>OW804096.1:101220193-111220193 GCA_942159475.1 Sthenelais limicola | reverse complement strand
GACGGGAAATCCCCAGGTAACGATGGGTTGACCGTTGAGTTCTATAAATTTTTCTGGCATGATATTAAGACATTGTTTTGTAACATGATTGATGATGTAAAGGCTAGTGGTAAAATGTTCTGGGACCAATACCAAGGGGTCGTTTCTGTAATTCCCAAAAAAGAGGCTGATTTGCGCTATATACATAACTGGAGACCAATCACATTGTTAAATGTCGATTATAAAATCATGTCAAAACTTATAGCTGAGAGAATGAAATGTGTATTAAACAATACTATTAATGAAGATCAATACGGTTTCATGAATAAGCGTTATATAGGTGTAGCAATTCGAAGGTTGCATGACATTCTGAGCTTCCAAAAATTTTAAAATAAGGAAGGAAGGATGGTTACGTTAGATTTTCAAAAAGCTTATGATACAATCAGTTGGGAGTTTCTTTTTAAGGGTCTGGAAGTTTTTAACTTTCCTGAGTATATTATTGAGTGGATCAAAATATTTTTGAAGGGATCAAGAGCGTGCTTCACGGTCAATGGTTATTTTTCTCAATACTTTGATATACAGAAAGGGGTAAAGCAACGCGACCCCATATCGCCATTTTTATTCACAATTATTGTCGAATACATGTCTAATAGTATAAGGAAAGCAGAAAACATAAGAGGTATGAAGACTGGTGGAATTGATCATAAGATTATACAATATGCAGACGACACCACAATTCTGACAGAAGACAATGTTTCTATGCTCAAAGCAATGGCTAACATCAAATTGTTTGGAGAAGCCTCTGGTTTAAAGTTAAATATTAAGAAAACGAAAGGAATAATAGTTAGAAAATCTCTAAGAAATAATGTCAAAGTGGAAGATGGAATTCAGTGGGAGAATTCAGTAAAAATCTTGGGAATCCACATATTCAACCCTTACAACAGAGGGAATGAGGCTAAAGCGAATTATGATACAGCTTTGTCTAAAATGAGAAAGGTAATAGGTATATGGAGCGGAAGAAACTTGTCTTTGAGAGGAAAGGCTACCATAAATAACACACTAATATTACCCATTGTACAACATATTTTATTGTGTGTCCAACTCGATGAAAATGTTAGAAAAGAAATAAAATCTCTCACAAAGAAGATGATGTGGGGATCAAGGGGGGTGAAGATCAGTTTTGACTTTTTAAAACAAAGTTACGAAAACGGTGGCATGAAGGTTAGGTGTGTAGAAGAAATCTTTATAACTAACAGAGTTAAATGGATTCAAAGATTGTTGAATGAACCGCATTCCAAATGGGCAGGGATATTAGAAGCGTTTTATCTGAATAAGATCGAGAATGTATTGACAAACAAAAACATGCCACAAAAGTCACTAAGTTGCTTTTACACTGAGATGTTAAAGGAATGGAATAAAATGTACTATAGCCGAAAACCAGAGTCTGGTTTGGAAGTCTACCTTGAAAGAATATGGGAGAACCAGTGGGTTAAGAAAGATGGGAAAAAACTCAGAAACATTGATTGGAAGGCAAATGGTATCGAAATTATTGGTGATTTATTGAATGGTGAAAAGAAAATCATGTCTACAGGAGAGCTTATTGCAAAATACAATATCAATTGTGACATAACTGATAGACTTAAACTAATCTCTGCTATACCAAGCTTTAAGGGAGTGGCTTCGTCAGATTGCCTCAGATATTTTTGTCATACCCAAAAAGAAAAACATAATGTTCCATGTAAATGAAAAGATACTATGTATATGATTTTATGAACAGAGAGGTATATGAGGAGCTGGTGAAACTCTCCAAACCAGATTATGAAAAGTTAGAGGGATGGAACAATATAATTCGTGATGAGAATTTCTCTGGGTCATTGGAATTGTGGAAAAAAAATTCATTATATCATTTGAATGTTGTAAAAGTGGCAAGCTCTGCATTACAGAGTCCTCCATAGGACGATTGGTTGTAACGAATACCTTAAACAGAAAACGATAAAGTTATCTCCATACTGTGAATACTGTGACAAGATCGACTCGATTGATCATTTTTTCCTTGGTTGTACAAAGCCAAATATGTTGTGGGAAAAGATAAGAAAGTGGGTCAAAAACAGTAAAATTCTAACAGGGTTTAAGGAAGGAGAGTTAAATAACACAAGTATTCTGTTGGGATACAGTGGTCAAAATAAGAGAAAAAATACAATGAATTGGATAATTCAGGATCTTTGACAACAACAAAATAAACTTCAATGCATTTGCCAACGAATTGAGAATGAATATAAGAGTGAGGGAATATAATAATAGTATTCTGGGGAGAAAAAAACCCAAAGAAAATGATTGGAATAAAATCTTGAGTGAGTTAGAAGGGGACGAATAAACATCTCGCATAATGTAAGAGATAGTCCAAAATTTGTTTCTCGAATTTGTAAGGTGAAGAAGTCAGTAAGTCAGAACCAAGTCGTTATTGTACAAATGATAAACAACTGAGATATCAAATCATTGATGATGAGTGAAAGAAAATGTAAGAAAAAAACAAAAAAACTAAAAAACCTACAAGGGACGCAACATTGATGATACTTAGAATTGTATGAGCCCAGATGGCAGCATTATGTTGAATAAAACCTTTTAAAAACAAAACAAAATTACATCATTATTTAATCATATTTATATTTTTCACCATTTTCAAGCAGGCTTAAATAATTATTAAGAAGGTCAAAATTATATGTAAATGTTTTTTAGAAAAAATATTGGAGATATATCACATGTCGTAACATGACATAAAATATTCTCATACCAGTTCAAGGACTTCTATGCAAGGGAATAAAAGGTTTCAGAGACATCGTGGGCTAGTAACTTTTATTTTTATCAAAATATACATAAATATGCATCTTCCGTCCACAAATACTAAATGCAATTTAATATTAATGGTTACTCTTACTTTGAAGCTAATATATGTTGTAATACGACACAAATATTCCAAAATGATATTTTTTATGTCTAGATCAGTTTAGACATAATTATCACTTTTATTTCTAGTGTTATACCTTATTTTTACATAAGGATACCTAACTAAAATTTTCATTTCTATACCTCCTACCTGCATCCTCATTACCTGTGATTGGATGGCTCCACGTCAAATCAGAGAGAGAGAGGCCTTTTATTGCCATAGCAGTGAAGATTCTGGCATAGGAACTTTGAAAGTAGGCTTCCCAAAGCCTCATTCTGGCCAAGGAATTCAAATAAAATGGTTATAATCAAGTGTGATCATCCCAAATACAGGTTGTAGACACCCTAGGGTGGAAAATGAAATGATGTTCGATTGGGAGAATTACTCATATACAATGTCCTCTGGACAGGGTCAACGGAACTGTACAGAGCAGAAAAACAGCTGGTGACATCACTGATTCCCAGAACATGCCTGACAAATAATCACCGTTTCCCTAATATTATATGGATATCAACCTGTGAGTCCTGTGAGTCTTGATTTGGTCAGCACCAATAAACATCTCAAACTGTACTTCAACTGTCCTTCATTCTTACAGTGTTGTTGAAGAGTCATCAGTTACCTCCACAGCCCATTTTGCATAATACAACTTAGCGTCCACATGGCAATGAATGGTAACGATAGCCTTGATTGGTATTATCTCTATGATGTCAACAGACGATGAAGAAGACAAATATACAGACACAACACTCGATCTACCGGACTTCTACGACGGCAACAATATATAAAGAGATGTGACTACTTCAATTTTCAATCTTGATCCTGGAAACAAATATTTCAAACCATTTAACAGGAACACGATTAAGTATTATGACGCAAGGAGACTCGTTCCAATACAGTGGAAACAACTACATGACTAGACCGGTACTAGTTGCATGCTACGCTGGTCTCCAATCATGAATATAGCAAAAGGTTTGAGATATACTATAACAACTTTTGAATATATATATAATAGACGCAAACTGAAAACATTAAACTTTAAGGCTATAATTAATGTGCCTTTAATCATAGTAACAGATAATATAACTGCTTGCTCCTGTTAGTCAACCTTACCTCATATCAATACTTTTAATCATCATACTATAGAAAGAACTTACTAGAAAGAACGAGCGGTGGTCACTCCTAAAAATATACATGCGCTTGATATGATAGGCCAGTGTCAAAGCGTGACTACATTGCCTAGTGTAAATTATAGTAGTTAATCAAGACTGGAAAGAGCTGGAGGCATAGTGGATTTTACTGTACTTTGATGAGTGATCGACGGACAGTCAAGCGACTAGACAAGCGGATGGAGACCCCCGGGGTCCGAACGTTCATCATAATGAAATACATTTAAACAATGGTCATATAGAGAAGCGAAACCAGGAAAGAGTTCACTTAGAGGCATTGTAGTTTGTGGTTGAAGGCAAACCTGCTTGAGACGAGAAAGGTACAATTGTTCACTGAGAGATCCTTTATATCCATACCTGCCTGGAGTGTTCAAACCATTTATAACCAAGAAATTCAACAATTTGCAGGGACATGGATTTTAACGCTATATTTTGGATCACATCATTTTTCGAACTACTATATTTAATTTCCGCTTCTTCCAACGACAATGGCTTTTACTACCCTCCAGTATATGGCAGTTTTGCTGATAATACTGTCATGATGACCAGAGGGTACTCAGGTATGTAATTCTTTCTCAGTTGCATGTTAATGGAGTAAATGTGTGTAGAATGTTAAATACGCGAATTTTATATCTGATGACAATAAACAATTTGAAAAACTCAATACCGTATATATATCTGCCATATTAATAAAGATATTGCATTCTGATTCACAGAATATTTGCAATATGGCCCTGTAATAAGAATGAAAAATGTCAGTGCAGCAAAAGCCAAATGGGAATAATAAGGGGCCTTATGGTACCCATATTACCCCTTATGGTAGGCCTACCTTATTACCCTTATGGCACCACTAAATCCACTGTTAAACTATGGTATACACAGTTGTAAACGCAGAGGATGATGTTAGGTGGCAGCAACAGAAATTCGTATTACGGTCTAATAACTGAAGGTGCCTATATTCCTTACATGCCCATATCACCCCGCTTTACCCTATGCATTGTCCTCCCTGAAGGAAATGAGCCGAAGATGACACCCCATACGTTTGAAGTCCGCGTATACGAGGTACAAACTAATGGCAAGAGGGTTGAGGGAAAGAGTACGTCTTATTCCCCATTAGCCATGTCTCCAACCTATGGGAGAATGATGGAGAAGCCACAAGTGCCAATGGTCATGGCCTACCCACCTCGTAAGCAAAGTTAAATTAAAGTAGATATGATATGCTCAAATTGTCCTCCTACTTAGGACTATTTAGGACTTATTCCACTATCGAATTGGCGTTGCAACCAAAATAAGCTAAAGTAAGTCGAATATAAATCCGCTGTATGTTATGATTTTGTTATGTATTTAAATTGTTCGTCTAACATTCCTAATCAAATTATTTCAGCCCCGAAGAAAGTTCACAAAACGAGTAAGTATTGTTATAGTTTTGCTACAAAATGTCTGGGTTTCGAGTAACGTAGGCCTACATATCGAACCGATTTGAAATACATCATTATGTAAAATCACTTTCATAGCTTCGAATAATGTATTCCCCTGTTCATCAGAGGAAACACTTCCGTTCATGTATCCATATCGTTCTGTATATTGCAAGCAGTTTCCACCACATGCTGGTAAAACAGAACAAGTTCCTAGGGCAAGCATTTCTATAGGAGTTAATTGATTCAAATACACCGAATTCAAAGGCGAAGAAGATCACTGGTATTTTAAATTGTTGGATTCGTTATGTCCAGTACGCCTTTGGCCGCTTTACATGCGCTAATATTGCAGTGTTGAATAGTAATAATAAATACAATAATAAATTGGAGCGAATATGAGGGGAATATGATTGATCGTCCTGATGCGACAGCAGTTTTGTGCAGTCCACTCAATATCTAATTTATTTCGCGAACCAAACATAATCGCCGATATCGCCGTTATAAACTTGTACAGAACATTATTACACTTTCTACCGACGTAGACAGACAACATTCATTTCATCATAAGTGATGATAGAATTTTTTTGCGCAGACATAGGCGCGCACATCATACTTTGTGTCACAAACGATGATAGATTATTTCACCAACCTAGACGGACATCATACTTTTTGTCATTCACGATGATAGCTATTTGTACCTACCCGTGCAGACACCGTACTTTTGTCTCTTCACAAGTCACCCTTCGTTAAGCTTAGTAAACATACAGAAAGCTGCTGATTTTTGGGAAAAGTGTTGATCTACTCCAAAGATATTAAAAATATTACCAGCAAAATGAAACAAAATCCCCCGCCTTTAAAAAGTGTTCCCCGAGCCGAAGGCATACTTATTGAACTAGGTACGATTACTTCATTGCCATCTTTACATAACAAGTTCATAACACATACGTACAGAAGACCAAGAGCGAAAATTCTAACCCATTCTTTATAGCACTCATTATTCTATTCCAATACGAATCTTAAACGGGACAACATGTTGCATATAAGAATTGTTTATGGTAATCTATTAAAATTTCCCCGGTGTTTCATATCTATTCTAATAACTTATTATGGCTGCTATTTGCCAACAGAAAAATGCTTCCAGTGTGAATATCGTCCGCCACGCCCAGAGACTTTCGAGGTATTGATACGGGAACCCTTCAAAGTTCAGGTAAATTTCATAATATGTATCTGTGTCTTTTCAAGTCTTTATCTTGCCCAATAAGCATGATTAAGAAACAAGTATCGGTGATACATATTTTATTGTTATCGACCAGTACTGTTTGCAGTTTCAGTTGTGTATTGTCTACAGCTACTATAATGTACGTCCACGGTTTTCGCCTATCTCCGTTTCCCAAAGTAATAGATGGCCGTGGCAAATGATGAAGTTCTAAGTTTTCGATTTAAATGTTAAAACAACTATATCAAATATTATGGATTGTTAGATATAATATCCTGTATTCCAAAGCTTATATATTCCTCTGCCTCATCCTCATCCCGCCCTTCCCCTCCCACAGTTACTCTTTCTATGTCTCCCTCCCTTCTCCCTACCTATCTGTCCCTTCCTTTCCCTCTCGCCTCTTCCTCCCTAGCCTCCCTCTCCCTTGATATGTATCTCTTGATCATCCATCTCTTTTTCTCCTTCGCTCCCTCCCTATTTTCATTTCTCTTGCTCTTCCTTTCCTCCTCACTCTCTCATCCCTGCCCCCCCCCCCCCCACCACCACCACCACATATCTCGTCTACTGCTTTAACTAGTATCCGTGGGGATAGGGGAAGCTGGGGGAAAGAGGTGAGAGTGAGAAAGGGAGAGGATGAAAATTAGAAAGAGAGAGGCGGGATACTATAGCTTATTATGTAAGTACTGTTTAAGATGTTTAAGATTTAGCCTAGCCACAACTTAAAACCGTAAGTTCAGTATGTACTCTGGTCGTTATACTTCACTTAAAGGCACACGTATACTGTAATGATAGAACCATGCGGCTATACAATTAATTGGACATAACGAGGCTTCATTTCATGAGTGGCTCCATGAGCTGATTGGAATTATTCGGTGGAGAGATATAAACTATTTCCAAAATTCTTTCTTTTTACTTTATGAATATAGCTTATGATTAACAAACATGTATTGATAAAACGAACTTGAACCTCGACGGCAGCGGGGTGACAATACAGTTATATATAGTGCGATCAAAACCTAATCATATCAATATTTTGAAGGTTCCAAAAACTATCCAAGAATGCACATGGGAAAAGAGCATTGATTATGTCTACAAGAAACCCAGATCATATAGTGGTAGAATGTACGGACATTACGAAACAGTTCCAAAGTGGGATAAAGTATGTGTACCTAAAACCGTGTATGAAACCGAAACGAAATTTAAAAATAGGTAAGTCTGACCTGAATATGCATTTACACAATTATAAATTTTCAAAAATAGAAACTATTAGGGGCGAAGAAAGCTCCAGTTTCCATTACTTAAGCTTCATTTAGAAACATAAACTTCTTGTTTACGTACACTGCATTCCAATCATTGGCGCTATATATTTCAGTCCACTCATACAAAATCATAATGTTAATTGAAATATCATAATATTATCTCATAAAACAGATATATTACGAAGAAAAGGATGAGCCCACCAGGCGGCTTTGAAGCATGCAAGGGTCCCATTGATGCATATAGTGCCAAACATTCTGGTGTGGATGACTGGGATTGCTATAACAACTGTTTCATCAAAATGGATAAGAGAGGAAGTGAGTATTATTGCTTAAACCCTCTGATTTCAATAGTCCTGGTATCATTAAGCTGTTGCTTTTGAATGCGTTTTGTTAATAATATTTACGATACAATTTCCTTCAATCGAAAACTGTCACATATGAGGTCAACCTTTTCATCGGATCGTCTCCACATTTTACATTTATTTCTCTCTTTGTTCCCACTCTCTGAGGAATTCAAATAAATAGTCACTTATTGAGTGATGATTCCTGTCGGTGGCAAAGGTATGACAGATCATTTTGCCAGGGGCAAATTCTATTTATGGCGAACTACCCCTAAAAAGTTACAAAACAGCCAGATGGATACGTGATATCCTAAGCATCGAACATTACATTTCCATTGTGGTCTTGGTGTCACTGGCTGGTTATGTAGGCACGTGGGAATCTATAACATGATATATATATTGGTCATGACTCAACTAACCGTGAGAAAAAGAGCAAACGACAAGCCAGTAAAAATGACGCATGTACACTGACGGGTTATTAGTCACAAATTGATAACCCATTCAATTACCATTCACCCATTCAATTATTAACATTCATATGTCTAGTAGAATTGTTTCGGATCGAGGGCCATATACTTCACATTTTAACTTACGTTTATTTCTAATGGGAAGTCTTATGAGTTTTATGATAAGGGTTCGACGCGAAATTTCATTGATATTCCACGCGTTCTTAAAGAATTCCTGAGAACCATTGGTCTTTTTTCATTAACCGGTTGAACATTCACCGGTTGAACATGTATAGCCGTTTTCTGCTGGTTCACAATATTAGATACACGTACCCGAGCAAAGTTCGTCTTTATTGCATTGTGTTCTCACACAATGCTGTCAGGAATTTGTATAATTCAAATGAATCACTGAAGCCCTGCTGCTATTGTGTCCACGAATTAACTTGTTGTTTTCTTTTGTGCGATTTTACTCCAAGTCAGCCTTTTCTTCTTATTTTTGCATCCCATTATTTCAGCAAAAGTCGTAAAAATTCGATTTTGAAAATTCGATTTTGAGATATCATTGTATTTGAAATATGAGATCAAGCCGATTCCAATAATGGTAAACATTAGGACATTTAATAAGTATTTGTATATTCTAAACTTGATGTTTTTATTTCTTTAAAGTTGTACATTTCTGAGTGGACCATTACTACTAAAGTATCTAATAATTATACACTATAGCATGACCTTAGAAATGCATAGATATAGTCAATACAGAGTAATGTAAAATCATACAACTTTACACAGTACATACCCCAAAGATGAGAACATTCCTACAAACAGATCCTGTAAATAAATCACGTTGAAAAATATCAATTTTGCGACTTGTGACCGATTTTCCGAAAACATATGTGATGTGTTTTCGGAAAATCGGTCACAACGCGTTATCAACCCTGGATGTTTTCCAACTTTTGATTATTTTTCTGTATTCCCAGACAAGTAAGTACTTTCAGAAGTGATGTTAGAACTGCACGTGTTCATCCTGTAAAATTAATTCCCTCCCTACAAATACCAGTACGCCTATATATCATTTAAATGACCACAGGTTGGTGTGACGGCATAGTTTAAATAAACAGCCCTGAGCAGAAAATGAAAAATGAAAATGATGACTGCCAGGCTTGGTGAGGTGATTGGCCGCAGCTGTACTGATCTTGATCATCATTAATGGGCAGTTTAATTGGTCCCATGTAGTTAAACTTTTGTGATGCAGAAACATTAATATGACAACTCCCTTTTTTATTAAAATTTATTATTAGACAGCCAATCCTTGCAGGATGAGCTGAAGATATCTACATAATTATTGATTCGATATTAATTTTCATTCGTTTTTAAACGAAGGAATGTTCGTTTTCAGTGGAGTCTCCCTTAATTTATTTCTCCGATCAAAGGTTATGTGAATGGCGAAAAATGGTGAAAAATATTACCATAAACCACTCAAAAGACAACCACTCTGACCCTACAAAGTTGCGCTAGGTTCCTATACATTAACCACATACCAGTCTGAATTAATCTTACAAAAAATATAGGCTACCTCATTTTTAGAATATAAAGTTGCTAAATGCTTTAGATATAGCGAGTTAGGGATTACAAAACGGCCAGAAGTGTTATCCATTTTTCGTTCTCACCAGGTTTTCTATACATAGATTTGCTGATCAACTGTTTTTTTTAAGATCCAATACACAATCAAGGAAACGGAAATTCATTGTTAAGCACTTTACTCTTATATGAAAAATTTAATTAATAACACGATATAATTTGACACCTCCGTTTCTTCATCATTTCCAGTCCCTCCATCTGGGTATGGTGGACAATTATATAAGCTATCCTACTAGAGGGAGCACTTGTCTGAGGAGAAAGCAAATAGAGATGGAATTACTTGTACTGCAAGCACCTCTGTCGGTAGCTGCTGCAGGTTTTGGTGTTCTTGGCCTTGGCTCAAATTATGCTATTTATATGAGAATCTTACTTGAATGGATATTTGCAGGATTAAGAGTGGAAATAATGAATGATCAAATATACCTAGGCTGAAAATCAAAAGAAAATAGGATAAAATTAAGCTAAAAGCATTTAATTATACTCAATGACACAACTAGGTTTGTCATCGCTCGAGATTGAGCTCGATCACAAACCATACAGAGTGCCATTGGGTATTTATTATATACTAATTTATCAATTTATTTGTTACATTAACCTTACTAGTAGTGTATTTCTTGCCGAATTATCAAGACAATGTTTGAAAACTATCAACGGCACATGTGTGCGATTAGAAAAAGCTAAAGGCACCCATACCACACTATAGTAACTGATCAAGTAGCCTATGTAATAATGGCCCTAATAGTGGAATGAGCATGCATACAGTGGTGCCTCCATCCAGTTGCCACTGCCAACATTCGGCTCCCAGACCTGTGAGGGGAGCCCCTGATAGCCAAATAGCTACTTATTTCTGTGTACAGGGCCCCCAACCCTTCTAGAGAGATATTTGCTCGAAGTGTACACTCCCCTAGGTTTTATTTGTGCCAGGATGAGTATCATGAGGTCTCTGGACCACACCTACACAAATTACACATAGCCTATGAATCACTTTAAACTGTGTTTAATTGAAGGAGGACATCCAGGAAGAGTGGCGATGCTAGTGCGGGCCTGAATTTTAATGGATATTCAAAGTTTGAGAATATTACAACTTCAAAAAAATATCCCCCCAATCATTTCACACGAAGGAGAAAATCAAGACAGAAACAGAACCTTCTGATTTTCACTGCTCATTTACAGTTGCAGTCTCAGCTAGAATGGTCAATAGCTTCTTTTCTCATTTATCTCTGTAATAATCTGGCGATAGTGTGGAGGATGTTTAAATCTACATGATAAAAAGGAAGAAACTAAGCTGTCCACTTCCTTAAATATATATTGATGTGTTGCTATCACATTCTCATTATTATTGCTTTTTACGATTCATTCCACACTGGGCACTTTTGATGAAACACACTCCTGTGAATTCCTAAGATTTTCCATTATTCGAGTGTAGTTGCAGTCTCAGCTAGAAGATATTCTCTTGTCTTGTGTGAGAGGTTCTGTGAGAGGAAATAAAGCCTACAGTTGAAACCAGAATTTATATGCATTTTTGCAGTATTCAATCCTGTGTGTGTTGTGCTTGGGGACAACTCAGAAACTATGTTGTTTATTATAAAATAATAAAACATATGTATCCCTGAGTTGTATCAAGTTAATTGGATTTGATATAATTATGTAGTATACAAGCAGAAAGTATTGTTTAATTTGTGTTTGTGCAAATTCCCTTGAATCAGATGATAATAAATAGATAGTAGTGAGGTAACAACGCCACAAATTAAAACCGCACATTATACAGCGATGTTTCCTCTGCAGAAACGAGAAACACAAAAAGAACATAATTATGGTAACTTGATAAACAGCATAAGTTTTATTTCTTCCATTTTATTTTTACTGTTTTCGATTTCCAGATGAAATCTCAAATGATTCTTGCGATTTCACCAATATATTGATCATTAGCCATGATTATAGTGATCATCTAGCTAGCATTCATATAGTGGTATTTTATAGGGAGAATTAACACATTAGAAATTAGTACTCACCCCTTAGTTGATATGTTACCTTGAATGGAGTAGGCTATTTTATATACAAATAAATGCATTTCAACATAAATGTTTTTCAGCTGTCTCTCGTGGATGTTATTCTGGGCAGTACAAGGTGGATCCAAATCTATTGGGATGTCATTACCAAGGAGACAACAAGCAGGATATGTACTGTTTCTGCGATGGTGACAGGTGCAATGGCCAGGAAGTGCCTAACCCAATGTCTTCCTATGGTGGCCATTAATGTATTATTTGCATTAAAGGTTTCCATGTACTTTGCTGGCCATTCATTTATTTCTTATCTTTTCATTTGCTCAATTGTCAAGGAGTATTGAATTCTGTGCTACTTCGTAGTTCGTATAATGAGAATACACCAGGTGATATCTTCTTTTATTGCTCCAAGGGGAAATTGTTACATGGTCGTAAAATGAATGAGTTTAAGGAATGAATAGATCAGTATGTGAATGGAATGAAAACCTGACTAACCCCTGTCTTCATATTCTCTTGTCTTATTTTATGATTGTGGTGGAGACAACTCAACTGAAACAACCTTTTTGTGTACTTAATTTTTCTCTACAATATGAAAGAGGTTATTGATATGCGACAAGTGGTCAATTAATCTACCCTTCCTTAATCGTTTCATTTGGAATAGTCCAGGGGTAGAATATCATTTATTTGGTGACCATTGCATTCTGGGTCATACCAGTGCTTTTTGATTGATTCCAGATCTCGAGAATCTCCTGACGTTTGAAAAAAGAATGTTGTAGAATTGTATATATATGATCCATGTATTTCATACATTCAAACTTTTGAATATAAGCACCATGTAGTCATTACTGCGATGTGCAATAATACCCTTTTGAAAAACAGGTGAAGAAATTACTTAATATCAGTTGAAATCCATGGATTATTGTAGTGACCAAATTAGCACACGCTAAAATGTCGCAGCATCAAAGTGTTTGAGAACGAAGGGCAACTGTAGGCCATCAGATAAGACCCAAAATAGTGTTTTTCGTTCCAGCATCTGGGGCACTACCTTTTTCAGCAGTTTCCAATTACTAATAGTCTACATTATAATATCCCAAAAGTTCTCCATGTATTCCTAGCAGTTCTTGAGAAAGGGCAGGGATTCTGACAGTGCAAACCCTATGGAGTCGATGGCCTGGATTCATTTCTCACCTTGGTATGGACTATGTAATGTAATCTAATTTAACCCCTAAACCCAAAGTTCTACCTTATCATATGCGTACATCCACTCTGCAGCTTATATGCTCAGTCTGCAGTGAGGTCATACCTGATTATTCTATAAAGCCTTAATGCCTATTATTCATTTTGTAAGTTACATACACAGCTGCAAAGGAATGTTGACTATATTATTGTATTTTTTAAAGAAAAAAACATGTCTAACAGGTAATAACCAACACTTTTACTCTACTAGTAAGTATTCTAACCTGATCAATATGTCATCAGGTTCATGTATGTATGTACATAACTTACGACTACTGCTTTAAATGTATAGTACGCCTTATGTATCTAGAAAAGATCTAAGCTGTTCTCCTGTGTTTTATTCTTTTCCTGCCTCTTAGTTAAATAACGGTGAATACTGACAGATCTGAAAAATCTTTTTCAGAAACATGTAACCAATGTGACCATAGTCTCGAATAAAATAATTCATACATTCATTTGGAATAGTCCAGGGGCAGAATATGAATTATTTGGTGACCCTTGCATTTTGGGTCATACCAATGCTTTTTGATTGATTCCAGATCTCCAGAATCTCCTGATTCCGAATCCACCAAGTGCCATTCTGTAACCACTGGGTATTCTTATAATTATCTATGCTTGGAAAAAAAGTTGAAAGAAATAAATGTAATCAATGAAAAGATACTCTTTGCCAAATATCCACTATACTTGCATAATATTGATCGAACGTAAACTTTATAAGCAGAAGTACACATATACACATAATAGAGATTTCATCATGACCACTAAGGGTCATATGCAAAAGAAAACGGTCAAGGTCATAATTAAGATATTGGTCCGACTGGTCAACGATCATCCCACTGGGGGACGTATTATTATGGCGGGATGAACCCCCTTTCTCTGGTTGAGTAAAGATATAACTTTTGAAATAATAGTCCGATCTTAATATAGTTGGTGTCATTAACTTTGAAATATGACATGATATGATAATACTTTATTGCCAAATTAATACATACTAGCAGGCCCCATGTCCACCGGGAGAGTCCCACGGGGGCAAAACAAAAACAACATAGACAGGGAGAGAGTGTATAAACTATCAGTATGTATATATGGGCGGGGCTCCCGAAAATGTCCACTTTAAAAAAAATAAGGTCAAAATTTTATTTTATTTCAATTCATCTGAGCCTTCTCTTGGTCATAGCCTATGGTACAAGCTTAAACATACTAAAGTTATGAATTTTTCTGAGCTTTTTCTGATTTCCTACAAAGTCTATCCAAAAAGTGTCCATTTTTGGCCACAGTGCCTGTTGTGTTCGGGTAGGAAATGAATAAACTTGAATAAAAACGGAAAATAACATGATATTGATGTAATTACTCCTCATTCACTTAGACTTAGACATGTGTTCTTGTATTCATTGAAGAAATATGTATTTTATATGATATTCCATGTATTTATTCATTTCTATTTCCTGTTCCTTCAACCACTATTGCTTCACTGCCAATTCTATTTCAAAGTTTTCCCTGCTAACCAATGTAAAATTAAATATTTCATGTTTTCTGCTTTTTTAAGGGATGACTCAGAAATTGGAGGGGTTTTCTCCCCACTTCTACCTATTTTTATTATTATCTCCTGAAAAAGCATGAATTTTTTGGTCCAAGGAAGAAGACTATGCTATTCTAGTCCCCGAACACAACACATGTCAATTTTTATGGAATTTAACTATTATTTCTGCTTTCAAACTAGATATATTGAATTAACTTGATAAAACTCAGGCCTATATTCATATATTTTTACGATTTTATGATAAATATTCTATTTTCTGGGTTGTCCCCGAACACAACAGACACACAAATATTGCAAAAATACCTATAAATCCCTAATATATTGCCATTGTCTATGTCTGTATTCATCTGATACCCATAGGGGCATCTTATTTCGGATTAATTTTGATTCTATTATTCATATTTTCCCTTTAATTACCAATTTACTCATGCTGCTTCAAGGCCCCTGTCCCCGAACACAACACCCCATTTATAAGATAAAAGCCAAGCAGTAAATGGGAATATAACCAAAGATTTATGTGCAGAATTACAGAGAGAAATGATTAGAATAGTTTACTTTTTCATTTTTATTCAATTTTATCATTTTTTGGTCATAGCATATTTGTACCTGAACATAACACCCCTGTCCCCGAACACAACACTCCACCCTGTCCCCGAACACAACACCCCACCCTGTCCCCGAACATAACACCCCCTTAATTGAAGGGAAATTAAGCAGTCAATTGGAGTATAACCGATGATTTATGTTCAGAATTACATACACATTTGAATAGCATACTTTAGTTTTTCAATTTTATCATTTTTTCATTATATCATATTTGTACCCGAACATAACACCCCTGTCCCCGAACACAACACCCCACCCTGTCCCCGAACACAACAGCCCATTTATTTAATAAAAGTTCTGACATCAACGAAAATATAACCAATAATTTATGCTCAGAATTACATACACAATTGAATAGCATACATTACTTTTTCATTTTTGTCCAATTTTATCATTTTTTGGCCAGAACATATTTGTACCCGAACATAACACCCCTGTCCCCGAACATAACACCCCTGTCCCCGAACACAACACCCCTGTCCCCGAACATAACACCTCCTTAATCCAAGGGAAGTTAAACAGTTAATGTAAATATAGCCAATGGGCTATATACAAAATTGCATGGATAAATGAAGAATTTCATCTATTTTTTTATTACTTTTCAATTTTTGTTATTTTTTTTTGTCATAATCCCTCTGTCCCCGAACACAACACCCCTGTCCCCGAACACAACACCCCTATCCCCGAACATAACACCCCCTCCTATCCCCGAACACAACAACCCCTTTGTCTAAGGGAAGATAGGCATTCAATGGAAATATAACCAATGGGTTATATACAAAACTGCATGCATAAATGAAGGGTTTAGTCGATTTTCCCATTACTTTTCAATTTCATTACTTTTTGGTCTTAATCTCTGTGTCCCCGAACACAACACCCCTGTCCCCGAACACAACACCCCTGTCCCCGAACACAACACATACTCAGAAGGTGGGTTCTCTGCTAATATATTCAAAGTCAACATATAGGATGGGTAAATATCAAATAAATGTGCATAATCATGAATGTATTTTCATGAATATTTGAATAAAAATGCACTTTCTCACTATGAGAAGAAATGGCAGTCAAACTCGGAATTTCTATGTCTCAACTTTATGGAACCATGTGTATGGTCAAAATTGGAAAAAAATAAAAATTCAAAGTTTTATGTGATATGGGACTATATCAAGAACACAAAACGGAAAGCAAAACATTTCCTAGGTAGAACCTTTATTGTGGATTTTATCAATTTATGAATAATCTTCATAAGTTATTTGGAGAGATGTAAATGAAACGACAGAAAATAATAAAATAAATAAAACAAAATTAAATTCAAAAATAAACTCAGAAGGAGGTTCTTACATATGCTTCATGTCGAATTAAAAACAAATAACAAATTAATAAGTTTTATATAACTTTTCATTGAAACAAAAAAGAATTTATGCCAGGGACATGCATTTGTGGACATTTTCTAACATAAAAATATGATTTTTTTGCATAAAAAAGAATCTTTATATATATTTCTCAATATGTCCTTATTATACACTTGGGAAGGTACAAAATACTGTAAAGTTAGTTATGTGGCATGAAATCCGAATAAATTATGGAATTAATATGGGTGATTTTGGCAAAATGGACATTTTCGGGAGCCCCACCCATATGTGTCTAAATAAAGTAAAATAGAATAACAACAACTGAATATTATTTTACCAGCTGAGAAAGAAATACAACCTCTTGATATGTTTGTAGTATAAACCTATTAATATTAATTATTGAAGTATAAGTTTTCGAAATGTTTTCTGGAGTGTTTTTGTTATTCTATGTTCAGATTTTCTGTTGAAAGGGAATTCCATGCTACTTTTGCTTTATATATAAGAAATTATTTGGATGAAAGGGAGATTTAGGATGTCTATTTTCTAAATGTATTTCTACCATTTGAGTGACTTAAGAGACGAAACCATATCAGTAAATATTGTTTAGCTAGGGGGAGGGGGTGGGGTGTAACTATAGAGCCTCTCTAGAACACCCCAATTTGAATATATTACATGTATGTTATTAAACCTTTAATGAAGCCACAATATTGTATACTAGTGATGTATCCATCTGCGATGGTTGACAGTCGGAAGGGTCCAGTTAAGCGCATATTGTGGATAGTAATCTTTAAAAATCTGTATTCCAAGGGGTATCCCCCTTTCCCACCCTCCTTTTCCCACAGCTACTCTTTCAATTCCTCCCTCCTTTCCCCTTGCCTATCTGTCCTTCCATATTCCCCTCCCTTTCACCCTCCTCCCTCTCCCTTGCTATATCTCTTAATCATCTCTTTCTGTCTCCTTCCCTCCCTCTCTATGTTCATCTGTCTCACTATTTCTATTCTCATTCTATTCTACCTCTTCCTCATTTTGCCCCTCCCCCCCCCCTCCGCTCGCTCCCCCCCCCCCCGCCTCCGCACGAGCCCCTCCGTCAAGAGGTACATAGTTCAGGGAAGCCCAGAGCAAGGTATTCCCGCCGACTTTTATGCCTCCTTTTTAGAATTTAAACAGATGCTCTTAATTTCATTTCTAGCAATATGGCGATATATTCCTGTTAAGATTACAAAATGAACCCATACCCTTTGGAATAGTGAAATTTTGTATAAAGCATTACACTGGCTGAGTATAATTTTTCAAACAGAAATTGCTTATACTGCTTTATAGAAGTATATTGTTGTAGCCCAGTTATGGGGTCTAATTATCATTTCAATGTGTGACTCGTCTATTTATGTAAAAAATTATGATGACTGACGATTCGCCCTGACGATTCGCCCTGACGATTCGCCCTGACGATTCGCCCTGACGATTCGCCCTGACGATTCGCTTTTTATGCAATACTTTAACCTAAAACGAATTGTATCAGACGACTGGCGATTGTATTCATGTGATTCGGCCTGTTTAGGTCTGTGCTTTCTCCATAAAAGAGACCCCTGTTATAATATGAGCTCAAAATAAAACTGGCTGCTACACTAGAAGCTTGTTGAATTCCTACCTTGATCGAGATTACCCAATTCTCCTGAGTAAAACCAAGTAGTTCATTAAGCATACCTGGCTGAACCAAGTAGTCGATTAAGCATACCTGGCAAGACAATAGACGAAATAGACTAGAAAAGAAGCTATGTAGTACAAGCATTTTAGCATGGAACCCGGAATAAAATAATGTAAAGCTGATTTTTGGATATATGATACGGGACACATGGGGGAACATTTCCTGAAAAGTCCCCAGATAGGCTGTGTGCTTTTTGAGATTTTGACGTTTTTGCATCAATTTCCCCAAAATAGCATTGGTCTCTATGGGAAAAAACAAAACTTAATATGGCCATATTGTGTCATGACCTCCAAGATGACCTACAAAGCAAAAAGTGAATTAAAAAATGGATTCCTCACACCATTGATCCTAAAAAAGTTGTTCTTATTCATCAATATGTACACCCATTGAATGCATATACAACTGCTGAGATAACATTCTTGTTACTCAGTGGTGGCCATATGGGATTTTGACCTTGAAAATGACCTTGTAACATAAAATGACCCTCAGAAATGAATTCCTCATACTTAAAAACATCAATAAAGTGCTATTATAGTTAAAGATCCACCAAATGGAAGCCAAGATATGCCACATTTACTGGTTTGGGCAGCCATCTTGAATTTTGCAGCTACTGGCCACCAGGGGTGTCTACAAACTTATAGCTGGTGCTTTTTGAAAATTTCAGGCCTTATTTAACACCATGCCAAATTTCAAAAAGGTGTCAAAACATGCACAATGTAGACAATTAGGTCCCCAAATATTATGACCTGATCTGAAACAATCCTTTTTTCCCAAAAATCTGACCGTTGCCATGGCAACAAAATTTAAAAAAAAAGATTTTTTGTTGAAACATATTTTTGGAATCTCCATACATACATGTTTACTATGGTACCCCAACCTGTACAGTATATTTTATATATGTTATATTCCCTGCAAAGAACAATGCTAAATATTCTTAATTTTGGCAATAATGGCCTGAGCCAGGTGCTTTTTTCCTATAGAGACCAATGCTATTTTTGGAAAAATGACGCAAAAACGTCAAAATCTCAAAAAGCACACAGTCCCTAGGTGGGGACATTTCAGGGAATGTCCCCCCATGTGTCCCACATCATATATATCCAAAAATCAGCTTTACATTATTTTATTCCGGGTTTGGCCTAAAATCTACCTAAAATGCCTGTACTAATGAGGCGAATTGATTTATTATGACGAAACAACAGTAATAATGGCGTATTCAACTCTGGGACAATCACCTAGAAGGGGAAGATCCCCTCCAGCTTAAGGGACAGCGATTTGGCGAAAGCTAATCTGTTATGTCACCAACCATTTTGTGGAGAGAACCTTGACCGCCTGACTGTAGTTATGTCAGAAGATTCATGTGGCAGGAATCTATCAATCACAGCAACTGTACGCAAGAAATCTTTTCCTCTACTTCCCCGGGTACAATATGGCTCAACTTGTGGAAGAGGTTATGAGATTTATCATTCCTTATATCCCACTAATATCACCTTAATGGGTGGTATATGTGATATGTATGTCTTCATAATGATAGTGGGGACATAGTACGCTATATGTCAGATGTATATTATGCGACCTTAAATTCTCTGGGATTTGACCTCCGTTACTGCAATGTGTGTATAGGAGCGTTCATTGGCATGGAGTTCAATAGGCCAACAAACTTGATGGGGTGGTAGATGTTCAATAATGATTAACAATACAATGATGATCATTAACGAGGATATTTGGATGAAGAATATTATTAGAGGGATATGACTCATTTATCTCATTAGTAAGATATACACATATCAAAGAGGGAAGCCCCGTCATTTCCTCAATCATCTAGAAGATGGAATACATGTCAGTGACACCATTGTGAAAGAAGGGAGCCATCCAGGAAGTGTGCAGACCTAGGAGTTCTGCATTCGCGTATTATAGAAATAGATTGCAGATGCAAGATATATTTTTATGATTAATATGAATCCTGCAGCGAACACAGGGGCCTTCAAGATTTATTTCCCCATTCTCCTCAATCTCCATGAGGAGAATTGGGGGATTAAAGCAAACCTAAAATGTGATGGAGCAATGTAAGTGTTTATATGCAAGTACACTTCTATATTCCCCTATAGCCTAGTGGTTAAAGCGTTGGACTTCCAAGCAGGATTGTGAGTTTGAGTCCCAGAGCAGACAGCCTTTTTACATTTGTTTCATTTTCAAGTCATTTTATTTTCTAATTTCACTAATATCTTCACATCTGGGACTCAGATTTCTTTTAAACTGACACATTTAGTTATTAATGCAATTCCCTATTCATTGGTGAAAGAATTAGAGAGTCAAATTAAGGGAGAAAAGTCCGTTGGATGGGGTTTGGAGATATATAGGTTCCCTGTTATAGAGGTATGGCTGGCGGTCATAAGCTTGTGTTTATTTTCGGCGAAAATGGTTTTTTCGCACGGGCCACGATACGTCAAGTAGAGCGATTACACACAGTCCTAACCATATTGACCTAGCTTGATGGAATGGTACCTCCCTGATAGAATATACCAACCTGACACAATGTACCACATGTACTACTACCAATATACCATACCTAATCAGGTCACTGTTGGCTTAGAGCGGCAGTGGCTCTTCTCTGTTTGCTGTTCCATTAACTTTTTGTTTTGGCGGCCATTTTTGTGAGAACTTTTTAATTATTCCTTAAATCAAATTGTTTTTCAAATGAAATTTGTTGTAAATAATGCAAGTTAGCTTCTGGGATTGGTTAGAAAGTTCCGACCTAGGAAAAATTCTACAAAAAGGTTGATTATAGGGGGGTCTGGGTAAGATACCGTTCCTCACTCTGGCAAGTGCACCGGTCACATGTTCGAAGAGCATAACAAAGCTATTTCTAGCTAAATAGCAGTAGGTGCCATTCGTCAAGGACACAGAAAAGTGGGTCAGCGAGTAGTTCGGCAATCCCATCGATCTTTCATCAATCATGATGTCCATTTAAATGCACTCAAATAGATAGTTAAACCCATCGTTGAGAAACAAACTTTACATGCTTTTTAGAGCTCTTTTTCCCAGCTTTCCGAATTTCTACCTTATTCTTAGGTATTCCATTAGGAAATAACATTTTTCATCCCATTTCTGGCGATCGATTCAGTTGACATCCATCCCCACCCCGAGTGCTAGCAGTAGCCTATGTGATCACCTTGCACTCCCAGC
Organism: Sthenelais limicola; assembly: GCA_942159475.1. Classification (NCBI taxonomy): domain Eukaryota; kingdom Metazoa; phylum Annelida; class Polychaeta; order Phyllodocida; family Sigalionidae; genus Sthenelais; species Sthenelais limicola. The sequence goes on along the minus strand of OW804096.1, from coordinate 111,198,164 downwards.
AAGGCCTATCATTTTATAAGCAAATCTCCCAGGACAGTTTTGCATCCAAAGAATCCACCCCACAACTTCAACGAGTCTTTAATGAATATAAATAACCGTGAAACACACTTAATTTACTGTGTTTGTCCATGCTGTATACCATTTAATTCACGTGTTTGTGTGCTGAATCGGGGCAATGGGGTAGGCCTATGTAGCTATGTTGACCCTGTGGGCTAGTCTATAAATACAACCCTACATGTAGGTCTGTCACAGGGTATCTCTCAAAAAGCAGTCTTTCCACTATTGCTGACTGACAACAAAAATAGTTTGCCAATAGGAAGGTGGAGTCAATGATCACATGATTCAGACTGTGATAGACCCTATATATGCGAATATGCGTGGGTCAATGGAATAGACTACCTGTCTAGTCATGGACAGGGCTCGCCATCCGTTCAAACATGCAGCGTGTTTGAATGCCGGCCATCTTGCCCTCGATTTGATTACACGGTTTTAAATCATGTTGTATTCAAGCACAGTAAATATAAACTTGCCTTATACAAGTTTATGCAATGATAGGTGTGCATATCCACAAAAACGTGGCCAGATTATCCCCTGGATTTCACTAGTGCAGGCTGCTGTTCGAATGCAACCAATTTACGTTATTTTGATTGGTTGCGTAAATTTAGTTGCACCAATCAATGACGGTCATTTCATGACACAACGTTGTAGGCGCTTGTTGTTGCCTAGTCAGAGGGTTGCGAGACATGAAATGAAGGTAAATAATGATTAAATAAGGCTAATATATATATCATGGCATAAAAATAGAACCTAACTCGAGATGGATATAGGATGACACATTCACCAAACACTTGTGCATTATTTTTTCTGTTTTTCCCTTGTGGCCTTTGCCACTCGGAAAAACGGAAAAACAACGCACTTGTGTTTTGTGACGTCATCCTATATCCATCTCTCGTTGAGTTATTATTACGTTTTGACGCTTATTTTTGCATAGCTTTGTGTTTAGTGGAAAATCAGGGGGATGTAGGCCGTTCCTATGGAAAGGGGGCGTGACATCGAGCTTTCGTTTTGCCTTGCGGCTTTCAGCTGACACGCTGGCCTTTTCGTCCAGATTAGTTCCAAATTGAAACCTTAGGTGGCGGCTATATCGAATAGTGGTATTCGGGTCTGCGAGAATTTGCAAAGTAACAGCTTTTCAATGGTGTATGTCATGAAAATGTTGTATCTGTTTATTTCCAAATGATAAATGTATATGGTCAGTTCTCACAAAATGGGTACACAGGGGGTAATTTAGGCTAAAAATTTAAATGCATAGAAACTACTTGCCATTTACACATATCATTGTACATATATTCAAGGCTTCAAAATAAAAATTCGGCACACTAATTCTAAAACCTGTGCATTTGGAGAGGAATCCCCTTTCTTAATGTTACCACCCCGATGCTTTTGGATAGAAACATTGTGGGGGCCATTTGTCAAATTTCAATATTTTTGTTTATTATTGTATCATTAAGCTAACGTTTCAAATTAAATATTTGGGTGGAAATTGGAAAAAGAAAATATTTTTCTATTTTCAGACAGTTCATTTGAAAATCATCTTAATTTTTTTACACCAAAAGTTCGAGGACATGGCTATGTTCTAATCCAATCCTTGTCAAATATTCATGATTTCTCAAAATCAATATTATTGTACTGATTCTTATAGTAAAAATACATAGGTTTCCCTTCATATTCAATTTCATTTGTCTCAACTGAAATTATTCTGTTCCAATTTTTCATGTTCCCCAACATGACCGTTTTTTAATGATTCAGTTGACATTGAAACAGTTTTTCGAGTATGTGATTAGATTTAGTTTGAATTCAAAATAGAGTTGTTGGAGATTACATTCTTTTGATCCCTTGGCAATCACCTTAAAAGAGCATCGGGATGGCAATGTTAAAATTCCCCAATACAAAAAGTGAATTAAAAGAAATATTTTGAAACACTATATTTGTTATGTATGTATAGCCAACAGGTGGAAGCATTATAACAGACACATGTTATAATCATTTGATGTTTTGTACAATGCTGAGTAAACTTTGATAAAAAATATTTTTTCTCTTCAGAGAAGTGTGTAATTTAGGTAGTTTTCAGCCTATAGGGCGGCCATTTTTTATTTTAGCTCTTTAAAGTATATGTCCCATGAAAGGTCTATATAAGGGGCATCGTTTGGTATAACATCCATATAATATACGGCTAGAGCGATTTCTAGGAAAGGAGGTAGAAAAGAAATGGTAGAAAGGTTTTCTTTGTCCAGAATGTTCTCGGAATTTGTTGTTTTACAAACCACTTTACTCATCTGTAGAGGTCTGTCCCCCTCTCTGGATGTCGTCGTATGTGGTTTGTGAAGGTATTTGGGGTGGAAATGTGATTTTGAAGCCCTTTTTATTCATTTTTTTATACAACTATTTTTAGCACGGGAAAGCCCCTGTTAGAAAGTAAAAGAGATTGACGTCATGCCTCTCCCACCGTCTGTGGCAACGTGGGATTCCCTAGCAACTGGAGAGAGAGGGAAGAAGAGTTCAAGAGGGAGGGATATGAGTAATTCTCTCAATAGGGCATCATTTGATTTTCGGAGATGGGGTTGGGAGAGAGAAAAACAGGTATGAAAGTCAGAGAAGAGGGAGAGGGAAAAGAGGGAGAGGGGGTAGTGTGGGGAGAGAGGGGAACCGTCCGGAGGACGGGTACTTTGCTAGTTCATTCATATACAAGAAAATGGTTTCCATGTAGAGTCCAAAATAGCCTGTGTGCTCATTTCGTGAGAACTGAGCATATATATAGATGATTATTAGAATAAGACTAGGAAATGTATGTCACTGTCTATATAGTATAGACCCTTAACTCGGTGACGTCACGCATATTAAATTAGGCCATGCGCGCGCTACCCTGGGGCAAGAGGGAAACGTAAACTGGCTGTACACATGTGTGTATGGCGAGGTATGCTACAACGTACATTTCTGGACATTCAGGAGTCTTTTTAGGAAACTTTCATTCAGGATATACACATCTGCGGCTATATACAGTATCATAATGGTCTTGGGCATACAGAAACAAGATAATAAAAACAAATTTCAGATAAGAGAGTCAGATACAGATTCAAGTCCCGAGTGTAGGCTAGTGCATGCAGGCACAACCGGCTCCGGTCACGGCAGTCACTCCTACCTGCGAGGGGCACTCAGAAGCAGTGTGGGTTCCCATGCTTGCTCCCTAACTAAGAAAAATGGCCCCTTTTCAAAAACTTTTCTGTCAGATTAGTTTGCCTACTCTTTTTCTATAACAAGAATTACAAGCATAAGCTTGTATAAAGCGGGCTTTTAATTATTCGAATTATATATAATATAATGTAATTATAAGTAAAAATTAAGTATATTTTTTATTATAAGTATAAATATAGGTCGATTACATAATTATAATTATAATTAAAAATATGAATATATCAGAGTAAGGGGGTAGGGATGTGGAGAGGAAAAGTACCATCGACCATATGACAACTCATAAAATATCCTCATTTCATCAGTAAATAATAAAAATATGTATCGTTGTGAAATAAATTTCTCATAGGTATACCAAATTTCTCATAGGTATACCAAATTGCAGCCAAATTTAGCAGAATTTACTAAATGTGTACAGCTGCCAGTCGTGCATTTTCTGAAAATCTGACCCACATACATAGTGTCTGGAATCCGTGAAAAAATGTTCCAGTGTTAAATCTCCATAAAGAAAATTATCGATCAAAATGAAATCTTAAAATCGCCAAAATCTCTTAAAAACTAAACTAAAATTAAATTCGTGCAGTAATCCATTTAAATACAACCTTGGTACATCATGAGAAAGCCATTTTGAAAGATATATGACCCCCTTTGCTTGTACAGACCTAAAAATCTTTCGCCGAAATTCCAGATAAATTCCACCGTTTGGAACCAATAATTTTCTGCTCAATGAACATCGCCGAATACATGACTCAATAGTAACCCTATGGGTGTCATCGTCGGCACCGATATTTTTCTTAATATTGACCAAAAATTTTCCAAAAACATTTGATATGATAGATTTCAACGTGTGGACAAAATATCCACCGTGAAACAAGCAAGTTCTCTTTTATTTTCGTCATTATTCGATGCGCAAATCGTTGCAATGATTTGCAGAATTTGACAGTGGTCAGCCATCTTGGAATCTCGACGTATTCCTTAATATAGAATAGCGAAATTAGAACAAAAAATATCCGCTAAATTTTCAATTTTAGAATATCTGAATCGACAATAATGTTTATTTTGAAGCAAAGATGGGTCAGACATATTTATTTGTTCACAAATTTGTGTAACCATCGAGAAAACGACAGCGTTCAGACGGGTCACTGAATGCTTAAAGAATGCCTCAAAGAATTCCGCATCGCCGATCTACATTTTCGTCGTTTTTTCTTGAAATACACAATATTTTTTGTTCCAAATCATGCTAAATATCTTTTTTTAAGAAAAGAGGCCTAACTATGCCTTTAAAAACGATTTTTAAAGCTTTATTAAGCATAGAATTGAAGGAAAATTGAAGGAATCTTAATGAACTATCTTAATCCTTCTTGATTATGTTAATGTATCTTAATGACAGGTCACGTGACCCTACTGCGTATAAAAAGGTAACCGCATCTAACTGGTCAGCCAGTAGACCAGAGGATTTTGTACTGAACAGAACTACAGCTGTTTTTCCATTGATCTGGTGATCATTGGACCTTTTAACCTTTTTCTACCCCTACACCTAGAGATTTGCTGGACGATTTTCAAGACTCTTCTACCATTGGTTTCAACAATTGAAAATATCATAGGAATTGGTCTTCAAAAATGGTTTTCATGGAGTCTTCACCTCATCTCACTGGAATTATTCAAGTTGTGCTTTACAGGTTGATTCTCAAAAGGAATTTGCTCTGAGAATGGATCCTAATTTTGAGATTTTGAAAAATTCTCAAATTTGTGTGTGTGTGTGTGTGCCAAATGGATGTACGAAAAAGGGCTTCTAGCACTCAAATGGAATTTTTATGTGTGTGTGCCAAATGGATGTACGAAAAAGGGCTTCTAGCACTCAAATGGATTTTCTTGAAGCATGGAAACCAGTGGAAATGCATCTTCTTACGAGGTGCATTGGACTTAAAACTGTAAGTTATCTCTAACCTCCACACCTCCACTAGCTTTCACTGCATCTCACCTTATTCCAGAAAATTTTGACAGTGTGCCAAAGTACATTGTGTGTGCCAAAGTACATTGTGTGTGCCAAAGTACATTGTGTGTGCCAAAGTACATTGTGTGTGCCAAGTACATTGTGTGTGCAAAAGTACATTGTGTGTGCAAAAGTACATTGTGTGTGCAAAAGTACAGTGTGCAGAGTGTGCACACACAAGTACAGTGTGCAGAGTGTGCACACACAAGTACAGTGTGCAGAGTGTGCACACACAAGTACAGTGTGCAGAGTGTGCACTGTGCACACACAAGTACAGTAAGTACAGTGTGCACACACAAGTACAGTGTGCAAAGTGTGCACGCACAAGTACAGGTTGCAGAGTGTGCACACTGTACAAGTAAGTAAGTCCAGTACAGTGTGCACACACAAGTACAGTGTGCACACTGTATGCACACACAAGTACAGTGTGCAAACACAAGTATAGTAAGTACAGTACAGTGTGCACACACAAGTACAGCGTGCACACATAAGTACAGTATAGACAGAGAAGGGGAGAGAGAGGAGAGAGGTGTGTGTGTGTGTGGGGGGGGGGGGGGGAGAGGAGGAGGGAGAGAAGGGGGGGAAGGCTGGATGGAGTGATGGATGGATTGAAGGATGGATTGAAGGATGGACTGAAGGATGGACTGATGGACCGAATTAAATTTTTTTTTAATTTTTTTTTAATTTAATTTTTTTGTTTAATGGCGGCCTAGGTTTAATTGCTCTGAGAATGGATCCTAATTTTGAGATTTTGAAAAATTCTCAAATTTGTGTGTGTGTGTGTGTGCCAAATGGATGTACGAAAAAGGGCTTCTAGCACTCAAATGGAATTTTTATGTGTGTGTGCCAAATGGATGTACGAAAAAGGGCTTCTAGCACTCAAATGGATTTTCTTGAAGCATGGAAACCAGTGGAAATGCATCTTCTTACGAGGTGCATTGGACTTAAAACTGTAAGTTATCTCTAACCTCCACACCTCCACTAGCTTTCACTGCATCTCACCTTATTCCAGAAAATTTCGACAGTGTGCCAAAGTACATTGTGTGTGCCAAAGTACATTGTGTGTGCCAAAGTACATTGTGTGTGCCAAAGTACATTGTGTGTGCCAAGTACATTGTGTGTGCAAAAGTACATTGTGTGTGCAAAAGTACATTGTGTGTGCAAAAGTACAGTGTGCAGAGTGTGCACACACAAGTACAGTGTGCAGAGTGCACACACACAAGTACAGTGTGCAGAGTGTGCACACACAAGTACAGTGTGCAGAGTGTGCACTGTGCACACACAAGTACAGTAAGTACAGTGTGCACACACAAGTACAGTGTGCAAAGTGTGCACGCACAAGTACAGGTTGCAGAGTGTGCACACTGTACAAGTAAGTAAGTCCAGTACAGTGTGCACACACAAGTACAGTGTGCACACTGTATGCACACACAAGTACAGTGTGCACACACAAGTATAGTAAGTACAGTACAGTGTGCACACACAAGTACAGCGTGCACACATAAGTACAGTATAGACAGAGAAGGGGAGAGAGAGGAGAGAGGTGTGTGTGTGTGGGGGGGGGGGGGGGGGGAGAGGAGGAGGGAGAGAAGGGGGGGAAGGCTGGATGGAGTGATGGATGGATTGAAGGATGGATTGAAGGATGGACTGAAGGATGGACTGATGGACCGAATTAAATTTTTTTTTAATTTTTTTTTTAATTTAATTTTTTTGTTTAATGGCGGCCTAGATACAGTTGACATAGATGGCCGAGGCTACGGCACCATTTACCGATCAGACCTATAAACAGAATCGTTCATTTGGGACTTTAAGTAAGAGATATATTAAGCTTCTCATCCCTTTAGTTACTTTATATGATTCATTAAATACGATTTTAAAGATGTTTATCCTATAGCTATAGGATCGTTGCTGACAGTACAATCGCACATAGCCTCCCCTCATGCTAAGACAGCTGGGCCTTACTCTTAGAAAACACCTTAACTAACCAGGATTAACTAACACTACAGACTGTTTTCCCTTATACACTGGAAATACTAACCTATCAATAACTGGAACAGTCTGACTTCATTAGAGGTTTTACAAGTTGAGATTTTAGCAAGTTATCCTACTCATTTCTTCGCCAACATGCCTTCCATCAGGCCACTCACTAGTATGGTCATACACGTTAGTCACATGACCAGTTGACCTAGATATGGCCGAGGCTACAACACCGATCAGGTCTAGGTCTAGATCAGGTCTCCGTTCCTTAGAAATGTTCATTTATAAACAGAATCGTTCATTTGGGATCTTAAATAAGAGTCATATTAAGCTTCCTATCTCTTTATTTACTCTAAACGATTCATTAAATAAGTTTTAGAAGGTGTTTTCTAAGACTAAGGCCCAGGCGTCATAGGCATATTTATTTTCTGCTCATGTACACAAGAGAGAGAGAGAGAGAGAGAGAGAGAGAGAGAGAGAGAGAGAGAGAGAGAGAGAGAGAGAGAGAGAGAGAGAGAGAGAGAGAGAGAGAGAGAGAGCGGGAAAAATATTTAGTTTCTAGGGCTGAGAAACCATTTTTTTTTTAAAAATTCCAAGGCAATTTATTCATAGGAACGCAGTAGGGGTCCAATCACGCAATTACGCAGAGGAGCAAGAGATAGAGAGAGAGGAGGAGGAGAGAGGAGGAGTAGGAGGAGGAGACCACTTGTCAACCCCTAGACCTTTTAGTAGTCTACACAGAAGGATTATTGAAGGCCTCTGGGAAGGACTATAAGAGGAGGAGAAGGAGAGTGTTTGACGACGAAGTAGAGGTCCTATCACGCAATCGTACGTAAAAATACCAGTTCAGCTGCAAAACGCAGCACCAAACCCTACCTATGCCTACCGAAACCAGAACTAAGCCTATGATAAGCTTACATACCAGTTATAACATAGGGAATCTGTGAGTAGTATATGTCATTTTAGGATTGCAGCGTAAAGTGATGGCTCCCGGCGGACCTGTATATCGACGCGTCCCGTCAGCCGCAATTGCGGCTCAGTCGGATTTCCGTCCAGATCTAAAGGCAACGTTGAAGGCGGCGCTCGTAGTAAGGGCAAGTCTCGGGGCGACCCAGTCCTTAAAAGCGGGACAAGCCCGCTTTAAAAACGAGATTTTTCCAGGCTAGGAAAACAATTTTTTTGGCAACCCTTCCTCCTGGTAATTGTACAGAACCCACTTTGGTTGTCAGTGCCCCTCACAGGGTAGCTACTTCCCCTCCACCTCCATGCACACCCATGCACTCTGACCAGTCTACTGACCAGTGCAGGCAAATAGAAATGGATTACTTTTGGGACTCCAAACTAATCCATTTCTTCTAATACATAGCCCAAACAGTTATATGGTATCAGAAAAAGGGTCTGTTAATCTTTCTCTCGATTCAAGTTTTTGTCTAGGTGAATATTTTGTCATATATCTCTTGTTAAACTGTAGAGTAATGATGAACACATAGGTTCACCTATCCCCTATGCCTGTGACCCATTTTCCTCCCGGTCCTTCTGCCTTAGGGCTGCGCACGCATCTTTCCTGGAGGGGATTTGTTTGTAAATACCCAAAAGGGTCTATAGATAACAAGATAAAAATAAAAAATAAATGAAGTCTACAAATACAGTGTTAAATAACATTTGGTTCGGTAACTTTAATAGTCTTACTACTTATTTTATTTTTTATGTAAAAACTGAGGTATCTCTCAGGGCAACCAATTCAGGCAGGCAACCTGATTTTGTCAGTAGCTTGCCCAGTGGGGCAACCTAATACAAACCTGGAACACACAAATTACAGTTCCATCAGATCTATTTATTATTCAGAACGCATTAACAATCTAATGCAGAGCGCATTAACAATCTGACGATTGGCATCTCAGTATACTTGTTGGTACATAAATCATGCTCGGGATAAATAATAGAGTATATATCCTTCAAAATATGCAACCGCTGCTAGGGAATAGATGATTAAACAGAGAAGGGATACACGAGATCATATATTTACGATATGGGTATTCGAAATACTTAGTTTCTTCTCAACTCTGCTTTCATGTATCAATGTTTATAAATATATATATAATGTAGAAACTTCAAGGTATGTTTTATGAACCTCTTCACCACATAAAACGTTGATTTCCTTCGACTGAAGGCCATGCAAAAGGCTTTTCCATAAACATGTACAAAGTGGCACCATTGACAGATGCATACAACAACATTTCTAAAATCAGAGTTAGATACCCACTAGGTTTCATATTAATTCTGACGATAATATATGGAATAATAAAGTATCTAAATTCTAACAAAGCTTGAGGTACAATATTCACAAAAACACAAACAATAAATATAAGTTTCCAAAGGGCAGACCTATGATTTAAAGAGTCAAATATAGTCCAGCTTGCGTAGAGGTACAGGGGAATAAGTATGTATTTGACTAGCTCGTGCCTCCTAAAAACCTTTGCCCATATATAGAAAGTATAATGGCGATTATCTGCCAATAAATATCGATGGGCAATAGTGAATTTCCAGATGAGAATATAGCTGACGGCGACAAAACACAGTACAAATACTGGATGGTGGTAGATAAAAAGCAGGAAGTCTTTGATTTTCCTGGGAGAAATATGGTGCATGAAGGAGAATCCACAGGTGAAAGTGACAAAGTAAAACAACTGGGGAAAATGCAAAGATACTTGGTGGTCGTCCTTAGCGCCAACAACGATGCTTCCATTAATAATTATAAAAGCTATAAAGGATAGCACGACCACAGCATATGGCCATACATCATACAAACACTTCAAAATGATATTGCGTAGCTGCCTAATGTCTTGATGCAAAGTGATCCACAATCTTTTAGTTAGAAGAAGCAGAAAAGTTGCATCCTGAACAGCTTCAGGGGGCATATCCTTCTTCTCGGGGTTGATCAAATCGATCATATGGCGCTCGACTGTTATTCCAGCGACGAATACGACCCAGACGATATTAGTCTGCCTGAAGAGGACGGCAACAGACCCAGACAAACCAGCCATTTTGTGGTCGCCATGTAGAGTAAGGTAGTACATTAGAAGAACCCAGAATGTTGATCCACTGTCAGTGTAGTACAGAAAGGTGAAGAAATAGAGGACCGGAAAGAAGCTCAGTGCGGCTGCAGTAACCAAACAACGATAACTATCCGTGACCTGTCAATAAAATAAATGTACATTTACTATTGACTACAACACCACTCACGCAATTCCCTTAAAATTTTTAGAGTAGAAATCCAAGATCTACAAGTATAGCCATAGGACAAGAATCTAGACTGAAGGCTTACTATTTTCTCTCAATTATTCAGTCATTGTTGAGCAACAATCTAAAACGTAATATAAATTAATGGCCTTTTACACTTACCTGTGAACTCGTTAGTTTTCGGGCAAGCATAAAGAACAATATGCAATTTCCAGTGGCAAATCCTATGTTGATCAGACGAAGGAAGAAAGTGCTACAAGTTGCAGCTATTGATAAGTCAAGGAACCATGACAAGGGATAGACTATTGCCACAGTGACAATATATAAGCCAGGTAGAGTAGTTATCATCGGATCCCACTGTAAAATGATATGTATTTGATGATTAGAACTTAACTTCAGACAGTCTTTGCATTATTCAAATGAACTACAATTAAACTTTACATTATATTCTGATCAAATACAATTTGAAAAAATTAATAATCATTATATTCTATATGGTGTAAGAAATCATTGTAATTTATGGGGTGTGGTACTGTGTGATAAATGAAATTTCCGGTAGTCAGGACTCAGTCTCAGGTAGTCAGGAAAAACTACTTTTGATACTATGCTAATACAGCCCCGATTATATTGTACACCTCGTACACCACAAAGTGAACGGCAGTAAAGCTGTGTTGGAAATTATAAGCGAGACGCAAGAACTGGGATTATAGCGTCTGGGCCCTGGGATCCGGGGCCCTAGCGGTCCGGGGCCCTAGCGGTCCGCTAGGGCCCTAGTAGTAGGGTTCCTGGCCAATGCAAAATTCGATTTTCACTTCAAATTCATGCAAAAGTTTCGTCCTTGGTATCAAATGAAAGCTTAGGGTCTAAGGAACATTTTTGGTCCTAGTGTCCAGCCGTCATTCCACTGGGGGGGGGGGGGGGGCGCTAGGGGGCTTTTTATGCAGGGGCCGGGCCCCACTTTCCCTGTTTAAGGAAAATTATTATAACTTTTGAAATAATAGTCCGATCTGAACACAACTAGTGTCATTAAATGGAGAATTAAGAGACGAAAGCATTTTGGTTAGTATTTTTCATCTAAGGGGGTCGCGGACGCCCTAAATGGGGGGGCGGCAGCTGAACACGCCTTGAAAATGTTAAAATTACTATAACTTCTGCTACAATAATCCAACTTTTGGGACCTTGGACAGATTGCCACAGAAGGTTTATTAACAGTATTGGGTACTACTGGTACCCCTTAATAACATACTAAAAGTCCAGGAAAATCTATCAGGGCAAACACCCCCAAAATTGCAAAAAACAAATCCCTAGTTCCTTTTAGCACTATATCCTATGGAAACAACTCTTGTGTTTCTTTTTTGCAATTCTTTGGACGTCAACCTTATAAAGATATCCAATATGCCAATTTTTTTCACTGAATTATTTTGAATCATGTAGTACAACAAGTTTATATTGAAAAAAAAAAAATTATCCGAAAATATTTGATGAAATTAAGAGAAATTGTGGGACAAAACGGGAAACTCAGCTGAAATAATGGATTCATCAGAGCGGTTGTATCATTCACCCTCCTTTTTTCTATCTGAAAATGAGATCATCTTAAAGAGTGAATTCAGGGCTTTAAGCAGATACCAAATTTGTAGCTTTATATTAATATTTGAGTGAATGAAAAATGCATTGAAGCACTTTTACCACTATTTCGGGACAAAGCTGCCTCACCAGGAATGATTCGTCATGGTATGGAGCTTGTCAAGACCATAGCTGAGCATCTAAATCCACAACAAATACCAGTAATGGTAGTGGACCAACTGCTCTTTGATATTGCAAAGAAAGTGCAATGGACCTTCTCAGAAATCTTGGGAGAAGATAGATTCCTGGTGATGCTTGGTGGACTTCACATTGAAATGGCTCTTTGGGCTACAATGGGAGATCTCTTGCATGGGTCTGGATGGCCAGAATCCCTTACAGAAGCAGGAATTACTAGGACAGAGGCAGCTGCCACATCATTTTTAAGAGCATCTGATCCAATGAGAACATGTTACGCTCATCAGGTTACTGTTGTTGTACTGGATATTCTTCTGAAGCGGGCCCATGAGTACTCAGGTTCAGAGAAAACATTTGAGGACTGGGTTATGGTAGCAAGCAAAGAGCAACCAACAGTATAATTCTGGCTACTTATACACAAGTACCAACAATTCATATTCATGTTCATAAGAGCCCATAGGGAGCGCAAGTTTGACCTCATGGTTGCCTCTTTGAAAAAACTTGTTCCCCTTTTCTTTGCTCTCAATCACCAAAATTATGCCCGGTGGGTTCCTGTCTTCATCCGAGATTTAGAGTCTCTTCCACCTGCCATTGAGGAGGAGTTTGATGCTGGTCACTGGGTTATCAATAGAAGTAATCATCGCTTTTTATCCTTACCAATTGATCAAGCACATGAGCAGGCAAATAAAAGGGTAAAAGGAGTCAGGGGAGTGATTGGTATTACTGAGAACCCTACCATGCTAGAACGTTGGATTCTGACAGGTCCTGAAATGAGTCGTTTGGTTGAACAATTCACTGAAACAACTGATGAAAACAGTGGCAAGGAATTATGTCATCATGAAGAAGGAGTTTCATACCAACATCGCTTTCAGCGCCATGTTAAGGACCTGTTAGATGTTGTTCTCAGCAAAGGAAATCCTTTTGAGGAGAAAAGTACTGATTTGGTGACACTTGACAACAAAGTATGTGTTGATGAGACTGCTGTAACATCTGTTCGTATTCTGGAATCCAGAGGACAGGACCAATATGATTATTTCCGTAAAGAGGTACTTGAAACAAATAAAGTACTATTGAGACAGCCAATCAAGAGAAACAATATGTTGCTTTTCCATGAAAAGAAAACTGTAAGGAGGACAGCAGCGAGTAAAAAACTGAAGTACTATAAGCAGCATGCAGACCTCTATGGACAGGCCTTCATTGCACTAGATAGTCGTGGTGGTGATCTAAAAGAATTCTTCTCCCATGAATCTTCTTCTTCTCCACCAGCTCTGTCAAATTCAGAAGGGGCTATTAACTCCTGCAATAAATCAGATTTATTGACCTGTATTTTGGATAGTTGTCTTCCTGAAGAAGAACAGTGGGTGGCACCATCCAATTATGGGTTTATTGTTATGGATGGTGGTGCTCTAATTCACACCCTACCAGGGACAACTGTCCAAGGAAAATCATTTAATGAATATTTTGAGAAGGTTTTCTGCCCAAGGATACAACATGATCTAAAAAGGGCTGCAAGAGTAGATGTTGTCTGGGATCAATATAGGGAAATGAGCATAAAAGGTAGCACCCGGGAGAAAAGAGGATCTGGTACACAACAACGTGTGTCTGAAAGTGCCAAGGTGCCAGGAAATTGGCATGCCTTTTTGAGTAATGCAGACAACAAGAAGGGGTTGTTTGCATATCTTTCTGATAAACTAATGCAAGTACAGTTCAGAGCTGACAAAGCAGTGTACATAACCTCAAATGAACAAGTACTCAATGTGGGAAATGGCCTTCCAATGGGTCAATGCAATCATGAGGAGGCAGACAAGTCTGCTGGTACACATTCTTCATGCTCTCCAGTATTTGTCTGTGGGAATGGTTTACACAGGAGACACAGATGTTGTTATAATCCTTCTGTCAAATTTCCACCACATTATTGCTTTGAATCCAGCTGCCATAATCTGGATCTCCTTTAAAGCTGGAAAAACTTGTAAAATAATTTCCCTCAATGCTCTTGCATCAAGCTTAGGAGAAACATCATGCAGAGCAATGGCTCTGTTTCCTGCATTGACTGGGTCAGACAGCACATCGTCTTTCAAGTTTAAGGGTAAGCAATACTGCTACAAGGCAAAGGACAATGTTCCTCACCTCATGGAAAAATTTGCAACATTTGCTAGAAGACCCTTTTATATGTCACCTGAACTGAGGGAGGTTGTGATGCAATTTGTCTCCAGGCTATACTCAAATGAGCCTACAATTGACAACTGTAATGTTGACTTGGTGCAAATGCAAATATTTTGTCACAAGACCAGGGATGTTGAGAGAATACCTCCAACAAGTGATGCTCTTGACCACCATCAGAAACGGAGTGTGTTTCAAGCGAGCATCTGGATAACAGCACACCAGCCCATGATGCAATCAAAAGATCCCTGTGGTTATGGATGGGTAGCCAAAGACAATAAGTTAGTTCCAATTTCAGTGTGCAACATAGTGTATTGGGAGACCAGAGACCGTCGGTCTCTGTCCAATTGTAACAGCGGAGACCGACAGGATTTTACAGAGACCAAAAAAAGGGGGTATTAATATGGTAATTAAAAAATAACCCAGAATAAGAAAAGTCAGACAAGATAATTTTATCACTTGTTCATTTCAATGGAGACAGTCGGACTCAGCCTAATATCAATATCAGAGACCGACACAAATTCAATGGAGACCTGGGCGTCGGTCTCTGAGTTATGTTGCACACTGCAATTTGGACAACACTGCCCCTTGCAAGTAATGTATTTGATCTGCAAGTAAAATGCACTTGCACAAAGAAATGTTCTTTCTGCAAGTGGAAAAAGGCAAATCTGAGGTGTACAGGTCTGTGCAAGTGTCAATGTGTTGTTTAAGTATCTTTTATTTAGTCATACATCAATGATATAATAAATATTACTATTAAGAGGTCAATCACAATGTTGGGATATAGTTGTGCCTAACAGGACTTTGAAGGGGTCATTTTGGTACCACCATCCTGACATGGTTCACCACTGTCCCAGCCACTGCCCTGATATGACATGCCTCACCACCTCTGTGTCTTGGGATATTGTGGGGGAGAGGGGAAATGATAAAATAAGGGGTGGAGTCACCCATCTGTGTTAGAGTATAGTATAATGTGTGCATGAGATAATACATCATTTCTGATATGAATATTTTATCTGAAAATGTGACAATATTTACTCTATCATGGTTGAATGAGCTCACCAACCCTCTAAAATGGGGGGGGGGGGCAACCAGTTTCAAGATCATCAGTACTTCAGACATCTGAATAGTGTACATACTCTCTTAATTCTGAAGGAAATGACACAAATTATGTTCAAATCTGATCATTATTACCAAAGTTATAACAGTTTAAAAATGTCTCTTACCTAGTGCCCCCTCCCCCAGGGTCGGTTTCGAGTGACACACTGAGGGAGGCTCTTGGTGGACAGGAAAACGCCAACAACCATGCGCCATCCACCAGTCACCCGAATGCAAGTTGGTGCACTGAGAGTCACCGAGCGGATATGATAACATTGGAGGCATGACATGTGTCCCATATTTAAGATGTGTCATGACCACGATCACATTTAATATTGAAAATATACTTAAAAGACATGATTTGGTACAATATTAATGTAAGATTCATGTTATATTCTGGTTTAGATAACTCATGTATTGAGCGATAATATATCCCCGCCAAGTTGTTGTTGTGAAGTGCGCATGCGTGACAAGTTCACCAGCGCTCCCCAGCCAACCCACCCGAGTGGTCTCTCGGTGCACCAGCGAGTGCACTGGAACATGTTCGCTTGCTCACCTAGAGGCACCTAGTGCACTAGGTGTTTCACTCGAAACCGACCCAGGAGGGGGGTTTTGGTCCCACTGCAGTTTTAATACCTTCACATAATTGATGTTCTCTGCAGTACACATTTAATCATACCAGGCATCAATTCAGAGCATTATTGCAGAAATTATAGCAGTTTTATACAGATTTTTTTGTGTTTGGCCCCTTCCCCCCAAGATTCAGGGGTCCGCGACCCCCCTAGATGAAAAATACTAACAAAAATGCTTTTATCTCTTAATTCTCCATTTAATGACACTAGTTGTGTTCAGATCGGACTATTATTTCAAAAGTTATAATAATTTTCCTTAAACAGGGGAAGTGGGGGCCGGCCCCTACATAAAAAGCCCCCTCACGGCCCCCCTAGTAGAATGACAGCTGGACACTCGGACCAAAAATGTTCCTTAGACCCAAAGCTTTCATTTGATACCAAGAACGAAACTTTTGCACAAATTTGAAGTGACTTGCCCTCTGGGCACCCTACTATAGCGGTCCGGGGCCCTAGCGGTCCGGGGCCCTACTGGCCCCTAGCGTCCGACCACCGAACAAGCAGTCTTTGCAGGTTCGCTAACAAAAAATATTATTAATAGATTTACCTCCAGAAATTTCCCTTTGCAGTACTGTTGAACTTGAGGCACATGAAAGATCTCATCCATGTATGGTTTGCTCTGTCTGCTATTAAGTTTAATAAGAAGACATATTGACAATGTACAGAAAAAAAAAGTAACTTCAACGAAGGAGAACCATACGCGGCCGGGAGCCGCCATCTTGCTGCTTTGTCATGTAAAGTTGAAAGTCAGCATTTACGTATTTTGCATCACCTAGTATTTACAACATGAAGATTTGTGAAATTTTACGATCAATAATTCAATGTTACTCTCATTATTATTTTGCTAACATATTTTTGACCCATCGATAGTTGCTGAAAATTGTGCGAAAATGAGAATCGGTCGTAATTGACCAAGACACAAAATGGTGATAGAGGAAATTCCCAGTCCAGTGCATCCCGAAAAATGCGTGTCTCTCGCACTCTATGACAACGTTCAAAATTGTAAGGAACTGAAGAAATTAGCCATGGAGGGTAACATATCTGCTTGTCTCATCAGACCGTCGATGGTAAGATGTTGTCTAGAAATTGTTCCGAAACCCTATTATCGCTCAAAACATGCGCCCCATATTGGGCCAGGGCAATAACGTAGAATACAGGTCTTTTGGGACCCAGGTCTATTGGGATCGGTCTTATGGGACCCTATGTGCGAACGCTCCCCGGGCGTGAACGCTACTGTTGGCGACGACGGGGGAGGAGGATTAAGGGGAAGCTAGCTGACACGTTCGTCACCTCCATTCGCGCTAAATGAATATGAAATATGGTCTATAAGTATTGGACTGTAAATATTTTTATTCAGCGAAAAACATTATGTATTAAGTACACTTTATCTCAGCCGTCACTGAAGCTAATAATAATAATAAATTCATCTTATAAGTTGATGTAAGTTGGTTTTTATTTTCTCAAGTAGTATTTAGATGTAGATTCCAACGTTTCGGTACTAGGGTGTACCTTCATCAGGGAATATTTAACATGTGAATATAGTGGGGGTTATATTAAAAATCCTAAAATATAATGTTAACGCTACGATATCACCAAAAAGTGGCGCAACGGGCCCCAGCCGGCCTGTTCTATTTTAAAAGAAATCCTATATTATAGGCCTAGTAGTGATAGGACAATCCGTCAGTCACAGTCCGATCCTAAATCTGTCACCTCTAAAACAAAAGCTGGGTTAGGGTTCAATACTCGATATTTGGGGGACAACTCCCCATGTCTTATCTATGTCTTTGACCCTCTCCCCCACAGCCCCAGGCCAGGGCCAGAGCAGAGGCGTTGCTTGGGTCCCCAGTTTCCGACGTGAGTCTTGCCTCTCTGCTCAATTGCGAATATCCCTGCTCTGGTTGAGTTGCCACAAATGTAACCCATTGACTTTTCCTCTCAAGCATGGTTCCCGCGGTCCTTAAAAGTCAGTAAATTTCACTGTGAGTCCTTTAAAAGTCATTAAAAACTACCGTATCTGAGTGCCCACCTGGGCAAGCTATAATTACAGCAAGATTTTCAGCAGAACTCTTTAAATTGCCCAGTATGATTCCCATCGTTTTCAAAACGATTATGAAACACTCTTCAAATATATTATCTACAACCTGCTATCTTTCATTTCTTCCACGTTTTTTTTTTCCATATTAATATCATTATTTCGACGAAACTACTGCCACTCCTCTCCCCTTAAAAGCCTTTTACAAAAAAAAATAAAATCATATTAATATCATATCAACTTAAATCATATCCAATTGCATTTTATACTGTCTTGATCTTACAGGGGGGAAAAAATTTCTTCTTTATTTAATGGTTACCCTAAAATTCCTGGCGAAACCATCGATTATTCTTTATCATTTTTTTATGACAATTTTACTATGACTGAATGGGTTATTCACTACGAGCGGGAAGTATATCTTACAACTACATTAAATTGTCTGAACAGCTACTATTATTGAGGTGACCTAGTATGTACAATGATTACATTAATTTAAACTTGAAAAGTAAGTTTACATCTGTCGTAGACGGTGAGGGTGCAACTTGTTATATTTTTCGATATTGGTGTGTCTTTGCTACTTTGTTATTCATACACTTGCATGCTCATTTTTTCTCTATATGCAGGTCCTTGATAAGTTCCAAGTGTTAGTTGCTGGTATCCAGGCGATCAATCACGACGTTAATGAGAAAAGAATTACCAAAGTATTACAGACTGAACTCCTGTACTGCCTATCTCCTACAAAAAATGTAAGATTTACTGTACTAACTGACCCGCCAGATCGTGATAGTGAAGCCCGCAATGATTCTTGATAACACTCTGACCAAGTTTAGTGTCAAATCAGTATGTAAACAAAATAATTTGTATTCGATAATGATTTTATTTTGCATTGTCCATAAGTTAAAAGGTAAGATACCCGATGCTAAGAACAAGCGCGCTCGATCAGCAGTTTTTTTTAATGACATCGACCGTAACTTAATATTTTCTAGATATCAGATGCCTTCAACAAGTTTGGTATGGCTAACAACGACACCCAAGTACTGGTCACGGAAATACATGCTCCTGGTGAAAGTCATATGGAAGAAATTAAACAGCTGGTCGAGGGAGAACTAGTGGGGATAGATAAACTTAAAGACATGTCAGATCAAGCTTCTGTGAAGAAGGTAAGTGTTTTACTTAATGAATGCTCCATTTCTTCATTGTCATAATATTGTGGCATTATTCAAAACAGTGGGCTTAAATTATTAAGGGAAGAGAACCAATGCCGTAGGAAGAAAGCTGGCATTCAGTGTATGTGTATGTGTGTGGTTCGGGGATGGAGAAGTTTGTATTGTTACCCTATATGTTTGGTGAAATGATGCTTTTAAAATCTGTTATGTGTGCACTTTTTACTTGCAGGTTTACAAGATCCCAGACCCTGAGTTAAGAGTAGGGTCACTGCTAGAGGCGGTCGTATGCAGGATTGCTGGGAAGGACATGGCCACATAAATTATCCAAAGACATCAACTTAATCATCAACCATCATTGTTAGAATTATCGAAAGATTTTATTGTACAGCACATTATAATATATATTCATTTCATATTTGTCTGTCATTACGTAATAAATTATATCAGGCAGATTACGAATATTCCTTATTTTCACTAGGTACAAACCCTGGCCGTATATCCGATACTAACCTCCCTTATTTTAAAATCATTCAACCCGTAGATTTTCGAAATTATCTTAAACAACATTCAACTCCCGTGGAAATACAAAGTAGATAATTAATAGTCATGATTAATGTATGGTAGAACTGCGACCAACGCCAACATGGAAGTAAGTTTGTATTTAAATCATTTTATTTGCATTAGTATTCTCGACGTTTCGGACCGAACGACCTTCTTCAGGAGATTCATAGTCATGTTCCATTAATAGTCATGCTATGCTTACTCGGTTAACATTGATTAGAAAATTATTTAAAATTAGTTCTCAATTCCTTTCCCTAGGTACACATCGCCTCTGAATTCATAGCATTGTCAGTAAAGCTGATATACCTCGACTACGCCCCAGTTATTGAGATCAAATGAATAACTGTCTTAGTGTCGCAGCTTCTGCTGACATTTCTTCCTCGGTTCGCCACTCAGATGCTGCTACGTTTTTATCATGCATCTCCAACTGGAATTGAAAATAGGAATCCTGATAGTGATTCATTAATGATATATTATCATAGGCAGATAATGGAACCCCCCGCCCTGCCCCTTTCCCTTTCAAAGCTCTGGGAAATATGTAATGCAACCTACATTGTTGTAATCAAGTATTATAGCAAAAGAGTAAAGTGTTAAAGCTGGACCGTACTTTACTGGGCCGTAAAGAGTAGCTACTGGTATACATTGGTATTAAAAGTAAAATTGTGGGTTATATTTCGAGAATGAGACTTACCACAATGTGGAAATTCAAAAAATAAAAATGAAATGTGAGCCTGTGACAGATGGGAGAGGAAGGGATAAAAACTTCCTTATGATCAGGAGATACAAGTGGCTCATATTTATATAAATGAACATATTCATTACTCGCTTGTAATGTTTGCTAATAATTTCTAATAACTTTTTTAATTCTAAACCAGGGGTTATAAATGTCTGGTACCCTCGTTTTTGATATTGTTGATTTTAAACAGTAATTTAAATAAATACCTTTTCATACACATCATCATTGTGTTGGAAGTCCCCACCTTTCCTGGGTAGAATGTGGTAATGTACATGCTAGAATGAAGATGTGCATTCATGTATTCAGACCCTACAAGTTAAACGCAAATTCAAAGACAAAGACAACATGAATGTTAATGTTTAACGGATAATGTCTCACCTTAATGCTTTGACCTGCTTCTGGTCCGTCCTGCAGACCTATGGTGCGGGATTTCCCTCCATAGTGCTTTTCAATAACCTGGGAAACCTTCTGGACTGTGATGGCGAGATCCGCAATCTCCGACTTGGTTAAATCATCATAGCGAGGCACAGAGCGCACAGGTGACACGAGGACATCTGCATGATCAGGCTAAGGACTAGACTGCCTATAGTTTAGCGCTGGATTCCTTACCAGGGAAGGGGGGGGAGGGGGGGGGAGGCCAGATACTTTGGTCATTTAAGTGTCATAAACGGCTGTGTGATATCGAGGCCTCAGGGGAGAGGATTGAAGCCAAGACAGGAGGAACGTTCCCCCAATTTTTTTATGAGGATGTTAACTGATGAACAGGGACTAATGGTATTCCGTCTTTCACACATCAACATCAGAGAGAAATCACCGTTGTTTAATTATCCTGTCATGAACTATAAGAGCCTCAACTGGACCCATGCAGGACAGCACCCAGGTCTTGGTTGCCTAGCAACAGTGAGGGAACGTGTAGGGCTACATGTACACACGGCCAGGAAAATCTTAGGTTTATTTTGCTTAAGTGGGCCGATTTACAGCCATTGTTTACGGAAATAAAAGCTTCTGCGGAAATATCTTCTATGAAAGAGGAATTCAGATTAAAATTTTGATGTCAACCCCCAGTGTGCATGCAGACTGTCACTTGTTATATTTGGTATCATGCCAAAGGTTGTAATAACGGAAGGTAGATTTAAAAAAAGAAGAAATATATGTTAGGACATCCAATGTCCACATTACACTCCATGCCTCATTAATTATTTTTCTAATTTCACCAATAAGTAAGGATACGTCCTGCGAGAACGGGCTTCCTATTGACAAATGCGAATGAAAGTGCCGACCGGTAGAAAACACAGGAGGCAGGTACTGTTACTTGACCGAACTGATAGACGGGTATACTATCGATTGTCACTGTAAAGAAAACAATAAAGAAGAGATTAAATAAAATGTATTAAAAGATATGTAAATGACTAAGATTCACAGTGTTAAAGTATCTGCAACGTTTATTCCCTGAGTTCCAGCGACTATTGGTTTCATTGCTTAGTCATTGGTTAAAGAAATAAATAGGTATCTCATAGCTGTCAATTCTCGCAATCCAGTTAAAGAAGCTGTGAAGGAAGCTTCCGGTTATAGAGCTAAAACTAAACATTTCTTAGAGAATGGATATCCGTCCCGCTAATTCCTGGGGGGGGGGGGGGGACGAAGGGAGGGAGGCTAGATATCCAGTGCCTAACCATTTTTCTTCTCTACTTTCACCCAGAACTTACTGTTCTAACCCAACCATAGAAAATCTTGCAGTGGATACTTTCTAGATCGAATATCGTTAACTGGGACTGCGAGAATTACTCTAACGACACCAATCTTACGTGTGCTTTCGAGATGTGGCGAACCATATAGATCATAACGCCGGTGTTCCATGACCGGCATTTCTTCGCGCCGCTTATATAAACCATCTAGCTCTATTTCCACAACAGAATAACCAATGTCATCACCCAAATTGGATAGAATGGTGCCCCATGGGTCCACAACCTGAGATAGAGAAAACATTAGAATGAATATGGGCTCAGTCCTATATTCATAAGAATGTAGGAAAATTTGGGGACAAATGGAGGGAGAGGAACGCATATATATGAGTCTCACTGATGGTTGTCATCTCCCAGAGGAATTAAGCCATGTCATTTTGGACTCTGAAACTGTTGAAAATAATTAACACAAACTAAGATTCTTTAGCTACTCCAATATTATGACTAGACAAAAAAATCCACCCTTTCACCGTCAAATACGCTTTGGAACAAACTGCCACTTGATATTAAGGAGAGCTCAGCTAGACCACACATGTCTAAAACTCATAGTTAATCATGGCTCATCAAAATATATTGGAATGAATTTAGAGAAAATAGGGAAACTTGATTTAGCTGGAAGCTAGGATACTTTGTTGCCAGAACGAGAACCGTCAAATTTTATTTATATAAAAAATCCAAAAATATTTTAATTCTTATTGATGTAGGCCTACATTGTTTTGTTATTATGTAGTTGATACATGTATATAATAAATCTGGTCAATTCCCACGTAGCTACCACATTCATGGCTTCAGGATCGCCGAGCTGAACAAATGGATAACTACTTTTGATGTTCTGTCTTTGTAATTTACCGAGATATAAGCAATTAGCTGGGTTTTTTCGTGATCATTAGTGAGGCTGGATAAAGATACATATTATTTTTAATAATATAGTTAAGAATTATATTAATTCTACTTTTAGGAAAGAATCAGCATATATCAGGGGAATTATATATCCATAAAATTTAGATCTATAATGAATATCATTGTCAGGACAGAATCAGAATCAGTGGGGAAGTGTTTTGTCACCAACCGAACTTCTTGCATTTTCCTGAGGTAAATCCAGTGATCTATTTTTATTTTTAGGATTAAACATGATAAAATAAAACTACAATATGATGCGAATGTGTGTACATCCATACTTGTACCCTTTGGGCAGTATCAAATCTATAGGAGACGTTTTATGCAAAAGTATTAGAAAAAGGGTCACCAACCGAACATTATGTTATTATTCACATCTTGAATATTCAGAGATTAGTGAATCATATTTGGGAATGGAAATAAGCATGCCTTACCATTAATTTATTATGAAAAAATAAAGTTCTTGCTTTATACCTAAACATTTACTTGTCACCGACCGACCCCTAGCATTTAGTGGCCCTACAAATATGAAAATTAAATATATATGAACGTTGTTGCTATTTCACTAATCTTATTTCATGTTCTACTAATTCTAACCTTTAAACATCTAACTTGAGGAGATTAACTGGTTCTGTCATGCACAGGGGAGGTATAAAGGCAAATGGGAAGAGCCAGAATAATGACAATATGAATGACAATTACGATGTACACAATTGCGACGTCGCTGGCATTAGTGAGAGAAGTATGGCCGAAACATCGTAAGTAAATAAAAGACTTTTTGTTGTAATCTATGATTAATTTATTACCACCGTGGAGTAAAAATAATACCACATCTTGTATCTGAGACCAGCTACTCGTGCGGTACTATCATATTATTGTCAGTATGATTAAATGCAATCAAATAGACATGTATGATGAAATGCATTCAATAAACACATACACATAGATAAACTACTAATAAAACACATACAGATAGACAAACTATCATTTGATACCATTCCATGTCATTTAGGGTCTAACACTCTGCCATTTTGAGAATATTCTAAACTCGGAAAGACACCATGTTTTATTTAACATAAATCTACTGTTCAAATTTTAAAATTCTCTCTATGACCCTTAATTTATATATAGTCACCTCCCCATGAAGAAATGGAATGGACTACAAGGCTTTCTTTATATCCTGACTCCCTTCATTATTATTAATTTAGTCAGAATATGAATTAAAAACAATATCAACAATATTTTGTTGACAAAACACGGACAATGTCACCATGCAGACATTTGCCTTGACTACGTTACCAGGTGAGATTCAATCAAATCACCGGTAATGAGTGTTCAGTTGCGTCATAATACTATGACGTCACGTATGAGAGTTCTTTGACTCACTTTAGTGGTAGCACGGGAAACGAGCACCTCGTTTCTACATCATTTGATACCAGTGTTATAAATACCAGATTGGATCACAATAGCACTGGTTCTTATATCATTTGACTGAAACACAATTCCAGAAAACAAAGGATAATTTTTCCTACTACGGTGTTGTATAGCGGAGTTATTTTATTTAGGATATTTATACAGCGTATCAACAAATACAATCATGCTTCCAACTCGTCATGTAACAGGTACCATCTCTGGTTTTCAAAACAGGTCTGTTTTAGTGATATAGGCCAGTTAAGAATTCCATGGTCTTATAGTTATAAAGATGGTAGGATATTGTCTTATAGTTATAAAGATGGTAGGATATTAACACTACCATTAGTGATATGGGGTGTAGTTGATCATTGGTCCAGGTTCTAGTCTATGTGGGTTGTTTTTAGCGCTGGTTCATTGGATGGGTTGTGATAAGTCAGCGAGAAGTTACTGCTTGGCTTATGTTTGGGTTATGAGAATGATGAATACCTTGTGGCATTTGTATAGTTAATTCTCTATAATGTCAATGTAGAAAGGCTTTGCAAGTTGTCACTTGTGAAAGAAAAATATTAACTAATTCCTTACCATGGCATGGCCATATGAAGATCTCTTGGGATTGTGTGCCCCAACTTGTGCAGCAGACACTACATAACACTGGTTTTCAATGGCACGGGCTCTCATCAATACCTTGAATTAAATGCTTATAATTATATTAGTTGATGTAGTAGCTAACAAATGACAAATTCCAGTATAACCAAGTTTAAATGGGAAAAAACAGATTTCCCGAATCTGGGAAGTAAATCCAACAATTGTGTTCTCAATACATTATAGGAGTGAAGAATAAAAGTAACTTGCCTCCCAATGAGCTTGACCCGTAGGTACCGTAAAGGCAGAAGGAAACGTTAGAATTTCTGCCCCTTGATATGTAAGACCTGTTGATAATTCTGGGAAGCGCACATCATAACAATTGGACAGGTTAAGGAATTTTAAGAAGGCACCGGTTCAAGCATATCATATGGATAGAAATGAAATCTTACATAAAAACAAACTGAAACAGAGATTTTTTATTAATGAGAGTAGACATATTACAATTAATGTGCATTTTGTTTTTGAACTAAGTTGTCTGATGTTAATGTATTTTTCAATGATTGAAAGGATACGATGGCCAAACCTACTTTACCAGCCGGTGTCAGTACCGGTGGTCCAATGCTAGTACCAGGTCGAGTAAAATCTGTTTCCTTAAGCCGAATTCTACCAGGAATTTCTACATTAAATAAGTGAGTCTTAGCATAGGTCCCGGAAACTTCGCCCTCACCGTTCAACATAACATGCATATTAGAAATCCTCTCATCTCCAGATAAATTGGACTGTAAAAAATAAAAAATAATATCAACTAACCACAGGCATCTTCAAATTCGATTTCAGCCAGTATTTAAATAATGCGTTATGATTTTTTAATAACCAACAATGTTTTTTCAAGAAGTTCAATTTTTTTTCCTTTTAAAGACTAGGGGGAAATCATTGGAAAATACCTTAATATGCAAGCCTCCTAGGGAAATCCACACGTCTAGTTTCTTTGCTACTTCTTTATATTTTTTAATAGTTTCTCCTTTGAGGCTTTCAGCTGAAGCCATAGTAAAATCTCGACTGTGCCCAATGAAGTCACAAGCTTCAGGGAGGAACATAACACGTGCACCATCTTTCTGAGCCTGTTCAATCAGCTCCACGGCTTGTGTGAAAGACGCTTCCTTGTCTGATGTGCTACATAGCTGAATCAACCCAACTTTGCATTGGCGCGATTTGCTCATCTTCGTACTATGTAAACAAAAACATGCATATTAATGAATGCCAATATCTTCACAGAAAGACTATTCATTTGAGTTAGCATTAGTTGACTCATTGTGGCAAAATTAAAAGGGGACACATTAATTTAATATTCAGTTTGTATCGACATCTTTCTCAAGCATTATGCTAATGTATAATCCGTCCCAAGTACCCTTCTAATACCCCTTTCACACTACACCCAGAAAGCGCTTTGGGGGTGTAGTGTGTGTGAATGGAACCGACTTGTAGAAAGTGCTTCCAAACCGACTCGGAAGCGAATTCTGTAATTCACCTGATATGTGATGTGTTCCAGGAAAATGAGTCACAAGTCGCAAAATTGATATTTTTCAAAGTGATTTAATTACAAGATCTCTTCATTGAAATGTTCTGATTTTTTAGGGTTTAGCACTTACAGTCATATATGAATCCATGTAACAAATTTCGGGAGATTGTATTAAATATATCCTTGCGTTTTGAAGGCTTTCGTATGGAGTATATTTAGTTACTTTACTGGTAATTAATTACCCATCCAGAAACATTGAAAACTTTTTTTTTCAAAAATAAAAATATCAAACTTAAAATATAGAAATACCTATTAGATGTCCTAGTGTTTACAATCATTGGAATCAGTTTGATCTCCTCTTTTCAAATATTGTGATATCTCAAAATCCATTTTTTGCGACTTGTAACTTATTTTCCTAAAACGGATCACATATTAGTCAACCAATTATAAATATACTATTTAGTATTCTCTCTGATTCCAATAGAGAATCAGTTACTTCCCTCAAACAACAGATTCACAACCACTGGTTATGCAAAATCCAATAAAGAATAACTTTGTCTGTTTTTGTAAAAATAAATAAAGAAATAAATGAATAATTTTTTTTGTCAAATTGTCAGCGCGTCCCACTGGCCCACCTGTGGCGGTGACGCACAATAATAATACACAAAGAGTACAGATTCACAATCACTGGCTATGCAAAGTGTCCTATAGAATCAGTCTGTCAATCAGAGTCAAACAGTCACAACAAACCCATGTGCCCCTGTTAAATCGCGCCCACAATTGACGTCTCGCCGACCAACTTACTTAGACCGCTGACCCACTAATTTACATGTGCTGCAACCAATTAGGAGGCAGGACGGAGTAAACACATAACATGCACATGCATACCTAGAGGCATCCAGTGAGAGGGTTAGACAAGCACGACACTCAGAGCCTATCTCTCTAGTGTTATTGTATGCAATATCTCTATGTTTAAGCTAATATTCCTTTCTCTCTTTCATCTTTATTCAATCTGCCCACCTCAATATAGTTCTATGTTACTTAAACTGTAGGTAGTGGTGTTTAAACATGGCCATTTATTAATTTCTTATGAGTTTTCACTACATTTTAGTAACTGTCCTATAGGCGCTAACCATCTCTAACCAGTTTTTAGTGCAGGTTATTTTTTATTTATCATGATTTACAAAGAAAACGTAAAGAAGTAAATAGAGAGCAGTCCAAATGTTAGACACAATTGTCTATCATTATTAGTAATTATGTGCATTTCAAAATGAATACAATTATTAATCATGTTTCAAAGATTTACTAAAGCTCTTCTAACTATTCCGTTTTCACAAAATGTTATTCACATCATGAAATACAATAAGTAGTGGAATAGGTGAGCACCATCTGACAAAAGGGGGCTGTGGGAGTACCCTTGAATTCCAAAAATATAATCATAATAATGTTTTTTAATGTTTTTCTTTATTAAATGCTCTATACATCTTAAACGTCTTAAGTAGGTATCATCTGAATCTGTGCAATGACAATATAGCAGCAGGCTTAAATGAATCGGGTGTAGAGTAGGTGAGAGCATTTCTTAGAGCAAAACAATAACTTCAAACTTAAGTAATTATTTATAAAAGGAAAGGAGATTAATCACATTGACAAAAACACTCATGACCAAATGCTGTTATTAACATAAAACAGGTATATTATATCCCTGAGAATGCGTCTTTGCATAACAATAATTAATAATTAATTATACCAGGTAACATTAGTATAAGAATGGGGTATGAGTAGATATAGATTGTACATGTTAATATTATGCCAGGCGTGTATGGAACTAAAGCAGAAAAAGAATAGATAACGCAGAAAAGCACAGACCTCAATAAGGTAAAAGCATAAGGACAGATACAGATATGACAGTGTGCAACATAACCCAGAGACCGACGCCCAGGTCTCCATTGAATTTTCGTCGGTCTCTGAAATTGATAATTGTCAGGGCCCGACGGTCTCCAATGAAATATCTAAGTGATAAAATGTTCAAACTGCTCTGGACCACGGGAACCCTATCTATGACCCAAACTTTTTTTTGGGTCTCTGTAAAATCTTTCCGGTCTCCACTGTTACAATTAGGCAGAGACCGACGGTCTCTCATCTCCAAATTCACTATGTTGCACACTGTTAATGCAGGGATGAAATTTAAGAACAGAGTGATGGGATGTATAGATCTGCCATGCTAAAGCTATGGCACTAGACTGGTCACTGTATGTGTCCAGCTGTATGTTTGTCTAACTTGCATACTAATTAGCTTGGTGTGCGAGGGGGAGGAGCATAGAGGCGCTGGGCGAGAGGTCAATTCCTACTAAGGTTTACCAGATGCGACAGGCCTCATATATCCCCATCAGTACTACCGTAGTTACAATAGTGAATCTAGAAAGAGGCTTCGCCCAGTTTAATTGTTTAACAAAGCAACACTTTAAAGTAAGCCTCTTAAGAATCATACGCACATATGTTACGTAATGTTACATAACGCCTTGCCTCCAAATTAACTTAACCACCCTCATACTTAGCCTGAGTCGTAGGCCTCCCGACTGGAACTCACACTGTACGATTCAATTCAACATTTGAATTGGGAGTTTTGTCAGCTAGAACTGCTCCAGACTGCTCCTCCTGACTGGAAAATCAGTCTTAGACCCCCCGACTCGTCGTAAGTCATATAGTGTTAGGTGGGCATAAGTGTAGGCCCTACATAGGCTATGGTAAATTTATACATGGCAGGGCCTCTGCGCTTTTCCAGGCCTATTTTAGTGATTTGCCAGGCCTGTATCAATGATTTTTCATGAATTTAATAAAGGCAGACATGGCGAAACTTGCCGGTCTGCAGTCACAGACTGATGAAATACATGACGGACCGTTGAAACTCATGGTTTCATCGGTCCACCTGTCCGATGACCTGCAGTAACTATAACTGGTTGTGTTCAGAATCGTCAGATATATCACTATTTTGTTCCCAAATATCTTAAAAGTCTTGAAATATTCAGGAACTAAATAGTGACATTGAAATTATCACACCAACCACCTGATTTTGCCAGCAAAGTAACCATATTCAAACAACACCACTCTAATAATGTATCCTCAGTGAATTCCACACACAATAGGAGTTATCCGAATTATCTATTTAGCTCGAGATAGCAACAGCTGGCACTGATTTCTTACATGGAGTGGGGCCAGTCTGAGGGTGGGTGGGGCTTTGACCACAGCTGTAGGTATATGCCTCCACACACACCCTCACACACAGGGCAGGTGCATGCACCCAACCTGCACCAACATACAGCGCATACAATGACCTGTTGATATTTGTTCTAGTATTTGTTTTCCATAATTACCAAAGGAAAATAAATTAAGATGAAGATAGGGCATGGTGTTGTCTCATATATCCTCAAGTTTGGTGGCAATATTAAATGTTTTTCTGCCTCTAAAATGACTTTTAATAAGGGACCCTCACTGTAAAATTGTATCATTAGGAAAGATAGTAGGATATAACAATTTATTTTTATCAATTATAGAATTTACTTATTTTGATTGAATAGTAGGGGAACACTCACAATTTACACATAAATATATGTAAAGATGCAAAAAATAAACAATTAGAGGGTTTACAGAATACATACATCATGAGGAGCGAAACGAATTTACACATGAATAAAATATAGCTGTATAGATTTGTTACTATTGAAAATCCCAACCTTCATGTGGGCAGAAAAAGCAGATGCTATGCCAAAGGGGCTAATGTGATCATACAAGATATTCCTATTCCAGAGTGCATAGTAAGATATAAGGTGAAAAACGGCATATATACATATGAGACTGTCAGAAAGGATATAAGAATTGTGTCCGTATACAGATGACCCTGTTAGAAAGGATACAATAATTTCTGTTTGACTAAAGATGAGCTGGGTCATCATCAACTAATAACAGCAAGTATACTGCAAATCTTAAAGTTCTTCCCCGGAGGTATGTCTGGAAAAGTTGAAAAAAACAACAGCATCTGGTACAAAAGTTCCCAGATTAAGTGAGAGCTTACCTAAGATATCTGCACCTAGGTTTTAAACCAGGAGAAAAACAGAGGTATTTTAGATGCCTTCTGAATCGCCTTGCTATCCATGAGCCATTCATCTGGATTCTATAAGAAAGGTATACGTTTATATATCAACAATATACCAATAGACTGATAGCTGTGAGGCTGTAAATTACAGTTTTGTTATAATTGACTCAGAAATGCCAACTGTACCGGATCATCCTGCCCACAGACAAGTTTGTCCAGGAAAAGTGTTATTTTGACCTATGATTATAAACAGAGGCATGTATACATTAAAATGCATACATTTGATGTATAGCTCAGTTATGAACAATGGTATCTTACTATAGTACTCATACTTGTACAAGTTGCGGCCGTGCATGGACGTTGGGGCCCGGACTTTAGGGCACCGGCCTTGGACGATGTTTCCAATAATAAAGGCTATACATTTTAGCAGGTGACCCTATATTTGGCTTAAGATATAGATATGACCATACAGATTACCGAGTGTTAACTCTATGGGCGACGTAAATGGAGATTTTCGACAACTTTTATTTAATGTTATATTTTGGTTAAATATCTAGAAAATTTATTAATATTCAATTTGAAATTCAAGAGATGATTAGGCAAATTCTCTATGAGTTACGGGATTCGGCATAAGCTCTGGGATACAGTTCTTATAGTGTTTTCAAGGCTTTAGTTCCCTATGGTTGTGAAATCCTGAGATTTAAACAAAATAAAAATGAGAATAAAGACAAAAGGAAATGAATTAAAGCATGTTGGGCTCTGAAAATAATCACTATAGGGAGCTAGCTCATATAATATTTGCCGGGGCAAACAAGCGGTTGTAAATGGGTTTTTTTGTTCTTTTTTAGGGGTTGTAAATGTTATTTATAATACTATTTTTGATGGCTGGAGCCCCAACGTTCAGTGCCTGGGCCCCAACGTCCAAATGTGCCGGGGCCCAAATGGCCGATGACCGGCGCCCTAACGTCCCGAGGCCCTAAGTTGGTCCAACTATTGGCCTAATTTATTTTTCTTTAATTGCATAGACTAGCCTAGACTAGCCAGAGGAATCTAACGGTCTCCGCTCTATTTTGCTTTAGTTGGTCGCTTTAACAGTTCTTTTTCTAACAATGTTTTTCTATGGTAAAATCGAAGCCCCCACTGAATACTTTAGACCGATGTCATTTTCAGGCTAAATACCTGGGCCACTACTTACTTCCATAATAAATATAAAGCATCGAAATGATTTGTGAGATAGTACCGTAATAGATGTATTTCATCAAATTCCACTCATGCTCACCGCATGGTAGGCTAGGTAGACCTATAAATGGCGGCAATGTTCTGCATGACTGTAGCGCCACCTGTAAGCTCCTACAACAAGACATGTCAAGGAATGCGTCCGCACGTGAAAAAAGTGGCGGAAAGCCAGGTCCTCAGGGTCGCACCCTGAGGACCTGGCTTTCCCCATATCTCTGAAAGTTGCGAACAGGGTCTGGTGCACAGCAATTTTTGGTTCTGACTCCAGTTGTAATGCGTTGCATTACATTTTATTGGTTCTTAATGCTTATATACTAAAACTAACCCTAAACCTAACCTTAAATTGGTTGTCTTAAGTCTGTTAACATAAATAAATACTAAAACTAACCCTAAACCTAACCTTTAATTGGTTGTCCTAAGTCTGTATAAGTTGACATCAAATTAAAATTATAAATTCGTCAGGTCGGCCGGAAGCGATTTTTACAGGTGGCGCTGGCCGCCATATTGTCTGGTGACAACGAATGCCGCGCCTCTGAGTTACCAGTGCTAAATTGCTCAATTTCACATGCTCAGAAAACAGTCAGAAACTGGGTAAAAAATTCTAGATTCTTCATAAAAATGTACAGTGAGTATTGCCAAGAAAATACTCACAGAGGGTTGATAATGTTTAAAACTTTGTAGAATTTAAGAAATCCAGGATGGAACTTTGCGATTTTAACCCTGCTCCCTATGAGTTGCTATGGTGTGTTTGCACCAGACTCATAGTCCAGGGGGTCGAGTAGTAAACAATGAGCTGAATCTAATCATTATAGCCCTGTTATCAAGAGGAATTTCTTCGGAAATGGTGACAATACTTATGATAAGTAGATTTCATGATAGAATATATTTTTCCTGTGCATATTAATTTCAAAATATAACAAAATGTGCTGGTTGCTAGACCCAAATCGCTACCAGTTACAACGTGACACGTGACCAGCAATCGCCCATCCGCCCTGATGAATGGGGCTTTTGTCGGAAACCTTACAATAACGCGCCGGCTGACGAATGAAGCCAGACTGAAGTGGGCGGGGCTTAGCAGATTGATACTTGCTATTACGAGTCCAGTGAAGTTTAGCCGCCAGAATCGTTGAGAACATTTGTTTCCTGTGATAAATTAGTTGCTTAGAGTTAACCTTATAAATTGTTGACTGACAGCATTGATATGTGCCCATATCGTCCGCCGCCATCACCAACCCCCGCGAGATCCGCTGTCACTAAACGTGTTGCTGCTCAGAAAGAAGGGTTGTCAAGTGTTTTGCCTGGCTATGTCTGCCGCCGATCTATGGCAGAGCCATACAACGACGCAGACAATTAGATTATATATTGTGTTACCGTTTTTAATGTGATAATCCTAGATTCTTTACGTTTGTTTTGCACGCCATTGACAAGCGTTGGCGGGAGTGAACCCTGAACGAGAACATCGCGCATGCGCAGAGGAGACAAGCGCCTATGGAAATCTTTATGTACACTTACCGATGGACATAATGGTGGTCTGTTCAAAACATTTAACGGGTCGTCGGTCGTAAATTTAGCAGTTTTTACTGCGGTGTCGTTGAGTAATTACAGCTGGCTTGTTTGGTATAGGTAGGTCCAAATAGAGTGAATCGGCGGGCGGTTGGTGACGAACCCGGGGAAAATTTCGAAGTAAAGTGTTTTATATGCGGTCCTTGTCATAGTTCCGATGTTTTGGATGTATGGGGGGCCGTGTGTAATGTTTTAGAAGAAGCTACGCTTTTGCCAAGTAATTACTTTTATTAGTCATTTTTACCAGGGACAGTCCACTCCTTTACTGACTTAGGACAAACAATTTAGGGTTAGGTTTAGGGTTATTTTAGGTATGGATTTGTGTTCGTTCATATTTTCTTTGATCTTGACACCTAATCCGGCTCCAGCTACAACAGCCAATCAGAGGTATGAATTCACTGAAGTCACTTTCAGCCAGCCGGCGCGTTACCGTAAGGTTCTGCTGCTTGCACGAATGGGGGCGGGGCGCTGGGCCTACCATATTATGAGTGATATTAGGGGAAAATAGCAAATCTGGATAGAATATTGTGACTCCTGAATTTGACATTCAATCATATCTTGAAAGCAGTAAATATAATAGTCTACGCAGACAAGAAAGGTATTGCCAATCAACATCAATCTTACTAATTGTAAAATAGGCCTACTACCTTCACGCTTTCCGTAGAGCTTATCGGTTTCTCCTGAGTTTTAGGCACGTAGTGAATACATGCAGGGCAGTGAGTGGCTAATAGGTAAAAGAAAACTGAAACGAAACATCAGGGGGAATGCCAGAGTGATTTGCAACAAGATGGTATGAATAAAAAAACCATGTTTTTAAAGGTCATAATGTTTGAAGGCTTGCTGAAAATGGGGATGTTTTGTTGGAGATTTACGTTTTGCTTGCCCGCGCCACCAGCCGGCCTTGAGGTTAACAAGCACATGTGTGTTACCTTCGGCTTCGGGCTTCGTCCTTACTGTCGTCCCGGCTTCGTATTCGCTGTAGACCTACTGTCAGGCCCGAGTCAGGGAACCAAAATATTGTTGAACGCTGCCGTACGACTTATTTCGGACAAATGTGTTCATGACACATTGACAGGAGTCTTTTGATGTCAGTCCAACCCGGCAACCGTTGACATTACCGCAACAAAGAGTACGTGCATGTACCCTATGACTATGTAGACTTATAGTTTACACGGCTAAGACTAGTAAGAGCAGCTAAGAGTCCACATTCAATAATTCTATCATTCATTGACCCTAGCTGAGACTTGGGTTAACATTTGACTATAACTATAAGCTACTATAACTTAGTATAAGCTAAGCCTAAAGTTAAATTTAGGGCCACACGACAACTGAAACTGAACTTTAATACACACATAGTACCACATAGGCTATGACTCTTACTCATAGGCCTAGTATGTAGGCCTACCGTACCGGTACTAAAATTTACTGCAGTCGGCCTATATTTTGGATCTGGATCAGATCGTTTTCAAACAAGATCCACGGATAAAATGAGATTATTGGCTGTGGCCGTTAGTGGGGGATTCTTCGCTGGAAGTCTTTGGGGTGTGGGGATATCAAGAGTGTGGGACAATGCCCACGAAAAGAAATCCCCTGGAAAGGATACATCCCAGATGAAGGCTGAAGAAAAGATCCTGAAATATGGAGCCCCTACCGGGGCCCCAGAAATCATTTATTACGATTCCCACCTGCTCTCGTATGACCAAGAGAAGCGGATACCAAGGTGGGTTGCTGAAAACCTCACCAAGCAGCATCTCTCTGGAAATGCCAACAGAAAGTATGCAAAGTTTAAATCAGATCCAGCCGTCAGAGACATTTTCAGATCAGAAAATTCTGATTATTATCGAAGTGGATGGTCCCGTGGACACATGGCTCCTGCAGGAGATTTCAAGTCTGATCAAAATGCGATGAATGAAACATTTTTGCTATCTAACATATTGCCTCAAGATATAGCCAACAACGGGGGATTTTGGAATCGTTTTGAAATGTATTGTCGTGATTTAACAAAATCCTATGAACATGTCCGTGTTATATCTGGCCCAGTAATGATACCTTCAAAAGAAGATGATGGGAAGACGTATGTCAAATACGAAGTCATTGGGGAGAACCAAGTTGCTGTACCTACACATATTTACAAAGTCATTGTCGCTGAAAATAGTTCATCATCTCCAGTTCTAGGCGCTTTCATTGTTCCGAATATACCTATAGACTTCAGTCACAAATTGTTAGAGTTTCAAGTGCCTCTTGTGGAGTTAGAGAAAAAAACTGGGTTGTCATTCCTTCATAAACTTGACAGGAACAGTAAGACTATCAGAGACCTGTGCAACATTGATGGATGTAAGTTGATAGAAAGGAACAAGTATGAACTTTATTTCATCGGAAGGAAAATGGCTAATGCTAATACTTTGGCCAGATTAGAAAAAACATGGGCCGAAGTCGAATCTAAGAAGCTTGTACCTGATGATTACTTAAAGAATCTCTATGCAAATCGGAAGAAAGAACTAAGCGGAGAGGTTGATAATCTCAAGGAAGGATGAATGGAATTAATTTTAATCCAAACCCGCGTATATATGATGGATTCAAAAAGAAATATTGCTGTAGGCCTACATGTAATATTGTAACTGTAAATACAGTGGGGTCTGTTCATATTTGCATAATTGGTTACAAAAGGCTGTAACAGTTTTCTCTAACTACTGATAAGAAGAGCAAAATATTTTTTTAATTTATGTTGCTAACGAATCTGGAATGATTCGACATAGCACCATTCGGGCTTTTTGCCACTATTTGCCATCAGCTCTCATTAAGGTTGCTGCTTGTAAACTTTTAAGTCTGGACTTTGGAAATTTCCATGTATCATTCGCCCTCTCATTCTCGAGCATGTGTTCCATTATCTCAATTGTCATTGTGTTTGTGTTGTCCATATCCATAGTGTTCCCTGTTATTGTTTTTTTTAAAAAGTGAATTTTATTTGTACTCAGTTGTCGACATGGCGATATTTTAATAAGAAATACATCGAACTTTCATTTACTACAACTAACTGTCAAAATGTCCTGCTATCTTTACATGATATATACCTGTGTCTCACACACAAGCCACCATCACGGATTCGCCCTGAAGAAGTGTCGGAAGGCATGAGACGTTGGCAATGTAAAAATCCGAAAAAATAAATAAAGTGAAACATTATCCTCAACCAAGTCTTTATTTCAACAAAACCCCTGGGGCCCGTTGCATGAGGTATCGTTAAGTAAAAATCGTGTCCTTAAAATATCCTTAACACCTTACTCCAATATCCTGTCCTTAAATGGGGGTCTTTTAACAACGTGCCTTAGAGCATGGGATATCCTTATCGTAGCGCTAAGTGACCTCCGTTGTCTGCTCGTTTCTGAGCGATAATAGAGCAACTAGCATATCGAGAATTTGATAATGAGAATGGGAGGGACAGGACGTATTTTTTCTCAGAAATGGTTATGATACATATGATAAGTAGATTTCATGACTTAAAATAATTTTCTTATGTACAAAAATGTGAAAATATGACTTGCTACCCGTTGCGACGTGAAAATGGCGCACCACTTTCACCACTATATGCGCCTTGGGTTACGGATACGACAGGTCTCATGCAACACTGGCAAAATCGTATTGTTAATATATCCTTAACGTATCCTTAATATAATGTTAAGGCTACGATATCACCAAAAAGTGGTGCAACGGGCCCCAGGGAGATTAAGAAGCTAAGTCAAGCTTATTTCCTAACGGTTTGCAGTCCCCCCACCCTACATCTTTTAATAAGAAAGTTTTGCTAATGAATCCAGCAGTTAAGAACTATGAATCATTATTTTATCGACGGGAAGTATTATGTTACATGAAGTTGTTCATAAACGAAAAATAAAAAATAATTATATTTGATCGTTTTGGTTGTTAGATATTCTGAGTAGACATTAATCTTTAACAATAGAGCCTCACATGCTCAGTTAATAGAGAGTTTCGACAGACGCTCCTCAGGAGCAAAACGTACATATCGGCGCGGAATTAGGTCACTATGTCAGGTTGTGCATAGGTAATGAGGGTCGATTCCGGCCCCCACTGAGGAGTATACGTAAGAAAGGCATCTGTTGTGGGGATTATACCTAAGTATATGACAAACTATCTAGCCATTTTACATTTTAAAAAAAGGTGTGGGATCAATATTAAACATGTTGTTGATGTCCTTGCCTAGCGAGTTTGGCAATAGTTTACCCTTTTATTGCAGAAAGCATGGTTTAAAAAAACACTACTATAGCATGGGAGACCCGGTCAGAGACCGCCATCTTGGGTGCCGACCTGACGGGCTCTCCCTGAGTTTACTCGGTAAGCACACCAACGGCAAGGCGTCGGTCTTGCGTGTGTGTAGGGTCGTCTGCTGAAACTAATGTGAGGCTCCAGTACGCCCGGCTCACACATCCCTATTGTAATAAGGATACGGATATGTTTGCGGATAGGTAAGCGGTGTCGAAACTCCCTATTGTTAGGTAATATTACATAGTCCAGTCATATTAGTGATATACCTAGAACAAATCGCAATAGCAGAAGATTGATGTTTCCAAGGGAAATGAAGATTGATGTCCGTTAAATGTAAAGTTCGAGAGGGAGGGAGAGGAAGGGGAGACAGAAAGCATGAAATCCCTATCCCATATATGACTGGTCACTCCACTCCATTCTGTTGGTCCCTTTAACACCTTTGCATATGAGGCATCTTACTTCTCAACTTGCCACTTTAATTCACACATGGTCTACCCTTTAATTCACACCTAAACACCATCCCCTCCCCCTTCCAGCCATTACCAGGCTGCTGATATCAGAATTGATATCCAGGATGGGAGGAGCCAAGATGCTATCAATGATTGACAGACATCACCCCAATCAATTTAGATTGATCAATCAATCTAAAAAGAAGGGTAACTAAGCCCCCAAAGAACAAACAACTCAAAATCGTCTGCTAAAGTCAAGGTATATCGCAAAACTCTGTCTCAAACCATGTTATAACAAAAGTCTATTGCGACGCACTTTGCGATGCACTTTTGCGATAATTTGTTTCCATACTCATTGCAAAGGTTAATCACCAAAGTGTATCACAAAGCCCATCGCCGTCAGTGTGGGGCCCCTATAACAATTAACAGTAATTACACAACTCCCTAATATATCCAAGTAGTGATTCAAAAAGAAGGGTAACTAAGCCCCCAAAGAACAAACAACTCAAAATCGTCTGCTAAAGTCAAGGTATATCGCAAAACTCTGTCTCAAACCATGTTATAACAAAAGTCTATTGCGACGCACTTTGCGATGCACTTTTGCGATAATTTGTTTCCATACTCATTGCAAAGGTTAATCACCAAAGTGTATCACAAAGCCCATCGCCGTCAGTGTGGGGCCCCTATAACAATTAACAGTAATTACACAACTCCCTAATATATCCAAGTAGTGATTCCCCAGCTCCCCAGCATAATGCTCACATTCACATATTTACCATAGTCAGTGACTAAGTCAGCCATTCATGAGAGAGATAAGCATATTGTTTGGCAAAGTTAGCCCCAAACCCATAATAAATATATTAGTCATAAAAGTTGATTAAACATAAGGACTAAGTATACATTATTGATTTCCAAAAGAATCTCTGATAAATGGTCAATTTCCATGTCCATTTTGCAGTA
The DNA here is from genome assembly GCA_942159475.1 of Sthenelais limicola. NCBI lineage: Eukaryota > Metazoa > Annelida > Polychaeta > Phyllodocida > Sigalionidae > Sthenelais > Sthenelais limicola. The sequence goes on along the minus strand of OW804096.1, from coordinate 111,158,836 downwards.
AAATCACTGAGTAAATGCATTGTGCAAAACTTCCAAAACAAACCACGCCCCTTGAGTAACTCCTTGTGCAGAGCCATCGTTGGAATTTGGTTTCCGATTTCACCATGCACCGTAGAGCTTAGCTCGTATCACATATATGGAATCTACTCATTTCAAGCTTCAAAACTATATAAAAAACTTCAGGAAAATATAAACATAGCTTAGAGAAAAACTGTGTCAAACATCTGAAACGACCCAGAATTAAACTTTGAATGATTGTAGAGAAAAGTTTCAAAGTACTAAACTAAGAGCAACATGTACACTATAGCATCATCACGTAGTAGGGCTATATTTAGCACAGCGCTGTGGCAACATCAGTTGACCCGCTTGATACTTGACCCCAGCCAACTGACTTCACTGACAAAAATCCAATTGTCGGGCAAGACTGGCTTGCGTAATATCACCTAAGATTTTAAGGCATTAGTACATATCCTACCGTAATCAAAATGCATAAACCTATATACCACTGGAAAGAGAAATGTCTAAGCTTGCATCTGATCCGATTTATATGAATGTATCTCTTTTATTAATGATGTTAGAGACCAATGAAAACTTTGTTTTGATCGCAGGGACTCTCATTTTTCCCACTCGCACAACCCCTGTGATACCTACATGTAGTGTCCATGGATAGCTATAGGAACACACCTGTAGCTATGTGACCTGTTACGTTTGTTTGGCCATGGTGAAACATGGCCATGCATGGAGGCTTCAGTAAGCCTCCTTTGGAAAGCTAACATCTGGCTTGTGCACATAGGGGCATTAGCGTCAATGGGACTCAGCTGTTTTATTCACCCGAGCACTTGCCGCCGATCATAGCGCCACCTGTGAATACCCCGATTCCCGATTCAAAGAATGACCTGCATGCCAGTCCGGAAAGGGTTAAAAGACTGAATTTGGATGATGAGACGGATTCGCCACTAATTTTCCACGAAAACACGGACAAGATTTTTTATTTTACTTGCTAATCCATGGTATCGTACTGTTATACCTTATTGTGTCATAAGTATACATCCCTAAAATTTTAGTTCATTATACCTGCACCTCCTTCCCCCACGGCAGTCACATTGAGACTGACCACCTGGGCGTCACCCATTGGCTGACGCCCACATGGCCAATCAGAGCCTGGGGCCCTATCTAGGCAGTTACCTGCCGGATTCCAACTAGGTTATACCATCACATTATATACCTGTACCAGGAATAAATACTTCTTCAAACTTCATCACTTCGTTACACTAGTTGTAACAGTACTTACTAGTCCTATTATGGTGGTACCTGAGTAAAGCCTTGATATGGGTTGTGTTAGTCCCTGCATTTATTAGTTACATGTATAAATGGCATTAATATTTATATTTTATTTGCCACCATATTATAAAGTTATGTATAGAAAAAGACTTAAAAAATCATATGAAATGAATTATGACAGTAAATGTGTATAAATCCATCACAAATTGATCTGGGGAACAGGTATATATTTTCTGCTTCACTTCTGTGCATTGCCTTACAAATTAAGGAAATAAATGAGGATTCAAATTAGAAATAAATAAAACGAAATATGCACATACTGTATTGAACTATTTTGTACCTGATAGGGCTCGACATAAGGGTGATAACGCATTTTAGTTTGTGAAAATATTCTAACTAGAAGAAAAGTTACAGCCAACTAACATTTGGTGAGGGCAAATCTGAGGGCAAAAAACGGCAAGAGACAGCAAAGGAGACGGCAAGAAACAGCAAAACTAGAAAGCATTTTGCTGTAAGGATCATGTAAAAACTACTCGGAAATTATGAATTTTGATCTACATAGACTGATATTAAGCAAAGTCAATAATAAATATAAAATTTAATGTTTATCATTAAAGTAATGCCTTATAAGGCTCTAAAAACCCTAAAATGCAGGAGACGGCAAGAGACAAAGTCTCCTGTTCCAGTGGATTTTGCTTCCATGTTATTTCTTGCCTATGAGTCAAGAAAAGCTCAAATCAATACATCTGATGTTCTATATATATGTAACCCCATTCATTTTATAATTAATCAACATAATTGGATAATCTTAATTTTTTTCAATAGATTTCTCTACCTTAAGCAACAAGGCCGACGGCAAGAGACAGGTGGGGTAGCCTACCCACTTTTTTTTAAAAGATTTTTTATGGCTTTCACTCTAAAAATATTTTTTTTAAAATTTTTCTGAACATAAATTATCTACACGTAACTTACTATCATGACAAATAAAGACAATATTTTGATTTAAATGATTATTCAAAAATTCAGCAATTCCACGGTAGGCCTACAATGACAGTAAAAAAAAGATTTTTGCCCAAAAAATCGTAAAAAAGAAAAACAAAAAAATTAGGTAAAAAGGCCAAAAATGTTCCACAGGTTGGTTGAACCATCCAATCACCAAAAAAAAATCAAATTAACCCCATTTAATCCCATTTAATCACTTTTATTTATATTTCCACGTTAGGAGACCAAATGTTGTCAAATTGGTGGAATTGGCCATGCATATCCTAAGCCGGACCCTGTCTATTAGCCCACCCCATTTATAAGCCGGGGGTTAAGCACGTCCTAACGTTAATATAAGCCGGGCCCCGTTTATAAGCTAGCTAGGAAACAAAAATATTGAATTTGAGGTATTTGGTAGGCCTATATGAGGTATTCAGTAGTGATTTTGTAACGGGGTGCGTGGCAATGCCTAGCGTGAGTAGCGGGTTACAACTTTTGCCGTTTTTCACGCACCAGTGAATGTGTATTCAATACACATAGCAGGGCATATATGCATTATGCACACAAAGTTTGTATACAAATAAGTCTTAATATTAAAATTCCAGCCTGAAAATTGATGCTGATTTTTGGTGGGTGAGTTTGTATCTATGGTAGCTGCATCCATATTATATTTCAATAAGATTTATGCAGCCATTTTTGTGTAAAGCAAATATTCATCCAGAATTTTCTCATTTTTAGCCAATTTTCTCATAATTAAGTTTTAATATAAAAAATTCAGCCTGGAAATTCATGCTGATTTTGTGTGTGAGAGTTAGTAACTATAGCTGCATCCATATTGAAGTTCATTGAGATTTATGAAGCCATTTTTGTTCAATTCAAATATTTATCAGGAATTTAATTATTTTCGTATTTTTTCTCATAAATAAGCTGTGATATAGAAAAATCTAGCCTAGAAAGCCATCCTGATTTTTTGTGTATGAGTTAGCAAATACCGGTAGGCTACTGTATCTACATTCATATTAAATTTAAAAAATATTCATCAAACAGTTTTTTTTAAAAACGCTGATTGTCATCAGCCAAAGTCAATTTTGCTAGTGCCCCATACTGCCACTAGAGGGCTTCCAGGGGGCTAACTCAGGATCTGAGGAAAAAAACATTATCTGATGATAAGTATATATGTTGAATGTCTGGGTGAAATTTGATGTTTGAATTCATGTCAGAACCATTTTAAACGAATTATGTTAATAAATCACTCAAATGTAGTAAAATTACTCAAATATGATTTATTATTTCTATCTCCATACCACCATAGCATGAAAACTAGCCTGGTGACCTATATTCTTTTCCCACTCAATAATGATTATAATTCATGTCAAGTATCATTGGTAGGCCTAAAAATTTTAGAAAAATTCATCAATAATCAAAATCACTATCGGTAGGCTACTGAGTCACCTTAAAACATGGAAACCAGAGTAATGAATGAAGATAACAATAAACACGATTTTCAGCTAAATCTACTGGTTTTCCGTTATTGTGATATAAGCCGGGCCCCGAATATAAGTCCACCCCGAATATAAGCCGGGTCAATTCACTATTTGAAATTAATATAAGCCGGGGCTTATACACGGGTATACGGTATGCCTTTCGATAGTTTTACCCCGGTACGACGTGTCATGACAATTTTCAACCAATCAGAAAACTCTTATTATTTTGTGCGGATGACATAAGCATCAAACCGCCATTACTGAACAAACCAGCATGTCTCGCCGGCGAACATACAGTAGTGACGATGAAGATGGTAAGTATTTGTCTCTTTCTAGTTCCTCACTTTACAATCGATTCATAAAGCGTCTATGTCCATATGTGTCAGAGGTTTTGTCTGACTAGGCCTACTGTATCAGTTTTTCCCCTATTTAACATCACCAACCTCTGACAAAGCTATGTTACTGTTAGGCCAACTTAACGCTATGCAATCCTCTTTCTCTGCTCTGGCCTTGATTCAGAATGAGTTTTATCTTTCCGTGTCAGATCTTCAGTATACATTTGCAGTTTGGGGTCGTTTCTTACCGGCTAACCAATTAGTTAAGAGTGCCCTCCTTTTGTCAGGAAATCCTGTTCCCGGTTTAATTTTCATCAGTCTTAGACACATTTTTGGCTTCTCCAATCTAGGGACCGTACGTTGCTACTAAAGCTGATTATAGCATTAGCAATATAGGTCTACGGTACATTGTTATTTGAAATCGAATACACATTTATTAATATTATATATATTCTGTCTGATAAAATATCCGTCAATCATGTTTATATATATATATACCTATTTTAGGGCGATGCTATGCCTATGCTATGAGTTACATACTATTAGGCCTATAGTAATTAGGCCTACTGTCTGTACTGTAGCAGGGTTCACGAAACGTGGTCATCATGCACTCGTCGTCCACAAGACTAGTAGAGTTTAAAAACCACTAGTCCTTATAGAATTTCTGGTAATCCTTACAATATCCTCTGCATTTTTCAGCATCTTTTGTTGCAAGGTAGAGGCAGGGACAGGGGGCTGACTACTGTATCGAATAACATTTAAAGTACCTCATAATTGATAGAAACCAAAGAATAGAGAATCTATTTATTCATGTTACTTGTTAGGAGGGTAGCCTCTGAGTGTTTTTCTGTTTTAAGTTGTATTTCGATTGAATGGGCGCAGCCTCCTTTTAGTATCACTATAGGAAAGGTATACTCTATACTGAAGGCTTTGTCACACCCCTGGCGCAGTCTAAATTGGAGGGGTGGCCTAACAGTGGCCACATGGGTTTGTTTTGACTGTGTGGGCTGGTGCTGTTAAGTGGAGGAGTGTATTGGCTTGGCCTGTTTGCTGTGAGTGACAGGACCTGGGAGGGAGGTATACAGACTGAGTGAGTGCTGTGAGTGACAGGGAGGGAGGACAGGGAGGGAGGTATACAGACTGAGTGAGTGAAGCCTGTTGGCTGTCCTGTTGGCTGTGATTGACAGGGGGTTGGCTACTAGGCATTCCTACTAGGCCAGTGAGAGGAAATATCTGAGGAGATCATCAGATAAGTTATGTAACTGAAGTGTAACATCACTGTGAAATGCCTCCTGCTGATGGTGGCCCAGAGTGGAGGAGTCCAGGTTTGAAAGTGAGTGATGGTTGCCATGACAACATCCATGTGGAGTCATATTCATGGCAATGAGGGTCAGGGAGATGAGATGAGCAAAGTGATTTAGTTTTGTGATTTAGGTTACAGTCTAGCTGTAAATGTTACATACTTCTTATACTTTCATATTGTAGGGTATTGATGGGATAGAGGTAGGAGCACAGGTGGTATTTAGGTTTAAATGAGGTTAACAAGTTTGGAACTGAAAGAGGCCTGATCTTAAATACTTATGAGCTAGGGGGAGAGTAACCCTGGAGAGGGGGACCTATGGCCTGCATTTTTGCACAGGTCTGCATGTATACATGGCTGGTGCACCCTTAGACCACCCCTCCCGCTCTACTTTTTTCTCCAACTATCTCGACTTTACGGTGGGCTATCTCGACTTTACGGTGGGCTATCTCGACTTTACGGTGGGCTATCTCGACTTTACGGTGGGCTATCTCGACTTTACGGTGGGCTATCTCGACTTTACGGTGGGCTATCTCGACTTTACGGTGGGCTATCTCGACTTTACGGTGGGCTATCTCGACTGTTTCAACTATGCAATCGACTGTTCAACTAATTAATCAATAAAAAACTGAATTACACGGAATGAACTCTATACTAAATAATGAAAGCAGAAAGTAAATAACAGTTACGCTAATCAGCTGGGCTAGCCTCCTAGTATCGAAAGATACTGTAGCAACTGGCAGTAGTATGTTGTCTTGTTAGATATTATATTTATAGACAAACATGTTTCCTGTATTTCTTAAAAAATTAAAAGATAAGTAAAATGAATACACATGACAGGAATTTCCACAGGTTATGGGAGGTCTCCGGTAGTATCAGTTGAAATTCAGAGGTGTAGCGGCAGAGCCGCTACCCCGGGCCGCTCTGCGGTCCGGAGGGAGGATGCAAGAGCGGGGTGGGGGTCTGGGGGGCCAATTTAGAAAAATTAGAAGCAAATTGGTGAAATTTGAAGCCAATTTCGATTACTTTTGAGCAGATTATTGCTGTAAGATTGGTCAGAAAAATAAACATAATATCCTGAAAAGGGATTTGTAAATAATCTGCCAATTGGTTATGATAATATATCTGCACTTGTAGTAATCTGTAGTTCAGTATTTCGCGACTAGGCAGCTCTGTAGTCTGTAGGGCTTCGAGTGTCCATTGCCCATTGGCATAATTAGATGATAGATCTAGTTAATCACGTGAAAACTCAGTATTAGATCTAGGCCTATTAACGTTATGGATCCGTAGTGATCACAATTTCATCGGCAGTAGATTGATTTACGAAATTTAGGGGATCAATTACAACAACGGTCATGTGGGCCTTTTATTGTGTAATTACCTGTGTATCTGTGTTTTTTAAATCTGACCTTAATTATGAGTAAGTAATTTCCCATTCCCATTCAAAGCTTATATATCAATGCCAAGGACAACTTTAATTTACATTTTAACTTGGGGACCAAATTAAATTACCTCAGTGGCATATCTTGTGCTAGGAGTACTAATTGTAGTAAATGCTGTATGCAAAGCCAACAACTTATGTTAAGTAGGAACACCCAGTGACAGTTCGCTAGTATTTACATTATAGGACTTTCATGTGGTTATATTCCAGGTGGCGCCGGTGGTCGCTCCCACAAGCGCCGTCGTACATCCGACAACCTGGACATTGAGGATCGACTTGAGTCTCTCATTACCCGGGTGGGAGAGAAGGTAAAGAGTAAATATTCTAAAGCATGAATAACCGTATTGATCCGGTAGAACGTTGTTTTTTCTAGTGTTTTCTGAAAAGTCTTATGATATCGTTCAGTAACAGATCATGAATAAAATTAATTGTTAAACTTCTACCAGGGAAGTATATTTGTATATGACTTCCCGCTTCTACAAGGCTTTCCAATATTAAATCATGCGGGTGCATTAATTTACCGCTCTGGCTAAGCATTGAATATTGAAAAAAATGTGCATATTTCTCAAGACTACGAAATTAGCACCTGCCCGCCGCCAAATGCGGGTAAAAAATGATGCGGGCGGGTAAAACCCAAAAGTTACCCGCCCTCCTTGGCGGGTGAAGGAAAGTGAGAAAGAGAGAGACAGAAAGAGTAGAAATTAACGTCCGTTATGATGTGTTTCAATGATTTAGTATTCAAGTATATTGTAATTATTATAGTGTATGATGATCTTGCTTAAAATAGTGTGACGAAATATATCGAGATAAAAGTGTAATTTCTGTACTGAATAGTAGGAAATTCATAGCTAGACAACGCATGAAAACAACTGTTAAAATATTGGGAGATAGTTCTATAATTTACAATATGATGTATGATTAATATCGTATTCATCATCAGTCATAAATATTTATGGAACACTTAAAATCGATGGTTAAATATTAAGGGAGAGGGACGGAGAAATTTATATTATTATACATCTGTTGAGGATTTCTTTGAGAAGTTATTCGTGGGAGGGTAAATTTCTTCCCTCTCTCCTCTCTCTTTCTCCCTCATTTGTAACTTTTATAAGAGCTATGTATAAAGTATTATAGCTCTGCATTTATGGAACTCGATCATCTGTTAGACATTAACATAGATTAAGACAAAAGCTCTATCATACGAAAGGATGATATTTCATAATTTAAACTTCTTTAATTTAGGGTAATTTGCGGGCGGGTATATTTCTAAGTGGGCGGGTAAATCTCTTATTTTACCCGCCAGGTTGGCGGGTAAAGAAAAAAGTTAATTTCGTACTCTGAATTATTTGATTAATAATTCTTCACATTCCCCAGAGTACATCATCGTTGGAAAGCAATCTGGAAGGACTGGCCAGTGTCCTTGAAGCTGATCTCCCCAACTACAAACAGAAAATCATCAGGATCCTCTGTGAATGGTCAGTCTTACAATTCATACAGAAAAGCATTGGTTTTAAGCCTTTCTTTCTTGGTGATAAGTTACCATATCATATAATTTTTTTTTATTGCAGTGTGGTGAATATGCCGGAGAAGCTGACGGTCTACACTACTCTGGTCGGACTTCTTAATGCTAAGAACTACAATGCTGGTGGAGAGTTTGTGGAAATGTTGGTGCGCAACCTCAAGGAGGTCCTCAAAACAGGCGATTTTGACGGCGCTCAAATCATGGTAAAACATTTGTACTCACTACTTTACAGCAGGTGATGCTGTTATAGCGAAAGAAAGATATTTGTAATCAAGATTTTGTTGTAAAATTATCAGAAAGAGATTTAAAGGAAAACGTCTATCATGAAAACTACACTTTTCCAGGTGCGATTTTTGGCCGACCTTGTCAACTGCCATGTTATTAGCGCGTCATCACTGCTGGCCATGTTTGACAATTTCGTTGAAGTGAGTCTGGAGGATAATATCCCACAGGTTGGTATTGCTACCCATAGTTACCGATCAAGGGTTGTCTTGTTCCATTTGCTGATACAACTACAAAGGAAATCTTATCCTGATTGTGCATCAGCATGTTTTAGGGAGTAGTTGTTTCAATAAATTTCGCCATGTGCTGTGCCTTGTATTCTTTAAAAGTATATTGTCAAGTGGGTGGTTTATTTAGTAGAGCTCTTATAGATTTTGTTAGAAGGTGGAGGTTCACTACCTCTAGTCGATGCACTATCCAGCATTACTAATAATAAACACACAACCACTGACGGCTTTTTGGGACCTTGTTTTTTTGTCGATGGAATACCCAACCGAGAGGTGGGGGTGGTACATTTTAATATAGTTACTATGAACCAAAACAGTAAATCACAACAAAAAGTCACCAAGTTTTAAATATATAAGAAGGGTGCATATGTGCTATTCTATCTCTACCTTATTAACCTTATTATCAATTCTGGTCATATAAGCTTCATGAATATTGTATTATAGGTTCGTGCTGATTGGTACATTCTCGCAGTTCTTTCGGCTCTACCTTGGGTAGGACGCGAACTTTATGACAAGAAGGAAGCTGAACTTACCAAGCTACTGCAGTGTATTGAAAACTACATAGGGTATGTTATTTCACTTGAATCGTTTGAAAATATTATTATTGACATTTGTAGCATTGTAATGTTATTTCAAGTCTATTTAAAATGTGAAATGGGGTAATAAACATCTGCTTAAGCAGTTCTTCCAGTTTAAGCCCATACAGCTTATAGCATAATACATATCCAGAAATTTGTGATGTACAGTTATTATGATAGGATGTCCGTATAATTAATCGGAAGTAACAATGACTGCACTCAGAATATGTATTCTATAATAAAGAGTGCTCCTCCGAGCTTTATCTAATGCATTCTGTTTTTTTTTTCTTTTTTTGAGATGAGCTATATCCACATTATTACTTGCAGAAAACGCCACAAGGTTCATGTGCCCGCTTTACGAGTTTGGTCTGTTGACACCCCACATCCACAGGAAGAGGTAAGAACTGGGAAGCTCGATAATTGGGGAAAACTGTTCATACAAAGATTCCAACAAAATGTCTTTTTATAATCATTGGAGGGCAGGCTCTGCCCTCCAATGCCCTCTAATGTGGTGGGTTGATGTAGGATGGTTGGGAGGCCTGTTGTGTAGGTGTTGGAGGAGCAGTTGTGGCATTCAATATGTACACAAGCTACATCCTGTAAGATCTTGTACAGCTACAACTGTCATATTCTCCTGATATCGGTAGATATCATAGTACGTGACTATATTATGTTACGTTGTTCTGATGACCATGTGTAATTGTTTTCAGTACTTGGATTGCCTTTGGGCTCAGATATGTAATCTCCAGGGAAACAAATGGATGGAAAAACAAATCATACGACCATACTTGGCCTTTGACGATGTTCTATGTGAAGCCTTACAACACACACTTCAACAGATCATCCCACCTTCTCACCATGAAGATGCTATGTATCCCCTTCCCACGATTGTCTTCAGGATGTTTGATTACACAGATGTGCCAGAGGTAAGCTTTATTCTTTATCTTTACCAATTTTCACTTTTGTTTTGTTAATAAAATCCTGAAATAATACCATAGCCGGAGGCTGTTGATTTTAATAGTCCTTGCCTGTACGCAACAAAATCAATAACGTTGAAGTTGCCAATGATTACAGGGACCAGTTCTACCGGGAAGTCACTCTATTGAACGCTATCTCATTGAAGAACAGCTTATCAGAACCATGGACAGCTTTCACCTCGAGAGGAAAGATTGGTGAGTTGACTCTCTTCACTCTTTTTTTTCTATCCCCCCCAACCACCCTCTCTCTCTCCCTCACCCTCTCCCCTCCTCTCTTTCTTTTTCTCTCTCCCTCTTTCCTCTCTCTTTCTCTCTCTCTCTCACTCATAAAAGCTCCATCTTGTACATTTTCTGATGTTTTATTTTGCAGTGCTGCCCATCTACTTAGTTTTCCAACCAAGAATAAAATCCCACTGAACTATATGATCGTTGAGGTAAGTCTATAATCTTTGTTCAACCAACTTGCCTCTTAAAGTTGAATATATGAATTGGTGAGCAATCTGTCTTAGGTTTTGACTGAGTTAACAAGGCCTTTGTAGGGCTGTTCATGTAGTTCTCATTTATTTCTAGACTGTGTTCGCCAAACTCTTCTTGATGCCTCGACCCTCTGCCATTGAAATTTTCTACGGTTCACTCCTCATTGAATTGTGCAAATTGCAGCCTAGTTCAATGCCGCAAGTTGTATCCTTTCCCCGAGAATTTCCTAAATGGTGTGAAAGTTCTTGGTAGCCATAAACATGCATAAAATATACAAAATCTCTCTTAAACGCGAGTATCTAGTGGAATATGAATATTATTGTCATTTGTCTGACGGTATACTTATAAAATTATTATTAAACATTATAAAAATGGGAAAAAAATCCATGTGTCGTCGTGGGATACATCAGTGTTAAGAACCCAGGAAAAAAGAGGTGAATCCCAATGTTTAAGCAGTTTCTATCGAAATATTCATATTTGTGGTAGGAACATTTTAAAAATCGTCATGTAAAATTCTGATTTAATTTCGAAACCATTTTTCCATACGAAAATTAGTGCCTTAACTTGCATTAGCTCGCCCAGGCTACAGAAATGCTTTACGCGAGGATTGGCAACATGAACACTGCTTGCATTGAAAGGTAGGTTCTTTGTCCTTACACCTTTGATGGAATTTGGAAAAGCCATGGAATCTGAATCCAGATTATAGTAATATGAATTACAAGTGATAATTTGACAGTGACAATAAGAGGGGTGCATGCAATACATCCCAGATTCGACAAATGTATATCATACATATTTAATGCATTCCAATTATTTTTGAAACTATATGTGGATTGTACCTAAAGTCAGAAAGACATATATATGTCCACTTGTTCTCAGTATCATTACTGGAACATACCCCGACCAGCCTTCATTTCTTTTCTGACATGTATTATTACATTTGAGAGATAATGTCTCTACCTTAGCCGTGATATACAAAAATGTACTATATATATTTCTTCTTTTTCTAGGTTTTCCAGCTGGTTTGCCTACCATTTAAGCAACTTCCAGTTTAGATGGTCGTGGGAGGATTGGGCCGAGTGCCTTTCAATGGATTCTGAACTCCCTAAGCCCAAGTTCGTCAAAGAAGTCTTTTTGAAAGGGCTTAGGTACGTTGCTATAATCTTTGTTCCATCACAGCTATCAAATCTGGGGATCCTAGCCATTTAATTTTACCAAGTACGAAGGTCAAGAAAGATCAAATCATTAATAATAGCATAAATTTATGGTTATTACACGCTGGCCGTAGCCCTATCGTTAGAGTGTGTTCGCGTTCTTTGCCTGGGAAATTTGATATTAGATTGAGACCCAAACAGACCGACACAGGTACTATTTAAGTAAGAGACTATTTGAGTAAGAGAACTATATAAAAATATATGATATCAGAAAGTAAGTAATATAATATAAACTATATAAAAATTATGCCGTTTTAAAAAACTTATCATATTGTATAACATCATTATATTGTATCACCTTTCTATTTTTATCCAAGCTTAAATTATTCTGACTTCCTACTTTGTAGATTGTCGTACCATCAACGCCTTGTGGATACAGCACCAGAATCATATGCACCCCTAATCCCGCGCAAACCAATGGCACAGTACAAGTATGACAAGGAAGGAGCGTCCGAACTGCCAGGCGCAATCGTAGCTCATCAAGTCATGGCTGCCATCAAATCGAAATGTACTCCTGAGGAGGTCATTCAAGTAATGAAGGATTTACCCAATCCACTCAAAGAAGAAGATGGTAAGTATTCGTGAATTATTTGTTGAGAACAAATGTTGGGTAACCGGTGAGATAGTTGTTTAGACACCATCCTCATATTTTTCCTATAAAAGTACAGAATAATGATGAATAGTTGGCTTTATTCAGAGAAATTGATCACATATTGGCATAAAAACATGTTGGAATTCCAGGCCTTTTTAGAAACAAAGAAAACTAACTTATATTGTGGCTATCTATTCTTTTCTAGGTGAAGAACCCTCGTACCATCCGCTGAAAATTGAAATATTCACAGAAACATTACTTTTCCTTGGTTCCAAATCATTTAGTCATTCCTTCGCTGCCCTCGCCAAGTAAGTCAGTCTCTTATGCTATTTTCTATTATCGAGCAGAACTCAAGCTGAGAAGCTAACAGCAAGTGGTCAAATCTACCAGACTTAGTATACTGTCAGTCCATCCACATTTATCCCATTATCTCCTTCTTTTATCCATAAGCTCTATTTGCAGTCATCTGGCACTAGGATAATTAGACTATGAAGACTCCAGCGGACCCTTGCTGTAAAATTACTCATGACTTGTATATTCACCTTGGATATGTGAATCAATTTCTTGCCTCAGAACTCTTCAGAGCCTCATTTGTCGATCGAACAATCACCAACTTTCAAATATGACTTCTATTTTAAGGTTCCACGGTGCTCTTAAAGCTCTAGCTGAGACTGAAGACGGACAAATGTGTTTATTAAAGTCTCTATATAATATATGGAGGTACCACCAACAGGTTAGTGTGTGGTTTTCATGTGACCATTTTATTTAAATGTGGCGCCACAGCCCTAATGTATTTTTGCTATCGCTTTTGAATCGTTATGTACATAGGTAAATTCAGTTTGCTTTCCTCTCATATAGATCATGTGCGTACTGATTGACAAATTGTTGAAGACACAAGTTATTGAATGTTCTACTGTAGCAAACTGGCTCTTCTCACCAGAAATGGCTCACGATTTCACAAGGTTTGCTAATTTCATTTTGCCTCACTTCTGAAGGTATACTCATAAATGCCTGTAGTCATTCTATGCTAAAATGGCTTTCTATACTACATTGGGTTTTTTGTGCAAACTATGACGGGTCTGTCGCATGGACTATTGATAAATTAGAATATGTCTTCCCTTCCCTTCTCTAGTTTCTACATGTGGGAGATCATGCATGCCACGATTAAGAAAATGAACAAGCACGTGACGAAGCTTCAGAAGGAAGTGGAAGAGGCCAAGGACAAATTGGAAGCCCACAGACGAGTAAGTTATTGTCGAGCAAGATTAGGATGGTAATTCGTTTATCTCACGGCCGGGAGTCGGTCATGTTGTGAAGACTCCTACTCTCATTTTTCGTAGATCTAATTAAGTTCCATGCCCTAAATGCCGGAGATCCTATTGTTCTATAGACTCCATCTTTTGTTGGAAGCAGTTGGCCCAGCATACACTGCAGAATGATATATATTTTGGTACTCTGTGCTAATTATTTGGTACTCAGGAAATAAATTGAATAATTTATATCGTATTTTGTTTTAAAATAACAGAGCAAATCTGGCATGGGGTGGTGGCATAGTGCACATAGACTCCTACTGCCACTTCTGAATAAACTCTTCTAGTGCACTAGACTCGGGCCTCACCTTTAAAGGATCCTTTGACTAATGACATATCCAACATATCCCCGCAGTATAAATCTGAATCTGTTTTTGTAGAGGTTGAATTTTGTGTTTCTTTAACGGCCTCTTGATGAACTCCTCCTTTCTTGTAGGCTGATAGCATGGATATGGATGAGGAAGAGACAGAAGCCCCATCGGAGGAAATGATTGAACGCATGGAAGACAAACTGGAAGCAGCACAGAGTGAACAGAAAAGTCTTTTCCTCATCATATTCCAAGTAATACAAAACTCTTTAATCCATCTCCCTATTCCTGCTTGTGGCACCAATTGATCTAATCTTGGTTTCAAAGAGCTCAATATTATCCTAACCGGATTGTCCTGGTTTCAAAGTCTGTTTTAAAGTGGCTCTTCTCATGGCAATATCTGAAGTCAGACCACGAACATTGTGTTTTCATTCAATAATTCATGACTAAAGAGTCACTTTAAGTCTTAATCTTGTCCTTAAACAAGTTGAACAACTGAAATAAATGTTTCTCAATATGTGCGTAAATGTTACTCAATATATGTATGTATGTTTAACGTATTATATATACTATGAACATGTGAAACCATACTGCTTGGCACATTTTGAGTTTTAATAGGACGTAGTCCATTCCAGGTGCAACTTGTTTAAGTAAATTGATCTTTGGATGTTTCAGCGTTTCATTATTATATTAACTGATCATCTGGCAAAGTGTGAAGCAGATGGCCAAGACTACAACACACCTTGGTACAAATGGGTGGTGGAGCGGCTACATCAAGTTTTCCTGCAGGTACTGTATACTAAAATTGTGTGGCACTTAATACTTCTGAACTCGTTTGAACTGAGCCGCCAAAACATTCATTATCAGGCGCATTGCACTTTATTGATTGCGCAATTTTACAAAATGTCTGGATTTTGGAATATTTTATTGCTATGTAAAAATACATAATGTACGTAGATCTATAGATATTTGCACCAATTGAAATTCTTTAGTTTTTGTGCCCGTCCACATTTTGCAATAGCATGACCCTGCCTATTCTATTCCATTTCTTTTTAATTTTTCAGCACCACGAACAGGTCTACAAGTATATCCAAACGCTAGAAACTCTTCTCTTTACCAGTGAAATCGACATCCACATTCTCGAAGTTTTCCAACAGTTCTGTGCCCTGCGTTCATGAGGAAGTTTTGTGACTGATGTAATGGAGAGAACTAGGAGACTTGTGGTCTTAGTATTGATGTTCTTTCTGTATTAAGCTGAGCTGTCTTTTTAAGAAACAATCTAGAATACCTTGGTAAATTCACTGTTACTGCTTTCTAAAGTCCTGTGCCCTTAATTTTACCAACAATTGTGTATCAAGATACCTCTGGTTTCGTTCGCAATTTTATAATTCCATATAAATGATATGGATCATAAGTAGGCGGTTTCCTAATCTCATTTGCGTGCGGAAATGTCTAAAATATTTCACTTGGCTATTAAATGGCTATGAACCCTGTATGTGCCGCAAATTATTTATTCCTAAAGTGAAGGAACGTTGTGACTCGGGTCCAAGTTCATATCTTACACAGAGGAGGAAGTTGTGGGTTTCTATAAATGATCTGCTTGAGACTGGACACAGATTATAACATACATAAGTTCTAACTGTCAGAGAGACCGTGAGCTAGTAGCGTCGCAATAAATACATCTGTGTATATTTCGTGTAAAATAAAGAATATCTCTGAATGAGTCCCATTTCTTAGGGTTATATTGCTCGCCTAGGTAGTTTAGCTGGTGTACGTTATATACACCCGAACCACTGAATACTATATGTGTGGTATTGAATATTATTTTAACTTCAGCATGGAATAAATAACTTCCATTAGTTTATTTGCTTTTATTTACAGACAACGTACACAGCCTTTGGCCCCATACCAAGGAATCTTGGGTACTTAATTGTTTTTATTTGTATTAAATATTTACGCAAATTCTTTCATACTGGATGCGTATCACACTTGATATCGATGATGCGATCCTCACTACACTCATTGCACTAGAAAAGACACATTCCTTTAGAAGTCAATCACTCGACCTTTCCTCTCCCAGTCACCATATCGGGTCGGCTCTGGTCCCCGAGGTCCTCCTATCTCTCCGGTTTCTGGATTGGTATCATTAGGGAAAGGCTTGTATGCATCCTCCTCAGACGTAAATGGCCTCTCTTGGGGTTGCATTTTTTCTTTAGGAGATTCCCATTTGTCGTCGAAGCGCCCGACTGGTGTGGTACCTTTTTTTATTCCCCTGTCTTTGGTATCTTTATTCGTGCTGTAAGCCGTTGAGCAGACCAGTGATCGACATGACTCCACTGAAATGCGAATCAAAGAAACAAGAATTTAATGGTACCATCTACAGCTCCACTAATAACGGGGCACTACCAGACCGTGAGACTTCTACTATCTAGAATAATCTGTCACCGATTGGAATTGACCTCTCTGGCCCAGCACCTCCATGCTCCTCCCCCTCGCATACCTACCTAATTAGTATGCAAGTCGGACAAACAAATAGCTGGATGCATACAGTAACCATCTAATCTAAACCGTCTAATGCCATAGCTTTAGCATGGCAGAGCTATATCTCATCGCTCTGTTATTTCTTAAAAATAATCATCGTACATGATGTATCATTCCATATTCATATGTATGTTTCTTTTCTGTGTCATCTATTTTCCGTCCTAGTACTGTCCATAGTTCAATACAGTCTCGGCACATTGGATATATTACCAACTATCGACACATACAACCCATATCTATTCAATGCATTACATTATTATTTATCAGCATTTCCTGAGTTTTTATTTTGGTTCCATGGATGGAATTTACCTGCTTTATATGAATAATCAACTGCAGTTGGTCAAATTTCTCGCGCATATATTAAAGAAAAACATAAACATTAGTGAAAATGGAATATACTTTGTATGGTCGGGTAACAAAGGGGTAGATTTGCATGGAATCAGCACCTAATACCTAACAGAAATTACGAACATATGGTAAACTCTTTATTAGAAGCCATGTGATTCAATATGAGAAATAATTAATCATGTGAGTAATGGGCCATGAACCCAGTATCATCAAGGTTCAAAGTTAATGAAATGAATGCGGTTCTCTTTACAGCATTTTGAACTGTAATGTATAACAGCGCTTTTATTACAGAAGTTGTGATACACACAACCCTAATTTTGTGGGAACTTTTTTTCTGAAATATACAACTCCATCGTCACTAAATATTCCAGACATTTAGTGAAATGGACTTATATGGATTTATTTTGTCCTCACAAAAATATACCCTTTTTTCATTTTTCAAGGAGAAAGTACCTAACCAGCTAACAATTATCCGTTGTATTCACGTTGTGGTGACGTTGTTGCCTATGATTTTGTCAGTTGTAGCTACGTAAAGTGTAGGCTATGGAAGAAAAGACGTGAATATAACGTAGAAATTGTATTTTAAAAACTTTATTATTCTTTAATTTAATTTTGTTTTGTTTAAAAATTATATTACATATGACCCATTCTCACAATATGGGATCAGCCCCCCTCCAAGAGGATGAATTTTTCATATTTGTTCTAGAGAAAGATTGCCATTAGTCTATCACAATCTATGCATCATGAGACATAATGGGTGAATTTTGCCACGTGATATATGAATTTGTAAAACCCCAATCTTCTCTAAAAACCCCTGGCCAGATCTCCGATATATTTCAGGTGCACATTGCCAAAAGTGGTGCGGAGCCATTCCGCTATGTTTCATTAACAAATTAGGGTTAGAAATGGGTTAACATTGAGCACCCCCATCCAGGGTCCCCAGCGCTGCCTGAAAACAAACCACTATCAGTGCCCCTACATCAGAATTCTGGGTCACTCATAGTAAAAGAGAACTCTCCTTCTATGATAGTGGTCTAACACTCTCTGCCTCTCTCTGTCTTTCTCACAGTCACAGACCTCTTTTCCTCTCTCTGTCCTTCTGTCTGTCTGTCTGTTGCTTTCTCTTTCTTGGCCTCAGTCTTCATTCAGCACAGTACAGTGTCAGGAGCAGGAGAGGGAACAAGAAAGGGAGAGGGGACAGGGAAGGGAGAGGGAGCAGGACAGAGACAGAGACAAGGACAGGGATCGCCCACACAGAAATTTACCCGCCCACTAATTACCTCACAATGAAAATGGGAGAGGGAGAGGGACAAGGACAGGGACAGGCAACACAACAACAGCGACCAAAGCATCTAAACAGGGTTCCATTTGTCATATGAATTTTAATACAGATACTAAGTTATAGAGACAACTTGAAAGAGAAAGATGGTGGGAGAGGGAACAAGGAGAGATGAAGATGTGGGCCCCACTGTACGCACAGGTATTTGCTAGTTATTTATTACCGCAATATTTTTTTGAATGTCTGTGTTCATAGTTAAATATGACAATTAATCCAATTAGATTTTTTCTAGTGACTTCACCAATTTCGGCTTTGGAAAGACAATCACCAAATGTGATATGTCTTTATATTTTCACCTAACTTCGGTAGCCTAGTAGGCCTACCTTTTGTTTCTAATATTTATTTCAACTGTTTTAATCATATTGGGCATCCAAATGATCACTATGTGATTCATCTCTGATGTAATGGTATTGGTTTAATTAGATTATCGGTAATGAATTTATCAATTGTGACATTATACCTTACTCGATCTTAGTGTAGAAATTATTCTGTATCTGTTTATGACATAACCTTGCGTTATTATTACGTCATACATAGGCCTAATGACCCACCCCTCAAGCGGGAAATGTAGGCCTACATGTTCTCATCGCCAGAAGGCACTCATTAAACGAACGTTTCTCCGACTTAGAAACTCTTTCAATATAAAATTTGACCAGCCCCCCCCCCGATATATTTATAGATTTTCGACCCCTGTTTTCAATCGATCTGCTTTAGTCAAATGCTATTTATAAGATGATTCTGGCTGCCAGGTCGATTTTTTACTAGCCTACTGATACCACGCCCTATCAAACCAAACCTACCTACCAAATTCCGACCCCAGCACCGCCACCTCCCCCACTTCCCACCCCCATCCCTGGGCACATCGGCATGATCAGGGTTTTCTATGCCTGTGAGTATGGTGTGGCTAAAATCTTAGATTAAAAGAAACAGATTGAGCTCTCGGAATTTTATTGTTTGCACCCTGCTGATTCCCGGCCCAAAGATGAGGGGGACCTCCTGTGGTGCAAGGGGGCTTTGTGCACCATGATGGTCACCGCCTATGCCCACCCCTCTCCAGAACCTCATGACCTAATTGCTGAAAATTAATTATTGGTACATGATTAATACAAACTATCACTCATACACATTGCACTCTTCCAGAATTATATTCCCCATGTTGCAAGCATGATTTTGGTATTCGATTTATCTCTAAATGGTAATTTATCTCTAAATGGTAATTTATCTCTTTATGGTAATCGAGATGGTAACGTCTGGGAGAACTGGATTTAATCTAGATGACTGTATACCTATTTGTCTCTTTATATGTTTATTATTACCCTATGTACTGTGACTTCGATAAATAAAGTAGTATCTTATCTTTTTTTTTTTTGTCCAACATCGGATCTTTATTCATTTGAAACATTTACAGTAGATTAAGGTGAGGATTATGTAACATCGAAATATTTGAGTTTGGGACGTCTCATGAAGGCCCCTAGATGATTGTACCTGGTGGATATGCCAAAAATTATGTTTTGACTCCGTTGTCTTTTTTTTTTTTTTTCCCTCTAAGATTAATTCATATGGTGTATACAGGATAATTTGACATTTACACTTTACAAGGTGGGCCCTTGTTATTATTACTTTTATGCGGACTCATTTTCTAGAAGGGATTTCTTCTTTTTATATTTTTTTCTGATTTTTCCAATTTTCGATTCACACTCTCTCTTCTTCAACATAACATATGCACTTCTCCGTTATGCGGGAGGTTCTGGGTATTATAAGTTTACATAGATGTCAGCCCATGGCTTAAATTGTTTTTCAGCCGTGTTGTTGGTTTCTGCTGCTACCTTTAAGGCCCCTAGCCTTTTCTTAATCTCTATGATGAAACCATCAAATAAAATGTGGTTGTTACCAAAAAGTCTTTGCCTGTGTATGTATGATTTGCTGACAAGCAAGATGAAATTAATTTGTAGGATTTTGACTCCTCGACCTTCTAGGCCGAGCAAAATTTGTTTGCTAGAGAGGGGTTGTCTTAAAGTAGTGCTAAACCCTGGCAGGTTCGAAATCCACAATTGGATGTCTGACCACAGCTCATTGACTTTTCTACACTCAATGAGGAAATGCAGAAGACTGTCTCGTTTACCACAATAATCACAGTCATTGTGTGTTTTGATTCCAATATTTTTTAAATAAGTATTCGAACAGACATTTCTATGCAATATCTTATATTGGAGGCTTTGAAGCCTTATGTCCCTAGTAACACGATATGATAACATAAATATCCTCTTCCACTCCTCCTCGTCATCGAGGTTATCTTGTGTGTTTAGTATAATCGACCACTTGGCTAGTTTGGGTATGTCGATTTTCGTGTTTTGTATGAACATATTATACATGGTTTTGGCGTTGGTGTCCAATATGTTTACTCTATCTTTACCTATTCTAATCATTACTTTCGTATTGACAGCGTGTAACTCTGCTGGAACGATTAGTCTTATCCACTTTCGTGGTATGGCATGCATAAGCTGTTGTTTCTCTAATTGTTTGACCTTTAAACCGTACCTATCTTCTAGCTGTTGCGTTGATAGGAATTTGATATTATTATCATACAAATCGCGAACCTGTTTTACTCCAGCTGTATTCCAGCTATTGAAATTGAGAGTTCTCTTATTACTCTGTATATGAATGTTGCGCCAAATGCGCTCATTTACAACTTCAATAGACGATTCCGGGTGTTGATTATAAAAAACCTTTTCCCAAACATCGAAAATTTCATGATAAAACTCATTATGATTTTTCCTGGATTTTTCTCTAGAAAGGAATATATCATTAGTGTTTCGGTTGTCAATTGTTTTCAAGGTGTTAAGCCATTTGCTGTTGGGGTTGGATAGGGCCCTTTGTACCCATCTTAGTCGATTGACTTTAATTGTATTTCTTATAGATCTGAGGCCTAGACCTCCTCTGTCGTGGGACTGCGTTAACCACTTCGTTCCGATTTTGTTGGAACCATTATTCCATATAAAATTGAGTAGATTTCCTTCGAGCTTTTGTATGGTACGCTCGTCAATTTTGATACAGGATAAAACATATTGGATTTTTGATACAAGCAAGGAATTGCATATAGTGACCTTGCCTTTGATAGATAGATTTCTATTACCCCAGGCGTTGGCCGTTTCTTTGATGTTATCTGAAATGGGGTTACAATTTTTCTCTACCATTAGCTCATGTTGTCTTGGGTATACTAGAACTATTCCTAGTACCTTCATTTCATTGACCCATTTAATATCTCTTAAAGCATTATCAGCAAGGTGTACGTTTCCTATGTTAAAACCCTTGGTTTTTTGAATGTTCAGGTTCAATCCTGATACCTTCGAGAACTCCTGTATAGTTTTTAACGCTCTAAGTAGGGATTTTTCATTTTTGATGGTGAGAGATATATCATCAGCGAATTGTATAAGCTTATTGTGCTGATCTCCGATAACTATTCCTTCGATCTCCTCATCCTGTCTTATCCTCTCTGCTAGTCTTTCGACCACCAAAGTAAATAAGGTGGATGAGAGGGGGTCCCCCTGCTTCATACCTCTTTCGATGTTGAACCAGGGGGAGGCAGTCCCGTTGTTACTGAAACATGCCTGTGAATTGTAAAGAAGTGTTTGCACCCATTTTATAATATTTTCACCTATGTTATAGGATTTTAGACATTCAAATAAAAAATTCCAATCTATGGAGTCATAGGCTTTGGAGAAGTCTAGGGAGAGTATAAGACCGTCTCTATTCTTCTCTTGAAGCCACCAGATCGTATCGTCCAGGCGTCTAATGGCGTCCCCTATATACCTCCCCTTCACAAAACCATATTGGTCTTGATCGATTAGGTTGGTTAATATAAGGTTCAGCCTATTGGCTATGGTTTTAGAAATTAATTTGTAATCTGAATTGAGCAATGTGATTGGTCGCCAATTAGCGATGTTTCTAGAATCTAGGTTTTTCTTCGGTATGACGCTGATTATGCCTTTGGACTGATCTTTAGATACACCACCTTGCTCGAAGCACTCGTTTACCATTTCTATAAACAAATTTTTAATCGCGGGCCAGCATGCTTTATAAAAAGCTGCCCCTAGCCCATCCGTACCAGGTGATTTACCTGATTTGGTTTCTTTCAGAGCAGAAATTAGTTCATGTTCTGAAATAGGTCGTTCTAAGTGCTTTTTTTCTTGATCATTCAGGTTTTTCCCCATATTGGGATCAGTGAACCCGTACGAATCCGGGTGTTCTAGATTTTTCTTAGAGTACAAGTTTTTATAAAAATCTTCACCCACTCCCAGTATTTCTCTGGAGTTAGTGGTGCTTTTCCCTTTATATATAAGTTGTTTTATAACCTTCTTTTCGGCTCCCCATTTTTCCAAATTCAGGAAATATTTGGTGGGGCGCTCCCCTTGTGTTAACCAGTTGGCCTTGGACCTTATGAGGGCTCCTCTGGCTCTGTATTTATCAAGGCTTTCCAATTTGTTTTTCAAGAACTTGAATTCATTCAACTCATTTACATTCATGTTTTGTTGAGAATCGAGGTCCTCCAACCTGTTTAAACACTCTCTTTCTTCCATATTATGGTATTTGGCTTTCGCCTGACATATGGCTATAGTATTCAATTTTACAATATATTTAAAAAGATCCCACCTTTCCCTGGCGTCCGCTTCGCCGTACTCAGTGTTGACCTCTAAGATGGTTTTTTCTACCATGGTGATATAGTTTGGGTCTTCGAGAATATTCTCGTTGAGCTTCCACATTCCTCTACCTCTTTTACTGGTAAGGGAATTTACAGTTATGCTCACCATTTTATGGTCTGACGATTTGTACATCTTTACTTGCGAATCTAACACTCTGTTTTGTAGACCTTCGTCAATGAATATATAATCTAATCTAGAGGTGGAGTTGCCTCTCCTCCAGGTATGCGATAAGTTACTTTCGCTTCTGATTTTAACAATGTCAACCAAATCAAAGCTGTTAATCATATCTTCAAATATTTCACTGTTTTTGTATTGATCTCTCTTTTCGAGGTCTATGTTAAAGTCACCAAGTAAGACCAAACGGTCAAAATTACCCTCATTGATTATTTTACTTATATTTTGCAGGACTTTTTCCTGCTCATCAGGTGCCCCATTAGTGGGCATATACACATTGATGATGAGATACTTTTCTTCATCTATTATAACTCTGACATAGACAATTCTGCCGTCCATATCTCTTCCCTCGGTACACTCCGAGAATTTTATATCTTTGGTGAAAAGAATAGCTACTCCTCTACTATTCGAACGGCCATGGCACAGTACCATGTTATGTTTCCATTGCGATTTCCAAATTTTGAACTCACTAGCAACACTATGGGTTTCTTGTAACCCTATAATACATTTCTTTTGCTTCTTTAGATCAGAAAAAACTGTTTTCCTTCTTTCAATGTTATTGAGACCATTTACATTTAAAGTTATGAATTGGAGTTGGTCGTTTTTATCCATGATGGTGTTTTTGGAGGTTGTCAAAATTAAACTATATTGTCACTTGGAAACATTTTAGGCTTTGTCCTTTTCTTGGTCCTGGTACATCTTCTGAATTTCTTCTTGCTTGTTGTAGGACTCTCGGATCGTCTCCCAGGTTCGACCCAGGAGGTTGCCGTCGGTCGTCCATTTGTCTTCTTTGAGGACGTCGGGGTGACTCAGAGTCATCCCGATCCCCCATACCTCGTTCTTGGAAGCTTCTCCCAGGCGTTTGGTGCCTGTGTCCATCAGATATTGCTTGATTACATCATTCTGGGATGATTTGGCCCGAAGGGCCCTGGTGAGCAGCTCTGATCTTCTTTTTTCCCAGACAGCATCTACCTCTCCTCTCTTGAACTCGTTTAGAATTCTTTTAGCTGCTGCCGGGTCGACCTGCTTCATGGCATATTCCGCCTTGAGGGGGTCTTTGCCAATTCTGGACCTCCAGTAGGCCAGGAATTGTTCCACATGGTGAAAGTTTCTTTTATCCACATAAAAGGGGGATGGATATTGGTTCGAAAGAGGGTTCTCCTTGGTGAAGAAGACAAACGTGTGGATGGATTCTCTCTTTGAGAGAAAGCTGAGGGTAAATTTTGTAGGCAATGTTTCCAACTTGTCGTGGTCATAGGTAATACTTCCAATCTTAACATTCCCATTGTTGTTGAAAGCTTTTTTTCCGGCCTTTCTCGCCGCTTTTACTACAATATTGGCGCGTTGTATTCTGAGCCTTAACTCAAAAGGTAAATCCTGTTTGATGTATAAGGGCTTCTTTCCGTCCACCGAATCTTGGTTCTTGAGATTTACTCTGGCCTTCCAGACCTCCTCTGCATTTTCACTAGAGTCGAACACAACTTTTAAAGGGGCGTTGCCTTCCGAACCCATGCGGAAAACCTTTATGATTCCCTCGCATGTCGCCCCCATTATCCCCTGAAACACGTTTTCAACTTTTAGTTTCAGAGAATCCTCGGTTTCGTTCTTTTCGGCTTTGATGCCCTCTAGAATTAGCTTATGAGCGTTTAGCTCAACCTCAGCACTGATTCCTTCCTTGATCTTTGCTTCAGCGCTTTGGACAAGGGTCAGATAGTCCTTATCCGTCTTGAGCACTACGTCGTCCTTTATTCCTTTTACTTCCATTTCCAATTTAACCACCTTTTTCCGGATGGTTCCAGTGTGATTGTCTCTTTTCACATTGTCCTGACACAGTGCGTCTACCTTGGTAGCCAGCGCTGTGTGCTTTTTTTTTAGTTTGTTCGTGGTCTTGTGCCCTTTGCTTATTTGGGAAGAAAGGCTAGTGAACAGATTTACCATATATTGCGGGGCCTCTCTAAGATCAGGGGGCTCCTCGTCACTTGAAGATTCCGAGTCGGAGAATTCCTGGCTCGGTTCATCATTGATATTGACTGTTTCCATTTCTACCTCTTCAGGATAGTCTTCTTGGGTTTCTTTATTCTGTTTTACTGTTTTGACCTTTTTTTTACTGGGACCGTCGAGTCCCGTAGTAGCAGCGGTGTTGCCCGCCATTCTTCTACCCGTTGCAACTGTTTGTTTACTTAATGAGAGGGAGACTAGTGGCGCCACCGAACTTTCACCCTTTCCAAGATGGCGGCTACTGTCTCGATGTCGAGCGGTTGCCGCTAAGTAAAAAGTTTTAAACTTATTTATTGGGGCTCTTAGGAAGTTTGTATTAAGTATATGATTAGATCTTTGCGAAATTATCACTTGTCTATTTTGTCTGTATTTCCTGGGTGCGTATATTAGACCAGTTGATACTTGGTAAACACTCGATCGGCAAGGGAGATCACAGAGGGAAGTAAGAGTTGCGCATGCGCGAGAACTACACTTCCGTCTGGGTTTGCCGCCCGTATTTGAAATTCAATCGATGTAACACATGTGGTTTGCAAAAGTTAGAAAACAATAATTTGGCTCCGGTACTTTGCCCAAACCTTATTAAATCACTGAAATCCTTCTATGTCTGTCTCTATTTGGGTATCGTGGGTGTAGGAGTTGGATTGTTCATGAGTATTCGTGGAGGGCGATCCTCGATTCAGATTAATCCTTTCCAAAGCGAGATAGTTCTTGTTGGAAATACTCTGTTTACAGAGCACCTCCGAGCAATTGATTAATTGCCCTGGGTTTGTAATTTTTCCGTTTGTGTTTTGGTGTTCCACTTCTTATGAGGTGAGTTTGAAGTGTTCTTCCACTTGGTTTTGTTTTGCTAGCTGAGTTTTTTCCGGGTGACGACGGCCCTGGAGGGGACGACAAAATGGCGTCTACAACGTGGTGTCGTTACGTGCGGAATAAATCACTCACTGTCTATATTCCCTTGGTATTTGAAGCGACTTTCGATTGTTTGCTTGATCTATATGTATTCCTACTGTTGTCTGCTGGTTTTCAATGGTTAGACTGAATTGTATCTCGTCTTATACCTGAAAAAAGAATGGAGCTTTCCTCCAGTGAACTGTCCAAGACACCGGAACCGGAAACTCCTAGTATCTTATCTTATCTTATCTCTACTATACTTACAAATCAAGTTACAGTTAAATTTCTTTGGAACACTTATTTGAAAGCACTTTTTCTTTTCAAGATTTTTATAGTTCCTAATCCGTCCTAATTATTGGGATTTGAGTACCGGGGTATGTGATTCTTGAGAAATGTAGCTTTCCTGTGGTATATGTGGTTAAGGTGTCGCACAATGTTTGCATGGGGAAAAAATGCAGGTAAAAATGATGAATTTTGTGTAGTTGGTACTTGATATCTCCACTTGTACTGCATGTATTTGAGCTGGGAAGGACATTTTTTCTGCTCTTTAGTACCTACTTGATGTTGTATCGAAATAATTCTGATACAGGTACGGTAACCAAAACTCAAAAGTAAAATTGCAATTAAGTGGTGAGGGGCACTCCACTGCTAATGACCAGATAAGAGCTAATCACACTGCTGGGCGGCGGAGATGATGGAACCTTTCATCTCCCTCTGTCCCTTTTACTCTTAGCTAAAATCAAATATAGGACGTATACTGTATAGGCTACGGTACGTAATACCGTAGGCGTAGCTAGCCTTCTCGCCTGAATCTCTGAAAAATAGCAAACTTGACACCCTGCTCCATGGTAAAATGACAACTCACAATGAACCACTTACATGTGTGCTTGGAGTTGATACCAGAGGATACTTTGGATAGCATTAATCTGGCTGACATTTTGCTTGACTAGGATTGTTCATAAATCAGACTGCAGAAAGGTTGTTTGTCCTTCGTTCAGTGTCTTACGTTATATAAACAGACCCATGTGCAACTTAGGATATTGCCCGAGCAGAAAATTAATCCCTGATAACTGATTGGCCAAAATATTATGATAGCCACTAAGCATGAGGAGACGCACATCAAGTTTTGTTTAGTCATTGAATGAGGCGCCATCTGTCTTCAAGAAGAGCCTTCTCTGTGCGTGAGAACGGAAGCGACTAATATATATTAGACAAGTGCCTTCGGTACTTGGATTGTAGAGGCCGTTCTTTCTACTTCTTATAGGAATCCGACCATTTACTAATCGTTTTTTTTTATAGAAAATACTGGAGTTATTATTTTTATTGACACTTTTTGGCCAAATGGTTAAATCACAGTACGGTATGTAAAGTATGTACAAAAGATTTTCACAAAATTAATCCCCATACCATAACTATTGTAGGCCCTATGCATATAAAGCCAATAGGCCTACTGTTCACGAAAGAAAAGATTTGCAGGTGCCTAGGTCCGGGAACAATTGATTTAATTATTCTATTATTATTCATCTTTCAAAATCTTAGTGCCTGAGCATTCTGTGCATATGATCTATTTAATATATGTGGAAAATATTTGACAGCACCAAAAATCAAAATCTGAATCGGCAGAAATGATGGCAAGATTGTTTTACCTCGATAGTGAAGTTTTAGTGTATGTGAGTCAATGAATGGCGATTGCAGAAGGGATGTGGTGGTGTTGATGGATGGTGCGCTGGCCATGTTTGGTGGCGAGCGTGGGTAGGTGGTGCCCCGGTCACGGTACAATTTCCCAGCGTTAACCAGGTTAGGTCAAAACACCAAATGAAAACCTTATTTTAAAATAATTCTCTACCTATTTCCATGCCCATACTTTGGAATCCGGCTAAGGTAGTGTTCAGTTACTAGCATCAGTTGAAAAAAAACGACTTTTGATTTCACGCCTCTTACACTTTAATACAATGAATGATTAGGAACACAAATGAAATGGTTCGACAAGTTTTTTATTTCTACACATATACGCTGATCATGAACCAAGTATTGCACCCACACACACGATCGATCAATTAGTATGTCCTTAATAATCGCTTAACAAGTACCAGTAATTGTGCGATTCCATAAAGAACTCTTCATTTGAATCTAAGAGACTGGATTTTAAAAATGAATATTCATTTATGCCTCTTCCATTTCATCATCCTCTTCTTCGATGACTTGGACCATTGCCTTCTCCAATCGTCTGGCACGAGCAGCTGAATACAGAATAAAATAGTATTTAACAAGACAAACAGTACGATGTGGAATTAATAATGTTTGTAAACTGTTATATCACGACTAGTTTTTAAGAAGGACATGACTTGAGCAAGCAGTTGTATAATGTAATGTTTATTGGTATCGTTGGGGTGCGTGCAAAACTAGTGTGAATTATAGCTTTGGCACAGGATTAAAACACATCGATCATTGAAGGGTTTCTGAGACTAAATGTCGAACCTATTATGACGAGCAGTCTTAACAGTGTGACTGGCTTTTACTATGTATGAAGGATATTCGGAGTAAGAGATGTTTTATACATGGCATATACAAATTATAAAGTGGTTCTGTTCCGTTGGTTTTCGTTGTCTTTATTTGTTTCTAATCCGACATTTCGGCCCTCTAGTAGGCTTTCTTCAGTAAAAGTGGATATTGGAAGATCAAACTCACCAGCTGGAGACTTGATAAGATGAATATTCTTCTTGACCTCTGCAATATCTTCCTTCTTCCGTAACTCTTTCCCTTTCTTTTTTCTGTTTAGCAAGATATAAAAAACGCATTAAGGGAGGCAAGAGGTAGATAAAAGACCGGTGAGGATTAAATAGGTATCCAATATATAAAACGTAACACCAATTAGTTACATTTAAAATCATAGAACTACCGCGTCAGAGGACTTTTAACATAACAAGAAAAACGAAAGCAAATATAATAGACTTAGGCCTACCTGTTAAGAATATGTTGGTTCTGTCGTTTTGTCTTGATCTCTTCTACTCGTTTCATAGCACTGACTACAAAGTAATGAAAGTTATAACGTATGGTTAATACATGAGTAAATAATGAATAATTAATAATTAATTAAGATTATTTTCATTAATGTCAATAACTATTACTTGATCACTGGATTTATCAGTAGAAACAGTTAGATAGACCAATTTATCATTGGATCACTGGTTCTCTACTTATTCATTATGAAATTACAAAACAAATGTACCGTAGATATCGAGAAATTAAAGCAATGCATTTCAATTAAAGTCGGTGTTGGTGTGGGAATTACTATTCTATAATTGTATATCTTTAACATGTCATGGGACAGTTCTGCCGAACTTAGTGAAACAGGATGATAGATAGAAGTGTTATTTCTACTGGTAAATCCCACGTTTGAATTTATGAATATGTGAGCGCACATAATAATGGTATTGGTTACAGTCTTCAGGTAGAAATCATGAAATGGTAACATCTTTATCTAATATAGCCTAAAGGTAGTCAACCAAAATGTTCGTATAGGTCATCAACAGACCGAAGAATAGGTTGGGTTTGGGGTGCTTTTTTTTTGAAAAAAAAAAAGGGGTTTACGGTGCTTACCTGTTTTCGTCCACAATGCTCTATCGTACTTTTCAGGTACATGTCTACGTTTCTCAAATTCGAATGAAGGATCTACAGTAAGATCTTTTCCTGAGGATTTTCTGAAGGCTTTGGTCCATCTAACCTTCCTGGGATTGCGTTTCTTTTTAAATGCATGGTGACATTTTGATCGACAAAATCTGAAAATCTGTGGTAATGAAAAATAAGTGTTGGTAGAAATAGGCCTACAGGGGATATGGGTAACTAATCGAGACAGTTTTCATTACATTTACAGGATTGCTAATTTAGAATTACATACAAATTTTAACTTGAAAAGGAAAAAATTAAGGATGCAGAAAATGTTGACGTTGAATGATACAAAGATTATAGGAGATCATATTATGTACATCTGGACGATGAGGCGTTATTGTGGCCATATTATATGGCTCAGGCATAGCAGTTACGATTTTAGCCACGCCCACACACTCTAGAACTACCAACTAGTATCCAGACTCTCGCCCAATCGTGTGAAAATGCTATTTCCCGACTTCCAATCGCCAGAAACAATGTCTCCAGGCCGAGGGAAAATGCATAGACTGGGATTACCTCCAATACAACAGGGTCTTTCTGGTATAAGAACTGAGGAATAACCGATTCCCCGACCCCTATTGCTCACAGCTTGTTCCCCAGTATCAACACATGGCAAATGAACAAGGAACCCTCGGTACCAGTTGGGTTTATACGGAAAAAAATCGACCAATCACAGGGCGCGTTACATCAACCTTCAGCTAGGCTCTCAGCCAATGGGATCACCCCTTCCAAATGTTACTTGGCGTGCCATGTAGACAGTCAGGCGGGCCCGGCTACATGGCTGTGGATGGGTATGGTGTCGGTGAAGGCTTTTTAAATAGCCTAAGGTTTCATTATCCGCCAAACAGTATAATATCCTAGTTAATGTAAGAGTTCTTTGTTGTGACGATAGTCTTCTCTGGTGCCACACACCTCTGGATCCCCTTCAAATTTGACCAACAAAACAAATTATCTGACAAATTCCAACTACATAGCTAAACGTGTTTAATGATTATATGTTGTATTAATTTGGAGTATAGGAGTAGGCCTATAATACAGTGATCCCAAGGCTAAGACAACCATAATTTAATAACGTAACTCCATTTTTTTCCAAAGGGGGCCCTCAGGAAGATCTATGGTTTCATAGGGGAGACCCACCCCCTTTTTCGGTGTTGAAATTTGTTATATTATTGATAGGTAGATCACATAAAAATTAAGAATTAACCAATTAGTCTTTAAATCGTATCTAAAAGATCCGTCTCGCTAAGAGAAATTCAATGGTTTTTAAATCATCTTTATATCTGTATTTATAAAAAAGTTATGAAAGAATTTGGGTTTGGATTATGGAAGCCTTTTGTCTTAAGTCAAGGGGATAATCCGTGTGACCCAAATGGAGGGTTTTGACCTTACATTTGCCCCAGAATACATGTAGAAATTGAATAACTTCAAAACAAACAAAGCTGGAACCTTCAAATAAAAACTATTATGTACCTAACATTGACCTTCTATATATGTGACCTTGAGTTGACCTAATTATTTGACCTAGATTTTTAATGACCTTAATTTCTTAAAAATTGACCTAATTATGCAGAATCTGTGCTGGTGCGGTTGATTAGGAATAGTAAGTTGAAAATAAATAACTTCAAAACTACAAAAGCTAGAAGCTTCAAATAAAGTGTATTATGTACCTAACCTTGACCTCCATAAAATGTGACCTTGACATGACCTGATTATTTGATTTATATTTAAATAATCTGATTTTAATCAATTTTCAATGACCTACAAATTGACCTAAATAGGCTATGCATGATCTGTGCCAGCACTGCTTACTTCATGCAGGAATCTTTGATCAGATTAATGTCTTAATAAGTCATCAGTATATAATTATAGGATTTGTTTAGCAATAAATTAGGTCACCCATATTGACCTTCTTCCATGAAATGACCTTTAAGTAAATAAAAACCTATACATACATACAATTTTATAGGCCTACGCCCAGACCCCAGAGGAGCTGGCCCAGAGGCTAAATTATATTGTCCTCTAGAGTCTAATAGGCCTATATTAATGTATTATTTCTATTCTGACCCTTGACAAGGTTAAAAATCATAGAGTTCTAGATCTCAAATTCTACAAAATTGTCAAAATTATGGAATAAAGTATAGGCCGGAGTAATACTAATGATACCGTACTTCTTATTTTCTATGTAAAATGTATGTGTATGGTT
Source organism: Sthenelais limicola (assembly GCA_942159475.1). Classification (NCBI taxonomy): domain Eukaryota; kingdom Metazoa; phylum Annelida; class Polychaeta; order Phyllodocida; family Sigalionidae; genus Sthenelais; species Sthenelais limicola. The sequence continues at coordinate 111,126,664 of OW804096.1, read as the reverse complement.
TCATTTTCAAGGCAGGTAACTGGTTAAACGGGGTGATAATTACAGTACTTAAATTAGAGAACGAAATAATAACGTTCACTCGTAGGCCTAGGCCCGGGCCTAGGCCTAGAATTGTGCAACAGCAAACTAGAGATACTGTCATACTCGTTCCGGCACTGTACTGGCAGTAGTGCAGTGTCGCGGCGAAATAAAACAGTCGATACTTAATCATCTAAGACTAATAGAATAAAACCTTGCGATTTGCCGCTACTTACTTTGCAATCATTTCGTACAAATTGGACCCCATGCCCCGGATAGACAGTAGAAGAGCAGAAATAACACTTTTCGATACGCATTTTGTCACCACGTTGTTATTGTGGTCTGTGTGGAAAGGAAGTGAACGACTTCAAGAGGTGACGAAATAGACAATTCTGATTGGCTCAGACCGACAACTCGAGGAGTAGTTCCTTTGGTTGCCACTATGCTACTAATAAGGCGCTACATTTTGCCACGGAACTCCCGCGTATATAAGGCAAGCAGAGATGCCAAGGCATGCAGGACACTATCCCAGGGTTTTCCTTGCTCTGTTGTGCATTTTAAGCACTTTTGGGGTGTTAAATGTTGTCCAGATGACAATATAAACTTAATACTTTGATTCGCATGAAACATAGGAAAAAATAAAAAAATATTTATGAATTCATTGGATTTAAAAATTTCCTTCAGTTTCACATGAAATGCTTTTACAGCTAAAGTTTAGCTACGGAAAAATACGGTACAAAATCTGATGGTAACAATTGGTTATCTTCATTTATTTCGCATAATATTAAGAATGTATGTAGGCCTACCACTCAGTACTAGCCCAATGAATGGGAATGAATGGGTTGATATAACACATAATATATTAGAAAATTAATGGAAATTCAGGGTCCTAACCAGGATTTTTTCTCAGAGTCGGCGATCCCAACCCCTTTGCAGGGGGGTATAGGGGGTTTTCCCCCAGAAAATGTTGGACTCATACTCTTTAAACGGTGCATTCTGGTGCATTTGCGACCAATACATTTTAACACTTCTGACTTGTATTTGGAGGCTATATTTTACAGAATCAGGCTATACATTTTTAGGAAACATCAAACTATTAATCATGATGATTAATAGTTCTAAGGGACTGTTCATTTTTACTGGGGGGGGGGGGGGAGGAGGAGAATTTTGAGGGGGGGCCATCTTTTTTTGCGCAAACTCTGAAGGGGGGTCACCTGTTTTTGCACAGACTCTGAAGGGGGGGGGGGTCATCGTTTTTTGTACAGACTCTGAAGGTGCATGGGGGAGGCACCTTTTTTTACACAGACTTAAAGGAGCGGGGGGGGGGGGGGGGGAATTTCTTTTGCACCAACTCTGAAGAGCAGCTACTAATGGAAACAGATTTGCAGCCTGTTCTGCTTCGCAGTATTGGGTTGATATACCGGTAGTAATTCTATTAGATAGTCACTGATTGTATGATTAGACGAGCTGTGCATGGGTATAATTTAATTAACTGAAATAAAAGGCATACATGTACTTAATTACTCAATTAAATCACTAGAAGGAACCCAGTAAATTGTCATTTAGTTTAACGAAGAATATAATTTTCCAAAATTAAGAGACAAGTAATGACTACAAATTTTGTACAACGATGTAACAACCTTTAGCCTACATAGTATTTCGAATGTAGAAGATTATGTAATACCTTAATTTATATATTTTAAGGGTAGGATGGAAGATCTACTTTGTAGAATTTGTCGCCCCTTTCCTTGTACATTTTTAACTTGTGAATAAAAGTTATATAATTTCCCACCACAACCATTTAGAGGTGCAAGCTGGCCATGAGACAATCCAAAAAGTATGCTGCCGCAAGTAGAAACGGTTTGCATGATTAGCTATGGTTAGGTTTTAATTTTGATTTAGGTTAGTAATTAAAAGAAAAATAGTTGCTAAGTTAGTGACGGGATATGTAGCCTCCCTCCCACCCCATCGTTCATGAAGGTAGCACTTTGGGAGCCGTTTTCGCATGGGGATGTTTTGCCTTGAGCCGTCTGCAGTGCTCTTATGGGGTCCTAGACCCGAATGACCTGCAGACAATTATAAAATTATTAGATTCTATACTTCATTAGCTTTTCAATGCATAATCCCGGATTTTCTACCTTGAATATGATAGCAACAGTGTTTTGACCCATCTGTTGAGTGTTGTAGCCATTGGTGGTAGTACAGGAGGCAAGCATGGGTAGGAGAGGCCAGTGTGCGGAGTGGGTAGCTGCCAGCCATGAGTGATGCCGATGAGTGAAAGTGGTGGTGTTCGGGAAGCCAAAATGCATCTTGCATCAATATTGTAGTTTAAACGCGTCTTGGATATCATGTATGACTGTTATGTTTTTCTATAATGGAGTTTAGTAATAATCCAAAGGCACACATATATATGGATTATTGGTATATCCCTGGTTGTAATAATCTGTTATTCTGTATCTAACCAGTAATAATAATATATATTCCAAAGAGGAATGAATCCACAAGGAATTTACTATAGCGCCTTTTATATTCTGCATTTTTATTATTTATTTACTCTCAATTAGATCTGATTATAGTTAGCCGCGCTATCCAATGAGGCCATAATTCATTCAATGCTTCTCTTCAAGCCAAATAAAGCTAAGATAAAAAGAAGGCAGGATAAGAGTGATTTATTATAAAAGTGTTTTATTCCCTTCAATTCTACCATGAACTTACATGAAACATTTCATCCACATTAACAAAGATGTGGTCAGTCCTTATGTGTATAAGAAAACTATCTGTAGCAACCCTGAGAAATGGAAGCGGATACAAGTCCTTGAAAGGAGCTTGTACTTCCTCATGCATTGATCATATACTAGTAGCTACTAGTAGCATTTACCATAGGAAAGGTACCAAAACTGGCGTCCTCTTTACATATTCCTGGTAAATAGGAAGGGCTCCCCATCTTTTAGCACCCGACTTTTCGAGCATCGGAATCCCACTAACTTTGGTAAGTAAAAATGCGACAAAAATGGGTGAAATGACAGACAAGTAATCTGTTCCTTGCATAACAGATGACGCCGAGACGAAGAGGCCAGCCCACATGAGAATCTCACCGAAGTAATTAGGATGGCGACTGAGACTCCATAATCCAGATGTAATGAATTTACCCTGTGAGTGACATAAACATTGATAAAGGTTCATTATAACACAACTTTTCTACCCCAGCTTACATATAATATTATAATTTATTATACACGCATTGCTCTGAAAACAACGTATCTAGGGTGATTTACGCATAGTGCGTATTTCACTAGTGATTTACGTGGGGTTGTAGTGGCTGGCAACCAATTTGTATTTTTGACTACGATTACTGGTGAAATTCAAATTTGTGACTATGAATTTTTTTCTATTTTTATGATTGAAAGCATGTATAATAAATCTGCTAACTAACTCGTTGGTTTCAGTCGCTTAGAATATTGCACTCGTTGCTACACAACTCGTGCAATATTCATGCTCCTTCAACCAACTTGTTAGTTAACCTGTATATATTGATCAAAATAGAAAACTTATTTTAAATATAATTACTTTGATCCCTCAATGTATGACTAAATGATGATACATGATAATGATAATTCTTCTGAAGAATGAATACATTTTAGAAGTACTGCCAAGTCTACCTACTATAAACCTGTCTGGCCCTCAAAAATATCCAAAATAAAAAACAATTCAAATATATATAAAAATATAAATAAAATGTAGCATAAAAACTACTGACTGCCCTACCCCAAAGGGAGGAACAAGGGAAAAGAGCACACACCTAAATAAAAGTACCTGATGAGGCCCAACAGCCGAAACAGTTTGAATAAATATATCTATTTCCAGAGAGGAAACACAAGTTACTCTCACAAAGCAAGAACAAAGATCTTACCCCCCTCCTCTCCATCCCCCTTTTTATCCCCTTAACTTTACCTCTATTACACCTTCTCCTCCCCAACTCAAAAACACTCTATACCATAAAGGATAGAGATGTTTGCAAGTCTAGCCCAACCCACCAGAGTTTCAAAAACACTCCCAGGGCAAGACGGAAATAGCAACAGTGACCAACATGGATCAATCACTGGACAAAGGATTTTCAACTTTGGCAGGATTCTGAACACACATAAAAAAGCCACAGATCCCACCAACAGGCATTCAACGGTCGTACAGGTTTAGGTGAATACTGGCCACGTCTACCTACTATACATTTTAGAAGTAATAACAGTATATGATTTATTGAAATTAAATAAAAATCCTTTAGGGTAAGTTATTCATTAAAATTCAAGTTTTACCACCAAGATGATTTTCAGCATCACGCGTATAGGATGAATATCACATGAATCTCATCATAGTTGAATATCATGTAAAACTATCTCACCGTATTATCTGGGTTGGCTCGGAATGCCGATTTCTGATAATCAGCGACAGCCTCGAAGAAGAAGCCTACGCCCCACATTCCCCATCCAATGTAATCCCTAGTGCAGATTGCCTGATCACGCTGTTTAGCATTGAGAATGAATGTAGGTAGCATAGTAATGAAAACCCATGCCGCTGAAAAATAACAAAATATACATGAATTTTGGTAATTGAATTGAAAAGACCTGGTTAATATTTTGTAAAATTACAAAGCTGTTTCTTTTATTTGGAGCTAAGAAATATTTAAAGCGTCAAGGTTTCTCTGGTTGAAAGTTTATCAGAATTATTCCCCCACAAAATGGTTATACGAAGGTATTATTTATCTAAATATTTTTTTAATTTCTCTAACTTTGAATTTATTTTGATACAAAATATTATAATAGAGATGTTAGCACATTTAATTGGAATTATGGGTGAATGGAATGGGAAAAATAAATTAAACACTTGGAGTTTAGTAGCCAATGTCATGAATTTGATTACAGATGAATTATGGACCATACAAATTTAAACATTAAGTGATATCATGTGGTTTTCAAATAAAGTATAGGTCTAAGGATTCCTACCTTGGACAGTCCAGAAAACAAAGAATTGTTTCGGATCATTTCTTGCTTTGTTAAATCGCTTATCGTGACCATCTTTCAGGATTCGTGTAACTAAATATAGGCCAAGTCTACAGTCAAATAGAAATTTGTATGCTTTTGAGAAAAGAAGTGCATTTTTTTATTTCACAGAGAATTGAATCATTTGGGGTCGTAGTCAATGCTTCCTGTTTTATTTCTTATTAAATAAATGTGTAGTGTAGTGTTCTTGCTTCCTTTCTTGCTTCCTTTCTTGCTTTGTTAAATCGCTTATCATGACCATCTTTCAGGTATAAATATAGGCCAAGTCTATATATAGTATACAGTTAAATAGAAAACGGTATGCTTTTGAGAAAAGAAGTGCAATTTTTAATTATTTCACAGAGAATTGAATCAACGAGTCAAAATTCATTTGTGGGCATAGTCAATGCTTCTGGTTTTGGTTTTAGTGTTTGTGCCCCTACATCATGCAGTGTGGGCAATGCAGACATGCCCACTATCTAAGACTCCCCTTACCTCGTCATTAAAACATCAGTATAACTGAACTCCAATATCACAGGTGTTACAACCTACCTCCGTAACTGGAGTTACAGATGTACAAGATGGCGACAGGTGTTTTTCACACTTTTGTATTTCTTTGAATTCTTCCATAACAAACTCATTCTAAAAAATCTGAATCGGCAGATCTCTTTACTTAGGGATATATAGCAGTTATGTATGTTTCAATTATGTACCAACATTTGTATTCTCTTGTAATTTCAAGTATAAAATATTGCAAGGTACCCATGTAACTCAAATCCATAGGACCGTAACTCCAACTGACTTTTAGACTAGTACATCTGTAACTCATCAGCCAAAGTACCACCATAACTCATTAAGTTGATTCTTTCAGCATATAACACTTAATACTTAAGTTTATGTTTCCACAAAAAAAAACACTTAATACTTATGAATAGGGATATTTCATATCAACCTTAATAAAATTATTGTGATTCACTTCGTCATACCATATAACAAAGTAAAGTAGATACTTTAGAAAACTTTTATTTGTTCATCAGTTCCAATTTGCTTCATCAACATCATTACCAAATATATTTATAAAAATGAAGTAAAAATAATATGGACTGTCAGACAGTTAACTTAACATATTTTACATACTCTGCTGCCGACTTAATATAACACATGAATCATACAACTGAGTTTTGAGTTGCTTTATTTAAATCCTACCTGGGACACTATACACAATGAGAAAAGGACAGTTATCTACTTAATAAATACTAGTAGACAAATACCTCTCTTACCCTGCACCCCTACCCCCAACCCCCACCCATCCGGTATAATATGGTTTTGAGACCAGCACTTAAAAACCTCCCGCATTTCAAATCCAAGAACTTGGCAGGTGTGGGTTAGTCACAGGAGTCACAGTGGTGAGGTGTAATTACAGAGGTCCCTGTCACCTGTGCAGCAATGGTTGGTAGTATTAGAAATATAGACAGATGTACTGCAAAAACGGGCAGAATAATAGCCAAACTACCCATAATACATGGTCAATCTTATGTTTCACAGCCATACAACCCCTTTATATAAGGGGGAAAGCTATATCTGAGCATACAAATAGACCACATAAATCACTCGCAGTGGTACTGTTTTTAACCAACATGTCTGCTGCCTTATAACAATGGAACTGACAGTCTTTTATTTGGTAAATAATGATATTAAACCCTATAATGCTGCAGAAGTAATCTTAAGACTATAATGTTTCTGCTTTTTGCAAAGATATAATTTCAGTTTCCTATGTGGTTTCATATAATTATGTGGTTGGGTTATAAAAATGAAAAAAAATTGAATCCATGCTCATTTTTTCGGAAAGTGTTTTATCAAGAATAATCGGATAGAGAGAACAGGAAGGTACCAGACAAATTAACATAATTCCCATCAAGTTTCTAAAATTCTAAATTTCTAAATTTCTGAAATTGGGTATCCTTCCCATCTGTGAAAACCCGATGAACTAAGGATCCCAACCTAATGTAAAAACATTATAGCAAGAATAGCATAGTGTCGCATATTCATGAGGTGCACTGTATTCACAGAGTTTGGTTGAAAACAACGAGGCCATAGACCGAGTTGTATTTGGACATACAAGGTGAATACAGTGCACCTCATACATGATACTGTGATGTTCTTGCTTTTATTCCATGATTCTTACCTTATTACAACCTTATTTGCATTTTTTTTAGTTCATTTTGTTTTTATCAAACTATTATGTCTGTGTAACTACTGCATCATTGCAAAAAACCTCGTCACAGTGCACATTCTTATATTCATCCACTCATTTACTTCCTGCAAAATCACTGGTGTTTATTTACATTATTTATTCCATGATTTGGCTGTGAGCGTACAATATAATCGATATACTTGCCGCTCACAAGGTGGACAATATAAACTCCCTGTATTGTACAGTGACGTCACGACCGTTCGAGACTATCGGTGAGCCATGTGGACAGCACAATTTGATGAAATAAATCAAATTAAGTTGTAATAAGTTAAGAATCATGGAATAAAAGCAAGAATAGCACAGTATTGCGTCTTCGGTGGCCTGTATTCTCCTCATATGGCCGAAAAACAACTCGGCCTACGGCCTCGTAGTTTTCGGCCATACTCGGAGAATACAGCCCCGCTCATACGCGATACTATGCTGTTCTTGCTATAGAAACTTGCTTAAAACTTCACTGGGAGGCCATCCCATAATAAGGCCTACCAAAGATTCTTACCATCAATAATTATGGAATGGACAAAATTATGCAATTGTGACTGATTAATTCTAGTAGATGGGCTTGAATTAGTTCAGAATTGATAAATAAACTTTCTAATTGACACTGATAGAAACTGGAAGGATTGTGACGTCATATCTGGGTCCATTTTCGACACTGTGGTAATCCTGGTCGTTTATATTGTACACCTTGTGAGCGGACGGTATAATCAAAACATTGCCTGCTCACGGCCAAATCATGGAATAATAATAATGAAGCCTCCAGATGAAATCTACAATATCTGTCACCTCAGAAGAGTAAATGTACCAAGACCAACCAACACATGAATGATTATTCCATTTTTGCTGGTAATAAAAATGTAATAATAAATCTTAGTATCTATGTTCTTACCTGATTGCCCAAACTATCACCAATCCTGTCTGGAGTTTCTGTCGCATGAAGTATTTTTCACCCCATTGTAGGCTTTTGATAGCAAGAAACAGGAAGGTCCCAGAACCTATAGTTAACATAGAGATGGACATATATAGTTAACATTAAAGGAAAGCACTGACCTGAAACAGAGGTTATACACCACAATTATGCCCAATAATATGGAACTCATGTTGTAATAGGCTCCTCTGGGGCCCGTTGCATGAGATATCGTTAAGTGAAAATTGTGTCCTTAAAATATCGTTAACTCTTACTGCCAATATCGTGTCCCTAAATCATGTTTCGTGTCCTTAAAAGGGGGTGTTTTAACAACGTGCCTTTGAGCATGGGATATCCTTATCGTAGCGCTAAGACTAAGTAACCTCCGTTGTCTGCTCGTTTCTGAGCGATAATAGAGCAATCAGTGTATTGAGAATTTGATAATGAGAATCGGCGGGACGGGACAGATTTTTTCTCAGAAATGGTGATGATACATATGATAAGTAGATTTCATGATTTAAAATAATTTTCTCTTGTACTAAAATGTAAAAATATGACAAAATGTATGGGTATGTTGCTACCCGTTGCAACGAAAATGGCATACCACTTTCACCACTATGCGTGCCTTGGGTTATGGATACGACAGGTCTCATGCAACACTGGCAAAATTGTATTGTTAATATATACTTAACGTATCCTTGATAATGTTAACGCTACGATATCACTAAAAAGTGGTGCAACGGGCCCCTGTGCAATGCTGGAGACGGCAAGCAAGTTCTGCTAGCGGTAGCAGTGCAACATATACTGCTGTCAGAAAATTAATTCTGGATTTTACAATCACTTATGCTGTCTATCAGGAAAAATCATTCCATACATGGTCTATTCCACCATTGGGGTGAATTGTCGCAGACCCGAATACCGCTATTTGATCTAGCTGCTGCCTAATGTTTAAATTTGGAACTAATCTGGACGCAGCTCATTCTTCCTCTGATAGGCCCAGCTATGGTCAAGTGCCGCAAGTGCTGAGGTGGTGCCACACTATGGTACTGCATACTCTAATGCTTACAGAAAAGTGTGTAGATATAAGATATAAACTAATGTTATATATTAGAAGAATTGCAACGATGTCAGCAACACGCAGGCTTTAGAACTTCCCTAATTGATTAAAAATTGGCGAAACGGCAGTCTGACAAAAGTTTTATTTTAGCACTGAAACCCGGAAGCTTCTTTGACCACTTCTAGCTAGTGGCGGGGGCAACAATTATCACTGGTGTTAAATTCGCACACCACACACTGTAACCAATTGTGATCCAAATTTTGCTAAAAATTTAAAACTTCTTCAAACAGAGTTTAATTTATATGGTATGTAGGTGTTAATGTCTGATTGTATTTTTATGTGAGTTTGGAGTTATTTTATTACTTTGAGTTAATTGTTCAAGATGTGCGTGAATAAAGTATTTAATGAACTTGGCCATAGTCAGTGAGTATCATGCAGTGTGCAACATAACTCAGAGACCGACGCCCAGGTCTCCATTGAATTTGTGTCGGTCTCTGATATTAATATTAGGCTGAGTCCGACTGTCTCCAATGAAATGAACAAGTGATAAAATTATCTCGTCTAACTTTTCTTATTCTGGGTTATTTTTTAATTACCATATTAATACCCCCACTTTTTTGGTCTCTGTAAAATCCTGTCGGTCTCCACTGTTACAATTTGACAGAGACCGATGGTCTCTGGTCGCCCAATTCACTATGTTGCACACTGAGTATGTTATCCAATTTCGCAATAAGGCTGAGTCTGAGGCATTCCCCCCCCCCCCTATGATGACATGAGTCAGGGTATTCTGCCAGACCAGCCCTTTCTTATTTAGAGTGCATTGCACCATGGGTGAGCAGCTCACAAGCTCATCCTTGGACTTCCGGGGTGATGCAAGCCCCCTCTCTACCATTCTATACGAAGTAATTCTAATGCAATGCCACTAGGGGTTTGCTAGAATGTTCTAGAACATTGCTGCAAGGCCCAGTAAAGATGACGAAACCTTAATTATATATAAAGGCCCCCAGGTCTTAGTAGAGTCAGACTTCTTCTGACTACAACCACTTCTTATACTGGACTTACACTTACCGACTGACTTGACTCTCCCACGACCACCGCTTTTTTAAAAAAAAGCCGCCACCGGCTACTCACTAAAATTAGACCAGTCGTACCCGTTATCACGGTCCTACGCACATACTAGAAGAAAAGGGAATTGCTGCTGTCTCTGCCCACGAAATAAATGCTCATTCAGCTTTGTCTCAGGTGTGAGAACTACCGTATATTAGTAAGCAAAGATATTAGCTAGTGATTACTGGAACAATATTGTCTATATACAACGATAGGGTCAGGTATAGCTCGAAAGATCCGCTCGGGAAGATTCGAATCGACGGCCATTGCAGCGAAATATATCAACAAGCGCCGAAAATGGTGTCTCCCAATACCGCCGCAAGCGCAACTGTATCAAGCGCTGTTTAGCCATTGAGGCTAAACAGCGCTAAGGGTGGGGGTGCGGGAGCCAGGGGGTGGGGTAGTGGGCAGCATTGAAAATGAGAAAAAGATTACATATTGATATAATACAAGTACATAGCCTAAGACACAACACCCATTGAAGCGGATACTTTCTAGACGAGAAACGACTGTGCCGCCATCTGTAGGAGTTGGATAGCCCACCATTCAAATTCCTTCTGTCACCCAAGCCAATCCTGTCAACTCCCATCTAGTAGAGGCCCATACTTATGACTGTGTTTTTCATGTACGTTGTAAACTCTAGTTAGGTGAAATGGTAACTTGAATCATTTTCCTGCCTTTTTGGTTGGAGGATGTAATACAGTTGTGGTAGACAGACCCCGATTTGAAAACATTTATAGGCTGTAGCCCCGTTCGTAAATGCGCGCCATGTTCACATAGCTCCCCACTGCACACACTGTCACTGGCCACACGCTTGCCTCTACTCCCCAGCAGGTATTAGACACAAACAACAAATGGCATTTAGGTAGGAAGGTGGGAGAGGAGGGCAGGGGTAGGGTCCAAAGTGAGAAACATTAAAATAAACAACAGGAAAACCCATCAGAAAATAACAAAAATACTAGCGGCCAAATTTCTGGACTGCACACTCTGACTATGGTCCAGTTCCTGTACTTACTCTATTGACTGTTTGAGATGTCACAAGATTGGAACCAATAAAGCCTATTCAGCTCTCCAGTTCAGACCTTTGGTCTACCAGAGTTATTATTATACAGCTAGCGAGATACACAATCATCTTGACTCTACACGAACCATTATTAGTAATTATCCAGTGAATCGAGATCAGCCCCCACACTGAGACAACTCCCTATAATGACAGAGTAATTCTTTTCTCCCCCTCCCCCTCTTTTCGCTATCCTATTCTCCCTCTCCCTATCTGATTTCTCCCACCCTCTCCCCCTGTTTCTTCACTCTCCCCCTCTCCCTCTGATCTCTCTGCCCTCCCCTCCCCCTCTCTTTTTGCTTGCTCTGCCCCTCCCCCCTCTGATCACTCTTCCTCTCTTTCCTATTGCCAGGGACTCTCACAGGACCCGTTGCTAGGGAATCCCATGTTGCTGAGGACAGTGGGACATAAAGGTATGGTCTCAATCTGTTCTAGTAACAGGGGCTTTCCCAGGCTATAAATAGATCCTGATTAAAAAAGACTTCAAAATCACATTTTCACTCCAGATAACTTCACAAACCACATAAAATGTCCTCCAGACAGGGTCAACGGACCTGTAAAGACCAAAAAAACAGATGGGGAGGTCACAGATTCCCAGAACATGCATGACAAAAAACCCTTCTAGAGCTTTATATATTGGATGAAATAACCTCAAATATGTTAATTCCCCTATCTTCTCAGAAACCGCTGGACTGATCGCCTAGATTTTGGAGGTGTACTATGCTAAACACGGTGTGAAGCCATTCCCCTATGTTTCGTGAACACTTTTGGAGTTTTAGGGTTAAAAAAGGGTTTAAAAAAGGTTCTCTTTCCAAACTGCTGGAGCGATTGCCACAATTTTCATAGTGGACATACTTTATGTTTTACAAGCGATTTCCCAGAAAAATGGGTTTTAAAATGGTTTCAAATTCAATATACACCCACTTCTTTTACGCCCGCCAGTTTACATGTAACTTTTCACAAGAAGCTATCATACTTTAAGCCAAGCCTCAGGAGTAACTGGACAATCAGTGAACAGTCAAATAGGTTCAATGCTACTTTACGAGAAATAATGTGTTGTCATCCTTTGACATTTGATGACCTTTTAACCCAACCATGTTTTTAATGTACCAATATCATATATATAAGTGGGAAACCAACTTGTTTGTCAGGCATGTTCTTGGAATCTGTGATGTTACCAACCGTTTTTTTCTGCTCTGTACAGTTCTGTTGACCCTTTTCGGTGGACAATAAATGTATGTTTTTTTTTTCCACTGGGGAGCATGTCCCAGAAAAAAACCAGGATTTTCAAACTTTTCCTCATGCTTCACCTCAACCACCACTTCAATCTCCTCCTCCTCCTCCCTCTTTGTCTCCTCCATCTCTTACTCTTCCTCCACCTCCAACTCTTTCTCATGGTTCACCTCAACTTCCACTTCCACCTCCTACTCCTCTACCCCACTTTCTGCCTCCTTCATCTCCTCCTCTACCTCCTCTTTCTTCAGCTCAATCACTGCTCCTCTTCCTCTTTGTTCACCTCAATCAACATTACATACCTCCTCTGCAACCACCTCCTCCCCCTTATGTCCCTCTCTCTGTCATTTCTTTATCTCTCATTGTTTGTGTCTAATTCTGTTCACATTCTTTCTCATCATCCTTATTTGTTTATCCCTATCTCTCCCACTTTGCTTCCCCACTCTCTATTTGTGCTTCTTGCCATGTCTGTGTCTCTGTGTGTAACACAATTGCAGTCCATTTCAGTGTGGTATTTTATATAGGTCCAGACCTAAAAAAATTATACCTTCCAGTATAACCAACACTCTCAGTCTCTCTCCATCTTTCTCCCTGTTCTTCTAACAGTCCAGACCTCTTCTTACTCTCTCTCTCTCCATGTCTCACCCTTTTTCTTCCTTTGTTTCAGTCTTCAGCACTCTGTATCTATCTCACATTGCCACTGAATCTGTCTCTGTTGCACATCAATGACCCAAAAAAGCATCTTACTTGGGTTTCATAAAGGGGGATCAATGGTGATATGGGTACTAGGTCACTAACAGGTCGGGAAAAAAAAGATGGCGGAAGGGGGAATGAGGAGAGATGAAGGTGTGAGCTCACTAACTGACTAGCAAATCCAATGCGTAGCACAGGTATTTGCTAGTGTTATTATAGTAAGTGGGGAAGGGGATGATCGTGGTATATTGGTGTAAGCCAGTGTGGGAGTTAGTTGTCGGGGGTAGGAATAAACCCGAGATGTTGTGGTTGTTATTTGTTTATTTACACAAGCTTTCGTCCTATGGTATAGGCTTCATCAGGTGATAATTACAATGCGTTTGTTATAATAATAGGGATGGTTTGAAATAGGCCTTTGGCTAGAGAGAGGACACGCTGGCACACATTTTAGACAGGAAGTGGGGTATGTGCGAGCAACAGACCCTATACCTAGTGAAGATAACTGGTCTGGCTCACAGACATGGCAGCAGAGCACACATGCTGGGGCACACACATGCTCATGCACAGTGTCTGCATGCATCCACCTGTTGTGGGACCATTCTGGTATTTGTTTTCCGAAATTATTATAGAGAAATGAAGTAGGATGAAGATTCTGTGCTGTTGGATGCCCATTCTGTCTGTCTGGTAAATAATTTTGTGCAGTTTGCTTGGTGAAAAGTTTTCACACCTAACTAAATCAGTCCAACCTCAAAACTCTGCTTTGTTTTGTATGGAAAGGAGAAGGATTGAATACCAGTCATCCCTCGAAAATAAATTAACCCACCAATTTTTTGATTTTTATTGACATCCCTGTACTGAGAATTTACTACAGAGACCTTTGGAATATTAATAACTAGCAAAGTACCCGTCCTTCGGACGGTCCCCCTCTCTCCCCACACTTCCCCCTCTTTTCTGTCTTTCATACCTGTTTTTTTCTCCCAACCCCATCTCTGAGTCCCTCCTCTCCCTCCCCTCTTCTTCATGCTCCCCCTCCCCGCTTTCTCCCCCACCCCTCCCCCCTCTTCTTCCTCCCCTCCCCCTCTTCAATACCCCAACCTCCTCCCTCCCCTCTTCTTCACTCTCCCACTCCTCTGCTTGTAGTCAGGTCCCCCTGGAAGTGACATAGTATCTCACAGGGGCTTTCCTAAGCTATGAATAGAGCGTGTAGATCCCAATTTAAATAAGGCTTCAAAATCACATTTTCAAATACCTTCACAAACCACATATAATATCCTCCAGACAGGGTCGACAGACCTGTACAAACCAAAAAGACAGATGGGGAGATCACAGATTCCCAGAACATTGTGACTATTATAAGATACAGGAGTCTATCTAACTAAATCATTATTAGTACATAGAAGACACTCTACCCATAAATTTAAGCTTGGGAGCTGTCTCTAGAAAGAATAGGGCCTTTAGGAGGAAGGCTAAGAGTGATAGAACTAGTGATGGAAAATCGAGAATAGCTAGGACTTTAAGGAGGAAAGTTAAAGCCCTTAGTATCAAACTTCATAAACAGACAATCCATGATAACCTGATCAAATATCAGAAAGATCTCAAGAAGTTTTGGACCTACTTGTCTGGCATTTATAACTAACACTGTAAGGAATTAATGCCCAATAAGAATTTGCTTTTAGCATTATACTTTTCTCAATATATTGGATAACATATTTATTGAGTTTTGAGAGGTTCTGTGAGGTGTGGATATGTGAAAATTTTAAAATAAAATGCCCCGATGTAGGCCCCCCACCTGACATAGGCACCCCACCCCGTATGTAGGCACCCATCACAATTCACTGTCCAGTCAGCCCCGGCAGTTGAGTCAAGTCGGCCCACTGCCTAGGCCAGCTCGGCCCAAAGGGTCAATCAACAAGAGATGTACGAGTTCCTAGGCACCCTCTATGAACGAGATTTCTATTATATAATTATAATTATAATTATAAGTATAATTATAAGTATGAGTATAATTTAATAATAGCATAAGTTTCAGAATAAGTTTATTAATGAGAAACGGAGAGAGAGAGAGAGAGAGAGAGAGAAAGAGAGAGAGAGAGAGAGAGAGAGAGAGAGAGAAGAGGGGAGGGGGGAAGAAGGAAAGTACCATATGACAACACATAAGACCCGCATAACATGCACATAAGACCCGCATAACACACACATAAGACCCGCATAACATGCACATAAGGCCCGCATAACATGCACATAACACCCGCATAACATGCACATAACACACAGATAACAACCGTATAACACCCACATAACACATGCATAACACTCGCATAGCACCCACATAAGATGTGCATAACACACACATAACACCCGCATAACACCCACATAACACGCACATCACACCCGCATAACACCCAAATAACACACACATAACATGCACATAAGACACACATAACACCCGCATAAGACGCAATAACACCTGCATAAGACGCACATGACACCTGCATAACACCCGCATAACACATACCACACAACACCCGCATAACATGCACATAAGACACACATAACACCCGCATAAGACGCAATAACACCCGCATAACATGCACATAACACCCGCATAACACACACATAACACACACAACACCTGCATAACACACACATAACATACACATACCACACATACACACATTGAAGTACCATTTTACCAAACATAAAAAACAGGTCCATGGCTTTATAAGGAAGGTGTCGATTTGGTTAATTTATTGTGATATAAAACTTCCATCCAGTAAAGGAGGGAGATGATTCCTGTTAATTTATACTCTATCCCTAAAAAATCTTAGGGTGGTGTCAAAAGATAGCGAAGATTGTACCAGTGTATACGAATACTCAGTGATATTATTAATATGTCTAGTAAATGTAAATCTGTATTATCTTAAAGATACAATATCCTTCTCAACACTTGTGTTTAGTGGTCAAAGGTAATATTGATTCTTTTTCCACTCTGGAATGAATCTCTTCATCAGAATTCAAAAACATCGAACTGACATAGAAGAAACAACTGCAACTCATTAGATAAACAATGACTCTGAAAAACACCAACGAAAGAATGAACAATCACAATCTCACACGGACACTCTATCGATATTGAACTATCTAATAGAATATTAATTTATTATAAAAGACAATCTCTATGCTAAAGTAAACTTCCATCATGATATATGTTAGCTTAAGTTTTTTGATCATTGTTAGTTTAAGTTCTCAAAGATTATCACAATTATTATTTTAAAAAGGGCCCCCAGGAAGATCACCTTGGTGAGGACCGCGTCCTTTTCTAATTATTATATCTCTTTGTATATGTAATATGTGAATAAAAGTTTTATATATATATATATTCTAAATTTCAAGTCAGCATGTGAATATTAAGGAATTCTCCTAATGACGCTAAATAAATCCCACCAGAATACCTTATAATAGCAAATATCCTGGCCACTGTGTGTATTGCTGCCACACTGCCAGCCTGCACTTACAAGTATGCTTTGGTACAACTTGTGACAGCCCTGGCCATCCAGAAATTTTTACCCGCTAGTACTTTTGCTTGCTGTACTTATTTGTTTTTGTTCTTATAGTTGTCGTTTTTCTCACCTTGAATAACACTGCATGCCCACCAGCCACCCACCCTTCACATTAGAATCCATGGGTTAGTGTTTGATACGTGACTGCCTACCTGCCTAGTGTGTGTGTAGCCTTGAAGCAAGGCTACACACACACTAGTGGCAGGCAGTAGCAGGCAGTGGCAGGCAGCGGGAGGGGCAGTGTGTGGTACTGGGCTATGTGAGTGAGTGAAGGTGCAGTGTGTGTGAGAGGTGCGACAGGGGTGGGAGTCTAAACCAATCTTTATATTTAAAATTGCAACTTTCCTGTACCACATTATACATAAGTTGTCCCCTGAAAAGGCCTCATGAGGAACAAAACTTGCCATTCAGACGATGTAATGGTACCCATTTAGATGGGAAAACATAAAAAACAGGTCCATGGCTGGGAGTTCTGTATAACTGAAAAGACCAGGGGTATTTGAGCAAAAGTCCCATAGCCCCAACGTTACCGCGATATTAAATCTCTGTTCTTTCAACGATCATATAGTTTTATGAGTTCTAACTTACATATATGAGTAATTCTACCAATTGGTCGACATATGACTATGAAATAGATTTTTGCATTTCAAACGAGAAATCTTGGTCTGGAGGTATTTTAATCAATTCTATCAGTTTCCCTGACGGAAAATACATGAGAAATACCACACTTTTACATATCTGGCATCAATATTTTAAATTCTAGAGTTAAAAAACACTGTGTTTTTGCCTAAAAATTAAAGAAAATTTTACTAATTATGAGAAAAAGTGCATAAAGAAAAAAAAATGATGTCAAATCAGTGGTATATGTTTATTCAAATTTCATGTCATGACCCTGGCTACCGTATAATTTGAAAAAAACATATTTCTAATAATCCATTGGTTGATTTGCAATGCAAAAATGTCTGGGGAAAGTCTGTATGTCACCATAACGTGCCTATGTAAACCTAGAATAAAAATTGATTTAAAAACCAAGATGGATCAAGTGGATATGTTTTAGGTGGTTTTCCATGTATTCTCCCATATGATAATGAATATAGTTGAATATTTTAGTTTTTTTCGGAATTAGAGCATATACTCTATATTGGGGAAGGTGTTATGTCACCATAACGTGCCGGACATTTTAGTTAATAAAAAATAAAATATTTAGAGTTGAAAAAAATAAAGTATGGCTGAAGGTAAGTCATCATATAGCTCAAGCATAAACAGTCACATTATCCCCCTGCTTTACATTATTGCACCTCAAGTGTGCTAAAACATGATGTCACCGTAACGTGCCGGCACGTTACGGTGACATAAATTATGTGACATAATAATTATGTGACATTATATATGTTATATAGTATTGTGTGGACACATGGAGAACATTTCCGTAATAGTTTTGCCTCTAAATACTTGAATAGAACTTATATTTACCTTCATAAACAACCAATACAAGTATTCAACTCATCTTAACAGGAAAACCAGGGGTCGAATGTTCAATATTTTAGTTAATTATAGATATATCTGATTATAATCTGTATATGGGCAGAGGACCAATCATTGCCGCTGCCATTACAATTACCATTATTATTTCGTTATTTAGCTGTAACTTTGCTTCTAGTAGGAATATTTTTAAAAACTAAAAAGCGTTATGACCCTTATGTCGAGGCCTATGAAGTACACAATAATTCAAAACATTATGTGCATATCTTTTTTTATTCATTTCTAATTCATGTAAAATTATGTACACTTCTTATGTGCCCTCATTAGCTAGTTCCCGTCACAGACTCCATGAAGCTGCCTTGACTACAATATTTATTATTAACTTTCCCAATTTCGTCTATATTATGAGCAATATGTGTAGTTTATGTATGAAAAATAATAAATCAATTGAAGCAATTTCAAAAAATTTAGAATTTTCAGCCAAATGTCGACCAATTGGTGGAATTGCTCATATCCATCTTTAGAGGCAAACGATTTCAACTATAGCCTTCATAACCGTCAAACCGTTACTGGGGCGATATAAAGAGTGATTATTTATCGCCGCATTGCTAACCCTATGGGGATTGTTTACTTCCGGTCCACACATCGGTACAACTGCGCGACTAATTTTCGTTAATTCGCGCCCCGCCGCCATGACACTTACACACTCTATTACTTATTTTCCACCCTGAAAGAGCAGTTTTTTGCCATAGGGGCGAAGATTTTGACATAAGAACTGTGAAAGGGGGCTTCCCACAGCCTACTTTTTGCCAAGGAATCCAAATAAAATAGTTATATTGATGTGTGATCATCCCAAATACCAGTTCTAGACATCCAAGGCTTGAAAACCAAATGCTACTCGTTTGGGAGAATTACTCATATATAAGATTATCCTAAGGAGCATAATTAACTTGTTTAATATAGTGAGTGACCATCAGGAAATATCACTAACTTTTTTTCATGCATAGTTCACAAATATACATACTTGATGCATGGATAATGAAGTACATATTAGATGTCATATTATAATGTTGTATATGGAACAGAATTCATTCACAAGCTTTGGAAAAGTATTTCTAAGAGTGAGAGAAATGTAACTTTTCCCGCTTCCTCCCTGGAAGAGTCTAATCTATGGAATGTCTGGTGTTTATAGGGTGATACATAGAAGTAACAAAATACATTGAGACTGTTTATATGACTCAATCAGTCAGCAGTGTTCGAAATATTTTAAAGATTCTTATTCTGCATTGTGAACTAACGTTTTAAATGCATATACCATCTGTACTTATCCAGAACTTGGAAAGCATTATAGTCACATTAGCCACCCCCCCCCCCCCCACACACACACACACACAAAGATTCTTCCTTGGAATATTCTACTTTAGGGCTAGGGAAAGGGAAATTCCCTTCACACTCGTTGCTATTGGGATTATACCACATTATTTTATAGGGCTTTTCTACTTTTCATGATGTCACATCGCACAAAGAAGAAACCAGCTGCATTTAAATTGGAGATCCCTGGTGATGAGGATTTCAAGACAGAGTTGAGATTAAAGATTGAAAAAGTAAAGTGCCAGTTGTCTCACAATTTAGGAAAGATGGTCAATCAAGCAGAGATCCTAACCACTGTACTTGATGCATGGATAATGAAGAATTGTGAGTCAGCAGTAATCCTTCAGACTCCCAACGAGGATAGCTATATCCACAAAGAAAATGTGAATGAAGACTTATTTTGCACTAGCAGCTCAGCCATTAAAAAGTTGCTATCCTTTGCCGAAAATCATGCAAGGACTTGTACTTCACAACTTAGTGCCAAGAAGATAAGGAGAAATGGTCACATTGCACATGTAAAAGTATGCTGCAGACGTCTTGGCAGAGCAAATCATCAAAACTGGTGGTGCTCATCCCCGAGATTACCTGGAGAGAAGTATCTTGCTAATCAAAGGATACTTCATGGATTCTCAACAAGTGGGATGCTGTCATCTATTTATGAAAGATTCTCTGAGGCAGCGGGTATAGGCACTCTACATGATGGCACCAGGAATAAATATTTCAAAACGAAACTGGACCCAATTTTAGAGGAGGAATACCGGGAAACAATAGGAAGTGCCCTGAAGGAGGAGGTAGAATTAACAAGGGAAGGTAATCATTCAGAGGAGAAATGCGTTGACATCATTACAGATGCAAGACATGGTTGGAGGAAAAATGCCAAAGATTCAAACATAGTCGCCATTGGAGTCAAATCACATAAAGTATTACATCACATTCATATAACTAAATTGGACGATCCTGTGACACAGAGACATGAGAAATTGGGGACCATGAGAGTGTATGAAAACCTAAGTGCTGAAGGGGTGTCTGTGCATGTACATGGCCACGATCGGAATATGGCAGTGAACAAGTATGTCAAAGACAGGAAGGATGCAATAAATCAAAACGACCCCTGGCACACCATCAAAACATTAAAGAAATCTGTTACAGAAATTGGGCGTGGGACAAAAAAGTCTAAAGGTATTACTTGGCATGAACAGCTTCAGGACAAGGCAGAGGCAATTGGTACCCATGCCCATTACGCAATAAAGAAATGTGAGGAAGATCCAGAAAAAATTAGGACTATATTATTAAATGCAGTAGAGCATTACAAAAACAACCATTTAAACTGTGATGTGTCTTCCAGGTGCAAATCTGATCCAAGATATGATACTTCACGCATTATCATCACAAGCCCTGTAGCAGAAAATCTACTGACGAATGCCATTAAAAAGAGCACCTTCTATAAAGCGCCTTATCCACTTACACGTCGGTCAAAATGCGTCGGTCACCGTCAATCGGTCGCACACGTTTTTTGACCGACGTGCGAGTGGATACCGAAGGGACGGTCAAACGGTTGCAGGTGACCGATTAACCGTCCATGCCTCCCGTTTGACCGTCGCACCTCCGGTCAAAGAATGAAACAGAGCATTAATTACGTGTGGGTGGACGGTTAACCGGAGCCTCTGGAATTATGTTTTTTGGGTTTTTAGGCCGTTTTTGGTCGTTTATTGTCCTATTGAAGTATTTTTTTAACTCTGATACGTCTGATTGACATTTGCAAACAATGTGAAACACATTTGTACCTTTAATTTCAGTTTATTTTTTTCATTTCACTTGATTTTTATTCATTTTGGGCCGTTTTTGGCATATTTTACTGCCTATGTCAATATGTGGGTGTTTTCCTGGTACCAAAAATGCTTATTACCATTTTGGTGAGTGGTTTGGAGTTCATCTGTACATTTATTTTATCATTTCTATTTATTTATGATTAATTAGTGATATTTTTAGTGATTATTTCGACTTAAAAATTGGAAATATGTATGAATATTTGTTAGTATTAAGTACTATTTTACTCTGAGCATTGTATTATTGTCCCCTGTGATGACGATGTAATAATGTCTAAGAATTGTCTATATTAAATCAGTTTCCAACATGTGGATACTACCGAGGATAGCTCTTGCACAAACAGACTAAATATGTGATCTAATCAGATTAATGGTTTAATTAATAATCGTGACGAAGGTACATATTGATAATAAATAATATGGAGATCGATCAGGAATAATAGCAACAATATAAGAAAAGTCTCACTAATAAATCCAGTTTCGTCAGAGGAGCCTGTATAGCCTGAATGCAATACACACACACACACAAGAAGCAATTCATATATGCATAATGATATTAGAAGAGTCATTACAGTTGACCAGCAGTATGTTCTATTTTTTCCCAAAAGAATTCATATAAATTCCATTTTCTAGAATACCTTAAAACAACCAAGTTGACGATGTAGGAGACATTAGAAGCTAACTTATTGAACACAACAATTTTTGAGTTAGGCCCTGATTATATTATGAAAAAACATCAAATAAATAATCATATATTTAATCAAGAAATAAACTAACCTTGGTGAAGTTTATTTCAGGTTATGCAGAGCATCGTAGTCGTTATAGACGGTAGTACAGGGGAGATACGTCACGCGTATCGATGACGTCACACTTTCCAGCCACGGTGAGGGGACTAAGTACTCGTTATAGATCCCCATAATTATCGATAATCTAATCGAATTATAGCAGAGTAGTACAGGTAGAAATTACAATTAATTTCTGGGAGGGAAGGGTGGGCCCCTGTACTACCGTCTATAACGACTACGATGCTCTGCATAACCTGAAATAAACTTCACCAAGGTTAGTTTATTTCTTGATTATGCTTCGCATCTCCGTCGCTAGACGGTAGCACCGAGGAGACTTTCAAGTCTTAGTCACCGAACCCTCAATAACTATACTTTTTTAATATAAAAATGACTCACAAGTCAAATTTACACCTTTTTTGGTTAGAGGTGAAAGGCTTAACCTCACTGTTTAATGAACAGTTCAATCATTACAAAGATCAATCAAGTAAACCCTTAACAATCTCGGGTAATTACAGTACACCCAAATACAATTTCCGGGTAAATAACAAACAGAGAGAATCCTCTCTGAATAACTCATGGTAACAATTAACTACCACCTAAATTACTTCCTACTCAGCAATTTGTGAGCAATATCTTCTTCAGATATTACCGGTTTTTTGTAAAACCGTCTGAACGTGTTTTCGGAGGCCCAACGACCTCTTTTCAATATTTCAGTAACAGATACGTCCATAGAAGCTAATTTTGAGACAGCCGCCGAGCGGGTACTGTGAGCCTTAAAGACCCCAGTATCCACCCCACTGACTGCTAGCATCTCCTTAACCCACCTAGAAACCGTGTTCGTCGACACTGGTTTGTAAGGCGGAACATAGCTCAAAAGAAGTTGCCCAATTTTCTTCCCCTCAGAGTTCTGATCTCTGAGTTCTTCGGTTCTAAGTAAATACTCCTTAGTAACCCTTACTAGGCAAACCCTAGGGTCTTCCAAAAACGCTTTACTCGTGAAGACCTTCAGTGGTCTTCCAGGTTTTGAAGTTTTCAACAATTTGTTTATCACAAAAAGCACCTTGTTTTCTCTAAACAAAACATTCTCCGCATCAATAGCTACAATCGTTTGCAACCTTTGTGCGTGGATTAACAAGAACAGGGTAACAAATTTTAACGTCAACCACTTCAGAGAAATACCCCTAACTGGAGAAAGTTCTCTCAGGTATTCAATAACGATATCAGTATCCCATGTCTCTACATAGCGACATGATGCTGGGCGTCTATTACCTATACCTCTGAGGATATGTCTTACAACACTATCTTTCCCGAAGGTTTTCCCCCCCTTTTCAAGCATAATAGCTGAAAGAGAACTTCTAGCTACATTCAACGAACTATAAGAATAGCCTAGGTCAAAGAGCATGGCCAAGAAATTTATGCCAACAGTGAAATCACAAGAGTGAGGATCTACTCCTTTCTCAAAACAGAAACATCTCCATTTCCGTAAAAATACATTGTACACTTTTTTAGTTTCAGGTCGCCAAGAGTACTCATATAATTCTCTAGCAGTCTTAGAAAGATTTAATCCAGAAATCTGGCGTTCCCACAAAGAGCGATTATCAGTTCTGTCTCTGTAAGATTGTCCTCTTGGGACTTGAAGGCCGGTATGAGGTTCATTCGCCCTCGCTTCACGATTTTGTACCTGCCTTGGCTTAGCTTTAACAGTTTTGGAAACCATACTTGGTTCGCCCATGCTGGTCCCACGACAATCGCTGTGGCTTGCTCTGCTTGGAGCTTTTGAAGGCACTTGCTCATCAAACTGAAAGGAGGGAATAAATAACATAATTTATAATCCGACCAAATCACAGAAAAAGCGTCAACAAACGTGGCTTTAGGATCAGGTTTCCAACTCACAAACTTTTGAACTTTAGCATTCAAATGTGAAGCAAACAGATCAATTTCAGGTTTGCCAAAATCTTTACAAGCAGAGTCAAAAATCTTAGGATTTAATTCCCATTCGGTGTTATCGGTAAAATGTCTGCTCGCATAATCAGCTTCAACATTCTCTACCCCCGGAATGTGACTGGCTAAGAACCACACTTGTCGTTCTTCAGCCCATAACCAGATATTTCTGGCTACGTCATTGCATTCCTTAGACCTGGTTCCCCCCATTTTGTTAATGTAGGAGACCGTTGTACTGTTATCAGAAAGGATAAGAATTTTCTTCTTGTTTATGTCCCTCATGAGGCTATTGAGGCCGTTTAGAACCGCCTGCATTTCTAAAACATTGATATGTTTTCCCTCCATTAAGGAATCCCATCTATAACCTGTACTGGTATTGTCGTACACTGCTCCCCACCCTTGTAGGGACGCATCCGTGGTTAACGTGAGTTCAGGGCCCCGAGGTCTGATTAATCGAGTAGCAAGGACTACCCGATCGTACCACCATTCTAAGTCCACCCAAGCTTTCTTTGTGATGTACATCATCCCGTCAAACCCAGCTGGGCCTGCTCGTCTAAGAGCTAGGATTTTTTCTACCTCGATTTGTTTATAATGCGCTAGCGCATAATCAAACCCTTTTGTTAGGTCTACCATAAGGCCCACTACCTTAGCTACTTCCCGAATTTTGTGTTCTTTGTTGGGTCTCAATTTGTCAATCCAATCCCTTAACCTTGTGATTTTTTCAGGGGTAGGTCTAACTGACATGTTAACCGAATTCAGAATATAGCCCAAAAACGTTAGTTCTTGTGATGGGACCTTCTGAGATTTTTCTTGGTGGATAAAAAATCCCAAACTGGTAATTACCTTCTCGATTCTTTCTACTCCGTCTGCACATTCTTTCCTCGTGCTCCCTAAAATAAAAATATCATCGATATAATTGAAGCACAGAATGCCCTCTCTTCTCAGAGAGGCAAACACAGGTTTGAGAATTTTCGTGAAAACCCTCGGAGCGGGCGAGAGACCAAACGGAACTGCATTGAACCGATAAACTCTACCTTTCCATTGGAAAGTAATGTAATCTCTAAATTCAGGGTCTAAATTAAGCGAATAATACGCTTCCTTAAGGTCCAGAGAAGCCATAAAGGCTCCTTCTTCTAACAGGTCAATCGCGGATTCAAGATTATCCATTTTGAAATGTTCTTTTCTTATGTAATGGTTCAAAACAGTCAGATCAATGATCAATCGCCATTTGCCATCCGGTTTGGGTCTAAGAAAAACATTTGCAATAAATTTTGCCTGCTTAGCTCGAATTTGCGTGATTACACCTTTCTCTAAAAGTTTATCAACCTCTAATTGGAGAGCTTTACTCTGAATATCGTTCATTCTATATTCCCTAGGGACTGATTTCTGAACAGGAATTTTTTCAAATTCGAGTGTAACTCCTTTTATTTGAGATAGCACCCATTGATCAGTACAGATCTTCTCCCAGTTAGTCAAATAGAATCTAATATTTCCTGGAATAAATTTATTCAAGATAGGGGACACAACCAAGGTTGAATCAAAACTAGTTGATACAGACCTGCCTCGTTGAGGCTCTATTCCTTTTGGCCGGCATCCCCCTTCCGAAAATCCGAAGACTTGCCAGACTTGTCTCCGTTCTTGGGGAACGACTTCTTGAATTTACCATTAAAATTCTTTCCCTTCCCCTTTCCTTTACCTTTGCCTTGGTTTTGGGGGAATTTGCCCTGTTTAGGTTTGCTCTTGTTGTCAGACCAAGATTTCTTCATATCTTCCATCTTTTTGGCCAGTCTGGCCACATGTTCGCTCTCTTTTAAAGAGCCCTCGAGATTGTCAGATAATAAGAAGGTAACACCAGGGGGGTTTGAGTCGTTGGCTAGTGTTTTGTACTCCGTAGGGAGGAAAGATCGTATGGCCTCACGTCTGTCCTTTACAAGTTTAAAACGACTAAAGTAGGAAGCCATAGCTACTGCATTGGCGATATCCTTCATAGGTTCTGTGACCCGCTTAGCTTCAGGCTCTTTTTCTTTCAATTTCTGGGCGGCAGCCAACACCGCGGTAATAATTCTCAAAAACAAGATCTCGTTGCGTTTCAACTTTTCATCATTCTCTTTCGCCTCCTTGGGCAACGCATCACGAATCTTAGTATTGATTTGATGGGGCTGCATATATTCCAAATTGCTAGGCCTCCTATACTCATCCATTACCTTTTTAAGGCCATCCACAGACAGAGTAACTCTAAAACGTTTGTCAAGAAAGTTTTTGATAGCCTCATGAACCAGATAGATTTAGACGTAGAATTAGAACTGGGGCCTGGGGTAGAGGCAGATGCAGTGGAAGTAGAAGGGATTGCCGGGGTAGGCTGACTCTTACCTGAGGGAGCACTGCCAATGGATGAAGATCTCGCGAAATCGCTGTAGCGACTCACTCCGTCGAAACCTCCCAGATCAAGTGCGGTCTCAGCGTCCGAGAGCCAACCGTCATTAATGACGTCATCCGAGTCAGACGAGTCAGACAAGATTCGTTTCCTCTTTCTCGTTGGAGTTTTAGCTTTCACCAAATCAGCCTCAACTACTTCCATACGTTCTGATATTTTGCCAACCGAGTCACTAAGCTTAGAGATCGATTCTAAAAGTTTATCAGCAATTTCTGAACTCACAGAGCGCGACGTTGATGACGACGATCCGTGTCGATGCGACGAGCTGCTGCTCTTGTCCTTGTCGCTCTTCTCACTTTTGCTGCGCTTGTGGGAGCTGTGAGAGCTGTGAGACCGAGAATGAGAGTGAGAACGACTCTTCCCACTGCTACTGGAGCTTCTGTGACTGCTACCACTGCCTTTGGTATTAGAATCAGAGCTCTTCTCTCGAACTTCAGGCACCTCCGAGGATGTCGAAGCTTTCGGTGACTTGTCAGCACTGTCCGCCATCTTGGCTAAGTTCAGTGAATCGAAAACAACTCGGTTTTCTAGGAAAAGTTCAACCGTCAATCAAGATCCAGACTGATCAAGAAGGGTATTTAAGGTACTCGGACCTAAAGATAGAGAATTTGTAATCTTTCACTAGATTAATCTCCACTTAAAATCACCAAATCTGCACGGCCCGCGGCTTGCGTGTGATCGCTCGAAAAAGGCGACTAAAAGTGACGTCATCGATACGCGTGACGTATCTCCTCGGTGCTACCGTCTAGCGACGGAGATGCGAAGCATAAGCAATTGTGAACCGTGCTTTGGTCTAAAACCTATCACCCATGTCTTACCCCTGATAAACACCCTTAGGGTGGGGCAGTTTTCCATCATACATAGACATGGCAAGGAGGTTCTGTTCTTTGATTAAAATCTAGATTTATTCAGATTGGACCAGTTTAAGTGAGAATTTAAAGCTTTCTTTCTATTTAAAATTAAGGTATTTCCCATTTTTGCCATTCCCAGGTATGTTCCATTCGTGGGGAATTTGGTAACTTCACAGAAGTGAACAGGAATGAACAGGAGGCTCATCAAGATCATAAGCACCTTTAGTTTGGCAAAAAAAATCCAGAAAAAACAATTAATTTAGAATTCGAAATTAATTAATGATTTAAATAATAATCATTGCAAAGGTACATATCAATATTAAATAATATGCAGGTCAATCAGGAACAATAAGAATAATATAACAAGTTTCACTAGCCCACTCTCTCTAGTTGCTAAAAATCCAGTCCCATAACACAAGGCAGTGAACATGGCTCTGTTTGCCAAGCCTATTTTTAAAATGTATATTATTTCAAATTAATATATCTAGTAATATCAAGGAGAGTTTGGTAGAGTCTGAAGATCGATGATTTGCTAATATATATGTAGAAATATGACCAGAAATGCCCATACAGTAATAAATCAAATGTCTGGTGGTCCCTAGGGGACCGTCCGACGGTGACCATGTGGGCTCTTTTTGACGTGCAAGTAAATACCGAGGACGGTCAAGAGCGACGGTCAAAAGTGGCCATCGGTGGTAACGGTTTGACCGTCCCCTCTGGACCCTCTTGACGGTCGGTAAAACCGACGTGTAAGTGGATACCCCACTTAAGTCAGTCGTAGATTATGTCTATGGCATGGATACATTTTATGTGGAGTCATTCAATAATGCCATGAATACGTTTCAGGACAAGAGAATAGCTTTTGGAAATGACCAGTACAAGGCAAGGTCTAATCTAGCAGTCCTCCATTGGAATGAAAACGTTGACAGAGATTATACATCAGAATGGAGAACAGCCAATGGAAAGGTTAAAAAAAAGTACAAAAAAATGACATTTGGCTACAGGAGAAGAATTTGGAAAAAGTGTGTTGATAAACTGTACAATTAATGGGAGCTTAGTACGTAAGTCACAATTTCTATGCTATAACATTGTCTGAACTAAGCAGGAAATATTGTGTCAGTAGATAAGATTTGATTTCAATTGCAGTATACATGTGGTTATTACATATCGTTCACTAAAGGTTATAAATAATACAATTTCCCAGGAAATGTTTCTGTTCTGTCTTACTACTCCTTGTTTCAATTATTTATCACACATGACAACCCAGGATAAGTTACTTGGGAATACCCCACTTCAATAGCACCTCTGAGCTCTATCTAGACATGGCATACATTCAGATTCTAAGCTATATGCCATATGCCATATGTCACCACCACCACGTGGAGTGTGTCACAGTGTGGTGGGTGTTTGTTATCTCATCCGGGAATGTGAACTAGATAAAGGCGCCCTGTGAGTGGATGAGGGAATATGACTCCACTCCCAAATATAGACAGACCCCCTCCTTTGACTTTTATTGCCGTCCGTTCGGACGAGGAGGCCCCTGCGAGGTCGGCCTTTAAGAAAATCATTTTCCAGGGTTGGGAAAGCCATTTGGCTATAGCAGCGCAGTATAGGCGTCTAATCATGCAGAGGGGGAGGAGGAAGAAAAGGGAGAGGAGGAGGAGGAGGAGGAGGAGGAGGAGGAGGAGGAGGAGGAGGAGGAGGAGGAGAGAGAATCATGTGATGTGTCACAGGAAAATGAGTCGGCGGACTGAACTGTGGGCTAGAGGAGGAGAGAGGAGGAGAGAGAGAGGGACCCGACACACCCAGGTGCTGTTTAAACCGCAGTTGGCGACGCGGCCAATTCACTGCAGTCATCGCGGGAAGCAAACAGCGGCAAGCGTTACTCGTCGTGACGCGATCACATCACCGCGGTCGCCGCGGCAACATGTGAACGCGTTGACTGCTGTAAAACACTATAGGGACGTCACACATATGCTGCTATTTGACCGCGCAAAATGGGGGCGGGGGTTTGGGTGGGGGCAGGGGTTTGGGTGGGGGCAGGGGTTTGGGTGGGGTGGGGCAGGGCAGGTATTGCACAATATTGGTTTTATGCTATTCATTTATGCTTTTATTCAGCTTTAGAATATCATCATTTTATTTTTGTTCATCATTTTCTTGCGCTGGAGTAAAGCTGACATGCCCCCAAGTATATAGCCATGGTTCGACTAATATTTGTCCTAGAGAGCTGGGACAAGTCTTAAAATGCTCAGGATAGATTAAGGATGTCTCCTGTTTTATTAAATATTAAGTAGGAAATTCTGGTCAGCGGGGAATTCCCGTTCGAAGTAATGCGCCAGGTGAGCGGGGCGTTATTCCAGCATGCATCCCTAGAAGAACATGAATATGAAAATGTCAGGTAAAGTCATAGAAGAATATAAATTTGAATAAAGAATAAAATACATCTATATTCGGTGCAATGTATATATATATTTAGTTGGTCCCAGGACGTCTAAAAGTCAGAGAGTTTGTCTTTCAGTAAGCCTATGGTTAATTGGATTGTTACTGCTGTCAACACAAGAAACTAGGACATGTTATTACAGGACGCAACGGATTTCTCCAGTTTCAATGTGGGCCTGGCATTACCCAAGCTTCCTGGGACATCAGATAGAGGGGAGGGGGTTCTCATGTAGGGGCTCGCTCTAGAGGTTCCTATTAAAACAAAGGGATATAAACTATTATAGAACATGAGGAGAAATATAGTTAGTACATTAATCAGGAAATTATTAAAGTAGATATGGTACAACGTAGTGTAACACAGCTGGTCATAGAGAAAAACATGTCAGATTATGGCTAAATACATCAACGTTGTAAAGAAATATAATAACAAGGTTACACAAGTATACTCACACAGTGTGGATATCAGGCAGATCTCCGTCCTTAATACAAAGTGCAAACACGTTTTTCCCAGTGAATATTCTGCATATCTGAAAAAGTTGAGACAACAAGTAATTACGAATTAGACAAAATACATGTATACTAATAATAAGTAGCCGTTATCTGTGTAATTTCCAGTCATCTAGAAGTTTGTAACATAATATATAAACTTACCTCAACTCTTATAACAGCCACTTTGAATGTCCTGTTGACCGTTTGGCTTCATCTAGTAGAGTGGAGGGGCTTGCTCTAAGACTGCGCCCCTGCTAGCCCATGTAACTGGCCTCACTCCCTGCTATGGCAACCCCCCACCCACCCACCCATCCACCTGTAGTGTTTCAACAGTCTAGCTGCTTGCAACGCCGACGGCCATAGACCACATACCTTGCCCCCTACACTCCACCCGGTCTTCCCTCCCTGTTCTATGCACCATAAAATGCAGGAATATATATATATGTGATGTATTTCAGGAAAATAAGTCACAAGTCGCAAAATTGATATTTTTCAAAGTGTTGCATTTACAAGATCTCTTTGTACAAATATTCTCATTCTTGGTGTGCCTAATGCTGGACAGTGCATGAATACATACTTACTAAATATTACATATTAAAGATCAATTGGTTTATTCTGATTGCAAGCATTATCAAACAATTAAATCATTTAAATTGTGATGATAATTTTACCCAGAAAAAGAAAGTTTCAGTGACTGCAGTATAACCAGGAAGCCGTGTGATTCCCTGACTGCACTTCTATATATCTACTATAGGTAGGTATAGGACTGCAGCAGGGAGTCACACAGCTTCCTGGTTATACTGCAGTGACCCCCACACAGGCAGAGCATCATAAGAGCGGCGAATGCGCGGAGAAAGGGGACCGCACAGATGACGCAGTGAGTGATGGTTTCAACGCACGTTGCACTTCTGGGTGTGCGACTCGGGGAGAGAGAGAGTTTTCCTTACAGACTTCATGAAACAGACACATCCAGCCATTCAAGGGTAGGGAAAGCCATAAACGAAGTAGGGGTCAAATATTCATATCAATACACATTTGTCCTTCCTAACTTTATGCAACAGTCCCTCTAAATCCAAACATACCATATTGGATAAAAGAATTTTCAGAGCAAGTATTGCATGTATGTAGTAGTACATGGAATTGGGAATTAAAGGGGAACACTGGACTGTGTATAATGCGTTTTCAGACGTAGGAAAAAACTAAAATATGATGTTCTGTACATTGTATTATGTAATTCACCCATTTATAAGTCACTGGGGAGTAATTGTTTGTGTTATAACTGGCTATTATCCGGCATGCTGGCAGCTACCATACTCCCAGAATCCAATGTGAGAGTGACGTCAGCGAAGCACAGCTAACTTCCTTCACTCTGTAGGTAGTGTTATTGTATACAGGCTGCTGTACTGTAGGCTACTATTTTGGTGTACTCAAATCACTTCTTTTCAACAATGCCTGACTGTGAGGCCCATGGATATTACACTAGAACTAATGAGGAATGAAAAGACCCTATGGATCTCTTCTATTACATTTTCAAAGGATGGTAAATGAAGGGGCAAAGAATAAACTTCCTCCTCCTCATTCCTGATCACTACCCACTTGTTGTTGACTAGTCAGGTTGACAGCTTGCATGCATTACTATGGAAAGCTATATATATACATAATATATAAGTTGGGTTCATTAACATATCCTATACATAAAGATATTCAAAATATGATTCATGTATAATGAGCAATTCCACCAAAAGTGCACCATTTGGGTTGAAGAACAACAGCTCATCCACAGGCTCATCCACAGGCTAAAATACTTATCTGACATTATTTTCTTCGGTATTTTTGGACCTAGGGGGAAGGTATTCTACAAAGTTTCTTTATTTTTTATATCATGAGGCCAACGAAATGCTTATTTTCGTGCCAGCACCTCTCAAAAAACGAATATTTTCATATCCAAACCACTGTTTAAGAAATATTAACCAGTAATTTCGGGGAAAAACTCATTATTCTGAAATATTATGTTGTTTTGATTAAAAAATCATTATAGTTAACTTTTTAATGAATTTCTTGATGAAATAATGTAAGGTTGATTTATTTGGAATCCCCTGTTGCCGTAACGGGGGTCTAAACCAAAACAAGAACACAAGGGGAAAACAGTGTTATTAATATTTTTGTATATATTCTAAATATAATGGGTTGTGTATAATGGGTCAATGACCTGTGACCTGTGCCGCTGACATTACTATTACCATAACTGAATGGTTATTTTGCTGTTACTTTCCTTCTAGTTGGAATATTTTCACAAACTAAAGAGCGTTATGACCCTTATATCAAGACCTATTATATATAAACCAATTTAAAACATTATGCTTACATTTTTATTATTTATTTCTAATTTAGATCCTAATTTATGTAGAAATCTGGACCTTTCCCCTTTGCCCTTACTATTAGAATAGAGGTCACTGTGTCTCCCAAGCTGCCCTGACCACAGTATTCATAATTAACGTTCCCAATTTCGTCTAAATTAGTAGCAATATATCTAGTTTATGCTATAAAGTTGTAGCACTGAAGACACTAAGGAAATTGTGCCGAAAATACACCAAAGCCACCATTCTTCATGTAAAACTAAAAGTAAAAAATTGTGAAAGTACAAGTCTATATTTTATTTCTTTATGCGAATCAAAGTAAGAAGTTTATATTATCATTTGGACAATATTTAACCCCAAAAAATGTTTAAAATGCACCAGAGAGCAAAGAAAACCCTCTGGCTTCTGGGGCCCTAGGTGGGCCCCACACCCCACGCCTTAATGGCTGGGATAGTGTCCCGCAAGCCTGACTCAAAAAGTTGCCATCTCTGTAAATGGCTTTCCATACATACACTAGAGTGGGCACTGTTTACTGTAACAGTAAGCAGACCGTGACCATACACTGACCAGCAGATCGGTAGTTAGCCTGCCCGTGTTAGTGTCATACACCTAGCAATATGGAAGCACCCTGACCTAGCTTTGGGGAGAGTGGGACCGAATTTACTTGATTGATTCTGGCAATATCATTGCACAGAAATGAGTAATATAATGAAAGATGCCAGTTATTAATGATACTTGAACTGTATGACCAGCAATTGTTCCAACCCAGTGTTTTACTTTAAGCGGCGTCAAGTGGATTTGCCTACCCATTTTGGTCACCCATCGACGGCCAAAATAGCTGCTCTGAGGTCGGTCTCGACGGGGATTCGAGGTTGGAATTACGTCCTTGAGGACCGTTCAGGACAAAGACATTAGTAAAGAACAATTTTCGTCTTCAAGACGAATCGCGTTCAAAAAGTCAGAAAAGTCAATTGTAAAGTTGAAGTAGTCAATCAAAAAGTCAATTGTAAAGTTGAAATAGTCAATCAAAAAGTCAATTGTAAAGTCGAAATAGTCAATCATAAAGTCAGAAAAGTCAATCGTAAAGTCAGAAAAGTCAATCATAAAATTGAAATAGTAAAATGTACTCACTCAGTAGGAGGAGTAGGAGAGAGAGAGAGAGGGGGGGGGGGGGGCAAGAAAAATTCCTATGAAATTATGATGTATGGTTCTCAAATACTTTATTTCTTTAAATTTAAAAAAAGTTATTCTAATGTTGGATTGACTACAAAACTACTCTACGAATACACACACAAGTGAGAAAAAAAATAAAACAACCAATTATTTTATTTTTGCATGGACCTCAGAGCATGGACTTTGTTTTTAGATACATTCGGACGTCAATGGTAATAGCCTACAACGGCGCCTACCAATATGCCTACAACGGCGAATTAACTGGACAAAATCCAGTCACTTTCTGGTCTGACGGATGTTTGAGTATGATTGTTTGATTGACAGGCGCCGATTGCTGCCCAGTGAAGGTGTGGAAAGGACTAATAGTTTATAAATGAGATGCAAAGTAGGAATTAATGAGGGGTGCCAATTTCATGAATGGGAGGTAATTATGGGTCATAAATATGGCTGCCAGCTAAACAGTGGCCGGGTGGGATCTGTCTTAAGTTTTCTCACTTTTTGCGAAAATTGGGAACATTTTGGTCAAAATG
This sequence comes from Sthenelais limicola, assembly GCA_942159475.1. Taxonomy (NCBI): domain Eukaryota; kingdom Metazoa; phylum Annelida; class Polychaeta; order Phyllodocida; family Sigalionidae; genus Sthenelais; species Sthenelais limicola. The sequence continues at coordinate 111,092,067 of OW804096.1, read as the reverse complement.
AAGGCAAACTGTTTTTCACAGAAATTTGAAATTAACATTTTTGGAAACCGCCATTATCTGTACACCTGTCAATTTAGGTTTGGAGCTGATCTATCAAGCCAATTCCTTACATTTTTTTTTTTTATTTTTGCGACAACCTTTATTTCTTTCACATGTTAGACAGAGAATCGATGGAAGTTACATCTAGGATAAACCCTCTGTTTCGCTTCTGTTAAGTTTCCTTTGATGGTATCTTGTCACTCTTTATATGAAAAAAATTGTTCTACCTTTGTTGTTTTTTTCTCATCGTTTTAATCTATCAATAAACTCATCTATGTCCACCTTTAGGTTAGACCATATTCTGTTTTGTTCTTTTCTATTTTCTCCTTTGCTCGTATTAATGATTTCTAAGGTAATTCTTGATCTCAAGTCGTACAGTATTGGGATAATATTGAGTTCGCCATCATGGAAAAGCTTTTGTCTATGTATGACAGCTTTGACTTGAAGTATAAACCAATTGATGATTTTTGACTGCACATTATTTACTTCAATACCAAATAGAATATCTTGTACTTTGTACACGACCCTATTTCTTTCCTTGTGGAAGAATCTTTCACCATTTGGTTTTATGTTAATGTATTCCAGTTCGTACAACCATTCTATTACCCTTGACCAGATCTTTCTGGTTCCTTTACATTCCACTAGAAAGTGATTAAGGGAATCTTCTTTTTCGCAGAAGTCACATTTTGGTTTGTTTTTAATACCAATTTCACTTAACAATTTATTCGTGGTCAGAGCACCGTGTAGGATTTTATATTGCATCACTTGCAATCTAGTCTCCGAAGAGCATTTATACGGTAATGTAAATATTTTCTTCCATGCTATACCTTCATACTGTTCATCGGATAACCTTAGGATTTGTTTCCACTTTGAGAACTTCTCCCATTTTGGTTTTCTCTTTTGTATTAGACTCAAATATATCATTTTTGCTGGGCACCTTATAAGGTTTAACATTTTTCCTCCAACATTAAATTCTATATCATTATTACACCTCTGAGGGTTCTCATTTGCTATTTTAGCCAACCATTGTGCAGGGATTGCTTTTTCCAGCGCTCTAATTTCATAGTAAGATGGTACAAAATTAAAGGTCTCCAAGAATATCTCGTTTGGTAAAAGTGAACCATTTTCGTCGAATATATCTCCCATTACACGTATACCTTTGTCTATCCAAGGTTGCCACCTTAGCATTACTCCCTTGTATTTAATATTTTTATTAGTCCATATTCTCTCTTTAAGGATTTGTTCGATCGTTTCAGGTGATAGCTTATAATAACATTCATTCCATGTTTTAAAGATATTCTTATAGAATGCGGCAAACACTATCAAAATTCCTTTTATGTGGGAAACATTTCTCAGTGTAAGAACAACAGGTACGCTAAGGTTTCATCGTCCCCCTGATAAACATATAAATCCCGCTGTAATAAACTTCCCCCCGATCCTACCCCCTGCACCACACCCCCCGCCGAACACACACATAGGCCTACTATAAGAGTCAGTGAAAACATTTTTTTGAATGAAAAACACTAAAGGTGTCATATTAATCCTGACAATCCCAGCTTTTTGCTTAAACAGCCATTTTTAAGTGAGAAATGGTCAAATTTGAGACATTTCGGCTTTCACACAGCCATTTCCACCATTACAAGACTATAGAATCAATGCAATACCAAATATTAAAAAATGTGTCAAAAATTGGCAAATTTAATTTTGTTTGTTCAACATGGCCCCCGGGCCAATGCTGCTGAACCATTTACCTAGAGAGAAATTGCAATGGAAACAGTTGAAGGTCGGGATTTTTATGAGATTTCAGATGTGGTTACCATGGAAACAGCTGATAACATGAAAAAGTAATTGTGCATGTGACAGTTTCAGATACGGATAGCCCTAAATATTTACTTTTATTTGACATATCATGTATTATTCTATCATGAAAGCTCTTATTGATACAATGCGTCCACTAGACTGTAGATATGCATGTATATACTTTTAAGATCGATATTGGGTGAATGTATACTAGAAGTCCTGTGGTATATGTGTGAGTGGATATCTCTAAGTTGGTCTATGTATGATCCTCTAATATAAGTACAGTAAAGAATGACACAACAGTTTCAATTCCATAAAGGTTCTGTCTTTTAATATCTCTAGCTCATATATATATCATATCAAATTATCAATATTCATGCGTACAGGTGAAGAGGTGGAGTCTGGTTTACAATCTATATTCCTAAGTATGTATGTTACCTCCCCCTATGTGTATCTAATACTCCCACTGACCTGATATGACTTATCTCTGGACTATAGGTCTGAATGCTGTGTAATGGATAATTCCACTCCATCACACTACCCCCTCTCCCCCCTCTCTCCCCCCCAAGTTTATATCAAAAGTTTATATCAAAAGTTTATATCAAAAGTTTATATCAAAAGCCCGCGGTTCAACTATCACCACTAATTATAAGATCCAAGTTGCAATTAAACATTAAATAATCTTAATACATACAAAACTCAGAATGCGACATCAAAAGAAAATTTCGTCCCATTTAAGTACCAGAGTTTCTAAGTGATACCAAGTCCCCTACAAACCAGAACAGTACATAAATATCAAAGACATCCGACCCCGCATACTTAGGTCCCTCTCCCCTGAGAAGCACAAGAATCATTAACGCATTATCCATCGACGTGCCACCAGATATACAATACATACAGCGCCATTTGTTCGGCCGTCCTGACTCATCATGAATAGCGGTATAACATTAGTAGATTCATTACCCAATACTACGATATATGTGTACTTCCCAGAGACCTTATACCTTTTCCCACACTCTCACCAGTACAGTATATTCATCAATATTAATGTCATCATTTCAGCATTGGAGCCAAGCGCCTCTAATTTTACTTATATACATTTCAACTGTCCTTGGCTCATTTAGAATTAACATAAAAAAATAGTAGTCATGGCCGCGTCTTCTATCTTCTTCGCCTCCTCGATATAATTCATACAACAACCAATGGCGCACTCTGACATCCCAAGTCGATACCATTTGATGTATTTCCTAGAAATCGCATCTGCTAGGACCATTTTCTTCTCCCAGAATCTTGTCCTATGAAAATGAGACATCAAACAAACCACAAACATAGAAAAAATATGTAATACAAGTGAGTGTTGACCCCACTCCTTTTCCTTTAAACAATTACAAGGCTGGCGTGTGTGTAAATATACCCGAGGCACCCTATCTCTATTTAATTATACATACAGTTGCATATACATACTCATCCTCATCCTCAGCCTCCCACTGGCTAGCCGATCCCCGACCCTGTTCCATAAAATGGGTCACCCAGTTAAGACGAACTCTTGACCTTCTTACCATATATGGGACTTGGTCAAATTTAAACCCCCTCCCTTATCACCCTACAAGCCTCCAGTGTGTACCCGATCACTCATCGGTGTGTCGATATACCATTCACACAAGTATGGATTGCCAAGCAAGCCGCATCGAGATTGTCTCCATCCATCTTACGGATGAAGGAGCAAAGATATCTTTGAAGTCCACCTGTCGGCATGGCCGAGTTACGTATAGTACTGTGCCTCTCGGTGAGTTATAGATTTATACACATCGTAATCGTTACCATTCTTACAGTAGTTATACATTGCACAATCTTATGAGCTCGTGCCCCTATCTGATAGCGGTACACGTGTGTCCACACTGGCTTGTGATTCAATACCTTCCTAATATTATCTTACAGTGCCACTCTCCCGGATCACTGGACTAACCGACCAGCTGGGAGAACTGAGGTGAGTACTTACAATGAAATCTCCCAGAATGATTTAAAAACACCTGTGATCGCTTGTGATTACACGTGGTACCTGCACCCGGGCCACGCCGCCTGTCCATTGACTCATTGATCAGCACTCTGGAATACTAGTACATAGCAAAACAATGAGAATTAACAATGTTTTCCCCCCCCCCTCCCCGTGTTTGAACTGTCGTGTCCCAACATCGCTTAGTAGATTACATATGAACCCGTCACAGCTGAGACGCAACACCTATTACCTAACCGGCCGCCTAACAGCGTTCGCCCTTGCTTACATCGCGTCCTGTGACCCATGTCTCACTTACAACTAGGTGATATACTCAACTTGTTTGTAAACAAACTCTTGTGTTCAGTAAGATAAAGTGGTCATGTCCCAGACTGACCGCACACCCGCCCGAGGCTGATGGTGTCAGTGGTGATATATTTGGTGGCATGAGTGTTGTGATTTATGTAACCACGTTGGTTAACCTAGGTATGCTGCTAGCCTAGTGCACGCGTCCTCAAGCTATAGCTTCAGAGCCACTTAAACTATAAATGACCAATCATATCAATATCGCTATGTCCTAACATTGATATATATTGTATAACTTGTACCTAAATATAGCGGGTACTTAAACAAATAACTAACAAGACAGCAGAGTGCTGTCTGTTTCAAGTTAGTTATTAGCTTTCTAGCTACGTTTCCTTATTTGACTAGCTTAATCTAAAGTAACTGAAGGTTCGCAGATTTCTCTCATATATACAAGCGGCTTCAAAAATTTTCTAGACGGTTTGGAAAGCTTTACTAATCTCTCCCACTCCCAAATAACCCACGGCTGTTTCCCTGCCTGCAGCATCGATGGCTACCAGGAGGCGTCCAGCGGCAGTACAATTCAAAATCTCAACTTTCCTGCTCGATCTGAATGACCAGAAAGATACATCTTCAGGCAACTTTACCTTGTCGACCTTATCACCATTACGTACATTCAAAGGGTCTGACCACACGATGCTGACATTTATCTGGGGTCCCCAACAAGTCCTAGTTGCTACCACCCCTACAGCCCTTGGTGTGTTGGTTGTTTCTAGCATAGTGATCGGGTATAAAAGTTTAAATAGGTGTATTTCGGCAGAAGCCTCTTGTGTTTGGACCCTTAGGACTAGATTGGTGAAATTGCGGGCCTGCAGTGCTGTAAGACCCCCCGAGCTTCGTCTTAGATAGACCCACCTGACTAATTTAAAAAGTACTATAACCGCGAAGATGCTGGCTGCCATTTCAACGTAGCCCCACTTGAACCCACCCGGTTTTGGCATTTCTGGCATGGGGATTGTTGGGATGGGTTCGTTTGCCCAGCCCTTGAATCCCTTGATGGGGAACAATTCCACTTTTTCAATGCTCTGAAAAGTGGGGAAGTCATCCAGTGTTTCCTCAACTGACTGAGCAGCCGCCACGTGTACCATTGCCAGCACCGCCGACAAGCGCCAAACCCTATAACATAGAATTAGAGTTATAAGTAAATGAAAAACCTCAAAGGCCCACACCCCCACTGTAACGTGCGGTACGGTGGTGGCCTCACTCACCCACTTCCATGCTGAGGAGACCATGGAATCTGCTATTTTCTTTTGTTCATGCAGCATGCTGACTACTTTACTGAGCTCTAATCCCCTCTCTAACATCCCTTCGGGCAGATGATCAAGTCCCTTTACTAACTCCTCCCCTGTTGGTATTCTCAGGTGAATCAGGAAATTTGTGAGACTGCCCCCAGATAGGTTATACATGGGTACGTTGAAAGCAGTAGCAAAAGCCAAATTAATTCCATTAGCAAGCCTAACTGTAATAGCCTCATCCCTTGAAGTATCGGGACAATCATTAATTGAATGAAACAAGTTATGTCCCCCGACCGTTAAAACACATCCGCAGTTAATATTAAAAACAGCTATCCCCCCAACCTGAACTGTAACATTGGTCCCATTACAAGAGATGAACCCTCTATCCCCTACATTAATCATTAAATACAGAGACCCCACTATGTTTCTAATCATAGGCTCTGCTGTGACGTTAGGCTTTATTAAAAAATCGCATGACTCTTTCACTAAGACAGGAATGTCATAAAAGAGAGCATTAAAACATCTTTCTGTGCGACTTTTCGATGATAGCAGCAGAAATTCACACAAATATAGCCCATCATGAATGCATTGACCCAGGCGACCTTCACCCAACTCCAAGAGCTCCCCTCCCTCCCCGCTGTGAGCCAACAGCCTTTTCCCTGCCCCTCTTAATATAGTGTAACCTGTCATGTTGCTTGCATGGACGTGTAAGGGCAGAGGCATCGCCTCCATTTGATATAGATTATAACGTTGGGGGTGTCTGGTCACATAAACTGCCACATCTATCTCTAGTTGATCCATAGTCCTGACTATTCTGTCTGTAACCCCCCAATTTATTTCTGTATCTAAAATCTCCAGCGTGACGTTTGTCCCATATAAAGCACGTACCCTTCCCTTCCAAGGAGAATTTCTAAATTCCCTACCAAGCGCAGGTGAGACCCTCCCCTCCACTAAACCCTCTAACGTGTATTCTATGGCCCTGGCCTTTTCAATATACTCAGAGACCGCCACGTGCCCCAACATGCTTTCATGGAAAAAATGATAGATCTTGTTTGCCTGGTGTACATCATGATGAAAACTATCTGATTGCGCCGCTGTTCTGTTAGCAAACAGCTTCCACCTATTATTCATATTTCTTAAAAGGTATCTACTCTGATTGGTGTGAAGTTCTAAATAAGACAGTAGGGCGTTGGTGTTACCAGCTAGTAAATTAATAGCCTCATCCCTACTGTGATCGATTATTTCCCCTAGCCTATTTAGCCTTATAATTTGGCCTATGCGCCTGGAAACCACCTCTAATTCTCTGTCAGTGACAGTCCCAAAAATATCATGAAAAATATCGCCAAAAAAAGATAATGGGGCATCCCTTTTCGCCCGTCTACTTCTGGTTTTTGCAGGTATTTTACCCAAAATATCCCCGATTCTCTCATAAAGTTTCCTGGCCTCAAAATCAGCCAGAGCCAACCTCCTGTTTAACGTGTCTGCTAGCTGTTTATATGGGCCCGATCTAGGCCCTTCACTCGTGCGGCTAGCAACAGGAGGATCGATTCTGACGTCCTTCAAAAATGCCACTGTCACTTTTTCCACCCCTGTTACCAATCTCCCCTGCGGCGAGAACACTGTCCCGTAATTGTGGCGGATTCTCGGCGTACTCGACGTCACAAAGGCGGGAGCACAGAGTAATATACCACCAGTCACAAGCCTAAAACATATACAAAAAGAAGTCATGCATTATTACCTACCCAAATTTAGTGTCAACCTATGTTATCCATATTGGTAGTAGGTCTTAGAAACAGGCATTTTTAGAGGCTTTTTTGGAGAAATCAAAACTTACCATAGAGCCAAACAAGCCATAGCTCTTGTCTTCTTGGATCTTTAGCAACAAAAAAAAACAATGATAAATACAACCGCTCTGCCAAACTTCCAATGTAGCGTTTGGTTTGCAGGTCTTTTCCAAGTGACTTCGAGCTTTCAAGAGGGCTGTTTCTCTACCTGACCCTTCTATACATCAGACTTTGGGCGCTATTAATAATAATTATAGCCAATTATACATGCCCCGCTGGTTGGTCAGTGCAGCTCCACAGTGGACGCCCCCCAAAGGTAGCGCCCATATTTTGACTCTCGTCCCCAAGCGGTGGGCGTTGCCAGTTCATGGTTCATCGTTTATTTCTAGGGGACCGCCCTCTTTGCATTTGCATCCTATTCCTCACATTTCTGAGACAAGGTTAACACCTGACAAAGCCCAAGTAGTTGGGGCTATAGCTCCCTCCCAGGCCTTGGAGTTGTGTAGAGCTATAGTCATACCACCTGATGCTATCCATGAATATTAAGCAGGGGGAATGAACTTGTGATTTCATGCAGGGGCCTCTGCGTAGGTCCATCTGCACCTCCTCTCATTAATATGCATAAATGCACATTCTCAATAAATCACCCATCCCCCTTGCCATAAACCAACAGTGCCCTACCTCAGAACTGCCACCCCATTGGCTCAATGAAATGACGATCATCCCCGTGGCAATTTCCACCAGCTCCTGTCACCAAGCCTAGCATGACGACCAAACTCTGAAAAACATAAGTCAGACAGTGCCAAAAATTGACCTCCCCCCTCCCCCTGTAATGTCACCCAAGGGTCAGCTCCAGTGTATTAACAGGAGTTCTAGTTTATTACCTAACACTAGCTGATGTATCTAGATCCTGACCCCTATCTTTCGTTTAGAAGGAAAAAACAACGAATAAACAATGAATACAACATCAAAATTAACTCAAGAAATCAAAAAGTCTAATATCCAGCCTACTAAAGGTCAGTAAGACTTCCCCTCCCTCCCTCATTTGCCCACTTTTCCTCGCTAACTAATCCAATCGTCTCAGGCGCTGCCACATATTTTATTCGACTTAAAGTTTCTCTATGCAGCGAGAAATAAAGAATAAAAAATAAAACAAAAAACTAATTACTAAAGAATTAACTACTAAAACGGCTAAGTTTCCTATATAAAGTCTTATTGCTAAATCTTATTACTAACGCTGTGTGTAACCATCACCACAGACCTAACAACTTATAGTGATAATATGAGATATCGATATCATAATAATGTTCGATATAGCAATAATATAGCCTTATCATACACGTTTTTATTCTAAACTTGCATATGAAATAGGAGATAAAAAAATTCTTTCCGTCTTTTCCAGGCCGTGCGATGCCGAGGCTCCTGCAGGGGACGCCCGCCAGTGACTGCCCCGCCGGGCCCGTAGCGACCTGAGAGGCTGGACCTCCTGCACATTGTACTAAAATAAAAGCTCATGACGGGAAACTGAAACAATTCTTCATTTTATTTATCGATCTTGAGTTCTTATTCTCATTGCTCAGTTCTCTAGAATTCCCATGGAGTTAGTTAACCTAGCTCGACCTTATCTTAACTACGTGTCACAGAGCTAGCTTGTCCCCTGCTAACTGTAAGACAGGGTCGTGTACACCCAATCTCATCTAATGGCACTTATTTTAATTGTAATGTCCCCCGTCCTGCAATGACCGTTTGGCCGGTCACCAAATCTGTAGCAATCTTAACGAAGTTAGACACTTATTGCCCCGATCAAGACTCTGCACTCCCCATACTTTGTTTACTCTGTGATTCAGTTAATTTAAGCGTCAGGGAAAGTACAGGAATAGTCCGGTTTCGCAGGATGTTGCATCAAACTTCATACAGCCCCCCACCCCACTTAAAATAGCGAGTCCAATTGTAGCTAATTCTTGCAACAGCCAGATATATCTAGCGGATTACTGAGAGCTAGGTTCATCCATCGGTCATCAGTACCTCTCTAAAGCGATAAGTCTTACCAACAATATGTTTTCACCAGTTTCCCCCCTCCCCCATTGGTTTCCTAATCCCTTTCATGCCTACTCATACAGACGTGTATGAGCGCGACTTCCATATCAACAATAAAAAAAACCTAGAAACCAAAAAGAAACACTCCACAAGATTAAAGGGCATTAGCACGCACAAGTTCAGAGATAGGAGATATCACTCTAGTCAATATAATTTTTTCTCTAATTGTCATATACAGAGTACCTTCGCTACCCTCTTTAGTACGACTCATTTATATTTTATGAGAAATAAATCCATCTGCTGATCCTGTTAAATTACTGCAATTTAAATCCTTTCCAATTTTTTTTTTAAGAGAATCTCGCAAAGTGGACAGCAAGATGGTATCACGAGTAAGATATCCAAACCCTATATCAAATATTCGAACTATCAAAAAAAAATTACCACGTACACCTATACATATTCAGTGCCCAATTTAGAGAAACCGTTTAAAAACCAGATCATTTTAAATATTAGACCTATTTTAAAACAAAATGGCCCTTATAAAATCATTAAAACAAATGGCATCTTCTCGCTCAGACTGTCACAGTTCTTAAATGGTCTCTGCTGGTTGTAATCGAGTGACTAAATGATTTTTACTTTGCGGGACTTTGCCAGCAACTCACAGTCCTCGACTACGTCTTTCAGGGCAAAAGTACTGTCTCCTCTATTCTTTACCTCTTCGTTCCAGTCCTCAACGACCAACTCTGACAACCACGTGGGTTCTGGAGTTGTCTCGTAAGTCCAGCAGTCGCGGCAAACCTCTTTTTCCTCTCCACATTCACAAAACAAGACATTTCCAGGTGTGGGAGTACTGCCATTCCCCACCTGCACATTGTTCGCTCCCCGCCGTCTGCGCTGGGCGACTGACTTCTTTAAAACGGGCTTTCTCTCAGCTTCTATTCTTGCTTGATGAGCGGCCGACATAGCTTTTGCGATCATTCTCCACACTGGATTATAGTGTATATAGCTGTTCCCATTAGTCGCCATTTTCTTTGAGTGAATTGTAATAGTAATTGATGCCTATTCAGTTCAATTATTGTATAATTATATCCTCAACTTGCTTGTATGACTTCTCTATACCTTGTATCAATAAAATTAGTACCAATAATGCTTATCGGCCGTATCACTTCTACAGGTTTTATTTACTATCTCCCTTGTACCTTTACCAGTTCATAGACAGTTCAGACCCTCTAATCCGCCGACCCTTGATCACAGATCAGACCAGCAGACAATCCCAAGGCACCACCCAGCATTATATCAGTCTGAATGGACCTTATAAAAATCAGGTATCACTGCACAGAGTTCATGCACCGGTCAAACGCTTCGATCGAGCACCAACGATTACACCTGCTGTTACGCTCCCACTTATAAAATTACTCCTCCCCGCCCCTCCCCACTTCGACCCTGCCCCAATCTATTTCAATCAGCCATCTATATCGATTGTATGTTTGATTGCTAGCACTCTGAACTTGCAACTAGGTTGACCCATGATTGACCCCTGTCCCTCCCCCTGTAATTACATCATATGTGAACAAACCACCTCCTGTGTGAACTCTCCAGCCGAATATACTCTCCGGCCGAATATATACATAACTGCTTATAATTTTAGTACTACTTCCGAACCCTGACCAAGCTTCTGCAATGTCAATTAAAAGGATTTGCAGCCGTAGCACATTCCTGTCTTGCTCCTATCTTTAACATCCATAAATCATATTACAAACTACATTAATTATAAGATCTGGATTGCCATATGCACCTCAGCCCAACAATAGAAACACCTGGGCGAAAGGAATAAAAAGATACAATAGTGCATTCAAAAGAGACAAGAGGCGAGAGTACATAAAAAGAAAATATTCGTTCACTAACTCCTAATTCCGTTCAGAGCAAGTTCACCTGTGTCTGCCTGCTAGATTCCCCTCAAACCCATACATACAGCACAATGTGTTACTCTCATATTCCCCATTTCTTTTTACTGAAAATATACGCTAGTCTCTCCTTCCTCCCATCCCTCCAAAGCTGGTAATTCCCCTACTTCCCAAGGGTCTCCCTTCAGCTCCTCCTCGCCGTCTATACCCATGGTTATACATGAGTCATCGCGTGTTTCCCCGTCACCGCCCGCTCGCGCCTCTATAGTGTGTTTCACACTGCTAGATATAGGTCTATCGTTTCTAGAACCTACAGTGCGAGTCAAGTGTTTTGGTGCGTTTGTTTCTTGGGATATGGCACTGTCCTCTGGCTCCTCCACTTCTAGCTGCCAATCTCCCTTGTCCTCAGTATCTTGACTGGGAGTCTCTAAATTGGCGTAATTGGTAATTGGCACTAGATTAGGTGGCAGCAACCTCTCTATGAATTCCCCCTCATATCCCACTGTCACTGGTTTTAAGTGCATTACATGGATGGGTCTTGGAAGACTTTTGCCAGTTTCTATGTTTCTCACTTTTACCGTGTATGGGCTGGGATTTGCTGTCACCATGAATGGCCCCGTGAATTTTGGCTGCAGCTTGATAGCTGTCCCTGCTTGAAGCAATCGCTGAATGCGAACGTATACGAGAGAACCAGGCTCGAACGAATGACTTTTCGTTCCCTTATCATATCTCGCCTTCATACGTTGTTTCGACTCCTCCAGCTTTTTCTGTGCCATTTCACCGTAAAATTCCTGGTTTTGCAAAATGTCCGCTAAATGTTCGAGCACCGGCTTAATGTCCCCTTCGTATTCACGTAGGACCCGATCGCTCGGCAATTTGGGTAGGCGGCCATAGACCAGTAGAAAGGGACAGAAACCAAGCGACTGTGCATCTGATGCGTTAACTGCGAACACAATTGGTGCTACATATCGATCCCAATCTTTCTGGGTCGATGCATCTGTGAACGCCCTCAGCGCCTGTACAAGTGTCGAATTCCATCTTTCGACCTGCCCGTTTGTCGTGGGCTTGTAAACAGACGAGAAGATCTGTCGCATCCCCATGGTTTTGCAAAACCCGGAGAACAATTTTGAATTAAAAGAGCTGCCGTTATCGGAATAAATCTCAGCTGGTACTCCCATAACCGCTATCACATTTCGGAAAAATTCTTCAATAAGTGTTGAGGACTTTATGTTGTCCGTGGGCCAAGCCACGCAGAACCTACTATATACATCCACACACACATGAATGTATTTATTGTGGTTAGTGGTCTCTGGCAAAGGTCCCAATGTATCGATCATAACTGCTGACCACGGCCCTGGGGCCGGCTGCCTGGCAGTCATTGGTAGCCTGATCGGATGCTTATTTGGTTTATTCGACAGACACTTGTCGCAAGTGCCGATGTATTGCGTAACGTCTCGAGACATAGTCGTCCAGTAGTACCGTGGTGTCAATACGCTCATTACCTTACCGGCCCCCAAGTGTGCACCCAATGGAGAGTCGTGTATCTGTTCGAGTAACTTGCGTACCATTGCCTCAGGCACCACCAGTTGCGCTCTAGCCTCGATTTCATCCCTGCGTGTACGTGGCGGGATGCGATAGAGAACGTCGCTCGATATAAGGAAGCAATCGTGGTGCAATAGCACCTTCCGTGCCTCCATGTTTCCGCGTGGAAGCTCCTCCTTAGTGATGTATTTGGTCATAGCCACACAGAAGCCATCAACTTTCTGTGCACGCAGGAACTGCACTTGTGTACCCAGCGTTCCATAGTATCCTTCTATTTTGCGATAGAAGTCTATCTGTGGTGGGTCAATAGAGGCCGCTCTAACCCCTTTACGCGCCCGTTCCTTTCTATATTTTCCTTTAATCGACGCTACCCCCGTACGCCGGCGCACTCTGCGCTGCTCTAAGGGCGGTTCTGATTCCGGCTCCTTTCGGCCTTCATCCGCCGTTTCGGCCAGACGGGCGGACCTTCTTGGTCCTTGCTCTTCTGCGCCGTCCCTATCGTCGTCGCTTGACGCACTATCACTATCTGAGTGGTCGACAGGTTCAGTCACTTCTTCCACTACGGTTTTCAATAGTGTCTTCTTCTCGCGCTTAGCCGCAATTTCCTTCGTCCACTCGCGCATTTTCTCGGTGGGCTTTCGCACTCGGCGAGACTCCATGACAGCCACATATTCGTCGGTAGCGCCTGTATCGCGCTCTATAGGCTGTCCTTCGTCCACTCGTATGTTGTACGGGTTTATAGGTGTACCTTCCACGCGCTCCGTCTCGACAACGGCTTCTTGATCAGCGCTTTTCGAGTCCCTGCGCTTGTTTCGCAGCTTCCCGTTCTTCAATATTGACGGCCGTCGGTACTTACGGATGGGTGCCATTTGAACCAAGTCTCCAGCTCCGAAGTACCTAATAAAGTTCACCTCGCGAAAGCGAACCTTACGGTCGACGTTGCTGGTTGGATCCAACTTCTCTCCCCTACCCTCCGGATACGGCCTTCGACTCAAAACATCGGGCACGAGGTTAAGGCTCCCCTTGATGTGTTTTATCTGGAAATCAAAGTTCCCGAACCAATCAAGCCATCTGGCCATCCGTCCTGTCAAGTCTTGCTTCGAGTTTATCGCAAGCAACGCGGCATGATCCGTGTACACCTCGAAGGTCGTGCCTAGCACGTAATGTTTAAATTTTTCTACTGCAAATCGAATTGCTAGGAGTTCCCGATCCGTAGCTGAATAGTCTCGTTCGGTGGCGTTCATGCTCCTTCCTGCGAAGGCCACTGGTCGATGGAACCCGCTCCCGTCGTCTTGCGTCAGGCAACCACCTAATCCTACGCGGGAGGCATCTGTCCATATTGTGAACGGTTTGTCGTAGTCTGGGTATTGCAACAATGCATCCTCGCAGAGCGCCCTCTTGACGCTTCTGAAGGCAGTTTCCTGCTCCTCTCCCCACGCAATCTCCCCTCGTCCCTTCTTCGGGCCCTTGGTTAAGATGTATAGCGGGTGCATCTTGTCCGAGAAGTTCGGGATGAACGCTCTGTAGTAATTCGCCAGACCGTTGAACGCTCTTAGTTCCTTTACCGTTTTCGGAGTTGGGTATGACCGGATAGACTCGACCTTGTCGGGATCTGGCATGAGCCCATCCTTGGTGATCACAAACCCTAGAAATTGTATTACTCTGTAGCCGAATGCGCATTTCTCCGCCTTGAATCGCATATTCGCTTTTTGAAACGCTGCTAGCACTGCTCGCACGTCTGCCATATGGTCGTCCCATGTACTGGACGCAATTATAATATCGTCGCAATAGGGTAGAGCGTTTGGTATGTGCTTCAGCACTCCCTCGACCACAGCGTGAAATGCTTTTGGCGCAGTTTTCAGCCCCATCGGGATTACCCTATATTGAAAAACGCCCCTAGGGGTTGAGAAGGCGCTAATGTGCCTATCGGACTCCCGTAACGACACCTGGTAAAATCCAGAGGCGGCGTCTAATTTGCTGAAATAGCGGCCTTTGAGTCGACCAACATTTTCCAACGTTTCGTCGGCTCTCGGAAAGACGCGGGCCTGGTCCTTTATCTGGGAATTCACCCAGCGATAGTCGATCACGAGCCTGTGCTCCTGCTTCCCGTCGAGCCCCAAACGCGACTTCTCCACAAGAAAACACGGCGACGCGAATTCCGATTCGCCGCTCGCGGGTTCGATGACTCTCAGGTCTATCTGTTCGTCCAGGAGTTTATCCATTACCGCCATCATTTGCGGATTGAGTCGGTACGGATTCTTGTTAATAGGCACGTAGCCTTCCTTCAGCTCGATCTTGTGCGTATACACGTCGGTCTGGACGATCGGCTTATCCTTTGATGCGAACGTTCCCTCGTATTCCGCTATCAACGTGCTCATCGAGGATTTCTGGTCCTCTGTTAAGTCGGACCCCAATGTATAGGACCCCTTTTTCCCTTTTCCCCCTTCTTCTCCCATAACGTCCCCCCCCATGTTCCCCGTGCAAGTTGAAACCTGTGCTCCCTGATGGGTCCCCCCTTCTCCCGAGAAATCTATTGGCACGAGATCATCCTCATCACACACTGTATATACCGCTATGACATAGTCCTTATGTAGGGTCAAAGGCATCCTACCCGCGTTAAAGACTGTAACTGGTATGATGTTGGTGCCCGGCAAAGGCCTGACCGCCGCGCCCTTAACCGCAAATGAGACTGGCTGTGGTCGTTTTAGATTGTTTAACGTCCCTATCGTGGCCGACATATCCTCCGGATAGGTGACCACGGCGGAGCACGTAAACTCGCTATTCGCCGGTACTACCTTAGTGTCTGCTAACCTTACCGCATGTACTCTTGGTTCTGAGCCAAAGGTCAGTGATGCCCGTTCCTTACGTAAGAAGTCCACCCCGAGGATAGCTGGAATAGACAACCCAGGTACGATTAAAAACCAACAAATACAAGACAAATGCTCAAGAGAAAAACTGACCCTGGCTTTATAGTTCGCCATATGTTTGGCCCCGTCAGCGGTGAAAACCCGAGTCCTGACATTGACAACACAGTGCACCGTCGCTTCCATTGTTCGTAGCTTTTGGTACAGCTGCTCGCTAAGACAGCTCACAGAGGCTCCGGTGTCAATCAAAAATGGTACCCTCAGACCCCCCATACCCCCCATCACATTGCAATTTGTGTGCAAAAAGATGTTTCCCGGATTGTCCCCGGATGACAGTGTTAATTTGACGGAAGACATGTCTATTTCAGTCCCAGTTGGCTCAATGGCCAGCACAGTCTCCTGGGCTGTTCGTTTGTCGTCCGCCAATTTACGCCTCGCCGCTTTCTGGTATTTCCTCTTCTGAAAGCGACGCTCCATGTCCGCTTCCTGAGCTGGCGTAATATCTGCGGATTCGAGTCCCAGCCAGAACGAGGGGCGTTCTGCTGGTTCGTCTAGAAAAAATTACCCTGACCCCCCTTCTGTCCCCCCTTCTGATTTCCCTGATTTCCCTGGTTTCCCTGGTTTCCCTGATTATTCTGACCCCCCTGGCCGTTTCCCCACTGCTGGTAATGGCCCCCCTGGTTCTGTCCCCTATGGTAGGACTGGTTCTGTTGCTGCTGCGGAGGCTGAGGGAAGAATTGTCCTGGCGGTGGTTGCAGAAATTGTGGTGCCGCAGGCATGCCGTAACCTGGCGGGAATTGCATCGGCACTGGCAATGGTTGCAGAGTTCCGTTGCTTGCCATGTATCCTGGCGTTGCCTGAGCAAATTGCTGAGGTAGCTCTTGGTTGGGGGAGCTTTGGTCTTGGTTCTGGTTATTCTGGTAGCCCTGGTAACCCTGGTTATTCTGATAACTCTGGTTATTTTGGGTATTCTGGTAACCACCACGGCCTCCACCGCGTTGCGAACCCCCTCGACCCTTGCCCCTCCCGTCCCAGGATTTCTTTCCCCCTGTTGATGGCGCAAATTGCTGCACCGCATTAACGCCCTCCTCCTTCGATTCCACCTGATAACCTGCCATAGTCAGGGCAGCTATCATGGCAGTTGCATCTGGCATTAAGCGTTCGAGAGCCTTATCGCGCTGAATATCGGACATCTCGTACTTGAGCGCGATTCTGAAGGCCAACTCGCTAGTGCGTGGGTTTTCCGTGAGCACTCGCTCCATCAGTCCGTCCTTCAGGCCTGCCAAGAAGGCCTTAGTGCGTTCATCTTCCGTCAGAGATGTCCTCGCTAGCAGCGTGAGCATGGAGTCGGCATACTCCTTCACCGATTCCTTATCTCCCTGGCGGCGCCGGCTGTAATCTTCTTTTACTTCTCCGAATGGAAGTTCTTTGAAGTTATCCAGAAAACGCTCCTTGACGTCATCGTACACCGGGCGTCCTCGATTAGGTGCAGTCAGCTGCTTATAGAAGCTCCTCGCCGAGCCTTCGAGGCGGGCGCTCAGCCCCTGGAGCCAAAAGACTCGCTTTATGTTTAGGGCTGTTGCCCACGCCTCATATTCGGAGAAAAACTCCTCCACCGATCTCAGCGCCGTTGATTCGGAGAATTTGTCCGGTGGTTCCACGAAAAAACGCATGGCCGCGTTTCCTGACTCCCGTTCCATATCAACGGTTCCCCTGGGAGGGCCTTCCGGTGCGTCAGGACCCCTTGTGCTTGTTGTAAACTGGAAGGGCAAGCGAATTTCTGGCGTCGCCTTTCCACTCGACTCGGAGCCCAGCCTGCTCTCTATGCAAGTCACCTCCGGACACCGGCCACGCCCGCAGCTCTCGTGTGTGCAGTGTCTTTGCCTCAGGAGGACGAGCCTTCGCTCTATATCTTCCTGATCTTGGCGGTACCTGTCCTTAGCCAAGCAGAACTCCTTGTCTTTTTTGGCTAGTGCCTCCGCTTGAATCCTCAACTCCTGCTCCAGGGCTGCCGCCCTGCGCTCATGCCCGCTCCTCTCTTCCAAGAGCTCTTGGTCCCTCTTGACGGACTCCTCTATGAGCTCACGCTTCAGATGACTGATGTGCGCCCCTCTGTCTGCGTCGCTCTCCTTCAGCGTTCGCTTTGTGTCGCGCAGCTCATGCGCAATTACGTCAATGCGGTCTTCGTAATCGCGCTGACGCTGACGCTCTGCATCTAATGTGCGATCCAACTCTTGCTTTAACCGTCGGTTTTCTTGAACTAAAATAGCGGCTTGGTGATAGGTGGGCTGTGCATGTCCTACAAACTCATGTGCGCAATTGTCCCATTCATCCCAAGGTCCCGTATTGTCTTGTGCAAATCCCCCAGCTTGTCCCATTCCCATAGCCCCCAAATATGTACTACTTACCCCCCCTCCTATTTGTATTAATGGTGCATTAGGTTTTGCTGCACTGGGCTTAACCCTATGGTCCACAGATTCCCCATATGCAGGTGGAGCACTTCCTTTAATTTTAGAGTCAATATTAGATACAGATGCAGTGCTTTTTGCTGAACTGTTAGTGTTAGAGTTAGTGTTATCAGCAAACACACCCACCTTTTTTGCCTTTGTCATGCTGGAAACAACTCCTCCTATCCTTGCCGCTATTTTGTCCATTTGCTGTGAAAAACTCCCAGTCCTGGGGATGTTTCTCTTCCCTTTGAAGAGCCTCTGAGTACTGACAATAAACTCAGCAGTAGTGTTGAGTATACTTCTGTTGGTGTCTGTGAGATTTAACACAGAATCCAGAGAATCCCCCTCACTCTCAGACATCCAGAAATACAATCCAAACCCAATCCGGATTCTTCCACCAATGATACAATGCGTCCACTAGACTGTAGATATGCATGTATATACTTTTAAGATCGATATTGGGTGAATGTATACTAGAAGTCCTGTGGTATATGTGTGAGTGGATATCTCTAAGTTGGTCTATGTATGATCCTCTAATATAAGTACAGTAAAGAATGACACAACAGTTTCAATTCCATAAAGGTTCTGTCTTTTAATATCTCTAGCTCATATATATATCATATCAAATTATCAATATTCATGCGTACAGGTGAAGAGGTGGAGTCTGGTTTACAATCTATATTCCTAAGTATGTATGTTACCTCCCCCTATGTGTATCTAATACTCCCACTGACCTGATATGACTTATCTCTGGACTATAGGTCTGAATGCTGTGTAATGGATAATTCCACTCCATCACATTATAAAGTTATCATGACTCGTATAAAATAGCCTCAGTTGAGGCAACTTAAAAGTTTTAGCTTTTACTAAGTAACTTAGGGCGCACCACTAGTAGGCTACTAGGCCTAGGTAGCAAAATACACAACCTGCCTGTCCCGACCCAAGTGTAGGCCTAAAATGTGGGGTTTCCGTGTAAAATGCGGGGTATGTGTAAAATGCGTCTTAACTAATTGAATAGCATGCGTAGCTTAGCCCGAGAGGCTCAGACTCTCTGGCTTAAGAGTTTGGTTTGTCGCTCATACATAGAGAGGGCCTGGGAGCCCGGGCTAGCGACATAGCTATGCGTTACGTTAGCCCAGGGGGCGGGGTCTAAATATTGAGGCAATATTGCCAATAAATTATAAAGCTGTAGCTAGGCTACGGTACGGTACGTAAGCAGAACCTACCAGCTAAATCGAAGAATTTTTCGGTCTTGAACGCTGCTGCGACGGCAAAACAGGCCCATTGTATACCTACGTCAACAACGGCACTTTTTACAAGAACATTGCCCATATTGATGAAGGAAGTCATTCGTGGATCAAGATAAGGGACCTTGTCCCCTGGCCCTCAACGTGCCGTTTGAACCGGAAACCCACTTACGAAGTAAACATAACTGACCCAGTTCTTACTTCCGTTGTTTGATTTATTGGCCAGTCCCCACAATATCGCCTATCGCACGCAGGTAAGACTGTTTCTGGTATTTAGGTTTACATCGAGATCGTTTGACATTCTATGATTCGTGGTTATGGACGTGTAAGCAATATGCATTGTAGTTTCCAACGGGTGTGAATGTGATGATTCAGGATCTTTGGCCGGGGCAGGGCTGCCAACTTCCGCGGAGAGGGCCGGACTCCGGCTCGTGGAGTGCGGTTGCACTATAGAGTACCGTAGCTTAGAGTAGCTCCCCCCGAGACGTTAGGGCCCCAGGCGGTAGGGCCCTGGGCCTGGACGTTAGGGCCCCCGGTTTGGACGTTAGGGCCCCGCCGGTAGGGCTCCTGCCATGGACGGTAGGGGCCCCGAGTCCATGGCAGCACCCCCCCCCCCCCCCGATTTATGGTTAGCGCAAGGCTTTAAATCGATATGTCAGGTTGTTCTATAATGTCTTAATGACAGCAATCATATTGATAAGGTCTACATTTGTGTTTAGGAGCATTGTTTTGAGTCTCGGTGGGAATCTATAACAATTCCATTCTACTTAATTCTAATCTCCTAATTAATTCTAATCTATTCTCAGAGGTGCCAAGTAGGAAGAGGTCAGATACGGGAGATCTCCCGTCCTGGGGGGCGGGGGGGGGGGGGGGGTCTGGGGCGGGAGCAATGTGAATAGTACTGAAAGGGGCCTCAGGGCGATATGGGCATTCCTAACATCCCTGAAATATATATTTATTTATTTAAACGTTAAAGACACATTTTAATAAGTCAATATATCATTTCAATGCAATAAGGAATAATTAATAATTATCAGCGTTAACTGTGCAAATACACAAACATATTTTACTGGAAATACCTGTAGAAGTGGTTGATGATAGATGGGTCAGTCCTCCTGGATAATCTCAATGTACCTGTGAGCAGCAATGCCAATATCCAATTCTTCATCGGTTACTTGCACCTGGGGATCATCATACACTCCAGCTTCAGGATGTCTACTGTCTGGCTCACTACGGCATGCTTGACAAAGCCACTAAGATACAGCCTGAATAGTTGCTTTGTTTCATCCAGGACCTGCAGTATCCTACAGCCTTCCCCCTTAAGGACCAATTGCCATGAATATGACTCCACATGGATGTTGTCATGGCATTAAGCAACCATCACTCACTCACTCCCCTTAAGGACCAAAATATAGAATAGGTTCAGCATCACATGCAAAAATGATCATAATTCTGCTACCCCCTATCCCACGCAGTGATAATGAGCTACATTCCCCATAAATGTGTACATTACTGTACTCACCTGAAAGAGGACGTTGAACTTATTCAGCCCTTTCAGCGCATGACTTAGAAAAATGTACGTCAGTCTCATGGACTCACTGTTGTAAGCCTCTTTGCATCGCATTGCCCGTCCAGGTTTCTCTGCTTCCGGGATACTATTGTAATAGCTCTGGAGAGCTGGCCACTGAGACAGAATGCGGTTGACACATCTTTCCAACGATAGCCACCTTGTTGATATGTGCTTAATGAGGATTTCCATAGGGGTATCGGTAAATAACTGGTAGAACTTGTAGTTCTCTCGCCGACCAGAGCTGCAAGAAAGTTACAATCAAGTCTAAATATTTTATACCAGACAAGGAAACTGTGGAATTGAATTGTACCTAATTATTTACGCTCTACTTACTATATATTGGCCATTGATTTTGAAATGAACGTGAATCAACGCGGAGAATAGCGTGCTAACTCTGATCTTTATTGTGCCTGCGCGGGCGGAAGTGACGTCGTCGATGTACACAAGCCAAACATTACATCCTCTTTTTTTTTTACAAATTTTAGAAGGTGGCATATATATATGTAGTGATAGCACCTGAACAACTCATGTTCTAAATACAGATCTTGGAGCATCAAACACAAGGTTAAAGACTAGGTATGATAATAACCATGAGATTACCAAAGATGTATCTTAGCACCAGGATAAACAATTCATCATATGACTTAGAAATGTTTGTGAGACATGTCAGGTATCGTACGTCAAGTGTGCCCGTTGTGTAAAGTATGCAAATGCGCAGTATGAGTTTAGATTTCTAAAGGTTTGGGATTATGGAACATAGTCCTTCATCCAGGCTGGGCTCCTTTTTACTCTGCTCGGTCTGTTGGGTGGTGGAGCAGCGTGTGCTGGAGGAGGTGGCGGCTTTGGTGCCGGTGCTGGTGGCTTCTGTGTTGGACCTGGCTGGTTTGGAGTTTCCTCAGGTGGGTTGACTAGAGCTGGCGGGTTAGGTGTTTGGATTTGCCCTGGTCTAGTTTGGATTGCTGGTGGCATGTGTGGCCCTGGAGTCCTGATAGTGTGAGGTCTCTCTCCAGTTATCAAGAGGTCTCTTCGGTTTCGCCTGTACAGTCGTCCTTGCTCTCCAGCCTTGATTATGTGGGAGTTTGGAGCGGTGTCATGGCGAATATATTCAGCTGGCTTCCAGCCTTGTGGAGTCCATACCCTAAGTCCTTTGTCTTCATCTATCGGCTTTAGAGATTGTGCACCTCTATCGTGATATATTTTCTGCTGTCTCCGGTACCCCATCATTCTTTCATGTACTTGGTTTGGTTCTGGGACTGCTGGTCTGAGTTTGCTGTCGGCTATAGGAAGACTGGTTTGGGCTCGTCTCCCTTGGAGTCGCTGCATGGGCGATCCTAAAATCTCGTCGCGCGGTGTGTTTCTCAGGTCCAGTAGTGCTAAGAAGAAATCGTCGCCGGACTGCTTACATTTCTTCATCAGGTCTTTTACCTGCCTCACCCCTTCTTCAGCAAGACCATTCGATTGCGGGTATGTTGGCGATGAGGTAATATGGTTGATTCCATATGCTTCTGTGAATTCCTTGAACGGGGTGCTGCTAAACTGGGGCCCGTTATCTGTCACTAGAATCTCCATAATACCATATCGGGCTATGTTATCTTTGATGTTACGGATTACTGTTGGAGATCTTGTGTCTTGGCGGAGTGGCGCCACTTCTATGAAATTGGAATAGTAATCGACCATGAGGATATAGTGAGCACCGTCTAGCTCAAATAGGTCTGCTCCGACCTTGTTCCACGGGAGTGCTGGAATCGGGTGAACAGTTAGAGGTTCTTTTTGCTGTTTGGTCTGATTCTCTAGACACGCAGGGCATTGGCTTGCCATTTCCTCGATCTGCGCATTTAGACCTGGCCAATACACCATGTCTCGAGCCCGCTGCTTGGTTTTCACGATGCCCGTGTGTGACTGATGTAAGGTCTTGAGGATTTTGCCTCGAAGCTTTTGTGGTATGATTATCCTTTCCCCCTTGAACACGATCCCATTGTAGGTGCTCAACTGGTCTCTCATGCTCCAATATGGGGCTACGCTGGTCGGTAGTTCTTGCTTGTTGGCTGGCCATCCGTTGAATATAACCCTCTTCAACGCCAACATCTCCTCATCACTCCTTGTTGCTTCCTCAATTTGTTCATGCCATTTATGAGCCAGGGTATCGATCTTACATACCATTAAGTCCTCGTCCATCATGACGTCGCTTGATTCCCCGGTGATCGGAAGTCTGCTGAGACAATCAGCAAGTCCAATTGATTTTCCGCTGACATGGATGAGCTTGAAGGAATACGGCTCAAGCTTTAGTCTCATTCTCTGGATTCTCATTGGGTTGGCACTCATTGGCTTCTTCATCAGCGCTTCCAGAGGTGTGTGGTCACTCTCCACTGTGATATCGTCTTTCCCGTATGCTAGCTTATGAAACTTGGTGCAGCCGTACACCACAGCTAACATTTCCTTTTCAATCTGTGCATAGCGCTGCTCAGTTGGCGTTATAGTTCTTGAGGCATAGGCGACTACGGCTCCATCTTGGATTGCGGCTGCCCCTAGTCCCTTGCAGCTTGCGTCCACTGAGATCAGTAATGGCTTCCGGACATCGAAGTATCTGAGAACTCTGTTCGATGACAGTTCTTGCTTTATCCTGCTGAACGCTGTCTGCTGCTCTAGTCCCCAGTGCCATTCATCTTGTGTTTTCAGCTCTCGTAGTGGCGCTGTCAGTTCGCTTAGTCGAGGGATGAATTTCGCGACATAAGCTACCATCCCAAGTACTGTCTCCAGCTCTTTAACGTCTCTGGGAGGTCTCATGCTTGTTATTGCCTTTACTCTGTCCTCTGTTGGTTGGAGGCCCTCTCCGGTCAGCTTGTGGCCTATGTAGTCGACTTCCGACTTCCCAACTTGACACTTTTTCTTGTTGAGTTTCAGGTTGATGCTTCTGCATTTCTCAAGCACTTTCTCGAGTCGGTTGTTGTGCTCAGTCATCGTCTTTCCGTGGATGAGGATGTCATCCTGGTAGATTTCCACTCCGGGAATCTCCTCGAAAGCTCCTACCAGTGCTGACTGAAATTTATCCGCAGAACACTTTGCCCCCATGGGCATTCTCAGGTTACGGTACCGACCAAACGGTGTATTAAAGGTCGTTAGGTACGAGCTCTTCTCGGTCAACATAATATGGAAGTAGCCCATGTTGGCATCGAGGGTGGTAAAGTGCTTGCTTCCATGAAGTCTTGTCACAATATCGTCAATATTGCTCATCGGGAAGTGTTCGCGGCGAATGGCTTTGTTCAGATCTGTGGGGTCTATGCATATGCGCACCTTGTCTTTGTCCTTCTTACTGACGACAACCATGCTGCTGACCCACGGCGTTGGCTCTGTCACCTTCTTTATGATTCCGAGCACCTCCAGCCGATGGAGTTCTGCTTTGACTTTCTCTCGGAGAGCGCAAGGCACGGACCGCGGTGGATGAATTGTGGGGGGGATGGTTTCGTCTATCTTAATGTCATATTCCCCTGGGAGGCACCCAATTTGGTCCCCAAATACATCTGCGTACTTAGACACAACTGACTCACAAGCATCATTAACAGTAATCTTATTGGTACGGGCGACCAGACCAAATCTAACACAGTCGGTCCTTCCAAGTAAATTGACATTTTTCTTACCATCCAATACCTGGAATTCAACATGTCTCATCATGTTCTTGTATGTACAAGGTAGAATTACAGAACCTACAGCTTGGTTGCTGATACCGTGAATACCTGTAATAACAGTAGCACTTTGCTTCAAATCATAGTTTACATTCAGTTTCTCCAAAGATTTTAAACTCAGAATGTTACACTTGGCCCCTGTATCTAACTCGACCTGAAATGAATCATTTTCAACCTTCAACATTGCATAGAAATCCCCGTCAATACAATCATCCCCAACATTGTAAACATTGACATGCATGGAATCAAAATTATCAAACATCTCATTCATTCCATCGTGACCCTCAGAGGTTTCTTCATATTCATGTTCATAGTTCTGGCTGCTATTGTCATCTGTATAGTGCACCCTTTGTCCTTGGTTCCTGTACCCATAGCTACCATGGTTGTAGTTGCTACGG
This sequence comes from Sthenelais limicola, assembly GCA_942159475.1. Taxonomy (NCBI): domain Eukaryota; kingdom Metazoa; phylum Annelida; class Polychaeta; order Phyllodocida; family Sigalionidae; genus Sthenelais; species Sthenelais limicola. The sequence continues at coordinate 111,067,161 of OW804096.1, read as the reverse complement.
CTACTACCCCTACCACGGCCATTATATGAGTTTCCACGACCTCTGGAATTACCTGAACCTTGAGGTTTGGCTTGACACAGAGATGATTTACAAAAATGCACCTTTGACCCACAAGCCCCACAGAACTCATTATCAGCTTTACAATAACCTGGGTTGTGATTTCTACAACACTTGTTGCACTTAGAGTTACTATTGTGTCCTGCACCACTGTTGTTGTATCCTGTACCACCGCTGTAGTATCCTGTACCACCGTTGTGGTATCCTGTACCACTGTTGTGGTATCCTGTACCACGTCCTCTTCCCCTTCCTTGACTTCTGTTTCCTGAGTAGTGGACCTGTGCTTCCCCTTGGTTTTGGCTTTCTAGGTTCTTAACATGAGCTTGTGTTAATTCAACCTGTCTGCATATCCTAGTGACATTGTTCATACTCAGCTGATCATCTGCAAGTTCCATTAGCTTTTCAGTACACTTAGAATCATTGACCCTATTTATTATCATGTCAATGATAAGGCTGTCTTCCAAGGCCCCATAGTTGCAATGTTGGGCTTTAGCCCTCAAGTCAGAAATGAAACCCATGATGGTTTGAGTCTTAACGTTTCTAGTTGTGCCAAGGAACTCCTGCCTTTTAATACTACGGTATCTGTGTACTCCAAAATATGCGTCAAACTTAGCAAATACAGTGTCTAGGTTATACCTGTCTTCTGCAGCAACTCCTACTACTCCTAGGATGCCATTATCTGGGTCAGCCTCAACTGCATCAATGGCTAGAGCCCAAACAAAACTATCATATATTTTCACATGCTCCTGACCCATGTGTTTTAGTAGCTGTCCTACCAACCTTCTACCAGCGGCATCATGTAGTCCTTTAGAGTCTAGATGGATTTCAAACTGTCTCTTATATGACTCCCATTCACTAGCACATGATTCGATGTCTGATGGCTTGAATCTACCAAGCTTCACTCCATTGTCGTCGTCCGCCATCTTGAGTGCGGGAAACGGGAGTCACGCTGGGTCTAGCTGATATAAACAAGTCCAAAGCAGCTTAAATGTAGCTTAACAGCTTGCTACAGACCTTTCTATAGTATCCCTAGTGGGTTATCAACAAATCCTGATTGTTTCGGATGGCTTGCATCGTTCTAACACAGGAAATTCGACCACTTCTGACACCATGAAATGAACGTGAATCAACGCGGAGAATAGCGTGCTAACTCTGATCTTTATTGCGCCTGCACGGGCGGAAGTGACGTCGTCGATGTACACAAGCCAAACATTACAGATTTATCATTAATTTGATATTGATTTTACGCATGATATATACCATGTACATACATATACATGTATACAACATGGTTCAAGCATAGTCATTATACCGTACTTTGTTTTAGTATGCACTTAATTAACTTACCATTTATCAAACCAGAAATAGGTGTCGACCAGGAGATCTTCCACCGGTTCCTTCAAACATTTCACTAAGGCCTGTGCACATAAATTGGCTATATGTGACACACAGCCGAGGCCAAACACTTGCTTATTTGTTGCCTCTCTTACTCTTGACAAAACCGACTTCTTCTTACCTACCATCACAGGTGCATTGTCAGAAGAAAAGCCCTTTATTGACTCCCATGGAATACCATTCTTCCTGGAATGGTTACAAATAAATTTTAGCACTTGTATTTCATAATTTTTACATTAAAGAAGGTGAAGCAAGTGGCTGGGAAACAACTATAAAATTTAAATCAGACACATAAAAATACTTTTTAAAAATAAAATAAAATAAAACACTTACTTCAGTATGGCGTCAATCTTATCAAAGAGATTTGCTGCATTACTTTGTTGCATATAGGCATATTCAGAAACCTATTTTGCACCCGTCCGAGGTCTGGGTTAATCACTTTTAGCACAAACGCACATGCCTTGTCATCATCTCGTTTGTTTGATTCATCAACCATGAGCGTTGTGGGGCCCTGCTTTGTGTATCTGATGTTTTTCTCCCTCTCCTCCACCTCCAGTGCATGCACGGCAATGGCTACAGTCTTTGTCCTTTTGCAAGAGAACTTCTCTGCTATCTTGCTGTCAGGAAACATATGTTTCACCAATTCAGAAAAACAATTTGAGGCGGTAAACGGCAGGTTGTGTTGGCCCACGAAATTGGCCCACAATATTTCTGCCGTCGTTACTTGATCATCCAGTGATGTATGGTTGGGACCATGTTGAAGTTAAAAAATCCTGGTCTGCTTACCATGTCTTTTAGCATCGCTAACTGAATTTAAATGTATTGGTCAATCCACATGCCTCTACACGCAGTTTTTGCCTCCAGCAGACACCGTAAAACTAACATTACAATATGTGCACAGAGCTTTGTGCTGATCACTTTTATCCCATCTTATTCCATCAAACTCTTTCTCCCAGTCAGGATTGAACTTAGTGGCGTATTTTGGCCTTTTTCTTGGCCTTTCTTTGCCTTCTGCCATTGTCCACGTTTTTTGAAAAACTGAAGCCGTTCTGAGTGTCTTTTCTAGTTGATCTTGTATGGTTGGAATCAGAGAGCAGAATGGCTAGCAGACTCCTGAATTTCCGCATATAGCTGCATATGGGCCTCCAACATGTTTTCATTGAGATTAATTTCCTTTCCCATGTTTATTTTACATTTATATATCAAATGGGGGTACCCAGATCAGAGGAGATTAATTCTCCTTATCAATGTTTTTACTATACATCGGGTGGTGGCAGCTATAAGAATTTTCAGGATGCTGCCTTCATCCCCGGCCTGCATCCTATTGTTTGTACCCGCAGGAGGTATGCCCACATGTGATTTCATCATTAGGCCAGACATTAGGCCGACATGGGAGATTTTGATGTGGACACGGGAGTAAGTCCCAAATTGGTCAGAAAAACGGGAGATCTCCCGCCAACATGGGAGGTTTGGCACCTCTGTATTCTCATGTTGGTGCATCATGTTGATCTTTTAGCTACTTCCCCTCAATATTACTGCAAATCTAACATATGTGTGAAAAACGCCAGTTGATGTATTAGATTTATATAACACCTTAATATTTCTTCTTTAATTTCCCCTCTAGCTAAAAGAGGAATATTGAATTTATTATATAGGCCTATGTGCTGCCCTCTGTACTCTGTTCTAGGGGTCCTGATGCCTAAATCGACAAACTGACATAGCCGTTTCTAATGATCGACAAATGACATAGACCCTTACTTAGAGCGACAAATCAACATGGAATTCTAGAGACAAGGGACAAATGCTCATCCTTAGCGCGACAAATCAACATTATAAGGTGTCCTGATGCCTAAAATTGACAAACTGACATAGCCATTTCTTATGATCGACAAATCGACATGGGATTCTGGGGACAAGGGACAAATGCCCATCCTTAGCACGACAAATCGACACAGGACCCCCCCATCAGAAGCCCTTGTTCTTTCAGGGGCCCTACTGTCCAAAGCTGGGGGCCCTACTGTCTAAGGCCTGGCCCTAACGTCTGGGCCCTAACGGTCTGGGGCCCCAACGTCCCGGGTCCATAAAGCTCATTCTAGACACATTTTACACAGACAAGTGCCTTCGGCTCTTGGGATAGAGCAGGTTTTAATTTTCCTTCTCAATTTTCCCTCTCCACTCCCCCTCTTTCTCTGGGTATATATCTCGAGAAAAAAAATGGAACGATATCTTCGTTATTTTGAATTTTAGAATTGCCAAATTTAACACTGGAAATCTATTTGAAAACAGAAATAATGAGGATTTAATATTGATTTAAAAATAATTCAATGTTAGGAAATAAAGGAGAGATCGAGGGAGGGGGAGAGAGAGAGCAAGAGAAAGGGAAAGAAATAGAGGGGAGAGAAAGCAGGATTGAGGGCAGGGGAGAGGGAAAGATTGTTTATCAATTATCCTACTCCTCCTCCCCCTTTCCTTCCCCTCCCCGACTACCTGTTAAATCCCCTTGCTCTCCCTCCCCTTTTCTTCCTCCACTTCCCCACTACCTGTAAATACCTCTCCCGTCCTCCCCCTCTCTTGGGTGGGTGGGTTGGTGGGTGGAGGGGTGCATGGGAGGAGGGCAGGCGGTTGGAATGGGAGGAAGAGTTCCACCCCATCCAGGGACAATGGAGATTTATAAAGGTCGGAGTGATAAAGATCCATATACTTCAAATATGCATATTTAATGATATCAGTAAACTGGAAAGACAAAACTTTTATATATCTATATTCAGGTATTAGTTCCAGAAATCGCCACTGCTGAATAGCGCTAAAATAGGCTTGAGAATCCTTAACGCTGGAAATCTATTTGAAAACAGAAATAATGAGGTTTTAATAAAGTATTTATTAGAGGAGTATTAGAGGAATGTACTGTGTGGACGGGTACATTCTTTCTCTGAGAGACAGAGAGAGAGGGAAGGAGGGAGAGAGTGGAAAGCCTAAATCCCTCTATGTACAGTGGCACAACCTCTGGTGGAGATCATTTTAATATTCCACTAAATATATTCATATTTACTGTTAAATATGGTATTATTCATCATGGAGTCAAAACACACCTCTACACATAGGCAGTGTCAATGCTGTATAGTGGCAGTCATGGGTTTGTTTGTCTGAGGTTGCACCACATAGAGCCCAGTGGCAGTACATGGGCGATATTTCAAATAATAGTTGTGTTGAATGACTGAAATACCTGCTGATGCAAGGCAGGAAAAAATTACTCTATAACTTCATTTAAACAAAGCAAAAAAAACCATTGCAAATATAGCAAAAAAGCCATTGTAGCAACCATATTTGTATCTTTACAATACAAAAGTATTGTTTTTGGCATCTGCTGTGCTACCAACTTTTTAAAGATCACTTTCATGTCAAGGTTACCATTTTCATGTTACAGGTGGTTGTTTGTGAGGTTCGGTGAGAAAAACAGAAGTTTTTGGGGAAAACTTTTAATTTTTGAAAAATTATAGAAAATATTATTATTAACCTATTTCTTCATATGATACATCATCCGAAAGATCTGTTTATGAACTCTAATCTATTTAATATACACTAAGCTGCATCATGAGTATTTAGGATGTCAGATTCAAAAACATAGTGTATAGACCCGCTTTGGTTATATTTGGCTGCCATCTTGAAAAATGGCGGCCAAATTGGAATTTATCTAAACCAAAGCATTGTTTGTGGTATTTGTTCTGAAAAAAAACCATATCATTTGTTTCCATGAGTGTTTGTTATAAACATCGATCGTACAGATGCCTGCTGGTCCTGTCCTCAGGTAGATCCTCGTTCATCGGTTGTTTTGCCGCTGTCCACTACAACCTCCAGAGGTGCGCCGACTGGGGTGATCAAATCCCAGCCCAGGATCAACTCTACTCTCTCCACCTCTCACCTCTCTTCCTCCACAGCCACATGGATGCTGTTTCCGCCTCCCTACACAGAGAGCCAATGAACCGTTTCCTCTCCCCTCCTACCACTCCTATAGTTCTCAGTGCCCTCCACATTGACTGGCCTGCAAACCCCCTGCATCCGATCTCCACAGGGAAGCACCATACCTTCCAGCCCCATTGTTGGCATTCACTGACTAGGTCCTGGTACTTGGTCTTTTTCCAATCATACGCTTCCTCTATTCTTTCCTCCCATGGCACAGTCAACTGCACTATTATGACCTGCTTAGTTGACGGTGACCAAGTCACTATGTCAGGCCTCTGGCTGGTGGCTGCTACCTCAACGGGAAATACCAAGCGTGTCTTAATGTCCGCTCGCATCTCCCAGTCACCTGATGTCGCTAGCAGCCCACCTCCCTCTGTTCTCTTTCTAGTTGGTTCCTCTCCTGCTCCCACAAAGTTGATGAACTTTGGTCCTCCCTTTTTCACCTTTGTACTCTTCCTTCGCAGTTCCAGGGTGTCCCCTCTTTCAGTGCTACAGAACATGACAAGAGTACATGCTCCAGATTGAAGCACAGTACAATGGGCAATTAGGATCCTCCGTCAGTCCCCATGTTACCAGATTAGTTGGGCTTGGTAACACGTCGTAGACAGACTTTAGTTGGAATTTGAGTCTGTATGGTTATGTGTTCCATATCTCACTCCAAGATAGGCTTTTCGATCTACACCCTTCCCAGTTTAACCAACTCCCCTGCTTTTTCATGCCTGCTGCTTTTATCATCCTGCCTTCCTCCTCCATGACCCTGACTTCTGACTGAACCAAGTGTCTCCTCTCTACTCCTTTTGCTGCTTTCCATCTGGTGGTTGGTTACTCTCCATGAGTGTAAATATAGACCTCTAGTTAACACAGTTTCAACCCTCAAAATCAGGTTATAATAGCCATGGTCATACATGGTGGCCATCTTGACAATTTGTCTAAAATACAGAGAAATATTGCATAAAATATTGATATCAGCATATCAAATGAAAGCTTATCTTCTGTGCTATAAACCTTTTAATGATCACTCTGATGTCTGGGTTACAATTTCTGAGTTACAGAAGTTGTTTGTGAGGTTATTTGAGAAAAACAGGTTTTGGGCAAATATTTCTAATTTTTGAAAAATCATAGAAAATTATCATATTAACGGATTGCATCATATGATACATCATTTGAAAGCTCTTTTTATTACCTTTAATCGATTTAATATATACTAAGCTTTATTATGAATAAATTTGACGTCAGACTCAGAAACGTAAAAAAATGGTGGATAAAAGCGCCCCCTGGCGGCGGCCATTTTGCAAATTTGAGTGGCTAACGGTTTTTTTTAATCAGACCCCCTATAGGTACATTTGTGCAAAGTGCCTTGCTTCTATCACAAAATGAACAATTCAACCCAATATTGGACTTAGTATCTCCCACTAATGCTTCAAACTCAGGTTACAAAACCATAATAGTTTCTGAAGATGCAAATGTATTAGTCCTGTGTCAGCTTCTGCGATAAAATATCTGCTCAAATGTACCAGAAAACTAATCCCATATCAAATTCATTGATGCCAACAAAATAGCGCGGAGTATGGGGAGGGATGTGACACAGGCCTTTATTGGGCCTGCACGCATTTACAGAGTGTGACACTGTGAGTTCTTTTGCATGCTGTGGAAAGGTATCTGCCTTGAAGCTGGTAAAGTCAAAGCCAGTCACCAAGAGATACTCAAGGGAATTGGTAACCAATGGAGTTGTGTCAACTGATTTGTTCCATAAGCTCCAAGGATTCACATACAAAATGTATAATGGCCAGACTCCTACAACCAACATCAATGATCTAAGGTATCGCTTGTTCAACATTAAGAAGGGAGACATTGAGCCCTGGCAGTTGCCTCCTTGTGCTGCCTCCTTGCAAAAGTATTGCCTACAAGCCAATTTTCAAGCAGCTATCTGGAAACGCTGTCTTGAACCATGTCCAGATATTCCATCACCAAAGGGCAATGGTTGGCACACTGAAACAACAAATGGCCTGGAATACCTGTCTGTAGACTGGACCGAGGGTCCGCCTGCTCCAGAGGCTGTTCTACACTTGTTATCCTGCTCATGTAAAAGGGAATGTAAACCAACAGACTGCCCATGCATTGCAAACAGACTTAAGTGCACTCCAGTTTGTAGGTTGCAAACATGACAAAACCAGATGACAGATGATGATATGATGATGGTGCCAATGACCAAGAGGATGATGTAACAGATGATGATGAATAGGACTGAGAACTTGTCACAATTTGATGTTAGTGTGTTTCCTTTCTCTCTATTCAAATGTGGTTTCATTGTTCGAATTTTTAACTGTTCAGTTACCTAAATTTTAAAATGTAACTTAATGTGAATGTAGGCTAATGTGTAGTAACAAATGGTGCCAGTCGATTTATCATTATTTGCTTCAGTATTCATGTACAGTGATTTGTGAAATGTGACCTAATTCACATGGTTGACCTAGATCCTCTTATTTGACCTTGACCTAGAAAAATCCTCTTTGTGCCCTTAATGAATAAATAACTTTAGACAAAATCATCAAACTATTGTTTACTACAAAGAAATAATATTGGATGCTATGAATATCAATCTGTGTTTCCTCACACATGTTATGCATCAAAGACTTTTCTACATTCTAATGGCTCTGCCATGTTAAATACTTATCACAGAGCTCCATAATTTCTCACAGAGTGAGTTAATACATGCAGGTCAGTAAATCCATTGTCAGATAGGTCATCCATATTTACCATAGAATTAAAGTTATGAAAAACATAATATAGCATTTTTTATACTTTAGCCCCATTTTAACATTGACCTAGGTCATAGCAGGTGACCTTGACCTTGACCTTGGATTAGAAAAATAATGGCTTAAATGAATTCCTCATCCCTGAAACCCTCTAAAAACCAAATTTGAATGACATTGGATGGGTTTATGTTGTTAAAAAATATATTCATGGTGTTTTTTCTCGGCATCATATTTATGCTACTAGGTCATTGTTCTGTCATGTTAAATACTTATCACAGATCTCCATAATTTCTCACAGAGTGAGTCAATACATGCAGGTCAGTTATTAGGTTTATGTTGTTAAAAAAATATGTATGTTGTTTTTTCTCTGATCTAATTTTTATGCTACTTGCCGCTTCTTCACTGATTGTAATGGCTCAGGTTTGTATAACCCCGGTCGTAGGGAGTGAGAACTGAGGGGGTGTAAATTTGGAGGATTTTTCAAGAATAATTCCGGATATTTTGAAAATCCTCTTTTACTTTTAGATTATCTGTTTAAATGAGAGCAATGTTCCATATAAGGATCTTATAGGGTATCTCCACCAATATGTTATGTAGACCTAAAGAGCTATTGTATATGAATATGAGAGATCTAGAAAGAACAACCCTCACACTGTGGTAGAATTTGTATGAGTGTTTAATAGTAACATAGGACTTGGGTGCTTCAGGTGGAATACATACATATAAATAAGCAGCTACAGGAAGGGGCAGAGAAAAAGAGGGGAAGGAGAGAGCGCACAGGGGGGAGGGCGAAGAAGGAAAAAGTGGGAGGGAGAGGGAGAGGTAGGGTAGAGAGAGATTGGAGGGGGAGAGCGAGGGAAAAGAGAAGGAGGTGAGGGAAGAGAGATCAGAGGGGGAGAGCGGAGGGATAGGGTGGGGGAAATAGGATAGGGAAGGGGGGAAGAGGATACAGAGAGAAGAGGGGAGCGGGAGGGTAGGGACACAGAGAGAAAGGAGGAAGGGGGAGAGAGTGAGAGGAAGAGGGTGACCATCCAGAGGAAGGGTACTTTGCTAGTATGCAATTTAGACAACAGTTGAATATCCGAACCGCCAAGTATCTTGGGCACATTAGAACTACATGTATACAGGAAAAGTCCAATGCTATACTAATAGAACATTGAAACTATGAGTCTATGGCAGAAGGCCTGCTTGGCTGGTTTATATGAAGTCTTTTGGGAACAGAGGTTACATATCTATTTCCATGTGATGTATAATTATCAGGCAACTTGCACTAAACATAACAGAAAAGCATCCTTAAGTTAAACATGTGTATTTATGTAATTAGATTTTATGATGAATATGAAGCATACACTTTTTATATTTAAAAAAAATGTACAGCCATGGACCCCCCACCCCCACCCCAGTAGTAACAGCCGCGAACCCTAACGGACATTCCCTCACCCTGGGTCACCTCTTGCTACTTCGGTAAACTGAGGGAAATCCCCGGCTGGGTAGGGGCATATTACTACCATTCCCCCATACCCCCGGTTTAGTTGGTGGGCTTAAAGCTGGGTTCCACTGCTCGCCTACTTCTCCCGCTTCTGCTCCTGCTTCTTTAATCAAGAAGCGGGAGCAGAAGTGGGAGAAGTAGCCAAGCAGTGGGAGCGTAACGGAGATGATTGCTATTGGCTCCCGCTACATAGCCACATTACTTCCGCTTCTTTTGGCGGATTTTTGAAGCGTAGAGTGCTCCCTCTTCTATCAAACATGTTTAACAGCCGCTACTTTGTAGCTGAAGTAACAGGAAGTAGCGGGAGCTGAAGCGGGACACTAGCACCACTCTACATTTCCCCTCACGTTACTTGATGTGTTCATTTACATGTGAAAATAAAATGTTGTCTGCTCAAATTTCTTAGTAGCAGTAAAGTAGCTGTGGAAGTAATGTGCCAGTAGCACCCGTTCTGGTTACTTTCAGTTGCTTGCTCCCGCTTCTAAAGAAACAGGACCAATTGACTGTAAGAATAGCGGGAGAAGTGGGAGGAGTAGCCGGCTAGTGGAACCCAGCTTTTGGAGCTCAAAGTAGGCCATTTACTTCTTGTCATGACGAAGTGAAGTTTAGCATGTTGATTGAATTTTGGGCGACCATTTTGAAAAAACATCATTTTTTCGAAAATGGGGGTTGATATCAGGTGTGTCTTTGGATAAATCTTTTTCTATTGCCCTAAGGTGTATACCATACCATACCAAGGGGACCTTTGCATCATGACTTAAAAGTATAAAGTTTTTTTTGTTTTTTTTTTTGTTTTTTTTCGACCTGAGGAAGGGACTGTGTCGCACCGTACACATAAAAGTATAAAGTTGCTAAGCCCACCAACTAGTACGGGGCTGGGGGTTGCAATTGACAAGTGCATTATTACGTATAAGAAGGCATTTATATGTTGTCAATGTTGTGGTAATCCCCGAACTGTTGCTTTTCATTTACACTCATTTTGCATTAGGCTAAAGACGCTACTGTAGGATTACCAATAAACGCCTACTTCAGGCCAAATAGATACCTTGAAATAATTTAACTTGATGGATGTTACTTAGATTATGAATGCCTACCGAATATGTGGGTCCGATTTCCAGAAAATGTACAATTCACCTTCGCCAATCTTCTCAAGTAACCCAAATTTCAATTGAAAATAAAGTTCAAAAGACAGTTCAACACAACCAAACCGATTGCTAGAATCAATGCAATGCCGAATATAATTGAGTTTACCTAGTATTGACCAAATTGCAGCCTTATTTAGCAGATTTTCCTAAATGTGTAGAGCTGCCAATTGTACATTATCTGAAGATCTGACCCATGTATAGAATCAATAGACTTTGCCTGACGAACGCAGCATTAACAAAGGCAATTAAAAGAATTTGCATTAGCCAAGAGAATATGCAATGAGCAAGAGAATTTGGAAAAAAAACAGTGCGAAATCAAATATAAAGTAAAATAAAAAAAAAATCAATTCAATTAGCAATGATAAACAAGGAATCGATAGAAATTATACTGCAAACCATTTGAATTTGAAAACTTTTTATTCAATTCTTAAAATTGCGCATAGGGGGCGATCTCCAGCTAGTGGGAGGATTTCAGACCCTCTTATGTCGTTACAGGTACCTTTTTTAAGTGATTGACAATGCTCACCTCTGTCTATGACTGGAGGCGACCAACCACTATACTATCAGTTCAGTAAAGTATTCATAGTTTAAATTAGCTTTATAACATGGGGGATTTATCCCGCAGCAGTACAGTAAAACGATTTATTTCCTTTTCCAATAATAAACTCTCTGAGCAGTGAGATGTTAATCTATAAAGTTGTCATCTGACCATATAGAATATTTCGATGCATATTTCTTAAATATGACTGAGTCATTGATTTGGTGGGCCACCGTCTGAAGCTTTTTCCAAAAATATGGAATTCTATTCAGAATTGCCTTACGTATTTGCTCGTTTTTTGGACCATAAAGAAGGCATGGTATTCAGCCTAGGCCACAGATGGCGCCATTGTACTCTTCATTGTAGTTCCTCGTATGTGGAAACGGCCGAATTAGCGCCAGACTAGTAGTATATGGAAATGGGCGTTAGGAACGTTTTTGATGCTGTATAGGATTTACTCACTCAACGTCTGCCTGTATCTATATCGATCTTTAGGGTTAATAATTAATTCTTATATGCTAGAATACTTTAAAAAGTGCACCAAGTGTCATGAATGCCCTTGCCATGTTATGTCCTTCAGTATTAATAGTGTGGTCACGTTAGGCAATATTACGTGTTCTTCCCAGACACCGAAGAAAAATTAACAATCGGTACATAAGGCGTATTGTATTTAATGATTTTTATTCAGCAAAACATTATGTACGGCTACATTATTTTCAGTTTGGGCTGGTTTATCATAAAAAAATCGAGGTCGACAGGTAGCCTACTCTTTCAAGATCAAATAAGAATAAAAATATACACATCAGATAGACAATAGTTGAACCTTGGTAATCCGATAAAGATAAAAGACATCATCTGGCGTCGTAAATAAAAAACAAACTCGTGGCAGTCCAAGTTCGTGAGTCGATTTAAGTCAATTACATCACACAACCGAACAGTAGAGCCTGAGCCGCAAACAACCTTCCTATGTGTGTGGAGAGCGAAGCGTGAATTTCTAAGCGATTGCAGTTTTTGTAATTTCGTTTTGGAGCCTGAAATGCAAATGCCTACGAACTCTAGCTAAGGCAGTATAGTCATTTTATAGATATCCTGTTTTGTTTTGAAAGTCAGAGAGGCTTTGGCCATATAGTAATTCTGTCTTTCTATTGTCATCAATATGTTAATTAAAAGTTAAACTCTTGTCCAACGGAAGACCCAGGTACCTATATTCCCCAACTTCCTTTAATTGTATGCCTCCGAGGTGTAATGATTTGGCTTGGCTATTGGATTTCCTTTAACAAGTATAAAAAGATGATATATTAACCAAGTGAAACTTAAATTTAAACTTAGCTATCACTCCCATCGAAAGGGAAAAGGTTGCGATGTGCACATGTTGATGATTGATTCACTATTAGGATGCCTTTATATGAACATTGTGTTTAATTTCATGTCCAGTACAGGCGAAACTGCCTTAAAATGCCAGTAACAAAGATAATGTTTATTTCACTAATTGAGAGCGATTTGAAAACCACGTCATTGAATAAGAAAGGTGTTGTATGAACGGTATTAGAAATGTATATGAGATGTCTACCCAATAAAATAACTAAATAATACGACAACCAGGCAAATAATATGTATATCAGACTGTTTTATTCACAGAAGATTTTGAGTAAATTCATTCTCTTTATCGGAAATAAACATGATACATACATTTCCTATTTATAAGATTAAAGTATATATAACTTACTCTTGGAGGCATTTAAAGAAATCTTGTTTACCCTATACACCAAGTGTCTACCCTATCAAGATCATGTTGCAGCATATCTTGTAGGTTTTCTGAGTTATTAGCATCATAGTTGCATTTTGCGGTTTGGATCGAGAGGCTGTTCCCCCCCCCCCCCCCCAGTTTGGAGGGACTCTCAACTCTGCCGTTACAATCATTTTTCCAGGGTAAAGGCGCTACTGTCCATTGTGATATTGAAACAGGCAGTTAGAACTTGCCCTGATTGAATCCGGCCTTGCGTCCTAATATCATAATATTACCCTAACCCCTTTAGGTCAACCTTGCTCCTAGCAGTTTGACATTGTGTTGGCACAACTCTAGCTAAGGACAGAACCCTATGATCCATCCAAATGTGGTGCATTCGTCAAACACTCTTACAACCATTTGAGCCCGCCAATTAAAACCTGCGCAGCAAATCCTGCTTAATTCTCCTTATCCTTGATAGCGCGAAAATAAGCTATCCGACCATCACGCCACCTGGAGGCGGAGATAAAGCTAAGGCGGGAGCTTCCGGCTATGGCTCCGGCAACCTTAGAAACAGAGTAGGCCTAAACATGATTATAACATTGCTCGGGCTCTACTCTTTCAAATAGGTAAAATTATATACCTACGGATAGCTGAGAATATACTCTTTTCATATTTTTTAATCCCGTGACTATCCTCACATTTTTTGCTGGTGTTATTGCCGTTTTCGCGGGTGGCGGTCGGCGCGAACACCTAAGGCGGAAGCTTCCGTCTCAGCCTACTGGGAGATAATGCAGCCTACAGCGCCACTGGTGTTAAATTCGCACCCTATCCGACTATTTGAGTTCAGCAGAATTAGACCGTTTGATGCTATTTGACAACTGTGAGGAATACACAAGGGTATTTGTCAACAAGGTGCCACAAACCCACTGTTGGGCCGCTGTAACCGGAGAGATATTACTAAATGGGCTTTCTGTGTATGTCAACAAACTGGTTTCCGAATACCTCCATTGACTAACGAGGAATCTCGTGCAGGCTGGCAGGCGGCATTTGCAGCATCAGAGTGGAGGAGAGAGGCAGCAGCCCTGGCCACTACCTCAGCCGGAGCTAGACTCGGCCACAAGGACAGATAAAAGCCCACTGACTGCAAGCATAGGATTACTAAGGAGGGGGAGCAGGAAAGGAGACAATTTGATCATTCCAGTCCTACTCTCAGAGCCTGTGGCCAGGGCGAGGGTGCCTTGTAAGAGCTGCTCGAGGGAGATTCCCAATCGAGCTTTCTATGTGTTCATTTTCTCGTGTACTCAAACCTATTTCTGTTTCTGATTTGTCTGGATTTATACTCACACCAACATAGCGTTTCAGAAAGCCCACACTTTGCGCTGTTGGAGGTGGAACATTTCCCCTTGCTAGGATTAGTCACGATATTGCATCATCATCATACGCCATCATCCGCCATCATCCTTTTGAGATTGGATTGGGGATAGAGCATGGATAGTCTCTGATTGCAGTATCCATTTATTTGAATGTCATACATTCCAAGTTACTTCTGGTACTGACGATTAGTGTGTGCACGCGTACATGTGTATGGGTAGTAGCGGTAGAGCCAGAGAACAAGCACTCAATCCAGCTCTCCACCCCTGGAGTTTCCACCAGTCGTACACCATCACTTCTATCAATACAGCACTGTTACTACTACCACTGTCTCTATTGGCTCGCCTTAGCAGCACCCCTTTGCTAGAACTTTAGGGACGCCTCTCTTGAGACCAGGGTCATCGCTGACACAGAAAAACTTGTAAAAGCTTCACCATCGTCGCCTGCCCTCTTGGACATCGGGGTTATGGAGTCGATATAGGAAGTCTATGCTTGCCAGCCTGTCCACAGCCAATATCTGGTTTGTTGTGTCTACGAGGGTGAAGGAGGAGACGATCTAGACATCCCCTTGGCACTCTTGGCTTAGAGTAAGCTTTTGGTAAGGCGGTATGCTGGTGCATTACATTGTTTTTATCAGATAGGCAGAGTTGTATATACCAAAGACTGAATATGGATGTAAAATTGTCTTCTGGTAATGGGAACTGGAATGGAGTCGAGGTAGTCACGTTTACTGCTTTACTGGATACCGACTGGGCATTGAATATAATATATGAATGTTGTGTATGTATACATATGTCGATATTATACCTTATATGTATACCCACTTCATATACCAGTTTCTATCTAAGTTACTTATTTCCATTTCGTATGGTATATCATATATTCGTGCTTTATACTTTTGGGATGTGTTAAACATTTACTTTCGGTTCGGGTTTCATTTATTGTTTTACTGTCTTACTGCAATAAATGAATGTTTTTATGGACATTTTTTAGATATGTTTAACATAAAATGTAGAGCATAGTGTCATGTTGTAAGGTAGACACCTATAGACTCTAACCCCCAAGCAAAGGTTAGTGGGAATAGAACCCTGGAGGCATGCTGTTACTGAGATATCACCATTCATTGCTCTGATTCATATGTAAGGTAATAAACTGACACTTGCACACGGAGACTAAAAGGATCAACAACTCTCTTTGTCTCTCTCTGATATAGTAATAACGTTTAGAATAAGTGAAAAAGACCAAGTCTATATTATAGACTTAGGATAGAGATATTTATATCACACAGTGATATGACAATGGTGAACAACCCGAAATAAGATCCAGTGATATATGGCAATAGTCACTTGCTCCCCACTAGAGGAATCCACATTGTCAAAGTCTGATGTGTTGTCGGAGCATTGGTGCTTTGAATTAGGCAGTAGGTTATTACTAATATTATGGTAAGGGTGTAAGATTTCTCGTTCCTTTAATTCATGTGCTGAGTCTATTTACTGGCTTATTCCCCCATACTCCACCTACCACTACAAGGATTCCGTTTGAGTAAATGTGGTAAATCAGGGCCAGATCTGGGTCACTCATCCCATGGTCACCTAGAATTGCACAATCGGCCTTCACAAATCTTCTCAAAATACCAAAATTTAAGACAAATATGAAGATCTAAATATAGTTAAAAATAACCAAACAGATTCTAAATCAACCCATTACAAAATGTACTCAGATATGTACACATATGTATATTATTTACGATTTTTCAGCTTAATTTGATGAATTTAGTAAATTGTAGAGGTGCCAATTGTACATTTTCTGACGATCTGACCCACGTCACTCATGGATTACGTGTTATTAACATACTCCCTCAAGTGAACCGTTACAAAAGTATTCTAATAAAGTATTAGCCAATGAGTTATTTCAAGGGTTCAGGGCATTACATAGTTAGCACATTTCCTGAGGGCGAAGCCCGAGGGAATGTGCTAATTCCAGTAATTCCCTGTAATGTCTTATGTGAGGATTCCACTTAATGTGGTCTCTATGCTATATCCTTACACTTCAAAGCAAAATCTGCATTGATTCTAGATGCATCTTGATGGCTGGCTCATAATCGTTTCTATATTTGGTATTAGTCATACACATTGCCCTTAAGAATAATTATAGATTTCACTCTAAAACTAGAAAGTTGCAGTTTAAATGAAATTTTTGGGCCTATTATTCACAAATTTAGAAATGTTTTCAATTGGGTTCAGCAAGAAGAATTCATTCTCTCTCTTTCTCTCTGTCACTGCCTCTCTCTTCTGTCTCTCCCTCTCTTAGTCCATGTACCTGGACCCTTCTGCCCTGAAGAGTCCATACACCCGCACAGGGTTTGAGGTGTGTGATGTAACGCCGCAAATTTTCTGATTAGCTGATCTATTTTTAGTAATGTGCACGCCTATGTTCTGGTGTAGTGGATCATGGGATACTAGTAGAAACTCCTATGCATTCCTCAGTCTTAGGGAACAGTCCCACATATGCGAGGGTGGGACTGTACTAGACGGTCAGCGTCCAAACACGTTTTGTTTACAAAAGCGTAAGCTAATTATAGAATCTTTCGAACAAAAGGCAACATAAATCCGGTCTTTCGCCAACACATACCACTCGCTCATTGATTTTGTTTTTCTCACACTTTTTGTCATATGAATCTCCGCAATTATTACTGTCTTTAGATATCTATGCTATCAATGCACACTTTATCCAAGTGGAAGAAATGGATACTTGTCCACATGAAAAAAACAATCGCAACGGTACTCACATTTTTTATTTCATTTTTCACTTCCCGAACAATGCCAGTTCGCCCGGTCCTACAGTCATGTGTGCATGCTGGCTCACTCCCATACATCCACACTCTGGCCTCCCGTACTCACCACACCAGCAGTAAAAGACACTAAAATGAATGGACATTTAGGTAGGGGAGAGGGAGAGGAGGGCGGGTGGAGCGGGGTGTCATTGAAAATGAGAAAATGAATCTCTATTTATACAATTAAATAGCCTACGACTTCCCCTCACTTCCCCACAGATCTCGTGGCTATGCTTCTGGAGTCTGTCCCTCTCTCCACTCTCTCTCTCCCTTTCTCTCTCTACCTCTCTGTCTGTCTCTCTTGAAGAATTAAAATACCTGCAGGATTCTGGGCTCATGGAGATACATTTTGAGACTCATATGATTCTAACAGATTTACGTCAATCATTGATTTGGATCCTGTTTGCTTTTATCGGCTGAATGGGTGTGAACTGTCAGCTGAAATAAGATGATATCACATCACGGCTTGCATTGAATTTATTTCACAGTGATAAGGGGAGTGTGATATACAAGCAGGTGCTTGTGTCAGATAAAATCAATGCCTGTTTACTATAGCTGTGACCTAGTTGTGCGTGAAAGTTACGTAACACTGACCTGGGTAATCTCTGCATAAGACTTAAAGGAACACTTAAGGGGCCAAGGGAGAGTGAGGGTGGCAAAAGTGGTTGCAAAAGAACACTCAAAGGGACCAAGGGAGAATACTGTCTAGCTGTTTACTAATGTTACTGCTAGTATTTTTAATGGACCTATGCATGAACCTCAGTAACACCAGGCCAATATTCATTGTATTTCTTGTCCATCCATCCAGCCCAACAACATGTCTCCTTAAATAAGAACATTTTAAATTTAAACACCAGCATTTTCAACCCCGAACACATTAATATCAAAGTTTAAAATACCATTTGAATACAAGATAGTAACATCTGAAATTTCAAATCTCATTCATATTCCCTAAAACCTTACAAGAACCCCTTAACTGTTTAATTACTTTTTGTAAAGATTGTGATCAATGAGGAAAACGTCATTGGTACTTTTGCTTCTAGACAGAAAGGTCTACTGCATTTTAAAATAAAATTGTATTTCATCTGCCTGCCGATGTATTCATGTGAAAACATCTAAAAAAGGAGATAACTCAATGAACAGATATAGAATGAGACTGTAATATCGTTACTTTCAATATCAATTTGAATAATATTTTCTTGAATACAGCAAAAAAAAATGTGGTCACTTGCCAAATTAGCCATTTAGATTTTTATTTGCATATTCACCTAGTAACATTACTTTATATCTCCGACTAGGTTTCTGACTGATGTTAAAGGGGAACACTGGACTGAGTATAATGCGTTTTCAGATGTTGGGAAAAACTATAATATGATGTTCTGTCGGTTGTAATATGTAATTCAATTATTTATAAATCACTGGGGAGTAATTGTTTGTGTTATAACTGGCTATTATCCGGAATACTGGCAGCTACCATACTCCCAGACTCCTATGCTGATTGACGTCAGCAAAGCACAGCAAACTTCTGTCAGTCTGAAGGTAGTGTTATTGTATACAGATTGCCCTACTGTATGCTACTATTTTGGTGCACTCAAATCACTTCTTTTCAACAATGCATGACTTTGAGGCTCATGGATGTTACACCAGAACTAATGAGGAATGAAAAGACCCTATGGATCTCATTGTTTACATTTTCAATGGAAGGATAAAGGAAGGTGCAAAGAATAAACTTCCTCCTCCTCATTCCTGATCACTACCAACTTGTTGTTGACTAGTCAGGTTGACAGCCTTGCATGCATTACTATGGAAAGCTATTTATATTCATAATATAAAAGTTGGGTTCATTAACATATCCTATATTGATAGATCTTTACTACCTTTAGACCTGAGCTACCCCTATATTATATCATAAGGCCCTATCATTATTATATGTGATATTAGCTCACAGGTATATCTTGGAGTATGTTTGTTTATTTGGGAGGATCAGTCATGTGTTTATAAATGGCTTTCCATACATACCATAGAGTGGACACTGTTTACTGTAACAGTAAGTAGACCGTGACCACAGACTGACCAGCAGAACGGTAGTTAGCCTGCCCCCTTTAGTGTCATACATCTAGCAATATGGAAGCACTCAGAGCTAGCTTTGGGGAGAGCGGGACAGAATTTACTTGATTGATTCTGGCAATATCATTGCTCAGAAATGCCTAATATAATGAAAGATACCAGTAATTAACCATACTTGAGCTGTATGACCAGCAATTGTTCCAACCCAGTGTTTTACTTTAAAGATGTAATATACCTCATTGGTCTAAGAATTTTCTATTTGAAATTAGAATGATGGAAATATGCGACGTTAGTCACACAAATTTCTCAAAAAGCCATGTATTTGAAAAGTCACCAAATGTCTATGGGTGCAATGTCTATGGGTGCAAACACTTATTAAAGCGGAGCTTCTTTCACTCTAGCTTCGGCCAGTTTCAGCTAGGTGTCCTCACATTGTATATGGACCGATTCTGTGGCGTTCAGTTGGTGAATTTTACTTCTATTTTCCCCCAACCAATTTCTTTCATGTTTGGACTTATGTACCAGAAGACACCTTCCTCTAGATGATGGTTTCATAAACAATTTTTTTTCTAAATATAAAATTTTGACTTACGCGGCACTAGGGTTTCCACAAAGGGACTTAATTGGCATGTAATCTGTTGACTAGTTTGTATAATTGGCTGACTTGCTGGCCCAGTCAGCTAGATCAGCCAGTGCGAGCCAGCTTAGCAGTGGCTGTCAAACCAGGGTAGTTAATTAGGTGACCCAGCTAGCTTGTGCTGGGCCCGCATGTGTTTTAATTAATTAGTTAAAAAAAGCCTCGTCCCCCAGTGAAGGCCTCCTCAGGCTAGCCTTAGATCAAAATGGGTACATGAACCTGGAATATTTTCGCACATTGCTTTCATAGCTCTTGGCCCCAGCCCCCCCCCCCCCCCCACACACACACACATACACACAGTCAGTGGTCAAAAGTGTACGCTTTTTTGTTCCAGCCTTTGAAAAGGACCCCCTTTCTGCGAATTTCCCAGGCATTTTATACCCCCCGTTCCTTTTTGTGGCAAAAATGCAGAAAATCTGATGCTAAAAAAGACCCCTTTTTATGATTTCAAGGAGTCTTGCTTAACATAATACCATTTTCACAAACATGAAGAAATAATCCATGTAAACTGAACACTCCTTTATGATAAGAATCATTAAGATTCAGAGGAATATCCATGGAATAGGCCTATCATGCATTTATTCATGCTTCTGTGAATTTCCCTGTCACCGTTACTTGTTTTTCTGCCTTAACTAGCTACGTGTGTGTTCTACATATAGGATCTTGTATCTTGGGATCTTGGTTGCTAGCAGTTGTCAACAACTGCAGTGAAAATCGCTCAGAATCTTCCTTTGAAAGTCCCGACCAGATTAAATCAAATAGAGCCCTGTGGTATCGACTAGTTCCTCCTTGTCCTGGGCTTGAGCGTCAATAGAGACATGGGGATGAGTTGAGATGTTGTCCCTGTTACTCATTACGTCTGATATATTTCTCAATCCGCGATACGGGGCCTCCATGTTATTACATTCTAATGTGTTTTTCTCTCGCCAGGGGGACGGGTGACACCTCAAGGGTGCTACGACGATTTTGAAGATTGAGGGTACTTGGGCGACATTGCCATGGCGACTGAAACTAATCAAGCATCCGCTGGAACTAAGATTGCCGCCTCGGAAAATGTCACTGAAGATGCCATATCCAAGTATGTAATTTCCGTTTGATAGAAACAAGTGTCCATTCTACTCCTATTCCGTAAACGAAACTCTAGCTTTGGTTTCTTATCAAGACGTTTAAAAGATAGGTCTGCATATTGCCTAGTGTATCGTGATAGAAGGTATTTGTTGGCCTGGTATTTCAATAATAAATTCAATTCATAGAATTCACATTAGAATAGATCATTGACAATTCTATGAAACTATATGTGGATTCTAACTTGAGTGAAATCAAAATATTTTGTGATCAATCAATGATACGGGGCGGATGAAATGTTCCCATCGGAGATCTACGAATCTATACTACTAGTTCACTCATTTAACTTTAACCTTTTCACCCAGAACATCAGAAGATCTGTAAAGTCGAAGCCGTATGTTTACACGTCTAATCATAAATACAGTTTGTAGCCAGTGAGAGCTAAGAAACAAATGTAACTTCGAGAGCAAATATCAACTAATTCCGTTGTAGGTGCCTAATCTGTTAGTGATTGCTGGCTGAACCTCCTGTTCTGAATCAAATATGCACTTAGCATCTATCGACATGACATATGTGTTGTGCCTGCTGCTTCATACTAGTCTAGGATATAACGGATCAACTCGGCGTGTAATACATCAGCTTTCACAACACCATTTACCTTATTAATTTATAATCTCTTTCAACTCTGGGGAAAACATATTCAGATCTATAGGAGGCCACGTATATTTGCTTTAATTTTATATATATCATACTATAGTAAAAATGGTATAGTAGTTGGTAGCACATATTTAGATACGCTATATAATCAATCTAGCTATTATTCTTTGTCGTTATCCATTCTTATTTTACAAACCCTTGTGCATAAATGCTGCAGACTGATTTCAGGTAATATCAAGACAAGCCACTCGGTAAAGACTTAGGCAGGGCACATACAGTGCCCAACTACATTAAATATCGTCTAAGGCTAATCAAACAACATTGGCAAAAATAATACAACCTGAACACCAAGAGTCATTTGTCCTCATTGGCCAGACATAATTCATCCAAGCTGCTTGCACAGCAGTGGTTTTAGGAGTAAACATCACTGACAGAGCTTGTAAAATAACAACTTGTTCCTAGCATGTTTATTGCGGCTGCCTTGGCATTATTATCCTTCGCTTTATGCAGTTATGGCATTTTCAGTTAGCCATCAATGATGTAGTATACTGTCCCGTCCTCTCGCCCCGCACCTCACCCTCTCCCTCCTTTCCCTCCCCTCTTCTCTGTCTCTCGTATAGCTTTTCCCCTCCCCTCCCCCTCTCCAAGTCCCCCACCCTCTCCTTTCCTTCTTCTTTACTCTCCCCCTTCCCGCTTTCTCTGCCTGCCCTTCTCTCCCCACTCCCTCCCCTTATTTCCCTCCCTCTCTTCTCTGTTACTCATACCTTTTTTCCCTCCCCTCCCCCTCCCCGATTCCCCCACCCTCTCCCTCTTCTTGACTCTCCCCCTCCCCCTCCCCACCTCTCTTTCCCTGCGATGGTCCCGTGGTGCATTGAAGGCATCATGACATCATTACGTTTTCTTTCGAAGGACTCCACATTGCTATGCTGCGGACATTGGGATATTATAGCAAGAATACCATAGTATCGCATGAGGGGGGCTGTATTCACCGAGTATGGCCGTAAACAACAAGGCCGTTAGGCTGAGTTGTTTTCGGCCATACAAGGTGAATACAGGCCACCGAAGACGCACGTAGGCCCACTTAAGGTCGACTCTGTTGTTCTTGCTTTTATTCCATGATTCTTGTGTTATTACAACTTTATTTGCATTTATTTCATCAAATTGTCTTGTCCGCATAACTCACCGATAGTCTGGAATGGTCCTGATATCACTGTACAATACAGCAAGTTTATGTTGTACACCTTGTGAGCAGCAAGTATATTGACACTATTGTACGCTCACGGCCAAATCATGGAATAAAGAGGCATGACCTGAATCTCTTCTAGTAAGTTCCCAACATGGGCTTTCCCAGGCTATAAATAGAGTGTGGAGATCTATGATTAAAAAGGGCTTCAAAATCATATTTTCACCACAAATACCTTATCAAACCACATTACAACACGACAATGAATTATGAATTCACATTTATTCAACTTGGGCTACATCTTGAAGACCACAATATTTCAGGAAAATACATTGCATACATGAGAGGTGTTGAAATTGACATGACAGTTGAAGTTTCACAGCATCAGATGTAAAGATATTCTGTTATAAACATAGCATACATCATCATGATAATTCAACAGGAGTCTGTAGAGAAGTAAGCAATGCAATGTCATTGGAATGTCTTTGAGTATATATACCTATGATAGGTAATTAATTATAAAATGCCATTGCAAAGCAACTATTATATATATCAATTTGAGATATTAGCCACAGCAGTATGGACGGAGTTCCTGTATTGTCTCTGGGAGTTTATGTATGAAAAGACCACATCTGAGGTCCAAGTCCTGTGTAATTTCACATCTGTTATACATGCATTTCCTTCGTGGAAAGCATAGCTCGTGCTACTGCGACGGAGGCTATGAAGAGAGTAATGAGCAGGATCAAGTCCAAGATTGTCCATGGCTTGATGCCATTGAGAAGCCAAGTACCAGGTGGTGATAGCCATCCCACCTCTGAACTGTAGTAGTGGAAAGAGCAGGTCGGAAGGCTGTATAGTACGTAGAATTGTCAGATCAGTGTATAAGCAGATATTACTATTATCTTTTTTCGGCACAAATATGAAAACATGAATTCATCCTGGTTGCATGGTTTTAGACCATTTAATTGATATATCAACACCAGAATTACATAGAACAATATCGCCTGTTGTCATATGGCGAGTTGGGTCAAATGAATTTGATGTCTGAGGGGCAACATTACTTTGATGTAAAGCCTAGAAACATAACACTGAAAGCCACTCTCAGCTGTGGTCCATACTCATGTAGGTACAGATAGGATATGACTTTGAAGAGGATGGCTGGCATAACCGGAAGCTTCTGAGACAGTGTGTGATGAAGAGAGAGCTCAAGCCCTTTTATTGCGTTGAGCACAAGGGGAGACTGGAAGGGAGCAGAGTTGAGGCCTGCCAGCCTAAAGAATGTCCTTATGAGGCTCAAGGCATCCTTAATGGTCGCTGGGACCTCGGTGAAGCACGCCAGGTACTCAATGTACCAGCACACTTCCCGGGGGTTGATGGCAGCGAAGTTGATGTTGACTAGGTTACAGAAGCCAATGAATGTTGTGACTGCTGACTTCCGGTTAGAGATGGTACCTGGTCTGTGTGCTTCATGTTGTCTTGCTAGCGCAGCCATGTCTAATGATGCCAGGAGTGAGCCTAGAAGAATGACGAGAGGGAGTAGTTAATGAGTGGCATTTCTAGACGTTTAAGAGAATTCTGCCGAATTATGTCAGCTGTCAACAGTTTATAAGTATCAGAGGCAAGGGCTCTCGAGAGAGCATCTGGGAGCTCTATAAAGATACCTGGGACATGGACGAATCTGAATTCTATTGAGAGGGAGGCAGCCAGGAACCAGAAGGCTTGCACGCAGGCAACAAGCTTGGCATCCCGGGCACACCCATCTTTTAGTGCCTGCACCACAGCTTGATTGTCACAACAGACTTGTACTATCTTGCCGGCCTGTATAGGAGAGCAGAAGGCCCTCGCTGCTGCAAGGCAATTTATCGCCTCCAGATGGTTAATAGATGAGGCAAGAGCTAAGTCACTAGGGTATTTAAAGGCATACCATCTTGAGCCGTCGGTGCCGCCCGCACCAGTGAGCGACAAGTCAACCCAGATTGTCATGGAGATATGTTGCATGGCATAATAGCTTTACCATTGAATTGGGGCAGGAAACCAAGAAACCAAGTCAGATCTCACAGATTTTGTAACAGTGATGGGTCCTCCCACTGCAGATCTGAGGGCCGACAAGAGCCTATTCATAAATAGGCGGGCTGGTGGAATAGCCTTTGATAGATGATTGAGCCTACCTATCACCTGCTGCATTTTGTTGGTGGAGAGGTTTGAGAATGATGAGAATTTAGCCAAACACAACTGTATGTTGTGTAGCTTGTTTTGAGGGATGAGGAGGGTATTGTGGGCAACGTCGAACATAATACCAAGCCATGTCACGAGAGAAGCTGGAGGTTGTAGCTTCTCTGGGGCGAGCTGAAGCCCTAGAGTGGAGAATAGTTGGCAGGTTTCGTCAAGTTGCAGCTGGAGAGCCTCCTCTGACTCCCCGAAGAGAATGAAATCATCCAGGTACATGAGAGAACAAATGCCCTTCTTGTTGAGGGCCCTCACAACGAAGCCAGCTATAGATTGCATAACGAAGACATTCTGGCTTCAAATGGAAGAGCTCTATTGAAGTAGAAGAGGTCGTTGAATTTTACGCCCAGTAAGCACCAGACCATGAGGCACACTGAGAATTGGTGGTAGGCCCACTTAAGGTTGACTATGGCCATATAGCAGGGGAATTTAAGGAATTTATCATTTTTACTGCATCAGACACTGTAGGGAGGCGGTGGTAAACTGGCTGACCATTGAAGCAATTCTTTGCTATGCTTTTGTTGATGCCATCATATGGAAAAGAGAGGTCCACTATGATTCTCCTGTCTTGTTTCGGCCGAGACATCATCGGGCTAATATGGGTTCATGGCACAAATGGTGGAGATGTAAATGGACCAGATAGTGCAGAGTAACCGACCTCTGTGTCGAGGTAAGTCTTAATATGTGTAGGAAAGGCCAGAGCCAACTGATGATTGTCCTGCACAGGCAGATCCAGCATAGGGGAACCTTGATACTGAAGTGGGAAGCCATAGTACATACCATTGATAACCATAGCATCATCTTGGTGGCCTGTAGCATATGACTCCCACTCACTCCTGGCTAAGCGAGAGGGAAGAATGACCTTGGCACCTATCCAATTAGGGGCCTCAGCTGCCCTCACCTGTTTTTATATAGAGGCTGTATCAGAGTCCATGCACAATGCTGGGAATGGCCATGATTTATGTTTGAGGGGGTCACACAGAGTAGGGTGGACATTGTCCAGATCACTAGGGAGCACAACTGGGTCAGGTCCCAGATCCAGGTACAAGTCCATATGTAAGAACTCATCCGATGGGAGAGTGTTGCCGAGGCCAGTGTCCTTCTGGAGGCCTGGCAAGTTATTATACATTTCACCAGAAGAGTGGTGATGTTCATTCACTAAACCAACAGGTAGCACATGAAGTGGATCCTCTTCACAGCTGGGCGATAAGGCTGCTGACTGGGTAGCATTAGTGATTTGATGGATGTTATTATATTCATCCGAACGTTGATGATGATTTTGCACAAAACTAACCGATAACACATGAGATAGTTCCTCTTCACAGCTGGGCAATATGGTCGGAGGCTGGGTAACATCAACTTGAACATGAGAGAGTTCCTCTTCACAGCCGGGCGATATGGCCACTGGCCTGGTAACATCAACATGAATAGGGGCTGGAGCTGTAAGTCTGAACCATAATGAACAGGGTGAGTTGGCAGTAAAGTAGAAACAACAGATGGAGGCAACAACTTCGCTTCAACAGAGTCCTGGGCAACTCCGAATGGAGGTATATTGTTTTTATGGGCAATATTAGAGGCAGAACATGCAGTGCTATGCATAGCATGAGGCAGGGGCAGAATATGATTTTGACGAACGTCATCTTCAAGTAGACAGTTAAAGGTTGATATAATTACTAGAATATTGTTCAGTGGAAAGTGTAATACCATCCGATGGTAGCAGGAGTTATTAATTGAGAGGATGCAGTAGCATATGGACTCTCGAAGTGTGAGTGTAGTAAGAGGTAGGCAGAAGTGGACCCATGGGGGCCACCATTATTGTTTACTTAATGGAAGAGTCAACCCAGAGAATGAATGGTTGCTAAGAAATGATTTATGCCTTACACTAGGATTGTTATTATTATTTTGCTTACCCCAGGGTGCCGAGCCTCCTTTCTTAGACTCCTTCTGTCATTCAGGCATAGCCTTTTTGTTATTGCAATTATGAGCAGAGTGAGGAAACTCACAGCCCCTGGGGCCCGTTGCACCACTTTTTGGTGATATCGTAGCGTTAACATTATATTTAGGATACGTTAAGGATATAATAACAATACGATTGTTCTAGTGTTGCATGAGACAGTCCTATCCTTAACATGAGGCAGGCATAATGGTGAAAGTGGTGCGTTGCAACTGGTAGCAACTTACCCGTACATTGTGTCTTATTTTTACATTTTTATACAAAAGAAAATTATTTTAAATCATGAAATATACTTATCATATATATCATCACCATTTCTGAGAAAAAATACTTTTGAAAATACTCCCTGACCCTCCCATTCTCATTATCAAATTCTCGAGACACTAGTTGCTCTATTATCGCTCAGAAACGAGCAGACAACGGGGGTCACTTAGCGCTACGATAAGGATATCCCATGCTCAAAGGCACGTTGTTAAAAACCCCCATTTAAGGACACGAAACAGGACTTAAGGACACGATATTGGCTGAAAGTGTTAGGGATATTTTAAGGACACGACTTTTACTTAACGATACCTCATGCAACGGGCCCCTGGCGAGGATGAAACAGAAGCCGCAAATATGTTTAAGCATGACAGCTCCTTCCCTGTGAGAATCATGCTTCGGGCAGTTGTCAAGGTTAAAGGCTGGACATGGCACAGCGTATGATGTGGCTGATGTGATTGTTGCTGCAGCTGACGAGGATGATCGAGTGCTAGGTAACTGCAGTTGCTGCATCCAGCTAAGGCATGCACGCTCGGAACTGAATAGCGCATCATCCGCCCAGCTGGCCTGACGATCATTAATAAATGGTAGACATCCCTGGGACCAAGATCTCACTCCCTCCCAAGGCCTTGTTGTGACATCTTCGGCCACCTGCTTGAGGTGCCTCACCATAAACATAGGCTGTGATGCAGGTGCTAATCACTTCTGCAACATTCATGCAAAGCCACAGACATACTCCGAAAATTCAAGCTCACATTTATCCTTGCGCACAGTCTTGTACATAATAGGTGGAAGAGATGCCTCGGGGGTGGTGAATGGCTGAATAAACTTTAACATACCCTTATGATGCGTGAATGAGGGAAATTGTCTGTTGAGAGCCTCGAAGACAAGATCAGAATCTATGTACTGTCCAGCTTGATCTCTAGGCTGAGATATGGCCTCCGCGTCAGGCGTAAACAGAGGCTGCAGAAGTGGCAGAGGTTGATATGCTGTTGTTGGGCACTGCTGCATTGTGGCCGGGAAAATGGCTGCCGGCGTAGGGGCCAACAGAGTGTAGACAGGCCTTACCACTGGAGTTTGTGGAAACAACGGTTGTGGATGAGTTGCATATAGAGGTACTTGAGGCTGAGGAGGCTTGTCCTTGTCAGCTGATAGAGAGGTAACAGCATCCAGAATATTAGTGTACATGGTCCTGAGCTCCACTCTTGGGACCAAGTCCTGCGGCTTGACAGGCGGAGGCCTGGGTGGAAGTACTACATCATCAGTAGCGTCTGGTCATTCATTTTGAGGAGTTTCCTCACCTCGCACTCTGGAGGGCGATGACGACTGGCCTTGGCCCATGGTGGTGTAACTTCAGGCGCGGGTCTCTTATGTCTACCTGCCATCTAGGCCTATAAGCTTAGTTGAGCTTGTGTGACAAATGATGGCGACCTATGGTTCGTGTAGAGATGGTACAGCACGAGAAACCCCGACAGCGAAAAACTTTATGAAACTGCCGCCTTGCTTGAAAGCTCCTGAACTGGAGAGTCTGTGATTGGACTGTCGAGTCACATGACCAGCAAGAACTCGGATCTGTCGCATTGCAGCAGTAGGCTAATGCATGGGAATTCGCCCTTCGACCTATTCCCGCCACATTTATTGTCCTCCGGAAACATTACCTGGGAGTTATCATATATGAAGTCAGTCGTATGTGATTTACACAGCTGACGTGGGTTATATTGCCCACTGTTGAGTTTTTTCACTGCCATCTAGTGGAGATGAGCTGAAATAATTGGGATGTAGGTCACTAGATCGGACAGTTTACTTCCGTAGCTTAAAAGGACAGTTTCACCGAGCAGTGTGCTTGCTTCAAATTCATACAAATCTTCGATTAAGGATATTATTCGCCACTGGAAGTAAGTCCAGGTGTGCAGACTATAAGACAGTGGGTCTTCTGGTCTAAGAAAAAATCGTATTGAACCACATATCCTGTAATGAATGCATTGTAACATAGATACACTATGTGAAACTTTAACCCCCTAAAACCCCCTAGTGGTTTCTCAAAAACAGAGAACAACATCACTATACACAGTATTACTACTGTGAATATATTACGCGAGATGTGCGTGAAAAATAAGTATGCGTTTAAATTCTCTCCTCTTAAAAGCACCTATTATTCTAATGTTAGGATTTCATCAGCTACACCAGGGCTATGTTGATAGCTATTTGCCTCTGGTCCCCCGAGCTCAGGTTTGCTTTGGCCCTAATAATGCCTGAATGATTGGCTCTGGTAGAAAAATGTGAGCTTGGAGTGAATCAGGCAAGGGTGCCCACCTGCCACCCTTCTAGGTTGTGCAAATGTGTAAGTTCCTGGTTAGATCCAATTTCTTATTTGTTGCACAGCCTGGGTAATAGTTTTAAAACAGTATTTTTCCTGCATGGTGTAGTTTAGACAAAGACAAGAGTTCTGCCGATTACATTTTCGTCATTTGAAGACAAAAGACATTTCTGTACATAACCATTAACTTGGGGGTAGTTGGCTACATGAATCATAGTCAGTCGAACCTGCCTCTTCTCAATGATCATGCTAGTACGGCCGTCACCATACTAGCGTTAGACTTGCGCTAACTACATGAATCACTGTGAGGCGTTGCCATTAGTTGTAGAGATGTGGGTGCCGCTGCTTGGTCACGATTACGTTAGTGCTCGCGTTTAACAGCTATGCACAAGAGAACAGAAAAAGAAGACCGCATCTAGAACCTAATTATTTAGGTTTTATATCAGGGGACCGAATGATAAATTTACGAGCTGGAGGTATAAATGGAAGTTCACCGAGAGAATGAATATCCTGTTTATTATTCTGTACCTTGTCATGTCCTTCATGGCTCAGCTTGTATTGGTTCGTGCAGCGGTTTTATAAGTCCACTAATGAGTATTATTGACTGAGCCATCTTTTTACCTATACTCTGGTCGTTCACATGCTAAATGCTGGGGCCTAAACCCAAGGATACATGAGTTTTGATTTGATTGCCGATAAGCATGAAGCGAATAGCCTCTATGTATAGTGCTACAACTATCGTCTCAAATAGATTTAAATATGTGGCGGTCGACCTTTATTCTTTTTTTTTTTTTTTTTTTTTTTTTAGCTTTTTGTGCTGTTGCTTCGAAGATCGAGGAAACGATGGGAATAACAGCCGTCATGAAGTACGTTCACGATTAAGCACAAAAGATCCAATTGCGATGCCATGTGTCTAGGCATCGTCGATGAAACCATGGCGATTGGCGATAAAAATCTCCGACTCCGGAGATCCATCCCAGATTTATGTTCGTTTTGAGTTTACTTCTTTTTTGGAGCCTACATGGCGAGAATATAGCGATGGGTGGGACGCCATAATTGAATTCGGTTTATTGTCCCCAAAACTATGTTCTTGCAGTGGCAAAGTGATTATAAATGAGGGCAATTCACTTGGTTTTATTTACTCTGGAATCTGCTGAAGTAAGCCTTTCTGGCAATAAAATGTTCTCCTCATTGTTCATGATTGTGAAATATGATCGCCAAGTTTTAAACGTCATGTGTTTTATGCCGGTCTCTGGGATGTATGGCAGGATATAAACGCCCTGGGTTGAATTCCTCTTTCTATATGGCTATATGTGCTCGAGTATCTCGTAATTAATACCACTCCCTTTTCTCATTTTCGTTTTCCTTATGTTGCTCGTATACATGTATGATTATCTCGAGGCGGGTTTGTTCAGCAAACGATGTAGTGATTGAGGATTTCCTGGTCCGTGTAATTTGATATGTACCCTTGGGACAATGGCCCGTGCTACTGTTTTGGGTGTTTATTCACACATAAAATCCCTGCGCTAACCATTCGTGGCATATAGGAAGGGAACGAACATCCGAGCAACCGCACAGGCCCTGCCTGTATCTATATGTCGGGTGTCTGGTTGGGAATAAAGCTGTAATTTACCGCTCTTGGTGTACTCCTTGACTGATATCCAAAGCAGATTACATGCCAGCAAGCAGTCCACCAGCACGTCTCAACATCTTTGATGCCTTTCCGAAGTGATGGGCCTCAAATGAGATACTAAACTCGGAAAATATACATGTGTTCACTATTATAAGAAGCTTTTCTTTTCACAGTTTTTCTTTATGTTTTGTTTTGTTTAACCCCTTCTGACAGAGTATTCCGTGTACAACATTTCTTCTTACCAACCAAAGGTCAAGTGGTCGGTGTGTAATGTCTCCTATTATAATTTTATATTAATTATGGTTTTATACTCTTCAATTTGACCCCACATGAAAGAATAAATTATAAGCCTTTATAATTGTGTGGCTCATGGGATCTAGTATTGTATAGCTAGTCTTAGAAAATGTGGTGATTCTTTTGAGAAGGGTAATTGGAAACCCTCGCTGAAGAGGGACATATGCTTGTTCCATTTAGATCAATGCATGTATCTGAGATCAGTCTGGTAGGGTGGCACAACTAGACAGTGGCTGGGCTACCCCCTTAGGTATTTGTCATTGTGTTTGTGAGTTCTGATGACGCGCCACCGGGTCTATAGTATACATATGAGAAAATGTATCCTATATCCATATATCT
Organism: Sthenelais limicola; assembly: GCA_942159475.1. Taxonomy (NCBI): domain Eukaryota; kingdom Metazoa; phylum Annelida; class Polychaeta; order Phyllodocida; family Sigalionidae; genus Sthenelais; species Sthenelais limicola. The sequence continues at coordinate 111,035,255 of OW804096.1, read as the reverse complement.
ATATTTTCGTGTATATAATTTTCGTGTAGGAATCAAATGACCACTTTGGGAGATCTAATCCCTCTATATACGCATAATCCTACATGAGCCGTTATTGGTGCATCAGATGGCTATTGTTCGTTGTTTTATTTCAACCAAGAATAAGCATTTCGTTCAATATAAAAGTATTGGTAAACATAGTGAGGGCTTGGAGTAAGTCAGATGACCCAGAGTGCTCCTCTCTCCTGTCTGGGAATCCTGATATATCGTCCAAGATGCATTGAGTCCAGGCTGCTGCGTAAATCCCTGTATCCATTAAGCCGTTTTTCCCATCTTAAGAGGGCCGCGAACTTACTGGTTGATGTCTGGCCAGTGGACACGCATCACCGTCTACCCGCTGGCCAGTCTCCCGGCCAGTCTCTTCCAGTCATTTCATGTGTCCGCCAGACTGGCGGACAAGATTGGCTAAGTCCAATCGTCTCTAGGCCGCCCAAGAGACTCGGCAAGTCCTTAGTATCCCCAGTGGATATCAGGCCTGTATCATCTTTTTCCTTTCATAATGCGGCGTCCTATGCTCATTTAACAATGAACATACTATAGCTGGTGGACGCGCCGCTTGGTGTCCACAGGCCCTTAGATTACAGGGGGTAAGCCATGAAAGTCAGGTGCATGCAGCTGTAGGGCGTTCATATCTCAGGCGTTTATTATAAGGCGCCAAGTGTTACCTAACTTATTCTGTCTTATTTTGTTACATAGAGAGACAGAATTAATCAATATAAAGACAAACTTATTTCAAAACTAGGATGGAATAGATAAATGCAGGAACAGAATAAATACATTTAGTGGTAGAATTATTAACCGAATAAAAAGCTATAATGACCGAATTTTAAAAAGGTTATGACAAAAATATCAAATGTGGAGACAGAATTATAAATATCATACCCAGAATTAAAAGTTCTAAGACCAAAATAAAAGTACAGTGACGAAATTAAAATGTAGAGACCAAATTATACACTCTAAGACCAAATTAAAAGTACCAAGACTAAATTAAAAATACAAAGACTGAATTGATAAATACAGAAACCAAATTAATAAATACATAGTCCAAATTAAAATTTTAAGTCAGAATTAAAGATTCTAAAACAGAATTAAGAAGAACAGACAGTATTGGTATTGGTATCTATACCATCTGAACATTCAGGTATTGCCAACCCTACCTTTGGGGCTGTTGTATAAGGTGCAGTGTGCTATGGTACCGATCCATCATGTCAGCTGTCAGCTCCAGAACTTAAACGTATCCTCGCAGAGATCCATTATCTCGAAACATGACAATGGGGGCTCTCCTCGTACAAGGAGTGATGTCCTAATGGATATACCCTTTCAGAGATATACATATAATATCCATGCAGTTAAGTGATTTTGTTGGGTACATCTTTGCTTCTCCCTACTTAAAGACATACTGTATGTTTGCCTTCTTTTTCAAGGCAATCCCGTTGACAAGAAAATGATAACTTCGACCATTTGAACGATAAAGACTTGCCGGGATTGTTTTCCGAAACAAACGAGAGCTCAACCACTCTCAACTCTCTTATTGTCCATAATGTTCACTGACGAAAACCTCCCCCTTTCAGTCGAATTCTAATTCAAGACATGTCAGGCAAGTTCCCAGTGAGTGCCATGTAAAGCAGAGTCTATTACAAAGGATTGGAGTTGAGACCTTAGATATGCTTGTTAAGCTGTCAGTGTATGGTTTTCGCTCGCCATAGAGTTACTTCCAATCTAAAGGTCACCGATTGAATCCACTGTGAAAACGTTCATAGAAGCTGACGCGTTTTGTTCCTATGAAGACCAGTAACCCTTACATATCGGAATTAGGGTATACCATTTCAGCAAGAGCAATTCTGCATTATCCCCTTACCAGTCCTGCAGCTAATCTGAGAAGAACTGACATTGCTAAATGGAATTAGGTATTGCATGAATGAGTTATTAGGTATTGCGTTCATTTATTGTGATAAAGTTAAATCAATACCACACAGCTAGTCACCAGAAAAGATAATTATGCAGTAGATGGCCTTGGGTTAACATAAACTGATAACATAATGGATAGAAGCTGCATACAGTATTACTCTCTCGGTGATCATATTCTCGGTGTACTTCGCGTAGGGATGTTCCAATTCAATTATATCAACGATAAAGCTGCAAATAAAGTATGCCCGGTTGCCAACTGAGCATTCCTACTTCCAATTATTTGCCCGTGATTCCCAGTGGCATTCGGCCGGGATACAAATGCCCTCGAGTGTCCCTTTATTTTATTATCTCGTACCCTTAATCATATGAGAATATTTCATATCAATATCGACTCTACAGAGGTCTCATTGATATCCAAATTCCCGAAGGCAAAGTAACTAGATCACACAACCGGGCAAACGTAATATAACCACAGTGCACTCCTCTCCTTTGTTTTGATAAATATTTAATGATTTACTGGTTTTAATCTGATATGATAACAACATATCAATATGTATTTAAACTATTATGCTTTAAGAAGGTGCTCTTCTATGGACCAACATATTATGACATTTAATAGGTAATATAACGCCGACATGGTATGTCTTCGTTATATCATAGTTTCGTCGGGATCATCCACTTCTCAAAACATTCCAAAATCCAGCATTTGAATTTATGAAGATAATTCCGATTTTTACATAACGCGAGCTTAAAGTAGCATAGTACCTCTACTTAATGATTCTAATAAATAAGAAACGAAAATTTTGCTGTACAAAAACGAAAACCTTTGCTGTACTTCATACTATTATTATTACTATTTCCCTTCCAATGATCTAATCTTTAACAACGAGGCAGATGCTCCACAGTTCCTGCACAACAAAGATATGTCGTTTTTCATTTTTCATACCCGAACTGAGAAACTACTTATTCATCATTAAGGTTTAGGATGCGATAGGAGGAAATCCGAGTGTTCCTTTCCCCTGCCACCGACCATGATGTAATTCGCTCAGTTGCCACTAAGTGCTGGCTATCAGGTTGCGGCGACATATTAGTAGCCCTTGCCTTTCACCGTTAAATAGGTCATTAAGTGGGACAGACTGTAAAAAAACATAATCCAAAGATTAAACCTTTATGAAATAATATAGAAAATATAATGGGGTTCAAAAAAGATGGTTAATTTAGGCATAAAAAGACATATCTTATTTATTCATTAATTAAAAAAATATTCTTTTACTTTGTTTTTCAAATGCTTATAACCTTTTTTGCCCAAGGGTTACAGCGTTGCACCCGGCAGATCTGAAATCAGGAGATTCAGGAGATGTAGAATCACTCGTCATATGGACGCCAAAGCAAGGTTCACCTCTCTGGCCACTAGACTACTGGTGGCAATGTAGTAGTAAGAAAGTGTTGAAGTACTAAGTAGTATAGGGAGGGTGGGGATGTTTCCTGGTTGTGATGTAGTTGTAGGAAAGTGTTGAAGTACTAAGTAGTATAGGGAGGGTGGGGATTTTTCCTGGTTGCAATAAAGTAGTAAGAAAGTGTTGAAGTACTAAGTAGTATAGGGAGGGTGGGAATTTGTCCTGGTTGCAATACAGTAGTAAGAAAGTGGTGAAGTAAGTACTAAGTAGTATAGGGAGGGTGGGAATTTGTCCTGGTTGCAATAAAGTAGCAAGAAAGTGGTGAAGTACTAAGTAGTATAGGGAGGGGGGGGGAATCTTTCCTGGTTGTAATCTAGTGGTAAGAAAGTGGTGATCCCACAAGAATGGAAACAATCAAAGGTTACTCCTCTCTATAAGGCTGGTCCCACTACTAACCCCAGTAACTACAGACCTTACAGGTGAAGTAAGTACTAAGTAGTATAGGGAGGGTGGGAATATGTCCTGGTTGCAATAAAGTAGCAAGAAAGTGGTGAAGTACTAAGTAGTATAGGGAGGGGGGGGAATCTTTCCTGGTTGTAATCTAGTGGTAAGAAAGTGGTGATCCCACAAGAATGGAAACAATCAAAGGTTACTCCTCTCTATAAGGCTGGTCCCACTACTAACCCCAGTAACTACAGGCCTGTCTCCTCAATACCACTGCCTGCAAAACTCCTTGAAAAAACAATGCATAAACAGCTTATGTACTACCTAGAAAGCAATAACTTATTGTATCATTATCAATATGGATTTAGACAGGGTCGGTCAACAAAGGATGCCTTATTGAACTACCTAATAGATGTATATACAAATATAAATGAAGACAGGGTAACAAGAGCAGCCTACCTCGACTTCAGAAAAGCTTTTGATACGGTAAATCACTCACGACTCATAGAAAAATTAAATACTATTGGAATAAGAAATAAAGAATTAGACTGGGTCAAAAATTACCTAACAAACAGGTTCCAGACTGTGGAAGTAAACAAAAGAAAATCAAACCTGAGTCGCATTACTTGTGGAGTACCTCAAGGCACAACCCTTGGCCCACTGTTGTTCAGTATTTATATAAATGATATGCCAAAATTCATTGAGAAATCAAACATCCAATTATTTGCAGATGACACCATAATATATGCAACAGGCACAAACGCCCTAGAAGCTACAAACCTGCTTCAACAGGACCTAAATGCCATGATATATTGGTGCAAAGTTAACAAGATATCGATAAATTATGACAAATCAAAAATACAAACATTCCTTCCCAAACAAAACATGAGGTCGAGGTGGGTTGTTGAAAACCAATCCCAACTGAATGAGTACAAATTGAGCCTGGATGGGAATACAATGGAAGACGTTGATATATATAAATACCTAGGAGTCGAGGTGGACAGAAACTTAAAATTTAAAACTGCAGTAACCAAATTAATAAATTTAATGAACTATAAATGCTGGCAAATCACCAAATTGAAAGGCAAAATCCCTCAGGAAACACTGCTATTAATATACAAAGTCATGGTATTACCACTAATAGACCAAACAGATCTCCTCCACGACTCACACACCACAACAGGCACAAATAAATTACAAATAATTCAAAATAAAATACTTCGTAGGATATATGGACTCCCATCCAGGGCCAATGTAGATGACATACACGTCAAAAAGAATTTGTTAACTCTTAAGCATAGAAGGAGACTTCATATTTTACAGGCAGGCCATACTTTGACGGGCGACCCAAGACTAGTAGACATTCGAAATCTAAATACAAGAAATTTTGCCCAAGCCAGAAAACCCTTAAAGCAAATCATACCCAAAAACGAGCAACTTCGGAAATCCATATTGCATAGAATTCCATATACTTGGAACGCCCTTCAAACCATGACACATAGACTACAAGACCCAAGAATATTTAAGATGGTAGCTAAAAAAACTCTGATTTGGTCAGACCAGTATTTCATTGAATGAGCTGATACATAATTCCTTAAACGTTAATAATGTATCCATAAATCTTTTAGAGTTACTATATCTGAGATTCATTATGATAAATTTTAGTGCGCTATCTACACAACCTATTTGATGTAAGAGTCAAAACTTATTGTAAAAAACAGTGAACTACCTTCGTCCATGACGACTGTAGAATTGTACACTGTTCAACCCTGATTGTAAATAACAGAAAGCTTGAAAACCTCCCTTAGCTGGGGTCATGTTCTCTGATAGCGATGAATTCGAAAATAAAAGTATCTTAATCTTAATCTTAATCTTAAGTACTAAGTAGTATAGGGAGGGTGTGAATTTTTCCTGGTTGCAATGTAGTGGTAGGAAGTGTTGAAGTAGTATAGGGAGGAATGTGGATTTTTCCTGGTTGCAATAAAGTAGTAAGAAAGTGGTGAAGTACTAAGTAGTATAGGGAGGGTGGGGATGTTTCCTGGTTGGAGTAGTGGTAGGAAAGTGTTGAAGTAGTATAGGGAGGGTGGGAATTTGTCCTGGTTGCAATACAGAAGTAAGAAAGTGGTGAAGTACTAAGTAGTATAGGGAGGGTGGGGATGTTTCCTGGTTGGAGTAGTAGTAGGAAAGTGTTGAAGTAGTATAGGGAGGGTGGGGATTTTTCCTGGTTGCAATAAAGTAGTAAGAAAGTGGTGAAGTACTAAGTAGTATAGGGAGGGTGGGAATTTGTCCTGGTTGCAAGAAAGTGGTGAAGTACTAAGTAGTATAGGGAGGGTGGGAATTTGTCCTGGTTGCAAGAAAGTGGTGAAGTACTAAGTAGTATAGGGAGGGTGCGAATTTTTCCTGGTTGCAATGTAGTGGTAGGAAGTGTTGAAGTAGTATAGGGAATTATAGGAATGTGGATTTTTCTAAAATCTAAAATTGAAAATAAAATATATAATGAAATTGGGCATTAAGGAAAATACTTGGATGCTCTTAAAATGAATCCTTGAATGGTGAGGAGGCATAACTAATGCTGTATTTAAGAAAAGTTCAAACGTGAAGGAAATAACACAATTGATCATTTTTTGTTGGATGTGTGAAACCTAATGCCTTATGGAACAGGTTAAGAGTCTGGGCTAGAAATAGCACTTTATTGTCTAGATTTCACGAAAATGAGTTGAATAATACAAATATTTTACTTGTATATAGTGGTGAAAGCAGCCAGAAAAATGTTATCAACTGGATTATAACAGCAGCAAAGAACTATATATATATTGTTATACCTTATGGTTACATAAGAGTTCATATCTTAAATTTTCATTTCATTTACATGTTACCTGCATGCTGGCGCAAGCCCAACTGTCTCAATCTATATATTGATTGGACGGCTTCACCTTCCAATCAGGGTGCCCCTGTCCTACGTGACCGTGCACCCCTCGCATATAATGAGGGGCTGTGACCCCTCATGCCTCACTTAAGATCTACTACAATAAACTACGTTACGATACTCTACGCTACATCTCCTTATCAATTTGTGTTACACTACGTATAACATATTGGTAGAGAACCATTGATTCTGGTGCATTGATTAAAGAAACGAAAATGAATATCAGAATAATGCATTTATCAAAGAAACGAAAATTAATATCAGAATAGTAGAGTATAACAACGTTATGCAGGGACATGGAAAAAAAGAACAGATTTCTGGTGGAAATTGTTAAGAGAACTTAACAGTGAAGACCAAGGATTATATGTACCTAAACTGTTTATTAATGTTGAAACATTTTAACTATTTCATTCAACGAACATTGAAATAGACAGTGTAAGACCAAACAAACACGCTGCTGGCCTCCGCTATTGCTACCATGCTATGACGTCATCCCACTATGACGATCAGGTTGGATCCCATTGAAATAGACAGTGGTAGAGTAAAGAAAATTTGAAAAACCCGCAAAAATACGAAATATAAGAAACATGACTCACTTCTCATTGGAAATGTAAGAGCCTCGATGGCGGGTTATATTGAATAAAACCTTTTTTTTAAAAAAAAAAAAAAAAAAAAAAAATCCTTTTGGGTGATTTTAAGATTATTTAGTACTTTCATCATGGTCGATTTTAGGGTTGAAATAAGAGAGAGGCACTCTGTATATTTAAAGCATTTCAGAACAAAAGCTGAGCAATTAATTAGAATTTAACATATAAAAATATGTTCCTTAAAATAAAATTTGAAAGCCCCCCCCCCCCCTCCTTTTGAAAATCCTGGAACCGCCCCTGGTGAGTGTAACATCCATATAATATACGGGTAGAGCGATTTCTACGAAAAGAGGTAGAAAAGAGGGGTTTCTTTGTGTCACATGTTCTCGGAATCTGGAGTCTCCCCATCTACTTTGTTGGTCTCTACAGGGCCATTGACCCTGTCTGGACTCTTCCCGACAACCGTTTTTTCAAAAGCTGCCATCAGCCAATTCTTAAAACTTAGAGCTGTTGTACCGGTTATCACGGTCAGGTGCTATAGAGGGAGAAACAATAATTATTGCCATCTTTGCATACACGATCATACTCCTGCGTGTTGTACCACGAGGGTGGAGAACGGGACGACTGGGTGGAGGGGAGTTCCTCGGCAACTGTTTTTCTTTATTCATATAACCTAACACTAACCATAGCAAACCCTACAAATCGTAATATCTCGCGGTTATACTCTGGAGGTCATTATATGTGGTTTGTGAAGGTATCTAGGGTGAAAATGTGATTTTGAAGCCTTTTTTAAATCGGGATATCCACACTCTATTTATAGACTGGGAAAGCCCCTGTAAGATACTACGTCATTAACCACAAGCTATGTCCAGGGGGACCTAACTACATGCAGAGGAGTGGGAGAGTGAAGAAGAGGGTGTAGGAATAGGAGAGGGGGAGGGAAAGAAGACGAGGGTTAACCAATAAGCAGACTGCTTTCTACTGTAACATTATCTATGTTCACTGTCATCAAACTAAACAGGGATACCTGGAAGACCTGAGAACTTAGTTTTCACAGAAGGATTTGTAAAGAAGTCAATGTGGATGCTTCTTCCCTTTTTCCTAAAGATGTATATGTAAAAATTGGAAATAAAATTGATACATTCATACATACAAGAGGCGGGGAGAGAGGGAGAGGATGTAGGGGAAGGGAGAGAGGGGAGTGAGACAAAGCGGGGAGGGGGAGCATGAGGAAGAGCGGAGGGAGAGGGGGGATATCGGAGATGGGGTTGGGAAAGAAAGAAGAACAGGCATCAGGAAGAGGGGCGGGAGAGGAGGGATGGGAAATCGCAGATGGGGTTGGGGAGAAAAACAGGTATGAAAGATAGAGAAGAGGGGGAGGGAAAAGAGGGAAGTGTGGGGAGAGAGGGTGACCGTCCGGAGGACGGGTACTTTGCTAGTCTAACATAAGCTTACTACTTAAACTGGGTTGAAAAACGCTGACAGCCCTTTGCGGCATTCTGTCGTAATTATTTTCTATCCATAGTATTATCTGATAGTGTTTGAATGTGCTCTCTTATCTAGCGGATGTCAATTCACAACTCGATAGGTCTAGGATGTTTGTCTTTTTGACGATATACTTAACTGTTTCTGGGCAGATAAAGACTGACGTTCAAGTTATGAAGAAATACCTTGATTTTCACAGTAATAATGTATACTATTTGTATACTTAACTACTGAATTGGATCCAATGTATTTTCTCTAGGTTGTATTGAAACCTGAGAACAGTGTTTAATAATTTAACAATTAACTTGATGAATCCATTTTGTGAGTAGAGGTGAGGCTAAAGTTGTTGAATTCAGCTAGATAGTAATTGTCTCATGTTTCTATGTTCTTGAATAAACAGTAAACATAAAGATAGAATAAAGAAGCTCCTTTGCTCTTGCTCTGTTATGTGCATTTCACTCAGGATAATCATAAATTTGGTCTACATTTAATTTGAGATGTTCAATGGACACGCTGTATTGCAGTTTTGCCTGATCTCTACGACCTTTTGCATCAACATCAGTACATGGTACCTAAGGTTTCAGATTTGCATTACAACCCACAATAAAGGTGATGACCGATTTGCATGCGCGAGCTCCAACTGTATTTGCCATCCATTTAGAAGAGCATGGCTTATTGTATTGTCATAATGGATGTTCCTAGTGGGGCTACTCATCAAGGAAAGGTTCCTTCATGTTTCCTGGCAATCCTTTTCAATGTCCAAGTCAAAAGTCAAAATTTATATTACAAAATGAATAAACATATGCTGGTCCCCTCACATGATAAGCTGCCATAAAGCTCATCTGAATACCGATGACAATGATCTATATAATAAACGTAAAACAGTGATTTTTATATCTTTAGATATTTAGGCCAAAATCAACCACTATAAAAAGATGTTCATTTTTGGTCACCAACATACATCATTTAGGATCCGCTGTAGATCACAAACCAATATATTAAGATACCCTATCCCTCCCCTAAGCTGCATATTCGTTAATAAATTAACATGCTTTATTTGGATGCATATATAGCAAAAACGATACATTGGCAATAAGGTTAGGCCTATGGCTATGACCGAAAAAATAATACACATACACATAGGCATATGTCTTTAAGTGCCTAAGGCTAACCCAAGATACATGCAGTGTTCGATGGTAGCAGGCCTACTGGTATAAGTTAGTTTTAACTTTTTCTTTTTCACCCGCACAGGGCACTGTAATTTCAGGTCTTTTGATTCTCCGCCTTTTAGGTTTCTGTGAAGTAGGTTTCAGGGGGAATTGTGTTGGCACAGAAATCATGTATGTTTTCCGACCTCCCTTGAGTGTTCACTACACACTCTAGTTCTGTGGCCTGTTCTATGCAGCATAAAGAGGGAGTATTTCCAGCTCTGCCAATGTTTTTTCTCCACAAATCCCGAGCCTTGACATCCTTAGGAAACTGGTAAAACCTCACATTAGGATGCAATTAATTTGTTAAAGTTAAAGGTCCAAATAAAAAAGTGTAACAATCAATTCCACAACCCTCTTTTTCAACCAGTAACAAGCTAAACAACCTGAAATTCAGACGGTTGGCAGCACCCCTCCCAACATTAATTTGTTATTGTTATAACATCGAGGGACACAATAGGTGTACCCACCCATCTCGTTACAATGTTTACCAAAGGCTACAATGGCCGCCGCTTGCTGCACCTTTACTTGTGTAATGGTGCGTGCAATACACCAACTCCCACAATCCTTTGCGTGTCCGAAAATCCAAGATGGCCACCGCGCAAGTGCGCTACTGAATAAAGTTAGTTATTTTATTTTTTTTTAAAGTACAAACTATTTAAAATTATAATTTAAAATTTTCTTACTACTTTTACAACCAACTTTTTTTCGAACATCTTTTTTTTTCGACCAAATTTTTTTCCCAACCAACTTTTTTCTGATCCACTTTTTCTTTCGACCCACTTTTTCTTTGACCAACTCTTTTTTTCAACCCACTTTTTTGTTTGACCCACTTTTTATCTGACCACAAATTACTCCTCAATGAAATCATCCACAGATGAAGTTGGTGGAAAAACAATTTTCGAGCATTGTCCCATAAATCATCAAATCGATGTTTGTTGTATAGGCCTACTAATATAAATCTCTCCATCTCTCATGAATTATCATAGTTGGTACTCAAAACAATTTGGAATTTCTAAAGGTCTTGAAGACTGAAAGTATCTGATTACTCCAGGGGACGATTAAACATGCATCATGGACTACAAGGACTGCACTTGGTATCAGTTCTTGTTACTAAACTGATAGTGATATCACTGCAGCTGGTATGGTCGACCCAATGGGGTCAGTAGACCCTTAACAGGCATGTTAATATGAAAATTGTATATCACTGCCGATTTGTCACTGTACACCTCACTAACATATAAATAAGCATCCCATATAAATGAAAAACGTGTTAACCCTAGCAAACGTTTATGAACTGAAACCTCCGAATCCCACTTTACCTCATCATGTATAAATAGGTCTAGGCATAGCGGTAGTGGGCGTTCCAGTGGCATGACTTAGCTAGTGAGTGCTTTCCCCACTCTCATATCAAGCACCTGGGTCAATCCTGACTTAACCACTGGTCAAAAAATGGTATAATCATAATCATAATTCAATATTCTAATCCCTCCAACTCACTTAATATTCACCATATATTAAACCCGCTGACATGTATTTTAACTAGGGATGTGGCTCTCATTGTACTGTGGGCGTTGCTTTCTTCTAAATCGCGTGGCTCCTATAAACCCCCAGTCATAAAAACAGACTTGCCGCTCTCCTTAATTGCAATAAATGTGCGGAGACTTGAGATCTCTTGATTATGTCTTACATTTCCTGCTTCCATCTACCACAGTACAACATCATCTTTTTACTGCAATGTATTGGGAACTTTTTTTTTGTGAATCATGGATCCGTTCTTTTTCTGCAATCAATGTAGGCGCAAGATGGGAATACAATCGTGTAGGCAATGGATATAACAGCGCTAATTATCCTAAATGTGTAGTAAACTGAGCCTATGTATTCATACAATTATACATGTGTGTATGGTGATGCTTGGTGATCGATTCAAACAACTCTTTTTGTTCGCTTTGCTAATGATGTGTTTTTTCTATTGATTCAGTGGTGATGCTGACGGCAGTAATAAAGGATCAATATTGCTCATTGAACCTTTCTACGGAGGATCCCACAAACAATTAATTGACCTCCTCCATGCCAAAGTTCATGACTGTGTCAAGTTTACCCTTCCCGCCAAGAAGTGGCATTGGCGTGCGCGAACCAGCGCCCTATGTCTGTCTCAACAAATTCCACATAGCAGTAAATACAAGTAAGTAATCACTAGTATTATACAATGGCACTTTTGGGTAATCGATGATAGCAACTGTAATAATCATAATCATAGCTACAGCATTTAATTCTTTTGGATAAAACGATGGATTTAACTTTGATTTCGCCCATTCCATTTCTTTGAAGTTACGCAATGGATCCAATTTGAATGCCTTGATGGGATTTACAATCAAATTGAGCTTTGGGAGAACATTGTGATCTTTAAGTGCCTGCTCCATTTATGCTTTGACAGTTTAATCAGGTTTATCTCCACCGCCAGACGGCACTACCGAGGAGAGTGCGGAACGCACTTGCATGAGTCACTTCCCGGTACACATGCACTGTAGACGCATGGAAGAAAACAAAGCTGTTAACCTTCAATTACACCATTCAAGACTTCATTGTTACAAACTTTTTATTGAAAATTCATTGCTGTTGGTTTTTTCTTAGTGTGTGCTACACAAAAGACACCATGTAAATCAGCATGAAACCAAAGCCTTCAACCCAGAAACCTGACGATGGGGAGGCTGAACATCTGATTAACTGCTTTCTGCTATTGGGAATATTAATTCCAAACTAGATAAGTTTAATACGTGCCTGGACTATATATGGAGCAACAGACAGGCAAGGGAACCAAAAGATGGCCATCTCCCTTCCAACAACCATTTATATCTACACCCTGTCCAGCCTCTGAAGAACCCGGACCCCAATGCTAGCCTATACCGGTACTCTTTGAAGTCTGGGTCCTACAGAGGCTGGACAGGGTGTAGTAATGGCAATGATCAGCACACTGAGACTAATGAGGATGATCTAGAAGGGAATGAGGATGAAGATTATGGCGCAGACTGTGAGTGGATGATAAGTTCGGTGATCTTGTTGACCCTGACATAAAGCCTTTTTCGGAAAAGAATAAAGCTAACCCTCTCAACTGAAGGCCTAAAAAAGAGGATGGATTCATATCCACACCCAAAGAATATGGACTACCTACAAATCCATGATCTAAACTCCAAACTCAAAGGTGCCCTACCAGCAGACACGAAAGTAGGGGATGAGAAAATAAAAAAAACAGAAGCTATCTTCATGAAGATGCTTACAGCTTAAAGACCTAAAAGAGAAGGAAAAGGAGGCCAAATAGACAGGATTCAATGAAAAAATTAGCAGTTGACTTCGCTATGGCAAGCTATTTCATCCACTTCAAGATTGTCAAGGACCGAAGGGAAGCTATCAGAAGGTACCTTCTAAACATGCATAAAGCGTTAGCTAATGATTCTAACCCCCCCCCCACCCCCACCCCGGGGGGGGGCAAAGGACTTACTAGCATACAACCTAAATGTCATCCCAGAAAGAAAACAAGCAGGCAGCCAGACTAGCAAAAACCATGAGTTTCCTCCAGAAGGATTCCTATGACCGAAACAAGACAGGCAATGTTCAATACGAACTCTAACAGAGGCAGAGGTGATATTCACAAGGTTATTAAAAACTGTAGAATCCAACATTTTGCGGATGACACAGTAATATATACAGAGACAGAAACAGAGATAGGGGAATTGCAGAAGAGAACCTGCAGGTAGACCTAGCAGGTATAGATGTATGGTGTAAGGAAAATAAGATTTCTTTAAATGTAGGGAAAAGCAAAATTATGTCCTTGAGAACCTCAAGAATAAAAGACCAGAAAGTTATGAAACCAATTTTTATGGGAAAAACGAGATCGATCAAACAGAAAATTACACTTATTTTGGCATGAGCATCGACCAGGAACTGTCGTTCAAAGATCATTTACAAGACAAATTAACAAAAGCAAAAACCAAATTTATTATCTATCCAACCAGTCTGGGACCGGTAATGTTTATTATTTATATCAATGATTTACAGAAAAGTGTGGAAAAATGTAACGTTCAACTTTTCGCAGATGATACGGTCCTGTATGTAAATAGAGAATTAGGGAAGCCTGGTAGTGAGGAACTTCAGAATGACCTGGATAACATTGTTAAGTGGTGTAAGGTGAACAAAATTTCCCTTAATATTAGTAAATGTAAAGCATTAACGATAAGGTCAAAAAGTGATCCTAGAAATATTGTTAACTACAAAATCGATGGCCAATTATTGGAGAATGTAAAGGAGTATAAATATTTAGGAATGGAGATTGATTGTAGGTTGAATTATAATGTTTTTCTCAGGAAAAAGATGTTTAGTGTAAGAGCAAAAGTTCACTCAATGTCGAAACTATATAATATATGCGACAAGAGTACTTTGTTACTTCTGTATAAAATGATGGTACTTCCTTTGATAGATTACGGCGACTTATTTTATGGTGCAGCGACAAAAACACACCTACAAAAGCTGCAGACACTTCAGAACTCGGCTATGAAAATAATTTTGAAACTCCCCAAATTAACGAGTACTAAAGAAATACATCGAACATTAAACATACCCGCAATAGAGACTAGGAGAAATAGCCACCTCTTAGATCTGGCTTATATGAGGACTAGAGAAGACACCAATATAGATAGTAGAACGATAGCATTAAGAGGATTAAAGGGAGGGAAAAAACTTATTGTACCGAGACCGAGGAACGAGATTTTTAAAAAATCCTATGTTTTCAGACTTACCGAGCTGTGGAACAAATTACCCAGTGAGGTACAGAACATGAAAACAAGGATGCAGATGAAGAATTATCTGAGAACAACCTATTATTCAGATTTTGATATATACCTAGCTGAAGAAAAGAAAGAATAGATACAACAATCATATGTTTAATTCATAACTAGGATTGAGCAAATGATTGAATTGGGTGAAAAGGAGGTGCCATTCAAACAAACAGAACTGTATGTAAAACGTATTAAAATTCACTAGTAGAATAAGATGGACAGTAAGGTCACACTGTATGCAAGATGTATGCATCAGGGTTGGAATAGTAAATCATCCAGGCGGGGATTAAATCCCAACCTGTAAATAAGGCTTGTAAGTCCTTAGTAAAAGACCGATATCACGGTAACAATTAACAAAAGCTATATCACATAATTATATATCTGACTTCATGTACTTTGTATTATGTATTATGTACTTAGAATTAAGATGTTGGGATTTGGGATTGGCTCAGGGATAAATAGAAATTAGTAATCAAAGAATATATATGACTGGTTGAAAGGACAATGAACATTTAATTTAATTGAAGAGACAATTGAATATTGAACAACGAAGGACAATGAACACTTAATTGGAAAGACAATTGAACATTGAGCAACACAACACTGATTGCGATGACGATGATGAACATGGTTGTGTCATTTATCGATTGCAGAATATATAATTAAGCATAAAATCAAGAGCCGGGGAAAGGGGGAGTTCCTTTTTCATATTATTACCTATATACTGTATATTGTACTAATGTTTATGATCCAGATAGATAAGCAGTGCACATCGTAATATGTTCTTATAAAGGTAAAACTTGTAATGAGCTAACTGGGCTTCACCAGGAAGATCTGCTACAGCAGAGGTCGACAACCTTGTTCTGAATAATGTAACTGTTTGATAAATGGATCAGAATAAAAAAAAAATACGATATATATATATATATATCAAAATTGAAAGAATAGCTACACCAAATACCATAAGAATGCTATATAAGGTCACTATAAGCCCCATACTAGAATACGAAGACACTTTGTATAATGCTGCTTCAAAGAACATTTTAGGCAAACTACAAGTACTCCAAAAACACAGCTTTGAGGATATCTGAGGGTCTACATATAAGAACTAATGTACAACAATTACATAAGATCTGCAAATACCATTACTTCATAAGAAAAGAGGCACATTTATTAGAATACACTTTCAAATTAAGTCAAAATGAAGAAAATATGCGATTTGTTCCGCTCTGATGACTGCGAAGTTCTGCATAATCATCGCTAAGCTTCACCCTAAAGGTGTGTTCGTTTAGCTAGGGATTTTATCTACACACTCCAAAGACAGGATTTTAAAAAGTTGGTGGGCTTAGCGACTTGATACTTCAAATCATGATGCAAAGGTCCCTTTTGGTATGGTAGCACCTTAAGGCAATAGAAAAAGATTTATCCTAAGACACACGCAAGATCACCCCCCATTTTCGAAAAAATGATGTTTTTTCAAAATGGCCGTCAAAAATTCAACCAACACGCTAACTTCACTTCTATTTTACATAGAAAGACAAGATTGGTGTCAAAACATAGGTTTTAGGGGTCAAAGAATGTGATAGAAAGGGTTTCAAGTCTCAAAGAATGATAATTCTCATTTAAAAATGAGTATTGGAAATAAAATTGGAAAAAATCTAATAAAATTCTATGAAATTGATTTTTTACTAGTATTTTAAGCAAACTCCTTGTTTGTAGGGTGACTGGTAGGGTAAACACACTTTACTCTTATTATTAACTGCTCAAATAATTGAAAGCTGAAAAAAATGCTTGAAAATATCATAATATTAGGTTTAGCTGAATGATGCACCCAGCAAGAGCACGATCTCTGCCATACACCCAGAGGTAATCAGGGTTGTTTCTACTTGCAGCATGTTCACAGTATCTACAGTCTGTCTTGACAGTGGCAAAGAGCTAGTTCAGGCAAATCCTGAGGAATTGTGGGTAGTGTGGTTTTATGATAGAACTGCATTATGCAGGTGGTATGAGTATACATGTTGTCCTCAAACATGTGAGAAGAACCTGCCTTTGACACATAAATTAAGTGATAATGAGTGTGTGGAAAAGGCAAGTTTTTTCAAGATCCTATGAGGAAAACACATTCATATATCATCTCAGAGTTGTAGTTCTAAATTGTCTACAGAGCTGCTACCAAAAATAAAGGAATAATGAGGAACAAATTATTCAGTAATGTAGGTCTGTCAGCAGGCAGGTCAGAAACTGTACTTTCCTGGTAAATTTTTAGCTGTGTTTAACAAGCTAAATTAAAGGAATTAATCTCAATAGAACTGAAAACTGTACATGACTCATGGATTCAATTCTCCACTTACAAGTTTTATTATTTTATTAATGTAATCAGTAGAAGCTGAATAATGACCAGGATATTTTTTTGTCAAAATAAACCTGAATTAAACAACGGTCAGATTCTATGTGTTAAATCTCCAACATAAGAATGCATGGTAAGTAGTTCATTCCTGCCATTACAAGGTGGGGATACACATTTTAGCATGTAGAAAAGAGAGGTCTTTGAGGTCAATCTGGTGAATCATTTTTCCAAAATCATTAAGAAGATGAGAACAAAGCTGGATCCTTGACAAACATGTTGCCCGATATATGTCCACTTTGAAGAGAAATGCACCACAAGTTGTTCTAAGTACAAATTCAACCCAAGATATCATACCTGATTATGCTGTTCATAAGATTTGTAGTTGCTGTGTATCAGAACTAGATGGCATGAATTCAAAATCTTTGCCTTTAAGGAAAAGATGATGGTGACAATCTTCATCTATACTCTTGATATCGTCATCAGATACACAATAAAGCTTCATTACAAATTTCTGAAACACTGGTGAATGGGCCTCAATAATCTTAGTGGTAGGGTGAGGACACAAGAGGAACTGAAAAAGTATGGTGCTATATCCCACCCTGTAAGACCATTAGAGCATTGCCATACTTTAGATGGTCCAAGAGTTGATGCAATTTCATGCAGAGGTATATATACCTGACAAGTAAAAGAAGTCACTTATTCATCAGGCTATTCAAATAAAAAGAGGAAAGAACCTAAACTAGCTAAAAAATAGTTGTCTACCTGAAATTGCAACAAACCAATGCAATCCAGAATGCAACTATCTCCTCTCTGAGTGCCACAAAAAAGGTTAGGCCTATCACAACAACTACTTTCTCATGGATGCAAGGAGTCATTGCATCAATACCAGCTTGAATCCTTGGACATTTCCCAAGCATAGTGGTGAACAATAATGTGGCCTTAATCAAGACACTGAAATAGTGTTATAACAATCCTTTATAATTCATTTAGTACAATATCCATCAGAAAAATTATGATTCCATATATTTCAGTCAATACATTCTACCTGATGAAGTTACAAAAAACTTTGAGCTGTAGGCCAGGTCCACAATCACAATGAATTCCTGCTTGTTGAGGTTCACCTGCAGGAAAGCTGCCTAGTTGATAGGCATTTTAGTTGAAATAGTAACCCTTCATCTTCACCCTGTGCCTTTTTTTCCCCTGAGGTCCTGATTTAACCTTGTCTAAGTGTAGATGTCTTTGACAAAGGCAACTCAATTGTCTCTTCAAAATAATAAAATAATATATTGCATGAAGACCCCTTGGAAATAATCTCTAATAAATCTAATTCCAGTAAAATCACTAGCAGGACCTAGAATTTGGACAAACAATGCCCCATCTAAAGAGTGGGTTCCATTACCAGGCGAACTATGAAGTAACATGGCTATGTAGTGGAAGCCAATAGCATCCATCCCTTTTACTCCCCTGTTATGGTTCCAACTTCCATTAACCAAAAGCAGGAGAAGTAGAGGGAGAAGTACCATGGCAGTGAAACCCACCTTTTACACAGCAGCAGTTGTGTCTGGTCTTTGATTTTGAAATCAGGCAGTTAAGAATCTCATTTTTGTTGCCATTATGCATCTTTCTCTTCCTAGTGAGTGAAGCTGGGTGGTTTCATGTGCGCTTTTCTTGATATTTGACCAGAATCTGTTTCCAGCAAGAGACTTCTGACTTTCTTCTAGGCTAGCTATGGTAGACTTTAAATATGTTTTGCATATATATCAGTTCATTGTACTGCGGGATTTACTGGTTCCTCTTGAGCCCATATTCCCTTGTGGGATCTGGGAAAATGTTCTTTTTGACTGCCCCATGACAGGTGTGATCAAGTGGAAATACTTATCGCACAAGAAAATCAAGGTTTCACATATAAAGGGAGAAGTCTGATAAGCAATGTAACTTAATAAACTGTAAAAAAGTATGCCTTGATTAAAATGAGGAGGATAGGAATCATAGGCAAGATTGATTGCTTTATGTCCCTATCAATACATTAATAAGGGCATATATTATATAGGCATATGTCAATACATTGATCTAGGTCATGCCTTAGAGAGGAACTAGCTCATTGTGCCTTTATAAATGCTGCAAGCAAAAGCAGTCCTACTTCTCTTTGCATGGATGCCAGGATTATGTACTCTAAGTGGTGCATCATCCCGCCAAAGGTGGTCTTTTCAAGACCTATTTTGATTTGTTAATGTTGAGAGCAGTTGGTTATAATCAATAAAGAGTGTCTTTGCTCTACAAGACAGGAGTATATTTGATTAAGTAGTAAAAAGAAGTGGCCTTCCTGTATATTGATGCGTGTTGATTTTTTTTTCACAAATATTCTTTCTAAGAGGAGTATACTTGTACTTTGAGACTTTAAACCCTTTCTATCAGATTCCTTGACCTTGAAAGCCTTGTTTAGACATCTATTCAAGCATTTTTTTCAGCTTTCAATAATTTGAGCAGTTAATAATAGGAGTAAAGGGAGAAGTTTGCTTAATAAACTAGTAGAAAAACAATTTTATGGAATTTTATTCGATTTTTTCCAATTTTATTTCCAATATTCATTTTTAAATTAGAATTATCATTCTTTGAGACTTGAAACCCTTTCTATCACATCCTTTGGCCCTAAAAACCTATGTTTTGACACCAATCTTGTCTTTCTATGTCAAATAGAAGTGAAGTTAGCCTGTTGGTGAATTTCTGGCGGCCATTTTGAAAAAACATCATTTTTTCGAAAATGGGGGGTGATCTTGCGTGTGTCTTAGGATAAAACTCTTTCTATGACCCTAAGGGACACTCCTGCCAAAGGAGACCTTTGAATCATGAGTTGAAGTAAATGGCCTATTTTGAGCGCTAAGCCCACCAACTAAAAGTCAAAATTCACTCTCTTACTGCATAAGGGAGCTATTATACCAGTACTATGTGCCAGTACATATGTACATACATGTAGTTCAAGCCTGTTCTAAATTGATATTGTTCCGGAGGAAGCGGGCTAATGACATGTCAGTCTTGTCTTCTGTTGCAGGGTGCTATTCTGTAGTTCAGTTATGAATCTAGCCGAACTAGCTGCTCTACGTCCCGACTTAGGCAAACTACACAAGGTGCTATATTTCCATGAGAACCAACTCGTTTATCCTGTGAGGAAACAGCAGGAAAGAGACTTCCAGTACGGCTATAATCAAATCTTATCTTGGTAAGTTGACACCACTTTCTATCGGGCATGGCGTAGGGCCTATATTACAGAAATTGAAATCTTTTTTTTTTCTTTTCTTTTTTAAATTCAAATGTAATCAACGCGTCCAGGTTAAGTAGAATGGATATATTATTAACTGGTGTGTGTATTGTGGATTTATGAAAAAGTCAGACATTGCACAATTCGAATTTCATAGTTGACAATATTCACACTCATGATTATATGAATTTTTAAATTCTAATTCAACAAAATACTAGTTATATTATACAATGTGGCTAAATTAAATACATATGGTGAGTATCACTTTGTTGGACTAGATTCTCCTGTATTCGACTCTTATCTATTGGTGAATCTAAGTCCCGAACATTTACGAGCGGTTGTAAATACGCTCAAGGGCATTCAGCTGAAGGGACCCAGAGCAGATTATGTCTCGTCGCTTTAGTAATAGGACCTAACGCCATCGCCTCTGTCTCTTGCCTGACAACCACTAATGCGATATTCCATAAGGAATTGTATTCCTTCTATCTGGGTGAATTGGTGTTGCCGTTTTTCTCCGCTCATCTAGTCCCTTCTCTTGGTGCATGTTGAATCCTGGACGGTGCTCTGAGAAAGCATAAAAAGTGCATTGGTATTCATAAGAATGGTAATCTCTGTAAAACTTCTCCTCGTTTATGGTTGGAGATTGATTACTCGATGATGAGGCATCACGATTTCAAGACAATGGCTCATTCGAGACTGTTCAAGAATATTTGGAAATCTTCGTCAGGCACACTAGAAATTACCCATTTTAGCCTTCATATATTCCCTTTTAAGTCCATGTTTTTTACATATTAATTGTGTCTCAATGCATTCTTGGTAATCAGGTTACAGCTAGAGATCTAAGGGCAATACAGTGTTGCCATTAGGACATGAAAACCCCAGTTACTGGGGTGACCAAAAGCAAAAGTGCTCTTTCATCACTCAAATATTGCTGCCTGCCAACGGATGGCATCTGTGCCACTAATAGTGGTAAACTTGCTATATATATATGGGGACGGACATATAAACATTACCAGGATATCCTCAGGTGCACTGCCGCCCATGGAGAGATCAAAAAATCTCAGATTTCCAATTGCTTCTAGAATTTTAAGTATCAAAATAGGCTTCAGTACTTTATCTCGCAAGTGCCTGTGGATTGTAGTGTGCTTAATTTGTAACTCATGTCCGGACATCATTCATAAAATGTTCTGAATACTAAGCATTCAAAAAAATATAATCTTCATTGATGAAGTTGGTTTCAAAGTATCCATATTTGATAATCTTCAAGACCGTTATATAACCGTATTATTAACGGTAATTCATCGAATACAATAAAGGTGTAATACTTGCCACTTGAAACTGTTTTCATGTTTTCACCACACAAAAAATATTATCAGAGAGTTGACTGGGTTTTATTAAGGTGAAAGTATACATCCCTGTAGAGTGATATGTATAGTAGGCGTTGCCCTTGATGCTAGGAATATCATGTAACATAGAGGCAGATCCTGACTAGTAGACTTGCATAGAACAGTGCCATGGAATTAGCATAATTAGCGATTATGGAAATATGATAATAATAAATGGGTGTAAATTAATATAAATATAATTAGGTTGGGCAATGTTACGTAATGTTACAAAACACTGGCCTCCCGTTAGAAGCTTCTAGAGTATGTGTCTCTTTTCTTATGTTGCCTGTCGGAACAAATCATGCATAATCTGGTGTGAGTGGAGGGCCTTGAGGGGTGGGGTGGGGGAGGGGGCGGCGGAGAGAAAGTCAACATTCACTGCTTCAGAATAGTTGTCCGACATGACTAAGGATGTAGGTGGATGAGATCTGTCTGTCTGATTGTAAGATCTTATGTATTCCCTCCGATTGTCGGTCCCCTTGTGCCATTTTTGTTGGTTGTCGTGTTAGTGGATACTGCATTTAATGGAATAGTACACTGAATATAACCAGTCAGTGAAGGGAGTAGTGGAGTGCCCCGGGTATCAGGTGAGACTGGGTACTTTAATAGGGTGCTGACTTAGTATTGTGGTGGTGGTAGACTGGTGTGCCCGGGAGTGTACCCCGATGTTTGAGACGTGCCTGGGGCATTGACCGGGGTACCAGGGGTACCAGGGCACTGCGCTTGCGTGGTTTTCGGGTAGCAAGAGTTCTGACATACATGTCATGTATGGCATCGTCATAACTCTATTATCACAGTATCGAAGAATTCTATGCAAAGTCTTTCTAAAAAGAAGCAAAATCAGATCATATTTATCCTCCAAGGCTTCTTATTTAAGGATTTTCTACTAGAACAGATAGCTCAGAGGGATCGAATGTCATCTTTCATTTTTCCTATCCTTTCCCTTCCGCGCCCCTTCCATCTTGCTCAAGCCTAAAAGGGTTTATTGACACTTGTGATCAGCTCTCGAGTGGGGCTATATTGATTGGTTTTGAGGCATAAAGCTCTTCTTCCACATCATATTCCCTGATAAAATGCCTGCTTTATCTCGTGCCTTGATAGCCCAAGCCTCCGTATGAACCCTGTGTAAAAGAGTTGTTACTTTTTCCCATTTCCAGCTCTGTAGTACACAAAATCGACAGAAGGCATAGGAGACAGAGTGTGAGGGGCTATTGTGAGAGAGGAAATGTCAATATTTCCCTTTCCTATTCAGTCATAAATCAGGAGAATATAACCAGGTGTTGGGAAGTTGGTGGTTTGAGACCAACAATCGCAAAATGGTCAAGTAGATAGAATGGAAATGAGTACTGTTTTGTACCAGCATTTATGTAACGTTTTAATGCCAACCGGTTGGACTGTCTTATTGTATACAGTATCTGAAAGAATCAGCAATCTCCGAAGCGCCGGACCATCCCTTCGGCTTCGAAAAGCAATAGGATAGAAATAACCAACCATAAGCGGTTTCATTTGAGAACTTATTTTTGCTACAAAAGTATTAGTTAATTCAAAGCTTGGAAAGACTCGGAAGTAAAATTCATCTTACTCTGGCTAAAGCCGTTGCTGTTTGATGAATTGTGCATTGATTTATCTTTCACATCGTTCATATTTACGTACTCGCATGCCACATTTTACCCATTTATTTCATCATGCTTGTATGGTTATTTATATTAAATTGTTTTGTTTTTATTGTGTTCCAGTATGGTAGCCGATGTTATTGTATTTAACTCCAACTACAACCAAACGTCTTTCTTGGATTCCATTGCGCCTTTCACCAAGATAATACCGGATCATAGACCCCGCCATCTCGCTGAATTAATCCGCCCAAAATGTCGCGTGCTAAACTTCCCCATTTGCTTCCCTACTAAGGGTCAGTATGAGGACCTGGAGAAGGACTCTGACCACTCCCACAGCCAGCAGGAACTGCCACTTACACACATATCAACCAGCAAATCAGTCCCTACCGCGGAGGAGGAAAAGAAAAACAATGTTAACAAATGCAGTAGTAAAAACAGTTCTGCAAAAATTCCCGAGAAATCCAACGGTCTCGTGCAAACGGAGACAAAAGATAAGGACAACTCGAATGAACCGTCGCCAAAATCCAACGACCATGTAACCCGCCGACCAACGTGTTTAGGCGAAGCTAGCAATGACAGTAACAGCAAACTGGAGAGGCGAAGCATGTGTTTCTCGCCAGGAGAACCTCTTGGTTTACAGTTGATGAGTCCTATTGATGCCGAGATAGAGGGACTCATGGGCAGGGGTCGCACAGACTATACAGCTGGAGGGGCCTCCAATAATATGCGAAGAAGTGAAACAGAACCCTCATCTCTAATGGGTGGGAACCTACCCAGTGCCCTCGACCTCTCGCCCACTAATAACTGCAAGAGTCTCATCGATGTTCCAGCTGGAGTTGAGTCGCAGGTCACTGTAGAGGTCAAAGTCAAATCCAAACTGGAGGCAATGAGCAGTGATGGTGAGAAGGAAAATGAAGAGAGCAAAGATAACAGACCATTGCACGTCATTTGGCCCCATCGATGGTATGTATTATAGCTCCTTCAATTAGTTTCTCTAACATATTCATTCATAATCAAGTGCACTGCCTATAGATATTAAACGAAAGGTTGATTGCCTACTTCCCTTGAGTTCACTATGTGCATGCAATTATTATCAATCCAAATCTTTGATCTGCTTTCATGTTTCAGATATATTATGTAGTGTTGGTAGCATTTGCATCAACTACACATGATTAGCTCCCTCGATGACTTTGGGCATGCTAATCCTCAATAGATATATTGTTTATTCTCAATTCCTCGGCACAACATTCCTGTCACAAATATCCTTTACTGCCTAAAAGAAATAGTTAGAACACGTATGCTTCTTATCAATTCTTCTTAACCACATCAAAGTTTTTTCAATATTCTCTTTTCTCCTAACGTCTTTCTAAGTGAAGTACTTAATTCAGATTCATTCACATAATCGGCCATAAGATATTTTCACATCGATCGTCGGCGATAATAAGTTGCTGGGGTCCTACTTTGTGTGCATTCCTTGAAGATAGTGTCCTTATGACTTCCCACATGCCCCCCCCCCCCAAGAGCCTCTTAATTGAGAGCGGCCACTGATGAGAGATGACCAATGATAATGTCCAATGGTTGCCATCCAAAAAGCATATATAAATTCATAGTCACACTAACCATAGGGAGATGATCTATCCTTCTATTAATTTCTTTTTCTATTCATCTAAGTAGCCATATAAAATTTGTACACATACCACCCTCAATTAATTTAATAAAATAAAAAGTCATAAACCTTCACCTGATGTATATTTTGTGTCACACAATTAGTGACATTAAAATGCTTATTCAGGGTTGAAAAAATCCTTCAGCCCAGTTGTCCGAGATCATTTTGATTTAACCTAGTCCCGAAAGGTTGACTGTTTCTTTCGCAGGATGTTAATAGGTTACAAATATGAGCTCTTTTAGCACCTCTTACTAATCGAGCAGCAATGTCATTTGGTGATTTTGACCTCCTGGCCCTGCCAAAAAGTAAATCTCGGTTCTTTATTATTTTTTGATGTAATAAAAGTATCTAAATGGTCAGAGATATTTATGTTGATGACGCCAGACTTTTTTTTAGATGAGGGTGATTCGTTGCAATTATATCTATTATGGTTTCATTATTGCCTCCGTACCTAGTGATTAACTGTTTAAGTGAGGCATTACCCAAAGCGTGTCAAGTCTCAAGAACACCTTCATTTTTTGGGTCAGATATGTTAATATTGATGTCACCACATTCAATTATACAGCAATTTTTTTTATTAATAAAACTAATACAATCGGTTAAGCTATCAATGAAGACCCTTTTATTGCCCGATGGAGGGCGATAAACACAGGGCGAGAACAATCCTACGTCTATTAATACCTGGTTTGCATAAAACTCAGGTTAGACCTTTGTCGCGGCACAGTTTTATCAATACTAACCCACACCATAAAAAATCATTAATAAAACTGTTAACGAGATAAGGCGTCAGTGAATAGTAACATGCAAGTTTATGAAACATCAATCCTAATTTTCAATTAGGAACCTTGCTATAATATACTTTTAAGCATTAAGCTTTTGGTTGACTCCGTCTGATATAATGTATCCGGAGCGTCATGCAGTTAAAGGGGAACACAAGTCCACTACATATTTTGTTTAGAAGTACTATGGTATGTACTCAATCGATTCTCAACATGTTGGTGTCTGATGTGAATTAAATTAATATAAACAAGTGCCTCCCAGCCAATAGACTGGTGCCATTGCAGACACTAATGCCCTCTAACAGGACTTAGAGTAACTCACAGCCGTGGCATCGCTCTTGAACTGCTGGTCCCTGGGATGTGACCTAGTTCTGGTCATAACATGACCAAATCTTTGAGGGAGAAAGAGATCAAGTGATCTCTTTAGTGTATCTATTTCTACTAGTATTCTATTAGAGAGATGATTCAAGGGGGAAGTGTTGAAAAACCTACTCGGAATGACAGCAGTTTTTTATGGCTTTTTCCATGCCCTGAGGACAGGACTATCTCAACTTTTGGGAATGTAATGGGTGAGGATGGGTCCGGCAAAAACCCCAGAAGCCAGTTGTCATGAGTTGTATCACAGGTGTCTTTGATGGGGGATTTCCGTGTTTAGTGATTAAATGAATACCCCAGATTATAAAAAGGTTGACAGGATAATCCCTTGTTTAGGCCATTGGGTACATGCCTATGTCGATATCTTAGTTACTTAGATCAAGTCAAATTCTAGATAGACATTACATGTTACATATGTTGGAAAATTGATTTTTTATAATAAGAGGGAGGGTTAAGAACAAGAGAGAGAACTACAGGCCCGGATATTCTTTTTGTTTCTACCCGTGAGACTCTCCCCTTGGGACACGCGGGTCCGCTAGTATTACATTACTTGTTGTACCTTTTTGCCGAAAGTGAAATATAAAGCTTATAGAATGGTATCATTAGAAATTAGGCTATGTGAATGTACAGTATTCTCTTGAGCTTTGCTTGGGAGGATACATTTTCTTTTCATTTAATTTGTCCTTATTTTATAGAAGTGATACATCTGTGAATGGGTGATTTTCTTTATGACAACAATGAATTATTTCACCGTCCTTGCTGGTTCAGTTTGACCTCGATATTAAAATGCATAGATCGATCTTTTATGTTGAATTCATTCTTCGATTAGTGTGTATATCTACCATTCATCTGATACTATGATATACAACAGTTGTAATGAGAATAACTCGAGTCAGTCTTTTTCTTACATCAGCACTTTCCACACTTTGTTACAGGGAGCATGATAAGGACCCCGACACTTTCTTTCAAGTTCTGACTCAGCTTCATGAAGATGGTTGTTCGTTTAAAATATCAGTACTGGGAGAGACATTCACCGATGTGCCAGGTATATACTATCTTGCCTTTTTGCCTCAGTGTTCAATGTATATTTACTAAACTAATCTCGCATTGCGAACGTGTATTGTTTTACGGCGAGAATTTCTCAGGATAGGCATTTTAAATAATTCCCAATGCGGCTAACTGTGAATGCGATATCCGCTATAAATGGGCATCTGACGATACCCGGGTTCTTTCAATTTTATACCGTACATCTAAATAGGCCCCATAGGAGTTCCCACTTCGGCTTATTAAATCACTTCATAACCAAACTATTAGACTACTTAGCCCTTGGTGGATTTAGTCCTTATCTTTCGATTTGTTTATGCCGTAACATCGAAATGTCCAGCGTCAGTCAATAGTAGTGTACAATTTGACATTATCCACATTGTCCTATTGCATTCTCGAAATCATTCCACACATCCGGACATCCATATACAAGACCTGAATATAGAAACTCAGTAAAAACTCTATTTATGAAACTCTTTTTTACGAGTTTTTATGATCAATAGGTAGAACAGACTATTTAATCCGTGCCTAAAAGTTAAATATGTCATAACCAGATCGCAGCACTGCTTTGCTATTTGTGAACTATGTCACTTCTAATTGTCTATCTCGAATTTATGCACGTGAACAATGAAATTCACTTAACAAAATGAATTGATTTAAAACTGTACTATTTTACATAGTTTATGGACTTAACAAAATAAATGAATAAAACTGTACAATTTTGCATATTTTAGGGATCCTGGACTCTAGAGGTCCGGGGCTCCGGAATCGCATATTTCATATAATGTTGAGTGGAGGTCCGAAGCCTCTAAACGCTGAGGACCCCATAATCTGGTTTGGGATATTTTGAAACTCAGTAAATAAGGAGCCGGAGGCCCCAACTCCATTTGAGGTTCTGCTAGTAGAAGGTGCGAAATGCCGAGTCCAGGACCACAAAGTATGCCTTGTTGCCAACTGCTATTTCTTGTCATACTAAATACATTATATCCATTCTCTGTACATCTCTTGACAGCTATTTTCGCTGAGTCGAAGGACAAACTCTCCAGTCATGTGTTAAATTGGGGCTTCCTTCCCAGCAAGGTGGAATATTATCGTGTCCTTGAGTCTGCAGATGTGGTTGTATCAACTGCAAAACATGAATTCTTTGGAGTTGGCATGTAAGTCTTCTGCTTTGAATCTTTGGTTTCAATGAAGGCTATCGCCATTTCCCCCACATATAATATGTCTTATACAGCGATCAACTTCAACACAGCAATTTAATGTTTGGCGCTCCTCGACGATCCCGTTTATTAACTCAATAACAATTCTGCCGATATGTTAGCGAACACTGTGCATCATGTGTATAAGTGTAGTGTCTGCGCTTCCAGGGGCGCCAAGAAGTCATGACACATCATATAACATATGTATCGGTTAATTTTGCAAGTTCAACCCCTCAGGAGGGGGCGGACACATCCGAGCCCCATACATGTTGTTGAGAGAGAGCCTCTCCGGCTCTTATTGTCACTATTGTTGACTTTCCAGGTTTGACTAGACTTAGCCATTTGTCGATTTTTCCCGTTCTTTTCGAGGATTCGCATAGAAGACATTTAGGAAAAGCGATATAACTCAGAGATATCTGTGTTAAATGGGTTTTTGAATGCACTTCAAGAATAATGGTTTTACACACCGCTGCCCTCGGACCAACGCCGATAACTGATAACATAATTGATAACATTACTGGTGCACAACAACCTCTCTCTCTCTCCCGGTCCTCCTCCCCCCCCCCTCTCTCTCTCTCTCTCTCTCTCTCATTCTCTCTCTTCTCTTTATGAGGTTTGAATGATAATGCGTTGTCTAATAGGAAACCTAGATATTTGTATTCTGTGACCCTCATGAGATTGGATGCTCCTAGGTAGAGGCCTGAGGGACAATTTGTTCTGTATTTTGGTGTGATAGCGAAATTTATTACACTGCATTTATCGGCATTCAGTTTTATTAAGTTGACAACAAATGCTTATTCTCTGCAGGTCCTTAAATTCATTTCTTCACTGTACTGTTCCTGTGGCTCAGAAAAACTAACTGTATTGTCTGCATAGTGATGGACCTCGACATGTTTCACTGCTTGAATTTGTGTAAATCATTGATATCAATTGAAAATAGAATCGGTCCCATGATTGTACCTTGGAGGACACCATTAAGTGATGACGCCAGTTTTGAATCACGTCGATTTCTGATTCACTTTCTGAGAAAAGTTAACTACCTTAGATTATGTACATTTTATTTGTATGACTCTACATAACTCTGATTATCATTAAGTATATAACAAAAAGAGACCTGATGGACAAATACGCCTGTGCCATGTAATACTGCTGCTGGCATGTCCCATTAAATGAGAATAACCTTGCCGGGAGTATGAAAGTTTGCCCATTACTCCCGGTATATAGTCGTTATAATAAAAATATATTGAGTAAAGTTACCATTAAAGATGAAGGATGGTGCTAACTAGCAGGGATGCCCGGGGACCATTACCTCTTTTAATCTCCCCCTTGTGCACGATTAAATTTGAACTTCACACGATTAAATTTGAACTTTGCCCAGACTCCCACTACCATAACCATGCATAACTCGCCTCGATGGAATGGCTGATGCATGATTTGGGACTTTAAATTTGATTAAGTATCCTAATTGTCTATGAAGATAAAGATATTTTTCACCTAGGGAAATCATGAAATATGTTTTTTGGTGAATGATATTTTCCATCTTGTCGCTCATTTCTTCTAAATTTCATCTTTGTTCCAGGCTAGAGGCAGCATACCTTGGCTGTTATCCACTGTGTCCTAATGATCTTGTTTATCCAGAGATTTTTCCACGTAAGTTGAGTAGTAGAGGAACTTGTGATTGACTTGGACCATCCATATCTAAACGTTTTATCCCAATATATTGAAAGAACACTTTCTTATATTTTATCCAGTGTAGTGGTCACTAAAGCAAATTGATTGCAACATTTACTAATACATGATAAGTATCAATAACATCGCCATGATTATTGATATCAATATAATTTTATCGTTTTGCAGATGAATGCCTATACAACACAACTAATCAACTTACTAAGACATTAAGACAATTCTGTAAACGCCCATTACTTGTTAGGAACCGAGCAACATGGGTAAGCTCCAAGTGATATATATTGAATACAATTAAATATAAAATAATCTTTCGATAACTGGAATTTGCTAGGTAAACCTGATGGTTTTACGTATGTTTAGCTACAAGCCTGACAACATAATAGATTCTTATTTCTTACATGAGCTATCTTTTTTTACAGCTGAATGTTGAGAAGTACAGTTGGTCTAGTTTGGAGAAAGAGTATCAGGAATTGTTATCTGCTCCGTGTGAATAAAAAGATACAAAATGGTTACTCCGAGTATTCATATGCAGCCAACTTTGGTTCCGCCTTTCCCTGCTGCTCTATCATATTTTCCTATTCGAATGATTTGATTTATGTTATGTAATATTAAGGGAAATCGAGTGTAATCTCACCCTTTCAATTTCACCAATGCGTTTGAGAGTTAGTTCATGTTAGTATAAACCTTGGGCACACGTAATATTGTGCATCCCAAATATTGAAATTATACTGCATATTATGTAGATATAGTTTCCAAGTTATTATTGATTTCCCGCACTATGCATGGTAGAATGCCGGGGCTATGAAATTCTATCCTTTCCGAAATTAGCAATAACATGTTTTATGGATGCGTGCATGCTATTACAGGGTAAAAAATATAAACACCAATAGAAATGAAGGTCTAAGAAAAATAATCAAGGGGAACAGGAGGTAGATTTGTACTTATTCCTTAATGTAATCTGAAAAAGGAGCGAGGTAGATCTTATACGATAGTGTTATCTGATAGTTAAAAAGTAAAGATATATGTATCCCAGCCAGTTACCTTAGTAAATATGTACTATTGTGTGTACATAGACTTCTATGTACTGTGTAAATGTAAACACAATTTACGTAAGAAAATAAGGTATAAGAATATTACTACCAAAAGCGAATAGATACATCTAAATAACTGAAATTAATTACATTATTATTATGAATATTTGACATAATCGATCCGTTCTCTAAAGCACATGTCATCATTAATGTTGCAGGGAGGAATTAGTCAGGCATTAGTTAGTTTCATGATGATTTGAAGTGTGAATGTTGAACAGTTTATGATATATGTTGTTTACAAACAGAAGGGACAATTCAGACTGAGGACTTCTGTCCGCATTTAGAAATGTTGTCAACGTAAACGGGACATATTGTCAATAAAACATTGTTATAGAAAAGAACTGTTCCTTAATTTTGACTCTGAATATTGAGGGATTCTGAATGAATACTAGTATACTGCATCAACTAAGGATCACTAACGCAAGGACGCCTTCAGCTGCCGCCATCTGTAGTCATAGAGAAAGACTATATTTAGTTCAAGAAATGTTGAGCGATGAGTATCAAAATGAGTCGATGAGTGAATGTATACTGGTACTTTTCATGGAGTGAGTCTATACTCGAAAATGCACGCATCTAATAATGTTGCCAGTTTGTAAGAGTGGCAATAAGTCGATCAAAAACACCTACATCGATCCGGATCCCGCACCATGCATATAGTCCAATACACGCTACATCCAGAGACCGACCACTGCACATATTAGGGTCCTGTTGCTTGGGAATTGTGACACCACAGCAACTGTCGTATATTCATTAAATGGACCTAAATAATTAATCTTACTGACAGTAACATTTTAATTTTAAACAACTACATTATACTCCCACAATAAACATAATTCTACCACTTCATATTAATACTTTGACAAAGCATTTATATTATAAGTATAATATCTTTCATTACAAGGTTAAACAAGGGAAAATGACTAGGCCTACCTTAATTGTAAGTTTTCAAAGTGCTGCCCTAAACAATCAATAAAATATACATGTATTCAACATTTGATTAACGTAGAGAATTACATGCTATATCTTCGTATTGAGTTATTGTTATTATGTGACGTCAGAGAGTAAAGAGTATAGTGATATCCTTGATCGATATAAGGCATGATAAAGAAGTGAACCTCGCTATATAATAGACATCTTGCGCAACTACAACACAACAACAACACGTTAATACTAACATAAGAAAATTGCTGTAGTGCATACCGATGTACATCCTTTGCTATTGTAGGAGGTTGCGCAGATATGGTAGGTACATGCTAATATCGACGAACAGCGCCCACTTCATTCTGCAAAGAATCCTTTAACACTACAGACGGCGCATTTGATCTCTAGGTCTGGAGAATAAGTATAGGCCTACAAATTACAATTTGCGGGGATTCGGCACTTGCTTCCAGTTTCATAGCCAGTATTACCACCCTTGGACTTCGTTCAGGACTGGTAGTCAACATGCCTCCTGAGAGAGGGTGATCAGTTAATCATTGTGTGTTTATAAACTACATGCAGAGCACATGAATTATTATTAGGTTATTCACGCCCATCCCCAGGGAAAAGCAGGATCTTTGATGTCGAACATAACGCTTGATGAGGCAATATATATCAACCCCCACAAGAGTGACAGCATCCACCGCAACAATGCTCGATCATTCACAAACTCTAAAATTGTCAGCAAAGCCAGGATACTAGACATAAACCTAAGTGATGATAAGCCAACATATATTGTGCTAAAAAACAAAAGAAATCTTCCCCCAAATTTCCTTTAAATGTAGATCCTACGCTAAGGGACTGTTCATAATTAACCACTAGGGGGAGAGGAGAATTTGTAAAAGATTCTTATACAAAATTAAATGACCCCCCCCCCCCTTAAAGTCTTGTACAAAACTGCTTGACCCCCCCCCCTTTCAAAGTTTGTGCAAAATTGCATGACCCCCCCTTTAAACCACACTTTTTTAATAATGATCCACATCTTTAAAATTGATGACAAAGGAACAATCAGGGACTATCATTATGCTCACTGATTGCCTTAGAGAACAATCACTTGAGTGGTGAGAGCTAATCTATTGAAAAGATGAAGAAACTGGAGATTTTGACTTCCAGATGTAGACAGATGAACATAACATAGGTCGTTAGAAGACAACAGCATTGTCTAAACATACTGGCAGTTATTTCATTGGGGCAGTGAGGCCTGCAGGTCCATGCCTATTTCCCTCACATGGAGGCAGCAGCCAACACCAAACCTACGGAAGGTGCAAAAGCAAGAAAAAACAGCTTGCAGGATGTTGACGATGTGGAGGTGCTACAATGTGATCAAAAAATTTAGGGATCCACGCTGCAACTGAGGATGAGGCAGATGACGTCTAGCTAGGCCTGGTACTCTAGCCAGAAAAAAAGATTGCAGGAAAAAACATCGGAGAAATAGGTTTGCGAGAGAAAGCCTGCCCAGAAAAAATGATTCTCTGAAAACATTGCTGAATTTAAAAAATCTTGCACCCAGAAAAAATGCTTGCAAACTTTGGGGGGCGGGTTTCAAGGCTGTTTCCCTCACAAAACTGCAAGCAGAGTCATTCCTATCGCACAATCTAAAATGGACTTGAATATACTTTTATCACAGAATTTTCCAGTTCAATCTTCGAGTGTGTCAAATTTGAGTAATCTTAAGATTACACACTCACACTCAGGCAAATGCCTATACCCCAACTTCAAAAATAGCAATATATAACTCCAAGTTAGAATGGGTTGATACCTTTACGTACCTGGGTCTTACTATAGATTATAAGCTAAATTTTGAAACCATGATCAAGTCAATAATCAGCAAGGCAAATGCCAGGCTAAGCAACCTATATATCAATCGTCATGCTCCATATATTAGAACTAGAATGCTATTAGTTAAGTCAATGGTGCTGAGCTACTTGGATTATGCCAATGTATGCTATATGAATAGCAACAAAGCCCTCCTGACTTAATTACAAGTGCTTCAAAATAAGGCACTAAGGTTTGCTCTTAAAAAACCCAGGAGGCACAATGTAGAGGACCTACATAGAATATCAAACACCATGATGATACGAGAATGTATCTTTTTCAATAATGTTAAATTTTATCACAAACAGCTACACCACCGTAGACTTGACTGGGTAATTGGCAGGAGAGGTAATAGGGCTTATGATCTACGAGAAAACTGGAGACTAAACTTTGAGGTAAATAGGCCTCTCTGTACTTCATATCAAAAATCGCTAGCATATGCATGTATCTTGCAATGGAATGCCTAAGAAGAAGATATTAAAAGTATTGAATCACTCTGCGGATTCAAGTACAGACTAAAACATGGTATCTTAACAAGAACCATCTGTGTAATGATTAATTGATTAATGAAATATATTGTTATCCAATAACTCGCAAGGTAGCATTATATACCTATTACCATCCTCATCTATCACCAACCCATACTCATCTCATCTCATTATTATCCTTCACATACTTCTCTCCATGAATTTGACTAGATGTTAATTCATAGCTAATTAAGTCAGCTATAATTTTGTTTAGCAAGAAACATGTGAAAATTCAGGTTACGGAGGAAGACCAGATTACCCAAACCACTTAAAAACCTTGGTGCATGCCACTTACCTCCCTGAATAAAATTTGTGTGAAAAAAACAAAAAACGAAGTAAAGGAGCTCTAATCACCAATTAATTCTTGTCAATTGTGGAAAGTCATAACTTATATTTAATAGCTGCTGGTGTTTGAAAGCCTAATGAGGGGTGATGTGTGGTTGTCTTTTACCATTTCTGTCATTGTCATGACAACGTTATTTCTGGTCACTGAAACTTGTTGGTACATAATTTGAGATATCTGTTGCCTAAATATGAAGTTTTAATACCAAATTCTGAGAACCACAAGTAGCCCTTGATCCTCACATAACAATCCTTATAGGGAACTGCAAGCGCAGCATGACTTAAGGTAGGGGACAGCTCCTGGGTCTTATGCATCTGCCTTGCTGATCCCAAGGACAAAGAAAGACAAAGCCCAGGAGAAGTTCTTGGGCAAGTATAAAAGAAGCGATATGGTGGAGCTCTACAGGGCTCTTGCCATGTTTGGCACCTGTAGATTTGGGGACAAGTATAAATGTCCCCATGTGCAAAAGGATACCAAGAAGTCTAGCGCTGCTAGTGTACCCAACCACCACTAGTGATCATGGCAGCGTTATATGTTTTGAGGCTTGGGAGGAGTTGCTCCTGCCCTCATACATTGAGGGAGACATTTTTCATAACAGCATGCAAGATGGATTTAAGATAGTGAACAAAGATGTTCAGGCCAAACTAACTTTCATGGAAAATTACAGATCATGCAGAGACCTGATAGAGTAAAAGAGGTGTTAGATTAGAAATAATAGGTATATAGTGTGAGAATCTCTCAGGATTTTAGCTCTGCTCTGGTCACACCAGAGAATTTTATGATTGAATTACATGAATCTTCTTTCATGACCCAGGTTTCACCAAGGTTTACCCAAGTATAAATGGCGCTGCCCTTCAGAGTTGGTGCAAAAAAAGTGCCCCGCCCCTTTAAGTCTGTGTAAAAAAAGGTGGCTCCCCCACCTTAAGAGTCTGTGCAAAAAAAAATGACCCCCCCTTCAGAGTCTGTGCAAAAACAGGTGACCCCCCCTTCAGAGTCTGTGCAAAAAAAGATGGCCCCCCCCCCTGAAAATTCTCCTCTCCCCCCCAGTGGTTAAAAATGAACAGTCCCTAACTATGATCAAACTGAATTTGAAAGAAACCTGAGAGATTGTGACTGGCCAACACTACTATCCTCTTATGACCCCAATGTATGCTAGGACAATATGTTGAAACTAATGAAAGTAATAATGTTCACACTTTGATTTGATTTGAAAACGTTTTTTTATTTCTTTTGAACATCTGTTATAGATGGATCATTTGATTTGGTCAGTTTTTGGTATATTGTGTTTCAGCATTTTTCTGCCTTCAACAAAGTTTCTCATATTGATTGTTCTCAAATCTAAATTCTGGGGTTTTTGTGCCCTACGGTGACCCGCATGTAACAGGTGGAGCCTCCTGCGATGTAAGAGAGGGAGTAACCGCTTCTCTATATGGAGGTCTTTTACTTTCGCCCTTTGTGGTAGTCTATATATTATATTAAGTATACGGTTTTGGAATATTAGGAGTTTGTGGAGGGCGTTGCAACCAAAGGAGTCAAGGAGGATGTCAGCCTGATCTAAAATTGATAAGACCATTACTTTGTATATTAGGAGCATCGTATGCTGGGGTAATTTATCTTCAAGTTTTGAAAATTGCCAACATTTGTAGTTGAGTCAATTTATAAGTTTCTGGGTCATTTCTTTGAATTTCAGGCGATTATCTATGCTGACTCCCAAGTATTTATAGAGGGGAACGTCCTCCAATATGGCTCTGTCCAAAGTAATGACATTTTGCGTTGGCCCATCTTGATCCGAGGAATGGCTTGGGAAATATTGTCTGTATCTTAGACTTGTCGAGATTGAGGGATATTTTATTGTTTCTGCACCAAGAACTCAAATAGTTCAGGTCTTTTTTTGGGTTGCTGAAATAGGTTGGTACTTCCCTGGGTCAGTGGTAGTCCCAGCTTTAAACACGGGTGTAACCTTTGATTGTTTCCATGTTTCAGGTTTGTTTGAGGTTACATGGGTTAAATCAATGATTCGCTTTAATTGTGGGGATAGGGCTAGTAGTGCTATTTAATTTTAGTAGCCAGGTTGGCAGGTCATCTATACCTGATGATTTGCTAGAATGCAAGTTTTTTATAATTTTTTTATAATATTACACCAAACACCATCGTATCCTCCCTGCGATCCCAGATACCAAGTTTAAAAAACCACGTGAATGTTGAACCTCATTTGACTTACCGCCCAAACGGATATTTTCGGGGTTCAGGCATCTTAATAAGATCCATTCACCCGGAGACTCCTACGAGTACTACAAAAAATACAAAGAAAAATCCACGATCAACAACGGGAATCAATACAAACTACAAACATGCCAGATCAAGATGAAAGCGAAAACGAAAACACCGATGAAACCATCAAAGAACCAAGCATCAGAATACCAGATGACGCCGTTCCATACTTCAAAGTCAAACGTAGATTAGTAACAGCACACACTAAAGCAAGTCATCATGCAATATTCTTAAGTGAATGTTTGGCCAAGAGACAAATACCAAGAGGACTCCGAATTAAAATCAAACCACAGGTCCCAGATACTGACAATAGATTCACATTATCTTGGGATTCTAAGTTGTTCGACTTCAGTCGCCAACTAACCCAGGACCTCTCGACCCACTACACTTCAAAAATTTCGAAAATCAACAAAGAAATTGAGGACATTGACAAAGATCTGAAATCAAGATGCAACGACGAACAAATAACACACATCACCAACCTACTCAACAAACTAACAACAACTCTGAAGGACGACCTCAAGAAAAGGCGAGAACGAAAAACCGAAGATACAAGAAATACAAGACGCCAGCAACCACAAACGTCTACAACCAATCAGACAGACAACTAAGCCAGAACGAACTAGAACTTCTAAGTTTGGGCCTCTCATTTGTACCAACACCGAAACAACCTCACCAAATACAGACAGTTACAGATACTCTCCTGTTCAACAGGAGAATACGACTCAAACACTTCTTCCAACATGCAACTAATGCACAAACAACAAACACATTCCCAACAGAAACCAAGGGATGGCTACCACCTCCAAACTTGGACCCAGAAATCGAAAATTTCACCAATCACCTATTGACGCATATGTCAATGGTGAAAACACCAGACCTAATCAACCAAAACCTACCAACCGACCAACACTTAGCTATGAACAACCTCTTAGAAGATGAAAATATAATAATCAAACCTGTGTTATACTACCAGGTGGGCAGACAGACCCTGAGGGCATGTCTACATGGTATGAATATATATTAGGTGTCATGCACATGCATGGAGGTATGTCCACCAGTGAGACGTGTCACAGCTAGGAAACCAGAGCTGTGACCAGCTTGAATAAAAGAAGACTGGTACATTGACCATCAAGCAGTCATTCAGAAGGCAGTCAGTGGACCAGTCAGTCAAAGGAAAGAAGTGTTGGACTTACTTCATTTAACATTACATTTAAGTATAACAGTAACTAGAATATACTCATTAACATCAGAGTATATCAATGGTGGAGAACCAAGGCTCGATAAAGTATCTTTAAAACATTTATTGGATTTTTGTTGGTGAGATTATACCAAAATGCTAGTTTGGAGTTATACTAGCAAGCAAAGGATTGGCTAGAAATGGGCCCTAGAAATGGGCTCTCCTGCAGATCTCCCCTCTTCTCACGCTCTGTACTGGGCTATATGAGCATGGGCAACCTATGAATGCAGGACAAATTAAGGAGTGTCCACACTGGAGTTTTGACTGAATTAGTGAATCAGTGATTCGAACAACGAGATCTTGTATAGCAGAGCCGATGGCTAAGGTTTGGCAGGATAGAGAGAATCCTGAATCATTTCTGAACATTTCAAAAGTTGTTTGAACTTTCTACCATGAATATTAAGAAAGATATGGCTAATTTCGTGAGGCATGATATTCTAACCCAGGCAATGAAAGCCTAGGTGTTTTCTTAGTAGACTTTCAAACATTGCCCAGGAGTTTTAGAGAACTTTTTCATGTACTCTCAATGTCATTGGTGATTAGAGCATGGATATAAATGTATATATAAGTAGTCTTAATTGGTGAGAATGGGACCCATATAGCTGTGTGATGTTGCTATGGAAACCTGGTCATTGCCTGGGCAGATTGAATGGTCTGAATGGTGTACATTTGGATTCATACATATTACACGCATAATATTTCTTAATTCAGCCACAGCATTGTCAATTCTGAAGCGATTTTCGAAATTCAAACAGTTCTGAGATGCTGACATTGTTGCGGAATTTCTCCTGCCATTTTATGGGTTACACCATAAACAGTGTCATGGCCGGAAGGTATAATAAATGGTGTCAGGAGCATAGGTAAATGACAGAAATGGTGGTTTGATATATTCTAGTAGGACAGATTGCTAGATGTGACTATGCTACATTGTTCAGATCGCCATTAAATCAAGCTGTATAGCCAGCAGGAATGTGAAACAAATGACATTGTCACAGTTGTTAAGTGGAAACAATATGTGAGGACACAGAACAATTAACCATCACCTACATTCCATATCAACATTAGACATGACTGTAGACAATTCACATGAATCATTATGCTGCTCCAGGTGTGACAAGGAATGCTGCAAGGCACCATTAACATTTTATCAACTGGATGTGACATGAAGTCACAATTGATGAGGGAGGCCCAGATGTATGAATCAAGATGCTTTCGTGGCAATGAAATTAAGACATTTTACAGAGACAATAACTGTATAATGGAGATACAGACAGAATAGACTTTGATTGAATAACACTATCATTACAAAATGTTGAATAGACATTATTGACATTATTGAATTATATGTTAATCCTTTTAAATTACTACACATTTGCAATTGTTTAATGAGGTTTGTAGTTACTATTTTATCATCAACTTTGTAGTTTTACATGTGCATGGGTGAACTTTGATGGTATATTTGTATTGGAATAATTATATTACTTTTTGCTTTAGGTTTGGTGTCTAGTTTAACATTATAAATAAACTAAAAGAAAGACTGGGAAAACCATTGGCCTGCACGAATGACAGGTATGAATGACAATGATTAGTATTCAATTGCCAGAGGCAATGTGGTTGGTGGCTCATGCCATTAACATTTTATTGCAGGATAATTGGTGGCAATTAATCTGACTTGGTGTCCATGAAAAGATGAATTGATTCAGATATGTTTCTTCTCAATTGGTTTAGGTATAAAATAACAGATACTTTGACATTGGCTGAATACTAGTATTTAAAATGGACTTCATTTGGTTAAACTATTAGACTTTCAATAGGCCATGTATTTAGTGCATGAATATCTGTTTGCATTTTTATTTGTTTCTTTTATTTTCTTTGGCCTAACTGGTTAGAGGTTTTTGAACACATTATTTTTCGTAATTGGAGTAATCAAAGATTGTTCAACCATGGCTCAAGAATTTAAGTGTAAATTAAAGATTGTATTTCTTCTATTTATTTTTTTTTAGACTTAAAATTCAAACAATGTAACCAATATATATATGCTTTTTCTTTTGTCTGATCAGCTTGTGAGAACGTTGTGTAATTGGTACACATAAATGTGGAATGAATTCATTATTAATATTTTGGAATTGGTAGTTAGCAGTTGTTTATGCAGGTTTGTATTTGGGAATGACGTTAGTGTGTAGCTGTGCAGTCTACACTAGGCCTGTGTTGGTGGGGATTGTATTGCTAGTCATTTACATCACAGTGCCTGCATGAATTTAATTGTTTTCATCCTATTAAAGTAAGGAAAAAGTGGGATGTAGGTATGTTTGCCATATCCATGATGGATGATTGCAGAATGTTCACCACAACAAATTTAAATCAAAATTTGATAGAAAACAATTCAGAATAGGTGCATTTCCAAAGAACAAAATTTTGTTTTTGTTTTTTCGTAAATTATAAAGTGGTTTGCAATGCAATGCAACCAAAACATATAATGTCTCGCATATCTGCCATCTTTAAGATGGTGCATATATTAACTATATATATGTGTCGGGTTGATTGTGAAGTTTTCGTCTAGCCATATGTAGGAAGTAAATATAACATAGAAGTCAAGCAAAAATTA
The DNA here is from genome assembly GCA_942159475.1 of Sthenelais limicola. Lineage (NCBI taxonomy): Eukaryota > Metazoa > Annelida > Polychaeta > Phyllodocida > Sigalionidae > Sthenelais > Sthenelais limicola. The sequence goes on along the minus strand of OW804096.1, from coordinate 110,994,206 downwards.
AAAAGTGCGAAATTTTTACCTTTTTAATAAGGATTTTTACGTCATAAAAAAGGAATTTGGTCTCAACCTTAAACAATATAGGCCACGCGTCGGATCTGTGTTATGATGCCCAAAATTTGATTCAGTACTGCGATTATATACTAAATTGAGAGATTTTTTCTGGGGTTGGTCTTATCGGAAGGTACCCTCATAAAGCAGATTGTTCTTTTACCCTGCGTAGTCTTGGAACATAGTGCCAGTAGGCTAGCATGGGGGTGATGAATTGTTTGATAGCGTGGGTTGCAAAACCCATAGCTTGGCTCATTCCCATGTTAGGACAAAGGTCTAGGTGGAAGATTTTGATTCTGAGGTTTGACTCCAGGTTTGACCTGTGTCAGTAAAATCACCTTCAGATGCTCTGCTTATTTTCTGGCATAAAACACTATTTTCTTGATCTGAGGTCATCATAATTTTAGAGACAATTTCATGCTTTGCATAGATCCGCCCGATTTAGAGAGCTGGTCATAATTATGGCCAAAACATTCTGGTCGGAATTTTTCTTTTGAAATATATTGTCGCATACTGTTTCATTTACCATGAGAGCCCAACATGTCAAAATAGGGAACTACAGATCAATTCGATCATGCTGAATCAAGACGAATTCAGTGCATGGTATTTTCCTAAAGACTTCATGGCATATGATTGAACCCAACTTTCAACTGGTTTTTATTTCCTATAAAGGCCACCAGGTAGCAATTGATATTTGTTTGGTTCAATGTAATTTGACAGTGTTGCAGAATTACTAATTTACATTTCTTTCTTTTAACTAGCTGTGTAGATTATATAAGCAATTTTAGAATCTTATTTGGAAATAGAAAGAGGGTAATGCACCTTAGAATATTGATAGGTATGGACAGGTGTGTCGTCTGTGGTGTTGGTGGACTCCTACATTAGAATATTGATTCCATAATATTATATCTTCAAAACCAGTATTGTTTAATTGTCCATTTATTTTTTTTTTTTGTGGTATGAAGTCAATATTTTCAAGTAGCTGAACTAAGATTGTTTTTATTCTCTCTGATATTGTCAGTGATAGGTATTGCAGTAATCAGGTGTGCAGAAACAGAATGACCATGCCATTATGTTGTAATTTTGAGTTTAACTTATCTAAATTTAATTTAAGGGGTATAGGAATTCAAAATTTGCCTCTGAAAATTTCGATGTAACAGATCAGATGGTTTGTGTGATTTTATTCAAGCTATTTCAACCATTTTTGACTATCAAAAAGTGGTGTCGCATTTCGTGTCCCACTGTATTCGACCTTTTTAAAATGAAACTAATTCTTTTATTCCAAGTTTGTCTAAAAGTAGTTCCATTTTTTTAAGGGGAGAGGGGGGCATATGTTATACTACCAGGTGGGCAGACAGACCCTGAGGGCATGTCTACATAGTATGAATATATATTAGGTGTCATGCACATGCATGGAGGTATGTCCACCAGTGAGACGTGTCACAGCTAGGAAACCAGAGCTGTGACCAGCTTGAATAAAAGAAGACTGGTACATTGACCATCAAGCAGTCATTCAGAAGGCAGTCAGTGGACCAGTCAGTCAAAGGAAAGAAGTGTTGGACTTACTTCATTTAACATTACATTTAAGTATAACAGTAACTAGAATATACTCATTAACATCAGAGTATATCACCTGCCGATAAGGGAGGTGGGATAGTTATACAAAATACCTCAGATTACAAAAAGGAAGCTCTTCGTCAATTAAATGACAGACACCACTATGTACCTTTACTCTACGACTCCACTGAAAACAACGCAATAAAAATTAGGAGAACCCTAGCAAAACTCAGTGAAAATGGCAAACTACCACCTAATAGTGAAAACCTACTGATGCCAAAAAACATCAGAACATCTCCCGTCTACTTTCTCCCAAAAATACATAAACAAGGATGCCCGGGAAGGCCCATAGTTTCTGGTATAAATTCCCCAACTGATGTAATTTCTTCCACATTGGATACGCTGTTAAAACCTCAACTTCAACACATTCCAAGCTTCATCCTGGACACAAAGGATTTCCTTCAAATATTCAAAGAAACTACTCACCTGCATGAGGATGAGATAATGGTGACGATCGATGTAAGCGCCCTATATACGTCCATACCCCACGACGAGGGAGTATCAGCAGTGAAACACACTCTCGAGCTCCACCCCAGTCCTCATATCGACCCTGAAACGGCAGCATCCCTCACCAGAATAGTCCTAGAAAACAATACTTTGAAGTTTGACAATATAACCTACCATCAGGTCCAAGGAACAGCAATGGGGACCAAGATGGCCCCCACCTATGCCAACATATTTATGAATCAGCTTGAAAAGAAATTAATCGAAGAAATGGAAATTAAACCACAAATCTGGAGAAGATTCATCGATGACATTTTTGCAATATTTAGATGTAGCGAAGACGAGCTAATACAAACTCTGAATCAAATGAATTTGTCACATCACAGCATTAAATTCACATACGAATACAGTCGATCAACCATCAACTTTTTAGATACAACGATATACGTAGATGATAATAGAGCTCTCCAAACAAAAATCTACTCAAAACCAACTGACACTCACCAGTACCTGCACTACTCATCATATCACCCTAAGCACCAAAAGGATGCCATAGCATACTCACAAGCAATACGGTTGAGAATGATATGTTCTGAAGAAATTGAGTTTCACAAATCTTCTGGAGCACTCCTGAAAAACCTCACGATACAAGGCCACAGCCATTCCAAATCCAAGGAGGCGATCTTGCGAGCACTAAACACTCCTCGAATGTCACTGTTGGAAGAAAAACAACCAAATGAACACCAACTAATCCCATACATAATTGAACACAACCCTTACAATGTTAGGGCAAAACTACATTTGAGAGAAGCCAAACAACTACTAACTGGGAACGTTAGCAACACAAAATTTTACAGGAATAAAATGATCGTGGCCTACAAACGACCCTCAAACCTACGAGACATTTTAACAACTTCGACTTTCCCAAAACCACCGAGCCGAAATGGTAGTAGACCATGCATGAATTGGTCATGTGCTATCTGTCTGCAGATAGTAACTAATAAAAAAATCAGATCACATACAACGGGAAAATTTTTCTCGATCAGGGGCGACAATCATTGTCGCAAGAAAAGTGTAATATATTGCATCACATGTCCAATCTGTGGCGAACAGTACATCGGTGAGACAGGCCGCTGTGTCACCGATAGAATCAAGGAACACAAACGAGACATTCGAGCTCGTCGCAGAGACTCACCTGTAGCCAAACACTGCATTGATCATGATGTACAGGAGCATCAAATTTTAATCACATTCATCGATGGATCCACCTCAAATAAAAATGTTCGCTTACGCACCGAAGAAGCATGGATTAGAACCATGCGATCTATAACTCCAGAAGGCATGAACTAAAAGTTTTGAAAGGCCACCATGACACCTCGCAACGCAACCAGCGAGCATGCGCACAATAATTAGACAACGTCACTTCCAGGCAAAAATTAGCATAAAAAGTGAGCGTCCGGACTGGCTGGCTGTCAGTTGCGGACTCCGCCCTGACCTTCCAACATCAATAAACACCACGCTCGCTGCCAAAACAACAACATGGACATCAGAATCTGTCACTACTGCGGTCACCACTTCAACAGTGTAACCACGCTCCTATGACACATGAACAAATTTCATGTTCAGCCTAAATCTCAACAAAGTAAGTGGCTTTGTTCAATTTGTTTTAAAGTTTATGCATGACGTAACACTCTCACTCGCCACTCGATCAAAGCCCATAACATCTCGGAGCCAGACCTCGAGCCTGTCATCGAGAGCAAACAAGGCAATTCGGCACTGGTAAAAACAAATACAACTTATAATGACCCCCACAAATCTCCTGATCACTATCACCCTTCTCGTGTAAGATTCAGAATAATACCTGCCCCTCGTCCTTATGTTTACAGAACAGACAACGACTGGCACAACCTCAGAAACGACTCCTACACCAGCAGGAAAACTGGGGAAGTTTGTGAAGCCATTAGACCGAATCAACCAGCGTCAGAAAGAAACAGATCAAAACCGACGCAAAGTCATCGAGATTGAAACTACTGAGTATGACCCGTGTGTACGAAAACCCGGACGAGTCGCCCATTCCCTCCAGATTATGGCAATGAATAAAGAGCAGAGGAAGAATGACCTCAACAATTCCACTGAGTCCATCCACAGCGACACTGAGGAAAACTCAGATAACATTCTAGATTTGACCACAACTTCAATCACGTCTGATACTTCGAGCAACTCGCATGCTGAGAGTAAACCCATCACGGAACCTGAAAAAATGGTAATAGACCTCAGAACCCTGACGGAAGATCTCATCACATCGGACACAGACGAAAGCGACGAGGAAGGTCCTCTCTCAACGAGCACCCCCATCGACCTAACACCGATTCCACCAGCACTCTCACCTATTAAATGCCCTGAAACCATCTGCGAAATTCCTAAACCACAGAATGATACTGCCAATGACACCAACTCTAACAACATCAACAGAACACCTTTCAAAACACCCAGATATCCAAGACACAAGTCATCTGAAAACAACTCCCGCAAGTCACCAGCCCGCAAGATCTTGGGAACCCAGGGGCGGATAAACAAGCCCAACAACAGACCAATCGACAAACCCTTCAGGCCTTGGGAAAGGAAATGTTCCAACAATAACAACACCCGTGAGGAATATGTGCCCAAACCAGTTTCCTACAATTATCCTGTGTACAACCCTACCCCTATCAAACATCTAGACCATGGCACAGTCGCCCGTGGTAGACTAATGTACGATCTGTGGCGCATAATCTGTCATATCAACCAGGATGTCGGCAAAGCCATGCAGGGCATTATGATCGTTAAGGAATACCTGAGAAAGAACTAAGCTGAATGTCCTGAAACAGAAAGACTGTACATACTCATTAGGAAATGATGAAAAAGATTATTTTCTCGTTGCAATGAACATTTCTTACAAGTTCTGAATTCTTAATATTCCATAATTATTATATGAGAAGTACATTTTTAACTTCATATTATATATGCGAGAAATTTTTTTAACTGTCTTCTACAGTATACATTACAAACTCTTCATGAGTACCTAATTCTCCTCACTTTTACAAAATAATCGGTCTTTACCTCATCTCTCTACTCCTTATATCAACCAAGTTATTGCTATGTATAAATCAACCAATCAAGAAGCTGCTTTACTACTTGTTGACAGTTACCATGGAAATGAATGTTACACATTTTTAATATACCCCCCTCTTCCTACTATATTCAAACATTCCCTGATGAAGATCCGACCTAGGATCGAAATGTAGGAATCATAACATCTGTACAAAAGAGCATCAATAAAACTTCAAAATCTCATGAAAACTACTTGTGTCTGGTTATGGTGTTATAAACTACTTCAATTTTTTATAATTTGCTTTAGGTCATTTATAGGTACCGGTTTGTACTTGAATTTTTGGTAATCTGGGAGGGGGGGGGGGGTTGCATCTGAGCCTCATTGGTATCAGCTGGCTTTTGAGGTGGGGAGATTTTGCTTGCTAATTTCTCTCCAATTGTGGCGAAATAGTTATTAAATGTATTGGATATGTTTTCATGGTCAATTTCTGGTCAATTAATGTTGAGAGATTGAAACTCTAAAACTGACTAAATAAACTGACCACAGTCCCTTAAAGAATGATTGATATCTTAAGTAGATAAAAATAGAAAATAAGAAATAGCTTATATTACCTATCTTATAGTACCAGACCAAAACATCTTTGCATCCTCAGCATTATGACTAAAGACTGATCAGATTGATCAAATATCATTCATGATTGCTCCCTAGAAATATTTCATGAAACAGACATAGTGATAGCAGTGATAGGAGACCATTTACGCATACAATTATAATAGCATTTTAATTGCTTGTGTAATGACCCTCAGGTGTGCGCAGGGGAGGAGAAATAAAGACAACAAGCGTTAACTATATTGTAGTTACTCTAATTTATTCTATGAGGCAGATTCAAGACAGGTACAATAGTATCACGTATAACAAAAGGTGTTGTAAGTAAATAATAGGAAGTATAAAGAAGCAAATGAGAATATAGGGAAGTAGACAATGTCGTACTGCCACCTTGTGGCTACTCTAGTAATTATACTACACGAAGTAACATGCGCAAGGCGCGATAACTGAATGCGCAGCATGCGCACGTTATATAATCTATATTAAAACAATCGCAAGTAGTACAAAAAGTAAGATAAAGTAACGGCACTACATTACCCCCTACGAGGTTTAAAAGTTATTCATAAGATAACTTGATACACAACAGAAATAACATCACGACAAGAAAACTGAAATATATAAAAGAAGTAATCGACTTCTCTCATAACTCTTTACACATGAACCCTGCGCAAAATATAAAATATGAAGCGCACAAAATACAAAAGTCTCATAAAGACTGCCACAAGTCTCTTCAAGACTCTCTAAGCCGGGTAAAATCCAGTAAAGAATTAATTATCACAATTTTCTATAAATATATCATGGAAATATTTCATAATAATATCTGCTTCTTCTGTCATCCAAAATACACATTTTTTTAGACACCTAAAACGATCACAGAGGAAAAATACAAAGTGGCGAATAATATAAATAGGAAAAAAAAAATTCTGTTCTGGTTTTTTTTCAAGGTAGAAGAAATACTAATATAAACACAACTTGAAAGCACTGCGCAAACCTGCGCGTATGGTCTCATTAAGACAAATTTTCAAGGAAAAATTAATAATCAAGTGAATACATATTTTCTCTTCTCAAATAAATATCGCACACTATTGCAGATCTTGTTCTTGATCGATCATCTCCTCTCGTCCCGTATCAGCGGTTTCTTAAGCTTCGGGATCCTACTGTCATACAAATCTGCTGTTTCTTAAAATGTCTGCCTCACATCGCCAGGTAGAAATTAAATATTCAGACAAGAAATTTTACAAATATTAACCAAAGTTGATATTATATTCAGACATAAACAATATAAGGACATACCATCCAATTTAAATCGAATATTCTACACACTCAGCACAGTGAAATACTATGAAGGATTATCACTCGTTTCGTTCGTTTTTGAACGATTTTTCTCGTCATCATTAATCAAATCCGACAGTTCTTTTATCATCTTGTCATCATCAAATCTCTGCTTTGTTGGAGTATTCAAACCTCCTCCCATGACACTAGACGTCATAGAGGTAACCATAGACGACCCAGTCACCAAGCTATCAGGTGATAGCATCTGGGTACAACCAGCAGGTGGAAAACTGGACGATTCGAATAATTGTGCAGCAATGGCCTCTGCAGATGTAGTTAGTTCAGCCACCGATTTTGTAGTCCCAGTCGAAGGTTTAACCATAGTTTTATTCAAGTCTGAAACAGAATTTGTCACGGTACAAGTGGTACGATTCATTAACTGTCTAGCCCTTACATTTCTGGCACGAATCATCTCCATCGTCGTCAATGGTACAACATTCTTACCCGAAGAAGTGGAAGGACGTGGAGAAGATTTTGTCGAATTGGAAGCTAACTCAGCCTCCAATTTAGCCACTTTATCTGTGAGATTCTTATTAGAATTTTCCAGATCTAATACACGCATTTGTAACATGTCATTAAGGTTGCTCGTTTCCTTGACTACCTCCAGTAGACTCTTGACTTCCTCTTGGTTTCTTACAATCTGTTCAACATCAGCCAAAGGCTTCATTAAGTCATTTAAATGTCTTTCAAAACGTTCTCTCGCAGCTATCACAGCATCTTTAAACTGTTCCTCAGCCATAGCAGAGGCCAAGTTAAATTGACCCAAAGCATGACTGAATTGGCCAATTCCACCAATTTGACAACATTTGGCCCCCAACCGTGGAAAGTGATAAAATGGGCTTTGATCAAATTAATTATCATTAATTTGATTATTTTTTTTGATTGGATGGTTCTACTAACCTGTGGAACAACATTTTTGGCATTTCTAGCACAATTTTTTTTTTTTTATTATTTCAAAATCACATTTTGGGGGCAAAAATCGTTTTTTTTAAGTGCCAATAGTCTGTGGAATTGCTAAATTTCTAAATAATCTTCAAAGTTGCACATTTTTTTTTATATGTTGTGATAGTAGGTTACATGAATATGATCTGTGTAAAAAAAAAATGCAAAAAAAATATTTTTTGGCCAAAAGCCATCAAAATAATTTAAAAAAAAATGTGGGTACCCCCCTCCTGTATCCTACCGTCGGCACAGTTGCTTAAGGTGGAAAAATCTAAAAAAAAAATGAAAATTATCCAATGATGTTAAATAATGGTAAAATGCATTGGGTTACAAATGTATAGAATATCAGATATATTTATTTAAGTTTTTCATGACTCATAGGGCAAAAATAGCATGTTTTCAAAAGTCAGTGGAACAGGAGACTTTGTATCCTACCGTCGGCCTCATTTTAGGGATTTTAGGGTATTAATTAATTAATAAATTGATAATAAGCTTTAAATTGGACATTTATTATTGACTTTGCTTAATACCAGTCGATCTATGTATATCAAAATTCATAGTTTCCGAGTAGTTTTTACATGATCCTTACATCAAAATGTTGTGCTGTCTCCTACCGTCGCCCTTGCTGTCTCCTATGTATCCTACCGTCGCCCTTGCTGTCTCCTACCGTTTTTTGCTATCTTCACAAAATGTTATTTGGCTGTAACTTTTGTTCTACTTAGAATATTTTCACAAACTAAAAAGCATTATGACCCTTATGTCGAGCCCTATCAGGTACAAAATAGTTCAATACAGCATGTGCATATTTTGTTTCTTTTATTTCTAATTTAAATCCCCATTTATTTCCTTACTTTGTTAGGCAAAGCACAGAAGTGAAGCAGAAAATATATACCTGTTCCCCAGCTCGATTTGTGATGTATTTATACACATTTACTGTCATAATCATTTTATATCATTTTCTGAGTCTTTATCTATACATAATTATATAATATGATGGCAAATAAAATACAAATATTAATTTTACTTGCATTTCATGTTCTTATTCACATAGGCCGACGGTAGGAGACATGCTATTTTTGGCATTTTTTCCATATTTGGGAGCTATTTTTCACCCCCCTGTAAAAAAGTAACTAATAATCAGAATTGTTCCATTCTTGGTAGTTCAATGCGCATATATATAAGGTTGATAAATAATACCAACTCAACTGGTTAATGTAAAATTTATTTTTGGGTACCCAGGGGGGGTTTAGGGGGCATAATGTTGTCAAATTGGTGGAAATGGCCAATTCATCTTTTATCTGGTGTAGACTCTCACTGGTCACGTTCAAACCAATCCCACCTGCTTCAAAACTACAACTATTAGAAATAGTAGGCATCGCAGATTGTCTTGCTGTCCAAGCATTTACTGATGGAATTGGAGCATCAACAACCTTTTGTTTCTTTATCATTTGTCCTTGAGCCTTTGGTACAAACCCAGATTCTCGTGCAGCCTCCTCCAGGGCCTGCCACACATTACGAGTCACTACAAGGCTCAAATGAAAATTCGGATTGGCAACCGTAACCAGAGTAGGGTTAAGGCGCACATCTTCAAGTATACGACCAGCACTTGACTTACCCCGTTTATGGCCTCCTCCAGGGCTTGTCAAATGTATCAATAAGTCTGACATTCGATCAAACGCATGGGGGCACCATCGAATAGGGCATTTCAGTCCTGAAACAAGTGGAGTGTGCTCCTCACACAAATGTCTCAGAAATGTTTCTTTCGTTGAGTACACTTTGACACCTTCTGGATTCAGATCCTTAGACCTGCAACAGGTAAAGGGACATCGCATATTGTTCGTGAATATCTGAGCAGCCATTTTTAATTTAAGGTACTGGTCCTCAAATACTACACAGTTTTTACCTGCTAAGACATTGGAAGTCTCGCAATTAGTCGCAAACAATTCCTCAAAACGATTCATATCGTCTAGAGCATCATCGGTTTCAGGTACTGAAGTAAACTCATCTTTCTCATCATTCGGCAAGATAGGAACGACAGAGGTATCTTCTTTAGGCAACCAAGTCTTAGTTGATTTTCTTCGAATATTAAAACGTCTGGGAACATCGTCCCTCTCCCGATAACTGGAAGCAGTAGAACTAGCATCAGACGATTTTTTCTTCGTTTTGGACTGTTTTTTACCTTGTTTCTGTTCACCAACCTTGGGAATTTTGTAGTTCGCAAGGTCTTTCGGGACGGCAATGCCACTGGAGCTACAGGACTTTAAAAAGTCCTCCATGGTCGGGCAATTTTGATTCGGAAGGGTAGAGGCCTTGCCTGAAGCACCAGCCTCTTTCAAAGTTTTATTCGGGGGTTGGACTTGCTTTGAGGTGTCCATATCGACCTCATTCGGTGTAGCAGCTGGAATCGCTGCCGGCCCTTTTCCGGCCATAAGGTCCAGATTAGGTTAATCCTGAAAAAACAAAAAAAACAATAATAGTTTAGTAATAATTCAATATTAACCAATGCGCAACTTGCGCACAGGCTGCGCGAAGCTAGAATACCGTATTAGTCGATTTAGGTGACCTCTCATACGCAGTCCCATAGAACTCAACACTGCACGTACCGTACCCTGCTCTCTCCGACGTCCGCGCTTTTGTCATAAGAATAGGCCGCACTGCGCGATGCTAGGGGACCCTGCGGATTCCCTCGGCCCCGGCCGGAACATGTATGCCCCAAAAGCACGGCCAAACTTTTAACATATCGCTAGACTTTGTGCGCATAGGTAGAAATCTATCTAGCTTGATAGATTTCATACCGCTAACCATTGCTAAGCCTTGTACTAGGTTATCACAAATGTGCGCATTGAAAAACAGCCTGTTTAACATAGTTTTAATCGTGTCTAAAGCCCAAACCATAACATTCATGCCATATATAGCTAGTATGATGTATCTTCAGCGAGATTAATGTTTCCACAATACATCAACTTGATCAGGATATGTCAGTCATCCCCTTTAGATAATATCAAGTGAATAATTTGCTTATTTACGCTTAATTATCAGTCACACGATAACATATCACATACACATCGACCTTTGTTTACATCCTTACTTTCCAAACTCATAAATATTCATGATAGGATAGCTTGCCACGACCACCGGTATCCCTGAGTCGAGCAACATCCTACATTTAGAGTTCTAAGTCATAATGATGTTATACCAAGGCAATATATTCCAGTAACTAGTTTTTCAGAAAAGGATCTACTTACAGTTTATGTCTTGTAAAAGAGGCAAGAATGACTCCCTCAATACAAAAAACGAGAAACTTTCTTTCGTATCCTAGGTTCAGCAGTCCGTATGGTTTGAAGACCAAGGCAGGAGTGCCTGAAACACCCCACCATCCAACTAACCTGTACTCGATTAACACAATCACCCAGCCAATAGCTGGATAGGTAATCACATGAAATATACAGCAGTTTTTAAGCTATTGAAAACAATTCACTTTTAATTATGTCAATATAAATAAGAATAGCACTGAGACCCTACCAAGAGAGAAGGCTCAATCCAATCAGTTGTAGAATGGTCTGCTTATAGCAGTGCCTACCAAGGTAGTTCTCGTACATAAATCATTGCAATGTTTGTATTTTTCTTTTCTCCACATATATGAATATAGTATAGGGCTCCAAGGATCATCATACGCTCATAGATTAACCCATTGGATACTTCTCGTTGTGTTTTTTTTATTTGTCGATTTATTCGTTTCAACAGTCAATAATCGCCATGGGAGCTCAATCACTACCAGACCAGAAGAAAGATTGCTATAATATTCAACTAGCATGGCGTATAACGATCAGGGGCATTGATGTTTCTCTTCCCTTCTCCTCGTACCAGAGGCACGGTATTATCTACATAATTATTAATCTTTTTAGTTCGGTTTCGCGGTTTTCTACCATTTTCTTTTAACTTTTGAGATATGCTGGGAATATTATTCACAGTATTTACTACTGCATCCTCCCCATGCTTCTTCTCTAAGCTAGAAGGTGGCTTTCGTGGAGGTCTACCACGACGTCTAGTATTATCCGGTTTCTGCCTAGAAATAAATTGTTTAATCTCCTGGCCAGGATATACCTTACCCCCATTAAATCGAATGATATCTCTGCCTTCTTCACGTAGTTTTTCCATTTCGGGAGCACTACCCAGGTTAGCAGTAATAGTCAAGCCATCTTGCGATGTTGGATCTATTGCTGTCTTCAGGAAATCACCATTCCAACGTACATCTCCTCTTGCTGTATTCAAAAGATATGTACTGTCATTCACTTTTTTTAGTATTTTGAACGGTCCATCCCATTTAGCCCCATATTTGTTGCTCGCTATAGGTGGATAATATCTGTAGACCCATTCACCTTCCAGGAAGTTTCTAAGTCTAGTTCTCCGATCAAAATTCTTTTTCTGAGCAAGTGAAGTAACTTGTAGTCTGTCACGAGCAATTCTGTGTCCCTCACGTAATTGTTTACGCAATTGTTCCAGAAATACACTTCGTGCTGGCAAATCCAATCCTCCACGTGGAATACCAAATATCAAATCAGCAGGAGTATATGCCTCCTCACCGAATAACAAAGAATATGGTGTACAGCCAGTACTAGCATGAACACTAGTATTATATGCACTGGCTATACATGGAATCAGAGTGTCCCATTTCTCAGAGCCATAATCAATGTAACATGATAATTGCTCAACCAATACTCTATTAAAGCGTTCTGATTGTCCATTCCCCATCGGTCTATATGGGTTCGTGTGGGATTTGTGTATATCAAATATTTTGCATAATTCTCTCATTACCCCACCCTCAAATTCTGGGGCTCCATCGGTATGTATCGAATTTGGTGTGCCAAATCGCAATATCCAATCTTTAAACAGAGTCCAGGCGACTGTCTCTGCCTTATGATCAGGTAAGCAAAATGCTTCTGACCATTTTGAAAAACAGTCAGTCACAACCAATACACATATATTACCATTTGGGCTTCGTTTAAATCCACTAAGAACATCCATAGCTATACGAGAAAATCGTTCACCAACTATGTCCTTAGTCAGGGGTGAAATATTCTTTCCTGCTCTTGTTTTTCGGGTTAGGCAGGCTTCACATTGCCTGATCCACCTCCCAACATCTCCTCTAAGACCTGGCCAGAAATATCTGGGCTTAATAGCCTTATGGGTACGAGCATTTCCAAAATGCCCAACACAAGCTGGGCCATGATGGCGATCGAATATTTTCTTCCTACAACTAAAAGGTATCACAACTCTACTGAATAATTTTCCTGTAGAGGGTTGCCTCCAGCGTAGACATAACAGATTATCCAAAATTATTAGATCATTTTTCTTAGCTACAATGCTTCGAAATTCATTGCTCTCTGCCCCAGTATTAGTCGGCCAAGGAATAGTTCCCTGAACAAATAATATGATGCGCTTTAAATCAGGATCTATGGCTTGTTCAGCCTCCAAATTTAAACTTTTTTGAACATTATTATTCACAACTCTTGCACTGGCTATGACAGCATTATGAGCCCCACAGTCTGTACAATCCTCTCTCTTACATCTACTATAAGGGATGCGCGAAAGAGCATCGGCATTGATATGAGATTTCCCAGCTCAATGGCGAATCACTCCAGGAGCAGTGATATTATACAACTGCAAGGTCATCAACCAACGAGCAAGCATATGCTCTGGTTCTTTAAAACCGATCAGCCAAGTCAATGAAGCATGGTCAGTTCTCACAATAAAATCGGACCCAAGAATATAATGTTTAAATTTCTTGGCATAGGCTACCACCGCAAGCAATTCCCTATAAGTAGTACAATAATTCCTTTGAGATTTACTTAGAGAATGGCTAGCATAACCAATGACTCTTTCTTCTCCATCTTGAATCTGGGATAGCACCCCGGCCATACACTTTCCACTTGCATCAGTATCTAATATGAATAGACCTTCTGCTCGTGGATAAGCAAGGACAGGAGCCTTTGTAAGAGCATTCTTAGTAGCTATAAATGAAGCTTCACAATCTTTGGTCCACTCCACTTTATATTTGGCGATTTTACTAGATTTCCTCACAATTTCCTGAATGGGAAATACCATATCAGAAAAATTCGGTACAAATTGCCTATAATATGAAGCAAATCCAAGAAATGATCTAACCTCTTTAACATTCTTAGGCTGTGGCCACTCTCTGACCACTTTGACTTTCTCTGGGTCTGCTCGAATACCCTCTTGTGATACAACACGACCCAGATATTCAACTTGCCTTTGAAAAAGTTTACATTTCTTTGGTTTCAATTTGAGACCATATTCTCTCAAACGACTGAAAACTTCCTCCAAATTTTCTAGAGTTTCTTGCAGCGATTTGCCAAATATTATTACATCATCCAAGTATACGAGGCATGTCTTATTCACCAAACCTCGCAACATATTATTCATCATCTTCTGGAAAGTAGCAGGAGCATTACAAAGTCCAAATGCCATTACTTTAAACTGGTATAGCCCAGAAGCAGTGACAAATGCAGTTTTTTCTTTGCTGTTTTCATCCATTGCAATCTGCCAGTAACCACTTTCCAAATCCAGTGCACAAAACCAGGTATTACCACCCAGAGCCTCTAGACAATCATCTATACGAGGCAAAGGATAGCAATCCTTTTTTGTGATACTGTTTAATTTCCTATAGTCTACACAGAACCGTATGGTGTTATCTTTTTTATTAACCATAACAATCGGTGAGGCCCAAGGGCTATCGCTTTCCTCTATCGCACCAGATTCCAACATTTTTTTAACATGTTCTTCAGCCACATTTCTTTTTACAGGAGCCTGTCGGCGATAAGCTTGCTTAATCGGTACAGCATCCCCCGTGTTTATAGTGTGGGTGGTACGAGATGTATAGCCTAGGGTCTCCCCTGGTAGACGAAATACATCCTTATTTCGTAGAATCATCTCTTTCAATATATCCTTCTCTTTATCACTTTTCACATGTGCATCGTTGATGAGTAGATCTAAGCTTGATGTGTCGACGCCTACATCTTCCACCTTAGTAGCAGCAATATAACAATCGGTGATATCAGAAGGATTAACCGTTTTTAAGCTATTTTCTTCAGCTTCATAAATATATCCAACAGGAGTATTTTTACGAATACGAATCGGGAGTGCAGTAGGGTTACATAGAGGCATCCTCTCATGATTGGCATTGTACAAGTAAGTATTCAAGCCTCCAAAGATTTCTCCATTTTCCCCTTCTACTTCTGGTTCTACCAAATATGGTCTGTCGGTGGGCAGATTTCCAAGAGAAACTTCTGCATTTATTATCGCAAATGCTCCCAATTTGATATCTTTTTTTATAACCGCAGTGCCCACTGCCCCCTTCCTCAGACAATTCACATGATTTTTGCCATTGTTCAGGGATAATCGACCAGGCCAAGCGATACCACATCTATATCGCCAGGTAAAATCCATTCCCAAGATAGCTTGGTCGCCATCTAGGTGTGATACAACTAAGCAGGCATTTTTATAGATTTTCCCACCTATATTTAATTCAAAAATCGCATAACCCAGCGTTTCAATAGGCTCACCAGCTACAGGTTTAATCCTCATTCGTGAAGCGAACAAACGAGGCTTGCTGATGAGTGATTCATAGAATTCTTTAGATACTAGGCTGGTTTGAGCCCCAGTATCGTAAAGAAATTCTCCACACTTTTTACCTATTTCAACAGGAACATACCATCTCATCCTAACTGCCAGAGGCGTTAGATCTATCAAGATTTCTGATTCATTACATGGGTCCGATAGCGTTGAAACCTTGATTTCTCCATCGTCGCACTGTATAGCGCTAACTAGAGCAAGGTCATCCGTTTCCAAACCTCCTCCTCTCACACTATCCAAGTATTGGTTAGTTTGGGAAGAAATAGGGACACATTCCGCTTTCGGCTGAGAAATATTATTGACAAGGGAAGAACAAGGTTGATCTACCTCTCTATCTTCCACGAGTCTATTCCTCAACTTCTCACTAGAATCTTCATCCTGAGGATGATCGGTAATATCTGGAATTATTCTGATTATATTGTCATCACTAGAAAGGCTAAGGGCCCCAGCTGCGCTTCTCACTGAGACCCGGCAGATTTTCCCTGGTTTGAGGCCTTAGCTCTTTCAATTTTCATCTCCTCCTGTAAGGATAGGACCCTTGGACATCTCCATTTGGGATGATCTTTAGCAAGGCAAAACTTACATTTGAATTTGGTTTTTTGCTTACCAGAATCCGAATCTTTGTTCTGCTTTTTATCAGAGTCATATTCCTTCTTACCATCTCCAACTCGTTGGTTGAAGGGAGCAGATTTATTTCCAAAATAATTCGGTCTTTGATAGTTTTGGTAACCCCTTTGTTGCATTTTAAATGACTTAAATGCAGCAATTTCTGCTTCCATCTCAGGATCGTTTATTTCATTACTTTCCTGAGGCGGACAGGCGGCTACAGCAGCCAAACTCACCGGTTTCGCCTCCTTTGGTTGGAAAGAAACCAATTGTGTTGGCATTTGATCAAGTATTGAAGCTCTCATCTCAGAACAACCTCCGGCTACCTTGATTTTTCTTGCAATATCCACAGCTTTTTGTAGAGTGACAGGCTTTTTATACTTCACCCAGAAAGCTGTGAATTTGTCTAATAAACCTTCACAGAATAACATAAGCGTTTTTGTTTTCAAGCAATCTGGATATTCTCCATAAGCTTTACGACACAAATCAATTAAACTTTCAGCAAAATGCTGGAAAGATTCGTCTTTCTGTTGTACCCTGGATTCGTATTCTTTAATTCTTTCATCAGGCGTTTTCTCATCCAATTGACAAGAAAGCCTACTTAATACTTGAGTCAGGGTTAACGAACCAATATCCCCCCATGTTGTCTGACCAACATGATTTGACGTTGAAATAATCAATTCTCGGATCAATGTTTCGTCGTCCCAGCCATATAGGCTAGCCCAATTCATAGCTCCTGCAATATATTCTCCCCAGTCAGTCCCTTTGTATTTCTCCAAAGCTTTAGCCTTGGGAACTTCACGAGGGCGTGTGAGGGAAAGTCGAGGGGCAGGTATTGGTGTACCAATGTCCCTTATTACCACCTCCTGGTCCATTTCTGGCATCGTCGATTTCCTTCGAGAATAATCCATCTTTGGAACAGGGAGAGTTGACACATCAGTAGTCACATGCCCTTGGCTTCTTGCTTGAGCTATTTTAGTCGATTTTTGACATGGTTTGATCACATCAGAAACAATTGTCTTCGTAGGATTAGGCTTGGTTCTTTCCCCAGCATTATCCCCTGCGACAATGTATGTTACAATTGGTTGTTTAGATGAACGACCAATATTTAGATCAGGCTTTGTATTCCTACCAGCATCGTAAGCAGGTATTTTGGGAACATTTTTTATTCCTTCCTTAGACTTCACTGACCCACCCGCACGGGTAGGAGTTTTCCAAGCGATACTAATATCGTCAGGATCTAAAGAATATAAATCACCTTGATCAGCCCTATCTCCACCCTCAGAAACAGGCTTTGTATAGGCTTTAAACAATTTCTGTAGTGTTTTTCTTCTATTACCTTGCAATTCTGGCTGTGAACCCCAGAATCTATAAGTAATATTATTTCCAACCGTAGGAAATTTATCTGGTACAGGGATGGGATCGATAATTTCCTCCCTACCACTAGGAAGGCGATATCCACCAATACCTTTCATGCAATGAATCATACAGTAATCAACTCTTCCAGTGTCCAACTGGTAAACGTTATCATAAACAGAATTCGCAAGAGCCCTTATAAAGGTCTTTTCAGCTTCTGTATATGCTGCTAGAGCTTTATTATTCTGTACACCATATTTGATTAATGTTTCTAAAGAAACCAAATCATTCAAGGCTTCATTTGGCGTGTAAATTTTTTCATGAAAAACAGATTCGGCCACAGATATATTGCCTACTACTGCTTCATATGTTGGTGGATTTCTTCCACCTCTCCCAATGTTCCCTCGTTGCACAAAATCTTGTGTATCGGGTACTGTTGGGGGGGGTGTTGGTCCCACCGTATTATTCACAACAGGTATTTCATTAGGGTTATATGTACCCCGATCGGATCCCAGTAGAGAATTCCTCGCAAACTGCGCAGCTCTTGCAGTATTTGGAAAGGCTGCGATAAATCTGCGATTATATTCAGCAAACTCACGATTATATTCCTCAAAATCAATGCTAGATGTAGGAACGACAGATGCTGTTTCAGAACCATCTTCCATGATAACATGATTTTCATTACTTCCATTCTCCGTATTATTCCCTGCTGGGATATTTAATACGGGTTCGGCGAGTCCATTGCTGGACATATAGATCGATCTGCGACTTGTTGTAGCAGAGGTAAATCAACAAAATCTTATTAAATAATTTAATAAGAGTTATTCGGCTTTACTCCCCCAAAAGGTCACGGCACCAAAATGTAATGACCCTCAGGTGTGCGCAGGGGAGGAGAAATAAAGACAACAAGCGTTAACTATATTGTAGTTACTCTAATTTATTCTATGAGGCAGATTCAAGACAGGTACAATAGTATCACGTATAACAAAAGGTGTTGTAAGTAAATAATAGGAAGTATAAAGAAGCAAATGAGAATATAGGGAAGTAGACAATGTCGTACTGCCACCTTGTGGCTACTCTAGTAATTATACTACACAAAGTAACATGCGCAAGGCGCGATAACTGAATGCGCAGCATGCGCACGTTATATAATCTATATTAAAACAATCGCAAGTAGTACAAAAAGTAAGATAAAGTAACGGCACTACACTTGTGTGATAACTTATCCTAACTGATAATTAAACATGAACTGTAAATACTATTCATTATGATATTGAAACCATACTTATACTATATGAAAATAAATGTGATTCTAATGTAAATACCACCGTATATAATAATAAAATTATAATTGAAGGTAATGTAATCAGGCTACTGACGAAAATATTGTGAAAACCAGGAGATGTACCTGTTCAAAAGAAATCTCTATCCTGGAACAAGCTTCCTACAGTGGCCCACCAAATTATCGACCCCAAAGCATTTAAGATTTATTCTGGATCAACCTATATTTGGCAAGATGAATTGTTCCCATAAAAATTGCTCATGTATATGCTTAACCATACCCAAGTGTAATGTACAAACACATAACTACTCCAAGTCAAGCCATATTGTATTTCTTATTGTTTTAAAAATTAATGTAACAAGTGTAGAGAACTATCCTTAGTCAATGATTGAGATGATATTGTCCTCTACAAAAGACAAATGTAAAGCAAGCTATGAAGAAGCCAAAGACCTCCTGCCAGTCGGAGAGCTGCTCTTTTTATGGCAAATCTATTGCAATAAAAGTTTTTTCTAATCTAATCTAATCTAATCTAATATGAAGAGTATTTACTATATACTTTATTGGTACCTACTTCGCACAAGACTACACAAATTATATTCATGACATTTCTATCACTATTGAACAATATACCATTGCCCATTTATGTTAATCATACCATGCATGTCTTAAAACATTTGCTCTCCTCCTCCCTTGGCCCATAGGGACATCAACTTTGTAAACTAAGCATTCTTAACTCCTTTCCGATTAGTCACACATGGGCGACAAAGTGCGACCAATCTAACGTTAAGGTTACGTTTATTTCGTGTGGATATACACGATTCGATCGGCAGAAGTTTGCCACACTCTAATGTGTATATCAACACGAATCCGACGTAAATCGGGACGGTCTTTTGGTACTGTCTATGTTCAAGTTGACCTGCCAGTAGGTCATTCATGATGAGTGTTAAACGAGGCACGATCGCTGTATTAACAACGTAACCAAAGGGCGGCGCTCACGTTCAACAACTATGCAAAGGGATAACTATAGATGGGGCATTGCTATCCGCAGCATCAATAGTAAGTCAGGAGCTGGGTACAGTTTTAGGTATTATTGTCGACCTTGTTTCATATTCATAGATTAAGGGTGAAATGCACTGAGGAATTAGAAACCTGGAAAGCTGTGCAAAGAAGAAAAGCCACTTGTGCTAAGTCATTCTGATATATGCTATTGTGCTGTAATTGTGTCTCTGTAAATGTAACATTACAAGAGAATAACCTTGGTTTTCTGGGAAATCTATTTCTAGGTTTTTCTTCATTAAAAAGAAACAATCTGTACGAGGTACTGTATGAAGTTCATTACAGTTACAGCTTGAGTAATTAGACGTGAATGGATGTGAATTGATGTAATTAGACGTGAAGTTACAATTTTCCAGGCAGCAGCCTGTTGGACAATGGTTGGAGACAAAGGAAATGATGGAGGAGAATGGTATTATGCATGATTATAACGGTTGAAAACTTTCTGTCAATATGTCTGCATGTCTATCCCTTATCCCTTTTGATTCAATATCATACCTGTTGAGTTGAAACAAGATATTTCGGCAATACATTAATTAGCTTGTCATATATCTTATCAACGTTAGACATATAGAAATTGGCCGTCCTTTGGAATGATAGGAATACACTTTGCCAAACAAAAATGTTATTTGTGCCATTGCCTCTGAAGGTTGTGTAAGATATTACACGGGATACATTCTTTTGGGGGTAAATCTGTTCTTATAGTCACTTGTATACGCCTGAGATTTTTAGTCCTCTTAGTGAATACTGTTACATTCTGAATCTGTCCGTCGCATTTCTGACCAGATATAAGTAAAGCAGGTTTTATGTCAGAGTAAAATATTTATATGAACTATTATAATGAACCGTCTTGTTAGAATTTTAAACACAGAGGATATCAATGGAGGAATGAGTGGAGACATTAACGTGTTTGTCAATTATAGACGTATACATATATAGGATAGTATATCTTTCCAGCCAAAGCCACGCAGACAGTTAATGATTGGCTGAAGTCATATATGAATGCATGGTAGGGTAGTGCTGATTGGCTGTCTCCAGGTTGGTACCTGACTCCCCACTGTGTCTCCACATGGAGATGTCAGCGATGCACCGCGGGGCAGACTTGGCAGATACCTTGAAAGGTCGGGTCAAGCTGAGACGACATGAAGAGGCTCTCAGTTAATCGCTAAGATAGTGCCAACCTTATTTTCCAAGTGTTTCCCGCCATTCTACGAAGAAAAATTGAAGGTAAGTTTAAAGGAAAAATTTATTCTGGTAATGTGGCTAGAAGAAAAACACGTAGTCTGAATTAGACAAGCAGCCATACGATTTTTTTAAAATACATATCAGCTTTATTATCGTTTTGTGAATAGGATATTAAATACACAACACACGATGGGAGCATTGAAACTGTCAATAAGTTATTCGTTTACTTTGGCTTTCAATTCCCATTTATTCTACGAAAAGACTATACTACTTTTATTGTGATACCTACCCAATATATAGATAAGGTAAGTCATAGATATACATGTATATGGGAGATAAATTACCTCCTGCAACATTTCAACATGCCTCCCGGATAGAATTATGCAAACTATGCAGGTGTTGTCATTGAGTGACATAACCTTGAAATAATACTATTTATTGGCTTCTCAATCATCTTGTTTCTGACAAGGCAATGTATAAATGGAGATGGACTTATTATCTGATTCATGAAACTGCGCAACATTTTATAACATAGTTCAATCAAACAAAGTCTAACAGAAGCAGTCAGAATGCACCTTTATAACTTATGCAACAACTTCCAAATGAATCTAAATTCATAGCCTGCAGGTTATACATAATTGTTACAATGATATATGGTAAAGCAATTAACCGGAAGCTTAAGTTACCTCCTGAATAGTGTAACCAATATTTATGCCTTTAATTAATGCTTTTCAAGATTCAAACCATGCATCAAGATACAAATCCTTAACTACTTCTGTACAGCGAAAAAGCAGATGCCTAGATCAAAGCAATTATACCATGCATGCGCGTTTTTTGACTATGCACAATAAAAACATCTCAAACAATTCCAGAAAGCTTGCTACAATCTCAGATATACGTAGATTCCGGCGACTTTGAATTTGTTTCTCACAATTAAATTTCTTCAGAAAACGTGTTAATGTTCTTTTGGCGAAGTGAACCTAGACACATAATTCCGTCTACAAATCGAATAGAAATCGTGTGGTAGCACCTAACACATTTCCCTCAGGACACGGGGTGCTGAAGAGCATTATCCATTATGATATCATAGTAACATTATATGTGTATGTATACACATTAGTATGGAACAATCACTGTTAATCTTGACCGATTAGTATAGAAAGATGATTGTTGATCCTTCCTTCTGTGGTGCTGACCAGAGACGCGCGGGATGGTATACTTCTTTACCCCACCGACAGAGGTGGGGTAAAAGTGGTGGCTCATGAATGTGTATTATGGTTTCCTCTTTCAATTTTAACGAGATATATGGTTCTCACACCTTGTTCACCTACTGAACTATTTTATCTATACTACCTTTGTCTTGACTGGTCGTTAGTTGGGCTGTACTCTGAGGAGTGCCAACTGCGGTCCAGAGAGCGTGGCGCACTAGGAAAACTTGAACCCCTTATAGAACTCTTAAATTAACTAGGATATTATATCATTGGGCGGATAATGAAACCTTAGGCTACTTAAAAAGCCTTCGCCGACAACGTACCCACCTGCCCACTATGGCAGCCATGTAGCCGTAGCCGTCTACATGGCATGCCGAGTAACATTTGCAAGGGGTGATCCCATTGGCTGAGCGCTGTGGCCTGAGGCTTGCTGAAGGTTGATGTAACGCATCATGTGATTGGTCCATTTCCTATTTCCGTAAAAACATGAGTGTTACCGAGGGTGCTGTGTTCGCTCGCCATGTGTTCGTACCCTGAAAAGTCAATCAAAGCTGTGGGAAATAGGGATTTGGAAATTGGTTATTACTCAGTTTTGGTATGAGCAAGACCCTGTTGTATTGGAGGTATTCCCACGGTATAGCTTTTCCCTAGGCCTGGAGACGTTGTTTCTGGCGTTTAGAGGTGGGGAAGTGGCATTTTCACATGATCGAGGGTCATCAAGTTATATAATAGTAGTTTCAAAGAAAGGGGGCATGGCTAAAATTGTATGTGCTATACCTAGGCATATTCTATGCCACTAATTACGCCTCATGGTCCAGTGGTGTGGTAGAATAAATGTAACTTGGCTGGCGAGGACCTGTAGAACCTGGTTGTGTTGTTATTTTGCGCCAGAATAAATAGCTAGACACTACAATTCTATCCTTTCTGATGGACGGATAGTGACACAGACAGCCCATTTACCTATATTTGTCCCTTAATTTCTGACTCTGATAGCATCAGGTATTGCTATATATAGGTATGATATTATATTAAAACCTATTATGGGTAGTATACTCCCCCTCCATATATCTTGGGTAGTAGCCCCCCTACTATTCAGGATATGCAAGCCCGCACCTGCGTGCTTGGTCACGTGGGCCACGCCCACTATTCACTGACTAATAAACATTATACATCAAGAAGCCGCCGTGTCCACTTGCTTTTTCCCTTACATTATATTCAATAATATAACAGTATTTAGAAGATAAAGGTTCTGGACATGCCACCCAGAGCTAGCTAACACTTTGGTATCCACTAAAAAACATATAAAGTTCATACGGTTTTCGGAAACAGCAATTTCATTTTTAACAATTTATTAACGCAAAAACGCTACGCATGATAGTACAGAGGAATGCGTATTGGTGATACCGATTTATGATTTAGAAAAACCGACCTATATGTGTCTGATGTAAAAGCTTCTAAAAAAATCGGCCCTTGACTCGAACTGCGTCTGGCAAAGGAAAAATCTTTATATTAACATTGCTTCTTGGGTTCCATCAACGGCTAAATTTTAGATGTTTTGTGAGCTACTGATAACGCGGAATGCTAAGCATCTGAATAAATACAGCCTTAATTGCATATAAATATGCATAGATCGTTGCATGAATGTTGATAAAAAAGCAGCGGTCGCCTTATTATTTTGTCGAATGTCAATTTAGTCCAATTATTTTTAAGGCAGCATTTCTGTTATTGATTTCTCGAGGATGTAGTGATATTCGGGAATCTTCCATTTCCGAGGAGGTTGATCGTTCTGAAATTCGCAAGGGTTTAATTGTAGTTTATTGGTGCTCACAGATGTAGGTGGATCAAGCTAGGATTGAAGGATTGGTACATGTCGGATTGGCAAAGGATAGCAATAGCAAGGTATAGTAATTAATAACCAACATTCTGCCCTCAATCGCAATTCTAATATGCGTTCTTCATCATTAAGCAAAAAAAGCTATATGGGTTCTCTAAAGAAAGTATGATATGTAATTTAGCGGTTATTACCAACCATGACAAATCATAGCCTATCATAGTGATTGAATTTAAATGCTTACCATATATGCATACCAAGTAACAAAAAACATGCTTTCCCTTAGAAAAGTTAGAAAGTTAAATTCTCGTTTAGTTTATAATGAATTTATGATGATTTTCTGTTTCTGAAGATCATTAGCAGAGTATACAAAGAAGGAGTGGAGAAGAGGGTAGGGAGAGGGTGGGGGTATGTCGTAAAGAGATCTACCATAATAATAAGATATGAAATATAGCTTAACGCATATATCTGCTGTACAAGTCTTCCAGAATATATAAAGCTCTAGAAGGGTTTTTTTGTCACGCATGTTCTGGGAATCTGGGATGTCCCTATCTGTTTTTTTGTCTATACAGGTCCATTGATGACATTGTGGTTTGTGAAGGTATCTGGGTTGAAAATGGGATTTTGAAGCCTTTTTTAAATTGGGATCTCCACACTCTATTTATAGCCTGGGAAAGCTGCTGTGGGATACTATGCCATTTCCCACAACCTACTCCGTCATTTCCAGGGGGACCTAACTACATGCAGAGGAGTGGGAGAGTGAGGAAAAGGGGAGGGAGAAGGTGGGGGTATTGGAAAGGGGGAGGGGAGGGAGAGGGTGTAGGAGGGGGAGAATGAAGAAAAGGGAGAGGGTGGGGGAATAGGAGAGCGGGAGGGGAAGGGAAAGAAGAGGGGAGGGGAAAGAGAGGAGGGAGAGGATGTAGGGGAAGGGAGAGAGGGGAAGGAGAGAAAGCAGGGAGGGGGGGGGGGGGGCATGAGGAAGAGGAGAGGGAGAGGACGGGAATCGGAGATGGGGTTGGGAGAGAAAAACAGGTATGAATGACAGAGAAGAGGGGAGGGAAAAGAGGGAGGGGGGAAGTGTGGGGAGAGTGGGTGACTGTCCAGAGGACGGGTACTTTGCTATATACATAAAGAAAATATACCTGTGTTGTGTTTTACCACTGCCAATCAAGTATAGCTGATAAATAACCATTTAAGCACCAGTGTTACCAAATGTTTGTTTATTCAACACAAAACTCTGCTGGTCTCTCCCTGGGCCTCAGAGACCGTGAGACAAGGTAAATTCTGGCACAACATGTTCCTTAGATTTTATTTTTATTTCATTATATTCCTCGACCAGAAAGCATAGAAAGGGACACCAGAATCGCTCATTTATGGTCATAGGAACCAAAGTTATATGGATTTATTGTTCGTACACCATCGATTTCAGTATGATAGAATGATTTAATTGCCAACATTAATTTTTGAATTCTGCCCTTTGAATGCAATTGTCAAATTTGCAAATTGTATCTGTTTAGTTTGGTTGCGAAGATAAATAATTTCCATGTAGAGAAAGAATTATGGGCCCTACACAGCCACAACCGACATCTTATTTTACTTACAGTGGTAACTGAGATGCAATCCTCACGATGTTAGTGTTCGCAAATTGTGTTTATTATCCTGTCCTGGAAGAGGATCTGCAAGAAGCTTTGATGTGCTCTACTATAACCTGTTGGGAGAGATCACGTTGTCTTAAGCACGTTCCCAGCATCTAGTTTGTCACCGAATTTGCGGCAAACTGCATCATTGAATAATCGTTCATCTTCATTGCAAAAGATCGACACCGAGGCTGTGATATTACTGTCGAACAAAATGTGTTGGAGAGAGACCTAGAGGAATGGTAGCATAGGGATATATGTATATGGAAAGGACGAATCTGGGAGAGTAAATGCAATGGACCTCCCTTATCAGTGCGGGAAGCAATAGAAAGTGTGTGTGGAAGAAGGGACACACAAGAAAGAGGGCGATAGACAGACCGACAGAGGGAATGACAGACAGACCACCAGACAGAGACAGAGAAGGAGAACAAATTGGTTATGGAAATAGTAGAGGATCTGTATACTGAGGAGGCAACCTTAGAAGGCTAAGTAATTAGAGTAAGCTGTCCAATATGTACATGTATGGCCATTTCCACCAATTTGACGGCAGTTGGTCCAAGAGTGGGAAATCCATAGAAATGAAGCAATATTAATCAATTCACATTCAATCTTAATCAATGTTTGAAAGCTATGTTGCATCACGTGTCCAAATATGGATGGGACAAAAGAATGTGGTTAAAAAATAAATAGACCTGCAGTGGATTTTCCTGTCAACATCATTGCTGCCGAATAGATACACCAGCGGCAGCAGCGGCGGCAAAGGGCATTTCTACTAGAGCTGGACACAATAGTCAGTTCGGGCCAGTTCCAACAGGAGGCGACAATGCGCAACCCAACATTTGTCGTTGAAGACACCCTCCTCTGGATGTTAGGTGGAGCGTACACCTGCTCTGCAAGGGGATCTGTCCAGCCTTTGCTTGAAACTATGGATTTGTGCTGCCCGCAGACCAAGATATTTCTGTTGTTCAAATCAAGCTGTACCACTGATGCTTTGAGATTATGTTTCTTAGTTAATAAACTCAGCCTAAACTAACTTATCTTTGTTTGTTGTCCTTTCACAGATGCCTATGAATTTGTTGTTCACTGCAGATCAGATAATGGCTTTACATGGTCAATCCTATATATAGCTTTCTATTTGAACACTTTTTGCTGCTCTCTCAAACACCAGCAAACTGAATACACTGATATTTAGAGGTGTGGGTATGCAAACAAGTCGCATCACGTTTCACACATTATGTAAAAAGAAAAATGATAAATAATAATATAAAGTCGATATATAAATTCTTTCAAGGTCCCTTTTGCCCTGGCTTGTAATTGAGATAGGCTTCTATCCAAGATATGCTTTTAATATTTTCGCTGTGCAAGCGTTTTTAGTTTCAAGGGTGCTAGAATATAACACTATATATAATTATATACCTGACTCAATGAAAATCAAGAAGAAATCATACACTAAATGAATATTTAAAAAGGAATTTTCTTCATTAGACATATACAAAACAGATGGGCGCGGCTAATATTTGAGACCCCTGGCTTTTATTTGAGAGAGGCTTTAATTGTTTTTATGACCCCCAATTACCCGGTCTGTATTCAAAATAGGCTTTTAAACAGGTCCTGGCTTATGAACGGGCCACTACGGTAGATTATTTTTAAGTTTTGATGGTGTGATAATAGATATGTCACATCCTGTCGCAATGTTGCATTACACCACAATGTCTCAAAAAGACCTTTTCAGCAAGACTACCAAGAAAGAGGCACCTGTCCACACTCGGATGGCTCTTGAGATACACCAGACAGAAGGCTGTGACCTCATACTGAAGTGCATGCAGTGCTTGGAAGAGTTGGACGCTGGGAAGCTGACCTTGATGCCAAAGCAGCAGGTTACTCAAATTGTTTTTGAATTATGGGCCCACTGTCAGTATATGTCCAAGGGAGGAGTTTCACGAATACTCGAGGCACTGAATCTGCACTGTTTGGTACCCACAAGCTTGATTAACCAAATGCGGTTAATATTCACAGGATTGTTGAGCTCCTCAGATATATAGATGATGTGTTCGCCATATAAATCGTTGCACAGATGGCAAACTTACCAAACATTTTGAAGAATTAATTAATTATCACCCCACCATCAAATTCACAAGGGAACACAGGTGACTCTCAGTAAACTTTCTGGACATAACAGTATTGATTGATGAAAATCAAGAACTGAAAATGAAATTATATCACAAGCCCGCAGACTCCCACATTTATCTCCACTATAATTCCTTTTACTCCACCCATCAGAAAAAATGCTATTCTCTATTCTCAGGCGGTTAGAATAAGGACCATTTGTTCTAATGATGTTGACTAGAAAGAAATAACCGCTAGATTGGGTTGTGTGGGGATCTTACTCCTAGGCTAGTTGCTTGTATAAATGTGGATTGTTCATCTGCCCCCCACTCTCCCTCCCCGCCACCCTACTCTCCCTCCCTCCGACCTTGAAATACATAACTGTTTTGTGTCTAATAGGCCCTATACTATCCAGGCACTCACACCCTACAGGTGCGAGCATGCATGAACAAACAGGGCTATATATAGCAGGCCCAAATGTATATTGCTTTGCTGTGCCTTTGTGCGGGAATGGCTCAACTTTCAAACATTCTGTGCATCTTCCTGGTGGCTAAACTGGAGTCTAGCGTTGCAGATTCCTATAAAGTGATATTGAAAAGTGGGCAATAAATAGCGTTTCTCTCTCTATTGCGTTCTTCGATGTATCAGGTATGACGTAATTGGTTCTTAGAAAGTATAGCCTGTTGGCCTTTTCACGGAAAAGGCGGTAGTCATGTCTTGTCTAGCAAATACCTCTGCGACACACAGGATTTGCTAGAAGGGAGTTGTCGCCCACATGGTCATTTCTCCTCATTTCCTCTTCGGCCATCTTCCTCTTTCAACTTATATCACTAGCAGAACCAAGCCTGACTCACTTGACCACAGCACTTAGCCCGGTGAGCAGTATCGGGGAGTAGGTTTGCATTGTTTAGGGTAGGTGGGGAAGCAAACAATATTTAAAATGTCAACATTACGGCTATGTGCATTGAAATAAACAATGACAACAGAATGATGCGCCTAGGAAAAGCATAGAACTGACACATCTCACTGGTGCTGCATGCTATTCTAGACCTACATTGGTTAAACAGGCAGGACTGTGCATGAACAAATCAGAGATCACAAATACAACATCTCAACTAGGAAAAGGGAGTAACCTGTACCATCACACATGTTGGACCAAGATGTCCAAGTGAAGGACATTCTAGTCACTTTACTCAACAATACAGTACAAAATAAAACACCTGCCTGCACCTTGAAGAGGCATGGATATGGGTCACCAATACTATGACCCCCCCCCCCCCCCCCCCCAAGGGCCTCAACCAGAAATGGTTACATTATGGATTCCGTGCACTTACTGATGACGCATGTAAGCAAGCAAACAAGCAGCAACCAGCCTATAAATAGAAGGCGAAGCATAAAGTTTTGCACTTTCAAAACAACAACACAAGACGCTGCCACTTTTAACTATTAAAGTGATGACCTACAGCAATCTAGCCATGGCAGACCAATTTAAACAGTGCAACATATATGCTGTACATGGTATATGAATGATCGTTCACTACTGAGCCTTTTCAATGGAAGTCACCCGCAAAACTATGGGTAGGCACCAATGTTTAATATGTGATAAGGTCTTCTCCTGAAAGTTCAACCCCGCCCACCATATTAAAATTGGTCATGACCATAATGCCAGATCCCAAACCAGAGTTCAGCAATGACCCTCCAATCAGAACAAGAAATCTAGTGAAAGCTCTGCCCCCTTTACCTAAATTATATATCGATGACCCTAAGTGGCATCCATCAAATGTTAAATTTAGACCAACATTTAAGACTCACTGCTTTTCCAGGAGAGGTACCACACCCCCAAAGCAAATCAATCATTGATTTGGTAAATAAAACAAATCAAATCAATCATTGATTTGGTAAACAAAGTTCATAATTAATCACTGAGGGGTAGAGGAGAATTTGTAAAAAATTCTTGTGCAAAATTGTATGATCCCCCCTTAAAGTCTTGTGCAAAATTGCTTAGCCCCCCCCCCCTCCTTCAAAGGTTGTGCACACTTTCATGACCCTCTTTCAACCACACTTATTTTAATACTGATCCACATCTTTAAGATTGATTACAAAAGGAACAATCAGGGATTATCATTATGCTCACTGATTGCATTCAGTGGTGAGAGCTAATCCATTGGAAAGATGAAGAGACTGGAGATTTTGACTTCCAGATGTGGACAGATGAACATAACATAGGTTGTCAGACGACAACAACATTTTTTAAAGAGGGCTGTGTTACAAGAGACATACTGGCAGTCATTTCATTGGGGCAGTGAGTCAGTTAAATCTCACTATAGCTCATGGAATTAATCTCAGGAATAAGGCCCTCCACAACCTGGGTAACATGGACATGAGCTGCAAGCAGAATCATTCCCATTGCACAATCTTAAATAAAAGTAAAGGAGCTCTAATCTCCGAGTTTTGATGCAAAATTCTGTTAACCTATTCGCAGTGGGAAAACCTCGGTTGGATCATGACATCATGGATGGGTACCGCTGCATGTTGTTGCCTTGCTACAGGATGGGAGCAAAGTTTAAGGCTCCAAACCCTTATTTTATTAATATAGAGATAGTTTGAGATAGTTTTTGAAGTTGACATTTATGCAGATTATACAGATATTATTGTGTCAGCGCCCATCGGTGAATGTGAATGTTTTCTCCATCATGGCTGCCTGTCCCATTGTCGTAGCAGACAGGACAATGTATCCATGGACTTTACCACTGAATTTCTCATCAGGAAACAGTACAAAGACTACAAAACAACAGAAACAACATTTGTGAAAGCCTAACATAAGTTTATAATGACTGACAGTGGACGGCATAGAATTATGCTGATTTTTCCTGATCAGCTGATCGGTTTGAAATAAGATATATAAGTAGGTCAAACACTAACATCATTCTTCCACAGGCCTTTGTATGCTATCAAAATCTGCAAAACACTGTGGAATACATAAATAAATGTAACTGCCTTTTAGAACAGACATACTTGGTTCCATATTTCTTTACCTCATTATTTTTTCTATTTCATTTCACACGACTGACAGTAGGTTTTGCAATGTTATAGGTCGTTGGTAAGGCCTAAGACTAACGTTAGCTTACTGCGGGTGGAATAGATTTATAGAATTGTGTTTGGATTAATATGAACATAATTCTGCTATAGGGCATACAAGACAAAACATTGATGTTGATGTTCTCTTACCCAGTCTGCATTGAATCACACCTTTATTAGTAATGCCATATTGTTGCAGATCAGCCAAGCATATAGCCAACATGTGTTCTAGATTTTTAAACATAATTAACCATGTCAGTGAAGCATAGTCTGTCCGAACAATAAGTTCACCAACTATATAGTAACTCCTGATGGTGGTGCATTAGTTATGCTGAGATTTACTAAAGGAATTACTGTCATAAGCGATCATCTTCTCTTCTCCATCCTGTATTTGTGACAAGATACAAGCCATGCCAGTCCCATTTGCATCTGTATCCAGAAAATATTTTCCGGTAGGTCATGGGTATGCCAAGATAGGTGTCAATAGAAGGGCTTCCTTAATAGCACAGAAAGACTCATTGATCTCCTCACTCCAGACCAGCTTGCATCACAGCACACAACCACCTTCAACAATTGCCTGCTGTAGGGGTGGCGCCATTGCAGAGAAATCTCCTATGAACTGCCAACAATACAAAGCAAACCCAATGACTTCTTTTATGTTAACAGTTATAGGCCAATCCCTTACCACACAAGTTTTCTTCGGATTGGCTTGTATCCCCTTCTTTGACACAAGTCTCCCCAGATATTCTACCTCGTTTTGGAACAGCTTACACGTGGTGGGTTTAAGCTTCAGGCTGTGGTCTCCTGGAGATCCCTACCAAAAATGATCACATGATTGAGGTTGAACACACAAACTTTACTGGCAAGCCCTCATAGTTCTGCAGACATCCTTTTCTGAAATGTCAAAGGGGCATTGCACAATCTCAACAGCATTACATTAAACTGGTATAAGCCAGTTGCTGTAGTTTCTTTACTCTCCTGATCTAAAGCAATCTGCCAGTACTCACTCTCCAGATGAAGAGTGCAAAACCACTTGTTTCCACCCAAAGCTTCTAAACAAACGTTTATCCTTGGTAATGGATACAAGTCTGTGTGACATAATTCAGTTTCCTGTAGTCTACCAGGGGCCCGTTGCTCCGTTTCTCGCTAACTATTTCCCCATTGAAAGTGTATGGGAAAATAGTTAGCGAGAAACGGAGCAACGGGCCCCTGGTAGTGTGGGGATGTGGAGTTTGATAGCTTGTCGAACGTCGGAACATCAATCGTTGGGCTTGGTGGGTCCTATCCTAGCGTACTAAATGCTGGAACTACTACATATATAAAGTGCAAATATGTGACCTTATAGAAATAAAATTTAAAAAATTTTGTCATTTTTTACCTGAACAAATCGGAATTGTCATCAAATTGGTGGAAATATATTATAAACATGTATAGTGACCCAGTATTGCATGAGGAGGAGAATAGATAACACAAGAGAATAGCCCTTATACTATTACTCTAGTTTCAATACAAGCCTTGAAGGGATGTATTTCTTTTGGCTACATATAACCCCTTCAAGCCCGGCCTCCCCAGGGGAATTTGGGCGTAAATTTCCTACAAATAATATAAACTAACTCCTTAATAAAAACTAACTCTACCCAGTCACCTACCTTCAATGGTTTACTTCTTTTTCTAAATGGTTGTTAAGTTGTGGCCAATAAAAATATTCAAAAAAATAAGCCCTAAATTGTTTTATTGTTTCCATGGTTACCTTTCTATCCCCTTTGAGTTTTTTTTTTTTTTTTAAATATTTTTATTGGCCACATTACATTACATTTTTATTAATTCATATTCACCTCAAAATTACGCATAACAAACACAGCTGTTATATTTCGTGCGTTGCCCTGACATTACTACATTATTATTTAACAAGTTTCAAATTTGCTCACAAAAATCATCTCATTAGACATTACAAAATCCAGTATTTATTAGATTTAAATGGCTGTTCTTACCACCACGAATACATTCAATCTCCGTGGAGAAACATTACGCTCTGTTCTCGATACTCTTAGTGATCATTACATTACATAAACATACTATCACGATACCCTATTCTAGTCGTCCTGTATATTTCCAGTCACACACTGCCCAGCTGATCAATTCAATTCAATTGGACTCTGCCAGTCAATGGTCATTAGTTTAGGTCGATATCGTCGCAGGATAAAAACAAGAGGCCAAATAAAAACAACAGAGTAATTATACATCATTCAACGTTTCTCTATACCTATTTAACAGAACAATTTTCAGTTGCCTATGATCAGTGATTGCTTTGATATTTGCTGGTAACTCGTTCCAATTGGATATACCTCTATACATGATGGATCTCTTATATCTCTCCGATTTTGGAAGGATTAGCTCCAAGTTGGGGACCATATCTCTTCGTAATACTCTTTCATGGTTTGTTAGGTTCATTTCTGTCCTATATCTATGTACCAGACTAATTGTACTTGCTTTCCTTCGAAGCTCAAGGGGTAATAGATTGATTTCACGCATCCTGACATTGTAGTCAAACATTTCACTTTGACCAAAAGCGATTCGTAGAGCGTATTTATACGAGCGATCTAACTTGTTGCATAGGCCTTTGTTTGTTGGACCGAAAAATGGGGAGGCATATTCACATATAGGCAGAATATAGGTCTTAAATATGAGCATACATAATCTTGGATTCATATATTTTCTCCTTTTCTGTAATTCCCCCAGCTTCCAGTATACGGTTCGTAGAATGCTAGACACATGTTGATTTAATGTTAGCTTCTCATCTATTACACATCCAAGATATTTAAACGTAAATACTCTACTGATCTTGACACCATTACATTTCACATGCAGACAATCACTCAAAACTCTTTTGTTGTTGAAACCAAAGTATTGCATTTTTGTTTTCCTCTCATTTATCTCAAGTAAGTTCTTCTTACACCACTTTACATATGTGTCTATGTCGATCTGACATTTCTTTGTTAAGTCTATTTCGCTTCTGTCGTCAGATATCAAGGCTACATCGTCTGCATATATGAGCAATTTGCCATGGAAAGAAACATTTTTTAAATCATTTATAAAAATTAAAAACATAAGTGGCCCAAGGATGCTTCCTTGGGGAACACCAGCAAACACTTCTCTCCTATTACTAAGTCCGCATTTCGATCTTACATATTGCCTGCGGTCGGTAAGGAAATCATTCAACAACAGCAGAGACCTTTCGTTCAGACCAAGGTTATGTAACTTCTCAACAAGCAATTGATGGTTGACCGAATTAAATGCTTTTCGTACATCAAAATACACAACACTCATCTTATGTCCAGTATTTGTTTTGGTATACAATTCAGAAAGTAAATGGTAAATGGCATCGTTTGTTGATAGACCCCCCCTAAATCCAAACTGGTATTTATAAAATATGTTTTCGGTTTCTAGGTAGTCGTTCAGCCTAGTGTACAGAATTCTCTCCACAATTTTGCTTGTAGATGTAACCAAAGTAATTGCTCTTATATTATCTATTATTCGGTTGTTTCCTCCTTTAGGCAGTAAAACAATCGGGGGTATTTTCCATTGCTTCGGAAATTGACTACTTTGTAGAATTCGATTTATTAATTTGGTAAAGGGGACAATTGCCGCTTCAAGGGAACTCTTCAGAGTATTATTGTTAATTTCCTCAAAACCAGATGATTTGCTATCATTCAGATCCTTTATAAGGCCTCTTATTTCTGTTTCATCAACACTGCCCACGAGATTTACATCACCGTACGCCCTATTCGATAAGTCATAATCTCCCTTGTTGTTATAACCTATATCCGCAAAGTAGTTATTGGCGTAATTGATAGCTTCAATGTCACATACCAAACCATTATCCGTATCAAAACATTCAAGATTGGAATGTGAATTGTTTTCTTTATTGCTATAGATCTTACCAAGCTGTTCCCAAAATTTCTTGGGTCTACCTGTGTTATCGTTTACCTTTTTTATTAGGAATTGTCTTCTTTCCCTCAATAATCGAGATTTCACTTCTTTTCTTAGCTCTTTTGCAGAATTAAAATCATCTAATCTTTTTGAGTTTCTTGCCGTATTAAATGCTCTATCACGCTCTTTTATTAGGTTATGCGTTACTTCAGAGATGTATGAGATATTCTCTCTTTTCCTTCTCCTTATAGTTGTAGAATTCTGTTTGTCTGCCTTTACAATTATATTAAAAAAGTCAGACCAAATATCATCCACTACCCTATCGCCAAATACAATTCTATCCGTTTCTGTTTTGACCTTTTCCTTAAAGCGGATCATATCATCAGGGCTTCTTTTAGTCGTCCAAATATACTCTCTTTCAGCAATACTCTTACGATTTCTTTTGAATAATAAACCTATAACCGGGAAGTGATCCGATATATTCAAGTTTAAACATTTACAATCGTTAATCGTCGTATTACTGAACATTAAGTCAATTAGAGTTTCGCTGGTTCCTGTTACCCTTGTATACTCGGAATTGTGTAGTTTGAAACCATTTCTGTTCATAATATCGTTGAGAGATCGTTTGTGTGGGTTATTATTAGCCATGTTAATATTCATATCACCCACAAATATCGCATTCATTTTTTTAATCCTGATAACTTCAAGGATATCCTTTATCTTTGCTATAAACCTTTCTACAGATCCTGTCGGGGGCCGATACAAGTTTACCAGGAGAAATTTTCGATTCATGCGATGTCTACACTGAAGTAGTTGACACTCAATATCCATATTACACACATTCAGATGAGCATATTTCATATTATCAACCTCTAAGGCCTTTCTGCAATAAACTGCTAGGCCACCACCTCTTTTTGGACTACCATTTATTATTCGATCACTTCTGAAGATCTGGTAATTATTATGAGATACATAGATATCTTTATCACTAGGAGATAGCCATGTCTCATTCAGAGCAATTATACTATGACCGTCATCTAGGATAGAAGCTTGAAATTCATTAAAATGTTGTTGTATGCTTCTGATATTGAAACAAACCACTGAGCAACCTTTATCTGCTTTTACATTAGCCATATTCCATGAAGAACAGGCTCATCATTCTACGAGTTTTGCTATCCAGATCTATAAAAACAGCAGCGACGAATGCTTTCATAACATAAACAAATACAAATATTGATATCAATCCTATCTCCCATTGGGACGACATACTTGTTATCGTATGTATTAATTGATCATTATACACCTACACGACTGTGCTTATTTCCAACGATTGACCGACTTAAGACCGCCCTAGTTAACATATGTACATAACAACAAACAGCTGTTCGTGTGAATACAGTGACAATCGCCTGACCCTTTTCTATGTATAACCACTCCCCTGTGGGAATTGCTATGAATATAAATCTTTAAAATAGAAGTAGAAATTTATCCTTTATAGACAGTTCGTTTAAACGTACCTTGCTATTAGATTAAACTCAGATATCTTCAGATGAAACTCGAGTTTCTTTAGATGAAACCAACGGGAATTTAAATGAAAAGTTTGTCTAGTTTTGAGCTCCTTTTTGATGTGTCCTTCATACGATTGTAGGATTCTTCTAGCGCACTTCTTGTTTTGATTCTATACTTTGGTGTTGCGATTGTTCTTGTATTTATATTGGTATCGGGGTGTGGGGTAGAAATTGCACTTATATTCAAACCATGTTCGAATGCCATTGCAGCTGCTGGTTGTGTTCTTAATTTCCTTGCATCTTGGGTCGTTTCAGTGGGTCTGTCATCTGTTATAGCCTGGTCCTGGTTATCAGGGATTTTATTGGACCTCATATAATCGTCCATCCCATCCACCGTCTCCCGATTTGGTCTGGTATTCCGTATCATGGTGATATTTTCTTCTTCTTCTTCCATGACAACCTCATCTGTTGGCATGCGTGAACGTACTAAGCCAGAATCCTGGCCCACGGATATGCATCTATTCATAGGAGGTGACAATACGTTGTGCAGTGGGTATAGGAAAGAATTGTGATCTTCATGGAGATTTCTTGGAGGAATTGGTACATCCAGCGGGAATTTACGATAACATTCTTCCCGAACTTTCTCCAGAATGTTCCCTAATATGTTCTCTCCATCCCAGGTGCCGTCTTTGAGTCTCTGATTACCAAGGATTGCTCCTGCACCATAATGTTTATCTGTGGTGGCCTCGATCAGACGACATCTTCCTGTCCCAACAAGCTTACATCGGAGTTCTGGATTATCCATAAACTTGATTCGTACAAGAGATTCCAAGATATTGTCTCTCTCCTTCATCCATGTCTTATAGGCACTGTGCTTCTCGTCCGATATCATATCCCCTTGCCTCTTGCATTCGCGAGGGTCTCTGGTAGCCTTGATGCGAGTGGCAATTCTTTCTTTATTAAACAATTCAGCTTTCTTCGATTGGAACGCCTGTTCTACATGGCAAAAGTCATCGTCACCGTAATCGATAGCACATTTGTAAAAATTCGATAGGAATGCCTTCTCGCTTTGAAATGCATATCCGTATCGTACAGGTATGATTTTGGTAGAAGAGGGGTGTAATTCATCAGGCACGTACTCCAGCATTGATTGGGAGAATATCTTATCATCAAGTAACAGTTTATCTCCTTTCGCTTGGGCATTGTATCCACCCAATTGGTTTGCTCGAATAGCCATCTGTCTGACTAAGCTGCGTTTCTGTTGGGCTGCAGGAGGAAGTATTTGATTTATTCTCACGAACTTGAGATATCTGAATCTCTCAGTTGGGAATATTTTCGGATCATGGAATACGTTTTGCTCTTTCAACAAAAATTCCTTGTCCCCCACGCTTATGAGTTTTACCACTAGTTTCGGTGGAATCTTACCCTTTTGCTTTCCTATTCTGTATGCTTTCTCGATATGATTTGTGTTGAAGGTAGGTATTAGTAATCGAATCAGTGAGACAGCTTTGTCGATCGTGTTTTCCCGGTCATACATATCCAAACCTTCAATTTCAATATAGTTTTCTTTTGACGAGATAAGGCTTTCCTCTACCTGTTTTCTTAGGTCTTTCTGGTCAGTAGTTAAGTAATTTAACTGCTGCTTCATATCTACTATTAATGACTCTACTTGCACCCTTCTCGCGATTTCACTGTCCAAGTCTACTATAACATTGTTCAAGAAATGAGAGTTGGAATCAATTGCTGCCTTTTGATCATTCGAAACTTCCTTAGGCTTCTGGGTTTGTTTCTCATCTAGTGCGATTTTCAAAGCAGTTTGTTCTACTCGTAGAGCTCTCACCTGTTCTTTCAATATTTCGTAATCATCCAATCCACTGCCCGAACCAGCAGAATTTAGAGATAGGTTTTCCCTTCTCCGTTTTCCACGGCTTTTAGATTTTCCTCTAGCCATATTTAGTTGATTTAATCCACTATCCGTCAAGAGATCACTATCCGTATTCCGTGGCACAACACACAGTGTCCAGGTAATGTTTACACCTGTGAGGCGGATGCCTAGACCTTTGTTCTTTGCCGCCTTTCCCAATATCGCTCGAAGCGAATTTTAAAACATTGGAAATTGATCGTTTTTGGCCTCGATCAAACTAACCAGATAAAATTGCGGTATCCTAAGTCCATAGGCTCTCCT
Source organism: Sthenelais limicola (assembly GCA_942159475.1). NCBI lineage: Eukaryota > Metazoa > Annelida > Polychaeta > Phyllodocida > Sigalionidae > Sthenelais > Sthenelais limicola. The sequence continues at coordinate 110,955,505 of OW804096.1, read as the reverse complement.
GTTATAGCTTATTTGGAGCAATCGCATCGGTTTAACACACGTCGCGGGCGTAATATCTGACTCTAGCAATACTGTTCGACTGCTACCGACGCCATCTTGGCCATGGGAGAAAATGCTACAAAATTAATTTCCATGATGTATGTTTGTTAATGATACTAAATACAATATGATACATAGTTACCCCAAATTTCTATAACTATGTCAATTAAGTGTTGCCCACGTGGGGCTGGCGACAATTGTTGCCAGTGGGGGTGAAGGGGTGTGTACATGAATATATATATGGTAATACGACATAGAAATGGTGATTCTAATGGTACATGAAATATGGCTCCCTCTGATGGTAAGGTCGGTACAGGTAAGCACTGTTTGATGTGAGTAGGATATTAAAATAATCGGCGTTCTCTCAATATAATCCATTTACTACACATGTACTAGAGGTTACATTTTGGCACTGTAGAGGTCTTGGAATATTCTTCTTCTTCTCGTATATATTCGCATACAATTCATATGCCATGTTTAGACAATAGGCATACACAGTCCCTGGCCGGCATACACAGTCCCTGACCCTCTGCTTGGAATATTGAAGTGTGTAGTAAGTTTATACTCTATTTTATAGTGCATCACATTGGAGAAACAGTCCCTTGTGTACAAATCCTCTTATTTACAACTTCCATCATAGAATCGATTCCTAATTGGTGGTATCTCCACATGCATGGTTGATCTGAACTGTTGGCTAATTAGGCATATTAATTAGATGCTGTTATTCGAAGGTATATCGGGTCTGTTCCAAGGTCGTGACCACTGCTTAATCAACATCATCATATAAGAATATACAATACCGGTTATAATGGATTAATGGTGGCAACGATATCAACATTCAGAGTTTCACTCCTAAGAAAGTGACCGTGTTTGATTTGATAAACTTTTCGATCTCGAGATTGCGGTAAGTCGAATTCTCCAGCAAAAGGGAGGTTTTCTAGTCGGCTTATGCCTGTTACAAAATAAAGCAGATAACAACAACATATATATATGCAACATGATACCATCATTTTGTATACTAGTATAATATGATATCAATGTTTTTGCGTACTTCTTTTGCGAAGTACAAGTTGAATTATTAGCAGAACTTAACATTCAGAAATGAGTGTTTATTAGAGAGAAAATATCTCAACCAGGGCCGGCATCTATAGCTCCCTTAACTTTCTATTTGGTACTCTGAAAGGGCGATCGCCTGGAAGCCAATCATGCTGCAATTGATGTCATAGTATATAGATTGGGACCAGGTAACCCTGGTAACTGCTGCACCGATTGAATCTCATATCGTATCATTTCTCTGAGGTTATTGCCCATATTTCACCGAGCAGCACATAACATTTATTGCTTTCCAGACTCCCAATTGTACTTTAGTAGAAGCGTTCATTTCAGATTGTACATTTGCAGATCTTTGACTGACACACTCATCTTAATGAATACCCATGAAAGACAATATAGAAGGAATCGTGGCATAAAATGCTAATTTGTCTCATATTTTCTATAATTCTCCATCTCAACTCCATTTAAATAAAGAAGTCCATGTGTAAATGATATATTTAATACTAGATGCTCCCCGTCTAAAACCTCCGAATCTCCCCCATTCCCTCCGCCTTCCCCTTCCTTCTAGCTCCCCATTAAAGAGAAATAAAACCCGGCCACACACTGTAGTAGACCTTGAGAAACTGCCCTGCCCCCATCTCCTCACACTCTCATGACCATCTCCGCCTTCCCTCCCCTTCCTTCCTCCCTCCCCTTCCTTCCTCCCTCCCCTTCCTTCCTCTCTCCCTGCCCCTTCTGTTCCCCCCTTCCTTCCTCTTCCACTCCCTTCCTCCTCCCCTTCCCCTCCCCCAAATAAGAAAAACACAGCAACTGCACTGCTACAGTGAGAGCACGGGAAGATCAACTGGGGAAGGTGACATTGCATCAGGCCTGTAACTGTTGTGAAGCCCAGCTGCCGTAAGTGCAGTAGATGATACTTCTCATCAGTTACCGCTCGTAGTTACGCTGTTGCTGGCACTGCGTTCAATTCCCACATTGCACTCGCCCTTTGGTCCGGGTGTGTCTGAGCGCTGACCCATATTTTCATAGACCCTTCTTGCCCCCCTACCGCGTCCCTCACAGACCCTTTACGGACTTAGGACAACACATTTACGGACTTAGGACAACCAATTTAAGGTTAGGTTTAGGGTTAGTTTTAGTATATAGGCATTAATAATCAATAATATTTAACACGATGCATTACAGCTTGAGTCAGGACCAAAAATGGAAAAAAATAGACAGTGATCAGTGGGGAATGGGCCACGTCTACCTGCAACCTCGTAACTGGAAGTCAGCTCTGCAATGCAGTGTGGCACCTACACATGGTATCCGAATAGCTGTATACCTGGTTTCAGTAGACTATACTTCTCATCGGTTACCGGTCGAAGCATGTGCGATGTCCCGAATGGAATAGCATTGAAATTGCTCCAAACATGGCCAATAATTAGTGTAGATGGTAAATTCTACTTTTTTTGGCATCCAGGGGGTTGAGAAATGGTCATTTTTCAAATAGGTCTGATTCAGAAGTGTTTGTTATGCTGTGAAACTAGATGTTTTGAAGGGTTTTTGTGCATAAATTGGTAAGGTTATCTATCTCCTGATGTTAGCTGAGCTATAGGTCTGAAATGGCTGAAATCAGAGTAGGGAAGACCCCCGCTCCCCAACCCTGAATCCCATTTCCCATTTTTTAAAAAACCCCAATCTAAAATCCTACAGATATTTTATGGCAAATCCCAAAATTTCCTGATCTTCACCAATCATTACTTCAGACACATGTTAAAACATATATATGGCCATTTCCACCAATTTGATGACTTTTAATGTAATCTCCTTATTTCAAATCTGCCAAGTACTACTGTGTCACTCTTGTGGAAATATAATTATCGATGTTTGAAAAAAAAGAGTTAAAAATATCAAATTTAATCAATATTAAATCATTTTGATCGAAATATGCACTATGCTTTTATAATTTTGATGGAACATAAACTTTATAAGTGGAATAACTTTTATAAAGAATTGTAGAATTTATTGTGACTGCTTAAGGTCATATTCAGGTCTAAGGTCAAGGTCAAAGGTATATTTTGATGTCCAATTCTCAAGGATTTTGCAATTTTTAGGGTAAACTTCATCTGCCAGTAAAAAATAAACCAAGTGGTTCCAAACTTTCGGGTTAACTACTAGGGCATATAACCTATACATTCACAAAATATCAAATAGAAAAAATGATTTCAGTTTTACCATGGTTACAAGGCCCTCAGAGCTGAAAAGTCATCAAATTGGTGGAATTGGCCATATATACAACATTGGCTGCTTCTATCAGTCCTAAGTAATAATGATCTACCTCATATATGCATCAATTCATCAAAGGTCTCAGTAATATTATTGGTTCTCTTATTGTAGACATTAAGCATTAGTCCCCCATCCATTTTCATATCAAATCAATGGCGCAGGAGATTTTCCTCTCAAAATCATCCACAAATGAAATTAAGTTCATCTTATCTGGATTAAAATGTACTTCACTAAATGAATTTTTTATTCAGGCTATATTTCTACCAGATCGTGTTGTGTGGAATGCCAAGGAATTCTATCTGCGATTTGAGTATCACAAAATGTGCATGCATTACTTTCCTCAGAAGACAACTCCTGGTCACTTGACTCACTATATTGATCTGGCTGATCTTCCTGGTTTTCAAAGTTGAGGGACCTAAATTCCACCTTCTCTCCAATGGTGGTTGTTGTGGCATATGCATTCAAGGGCAGAGTTCCAGCTTTATATTGTGTTGTTTGCCGCATGGATCTTTGACAGAAAACTCTTCCATTTTCTACTGCCCAACTTCTCATTTTCACTATGTCATTTGGGCCCATTGCAGCCGGAGGCAAGACACCCAGTTGAGGGATGTTAGTGAATTTTATGGCATTTGACGTAAGTAGATAATAGGATTCTCTGGATGTATAATAATGGGCAGCCCATGAGCATGTCTTCTTCAGGTTTTCTTTCATGTTGACAAACATTTGGGCATAGTCTAGCATATATGAGCAATTCCACCAAAAGTGCGCCATTTGGGTTGAAAAACAACAGTTCATCCAGAGGCCAAAATGTTTATCTGAGATTATTTTCTTTGGTATTTTCGGATCTAAAGGAGAAAAATCTCCTAGGGGGAAGTATCCTACGAAATCTTTTTTAGTTTTTTTTAATTGTGAGGCCAAGAAAATGCTTATTTTTCTGCCAGCACCACACATAAAAACGCTGTTTAGAAAATGCAGTCAGTATTTTTTGGGGAAAACACATCACTCTGAAATAATATGTTGGTACGGTTAAAAAAACACTATTTTCAACTTCCAAATTTTTTGATGATATTATGTCAAATTAATTTATTTAGAAGCCCCCTGTAACCGTAACTAAATTATTTTTGGAATATAGATAGAGACCTAGAAGAAATGGAAATGACCCCCCCCCTTTACCACCATTACTTATAACATTGCTTATGGTTAGTACATCCAGCTTGTGAGGGGGGGGGGTCGTACATTCAGTAGGCGATGTTACGATCTGTACAAACAAATGGTCACCAGTGGTTCTACAAAGCTGCCTATTTCTCCAATGATTCGAGATGATTTAATATGGTGGAAAAACTTTTCCCTAGTATTCAATGGTGTGTGCTCTATCGCCCACCCCGACTATGAAACACAAATGTCAACACATCGATAAATACATTTAGTGGATATTCGCTCATGATCCTACCATTTGAGACTAGAGCCCTGAAATCCTTGGTATACTCTGTAGTTTAACTCCATAATTGACCTCTGCTATTTTTTTCTGGTTGTGTTGAGGTTATTAGGTTATTTTTTTATCATTAGAATTATGGAAAGTTAAAGGTATCTGCTAGTGAAACAAGCCAAAGGTAGGACTACTTACCCGAACAGAATTAAAGATTCATACTGATGCTACTGATGCTACTGATGCCTTAGGATAGTCGTGCTGAATCTAAGTGCTGATTGGTATCAGAAACCTTCCTACTGCCATGTAGTATTACCTACACAGCGAAGTCCCCAAATGTTTTCGAATGAGTATGCTGCAAATTTAGGATAAATTATCTATGCACCTTGGGTGTAAGATGTCTCAATACGGGTATGTGTAATCCAGATTGGCAGTATGTCTATATTCAATGGCGAAAAGAAAATCGAATTTAACCAACATTCACTGATGGAAATAATAAATCCGAGCTTTTTTATATTTGATAAAATCGTTCTCATATTCGGCTCAGAGCAAATGACAGAATAGAATGACCATCACATATCAAGATCATGATCTTTGAGAAATAATGTTGAATATACATTTTCTCCTCCTATAAGTATGGCTAAGCTTAGTACCATATCTTAGAAATTTGTTATACTTACTGCCTTGGGTAAAGAAAAGGTCTACCTGAAGCGCAGAACGGTGTCATATCGAAAAGTGACCCCATCGAAAAGTGACCCATGGGTCGACTTTCGATGTCGAAAAGTGACCCATGGGTCACTTTCCAGCAATCGAAAAGTGACCCACCTCATCGAAAAATGACCCACCCATGTATGCAGAAATATAAAGACATAACTTTTATACCATATTGAGCGTTCATTTGTCAGCACTTATGGAGCTACACCTGCTAATAATTATAAGAACATGGAATGTGTTATAGCTCCCAAATATTGTCACGCTTAATGTTACACGTATTCGCCTGGTACATTTTCACACATGGTCCTATCATTAACGACCCCACTAATATTAAATAGATTGAATGAATTGTATTAAATTAAATGTTGGGAAATGATAATTAAGTGAATGAGAAAATTGATATAGAATAATAATGATCAATACAGTTTGGGTGACAACAATTTATTAAATAATTATATAAATTGGAGAAATATAGTTATACAATGTGGTGATGGATTAATGATTTTATATGAGTTAAGTGCTCGCAGGCAATATAGTGAAATTATATAATTTTAATATAGTGGTGTGAGCTGATGGTATGTAATTGTGGTTGTGGGTGGGTGGGCAGATCAGTCAATCACCCTAGCTGTGGTAATAGGTTGACTTGTTGTAATAATCCCCTCACGGTGTATAATGTGAGGGGATGATAATTTAAGTTGTAATGGTCACACAGACTACATTCATGCATCACCAATTGGTAATGAAAGTTGTAATACAGAAATCATAATTGATGTATATGGGCACCAAACATTTAGATATTATGTATGCGTCATATTATTTCCATTAGATTTTAAACTATTAATGTTAAGCGTCTGTGCAATATCGAAAATTGAGCCCCCACTTGTATATATGGTATCATTGAATTATACCATTGTAATATACCCTACGCCTCCCCCCCCCCCCCCGGATAGGTATATTACTTATGCCCTTATATATACATCCTTACATTACTTATTTTGTAATATATCCCCACTAGGAGGATATATATATCTCCCCTAGGGGGGTATATTACAAAATCAAAATCAATTAATTTTTAAAGAAGCACTTTTTCGCATTCTCTCTGACCTTGGTCGAAATGTTTTATAGATCAGCCCCCCTGTCCCCCTTAACATTTTCCCTATATCCCTAAAATCCACATATATATATGCCCCCTTTCTCCTAAAAAAAGTGTAAGAAATAAATGAAAGTTATTCATATTATAGCCGCCACCTAATCCCACTAGCTCTTACTTTTCTCTCTTTTCTTTTGGGCACAAAAAGGCCAAGGTTTCTAGATATTTAATATTCTCATGTAAACTAACTATAATTTGTTGATACAGGTCTGATGCAGACCATTGAGATTTTAACATAGAAACCACCTCAGTACATAATACCACTAAAGCCCGTTATCCACTTGCACGACAAACGGTCACCGACATTCGGTCACTAGGGGTCACCGACAATCGGTCAAGTGGATACCGGGCGACCGACAATCGGTCACCAGGTGACCGACAATCGGTCACCCTCTTCATTTCGTCGGTGGGTTGTCGTGACCCCCTCCCGACAATAATGTAAATTTACATTATTGTCGGGAGGGTGATCGATTGTCGGTCACCTACCATCTTTTTCTTTTTTTTCTAACATGTATTTATGGTAATAGTGAGTGTTGTTATGACCTTGGATACTTTCGGTGGACATATGTGAATAATTTGGAGTACATTTGTACCTTTAAATTAATTCTATTTTGTTCATTTCTATCGATTTATGCATAATTATAGTCATTTTTACTGAATATTTCGATTTTTGCCTGGTTTGCGGGTTTCTGATTTTGGTGAATAGTTTGGCGTTAATTTGGACATTTATTTTTTATCATTTCTGTTGATTTATAATTATCTATGGGTATTTTTTGGTGATTACTTCGGCTATTTCGACTTCAAAAGTCTCCCAATCGTACAATATGTTACACCACGTTGTAGCATACTTATTTAACTTAATATTTCTTTAATTAAATATGCCGAATAGAGATCTTAATATATTTCCATACATGTTCTTTGTATAATATAATGTTAATGTAATATAACAGATTTGCCTGTTCTTTATTTAAGTATGGGTTAATTAAAAAAACTCTTCGCAAACGGTAGAATAACCCTTATTAGCATTGTACGAATTAGGAATAAGAACCAATGTGGTGATTAACTCACATGTTATAAGAAAAACTCCAGAAGAAGAAAAAACACTATGGGGAAGAGTATAATGATAACATACAAGAGGCTATCGAGATACAAAAAAGCAATATAGCTCTTAACGCTAGATGATTTAAATGAAATCTGTCTCCCTAACTTGAGCTGAATGTTCCAAATCCGAAGAGTTTTAATATTTGCAATATTTGAAATATATAGAGGAGATTATATGTTTTCAGGAAATACATTTTATGATATTCTAATCTTTTTCTACAACCGCGCCCAACCTTGCATTGATTTTAATGTTTAAATGAACCTTTAATATTCCCACCATTTTGAATCTCGAACAAAGGGATGTATTCAATGTACAGTAACATGTTTCTCCAACTCTACTCATTGGATACGCTCAGACTAATGCATTCGACGGGTTATACAGGCTCTTGTAATATTGATACTGTATTTACCTTCATCGCAATAATTAGTCAAATCATTAATCCGAATAGATCACATATATAATTATAGTCTATTTGAGAAGAGTTATCCCCGATCTTAGTGTCAAGCAAGCAAGATTTTTCTATTGTCATTCATATAACTAATAATTGTGGCGAAGGTAAATTCAATATTAGATATTATGGACATGATCAAAGAACAATAGCAACAATATAAGAAAAGTCTCACAAATAAATCCAGTTTCGTCACAGAATTGCAAGAGCCTGTATAATGTTAAAATATAAGAGTTATAGCAGATATGAATAAAAATGACATTGATAAAGTATGCATATGTTATGTAACATTACGTAACATTGTGTAACCTAATTAAATATTAATTATCACCCATTAATTATATTATCTCATTACTAAAATCGCTAATTATACTTAGCTACCCAGTACTGTGCAAGTCTACTTATTCATGCTAAGCCATAGGTATTACGTAAGGCTCCGCCCCCTACTCTTTACCCACATCCTGGAGGAAGATATGTAGTTGGATTCTAGTTCATTAAATCAGTTGCTTCGCTCTTCTCACAGAGACAATTATCGATATATTTAATTTATCTAAAATTATTCTTTCATTTATTAATATTATTCTGTCCCCTCCATCTTTTTTGTCCCTGATCCATTATATTTATCTATTTCGATTCAGAAACTGTCAGCATCATGTGGGTCAGATTTTCAGAAAAATGTACAATTTGCCTTCACCAATCCTCTCAAATAACCCACATTTAAGACAAAAATGTGCTTCAAAATGCAGTTTAACATAACAGAACTGATACTTTAAATCAATGCGATACCAAATATACTCATATATACCCGGTATTCTTCATTTTTCAGCCTAATTTAGCAGAATTTCCTAAATATGTACAGCTGCCAATTGTACATTTTCTGAAAATCTGACCCATGTAGAATTTTAAATTATCCGGATCCACAGAGGTCTCGCAAGACTGGCCATTTTGCTAATCCTATGTCAATTTTTTAGAATTATATAGAGGAGAATATATATTTTCATGCTTAAATCGTACAGGTGGATACCAATGACCGACAATCGGTCACCCCTAGGTGACCGATTGTCGGTGACCCAAAAGCCACTTTTTGTCGTACAAGTAAATACCAACCGACGGCAGCCACCGACAGCAGCCACCGACAATGGCAGGTGACCGATTGTCGGTCACCTGTGGCCAGTTTGTCGGTGGTCATTTTGTTGTACAAGTGGATAACGGGTTTAAGTCTTGAGCATATAAACACATAAGTATAGTGGTGAATAGCGTCTAAACTACTTACAACTACTAATACAACATCAGACATGGCAATAATTATTTGAGAACATTAAGTTTGAAAAGAAGAGGGGGTCAATTTTCGATGGGGTGGGTCACTTTTCGATTGCCGAAAACTTACCCACGGGTCACTTTTCGATGGGGGTCACTTTTCGTCAGGACAACGGGATGCCTGGGCTTTTCCTTAGTTACAACTGTAGAAAGATGCAGAAGGAGAACGCTAAGATATCACCCATTTATAGAGGGGCCATATAACGTCGAACGGTCTGGGTAAAGGTGCTCCCACAATTAGATTTGCTGGACAAGACTGGAGGCGCATCACACCAACTTGCGTTCTTACCAAGTGGGTTTGTTTCCTTCAGTGTACATTACCTTTACTCTGTATAGGGCCGTTGCAAGCAAGATTTACTTCCAAATGTAACATTATTAGAATCACTCACATTTCAAAGCGTGTGTAAAACCAGTAAGAGCATTTGAATATAAAGTCCATTAATAATTTCGAAAAGCGGTTTAACGCACAGATATAATAAACACAATTGTCCGAGCAACTGGGGAGATTACTCCAAGTCAGACGACGATTTGTCTGGTAGCTATGCCACGCCTTATGCAAATTCACCTTCATGACATTACATGCATACAATTACGTTTACATTGAAATCTATCGCTGAATTCTCGCGTATTTTCTTACATTTCGAGCACTGTGTCCTGGCAGATGGCCCATATTGTTCTTCACCGTTCACCACTATATCATATATGCTACGGAACGCCTAAAGAACTTTTAGCAAAACAGTCTCGTGTACAGAAGCCGTGAGTTAGGAAGGTGACATTTGATAGCATGGTACCAAATTGAAGTCCCTGACACTCCCTTAGGAAGCTTACTTTCGTAACGGAGATGATCTAGCCCGAGGAATGTGTCTCAAATTCTGGCACAATTTAGATTATTTTATGTGCTTAACCTTTTGCATTTGGTTCACAGTTCAAAGGTAGTCTTTCTATCAAGTTGTTGATCTAATTTGATTTCGGTGTTAGATTGTAGTTTCATTTCATGGTTCTTTGTTATCGTGTAAGTGGTTATTCCCGTGGGCGTCCCTCGATCTCTGCGGAGAGTTATTCTATGATACCTCGAAATGTGTAGCATTTAGAGAGATAAAGTGCCAAAATCTTGCCAATAACATTTAATAAGAAGAAACCAAAAGAGAGTTGTATAACCTATTGCTATTACTTATCTATGTAGATGTATTTCAATGTAGGTGCATGATATATTAAATGATACAAAACTTTCTGTAACGGCGGACAATTTAACAGTTTCTATATGAATAATTATAGATAGGATAAATCTATAGAGGATTATCAATTTGTGAATTCATACATTTAAAAGCTGAGAAGGAGTTTGGCTTCCAGTTATTAGGTATACATATATATGGTTTCCAGGGTCCGCACAGCAGGGAGGAGAGACTCAGCTTGTTCCCAGTTTCAATCAGGCCTTAAGCCCGAGGTTTGTAAACTAGTTATACCAACATCTTCTGCCAGGGCTGTTGAGGCAGAACCTATTACCAGTTGTCACATCGTATTCTTGGAAGACTGCCGGCCACCATTTCTTTAGAAGTGCAATGTCGATCAAACACCGCATCAACAACTCTGGGGAATGTTATCACCTGGAACACAAACATTATTTTTCTTCTACACAATCTATGAATACGTAATGTATACGTAGTAATAGAATATTTATGTGAAGATAAAATCGACCCCTTTCATTGCATGCTCATTGTATGTGTATGAACTCTTTCTTCGGATAAATATGCATTTACACAGGATGGAAGCGAAAATATCAGGAGCTGTTGTAAGTGGCATCCGTACTATAGTGTTGTTCTAGGCACCTGCATGATCAGGCTGAGTACAGTCCGTGCCCTATAGGCACTATATTCCTTCACTTTCAGCTGCGTATAATCGCGTTCCCTATAATTATAAATCATAAGCAGAACAGAATATATCCTTTAGAATATGTATGTCCAAACTAGATATATCCCTAATCATTCTTTCTCAGTGGTTTCATAATCCCACCGTTTTATTATAGAAGAACACATAGTTCTATGGCTCTCAACTCTGTTCATTGCAAACTAAAACCAGCACATTTATATATGCATCAATTCCGAGAGAGATATTCATATACATTTTACCTTTACATAAATATTCTATTAATACTTATACATTAAAGTAGAAACAAATATTAATTTCCCCCTTTAATAACCGTCTTTCAGTCCGACTAATCCAGCCTTTCATTTCCTAAGAGCTCAGCTTATACGGCGCTCAATTTTACTGCACAAAGGTTGATCCGAGTATGAAAGAGTATTGGCATAATTGGCATATGCCTCACCAACTTGCGTCATACACCAGGGAAATGTGAATCTGCAGTGTCAGAGAAAGATAACGTTATGACATCGGACAATATTATGACATAGGGCATCATATATAACATTCACCATAAACTTTAAAACCACATGCGGTCTCAGCCACAAGACCTGGAACTATATATCCCAGATCAAACTACACCATTCTGAACCATTTGTAGGCCTACGAAGTATGATTACAGAAAATGACCATATATGTTATGATCTACAAGAGACTATTCCTTATTTCGCCTCCATTTCCCTCGCCATTAGCCATGTTAAATGTACCTAGATAAAGAATAATGAAGAAGTACATAAATTCTCATTTGCTTCTATTTGCCTAGCGTCCCTAATGGGATGTCCAGGACTTGCTGCTGCTCGCAACGCCAGGTACTTAACAAGGAAGCGGATGGTGTTATCGAGTCATATCGTGCTCGTCCCTCATTAAATGACATTTACATACTCCATATATATGAGTCAACTTATGGGATGCTGCATGGCTGACCTTGACATTATTCAGATCAATGTGACATACATAATTCTGTGTAGCTTCAGTTTTATATTGCACGTTGATTGATCTATTGTATATAGTATTGCCATTTTCAACAATATTATAGCTAAATAATTCAAAGCCAAAGAAATCCTAGATAGGCTGATAAAATTACGAAATTTACGAAAAAAGACTGATTAGATTATGATAACAGTCTCTGTGATTTTCAGTTTTCGGTCACAGGGCCGTATAACTGGAAATCTCAGAGCCTGTCACCTTAGATTTATCATATATAAAACATTCACCATGAACTTTAAAACCACACGCGGCCTTGTAACAATAACAATTGCATGTAGAATATTGGAACAGGGCTATATATGATGATATACAGTGTTTCCTCTGGATAACTTGAATCGTTGGTCGAGCTAGATCTTGAGGAACTCTAGATTAATAATTAATATAATATAGGTACGACTTGTATATGTATAAACATACATGAACATGGTAATCATTTCAATCACGTATATATTATGAATATTAATAAACGTATCATACGTAATCGACATGGTAACAGTTTGAGCATAGAATGGGTGTGACAATTTGAGGACAAGTAAGCGACTGGGCTAAAAACCCACCTCGTATATCTCGTAGGCGTACAGCCACGTGACATACAACTCTGTATACATACACAAAGAAAAAAGGTAAACCTATCTACGAAACCTGACATGTTCTAATTAATATTTTATCATGATAAGACAACATTTATGTGGTTATAAAGGACATCTTCTGCGATGCATAATTACATGGATAGAGTTACTCTCTATCCAAGCTGGCTGCAGCAAATTAATAATGCGGGTGACATAACGTCTTTCAAAAGACACATCATGCGTCCTATTCATATTGCCTCTTGCCGGTATAAACTTATAATCTATATTATGTGTCTATTCATAAGCTGCATCTTTCTTATTTTAGAATATAGGCCTATATCAATAGTGCACGTTGATATGGTTTGGAAAATATGTACATGATATACACTTTACAAATAGAATTAAATCAACATCAGTGTGATGTATAATACTTGGAATCAACATATTTGAATGCATAATACTATATATATTTCCAGAAGTACATATGAAATGGGTCCTGACTGGACCCAGCAGGTCTGGATCTCCGCCGTCTTCTCCTGGCCCCTAGTGATTTGTTACTAAACGGAGTGCAGGTCCGGGTGAATCATGAGAATCCCATTAGGTTTCTTGTGCGCTCTGCTGGTAAGTGCTTTATGCGTAGCTTCATTGTGTTGTGGTAAATTCAGATGTTTGAACTATTTATTCTGCCACCACTATTTCCCTGAAAAGGTACAGAGCCAAGAAGTAAAATATATGTTTGACTGTCCAAATGGTAAATAGATTATCAGTCTCTTCACGGGTTAAAGTCGGTTGACAATCACCAATTTTGATTTTACAGAGGACTGGCAAGGCAAATTGTAATTGCAGATAATATATATAAAGGCCCACGACCCTATAAACCCAAGCATTTAGTTTTTCATCTTGTTAGGAACTTCATGGCCTGATGCTTCTGTTTCCAAGCTCAGATTTCCAGTAGACAGTTTTATGCAAATTGTTTCATAAGTTAATCTTTCGTTTTTGTGGCGTCTTCTGGCTTTCTTTTATTGAATCCATGATATTACGAAACAAAGCTTTGCTGGATTTGTCTATTAGGAAAAGAGCCTATTTTTTGTTGTATGAATAAGGTATAGTTATGGTAACATGAATTAAATGAATTTGTCTAGTGAACCTAACTTTTCTATATTACTGGGTGTTGTGAACCACAGATTTCTAGGGGTAAGAGTCACGAATTCCATGAAAGGATTAATTAATATCGTATGCAGTATATTCTAGTAATAACACCCCCTAAGTACCATGTTAAGACATACAGTAATAATAATAATGTAAGAATAAAAGAATGAAGCCAAGACACAACGGTTAGGAAGCCAATTCTGTATTAATAGGCCTACACATTAATATGGATAGATATTCAAATGCCATATGACATAATGATCTATTAATAACTATAGGTAATAGAGACTAAAATTGAAGGATATTCATATATATAATATTCTATGGTGGGGGAGGACGGCCGCCTTATGTCAACAGAAATATTCGGTATTGATTTTAACTTTTTGGAAAGAATTAAAATCGGGAATGCTGATCTTAGAGAGTGAAGAAAGCCTGCCCGAGGAGAGAGGTCCAACTGCTAGAATCGAGATTAATGACAGTTGAATAATAAATAAATGTTATAATATCTACAAAACTAGTATTAACGAGATTTATAAGACTCTAGTCCTGACTAACATAGGAGTATTAGACAGGAGAAGGGTGAAATAGAAAGTATATAGATGTCATTTTAACAGTAAATATGATGTTTCATAACTCTTGGAATTCAAATAGGAGAGAGATATACGTGCTGTAGAAAAGATGATTACATGAAATGAAATGATTAAATGAAAGATGAAAAGAAGTAACATTATGATGTTGTTATGTTTAGGAAATTGAAAGAACTTAATCTTTACCGATGTAACTATAGTTTTGTCAGTTTTTCATTGGAGAGATAACAATTTGAGGACGTAAATTTAATAATATTTCTTGAATGTTTGAGAATTATTGTTTGCAGAACATAAAACTGACAAAGTTAGCAGAAAGTTAGCAGTTGTGTGCTCCAGGAACATAAATACCCAATGTTATGTTAATGTTCACAGATAAATGTTTGGGGAACATTATTTTTTAAAACGTTCATTTAATGTATGGAAATTATTGTTCCTTAAACATTTCTTTCGGAACATAAGCTGAATGTTAGCTAAAAACATTTCAGGAACATAAAATCCTAACATTCCTAGGACGTTTGGTAAAAAACATTTGCTTTATGTTTTCTATGTGTTTCCTTAAAAGTCAACACCGTTGTTCTTCCCAGAAGCACATTACATTACATTACATTAGCACTAGTTTAGAGAATTAGTAAACATTTCTTGGTACAGTTATTAATGAATATAGTATTATACAATCTTACAATTAACATAAATAAATAAATAAATAAATAAATAAATAAAGGATAAGATTTTCCCAGTAAATCTCCGCCCTTTTTACTGTTTTTAGACTGCTATTTAACCAGAATTGACTTAGGTCGAGTCAAAGTAAGTGAAACCTCTCGGCATTAATATTTCGACGAAAACGGCACTCACATTATGATTAAATTTATCGCTACACGAACACTACCAGCCCCTGTCATGTGACCCATCTGTGCTTTGTTCTTCTCCTCCTGGGCTGGCGTTCATAAAAAAAGTGTTAACTCCCGTGTTTAATTCGTGTCCATAAAGCTAACACACCGGTTAGTGGAGTGTTAGTGTTAGCGCTAACGCACGGCTAACACCAGGATAGCGCAGGTGTTAGCCAGCACCCGGTGTTAGCGTGGGTGTTAGCCAGCGCCCGGTGTTAGCGCTAACACCCAGGATGTTAGCCAACACCCAGGGTGTTTAAGAACTATTCCCATCTTTATTTCATCACTATGTGACGACTATGAGGAAAGATATTAAAGCTTTGTATTTGTGATGTGATTATGTGTGGGTGATTCTTATGGAAGGGAGAGGGCAGTGGAGAGAGGGAAAGAGAGAGAGCTGATTAAATTGATTAAAATACCTCCAGACCAAGATTTGTCATTAAAAATGCAAAGATCTATTTCATAGTCATATGTCGACCAATTGGTGGAATTACTCATATGTGCTTTACTGATTACAAGAAACTTCATATGAATAAGTGATTCAATTATCTTAAAGGTCAAGTGTAAAGGTTTTTATTTTGTGTTTGATGCATTCGGAGGAATATTTTGAAACGATCTACAAAGTTTTAGCACCCAACTAAACAAATCAAACCAGTGAGAGGTGTTTAAGCGCTCCCATTTTCTGAGCCCCACACAGCCCAGCGCGGCAAGGTGGGTAGCCATCTTTAGACAGGCCAAGCGACCTGTGACGTCATCCATGCCCAGCGCGACTGGCAGGCCATAGTACGGTGGATGCTATTGGGGGGTACCGAAATTCGGGACGGAATACGGAAACGGGAGACGGGTCGGAAACTAGAAATAACCAAGAAATTGTCCTGCCTCGCATGACATGATTTCAATTCAATATTCAATTCAATATATTCTGTATTGTACCTTTGTATTTGATCACCAACTCCTGAAGAAGGGCAAGTCGCCCGAAAGCTCGAGATAACCAAATAAAACAACAATCAAGTTTATTATGCTCTTTCATCAATTACATCAACTATTTAAGCCAGCCTCCCCGATATACAGCGAGCCCCCTTCCCTCTACTGTATTTGTACCTAAATATGTCGTACAAATAGATGTCATGTTTCAGAAAAGAAATCCTGGTCTTCCAGCATGGTCCTCGACTACTGGAGTGGATAATTTTTAGATAATGTATGTAAAGACCAGAAAGTTATTTGTTGCTACACAGAATGTCTACACATACATGATTCATGATTCAACCCTATTGTCATTCGAGATACTGTTATTTTATGTTTTTCATATCCATATCACATGCATTAGATATACATGACATTAAAACATGCATATACATGTATACATTACATATGCATTATACATGTATAATAATTGAGTATGTATGCATGTTCCTACACATGTACACATACTTATGTATGTACGTATACATGTCTGTACTATATAATTTATATACATGTATGTTAGATTGATTGATTTTAAATCATGTTTATTCAGGACAACAGAAATACATTTCAGGACAAGCGTTGATATTCTCAGAAGTTGCCTGGTTACATAAGGCAAAGGCGTTAAATTATTTAATCATATGAAGATTTTATAAAGAAATAAACCATTTCTACACATAAAGACTTAGACATGGTGGATATATCGAGATCCCTTTCACTACATTCAATAGTATTTTCGCTTCAGATCTTTTTCTAAAAACATATATAAAAACAAATGAGCAGAATATCTAGATAATTCGCATCATGCACTTACACATATACCATTGGGTATTATACTTTAAGCTATTATATATCAATTTAACATTAAAGCAATACAATCTCTAGTATCAACTTAAGCCTGGTCGCAAGGTAGCTACTAAACTTATTTATACGAATGACCGTAGAGACTCTGAAACATTGAGTCAGATCTGTGGTATTGAGCTACTTAGGAAAAGGTATGATATAGCTCTAATGGGAGTAATGTACAAAAAACAATTAGAGCTCGATAACGTCATGATTGTTCCTAGATTAACTAGACAGAATGCAGGTCCAGTAATCAGGGCTAAAAGACCGGCACTGGAATTGGTAAATAAATCCCCTCATGTGAGAGGGCCAAAGATCTGGAATAATTTGCCTGGCGCCTGGCGACATCAGACAAAGAGACTGGCCTGTTATTAAATCTTACCTGAAAAGTCATAACGACTGGTATGGTTAATATTGTGTATACAAATGTCTTGTGATTATCTATATCAGTGTTCTAAGAAAATGTACCATGCATTGTTGATTTTATTATTCGTGTAGCCAACGGCAGAGGCGAAAAAACAAAATAGTTCTAGTTCAAATGTACAAGAAAATATGTCTATTTCTTCTCTGATTATAATTAAATGAACTGTAACGGCGAAAGGAATTATTTTGCCAAATTTGCCGCCAATATCTGAATATTCGGCGAACGAAGACCGACGTTTATGAAGAGACGATTCCATCATAAGCTATCATTATTGATGTAGCGGAAATACACCTCCTAACACTGCTGAAGGTAGCGTTAGACTTTCGCGCCTAGGGCATGGATGACGTCACAGCTATGATGTGCGAATACACACACTAAATCAAAACAAAGCTAGCCCAATTTGCTCGTTCATCATAAAGCTGTGAAAACAGACGTTAATGAATTGTTTTCCGATTTTTTAACATCAGAGGTCATTACTACCACCACTGCCCATGTAAAACAGCTTTCATCTCGATTTTTAAAATTTTCTTTACACTTCACCTTTAAAGAAGAACTCATATAATTTTAAATCTATTTCGGGAAAGTAAAAATAATTTTGAAGAAATTGAACATAATTACAACCTAAGAGACCAAGGTAGACTGGAGGTTGATGGATGGACGAAAGAGAGCATTAGAAAAAGTTTAATGGGAAGAGTGAAGGTTCTGTGGAATTCGTTGCCAATAGAAGTTAGAGAAATGAGAGACAAAAACTATGTATAACTATGTTCACCGATACAGGAGAGATATGGAGTTTGGGGGAAAATGTTTTTAATTTTGTTTAATTTCAAATGACCCTTCTCGTGGAGAAAGAGCTACATTTTGAATGTTTAATATATACATAAATAGGATCCACCCATTTGGAATATTTGTATTAGACACAACGCTGGGGCTGGATTTTAGAGATTTGTTTAAATACTCTTTAATATTCTTTTTTATGTGCTTATTATCTATTGTTAAAACGCCTAATGTGCGAGGCTCTTTAAAGTCTTTTATTTATAATAATTTGTATGATACTATATATATATATATATATAGACCTAGCAAAGTACCCGTCCTCCGGACGGTCCCCCTCTCTCCCCACACATCCCCCTCTCCCTCTTTTCCCTCCCCCTGTTCTCTGACTGTCATACCTGTTTTTCTCTCCCAACCCCATCTCTAATTTCACACAACCGTATCCCTGCTCTTTGTGGCCCATGATATTTGCGCTATTGTATAGCTCAGATCAAAAGGTGAGTGAGTGAAGGTACAGTGTGTGTGAGAGGTCCGACAGGGCAGGGAGTCTAAACCAATTTTTATATTTAAAAATGCAACTTTCCTGTACCACATTATACATAAGTTGTCCCCTAAAAAGGCATCAGGAGGAACACGACTTGCCTTACAGATGATGTAATGGTACCCATTTACATGGGAATACATAAAAAACAGGGCCAGGGCTAGGAGTTCTGTATAAGTGAGAAGACCAGGGGTATTTGAGCAACGTAAGGAAGTTTAGAGGTGGTCTAAATCCGCCCTGTAGGGGGCGGGTCGGTTGCACAAAGTCAAGAAATGAGTGAAAAACACATACTATGTGTGGATATTTGGTTGTCATGGTAACTAAATTGATGTGACATCCAGGTAAGTGTGTAAAATGGATTGTCCTCTCGATTTCCAACATTTTGAGGTATCACACGACTATATATGTGTGTTTTATGATTTTTCTAAAAAAATGAGTGGCAGCCATTTTTGTTTTTGATTTTTGACAAGGAAGGAGTCAGATTTCAGCTGGGCAACAGAACAGTGATTTTCGTGTTCAGCACAGCCAAATTAGCCAGAAAAGTGCTAGAATTAGCCAGAATTTCTCATCTGTTTCCCAGTCTATTTAACAATACTGCTTTTTTTGCCCCAAATACAGTTTTTAAAGTACCATAACACATTTTTTTTTCTATATTCAACATATGTTATAAATCCTCATGAAATTGAAACATTGAGAAGTTTTGAGAGTTGTTCAGCAAAACAAATAATTATTAATGATGATTATGAGACAGGAACAACAGCTAGTCTTAAATGTCCCGCATTGTATTCATTTCTTCTTGTTATTATCCAATTACCTATCTTAATTAAATTATGTACCATCCTCAGAACGTCTGCGAATTCAGTTATAATTACGAATAAAAGAAATGTAGTGAACCAGCAGCAGCTTCCCTGGATGATGTACCACCAACTGCCACCACTATCCCATAGAGGGCGCCAACATAGCAAGCAGGATGCTCTACCCAAGTTCTACCAGGGCCTATACCAGGTTCATTATAGTAATAATTAATTAGTTAAAACCCCACATAGATCATTCAAATAGAACCCTACAGGTCTGATGATTAGAATACTTGGTCTGGACACAAATTAAAAATGATGTTAAATGCGATTACATCTAGATAAAAGACATTTTTACAGTAACAGACTATGTTGTATTGTTGTTTTAATTGAATTTCTAAGCTTTAGATACATTATGTTTTAGATCGATTTCACTTGGGGAGAACATTCTCATGTGCAAATCCATAATGAGAAGTAACATAATTAGGCCTTTGTGCTGTTTCAAACATTACTGGGCGCATTAGAAGAACCCAGCCATCTGGGATAAATGCTAACCCAGTGGAAATACAATCTTCAAAAAAAACCTATGTTGTATTATTATTTTAAATGGATATATATACTTAACCCTTACACACATGCATGTTCGTTTCATATTAGATTGATTTCACTGGGGGAGAACATTTATTTTTTAAATGGATATTTAACCCTTAGGAACATGTACGGATAAACATCCAATATAAACATCCCACTAATTTTATTTTTAATTGTCTACTAGTTAATTCTACCTAACCCTTCACATGTACATGAAAACTTCGCTATGAAGATACCAAGCATTTTACCAACTGTCGATACCTTCGTTGGCATTTTCAACAAATCCATAACAACTAGATTCCAGCTGTTGTCGTTTCCCCTCATCTTATAAACCATAGACAGGTAGTCTGTTAAACAGCGAGATTTTCGATGTTTTTAAAATTCAAAAATGCTAGACCAAGCATTTGAGTCTAAATGCCATGGCAACTACCTTACTATACCTCCATTTTCAACCAATGAAATCACTCTGAGCCCAGTCATCTTGCCATTTTTATTTGCATATTTCTTTAACCAATCACACCATTTAAATTACATTATTGCATGTGGTTTAGAACATGAATAGATAAGAATAGCACTGAGAAAGTTAGATAATGTTGGGGGTTGAGAGTTGAATGAAAGTTATCTGTAGGAGGTTGGTCTCTGGCACCTGTAGTATAGTTCAGTCAGAGGTCGCTTTAAGATTAGATCAAAGATTACAGAGGTGTAGCAAGTCATCGTCATTCAAAAGATGGCAGGCAAGGCCTATGGTCCCTGCCATAAAAATAAAACCATTGGCAAAGTCGATGACACATAATACCCACTCATTAAGAAACTCGATCAAATGCCAAGAAAATGTGGGAGTATTACGAGACCTTGGACAAACCGATGACATTTGATTAATTTTATGCACTCATTAACACTCCAAGAAAATAAAGGTTATCCGATTTAAGTTTTTCTTTGTAAAAAAAAGATTCAAGGTTAAATATAGCCCCCAGGCAGTACCTGATTGAGGAAAACCTTTAAGTAACTGTGCCCACTATCAATGAGCAGTCGGTTATGTACTGAACCTAACCAAACTGAAACTCATTCTTTTTCGGTTTTATTTTGAAACTGTTTACTTTTACTCACTATGAAAATGACATTTTCCGTGGAAAAATCCTATTATTTCCTCGCCCAAGTTCCTGTTCCGCCATCATCACATTCAAGTCCTGCTGGAATCCCTATACGACATACTGTGATTTGGTTTCACTTGGAAACTTTTGTTACATGCAGGCAATGTCGTAAGTTTCACCGGATCATGCAGTTGACGGATCATGCAGTTGACATTGCATGGTATTAGAATATGTCTGGGCCTATTTGGACCCCATATACCGGTCACTAATAATTGATCGATGACCTGCCTGTGATTGGTTGGAGGTAGAGAAGCAAAAGTGACCAGTTTGCTAAAACAGGTAAACTATGGACATTGTAAATCACAATGTGACGGGACCACTTCAAGCATGTTAAATGAATGTCACAGTGAAAGTTTCATTTCCATGCATAAGTAGAAAGACGTGCAAAAGAAGAGATCTTTTTGTCAATATTGGTTGTGCTAAATTGAGCAGCAGCAAATCAGCATTGGCGAGTGCTACTCCCATGATAATCAATTTTAGTAGATTTCAACCAATCAAAAAGTCAATTGGCTACTAATTACCTATATATGTCAATACCCCATGTTTGAAGGTGTGAGCAAGGCAATTTAAATGGCGGGCACTTCCACGCTTCAAATTTTCAATGGCCATTTTAAGTACCTTATGGAGTCAATATCCACAAAGTTACCCTCGCGTCTTTTAGATGTACGGCCCAAACATATTCTAAAAAGATTAGAACACACTGTATAGCCCCGACCTTACGCATTGTTGTATACACATGGGCGGCGCTTACATTGTGTTCTAATCCTTAATTAACATTAGTTCGATATTGTCTTGAAATATATCAAGTCAGTGTGTTGGGAGAGCTCGCTTATTCCTCTACGTCACTTCCTCTAATATAACGTCCTCTTCCCCTCTCGAACTGTCATCGGACATTTTTTTGCTACCGACCGCCTTTATTACATCTTAAAGGAAGAACACTTTTTAATGGGGACCATTTCTGTGCGTCAAAGCATATATATTTCATGAACAATGACCTTCCCACGACAATTTATAATCAAAGCAGTGGGGTATTACTTCAAGAATATAACATTTCATTCCCGCCAAATGAATAAAACGATTTAAAGTAGTTCTTGTCTCCTCTTCAATAATGATTCTTTTAAGTTAACACATAATTACTCGATCATTAGATTAATTCCAGCATGGTTTTAGTCATCTATTCCTCATAAATGACATTTGCATGTAGGTCATGGCACCGATTGTGCTGTCAACAGCCAAATGCTCGATAACTGATATAATTGGAGAATAATTACCAAGCCAATCCCTTCCTTGAATACACCGCCCACATACGAAACTAACATATTACCATCGATTACAACAACACAGACGCCGTCCCTCTGCAGTAAATCTGGAAGGTATGTTGATGTGTGTGTAGCTGCTTTTGGTATCGAATTCCAATATCCCCCTGTAAGCCCCTCTGATATCGATAATTCAAGAGAGGGGGGAATGATTTTGTGTGTGATATTTTACACATGTACTATGATATAATTATAACCATAATAGAGAATAGTAAAAGCTTAGGGGAAGAGAAAACATACCTCTCATCTTCCCAATCCAAGCAATCGTTGTTCATGATTTGCGTTATCATATCCAATAATCCATGAGTCCAAAATCTTGGCATTGATGGGGGAAATTAAAGAGAAATTTATGTGAGACCTTAAAATGATAGAGCCCCGCTTTAAGATGTTCAAGTTATATCTTATAGTCATATTTAATAATGATAATTATAAGTGAGACCTTAGGATTATAGAATAAACACCCTAAAGCTACCATATGTCCGGGAGAAACGATTCAAATGAAGATAAACTGAAAGTAACAAATTCCGCATCGATTTTTGCTCTGCATACAACTGCACCAGTGCCCTGTAATGGCCCATTCAAGACAGGCGGGGTATTAGGCCGGTATTGGGACACCCATAGTCACATTATATGCGTGTGTGCAGGGTCTGCACCTGAAGTCTCAACACATGGACTGGGCACATGGATTACCATACGCGATATTGTAATCCAACTAGTTAGTGTACTGCTCTCCACATCACATGTACCGGTATACATAACCAGCACAATAAGAAACATCGTTTTGACACGTGGAATAGAATTTCATAAAACGTCACACTATGCCAATGAGATCAACTGAGATCATTAACAGTATGGTGCGCCCTCATTTCCAATATATGACGTATGCTAACAAGGGCGAAATCCCTGTGAAATCTATGGCTCAGAGAGGATCGAATTGGTGCACACCAGATCAATATCGCACCACATCATTGGCTATTTACATGCTTTGAATGGCTTCAGAATTCTTATAAACTAAAGGGCATGTTTGGGTATGTCATACACTTGGTGTATGAGGCAAAACAAATGTGCAGATTTGCGCATGCATAGCTAAGAGGGCATTTTGGAAAATTAGTGTATTTACACTGAACGAAGAAAACTGTAACATGTGCTGATACATTTCGCTACCTCTGTAAGTCCAATCTCATATATTTTATCTCTGATATAGCCAAAATATGTTGGATGATAATCCATACTAATTAATCCATACTAATTAATCCATATTAATCCATACTAATTATTGGTTGTGTACGACATTACACTGATACCTACATACATATAGTAGGGTGCATTTCATCAGCCCCATTTTATTGTTTTGGGAAGTAGGCCTATGTTTTGAGGATTGATTCCCATACAGAATTTTATGCTCTTTCTTTTGAACAGGGTCCAACCTCTGGGAAATGTGGGACTTGGTCACCATGGCAACCAAATGGAAAATAACCACCAAAATGGGATGTTTTGGGTACAAAATGAGAGATATTCCGTTTTTATTATCATGCTGCATATCAAATCGAAGCATTCTTGAAGGCGAATCAAACTGCGCTCATGAATTTGAAATTCTGGTAACCATGGCAACCAAATAACCTCTGAAAAATGAGTCATTTTGGGTCAGATATACTCTATATTTTTACATTTAAATCATGGTCCCAACAACTGTTTAACATATTGTCTGGATAGCCCAGCTCCTTACCTTTAATTTGATGTATAGAAATCTCTATTGGTTGTCATGGTTACTGAGGTATGCCTCCACAAACATGGACCCAATTTCATGTCTGCTACCTCTTTTATAGGCTTCCAGGGGAAAGTAGCCTACCTTAGAAAACCCTACTGTCAAGCTATTTTCTGTTTGCATGAAGGTCATTTTTTTAAATGGGGGTTTTTTAGAGTGCTGAAAAAGATGAGATAGGGTGCCAATTTTTATTTTCTATATTTTGGCCATTTTTGGTCCTATGTATGCAAATTAGCTGAAGTCTGATTGGCTTATAGGGTATAAGCTTATATCTCAGTTGATTTTAGAGATACAGCTAATTTAATAACCCCTACCCCATCTAAATTGACCCCAAGGATTCCAATGGTATCTTTGAATATGTTCTATCTGCATTGATTGCTTAGCAACAAGTGATCTCCATGGTCACAAACACAGTTCTAAGGGGAATCAGCCCATTATATTGATCACTTTTTGAAAAATGACATTTTTAATAGCAAATTATCACCTGCTTAAATTCACTCCATGAACTCAAAAGGGACTTCTTTTCATAACCACTAGTTGCTTAGCAACAAATACCCTCCATAGTTACCATTAGTTCTCTCTTGTAGAGCAGGGGCAGCATCAAGCTCTTCAGCAGAGTCATGGGTGTGGACACATTAAATTTATTCAACTGTAACCATACCTGCCATTCTTCTGAGCAGCTTATTGCTGCCACATTCTCCACAATAGTACAAAGCATCAACTGAAATCTGAGGTCTTTTTTTTAGATCTGCTATAATTAAACTGCCAGGGAAGGTTAAAACGTTGAATACATGACCTTGCTCTTGAGCAAGATGTCGGATGATGAATGAATGTAAATTATTTACTATTACCATGTGAACTATACTACTTAGTACATTTTCAATTTTTTAGTTTTAATAGGACATGTTTTCAATATTTTGGCCATCTTTGGCCCTATTTATACAAATTAGCTGAAATATGATTGGCTGATAGGTATCTGCATCAATCTAACTAAGTTATAGAAATAAATTTGATTTAATAACCCTTATCTATACTATACCCGAAACAATACAATGGTGCCATTGAAAATATTCTATCTGGTTTGGTTGATAAGCAATGAGCCATGATCGCAAATGCACTTAAAAGGGCAAGCAACACCCTACGTTGTTGCTTAATTGCCACTAGATGGGGTTTTTAGAATTTGTGTACATAGACTTGTTACTTAGCAACATATCTCCTCCATGGTGATCAGTGATTGGTCAGTTGCATATCAAAAAGCCAAGAAGTTGTCAAGAATAAAATATCTCTTTTTTTTTTCTTTTTTGAGTGGGAATCCATGTTTCAAGTGGTGCTGAAAAAGGTCAAATCAATGTTTTCAATGATTAGGGAATTTTTGGCCCTGGTTGTGCAAATTGGCTGAAATAATCATTGGCTGAGAGGAAATTAGTCAATATCTCAGTAAGCTTTAGACATATACATATTTTAATACCTGCTGGCTCCACTAAATTTACCCCAACAAATTGAGTGGTGTGATTGAAAATTTTCTATTTGTCTCGGTTGCCTAGCAATGAGTTATTTCCCTGGTCACCTTTGTGAAATCAGCCCCCAATATAAATTTATTCGACAGCAGATCTCCTTAATTATCATTAGTATACAATCTTGGCTAATATAGTGCTTAGGGACAAAACTCTTCAGTATTTCTACTGGAATCAGTATTCGTGACATTCAAATTGTCCAAATTTCACTTTTATCCCAAAACTAAAGTTTCACAAAATTTGATTCATCAAATTTTGTTGAAACATTCAAAATAATGAATAACTCCTTTGGTGGTGGCGGGTTTGGATTTGCCCTGGCAAAAGGTCAATACTGGTTGATTTTGCTGTTGGTGGTGCTCACAATACCAAGAGGACAGGACCATGCTTGGTTGGCTCTATGGATACAGACACCGCTTCTTTTATCATGCATTTCAGGGCCTCTGGGTGAATGAGGACTGAGGACGGAGGTCACTGCCATCTTGTGGCATTCACAGACACTTACAACCAAAGGGATCTAAAATGTTCCATTCAAAGTGTTGAAAGGGTCAGGGTGGCAGATCCCCCTATGGATGCTTTTCCCTTTGCCAGAAATGTTTTATTATTTCAGATTTTTATCAATTTGCGGGAGCCTAAAATCACTGCGATGTTTATGCATGCGCGTCGGAAATTCAGGTGGAAATAGGCAGAATCGCGTTTTCCTTATAAGGGGGAGACGCGGACGTGCAAAGAACAGGCAAAAACTGGAACCTATATAAGGTTTCCCAGTACGAGCGCCTTCAGCGTTCATACCGCCTTAGGCAGGGGAAACCCTAAAAAAACCTTGGTGAAATCTCATGCATAGACTGTAATAGATCCGGTCTGCATAGATCCGGTCAAATATGCTTCACCCTGTTGGGATGGGGGTGGAGCTACGAGACTGGATTGTTATGCATGCATAATTAATTATGTCACTGATGCCTTCTCGTGTAGATTTCATCTGTCTTCCTATTACTGTCATGTGAAAACAGAGCCATTTATTACTGCATGAATATGCCCGACCTCCCTTACCGATTCCCCCGGAACAAGAAGGAGGTTAATTTCAAAAGTGAATTGCAAAGCGGACAGTCTGAGCGATATTGGTTTGCAGTAGTTGGTTCGCCAATCAAGAGAATCAAAGTTAATTCTAGTGATGAGCAATTGATTTTTATTTCCATAAGCATCACATCTTTGCAATCCTATTCTCAGCTTAAGTTCCAGATAGAAAACTCTAGATTTACATAATTAATATCCTACCATCGACACTACTACAATATACATAAGTATTCATTATCTGCGCAATAATACATAATACACCATTAGGCAAAAACAGTACCAGCAGATAATCCACTATAACATATTTTTGTAAATTCCGGTATATAAATAACTCAGAGACTGTATGATAATACAAGGTGATATTTAAAAATGATGTAGATGAAACGTCGTCCATCTAAATACAAGGTTCATAGCAAACAATTTAATATCACAACAATTTCTGAATTCCATTTAAGGTCAACCTATCAGACTGTCACCAGTCAGTCATATGTGTCCGTTTCTCCAAAGCCATCCTAATATTTTTGCTTTAATAAGAGATTTGAACCAATTTGGGTCGTCAGCACATCTAATTTCTTCACTGAGATTAGTCCAAATCCGGTGTAGACGTTTGAGCTTTTCTTCCACCTTTTTTCTTTCAGTTTCATCAAATTCCCTGCCCTTAGATTATATCGACCTTCGTTAATTAACTTTTCATCATATATTTGACTGGTGCCTAAGACTCTTAATTCCCTTCTTTTAGATAATGGTAAAAGTTAAGTTTCAACTTACAAATTACGGTTCTTACTTCTGATCTTATTACACAGACGGAGGGCTTTATTTTGAATAACTTGTAACCTGTCGTGACACTGTTTACTCCAAAAGTTGACCAATTGGCCGCCACTTTCTAAAATTGGCAAAATAAAATATCTGGGGATTAGGGTTGAGAAACTTTAAGGTACCGTTCAAGGCAGTGGCTAATATTCATGAATCCATTTAACAAGGATTGTGATATCCCATTATATGTAGGCAGGTCAGTAGGGAATAGCTTGTATTTAAAGTAAGTCTTTATTGACTAACTAATTTACTTCTGTTAACATGCTTATCCACATGCGTGGTCCATCGGTAAGGTTTATAAACAAGACCGTTCATAAACTTGGGCTAAACCTCAGAGAGTAGATGTATGTATACATGAATGGGTAAACACTGGCAGGTTCTTGGGAAAATCTAAATGCGTTGGTTGTTGAGCAACCATAACATGTTGGACAGGGTTGGACACTTCCAATTGCTCAACAATTCCTCCCCCAAGAGGTGTGTAATTAAAACTTAAACTTGAATGATCTATTTCATCAACATATAATTATAGTTATTCAATAACAATAGTGAATCCAATGCTTCGCTGCATTCATCGGTAAGGTTATGGCGGTGGGGGAAAACCTCAAGTAAGTGGCCAGGGAACAAATAATATAAAGATAGCTATTCACAATCTAGTGATCTAGGGATGTAGCTGGATGTGAGCACATTAGTTCAGCTGCCATTGTTGACACGAAGCGTTCCTGAAGTAACCAGCAATATCGCATATATTTGATGTAGACGCACGTAATACCCGGAATCATGAATGCTCGAGGCCCGAGGCCCAAAGAGGGCCAACGTCCTATACAGTTCGGGTTTATATTGCCGGTTTTATTGATGTATCATATTTAATCTGCGTATTCTGGTAAGCCAGAGCTTACACGACACCGGTACGTAATACCAATATAGCTTGGCTTATCACAGTACCGACACTATACTAGTATACGTCCTCTGTTGTGATTTTTAGGTATTTTTTTTTAAGAATTTTATTTTCACATTTAACAGAAAAATTGCAGACAAACACTTCGCCCAAAGCGAATTCAGGCGATTGTCAAGGCAATCTTCCATGATCTATGTTGACAGAAATTACCATATAATATGAAATGACATACATGTTTAAGAACAAATTAGGCGACCTAGTGGCCAAGATTTCAAATTAGATTATATATGTTCTAGTATATGAATATAAATTGACCGCATATCGATGAAAAAAGACGAAAATAGACAATGATGAAAGATGAAAAGAATATTTCCTTACTATATAAATAAAACAATTCTAGAGGACGGACGGACAGAGAGAGAGAGGGGCCGAGCGAGCAGATTATCTATTTCTATCTAGGTAGAACTTTTTAATTTCTTTTTTAAATTGATCATGATCTTGCAAATTTCGAATTCCAACAGGTAAATCATTCCAAGTGGAAGCAACCTGGTAAAGAAGAGAGGATTTCTTTTTTTCTTTTTGTGGCCTAAATATTGGTAGAATTGGGGCATCATATAATCTAGTTGCTCTTACAATAGTTGCCATATCTCCATTATTTCGAAGCCTTGATACTTTAATAAACCCTATTTTGGATAGAAGAAAACCTATTCTTTCTGAAATTTTATTTTCATTGTATTGGTTTGAAGGTGAATTTGTTTTGTTGGAGTTAATGGTGGGCATCGTAGGGCAATCCTCAATGCCTTATTTTGTATTTTCTGAACTTTGTCTAATATTTTCATTGAACATCCACTATTGTAAGGAACGCTATAATGATTTAAATCGATAATTTTATTAAAGATACTAGATAGTATTTGAACAAAATAGTTATCTCTCCGTTCTCCTGTTCTCTGAACTAAATTATATATCTATATTGCTCATAATAGTATACAAACGCTTTCAACTTTTATGAAACTTTAGACTTTTACACATAACTTTCGACCTTAAGGATACTTTAGACTTTTAAGAAACTTTAGTCGTTTTTGTTTTTTTTTGTTTTGTTTTTTTATTTTGGGGGAGGGGAGGGGGCGTACAGGGGGACTTTGTATTACCCTCCTATAGTAGGGGCCTATAATAGAATCGAAATATTTCACACACAATACCTTATGAGGAAACCAGGCACATTTAAAATGCCTATACTACCATACTACTGAATAAATCTTCAAGTTTTAATGTGGTATACTTTATCTTAAAGGTTTGTAATTTCGATGCCACGGCTCTCTACATTCATTCTACCACATTGCCAAATACTTATAGCATATAATTATATTCAAACAAAATTCCTCGCATAAGCCTGTTCTGTTCTGTTCCCTTAAAATCCTAAAAGGAAGGGTGATAATATATTCACTTTTCAAATCTCGAGATGTGTCAACCCAGCTGATCCCAGCCCACAAGGCGTGGGGTCCCCAGAAGCCAGAGATTTATCCCTTAAACACATTCTAGGCATTTTTGGGGTAACAATCTATCCTCAATGGGACTAAAATGTTTTTTTCTTAGGTATATTTTGGTGAGATACTTTTAGGTAGGCCTACAAGAATTGTAGTACTGTGGGTATCACATGTACTGTCTACTGCTACATTTGGTATGAGTGACAGTCTATTCCACCAGCAGGGGTTTGCAACAGTGCTAATTAATGTATATACTCAGACCCTCAGATCTCCTTCATATGCACTGCAGCTTATATTTGTGATTACTACTGTATTGTCTTATGTTATGTTTTCTCTGTGTAACAAATATATTGTAATGTGACACCCCTATGTGTATATTATTGTGTATGTTTCATGTACTGGCCCTCTGTGGCAAGGGGTAGGCAGACTTCCGAACTGCCTCTGCAGTACTGACCTCCCGAGCTGTGTTTGGTGTTTGATGATAAAGGATGCTTGCTGGCAATGACCAAGAACCTGAGTCAGTGATAATGTTTGTTAGTTCGTGCGGTACTAATTAGCAGGATCCACAATTCTCTATAATAGTGTCCAGACACTACAGAACACTATAAACCAAATCTGGTGACTACCATCTGTCAACTTCAATTGTGCATATTTTTAAACATTTAAAAAAATATTTTACATCTCTAAGATGTATTTCTATATAAATTTAGTGATGAATGAATAAATATTTAAATGTTATAATTATGTATTGCCACTGAATTGATATGTTATCCACCTCGAGGACTTCCTTTTGTATACATCTTTATATAGCATAATGCAGTGATATATATGTATGTATATATATATGCATTTTAAGCATAACTCTCTAGAGGGTCTTTCGGTGCATCCAATAACAAGGATTAATGCCTCCGCATAGATCTGGCCATCAAAAAGTGATAAATGTAAGAGGACTTCAATACAGTTCTACGAACAGTGCTAACTCAGTATCCTCCATGTGAGTTTTTGAATTGTACAAAATATTTTTACAATTTTACAACATATCCCACCGCTCCCTAAATATTTATTCAGTCACACATCGGGATAAACAACGGCCAGTTTTCTTTTGCTATAGGATGGGGCCGATATTAGCATAATGTAATGTAGACACGCATACAATTTCATTTTTTATGAAAACACCTTGGCAAACGGTGTTTTGAATTTGTGTGACTCTAGATAGGCTTCGCCTGTCATTGCCCTCTAAATCGGTTCCCGGGAAGACAGTTGCCTTCATTCATCAATTTTATCATTTGAAACTACTCTCACAGTACAGGTGAAATTCTGTTCACTGATCAGAATGTTACTCGAAAACTCATGATAAAGGCCCCACAATGCTGATTCTACACAACGACGTGTAAATTACAGTTTGTGTTTGATAAAACCAAGTCCCCATGTATGTCATAACTTTTCCTTTGATGTGAGATTTAAAATCTTCTACGCAAATAAGATACTTTTTATGAAGGCTTTCGTTTTCTTCTCTCAGGCATATCATGATATCGGTCCTTTGACATCATGCATAATCAACTGTCACAGAAATACAGCATACCAAACGAAACAAAATAATACGAAACAAATATGCCCTGCTTCCTTTAATGTGGGATATCTATCCATGACTCCAAACACACATCAGGATCGAGCCCCTTTCTGCAAAACGGAAGTGGCCCTATTGTATGTCATGTACATACAGCCAGGCCCGGCACATAGTGAATAGACTAGTACAGGACTAAGCTCGAAGTAAGAACGCCGATGGTCAAGCAACGACACAAAGGTCTCCATGTGTGATTGCATGTACGAGAAGTATAGGCTTGCACTTCTGGGTAGAAAGTTCTTCCAATGCTCAACAACCTCTGTTATCTTTAGTGATTCTGAATGTTGCCTAGGCTCATGCATTCAGGTGATTAATGGATTTGCAGTCATTGAACTAATGACTATCGGATATACTTGAATGTCATCTTGTGGGACATAACATATATGCACTCACCAGTATTTTAGATGGCCTAACTATTACAAGCTGATGACATTACATATGGTCATCATGCGCAAGATATTGGTTCTTGCGTAAGATGAAAATTACTGAGGATATCAGACAGTATAACCCCCTTTTCATTTGCACATATATGTGCAATATTCACATCTGCAGCTCACCCGGATTACCCATTTAATATTACAACGTGCTTATGCGCGAGGGTCTGAATACAAGAAAGTGTCTTATTATTCCCCGAGAGTAATATATACTCTACAGTATATGGGAATATTTCGCTTTGCTTGCCAAGGCAGGAAGAGACTGAAAGGGTAAGTAGTTCAGGTTTAACTCGAATGTACACCACCGATATATCGAATAACATAATTCGATTCGTGAACTTTAGACAGATAATTAAGTTATAATAGTATACCTTAAAAGATGTAAGTAATTCAAACAACCGAGGCATGCATGCTGCTCCAGTAACATAGATCACTATCATATATAGCAACGGTCAAAGTCATGCAGATATATTCGTGTGTGAAAACAATAGACATGTTCTTTAAGTCAAGGGTTATTATCAGCAACTGGGAACAACCGCATAATATTATTCGCATTCCTTCGTTACCAACACTCGTCGAATCGATTGCATGGAATACCCATCGTTAACGAACGAATTGATTATGTTTTGTCCGTCATTGTAAAGCAACTGGTAGTGTGTTTTACCCGGTGCATGTTGTAATTAGCCAATTGCCTGTAGAACCATTTCTCCATTCAAATGTCTCTCCCTGCCCGGTTTGATGGGTAAATATTGGACTTACCTCTGTTCAAATAGCGAGGAAATATGATTGAATATGGGCAGTCATAAACGGTGGTTTGCGGGTCCATACATGTTGCTCTCCAAAGAATGCAATTAAGAGACATCCTGCTTATGAATGATAATGTTTAAACGATGTCTTACTCATGACAAATCCTACATGATGGAGAATGCAAAATGATTCCACGGGTAACATCTCGTACAGTACATGTTCTCAACGGGCGCGTGGTTAAGTTTCAAAGGAATATCTGATAAATAGATGCCGAGCAACTGACACCACGGGGTTGTTGTGTGGTATGTTCCATTATAGATAATAGTTTATAGATAAAAGTGCGAGATGAGATCTCATCTCACCCCATCTCACTTCATCCCCATCTCATTTCATCTCATCGGATTCGTGTTAACTCGTATTCAATTTACGCAAGCACTAAAAAATGACGAGGAAAGAATATATGTATTGATCATATATAATATATAAATCATATATATATATACATACATCAGTCCGGGAGGCGCACATTTTATCGATGTCTGTTTCTTTTATTCAACTTAAGAATGAAGGGCTAAGGGGCAATATTCATGTGTCAATATTGCAGCCACATATAAGATTAAATATGCGTTGACTAAAACTAAATAATTTTATATATATCTGAAAGTAAATAGCATATACCAAAAACATGCCTCTCCCCTTAGGAGTCAGAGATGTGTACTTGTTCATTCTATACAACATCTATTAAGCTAGCAAAAGGTATACAGGATTTAAATAGCTGCTCCTGCGTCTATTGTAAAGGTCGTAATCCTTCTGGTATCAATTAAATAGATTAAATCAAAACACGAAATTTTAATCTGTTTTGTTGCCAATAAATTGAAACCTATTTCTAAATGTGGCTGGGTGAACTGAGCCGAATACCGCCTGGAGATTAACCTGAATGGAACACTAAAGCTGCACGCATACAAACGAGCGAACAATTGGGAACGGGGCAAATATTGAATTAATTAGCAGTAGATCACGTCAAGTATGCAGAAAAAGTCAGGTCCTACAAAGTGAAGTACTGAAAGGCTAGGAACTGATCAAGGGAATTTAGAGGAAACCATTATATGTAACTCGTGGTAGAAACATGCTATTTTCATGTATTAGGCATGATTAGTACAATGGTGTCGGAAACGGGTAGGCCAGGTGGACCGGTCGGGCCATGTGCCACCCACTTTTTGATACCAAGTTTTTAAATAATATTTTCATTGTTTATTAAAGTTGACAGCAGTTAATTTATATCATTCACCATATTGATAGAATAACGACGAATTTTGGTCGAAATTCGAGTTAAATAACATTAATAAAATTTGTAGAAAGGCTCGGGGATACTAGAGCTTGAAGCAGACTAATGATTATAAATGAATATTAATATTTCTATACTCGGGTAGGGATAGCAATAATGTCTCTGACTCTGTAGTTGAAGATCCGGTGAACATACTAGAACAAATAAAAGCAAATATAATGTTATAATTCACAAAAAAATACCCAGTATATTTCGAAGCCAGCGTCCAAACTGCATTGATTATTCAGGTTTTACATGTTGTATCAAACCAGGATTTGTTGTATGAAAATATATGAGATATGTCCCATATCAATATTATAACATTTAATGAGTTAAACTCATTCACAACTAAATAATTCTTTCTTTTTTAAAAAAAATGTTTTATTTCTTTAGCGTGCCATCGTGACATATACAATTTTAACTGTTCATCGCCTGGAAGGTGCATAGAAATCGAATAAAGAAAGTGTTATACTTCGCTGAACTTCTTCTAAATTTTGAAAGGTTTCGTCTTTTTCAGTTTTCTACCCGTTCTTGCCTATTTTACATAAGCTAATTGGCCCACTGGAAAAATGCAATTGCGATAGCGACTTCTGTCAAGAAAAACCAATAAGAAAAGATTTTAAAACGATACCCGAGGAAACTCTTCCCCGCTATAAGTATAAACTTCTAGCTTCCTGGACGTAATTTTTCCACTGTTCTCCCTCCCCCTTTATTTATTATAAATCTCATTAACACTGGTTTTGTAAATATTAAAAGACTTAGTCAGCAATATCCATTCTGGTTCATCACTAAATCAATATAAAATTACATCTCAGGGATCTAAAATATTTGTAAAAAAAATAATTTTAAAAATGTTTTTAAAGAGTGCACAAATGAAGATGGCAGAAGGCCATCACCAGATTTGGTCTGGAGTATTTTCTCGTACCTAAAAGGATCTCAACAAAATACATGCACCAAAAACTCAAGACTTTAGATTCCAATTTAAATAACACACCTTATGGGCTGGAATAAGCTGGCCCGGGTTGTCTTGACACATCTCGAGGTTTGAAAAGTGAATACAATAGCCTCCCTTCTATACGCATGTCAAATGAAGGGAAAAGAGTGAATATATTATTCGCATTGCTGTGGATATTCACACATAGATTGCTGAATCTGCCACAAACAGGTCTCCTCCACAGTTTGTATTGTCATACATTAATTTAAAGTGAGATAAAGTCAAGGAGTATTTGGCCCACCCACTTTTTGGGACCTTCCGACACCCTTGTCATATTGAATGTTGGGAATAATAGGTAGCCTACGCCAGATTCTTACAGTTTCAGTACAATGCTCACCCACCACGTATTTGTACCGTATGCCTATTGACGTGTCACATAACCAGGAAAATAATTATTTATTCAGGGTAAAGAATGGCCATCTTGAGTACCGGCGGGGAAATGTAAACTGGCGCAGCATGCATTCACCTTTTGGGTAAACCTCTAAAATCCCACCTCTTACGTCTCTCAATGCTACATTCGAGATCAAAGGCTTCCGAATGAAATGAAAGCTAGCATTAACCATATGCATGTTTTGCGGAGAATGTTGCTGTG
The DNA here is from genome assembly GCA_942159475.1 of Sthenelais limicola. Taxonomy (NCBI): domain Eukaryota; kingdom Metazoa; phylum Annelida; class Polychaeta; order Phyllodocida; family Sigalionidae; genus Sthenelais; species Sthenelais limicola. The sequence continues at coordinate 110,919,241 of OW804096.1, read as the reverse complement.
CTTAACGTGCGGTAAATAATGCAAACCCTCCAAATTGTAAACTCTAAAACACTCTATAGGTCCAAACCCTCAGATCAGATAAGAATGGTATGTCAGCCTGCTTCGCTAATTGGTCTCCTCGCCTAAGATTCGGCGTTTTAATGGGAATATAATGACATTTTGCGGTCTTAATGGAATTATAATGGCACTTTGCGGTTTGAGGCGAGAGGCTTTCCCTTCGTTTGAAGAGACTTTCCCATCTTTGGACCTAGACTGAAAAAGCACTTGTGATGTGGAGGTAGTAAATTACCCTGATGATCTTTTTTGTATGTGGTCGTACTCGCGATAAATTTATATCAGCAAGAGATACTGTTGTGTGTATACATGCTTAGGTATCTAGCCTTTTATGTTGCAGACAGTTTAAAATCAAAGGAATTCATCACAAACAAGAATTAGTTAACAGTGATCAGTTTACATTTATTCATTTGCGGTTCATGCAGAAGATTGTGTTTCCAAGGGAAACAAAGATTGATGTCACTTAAGTGTAAAGTTCGAGAGGGAGGGATAGTAGGAGGTAGAGGAAGGGGAGGCAGAAAACATGAAATCCCTATCCCATATATGACTGGTCACTCCATGTAATTATGTTGGTCCCTTTAACACCTTTTGCATATGAGGCATCTTACTTCTCAAATTGCCACTTTAATTCACACATGGTCTACCCTTTAATTCACGTCTAAATGCCATCCCCTCCCCCTCCCAGCCATTACCAGCATGATTCTGATCCCATCTGCTGATGTAGGTCACTGTGTAGGTCACTGTGGCTATGTAGGTCACTGTGGCTATGTAGGTCACTGTGCAGTGGTTTATTCTGGTGGCATATGTCAGAAATGTTTTGATCTTTATAAGATCATGATTAAGAAACATATTTCCAAAGTATGAATTTCTTGTGGATTTCGAAGAGATACTAAGTGGTGGGCAGCCTTCACTAACTTCTTCAATGGAAGACGTCTGCTACACAGAGACATACCTTTTGGCATGATATTCTGACTCATTGAACAAGGGTTTTGGGGTAAATTTAGACTCTCGTTAGATAGCTGGAGTTTGGGACAACAACCCTCAACCCTTTAAATTGTTGACTCTGACTCTGGTCATTTAGCCAATAGTCATACTTATGCAATACGTACATGTCCTTCATAACAAAGTAAACAAAAGATGAGTGTCAAGAGTTCTTAATTCCTCTCTCAATGTATCTTCTCATGTGTCTCCGGCTTTTCCCCCAGCCCATAAATAAGTGTCATTTATCACCAAGCATTTAATTTAACAAGTCATCTCACGAATTATGAGATGTTATGTCGATGCATACAAATAGTAATATCACTGACTCATTCTATCCTTGGGGAGCCTACCTCTCACTGAACATTTACATATAGATTAACTGAATGTATAAAGGCTGGGTTACAAGAAGTGCATTATACTCAGTACCGTCAGTGAACTGTGATGACGCTCCTGCATTTAGGTGGCTGTGATTGCAGTCTACATTATTCTATCATGCTATTCTCACTTGTTATCTTTTTGGCCTGTATCCCACAGCTGTGGTTTCCATGTATAATGCCTTCGAGAAATACCCCGCTGAATGCAGGTCAATATCATCATTATATAGTCTATGAATATCCCACTAAATTTGCTTGATATTCTTGTAGGAGTTAAAATCAAGTTTGCTTTTATATAGTATCGTGGAGGGACTAATATACAACTATTTCAATTTGGTTGTCAAAACAAAAGGTCCACTGAGAGATGCCCTGAAAAATCCCCCTGAGTATATCGTTAAAACCCAGCATACTTTTATATGGAATGGTCCATGGATACTTGTGTGTGTTATTGTGTGTTCTCATGTTTGTCACGTGAAAAATGCATGTCACATGAAACCCCTCTCTGAAAAACGTTTTTGTCACGTTTTTTTAAAAAATAGCCTACCTGTGTGACCAAGCAGTCTTATGTAGCGCGGCGAGAAAGCTCGAAGGCAGTGAGTCCTACAGCATATATGGTCCTACCATGCCTATATATAGTGTTACCTGTACTATAGTAGAATTCATTACCACAGGGCTGAGAAAGCTCTCTCTCAACAGTCTCAAGCATATATATGTTTAGCTTGGATAAAATACCTAACAAAACCAGCAATGATATGTTCACTTGCAATGGGTCAACTTAATCCATTCCACTACCAGTCCGCCTATGATATTAGAGATTTATAGCATAATCCATCTGCTATCAAATCAAACTTTATTTATTATTATTCACTAACATTTTTGTTCCAATGTGGACATCAATGCTTTAGGCTTACCCCTGCACCTACCAATATAATGCCTACAACTGCACAAATCCCATGATCATTCTCATCATATCCTAAAGATTAAACTTTCGGAGATGTACCCACGAGTATGTAAACTGAACAATCGAAGCTAAATTTCATATCAAAAACATCCTTTACCTTTGATTTAGCAGATGACAAAACAAAATAAATGACCCTCTCCATATTGATTGAGCTAATGACTATATGAGATATCCAGTGTATAATCCAAGACAATATTGCGGGAAAAAACCAGCTTAAATTATCAAATTTATAAAATATGACTTTGCAGCTTGCCCTCAACACCAACCAGCCTCCGCAAGTCTTCACTGGTGACAAATATGAGTAACTAGGTCAGGTGATTTAGTAAAGGTAGTGGACAATACAACAACTGGGTGACCAAGCTTCCTCCCCTTACCTCCCCCTTCATATTCTGACTTGTTTTCTTTCAAAAACCAATAAAAAATGGCAACAATACTATGTTCATTTGTGATGGGTGACCTTAATCTACCATATTACCAGTACACCTATAATGCACTTGTCAATTGCAACCCCCCCACCCCCGGGGATGTGGGGGAATGTCCTGGGAGTTTTTGGAAATATGATGAAATCCCCGACCCCCCAGGGCAAGAGATTTGTGTAAATTCCCCGACCCCATGGGGCACATTTTTCTTATTATAGAAATTATCCACCTGGCCTGAGCTGCCCAGTCACAATTGATGCATACACAACCCAGAGGTTAGAGCAGCAAGTTGGGGATAGCCTCCCTCAATATATGTGTGAAGAGTGTCACCCTTGAACATGGCAGGGTTTTGGATGTCCACAGCTGTGTGTCAGACTATCACCCCTGAACTATACTGGATATATGCAATGTAGGCAATAGCTGAATGTCTGAACTAAGCAGAGCCTGAGCTGCCCAGTTACTTGGGCACATTACAACTATCCAGGAAAAGTCCAATGCTATACCAATAGAACATCGGAACTATGGGTATATTATCGGAACTATGGGTATATTATGGGTTTAAAGGTAACTGCGATATCTTGGGGGGTGTTAGGGGTGGGGGTAGGGGGTTGGGGGGTCATTTCCTCTTCAGGCCCCTAGATGGTAGCTTGGATCCTCTACACTCTCATATATTTCTGAGAAGAATCCTGAGTGGAGATCCATCTTTCTCCCACTCCTTTCTCCCACAATGTATCACACATTTGTGATGTGTTTCAGAGAAATGAGTCACAAGTCACAAAAAAGGATTTTGAGATAATGACCATATTTGAAAAGATGAGATCAAGCTGATATCAATGATAGTTAACAGTAGGGCATCTAATAAGTACTATTGTATTTTAAGTTTGATATATCTATATTTGAAAAACAGGCTTGGAATATTTTTGAGTAGACAATTACTAGTAAAGTAGCTAAATTTACTCTATAGGATAACCTTAGAAATGCATGGATTTATGTAATGCATCATCTTGAAATGGCACTTTAAATTATACTGGAGTTGGTGTTGACGGACATTCCCCCACCTCTATTCAGTTCATACTGCTATAAACTAAAGGAAATCCCCGCCTGGGTGGGGGCATGTTTTCTCAGACATTCCCCTACCATTCCCCCACTTCCCCGGGGGTGGGGGGGGTGGGGGTTTCAATTGACAAGTGCATAACATTCAGAGATTTGTAGCATAAGCCATTTGTTGTCTAAACAAACTTTATTTATGAATTTTTGCTTAGAATTCTGTTCCAATATGGACCCCAATGCTATGGCAAAATAACTGCAAATTCCTTTCTTCATGCTTGTCATAAACATTAATCTTTTTATCATGAACCCAGTAAAATGTAAATTGAACAGACAAAATAAAAATTCATATTCGCAAAGACATAGACCCAGCTATTTTATTTTTATTTCTTTTAAACCTCATGATTTTATTACCCTAAGTGAAATAGATGCTTGAAAATACCAAGACTTATGGCCCACAACTTATGCTGAACCACCCAACATACAGACAATTGGTCATCTCTTGAATTTTAAACTAGATTTTATTACAGAGTTTTTACCAAACAGAAAACATAAAATAAAAGTCAAAATGATCCGATCCCTTAAATCACTTTAATATAGGACATCAGCCAAGGAGGGGGCATATATATATCATCAAATGCCTAGACCCAGCCCCTTTTTTCTGAAAATTTCTAAAAATAATCAAATTCACTTTGTTTAGTCATTAATTAAGGTGACTGACTCTGTATTCTATTAATATAGGGAGAGAAGGGAAGTTCTAGACCTAAAACTTGTGTCCCAATTTAATGGGAGGGATTTATTGTTTTATATTTCCTTATTATATAATGAGCGAGTGTTGGCTTTATCAACATAGCCTATATGGAAAAATCTTCACTAACTTTAGAGTTGAACAACCCCCTCTCCTATTTCCCCACCCTGTCCCTTTTCTTCACTCTCTCCTCCTACAACTTCTCCCTCCCCTCCCCCACTCCAATGCCCCCACCCTCTCCCACTCCTCTGCATGTAGTCGGGTCCCCCTGGAAGGGAGGTAGTAGCTTATGGGAAATGGCGTAGTATCTCACAGGGGCTTTGCCAGGCTATAAATAGAGTGTAGATCCTAATTTAAAAAAGGCTTCAAAATCCCATTTCCACCCCAGATACGAATTAGAGACAATAATGATCCTTGGTTTTCAAGAATTATCTTGGATGCTATTAGAACAAAGAATATACCTAGAAACCGAGCCAAGCATAGTGGTTCTTATGAAGACATTCTTGAAGTCAAAAGACTAAAAACAGAAACCAATAAATTGCTTCGAAATTGCTTCGAAAAGACTATATGCATCAAACCCTGTCTCATACGAAAGATCCTAAAAAATACAGGAAAACTATAAATATGCTTCTCCCTTCCAAACCTGTTAGTGCTGAAATCAATTTGAATGATAGCAAGGGCACCCCAATATCGAAACCAGACCTCCCAAATTTGATTAACAACTACTTTGCAAACATTACTATTATCTATTTCTAGTCAGATATTTAAAAAAACTTGATTTTTTATATTCACAAATGATATAGGAAGTCACTTAAAACATTCAAATTATTTGTTATATGCTGGTGACACAGTCCACTATCAGTCACATAAATCTGCTACTAAGCTCTGCCAAAATATGCAATAAGATCTAGATTCCCTTGTCAATTGGTGCACAAAAAATAAATTTCTTATAAATGCCTCCAAGACCAAATTCATGATGATAAACAAATCATCAAAAATAAACATCTCCCTACCCTCTGTCATAAAACTAGATGAGAAGCCTCTTGAAATAGTTCATCCATACAAATACCTAGGCTTTCATCTTGATGACAGATTATCATTTCAACAGCATGTCAAAAATGTGATTAAAATTATCTCACACAAAATCTTTCTCTTCCTACAAATTAGACACTTACTGACAAACAAGTCAGCACTTTTGGTATACAAAAGCAAAATCCTACCTTTTTCGACTACAGTGACATACTTTATCATGACAAGGAAATCTCTCTAAATTACAAAAATTACAGAATAAAGCACTTAGAGCCATCCAATCGGCTGATGTACAGCACGCCACTCTGGATTTGCATAGGGATCTGAATGTTCCATTTCTTGTCAATAGAAGAGACTTCCATTTAGGACTCTGTGGCCACACAAGAACCAAATCACACCATTATAGATCTCAAAACGAAAATAGAAATACAAGAGCAAATGACGCTCCTCTTCTGAAAACGTTTTTGTATAAATCACAATATGGAAAAAATTCAGTATTCAATAAAGTAGCTAAATCCTGGAATCAACTGCCACCTGGACTAAGGAATATTGGTAATATTGAAACTTTCAAGTCTCGACAAAAGGAATGGCTTCAAAATACCATTATACGAACAAAGGTTTTCTTATACATATTTATTGTGTCCGGTCCAAACAGAATCCAGGTGGCGCTCGCACATAAAATGTCTGAACCGCACAATTCATTTCACCTATGCTGACTATATTAACAAAATCATTCTGTTGTCTACCACTACCCTTGTCTGTCTTGAGCTGTCACAAATCGCTCCACACCCTTAATCTTGATATGTTCTTATTATTTAACAATTGCAAGCAGAAGAGATCACTCTCATAAGCTAGAGGTTAATCTCCTACTGTGAACAATTTTTATCTCATGTACATTCTACTATTAGTTGCTACCATAATATGTCATCTTTTATATCATCACTACTTGATAAGAAATCTGGGACTGCACTATACACACTGGTTATCCTGAATATCCATGTAATTATCAACTAAACTTCTTTTCTGAGACTCTAATATTCACTTTGTAACTATGTTCTTATGTATGCTGGGTTCCACGAGAACATCCTACCACCATTTTACCCAGTGGAAAGGAAATCTTTTAAAAAGAACATTTGAAGGATAATAGTGAGTGCTTACTTTTTATTTTTTGCACTTATCAGTTGTTACAACCTTTTTGCACTTAACACTTGTTACGACCTTTTCCTTTTGTATGTCGTCTCCACATTTTTTCCCCTACTGTAACATTTTTTTCTTACCATCCTTGAATATTATATCAAAATGCTTGGGTACTCTAATTCTATGGTTTTTATAAACGTATCTATAAAGGAGAGGATGAAAAAGGGAAAGAAAGGAAAAAAGAGAAGAAAAATCCCCCACCCAATTAGTCTGTACTCTAAAAAAACAGTATGATACTTATTAGGGAAGACACTAACATCATCAGATTCTTCATGAATTTTCTTACATTATATAAACCTAATTCTAAAGTTCTCTATTGTGACGATGTTTCAAGGTGTAATGAAGCTCTAAATCAATGAATAACAACAGTTATTCTATGTTTGTAGGTGTAATGAATCCATTTTTGGAATCATTTTCTGCTTCAAGGTCATTAAAGACCTTTTCAAGGTCAAAATTTAATATGGCTTCCAGATCAGTTGTTGCTGAGTAAGATTTCAGCCTTTGTTGAAAAATGACTTGGAAATACATCCCTCACAGCTTAAAACATAAAAAAACTGGTACTATACATTGATTTAGTGGTAACGGCAGCCAAATTATATGACATTCTGATTCCTGTCAGCAGCCATATTGAATCATGACCTCCAAAATGACCTACAAAGCAAAAAGTGACATAAAAAATGGATTTGTCGAACCTTCGTTCCTAGAAAAAATGTTCTTATCTATCAATATGTTTACCCATTGTATGCATATACAATGAGTGCTGAGATAACATTCTTGTTATTCAGTGGTGGCCATACTGAATTTTGACCTTGAAAATGACCTTGGAACATAAAATGTATGTATCAGTTTGTAGCTGGTGCTTTTTGAAAATTTCAGGCCTGATCTTACACCATGCCAAATTTCAAAAAGCTGTCACAACGTGCGCAATGTAGACAATTAGGTCCCCAAATAATATGACCTGATCTGAAAAATGCTTTTTTCACCAAAATCTGGCCATTGCCATGGTAACAAAATAAAAAAATGAAGATTTTTTTGTTGATACATACATTTTTGGAATCTCCATATATATATTCTTGTTTGCTATGGTACCCCAACCAGTACAGTATATTTTATTTTCTGCAAACAACAATGCTAAATATTCTTAATGTTGGCAATAATGGCCTAAGCCAGGTACTTTTTCCCATAGAGACCAATGCTATTTTGGGAAAAATGACACAAACATGTCAAAATCTCGAAAGGTACACAGTCCCCAAGAAAACATGAAATCCCTATGCCATATCTGACTGGTCATTCCATGTAAGTCTGTTGGTCCCTTTAACACCTTTGCATATGAAACATCTTACTTTTCAACTTGCCACTTTAATTCACACATGGTCTACCCTTTAGTTCACACTTAAACGCCGTCCCATCCCCCTCCAAGCCATTACCAGCATGATTCTGATCCCATCTGCTGATATCAGAATCAACAGATTCTTCACACTGATATCCAGGATGGGAGGAGCCAAGATGCTATCAATGATTGACAGACATCACCCCAATCTACTTAGATTGATGTTTAATATCTGTCAATCTAAAAATCAGCTTTACAATATTTTATTCCGGGTTTGGCTTAAAATCTTCCTAAAATGCCTGTACTATATGTATAAAAAAATTTATCTTTTCCTCAATCTCAACGCTCTTCACAAGAACCGGGAAATGCTAGCCTGACACATATGTCCAATGAGAGGCTTAGTAATAAAAGAGGCTCCTGCTTATGAAATGGTGTTCATTAGCACAGAGACGAAGAGGAGATAAAGTAATGAACACTCTTCATATTTACTTAGTGGGGAAAAGAACACTGACATCAACTTCGCTGGTACTTTTAGAAGAAAATCATGCATGGGAAAGATCATATTATGCATATATTTCCACGTTATATCCCAGCAGATGATCAATGAGTGTCCAGTTCCTTTGAGGTGAATAATGCATTGAGCATTCTCACCCTTTATTTGTTTTTGTACCAAAGTAAGTATAAGTGATATAAGTATGTAATATAAAGGTTAGCGTTATTTATCTTGAAAGAAGGAATACGTAAAAGTGCACGTTACACAAATAACGTTCATAAGGGCTCGATCAAATTACACATTAATCAAAATTAGATTTGGGAGTTAGTGGTCGAGAACTAAAAAATAATTACATGTTTTAAATGGCTTTGTGTGCATGCTGCTGTTTCTTGGATTAGTAGGAAGTATTCGTAGAACTGCCAAATAAAATAGAATAATTATCAACGAGGTAAAAGTATAAATTTATACGCAATACCAAACAATGATTTTGACAACCCTTCCTCTTAGTTGCTTCTCGCCCTCTATATCTTATGGTTATAACAAAACACTGAAAAAAGAAATGATTGATAGAGAGACATGCAGGTTGCGTTTATGTGATACTCTATAGCAAAAAAGATAGGATCCTTCATGTAGATATAGGTAAATATTACCTTTTAAATAAAACGGACCTCTTGCACAGTTATAAACTGTAAAACCTATCGTTGAAATGTAGTGCATGGTAGAGAGATAGGTGACGCTTATGCTAAATTCTGCGGCAACAGACATGATGTATACTTTTACAATGAAACGGAACCGTGTGCTGGGGCTCCCAAACGGTGTTGATGAAGCTGTCGCGTTGTCGTGGAAAGAAATCAAACCACAATAAACCCATGCAGCGACATCACACAGAACTATTTCAAAGGCGCCCAAGCGCGTGATGTTCAATTGTCAGTAGCTCGGATCACAAAATCCATTTTTATCACCGCAAATATTTTGCCACTGAATTGACCATGGAGATCAGTAGTCCTTTGTTCTCACCCATTCGTCCAGAACAACGAATTATGTTGAGTAAAGCTCGAACCCGGAATTGTGGAATTACTACTTTGACGAGTAAATAAGGACTCAAATCGTATTTCCAACATAAATATCCTGAACAGTTTTCAAACCGTTTGTCCCTCACTGTACTGCCATATCGCTTTCATTGTATGATAATCAAGCATTTTCTATTCAATAGATATCCCATGTTCGACGCATCTTTTTAGCGCATCTGACTATTTTATCTAGACAGTCTTCTGTCTCATGAATCACCGCAAAGCCATGCCACGTTCTATTCAATGAATCTTAAAAGGCTAATCTGGTGAGCATAAATCCTCATGCGGTTAGGTAGCATGGGTGATGGATTAGTCTCAAACCCTGCAGTAAGGTGTTTCTGATTCGAAACTTTATCTTTAAAATTGTGAAAGATTGTCTCTGTGGCAGCATCCGTCTCCAATATTAATAAACAAAAAAGAAAGGGGTCATTTAATGACCATCTAAGCAGGCTTGCTTTTTGCACAGACAGGGTAGAAGATAAATAAGACTAGACCATAACGGTTTGCTCATTTGTTTTATATTCAATTACCCCACTCCCAGTAATTCACTCATTTATCATGCAGAACTGGCTGCACAGTTAAAGCTTTGATATCCAGGCTTGCCTGTATAATGGGAGGAATTGCATATGGATTATTATGCTCTGTATCCAACTTTAAATCGTAGAGCTAAGTAAAACTAACAATATCTCTAGCATTAAAAATAAAACGAATTTCCATATAGGGTTGGTGGCTTTCCAACTGTTTCTTTTTTCTTTTAGGATATTTATAAATACAGCGCGTCAATGTCAGATAACAATATAATGTAGTCACCAATAATATGGGCTCACCGGAGATAATTCAACAAGGAATAATCATGGTCTTTTAACGCGCTTTCAACGAGCGGCTATTTCTCTGGGTGTGGAGGCTCTATTTTCCAGCATAATCAAGGCTATTATATAGAACCTCGTAAGAGGCAGGGTAACAAGTCCAGTTACATTAGGCTTATGGTGGAATAGAATTTAATGTGCATCAAGGGGAAGGCTGCTAGATAGCAGTGAGTTTATTTTTTAGAATAACCTTCAAGGTAAACATCCCCACCTTGTCAAAAATAATTACGTTAGTACACTCTATACGTGTCCTGTAGGCAGTAAACATCAAAGTCCGCAACGGTTAACCCTATGGAAAGCCGTTGCCTACAAGACGCGTATACATAGAGTATAGCGCAGCAACCTCTCTCTACCCGAATTCCAATGATCTTAGGAATGGCGATAAATTCGACAGCACTCAGAGGGTGAGACATGTGGGCCACTGGTATATAGTTATTCCTACCAGCTCCTCCCAGCTTATACCAAATAAGGTTTATGAGTGATAAAATTGGAAGACTTGGCGAGATATCCACAACATCCTCTAAAATCAAACTTAACTTGCTAGCAGAGATTCGTCCAGGGAGATAATTATATAGGTCTGAATTATGGAAGTGTCATTTCAGTCGGATAATGATTGCCTTCCACCCTGTTCATGGTTACCAATCTCACTGGTGCCCCTGCTAGCCCTGCCCTTCGTTCGGGTCTATACGCTCTAAAAATGCTATACACAACAGAATAATGCTATACACAACAAAATAATCCAAATACATATTGTAGCTAGGGCAAATCTCCGCCCTAACATGTTTAACAGGTGGTTGCTAGCTTGGTACATGGTGTTAGCGAAATAAGTAAAGAGAGAGAGAGAGAGAGAGAGAGAGAGAGAGAGAGAGAGGAAAACATGTTTGCAGTGAACATATATATGCTCATAGAGAAACGATTTTAAAATCAATGTGAACCTGGCTAAGATAGAGCGGAATAAAAGTCTAATGTCATGGTATTACTTTATCACGATGGTGTGTCAATAGAAGGCGTCCAGCCCCCCTACGATTTGTGGCTTATCCACTGGAATAGCTTGACATACAAGGACACATAGACCATGCAGCTTCGATTGGCGGAGGGCAGAGTTCGCTGCTCGCCCTGCCACCAGAGCTATGCCTTGCCTTACCATGGCCATGCCATGATAGTTGCAGAGGTTTCCATTAAGAGAAGCCATTTTAATTTTAGTGGAATGAGAATCGAGGTAAGTTTATATATTAAAACTGTATAGGATATATCAATTTAAGAGATAGATTGTGAGGATATAAGCAACGAGTTCTGAATTAAGCTAGATGTTAAAATAAGGTTCATATTTTCATGTCTATTTCCCGAACTTCCTGCAAGCATTTTTTCCCGAACAAATCACTTTGCTCATTGCAACGACTTGTTTTATAATTCTGTTTGAAGGTATTTATAAATCAACAGCTATTATCAAATTACAGTCCCTGATATGCCATCATTATGTCTAGCGGTTTTCTGCTTTAACAAAGGCGGGAAGGAGCTTCTTTCCACTTTTCATTATTCATATATTGTTTCTATACCTTTGCCATAGCTCATTAATGCTTTAATCATGTAGCGGGTCATGTAGGCTGCGTCCATAATATGGGCTTCACAGCTGTGTGAGGTTTAGCTGGATGTGGCAAGTACCAGTCCTGCATTGTAACTGCATACTTTGATGGAAATATATTTCAAGGGACTTGAAATTGCCTTTGCAAGTTGTTATTCACGTACGCCTGCACAGTTATAGCTACATTCAGATCATCAAAATTTCCCGAGCCAAACAGTTATCATATCATATACTTCAGATGTTCATTGTATTAGTTTCTAATCAGCCAGTTGTTTTATGTTACAGGTGATAGAAATGTACAAGTAAGTTGATAGTATAATTGCTGGGACTAATGTATAATGTACTAATTCAAATATATATGACCTTCAAGCCTTTCCTAGTTCCACATTCGGTTCCATGATATGTGTTGAGTTGATTGGTCTTCGTCATTAGTGCAATTTGACAGTTCTAGCTGTGGCAAATAGACCATAATATTTTATGAAGTCTGTAAACAATTATTTTCTTTTGAAATTATTTTGGTCACACACAATTCTTTTAATACTTGCAGCTTCATGGTGCAGCCCTGTTAAATGCCAAAAAGGAGCGCACCCACCATCTCAAGCGTAATTCCAGAAGCCATTCTCTTCTCCCACCACGCGCTCCCACCGGCTCACCGTCGGCTCTGAGAAACAAACTGCCTGCAAAAGGAACTCCTCGCCCCAACTCTCACCACCTGCCCTACCACCAAATATACATACATCACCTTATCCGCCACCTAGAGTTGGGCCACAATATCCTACCAACTGACTTTTGGGACACAGGGCGTCTCGAGTCTGTGAGTATAGGAGGAGCTGCTGAAGATACACCCATAGTCATAGATGTTGCACCAGCAGCTTCTGATGACAACAGCGGCCCACGTCCTGACTCCACTGATGTAACTACTCCACCAATATCTCACCATCAGCGCCACGTGCTCCGCCACAAACACCAACTGAGTGGAAATGAGAGAGGTGGGGGCGCCGGTGGAGGCAATGGTAGTAGTGTTAGTAGTAGTGGAAGTAGTAGTCGACGACACTATCAGCCAGGAACTATCAGAGGCGAGCAAACTGAGAGAAAATCAGTAAGGGAGAGTATTATAACAGGAGGCGGAGCAGTTCCAAGCGCCAAGGGCGCCGCCGCTCTAGATGATGACAGTGATAATAGCGATGATGATAATGCCGCTAGGCAGATAAGCAATGTTGAATCGAGTAGGAAAATTGCTACCACTGCTCGAGGGAATCCTGAAGACACTTTGACGTCGGTACGTGATCTAAACATTACCAGGAGAGAAAGGTTTCGCAATGGCAAACTGTTTATTCATCGAGGTAGGTACCAACGAGCGGATAACGAATCGAGAATTAGAATAAGCGCGAAAAGCCTAAAGAGGTGCATTTCTTTTGATGAGGAGGACAATAAAAAGGAATGTAAAGAAGAATTAACCCAGAGCCGTCAGGATTTATCTTCAGAAGTACTAATCAGCGAGAGTGGCAAAATTGTGTCGAAACGTGGCTCAAATCGAACGAGTGCCAGCCATCTTCTAAAAACTAATACGACATTTTACCCAGAGCAAACAAACCGCGACCAGATAAATAAAAGAGCAAGGAGTACACCCCAAGTCACCGGATCTAAAAGCTTTAATAACGAAGAATTCTTACCAAATCAGAACAGTTCGGTACTTAGTAATCAATACCCTGACGACAAAAGCCCGGGTAGTATCCAGATATCTCGTCTGGAGATCCGACAGGTGAACACATCAAGCCCGGGAGGCGCAGGAGGGGTAGGAGGAGGAGGAACAGAAGGAGGAAATGTTGACTGGATAGCAGCAGAGGCGTCTGATACCCAAGTACCACATATCGGAGGAGTTTACGAGGATTACGGAACATTTAATACCAATTCAAGTATCATGTCTGTCAATCACAGACCAACCGCAAGTCCAGAAATAATACTGGCGAGCATGGATTGTGAGAAAAAGATGCGCAACACCCCATATCCTACTGATGGTAAGTGATTTATAATGCATAGATCTATGTGTTTTATGCTTCATACTTCCCACATACATACCTCCTACGTGCAGACTCATATATATAGAAGCTCCTAAGTTCCGCAACCGAGGTTATATTAGCTTTATATTGATGGTCTAGAGTGTACTCTTGTTCAGGTGACACCTAATCCATTGTCCAATGATGATTCATTATACACTGGACAAACAGAGTATATCCAGAAGGTCCACATCCTCAAAGCGCCGATCACATAATTATGAGTGCATGGCAACTATAATGAAAATAATATTCAAGATCTTTGGGTTGATTATTTTTTATCGCGTCGTGTTGTTTTAAAGTTTTTATTCAGGCTACTTGTTTTAGATTAAATACGTACACGTTGATCCTCCATCCATCTATGGTTTGCATTCAAATTTCAGAAGTTTTTTTATGAGGAATACCGGTGTCCAAAAACTTCCTCAATCCCTTCCACGCTGATTAACTACATAAGGTAGCCAGAATTGCCGCTTTGAATTTTCGGTGTGAAAGCTTAAGCTAATTAATAAGAATCTGGCATGTCCCAATATCATTTGGTCGTGATGGAAACTTCGGACTGAGGCTAAATAGAAAGACTTGGCCCGGATTGGTTTCACGCGAATTGCAAGCAGACATCAATATCCCGTAGTGAGGCGAGAAACAAAACAAGGACAGGATTGCTGTCTGCTCTGAGACAGCAGTTGTTTAAAAGAATTTTTTGTGAAATTATTGTTTGCTGATCATTCAATTCACGATTTGATATATATATCTAAAAATCGAGTATAGGGTTCTCTTGGGAAATTTGGGATCAAAACTGTCCTTAACTCCATGGGAAAATGTACAATCATCGGGGCTACATTGGGGCGACATTCATTGATTAAGGTTTACATTGTCTGGAATTGAATTAGCTAACTCTAACAATATTCTAACGAGACCTTCATAGAGCCCTCGCTTGCTGGCTTTCTAATTCGTTTATTTCCTCTTATCCCAGTCTTTCAGTTTCATCAATGTCATTCGATTTTAGCCTTTCGGTATTGAGACATTCATGTATCAATACAGGAATCATCCAATCATCCTGTCTTACAATAACACCATTGGCTAGCTCACTCACTCTGGTCTTACTACAAGATGAAGCGCTATACATTGGCTTGAATACAGGCCTTGCTACCTAGAACGCATCCGCAGTCGGCGTTGATCAATCTAAGCTGGCTTTCTCTAGATCTTAGATGGGATTGCATAACACCATATAGCATCATGATTTTGTCACCTTCATAGTGATGCATCTGCATAGGTTACTAAGCCACTAATCCTGAATCCTGAAGATATTTCAACTTTACACCATTACCACTTGACGTAAACAAGTGTGTTGCAAAAGCGGGTGCAATTTGTCTTTAAATTCGATCCAAGCCTACACTTAAAGGACCGACTGGTTTGCCCTTAGAATAATATGATAGAAGATTGAAAAAAGGAAAACAGTTCCTGTCCCCCATGCGCTGGAAAATGTCATTGTTACATACCAGATCATCATTGTCACAGCGATTATTCACTAAGCCGATTCCCATGCGATTCTCACATAATTTAGTGGAAAAGAGTCCACATGAGGGCCTTTTATAGAATAATAGGGAATGTTTGAATTAAATTGAAAGAATATGGATTGTTTCATCTTCAAACTTTCTGTTGTATTCATCTATTTGAATCACGTGTTTTATAATCTATGAATCAAATTTCAAGTTATTAATATTGCTGGCTATATACTCTGGTAAACACATATTTTGTGTGAGGGGTCATGGTCCCGTCTTCGGAGGTGTCAACATACAATTTGTGTTGAGCCTTAGAAAGAAAGAAGAAAAAAGGTGTTGAGGAGTGCTCTTTCAATTCCATATTACTCTCAAGTATCCCAATTCTTCAGGTATGCACTTTTCTATTGTTGGAACCGACTTCATACGAATTACATCCTCCCTAGGCAGGCCCTGTACTCCGCAACCAGATTCTACCTAGGCAGGCCCTATATTTATCCGCAACCAGTTTCTACGTACTAGGCAACTCATCGCGGAATAGAGGGCCTGCCTAGGGAGGATGACAAATTAAGGACCTTGTCCACTAAGCCGATTCTCATGCGAGTCTCACAGAATGTAGTGGAAAAGGGTCCTCTGCGGCGCAAACTCGCATAAGAATCGGCTTAGTAGACTAGGGCATTTAGAGAGCTAATTGGTGTAATATGACAGTGAAGACAAACATAAGATAAAAAATGTTGATCGGATAGTTGTTTCCACGAATGCATTACTTTGCGTGGCGAGTTATGTAAACCTGCGGTAGGAACGTCCTAAACATGTAAACTCGAGTTGCAAATGTTTTGGGACGCGACTCCTGCATACTCTGAACACCGAGAGTCATTATTTTACTCATTTGGATAGGGTCTACGAAAGAGCGCTATTCAGACGCGAAAGAATGGACAGCATGAATAATTAAAAGCAAGAGTGGGGAAGTCTAAGGATTTAGCGACACAGTTTTTAATTAGCGCCAGGATTATAATATTCAAACAAAGGTATTGCTATTATTTTTAACATCCAGTACGTTACATAATTGTACAAATAAATTTATCGCTGGAACATCACATGGTAGCGCTACTTGGTAGAGGGGCATCCTCCAATGAGCGCCTGCTTATTTGGAGCATTATACAAGGACAGGGCGATGGAAGGGGAGAACTGCATGCATATATTCTAACACTGAATATACCATTGTGATCTCCCATGCTATCTACTTTTACAGAACTATTGTTGCCCAAACAGCTGGTATTGCTCAATACAATTCTTTAGTTTCTAATTACCCTAATATTAACATCCAACGTTGGAAGAATTGTTTTCCTGTCGTTACGGTGTGAATGAAGTGAAACCATTTGTCACATTATGAATGTGTGCCCGATTTGATTTCGCAAATAAACCAATTAAACTGATAAGTTCTCTCTGGAAGCCAGATGAATGGTATAGCGACATTAGGGATAGAATGGTCTCTCCAGGAAAACTTCATAATAATGTATACCAGGGTAACCCTGTATTAATCTGATCGATCTCTTATCTCTCTGGTTATGGTTGTGCCTAGGCTAATCGTATTGGCCAAACACAGAACAGTGTAATAAGGCCCAACGCTGTTTTTTATGTATATCTCACAGATAAAGAGTACTTTCATCTTAGCTACGATGGTGCCATTACTACTTGTAAGATCGCCGTGCTTTTGAATCTGTGTAATCGAAAGAAAATATGTTTATGTATCAGTCCATAGAGTAACGTTACAGCCCGTGGATAAGATACATACGTTATAGGCATCAACAAGCAACAATAAAAAAAAAGCTATCAAAGTGGGGTCCCTAATCTATTTACGTGATCTTAATGAGGCATTTATGAAATGCCAAATACCAGTAATCCCAGAGGGCCGGTATCATTTACTGAGCCTTTTGAAATTTGAGGAAAAAGTGCAACTGTTAGTAATATCCTGATGAAGAGACTCAAACGACTAGACAATATTATTATTTTCAGATATCAACGGTTGAAACAGGATTCAGTATCTATTTTGTAAGAAATTGAGAGATATTTCACTCTGTAATTATGGTAATGAAGAAGACAGAGAGAGTAGTGTTGTGAAGTCAGCTCGGCCAGGCAAGGAGCGCCAGATAGCATCGCATCTCTTTATTTATACCCAAAGTTTGATCCCTGAATTAAAAGATTACATGTGAACCCCAAATATTCTGCTGCCCTCCTTCCCTGTAATTGGGTGTTAATTGGATCCTCCTCCACGGGCCACGCATGCCTAGCCCATGTTACTATCATGAACTGACCATGGCCATGGCATGTGGGCTGGAGCCTCCCCCCCCCCCCTCCCCTCCCCCCTCCCCCCCCCCTCTGGTTACCCTAGGGCAGCTAGAATTAATTAGTGTGGCCGGGTTGAAGAGGTGGGCGCTCTATCTAGTTATAATCATATAAACAAATATATAATAAATACAATGTATTTTAACTTATAAATAGGGTTGTCTAAATATCATATGTTTACTTACTAAATATTGCCTCAGAAATCTGTGTATTTTCGAATGCTACTTGGAATAAGCCCAAATGCCCCAATGTATAGACACTGGCGATAACAATCAAATGTGATATAACAAGAGAAAAAGAACCGCTAGGTGGCGTGTGTGGTGATGGCCCTGTATGTCCCTTTCTGCACCCCCTCCCCCCCCCCCCCCCACACACACACCAACAAAAAACAAAAAAAACACTCCTCCCCCCCCCCCCCCCGCCACAAGTTAAAGCGATGCACCCAAAAAAATCCTCTCATCTCATTGTATGAGGCTTGCTCGAAATATTAACATTAAACACATTTTTAAAATTTTGCGTTATGAATGAGAACGGCATCATCGATGGAGCGGAAAATATGAATAAATTCTTTCTACGAGAGATTGAATACGCATTCCTCTTCACGGACAGTGCGCAATCCTAATTGTGGTTATTACATTCAATCAAGCCTAATTCGGACCTACATTTAAGCGGCCACCCATTAAGACATTCTTTACGATCCTGCCCAATTGTAAATCATTTCTTTAAGTGAGTAGTGGTTCCTAAATCCCAGGCTAAAACCTTGGGCAGACTTGAACCTTAAATGAACCGGTGGTTATGTTTATAGCCAATACACGGTAGTTACAACGTTGACCCACAGGCGTTAACAAAATGCCTGCCCACTTATTGCCCACACATGCAGGGGAGGCTCTAGACTAGCCCTCGTCTCCAAGAGAGTGTTGTTTGTAATCCCCATTCACTGACAGTCTTAGTTTGATTCCTAAGTCAAGACACTAGTGGCTCTAATAAGTAGTGGTTGTAATATGATCGATTTTATATTTTTGAAATTTCGTGATTTCGTATTGTTTTTAAAAAAAAGACTTAAGCAAGGCTAGAGATGCTTTTGAAGTAACAAGTACAAGCCATGGAGCTGGGTATGTTAGAAAGACATAGTATGTAATGTGCCACAGAGGGTCCACCGAGGGAGTTATTGGTTCTGGTTGAGAGGGGAAGAATTGGATAAAAGGCAGAATACGCTAAGGACATGTTAGCGAAGGGAGCTAAACGAGCTCTTGTTAACCATTAGGCCGAACACCTAAATTGTGCCAGGCTGGCCACCCAGCCCGCCATCCAGCAGACAGGGATCGTGATTTTCCTGGAAACATCAACATCTATAACATCTATACATCGCATATATTACAGGAAGGGAAGATAATAATTCAAGGAGGTGTGTTTTGAACGAAATGTAGCATTCATTTTGATGATTATATGATTCATCTTTGAACTCTGCCATAGCTTTATATGACGCGCACCCATCGCGTTGAAATTGTTTGCATTTAATCTAAAATATAACCGCAATGGTGTTCCCTGGGAAGGAGTTTTTTCTATCTTATTCCAGGCCGAACATTTCCTGTTTGATTTACATTGGACTGATTCGTATTTACATATCTACAAGACACAGAAGTCACACAACAGTATTATCCAAAAATGGTATATCTTCAAAGGGTAGTTAAGGTAATGAAATTAGAAAATATGAGACCATTACAATTCCTCAAGTAGTATCTGTCACAATCACACATGGAAAATAGATCAAGTGGCACCTTCATTCCAGTCTCCAATCTGCCGCCACCTAATCTGCGCATCGCGCGATGCTCATTTTGATCTGTAATTGTCGCATCCTGGCAAAAGCCTCACCACACTTGGTACAGCTCGCTTTATTGAATTTGCATAGAGTATCATGATGGTAGAAATAATCAAACAAAGATATTTACAGCCATACAGCATTCATTGCCCAATGGCGCCTCTAAATGTTAGTGTTCCTGTTACTTGAGGATTCTATATTTGACGAAAACGTTTCAATCATACGGTCCCTACCCCCTCGACTACGATTACGATCACGTCGACTGTAAGTTATTTTGATATAATTTGACTCTGGATTGCCATCCACATTGTTATTAAATTGCCAACATATAATCAACATAGTTAAATTGTAATGCTTGCTCAGGACAGCATGGATACTGCCTACTAAGCAATACTGTACACTGTATTAGACTTAATTTTCATGAATAAAAATCGTATACATACAAAATACATATAAAAATGAATCAAATAATGCTTTTACAGAAATATGGATGCACCTTGGGTTACCACGCCAGTGAGTGACTCAATCTCATCGCCTGTGAAAAATTAATTACAGGGCGGATCCATCAAGCTAAAATCTGGAGCAACATATTTATTGACAAATTACCCTATGATTTACCACTTCCATCATGATTTACCACTTCCATCATATGTGCCTCACCCATCGACCCTTGAGCGGTTGTTGGCGTGAGTATCAAATTTTAGAGCTTGGCTTCATTTCCCCCTTAATTGGTTTACAAGTAAACCCCGTGATCCCATAAAGTTGTCTGAGATAGTGGCCACCCAAGGTCTTCCTCGAGTTATTAACACTGCAGGAGTAATCAAGGAAATATATCCCTTTGGCATAGGGCAAGTGCTGTCCAGAAGTGTATATGATTGTTGGTGATTAGAGCACCCAATGTGTATTGGCAATGGTAAAACACAGGGGCAAAACACATCTTGACAGGGGCAAAACATATCAAGATGTGTCTCACTGTACCGTACTGGGGAAGCCCAGAATGCCCATAATAGCAAAAAGAAGAAAACGATATATTTTTAATGAATAAAAAACAAAAAGAAAGTGTATGAACTAGAGTTAAACGAGACAAGATCTCACGAGAACTGACAAGATGGCGGCGCCCATAGGTGGATTCCTTCCTCAAGTGAAGTGTAAAGGTATAGTCATAAAATTATATCCCGATGTGCAATAGACCAGTTCTAACATGATTTTTACCTGGACATTTACACCTGATTCTGACCTGGTGCTTTACTAGTGGAAATCGTAAACGATTTTGAGGCTCAAACTTGATTTTACAATGCTCTATGGACCCGATTTATAAATGCGATTCTCATGCACTCAACGATGCACTATTGGCCAGGTTATTTAATGCTCTGTTGATGCACTCAATAATGCACTCATGGCCAGGTCCAAAAACGCAGTTATGATGCACTCAGTGAGGCACATTCATTGTGCTGTTGGAGAGATATATTTTTGCTCAAAGAAATATTTGAAGGGTATCAATATTCCCAAAAGATTTCGAAGAGAATTTAGGGCAGTGCATGTGTTGCCCTCTCATTATATGCATCATTTTATTTTCATCAATTCTACCATCCTGATTGAGAGCCTGACAGCATAGCGTCCCTCTATTGATGTGTTTCAGTTGTTTGTTGTCACTGCCTCACCCAAGCCACTATAGGGACAATCTATATGTACAGGCATATGGGTGTTTTGATCACAGCATTTTTCAATATCAAACAGGTATATAACACACATACACTATAGACGTATATCACTTATAACATTCATACATGTACATGATGTGGAATATCTGTAGTGGTATAAATGCAACACAAGTGTATAAGCAGTACTTTTATTATAAAAACAATTGTAAATGTACCCCAGTTACCAGTTGCACCACCTGGTGAAAACAGTCACGCCACCTGGTGAAAACAACTTGCATAATGATAACATATTATAACTTATATAAAAAATCGGGCTCCTTTATCGGAGACCTGGCCCATAGAAATACATTCAAATATCAGTAAATTAATAGGAATACACCTTATAGACAGAGTATTGCATAATGATTATAATTATTATGGGGCCGGGTCCATACCCTGTATTAATAATTGCGTAAATGTTTAATTCATCAACATAAAGTATGGTATAATATTAGGTGAAATACACCATCCCATGCGAATACATCATTTCCATGATATATTCGCATGGAATTGTGTATTTCTTGATACATCCTTTCTGAATAAAATACCTAAATATAGCTAGAAAAGCTTGGAATAGTCTAAATCAAAATTTACAAAACGTTGAAATAAAGAAAGAACTTCGAAAAGATGTACAAACTATGATTTGATCTAGAGTAAAACATGGCTAGGCCTAGAATGTGGATCCCCCTACTGAATTAATATTCAGATATACACTTATAGATTTAATGTATGAGTTTATATTACATATGAAGGTTTAAACGTTTATTCTTATAATGTTCTGACACCCTAGTATAAGGGTAATTTGTGCGTAAGTTGTGTGAAATAAGTATAAAAATGTATACATTTCCTGAAAGAGGAATTTATGTTCTTCGTAATGAAATAAAAATAAAAGGAATATCATGATTTGTACTGACACAATGAACGACGGAATGAATGAATGAGGATTTTAGTCAATTGTAAATCACAAGAAAACCAAACCCATACATGTATATTGTATGGGTTGATTCCAGAAATTTCACATTTCTTGTTTATGCCATATTTGTGTAAATTCTGATTGTATAAATCTACAAATAGTATGTATGTAATTCATTCAAGGAACATCCGCCTCATTTCTAAATACATTTAACGATTATATGAATATTATTTCTACTGATTCTCTGAATCGTTGCTAGTACACTATTGTAATTTACACTTGACAAGGCTGTGATAATTTCAGATGTAGAACGGGATGGGAATTATTAAAAAAGCAATTAAATAAGTGTGAGAGGTAATATTTGGGTAATATTGAGATAGGCTTGTATCGTTTAGCTTTGTGTATAGGGGTTTCTTTTACTCTGTGTCAGAGAGTGAGTATGAATGTCACAGAATGGAGTGTCAGATATTCGCACCAGGGAGTGTGAATGCCAGGTGAGTGTGCAGTGTCAGCTATTGTGGCGTGTTGTGGCTTCATTGTGTTGTATAATTTCATGGTACTTGTGGGGACGAATTTGGTTTGAAGTATTATTAATAATAGAAGTGTTGCAATTGTTTTAGGTTATACAGATGAATATCTAAGATTCTTAAATAGAATCAATATGCTCTATACCCGATTTATAATTTTTTTGCGGTTCTGGTCCTCCCAACCATGTGCTACTGACCAGGTGTAAAAGACACAGTTATGATGCACTCAGTAAAGCACTTTCATTGCTATTGCTGTGTGAGGGAGTTAATTACTGAGTAAACATTATTCATTCATTCATAATCATATATAATTCATACAAATAAACAGGACATTTAGGTAGAGGTTTAATTCATAAATATTTTATTTTTAATAGGCATATGTGATCCTTTTTTTTAAAGAAAAATGACCGAGTCATAAGTCGCAAAATATGGATTTTGAGATATCATCCTAATTATTTGAAAAGAGGAAATCAAGCCGATTCCAATGAAAGTAAACACTAATAAGTATTTCTTTATTTCATGTTTGATATTTTTTTTGAAAAAAAAAGTTTGCTATGTTTCTGGATGGACAATTATCAGTAAAGTAACTAAATACATTCCATACAAAGGCCTTCAAAACGCAAGAATATATTTAATAAATTGTCCTGAAATTTGTTACATGGATTTATATGATTATAAATACTAAACCTACAAGAAATCAGAACAGTTCGATAAAGAGATCTTATGAAAAGAAACACCTTGAAAAATATATTTTTTGGGACATTTGACTCATTTTCCTGGAACACATCATACATATAAGACCATGTTTGATCTTATGCTAAATATATTAGTATATTCGAAAAAGAAACTGTTTTCACTACCATAATATGTCATGAATTGTCTTATGTTAGATCTTCAGTATTTGATGTACAACTGCATGTAACTAGTGCATTGATACCCGACTTATATACATAAATTTGATACGCATTGTTGAGGGGCATATGATGGTGCACATTGCATCAGGTGCAAAACCAGGTGCAAAACTGCTTTTTTGAGCGGATTGCACTTTTGTGACTGGTCAGTTGCACTTTTGCATGCACTGGCGGATTTTCCAATGCACAACGGGATGCAATAATGATGCAGTGAATATGGTGTTTTCAGCAATGATAGCCGTTTTCTTTAGCTATTCAGAAATGTCTTTTATATATTTTTATGATGAAATAGGGAATTTGTAATTTTAATTCAAGTAAAATCCAGCTACACAATTTTTTTTTGTTTTTTGCAAATCGACTTTATTTCCTTAACCTCCCCTCTTGGCCTCTACAATGCTAAATCAAATTTTATTTCGGTTTTATCGTTTGTGTTATAAACAGTAGGTTTCACCATATACTCACATAATTAATATAAACATATATAAATCGCTTCACATCTTTTCTTGTCTGGAAGTATAACCATTGATACAATCATCATATGCACTAAGAAAGAGAATATTGGTAAACCATATGGGTTAGATTTAAAAAAAATGTATATCTCTCAATATCTCATGACTGTAAACCATATATTATTTATCTCTCCATATCTTATGACTGCAACCATATAATTATTATATAGCTCTTCATGTCCCATGACCTAATTAAGTATCGTGTCACAAATACAATAAGATCAAACTCCTCATTTTCAAGCTAGAACAAGATCCTTATATACTTTCTTTTTAAGGATACTGTAGATATTAATTACTAGATCAAATGTCAAATTTCCTTATTAACCAATCCCTATGCGGGATCTGGCTTCCCATGTGTCATTACAGAATAAGGATTTACTGTACTCCTTCATTTCACGATTTTGGAATTTCTCTTTGGCTGCCCCTTTATCTTCTACGTCTGCAAGTCTTCCTTTTTCTAGATAGGCCCAAGTGGATACAATTTCTGACACAGTTTTGAGATCACTCTCCATTTTCTCTAGGTTGAATGTACTCATCTGACTGTGGCCAGAGGCTAGAGGTGGTAATACTGGCAACTTTTCCTCCCCAGTAGTTGACTCTCCCTGTACAGAATAGAGGGGTTGTAATACAGGCAAGTCCTCAGTGGCTACAACTTCTTGTTGCTCCAATTCCGCGTCCAATTCTTCCAATTCTGTCACTGTCAGTTGCTCTACAAACTCCATTAGTCTGGCATGGTTGTCCATAAACCGGGTATGATATTCCTCTGCTCTCTTAGCCATGGTGTTAACCAGACTTTTAAGGTCCACAAAGAAATTAGCTTCCATTGCTAACACAAGAGGATTTATCTTCTGTTAACTGTTTCTTGGTATTGATGTTTATGTTTTGGTTCTGCACTTCCTTTAGCGCATGCACATAGACGATCCCAGATGAGGGTTGGGAGAATTTCCTCCAGGGTAATGCGGGACTATAAATCCTCTCTTTTCCAACGATTTAACACATATAATCCACCAAGAATTACTGTCCACACTTCAATAGTTTATGTTGGCATTTGAAATTTCATATATATTCCTTAGAGCTCTTCTCTCTATTGTATAAGATATGCTTAAAGTTAATTCCACACACGTGTTCTCCAGGGTGTAATGGCGGGCGTTTTCGAACCACCACCTCTGACTGACAAAACGCCTTTCTTGGAATATCCTTTTTATTCCACTGAATATATCTTGTTCCTGACTTTCTTCACGGTCTCTGACCATTTACACAGGCTCTGAGCAGTTTCTTTCCTAACGAAACGTTTATCTACCTCGTCTGAAAAGGAAAAAAAGGGAGCGAAATCCCAAAATGTCTGGCGACTCTCCTATCAAAACCGGAAGCCCAGCTACACAATTTAGAACTGAACACAACATTAAAGCAAATACCGTAGTGGCACCTGTTTAAAAGCTTATCTCGAATACCAGGGGTGTAGGGGTCATGAAAAAATAAAAATCCTCTAAAATTCAATTCTCGATCTCAATTGCAAGCTGGGGCTAGAGGGGGGTCGAAAAAATACAAGTAATACCACTACGGTAATAAATATCCCAACAAGAATTACAACTACAACTGAGTCTACCATAGACCTAATATTTACAAATTAAAAATTCATCAGTGGATGTGGGACACTATAAATTCTGAAATATAGAGCTGAGAAAATTGTTTAAAGAAACAGCCCTAGAAGCAATCAAGAAAGTAAAAATACTGTAAAAATAAAATAAAATATAACGTTACTCATTTTCCTGTGAAACATCACCTATTTTCTGGTGTGTTATTTTTCTTTTTTTAATTGTTGAATGAAATAAGATAATATATGAGAAGAAGGAGTCCTAATGTCGGCATGTGCAAAAGAACAACTTTGCATTATAAAAGTGAAAAAATTGTGTTGATACTCCAAGAATTAGTGAAGTTATAGCGTTTCAAATTAAAATTATAAATAATTCCATTCTTCGATTTTGCCAAATTGGGCATGGGTACACCTACGATTTCGATCATGATCGAAAATCGTAGATGCACCAGTTTAGCACCAATTTAATTTTTATTTTATTTTTTATTAATTAAAATGTCTGATACGTTACAGTGACATAAAACTTCCCAAATATATATTATTGGCAAAGTACCCGTCTGGACGGTCACCCTCTTCCTCTCACTGTCTCTCCCCTTCTCTCTCACTGCCTCTCCTGCTTTTCTCCCTCTGCCTCTCTCCTGTCCCTACCCATCTTCTCCTCTCACCTGCGCTATTCTCTCTTCCCCTCTTCTTGCTCTATCTTCTTGTCCCTCTGCTTCTTTCATTCTCTCCTTCCCTCTCCCGCCCTTTCCCTCCCCCCTCTCCCTCCCCTCCTGTCTTTCTCCCCCCCCCCTTCCCCTCTTCTCTCTATCCTATTCTCCCTCTCCCTATCTCCCCCTCCCTCTCTCTTTTTCCTCACTCTCCCCCTTCCCCTCTTCTCTCTCCTGTTGCTAGGGACTCTCCAGGACGCGTTGCTAGAGGATCCCACGTTGCCCCAGACAGTGGAAGAGGCATGACGTCAATCTCTTTTAATTCCTAGCAGGGGCTTTCCTGGGCTAAAAATAGCTGTATAGAACACAACTAAAAAACTAAAAAGGGCTTCAAAATCACATTTTCACCCCAGATATCTTCACAAACCACATACGATGTCCTCCAGGGAGGGTGGACAGAACTCTACAGATGAATAAAACGGTTTGTAAAACAACAAATTCCAAGAACATGTGAGACAAAGAAACCCCTCTTTTCTACTTAAAGAAACCACTCTTTTCTACCTCTTTTCGTAGAAATCGCTCTTCCCGTATATTATATGGATTATATATGCTCTAATTCCGGAAAAAAACTAAAATATTCAACTATATTCATTAGTATATGGGATAATACATTGAAAACAATCTAAAACGTCTGCACTTGACCCATCTTGGGTTGTTCAAACAATTCAAACTATATTTTTTTTCAAATTATTCGGTACCTAGCTAGAGTTATGATATGAAATTTGAATAAACATATAACCATGATTGGACATATTTTCTTTTCACTTTACACCCTTTTTTCATATTAGCAATATTTCCTTTAATTTTTAAGAAATAAAACACTGTTTTTTCCTTCTAGAATTTAAAATATTGATGTTAGGTATGCAAAAGTAGGGTATTTCTGATCTATTTCCCATCGGGGAAGCAAACTAAATTGATTAGAATAACTCCGGACCAAGATTTCTCATTATGAATTCAAAAATCTATTTCATAGTCGTATGTGGACCAATTGGTGGAATTGCTCACTGTATATATCTATTCCTATTTATTCATTAATCATGTGCGGATGTATATAGGTTACTTGCTCATAATATATTTTTCACATATATTTCTACTAATCCCATTTAATATAAACATACCTGTGTATGAACAGTATGCTTATCATTTCCATCAATTTTTGTTACATTTAGTCTTGGGGTGGCAAATGGTTAACAATTTAAGTATTTCCTAATCACAACAGACAACATCCACTCATATGTCAACGTTGTCTTTATCACTATTGCCATTGATAGTTTGAATAGTCAGGAAAAATACAATTTTTTAGATGAAAAATGTCACTACACACATATAAAATAGAGATTGAATAAATCTTGATAAAAATCAGATTCAGAAGATGGTTATTCTCATTTCGTATAGAAAATCGTAGCAAAATTCGTGAATGTGTGGGCTAACTTGCCGCGATCTCAGATTTGTATGAATGCGGGTCCCAATTCCTGCATGTGTGGACCAGAAAAATAGTCACGATTTCCAATTATTTTGCTTCAAAATTCACATGAATTTTTCCACGAAATGTGAATTCATGAATACGAATTCCCAATTCGTGAATTCGCGTGGGGTATAAGCGTAGAAGCAGCGGCGATTTGAGTTGAAATCGCAGATGACTTTTCATTTCACCTGCTACGATGAATCGTACATCCCAAATCGCCGCTGAATCATGCTGAAACCGTGCATGTGTAGGGTATTTGGCACGATTTGGGATTCACGATCTGATGTACGATCTCAAATGGATAATCCCAAATCGTACGACAGATCGTGAACCTCAAATCGGCCCCCAAATCGTGCATATGTCTTCGGGGCTTTATGCCCCGTCTACACAGGGGCGAATTGGGCTGCGAATTGAGCCTTGCGGCAACTCGTGCGAGTTCAGACCAATTCTCATACAATATTTCAACTAAATCGCACATGTGTAGGGACACCTGCGACTGCTTGCATAATCCTACAACTAATCGCTTAACCCAAAATTGCCCCAAACACATGCGAATTCAGGAGCGATTTCAGATTTGCCAGATCGCAGGTGAAAAAAGTGATTGCAGGTATGTTTGAACAGGTGTATCTTCACGAATTATTGATGAATCATAACGATTTTTTCACAGGATATGCCCAGATATATTGTCTCAAGTATGTTAAGATTTTGTGATTATGAATTGATTTTCTCTACATTTTTTTAAAATTGTCACAAGTACACCTCAGAAATTATTTTCGGTCTCCTCCATTTTCTTATAATTTGAAGTGATCCAAATCGCACATCTGCTGCGAATCCAGGCCTGCGATTTCACATAAGTTTGCAGCTGAAATCGCACCTGTGTAGGGGCTAAAAGCTTAAAACGCAGAGCATTATTTCTGAAATCGCACAGGATTTCTACAATTCGCACAGGATTTCTACAATTCGCACAGGATTTCTACGATTTCACATGCGAATGATCGCAAGTGCCAGATTCACACCAGTTTTTGAATTCGCCCCTGTGTAGACGGGGCATTACCTAAATCTGCAGCCAAATCATGAATGTGTGCAGAGAAAAACCAAGGCGATTTCAGCAAAAACACTCACGATCTCAGCCCACCATCCGTTGTTCACACATTTTCGATTTGTTTTCTTTATTAGAAATATATCTTTTCTTTTTTCTAAGGAGGGAGGAATAGAAAGAGTAGAGTGGGGGGGGGGGGGGGGGAGGGTGACAGAGGAGAATAGGCAATTTATATACATGTACTCTAGAGACTGGCTCCTTTTCGATTGTCAACTGTCGCAGATATTGGTACATTGCTAATACTGTGTAATATGAATGCATTTAAGACACGATCTTATCGTTATGTTGCAATGGGCCCTAATGAGCGGCCGGAGTCCAGAAATAACCGTCCTGTAATATGCAAGGACGGACAGACATGAATATTGCCTACTGGATTAGAATTGGCATTGCTTCGAATTTATATAAAATGGTCATCCTCTACCATATACATATCTCTTATATCTTTTCAAAATGATTTGATGCTATATCCCATGCACAATTCCAGAATTACAGGATCTTAGAGACAAAGGGTTCTTTTTTTTAAAAAAAAACAAAAACGGATTTTGTGTCACAGATGAATAAATCATTGATTTCATTGTAATTCATTTCATTAATGGCATTTGCGTGTTATATAAGAGTGAAATCTCGTCTTGCCATTATGTGTATTCCCCAAGAACGATCCCTCCCAAAAGGGAAAACTGTGCCCCCTTCTATAAACACATATAGGAAAAATGATGATATTAGGAAATGAAGGAAGCACAAAGGAAGTACACGAAGGCGTAGGGAATTCAGATCTGCTTACGGTAGAAGCATTTTTGACATAGCAAATAATGATGCCCAAAGGACTTCCAAGAGGAGATTAACTTTTGTAAGATATTGCACACACAAGTATTTATATAGATAGGGTAGCAATGGCTCAAGGAGAGGCTCAGAAGTGAAGTCTCTAAACATTCACAAATTAAAATCTGTATTTTCCGTATATATATACAACTGTTTGACATCAGACATTTTGTGATATAAACATAAACATATGAGCGACTTTACTTAATCGCTAACCCAAATCGCTTTGCTTTTTGTTAACATGCAATGCATGATGGAAAATCTTATCACTATCTATCAAAAGTCAATTTAAGTCCCAATATAATCTATTATCAACAGCAATAAATCAAGATATAGTTCTTATGATATTACCGTAAGCTAAAATATTCTTGAATAAGTGCTTTAAATCGGAAAAAACCCTCTGAAAGTTTGGCTTTTGTAGCGTTTGGTAAGCCGCACAACCAATCAGCAGCAATGCTGTCAGCAGAGATGATTATAGGGCAACTATTTCTATTTAGAATTAGAGCGTCTTGACAGGGCTACACAGCTTTTAGCTGTTCTTCAACTAGATAATCCACCCTGTCAATATCTCATAGACATCCTGAAGACAAGGAATTCAAAGGGACCATAAAGCCCAATACTTTTTGAAAGTGTTCGAAATAACTCGAAATACAATATAATCCAATAAGAAACGAGACACCCCAATTATCCTACATTTGTTTTCTTCTCCCTGAGAAGGATATTCATCTTCAGCGAGAAAGCCTTCCAAACTTTTTTCCAACTTCAGAACTTTGTAGCCAATGCCATGTCTGCCATTAAGAATTTGTCCAATTCCAGCCAACCTGAAGAATACTACATTGGAACGATTTTTAATCTATCCAATATCAAGTTCATCTTAGAATAGCACCCAGATTACCAATTGCACCAGATTTAAAAAGTTACCTACCGGGGCTAATGGGATCTAAAATGGAATTCCAGTGCAGATTAGGATGAGTTCCATTGCTATGATGAAATCTACTGGCGTCCGTTAGTCGTACTGGTTTGATATTTCTCCTCGGGAAACTTGGGAAGCTATCGAGTTGTCAGACTCCTTTTATTTGAATTAATTCCACGCAAGGTTGCTCGACTGTATCATTACTGCGGGAAATTCCAAAAGTGACATCGGCGATCTAGTCCTATTTACTAGTGTCTATATGCTGGAACGCAGCTAGCTGATGGTTTACATTTCAATTTGCTTAGATTTTATCAACTAACCAACAGATTATATAACAATTCGTTTTTGAAGCTAATAAAGTCTATGACTCTTAATTGCTGCACAAACAAACTTTCAGACTCCTCCAGAAGGACAGACCCTTTTCGCATTCGATAAAGAAGTGTACAAATGTACCTTTTGTATCTATCATCGGGGAAGCCCAAAGTGTCATTCTCTTTTACACTGATATACATAGATATTGCTGATTCTGCAATGAAACGGCCCCGGAATTGTGCATGTGTGCTCCAAAATCAAGCCCCACGATTAGTCGTGCGATTTGGCGCACCTGCACGATTTGTGCGTCACTGAAACGAGATCATATATATATGATGAATCATCGGTGCCAATTCGGCCTTGAAATCGTGAATATGTGCCCACCGCATTAGTACCAGACATTAATGGGCCAGTTACCACCTGTTGTCCTTGAAAGACACCTTGCGTGAAATTAATTCAAATAAAAGGAGTCTGACAACTCGATAGCTTCCCAAGTTTCCCGAGGAGAAATATCAAAATAGTACGACTAATGGACCTTTATGATGTATGGCCCTAAGAGAAACTAAGAAATAATACTTAAATCATCAACAGTCAAAGATAGGATGGGGACCTTAAGTAGTTTGCATATTTGTAGCAGAGTTTACAAATTTCTTGAGCAACGCATCAACGGCGGTGCCCTTGACCCTAGATCAGGGTAATAGTGGACACTTTTGCAGGCGTCTGATTTATCCACTATAGGTGTCCAAATTTGCCCACTTTTCCCTCCAATAATTTCTGCTTGGCGCTCAACAAATTGGGCAGGATTATCGGGTATCATGTTTAGAGTTGTGATGCCAATTTCCAGTTTAATTTATCTGTCACAACTCAGAATAGAGAAACATTTGTCAGATTATATCCACAACATTGAAGTGAGTATGGAGCGAGTAGCTGTCTTTCACATATCTTTTAAGGTTCTCGGCACTGTCACTGGATAAATGGATAAAAGCAAGATGTTCACAACATGGAGTATTCCCAACTGCAAGTTGAAATCATTATGTTCCAAATATGCATGTGAAACTATTTGATTTTTATAGGATTTTCCTTTTTCTCAAATATTTAGTATTTAATATATAAATAGAACACCATATAATTGCAGCACTGTCCAGACATATTTCATTGTCACAGCAATATATTAAACTCTGGTAGTCGAGTATAGAGGAAGTAGAATTAAATCTTCCTGGTAAAATGGTGCTTTTAATATGAGACTTAACCCATTGACAGCCCTTTCTATCAGTTATTTAAAATATTTATATGGATGTCAATCATAAATAATGTTATGTTGCCTTGAATCCCATTTGGCTCACTTACATAAACTATGTGCGGAATAAATCCATTAATCCATTAATTAAGTTGTGGCCTTGACCGTTGACCGTTGGCTGAGCTTTAAGGATCATCATATATATAAAGCTTAAGAAGGGTTATTTTTTCGGTTATGTTCTTGGAATCTATAATGTTAACAGCCGTTTTTCTGCTTTGTACAGTTCCGTTGTCCCTTTCCGGAGGAGAATATATATATGTGGTTTGTGAAGTTATCTGGGGTGAAAATGTGATTTTGAGGCCCTTTTTTAATCAGGATTTGTACACTCTATTTATAGCCTGGGAAAGCCCCTGTTGGGAACTAGAAGAGATTGAGGTCATGCCTTCATGTCCCACCATCCTCAGCAATGTGGGATTCCCTAGCAATGCGTCCTGCGAGAGTCCCTAGCAACAGGAAAGAGAGGGAGAGAGATCAGAGGGGGAGGGGGTGAGTGAGGAAAAAGAGAGAGGGAGGTGAGGGGAGAGAGATCAGAGATCAGAGGGGGAGGGGGAGAGCGAAGAAGCAGAGGGAGAAAAGGAGGAGAGGCAGTGAGAGAGGAGGGGAGAGACAGTGAGAGGAAGAGCGAACTTATAAATATAGCATACATATATGTAGTAAAGTGCAGGTTATATACTACAGATAAAAAGGGGAAAAAATATATGATCATCATGTCAAAAAAAAGTTGTAGCTGTCTGAAATAGACATGTTTGGGAAACAGAACTAGCTGTGGGTACTCTCAGTTGTACCCATTTACTATGCAAGTCTATTGGGAAATGCTGCATTTTTCTTTCACAGTTTTGGGAATAAAACAAAAATAGAAACTCCTATCGTCCCAAAATGTTCTACACATATAGTGCAGGTAATATTCTACACATATATAAAGAAATAAATGTATGTCATCACATTAAAAAAATAATTGTACCTGTCTGAAATAGACATGTTTAGGAAACATAGAACACTTTGAAAGCAGCAGATTTTTGGGTTTTCAGCCATGTTTCAAAGCCCCATAATTCAGCAACTAGCACGGTGACCCATTAATTTCTTTTTCCAGTTTAATGAACACACATACTTCAAGAATCGTATACTAAAGAATCAGAAAAATGACATTTATTTTTTATGGGAAAAAAATAAAATTGCTTTTATAAAAATGGTGAAAAATAGTGAGTTCTTTTCTAGCTTTTAATTCAAAATTTGCATCACGTATTTGTTGTTTTCAGAATGAAAATAACAATGCACTCTATAAAAAAAAGAGGCATAGAATTATTGGCCAAATAATACTCTCTCCAAAACTGTTAATTTTACTTAAATTGAGTGAATATAAATAGCAAATATGAACTATGAAGTCGAGGTACTGCAAAATGAGCCCCCCTTTTGGTCCTCATTGGTTCTTTTGAGATACCAAATTTTGAAGCACTGTAATTAAGAAATAAGCACGGCAACCCATTGATTTCTTTCCATCCCTTTGACCAGAAACACTTCAAGAATCAAATACCAAAGTTTTAGAAAAATGACATTTATTTTCATTTTCCACTAGATAGTAGCATTTGCTTTTAATCAGCATTTCAGCTACTACTCACAGCATTGTAGAGATGGTTTAGAAAATTGTGCACAAGGTGGAGCCATATACCATACACCACTATATACTTTCATCTTCTTGATAACTACTCCTATTATGTACACACATATTGTATGTGGCTGATCGATATGGTCAGTTCTCCCATTGAACCTTGATTAAACAGTAGTTAACTTGAGTAATAATAGAATATACAAGTTCTGTTGTTATTTCTCCTCCTCAGGTGAACATAGGGTCATTACACATATATATATGAATATATGACTGTAGTGCCAGTACAGTGGGTGTAGCTAGTGGAATCAACAGTTATGATGTTTTATTGATTTAATCTACTTTTCCCATTATTTTATAAATACCATCTTTAGAAAAATTATTTTGTAAATGCGAGGTTTAACACATTGTCCTTTCCATCAGCTATTCAGAAATGTTTGGGAGTAAAAGTTGAGATATTAGAAGAAGCATACGGAGCTTAAAACACAATTTTAAAGTTCAAAAAGTTTTTAAAAATATTATTAATCTTTAAATGTGTTTTGTGCATAAGACCACTGTTCCCTCTACAAATAATGAATAGGAAATACTCGTTTAATATATTGGATTTCTTCATTCATATTTTAACCATATTTTCTTCAAACGGCGATATAATAAGTAAATTTCCTCAAGAGTCACAGAGTGGCACCCAGCAGATTTGGAATCAGCAGTTTCTGGAGGTATATAGAAATAATACGTTTGGTATGCCCAGTATTGATTCTTGACCTTTTATACTTTCCAGTGTATCACAAAGATGACCAAAATATTCGATGAAACCCCATGTTAATAACCTTAGAATGATAATGGCAACCCACCTTTTTAGTGGTTGTGCTATTTGACATTCCAATAGGTATTGTGTGTCGTTCAGGCTTTAGATTCCCCCTTCCTGCCTTTAAAGGGGTAACGTTAAAACGTTGTTCCACTTACAACTGCTTTAACATTGTACAATAACAGAATATCCTGCATTTAAAGGTGTAACGTTAAAAAGTTATTTCACTTACAACTGCTTTAACATTGTACCACAAAAGAATAAATTGCTTGTTGAAGCAAACATCAGAAGCTAGTTCATGGCCTCGAGCTCTTTTTATTGGCTTCTCGCAGTGTCTTCTAAAAGATAAAAGTCTCTTCCCGAAAAGCTTACCAGATGAAAGTTGCTGTAGCCGGGGTTTACATCAATGAGATATAAGTTTTTACGTGAACTG
The DNA here is from genome assembly GCA_942159475.1 of Sthenelais limicola. Lineage (NCBI taxonomy): Eukaryota > Metazoa > Annelida > Polychaeta > Phyllodocida > Sigalionidae > Sthenelais > Sthenelais limicola. The sequence continues at coordinate 110,883,765 of OW804096.1, read as the reverse complement.
ACTGCCGTCTTAGGATGTTGCTCACTGTGTGACTGGTAATTTTATCCTTTCATGGGGAATAAGTAACACTTTCCACTTCGGAAGGCAGAATACATGTATGCACATCTATACATCTAAACCCGATATATTTCCTTTATATTCTTATTGATGCAATGCGAATTCTGCATTGACAAGGCTTCTGAACAGAGATTACTTCATGCATTTCATAAATGCCTATTTCAATTGTCGTCAACAAGATAATGCCAGAAAATGATGCATGTATGTATGTTTAATTGTGATAGAGGATACGCAATCTCAACATATTGCTTCTGTGAGAATAGTATTGAAAACCAAATGCTACAAATACAAAAATGCATGCAGAAAGTATGGAACTTCATTGTTTCCAAACAAATTCTCAAGGGTTGATTTAGCAAAGCATACACGTACAAGTACATAATGTATATGTATTCTATGTAAAGGTAGCGGCATATTTAATCATTATTCGATCAAGTCTTTGTGTAAAGTTGGTGGTGATACCTAATCCGTTGAGAACCAAAATAGTCGCCTATCAGAAACGTTGGTCTATACTCTCAATCGATGACACTATCCTCTTATAAACAGATCCGATAAAACTTTACTTCCCAAACAAAATTATTAGTTGCTTTCCTTTACTGCTTAGCTTTGTCCCATGTGTCAGGGTCTTTGGACTTTCTAGCCTGGCTAAAGAGATGGTGTCGAAGTTTTATCTCTCTCATATGACCATATGTTATCCATGATGGTTTAAGTTTTACATTCTTAATGGTTTTGATTGGGCACATTGCATTGAGTTTGGTGTTTATAACTTGACAGAGTTGATCCCAGGCTTCCTCTGTTGATGTGGAGAGGTATAGGGGTTCCCAGTTGTGTCTTTTTAATTATTGGCTAAATTATTCAGCGTTGAAGTTCTTTAGGGATCTAGATGTGAAGGTATCTCTTGGGGCTTTTTCCTTGTGTTTTTCCCGGTCATGTATATTGGTAGATGATCACTGGCATTGATGTTTACAGTCCCAGAATTAATACTACGACTGAATGGGTTATTCACTTCAAGTGGGAAGAATACGTCCATTTAAAGAGATAAACCACAGTTCAACTGGGAAAAAAACTGAAAATAACATTTTGTTTAAACTTTGCCTCATGAAAGAACAAGGTTATGTGAATTCAAAAAGCCAATAAAAACAATATGTCACCGGGTTAGTTTTCATTTTAGGGAGCCTCAAAATGTATGGTTGTTCACTATAGAAGTCTATGAGAAAAGGACAATTTTTTCGTTTTTTCAGTATAAAAAAAAAATTGAAAATAACTTTCTCCTAAAAATCTCTATAAACATAGCTAACATATTGCTTTACCCTTTCAAGCAATAAAAAATGGGGGTCACCGACCTTTTAAAAAAGTTATTCAACTGAATCTGCATGGCGGTGAGTTAAAAACAGGAATATTGAAGATTTTCAATGCTAAATAATATATTTCAAAATATGTTGATACCCTGTTCTTTCATACATGAGGGCAAACATCTATAGTGGTTATGTTTAGAAGACATTTCAATTGAAAAATGTTATTTGTCTGTCTAAAATCTTGGAAAAACTGAGAAAATATCCATTTTTCCCACATACTTCAATACTAAACTTTGCTGGTCTCTAGAAAGAAAAAAAATATGCTGAGATCCATTTTTTTTTGCTTTTTGTTATCCTCCAACCATGTACTTTCTCAAGACAAAGTTTGAAAAAATTACTGTCAATCCTTATTTTTCATGCATTAGTTCCTTTAACTCCCGCCTGCAGCAGTGCGGAGAACAGTGGTTTATCTCTTTAATAGTGTTGCTGATTCTGTACGTGTTGTATAAAGAGATGGAATGACCACGATGTAAGCACATCTGTGATTGGTCTACATCCCGGTCATTGATGACGTCAGACCAATCAGAGATGAGCTTATTCAGCCGTGAGGCACATTAAAAAAACATGGCCGTTGTGAACGGCTTCTGTCAGCCTATTACAAGTGTAATGGCGGCTGATGTCAGTAAGCTAAAAAGAGCACAAGGTCCTTAAATTGTATAAGTGACCCGATCGGCGTTGTTTGGTTTGGTCTGTCTGACCCTAGGGATTGGCACTGGGGTCGCTTATTCAAGATTACACACATTGTGTTGGCTAAGGTCTTCATGGTCTATGTAGCTATCTTTATTCAGAGTTGACAGGCCTCCTCCTTTAGATTTGGTTTATGATTATTACTTTTGTTGTTTCCTGTTCTGTCTTGTCTGAGCAATTCAATTGGTGTTCCTAACACCAGATCTGTGTGGGTGGGTGGGTGGGTGGGTGAGAGAGAGGGTAGTCAAAAATCGGTAGTTTGAAAGTTACATTCATTTAGTTTCTCACCTTCTCCCTCGCTATATGTATATGCAAATATTGCATAACATTTTAGTATGTTGCATTGGTCGCCTATATAAAGGTTATATCTGCTTTTTAATTCTGACATGCGTTCCTTTGTGAACGACATGACTGCAGGCATGGGAAAAAATAATGATAGGAAGGAAACAATTCTATTCGAAATTAATGAAGAACTAAATAAATATACTATTATTGCACGACCAAAGAAGTTTACAACGAACCTGTCAAGAACTCGGTGCCAAATTATGATAAACTGAACATTTGGAAGGAATTATTGGGTAATGAGGGCTTTGATGGATCAGTGGATCAGGAGATGTGAGAGGGCACAAAGTTTATGGAAGCAAATCAAGGTATGGGCTTGCTAAGGAAAATCGACGAGGGAGACATCAACCAATGTAGTGTGGTGCTGGTCCCAACACCACATTAAGTTCATGAACTGACTATGTATTGTAATAAAAAGTTATAGCCATCGTCAAAACATTCCATGAAAATGAGATGACTGAATGAGATGAAAATGAGTAATACAAGCATGTATCAATGAAATAAAGGTAAGATTAAGAGTAATTGAATACAACAACGTATAAGAAAGAAGAATGAAGACTGGAGAATGGAGATTACTAGTAAACGAACTGGAAGGTATTGCAGGCTGAGAAACTTGTAATGAGGCGTGGATCTGTATTAAGTTACATAATGGATCACCTACCTGCCCGTTGCCATGGAGGCCAATACCTCCAATATTGGTTGCCATCGTAAACATCAAGTCACCACATGATAGAAATAAACCTTTCTACTCCTAGAACCCAACAATAGTATAATAGTTTTATATTCGGTTCCACAAGCGCTACCTAATTCACAAGCTCTACAATGTGATTAGTATATTTTTACATAAGGATGTATCATTGGTAGAGAACCTTAATTCATAAACAAACTCGTTCTATAAAATAGGGATTATCAGAAAATGTGAACTACACTTTTATATCAAAGATATTTATGCCAAGATGAATAATTGCCTTCTATCGCTTCAACTGCCACCCCTTAGACAATGAATTAATTGTGTCGGAGGTAAGGCCTACAACCTATATTCATTATTTCCAGTAGGTTGTTGTGGAAATTACTAGAACAATCATATCAGGCGTTATCATGTTGCTCTTGCTGAAATTCAAGACATGCTAGGTTTACAAAAACTTGTTTGTTAAATTATAAAGATGGGAATTTCGATTTTCAAGCATACAAGTACATCATACTTTCTCTGTGGTGTTCAAACAGTTGTATGTGTGATTGGTGGTTATAACCTTCATCCATCCATAATAAACTAATTACTCGATGCTTTCATGTGAAAAGACAGTATTAACCTAAGGCAAGGTGTCAGACATTGAGATTTCACAGCAAAGGATTCTAGGATCAGGCCAATAATAATTAGCTAGACTAAACTTGTTATTGGTAGTGAGTTAAGATCGGTTCTAAAATCTGTGGCTGGAACGATGTAATTAATCAGGCTGGATCAGGCAAGGGACCAATTACTTTTCAATTTGAATATCCTGTCTCCTAATTTCACTAGCACGCAAAGACCAGAAAACTCTCGGCAATCCAGTCAACTTTTATTTTGCCTGATTCACTAGTTCACAAGAACTTGGTTAAGCCTCGGCTGCCAACCGAATAAGTGAACTGATGATAGGATCTAAAGATATTCCGACATCGTTTATTTGTTATATATCAAAACAAATTGTAATCCTTTAAAATGAAAGTTGTGACTACAGTGAATTAATCAGACAATTACAAAAAATGATAAACCCCTCAAAAGCTTAGTTGTCTCGAGTAGGCCTACGAATAGAAATCCAAATGACACATCTATAGTTGTATCCCTCGTACGCAATATTCTATTTATAATTAGAACCTCTGCAATACTCCACAGTTGTAAAGATGTCATACAGTGCAAGTCTCTTCCAACCAAAGCCCAAATAGAATGTGACCTTTTAATGTTTATGTGATGCTTAGCGTTCTGTTTCGGACGAGTAGGCTAATTTGGGTGAGGCCGATACTAATGATAGTGCTAATGGAGGTAGAACAATAAGGGAATTTACAAAACAAAGGTTTCATAGGAACTGTGATCATTGTATGTGTTGGCAGCAACATTTTCATGCCCAGGCCATCTTTCTTCAGATCAAAGTTCTACTTTAAAATGAGTTTCCTGAGGTGAGCCTTTAATCTCTTATCAGGTTGTTTAGAGTCAAATATCTTTAATGTGCAAGATTAGGTGTTCGGTCAAAATATTTTCCAGGTTTTATATTTAGGTTCCAACGACGTTTACATTTTTCAATGAAAAGGTTTTAGCAAACAGATTATCCGACGTACTAGATGGTTTAATTTCTAATGCAGGTTAATGTATAGAATAGCTATTTAGGAGACTCCATATTTTCTATATTTTTAGTATGTATATAATACACTGCAATGACGTTTACTGACAAAATATAATCCTTTTGGACAAACTCTGTTCCTCAAAATGGAAAAGCTTTGCTAAAACAACTTTGATTGAACAATAACCACATATTTCAGCGATGTCAATGGCAACCCTGAATAATATATTCGAGGAATTATTGTACAGATTATAAATGTATTTGAATTTGAAAAATGTATACCTCACACTAGATTAAAAAGAGGATTTGGAGATCCTGTCACTGGTTAGATGAAGTTAGCTTTAATCTTTATTCGTTGAAAATAAGATTACTTGGGTTTGGCAAGGACATTGCCGGGGCCATGTGTATATGTCCAGAGTGAGAAGGAACACGAGCTAGAGATTTTTTAAATGAACACAAAACGAAATATATACATTGAGCAATATTGACTGAATTCGCTGTTCACAAATAATTATAACATATACAGATATACCTCGTGTCAACATTCTAATTATCTCGGTATATACTTAAATGCCCCACGTCCTGTTTTTTCCTTGTTCTGGATTAAATTTACTCCCATCGAATTCTAATTATCTCCATAGGCTTCCGGTTTGCACAGAGGAAGAAGATATATTTCATTTTATGTAAAGCCACTTTCAGGTCTTGGAAACAAGTCGAGGAATGGACTTTTGAAAATCTTGACACAATGAGCAGCGAAACAATGAGCACAATGAGCAGCGGAAAGACGTATACGAGATGAGCCATTTATTATGGTTGTTTTCTGGTTAAGTTTGTACCTTTTAATTTTTGTTGGGCTTAAAAACGAAAATGAATAAGTCTGTAATGAGAGTACTTACTATTTTATTACTCAAACCAATTAGTGGCCAAATACACACCGCCCTGCATGTCACAATAATATGTTTAATGTCTTTAGAATAAGGTATCTGAATGGCCGGAGAGATTATGGGACTTACAATAGATAAGATCTGTCGAGGGGAAGATAGGCTTCGCAATCATGATGCCATAATAGGATTTGTTTTTACTAATTGCAAAAGGTATATCTATTAAATTTGTTCAGAATATGAACTGGACAATTTTGTTTGGGGGCTATTGTTTTACTGATTTATTGTTGATTGGGAAGGACAAATAAACGGAGTTCATAAGACTCCGCTTCTATTGAACAAGGTAAAGATGTTCGTATATTGACATGATAAATGGTACAATACAATTTCAAATCAATCCCCATTACCACTGTAGCCTCAGTACAAAAAACGACTCCGAAAACGTATCTTTAACTCTGTCCAAAGTGTCGACGGGGGAGTAACGCAATGCCTTTGGGATGGGCATGTTTTTCCACAGTATCCAATATCAGGTGAGCCCAATGTCACACTGCATTCGATGCGATAGCACCAGCGAATATAAATTGTATATTGCATTCCGCGGTCGACAATACCTCCATATTTCTAATCTTTGGGGCTGTCACTAACATTTGGTGTTTAGGGACAGAGAAAGAACATATTGGGCAAATATCATAGACCGAGGAGTCTTGCTTCCCGACATTCGTGTTCCATTTGCCCATGTATAGCTACGTATTAGGCAGGACAGAAACTTCTCCTCACACATATTGACTCTCCTTCAACCTTTACCGACCTTATGTCTCCAGGCCAATTTATCGACGTCTTTCCCAAACCAACTCATACATGTATGCAGTATAAATAGTCAACGTTCAGCCTTCGCTTGGCACCCGAATGCGAGAACCTCAGTTCTCATTAATAGGAACAGGACAATTTTGAACGGCATGCTCCAGCGCTACTAACCCACATATATTTTACTCATTCACCCATAACCTTTTATATGGGGGGTTAGGGGGTTAGGGGGGGGGGGGTATTATCACAACTAAATTTAAGAGCTTGTAATGTTGTGACTTGCTTGTAGTTATTAATCCTGCAATAATAATAAAATATAAGATTTGTAACACCTTGACCGTCGGCACCCTTCCGCAAAATGACTTCTATTAACAATCAAACCCGGTGCACCACCGTAATAGCGTCCTATGAGTTAGTCTTGTCGCACCACCAGTTCTCCAGTTGTTCTCCACATTTTTCTTCTCAGGATTTTCCTGAGAAGTAGGAGGTTGATACCCATTATGTCAATCATCTTTATCGTTTCAATCCAACATAAATGTGTTAGCTGATTGTGGGGTAACAATCAGTGTGAAATCATCTGTCTGATCAGTTTGCATGTTTGCAGAAGGCTTATCTACTCCACCCATGTACCACCCATTTCTCACCTCCACCACTCCACCCTGCCCCTCTCTGGTTATTACATAATAAGACAAACCAGGCCTGCCCCTCACCAAGTCATGGTTGGTTGTCCCCTCCCTCCCTTGCCTTCCCCCTCCCTCCCTCCCTCCCTCCCTTGCCTTTCACCCATTACCCCCATCTCTCTTTCTCTCTCTCACTCTGAGTGCTGTTTTAGTGCATTCAATTTTAGAGAGATGCACATACAAAATTTCTTACTTTTAATGTCCTGAAAAAACAAAAATCATAATTACTTTAAGAGACCTTAATACTGACCTCAGGAACCCTGTATAAGACAGTATATGTGATGTGTCACAGAGAAATGAGTCACAAGTCGCAAAAAATAAATTTTGAGATTTGCCCCCTGTTGTGCACAATCAGGTAACAGGTTGCAGACTTAACGACTTATCATGCATGACAGCTGCAGAAATAAGAGTAGACTTAAAGTTCAAAGTAAATGTGCCAAGACTTGAATTGAATAAAGTTATTTCACACAGGTTAATTGAATAAAAGTAAATCTTAAAAAAAAACTTTCTAAATTTTACAAGAAAGTTACAAACTATTTAGCCTAGCCTAGCTACTACTTTTTTGTTTTAACAACACTTTATTTTTATACCAACGACCTTTTTTTCCGACCACCTTTTTTCCCGACCAACTTTTTTTCCGACCAACTTTTTCTCCGACCAACTTTTTTTTCAGACTTAACTTTTTTTCAACTAACATCTATCTATCAATATGATTGATACAAAACTGATTCCAGTTTTTAAATTACTGAGCTCCACATGCATTGTACAAACACATATTGAATTTGGAACAAATTTTGCGATTTAATTATAGTTTTGACTATATTTAACTGAAAAAAAATCTGTATTTCAGGACGCCCTCACAAAAAACTAGAGTGAAAACTATATTTTTTTCTTTTATAACAAAGAAGACACTCCCAGGCAGTATATATTACAGTTTGAAAAAAATCTATATCTGGGTTCTTGGTGAGAAATATGAATATGTTTTGAAAAGTCATCATCTTCCATAGCAACCAATAGTAAAAGGGTCAAAATGTTTGCCACCCCATATTTCAGTATGTCTTGACATCGTGCACAAATAATTGATCCTGAGAAGTCGTTTCCTTTGGAAACGCAGGGTATAAACATTAAGTTAAACTGATTATAAAGTTAAATAGAAAAATAGTTGATTAAATCATTAGTAAACTTAATAATTAGTAAACTTATAACTTGTTATCAGGTGAAAATTTTTCTAAATACCAAAAACAGTCCTTTGAACATGTTTCCTACACTTCAGTTTACTGCAATTTTTTAATCCGTTCTTAACACTTAAACAGTCTGTAATAATCCATGCCATGATTTTACGGCCGCCTGTGGCCGTACTGTGGCGCCATGTTACAAGCCTTGTTCAGGCCAAACCAAGTTCTCTGCATTGACGAGCTACAAAATACTAAACCTTAAGACAAAATGAAGATCTACATATAGTTTTTTTTTTAAAAAAGAAAGGAAATCTACATATATAGCTGAAAATAACTTATTCTAAATCACCCCATTACCAAATATACTCAGATAATTATACCTTTTATCTACGAGTTGTCTGCTTAATTTCGTAGAATTTACGAAATCTGAACATCTGTCGAGTGTACATATTCTTACAGACTGACCCACATCCCAAGAATGGATTATGTGATTTAACTTACCCCTTGCACCATTCCAAAAGTGTACTAAGTCGCCGTTAACTTGTGTTGGGGTTACAGTGTATGTATGCAGGCTTATCTAGTTCCACACACATAACCCTTGCCACCGGGTTAGAGGAGCTTGTATACCATAGAGGAAAAGATGCTCTTCAAGGTGCTAATACACACTTTATCTTCAGCTTATTCTTCCCCTAGAGAGAAGGGGCTAAAAGCGCTAGTCCCTAAGTAAACACCCGTCCACAAAGATTGGCAAAGCTGAGTATATACCAGATTGAAGGATGCTGCCCACAGCCAAAGAAACACACACACACACATATATATATAATATATATGGAAATTTACCTTTGGAATCCACGATTATGGACTTAGATTTAATCGTTATAATTATTCGCGGAATAATAATCATTATGACAGTAATCGCGTATGTGGTGGGTGGTGTATAAAGGTTACAGATGTTGGAGTTCGTTTGGTGTTGCTGCATTCACTAATAATTCCTTGAATGACCGTCCCCGGCCTTAATTCTATCCACTTTGGATCCTCATTCCATTTACATCTCATTTGTAAGCATTCGATTTAACTTTATTTAACTTCAAGCAAATTATATTTTTCCTTCCCCACATATACCTTTAATCGGTGTCTCTTCACCATTAACCATTCTTAGGAGATAGCCAGGAGCGCGTGCCGTCAGGATACTTTGCAGAGGCATTATTCGTCACCATATTATTTGGATAATAATTCAATTTAATTATTAAAATACCTTTTAAATAAAATGTATGCATTATCAGACGAACTATGTGAATTAGCTTTATGAATAGATGATTACTGTTGTTGAGTTAAAATAGGCGCAGACAACTTTTATTATAGTAAAAGATTTCTTAAAATAATACAATTGATAAATGGGTAAGTTGTAGTGTTGAAATTTACAATTGTTAAAGTAGAGGTTAGAGGTATACAATGTGTTCATAAGTTGAGAATATAAATTGAGATTTATATGATATTTGATAGTGTAAAATAAAGGCCTAAGGTGTCTTGCTGATGTGGGTTTAAAGTAGTGTAGAAAACAGTGGCGGTATTAGGGGGGCCTGGGGGCACCGGCCCCCCTAGACCCCTTAAAATGGTCCTTGTGTCTCCCCAACTGAGAGGGGCAGAGGGCCCCTAAAGGGCCCCTAAAGCACTGCCAGAATTTGCACTTCCTTCAAACTGCTGACTCTACGTGTACAACACTTCCAATAGCTCCATATTTTATTTTAACTTAATAATTCTTTTAACATTAACCTATATTTTAATTACTTTCTATCACATAATTTATTTTGCTGTAAAATATGCCTATGATTGTAGGTGTTACCACCCCCTTCCAGTGGTAACTGCCTTGTTGTTTCAGGGCCTCTATTCACAAGCATTTTTAGACTCAGAATATCTCAACAGGGTTTTAAATTTCAGACGGTCTCAAAATTGCTATTCAAACAAGAGTCAGTGATGGTGAACAGTTTACAGTTATGATGTGTTCATAATTTGTACAATTCAGGGTTTTCAGTTATTTCCGTTTCCCAAAGGAAACATGACAGGGTCCAGTAAAATCTAAATTCTGGACAAAATAAACCTATATATGCCTCTAATGTGAGGACTCAATAGAGACAATTAGTTTCGTTAATTTTATTTTCTCAAAAAGTCTTTTTGTGAAGCAAGAAAATTGGTTTGTCATTTTTGTTAGACAAATAAGAGTTGTGGGGCTTTATTTCATTGTCATTAGGCAAATTAACTGTTATGCATTGCAATGACATTCCAAACAGGCAAATTCAGAAGATTCTGACCTCAAGTGTGCCCCCCCCCCCAGATCGCCTTCTGGTACTGCCCCTGGAAAAGGAGCGGGTTGGTGGGTGAGTTCAAACAAGATAACAAATACTTGAGGGAGTTATGGGAAAGATATGGTTAAGCAAGACAGCCCGCAGGTGTCGCCACTAGTTCCCACAATTGTACATAGTGGTCTGTGTATTCATAATTAATCCTGGCATAAACACTTTGTCCCATCTTCTATGTTCATATATCTCTATATTCATATATATAAGAATTATAAAATGATATGCAGTCAAATATCAGTAATTATTTAATACCAGGCCTATTTATTCTACTGTCTTACACTTTTGACGGTTCCAAGGATTATATATTTTTCCACAAATTTCCTACACAATATTCCAGTTTCGACTTTCACAAAACTTTCGACTCTTACAAAACTTTCATCTCTTACAAACCTTTCGACTTTCATAAAAATTTCACCTCTCTTAGAAAACTGTTGACTGGCTAAATAAGTGGAATTAGTGAAATAGAGAAGGGTTTCCAGTTCCTGTTTGAGAAAATTCAGAGAGTTCTGGCTCGTTTCCTTTTTTTCAGGATATAGCAAGCATTAATTATGCGTTTGTCAATTATCAAAAATTGAGAAAACATGGTTAAGACATCAGTGATTCTAAAAGACAAGTCAGATCGGACTATTTACACAAAAGTGAGAAGAATCTAGCATCTCTTAAAGTGATTAGTGGGAGCAAATTCGTTTTGCCCGCCAATACTCAGTCAGCGGACAGTACCTTAAGTGCAGGACGAGACCACAAGAAAGACTATAACAGTTATTCTAGAACATTATCATGATGGATTTGTCCATGAAGAGTCAGTTGAAGTTGTGAAAAGTGGCTTTAAAAAGATAATGGTCGGAGTTTTACAGAAGTAAGCTAGATCATTGTGGGACAACCACGCCGAGATTAGTGAAATAGTGAGATCACTGTTGTTTCCACCCAGGAAGCGTGATGTTTAAAAAAGAAATGACTGAAAACATATAAATGATTCTGCGCAATCTCCCCACTAGCAGAAAAGTAAACGGAAGGAAGTCCTCAGGGACATAGATTAAGTCATAAGAAGTGGGAGTGTCAGTGAAAAGACAATGCAATATCTAGTAGGAAAATGTCTTCATATTGCAAAATGTGAGGTGTGTCTCTCGCCTGCTGGAGGCTCTAAGAGAGTCGAAGGATTCAAAGGTCCATGTTACTTCAGACGTGCTGGCAGACCTAGTGTGCTTTAAGGAATTCAGTGCTACCTGGAATTGGATCTGTCTCATCCCACGCAATAGAAAATTCCATCGCATTGCCTGTGACGTCACCCCCACTGGTATAAAAGGCACCAACCGTAGATCTGCATACAAGATGCAGTTAGCACCTTGAGGAAGAGGAGTGAACAGGCCCGTAGAACTTGAGATCACAAATGTGGTGATCACGCTTGAGACTTTCCTCACAACATGACATAAGAACTCTCACATCGTTCTCCAGTGCAATGATGCCAACACTGCAAACCTCATCACCACTGGGAGGAGCCTGCAATAAGATCATGTTTGACTGTGCCCGACACATATGGATCCTCCAGGCTGTCTATAATATTGACATAGCCACTGTAGCAAACTCCCAAAGGCTATATGACTTATGTGACCATGCATCCGTCCCGTGCACACATCTCTTGTACAATGCTGCACAAAAAAATCATTAACAGTAAGGAAATTGCTTTAACATCACCAACTGTTGACGTTCTTGACCATGTACAACCCTATATTATTACTAGGTCGGGTGCCTCTCTCTCTCATGGATGGTGTGGAGAGGAGACAAGCTAATGCCAGGGCCCCAGGGACAGACAGGAACCTCCGTTCAGCAGTAACGTACCCAGTGCAAATGGAGGCATTGAGAGCCGTCCAGAAGTATTCGCACCAGATAGTTTAGGTGTACGGTAACGATTTTGCATGGTTAGTTTAGTAAGTTAACCTTATAAATTGTTGAATGACAGCATCGATATGTGCCGCCGTCCCACCGCCATTAGCCTGCTAAAAGCCGGGAGAACTGGCCACTAAACGTGTTGCTGTTCAGAATGAAGGGTTGTCAAGTGTTTTGCCTGGCCATGTCTGCCGCCGATCTTATGGTAGAACCATAAGACGACGCAGACAATTAGATTATATATTTTGTTAAATGTTTGTAGTGATTTGGCCTGTTCTTAGTGATTTGGAGGGGTTTCCACGCTCCAAAGTTATGACGTCATTGACTAGTGCCTCTTTTTGGGCTGCTGGCACGATGACGTGGCGCTATGTGATTGGCCAGAGCGCTTACCCAGGCCTAAGTCAGGCCTATTATATGAGAGGCCTTACATACTATTCATGTGCATTTCGGTTGATTTCGGTTGGTCAATCCACATGGCCCAACTTTCACCGTATCGATGCTCGTAATTTTTCCCATTCCGTAGTGGTTAATTTGAATTCATGGGAGGCTAGTACTATTGCAAACATGTTGATTGGCAGTTGTGACTGCGGAGAAACACAGGAAAAAAACAGTGAAAAAGTGAAATCTAGGAGGAAACCAGACAAGTACGGGTAGAAAAATTCTATGGGGTGCCGTTTGTAATGCTTTATGAGAAGCTGCGCTTTTGTATACAAAAGGGGGATTAGGTGATTTGGTGATTGGTCAAGTCCTTCTCTCCAGAAAAAACTTGACCCTGGGTGATGTCGCCATCGATGACGACACAGCGGTAATCATCATCAAGACAGCAAAGAATGCACAGTTTTTCAACCCTTTCGGCCCTGGAAGCGGTAATACAGGGGAGCCAATACCTGCACAAGGACACCCCACTAATTGCATTCGGGGATTGGGCACCTAGATGCCCATCTCCTACGTAAAATCTCAGTGGGAAAGGGCTCTCATGGCCCTCGGGCAAGACATTGATTGATACTGCTTACACTCACTCAGTAAATCGGCCGCCACTCAAGCCTACAACTATGGACAGTCAGAACTTGACATACAAGCTCTCGGATCGTGGCGATCCCAGTCGCATAGACACTACATTCCTGATGACCCTTCTAGGGCTCTTGGCTCCTCCCTTATGGAAGTCCTCAAAAACTATATCTAAATTCTTTTAACCTATCCACCACATATCCATAATACATCCATGGAGTCTTGGCTATTATCTCTTTTATCAAAATGTATTAATCAATAATCTCTTTATAATTATCCTTCATTAATTACTCTCATTATAATATAATCATTTTCTTTTAATAAAATGTATACTCTAGCCTGCCTCTATGTTCTCTGAGCAACTCCACCCAAAATGCATCATTTGGCAATCCAGGGCTGAAATTTCATAATTTGTTTAAACTGCTTCCATTGATTTAATTTTTCTCGTACATAAACTAGATGTATTGCTGCCAATATAGACGGAATTGGGAATGTTAATAATGAATATTGTGGTCAGGGCAGCTTGGCAGACACTGTGACCTGAATTCTGATGGTAAGGGCACAGGGACTTGGACTCTTTGCATGTAATATATAATCCCATATATTTATATTCTATATGTATATTTATTTAGAACGACAATGAATACTTGCAACATGATCTTCCTCGAAACACCGCCCAACGAAAGATGTCCTTAAATTATAACAGCTGTGACACAGAGAAAGGCATAGAATTCTGTATGTAAGAATAATCCTAGTAAGAAGCAACCGATATCTTATAGAATACTTTTACAAGAGCAAATTCATAAAGACAAGATACGCCTGCGGAATACATTTAACGTCGATAAATGCTTGCGCATGCTAAACACACGTCCGATCAATGGTTAAATTACTTGCGGTGTGATAGTTCCCAGCAGACCTACGTCAGACCTTGTCATAATCAGTTAAGTCATAGCAACTGCCTGGACTCCTAAATGTCTGAATCTCAAGGATAGAAAATCGGTAATTAAAGAGAGCAGGAAAAATGCAGCGGGATTATGATTGCGCCATTGCGTCAATGAGTGTTTTTGAATTATTTTATCAATAATAATGCCATCTTTATACACTCCATTGTATACAGTGAAGACTGGGGAGTTGGATGTTGTATTGTCGGGAGTAGCCGCCTATCTTAATATTTAGAGCTGGCGTCCTCGTCGTCAAATGAAGCAGGTATACATTTAGAAAGACATTATTGTAAGAGCTATTCTCCCTTTCTTAAAGGTTCTGACAGGTTCATAATACTGCAATTTTATACTAGTACTTATCCCACGTTTATGATTATGTTGTACTTTAATGTATATAGGCTATATGTTATATGAAACAAAATTACAAACTCTACCTAATCATTGGGACTTTATGCAACACAAATGTAAACTATAGCTTCATAAATAAATATCACCATGAGGGTGCGCAAGGAATTACAAGCAGCGAAGAATGTAATCACTTCTATCAACAAATGCAATGGCTCAGAAAATTTGTTGATTAAAGGCCGCAGGGTGGCACGATTTAAAAACGTTATGCCAATACCGACGCATCTATCCCAGAGAATATATATTGTGCCAGCCATTACTCAATGCTCTGGCGAACATTAGATTAGGAGACAATGATAAAGGTGTATTCAATTCTCTACAACATATCAAATGAGTTCATATCTGGACACAATTAAACCGATACAAATGAGTGCAGCTCAATATTCAGCCCCCAGGGAGCAATTTCGTGCAGTGGAACGCGCATGAATGGTATACAGGCCATACATTTTATTTTGCACTAAAAGTTGTTTTTGTATATGGTAACAGCTTGATTTGAACAACAGATATTTTGAACCTGAATTCCTTATCCTCTTCAATGTGTATATATCATATGAACCCCTAGTTGAACCAAAGAGGTGCATTGTTTCTTTGTTTTCTTTATTATACTTTAAAGGCCAATACATTTAAAACCATTCAATGGAAAAACACTATGACCTTGCTTCATTGATAGAAGGATTCTGATTCACATTCACATTGCAATCGGAAAAAGTTTCGATTTTCGATTTTCAGTTCCAAACTTATTATTCTTATATATGAGCAAAACCATATAAGAAAAAGCGTCATTTGGGTTGAAAAACAACAGCTCCTTCAGGGGCTAGAATAAATATAATCGACCCATTGATGGACATACTCGCCAGGGGAACACCTTTCCACGCCACATTATAATGCAATGCCCCGCTCTATGACATCATACAGGTGTGCGACCAGGTTGTCTATGCCCCATGGAGAATCGTAATATATGAATTCAGCGGTTTCATTTTACATGACCACACCTCAAGGGGAGACGTTCATTTGCAAATGTATATGAGAACAATATTCTTGGTTTGCAGAACACCTACTAAGTACATATAAAAGGACCTACACAATGATATACTTCAATCGTGATTGTATTGTAATGTTATATCATAGAACCATAACAGCATACCGCAGTGTATTTCAGTTATAGTTCATCAGGGCAGGCATGCAGTCATCATTACAATTATAAACTTAATATGCAGTTAGATATAACACATTTCATTTTAATCCTGAACTTGAAGTAAACGCACATGGAACATTCTGCGGTCATGCTTTTGAATGTATAATTTGCATATTTGATCAGGGTTAATTTCAAACCCATGATGAAGTTGCGCTAAGGCTAATTCTGTGAGTCTCTCCTCTGACATGGTAAAACGCAAGTAGCTCTTCATATGTCGAAATTCGCGAAGGTGCACTAAGATGTTGGGGAATGTACATGATAGACATTCTGTAAAGTTGCATGGGTACAAGTAAGTTTGTCCCTGGGACGTTCCTGAAAAAGAGCCCTTCATTGACAATCTTACCAACTCATATCATGTAAGAAAAAATGTAATCTTCTGAATATTTGAACTCATAGTTTTGATTTAAATAGCAAATATATAATTATATACACAATTGTACTGATAAGTAAACTGCTCCCATTGCATAACAAAAATATTCCATCAATTTGCACAATCCACATTAGGCCCAAAATAAGGCTTACTTCCAATGGTCTTTCCACTCATTGAGCTCTGCTCTTAGGGACAAAAGTGTGTCCAGGTTGCCTTTCAAGAACATTAGTTTCTCTGTGATTTCCTCTATACTCTCATTGCCACTGGTGATACGCTCACGTAAAAAATAGCACAGTGCATGTTCTGTTCTGTTCTCAGGATTAAACCTTGAATGCAGTTCCTGATTTTTGTGGTCAAGAAATGGAATAGCCATATTCAGCCTGTAGTATTCCTCCACAATTGCTGCATCAACATTTGCTCGATAATTTTGTTCGCCCACAGTTCTTGGTTTAGAGGTTTCACTACCAAGTCCTTCTGCCATATCTTCAGTCTTTGAACCACACGACAAACTGTGTATCTATGTCCAACCTAATCTCATTTATCCTTCCCATAAATTCATCAATCATTGTATAGGCCGTGTATACATCCAGATCATGTTTCTGCAACTTGGTGGCCAAGGGTCAGAGGACTTCCAGTGTATTTCAAAGTATCTGAAAAGCCACTATGGTGGTTAGTGTCATCATACTGGTCAGAAACAATGGTCCTCCCACATCTGGAGTTGAACTCCTGCTTCCTGGATATGGCCAATGTCACATTAAAGGACAAACAGGAGAGAGTCCAAAATCGAGGTCTCCACATTACCACCCTATCTGGCCGATATGTTAGTATTTCCAACCTCATGGAGTCCCACAACCTCCACCCCTCCAAATCCATCGCACCCTCCAGATCCTACTCCTTATGCACAGAAGAGCTCAATCCATAACTTCACCTGTCCCGCCACAGGGTTGCCTAACCAGATCCTCCTCTGCCCTCAACCTTCCGGTAGTATGCAAAAGAGCCCCTGCCTACTCAGGTGGCTCCAGATGGAATGTTCTACTGAAAAAAATCAAGGAAGAACCTGATATTCTCAGATTCAAGACCAAAGCCCTTGCAAACCTCAACGTTGTTGTTGTTGTTGTTGTTGTTGTGACTTTTATTGCCAAGCAATCAGCGGGACTAAGCTCCCTTATAGTGGGAGGGTTTCAAGCCCGACTGCTTATGAACACGTTTAAAGTGGAGAAACAATCCAGCGCCGAGGCGACGCCCCTTGTGCTGGTCCCCACTTGAATAGTTGTTTCAATAGGTATGGCGCAAAAAGAACATTCCCCTAGCCCCAGTCACATGACCCAGACCCTCTTGCCTTCTTTCACTCCTCCCTATCCCCTATCCTGTACTATCCCTCACCTCTACCCCAAATTTTTAACCACCCAGTACTAGACTGGTTGAGGTACACCCTACCTCACCAATAATTGTTTACACTCCTTTGCTTTACTTCTCTGTATCTTATTTACACTCTGCTATGTTTTATCTACGCCAACAGTACACATGGCAAGCCAATTACCACCTGTGTTCATCCATCCGCCAATATCCTGACATAGTACAACGTCAGCTGGACCGATAAAAATCTATTAATTACAATTGCATAACCACTTACTCAGTAGTACAACTGGGCGAGCTAATCATATCATATTGTACTCACCTTGCTAATAACCTGTATTATCATGTGTCTTATTACCTATTGAATGTGTTAGTTATTTTTGTTAGTAAATTAGTTAATTAGTAATTTTGTTAGTAATGTAGACTGCAGCAGCAGGTAGAAGGCCCCAAATGTTCTTGACTGTTTTTACTGTGAATCATGTCTTGAGATGCTGGATAAATAAAATCTTTAAAAAAAAAAAAAAACCTGAACCTTTGCTCTTGAGTGACCCCATGGGCACGGTTCCCTTCCCTCCCTTTCCCCTTCTTCATTATCATTTTGCATTTGCTTCTCTTGGTAAACGTTTGGGAATGATGTTGGGTCCGTTAGGCAAGAGAGTACAATGGCGATCAGAGGAAAAAGCCCTTGGAAAGTGCTAAAACAAGTATGCCTTTCCACCCAACGTGTTTTGTGTTCTATAACCCTCTCAAGCAGTCTTTGCTCTTTGGGTGACATGTTAAAAAAGAGAAATATTTTATTTAATAAGTCAACCAACTTCCTGACATTCGGTATCTTGCAGGATGAAGCAATTGCCAGGTTCAAAACATGACTGCTACAATGGGTATACAATGCACTTTGAACTAACCTTTTGATGATGTCATGTACCCCAGCCTTCGGTGATGACATAATGGCTGCCCAATCATATGCCTGCCCTCTAATCCCTTCAATGTCCAATCCATTACTTTAGAATGACTTTAGAATAACCTGAGCAGTTGCAACACTGGTGGCCCTTTCAAGGTGCGCAAATAATGGAATAGATGGCTTCTTCTGTCTTGAGTGGCTCTGTAATTTCTGCCCTAATATGCTGACCAATAATATAAATGAGTTCATTCTGCACAGTTTTTGTGGTGTAAGTTTCTTTCCATTTTTCTTTGCATTAGAGAGATGCACAGATAAACACTCATCACTTCCTGCAAAAAAGTTCAATGTGGCCAGAAGATTGCCAGATTGAGCATCATCTCTTTGCCCCCTACAGGGGATATTCTGCTTGCCCCAGTGGATAACTGCTCTGACAATGCATTTTAGAAAATGGAGATGATTAATCTACAATCTAAAACAAATTAACATATAACTATTCTACCCCTCGTTCATGGAAATTCTTTGAGCATTGGATTTTTAAATTTTTTTGTGCAAGTTTCCCTATCCTCCTGATCGCAGCTCTCCAGGTAGACTGTTCCACAATCTCTTTCCTCTATCAAATACACTGTTCTTCAATCGTTCTTTGTGTGCCCTATCAAGTTTGAACATGTTTGCCTGTCTATTTCGGAGAACAATGCCAGTGTTGACAAGTGGCTCATATCTACCACAACGAGCAAAAAGCAATTTCAAGGCCACTATTTCAGCTCTTTCAAATGATGGTAATTAACCAGATTTTTCTCTCAACTTAGAGTTGTTCAAATCTCTTCCAAAAGCCATTCGTAGACATTTATTCCAAACTAGCTGAATCTTTTTCTTTAAGTTCTTTCCCAATATTTGCAGGTACCTTTACTGTCATGCCTCCATCACAAACAACGTATTGACCCTGGTCGGCCAAGAAATCCTTTATCAATTTTAACAGAGTGTTGCCCATCCTCAATCTCTTTAATTTTGCCAGCAAAAACATGTGGTTCACCGAATTAAACGCTTTGGAAATATCAATATAAATCGTAACCACTGTTTTGTCATTTTCAAAAATCATTTCAAGAGCATCAAAAACCGCATCGTTTGTAGATGAATTCTGTTTAAAACCGTACAGACCAGCAAAGAAAAAGCCAGTAGTTTCCAAAAATTCGTACAATCGTACATAAATCAATATTTCCAAAACTTTACTCACAATTGGTACTAAGGTGTTTGCTCGAATATTAATCGGTGCAGTTTTCCATGTAAGAGGCACTTTCCCAGCAAAACAGTGAAGAACTTCAGACATAACAGCAGAGATAATTTCTTAATATGAGTATCAATTTCAGGGAACCCAGAGTTTTTACTCTTGTCTAAGCTGTTCACAATGTCCCACACCTCCCCCTCCCTTATGTCAGGAAACATCTAAGTTCTTTCATCCAAATCAACCCCGTTCACATTTGTTCAGATTGTGACGAAGGTTGTTTTGGCCAATGTTGGCAAAGAAAATGTTTGCATATTCCAGTGCCTCCATACGTTTTTCCTTGCCTTCCTCAGTGTCAAATTCATTTAATTGATGTTTACAAGATTTCTTCCCGAAGTTGTATGTGCCAGAGAGAGCGTTCCAAAACTTCTTAGCTGAAGTTGTATGTGCCAGAGAGAGCGTTCCAAAACTTCTTAGGATCGTTACTAAAATCATTCGCTTTCTGTACTAGAAACACCCTTTTTTATCAGGTATTAATTTCTTTAACTCTTTCCTTTTCTCTCTGGCCCGCCTCAAGTCATCGTCTTGTCGTGAGGCTATGGCAGTTCTGAAGGCTTGTTTTCTTTCAGCTACCTTGTCTTTGACATCTTGATATACGCTTGGTGGTTATATCTCTTCCTTACTCTTCTCATTTTAAAAACCTTCTTACTACACTCAAGAATGAAGTCATAGAAACCAGTCCAAATATCGGCTACAAGATGTCTAGTTTGATTGACTCTTGTATCTCTTGGTGGGGTAACAATGCAGTATTTGCAAAATCCACCTTATAGTACATCACTGTAAACAAGCCATTTATATTTCTCAGGCCAAGAGTTCTGGAAAGTCAAGTCTTTACTTTTCCCTCTTTCCCTTTCTGAACGGTCTTGGGATAATTTTTATCTGGAATGAAGTGAGTCTTCAGGAAGTTGATTCTCTATTTTGTTAGACAACCAAGCTGCATCGTTCTTGAAATTCATCATGATGTCACCCATGTCAAACGACCCTAGTGTTGTTCCTGTCTCTAAATCAAGGGGTAACGACACAGAGCTAGAAAACGAATCAGAGAAAGAAAGATAAACAGAAGGAAATCCCTGTTATGATTAAATAAAGAAGTAGGGACTTAGTGAAGCCTTACATCAAAAGTATAAAGTCTGAAATATCACAGCTATAAATAAGTGAAAACGAAAGCAAAAAACTTGAAAGTGTTCCTCCCCTCTTGGTCATGTTATCACTCTGATCACTCTTATTCCATTATATATTGTATGAAGCATTAGTCAGCCCTATACCTGGCAGACCTCCCGAATCTATTCTTATCGTAATAGGCCTACACCTGAATCAAAATTACCTAAATCAATGTGTCTTGCACGTAGAAAGCCTAATATAGAAAGAAATTCATCAAAGATGGATCCATAACAGTTAAAATAGAAACATCCCATTTCCATGTGTCATGGCGTTAACAAGTGAAAGATTGGGTACCAAAGAAACCGACCATTTTAAAGCATAAGGCTTTGGATGGCGTGGAAGATTTCTCCTGCTTATGATGCCTCTTCATTTTGAAAACCTTAGCACTCGGTGGTACTAACAAGACTAGATGGTGGTGCCAAGAATCGGCTTTGGATCATATAGATCTGAGGATCCCCCTTTTGTTGGAAGTTTTGTTAGAGATAGTTTCATTCCCTGGGGATTCCCCTACTTCTACTCTAGAATTGGGTATCTAAGGGATGTATATTTCCTTTGTACAACCCCATCAATTTTCTTATTCCTGCCTTTCTTTTCTATTTACCCAACATTATGGTTGTCAAAATATGACATATTTTAAAAATTGATTTTGCAAAAAAAAAATGATTTTGGAAAGTGGGGGTCCGGAGCCCCGGGACGCCACCCCCTCCCCCTGGATCCGCCCCTGTGCCAGCACAAGGAATCGTTTCATCGCTTGAAGATCGCTTGAAGAAGACAAGATAACTCGTGATGCATTTTGCCATATTGTCATAATAGGAACTATGTTATATTTGGCCTGGCGCGTCGACCTTTTTTTGGCCGCCAACCGGAAACTATTACACCCGCACCATATGGAAGTGGGGAACTATTAGGCCTATGTTTCCCCTTTGTTCTTTTCAACATGGGCTTCATGGTCTTTGTTTCTATCACATCCAATCAGAGGCGCACCTAACATTGCCCCATTCATCCATCAAGGCACATGCATCAATCAATATGAACCAGACAAGCTCCATGGAGTGCCTCAGCTTTTCAGACGTTAATTATTGGAATATTTCTGTTGGCCTCTACGCAGTCTCTGGCGTGATTTGGACGTCAGGTCCTGTTAAGGGCTCGTGCATTGTACCTTAGAATATATAGGGACTCTAAGATTGCCCCATAGCTCCATCCACGCTTGTGTCCTTAGATTCTGTCTCGACTCGGAGGAACCAGAACATCCATCCTCACTGTTGGCAATTGAATGTCTTAACCGGAAGCCTTATATTACAGTAACACCCTCAGGGCTCTCCTAACAATGGATGTTGATGGTAATTACAGAGAGGTATGTAGGCTTCATTTGTAGCTACATGTTAGATGCTACAGATTAGAATCCTTCCCCAATAAAGATTATTTATCTTTGCAAATTATCTCGAGAAATAAAGACAATCACGGTTCTGCAAACGATGAACCTTGAAAAGAGTAAAATAAAACTGGTCTGAGAAGCAAGTTGTCACAGACTTGATTCGCACCTTTACTTGTGAACTCTATCAATAACACCTGATTTACAATTCAACATAAGGGCACTTTTCATGAAACGTTGCCTAGACCTGTATTTCATACAAAATACCATGGTATCAGAGATATTTCAGTTTCAGTTGATCCTGCGTGCACATGCATGGGCACTGAATGTAAGAAAAATTCGAGATCATTTATTTGTATTTGGCCTCAAATGTGGGAAAATCCGGATTTATAGAAGAATTTTTAAATAGATGATTATAATGGGTACTGGGTTTTTTTAAAAAAAAATATATACAATTTAAGCTATTTTTCATTATTGGTATATAAAGGTGGTTATCTTCAGCAAGTAACATCACAATGCAATCAGAACCCTGATAGTTATGGAATTTTATCATTTTGTGAAAGGGGTGCATCATTCCGCATCACGTTTTATTCTAGGTAGTGCCTGAAAAATGTGGCCTGTAGATTTGTTTTTTTTATGTCTGAACAGATGGATTACCGAGTTTTGTGAAGTAGGAGCGCCATCCCGGGAACGCATTTCAACAGCCTGTAAATAAGGAACAATTTGGATTTGAGCATAAATAATTCAGCAAAATATATAAGGGACACATATGTTTCGAATATAATATTATAATTAGTTATTATTCTTTTGTTGGAAAAAAAATAAATTGAAGCCTTATTTACTATGAGGCCGTTATCCCGCGTCATGCGTCATTCCGCGTCACGCTGCGTACACTTCCATACATTTGTGCGTATTTCTTACGCACACTGGGGCCAAAAATAATGGAAATAGGTAGGAAAAAGTATACATTTCCTAAAAGAGGAATTTGTTGTCTTCGAAATGATACAAGAATTAAAGCAATGGCATGATGTGTACTCACACAGCGAACAACGGAATGAAAGAAATTATAATTTAGCCAATTGGACAGCCAAAAGAATTCAAACCCATACATATTGAATGGGGTCGATTCCAGAGATTTAATTGGAATTTTGATGTTTTCCACGTTTTTCGTTTATGTCATATCTTTGTCAATTCTGATCGTATAAAGCAACAAATGGAATGTATGTATTCACAAGAACATTCTCCTCATTTCTAAATAACGTTACATTTAAAGATGAATATCATTTCTACTGATTGCCTTAATCGTTGCTAGTACACTATTGTAATTTATACTTGACAATGCTGTAAAATAATATTATTGTACCTGAATGCAGTGAATATGTATGCTTGTTCCTTGGCCCCTTTTTTAACAAGGTTATTGATGACAGTTATGCACAAGAATCTCTGTCCAATGACATGTATAGAGGGCTCATATCTGTTATACCCAAAAAGGATTGTGACCTTCATCAAATTGGAAGTTGGCGTCCCATAACTTTGTAGAATACTGACTATGAGATACAGTCAATACTTATGAGTAACAGGTTGAACAAGTACTAAGTTCAGAAATTATCAAGTTAAGTTTGGTTTATCTATTTAATATTACAATTAGTGTCAACTTAATTTATATAGCTGGTGTTTCCAATGGAAACGATTTCTCAGGCTCAATTACTTATGTCCGATGTCAGGCGGAAGACCTACCTAGACACCTCTGAGACATGTAGAGAAAGGGAGAAAAATGATAAACTTAGGGAAATACCTATGTAGAAATAAGATCCACTAGTCCTCCTGAGTTTCCACTAGTCCTCACAGACCAGAAGGTAAAATCTAATATGGCACAAAAGACATACTAATCATACTAATGTCAACTAGACTAGGGTTTATATACACTTGACTTTTATTTCCACTTCAGTAACTGTAACCAATAATGAATAACTCTGCAATAGCCAGGGCTGTAAAAAAAAGTTGGTTGTAAAAAAAGTTGGTTGAAAAATAGTTGGTCGAAAAGAAATTGTTAAAAAATAGTTGGTCGGAAAAAAATTTTCGTTGAAAAAAGGTTGGTCGGAAAAAAAATTGTCGTTAAAAAATAGTTGGTCGGAAAAAAATTGTTGTTAAAAAAAAGTTGGTCATAAAAAAAAAGTTGGTCGTAAAAAGTTGGTTGAAAAAAAGTTGGTTGAGAAAAAATTGTCGCTAAAAAATAGTTGGTCGGAAAAAAACTCGTTAAAAAGTTGGTCGTAAAAAAAAGGTTGGTCGTAAAAAAAAAGTTGGTCGTAAAAAAAAAGTTGGTCGTAAAAAAAAATGGTCGGACGGAGGTAACATCCTATTTTAGCCATTTTTTTTAAAAGAAATGTTTTTCTTTCTTATATTATGCAAAAGTATGTATTCGGATTATAATTGTGTCTAACCTATTGGAAAAGGTATTGGTTAAATGATGTATTCAGGTTAAAATATGACAACTCTTGGTATTTTTGTAATGCTAAAAGATTGTTTGTATGTCAGACGGAGGTAACCTTTTCCAGACATATACTAAGTAAATCATCTCCATTATTCTAAACTGTAGTGTATATTCTGCATTATGCAAAAAATGGATCCTTATGATTAAAACACCAAATTGCGCCATTTCATGAGAAATGCTCATACATATTTATTTATGTGTATATAATATCATTTCCCCTTGGAAACGCTTAAATGCTCTTAAACAGACGAACAGTCAAAGTGTTTTAACCGATAAAGAAAAAGTAATAAAGTAACACCAACAGTCAAACTGTTGAACTGATGAAGAAAAGGTAATAATATAACAGTAACCATACTTGTTTTACACCTTGGAAGAATGGGAAGCTATTGGGACATTAATTCCAAATGTACTGAAATCACTCAAATATTTAGAGATATCCCTAAAAAAATTCCAGATGTCATTAAATATTAGAGATGTCGCTAAATATTTAGTGATACATCACTAAATCATTTAGAGATATCTCTAGACCATTTAGTTATGTCACTAAAATAATGTGATGTCACTAAATGAATTACAAATATCTCTGAATGATTTGGTGATATCACTGAATATTTAGATATATATCATTTTAATAAATATGGAGTAATGTCCCTGCGGCTTCCCATATGGAAGTCACCACAAATATGAATGCCCTACCCCCTGTTCTATCTATGGAAAGCGGAATGCATATAACCGAAAATTGCGCATGCGCAAAAAGCGGCAACCATTTTTATCGCAACATTACCGAAATTGACGCAAATTCCATCCGACTTTCGCGGCCGCAATTTGCGGTACTTCAGCCGCCCATTTCGCAACTCTTACCGATTTCGTCGGCCGTGATATGCTGCCGGATTAACCAAACAGATTGCTAGAATCAATGTAATCAATGCCGAATATACTCGAATTTATCTTGTATTGATTGACCAAATTGCAGCCTAATTTAGCAGAATTTACTAAATGTGTACAGCTGCCAATTGCACATTTTCTGAAAATCTGCCTCATGTAACATGTACAATATAATGAAACGTAATTTTTACGTTCACATACACACTTGAATAATGTTGGAAAATTGTGGTTACTCCAGGGCTGGGCAAGCCATTAAAACATGCACTATCCCCCATATGTTCCAGTGCTCCCCCCAAATAGTGATACACTAATAACACTGGTTATGATAAAAGGGGAAATAGAGATAAAGTAATGGTAGAAGTAATGGTAGAAGTAATGGGAGGTAGTGTAGGTAAGTGTAGGTAAGTAAGTGTAGGTTGGAGTTGTATAGAGCCCTTGAGAAGGGCAGGAAAAGGCGATAATAGGGAATGTTGATAATTTTAAAGAATTTTTAATCGAAAATGGTAGAGGGGTAAATAAGAATTCTAATGAGAGTGAAAATTTAATAAGGAAAATTAATAGTTTAGAAGTTATGAGGGTTGAAAGATGAGAAGATTGTATGGTAGGGATATCGTGGTAAGGTGAGCGATAATAGGGAGGGTTGATAATTTTAAAGAATTTTTAATGGAAAATGGTAGAGGGGTAAATAAGAATTCTAATGGGAGTGAAAATTTAATAAGGAAAATTAATAGTTTAGAAGTTATGAGGGTTGAAAGATGAGAAGATTGTATGGTAGGGATATAGTGGTAAGGGTTGTATGGGCAGTTAGTATGGGTAGCAAGCCTGTAAGCAAGTGTCCTAAGTGCCTGTACATTTTCTGAAATCTGACCCATGTATCTATGCATATATATGCATATATTATGTGATGTGTTACAGGAAAATGAGTCACACGTCTCCACCACTCTGATGTGCTGAATTAACCTCTTAATATGCTGAAAAGTGCTGCACTCTGAAGTCTCCTACATGCCAATAAATTATTCAATAAATTATACCCTCCTCCCTCACACCCTTATCCCTCATACCCTGCTCCCTCACACCCTCACACCCTTCTCCCTCACACCCACTTCCCTCATACCCTCCGCCCTTATACCCTCCTCCCTCACACCCTTCTCCCTCACACCCACTTCCGTCATACCCTCTGCCCTTATACCCTCCTCTCTCATACCCTCCGCCCTTATATCCTCCTCCCTCACACCCTTCTCCCTCATACCCACCTCCCTCATACCCCCCACCCTCATACCCCCCCCGCCCTCACACCCTTCTCCCTCATACCCTCCGCCCTTATACCCTCCTCCCTCACACCCTCCTCCCTCAAACCCGCCTCCCTCACACCCACATCCCTTGTACCCTCCTTCCTCAGTCCCTCTCTCAGACCCTCCTCCCTCGGGCCCACCTCCCTCAGACCCTCCCTCAATCCCTCCTCCCACACACCCTCCTCCCTCAGATTGGCCCCCTCAGACCACAGATTGGCCACCTGTGGCATGTGTAATGCCGTAGCTTATTCTCACTTTTATACTACTTACGATTGTTTTAAAATGGAGTGTATAGAGCATGCATGCTGCGCATCCATTTATCGCGCCTTGCGCATGTTATCCTGTGTTGTATAATTCTGAGTGTGGCCACGAGATGGCAGTATAAGCTAGTCAACTTCATTATATTCTCCTTTGCTTCTTTGTACTTCTTATTATTTAATTATAACACCTTTTCTTATACGTGATACTATTGTACCTGGTTCAGACCTTCATTATGGAATAAATTAGAGTAATTACAATATAGCTTATGCCTTGTTATCTTTATTTCTCCTCCCCTGTGCACACCGAGGGTCATTACACATGTGTGTATATATGGGTCAGATTTTCAGAAAACGTACAATTAGCAGCTCTACACATTAACGAAATTCTCCTAAATTAGGCTGAAAAATCATAAATACCAGATATATCTAAGTATATTTGGTATCACATTGATTTTAAGTATCAGTTCTGTTATGTTAAATTGCATTTTGAAGCTCATTTTTGCCTTAAATATGGTTTATTTGAGAGGATTGGTGAAGGCAAATTGTACATTTTCTGAAAATCTGACCCATATATGCAGACATACGTACATGTATACATATGCCCGTGTATACATCCATGTGCTCATGTATATATGTATAGATATACATATAGATGCATGCTTGCTGCTACAATTGGCCGACCATATTACCAACGTGATATATGTAAATAATCAATTAACCATTACCCATTATTATATCAATCATATAACCATTCAAAACGTATCATGACAATACAAGAACATTGTGATTACATATGAGAAAATGTACCTATAATGACTTGGGTCAAATATTCATTAATGATCCGAAGTTTGCAGCCGTCGTTTGCGGCCATATTGAACGCACAAGAGCGCGAAAATATCGGTGTGTCATGCGCATATATTGGGTATCTCATGCGCCAATTCTGGCCGTACATGCGCCAGTTTCGGTCGCGCATGCGAGTCCACCGCTTCAATCACCCGCGTTTCTCGGCAACAAAATTCGCGGCCGGGAAAAACGGCAACGCGCATTTGGCGCAACCGCTTTTAGCGCAGCAACCCGTATATAGCGGGCGACATTGGCGGGTGCGGAAAGTACGGTTCCCATTGAATTACTATTGAGCCGCTTTTTGCGCATGCGCAATTTTCGGTTATATGCATTCCGCTTTCCATAGTATACATATTCATACCTAGATGTTTAAAAATGTGTGTAGCCCATTGCAATTGTTAGTCCTAGCTGTCCAGTTACCTCCTCCAGTAGGCTCCTCCAGTAACCTCCTCCAGTAGGCTCCTCCAGTAACCCCCTCCAGTAGGCTCCTCCAGTAACCTCCTCCAGTAGGCTCCTCAAGTAACCCCATCCATTAACTCCTCCAGTAACCTCCTCCAGTAACCCCATCCAGTAACCCCATTCAGTCACCTCCAGTAACGTCCTCCAGTAGGCTCCTCCAGTAGGCTCCTCCAGTAACCTCCTCCAGTAACACCCTCCATTAACTCCTCCAGTAACCTCCAGTAGGCTCTTTCAGTAACCTCCTCCAGTAGGCTCCTCCAGTAACCCCCTCCATTAACTCCTCCAGTAACCTCCTCCAGTAACCCCATCCAGTCACCTCCAGAAACGTCCTCCAGTAGGCTCCTCCAGTAACACCCTCCACAAACCCCCTCCATTAACTCCTCCAGTAGGCTCCTCCAGTATCCTCCTCCAGTAGGCTCCTCAAGTAACCCCATCCATTAACTCCTCCAGTAACCTCCTCCAGTAACCCCATCCAGTAACCCCATTCAGTCACCTCCAGTAACGTCCTCCAGTA
Organism: Sthenelais limicola; assembly: GCA_942159475.1. Taxonomy (NCBI): domain Eukaryota; kingdom Metazoa; phylum Annelida; class Polychaeta; order Phyllodocida; family Sigalionidae; genus Sthenelais; species Sthenelais limicola. The sequence continues at coordinate 110,854,502 of OW804096.1, read as the reverse complement.
GGCTCCTCCAGTAACCTCCTCCAGTAACCTCCTCCAGTAACACCCTCCATTAACTCCTCCAGTAACCTCCAGTAGGCTCTTTCAGTAACCTCCTCCAGTAGGCTCCTCCAGTAACCCCTCCATTAACTCCTCCAGTAACCTCCTCCAGTAACCCCATCCAGTCACCTCCAGAAACGTCCTCCAGTAGGCTCCTCCAGTAACACCCTCCACAAACCCCCTCCATTAACTCCTCCAGTAGGCTCTTCCAGTAACCTCCTCCAGTAGGCTCCTCCAGTAAACCCTCCAGTAACCTCCTCCAATGACCTCCTCCAGTAACCCCCTCCAGTAACGTCCTCCAGTAACCCCTCCAGTTACCTCCTCCAATGAACCCCTCCAGTAACCTCCTCCAATACCTCCTCCAGTAACCCTCTCCAGTAACCTCCTCCAATGAACTCCTCCAGTAACCCCATCCAGTCACCTCTAGTAACGTCCTCCAGTAGGCTCCTCCAGTAACACCCTCCACAAACCCCCTCCAATACCTCCTCCAGTAACAACCTCAAATGAACTCCTCCAGTAACCTCTTCCAATGAACTCCTCCAGTAACCTCCTTCAGAACATCTCCAGTACCAGTAACTAATTAGAAGAAAGAGGATGAATGAGGTGAAAGTTTCCACTGAAGCTTAAGATAGGTAACATATATATATTTGATATGATTTGTTAAAAGATCTAGGCCCTAACCCAGTGAACATACCAGGTAATGGCAAAAACAGGAAATATCTTAATTTTGAAATGGAAAGAAAGCTCGTAAATCCTCCCTTAAAATGGGCCTATCTGAATAAATCTTGATTTTTATCAAAGAGCAGAACCTTCTTGCCATGTCTATGTATGCTGGCTCATTGCCCCTTCTTTGATGAGGGGCTTATTAGGGGCAACACATGGGTGATAAGTTTTAGACCAATATATCGTTCACAATTGCCTAAATATATGAAAACAATCCGAGGAACAATTGCTCAACTATCCTACATAAATATTCACCAAAACAGTCTCTTGGTAGGTATAGAATTGTATGATTATATGTATGTATTTATATGTATATTCTTACATGATGACGCCCCCCCCCCCCCCCCCCGCCCTCTGCACCCATGGATACGTCACATATGGGTCTGATTTTCTGAAAATGTACAATTCGCCTTCACCAATCCACTCAAATAACCCTCATTTAAGACATAAATGAGCTTCAAAATGCAGTTTAGCCTAACAAAAACAGATACTTTAAATCGATGTGATACCAAATATACTCAGATATAGGCCTACCCGGTATTCTTCATTTTTCAGCCAAATTTAGCAGAATTTATTTACTAAATGTGTAGAGCTGCCAATTGTACATTTTCTGAAAATCTGACCCATATAAGCGGAAACGGCGATCTATATGATATAGAGCCATGATGCCGTATATATTAAATATTCATTGGTGACATATTGATTTATATTGCATTATTATGTATTGAGTGAGAGTTGGATTCATTAATATAGCCTATATTGAAATATCTTTACTACCTAGAGAGCTAAGCTATCTATTGGTATTAGTCTCTATTACCCTTTGTTATTATTACATCATCATATCATATCATATTTACATATCTCCCCATATTAATGTGTATGATAACAGGTTAATAAGTTAGATATTATCATTATTCTAACCTCGCTCACATAGCAATTGATAACGATTGATAACGATTCATAAGGAATAGGCTCAGCGATGGTTAACAAGCGATATGTGACAATGTGACATGCGACTTCAGTTTTCATTTAAGGAGGCATTGGACGCCCGCAATTTACGCAAAATAGGGGCGGGCGAAAATATCGGTGTGGCATGCGAAAATATCGGTGTGGCATGCGCATATATCGGGTATTTCATGCGTCGATTGCGGTCGCGCATGCGAGTTCAACGCTTCATTCGGCCGAGTTTGTCGGCCGCATTTTGCGCCCACAAAATTATCGGCCGGTAAAAACGGCAACGCGCATAGGGCGCAACCGCTTATGGCGCATCAACCCGTATATTGCGGGCGAGATTTGCGGGTTGGGAAAGTACGGTTCCCATTGAATTAGTATTGAGCCGCTTTTTGCGCATGCGAATTTTTCGGTTATATGCATTCCGCTTTCCATATCTATCCACTGTTGGAAAATATTATATGCATTAAGTTATCTTTCTTACTTGGAATATCCAAATAAAATCATGTAGGAAACCTACGATAGGGAAAAATTGTAAGTGACGGCTTAGGTCATTTCTCGTAATCAAAGGTGGTTTTTGAAGTACACTGGGGACATACGATACCCAAAGTAAATTACTTTCCAATCTCTCATTCCTTGCTACTTCAACCGGGGATTTAACTCCTGTCCAACTCCCAGCCAATCCAAACCAGATTCCCAGATTCTGCGCTATTTATATGTCAATCAGTTATGGGAAATGCTACCGGGTAAAGTCGGTCACGTATGGGAGAGTGCCCTGAAAAGTTTCAGAAGCGGCGTACTATTATTTTGTGTTGTGTTAATGTTGTGTTAAAGTTATTTGGAATATTTATTAGAACACTAAAAATGAAATTTATTTTGACAAAAGGACAATTCGTAATACAGATTGATATCATAATCGTTATCATGAAGCGCACCTAAAATTGGATCCAAGGCAGCCTGTTGGACTAAATATAATTATACCACTGCAGAGTCATAGAAAATCTCCTTCGATTTTCACTCAAACATCTAACCCATTGAGGACGGGGGCAGTTTACACATATTTTGCCTGGCTGACGGGGGCCTTTTCCCCCTTTTTTGGGCTTCAGGACGGGTCTTTAACATGAGGTTTAGGGTTTAAAAACACTTTAAGAATATTTTCTTCAAATAATATGTGTCATATGTACATCGTTTAATGGGTGTAAACAGTTATTGATCATATTTTTTCATAATTTCTAGAATTTGGTCTTCAATAATTAAAATAATGGGTCTCAATTGGGTGCAATATGGCGGCAACCTTGCTCCAAATTCACTTTCCAGCATTTACGTATGTTAGTTATGACGTCATCATTATTGTCTCCATGACAACATATATATAAAAATATTTCTAGTATGTTTGTATACATATATTTTAAATTTCATCAAAATCCGTTCATCTTTTATTAAGTTATGCCCCCTTCAATTTATCTAAATAATTGATGCCTTGAGGCATCACCCCGTCCCCTGAGCCAAATTATGTGTGATGCCTTGAGGCATCAGCCCGTCCCCAGGGCCATTTTGATGTTGATGCCTTGAGGCATCAGCCCGTCCTCAATGTGCTAAGCATGTGATGGAAGACTGCAAAATACAACTACTTCGGTTGTAATGCGACAAAATGAGTGGCGGAACCTTTGAATTCCACTAAAAAACGAGTTCCGGGGAACTAGCAAAAGAGAATGCACATTATTTGTTAAAATTCAAAATTAACATTTTAACATATGATACCGCCTTATATTTATCGAAACGTTGCATGATAATTAATATAATTAATAGTTGCACCCGGGTATCACCATTAATAGTTAGTTAGAATGGTGATTTATAAGGTAGCTGTTTGCTGTACATTTAAGTCCTACATGCAGGTTATGAGTTTAGAACATGCTGTCAAAAAGGTTCTACTCTGATGTTTGGTTGTCAGTACAAATGGTTCCTTTGAGTCTGCTCATAGATTTACCATATGATGACCCTCGAGACAATGAATGAGACTAATTGTATCATTAGTCAAAGACACGGGACGATATAGTCCAAAGTATTAACAGCTAAATCCCTGTGTAATTAGCCCACATTGACTTGCCAGAGCCAAATTAAGCTCTGGTGGAACTTAATTGTCCTTTCCAAATGTAAGTTCCCCTTTTCTTTGCCCCCATTGATTAATTCATGCAACAGTTCTTTTTTTCTTTTTTTCTTGCATTTGAGGCCACGACTTTTACAAAACACTTTAACCCCCCCCCCCCCCCACACACACACACATATATATATACACGCTCACACACTTTTGGGGGCAGTCTAAAAAGGTCCAAGGCTGTAGAATCTTTTTAAATATAAAAAGTGTATGCTGCATTTGTATCAGAAAATCTAATTACATATATTTGATACATTCTTAAGTTCTTATTGTTAGGTTTATAACAAGAGAGTTGCCTTATAATAATCACATGCAAATACATATGTAAGCAGTGTTCACAAAAGACTTCATATAAACCAGCCATGCAGGCCTTCTGCCATGGACCCATATAGTTTCGATGTTCTATTGTTACAGCATTGGACTTTTCCTGTATAGTTCTAACGTGCCCAAGATACTTGGCGGTTCAGGCTCTGCTTAGTTCAGATATTGAGGCTGTCTACATTGCATATATATCGTATAGTTCGGATGTGATGGTCTCACACTGCTATGGACAGAAACAAAAACCTCTGTCTAGAGAGGTGAGGAGAGACCAATGAATGGTGGTGCAGAGGCGGAGGTGCTGGACAGACTCTGGAGGAATACTCTGAACAAGTATTTAAGTTGATGCAGAGACAAATAATGTACCCGTATTCATTTTCTTACTCAAGTCTGGTTTATTATCTATATTTTATTTCATTTATTTATTTTCATAATTATGTCCTCTCACCATTTATGATAATGCTTATAATAATAATAAGTAAAGTCTGAGAACTCTCGGACCTCAGTTAGATATGTTCTCAGAATCTAGACATATTCCAGGGGGATTCATGCTCTGGGTCAAACAAATGCTGTATGTGTTATTAGCGGGGTTTCATGGCAACAGGCAAATCATGACGGAATTAAAACCCCACTTTTCTTGCTAGAGCCTTTTCTTAGGCTGTTAGATCCTTTGGTTATGGTCGTCAGTTTTGTCTAAGGTTCCCGGGAACCAAGCCGAGGCTTGTTTCCAGGAGCCTTAGACAAAACGAAGGACCATAACCGAAGGATCTAATGGCTTTAGTCCCCTTTTGTTGGGCTGTTACTCTCATTAACAACAATATAGAGCCAATTCATCATGTGACTCAGCAATGTAACTAGCCCCATCAACATGTTGAAGATAGAAAGGGGGTGGGAGGAGAGTGGGATAGTGGATGGAAAGGGGAGGGGAAAGGAGAAGAATTGGGGAGAGGACTTACTTGTCATAAGGACTTTGGACATGACTTACAACATGACCATACGTCCTAAAAGTGTTGTAACTGGTGTAATTGTAATTGGTGTAATTCTCCTCAATTTATTTTGTTAGGCGATCTGCTTGGCCATTATTTATTATTTGGTTGAATTCGGTTTGGGCTGGTATAACTCTTTGTAAACCCTAGTGAGTTTGAGAGCAGTCTAACTCAAAAAGACGGCATTTTAGCCCGATCCTTTTCAATTATTGACAACTTTCTGCATCATACCCTTATTTCAAATTCTCAAAATAAAAATTAAATGCATACATACTCCATAATCTAGAATGTTATTCCCTCCAGAAGAGTAGGGTTAGTAACATTCCTCAAAGCCCTGATCTCAGATGGCCCCGCTCATTTTACAATTGGTTTTGGAGACAATTATTCTATGTGAGCCTTTAAATAAAATGTACATAAATGAGAATATCAAAGTGAAAGTTGTATTATTTCTAATTGTCATTATATGTGAATTTGGGCGAATTCCCTTAATAACAATGTGAGCTCCTATAATGTTATAATATACTTCAACAAACCGTCTATTTGGTTTAACAATTTTTATAGGTCTTATTTCTATCATGTTCTATAATTTTTTTCTCCTGATACATGTAAGTGCTTTCAAATGTATTCTGAGGTTTACTAAGTCATTAACATAAAGTTCTTCGTAAAACGTCTTATCTTTTGAAATTCATAGGTATGAGGAGTGGTCTGGGTACCTTCAGTTTCAATTTATCAACATTATTAGTGGACTTTTACAGTGGCTTATTACTTTCAATATATGTAGTATATGGTCAGTTCTCATGAACAGGTATTTTTGGCTAAAAATTCAAATGCATTGAAACTATTTGCCATTTACATATATCATTGTACATATATTCAAGGATTCATAACCAACATTTGGCACACTAATTTTAAAAACTGTGCATTTGGTGAGGAATCGATTTTCTAACGTTGCCACCCCAATGCTTTTGGATAGAAACATTGTAGAGGTAATGAGGGCCATTTTTCAAATTTCAATATTTTTGTTTATTATTGTATCATTAAGTTAACGTTTCAAACTAAACATTTGGTTGAAAATTGGAAAAAAAAAAATTTCTTGTTTCAGGCACTTCATTTGAAAATCATTTTAATTTGTTCACACCGAAAGCTCAAGGACATGGCGTTGTTCTAATCCTTGTCAAATATTCACGATTTCTCAAAATCAATATTTTTGTATTGATTCTTATAGTACATATATATTAAAATTGTCTTGTTTTAATTGTCTCCCATTATGTGCGCGCCTGCATATCACAGAGATATCAAGTAATAATAAACATTAGCTAACATATTATTATATTAGCTTCAACTTTCACCTTTCTTGCATCATGTATTTTTGTAACCTTATGAACTTTTCCTGCCAAATTTCGTGCCTTCCATTCTTGCCCTCTGGGCCCTTACACACTAAAACATATTATTCATGCGAAGCAAAATAGCCCTTAGATTTAATGTTCATAGATGAACATTAAATCTAAGAGGTTCTTCGGTTCTTCGCATCTATCCTAGCTATTCCCATATGGTATTGCCTCCCATTTATTAAATATCTTCTTTAACTTCTCATTTTTAATTGGATTTATATATAGCCTTTAGCGATTATATTTCCATCTAAGTATCCTACCCTATTGCGTGAATATTTGTTTATGTTTTAGCGGGTTGATTTAATGCTTTGCGGAAAATGGATATAGGAATCTCGTATTCTGCAAAGACGTCTTCCCCCCACCCACACCCCGCCCCCACACCCCACCCACCCCCACACCTCTCTCTTTTAAGCTTCCGCATTGATTGTATTAGTTGTGTTAAGAATGCTGTGATATTTTTGGAAACCCCAGCCTAAAATCGAATTATTGGATTCTTGAGTTTAATTCTTTACATTGGCATCTCGGACATACTTAATTTTTCCTCACTAAGAAGTCCCTCTGGCGGAATCGATCGTAGATGGTTTTCTCTTTGCGAAGACGAACAGTTTGTTACCATGACATGTCTATTTACTGAATATGAAGGATCGGCGGAGTTTTGACATGAAAACCAATGCCCCAATAATGCTTGTGCTTAACTATGTCATTGGAAGACAATGTATTGTTCTTCATTCAAGGTTTACTCTATATCCTAGGGGTTAAAGCCAATATTCAATTTCAATGATCGCACGTTTAGCCTATATGTTCCTGTTTCATTAGAAAACAATATAATTGTTATGTTTTGATTTGGTTACTTGCCTCTTGCACTTTTGCTGCGGAATGTTCACAAGATCGACCTCAACCTCGCATTCATATATGGAGGAATAAACAAGAAATAGTTAACAGTGATCAATTTACATTTATATATTTATTTCCGGTTCATGTAGAAGATTGCGTTTCCAAGGGAACGAAGATTGATGTCAGTTAAATATAAAATTCGTGAGGGAGGTATAGTAGGAGGGAGTGGAAGGGGAGACAGAACACATGAAATCCTTATCCCATATATGACTGGTCAGTCCATGTAATTCTGTTGGTCCCTTTAACACTTTGCATATGAGGCATCTTATTTCTCAGCTTGCCACTTTAATTCACATATGGTCTACCCTTTAATTCACACCTAAACGCCATCCCCTCCCCCTCCCAGCCATTACCAGCATGATTCTGATCCCATCTACTGATATCAGAATGAACAGATTCTTCACACTGATATCCAGGATGGGAGGAGCCAAGATGCTATCAATGATTGACAGATCTCACCCCAATTCAATTAGATTGATGATAACATCAATCTAAAAAGGATTTGTAAAGTATTTCACTCCTACTTATCAATCCGGAGTAACCGATTGGACATGGTTCGATAACACTGCATGATCTATGGTGTAGCCTACTCACCGCCAATATGTTTTTTCCATTAACTAAGCCCTATTAACTTATGACATGATATTTTATCAAGATCACCAATTGATTTAAGTGGAACTTGTGCATATATTTTTGCAATGCTTCTTTCTGAACGTCTATAATATATTCATGGACCCCATCAGATATATAAGATTTTCTAAATGAATTATAGCCACTATAGCTATCCAGCCTGGGCCCGCGCACATAAAAAACTAGTCTTTAGACAATGTCTAGGCGAAAATCTTCAATAAAATCCCCGGCTTCAAGGACAATCTTGAAATCTGATTTAGTTTTTGTCTCCGGTCTCTGACAATTAGACAATGTAATTGTCTCTAAAATTTGTGTCCTTATTTGCGGTAGTTTTCTGGCGGCTGGCGGTAGTTTTTTGCATAGAGATACAAGCTATTTTCTAAGATTTGCAGCAGGTGCACAGATAATGGAGAGACAATCAAAACGAGACAATTTTAAGTAGTTCTAGACAATATATCTTGTTCATAAAGCAGTTTGTCTATTGTCTCTGGGACAATTTTGCAGTCTCTGTGACAATTAGGAGGCCGAAAGACCAAAAACTAAGGACAGCTCCAATAGCTGTCCTTAGGTGGTTTTGTCTTGAAATGTTGGAGTTTTGTCACTAAATTCACAATTTTGAGACAATTTTGAGACAATTTTGGTTGTTTTACATTGAATGCAGTTCATCTATTGTCTCTGGGACAATTCTATTGTCTCTGGGACAATTTTGAAGCCGAAAGAAAAAAGAATTAAGAACAACTCAGATAGCTGTCCTTATAGGTGGTTTTGTCTCGAAATGTTAAAGTTTTGTCACTAAATTCACAATTTGGAGACAATTTTGGTTGCTTTACATTTCAGGCTTACTCGACCGTCAAACCATGCCAAAAACTACCGCCAGCCACCAAAAAACTACCACAAATTAGGACAAAAACTGAAGAGGCAATATTGTCTAATTTTCAGAGACAAAGACAAAATCAGGCTTCAAGGACAAGGACAATCTGACTTTATGTGCACACCTTTCGAGATTGTCCTTGAAGCCAGGGATTGTATTCAAGATTTTTGCCTAGACATTGTCTAAAGTCTGGAAAGTTTCAAAAAACCTTTATTCATCACTGATTACTTACTTGATTGCCCAGGTTAAATTCAAATCTAAGGCAAAATTGTCTCCAAATTATAAATTTAGAGACAAAACTTCAACATTTCGAAACAAAACTGCCTGAAATTGGCTATAAGGACAAATTTGTTTATGAGCGCGGTTTTGTCTAGATTTGCTAAAAATTGTCTCGTTTTGATTGTCCCTTCTTTATGTGCGCGCCTGCAGAACCCATTTAATTGGACCCGCTACAATTGTTAATATTTTTTTCTCGGGGCGTCGGCAAGTCCGAAACCTATAGCATTTCCTGGGTGATTTCTGAGAGTCCTTCGTAGTTTCTTGTTGATTTTAATCATTTTAACGGTGTACACACCTGCATGACATAACACTATGTTTTACGTTGTCTGCGGCAAGGCCTATCAAAGATTTATATCTAATTGTTCATAACACATATCTCATTGTCGAATAACAACATTCAATGTGTAGCGACAGAAAGACGCTGCAGATGGCGAGATTCGTTGACTTGGGTTAGTTGGGCTAAATGTGCCCTAAGGATGGTGGAAGAAAATCGTGTCTTGGACTAAATTACCAACAGCTCAAATACTAGCCTTTCGTGGAGCCTGCCTCTTGGGTGTTCATTAAGGGGCCAAGTTTCTGTAAAGCGTGTCCTTGTTGCCTGAAAGTCAAAGAGTAAAGATTTTTTTGTTCTAACTAGGGCGCATTAGACGAGATTCTCCTGCCCATGGAGAAAAACATCTAGTGCCGATGGGAGACATGAGAGGCGTGCCCAACTCACGACCTCTAAAATGAGATTTATGTAGCATCTAGTTTCCTCTCAGTGCCAAGAAGCTCTTTTTTCATGCCTGGTTACGATGGACACATCGGCCTTCAATTGGCTTGAGTTTCTGTGTCAATTTCTGCCTACCCTTCAAGCTTGGAATCGTAAACATGCAAATTTGATTTTGATTTGGAAAATATTTTATTCAGGTCGAAGACATTTTTATACATAAAGTACAAATATTCTCAGAATAGCCTGATTTACTATACATTTACAAAGTAGTAGATAGAGAGTTATTTAGGTAAATAAGCTTAAATATATTAGATACAAAAACAGCATAATGACTTCAGCATTATTCTAATAATAATAAATTCTAAATTTTGTTTACAATCCATTCCATCAACATATAGTATTATTTATTATGACAGTATATTTAAGGTTGTGGATGTATATAAAATAGTCCCTCCACCAGCGCCGTGCACTTACACGCTGACCATTATTAATACATCGAGATTTACATATAATTTCACATTGTTTTAGACTTGTGTCCAAAAAGAAAAACAAAAAAAAACATTCATGATCACGCAGGGCAAAATACAAATCAATGTTTGTCAGTCGAGCTATGAGGTATAGCCCCTCCAATGATGGTACCAACTTGTACTAAACAAATATCCTCCTATACAGGAAAATGAAGTTTTAAACCTCTACTGTTCCTGTACATAAGAAGTTACCATGATATACAAATTTGTAATTAATGATTTGAGGGTTTTAGGGTCACCTCTATCCTAATTCTCTCTGGGAGGTTATTCCATACAATGTTCACTCTACCAGAGATGCTTCTACCTAAACGACTTTTTTTCCACTTTATTACCTTTATTTTCTTTCTTTGGCCATAATTTTTCATTTGATAACCCAAGTCCTGATCAGTAAAACTTCCAGTTCTAGAGAGTAAGCTTAAACTCCTCATTTCCCTTCTATTAGATAAAGGGGGAATTTTGCAGTGGGTGTGCATATCAAATATCCCTTTTCTTCTTTATAACTCATCATAGATAATTTTCAAGGCCCTATTCTGTAACTTTTGGAGACAGATATACGAAGATTTTGTTGCAAGATCAACAAAAAAACTCGATCTCTCAATAATTGGCAGAATAAATGTTTTATAAATCAAAAGACACCTTTCGTTGGAAAAAAGATGTTTAACTCTAATTAGTAAATGTTTGAATGTTTGAATCCCCGCAACATTCCTATTCAATAGAGTATATCGATCGCATCTCACAGTTCTAGATTCTATTGAACCTTCCCAGAACCGTGGCATCGCATCATCTTTATCACACCTTTATGTCGTATTTGCCTATACCTTCAACGTTGAACGCACCCCTCGCGATCGGCTATACTCTGGAGCGGTGCTTGACATGATCACCCTTAGCGAATAACAAAAGTAGTCATGGTAGATGGAAGTAAAAGTTCATTTTTCAATAACAGTTGTTGGAGGAGATGCAATGAATCTAGAATATACCTTACGTTATGGTGTACCGCCCTATACACATTTCAGTTCCAATGGAAGAATAAATTGGTCTATGCTGCTCTTCACCACCCTTATAAACAGTTAACAGTGGTAACAGAAAAAGGAGACGACGTGGTATTGGTCGCAGGAGCCGACTTAACTGACCACAATTGACACAAATTGACATAAAGAAAGAACGCATTTTATGGTCGAAGACAGAATAAAAGTTCCATGCGTGAAGTGAACAGGTAAACCCACACAAGAACATGTCCACTGCAATGACCTTTATCATCTCTTATAGGTTGCTATTAGTTACAATTAATGACCCGAGTATGGTTTTCCACTTATTATTAGATCCCGGATATGCTGAATTTTATACAAATTGCATATTTTATTGCCCTAGCTATATATTACCTAGCTATATATTATATTTCTTTTCATGAAGATCGCAGATGAGGCTAAGCCTAACAAAACAACAGTACGATGAAACCAATTGGAAAGAGATATTCTGTAACCCATACAAATGCATGGTGTCCGGGCATGTAACAAGTATCTGAAGCAGATTGATGTAAGAGAAAATGATATATGTTCTTTTTGCCCCGAAAGGAATGATATTGTTCACTTCTTAATGAAACGTCCAAAAACTAAAATGTCAGTCTAGGCCCAAATTTGAGGAAGTCCCTTCAAACGAAGGGAAAGCATCTCGCCTCAAACCACAAAGTGCCATTATAAGTCCATTAAGACGGCAAAATGTCATTATATTCCCATTAAAACGCCGAGTTTTAGGCCAGGAAACCGATAAGCGAAATAGGCTGACATACCATTCTTATCTGATCTGAGGGTTTGGACTTAGAGTGAATGTTGTGGCAAGAGAGTACTGAGATGGATTTACGATAGTGGATACCTCAACAAAAATGCCAAGGGAAGAATCATACTTAAAAGGAGAGGAAATGAAATTGTCGTTAATCCAATAGATATCATGTTTGGGATTGAAATAACAAATGAATGTTCTAAGCTGATTAGTTGGATAATTTTACAGATTAAATCTTTTATATATAGGCAAAAGCTTTTCGCCAATGGATTTGTGGACCTGCTCACTGGTACGAGCTAAAAATGAGATGTAATGTGGTCATACATTCGCTTAAATTCAGAAATATCCGCAAGGAGGAAGAAATGCTGTGGAAACGTCTAGCTAGTGATATAGCTGAACATATTAAAAGTTTAAAATGAAGGGCTGGATAGGCTTTGTAATCGTAATGTTCTTCCTCGTTTAAAATTTGAACCAACTTAAATGAATGTGGCTGTTGCCCAAGGTCGATGTTAAATGACAATAATCGATCATGATGTTTTTGGTGTTTTTCTTTTATTCCTGCTTCTGATCTTGATATACCATGTACTTAGAAATGTATATGCCCCGAAGGCAGGTTTCAGAAATAAAGTCGGTTGTAAAAATAAAAAATAAATCGCAGATGCAATATCATTGTCATGAAAAAGCTTCTGTCTATAGACATAAAATTTGACTTCCAGAAGAATCCAATTTAAACCTTGACATATGGTCTTTCACCTACTAAACATAATCTTCACTTTATCTCCCATGCTTAATTCGATCTTCTGTGATCTTTAATTTGAATATTTCCTGGCTTTTTGCCTAGTCTATTAATCTTTTCAAAAGAAGCTTGCTTCTTGGGCAGTCTATAACAAAATTAATAATGTTAAAGTATGGAATGTTTATGTTTATTTTCTTTCTTCTGCTTGATGTTACAATGAGCTGGTAATGATAAAAAATGAATAAGTTTATCCTCATCTCTACGTACAGTACATGCATACAGGAGAACTTTTAACCGAGATACTTTTCATTTTGTGCATGCTGCCATTTTATTAGAGTACTGACAATGAGGTCAAATACGGTAATCAAATGAATTAGTGGTAAATTTGTAATCCAAACTGACAAGTTTATGTGATGATAGACTAATTTGCACAGGGCAAATGTATCCTGAATGACTCAGGGAAAGCAATATTCGGTCTTTAATCTCCTACTCTCGCAAGCATTTTGACATTTACCAATAGCAACCCACATATGACCCATCATGATTTTATTAGCATAGTTATTAGAGGAGACCCTCGCCTTATCCCAAGTTCAGATGGAAGTCCACAATGGCATACTTATCGGGTTCTTCGTGCATGATTCTATGCGCTTTTACTCGAATATTATAGCTCATTTGACTGACTCAATAGGTCTTTGTTATCGTCTCGAATACCTGGTGCCGAACCAATCACTGCCATAACGGTGATTAGCTTTGGATGTAGGTACCTTTCACATTTATCTTACCGTTGTGTGAGTGGAATACGATGGACTATGGAGTTGGTATATTGGGAGGAGAGTAATTACCTTGGGAAACAAAATCAACATTATTCCTTTTTTTTTGTTTGCAAGAACAGTTGCTGATAGTACAAACGATATAGTTTTGAATACTACTACAGCCATTTCTTGCCAGCACCCCAAATAATGCATAAATTACATATGACCATAGAACGATAAAGAGCTGGTTGAGATTGAAATTGATTAATTAAATAGTTTTTAGGAAAAAGGTAAATCAATTTTTGGGTACCACAAGAATAGCATGAATATGTAATTTGGCCCAATAAAATTTATTAAAAAAATAAACCCAAAACGCCAAAGCTCCACGTCTCCACATATTGTCCTTGACTACTACATAAGCTGAATGGTCTCAGCTCAGCTTCACTTTATTACTATGCTGAGAGAATTATGCTACATAGCTCCACTTTTAGAATATAAATTTAGTTCTCTTGTACTCTACAATATGTTATTCTCTCCCGCTAGGAGTTGCTGTGTGGAATGGTATTGTGTGTTTAAATACTACAAGCGTTACCGAATTTTTAAGATGGTTTATATATTAGATATTGGTCAAAATGATAGCTCCGGGATCTCTGCAAAAGCGTTGAATGCCGCTTTTGAGACCGGAACTGCTAGAAAGCACCGAGGGCTAGCTGTACATCTGATCATAGAACTAGAACCAAGTGAATGCCCAATCACGGCCGCTAGCGCTTGGGCAAAATAGCCTCTACAGCTGACAGGCAACTTACGGTTTGGCGTTATTGTACTGAAAGTTACAGTCAGCAGCCGACGGCTATATACATGGTCTCGGCGTTAATGTCTCGGTGTTTCTAAGGTCGTCCTAACATTTTATATTTAACTACTTTACTAGAAAATTGTCCATCCTGAAATATTAAAGACAGTAATGTTAACATATTTGTCAAACATAAAAAGATATAAAATTACTTATCAGATGTGCTAACGGTTAACATCGTTGGAACTCAGAGTATTCTGAGGGTGGAATCAGCCTAATCTCATGTTTTGAAATAAGCGACTCATGACTTATTTTCCTGTGACACATCTCATAATGCTTATCACACTTTCAGGGATTTTGTGTGCAAAAAGGCCATGCAATATTTACGATATGGGAACGCTGAAAACACCAGCCTGCAATAACCATGTCTCAGCGTGCAAATAACCAACATGTCTGAACGTGCAATATCCCTCTCTGAACATATCTGAACATGCAATAACCAATATGTCTGAGCATGCAGATAAGGTTATTTCCCCTAGCCTTGCTAAAGTTTACACAATTGGAAAGTTTACCATGCATTGACCTGTTGGACTGGAAATTTTACTATATTCTTAGGAGAAATTGGTAAAATACTGACTTTCCTTGAAAGTTTTTCATGCAATATAAACAGCTCTCTCTGAAAGATTCTGACCTGACAGAAGTGCAACCTGATACTAAGGAATGTGGTTGAATCTTTCACAATGGTCATTCATTGATACTCCATAAAACCCCCGCTCTCCATGGTCATTTATTGGTGCTCCATAAAACGAACTGGGCTTTGTTGCACAATGCTGCTCGTATCCCAATCTTTGCTGTTCGTTCATACAGTGTTTCAATGCCTTGCTCGTTCCTTAATTTTACCCAATCGCGTTCGTTCTTTGGCAAACCTACGAGAACTTGTTGCACAACTAATTTGTGGGTTCACGTTCGTGCATACTCGTGAGAAATAGACATTTCAGAGTGCCTTCAATTGTTTTGTTGGTTAGAATTGCCAGTTCAAGTACTATTATTGGAATGATAAGTGGCAATCCATGACTCTGCAGAGACATTGAGGGGTTAAAAGGTTGAAATAGACCATATTTTGTCCACGAACGTGCGGCCAAGGAGTTAAATCGTGGTTGATCTTTGGTAAAGAACAGTTAAGACTAGAGCAAAAAGAGAAACTAGAGAAAAGAGCAAGCTCTGTTGCACAAGGGCTGATCCTATTCTTTCATACTCCTACACGTTCTTAAGTGTCATAATCTTGATTCTACCTTTACACACAATACGGTACCAATGGGTAACCAGTATTATTCAGGGGAATTCCGTCTTATGACCTCACTATCATGGTATATTTCGTTCTATCCTTTCTAATAATAGTACTCAAGTAGTTACCATTGGTTGTGGGTTGATGCATCTGCATCGTCCTAGCTTGCACACATGCACAAACAAAACAATTAAAGCCTTCATTCACACACTCACACACTCACTCACACACTCTCTCACCTACAACATTACCAAGGGCTTGATCTTTGGGAAAGAACGAGCAGGCAAGAGCAGGCCTATTTCCCACGAATACCTAAATGTTTTAAAAAATCAAGAATCACTGTACAAACACTTACTATATTGTTTTTATTCATTTATGTGTGGAAATTAATGAAGAAATTATTTATATATGTGCCCATAATGGTAACGAACAGACTTAGGACAACCCTAAGGGTGGTCCTAACTTTGGCTTGTGCAACACCACTTTCACCCAGATATTTGTCTATGTTCTCACGAATATGTATGAACGTGAACCCACGAATTTGTTGTGCAACAGCTACTCTTTGGTAATCTTTACTAGTCCTCAGAGGAAGGGAGGGTGGGAAGGTGGGAGGGCAACAGGACAACAGCAGTCAGGGACAGTGATTGAAGGGTCTATTCATAGGTAAATATTATACAATTAGAGAATCGGGTTGGAAAACACCTGGCCTAGTGATGTCATAAAAGGGAATTCCTGTAGTATTCACTGGTTACCTGTTCATCAATACCGTATAGTATGTATAGGTACGAGCAAGAGTGTGCAGCTTGGGAACGTGTAGAGTTAGGAGCTTTCCTTGTGCAACAGTGCCTAATCGTTGCTAATCCTGGTCGTTCTTATCCAAAGATCAACCACAATTTAATTCCTAGGCTGCATGTTCGTGGACTTTCATTGTGCAACAAAGCCCTGGCCCCACATGTGTTACTTTATGAGTATGACCCACCCACCTTCTTCAAAATCTTAATCAATAATTGATATTCAAACATCATATCGGTATTCTAGATTCATATGTATAGTTGGCATCACAACGCCCATACTGCGACCCACGTGGATATGTTTACCTCCGACTATGACGTCACTCGGAGTTCCCCGCGCGCTCAACCAATAGGAGCGCATGGAAGCTTTCCTCGTCAAGTGCCACGCCCACGTTCGCCAGTTCAAATGTTTCACTCGACTAGTGAAGAACTATATATTCTCGCTTGAAAATTTTTCAAGTATTTGAACTCATTGGACATCATGTCGCCTTCTAAAGTCAAGCATTGCGATGTATGTGAAGAATCGCACGAAGGCACGGTCGGTGAATCGTGTACGAGATCCATGAACAATCGTATGGCAAAATTAGAGGGACTAGTGTCAAACTTGGTACGTACCGTGGAAGACAAGGTTGTGAACAAGCTGCCGTCTCCATTGGATGCTCAAGCTTCAACAAGTAAAACTGATAGTGATCCTGAAATCGGTTTTACTGGGCGTCAATCTAGGGCATCGAGTGTCGAGAGTTCTATTTATAATGTTCGTGGGGCTGGTCATCGTGCAAGACATCGTTCCAGATCTACGTCCAGGGCTCGGACCAAGCCTTTTGATCATGCCAGCCAACTCGACAAGGGTGAGGATATTGAATCATTTGAGTCATTGCTCTTGTTGAACTTGCGTCTAATTGCAAAATTGGTGGTGGATGAACGCCGCTACGCCGAGATTGCTGGTGTCGTAAATCATTCAGTCACTATGTGCGAGAAGGCCAAATCGCAGGTGTATAATCTAAAGGCTAGTGTTCTTTACGATAAATGTGTGAGAGCCAGGGCGAACAAGGAAGGTCTAGACGCATTTAGCAATGTAAAACAGGAAGAAATCTTGAGATTTTATGCCTTTGAGAATTCAAAAAAGGCTGTCGAAGCGGCTACTCGTAAGAAGGTAAACAAAGACGTCAAGGTGTGTTTCAAGTTCAACTCGTCTGCCGGCTGCACGAAATCGCCGTGTGGATTTCCACACAAATGCTCCAACTGCCTTTCATCGGACCATTCAGCGAGAAATTGCCATGTCGGGAAGAATATTAAATAGGAATTAATTAGTGATCGGGGTAATGTCAACAATATTTCTCATAATTCGTCGGAAAATTGTGTTTCTATGAATTTTGTTGATTCGAATATTTCGCTTGGAGACACCGGAAGTGGTGAATCCAAGATGGCGGAGGAGGTTGTCAAGGTGGACTTTTCAACCCTTCGTGAAAGTGAAAATTCTTCTAATATTCCCTCGATTACTTCTCATCTTCCGGAATTTGTCGCCGAATGTATGTACAATGACATTTTCTCTGATATTTCCGATTTTGTTGATGCTGGGTCACCCGATAGTGGTGATTTCCTAATTTTTAACGCTCCGATTTCTCCGGGAGGCTGTATCGTCCCCGTTTACGGTTGCTGTGCATATGGGACATGTAGTTGTTCCCATCTTCTTGCTGAGGTTACTACCCAGTTAAAGCCTTGTAGGTTTGCATACCTTTTATTCGCACAGGGTAATACTATGGTTGATAAATATATTCAAGTGTATTTCGGTATTTGTGACGGTTTTGACATTGTCGATTCTCCCATAGAAGGTTATGATTGTGAAAATTACGCCTCTATTTTAGAGCCTGAAGCCAAAGAAAAAATGGATAGAATAGTTAGTAACGAATTGAACGAAGGTTTCATATCAATATCTAATGTTAAACCTGTATGTATTCATTCTTTGGGAGCTGTACATAAGCCGGATGGGGGTATAAGACCTATCACGGACTGTTCTCGTCCTTTAGGGGTATGTGTAAACGAGCATTGCTCGAGTCTGGTACGTACTTTCTCTTACAAATCTATCGAAAATGCCATAGAATTGGTAGAAAATAATTCTTTCATGTCGGTTGTAGACATTAAATCGGCATATCGTGCAGTGCCTATCAACCCTGCTCACAGGATATATTGTGGGTTCAGATGGACTTTAAATGGCCAAGAGAAATATTTTTACGATAATAGACTTTGCTTCGGCCTTCGAACAGGTCCTTGCTATTTTGATGATATTTCAAATTTTATCACTGACTCTATACTTAATGTATTCCATGTTCCTGTGATCAATTACCTTGACGATTTTTTTACATGTGCAAATTCTATTGAGATGTGTAGAAATGCTCGTGATATTGTTGTCAAAATCCTAAGATATTTAGGTTTTTACGTGGCGTGGCACAAGGTTACTTCCCCGAGCTCTTCATGCCGTTACCTAGGCTTCACCATCGACTCAAGGGAGATGACACTGTCTATGCCTCAGGAAAAAATCGCCAAACTCTACAAAATTCTAAAATCGTTAGAAAACAAGTCATCAATCTCCAAATCCCAGCTTGAAAGTATATGTGGCTATGTCAGCCATTGTGCTTGTGTCTTCAAGGGAGGGAAAACATTCTGTCGGCGCATGTTCGACTTATACAAGCTTATGATTGCTAAGAAGCTAAAGCAATCAAATATCTCTACAGCCTTTCGTCAAGATCTTCAGTGGTGGAAATCGTTTGCAGCATCTTTCAATGGTAGGCGTCTAATCGAGAAACCATGTTGCGATATTCCCATGGTATCTGACGCCTCTTCAAAGGGTTTCGGCGTATTTTGTGGCATCGACTGGGTTGCTGGAGTCTGGGATGACTCTAAATTACCTTTTTCCTTCCCTGAATGTGGTCACCTTGTCTCACGCCCGAGTGAAGATGGGATTGCAGTAAATATAAACATCCAGGAGCTGTATCCCATCTTGGTAGGCGTGAGGAGATGGTGTAAATTTTTCAGAGGAAAAGCTGTAATATGTTTCATTGACAATACACAAGTCATAGCAATGCTCACGAATGGCTCTAGCTCTAGCCCCCTAGCCATGCAGTGGTTGTACGAATTATA
Source organism: Sthenelais limicola (assembly GCA_942159475.1). NCBI lineage: Eukaryota > Metazoa > Annelida > Polychaeta > Phyllodocida > Sigalionidae > Sthenelais > Sthenelais limicola. The sequence continues at coordinate 110,834,761 of OW804096.1, read as the reverse complement.
CTGGCTGACATTTATATTTGACATGGAATTAATTCCTAAGTATATTAACACAAAAAATAATCTTATTGCGGATACTCTCTCTAGACTGCCATATATTTATAATTCACCTGGAAGCTTGTTGTGTCTTTCCCAAGCCAGGTTGTGTTGTTCTGAAAGATTTTTATCTGATATTCCTAGGGCTCAGCAAATGGAGGGAAAGAGTCAACTACCTACAAACCCTATCTGTGACATCGTCGACTCTCACACAAAGAACTAGACAGTGGTCGGTTTTTTCTGATTTTTTATCAGAAAATGACATTATATGCCAGAGTATTTCTACAGACATTTTGTGTATGTATGCAGCATATTTATCGACAATAATGAAACATTCTTCTGTGATTACCTACCTATGTGGTGTATCGTTTGGGGCCAAGATTCGAGGTATTACCTGTGCTTCGATTTCTCATCCTGTGTTAAAATCTTTGCTGAGGGGCATCGCCAAACTACCAGGGGCGGCAGTCTCCCCAGCATCGCCTCTTCTACCTGGGCATCTCATAAAAATCCGTGATTATGTGAACTTGAAGGACATTGAGCAATTTTTTGCTTGGTCAATTTTTATTTTTTTATTCCGCACAATGCTGAGAGTGGGTCATGTCATCATTTCTGACCATTCAATATTGAGGAAAGATATTACTTTCCATAGTTGGGGTATGGCGTGTGTGATTAGGTCTACCAAGACATCGTCTACCCCCTTTGTGATCCCAGTAGCCAAATCTTCTTCTAAGGAGCTCTGTGCGGTTTATTACATGAAAAAGATATTTTCATACTCATCGATTCCGGCATCGTCATGTGCATTTACCTTACCAGATGGATCTGTACTTTCATATGCCTATATTAACAATTTATTATCAGATTTGTGCTCAAGAGCTGGACTATCTGGGCGTATATCTATGCACTCCCTGAGGCGTGGTTCTGCGACATATATGGCTTCAAAAGGGGCGTGCCTATCTGACATAAAAAACCGAGGTAAATGGCGTAGTTCTTGTGTGGAAAAATACATTTCTCCTTCGTTGGATCATGAACTGAAAGTGGATGCCTTGATTTCATCGTCATTGTAGTGTGTTTGGGCCTTTGGTGTTTATTAAACTGCTCTGCACGCCCAAACGGCACTACTGCTTTCCTCTCTTCATTACACGCCGTCGCACGTATGTATAGTTGGCATCACAACGCCCATACTGCGACCCACGTGGATATGTTTACCTCCGACTATGACGTCACTCGGAGTTCCCCGCGCGCTCAACCAATAGGAGCGCATGGAAGCTTTCCTCGTCAAGTGCCACGCCCACGTTCGCCAGTTCAAATGTTTCACTCGACTAGTGAAGAACTATATATTCTCGCTTGAAAATTTTTTCTTATGTATTATATGTATTGTTAGGGTGTTTATTAAACTGCTCTGCACGCCCAAACGGCACTACTGCTTTCCTCTCTTCATTACACGCCGTCGCACGTATAGCTCATGTTTTATTCATCATTTTGCTAGTTTCAGTGTATTTCTGTGACTGAAATGCAATTTGTTCCTTATTTATAGGCTGCTGAAATGCGTTCCCAGGATGACGCTCCTTTTACACAAATTTATTCAGATGACGCACCCCTTCCCCAAATGATAAAATTCCATAACTATTATGATTCTCATTGCATTGTGATCATATTTGGTGATGGTGACCACCTACGACGACTTATCATGTATCCACAAAGACAGATTTCTTTAGATTTTTAGGAGAATTCTTTAATGAGCCGATCAATAATAAAAACCTAGATCACAAAAATTATCAATTTGAATTACTGGGCTGGACAGGCGTTTCCTGTCTAACGGGTGTATGTAACACAGGCGCCAACCAGATACAGGAGAGAACCTTTAAACGATCCTAGCTGCTATCGCAATATTTGGTACAAAAGCATTGCTCCACTAAAATAGCAATCTCTACAGGCTAGTTCACGAGGCATATTGTACTAATCGGTCAGACGTCCCTCTCTCTCGTACATGGGTAAAATAGTGGTGTAATACTTGTAACAGCCCTAGATTTTGATTATTAATGTAGGTGGGTGGAAGTAGATTAAAGTGCAAAGGGAAGGGGTCAGAGGGGGAGAGGTAGAGAGGAGAGAGGGAGAGGGGGAGGGAGAGGGGGAGACTTACAAGGGTGGAGGGCTTGAAAAGCTATACATAATTTGTGTGTCCGGCCAATTGCCCCCTGGTCCAGGCGCGGTGGAACCAGGTGAGAGGGGGGGGGGCAAGGGGGGTAATTGCCCCCCCCCCCCCCAATAATTCTGTTACATTTTGAAACTTTACCATTGGCCAAAGAATGAGCTCCCTTATGCAATGGTAAGACTAATGAAATCATAAATGATAATTAATAAGTTCAGACATCATTCATGTAAAATTAAGAGAATCAGTAAAAAAATTATCATTGTTTACAAAAAAATATTCGTTTCCAAAGGTACCCCCAAATATAGGCGGATATCTTCAAAGTCACACCAAATCACAAAATTCCAATATCAGATCCTAATTCGTGATCGAGGGGCTTAGCTTCAATTTGGCATAATATGGTGGTATTGTCATTTCGTTCCATTTTTTCCCCCTCCCTTTGCTGCAGCACTATCCCTCTCCTTCCTATTACCCCCGCCCCTGACCACCTTCCACTCCTCAACCCAACCCCCTTCTCTCCATCTCTTCATTGCACTCTCTTCTTTATCGATGTCTCCCTCCCCAAGGGTGTCGGCAAAAGATGGACCATGTTTATTGAGGTATAACAAATGGGAGAGAAATAATCTGGATATTCATATGGATGAACCATCCCCATCCATATATGAAAATATATGAAAAGAATATTGAAAATTTGGGAGGAGGAGGGAGAAGAGGAGGGGGAAGGAAGTAGAGGAGGTTGGGAAAGGAGGAGGGCAGAGGGGGGAGGAGGAGGAGGGAGGAGGAGGAAGGAGGAGGAGGAAGGAGGAGGAGGGAGGAGGAGGAAGAGGGAGGAGGAGGGAGGAGGAGGAGAGAGGCATATGGGGTCGGAGGAGGAGGGTCGGAGGAGGAGCAGGGAGAAGGAATGAGTGGAAAGGAAGGAGGAGGAATAGTAGGGACGAGGAGGGAAGAGGAGTAGGAGGAGGGAAGAAGAGGAAGAGGGGGAGGAAGAGGAGGGAGGAAGAAGAGGGAGGAAGAGGAGGGGGAGGGAGAAAAGGAGGGAGGAAGAGGAGGGAGGAGGGAGAAGGAAGGAGGGAGGTGGAAGAGTGAGGAGGAGGGAGGAGGAGCAAGGAGAGGAAGAGGGAGCAAGAGGAGGAGGGAGCAAGAGGAGGAGGGAGCAAGAGGAGGAGGGAGGGAGAGGAAGAGGGATGGAGAGGAGGAGGGCAGAGGAGGGAGGAGGAGGAGCGTTTCTACATTGACAATGTTGCATCCCCAAATACCAAAGCTGTGTTCACAAATATTATTACGGTATAAATACCAACAAATACCAACAAATATGAATCCCAGTCCGAATCCACCTAAAATCCGGACCTGTTCTGATGTTTTGGAATCTGAAATCAGTATTTAATCACAAAAGAAATTGAATCTGCTATTTTTAACCCTTTTGGTACACAAACGTGTGTATTTAGCAGGAAAAAAGCCCTTGACACTTTATTCAATGGAAATCTTCCATAATTCCTCGAGTTACTTTGCTATTAACGACCGTGAGCAGTACACCCAAATTCAATCATAGTTCCATACCATTTTATTTTTAGGTGGCCTGTACTGCAATAGAACATTTGATGGATGGGGATGTTTTAACGATACACCAGCCGGTCAGAGAGCTTTCCTCCGCTGTCCTACATTCAAAAAGGGATTTGATCCGAGGCGTAAGTACATGAATTATATTACATTATACAGTATATTATAATTAGTCCCCTTCTGCCATTTTGAACAGTACTGAGGAACCATTTCCATTTTGCCATCGTATTGATTTGACATGAAAGTTGAATTAGTCAATATGCCGCCCTCGTTTCTCTCCATTTCAATTGAAATGTAGTCGGTTTCACTTACCCCCTTATAACGTGGTTTTCCCTCGAAAATGGTTGTCAGGGATCCACTTCGTGCCATAAACAGCATCGGTTCCGATTATTGTATAGTAAATAAATTAATTATCAGCGTATACTACTTTGTTCTAAGAACCTATTTGATCAATCAGAGATTGCAAAATAAAGCTATACGAATAGATATCAAATGAAATAACCTGGAGCCAAGAGTACAAATGCATGACAGATGTAAGATCATGTCTGTAAAAAAAACAGGCAAATCTTTCTACTTATTAATGGGCAAAGAAATAACGTTATCACTAATGAGGAGGTTAGTGATTATTAGAAATACAAGACAAAATGTCTCTTCAATCCTGCCTCAAGTCAGGCCCCGAACTGAAAATGATAGACAAAATTTAGATTATCAGATTAGCTCATTATAGAAAGGATTGAAACATAATGTCAGAAATATTGACATTAATCAGGTGAAATACATGCTATAAAGAAGGTTTTACTCAGACAAAGACATGTAACAACCCGACCTAATTAAACCATTGTATAGAGTACGTTGGTTACCCCCTCTGTCACTCAACCCTCGCCCCCTCGACCTCAATGAAAATGATAGACTCACATTTTTTTATTTTTTTTTAAAGATTTTATTTTATCTTGGGTTGTCGACTCCCCTTTTCGGGGTTAGTTCTGTCGGTCCAAGACTCGACAAAAGCACATGTTATATATACATATATGTACAGCCTGTTGAAAAGTATTTCCTTTGTTACTTCATAGAACTAAGTATCAGAGATAAAATGACAGCATTTACAGTGAAATTTTAAGAATTATGTTTTCCTTGTCACATTGCCACTTTCCATTCAGTTTATACTGAGGAGTGTTTGTGACTCAGAGATATCATATGTGTTAACTTTACTTCAAGCCAATATTTTTTATTTTTATTTTATCACTTGCCACTCTAAATCATACTGGTTGAGTGTTGTGATTTGCTTTTACTATGTCGATTTACACATAAGATTTATTATGACAACCCACAGAGAGTAATTACTATTGTAACAATTGTTTCAGAGGCAATTTTCAATTTTCCTATTTCTTGATTTTCTGATTCTGATAGCTTTGCCACAAGGAGTAGAGAGGATTCTGAACTCTGTGATTAGCTAGAGAATTCCTATGATAGTTATAGAAAAAGATACTCTTAATATAGACCTTGTAGTTCACGACCTGAAAACATATATTTGTTAGTGTGTTTTTTTTGTTTTTTTTAGAGAAATAATGTGTTTAGCCAATTTTTCTGGTTTGCTTTGAAGGTTTCAATGGTTCCTATTTGTCTTTGTTTGGGTGTCAATTCATTCCACGCTGAGGCGCATTTTACCTGCACGGAATTTTCGCCCATTTTTGTTTTATATCTGGGGATTTGTAGGGTCGGCCCGGCATTCTGTCTGGTCTCCCTGTTTGGTGTTTCAGTGTATATTGTGTCAGTCTTTCTTTTAAAAGCTAAAAATCTGAGATGTGTTATTCTTCTGTTATATAATAGGGGAATTTTGGCTGAGGTGTGAAGATGGTTTATTGGTGTGTCGTATGGGAGGTTAAGAATTAGTCTAAGTGCTCTATTTTGGAGTTTTTGTAATTTATCTATCAGAGATTTGTGTGAGTTATGTATTAGTATATCGCCATAATCAAAGAAGTGTAGAACTTTTGTTTTGTATATCCTGATTGCTGTGCTCTCGTCAATGTATCTACGTATCTTGTGCATTTGATATATTTTGTGTGAAATGGTTTTTATTGATTGTTGCAGTTGTGCATGATAGTTTAATTTGTAGTCTAACGTAAATCCCAGATATTTATAGGTAGTTGTTGGCTTTAAAGGGCTATTTTGGTAATTTATCTTCATAGTATTACTCTTGATTGTATGAGCTTTTGACTTGGATAAGAACATAGTATTTGATTTTGATGCATTCACAAGAAATAGGTTGTTATTACACCATAAATAGAGATTATCTATGGCCTTTTGCATTTCGTTGTATAATCTGTCTAAGTCGTTACCATGTACATAGAGAATAGTATCATTATCATCATAGTAGCATCAGTGATAGACTGCAATTTGGTATATATGTTTTCAGGTCGTTAATGAAAATAATGAACATCAAAGGTCCAAGTATGGATCCCTGGGGGACTCCTGTTACGATCTTACATTCATTTGAGGTAATATTGTTCACAGTTATTTTCTGCTTTCTATCAGAGAGATAGGACTTACACCAGTCATGTAGTTTGCCTCTAATTCCTATATGCATTAATTTATTTAGGAGAATTTGATGATTAACAAGGTCAAAAGCCTTTCTAAAATCTATGAAGGAAATTAAGGTATCTAAGTTTTTATCTAACTGCCATGCTATACTGTCTGTTACATTGGTAAGGGCCTCGATTGTTGACTTCCCTGGCCTAAAGCCGAATTGTTCTTTGTTGAGTATATTAAAAGCTTCAAGGTATTCGTAAATTCTTTTATGTATGATTTTTTCTATTATTTTGCTAGGTGTTGGGAGTAAAGAAATTGGTCTATAATTATTAATTTTGCTCTTGTCACCACCTTTGAATAAGGGAATTACGTTTGCCACCTTCCATGAAGATGGAAAAGTGCTAGTTGAAAGAGAAAGATTTATGCAATGAGTAAATTCTCTAAATAATGTTATTAGGGCTATTTTTAAGATTCTAGTCGGTATATTTGCAATTGAGGAGGATTTGTTGGTGTTTATTTCTCTCAAAAGGGTAAGAATCTCATTTTCGTTTGTATAGATATTCTCAATCGAATTTGGGCTGACTGGGGAGTTTGGTGTCCAGTTGGGAGTGAGGTCTTTGGTCAAATTTGTAGCAATATTACCAAAATACTCGTTTATGTAGTCAGGAAGATCTTTGTTATCTATAATCTGGTCATGGGAGTTTGTGAGATTTATTGTTTTGCTTTTGTTTTTAGTTGGAGTTAAGGTATTCACTACTTCCCAAAAAAATTTCTGGTCTTTAGAATTTTCATCTAACTCTTGAAGTATAAAATTTCTTTTGGCATTTTTTATAGCTTGGTTTGTTTGTTTTCTAATTCTTTTTGCTTCATTCCAGTCAGTACTATTTTTTGATGTGGCAGCTTTTTTCCTTATTCTATTCTTTTCATTAATCAAGTCAATTATGTCATTTGAGATCGATGGGTCATTTGAGATTCTGATTTTAATTTTCTTTAAAGGAGCTAATCTATCCAGGGTTAAAGTTATTCTGGATATTATTGTTTCCCATGCTTTCTCGCATGATGTTATATTGACGAACGTATTCCAGTCAAAATCATCTTTTAGCATGCGATTGAATCTGTTTAAGTCCAGATTTTTGGTTGATCTTCCTAGCTTTATTTCTGATTTAGGTTTTGGTGTCCATTTTTTTCTAATAATATAAATTAGTTCATGATCACTCAAAGATACATTCCATACTCCTGATTCCATGATAAAGCTGGAGTTTGAATAAAAGTGGTCTATTAAAGTTCCAGTTAGAATTTTCTGATCATTTAGGAAGAAACGAGTTGGGGTTTTAATGTACTGAGTGAGGTTCATGTTTTCCTCAAAATCTTTTATGTCTTTCCTCTCTTTGTTCCGTGGTTCTAAAAGATTTATGTTAAAATCACCCATTATAAAAATTTCATTCTTTTTATTGGCAGTAATTTCAGCCGTTTTATTGGTAATATATTGGATAAAAGCTTCATGGTTGGCTTTAGGTGGTTTATATAAACAGCCTATATATGGCCCATTCTCACGAAAATGGTGCAGCCCATCCTAGAAGAGTCAAAATTATATTTTGCTTGATCAATCTGAGGGTTGGTAGGTTTCAAGGTAATATACAAGCGGTAATATATCTAAGTTTGCCAATAAATTAGACCATTATTCTTTGTACAGGAGCTTATCTAAGATTGGCATAGAAAAGTTGGTGAAAAAACGTCGCACACCCCTATATTGCTTAGTAATGAACATTTCTCTAATTTGATTTGTATATCATCAATTATTTCTATCACCATTCTCTAACTAAATGTTTTTTTGATGTAATAGCCTAGAAACGTTTTTCTTTCTTGTATAAAATCTTTTAAAATCGTGGCAACCAAAAATGTCAGAAACTGGATTCCCATATTAATCAGATGAAACATCCCATCATTGACTGTCTTTTTATTTATTATTTTCAAATTGTTCTGTTTTTTATGTTATAATATAATCAAATATAAGCTTTTACCCCTGAGTATGATTAGTTACCCAGATTCTTGGTAATCATCCACATTTTAGGACTTCAAATTTGGGCGACGTTTTTTCTGAGTGAAAAAACGTCGCCCAATCTATTTCAAATTTAGTCAATTATATAAAGCTTGATTGTTATTTTTGACTTTTTTAATACATGACTGACTCCATTTCAGACCATTTTAGTTTTATTTATTGAAAATTTGTCATTCATAACAATATCCACTCAAGGACGGTGACGTTTTCATGCAGTAGAGTCATATATGATGTGTCACAGAAAAATGAGTCAAAATAAAAAAAGTGATGTTATTCAAAGTGATTAAATCATCAGACTTTGTGGTTGGAATATTCTCATTTTTGCAGTGCCTTGTGCTATTGATCATAGCAATACCTGTACCAAATTTCAGGACAATGTATTAAATACATCTTTCAATTCCTAACATCATCCTATGGAGTATATTTAGCTACTTTACCCATTCAGAAATATTACAAACGTTTTTTCAAGCATGAATACATGAATACGTCAAACATAAAATATGGAAACATTTCTTAGATGTCATTAATGTTTTCATTATTGGAATCCACTTGATCATATATTTTCAATAATTATGATATCTCAAAATCCATTTCATATGACTTGTGACTCATTTTCCTGAAACACATCAGTCAAGAGAAAAAACATCGCCCATTAATCAAGAGAAAAAACGTCGCCAAATGTACACAGCCCAGTATTTAAATCAGGAAAGATATTTTGAGATTATTTTGTTAAATAATTCTTAAAGCGAACCGTATTTAAAGATTAGGTGGAAAATAATTTAATTTGGCTAATATTTGGAAAAATAATGTGAAAAAACGTCGCCAGGTGGCGACGTTTTTTCCACTGATTATATGCTGATTATCAGGATTGTTGCTGATTGTAAGTAATAAGTTTCTTCCAATGGTGGTATATGTGTGTCTCCAAACCTATAGTTATGAAATAAGTCTATTTAGAGAAAATTTATTTAATAATTTTAAAAAGCACAGCCATTTTGTCTGGCGACGTTTTTTCACACCAATTTAGCCATTTTCTTATAAATTGAGTTGGAAGCATAAATTATACCAATATATTTAACCTTAATATATCATTTTGTTTGGTTTTCATCCCCCTATTCTATGCCATGAATTTTATTAATGTATATCAATTAAATCGGATTTGTTTCTATAATAACTTTAAGTTAGAGAGTGATTATTTGGGTATTTCTCCTGATTTGATAGTACATAATTAATAAAATATACATTATAGATATACAAAAGTATATATCTTATTAACGCCCATGTTAAGACGGATGCATCTGGTCAATTCATTTGTCTCTCAGATCAGAATCGACTAAGTTATTGACCAATCAATGAAAAAAATGTGGGGTTGCACCACTTTCATGAGAATGGGTCATATATAGGTTTCGAGAAGTTGAGATTTATTTTAATCCATATACATTCGCAATCTTTACTGCTGATATTCATAAGTGGTAATGGTGTATAGTTTATATTGGAGTTTATATAAATAGCTACTCCCCCCCCCTCTCTTTGGTTTTAGCTTGTTTCCCTCATGCCAGTTTCTATCTAGTCTTTCTATATTATACATAGGCAGTTCTATTTCATGGTCAGTTATTTTATCATGTAGCCATGTTTCAGTTAAACCTATTATTTTAGGCGCTAAATTGGATATTTCATTTTTAAAAAGATCAAATTTGCCTGGTAGGCTTTGAGTGTTTAGATGGGCTATGGATAGGCCTTTTTTACTTAACATTCTTATTATAGGATTTGGGCTTCTTTTCACAGGCAATGCGGCGATAGAGCCTGCTAAGGTTATGGAGGTGGGGTGTAAAAAGGCAAAGTATGGGGTTCGCACCACCCGCAGCGGTCTTTCACCAAAATTATGTATAAAGAGACCACTAACTAGCATATATATATGTTTCAGTGATTAACAGAAAAATCCTTTATATATACAAAGATTTTCTAAAGTATCCAATTTGCCACTGACATAGAGTGATTATTGGAAAACATATACACATAAATGAATATTTACACTGGAGCACATTCGGTTAATCTTGCTTATTAACAGAGGGACTGTGAAATTTAGTCAACATTCTTATCCAGTAGCTGTATATCATGCGTTTTCTCACCAGATTACGTTATATATTATACTCATCGCTTGCCACATATGAAAATGTGTTGCGAGCTTATAAGAGGAGAGAAGGAGTGAAGAAAATATGACTCTCCAATTACTGGTTTTGATAGGGGAAAAGACATTTATAGTACTTGTTTGCCGCACCTCAGTATGTTACAAGTATATATTGATTTTAGTTGCATGTTGAGTGTATATTCTTGTAGAAGGTTGTAAAAGTTAGTCGGACGAATTTATCAATGGTTTCTTTCTTGAAGTGGAGCCCATCTCGGGTCTTAGATATGTAGCGATGTGCGGTGTAGTTCTTTCTTTTCTTATGTAAAATGCCTTCAAAGTGTGGACCAATTACTTTGACTTTTCTGTTTCGTCTTCTTATTAAGGTGTTTATAGTGCTAAGTGCAGTATGAATTTCATCTTGTTCTCTGGCTGAGTTTATCCATCCTCTTGTATATTGCTTGAGTGAAATTCCTGGAATTTCGGTTATTATTACTGCTCTAGCAATTGCGTCTAATTTTCTGGTCAGACTATACAGTTCGAGATTGATATGTTCAATACTATCAGGTGCTGCAGCAAAGCGGGAATATATATTTCTGCCATGTACTTTCTCTGTTAGCTCATTAATGCCGCCGATAACATAACATAGATCGAATTGCTTGAATTCAAAATTTATTATCGCTTCATTCCCAATCCTTTCCAACCTGGCTCCCGGTATTGGGAGTATTGTGATATTCAGATCATCACAATTATAGGTTTTAAGTAGTTTCCATAGAGGTAGCTCCCAGCCTTTTAATCTGGAATCACCGATCAATAGGATTTCGAAGAAAGGCATAGTTGGTAGAAAGTCAAGTATATAGGAGAGAAATAATGAAATAACTTGCAATTTTAGTTGTCAAGTTCCACTCTTAGTCTACCAATTAGTTCGCCACAGATGTTTTGAGTTTTGATTTTGTCTCTTGAAAGTGTTGGGGCATCAGTCAAGTGGTATCCGCATCCGTAATATTGATCAAGGGTCGCTTCATAAAAGAATGCGTCTTTCTTAAATTTCAACAAGTAGTCTCGTAGAGTTTTCGATTGCACAAATTTTCTTTTCATACAATCCAGAAGGGTCTCGTCAGAAACTCTTTTCCATTCCTCAGACTCAGGATATTGATTCGCCAGTCTTTTTGCAGAATAAGGATTTTTAACTGCCTTGATTCGTTCTATTAGAGATTTGTCCGCACCTATGAAAATACCCTTCCTGACTTGGAACAGCTGTTCTACCGAACTCGCTACAAAGCCATCATATTCAATCTGGCACTCGTGCATGTTTGATAACGGGCTCATATGCCCTTGGAACGCTATTCCGTCTATAGCCTCGATCGTGGATGCATTCGTTCTCGTTATACCATTTGGGAGATTATCAAAATTGTCCCTGTTATACACCTCGCCATCGATTATCACATCAAACCCTCTGGGTCTCGCATTCAATTTGTGAATAAAGCCACTTAGCACTTCGTCTAATTTCTGTTCTCTTTGGACAAATTTGATCATAAATTGGGATTGCATGAACTGATCATAATATATTTGACTTAGCTGGTACTGGTTAGGCGATTGTTGTTGAACGGCTTGTGTGGTTGGTTGTTGCTGATACGTCTGCACCGACATCTGTGATGGGGGGCCGATTGTTGGTGGGTTTGCGGATCCATTGAAGTTGCTTGATACGAGTTGACTTGAGGCACAGAATTCACATTTTGAAAATTAGTATTTGGTTGCACAAAAGTCTGCATGGGTGGTCCGTTGTAATGGCTTCCATTAGCCGATTGATAATTGTTATTGGCAGGACACATAGGTCTGGGTGCGCCCATCGAGTTGTCTGTGTTCACAGGTTCACTGGGCATTTGTGTTTGTTGTCCGTGACTCGTCATTCTCCTTATATCGTCCTTTCTAAATAAATTCACTGATTTCAAATCCCTTTGCGATCTTAGTGATCTGATATTTATCTCATTGTTCTCCATGCATCCACTATAGTCATTTCAATGAGATTGGGTGCAATCGGTAGTGAGTATCCATAGGCTAGAGACTTTTTTTGAAGATTCGCTACAAGCGGTGCGGGTACACGTCCTATTCATTCGCCGCCATGACACTTTTTTAACACATTAACATTCACCATCATACATAACAAAAACTTAATTTCCTTATCACAATAATAATTAAGGCAGGTGAGACAATCAGAGATTTTATCTTCAAGCCAGAAGCAAGACAAGATGCTACAAGATGATTAGTGAGATAAGCAGGGATTTGATTTTAAGCGACACATGTTGATATCAAGAAAGTAACCGTACAAGGTATTTATTTGTAGGAAGTAAATTGGTTATATTTCACCAGATCTGAACGCTTTTAGATTGTTTTTATATTTAAAAATAAAGGATCGTCCCCCCCCCCACTCTGTATATCCCTCCTACCTACAATATCCATTTGATTTAGTGTTAAATACCGTCAACGTACACACCACAACGTGCTGTGTACGTCAACGCAGAGAGCTATAATATGTACATGTGTACAGCCAGCGGGAGTGTGTATGCAGGGGCGCTTGCGGCAGTATTGGGAGACACCATTTTCGGCGCTTGTTGATATATTTCGCGGCAATGGCCGTCGATTTGAATCTTATCACAGGCCTTGCAGGCCAAAATAAATGCTGATCCTGATGTTTGTGTACCATAAATGTATGTATTCCTCCAATAGAAAATGTATTATATGATTATAGCTTTCGATTGACACCAACAAGTTTGCCGTATGGGTTGTTAAAGTTGCTTGATTGGACGATCCATATGACCTAGACATCCTGCGACAGCTTCAATTTTTTAGTTCCATGGGAATCCCCCTCTTCTCAGAGGGCGGGTCGGTCGCTGCTGGTCTAGAGTATATGTGGCACCAGGAATCGGCAGGATATCGTCACAACAGGAGAAGTCTTGGGCTATTTACTTTACTAAACATGAAATTATTTGTACAATGACATTGCCCACCATCCCACCCACCTCCCTCCTATGGCGTCTCCTGACGCCTTCCAAATCGTTTCGTTTCTTAGCTTTAATCTCCACATCACCGATCGGTGCTGTGGATTCCCTGCTGCTATGACGTCATTACATGGGCCTCGTTCTGGGTAGGGTTCCGGTGGGGAGAATCCCCGCGACTATGACGTCATTACACGAAGGTAACCGAGTGTTACCGAGTATTCGTACAGCCGAGGGGGGTTAAGGCTTAAGCACTGGACATCGCTAGACATGCGTTGGGAAATCAGGGTATGTGCATTACGAGTACAATATAGACACTATGAACCCCGACGTTTTGCTTCTTAAACATGTTGAGGATGGCAAATCCGTACTTGGTTTCTCCCATGGGCAGCGAAAACATAGGTAGTTGGGTGAGCGAGACGGATTTGCCAGACTAAAAAATAGCCCCCGGGTGGGCGGGGGTGCGTTATGACGTCATGGTAAATGCAGGCATTGCTTTGCTCTGCCACTAGCACCTCCTCGTCAAGGAGTGGGGATCTCCAGATTGTCAGGCAAATTCTTACTGCTTTTAATTGTATCTTGCATTGTCATTTCTGTCATTGGCAGCACGGTTATGTCTACAGCTATACACAGCCAGTACTGTTTCTTCATTTTTTGTTGCACAACCCTTATAGCGTATGTCAAATTCATGCGCCATGAGAAAATCCCTTCCCATGATCATATCAAGGCCTGAAAACAACATACTTGGGCCACACCAACACCCTGATGTCATACCTGGCATTAGTTAGATTCACTCTCATGGCACAGGGGCCTCGTCCCTGTACCCTCCTTCCATCTGCCAGAATGTATGATATATATATAATATATATATATATAATATATATATATATATATATATAATATATATAGTTTTATTTCAAAGTACATGTACATCGAAATCGGAATACAATATCTGCAACCTGCAGATCTTCCAATTGACCCTCATAGCGTACTCGGACTTTAAAATATGGTATCTAACTACAATGTAATCTATTGGTATGAGAAATATTCCCAGCTGTTAGTCATATATTGCATGTTTGTCAATTGATGGGGCATGCCTTTTTCCCCTGGGCCCCTATTCTTTCCAATTATAAATTGTGTGTTTTGGTTCCCACAAACTCTCTCGACATTTACATAATTACCTCTCACCTCATCATGCCCTTCAGAAAGGAGAGAATCTCGTTTGGGTGGTCTGTTACAAAAAATGTGCCAGAAAGCTCCCCCTCATAATTTTGACTTTCTTGCAGAAATTGTGAGGCTGCTCCCATCCTCTGTTTTTGAATTTGTTTTCCCCTGAATTTTCTTCCCTTTTAGTATTACATTCACGCTGAAAATGGCCGTAATTTTGACAGTTAAAGCACTTAAATTCAGGTCTGAATCTCCTAAGAGCATCACCGTGCTGGTGTCGCCCTTGCTGCCATGTCCGTTGTTGTGACTTGGAGCCCAAATGGTATCCTCCACAACCACTGGACTGCTGGTTGAATTGTGGATTTCCTATGCCCAACATAGTGAGGACATTTAAAACCATGTTATTCATTGCCTAACTCATATCCAAGATGTCCACTACTGAAAGTCTGGCAATTTTGGAAAAGTTCAAAACCTTTGAAAAAAACATAGTATAGGGCCAACTTTGGTGTCTAGTATGGGGATTCCATGTTGGTGTATGGCAGTAATGCTGTAGGACACATGCTCAGTAGCGAAGCAATGTTCAGAGCTCATAGACATTATTTTCTTGCACTGGTAAACCTTCTACTGCTCAGAGATGCCAAGGCTTCAATTACCAAACATTTCTCAACTTAAAGATTTACATGAGAAACCTCCTGAAAAATAATCGTAATGTTTTTATTCCCCAACTAGCCTCCATCCATTCATCATGTTCATTACTGATTTTTAACCATGCCAATTGTAGGCAGCAGGAAGACTGCCTTAGCAGCGATGCTGTACCTTATTTTCCTGCTTAATTTGTTTTTAAAAATAAAAAAAAAAGATCAACAGCAGATCAAGTGATTAAAACCTCTTTGGAATAAGCAAAGACAAAAGTTGGCTAGAGAGTCCCTCTGAAACATGAGAAAGTTCCACAGACCACTCTCCTGGTGATACAATTAAGTTGCATTGCCTATATCTGGCTGCAGTATAATGAAGATGGTATCCTGAAGGGTTTTCTGAGAGCAGAAAAAACTGGCAATTGTAAATGCCCTTTTGCATCAATCCAAGAAAGGTTCTCCTTACAGTGCTGCTCCAGAGCACAATATTGTATAACAAAAGAATACATCCCTATTTATAGAACATGGTCAGACTAGAAGAAGATCACCCAGATATCCATCATATATGCTTGGATGGCCTACAGATTTTGGGGTGGTCTTTCCACTGTCCTGGCTATTGAACAGAAATTGATATGCAGCATCTAAACTACTAGTTGTCTCACTAATGGGTGGGGTATGTAAGAGTTGCAAAGGCTGGTCTGGGGCAATTCTCTTTCTGCTTGCCCTCAACTGAACAAAGCTATACAGGGATTTACTGGCATGACATATCACAATAGTAAGCAACATGTAGAAGCTTCAACACTCAGCACAGGTGTGATTGCAAAGCTGGTAAACCTTCTGGATGTATAAACCCCTTCATAAAGACAGAAACATTGCATATTGTCTCAGGTGTAGTGGCTTCAGTACCTGTGAATATTGATAAAGCTCAAGTTGTTGCAAAAGCAATGCAGGGAAAAGCTGTGGTAGAATATTTCTACAAAAGGAAACAACAGGCTACACCACTTTAACCAAAAGCACCTATGGTGATACACAAAGAGTCCATACAGATTGACCTACAGGTGATGATCCACTACGGGGTGCCACAGGCACCACCAAGGGTAACTGTGGTCAGTGGAAGATGACTCTAGTTGCTGCTAGATAGAACAAAGATAGACAGGACCTGCTCAAGTATAGGTTTTGTAGCTACCTTACAGCTCTCTCAAAATATCTGTAGTATTTGCAGATATACTGTGGAATGAAGTAAAGTGTCATCAAGTGTCACTGTTTTCTCAAGCACATCATGTTTTCAATGGAGGCACCTTGCTACATAGAATCTTTTGAACCTGTGGTATACATTGGAGGCTATCTGTGGGAATTATGTTCATTGTGTGAAAGCCAAGTATGGTGCATTATTGCGTTTGTTGGGTACTGGGATGGCTCTTCAGTAAAGGACACTTGAGATGAGGATCAAAACTGCCTCTGACAGTGAAGAAGGAAGTTATCCTGGGAAATACATAAAACAAAAAGTGATTCCTCAAATTATTGAGTGACATATTGGTACAACCTGACGTTGTCATTGTCCAAACTCCTATGATTGCTGCTGCTGACAAAGGACAATTGTTGTTACAGATGAGACAAACATACTTATTCTCTAACTCTTATGCTGTCAGGGCAACAGTACCAATAGAGCATATTTCTGTTTTTTTTAATGATTTTATTTATCCAGCTTCTCTAAACATATATTCACGATACGGTCAAGAACAGGTAACACAATACAAATCTGTGGCGTTCTACCTGCTGCTGCAGTCTACTTGAATTAACATAGATAAATATAAAATACTACAGTTATCAGTACATTTGGTTGATACAATACAATACAATATATTACATGGTTTAAATCAGTGGTAATTCTCAAGATACGTAATTAGTGGTAACCTCATTATGTCAGACAATGTTTAAAATGATTCTGAATGTCACCACTGTGTTGAAGCATACCTGAGAACCTGATAATAGCCAACAAAATTGGTCCTTATACCATGTTTCTATCGAAAGTTTTGAGCTTTTCCAATATTGTCAGATTTTCAATGGCGGCCATCCTGGATATGAATTGTCAAGCAATGTCTAACAAGTTTTTTAATGTAATCACATCATTGGACATACCACAAAACCCCATAATATACACCAAAATTGGTTGTATACCATATTTTTATCAAAAGTTTTGAACGATTCAAAAAATGTCAGATTTTCAGTGGCAGCCATCTTGGATATCTGTAATTAGGAAATGTCTAACATGATTTTAAATATTACCAGTGTGTTGGGCATACCTGAAAACCCCATTATAGACATCAAATTCATCCATTTGCTATGTTTTGATCAAAAGTTACATTGATCTTTAGCTGGGCAGTTATCCCCATGGCAGCCATTTTGGAAAATGGCTATTTTCCCCTATTTCCCGACGATAAATTTTTCTACATTTTTAGTATGTTAATAGAGGGCCCTTGTGGGAAAGGATGGTGGAAACCGCATTTCTGTTCTAGTTTTTTTTACCTTTTGGGTTTTTTGAGCTAGATTGCCTGGACTAGAAGCCCAAGTGCTGGTCTTTTCTTCTCATCGGTTTTGCTGTCCAACGGATCTACTCCGGCCATGCATGGTCTGTATCCCACAATGTAAACGCATATATTCATGAGACAAAATCATAATTCTTCCGAATCCGGGTTCGTCCACCAGATGTTGATATCAGGGAGCTGGGATATCACAATAGAAATCTTAATGGGTTGTGTTGGTAAATCGCTCATCTTGAGTAGACTGAATTAGGTAAATGAGTGACTCAGTAGAACCAGGAAATTCCAGGAGGAATATGAAATATAGCTCATGTTTATTCAGAGATAGCATGAAAGTGGTACATGAACAGCAGCAAGCCTACACTAGAGTGGTCTAGAGTTGTTCTAGACGTGGTAAATCTCCCTTAATTGTGTACTCTAGCAAGGCTCAACCGCTACTGCTCTCTAGAAAGTCAAACTGAGTCACTCCTGCCTCTCCGAGTCTCTCTCAGGGAAGGGGTACTGGGCTATATTTTATTGTCCAATGGGAGAGCTCGGCAGAGGCGGTACACAGGGCCACACCAGCTTGTAAAATGATATATTTTAATGAATACTGATGATTAATATCAAATAATACAAACACTGAGATCAAGGGTGGGTCAGGTTCAAAGCTGAGGAGATTGGATATTAACACACACTTCTGCTTCTGATTTATCTGAGATTAACACCAACTGCAAGGCCTTCCCGACCCCCCCCCCCCCCCACACACACACACACCGATCAGATTCAAATCAATGATGGACGTTTGTCTACTTGATTCGATAATTTGTCTACTTGATTCGATAATTTGTACAGTAAATCTATAAATAAAAATAATGCATGCAGTCCTATTCAATAAGTAAGGAAATGATAAATGTTACTTGCAAGTTACAGAAACATATAATAAAATGAGGGTAAGGAGGACGTGGATCATTTCAACTCTTTTCAACATTAAATATTGAGAATGTGTCTGATAGTCTTTACACTCAGTTGAAGTTTGTGGCATCTGTGCCTGGGAGGCATTCCCATATGATCAATCTATTTATAATATTATGGAGTGATCGAGGATCAGCAATCTGATCGCTGATAGAGGAGTTAAGTCCAAGGGAGTATCAACAATGAGTATCAACATTTCTGCGACAGATTATGACCCCCGCCCCCATAAAATCATCAATCACGTATACAAATCTCGGCTAAGGAGTCCTAGACATGGCAAAATCACGACCGGCTGATTGCGCGCGAATACAAGTTTGCGCTTAAATTGTCAGCTGGTAGAATTTCACATGAAATTCCAGATAGAATGGCTTGCCTACCATCCAGTTTCAGACTCAAAGGTTCTCTTACCTAGGCTATTACTCATAACTTTCTCGTTTTTTAACTTACTTTATAGATTGTTATTTGGAATATCACTCAATCGATGCAAGGTTCTCCGTATTTACAACTACTTTATTGGATGCAACATCTACAAAATCTGATCACTTTCAAATCTAAGGTTAAATGTGGTTTTGATCTAGACTTGATGTATAGTATACCGTTACACGTAATTAGAAAGCAATTCTCATATCAAAGCTGCAATTCTACTTGGTTGTATAAATATGTTTTCATAAACGGAGCAAGGGGCTGGTGCGGTGTATCTCGAAGAGTGATTTCCTCGCTACTGTTTTCTGATTATTTAATCCATAATAAACAGAAAATGACATTCCAAACCGAGAAAAAACACCCATCGGTATGCACAGCGGGGAAAACACATGTGCAGGGTAACTATGTAAAGCTATGGGTTTACACTATAGAGATATGATCAAAGGTGTTTACGACCTGGGTTTTTTTCAATGGGGTTTCTATATGCATCAGGAACTCGGCTATTACACAAATGCGAAGCAATTTTCATTTAAAAGAATCCCAGAACAGGTGAAGAGGTCACAAGTAACACTCGTTATTGCCTTATATTTTATACATGTGGGTCTATTTGAAAGAGATCTATTTTCACCACCCATTAGTCTCAAATAATTATATACTTCATTCCCGTGCGTGGCCTCACAAAAACACGTAGTCGTTGATTGGTTGCTTAGACATGCAGTGATAGGTGCCCAACCTGGGAAAATGCAATAAGGCGGAGGGGACATTAATGTAAATAATAATTAGCATGAGTCATAAAAGAACGCTTATCTTAGAGATATATGGTAGGCATGTAATGTAGTGAGTCATAGACAATATCCTTAAAATTGATGTTATAAGTTGAATTTGCCTTATCTTTGAATGTTGTGTGCCCCATCCCGGAATCCAGGAACGTTGGAGACCTACTTTCAATACTTTTTGAGATATTCTACAAAAAGCCTAGTTTGACGGGGTACTATACACAAACTTAGCAGGGTAAAAATATTTTGCGCGTGGCCCCCATTCCCGTTGTCAATTTGTAATGTTTGCGCCCTCTTGGGCACCCCTACATAGAGTAGCGTTGGTATAGCAGCAATGCATCGCACATTAGTAGAGTCAATCTAAGCTCAAAAATAGGCCTACCCTAAACAAATTGCAACAAAACGTTTTATGGTTGTTTCTTGTACATTCAGGTGTACTGAACAACATGTCAAAAGTAGGACAAATTGGATCACAGGAAAGTCCCCCAAAATGCAAAATCAAAATCTTTTTTTATCTCAACAGCTAATAGCAAATATTATAGATTAGATTAGATTAGATTAGATTAGAAAATTATTTATTCATCACTGAGTCATACAAGTACAGAAACAAGTGTGACAAAAGGGTCGACTAGCTTATGGAATAAGAAATTCCATGTTTTCCCGCTGTTACCTTTTGGAGAGGAAAATAAAGAAGGCTAATAGAGAACTACACAAGAGTTTAAATACAGGGTAATAGTTAGATTAATGTAAGATACAAAATATAAAATATGAATACATAATATATTACTGAGTCTGTCACAGTACATATCAGATCTGTTGGACATTGATATAGGTGTTTTGGGGTACAGAACAGTATCTTTCGTTAGGGTTGCCTGGTCTTTTGACATCTATATCTCAGCAGTAGCAGCTATACCACCATATAAAATATCACTTTTCCTAGTTTTTTTTATATATGAGAATACCCTTTCTGAATTTCCTTTCTGTTTCCAGGTCATATCCAGGTCAAAATCCAATATGGCCACCACCTCAAAATGAAAATATCATATCTCAGCTACAATTAACACTAGATAGATGTGTAATACTATTTTATTTAGGTTTAAAGGTATAGGGAATCCATTTCTGAAGCCATTTTCAAGATCAAAAGATGTTTTATGAATTTAGGCCTTTCATTTAAATGAAGATGAGACTATTCATACCTAAAATCATAAACTTTTAACTATATATTACCTGATATTGTGCACAAACAAGTTTGTGTTTCTTATTTTTTTTAATTCTTTTGATCTTGCACTTAATACATCTCAATACATATATACCAATATAAAGCCAGAAATTATTACGAGATACGATCCATTATAGGTTTATATGAAAGAAATATGCAGTCTTTCAAAAATAACCAAAGAAATTAACAAAATGTATGAGAAAACACTTAAACCTGGCTGAAATGATAGACTTATCCTTGTCTGTGGGCTATGTATTTCCTGCTATCTAGCCATAAAATTTAATGATATCATTGGAGAGAATTAGTGGTTATGAGAAAACACAAATTTGTAGGCCAGTTGACAACTCCTAGGTGACCACAGGGTGCTCTCTCTGAGGTCGGGGTGATTAGGTTACTCACCTATAAATAGCTGCCATCACCACCACCTCAGTCACTCTCTAGTACTCCAGGGTTGGGGAAAGAGAACTTATATTATACACATGGTGAGTGGAAAGGCAGTACAACAAGCCTTTTATGGACACCTGCTGGTGGATCAGTGCCTTACATGCCAGATTGTTTCTAGAATCATGGAAGATGACCCTGAATTTCTAGACCAAGCGCTTGATCTTGAGAGAGTCTACACACTGGTAGAGACTGGTGTAAGTAACTTAGAGTCTTCATTGAAATCAGATTGTATCCCCAGCATTGACAAAACTGTTACCCTCAAAAAGAATGAACTGGCTGCAACCTCCAAAACCAGCAAGCTGTGGGTGAACTACATGCATATGGTGGGAATTGCTCATGCACTTGTTGCTGCTGATCAAATGGGGTCATGGGAATTGCATCTGTGCCATCTCAGCTTGCTTGCCAATACTTGCTGCCTCTGGCCATCCAAATTGTCTTAAGTCAGCTTGTCTGTATCCCCAGAAGATGCATGCATTGGAGAGTGACAACCCTGAGGTGTATCAGAAGTTCTGGGCTGGCTTCCATGTGATAAGACGCAGCAGCCAATACTGGGCTGGCCTAGGCTCTGATCTTGTGATAGAGCAGACATTAATGCCTTCACTAAAAAGCCAAGGGGGCCTAACACAAGGAAGTGGAATGACAGAGCACCAAAGAGCAGTTTGGACTATGTCTTCCACTGTGTCATCCTCTTACAACATTGGAATGCAAGATCTGACCACAATAAGCTACACAGCACGTGAACAACATAATGATCTCCCGCTCTTCGTTTGCCAGAGAAATGCCAGAGCCAGGAAAATGGCTTATGCAGCTAAAGAACTAAAGTTCCAAATGATCTAAAGCCACATTTAAGGCTTCAAGGAGCCGACTCACATGGTAGATGGCAGTACATCATGCTATTAATAGGCGGTAAAAATATTTGTGTGTTCAATGTCTATGCCTCAACAGCCAACCATGTCGCCGAACAGGCAGAGATGCTCGAGAGCATTGCCACCAAATTAAATGAACTTGAAGTTGACAAAATAATACTTTCTCTGTTTGGCTCGTTTTAACAAAAATCTAAAACGAGCAAACAAAGGTTTTATCGAAACTTACTGGAAGAAATCAAAAGCGATAGTAAGAAATTCTAGAGAACGGTTTAACACAATTGTTCCTAATCCTTGAACACAACCTCAAAATCTGATTTTTTATGATTATCTTTTGCATTTCACTAATGCCCAGTATGAACATAAGTCCTAAAAGATATTGCAACAACATGGTTTAATGACCACGACCAAAACGTGAACAAAGGGTTATAACTTTAGGATAGTAGAAAGCGTTGGGGAACCCCCCATGAGGTCATCAATACTTGAGGAACACCCACTCCTCCTCCTGTCCCTCCTCCTCCCCCTATCCCTCCTCCCCTATCCATCCTCCTCAGTCTCTCTCTCTCCCTGTCCCTCTCCATCTCCTTCCTCGTATACATCCCATGTATTCGATTATCTCAGCATGGAACTTGCAACCCCACCCCCGCACACACACACACACACACACCCTTGGGGGTATGGATAGGGGAATGGTAGCGGGATGTCAGAGAAAATATGCCCCTAAAACTGGTGGCAGTCTAAAAAGGTCCAAGACTGAAATTTTGTTAACAAGAACAAGAAATTAGGGTAACCAGCCATTCCTTACATTGATGTTTGATCAATGCAGGTTTGTCACCTGTGCACACTGGATTACTTTTAGCATCAAAATCCAACTTCAGCACATTCCTGTTTCCTGCTCTGAGCTCAGGCTGAGTTTAATACTAGAAGAATTCTTTATACCACAACTGATCGGGGTAGTTGTCAATTATTCTAGACCTCTCGGTATTGATCTGTTGTCTGTTTCTCCTGATGGGAATTGGAATCTTGAAAACGTTGTTAAGAAGAAATCATAGTAGTAGGTCTAACCACAACCGTTGTACAAATAAGGCATCGAGACCTTTATAATAGCTGACATTATTGTCAACAGGCGATTTGTTAATGGGATGTACCAGATTTCCCAGGCTTAATTGACTGCTTAATAAACATGTTTATTTTGTCTGCTGGAGTCCAACTTAAAGCCAGCTCGGCCAAGGACGACAACCTTCCTAGTGCACAATTACTTCTATATTTATATCACCGCACATCACTCCATAACAATTAATTACCTTAGAAGTGGAAAGTAGGGATGGTTAGACCATTTAATTAGTACACATGGGTAATGTCACTTTAGAGACCTTTTCTGACTTTTTGAAAAATGACTTAAACGTCCAAGAAATAATTTTCACAGGAACTTGATACTATATCAATATAGGACGTCATTCAGATGCTAAGCGTTTACACAAAGGAATTATTTCTGTAGATTTTTTATATATGAATTTATATCACATTGGTATCACGCAAATTCTTCCGTTATTCAAAACTCTGTAACATTATTTAAAAAATTTACCTGAAGTATACAATTAGGACCCAACTTTTTCAAGACATAGGACCACAACTTGGGTAACAATAAAAAGAATCTGATAAACAGTTTTTGCTCTATGAACATTTGAATTCAAAAACGCTGAAAATGACAAAAATTGCTCATTATTTCTTTTACTTTTGACCATTTGATATTATTTATTAATTGGTATACCTCTTGGCATACTTCTTGGTCAGATAAAGTTTGGTAGTTTAGGAGGAATGATCAAATCCTTGTGGTATAGTTTCAGTAATGTAATAAAATAGTCATTTGTAGTGAATATGAACATGAACATGAACATAAACATAATTATGATTATAGATAAAAGGTTCCAAAGTGCATTCCAGGAAATTCCATAGATTATTCTGTTTTATTTTGAATATGCATACAGTGTAGAAACAGATACGGACATAGATGATGCAGTCACTGAACCTTGAGAAATAGGGGGGCATTGTGCATGTATCAAATATTGGTGCCACACCAAAAGATTTCCAACAATAAATCATGGATCATAATTATCTGGAGTTTCTTTATGGTGGAACAGACAACAATCTCTCAGTTGACTTTCATGAAATCTATTGATTGTCATAATTTCAGTGGTACATTTGGCGTTTTCATAAAGGGAATCATATTAAATTTGTATATAGCAATGAGTTCAATAAAAACGTGTACATATATCTATCCACATGGTAATAGTGGAGACCAGTGTAGATTATTCATACAAAGAGACGTGCATGTACAAGGCTGCTTCTTCAATCATGTTATTGCGTGAGCGTTGTGAATCGTCATATCTCGTGATTAATTAAATCATTGGCTGTCGGGGTGGGCATCTGACTTATTTGTACTGGCCGTCCCAGATGTGTTTCAATGAGGCAGATCGGTAAGCAATTTTGAATAGGCTTCTAAAGTGAGCAAGTAAGATGAGTTAGCTCCTTAGTCCGCTAGTCCAGTCGCCCCAACTGATGTGTCTCTAGTAAACAAGACAAATGAAATGAAATCCAAATGTATAAGGTAACAAGGATCAGTTGCAATTGATATTATATAATGTAAATAATAAATATATACATTCTATTACTGTTTTGCCGTTTTAAAGTATTCACAACCTGTGTCAGCTTAATTCAATTAATTTCCGTGTCCAAGGGAAACATTTATAGATTTCAGTTACATGTAACCATCAATTTAATTTTCAGCCAATAAATAACAATATACTATTTGTCATGTTAAAGTGCAACTTTATGATTCAAAATTGTTAATTTTACCTGTAACATTGAAAGTATATGTGATGGAACATGTTTATCTTATTCTGAACAAAACATCAAGCTAGCATAACAAATACATGCAGGCGTAAACGCACTGAAAAACTGCCGCGGGCATCCACCGGTGCTACCGTTTGACTAACATACATACATACATCAATCATACATACACCGTATGCATACATCATTCATACATACATTCAACATAAGGAGAATGGGAGAAACCATTTCACAAGACTGTGTGCTCAATGACCATATTTCAAATAATCAAAGTTCCCAGAGTCAAAACAGCATCGATTTACCCATGAAGGAATATTGAAAACCTATTTAAAGTCTCCAAGTATTCTCGCAATAATGATATTAAGGTATTTAATCACTTAGGATACATTGCCCTCATGTATCCCCAGTGTATCCTGTGCATATGGCATTGTGTATTTGAATCTTAATTTCACCTTAATAAATCATTACTCTAGGTCCAAACCCTCAGATATAAGAATGGTATGTCAGCCTACTTGGCTAATCGGTATCCCTGCCTAGAACTCAGCATTTTAATGGGAATATAAAGACATTTTGCGGTCTTAATGGCACTTTGCAGTTTGAGGCGAGAGGCTTTCCCTTCACTGGAAGGGACTTTCTCAACTTTGGGCCTAGACTGGTTTAGTATTTTCTCGATGATATAACCTCAAAGATAGCAACTGGTGAGGTGGCCAAATGGATAATAGCGTCGGACATATGCTGGTTGGTAAGCCGTTGGACATATGCCGGTAAGGGAAGGGTCACAGTTTCAAGGAGTGAGTGGAGTTGAGTGGAGTTGAGTTGAGTGAAGAAAAGTGAGGAAATGTGAGGAAAATTGAGAAAATGTGAGGGAAAGTGAGGAAATGTCAGGAAAGGGAGGAAAAGGGAGGAAATGTCAGGAAAGTGAGGAAAAGTGAGGAAATGTCAGGAAATGTGAGGAAATGTGAGGAGTGAGTGGAGCTAAGTGGAGAAAAGTGAGGAAATGTGAGGAAAGTGAGGAAAAGTAACATTAAAACGTGAAATGTAAACGCCCCCCCCCCCCCCCCCAAAAAAAAACCCCAAAACATTATCATTCTTTTTAGCTTTATTTCAACTCCATTCAATCCTTGCAGAAGGAAGCAGAAGAAATCAGAAACAAGATAGATAGATTTTTTTACATTTTGTTGACAGATATATGGCTGGGGTTGTGGAAATACTGGTATATTGATAAAGTGATTGAGGAATTTCCCTCAGATGTTTGGGAACAGTTAGCTGAAAATATTTATTGTATGTGTATGCATGCATACCGTCGTATAAATGTATCTAGCAGACGCTAATTGCTGAGAGCATGCAGTGGTTTTATTCCCATGTTCAAATGGCTCAACGGCACTGATAACCCTTTTCTTAATAACTTCTTATCCACCGATGACAGACGTGACTTGCAATCAGCACCCATTGGTGGTGAACGCTGACAATCACATAAAAAGTCACATCTTTCATTGCTCAGTCGAAATGACAGAAATCCCCAGAGGTGATCACCTACCGAATGCTCACAGTTTTCAAGGAAATGGCCTGATGGTAAGACAACCACTGTGAAGTATTATTCCATTATCTATGAAGCAATATCTATGGTATTCTTACTCCTTACTTCTTAACTCATAAACTGCTTTATTTTTAACGGTATTGTATACCCTTTTGCTTCCTCAGGCTTTCACTAGGGGGTCAGGCTTTCTCCCCCATAGCCTACATCAAAATGTGTACATGAACCTTTTGATTGTTTTCGCTCATAGCTTTCTTAGTTATATGCTTTCTTAACCACTAGATTAAATATTTAATGATTCATAATGACTGCCATTTATACATACACTTAGTAGGGCCGTGCACCCCCACCCAGACTTGACTGCCACCGGGGCACTAGTAAGGGCCACTAAATTCGGTAACAACAAACTGCACTCAGGCAAGATGTCCTTGTGAAACCTGATGTTATACAGAACTTGGTTGCTACAAGTGTAGTTTTTCTTAGGTAGGGAATACCTCTTATTCTTAGGGGCCGTCCAGGATATACGTCATGCACCCAACTTGAGGACTAACGCGTTGGTGACCCCTATATCATAACATTACGTCGGAAATGACAGCTGTTTTTCTCCCAAATATAAAGTTCAGATAATATATGTAAATGCCTAAAATTCATTAGAAATGTATTAGTTATCAATAATCAAAAAACGGTTAAGACTGATTATCCTAAATGATGTATTAGATTATGTTCTTTATCTCTCATAGTGACTCTATTTTTTTTTTAAAACATTTTTATTAGGCAGATTTCCACAATGTGGTAGGTCTCATCTCCTATGAAAAAATATACATTTTACAATTACATTAACTTCCATATCATTACAAGAATTTACAGTACTCATTACATCTTACACAGTGACAATACAGTTCTGGTGACAAGGTCACAACACAAAATTTTTTTGGTATAGGCCCAGTAGTTAAAAACATGTAATATTAGATTTCGCTTAATATAAAAATGTTTCGTCAACATTTTCACCGATTTTTTACTTTGTGATTATTCATACAATCTTTCCATCGATTTATTCAGCTTAATCCTGTTACAGGTGTGAACAATACCTTTCATCTCATAACATCCAGTTCTCCTCAGCTTTTAGATGATTCTTAAGCGCTGGCCATGACATGTTCTTTGCCAACAGATGCAAACTGTTCCACATTCTAGGCCCCTGGAAGAATGGGGATTTCCTCAACTTTTCAGTTCTAGGTGCCATTATAACCAAATTGACTCCTTCAGCCAACCTAGTGGCTCTTGGCATTTCAAGAATCATGTTAGGAACATCTTTTAGGCTAAACATTAAATTTAGAATTGCAATATTACCCTTTTTCCTGAATTTTGTTATCCTAGTGGCATCATACATTTCTTCCAGGGTCCTTGCATTGTCATTAACAAATATTAGTCTCACTGCTCTGTTTAAGACACTCTGTATTTTATTTATGTTTTTTACATAGGCCATTTCGTGAAATAAATTACCATATTCGACAATCGATAAGATGTGACTTTTCACAATTGTTTCAGCCATTTTCTGATTTAGGCACGACCGTAGTCTTGATACAATATTCAATTTGGACTGTATTGCAAATCGCATCGTAATAAAATGCTCATTGAAGCTGAGGTAGGGGTCGATCTGATAACCCAAATATCTAACGTTCTTGGACATTTTGATTTCTTGCCCGTTGATATAATTTCTACCTGAACGATCCACATTGATATTTTTTAATTTTGATTTTGTACCTAGTATCTGTAATTGACATTTTCCGGAATTTAGCTTCAGTTTGTTTGACGTCATCCAGTCGTTTACAACGTTCGAGGCAATTTGTGAAATCTCAATACAAGTATTCACATCAGGGCTAGTTATGGTGATTGCAGTGTCATCTGCGTACATCGACATGCTAACCTTCACATCATCATATATACATCTTGTATTTGATTATATATAACATCAACACATGAGGGCAGATCATTCACATAGATTAGGAATATTAAGGGTCCGATCAAACTTCCCTGCGGCACTCCTTTATTGATCCTGATCATAGAAGAAACATTGCTACCAAGCCTATAGGACTCTATAGTCCCGGCATTTTGACAGATACCACCCCACCCCTTTCTCAGCCTCTCTCATGACACACTTGCAGGCCCTATTTTTTTTACTGTGATCCATCAAACTATGCAGAGAGAGCAAGCGCTGAAGGAACATCGCCACATGCCACTTGCTTGATCTGAAAAAGAGCATAATATAGCAAGAATACCAGAGGACGGGGAACACCTCCTATGGAAGGTATGCACACCTCCCGTGGGAGGTATGCTACCCCACCCCGGACAAAGAAACAAACCCCTTCGAGTTTGTTCAGGATTGCCATCAGAAAATGGCCGAAGCCCATAGAATTGCATGGAAAAATATGGGAATGGTGAGAGAAAATGATGCTGCATGGTACAACAAGAATGTCAGGGAAGTGCTTTATGAGCCAGGGGACAAGGTCTGGTTCTTCCAACCAATTAAGCGGACAGGTGTGTGCCCAAAATTTCAAAGATTCTGGACAGGACCGTGGTCTGTAGAGGTGAGACTGTCACCCACCACCTATAAGATCAGATGGGGGAGGAAGACGAAGGTAGTACATGGAGACAGTCTAAAAATAGCCAAACAACGGGAGCCAGAGGGGGGAGGGGCTTTGGTGTCAGGAGGAGGAGGGGTAGTTGCTAGGGTGGTGGAATTAAGTTACTAAGGTTTCAGTGACTTCATCAGTCCGGGCAGTGGCACCTGGGTTGGAATTTGAATCCCAACCACTTCTCCTGGAACAGCAGAAGCAACCACTTGGATTAGTTGAATTAGCTAAGAAAGTAGCAGTGAAAGTGGCTCACAGAGACCAGAGGATGGACCACAGGTGGGACAAATGGGGACACAGGAGGGCCCGCAGTCCAAGTGGAGAAAGACGGAGGAGAGAGAGGGAGAGGAATCGGAAGGAGGAGAAAGGGGGACAGGAGAACAGGAGGAGAGTAGAAAGAGAGAACATTTCCACCATCAATCCGCCAGGGGCAGACGACATTGGAGTACAGAAAATCACAGTGGTGTCCAGAGTAGAAGTTCCCAGCAACAAGAGGACGAAGACGGTGGCGCCACCCCCGGGTGGATGAGTAATCGTCCACCGGGCGGCAGTAAACAACACAGACCCGAGCTCGGCATTCAGACCATTAGAGCAACAGTAAGAGAGAAAGAAAGCAAATATGGCGTTGAATTCACCACCAGATCCCGAGAGTTGGACCAGAGTTCAGACAGTAAGCCAGACGAGATGACTAGTCCCCGCGAACTACAAATGGTGGAAGAGGAGGAGGAGCAACAAAGCTGGTCAAGAATGGATGTGGAAAGAGTAAGGCCGGACATGGATGAGTCATTCAAATGCTGGATCTGTTACAAGCTCTCAGGTAACTGTCCTTCGTTAATGAAACACATGGCCACGCACGAGCACCTATCCGGACCAGGCATGACCTACGGCCAGATGAGAGCGATGGTGATGGAATCGCTGGCCCAGTTGACCCCACCCACCACCTCATCAATAAACCCACTCTGTACCCCTACGTGGGACTGGCAGAGGATGGGAGGACAGGGCACTCCGGGTGCGGCCTCAACCTGGTCCCTTCCACTAGACCTCACCCCCAGGACGAAGGCCATGTTAGAGCAGCCACCCCAGTCAGCAGAATCAGCACCGAAACCTGCAGACCACACAGGATAAAAGGAACAACCATCCACAGACAAGCAGGGTGAAGCCCCCGAGCCAGCAGCAGCAAAGACGGCAGCAAAGGAAAAGGAAAACAATGAGCAGGACAAGCCTACCACCACCCACTCCACCCCTGGCCCATCTGGACGAATGATGAGCCCGGACTCAGGGATTGCCTCGCTGAATCTAGGCCCCCAGACAAGGGGAAGATGAGCGTCAGCTACCCAGATCAGTCCACCAGCATCAGTCAAAGGATGGAGGGCCAAGCTCCCTTCCCGAGACAAATAGCCAGTGGAGCAGGACCATTCGGCCCAAGACGTCGGACACCGCTCTTATCAGGAATGGTGTTTGACCCCAAAGTTGAATTGCCTGTAGCGGCAATATGTGGGTGCCACCACATATCACCATGTCTAAGTGGAAACAGGTATAGGACGTAACGCAGGAGGAGGGAATCTGGACCGTCAAATATGAAAGATCATTCTGGAGAGCTGATGTAGGGGCAGCAATACCTGAGCCAGAGATGATAATGGAGCTGCCCGACATGGTCACTCACCCCATTGAGTCGACCCAAGAACGAACCGAGACGGAGGAACTGGAACCAGGCGTCCGCAATATCACACAGACAGCATGGAAAACCTACAAACCTGATGAGGAGGAGGATTAGGAAGTGACAAGTGCCTTCGGCACTTGGATTGTAGAGGCAGTTTTTCCTATCAGAAGTAGATCTACTTCTGATAGGAATCCGAACATTTACTAAACGTTTTTTTTAAAATATAGGATATATTATTGTTTTTTGCCACTTTTTGGCAAAAGGAAATGGTTAACTATAATAGGGGTAACTATGGTATGATATGCCAATTTGTTGTTGTTATAACGTATTTTTTTTATTAATCCTGTTTTTCGTTTGTATCCTAATGACATCTTAACAAATATTAGCCTACATCTCAAATAATATTCATGAAAGAACACACTGAAACTTGTGTAGTTTCTCCTTTAATTTGTCATAGTAGACAAATTCTTAAGAAAAGAAATAATTCTTGCTAAAACCTGCAGATGCCTAGGTCGAGGGACAATTGATCAGTTATTATTTCCCCAGAGATTCCCCCCAAGGATAGCCCCCCCCCCCTGCAGCCCCCCCACCCCTATGCTGGGCGGGGTCTCAGTTCAGAAAATATGGTCCCCCCATTTCCACACAAATCCCACCTACTCAAAACCTTAACAAAACCCTGCTCTGAGAGAAAGAGAGAGAGAGGGAGAGAGAGAGAACAGAGAGGGAGAGAGAGAGAGGAAAGACAGCCTAAATCCCTCTGTGTACAGTGGCACAACCTCTGGGGGAGATCATTGAGGGGTCTGAGGTTTGATAAGTCTCTCCCCCAAATTAAGGGGCCCCCGGTCCCCCTAGTTACAAAATGTGAACTTTTCTGGTTTTGTCTCTTCATTTCAAAGCCTATGACACCAACTATGTTCAAATCGGACTATTATTTCAAAAGTTATAGAATTTGAGCTTGGCTATATATAGCATATTGGCTATGTTATACCAAGCATTCAGATCACAGCACTGACCACTAACTCAGGTTGCAGGGAGACATGAGCAGTGAGGCATGACGTGACATAATGGGTGACCGCGGGTCTTGGGTGACCGCGGGTCTGCTAGTGCTACATAGGTTGTCGTAATATGTGGCAATGTTTGGCGGCCCGCTTTTTGGTAGATGACACTTTGCGGTAGTTGATAGTCTGGCCCTTGGTTGAGAAAGGGTAGATTTACATATATGGGAAACCATGAACGACGCAGACCAGTCTTATGTAATCCTGAAGATGATGTTTACTAGCGCGCTACTAAATGTACTTTGTGTATTGTTACCCTGAGTAGCATTCACGGTTAAACATGTTAGGGATTCTAATTTTCAATTTTGGGGACCAAAATATTCTAAGGGGAGGGTAGTATAGTAGATTGGGTTGGGGAGCAGTGGACGAACGATTTATATTGGGTATGTTTGTCCGCCATTCGGGTGCTAGGGTTCCACATTGTGAGTGGAGATGGGACCATGGGGGAAGGGAGTATAAATAAGGGTGGGATCTAGGGTAAGGTGCCCAGACAGGGATCGTTGTAGAGCTCCCCCAGTTGAACGACAAGAATAAAGGAGCAAGATCGCTAAACAGTATTTTACCTTGTTGTCCAGTCACTTCGGGGAGATAGACGCCATCATACGCCCTGCTGGGCAGTTGTCCCAGACCAACTCAAGTCAATAATAATTAATCCACAGAGAGCCCTTGGGCTGTGCGATCTCCACACCAAGATGGATAGTAGCCTCTGTTATATGTCCCCCCAAAACCCCTAATCTTAAATATAAACCGATGATTACCATTGCTTGATAACTGAATATAACGAACCAAGACGAACGTGGACGAACCAAGACGAATCCAGACGAACATGGCTTTCAGTTTATTCAATAAGACAGCTGATGAGAGAGACGGTGACAACAATATATATCAAAGCCATTCGAATTAGTTCAATAGGGACTACGGCTCTGAAGGAAGCAGAGTTTGAGGGAAAAGTGGCCCTTGCAATTGTGGCTACTCCAGATCTGGTTAAAACTACATCCTACTAACCCCTTTGGGTAGCTCGGAAGACAGCTGGGACAGCTTCTTTATTTTTTGAAACCAATAGACTCAAAGACTCACATTAATATTATAATTTTACTTTTGCTGCCTTTTCGACATTAACAAGCAAAGCGATTGTTTTGTGTTTGATTGATTTATGTATCAACTGTTGCTGCCTGTATTATTCCTATTATATCAGGTTCATTAATCCTTTGTACATGGCGCGCAACTTATAGTTGTCGTCAATAAATGACCTTTTAAAGAGATTGAGGCGACTCTGAACACAAGTAGGACACAGCTATTAGTATATGAAGGAGGTTTGACCTTTTACTCCACACTTGTGTCTCTTTTAAAGAACCTTGAGGCACTAGAGAGCCTATTGGTAATAGGAATGGCGATGGTTTTGATGTATTCTTCGTCAATCATGAATACAATTGACTTCCATTATGTATTTGACTTATTCCATTTGTATTATGGCATCGTTGGCATTATGTGTATCATATTTTGCGGCCCGCAGACAGAGGGTCATATAGCAGATGATTTTCAACAAAGATACCATTTAGAGCTTGATGGACATGTTAGTGCCACAAGACCCAATCGTGCCCAATCGTGCCCAATCGTCTACTAAAAGCCTATTATAATATCTTTGTTTGCAATATAGATCCATTGGGAATGTTGACACATATCCATCGCCATACAAATTCTTCACTATAATGCTTTTATTACTACAGGTTAATTTCTAGGCAACCTATAAGGACATTTTGCAAAATGTTTCGAAGGCACATACATATTAAGTATGATAATAATTGTAATAGAATTTATTTAAGATTGAAGGACTGTAATAGCATCGTCTTTCAGAAGTTATTAGCATCTAAGAAGTTGATAGTTACCCCCAATGGAAGGTTTTCTGAACATTGCAAAAGTGCTCTTCAAATATTGTGTCTACACATATTCCAAAAGGTGTATTCGAGAATGTATAATAGATGGTCTAAAATGTATTTGGTCACCTTTTTTATCTTGTGTAATTGCTGGAATCATTCAGCCACATGTTATCAATGTGAACGCCAAGGACTTTCGCTGAACTATTGATGGAAACGGGCGGTGGCTACAAGTATATTGACCATGCATCGTCGGTCTCCAAGACTCCAATTCCCTTCACAGTCTATAGTGAGTTATGTTATCATTGTCGTGGCATGGGGTGATTCTTCACGGTGAGGAGAAACATTGCCTTGGGTTGATGAGTTGCTTCACTGTCTATATGAACAATCATATCGGACATAGACGTTTGTGGAATGATTGCTGCACATGCGTCACAGTTTTGTAAAGTGATATAGAAAACGCATACATTTACCTTCCTAGTTAGTATGTCGTCAGAATGCAAGACATTACACGTTGGTTCCTACATTCTTCTTACTTTTCGGATGAGGCTATTTTCAGACGAAACTTTAAAGTGACAGGCAGAATAATAAGCAGGGTCTGCAAGATATTCCCAGTGACTGAATCGCCTATAGTCAGTTATATTGACAACTGCTGGGGCAGAAAATCAAGAAAACCTCTCTTCTTAACTTACGATGAAGCCTATTTCTGACATAATGTTCCTTTTGAGGAACGGGCATTTTGTCATTTTTGAAAGCGGGGATGGATACCAACTGACACCATATTATGGTTTATATCAAAGGGAATCTACCAGATCGCTAGATATGGGCATGAATATTACTACATAAATATAAATGTAAAGTAACCCAGTGAATAACCATAGGTTTAAGTATACGTTAAAATAGGGCAGAGGTAAACAGGTCTGACAGAATAATTATAGTAAACAGTTAAAGTCATAAGGTTTCTATGGTAGTTCTTATACAACATGTTAGACATTCACATAAGTGTGTATCTTTATGTTATGCTCTTTAAAACAACAAAAAAGGGAGTCAGGGGCCAAAAATGGAACAGTCATTTATAAACATGTGTTTTTCTGAAATAAAGGAACCGTTGGGCTCCTTTGAATAATAATACTAATATCTCTAGGGGCCCGTTGCATAACAAATCCTTAATTCTTGATGTTTTTGATATATATCTTTTCCTCACTGAGCAGCTGGTAAAGAACTTTTAGGAAAGGAATTTGCTATACAGACAATGATACATTTTATTCCTACAGTAGCCAGTGAAAAAGCTTAATTAGCTTAATAATGCTTAATCAAGGACTTATGCAACATGCCCATACAGTTGCGTTGGTAGGACGACCTAATTTAGTTTTATTTAGGATGTCTATACAGCGAATCAGCAAGAGCAATCACATACGGGATTTTATACGTGACAAAGAGTCACGTATATAATATTTTACATGGTCATTTTGTACAGGGATTGGTTTTATCCAATTCAGGAAAGCATTTGATTTGAACCCAGCAAAATTCTCGCTTCCCAAAAATTGATAATTGACTGCAAGTAATTCATCCAAATCCAGTCATTATCATCAAAGGATCTCACTAGCACTCTTATAAATCCTCTTTCTAAATATATATGTGCGTTCCAACCCACTATTTACCCATTTACTATATTCACCTTAGTATGCGAATGAAATATAACAAGTAAAATGAAAGACTGATAATGACGACCTTCAATGAACATTTAATACCAACTGAACATAAGATAAAACTGGTCATGATAATAGTAATAATCATAAAGTATAAAAAAAGTTATCGAAAAAAAGTTATCGAAATCATTATTGCGCAATTTGCAATGTATAAAATGTATATATGAGATGCGCTCTGTAGTGTATGCTGCCGCCACGGGAGGCGCCACCTCTGTCTAATAAACTAGATTGAACCAGTCACAACAATGGCGACGAGCATGGGATAACCCCCGCGATTTTTTTTTCACAAATAACCAAGCATCCTAGCTCTACCAGAGAAGTTCTTTCAGCAGGAATGCAGGGAAACAAAGAAGGAAAGTACTGAATTGTGAAATATTGTGCAAATGAACTGTTGTTAGTAGATATTTGATCATACTTCCACATGACTTGTAGGCCGGATACATATGCAAGTTGAAACCAGTTGCTTGACCATGCTTATGATGCTATGACTATGAAATCTGTATAGGCTACTTGTGATAAGAACTGAACAGTTATAAAGTGGAGGAAATAGACTGATATCATTTAAGTGAAGGTTTGTTGGGAAAATACACCCTGCCTGACTAAACATTGATATCTTGAACTGTGTGATAGGACAATTACATTCATCTGTGTCAGTAAGCCTATAGGGTATACCCAGCATAAACAATGGCTAAAAGTGTTATTGGTGCTATGAGTGACTTTAATAGTGAGAAAGAGAAGTGGGCCAACTACAAAATTAGGTTGGATTCCTGGATGAAAATCAACGAAATTAAAGATGCAGACAAAGTAGATGCCATGATAGCACTAGTGGGACCTGAGGCAGTGGACCTATTGGTGTCTTTATGTACTCCAGCTGATATTACTGATAAGACATATGCTGTTCTGTGTACTTTGTTGAATGCTCACTACATGTCAGGGACAAATGAACTGGCGGAATCTTATAACTTTGATACACGCTGCCAAAAAGAGAATGAGTCAATACCTGATTTTATTGTTGCGTTAAAAAAGCTCAGCATCCATAGTGGATTTGGGGATGCCGATCAGGTAGAAAAGAGACTACGTAACAGATTAGTAGCAGGAGTGCGTAGCGAGGCCATTAAGAATAAACTGTTAAGTGAAGGTGCAGGTCTGACATGGGAGCGTGCTATGGAGATGGCAACAATGATGGATGCAGCACATCTGAATGCGCAAAAGATGAAAGCCACATCGGAAGTCAATCGAGTGAGCAACTACAAAGGAGCGCAGAATCGGGGAAGCTACAAGCCAAGAGGTAGAGGCCGTGGAGGACAACATGGTAAAACACGCTGTTATAGGTGTCAAGGAACTCATCAACCCGCAGAGTGTCCATTCATTAAAGAAACGTGCTACAAGTGCCAGAAGGTCGGTCACATAGCTAAGGCCTGCAAAACAAAAGTATTACCAGGTCAGCAATACAGTAGTAGACCGCCACAAGGGCATCATCAAGGTCGTGGTCGAGGTCGGGGCCATAACTCGTATAGGACGCAAGGAAGGACAAACCAACTAGAAGATGAGTACCTTCCAGAAGAGGAAGTCAGTTACTCCTCCTTATACGAATTACAAGACAACAAAGTAAAAAGAGATAGTGGGGAAATACCCATACCTGTCACAGTTAATAACATCGATATGACATTCATTCTTGATACAGCATCTAGATCATCAATCATTGGTGAAGATATGTACTATGAATTCTTCAGTGACATTCCATTAGAAGACCCGGACATAAATCTTAAGTCGTATACTGGACATGTTGTGGAACTATTGGGTTCAATACCAGTCACCGTGAAATATGGAGACCAATGCCAAAATCTCAGATTGGTTATAGCAAAGGGCAGAAGGACTGCTCTGTTAGGTCGTACTTGGCTTCATAACATTCGGCTAAACTGGGCAAATATATTCTCAGTAAAATCTGATGACCTACAAGGGCTATTACAGAAATACGAGTCAGTATTCAAGGCAGACATGGGCCAAATAAAAGACTTTGAAGCACGCATCGATATGGAAGAAAGCCCCCCGAAACTTTGCAAAGCCAGACCTATTCCTTATGCATTGGTAGATAAGGTAAAAAAAGAGTTGGATAGACTTGAGTCAGCAGGTGTACTCAGGAAAATTGAGAAAACTGACTGGGCTTCACCAGTTGTCGTTGTACCAAAGGGTGATGGTAAGATAAGGATCTGTGGTGATTATAAGGTCACAATAAATGCTGATATGGTTGATCGTCATTACGTACTACCATCCGCAGAAGATATTTTTGCCACACTTGCAAATGGGGATAAATTCACAAAACTTGATTTATCTCAAGCTTATGCTCAAGTCAGAGTTGAGGAAAAATCCCAAAAATACCTGACGATAAACACTGTTAAAGGTCTATATGAAGTGACACGGTTACCCTATGGTATCAAAACAGCGCCTCACATCTTTCAGTCCATCATGGACCAAATACTACAAGGTATTCCTGGTGTCTGTTGCTACATAGACGATATATTGATAACCGGACCATCAGATGAAGAACACCTGAGGAGACTCAAGCAGGTACTTGAATGCTTGGAAAAGTTCAATGTCAGAGTCAAGAGGGAGAAATATTCCTTCATGAAGTCAGAGGTACGCTATCTAGGTCATGTAATTGACAAGAGAGGAAGACATCCCTTCCCAGAAAAGGTGGAAGCAATTCGAGGCACAGAAGCACCCAAAGATGTCTCACAGCTACGTACCTTCCTTGGTATGGTGAACTATTATGGGCCATACCTGAAGTCTCTCTCCACCACTCTTGCACCACTGAATAACCTACTGAGAGAAGAAATTCCTTGGAATTGGGACAAAGACTGTGAGACAGCATTCCGAATCGTAAAAGAGACCCTTACCAGCGATGGAGTGTTAACACACTATGATCCGTACAGGAAGCTCATATTAGCCTGTGACGCAAGCCCCTACGGAGTGGGAGCTGTACTGTCGCATTTAGATGGAGAGGATGAAAGACCTATTGCGTTTGCTTCCAGATCTCTAACTAAGGCAGAAAAAGGATATCCGCAAATAGAAAAGGAAGCTCTAGGCATTGTCTATGGAATAAAGAAATTCCACAAGTATCTATACGGTAGAAAGTTTACCCTTGTGACTGATAGCAAGCCACTTTCAACTATACTTGGACCAAAGACAGCAGTGCCAACACTGGCTGCGCTAAGATTACAGCGGTGGGCATTGTTGCTGATGTCATATAATTATGAAGTACAGTATCGCCGATCAGAGGATCATAGTAATGCAGATTACCTCAGCAGAGCTCCAGTGGAAAGAGCTACTGAAAACATAGAATCTGAGGTCAACTATTTTTCTCATGTAGATGATATGCCTGTAAGTTCCAAAGAAATATCAGGATGCACCAAGAAAGACCAAACACTCAGCCGTGTTCTTGAGTACAGTCTAAATGGTTGGCCAAACTACATCGAAGATGATGAACTATTGCCATATTATAACAGAAGAAATGAAATCTCATGTGACCAGGGATGTTTGTTGTGGGGAATGAGAATTGTAGTGCCACATAAGCTACAACAAAGGATGATTGAAGAACTCCATCATGAACACATTGGTATAGTAAGAATGAAGGCACTGGCCAGAAGTTATTTTTGGTATCCAGGTATCGATCAAAGTATTGAGAGTCTGGTAAAATCATGCAATGTGTGCCTGTCTTTGAAGAATGACCCTCCACCATCTCCACTCTACCCCTGGAAGTACCCGGAAAGACCATGGGACAGAATCCATGTTGACTTCGCTGAGTACAAATCAGAGATGTTCTTCCTAGCAGTTGATGCTCACTCAAAGTGGATGGAAGTTATTCTCATGAAATCGACGACCGCACAGAAGACCATAGAGGTTATGAGAGAAATGTTCTCAAGGTATGGTTTATGCCGCGAACTTGTAAGCGATAACGGGCCTCAGTTTATAGCTGACGAGTTCCAAGAATTTCTCAATAAGAATGGAGTAAAACATACTTTAACTGCCCCATACCACCCAGCATCGAATGGTGCCGCAGAGAGGGCTGTACAAACGCTAAAAACTGCACTAAAGAAACTTTCCTTGGAAGCCCAACCAGGAGTCACAACACAGCAAAAACTGTGTAGCTTTTTACTGTCTTATCGCTCCACACCGCACACATCTACAGGACTGAGCCCTGCTGAATTGTTCCTAAAAAGGCAGGTTCGTACAAGACTAACATTAGTTAAGCCTGACCTTAGGGCTGAGGTTGAGCAAAAACAGGAAAAGATGAAAGAGTACAGGGATACAAGAGTTCCCAAGCTCAGGGAATTTGAAAAAAACGAGAGGGTGAGAGTGAAGAACTGTAGAGGAACTGATATTAAGTATGTGCCAGGTATAATAGTCCATAGAAATGGACCAGTCCAATATCTTGTTCGAGTTGGACGAAACATCCGTTATGTCCATGTTGATCACCTCTTGAAGTCAGGTGAGACGGCAGATAATTTTGAGGAAGATGAAAGGAATGAGAACATTCCACCACTAAATGAAATCAACCAGCACCCAGCGCCATATAAGTTCAACGCCTTCAAGGAGACAGAGCCAGAGACAGCTATGCCACAACCTCCGGTCCCTGTCCCTCCTCCAGAGATCCAAATCCCTAGAGACAAAGCTCCAGACACACCAAGGGTGTCTCCCATGAAAGTAACAAAATCACCAGTGCCAGAAGTGAGAAGATCATCAAGAACAAGTAGACCACCACCAAAGCTTGATGACTATGTGCTAACTCATAAATGAACTATTCAAGTCCAGAACTATCAGTGACATCTTATTACTTTGATATCAAATAGTTAGTGATTCTATATTCTATTCTGATTATTAGTAATTTAGAATTTTTATTATCAAAGACATTTGGGTTAAACCCTGAATTTGTTTTCCTAATGATATCGTAAATATCAGACTTTCACAAGTGAAAAGAAGACCAGAGACATTTCAGCAAGAAAAAGACATTGCATATAAAGCAAAGACAGTAAATCTAACAACATAATATTGTTTCATTTTCAGAAACATTATTTTATAAATTGTCTGAACAAAATGTTTAAGCAGGGAGGAATGTAGTGTATGCTGCCGCCACGGGAGGCGCCACCTCTGTCTAATAAACTAGATTGAACCAGTCACAACACGCTCCATCAAAAAG
The DNA here is from genome assembly GCA_942159475.1 of Sthenelais limicola. Classification (NCBI taxonomy): domain Eukaryota; kingdom Metazoa; phylum Annelida; class Polychaeta; order Phyllodocida; family Sigalionidae; genus Sthenelais; species Sthenelais limicola. The sequence goes on along the minus strand of OW804096.1, from coordinate 110,793,786 downwards.
AGTCCCATGTCGGCAACTTTCATTTTGAGATATAGGGCTCCAAAGGTGGTATAGGACTTTTTCGGTCGAAAACTTTTTTTCCCGTAATATTAATCTTTATTATGTTTTTTTTGAGACTGGAAAATATTTTGTACCAAAAACAATAATTTACGCTTCATAACGGCCGGTAAACATTTTCCTAACATGGTTGGATGGGTTTAAACAAAGGAGCCGAAGGCTATTTTTCACTAAATTCACTCGTACGCCGTGGACATTTGATCGTAGGGTACCCCAGCACATTTGGTATCCTCGGAAAGCCGCGAATCTCCTCTAGCCAATGGGATTCTTCCCTTTTGAATCGCCGCGTAAGTAAACCAATCACAGAGCTCTCTCCAAGTGCATTCGGCGTAAACAATGGTTGCTAGGGTCGTCAAGGGAGCCCACGTGGGGTCGATACAGCCCTGTGATTGGTCCAGCCGCTCCGAAAGATCAACTTCCGGCTGACGCCATCTTCTAGCGTGGTCTTGGATTTGAATCGAAGCGACCAGTTATTCCTCGATTCCAGACGATACAAGACGTGTTTTACTCTCCAACAAAGTTTTAAATGGACCAAGGTTTATTATTTAAACATGGAAGCTGAGGCCACCGTCGCAGAAGCTCTTAATGGCATCGCTCGAGCCAATTTGGGAGGTGTTGTCGACAACGCCGAATGGCGTAACCTCATCGAAGAGTATTTTGTGTTCAACGAGGAAACAGAGACGGTGGAATCTGACTCAGATGGAGAACCAGACGTCCCTGATCAGCCTGAAACTCCGGAGACGAACGAAGAAGAAGTTGAGGAAGCATCAGAACCTATTCTTATTATTGATCACATGCAGGCAGTCGTGGACAAGGAACGGGAAAAGTGCTCCACGTTTCGGTAAGTGTTGGTGCTCTGCAGCCATCTTTTCTATCGTGTGTGTTGACATGCTGGGGGACGCGATCTGAAAACTATGCTATGTACATCCCTGGAAATCATTCCAAATCTATAATCCAATGCTGTTATATGTGCTAGATACCTTGTGGGTATATTTAGAGGTTCTAAAATTTAATTGGTGTATGTTTTAAGTCGCATGGTGTTGTTCGTGCGTGGGGAGTTTAAGGCCCTCGAGATCTGGGGAGTAGCTATTTACTTGGGACGTCTGAGATTCCTTACTCGTCTCGTGTGGAATGTAGGGTTAAAAATACATTGTTTGTTTGTGTCATTATGGGCAAATTAAAATCTAGGATTTTGTCCATTTCAGATGTAACTGCCGATTGTTTAACGGCGGGCCATGCATAGACCAGTTCACTGTGGAACAGCGCATCTCTCATCGGTCGGAACATGACCAAATCGATCGAGGTAATTTCAAAATAATGTTTTTCTCTATTGCCTCATTGCCCATACATGCCTGTATAATACTCATTCAGTATTTTAATCAGTATTTTAAGCTGTAGCTTGTTAAATAATGAGGACACGTGCTACCCAATTACATAGGATAACTAATTACGTAGGATAACTGTAGGGACTCAGACTAAGATTGGTGTCGGTGATATTAGTCAGTCACAAATTCATTTTTACATTATTGTTATACTGTCGTTTCAGATGAGCTCGACATGGCACTCTTTGGCGTTTTCAATACTGTTACTGACAACAGTGATCGATGCAGTCCAACCAAGAAGGGGCGCCAGTGGAAGGGAGAGAGAAAACACCCAAAGAGCCACTACAGGATGCATAACAAGCCTATTTGCAAAGCTACCTTTAAATTCCTTTACAAGTGAGTGTTATCATGAATCTTGTGGTGCCCATTAATACTGAACATTAGATAGCTATTCATAATAACATGATTATTTGCTAAGAATCAATATTTTGGTATTGTCATTTTAAGATCCTGCATTATGTTCAATTTCTTCCTTTGTCAATGATTAAATTATTATTAATTATTTTTTCTATTTCTTTTCTCTCCCTTCACTTCTAGGATTAGCCAAAACTTGCTGACAGTTTTGCTAAAATCCTTCGCTGAGGATGGTCTGGTCACTCGTTCACGACAGGGTGGTGGTCACCGTGCTGTGAGGTCTTTGCTAATAGATGACCTGAAGAACACTATCAACTTCATCACATCTTATGCCGAAATACATGCTCTTGTCTTGCCAGGCAGAGTATCTTCTCACCACAGAGACGACATCTTAATTCTCCCCTGCCGTTCTACAAAAGCTGAAGTTCATCGTCTTTACACACAAGCCATGCAAGAGACTGGCAATAGGGCTGTTGCCTACTCCACTTTTGGTCATTTATGGCGCAAGTATCTTCCTAAAATAGTCACAAGTCGTCCCATGACAGACCTCTGCTGGGAGTGCCAGCGTAATAACAGAGACATTTCCTGTAGTAGTAATTTACCTGATGTTGTGAAAGCTGCCAAGTTAAAGAAACAGCAGAAACATTTAGACACTGTAACCGCCGAAAGAACTCTTTATCAGAAATTTTGTGCTGATGCAAAAGAAGCGTACAGAGACAATGGTGAACCCCTCCTTGGCAAACATGCCCCTTGCTCATGTGACATTCGAGTACATCTCAGTTTTGACTTTGCACAACAAGTGCATTTACCTTCTTACCCGATGCAACCAGGTCCCCTTTATTTTCTCACCCCGAGGAAGGTAGGCCTGTTCGGTATTTGCATGGAAGGAATTCCTAGACAAGTTAACTACCTTATAGATGAGAGCCATTGCACCAGTAAGGGGTCAAATGCAGTTATTTCTTATCTGAATCATTACTTTGAAAACTATGGTCTGGGGGAGAAAGATTTAGATCTTAACTGTGACAATTGTAGTGGCCAGAACAAGAACCGGTATGTTTTGGCCTATTTGATGTGGCGTGTCCTTACTGGAAGGCACAGGTCTATTACACTTAACTTTTTGATTACTGGGCACACTAAGTTTGCCCCCGACTGGTGCTTTGGTCTCTTGAAAAAACAATTTCGTCGGGACAACGTTTCTTCTCTTCAGCAATTAAAAGACAGTGTGCAGCGCAGTACGCCAGGGGGGGTCAACCAGGCCCAACTTGTAGGTGATGAAAGGGGTACTGTTGTTGTTCCATTGTACGACTGGCAGGCATTCCTGTCACCTTTCTCCAAATCTTTTCCAGGTATCAAAGGGTATCATCATTTTGAATTTTCTAGTGACAAACCTGGTGTTATTTCTTTCAGGCCATTTGTAGGCCCTGAAGATAGTGGTACTTTTAAAATGCTTACTGTTGATGTGGGTGATGTCCCTCAGGACAACCCACCCATTGTACCTTCTCCTGGACTGTCTGCATACAGACAGTGGTATCTTTTTAATTCTATTCGTGATTTTTGTACCGAAGAAACCAAAGACATTATGTGCCCTAAACCAACTGTACCTGAAGAAGGGCCAGGGAGGGGGGGGGGATGGCTACATTGTACAGGCTCCTGCAGTCGCCCCAGTAAGAGGTAGAGGGAGGGGAAGTGGAAGGGCTAGAGGAAGAGGGAGGGGTAGAGGAAGGGGAAGGGGAAGGGGAAGGGACAGGGAATCTTCTTCTGATGAATCATTAGAATTAGGTGGTGATGAATCTTCTGAGGAGGAGGAGGAGGAGGAGGAACCTCAAGAGGAACCTCAAGCTAGGGGTAGGGGTAGGGGTAGGGGTAGGGGTAGAGGAACAGTAAGGGGAAGGGGCAGGGTAAGGGAATCTTCAGAATCTTCTTCGGATGGGGAGGTTGCACCTCCTCCAGCAAAGAGAGGTAGGGGGAGGGGGAGGGGAAATGTTGAGCAACGCCGGCCAGGGAGGGGTAGGGGTAGGGGTAGGGGTAGGGGTAGGGGTAGGGGCTGACTGCTATTTTATTGATTTTATTACTGATTTTATTACTGATTTTATTACTGGTGAATACTGTTGTACATTTTGTTTTGTTAGAATGAATAGGTGTGTTATCATGTATATATTGCAAGCACTGCACCGAAGAATTTTGTACAATATTATTATACTCGTGTTAACAGGGTAATAAAATAAAAAATATTAAATGAAATGCACTGATTTTTTTATATATTGTGGCCCTACTAGTCTATAATACCTGCCCCAAATCTGAGAAAAGTCCAATCATATGAACTGGTCATTTTGCATGACGACGCGTCCGACATAAATCCCACAAAAGTCTCCTAGAAATGTATTTTGCCCAAATTTCACCCAATTTTCATCGCGCGATAAAATAATAAGTTACTAAGTAAATGAACTGAATTTGGTATATGTTATGGCTATGGCAGTTAGTAAAGTGTGTCCCAAATTTCATAGAAATCGCTTGATAACAAATGCCCGTAACCAAGGATGGCGCGCCGAAGGTCACTCGCCGAACTTTGACAGGCTGTATCTCAGTTTCCGGCTCCTCCAGTAACCGCGTCCCTTAAATACTCACCGCAACCATAGAATTATACCCAATAGGCCTAAAATTAAGCTCTATACATCATTGGAAAGCTCTTTCCTGCTGCTTACCCATCCAATAGCTAACTCCAAAATCGATTTGGCCAACATGGGACTCATTTTGATGGAGCGAGTCACATTATTATTTCATATACCTCATACTCGATAAAATAGATAGATAAATAGAGAGATATTCTTTTAAAAGTTTTTATTCCCGAGAATTTCAGATTTTGTGATACCTTTCATCACGAGAATCCAGAAGATACCCGTTAATGGCAAATAAAGATGTTTTCAAATCAAATCAAATTATGATATACCGTATCAAAAGGTTTGATCCAGAAAAATATGCGTCAACATAAGAACCAAAACGTTTACCATAATTAATGCCACCATTAAACAGGTAATTTGACTGTCTCCCATCCTATGGAAAAACGCATATAAACGATGAAGAGTGCTAGAACACAGATAAAACCTTTGACAGTAAACCGCCATAACTGTTCTTTTGGTGTTTAATTTTAATGTTGTTGCCCCGATGCCTTTTTAAAGAGATCACGTTGGGATCTAAACAAAATATTTATTTAGAGATCTTAAGGAATTCGTTCTTGCTATGTAATCTCAAACAACTCCATTTTGGATACAAATATTGGCAAATGGCAAACTCAAAAATATTTTCAATGAGTACTCAAAAGAGTTTCATGGGAATATCGGGACACCTAAAATTGGACTCAATAAGATTTTATTTTTTTTAAATGAATCCTTAAAAGACGGTCATGTTTGGGAAATTTTAGCGTTGCCAGCCCACCGACTTTCAATTCAAAACTGTGTCTACACATTTATATGAATTATGAAATGAAATGCTGTCATTCTAAAGCATCCTTGATAAAGGGCATTTGTTGCCTGAAATTTCGGAACCCCCAATTACACAAACCACATTAAAAGTCCTATGCCCTGTCCTTCTCGAATTCTTCCTGGTTGATTCCTTAATATCCGTATTAGAAATAAAACATTCATTCAATTTTAGCCATATTTCTAGTTAAAAAATGTTTGTTTCCAAGGGCATTGTGGCGGCAACGTAAGAAACTGGATTGGCCACCAAAGACACAGTGTTCCCAATTTTCCTGCATGCGGAACCTTGCTCACCTGAGTGGAAATGACTATCACTCGGTTACAGACAAGCACTGACTGACCTTTGAGTCACACACAGCTGCTTCAGTCGGCTTGGAAAGAGATTCGTCTCTTTGTTTCTCTTAATATAGAGGACATTTCTTCCATTCCGAACCAAATAATAAAGTAACTCATATAACTCTTGTCTCCTTATTTGTATATATCGATTCTCATAACCTTTGTTATTCTCATTCTTCAATTATTTCGGCTGAAATTCCAGGATTCATTTCCTGGTCCCAACGCAGTGGCGGTACCGAGGGGGGCCTGAGGGCACCGGCCCCCCTAGACCCCTTAAAATGGTCCCTGTGCCCCCCACCCCCACTAACTCAGAGGGGCAGAGGGCCCAAAAGGGCCCCTAAAGCACTGCCAGAATCTGCACTTTCCTTCAAACTGTGCTCTACATGTACAACGCTCCCAATAACCCCATATTTTATTTTAACTTAATAATTCTTTTAACATTAAACTATATTTTAATTACTTTCTAGCACATAATTTATTTTGCTGTAAAATATGCCTATGATTGTAGGTGTGGTAACTGCCTTGTTGTTTCAGGGCCTCTATTCACAAAGCATTTTTAGACTCAGAATATCTCAACAGGTTTTTAAATTTCAGACGGTCTCAAAATTGGTATTCAAACAAGTATCAGTGAGGGTGAACAGTTTAGTTATGATTTGTTCATAATTTGTACAATTCAGGGTTTTCAGTTATTTCCGTTCCCCAAAGGAAATATGACAGGGTGTAAAATCTAAATTCTGGACAAAATAAACCTATATATGCCTCAAATGTGAGGACTCAAGAGGGTCTCAATAGAGACAATTAGTTTTGTTAATTTTATTTTCTCATTTGTGACAGTTTTTGTGAAGCAAGAAAATTGGTTTGTCATTATTTTTAGACAAATTAGAGTTGTGGGGCTTTATTTCATTGTCATTAGGCAAATTAACTGTTATGCATTGCAATGACATTCCAAACAGGCAAATTCAGAAGATTTTGACCTCAAGTGTGCCCGCCCCCTAGACCTGCCTTCTGGTACCACCCCTGCAACGATCTCTATATTATAGCATTAGCATAAATTAGCAGTCATTTATATATATATATATATAACAATTGAGTGTTTGCCCAGTGGCTATTGGGGCACTCGTAGCTCTGCAATATTCGCCAAAAAAAGAATGCAGTTAGTCAGGCTCCACACCACCACCATCTGTCTATAGTCCCTGATAACCATACCGTCATATATAGTCCTTGATAACCATTGCGTTTTGGCCTCTGCGAGACTTCTATTAATTGCTTTACAAAGTTCGAACTTGGGAACTTGCAAGAGGATCTCAGCATAATCTCAGTACAGCAATTATCTTGTTTTGCTCAGCTTGAGACCATGGAAGATACGATTGACTGATAAACTGTATGGAACTATGGGCTGCATATCAATGTGCATGATAAACGTCTTTCGAGATAAGCCTCCAAGACATTTGCGAGAGGTCCAGATATAAATATCTTGCTAAACAATTAATCTCGACTAATGTAGTGTCGGTGAGGCACCATAAATCTGTTCCGTATATTGTTCAGAACAAATTAAGTTATCTCAGCGCAATTGGCCTCACTGCATGAAACTATACAAAAATGGCACCAACATTGAATCGGGATGAAAGACGTTATAAGTACATGTCCGCCATGGCAACAATGTTTATATGGAATTTATCATATTAATCTTCGGTCACGAATACTTGTTTTTTGTCCCAGCACGGAAGACAATAAAGAAGATACTCACGGAAAGAATAACAAAGGACACTATCTTCTCCGGCTATAGTCCATTGGAATCAGCAACTTTTATCCCGGTCAATCTATTGCGCACATGTTGATAACCCTCTTTGGCAGAGAGTTTATCTCTTACTTAGTCCGGTCTCCCTCGTATATCTACTTTATGCATGGTTCTCTTCTTTCCTTAAGCAGATTAGCCCTCTTAGGAGACAAGTGGCCATCCCTTCCCTAAGGTTCTTAGAACGGTGCAAGGCCAAAGTTTCATTTGCACTGCAATAGGGCTGGATACCCTGTAGTCCACTCCTCGCCTTACAGATCATACATAATACAAAGGAAAACAATAAGAACATAGACATCTATTAATAATAAATCTGCCCATAGGGCACTCCAGGCAAAATCGGGTTAACACAAGAATGAACTGGCCCTTATCTTTCATCGAGAGCTGCTCACTTATATACGAGCTGGTAACGTAATCAAGGTGAGATTGTTGCTGTCCCCGATATGGCCGACGAAGGCTGGGCTTTGACTATACTATTTATAATATATCGCGGAAACAAACGTAGACATGCTGCATATTAAAATGGATATAGAATTATATCTCTAGACTTTTATGAGCTTAGTCTGAAGAATTTGATAGAGGTAAATAGTATAAGAACATTATTTAATCGTAATACCTATTTAAGGGCCTCGTCCACCAAGCCGATTCTCATGCGATTTTGCGCCGCAGAGGACTCTTTTGCACTAAATTCTGTGAGAATCACATGAGAATCGGCTTAGTGGACTAGGCCCCATATACTTCAATCTGTTGCTTGTGAATATATAAATTATGCGCTCGGTGAATACGATGTATGTTTGGACAATTAACCGGGCTAATCCCACGTAGGGAAGAGCCTATTGTTTCATACAATATAGCCCAGCCTCCGAATGGTTCAGGCTGTCTAACAGTTTGGAGGTTTGGAGAGCAATTCACTGGGGAATTAGGTAGGCCAGTGACCCAAAATTGCTGTAAGCTAATAGTAGAGATACAAAAACGAGGCCATTAATGTCAATTCAAAAGCAAAATCTGATAATGCGCGGTGGGTGAGTCCATTTCGCTTTTAAGATCCCATAGAAAGGTGTCATATAAATGGAGTAGGGAGTGGAATCACATCATTTCAGTAGCAAGAATTATCAAAGGCATTCTGTTATATCATGCAAGAGCAAGACCTGCGTACACACACTCTCTCTCTCTCTCTCTCTCTCTCTCTCTCTCTATATATATATATATATATATATATATATATATATATATATATATATATATAATGGTCGAATCCTACGAAAGTGATGCATTTTTTTCATTTTTTTTCTCAATCTCATTTTTTTTCCAATACCTGAATTTAGACCATTCTTATTAGACTTCAATAATACCCTAGAATTAATTCTTTAAAATGATATATGTGAAATGAAATTCGAAGCATTTTCAAACCCTTAAACTTCAGACTAAGATTATTTATTAAAAACGTAATGCTACGAAACGGCCATTTTAAATGGCTTGTAATTATTATTAAACCACCCTTAAATGTTATTTTTCCTAGTTTCATTGAAGCTTCAGAATGTTATTTATGTGTCATCACTATGAAAATTACAATGATTTCACTCTGTCCCATTTGTATTCACAATCTTTCAAAAAGTATGGGCAAAATGGGTAAAACATAATGCTACGAAACGACCAGTGATTGCCCATTGCTAATATATATTAGTGAAAAATATTTTCACTGAATAAAGCCCCTAAACAGAACATCATTTTAGGATAAAGGTAATAAATATTTGTCAAAACTTCTAACCTCAGTGAGGCATAACTACTCTATTAATATAGTATTCTGTCCAGCCCCTTGAGTAATGCTACGAAACGACCATTTTGAATGTCTAGCATTAATATTAATAATCATTGAAATCTATTCTTACCCAGCTTCATTTGAGCTCCAGCATATTATATGTTTTCCAAAAGTAAAAAAACAAAGGAGATTTTGATATTTCCAACCTTGAATTCACAATCTTCTAAAAAAAACCCTCAGGGTATGCATAATGCTACGAAATGAAATGTGATTGCTCTTTGCTTAACACCCCTGTATATATATTGATGAAAAATATTTTCATTATGTAATACTCATTAATCAAACATAATTTTAAGATAAAAAATGAGAACATTTTTTGAAATATTAACCTGGATGAGTAATGCTACGAAACGACGTAATGCTACAAAACGACGTAATGCTACGAAACGCACATGTTATGGAGTATTTTGACACAAACTAATCATTTTTAGTTGAATTTTTCACTAAGCAATGCTCATCCGAACAATATACTTTGGAATAAACAAGATATTTTGTAATGAATTAATATATATTTGCATTTCTGGTGACTTCATATAGATAACTGTTAATTTCGTTTTGCTTTGTGGGGGGTCTGGTGAGATGGAAAGTCAATAATATTGTGAACTTTAGACTATATATGTATGAATTCAGCACCGATTATCAATATAATCCAATTATTGACTATTCCAGCTAACCATTTTGATCATTTCAAACACTATACTGTAGAATATAGAATGCTAAAGACATGATAAATGAATGTGTAATGCTACGAAACGATTTTTCATTCATTGTTATTATCAAATCTACTTGATTCATTTCAACAAACAATGCACCAAATGAAAGCATATTTCCAGACATTTATGATTAAACTACAGCTTGAGGGAAGAACTCATAAATAAAATAATACAAAACAGAGATAACATATAAGGTCAGAGTGTAAGTGATTCGAGATATTTCATTTGTTCTCATAAATTAAAAAATGGTATGAATATTTATGAATACAAACTTCTTTAGATGCCATATACATAACTAAATCACTTGTTGTCAATATTAAACACAATAGAACGTTAGACAAAATATAATAAATTACTAATTTAAGGTTTAACAGCCATAACACTGGTCGTTTCGTAGCATTACGCATAATATAGTTTTTTTCAGTGAAATCCTCATATCTTTGCCAATATTAGGATTTAGTAATTTTAATTTTAAACATGGAGGGTCAAGGCCTTACTCCATAGAATAGATGAGAAATAAAAATGATTCTGGACGATCCATATTTTTCTAAAGTACATCACTTTCGTAGGATTCGACCATTATATGTATATAATATATCTGTTTTCTGAAAATAACAAAGCTCCTTATCCTCCCAACATGTTTGACATTCCCACGGGGAATTGACTTCTTATAGGATTCTGTAAGGCAGAAATTCTTTAAAATGTTTTCTATTCATATATTTTAGTATTTGCTTACAAAGACTGCAATCACGATGGCACCTGGTGGAAACATCCTCATACCAACAACTCATGGACCAATTACACAACGTGTGTGGACACCGAAAGTCTACAAGTAAGTTCACATGAATGGAGTGGGCCAAAGCTGCCAACAAGTATTAAATAGGAAAAGGGTTTGTTTAACCAATATTTGCATGGTCACATTTCTTTTACTAAAGTAAATTCCTTACAAGCCCTTAATTATGATGGCCCCTCCACCATCATAACTACCAAGTCCTTGTGAGAGCATTATGTATTTACAATTGGGTAGATGTTACCTTTGACACCGCGTTTTTGATTGCGAGCACATTATCAACAAGTGGTTATAAGTCTTATATTTCATTGTAATTGCAGGATCAGTAACTACAAGCAAATTAAGAAATTGCAAGCACTGACATTTAGTTGCTATTATGCACCACCCCCCAATTGAGGACACTATTCATAATGTCACTCAATGTAGCTGTAAATACACAAAGTGTCTGGCTTTCAAGGCGGTTACATAAACATGTTTGTTTTTGTTTCATAGTCAGATACATTTACGATGTACATATTCTTCGCTGGATACACTATCTCCATCGTAGCCTTAGTTGCCTCCTTGTTCATATTCTTCTACTTCCGGTGAGTAGTTTTAATAATAATTTGAACATTCATTTCTATGAATGAGTAACAATGGGTATATTATATTGGGCATCTTAAAATGTTATTACGTTGTATTTTTTTAGAATGAAAAGTTAGAATTAAATTCTGTATACGTTTGATCTTAACTTCGAACTCAAACAAATGTGTCATTCGTCGTTGGTATAATTCTATGTATTTTTTATTATTTGTACTTTTGTCTGTTGCAGTCAATTACAATGTGATCGGGTGACCATTCACAAAAACCTTTTCATGTCTTACATTTTGAACGGAATAGTCTGGATCCTATACTATAGCCTGGCAGCAATGAGTGGGGATACCATGATGCAGAACCCCGTAAGTAGTATATGACAATTCTCGTCATACGGAAATAATTAGTCAGTTGGGAAATAAATCTTACCAACTCTTAACATACCATTTGACTTCAAACATTACGACGGCCTGCCATAAGTTAATAGAGTAATCTGGTCTCTATATTTGCAACAGTCATGATTGAGATCCACTATGCGTCAATACAAAGCTGAGTTTCAGAATTTGCAAGCGGTCATTGTCTAAGTGCTTCAAATGAAATCATAGAAAGACTTTTCCTATCAATTTGAGGGACAGCTGTATACGGAGGAAAGTTTTGTATTTAATAGGCTAGAAATACAATGATATCTTAAGGGTGCATTTTTGCAATTTGACTCGCTTTGTTTTGGTAATGCCTTCATATTCACACTTTGCCTTCATATTTTGCTTGCGATCATAACCTAAATCATAACCGGGTCATTATATTGCTACATGGTGTGCCCTTGTTGGTAATGTAGAACATGTGTTCTATTTAACCAATTTTGTCTTGAAGAAATCAAAAACAGGATCTGTGTTATTAAATTAGGTTCCGCAGAACGGATATTTAATAAATCTGTCCGTTTTGATTCGAATGGATACTGATAAACACCACAAAACAGAATCTGTTATGGCCGTTTTATTACCATTTGCCACCTGATTGCCAAGTGATTATAGAGAAGTTAAATTATACATATTGCCATGTATAACGTGAATGTGAGTCACGACCATAGAGAGAGAGAGAACAAGCTAGCCTCCCAGTGCCTGGGATATGATAGGGCAAATGTCACAATTTTCGAATTTTTATGTTATTGTCAGGCAACAGCTAAATCCCATCTCAAAATGTTTCAATTGGTACACATAGCAAAAGTACATCTATGCTCAAGAAAGCGATTGCTGTGAGAACTAATTGAACTCAAATGAATCTTAAAATAACGTCAGAGTTATTAACTTCTAGATTTGAATGTCCTCAGTCACGCGTCAAACCAGTTGGAAAATTAATTCTTCTCCAAACACTTTTTGAAGAAATGGAGTGAGGAAAGGTCATAAGCAATTAATAGACGTGGTTAATTAACTTTCCATGTCATGCTCTTCCTGATGTATTTAGTTCATCCCTTCTACGTAGACACGAACGATGTGAAGGAAAAGAGAACCTACATAGAATAATAAGTTAGGTGTATATTGAGTATTTCACACCAGTCCCACTCGTCTTATACCCTTGGAGGTGATTGTGACCGTGCGCTTGTAGATGCGTTCCCGGTTTTCATCAGTCAAATCTGTCTACCTTTTAACCCGGTCCTATGTGCCGCATCTTAACTAATTCTCCCCTGTGCCGACTTTCTCTGCTCAAGAAGGCTTCGGCGGCACCCTAAGAGAAGTGGGTGAATTGACCCTAAACATTCAATAGCAAATGGTGCGCTTCTCGGAAGACACTCTTTCGAATTGACTGGTACTTAAGTTACCCTTCCGCGGACCGGTTCTGTGGGTCTATAGCTTCTTCTATAGCCCACAGAGACTCACCAGGAATCAACATGAAGAAGGAATGAAGAGGTACTGAGTACTGGCAATTTTACGCTAAACATTTTAGAGAATATTTGCCTGGAAGGGTTCATTTAAGATTATCAGTTGAATAATTGAAGCTAATCGTAATGAGTATATTTTTGTTTTTACAACCTCCTTTATCCAAAAACACCTGCCATCTGGGCATATACATTGCTAAATCCTCATTATTGTATCTTAACCTCACCCATATAATTGCTTAATATTTCGCTTCATCACACTACATTATTGTAAACATTATTACATAACAGATATACAGAAAATAGGATCTGAGGAATTTAAAACATTGACATGATTTCCTGGACTGACGTAGCAGATCAACAAGATGGATTTTTCAGCCATTAAATTAATTTCTTTGCTGTCAAATAACCAGTTGTATTTTCAAGTGCCAGAATTACAGATAACATATTTTGTTGTTTCCTTTCCTCAACGAATGGAACTTCAGAACTTTGGTCGAACACGTTTTAAGAAGTGAACTATGAGTGCAATGAGCAATGAATGGTTATTAAATGGAAGGAATGTTTGAAATATGTAGGTCACATGAATTTGATTTTGAATTTGAAAAAGTGAAAGGGCTTTTGAGAACATCCATACGTATGTATACGTCCAGAGTGAAAGTTGTACACGTGTATCGCACCACTATAGGCATACCGACTTCGGTATGGCGAGAGCATGCATGGGAACAGTTTTCCAGATTTCAAGAGGCTAAACGACAGAGTAATACCATTCCCACATTGATTCTGCCAGGAAAGACTAAATAAACAGGCTCCCACGCACTATTATAAGTGACGCCGTGGATAGAATGGCGAATTTTCCTGTCACAGTCAGCATTGATATTTCAGCCGATATACAGACCCCTACTAACCCGTTGCAGAGGTAAATTGAATAAGTAAAATCAGTTACACTTTGTCATACATAATCAAAATGGCCAGGGCTGAAATTCATTAAGCAGTCTGGCCACTGTTGAAAAAATCGTTGGCGATGAGCTAGCCGATAAGAATTTTGTAAAATTAAATTCATCGTCTTTGCATCGCTATGCCTTCTGCACAGCAAGGTATGATTGGTGATGAGTGGGCGATGTGAAAATTGCACCGGCAAGGGTAACGATGAACATCAAACATGTTTGATATTTCGTGTTGATGTGATTTTGCATTGGTGCATTGTCAATAGAGGTAATGAAGGTAGCGATGCATTGGGGATGTCTAGTCGATGAGATTGCATACCGGTATGTAAAAGCAAGAAAATTATTTCTGCTGTTGCCGATCTTATTGTGGTTATTGATGCAAAGACAATACAGTTAGCAATAACCTTCCTCCTCATCACCAATTCCATTGTCTATGCATCTATTCATCCACATGATTTTGTCAACAGTGGCCAGACCGGTTTAAGTGGACCATGCAGCTACTGTTGGCAAAACCAAGTTGATGCAAAGACGATTTAATTGCCAGTGATGCACATCAATATAGTGGTCCAGCCACTGTCGACAAAATGGTGGCGATGCAAAGACGATTCAAAGACGATGTAATTGCCAGCAATACACATCGATAAGGAGGGTTATCGGTAGCTGCATCGTCTTTGCATTGACAACTAAGATAAGTTCGGCAACTATAGAACTCATTTTCATGCTTTTATATGTGCAATCTCATCGACTGGGCATTGCTTACGCATTGCTATGGTCATTATGGATGCAATTTTTTACATCGCCCACTCATCGCCGGCCATCACTGGCTATTGCCAAAGGCATAACGATGACAAGTCGATGCAAAGACGATGCGATAAATTTCACAAAAATCTTATCAACTACCTCATCGCCAACGCATCGCCAACGCATCACCAAAGATTTTGTTGACAGTGGCTGAACCACTTAAAGAGGGTCATCGTTAGCTGCATCATCTTTGCATCTTTGCACCAATGCAAAATTACATCAATGGGAAATATCAAACATGTTTGATGTTCATCGGTACCCTCCTGAGGCGATTTTCACATCGCCCACTCATTGCCAGTCATCGCTTATTGTGCCAAAGCCATAGCGATCACAAATCAATGCAAAGACGATGCAATAATTTTACAAAATTCTTAGGACTAGCTAATTGCCAATGCATCGCCAACACATCACCAACGCATCGCCAACGATTTTTTCGTCAGTGGCCGGCCCGCTTTAAGCATGTCTCAGTAAATATTAAGTTATAATTATTTAGTATGAACAAATCCGTACTTTAACGATTTTCATTGATATTCCTGGGAGAAAATACCATTGAATTTGTCCACCAAATTTATGTTGTTGAGCCATTTGGGCACAGTCATTAGTGCATGAAGGGCTTGTGCGTAAAATCCCTACAAGTCTGAGATGCTGCCTGGGTCCATCAGAGGTGGTCCTGATTAGGGTTTCATGCAATGGGTTGTTGTTGTAATAGTTTTATTTCAGATTCATTTACATCATTTCCAGAAAATGGACAATCATTTTACAAATTAATATAAGTTGATTTCCCTCTGCGGATTAGCATTCGCAGGTCTTCCAGGGTGTCCTAGTTATCAATGATCAGTTTAATAGTATAACACATTTTCACTGATGAAGTTTTAACTTATGGGTGTTGTAGCTATAGCTCCTTGTGTCATAATATATAAATTTTATGTACCGGAAAGAAATGAGTGCAAGAGCAGCATAGTCGATGTGGGTTTCGCGATTATATAGGCCTATGGGTGAATTCAAATAAAATGTGGTATATTTTTATATTTAGTGAGAAAACTGTAGTAGTTGGGGTAGTTGCAATTGACAAGTGCATAATAGTGGTTAGATATTAGATAGCCAATCAAAAGGTGTATTGTGTTAGTGGCGTGGTGGTGGTGGGGAGGGGGGGGGGGGGGGGTCCTCGGTGTGTGTTTGGGGGGGGATAGGGGGGTAGGGCGGGGATAGGGAGACATACATGTAGTGAAGATAATATTAAATTCTAAACTAATTAAGGATTTCTGGTAGATCAAGTGTGGATGACGCTGTACTTTTTGGTAGATATTGCCTCATGAGGAAGGAATCTTCTGAAGCACAAATTAATTTTACAGGATCAAATAATGGACATGGCACTATTATTGGTTTTGGCTTTAATAGTAATTCATAAGCTTAATAAGTAATTAATTACAGAGAATCATGCCATCTTTCTGGCATTCCCCAGGAATTATTTGCCTTAAGTGTGTCACAATTGGTTTCCGAAAATTAATACCTGCCATTTTTATTTTCATTTCAGGTGTGGTGTCAGGCCCTTCATGTAGTGACTCAATATTTTGTGGCGTGTAACTTTTTCTGGATGTTCTGTGAGGGACTTTACCTGCATACAATTATCGTCAGTGCATTCGCAACAGGCCGTAAACTTATCATCGCATGCTATATAATAGGATGGTGTGAGTATTTTACTGTTGTTACGGGCGGCGGTGAAATTCCAGTGTCACTGCACGTAAATACGTATAAGACCTTTGAGGATTGTGATGGCAGCAGAAAGACTACTTACCCGGAGTACTACCATCTGGAATCCTACTAACTAGGGAAATTATCAGCAAAGATAGCTCAGACCAGGAGAATTAGTGGCCAGCAATAATTGGTTGGCAATAATTAAAATTTAGTATTCAGCCACTGGAGAGTAGCATCTAAACAAACATAGCTCGGGATGGTAGGATTGTGAGGTGGCCGAGTGGTCTAAAGCGCTGGGTCGGCACAGTAGCATGGATTGAAACCCTGGCGCGACCGCAAATATCACGCAAATATCATTTGTAATTAAATACTTTAGAACAAATAATAGGTAGTAAGGAATACCTGCAGGAGTAATCAGCGCCTACCCTTTAACAATATTTAGGTTATTTCTTTATTGCGGTTGTCACTAGATACTTTGTAGTTCACAAACTTAAGAAGTTGCTGGCAGCTCCGGAATTCGCTTGTTAAGGCGATGTCAGCTGATCAACTAAGTCGTTCCCGTTGGCTATTCGTGCCAATAGTTGATAACCGTTCAATGACACTAATGTAAGGGAGAGTCGAATGAAAATAGTAGAGCTCTACGACTATGGCCAATCCCTCTCTTAATCCCTCTACGTTTTTGTACTCCTCGAGTTTTATTTAAGCGTTGGCCCGGAGAGTCCACGGCTACATGGATGGCTGCAGAGGCTAAGACAATCTTTATTTATGTTAGCTATGTTCACACAACACTAGAGGGTTTGAATGGGGAAATGCCCTTCCTTAATGCCTTTTCTATTCCTATCGACCAAAGGGACCATTAGAGTCGATATCGGTGTCAGATTAATTAATGTTTTACCGTATTTTAAAAGTAAAGCACGTGTAAATATAATACTAACATGATGGGATTAATCTTTTATCAGAAAATGTATGTAGTGTAAGAAATAGCTCTTCAAATGCAATGTAAAAGCAATTGCAAAAAAAATCCGGGAAGGTCTCATTTCACTGAATGGTTTGTGTTTGCCTTTTTGCCTTTATCAAAAAACTATATGAATCAAAAGCAAAATCTTGTGCTGTGGTCGTGAGGCTGGCAACTAATGGCCAACTTGGACATTGGTAAAAGCATAAGTAGACTACATGGCCAGTAGATGGCGTTGGAATACATACCATTATTGACACAATATGTATAATTATGGCCATCTAATGTAGATACCCAAATATCTGTAATTGTTCCAGGTGTGCCTGTCCTAACAACCATTATTTACTCCATTCTTCGTGCCGGTGATCCTGAAGTAAATACAAGGTAAGTTGCAAGACAAGAATTCCTGCATTACATCTAGTTTAGCTATTTGTGCTCCTGCGGAAAAGGGGACAAATCTATATCAATCGTGTCGTACTGTTTCCTTTTGGTAAACATGAACATCTAGATAACGCAAGAAACTGTCCTATACAATCCTTAGGTTATTCCATTCTATCTTTTCCGACTTTATATTTGATTGGGTAAGATATTTTACTGCTCATGATTAAATAGCTTTGACCACAAGTATCTATTATCTTTATTGATATACATGTACCAACATGGATTATCATGAATATGGCTATGAAAGCTCCCTGACATGTTCCTCTCAATTTGTTTGATCTTGATAGAGAGTAGAGCCAATTATCTTAAGGCACGTCTTAGTCTATTTTATTCATGAATTCATCATATAGATAGGCCAGGATGGTACGGCAGTTTTATTGTCGTATTATGCATTTAATCATACCCTCAAGAGTGATCCTTATAATTGACTACATAAACATTTGGAGGATCCAACATTCGTTCTACCTTATGTGTACCCTAATGCCTTTATATGTTGAACCCTTAATAGATCCCCTGTGTACCACTCTACTTTGTTTCCGCTGACAGATGCTGGTCTGATGAAAGTTCATTGCAATATATCGTAGTTGGACCAATTGTTTTGACAATAGCGGTGAGTGTGAACGACTTCTCTGTGTGAATCCTCTGCCCACACCAATGCAATGCAATATGTTCCTGCATTTTTTCATGGCTCCCTAGGGCGATCATAAGGCCACCGCAATTGAATTTTCCCTCCTGTGGATATATAGACGGTCGTGATTTAATTAGATATCTACAGTGTATGCTATGGTACTTAAGGATAAAGTAGCAAACTGTCTCCAGAGACAGACTTAATAGATACAAAAACCTGGCCTGCCCTTGGCAAGATTCCTGACCTCAAATTGACATTCAGGCCTCCGACCAGGTCTGGTCGCGCCACCTGAAACACCTCTTGCAGAGAGAAGGTCTTAGTCCTCTAGGCAACATCCTTTAAACATTCATCAGCCACTTTGTAAATGGACTTCAGTAGCAGTGGCACAGCGTCTGTATACATTTACTCTGCAAAATAATTCAGAGGTTGAATACGTTGGGTATATGTGAGGGTGGAGTGGGAGATGTTTAAAGAGAGGATGCAATTAGGCAACAGAAGAATCAGAGCGCTGGCCGAGTGGTCCGTCGACAAGCGGATGAATACACACGAGAATAGTATCCCTCCTATTCCCGTCTTGCTAATGGGAAAAATTTGAAACACAAAGCGCTTTCCAATTCCGAGAAACCTCTTTATATAGGGGAGGTAACTTTAGACGTTCCTGAGTTTATGGTGTGGAGAGTCATGCATGTATCTATGATATAGGCCATTAAATAGGATATCATCTCACTACTTAAGGTGTTCCTCCATAACAATATACATGAATATAAGAACATTCTTTTTTTCTTTTTAAGTTCACGGTATTTCAAACAGATGCATTTAATATATTCGAGATAACATAACGAAACAGAGAGGTTTAACGTATAGTTTCTTTTTAAAAATATGATGCCAACAATTAGGCAAGCCACAATGGCAAGTACTCTGGAAATCACATGATTATTAATGATTTTAGAAATTAATTTGGAGCTTTTTTTAAATATCATTATATATGTTATCTGACTTTTATTCTACTTGTTTACAGCTGAACCTGGTCTTCTTATTTAACATTGTTAGAGTTCTCATCACCAAATTACGAGCTGTCAACTCTCCTGACACCAACCAGACAAGGTAAGCGACAACCCTACGAAGCAATCTTGAGCAACTAAGTTACCATGACAACAGGGCTGATGTAATACTAGGAGGTGGTAGCCCACTGTGGTTTGGAACTGCGCGTACGCCATCTAATATGTTTTACACTTACAGACATAGTTTGCAGATTTTAGATTACAAATTTCAGTAACGCTACGTCCCATGTGGCATCTGCTACCCTTAAACTACAAAGGCATGTGAAATGAAATGCCTCCCCAGTGGATTTTACGGTGAATTATAAGGCCTCAAACAGTGTGTACGTAGCACATGGCATATATGCCCCATAAATCAGATATATGGCGATTGTTTTGATTAATCATATTCTGCATAGGACATCCTATATCAACTTCTTCCATTATTTATGTCTTAATATATCGGTAATGTTAAACGTAGAGCCGAGCTCGGATAACATGCAGGCACGGTTTATATGTGGTGCCTCAAGTATCCCTGCGTCACAGTTATACCAAGTTAATGTTGCCATAATGCAAGATGTATTTGGTACACATCATACCAGTTTCCATGGACCGTCCAGCGGAGAGTAGCTCAGATAATTTCTGTTTTCCATAATTTTATGGTTACTGCTCACTGAAATTTCAGGTAGTATCCTGACTACCACCTGGAAAGCAAACTGTTCAGGTTTGAAACAATGGATCACCGTTGTTTTCCTAGTTATCTCTATTGGTTTAATTAACGCACCCGTCTGGATATAAATCATCATTTATACCCCCCGGAGCGTGTCTTCCGGCATCCGCTCCCCCTTCATTGTTAAGGTATAATTGAATTGAATTGAAAAATACTTTATTTGTCTGAAGTTATACAGGCACAAGTATGAAAGTTAGACAAATAGGTGACCAGGCTTCTGGATAAAATCCAGGTCTTCCAGCCGTCACCTCAGGTTACAATGCACTACATAAATCGTTTTCTCAAGAATGATGCCCTCCTATGCGGTCATTAATTTGCACTAACCCCAAAACAGCTGCACGATTGAAGCCCCTCCCAAAGGGGCCCGAAATGAGCATTCGGTAGTGTTGTTGCTATTGTAAATGACATAAAGAGTGAATGTCTCCATACATAAGATGGGAGTTGGAGTGGGCCAAAGGGTAAATATGGAGAACCGAAAGGATATGGTGGACGCCAGAACCAACGTTTGATATTAAAGCAACGAGAGTGGAAGTAAATAATGGACGGTTGAGTTGATTTGTAAGTGACCCAGGATCTGTCCAAAACGATTCTAACGGGATTTTGGACGGGCAGAGAGCTGAAGTTTAGCTAAGTTTGTGGGTATGTTTATATTTTTTACCACAGCCTCGGCGGAAGTTGTGGTAAAGAATAAAGACATATACCCACAAACTTCAGCTCACTGCCCGTCCAAAACCCTAAATTAGTATTGACAATGCAGCCTCTCCCATAAAAGTATATTCATATAGCATTCACGTCACTATTAGCAAAAGATGGAGATGTCGGAAGGGCTACGCAATTATGTAACAATGCGTAAGCATTAGATTCCCCGTCCCCTCAGCATGGACAGCTCTATTTTGGAATAAAAACACTTTTACAGCGGAATCCTACGTCTCTTTCATACTACCTCCAATCTTAAATTAATTAATGTTAATATAATACACTCCTTAGAACTACGGACTTAACAGTGGACTATAGTCCATCAAAGTTATGGAATAGTAAATGTAATTAATTATGTCATCAGTGATAATGTCGATATCTACTTCAATATTTAAAGAGTCAATCTCCTTTCTTAGCTCTTCTCGAGACTAGTATCGAAAAAACGAAGGCTGAACTTGTTATATGAAGAGTTTAGTTAGGTTTATTATATCCACAACAAACAATATATATATGATGTTTTACAGGAAATTGAGTCACAAGTCGCAACAAATAGATTTTGAGATACCATCATATTTGAAAAGATGAGATAAAGCAGATTCCAATGACGGTAAACGTAAGGGCACTTAATAAGTATTTCTATGTTTTTAAGTTCGATATTTTTATTTTTGAAAAAAAAGTTTGCAAGATTTGTGAATGTATAATTACTAGTAAAGTAGCTAAATATACTCCGTACGATGACCTTCAAAACACAAGGATATCTAATACAGTGTCCTGAAATTTGGTACATGTATTCATAATGACTAAAAGTGCTAAACCCTTCAAATATCAGAACATTTCAAGAAAGAAATCTTGTGAATAAAACACTGAAAAATATCATTTTTGTGATATGTGACTCATTTTCCTGAAACACATCACATATATTATGTTGACCCAAGTTACATAATTCCATAATGCAATATAGTACAGAGGCTCAGACCATTCCATTGAGCCACCTTCTATCTGCTACCAAGGCACACAAGCGCCCAAGCCACCCCAATCGTGGTAATTATACTCAATACACGAGTCCCCATTGGCTTGTCCGAGCACCTAGAAGGGCTTTTGCTAGGCAAGCATTACTTCAACCTTGTAACCATGCAGGATGGAATATATACTTCCTGGGGGAACGGTGAGTCATCACTCCCGCCTCCACGGCCGTCCCCTATCTACAGTCGCAGTTTAATATTATATATATATATATATATATATATATATATATATATATATATATATATATATATATAATATGATTATTACAATGAGAATGCTAAACACCAACCATAACAACAAATCAACACTGTATCACTTTGCTATTGTATTGCATCTTATTTTTAGATCTTCTGCATGACACGGAAATAGATAAATGTAAACTGATCGCTGTTAACTAATTCTTGTTTACTTCTGTTATTGTTGTTGTTTAAGGATTGTCGGGAAGACCTGCTCTGCAGATGACATTATCCTATTCTGATCTAACTGTATAAAATCAGAATAAAATTCTCATAAATATATATAATGAGGCAAGAGATGCCCTACTATATAGATATACCACTGATATACCACTATTAGGCTATCATATAGTTACGCAAATATAGTAATGTAGCACAGTTCATATAGTATGATGAATTGTAAGTATTTTCTAGACAATATAAAAGGAAATACACGAAGAAGTGCACGCACTATATAGCTATATATATATATATATATATATATATATATATATATATATATATATATATATATATATATACAGTCTGTTTAAAACGTTCTACAGAGAATCCAACTCAGCACCGGAAAAGAAAAAACGATGCCGACCAAACAAAGTGTAATATTCTAAATTTCAAGAAAACAGTAAACCACCAACATCAAAGCCTCAACATTAAGTCCCAGAATAGATGCTCGGGTATTCCACATTATCCTAATGATCATTCTCTCTCATCCGGAGATGCAACATTCATTAGCAAACCCTAGTATGAAAGAAATCAAAATTGGCTGCTAGGTTGACTGTTCCTTTTCGAGGTGCTAATTAGTAATTTGTGAATGAGACTCAATGCCCCGAAAAGGTGTTCTTGAATTCCACTAGCTTCACGCCAGATAATCAATGGTTGTGAGGACAAGGCCATTCGGACATCCGCCAATTCAAACCGAGCATGCAAATTATATTATCCTATTATAAATATTCACGAGTCTCCTATGATTAAACGAATCTATCTTAAGCAATGTTGACATGTTCAGGATTCTACTTGTAGACGGCATATGGTTTCCGCACAGTGAATCATATAAAATACGACAGTTATTTCCAAAAAGTTGTTAATGTTTTCTTTTCAGAAAATATCAAAGAGGAGTTGGAGTACAGTAAGAAATGCATTGTAAATGCGACACCCACAGGATTGGTCATATTAACAGAAAATGATATTATGACATTGCTTCTTGATTGATAACGTATTATTACTCAGCGAATATAATTATCATAGTCATAAAAGCCATATATATATACAGCCGATGGAGAGTATCTGATGGGTTGATAGTGTCTATGACTTTGTACATGTAGTTATGATAATTTGTTCTTAACGTGAAAATTGGTACGGAAAATGTGTGAATTTATGATTATGAGGGAAATCATATTGTTTATAAATGAAACCTAGAACTCTAGGTATATATTTGAAGT
The DNA here is from genome assembly GCA_942159475.1 of Sthenelais limicola. Taxonomy (NCBI): domain Eukaryota; kingdom Metazoa; phylum Annelida; class Polychaeta; order Phyllodocida; family Sigalionidae; genus Sthenelais; species Sthenelais limicola. The sequence continues at coordinate 110,769,990 of OW804096.1, read as the reverse complement.
ACCGAATATGACTGGGCGTTTAAGTACCCGTGATTGCTACATATTCAAATTAATCATAAACAGTACCGGCTCTGATACCGTTATAGATATTTCAAATTACCTCTGCTTGTTATTCTTGATTCCACTTACATGCCTTGGGCTTCATTTTGCCAATACGCGGAATCGCAAAGCATTGGCTACGGCCTGATAGTTAGTGCAACAATCAATATACATCCTAGAAGTAAATTAATATCATGGGACGATTTTTTGAATAATTAATAAGTTTGCCCATGATTATAGTTTTCTGCGTCTTAAAGGAAAGTGCCGAGCTAGCTAAGTATAACTCTCTTTTCCGACGTTGAGAAAAAGACTAAAGTTATTTCATGTACATTATGATGAATAATTCAATGAATGTGAGGTTAAATTAATTCAATTAATTTGAAGGAAGCACTTCTTAGTGTAAAACCTGAAGAAGCAGCTATATTTTCTTAGTTCTATGCGGGAATATCGATTTAGATCACCCGAGAACTTGTGTCTCAATAGAAGTGAATGCGCGCAAACATTAATATTTGCCTAAATCTTTATCATCCCCGGCTTCCATGTGCATCAACAATGCCAATCCGGCTTATGGACCATGGTTGTTGAACAGTAATACGTGGCGAAAGACATATTTTAAAGGGGGTAATGGATGTCTGTATTTAGATTTCTGCGGCCCTTTTCTGAATATGTTGAGCATTGGGCAACCGCAAGACCAGCAGGCGCGCACATAATCGGGAGACTATCACCAAGAGACAATTCTAGACAATATCGCGCTCACTTGTCTTTTATCTCAAAAGTATTTTGAGGCCTAAAGACAAAAGGCAGAGGACAGTAATGTTTTCGAGACATATAGGAGCTGTCTTCAGTCCTCTGTCTTGAGGCAAAGACAAAGTGCATTATGAACGCGATATGTCTAGAACGGCTGAACATTGTCTCCTGGTGTTTCCCGTTTATGTGCGCCCCTGCTGATCACAGGTTGTCCACTTATAATAAGTAATCAAATCAGCAATACGGCCGTATTTAATTGATTCTGAAAATACCAATGTACAAAAGAAGCTACATTTGAATGTCAGTGCATTATCTTTAACTATATATTATATGGTCGATGTGGGGAGAATTTGCGCCAAATTTCGCAAAGATATAAATCTTCTTGAAACACATGTTTACTTGCGTACATAGTTGTGTTTGGTTCATGGTGAACATTTGGGAACAATATTCTTATCAAGAAAATAATTGGTAAAATTAACAGACTGGTAAAAATAATTATGCACTGAAAATCCAGGGAACTAGATGCATCTGTTCAAGATGTTCAAAAAGTGTTGATTTTCTCTTTATAAAAAAAAATGGGATATTTATGTCATATTGAGAAATCAACCTTCACTGATCATTTCTATCTCAATGCAGCAATGTATCAATTAAAAAATAAATTGAACAGCAGCACTCTCGACCGGCGATTCTACTTCATTTTCCTGCCATAGCAAAACCACCTCCCGTGATTTTGTCATATTGCAGTCGGTGATAGGGCTTATCAACCGCATAACATCCATACTGATTTTTAATATTGATCTAACCTATGTTCTGTGAAAATAATAATACATGTTACAAGAGGCAGCATATTGCCTACACCACAGCATTTTCCTGAGCTTTGCCATCTCGATCCTGGATTTATTAGTATGAACAGTTGATCAATGCCTTTGGGTCCCAATGAGTTAACACCATGATGTTTTCATCTTTCTTTTAAGAATATAAAATGACATTGTGTTCACGTAAAACATTCTTATGTTAACTGCAATTAAAATACCTTGAACGGTGGTATTTTACCTATACAAAGATATGTTGAATTGTACCCACTAATTAATAATATCAATTAATGTATTGCAAAACGATTTTATACGTATATAGGTTTCGTAATATTCGTCACAGATTCATACAATGGTCGTTCCCAATGCTTAATTTTCATCCCAAGATACGTTTGTGATGGCTAAAATGTCGTAAAAGCATAATTTCAAAAAAGATATAGCCTTCCATTTTTAATTCTTCCCAACGGTAGGATAGTAAAAATATATCATTTGTGTTGTATAGCCTGTAACTGATTCAGGTCGGTGATTTACTTTAATTGCAGAAAAGCTGTACGGGCCACATTGATCCTGATTCCCCTGCTTGGTCTGCAATATATCCTGTTCCCATTGAGACCAGCGAAAGGTACAAAACTGGCGGAAGTATATCGCTATGTGTCAGCTTTTGTAACTTCATTCCAGGTATGCAGTATCAAGTGTTAGTATACATGGGCTTGTATGGATTGAAGAAATTGGGAGTGGTGTATTATTTAGTAAACATTAACAGTAGGTGATAGGTTTAAGAATAAATATTTTATATATTCGATTGTTATTCCGCAGATGTAAAGAACAGTTCCTTCTACAATGTAGGCCTTCCAGGTAGCACAGGACTAATTTCCTTGATCAAGAATATTAGTTATATTATCAACACTTTCTGTTTCAGGGTATATTTGTGGCTCTTATCTTCTGCTTCTGCAATGGCGAGGTAAACTATATTATTATAGTAAGACTTAAAAAACTGTACTGTCAAAGTAAATGCACTGTAAACTTAGAGAGAAACTGTGGAAGAGTTTGATTACGCATTCGTCAAATAAAATTGAATTGATTACTAATACAATAGAGACACTGTATATTCTCTCCAGCTCATATAAGTTCCACATGTAAGTGGTAAGACCCCCATGCATTTTTAACACATCCCCTTATTACTGCAGGTCATGTCTGTGTTGAAAAGAAAGTGGGGCCAGCACCGTTTAATGCATGGCAATGCCAACGGGCGTACAGGCATATACACACAGACAACGGTCACTATGGCAGAGAACACTCTCATCCAATCACCTAAGTCGCCATGTCTCTATGACAACCGTTCTCAAGCACCTGGAGGCAAACCTTGTAAAGGTGGCTCCAACGGCGCTAAATTGTTGAGGATCCACCAGAGTGGGCGTCCGTTTGAAGGAGATTATCTTAGTTCCACCGAGAGTGGACAAGAAGGATTGAAGTGCACAAGTTCTGTCTGAGAGCCGAGGACTAAACATATTGCCACCCTTACATCGAAAGAAATGAGGTGCATATTATATTGATTGCTTCCTAGATTCTGTTGTTTAAAAAAAGAAAAAACGATGTCGCCACATTTGTATGTTCGTGAATTCAAAAAAAAAGAATCGCTAAAGAAGTCCACGAGGTTTTAATATTTCGAATGATTTTTTCTCATGTATTGAAAGAATATAATATCAAAATACTACATATTGAATATAACTGAGCGATATTCATAGATCTATTTTTTAGGCATGCTAGCTGTTTGTTTAAATAAATCACCATTTTTATGTTGATTAAATTTGAAAATATTTTGTTTCAGAGTTTACATCGACATTATCACGTAGTTCACTACAAAATTAGACCTCCCCATTTCATCAATTTCTCATCAATTTAGAAATCCTTCGCTGCCAGGTCAATATCATTGTTGTAACAGATTAAAATTGTGCACGTTTTGTGACTAGATGTAAAGCGGTAAAGAAAATCCATTTATATCATCCCATAAAACATAACTTTGTTTGGAGATCAGAATGTCTGAAAATATGAGTCATATTCTGTTTAAAATCTGCTTTTCATGTTGACAAATTTATTTTTACAAATTCAGGCAGAGCTTAGTTGAACTTTAAGAAATATGGGAGGCGCGTAATTCCCCTTTATATTGAATATGTGTGTATGTGGGGATATGTATATTAGGTCTCCATAGACAATCCCAATGATCCATTCGTAGTTAGAGAAAGCTTACTTTTGTGCCACACATCAAAAGTACAAGCTGCTGAGTAATGTGAGACAACAATATTTCGACAAACGTGTATATATCGAGGACGATTGTATTCAGTACTGGTATTAACAGATGTTTAACAAGAGATCGCGTACGTTATGTCAACGGAATCGACTCACAGAAGGATGTATTCGTGATCTCTAAACGATGCATGTAAAATCACCTATCAATCGATATTCTGTGGTAATATGAAAGATATAAGGGCTGACCATTTTATCATAGGTACTTATTGCTGTTTTATTATAGGAGGGAGGTGAGGCACTGAAGGCCTTGGGGCAGCTACAGTACTTAACTTATCGAATTAATCTTAGACAAACTGTCTTCAGATCTGGGAACTATACTTCCATTACATGATGTATAGGTAATTAGGCGGACGTCCCTTACTTAGCGGGTTGAGAAGGGATGTACACAACTACTTCAATATATCCCATGCGGGGTTAACAGAAATGTTTCGGTCCTATAACGGTTAATGTTCCCTTATGTTATATATATATAGGAGTGTACTTAGGTCCTGTTAATCCTCGGGTATATAATATGAGTATTGAAAGCTCTCATAACAAAATGAAATCCTACAACCGGGTTTGTGAGACCCAATGCATGTTTGGGGTTCAAACATCCTATAAATGGTTAGATAGCCTGTTATGTCATCTATCAACGCTGAACTAGGGTTCAAACAGATCATAAATGATGTCGATTGATCTTTGTTCATGTAGCACACATAGAAAAATGGCAGATGTGACAATCGCTACATTGTTTTCAAATGAATGCAATGTTGTTCGGAATACCAGTTGACTTAGAAAATGGTCCTTTCTTTTTTATTAGAACGTCGAAATTATGTGGCGCCCCGCTAAAAGCGAACCAAACCAATCATTATATTTATAGATACATGATTTATGCAACGTTCTAATGATCCATAATGTTATCTTATTTCTAAATATTTTTTTTCAGTTTGTGTGTTATCACGTACTGTAACTATTCCGTCGGTTCAAGTGCCAATAAATGCTGTGTAAAATGACCCGCATTGCTTGAATAAAACTGTCTATAAACAATCAGTGTGACACTTTCATACGTCTTTGTATCCATATCCTTCAATGCCCTCGTTGATGGATAGTTTCCCATGAACCAACTTATTCTATATTGATTATATATATTTCCCCATAGAGATATATATCTCTATATGTTTCTGACAATGAACCAGCCCCTCACCAGGTGGTACCACTGCCACTAGTCGTCACCCTAGCGGGATACTTGAGACAGACGTGGCTTTGCAGTTTTTCTTTGAATCTCCGTGTATTTATCTGTCTATAGTCACAATGGTTACTAAACTCTGTGGCGCTTGTGGGTATAATCAAGAAAAGGAGTATAACAGATTATGGGAGTGCCTGCACAATGCATGACTTTGGGCTCTATCGGTCGGATTATTTAGGAATGTACATAGTCTATAATCAGAATGATAGACCAACCGGATTATTTTATAAGGTTATTATTTTGATATCCAAATTCCATTGATGACATGATGTATTGTAAATATTGAATTTTTAAATATCTGGCTCTAGGAAGAAGTGAAAGCAAATTAAACCTATGTAAACTCAATTGGAATAGTAAAATGGCGACTATAGCCCAAAATGATGACATTGCCAAAGAATGGAGCATAGGTGTGCTTCCTTATTTGCGATGGTTACATCAGTAATTTCAATTAAAAAACAAATAAAATCTCAAGTTTGGCTCTAAAGTTGTAAGTATGGTTCCAATTACATCTGCCCTACGAATGAGGCGGGGAGGGGTGAGATGTATGATTGTGTAAGGGGAGCAAGTAGCCTGCACACATCCTCTGCAATAACCAAAATGAGGTGCAAAATGCACACATTTTGTAATTTACATTTTTACAATTTACTAAATCTGTTACTCTAGAGCTTTACTAAATCTGTTACTGTAGATCATTTTTGGATCAAGGATTTCTTCCATTCCAGCTGCGACACATTAAATATTCTGCGTAGGGCTTAGAGTGTGATGAACGTGCATGGGGAGTTAGCTAGGTTCTACGCAATGACCCCAAAATAGATGAAATCGGATTATAAACACCAGACAATATACTCGCTTGCAGGGTATCCGCGCCTTTGGAATAAATAATTTCCAGGCTTTTCCAGGCCCATTTTTGTGATTTTCCAGGCCGATATCAATGATTTTTCGGAACCTAGATGACAGGACCTGGGGTCGTAGTTATTGTTTATTATAGGCCAATGATGTATTTGACCAGTTCTATATTCAGATTTTATATCAGTCACCGGGCGAATCAGGGAAAGTGTACAGTAAGAAACAGAATGATCAATCTTCGAACATTTTAAGTCCAGTTAATGGATTCCAATAGGATTCTAGACTTGAATGTATTTTTCAAAATTCCAGGCTATTCCAGGGCCTGCGGAGACCGTGGCTTGTAGATGGGACACAACCGACCCAGTATTAAGAAGAGAAATGCATGAGTCATGGCTTAATCACAGAAAATAATTAAAGCACAAGATTACGCTGGTTCATTGTAATAATTGACTTTTATTTTGATAAAATTCTTCATCTACATTTAAAAAATTGTATGTACATTTTTACATAGAAATACTTTATGAACAATGAAATGTTCTGGCGGCTAGAATGACAATTATAAAAAAGACCAACACAAGAGGTCTTCGACTTGCAGAGATCCTATATGCAGTACTGTATCTATGGAAACAGACTAGTGTCGTTATATATCACAGGGAGCGTCACCTCCTACATATTTCTGTCCAGACTGATGAGTAAATGTAGAGGGTAGATAACTAAAATAATGACCTCATCATACCTTAAGATAGAATCCTTAACAATCCCAGAACATAAAGCTTGTGTTCGATAATAGGAATTCTAGGAATGTAGGTAAATAGGGATGGTATAAAAATACAAATAACAAAGCGAGATGTTGCTTCGTATGAATGAAGATCAAAGGTAGGCGTTCGTCTACCTCAGAGGTAAAAATAATGCAATAAATACAATAATATAATAATGAGGGGTGAATGAGATGCACATGAAAAATAGAAAATAATATTGAATCTAAATTACTATTCTGAAATTCAAACATTTGATCGGTCTAAAACAAGGAGGTATCATGTGTATTAAGAAGCAGTATCATTAAAGCGTACCTGATATGTAAACGTATCCATATCACTAACAAAGAAACGCGTGATCACAGTATCATTCACTCTCTCCGTACAAAATAACACTTCCCCTTTCAGTCTTTAAAGATGAACCACTTTAAAAAGAGTCATGGGGGTGGGTCCTCTCCCAAGAATCAAACATTCAAAGAAGTGTAGCCTCAACATGGTGATGATCAGTAGAAATAACCGACCGTATAAATCTGAATTAATACAGCAATATTGTCTTGTAGAACCGTTAGCAAATGCTCAATTTGTTATGTTTTTGAAAAGCACAAGCTTGAATATGGAAACTTGCTATGGAAACACGAATCATTTGGACGCAGGTGCTTATATTTATCATATTGGATAAAAAGTCACAACGTTCTCCTATGAAACCCATGACCATTATAATTTAACGAGATGATGAGTCTCTAGTTAAGGGGAATACTGGTAGGCCTAGGGCGAATCGATGCTGTTTACTGGGTAACCAAGGAAACCTGGCCGGTAAACCATTTATTTCTAGTACCCGTACAGGGGGCGGGTTATCGAGCGTGCTGCCTTTCTCTCACTAGATGGCACATCAGAGGTCGTTATGTCGTCATCTTACCGAATATATCATCATCTGGAGAAGAATGATGGACTCGTTCCTGATGGTGCCACTATAACAAAACAAAGTGAGAACATCTGTATACGGTTTCGCCATATAGAAACGATAGTACGCACAATCCATTAAAAAAAAGAGATTCAAACAAACAAGTTACCATTTCTACTTTCACGCATGTAAAGGCATATGATAATAATTTAAGTGGGAGGTATCTGGTGTCGAAAAAGAACGAGAAACAAGATATTGCGCTGAGATCTTACATAGCCCCCAACTGAGCTGAGGGCATGTCACTTACTCATTAATGACTGACAGGTGGTAAAGGCGGAAAACACAAATATTGAAAAAGTGTCATATATCTGGTTATATTTTGCCAACAGATTCCGTTCTATTTGATGCTTATAACGTGTAGAGTATTTATACTTCATTATTACATTATATATATTTTCCTGGTGATACGTGACATGGTTGTGAATGAGATTGCAAGGTAGAAGTACATTGCTTACCTGCACCTAAGCGTGCTTGTATTTGTTCTAAGCGTGTAATGTAATCATCTAACGCTGCATCTTCACTGGACCCAGCACCTACTCTGTAATCATCACCTCCCTCTCGTATAAGTTGCCTGAAATACAACACCAAGGGGGAATTAAACATCTTGGAATTGAGTATAAAAATCATTGAATATCGTCAGAATTAAAACAATATTTACTCCAGCAATTGACTTGGTCTAACCGATTCTACAATCTACTTTAATAACATCAAACAATTATCTTCGTTAATGTCTGAAAATTTTAAGTGATACATCTAAAGTTCTACACAGTGACTCCAAAATAGACAACACCGGATTATAAACACCAGATAAATATACCCGCCTGCGGATGGAAGGCATACGATCCAGTATTACTTTGAGAAGGCATGACCTTATAGTCACAGCCATACCTAACCAATACATAAATACTAGTTCATCTTACCTGCGAGCACCCGAGCCTGGTCTGCTACCCTCCCTCATTGCTGCCTCCAGTTCCCCACTAATGTCTCTGGTGGGTGGGGTAGTGTGTAAAGGTGTCTGGTAGCGCGCCTTACGTTCTCCTATTGTAGGATCAGATCCTGAGTGAGAGAACCCGTTAGAGGACGTGTGGTGCTGCTGGCTCAGACTTGACACTACACGGCGCGGGTGGGTAAACCCAGTTGGGGAAGGGATATAGGAGCTAGTACCTGGGGTGGGGAAAAATATTAATTAAATACATGTAAAACATTAAACAATTCTTTAAAAGAAAAATATTAAAATCACGAAATAAATTTATGGAAACAAAATGTTCACAAAACTAACGTGAGATTCATTCGCGAATCCTATAAAGATATACTAGATAAGAATAAGGTTTGTACATTTGATACCAGGTCATTACTTAATCATGCTTAATCAGTAGAAGTTCTCTTCACTAAAAAGAAAATTATTTGGATCAACTAATTTATAAGAGCTGTAGAAAGACACCCACCATTTTGCATAGTTGTACCCATAACAGCAGGAGATCCGACTCTGGTCGCCCGTTGCCATTTCTTTACAAGGTATTTCATTCTACAAAAACACACAATGTAGATATTGGGTTGTACATTGCTGCCTTTAAATGAATTATTGAGTAATGACATATCTTTCTCAAAGTAATCAGCATTTAGTAATTTAACCAACATCAGTATTGAACGCTTGCAAAAAGAAAGTAAAATTAAATATAAAAAATAAATAAATTAAACATGATAAGTCATATTTATTTAGCTTTTTTCAATTGAACAGTATACTGATGTCATAACAGTTTACTGATGTCATTTGTGTTTTGAACAATTTGAGTTTTGGAAAATAAACATGGCCACTTTTGGCTTAATAAGAAAACCAGTAAATGTCTATCAGGAGAAATCCCAAACGTACCTCGATACAGCGATGACAACCCTGACAGCGCTTCTAAAGCGGGAGTAGGGTTGTTGGTGTTTGTGACGTTGTACATCTTCTGTCGCAGGATATGCACCCATTTTTGCAATTTCAGATAATGTTTGTTCTTCGCAATCTTGGAAACCGCCAAGTAATAACAACAGGTACTTCTTCTGGTAGACCAATGCCTTACGGAAGCTTTCCGCCCTCAGATATTTCCCATACAATCTCTGCATCTATAAAATAAGATATCCATACCATCAAGTATGTGGATTGAAGAGGGGGAATAGTAATTTATTTAAAAAAACAAAGTAATTTCCCCCCATGTTCTTCCAATGTAAATTTTCGATGGGTACAACTTGTAAATTATAAAATGTTTCCGAGCAAATTCTGCAAGAAATATCATGAGACACTAACGACTAACGACGTTTCCGAGCAAATTCTGCAAGAAATATCATGAGACACTAACGAAGCTTTGGCTTTTCATGTGATACTTATTACAGAAAAAAACAACTGGATATAGATGTATATAATGACGTACATAGTCTGAGGATTTTTTAAAATATATCATAAGGCTTTTTAATGTCAAGTATACATTAACACATTATGAGTTATTATTTAATAGGGGGGAGGGTGACTACGAACTGGTGAAATCATGTAGAATGATGAGTCGATTCTGCGTTCATTTATTTAAGTATAGTGGTCCTGTGGAAAGCCTTACCTTTTCTTTATCAACAGAATTAGATGACTGGGCAGGTGTGAGGTACTTCTCCCTCTCCCTCTCCAGCTGTATTTCAGTCTTCCTCAGTCTGTTTCTCAGGTCATTCAGCTCCTTCTCCGAGGCGTGTAATTGTAAAGTAAGATTCCCTCTCTCCTGTGACCACGCCGAACGTTCACTGGCAAGTCTGTCTTCGGCCGCGTCCAACTATACAGGAGGAAATATTCAAATAAGTTTTGCTAAACAACATTGACAAAATAGATTAAGAACTTGGCATTTCAATTGAGCATCCATTCCATTTCGGACGGAATTCTTGACACATGCATTCTGTATCTTATGGTCTGAATTGATCTGAGGGACTTAGTCCTCTGCAGAAAGCATTTAATGGTCCTTAACGTCCTTAAGTGTGTAATGAATTCAATATGGAACACTAACAGCTTTTATAATCTGATACTGTTTCAAGGGTCCCAATTCCGAACTATCACATTCAATATACTGAACCCACTGAGAGAGACCCTAATCATAATCATGGCAAAAATGCTTATTTCTTGAGGTACACGGGATATGAAGGATAATTAAACTTTTACGAATGTGTTCATGCGTAGGGTTTAATAATACTTGCATAAGACTGCGAAATGTTAAAGGACCAAGCAGTTTTATATGGATGTTCTTGAGCGCAATGCATCTAGCATGCAGATAGTAGGTAACATTCTACATGTCCAGAAGATGTTATAAAATTCAATACTTTGAATTAAAAAAGAATAGAACAATATATGATGCAAAACACACTTATCAAAAGCATTTCAATAGAGTATCATTATGATCGATTACAATAAAATATTCGATGAATAATAGGCCGTGTAAAAATAGTTATAATATTAGTTACAACTATCTGGCCAGAAGTCCGATTTCATTCAAGGTTTACTACTTTACCCTACCAAAAGAACTATAAAACATGTTGACTGGTAGAACTGACGGCTCTAGCAAAACTAGTGCTTCACTAATTCGTGAATCGACTACGTACGTTTCAAAACAAAACAGAAGTGGTACTACCAAAGTGTAAAACCATAAATGTCGCGCCGGACTATTACATGAATGGCAACAAACCATTCAAGCAATTAAACAGGAGAGCCTCACTCCTGACCCTGAATACACTTTGACTTAGGACTTAACGTGAGGACCAAAAGGATCTCAATGGAACATGCTCAATGCGAGATGGACAAACTCCAAGGGGATGTTAATTCTTAACAATAAAATAAATTATTTCAACATTCACTAAATAAGGGTATGACAAGACAATACACCTGCATACTTTCCCTGAAGACAATGCCACATAGAACAAGATGTTGTTCTCAAAAGGGTTTCCAAAGATTCTCCGCGAACCTGATTTATTCGGTCGATAACTTATATTTTCGAGAAAAAAAATCCCCTGTAGAAGTACATTTGCCACATCATAGAGAAGCTGTGGCAACCCTGGTACATATTAACCAATACCAATCATGCAGAGTGGAATCAAACTTGCGGTACCATAGGCCCATTTGCACGGGAGAAAGGTCAAATTTTCAGGTTTTTGCTTTTAAAATACAGTTACCAGTTAAATTTCAGTTACCGGTATAAACGATGCAAAGTTAAACATTCCAAGTCTATCAAATGGGCCCAAACGGGGTCAGGCAGCTAGACGGGAGTTACTTAGAGAAGAAGGCATAGAGTGGGGAAATACTCATGTAGCCTTTGACCATATAGCTTTAGCACATGTATACCTACCTCCATACGATAAAAGGAGGCAGAGAAAAGACCACACTACAAAGAGTCATCAGAAAGAAAACACTCAGTATTTTGTTTCACTGATATGTTAATCCATCGATCTCATTTAGAATTAAAATATAGTGAATGGAGCCTTACACATTAAGCAAAATCTATTGCTTACTCTACCAGCGAAATATTTATTTTACTTTTACTATCAGACTTTAGAAACATTTATTTTGCTACGGACTCTGAAATTGTACTAATATTCATGAGACAAATAAAGGCCTTGACATAACCAAGGTGTTAAATAAAGAGAGTTGTGAAGAAGGTTCTTACCGAATGGCTGCCGGGCGTTCCAGAGTCAGCATCATGGGCAATGACTCCATGAACTTGCTGAAGTTCAGATAGAATCTCCCGCAAGATTCGACTGATGCGGTCAAGTTCTGGCTTACTGCTTGTGCCTAAGTCATCTATATCAAGATTACCAGCGCCAACGTTAAACTGAGACCTAGACATAAGAAAAGAAATTATGTTTCGCTCACGCTCACATGAAATGGGGGGTATTATAAGGCTTAAGAACCAAGAATACTCGGGAGGTATACAGTGAGGAAGTAATAAAGCAATCCCTATTCTTGACTTTTATTCCATTCATTGAGCCCACTATCAAAATCTATAACATTCTGCCTAAACTATTGACTAAAATCCCTCTTATTACCTGAGCATCTTTGCCAGTTCTTCTTGGTGTTTGCTGACAATCACATGCAGCCTTTGCCTGAGAGTCTCCAGCTGTCTCTTGTAAAACTCCATGCGGTCCTCAGATTCACTGGGAGACCGTCCTCGTGTCAGGTCCTCCAGCCTAGGCGGGCTTATAGAGGCCCTGATACGCTCGAGCTCCAGTTCTTCCCGGGCCTCCCTCTCACCCCTCCTGCTCTCTGACAGCAGGTGCTCCAGGTCGCTGATCTTTTGACGCAGTCTGCTGACCTCCAGTTCAGAGTCCCGCTGTCAGTGGGAAAATATCATTTAATGAATTGAATTGAATTGAATGTCTTCTTTGTGTGATCTTTAAATCCATTAAAGGGGCAGGGCGAAAAATAAAAATCTGTAGTCGATGTTTAATTATTGTTAGAAATTTGATTTGGGTACATTTAAATAGTAGCTATAGTGTTATTGATAAGTCTTTGAGACGATATTGAGCTATCCTTAAGAAAATAACCCAATGTATAACAGCTCATATCTATAAACTTGGAACATATATATCCCCTAAAGTTTTAAATGGGGCGATAAGAAAATGCGCAATGGCCAGCAATATAATGGGATGAAAAGAAATCCGGCAAGTGTACAGTACAAGCTAGCAAGATCGGGAGCCTATTGGTAGGAAATTATTAAATTATTCACGAAACAGATCACCTGAAATCACAATACCAGTATATCTCAAAGTTATTTTAACTCAATAATACCTATCACATTTTTTGTAACAAAGCACTTTTGGGGAAATATAGGGATTCTTATGACACTAAAATAATGACCACCACCATTAACTGATATTTAAACATCAAACACACACACATTTAAAGCCACACACAAAATAATATTAAATGAGTGCGTATGAAAGCATCAAATCCGTTGATCACCCCCACCCCGCAAAAAAAGGCATTATATTTATCTCCTAACAGTAATTTCTCTGCCCGTTAAAATAATCTAGATTAATGGAGCCACCTGTCTCTGGCGATCTGTGTCCTGATCGCGGGCCTGTCTACGGGCGAACGTAGATTTCTCCGCCTCTAATTTACTCTCGAGCTGTCGGAGCTGTTCTTTGGTGGTCTTGAGGCTTTGCTGCAACCGCTCACGGTCAGACTCAATAGTCGCTACCTTCTCATCTTTGTACTGGAGATGCTTGGTCAATTCCGATTTTTGAACCTGACCGTAGACATATTCATGAGATTTCTATCTTGTAGGAATGCATGAGAATAATGATCAAATACCCCTTTGCTCTTTCGGGAGAATACGTTAGCAATGTTAAGTACACATACTAGTGAAATGAAAGAGACACACGTGATACTAAAGACTATTTCTTCCATACATACACCCATATTAAATTTTCACTCAATTTAAATTTATTAGTGCATCAGCATAAGATAATAGAACAATAGAAATAAAAGACATATTACAGATCATGATTTGCCACAGTGCATAGTTAAAAGTAAAACACAAACAGTGCATAGTGAGACGGAAAATAAATTTACTAAAAAAAATAAATCACAGGGGTAAAAGACAGCTTTATATTACACATACAATTTCAGATTTCTACATGTCAAGTTCTTTTCTCATATGAACACATGTAGATGGACACGTGCCATACGGTAATGCATTTCACATATTTGGTTCAAAACACGGAACATGCTCTATGTACCTGCAATGACTCAAGGTTGGTTTTGAGCTGACGGCAAGTTGCCCTCTCTCTTTCCAGGGTATCCTGTGATTTCATTTGTTCGAGATCAAGTTTGGAGTTTAGGCTAGAAACTTTCCTTCGTTCTCTCTCCAAAACGGTCTGAGAGTTTGAAAAGAGCAGTTCCAAGAAAAAAATAATGAGAGTACATAGATGCAACATAGAAACACTAGAGGAACGAAGAAGAGGTGAAGGTAATCTTACCAGCTTATTAAAGATATTTTTGTTTAGTAAATCTAATGTCCTACAGACAGCTCACACAAAAATTAGTGTTCAGATTTGAATAATTCTATATGTACTAAGATGGGAACCCAAGTCCTAATTGCTAATGAGGAAACAACACAAGTCACTTCCATTGGTATATTTCTTTTAGAAGAATGCCTTTCGCAGTTTATTTAGATACTATTAACGTGGTACGATAAAGGGAATAAGATGTAGAATACATGTATTTAAGTTACTTGAAGTCAAATTTCATTTGTCACGTAATACGTCAAAAGACAAAATTAGACGAGGATTTATGGAGCCAAATTAAAATAATTTTAATTGCCAATCTGAATAGGAGAGGGAATTTCGATGGGTTGCGATAGGCTTAAAAATTACCACATGGCAGCTGAAGTTTGCGATGTTTATAGGTCGACATAATTCTATGTACAGCATCTTACAGGTTATAACAGATTGTGCTACAATAATATCTATGCCAAAGGACATATGATATATATATATTATATATATGTCTGTCTGTCTAACCTGAATCTCCAGGAGTTTGCTGCGCTCCAGATCGAGCATGGCCTGGAGGTCCTGGATGGTGGCTTTTTCCCGCGAGTTGAGCTCATGTTGGCTGCCTCGCTCCTCGTCCAAGGTTTCGCGCAGCTGGGCAGTCAACTGGCGCTCGCGTTGTAGGGCGCTGCAATAACGAAGCAAGCTTCATTTATAACAATAGATTCGAAGAATATTTGATTTGGGGTCGACTCAAAGTTATTTCGTGAACTTTGCAAATAAGATTGTCGCAGCTACAGCAATTTATAAGGCTCGGGTGACTTCAACAGAGTTCACAAAATTCGCGAAATAATTTTGACAGCTGAATAATAGTGTAATTGTAACAGTGTTATTAATCTAGAGTGGCGTGCCATGGAATTGGGAATTGTTATACAAATAATATGGGAAGTAAATCATGAGAGGTAATGTAAGAACTCTGAACTGTAAGAACTAAAGGAGCTGAAAACATGCATAGCAAGAATGTATTGGGTGGGTTTGATTTTGTTATTAGCGGGATAGTTTGATTTTGCATTGAGAAGTATGGAATCGTATCAATATAATATAGATAATAACATTAAAATAAATCTAAAATATATTTGGGACCCATAATGTTATGGCAATGAAAATGTCTCAGAAAAAAACATAGTTGTATCACTAACAATATGGATAAATATACGACAAGAAAGTGCATCGCTGATGTCCTTTTTGTGAAAATGAATCATTAAAACTTGTGCGATGTGGGATAGACGCAACAATAATGAACCAGGTGCACGGAAAATAAACATGAAACCGAGATAAATCAAAGGAGAAAAGACGTGTCTATACAACCTATGTAGACGAATAAAGGTAATAGTAATCTAAGAGTAACACATTTCTTACCGCCCTAGGCCAGAAACCCTATTGTCACAAGAAGAAAATGTTTTCAAACGATGCAGCCACGGTGGACAATGAACACAAGACACTCAGAACAACAAAGGGAGTTATTTACATAGATTGACATGTTACGCTAAATTAGAAAATGGAGTCAACTGAGGAGGCAATCAGGGTCTATGACTTTTGGGAGTTTTGTTTTGGGGTACATAATTATAATATATACAAATATGTAGGCCAGCTTTTGGTTTTTGTACATAATGGCAAATCTAAAACCTATTGCAAAATGACTCCTATTCAATTATTAGCGACACGGAGTATTAATTAAGAGTATTAGTAACAGATTAAGGGGATAAACCAATGTGAGTATGTATAAGAGCCAATTAGAGAGCAGGATTTCAATAGCCGATAATACAATACAACAGTAGATGATGAGCAATGCACTTGCAAGAAAGATCCAACTACGTGCACAGCTGCAAGGAATACTTAACTTAGCAGAAAATTTCTCTACAAGATTTTGTTAGATTAATTCATAGGAGAAAAGGGAATAATTAACTTACGTGTTAAGCTCATCGTTCCTAGATTTCTCAGACTCAATGCCTGACTTAAGCTCGCTGACTTTAGATCTGTACTTCAAATCAGTGGAGTGGTGTTTCTCGCGTTCGGCTTCTAGTTCACGTTGTAGATTGACCACGCGATGCCTTTCTCTTTCCAGAGCTGTGTTAGCTTCACTGTATCTTTCCTTCTCACTCTCTATCTCACGGCGTAATTTCTGTAAAATGAAGGGCAAGCCGATCTAATGATTAGGGGTAAAAGATAATCAGCCAATTATCTATTGTATATAAATATGGCAGCTCTGGTTATATATAATTATTTATATCTGAAAATATTGACATCGGGTTTTTAATGGGATATTTAATCGGTAATATAAATGCGAATGGCAAGGGTACAAAATAAAACAGAACTATATGGAAACCACATGAAGCGCTTAAGTTTCACGTTTAAAATGGTTGGTATATACCTCAAACTTGTACAAATGAACTGCAACATATTTCTTGAGTTCAGCCCAGAAAACTACTGGTCCTGCCAGCCAGTAGGAATCTAAATCTTGAGTCATGCCCCCGACTCTAAGTAATTCAGGCATTTTGTGGTAGAGCTTGTTCTTCTACCGAAATGTATAATTCAATCTCCAAGGAATTCTTCACAATGGGAGCTAGTTTTCTCTGATGATTATCCGAAATTAGAAAACTAAATCCATGTGAAGCGAAATAATATTGAATGTTGTAATGAATATTTTCCCCAGGAAAAATAATTCCGAGAAATTCTTTTAGATTGTCACTGGTACGTCATAAAAGATAGCCATGTCATCATGTAACATCCAGATATCCACACATAGCCTCGATATCAACATCAGAATCCATTAGTGTTACAGATATATAATGTAGTTCTCCACTATAACTGCCAAGTCACAATGTGCTGGAGACAAAGTGACATCTAAAGCCGATCTACACATCCTGTAGAACAACAAGTCCCTCCTACAAGGGGTTGTTGCCACTTTCCCAGCTCGACCACCACTGGCACTGGAACATTCCGTCTTAAGAGCAGACACACTGACTAGTCTTCAGACAGCAGCCTAAAGGCTATAGCCTTTCCTTCACGTACTTCTACTACTGTACCAACTTACAAGGCAGGCACGCCGGTGCTTCTACTCTGGAAAGATTTGATATTTTAGAAAGTGGGATATTTTCTTAATCCTCGCCCTATGCACGAATACTATTTTTACCATTAACCAAGACTCATCGGTATATTATATGCTGCACATTATAATGTATCATAATGAACGCATTACTGGCTACACCTTGTGCGCTGTAGGTCTGTGGAGCTAAGGAGAAAAGCTCCCCCAGTCGCCCGAATTAGGCCAAGGCTATTGCTTCTGCATTTCTAGTCACAATTTATTACATGTAGTTCCCTGTTTGGTAAAAGGACATATATATGGGGTACCTATATTTAACTAAGAATAAATGTGAAGTCTGAAAAGGGGCAAGTATAGTTTTGATTATATTAACCATCAAAAAGTTTAGTTCGTCATGCCCGACATTTACAGTAATTTCTCTGGCAAAGGTAAGGCAAGACAGAATAATTAGGGGGATTGAACAGATGGCGCTAAATCTGATTACAAGGTGGAAATACCATAAAGTTGAATCAGATACTGACCAGAGTAATATCACTGAGTGACCATAAAGTTCAACTAGTTTTCGACTGAACAACACTTTCACCAACAAAAATACTTTCCAGGGGAGCCTTCGAAATATCGAGTCTTATATCATGATAATCTTCGCTAATCCTGAGCAGATTCCTAAGGATAACAGAGATTCTGGGGAGAAAGCACCACAGGTTTCAAAGCACGTGCGGTGGTATCGCCTGGATACATAGTGCAACGCCAATTGACATTCGTGACACATATGTTCAACAATGCCAAAACCATGGATTACTAACATATAGTTGTAATTCATTGACAACTTTCAGCCCACTCTGGAAAACCATAAAACTACTTCATATTTCATGGGATAACCCGAGGGGAACACCAATAAATCCATTAGATAATACAAGCAATGATTGAAACTTTTGTTCACATAACTTCTCCCACACACACTTGTGTGTATATCTGAAAATGTGAATGAATATAGGGTAATGTTAAGCCAAATGATTCTACATTGGGTAACCCTTTATGGTCGCACTACCCTCCAGTGATTGAGCTTTGTATTTGTCACAAATAAGTACATGTGTAAAAGCTTACTGCACAGGGCATGTGTCAACATGAGCCGTATCGTAAACTCGACTCTAACAATTAAATGCATACTGGCATAATACCACATGGTTATGGTATCACTTAGATTAATACTCCGAGAACAAGACAAATATTGTTCCCTCGCACTAATCCCTGCGTACAAGTGTAACAAAGGTCAATGGCTATAACCATTTCAAACAATACCAAGTATATTGAAATCAATACCCTCATATAAATAGTCCACTGAAAAAAACCGATTGGGCTATTTTCAATCGGCATGTCCCATATATTTGATCACTAAATATTAAGATAAATACATGATTTAGTGCAATAGTTATGAGGTTTTGATATTCTTCACAAAATGTCTTAGGTAGGAAGATATTTGCGAGGAATGTGAGCCATGAATCGAACTCCAACAAAATGTTACATAACTCGGGAGAAAATATGTTTAGGAGTGAGCGCGATCGTGGAGATATGTAATAAGGAAGGGACCTGAACCCGAGCCATAATGGCCACCACCCCGGAGGCTTTATTATTTACACTTACTCCCAGGTGAAAGACTTATCTCATAATTAAAGATGTAGAGCAGGATAAACCGTTGTGACTCGTGGACCTACTCAGGCTAAGACTTGGAGAACCAAGTATTAATCCAGATTACATACTGTTGGCCTTATACAGCTAGTGTTCTAACCAGGACTGAGAAGTATTGACAGCGGGAAATTTTTTAACATTACTAATATCAGGGACGCAAGAACATTTCAATATCTTTGGGCACCATCACTGCGGCGGAAGCAGTTGTCAGCGCGGCTGCGCGTTGGAACACCACGGCCTAGTATGTTCTTGGTATTATTGACACCTTTATTCCATATTTCCATATTACCTCTTTTTTCATGCCTAGTAACATATCCCCAAAATAAAGGGCATTATCAGGGACGTTATTTCTTGACTTTTTATCTAAATTTTAGGTATGTAATATATTTTTGTCACCTGAAACGACTTTAAACAAATCCAAAATTTCTTTCCATTTGTATTGCTTATCACAACTATTAGGCGTCACAATTAAGTTGTTATAAGACACAACTTAATAATAAAATCCCAACAGTTAATGTGAGCAAAAGTAACTAAGAATATAGAAGAATTCAATACACACAGGAAAAGATGACTAACATTTTAAAGCAGAATTAAATAACACATGGAACACACAAATATTACGGAAAATAGTATCATTGAATAGAATGATATGGATACTTCAGACGTCAAGCCTAAGTGATTGCCGTTATAAGGAATAGAAGAGTAGTTTGTCGATGGCAGATGATTCGACCACGAGGAGGAATTGAAATGATGAGCATTTGAGTCCGATGTAGAGCAACACTTTTTCAAAAAGGAGAAATGATTTGTATCTGCTATCAGATCCAAAGGAGTTTGGAATTAAAAGAAAACAAAAAAAAACACTGAACACTCCCCAAATACAATAGTACAGATGATTATATAAGCAGCAAGGATAAAAATAAATATCTACAGAATGGCGGAGGTCATAGAAAATGTACAGTAGTCAAATTGAAAAAGCTTCAATGTGTCGAGGCAAAAACCTATGAATTGATTAAGCCACGCCACACATATATACAACTTGCCTGTGAGTTAAGAGCCAGATTTTCACAAGATAACCTCTGAAATTTGTACCGACATAATAATGATATCCTAATGCACACAACAACAGTTATTGACTTTTAAATGAAAGTGATTAACAAATGTAATTTTCTTATGAGGACTGAATCTAAATCTTCCTTCTTTTTGACCAGTCAGAAGTAAAGGGGATATTTTTTGCAAGTTAGAAATTATGAACAGGTCAAGAATTTTTCATGAAAGGCACCGAGAATCCCCTATTTTGGCTAGATTACTCATCTTGTTTAATCAAAACTTCACAGATAAAGGACACATCCGGGTATGCCTTTAATTATTAATTGTATTAATAATAACAGAAAATAATCAACCATAAAGAAGTTTTAAGACAACATAGACATTTCGGGGTTAGAAAAGACTGTTTTTAAGTTCATAAAAAGAAATAAAATCAATGAGAACTTTCATCAAATTAAATTAGATAAGAGTGTGACACCGATGTTTTATTCACTCGTATCAATGTATCATTTATTGGAACAAAACATACCTCATTAATGTTTTGGTTCCTCTCCTGTTGTTGTTTGATCCTAACCCGCTCTGCTTCCAGTAACTCGCTGACCTCATTGTTGGACATCTGCTCCCGGGTGAGCGCCTCTGACAACATGGAGGTCTTCTTTCGCTCTTCCTCTAGGGCAGAACTGTGTAGCGGAGAGGAACGCCTTATTCAATTATACCATTAAGATACACAAGACACAGGCAGCAAACAATAGATGGCATGCGGCCAATATATCTGATTCGAGAAGAAGAAAGCCCTACCTTGATAATATAAGAAACGTGACAACAAAGTATTGCGGGAGAGTCACAGAAAATATGTCCAAATGGAGAGAGCTGAATATATTCTGGCACTCTTTTAGAAAATAAAATAAATGAATAAATAGATTTAAAATTGATGTAAATATAGATATACCCGGAACGTTAGACCGTGCTGCAATATAACATGATTAATTAGGGATACATTCTCACAAGTGTCAGAAATTAAGTCAGACATTTGATTCATTCCACAGACAGCGACTCTGCTCAAAATTCCAACAATAATGAGCGTCGGGTTTCTTTTTACTAGGATGTATATATGATACCAGTGTATCATTATTGGTGGTATAGCCCAGAGTTTCCGTATAGACAACTACCTCATTTTTCCAACTAAATTTTATAAGATCGGCTATATTATCTAGATATATCAACAAGATAGCGTTTAAAGACTACTCTCAGTGTTGGGATCAAACGTATGTCGCTGATTGGCTTTGGTCCCGTTGGTCCAATTAATTGACAGGTTAGATTAGAGATCCAATCAGTCGAAGACTTGCACGAATAAAGAATGGAATGTAATCTAGTATATATAGTTGAAGACGATGCCTCATTGTCTGGTTCTACTGAAAATAGCATCATCGATGTAATGTGACTAAGTAGGATAAATATTTCTTTATTCTTATACTAGACAGATTAGAACGAATACACTGGTCCTGCGCTGATTGGCTTTGGTCCCGTTGGTCCAATTAATTGACAGGTTAGATTAGAGATCCAATCAGTCGAAGACTTGCACGAATAAAGAATGGAATGTAATCTAGTATATATAGTTGAAGACGATGCCTCATTGTCTGGTTCTACTGAAAATAGCATCATCGATGTAATGTGACTAAGCAGGATAAATATTCTAAAATAAAATAAAATAAAAACTGGTGATCTACGGAGATCGCCATCTTGGCAGCCATATTTGTTTAGCTACTCCCATTAGGAGCTGGGAAAGGCATTAGCACAGGAGGCATGCGACTAATGGCATAACAGATCTGATACTAGGCTCTGAACCTAGGCTGTAAGTGTATGTAACTACATGTAATAGCAGAGAATCCTGCAGGTATTTCAATACTCCTTCAATTATTCAAACGTCAAAACGTCAGAGCATGAAAACGACTGAATGTTTCAATCTCCTTCTCCTTGAGAATAAAAGAAGATATTGAAAGTTACAAAAGGCAGCGATTGCGTTATCTTAATGACCCTCAATTATCTGAAAAGTCGATTAGCAATTTCAATACCTCACCATCTCCTCCACCACAGTTTCTCACATTCCGAAAATTAAGTTGCCTCAATATCTTTTAAAGTATTAAAATTGAAAGATGTATAAGTTTAAAAGTCAGATTATTTTGTACAAAATAAGCCACATTTTAGGGAATCCGTTGAAATGGAGCTGTGATTCAGATGAAAAGGACACCAGGGAGGTGGTTTTCTAGAATTCTTTAACTAATAACATTGGGTTATCAGTTTTGTCATATGTATTTGTACTTCCAAGAAATAGTATCGATTTGATTTCTATTTATCTAAGGATGGAAAAAATGAAAAAGAATTCATGCAGAGTTACCTCATGGGTATAACACCAATAAATCGGAGAAGTTTCTCCATGGTTGGGGAACAAGAAAAAACAATAAAACAGAAAAAAACAATGAAACTCTTATCATAATACTAACAGGCAGAATGCAATGGGTTTGCGAGAGCATGTTAAAATCAGTCAAAACTCCGAACTTTCCTACAGCAAGACTCCTAGAGACAGCCTTCAAGTTCTTTCAAACTATCAGAGCTATACATACATTGTATGTTATAGCTCTGAAACTATATCTATCTTGACACTTTCCAGCATAATCTATATAGTTCAGTATGTCATTTAAAGAAGAAAGGCTATTTCTTGTGGAATTAACCTGGCTGTCCATGAACCTTAGCGGCTGTGGTTATGTTAACAATAGTTTTGCACAGGATTCTTTTAGAGGGAAGGTGGAAAAAGGGGGGGGGGGGAGAAAAGACCAGATGCTTTGGTCATCAAAGTGTCATTAAGCACCGCCTACCTGATATGGCCTGGCTTGGAGGGGAGAGGGTTAAAGCTAAGACAGCAGGAACTGTCCCCCCAACTGGGTCGAGGGAGCCGAGCCATGGCCATCGCCCAGCTGTTTTTTTAAAGGATGGTAACCATTTAACAGGGATTAACGGCATTCCTTATTCTACACATTGACATCAAAGAAAAATCGCCGTTCTAGAATTATCCTGCCATGAACTATATGAGCAAAGGTAGCTCACAGTGTTAACATAGTCTCTGACTCCGGGGGCAGAGACGGAAATCCAGACATTGGCAGTTTGTTGACTTTACTTCGAATGCCATTGGTAAGCCTGAATTGTCCCCTGGCTCCCAATGAAACTTACCCTTTCAATATCTTCTAATGCTCTTTCTAATTACTTTGCCCGAGTCCACAGGAAATAGAATTTTCCTAAATTTTAGTTTTGGAGGCAACTCTGAAATTTACAGATATAATGGAAGAAGTAGACCTTCACCTATATTTCCCATTCGATTATAGTATTGTCCATTATACCATTTCTATTATATCATGATTAGCATATCTATTTATATTATGTAGCCGGGAATGAAGCAGCGATACCTATTCACCATGCAGTCACGGGATGAGTAAGTCCATAGCCATACCACCAATCCTAACCAGTCTAGTATATCCTCTAGAAATGTCTTTCATTTTATTTTCTTATACCAAGATTGTTCTTGCCTAAATTTCGCCCCGTTACGGTTAGTTGAGGGGGAGGGCAATGTTGAATATTATAATATAAACGATACCGAAGAAACCAATCACAAATCTTTCCTAGAATTCTTGAATAGACTGATGATGCACTTATTTGACATTTATGAGTGAAACTGTGAATTTGTATTGGGTATATGTTTCTACGTTTTTTAACCATAGGTCAAAATATTGAGCTGTGTTAATTTGATTATCTTTACGGACGCTATGCTTTACATGAGTATAAATATAGAAAGCAATGTATGTATCGATTTGCGCGCCATGATATAGGTAAAGGAGTTTTAGGAACCATAACAAAGAGGACCTTAGATTCGTAGAGAGAAATGAAATCATATATCCACATCCAAGCACAATCACGTAGAATGCAAGTTACGAACGTGAGCGAAGTTTGATCGAAGTTTTAAGTTAGAGAATAAATGTTTTTCGTGCTTTAACACAATCATGCCGTATACTCCTAGAAGAATAGAAGGGATATAAAAAGGGTAGGTTGGTATTGTGGGACTTTAAATGGATCTTAGATATATATTTCCCATAGGCAAAAGACCAGCAAATACCCGATATAGCTATATATTTTTTGACCTTACATCCACGACACAATATTTTCTAATAAAAATTAGAATATAAGTTCTATTCCTCTATATGAGTGTTAGGAAACAAATTGGCATATATCCTTCAAACAGAAACATGGAGCTGGATGCATATTGTCATGATTTGTTATAAGTGAAGTGTGGTTTGTTATAGCATTCATATCATCTTTTCCATGTTTCTTTAAAAGTTTTCAAGTCTAAAACCCCGTAAGATCTCAAAGGCTGTAAGGAACATTTTGGTTTAGCATGCAACCTCTAGGGCAGTGGTAGGAATGGGCGGAGCTTGGTTAAAATGACTGACAGCTGGAGTTGTGGTATTAAACACTTACAGCAGATCTTGAAGAATCATCCTTGGAGGGCAAAAACAACAGGCACAACAAATGGTCACATTTCTAGCTTGACGTTAGCCATAACATAGTTAGTTCTAACAGTTAATTAGATTCTAAAAGCAAATACAAATCTTAGTTTACAGTGATTTCTTACTAAAGAGTTTGAGTTTGTATTGAATTTCCGAACAAAATGAGTGAATTAATTATTTTTTCAATCTTCATGGCAAATAGTGAATTTTGGATTCCAAATGTGAGACTGATTGACAACATAATGTAAATTTGTTTTAGTTTAAGCTTGATTCTGGGCTTTTCATAATTCATGCATTGCTGGAAATTTCCTTCACTACAATATGCTATGAAGTATAGATGGAATGGTTAAGGAATCAGTTATAGGTATGATACATTTATGAAAAAAGCCCCAAAACAGATGCCACACATTTTACATACAGAGTTCCAGACATTTAACACTCACATAATTTTCTACAAGAGAAATAGCCTTAACGAAAGCCCTAACTGGCGAGAAAATGGAAAAAAAACACTCACGATGCGGACACCAGACGTGCTTGTTCCCGCTCAAGCGCATCTTTTAACTTGGCAGCTTGCGTTTGGGCATCGACGAGATCGGACTCCAAGTCGGACACAGAGTTTTTCTCGCGGCTCAACTGTGAGGAAAGCTCCATGGAGCGACTTTTTTCGATCTCTAGAGACGAGCGGAGGTCATCGGCGATCACTTTCTCTTGCTGGATCTTGTATTCCATTAGTTCCACTGAAAGGAAAACGTATGATTATTTAAATGTTTTACCTTTCAGACACGATGACTAAACTAAATTCCGTTTACGGGATCCGATTGTTTTAAGAAATAAATCCTTGGAGATATCACAAGTGCATGAATTGGGGTTATAAAAGCCACAATCAATACGCATACTTCGCATATTATGCAATTTTCTCCGAGCAATAGCTTGATAATATTCAGGCGTGTGTCCCTTCATGGCTGAATTTTCACCGAAACGTCCCTTAATTGAAAGCTTCACAATGTGAGGTCGAAATCAGGAATGCGCCTGATCAACTGGGCCACGACGCATTTCGTCCACATAGGCCAAACAACATGAACAATTCCTAAGACCCCTTTTCCTATATACATTAGGAACCAGAGATTTTAGGACATGAACTAATCCAAGACTTGATGTTGAAGAATTAATAATTTTATTACAAATTTACTGAGATAAAATATGGTGAATATATTCGCATTATGACCCGTTTAACAAACAATTAGAATTGGATTGTTCTATGGAGGCAAGGAAGCTGACTTATAACGTAGGCACTTATCAGTAATCGTATTGATTGTGCTACTTAACCCTTCAGGGCACGATCGTATTAATTCTGTTTTATCAATACTCAAAACATAAGGAAAAGCTTGAGAACTGTGAACAGAAAAGAAATATATAAAGGCAAATATTTGATCTAAGCAAATTTAATGTTTATTTTTTCTTGATAAGACTTTCTTCATTTAGTGATATTCTGAAAATAGTTTACGGGACAAAATGGTTAAAAGAAATATAAATTTGGCATCTCTTCGCGGATCTTTGACCTAATCACCGATCAGCTAATAGCTGTTTTGGGAGGTCAGCCAAGAAACTAATGGCAGAGACAGACTGGGAGCTCGCTTTAGCTAGTTGACTGATTTAATTACTGACAAATTCATTACTTAACTCACAGACGATTGAGCCCAACATTAATTGAGCACACCATGTGCAAGCCATTCATGAATTGCCAGCATGCAGAATGTATGAGACTGTAAGTGTAACGATTATCAGCAAAGGGTAACCGATTCCATTGAAGGAGCTCTAACACATGAGAAACGAAACGTTCGTGACAATAGGACACTAGATTAAAGGAAATTGGGAAGGAGAATGGAAATCCTTCCTAATTTGATCAAATTTTGAATGTTGAACTAAATATATACATCTTCATCACCCCCCCCCCCCCCACCATAAATATTTAGGATCCCTTATGGTGCCTTGAACCTTAAATAGTAAAATTCTGACCCAGTCATGAGTGCAATGCAAGTCCAATCTATTATCATCCATTATTAGCTAGGGTATTGAGATTAGAGTCCATGGTGAAGACAACGAGTAAATAATTGAAAAAAAATCCTACTAAATAGCTCCCTCCAAGTTCAATCTATATGGACACCTATACTTATGAATCCCAATATTCAACCATATAATGCATCAAGCACTGCCGTATGATATAACTCAAGATGAGGGCGCTGGGGCGAAGTAACTCACGTTGACGGCGGAGGTGCCTCTCCTGCTTGTTGAACTGCTCCTCCATACTACTAAGCTGTTCGGCAAGCTTGGCCCGCTCGTCTTGCTTCTCCAGGCGGAGTACGGACAGATGGGCACGGAGGTCGCGGATCTCAGCCAGCATAGACTGGCGGTCTGCGCTGAAGATCTGCTTGGTGGCTGAGTTATGGTGGATGTCCTGCAAATAGGGTAACACAGATTAGAGGAAATGGAAGGAAAGTCAACCGAAAACAACCAGATTAGAGTGCCAGTGGGTTCCAACTTTTTGGACAGGAAAATCCTTCATTTAGGAGGGTTTATTCTAAATATTTCTTATATTTGACGTTGATACAAATACATGTAAGCTAATAATTTGGATTGATTAACATATCCGTTAGGACATTTTCATACATACTCGTCCACATAAGCTAAATCAATATTTCTTATATTTGACGTTGATACAAATAAATGTAAGCTAATAATTTGGATTGATTGACATATCCGTTAGGACATTTTCATACACACTCGTCCACATAAGCTAAACAATTGATATGAAATACTCCGGTTAAACCTACCATTTCTCTAATTTTCTGTTCCAACTGTTTAATAGCCGACTCATCATGCTCGCCATGAGTGACTATATGTGTCCTAAGCTCAGCCAGCAGACCGTCCCGTTCTTTGGCAAATACATAACTTATGGCTCGCAATAAGTCAGACCGCCAATCAGCACCACTGTCGTCATCCTATAATAGAAAGTTATTCTCATCAAAATGAACATTTCTTTCTGATTCTTAACTTTCTTCAACTGGGAGTGGTAAATCACATGAAACAAAATTGCAAATCATGCAAAACTATTGAAACCTTTACAAATTTAGTATTAGTCCTTACATGATGTATCTGGTGGTATGCTTATCTAGAAGTGATTTTTTAAAAACTACATAAATAGATCTACATAATGTGGATTAGCGTGTAACATGATACCGATTTAATCAATTAAATGGTAAGGCCTGCTCAGCGCAGATGAAATTGTAAAATAAAAACCAATTTCATATGCTTGCGCGGCTGGTGCACAATGTAATGTGCATTGAAAAAGAAGTGGCAACAAAATATTATATGTAATGACAACAAATTTGACAGCATGCTGGTTTCTTGCTACCAAAGGGGAAAGTCCCGGAAGCCGAACATACGTCAAAAAGTCAAAATGTTCTCTCATATGCACGTTGTAGGATGATGGCCATTTCTAAAATACATTAGACAATGATGCATGCAAACAATTGGATCATGATTCATAGAATCAGATGGTAAGACAAACGTCAAGGATTGATGCACAATCGATGAAATAAATATCAATAAAGTAGGTCGGCATTTGACATACAAAACGTATAACATCCATTCAAAAAAAGTAGTGGGGAAGTAGATCGCTGTATATCGGGAAGACCGAAGATTTACTCGATGTAGACATTAATAAGGTCGTAATAAAGTTGATGTTCTTTATTATAACTCAAGACTTTCGGGCTTACTTGCCCTTCTTCAGGAGTGGTAGAGGAAGAAGGGCAAGTAAGCCCCAAAGTCTTGAGTTATAATAAAGAACAACATCAACTTTATTACGACCTTATTAATGTCTACATCCATTCAAAAAGATTGTTCAATATGAAAAAAAAAATCATTTAAAGTTTTTTGTTATCCCAGTTGAGCCGCCAGGGCCAGGTGAGTAGTTGCGGTGAGGAGGAAGAGGTGGCACCTACCGAGTTGGTGTTAGACAAGACCCATATATCAGGGTTTGTCATGAAATCAGCAAAGAGATCGGCATGCTAGTGAAGACCATGGGTGAGATGATACAAGCATATTGTATCAGTATAATTGGGTGTGTTGTACCCTCCAGGGCCCACATGCAATACTCTGCCAGTTAATTCTTAACTTTTCTAAAATTCCTGGTTCATATCTCAAGATCCATACCCAGGTGAACTATTCCCTTGAATGCTTATACAGTGTCATTTGCATGCGTTTCTACATTTGCATTTTAAAGCAAATAAAATCACCATGCATTTTAGTCATAAGCTCTATATTGTTTAACAACTGTGGTGCCCTGTCCTCCATAATAAAGTGTACGAGGTGACCATTTAAGAACTTTATCTAAAACCAATATGTAGTATAATTAAAATCATATATATCTATAAAAAGAATCACCGGTATATATCCCAGGTATTTCATGCAGTGAGATTTATATCATAGTATATATAAATATAGGCTATATTTACCTTAGAAGCGCCCTGCACTCGCTGTGTTTCAGCAAGGAGGTCTTTTAGAGCCTGGATGGCAGACAAGAGAGAGTGTTTCTCGGCGTCCCATGCCTGCTGTAGTGTGTTCCTGTTGGTGGGACTGGCACCAGAGACCTGCTGCACATGACGACGTAAAGACTCCATCTCAGAGAGCGACAACAGGCGGACTCCTTGCGCTTCTATCTTGTTCAGAATGTGCTGCAAACACAGGTGAAGCAAATTCAGAAAATCAGGCTTTTTATATTTGTTTCGTTTCAATATTTTATTCTGAAAAGAACTTAACTCTGGGATTTTAAAGCTTTTATTTATTTAGGGTCGACTGCATGGCATATGCCGTTACGGTTGTAGGTCTCGACATCTCCCGGTCAGAGGTAGATGCCAACTATCTTACGTGAAGGACAAAATAGGGATATAAAGTATAGGTTAAGTTACCTGTAATCTACTCTCAGCGTCCTCATCACTGGGAGATGCTGAGGCAGCACGCCCCACACCGCTCGGCCTCATACTCATTTGTCTGTACACACGTGAGTCTATCCGCTCTGACCTGTCTATCTCAGCATGCAGACGTCTACCCGCCTCCAGTACTGAGTCATCGTCACCTGTGCAACATTCAGTCACAGTTACATCAATAGGATGTCACAAATCATGATCAACTTTGGCAACAGCGTCAACCCTACCCTCATTAGGCAGCAGCGGCAACCTACCTTCAGGGAGGTGACACACTTGTTTCCTCCAAAATATAAGAAAACTAGAATCATGATGATAAACCAGATAACTAGGAAAAGGAATCCATTTTGGGATTATGATTAACGATATCTTTTGATTAAGAATTTTCTAGAAGAGCAAAATAATAAATTTGATATACATAAGATTAAAACATACATTAGTTAGGTGGAGATCTTGATAAATGTCAATTCTTATGTGATAACGATGAATGTTTAATGGACCTCCCAGCAAAAACTAAATCATATTGGAATATTATTACTGTGGACGTACTAAGATCCATAGCTTGACGTAACCGTGAGAGTTCTTCCTCGTGTTGCATGACGAGGCGGTTCAACTCATCTGTATGACGTTTTTCCATCTGACGTCGGGTCTCGTCAGTCAGCGTGCGTTTTTCAACGGCGAACTGCTCTTTGAGAGCTGCCACCTAGTGTGAGAAAGTAGAGTGCAAGTATTAACTCCGAACGCTTCAACACCATATGATTTTGAGGTAATGACGATCATTAAACTGAAAATTGTTTCATTATCAGAGGAAGAGGAGGAGGGAGAACACAGTGTGGCATGTCATATAGCTTGACAGACAACATTACTATTTAACGCGATTGAGTATATTTTCAGCGAGTACAGAAATACTTATTGCCCTAACTTATATCACAGTAAACACAGAATTCAGGCTTTTGATTTCATGATTTGTACATATGGACCCACTGTAGGGTCCAAACAGTGGGTCGATAACCTTCCCTGGGACTGAGCTACAGTCATAGAAATGACGTACCTACAAGGACTCATTGAGTGTAAAAGATCTAATAATGATAACTAGCTCTGTGCCAGACGAACCAAACAGTTTCAAATAAATGTTGAATCTGATCATCACATGAACCTAGGCATATCACTACAACATAACATTGTATTGATGTTTGATTATATTTTTAAAAAATAGGTGGAAACATGATATATATTCGGATATATTAGCACCGAAGTTTATTACCTGGTTCTCATGCTCAGACTCGAGCTCAGATATCTTGAGGTGAAGGCGTTGTTCATATTCCTGCCGTAATTGCTCATGCAACTGCCGGCGAACTTCCTCCAGCTTCTGCAATAATATCAAAGAAGGTGGATGTTATTTGTAGTTGGGTTCACAGAGAAAACATGTAAAGGGTGGGATTCTCCGTTTAAGTAAGGGCTACTGCAAGGTTTTCTTTATATTGATGTTTATTACTTTACGAAATGACCGTGGTGGTGGCCTTCCTCAGGTATAGAGTCGATGTGTTACATATTTTGCACATTGTGTCGTAGGTTATTTTGGTTGATGTGAGGTTGTTAGGGGATGGGGTGAAACAGTTGATTAACCTAGTGAGTGATAAGAGCGATATTATTGAACTTACTAGGTAGAATCGAGATAAATAAAGGAGTTCTATAATTTTAAGACTTCGTAGTAATGAATTAATTATAAAGTATTAAAGGGGTTCTATAATTTTAAGACCTCAGTCTTCAAATACAAAGTTTGATATCTAAGTAAAAGTGTGCAAGCAGCAATGTTCCCCGCGATTGCATTTTACACCATTTCACAAGGAAGGGAAATAAGTATCATGCAGAACTAAATTCTTCGAAAGACAATTCCCAACATTATAACCTAGGCCTAGTCGACTAAGCCGATTCTCACAGAATGTAGTGGAAAAAGAGTCATCTGCGGCGCAAAATCCCATGAGGATCGGCTAAGTGGACTAGGCCCTTTATCCTAATTATTGAATGCCAAAGTAAGATACGAGTGCAGGAACCAAGAGGCATGCACAAAAAATAATGTTGAACAAGCTAAGTACGGGCAAATATATCAATATTGAATAAACTTCTCCAAGAGTTGGATGGAAAACAAAAAAAGGTAATATATAATATAATATCGTTGAAGAGAAGTACCCCTTTGAGGTAACAATAAAAACGTTCAATAACAACACCGGTATTGATGATAAGAAATCACGGTTATCCTTGATTTCACAACGACACCGTTGAGAGAATATCACCAGTAAAAGTACAATCTACAGAAGCAGGCACCATTCGGACCGTAGCCCATGCACTGGAAGAAACCGACATGGTCCAGGAATGTCACCTCTATGTAAATACACATTATAATGACTTGAATTACCCGCGAGCATATACATAAATGCCCAGTTCCAGGTAACTAGGTTCAGGCAGGTTAACACAGGAATCTAAATTATAGGAGCTGATTTTGTATTTGTATTTTAAGATTTTTATTCAGCCAACAATCATTATGTAACATTTACAATATTTTCAGACGTTGCTGTTATAATTCCAAATATTAATTCACAATTTTCTAGTCATACAAAATGCATATATCAAATATCGTTAGTATAATAACAGTAATATTGAATGATGGTAAGAACCGCGCATTTAAGTAGTGAAAAGAGATATAAAGAGATGAAAAAATAAAATCCATCCCAGCGTTTGTGTCGTATTCATACAGTCATCAGGGTAGATGCTTTTTATGTATATATCTAACATTCCTAACTTACTGATTGAAGTTAAGTACAAACACTAAAGCCTACACTAGATATAAATACAAGGGACTTGGTATCTAATTAAAGGAATTGAACGCCCGCTTTAAGGCGAAGTACATCCAAGGAGTGTTTAACTTTATGCAATGAAAAGAGCCCAATCCTGACTGGATTCTTATATCAACCCAATAAAGGCACTGGCAATATTCCTTTTGCATCTGGTAGCTTTTAATTTAATTCACGATTAGCAATAGGATGTAAGATCAGAACACCAAAGGTTACTCCATTGTCTCTGGTCCTCCTACCTGTTCCATTCCATCGCTCCAGAAAAGATCACTATAGTCAGTAAATTCCATTTAGATTGTGTATCTACTTCATCGAAGGTTACGAATTGGTAAAAAGACCAATCACATCAAATTATATCCTTTGATCTCTTCAACAGTGAAGATTAATTACACTGGGAGGCAGATATCTTGGTTTGACCTGTTTCGATGTCCTTGTTCCGAAACACCAATATCTTAGCACCATCTAAAGTGAATTTTTCCAGGTTACTCCAAATCAAGAATATTTCTACAGGCGGGCTTTTCAGAAAGGTACTCAATAAACCAAACGTTGCGTGGCCAAGTCCGTAGTATTCAAAAGACTGGATTACAATGTTGTCCTAAGCTCAGTTCTTCTGACCATTCTGAGGCCAGAAGGTCACCAAACATAATCCAGTGGGATTTACAAGGGACTGATAGCAGTCTTATGCTTTTATAATATAAACCCCGACGCTCTTTTGATACTAATGTATAAGGAATGTCCCATTAATCCGACTATATAGGTGTTGTCTTCACCATGCAGTCATGAGTGCATGAGTCTTATATCAACACACTTGCAATCCCACAACCCGGGCTACCAGTAGTGTATAACGAAGGGGACATACATCATTACATGTACATGTATGCACTCGGTCCCGTTAATGAAGGGTGAATAGAAGTTAACTCCCAGCAAACCTGATAGGCTTAGCATTGTGAGTTACCGAGTGGGATAATATAATTCAGTTGTTTCACCCACTCGGATTTCATGGAATTCAATGTGGTAATACTAGTACTGGGGGGGGGGGGGGATTTCCTTGTATACAATGTATCTATCTATCTGCATGGTAACAAATAATGTACGCTGAAAGGGGGTGGACACAACTCTTAACAGGACCCCTCAGTGCCCGTCACAATATCATTTACATAATTTAAGATCTGTCTTCAAGATTAAAGAATAACAATAAGTAGGTTAGGAGTTACACAACACAAGGCTTACGTTCCTGGCATAAGGGTAATCGGGGGTTCCCTGTGCATAGTTAGGCGGCGTGTATCAACAAGCCCCATGTACAAACAATAACATTCATTATAATAGTACTATATTACTAAGATAAACTCATAGTGCATTGCCGAGAGCCTATAGAAGTTGAGTCAAACTAAGAAAATATCCAATGGCATAGAAAAAACAATCAAATATAGCTTGGGATCTGGGCTTGGGATTTAGGGACGATGATGCAGATACGCCATAATGATCAATATCCTCAATACACCGAACTAATTGTGTTTCAGATTCTAATGACTAAACGTAACGGTGAAACTAAACTGAAAGAAGGCAGTCCACTTGAAAGAATGTAGGTTCAGCTCCAAGTTCTACATACAAAGAGTGTTTACATTCTTCAGACTCAAGCATAACTTCCCTTTGGCCCGTAAGTGCAGCAATGACCACCAGGGAAAAGGTTATAATAAACACAATGGTGCGATGCTGCTCAGTTTGCCACTTCATAACAATGGAGTGCTATGCACACATAAAGATCTTCGATCACCAATTAATAAATCGTTAAACCAAACGGGATTGGACCAAAGGTTCATTGTAAATGTAGTAACCTACCTAAGAACGCTGGACAAACCAGTACGTTGATGAAAGGTATATTTAACCAGGACCGTTATTACATTGTCCAATCTTTCTTCATGGGCCAAGACTCAAATGGTAAACAAGTAAAGGATCATAACTGGCACTGGGCATGTTTTATCGGGCTTAATCCATCACCCCCATATCCCCAATCTCTCGTGGTTCCCTTCCCCAATTGCCCGTCCCACAATCCATTTCGTAAAGACATACATCCTCTATTATTAACATCACAGCTAAGGCAGTTCTACCCCGCAACCACTGTCTTTGCAATCCTGAGCTATGTGCACTTCTGTGTACGACAGATCATGCTGTCACGACAGATCAGCCTTACCAAGCTATACCAAGTTTCCCACAGATCATCTGGATTCAAATTCCATGACTTTTTCATATGACTTAAATAAAAAAATTAATGACCCTCAATAATCAGAGTAAAGCTGTTTGACCCACCCATTTCCTTTCCAATTCGCTACTTATGAATGTATAACTACATACAACTAAATTAAAGTCATAAGAGGACAAATTAATTTGCAAATTATAAGTCAGTGACACCAAATTATGACATTTGATTAATCTAGCTTAACAGAATACAGGTTCCATAATCTGCAATTTGCTGTAGAAATACAGCAAATCATGTCTTAGCTATATATTCTACTGCAGAAACAATATTTTTACCGTTACAATATTTTTGATACAGGCAAACAAAACATATGAGTACTGTGGCGCTAGGTGAAACTCTGGAGACACATTTAAGGCCAAAATAGCCTTCAAACAGCGAGGAGA
Source organism: Sthenelais limicola (assembly GCA_942159475.1). Taxonomy (NCBI): domain Eukaryota; kingdom Metazoa; phylum Annelida; class Polychaeta; order Phyllodocida; family Sigalionidae; genus Sthenelais; species Sthenelais limicola. Next base: position 110,734,442 of record OW804096.1, on the reverse strand, counting down.
AACAGTCAGCAGCAGGCAAACAGCACTGGTCTTCACCAAGAAGTGAAACACACCAGTCCACCGGTCTTAGGGACAGACTACAAGCTTCAAACCGATCGGAATACTGCAGGCCCTCGAGGGCAACTGTAGTATTAAAGGGTGAAAATGAAGAGCCGTCCAAAAAGGATCTCACCATATTATCTTTTCACTTAAGGGACCACTGAAGTTGGCTAGTATTTATAATTGAAGCACATGGGGAAAAAGCATAATTTCTCAGTTTTTCCAAGATTTCAGACAGATGAATCACATTTTCTTCTTGGAAGTCTCTTTAAACATAGCTGACATATATAAGTTTCCCCTCATAAATGATAGAACAGGGTATAAACTTAATTTGAAAAATATTATTTAAGTTTGAAGATGTTTAATTTATCCATTTTTAACTGATCAGGATGCAAATGTCGGTGAATATCTTTTTTTAAAAGCGGGTGACTGAAAGAACTGATGATGGGTTAATTCCTTGAACTAATGATATAGAACTATACATGAGAAAAAGTATGAGATAAAAATGGTCAATGTTTCTACAAATATAGTGAGGGAGAGTAATGTGTACCGATGAAGTAAAAGAATCGTTAAATAGTGGGAACATGCAACATGCAAATTGTAACTTAATATTTTCCTTAATTAGAATACAGTTCCTAGAGAACTGACCTGCTTGGAGAGGTCTGGTGTAATGTGTAACTTCTGGTGATCAAGTTCAGCAAGAGCTCTATCAAACTCCTCCTGGCGACGTCTTATGTCAGTACGTGACGAACTCAACTCCCCTTGCAGCTGCTCTATTAAGGCTTTCTGGTCCTAGCAGCAGAAAGTTACAATTTAACCTTTGGAAGCATGTGTACTTTGAATCGAGAAAGCTGGATATTAGTTTTAATTATTGAACCAAAGGTCTCTCATCTGTGTACTTATTAAGCAGTCACTCTCATAGTCTTACTAGCGAACTTTTTCTTTCAAGGTAACGGCTGGAAGAACTGGATTTTATCCAGAAGCCTGATTACCTATTTGTCAACCTCACATATGAATAACTTTTGACAAAAAAAATATTTTTCAATTCAATTTAAATCTTTTATGTAGATGTACGTGTTTTTCTTGTAAGATTGGGATATACCCACAAGAAATTCCCAAGAAAAGTTATGAATATGAATAACCTTTGACAAAAAAAATGTTTTTCAATTCAATTTAAATCTTTTATGTAGATGTACGTGTTTTCCTTGTAAGATTCGGATATACCCACAAGAAATTCCCAAGAAAAGTTATAGATAAAATGCTGCGGCAATACAACCTATTAGGACAGAACAGCTATGAACAAAATCTGCGACCACAGGAGAGTATATGACCGGCCAATAGACGAAGACAAACCAAACAATTGTATCAATCAGAGACACTAAAATTGACTGAAACAATTCCGGGACAAATTTCCAACGGATGTGATAACATCCCCCAGCAAAACATTTTAACCGATGAAAATGATTATTGATAGGGATGTATTATCAGATGATTGATATTTTTTAGAAGAAATCCAGACAAGAAAGAATCCAGACAGACATGTATTGGACAGTCTTACCCTGAGTTGTTGCTGTAGATGAGCACTGGCCTCATCATTATTAGCTGTTTCTAGCAGTCTAAGCCGGTCTTCCAATACACGATTATCGTGTTCACTTTCATCTAATAGACGCTGCTTGATCTGTAAGGCTTCCTCTAAGTCATCTACTCGCTTCACCAATGTTTCCTGCAGAAAATGGGTATGAAAAACTTGAATGAAATATATGCATATATCAGAATCAATTTAAGAAAACAGATATGGGTGACTAAATCAATTCATTTGACAAAAATGGTGTACGTACCGTCTGGGCGACCTGTTCCTGAAGATGGACAATATCCTCTTCCTTCTTTTCTATTGTGACCTGTTTCTGCTCCACTTCTTTTTGCAATGTGTTCACCTCAGCTTCGTACTTGCGCTGCAAGGAGACATTATATTTTAAGTATCTTGTTTTTTTATGACCAGACATAGAGACCAACAAACAATTGATAGTCTTAAAGTCTTAATGTCAAGATTAGAAGCAGAGCCGCAGAAATTAACGGTTACGTATCAGGTCAAAAAGGGGATGAACAGAAGTTGAACTTACCTGTAGAGCAGCAGAGAGATCATTGTTAGCCATGTCACGGGTAACAGCTTCCAGCTCCTTCTGCTTGTCTTCAAGCAAACCTTGAACAGTGTCAAAGTCTTCTTGCAATTTACTCTGGAAATCTCTTAGTCCATCGATTTCGTGCTGGAGATTTTCAGCCTGAACAAAAGCATACCAAATTAGCATCAGATAACATCATCCCACAATGGACATTGGAAAAATGCATCTGCTTAATGAAAGTGTTTAGAATTATAGTGCAAGAATTTAATCCCATCTTACCTGGCCAGTCATTTCATCGATTACGGCTTCTCTTTCTCGCACTGTCTCTTTCAGGGAATGGACTTCAGCCTCCCGCTGTGTCTCAAAGTCCTCTTGCATCTGTGGGTGAAGCATCGAGAAATAAAACAAATAAATATGTCTTCTTAAGTCGCATGATAAAAGCAGTAAATAATTCGGACCCGAATTACCATACCTGATAACGGCAGAAGACATTATGATTGACAAAGCTTAAACAACTCAGTATTATAATATATATAATAATTCGGATTATCATCTTGTTTCATCCACATCGAAGGGGAATGGGAATACTAATTGGAAAGGATTGCCTACCCTAGCCATGTCAAAGTCCTTCTGCTGGAGCTCGTCACGTAATTCTTCAATATTCTTCTCTGAGGTAGCCTTCAGTTCTGTAAGCTTTTCTTCCGTTTCTGTAACGATCCTCTCCAGTTTGACAATACGTTCACCCTGTAAGCACGAGATTATATTGTAACCAAGGACGTTTTCTATAATTATGGTTCAAGCGAAGCATAACCGCCAACCTTCATGCTAGGATATTTTTTTAAATACCAAGTGACAAAGTAGATACGTGTTATCGTGGATAGGTATAGTTGGATGGAATTCACTGAGAGAGTTTCCCTGTGGGTAAGGGACAAGGGGTGCGATACGAACCAATGCGTTTTTATAAACTAGAAGCAAACTCACCATTACCCCCTGAACACCATGCAAAAAGATAAGAGACTTAAAATGATCCCCATTTACTTTGTTTCCACACTAGGCTTGAGTTATGTTTGTTTTCACTTAATATTTATTTAGCAATCGGTTAACAGTATTCTCCCACTAAAGCTGTCTTCTTAAATGTAAATAAAATCTTATATTAAGATTTTTGTAACATCATGTGAACATTTTTAAAACAAGATTTATGTTAATGTTTCGTTTAAGACAACCGTATTTTTTATCGACCTTGTTTTTTTTATAAGTCTTGAAAAAGCGTCGAGTGGGATCCACGAATTCATGGGAATATTGTCACTTTAAATCTACTTAGCTAAATCTCAGCAATATTGAGATATAAATATAATCAGACGAGCACTACAGCCTGCGAAAATCTCAGCAAAATTGGCCATAATGCAGGTGGGATTAACGCTCAGGAGGAACAATAAAGGGGCTGACATGATATATGTATTTTAAAACAAGTGAAAATGGTCGTACGCGAACCATCATAGTGTGGGTTCACCAATTTCTTGTTAGTTTGGGCATGAGGGTGCGGGTGGAGAGTAGGCAGGGTTTCTTGGGTAGTGAATAATGATATTGAATCATAGTTCAGTAATTTAAGTGGGTATGGGAATAGACAGGCCATATCAAGAAGATAAAGTGTGGGTCGAACCCGCACTAAAAACACGAGAATAGGAAGTGTCGTCACTAATACAAATATTTTCGTGCAAGAACAGCTAGCCTTACTTTTCAGCCTACATCAAGGGTTCATAAGCGAGGGATAGCTTGGGAACCGGGTTATCGCGATGGCACAATACCAGCCATTCTTAAATTAAGCCACACATAATTTGTTTATCTTAAATATTTTACCTTTGAGATTTCGCGATCAGTATCGAACTGATCTCCACCCTATAACATGTAATAATGCACAAAGACAGTTTAGACCGATTCATTTGAACAGAAGGAAGGAGGAAACTAAGGGCGAAGAAGTGTTTTGAGTGGTGATGAAAAATGATGCTATGATTTAATATATTCATTGTCAAACAAAATAATGGGAACAAAAACGAAATGAAAATGAATAAAAATAAAGAGTCAAATAGAATAAAATGAAAGTGTATAAAATAAAATAACATAATCGAGAGGTAGAAGAGGACTGATATAGAAAAATAAATTACCTTTTCTTTGATGGCTGCCATGAGTTTGGCGTCTTTCTGCCTCTCAGCATCTTTGGATGCGACCAGAAGTTCATTATCCTCCTTTAATTTGTCCAACTCGTCATGGAGGTCTTCAATTTCCTCATTCTGGACCTTCACCTCCTCGGTCTTTTCCTCAATTACTTTCTCCTAAAAAAGAGAAGCGATGAACACTTAATAACTCGAAATGTTGATGGCACGGTGGAAAGTGTGTGCTGAAAAGCTACATGTGTTTTTTTCTTCATCATCTCTGATTCTGCCCTAGCGCTTTTTGAATAGGCTGAATGTAGCCCGGCAACAAAGAACAATACTGTAAATCTCCCAGTTGTATCCCCTGGGAGGTTTTCTGTACTTACCAGTCTGAGGAATTCCTTCTGTGATGGGTGCTGAGCAATTGTCTCCTCCAACCGAGCGATTTCCTCATGAAGTTCATCGATCTCAAGGTTCTTATCATCCAGCAGGCTCTGGTTCAGAGTCTGTATTGGTGTAGAGTCAATCGTCTGCCGTAGAGATTTGATTTCAGCCTGGATGGAAAAATCATTGAAATAATAAAACTCAGCTTCGTTGCCGTGAATATGAATCCGCCCCGGTTATTACTTTGACACTAAAATAAAGTTTTGATATGAAAACAGAAATGTTCCAGGGACATAGGTGGTAGGCAATATAAACAGTGACACATGTACAAAATATTATCAATATCTTAATCGCTAACACCGAGAACATTATTTAAAGGAAAATACTTTAACCATGCAAGTTTCTTTTTCATTCCACATGATCAAGTTGGATGCTAAGAAACTTATCATGCCAACAAAATAGAAAATCTTGCATGAGCCGTGAACTCCTAATAATTGTATCAACAGATGCAATACAACAAGGTTTTTCCTTCTACTTCATAGTAGCAATGGCTTCATCCTAACGAGTAGGAATCAGACCTGAGGCTGTCCGCACCTGTCCACAAAAAAACGAGGCAGGTGTGACCTTTCTACTGTTACCAGTAACCCACTTGTAAGCGTGTAATGAAAGAGGACACCTAGACCTAGATCTCCACTCAAGCAACAGTGAACATAAGGTGTGACGTAGCGCTAATCAATAGTAAACTAAAATGATGACTACGGACAGCCAGGATGCAAGTGCTATTCACTGTAGAATACATACACCAACTAGTAAAAGGATCCATAAGGCGAGTACCAACTAATCTTCCTATACTAGTATGAATACTACGGTCAAAATCTCACAACAGAACGTGCGTCTGTATAGCCTATAGCACTTGACGATTTAAATTAAGTTACAATACGGCAATGGAATCCCTTAAACAGAGGACAAAACGTGATATCTAATTTCACTCCCTGCACATATCCTCCAATGACAGAAGGTACTGCATGTATATACATCTCAAGTAATCAAATGTATATTGTGATACTTTAAAAGTGATCAGTGAATATGGTGGTTTCTCCAAACTGGAATAGCAAAAATATCCAGCAAAAAGCCTTCCTTACTCTGCTTCCTTAGGACGTCTATTTCCAGAAAGCGAGGACACAACACCGATAGGTGCATAGGACAATTTTTGCTTGACGTAAACTCATTTAGCCGAAGTGTAAATATTCAGCATATGACTGGCCCGTATAGTGAGATAAAGTAAACACCACCATTCAGCTTAGGGATAAGGAAGATTCATTCCAAAATAGGTGTGGAACCTTTCGCCAATAAGGCCACTAAATGTGTATACAGTGTCCACTGGCAAGGAACTATAGGGGGCATCCCAGCACGAGATTTGCCAAACAGGGAAATCCCGATGCATTTGTCATAATTTTTTTTAACACGGCGTAGAAACAGTTAGAGCACGGCCACAAGAGATGGTAACTAGGGCAACCGTCACAGGGCCTGTTTACTAACAAACCATGTCATGTGGCTGACCTAACAGAGGGACAATAAAGTAAGACATCTGATGTTCAGAAGATATGAAATGGAAGAGCACTTAACCATAAGTTGTACGGAGTGTACAGTAGCAGGGAGGCCTTAGTATATATATACGTGTTAATTACTTATAAATGTAACAGACCAGATGCTTTCTTGATGAAGGAACTGACATCACTAAGTAACACATAAAGACTTCAGAATATCGTCTGTCTACACCAAGAAAAGGTTGATACATCGAGTATCCATGGACACTAAAAGCCAAAACGGAAGCTAAAACGCCCGAACGTTAAAATGTCAGAACGTTAAAGCGCCTGAACATTAAAACGTCTGACCTCAGAACGATAAAACATCTGATATCAAAACGATAAAATGTCAGAACATTATAACGTCTGACATTAGAATGTTCATATGTCAGAATGATAACAGACATTTAGAGAGAGGGAGATGCATGGTTCCTGTACCAGAATCAAAGATTCTATGGCCCGTCGGCCGCCCTCTGCCCTCACCTCTCCAAATACTCCGTTTTGGCTTTTAATAAATAATAAGCATTCATTTCGGTCATTCGGTTTTAAGATACAGTCTAAATCTAAGGAAAAACAGGGAAAAGTGGTCTCAAACAAGCTCCCTTCATCTATAACCCTCTATGGACAAAGCACAGGTGGGGTACTAGACAGTCTAAAATATTCTGATACAAACCTGGAGAGATTCTACCTCGTCCGCTTGCGTTTTCTGTGGTTAGATTAAGTATGCCGTCTTAAAAATGTACTAAGTCTGACTGAATATATACTTTATTTTAACACAATTCTTTCACGAACTATGAATAAACGATATGTATAATTCCTTTTTACTATTTTAGCGACAAACAAAAAACTTTACAATTCATTAAAAAGGTAGTTTAATCTTTTATGAAAAGAGCATAAAACAAAAACACCTATAATCATATCATAAATTTCTTTTTTCTATTTTAGCGAGAAACAAAAAACTTTACAATTCATCAAAAAAGTATAGTTCAATCTTTTATGAAAAGAGCATAAAACAACAACAAAAAACCCAAACCAAATGAATACCCATTCAGAAACTCATTTCATCAAATAGTATAGTAGATTTCTGACGATTACATAAGCATGATCTAGATGCTTATATATATGCAGACATACCTTGAGGGCCGCGTTTTCGTCATGTAACTGAGCGGTGCGTCGTGTATTCTCAGCAAGTTGATGTCTCCGCTCTTTCTCACTCGTCTCCAACTCCGCTTGCGCCTGTTCTAACTTCTCTGTCTTCTCAATCAATTCCCTCCGCAGCGAATCAAGCTGATCCTCCAATGCATGGACCTGAAGGGCAAAAAAGGAAACAGAATTTGTAAATATTGGTAATAGCGTGCAAAAAAGTAAAAGTAAACGGAATTTACCCTAATGAAAAAGAGGGATAACCAAGAAACATTATGAGACAATCGATTAGAATTTTTTAACAATATTGTCAGTAAATAATATCGCAGGTAGAATCACTGTTTTTGTGGAGGGAAGGTTGGAATGGATCTCTGATCACCAAATTGTTATCATTTCTGAGCCTACCTCTCTGGACTTCTCTTCCAGACACTGTCTTTCCCGCTCTAAAAGTTCCCTAAGCTCAGTCTCAGTGGCATCGGTAGCACTCTGGCGAGCGGCGTTCAGTTTGAGTTCCTCCATCATTGTCCTCAGTGAAGACAGCTCGTTCAGCTGTGCGTTGACTTGGTGTTGAAGAGATGATTTATCTTGAGTCAGTTCCTATGAAGGAGAAACACCATCGTTAATATTATTGCACATTTCGAGAGCATTGATCAAGAATGTATCATTATATTTCAAAATCTTCCACCCTTGTTGGTTTTATCCATTCTGGGAGAAAAATTTGAATTATCATTGTCATTTTTACATACATTATTCGTCTTACTCTAATACTTCACTCATGAATGCAAAAATATTTAGGAACACTGCACCGACCTCTTCCATGGTTTTGAGGTTTCTGAGTTCCTCATCCTTCTCCTGTATTTTCTGGGAAGCACGCTGTTCGGATTTTTGGATATTTTCTAGCTGAGCCTCCAGGTCATTCACTAGCCGCTTGAGCTCATCCGGGGCAGTAGCATTTTTAAGTTCACCCGTGAGTTCTTCACTCACATTTTGTTGCTTCATCAGGTCCACTTCCATCTTCTCCAATTTCTGAAGGAACGATATATGCAGTTCGATAACCCAAGACAAAGAAAAATAATCTCATTTCAATATAGATCATAACCCTATAGTGATATAAATATGACCCAATTGACATTTCCCATTTTATCTAGATAATATCTTATCTGAAGGGTTTTTTTAAAAAAGAAAATTCTGCGGGAATACTACAATTTGACCGTGAATAACCGATGAACACTTGAATTAGGATATTAAGTAAATACAAATTCTTAAAAGGTAAGCATGAAACTAAAAAAAAAAAAGCTTGAAAAAACGAAAACGAATTGACCCAGACCTCTCTGATCTCTTGTTCTTCTTTGGACTTAGCCTCGAGCTCCTCTTCGAGCTGGCGGATCATTTCTTGTAGCGAGCGCACGTTAGCCTCTTGGTTAGCGAGTTCACGTTCTGCATCCTCCTTCTTGATCAGCGCCTGACTATGAAGGTTAACGCGCTCTGCTAACTGATCCTCTAGCTCTGTCAGCTACAGAGGAAAATATTCATGTTAATACACTCTACCACAAATGCTGCGTTAGTGGGAAATTAGGAATTCATATTCCGTTATTAATTCTGATATGATCATGAACAGTATAGGATATGAAATACATAATTTCAGCATCACTTGGAATATAAGGCAGGTATACAAAGGCCTGCACATAAGAATGATACGTCTGTATGCATGAGATCCTGTATACAACAAGATCATGCCAAATATCATGTAAAGTAATTATGTTAACACTCTAAATATTGGTAAAAAAAGTAAATATAATAAAGTAATACAAAGTAAATACAGTTTCATATTAATTCAATATTTAATCATTATATTGAACATAATTTCAATACGATATAAAGTACGTAGGTTTTGTTAGTATAGAGTTGGGATACAGTGAATCCCCCGTTGCCCACTGTGCACGTAGTTATTACAAACAGTAGACTTTCACCAGTCTAAAGGTTCCCAACTTGTATTGAATCAATTTTATGTCCAATTCTAGTCCGTTTATTTTCTAGTTAGATGACTTATTATTTACAAAAATACAACTTAAAATCTACCGGCTTCTAAACTTGTACAGATTGACTATAAACCGATCTAAAATTATATTAAAGCATATTTCAATACACGGAATTCTTAAAATATCTTTATTTTAAAAAAAACACACACAATAGGTTAGCGTAGACTGAAATGAGTCACTACGAACTCATACATCATTCATGCAGATGAATTAAATATCTGGAAATATGTTTTATTTCGTGTTTACTTCAGTATTTTGTAGGTGGTTAGTGTAGTAATGCAGTATCAAATTCGAGGGAAAATAAGGTGATAAGATAAATGAATGATAGCAATGGGATGCAGCAGGTTATGCCAAAGTATGAGATCGCCATTGTATGGATAGATGCACGGAATTTGCAGTTATGACAGGGTTCATAGCAAGTCATGTCATCTGTAATGTTTGATATATATGCAAATCTGAAATGATGCGGGTGGGAAACAAGTAGGAGCTTATAAACCGAGTCATGGTTCAGTGAAAAAATCATTCGGCATTTGGTTTATGTTTATTAATCCACCACCAATTTATCCTTTATATCCATACGTTTTTCTCTAGTAAGCTGGATTGATTTTCATTTAAAAACTATTGTCAAACCTTAGTAATTTTCTGTGTTGGAAAACAATTGAAATTATCGCTTAGCATTATTTCAACAAATTATTGTGCAACAATTATAATTAATGATGTTCATTAGTTATTTACAGGATTGATGAACGAAACATAGAACTAAACTGATTAACATGAACTACTTATTCAATGAGTAATCAACTTTAACTCTCAAACTATTTATGGCCTCACCCTTTCGTTCAACCACACTACTTCTTCATTCGGTTCAGAGCTAGGCTGCTAAAACATTACAATCGAAGCAAATCCGTTGGAATTTCGTTTTTAAAATGATAAGAGTTCATTTCTCTCCGTGGTGTTATATACAAAAGAACAAAGTGGAGACACTCTTGAGACACACACGTTAAAAGAATTCAAGCCACAACACACGGGGTATAACTTTACAAACCATTAATCATGATATAGTAGCGGAACACTTATAAATGCATTACATTAGGGTTTACAAACGACAGGCTTCCGGATAAAGAAATGTATTTCCTACCTCGCGCTGAAGTCTGTTCCCGGCATGTTCGTTCTTTTCCTGTGATTTAAGCTGTAATTTCAGTTTGGTAAGCTGTTGCTGGAACTCTTCGCGTTCTTGCTCGCGTTCTATAGTTTGTTCCTGAAAAGAAGGGAACGAATCACCTTTTACTTAGGAATTGTCAGATACGTTTAAAAAAGATAAATTTGTTTAAAGGAAACAAAAATGCAGGGGTGGAATGTAAATTAAATTTGGGCGATTAAGCTTATTCCAGTGTTTATTTAAACCAAAGGTATACTTGTATTGCATTTAAGACTTGCCAAATCCGAAGAAGAGCTAATCGAATTATGGGTTCAAGCATACTCTGAATGATGAGAGTGCACTTAAAATATGAGCAAGTGAAAAAATTCAAGACACTTTGGGGGCACACAAACATTCCATTGACCTCCAACATTACCTCGCCCATCCATTCTAAAGTAATATGGCTATGACTGCTTATTTTGGATATTTCCAACATGTTGCTGTGCTCCCCATCACTATTAGAACCAGCTTCTGTATCATCTAGGTGACACAGTGTCCAAGCATCGAAGGGGAATTCTCCAATTAACTCATCACACAGATTGTCATTACATGGTGAGGTATATGTATCCAAACAGTAAGTATTCGAATCAGCAGGAGTACTGCACTGAGATCTGCAAATATTACTATTTAGCAGTTGGCTGGAATCCCATAGGGAGCCCTTTTGTTCTACTTCTTCCTCGCAGGAATCAGTACAAGAATTCAAAGATACGCATGAAGAATTTTGACAAATTTCAAGGTCAGCGCATGTATTTTCCTCACTGAAAGTGGAGTCTTCGTCCTGCATGCTTGGTATTTTGACGATCAATTTTTTTTCACTCGCAATGTGGGCAATGTGGGCATTGCATTCATGGCCTTGCTGTTCAGCTACTGAGGCGGCCCCAATAAATTCACTACGTATCATCTCGTGCTCCAACTCTTTTTTCCTGACAGCTTTGTTTATTATATCTTTAGTGTCTGAGCACAAAACAACCACGTAGAACTCGTCATCACTATCGGCATCGCCTAGTGAACGATTAGGGGGACACTCCGACGCGAAACAAGCAGACAAGTTACAACTACAGTCCAGAAAATCTGTGTCAGAAATGATATCATCGGGATCGTCTCCATCGCAGAAGAATAGCTCCCTCCTACAGTCACCATTGTACTTTTTATGATCAGGCTCATTTCTAGGTACATCTGGAGTAAGAGTTCCTAATTCATCGATACCCAGTTCGGCAGAACCTAGAGTTAGGTAGTCGTTGGAGAACGGCTTTTGGGAAAGAGGAAGATGATGGCACAAGTGATCTGTATCCTCAGAGGATGAGGATATGTCAAGAAGCAATGTGTCAAAACTGTTTTTGATAGCATCGTTAAGCTGAGAAAGGCTGAGTTCTTCATTATCAGAAGCGGACAGATAGTTAAGTAGAGTTAAACCAGCGTCAAGGCAGTTTTCAAAGCTCTGATCAGCGTCGGTGTTCCATTCGGGTTTATTTTCTAAAGCACAAATGTCCAAGCCACCAAATGAGCTGATGCTATCAAAGCTCAACTTGTGCGCTGGGTTGAGAGGATAGAACTGTGTCTGACATCCATGGTTTATATTGCTAGTGACCGATGTATTTACAACATCAGGGTTACGTCTGGATGCCGGTAAGGGCCAAGTGTGAGCAAAGCCATCAATGGCTGATCTGTTTATGACAGCACGATTGTTGTCAAACAATGACTGGAAGCCTTCATCTTCCGAGTACGGCGGTTGTAGGCTTCCTGAGCTTTCAGGGATGTCACTACCTAGGCCACAGTCCAGAGGCTCTCTCACTGGGGAGCTTGTCCGTGGGTACGGAGTCTTGTGAGCACGAGAAACAGAAAAGCCTCCAGGGTGAAGCATTTTGATGGACAAATAAGTATGACTTCAAAACAAATCCTTTGAATGTATATATTCATGAAATCTAAGATGGAAGTTTAAAACAACTCAGCCAATTTAAGAGGACAAGCGTAACTACGATGGCTGAAACTGATGTCAGGTGTATTTCTCCTGTAGTAAAATCGGTACCAGAAATGCGCTCCAATCCATTAAATGCTCACTTGATTACAACACTCTAAAGCAAAAATAAATCCTTATATATTCATATATCAACAGAACGTCTTTGCTGTGAATCAGCAAGTACAAGTTGATGATTTGTGAACGCGTTGCCCCCCGGTTAGCTTCCAGGCGTGGCTAGAGGGGTCGCTCTCACTAGTTTCTCATTAATGCTCCAGTCCGCATAGCAGCGGCTCGAATGTAAGATCAACACCACTGCACCTCTTCCAAGTGGGTGCAATAACCGGGCAGGCCAAAAAAACGCAGACCTCTGGTTCATTCTAACACCCTTGTAATATGCAGCCAAAGTATTATAATAATAGGTAGCTTTTATTAAGGCTGAACATATTCAGTTATAATATACTCACTAATCAGTACTTCAATAAAACAAACATAAGATTTTATTGAGTCGGAAGTATTTAGAATAAATTCCGTCTGTATGGACAACACTAGGCCTCGCCTAAGAACCCATATAACGCCTAAAGCGAGGGGGATGACAAGGCAGTAAAAACCTTCCTAAACACTCGAAGAGTGTACGTATTCCCATGGATCTATTCAAATGCCCTAACATGATGTTACAAAAGCAAGTGTAAGGGAATAAAAACCATGTGTAAACAGGCTTAGTTAATGTTTTTGTACCCAAGCAAGCAGTCAATAGGACCATTGCATGGAGCTGTTAATCCAACAATGATGTAGGAGCTAAATCTCCACTTTTTAATTTATTGCAGCATGGAATTGCTTTTCGAATGAGAGGGAAGGAAGGATATTGGAATACCTGTCAACAACTTCCAACAACACTAAATGGAGAAATAGAAATTATGCACGCATACGGAGATTGAAACAATAAGCTTAGGACGATATCATCAAGTCATTTTGAATATTTCAGAGATTAAAGATTAAGTCATTGATACGGTAAATAATGTACTAATATTATCTACAATTGCCCATAACTAAGGCTTCATTACAGCTCAGAACGGGTGATTACTATAAGTACATGTATATACCTTGGACAAAGGTCATTGGCTATGCCGGTCACATGTATACTGAGACACCCTCAACATATGAATAATGCTTTTCTCAGGTATCCACTTTTGGCAATAGGAATTTAAATGGGATTAGCATGATATTGGGCAAATACAGGTGAAGCACCTTTTCCCCCCATCTTTAATTTGAAGCAAATTGAATGACCGAACCAGCAAGGCTTAGAAATCGGCATTAAATGGCACCTCATTTAATAGCTCTCAGCAAAACTGGAAATATAGAAAGGCAAGGTGCCTCGAAAGGTAATACTCTCTTGAAAGCCTTAAGCTACATGTTGTTTTGGCAATGTGACAATCCTAGCTGATAATTCACCCCACAGAACCTATATATATATACGATATGTATAGTCTGTATACTTCATACAATCAATTCTCAAACCATATAATAAGCAAGTCCTGCGATGAGTTTTGTCATAGATTTGAAAAACAAGTATCCAATAGAATTTCGGTGGCTGAAACTTGATCAATCTTGGAGAAATGTGTTGTTGTTACTTTAATTTGCAAAGGGAGTTTCCGCAGAGTTTGTCGTGGTGGAGGTGGTTAATGGGGTGGGGGGATGGGGAGGTTGTGGGATGTGTGTGTGTGTGTGTGCTGAGGTTGAGGTGATTTCCCCAGTAAGCTACAAGTCAACCTATACGGGGTTCCCACGATCCAGACCACTTTGAATTTAATGACTTTTTAATTACTGATTCACATGATTTTTAATGACAAACTGGGTCGGCGTTTTCAATGCGTTGTATATTTACTTTATATATGATAGCATTTTCCTCAGTTACTAAACTTTACTTTACTTACTTTCATACTCATTTATACTCATATGTACTCGTTGAAATGACAAATAAAAAACAATATATCTTATCTTATCTTAAAAACGTATCTTCGGTCCTATAAATCGTAGAGAGATCTAACACCAAACTTATACAAACTTTCAACACAATCCATTTACACAGGAGTTCCTAGAGTATTCATAGAATTTAAAAAAAATAAAGATAGTGGAAAGGCTTATCAAGAGCTAATTAGATTATAAGATAGGACGGGGAACATGAGGGGGAACACTTGGCAGAGAAGTGACAGATGGAGTAAAGCAGATGAAATGGAATCATTCCATGTACACTCGGACAATGATATTTATTCATTTAACTTAAAAACTACAAATCACCGAGAATTCATTTATCTTTTACTGATAGGGACCATGAAGTTCCACGTGTGGACATGAAATGGTGCATGTAAGTCTATATGGGCCTTCACAATAACACGTCAAAGGGTCGGCATCTTAAAAGACGGATAGTGATGGTAAAGACTCCATGCCTGTCGTCAATAACTTCAGGTGGCTGGGTAAAAAACACATAACATAATTAACACAAACATCAAGTAAAATAATTGGAAAATAAAAATAGTTTACCTCAAGGAAAATGTTGTTGGCCTTCGACTTCTTCTCCATGACATCCTGCCGGTGCTGCATGTCATCTAACTCAGCTTTTTTCTGTTCAAGCTGCTCCTCATATGTCATCTATAGGTACAAGACAACAGGTGTATGTAGAACTCATATAAACATAGATAATTAGTCCAGATATTAAACAAGCTTAAGTTGTAGACGGATAGATAGTAGGAAAGGAGCGTCACCAGCACACACAATAAAGGCTTCCCAAATTCTAACCATGCTGCTTTAACACTTTTCCCCCTATACATAGTACTCACTGACCTCATGGCGCTCGCCATTTTGTGAGGCAACTGGTATGATGGGAAACTAAAGATAATCGCCATGTTTTAACCTACGAAACAGGAAAGCGTGCCAATCTGGTCCCTACCGCTCTCTGCGTAGCCCCACAAAATGCCTGCTAGTGGGTTTCCATATGGCCTGCGTGACGTCATGTGAATACTATGTATACTGGGTTCCTGTTGGTTGTATGGTTTTAGAATTAGCATGCCACCCACAGACCCATCCTCGATCCTCATCCCAACACCCAGTGAAGTTCAAGACTAGCTCTTCTTGCAAAATTCACCACCAAAAAATAAACATAGGGCTAGGGCTTCCAGATTAGGAATATAGGTAGATATATGCCTGAAATAATAGCTAAATATGCCTGAAATAAACTTTCTATTAGAACCCGGGCTATATAGCCTTCCAGAATGACGCAATAAATATTCCCAATCGATCACAAGTTCAATCATTTTACTACAAGTGTTATCAACATCCTCACTGTAAGACCCCACCACGCGTCAGTGAGAAACACATCTGCTAGAGCCGAGAAGCAACACCTCACCTCCTAGCCAGTTGCAACAGGCGGCGCCAAGACACCACAACCGACATGACTAATAAAGACACCAGCCGTCAGACAGCAGGCAGATCATACCATCATCCGCAAGGAAGCCAAGAATCTGTACTTAAGTCTTGTGCCACCCAGGCACGATGGTTTACTGTTGAGCTAATACTTACGAATAGCGCCTGTATTTGGGGGTCAGGTTAAATTAAACCCAGAGCAAACTTGGCCCCTTGTTTGTCTTTCTTCCGTGTTGCCTTACCTCGTCCCACCACGTGCCTGCGGTTCACTACACAAGTACATGTAAATAATACAATTTTATATATCGTACCTGAAGTTCTTCGACCATGGCTTCCAGGTCTCGGCTGCGTTTTTCAAAGTTCTCCCTGTCCTTGTCTGCTTGTTTTTGTATATCTCTTTTCTCCTCCATCAAACGTTGACATTCATGGAATAACCCTAAATTGTAACAGAAAAACGGTCATACAAGAACATAACGTGGCAGCAAGACCACTTATCTTCTAGCCTAGAATTCCTTAAGTTTGGAATGTGTCAGAAACGACGAGGAGAGGGAAGATTATGTCTTTGGATGCGCTGGCCTAAATCCATTTTTTTTTTAAAGAAAAAGGAGAGATGTAGGATTCTATTGAAGTAAACAGGTAGAATATGTATTTATTGTTTCTTGGGAGAAACTAACACATCAACATCATCTAAGTAAATGTATAGCTAAACGAAAACCTTAAATTAAAATAAGGAGATAATTGAAAGTATCTAGCGAAAGGGCACACAAAGAAATTTCGCAGTTTCAGAACAAATTTAGATGACTACTAGTACTAAACAAAATAATAGTCAATGTATCATTCGAAGAAACAAAATGAAATGGAACTATGAGCATTCAGAAAAAATACTCTGGAACTCTGGATGAATTGCATTCAGAAATAATACTCTGGGCGAATTTAATTCAGATATTAAGACATCATTCATTATTTGACATGATCAAATTGGGGAATATGAACACACAGTAATAAGGTTATCCGCAAATTATTCGAGCATTTGATTTCATGAGTACCACATGCCTATCATAAGATAACAGCTAGTCATAGTAATACAGATATTTAAGACACGTGGACGGTAGACAGGAAGACAGCAACAGAGAAATAATTTCGTTACCACCTACCAGGATCTTTGTCAACTAACAAAAAGTAATTGAGATAATCTAAGGTGGGTAATTCGGTGAATAAAATGCTATTAATACACTAATGGCAATTTTGACAAAGATTGAATAGAATATTATAAACGTGAGTAGTTTTATGCGAATGGGGACATAAATGTTGACAATTATGTGTTTTCATAATTGACACGGGAGATAACGATAGCAAATCTTCAATTTAATAATAACTACACGTCCAGTTAGTAACGAAATGTTTAAGATAAAACAAAGAATCTCCTCTTAGTATTTGCATATCTATATATATACACACAAATCGATACAAATTTCTGGGTTAAGATTTGTCCAAAAAGGAACCTTTGATAACATCAATTATCAAAACATGCTGCATTCAGGACATGCACGAACATTCAATATATAGTTCCCCGAATAATAACACGGAGCTAGACACGTTTATCCACATGTAAGAGTAATCTACGTCCTTTGGCACAGATAGAATGGACCCTGTAAACGCTGCTTTGTGCCCTAGCTTTATACAATATGATAAAACTGGAATATAATATTGGGACATACTCCCAGCAGTTAGTACTGGTAAGGATGGAAGGCCAAACGAAGCATGTACTAGTCATTGCTGAGTTGGTTGCCAAACACTTCTGGAAGCAAATGGGAAACATGGTCATACCTCGCCGAGAAAACCGAACCTACCTTCAGCGTCGTCAGGAGAAGGAAGAATAATAGCCTCCTCTGATTCCTTGGCAACCGTCTGAGTAACCATGGCAACGGATTCCACTACACGCACAAGCCAAGTTGTCACAAACACAGCCACAGAACAGCGAAAGGAAAACGATAATTTGAACAAACAACAACATAATGCACACGAAGCATGTAGGTTTTACACATGGACCCAGGGTGAAATGAAGGTAACGTCACAAGCCATATGAAAAGCGGCAGAAAAGCTGATGAATTCTTCATCAAGAACTTTGAAATAAGATTCGAGGGATCCTGATATTGAAATTAACAAGTCAAGGATATGAGTCTCAGGTAAGAGAGCCATCTGCTATCGTTTGAAATAAGACATAAAAGTCATAATTTAAATTGTAGATGACAGTACAAAATTTGAATAAACGGGTTGTATGACTCTGAGAAACTCAGCCACTGTTCCATACCCTTTCCATCATCTTAGAATATTTTCATTATTATATATATATTGTCTCTGAATAAAGTACTGAAATTGGCTTATATATCTGTCGGTCACCTCTGGGCGTGTAAAACTTGTACTTCAAGGGTAGGGAAGTGTATCAGGGTAGACATAAACTAATGTATTATCATGACAACGCCTAAGTAATCATAAACACATGCAATATTACAGTGCCTTAGACACTAAGCAAACAAGTGGTTGGTATGAAACTTCTTTGAAAATTGATGTGTTAAACATCTCAGATCTTGATAAATTAATCTTGGACATTATTATTAATCTCATGAAATCAGCGATGAATAAAATCTGCCATCGAATTGTCAATTAATCTAGGTTAAACTTAATGAAAAGATTAATCAATTTAATTAAATGTTTTCTTTGATCAACAAATCCAATTCAAAATTAAATAGTAACAATTTTACATATCGAACAAAAGTAATACTGGTCAAAATTATGTAATTATGTCAGTTGTTAGTTAAAGGGGATCCAGCAAAGCCGTATAAAGGGCATTTTATTTACTATTGTTATTTGTTGTTTTTTTAAATACACTAAAACTAAATATAGACCCAAATATTTAAAAATGGTGAATTAATTTTCGTCAGATTAGATGTTAGTTTGATGTGATAATGCGCATTTAAGACTATATGTTATGTTTATTAATTCAAAGAAAAGTTACAAGTTATCTAAATCATTGCAGTTTTTAAAAACTACACCAAAAGTAAAGTGAGAACTTTCTTAAAAGTAAACATTTCTTTAAACATTCCCATGTGTGAGTAATGGAAAAATACGAAATGTAAGTAAATGGATGTGAAGTCTAGAAGAAAAATACGAAGGAAATAATGCAATTAAAAAGAGAACTAACATTAAAAACTAAAGTGACAAAACTGCTTAACTACTAAAATCTAGATAAGTTACTGTAGGCTGCCTGGAGTTTGGACGTGATTCATTTCATTTCATTTATTTCTACAATTTCCACAAAATAGTTTTTTAGGAGATATTTCTAGACTAAATCGATGTATTTTTGTTGTTGCAATGTGTAATGATGTAATAAAGAATTCTCTAACCTAATCTAGAGTAAGAGATTCATGAAAGGGTCGAATTATCCATCAAAGCAGCCTATAGTAAACTCTCGAGTACAGGAAGACCACAACTACGACTGAATCCACGACTACTGACTAACCCACCGTACCTCCACCAGGGTGAGGTTAATAGCGCAAGAACCTAGACCAGGGGCCAGCACTGTCTACAACAAAGGTGTCTCTGCCTGAGCACGAGTTAATCCAACTCACCAGGACCACCAAAATGGTATGAATATGAGAGAGGCTGTGGAGCGAATTATCTCTTACCTTGTTCCTCTTCCCCAATGCTCATTTCCAGAGTTTGCTGTTGCCGCTCCAAGGCATCTTCACGATCCTCCATGTCTTGCTGCACCTCTTCTAACTCGTTGACGCGTGACTGAGCGCGTTCTAGGTCAATGATCAGCAGTTCTTTCTTCTCCTCTAAGCTAGACACTTCGTCCTCCAGCTGAGTCTTTTGGTCTGCATAGCCTTGGACCAGACCTGTGAATAATAGGAACACTAGCTATAACAAGATGTGTGTATAGTAATCCTAAACCCAAACTACAAACCAGAATCCTGATATCAAATAGGAATAAATTGTACAAAATAGTAATGATAATAATTCCAGGCCTGGGAGTTGACAGTGCAAATGGATATTAAAAATCGACCCTATATATAATGGTTGATAGGTCGGTTATATACTCCAGCGTTATGTGCGTTGAGAACTACATTGCGAGCAAAAATATTTATGTTGGCAAAGACTAGCGCCACCAATTTATAAAATATTGAGTTGGCTATTCGATAACAACTGTTGTTCAAAGACTGGAATATCTCGCACTTCAAGCTTAAATACAGAAATACTAAGAACCACAGGAGCCATTAACAGAATATAGGAGCCCCACCTTCAGCCTTGTTCAGTTCTACTGAGAGGAACTCCTTGGCCTCACTGGCCTCCTTTAGGCGTAACTTCATGTCCTCCAGTTGGAGGGAGAGGCTCTGGGCTTCCTCAGACCTACTGCTGAGACTCGACACCAGGTCACGCTGGGTGGACTGGGCGTCGTGTAGCTGACGAGTAGAAGAGACGACCATGTCCAAGAGACGTTCCACAGCCTGTTGTAATCTACTGGCTGCATCTGTTGATAAAGTATAGAAATATACAATCAGTAAAATTTAAAAGTATCTTATCAGACTTCATATTAGATAACCGAAAGTCCCTCCGTGACTGAAAATGGTATGGCACAACAGCATATTTTCGGGGGCTGGTATTTTTTCCAGGTATTGTTTTTAGTATTAATAGCATTGTTAGAATATATTGGTGGTTTGGTCGGTTTAGAAGTGTTGAGTATATTTATGTACATGTATATTATTGTTAAGATATGAAGTTTGCACGACTGCCAATTCAGCAACATGCATGATATACAGAGGGGAAAATAAGTATACAATAAATGTAAGACAACAAAATTAATCAAATGTTGGTCGCGCAGGTTTGTGGCAATGGAGCAAGTTAAATGGATTTACGAAGCTACTTTACAAGGAAACGTTTAATTAACAATGTATTTTAAAGACCATACATTATTGGGAACGGCAACATTAAGCAACTGATGCATGTTTATTATCCGTATGGCCTTCCACTGACAATAAGCATCTTGTGCAGAGTGTATGTATCAAGCACTTGGTGCTTACAAATGTAAAAAGTCCGAAATCAAAATGTACAATTATAATCATTTTCGTGAATTCAAACATTAAGCCATAATCTCTGGGCAGATCAAATTGAGAGCACCAGTAATCAAGATATTCGTATAATAACAATTATTTTCATCAAAATCTTTCTATTAAAACACAAATGATTCTTTCACAAAATAGAGACGGACACATTTCTTCAAAGCACAGCATTCAAGACCAGATAGACAAAACAGTTCTTTTTACAAAAAGCTGACAAATACATTGCACAACTGATCTCGCAATAAGGCAAAAAGCCACTGGCCTATATCTAACCAGGGACTTGTGTGATTATGGGAGAACTTGACGTGCTTATTCTAATTGTTTATTTCCGCAGCCCCCCAATAAGGGGGACAATGAAATACGGAGTGTGAGTCGTCAAATTTCTGTCTTCGGAAAAGGTGAGATCTTCGTTGAAATGTTCATTAGCAAATGCCTTACTTTCTGCTGTTAGAACTGTGCTTCAAACGTTGCACACACTGGCAGATTTAAATAGATATGCATGCAAGAATGATCTACTCCCTTACGATTTCAAAGTGGTATCATTAAAAGGCAATTGCTAATGGAAAATCCACGAGATACTATGAGAGATATGATATAAATATGAATTGAATCAAGAAAATGACTCAAGATAGATATGATAATGGTACCTGCGGCTGTGATTAATTGCTCCGGGTCTGAAAACGATCCATTCGATTACATTGTTAACACAAGTCATTTAAGGGTTACCAAGTAGAGTAGAGTGGAGTTTGGATCAAACAGATCAGATGATACCATTGGAGGACACAAGTGGTTTTAGTGCGAAGAGATACTAGTTGAACAGGTATGTGTGTTAATGAGTTCTACATTGAAAGGCTTATTAGAGGTGTTTGCATTTACATTTTAAATTCTACATTGTCTCTTTGTATTTACACACAAGAATGTTAAACTAACACGTAAACTTTGATTATTCAATCGAGGAAAAATACAATTGGAGTAAACCAAATAGTGCTTCATATTAAACAAGTGTTTGTAGTTGTCGGTCCATTTGAGACAATAACTTTTCGGGTTTCTTCATGAATACACAGAAGGACTTTTAACAGATACAGATTCTGTTTACTAGATTCTGTGTATGTATAGACGAAAATCACACACACAAATTTGATACTAGAAAAGCTAATGATCGCCAAAACCACACTTGCATAAAAATCTTACCCGCGTCTGTCCAAAATCAATGAAAACAAGTCATCTTTTTGCAATCAGTAAATGTGGGGTGAAATTCTTTAATCTAAATGATAGCATGGTATGGTTTTAATTTCCCATAATATGGATCTGGTGAAACTTCCTTCTACAAAAAATAGAATGAGTATGAATTTTCTAGAAAAGGTCTACGTTATACACTATTGTAAGCTGATTTAATATAGATTATAGGCTTTTCAAAGGTGAAAATTAAAAATGAGAGATAACTAGGTAACCTACCAAGTATGACCTCTTCACCATCAGTATCCAACTCTGGGCCTGCAAAGATAGTCTCATTGATGCGCTGAGATAGATCTAGTCCCTCATCAGATAACACACTAGACTCATGCGTCTCGTCATCGAGGCCGGCTGAAGGCAGAATAAAGTGGAATGAATAATTATCTAAGACAGAGGAGCAGGGAAACAGGTGGTAAAGGATATTCGCAATATTGTTCTTTTCAAGGCACACCGGTATTCTCCATCTCTTTCATACTGATAATATGGTACGAGGTGGTATGTGCCACCCCTCTTCTAGCTACGACCCTGCGAAACACAATGTATCCACATGACTTTATAATTTATGCAAACGGTAATATCATGAGTGAATGTAAGAAAAGCTGAATTTCACTCATTAGAGCTAGCACTGTGAAGGTAATAATTCACTAAACATTTCCAGATAATTGATAAGGATAATATGGATACAAATTAGAAAGGCAACGCTACCAACACGAAGAGGCGATATCCCAGTGTCTTCAGAACAAAAGCATAAAGAAGGAAAGGAAACTTTGAATCACAAAGCCATGCTTTAGGGTTTTTTGGTTTTTGTAAAGAACCAACGTACCCCTAGAAGTGCCGTCGGAAGAGTCACCAGTGCCGACACCACTCTCCCGGTGACTAGAGTTAGCGGACTGTCTGCTTCCCTCAGACACAAGGGCTACCAAACGTCGGTTGATTCTCTCTTCAGCCACCAGGTTCGTCTTGACAGTGTCTGAGAGGATCTGTAGGAGGCGATCATTTGTTTGCTGCATCGCACTTCTGCAAAAGAGAGGCAAACCTCACCATGAATTTTCATGAATGTTGATCCAACAATTTTAAGATAATTCAGCTATCATAGACAAGTTTATACTTACGAAAAGTTCTTTCGAATCAAACCATGTTTGTTTTGGACAGTAATTATGGACAGCAAATACCATAATTGTTTTTTAAAAAAAATAGATTGGTTTTGAAAAAGCGTAGTGCAAAGTGAGCATTTATTTAGTTAAGCTTTTGACACTAACTCTTAACTGACCCAGCCCTCCCCCCATTTCTCTATCTGCATCAAAATACTTGCCTTTCTTGTCCGACACGCTCAAGGTCTGAGCGCAACATGTGCTGATGGTTTTGTGATAGCTGGTCCTCAGTACCTTGGTTTGCTACCATGAGATCATAATCCTCCTTTTGTTCGGCTAACTGTCTCTCTAAATCAGCTATGTGATCTTCCGCCTGAAAAAAACAAAACATTTCGATGTTATTGAATCGATTTATAAAATACTAACTCCCCGTTGACATTCTTACTATAAAATAGTTTACCATTCTCATTTATATCTAAAGCTGCGGACACACATTGGCGATTTGGAGCCTGATTTGGGCCTACGATTAGTCGTAGAAAGGCTTCAACAAATCGTGGATGTGGTAGACGGCTACTACTAATCGTATGAGTAATCATGGTGTCCCAAATCGTGGGTTTATATCACACAGAGTCACGATCTCAGAGACGATATCATGTTACCTAATCGTAGAATTCTTTTCCAAATCGTACGATTTCAAATGAAAGTGTGACTAGTGATGGTTAGCCATGACCATGCGTGACACTAACAGTCCTACGTAGTGTGGATACCTTTGGGCCCATCAATACCCTACGTAAAGTCTCAAACCATACGTTAACGTGGGGTATTGACGGGACCACTTTACGTATAGTGGATACCCTACTTAATCTCACCTTAGAGAGCTCCTCGCCGCGTTCGGCCAGGAGATTGGAGAGCCGGCTGATCTGATCCATCCTTCTGGTCAGCTCCACCTCTGCGTCATCGCCCCCATCTCCTTCCCTCTCCTCCAGGCGGGCCCGGAGATCTCCTATTTCAGCTTCCAGGTTGTTTTTGATCTTTTTCACTTGTTCCTGATCACCAAACAGTAAACCTCGAACTTTATTCAATGTTACGGTTCAATGTTATAGCAAAGAGCATACATTAATCCTAAAGGTAATATCGATAATACACTTACTGAAATATCTTGGTGTAAACTTATTCTCATTTCCACAATTTTCACTAAACTGAAGTGAATCCAAAGGTAAAGTTCCTTACGTATTTTATCAACTACCAAGGAAAGGAAGTCAGGAGACATAAAAAGTGCATGCAGATAAAGTGCCAGTTATTTTCGGTTAATCATTTGAGAGGATACGGGATATTGCTATAATGGAAATGAATATATATATAATGTAATTATATATGTACATTTCCATTATCCATGCCCTTAGTAATATATTCCACGGCTTAAGTAGCTGTTAGAGACACAGAATAGTTATCCATTTATGACAAGATTATCCCAAGAGCTCATAAATGAAGCCGATTTTCCATTTCCTGTAATAACGTCCTTAAATGAAGTTGTTAAAGTGACCGGTAATTGACGGGATGTAGCACTTTAAAATGAACATGGGAGAACAGAATAGTAGAAGAATAACACTTCCCGCTTTACGACAGCTGGTCAAGGCACTTATCTACACATGACACAATGTGATGGCCTTATTAAAATCCCTGAGGGAATTAACAATCATATATGTATGGCATCTGTTACCATAACATATGACAGCAGGGCTCGAAAAAAATCTACCATCTTCACTTGCCCACTGGGCAAGTAGCCGCCAAGATTCACTTGCCCAACATTATTTTTCACGTGCCCAAATTCATTTGCAGAATTAAGATTCAAAACACACCGATCTAACGTATAATCTAACGCAAACTATTTAATGGCATGTTGCCTTACAAAAAAACATACGTTTATTCTATTATTTGTATCTTATTAACGGATATCTTTAACAATCAGTGTCATTTGGTTGTTCTGTGGTACATTTTGGGTTTCAATAAATCTAGTCAGCAAGATAAATTTTCCATTATGAACCCCTGATAATGTACCTCAACGTTATCTCACCCTTTTCCCCAAGGATTTTCACTTGCCCAATCGGGCAACTAGCATTAAATTTTACTTGCCCAGAGACATTTTTTAGTTGCCCCGGGCAAGTAAACATAGGTTTTTTTCGAGCCCTGCTCGGACACCTTTTTCTTTAGAGCCTTTCTTGCAGCTTTTTTTTTAAACAGTGAGGGCCAAGTTCACTAAGCCGATTCTCAAGCGATTTTAAGTTAAGGTGTTGACTTAATGGTGAATTGTTCCCTTATTTATATGTAAAGCTATTTTATGGGTCGAGGACGAGCACATTCAGTCGTGATTCAGTGGCTAAATTGATAACAGCACTAACTCAGGTTGTGAGTGGACTCAAAGGTCGGCGGATCACTTCCCCGAAGTGGACAGGCAAGATTAAATTAAGGTGAGGAGAGGGAGCGAGATGGTTGATAGAGGGAGAGGAGAGGGCAGAGATGAGGTACACGGAAATGAGTAGAAAGTGCAGGGTCTCAGGACGGTCGTGGGAACACACTACGGGCCTCAACCTGATAGGTTTAACTGTGAACCCTCAAGGTCAGCTAGTCAAATATCCCATAACAGTGCCGATATATTGATACTTGATTCGATCTGGGGAAAGATAAAATGGACAGTAACACAAAGAGAAGATTCCCTGATAAGGAAACAATATGGAAGAGTTCATTCAAAGCCCACCTGATTTTCTTTTTCCAGTGTTAGCCGTAGTTGCTCTAATTCTTCAGCAAGTTTCCTCTCAGATTCTAACTTTTGTTTGTCAATCAACTCCTGATTATCAATAGAATAAAGTTAAGTGCACAAAGATGGAATTTAAACGGAGGTGGGTGCAATGTACATAGGGAGGTATAGAATTAACAAAATAAATATATTATGAATATGTTAGACACTTAATTAGTCATAGAAACGGACATGTAACAATAAATTAAGAGCATCTACATACTTAATCAAAACGGGCAAGGTTGTTAGGAATATTTACCTTATTCTATTTACAGAGAAAAGAACAGGAGTATATGTGTAACAGAAATAATATTATAAGGATATATTCCCTGCCATTGCTCATTCAAATAATATTCTCTTCTAATTAACATTTTGATAACAATGATGCCAAAATAAGGCAAATGCTAAGACATATGCGCAATCTGGAAGAACTGTCGGTTGACAGATGAATTGGAATTAATGTTGTATGTATTGTGTTGTGAGTTACTTATAGAAATAAAAATCTCTATATATTATAATATATAAGGTAGGCAGAGCACATAGCCTTCCTAGTCATTAAAAGTGAAGAATTTCACACATATCACGAAGGAAAAACGGTGAAAGGATATGTAACATATTATTAATCATGTAACATATATATTAATCAGTCATTAGTGGAAACTATCCAGCTTACCGCATGATACTTTTCCACAAGATCCAGCTTCTGCTGATGCTCTGTCTCAAGGTCTTGCAGATCCTCTTCATGCTGTTTGTCTAATCGAGCTAATTCTACGAGGTGAGACTCATCATCAACAGAGTCTGTACTGATATCCAAGTTTCCTTTTGCATGTTTGACACTTTCCCTTAGAGCTTTGATTTCACGCTCATATTTATGTTGCATCTCCCGCAGAGCTTTCTCGGCATCGTCATTTGTTTTTTCGAGCTCATCTTCCAAAAAGTGGATTTGATCTGCAAAAATAAAAAAAAGTGTTTCAAAATCCAAGCAGGGAACCGGGTCAGGGGAAAAAAATATGAAAAAATAAAGACAGCAATAGATAGAGATAATTTGTCAAGATGATAGATCGATTACTAAATGATCGAATAATATATTCCATTCAAAGATTCAAGTGAGTGAGTGATCTATAGCTGCTTAATACCGTGATGACAACCGATTGGAGCCATATTCAAGGCCTTTCCCCCAAAATATACTTCCTTAATTTATCCAATATATATATATATGGGTTATAATAACCTTTTCCATCAGGAGCAATTGATATATTTCTCTTGAGTGTTATAATGAGAATAATTATTTCATTACGGTTTAATAGCCACTATGTTATTACCGCCCACATGTTAACATTGAGTGTTCCCAGGCCGCGGGCAGTCTAATAATGTTTGTATATTTCTGACCTCATGACCTAGTTGGGACAAAAACTGGGTCAAAATACTCCAAATCAAACACAACACATTCGGGTGGTTATAAATGTTTTCCGGTCTTACAAAAACACAAGTGAAATTTACTAAAGAAAACTTGCAACATGCAACGCAGACTTTCATCTTTTCCTTTAACAGATGATGAGATACGCACTCCAGTGGAAGATATCTAGATTGGGGGATCACGTCATGACCGCCAGCGTGGAGGTTTACA
Source organism: Sthenelais limicola (assembly GCA_942159475.1). Classification (NCBI taxonomy): domain Eukaryota; kingdom Metazoa; phylum Annelida; class Polychaeta; order Phyllodocida; family Sigalionidae; genus Sthenelais; species Sthenelais limicola. The sequence goes on along the minus strand of OW804096.1, from coordinate 110,706,544 downwards.
TAAATATAGTGAGTTGCTCACTGAACGGGTATATACTATACATACGAGCTCCAATGACAAAAGTGAGCTTTTGCCTAAACATTTGTTGCATTAGTTAGAAGCGCTCGGGGGTGGAAAACATAATCAAAGTCTGGTGTGCTAAGTTCACATACATCACAATTACTGAGGTATATGCCACGGTATTGATCATCGCATTACCAGTTGGTACACAGTGTACCAGATTATGGCAGATAAATGGACTGCCATGGTTTCTCCGTAGGGCTGTTTAATTCGAATGGTCGAGCAGAAAGTTAGAAACCAGGTGTTCCACAAAGAAAATAAAAGACTCCATCACTTTTAACGAGTGTAATGGGATTCGCTATAAGTGAAGTTCATACACGTCGTATTTACGAAAATGTTCAGATAAGAGCCTATCACTTGAGTTGAGTTGGAATACATGTAGCTGAATAGGCTTATATCCACTGTATATGTGACATAGCAGTCCATGGCATTCATAATTTCATGAACCATTCAACCATGGATCTATGATGGATCTATATATGATTAAATTAATGACTTCTACTTGTAACTTCTAGAATGACGACAAGTGCCCCTGAAACCCAGCCTTTCCTTTCAAATAGGGCTGGGATGGTTGGAGAAATATCAATATCTGATATATCCCAGGTGAGGAGAGTGAGCCATAATTGGATTGTAATCGATCAGTTTATTTTGGGGTTTAACATTTAGCAGGGAATATATCATTTCGTACACAACATATCCCGCAACCAGGGATGGTGCTGCAAACAATGAGCAATGCCTTCCACAACCTCTAGAATTGAAACAGAAGTACTTGACCCCAAAATTATGTTAACAACTTCTGATTAAGCCTCCTAAATGTGCGATAACTGGCATAGTAATGTCATGTCTGCATGTAAAAGCTGCTGAGTGAGAGATAACTGACCCCGCTAACTGACATCCGAGTCATTAAAATGAATACCGGTAAACCAAAATATACAATAGTTGGAATCGATGGAAGTCTTACCTACCGCTTCAAGTAAGTGATAGATCCTTATCAAGTATAAATATCTGATGCAGGTTAAAATCAAAACAATTTCGATGTATGTATAGTCCTTTTTGTGCTCCGATGCTCAGTGTCAATAACTGGCCACAGTAAGGGTACTGGAGTTACTTAGGATCTACTCACCCGAACCTGACCTTATTTCTCTACCAGTATTCAAACTCAGCCGCCGAACCAACCTACGGTATGCAAATCCCTGACGTTTGATATTAGACTTGTTCAAGACTCCTCTTATTATTATCATATATTTTTTTAAAATTCAAATTGGCTTGTGACAAATGTTCTAAATATTATTATTATCTTATTTTTTAAGTGGTGTCAGTTTACTCTAATGTATTTACACTAGCAAATACATTTTCAATGGAAACGGAAATGCAACAGAGCTCAACCGGGACATTTTATTATATTGATAGCTTGAAATATGTTATTCATCAATGTCCGAGTTGTGTCCCCAAAGGGAAGCATGATATAACGATCGACTTTTAATATTGTCGGCTTATTTATGTCTCAAAGTGGCGCTTGTTATTGTTTTTAACAGAACAAGCGCCACTTTGAGACATAAGCTAGCATCACCAGACTGTCATATAGCACGTCCCAGAGATAAACACTTTACTCAATGGTAGTTGTAATTACCTGGCAGGGCGTGTCAGTATCAACTGGAGCCAAGGACACTCGGAGATCTGATTATTGCGGCAACCTGATACAAAGGTTCATATTTATCGATATTTATAAACTTATCAAGTGGCAAGCTACTACACATATAGCCAGGTAAATATGAAGACCTTTATTAATAGGGTCATGCCTGTATGCTGGAAATATTCTTCACATTAAATTGGAGATATTTGCCAAGCATAATTAATTTCCACCACTGCAATACATTATTTGGTTTGCTCCATTATATGGGCTGTGTCAACTCGTTGCTATAGCGACTATCTACCATAGCTTGGGAAGCTCGAACAGCTGCTCAAGAGGTCAAAGTTCAAAGGTTACTTCCGGGGTAGGTTATCATATGAAAAGGCACAAAACACAACTATATCTGTCCTACCCGTTACTCCATGTGGTTTGCTTATTTTCCGCCAGCATTCATTTGTTGAGTTGAACATGACAGGACACTGCCGGACAACCACAATCTTTATTTTCATCGGTGTCCAACACATGTTAACAAGTAGTGTCACTTTTAAGAGTAGAGTCAGAGTACCATGATGAAAGGATATGGCAAGGTTTCAAGTCTGGTTAAAGGTCTTACCCAGGTAACAAGTAACGTTATATGAACGTTGGCTAACGTTTGTTTAAAGAGATAAACCACTGTTCTCCGCACTGCTGCAGGCGGGAGTTAAAGGAACTAATGCATGAAAAATAAGGATTGACAGTAATTTTTTCAAACTTTGTCTTGAGAAAGTACATGGTTGGAGGATAACAAAAAGCAAAAAAAAATGGATCTCAGCATATTTTTTTTCTTTCTAGAGACCAGCAAAGTTTAGTATTGAAGTATGTGGGGAAAATGGATATTTTCTCAGTTTTTCCAAGATTTCAGACAGACAAATAACATTTTTCAATTGAAATGTCTTCTAAACAAAACCACTATAGATGTTTGCCCTCATGTATGAAAGAACAGGGTATCAACATATTTTGAAATATATTATTTAGCATTGAAAATCTTCAATATTCCTGTTTTTAACTCACCGCCATGCAGATTCAGTTGAATAACTTTTTTAAAAGGTCGGTGACCCCCATTTTTTATTGCTTGAAAGGGTAAAGCAATATGTTAGCTATGTTTATAGAGATTTTTAGGAGAAAGTTATTTTCAACTTTTTTTTTATACTGAAAAAACGAAAAAATTGTCCTTTTCTCATAGACTTCTATAGTGAACAACCATAAATTTTGAGGCTCCCTAAAATGAAAACTAACCCGGTGACATATTGTTTTTATTGGCTTTTTGAATTCACATAACCTTGTTCTTTCATGAGGCAAAGTTTAAACTAAATGTTATTTTCAGTTTTTTTCCCAGTTGAACTGTGGTTTATCTCTTTAAGGTGGATATTCCCAACGTTGGGAAATAAACGTTATATTATCGTTGTTTCAACGATGATTTTCAAACGGTTTTTATCCCAACGTTTATCTAACCTCAAGTTAACATCAGAGAATTCAACGTTTTTTCAAAATGTTAAAAAAACATTAAAAACACGATGGATAAATGGACCCCTTTTTACCTACGTTGAATCAACATCTGAATTATTAACGTTTTTCCATGGACATTAAATGTCTGTGAAATAAACATTGGAAAAATCAACATTTTTCCTCCAAACATTGTTTTAACGTTAGGAAAATGAATATAATAAGCCAGATGTTTGATTAACGTCAGAAATATTAACGTCTTTCTATAAACGTTAAATGTCTGTGAAATAAATTTTGTAGAATCAACATTTTTCTTCCAAACGTTTTATTAATGTTAGCAAAATGAATATAATAAGCCAGACGTTTGATTAACGTCTGAAATATTAACGTCTTTCTATAAACGTTAAATGTCTGTGAAATAAATTTTGTAAAATTAACATTTTTCCTCCAAACGTTCTATTAACGTTAGCAAAATAAATGTTATAAGCCAGATGTTTGGTTAACGTCTGAAATATTAACATCTTTCTATAAACGTTGAACATCTGTGAAATAAACCTAGGTAGAATCAACATTATCCCTCCAAACGTTGTATTAACGCTAGCAAAATTATTTAAATAATATAGATGTTTGATTAACATACATTATCAATGTTTTCCTGCAGATGTTAAAAGAATGTGAAATAAACCTTGGTTGAATAAATATCTTTCTCAATGGGAGCTTGATCTTGCTCAGGCAAATATCCCTCAAATTTTAAAATCATTATATTTCATTTTGCAATATATATTCTTTATTTTGTGATACTTGCATGTGTAAACTATGCAAACATTCCTTGCAAATAATTTCTTTTACTATATTGAAGCACCACTATCCAAGCAGGCATCCATGACAAGGCAAGCGCCCACATAATGGGACATGATGGTGTTTCATTGACATTGTTGAAATTAAGAATAATTCTTCATGGTTGGCATGTCATGGAATTAGTTCAGCTGTTATCAATATAGTATAACAGGACACTAAAGGAGTGAGTGAGTGAGTCAGTGAGATTGGTTGCTTTATGCCCTTATCAATACATTGAAGATTATATATCAAGGGTGGGAGAGTTGAGAGGTAGGTAGTTTATGATCTTACTGAGGATATAGAGATAGCCAAGAAGGGAGAGAGAGAGAGGAAAAGTGACAGAAAGGCACTGAAGGGTTCCCGTGCCATTATTTCATAACAATTCTATTTCTTATAATGAAAATCACAATGAAAATATAGATCAGACAATAACTGAAATTTGAAAACATTGTAACATTATCTTGGGAGTTTTCCTTTCTAAATCACAGTTGACGAAATGATTTAACTACATGTAAAAGGGCATAAGTAACCATGCATCTTTATTTTGTAGACAGTCTCCAAAATGGCATTAAGAAATTCTAATTAATGGTCCTGATTGTGAGCGAGCAGATTAAACAAATATCTGTGATCCGACTTAACTTACTGGCGGCCATTTTTTTGCTTGACTAATTCCACTTCAAATGTATGTGTAAACAGTATATTGAATTCAGTCATAGAAGTAAATAATTATGTCTAAGTTCTGAAAGATTTGCTTTGTCATAATAACAATGCAGCTTCAATATTTTGCTGTTCAAGATCATTTTAATACTTCTCCCCGACTTGATATTTATTTGCTAACCAATGTCTGCACAAGCACAATTGAACATTATCTATTTCATATAATTTCATCAACCCACAAAGTAGTTGTTCATCAAATAGCTACTGGTATCCATAGGAAAAAACCCATTGAAGACTTATACCAAACCACCAAAATCATATTGCAGACAGAATGTATTTTGATATTGTCAACATGGCACATAATAAGGTATATACCTATTTACTGTAGAGGAAAACAGGATGTATTCAGCAAAAATCAAGAATTGAGTCAATTGTTCTATTGGACCAACACACAATTCCTGTTCGAATATTCAATATTACAAGATAACTATATATGATTTCAGAGAGAATTCAATCTACATTGTATGGACTTGAAACTATGAAATTCCTCACAACAATCATCTTAAGTATGGATATTGTATACTGAATGTTCCATTATAAAAAATAGACGCATTAAATCTGTATTCACATCTTTCATATATGAGTAATTCTCCCAATCGGGCATCATTTGGTTTTCCCATCTAGGATATCTACAACCTGTATTTGGGATGATCCCACATGAATATAACCATTTTATTTGAATTCCTTGGCCAAAATGAGACTGTTGGAACCCCACTTTCAAAGCTCTAATGCCAAAATCTTCGCCGTTATTGTGATAAAAGAGCTTTCTCAGGCTAGAAAATTTGTAATAATTATGGAATTTGAATATAATACACAGCCTAATTTAGAAAATATTTTACTCCTGCTGAAGAAAAATGATTCTACACATGCACACACGTTCGTTATCATGAAAAAACACAATGTTCATGTAATCATACATTTAAACTGATCTAGAATTGGAAAATATTGTTTTGGAATAGTTGTGTCGCCGTTATGACATATATTGGCTTTAAAGGATTGAAATCTCCCTAAACTAATCACTAATATTATACTGCATTTTGGTTTTGGAGGGGGGAGATGCATATATATTTATATTTCTGTAAATATAAAAGTTATTTGCCCATGTCATTTATAAACCCTTTTATTCCCTGAAATAAAATTCAATGAATTGATGAGGGAATGTTTTATGTCGCGTTACGACATGTGAAATAAATCCCATATTTAAAATAAAATATATTTTTATACAATTTCCCCTTTTCTGATAATGGTTTAGGCCTGCCTTAATTTGGTAAAACGTATAGATATGAATAAATACAAATGCTCATGAATTGCAGTGAACATCAATTGGGATGTCACGCCATAATTAATAGAAAAAAATTATAGAGATCCTTCTATATTAGCACAGTTATTGTATAGAAATAAAACGAATATTTTGAAAAAAAAAAGGTATTCAAGCTTTGGTTACAACCAGGTCCTATGTTGGCGGCCATCATCACTTTCTTAGCTGTTATTTTGTCATTTACTATTGCTAGACGAATTAGTGAGTAATATATCTCATTTTTACACTAAATCCTTTAATAAATTGGGCATAATGAGGCCAAAATAAGGCAAAACAATAGGGAAAATATAGGTATCTGATTCATAGGTGTAGGAATCGAAATATTGCCCCAGCCTTCCCAAACTTCACCTGCATTATGCTCATATTCCCTGCTATATGTACATCAAAGATCATAGAGATTCAACGAATTTTTCGTTTCTAAAAAAATGGCCCCCTGAATTCATATGCTGCCCGTTTGGGAGAATTACTCATATGAGTAATCTCTCAATCAGATGTCATTTGGTTTTCCCACCTATGGTGTCTACAACCTATATTTTGGATGATCACACATAATTATAACCATTTCATTTGGATTTCTTGGCAAACATAAGGCTGTGGGAACACTACATTTGTGAGATCTTTAGAATCCTAATTGAAACGTCATACTTTTATTTCCTGAAGGGACTTTCCATCTAGATATTTACTTCATCAGTTTATACAATAATTTGAAGTCAAATCAGCCAAGAGAAGGCACCCATTGAACTAGGATGTAACATTGTCCCAAATGTTGTACTCAATGACTGGAGGTTGTTTCTAGGAAATGGTAGGAACTGCAGACAAGTTTTAGCCTCTTCACTCTACATAGACTTGCCCAAGGTCCTGATCTTAGTAGTGCAGATTTAGTCAAAAATTATCCTAAACTCTTGCTTTTCTTAAAATCAAATTTTCTATGTTGTTTACACTTCACCAAATAAATTGTTTCAGGAAAATGAGTCATAAGTCGCAAAATTGATATTTTTCGAAGTTTTTATTACAAGATCACTTTATTGGAATGTTCTAACTTTTGGAGGGTTTATCACTTATAGCTATATCAATCGATGTATCAAATTCCAGGACAATCTATGTAATATATCCTTTCGTTTCAAAGGTCCTCTTATGGACTAGATTTAGTTACTTTACTGTTTAGTGACCCCCAGAAATATTGGAAACCTTTTTTTTTTTCAAAAACGAAAATATCAAACTTAAAATCTAGAAATACTTTTTTAGATTATCATACTGTTTACTACCGTTAGAATCAGCTTGATCGCATCTTTTCAAATATAATGGTATTCCAAAATCTATTTTTTGCGACTTATGACTCATTTTCATTTATATTTGTAGTTTCATGTGATATAGTTTCTTGTTCTGCCATATTGTTTACAAAGCTTGCTTGAAGCATAAAGGGAATCTAGAGTTTAACTTTCCATTGATCAGAATGTAAATATAGTTAGTTTCTTTAATAAACTGAGCTTACAGGCTCCTAACCTAAAACGAATACTCTCTGAGACTGTGTCAAGTCTACACCCCTTCTAACCCTTCCTCCCACACCACTGCCTGTGGTCCCTGACCATATCCTGTAGGACCCTCCCCTGCCTCCACTCTACAAGTGGTCATGGCAGGGGATGGCTGGTTACTTGCTACTGACTCCCAGATATCATCCCAGCCAGAGACATCTTCTCTGTCCCAGCATGGTAAGTATCTATAAGTATTACTTTGATTTTAATAGCTCTTCAAATTATGTGAAGTATATGAATTTATTTAAGGTAGTTTCATATATAGTGTAATAAATTGTAAATTCATACTATCTCTCTCTCATCTTTCTCTCCCTCTCTCTCTTTCCCTCTCATTTCTCTCTCTTTCTCTCCCCTCCCTCTCTCTTCTCTATCCCACCCCTCTCCCTTTTTCTCTATCTCTCTTCTCTCCCTCCTTTCTCTCTCTCTTTCACTCCCTCTCTTGCTCCTACTCTCTCTTTCTCTTTCTTTCACTCTCTCTCCTCTTTCTCCTTTCTTTCACCCTCTCTCTCCTTTCTTTCACCCTCTCTCTCCTCTCCCTCTCTCTCTTGCTCCCTTCCCTCCTCTCTCTCCTTCACTCTCCCTCTCCTTCCCTCTCCCCGTCCACTCTCACTCTGTCTGCTCTTTCAGTCTCTCTCCTCTCTCTTTGTCCCTCTCTCTTTATCCCTCCTCTCTCTCTCTGTCTCTTCTCTCTTTCTTTCACTGTCTCATCTTTCTCCCTCCTTCTCTCTTTCTCTCTCTTGCCTCTATCTCTATCTCTCCCCTCTCTCTCACTCTCCCCGTCCACTCTCACTCTGTCTCTTCTTTCAGACTTTGCCTGCCCACCTTCTTCCTGCCTTCTCTTTCTATTCCTCTTTTTCCCCTCTCTCTCCCCCTTTCTCTCCTTTCTCTCTCTTAATCCCTCCTCTCTTCTCTCTCTCTTTTTTTCACTCTCTCATCTCTCTCCCTACATCTCTCTCCTCGCTCTCTTTCTCTCTCTTGCCTCTCTCTCTCTTTCTCTCCCTCCCCTCTCTCTCTCTTTCTCTATCTCTCTCTTTCACTCCCCTCGTCCACTATCACTATCTGCTCTTTCAGCCTTTGCTTGCCCCCTCTGCCACTTCTTTTTTTCTCAGCCCCCTTTCATTCTTCCACTCTCTCTCTTACTCTCTTTTTCTCAATCTTCGTCTCTCCCTTCTTCTCTCTCCCTCTCTCTCTCTCAATCCCTCCCCTGTCACTCTCCTTCTCCCTCCCCCTTTCTCCCCTTCTCTACTGAGAGGGCAGCTTTAGGACAAGGGAGATTAACTATTTTAAAAGAATGAACCCAAGGTGTACCAAGTTTACATACATGTCAACCAAGTACAACTGTGGTCACTGATATACACCAGGATGTGGCCTTAGTGGTCCTATAATGGGTGGGAAAAGGAACTTCAGGAAGTGACTCACCATACTGCAGACAAGCTTACTCTGCTATCTGCCTCTCTCCCATTTTCTCTTCCCCCAATTCCCTCTCTCTTTGCCTCTCTTTGCCTCTCTCCCCTCCAATGTGTTTCTCTGCCTCTCTCCTCCCTTTCTTTTTCCTCCCCTCTCTCTCCTTCCCCTCTCTCCCTGTCTGTCTGTCTCTCCCTTCCCCTCTCCTCCCCTCACTCTGTGCCCCCGCCCTCTCTCCCCTCTTTCTCAGTTTCCCAACATCCCTCTCTCTTTGCCTCGCCATTGTCCCCCCCTCCCTGTCTGCCTCTCTCTCCCAACCTCTTGATTCCCTCTCTTCTCTCTGTCTGTCTCTCTCTCTCTCCCAACCTCACCCTCTCTCTCTTTCTGCCTTTCCCCTTTCCCCTCTCCTTCCCCTGTCTGCTGCTCTGATCCCCTCTTTCCCTCTCTCTGTGCCTCTCCTTTCCCTCTGTCTCCCCCCTCTTTCTTATTTCCTTAGCTCTCTCTTTTCTTCCCTCTCTGTCTGCCTCTCTCTCACTCGCTCTCCTACCCTGTATCCCTCTCTCTCTGTGTTTCCTTTTCCCCCTCTGCTCACCCCTCCCCTATATCTCCCTCCCTGTCCATTTCCCCCCTCTCACTGTGTCTCTCTATCCCCCTCATTCTATTTCCTACCCTCTTCATCCTTCTCCCATCTCCTCACCCCCTGTCTGCCTCTCTCCTCCCCTCTTCCCTTCTCTCTCTCTTTCTCTCTCATATAATACATATAACCTTTTATATTATAGGTGGTGTATGATCTTTCAACAAGAAGGAGGCTTAATTCAAGGCAGCCATATGGAAAATGGATGAAATTTGATGAAAAATTATGTTTACCCAACATTAATAAAACGTTTAAATGTCCCCTGCTTGAACGTTAATTTTTGGCCTAAAGTAGAAATGGAAAATAAACGTAGATATTGCTTTTAATTTAACATCAATTCGATGTAGATGAACTATTTATTCAACAATAGAAATAACGTTCTGAAAATAACTGTTATTTTAATGCTTTTACCAAACGTTATTTTGATAGACTCTGAACGTTTTTATAACATGGTTTTGAGGTAAATTTGTTACCTGGGAAACGTTTATTGAAAAGTTTTCTTAACGTGGATTTTACGTCCATTTTGAACTCTGAATAACAAAGGTGAAAACGTTTTTATAACGTTTTTTTAAGTCGATTCATTTGACATCAAAATGACCATCAATATGAATGTTATTTTGATAGAGACCAAACGTTGATTTGATGAAGAATTTACATCAAATCCTTGTGTTATTTTAACGTGGGTTTCACGTCAGTTTTATAATATTAGATTACAAACGTCAAAATAACCTTGTTTTAACATCTTAGAAAAACGTTATGAAAAACGTTTGTATAACGTTTTATTGAGTCCACGGCATTTCACGTCAAAAAAACCATTAATACTAATGTTATTTTGATTAATTCCAAACGTTGATTTGATGAAGAATTGACGTCATTTTGTTACCTGGGTAGTCCACAGTTTAAAATCCAATTGATGGGGGGGGGGGGGGGGGGGGGGGGGGGGGGGGGGGTGCATAATGCAAGCTTTACATTGATATTCGATCAATTGAATCGATATAATACATGTATCTTGGTCAAAGACGAAGAAATAATTTTTTCATTAAAGTGATAACTTTTGGGGTCGCAATTTGTTTGAGGCCATGTCACATAATATAGGGCTTTTAACTCGACATAGCTAAATAATCACTGATTTTAAAGACAAAAGAAACAGACAAATAAAGACCTTCATCATCCAGCCATATATGTAAAATGTCATCCATGTAAGATTTGTTATATCATGCGGGAGCTAGGCTCCGCCCCCAGATGCCAATCAAGTGGGGCACACACTGGGGCATCAGCCCCAGACTTGGAGTATGTACTCACATGTACGAGTATGTACTCACATGTACATGTACGAATCATCCTCCCTAGGCAGGCCCTCTTTTCCGCAATGAGTTACTCCATACTAGGACGTAGAAACCGGTTGCGGAGTATAGGAGTTGCCTAGGGAGGATGGTACGAATTGGAGTATGTACTTGTGTATGTGCATCTTTGCCTTTAGATCGTTACTTATATAAGCTCTCCTCTAGTGGACTCCCCTATCTTGTCCCATATTTATATACTATTCTAGATATAACATTGGTGGAGGAACCGAGTGCGAATCGGTATTTAATCACAGATAGCAGATTTATATATGGCTTCTGAGAATTTTCTAGATAGTTTGAAATCAACGGTGAGGAGTCTTACAACCTTTGGGAAGCCTGATTCCCAATGACGACTGGAATACGGAGGACAGGTAAAGGAAGAAATCCTGAGTGAGGCTTCCACTATTTCATACAGGGATAGTGGAGAGCAGGTGTTCTATACACCAGAAAAGGAGCGAGGACTGCCTTTGGATTATTTGAGTGAGACAGAACATATTACTGTCGCAAGAAATATTGGAGAATTCCCATACTGGGATGAGATGTTGAACGAAGATTTGAACTGGCCAAGCCCACGTACCTTATATGGATGCGTATGGGAAGTTACAGGGGGAAAAGATTGTAAAAAATACTCCTAGGAGTTCGATGGAGAGGGACTCTGAGAAGGACTCCATTCTAACAAATGCCTTTGGGGAGAGAACCACGTTGATTTTTACTGAGGAGGCCAGGGCTCAGGGGTCGCCGGCACAACGCTGGGGAGCAACTCATACGAGCAGCGCAGCAGGAAAATATTCACCTGCGGGATATAGTGAAGATCACAGAGTGCCTCAGTACGACCAACACAAGATGATGTTATCGTTAAAAGGAATTACGTTTAGCAGGCTCTTTTGCGTTAATTGTCTTAATCCTTCAGTATTGAAACCGAAGAAGGAAGTTAGGTGGGAAATTGGGCTGAAAGGTGTATCACTTAATTAACGCATGACATATTATTCCAACACATGTGTTAACATATTCTCCTTAACATAAGAATACTTTTGGTCTCTGTTCCATCATTCTATCATGCTAAATCCTCTACCACATCTGAAGGCCCTTTAAGAAGGACCAACCTCGGGAGTCGGATAAAAGGGTCACCGCCAGGGCCATAAACCCTTTGATCTGGCCCCATCAGCTACTAAGACAAGGCAGTGACTATCATGGTCCAGAAAGCCCCCCTGCACTACAGGGTGATGTAGAGGGGGAGGGGGAGGCGGATTAGGAGGAGGGGGGAAGGCTGATCGCTGCCCGGGAAAGATGTGAATATTCTAAATGAGGTGTGAAAGGAGCCACCTCCCAAAGCAGGGCATTGACAATTGGTGATTGACAAATAACAATATAACCATCATCCAAGCTAAACACAGAGCAGCTGCTCATCTCTCTAAAACTCTTCTGAGGAGGGAGAGGGGATTTCCCGACTTTCAAACCAATCTGTTATCATTAACCCCTTTGATATATGTTTTTCACACAGCGCCACCCAGTGATTATCAGCGACACCTGTTGGCCGTCATCAGTGACCCCTGTTGGCCCCTTATTTTCTATCATATCTGTTTCATCAGACCTCTCTGTCTCTGATGTTCTAATCTGGTGTTAAAAGTCAGAAAAGTCAATCATTAAGTCAGGAAAGTCGAAATAGTCAATCGAAAAGTCAATCGTTAAGTCAGAATAGTCAATCATAAAGTCAATCGGAAAGTCAAAATAGTCAATCAAAAGGTAAGAATAGTCAATTGAAAAACCTTCGGAGAGGAGGGCGGGGGAGGGTGGTGTCATTGACAATGACAAAATGAATCCTAAATAGCCTCCGAAAATCAAAATAAATCAAAATAAATATCTAGCGGTTACATACTTCTGGACTTCCAGCTATAGCATGTACGCACACTCGGCCGTCATTACCGCACACTTTCCTAATAGAAATATGGAAAACTAAACATCTAGACAAAAACTTGAATCGTTGGAAGCTAATTTGAACTGTGTATGGTGGGGTGGGCAATGGGCAAGCTATTTCAAGGATTTGGACAGTAATACATATAGAGAGAGATTTAAAAGATGGACAACTTGTACTGGCTTGTTGACTGTAAACCAGCCATATACTCATCATAAGTATGTGTGCTTTGTCAATGACTTGTCAGCCATAGCGGCGTAGGTACACGTTGGCCACTGACTGGATCAGTCTCCATTCAGTTGTGGCTGTCATGCACATATTTAGGCATTTTGTGAAAAGTAAAACCTTAGTTAAGACCCTGACATGTATGAAATAACTAGACAGCTATGTTATAATCACCCATGCTCAAAATACAATGGGCCTACACAACATAAACACAAACTTTCAGTATGATAAAGCCAAAGCAGAAGTAGCCTGTCAGTTAGTAGGGGCAGAGGTGGAGCTTCCTAACATACTCGCATAGGCCCAAGCATTAGTGGCTATGAGTGGCTCTTCCAGGGGGTCTAGTTCTCTGCCTCGATCTATAGCTAGATTCAGCCTTCAACAGTAAACAAACACCATGTGCTTTTGTACACTTCTACGTGTATAGATATTTTTTTAGGGATAATAGAAGGATGTGGAGAGATATATAAACCAATAGTTATCTTGCATTATTTCCGCATGCTAATAATATAAACAACTAAACTCTACAATATTGTTTTAACATATACCGGCAGGGTATATACTATATTCTGATATTTAGGATTACATATAACTATGTTAAAAAGGGCTACAATAGCAGGCCTGATTTTTTAATTCCCAGGCACCTGCAGCCCGAAATTATGCCATGAATCAACACTAGCTAGTGGGTGGCCTTGGTTCACAAGTAGTTCAGGTAAGTGGTTGTAGGAGTGGGTCTTAGAGATTTACATGGATTCTCTTATAGTTGCTGGAATGCACTTGGCATCACGTTATACATCGAATAAAAATATTGAACGTCAACGAGAAAAGAACAGGCATATTAGACTGGATGAGCCAATTCTTGCAATAGGAATGCAATTGGTCTTTGAATAGTTAATGGAGCCTCCCATGATCAAGTACACAGATCCCTAGCATGACATATCCATAGACAGAACTGCGAATTACGGGTAACAACAATATAGCTGTAATACAATAATATGCATATGATATATGCGTTAACGAAAGCTATACTTTTAATGGTCTCATTCTAAATAAGTAAAAGAGATCCATTAGTTATTTTTTCTAGTCATTTAATCTAATTAGGTCTATATATGTATCCCTATTTCGCCTTCAGCTATGCTGAAGAAGGGTGACTTTAGCGTATGAGAAGTGTACATGGGTCTAGTAATTGGAGTAAATGTGTTGTTGGTTTGGTGTCCAGTACAAAGATTAGCTTATTGCTCCTGTGTAGCCTTGCATTCATGTCATTACACAATGCTCAAGGCATTCAGCATAAAACCAGCGAGTTAACACAGACCCGGGACATAGGCTGGCATTTAGTCAAGGGTATAACACTTGACTATATAATGCTTCTATTTGAACAAAAGCTGTACAGCTTTGAGATTTGCATTCGATATTCAAGCTGTATTAAAATGGACTGAGTTGTTGTAGAGATAAGGTAAAGCTTATCGCGGAACAACTCAGTCCACCTCAATACAGGTTATAACGATTATGTAAATGATTTGAATAATTATTTATTTCCATCTGAAGGCCGGTATGCCAACAAGGAAATCTTAATTCTTTAATCGAAATTTATTGTTGAATTTTTAATAGAAATTTCTCGAAATTGTGATTCAAATAGGATGCAATCCCCTCAACAATGTGTATGAAGGTAGAAAACGCAGTCCGGTGTCCCGATCTATCTAAGATATTGTCCTGTCCTTACAAGTCCTTTTCTTGTATAATTCCATGAGCCTGCGGGATATAAGGTCAGAGACGTATATATCCTATCAAAAACATATTTCAACTTAACATTCTTGAACTTACCCAGGTACTTTTTGTCGAGCTCTTTACGTAATTCGTCCATTTCGCCAAGATGTGCGTTTTCCAAATCTACAGTCAGCTCTTCAATTTTTTTCATATTGCCCGCTAACAACTCCTCCTGCAAGAGTAATATATTAAAAGATATATATTATGATGACGGCCTTTTATGAAAACAGAATACAGAGTTTAACAGCTGGATGACTGTTGGGAGCTGAACATATTCAATTATTGGTCCCATACCCTAAGCCACAACTTCCAAAAGCATCTCTTGCCTATGCCAGATAGCTAAGGCACGCTACCAACATAACTGGATATCTTATCCCGGAACACAAAATAACAACTAACTTAGGAGGGTAAATTTGATCGAGAAGATGAATGAAACATTGACAAATTAACCAAACCAGAGTGCAAATGAGAAGTTCAATGATTGTAACATAACCGAACGTTCTATATATCTAATGTATAACGGCCAAATTGCCAAATAGCTGAGGAACTACTTCAGTGGAGTAAGCTAGTATAACGAAGCCTGACCTAATCAATACACTATCCTGTTTGACTAGATTTACCAGATAATTTAAGAAAATGGAAGTCTATTTTACTCCTTCAATAAGCCTAGGTAATAGTATACACTACGTTGTTCAGTTACAGTAAATAAGCTTAATATTTAGACATACGAACAAATACCCTAAGGCTAAGGGAACAGTCATGGTCGGAACACTTAATGGATTTACACCCAATCATGTATTACATATATATTATGCTCCTTTCAATGCTGATTCTTGGTAAATTTGATTTAGACCAAAGGAATGTAAAGATTTATGATTGTTATGGTATTTACGGGGAGAACCTTTAAATGAATACATTACTTGTATTGTAAAAATACCATTATGATCCAAATGAACGGACTCTCATAGGAACAAGAAAGTTAGAAATAGAAAAAATACTTTCATGTAACCTTTTCTGTAAAATTCCATGCCGCGTGGTAATGGGCACATTAGTTACTTTAGTTGTTTGACCGCAGTTATAAGAATTGCAGACACTTTGCACTGGGTGCTAATGCGTTTGGTTTGTTTACAACATCTTCAAGTTGCAACAGCCAGATCAAGGAGCTAATCTAATTTTTTGTTTGCTCGAGAAAAGCCATTGTTTGTCAAAGGCCCTGAAGGGCATCCAGCCAAAAGCGTAAACCACTCGTGCTAAGCCAAAGAACACCCTTTCCTGGTCTAAAAGACATAAACACAAAAAGGTCTACCAATGTAAATAGACATGATTAAAGTAACGTTTAGAAAACGAGTCGAAGCCAACTCGCCCAAAGATATGACCCAATACAAGAACGTGACAGGGATTTCTCCCCCAAGATCCCTCCTCCTGGAGAGAATTCAATGTACAGTGGAACCTCGCATAAAGACCACCTCTCTATAGAGACTACCTACATGTATTTGACATTGAATCAAAATCTCCCTCAAATGATAAAATCACATGTATTGTCACATTGGATTACCAGATCAATGGGGATTTGTCTGTACTTCCAATGGGACAAATTTAAGGCAGCATACTTTAATTTTCTCACAACTGCCCCCAAACGATTGACGCATACAGCACCCAGGAATACTGTAATAACTTTAAGTTAAGGCTATATGAAAGTAAAACGTGAGAAAATGCTATTATATATTTTTAGGGAAGATGACCGTAACGTGATTGTGTGGTACAGAAATCATTCAGTCGCTTTACAGTCATCATTACCTTGACGTTACCTCAGCACTATCAGAATTGGAAACTTGTTTTCTCAAAGAAACCACTGTCATGATGATATTATTGATGAATTCAATATGATCTAATATTGATTATGATCTCTGATAATCATTTTCATACATGTCAGAGCTATATAAATACTGAAACACAGATATGTAAACAATGTCCCCAATGATGAGGCAAAGCGGTTTTCTTGATTAGTGTGGTCACAGTGATTCAAACATTCGAAACGGGAAAGCCGGTCGATCTGGTGCTTCCCGCTATCTAGAATATCATGTATAGTCTCAACAACATTGAACTCAGCAGTGGGTAAGGTAACATATTTTAAAACAGTCAGATCGATTCAATTCCTTAGATTTATATCAAGATAATCGGCTACAAAACAATCGAAATAACTAGAAGAATATGTTGCTCAGGATTAAAGGATTATAAAATAGGTTTGCATTATTGTCCATAGGATTTTAAGAACACACTTCTATTTGCAAATGGGCTTTCAAGTGTTACAGCTCTAAGCTAGGCTGCAAAATAATTCATGCCATCATTTGATGGAGGGCTAACCTCACAACCACCTGTGCACTATAATAACACAGGGCCAGATGAAAGTCTGATAAGCAATTGGAGTGGGAGGATAGCGAAGAAGGACCCCCTCCTAGGAAATAGATGTTTATTCCGCCATTTAATGCACATTGTAGAATTGTAGAACAAAAAAAATAACGGCCCAGGTAGGAGTTTAGCTCCAATAAATATGCATTCGCCATGACCTTAATGACCTTGTATAAGGACGTTCACCTGTTACATTGGCACCGTATCAAAATATGTGATGATTTCGCTGGACACCAGAACAGCATTAACCGTTACATTGCACTGTCTATCAACACGTACATTTCTTTTTGTATAAAACATCATATGGCCATATTTAACTCACCTTTTTAAGTGAGAAACAAAACCCACAAGTCCAATAACCGAAAAAGGTTACAGGTGAGGAACTAACGTTCAGCCTTTGTATGTTTATGATCAGAGTATCAGTATTTATCCTCACAAAATTGGAACGTATGTTGCCAAAGGAAATGGTGTAATATTTACGAAATACAAATATTCTGGAAGCGGCGGGAACGCAAAAACTTACTTCAAAACAAAAGGACAAGGAAAGACTCCACGAATAAAGCAAGCCATAGATAATTGAGGAAAGAATCAACAACAAATCATGATATGAGTCGTGGAAGGATATGGGGATACCTCAAGCGATTACAGAGCCTGAGTTAAGTTTCATGTATTTAAGGTATACAACATACCATAATTAACTTATTAAATTATCCTTGATCTTCATGGAAATCCTCATGAAGTCATATTATTTAATAATGCTTGAAGTGTATTCCAAAAGATACTTAAAGAGAATCACAATCCACAAGCTCAAGGTGGTTTAGATTATGAATTGCTTGAATGAATTAGCTTTATCATACGGTCTGACCCTGTGCAGGTGAATAGTATGACAACAATCCAGATCCAACTAATGATCCCAGATAACGACAAGGACTCAGTACTCAACGATATGAAAATATCTGAACAGGCAATATAAAACTGTAATAGCTACGATCCTATCTATGCATTAATAACTGAGACAAAGAATTACAACACAAGTTTAATGTAGGATTTACTGATTGATTGTTGAAAGAGCTTCATAAAAACAATTAAGGCCTTATTCCATAAGAGAACAACAGACGACAGGCTATGTGGGTTATAATAAACATGTATCAATCAATATGGGAGTTGGTCTGCCTCAAATCTCGAGCTCCAAATACAACCACTCTACACCATGTGTACATATCTCAAGTATGGCACATAACCAGTAATACAGGCGCTTCTACCAAAGTAGAAAGCCTATATATTATTTGAAGTTATATTTATGCACCTGACACCTTGAAATATCCAAGTTGAAGTCATGAATATCAATCATCCGTTACTATAACTATAACTCACCGCTCATAATGACCCCCATCTTGTCCATGGTAAAATCCAATAATTAGGTGTCTACTCCAATTATTTCCTAATTGAGGCTTACTTAATTACCAGGAGCTGGGTTTTGTGCTTCCAATGTAGGGGATGGTAGAACACAATATAGGCATAATATATCCACTATTTAGTATAAAGATGGTATATAGATGAATGGATATTGGTGAATATATGCTGGGTAGGTGAGTGTGTGGGTGTCCTTATGGATCTAACGGTGAGTGGTGATGTGAGTGTGTGCATGTGTTTAGGAGTATGTACGATCGTATGTTGGATGTGTGCACATGAGTACATTGCTGCCTCATTCCATACTTGTTCAAGAGTAAGGCCAGGCCAAACAGCAATCAGTATTTTCTGTTTCTCTGCCATGAAAACATCAACACCATAATAGCTCTCCACAACAATATATTAAAGTAAAAAGTCGCTTAGAACGTATTTGATTCTTTCTTTGAATTACAACATATTACCGCGCTACTTATATGTATATATTGAATTTTTATTCCATAAGAATATACAGAACAGGAAAACCTCATAGCCTCATATGCTATTGTTAAAGAATACAATCCCATACACTTCTGGGCCATCCTGAATTGATCATTGAAAAGTGTGTGCAAAAAACGTTTATTTTTCAAGGTTCTCCCCGCCAAAGGTAGTACGAGCGCCAAAGGCGCTTGTACTGGGAAAGCTTAATACAGTTTTTACTGTTTTCATGGGCGCCGCCATCTTTGGGGGTATTTTCTCTGGGGTCCACATCGAAAGAACCCCATTTTAAGTTCTAATACAAGTTCTAATTCCCATCTGGTCTTAACAGATATCCTTTTGACTTTATTACATATCACTAACTTCATCTTCATATTAAGCATCTAGTGACTTAGCCAAAATATTCGGCACTAGCCCCCGAGTATGGGACTCGGGCAGCTAAGCAGGCTACTAGTGACTAACAAATACACTTAAATTGCATAGCATGGAATGAAGTGTGTATATATATCCATAAGTACGGAGATATGTCATTCGTATGTCAAATGTTTACTCAGTTTTACAGTATTAGTTGGTTTTGTGGCTCATGTTTCAGCCATGTGACATACGTTACACTTCCGAGTCCTTCACAAGGCTTTTTCTCGCACTAAGTCAAGGGGCAGTCTCTATCAGGGGAAACCTTTAATTGGCTTTATTTCCTTGGTCAAATCCAAAATTTCTTGTTAGAAATACTGTAAAGGAACTTGCTGAAAAGCAATAATTAATTGTCACCTGCCATTCGAAATCATTAAATGCATACATGAATAAAATCCAAACAGAAATACTATATAATACTTTAATAGTCTTTTGAAGTTACGAGAACTTTTTCCTCACCAAAAAGCCCCACCACACTCTATAACAAACACCTCCTAGTGGCCACACGACTCAGTAACCAGCGCGCATGAGCGGTGACCCAGGTCTACATAACTCTAAATAAGGCCGGTGTAAAGCTTATAAATATTAGACTGGAGATTACAGACAGACTTATGACACACACTACCACATAGAGGGCTGTGACTTAGGTTAGGGCTCCACAAATCACTGCTAACTAACTCCACCCGTGTATAATGAATGTGTTTACACAGGAGGAGGGATAGCTTAATTAGTGGTATATAAAACCCTTCCACATTTCGGTAATAGTCTGAAGTTGAAATCTCTGTAAAAAGGAATTCTTGGATAGTCAGGTTTTCATCTATTTTCAAAATACTTGAATGAGGATTTTTAAAACACCTTCCCATTTAATGAGAGATACGTATAAATAATAAACATAGAACATTGACTTTAATATATATCACTAACTTCTTCATGTTAAATTGAAGCACAGAAAATATGAATAGCAAATAGAGATGTGTATTTAGCATGTGTTCCAGCACATATATAGCCAGTTACAAGGTTTACCATAACATCCCCGATGCATATAATTAATTTTCATAAGACTTTAAAAGAATGTCACTGACCAGTATTCAAATAGTTCAGAGAATATTTGAGGCAGTCTACATTGTCAAATAATACCCCATACATGCGCATACAATACAAGAACTTCTTGCTCACATTGTATCGCCTGTGTGCCCAAGCCTGCGTCGGCACCCGGATATATATAAAGGATAAACACAGTTTTATCCCTGACTACTCTCCCGTGTGAAAAGCAAAGAAGATTAACAGAACGAGGAAATACAAGTTATGCAAATATTGACGACACTTAATTAGTACCAGTATATATATATATAACGATCCGATTGAATCATACATAGACAAGGTTTTCATTTTTTAGATTTGATTTAACTAAAATCTCAATTAATTGATTCATATTGATTATTCTTTTAATACTAAAACAGTTCCACTTAAATAATATTAATATTTTTCTTCGTGACGATCAAAATTTAATAACCGATTTGTAAAAAATTGCAAATAGTTCCACCAAGATAGTGATATTTTCTTTATGACAATCATAATCCATAATATATGCAGGAGGAGCCCTGACAAAGCTAAAACAGTTATGGTAATACTAAGTCAAGAAGTTAGACGGTATTGTTAGAAACATACATTTAATTCATACTATCGGCAAATAGGGATCGTGCCAAAATAGTGGAATGTTTGAATAGAAATATCAAATGAGAGCCCACCCCTAGATCATTCCCAGAGCTACAATGACAAGAAGCAGATTAAGTTTTCCTGGCCTCAGCAGAGCTGAGATTATAGCCGCACAAGGCATATAACGAGTGTGTAATATATGCACAATACTAAGTCCACATTAGTAGACGTTGACTATTGTTCCCAACAAGACGCGGGTGGTAATCTTACCCTAACTCACAGTGGTCAGGTAAGTGCTACCAGACATTGTCATACAGGTGACATTTTATGCATGCCTTCAATAACTGTTTTAAGTACACACAATTGAGTTTTTATAACACAAAGCTTTGTTTGCTAATTAAGGTGAGCTGAATCAGGGACTTTAATCAAAGTGAATATCAGTGTTAGGTACAATAGTTTTAGAGTAGATAATGGATTGAATGTATGCGTCAAACCATAATAGCTGGTCAAGCAAATGAAGATTATATGTCCAATATTTGTGGCACATATCAAGTGAGGGCAACTTGGCCATGTTTTTATAAGACTACCTTTGGTATTTCAAAAAAGCCATTCATGGGTTCAAAAAAACTTCATTTTTCAAGTAGTTAAGAAATATCCTAAAAGATATTTTCTCAGCTATGCACGTGTAAATCAGTCATATTTTTTAGAACCACCCGCCAAAGAACGAACAAAATATGTCCATTTGTTTCTAAGGAGTTCATGGCCTAAAACAATTGTCTGATGACAATCATCAGATGTTTTTCGTATTAGTAAACAATGACTTGCTACTGCAACCACACATACTGGGGATCACATTTAATGTACATGTAATTAAGACTGGGTCCCTCAGGTATGGAAAGGTAATTGCGATTATCATTAGTTCCACTAGGGGCCAGCACCGTGCACTAAAAGGTACAGAAACCTAGTGAAACACTTCTTTGCTCCAGATGCGTTCTCTCATTACACATTAAATATAGACAAGTTGCATCTGTACTGACTACGTTAGGCGTAAACCTTTTATGTTTGAATAAATGACATCATACTCTTATTAATTAGTTCATGCTTCCAAACGTTTAACAAACTATTTCCTAAAACAACACCATTTCCATGAATTGAGAATAGAAATAAATTCATCACTAAATCCTAATACCCTATAAGCCTCGGTAAAAGAAATTTTTTTTAAAGAAATTTTATGGCGCGACAGTTTCAGCGGGCTGATAATCTCATGTGCACAACTCTGGGACAGTAGAATGTAATCCAAATTTACTGACGAACTATTTTAAGACAACCCATATTTACCTCTAACATAAACAGTAAAAAGCCACATTCATT
Organism: Sthenelais limicola; assembly: GCA_942159475.1. Taxonomy (NCBI): domain Eukaryota; kingdom Metazoa; phylum Annelida; class Polychaeta; order Phyllodocida; family Sigalionidae; genus Sthenelais; species Sthenelais limicola. The sequence continues at coordinate 110,683,955 of OW804096.1, read as the reverse complement.
AGCATTGGAGCGTTTATCAAAGGCGCGATCATACCCAGGCGAATCTCAAGAAAAGTATTTACTCTGCTCACCAGTTTACAACGTCTTTCCTTGAATAAAATTGAATGTCCCTCGTGATACTCCATTGTTAACGTTGCACATCCACACAATGAGTCAATCCCAGCATCACAGGGTAGGTAGGACAACTTATCCTGGTGATTAGCCATTGCGATGGAACTTTGTAATAAACTAACACTGCATTAGAATTTAGCTTTTATATATGTGTCATGCGCAGGGACATCATGATGACTGTCAGCGCATTGATGGAAGGTTGGCAAGAATTATGTCCAGCTCTGACATCAGCCGCTTTAGGGTGAATTTGAATCATTCTATTGCCAACAGACTTATCTGGTTTTTCCCTCGGAATGCGACAAGTCTGATTATAACAGTGATACTAAAACGTTGAAAAGGAAATTAAGACAGTGATTACATATTATTATACTAAGTTCCATCAACAAGCTCTGAAATTAGATCATATATAGTAAGCCTGAATAAATGCTACCGCATATGATAGCACACCGGCCATATAATTAAGAACAAGGCGCTAGAGATCCAAAAATCCCGTATCCATGAAGGAATGAGGGTAAATAATCTCACAACCAGGTAGCAACTACCTGCAGGGTAATGCAGGGATTCCTTCGAAGAATCGGTTGCAGAATCTACAATCAGAGCTATGTATACAATGAAGTCTCTTCACAAATAACTGTTATACAGAAGGAAGAATTCGATGGATGGGCGTCTGTAATGTGGCCTCTACATCCTGTAAGTGTTAGGATGAGCAGTGGAGGTCGAGTATATGTTATGTTATAGATGTTTTATATTTCAAAAGTCGGTTGTAGGATCCTATTTTGGCGGTTTCACCAACACTTCCCTCACTCCAGTAGGCAGTTTCTGACCCCGAGATGACACACTTACTCAGGCGTGGTAAACGGAACAAGTGTCGAGTGTTTACTTGGCGCTGAGATTCAGTCAAGTTATTTATTTCATCAACAATGACACTAATATTCCATAGTAGAAAATATGGTTCTAATTGAGGTTAGAACTAGTTCAGAATCAAGAAAATACCGGGCAGATTATACATGCTCAATATTGAGTGCTGCTAAAAACAAGTGGCCGAATCATTCATACGTAGTGAGACGGTAGGGAGCATAACTAATACGGCAATTTTTACGCGGTATTTGACTGTTTATCAAGTTTAGTTTCTCAGCACAAGGTAGCAGCAGTGGCTCAAAATTTCTCCCCATCATCTCTTCAATTCTGCAAGGTGTAGCTCTGTAATGTGTTTGCTTCTTTGTATGCCATGTGGGTAAAGCACACCCTTCTACTAAAGTAGAACTGTAGAAACCAATGTTAAAGGTACCGACCCCTCATACCGAGAAATTAAAGAGACCATTTAATTATCTATATGGCACCGATGCTATGAAATGATAATAAAAACTCATTTTTTTAATGGAAAGGCTACATACGATTTGAAGAGTTTTAGATCATATTTGAAGAAAGATTATATGCTGCATATAATCTTTCTTCAAATATGATCTAAAACTCTTCATGATGCCGAGAAAAGACAAAATTCAAAACCAAAGGATATTCGAATCCAATGGTTATGCGATTACCTGTGTTGCGCGCGTAGCTTCGGATCTTTATGCTATTGGGCGGTGCATCGGGCCAGGGTGAATATATCTAGCTAGTATTCATATGCATTCGAATATACTCGGACTTCGGGGTATTGCCTCTCATGATGTTTAATATAGAACGTGATATTGTAGGAGACGATAGGCGATATTGAATAGAGAGTCATGGTGATATATAGTCGCTGTAGGTTTCCGGTATGAACAACACAACACGATGAGTTTTAGTACGCCACTACTTGTATATTGTATCTTATCCTGTACATAGATGCTAGGTTGATGTTAGTATAGACATTGAATCATATGAGATCTTATGAGACTCCTTCCCTGTATTCTTACGGTTGTTACTGCATGACAATCCGAGATCAGTGTGATATAATATATTGGTTCTAGCGCACATAGTGCGTCTAGTACGTCGTGGTATCTACCGCATATCTCTCTATATTCCAGTCTATATGAATGTCCCAAGTCTCTCCCGTTCTATGTATATATATCTATATCCCAGTATTCCCCGTATATATACCCAGGGGGGTGAGTGTCGGGTATCCGTATTGGTGGACCCTTTATCCTATGATACCTTTCCCTCCCTCTAGCCCCTCCCCTTCCCTTAGCGCATGCCTTAGTAAAAGAAACATATCCTACCCTACTACCCACCCTACTGCCCTCTCGTGTTAACCACGGTTACTACACTACCCTTTTACTCGATAAGCAAGAAAAATTCCCCTAAAAAAAAATTTTCTTCACATTATTCTCCCTGTATTCGTCCCGACACTCGATAAATATAGCCATGAATACACATAACAATTCTAGGAGGTACACATCTTTCTCCCTTAACAATTAGAATCGCTTACGCGCACGCAAAATCCAAGATACATGGTAGCTCATAAATACAATACATTCTCTTGCCTCTTGTAGTACATTTTTCTCGTCATCTTAACAATAAAATCGCCTACGCGCTCGTGTACAAATCTGAACGTACAAACTTGGCAACTAGGTAGGGGTAACTATGGGGTATGGGTTAAATTGGGCCTATTTTGTACCAAAAAGCCATAAGCAATAGTAATATAAGATGTAAGTCAGGACAGGAAATTTGGGATTTTGCAGAAACTATGGACACACCATGAGAATAGACCATAGGAATACCAACTACCCTAATGCCTATAACACCCAGCTAAGAACATACACCCTAGACCTAAGTCAATCACCAGTAGTTAAATGGGAGAAACACTGTCCTAGATGGGAGGAGAATTAGAGTAATTATTTTAAAGTAATTTATTATTTATTGATTGTGTAAAGAAATCCTACGTGGACCCACCAGAACCACCCATGTGATCCGAGCCAAACACTTGAAGGTGATTGTTCTGCACTCAAAAACAATCAAAGCTTTACAAGAAACTCCTTGTGACATTGACGAAGCCCATTCCGGCCTTTAGAGTAGGAAAAGGGATAGATGGCACCAGCATTCACTCTACATTGGATTCTATATTCAATATACTAATAGAAGGGGGAATTCCCATATATCATGAACATACACCTGACACTCTCCACCCGAGTACATATACCATGACTGTATGCATAGAAGAGCAGAATGTGGCGGGGTGTGCGGCCTCCGGGCCTGTACACTCAGCTATGGAGCATAATACAAATACTGGAAATACAACTGGGTTCTTTGTGTTGACTTCATTCTATATAGCTACTTCTGCAACACTGTATGGCTACTATATTGCTGACTGCTTGGCTTCAATCTACAATGCTAATATAACATCTAGCTATTGATATCTCCCTATACCCGAATCACCACCAATCATAAGGCATTTCATCTCTTTACCCCATATTCCCTCCCCAAGGTTTGGCACAAAAATAATGCCGATTCCAATGTGGCAATATGATTTTATCAGACCGAATGCAGGAATGTGTCTGAGCGTCATGAGGGCCGTCAGACCAACAACAGTGCTGGAAGATAGAATGCGTGATTACATGATGAGCCGCATCCCGGCTAGATGGCAGACTTCATCCTAAGATGAGCCCGCACATCCCGTAAGATTAAAGACCTACGCCCACTCGTGGATGTCATCCTTACCCCTCTTTTGTTCTACCAGCCATGCCCAGGCACCTATATCCCTTAATTCCACATCCAGCGATAGGCTTGACCGCCTGGCTAAGACTAAGGCTAGGGATTTGTACTATAATCAAGTGCCCAGGAACTGCCTTACAGAACCTCACTAGAAACCAAAAAGTATGGGGATAATATGGACGATTTGTTGCTAATAAGAACATTCTTGACAGTGGTTGATAACTATTGCCAGTAAAAACATTTGAACATTAATAATGGACATTGTCAAACCTTGTATGTGATTAGCAAAGATTAGCAGATAGTACCAGCATTCATGGAAATAACATTGGAAATCAGCCCCCTCCTGAATATTGTGACTTGCCACCGCAATGGTGAAGCACGCGCTACCCCCTCCCTCCCCCCCCCCCATTATGAAAGGAAAACAACCCAGCATGAATAGCCGTGCATGAGGTATATATATATTAGCACCTTGGGGTGGAACTGACAGGTGGCCCATGCAGCCTTATTCAGATCACATCTTATGGGTAATGCCACAAGGATACCTGCAGTGAGCGAGAAAACTCAATTAATTAAAACCATAACTTTACTAATTCGAATGTGTCTGGAAAGGGGACCGGGTAGGGCTGGATACCTGGGTATTATCTATATGTCTATATATAGGATAGGGAGACACGTTGGGGATAAATGGTGTTACAATATAAGGAACCAGCTTCATGCTGCAAATATTTGCATAGTTGCTCGCTCAAACAGTAAATAAAATCCAAATATAAGATAGTACAAGAAGCAACATAACAAGCAAATCAAAGAGACAACAACATAGCAATAATGATAATCCTGATCACACAAATATATATAGCACTAGTGATATCAATTGGTTAACTATCATGAGTATATTGAGTACATATTAGCTAACTTTTTAATGAGTATCCCATCGCGTATACTAAGTATCGATAAATTAGGTTAAAGTTCCGCCACGTTGGGATGAGCGTAGTAGTATATGTAAACTAGGTTGTAGCGTCAGGCAAGGCGAAGTAGTGGCGCGTGGTCTGTTAAGCCGGGTGTGTGCGCCAAACGCGTTGTGGAATCATCACTAAGCATAAGGAAAGTTCTTTTTATCCAAACGGACCGCCCCGTTTGCCGGATGGAGAGAGCCCACGTGGGGGCGAACGGACAACATGGCATTTCTTTTTCGTCCGGGAATCGTCACGTGGCGTCTGCTTGCTTGAAGATTAATGCAAAATGTCTTTTTACCGACTCACGCTTGGAGTGTTACCGGCCATGTGGTCCAACGGGCCTTGGTCGTTCTCCTCCTGTAATGAGTCATAAATGGGAGGATTTAGACACCGTATACATTCCTTTACAGGTCATACACAGATTTATATTACCAACACTGATTATCCCATTAAGTGATGCTTCATTCACTCTCCTTCAGTCATACATATGTTAAAGATCAGGGGAGGTTACAACCATTAATTTGTGGTTTTTATGTTATATTTACATGCAGTATTATTACTTTTCATTAGTCCCTAGAGGGGCTTTTTGTTCTGCCTATGGCAGCCATGCATTATTCAATATTCCACCAATAGTTATAGTTTTTTCTGTTTTAATTAAAGAAAATCTGTATGATACCAACTTGAAGAAGTTGTGCAGGTCCCCTCGCATGCGCAACACCCTACCTACTTACGTTTTTATAGTTTTGAACCAACAGCTGCTTCATTTCCATGGAGATTAGTGGCTACCAGGAGTCGGCTGTTGGAAGTGGAGTTAAGAAGCTCGATCTTTTCTGCAGGTCTTAGTGACCAGAATACTATTTCTTCTGGCAACTCGACCGTTTCTGCTGAACCAGCATTTTCTACTTCTAGGCCCCCAAGCCACCTAAGTCGAACAACTGTCCTGAACGAGCAGCAAACCTGTTTTGCTACCATTCCCGTGACGACAGGTGGCGTGGCCGATCTGAGTACCTCCACTGGATATACCAATTTACATAGGAAAAGAGCATACCGCTTCTCTCCCTCCTGTACACGGAGGCTAAGTATTGTGTGTCCTGCCGTGTTATGGCCTCGAGCTTTTCTACATCCACACCCATTACAGATCCGTCGTATTAGTTGTCCCAACACGTATACTACTACTAGTCCTGCCAGCATCGTACCATATGACGGCCATTCCCCAGACTTGCCTGCTTCAAGTGAATCTGAGTTCAGGGCGGGGCCTTGTGTTCCCCATTCGATCTTGCCCCAACTATCTTCTGGAAATAGTTCCAGGGTTGAGCCGATCTTCCCTGCCAACGCCCCTTTTAACGATCCAATGATCGCGAGCATTCTGAAAATTCTATAGCAAAGATAAATGGTTATTAATACATGTATCATTTCTATTAGCCAGAACACCAGTGGTACCTGCGGCGTTACAGTTAGATCTGTTAGATCTCGCCATGCCTTATATTGCCATGCTTCACCCTGCTCCATGTTACTCTTAATTTCCCTCGCAACCTTATTTACCTCCATTCCTTTTGCAAACTGCTGGGGGGACATTGCTGTTAGCATTTTCCCTAGTTCCTTACCTGTTGGTAAATTTAAATGTACTAAGAAATTAGTGAGGCTTTCTCCCGAAAAGTTTCCCACCGGTATACCAAAACTTCTTGCAAATGCCAAATTAAACCCATGCGCCACAGAAACCTCTACCCCGCTTAATTCTCTACACGTCAGCTCCTTTGGTGCCAATCTATGGTGGTCAATCTGCAGGGTGCATCCGCAGGACACCTCGAACACAGTGATCCCCACGATATTGACCTGCCTTGTACTATTTTTGCATGTCAGTAACCCCTTGGGTCCCTTATTTATAAGCAAGTACGTTGACCCCTCCACATTTTTAACAATGTCTGGCGCCCTTTTCTTCAAGTACATGTCAAACATGCAATACCTAAGAACATTGGCACTATGGTCATTAAATAAAGCGATCATGCAGTCCTCATCCTTTCCTGAATTATCTATGAAGGTGAATGGACATATATAGCTCCCTTTTTTAGTACATTGCATTAATTCAATGGCGTCTACCTCCATTAATTCCCCTGAGCCGCGTTGGGCCAACATGCGTTGTGTGGCCGATCTCAATCGTGTGCATCCATCCTGAGATTCCCTGTGCACATGCAATGGCGTATCAAACACCTCCATTTCATACAACTGAAGGGGCTCCGAATCGTTTGCTAGGGAAATTGGTACCAGTACGTTGATCGTATTGTTGGGCCCTATCTGTACCCCAACGTTAATATTCCAGTCGATATAATCCCCTAAAATGTTCAAAGTGCTGTTATCTCCTAATACTTGTCTCACTCTCTCTTCCCACTGACTTTCCATAAATACCTTGGCAAGTGACTCATGTATTTTTCCCTCTCTTAATGTTTCCAAGACATCACCCACTATCGTTATATCTTGAATGTAATTTCTTATCGCCAGGCATTCCAAAATTGAGCCTTGGAGCTGCTGTTGGATTCTCCCCTGTGAGTCCACTTCCTCGTGCATTATGTCCGATAATTGAGCCGTCTTATTTGCAAAGCGTAGCCATTTATCTTCTAATTCATCCATGGCGCTTATTGATTCGTTTACATGCGATCTTAAGAACCTAAATATGATATTGGAATTGGCCACTAACTTCATGAGAGCCTCATCCCTCAGGTGTGGGTTTCTTATTATCCCTGGTGCAAGCCTATGAATAATGTGTCTTTCTACGTTTCTTAAATCAGAGTTAGTTGATAGATCGAGAATCCCAGCCACAATTTTCCCAAACGGGGCCAGATAATTTCTTTTTAATCGTTTAGGGCGCTGCAAAATATTTCTCAAGTGATTTGCACGCTCATACTCCCTTGCGGCCCTCGAATGTAACTCCCTGATATACTTGTCTAAAGACTCCCCCACCATTTCATAACCTTTTGGCCATTCTCCCTTAACTATCTGGATCGGCTGTGGAGGTATAATATTCAGCTCAGAACGGAAGCCTAAACTCAAAGTTTCCACCCCTGTTATCAATGTACCACGGTCAGTGAATACCACTCCATAGTTGTGCCTTAGAACCGTTGTAGCCATGCAACTATATGGCATGCACATCATGATCCTAAAAACAAGAAGTTAGCAAATAATGAAAAACGGCTTAATGCTGAGAAATCCACACTAGCCTTCACTGGCCTATGTAAAAGTGATATACTTCTAGTAAACTCACCCTATTATGAGTCCGAACATCTTGCGAACCTAGTCCTGTAGTAAGACACTAGTCCCCGTTCTTTCTATATGCAAGTTCGTTCCTGATCCCTGTACAAAAGTCAAGTGATGCTCCCCCTCTGGCTGTGCTGAGCTTATATCTAAGACCAGACCAGTCCAAGACCTATTGGGCTTGCTCCTTCCCTCCTCCCTCTCAAGCATACGACACATCCCCATATCAAGTTAGGGTACGGGTGTCCCAGCTCCTGACCTTCCTCTGCTAGATGAAATACTGCATAATGACACCTAGCCACTTATCGTGTATGAGGCCTGTCTTGCAATTTATAGAACAACCCCCCCCCAACCGCTTGCAAGCTACTTATGGGTTTCGACTGCTTGAGCCCAATTGCTGTGTCTAATTTTAACTGTCTTGTCTTCCAAGCTCCACTTTTCATACGTTCCAGCCCCCATCAAAATACACCAATAATCCCACTATTTTAGGTTACTGGCTCCATTACCCCAACCTGAATCCAGCACAGTACATGACACTCGATCAAAAAGACTAAATGCGCCTCCAATTCGTTTCAATTTCCCATAATTCTTACATGTATCCCATGTCACCATGGATCCAACAGAGCCCCAAACTTATCCTGCACATTTCAGATATGTATTGTGTATCTATGGGCTCAATTGTCCAGAACTCACCTTCAAGCCCACGGGCATCCATGACAGAGGCAATCTTAGCTCGATTTGATATACATCCACAGGCAACGACAGGTGATGTCTTATAGTTGCCTCAGACATTTCTGTTAGCTTGTCCAGGAATTTTACCGCTTGTTCCATATTTTCAGGGAATATCCCCCTCACCCTTGGACGAAACATGTTTAAAATTTCATATGTTAAATCCGAGATAATGCATACCGTATCCTGTAGCCTCCTTAATGGGGTGAGAGTATGTCTCTGCGAGATATCAATCGTCAAGGACCGAATAGGCTCATAACGTAGGCCTCTTAAAAAATCAAATGCCGCTTTTCTCAAGCGAACGATATGCGTCTCCTTTTGCAGCCTTCTAATGGGCTCAAACTCCGGATATCTCTGAGATGGAGACAACATGAAGAATTTCAAGATTTCGAGCATTAACCAATTGGCCCTGACCTGTTGATTCAAGATGGCTGCCATTCTGGCAGCCCTATCTGTTCTCCTAATAATTTCCGCATTAATCATCTCACTCCCCCTTCTTGTATCCATCTTTCACTACAGTGATGCAAACCCTATTATACCAGGTCTATCTCCTGTGACAATACTATATATCCCTGGTCCCCCTCCCCCCTCCCACCGGCATGCTATATATACCCTAGGTCCATCTTCACCTACCCATTATAGTCTTGTTTTTCCCCACTCCCTAGCAACTGGTGATGTTTTACCAATCGACCACGACAAATATAGACAGTATATGCTTACACGGGGATGCCCCCATCTTCCATTAATTTGTGAGACTCCATATAACTCACCTTTCTTGTCATTATGTCTGGCAAATACTCTTCTGGTAATACGTCACCCAGGGTCGCAAAGTCAATATCCGATTCCAAGTTAGCGACTATAAGTTTTCTCGCCAGGCCTGTGCGCTTCTGTAGATAGGGAATCAATCTGTGTTGTCGTTTATCTTCTATACATTCTAATCTGAATTCCTCAGCACAATAAACGTCCAAGATGTTTAGCAACATTTCGCCCACCGCCTTTGTCAAATGTAATAATTTATCGGACACAGTTACTGCTTTCTGGGCCTCGAAGACACTTCTCATTCTTCCGCCCCTTGTCGTGAGCCGTTCTATTGCCCGAAAACCCCTGCTTTCAACATAGATTCTGCAACGTTCCTTCATAATATATATATACGTATCCCTTTCCAATCGTTCTCTAGTTGAAATACGTGCGGATCCACCTCTGTTCACAGGTTTCACAAGGAAATACCTAGTGGCCCTGACCAGCAATATCCCCAAGTTTCTCTTCTGATTTTTCAAGATCTTCAGCTCGTCTGCACCCAATCTAGCTTTTTCCAAACGACACATTTGTCTCTGTTCCAGCTCCATCGTATTCAAAGTTGAGGACTACCGCCACATCAGGACACCAGTGCAGACACTAAACTCCTAATACCAAACTCCAGACCCTAAACTTCAGACCCCCTTTCAAGATCCGCGTGTATTTGTTATTTTCTTCTTTCCATCATCCTTTATTACCCTCCAACTTCCTCTGCCAAGCTTTATTACCCATATTTACCACCCCTGACTCCTACTCATAATTAATGTTTTGAGTTAATACTTCCTGCGCACGCGACCTATGTTGTGCCACTCGCCCCGCCAGACACGACACATTCAGTTTTGCGTATGTTCCATCACTCATTTTCAAGCCACAAAATATGACATAAACATCTTACAGTAATACACACGCGCCGAGTGTCATCACCCCACAAGCCCACCCCCATCATATTCTGAGGAGAGATTATTGTTTTCTCATTGGTCATAAAAAAAAATTCGTATCCCACAAGCTGTATATACCATCAACAGATATCAATCCAAACGTCCCAAGCTCACACCACATCTAGTCACACATACCCCCAGATCCCAGGCTTATCAATCCCCAGTGAGTTCCTTGTAGACACTCACCGAATTACCAAATAATAGCCCATATATTTTGTCTTCAAGATAAAGACCAGTTGCAGTAACCTTCACCCTCACTCCCTTCATAACATAAAATCATTGCGCTCCATACCTTAAAATGATTCATTTATTCCTACTCTGAAACAACCATTCTAGCAGCGACAATTATATATGACATACACTTATTATTATGTCTTACTCATAGTTTGTAGCCCAAGGGCCTCCCAAGAATTTATTTCCCTGATACACCCGAAAACGACCACCACGGCGTGTTTTAACAGAAACCATACCTTCATTAATTCTATCTGAAATGTATGCTTTTCAGAACGTTATCTTTACGAGTCAAATTCATCACAACATGTCACCTTTACACGACCATATTAAGATAACGCCTCGTTGTATCACACGTTGTCTCGCTCAATCATCATTAGGCGTCTCCTTTCATTAAACGATTTTAAGAACAATCATTCTGCATTCCATCCATTCAAACCGAATCCTCGAATTACAAAATGATATATGTCACTTCCATATTTGCCGGCTAGCCCGTGACGTCACCCCTCTCCCTATCTGATTCAAATGTATCAACTTTCTCCTTCCCCAAGATTGTCACTACAGACAGAGAATGAAAACTTGACCCACCGCATGCAGCAACCAATCTCCATTAATCCATTCGATTGGTGACATTACGTTGACCGTCCCTTGAAGCAATTCCTGCACTTTTGTTTTAGATAAACCTGACAATGCCATGAACCGCTTGGTGTCCGCCTCCTTGTGATTTTTTCTCTGGCAACAGCGCTTTCTTAAATAATCCGTTGAGTATAATTTCAATAATACATCCAAAATCCTATAGACCTGATGCAAGATCGCACTCATTCTGTCTTTATCACTCATTACCCGCAAACGCTTGGTAGAGTACCATTTTCCTGGCCTAACTTTCAGGGATCGTAGGAGTTTATCACATTTTTCGTATAAAGATAGCAAGTACCATTCTACTTCCAATCGATAATTAGGTAACTGCCTAGGATATCTAACCCAGGGAGCTAAAATCCAAAACGAATACACTTTAATACACAAGATCGACGCGTTCCTAATATTTATTTTACTATGCTCCAGCATTGTTACCAAATTGCAAAGCCGAGCAAAGCTTCAGAAATGGCTTGTCATTCGGCAGCGCCCTTCCTCTCCTGATAATCTCAACTGTCTATTCCATGCCCAGGGTTTAGGTGGATTATTTCCCTCATATTTTTATTGTCATTAAAATTATGCATCAGTATATCCTAGCCTACTAGGTCGCTGCCGGCTCGTGCTCCCTTCATCTGTATAAATCAGTCTATTCCCTGCGTTGCCATAGTCACCTCACCTGCCTGTCTTATATGGCATCGTGTTTCCCCGGAGACGCTGGTATGCTCACTTCATGTTATTTTTATACTAATCCACCCCTGGACCACTCCTGCTATTCTCATATACCGAAAAAGAATCTAGACAATACCATGAACCCTTACCTGAATATTCCGAGACTCAGTTTATTCTGTCCTAACTATAGTCATCCTTGTCTCCCCAATTTCTATCAACACGTTATTTTATGTAAACATCGGATCCTCGAATCAGCCGACGAACAACATACTCGAACCCCCACGTTCCCACGAAATCCATATCTGTAAAACTTATTACGACCAGCGTTTCTCAGCGTTTTTTTATGCCCACCTGTCACCCAGTGATTGAAACTTTCTGCTTTTCGTTGACTTTCACACCCAATCTGCTTTTGTCTTATCAGTGACTCATCAACTATACACCGCTCTAATCTTCATTCAATTATATGGTTTTCAATTCATGGATTCTAAAAAAAAATTCTCTCATTATTCCCTCGCTCCTTATCTCTATGAGTGTCATGGTGTCATGATCTTATGACCCGATCATGACTCGATCCCCGGTGCCTCCCCTTCTGTTTTTTATTTTATGTATTACGTCAATCAAATCTTTTTAGCCAATTGGCGTGTCCCTACAATGATATCAGAGTGGTTCCTTTGATTAGGCAAATTCCCCCTTTGGTATCCTGTAGACATCATTTCCAGCTTAACTTCTCGCAGCAGCACCCGATTTCCGCCGACCTCCTAGACCAGCTTCCTATCTCCTATATATATTTTCCCGATCTTTAAACCTTTTGGAAACCATGGCAGGCCGAGAACTTTACCTGGCTATTGACAATGACATTGTCATTGTCCAAACCAGAGACGTATGGAGCCTGAGCGATTTAGCTCGGCTCCTCGTCTATGGCCTGTCTCTGAAGGCAGCTCGGTGGTTTTATGGGCGGGCGTGTGCTCTTGTTTTCAGGGCATACCGCCGCTGGGCTAACGAGTAGCATATTTTTTATATATCCCAGTAGATTTTAGTTATAGCAGTTACGTAGTTTGTTTTTAGTTCTTCTTATTATTTTATAATAACCCATATTATTCATCATATATTATCATACTCAAGAAACCCCATATTCTACTCTCTTTATCCCTTCCCCTCCTTGCACCCCTTCCGCTTCTGCTCCACAACCATCCTTCCCCACACCTCGCACTGGTAAGTCGCCTTATATACCTTTTTATTTCATTCTGATTTATTTTTCCCTGCTTATAAACCTGTCCTTGTCTTAGAAACTGCCCCACTGGAAATAACTGCCCACTGTAACATCTCAAAGACCCCGTATCTCTAGTTATACATAACATGATCGAGTCAGATATATTACCTACCCTCAGACAGCGGAATCCATTTTTCCAATGGTTTCTCAATCCAGCTCCATCGTTCACACGCCAGTTTTTCCAAGTCACTAACTGTCATCCCAGTGTTACATGCCAACAACTTAATTATAATGTCTCTTGGGTAGTTGCAACATCCTATTTTTAACATCGTGCCGACGAAATAACTTTTTAACATCGACAGGTATATATACTGCTGCTTTCGTGACCGATCCTCCCAGCTCATGTGATTGACGGCTATTCTCTCCCTCCTATCTGGCATCTCTCTAATCAAGAAACGAGAGGCTCCCCACCAGATATTTTTTAAGTGTGTTTCCATTTCAATTCGCCTCCTAGCGTTAGCCCCTCTGAATCTCAGGTGTGGTTTCTGCATATACAGACGAGCCAATCGAATCACCTGTATCACCTCTGCCTTCTCTCCCCTGGTTATAGGTCTACACATTCTCCTCGATAGTCAGTATTCAATGCTCACAGGCCTATGAAACTGTATACTGTGTCCCCACCCATTTCAAAAATACCTTCTCGTTGCCTATAAGTGAATACACTTACCTTGACTTTCGCCCATGCGCTTGGACACAACTCCTTAATGTTTAGCAGGTCCACTTCTTCCGTGAAAACTGCGTTAATTTTTTCTGCTGGGATGAAGGTTAGACCACTTATATATTGATAAAGAACCACTCTATCACATTGTTCGTATGCCAATCGTTTCTGCTCTGCTTCTAGCGATAAAATATTGCATATTACCCGACGTATTAATACGTGGGCAATATATTTATGCTGCTGGTATTTTGTCCTTGCCAATGGGAATACATCTGTGATGCTTTTAACCTCGTTGTCTGGCAATCTCAGATCAGCAAACATGTGCCACAGGTACCACTCGTTTGTCAACCTTTTCTCGGGACATCCTCCGTACCTGTGAGCTGGATGTATGGTAAATATTCTTATCAATCGTATAATCAGGCGTTCTATGTCGTACATATCCTGTACCCCTAACGCTGTACCAGGCAACTTGTTCATCTTTCGACATCAACGGCGATGAGCGCTCCTTCCTCTCCACTATAGTGCCACTGGGCAGCCCTTATTCCCCATCTTATTTTTAATTGCTCAACCCCTACCTTCTTCCGGGGCAGCTGACACTCTGGCACTATCCCATAAGTCATCTCCAAGCTTGACTTGTTGGAGCAGCTTACCTTGCTGCTACCATTTGTCTCTCATATCTCACTCACCCTATTATGCGTATTCTGGCCATACCCTTTCAACTTCGTGATACATTATTTCTCCTGTTTTACGTATCTGCTACGCCTGGGCTTGTCATATTAGCCGAGCATTATTGTCACAAGAATGTCATCCATAGTTAGTCGACAAGCGACTTCATTCTACCTTATTTCACCCGCATTTCCCTTCCCCACTTACTATTCATTATATAGGTCCTTTATTTACCCAATGAGAACTGTTAGTGACAATTAACTTTGCTTACCCTTTTTCTCGGATAAGCAAAGCTTTCCTAGACCTTTATATAATATTAACTCACCTAGGAAATCAATATGGCATATACTAGGGTATTCTCCATGTCAGACTGTTTACGGCACTAGATTCTCTCCCTCCTTCCATCTGAACCCGCACAGGAGCTGTTTAGTTTGTTTCTTGTTTTCTTTTTTTTTGTCTTTCTTTTTCTACCCTCAATTCCAACCCAACCTCCCTTTTTTATTCACTCGTGATTAAACCCCATTTCGCTGGGATAACTCCTCACACCAGGCGCGGCTCACTCCCATCCACTTCCTCGTATTACTTTCACATAAAAACCACTGTGGCTGGCTTGCAGCTCTCGCCTCGTGGTTACAACCCTATAACCACCACAGCTGTTCGAGAATGTAAACACCGCGTCTCGCTCAAGCTCCCATGCCATATATATATTGTTAATGCGCCCTTGCCAAGGTACTACGTACTACACTTATTTCATCCATTCTATCAACGTTCTACAGGATCTGGAGAATCTACTGTGTATCCTCTATCTCATTCTTATCCTTCTCTTCCTCCTCTTCAGGCCAATTGCAGCCTATTTCTTCTGTGCAGGCTATATCCTGCCATCCCTTCTCATCCAGCGGGCCCTTCTCTTCATACTCGTGCAAAGGTAGTAAATCTGGTGAGAGCAGTCTTTCCATAAAGTGACTGGTCTTGGATACACTAACCGGTTTCAAATGAGATACATGCACTGGTTTAGGCAGTGTTGCTCCAGTATCCATCCTCCTTAGTCTGGCTGTGCACCCTGTGGGTCTTGCACAGATGACAAAGGGGCCACAGAAATTCTTCTGCAACTTATATGCAGTTCCAGGTTGTAGTAGGCGATTCACCTTCATATATACCAACGATCCTGACCTCAACCTGTGTGCATTCGCCTGCCTATCATAATATTCCTTCATTTTCGCCTGTGACGTCAGTAATGCTTCCCGAGCTAGGTCCCCATAGATCTCTTGTTTTTCGACGATCTTGCCTAGCTGCTCCAGAAGGGGCCTCATTTCTCCCTCGTATTCTTTTAAGACATTTTCGTGAGGAAGTCGTGGGAATCTTCCATACATTAGCAGGTATGCTGGGTAGTTTGTCGCGCTTGAATCCGACGCATTCATCGCAAATACAATCGGGGCCACAAATTGACACCAATTTTTCTGATCTTTATTTACATATGCCCTCAGGGCCGTCTTCAGGCTACGATTAAATCTCTCGATTTGACCCTGACTCTGAGGATAGTAGCTCGATCCCAGGACCTGCCTAATCCCCATTACTGTGCAGAAATTTCTGAACAATTTGCTAGTAAATGAAGAACCGTTATCGCTGAAAAGAGTGCACGGCACCCCCAAGACAGACACCACGTGCTCAAAGAACTCAGGTATTAAGGTTTCAGATTTTATGTCTTTTGTTGGCCAAGCTACACAGAACCTTGTGGCTACATCACAGACCGTGTGCACATATTTATAGCCTCTGCTCGATTCAGGCAGTGGACCTATGGTATCAATCTCGATAGCGTCCCATGGTACCTGTGACAGTTCCTTGACGGTCATAGGTACCTTGATAGGATTAGGATTCGGTTTCACCTCCAGACATTTCTGACAAGACCCAATATACTCACCTATGTCTCTAGCCATTGATGGCCAGTAGTACCGCGGTGAAGCAATGCTAAGCATCTTCTTTATACCCATATGTGCGCCCAAACCGACGTCATGTATTTGATTCAATAATTTTTCTACCATAGATTGTGGGACCACTAACTGCGCTCTCTCTTCTATCTGTGCCTTTCTCGTCCTTGGTGGTACCCTGTACAGGATGCCGCCTGATAGCAAGAAACAGTCGTGTTGCAGCAAAACTCCCCTTGCTCTTGTGTTATCCTTCGGGAGCTTTTCCCTCTCAATGTAATTTGTCATATCGCTGCAAAACTCGTCAGTTATTTGCTCCTTCTCGAACACCTCTCTCGTGCCTAAAGTCCCATACTCAGTGATGAGCCTTTCATAGAACGCCGTATCTGTGATTTGCACTTCTCTAGCCCTTACTCCCTTTCGTCTTTTCTCTCTTTGATACTTACCAACCAGTGACGGGACTCCCAAAGCCTTCCTCCGTCTTGACACTCCTCTGTGGATTAGGTCTGTTTCCTCTGGTGTCTCTTCCTCAGCCTCTGTCTCCTCCTCTTGTGCTGGTGTGTCATGGTTGCCAGTATCAGACTGACTATCCCCCTCTTCTGAGTCTTCCTCCCCTAATTTCCCTGCCTTGTCTCTTTCCTCGATATATAGCGCCATCCTTTCTGTCACACGCGGGTTTTTTCTAGTAACCATCATTATTTGCTCCCCTGGCGTGCCCAGGCGTGTCACCACCGTGCCATCGACTCTTGGGAAGTCCCTACTATCATCCTCGATAGGTGCTGTGTCTTGCTCTGGTTCTGGTGCACTTACCTGGATAATTGGCGTGTCATCCTTCTCATCTCGCCTCTTATTTCTGAGACGTCCATTTTTTAAGATTGACGGTCTCCTATACTTTCTGATGGGCGATGCTCCCAGTACCTCCTCCTTATCAAAAAATCGGATGTGATTCACCGCCTTGAATCTTACCTGCCTCTGCTGCGGTCCCTGCTCCTCCTTTGCTGTAATGCCATCCCCAAAATATGGCATTCTTGATAAAATATCGGCTGTGATGTTGCATTTCCCTTTGATGTGCCGCAAGGTGAAATCAAAATTACTGAACCAGTCGATCCAACGAGCCATTCTTCCTGTAAGATCCTGTTTAGCGTTCAATGCTAATAATGCCGCATGATCAGTGTATACCTCAAAGTGACTGCCCAGAACGTAATGCTTAAACTTTTCCAAGCCATACCGGACCGCCACCAATTCTTTTTCTGTCGCCGAGAAATTTTGTTCAGCAGAAGACAGGCTTCTTCCTGCAAACGCAACCGGCCTATGGAAGCAATTATCATGAAGCTGAGTCAACACGATGCCAATCCCAATTCGAGAAGCATCACACCAGATAGTGAACCCTTTAGAATAATCAGGGTATCTTAGAACGACATCTTCGCACATTGACCGCTTTACTGCCTTAAACGCTCTATCTGCCTCTGTATTCCACTGAAAACGCTCTCTTCTACCAAGCTTCTTCGTCAGCTGGTACAAGGGGACCATTTTATCTGCAAACCCTGGAATGAATGTCCTATAGTAATTTGCCAGACCGTTAAAGGCCCTCATTTCCCTGACAGTTTTTGGTATTGGATATGAACGAATTATACGAACCTTCTCTGGGTCCGGCTGCAACCCATCTTTCGTTACTACAAACCCCAGAAATTGCATTATTTCATACCCAAACGCACATTTCTCCGCCCTGAACTTAAGCTTCGCCACTTGGAATGCTTGCAATACCTCTTCCACGTGCTGCAGATGCTCCTCCCATGTTTGTGATGCTATAATTACATCATCCATGTAGGGCAGTGCATTTGGCACATATTTTAAAACGCTCTCAATCACCGAATGAAACGCTTTTGGCGAAGTCTTGAGCCCCATAGGCATGACCTTGTACTGGAACACCCCTCTGGGTGTGACAAAACTAGTTTTGGGCTTGTCTTCTGGCCTTAGAGGCACTTGAAAAAATCCTGAATGGCAATCCAATTTTGAGAAAAATCTTCCCCCCAGTCCCCCGACGTTTTCCAACGTCTCGTCTGCTGAAGGGAAGACCCTACATTCGTTCTTTATACATTTATTAATTTTTCTGTAATCTATGACAATTCTATATTTTTTGTCCTGTCTTGCAGCTGCTTTCCCTTTCTCCACTAGAAAGCATGGCGCAGCAAATTCAGACTCGCCATTCGTTCGTTCAATAATGCCCAAACGCATCTGCTCTTCCAGCATTGTTTCCAGTACCCTTGTCATATGAGGGTTTGTACGGTATGGACTTCGAATAGGGGCCACATAATCTTCTTTCAACTCTATTTTATGTGCAAAAATGTCAGTTGTTGATATCGGCGAATCTTTTGTGGCGAAGACCGCGCGGTAACGCTGTAGCAAACTTGCCATACTTAGTTTCTGCTCCGCCGACAGATTCTCGCCCAGGGTGTAATCAACCCTAGTCTCACTGCATTTTGTGCTACCTACCTCCTCGATCGGTCGCTCAGACTGACCGGGAACCCCAGCTTTTACATAATCATCTTCATTGACCACTGAAAATGCTGCCAAAACCGAACCCTTTCCCAATTTTATTGGCGTGTTAGCAGCGTTAAATACGGTAACCGGTATATTGTTTCCCCCCCGCTGTGGCCTCACGAGGGCTCTCTTGACCGCAAATGGGACCTGCACACATCTTTTCAAATTGTCAACTACTCCTACTGCATGATTTAAATTTTGATGCGCCGAAACCACTGCCATGCAAGTAAATTCTGATTTCGGAGGTATTAATTTAGGCTTAGTTATTCTAACGGTGTAATGGTCAGGGTCTTGGATTTGGAAGTCAATCTTGGCCTTTCTTGCTTTCAAGAAATCGACACCTATGATACACTGAAGGGATAAACCCTTCACAACATAAAACCATGCGTTAGTGTGAACTTTTCCAATGTTAATAGACAACAACACCCTTTCATTCGACTTGTGGCGCCCCCCATCGGCTGTGTAAATAACCAAATATGTCTGTACACGGCGGAGCAGCGCCCCTTTTTCCTGCACTACTTGGTTTAACGTATCCGTCGAAATACAACTGATACTAGCTCCCGTGTCCACCAGGCAGCTAATTTTTGCTGAGCCAACTGTGCAAATTGTTCTGCAGTCTTCCAGTTGGACTGTCACTTTCCCCGCGTCACTGTCCTGTAACACCAGGCGTGAGGAACGATCATCGCCCTCCTTACTATTAATTATACTGTTTTGTGTCACCTCTTTATGTTTACTTAAGGACATCAACCCATTGTCCTTTTTCGTCTGAAGTTTCAATTCCTGCACCGCTCTATTATTTTCACGCTGTTCTTTTTTCTTCTCCTGTAATTTCCATCTTCTCCTCTTCTGGTTCCACCTCTTTCTCATTGCTTTTTTCACCTCCTTTTCTCGAAAGGCCATCTCCTGCACCTCCTGAGTTCCTTTCTCTTGACTCATACTTATGTCACTGTCATCTATTGAAACTGAACTTCCGCTTTCATCCTCTCCATCTTCCTCAGATCGATTCTCCCTTTCTGCCGGTATGGCTGGCAACATTCCAACCGGCATATCTACTGAAAATTCTGCCGATACACTCCGTTTTTCACCACCCCAGTTGTTTTTGGTGACTGAACGCTTGATCTCTTATTCTTATCTCTCTCCTGGCGTCTCTCTCCCTCACCTCTTCTAGGAGTCCATTCTCTTTCCTGGCGTCTCTCTTCCTCACCTCTTCTAGGAGTCCATTCTCCTTTCTCCTCTACTGGTAGGCTTCTAGCAGGACCGGGGTGTGATCTGACATCACTGGGAGTAACGTCATAACCCTTCATTGCCAGAGAAGCTATCATTGATTGAGTAGAACCCACTAGGTGAAGTCTCAGTGCTTTTTCATTTTGCTCGTCCGACAACTCATGTTTTCTGGCCGCTCTTCTAGCCTCTTCACAAGTGCGAGGAGCCTCTGTCAGGACTCTCTCCGCTAATCCATCCTTTAAACCTGCTATAAAAGCCTTCAGTTTCTCATCCTCGTGCAGTGATGTCCTTGCCAGCAATACCAGCATGGCGTCTGCATATGTCTCCACACTCTCACCTGTCTCCTGTCGTCGCCGGGAATAGTCATCCTTCACCTCACTATACGGCATTTCCTGAAACTTGGTCAAGAATTTACTTTTGATATCTGAGTACGACAGTGTACCCCGTTTTCTAGCTGCAACTGATGCGACTTGTTGGTAATATGCTTTAGCTGATCCTTCCAATCTACCACCCAGCCCCTGCAGCCAATACATCTCAGGTATGCCCAAGGCACTTGCATAGTCCTCATACTCTGTCAGGAATTCAGACACATTTCTGGTCGCCGTTGAATGTCGAAAATTTTCAGGCCCCCTAATGAAGTGTCTCATTGCCGCTCCTCCCCCTTCGTTAGACTTATCTGACCATCTTCCTGTTTGTGCAGGGGTAAACGCTGGGAGCACATTAGGTAGCCTATACATCTCGGTTATATCCCCGGAATCTTCTGAGCAAATTGTGCTACTAACACCTATTTTCGTTGCTTGCTGGTTTGCTCTCTGGGGTGTCCGCAGTACGCTATTTTTAGGCTGCTCTACCCCTCCAGCGTTTGTGAGATTTCTGACCATGTCTGTAAGGTTCTTCCTGTCCTGTTTGTAACGCACAGACGCATCTCTAAATAGGGCACTCTCCTTTTCATGTTCTATTTTCAGCTTATCCATCTCTTCTGCTAGCCAGTTTGCCCTTGCTTCCCTTATTTGGTTTTCCTTTTCCATCTCCTCACACCACTCTCTATTTCTGGCCTCTCTCACCTCCTCCATTTCATGTCTTGCTATTTCTGCCCTCTCCCACTCCTCCCGATCGCTTTCTTCCTTCCTATTGGCTCTAGCTCTGGCCCGTCTTTCCTCCTCCAGCTCCCTTTTCAGCTCCTCCAACTCCTTGTTATGGTTTTCTTTTTCATTCGTCATATATTCGTTTCTCTGTTGTTCTGTTTTTTCCATTTTCTGTTGTGCATTTTTCCAGTCATTCTGCAGTGTTACAATTATATCCCTATTTCCGTCTTCTGCAGTTTTCACCCTTCGTCGCGCGCCCTCTTCCCATGCTAGTTTTAGTACGTTTATCCTAGCTTCGTGCCTATCTTCGGCATCTTTTAACATTTTTTCATTCGTTCGTTCCCAATCATTTCTCATATCCTGGACTGTCCTCAGGGTATCTTCCTCCGCTGCCTTAAGAGCGGCTTGAGTTCTCTGCAACTCTTTGCTGACAATATCCACGCTTTGCCTGAGCAGCTCCTCTTTGGCCCCTTGCGGGCTTAAGTAGTCAAAGTCTGGATTATAAGGGAGTGGCACTAATGGCTCTGTGTAATATGGCGGCTTACCAGCGTCCCACGTTACTTCAGGTATTAATGGCACACTGGGGTCATCACAAAAATCTGCTGCGAATGGATTGTTTCTCTTGGGCCTAGCACCTCCCACTGCTGTACTCTCCGCGCTCAAGTTAGCGTAACTCGGTGGTCCCTGGACAGAAGAGTCCGGAGATGAATCTTCTGTACTCTCTCTTTCCGTCTTTATCTCCCTATTCACATGAACCCCCACACTAGGTCTTGCGGACGCCTTCATTCTTGCCAATCTCTTCTCCATTAATTTAGCAAGATTTTTTATTCCATCTTTGATTATGGACACCTTCTCCCTCTCCACTTTGCCGATTCGTTCTGTTGTTTCAGCAAAGTTCTTTGCACTTTGTGTAATTCGAGCATTGTTCTCCTGTATTTCCTTCACCAAGTCCGCCACTGATGACCCCTGTTTCGACATTTATCCAAATACTCACCCTTCCCTCTGCACACAATCTCCAATCCCGTGGTTCTCCAACCAGTGTTGCGCGCGTAGCTTCGGATCTTTATGCTATTGGGCGGTGCATCGGGCCAGGGTGAATATATCTAGCTAGTATTCATATGCATTCGAATATACTCGGACTTCGGGGTATTGCCTCTCATGATGTTTAATATAGAACGTGATATTGTAGGAGACGATAGGCGATATTGAATAGAGAGTCATGGTGATATATAGTCGCTGTAGGTTTCCGGTATGAACAACACAACACGATGAGTTTTAGTACGCCACTACTTGTATATTGTATCTTATCCTGTACATAGATGCTAGGTTGATGTTAGTATAGACATTGAATCATATGAGATCTTATGAGACTCCTTCCCTGTATTCTTACGGTTGTTACTGCATGACAATCCGAGATCAGTGTGATATAATATATTGGTTCTAGCGCACATAGTGCGTCTAGTACGTCGTGGTATCTACCGCATATCTCTCTATATTCCAGTCTATATGAATGTCCCAAGTCTCTCCCGTTCTATGTATATATATCTATATCCCAGTATTCCCCGTATATATACCCAGGGGGGTGAGTGTCGGGTATCCGTATTGGTGGACCCTTTATCCTATGATACCTTTCCCTCCCTCTAGCCCCTCCCCTTCCCTTAGCGCATGCCTTAGTAAAAGAAACATATCCTACCCTACTACCCACCCTACTGCCCTCTCGTGTTAACCACGGTTACTACACCTGCAACTTTAATAGTAAATTGATGCAAAAGTGAGCATGTAAGCCTCAGAAGATTGTGAAAATTTGTGGGGAAAAAAAAAAAATTACATGAAGGTAAAACCTCCTAGTAAACCGAGCGTTGATGATGATGGTTATGTACAATCTATTTAGATACAAGACAACCTACTACTGCCCAATTGCTATAGTATCTTTCGATACTAGGAGGGTAGCCCAGCTGATTTGCCTAACTGCTATTTTCTTTTGCTTCTAATTTTTAGTATATAGTTCTTTTTTTGTATTTCTTTTTTTCATTTGATTGCATAGGCAACCATCACTCACTTCCAAACCTGGCCTCCTCCACTCTGGGCCACAATCAGCAGGAGGCATTTCACAGTGATGTTACACTTCAGTTACATAACTTATCTGATGATCTCCTCAGATATTTCCTCTCACTGAAATCAGTTTACACAGATGTACAGATGACAGTCTACAGATCCAAAGATAAAGATCTTACAGGATGTAGCTTGTCAGATCACACTTGTAGGCCTGGCCTAGTAGGAATGCCTAGTAGCCAACCCCCTGCCTAGTAACTATTCACAAGCTTTCAGGGTTGTTCACTTATCCTCAAGCACCATCCTAGTAGCCAACCCCCTGCCTAGTAGCCAACCCCCTGTCAATCACAGCCAGTCTGTACACCTCCCTCCCTGTCCTCCCTCCTCCCTCCCTGTCACTCACAGCAAACAGGCCAAGCCAATACACTCCTCCACTTAACAACACCAGCCAACACAGTCAAAACAGACCCATGTGGCCACTGACAGGCCACCCCTCCAATTTAGACTTAGCCAGGGGTGCGACACACAGGCTCCTGTATAAGTATACCTTTCCTATAGTGATACTAAAAGGAGGCTGCGCCCATTCAATCGAAATACAACTTAATACAGAAAAGCACTCAGAGGCTACCCTCCTAATAATACAATAATATAGGAGAAAGATTTGTTGACTTGAGATGTATAAGCCGTCATACTGTAGGGACACTGATCGCTAATTTCTACGGATGAGTGTCAATCTTGTGAAAATTCTTAAAAAGATTGAACCGAAACTACAGGTACATATTGTAACATAGTGAAATGGTTCTTACTTTATATTCTAGTTAAGTTAGGCCTGGAAGACCTGTTATGATAACAGAAGGCAAAACGAGTTTCCTATGTGAAACTTTGGAAATAAAATCAATATATATTAAGCACACAGCAAATAGGTTTTCTTTCTCCCCACTGATTATTATAGCAAATGGCATGATGGAGGGTTCAAGCCGATTGAGACACATCAGAAAACGGGCCGAACCCCCGTTTCTGATTGTGTCGAGATCGGTTTGAACCCGAACAGAGTGCCATTTGCTATTTATTATACACTTGAATGATCATAATCTACAAAGACAAAGTTATTTGTAAAGGGTTTGTAGGTCAGGCCTACACTGCACCAACCAGATTGCAGATTCCATTTTGTCACGTGTAACCATGGAAGCCTGAACTGATCGCGTGAACAGTTCGGATCAACCAAACTGCACCCCCGAACTGCACCTTTCTAACTGCTCATGTGTGTAATAATGTAGTGTAAATGCATAAAATGCTTAAACAAACTTACATTGTTCAGTTGAGAATTTAAAAAGAACCCTGATGTAATATTCTCCGCGGAAACATTCATAGCTTTTCCTGTACTCCTGTCCATATCAGAAGGACCATAAATCAGTAAGCTTAGGTGCTGCTTAAGGCATTATTACATACATACATGATTTCAACAACGTGATACAGGAGTGCCATCTGATAAGTCGTATGGCATACCGATGCCATACGGGTTATTATGGAAGTGTGTGACCCAAATAAAGCAATTTTGTTGGTTCATGACGTTGCGCTTCTTAGCGGCAGAATCGTAGTGCTGCCTTGCATGTTTCGAACGTTTTCAGACATTGTTTCGATAATTTGTCAAGAAAAACAGTACTAGGAAGATAAATATAAAAAAAATAAATTGATTAATCAGTATGTAATAAATATCCAATGCCACTCTGTTCGGTTTCAAATCGATCTCGACGTCGGGTCAAATCGCACTCCACCCCTTCGGAGTGTCGTGTGATTTGACCCTCCATCTTGATCGATTTGAAACCTCCATCGTGCCATTGGATATAAGTATCTTAGAAAAGACTCCTTGTAATTGAGTCCGATCGAACCTACAAACCGAGGCAGGGATATTCTCTGACAAAATCATGAGTGGTTTGCATACAAAATAACCCCACAGTCAATTCAAGGTACAAAACTGTAGTCGACACAATGTATTCTGGAAGTGATTCAAACAGAAAAATGAATTACTTTAAGTAACAACCATGTTCCCAAGACTCCATCCAGATTCAAAGGCATGGGGTAGGGGCAATTATTTCATTGAACTTTGGCAATGTGACTGCAAAGAGCTTGGGCAGAATGGGGCAGAAATTAAGAACTTACCTCAATTCCATCTTTAACTTTCTCCAGTTGCTCGATGTGCTCACGCTTGAGGTGCTCGAGTAGTTGCTCATGTCGCCGCACTGTGTCTCTCTCATCCTGATGTAATTTAGCCAGGTCCTCCTCCAGGGTGGCGTCGTGCTGACCATTGACCCTGGGAGGGGAGAAGGTCATTAGCTCTGGCGTCTCCTTCATCACTGCACTGTCCACTTTCTGTACTAGAAGTGTAGTAGCGCCAGCGTCCATCGCCTCCTCCGAGGCTGCACTCCCACTCACCGCCTTGGCCTGATAAAGATTAAATTTTTACATGAATTACTGAAAAAAGAATGAAATTGAAAGTTTGCTGCCAGACATTGATATTGAACATTTATAAATGAATGAAGTCCATGTGCTATTTAATTGTTAAGTATTTCCTATGAAACATGTTGGGACACCTACACCTTGCAGAAAACCCTTTAAGGGGTCCATAACCATGTAATAACCACATGTACACGTAAATATAATTCAAGGATTTAATTGGAGCTCTGTGTATATATGCATCGATCGTTACAGTAAATCAGGTTACAGGAGAAGACCGCCCTCGGGCGACCTGTGGAGTATTATGTAGTCTAACTCTTACGTATTGAAGCATGTTTGTAAAATCTGAATAAAGATGTCAAAAAAAAATATTTCGGGGACAGAAGTTTAGCATCCATGGGTTTTTATGGTGGAAAGCCGCCCGCCAGTAAGTGTTATGGCAGGCGGGTATTCTATGGCATCCTGAATGAGATTTTTGGCCATTTTTGGGGGGTGATTTCGGGAAAATTGAATCCCAACAAGATGTACAAAATTCCGAAATAAACCACCCTTCAGCCAAAAAAGGTCTGAATATATTGCATAGGTAAAATACGACAGTCAATTAGCAGAAATGAAGCATCAGGCATAGGAAATAAAACACTCACCCCATAGACTTCGGAGCTGGAAAGCTCCTCAAAATCTGATAAACTGTCATCCATACCTAGGATAAATTTATATCATGCAGAGCAGAAGGCCATATGAAGGCTGAACATACTAATCCATGCTCTCTTAGCTATCTAGGTTCTGGCGAGAGAAATGATCGGGCTCTGGTATATCCAATAATTTCGTTTTATTTCCCCTTATAATGGCACGTGTTGTGTGTCAATTTGAGCTTGTATATTCCCATGCTCTGTATGTAAAGTTAGCGTGTTTGGAGTGGCTAGACATATGATGTTACATGGTCAAGTTGACATTATGATTCTTGTTTGGTCTGCGGTTCTTTTAATACCAATGAATCGTATAGGCCAAGCAAAGAACCCGTTTCCTCAAATTCGCATTTCCACAAAACATAGTTTCCTGCTTTACCATGTGATAGAGCCTTCAAATTGACTTAATTCGTTTAAAAAGGCTCTGACAATGTCACAAGCAAATTTCAGCAATTCAATGGTATTTTCGTTCTGTCATTTATGGAAAAGATTATCACGGTCGTATACTTCCATAATACATTAATATATATAATAAAAGAAAGTGGGACCAAACAAAGAAAAACATCAGCTCTGGGTACTTAGTTTGGCCTAGCTTTGAAATAGACTGCCTATTTGGTTTAACTTCCTCAGTTTTATGACAGGGGCATGGCCTAGGTGGAGTGTTGATCTTAGTTAAGACTGCCTTACCAGAGCAAGGGGCTGCCACCCCGGGGCCATGACCGTATTTGTCAAGTCTTTAATATTGATCTAAGTACTTAAGACCTGCTCTGGGGACAATAGGCAACTAGTTACGAACACTAAATGACCCCATGATACAAGTAGCAATGCAGAGTCATTCTAAGCTTTACAGCTCAATGTTCTAATACATCCTGATTCTCCAGAGATAAAACCATTCTGCGCAATACAGTCTGAGATTTAGGGAATTTGCAAACCCCCAACGATCAAAACACATTCTGATTGACAAATATACGTTTGTTTAAACAGACTGCCCTGATACAGTCTTTGATTAGTGAATACGTTGTCAAGTTCCCTAGAACAATCTTAGATATTATCATTATTACGCCAAGGTATATCCACTTAAAAATTACACGAATAAAACACATGAGATATTGATATCCTAGTAACTCAATTCTCCATAGAGGACCGTTATCGGCCAAACCAGATTTCCTGGGTTAGCTAAGGAGGCACTGGAGGAATGTCGTCCGATGTCCGTTTTGATATGAATAACTGCCATGATGGTCATACAAACTTTTGTATTCCTTTTTTTGGAGATTCTCTTGCGGGGGATAGGAAAAAATGTGTCCTAAAGTTTTTTTATTTGACCTAAGATGTCAGTGCATTATTATATTGGGAGTAGAATAATTTTTGTATTGACTAACTTTTTTTCCTTGATATTTTGATATTTAAAATCAGGGGATTCTGGAGATCTGGAATCAATCAAAAAATATTGGTAAGACCCAAAAATGCAAGGTTCACCAAATAAACGATATTCTAACCCTGGACTATTACAAATTAAGCCAGGCCATCCGCTCCATAGGCTTTGCACTGTCAGAATCACCGCCCAATTTCTAAAAAAAAAACTGCAAGGAATAGTATGGAGTACTTTTGGGATATTATAATGTAGAATACTAACAATTGGAATCTACTGGGAAAAAGTAGTGCCCCCGACCTGGAACGAAAATCCCTATTTTGGGGCTCAGCTGATGGCCTAACGTCCGAAAATGTACAATTTTCCTCCACCAATCCTTTCTAATAACCCAAATTTAAAATCAAAATTAATGTTGTTCGAAATACAACTCAACATACAATACCATCAATACTCAGATACATCTAGTATTTATCACTTTTCAGCCTACTTTAGCAGAATTTACAAAATGTGTAGATCTGCCGATTGTACACATTCCATGGTCTGACCCTTCAATAAATGTTTCTTTCTACCCCAAATATGTGTCTATACTAAAATGTGTGGACTAAAATTTGTATGGAGACTAAATCCAGTGCCATTGATAGAAGGAAGCAAGAAAATATAGAACTAACAGCTATATGCATGAAAGCATAGCTAATCTTTCTCGCATCTTATTGATAAATAATAGTTTTGCAGCTCTCAGTCTCTTATTTTCCTGAGGTCTGATTTAAGGGGATAAATTCATCTGAAGACTTACTCAAGCTTACAGAAACGTTCCCTTACACCAAGCAATACGGCAAAAACTTTACTTCACACTAAGCAATAAGATGTGTGTGTGTAGTAAAGACCTTGCTAATCGAGATTTAACAATTAGATACAGTCATATATATTTATATAATAAAGAATAATGCGTCGATCTTAACACACATCAATGGAGTGAATCGTAATAAAATTCAAGAGCTGATTAAAGTGATTCTCTTTTAATCTATGATTGATTGTGATTAGTAGGCGAGACTGGTAGAGGTGGTTCCACCAATCGCCGTAATTAACCACATAAGTCAACAACCTCCCCACAGTCTACGATGTTTTATACATGTAACCTGTTCTATGCACTACTGGGTCTGTTTATTTTGGCTTTACTGACATTTCTCATGGGCTGGGGAATACAATATAAACCTTCTACACAGATACTGCACTGACCTTTTCCTATAGGAAATTTCTACAAGCATTTAAAGGAAACAATCGGGAATATACCTGTAGATAGAAGACTCATTAAATACTTGAAACTTCATAAAAAAAAAAGAAGCTTATTCTATTCTTTAATTTCACTAGCAAAAACTTTCAATTTCGAACGGAAGGAGGTTATGAGTAGTACTACTACAAAATACTACTCAATTCTGGCATTAAACTTTTCTTCACTATAAATTGCAGAGGAAGCTTTCATTGATGGAAGTTTCTTTTAAAAAATCGCTCATACAGTGTAAAACGATGCCTGTGATTTCGCAGGTCAGTTGTATATAAGAGACTTGGCAACAATGCTAGCAGCTACAATGGGTTTGAATAAAGCTATTCGGGCATCGACCAGGCTGTGTGATTCAGGTCAGAAAGGGGGTATCTAATAGTACAGCTGTCCGATCAATAGGCTCAGAACTACAGAGCATTCACAAAAATGAACAGCACTCGCGAGGAAGAAATTATGGGGAGTATGAGTAAACATGCCAAATTGCCTGATTATGAATATTCATCGCATGGCACTTAATATGGAAATGGGGAGCATGTATTCAATAATGTAAGGCATGGGACTCACGTCCTACTTTGAAAAAAAGAAGAAAACCTTTACTTAAAATATCATTAATAAATCCCCACTGTATTCTATCTTGAATAATTTAGATACATAATATAATATATCAATGAATATCAAAAGAATAGCGACAAATTCTTACAGAATACTGCTGAAAATATGAAGATTAGCGACAAATCCTTACAGAATACTGTTGAATATAAATATATACAAATCCTGGGTAAGGTTATTCAGTGCACCCAGAGACCCCGATACTGACAATAATACATCTGAAAGTAATCCGGATTCCTTCACAATTGGAAATACAACTTCATGTGGCTTCATTCCAACCCAACATTCATTCTAAACCATCAATGATTAATACTTAAGGAATTTGGAAAGGGCTTCAGTGTTTAACTACGCAGTGTGACAAGGAACAAGTATTGGGCAAGAGTAACTATGGAAACCGATCATCAGACACAATGTTTACATGCCAGAGATAAGCCTGAACTTGTTACGAGGGGATCCTTTCGTCACTCCAGGTGTTGGTAGATGGATGCTAGTCATAAATGTACACGTAATAACGGGAAAACCTGGACTCTAATATTAAAGTCCATCATTCCATAAAAGTACAACTTTAATCTACACATTAGGGATGGTCATTAATAGAGCGTATCCATAGTATGGGTAAACATTTCTTCTGATCCGTGTATTGTCCCTTCAAAATTCAAACAAATTATTCTGCGTCTCACTTGATTTGATTTTAGTTTCCTTCCATCATTCATTTCCAAACATTTACTGTAGATACTAGCTTCATACTTTCTTTTTTTTAAAAAAAGAACTCGCTTCATAATTAATCGAACTGAGTAAAGCAAGCCATTACACTAGTTAAGGATCACGAATAAAATCAATAATTTTAATGAAAAAAATAGACATATACATGTATATGGAAAATATTATAGCAAGAACAGCATAGTATCGCGTATGAGGGGGGCTATATTCTCCGAGTATGGCCGAAAACAACGAGGCCGTAGGCCGAGTTGTTTTTCGGCCATACGAGGAGAATATAGGCCCCCAAAGACGCGATACTTTGCTATTCTTGCTTTTATTCCATGATTCTTACCCTAAAACAACTTTATTTGCATTAATTTCATCAAACTGTGTTATCCTTATACTCTTGAACGGTTGTGACGTCACTGTACAATACAGTGAGTTTATATTGTACACCTTGTGAGCGGCAAGTATATCGATTATATTGTACGCTCACGGCCAAATCATGGAATAAAGGCCCCTACCTATGTTGCGGTGAATAAAATAATATTGCGTAGGCTACAGATTCGCACATACCTGCTTTAAACATTCAGATTTTTACAAATCTACGATATGAGATTTGTGTTGGCTTACAATATTAGGAATTGATTAGCCTAAGGCAGAACAAGTAAAAGTAAAATATTGTGTGGGACACATTATTTTTTAACTAGCGGATCCATGTTGTTCTATCGAATAGAATTTGACGTACAGAAGCCAGGCACTATTAATACATGCAATACCATTAATCAATGATTAAATTAATGCCGTTAATAAATTAATGGCATTATTACAGAGTTGCATGTATTAGCAGACAAATCCAGATATAATTTATTATCAGTGTCTAGCATGACGATAGACTTAGTCTTCAGGATACGAAAGTGTTTCTGAATTCTGTATAAGATGGTATACCAAACAATTTCCATCATTGAAACCCTTCAATATGGATATGCAGGCTAGGGAATACTTGAATCTTAAAGTTAAACTTAAAGATGCAGCGCTTACGCGCCTCCTGTGAGTGTGAGCCAAAGAAAATTTAACTCCTTTGGCTTTGCCTGAGCTAAGATTAAAACGTTGAAAGTAGGAATTATAAGAATACGGCGCCATGTGTTTCTGCAGATGTAAGTCAGTCGTGATAGACGCAAACTGGATTGTCATTTGTGTTTGACGAGGACAGCTGTCGTACACAACAGTGTGACAGTAGCCGGGGAACGTTCTCCTGCTGGCCGCCAACTTTTCAAATCCTTTACGAATAATCCACAATAATAACAAAGGCTTCTCCCCTTACCTTCGGCGCTTTCGTTCCACCTATAACAACTAAAGCTGATAAAATGGAGAACATAACTCATAGGAGTGGCATCTTCTCCGAAGCTTCCCTTTTTCGGTTTCCATGCACTATTGATGAGTAAAATTCCCCGCCTATTTCCACATTTGTTGACGGAGAAAAGTCTACGACAAGTTTGAGTTGGCCAAACCTCGTGAACAGGTGTGCATATAACGCGTCTGATTGGTCAAAGTTGACCTAATTTATGACACGTACCGTGCTAAAACTCGGTCAAAGCCAGGGGGCGTGACCGTTCACCATTCGCACAGCGCACAAGATTAGGTGGCCTTGATCAGATTCAGAGCCTGGATCCGGCCTGGATTCCCTGGACTGGGGACAAGACGGATAGCCTACGTTGTCTAACGAACTGCGTACCATGTTTTGTAGTGTAATAGTTAGCAAGCACTCATTAAAAAATACAAGTGAATTCCTTGCAGTCGAAGACTTAGACCAGACAGTGAGTCACTACACTGGCCCTCTTTCCATATACTACTCATTGTATACGGGAACACCGTACGTACACCATTTCTTTGAGTCATTTAAACACCAGGGGTCATCCTAATCCACAGCTTCTAGAATGTGTATTCGAACTATCATAATCATACGAAAAATTACCAGATACAAGTGAGAAAGACATACCTGTTCAGCTAGACACAGCTGCTTCAGTTCTTTGAGCGAGTGTTCATGTTTCTCTATTTCTGAAATGGCCATAAAACACAGTTAATTTTCGCTATAATCTAAATAATAACTTAGAGAAGACGTAAATTGAGAATGTCACATAAATATTTAAACAAAATATGTATATTCATATTCTGACATTGCAGAAACCTAGACGTACACTGGTAACCTGCGAATAGATTTGAGAATATATATACAAAGAAATTTGCATCTAAAAAGCATTAACAAAAGCGGGTCCAGACGAATTCCTGAATCCATCACTGAAGCTACGATACATTCTGTTGCCTTGAATACAATAATTTGGAATGTTTAAACACTTTTCTATCAAGGCAGATAAAAACAAACAATTACAGAAAATTATTACATCACACACAGTTAGTGAGGACACAAGTGTACAGTGGGCTTTAATGTATTCAAACATGTGATTCGCATGGACAACGAAATCTGTGTCTATGACGTTAAGAGGTTATCTTGACATGAAGGAATGAAGTGAGTTAGTTTGGGAAACTTATATCTTTATATGTGATTGAAACACCCGAAACCAAGATGTGTATATATGGTAAAATGGTAAAAGTAACAGATCGATTGTGCGATTACCAATAGGCAAAGAATATTATGAGCCCATCAAATTAAACCTTATCTCTTCAAGTAAGTGTAACTATTAGGGCAAGGATGATTTTAAAGGGAAATTTGGAGTAGATGTATCCAAAATTGTTCGTGGGCACGGAATAGGAAGGAAATATAGAATTCCAAACTGGCATGAGCCACTCAAAATGGAGAGTGGAAGATACAGGAACTTCCAACTGAACAGGGTCCATTCATTTTCATATTGAATAAACCCTGAATTGATCTTATCCACCTACTAACTCAGATTCAGAGTGATGAAAGCATCAGGAGTTTCAAAGCACACAATGGTGAACTATTAAACCAACATTTGATTAAATAAACAGTTAGACAACACAATTTGACACCAAGAGATTAACTTATATGGTAAGAAGATAGATACAGTGAGCGGTAGAGGGTAAAACAGTCGATAATTGTGCATATTCCAATGGCATTTATACATATAGAAAGCAAGCATATGGAGGCGGAAAATACTGGCAGAAGCCTCCAGTCCTTGTCCTAGGTGTATAATTTGAGGTGCATCAAGCAGAAGTTGGTTGAGAGTGATTTGAAGAGCTATATGTCACACAGTATTTATACACACTTAACAGTTTCTTGGATCATGACTCACCTCGTTGTAACTCTTTCAACTTATTCTCAGCTTTTCTTAGCTCAACCTTTATAGCTTCAAGCTCTTGTGAGTTGGGACGGGTGTTACAGTCAGCACCAGAAACATCACTGTCTATTACGAGGTCTTCATCTGTTACAACATCAGTATCAACTGATGCCATGGGTACAAACTGGCCAGTAGATGCCAAGGGTCGCTCAACTGGGTCTTCTTCAAGTGACTTTTCCTTGGCTTCAGCTGCTTCAAGTTCTGCTTTCAATGATTCGCCAGAAGATGTATAGCTTTCAGGTGTGAAACTATCAAATGAATCTGTAATATCATCTTCATTTTCGTCTACATCCTCGTCACCTGTGACTGTATAAGTATGGTCCTTGTGAGTTTCCTCTTCATCGCTATCATCTCCACAAAGCTTTGCAACTTCGGGTACTATAGCTTCTTCTTTAACTGGTATGAGGCTGTCTAAGCTCATGTCTTCCTGTTGGTGCTCTGACAATGATTCTTTGCCTTTAAGCTCAGAAATTTGCTTCTTTAAATTATCAAGTTCCTTGGTTTTACTATCAATCTCTGCAAATAAGTGATCTAATTGTTCCCTCAGTCTTTCTTGCTCTGAGAGCATTTCCACTCTAAATTCAGCAATTTCTACCTTTTCTTCAGCCCATAGTTGCTTTTCAGACTCAGTTTCTGTTTTTTCCTTGATAGAATTCTGCTTCATAATTTCTAATTCATCTATGTCCTTCTTATATTGATTCTTAGCTTCTTGCAACTTTAAGACATCTTCTTGCCAGGTGGCATTCTCTTTAGCAAAATTTTCTTTTTCTGAATTCAATGCTTCAAATTCATTTTTGAGCTTCTCTTTCTCATACCTAACAAAATTCATTTCTTCCATAGCACTGTGTTTATCACCTATTATATCATTTAACTCTTTCTGCAATTTCTCTTCATCTTTCTGGACATTCCCTTTACTTGATTCTACTTCTTCCTTTTCATCTTGCAAAACCTTCCATTCATACTCTAATCTTTTTCTTTCTTCTTCAATCTTTTCTTCCTGTTTTTGGAAACCTTGGATGATAGAGCGGTCTTCCTTAAACTCTTCTATTTCCAATTTCATCCTATCCAGCTCCTCTTCCAAATTCTTCTTTTCTAGTTCAGCCTTGTTTAGGTTTTCCACAGCAGTTTCCTCAGCATTCATCAAATTTTCGTTCTCTTCAGTCAATCTTTTGCATTCATTCTCCAAACCATGCAAAATTCCTTTGTTTTGATGCAGCATCTCTTCATATGACATGCGAACTTTCTCCATATCTGAGTCAAAATTTCTTCTTTCATCATTTTTCAAGTTTTCAAATTCTTCAGTGTGACTAGCAGCAATTTTACTGCTATCTTCCAACTGGTCTTCAATAACATGCTGGAGTCTAATAATTTCTGCTGCTTTCTCATCACATTCAGCACGAAGGTCATGGATTTCAGACTGATAAAGTAACTCTTTATTAGACTGGGCTATTTTGAGCTCCTCATGGGCTGCAATCAGGTCATTATTTATTTGCTCCCTTTCATGTTGGTGTTCTAAATTAAGGTTCTCCCTCATTTGATTAATTTCTGATTCATGTTGCTTCTGAAGTTCAGTTCTAAGCTCTTTCTGACTTTGATTGTACATTTCTTCTAACTCAGCTTTTACTCTTTGCATTTCACTCTGATATTCAGCTTCAAGGGTATCCTTGTCTAAATGTTTGAAATAGTCGCTGGGTGGTGGAGGTAACTGGTTGTAGGAAAAAGCAGAAAGGTTTTGATGGGATAATACATCATACTGGGAAGATGATTGGACCTCTTGTTTCAGCCTTTTTATTGCTAAATCCTGGGCTTGTTCTACAGTGAGTGCTGCAGTAAGATCTAGCATGTTTTCATGATGTTTCTCGGCAAGCCTTTGCTGGAGATCAATTATTTCCTTGGTATTGATCTCAGCAAAAGTATGCTTCATATTTGCCATCTCATCAGCATGTTTTTGCAATACATTGTTTAGTTCATAGGCATATGATTCGGAGAGTTCAGATTTAAGTCTATTGAATTGTTCCTGATAATCTCTAAGGACTGTTCTTACCCTATCAAGTTCATCTTCATGGTGAGCTATCAACTCTCTGTTTCTCTGCTGTACTTCCTCATCTATGTTTGATTCCAAGTATTTTATCTTTTCCTTATATGCTTGAATCAAAGCAGGGTCATTACTTTCAGGTTCAGAATACTGTTTTGGTGACACTGGTTCAACATCCAAATTGGAAGACCAAGATTCTTGTACAGGATTTCGGGTAGAAAATTGGTTTACATCAGTAGTTTGTAAAACTAACCGGGATTTTAGATGTTCAATTTCTAACATATATCTCTCAGTGAGATCTTTAGCATCATCTTCATACCTTTGTTTAAGGTCTTGATGAAGGGAATCCAATTCTTTCATATACTTCTTTTCAACATCAATTCTAATTTTGTCTAACTCTCTAGCATGATCCCTTTTAAGCTTTTCTATTTCTTCGTGAAGGGCTAAAACTTCATCTTTCCTCAACTGATTTTTCAATTGATTAATCTCATCTTCATAGTCTTTAATTTTTTGTTCATATTCAATAGCTATTTCATTGTTTTCAGAGTCTTTATTTTTTGATATTTGCCTCAACTCACGAATTGTGAATGACTGTTCCTGAGTAAGTTTCTCTTGTTCTTGAGTTTTCTTCTTGTTAGCTTGTTCCAATTCTGTTGCTTCAATTTTTAATTCATCAACCTCTTGTTCACAGAGTTTGAGCTTTTCTTTCAATTCATCATTTTCTTGGTGGAGTATATACAAATCCTTTTTCATTTGATTGATATCCCTCTCTTTTTCCATTAGGTTTTCTTCTAAACCAATCAAATTAGCACTCTGTGTCTGCATAACAGATTTGAGTTCTTTATTTTGGTTAACCTCTGACTTATACCTGCTTTCAGCCTCTTCAAGATTCTGAATACAATCATTTGATTTCATTTTTAATTGATTGATCTCAGCTTGGAGGGCATTAACATGTAATTCTTGGTCTTTTTGCAACTGTATACTGGTTTGATATGCATTTTTCATTTCTGCCAATTCATTTTCATATTCATTCAGTTTGGCTATATAATTAAGTCCACTATCACTGTTATTAGACTCTTCTAGATTAGACAGCCTTTCTTGCATATCTTTCATTCCCTCCCTATATGAGTCTATCTCAGTTTCAGCTTTTGTCAACTGAATACCCGCCTCTTCTGATGTATCACTGGCCTCTTTCAATGCCATATTCTCATGAAGTAACCGCATCATCTCTTCTTCAAATTCTTTCAGTTTTTCATTCATCTCTTCCTTTTCTTCAACATGTTCATCTTGCATTAGTTCTATCTTTTCTTTCAGGCTTTCCTTCTCTGATTCATAAGATTCAAGCCTTCCTTGAAGATGAGCTATCCACTTCTTGTCTGAGCCCATGTCAGTTCCATCAAGAGCATCAAGGGATGGGTAAAATTCATGAACAATGGACAAATCATCTTCATCAGTATGTTGGATCACTAGAACTGGCAACTCTGGTTTGTATACCTTACCAGGTTTCTTGTCTTCATTGTTTTCATCATCTATAACTATGCCTCCATCACTTTTATCCCCAATGGAATCAGGATAGATACCTTGTACAACATGTCTTGGTGAGTTTTCCTCAGGCTGATCAATTGGGTTCTTTCCTTGAGGATTGGATTTGTCCTCAGGAAATAGTTGTTGGTCTGCCAACAAATCGAATGCATCAGGTTCCTTTGGTTCACTTACCCTACCTATTTGATCATTACTGGATGAATATTCATGATCTTCATCCTCATCATCTGCTTCACTGAGTGGTATTATTCCAGTTTCTTCATCTTCATCACATTCTTTATCATCAATTAGGCAGTCTTTCTGGTTTGTAGACCTGCCAGGGACATTGTGATTATTTGTTTGGTTAATACCAGGCACAACAATTTTGCTTTGGTCATTAGGATCCTCTTTATTGTAGGATGATTCATATTTGTATGTAACTACATGATTTGTATCTGAGGCAATTGACTCATAATCGCTACTTTCATTACCTTCTTCAGACTCTCCTTGCTGCTCCTTCCCATTTTCAATCTCCAAATGTGAGCTAGTAGTCTCACTCATGATATCTTCAGCGTCTGATCCATCAATAAAATCATCATTCTGTGCCTCATTACTTCTAGACGATTCTTGCTGGTCCTGGGTTTCCTGACTTGTGTCTTCAGTTAAATCATCTGAGAATGAGCCATTCCTGGTATCTCTATGTAATTCTGCCAGTTCTTCTTTCTCGTCACCATCATTCTCTTCACTTGTCTCCCTTTCCACCACACCCTTCAATCCATCATTAACTGGTTGAGGATATGACTTATCAGGAGGAAGACTACCATGAGGGCTCTTAGGAATCTGTATATCCTCATTAGAGTTTTCACTTTCTGTGTCAATTATTTCAACCATCTCATCAAACCCCATTCTGCTGGCTGCTCTAAAAAAATCTCCCTGTTCCACATGCTCTCGTGGCTCATCATCATCAAAAGAAATGAGCAGATCTGAATTTGAATGTTCTGCATTTGAAGGCGTTTGTGGATAACCAGGCCCTTGTGATTCAATTGCGTTTGTTGTGTAGAGTCCATCTCCACCAACATTATCAGAATCATCATCAGATTCAAAGTACATAAAATCTGAGTCTGCAGGAGCAAGTGTTTCCCTAAAGCTTCTTTGAGACTCTCCTAACACTCCACTTTCAAGACCTGATTGGCTTGAATTAGAACGGGGTGTAAGAAGCTTGTGCTGGTCATCTGGGATTTGATCTTCAAGAGCTTTTATTTGGTCATTGAATACTTTTTCTCGTCTCTTTAACTCATTTTCATAATACTTTTTTGTATTTGCAATTTCATCTTTCAGGGATGATGATTCCCTGTTATTCTGAAGTTGTACAGTGGAAGGGTCAATGTCTGGAACAGAACAGTCGGACATGCACATAAAAACAATAAAATGTTAATTAGTAAATTTAGTTGAAAGAATACCATGGCTTATCTTTAAAAAGTGGTACATGTTAGTACTAACAGGACCGTTTATTACACCAGTAAATAGAGACATTAGAAAAACAAGGATTAGAAAAGATGTCAATATGCATAGGAAAGGTAACTTAT
Source organism: Sthenelais limicola (assembly GCA_942159475.1). Taxonomy (NCBI): domain Eukaryota; kingdom Metazoa; phylum Annelida; class Polychaeta; order Phyllodocida; family Sigalionidae; genus Sthenelais; species Sthenelais limicola. Next base: position 110,645,047 of record OW804096.1, on the reverse strand, counting down.
GTTGCGAATGCAGTTAATGTTTGTAGATTAGGTAATACACAATTTAAATACCTGTTTGTGATGATCCATCTGTTGTATCTCTCTCATTAATGTCATACTTTCCTTCTGGCAAATCTGCAACTTGGCCTCTAAGCTGATCAGCAACCATTGCCTTTTCTTTTTCAAGTTCAAGTTGTAAAGCATCAATTTCCTCATTCTTGTTTTTGGACAGCTCACTTCTCAGCTCCTCTAATGCTTTGAGCTTATCTACTTCAAGGTCTGAAGTTACTTTCTGTAGTTCTTCTTCTTTCTCTGTATATATGTTATCACGTAATTCCACAAGAGCTTCACTATGTTCAGTTTCCAGTTGTTTTCGTAACTCATGAACTGCAGCTTCCATATTGGCAGTGTACATTTCTTTTAAGTCTTCCAAGGCAGCTTGGTGATTAGCAGTAAGAGTTTTTAGCACTTTTTCATGGTCAGAATTGAGTTGCTCCTCAAGGTGCTGAAGAGCAGATAACTTTTCAGTTTCTAAAGTTTTTCTTAATTCTTCTATGGATTGCTTTTTTTGGGCTTCAGTTTCATTTATCAACGAGTCTTTCTCAGATTCGATTTCTGAAATAGCTTTCCTTTCTTCGACTAAATCCTGTTCAAGGTCACTAATTTTTGCAAGATGACCTGCTATGTCATTTTGTAGATTTTGTATGGTCTCATTAAGATTATTTGTATTACACCTTTCCTCCTCTAGCTCTTGCTGCAATTTCATTACATTATTTTTAGAGCCTCTGAGCTCAACTTTCGTCTCCTCAACAATACTCTCTTTTTCCTTTGCCAAATTGGACTTTTCATCATCCAACTCTCTTTTAACCATATTGATCTCATCTTCCCTCTCAGCTAGCACCCTTTGGAAATCAGCCACAATTTTAGAATGTAGATCATTCTGTGATATAAGAGCCTCATCGTTACTGTTATTAATTTTATCTGTTTCTTCAGCATGTTGGATTGACAACTGTTCTTCGAGATCTTGTAATGCTTTAGAGTGTTTCATTTCAATTTCATTTAACTGATTTCGGAATGATTCATCCCTTTGAGCCTCAACTTTATTGACTATTAAGTTTTGTGCCTGAAGGGCTTCAGAACCCAAATGCTCCTCAAGTTCATTTAAGGCTTTTTGGTGCTCTAGTTCAAGGTCACTCCTTAATTTATCTAAAGATTCTGATTTAACTTGTTCAAGTTCATGTCTCAAGTTTGCATATTCCCTTTGATAGCTATCTTCTAACTCCTGCTGAAGTTTCTCCAAGTTTGCATTCTCAGACTGCTGTTGAATGTTCTCGAGATCATTTTTGGATTCTAACTCTCGTCTCAGGTCATCAATTTGTGACTTTAAGGTATCTAGTTGTTCTGTATTCTCGTGTTCCATTTCTTCTTGTAACAATGCAGACTTGCTAGAAAATACTGCCTTGAGGGTTGTGCTTTGGGCTTGGAGTTGCATCTTGAGCTCTTCCTGTAATACAAACATTCAAAAATCAAAAATGTTCTGCAGTTCAAACATTTTCAACTAAATAGTCCAACATCATGATTTTTATATTCTCTGCAGGACATAATACAGAAAGACAGAGGATGACAATAAAAAAGATTAACATACCTCAAACTGTTTTCGCTGTTCATCTATTAAAGCATTCTGTCTGGATATCTGTTCCCGCTGTTGTTGTATAACGTCTTGCTGTTCCTCCATCCGTCTTTCCAGAGACTTGATATCAGCAAAGAACTTGTCTCTTTCCCCTGTAGTCTTTGCTAGAGATGCACTCAGGTTATCAATAGCACCTTGATGTGTGACTTCCAGGTCAGATCTAAGTTGAGCCAGAAGTGTTTCTTTAAGGGCAGCTTCTGCTTCAGCCAAGGCCTAGAACCCAAGATAGAAAAATGTGGACAGAACTATTATATACCATCAATTCGAAGGCATTCTTTATGTTTAAATACATGTATAATGGATATATAATGGAAAGGGTAGAGGAAGAGGTAGTCAGTATACAAGATCTGATAGTTTAAAATAGTCCTGCAAACATCCTACTGATGAATGGACACACTTGGTTCAGCAGTCTACAAACCAGAGGTCAGAAAAAACACGATTGGTCCTGATAGAATTAAGATCGAATTAGTACACAGCAGAAGGATTGAAATTAGATTATACAATAAAAATCAAAGAAAAAAAACAACTGCATCATGGCCTAAGCCTCACTCAAACTCTTGTGTTATTAACTAGCTAAACCATCTACAGGCTTGTATACACTTCTTTTCATCTTTCATTTAATCAAGATGTCGTAGGAAACCCAAAGCAATAAGGACAGAAGCGGGGATTCGGTATGAGCTTATTTTTTGGGAGGTCCACTTTTTTTAATCGTTTGATTTCATTTAACTACCTTTTCTAAAACTCTTACGTTTCTCATCTATTTGAATTCAAAGTCGTATGAAACATTACATTTACTGTTGTTAGAAATATGACACCTTGATGTATCCTATTTTTTTGTATATATTTAATTTAATTCAATAACGCTACACATATTTAACACATTATGTGCAACCGTCTTACACATTCGTAGAGGTTATCCTTACACTATGGTATTAAAAAAAACTCCAAAACCTATGAACTTCCATCGCCCTGAAGAAACCCACCACGAGGAGAAATACTGGACCAGTTAAGATAAATAAAATGAAAAAAAAACGAAGATGACGACTTGGGTGATGTATTCAATCTACCGAATTATTTAATTTAATTTCCATTTATCTGCTGTTTTATAATTCGATGTTAGTTAGGGCACAATAACAAAACGTCAACGCCAGGTATTTCCTGAATGAATAAAATATTATCAAAAGAATTAATACATTTGTAATTTATATTGTAAAATTTGTATTGGGATTGATACACGCACTCAATGTTGAATAGGTACTGGAACACTTAATTCAAAGGCCAGACTTCAAGATGATCATCGTATAGGATACCCATTCTCTTGATTACGACGAATGAATAATTAATTATTGATATTATCAATTCTGACCTTATCTGTGTCATGTCCTGTGACATCATCGATAACGTCGACATGTGTAGCGCCATCTCCCTGACGCACCTGAGTCCTACGTTCCCTCTCCAACTCATGACGTAATGCCTCTACTTGTGCTTCATACTGGGTTCGCAGATTTTCGAGCTGCAATTAAAGCATTAAATGACTACATCATTCATCCATGCATTTTTAAGGTTTCAGGTTATTAGACACTAACAATGTTGATTGAGTTAAATACATTGTCTCTTTACGACGAATCCATAATGGTACTAGAAGTCATAAAACAGAAACACCTTAAAACATGAGACCTCCTCCGCTTCCTAAGTTAAGACCATATCTGTTATATGGGAGCGAGGTCTCTTTCTCCCATCTAGAATATATAGTAACAACAATTGGCTAGTGCCTTCAGAGATGACAGAAACATTTTGAAATCCATAGAGTTTACATAGATGCTCAAAAAGAATTTTAACATCTATATAAGCTAATTAATAGACGTTCCCTAAGTAAATACAAACATTGAGAATATATACCGATCATATATATATATATTGGCTGTGGCAGCTCGCTAATATACTTCCATTATCTCCACTCATTATAATGGTAAATAGTCACAGAAATTATCAACGAGCATGAATGAAAATCGCATTACCCCAGATCCAATCCAATGAATAAACAATAGAGCACAGCTTGAAGCGAGCAATAATATATCCAACATATCAGGGAGTTCACAGTGTGATTATCGTAGTCGTATAATATAAATGATCCAGTCCAAATCCCATAGCCTGACGCAGGGGAACTGCCCCTCTCATGGGAAGCAGGCATAATACCTGGGGAATCGTCAATACCTGAGCCGGCATGGAGGGCTGCATAGTACATAACCCATAATCTATCTTGAAAACTGGAACCTTTACCAGATTCACAAATACTACGTTCAAGTTTATTGATTGCACAAACAGACAATTCTTCAATTCATATCGAAAAACCATATGTATTGCTCAACTGCCACTTTTCAACAGCTTTCAATTAAGTTTCAGAGCCACGGAGATAAATATAAACAGTTACTCTTCTTATTACAAGAAGCATCATCCCCGTCGGTAAGCTATGTAATGTGAGTACAGAGCACTGAGTCGGTAATGTGAGTGTTGGGGCTCAATACTACACATCAACATTGAAGGGCATATTCATATGGCAGTGTCACACCCTACTGTCACTGGAAACATTCAGAACTGTAACCATGGCAGCCACATAGGCTATACAGGGAAAATAAAAGTATATGGCTAGACCGGCTGTTTATGCTGCTCTGATCAATACTGATAGAACATGTAGCAAACTAATGTTCAGGTAATATGACATGCAAAACTTTTCTGTCTGTATAGCTTTATAGCATGTTCTGGCATATTCACCCGACAATGTTAACTATATATAACCAGTGTCCCTAATAAAGTGGGTGATGTTGCGGGGGCTAACATAGGGATTTACAGTGTTGAGAAATGGGAGTTTTTAAGGGCAATACATATATTATATATATGATTAAAGTACATCATTACAAGGAAATTGCGTGTCCGTTGAGCGGAAACCAAAAGCTGTAAAGTCACTCAGTCTGGAATATCTCAGAAATCACAAACCTCATACCCACTAAATTAGCAGATCAATGAATAGACATCCATTAATTACCAATTTATGAAATCCAATCGTTTTAATTCAGAATCTTCGGTCTGAATCGTATGTTTGGGTAACGATATCGTTTGTATATAAAAAATGAAATCTGGACAGTAGTGATATCACTGAAAACTACCAATAAGCGTTATATCCAAGCACTGACGGGCATTATTTAAACGGTTTTTAAAGGGTAATTGTTAGTATTAAGTATTGGACGCCGTTTCTCCTCTAAGCTTTGAATGAATTATGAGATTCCAAGACTAATTAGTAGGCGAGATCCATTTTGCCTCCAGCTGATGCAATTGATCAAAATGTTTTAAATTAGGTCTCCTCTTATGATTTTGTCCACGCATATGGACCCTCTAAAGGTCTGCACCGGGGTCTGCATCCGTGTGGCAATGACACTATGGACCAGTATAACTCCCCACTAAGTCTGCATGTTGACCACAAAGATAGTTCGGTACTGTAATGATTTGGGAATAAATTATTGGTTCCGTCAGCTGATGCCAATAGAGAGGTTACTCCAGGTTCCAGAGAGTAAGGAAAAGAAGCCAACCAAGCTTCGTTTGTATTGGTATCCTTAGCAGGGCACGTGGGAAGGACTAACTAAAAATGGGAACAAGACGAGTGTAAATATTTAGGTACAAGTAAACTGACGTTTGAGAAAAGTATTCGAAATGGGAAGGCATATTGATGTTAATATTTCGTTTCTAGAACGGCATCCAAGGAAAAGGAGCTAAATCATATACTTGTTCGAAAATATACCCCCAAAATGTTATTGTATGATCCTTATTTCTGAACGAGTCGACCAAAACAAACACACCGAGGCGGGACCGATAGGGAGCCGGATCATCCAATTAATATGCCTTTAGTTTTAAGATACCCTGTCAGTAGAAGTAATTGTTAAGAAATACCAGAGCTCAAAATAAATGTGTCATAAAAGCGAACTAATTAAAAGAATTAATAACTTAGATAATAACTTAGTTTTACTGACCCACCTGTTGTTTGAAAACTTGAATACCTTGTAGGAATGTCATCATCGTCAAGTGACAACGGATAAATATAAACCAGAAGAATGTCCTACATACACAAATAGGACATGCCCGTGGTCTATTTAGCCACATGGCAACTAGGGTGTAACATATATTTCGGAGGGGGCAGACAGGATCAGCTAGGATCACCAGTCCTAGTCGGGGATCTCTTTCAGCAGTGGACAATGGCTACTGATTGTAGGATCCATAGTGAACAAAAGCAGATTTTTAGGAGGGGGCGGGGGCACGAGTACCAAATTTTGCAGCTTTAAATGAGAAAAGAAATGTCAAGAATCATACCCTAAAGCACTATAAACATTTTGCACTCTGATGAATGATATCAAGCGTTATATATATTTATCATTGTTTATCAATTATTATCTTATTGCTTTATATTTTGAAAATGCCAAGTCCCCGAATAAGTGAAATTTAACATCCTAAAAATGTTCTCTACAACCCTGTTCCCACATCAGACCACTATATCTTGATGCACGCAAGATTCGCAGATCAAAAGTAATTAGTCCCAATTTTAAGTGGCACCAGAAAATCTAAAGATGTCAAATTCTGACCATCTCGCAAATCATTCGCATCCTCATCTTGGCCATTTGGACGTTGGGCCCAACACACAAAAATGATACTCATGAGTACTCGAAATTATCAGGGACATACTCACCCTTTGGCTGGACATCTCAAAGAGAATACCGTCAGGTTGCCAGCTGAGGCAAACACCATCTTGCTTCTCCTTGCCAACCAATTGCATCGAATTAATCCGGAACATCGTTGATGTTCGAATTGTTCCAATCAAAATCAATTAATTCAAGTCATCCTGTATTGGATTCCATTCCTGGCATAATAGAATGGATATTCACACCAATCCTGCATTCATATGCTCAATATCGTTGGTGACCATGGTGATTCCTTTGGAATATTAGTCAAATTGAAGTTGGTGTAATTAAAATGTATTCTTATCCCAATAAGGACATAGGAATAGCCTGGGCAGTCAAAAGTATTCCTTCTTATGATGAGCGTTTTTGGTTGAGATGAATCCTCCAAGTAACAGTTTGGCTTAGATATATAGACATAGATGTTAATACACATGGACCCCTCTGAATACTGAGAGGTCCGATGGACAGACTGACGTTGACAATGAACTATTGCTCAATAGAGCAACTATGAGTAAACCACCCCACATCCAGACAACCAGGTCATGCTGACAGGGCCATGCATTGGCCAATTAGCTATAGGTTTCTATGGAAACAAATTCGGTTTATGGTCAGCTGAGTCATTCGAACAAATAACATAAGAATTATGAAGTCTGAATGGAGTAATTGATAAGGGTACCAGCAAGTAGCGACGAGGACGAACATGCGGGTAGGGGTGAAACTTAATTAGGATCAAAAGACGATGCTGGTAGGGATATGGCGATTATGTTTACTTAGGCAATCATCCTAATTATATGTTTGATGTATAAATTGTATTAGTGTAATTGGTAGTGCATAATCTATCAATTTTAGCAACAAAAAGGTTAAATGAAATAAAAATATCAATTTGATTCATGCGATGTTACCCTTATCAGGAGGATATAGACACCATCCAGCTCTAATATAAATAGCCGATACAGGGGAAATATGCGTATATATAGTTTAAACTCATTATAGACGGGCAAATAAGAGTAAAGATTCATTATATACACATCATGTCGTGGTGTAACACTGTATAATTCTAATATACAGAAATGACATCGGAAAAAAACCAAACATCAGGTTCCTACTGTTAGGAACAAAAAGCCCGAGGTTCAGTTAGGATTAATGACCAATATCTTTGGCTTGGTGGTGCATAATCCCGAGGCGAAGTCGAGGGATTATTCACCATTAGTGCACCAGCAGGCACATTAAGGCTATTGATTAATTTTAGTCTCTGCCTAAGCTATACCCCAAAAGTATATATTATATAACATTCCCATTATGTTAATATCTTGATACATGAATCTCAAAAGGAGTCAATTGAATAATTCATGTATGTCTCACCTGATTTCAAGGATAGAACAACTAATGCGTGCAGATAAATAGCGGTGCCATTAAAAAACTAAACAAAGACCATGGGGGAAATGACGCGAGGAAATATATCGATTCAGAGTCACCAATGCATAAAATGAGGGCATCCAAGGGGAGGAGGGATACTCCTAGGTTTAGTCCCTAGTTATTGGTTTGGTTTTGTTCTTACAAAAGCTATCAAAACACAGAAGAAACAAGTGTGGCGATATGTGGTTGATGCTCCTTTTTAACCAAAAAAATAGGCTCAGATGAGTATTGGACTTTGGAAGAAAATATTTCCTCTGAGAAAAAAGTAAAATCAACAATCAATCATTGAGACAATTGTTGAACCCGAGGAACCAATAGGAGCACTTTCGAAATAAGGGCTCATGAATAAATTATACTAACCCAGCGGATTGGGTCTAATTCACAAGCAATTAATTAACCCAACACACATCGTTATAAGAGAATACAGGGGGAAATTATTCCCAGCACTCGCATGTGCGTAGATATTTAAGGGAAAAGTAATTTTGCCATCTTCTAAATATGAAACTTCCGAGCTCCTCACAATTTAACTGAAATTAGAGTTATAGTATTTTGCGGGATTAAATTAATATCATGAATAAGGAAAATAAAAATGGTGTCACTTAATTGGTGGCCAAATTGGGGGTTCATTTCCCGGCTTCTCGTGATAGGCAAGCATCAAGTTGAAAACCCCTCGCTGTTCTGCATGGATGAATGATGGATTGGAAAGAAATCAATACCGGACAGATCAATAACTAAAGGGTAGGAGCAGGGGTCTGCATACCCTGTGGTGTGGGATTAATGTACAATGTATGATTAGCTATAGTAATTGACATGTTGTGGTAGATATAGAGTAATATGTCAGTATTTGATAAGAGTTGCTTATACCGACTCAGTACCAATAGGGGTATATAGGGGTCGGGTGGGAAAATCAAAAGGTTTTTTTGATCTATAACCGACCATAACAATCACATCGTGATAAATTAATGTGAAACAAGGAAGTCTGGATATGGGACAAAGGGAGTGAAATATTTACCCATGTGTTCAACCATCAAAATACAACGCCAATGATCCCTCAATATCAGACAAATAGCTCCAATATTCAACAGTATAGGTAAATTAGGATGTATGCACGGAACATAAACAAAATATCACATTAACACGCAATGTCTAAATACATGTATTGCATTCAAATAGTCCATACAGGTCAGGCATATATGTACGCTGACGGTTAATGCTGAGCTTTCCTTCCCTTGGTTGGTCCATTATTCAGTGAAAAGTAGTCAGTCAAATAAGGCTCTGCAATATCTAAATAATCCCAATTAAGTTTATAATAGTTTTTATCACTAAATGTATCCATGGTCTGTGGAAATACCTGTGCTATCCCTTACTCAGGCTTTGTGATTTGAATACCGACGATTGAATATTCTCCAGAATGGACATGTCACTTATGGGTCTTCCTGTTGCTATAGTAACTCGGACGCTGTGTTTCCTTGACTTCAACACCTGGAGTATTCGGGCGATAATGCGTGAATATTGACACACAGACCGAGGCACCAGAGTATTTGTTGTTCTAAACTGACAAACATTTCATTGATTCCTTACATCGTCATCAAGACACGTATCTTCTTCGCAGCCTTTAACAATTACCTACTTAAATGATGATAATAACTATTATAATCATGATAATAGTAATAATCCAATTGAGGAGTGTATCCATCAGAATTCCACTGGGAGAAATCCATTATTGCTAAATAAGACAAATAAGATGGTATAGTGGGATCCAGCTGAAATGGGGATCTACTATGTGCATGGCCACAGTACACTAGTTGTGGCTGGGCGTCGCACTGGAGGAATCAGGAGGTGGAAGCGTGAAGGGTAGAAAAGGGGGAAGCTCAGGTAGATAGACACTGGAGCATTGGGCAGGTGAGCCACCAGAAGAGGCTGGGGGAGGCACTCACCAATTCTAATACAATGTCCTTAGTCAGCATACTAAACAGTGATCAAGCTATATAGGATGGATCTTCTAGGAAAGATGCAGGTGAAATGAAGATACACGTGGATGCATTTTCCAAACTGCACTGCAAAGGCTATTGATACACAATTGTAAAGCTTAAATATATAATAGCTATATATATGCTAGATATGGGTAGTGAAAGCTAGTGAAGTATGATTGACCATTGAAAACATATACCCCTATAATAATTACTGATTTACATGTAGATATAATTGTTAAAACCTTTGTTACAGTAAGACTGGGATGTAAATGGGGTTGATTTTATAGCGTAATTTGCTTTTTGAATTGATCCCAGATCAGAAAATAACCCACTGTATATATGTAGTGTCCACAATGCCATATTAATTTGTGTAGCGACAATTGACAGGAAGATGCCTATTGGGTGTGAGGATAAACAACCACAGGTAGGTGTATAAAGGGAGATGCTGGTCACCTAGTCCGAGGGAAAGCTTATTATTATAATAATGACAATAATTGATATTATATGAAATTGAGTGAATTAAACCCTCACAAGTACTACTTGATGGCATCATATCATGTATTGTGTTTTCAGGATGGAACATGTACAGGTATGCACATGAATGAATGACTTGTCAGGTGAAAGATATGGAATGCTATACCTGATGATCCCAAGGTGATGTCTAGAATGGATATATAATTATGCTTTCAGAGAAAAGAATATAAGCTTGCAGTTCAAGCTGCATGTTAGTAAGAATCGATCGATTTACATCAATAATATCAAGAGCTGGGGATATCAATATTCCTCTGTTTGTTAGCTTTGGAGTCGGTAACTGGATGGAGTGGTATCAAAACAACTTTCGTTACACTCAACAAGCATAATGGTAATAAAGTGATAATGTATGGATTGAAAACACACTATACATGTATGCATATATGGGTGCGGATCATGAATATGACCCCAGTGCTCTCAGATTATGTCCCCAGCCATTTTGCCTCATACATTAAGAGACAGAGCCTTCATTCATATCTCATCCGATAGGATAGGTCACAATGAGAGCTTTCCAGCAATGTATAGGTTTGTGGATCTATTTTTTTTTAATACGATGATATTATCAGGGTAATTTTGTCTCTGAAAGTACATATTTCTACTGATTTCCACACTAATTCCCATGTCCACAATCAAGGTACCATTGCACCTTATATATATTAATATTATAAGCAATACAAGTGTGCCTAGAAACTCTCTCAAAGACACTAAGCGATTGATTGAATACATCCTATTCGAAGTAAATGTGATAACCAATGTCGTTCGTGATACGGAAAGGATATCATGTTTCTTTTCTCCATAAATAGTGAAAAGGTTAATGAAATACTTGAGAGCGAACATAATGAGTTTTTGTTCCAAAATCTCTGCCTGGCGTGAGGAGAATAAAGGTATATCTGTGTTTTTACTTCCAATCCTCCATTAGAACTGCCACTGCCACTTTGTTCCCACCAATTCGCATGAATCTGGTGGGAACAAAAGATATGATACATCATACTTGGCAGAAATTGGGACAAATTACACTCCCCCCGCCCCCCCCCCCACACACACACACACCTCCCGATAAATCGATCGGACTTACTTAATTTATACCTTTAGATCACAGTTTAAAATATAACCAGGCAAGTGTCATTGGGTAGAGAAGGGAACATGTGCCAAAACACAGTACGACCGAAGGTTATTTTAACTGCATTTCCATGCCAAATAAAAGTCAAATATAAAATCAAAGCCTAGAGGTCGCATAATGTGATAGACCCCTAAATGCAATGGGAAAGGGTATTTGCACATTGGACGCAACGATTTGAGGAAGTACAAGTGTTTGAATACCTTTTGGTGACAACTGGTGAGTTTTCCACCTAAGTTACATATAACGAAGGTAATAGCATGTGGTTATATTTCAGAATGTCCCGAAGGACAGGAATATGTGACCCATCAACTCGATTCCAGTTTAGAGCAGGGCGCTAACAACCGTCTCCCAAACAACCATGGCGTTTCTTAATAGGGTGGATTACATGTTTTGAGTTTGAAAAGGGAGGGTAGATGTGTTCGAACCGTCTGAATAGATTATAATGAGACAACTATTTTTTTTAATAAAGTAGTTCCTCATTCAAATATTAGATTCACTATACTACTCATACACGTTAGGTTAAGCCAGTGGATTGGGTGAGCCGCCACTGAAGAATATGCCGGCGATTAAGTTTAAGATCTAGTTGATCGTTAGAAAATATATTTGACTACGTCTAAGTTATTTGGGACATTATTTTGGGGATCTGAAAGTTGGGAATACCTGATTGAGATTGATTCTTACATCAATCTCTGGGAGTTATCTTTAATCTCCACAATAGCACCAGCAGGTGGACAATTCAAGAGTTGATCCATTCCATACGTCCGCATTCCATACACGCCTGGTTAGTGCAGCCTATACCTACTATTGTGTAGATAGAACTCCACTTCCTCGTGGGAGGAACCAGAGTGAGACTCGTCACCACTTCAAGCGGAAAAGCAATTAGCAAACCTATTATTCCTTTGCCAGCGAAATTAATGACTAGCTAAAAGACGTACGTATACAGGTACCGGCGTTCAAGCAGTTAGGGTGTTTCAACCAAGGATGCGTGTTGTCGTTTAAGCTATAATACATTATCTTTAACACTGAACAAATGGTGTCTGACCCAAGGCATCTATAATATTAATTCTGTAAGAGAAAAGTTCTCCGCATCTCCTCTGAAGCTGCTGGAGGGATTGCTGCGATTTTCGCGGTGGACATGCTTTGGCATAGTGGGAACCCGCTCCACTATGTTTTATGAGCGATATCCTAGGAAATAAGGGTTTAATAAGGGTTTTAAATTAAATTCACACCCGCTTCTTGTACGCCCACCTTTTTACGTTCAGATTTCCATATGAACGCAGTAGCTGGACAACCAGCGAACATGAGTCAAATAGGCTAAATGCTGCATCATAAGAAAGAACGTGTTCAGTCTAGTAGCTAACGCCAAATTCAGGACCTGGATCGGGCTTTTGATAAGCAAGGGCTATCAACATGACTGAGTGGACCGACCGGCCTAACCACAACTATGTGTGGCATCAGTGAGACCTCCGACAATGTATAGTCCAGCCAATCGAAGCCTTCACACACACACATAAAAATAACAAAAAACCCATGTACAGTTTAGCTTCTAGAGTCCTATTCTCTGAAAACTGAGCAATTTATGGTGAAGTGAAAACTAATTTATATACATTGGTTCGGTCAGAGCAGCAGGGAGTATGGAGATCGGTATCACTGCTGTGGCGATGAAGCCAGGACTGTGTTGTCATAGCAACAGAGTTCAACCTACATCATAAGAATGAATGCATGTAAGTCAGTAACATAATCCTGCTCCTCCTCCCTGTCCTCCTCCGTCCATCCTCACAGAATTCGTTTAAAGTTTAAACCTCTTTATTCCTGTTCTTCCCTTCATAATTACCATTACTCTAATATAATCCTCTTCCCCTGTCTCTCTCTATCTCTCTTCCCATCCTTTTGTCTCAAAAGGTGGGTTGATTAATTTAAGGTAACAACACCGTATAGTATAGAGAAACTCGCCAGAATATAAATGTTTATATTTCGCATATGTTTGTACTTATTTTTGATAAATGTTTGACAAATTAGATCAAAATGTTTCTTAAATAAAAAGGGAACCACCAAGGAAGACCAATTCAGCAAGGTATAACCCATACATCCAACTTAGCGTTGCAATATATGAGCAGAATCATTCGTATACAAAAGAACCGACCAGATGTCAAGGTGGCGATTAACTTAAGATTACTATTGAAGGTAGTATTGCCATTGACATCAATTAACACCTATCAATATCAATACAGATGTCCCTATAAAGTAGCAGTATCAATCAAATATTGACGGAAGCATAAACATCCATCGGCTTAATCTGATAAATCTAGCTTTCATTCAGAATACAAGGTGAGATAATTTCCAGTCGATGGTAGTCATAGCAAATCGAAAGATAAAAACTCAAATGGATAATAATAGATGGATGTAGAGGCCGATAATGTAAAGTTCCTACAACAAATTGTCTTGTTTACTGGTGCATTTAATGATATGCATTCGTCTACGAAAAAGTCAATGCGCCGATACAAGGCAAAACGTTAAGGGTATTCGTCCAATAAAAATGGAAACCATGTAGCAACTGTATGACTCCCCTGGAAAGAATCTATCACATTCTGTAGGTCACTGCCTATGCCAGGCTATACACATAACAAAACAGGTCGATCAATAATCAATAGCTCCCAATGAATTATCAATACTGGATCGGGCCCCGGTCTCAAGCTCCATGCGGATCCCAGATCCCAGGTATACATACATATATAACCAAGCCCTCAAACTCCAGGGTTGTTGAGATAAACCCCACAAGTGATACTAACCTTTTTTCTTACGGTAACAACTTGTACGAGAACTTCTTCCCTGGTTCTGTTGTTAAAACCATTGGTGTAAATCCGCTCCTGGGTCTCCATGGCTACACAGGCAGCGGTTCTACTCCAGTGGAAGAGGTAGATAGAACGCTGGGGGAATGTTGGTATCTCGTATACAGTTCTCTGTGTTAGACAATCTCGACCTGTGGTGGAGGGGACCACGCCCACCCCTCCTCCTCCCTCTCCACGTGGGTTGGCAGCGAGCCACAAATGAGTTGTTAAATTGGGTAAGGATCAATCAGCCGTGACAATCAACAAAACCACAGTGCTCCGAATTCTTGAAATAGGGATGGAACCAACTGTTGTGTAATGCAACTGTTGTGTAATGTCAAAACCAATAAAGGTTTATTCTGGGCAAGAAGGATCCGTGGAATTGCCAAAGAATTTAGATGTATCCGTTTAAGGTGAAATTATCCAGAGCGATTCAAATGCCAAAATCAGTCCATTATTAGGTTTACTGGGATGAATCCCTTATAAATCAGAATCCAGCGCTAAACGTAATATCAGTGATACAAAATTATCTTCGACTCTCTGGACATGGCATGTATGCATATCTGTATACACAGGTAGAGAAATAGCAATACCATGTCACCCTAACACTGTATAAGGCTATTCAGAACTCAAGGCGCTGTACAAAGAACATCCCTTATGTACTAGATACACTCTTCATAGGAGGGAGACCAGGTCGATATTAAGTCACTCTTGGTATATAGCTCCGAAATAGCAACAGCTTCCTGAAATGTGTCCATCAAAAATATATGTTCCAGTATGATTTATTGTGCATGTGCATTGATAAATTCCTTAAAGTCAAGTGCGATACATGCATGGAGTTGACAGAGTGCTATGTAGACAGGATAGGTTTATACGAATGTTCGTACTCCTGTTCATGTTCTGGAGTACATCTCTGCAGATGTAGCAGTTTTATTCCACTCCCTCCCATATGTAACCCACTTACACACTAGTGACTCTCGCTAGTGTTTATGAATGAAGTATTAGGATGCAGACACCCCGCGGCCTGGAAAAATTGGCAGCTAGATTGCCCACATCATTCAGTAGCATCTCTTTAGGAGACAATATTACCTCAAGGTACAGAATCACCAAGTTTTTCAATTAGAATACATTATAATCAGAGGAAGAATATCAAGTAATTCCATCTTGTGATAACTTCCCTTACTTTTTATACGTATGATTAGACTCTGGTAGGAAACAATCTATATATCCACAAAAAGGTGCAGTCCTAGATTGCAATTGAGAAAGGACTGACCAGATCAGCCTGAGTATTTTGGATAGTCATAAACCATTCTGACTTGGGAACTGGACAACACAGATATTCATGGCTTAATCTGAACCATCAGGCCTGTGACTCTGCACGAATGGCTAATGGCAATCTGTGCAAACAGTTTAAGTGATAATTGTCTGGTGACAGATCTTCATATGGTGACATCTCCGGGGCCAGGCGGTACCATAATCCAACAGGTCAGTTACACCTGGCCTAGAATAATGTTCTCGGCAAATTTCATCTCCTTTACATATATATTTCTTAAGTGGCTATATAATAGTTATCAAAATAATTGTATTTCTTTACATCTGTTCCGCAGCCCACCCTTACAGGTATTCTCGTTCCCACCAAGACCATTAACTAGACCATGAATACACGGCGTTATAAAGGTGATTGATTCTATGCACAGGAAGGACACATCTGAATCAATATAACCTTGTCACTGGCATTCCTCTGACAGCTCTGCAATTAGTAGCATACGTCTTCATCGCAAGTAACTGTCTGTAACTCAGCGGTGGCAAAATCTAAACAAAATGCAGCATTTGGTCATTTGGCCCCTTCCACTGTTTTGCCTGAATGATTATTCATAACGGATTCCTGATCCACAACTTTGGGTGACATCGACGATAGTCAACATTAACGCTGTTAGATATTGTATAGTGCGAACTATTTGGAATTTCAAATTGGACAATGTTTATATTGCCACTGCCAAACAGGTGTGTCAATGGGTTTTCGATTTACAATTCAACATCAGTTTAAAACGAGCATGTAATATATGATGTAATTGAATAATAGAGTCCGTCATGATTAGACATGTCCATGTTTAGACAATACATGTTCAGCCAACCAGTACCATTAAAGAGAACGCATGTACCTACATTAAATATATGCTTGGCAGTGGGTCAAGGATGTGGTCAAGGATGTCCAATGACTACAATTCTAACCCCCAAATTAAATCAATAAGTGGGTAAACAAATCACACAGAAATCAATATTCTATAAACAAATCTTTCTTATAACATATTTCCATGGTAAAGTTTACCAACAGGTGATTGGATGTTAGAATATAGATAGGGACATTCGTCTCTGGATTTATTCTACATTGTATTGGATGATGTTGAACGATTATGCCAAATCATAGCACTGAGTGAAAGCCGAGTTTTACAATGGTCCTCGGGGCACCCGGGCACAAAACATGTATAAGTTGCATGGTAGAATATTAAGTCAAAAATGAATCATTCATAATATTTGGATATTTTGTTCATGCAACGCTAGAATATTTAATCATGAAGACTAAACATGAATATTTATCAATTCGGGAAAGTCTACCTCCAGGGAGAATGCCTGACCGGTCCATAAAATCTGCTCCAATGACATTAATTGGATTCACACAAAAAATGTATTTACAGTGAATCTACGAACAGAAGAAAACGCTCCAATTTATTTCGGTATTTATCAAACAATTCAATATGCAATAACATGGGGGAAAATTGGAGCTTGTTATTGTAATTATTAACTATTTAACTGACTTCACATCATTAAATGCCTTCCTGTATCAAATACGATCAATCAGGTGCGCTCATAACTCTACTCCTATCTCGACGACTTATGAGAAATCTAGATCTGGAAATCCACTGGAATTAATCCCCGCCCGTACTTATTCCATAAATGAGATGATTAGGAGCAACTAATCCAGTTATTATAATACTGGTGTATCCTTGGCCAGTTCACAGCAGAGAAAAATCCTCCATAGCAGAACATGTTATGATCTTACGTACAAGGTTCCAACCCTCCTGGATCTCACCTCAAACTCTTTGCTTGCTCCAGGTGAAAGAGAAGCCTATACCAGCGGGTGGGTATAGTCTCAGTCCGGCCCCCTAATGTACAATGGAAATTCGGACTACCATCACACTTGGCAGTTAACCCTTTCACACTATTTCAAATAAAACTCTTCTGGGACAAATTATGTAAAACATGAAATTATAAATATGGAATGGTATGCAATAAAGCTATAAATATGAATGCCATTTGTAAATGTGATTGTATGTAAGATTGAGAAAGAATTGAAATCAGTAGAGAAGCGGGTGTTATTTTAGCACCATCGCGGGAGTGCTTTGTTAAAGTATTACGTACCTCAGTAGATTAAGGTAGGTATAAGCTGATCACCTAAGCAGGGGATTAATGGACCAACACTGATATCTCTTTTATTAACCGGGCAAGAGTTAAACCAGGCGCACGGTTTTTACTATGGAAAACTTAATTTAATCGGGATTTCCCAGCCATCCTTCAATGGTACAATTAGTCTGGAATAATTCCCGTAATGATCTGCACAGATTCCTACTGAATTTTCAACCATTGTGCAAGGGCTAGGTATTAAAAGGTACTTCCTAGATTTTACCGTAAATTTAATGTGAATCACGCGAGCCAGTGCATTTTTATTACACATACAATCATAATAATAGGAAAGGACTTTTTTCATGCTTGAAACGTTCAATAGAGGGAATTGTTGACTCCCAGCGATCCTTAACATTGAGCTTTGTACAGGGAAATATATAAGGGAAAGACATTAATTTTACATGGACATTTCACGTGAATATCTGCTGTTATTCTCCTCATATAACCATAAAACATTTCTGTCAAAGAAAATGCAACGCAAAATGGTTAAGTTTTCACAAATAAAGAGGTTCAATTTGCAAAATGTTTATCTTTGCTGTAAAAGGATTAAATCACGTAATATATAACAACTTCACGCTATGTTTATGCAGCATTCCGTCATTACTAGCGATCGATCTTTGTGACCGGTCATAAATTCACCTTAAATTGTCAATGTTTGCCGGAGTTCCCTCTGTTTTATGAAAGTTTACGGCTTTGAATGAGAAATACGCATTTCACGTTGCTGTCAAAGGTAATGAAATAACCCCAGGATTTGCGTGTGTACAATACACGACCGACCTAATAGAAAGAATACTAGCTAATACTGTCACATTGTAACCATTGGTGCGTTGTCTTCAATAAAAAGAAAGACAAAAACCGCACTCAGGATTATTATTATTAACGTTGCAGGTAATGCTCAACATCTAACCAGGTGAGGTATGTCCCCTTAGGACTAATTGAATTACAGTCGGTTTAAATGAAAACAACAAATTTAAACAAGGATTACATGTTTCTCGACAGGCGAATACCAACGAGGGTTACAATACATGTGCAGACCCAGTTTAGGGTGTCAATAAGTGTAGCCAAACAAGTAAAATTGGGAGCGTTACCCAAACAAGCTATGGGAAATCCTTGAGTACACTCTTCACATTTCTCCGCTTCCTTGGTTAATCCTGATACTGAACAGTATGTAAGAAATGGTGGCTTAAAACCCTCAGAAGCATGGAGTGGCTTGAGGTAGAGTAATTAACCTTGCTAAAACAAGACTGTGTTTATTTGTAGTGCGTCATGAAAATACCCCATGGATATTGGAACTGCGATCATGGTCCGCATCAAACAAACACGATAGTAAACGAACACGATTCAAAACAAAAATAGTCATCCAAAAAGTTTTAAAAAACCAGTGCAAAGAAATGTATTACAGCCTAGAAAGTCAGTTATGAACGGTAATAGTATCTGTGATTGAAATTTTTGTCGGAGAATGAAATGTATCACATCATGTGAAATTTTGTCGAATAGACATTTAAAAAAAAAGAAGATTTGTGGTCGCATTAGAGGGGCGGGCATTAGAGGGGCTTTAGGGTGGGTGGGTGGTCGCATTAGAGGGGCTCTAAGGGGGAAGGCATTGAGGGATTATTTAAAGTTGTTGTAATGGAACTAAGTAGACCATGATAGAAACATCATTCATTTGGTTTAAAAAGTTGACAAGCCATTAGGTTTATACCTAAAATCTTTTTAAAGGAAATGACTGTTAGAGTATATTATACAGTATACACATGTAGATACCTTATTCAATAAATATGTAAAATGGAAAATTAGTGATATAGAAGGTTTGTTTGGAAGAGCTGTCATGGACAGAGAATACGAACCTATTGTATATATTTCATTTTCAGATATTCGGGGGCACCAATGACGGATCCAGGAGTTGGACTCTAGGGGGGGGGGGGCACAGGCAGTCCTCATTCAGGTCATTTATGTGTGGTGGGAATTTTTACAAATAAAGTAGTTAGCATGCCAAAAAATGTCTTTAAAATACATAAGAGCTTCTCATTTTAAAGGAATAATTCTGGCAATTTTTTGCTTGTTAAAATTAAAGTGTACAAATTTTAAGTTGCCTGAGATGAGATGAATGTTACTCGTTGTTAAAAAAACTAAAAAAAGCTGGTTTAAAATAATGACCCAACAGTGTCATAGCCACCATATATGGGTCGGGGGGCATGGTCATCCAGGAAATATTTTAGAAAATGAGTACCAGTTGAACACATTCTACAGGGCTTTGAGCTTTAGATCTAGAATTACTGATGCACTTTGAAAATTACTGCTTTTTAAGGCCCTTAAACCCCCACAATCAAAATTACTGATTATGGGAACTCTGCCTTGAACCGTCCTTAATTGAGTAGGAGAAATGTGGATCTCCATTCAGGGTTCTCCTAAGAAATATATGAGAGTGTAGCTAACATCTAGGGGCCTGCAGGGGACATGACCTCGCCAGGACTTTTTTTGAGCATATTGAGTACTGTTTTAATGCATTCTGCTGGTTTTCAGACCCATCAGAACAATCCTTTAAGGTTGAGAAGGTACATAATATCAAACTATTTTCACAGTTACCTTAAAGATATTACCAGGGTTCAATGATTCTCAAAAACAATAGTAGAGGTTTTCCGAAGAATAAAAAGAAGGGTATAGCCCTGGATAAAGAAAACCACCCCCTATTCCTTGTAAAATCATTATCTTTAGATCTACACACTCACCACCATCACTCCACAACCCCTTCTACCAAACCCCGCACCCGACTCAGCCTGACAGCCACAGCCTGACAGCTCATTACCAGGAATAGGGGATTTGTATGTGCCACTCAGCATATCTATTACAGTGCAACTAATGTTACTAAAAAATCTTGATCAATTAATGGTAAAATAACTGATGTGTTATCATGCCAAATGGCAATTTACATTCCAGGAATAATAATGTATATTCAACACTGAACATGGATCGATTTGTTTAGTTCCTGGTGGCTATGCAAATTCCCCTATTGAGTCACCAAGGCACAGACACAACAAACCCATGTGCTACCGCTAACTCCTACAAAATCTCTACTAAATCGGCCGGCCGAGACACGGGGGAATATATCCTTGTGTAGGGTAGTACCGTATTATGTACAATAGTGGCTCTAACAGGAGGCTTCGCTCCATTTAATATTTGATTTAAGAAAAAACAAGCTTCAACCTATATTTTGCTACCCCTAAAATTAGTGGAAGACTAACTATAAGAGCTGAGCTGATACAAAAAAGACTGCCAATAATAAGATACTGTAATGATGTTTAAAATTTATTTTTAATTTGTGAGGGATGGAGATATCCCTAAAACCGAGCATGTGGGCGACTGTGATCAATGTGTTATACTGGACGAGAGGCGACCAAAAACCGCCTTGAGAAAGGCGGTGCGCAGCAGGCATATTTCAAATCCTTCTGTCGCCCCGGGCCTTCACAGCCATGGCTCAATACCTTCCACATCTCAACCTGGCCGCGTCGTTTTCCTAGTAAACATACCGATAGCCAACATCCTTACCCAGAAATCGCAACGATAGGATGTCCTCTGCAAGTTTTGTCACAAGTCAGTCACAAGCACCTCATTTATCACAGGAAAAAACATATTATGGGCGGTTTGATACTTCTGGACTTTGTGCAACCGACCCGCCCCCTACAGGGCGGATTTAGACCACCTTTAAACTTCCTTACGTTGCTCAAATACCCCTGGTCTTCTCAGTTATACAGAACTCCCAGCCATGGACCTGTTTTTTATGTTTTCCCATCTAAATGGGTACCATTACATCGTCTGAATGGCAAGTTTTGTTCCTCATGAGGCCTTTTCAGGGGACGACTTATGTATAATGTGGTACAGGAAAGTTGCAATTTTAAATATAAAGATTGGTTTAGACTCCCACCCCTGTCGCACCTCTCACACACACTGCACCTTCACTCACTCACATAGCCCCAGTACCACACACTGCCCCTCCCACTGCCTGCCACTGCCTGCCACTATAGCTCGAACCACTAAATAAGGCCCATAAACATTATGTTTCCAGACATCTCTCCAATTGAACCCTGATAGCTTTTTATTTTTTTATACGAGTTCTGAACAAGTATATATATTATCAGAGCTTACAATGTGGGGAAGGTTTTGGTACAACTGTCACTTTTTAGAAATTATGTTTGATGGTCAAGTTGCCATGGCAACTGTTTTTGAAAAATTTTGAAATTGTAAAAACATAAGGACCTTGTGGCAATCAAATCTCTCTCATTTGATGAAAAATTGATGAAAACTAATTTTATCTCTGCAAGTTGTGGTAAATAAATTTCCGCATCTGATGATATATCACATGTGTAATTCTGATATTGTCCCAAGGAATAAAAACAGTAGGAGTCGAGCGGCGAAATGGTAAAAAATGACCAATTTTGGCCTGGTTTGGGGAGACATTGAAGATGAGGAAACATCTTGTCTTTGATCAGAATGATAGACCTCCCAGATAATTTCATAAGGCTGATGTCCAAATTCCATTGAGGATATGATGTATTGTAGATATTGAATTCTCAAAAAATTAGCTCTAAGAAGAAATGAAATGAAATTTAACTATTGTAAATTCAATTGGAATACTAGTTAAAAGGCAAATATAGCCCAAAATATGGCCAGAGTGATGACATTACCAAATAAGGGAGCATAGTTAGGCTTAGTTGGTCGCCATGGTTACATCAGTGATTTTAATTAAGAAAAACAATTCAAATCTCAAGTATGGCTCTAAAATTATAAGTATACCAAATTATAAGTTACACATTCCAGATTAAAGCGCTGAATTTTATATTTCTATAAGTGTCCACGTCACGGGCCTTATTTAGTGCAATTACCTATAGTGTGTGTGTAGCCTTGAGGCAGTCAGGTATCAAACACTAACCCATGGATTCTAATGTGAAGGGAGGAGTGAAGGGTGGGTGGCTGGTGGGTATGCAGTGTCATTCAAGGTGAGAAAAACGACAACTATAAGAACAAAAACAAATAAGTACAGCAAGCAAAAGTACTAGCGGGTAAAATTTCTGGATATCTAAAATTCTAAAATGTAGCCAGCATGTGTTCTCCCTGGGTCATGGCATTGCATGAAAGATCTTCAGTGTCCATTATTTTGCACGCACTTATATAGATGACACTAATTATGTTCTTTTATGATGATAAATAAAAAACAATTAATTGATATACACCATAAAGATAATTGATTATTATCGTCACCATCATCTGAAGACTAAATAACATTATGAAAAGGGCGGCTGAGGACACGAATTTTAGAATGATTGTCCAAATGCCTCAGAGCTAACCGATGGCAGCATGAAGCAAATAGCCAACAGATGGCAGCCCCATAGACTAGCATCAGGTCCCTCAGCATATGAGCACCCGGAATGAGCACAGAGCCAGGGCCTCACCCATGCTAGGGCCTTGCATGGGTCGTAGGGACTCTAATATGATATATTTTGTTAATTACCTTTACCTTCTTAAACAAAAAAAATATCAGAGACTTACACAAGTCTAGCAGCCCACGTACAATTGGAACTTGACCATAGAAATATGCGAGTAGACTCATAGCTACTCATGCAATACTGCAGAAAGTGATCTCTGACCTCACTCGGAATAACATACGGACCCTTAATTACTGAGCTTGTTAGAAAGATGTGGTGGTTTGGGAAAGGTTTATGATCGTAAACTTAAGCCCTGTCCATGAAATGTAAAAGTTACGGCCCAAATAAAATCAGCTGTGATCTCAAAGAACCTAATCAGTGTTTGTAAAATATCAAGATATGGACAAAGCTGAAACTGATTATAGGATCCTCCGATAGAAGCGAATCAAAAGTAACTCAATGTAACTGTTAGCACACTGTGTAAAAATGTAAATGAAAAGAAATACAAGGACTAACAAAAAAGTATAATGGAAGGAATAAAAAGAAGTGTAATTAGTTTATTAAATATTCAATAGGTCAGTGTGATGCGAATCATTGCTGCAATACACGTGTAGTGGTTAAGCCTGATGGGTATATATTTGATATCCAAAATCAGATTAGGAACTATCAGATCCAGGCCAGGTTTCAAACGGAACAACCCAAGCTAAGCCAACGAAGGTTCTCCCATACGCAGGGAAAGAAACAAGAATATTTATATCTACACTTACAAAACTATAGAGTAATAGACTAAACATCATATATTTAAATGCATACATTATTTCAACAACTTTCATTGTAACATCCACTTTACCCCTGAAGAAGGGAGCAAAGCTTCCGAAACGTTGGGAATAATAAAAGTGACATTCAACAATTCTCTCTGAAGATTCCAAACACCCAATCGGTCCTCTACTCCAACAGTTAGTAGTGAAAACGCCCCACATTATTTGTTGCAATAATAGATTTGCTTGTGGAAGATAAAAGAATTGCACTTATTAGTTTATGTAATGGCCATGGGATGTCTAAATAGGTTTTTTCTCACATTTCTATCGATACAGAAATATCCGTTCATGATAATGGACAGTGATAATAATAAATGGCGTCCAGTTATGTATTACATTATCACATCTATCATAATATATGCCTCGCCCAGCACTTTAATGGCAGGACGTGTTAATTCACGTTTTGGAGGACAGGTGTCGTGTGTTGTGAGAGGACCTTGGTCATATAACACCATGGTCACACATGCGCTTATCATCTTTGAGTCCGAGTATATAACGAGCTGCAGCTTGCAGCTATTCGGCTCGACACAGTAGAATATACCTAATGATATAGTGGAGCCGATTTACATATTTGAATGTAACAAGAAAGTGGCTATACGACATGTAAAGGGCAATGCATACATTTTTAGCATAAAGCATATATATGTTAGGAGTACTACGTTCCTTGGTTTTCCATCCGTGAGGTAATGCAACAAGTTGAAACACCATCATGCGTTTTTATCTTGTTTCTGAAAGATACTCGAGATCCCAGATATGGTACATTTTCAAAGCTGTATTGGTAATATTTTGGCACAGGTACGACAGATATAAGGCAAACCTAAATGGTGTCGGCACTACTGACTTGAAGGTCAAGCAAGAACATTCGATATAAGGCAGTCTTCCTCACAAGAGCATCAAACGAAACGGGGTTATAGATGTCTACAGCATAGATTATATATTCAAAGAAGGGAAGATCAAATAGGCCAATCTATAGTTTTTGAACCCCCCCCCAAAAAAACATGCAAACGGGTCATAATGAAATAGATCGAAGTGGATCTATTTTTAAAAAGAAGCAACAAGTACAGGAGATTCAATGTTCATAAGATACACAAAACAGTATCCCCGCTTACGCTTTTAAATGCTTACAGAGTAAGTAAGATCCAATGAAGAAGTATTGGCGATCAGTACTATATGGCGATCTATAGTGGAGTGCGAACGAATGCGCAGCTGACAGAGATGGAGAGGTCCACACTGGGATAAAACCCAATTATTTGACAGGAGGTCGATGACTTTGAAACAGAATCTATTACATATACACCCATTTTACAATCACTCAATATGTATACGCCTAGACCAATTGAAGCTCTTACCTGAACCACCCTTCAATATTTAATGTTTAACGAGGTCTAAATATAGCCTCACACAGAAACAAGGTGATTGCATGCGTGCGAGATCTGGGTCCGTAAATGATGATATTAAAGGATACCTACTTTGAGATACATGCATGGTTATTCAACATGATTCGGCTATACATGTACACATGTATATAATACATGGCAAAACACCAACTAATATAACTTGAGTATAATGCACAAAATGAAATATGCAAGGTTTTGTAAACAGCAACTGGTAAGACAATAGGTATAACTCACCTCACGCTTAGTGTCCTCACTTGCCACGTCTTTCTCCATGGTAACATTTACGGTGACCTAGGATTAATTTACTCAAAGGTAAGTCCAAGTGCACGACTGGTACAGGTGGAATGTTTACTTAAAATCATTGGGTTATGATATTAACTGCAAGAATTATAGAAATAGATACAGGGGGTCCACAAGGCCAGTGATATATAGATTTCTTGTCGTTCATCGCAAGAAAGGCCCTGCTACACGTTATCATACAGAAAATAACAAACTATGGTTCAATGGAGGAGCAATTATAAATGCTGTATTCAATACTTCTTGAAGAAAATGTGTAAGCCTTAAACTGTTTAATAAAGCGACCTGTGTGATAACCGCGGTAGCGGTGTTACATGGATTTTTATTTATATTTCTACCAGTCAATATGATAACCAAAGATTGAATGATACACGATAAATAATGGTGAATCCCAGGGGCAAATATATCGTCCAGATGGTTTTCATCCATGCGACAGAGCTACTAGAAATCAACATTAATCCACATGTTCCCCCAAAATAAGAGAGGTGAATTCCAAACGTGTAATCCTCAAAGAACTGCTCACGAGTACGTACATAGGGTTTGTGATCTCGGCCTTCAATGTGAGTGTATATAGAGAGAGGAGGAATAATGAGTCGATAGTGTTGTTAATGACTGGAACTTGCAGGTCCTACATTGTGATCGGTAGAAAAACCATGAGTGTGTGAGTGTGTACATGTGTGTGAAACGTAAGGTGAGCAAGTGTGTGTGAGTGCATATGTAATCTCTAAACATTTCTAGGCTCCATGTGATTAGGTGGTGGTGACAAGAGCCCGTCCCCGTGAGCGCCCGTGGGTATGTTTGGTTATAACAGATCATAACCAAAACCGATAAGCGTTTTGTGAGTGGAATAACCGGTTTTCTGATCTCAATACAGGCGTGTTAGAGCAGATGCATTAGTGTAAGCGCCAGGAAAACTGGCAGCTGACACATCGTTTATGTAGAAGGATGGGATCTGTTAAAACCCGTATATGGACATATGAACTCTACATAACATGGATGTCAGGTAAATATTTCAGTTGTTTGAAAGAATATTGGATGGTTATGCTTTATGGCTTACAGTGACTTTAGGCAAATCCATTTTCACAGGATCAATTTATCAATAATTAAACGGGCCGAATTTGAGGCCTTCTATCAGTTGCGGGGTTCCAGTGATTGTCAATCATTGGAAAACTAATGTTTAAGAATGACTTGAGTAAGAAAATGTACCAAAGGAACATCAATTAAAGATCAGCGACATCCTCAAGTTTTTAAAAAAATTAATGGGCAGCTTTGAGATCACAAAAGGGTATCTACAATACGATTATGGACATTAATTGCATGGAAATACCCCGGTAGGCATGTCATTTATCCGGATCTACTAGATTGAAAAGGGCTTACTTCCGTCCTTCTATGAAATAGGTTTAAGAAATTGTTCCCGTGGCCTAGCAAACATCAAAATTACTGACCTTTACTGACAAAATAAAGTCGTTAAAATACAAGGATTTTAGCACTTTCGAATTATTAAGCTTGTTAAAATTAAAGATTTTAGAGATGATTAACACGAATACCAAGAAATTAAAAGGATACACCTTTGATCAGGGTGTTTAGTTAAATAAGTGAAGTCTTGAAAGGTTTTATACTTAGAAGGCCATTAGAGATAGAAGAAGAGGTATACATTTCCGAACGATGGAACCAAAACATCCAGACTTTCAGTATTTAAGGCGCAGAGGCCAGGGTATTTGATTGTTTTTAAATGAGTGTTGTTTGGGTGCATTCTACTGATTTTAAGGGCAATGCATAACAACACGTAAGCATCAAAAGTTTACATAAGATCTAACTTTATTTTCAGTAACCATAATCATATTATTAAAATGGTTTGATTTCATTCAATTATCGAAGGTCATGGAAATAAATGCAAATTCAAAACCTGTTCGGCTTAGACTTTCAGTATTGACAAGCATGTATAGAAATTATTTAGTTATCTAAATATTCGAGTATACTATCACTTTGGCTTTGGCCTCGTTTACGCTTTTACAGGGCTCAGATCGAAAATTTGACTTTTTACTGGTGCACATCGAAAATTACTGACATTTAAGGTTCTTAAAAACACAAAATCAAAGTTTACTGACCGCGGGAACTCTGCAATCCTTTCAACCTATTTACTAAATAGGATATCATATGTTCCTGCGTCCAAGAAATGACCAATAAACAAGGCCAAATGTTTCCTGGCGTGCTCCCAAGCGCCAACTCGATTTACCATCAATGTCATAAAACAACCAAAGGACAGCGAATTATGCCCATGAGAGAAGCGTTGTCGTTATTCACTTTTGATATTCCTAAGAGTTAAAATTCAGCGGTAAGGTGACTAATTTCACCAATCGTTACCTTTGGATTTCATTTTAAAGACTCAGGTAGCACTATCGAATTATTTGCAGATATAGTAAATTTAAGTACAAAAATTATGATATATACAGTAAAAAAGAAATAAGCCCAAATATTACTCTCTATACAGCAATTATGGAATAGAGTTTGTAGGTCAGATGAAAAGAAAACCCCGTGGGCCTAGAAGGATTGTGACCATAATCCTTTGCAAGTATTATATGACATTTTACGCCCAATATATTTATTATTTGTTCCAGGTTTATGGACCACCACTCGAACATGCCACAACAAATACTCTTGGCGTATTGGGAGTTATTTGATATACGACTTGACTCTATTGGCAGAACATATCCACATAAGGATCAATAGACTCGGGTACTTGAGTGAAACCGTAAGCACTAACGAATGTGCCCGAGGAATGAAAGGCAGTTCCATGGTTTATGGCGCACCACTTGTGCTTGAATGATACCCAGGACTTGGATATGACCAACGAGCGAGCATAGTAAGCTCTTTGGTATGGCTGGGAATATAGTTTCTATTAATTGCTTACATTAGAGTAAACATTCGGCCAAGAACCACAAACTATATATTAAATCTTTTAATTTAAAGGTGAACTATCTGTTCTCATTTTATTTTATTTTCGTTACTTTTTCATTAACTTTTTTCAAAGTGTCTGAAGTAGGTTTAGAACAAACTAAAAGATCTTAAGCTTCTATTGCTGCAAGGGGATTTGGTTTTCGGGGAGGAATAACTGAGGAACACAATCCAAATTACTAGTGTTTCCATTCATTACAGTTATCTTCAGTTATCGCTATCGACACCTCACTATGTACAAGTCTTATCAGTCATAGTTAGGTTGCTATGGATGGTAACTATTGACACGACAGTAAGCACTCATATTGAGTGATGGATATCTTTTCCCACAAGAACTGAACTAAAATAAAAACAAAACAAATTCCTATGTGCGAATAACATTCTTCAGTTAATTCCCCGGTTGAATATATTTTCATTGAGAAGAACGTGCCGCCATAAACATTCAATAGATCATGCGAGAACTGATCGATCATTCGCTTTAGCCGTGTGTATAATATAGTTCAAGGCAAAACATATAAAAAAATATACTTTCCTAGAAATCCAATTACGGAAGGAATTTGGGAACCTATCGAGTTCGTCCTTATATAATACATGCAGCTACTCGGCTTCAACGAAATGGGGATGAGATTAAGAGCAATCCAGTGCATTCGTTAGCATTTGATCTGAATAAATTATGCAAAACGTTTGATGTTGAAATTTTGACTTGTGGGGGAAAGTTTTGATAGACATGTTGTATTTGGTGGTGTAGTAGTATCATATGCTGTATGTGTTATTTTGTGTATCTTAATTCTAAAGCAATGTAAGTAGATCTACAAACTTGGTTCATGCTGAAAACATGTATCAAAGGTTTATTTACCGATAATACATGCATACTTATACGCATCATATTAACAAGATATCAAACTAGACAATTACAAGATCATGCAGGGGACCTAGGATAAAATCAGGCAGAATAATGGGAAACGAGAAAACATTTTGTAAATATTTTTCTTTATTAATCAAGTGATTTAATGAGCTCCTTCCAACCACAGAAACAGCTTGTACCATTAACATTAAGTTCCAATATGACCAGTGACCATTCTTTATATTCCCCTCATATACCCACTTTTGTTAATAAATTACATGGTCCCAATAAGGAATAGCACAATTTTTTTTACACAACAGTGTTTAACTGCAAAACATATCTAGTCAATTATCGGAGTTTGATTTAAATATATATACATACAATCACAAATTATTTGGAAATATACATATATATTTGTTTACATTTTACACTGTACAAAATAATCCTACACATTACAATATGTAACTCAATCCATGTATATATTTTTTCACATAAACAAATTATGAAAAATAATTTCGATGAATTTCTGCACAAAACCAAGGCTAAGAGAGTATTGCACTGTCTGACTTAGGGAATGCTTATGCTTTTTTCTGTCTTTGGTCATCACTTAACCGATATATCATATTGTTATTTTAGACTCTCACATTATATTCTTTCTTTTTAAAACCTTGAGCTGAGCTGATATATCACGTCCCACAAGATTACAATGATTGTTTTCAATTATGCAGGTAAAACATTGATTCACCGCGAGATAAAGAAAATCACATTTTAGTGCTTGTTCATGATTTATTATAGGCAAAGAATGCGGGTCCAAGAATGACTAGTACATGCATACACAAGCGGGCATATCTCCACATCTGAAAGTAAGAGCAGGTTAAGGCACGTTAAATAAGACGGCGGGCAGATAGGTGGCTATTTCATTCATGTCATAAGTCATGCGGTCTACACTACACATCAACATTGACATGGCTCCCATTAAGGTCTTCCCCATTTTCTCTTGGTCGGGCGTGAATTAAAGGACTAGATATGAAAATACAAAATAGATGGCAATAATAAATGGGAAATATTTACAAAAGGACTGGAATATAACACCCAAGACTTATCCACTGAGAAAATAATAGTCCAATAGAAAATATGACCATTTTTCCAATGAGAACCATGTATGTTAGACAGATCATGGCACACAAGTCTTCATGCATCAATAGTTTAGAACCATTAAGACACGTAATTTGGAAACAAACAATTCATTCAAAGGCATCATTTTAGAGTGCTCGATAACAGTGGACATTGTTCGCATATGGCCTGAAATAGTAATTCCAAAACATGTTTTAGATTTTTAAAGATATATTTCAATATGGACCTGGGTAATATTCGTAGCACAGGAAAATTGTATAATCTGGGAGATATTCATTTCAATGATAAAATTTTGCACAATATAAGAGAAATATTTCGAATATGAAATCATAGAAGTAAGAATATGCACAGAAGTCATGAAGTGAAATTATATTGAATATAATTGTCGGGGAAAAAAGGTTTTCTTGATTTACTGATTGTTCAAACGGAAGGCCTGAATGATGTAAAGTGGCGCCTTATCAAAGATATACATGCATTATGGGAGCATTATAGAAGTTCTAGCATCTACTATTGGTGGAATTTATTGCTGTTTTTATGACAACACTTTCAATGAACATCGATGCGTTTAGGGAGAAGGATTAGCAATGATCTTATCGATTAGTATCTTAATTGGAATGGAACTAGTATATTGTATATGTTGAAATGTGTTTGACGTAAAATATAATGACTCTTGAGCTGGTTCAAATAGATCCCATGAAATAAAAAAATAACTAGGGTATGCGTAGGTAGGGGGTATCTCTTGTCACAAGTTCCCTCACATAAAATAGGATGAACCTTTGCACAAGGTACTATTCAAGGACGGGGAGCACCAAACGTATGAATTGTGTTATCATTTTTTTTTCAGTACAAAAAATAATCATATCATGTATCTAATAATTCCTTGGGGGAAAGCAGGTATAATATAAAAACAAATGTAGATCACCACTTGTCCCTTCATTTGTATGCACATATTCTGGTCCGAAATAAATAAATGAATAAATAAATAAACCACCCTAAAGTCAATGGAGATATGAGGGGTGTAATAGAAGGAAAAAGACCTAGGGATTCACCATCTGCCCACCACCTTACCTTGACCTCGACCTGGGTTGAGCTGTCATCAGAGAACTTGTTGATGACCAGGAAGCTAAATGAAACGTTTAATAGAGTAACAGAAGGACATGCATGTACTCGCCTTTTCTTGACCGCTTACAATTAAAGTTGCCTTAAATATTAAAGAGTATTTCCCACCATAATAACAGCACTTCGTTCGTCATCATTCCATTCATCATCAACAAGTTTGTAACAGAAAGGAGAAAATAAAAGACACCATCTCCATGCTATGGGTAGTTTGGAGGAATAAAAAAAAAATAGTATGCCAATGGGACTAAAAGCCATGGATATGGGTATGAGGCGACTATTGTTAAATACATTTGAAATAATGAGTCTTCTCCCAGGTGGAAAATACGTGGAATAGAAACGCATTTAGTTTAATGATCGCTATGGTATATAAAAGGTAGGAGACTGATTTTTTATTTAGAACTCCCAGAGGTATCCCGATAGACAAAGAAAGCAAACCCAGATGTAAAAAAACAGAACCGTTATGCACCCAGATAGTGGACTGAATCTTGAAATAATTGTTTCAAGATCGAAAAAGAGAAAAATGAAACTATTTGTACTAAAGAGAAATAAAAATATAGAGATATGGTTTCAAGTTGCAATCGGTGATGAACAACTGTCAGAACATAAACAAAGACAAATAATGAAGAAGGAAAATATAACTTATATGACATCTAATCATCGTGAACGAGCAGTGTGGAAGTGAACGAATCGGAGTGTATACAATAGCAGAATGCGCGAGGTATCGTTAGAATGAAATTAGCGCAAAATTTACCATTACTTAGAGAAATATAAATTCTTCAACCATCTCTCAACCTTAGAGCAGACTCTGATAAATTGTTTTATCATCCAGCCATGACCTAATTGATAGGCGTGGACTGCTGTCACTACAAATCACAATTTTGGTCAATCGAAATGGGACCAAATTTTATAGTGTCACATTCTTCACTATCGGAAAGTTTCTCGTTTTTTAAAAGAAAATCTTAAACGTGTTTTCAACATTGGAAGACTTCTATGTCATGCCTATGGATAACTAGTGACTTTTAAATGTGCACATTTTATGCAAATTATTTTGATTTTTAATATCTCATGAATAATGTTTTTATCACAAATCGTCTAAGACCGAAAGAAACCTCACCACACAATATTCGAGCAATAGTGTGATCTAACTATTCTGAGTATAACATAACTCTCTTTGTGACAAATTCTTCAGGAATGTGACACGAACTGGACTCAAAATCTAGACTCTTACTAAATTAGTTAAGTACGAGAATTAAGAAGAGACGACAATTAAAAAATTGTTAATACGATTGTTATTTTCGAATGAAAAGAGGTGCTTCAAAACAACCTCAGCGACAAAGCAAGCTTCGCTTTACTGAATGATATTTACAGGCATACTAGCATGTAATGCGCCTAAATTGAAATAATGATCGTGTGCAATACACATGAACACATGTAGGGCTATACTAGCTTGATACTTCATACACACTGTGCAAGTGTACATGTGGATTATGAATATATATTTTTTTTAGCTAAATAACCAAATAATCACAACATTAAGCACGGCCGTATTACTCGCTCCACAAGCCATAACATAATCAGTCCAGTCAGTAAAGACGTTTCCTTGCTTATCAATTACACCAAAATAGCGTGTGCGAGTGTGAATGTCTATGTATAAGGCAAGTTCAACGCAGCAATGCCTAACACAGTTGGGTAAGGGAATGTGGACTGATAATAAAGAACGTATATACAAAGTGTTCTTTTCAACCTTGACTTATAAGGCCGTCTGATTCCATTCAGATATGTTGCAGTGTGGACGAAATCGTTTATCATTTATGCTATGAAAGTTTATGGTTTAATAGGCCACAGATCGTGCTTTCACCATCATCATACAGATAAGTTTTTGAAAATATTAACTTTAAATAAAACAGTAGAGATGCATGGATCAAATATTCGAGAATGCCGTCCTATAAGTGGGTTTTCGTCCAATCATAATATTCATGTTAGGTATGGTTTCCGATATCTAAGTTATTGATGCGTAGGACTAGAATTCCGCGACGTCCTTTCATTTTCCTCATGTAATTCTTTCCGAAGACGTTCGATGGCTTCTTTGTAACGTGATTCAACTTCGAGTTTCATTCGAGACAGGCGCTCAAAACCAGCAGCTATATGCTTGGGATTTTCCTTGTGTACTGAATGTAAGACCGGATCACCTTCGCTACTGCCATCTTGCCTAAGGATTCTTTGCCAATATTTCTGTTTCAATTCTCCCAGTAACATTACCCGTTCGTTCTTCATGATGTTTCGACGTTCTTGCAACGTCTTCTCTACATCATCCAACTCTATATCAAAAGACTCCTTCTGTCTCTGGATGTCATCTTGTAGGCGGAGTTTATGATAAATAAGCTCCTCTAGTCGTTGTTGCTCACGAATATGTTGCTCGAGAGCAGCTATTTTCCGTATCAACTCAAGCTCATTCATTTCCTTCGAGAGAAGCTTCTGGCGCACCATCTCCAACTCCTGTTCGTACTTTTCCTCTAGGATTGATTTCTCCTTAAGAAGAGCCATGTGATTGTACTGAAGCTCATCCAGGGTGAGCAGTTTGACTTGAAGAGAGTCCCTCTGGGACTTAAGCAGCTCTAATTGCTGGCTGAAGACAGCCTCAAGGTTGTTCTTCCCATCATCTGTAGAAGCTGAACTGAGTTGCGCTTGAACATGGAACACATACTCTTCTTGTTCCGCTAAGCGCTTCTGTAGCTCTTCGTTTTCATTTTTCAACAACTTGTTTTGTTCTTCAACAACTGAGAGTTCTACTTTAATAGTTGTATGTTCAGATTTTATCTTATTTTGCAGTTGCGCTTGTTTGAGCAAGGTATTACCATGAGTGTACATGGATTTGGCTTCAACAATCTCCTGTCGAAGCTGCATCATTTCTTCGACAATGCGCGAAGTTTCAAATAGCCTGTGTTGTTCACTATTGGGTGCTTCCTCGGGGGCTAATTCTGCGCTCCCCATGCTTGGTGAAGTTGTCCCACTGGAAGCTGGAATAGGAGGGCTATGCATCATGGCATACTGTGGGGTGGACCTTCCACTTAACTGTGATTCTATGCGTTCAACAGTCTCTCCAATCTTGGTGAACTCCTTGTGTTTCTCCCTGTTGAGTTCAAGTTCTAGCTTGGTCTCAGCTAAGAGACGCACCATTGTCTTATGTTCTCTAGAAGCTGCGTGAAGATGTGTGTACTGTGCCTCGATCTCTTTCTCCAGATCCTGTACATGTCGGTCATAGAGCTCACCTTCCTTTTTCAAGTGGGCGATTTGCACACGTAGATATTCTTTTTCGTCTATTTCAGATTTTAGTTGCTGTTCTAGGTCTCTTAGGCAGGCTTCCGAAGCAACCATAGCCATAATTTTCTCGCGTTCATCATCATCCTGAATTTCTTCTGCCATAGCTTTGACCTCCTTGCTGCATAATGAGAAGAGATCATTATATTTGCGTTTCAACAACCGCAAATCTTCTTCAGTCTTTGATTTTGCTGAAAGAAGTTTATCAAGGTTATCTCTGAGCTCACCCAATCTTTCTTCCAAAAGTTGTTTCTCTTTTTCATACATGTTATGCTGCAATTTCAGCTTCTTTTCATACTTGGTTCTCTGTTCCTTAAGCCAGGTCATTTCTGTATAAACAGCTTCAACTTCTATACGATCGATCCTTTGCGACATTAGTTCACCTTCAAGTCTGGTACGCTCAGCCTGCAATTTGCTGTTGTCAGCAATGAGCTCTATGACACTGGAGTCTGTAATTTCTATGGTAAGTTCCCCTGATAGTTCTGTATCTCCATGGACCGGGCTGGGCTCGCCTCGCACTCTCCTCCATATGTGTTCATGCTCCTGAAGGAGGTTCATGTACTTATCCTGCAAAGCCAGGTACTCAGCCTGCCATGTTTTGCTCTTCGTTGAAGTCATTGCTCCTTCAGGGGAGTCCTTGTCTACACTGCTTATTACAGAGGGACTACCGTCCAGTGATCCCTGCTCCTCTTCGTCTGCCATTACAACAGTGCTCACAGTTAGAAGATCCTCCTCCATCTCCACCACATACTTCTCCCGGCATTTAAGTATACCAACATCAGCAGGTTCTTTCTGTAATCGTAGCAGTTCCCCTTCCAGCACACGACACCTATCTATCATCTCTTGTAGTTTTGCTTCTGTTTCTTGGAGTCGAGACTGGATGTCGGAGTTAACATTTTCAGCCAGCTCAGTATGAGATTTATCTTGCAGCAAGATGCTCTCATCCAGAGATGCCTGGAGAATGTTACATCTTTCGACAAGGCTAGTGACTTGGTTATCTTTGGCTATTTTAATCTGTGCCAAGTTTTCAATAAGCAGTGCTAATGATGTGTTCTGACGGTGCAATTTGGCTATCAATGCTTCACTTGCAGTTCCGGTATCTTCTGAAGATTCGCTCCCACATTCAGAAGGAGCGGGGGATGGTGAAAGTGGTGATATTGGTGAAAGAGGCGGAGCCTCCTCTCCCAGTAAAGATTCGATTTGACTGACGTTTTGGAACCTCAGATCAACCTCCACACCCATCGCACATCGAAGCACTCTGTTATCTTCCTTTTGTACTATGTATTTAGCTTTAGCTTCTTGGACTTGTTGTAAGATGCTTTCTTTTTCAGTCTGAAGATCATTTCTTTCCTTAGTTACCTGCTCAAACTGTACTCTGAACTTTGATATTAATTTTTCACTTTCAACATTTTCTGTTAAAACAGATCTTCTAAATTCCGAGAGTTGGGTTTCAGTTATACCATATTGGTCTCTGATTTGCCGATATTCCTTTTCAATAGCGTATTTGTTAGATTTTATTTCCTCAAAATCTTTCAACAGTTGGTTATATGTATCCTGAAGAGTAGTGAGTTCTATTTTACAAGCTTCTTTCGTGGATTCTTTTTCAATCATGTCCATTTTTAATTTTTCTAACTGTTGCATAAGTTCGCCATTTTCTGCCAGTAAGTTTTCAATCTTTGCCACCATCTTTTCTTTACTGGCGGCTGCTTCCTGCTTGAGGCTACTTAACACCTGGGAAGTCTGTATTAACTTCTGCCTCAAGTCTTCCTCTGCTGATGCAATACTGCTTTTCACGTATGTCTCAGTTTCCAGTTTCTCACTGATGAAGCGAAGTTCCTCCTTGAGAGTATAATTTTCTTTACTCATGCTTGTTTCTGTCTCTTTTAGGTTCATTTCCAAAGTCTCGCACCAGGCACGAGACTCGCTCAATTCCTCTGCCATCGAAAACTTCTCCATCTTCAGTTCCTTGACGGAGTCAGAGAGCTGATCATATTCCTCTTGCAAACTGCCCACCTTGTTCCTCAGCAATTGGTTTTCTTCTTCTAGAGAGGCTTTCATCTCATCATAGTACCTCTCTACGCTATCAAATTGTGCAGCAATATCTTTCTTTTGCTTCTCAATATCATCTTTTGCTTTTTCAGCAGCAATTAATCTATTTTGAAGATCTTTAATCTCACGGTTAAAATTATGCTTCTCCTCTTGAAGCATGGCACAATGTTGTTGGAGGTTGTTCTTTTCATGCTCTACATTTTCCCTAGCGTCGGCAACCTCATATTTCAACTCTTCATTGTCAACTTTTGTTGATTCTAGTTTAACCTTTATCTCATGGACTTCTTTTCTCCATCTTTCTTTGTCACTGTTCGAGGCCTTTTGCAGTTCTTCATAATCATTCCTAATTTCTTCATAACCAGCCTGCAATTGCTGATACTCTTTTTCAGCATGTTCCTTCGTATTAATCAGCTGGCCTTCTAATAAATCCCTCTCCTCAACTACCTCGTCATAACGAGATTGGAGATTGTATAACTCTTTCTCACATCTCTCCTTAAATGTTTTGTATTCATCTTCAATGTCCTCTTTCTGAGTTTGTGTCATCTTATAGTTCTCTCTCATTTCAGCAAGCTCGTGCTCAGCTTGCATGAGGTCTCTGTCTAGCTTCTCCATGAGACTTCTGTTTTTCTTGACTAGTTCAGCATTCTCTGCTTTGAGGTCCTCATGTTCAAGCATAGGCGGGCTTACCTCGTCATTAATTCTGTCTGAAAATAGTTGGTTTTCTTTTTTTAGAGTATCTTTCTCCTTGGAGAGAGCTTCAATTCTGCCTCGAAGGTCTTGGATTTGATCCATTAATTTAGCCTGTGATTGGAGGCTACCTCTCATTTCTTCAAGTTCTTGTAACAAAGCTTTATTGTCCTTCTGCAACTTAGCAATATCCTTTGATCTATCTGCCGAGTTTAGATCCTTCCGCAGTTTATCTATATCAAGGATTAGGGATTTGTTTTTTGTAGTTAGCTCTTTTACTTTCCGCCCGAGTTGAGCACCACCAACTCTTTCTTCGGTCGCTAGAGATTCTCCACTGGCATATAGCTGGGTTTGAGACACCTTTTTCGACTTTTTGGGCGGTTCTTTACCCATCTTCAGTGGGCTGCTCCCCCTGGTGCTATCTTTGCCTTGACCAGCCTTACTTCCAGTAGATTCAGAAGACGATGCTGGATTTTTGGTGGCTTTCTTTCCCAGGGTGGCACTTTGTGTTCCAGCTTTGACTGCTTGTATGGAAGAGATTGGAGACTTTCGTGTCACTTTTTTGCCCTTTCGAACTTTGCTTTCTTCAACATCTCCCTTTTCAGTAGCTGCATCATCTGTTTCAGAACGAGCTTCAATTTGGGTTTCCACTCGTTTCTGCTCTTGCCGCAGAGTGTCAAGTAGTGTCCTTAGAACTTGCAGTTCTCGCTCTAACCTATCTTTACTACCATACAATTCTTCATTCTCCATGGAAAGCTTTTCTTTTTCTTCATTCACCTGCAAATATAGGGACCTAATTTTGGAAACCTCTTCTTCAAGGTAGGCCTTATCTCTCTTGAGATGCTCCATCTCATCGCCTATTTCTGCATTGGTGACCGAGTCATCCAAGGCAGCTCTGGCTATTCGAGACTCATACTTAGCAGTCAACAAGGCATTATCTTGAATAAGAAGTTGATTTTCATCCTGAAGCTTTTTCAGTTCTGCATGAAGGAAAGGAATACAGAGGGCTTCAGACTTGACTGACTCATCTGTGGGTTCTTTCTGTCCTAGTCGTTCCTTTAACTGGGTTTCAACTTTAAGCTGTTCTTGTTTAAGGGCATTGAGCACAGAGGTGAGAACAACCAGTTCATCGTCATACCTCTGGCTCTCTTCACATTGTTCATTATCACCAGGAGCTTTCTCTTTCTCTGACTGAACTTGAATATAAAATGATATGATTTTAGCAACTTCGTCTTCTAGACTGTCCTTGTCTTGTTTAAGGTGTTGCAAATCAGTTTCATTTCCTATGTAAGAACTGTCATTACTGAGCTTTGATTTCTTTGGTGAATATTTAGCTTCAATTTCAGCATTCTCTCGAAGAAGCAATTGATTTTCATCCTTAAGACGCTTTATATCCAGTCTCAGCTGCCTATAATTTTCCTCTTCCCCATCTTGAGAAAACATTTCACTGTCTTCACTCATGTCAGGTACTAAGGGATGGAATTCTTTCCCAGCATCAATAACTTCTTTCGATATTTTTAAGATTCTTTCTCTGCAGTCAGACAGTTCCACTTGTAGGGACTCATTCTCTTCATGGATCGCTTCGCAACGCTGATGCATCTCTACATAATCCCTGCCTAACTGTTCCCTAACGTTCTTTTCACCAAAATTAGCCACCATGGCTTCTAACTGCAGTTTGAATTCTTCCTCAATGGGCATGAGCTGTAAATCTGACTGGTCTGATTTGTGACTACCTGAACTCCACATTAACTGAGTGGTTAAACTATCAGTGTCAGGAATGAAGCCAGCAAATTTACTTCCTGCTTCAGGATGGAACCCTTCTTCATAAATGGGTTCGCCTATGCTAGTTGCTCTGGACCTCATTCTAAGCATTCTACGCCATTCAGCTTCCATCTTTCCGCCCTCTAAAACGGAGCGAGGCAAAACCGAAGTCAAACTATGACTTTTCTCCACATCAACAGGTAAACTATCAACCATAACATCAACATCAATGTTTCCAAGACTTACCGTCTGGCTAGTTAACTCTTTCCGCACAGTACCATCACGTGCAACAGTCATCTGGGCAAGCTGTGCCGTTTCAGCTTCTATATCAGTGTCACTTTGTACAGCCCCCTTAGTAGTAGCCAGTCTCCGTAGGTCTTCTTTGAATGTTGCATAGTCACCATTGGCCGCATCGCCAAGGTTGGATTTATTGAGTAGCTGAAGTTGGTTGTTTTCCTTAATGACTTCTTGAAGACGTTTTTTCAATGCCCTTAGTTCTTCCTGAGAGTTGTTATACCGTAACTGTAGTTGTTGGTACGCCTTCGTATCTTCCTTCTTCTTCGATTTTGCATTCTTTGTCTGGAAAAAAATATTATAAAGCCGGAAATTGAAGTACGTTTTAGATAAGCTTTGCATTAAGGCAATTCTAATCTCTGAATGTAAACATTGTCTACCTTAAAAGGAAAGAATTGAGGAAATTATAAATCTATATCCATTAGTAAGGTAAACATGTCCCCGTAAAATGTAAACAAAAATAACAAGAAATTTTAAAATGTTATGGAGATTCTGAATATTTTTGGAAGAATGGACATTATGGATATTCATTAATTCATGGATGACTGGCATCCCTGAGTGTTAATAGTTTTCAATTGACATACAAAGTAAAACCAAATGTAAGTAGACACAAGACAAAGACATCAGACCCATACTTGATTTGTAGTGGAGGGTTTTTCTTCTACTGAATCGCTCTCGGACGGGAGTCCCATAAGTTCATCCAAAGCCTGGCTGTTCATTCTATCCAACTCGTTTCTGAGATCGCCCAAATCCTGCAGAGCCTTCTCATACCGCTGTCGGAGGGTTTCCACATCAGCGGGAGATGTCAGATCAAGATCAGAACTAGAGTTGTTGCTGCCAAAGTCTACCAGGCGCGCAGAAGCTATGTGGTCTGCACTGGGCCTACCGGTAGGGGTTCCTTGGTTGACATCTCTCTCATTTTCAATTCCGTCCATATCCACTATACCCAAGTCATAGGGCGTAGACTGAGCAATAGGTGGACCTCGGAGGCGGTGCCTCAAATTGTCAATAAGTCTGGCTTTCAAACTGCCAAGTTCACTCTTCAGGCTACCAACCTCATATTGCAGGGAGTCATTTTCTTTGACAACTGAAGTATAACGCAATTTTAGAGCTCCCAGCTCCTCCTGGAGGTTCTGGTCAGCCATTTCTATAGAATCGTCTAATGTTTCCGATTCTCTGCGCTGCTTGCGCCCGCGGCTGTGAGCACCTCTATCCTGCTTTCTTTTCTTTCCTTTTGTCGTGGGAGCTTGGCCAACAGCAGCCTCTTGTTTCAATTTGGCCTCGGCTTCTTCCAACTTGACCTTTAGAGTTTCAACTTCTTTGCTAGCTTTCGATAGCTTATTCCTAAATTCATCCGACTCCTTGGCTATGTTTGAAAGTTTGTTTTTGATTTTCACATACTCGCGTTTAGATTTGTCTTTATCCTTTGCGAGGATATTTTTCAGTTCTACGTGGTCAGCAGCAAGAGTATTATGCATTGAGTTCAGATCAGAATGGCGAGCCTGAAGTTCGCGGAAATCTTGCTCTGCATTTTCTCGGACAGTGCATAATTTAACCTGAAGAGTCTCCTTTTCCTTGACCACTTGATCAAACTTGACCTGGAGAAAAGATAGATGTATATCCGAATAAAGTCTAAATGAAATGTTTGCAAATTCTAAATCGAGTGATCTTTTCTAATAGGCAACACTTGAACCACAGTTTGTGTGTCATAAAAATGGCCGTAGTGTAAAGCGGTTCCAAAATAGAAGTATATATTACCTGCAATTCCTCAAGGCCTTTCTGTATTGAGTCATTGATGGGAAGGCCAAGTTCTTCAAGCTGAGACCTCAATACAGCATAATCATGGAGAATGGCTTCATATTTCTCCTTCCATCTTCCGTCTCGTTCCACTGAACCCTGGTGTGTGTATGCTTCAAGTTTTGTCCTTAGTGTTTCATTTTCTTTCATGATCAGCTCATAACTGCGTAAAGCCAAATCAGAATTGTAATAAGGGCCATCGAACATTAAAAATGAGGAAAATTAACAAAAGTTGTTTCCTACAAAAACGATATAAATCACGCATAATTCCACTGCTTATGTTGATGTAATTATATTTGCTCTCAAAATGATCGCTAAAATGATTAAAATTCGAGCACAAATCATGAAATAGTGAAACAAATAGATTAAAGAAATAAGCCTAACATATCACCAAAACCAATTAGGCTATACCAAACTTAAACAATGTATCTTCTACAACATAATTAATCCACACTTATACCCGTGGAACGGGTCCCTCTAGTTTTTCATTAACAGAGCTAACTTATACCCTATTAAACTCTCCCTCGAATAATTATAAACTAAGAAGTAATTTAAAATGTTATCTTAAATATTCTATGATAAGTGACTGTACTTACGAATTAGCTCTATACAGTTACAAGATATATATTATATATATTACAATGAATTAATGTCGTACTAAATGGTATAGATATGATTTAGGGACAAGATCTAAACATACTAGATTAGCGAATAGTAAAGGTGGAATTCACAA
Organism: Sthenelais limicola; assembly: GCA_942159475.1. Lineage (NCBI taxonomy): Eukaryota > Metazoa > Annelida > Polychaeta > Phyllodocida > Sigalionidae > Sthenelais > Sthenelais limicola. The sequence continues at coordinate 110,602,701 of OW804096.1, read as the reverse complement.
AACAACCGTTAAAATTTGCTGTGAATATTTGGACTCATGGTCCCTAAGGAATAGACCTAGTACTTAACTGACCGAGTTACCGATACAAACCTAAACAAAATTACCTATATTCTTATTGGTTTCTAGGCAGTTAGATAAGTGGAGCAGAGATCTTAATATTGCAAATTTTAACAAACGTGTTCTTTTTTAAAAATTGTATTATGCAAAAAAAAGTAGCATCACCGCAGTGGCGGTCTTCCTGCTGCCTCTATTAACTAAACAATGGGACGATAATCATATGCGTGTCTTATGAAGTGAGGTTGTTTATTTATTAGTTATTAAAGTAAATTACATAATTTAGTTGGGGGGAAGGGTGTTCGTCCAGTATGCGTATCGCTCTAATTTAAAAAAAAGAAAAACACCATATGTTGAGGTGGAACAGATCATCTAGATGCGTCAGTAGTAGTAATAACATTTTCTGTCATCTCACCGAGATTTGAGGTCCAGTGTTTCTTCCTCTTCTGCGACACTTTCTGTGGGAAGACCATAGCTGCCAAGTTGTGCCCTCAGCACTTCATTCTGCTCGGCTATTGTGTCGTACCTAGCCTGTAGGCGGGATGCTTCAACTGCGTCACCACCTAGCAGAGAGGAAATGTATTTAATCCAATTCCACGAAAACGTGAAATACGTGGAAAAATAATGACTTTTTACAGCTAGAATTATGACTTTTTACAGCTAAAATAAATGACTTATTGACTATTGAATTACTTTTTACCACCAACATTTGAGTGAAAAGGAATAATTCACAATAGGAATGAGAACCATGTGAAATAATTTTGGCATCCTGCTGTTTGTATGTAGTCGGTTAGAAAGGAATTGGTAGAATATCTCAAAAGGTATTGAAAGAAGATCTCCAACATTGTAGGTTTTGGAGATGAATATATATATATTTTTAACCCAACTTTAAAAGATGGGGAAAATAGCCTTATAACACAAGATGTGGGATAGTTTCTTTTTCACTTATGTAATGTAATATGACGCACTACAGGCCGACTCTATATTAATAAGAATGAACCCATGATTAATAATAGTGGCTTACCAACGACAGAAAGGCTGGACATATCTTCAAGAGAATCTTGGTTCATATACTCGACATGTTTACCCCTTAAACCCTCATTGTCGGCAACCACCTGAAACATAACATTTTATAAACTATACAAGATCTAACGAAGGAATGTGACAGAATATAGATCCTATAGATACTTGACGTACATTGCAAATGGGACTTCAGATCCTCAAAGCTTCAGATCCCAAAATCTTGATCCCCTTCGGTACGAACACTGGTTATACAAACCAGGGGGTAGGCTAGTGTAAGTTTCTAGTGGGTAGAAGGTTAAGTATGTTTCCTTTCCCAACTGACTGTATATAAATGATTCTTATTGTCATTTGTTTGTCCAACAATACATGATACTGTTTGTATTGATACACCTGGAGACCGTGTCGTTATCAATATTAAGTCAAGGAGGCATATATATAATTTCCCTAGTGAACAATCAAGGAGATAAATTCCTCCCAGATAAAACATTATTTCTTCTTTAAAATCGAAATACAGATTAGGGATACGGACAATATTCCCTTACCTGTATATACTTATCCATCAGTTCTGTCATATTTTCTCTCAAATCATTATTCTCGCCTTTCACAACCACTAGTTCCTCATGCAGAGATTCTTTATTAGGAGAAAGGCGATCATCCAAGCTGTCGGTGTAGCTGCCAGCGGCGCTGGGGGTCTTAGTTCGAGATCGCGAGTCTCTTCCCAGTTTCTGCACAAGACTCTGATGATCGTTCAGGAGCTTGGAATACTTATCGAGAAGTTCGCTGTACTCAGAACTCTGTTCAGATGCAGAATAGGTAGATTCGGATTTAGACTTAGAATCAAGGGAGTCTGTTTGATCAGTGAAGGCCTGAGCGTTATTCAAACCGGCTATGTGTTGTTGAAGATTAATTATCTCCGTACTCAGTGCTTCATTTTGGGAGGAAATGTCACGCACTTCTTGCTCCAATTCTTCTTGGTGGCAATGGGATATTGTAATTTGTTCATGGGCGTCTTCCAGCTCCTAAATATACAGAGAACATAAGGATTAATTCACAACTAGAGGGTTTGAAATTGATATTTACATTTTCGAGCGCTCAACTTTATATTTGGACAATTATGATTTTTCATATTTCACATAGGATAACACTGTTAATAGGAAGTTATGTAAACAGAATGATACCTTGCTTTGAGCCTTATTCAAAACATCCGCAGCTTTCTGATCGCCTGCCTCTCCCGCTAACTGTCGAGTCAACGCGTTAACCTGACTTTCGTAGTCCCCACGGAGCTGTTGTCGTACCTTTTGCAGTTCTTGAACAAACCTAAGGAAACATTTTTTTTAAATGACCATGAAACAAACTTAAATGTTTGCATACACGTGATTAATTACTCAAATTAGCCATGAATAAATGGAATCTTAGATTAATACAGACATGATTCTTGCAGCTACATATTTCACCACCTGTTCTGGGGAAGGAATTACCACTTTTCATATTTCAGCTTTGCCATTAAGACTTCCTTAAACACCCTTCAAATTGAAGTTTCCATAAGACGTTTCGTGTATTCGACCTAGAATAAAGCGTGGTAAGGATTTCAACAGAAGACCTACTTTCTATCGTTTTCAATTTTAGCAATTTTCATCTGTCGTTCAATCTCTCTAATACTGTCTTCCTTCAGTTTCTTAGCTTGCGTTTGAAGGTCGTACTCATACTCGAACTTCATCCTCCGCTGGGAAACTTCTAAGTGCTCTGAGAGAGAATCCTACAAGTAAAACAAGAAATGAAAGCCACACATACATAATATTGATCTGTACAATTTATATAAATGCAATTGTTTTAAATCAGTCACCAGTCCACACTTGAGAAAACCATATCTGTTGCCTTACCCTCTCTTGTCGCAGATTTTGGTACTTTTCATTAAGCTCTGCTTGTTTTTGCTCATAATCTTCTTTAGCACGGAGATAATCACGCTCGGGCTCGGACACGCCACCAGAGTCAGGACTGAGAGAGTCTGCTTGAATGCTGCGCATTGGCTCTTGTATTGGATGACCTTGGTGACTTTCGAAGACTGGACTCGTCTAAAATTAAAGCATGTCTTAATAATTTTCCGACTCCACGTGTTGATGGATATTTCAGAATTAACTACAGATGTTCTCCACAGTTCTAAAATAAATATCCTAAAACTACTGATATGTAATTTTTTAGAATTGTAGTCAATCTTTTGCTGAATAACAATGCCGGGTATGCTATACACTAGACTGGCTGTAAAAAGCATAATAAATTAAATTAAAGTATCCAAATCAAAAATACTTATTGGGATTGTTAGGTAATTCTTTACCAGTTCCTATTCCCGAAAATTGATTATACTTACTGGAGAATTCACATGATCAGAAAGCATAGTTCGCATCTCATAATTCTCACGGCGGAGGGTATGAACTTCATCCAATACCTCGGAATGTTTCTGTTTGTAGACACCAAGCTCAGCCTCCAATCTGAAGGTGATAAAATAAGTTATTAAATAATTAATTGCTTGCGATTATATGAGTGAAATCAATTTCTTTAACAAATATAATACAATCTGAATATCATTCATCATAAGGATAAAAGACAGGACAATAGATAATAGTCTAAAAACTATTAGGGTCCCCAGGACCCCAGAGGGTAGGATAAGTTGGGAATTTATGGTGTTCAGTTAGTGTGCTAGCAGTTTGTTTTTTAATATGATTGACGTATGATATATACTAAATATCCAGAGAATGCAACAGCAACAAAAGGGTGTGAGCAGTCTATCCAATTATATATACATCCTAACATTTAAGACTCTTAATAAATTCAATCGCCCCTCTTAATAAACTCAAGGTCAAAAAGAAAAATCCTACCTGGCTGCATGTTCCTGTAGTTCATGTTCATGTTTCATCGTAGTTTCTTGGAGCTGCCTATCGCTGTCCAACCGCTGTTGGTGAAATTCTGCCTGAAGGTTTTCGAGAGCTAGTGCCTGTTCCTCCTTCAAGACCTTTTAAAAGAAACTTAATAATTAGCTTCCGGAAGAACTGTGAACTTCTTGGAAGAACTGTCAGGGCACAGATAGAATAATATCCCTTTTCCCTTCCACTAACAGATGCATCCAACCACTATGGAAAAGACGGACTGGTACAACCTGTGTCCAAAAAGTCTACAAAATCACAAATACACAGAATCATATCCTAGTATCATACGTATGACATGAATTTACCACGCAAAAGTTAATTGTATTTTTTAGATAACAAGGAAATGAGTTGCAAGAGCAATATTATAATAATAATGGGGTCGAAAGATGACGGGCTTTCCCTAATAATACCAGTCACCTACTAGTGATAAATGATATTTATTACGTCTAATTACAGGCAGGCAGGCTGGTTATGAAAACAAAATCAAATGCATCACTAAGCAAAGTGCATGAGCCAATTGAATTAATTAAATCTATCACTTTGGATAAGTGGTTGCGAGAAAAAATACAGGTAGAAGCCGTTTTTCCCATGTGCAATAATATACCTATATTTTACATAATTTAGACAAATTTGGCCTACCAGTTTTAGACATGTGACATACCACATACATTTGAAGGCTGATAAATCATTAATAGATAATCGCTAAAAACAGTGAAAGGGAGGAGTGCTTTCCTAACTGAATTCAAAACATGTGAAAAGGGGTAAGCAATGGAGAGAATATGGGCAGATGGAACCTTTCTATGATCTGTGATCTCCTGTATTTGCTGTGTGAGTTGCGAGACGACGTCTGAACCTTCGGCCTGGATGGCATCCAACATTTTCATGTGCTCATGCTGCAACTTATCTCGCTCCTCCTTTATACGCCCGCATGCAGTCTGTAGTCGCGGAGGTAAGAAATACATGGTAGAAGCAGCTTATGCTTAACAGGGCTTAACGAGATTATACCTAGAACAAGGTTCAATGACAACTACACAGCTCTTGGGTTTACTAGCTAGTATGCTCTTACCACTAAAATATACTAAAGCGAAAACAGACAAGTATGTATTTCAAAGTTTTTTCAGGGTCTTTTGACCCCATCGGGACAGATGTATTCTAACAGCTGTGGTCTATCAGTCTACCAGCTTAGTCCTACTAAGTCAGCCAAAAAGGCAAAAGTCAGTAAAGAGGTCAAAAGTCAAGCTGAAAGGTCAATAGTCAGTCGAACATCAGTTGAAAAGTTGGTAGTCAAAAGGTTGAAAATGAGACGAAAGTCGAAAAAGTCCAAAGTCGGGCAAAAAGTTGATAGTCATGCCAAAAGTCAGTCAAAAAGATGAGAGGTTTGTAAAACAGACCAAAGGTAAAAAATTGAGTCAGTCCAAAGGTCAAATGTCAGTTAAGAGGTCCAAAGTCAGACGAAAAGTCGAGGTCAAGTTAGAAGTTAGTCAAAAGAGTTGAAAGTCAGTCAAAAAGAAAAGTCAGTCAAGAGGTCGGAAGTCAGTTGAAATATCTGTTTTACTCTGAGAATTCCCCCAACTTATTTTGTCCTTATCTTATCAGCAGTACCCTGCCGGTAGAACACAGTGCCGATGGTAGGTGTGTGTAGGGGGGAGGGATTCATTCCCCTGTGAATCAATTTCGTGATTTTTATTTTTTATAGGTATTATCAACTTCATGATTTCATTTTTAATCCTATGTTTTAGTCTTTCTGATCATTCATAAACGCATATGATAAAATGTTCAGTAACGCGATAAGAAAAGTCTTGTATCAATACATTATTCAAATAAACAGGCAAAAGCAACCAACAGAAGTTAGTACCATAATATAATCTTAATGATGAGTTAATTTGTTATTATGCAATATGATGCAATGATTGCAATAACCAAGTCGAATGTCTAATAACCTGATGGACCCTTACCTGAAGTTTAATTATCTCAGCTTCTTGGGACTTTAGTGCTTCCATAACTTGCTCCCGATTACTCTTCAGCTCATCTCGCTCTTTCTTCACATCCTCACATTCACTGGACACGTCAGAGAATCTGACCTTCAGTTCGTCCACTTCTTTTAGTTTGTCTTCATTCTGTCCTTGCTGCAGATCAGCTACTTTAGATTTAAATTGCTCCTCCAGCTGCTCCCGCTCCAACTTCCAGTCGGCCATTTTACTTATGGTATCTGCCTGAAGTTCTTTCACTATTTCAAGCTTCTCTTCCTTCAACGTTTCAATTTCTTTGAGTAAGCGGTCCACATCTTTGGAGTTCGTAGGAGATCCATGTTCGAGACTTTCTATTTTCAGTAAAAGTTCGCTGATTTCAAAACCGAGCTGTTCTTTAAGCGTTTCTTTCTCGGTTTTCAATTCATCGAGCTTTATTTTGAGTTCCTTGGTTTCATCCGTCAGCACTTTAAGTTCCTCTTTATGGTCGTTCACAAGCAAGACACGCTCTTGTTCCAGCAAAGTCACCTGTTCTTCTATCTTTCGGACATGAGCTTCTTCCACTTTAGAAGATCCTTCAGATTTTCTCCCAAATTCATTTCCTTCTAGTCTCATATAAGCTAGCTCCTCGCGTTCAACCTGCACATATTGTTTCTCCGCAGTGAGCACCCTCATCTGGGTATCCAGATCCTGTTGGTCTTTCGGCGCTTTTTCATTGTCCTTACTTAGGTCTTTGGTCAGCAAATCTTTCTCACCAACTATCTGGGCGATTCTGCCTTTTAGTCGTTCACGCTCATGATCCCAGTCCCTCTTTTCTTGTTGAAGCAGATGTTTCTCAGAAAGGAGCTTCTGCTTCTCAGACACTAGTCTCTCTAAATGGGTGTCCAACTGGGGAGAGTTAACACCAGCAGATGTTTGATTAAGGTTTATAAGCCGGACTTGTTCCATTTCAATTGTCATTCTTTCCACTGTTTCTTCATGGGATTTACTTAGAGTCTCAATCTCTTTTCGATGTTTCTGCTGCATACTCACCAACTTCTTAAGAAGTTGCTCTATCCGTGACATTGCATCCCGGTGTCGCTCCTTTTCATCATTCAACTCCACCGAGACTTCGCTCTTTGTCCTTTTCAATCCTTCCACTTCTAATAGGTGCTCAGCTTGGAAACGACCCAATTCTATTGAGAGAGAGTCGGAATCAACAGACTCTCCTTTTCCTGAAGTTCCCAGCTTTTCTGCCTTCTGAGCATGGATGGGCGATTCACTCGAGTCAGAATCAAGATTTTGGTATCTGGCAAGCTCCCTTTTAACAGCCACTAACTCCTGATTGTGCACCCTCAATTGATGAGAGTATGTTTGTTTCAGTTCTTCTATCTGTCTAGTAAGAACAATAACTTCAATGCTAACGAGAGGTTGGATTTTCTCTAGTTCTGCTTCGGCTGCAACTAGTCTAGCCTTGAGAATGTCGATATCTTCTGGTGAGTCGGCGCCTTTACCACATTGTAAATGAGCAGCAAGTTCCTCAGGTCTTAGATTAGACTTGAGCGCAGCTACTTCAGACTTCAACTCTTCATTTTCGATCCAGGTTACTTTCAATGTTGACTCAATGTCTTCTAGCCGTGTCCTGTAACTGGCAACGTTGGGATCTTTGCCTTCCATGTCGTACAAGAAGATCTGTAATTCCTTTACCTTGGCCTGAGCTTCTTCCTTTTCCTTTTCCGAAGAGTTAAATTTGAGCTTGGTTTCCTGCAAGGCATCTCTTAGTTGCTGGTTTTCTGATCTCAAATGAGCAGTTTCCACTGATATATCCCCACTCAATTGTTGACTTAAGTCTTGATACTTACTCTGCCAACTTTTCATTTGCTCGGTAATTTCGGAAATTTGCGATTTGTACTGGGTTTGTACGGTGTCTATCTTCAACTGAAGATCATCCCTTGACTTCTTTATTCCTCTCAATTCTTCATTACTTTTATCCACTTCTTCCTTGGCTTCCAATTTATGCTTGTTAGCGATTTTTTGCAAATGGGACTCGTAATGTTTCTGGTAATGTTCGAGTTGAGAATTAGTTTCGTCTTTCTCCCTAACAGTTCTCTGAAGTTCGGCAGTTAGTTTTTCTATCTGGTGTGCTTGGTGTTTGCAGTGTTCATCGTAGATTGCTTGTATTTGGGCAAGTCGGAGTGCATCAGTATTTGTCTCACTTTTCTCAGGCGAGTCTCTACATGGCATACCATTTGAAGGCGAGCTATTTGGACTCTCAGATTTATCGACTGTATCTGAAATTCCAGGTCCTTCTTGGGCTATTTGCTGCTGTAGGTGGAGTAAGTGCTGTTGCATGGGACTGAGTGATTTTGAGGGAGTGTTTTTCCTTGAGCTAGAAGAACTGAGACTGTTTTTCTCAGGAGTATCAGGAAGGGCAGTCTGGGCTGCTTGGTGGCCCTGAACTTGGAACTCGAGTTCCCGAATCTTCGAAAACGCCTCTTCCTTCGCCGTGGTCACTTCTTGGAGCTGAACATTGAGCAAATCTATTTCGTGCCTCAGTGCTTCTCCAACTTGCTGGTGCAAAAGGGATTGGTCTGGCTGCGCATCCTTCTGTGTTTGCAACTGTTCTTGTTGTTTCTGAATGTGCACCAAAGCCTCATCTCTTTCTTTGGCAAGCTTCTGAAGTTGTTTATTCATCTCAGCAACTTGCACCTGTGCAGTATGATCTATCTGAGGCTCGGGCACGGATTTGTTCTGGTCTAATATTTGTTGGTTCGATTTCTCTAATGCTTCTATACTTCTGTGGGCGTCATCTCTTTCAGCCGATAATTGCAATACCATTTGATTCAAGTTTTGGATTTCTTCAGCATATATTCCTTTGCTTTTTTCAGATGTATCTCTACTTTCTTTGTGTTCTTTCTTCAAAAGTTCTAACTCATTAAGAGTCTCAAATAGTTTAGATTCTGTTTGGGATTTCATTTGCATTGTATTCTGCAATTCTGAAGAATGCTTTTTGTGTTGATTCTGGATTTTATTCACATACTCTGACCTTTCGTCTTCAAAGTCCCTCAACTTGATCTGTAACTGCTGGATTTCAAGATGAAGTGATTCCATCTCTTCATGTGAGAAGAAAGCCCTCTGCTCTTGGGTTGTTTCCTCGTTCTTCATCTCCAGCTCATTTCTCAGGACCTCAAGTTGAGTGCGGGCTTCATCTCGTTCAGCAGTTATAGCATTAAGCATCTCTTCCATGCTGTAATTGAGTTGCTGTCTGAGCTGGTGTTTCATCGCCACTATCTGCTCACCATGCTGCTCCTCCAGCTCCGCTCTGAGAGCCTCCAGAGCCTGGTTGTGCTCACTCCGACCCACTGTGTTACCCACACTTGGTGATGCCGTAGGAGATCCCTCACGTGAGCTATGGGACGGTGTGTCAGACTCACGCCTTTTCCTTTCCTCCAGATCAGACATTAAATGTTGAACTACTTCGGAGGTCTCCTTTTCCGTTTGTCTCAGTTTCTTGTTTTCTTCTTGCAAACTGGTAATACTATGGGAGGCCCGGACCAATTCTTCTTTTTCCTGAGAATGTCTTCGTTCCAGTTCCTGTTTGTCTTGAGCGAACTTTTCTTGGTCTTTAGCAAGATTTTGAATCATTTCAGTGCTGGCAGCGTCCTTTTCACGCAAAGCTGTGTTTTGCTCTTGTACTTGGCTAATATAATTGGTAAGTTCAACAATCCGCTGCGACATTTGCTCCATATGTTGCTTTTGTTGATATATGTAGTTGTGGAGATCAGTAACATTAGTGGATTCAGAACCAATAGCTGATTCAGGTGTTGCAGTCTCTTGCTCCCTGGCTCTGCTATCCAGCTGAGATTTCAAGGAATGATTCTCGTCGGCCAAAACCTGGACCTGGTTGGTTAGCTCTTGAACCATTACTTGGCGTTCTTCTAGCTGATTTTTCACAGCCGATTCCTGTTTGGAGGGACTCGATTTCTGAGTTCCGTCGACCGAACTAACTTCTGAGCTAACATGAGCAACGTTAACCATTTTTGGACTGTCTGTCTCCATGGCTTGGGCATTTGGTATTTGAGATTTCAGCTGCTGATTTTCCTGACTGAGAGCGGTCGCGTACTGAGAATACTCGGTCAGTTTCTGGTGTATTTCTTGCAGACTTTGTTGTTGCACCTGAACGGTCTGATGTAGGGTTATAATGGCTTGATCCCTTTCAGTGACTAGGTTCCTCAATTGAACAGCCTCGTCATTATTTTGCAGAGCGGCTTCCACCATCTCAAGAGCTGAAGGCACCACCATAGACTCCTCTGTGTTCCGAGACTCTGGTGGGTTGTCCAAAGATTCACTTCTGGATGGTGACACCTGCATGTGTTCCACATCACTCTGAGCCGGAGATGATCCAACTTCAGCCTGTTCTATTGCAACAATATCTGGATTCTCAAGACCCACTTTAAGAGCTTCATTCAACTGTTCTTTCAATGCTTTGTTTTCTTCGGACAGTTTCTCATATGTAGGGGATACATTATTGGTGCGGTACCTTTCATCTTGCAACAAACTTAACTTTTCTCTTAGTTCTACAACTTCAGATTGGTATTCTTTCAAACCGGCATTTTCAATTTGAAAATCATTGATTTCATTTGAAAGTTTTTCGATGGTGGAGTGAAGATCGGCCGTTTGGTCCTCTTGGCTCTTAGTCATATTATCGTGTGACTGCTTCAACATAACAATTTCTTTCTCCAATCCCTCATTTTTAAGCTTCACATTGGAAAAATCAGCTTGCACTTCATTCATTCGCTCTACTTGTAAAGCTAGTTCATTTTTCTCAAGTTCGAGTGCACTTACTTTGGCTGATATGAGGTCATATTCTGATACCATATGATTAAACTCCTCTACTTTTTGCAGTAACGTGTTGCATTCAGCTTCAACAACAGCAAAGTTCTCCTTCAATGCAACCAGTTCATGCTCCTTTTCAACAAGTTCCTTTTCTTTTTCACCGAGCTTCTCATTTTCTGCCTTAAGCGTGAATATATCGTTATTTACCATTTGAAGTTGGCCCTGAACTTGGTTCTGTACGTTTGCCAGTTCTTTCTCGCGGGCGCTCAGTAATTCGTTTATCGAGTTCAACTGAGTAATCTCTTCTCTGAGACATCCAATGCTCTCAGTAAGGGAGACAAGTTTCTCATCGCGTTCCATCAATGAGAGTTGTAAAATACCAACTTCTTCCTGGGCCTTAAGTCCAATGTCAACCTTACCGAGAAGTTCGCCATTCTCAGCTTTGAGGGCCTGAAGATCACATTTAAAATTTTCGACAGTTATTTCCATTTCATTCTTGGCTCCAACCGCCAATTCCAGACTCTCTTTCAGAGATTTAATTTCTGGTGTGTATTTACCCAGAGATTCACTTAGTTCGGCGATGACAGCATCCTTCTCTGTTAAAGTAGATGTTGTGGCTTCTAGTTCTTCAGTCACAGAAGATGTCTTTCTTAGCCAATCCTGTTCCTTACTTTGTTGAGACTGGAGAGATTCTTTCAACTGCAGGTTAATACGATCTTTTTCAGAAAGTTGTGAGGTAAGGCTCTCTACCTGTTGACTGAGAGATGACATTCCATCCTCCATTTCTTTTACAGTATTGATGTATTGTGTGTTTTCCTTCTGTACTGTTTCGTATTCAACTTGTTTACAACGTAGCTTTTCCTTAATGTCAAGGATTATATTATCTTTTTCTTCGACATTACCAGCAGTCTGTTTAAGTTGTTCGTAGTCAGTAACCTGAGCCTTTAGGGCTCTGTTTTCTATCTCCAGTTCTGAGTGATTTTCAGCTAGGGTCTGGATTTTTACATTTAATTCAACTAGAGAAAGATTACTTTGCTCTAACTCCAATTTCAGGCGGTCAATATTAGTTTTGCTCCTACTTATTTCTTCATTCAGCAGTGTCCGTTCTGAGTTCAGATTATTGAGTTCCATGTTGAGCTCTGATAAATGAGTTTCTTTGGAAGCGACACTTGCTCGTAATCTATCGTGTTCCTTCTCAAGTGAGTGGATTTTATTTTGGAGGACTAGCAGTTCGTTTTGTTTTTCCTTGAGTTCTTTGTTCTCCCCTTCAAGTCCGATTATGTTTTCTTGTAAACCAGTCATCAGTTTCTGTGTGTCAAGTAGGGAGGCTCCTTTTTGCGTCAACTCCTGTTTTGTATCAGAAAGTTGGGATAATGCAGCTTCCAATTCAGTTTTTCCGGTTTGCAAATGTTCTGTCAAAGATGCATTAGTTTCAGTCAGACTGCTAACCTGACCGCTGAAACTTTCAACATCACATGATAGCTGCTTAAGATGTAAGTCTTTTTCTTCTAATAAATCGTTTAATTCTCTGATCCTGACTTCATATTGCTGGACTTCCTTACGTTGTAATTCAGCCGTTTCACTGGAAATGTTTTCACTAGACTTTTGCAATTCGGAACTCTCCTTTTCAGCTCTGAGTAAGCGAGTTTCTAAACCCTGAACTTGTTGAGATAAGAACACGTGCTCTTCTAGCCTTTGTTTAGAAGCTTCACTTTCCTCTTTTAATCTTGAGTTTTCTTGGTTAAGGTTCCCGAGAATAGTTTCGCGTTCCTTCATTTGTTCCAAAATTCTGTACATTTCTCCTTCCTTTTCCTTCAATTCTTTATTTTCTTGACCAAGCCTTTGCATTTCTTGGCTTAGCACGGGTATTTGCTGGGCGAGAGATGCTATTTCATTCTCTGCTTCCTTTAATTGTCGGTTTTCTTCGGTCATAGCGGCGAGGTCATTGGTAGTTTGATTAAATTTAGCAACAAGTTCATAACGTTCTTGCTCGATTGATTTTAGCCGGGTATTTTCCTCGGTCAAGGCACCGCAGCTCTCAGATATCTGGCTCAAAGACTGATGTTTTTGATTAATTTCCTCTTTCAGGTTGTTGATTACACTTTGAAGGGACTTTACTTCATCTCCTTCAGCGACTGACAGATTCTGGGCTTCGCGGGAAGAATTCATACTTTCTTCATGTTCCGCCATACTTTGTTGGAGGACAGCCAGATTTTCCTCTCGAGATATGACAGTCTCTTTCAGAACAACCAAGGTCTCTTCTTTTTCCCTGATCGTTTCTTTCAGCATTATAATATCATTTTCATTTTCCTTGAGAGCAGAAACTTCAACGTATAAAATATTGAGCTGCTCTGAAGTCTTATTGAATTTTTCTGTGAGTTGTTGAAGTGCACTATCCTTTTGGCTAATCCTTTCCTGCAAGCTAGTAATTTCCTCCTTTTGTTGTGAAATGGTCCATTGAAGATTATCAGCGTCGTCATTAGAAGTATCAGCAGAATTCGACCCCACCGATGATAGTGCTAGAGCCATCTGTTGAAGAGATTGATCCTTTTGGGTAACGGTTTCACCCAGTTTAGCCATTGCCAACGTTTTGGCGGTCAGTTCAGCTTCAAGGGACTGGATTCTCGCCAAGTTTTCACACATGGCCTTTTGCAATGCCACAATTTCGGCATTAGATTCATCATTTGTGTTCCGAGAAGATGATGACTGAACTACTGTGGATTTCTCTTGCTGCAAAATCCCGTTTTGGTTCCGCAGCTCTACGATTTCTGTGGTTAATTGATTTACAGTAATAGTGAACTGCTGGTTTTCTCCTTGTAAACGCGTGTACTCCTTGTGTAAAAGGTTGGCCTGTTCAGCCGCTGTTTTGTATTGTTCCACAACTTTTAGAAGGGCTTGGTCTCTTTCCAGAAGGGCTGACCTCATAGCAGAAAGCTCCTGCTCCTTATGGCTGTTTACCTGGATGATAATTGAGAGGGGCAATTATAGATAATGATGCCAACAGAACCGTTTACATCTGGAAACATGATGCACACAGAAAATGAGAATTCTCCTAATTATACTGAAAATATAATATTTCCTTAAATCCATAAAAGACCATATATTTTGTAGGTGAAGTCTGTTACCTGTTGAAGGGCGAGAACTTCGTTTTTGGCTTCCAACAGGGCCTGAGCCGAAATGCCGTGTTCCCCCATGTGGTTTTTAAGCCAATCCCCAGACTGTAACAGAACAATTATTATTGAATTATTGAAATATCTAAATATCTATTACAAAACATTAAAAACGTCAACAAAATATTTTCACCTGGACTCGCACTGAAATGCATGACGTGAATTATTAAACAGTAACCTGTTGGAGTTGAAGCTGCAAAGTTTGGACTTGTCGCGCAAGATCAGCAGCTTGTGCAGTGTATTCCTGCTGTAAGGTGTCCCGGCTGGCAGTGGTAGCTCTAAGGTTCTCAGTCAATTGGGAAATAACTTCATCTCTTTGTTTTATAGCCGCATCGAACTCTTCAAGCTGAAACGGTGGTAATGCGTAAACTTCAGGGGGAGGTAGGGTTCTATACAAGCGGATCCCTTCGAATGAAACTTTTAAAAATGTTGCTTTCATTGCTTTACACAGCATCAAACCCGGTTTGATATTTCGCGTATCATAATTCAACATGTGCCATATTTACCAAATTGGAACGACTGAAAACTAAAGAAAACAAGAAGCCACTCATGAATAGTGAACGAAAAAAATAAGTTCATGTACCTTGTGTTGATAGGAATCTTCAGTAATGGTGTCATCCCGCTCTTTATCAGGCGTACTTCCTCGTTCTTCCAGTACAACTGAAGTGTTGGGATCAGCAGGGCTCTATAAAAAAAAACATGATTTTTGAATTTCAAGTCAAAATCACGTTAAACAAATTGATAAATTGCCTTCAGTTTTAAACATAATGATATTTATAACTCATCATGTTTTGAATGAACTGACTAATTGTTCCATTTAAAGATATGTTGTTTCCGTGTGGCTATGATGTAGCAGACTCGGGAACAGATCATTTAAAGGGATTTTTCGTTTGACTAATGGGCCTTCATGAGTTTGTGGTCTATTGTAACCGTCCGATTCAGTCCGGTGACTACATGAGATCTATTGGAAATCCAAAGTTGGCCTTTTGAATTATTCAATGTTTATCTATAAGCACGATAAATACTCAAGTTGAATGTCCAGAGAGAATCCTTTATTCATACAATTGTTGGCGTTTACATACACGATATCATGTGGTTTGATTGATTATAAGGAAAGCATGCAATAATACCAATTTATTTTGAAAGACTCCTAGATATTAGGAAATCCTAAGTATAGACCCTAGGGGTAAAGACCCACTAGGACGTATAATTACTATAGAAGTATAAAGCACACACAACGGTGACATATATATATATATATATATAAGCGAGCATACACGTATACGTCTTCCCGCGCCAACCACTACACTCATTCAGCCCCAGCTCGACCACAACTATACACCCCTGCTTCACATCCAAATGCAAAAATTGCCACCCGGAAACTGCCACTAGGATCCCGTATATTCAAGAGAGACGCCAACAATCGGGTCACCAATAAAGACAACATCAGTTCAGTGAACCGACCCTCTTAAGTTAGGAAGCCATAGCAAATTCTTGTTACCTCCATTGTGTTCTTCACAGCAAGATCGGCACGTAGTTGGTCGTTTTCTTCGAGTATTCTTGCTATAGCATCTTCTTTACCTTGTAAGGATTCCTCCAGCTCCATTATTCTGTCAGAAGCTTTGCCAAGCTTGTTTTCGGCGCGTACAAGCGCTACCTCTGGGAGCACACCGCCCCGACGTCTGCCAGTGGACTCCTATTTAAATTTAAATGAAGAGTTATTTAAAATCTAATTGACAGTGTATTTGTACCGATCGCACTAACAATTGCTATAAACAGTAATTTTCATGTCAGGGTAGGGCAGGGACGAATGTGTTTGTTATGGCAGGGGGTGTAGCTCCAGGTTATGGCTCAACTTTTTATCTTTTTAAAAATTATATCATCAAGTATTTCCCTCATCTGAAGATTCCACATGTAGTATAGTCCTATCATTTTAGAAAAGGTGAAATGAAATACCTCCAGATGTAAGCCTAAATTCAAACAGGATCATCTACAAATCCAAACGTTTCAAGGAAGTGGGGCTTGCGAAATGATGTAAGCGAAGTGGTGCTTACAGACATATCGGTCACTACTCAGGAACTTAAATACTCAAGTAACGACCAAAAATTAATCAGAAAATGAATATCCATAAGAAAAATTAGATTGGCATTATTCAAATTCAGTAAGAAAGTTATAATTAAAGAGATCCAATCAAAGGCAAATAAATGTTAATAACACTCCCCAACAAAATGCACCTGCCAGTACAAGTCATATACTTTCAATAAACCCATCAAAACTTATAGAGGTAACTTAATATAAATATAACAGAAGAAACTTGACCTCGTCTATTACGGATCCAGTGTCAGAAAAGTCTCCAGTTGAGGCCACATCGGAGAGATCCGCCACAGAGGAGGACTCACTCCATGTGTAATCTGAGGCGGAATCATCAGTATCCTTCTTTTTCTTCCGCTTGGCTCGTTTTTTCTGGAATGCCGCAAGCTGCAAGTGGCCAAAATACTTTAGTTAATGATGTGTGCTGAGGAAAATGTTCCCTAGATTAATTTATTATATGCGCATTTCATATGAGAGGTGCAATAAGTGGGGTACTATAAAAAATATTCATATAGTATGCGTACCATAAAAATGTAGTTGTCTAAAAATAGCTCTGTCTTCATATTTGAAAGATGAGATCAAGCAGATTCCAATGATGGTAAACATTTGGACCTAAATATATTCCATACGAAGACCTTTAAAACACCAGAATATAATTAATGCACTGTCCTGAAATTTGGTACGTAAGATTTGTATGCCTAAAAGCCTGTCTAAAACCCTGCAAAATTTAGAACATTTCACAAAGATCTTTTAAAAGAAACACTGAAAAATATCATTTTTGCGACTTGTAACTCATTTACCTGAAAAACACATCACATATGGTCCTGGTTTGATATCTGATAATTTTTCGGAAGTTTTAAAAATATAGGTCTCACTACATTTATTCCACGATTTGGCTGATAGTTTTCACCGATAGTCTCGAACGGTTGTGACGTCACTATACAATACAGGGAGTTTACATTGTACACCTTGTGAGCGGCAAGTATATCAATTATATTGTACGCTCACGGCCAAATCGTGGAATAAACATATATCTTTACATTTTCAACTAACTTCAGTACCGTAGGGCGCCTTTTGTTCAAATTATGATTTCAACTGTATTTTATCATATTGGGCATCCAAATGCTCACTATTAGCTATGATACACAGCCCTTCACTTCGTACAGGGCTATGGCAAAAAGCGCTAGAAACGGGACAGGAGGAATTTCTGTAGTTTGTGTAGTTGTAGAAGTTTGTAATCCCTCACTATGACAATAAAATCAATGTTTAATGTCTTATCTCCCTACTTGTTACCTTTCAATGCTTGATGTGAAGAATTAATCAACTGCGAGTTTTCATCTGCTCCACGCAAAAAAAACGGCGAGTGAGCCATTCTGTTTCCACTGAATGAAATGGCAAAAAACAACAACTGAGAAGTTACAACGGGCCCATACATTTACCAATACCATTGTAACCATGACCTAAACCATGACCTTGCGTCTATTTTTTAGACATACTTTGCTCTGTTTTTTTGCTTATTTACATACTTTGGGGCATGCGCAATGAGACATAAAGAAGTCAGGGCGCCATGTTTCAATATCGAGAAGAGAATGGAGAGGTTTTGCTGATAATAAACCAACTAGTTCTCTGTGTTGTTGTGCCCATCCTCTCCCAAGAATCTACCTTAAGCACCACAAAATGTTACTGATTAAGGACACATATATATGACAGACGTTGCTTGAGTATTTCATCTGGACTCTTCATGACTACCGCTTTTGAAGAAAGCCGCCATCGGCTAATTCCTGAAACTCAGAGCCGTCGTACTGGTTATCACGGTCGGGCGCTATAGAAGGAGAAACGAGAATTATTGCCGTCTTTGCCTACATGATGTTGCTCATCTGCGTATTCTAGCTACGATAATAACAATCCTTAAACATTTTCCTTGCAATTTTGCCCGGGATCGATACATCATTACGTCATTACTGTATATAAACGATGTTAGATTCAGGTAAAGCTCGAAACATCATCCTGAGAAGATTCGAGTTGACAGCCATTGCCGCGAAATATATCATCAAGCATTGAAATGGTGTCTCCCAATACCGCGGCAAGCGCCACTGCATATTATAGCGATCTTAGTAGCGCTGTTCGCTTCAGCAAACAGCGCTGAGGGTGAGGGTGGGGTGGAGAACGGGACGGCTGGGGACTTTTTCTTTATTCATATAACCTAATGCCCCCCTCACACTGTACGCATCCGACGAGTTGTAAGCCTTACAACTCCTTACAACTAGTTTTCCAGTTGTAAGGTCCGTTTTTGAGCTGTTGTTGACGACAAATCTCAAGATTCAAACGTTGAATTGGATCATACAGTGTGAGTGCCAGTTGTGACGCTTACAACTCGGACTCAGCGAGTCGTAAGACTTACAACTCGGAAAATAGAATAAAAAGAGTTGGGCTATCCGTTACAACGTGCATTGTAACGGTGATATCCAAAAAAAACACTTTTTTGGCCTATTTTTAGCGGGGTGCTCCCAATTCGAGTCGGCTAGTGTGAGATGTCTGAAGTCTTCAGTTGTAAGTCGTACGACCAGTCGGATGCGTACAGTGTGAGGCGGGCATAACACTAACCATAGCAAACCCCACAAATCGTAATATCTCGCAGCGGTTATAGG
Source organism: Sthenelais limicola (assembly GCA_942159475.1). Taxonomy (NCBI): domain Eukaryota; kingdom Metazoa; phylum Annelida; class Polychaeta; order Phyllodocida; family Sigalionidae; genus Sthenelais; species Sthenelais limicola. Next base: position 110,584,012 of record OW804096.1, on the reverse strand, counting down.
GGTGTTCCACAGGTCGGAATAAGCCTTACGTCCCAATCGGTTTTCGAAAAAACCGATCATTAATTCCGACCTATTGTTCACTGTTACTGTACACATAGCAGTCGGTTCGGTTCGGGTCCATATCACCGTCGGAATATTTGAGGCAAACCGAATGAACTGAAGGGCTAAAAACGATAATCCGACCTGTTTGATTTTCATCGGTTTCTGGTTGGTTTTTCATGAAACCGATGGAACCGAATGGAACCGAACAGACGTTCCGACCAGTTGTGCTTACCATCGGAATGAATAGGACTGTTTCGGTCTGGAATTGATGTAATAAATCTATTTTATTCCGAGCCGATGAGAACCGACCAGTTGCACACACCCTTGGTTTGGTTCCGCTCGGTTCGGTTGGAATAAAAAATCCATCACCCTGTGCGCACAAAACCGATGCAAACCGTAGCATTGTTTCATTGATAAAACCGATTGGGACATGAGGCTTATTCCGACCTGTGGAACACGCCTATTACTCTGGACAAACTAGAGAACTTTCTCAACTGCCCCGTTTTTACCGAGTCGTACTGTCAACCCTATATTCAATAGTAAATGTAGGGTTGATGTGTTGGCTAGCTCACTATATGATCTACCTGTATACATATAGGGCCTAATCTAATGTAATGGTATTGCCTATTGGTGTAACTAGGTACCTACAGATCTATGGGCCTGGCCCTGGGGGAAAACGACGGTCCGGATCTCATTACAGTGATTACTTACAAAACCTTGCAAAATAAGCGCAGTCCATAGCTTCTCAGCTTCTGTCAACCCACACACCCTAGTCGTAGCATACAAATCCATCGCAGGTGTCTGACGACAGGAATACAGAGGTTAGAAATTCCAACTAACACACCCATGATAGAGACAGACAGTATTTTTAATTTTGATTGTCCCAGAAGGTCTGACCTCATTTTCAAAATACTGGCACCAAACCCAACAATTTCTTTTTACTTGCATTGCTAGAGGATCACAGAACATGGCGTGCCCGGATGGCGTGGCAGGGCCAGTGTGTGTGAGGGCTGGGCCGGACCCTCGCAGGGACACGTTGACGAAATCTTGTCTTGTTTTGGCACCGCCTTTACTCAGTCCAAGACGCAGGTTGGTGTTTTGCTCAAAATCTTTGCGCCCTCGGCCCAAAAGGCCCTCGATATAAAAGATACTCGATGGATTCCTACCTTCTCTTTTCCAGCAAGAAGCTTCTTAGTTCGCTCATCTTGTTCCATTATGTGAAGAAAACACTCAGTTTCAGCCGTATGTTGTTTGTACACACACCATAACGGCGGCCATGTTCTACGAAGACTCGTTTTGGCAACAGAATCTCATCTTTCTCTCAAAAGATGGCGCCACATAGTAGCTAGTTCTCCCGGGCCGGCGACAAGAGCGTTCCGGCTGAGGCCCCTCCATCAGAAAAACAGATCACATTAAAAAAAAGTATCCGAAGAAGAGAGATCAATTAAAGCAGATTGAATTGATTAAAAGCCCCAATTTATTTAGAGTTGAGGGTCTGAGGGGTGAGGCTTTGACAGAGGATAGTTAGCGCAAGTCTGAAAGCTTAGTTTTAACTAGGCTAGGCCTAGGCCTAGGCCTATACATGCATGATTGTAAATATTATAATTTAAACGGTTTAGCGGATGTAGTAGCGGCTAGTGGATACCTTGTCAAATATTTTTAAAATAACATTAGGCTTAGGTTTTGTTATTATCTATTCCTCAGCCCCCCCCCCCCCCCCCCCACACACACACACACCAGCCGTCAGAAGAACACAGATCAAGGGGCAGTGCTTTTGGAATCAATAAAATGGTCTGATTGTGAAGATAAATAACCTATATTTATCAAATGTCGTCCTATAGGGACGGAAATGTGAAATGTTTTGACTAGTTTATTGAACCCAGTAAGTATGATATTTTCTTTCAAATTGGTGCAGTAAAACTAAAACGTTAGAAGGTAAGAAGCCCGACCTGACAGGAGGAATTGTAGGCCTATCTAGGCCTATGATAGCTTTAGGCCTAATTAAGCCCCACCCACCCGAAATAGGTGTGTTTGCAATTTACCCCACCCCCACCCCTACCTACAAACCTTCCCCTACCTAAAACATTTTTTGACCATACCTGACTTTTTTGACCATACCTTACTTTTTTTGGATTTTTTGACAAAAAAAGCTTTTAAAAGCAGGAAAACGGGTTTTCATAACCCAAAACTGTCAAAAAGCACATTCCCCACGCTTAAAACAGTTATTGTTATGAAATAGAAATTCTTTTCAGTTCCTGGGAGGTGGTTTCCTAAAAAAAAATAAAAAAAAAAAAAGTTACCACCCCCTACCTAGTTCTTGTTCAGTTCTTGTGTTTGTGTTGTGTTTGTGTTCTTGTTCTGTTCTTGTTCAGTTCTTGTTCTGTTTGTGCTCTAGCTGTTTGTGTTCTGTTTGTGTTCTGTTTGTGTTCTGTTTGTGTTCTAAATTTTGTGTTCTTGTTCTGTTCTTGTTCTTGTTTATGTTTGTGTTTTGTTTGTGTTCTGTTTGTGTTCTGTTTGTGTTTTGTTCTTGTTCTTGTTCTGTTTGTGTTCTGTTCTTGTTCTGGTCTTGTTCTTGTTTTGTTCGGTGTTCTGTTCTTGTTCTGTTCTTGTTCTTGTTCTTGTTCTTGTTCTGTTTGTGTTCTGTTCTTGTTCTGTTTGTGATTAAGGTAAGGTTAACATTAGGCTAAGGCTAAAAGTGTAGTTCCACTGGACGGCTTCTCCTTATGTTCATAGTTGGTTTTGCTTATGCTCAGTAGCCAAGGTTTGAGCCTAAACAGAACCGAAGAGAAGAGTGGTGTATTACGCTCATTTTCGTCTCTTTTTGCGCTTGTTTTAAGGAGCCGAACTTGCTCCGGCTCAAATGAAACATGTTTGATTTGAGCCGAATGTCTTACGCTTCTTTAATGAGCGTAATAATAGCATGAACATAGCGGGGCAGTGGCACTGCATCAGGGTTCCCTTACGTTTCTTTTCGAACGTAAAATCTATGGAAAACGTTCTTATTTAGTTATTACGCTCAATTAGCGGCCGCTAGAATAGGAAATGAGCGTAACCAATAGAACCATTTTACGTTTCCCTTCAGTCAATTTATTTTAGTGTAGGCTTCTTTTGATATGCAAGATAAAAATGAGCATAAACAAAACCGAATATGAACGTAAGAAGAAGCCGACCAGTGGAACTCTACCTTAAGGCTAAGTTCCGTTTGTGTGCCGTTTGTGTTTCGTTTGTGTGCCGTTTGTGTTCCGTTTGTGTTCCGTTCATGTCCCATTTGTGTCCGTTGTTGTTCAGTTGTTGTTCCGTTCTTGTTTGTGTTCTGTTTGTGTTCTGTTTGTGTTCTGTTCTTGTTTGTGTTCTGTTTGCATTCTGTTGTGTTGTGTTGCATTCTGTTGTGTTGTGTTGCGTTGTGTTGTGTTGTGTTGTGTGGTGTTGCATTGTGTTGCGTTGTGTTGCGTTGTGTTGTGTTGTGTTGTGTTGCGTTGTGTTGCGTTGTGTTGTGTTGTGTTGTGTTGTGTTGTGTTGTTTTCTGTTGTGTTGCGTTGTGTTGTGTTGCGTTCTGTTGTGTTTGTTCTGTTCTGTTGCATTCTGTTGTGTTGCGTTCTGTACTGTTGCATTCTGTTGTGTTGTGTTCTGTTGGGTTGCGTTCTATTGTCTTGCATTCTATTGTGTTCTGTTGTGTTCTATTCGTGTTCTGTTCTTGTTCTGTTCTTGTTCTGTTTGGGTTAAGTTAAGGTAAGATTAAGGTAAGGTTAAGGTAAGGCTAAGGCTAAGTGTTTTGTTTGTGTTCTGTTCTTGTTGTGTTGTGTTGTGTTGTGTTGCGTTCTGTTCTGTTGCATTCTGTTCTGTTGCGTTGTGTTGTTTTCTGTTGTGTTGCGTTCTGTTGTGTTGTATTCTGTTGTGTTGCGTTCTGTTGTGTTGCATTGCGTTGTGTTGCGTTGTGTTGTGTTGTGCTGCGTTGTGTTGTGTTGTGTTGTGTTGTGTTGTGTTGTGTTGTGTTGTGTTGTGTTGTGTTGCGTTGTGTTGCGTTGTGTTGTGTTGTGTTGTGTTGCGTTGTGTTGTGTTGTGTTGTGTTCTTTTGTGTTGTGTTGTGTTGCGTTGCGTTGTGTTGTGTTGGGTTGCGTTGTGTTGTGTTGCATTCTGTTGCATTCTGTTCTGTTGCATTCTGTTCTGTTGTGTTCTGTTGGGTTCTGTTTGGTTGCATTCTATTGTGTTTTGCGTTGTGTTGTGTTCTGTTCTGTTCATGTTCTGTTCTTGTTCTGTTTGGGTTAAGTTAAGGTAAGGTTAAGGTAAGGTTAAGGTTAAGGTTAGGCTAAGGCTAAGTGTTCTGTTCGTGTTCTGTTTTGTTCCTGTTCTGTTCTTGTTCTGTTTGTGTTCTGTTTGTGTTCTGTTTGTGTTCTGTTCCTGTGTTGTGTTGTGTTATGTTGCGTTGTGTTGTGTTGCATTGTGTTGTGTTGTATTCCAAACAGAACTCTTATCTTTTATTTTTAAATATAAAAACAATATTAGGCGTTCAGATCAGGTGAAATATAATCAATTTCCTTCCCCTGAAATAAATATAGTCTATAGTATAGGCCTGGCTTGCATGCGGTTAACTCTCTGGATTCAGAGGTATATATGTGTTAATGGGCTCTCTTCCTATCAGATGCAATTTGCTAATCCCATATTTCATTCATAGATATTAAATCCATAGTAAAGTGGTAAAGTTATTCTCTAATCAGTGGCAACATCTTATATATTTCCAGGAAGAACAAGCAAATGTTCCTCTATTCATCCAACAAGGAGCGTAAAATATACCTGCTGCTGAATCAACACCACATCATTCTGGACTAGGATCGTGAAGGATGTCTGCTGCTGAACTGACTCTACTAGACAAAGATCATGAAGGATGTCTGCCTTCCAAGGTGCAATTGTAACGATTCTGAGATATGCATATATAATATACATACTGCAATGATTCTACCAAGGTCCGGTTACCTCCGTTTCCGGATACATCCAGTTGCCACTTGGGGTCTACATTTCCAGCCATAACGATATTTGCAGTTTATATAACTTTAGTAATTTATCATTAATCATAGATCTATTCAGGTATCGATCATATTAGTTCTTACACATTTCATTATGTATGTTGAAGGTTTCATGTACATAAATATACCTTTTTCTTTAATCCTGTGTTACGATCATATGAAGTATCCATGAAGCCCCCAAAGGATATCTCTGGATCTCCGGGATACCTCTGGGATTTGATGTAAATTCCTCCCACCCCCGATGAGGATATATTCAAATCCAGGGAAGAAGATATTCCAGAGATGATGTTATAGTTTACTAGCAAAGTATCCGTCCTTCGGACGGTCCCCCTCTCTCCCTGTACCTCCCCCTGCCCTCCCCCTCCTTTCCCTCTTCACTCTCTCCCTCTGGCCTCCATTCTGCCCCTCTTTTTTCATTCTCCGTTTAAAAACGGAGAATGATAATGAATGACGTACCATTCTGTCAATCATCCAATCAATTCAGCAAGTTTGTGTTATAAGTTTGTGGCGTTGTGTTAGGTGTTAGTGTGGAGGAGTGTGGAGGCTTATATGGAGGATATCTCGATGCCCATCTCTGATATCTAATTCACGCAATCACTCCTAACCTTGCGCCCATGTACAAGGATTGTTTGATTGACAACTTGCTACCTTCCCTGCAGTAAATCCATGAAGCTTTCCCACTACCTGGATGGCCAGCACCCCTCCCACCACCACCATTCTCAGCCTCTCATTGGTTAGCCACCCTGCTATGTTTATGGCCAGCACCCTTTCCCACCACCTAGATGGCCAGCACCCCTCCCACCACCACCTCTTGCTGAGGTTCCTGCATGCTTCCACCTGTCAATCAAATTTCATCCTGCCCCCTGGCCCTTCTTCTCACCCTGTCTCAGGCCTGTCAACCTATCTCCTATTGGTCAATCTGAGCCACTATTGGTGAGGAGGTGAAGGACTCTGACAGAATATATGACCCATTCTCACGAAAGTGGTGCAACCCCCCATTTTTTCGTCTTGTTGGTCAATAACTTGGTCAATTCTGATCTGAGAGACAAATGGATTGACCAGATGCATCCGTCTTTACATGAGCATCAATAAGATGTACACTTTTGTGTATCTATAATGTATACTTTATTAGTTATGTACAATCTAATCAGGAGAAATACCCAAATAATCACTACCTAACTTATAGTTATTATAGAAAAAAATCCAATTGAATTGATATACATGAATAAAATTTATGGCATAGAATAGGGCATGAAAACCAAACAAAATGATATATTAAGTTTAAATATATTGGCAGAATTTATGCTCCCAACTTAATCTATAAGAAAATGGCTAAATTGGGGTGAAAAAACGTCGCCAGACAAAATGGCTGTGCTTTTTATAATTATTAAATAAATTTTCTCTAAATAGTTTGATTTCATAACCATAGGTATAGAGACAAACATATACCACCATTGGAAGATACTTATTCCTTACAATCAGGAGAAAACCCTGATAATCAGGCGACCTGGCGACGTTTTTTCACATATTTTTCCAAATATTAGCCAAATTAAATTATTTTCCTCCTAATTGTTTAAATATGGTTAGCTTTAAGAATTACTTGCCAAAATAATCTCAAAATATCTCTCCTGATTTAAATACTGGCCTGTGTACATTGGGCGACGTTTTTTCTCTTGATTAATGGGTGACGTTTTTTCTCTTGATTGATGTGTTTCAGGAAAATGAGTCACAGGTTGTATAAATTGGATTTTGAGATATCACAATTATTGAAAAGTTATGATGAAGTGGATTCCAATGATGAAAATATTAAGGACATCTAAGACATGTTTCCATAATTCATGTTGGTTGTATTCATGTATTCAAGTTTGAAAAAAAGTTTGCAATATTTCTGAATGGGAAATTACCAGTAAAGTAGCTAAATATACTCCATAGGACAATCTTAGGAATTGAAGGATATATTTAATACACTGTCCTGAAATTTGGTACAGATATTGCTATGATCATTAGTGCAAGGCACCCCAAACATGAGAATATTCCAACAAAGAGATCTGATGATTTAATCATTTCTAATAACATCCCTTTCTGACTTGTGACTCATTTGCCCGAATCACATCATATATTATTCTACTGCAGGAAAACGTCCCCATCCTTGAGTGGATATTGTCATGAATGACAAATTTTCAATAAGTAATGATAAAATGGTCTAAAATGGTGTGAGTCATGTATCAAAAACATCAAAAATAACAAACAAGCTGTATATAATTGACTAAATTTGGTATAGATTGGGCGACGTTCTTTCTGAGTGAAAAAACGTCGCCCAAATTTGAAGCCTCAAATGTGAATATTTTACCAAAAATCTAGCTATCTATTCATACTCAGTGGTAAAAGCTGATATTTTATTACATCATAAAAGAAAAAATAGAATGATTTGAGAATAAAAAATAAAAATACAGTCAAAGATAGGATACTTCATCTGATTTATATGGAAATCCAGTTTCTGACTTTTTTTGTTGTCCCCTATTTGAAAAGATTTTATACAAGAAAGAAAAATCTTTCTTGCCTATTACATCAGGAAAACATTCAGTTAGAGAATGGTGATAGAAATAATTGATGATATACAAATTAAATGAGAGAAATGATCTTTACTAAGAAATATAGGGGTGTGCGACGTTTTTTCATCAAACTTTCTTCACCAATCTTTGATAACCTCCTGTACAAAAAATAATGGTCTAATTCAATGGCAAATTCAGATATATTACCGCCTATATATTACCTTCAAATCTACCAAATCTGAGATTGATCAAACAAAATATAATTTTTACCCTCTTAGAATGGGCTGCACCATTTTCGTGAGAATGGGTCATATATATATATACATTAAGTTAAACTTATTATAAAGGTAAATAAAAAAGAGTTGATTAATTTGCGCACAAATAATTGAAACGGAGAATTCGTTTCCTATGGAAACGCAGAATATATATACATTAAGTTAAACTGATTATAAAGTTAAACAGAAAAATAGTTGATTAAATCATTGATTAACTTAATAAACTTATAACTTGTTCTCTCCCCTTCCCCCTCTTCTCTCTCTCCCTCCCCATCTTACACTCTCTCCCTCCCCTCTTTTCTCTATCCCTCTTCTCTGCATGTGTCTCATACCCCGCCCCTCTCTCCTCCCTTCACCCTCTTCTATCTCTCCCTCTCCCAACTCTCTTCTTCTCCCTCCCTTCCCCCTTCCCTCTCCCATGAGCTATCTAAAGCATGACGTCATTTCGTTTACTTTCAAGAGGCAGTGATGTGATCAGTCCTTTGTCCATACAAAAGGCTCTCCCGACAGGCTTCCCCAAACTTCCCAGGTATAGAACACAACTAAAAAACTAAACAAGGCTTCAAAACCACATTTCCAGAAAAACCATTGGTAAAAGGATAGATTCCTAAAACATGTCAGACAAAGAAACCCCTCTTCATGTATATTATACAGATTATGTTCTACTTTATATTTAATCATTGGTAAATATTCATGCGTTATAACTTCAACCATCGTTTATGCTCAACGTTGTTCCAATTGTACATTTTCTGAAAATCTTACCCTTATCCCGATGTATTTGCTGATCATCGGGTTAAGGAAGCAAGGTCTTTAACCCAACACACTTGGGGGAATAAAGAATGAATAGAGATAGTATTTCTCTTTTGACCTTTTTTACTCAGAGCTACTTAAAAACATAGAATATTTCAACCCTTGGTCCACTGGCTTTATAATCCAGACGCTATAGTTCTTTCTTCCCATCTTCTGCTATTGATATTCATTATAAATATTCACGCAGAAGTAACTATATGATCACATATTATTATTTAAATAGCTTATCGACTAATATTATAGCAAGAACAGCATAGTATCGCGTATAAGGGGGGGCTATATTCTCTGAGTATGGCCGAAAACAACGAGGCCATAGGCCGAGTTGTTTTTCGGCCATACGAGGAGAATATAGGTCACTGAAGACGCGATACTGTGCTATTCTTGCTTTTATTCCATGATTCTTAACTTAAAACAACTTTATTTGCATTAATTTCATCAAACTGAGTTGTCTGCAAAGTCTCAAACGGTCGTGACGTCACTGTACAATACAGGGAGTTTATATTGTCCACCTTGTGAGCGGCAAGTATATCGATTATACTGTCCGTCCACGGCCAAATCATGGAATAATAAGACCCGGAGCTGAAACACAGAAGTTCAACGCTGCCCACTTGACAGTGGAAAGAAAGAGTCATAGGCAATAATCTCAACGTATATGTTTAGATTAGAGCAGTTTCATTGGCTGGAGAAAAAGTATATTATAGTAAGGATTATTAGCATGAGACCAAGCATTATAACAATCTGAACATCATAACGTGAAGGGAAATGGTAACAGCTGCATGCAGCATACTGTAAACGTAGTTATTTCGCGGAAACCGGACGAACCCCGAAGGGGTGAGTTCCTGTTTTCTGATAGGTCGAGATCAGTTTGAACCCAAACAGAGGGCCATTTGCTATTTATTACAGTCTATTCGGATGTTTAAAAGTAAATTTAACTTGTTAAGCCTATAGTTTAGCTCGAGGAGGCTTCATTCACTGCAATTTGTAGGCCTAAGTTACGCGGTCGGGACGACGTCATCTGGCCTACGCTGCACCAATGAAACTGCGTCTTTGGCCGAACGGTACACGTGAGCGGTTCATATCCACCGAACTGCACCCCCAAACTGCACCTTTCTAACTGCTCATGTGTGTAATAATGTTTCTAATCCAACAATTTACTGGACGTTTATTTCAATATGGAGATCTATATTAATTTGATTGCCCGAAATGGCTAAAATCACAGGGGGCCTATGTCCTTCTCCTCCCCTCCCCGACTACCTCTCCCTTGCTCTCCCTCCCCTTTTATTCCCCCTCCTTAATAATAATGAGTAATGTGTGGACAGGTACATTCTTTGGTAAAAAAATCTTTAAAAAAGTTGGTTGTAGAAAAAAATTGGTCGAAAAAAATAGTTGGTTGAAAAAAAAAGTTAAGTCGTAAAAAGTAGTTGGTCGAAAAAAAAGTTGGTTGTAAAAAGTCAGTTGTAAAAAAGTCGGTTGAAAAAAAAAGTTGGCCATAAAAATAGTTGGTCGGAAAAAAAGTTGGTTGGAAAAAAAGTTGGCCATAAAAATAATTGGTCGAAAAAAAGTTGGTTGGAAAAAATAGTTGGGTCGTAAAAAAAAAAGTTTGTCAAAGTTGGGACGTAAAAAAATAGTGGGTCGTAAAAACAGTTGGTCGAAAAAAGTCGTAAAAAAAGTTGGTCGTAAAAAAGTTGGTCGAAAAAAAAGTTGGCCATAAAAATAATTGGTTGGAAAAAATAGTTGGGTCGTAAAAAAAAAAGTTTGTCAAAGTTGGGACGTAAAAATAGTTGGGTCGAAAAAAAAGTTGGTCGAAAAAAAGTGGTCTCCCTCCCCTTTTATCCCCGCCCCCCCTTCACCTCTCCTGTTTGTAACAGGTATGGTAGTAGTCGACGGGGAAAAAGAGAGAAAGAGAGAGAGAGGAGAGAGAGAGGGAGAAAGAGAGAAAAAAAGAGAGAGAGAGAGAGAAAAAAGAGAGAGAGAGAAAAAGAAAGAGAGAGAGAAAAAGAAAGAGTCTCCTCTTCACTCTCCCCTCCCCTCTTTCTATGGGTATATCCTGAGAAAGAAAGGGAACGATACCTTCATTATTTTGAATGTTAGACTTGCCTGGTGGTGGAAACCTATTTGAAAACAGAAATGATGAAGATTTAAGATTAGCATTTTAAGAATTTAGGAGATAAAAAATAAAGGAGAGGGATAGATAAAGAAGGGAGGGGAGAGAGAGCACAATTGAGGAGAGGGGAGAGGAAGAGGAGAAATGTGGTGAAGTTTTATCATGAGAGCATGAGATAATGACTTACTCACTGTGTGAGTGTCACGCAAAATGTGTGTGACTTGGGAGGCCTGCTGTAGGGAAAGCATGCTGTGGTGGTCAGTGAATGCTAGTTAGTACCCGTTGGTTGGTCTTTGCTGGCCCGTTATGAATGCCCAGAGTGGCGAGTTAGACCGGTAGTGGCCACTCTATGCCTGTACCCCCACTTCCCACTAGCCCTCTATGGCCGAGTTTCAGATGACGGGAGCTGACGGGCGTGTTGCTGCCGCGTTGTGGTGTCTACTGATTTTGAAAAGAACAAAATCATAATTCTGAATCGGCCGAATGGATTTAAATGTATTTTTAGCCCTGTATGTATATAGTGTTTAGTCTCCAATTGTTGCGATCTTGCGGGGCAAGTTCTAGGGGTTCATGTAGACAACAAGTGTAGCGGGCGGGATGTGCTCACTAGAGCGGAACGGTCAATGACTTCCGGGTCGGAGGTCTTAAGTTTCAGTGCTACAGCACCATGTGCATTGTTGTTATCTTTCTCCCGACTGTCTGGGCCGATAATTAAAAAAGTGAATGGGGCAAAGTTATTTGAATCCAGTTTCAGGCCATCTCTAACAGTTATGTCACCATCGCGGTGTTGATCGTTCTGTATTGGTATCGCCGATGTGCACGGTGTTGACGGACTGAGTGCATGTGCACTCTAGTCTCCACAACACGCAGGTCGGTCGGAGAAGTGTGCCATGTTGGGAGGACCATTCATTATGTTTTCATAGGGGAGGAATGGGCACAGGACAGTTTATAAATTAGGCCTATGTAGTAGTGTAGCTAGGAAGATATGTGAATGCATGCCTATTAATGGGGGGGGGATCTTTGGAAGCTAAGCTTCGGGAGCTGACAGCCTGAAAAATTTGGTTTTCAGGAGCTGGCCTTCGGGAGTTTGGTGCCTGAAAAGAGGGGACCTTCGGGAGCTGATTCAGGCAGAAAGTAGGGGCCTTTGGGAACGGCTGGGGCTGAAAAAGGGGGCCTATACCGCGGCACATACCTGTATACACTATGAACTCAAGTACCACCCCCACCCCCCCTGGGTGAGTGGGGGTGGTATGGTGAGTGAGTGAGTGAGATTGGTTGCTTTACGCCCTTATCAACACATTTAATATGGTTATATCAAGGGCGGGATAGCTGAGAGGGAGGTAGTTTATGATCATACCCAGGAAATAAGAGATAGGGGAGACCAGGGCAAGTTCTAACATGGGGCACGTCTTAACATATGTCCTATCTCTTAAGTCCCTTGAGGGAGGGCCCCACCACTGTCATCAATGTTTGGGACCTTAGCCCTGCCATGGCCCCCCCATAGTAATTATCATCCATGCTGATGTCTAGGCTTCACCAGTATTGTGTAGACATACAGAGAACATCCAAACATAAAATTAGCCCTTCCCTCCCTATACATGATGACCAGCATGGAGTGGACACACCAGTGAGCGTGAGCGTGAGTGACAGTGGTGGAGCAAGCTATCAAGTGGGGTTTGTTTACATCCACACACACACTCTCCACTGTAAGTAAATGCTTTCTGACAATGTTTGAGGTTCAGGAGAAGTGATAGTAATGCAAGTAGTTGATAATAACAGCCCAACCAACGGGTACTAAAGCCATTAGAGCCTTCGTTTATTGTCCTCGCTGGCCCTCTAAGCCTTCGGGAACCTGTCTCGGCCTCCGGCCTCGACAGGATTGCCGTCAGGCTTAGAGGGCCAGCTCGGACAATAAACTCAGGCTCTAATTGCCCAATGGAGTGACCACTGTGGTGTGACCAGCAAGGCATGATGTGACGTTATGGGACAGAGTTCTGTCCAGATTGGAGAAATGTCCCTGCCTGCACTGGCCCAGATAATACACAACTATACTGAGGTGGCCACCCCTCTAATTAGAATGGTTTGACCCTCGCTCTTTTGACCACTCTCTGGTGGTTTGACCCATGCTCTCTCGCGTAGTTTGACCCTCCTCAGTTCTCTCGCATGGAGGTGGTTATAAGAGGGAAGAAAAGCCCGGTACCAGCAGCCTCTCTTTAGTTCACTGGTCCCCCGTGCCTCCATTTTCCATGCGTAGATATCAGTAAGCTGCCGCCCCATCTTTACCCCGTCTTTATTATATAGGTCACTATGCCTTCTGATGTGTGGAGATAACAAGCAAAACGGAAGAAACTAGGTTAGTTCTATCTATGTATGCATGGGTGAATCTGAGTTCGACTGATTAGAATGTCTCTAGGAAACTTCGGTTGGGTTGCCATTTTAGGTAACTTAAACTATGAAAAGCATAGATAATTTTACAACCTATTGCACGTTTTATTACCAATAGTGGACAGAGAAACAACCGACCTTGAGTGACAGGTTCACTCTCAGCTTATTACCTGGACACATAAACCCCAGAGGTGTTTGGAGTTATGGTTAGAGAAACAGTAGGAATTACACATAACTCTTTGTAATAAGAAGTAAAAGGGTTAAAGCGTACATGTGGGTTGTAAGAACCAAGTATAGTGGTAGAACAAGTATTGTAATACAATATAGAGATACAGCTTGATGTTGAGCCACACAATAAGTTATATAGAATATTGGCAATGCCATAAATAGAGTGGTCACTTCTAACACTTCTATGGGTGCATGAATGTTTGGGTATGTATGAATGTTTATTATACACACATTGCTCTGAAAACAACGTATCTAGAGTGATTTACGCATAATGCGTATTTCACTAGTGATTTACGTGGGGTTGTCATGCAACCAATTTGTTTTTTACTAAGATTACCGGTAAATTTCAAATTTATGACTCAATATTTTTCTATTTTCATGATTGAAAGCATGTATAATAAATCTGTTACCTAACTCGTTGGTTTCAGTCGCTTAGAATATTGCACTTGTTGCTACGCAACTTGTGCAATATTCACGCTCCTTCAACCAACTTGTTAGTTAACCTGTATATGTATGGGGGTATGAATGTATGCATGGGTGCATGTATATAGTTATATGTATAGGTGTATGCACATTTATACCTATGTGTATGTAGCCCATTGTAATTCTATATGACGTTACTCATAGCTGTGCATCTTGTTCTTCTCAAAGAACACAGACATTAATTTTTAGAATGTCTTTGTAGATTTGGTCTCTCTCTCTGTGTCTGTCGCTCTCTGTGTCTGCCTGTCTTTATCCGTCTGTATGTCTTTGACTCTCTCTCTCTACATTATTCATGCTGGTCGAACCCTGAAATTATTTTCCACATTGAATCTGGCATGACCTCCTGTTATCATTCACCGGCTGCTGTTTCGTTTGACCAATTCTACTTCAAATATTGCATATAAAAATAACAACAGAAGAATATTGATGAATTATGTCCTATGAGTCACAATATGACTAAATTTGGTAAGATTTTGATTGCCGTAAAACCTGAGAATGCAGCTTTAATGGATAAATTCAGCATTTCCCTTTATCATGGGACACAATGTAAAAACGGTAACTTGAAGACGTGGATTTAACCCGAAGTTTCAACTCCAGCGATTCAACTAGACGAATGTTTGTCTCTACAAATAATATTAAGTGTAAGTAGGTTTACTTGATAAACCATTTTAATTAAGGAAAATAATTAATACTTAATAAGCCCTCTTATTTTTTTTATTTGTTAAACGAACTTCCTTTTCCTGGTACTGAGTATGCTACCCCACAATTGAGTCAGAGACAGTCCCCCCTCCTCATTTCTTCCTTCCTCAGTATACACACCCTGATTCTCCTGAAGGGATCTTGTGAGTGCAGCAGTTGTTTGGTCATTTTGCTTGCTTATTAGATCATGAAACCGAAGCTGCACCTCATTTATTGTATAATGAAATCTTTGCAGCTTAAGCGTCATGTCAGCTTATACCAATCTAAACTATGCCATCATAATATATTTCATCGAATTTGCCAAATATGGACCACCATTGAGGCATCGACTCAGTGGTGGATTAATTAATTGTGTCCTTATTTATTTGTAAATCGTAATAGATCCAGTTGGGCTTGAAATCCTCCCATTTGCAGGGAGCTTGACCCACTGGCATGTCCTTCCTATATGACAAAAAAAGTTAAACAAACAAACAAATAAATCCTTTGAGTTGCTCTGAAGCTATACATGTCCTGTTTGAAATACTTTGGTACATTCAAGCTGCCAATTATTTCGAAATTTGTAATTAAAGGACTTATGTGACCATAGTAGTAGTAATAGATGAGTTGATCCATGTCACTTTTTAGGGTGAGTGAATTTTAATCCTATTGTTTGGTCTTGCGGCGCCTTGTGTGATCTATTGTTACCTTGGCATTCTTTTGTTATGAGGGGGGATAAGGATTGTTATGTGTGGTATTGTTATGATGAGTATTAGGGTATTTGGTTGTTGTTGAAGAGGGTGAGATGAGGGTGAGTTGTATGGGATGCGATGTGTTGAAAATATGAAGTGATAGTGTGTGAATGTTGGAATGTGTGTTTGACTGATGGCTGTGTGGGAGTGGTGATTTATAGTGAGTATGTATAGTGGTATGTATATTAACTGAATTATATGCCTGGTTTTACTCGAGGTGTGTACTGTAAAATTATTGATATGTATATATCATTTAACTCCACCGGTGTTGAAGGTGTTGGTGAATCCATTTCGATGGATGAATTGTTGCCTGATATATAGTTATGGCTTCGTATTGTTATACGTAGTGTAACACAGAGGAAAAGGAGCTGTAGCATAGAGTATAGTAGCGTAGATTTATTGTAGATCTTAAGTGACATGAGAGGGGTCACAGCCCCTCGTTATATGTGAGTGTAGCACGGTTACAGAGTACAGGTGCATCCTGATCGGACGGTGAATTCAGTTGGGCATGCGGCAGCATGCTTGTAACATGTAGTATAGGAGAAAATTCTAAGCTATGTTACCATGAGGTATAACATATTATCCCCCAATTACTATGAAGCGCTCCGCCAATCAATATTAATTAATTACTGTTATATAATGTTATGTAATAGGCGGAAGTTATGTAAGATTATGTAATAAAGTTATACAATATTATGTAACAGGTGGAAGTTACGTAAAGTTATACAATAAAAACATGTTTTAATTGAGGTGACAATGAATTTTAGACCCGCATGCAACATGATGTAATCAAAAACATATTATGCAAACCGTGTAATATTACGTAATCGGATGTGATAGATTACATAATTAAAAATATGAATAATTAAATTGAAATTAGTGATTTGATTTGATAATGCAGTCACAAACTGCGTAACCTTGCGTAATAATTATGCAATCCAAAAATTATGAATAATTATAATTATGAAAGTACATAGGCCACAGTGCTATGTAATATTACGTAATAAAATGTAATAAGTTATGAAAAGTTGCATAATCGAGTTAGTTATGCGATGTTACGTAAGGTTATGTAACCGTAGATGAAAAGATAAGAAATTTGATTTTAATAGTAAAATTGACCTTGGTCAATAAATTATGAACTTGATCAATAAAATTGACCTTGGTCAATAAAATTGACCTAGCAATAAATTAATTTAAACCGGTATACAAATCAATTATATAATTAAATAAAATTGATATACCAAAAAATTGACAAAAATTGATATACGAAATCAATTTTATAACAAATTAAATTGAAATTAAAATTGAAATTAAATTAAATTGACCACAAATTAAATTTAAATTAAATTGACCACAAATTGAATTAATTAACCTCAGTCATTGAGCAAGATTACGTGATGTTACGTAATAAGAGATAAAGAGATAAAAATTAATAATTTTGAAATTAATCCAAAAGTTTAATTAAAGTTATATTAAATTATGTAATTGTTACGTAATAAAGTTAATGTTAAATTATAGTTAAAAGTTAAAGGTGCTCAGATTGACTTGAAATTAATAATTTGACTAGTCAATAAAATTGTCAAAGGACGCCGGTTTTGGTGCAAAGGGTGACACTCCGAGTGCAGATGACGTCAAAGGACGTGCGCTCATACATCCCTTTGCGTCAGGCCTGCGGGCGTGCTAAATTAATTGATCAGAACGTCGTTATTTTCAAGCGCGGGGCGCGCGACCTCGAGTAGCGCGGCGACTTTCCCGCGCTTTTGGTTGACCCAGATAAAAGTATGATGGCTGCCGAGGTTGGTGAAATGTTCCAAGCGCTCGGAGCCTCTGTTCACCTTATATCTGGATGCTATGCTATTGGAATAAGGTATATCTAGTGATTTTGGAGGAATTTAAAGCTAACAAGCTTAGAAAAGGCCTTATTATGGAGGGAATTAAGCGCATTTTTAAGCGGTAAAGAGGTGGAGAATGATCACTAGATATTTCCGGAGATAACCATGTTCTTCAATTGTAAAAATAGGTTTGGTGTGTATGTTGATTAACACATTTGTTAATCGAGTATACAAACTAGTCAAGAACAAAAGAATGGATATGAATACAAACGGCACAAACCTGAGAAGTGATTTAGTTGATATTGATCCAGAGGATTTTTACATACGTGATGGTAAGGATATAGTTGATGTAAAACCCCTAGCATTTATCTCAAAAAGCACCTTTGGTGAAACACTAACCCGAAACATAACATCTTCTGCGTTACGCACAACCAAAAATTTCTTCACGTGCTCCATCTCAAGATGCAACCAGTTCACCCAATGTCCCACAGGTTAAACCAAGAATAAACCCCCCATGTAAAGCACACACCCAGATAGAACCTTCCACCCACATATGCATCCAACCAGTCACCCCTATTAAACCTCGCATTTGTCCCTTGTCCCTTAGAATCCTATGTCAATTTGTCGCTCTAAGAAAAGGTTTATGTCGTTTGTCGATCATAAGAAATGCCTATGTCAGTTTGTCGATTTTAGGCAACAGGACCCCTAGTGAGAGGCCCCCTTTGTTACATAAGGGACATTACTTGTTGTCCAATTTTAGATAATAATGCCATCTAAACAATATCTTTATTGTTAAAGTGAAGTTTGGCAACATTTCTTCAGCCCTTTCTCTAAATAGGTTTTTGGTGTTATTTAGTCCGTTGGATGAAATCATGAATTAAGTTTTTGGTTTTCCAAGCGTGTTTCTTACTATAGACTAATGTTTGGTGGTCCGTTCCTGCCACTTGCTTATAATCAGTATTGTTGTTGTAGAGAGGGAAATTCTCTGAGGGAAACCAGTCATTTGAACTACTACTTTTGTCACCCGCGTCAATGACTAATACTGGCTTATTTATCACTTGACCAGCTAGAGCAGTAGCTACGCCATTAGAAGCATAGTTTGAGGAGACTAACTGTTGGGCTTCACGCACGTATGTTGTGAAAAAGTAGCCACTTATAATGGAGGACATAAGTTTCTTCTCATCTTCATCTGGAATATTTGCAAAATCAACAACAGATGCAAATAACTTGCGGTAATCGAGGATGTTGGTGTCAATTGCAATCCTCAACAATCCACTGGCAAGGAAATTGTTGGCAAGGTCCATAAGGGCTCTTAGGGTGGAAAGTGGGGAGAACCTTGCAGAATCCAGAAATACCAAGCCCTTTATTAAATCTGGCCTTTTGACCGATAAAAGTGCCATGTGGTGTCCGCCATAGCTGTGACCAACGTAATAGAACGGAGTGGGTATTCCAGCCACTTCTATGATCTTCTCAAGGTAATCGACATTTGACCCCGCCCATTGAGGCGCCACCTGTTGAACGCCATTGTAATCCTGCTCAAAACTTTCACTCCACTGGTAGCCCCTCCTATCGTAGGCACATACCCTGTAATCCTGGGATAAATTGGTAGGAATTAGATACCAGCCCATGTAAACTTGACCACCCAGCCCATTTTCCATCACAACCGTTTCTGATCCGCTGCCGGCGCATTTGACGAAGAGGGCCAGGGGTCGGTGCCCAGGAACAGTTACGGTAACCATTGAGGCATCCTCTCTGTACTTCCGAATGTCGTCTGCGACACAACAGGGGTGAATGGCACTAAAGAGGAACATCATTAATAGTAGGATGTGGCCCAGGTAATAAAGTAATCGCAGACATCTGCAACAGCATATGCCTCGCGTTGAGGTTTCCTCAGGTGATAGGAGTACATCTTCGCTTCTTTCACTTTTGCCATCGGATAAATCACTGCTTCCACTTGTATCAGCGCCATGGTTAGTTACCATGGGTACGTCGTTCTTACTCATGATTGATTCTGGACAATTGAAAACAAAATATGCCTCGCATTATGAATATTTTCAAGTTTAAATGTGACACATATGTGATCCATTTTGATGGTCATTATATTCATGGTTTTTAAAAAGATTCTTGTGAATATTTGTAATTTTGCATTAAATTTCAGTAATGAGGTAATCAATCACCTGGCCGTGCAAATAGTGACTGTGTTAGACGTGAAACATGAATATATTTGGTATGCAATTATATCATCTGTTGTTGAGGGAGTAATTAAGTATTTTTATACTTATATCTTTTCCGTATCCAAATAGCTTAATGTACTACTGATTTTAATATGTCAACATGTATATATGTTGGCCAAAAAAGAGCATGTTAAACGTGAGCTTTTTAATGAGTTTATTTCATGTGGATGATCCATAATAAGCAGGAACATACGAGCAGGGCATGGTGATTCGGAGGCATTCATTTGTATCTTGATTCCTTACATAATTAATACTTCACAAATGCCTGTTGTGGCGATGAAAGCTATTAGAGCTATTCTCTACTTCATAATAATGCCTTATAAGATCAAGTGTTAACTATAAGCTTAATTCTACTTTTGTAACGCGTCTAGATGTGAGAGTTCTGATAAGTGTGAAATATGCGCACACAGATTAAGATCTGGTAAATTGACACCCAAAAGGTTTTTCCGCTGATCTCTAACCTTATACTAATCTCCAATACAAATAGTTCCATTTAACATAATGCATGAACAGATTACTCAATCCGATTTACCTTTCATCCATGTAACTGAAATGAGAAGCAAGGATTAATAGTACAAAACTTAAGCACACCAATAACTGCAATGGGACCACCGATGCTTGTTACGGCGCTCGATACCGTCCTGCCAGGTTCAAGGTTGGAGTTTTCCGCGTGTTTGATGCCAAACACGTGCCACATACCTATTCCCTACCTTTTTAACATGCCCATATTAAGACCACAAGGAAACCTCATGGTCCCATCGATGGCGACGAGACCCGGTGTCTTAACATGTTTCTTATTTTGTTAAAAGTTAGTTTTCAACTAGTTTGAGTGGAATCTATTATTCAAACAGTTTTTAATTGATTTGAAAAAGTAAAAGTTGAAATTAGACTAAAAATAATCTGTCTTTCGTTTATGACATAAGTAAAGCCCTTACTGGTCATGGAATCTGGCCATTTTGACATGCATAAATAGTTGAGATAATGTTTTCAAGTGGATATAAGATATTGAATGGTGATTAGGGCGTGACCCATATTGTTTTTGTGTGATTTGTATTTAAAAGTTTGAAAATTTGCCCTAATTTTGATGAATCTTCAGGTTGAATAGGGCCTCATTGTGACCCAAATTGATTTTTCAACTGGCATTTTATCTTTATATGTTGCTTTCATTGTTGGGAATTTGCTTCTAATTTTACAAAAATATCATTAGTCATTTCAATCCCATGAATTTTGTCCAACTAAAGTGTTACAGTTTTTTTCATTATGGGGACGTAAATATATCCCATTTGAAGCTATTTTACAAAGCCCTCAGACAAATTCAGAAAATACAGAAAGACTTAGAATTACTGAAAGACGGGGACAAAATTGGAAAGAGAATTACTTTTAATATCAGAAAACAACCCCCAAACCATTGTAAGTATTGATCATCAGGTATTGAAACTATGGGTACTTATCATAAATGATAAAAAGACTCTTTACACAAAATATGGTTCTCATCTGTCTCATCTTTAGTGGAAATTATTGAGTTTTTAATTTTTTTAAATGTTTTTATTGGCCACATCATTTAATAGATTCCACAATTAAGGCTCTAATTTTGTCACAGTAAGTGAGGAAAAATATTTAAAAGGCCCAAAAAGACCGATTCCCCAAACTGATTTTATTGGAATAAATTGTTAAACCTATATGGGTGACAATGTACAATTCATCTTCACCAATCCTCTCAAATAACTCAAATTGTAGATGAAAATAAAGTTTAAAATACAGTTCAACTTAACCAAACAGAATCAATGCAATGCCGGACATATTCAAATTTGCCCAGTGTTGACCAAATTGCAGCCTTATTTAGCAGAATTTACTAATTGTGTACAGCTGCCAATTGTATTTTGTAAAAATCTGACCCATATATATATATTACAGTCACAGTGTCTTGGAACAGTTTGAGATTCTTTCAAAATGTGCCCCTCTCCCACACTGCCATGTAGCAAAACAGCACACATGAAAAAACTGACCTAGCCTGAACATGTCATTGTGAATTTTTATTATTTTTTTCTACAACATCTGTAATATAATGAGCAGCAATTCCTAAGGTAAAATATTGTTAAAATACATACACATGCAGATATATTTATCCCCTCAAAATGCACCAGAATTCACCATTTAAGGAGTATACTTTTTTTTATTTCTCGGGAGGAGATCCATCCTGGAACTTCCTCTAGGGGCTTCGCGCCTTTGGCGCTCACAGAGTCCCCAACATGTGCCCTTTTCTAAGACCTGAACCCCGCCTTCATGAAATCCTGGATCCGCCCCTGGCGAGGAATGGGAGAGAGAGGGGCAGGGATGAGAGAGAATAGGAGTAGAGGGTGGGAGAGGTAGAGGGAGAGAAGTCAGAGGGGGAGGAGGAGAGCAAGGAAAAAGAGAGAGGGGGAGATGAGGGGGAGAGAGATTAGAGGGGGAGGGGGAGGGGGAGAGTAAAGTAGCGGAGGGAGAGGGGCAGGGGGGAATAGAGAGAAAAGGGCGAAGGAGAGAGAAAAAGAGGGGAGGGAGAGGATGGGGGAGAAGAAAGGGAGGGGAGCGAGAGAATGACAGAAGTGGAGGGAGAGAGAGGGAGAATCAGATAGGGAGAGAGAAGAGGGTACAGAGAGAAGAGGGGAAAGAAAATAGGGCAGGGGAGAGTGAAGGGGGGTAGGGACAGGGAGAGAGAGAGGGGAGAGGCAGGGAGAGAAAAGGAGGAGAGGCAGGGAGAGAGGAGGTGGGTGACCGTCCAGAGGACGGGTACTTTGCTAGTATTAAATGAATGTGGACCTCTCCTCCTCATATTTTTATGACACAGAAAGCCATGTACTTTTATTGACTTGCTTTTGGGCAACGCACATGCTCACATTGGAACCGTGCAAGTGTGGGTACTGTAACACGCGGCAAATATGCAAGCTATTTGAGGCATCCCTCAAGGGGAAAGCTGTTGGCTAGCGAGGCATGACGTTACGTTATATTACAAGAGGGTTTGCCTCTTGAGCCCACATAGGCCTATATGACATAGATGCACAGAAGGAAAACGCTGACCCTTGCCTCTTGAGCTGGGAAGAAAAAGCCTGGGAGAGAAAGGGCCAGAATAGTGTCCCGGCCTATATATACATATGATACATGGGATATATACATACAGAACGAAAAAGCTGACGGAAAGAGGTTTAAAATGAGATATGTATAACATGCTTTTGAGTTCGAATGCTTTCTTATTTGCTAAACTAAATGATATTTACGGTACAAGCAATTGTATAATTTTTCCAGTCCTTTGCCATAAATTTGTAGGCCTGATTGTGGGGCTGAAGTGCCGAAGGCGCTTGTGTTTCATTAAAAAGGACATGCAGGTGTCCAGCGCAATGAGTGTATCAGTCTGGGAATAGGCTCTCAACAATGAGTGGTCAGTAAATTGAATGGTGTGGATAATTTCGGTGTTAATTTTGTAAAGGACAGAAATTGCACGAATTAGGTTCCTTTAATTCTGAGAATCTTTCTCCCTAACACAAAATTAAAGGGTGTTCATCCAATTTCTTCTAATCTGCATTCATGTTTACTGCTTTGATTTCATCATAATTTGTTTTTTGATAGGAAATGAATAATCAAAGTATATCAAAATAACATTGTTTGAGAGAATAATTAATCCGATTTTTCTTGAAATTTTGTGTGATTGATATGTTTACTCTGGTTTCCAGGTGATATGAATACACGAACTAAAACAATGACACAAAGATCAATTGCATAAGCAAAGTATACGTCTCAGCATGGGGAAATTCAATAGCTGAAATGTCTGGGGCTAAACAATGAGTCAGTAGGATTAGAAAAGAGGATCAACGTGGGATTAAAAAGTCACATTCTTATTGGCAGAGCATTCAGAATATTGTTCAAGAAATGAAATAATAAAAGAATTCCCAATGTCAACAAATCATGGTACAAGAACCAAAGCATAAAGTAAAATATAAATTTGCGATTCAAACTCAATAAGTTCAACAATTCAAGTTTACCTCTCGATGCCTGCGGAAGCGGATATGTTGGGACACGTGTAGCTTTTGCTTGGGACTTCCATAAACCCTCTACCCTAACTCTATCAAGTACTAATACCATGAGGTACACCATAGCAGCACAATTTATCAGTGAAAGCAATACAGACGATAAGTAGTCATAGTTGGTGTGAATTGATAACCCGCATAACACACTATACCCTATGAGCATTATGAAACAGCAGAGGAGATAGCAACTATTAAACACCGTCTGCACAAGTGTGAATGTTTTTTCTTTGTGTCCAAGAACCCGCCGGATTTTGAATGTATGGTGAGAAATCACAAACAATGCGACAAAAATGGTCAACAGGGCTATATGCGCTGCAGTAAAATAGTTGTATAAGTGGGTTCTGGCAATTACTGTAAAGGTGCCACATGCTAAAATACCAATGATAGAGAGAGTTACAAGAGCTATAGGCAGGTATCCCACGAATGAAAATCCTCCCGACATCTTGGCAAAACAGTCAATCGTGGAATGGGAGGAAATATCTGGAAAAAAACATGGTAAAATTCATTTCTTCATAAAGAAAAGGAGGATTCATACTAATCCGGTATGCCCCTCTCTGATTTAACAATGAATTAAATTCCATAAAATTCTATACTCGCTGTTGATTGATATGAAGAGAAAATGCCACTGACATGGAATCTCACTTGCTCATTCTCGGGCCTAAATAAAATTAGCTAAGTTCTTAAAGTTCTCTAGATTCTTAAATTTAGATATTTTCTATATGCAATCTTCATAATTTGCAACGAAAATTGTTGAAATATAAACCTTTGTTTGAGTGTGATTTTTTAAAATCGTCATAAAGTATCTAAAGGCCAAAATAAATACCAATCGAAAAATATTTTGATTGCACCCAATTTAATTATCGCACCCCCAGTGGAATGCGCATATAGTACAAACTTATACTTATAGAGGGAAGATAATATAAATATAGTGTATAGGTACACCGTTATGATGTAAAAGGATTGCAGGACAATACATTAATTTATTCTTCTTTCAGGAATACCCAGGACTCAGCCTCTGCCTGATATGTATAGAATAATTCAAGCGAGAAATTGCTAAATTAAAGAGATATACCCGAGGAGAACACATGATCAATAAACGTTTATTATACGCGCATTGCTTTTGAGAGGTGTGATATAAGTTGGGTGCAATAATATATTGTTATCGCAAACGTACAATAAAAATGTAGTTGTCTAAAAATAACTCTAACATTACCTCCACAGTTTGTTGACGTGCTTCGCGGAGATCCAAAGGTGATTCTTTAAGTTGTTAATTTCATAGTTCTAAGTAGGCTGACTATGAAATTAACAATTTAGACAAGCGTCTTTGGATCTCCGCAGCACGGCAACAACTCCATAGGCATAGACTGAGGCCTACAGAGTTGGGGATGCTCACACTGTCTCTGAGACTTTTTTTCACCCAGTCGGCTACTTTTTCAGTGTTATCTGATGATTTACACATGATATTTGATCAAATGTTATGAACATATAATGAATATAAAATGGAACTCGCCGTCGTAACCGTTCTCTCTATTTATTAAATTCGGATAAGTGGTAGTATTTTAACCATATAGGTGGACCAGCAATGTTAGACACCAATCGTTTCAATTTAGGGTTTTAAACAGATTCATTCAGCTTGATTAAACCTCTATATATTGTTAAGCTCTTTTAATCTATAAAGGCAGGGTTCCACTGCTCCCGCTACTGCTCCCGCTACTTAGGCATGTTACTTCCCGCTACTTTTGTCGGATTTTAGAAGCGTAGAGTGCTCCCGCTGCTATCAAACATGTTAAATATGAAAATGCCGCTACTTTGTAGCGGGAAGTAGCGGGAACTGAAGCAGGGCACTGGCACCACTGGCACATCTCTACAATAACTTGGCATTACTTGATGCATTCATTTCCAAGTAAAAATAAAATGTTGTGTTTCAGAGTAGCGGTAGAAGTACCGGTAAATGTAACATGCCAATAGCACCCATTCCGGTTATTTTCATGACCAGATGTTATATTCAAGACCGACTTCTATCGAATTAATTATGCTAAACGAAGTTTCAATTAGCTTTCAGAGATATTTCGAACGATCTATATACTGTGGTTGATGAATAATTGTATTGTTTACCAATTGTAACGCGGTTCCTTTCCTGTGGATAGGCCTACTGATGTACGTAATACTTGTGTCAGTCTGTGTTGATCCTGGATAATGACACAGTTACGTTCCTTTCTTGAAGAGAAACTTGAAGCAAAGCTCTGGAAATATCGGGAAAATAAAGTCTGGAAGTATTGGGAGGTATCGTAGATGTTAACACTTAGGACTCCCTGAGATTTGTGAACTGACTTGGCGAACATGAGCTTTGTCGAAGAACTCAGATAGCCACGGACCGATCAATATTTGCGGTCAACGAAACACTATACATGTAGGCTACAGTTGTAATCCTATCTTGCGCTTAATTCTCGTTATACAATTTCAACCGTGCTCATTTAAACATATAATTATATATAGGGTCTATGCTTAAATGATATAAATATATATATATATTATTATATATATATATATATATATTTATTATATACACGCATTGCTATGAAAACTAGAGTGAGTTACGCATAGTGCGTATTTCACTAATGATTTACGTGGGGTAGTCATGGCAACCAATCTGTTTTTTTACTAGGATTACCGGTAAAATTCAAATTTTGACTCGATTTTTTTTCTATTTTCATGATTGAAAGTATTTATGATAAATGAATGAAAATAAAAAAAATAAAATATAATAACTCGTTGGTTTCAGTCGCTTAGAATATTATAGAATATTTACGCTCCTTCAACCAACTCGTTAGTTAACCTGTATGCCAGTCTAGGCTAATCGATACTATTACATAATTATTTATCAATGAAAGAATCTGTACTTCTGCGTTATTAATTACCTATTATTATATCATTACGGTCAGGTTTGAGGCTAGTTATAAAGCAGACTCTACATCAGTCCTGACACCGTCTCCCGATACTATTGCATAATACGTGTTCGTAATGTACCAGATTATGTCATTATAATTATATTGCTTTACCCACAAATATGTGATGTCCCATATATGCATAAATGTATATATTTCCAACTTTGTGCTGTATGCCTACCCATGGTTATAACTGATGATACTCCTATTGGAACAGCTTTTGTTCAAGTTCAAAACAATCGCTAGACCTATGTGTCGTTGGCCGGGGGGGGGGGGGGGGGGGGGGGCAGTATCTTGGATGGATATGTCAAAATCTTTATGTCAATTTGTGCCAATATTTTTTTATTTAAAGGAAAAGAGTACGCACATACTAGAGACTAAATAAAGGCAGGTGCCCTTTGATAAAATCTACGAAGCATTGATGTAAATAGATCTTAAAGTAATCCGTAGTGGATAACACCTTCAATGCAACTCATCACGATACAAAGGGTGTGGATGGCATTCCCATTCAAATATTATGAAGAGTTGAGAACTTACTTCTACAATCAACGTGCTTTAAGGTGGCTAAATAAGAACAAAGATTAGCTTGATATGTGCATGGGATCATGACCTAAACAAAAATCAACGTCAATACGCAATGGTTTGAACGACATTTGACCTCAAATGTGTGAGGTTATTAATCCGCGGAATTCTTAAGTGAAATAAAATCCACCAAAGTTAGATTCATTAGGATGCAGATATTTAAGATACAAAGGTTTAATTACGCCGTTGAGTGTTTAATAATACCGTACCTGGATTGGGAGATTACCGATTCGACACAACACTGAGAACCAAAGACCAAAGTATCTTGCATGGCTGAGTGGACCCATTGTTGGCATGTTTTAATCCTCGCCCAAGGGAAAGAAACCCAAGTGTTCCAACCGTGATATATGATATCACGGCCACTTAGGTGTCTGGGTTCCCAAATAATTTTGATAAATCCCCAAACCATACACGGAAAGGAACTAAAATAACATTTGTACAAATTATTGTAAACTCCATATCGTAAGCATGCAAGAGTTGGTATGTCTACATACCGTAGATTCGTGTTAATTCTTATATTAGTGAAGTGATCTCGGGTTCTACACTTAGCTAGAATAAAGACGGAACGAGATATTTAACCTGTTGCATCCATTTATTCCTCATATCTTACTCTCTGAACCAACCCTGACCACTGGTAGTGGTAGGATACATAAATCCCAGGGTACACAATAAAAGCAGGTGTTAAGAGAAGACAGATAAGATTGTTAAAAGATCCTTCGGACATAACATGCTGAGTTTAGCACCGATAACTGACTAGATACAAATGCAGGTTTATGGTGAAACAATATGTAAGATCAAGACATGGATTACGAGTTATAAGGACTAAAATCATATGGAAGGTAAGAAATGTGAAAGACCAAGATTCATTACGTAATGGGTGCTGCTTCGGCAACCCGAGCCCGAACTGTCAAACAGCGTGATTCCGAGAACCCGCTTCCGAAGACAGCTCGGACTCCGAGATTACATAGAATAACAAGGATTATGCCATGATAGCTGTGCGTATCCACAAAAACATGGCCAGATTAGACCATGGCATAAACATGCCTGGATTGCACTAGTGGAATCCACTTTTCGAATGCAACCAATCTACAACGTTATTTTGATTGGTTGCGTAAATTTAGTTGTGCCAATCAATGACGCTCATTTCATGACGCTCATTTCATGACGCAACGTTGTAAGTGCTTTTTTTCCCAACACCGGGTCTTTATTACCAGAAGTAAACAAAGTCAACAATAAGAAGTGTACACAGTTATACATCACTTCTTTCCAAATCGCAAAAATAAAAGCTTTTAATATTCACTCTGTATTTCGTCTTATTTTTGTACTAAAGATGTTTGACTAACTCACAAATTATAGAGATTCAACGTTTTTTAAAACCTCCTATTAACAATTTTACAGATCATGGAGCATGTTGTCGAACAAAAGGTTATAAACATCCCCGTGGTACAGCACCTGTTGGATCGACCCGACACCACCAAGGGGGGGGGGGGTCATAATACCGAATGAAAAAGTCTACGGATTTGGCGATATCACGCTCATTTGACTTAGAAGACTCTTCATGATCATATATATACATTCAGTTTTGGTCAGAAGCGATAATATCAAGGACGGTTAATAGAACTTGGACACACCCAGCTTCTTTTTTTTTTTTTTTTTTTTTTTTAAACAGTATAATAATATGTTATTACATTGTTTCATATATTTTTTCCCACCTCCTCCAATCTTTCTTATGCGAGGCATTAACAAAAGCACCATCTCGCATAGTTTTAAGTTTAAACTTCAATTCTCTAAGGAATTCATAGAAACACAAATTATTGCTTTTAAACAATCTGCATTTGTAAATATAAAACCTGGCATATATCAAAATATAGTTCCATACACAGTACTTTTCTTCAATGTTTGGGATGCCTAACATCATGAAAATTGCATTCATATTGTCGGCTATTTCATTATCAAGATGCTCGTTTCTCTTTGCCCAATTTATTAAACAATGCCAAAAGGTACACGATTTCTCACAGTCGATAAAAAAATGAAACAGGTCGTCTACCGAATCACAATATTTACACAGATTTGAACCTATAATATCCATGTCGTTCAAGTGGACATTACAGACCGTTAACTTGTTGATTACTCCATACTGAAACGACTGTAGTCTAACGTTTCTTGTGCATTGAAAGGGAACTCGATACCATATATTGAAATCTATATTAGATATGTCAATGTTTTTTTGTAAGAATTTTTCAAGCCAGTCATCATTCCTGTTATCTTGTGGGTTCAACTTAGTTCTCACAGCAGCATAAATCTCCCTGAACGAGGCAGTAAGAATATTTATTTGTTTCACACCTATCGAGCAAAATATTTCTTCCTTATAGTTTTCGATTTCACCTTCTTTTACTAATGTAATCCAGTGGACAGGTATTTTCCCTTTCACACTCATCTCTTCCAAGTAATTAATTTTGACACCGAAATCACTTTTAAACTCTTCCTTATTTTTAACTCGATTGTTGGTTAAAACATCTTCTACCTTATTTATGTTTTTTCTTCTCCAGAGATTGACATTGCTTACCGCATCTTCTAAGTTAATCCAGCAGTTCATCCACAAAGATTCACACAAAACGCTTTTCTTACATTTAGGTTCACATGAACTGTAGAATCTGTTCCACGTCAAGAACACTTCATTATAAAAGTTAGAGTCTGGCATTATCAAGATTTTTCTACATTTTAGCCTCTCTTTTATATCGTCACCGAATGTATTTCTTATAATAGCACACCATTTACTATCTGGCTCGGCCATGATTCTTTGAATCCATTTTAATTTGCCTGCCACTAGTTTTGATCTAAAGTCATGCAGTTTGAGGCCTCCTTCTTCTATTTCTCTGCTTAGATAGTGTTTAGCAACTCTTTGTTTTCCGCCTCTCCATATGAACTTACCTACCAGTTTTTGCACTTCACATATCATTCTTTCTTCGACTACTATTAAATTTGCTACATACAGAAACAGAGGAATGATCAAGACATTCATAATTACAATCCTGCCTTTCAGTGAAATATCACGCTTTCCCCAGTGACTGGCTACAGTATGAGCTTTGTCTAGCGCCGATGTAAAATTCATGTTATTCTGTATCTCCTTGTTGTATGGATACAATAAATGCACTCCTAGTATCTTCATGGAGCTTACCCAGTTAATATTCTTAATTAAAGGTTGATATAATACCATTGGACCGATGTTGAAACCTCTTGTTTTACTTATGTTTAAGGATAGACCTGACACGTTGCTAAATTCATTAATAATTTCCAACATTCTTGCTAAGGATTTTTCACTGTTAGCAATAATCGTCATGTCATCAGCAAACTGAATAATTCTGTTGTCGGTACCACCAAAAGTTATTCCAGTACACTCTGGGTCATTTCGAATTTTCTCTGCTAATTTTTCTACGACGATTACGAAGAGCAAGGATGATATGGGGTCTCCTTGCTTAACGCCTCTGCTTACTTTAAACCACTCTGAAGTATACCCGTTGTTAATAATGCAGGATTTAGAACCAGATAACAATCTTTTTATCCACATTAAAAACTCGTCACCGACATCTATGTCATGCAAACATTTGTATAAAAAGTCCCACGATACCGAATCGTAAGCCTTTCGGAAGTCGAGTGATACAAATAGGCCTTTTTTCTTATTTTTTTCCAAGAATTGGGTAATATCTTCCAATCTTCTTACTGCACAACCTATATACCTGTTCTTAATAAATCCGTATTGGTCTTCGTTTATTACCTTACTTATACAATTTTTTAGTCTTATGCTTAGAGTTTTCGATATCAATTTGTAATCCGTATTTAACAAAGTTATAGGTCTCCAACTTCCTATCAGTTTGAGATTACAATCCTTTTTCGGGATGAGAGATACTACTCCTCTATACATTTCGTTTGACAAATTATCTTCTTCTACACACTCATATACGACTTCATCAAAAATGGGGCCTAGGGTGGACCAGAAACATTTAAAAAATTCTGCTGGCAGACCATCTGGTCCTGGAGCTTTATTATTTGCGAAGGAATCTAATGTTTTCTTAAGTTCCTCACTACCTAGCCTTCTGTTGAGCAGTTGTTTATCCAGCTGCTCGAAGATTGAGCCACCACCGTTAGACATAAAGGTATTGGATTCAGGTAAAATCATTGGTTTTTCAGTATATAAATCTTGGTAAAAATCTTTTTCGGCTTTTAAAATATCTTCAGGTTTAGTTATTGTATGGTCATCGAATTCAAGCTGAGATATAACCTTTTTTTTGTAATTCCTCTTTTCTAAATTAAGAAAATACGCCGTAGGTTTTTCTCCTTCAACCAACCATTGTGATCTGCTTCGAGCCATAGCACCTTGTGCTCTGATATATTGCTCAAATTTTAAATCATTTTGAATGTCCTCTAATTCGAGGCTCTCTTTCTCATCCAAAACTCCTTTTTGAAAAAGGATATTCATTCTGATTCTAAACTCTGATTCTTTTTTTCTTCTCTCATAATTTTTTTGTTTGGTGTAACAAATAGTTTCTCTTCTTATAACAAACTTGATATAGTCCCATCTATTTCTAGAGCTACTCAAGCCCTCTGTATTATATGCATCAACAATTTTATCCTTCATCATATTTATGTAGCCCTCGTCATTCAACAGATGTTTGTTAAATTTCCATAGGCCTGGGCCTCTAGCCTGTTCATAGGATTTTAGGGCAAAATGTATTAAATTATGATCCGAATGTTCACAATATTCATTCATTACCTCTGTTACGTCGGGTCTAAGGGTGGCATCTATTATACAATAATCTAATCTTGAACTCTGTGAATTCTTTCTAGACCAAGTGGACATATTAGTCCCCTCAGGAGATAACTCTTTAATTATATCACACATTTCAAAATCTTTTATCATTTGTATCATGCTTCTTAATCCCTCTTGTTTACTTTGTTGACTCTCGCTTTGACTTAAGAACTCTTCCTCATCTACTATATTTAAATTGAGGTCGCCCATGAGAATGGTAGAATATTCCGTCTTAAGATCGATTATATTTCTTAGAGACTTACACGTTATGGCCTGCTCTTTATACTTATCTTTAGTGGGGAAATATATTGAGAAAACTGACAATTTTTTCTGTTCAATCGATAGATCCATATAAGCAATTCGACCTACATCGTCACCCCCTTTTTTGTGTATTTGGACATCGAGATCTTTAGATATCAACAGAGCTACCCCTCTAGCATTACTTTTTCCGTGAATAAAATGAGATGTACCTTGCCATTGATTTTTCCATATTTTGGCCTCCTTTACTGAGCTATGTGTCTCTTGTAAAGCGAATATTGATCTTTTCTTCTGGTCTAGCAGTCTAAATATTGCTTTTCTTTTAATTATATTTGCTGCGCCATTCACATTGAGTGAGTAGAAGTTTATGTTATTCCCCTCCATTAAGTTGTGAAAAATAGGGACCGACAATTATGACTTTTACAGTTTGACCAGCCGTTTACTCTTATTTTTGCTAGTTTTATCCTTAGATATTCCCTGATAAAATTAACATGCTGGATATAATCACAATTCGTGTATGTTACACTCATATGTTTAGATTTTATACATATTTCTACCCATTTTAGCCTGGGTTGGGGCTTTGAAGTTGTTACGTATTCATACATTGTGAAACATAATAGGGTCAAACAATACACATATATATCACGGACAAAAGTCTATATTGCTGTTTTATCAGCAGCCACCTCCATCTTCTCTTCATCTTCTCCAACTGCACCCTCTTCTTCGGCTCTTTCTCTCTCTCTTTTCTCTGCTAGTCGACTTCTAACAGCCATCCAAGCTCTGCCGAGTAGATTCGCGTTCTTGGCCCACTTTTCTTGGTTAAGAACATCAGGGTTTTGGAGTCCCATACCAATACCCCAGTAGGACTGAGATGGAGAAGCTTCCCCGAGGGTCTTCTCTTTGGTAGCCAGAAGATAGTCCGCAATATGATCGTTGTGCCTGATCTTCCTTCTCAATCCTCTTGATAGAATTTCCATTAGGTCAGTTTCCCATTTGTCCCAGACTTCGTCTGAGACAAAGGCGTCCAGTGATATCTTACACTTTACTGGATCCTCAAGCTCCATCACGTATTCCGCTTTCTGAAGATCATCGTCGAGTATTGCCTTGGTATATGCAAGATATTGTTCGACACAATTAAACCATTTTTTCCCTGCCTTGAACGTAGCCATATGATGGTTGGACAGGGGACATTCCCTAGTAAAGAAGACAAAAGTAATTTCGTCTTCTCGTTTTGCTAGGTACGCTGGAGTGAACTGCTTTGGTAGAAGTTCTAACTGGTTATATTTGTATCTCCTTTTCTCAAGAATTATATCACCATGTGCATTGACAACTACACTATATCTCCTTGACTCTCTCGCTGCTGCCACACAAGGTCTAGCTCTAGCGATTCTTTTCCTAATCACTAGAGGGAGATCCTTTTTGATCCAAAACAGACGTTTGTTGTTTTCATCCACGGCCTTTTCAAGGTTTGCTTTTTTGTCCCAAACTGTCTTTAGCTCAGCCACCGTAGCAAAGGTGACCAAGGTAGGGGCCATCAGACCCTTCCCCATCCTTTGGACATCATAGTTTAGTCCTCTAAGCGCCCCCATTAGGGTTTCGAAAATGTCACTCACTTTCACTTTCAGGCTCAATACATCTTCATTTTCAGCTTTCTGTATGCCGTCGACTATAAGGTTTAGCTCTAGCTCCTTAATCTGCCTTTTTATGTCGTCTTCTTCACTGCCAATCGTTGCTTGGGTTAGCATTACCAGACGTGGGTCATTTTTCTTAACAGAATTAATTTTCATTAACTCCATTTCCTCAGCTTGCTGAGACACTACTTTTTCCAACTCGTCCATCCGTATATCTCGAACCAGGTTGTCACTTTCAACCTTGTCTACAGCATCTTTCACTATTTTCACCTCTTTTGTATGTGTGGTCGCCGTCTCGGCGATCTGCACTTTCAGTTGGTCGAACATTTTTTTGATATCTTCGTTCGATATCGGAGTCATTTTGGTAACTTGCTTCTTGTTATTATTAGACTCTGGGTTTTCTTCACTCCTCCTTCTCTTATTTGAGTCTGTATCTTTACCCTGCTTCATGAATTTCAAGTATTTTCGATTGTCAAAGTTCAAAATTCACTAAATAGCTGTTTTTTCGCCGGATGTTGTTGTTTGGGCTTTATATCCGGTTCCTTACTGTCATGCGCGATAGACCTTTTTGGGTGTCCCGCTCAATCCTTTTAAATTTCACAACTTAGCCTTCATTAAACAATCACGGGTCTTTATAATAGCTTTTCTCACCTTTCTATCAGTTCAAAAAAAGCTTTTGCTTCTTCTAAGTCCTGTATATACCGAGTTTTACACCGGGCATGTACGTGATCCAAGATGGCCGTTGTACGTGCTACCAGTGCGCATGCTCAGGGCGGCAGATTCAATTTCGAAGTCAAAACTCACTGTTTATGATTAGATCACTATTATTTAGTCCAATTCCTGTGACTGAATAGGTTCTCCACTGTCTATAGCCACTTATTACCGTACAGATTGCACGATAAATAATTTTGCTCTCCTTGTTCGACTGACACGCTATCTTGTACGTATCCAATATGGCGCTTCTCGCACCGTAGTACCCTCCTCGTGGCTCAGATTTTACAAAGCCTTATTTGCTTGAAACTTCTACTTTTCACACGTGCGAAATATATCCGTTCAATTCCTTGATGCTTTATAAGGCTATCTGTAGAAATTTGTACCTGCGTACATCGGCAAACCTGAAAAAAAGGGGACGAATCGACCTAAGTCTTGCAACGGTCACCTTTACGCTTCCCAGCTAAACCGGAAGTCCTCGTTGTAAGTGCTTGTTTCTGCCGAGTCAGAGGGTTGCGAGACACGAAATGAAGGTAAATAATGATTAAATAAGGCTAAAATATATATATCATGGCATAAAAATAGAACCCAACTCGAGATGGATCTAGCATGATGGATTCACAAAACACTTGTGCATTTATCTTCGCCACTCGGGAAAAACGGAAAAACAACGCACTCGTGTTTTGTGAATCCGTCATGCTAGATCCATCTCTCGTTGAGTTCTATCTTAAACCAGAATATGAAATATATAAAACCACCACATTAGCATGCATTAGGCCAGATATAAAAAGTATGCCTAGTCCAAATTTAGTAGCCTATTCTACGTTTTTTCGCATGAAAGAAAAATGCCAAAGGTATAAATACAACATACAAATTGTATGTATTAGCTCCGGCCTAGCGTAGAAAAAACCTCAGTCTCTTGCAAATGGTGTCTGTGATCTTTATAACTCTCTGAAGCTGAGAAAAATATTGTGAACGCTTTTATCTACTTAAATATGAATTCTATGCATCATGGGAGTTTTTTCATTTATAGTTTTATATGTAGTGTCTGCTATTGAAGGTGATCGTATTTATAGCAATAATGACACTTAGTAGTGAATTGTGGTTCCTGCTAATTAGCACCGCACTAACTAACGAACATATCACTAACTCAGGTTCTTGGTCCTTGCCAGCTTTCCATCTTTATTCCAACAAGCATCAACATTCCAACACCTCAGGAGGTCAGTACTGCAAACTGAACCTGTCCTAACTAGTCTCACAGGGACTAGTGTATAAAATACATACACCACACATAGGGTGTCACATCACAATATACATGTTATACAGAGAATACAGGGTACATATCACATAAGACAATACAGTAGTAATCACACATACAAGACTGCAGTGCATAAGAGTGACCTCTTGTGGTCTATATATACAGCACTGTCTTGGAAACCCCAGTGGAATATACAGTCACTACACCTGGTGCCTATATAGGGAAGGAGTTGTAGAGAATGAGTACCAAGGCCAGTCAGCATGACTAAACCCCAGACACCACATATATATCTTTAGTATAGCCTGTGTATTCATCACAAATATGGGAATTAATTGCCCTCACATATTCGTATATACAACAAGCAATGTACTCGTCTGCGACGGTTGTCAGTCGAAAAGGGACCAGCTCAAACACACAATAGATAGGTATTAACTTCTTCTTTATTAGAGGTTAGGTTAGTTCCGTTTCAGCACTTTTTATGCGCACGCAGTGCGAGAGGTGTGGACGACACAGACATAATCTTTTCGAAAAGATGGACACATCAACAGCTATGTGCAAATAGAGAACCAGATCTTTGCACTGTGTTGAAGTAGCTATTAAATCAAGGCAAAGAGGAAAGAATGCTATATAGACAACATTTGCTGCGCATATTGAAGACTTTATTGGCATAGAAAAATATTGTGCAATCCTGAATTTTGGATATGTAATAGAGGACAACTCAGTCAACAGATCCTAAAGATTTAATCTCCAAGGAGCCAATTCTGCCAGAGTTATTGCCGTTTTTTGTAAAATTACCGCTGAAAAAGTGGGAAAACATAGTGAAAAATTAATAAAATGGGAGGATTCACAAGCATGTTTGTGCAGAATGCTGAAAATGAGGGTTTTGGACAATTTGAGTATGCCCATTTCAAAAATCCACGCCCTCTGGGGAGAACTGGGTATATGTTAATTCGTTATGGTGTGACGGTCCCATATCGCGACCGGCAGACAAATTTTCGTTATGGCCTTGCAGGTAGATGTGCCCCATTCGCCACTGATCACTGTCTATTTTTATGTCTCACTGTCTACGTCTGTTTACTGTTTATGTTTTACTGTCTATATGCCTATATACTAAAAGTAACCCTAAACCTAACCTTAAATTGGTTGTCCTAAGTCTGTAAATTGGTTGTCCTAAGTCCGTAAAGGGTCTGGTTTTAAGGTGAGGGATGAGGTAAGGGTCCCGTGCTGTGGTGGTTAGGGGAATTCCCCAAACTGCCAAAGCTAGCGGCTGCGTACACGCTACGAAAATATGGGTCAGCGTTTGAGTCAGACACACAATTGATTCTTAATGCCTATATATATACTAAAACTAACCTATATACTAAAACTAAGCCCAAACCTAACCTTAAATTGGTTGTCCTAAGTCTGTAAATTGGTTGTCCTAAGTCCATTAGGTTAGGTTAGGTCTGTTAGGTTAGGTTACCGCAATGTGGCAACTGAATGCAACCCGGTAACTATGAGCTATCACCAAGGAAACGTATGCTGTACTGCCTGGGGATTATCAATTAAACCCTCATCAATGACCTGTTTTGATATCGGGTAGAGCATTCGGTTCTTCAAAGGGTTGTATAACCTTCACTGTGGAGATTCTGTGGAGCACTTTTGAGAACAAAATGGAGCATTTTGGTGAAAATCAATGAAAACAAGGGGAGGAGGGAGGCAGAGGGAAAGTAGGGGAGTCTTTGGTTAGTAGAAGGATTTAATTAGTCCAGTTCCCAAGTTTATAATCACACAGGCATAGGGTGGAGGTTGGGGTATTTACAGGAGGACCCTTTGAATACCAGTAATGACGCTGGTGGAGAAAGGGCACAGTGGCTAGATGAAGGTTCAAAGCCATTTGTGGCCATGGAGGAGAAAGGGTATGAAAGTTGAAAGGGAGGGAGAGTTTTGAATTGACTAATTGTTGGTCATTTGATGATGGTCTAATTAATGATCCCCAGGGGTTGTGCTATAAAGCACTTGGAAGACTTTAGTCTCTAATGATGGGTCCACCAGGGTTATAAATGGTGCAACTTGCTATCGCTTGTGCACCATTTACCCTGGTGCACCCGTCATTAGAGACTAAAGTCTTCCAAGTACTAAATAGT
Source organism: Sthenelais limicola (assembly GCA_942159475.1). Classification (NCBI taxonomy): domain Eukaryota; kingdom Metazoa; phylum Annelida; class Polychaeta; order Phyllodocida; family Sigalionidae; genus Sthenelais; species Sthenelais limicola. Next base: position 110,546,240 of record OW804096.1, on the reverse strand, counting down.
GCGTAGCTGAATTTTGAGTTTTACACATGGTACCATGGCAACCAAATAGATTTTTTGTATAAATTTAGTCATTTTAGTGCCCTTTTTTACAAACCAAAAGGACCCTTTTTCTGCTGTATGTGTAACAAGCAAAAGTGTCTTTATTACAACCAAAAGTGGCCTTTTTTAAAGAACCAAAACCATTTTTAAGAATCAAAAGTGCCTTCATTTCTTTTACAACCCAAAGTGCCTTGTGGTAACAGCAGTAAAAGGCTGTTAAAATAACTTATAAATGCTGTTTCCATGACTCCCTAATTTAGGTGTATGGGCCTCACACATGTTTATGCTGACATAAGTTCCCCCTCTCATGTTTGTTTTACATTTATACATCATATGGACAATCGTTTGGGGGCAGTTGTGCGAAAATTAAAGTATGCTGCCTTAAATTTGTCCTATTGTTGGCAGGCCTGCCTGCAGGAAGTACACACAATCCCCATTGATCTGAATCCAATATGACATTGGATACATGTATGTGTATTGAACCGCAGATTTGTGGGCTCAAGTCATGAGTTTCGTGAAAGGACTTAACAAACGAGGGTAAATTTGTTTGATCAAGTTTATTGACCCAGAAACACAATTACAAGTGAATAGTTCAAGAGTTAATTTGAACAACAGAAGTATCTCGTTCCGCAGTGCGGCCCAAGTCTGTAGTGTTAAGCGAAGACCGGATCCCCTTGCAAAGAAGGTATACTCTTCGCCTACCACCTGCAGGAGGGTGTCTGCACTGAAGACTTGCGATGATTGTATGTTGTCTCCTTGCACGACTGGCCGGGACTGCTATCGTGCCTGACACTGGTAGAAATGCCCCTCACTGCCGTTAGGTTGGTTGTATTGGTATGGCAGCGTTGTTATGCTGTTATCACTGGTTCACTGGACATGCAACAGATTCATCATACATGTCCATGTCCGGAGGTATCAAAATTATGTCCTCATCAGCATCGCAGAACATTTCAGCGTCGCCGTCAGAGTATAGTAGTTGATCCTCCAAGGCCTGGTCTACTGTAGCGCCTGTGTCAGGGAACGGAACCACCCCACTAACTTCTCAAGAAGCAGAGTTGTTAGTCACCCCTGGGGTAGCAACCAAAGAACACTCACCCGCATCACCTTGTGATGGGCCTCCGCTTCCAGGCCTCCCTCCTGTGCGGTCATGTCAGACAAAGCCGACAACTTCACAGGAAAATTCCCCAGCGAGGTGTTCCCAAAGGGCAGACTCTTCCTTGCGGAATAGGAACCCGGGTGTGAGATGACTGCAGGGCAGTCTCTCGCATGACCCCCTGAAAGAGTTGGACCAGAACCCCTGCCAATACAAGCCTTATTAAACTCCACGATCAGGTCTTTCGCGACCTTCTCATGGAGATGGCCCAGCCTATTCTGCGGTTGCGGCAGAAACCAGAGCCTGAGCTTGTCCCATGTTCAGCCCCCAGACGAAAGCCACCATCTGTGGATTCGCTCTGCCAGTTTGGGCTAACAAGTCGCAAACAGCGGTGATAGCTTGTCCAGGATGGATGGGCTGACCCTGAGAGTCTAGCACCGTGAACCCAAATATCTTGCGCTGTAGACCGATGTTTTGCATCTGGTCTCGGAGGTCTTTGGTCTCTTGCTCACGACTGAGTCGCAGCTTTTCCAAAGCCTCTACCTCCTTCTGAAGCTGTGCCATCTCCTGGACCGCAGACGAGCCCATTCCTCAACCTCAGCCTCAGCTAACTTCAAGTGAGCGTTGAATGTTGCATGATTCTCAGCTTCTACCCTCTCCTGCACCTGTCACAGAAGAAACTGGTAGTCATAGTTGTCTGTTTCCATGGTCGTCTCCATTGGTTTGTAGCCATCCATAGAGCCACCATTCTCAGGGGTTGTTGAGTCAAGTCAACTGCCATTGGGACATCCATGGACGTCCCAGGTATAGTGTATGGAGCCCTAAACGGAAATAGGCTGCACCTTAATCCTACTGAGTGAGTGATGGGGCCTTGTGGTAAAGAAACCAACGGGTGGTCCTCAGGACCCCTGTTTCTGAAACACAGATTTTGCGGCATCCAACGTGGCCTGTGTCATTAGTTTGACCGAGGCCGTTCGTTCTCGTGTGGCTTGGATCAGGTCAGTGGGAGACTGTCTCATCCCAGCACTCACACTCGTCTCCGGCAGGATCAAAGACCGAGTCTGTCGCTCTTAAGCTTGCGCTCGCAACAGACCGTTTTCTGCCCGGAGTTCCTGATTCTCTCTGCACCATTCGACACCATTCAGCTCCAACGTGAGTAGCTGGATGCGCTCAACCATTTGTACTTGCTTGGAAAGAGATCGGTTCCATCAAATACCGACCAGAAACCGATGAAAATCAAACAGGTCGGATTATCGCTTTTAGCCCTTCGGTTCGTTCGGTTTGCCTAAAATATTCCGACGGTGATATGGAGCCTAACCGAAAACCGAAAAGAGATCGGAACATAGTTGAGCGAGCTGGTTACGATTGTCCACCAGCCGTTGGGTGTCATCCAGAGGCTGATAGCACTCTGCAATGTCCCCACAGAACCTGTTAACCCACTCAAGGCGGGGGCATTTTACACATATTTTGCCTGGCTGACAGGGGCCTTTGCCCCCTTTTGGGGCTTCAGGAAGGGTGTCTAACATGAGGATTAGGGTTTAAAAACACTTTAAGAATATTTTCTTAAGATAATATGTGTCATATGTACATCGTTTAATAGATGTAAACAGTTGTTGATCATATTTTTCCATAATTTCTAGAATTTGGTGTTCACAATAATTAAAATAATGGGTCACAATTGCTTGCAATATGGCGGCAACCTTACTCCAAATTTGTATTCTAACGTATGTTAGTCATGACGTCCTCATTATTGTCTCCATGACAACATACCAAATATTTTTAATGTGTTTGTATACATATATTTTAAATTTCAGCAAAATCCGTTCATTTTTTATTAACTTCTGCCCCCTTCAATTTATATAAAAAAAGAATGCCTTGAGGCATTCACCCGCCCCCCAGGCCAACTTGCATTGAATGCCTTGAGGCATTCACCAACCCCCTAGGCCAACTTGCGATTAATGCCTTGAGGCATTCCCCCGCCCTGAATGGGTTAATGGCTTCTGTGAGTGTGAGTGCTGCCTGCAACACGGCTGCACAATCCTCCACCCGGTCTACAGGAGGAGGTGGCACAGGAATTCGCTCGCATTTGGACTCAACTGCTGCCACAGCTGAACTGTCCACGGGGCTGAGGCCACCCTAGTCACCCTAGTCACTGTACCCTTACCATGTGACTTCTCGAGGACCATGAGAGAGTCTCTCGGACCTGCTTTCGATCCACTTGTATAGGGGATAACAAAACCCTTCCCCCAGGCATTTTTCTGGGAAGGAGGGGCCGGCTCCAGACTGTCCTTTGTAGAGGATGGGCGGTCAGCGTTGTCGAGATTTTGCAGCTTTGGCTGCTTCTGCTTAGAGCGTTTCGTTGGCTTTTCCAACTCCGACTGTTGAGGCATCTCTTCAATAAGCACCCCTAACAACCTAAACGCCACCCAAACATATTTTGGATTATAGGCTACATATTTTGCAAAGAACCTTTTCTATTGCAAGGTTGATATGAAGTGTGGGACATGAAGATATGATATGGGATATGAAGTGTGTGACAGTGTGTGAAATCACTTATTTTGTTTTAGGAAATCTAATTCTGAAGTGGGAGGCAAAATGGGGATTTTCAAGTTAGGGTATGAACTGGCAAAAGAGAAACTGTTTTTCCGAAGTAGCAGGGTGTCGGAATAGCATATAATTAGCATCAGAAACCTATGGAAACGAATGAAAACCGAGGTGCTTGGTTTCTTATTAAAACCGATTGCAGCTGAAGGCTTATTCCGACCGGTGGAGCACCCCCATTATAGGGGTGTTCCACAGGTCGGAATAAGCCATACGTCCCAATCGGTTTTCCAAAAAAACGATCATTAATTCCGACCTATTGTTCACATAGCAGTCGGTTCGGTTAGGCTCCATATCACCGTCGGAATATTTTAGGCAAACCGAACGAACCGAAGGGCTAAAAGCGATAATCTGACCTGTTTGATTTTCATCGGTTTCTGGTCGGTATTTGATGGAACCGAATGGAACCGAACAGACAGACGTTCAGACCAGTTGTGCTTACCATCGGAATGAATAGGACTGTTTCGGTCTGGAATTGATGTAATAAATCTATTTTATTCCGAGCCGATGAGAACCGACCAGTTGCACACACCCTTGGTTCGGTTCGGTTCGGTTTGGTTGGAACAACAACCTGTGCGCACAAAACCGATGCAAACCGTGAAAAACCGTAGCATTGTTTCGTTGGTAAAACCGATTGGGACATAAGGTTATTCCGACCTGTGGAACACGCCTATTAGCCTACTAATTCTCCCGGTTTGGAGTTAATTCATAACATGTAGCCTATAATTGACATTCTGTAGAATTCTCATCGGTTTCGATCGTTTTTTTTCATAAAACCAACATTGCATTTAGCCTAATTCCGAGCCAAGCAGTTGAACAGACCAAAATGTGTAGGCTCGGATTGGTCGAATTAGTGAGAAACCTATGGAAACCTATAAAAACCGATGTGCTTGGTTTCTTATTAAAACCGATTGCAGCCGAAGGCTTATTCCGACCATGCAGTGGAAGGGGCCCATAATTTAACATAAGTCATATTATTTTTTTCATAGATAGCCTAGTACTGAAAATAAATAGTAGATAGATAGTATGGTACGTGTTAACGCCTTGCTCAACTTATCTATTGACTGTTGAATGAGATATAGCTAGTTATTTAGATATAGTTATTGGCTATCAAATGTTAGTTAACAGAAATCAATACGGTACCGGTACTAAAACTAACCCTAAACCTAACCTTAAATTGGTGGTCCTACCGGTAGCTTAGGGTGCATTTCATCAGCCCCATTTTATTTTGGGGGGAAGTATGTTTTGAAGATTGATTCCTATACAGAATTTTACGCTCTTTCATTTGAACTGGGTCCAACCTCTGGGAAACGTGGGACTTGGTCACCATGGCAACCAAATAGAATATAACCACCATAATGGAATGTTTGGGGTACAAATTAAGAAATATTCAGTTTTTATTATCATGCTGCATATCAAATCAAAGCATTTTTAAAGACGAATTGATCTGAGCTCATGAATTTGTTCTATGAACGTTCTGGTAACCATAGCAAACAAATAACCTCTGAAATAAGTCATTTTGGGTCAGATAGGCCTATAGGCCTACTCTTCGATTCTCTATTTAAATCAAATTCCAATAAACAATGAAATATATTCTCTGGGTAGCCCTGCTCCTATTAGCTTTAATTTGATGTATATAAATCTCCATTGGTTGCCATAGTTACTGAGGTAACTAAGCGGGGCGCCACCAGGAAGGCCCATAGCCGACCGTCGACCGTCTACAGTCTATGCTGCCCCCTTGCATGGGGTAGCGGTACAAGTCCACCGTAATATACGGTATTAGTCGGTATGTACCAATTTTGCCCTTTCCGCAAACTTCGTCTGCCTTGGAAAAGATCCTGAGAAAGAAGTTCTAATTTTGAAAGAAGTAAGTGAAAAATGTTCAAATTAACTAAGTGTACGTAAAAGTTATGACTGTGCACAACTATGGTTTTAGTTGTCACAATATGAGGATATCTGGTTTAGCCTATAGCCTACTTCCCTAGGCCTACTTTGATTGAGCGATAATACAGGTCTGGGTCTCGCCATGATGTCGTACCGTACCGTCGTATACTCGGACCGCCGTATACTCAACCCGGGTAAGGTCGGACCGCGGGGTTAGTGGACTCGGACCGAGGGGTTAGTGGAGTCGGACCATGCCAAACTCGGACCATGCCATGCTCAACTGGTTGAATAGTTAAAGTAAAAGAATAAAGTCTTGAGTAGCATGGAGGTGGAGAGAGAATTTCGCCAAATGTCTAACAAAATTGTATGTTTTACTAGGCCCCCTAGCTCTCGTTCCAGTAATTCCTACAAATCTTACCACATTTACATTGCACCATGTACTCAAACCTCAAATTTCGAACCAACTTTTTGCAGAGGCATCTCTGATTCCCACCCTCCTCTCCCTCCCCTCTTCCTTATGCTCCCCTCCTTCCTTTCTCTCCGTCTCCTCTCTCCCTTTCCCTAATCTCTCCCTCCCCTCTTTTTCTTCCCTCTTTTCTTTCCCTCCCCTCCCCTTTCTTATATATATAGAGTGTAGAGATCGCAATTGACAAAAGGCTTCAAAATCGTATTTTCTCCCCAGATACCTTCACAAACTATAGATATAATCCCAAATAAAGACAATCTAATATTAATTTCTTTATTCAGGAGACAATAGTGTCACAGGCCAACCTATTAGTTTTCTATGCTTAGGGTAAACCTTGGGAATATAAAACATTCACATATCCAAGGGTTAGAAACCCGTTTAAAACAAGAATGAAATATAGTATGATAGAACAGACAGGCCAAATTGTGCCAGAGGTGGCACTTGAAACGCCGTATAGCTAATAATGCTACCGTAAACATCCAAATTCATCATTACACTAACCACCTAGCCCGAGAATTTCTGACTGGCTCCGCTCTATTCTATCTGGTCGCTACACAGTCAGAGAGCAACGTAATGTTTTTCTATAGTAAAATCGAAGCCCCCACTGACAACTTTAGAACGGTGACATTTTCAGGCTAAATATTTGGGCCTCTACTTACTTCCATTATAAATAAAGCATCGAAATGATTTGTGAGGTACTGGTAGATGTATTTTGTCTCATTCCACACTCATTTTCACCTCGCGGTAGGCTAGGTAGGCCTCGACAAATGGCGGCAATGTTTTGCATGACTGTAGCGTCACCTGTAAGCTCCAACAACACCAATTATTTTAGGCGAGAATAAAATTTCAAAGGCCAAAACACTACTTATTTTCGTGCCATCATTGCTCTTTTTTATTTCATAGCAAAATAAACTTTAATTTTTATAGATTTGCAAGATAACCACTTATTTGGAAGGTTTTTTTTAGTACTTCCGTTACCCACAACACCTTGCTTCATTGTTTTGAAAGTACCGCCAACTTTGGCCAGAGTAATCGATTCCAAACACATTCACATTTATTAAAACTAATCGGCCATCAGGTATTATTTTGTGCTCTGCACATTTGTAAACATAAATAATTCCATTGGAAACATTAAATATCGGTGGTTAAACCGTTTTTCTATTAGATCTCTACTCGGCCAAAAGTGGCCCAGTAAATACCACTATTCGTGCGGTTCTGCTCCCAGACCCTCCATAGGTTAGGGTCTGGGAGCCCGGGCTATAACCACCCTGCTACCATAAACATCCAAATTCATCATTACATCTTCTAATCTTTTAATATCATATCGGGTCCGAGTTGTCAGTGGTCCGAGTCCACTAACCCGACCGGTCCGAGTCTACCAACCCGGTGGTCCGAGTCCACTAACCCTGTGGTCCGACTCCACTAACCCCCCGGTCCGACTCCACTAAGCTGCCGGGTCCGACATCACAGCCGTCTGTCTTCACCAGTCACCCAGTCAATACACACTATGTGTATTCATGATTGGTCAGTCAACCTTGGTCAGTCAATATACACTAGTGAATATGTGTATTCATGCTGGGTCAGTCAATACACACCATGTGTATTCATGATTGGTCAGTCAATCTTGGACGTTTGGGCCCCATAAATATACATATGAATACACATTTCCAACGAATACACCTTCAAATACTGGCTGGAAAATACAAATTTTGTATTCTTATTGTCCACCATATGGTCTCCTAACGAAATGATTTATTATTTGATTCATTTATATTTAGGTATTTTAATTCACAAAGAATGTATCAAAGAATACACAATTCCATACGAATACATCAGTTGGACTGATGTACTTGTATGGAATAGTGTATTCGTATGGAATTGTGTATTCATTGTGTGGTGATCAGTATATATCATCAAAAAGAATGCCAGCGGCCCGACCTCCAACTTTTGGCTCCATGTCTCCCCAATCACATTTCATTAATTTCATCTCGTTCACAATAGCTTCAATATATGAAAACAATCCAAAGAACAATAGCTCTTTATATACCTGGTTATACCGAAAAGAGACATTTTAAGAAAAAAGTATATATAATAGGGCCTACACATACATAATGGATGTTCAGGAGGAGGTTACTGGAGGAGGTACTGTAAGGGGTACTGGAGGAGGTACTGGAGGAGGTATTGGAAGAGGTTACTGGAGAAGGTTACTGGAGGAGGTGCTGTAAGGGGTACTGAAGGAGGTACTGGAGGAAGTGACTGGAGGAGGTATTGGAAGAGGTTACTGGAGAAGGTTACTGGAGGAGGGGTACTTTCCAGTACCTCCTCCAGTAACCTTACATACGCTTTTCTAGTACCTCCTCCAAATCCCCTACTCCAGTACCCTCCTCCAGTAACCACCTATACCCCTTTCCAGCAACTCCTCCAGTACCCTTACAGTATGTCCTCCAGTACCCCTTACAGTACGTCCTCCAGTACCCCTTACAGTATGTCCTCCAGTACCCCTTACAGTACCTCCTCCAGTACCCCTTAAAGTATGTTCTCCAGTACCCCTTACAGTACCTCCTCCAAATCCCCTAATCCAGTACCCTCCTCCAGTAACCACCTATACCCGTTTCCAGCAACTCCTCCAGTACCCTTACAGTATGTCCTCCAGTACCCATTACAGTACGTCCTCCAGTACCCCTTACAGTATGTCCTCCAGTATCCCTTACAGTACCTCCCTTACAGTACCTCCTTACAGTATGTCCTCCAATACCCTTACAGTATGTCCTCCAGTACCCTTACAGACACCTTACAGTACTTCCTCCAGTACCCCTTACAGTACGTCCTCCAGTACCCCCTCCAGTACCTCCTCTAGTACCCCTTACGTACCGCCCCCGCCCCCCACCCCCCACCCCACCAGTACCTGGTGGTAATCAGGGGCAACACATGGGTGATACGTTTTAGACCAATCGCTCTTTATATACCTGGTAATATCGAAAAGAGACATTTTAAATGGAAAGAAATCTTTAAATCCCCACTTGATTAAAATGGTCCGATCTGAATAAATCTAGATTTTAATCAAAGAGCAGAACGTTCTTGCCATGTTGATGTATGATGGCACACTGCCCCACCATAAGGGTGGTAATCAGAGGAACACATGGGTGATACATTTGAGACCAATACACAGTTTGCAATTGCTTAAATATATGATTATTTATTTGATGTTTTTTTTTTCATAATCTAATCAGGGCCTAACACAAAAATTGTTGTGTTCAATAAGCTAGCTTCTAATGTCTCCTACATCAGGAAAATGAGTGACAAGTCGCAAAATGGAATTTTTTCAAAGTATTTTATCTACAAGATCTCTCCGTAAGGAATGTTCTCTTTTTTGGAGTATATAATACTCCCAAGTCATATGAATAGATATCCCAAATTTCAGGATAGTGTATCAAATATATCCTTGCAATTCTCAGGTCATCCTATGGAGTATATTTAGTTATTTTATATTTAGTTATTCTACCCACCGTCTACTTCGTCTCCTGACCATCAGGGGACACAACCACCGAAAGACCCTAGAAACCATTCTACAAGTATGCACCATGGACCGGCGAAAGCTTGTCCACCCAGACCCCAAAAACAAGAAAAAACAAATTCCCTTCGCCATCCAATATACCCCAGAAAATTACAGAGCCCAAAAAATCCTGAAAGAGGCAGCCTCATTCCTCAGACCCAATCCTGCCAACCAACGCTTCCTCCAATACAGGTGTATGGTAGCGTACAGACGCGCGCCTAACATCAAAGACCTCTTAGTACACTCCTGCTACCCATCTGCATCTAAATTCAACACTAGCAGACCTTGCATGCGCTTCTCATGCCAGATCTGCGAATCAGTAATCACCACAAAGAAAATCCGATCAAGCAAGACCCAGATCGATCACAAAATCCTGGGTCACAACACTTGTGATACCATCAACGCAATATACTGTATCACCTGTCCATTCACCTCATGTAGAAAACAATACATAGGGGAAACAGGGAGATCGATCAGACAACGCATCTCCGAGCACATGGGAGATATCAGAAACAGAAGACGGGAAAAACCCGTAGCAAAACACTACATAGATCACGACCTCCAAGCAAAGGACCTACTAGTAACCATACTAGATTCCACCCCCAAAAATACCAACGACCGAAAACGGCTTGAAGAAGCTTGGATATTAATCCTAGACACCCACCACCCGGCAGGGCTCAATCTCCAGTACTGAGCCAGCCAAGGCGGGAAGCACAGCGGAGGACGCAAGAAACACAAACTGCTCCCTGCATAAATTACTAACGCGCCATGACAACCGCGCGCCCTACATAACGCTGATTGGCTGATCCATATTTGGAACAAATCCACAACGATCGCATCAAAACAAAGCCGCGTGTAGCAGGTAAACACGCCCTACTACGCTGCTCTCTCTTCAAACAAATTACTACAAGCTCAGGACAATGAACCCCTCAAAAGTGGACCAGCATGACCACCAAGACACTCACATCCAGTGTCACATCTGTGGAAGCTGGATGTCAAATCGTGGGGGAGCTCTGATACGGCATCTCAACAAAAACCATAACGGGCTCAGTGACAAGGGTAAGTACCCATGTCCGATATGTGACAAACTCTTTACGCGTAAACAAGAGTTTACCTTACACTTTGAAAGGATGCACGATGGTGACATTCCATTAACTAAACCTATCCTAGCATCAGAAGGCAAGAAAAAGGCTTCGCCAATTCCTATCACTCTACCGATCATAAAAACATTTACGACAAAAGCACCACCGGCCCTGTTTAGAATCATTCAAGGTAACAACTCTCCCTACTTTGCAGGGCAAGCCCCACCAAAGCCACAAGTAAAGAAAAACAGTAAGGGAAGTACAGTACACGCCACCTACTCCACCGCCACGCCCACCAAGAGCAGAGTCACCACACCTAGTTTGCATTAACACTGGGACCAAGAGACCCATGCAATTCTCCGCACCAATGACTACTAGCCAGCCAGATCGTACCACTAGTGTACCTCCAGCCAAGATGCAGATTATTGACATTACCGATAAACCTCGCACCACCTTCTCCAACACATTATGTGCTCCTTCTCCATCTACAAGCAGCAGCCAAGCCAAGCCGAGTCAAGTCCATCTCATACACCAACACCAAGTTCAACATTCGTTCCCACTAGGTCCAGCACCCCATGTTTAGACGAGATTATCAGCAATGAAACTGACTCTAGCAATAGTGCATTAAATTTCTCCTGTTCTAGTTCTAGTTTAACAAACCTAGACACCTGCCTACAAGACCTATTAGGCATGGACGAAGGTACACCTAAGTGTGATGCCGCCACTAACACTATGTCCTGAGAACATGCAGAATTTGTTCTATCAACCTCTCAAAAGTTGATGGTGCGTTGACCAGGCCGAAGGGCATGACCCGAAATTGGTACAGTCCCTTATGCATACAGAAAGCTGTCTTTTCTCGTGCCTCCACATCCATTTTCCCTGCTCAGTCTCTGTATATAAGACTGGGGCAGGCGAAAAACCCCGTTAGGGGACCTTCGACTCCCAGTATAAATAAAATCTTTAAAAAAAAATAAAATTTTGACTTGCCAGTATCCACTGGCCAAGTCAATGGTGGCGAACACTCGGGCCCCGGCAAGGCTGTCTAGGAGGTCGTCCATGTGTGGAAGAGGATACGCATCCTTACGGGTGACCTGGTTCAGTTGTCAATAGTCCACACAAAACTTCCACCCTTCATCTTTCTTTCTGACTAAGACTAAGGGCAAAGCCCAAGGGCTATGGGAGGGTTCGGCCACCCCGAGGGTCAACAATTTCTCTAATTTGTCCTCCACCAGTTTTCGCCGATGAATGGGAATGGGTGATCCCCGGTATTGATCATATGGGTCATCCGATCGGTCCGTCACAGCTTTCTTCAAAGAGATCTGCAAAATCTTGGTACAATTCCTCTACCAACTCCTCCTGCCCTTGCACCACCGATTCGTCTGTCTGTGTCTCCAACACATTATGTGCTCCTTCTCCATCTACAAGCAGCAGCCAAGCCAAGCCGAGTCAAGTCCATCTCATACACCAACACCAAGTTCAACATTCGTTCCCACTAGGTCCAGCACCCCATGTTTAGACGAGATTATCAGCAATGAAACTGACTCTAGCAATAGTGCATTAAATTTCTCCTGTTCTAGTTCTAGTTTAACAAACCTAGACACCTGCCTACAAGACCTATTAGGCATGGACGAAGGTACACCTAAGTGTGATGCCGCCACTAACACTATGTCCTGAGAACATGCAGAATTTGTTCTATCAACCTCTCAAAAGTTGATGGTGCGTTGACCAGGCCGAAGGGCATGACCCGAAATTGGTACAGTCCCTTATGCATACAGAAAGCTGTCTTTTCTCGTGCCTCCACATCCATTTTCCCTGCTCAGTCTCTGTATATAAGACTGGGGCAGGCGAAAAACCCCGTTAGGGGACCTTCGACTCCCAGTATAAATAAAATCTTTAAAAAAAAATAAAATTTTGACTTGCCAGTATCCACTGGCCAAGTCAATGGTGGCGAACACTCGGGCCCCGGCAAGGCTGTCTAGGAGGTCGTCCATGTGTGGAAGAGGATACGCATCCTTACGGGTGACCTGGTTCAGTTGTCAATAGTCCACACAAAACTTCCACCCTTCATCTTTCTTTCTGACTAAGACTAAGGGCAAAGCCCAAGGGCTATGGGAGGGTTCGGCCACCCCGAGGGTCAACAATTTCTCTAATTTGTCCTCCACCAGTTTTCGCCGATGAATGGGAATGGGTGATCCCCGGTATTGATCATATGGGTCATCCGATCGGTCCGTCACAGCTTTCTTCAAAGAGATCTGCAAAATCTTGGTACAATTCCTCTACCAACTCCTCCTGCCCTTGCACCACCGATTCGTCTGTCTGTGCCCAAAGGTCTCGGCAGATTGAGGTACCACCCCCTTCGGCGATTCGTCTCACTTTGTCCGCAGCTTTGTCCCGCTCGTTAGGTTGTTCATCCCCCACTTCTTCCCATTGCCCCATTCGCTCTCCCAGATGTAATTCCACGTCCGTATTGGTTGGATTGGATACTCGGATCCAGGTCAACCCTTCTACTACTCTGCCCACCATCCTGGCTGTTAGCAAGCCAGACTCTAACCAGCAAAGTTCCACCACAACTCCGCTTGGCAATTCCATTCCCCTACTGCAGCCAGTAGGTTCGTCCAGGTGCCCAAGGGTATCGTCCTGCCCTCCCTCACCTCAACAGGTCCCACCTGCACCATGCTGTGATCAAATTTCACTATCTGTTTGTCCACGTCCAACACCCCTTTTAAAAGTCAGAGCACGTCCATCCCTAGGATGCCCATGTAAGCCATGTCTACCACTATTGCTGGTACCGGGATCTTAGTCCCTTGAAATTCCACCTCTAACTGTACTTGTCCCAACAAGTTCATGGGTTGACCCCCCACTCCGACCACTTGGATGTTCGTGGGCCGTAGGGTGGGGTGATCGTCCATCTCCTCCCAGATGGCCCGGCCTAGCAGGACACAAGCGCCTGTGTCCACCAACCAGTAGATCCATTTGTTGTTACAATGTCCCCGTACAATCAGGCCCTTGGACGACGTGTCCCATCTCTCCATAACATTCGTCTGTGTGGTGCTTGTGCCGGATGCTGCTAGGACAGTGGCCCGGCCACCTACTGTCCTTCGGAGTTTTCCGACCCCTCTGGCTGGATCTTTGGTACACGACGCGGACACTCCCATTTGAAATGGCCTGGCTCTCCGCATCCAAAGCATTTGTTACCCAAATCTCGACCGCGGACTAGTCTTTGCCACCCGTCAACCTTGGTGCACAGAGCCTTTATCATTTCTTCTAGCTGTCCCACCCGTTTGTCCGTCCCTTTCTCTGTCTGAACTGTCCGGATGGACGATCGGCTCTTCCCTTGTTTCTCAGCAGCAAAGTGTGCTCCCAAATGGGGAGCGGCTGAGCGGGCCTAAGCTAGAGTCCGGGGTTTGGCCTGTGCGACCCATCGTCTCAGGATAGCATCTGCGAGGGCAGAAGTAAACAGATCTTTTCCTAGATCATCTAGGATGTCCCGATCTGCGGTAGGGTAGGCTAGACAAGCTAGCCTTTCCACTTCGTCCGCTATTTGCTGTATCCTCTCCCCCTCCTTCTGCTTGTGGGCTCTCAATTCTGTTCGGTAAAGGGCAGCCGGCTGGAATCGCACGTGTAGAGCCTAAATCAATTTGGGTATGTCTCTTCCTCTGCAAAATTGATCTTCTTGAGTATTCGTTGGGCTGGTCCTGCTAGACAGACTCCCAAATGCAGTCCTCTCTCATGCTTTGACCACCCGTTCAAATCTGCTACCAGACGGAAACGGTGTAGGAACTCTTTGAGGGAACCCTTTCCATCGAATGTGCGTGGCTTGACTTTCATCTTTTTTTTGAAACCCAGTGGTTGGGTCCGCTCGTGGAGTCCCTTCCTCCTTCGGGATTCGTGCTATCTCCCCTTGGCTGAGGACTCCGGCCTGTTCGTATCCGTGTCCTAGCCAGCTTGCCCAGGTGCGAAGATGCACGTTGATCTCTCCTGACGGTGAAAGAGGGTGGGTTTCTTCTTGAGACATCCCACCGCTGCCACCATTGTTGTCACCGTCTCTCTCATCCGCTGTCTTATTAAATAAACTGACAGCCATGTTCATCTGGATTCGTCCACGTTCGTCCATGTTCGTCCTTATTCGTTATATTCAGTTATGAAGCAATAGTAATCATCAGTTTATATTTAAGATTAGGGGTATTTGGGGGACATATAACAGAGGCTACTATCCGTCTTGGTGTGGGGATCGCACCACCCAAGGGCTGTCTGTGGGTTAAGTATTATTGACTTGGGAAAAAAAAGAAAGTATTATTGACTTGAGTTGGTCAGGGTCAACTGCCCAGCAGGGCTTACAATGGCGTCTATCTCTCCAAAGTGACTGGATAGCGATCTTGCTTCTTTTATTCTTGTATTCCAACTGGGGGAGTTCTACCTCAATCCCTGCCTGGGCACCAACTGCCCTTATCCCAGATCCTACCCTTATTTATACTCCCTCCCCCCCATGGTCCCATCTCCACTCACAATGTGGAAACCTAGCCCCCCGAGCGGCGGACGAACATACCCAATATACATCATTTGTCCACTGCTCCCCAACCCGATCTACTACAGTACATATTTTATTTCACTTTTTACTAAAAATTCCATTGAATGTGTAGCATTCTTGATACTTGAAACGAATAAGTAATACTGAGAAACAGCTTGATGTGTTTATATTCCAAATAATCATGTACAAATATTAAATCAATGTTCTCAATGAGGGCTCCAGAATAAAAAAAATATTGTATATCAACATGCAAATACCCTCTTTTTAACAGCCTAGGTAGATAATATTCTAAATGTATTCTTTGCTGTTCGGCTTCATATCATCTTAATGTCTCTAGAAAGACATTCCCAAGGCACCTTGTAGCCATAGGTCAAACAGAGAAATGCTACAAATTTGGCAGCATATTGTTGCTGGAAGATATTAATAAAAGAGACGCCCTGGTTTATTTTTTAATGGAGAGGTTCTAATACCATGACTCGCTTGTTTCATATTTATAGATGGAATCTGGTTCCAGCAGTAATACAAAACTGCTGCATCATCATCTTGCTCTAGCCAAGGATCTGGTGGTTAGGAGTCAAAAGTACTCCGACATCAATGGCTCAAGCAAGTTAGTGAAGAAATGTCAAGCTGAATTGAGATTCTTGGAAGGGGTAAGTTACGATAAAATATATCCAGCCACTTAAATTCTCATCATCATTTTTGATCCCCCAGTTATTTATATTATTCGTAACCTACCGGGGATCAACGCTGAAACCCTAGTACCTAATTCTTGCCTAATATTTTTTCTCAGTTATGTTAAGGGAGACATGGATTTTTGACGCGAGGTACATACTTAGTCCACCTCCTATTAGCTTTTCTTCCAATTTATCACGATATGAAGCAGAGCTAAATTTTTCTCAGTTCCATTTTGATATAAATTAAAAATCAGTTCAGTAAACAAAAGTATTTATGAGGAAGTTCTATTTTTCAAATGAGATTTTCATATCTCTATATACTTGATTAACTTAGCTTGAATGGTTTCCAGCGCCAGAAATCCATGAAGTTCTCTTCTTGACGGCGCGAAAAGTAGAATGCTTGGGTAATTATTTCGTGAAATGACTGCCATGCAAGGTAGGAGCGGTTGACGAGTTACTGTCACTCCCCATATCCATAAGAGGCAGTATAACAAGGAGAACAAGTTGTTGAAGACGATGATGATGGATGATGATGATGATAATAAGAATAAGAATGATAAGAATAAAATCGCTGAAATATACTGCAAACTGTTCGGGGGGAATGTCGACTTGTACAGTCGGGCTACCTTTCCTTTTTGAGTCTTTTATATTACAAAGGTTGTGTTTTTGTACCAATTAAATAATAATAGGTACGCATATTTTTCACATTTAATGTTATTAACGTTAATGTAACGTTATACATATCTCCAGTCTAAGACAGAGTCTCTTTCCTGTATTTTACCCTTGTATCCGTCGTAAGATTTTTTCCCTTCATTTCATAATCTTACTGATCACCGATTTCTTCTTACACTGCATTTTCACTGATACGAATCTCTGAGGTTTTTTTTAAAATTGAACTAATCATACATAAATTCGAATACTGGCGGGTAATTATACTTCCCTGATTACTTTTTACTAAATGTGTGAGGGAGGAACTTGATGCATTTGAAAGAAAGAAATTCTTTTCATGACTCAACATTAAACCCACAGGTAATCCGGTTATTGATTGGGACTGAAGAGGTACTGGAAAGGGGGTTCCCTTCTGTGACTGAACACATGAAGTCCGAAAAAAAGAAGTGTTTAGGTTGTGTTTTCCCATTGATTAGATAAGTCGTGAGATTGAAGGGAATAGCAAACTAGGGAATTACAAAATTGACGAAGTTTGTTGATACAGTCTCAGTAACACACACACATTTCTATATATACATTTGTGGTGGTAGTGGGAGAATCTGTGGTATAAATCTGCATATATCTAGAATACATTTTGGTGAAACGAAGATTACATTCATTGCATCGATATGGTTACCTCTATATCGTGTATGGGCAAATACCGCGCATCCCACCAATATTGTAAACAGGTTATATAGTTAGTGATGGGTGTTCGTAGAGTAGAGGGTAGAACAAGACAACAACTTCTAGATTTTTTCGACAAATATTTGTATTCAGGTTAATCGGATAGGGTGAGGGACAAGAGGATAGAGCATTAATTAATTACATAGCCCACACTCCACACACTGGCTGGGAGTTATGGTTTCTCACTCTACCACCGCTAGTGCTACTGCATAGTGTGCAGCCTTGCTGAGCCGAAGGTGCACACAGGTATTAAACACTAATTCAATGAATCCATATGAAAATGAATCCATATTTTATACAATTAAATAGCTTAAGACTTCCCTTGACTTCCCTGAGACGTTGAGGAAACTCTCTTAAGTATTCCACCATCACATGGCGCCCCAAGGGTTTGACAAGGCATAGTACCCTAATAAATTCTACATATCCAACCACATCCATTCCCTAATTCCGGCTGCCCGGAGAACAAAGATACCAATAGCTTAGAGACATTCTCCTCATAATAATAGAACAAGATCTCAACGATCTCCAGCCATTTTCGAGATCTCAACAATCTCCTGCCACTTTCCTCTATCCATAGCAGAATTGAGCCATGCACACACGGCCATGCACACAGTGCAGCGGTAATATACGCTTGCCCAAGGACCGGAGGGTTGCACGTTTGAACCACGGCAGGTTCTTGCTGCTTATTTTTTCATCCTCTACTTGTTTGGCAGCATAGACGCTATGTGAGGCTACGTGGCAGGGAGAACAGGTGGGTTTGCATTGTTTAGGGTGGGTGGGAAGGCAAGCAATATTAGCAAAAACATAATATCTTTGAAACTGTTTTAACATCTGCAAACAATGATAATTTAAAAAAAAATATTCAAATAATATACGCAAGGTGTCAACTTGTCCACTGCTACTCCCTGGACATAGCTTGGCAAACATCCATTATACAGGTCAGCCCCACTGAAGGTTTATGCTGCCCACTATGGGGTAGGTGCATAAAAATGTAACCCTTACAACAACAATGTTGGAAGTCAAATCAGTGTGAATAAAAATCTGATCATGTCGTAACTTTATGTCCGAACTTTTTTTCCAGTTGTAAGTGGCACAAAAGTTATGATGCCCTGGGTGGGGCATCATAAGGACTTACAATATGACTTACGAGCTGTTGTAACCCTTACGATAATGTTGGAAGTCAAATCAATGCGGATAAAAATCTGATCATGCCGTAACATCATTGGACATGTGAAGGTCCTGAAAGCACTACCACAACTGAGGTTCAGGCCTCAGATAGAATGATCTACCTTGACTCACCTGGGCAACGTTTATCGTTGCTATGTGAGCTTGGTAACACCCGATTGTGACCTCATCCCGGTTGTTGTTGCAACTGATATGCGGTCAGAGCTGAGCTGTGAGGGCTCGAATAACTTCACTGAAGTGTGGTCATATGAAAATTGATGAATTGTTGATATTAAAGTTGAAAATGAAATAAGATCAAATCCATCGGGTGGGTGTGATGTGGTTTCGACCTTAATAGGTCTCATCAGGCGCTAGTTTGGGGACGTTGGTTAAAATATAATTTAACTCTGGGCCCATGTTTGTGGAGTTTAACTACCAGTTAGTTTAATCGAGTTTGTATTAGGTTTAGAGGTCTAATGACATACTGGATCCCTGACAGGTGAATTTTTTAATTCATGGTAGGTTAGATGTGACTTACTGTGACTTTAAAGGTGACAGTCCTTCTGGCAACCAAGAGTTGACTGGCTCCTCTAGTCAATGTAGGTGACTAAAGGAGGTGTGAAGGTAGGTATGATCAGTGGTAGGACCATGGTCCGGACTGGAAATAGCTCCTTACATCAGCTGTGAGGGCTCGAATAACTTCACTGAAGTGTGGTCATATGAAAATTGATGAATTATTGATATTAAAGTTGAAAATAAAACAAGATCAAATCCATTGGGTGGGTGTGATGTGGTTTAGACCTTAATAGGTTTCAGGCGATAGTTTGGCCACGTTGGTTAAAATATAATTTAACTCTGGGCTCATGTTTGTGGAGTTTAACTACCAGTTAGTTTAATAGAATTTGTATTAGGTTTAGAGGTCTAATGACATACTGGATCCCTGACAGGTGAATTTTTTAATTCATGGTAGGTTAGATGTGACTTACTGTGACTTTAAAGGTGACAGTCCTTCTGGCAACCAAGAGTTGACTGGTTCCTCTAGTCAATGTAGGTGACTAAAGGAGGTGTGAAGGTAGGCATGATCAGTGGTAGGACTGTGGTCCGGACTGGAAATAGCTCCAGCCATAGCCTTGGGGTGGCATCTTCATAAAAACATCATTTTGTGAACGTGGGGGTGAAAATGTTCAAAAGGAGATCAGTCCAAAATGTTAAGACCTCTGAGCACCATCATTTTGAGTCTGGCTATCCATCTTTTCTCTTCTGTGTTCCTTCTTTCTCTGGCTGTATAGCTACTCGCTTCAGCTTTGATGAGAGATAGGATAGAGATGGAGATGTTCGCCCATTTTACATCGACATTGGGATGAGAATTGTGTAGGTGCCGAGCCACCGTGGTGTCTTTATTCTTATCAATGTCAAAGAAGTGATTGCCGAATCTAGATATGATGGAGTTAGTCTGTCCAAAATATTGGATCTGGCAAGTTTTGCAGGTGATTAGGTAGATCAGGTTATTGCTTTGACAGTTTACATGCCTGTGACATGGGATGTCTCTGTCTAAGATTAGTGATTGTATGCATCCACTTTTATTGATCAGAGGGCAGTACCGACAGGAGTTTGGCCTTTTAAACTTGTGTGATTCTAGTGTGATGCCTGGTTCCCATCTGGGTATGGTAGATGCCTTGACCAGTAGGTCTCTGAGATTCTTGTTCTTCTATATATCCGAAGATAATTTTGGAATCTTTGAGGAATCTAGAGGTCTTCCATTTCTCCACTAGGGTCCAATTGGTTTGGATGTCGTAACTTCATATTGTAACTTTTTTCCAGTTGTAAGCTAGTGGCACAAAGGTTATGATGCCCTGGGTTACAACATGATCGTAAGTCTTACAATTGTTGTAACTGGCGTTATTGTCATTGTAATTGAAGTAATCCACCCTGATTTATTTCGTTAGGACGATCTGCTTGACCATTACCTAATTGTCGAAATGAGAAATAAAATTAATATTATTTTAATTTGGATTAAAAGTGACTTTGGGAGTGCATTGATCATATAGGAGAAGTTTTATTTGAGGGAAGAGGAATTCAGAAAAAGGTCTAGTGATAAAATTTAATTAGTATACACAGGAAGATATTGATTAAATTGATATTATGGTTATGATTATATTATTATATAGTTTGCTAAAAAATAAAAAAGGCTTTTTATTTCTTCTAACAGGGCGGGTCATACAATTTTATAGGTGACATTACCAACACTTGCCTATACATGCCTCCAAATCATTTGAACATGCTAATATGATGCCATACGATAACATGGGCTATTTTTCCTTTATGCCCCAAGTTAGTAATAGTTCAGATATAAAAATGTAGTCTTTTGGTACTTTTTCTTGCAAAGATATGTTCGAAGCATAAACACCTTCATTTCTTTTTGTATTCATGATATATCTTCTATGCATGAGCTTCATGTAAAAATGAAGCAGTTACTTCGGAGTCCGCTCATTTATAAGGTGTCTCATTTGCATTCATTCCTATGCATATACATGTATACCGGGGCCTAGGAAGATCTTATCACTTCGAGATAACAGATTATAATATTAGGTACATTTTGATAGCTCATATAGATTCATTGGCCTAACATTTTGGCATGACATTGCAAGAATAAAATTGACTCATAAAAAAGCTTGTCAACATTTTCACTTTTTGCTCACAATATTCTGAATGTAAGTACATGGGCATTGTGTAATCGTATGGCTATTTCTGTTTAAAGTGTGACTTACTAGCTTTTACTGATCAATTAATGACATTGAGATCATGAAAATAGTTATGGCTATAAAGTCGATGACCTTGAACGTAACGGTAAATGCAAAATGATCAAATATAAAAAGTGTCCCTTTTGTTGTTGTTGTTGATGTATTCGTAGGCATGTTTTATGTTAGCCAAAATTACATTAAATTTTTTCATCATGTTTACAAAATTATAAGCCAATCCGATTTTTAAAACTTTTGTATTGGCACGTGTATGGGCAGATTAGATATTTAATATGGAACACAAATGTCCATGCAAAAGTAATCGTTTATTTTATTTTTCTCAGTTTTGTGTGTATTCGTAGGGCAACGTCAAAACAAAAATGATCAGTAAATTATATGAAAAAAATTTAAAGAGGTATCCAGTATTATGGGGCATATTCTAAGAAGTTCATAATACCATGTGTAGGTACAACAACAACAACAACAATTGACAAAGTTATTACAAAAAACTCAAAATCGCACTAAAATTTCAGGAATCGACCATTTACGAATCCTATGACCGAGACTCCGACATTCATAAAGACTTTTAAAACGTTACAAATCCTACGACCAAGTCTGCAACATTCGTATACTTTTGCGTGCAGCATCAGTGGTTGCAGTGTTCGCTTGGTCGTAGGATTTGTAACTTTTTGTCGCAAATAAAGTTACGATATCGGATCCTACAACATTGTTATACACCACCCCCATATATCATATCGTCTATGCATGGGCAAATACCGCCCATCACACTTAGTCTGCAGACAGGTAGAGGCGTTGGAGTTCCAATGGACCGGTGTCTGAAAATGCACCTAACCTGTAGGACCGCACCTAACCTGTCATTTATCACATCAATATGTATATCCAATATTATTAATGTGGAATGACTGGTCCTTCAGGGTTTTCCTGTAATATTTGTGTGTGGTTCGGTCGTTAGAGTCGTTCCATATCTACGCACCAGGTGTCAGGTCTATCGGCCAAGTCGAGGTTTTGAGGCTCTAATGTGAATCATCATTGGGCAGCATCGGGCTTTTGCGTTTGTCTTAAAATCATGATGCTCGTATGCAAATGATTCTGGCTATTTTCCTGGTATACGAACCAATACTTTGCCCGCGGATCTCACAATACAGTAAAAACAACAGTTGAAAATTAAAAATGATGTGGCTGTTCTGTTTATATATACATATCCGGCCATAGTTTGCTCATGGTAGTATTTCCCATTCGAATTAATTTAATTGTATCCGCCTTGTGTCATATTGGTTGGCCCAGGATCTTGTGTCAGACTTTATCGATATTTTGAGTAGAACAGTGTAGTTAATTGCAATCCTTGCATTTCGCCCTTGGATATGAACCGATGATATCTTCGCGTGGGGTTAGCTAAAGGTATAATATCAACGGATTGTACGTACTGTGACGACGCATATACAAAAATTGGTAAATCTAGGCGAGATGGTGTTATCGACGCATCTTAATTTTAAAGGTTGCTGAGGGCTTGTTGTATTTATAGCTCAGTGTTCGCCGGGTCATTACAAATTTATGGGTTGCATATCTGCGATTAGTGCGAGCTTATCGATGGAACAAGGAATGTAGCTCGCCCAGCCAAATGTTAAATACCATGATGTGTTTCAATGTGACTGATCTTCCCCTCGAGCCCCGGTCGCATCGTTTATAAATAGTAACGACTGCACTCTCACGCAATCTAATATTAATATAAATCATAGTCCATTATGTTCAGGTTACGCGCCTAGGATTTAATGAAGGGTGGTATGAGAATGCACTTTATAATGAATTATCGGCTGGGCATTTGCCCTTCTGAAAGCCTATATTCAGAAGAGCAAATACCCAGACCAGAGTCATATATCTTTGATATGTATGGCTCTACCAATAGTCGCGGTTTGGCGCGAAAGGAAGATGTTATCATCTATCTATATTCCTTCGATCATCTATCAATATCCCTCCGAACTCTGAATAAGAGTATTTATTATTCAGTACTAGTTTTTGTGGAGGCAAGTTTGCTCTCAACCGAATATTCATATTTGAATTCTTAATTTAGAATTAAAATTTTTGTCTCAAATTGAGGTTGCTTATTCTGTAGTGCTTTGTGATCACTATTTCTCACGTTTTTGTATTTTGATGCATTGGCCAATATGCCGAGGCACGGTACTTCTTAGCATGAACATATCGTATAACAAGAGACCAAGACGTTTGGTAAAATAATACATTTATTGACTCAATGCGAATTGCATAATGATATAAATGTCATAATGACACAGACGAGTGCAGATATTGCTTGTGAAGTGCTAGCCTATACATTCAAACCTTAAGATCCATTTTGCAAAGGTTACTTGAAACCGGGTATCATCGACACATGAAATGATAAATTCTCCCCAGGAACTATTGCAGAAAATGGATCAGTAATCAGGGACCTCAGTTTCCTATGTCACCCCGCATCTGCTCCTTCTCAGGTTGACTGCTAATAAATACCTGCCCTTAGTTTCTCTTTTGCATGAAAATGGAGCACATAAGAAGATCCTGAGGTCGATTTCTTGTAATCACTTTTTTTAGGGGGGGGGGGGGGCTCTGCTAATTAGGTCTGAGCAGATCTGCAAGCTGACAGGTAAAATAAGGGATTCTTTCGTGACCTTTTGATGTCATTTCCCGAGCTCATTAAATCCTACAGCCTAGATAGCTCCTAACTGGAACTTGTCACAAGGCTGAGCATCTTCACAATATTTGGAGATTATCCTCGTTTCACTGTATGACATGGACACTGAATAGGGGGGAATATTAAAGTAAGAACTAATCCATAAGACCAGGCAGATCCAGCTCCCATAGGAAACTGTGTTCGCCGAAGTATTGTTAGTGGAAACATGATACAAGCTCCCCTTTTCCGTCAATTTGTTTTCCTATATACTTTCATACAGCAATTCAGATATCTTCAGTGCAAGAGAATGTAGCAGATAGTAAATTTGAATATCCCAGGATCCGTTTTCTTTGTTAGGAGGGGCGTCTCAGGCTCCAGTGCTTATTTAGCAATTTAGCATATAGCATGAAGAGTGCTACCATTAAAGCGGGATTCTTTGACGGATAATGACCATTGTACCTGTCCAAAATAGGGGCACAGCTCCTAAAATAAAGATGAGCGTCTAGACTTCACCAGCCGATGCACCTACATTTGATAAAAAAAAATATGAAATTGGCTCTAATCACCTTCTTTTACATGAAATTCACTGTTTCACAGACGGGGAATAATTTTATCAATAAAGAAATTACATTTCATAATGCTATTACCGACACGGCACTAGACAGAGTGCTTGGAGGTGCATGTTTTGGCATGATATGGTCGATGTGCATGAATGTCAAGTGCATATTTCGTGTCCATAATAAGATTTAAATAGTAAATTAGCACTAGTTCTATACAGGCTTATTCTAACACACCAAACAATACAAACTTCCTAGACATCAGAATTTGCCTTTTCCCATAGAAATGCCACCTTAAAGTACAATAAATGAACACGTATGCCTTCAATAAACACTGATGTTCAATATTTGAAGTAACAATTGGTGAACATTCAACCAATCTGTCCGCACCTTTTATCAGTCAGTAGTTTGTCGAGTGCTCCCAGATAGCTGAAAGTATTCAAATCGAAGTCAACACCAAGAAAATAATTTCGTCGAACTCTTGATACACAACACCAAATACAAAGATTTGCAATGGCTTCTTTTCCTCATGACAAGCGCGGCAGTGGAAATTCTATTTCATCTAAATTGATTTTGATGAAAATGGCCGATCCAAGACTAAAATGAAATCAGTACATAATAGACATGTATGCATGTTCACATTCGTAAGATGATTGCAGTTTGTACGCAAAGCCGCTGATTATCAGTCATAAAGATACATAAAATACCGGTATGTAAATGATGTTTGGAAACCATAAAGTATTTTTGACTCAAAGTTATCTCATTTTTCAAAGAGGATTATTTTCACCAAGTATAAATTAGGGAAATAATTGGTGACTGTCGAAAACAGGAAGACATGGATACAAAAATAGTTAGGTGGACCCCACCATATATTTGGTCAATTCCAGCGTTGGGGTGAATTAATTAAAATCAAGAATATATTTTAATGTAAGCTTTGTACATATGTTTTCCACTGTCAGAAATGGATTCCTTAGTGAATCATATGATGTGTGTACCCTCCATTTATACATCTAGTATCAATATTTAATAAAATATCCATTTGTAGGCTCTATTCTTTACCAGTCTGCCATTTTCTTAATAATGGAAATATCCTTCCCAAATTTGGGGCAAATTCTCCACAACGGTGGAATTGACCATTTATACTGATATTAAGAAACTTTTGTCATACCAGCACTTGGAAAATATACACCTTGTATTTCAACCCCGTCCCGATAGGATATTACATTGAAAATGCTACTTAATAACAACATGAATGACATCGTATAATTTATAATTTTGCAAACAATCTCAGGTTTCTTCACCATGTTCTTTCGGCTTCAACCAGCATTGGCCACAGTCCTGGAAATGTCCTACTCTACCTCTTATTATGGGTTCGACCGCTCGTAAAAACGGATGAAATAATACTCTAATGTACCAATGTCAAGGTTGCTGTCATGGAATTAAAAACCCTTGAATTCTCAGTCAATGTCCTGATGGACGTCGGTTCAATACAACTCACATTCTGTTGAGCTCATATGAAATTGGATAGAACTTTAATAAGTATTTAGTTTTGTATTACCAACGATAACATGTCTTCCAGCAGGCCACGTTAGCGCTCTAATGCTGCATTTGTAGAGCTGTTTACTCTAGTTAAACGTTCTTGGGACAATACATCAATTAAAATCCAGACTAGATAACACCATCTTTTAACAATTATTAATCACATGGACTTCATGTCTTGATATAAAAAGTCATAACTTTGAAAACACCAAACAAGATACCTGCAAAACAGCATCATAGCCAACAGAAATATTGTGCTGTTTAGTACATATTATGTATACCTGTATATCAATATCAACATTATATGTGTGGAAGTGGTATGTGTGTTACGTATTTCATATCCTGTGTTATAGTTGGTATCTTGGAATTTGTTGAGTAGAGTCGTTCCTAGATTCATGTATTCCTTTACACAGTGGTCGAGGTTGACGGTCCAATACAATTCTAAGTCACCAATGGAAACTGCTTCTTGCAATATCGCATGATAAATGATTCCAGCCGTGTGGGTGATGGAATAGAAAGAGGTGTCTTCCTCGCCTTGAGTTTATAGTTATTTAAGGACGACTGAAATTCATTCCTTTTTCAGTTTAATGCAAATGAATAGAATTGATGGAAGAATAAATGGAATCATTGCAAGCAATTATTAATTCTTGTTGGGAGTTTTACTACTCTTTCAGAAAGACAATCCTATTGCTTGCCTGGGTTGTTTTATGCACATTGAGCAATAGTTTCGGACGAATTTGGTCTATTTCTATCGACATTTTTCGTATAGTCGCGGAGTGAATCTAAGTTTGCTTATTACTGTGCATGTATTTTTTTATGTTTAGAGGAATACCCTACCAAAGAACGTCCACTTTCTCCATTAACGCGATTGCGTGCTTGAAACTAGCGCACCAAAACGCACATTAATAGAGATGACATGGGCCTCTAGTCTTACAGCTTATCATGTGCGCCTATCATTAACAACTACGCCACCAATATAATTTTACGTCTAGGAAACGAATGATTTTGAGAAATGTATCTTATATTGCATTGCTAGCACTGCACATTCTGAGAACGAGTTATAAAGAAATTGCGACAAGTTGATTTCCACTCTAAAGCACGTGGTTATTTCTGTCGATTCGCCAAGAGAGACTGCTAGTGTTTAAAATTAACTAGAATCTCTATGACGTCCAAAAAGACTAAACTGAATTTACCGGACTAATCAGTTCACTGACTATTGTTTGGTGATTTGCGAAGCACACGGAAATACGTTTGATTTCAAATGGTTTTTAAAAGACCCCAGTTACCTAGGACAGGAATTTTTGTTCACACATTGCACCGAATTGCAAATTGCAGGGACAACAGCGGTCGAGGAGAGGGCCTGATGCATGGTAAAACTTACAATATTTATACCTTTTGCACATTTCGATCTAACTATTCGTTCACTGATATTCACCGTCATTTCATTGGAAACTATCATGCACACTTAAGAGTGTAAGGTCAGCATTTACCGTATATATATAATATATATATCATATATATTATATTATATATATATGATTTTGTGGAATCTTTTACTATATATGTTTTGATTCCACAAAGTCTAGGTAGGCTAAATATAGGTTCATTTTTGAGAAAATATTTTCATACATTCAATACGTACAAAATAGAATCATACAGATGACATAACTTGTAAGAAAATAATTCACAAATTCGCATCAACTTCCCACCAGAAAAGGAAGTATTAAAGTTAACTTTGTATTGGAAATAATACAACGCAATAACCACATGAACTTCAAGCAATATCGTAGAAAATATAATGTATATTTGATACTTATTTGTGATTTCGTAAATCTCCCTTTGCTCCTGGGAAAGAATCACAGTGGAGTTATAGATCATATGTAAATATGACTCATATCGAGCTTAGATCCGCGTTATTGTGATTTGATCTCCTTAGATATTGCCGGACAATTAAATAGCAGTGAATCCAAGATGATAACCTCGTGATTTTTGAGAAGGATGTAGCCATTTTAACATTCAATCCAGTTCGCGTTGAATTCCAACTAAGAGACACATGGATGCAACTAATCAGCCAACTGCTTTCAGTGCGCCTGAATCATTTCGGATTTTAAATAATAAAACATGGTCCATTTCAGTTTCATGTAAGGCTAAAGAAATTCGTGTACTCTTACCATTGCCCTATAGAAGCAATTACTGTTTGCGACCAGAATGAAAATTTGTTCTGCTGTGCCAAAATGATTGAATACAACCAGGCAACATTTCATGGTAATTTAATCAGTGCAGTCAGATATAAATTTTAGATTTTAGATTACTCTCCAGTGGGCAACGTTATTTGGGTATCGGTTTAGGCATATGTAATACCCACGTTGAAACTTTGCTACCCTTCATATTAATGCACAATTGTAGCAAAAAGAATTCTTAAACCTCATGACAAAGGTTATTTACTATTTTTCTAAATCAGCCTTATTTTTCAACAACAAAATCTTGATCGTTATCGTTCTCTTGCCCCTCATTTTCATTCTCTCCCATTTTGGTAGGGACTTAAAATTGACAAGTTTCTATTACCGTTAGCATCCAATCATCATCATTCAATTTGGTTTTCTCCTGAACCTCTAGCTGCCATGACAAGTGAAGCCTTATTTTCCTGGGAATTAATCCGAGTTCTCGGCCATCACTTCAATGGGACTAAAATATCAACCATTAGCACCAACCCGATTATTCGTGGTCTTTACCTACACCGAGTGAAGCATGATCACAACTTTTTCATCGATTGAGCTCCTTCTTGGCCATAAGCCTTCTGCGATTGGCCCACCTTAATCCAGGCGAAATTTCGTAGCATTCAGGTGTGTAACACCCTTTACTATTTTTGTTTGCCCTTATTATCAAGATCCAAACCCTCAAAGCAGAAGGAGAACAGAACCATTTTTTAACCTTAGCATTTTTGTTACCATCATACCATTTTGTAACTACGGTAAATGCACTCGTAACCCTTTGGAATTATAATCCATTAATTATGTCAGAGACATTACCAACTTAGGTTAGGACGTAGGGGTGGTGGCTGATTAGATACATCCATGTACGTCTTATTTGCATACAATTGCCTGCGAGGATCATTTGGACCATATTCCTTGGGTCGACCTCCGCCATAGTCCTTTTTAGGTCTTTCAGATGAAGATGACTGAGGTTCCTGAATCGCCTCTCTTATGGGTTCTCTAATGGGTTCTCTGTAACCATCTCTATGGAAATCCTCGAGTGGTTCCCGCGGAGGGCCCGAGCAGTCCATGCTTTGCTGTTTCACCATTCCACGTAGCATTGGCTTGGTTTTTGCTCGGGCGCCTCCATGAACCACGGATTGACTCCTCTTCGTTTTGCGACTAAATGGAGGCACAATAGCGGTAGGTCGATCGTCGCTTGTATCTACTATGGTCGCAGTAGGCACGTCGACTATTGTCGTCGAAGGTCGTTTGATGTTATTATGGTTCTGAACGTCAGTTATATCGCCATCACATAAATGGTCTATTCCATTGGCTTGTGGCTCTTTAGTCCCTGATAATGAAGATTGACTACTTACGTCCACCTGAGTGGTCGTTCCTTCGTGGACATGTAGGCTAACATCACTCATCTCAAATTCACCATCTTGGTGACCCATGCTATCATAATTCTCACTGGTCTGATGGACTGCTTGGAGAGACTTCCTTATTTTCCTGTTATGGTTCCACTTTGCAAGAAACACAAAGAACACTATGATGCCTAGACAGATAAACGCCCCAAAGGTACTGCCGAGCGCCACGGACAAGGAATCGACATGTGTCGTCGCTCGAATGCAAGGTAGGCTGACGGCGGTGGCGGTTAAGTTGTGTATGACATGGACACATATATTATAGTAGGTATCCTCATGAAGCTGGAGAATATCGTAGTGGTCAAGTCTGCGCTCCAGGTCCTGGCTATGCTGAATAATAGAACTACCCATCGCCTGGTACTGGATCTTGAAGCCTTGCACTGATGAGGCATAGTCCTCCTCGACTGCCCATTTGATGTGAATGGAGTCCTTGGTTGAAGTAACCAGCTTAATGTGCTCGATGAGGTCGGTCGCATTCTCCATGTTTGTGACTGTTATGAATAGACTTTGTCACACAAGGGATCCAATTCACATCATAGCTCTGCAAAATATGAAAAGAAAACTGAATATTAAAATATGTATACCATTTAATCCATGTCATAAAAGTGGTTCATTCAACCCATACAGGTCTATAAATTACGATATTATTTTTGTATTGCATTATAAAATATCCCATCCTATTTTAAAACAAACGTGTCTGTTACCTATCCACCAAAACAGAAAGCTACTCTATGATATTAAATTATTTTAGATAAAGATTAGAAAAGAACTCTCGTGGATCTATTATTTATTCAGCCCAGGAGGCAAGCCCAATTTCCTTTCCTTCCTCCCCACTGAATTACAACTGGCAGGTATCTGCTCGAAATTCCTCGTCTATCCCCCACAGCAGACAGGCACACGACTGATGTCAGTTCTGCCATGACAAGTACGGAAATCAGACTAGTAATTTCCAGAAACTAATTTCACTCTCTAGATTTCTCCAGCTCACATCAGGAAGGCATTACTAACCCCTCCTACTGAATGAGAAGCTGTCATGTCCAGATGTAAAACTGCTGAATTAGTGAATATGTTATTTAGCGTGTACGTTTGCTTGCATGATGACGATTCCTCTGGTTCATCTGGCACATGAAGTCGGACTTAAGCTATTTTTAGCTACTCATCTCTGCATCGCTTGCGGCGAGGTTTTGTTCTTTATGCCTTTTGCACACCTGTACGAATGCCTCAGCACATTACATGATGTCAAAACTGAAATATTCCAGCTGCAAGCCTATGCTTTTGAATCATTGATGATGTAGCTGAGTGTTTCGGCATTCCCCGATCCTCGCCAAGTAGATGAACCTGGGGAAAGCTCGAGAAGGCGGCGCCGCGGAGTTCAGACTCGCCTAGAAAATAAAATTATGCCTATCTGACCCGGGCTATCCCTTTTTGTACATACTTAAATTTTCCCGCGGCGGTGAAGTCTGCATGCCATGTTTTGGTTTGTACTCAGCGTTTGAGCATGATGAATACAATTCTGAATTGAAACAGATAATGATTCCATGTGGCAAGGTTGTAAGAGCTAGCTAATCCAACAAAGAATGTTCGAGCTCCGGTTCATCCTGCTAGTGTCATGCTTTATTCACTTCTGACTGAACTATACAACAAACGTTCTACTATATAGCAGTTGAAGCCTACTTCCATAGATTCCATAGATGTCCAAACGCAATGTTGTCGGTTCCAATAGGAAATTTCTGAGTTGATCTATTCCTACCCTTTTCAGAATTGGTGCATCCTTTGGTGCTTTGTCGCAATATCGACCGTTTTCCTATTTCTTAACCGGTCTCTTGGCCTCATATTTCACAATCAATGGTTTGTTTTTGCTGAGGTCAATTTATAGGTTAATTGCGAATGTGACATTTGCTAATTACATGGATCTGTCCCTCTGTTAATCGCTCTCGTTTGGACGTCACATTTAAATTTTCAACACTGCTCCGCTTGTGAAAATGAAAGAAATATAAAGTGAGGTCATCCGATTAAAAGGCGACAGAAGAAGGCATTTCTTGAAATTGTATTCATTTGCAGGACACATATTTCTTGGGGGATCCAGCTACCGGAATTAATTGTAAACTATAGATATTTAGAACGGCCTCGATAACATACACGTAAGTGATACCGGCAAATCACCTATGTTTCGTTATAGAACGAAGAACTGATTACCATGTGTTAAATGTACCTATATATTTCCATCTAAATGGCGTCGTTCTGATCGCTATAGGAACTGCTTATCAGTAAATGTTGATGGGAGTCTCAGGTCTATTATTGCGCTATCAATTGATAGTCTATAACATTTATCTGAGTAGAGCGAATTCCGTTTGCAATTTTTAAAAGGAAATCTCCGAAGTATAGTGATTTCATGCATACCGAGTGATCGACAAAAGAGTTAAATACCATTCAAAGACGGCACCATTTCCAAATGTCTCCCACCTGGAAGCCACCATTGAAATCCACCCAGTGAGAACTCATTGGAAAACTATCTCAGTGATTCTAACACACAGTCAATGATCGAGTCGTTCTCACACAGGCCGTGACAGGGTATTCGTGATTCCCACTCGATCAGGCTGCAAGGAATATGAGACATGTGTCCTAGTAATCGTGGTGGAGATATAGGCCTGAGAGCTGCAGGCCGAAATCCTTAATGGAAAATTGAAGGGGTATGCTGTTGACGCCAGGCAACCAGATGCCGAAGAGTCGCGCTTGTCACGTTCTCCGAGACAGCAATACCAGCCCTGTGTTCGCTGTCGAACTGGTTGCATGTTGGTGCTTCGAATCGCATTTATTTTTTTCTGAAGCCCGTACCCAGATCCATTTCTAAGATGGATGTCGATCTGCCATGCAACAACGGGGGAATAATTGACTACGTCGTTTAGCTATACGCAGCAATAGGTATCAGGAGCATTTTTAATCATTTCCCCTTTAGGTAATGCATTATAATGGTTCATTTTCCTATCCTCTCATCTGTCGTTATCCTTTCCAATTCGCCCGTCCATCATGAAGCTTTTTATGCAGTAGCTCCGTCTATTTTTAGATTCGGGCATATTGTGACCCAGGTATGTACAGTTAAGTTGATAAAAATACCACATCCATGGAACAATTACCTCCCTTCTTTGCTGAGACGTGTTGGGATGTGCTTACTCGAATTAGTTTTTTCATCTAGTTAGTGACTGATTAGCGCAATCATTGAGTTTTTCTCCGATCTCATAACTGTATCCATCTCTCATCTGCGACTCCTAATGACCTTAAGTTTATGTCGTTAATCTCGTTAATGAGGTGTAAGAAAGTCTTACTCATTTGCTGTTTTGTTTTAATAGTACAAAATCCACAAGCAGCATGCACATTGACTCCAGTGGCTTACCTCCGAATGTGTCCCCAACAAGCCTCGTAGAGGATGATTTGGCACGAATGGCTTGGGATTTATTTGGGAATTAATTCACCTGAAAGGTGCTCCGCTTCTGATGTGGCCGTGTGGTGAAAACATTTTGAAAAATACATTGTCGAGTTAATTTCCCCATGGTAGATGGTTCCTCTGCATTGTTACGAAATGTTTAATGTCCTTCAATAAAAAAAATAATTGAGTAGGACTTGTGCCAGTTGGATCGGGTAGAATTATGGACTAGGTTGAGTGAGCCGAAATATATGACGAAACTAGAATCGGAGTTGGTAATTCCTATTCCCGTCGTTATTATATTAAGTTTAATAGGGTCTTGATTGGCAAATATCTTCCTTAGCAACAAGCAATGTTGACCGTAAAATAATAGTCTCTGTAGTATAGACTACGTGTTGTTTCTTGCGTAGAATACTTATTCTCTAGGATACCCGAGTTTACAGGATATATAGGATCATTAGCTCTGTGTTTACCATGTAGCGAAATATTTTCCTTAGTAACATTTAAATCCAACCAGAAGCTATGGCTAGACACTTTATACACACCCATTATTCAGTAAAACAACGCGCCCCCCCCCCCCCCAATCCAATTCTTTGCACTTACCTAGGTACTGCCACTATATCTTTTATCTCAATACATAATTAGTACCCAAAGAAGTGAAAGTCAACACTCGGTTCTACTGAACCTGAGTGGCACGGCAAAAATCACATATTAAGTATCTCTCTTGGTTTATTATTGTTTTATTCTTTTTCCTTTACCTATACGTTTATATATACTAAATGGTAAACCTAATCGCAAGAAGTGAGGCTAACACCCTGTACTTAATTGGACTTGAGTGGCACAGCAAATCACTACCAAACATATTATATCTCACTCTTCTCATATATGTATAGGAATACTTATCTTGTATATCATGCTGACTGTATAATGTTTTCTGCACAATTGTATATACACCTGTACAAATCTGGGGCAAGTGAAAAGCCCTATTTCCTCTGGGACTTGATCTACCCAGTATAAATAAAAGCTTTAAAAAAACAAGCTAAGGAAAATATTTCCCTATCAAACTATTTACCTATTAAACTTGTTCTGTTTTTAACTCTAAATTGAATATGTGAATACTTCTGGTTCTTATATGTGGGTTGAGATTATATATGATCTGGGAAGTCTCTACAGAGTTTAAATGCAGATATTTTGAAAAGTACATCAAATGCAAACCTTATCTTAACACTTGTAAGGAGGCTACCAATGGTCGAAATAATATATTTTCAGAAAAAAAGCTCACATCCTTTACGAATTCAAAAGATTCGATTCCTTATACTTTTACCCCTTACAACATAGTTTTCTATCTGAGCAAACTTTGAGGTAAATTGAGGTGCGATAACATTTTATAGATCCTGGTAAATTGACCATGTTCAGCAAATAGCCGTGTGATTTGAAACTCAGATATTTCCGCGATCCATCTGGCATTAGGTTATTCATGATCATACAACTAATTCTTACTACCTTGCCTTAAGGATTTACATATAATTCAGTAAATCGTGCCAGGGTCCATTATCCATATTGTTTTCAGTTATTCCAGTTGTATAACGTGACGTTTCCAAGTTTGAGAAAGCGTCGCAAGGCAGGCTTTCTGAGTGATAGAATGTCTGCACTGCGCGACACATGCTCCCCTTGCGTGACTTCATTACCTGAGTACATCTTATGCACAGGGATACATGGACCATAATATATTTAGTTCTATTTTTTTCTCGGGCTTGCCTCCCTGCTTCATGTTCAGCTGACATGGCCGTGGAAAGACCACTCTCTTATGCTCTTCTTTACCAGCATTGTTGACCGTAAAATAATAGTCTCTGTAGTATGGACTACGTGTTGTTTCTTGCGTATAATACTTATTCTCTAGGATACCCGAGTTTACAGGATATATAGGATCATTTACATTAGCTCTGTGTTTACCATGTACCGAGGGGATGCTTACAATCTGAGTTCCAGATTTGGGCTTCTTGAGTAGACTGATGTGGGCCGGTGATGAGACGGATGTGACGACAGATGATGGCGATGAAAGAACTATACTTTTTCCCAATTGGTTTCTCTTCTTGGTTTGTGATTTGTTTATCCTTATGCGAGTCCTGACCTTAATATTTACTTCCTTACAATGGCGCCAAAGATACCAATCCATATTCTTATAGGTTCCTCTATGTCGTATCGTATCTGATATTCCACTCTAGAACACTAAAGCTCCTCTGTTTGATCCATCCATTTACTGCTTCGTCGCCCGAGCGCTCTCTGGGGAATATTCTGACAGATGCTCCCTTAGCAACCCGTTAACTGTTATTAGAACGCTTATAATTTTCAATAACTGACGCTACGAAGACTCCAAGACATGAGATGCCATGAAATAGGCACCAAGGGATTGGCCCTATAAAACATTCGAGCATATAGCACGAAAGGGGATCTGATTCCAGTGCCGCACCTGCCTCTATGGAAACTGTTGCTTCGATTCGTCCATTTAGGGGGCTTGCAAAGTAAATAGACATTGCTTAATATTAAAGGCACAGCTGTTTTCGTGCCCTATGCTTCGCACTACTAAAACAATCACTCATCTCCAGGACTAAGGGGATTCTCTCCTAAGCTGCAAGTGCATGCGCGGGTGACGCAGTTGCCAAGCTCTTTGATATATGTTGCATATTCATGGCCAGATATAATGGGCGGCCTTTCTCTAATTGTTTTCTGCTCTACATAATATAGTTAGAATAGCATACGGATTAAAACTTTGGATCTTATGAAATGTTATAGGGAGGGTTTATCAAAATAATGTTTAAGGGATTAACATTTAGTGTATAGATATCCAATCTCAGGACACAAAGAAAAACGTAAGCGTGTATCTGTAGATCTGAATCTGAATACAGATTTGTTGAAAAAACATCTATTCGGTATTTATATTGGTGTTATTAATAGTATGTACTTTTATTTCAAGTATTGATTTTAGAATACCGATACCACATTCCGTATACATTATTATAAATGCATGGCAGATATTCATATTTGATATGCCCTGGTCAAGAATGCAGGGACTATTCCATCTACAATCTATTACTGGGCTTTCTATTACAATATACCGTACCAAGAACTCAATGGGGCGACTGGAGGAAGGGAAGGGACACAGGATTATCTGGCGCCTCCAGGGCCGAAGACAAATAGCTCCACAGCCAGCCAAGTCACATATAAACAACCAGTCTCTCGGACATGCCCTTCCTGTGCAGATCAACTCCTTCTATTCTAGTAGAAACTTATTTTCTGCAATTAACTTGACAAGCTTACCTTCCATTGCTCGTTGCAATTCTTAGCATAATGGTGAGGGGTTCTTCTCTGTTTGAGAAAGCGAGATAGGCACGCCCACTGCGATGTGAGTTATCATTCTAATAACATGCCACTCTAAATCGCGTATAACCTAGGCGGTTGCTTGGATATGCTCTGTATCCTTTGGCGCAGAACCAAAGAGATTCTCGATAGAAAAATAATATAGAGCGCTCCGCTGTTGCCCCATCCCTGGGAGCATATTACACACTGTATGTGTAGATATGCACGTGAAAGTGGGCCTATATCTATAATGTATTTCACACTCACCCTTCTACATCATGCCTAAGCGTCAAATAGTCTAGAACAGCCTCGGTCAATGAGCACGCAAAACGTAAATAAGCTTTGCTCAGCCGCTCTAAATGCAAATACCCTTTCGTTGGGTACATGGGAAAAAATCAATGATTTCTGACTTGAGAAATGGGAGTCACATTACTATTCAGTTTCCAACCATATTTCCCAATAGAATAGATCTCCTCTCCTTTTTCACTATTAGCTTTTTGCTGTATCTCCACGTTCCCCGCAGACACACATACATTACGAGGATGTGGGGGAAAATGACGTCTCCTTGGTCAGGGCATGTCTTTGATTTTCCTATGTGATCCACCACTGCTCTGAAGCAGCGTGTTTGCCGCTCGGGTTACGGAGACTGATTGCAGATGTCTAACATACCCTGAGTATCATCAGAGAGGCTATGTACGCAAAAGTTGGCTCTTATACCTGGGTCCGTAGTTCGACAAAACGACTGGGAAGCTGCAAAAACAATGCTCCCTGACCTGTACACCCTGTACGACTATTTGCCCGATGTTGTCCTCTGGTCTCTCTCATGGATCCTCATTGTACGTTCCAAGGTAAAATGAAACCAAGGCGATATACTTCCCACTTGCTCCTGTTAATAGTTTTTATCGCACACTGCACCGGGTAAAACATTTCAGCTTAGACACGCACTCCTCCACTCCCACCTGGCTTTAGTTTCCCGCTCCCTACCTTAACGATGCGTGAGTGGAGGATCCTCCTATGGGGAAATAGATAATCTTTTATATTGTGACCGCATTTTCCCCTTTCCCTCTTGTAAATGCGACTCTGTAAGCTTCTGTAATAACAATGAGTCTGTGGCTACATAATATAATGTTCAGCGGATGTTCACCAATGTTTAGCGGATGCATGGCCTGCGACAGTAAATGCTTTCCGTTTGAGTTTACGCCTCTCGTAGAAACGCTTTCTATATCACAGGGGTTGTACGTAGTCGCGTAACAAAACCTCATCGGATCAATTCCTGCTAGGCTGCTGGGATGACTTGCGCGCGCGCGTGTGTGTGGCACCTCTTTCTTTAACTTAGTGCATTAGTAGTACTACTAGACTTGCTCTCTGCTCTCGCCTAGGATGCTACATGCTACATGGCACCAACGCATTCCTAACAAAAATGTGTTACGAAACCAGGTCACAGAAGAGGCGGATAGCTTGGTCATATTATAGTGCATTCTTCTGCATGTCTTAGTCTGCCTTGAAGAAAATATAATTGCGTTATTGTGTAGTTATTGTGCGCCTTTATAATGCAACCAAGCTCTATGTGAATCCCCGAAAATGTGAGCAAAGTGCTTTCTAATGTCAGGGATTTTTATAGGATAAACCTTAGAGTAATATTTGATAAACCGACGTTTGCGAAGTCCACATCCCCATCCCTTCAGACCGACTGTCATATCATCTTGGATTGATAAACTTGTATTGGTCAATGTTGTAAATCATACACATGGAATCGGTAATGTTTATTTTACGTGCATGCCTGTGGCCATAACCTACTATGCATGACTTGGAGATAGTTATCAAAATTGTGGTTTATCTCCGTACATCTGACAGTTTAATTGTTGTGAAAACACAACCACCCTACCCTACCACTTTATTCCAGTCTTGTACATGTGTCAAAAAAAAAATTCCTCTGCCGCTTGTTTTTAGATCTAGATCTAGACCAAGACCAAATCTATCATTCACAGATGTCTCTTCCATGACTACCTAGTAATAGTTGATACCATGTGCTTTTTGTTTATACGCAAGGCCACGACGTACTTCTCATTTCTGGCTTCTTGAATGTCCTGACAGCCTACCTGATATGAGTCACACACTTGTTTATTTGTTGATTTCCGCGCTCTTTCCGTGCTCACACCAGTTTTAGTTTTTTGTTTCTCAGGATTTCCTAATGCAGGATGTATAATCATGTTACTGATAGGTCAAGTATGAAATACATGAATCCGTACAATGAACATCACTATTACGCAGGCTCACGGGTTTTAATTCGACGAGGAATAGCCATGGTTTTACCGCCCACTGCTGCGTCTAACTATTTACCAAAGCTACTGTTAGTATATTCTATGCTTAGACTTTCTTATTATGCTAACAAATATAGGAGTATACATACATGTGTATCGACCGAATTGGGTATTATTATATTATTATATCAATATAATTGTCCTTGTATTGCGTCAATATGGGACAGGAAACGTTCACTCTCACAACTACTCTAACATTGGAATATATATATGTCAGAACTATTTTGGATATAGAATAGAATAGAATAGAATAGAATAGAATAGAATAGAATAGGATAGAAAAACATGTTATTCAGTCAATGACTGCTTTCAAGGGAAGATCTCCAGCGGACGGGAGGTATTCTAGACCCTCGAGCATCGTTACAGAATGTAAAGCCTTAAAACAATGTACCTTTCATCACATTACAGGCATAGTTCATATTTCTCTAGATTTCTCACATTTGATGCCAGAATCCAAATGGCTGTAATTTTTGTGTGATATTTCCCTTTTTGCACTAAGTTACAAAAATCCGGCTGTTACCAGAACACTACTGTGCATTGATGATGTATAGGGGACACAATAGCATTTATTTTTCCTGAATAAAGATATGTTGTTGGTTTTTTTTAAAAAAAAGACAAAAAAGACTTACGAAGACATTGCTGGCCTATTTTCAGCCTTACGCCTGAAACCATAAAGGTTAAATGCTTTAAGTGGGCGCTAGGTAACATGAAGGTATACGGTATATAGGGGACGGATTATAGTAGACTGATTATTTTGCTATCTTATTTCTAGACCACTATTTCCGTTGTATATCGGACACATTGTATAAGTGGTAACCTAAGACTGGGGAGTGAAGTATAGGAACTGCGGGACCGCCCTACAGGTGGGTAGGTAGGTGCAGGGGATAGATTTCTAACGCTAGTAATCTGTAGGGGTAATCAAGCAAGTTTGAGTCCAGGATCTTCTTTCGAAGAATCTAATGGTACCAGCTATTTGCACCAAGGAATTACAACTGTTTGATGCATCCTATCTGTATCTGGGGTTCGAGGGGCTCGGGAACCGATTCTGCTAACCTAACATTGTTGGGTAACGATGTTAAAGTATCAGCAGCTGTGCTCAGTTTGCAGAGCCATGGTTGATGGGAGACCACAGGCAATCCCTTGTGTATCACATTCATCATAGCAAAATTCTTTAACATGTCATAACTACCAACGTTGATTTGTATATCAATTTGATTAAACGTGAGGCACCGTCTTTCCAAAGGCCCTTTTTTAATACCAGGTGCAAAATGCATGGCAGTTCTAGCTGTTCTTGAAGCATTTTGCTCAGGTACCTGCAATTTCCCAGCTCTATCATCAGCTACAAAACAGTTTGTGTGTGCTGCCTCTCAGCACCCAGGCAAACACTTAATGCCTCCTAGATCAACAGGCCACCCTTTTAGCTGTCAGCTGTTATCTGAGACCTGGGATTAGATAAGAGGCGGGATCGCCTTTTTATAATGGAAGTATCATCGAACATTTTATGTGACATGCAAAAGCCCCAAAGATATTCTCTGTTGATCCCACAACCGGCTATTTAGTGATAACACAAAGGCCAATGCTTGCTGTCAGGAAATAAAGTACAAAGTGCGTGCTGGTTCAACTTCTGCGATTTGGGGCCTGGATCGAGATGCATGTACTTTATTTCTTCCCGCTGAATGTGGGCTATCGCACCATAACTTCGATCACTTCGAAGAAACCTACTCCTCCTACTCAAAACCAAATAGCTGCCTCGGGCAATTGTTCGCTTTCTCGTCGCATCAGTGGTATATACGACTTATCTTTTGACACTGGCATTTATAGGAACTCAAATGATAAAGCTTTGTAGAGTCTCAGTGTCTATGCAGCTTAGTTGACATTTTGTTTTGTCGTCTAATCAGAACTTAATAGCCAAATACGGCTAATTCTAGTCCAATTAAATCTATCATCATCTGAATACCATAATATTATTATGCTGATTGCAAACGGCCGAGAGTTATCTCCACTGCTACCATTTAAGAAAAACAACTTTGACGGCTCGTTTTAATTAAATTAAGGAATATTTCTATGAGTGAATCCCCTGATTTCCCATTTATCACCTCGCCTGAAATATCATTTTTCAAGCCGTAATGCGTTTGGATTGGTCCCTAATCAATAAACTCGCATAACTCGCCCAATCCAGAGAACATCATTTCCATTAAATATATTTATTTTAGTTTACGTGTTATCTGCTGTTATTGAAAGGCATTTCTATATTATTGTACTGGGTTATATAACTCTGTATCGAATATTAACTGTGTATCGGCTTTTGATTATTTTAGTCTCAATAGCAAATCTTTGGTCTGTAACCGAAGGCCTATGTGCTCTCCGCTATAGTGTCCAGACATTTAGCACACGCCAAAATGTGTTAAGCTAATCTTACTCCAATAAGACCTCGCTGGGCCCCCTTTTCCCCAAAGCTTCATGAGAAAGCTATTAGGCAGACGCGGAGAAGAAAAGCTGTTTTTGTTGATTGATGTAGACTGGGCCATTAGCACTATAGAAGCAATTTGAAAAAATATTCCTTCCCGATATTGGTTTGCTGCTTTCTTATTTCCTTTGCTGTCAAATGTTATATATTACAATACGTCTTGACAAAGAAAAAGTTATTCAAATGGTTGGATAAAACATTGTATCATTTATTTATATTGGAAAGACTCCAGAAAGATATATTTAAGCGTTGCCAAGCTAGTGAACCCCTGGCTTATCAAACCGATTTGCATTTGCGTTTATTATAATTACTATATAGTTATGTTGCCATGTGTAGAGTAATTAGGTATATACTTTACTAGACTACAATCTCGATTAACTTAAGTTAATAAATGGAAGAGATAAACATTCGGTTTACCTTAGGAGACATGGCACTGAAATAGGGGGAAGGGGTGGGGAGTTGATCGAATGTATGGGGCGGTGATTATTTCAAAACCGAGGTGTTTACATGGATAAATCAAGCGGACATGTGAAACGGAGCACCGAATTTTACGCTGGTGGCTTCAACGGTGGCTTCTAACATAGCAAGTTCGAAGCTAATGGATGAGGCAGTTGGCCCTTGGGACACACCCTCACACCCTAACAGGGAGAGGTGCCAGAAATCTGCTGAGTGTGTTCCATTACCACCCAATACAATCCAGCGTAACCTCAGGCGAAATATTTCTATACATCAAGATTTCTATTTGCTTTTGTAACCATTGGTGATAAGGCTCGAACTGAAAGGCTCTGTGATTTCTTCCCATATTATATTGCCAATGTATTACTCGTATTCGAGCAATGGATGCTGATGTGTGCCCCTTTACATAGTGCAGGGGGCCACAATTGATTACCTTTTGCATGCCTAAACCTCAAAGAGTCTGAGGTGTTAATGTGTCACTTAACACCTAATTATTCTCTTTTCCATTATTCATTGGTTGTGCGCTATGGCTGCAAAAAGGCTATTATACATTCTCTCTCCTAAAACAGAGAACTTGGGACACAGACTTTCCTCAGGCGCAATATGACTTTGATCCTTCTTCTACGCCCTCACAATTAATCATTCTTAAGTTCATAATGTGTCTTTCTCTGGAGCTCATCCATTGCCGGCCCGGGGTATAGAGGAAGTGAAGGCCCTGATTATCAAAAGCTAAGCCTTGGGGTATTCCATCCTGAAAGATGTACGAGGTGAAGGACATTAGACCGAGACAAAAGAGATACCAGCAATTATTTGTCTGCTCGTGTCATACACTACTCTGCCTCTATTAGGGGATGTGTGGTACCTTAAAAACAAATTTTTTTAATATATTTTATTTATACTGGGTTTGCAACATATCCGGGAGGAATCTTTTCATTTGGCCAAATGTAATGTTTGTACACTTCCAGACAAAAATATAGAATACACCTCTTGGCATATATATCGACAATGTAGGTAGGGATATAGTTCCTACCATCCTTGTCAATGTTACAACAGCAGGTCTATTACTTTTTCCTTTGTCTCTTTCATTTGATCCAAATCTCTAGTTATAAAATACGAGCAGCAGTTTTATGCGACTATAGCAGTTTTATCCGGTTATTTGGCTAAATGTCTACATACATACATAACATATGTGCGCTCACAAAGCGAGACTTACCACATGGTTGCCTTGCTCGAGTGAGAGCAATTGCTGTCGATTTACTCTATAGATGGCTTTGCCGGAGGGTTGTAGATGTTGATTGTAGAAAGCCTTCTGCAAAGGTCCTCACCAAATCTACATTGTCTGCAGAGCATGAAACCATTAACGAATAATGATGAAAGGTATAGAGCCCCTGCCTCGCTACAACACGATACAGTTGATCAAGTGTGGCATTGAGGCAACAATTGCATTACACATGGGCATACTTGTCTGATGTTGACGGATGTAAATAGATACTACTCTATTTATAGTACATTACTCTGATATCAGAGCTGATGGAACCCCACTTCATTGTTCTGGCTGGCACATTGGTTTGGTTTATTGTTTTAAGCGCCATGTGTATTACGGCACAAGGAAGACCTAAGATTCATCAGGAGGCCCAAATCGTGGGGCAATAGGGAGCCAAATCGGCCGTGTGTGCATCAGCTTAAGGTACTAACATGGAGCCCTATAGTGCCATTTCTAGTTTAAGATATTGCGTTTAAAATATAAAGTGCTGTCAGCTTCACCGAAACCTCATTAAAATTACTTTGAAATTTGATCAGGGAGCAAGACATTAGCTTATAAATCTTATTTATACTAGGCCTATGTTTATCAATATACTGTTTATTAAGCCACGATGCACTTTAAATTTGGTCTAGGGTAACAACACTCTTTTCCATCTTCGACGGGATACACATTTCTTTAGTCTCACATTTCTTTAATCTGTACAATAAAAACATACCTATATTTAACATTGAATATTTCCCGGTTAAGAATATAATTGTACGTATACTGCATGCCTTACATTATTCATTTGAGGGTGACACATGATAATTAAATGGAAGATAGTTGAGTTGCACCTAATCCTATTTCCAACTATAATTCGGCGGCACAACTTATCTGCCCGTTAATAGCTGGATAGAATTCAAAGCACTGGGTCAGGTTTAGCAATTAATGAAGTACCTCGAGATATCCTAGTTTTCACTATTGGATTTGATGCCCGATTATTGTCTATATCTAATAAATTGCCTCGGCTATTTTGTTTCAATTATTGAATGAGATTAGCTTTCAAATCGCCTGCCTCAGTAATCTGACTACAAATCCATTAGGCAAAACCTTGGGACCGTTTCTGTACCGCTCATGCTGCTCGTTTGGCTCACGCTCTATCCTCTCACTCGTTCATCTTCCTACTTCCCAAAGCCAGGGAGAACTTCTTAATAAATTTACATGTCCTAAATGCAACATTAA
Source organism: Sthenelais limicola (assembly GCA_942159475.1). NCBI lineage: Eukaryota > Metazoa > Annelida > Polychaeta > Phyllodocida > Sigalionidae > Sthenelais > Sthenelais limicola. The sequence goes on along the minus strand of OW804096.1, from coordinate 110,502,124 downwards.
AATTGATTTTAGTTATTGATACCAGAAATCGACAGGGAATAAATAAATAATTTTAGGTAGGCTGCCTTTGGACCACTTCCTAATAGTTTTTATCTGTGGTTGGTCCGTGGCGGTCCCTGTAGATTATACTTATGGGTTTTCAGCTGGCCTTGATAGAGCTTGGAAAGTCTTGGACCCGATGGTCCGGTTGTCTACCCGCCCATGTCCCCTAGTCCTCAGTTACCGATCGTTTTTCACTTTGTGCCACATTTTCATGGTCACCCTCCTGCCGAGGCCCTGGCTCGCAGTCCTCAGGCTATCCCCGGTCTCCCTGTGACACATCATACTCTTTTTCCTGTGACACATTGTACTCATTTTTTTGACACATCGCGCTCATTTTCCTGTGACACATCATGAGCAGTCTCTATTCATGGGCATGCTGAACTGAATGCCACTACAGGTGCCTACAGGCACTTCCACCCTCAGCTACCCTCAGCCTGTCCCCAACCATCACAGTCCAATATAGCATTGGTAACCTTCTATACCAGAGATTCTTTTGATATTTTATTGCTACCTAAATCTTAAGATACAACTTAGAAAACTAAACTATCACTTACAATATCCTCAAATACATAATGTTGAATATTCATATTGAATGAATATCATATCTAAAGTACATTAGTAGCGATTATAAAATGTAAAGCATACTGATAACCTTGTGATATTGATATAACTCTCGATCTCGATGGGTAGAGCTAGGTAGAAGAGGCTAGTCGCTGCCTTCTTGTATACGTCCTCTTTACGTGCTTCTGTTTTGTGACGACCCTTCTCCGCAGGTTATGTGTATTCTCCAGCTTTTAAATTTGGTTCTCACACCATTTGATATGACTCTCGATCTCGATGGGTAGAGCCAGGTAGAAGAAAGTAGTATCGAAGTATAGGCTATAGGATAGCCTCTTCTCTGTCTCTCATACCTGTTTTTCTCTCCCAACCACATCTCCGATTTCCTCCTTGCTTTCTCTCCCTTCCCTCTGTTGTGAGCCCTACCACTAACTGTAACATGATTTTTGTAGTATGGCATATAGCTTTGCTATGACCAGGAATAAATCAAAAGTCGGGTCCCCCTTGAATTGACGCAGTAGCTTGTGACTAATGACGTAGTATCTCACAGGGGCTTTCCCAGGCTATAAATAGAGTGTGGATATCCGGATTTAAAAAAGGCTTCAAAATCACATTTCTACCCCAGAAACCTTCACAAACCACATACGACATCCTCCAGAGAGGATGGACAGAACTCTACAGATGAATAAAAAGGTTTGTAAAAGAACAAATTCCGAGAACATATGAGACAAAGAAACCCTCTGTTCTACCTTTTCTTTTCTACCTCTTTTCGTAGAAATCGCTCTAGCCGTATATTTATGGATGATATGATTACGTGGGATTACTTAACCTTACATAATAATGAAGATGAGCTATTTATAGTCGTGACAATATTGAGGCCATTAGCTTTTGGTATCATTGATGAATATTAGCCATAATCATAACACAAACTGGCATTAGCACAATATTTAAATAATCTAGATGTAGGCCTAATATAGATATTAAATAATCAATCGAAAATGTTTTTGCAATTTGGCAAATAAGCATTATCACCATTGTAAAACTTTGTCCAAATTTCTAAAAGAAATAAAGATAAAAAAAAAGTGATCGTTGGACATAAGCACACATAGTAACTAAACTTGTAACTATAGGCCTACAGACTCTTCATCTAGGCCGTACTGACCTATTTTCACAATGAAAACACAAGAGTGTCTGGCATCTGTGTCTGTTGTGAAGCTCACTGTATAGGTAGGGCTAGACAACTAAATGGAGACTTGTTAAATCTTTGGCTTAAAATATAGGCAATGCAAGGTAAGTCCATTATTTAATCCATCCTTCCTCTCGGAGACATCCATTAAAATATAACACCATAAGAAACTTGTGAGCCATTATCAGTCCTTACTTAGTTACTCGGTTACTTAGGTTGATCTTCTGTTATTGGCCCGCTAATGTGAGTCATGTGCCCCATGGTCAACACCTTTGACAACTATCAGATCAGTGGTGCTCGCCACTGAGGCTTAAAGGCTATGAACAATATGGCTGCTTCCAACAGCCCATTTCAACAGCCCAGCTGCCTTCGAGCTATCTATAAGAGAAGCTTTCATGGCCAACATGAGGTTTCTTCTTCAATATTTTATGAGGATTTAACATAGGGCCAGCAAGGAAATGTATCGGGAAGATCGCACATCTTGTATTTATAACCAAATGAAAGATCGAGAATAGGTTGATTGATTATTCTGGGCAAAATGACATGCAGGATTTAGTAATAACTAGATGGATCAATTTGGTATTATGGTATAGGATTACAGCTCAAATAGGAAAGTATTGACTCGGGATGTGCATGGAACATAGTAGATAAGCTTTTGATTTGGTGGCCTAATTGGTTTTTAAAGTCTAAATGAAAAGTCTATAATTACCCAAGAGTTATCTTTTAGCCTTTCCCAAGAGGTTCTATTTATACAGTGAATAGCGCCTAACATTAGCTGACGTTTAATTAATTACAAATCTTTCATCAGTGCAGCTGTGGGGTGCCCATTTCTAAAACATGGTCTTAACACCAGATCTTTTTAATCCTGTTAGGGCTGCTACATCTAGTTTTCCCTTCGCTTATTTCTGGGATATATATTACCTAATTTTTAATGCCAAGCTTATAGTTTCAGTCTGGGGTTACACGAATGCTCTATTTATGTAGACTGAAACCTAAATAGACGATATACTCAAACCTAAATTGCATCTATCTGAATTGGCTATGTAAGGAAGTCCTAATGCTTTTAGTGAAGACGCAATTTTCATTAGACTAACTGCACCCGAGCGGAATAAATTCCTGATTCCTGGTAGGAAATAAAGAGTCTAGTTCAAAAATATTTAGGTAATATATTCATTCCTGCAGTCTATAAGCACCCGCCCCTTGATATGAGGAGAATGACTCTCCTAAAAAGACACTATTATTTTTATCAAAAATTAATTTCAGCATGTGTATTCATTGATTGATTGATGTTGTTTATTACCAGAACTTTATAACAGTTACATAGTGAGAAAATATACGATAAGTCTGGAGATAGGTGCTCGCATCTATGCTAGCCATAGATCTTCCAGAGAGTCCTCTTACATTAAATTATATTATACATTTGTGAACACATATTTGCAATATAATACATTATTTGGCATTAGGAGTCGGAATTTGCTTTATTGCAAGAAGCCCCGAATAAGCACCTGCCCCGAATAAAGGCCGGGGGCAAGGATGGCTTGAAAAAAACCACCCGGAGAAATACAGTACTTTCTTTATCATACCCAAATGGCGGCTTGATTTAATTTCTCACCCTTTCTAGTGTTCATTGCTAGTGGTTCACTCATCTGCTATTGTTTATTTTCTGAGCTACTAGCTTCATGAATACTGCTTATTACAAGGTGACAGCACCCAACGCTAGGTGGCTTCAGCTTCAGCCAATCAGCTCTCTTCACTAAAACAAGTTTGCTACAAGAGGTGGCTCCATTCTTATCCTAACAGACTTTGTGTGATCCTTCGAATTTAGGTGTTTTCATCACCTTAATGCACATTATAAGCAAAGCTATAGCATATATATGACATTAGGAAAGTGCGAGAGCCCTAAATCCGTTCAGATTATTGTATTACCTAAAGAAGTTATATTTGGTTGATTAAACATCTATTCTTTGCATTCCTACAACCACACTGTAATGCCTGTACTTGAATGGGTCTATAGGGTGCTGTGTCTGCTATTAAATATTTTTGTCCAATCTATAAAGTTATCCTTATCTAAATACTTTTATTTGCTAGGCACACATGATTAAAACATGATTTATCATATAATAGCCCAATGTCTAAATTCATTGCATCAAATTCCAAAAAGGTGTTATTTCAACCAATTGACCAATATGGTATGAAGAAATGAAGAAATGTTAAGCACAAATCATAGGCAAGCATGTGCAGACATGGCCATTGCAGTCTGTTATATATTGTTGCAGTTGGGTGTTACATATATTTTTCATTAACCTGTTTCAGTTGATATTTTTAACACCAACTACTTGTGATGACATTGCCAACTGGTTGTCTGCAGGTTGATGTTTTGTTTTTGCCCCATGGCACTGCAGACTATTTAAAGAACATATGCTGAAAAATATGTTCATGGTGCGCATTAGAGCACGGTACTACAGGAGTATATACCAACAAATTGCTACTACCAGAGGGCAAGTCATTGGACTGATTACAATGGATACAAAGTATGGTATATTAGTCACAATTTTGGGTACATTTTTTACTTGTGCATACATTTAATTAAGTATCTCTTATCATCTTCAATGCAGTACACAGTCCTACATCATTTTTCTGAGTGCGGCTTGGAACACATTAACGGACACACAGAATATTATTTACATACCAAATTTACATGTGTAGATGCTTCCAAGGTATCAGTAGCCATCAAAACAAACTCACTCATTATCTACTCATCATGGCAATTCATATTCTTAAAAGATAACACATCCATCAAATTATTTTCTTGGTATGCACTGGCATTAAGTTACAAAACATAGTTATCATGCAACTGCACGCTTCTCATACCGCATACTTCCTGGATTAGACTCGGCAGAGAAACACAACGATCATATTAGTGCACATGTATCCAACAGGCGACAGGTTACTCGCTCACACACTAATTGTGTTTTCCAATATCTTATTCATGGCGGTTTATACTCTGGCTTTGTACATGACATCCCGCCTTACAACTCTCCCGTTCGTTTACCCTTTTGTCTAATTTCCTCCACTAGAATGGACTCTATTTTTATTTGAATGCCGTTATTTCTTAATACATTGTGTAGTATGAAACGGGGCCCAAATATCAATGCCCAATTGCGCAATAATTTCCTCTATGAAACAGGACACCACACCCTCTCCTCGTATACCTATGGTAAATATATTCACTTTGGCAGCGATATACCATTTATGAAATAAATAAGCGAGCCATTAGGTTGTGCGCCTGGTCTTATTTGAATATTGCGCCGATGTGCTGTGACATATGGATTTATGTATGGGCACACCCACCGAAGTTCCTGGACGAGGGACGTCATTTTTCTTCCTCGTCAAGACCTTGAACTCTTCGTATCAATTATGACCTGCCATGAGTGGTTGAGGTAGAATACGACCTTTCTTCCTGTAACATTCAATCCTGTATAATACTTATAAGATACAGCGATGGTAAGTCAGGATAGGGCTGTACTTAAAATAGAAACATACGTGTGTATGTCTATATTCATTCATTTCATGGGCCTGGTGCTGCTATTCAATGCATCGAGTTCTTGAAGTGGTCAATGGGCGCTAAATAAGCTTCCCAAGGCACTGTTTTATGAAATTTAGGAAATATAGAAGAACCTTTTTTTCTTCCGTGACTTCAAGTGTCGAGGTATGTTCTTCGTTCCAACCCAGACATTTAATCATAATACTACATTAAACAGCGTTCTAGAAAATCTACACATTTGGGTATTGCATCTTAGATACCACTCGTATTGATTTTGTCTAATTCATGCTTCCGATTTTGTCTAACTCATGCTTCCAATAATTAGAAGTTCATCTTTATCTTCTCATGGATCCATTTCCTTTGGAAAGAGCAACTAAGTGTTTTCGAAAGGACTCAGTTAGGTTTTGCATATAGCGAGTAATGATGGGGTGTAAATACACGCATGGTTCACTCGGGTTCTATATAATTCAAGATTTGAATAGTTTAAGACCCTTAGCTTCATCATTCTGCATGAATTTGGGCACTACCCCTCCATATCCGGTATCCGGGGGTTCCTTCCTACCGTTCCTCTCTATGATTCCTAAATCAGATGTTTACCTACAAAGATCACCAGATGCTCTGTGATCTCTACTCAACTGGTGTCCACCATGTGGTTCGTGTTGGACACAGTAAGATTGACGGGTGAGCGACGGACAGGCAATTTATATTGATTCCTCTCTCCTTCCTCCGTGCCGATCTCTCCCTCTCTCTCCTTCGTTCCCTCTTTATTTTCACCTCTCTCACTCTTCGTTTCTCTCTCACACCTCTCACTCTCTCATTCCTGCTCTCCTATCCCCCATCATTCTGTCCCTTTCCCGATCCTAGCTACTCTCCCCTCCCTCCCCACCACCTTCTGCTCCTCTTTCTCCCTTCTCTCCCTTCCCTCATTCTACTCCCTCTATTTCTATCTCGGTCTCCCTACCTCCTTTAAATGTCTCTCATTTCGCCTCTCCCTCTCCCTCCCCCTCTCCCTCTCCCTCTCCCTCCCGGCCCCTCCTTCCTCCTATTAATGTTATGTTGAACACTAATCTGATCCATATTTTTGTCTTCAATTTGGGTCATTTGAGAGGATTAGCGGAAGGCAGTTGTACAATTTCTGACACTCTAACACCAGGTGACACGAAGGCCAGGTTATATAAATCTACAACAGCAGAGAGTTCAGTTTTAAATATTGTATTCAGCATTGACATGGTCGTTTCCATTTTTATCAAACCACATTAGTCATCTTCCCTACAATTAAAAGGTAAATAAGCTATGGCAGTTATCACAGTTATAGTAATACATTCTCTATATTTCGTCATCATAACATACCGGTTTGGTGATAAAGGCAAATCAATTCTAATCAGTGAAATTTGAGTCAATCTTTTTGTAACCCCCTCCTTTCGTTCGGACCAATCGACCCCAAAGGAGCCTTCAGTCGACCTTCATTGCTCTCCTTTCGATCTGTGGTCTGGTATTAACTGCCTGACAAAATCGATCCTGAGTTCTGATTTTGTGTCTTTTCATCTCAGCTTTTCACCGGTGACGCTCACATTGCTTCTTGATGTTCATTGTTTGCTGCGGACGTGGCCTTTCCACCAATAACATTCCCTAAGGTTGGCAGACTTGACATTTCCTATCCGTTCAGATGTGGGTGTTAACATATTTGAATGAACCACTTAGTCGTGGAAGATATTTAAAATGATGTCTGGGTTTGCGATATCTGCTGTAAAACGTTTATTAGTGGGACATCTACGACCCCACTCTAGTTCTGGTTATGTTTATTGGGAATAACATTTGCTTTCAACAATTAAGTGCTGCCGACTAAAACTTAAGTGATGTGGTTATCAGGTTATAGTGTTGCATTAGTCATAATTGTTGGGTCTTCAGATCACTTATACTTACTTTAATTAAATGTCCTATACGCAAGTCATTTGAATTTTCATCTTATCTGTGGTTCATAAGATGAGAACAGAATAGGGGCATTGAATGCTAGATTATGTGATTCTAGTTCAGCTGAAATCCAACATTAATATAGCCCGTAATATAGACACACATGTACACACACATGTGACTCATATACTATGGTATATATATTGTACACACACATTATTGTTGACCATTTGCCAGGAACGTGGGTCCACTCAATAAATGGCATGATGTTCGACAGGCCTTTACTCTCTATATAGGAAGTGTTGCCTAACTGAGGACAATGTTTGCGCATTCGATATCGCTTTGTAATAACGATATCATCTTGCAGTAGGTATGACATATATATAGTATAGTAGGTATGACATATATATATATATATATATATATATATATATATATATATATATATATATATATATATATATATATATATATATATATAATATGTATATATATATACACACAGTAAGAATTTATATTGATTAATTAGCATTGTAGCTATGTGTATCCCTTTAAGTGGTGCTCCGCCCACACCTTCCACACAGCTCCTACCTTTGGGCCCACTTATTATTATTAGTTAAGGGGTGAAATGAGCTTGTTTCGATACCCATGGGATCAGTTCATAAAATATAATAAATGTGTAGTGCCATGGCCAATTATATATTTCCTATACTACTCACGTCTCTTTGTATAGGTAGTTAAAATCATTCCCGTCATTCTATTATTACTCTGTTTATTCTAAACTTAGTTGGGAAATCTGATGAAATCATTCATACACATCAATGGGTGTAGTACATAAGGAAGTATCACAGCAGTAAAGGAGAAGTAAATAAATGTATAGTAGCCTATAGTATATAGCTCCACCTTGTGGATAATATTTAACTACCTATACAAAAAGACATGAGTAGTATAGGAAATATATAATTGTCTATGGCATTACAAATGTTAATACATCTGAAATGTACCAAAAGTATTTAGTCCGAAATACGATACAGTTATGAGATATTATAGTTTGGCGCCGATTCCTTAACAGAAGAGGGAAGCGGGGGGAAAGCCGGATGTTTTGGTCAGTTAAGTGTTATTCAACGTCGGCTACCCGATCTCTTAATTGTATGTGGTAAAAGAAATACCGAGAATTGAAGCTAAAACAGGAGAAACTTTCACCCAAATTGGGTCGAGGGAGGCAATCCGACCCCATGACCCATGAGGGTGTTAACAAGAACTAATGGTATTCCTTCTTCCACACATTGACATCAGAAAGAAATCGCTGTTGTTCCATTATCCTGTCATAAATGGCTGATTTAGCAACCACAACGCTAACGCTAACACTAACGCTAACGTATGTTTTATGAGGACTAAGTCATGACTAGGTGTGCTATTCTTAGCGTGCCTACCTGAGATACGGACGTCAATAACGCTAAGAGACGGGTCAATACGTTCCCAACGTATGTCTATTTCACGCTAAAATGATTGTCAATTGTGATTTCATTTTTATGTACAAATTAGCGTAGGTGTTTTTCCTTGTATTCAGGTGTAACACACTACTCACCTTCATGAAATTGTGTGTTTTTTTGCCCTCTGAAAACATCTCTCCCCCTATAAAACTGACTCCTGCCATTACGTACGGCCCACCCTATTGTGAGAAACTAGCGTTTACGTTAGCGTTGTGCTGTTGCGTTGTGGTTGCTAAATCTCCCTTAACATGTGATATAAGATACGCTATGGGATACGGCAACACGATAATCATATACCTTGCTCTTCCAGAAATGCTGACTGCACGTTTTCCTACCACCTTATTACAATTATTTCTTTCCTTTCATGATGGAAAGATTCAATGTTATTGGGTATAGATTACATTTTTCTAAAATGTGGTTCCAAGGGATTAGGATCGGGTGCTCTGTAATAAATAGAATAGGCTCCTCCATCGAATTCTGCAAATGCTACTTCAAATAATCCTCATTATCACAGGCGTTTCACAGTAGAAATATCTTACTCATGCTGATCCTAGGATCATTTTGAACTGTTTTAGCAATCCGGCAAACAAATCTTAAACTATTGGGACATCCCTTGTCATTGCATACTCTTATTTCCATTGTGGTATGGTTGGAATATGTATTTTATTATCTAATGCACATCGACACATGTGTATTGGTTTTGATAATAATTATTTGATACCCATTTAAGATTAATCTTTGTTCATAGCCATTAAAAACGAGAGCAACGGTGTTTTATTATGATTAAACCTTTCAGCTGATTGGTTTCGAGTTATCATCCTGAGCGACTTCTCTTTTATTATCGGCAGTTTATGATCATTGAGAGCCGGGTGAGGTTGTCATCTCACTTAAGTAATAAATCCACCTGAGATTACAAGTGGATGTGTGTAGATCCGCTCCTTCATGTGGTAATTCAAGGCTGCGATCATCTTGACTTACAGAAAATAGTTTCTAAATACTGAATCTCTGATATTATTTTTGAGATATTAATTTATGTTGTCTTCCCCAGCCCTTGTAATATTTGCCGTATGGCCAGTTCATTTAATGGGAAGGAAAGGGGAGATGTTCCATGCGCTCCAAGGGTGACATCGATCTGAGTTTAACTCCGGCGACTTTGATACAAGAAAAGGCTATCAATAAATTCCAACGAATCCAGGGTCTTTTCAATATAGGATCGACAATGGGTGGCAAGACATGCGAAGCAGGAAAAAGAGAGATGCGAGCGGAAACATAGAAGGGGCTGGGGCGGAGGTAATACCAAAACCATTTGGGAGGGTATAGTCGTGGTATTGTGCAGCCAAGTGATATATTTACCACGATCAGAACGAACCTATTTACACTCATCTCTTTATCCAGTTTGCTTGCCCAAAGCGGAGGAGCCAATTTACTTGGCAATTCTCGCCCCTCTCCTGGTCAGGTGAAACAACACTTCAGATGAGATACCAGCACTAGACGTCTGCCTTTGTATTGTACAAGAGGCCGGCCACTTCAACGTATCGCCTATTGAATCCTACCAGAATGCTCCTTTGACAACCTGTTTCAATTCCGAACGTTTTGAGAGCATCTACTCTTTTTTCTAGCGTCATAGTATCAGCGATTACTATAAAAACCCTTATGGTAAAATCACATTTAAGAAATGGAATAAAATCTCATAATATGTTGAATCATCATATAGAAATAACATATTATGTTGTTTTAATACGATCATTGACCAATTGCTTTCATCACACACACGCCCTAGACTACTCAAAGTGATGACCTCTGTGGATCGGTAATTCCTTCATGGTCATGAGAAGGGAGACAATATTCTTGTCAATTTGTTTTCTTTTTCAGTCGGCCAATAGGTTACTCGCCATGCTAGGCAGAATGATTCATGTATTGCACTTGTAACCCGGGGCGACCAATTGGTACTTTGCCTTTCATCTCTGCTCAGGCTTTAGGCAGTAACGTTCTAGGTGCCCTCCTTCCACTACTATTCCACAAGACACTGATACCTGACCTGTGCCAGCGACCTTTCCCAGCCAGCAGCCGTGACAAGCGCCCGCCACGACATGCCTTCGTATTGGATATGAAAGCCTCCTGATGCTATTTTTAGCTGAGCAACTCGTGTGTCCTTCTGGGTAACAGGCATTGGTGGCTTCCTGCACAGAGCGAGTCACAAGAACGCTGCCTGTTCCTTCCGATCTGTTGGATCGTTGTCGTGACGCTATTGGAAAACTGGCGCCTTGGCATGCATTCTTCCATGTTGGTTTCAGGATGTTCCTCTGGTAGAGTTAGTGATAAACCACCATAATTTGATCGTTGGGTTCTAGGGATATACTAGTTCTCTCACTGTCGATTTCGTTCTTGCCCTACATTGAAATATATCCTCTTCATTGAAATATATCCTGTATGTGGTATATGCACTAGTTCTTTTGTCTGGTTGATTGTGCTGATTCATGATTAATACATTACTTCGGTCCAGACATACATAAATCGGGACAATTCGAATTAGAATGTTCCTTGAGTGTCAAGAGTAATTGCCAACAGAAGCTGTATTGCATGGAACACTTTCAACATCCTTCAATAGTTGCTCTTCAACCATGCCAGTAAATGCGTATTATGATCAACGAGATTCTCCAATCAAGGGATGGAAAAAACACTCACAAAAACGATGATATATTTCACCGATGGTACCGAGCCATCTATTGGTATCTTTGTATATATTGTGCGAATACTGGTATTTGATTGATTGTTAATTTACTGATTACTATATTGATAAAACAGCCATAGGACTGTTTCATTGAACTCCAGAATTGTTATTAAATGCAGAGAGTACATCTGCACAGTGGGCATACGATATATAAAATATCCTAAGAATTTATTCTGCATATAACATGTATACGGAAGTCTTCCTAGACTAGAAGCAATTGACAAAGGCAGGTAAATCCTTTATAACATGAAGGGAAATATTCCCCGTCTTCATAAACTTGTATTCAACGTGTGTATCACATTGGTGTTGGGGACACTGTGGACCCCCTGATTAAATGCTAATAAATTTACGTGAAAAAAAAAGATTCACCTGTGGGTTAATGTTAATAACGTTGATGTTAATAACGGTACCTATAACGTTAATAATTTGATGTCAAAATGTAAAGATTAACTTGACCAATGAGTTAATGTTGATAATAGACAAGTATATTGATGTTAAATATTGATATTAGTTAAATTCACATCAAAACGTTAACGTTGCTAAATTAACCTTCCATTGACGTTAATCAACATTGTGTTAACATAAATTGTTACCTGGGTAGGCATCTAGCTATTGCCACACTTAAAATCGTGTACCTTGGGGGTTTTTTGCGCAATAACTTCCTTTGATCAAGCACTGTCTGGAGATTAAAGTGGGGTCTCCACTGGCTGCGGTAAGCTCTGAGGTAAGCCTTGCGATATAACATATTGGATGACATATTGGATGAGTTTTGAGAGAGTCTGTTATGTGGAGAGATGTGAGAAACTAAAAGAAAATGCCCTGATGTAGGCACCCCACCCCAATGTAAGCACCCCACCCCCGACATAGGCGCCAATCCCAATCATTCACAAAACCTGCTGGAAAACATTTAGTTATACGTATACATACGTATATGGACATGGCGAGATGCAGTGATAAAAAGTCGCCTGCAACTTGCCTTGACCAAGCACGGGAGGGATATCCAGTCGCAGTCTCTATCGCAAGAATGAGACCTCTTAATGACACTGCGGTAAGCTCTGCATTTGGTCTGTGGCTCCACCGTAATATTGATAGAATCGCAGAGGTTGAAATGCAGAGCTTACCGCAGCCATTGGAGACACCCCTTAAAGGGTGGTCTCCATTGGCTGCGGTAAGCTCTGTGGTAAGCCTTGTGATGGTGCTGTGTTGGTGAGGAGTGGCGAGGTCCTGCCACATGGTTCTCTGACCATGTAGGCAAGGACCTTGTCATTCCTCTGCACCTACAGGACCAGCACAAACCATCGCAAGGCTTACCGCAGAGCTTACTGCATCCAGTGGAGACCACCCTTTATATACAGGTTAACTAACGAGTTGGTTGAAGGAGCGTGAATATTGCACGAATTGCGTAGCAACGAGTGCAATATTCTAAGCCACTGAAGGACGAGTTAGTTAACAGATTTATTATACATGCTTTCAATCATGAAAATAGAAAAAAAATTGAGTGATAAATTTGAATTTTACCTGTAATCTTAGCAAATAAACATATTGGTTGCCACGACAATCCCTTGTAAATCACTAGTGAAATACGCACTATGCGTAAATCACTCTAGATATGTTGTTTTCAGAGCAATGCGTGTATAATAAACGTCAATATATAACACAGCATCAAGGTGCGAAATGGACCCATATCGCAGCTAGCTTTGTGAAGAAAAAAAGGAGTGTCGACTAAACCTCATATAGACCTAGCCGCTGAATATGAAAAGCTTGAATTGTATATATATTAGAAAGGAGAAGGGAAAATCACCTCTTTGAACTCATTTAAGTATATGGATCAGGCTCAAAATTGCCTGCCTCCAAACCCAAATGTTGGGAGTTCTTAGAAGAATATTTTTTCCAATGATTACATCACTGGTGCCACATTGACAGCCGTTACGTACTGGCACAAAAGTATGGTTTCATGCACTGACGGGTGGGCTATAGGGGATTAAGGGATTACAAAATATGATGGTTTGAAGGACTAATTTTCAATGAAACGTTGTAGAAATACGAAATGGGCGACTAAAGAATTTTCTTAGTGGCAAACGACAATTGCTGTTTCTTGGTAGTGACAAGATGAATGAGACCCCCATCTCCCCCAGGAGCCCTATAATCCATGTGTAATCAAATTTTGATTGTTGAAGCCACTAAAGTTTGGTTAATCTTGATGCCTAATAACATCATTACAATGGAAAAGGCTGTACGTAAAACTGTAGAGTGCTTAGTCCTGAATCTTCCCTGCTCACACGTTCTTCATCTCAATCATAGGCTGCGACAACACAAATGGGCATCTTTCCTCTGCATTGCCGGTTTTATCACCAGCATATGGGCATATCCATTATTCTGGACGATTTCTCAGTTATTAAATGAATCTGCTGGTAATCTTTCCCAACGGCGAATTGTTCCCCAGGCAAATCTTCACAATCCAGGTGCACCTGCTCCCTAGAACTGTGGTTCGTTCTATTTTGGGATATGTGATGCAAGGAAATCTAAAGTCTTGTAAACATCTTATACATGAAGAACTCTATGTTATTAGTTGATCCTGATATACCATTACTAGATAATCCTTTATATCGGAGAGACTTATTGCTATCAGAAATGGTGGGGTGAAAACCAGGCTTGAATGGATTTTTGCCGCCATGAGCAATTTTGGGTGCTTTTGATGGTTTGATTAAGTGAGTTATTGATAATGAAATAGCCAAAATAAGCATTGTTAAACCATCAAGAAACCATTTGCTACCATTATAAATGCCATTTGCTTATCAAAACGCCATATTTATGGTCGAGATAATTGATTTCCCTTTGATAAGATTAGAGATAATTTATTTCTTTATTTGTCTTCGGGATGATACATTGACCTAGAGGTCATAGTCTTTACATGTTGCTGCTTTTCCCTCACTTTATTATTATTATTATTATTATTATTTTTTTTTATGGCAGAAATACACAGGTATTTGATTTGCCACAATTCCCACATCCAGCTGCCTTCCGATCATCTCACAGCATATAATCAACAGTAGAAATCAAGTTTCCTCAGACTAACTATCTTTTGCAGTGTTTGTAGCTTATCATTGCAAAGGGGAATAAAAAAAGGTAGGGAGTAATCTAGGGTGGACATTTCCAATGATTTCACAATTGTCTCACCATACTTAACTGGTATAAACAAAGATTTAATTTCTGCATTAACTTTTCATAGTGAAGAGTCATAGTTAGTTTCAACTCAAGAGTAATACCCAGATATTCATAGCAATTTTTCTTCTCAGTTATATCACCAACTATTTTTATTTCCAATCTTTTAGAAGATTTCCTTCTCTTGAAGACCATGACTTTTGTATTCTTTAAACTCATCATTATCTTGTTGACAATGGTCCATCTGTGAAATAGTGTTAGGTCATTTTGCATCTTGACTGCCAGCTGATCGATGTTGCTCCCAGTTAGAAATAAATTTGCTACGAATGTTCAGATTTTTTGTTCAGATCATTAGAATAAATAAATTAAATACAGAATTGGACCCAGCACTGAGCCCTGCAGTATGCCACAGGTCATAGTTCTCTCAGAAGAAATGTATTCTCCAATTTTTACTCTTTGGGTTCTGCCAAATAAATAAGATTTAAACCAATCTAACGTTTTGTTCGCAATGCCTATATTCCTCAGCTTTTCTATCAATATATCATGATTCACACTGTCAAAGGCCTCGCTAAAGTCTATAAAATTACCGCTTTATTATTTAAGGCTTGATTAACAGGTTCTCTCAGATTGTAGAGGGCAAGCAAGCACTCAGATATAATTTTCTCTAAGATTTTTCCCACTGCATGAATTAGTTTGATGGGAAGAGTCTCATCTGGTTTGTTCGCTACATTTTCCTTGTGAATACTTTTGCAAATGCAGACTGGTTGTGACAGACTGAGGAATTGACCCTCTTTAATTGAGGTATCAAATAATTTGAGTCCATAGAAACATTAGGGCGTCTTTATAGACTAGAGTTTATCTCAGTGCAGCCAGAAGGCTTATTAATATTCATATCTTCAATACATTTTTTAACGCTGTCCTCTTCAACAGGGTCGGCAGTGAACAGAACATTTATATTTTCATGTGAGATATTTGATTGACCCGCCGGTAGTTTTGCTCAGCTAGGTCTATCTGATGCAGCTGAGCCCTTATCATCTATACCGCTTACAGTGGTATACCAGCCTTAGTGCGAGAGTGTAGTTATTTTCTCTCTCTCCCTCTCTCACCACACAAGTTACAGAATGCTCTCTCTTTCTTTTCTTCTACCTCTCCTCCTCTCTCCCCCTCTCTCTTAATACCAAGAAGAAGAGCCATATAATATTTCATATAAAGCTTTTTGACGTGTGTGGGAGGAGGGGGGAGGGAGACAAGAGTGGAAAGAGAAATGGATGGATTAATTATCGTACAGCTTAGAGAAAGCCTATACAGAGGAAATGGAGGAGTAGGATAGAAGGACGAGGGAAGGGGAGGGTGGAGGAGGAGGAGGAGGAGCTCATGACGTCATGTCTATTCATGACGTCATATGCAGTCCGTGCCGTCGTTGATATGGCGTATGGCTGGTCCTTGGAGCGAAGCGAGGTAAATAAATAGTTTGTTTATCCATTTAATTTTTAAATATGAGATTGTGCTATAAAAATAGGATGCAACTTGGTTGGTATCTGACTTACCGTATACGATGTGCTCGTTTTTTTCAACCAGGGATATCACTTGAAGCCTGGGGCTTCTGGTGACATCCCTGGTCGAGAGAAACTTGTGGGCATCATATGCGGTAAGTCAGCTACCAACCTAATTACCTCCTATCATATTATCTCCTTCTCTTCTTCCACCTCCCCACCCTCCTCCTCTCCCCTCCCTCCTCTCCCTTCCCTCCTCTCCCTTCCCTCCTCTCTCTCTCTTCCTCTGGCTATGCCTCCATCTCTCCCTCCCTTTCTCTTATCTCAGACTCAAAGGAACCCTATCAGTATTTATATCGATCAAATATGGTCAAGCCACAACTTAATAGATGGTTTCAGAATGGGGCCACTATCAAGGTAATAAAGCCTAATTTAGGCGGACCATCCTCCCAACCACCATTATACCATATTGAATTTTTATTCCATTTCATCAAATTCAGGAATTGGACAGGTCTTAGAAGATTGTTACAATATTTCCCGCTCTTCTTAAGACGTATAATGTATTTCTGTTCATCTTAAACATTCTCAAAACGTTCGAGAATATACATATTTTACAATACATTTCATACAGATTTAATCCTCTGAATTCTTTTTACATATATTTAGTCTTGCTTCTTGCGTATTAACCTTTTCAGATATCGTTATGCCATGTCTTATGATCAGTGAAACATTTCGTTTGCTGTAAATTGAGAGATTTATATGAAATCTGTATTGACATTATACCTGTGTTATTCTATACTCAACTTCTTTCATGGTTTAAGAAGAATTTTAAATCTAAAATAACTGCTACCTCACTTAGTCAGTGTGCCAAGTTTTGTTTTTCTAATTCAATGTAAATCTTTAATTGATAATCATCTTTAGACCTTATTCATATTTATCGTTGTATCTCTCTTTAGATAACAGGAATTACAAGCCTTATGTTGATGGAGAGTTTCTTAAGTATTTATTAAAGACACTTCACAATTCTTGTTTCTTTTGCAAATACAAGTATCTTGATTCATACACAATCCACTGAGGATGATTTAAAGGTACAGCGAGTTACTTCAATGTTTCATTAAAAATGGGTCATATTCTAAGTGATATGACTTTTTTAAGCAATTTTCAAATACCTTCCTTGAGGGGATCAATCACCAGGCAGGTTATTCAAGAGGGTGGGTAAAGTGTATAAATAGGATTTCCTGAACATTTCATTTTGGGGGCAGGAACTTGCAGTTTTTCCCCCTTAATTAATCTTCTACACACAATATTTCTGTCATCCACTCTTGATTGATCCATTTATTAATTTATTTCACTCTGGGAAGTATTATTAAAAGAACATTTCTCAATGGGGCATGTCGTTTACCGTATTGTAAATAACCGTTTCTAGTGCCGTTCAAGTTCACTGCCGTTATTAAAGATTAATTTATGTATCAATCACCTCAAGGCAAGGTCTCAAATACGCACTGATATATTCTATGGAATCGGATTCACGTGTCCAACATCAAGTAGGGCGAGACCCTTTGTAATGCAATTGCTAACGCCAATAAAGTGAAAGCTGCTTGTGAAAAAGGTGCATTGATTAAAGGGTCTGACATAGCACAAACAATCACCGAGCCTGCACTAATATCGATGGACATGAACCCCGGCGTCGTCATTCGAAGGATACGAAACTTGCTAATCCTGATACCAATGGCATTAGCATTTAGATGGAGGAAAAGTCTAGTTATATTATAGCTGTTGGGCAAGCATGGCTACAATCGTGATTTCCGAAGCAATGTAAAATGAAAAATAAGTATATGTATGATATATCACCAATTTAAGATATGAACTTTTCCACTCTGTACACTCCATATATATTTGACGAGCCCGAGTATCTATCTATCTATCTATCTATCTATCTATCTATCTATCTATCTATCTATCTATCTATCTATCTATCTATCTATCTATCTTTACGTTAATTTTCCATCACATGGAACTTCGTGAAGCACTGAATTATTATGGTAGTTTGGATGTTGAATTACGATAAATTCAAATATCCTTTTGAAATCGGCGGTTCAGACAGTTTTATTAATGGGTGTCCACCCATACTTGCCTATACCAGTTCTTGAATAGAGCCGACCGTGCATATGCCTACTATCCAGAACATATCAGTGTAAAAGAATATTGAAGAAGGCTAAGAGGCTCTGGTAGATGTTCATAATGGTTTTATCGATATAAGGGCCCGTGGAGGTAGGTATGGGTTAAATATGTTATTCTATGGAAATGAAATCAAGATAGGATATCTTTAATCCCTACCGAAATGGAGGTTTCTCCTATATGCGAGTGGGGCATTGTAAACCCTAGACCTGAGGGTCGTTTTTAGCTTATGGCATTACTGTAAAATGCTGATACAGCCCTTTTGTGACAATGGAGAATACTCCCATTTTCAAGGACTTAATCTGGTCTCCATTGGATTCGAGTCGTTGGAGGTGACTGATGGGGCCATTGCCTTTGGAAGGTATTGTCCACTAGAAGGTCCCTGACTTGGTGCAGTTGTTCTCTAAGGGGGAGGCAGAAAGAAAGCAAAGATGACTGGTTTACCACCAACTTGGTTTCGGGAGAGAGACCGATGGAGTCAGGATAACAAAGCCTTCCAGTCTCGTAACACGGAAGGCTACTTAAGTTTCGCGAGGAATGTAAGAGTTTCTGAAAAGGGAAGGCTCCTTGTGGAATATTCTAAGTGTAAAAACACGACGAATAAAAATTAAAAGGCTCTTTTTCCACCAGTAATTAGGCTTGTCCATGGATTCAGGTGGTTATACTAGTAAAGGCTTTAAGACTTTATCACATTTTAAAATGTGCTTTATATAGGTACGATTGAAATCAGACATATAGCTTGTATTCAAGGTCATTCAGTGATACATCTGTATCTGATTACCCTGCTTTGATGTGTATCATCTATGGTAATTTATCAGGAAAGATTATTACATTTTGTTATGTATCGAACGTTTACGTTTTAATCCGTTTCTGTCAAAGAGAACATCAGCAGATCAGGGGCACCATTGAAAATGCTGTTTTTCTGACAGTTATCTCTGGCCATGGAAAAGCGGATATTCAGTAGACCGACAATCAACATTAACATACAGTCATCACGTAAATACTTCGCCAATTGTTCATTCAAAAGGACTTGTGTTAGCAAACATCCATGCATGCAGCCTTTCCTGTTATATCTCTATATATCATCCAAAGAAGACGGATAATCTTGGGTATAATATCAGAGTCAGTTAGGTGATTATAAAGGGCGTAACGAAGATCTCAGTCGCCATTGGTAGCTAGTGTCTACATTGACTGAGTCCCTCAGTGTGACGGATCAGAGCTAGTGACAAGGTTGCCCGGTTCTGTCCTCCCACTGCCTACATTTATGCCCGTCTCTTTGACCTATGGTCTCATAATGAAGTCCAGGAATCTACATAAAATATAAATAACTATCCTCTAGGGACTAAATTAGAATCCAATTAATTTTCTTTAAGTTTTCTTTTTACGGTGAGTGTTGGGGAGTTCTTCTTTCGCAAGGCCACACCTAATGAGAAGGCTTGGCAGGCCCTCTGTTAATAACTAATGGCTTAGTTATGTATAGCATGTTAATTGGAAAATATGACCCAGAACCTACATGCAGCTGATACTGCTCGTATAGGGTGTCGATGAGGATGTGTGGTTTGAGCATCTGTCACAACTTCAAAGTTTGCCTTTCCTATAAGCTCATTTTCTGATATGACATTCACAAGGTAAACCTTGAGTCATTTCAACATGTGCCTATGCATATAAATGCAATTCATGAATGCGCCATGTTAAAAGCATCTTAAGTCTTAATTCCTCAACAGAGGTGAACTATATAGATATATATGTGGCAAAACGTGCGCCTATAGCTATCGTAAATATATTCTCACATCATCCTTTTATATCACATTTATTGCTACCGTCATACATGCACTCTGTCAGATTCTTGGCACTCCCTCCCTGTTTCTGAACGCACCTTCACCTTTTGTTATCACACGAGAAATGGAATGAAAGCATTCCATGTGAAGCATAAGTTGAGCTGCTACTCTCCCACGATTTTATGAGTTATGATGTCTGTAACACACATGGAGTATTCAGCAGCAACGTTGATATCCTTTCAAATGGTTTCCCTTACGCCTGACCTGCTGGGTACATAAAGCGCTCTGAATTATCAAATTTTAGTCTAGGTTCGCAAACCCTTCTTTTGCTTGCATAGGTACAATTATCTGATGGTATCAGAGCACGAATATTACTAGCTCCGGTTGAACTATTTTTTGGTGCAATCATGATTTATCCATATAATTTGTTTGACCTTGCTCCGATACCGGCGGTGCCCGTATTTTATCATTAATGTCTTGCCTGGCTTCACCTAAGCATATCATATCATCATATATAATATATGCATGTCCTACTATGTCTATGATGCCATATTAAGATGTAACCATTGCTGCACTTTTTGCATCGATACTCAATGTTAATGTGAAAGTTGGATAGCGACGTATAAAGAGATAGAGGATCATGCAGTCCAGTGTGTGGGCATGACGGATGGATTAATATCTGGTCTTTTTTTATACCTCACTCGTGTCACAACGTAACTGTCAGGGGGAATTGCAGGGAAACCCATTCATCCTATCTCAAGTTCCTCTACAGCCTCCAGCGCTCGGGCCTTCTGCACCTGCCATACTCCGAGCCAGTATCACACACTCAACTCTGAAGCATAGCGTCCACTCAAACAACACCGGGAAGGCTGCCACCGCTATGGGATGAGGCAACAGGTTAGCATGCCTAATGGAAAATGACTCAAGTGGCTTCGCCTTTATATTTCCCGCGATTGTTGGATGTTATAAAAATATGTGCATGTTCGGCACACCTTATATGTTTCCTAAAAAAAATATGGTGTGTATATATTATGGAATTGCAACCTGAATGTTTGTTTTGCTGTTGCCAGGGAGTTTCGCGCCACCAGGCTTCATTCTCTCACCTGCTACTGGTCTGGCAACACTGTTTTTTTCTTCCAGGTTTATCAAATAAATAGACTTATAAGCGTACTTAAGTGTAAGTAGTATAGAAAGAAATGTTACAGACACAGGCCACGCTGCTTCGCTGGCTAACTCGGGCGCAGGATTGGTTATATTATTATGGCTGTTAGATACCCTTTGGTTAAGACCTAGAATACTTGATTTAATAACTGACTTACCAAAGGTACGGCGCAACTTTTAACTAAAGTAAACACCATAAGTGACCTATCCCCCTACCAGCCCCTCGCTTGCTGGATGCATTTACATTATGCAGTAATGTAAGAAGGATGGCTTCCATGGATTACGTGCATGCGCAAGTAGCCATATAATATATACTTAGAAGAAGCAAGGCACCTTTATACCCGGGCGCTATATTGGACGCAGTATTAACCATACTGGTCGCGCTATCCTCAACCACGGACCCTACACAGAGTAGGGAGAAGAGGACACTTGCCACTGATGTATGGCTTTCCTTTTCCAGGCACTAGTCATTACGTCCCGGTAGCAAAGGCCATGGGTTGAATAGACACATCAACTAGTATCGCCTTAATGACATCACTATAAAACACTGGTGCATACTTTACCATTGACATTGATCTTTTACATGTCCCAACATTTAAGGGCTTCTATATAGAGAGTTGGGATTCTAAAAGGTGGGTGTGCGAACATTGTAATACGGCACCAAGGTTACAAGGCAACGCGTTACACACTTCTCAAATCAGCTTTTATTCGCTGCGACATATTGACAACTTTGGTTAATGACTCACAGATGGTTCTGGCTGCTCTGGACTACCTTTAAGATATATATCCCCACCAGCCTTGTCAGTCAATGCATGTTATATAATTAGGATCTGCATGGTAGGTTTCATCTTGCTGTATTGATTAGTAGAGACAGGTCCTACTCACAACATATGTAGTGGAATACGCCTACGGACTTACTTGTGACAAAGGGATGCATCTACCTTTGCAGTTCTATGAATACTTCTACAATTGTTCATCGTAAACATGTAGTATTAAAAAGAGATTATCATTTTCCTGGACATTCCATTTCACTTCTGACATTAGATTCCATACGACTCAGTCGGTAAATTAGCATAATATTATGAGTATGATTGTAATGCAGGATGAAACTAGTTATACCCGTTTCAGAAACTTATGCGAATCATTCATACCTTCCCATAATATAGCCTTCCAAGTCCTACGCACCCAGCCCTTCCTCTAAGGAAATCAGCATTAGCTACACTTGCCTAATCATAAAGCTTTCAATGTAGGCGCTCAAGGTGTTCCGTGGCTTGCGTGTAATAGGATTGATTTTGGTGCGTTCATAATGAAGCGTGATCCTCCCTTGTGTTATAATCTCCATCTCTTCGAACGCACCAAATTTACATTTTAATTTCTATGAAGACCCTACTGAAGTTTCTTTTATACATGTATACATTTAATATACACAGACTCGAAAGCAGGTAGGCTATGGTGTCTTACTTTACTGTCTGCGCAAAATTAACTATACTGACAAGACGTAGGTTATAGGCATTTCTGAGTCCAGTAGGCCCGTGGATTTCCTAAAGAATAGCCCATTTGTCAAACTATTGATGTGAATGGTTGGAGTCAGATAAAATATTTCCTATATCGGTGTTGACAGGGGGATCATAGTTCCTACTGAGGGATTATTGGCCTCCCCCAGCCTTGCTGGCGGGGCTTTGGGCCGGAGACTTGCTCTGTCATCAGTCCATCAGTTACGCTGGCTATAGCTACCAAGGCAGTATAGTTTTGGACATCACGCCACATTCAACACAATTTCATGGTCCTACTTTTATGTGCGCACGGACTGGTGACTTATGCAATCTGTGCTGTCCTCGTTGTTTGCCCACTCTTATTTTAACCTAGGCAGACCCAGTGATAATTAGAACAACAGTATCCATCCATCCATATAATATACAGGTAGAGTGATTTCTACGAAAAGAGGTAGAAAACAGATGTAGAAAAGAGGCGTTTCCTTGTCTCACATGTTCTTGGACTTTGTTGTTTTACAAACCATCTTATTTATCTGTAGAGTTCTTCCACCCTCTCTGGAGGACGTTGTATGTGATTTGTGAAGATATCTGGGGTGAAAATGTGATTTTGAAGCCTTCTTTAAATCAGGATTTCCACACTCTATTTATAGCCTGGGAAAGCCCCTGTGAGATACTACGTCATTAGCCACAAGCTACTGCGTCAATAGGCCTATTGAGATGGGGTTGGGAGAGAAAAACAGGTATGAGAGACAGAGAAGAGGCGGAGGGAAAAGAGGGAGAGGGGGAAGTGTGGGGAGAGAGGGGGGCTGTCCGGAGGATGGGTACTTTGCTAGTATCATATACGGGAAGGGTGATTTCTAGGAAAAGAGGTAGAAAAGAGGGGTTCCTTAGGTAGAAAATAGTTTATTATATGTTATTTGTGATGGTATCTGGGGTGAAAATGTGATTTTGAAGCCTTTTTTAAATTGCGATCTCTACACTCTATTTAAAGCCTGGGAAAGCCCCTGTGAGATACTACGTCATTTCCCACAACCTACGTCCAGGTGGACCTAACTACATGCAGAGGAGTGGGAGAGTGAAGAAGAGGGTGTAGGAATAGGAGAGGGGGAGGGGGGGAAGAAGAGAGGAGGGAGAGGATGTATGGGAAGGGAGAGGGGAGGGAGAAAAAGCGGGAGGGGGAGAGGGGGGGGGGAATCGGAGATAGAGTTGGGAGAGAAAAACGAGCATGACGAAGAGGGGAGGGAGAGGGGGGAAATCGGAGATGGGGTTGGGAGAGAAAAACAGGTATGAACGACAGAGAAGAGGGGGAGGGAAAAGGGAGAGGGGGAAGTGTGGGTAGAGAGGGTGACCGTCCGTAGGACGGGTACTTTGCTAGTATATTATATAAACCATTTGTCCCTTGTGGCGAACTTGTATTTGCTGAAGTATGAATCTCCTGAGGTAATTGTATTTTTGCTGGTTTCATGAGGCAAATTCCTCATAATATCGGCCTTCACTATGCCTCATATGTGAAAGATGATTCTCCATGATGCATTTTGCTCTATTCCCGTGTAGGATAAGAACTAATTGGTACATAACTTCTTTGACCACGGGTATTATATAACCAAAGGCGAGCGCTGACATAATGTTGAACGTCGCGGATAACGCGGATGAAAATGTTCCAGTTAAATGTATTTCTCTCTCTCTTTATTCCTATAACTTATATAGGCTCTTACAATCTCGTCGTATAATATTAGTTCAATCACTTGATATAATCTTCTGGTAAATAGCTTGAGACGGAGGATAGTTTATTCCTAAACTGCAATACTGATTATATTTCGAGTTCGCAATTGTTCTATTCACCCAACAGAATGCTAATCGTCAGTAAAATAAACATGCCCTTCCCTATTGTTAATGAGATAGTAATCTTAATGTTGAGGCCGCAATATGCATTTACGAAAAAACGCACATTTGAAGTAAATGAGCTGTGTGTATCCTAGTTAATGTTGGTAGTAATTTTAATGATTCAAAAAGGCATTCCCCATTTCTCGGCTTTGAAGTCCGTCCTTGATCATAAGATGGAATCTAGAGAGTTGTTTATAACCATTGGTTCTCTTCAAAGCTGACTGGGAATAGAATCTGGGACTGGAGTTTGATGAAACTGAATGAGCTCTTGATCATCAAATATCTTAAGGTCCAGCCTTCGTCCTTCCATTCTCTGTGTGTGTTAGTGTTTTGGACGTGGGGTGGGGGGCGGGGGCACTTTGAATGGAGTTGATAAGGTTTTCTCTTTAGATACACATAGTGGATATTTATCTTTCTCCCAAAACATTTGAAATACATCCACATACACCATTCTCTGGGGAAGGAGTTGTATCTAATTCATGTTAAGTCTTAATTGTTTTTCAATATTTTCATACCATATATCGATCCTAGAATAAACAGTTAAGCGCCGGTTGCCAGTTTATAGAATGCCATTCCCATTGATACAATTACAATACCCGCATGTACATAAATACATGAAGCTGTGGTCAATATCATCGGTCTGGTCACAATGCATATATATATATTTGAGCTTGTTATGTAAACATGGTGACGGTATTGGATGAATATTAATGGAAGACCTATATAGCGAGGAAGTCGACTACATAATTCGATTGTGAGACGCATAAAACACTGCATAGTCGTCCAAATTGCCCCTAGTGAAATCCACTCTTAGATAAAAGTTGTCATTCTAAGCCCGTACCGTTCCTCTCACATGTAAATTTATTCTATTATCCCTCATAGATTGATACATAGCTAGATTAGGTAAACGTGGATACTGGTTTTGTCTCAATTTATATCCATTTGGGAAAAAAATCTTTATATATTCTGAAGAGCATAGTGATTATCGGACAATGAAAAGACAGGGCCAATATGGGTTTCAATGTACAATAATGAATTAACAATATTTTGATTAATTTAAGTATCAAACTGTTATTGAGTATGCAAATACTATGTATATATAATGCCCCTCTCCAGTGTAGTTTCTCGGTATATTTTCACGAAGCAACAATAATGTCATGTACTGGTCGTTAATGTACTGGATGAGAATAATCTTCCGTCTGTTTTGCTAAAAGTATTGACACTTCATGTTTATCGATGTTCCGGCACAATTCTTCGGATTGATCCTCATAAAATATGGATGGCTTTTATGTGGATGCATCATACTGTCTAGGCCAGTGGTAACGATTTTAAATGAACTGTAGCTTGCATGCATGGTAGACTTCCCATGGATGAAGCTTCCATCTCTTTACAATGTGTGTGGTTGAGAGAACCCATTTGATTTCATTAATTAGTTGCTGACCACGCCTTCCCTGCAATCATAGAATTATGAAGCATGTTGGCAGCTTTTACAAAAGGCCTAGTGCTGATACACTTGTGACACTCCTAAATTCAGCGATATAATGATGATGTAGATTGTAACACAATGAAGAGGATTTAGCCTTCGAAGACCCATTATGTGGTGTTGTTCAGATAACGCACTCCACAGACATGAGGTCATCAGATGGCAGGAGAGACACATGGGGGAATGGCGAAAGTACATGCGATGGGCTCTCCTTCGAGCAGCTCAATAATTCTGAGTTGGACTATTTTGATGAACAGAACTATCTATATGGTAGGATAAATCTTTGGTGCCAAGGTTCATAGTTACCTTATCATAGCTTTATCAGTATCATTCCTATGGCCTGGACCGTGTTGGTCTTTGCTCAGTTCTGGCATTGGTTTCCTCTTCTTGGTGTCTTCATCCTCTGACTTGGGGAGGACATGGTCCTTCATTTTGTCCGGAAAGACTTCACTACCAAAGAGGTCTGTCTTAGGCCATTATATATTCCATATCTTAGGGGTTTCCAAGTTTGAGGTTGAGAGAACCTATTTGAATTAATTAATTAGTTGCTGACCACGCCTTCCCTCCAATCATACAATTATAAAGCATGTTGGCAGCTTCTACAAAACACCTACTCACCTGCCTTGATCCTTCTACTCCTCCTCTGCTACCTCCTATAGGTTGTCCTCGTATACCATATGGCGGTATAGCAGTGTCATACAGGTACCACTAATTTTCGCCATCACGTACCCCAAATAGTTAAATCCATTGTTTCTAGAAGCATTACCTCATATGAGAACGTCTTGAGTAAAAAAAACTCCAACAGTATCAGGCAGTGTAGCACGGAGATTCCCCCGGGTGTGTCGCTACGATGACTGAGAAGTCCTCCTTCTTCTCCTGCTGTTGTCCATGGAGGGTGCTTGGTGGCGCCCTGGCATCCCCCTCCGTATGCGCGCGTGGAGAAGGAGGAGGAGGAAGCGAGTGCTGGTTGTGTCTGAAAGGGTCCTCCTGTGACGTGGCAGTGGATGTTGTCATCAGAACACTAAGCATTGGGAAGAGAAAGTGTAGGGGGAGCAGGCAGCAGTTGACTGCCACTGTCTACTACTGTCCATCCATCCACTGTTCTCGGTTGCCCAAATTAAGAGTATCAAACCAGCCCAAGTCTGTTTGGAGCTTTGTTGGTCGTCCTCATTCTTAAGAGCACTTCATCAAGTAGATCTCAATGTTAGAGTAACATTACTGTCAACAGTCCTTCTGCTTGGGATGTAGCAGCGTGTGGATTGCACGCATAGCTACATTCTATCCGTTTCCTCTCCTGCATTGGCTTTGGCGATAATTACGACTGCCTCCTGCCTGCTCCTGAACAGCTATCCAGCCATACTTCCATACATACACGCGCGGAAGAAGGTCCCCTTAGGCACGAGTCTATAGCGTCACCCATTAATATAAACGTAAAGGCTTGCACTTCCATCACTCCAGCGCTGAGGTGGAATGTGCTTGTGAGGTGTAGTTTGGAGGCACGCTGCGCCTACTGGACCCGCGCAATATCTTTGTTTACGCACTCTTCGCTCTGCGATGTCTCCGGGCTATAGCCATAATATTCCCAGCTATGCCAAACCCGACAGACGTGAATCTGCCGAGGCGGCACCGCCCAGTCGATGCCCTATATGCCTTCTCAATCGTATCTCTGGAAACCTTGCTAGATATGACAAATGACTTTCTTAATCCAAGAAAAACAGCCACAATCTGCCATAATCACTAGCGTTAGATTTTCAAGTCCTATCACTCGGCCCCCTCCACTTATATTACACATCCTTGGAGAAATCTATTTCTCTCTCAAAATAACCTTTTACTGGGAGAGGAGCCAATGACAATTTACTTTGCAAACATACAAGAAACTGTACTATGTGATCGTCTCGTCTTTTAACACAATTTCAGTTCACTAAAAACAAGATGAGTGCACAGAGAGAATTGTTTCCCATATACTGTCGAAATAATGGCATCTGTTTGTAGCATGTCCTTTTGTCTGGATCAAATGTGTTTGATCATAGCAGCTGAAGTAAACGGATCAATAATATAAGTACCTATTCAATTATTATGTTACACTATTATATAAGTTAAAATGTAGCTGGGCTTGTCGTAGAGTCTATTGCATTGCTTTTCCCCCGTTACAATGGTCTATGTTTCGATTTTATTTGTATTAATCACTTGTTTCTATTATTAATACCAACTTTATGATTTTTATATAGATCTGTGTAATATTATTACAGGTTGAACCTACATAGATCATTGATTTAAAAAAAAATAGTTTATTCGACAAGATTTCATAGGATGTGATACTTTTCATTTGCCGACGAAAACATACATTTCAAAAAGTTAATTACATGCACGTATCAGTTCACTTTTTAACACGTTTTAACTGTAATAACTATAATATACCCTCATTTATCCAAACGTAGTTCAGAACTTGCAAAAACTTCAACTGCTGTCAAACCAATTTTGATGCATTAATGATTATAAAAATCTTGATTTCGGCTTCAAAACTGATTTAGTGTTTCAAATAATTTTTGTAATAATCAATTATTATGTTGGAGTACATTATACTTCGCTTTGATATATCTCCTTCACTCCACATATTATATTTGTTGTGAAATAATAATTCAGTAATAATGTCAATTGAATGGTTTCAGAGGCCGTCACACGCCGCCATTAGCGAGCTCAAATTTTGCTCTTATTTTCAAAAAAGAGTTCTGTATCACAGGGTCTTTGCTATGAAAAACAATTTTGGTTGAATACTAATAATATGTTTGTGAGTTTTAATATAAACTGGTTCCAGTGCTTTCAATAATTATATTAATCATTATATTAACAACCTCGTGACGAATATGTACGTAATTATGTTATGATATTATTATTATCTATCTTTTAAATCTCAAGTGTCTGATTCGTAAACGTTTGGAAATTTAAGTTTATTCCGTTATTAAGTATTCATCCGAGAATTGGTTTAAGAGGTTGTTTGGAGCTCGATAATTCTGACCTTTATTTGGTTCTTTTCCGTTGTCATTTTTAATAATGGAACGCTGAAGGAATATTCTATCCCAGGCAATCCGCAAAATTGGATTTTCTCCACCTAATCTTGGAGAGTTCTCACCTGGAAAACTCGCTTTAAACTGTTCGTTAGAATATTTCCCTGGTTAGACAGACAATTCTGCGACTTGCACCACAATGCGCCTCTCATGGAAAGCCAAATTTCGTGCAGTAGATTCAATGCAATGAAGACTAACTGTATATATAATCTTCATAACAATATTAATAGTGCCATTTTTCATGATTAAGTGGATTAATATGATATTAATTTGGAGGAAGTGCATGGTTGCTAGGTATTCTTTAATGTGTAGGTACATTTATCAATAATAAAACGGGTTTTTATTGTATAATTACGCTCCAAACACAGAACTACTTTCTTTCCTAAGCAACATGTATGAATATTACCGGTACCGTACTACTTTTGTAATCTCGTTTTCCCGGGTTGTTTTCCCACCCATGTGTCTGTCGATCAACATGGATCAGTTACGATACCCTAAAGGGTGTTGGGAAAATCTCCACACAGAATATATCAAGAACAGTAGAAAACCAGTGGTTGAGCCCGTTGTTCCGTTTGATACGCTTCAATCTTACCATTTTCCAGCTTTGAGCTGTCCCCTGTCCGCTTTACTGTCTTCGGAAATAAACAATATTAATACAATAATAATTACAATAATATTACACTAATAGTTAGGTGGCCGACAATTTATCAAATGTAGTTTGCAAAGCTCCACTTGCCTTCACATTTGTGAGCTTCGGTGGTAGTTTATTCCACCTAACCTGACATTTGTACATAATTGAATTTGTGATTTTTGCTGATCTGGGAAGCAGAACCTTCAAATTTGTTCTATCCTTTGTGTGGCTCCTTGTTTTGAGATTTCTTAAGTCTAAGTTATCATTATTACTTGCTAGATAGTAAGCACTTTTAAGTATATGTTTATTTCTGCACGCACCAGTATCAGTTTATACCCATGAAGGTCAACATTAGAACCAGCAGTTCGAGTAATATTGGTCTTTGGTAATGGTGCCTTAAGTTCATCGCGGATAATACTAGGTATACCAGTGGTGGCATAACATAGCATGCTGCCATGAAATAAAGGATGTATGTCAAGGCTATGGAGAATCGATCTGCTCACAGATCTTGCTACAGGCCATTAAGATATCATAGGGACTTGATCAAATGACAGGGCACATATCAGAATCAGTTAATTGATGGGTGGACGGTTCCTTTTTAATTGCAATGGGCAGTTAAATGTGTTTATGTAGAAGTAGATCATTGGAATTGCTATATTGCTATTTTGCCATCATTTTTTAGTCATCACCGAATAGAATTTACTTTGCACCTTTCATTAGGTAAGAGATCATTGGTGAGTGAATTAATATATGTGTGAACATGTGTGTTTACCTGTGTAGAAATATCACCTTCCATTATGATATAGTATCAGGTTTAGCTCCATATCTACCAACAAATTATTAATGCTCAATATTGGGTGTACCTTTATCTTTAAACCATTGCATAAATTACTCGGCCACTTTTTGATAGGGTGGATCACTTTTTGATTGCCGAAAAACGACCGCCAGGTCGAATTTCGTCGTCGAAAATCGACCTCTGGGTCACTTTTGGACGGGGTCATTTTTCTATATGACACCGCTGCGGTGCCTCCTGCGGTGCAACATTACATGAGAATTGGCTTAGTGGACAATACAAGGGCCAGTGTCAGTGTTCTATCTATATCTTCATGGTTTCACTCTCGTATAGGTTCCGCAAATGGTAAAAAGAAAAGTACGAAGCATTACGGTTAACCTGCTCTGACCACCCAGTCACGCCTCTCGTCGTCTGCCTTTTAAAGCTGCACTCTCAGAGACTATATATTTTCTATTTTTTGTTACATTCTTTTCAAATCTATCTAAAAGTCATTTGACCAATTTGTTGGAGGTTTGGTCTGGTTGTTTTTGTTGCAGGGCACAAGTGCACATTCATATTTTGGAGACCACCGGAACCCTCAGCTGCAATACAGCTGTAACTACTTGTTGCATGATCAGTCTCCTATAATGTTGCCTATCCCGCCGGTGCTTTCAATGGAACTATAATAGATGTAAATCATTCTTCAAACATTTTTCCCGAGGTCGCTTAACAAATTACTACATTGCTTTCTTTAACTACCAAACGCAAGAGAAGTAATGCACAAACTATCAGTTAAATGCACAAAGTAATGGATCCCTTTTGATAGAAATTCCCCATATATTTGTCTAATGATGAATGACCATTTCAAATGGGCTATCTATGATAATCGATCTTGGCAACACGGCATTCTGAAATAGGCCATCTAAATATATTATATTCAGGTGTTCAAGAAGCGCTTATTGCTTTGAATACTTTGGGTCTACTAGTCATCGTCAGATCTATGCTTCATGAAAATCGGATATAGCCTGGGGCAATTATGTTGCGCGTCTACTGAGGTATTGTGTTGCATTCTGAAACATATTAAGACGACGAAGTGAGCTAGATACAGTAGCTTCAAAAATCGGTTCTCCGATGAAATAAAAAGTATTATATTTCAACATCCCTAAAGAAATAAGTAAGAACCTGACATAGTTCCGATGTTCTATTGGTATAGTATTGGACTTTTCTGAATAGTTCTAATGTGCCCAAGTTACTGGGCGGCTCAGGCTCTGCTTAGTTCGGATATTCAGCTATCGTCTACATTGCATGTACAGTTTAGTTTTGATGTGATGGTCTCACATTGCTATGGACATTGACAAGTGCATTATTCTGTTGTGCCTTAGAGCCTTTTAATTAATACTCCAAGGTTGTACGTTTCCCCCAAAGTCTCCTCCTATTGCCCTCATGCTCACTCGATGTGAGCGAGCATTTAAGGCAGTTAATATTCTCTTGTATTAATCATTCATACGACAGTACCTGTCATAAAATCCATTACATAAGTTTGTCCCGTGTCTTGGGAAGAGTGGCGGAAGTTTCCATATCCTCACCAGGTGATAATTTGATGGACGAATGCCATTTTACAAAGTGCAGGTGTTGTAAATCATTATCTACAGCCTATTTGATTGACTGCCCCTACTATACCTTAGCACCAGGGTAGACGGAAGCAATTTGATTGCTATATATAAATACCTATACTATTGTTTTTCAATGACACACTGATACAGATGAGAAACTCCTTTTGAGTTAGCATCCCCAGGCTGATAATCGATTATTGTTGTCTTTTTCTTCGTTGTTTCCCTATCCTTATTTTCATTCTCTTACAGTCTCTTTTTCTGTCTGTCTCCCTATTCCTCTCTCTCTCTCTCTCTCTCTCTCTCTCTCTCTCTCTCTCCACTAACACACACCTTTCTCTGTCTATTAACTGCATTACATGTTCAGTACTAAACAGGGTTTTGAGTTTAATAGGACCAACTCGTTGATAGGACGTAGTCCATTCCAGGTGCAACTTGTTATATCTACTTTATTATCATTTAGTGGCTGACTGATCGAAGTCTGTGGTGATAAATCTGGCTACCCGGTCATGCACATATATATAGTTAAAGGTAATTTAGACCGGTAATGCATGAAAGTTTTATAGATTTCAAATGGACAGTATATAACTCGTAGCGCTTTTTATCGGGGCGTCCCCCCTGTGCCTGCATGTTAGAGTCCGTCTAGGAAATGGCTCCATGAAATGGAGTAGAGGAATTGACAAAGGATTGGCTTGGATTGGTCATCGATTACTTAGTAAAGGTCATTAGGTTCAAGCCACACAGATAAGAAGTTTGTTTCCTCAATCCTATTATCTCCTTGCTTCCCATTTTGAAATGCATATACATCGATTGCCCGCCCTAGAAAGTCGATTGGCTATTCTAAACTCGATTACAGCACATCTTATCCCCATTCAACTATAAAAGAGGCATCGATTCTTTTCTTCTCTTGCTGCTATTTTATGAAGTTATATCGAATCCTGTGCCCTTCTCCACGAGACAACGGTGTTAGATTGGCCTCTACCTATTAAAGCTTAGCGTTAGCCAGTTGGGGTTATATCTTGACCTACCTTTGCCTAAAGAATCTTGATTGAGGGTACTTCGGCTTCACTCTTTCAGATGAGCAGGCTAGCTTCCCCCGGCTTTTGTTTGTATCCTTATCCTAATCAGTTTGATTGAAAGCACAGGCTTCAATGGTTTATTCACCATGTCAACTGATGATAGACTTTGCCGATCGATTACCCTAGCTGCCCTTCCTTTCATACCACTTCTCCGTCCTGGAGGTGCTACAAGAGCAGCGTGAATAATTGATAAAACACAGTGTTTAAATCACTGGCACGTTGCTTACCACAAAACGTATGTGTCAATTATACGAATGAGTCAATTTTTGTCTTAACAAATCCACTCAGTTGAAATTCCACATACATGTTCATCATTTCCAGATAGGTATCACGTCCTATCTTCTCCAAAAGAATTAGCAGTTATCAATGTAGTGATTGTGATTGGATTTACCTATTTGCCAGTTTGTATCGAAATTATGATAACACATCTTTCTTTGATAACCTAGTTGTTAGAGTGCATTAACATTATGTTATGCGCAGCACGGGTATTTGCTAGTTTTCATTATTGATAAAATTGAATATATTTTCATTATTATTTTGTTATGGATTTCCTTCCAATTTTTAATCGCAACTGGAAGACCTACTTTTTGTAGAAGTTGTCAAATCGCCCTCTTTCTTCATAGAAATAAAAGATATTAAATCAAAATCAATACACTTTCCCCTGTGACATGGGACCATCTAAATTCATATTATACTACCTTGGAACTGTGTACGTACAAACAACACATTATAGTTAAAATTATACCTAAGTGCGTGACTACCCACAGATTTGCCGCTTGCTAGATGAGAACCTTGTTTCTCTGTCGCCCGCACAACCACACTAATAGCAAGAAAGCCTGCCAGAGAATCTTTTAACGATATCGACAATGTCACGGAGCGAGTTGTGTTGAATATGCGTGATTAGGTTGCTAGGCAACAGTAGTCACTATCTTTGCCTCGAATTAGTCATATGTTCAACTTACACATATGTGTATATAAGAAGGGACGCGGAAATCAACAGGTTATTCGCATTTAGATTATCGGGATGTTTGTATTATTGAATTTAATACTATTGCTGATCTTGTCTGGCAAATTCCATGTTTTTCTCATGATTTTACTGCCTTCTAATATATGTCCTTTCAGGCAATTAATAACTGGAAGCCTTGACCTCCGTTACACTGACAGAATTCCGAATGGGTCTCGGTCCAGGTTTTCGGTGAGGAAGCACCTTTTTTGGCGTTTTTACGAAAATCAATACCTCACTGCCAATGGTCAAATGCCAGGGACATTTCTTCTACTCTAGACATTAAACAATTCAATCCATTGTCAAATCAATTATGTTGATAGCTCTTCGTTTGGGCGCATACCTTGATTATGAGTTGATCTCTACTCAACGAGATCAACACCGAAGTTTGTTCTGCATAATAAACCTCCAATTGTGCTGAGTGTGCACATTTTGTCGAGTCTCTATGCCAGAAGCTTGGGGATGAAGATACGAGCAGCTGCAGCAACCACGATGGCAGCGATCGTGAACAAGCTCGCGGGGCTAACAGCAGAGAAATTTCTATAGGTGCTAGGGTCATTGTAAATTGCCCCTCTCCTTTCCGTCTACCGATCAACAGTTACGGTTCTTGTTAGTTAACACAAGCGGATTAAGGTGAAATATTTTAGATTCCGTGTGATTCACCTTAGTGAATGTTGTGATCTTTCCATCCATTTATCTCATTCAATACCACAGAGATCTATATATATGCTAAGAAGTTTTCGATTTCATAGTGCTGGCAGAACGAAGATGTACTGTTTTGAAAGATAACAAATATTGAAAATACTGTGTGATATGAATATGTAATAATGATTATAGTTCCCCAACACAACACTGAAGATGAATCCAACTCGTAAATAGAGGTACGGTAATGGCGAACGACATGAGGTGCTTTTATCGCAGTAAATATCTTTATATGGATGGAAAATTACTCTTGATACTAAGAAACCGAAGCATGGCAGGTGGGACTTTGGATGCAAACACTAATGAAATAGACCTGGCAGTGTCTTTACGTACACCTATTCATCTAGGTTAAATCTAGGTTCTGTGTTGTCTAGTGTATGGCAAAACCTCTGGCGTCTCGGTTTACGTTCCTCGAAGCGTATATCTTCATCTAGCAAATAGACGAGGGGTCTATTTACAATTGTATTTGATACCTCAGAACAGTTTACAGCTTAAAGCATATCAATATTGTATTGAATAAATATGATCAGATTTGAAATCGCTATTCACTTTCTTAAATCATTTAAATAGTGTCAAAATATTGGTCTTCATGAAACTATTTGTTATTTATTTATTTTTTTAACTTTTATTGACATATTTCACATTCGTGATACGTTTCACGTCAAGCAAAAAAAGGTTACATTATATTCATTTAAACTCGATATTCATACTACTCTTCATTGATATTACATTTTATTACTTTAAGAATTTCTTGACCGATTATCAGGTCCGCTTGGTTCTAAAATTAATTTTACTCAAACACTTCTAACTTTAACAATAATTACATGCAATTTCACTCCTCACGAGGTAGATTTTCTTACACATTTTTTTTTGGCCCAGAAATAAAATTAGCCTTTATAGCTTTAGTGTTACAGTTTACCGCTCAGTGTTTAAAATGGAATAATTTCCGGATACATTCAGCTTAGGTTCACACCAAGGACAGAATCCTTTGCATATCATTTTTTATCATATCACACTATAACATAAATCAATAAATCAATACTCAGTTTGCAAACCAATCATTCGATTGCTTCAGGTATTTCTTTAATTTTGGCCATGTTGAGTTTTTTTCTTTAAGCGGAAGGGAGTTCCACAAAGTGGGGCCTTGAAAATGAGGTGATTTCCTTAATTTCTCCGTTTTGCATGGCGGTATTAAGAGATTTGTACCCTCCGCTAATCTTGTTGGTCTTGCCATTACCTGTATGTATCTTTTATCGTCTTTTCTAATAAACATTAATCCCAAAAGGCTGATTTTTGCTCTTTTGTTATATGTTACCTTAACTATGTATCTTGCACATTCCAGTGTGGATTGCAATCCTTCAATGTAATTTTACATTTATCATTAAATATCACCTATATTACACTAACTTAATCCGTAGTTATAATTGTATATATTGAATTTGATGACGCTTACTGGGAACCTTTTTGTTCTCAAGAAGAAACAGTGGAACCGTTTTCCGGAGAAAACATTATTATGTGGTGTATTTGTATTGATATTGCCTTAGCCATGGACAACTTTGCTTCTACTACTTCTACTCTCAGACCCAGCGTGCTGGCTCTGGTATGACCAAAGATTATATACGTCTATAGTATCTTTGATACGACTCAATGCAGGTACATATCTGCAATAAAAAGCAACCCCTTGCCGTAGAGAAATGTTATTGTTAGGGCAAATATCTAAGCATCCTTGTATATATTTTAGCATTTGCAGTCAATTTCGCTATCAATTTCTTTATAGAGCCCCCCCCCCCCATTTGTTATCTTGACCCAGTCAGTGATATACTCGGAAACTGTCTATTCATCAAATTTAAAAGCAAACGCATCGTCTCTTCATAATTATGCTCTTCTTTCCCCATTGACATTTTACGTTTAATCACGTTTTCGACGAGTGCGTTGGAAAAAAGATATATATACACTGGTGGCGCCGTTTTCCTTTTCTATTGCTTCTTATGGGGGCGGTGGGGGGGGGGGGGTGATTCTTTTATTCTGACGAAACATACAGACATTTGTCACCGATGTTCTTGTAATTTATCACTGGCTACCTCTGTCGATCATAAGAAATAGCAACGTCAATTTGTCGATCATAGAAAATACCAATGTCGATTGTCGATTCTTAAAAACAGAGCCATGTCGATTTGTCGATTTAATCCATCTTCCTGATTTTGACCTACCAAGTCTTTCCTGGTTTAGAACTACCAAATATCCTTATTCATTTTGTTTGTCCCAAGTAACTGATTGTTTGATCACTTTCATGTGGACTGACTCGTTTGTCCCCTCACCATAATTATGCCACGCACTAATTAGAGCCGCCACCAGAAACCTCGGAGACGATCAACATATAGACAGCCTCGTTGGCTAAATAAAGCTCTTGTTCGGTCGGGAGCTCCCTTGGGTTAAATTTAACGTTGGACGGGAGACAATCAATTTTACAGCATTGCCTATACGTAGTGTACAATTTCCATTTAGGTGCATCAAGAGGGGCCGGTATAGCCTCTCTCTCTATATATTTATTTACAATGAATTCGTATATATATATATTGCTTTCGTCAATTAGTTGTATTTGCCCAACCAATGGCTCTCTGCCTGTAATTATATGGTGATATGCCTGCTGCTTCGTGTGTCACTATTTCATCCTGACTAACACACAATGCTTTTAAAGCCTTCATCCATATATTCAGTAATTGTGTAATGAGATACATCATTATTTTAACTCAATGCTTCGTCGACACCGTGTCGTTTATACATTCTTGGATCGCGGCCAACTTTGGAGTTGGTCGAGGTTTTCATTTAACCGAGGAATTTTGATGTTACGGTGTAATAAAAGAGCTCCATGATAGTCATTAAATTAGGAACAATCTTCCCATTTAGCTTCCAAAACGCACATTTAGTTGTTTAGTTAGCAATTGCATGGGGATGGAATTATCGCCTAATCATCGGATAGGAACTATTTTATATTGCTTGATCAAAGTCAGATATTCTTTGTTTTTCTTTTTTTTTTGTTGAGCATAAATCTTTATTTCTTTTAGCCTGCCCTCGGGGCTTCTACAAATCTAATCCTGTGCTGATTCACCTTTCCCACGATCATGTCCTTATCGACGCAGTTATGTACGCCCTTTTTTATTTTATTTTATTATTTTTTGGCCCCATGCGAAAACCATTTGTAGGGACAAGCTTAGTACTGCCACCCATGCCACAGGTCTGGAGAACTATGTATCCCAGAACCCCATTTACCTTACTTAATTCGACGTTAGCCTCTCTAATTCTTTCACCAATCGAAGCGGAATGACATCAATAACTAAATGTGTGAGTTTAAATGAAAACCAAGCCCCAGATTTGAAGGTATTAGTGAAATCAAAAAATAAAACCACTCGAAAATGAGACAAATGTAAAAAGGCTGTCTGCACTGGGACTTGACATCACAATGTCCAGTTTGGAAGTCTTAAGGGCCTAGTCCACTAAGCCGATTCCCATGCGATTTTCCACTAAATTTTGTGAGAATCGCCTGAGAATCGGCTTAGTGGACAAGGGCCTTTACATGCTAACCACTTGACTATAGGGACTATAGAGAACATGTATATAACACTAGGCATACCCATTGATGCATCACATTTTAGCTTTACTTCAATCTGCCATTCTCCTCATGGTGATTGAGGAGGGCAATATTTTATGCAATTGAAATGAATGAGATATATTGAATATGCCTAAAAATACTTTAATTAATAGAAAGTTGATTGAATTATGGTTAGAATATTTCTACTAAGGCCAACAACAAAAATATGTATGTTTTCGTTACCCACCTACCTAGAAAAAACCCTTCCCCTACCTAAAAAATATTTTGACCATACCTGATTTGTTTTTACCATACCTTACTTTTTTTTGTATTTTTTGACCAAAAAAGGTAATAAAAGCAGGAAAATGACGATTGATCAAATGGCCCACAAATTTGATCATTCCAATCTACTAGATGAATTGTGGCCGTGCGAAAAACCATTTTCGCCGAAAACCAAAAAGGTGAAGAAAGCTATAGACGGATGGGACAGGAATATGAAGGATCACTCATTAGTTCAGGGTCTGAACTATGAGGGAATGGACGAATCGGAGGCGGAATACACTTATAAACCCAATACTGTGCAGAAGACGTGTTCCGCTAGGCCCCCGATAATAAGACTGTGGGATCGAAAAGACCCCTGGCGAGTATATCTTGTGAAAATGAGGGTTATGGCCATAGCTTACAATTGGTCTGAGGAAGAATTCCTACAGCAATTGATTAGTGGGATGAGACGATAGTTGGCGGATATGGGTAACTTGCCTGACAATTTGACTCTCGCTAAGTTTGTGGCACATATGGATGCGAACTTTGGAGAGCATTCCAAAAGCAAGAAGCAGTCAGAATTTTATAATTCCTGACAGACACCCAGACAGAATACCAGACAGTTTGCTAATGAGGTGGCCAAGCGAGGTTGTTATGCTTTTGGTACCAGGTTGGACAACACATTGACGATGATTTCTCTCCGGATTTTTCTATAGAGATTGTCCAATAGTGAAATGGCTAACTGGGTGCGGTTTAGGCAGCCCCACAACCTACAGCAAGCTGTGTACTGGGCAGAGACATGGGAGAGTTGTGAGATGGATACAACCTCCTTGGCTATGGTCCAAGAAACAGCAGCCCTACCGGAAGGAGCAGGAAAGGAGCCAACAGGTTCTGGAAAACAGAAAAAGAAGTCGAAACGGGCAGTGACTCAGGTGGTCGAGTCTTTGGAAGCTGTGGGAAGCTCCTCCATGGAGTCTGGGAGTGAGGACATTGGTATTGTCATCGTCCAGGCTCTGCAGTCTTGGCGGGAATGCCAGAAGGACGGACAATCTGGATATGCTGCTTACGACAAAAAGGATGGAAGGACTAGGTTCAAGTCCACTCACAAACCCTGGAAGCCTAGATGTTTTTCTGTGGAAAGGAAGATCACTTTGCAACCGAATGTCCAGAGAAAAAGGCTATGCAGGGTCTTCTGAGTCTGACTGAGGCTTCGGCCACAGTGAAGGACCTGGACAACTCCAGTTGACCCTTATAAGAAGCAAGGTGGGGTTGACCAAAGGACGCCACTTCATAGTCCTACAGTTCAGACGTATTTAGTGAGTAGTGCAGAGACTGGTGGTGTGGCTCAGGCACCTGTCAGAACAGAGTTCAAGTGTTAGTCACTTCTGAAGGCAGGAGATGCTAGCTCATTGCTGGAAGAGAACACCCTTCCAGGTGAGATGAAATCCCCGGATAGCTCAGAGGATTGTCTGTTCATGAGGTGGGGACAACCCGGGTACCAAGCTGCTGAAGGGCAGATCCTTGTTGTGGGACAGAACTTCAACTGAACTGCCCGGATTCAGAAAGTTTGTGTCTGTGAACCAAATTCGCTGAAGATTGCGAATAGGATTATTGTTCTTGAGAGATGGTACGCCCCAGTGGGTTTGGATGGAGGATTAGGAGACTTTTTGGTTGATCCAGGCACGACTACTAGCCTGGTAAACAAGAGATTCTATGACTCCTCCCTCAGCCACTACCCCTGGTTCTGACCTGGATGGTGTGTGCAATGGGGAGTGGCATACCCATAACCACTCATGGTAGCGCGCTCTGTCCTGGATTGTACTGTGGGATTGTCCAAGCGAGGGAATGCAGAAGAGGAGATCTGGAAGAGGTACTGTGAGGGCAGGATTGGGCATAGCAGTAGTCCGGATTCAGAAAGTTTGTGTCTGTGAACCAAATTCGCTGAAGATTGCGAATAGGATTATTGTTCTTGAGAGATGGTACGCCCCAGTGGGTTTGGATGGAGGATTAGGAGACTTTTTGGTTGATCCAGGCACGACTACTAGCCTGGTAACCAAGAGATTCTATGACTCCTCCCTCAGCCACTACCCCTGGTTCTGACCTGGATGGTGTGTGCAATGGGGAGTGGCATACCCATAACCACTCATGGTAGCGCGCTCTGTCCTGGATTGTACTGTGGGATTGTCCAAGCGAGGGAATGCAGAAGAGGAGATCTGGAAGAGGTACTGTGAGGGCAGGATTGGGCATAGCAGTAGTCCCTGGGGGCGTCCTATTTGTTCATGCATTAGCTCCTTGAAGCTCATTACCGCAGTCATTACCGCATTACTGCAGCAGTGCTGACAACGCTGGCATTTACCTTTAATGGTAATTTCAGAATGCACCTAGTCAGTCCTTTCCCATATAGTTATCAAATTTAATTATTTTTCCTCTAAGCTTTCTCCTTCTTACTGCTGTCAGAGGGACAGTTGCATGGTTCTCCACATCACTAAGTATACATTGGGTGTGATTATAATATCATATCATAGAGGTAATAGTTTGCCTATAATGTACCGAATACATAATAATTCCCTCGCCAATAAGTAGGATTTGTAATGATATTACTTAGGTAACAATGCATTGCTTAAGTATTATTACTCTTTGGAGTGTGTTGGCCTCTGCGATATTATATAATTGATTCCTAATAACGTACCATGAAATTCACTTAGGGCACACTGATGTTATCAAATAACACCAACACGAGCTTTACGAAGGTTATTGAATTATTAATTAGGAACATCTGTCTAACTAGCTCATGAATGTTATATCAGAGTAGCGTTCTGTAGTTATATTGGATGCCGGTAGTTATGTCCATCTATAAATAGCAATTGCACTTCTACTTCCAAACCTAAACTTTCATGGCAGTTATATTATCAGTTAACCCTTGTGTTAGTCCCATACTATAGCTCCTTATGCAACTCTCACGTGCAATATGACCACCTACATTATCCTGCTCATGTCTGCTTACCTTAGGCTTCAGCGACAACCATTGTTTGATGTGTCTGTGTCCACTCCGTTCACATACTATTCCTCGTCCGTCAAGTGGCAGTAGAGATCTGTGGAAAAAAAGAATACATCTTTCATTGTCTATTTTGTCAAATATTTTGTGTCCAACCACATTTCTGCCGATATTATAACCCATAAAAATTGTATTATTATGACATGAATTTATAATTTGTGTCATATAATTTGTGTTAGAATATTTAGCACCACATGGGTCCTTAGCGTTTTTATAGTTCCATACATATATATATACATCATTGTCTTTTACAGTAATTCTATGTATCTTGTTCAGTGTATCTGTTATTATGTCCACCCATGACTACTAACGATATGAAAAAATTGTATAATATAAGAACCAGTTTTACGGAAAGGATAGAATTGGCCAGAGCCATTCCAAGAGATTGGATAAACCTTATGAGAAACTCCTTCGATGTACCGGAGGAAGAAAAATCCTCATAGACATAGGGGAAGAAAAGATCAATATTCTTGATTGCTCACCGAGGGTAGTTTACCAGGCTCTTATCAAAAAGAAAAAAATTGACATAAAATTTGATAGGTGGTAAGAGATTTTAAAACTCTCTGATGCCGAATTTAACCAAATTGATTGGAAAATGGCCTTCGAAAGAATATACAAGGTTACAACCGAGACCAGATTACAATCATTCCAATATAAAATTCTGCACAGAGTTATACCGTATAATGAATATTAAAAAAACATCAGAGTAAAGGGATCGAAACAATGTAGCTTTTGTACTGAGAAAATTGACGATGTTGGTCGGTCACTTCTTGGTTAGCTGTCCAAAAGCCAATTTGTTGTGGCATAACCTGTTTAACTGGATATATGACACCGGGTACTTTAACAAAAAAGAAAACGACAGTGATATTATAGAGAAAGTTGACGGTGTAATATGTATTGACCCAAGTAAATATTGCTGGGTTCCAAGTTGCTAATGATGGGTCTAGGTTGATTAACTGGTTGATCATCCATACCATTAAGTCTTTTATACACAGACAGAAGTTGTTTTACAAAAATGAGTTGTCATTTGTGCACCTTGTTAACGAGCTAAAATCAAGATTAAATATTACAATCAAGGCATTATATATTACCCCAGGCAATAGAATAGCTACCCTACCTTGGAGGTACCTTAGAGAAGACCTTTAAGATTTTTTGGAAGGTATACACGGTTAGATGTATTGGTACCAAAGTGCAAACGCCTTATATTCGCGAGAAGATTGCGACCCGTCCTGTCAACATTCCAAACCCTAGGCATATACGCGT
This sequence comes from Sthenelais limicola, assembly GCA_942159475.1. Lineage (NCBI taxonomy): Eukaryota > Metazoa > Annelida > Polychaeta > Phyllodocida > Sigalionidae > Sthenelais > Sthenelais limicola. The sequence goes on along the minus strand of OW804096.1, from coordinate 110,458,997 downwards.
GTATATCTATTTCCGTCTCCTAGTATTAAGTGCTTCTGTTTTGTGACAACCCTTCTCCTTAGATAATGTGCATTTTCCAGCTTTTAGGTTTGGTTCTCACACCATTTGATATGACTCGATCTCGAGTGTGTAGAGCTAGGTAGAAGAGAGTGGAGTCGAAGTATAGGCTCTAGGATAGCCTTGCTGGATTATTAATAACTAGCAAAGTACCCGTCCTCCGGACGGTCACCCTCTCTCCCCACACTTCCCCCTCTCTTGTTTCCCTCCCCCTTTTTTCTCTCCCAACCCCATCTCTGACCCCCCCTCTCCCTCCCCTCTTCCTCATGCCCCCCCTCCCCTCTCTCCCTTCCCCTACATCCTCTCCCTTGCCTCTTTCCCCCTGTTCTTTCCCTCCCTCTCGATCCCCTCTCCTATTCCCCCACCCTCCCTTTTCTTAACTCTCCCCCTCCTACACCCTCTCCATCCCCTCCCTCTCTCCAATACCCTCACCCTCTCCCTCCCCTCTTCTTCACTCTCCCACTCCTCTGCATGTAGTTAGGTCCCCTGAAAGGTTTGGGAAATGACGTAGTGTCTCACAGGGGCTTTCCCAAGCTATAAATAGAGTGTAGAGAGCCCAATTTAAAAAATCACATTTTCACCCCAGATACCTTCACAAACCACATACTGTCCTCCAGACAGGGTCGACGGACCTGTATAGAACAACAAATTTAAGTAGATGGGGAGACCCCAGATTCTGAGAACATGTGACACAAAGAAGCCCTTCTTTTCTACCTCTTTTCGTAGAAATCACTCTACCCGTATATTATATGGATAATGATAAATGAACCAGTAGTCCTGTTTCTAGAGTAGTAAGTAATCCTTTATTTCCGTAATTTAAACAACATATCATGTGACCTTGGGGTCCATTGCGCATGCACACTCATTAACCTAATTATCCAATCAAACTCTATATTCATGAGTTGACCACAGGAGGTCACTGACCTTGGCCAATGAGAATCATTGGCCAATGGTATTGTGTGTTACGTGATTGCTGGCCAATCACCTGTTATATCACCTGGGTTATACCATGTGTGATATATGGGTGTGTCAGCATGTGTTGTTACACATGGCTGACCATGTGTGAGCATGGACCCCCCCCCCTGTGGTTAGGTTACATAACTACATACCTTACATTGACATGAGATATTAATATTAAACAGATGTATTTATGATATATGATATGATTAAGTGGGATTACTTAATCTTACATAATAATGAAGATTTTTTTTTATATTTTTTTACGACAGTACATCACAATTCATGGCCTCGCGGTTAGGCGATTTTATGACCACCTGCCTTACGAGCAATACAATAATTTCATTTTTTTTAATAAGTTTGATACAGTTCTGTCTAATTATATAACACATCAAATGTGAAACTTTATGTTTTTACAATAAAGTTGATTAGTCAATCTGTCATGTTTCTGTTGTTCTGTCGAGGGGGGCGGGTGTATCTTACCGCTACGTGGCTGTCATTTTTCATTTTTCAAGATGAGCTATTTATAGTTGTGACACTTGTCTACCCAAAACATGTGGTCTAACTCCTGCCTGCAGAGGCTTGTATAGGTTACGGGGGACAAGGGGGAGGGGACATTAAATTAGATAAGCTAGTAATTCCTCTTCCTTTGACGGTTGATATGTAAAGGACTAACTCCTTTTCACAGACTTTTTGAAGTAGAAGAATGATATTCTACCAATTTGTGGGAAAATATTCGCCTTTTAACTAACTTCCTGCGAACCGAAGTTAGAACAAAACTTTGATTCCATATATTCCCATAGATCTGAAAGCAGAAATTCACTAATTAAATGAAAAACAATCTCAAACATGAACTTGGTCTGAAAGTGAAATAAAAAAAAATATATGTTAGTCTAAATGCCCCAAAATGTTCATTAAACAAAGGTAGGATCGCTAGGTCTAAGTAAAAGTAAAGAATATAAATAAGCCACGTTGAGTACTAAGCAAACGGGTCTAGGTAAAAATTCTATGGATGTCTCTTATTGTAGAGTTAGGAGTATGTATGCTCGAATTAGTTTAGCATTTACCCGAATTTTAAATGGATTAAATTCCATAAAAAGGCCTTGTAGCCATCATATCAGTATCCAATCATCTTTTAGTACCACACATTTTGTTTATATCTGACGAAGTGGATTCCAGGTACAACTTGTCTTAACTTTGCTCCTGCGTTGTTCTCTCATTTCCCAGCAATTGCCAATGGCTACATGCATATATACCCATTCGCGATCTTTGCTTATCACGCACAGAGGCAATCTGTAATGCCATACAGTCATTTTTATTTAAAGATTTCTAAGCTACTAATTAAATAACGGATTTCGTAATGTTCTAACATGCTAAATGCTTCGATAATAGTTAGCGGACCAACTTGAGTGGCTTTTTGGTTTCCTCAAATGTCTGTCACAGCCTCTGTGTTTGAAACGCCACGAGCAAGACTTATAGGCTTTAACAAGTGGAATGATACCAGAGTAATTATATTGATTGCTCCTATGATGATTCATTGCATCTAAATTCATTTTCCCCAGTTAATCTTGGGAAACATGTTAAACCCATTCAGCTCTGTTGGGGATGAAAGGATCGGAATGAGTAGCAGTGGCTTAGGTATAGTGTTTGTATATTGGGCCTTTCCATCCTGAAGAAAGTACTGGAGCACTTCATATGTTTACAATTAATAAATGTTCTTCAGGTTCTAACCAAATAATTGGTCAGGGAAACCTTGTAGGTAGGACATTTCCACTCCACCCCACCTACTACAGATCGAACCAACAATAACCAACAAAAAAAAACAACACAAAACAACAACAGCAAATTAACGAAAATCGAAATTTATTGATTTAATACTGTATGAAAACTATGGTTACTCAATACAACAGAAAATGGTTGCTGTAAGCACCCTGTTAAACAAATGCGATTTTGCAGGAGATTCCGGAATATTGGAATATACCATACCAATATCATCAAGCTATTCATGTATTATTGAAAATGATATTTTATAGAAATGATCCATTAGACTTGATATTTAGGGCTGAAACTTGAAAACCTAGAAACAAGATGCGTCGGTGTCTAAACAAGTATATATATTGTTTCCAAATGCAGTGTTGTCACACCAATGGTTTTTACTTTTATGCTAGCTTCCGCTGTGATGCGTAGATAGTTGTCTCTTTCTTCTTCCCGATATTTCGCTATATTCTTATTGATGATGAAGTATGGCAATATATTGAAGCTCAGAACAAAGGAAGGTTATTGGTAAATGGGGACGAAAGAATTTCATATGTCCTGTGCGCACGATTTGATATGTTCTGTGCGCACCATTGATTTCGAGGGAGAAAACAACTTCATTCTAAGATTGACCGTGGCCTCTAGGTATATTTGTCCTGATATATCAGTGGAGCGGGTCTTTCCAAACACTGGGGTCCCATGGTTGAGAGCTTTTATTTCCGCCAGAAACCGTATTCATACCATTATGCAATTTTAATGACATATTTTTGTTTACCTTGTCCATGTTATTAGCATGGACACTATGCCTATGATGGATCGTATGTCTCCTCTTCATTCACATGGGGGGTATATATAGGTGTTGATCTGCGCCTTCTAGGAATCTTAATTAATAGTAGGATTAGTTAAACTAGCGGGTGAACTCTTCTCAAGAAATGTCAACTTCTGTTTAGGATATTTCGCTTGGCATTATGTATACATACATTCTTCTAACTTCTAGCTCTTCAGGTAACGAGAAACGAAGGATGAACTTATATGTAGACAGATTTGGTATGGTTTTATTATATCTACAGCAAACAAATATAAATAATATGATGTTCCACGATACAAGAATCCATAATACAAATGTACAAGTGTACAAGTGTATAAGCATACAGGCTTGTGTGTGTTCATCTCTCTTATCTCTGGGTCTATCATCAGGACTCATACTCCACGGTATAAATATCTATTCTGCCTAATCTTTGCCGATTCTGCCGGCTGTTCCCCAAAGTTGAGATTAAATACCCAACACACGCAAAAAAACCCGTCTCGTTCCCAAAGTAATTTATTCTCTCTCATCCCATTGGTGTGACCCGCAACTAGAGAGAACGCTCTCCTGGATACAGAGATGAGCAAAAGTCTAAAACTTGTTGGTGGGGAGTTAAGATTCTAAAATCACACACACCAACATAGGCGAGAATATTTATCAAAAGCGATTTGGTCTATTTTGGGGTTGTTGTGTAGAACTTAACGCCAACTGCAGGTTGATGGCAACCTGCACACCACAGAATATTAATTGAAACTCATTTGGAATTGATTCCATTCTCTACTGATATTCTTCAGTGACAATTTCTTTAATTTACTAGATTTTGGAAATGGCATATATATGTGTGTGTGAGGGCATTGTGCGGCGTTTACCAAATTCCCTTTTCTCGAAATTTGTATTACAATTAGCGGCACTTAACTAAGTTAAGTCTCATTCTTCTAACATAATTTGTTTCTCTAAGCAATGTCATAATAGGTGTTCTGGGGTCAGATTTTAGACAATTTATCAAGTCTGTTATGGATACGTGGTATCTTAGCATGGAACGCTATTCCATATTCACTACGGAATACGAGGTGTCGTGTGAATGGATATTTTAATACCAGACGGGCCCAACCTATATACATCCTTGGTGTTCTCTCTCTCTCTCTCTCTCTCTCTCTCTCTCTCTCTCTCTCTCTCTCTCTCTCTCTCTCTCTCTCTCTTTCTCTTTCTCTCTCTCCCCTCTCTCTCTCCCTCTCTCCCCCCTCTCTCTCTCTCTCTCTCTCTCTCTCTCTCTCTCTCACACACACACACACACACACTTTATTTTACCGGGCTTATGGTATTCCACCTTTGGTTGGTTAGGTTAGCCATCAAGCTTGTACTTCTTAAATTTTTCGTGTGAATGGTGTTTATTACCTAGATATCGATCGCTCGGCTAAACCCTAATTGGCGAGATCAGACGAGGCTCTCACTGTGCCAAGGCATGATAATGCGTAGTGCACACTAGGGCCAATCTTTAAGTTGTGTCTTCGTTATACATTACCTAATATTGACTAAGACTCTGCAAGAACGGAAGGCTACCTAGATTATTAAAAACCCTCGGAAAGGTCGTTATTTACAAGCAAAATGAATCCTATGAATAGAATTGTCTTGAATAAAAACTATTGGCAGTGTGTGTGTGGGGGGGGGGGGGGAGGGTGTTAAGGCAAAATCCCGCAATTATGGGATATCTCGCACATCCTCCTGTAATTTGACAGTTTTACATACATACATTCTAGCATGCTGCATTATACATAGAACCACCGACCATTGAATCACTTAAGAAATCTCCAGGCGATACCCATTAACTCCCAGTGGCTTATACTCGGGGTGTGGTTTTAAGGTTAGCTGTTAAACCTCCCTTGCCGAAATGACCTGAAAGCCCTCTGATTCGGAAAGAGGTTATTTACACCTCAGGAGACAATTTGCTGCATATCAGCATCTTTCAGCAAGAAAAAAGCAATCTTTTCTAGATTTGCTTGTGGATTGACCAGCCTCTCACTCGTCACTCAGCCCACCTCAGTCTCCTCCTGATTGCACCCATGTTACCATGACAAAACTATGACCTTCTCTATCATACCCTCCTTATATGAGCAGTGGTCGCACAGCGATCAATCTAATCCGCTGCGACAGGTCCTCAGGCTAGGCGAACGCACTGCTGGGATTAGACAGTTATGACAGCTCAGTATTCAGAGGATACGAAACGGCTATGGCGACTGATGCTGAGGGCTCCCCCTACCTGCCATTCCAATTAAAAGCGTCCCTCAGACCTAGTCCGTTTGAAATCTTCTGGTGATGCTGGGTGTACGGTCTCGGTAAGAGACCTGCTGAATATTTGGGTGGCGGCGGTTTTGCGCACTCATGTGCTGCTTGGGTCTACAGACGCTAGGGCCCACTCTCGCTTATTTTCAGTCGTTAGGGCCCACCCCTTCTCGGACGCTAGGGCTCACCCACTATCATACGTTGTAGTTGGCTGCCGCATTTTCATTTAAGTTGTTACATTTTCATTAAAGTTTAGTTAGATATAAACTGAATTCTTATTCTGTGATAAGAGGAGTACAGAATCGGACTGAGCCCTCTACATTTTAGCTCTCCCAGGCCGCCCAGAAAACATATAGATGATAAATACATTATGGTATTAAATATATTCTACCCCGACCTAGGCACCCACAGATTTTAGACAAAATATTTGTTTTCAAAAGAATTTGCCTACCGTAAAAAGTTAAAGTGGTGGCCACACAAGTTTGATTTTTTTAAGCGGAAATCTCCAGAATTAAATCTCCCGATTATTCATACAATTTGGCAGTCCATATGCTATTGACTGTGGGTGGGCCCTAGCGTCCGATGTAGGGTGGGCCGTAGCATCTGGTCCATAATCCAGATGTGAATCTAGATGGACCCTAACGTCTGAGATTTCTGGGCCCTAGCGTCGTTGGGCCCTAGCGTCTGGACCCTGCTGCTTGTCATGCATTATTGCAAAAGGAACATCTTGACTTTCGTATTGCATCAAAGCTATGCCTTTAATATGAATGTAGAATCCCTATAAGTGTAATAAGGGAATACAGAGATCATGATATGCAAGGACGTGACTATTCGCTTGTATGGATGGTGAGTAGTATATAGAAAGATGATATGAGGTAGTAGTCTAATGGAAGTGGGCGCTGGGGCTGGCAATGTGTCTCAATTCTACTAAATAAAATGCTGATCGGGAAAACATGAAATTATTGCAATTTAAATAAAATTCAAGATCTTCTTCTAGGTTCTTTGAAATGAACGCTATGCAAGTATTTAATTTGCTTTGTGATTCTATATAGAAAGCATGCATGCCTTTTATACTCACAGTATACATACATCCAGCAATAGGTTAATATTTTTGCAGGGCCATTATATTTGTTGGAACACTATCCAGACTCCACAGTGGCCATTTTCTCTCGCGGTCGTGCGGTGCAATATAAAACTTACTATATAGGAGGGAGAATTTTGGCGCGGCGATCGAGGCGCCAGTTGTTATTTATGTCTTGTGTTTGTGAAGGCGTGATGTAGGGGTGTAGATTAGTTTGACCGCAGTGCATCCATTGCGCATTCTGGTGGTGGCGGCGGCAGACTTGACGCCGCGCCTCACTCCGCCGCCGGCTTCGCCTCCAATGTCGTCCCCGGCTTCCGATTATGACAGTGTTCGTGACAAACTGGAATCGGCTGACGGAGAAAACGCACCTGATACCAACATGACAGCTAAAGGTTAGGTGGCCATTCACCTAACCCTTTGGCCACCAACATCTCCTATTGTTCCGAAAATAACCTACCCGTAAACATTCAGCCAAATGCACCCATGAACTGGCTACAATGTGGAACAATAAAGCATGTCATACTTTCATCTCAACACGTTATATTTTAAAGGTCCTTTACTATTGATATGTTTGTAAAAAAAAATGATGGCGGAAGCAAATGGTTGGCATCGCGATTTTTTGGCAATCGTTAAAATCATATGTAGTTTACATGGCCTTGGTCCCACATAGACAGCTTCTAAAGGTGTAGAAAGCAATATGTCATTGTCCGTGAAACTAATTTGCACACCATAGTGTTCACTGGCATTTCCCCCACTCCCATGCCAGCAGTTCTGTTGGGCTCAATAATTTACGTCGGTGTTGGCTCTTTCAAAATCATAAGTGAAACGTTTAGAATGAGTTCTTGACAGATGGTGTAAATATGGGCAGAGGCACTCGGAGACTATACGGCACACGCAAATTGACATTTTGAGTGAGTAAATATGCCTAGAGATCACCTCGTGCTGGGAAATATATGAAGTGGGGAACGTGTTGGCTTAAATTGTGAAGTCTGACTCAGGCGTTTTCCTTTACGTAGATCTTGGAGTTCAGCAGATACCTGGCTAAAAGCGGTCCCTGAGGAAATAACCTACGAAGGTTATTTAATGAACGTTAGTTATACTGTAACAGAGAACGTTGTATTGCTTTATCATTCGCATAGCTTTGGAGTGGAGTATACACATACAGCATGTACAGAAATTCATTGTACCTTATTCAATAGAGAAATGGATGCGATAGGTGTTATATAGCACCATGCCTGACTGGTATACAAAACATCCTCTGGCAAGATCGATCCCGTTTTCTGCCATCGGTGCTTACATGGAATGTCCTGTTGAGAAAGGCTATTGTGGAGGGATAGAGGACTGACTGTCAACTACAGAAGCATGGGTTACTGCATTCAAAGTACGACGTCTTGCCCTCCATGTTGAAGCTCGTCATTTTCTATCTCGTTTAGAAAATGCTTTGGCACACATAACTCCCTATAGGACCCTGGCAGAATTATTTAGTCTAGTACCCACCTGTATTCAGAACCCGAGATTGTAAGCTAAGGCCCTTAATGCTCAGGCCTACCATGATCCCCAATTTCCTCTGCCCAGTACTAGAATGCCAGCCATCACGAGTTCCTAGCGATGCAGTAGGCCCTAGCTGTGATTTGTCATTTAACGTTTAGTTGTATATTATATCCTAGGGGAAACTACTATAGTGAGCCACCTGTGACAACTATTTGCAGGGAAGGTGTGGAGGGGCCCGAACCCCTCTTGGTTCACCTGTTAATTTATGTTGCAAAAAGAAATACCCTGGTGTATGAAAGGATTTGGAAATTCAATCGTGTATTTAGCCAGGTGTAGTTTTATCTTTTACAAGCAAAGTACCCATCCTCCGGATGGTCCCCCCCCCTCTCCCTCTTCTGTCTCTCATACATTTTACCCCTCCCCTCCCCTCTCCAATTGCCCCAACCTCTTCCTCCCCACCCCCTTACTCTCCTACATCCTTTTTTCCCTCCCCCTCTTCTCTGTCTGTCATATCTTTTTCCCTCCCTAATTTCCCCACCCTCTCCCTCCTCTTCACTCTCCCCGTCCCCCTCCCTCCCCTCCCCCTGTTGCTAGGGACTCTTGTGAGACGTGTTGCTAGGGCTTTCCCAGGCTATAAATAGAGTGTGGATATCCTGATTAAAAAAAGCTTCAAAATCACATTTTCACCCCAGATACCTTCACAAACCACATATAATGTCCTCCGAAAAGAGCTGACGGAACTGTACAGGGCAAAAAAAAACAGCTGGGGAGATCACACATTCCTAGAACATGCCCGAAAAAAAACCCTTCTTGAGCTTTATATATTAGATGCCGATTTTGCAATGGAAATTCCTTTAATATAGAGAGATTAATTTTCGATCAAAAAAGTTACTAAATTGGCCGATAAATGGGTATTTTTCCTCCTGGTTGTGAGATAAATTACTAAAGTTAATAATAGTAACATTTCAGATGACAGCATTCAACCATTATATTGATAATAAATAAATGAAAGGAATTCCTCGGCATTGTAACGCAATGATTTCCGTGTTCAGTTGATTAACTACTGTAGTTAATTAAAGATGCATTATCAGCTGTGGAAGATCCTGAAATAAAATCACTATCCTTGAGATGAACACTCTAAAGCTATCATATGTACTGGAGAAACGATTTAAAATATTCAGGGACATGTTTGGGTTTATCATATACTTGGTGTATGTGGCAAAAGGAAGAATTGCGCAGATTTGCGCATGCATAGTTGGGAGTGCATTTTTAATGTACGTTACTTAATTTGCCATAATTATATCCCAAATGCTTCAGAAGGATCGTCATAAGATAATATATAAACAGTGTAAAGTTATGCCTAGGTAATAGCGATATGAAAACTGTGTGGAGTGAGTGGGTGCCTTTTTACCTAGGGTGCCTTTTTACCGGGAGGGTTTTGCACCTGGGTGGCTCTTTACCGCCCTTTAAAATTACCGGGTTGCTTTTTACTGGGTGGCATTTTACCAGTTGCTTTTTACCGGATTGCTTTTTACTGGGTGGCAATTCGCCTGCGATTGTGGGTGGGGTGGGGGTGGGGGTCCTGACCAATATGTCATATCCTCCACCGTTGGCAGCAGTGTCTAGCCTGAATAACATCAGGATAACCATGGGTGAGGGAATGGGTGACCACCGACTCACCTGCGGCTGTGATAGTGAGCATGGAGGCTGTCCCACACCAAAATGGACCCACTATAGTTACATATACTGGATTAAGACCGGCATAGAAAGTGAAACAGAGAGAATGAGAGACAGACCGACAGACAGACAGTCAGATAGATGAGCAGATAAAGAGACCAGACGCTTGTAAACAAGGTAATAAAGATAGTGGGAGATGATACATAAGGTGTAAGAGTGGAAGAAGCATACATGTATAGGATTGGAAGAATGTGGAACAGACGAGAGAAGGAAGAGAATAAGAGAATGGGAGCGTGAGAAAAAGAGGAACATCCAGATAAGAGAAGAGGATACTTAGACATATGTTTTTATCGTTTAATGTTTCTGTTCACATTTTGCTTTCACCAAAATCTGTAAAATGTCTACGACTGCATCTGACTCAATGTCTTGATATAAAAGGATAATCAAAATAGGAGTTTTAGATTACGAGATTAAATCAATTGTAATTGCGTGCTGATGGATTTTGCTTGGTATTCAAGTTTCAATGTTTCAAGGTAGGATTTCTCTCAGACAGAAGACCGTTTGGATTGTTTATCCCTTGGCAAATTGAGAAGGTCATTACATCAATGCTTTTTTCCTGTTCTGTATAGTTCCATCGTAAAGGTCATTCTCACCAGTTGTCCGTTCAAACAATCAGTAAACATAGGAACCTGGTGCGTTAGGCTTCAGTTTCGCAATATTCACATGTGAAGGAAGCCAGGCTGGGAAGCCATTGTATCTCATTGACGTAAATTGGCTTCTGGTTGTTTCCCTTGCGTGGGTCTTATCCAATAACTCAAAGGGATATGCCTCACGCCCTAGGATGCATTGGCTTGTTAGGTTTGCGAAATACTAGGGGGAAAGCCTTACATGATTTGAAGGACATGATAGAATTCAGTTCTTGAGTGCACCTGCATTTGTAATACGTACAGGGATGTTTTAGTATTATGAGAATAGAGCACTCTCAATCGTCACCAAGCGATGGTCCTCTGGAAAAAGAGAACGAAAAATAGGGCTCTTATCTGCATGTATCTTGTATCATATATCTCCTCGTAAATGATGTTCTTCTTAGCAAACCTCAATCTCCAGTATCACAATCCGTCCTAGTGCATCATTTGTTCTGATATCAAATGCATTAACGATACTGACAATGGTCTATCAACCAGGTGAGGTCATGATTCTTAAAATGTAGATTTCCATAATCCTGTTCCCCATTCTTTTTTTTGGGGGGGGGGGGGGGGGGGAGGTAGGGGATGGAAGGATATATATATTTTCTCCCAAATCCCCAATGTCTCCAGTATAAAATCTACTCTCCATGCACAGCTTCCGCTCTTGACCGGGTTCTGAGAAGGAAGTTGTTTAACGTGGACGGATATTTACAACCTCTGTAACCAAAGGAGGATGGGAAACATCCATTCCGAGGCCATACATTACTCTGAGATTAGCTTCAGAAGTTTATTCCCTGTAGAGAAATAATTTTAACTAACCATTGCATCTACTAGTTCTGCTTCTAGTCTAGCATAACTATAGTTTGAGAAGTTTCTACTGTTGATTACACTTTTAGTCTTTTTATTAGTGAATTTCTTAAATATTAAATATTGTCACAAATTGTATGTTAGCCCTAAAGGTGAGTTGTCCCATGCACTGGAGGTCACTCAGTCCACACATCCCATTCAAGTAAATCACTCCACACCTCTCCCTAGCTCGTCTGGGGACGGGTGGGGACGTATGGGATGAGTGGGGATGGATCAACCTGTCAACTCGAGTGGGTCAGGTAAGATTGTCACTCCCTGTTGACCATTCCTTGGACAATGATGTGGACCTGTATGGAAAAATAAATCCTTGCTGAAATCATATTCCTCTTCTCTGATGTCTGTCTAATCGAGCACGGGCTGAGCCGTCTGAACCCAAGGTCACAAGCACCTTGATCACTTAAGTTATACTTAGATTGCTATATCCCTCTTCTGCGTTAGCTGCCGCCCTACCTCTGATAGCTGACCATTGCAATGGACTATGTAATTTAACCTAACTTAGAGCTACGTTGGGACGAGCCAGCCCCAAGTAACCAATCATCTCCCCTTCTTCTTCCTCTGGTCAAATAATGAATAACAAGAATACCCACTTCAACAGTATATAGGTTGCTGGTCAAACAGAGTAGTCTAGGGTATCTGAGTAATAATCTGTTTTACCATTAACTAAAACTAGATCTAATATACTGTTCTTCTGAAGTGCAAAGCAGGTTTATCAATTGTAATTCTCAGAGTTCTAGAATCAGCAAAACTCTTCAGGGTCATCTAGGCTCATATCGATATTTAAATCCCCACATATAAAGGTAGCTCGATGATTAATACATGTTCTCATTATTTTTTCTAGGTCGTTAATATACGCATTAATATTTTTCATATTCGCTTCCAAAGAATGAAGGTCCCTAATCCCTTAATCCTTCTTGTTATCAATTTTACTGAATGGACACAGAAATATCGGCGTCATAAAAAGAATTAATCTGCCATTCCATTTTTGGCATCAACACTAAAATGAAAAGACCGGTAAAAAATGTTTTCTCTGGAGCAATCTATTACCAATACTCGAAACATGCTACCCACCAGGCTGGTATTTTAGTTGAAGAAAAGTGCGATTGGTGCTTCTTGTTTTTTGACACGCATTGGTATTTATTCTGAGGGTAGACTTTAGTATTGTTGGGTCAAAAAGGCCGATAAATCGAGGCTTTTGGTCGAAATCCCCTATCCTTTCTTCTTCCTTATATGCTCGGTTATTGTGATCCGTCAGGCTAAATCAGCTTCCGATGTGATATAGCTGGAAACCGCCTTTATCGAAATGATTTTCTTAATTAACACACTTTTATGTATATATTGGCATTCCGGGGTCTACCCTTATGGTCTGGTCACCAGTTCCAGCCTATGAAGTTGGACTGTATTTGAGTAGTACATACATGTAAATATTCTGTTCGAGCAAACACCCAATCTTTGTTTAATCTTCCCATCTCACTCTCGCACCTGTGTGCAGACATGCAGACTTGACGTTCCCATTCTCTACTCTCTCTCCCTGAGCGATTGCTTCTGCCCGTAAGATAACTGCATGCTTGTTTGTCCAAAGAGTGAGTCGGGACTTCCTCTGGTCACGTCCCAACCAAAAGGGCCCCTGTTTAATCTCGTTCGAGCGCATGCCCATCTTTCGATATAATTACATTTATAGATTTGTGTATGCTTAGCATGCATGGGGCGACTGGAAACCCCCACTAAAGGATGTCAGGCACCCAGGTAAAATGAAGGCAATACTGTACATGTAGTTTTAGATATTGTTATATTAATTACCATGACACATTACATATCACTAAAAATTTTACTGTTAATTGTTGATCATAAAGTCGTTACCCATTGGTACGCCATTGTTGCGTAACATGATGTAACACCATATATGTGGCTCCATTAAATTCCTCTTGTTCTTGACCATCAGCATGCAAAAGCTCATTCAATTGTGCTTCCAATGCTACATAATGTTAAAGGTAATGATCTGTAATGACAATAAAGCGATCTGAAACAAACTATCTTTAGTGATATTATGTAAAGCATGGATGAATAAAGAATAACATATGACGGCTACTTACTTTGTCTGTCTATAGGCGTTTGAAATCTTTCTGGCAATTAGCGTTGTTTGTGTTTTATGCACTTGGAAGATCTTTGTAATTCCAGAAGAAAATAATCAGACTAATTTCTGACGAAATTCTCCTTTAATTCTCCTTGTAAGCACAGAGGATCACCAGATCCGAATCCAGATCTATAAGATGTATAAAATTCCAGCCGCTATAGGGCATTATATTAATTCATTTGTATAGTTCTTAGTACGTTTCGCCCAAAGTACTTCTGCGAACCGAAAGGCATTGAATAAATCCTTCTGCTTAGATATCGTCCTTCTCCTAATGTGATTTTAATAAATAAAGGGCCTCGCCTCACACAAGGAAAACTGTGCTTCCAAAGCCAGTGCTTTCAAAACCAGCGAGGAAATTATGTATTAAGCGATCAAGTCCGATGAGAGTATACCTGTTTTCCCTCGGAGAACTGTCACTGATACCAATATTTAGTGATGTTACCACAATTCCCGGAAATGAAATATAGTAAAACTGATTTCTTCTCTCACATAAATCTGTTTTATAATCTTCAGCTTTAAGAAGATTGGAAGTATGCATTTCCTTTAAGTATCACATCAACTATGTTAGTAAATGACATATAAACTAAATAGCGATGTGGAGTAAAATATTCTCAGAATGCGGCCCTGACTCTTTCCTTTAGAACTTAACGTAGACCTATTTATCTACAATACATAAGGGAGGCATTATTTTTGGTCGATTAATGCAAGCTCACCTCTGCTATTTCCAGCGGTTATTATAATCTGTATTAATTCTCATCTCAGTTTTACAAGCATAAGGAAGATAGATCCTTGCAATTTGTTGTAAACGTCACATTCTTACAAACGATGGCAATGACCGTCTTCGGTCTAGGATCCTTCACGATGTGGCATTTTGTGGGGTAAGGCAATTCTGCTGTCTTTGATATTTAAACTTTCCGGGTACTCTACATCTAAACTCGGTATCTTGATTAGCTTGTTACTCACTCTTGATTGTGTAAGGGGCGTTGTCAGCCTTCCAATAATCTCTTTATCGTCGTTGGTCTTCAGATAACTGCATTTGCAATAGATGAGCGTGCTTTAAGTGGAAATTGTTCGATGACTGAACAATGAATCTGATTCACCGAAAGCTTCAGATTGTACCGTTTACTCCTGGCTGTGCTTCGTCAATATCAACTATCTCTCCAACATATGTGGTTAAATACTAAGTCATCCTCGACTAATATATATGTTTCAAGCAAATCTAATCGTGGTTGAACACATGGGGTTTCCATGCATCGGTAATTCAAACAAATGGTTGGCGTAATCGACTATATTATGACTGAAGTTACCAGAAGATTACACGCCATTAGTTTAATGCGCTTTCATTGATGATGATTTATCCATCAATAGTATTTATGTAGGATTGTGCCAGATAAAGCTGCAAATATTGACTCTAACCTCGAGTAATCGAAGGTTCAGCCTTTCTAGCGGTGTCGTATATTATTCCTTGGATAAAGGCTATTCTCCATCAGTATTATCGGTATTAAGTAAGAGGGAATCCGTTTATTCTTTCAATCCCATCTGGCCTTTGCTATGTAGATCTGAATCCATCCCCAGTTTCACTTAAGGTTCAGCCTTCTCAGCGCATCTTCGCCTCTTCTCCTGTAAAGAAAGTAATACATTTTCATTTAAGTTAGTTTATATATAATGACAGAAGTTGCGTGTTCGAATCTTTTTGTTAAATAGAATCAGGAAAATACGTCAGCTAACAACTGATTAAAAACCCGTCCTTCGGAGGAACTTCAATCGATTCTTTATGGATAAATATCTTAAGCCTAACGATCGACTTTTTTTCACCTATCTTGAGCATTATTATATTAATCATTTGGAAAACGAGTGTGTGTCATTTTGAAATACATTCACCGCCATTCAATTATTATAATCGACACAGGTAAAAAGATCGACATACCGGTAGATATGATAGGTTATTGACACTTAAACAAGTCGTTCACATAGCTAGGGACCACAAACGTGGCGAATCATTTAAAAAACAATGTCTTAATCTACAATTGAACGAGGGTTGGTACAGAGGAAATAATAAATGTATTTGTTCAGGCTTGCAACCGGGAATCTATCCATTTCTTCTCTTATTCTTTTCCCGGCAGATGTGGTACGTGACTGTTCATTAAGGGTTTATCATGAGATTAATTATTATAGCATCCCACTTGTTTCACCTTGGCAAAACTCCGGTACCCACTGAGCAAAACCATTTTTTTGGCAATCATTCTCCGCGACAATTATACCATAATCTCAGTGTTCCATTCATAGATTTAATGATTTAATTCATTTCGTGGTGATACTGCCTACTTGACATAGCCACACTTCTTGGAAATGATTATATTTTTTCAGGAAAATATGTTTATTCAATCAATTTCCTCGACGAGTTGTGGCCCCGGGCAAACACAAATTTAGCCGAAAATAAACACAAGTTTAGTACTGCCACCCCTGCATGCTTCTATTCCGGAAAACCTATATACCCCAGAACCCCATTTAACTCACTTTTCTTGCTTAATTTAATCTTAGCCTCTCTAATTTATTCACCAATCGAAAGGGAATGACATCAACAACTAAATGCGTGAGTTTAAGAGAAAATCGAGCCCCAGATGTAAAGATATTAGTGAAATTAAAAAATCAAGTGGATGCATCACATGTTAGCTTTACTCTAATTCCCCATTGGTAATTGAGGAGAATGGGGAAAATGAATTATCTATGAAGTTCCCTGTGTTAGCCACAGATGAGTTAACGATTCAAATTATCATAAAAGTATATCTTGCATCTGCAATCTATTTCTATAATATGCGAATGCAGGACTGTCTAGGTTTGCACACTTCTCTGGGCGATTGGCATCCATCCGCGTTTTGTTTACAAAAAGCGATAGCTTTATAGGAATTTCCAAACGATGCCACATAAATAGGGTTCCTCACCCTACAATACGGCTTGCTCCTTTTCTTGGTCATTTTCGCACATTTACTCCTGTAAAGCACCACCTTTTTTTTTTACTGTATTTCCACTTCAATCATAGAGTTGGACAACTCATCCAGGTCAAAAACAGTAGATCTATACGTGTCTGTTTGTGATGTGATGTGATTTTGATTTAAATTGATGACCTAATGAAGGTTTATGGTTAGAGCAGAGATACCAACGTGTACACGATACCAACGTGTACATCATGTTTTGCCACATAACTGGGTTATTATTGAGTTGATTTAAAACAAAATTTTTGAGACATATCTTTGCATTATAGCGCACTATCCCAAAACAGATAATTGGCTTAGAAATGGAAACTATGGACAGGGGGGCACTTGAATATGTAAACCTTTTGAAATTACATCGTAACCCCCTACAATTCCATGCAGAGTACCGTAGTAGTAGGGTTACAGTCCTTCCAATTCCGAATAGCACACAGCGTTATATATAATATATTTCTTCAGGTAACAATGATAATGCTCCCGCCTTTATGAATATCGATGATGGGTATGCTACAAACTAGGCTGTTGCGAAATATATGTTTCATTTTGGGTTTGCTTATGATTGTATTTTGCATGACACTAGCCTATTAATCGCCATGTCTTTAATCGGTATGTTTTAATACGCAGTTTCCATTTAAAGTATTCAAAACTCGTCCCTGAGAAAAAATGTCATTGACTATTGTTTTATTTGCAGGTCTAACTTGATACCCAGATTTTACTCTCAATCTTAGGCCTGACCTTTAGTTCTTCCGTCAGAGTAGGTGCCGTTTCGGCTATCACGCTTATTAGGTAGTTTTAGGCACAGGAAAGGAGAGGGCAGTACACACCCGACTGTCGGTTGTGTGGGAAGTGGCCAATAGTGGAGCACAGAGGATGCATCGATCGTTCCTCAGCCCTAAAGAATTAATCAATCTAGGTGAAATGAATAAGCTTACTCTTGGAGAAAGGGACGTTCCGGACTAGCCCGACCTCTTTCTTTCCTCCTGTATTGTTGAGAGACAAACCGAAACGCAACCACACACTACCCATTTTACTCGAAGCCCTAAATTCACCACAATGACTTTAGTGATCATGGATTTTCCTTAACAAGCACTGCGTGCAACACGGCCCTGAACCGATTTTCTACGTGTTGAGGACGCCGATATTACGGTCTGTGGGATGATATTTTCAGACAAAAGAAAGGTGCTCCTTATTAAGGCTATCAGCACTAGGACCACTATCTGAGATTTCCTCAATCTCAATGGAAATTGAATTTGGTGAAACCTTGCATTAATTTGGACCCACGGAGATAAGGTTCGATACTGTTCTTACTGCCATGGTCCTTATTTATTTATAAGGTTCCCAATTTACGATGAGAAACGGTAACCCGGACCCCCGGGGATAAACCCACTTTCATTTCCGGGAATGGCTCCCGACACAGAAGCCATAGAATATGAGCAAGCCCACCTAACTGGATTGGTTGGATCCAGAGACACTGCGTTTCTATAAATAGCTCGTCCCCGAGTAGCTGTGTTCTATATTTAGTCGGGGGACTGCGCCTGCGACGCTTGGGATGACACCTACTGGAGGCTAGGATAAATAGAGCAGCGCGGTCTTCAAAGGATCCAGATGTCTTCATTGAAGATGGCGGCCTTGCCGAGGCAACGCGAGCCCTCTAGCAGGGTTTTATGTAAACTTTCTCTTCTTCATCATCACGCCCTCCCACCTCCCCTCCCCGTTATCCATTCAGTGAGGCTCAAATATTAATATGATACAATGCCACGAGGTTTTTGTTGCAGGACATATCAAGGGTATAGCTTCGATTTCCCCTCGTCGTCAAATATTTGCTACAATTTCTAATTGATTTTAACGTTTTAACTTCTAATTATGATCTCCGTCTGAGCTTGGAAGGCTGGCAAGGAATGATTGAATTTAAATCGCAATTGGTTCCCTCGGTGTTGTTTTACTGCGAAATCTTATTCAAAAGATGCCTTCCACTGGGAAATCCTCTATGTGGTTGTAAGGAATCGCTGGCACTGAAAATCTCTTTCTCTCACACCTCACGTCATGATGCTATTTTTAACTACAGAAAACAAAGAACATTCATAATCAGCAAGAGCTCATCCTCGATTCATGGATTGATAAGAAGACGGCTTAATTTAGCTCTTAGTCCAGCGCTGTACTGCTTCAGAGAATAATGTGTACGGCATGGCTGACTTCCGGTGAATTACTGTCGTATTCTGTAGTGTACATAATACAGATTCTATTCCCAATGGTGTAAAGAATTAGCCACAGGTTAATGCGAACCAATTGCTAGGAATGATTGTTTAATGTCACTTGCAAGCAAATGCAATTATAATGTCTTATGACGATTTTAATGTAATGTTAAACATTAATGTGAGACATCCACATGCTCTGTTTGATGCTTGAATCTCGGCTGTGAGGATGAGACCAACCATGATCGCAGTGACCTTCTCTATCATGCCCCTCACCACCCTCCCCGTGCACGACTATCATAATCATAGTTCAAAACAAACTCGTATGCGATACCAGCTAGCCTTCCTTTTACCATAAGCTACCATACTTTCCCATGCTACATGACCATTACAATAATGGCCTTTCAACATATGTACATACATGCATACCTTCAACCAACTTGCCAGTGCTATTACCAATGCCCTAGCTCCTATATTTCTACTATTACCATTTTTACTAGCATTACAACATTGCTTCTTTAACCCGAGGGTAGCTGAAACATCTAATTCGCAAGCCATCGAACTGTTTCCCGTTAGCAACCCATGCAGTTAACTCTTTCCCACTGGCAAGCGAACTTTATAAATTAATTCATGTAATTGTGCCGTGTTTTTGTCTCACATTGTAAGTCCAGTTTCAACCAGCTTAGTTTAACTGTCCATGTAGCTATAACCTGCTAGGTGTCTCTCAGAGGGGTACTGATACAGTAAAGTGTCCACTATTCTCTTCCATTAAGCTTTTTGATTTTCATTCACCAACTTAGTCTAGCATTGATGAAGCTCTTTGTATGTCATATATCGTTATTCTGACCTATATTAGGTAGTACCTCTTTGTAAAATGTTCCGAGATGAAGTGTTATCTTAATCAATTTTCTTTGATATCAGCCCAATTCTAGCACGTTCCGTTTGATGATTTATTTGTCTTATTCAATATGTTCATACAGCAAGACTAATAATAATAATCAAGTATGAAGTACACAAATCCGTACAGTGAACATCATTATGACGCAGGATCACGGGTTTAGTTCAACGAGAAATAGCCATGGTTTTCCGCTCATAGTGTCCAACTATTTACTAATGCTACTTCAAGTATTTGCAATGCTTAGACCTATGCTAATAATATAAGAGTATACATAAGTATGTGATTCATACAATTTATATGAGGAAGGGATGTGGTAGAGAGGTGGGATGAGGGATTGGGTTCATTGGGTCCATGTATAGCTATAATCTGCTAGGACCTATGAATGCCCAGTCTACATTAATTTTGATTTTACTATATGCATGTTTTTAAAGAATTTTTATTGAAGTACTTGTTTATGTTATTGGCCATCTTGTTATTAAACCTGACCTTCTCTTACTACCTTTTTCTCTTTCTTTCCTTTAATTACTGTATAACATTCTTCTTTAAAGAATTCCTTTACACTATAAACCTTGATATCCTACTTAGCTACAATAAAAATTAGTGCATCCATATTTCATTGCAGCTTCAGAGAAAGGCATTGCACGAGCTGAAAGAATGTCACCTCAGGAGCAGTAATTTAGCTTCCTTAGAAGGGATTGTTTGTGCCCTGGAAACATTGCCGAATGTGACCAGCATCCTTCAGACCTTCCAGAGTACCAGCGCCGCCGCTCCTAGCAATGCCGCCAGTGTCACACCGAGCTTCGGCTCCACCGCCTCGACCTCCACCCGCCAGTCTGTAGTGGTTGACCTGGTTTGCAACCATGGCTACACTTGGGTCAAGGTTATTGCAAGAAAGGCCCAAGCACTCCATCTTGTGTGGGCAGGTAAGATATTAAGCTTGGAACAAAACCTCCTCCCAACTTACAGGTTTCATATTCTATGGTAATATCTCTGTTATCCCTTGGCATTAATTAATATGTCAGCTACCTGAGCTCGGCGTTTGGCGCCCCTGATTAAAGCTTTCTAACATGATTCACCCATCCTACACTGATAAAAGGAATCTGCAATGTCAGGAGAACAGCAGTCCATCTGAAGCGATTTCCCAGGTCCCGTTTATGTAGATAGATCTAATGTTTTAGTGGATACAATCACTTATTTATAATGGGCGTCAAATATTTGCCTTATTAAAGGCCAAAACAGAGAAGGTATCGTTAACGAAACGTTAAAAGTGGGGTATATCAAATGAAGTAGATCTGCAGCCTATAAAAGAAAATCACGAATTTCAGGGTTTATATTGGATTATTCATATTTATTTATGAAGATTAAAGACAGGGAATAACATTAGAAAGATTATAGATTATGGCTCTGGTGTGTTGAGGCACATTGACTGAGGGGTCAAAGGAAAAGGTATCAAAGGGCCTTTTACATGTGCTATCACCAGGCACTTTTTGTGGTAAAAGAAGCCACTTTAGGTCGTCACACTCAACCGAAAAAGGGCACTTTTAGTTGTACAGATGCCCCCCCCCGTTTGGATCTCCCCTGTACACGTGATCGGGACATTATCTAATTCACAAGTCAATATTGTCACATATTGATATGTGTATGCAAAGTATAACAATATTTGTAAGCATTTGAGTCCTTAATTCTCAACTCAGTAACCCGGGTTAATACACCATCTGTAAGCTAAAAGGGCCTTGTCCACTAGGCCGATTCTTATCCGATTTTCACAGATTTTAGTGCAAAAGAGTCCTGTGCGGCGCAAGATCGCATGAGAATCAGCTTAGTTGACTCGGCCCTTAAGACAACGGGATAAGTATCATACTCAACTTGGCCACAACCTGACACCAAATTAACTCTATTCTTCTGTAAGCTTATATTGGTCACAGGCTTCTCTAGGAGATTCAGAAAATGGAATTTAATGGTAAAGACAAGATCGGGACGAAAGGAGCACTGCCTGATATGTAGTTTCATGCTCTGTGGCACTGGAAGGCTCTGATGTGGGCCTTGCGGTCAGATTAATTACCCTAGATAAGGTATAGTGTCTACCTTAGAAGTTTTAGGGCCCCTGATGCCTTAAATCAATATGGCAAAGGCAGCCGTTGACAATCGAAAAATCCCACTCTCTTAGCCTAAACAGAGATTTTATACTACATTAAATAAGTATGATAGACCTTCGCCAAACATGGGATGTTTGCGTTTCTCTTATTTTGTGTTATATTATTTCTTGTAAATTAAATTAAACAATGAAGGGTTATGTCAGTGCTTCTTTCAATATATGTAATACGGATCATTTGAATCCTGCACAGTATGACTAGTGATGCCTGTTTTGGAGGGGGAGCAATTGAACATGTTCATTCGTGCTTTCACCTGTTCATACATCAGTCCATTCCTGCGTTCATACATGATGCACACACATACGTACATGCATATATATATATATGTGCATGTACATGTATGCACATTCATATACTGTATATCCTAAGGGGGACCCACACATGGCTGATTCTAAGCCGATTTGAATCCTGATTTGGGTCTCCCGATGAATCCTAGGATTTCATTTCAAATCGGGAGACTATTCGGCACATTTTTGTCTCCCGATTGAGTTTTTGTCTCCCGATTTAAGTATATTTTGAAAAATCCTGGCCGATTAGAGATTCTGACCGATTTTTCATATTTGAAATCGGGGCTGGTCATTTGAAATCGGGGCAGGTTTTTTGGTAATTGTGTATGTGTGGGTCTAGCCCAGATGCATCAGGGGATCCCCCAATGAATCGGGAGGGCACTGGGACGGATCGGGGTGCCCTCCCGATGATCCATTATATGGATCATCGGGGCAACACTCCCGATTTGTGTTAGGATTTTAAAATATTAGTAATTCTGACAGGCAACTATTTTTTGGAGTATCAACAAGATTTTTTCACTTTTATAATCCTCACTTCTTCTGTACAGGCCGTCAGTTTTTTTCAGTTTATTTTACGATTTCTTTTTTTACAAATGTGATGTGTCACAAGTCACCAAAGATGGATTTTGAGATACCACCATATTCGAAAGCAGTTCCTAATGATAGAAAACTTTAATAATATTTGTTTTAAAATATTTTTCTACATGTGATGTGCCACACAAAAATGAGTCACAATATATATATATATATATAATATATATATATATATATATATATATATATATATATATATATATATATATATACATATATGCCTATATTATGTTTTATAATATATTATATTATGTATGTATTATATACATATATATATTTGCATGTACACCCATAAACATCATGAGAGTATATAATACAGAACTGACATTGCATCTTTTTTCTGGTTTTGTTCGAAGAGAAGTCGGAGAGTTACAAATCAATTAGAAGATCTACGGGAAAACATCACATACTACCATTAATATACCATCAGGTTATGTTTGATATTTCATGCAAAATCAAGGTCCATTCGTGTGAACGTAAAACGCATATTCTTTAAGCATGCTCTTCTCACCGGACCTTTAAGGAACAATGCAATCTTTGAGAAATAATGCTTCTGATTTAGACGAGGCTGATTTAAATTTACGATTGAAAGTGCCTGTGACTTAAGCTAATTAGACGTGTAACTACTTAACCTTTGCGTCCTCAAAACCGTTCATTTCCATTTACGGCACGTTATCAAGTGTGCTTCTGACACTATTAGCTGATGGCCTTCGCAAATGTTTGCTCCATGTTTGTAATTAAGGCCAATTAACCGCTGCCATTTTCCACTGGCTTCAATGTTTTGTTAGGAGCGCTGTAAGACCATTTCTCTAGTATGGACCCCATTACCCCTGCTAATCATGTCACCTTATATGTTAGACGATAGCCCCAACCTAGGAACTTGCATTCGTCCTGAATCTGGCTTAGTGTCAGTAGGGAAAAGGCTAGAGAAACAGAAATGTGGAAACGGCATTCTTACTGTATTATTAAGTCTATCGCATTCTTCGCCACTATCGACTCACGTTGTAGGACATTGGTGTCATTGAGGAGTTTATGTCAAGCCCTCATCAGGTACGTATATATCGAGATGAATTAGTGAGAGATAGATAGAGAGAGAGAGAGAGAGAGAGAGAGAGGGGGGGGGGAGAAGCGAAAGTTATCATAAATTATTGTTAATGGGCATTTGTTTATGCTTGATTCATTATGATAAACTTAAAGTATTTTCTCCTATGAAATCTTTATTCATAGAAATTAGCCATGGAAAGTATTACGTGGCCAACTGTGTTGTTATATTGGCTAAATCACCAACCATTGGTGATGGCTCTTGGCACTTCTCAGAGAAAATCAGTACCTCAACAACCAAGTCGTCGCGATTATTGACTTCTGTCACTTTTAGATGTCCTTGAGATTTATCAATATAATTGCATTCCATACTGGCCAAAGCAAGAGAAAATCGAAGCAATAGGTGGGTCATGTATCGAACTTTGTCCCCCTTCCCTTCCAGGCATATTAGTACCAAATAATAGTGTACTTCATGGATCTATTTAATTAGATCTGATTGTCCGTTGTCACATTTTAGCTTTAAAATAAGGTTATAAACCAAAGTTTCAATAAATTTAATCTTTTGGTTACCAGAATAAGAAAAGATTAGGTATTTTATTTCCATCGTCTCAATTGTAAGTGGGGCAAAATTTTCGAATTCCCTAAGGGGGACACACACATGGCTGATTTTAAGCCGATTTGAGTCCTGGTTTGAGTCTCCCGATGAATCCTAGGATTTCATTTCAAATCGGGACACTATTCGGCGCATGTTTGTCTCTCGATTGGGTTTTTATATGTATATTGAATTTTTATTCCATAACAATATACAGAACTGGACAAAGGCCTCTAAGAATAGATCTTCCGACGAGCCAAAACAATAATAAATGATGACATAATATACAAGCTTTTACCAGGTGGTACACAATATTGATCAATACATGCTTTCAATTACGCGATATTTCAGTGTTTCTACCTAAACGTCAGTACATCAGTACTACTAGTGTTAGATTATATACTATTTTTTCTGTCAGAATATTTTGACTGATAAGTACATATCTGTCAATTACAGTTTTGCGGATTTTATTTTTAAATCAGAGGAAGTCAAGTTCGAAGTACACATTCCTTGTTCATTAGATCCAGTTTATATCGTAGCTTGTTTTTTTAAAAACAAGTAGCTTAATTTCTATAGAACACCAATCAAACCATATCTGT
The DNA here is from genome assembly GCA_942159475.1 of Sthenelais limicola. Lineage (NCBI taxonomy): Eukaryota > Metazoa > Annelida > Polychaeta > Phyllodocida > Sigalionidae > Sthenelais > Sthenelais limicola. The sequence continues at coordinate 110,433,861 of OW804096.1, read as the reverse complement.
AGTTCTGGGACGTATAAATAAAAGTCACCCCCTTTGTACAATGTAGTTGTGCTTGTTCTTCATGAGTTGAACAATCACAGTTTAAAACAATGAATAATGAATTAAATTAATTATCGATGTCTCGATCATATAGTTCTACATCAGTTCACAGATATGGAACTCCCGGTTATAGAATACGCATATACTAAATATACATTAGGAACATTTTATCTATAAAGTTCTTAATACATAATATTATTCTCAAAAATACTTGATGTATATAAACAGATATGGTACAAGTCAAAGCAATATTATTCCCAATGCAATTATTACTTTCCATGTGTTAACATATGAAAGTTTACAAGTTGAGATTTTTGTTATTTGCACCATTGTCTCCATTATTCGGTATAGGTGTACATAGAGGTATAGTAGTATATAGGAAGTGGACATTGACTCAGATTTTCCTGCACTTGTGACTACGGTAACCTTAGTTTGAAGGGTTAATGCTTACTTTGTTACTTACTTACCCTAGTTACAAAGAGAATTGATAATTTTACACATCTTATATTTATTGAAGAATAATGCTATATTGAAAGTGGAATTTCACTCTATGACATATGTTTTATTTAGCATTTTAAACACCATTTAGTGCCTTAAGTTAGGTGAGCACACAATTTAATAAGAGAATTTTATTCATATATATATAAGAGTGGAGTAAAAAAGATCATGGCAGATCTGGTCGATAAAATCATCAGTGTTTTTTGGTGTTATTGATTTGTATCACAGAAGGTTTGAAGCTGTTGGATAAATAATATTATACAAATATGTATAAAAGTCAATAATATTGCTGGTATTAGAATCAGGCACTTATAATTTACTAAGATCTTAATAATCGTCACAGAGTTGTTAAAAAAGTGATAACTAAAGAAGATACCATCTCACCTGAAGAAGGGCAAACTAGCCCGAAAGCTTGTGTAAAAATAAAACCAGTAATAACAACTTTATTACACCTCTTATAAAATCATCATTGACCGAACGACCAAGACTGATTTTGAAGGGGCTAAGGGAAATCTTAGAACGGTTTAACTTGTTATTTACTAAGATATATGTAATGACCCTTGGAGAAATAAAGACAATAAGAAGAATCTATATTTTAGTTACTCTGTTTTATTCGACGATGGATATTTAGACATGGTATATATTTTAGTTACTCTGTCTTATTCGACGATGGATATTTAGACATGGTACAATTGGGTACATAATATAAAAGGTGTTGTAAAGGTAAGGATAAGGTATAAAAGAAGTAGGTGAGAATAAAATGTAGATACGGTACTGACTTTCATTGCCACCTTGTAGCCACTCTATACATAATAGAAGATAGAAATAATATGCGCAAAGCACGAGGAATACATGCGCAGCATGCGCGTATATGTAAACCTATATTAAATCAAGATGTAAGTAGTATAATGAAAGTAAGGTTAAAACATGGCACTACATATAATATAATTATTAAAGATATATGCGGGTGTCAACACACACGCCACATTGCGGCTCCTATTTTTCTTTGAAATATTTCGTTATCATAAGTTGAGATGTATTTGTGCATTATCTTCAATATCTACTGGTTTTTTTTATTACAGCTGTTTGAGTCCTGTTCTTAATTTTAGATTCATTTTCATTGATTATGCTGCTTGATTACTAAATTTGGGTGATGTGGTCCACTTCAAATGACCATAACTTTTCTTTGAACCCGGCAAACATGCAAACTGATCAGAAAATTGATTTCACACTGATTGTTACCCTATCTGATCAATGATTTAATCAGTGTTTGGCACTCGTCAGGGCAATTCAATTATTTTGAGCATTTCATCCCTCAAAATAAAAATAGTAGTCTGTCAACCTTACAGTTTTTCTTTAGTTGTGTCTTGCTATTACATATATATACCTACTAATCTCATTTAATCGTGCTAGAGACAGTAAATAGGGGCATTCTATTATATATATGAGTTCTACTACCTGTACTGTGAGTTGAGTACTACTATGAGACTATAGGGTGCAAAACTACCAATGCAACTAGTTAATGAGATTTCTTTTACTAGTTTTAGCAGACGTTCGTGGGTTTAAAAAACGTCAGGTTTCGGGGCGGTGTCAGATCGAAAAGTGACCCCCATCAAAAAGTGAACCATGGGTCGATTTTCAGTAATCGAAAAATGATCTACCCTATCAAAAAATGACCCCCTCTGAATGCTCTTATACCAAAGGTATCAACTAATGATATCATGAAAGGAAGGGGTCATTTTTCGATGACACACCAACTGCAATGACACCATATATCATGTATTAATATAAATTAATGACATCATGGAAGAAGGGAGTCATTTTCCGATAGTATACCAAAGATATGAGACCACATTTATATACTACATGAGGTAGGCCTATAACAGAATGCTATAAAACCAAAGGTATGAAATGATATATGGACGTAGGGGGTCAATTTGATATACACTATGGTACCATATGTGTAACTCAAACCTGGCCGTTAATTGAAATAAAAGATAAACAATGATAAAATGAATAATTGGGTTTGTGCTGTCTGTTGTTTATTGTGTTCTGCCGCTATAATAAGCCTGTCTACTTTAAACAACTGAGAACGAAGTATCTACTAGCTTCCCTACATTCCGATATATACAAAAATGCCTTGTATATCGATCATTTCTACATTAATTTTTAATACGATCATGTACATTTACTTTTAATTTAATATTTTATTCTTAGTCAGCTCGCAGTTATCGAAGTTATGATTCGCAACCTCAGCATCGATTTAAACCTACGATCTTAGGTCCCGTGTGCTGAGGGTGTTGAAGCCAAATGCTAGAGGTCAAGATCAACGGTTCCAGGTGGCTTGTTCTTATTGGATCTTAACACAAGCACCACACCTTGATAGCTCTCTTTTCACCAACATTACGGCATGAAGGTGTTGGAAGTCTCTGGACCTGGCTCCCCACAGACATGTATATCCCTTCGCTCAGCAGTTTTAATCCCCATGGCCTGAGCTCCAAAATCTCAACATACCGATCTGCCAGAAAACCATCCAAAACCTGAACTATCACCTCTGAACTGCCTGCTGACCTTTTCCATTTTGCACATTGCACGGCATTATGTAAAGTGCTTCGCTTTTGCTTTAGCCTCTGCCCTTTAGCCAAGCGTTTCACCTTTGAGTCGGCGGAAAATTGGATGGCTTTTTTACTTTAATTGTATCTGTCCAAGCACTTGTGTTGAAACCTTTTATTTACCATTCATGGGTTCGCATTAAACTAAAAAAATAAATATACATTGCATTAGTACTCATATGTTTCATGTAAAGCATTGTGTGAGTATTAAACATATCTGGGAATAATGCTTGGTGGACTATACATATCTGTACATGAAAATATGTCTACTGCCAGCTCTACTTTCGCTCTATTGTGCTTTCATTGCTCCCCAAGTCCTGTAAAACCCTCACGCCCCCTGATGTGTCACCGGTAAACGCGCGATGAACGCTCGCCTTGGAATGAGTTAACTCTCCCGTTTGATACTAGGTGGCAATAGTAGCTTACTCTCATCTTATACGTCGTGTATAGGCCTTCGCTTTTGAAGAAGCGAACAAGGCATGGCTATCTATATTTGATTTCAGATGGAATATTATATTATCCGATGAAATACTATATTCATGGCTCTGTGCTTCTCCTGTTGTTGTTGAGCAGGTTCTGGAGGTGGAGAGGCGTGGCGAGGTCCTCTGGCCTATTGATGGCTTATTGATTTGGTAAGAACCTTAATTTTAAAAACAAGTAAAAGCAGCCAGATATATATTTACTCCTGTGAGAATCAGACAGGGACACGTATAATATGCATCGCGTTATGGTCCGAACAGCGTACTTTGGCATAGAATAACCATGGCATGTCCTTTCCTTCGGTACTTAGTTTTCCTATGGTTCGATCCCTGAGACCTCTTATGCCATTTATGCCATGAGGCATGTCTATAAATCCTGACTTTGTTGGTACACTGCAGAGAAAATACTATGAAAGTTAATGCGAAACCCGAAACAGAGGTTGGTGTCTTTGTTTTGTTTGAAGTGTTTTTTATTCAGGCTTTATCAATATTTACAGAGCTCTCCATCAGTACACATGCCGATGTATGTTATTTGATTGTGCAAACTCAGCTATAGCAGAGCCACACACCATGTATGTATGGCTCTGGCTATAGAAAGGAAATTGCAAAGTGTGATAAATGGAGATATAAGACTGATCAACAATAAGAGAGTTATAAGATCAGTTGAATATTCGGCCCTTATATAGCAAAAGTTACATATCTCCCATGTCAGCCTATACTCGGCTAGATATAAGATAATTGATTTTATTATTAAAGTTGTTGTTTCTGTAGCATTCTTGCTAGTTGGTTTACCTTTGGTTGGATGATATTTTTCATGTTAGAAAAACGTTGTTTAAAAGTTAGATTGCTATCAATTACGAACGTAGGTACCTTACAATGGATAATTCAACAACAAACGTTTTGAACGCCGTATCGAACCTATCCATGGATATATCTTATTGCTTGTATTTATATCAGTTTCCTTTTAAATAATAAAATGTTAGACTTAGGTGTGTTGTCAACTGTCAAGTGTATGTCTTCCATACTCCCTACCTCGAAGGCTTCCCTTTCTGATACGAGAGTTGGTGCATTAAACCTCATGCATTTGAGCAAGGTAAGAGGTCTCTCTGAGGTCTCTCAGACTAGTCTAAGGAAGTAATCGTATATAGTGCAATGCAAGTTATGATAAGAGGGAGTTGCAAGGCCTCTAGCAGTGGTTTAACACACACTCGTACATAGTGCAATGCACCCTGAATACACTAGCATAAAATATGTTGACTCTCTAGCCTGGCCCTTCTAACCATATTCACCAACACCTGTAATTTATTGTTAAAATCTAAGATTAAAAGTAGAGAGCTGACAGAATTCATTGAATGTAGCAGTATTGTCTTCTAAAATTGAAACTGTAAAACCAAAACAAGGGGTCTGAAAACCTCCCTCCTGCTGGAGAGAACCCTTTACCGCAGTCATCAACTGGAATAAAATGTTTTCTAACCTAATCTAATCTAATCTGCCAATGAGTCTGTTGCCTCACGAGGCTGAATGCCAATAGCCAACTGTGGCTACTGGCATGGGCATGGCATGGCATGGCAGGGCATGAGAAACTACAATCGGATTAATTTCCCAAAATCCTCGTCCTCTGTCTTCCCCTCTCCCCTCCAGCTGTGTAGTTTTGTCTGTAATGATGGGGTGGAATGGAGGAATAACCGATTGGAGGTAAATACAAACATTTTAAAATTCCTCCACTAGATGTCTCTCTATATCTGTTCAGAAACATGTTGGATACCCTAAAACTAGCTCATGCCCCTCCCCTTGCTTATACATCATGTTGTTGTTGTTTAATAACTCTAGCAGTGGTTTTAGCTAATCCGAGGGCATGAGCGAACAATGATCCCAAAAGCTTTAAAACTACTGATGCGACAATTAACAGTTAAAAAGGGGACAGTCAAGCTCCTATTTTGGATAGTAATCTTTAAATATCTGTATTCCAAGGCTTATATCCCCCTTTCTCACTCTCTGTCTGCCCCTCCCTCTTCCACCGCTCTACTCTTTCAATTCTACCTCCTTTCTCCCTGCCTATCTGTCCTTCCCTCTTCCTCCCTCTTCCTCCCTCTTCCTCCCTCTTCCTCCCTCTCATCCTCCTCCCTATTCTCCCTCTTCCTTGATTTATATCTCCTAATCATCCTCCCTCTCCAAACCACCTTCCGCCCTTTTTTGTCCTTTTTTTAGAATTTAAACAGGAGATATTCATTTTATTTCTTGCAATATATTCGGGTTAAGACTACAGAATGGACCCATATCATTGAATTAGTGGAAGACATTTTATCAAGCATTATAATGGCTGAGTATGAGCGTATAAACAGAAAGTAGTTACTGCTTTATATAAGTATAGATATGGATAGATACCAAATAGATACATACTAGTTAAAGTCAAAATACCTTACTAGACTCTTAAATTGTCAAAGAAACATTACCGAACTATATGTTTAAGTTAACATAAGCAGGATATAAGCTTAGGCGCTTGACATCTGATTGTCATAGCAACAAGGAAACTCTGCTGGCCATTGAATTAGCTGGCAACCCAGTCAGACTGGAAGTATGCATGCTCACTGAACTTGCCTACCTCGGCCCAAGATATCTGGATTTTCCCTTATACTATAGGCAGTGCCACAGGCATTCCAATATCCTTCAATGCAGACTCACCCAACTTGCCGACCTTGCCCCAAGATATCAGGATTTCTCCTCTCCTTATACTAGTATTACTAGGCAGTGCCACAGGCGTCATCTGGCACGTACGATAAGCCTCCAGCTCACCCTTGTTGGGGATATCCACACAAGATCAGATCACGATACTTGTCCCAGCCACAATGAATTGAATGTAAACAATTTATCATCATGTGTCATCAAAACAACCCCATCTCATTTCACCTCACTCAATCTACAAACACTGAACTCTGGGGTGAATAACAGGTAGACCCATAACCTGATCCCCGTTGAACATGATGGCCATCGTTATGAATTCCCTCCTGGTAAAATATTAAAATTAATTTAAAATAAAATAATAATACACATATACTCTACATGATGAAGCTTAAATTAATATTGTGTCTCTTCCATTCATAATAATGTCCTAGATATGCAGGTTGTCCCGTTACGTAGCCCTTCATCATATTCTATTCAGGTTTTATTTACTTTAATATCTCTCCATATAACCGCCGAAGAATATTCGATTTCACCAACATTGTGCAATTATAACCCAAACTCCACATCCATACTTTAAGAATAAATTGTGTCCTAAGTTTATTATACAGCATGAAATAGCTGCCACAAAGTATTTAAAAAGAATTGGTCTAAATGGATCTTAATTTTGATTAAGATTTGTGTCACTGTTTGCTAATATATTTATTGCAAAATACTATCACCGTTAGCATTAACTTTAAGTCATTGTTCCTGAAGCGTGCCTAGGCATAGGCCCTGGAGTCCAGGTACTTAACACGCCCTGACAACATTAGAAAATTCGATAGTTTTAACCCTTACTCTTCATGGGAAGGGACGCTGCTCAAATTGTCACCAATAATCTATGCATTCATCAATTCTCACGGAATGGGGTCAGGCAGCGTTTTTGGATTCCAAGGTTCACTGTGCTTACAGTGACCACCCTCGTCATCTTGGGACCATATATTATATATTTTATATATTCACGATGAAGATAGGAAGATGTAATTAACTGCAATGTCTCCCACGCATATATAAATTCGAAAGCAAGGACCCCGGGTATGGGCCAGGTACAGGCATTTCATTCTAGCCACCATGCTCATTCCCTATAAGAGGAAGTTGTCCCTAGCTGTTACATGATCAAAACCCCACTATCAATCCGTTCCCCTTTTAAGTTATCATATTCTGGGTTGCCTACAATGAGCTGAAAGTCAATGGAATATAGATCATAGATACGTCAGGCAAGATTATCTAGTTTGGTTAGAGAAATGGTGATGTTTTGAGTTTGTAAGGAAGCCCCTTGACCTGCAGTTACACACTGAAGCTTCCAAGGTGAAATGTCTAGTCTGTTGAGAAGCTGAAGATGGCGAGGGTGGATTTCTAGACCAGAAGTGACAGACCCGCCCTCTGTGAACAGATAAGCCCACCTCCGAAATGCCTTATGTCACCCAACCCATCAGTGTCATCTCCCATCAAAGAACGACCCGGATTGATGGCCCTGTTTTCAATGTTTTCCCATGTTATTTGTGACCTGTAAAGATGTTACAGAGTCTCATTATAGATCTTAATAAGGTAAATCAATGGTCCCTTGGCAACCGAATGAGGATTAATAGCAGCAAAACCAAAATAATCTACCTTGGAGCACCTAATGTCATTACCCCAGACAAAATTAATACAGGACAACGAACCATTGAAGTTTCACGTAAATTCTGCTACCTAGGAACCACCATTGATAGCGACCTAAATATGCAGATGTCCCCAAACCAAATTATCTCTGTACTGTATAATAAACTTAGATACTTTCAGGTCATCAGAAAATTGTTAACCCAGAAAGCAGCTTGCACAGTATATAAATCTACTGTACTCTGTATCGTTGATATACAATATTAACACTATCCCTGCACAGATAAACTCCTTACTAAAATCCAGAGGGCACATAATAATTTCCTGAGATTAATCCTCTTAAGTGAGCCGTGGACCAGTATACTTGAATTACACAGAAGAACAAACACCATGACAATTGCAAATCGAATTAGATTTAATATATTAAAAACTAGCCATTTCAAAATCAGTGAAAAACCCGAAGCCTGCCGTTGCAACACAGGCACCAGACGAGCAGATGCTCCTCTATTTAATATTACTTTACCGAAATCAACTAAAATCTATGTATTATAATATTGTCTCCGAATGGAATAATCTAAATGTCCAAATACGATCTTTAAAAAACTTTAACGATTTAAAAAAAACCCATCAAATTTAGCCTACTGTAGTAGGCCCCACTGTCTGTTTGTTTATTTGTATATGTATAATGTGAGGAATTTCTCACTTCATTTGTCCAAGTTAAGGGACAAAAAAAAAATTTGAATTGTATAATGTATAATTTAGAAATCCTAGTTTCTTTTTTCTCTCCAGCTCAGGGCCCAGTGGTTTACCACCTTAGGGTGAATTGGGGAGCCATGATTTAAATCATAACTACCTTACACTGATGCAACTGCTCATTAACCTGAATAAAAATGATTAAAAAACTCGTCTGAAAGGAAACTTGACTTAGTTAGCTGCCCTTCTGTCTGGAAAAACTACTGCATTTATGGTTTTGCGATGCTGTTTTGAAAACGTTCATGCACTCTCTCCCTGTTGTAAATTCCCGCCATGTTTACATAGCTTCAACCCCCCCACACGCTACCCCTACTCCCGCCGCCTGCCACTGCTAGTGTGTAGCCTTGCTGCTGAGGCAAGGCTACAGGTATTAACACTGACAAATGGATTGTAATGCGACAGAAGGAGGGAGGGAGGGTGGGTGGTGGACAGTGAGAAAAACAACTATAAGAACAAAAACAGAAAATAAAATAATATCATGTATCGATCTAGCGGGCTCAATTTCTGGACGGGAAGCGACCAACCCGCCCTCTGTGAGGGCGGATCAGCCCACTTCCAAAATTCCTTACGTCGCCCAATCAACCAGTGTCCACTCCCCATTAATAGACGACTGGGATTTCTGGCCCTGTTTTCAATGTTTTCAAATGTAAGTGTTGACCTGCTGATGGTCTCAAAGGAAACTTGTGTTAGGTAGGATGCCTTTTTGTCGGAGGACTTATATAAATACATTATATGGTACACAAAATGCTGTTTTGAAAACATTCATGCACCCTCTACCTGTTGTCACTCACTCCCGCCATGTTTACATAGGTTCAACCACCCTACACCTACCCTAGCTTACTCCTGCTGCACACAGTCATAGACATTGGATTTCCCGTACGCACGACGCCAGTGGCGGTGGGTGGTATGGGACACTATATGTAGGAGGGGGGGGGGGGGGCGGAGGGGGGGGGGATGAGAAAAACCACAAATATAAGAACAAAAACAGAAAATAAAATAATATGATCTAGCGGTCTCAATTTCTGATGCTCAGTGCTGATCCCTAGGGTCGGGTCGGAGAGACCAAACCAAATAATGCAGATCGGGTCACTGCTACAAAACCTTGTGCTCTTTCTTAGCTTACAGACATCAGCTGCCATTGAACTAAATCTAAACCTCCTCCCGTGGACCTCTCCTTTAACCATGTGCAGGCACTCACAACATCCTAAGCTAGCTTTGAGTTTAGATGCATTATCATGTAAATTGTCTGATATCTGTACAATTATTTTATTTCTGCCAGCATGCAGTTGAGCATGTATAGGAGAATCAAGCCTATCGCACTCCACCATGGGAGAAGCTGAATCCTGTATTAGTAGCTATTAGTCTTGCTGCAAAGACGTCGCCGTCTTTGCGGCGATGGGTTTGCATTGTTTAGGAGGGGGAGGGGGAGCAAACGTCTACTTAGAAATCAACACAGACACTAGGAACCATAGAACTCGCACATTTCATTCCTACTGGTGTGTGCACGCTATTCTAGACCTAAGAAGTTGGTACTACTAATTACTCTTTGTGAGTACACCGTAATCCCACTCCAAATTTTACACTCTCCCTGGTGAACTCAACTGTTGAGCTAATAATGGAAATCAGGGGTATTATATAGACTGTGAAATGCATGTTACTTGCAGCATCCGCGCTGCCAAACATCAAGGTCAAACGACGAACGCTATGACACCTGATACAACGTTATATTCCTTCTCAAATGACCGAAAGATCTATTGGTGACACAGCATTGATGACGTGTGAAAAAATCGGATATATGCACAACTTCTGCTTATAATAGATCTTTTGTAGCAGCCTCGACAAATATGCTACCCAGGGGAAATTTAAATACGTGTAGTATTGTCCTCTGATTTGCATACTACATGTATGACTATGTTAACAATTGCCTACATGCCTACATTTCCATTCCTGTACGTTAAGGTTTTCCCCCGAGGTGTTTCGTAGTTTAGGCGTTTTGGGATTTCAGCTTTTTGAAGTTTGGATGTTGCAGACTTATTGAATATTATGCAAACATAATATTATTACAAAAATCAAGATGCACATCCAAAAGTATATAATTATGTTGCCAGGATGATATGGCATGTAAAGGGATGATATGGCATGAGCCTCTCGTCCAGGATCTTTACTCAAGTATGTAAGGGGACAAAGTCATGCATGGCTCATTAGCACTTGTCTGTAAGCTGAGCGAGGAGGAATGCTATAGAACTCTTATGGTTTGGGGGAATTCATTCTCCATCACGATATAAGAGGTACCTATGTTGAGATATATTACAGGTATAATATATCTAGATCCACATATCAGTAAACGTTACATTATGCCACATATATCCAGAAACTGCAAAAGGTCAGATCCAGCACAATCATCTTCAACATAAGTAGCAAAATGTTTACCATAATTAATGTAACCAGTACTACTTAGACAGGTAGTTTGACTGTGCTGCTGCCACGTTTCCTATTTACCGCATATAGACGATGAAGACTGCTAGAACACAACAAAAACTGTTAACAGTAAACCACTGTAACTGCTGACAGTAACATGAAGGACTGTTTCCGATAACTGTCACTGTTACTTGTTGTGGCTTTTTTCATGAATTTATTATATTATATTTATCATAATTGACCATAGTGGTGAAATATAGATTTCTCTAAGTTTACTACATTGCCATCTAGTGGCAATGAGCAGGACCAAATGAGATATCTCGTGCATGACAAACCACCTGACGAACTCAGCTGCTGTTTAAACCGCAGCAGTTTACTGGGGGGTTAGGAGTTGCCATTTTTGTTTTATCCATAAAAACGTGAAAAAATGCAGCATTTCCCCATAGACTCCCATACTAAACAGGTACTACTTAGAGTACCCACAGCTAGCTGTGTTTCCTATAAACATGTCAATTTCAGACAGCTAAATCTTTTTTTAATGTGATGACATACTTTTTAAGTGGTGATCGACACACCGCTTACATGAATGGCTGTGCCCCATGGTCGTTTTCACTCCCACCTCCGTTGCTCCTGTTGCCTGAAGTTTTCACACAGCGCACGGTATTTGGTGCCCCCCTACCAACGGCATAACTCAGATTGTTATGCTGCAATCCTAAAATGGCATGTACTACTCACAGATTCTCTATTGGAAATATGGCCTTTAGGCCTATTGTAGGCTTAGTTTTGATCTCAGTAGGCATAGGTAGTGATTGCTGCTGTGTTTTTGCAGCTGCAGTGTTGTTTTTGCGCTCAATTGTGTGATAGGACCCCTACTTCCTCACCAAACGGTCTCCTCCTCCTCCTCCTCCTCCTCCTCCTCCTAGAATCCTTCTATAGACTATAAACAAAATCCTAGGTTGCCAAGTGGTTTTATCTCTTCTTCCTCCTCCTTCGTTGTCATTGCGTTGTTACACGTGATAGGACGCCTACTGCATTGCTATAGCCAAATAGGTTTCCTGGCACTTGAAAATGTTTTTTCAAAATGGCTTTCCCGGCCCTGGAAAATGTTTCCCCCCCCCCTCTCTCTCTCTCTCTACTCCCGCGGCTGCCCCGGCCGTGGTGCGTATAGTCCCCGTATAGGAGCGTGAGGGGACGTGCGATGTGCATGTTAGGTTTGACGTGTGGTTCTTTTATATTTAAAAAAATATACTTGAATATCCAAAGGGCCGCTTATAACAAGCCAAAGCTTAGCTAAGCTTGTGTCTCTTGTTTTTCTTAATATGTGTAGTATAACCTCGCACTATATCTGAAGACTATCTAGGGACATTTGGCAGGTCATTTTTGTTAAATTCTCTAAAACATAAAAGAATGCACCATGCTCCCATACTAAAGGGGTAGTACATAGAATGTATACCGTGAACCCATTTTCCCGTTATAGGCTAATTGCCCCAACTGTAATTACCTGTCATTTGTTTACAACAATGTACGCTAATTAATATTGCTTGATGTCACTTGTCTGAGTAAATGCTGTATAAAAAATTCTAAATAAAAAAAAGAATTGGAAGCTGAAATATCCCAAATTTGACGTGAAAAATGGACGTTTAAGTGAAAATCTGGGATTGGAAGTATATATGTTAACATGACACTTTTTAGAATCTCATAGAGGCCCATGCTTTTCACTCAAACAACATTTTTTAATGGCTCTCTTGAAGGCACAAGCTGTTGTTGTGTTATGTCACAAACTATTGATATAACAGTCATTTAGCCATTTGATGGATGATCAATCCTGGTCTTTAAAATGCCGATGCCAAGGATACATGGACATCGTAGGCAGGCTGCATTCGCATCTGTCACCTTGGTGTAATGAATATCAGTGAGACAGCACTGAGACATCTGGTACTGTAACCCAAGCTATGAGATCAAATGTGAAAACATTGGGACCGTGCCACCTGGGTTATTTCAAGTGCGCAATGGTTCTTAAATAAAATGATCCAAGCTCTGCTTACAGGTCATGACCATATTTTGCTCCAATTTTTCAATGTTTCTACGTTGTTGAATATTGTAAAGAATAATTGATAAGGTCGTATTCTAATGAGTATAATTATATAGTTGGTAAGGATTTGAAAATATATTTAAATTGTGTTATATGCAGATGATTGTTGAGAAGGTAAAATTCCATTATTTCATAATTAAATTCCATATTTTGTGTTATACATTATATATTCTTCTTCCAATATACAATTTGTTCAGTTCACATCTGGTTGCATCATCAAGCTTTCCTTCTATTGTAACGCCCATCACCATTCTCTGTCTTGGCGTTACAAAATAATAGAACATATGGCGCTAGTGACGTGAAATCATGGGAAGGAGTCCTGTAATCTTTTAAAACTCAAAGGGCATAGTTTGATTGATACTACCGCTTTGTCATAGGGCAACCGGAGTGACTGCGGAAGGCACCGCGGTGTAGGCGATGTTAAAATGATTAATAGCCTAGCCATGTGGGGGCGTGTGTATACGGTTATCCATTGTCATACCCACAGCTTGGCTAGATATCTTACGTCCGTAGTACCCAGCTCATGTTATTTTGATATGGTCATGAATTATGTATTGATTCGGGCCTATTACACGAATCTATATAGGCTATTTCATTCGGAGGGAAAACGCTGAGTAGGGATGAAATAAATTGATATATGGGCGACATACCTGTATATATAGTACCGCGATATTGAATCAACTGAACTGACCGATCGAAGACCCCGAGGTCGGGTCCTGCCCTCTGTTATTTGGAGGAAAATACCTGGAAATTCGAGGTGACATTCACTTGATTAGAGCGGTAACGCAGAGGCTACGGCCTCTCCCTGCCACCAAAAAACCAAAGTGTTCTCGTGCTGGGCTCTTTGGGGCTACTGTTTTGGGCTGGTGTTCACCTCGCCAATGGCCTTCGAGGTTATTCAATTATATCGATTGGGCGGAAAGTGCCAATATAACCCTGGTCTTTTCCAGCGCATGATGTCCACTTATGGTGATAATCATGACGAATAGTTGATAGAAAACACTATTCCTCGCTCAGGGCCATGCCTCTGCAAAGGGACGGAGCTATTCATCCTTGAAGTCTACCAATGATTCACCAGTAAAACACCGTCTACATGGAACCTGTTGTCAAAAGAACACTCGGCCACTGAATATGATACCAGGCCTCTCTGTAGAAATGTTATTAGGATCTCGTGTCCGTATGTTCCCTTTCGATGCAAAACCTTATATATAAAATATTTTGTTCAGCGCTCTATAACCCGGGGGTTTCCGAAGTCTCTTCTTGAATCAATTGCTCCCATGACAAAGCGCTGAACATTGACATTTGAAGCATCAAGGTTTCTTGCTCAAAGATTTGGAATTAATTATAGTCTGTTTGAATGTATTGACCCTGCATCATTAGAGGTCGTTGTAAAAACTTGACAACAGTTGCCCTTTAGGAGACAAGTCGGATGCCTCGAGAGATTGTTTCTCTCGAAGGTTTTTTCCTGCCATCACTGCGGCCAATGTTAATTGGGTGCGAACATCAGTAGTGAATTGAAAGTGGCGAGCGCTCCGGGATACTTGTGTGACTATCCAGGATATAGTTGTATATGAGAACGGACTGCTCGAGAATACCAGCCCCTCTAAATGTTCCAGCCACTATTAGTAAACAGTTTGCTAGGATGAACATATAATTGGTCTCCGCTGAGTCCTTCGTCATTAAAGAAGAATTCAAAGGACTAAAGTTGGGATTTCTCTTGCTTTCGTGATTCATCATTTGTCCAAGTCCGACTAGCAAAAAGTTTTTTTAATGAATGAAAAGGTTTTTTTTAATAATACAAAAACAATAATGAAAGAGCCTTTTTATGAGGTTTCAGTGGGGAGCGGTCCCAAAGGTTTTATTATTTTAATCTACTATAAATACTAAAGGTTTATTGTCTTAAGTAGACAAATACCTGGCACTGAACTTTGTAACTCTCCTTCAGAATAAACGGCTGAAGTATTAGTGTATTTAGGTCTGACTTCACTGTCCAGAAATTCATTTTTTAATCATGGGAGAGTGCTGCAGTTGACATGTCCCTATTTCCCGACAGTCTGCTTATAAAGTCTTTTGTGGAGAAGAAACCTCTATCTTTTGATGTTTTGATAAGATAGGCAGATATTGATAAAATGTGGACTGACTGTCCATGCATGTGCGGGAGAGAAAAATGTTAACAAAACCTGTACTGACAACAACCAACATCCTTTCTGCACGAAGTCCCCCACCCCACCCACCCTAATACCAGTATATATGCTTGAAAATCTGTCTGATCTCGATTTTATAGGTGCGATAAGTCAAACTTAAATGCTGGGATCACCCCTGCAATTCCACTGCTGTCATAAGATATCTACAAAGTGTCCTTTTTGAAAGTCTCGGATCACACGGGATATTTTGGACGACAAAGCAGGGTCTATTAGAACCTGTTTGGTCTATGAAGGCTGAGACTAATTCCATTGCTGCTATGATGAATTGCATTCGACCCTAGAGGTAAGCCTCCTGACAGGAACGTTTCTGTCCTCACGCCACCAGTATATTATTTCCTGCCTATATATTGTTGAGGTTGTCAGACTGGTGTTGTATGATATTAGGACATGCATGCCTGGGATATATATGACTTTCTTCTCAATCTGATAGGGGCGGTGATACAGGCAAAAATAGCATTTTTACTCATCACTCACTGGGTCGTTGAAACATTTAATTAGTGTGTGTCCCTCGTGTGGACGGACACTCAATGCAGACTACACTAATCATTTTACTAAAAGGTGGCGGACAATGCACATCAAAGAGACCCTTGGGCCACTGATCTGTGGCGGGGGAACAAAGCACAAACACTATAGCACAGGGGGCTGTGATCATCTGTCAATGTGTTCGGCGCACGCATTCTGTGTGTAGGACACAAGACCTAAGGATATAAACTGCTTGTAGATTAATGTGTTTCATTGCTCCCGGATCCCCTTGCTAGTGTCTTGGGGCATTGGTTCAACGAGCGTAGAATGAAGAGAGGTTTAACATTTGATCGGTGAAACTTGCTATCTGATGGCCCTGCCTGTAGTGTAACAGTATCGCACTCTCACTTTCATCTGAGGTTGGTTGTCATGATTTCTCCTTCTCCAACCAGGGCCTCCAGAAAACAGTCTTCCCGATCATGTGCAACTTTGGAGATGCTACTAAAGTGTTTTTCATTATTGTTTAAATATTGTATAATCTTGTTGGAACTTGAAGATTGGGTTCAGAATATCTGTAGCTCGGAACATGTGCACCCCATTTGTAAGATTTCACAACATGAGCACGTTGACTGAATACCAGACAGTTTTTTTTATCATATCCAACACTTTGATCGGAAGCATACAAACATACCAGATTGGTGATCCATCAAGAAAGTTGTGCCATTGAAGGCCTCGCTACTTAAATGATCTTGATACCATCGATCTTGAGATGAAGATGAAATGTGTTCTTCTAAAATTATTTCGGACCGTTTTGATATCTTGCGGGAATCGATTTTGGTGGATTAATTTTCCTATTCATATATCCAAGGAAGATCGGTCTAGATCTATATCTAATTAATGTGTTGATACCTGTTTTCTCCGTGCGGAAAAATCCCATTACATCGGCACTGCCAGAGACGCCCTTATGTGGCACTAGAGCTCCACTATACAGTAACCTGATACCGAGTGAAAGACCTTGCACTTGCCATAGGCTAGGCGATGCCTTGCGCATTGTCGTGTATATATGAGCTAATAATTGGTGGCGAGACAGGTGATTAGCCTTTGTGATGTGGTCCTAGGCAAAGTAATTAAGGTGTCCTATAATATCCCAAGGAGAGGGACTCTATATAGTTGCTTGGCGGCCCTGCCTCACCGTTCTTATAAGATGTTTGCCCAGGTCTATGTCTTGTGGGACCTGTCTCGGCTATCTTTATTAACTTCGCACTAGCCAAAAAACCTGTATTGGAGAGAATCATCTTACCCTGCTGAGATAAACAATTTTACCTGATTTTGATAAGAGGCTAATCTCGCTCATATAGAAAGCAGTTTCCTAGTCACCCCTTGTCATGCTTAAAATCTAGAGACCTGTTAACCTATCACCCTGTAACTTGGCACTTCCTGAATCGTAAAAGCATTGTGTGGTTCTTTAGAGGTAGAAGTTTGACCGCGGACTGGTGCCCTTGGAGGTGTACTGTTCCGAGAACCTGCCTTTCACAAGCCGGGGAAGGCATCTTCAGGCTGGTCGATTTTGAAGAGAAGCAGCGCGCTTTTAACTCTCGCACGTTCTGTCTTATCTTATTGACCACGGGAATGACGCCTACTACCTAGACGTGCATGTTTAAAGAGAAAGCACGAGCCATGACTATGCATTTAGTGCAGTTGGGCTTCAGGCATATTCTACATCTTTCACGCCCCCGATGTTCGGAACCTCTGTGGCAGTAATGTGGGACTTAGTTAAAAAGCAAGCTCAACTGATGGATCACATCGCGGAAGGTCACGTAAAGTCCTTTCTTTTATTTGAATTAGCCCCGATATTTGGGGACATTTTTGCATTGACAAGAACAGAAAAAACTTGAACCTCTCAGGTATTTACTCTTGTGGATTTCTAACCTGCTTTTTTCTTTTTCTCTTAATAATGGCCTTTTAGAAATGTCTTTGCTGTTTCAATGCACAATGGCAAATGAGGGAAATAAGGCAAGGAATGGCATTCTAATACTTAATCAACAAATGACATGACAGGGACTTTAACATGAGATAATTACTCCCCAATTGCTCCCAAAAAAGTATCAAGCTAGGTATGAGGCATTTGCCAAATATAACATGGTTGTTATTGTGATAATTCAATTTGCGGTCAATTTCCTTCCCGTCTGAAAGGCTAGATGGCCTCTAATCAAAGATGTGAACTCAAAGTGTTCGAAGAGATTTGCAGGCTGATGCCCAACAACAAGGCTCTAATGAGAAGGCCATATAAAAACCTACGTGCGTACATCCCCCTTCAAGACCAAAGAGAAGCTCACGCTTGCCAATGGATTACAGGGTGCTTTCTCACCACTGCCGTGCTAGCTCTGCCCAAGTGGGCTTTGATACGTCCCCAAATCCTTATGCTAGACCTCTCAGTTTTACCCATTAGATAGAGATTGGTTTGCATCTTGGCAACTACGCTCCTGTCTGGACCCCACTGGAAAAACATCTATCACGTTCGTGAAGTATAGGATGTCATTAGATTGGCAATTAGTGAAGTAATTTGTACCTAATACGCACTTGTTCATTAAAGGCTTTGGAAAATGAAATTCTGAAGATAAAGGCAGCTCTGATGAATTATGAGTGTATGAGTTAGTTATTTTGCTGTTTTCTTAACAATGGGATCGATAGCTGTCTGCTCTCCGGTGTATTTTTGGTGTCTGGAGAGAGAATTTATTGGCGAATTCTAGAATTATGGCTCAATGCTATTCAGCATTGTATATTTGGTATGGTATCAGCGCCTATATGACCATTCAAATGCATGGTAATCATACAGACACACATTTTGGACTCGGGACCCAAGTCCACACCACGCCATCTAAAGTTTATGGTAGACCCTATTCGCATGAGTATTAACCAAGCCTGCTTCTGAAAGGTATTACCAAGGTTGAAACTATTATAGTTATAATTATACATATGATAATTAGTGAGTTGAAATGTCTGAGAGGTCTTCCACATCCAGCTCTTATATTGTTTACTAGAGGAGTTTCTCAGACCTGAAATCCAGCTCTTTAGACTGTTTACTAGAGAAGTTTCTCACTTCCCAGACCTGTGGGCAGAAGTAGGTAGACCGGAAGTGGTCCAGAAAAGTATCTGCTGCAAGAGATTACGGTTTGCATGGTTAGCTATGTTTAGGTTAGAAAAGATGTATATAAGTCCTCAGTCAAAGCAGAAAAAGAAAACTAGTTAGTAACAGGGTATGTAGCCTCTCTCCCACCCTGTCACTCCCGAAGGTTGCTACGCCTATGGGGGCCGTTTCGACGGCTGTTTTCGTGTGGGGAAGTTTTGCTTTGGCTTGAGGCATGAGCAGTCTGCAGGGTCTTATGGCGTCTAGGACCCCAACGACCCGCAAACAATTAGATTTTATACTTTGTTAGCTTTTTAATGTGATAATCCCGGATTTTCTACCTTGAATATCCATGAGAGCCACAGTTGTATGGTTTGTTTGACTCATCTGTTGTACACTGAGGGAATCCCCGCTCCTATGATGTCATTGCGCAGTGCTTTGTTGTGGTGTGATCACATGACAGTGTCTGATCATATAATTTTACTGATACCGGCAGGGGCACATGATGAGTTCCAATGTCTTGCCATATCACACAAATACCACCTGATCGATGGTTTAGATTTATTACATTACATACTGGTATTGATTAATTCAACCTAAATGAAGTGAGCTCCTCTCCCATAGCTGTCTATTAACCATACTGACCGCCGAAATTCAGAGAAGAAAAATGCGACAATAAGTAAAAGAATGAGTGAGCCATTTTAGTGTTGGCGAAAGACCGATTTTATGGCGCGTCGTTCGCAAGATTCTATATTAGCATCCGCTTATTTTACAAAAAGCGGTCAGACGATGCTCGTATAGCAGCAGCCATGTTTGTTGGTGTCACAAAAAGGAGTTACTCATAAACCGGAAACCCCGATCATATACGGTAGGTGGATAGGTAGATCACCATCTAGCGGCGGGACTGGGTGGCAAATTCGAGCCTCCACTGGGGCTCGGATCATATGTATGTATGATGAAATAATACCCTTTGCCTTTAGCTCGTGCCGGGGTTATTCTTGTCAAATGTGTCTCCTTCTCCCCTGGAGATATAACGGGTGTTCCGGGCGTGTTCCAACGCTGATCCACATGTCTATTCCCCTGATTTATTTCCCTTGTGCCTTCACTTATGAAAGCAATATCATCCCCAAAACATTGAACGTTTCGCGACTGTAATTTTACTTCAAACCAACACTTCACATTTTAGAAGAGTGTGGGGTCATAATATTCAACACCCCCTCATTCCACGCTATTTATAATATTAAATTGGTGCTTCCTTATAATTAAAGGGACATACTGATTAGCCCTGCTATTCCATGACATTTCATAAGACTGGGGAGGCCCCTGGAACTATATAACTGTTATAGGGTGAACGATCGCTACATGTATATATATATATACTCCAAGGAGAAATTTATTATGTATAAACGGCAGGGGCTGCGTCAGTAATTTAGGACACGGTGCTCCCGGTGGTGTTTTAAATATTGCCGACCGTATGAAGTATATGTGCTTCAGTTGTGTATACCACTTTGCTTTGTCCTTTGTGGCCCATTTTTAAAGCGTTGTTCTGGGATAGGACACAAAGGTTTCTCTGATAATGAGAAGAACACAGCTTTAAAAAAACGTGAGGACATCAGGAGAACAGGTGGGCTTTTCCATTAGATACTCCAAGGAAGCGGTGCCTGAAACGATTATTGGGAATGGAGTCTTGAGTAGTAAAGTCCCTGCCTATAGCTCTTGACATATAAGTCACCAATTTCTTATTTGCTTCGGTTTCATATATGCATGCAGTAGTACTACATAGGTGTGTGCTTGTAGGGGGTATTAATTAACCTTAATTCGCATGTCTCCTTTCTATGGAAGTTAATTGATGTCTGGTTTTATGTAATGTGTCGTCTCCCGCTGAATAATTTGAGTTCTCTTTCCGGTGGGTTACTTTATCTTTCTTCTTTTTTATTATTGTTATTCCGAGCTTCGAAGAATTGCGTGGGTCCTGTGTAATATTTGTTTCTTATTTATAATGCCGAGTGGGGAATAGGAAACTTTATGTGGGCATACATCCTCCTGCATTTTGACAGGCTCGAGGTGAAAATCAGGCAATGAGCTTGATCCTTGATAAATTTGGGTTGGCAAATGCCATAACCCCTTTATAACCTCCTATCCTGGATAAATAAAATGTTTAAAAAAAAAAAAAAAAAAAAAAAAAAAATTGTCCTCCTTTATGTTTAGAGTTACAAATGGTTCAAATAATGAGTGATAATAGTAAATTAAAGGTAAGGTAAATCGTGAAAAGAACTAAGAGATGACCTTTATGTATGAAAAACATCCCTAGATGCATTCGCTAAAGGTGTTTCTCAATTCGATTTTTATAAAGCACGATTGAAATGCATGCTTATCTCATGGATCTCATAACATAATTAATTCATTTATCACTGAGATAGTGCTTGTGGGTTTTTTCTTGAAGGCACCTATCAGCTGTTATTTTATCTCTTATATATTGAGCAGGTTTTGTAACATGAATCTGATTATAGCCCTGTTTGTTTCTAGAATGCATCGATAATTTATTCTTTGGAAACTGCGAAGATCTATCATTATTTAAAACGCATGAAGTGCCATGTATTCTGGTATCAGAGAACCGTGTGCTTTCCTTTCTAGAGCACGTGTAATGTATACAAGGGAGCTGCTTCCTAAAGTTAAACTTCCTGAGGAATCTTGGTAATGACATTATATAAATTGGCAGTTCAATGCCAATTTGTTGCTGCTGTCTCATTATGTATTGATTGATATAGCACTACGCATTTGCGTCATTTTACATGTTTTTCTTATATACAGCCACCAACAGGATTAAATGCCTTGTTTGACACGCTAGACCATAGAATGGGATATAACACTTAATAATATTTCGGTAGTGCCTCGTCAGTATTCTGAGAGAAAGTCGTTGGGCAAAGAAACAAATGCAGTTAATCCCTCAGAAGATTTTATCCATAGAGCCGCATAGCTCTTACACACTGTCGATATAGCGTCTTATTCTTACCATAATATCATTAGGTAGGGGAATCTACTCTCGAAGCATCTATAGATATCGCTTCCATTGTTTGCTCTCTTTGAAAGAGAATCCCCCACAGTGCATTTGTCAGGAGAAGTTAGAGCGCATTCACTGAGGTACGACGTTCTCAGTAGATGAGAAACCTTTCGGGGGATTTTTGTCTAATGGTGTCTGATTGAGACAAATAACATGGGTATGTTTTTAATCTGCCAGGGGCCCATTGCTCCGTTTCTCGCTAACTATTTCCCCATTGAAAGTGTATCTGTAGTTATTAGTGCTACAGATATGATGTTTATATCAAATAAAAGGACATTTTGTCTGCTAAAATAGTTTAATATGACCTAAGCTCTTACTGGAATATCCTGAGCGTTGTTCTTAAAAATGTGAAAACATGTCCCCATAGTGGCGATTTTGAGAGCTTTCCACTAGACCAATGGCTTTAGATTTTTTGGACAATAAAAACAGCATATCAAGGAACATTTTTTTTTTTTTTTTTTTTTTTAAAAACGTATTTTATTCAGGTTGAATAAACTGGCTGAGGCCAAACTTAATGTAGCTCGGATCAGATTCGGTATCCCGCTACACCCTGAGGTATTGTCAATTACATTGAATACAAAGATGTGTATGAAGTCAAATTTCCGATTCAATTATCATAGTACATAATGCGACATGATAGTATGAAGGAGGGGATAGTTATGTGGATGAGATGAGATCCTCCTGCAAAAATAAATACTTTTGCAATTTGTTTGAGGTTCACCCCTATTGGGCTCTAGATTGCCTCCACTAAACAAGGAATAACTAAGCTATAGTATAATGATAAAGATTCTTGGCTAAAAAAAGCCCTGTGCTGCCAATATATACTTACAATACATGCATAATGGATATAGATATAGCACCATGCCAAGTAGCCTTGAATAAGCAATCACGGAGGGATCTTTCGCCTTTGACTGCTGTGCATGTTGGTCTTTTACTCATTTTTATGAGCACTATGTCTAACGTTCCATATTTTGTGATTTTGACTCCAACCCATAGATTTGGTTGGAGTCACTGTTCGCCGCGCTTTGAAGTGGTTTGGTGAGGCAAAGTGTTACCAGTCAAACCTTTGGCAAACCGAAGGCCCTTTACGGAAACAGTCCCCTCCATCTTTTTCTGATCATTAACGGGGCACTTTATCCTCGCCCGATCAAAGAACAGAAATAGATACTATCCTTTGAGGCGATGTACATAAGGAATCGTGCCTTTATCATTATAATTGTTGTCATGCTCCTTCCCAAATACAATCACAACAATGATAGATGATATTCAATAGATGATATTCAATGGATGTGTAAGAGAAGGGATTCCCTTATACATCCATTGAATATCATCTATTAAAATTAATGCATAAGTATGATGCGTATTTCAGAAATTATCCAGCTGTTCACTACACCACTCAATTTGCAGGTAGACAGCATGATACATTTAAAAACCTATCCACGCCCGCAATCCTGGCTGTAAAAATAGAATGTGAGCTCGCTTAAATGTAGTGAGGCTTGGTGGCACAGCTTGAATGCAAGGAGCTGGTTTTACGACAAGGGCCTGCGGGTCTACTTTCTTATGCCTTGTAACCCGTGGTCCCTGCAGGTAATAGGACTGACTTTTATCTCATTTTGTAGTCTAGAATGTTTAGCCACTACTTAGCTCTACTTCTCCAACAAATAACTTACAAGTCTTGCTCAGCATTTTAAACTTACCCATGGGAGGGAAAGTTAGTTTTATTATTGGAAGACTTGTAATTATATGCATGTAGGTTTGGGTTGTTAGATACAGGCAGGATCTTCCGATGTCGACAAGAAGCCATGCAAAAACAAGAAATTTAATACTCAATATTCCAAAATCTGCATTATATAGAAACAGTTTTCTCTACAAAGCAAAAATAGCCTGGAAGCACATGAACTTGAAACTAGGAAACAACTTAGAAGGTACTTAGAAAATATAGATGATTACAAATATTAGAAGACATTGGAGTTAATGGAATTAATTGTGAATGCTCAAATATAATGAGCGTCTAAAATTAACTGATGGTGCTATGTATCGTGAGAAATGATACTAGTCAGTTTTGATATTATATGTTTTATAACATACTTTATAATGTAAGGATTTGTTTAATAACTTTAACTTGTATTATGCCCTGTTTGCTTTATAACGTGAGGATTTGTTTAATTAACTTTAACTTGTATTATACCCTGTTAATATTTGTCTTTTAGCCAGTCTCTCTGTTAGTATAGATGTCCTTCTATTATGAGGTGGCGGCTGGGAGACCTGGATTTTATTCAGAAGCCTAGTCACCTATTTGTCTAAACTCTGTATAACCTCAGACAAATTAAGTATTTTTCAATTCAATTCAATATCAGAATTTTCATCGGAACAGCTTTGAGCGTGTTGTGTATATTAACCAAATACAATAATTCTCTAGAAAAAAATTTAGTTTAATGAGAATAATATGATTGTAAGATGTTGGGAGGGGATCTGCCAACCGGTTGAAATTCAATTTTACTATGCTGTGACTTGTGTTGAGTAAGAGAAGTGTGGGGTGGAGTTTTGCACTTTTTTATTATGATTAATATGATTGTAAGTGTCCAGTTTCTAAATAAAGTGTCTTTGGCATCTCCTTTATGCCTGCTATTCCGACGTCTAATCAGTTCGCTAGGAAGGACACTAATTGGTACTCGCTCCTTCCCTTAAAAAGCTGGCAATACAACATTAACATTATTTCATAACCCGGGGGTTCTTTCTCCTTACCTCCGCAGCACACTGTCGCATATACTTGCTAGCGCCATCGATCTAATTGGCTTGCAATGGAAATCTCACGTATGTCTTCTCATATTATATCTGCCATATCACAATTTGGAATGAGCGTTTATACCACGTGCCTCTAGGTATTTTCCACCGTTAAAGGCCTCCCATGGTAATATAGTTCGTCATGAGGGATCGAAAACCGAATACGTTGTACGTTCTTTGGCGCAATTTCCTACGTGAGTGGATGTGCTAATTACGAATCAAACAAAACAGGATACAGTTATGGGGTAGGGAATTACTCATGAGAGAACTTTCCCCTTTTATATGGAGGAGATAGCTGGAGATGGCTTGATGATTTGTCATAGTCATACCAAACTACCTATTTTGCATAGCAGCCATTGACCCATTTCATTTTGCACGATTAGCTGTTCGAATGGTCCATATGTTATCGCACTTGAACCACCCTAGTTTTAATTAAGGGCAGGGGATAGATTAGTGCTAACAAGGTATTTCATGCACGAAATCCTGGGGCAGTATACTATACCATCTATTGCTGAAACGAACCACGCTAACGGGTACTATAGCTTATTTATTTTCTCGTGGTAGGTTGTAAGTGGCGATCCAATAGCAAGAATATCTAATTATTTTAATATTCTAGCAAGTACTCGCAACTTCCTATAATCTCGTTGGTACTCGTAAGCACTCACCCGAGTGGCTCGCTCGCTCGCTCACTCACTTGCTTGCTTCTTGCGATCGAGTGGAGGTGCCCGGGGAGGTGCGCTATTAACGATGCCATCTCCATGTCCGGACTCCTGCATGCCTTGGTCACATCCTTTAAGCCTGGTCGCGCCCTTTGCCCTCTAATTAAGGGTATTTAGAAATGGATCTGTGTTACAGCCGTTGATCACTTTTTGTTACAAACGCCCGGCAACGCATGAAAAATGTGTAGGCCTTTTAGGGGCCCCTTTGAAATGCCCTTCTCGTCAATCAAGGGCCGGGAGTTACCTAGGCACCTTACACCCACGCCCCGTTTAACCTGCATAATGGTGTCCCTGACATCAGCATTCTCCACAAGCATTTCTTACAAGATATGGACAGTGCGATGGTAAAATATGCTAATCAGATTTTCGGTAAAATAATTATTGTAAAGGGAAAATAATTATGGGTGGAGAAACAATTGACACATTGCTTTCCTCTATCTGCAAAGTCTGTCTATTATCAATTTTATCGGATTAGTTTGTCACGGCCATAACCATGTGTTATGTTTAATATCCGTTCACTTAGAATGCTTCCAAGTTATTTAAAAACTGATCGCTCCAATATCGAACTCATAATGATTAAATATTGACGAGACTTCATTCATTAGCTTATTTTTGCACATTACATTTCTACTTTCAAAGGCATCATGGCATAATGCGTATATTAGTATTTCTTCGTCCGATTTATCTGACTCTTAAATACCTGCAACCCTACCTTTATAAATTATTACTAAATTTCATGTC
The DNA here is from genome assembly GCA_942159475.1 of Sthenelais limicola. NCBI lineage: Eukaryota > Metazoa > Annelida > Polychaeta > Phyllodocida > Sigalionidae > Sthenelais > Sthenelais limicola. Next base: position 110,407,555 of record OW804096.1, on the reverse strand, counting down.
TAGAGAGGACAATGTCCGCTTTTCTATAATAATTTCTGATTTTGTTCTCATTTGTTTAAAATAAGTTGGTATAGATCATGAATATGTCGTACAAAGTCAAGAATGGATGGCATGGGGTGGTCTTTCAAAAGGATCCCGTAGAAAATAGTCTATAGTTCTCGGGGGTAGGGGAGGGTAACAAGTCTAGGTGCAACTCTAAGGAGCTAGGGGATTGAGACTGCATGAGCTGCCTGCCATGCAGTCCCAGCTCTAGACTCTAGTACAGTCCAGAGAACTAGATCTCGAGAGAGGGTCCAGGTTCATGGACTATCCCAGCTCATCCAGGGGATAACTTTGAAATTGCCAAAATCTCTCCGCATTCATTCCTAGAACTCTACAATCTGATGAATGAGTAAATATAAACTTTAGTCAAATTCCTTATATAGGCGGATTAAATGTTTCCATATAAGGCAAACATAAATGTTATATGATGTTCTGCTCATATAAATGCCATGGTTAGCGCGGAATGATATTCTATTGTCTCAATAGCTCACAGGTAGTCTAGGGGTAAAAGTTACGTCACTGAGATGGCCCATGGACCCCATCGAAACCAACCTATTAGCCTTGACGATGATGTTGACTGAATAACCCCGCCCTTTTTTGGTTCTGTAAATTAATTACAGTACATCATATGTCCCAAATGGTACTATATTGATATTTAAGATAATAAATCTATAGATTTAAATTGGTGGGGAAACCATAGCTCTCCGCGAACCATTAAATATGCAAGCTAATTAAGTGGTACCGGTTTAATCTATACATGTGAGACAATGATCCCCTCTCTACGCATACGGGGCCAGTCACTCCATGAAAACTGCCATACAGATTTTCTCATCAATTTAACCAGTTAAAGCCCAGAATCCGCCATATTGAAACATATGTCCTCAGACAAAAAAGGCTGTATAAACTTAAAAGGAGCCGATATCAAAGTCTTCATTCAATTGCATGCCAAGACAGCTGCTCACTTTTCCACGGATCCGTCTAAAGATGAATGCTTATTCGCGCTATGATAGCTTTCCCCTGCTTTTATTTAGACCTACCTTATGAAATGCCATTCCCCCGTCTATAAACTCCAGGGTTAAAGCATCGCCATGGAATCAATATCGTTGTTACAGTATCGTCCATAAGGGAGAAGGTAAACTCTTGTTCCCAGTGGTGGCGCCAGTGAAAGTTTATCAAACTGCCGCTGTCTTAAATGGCAATGAAATATTGAAAAGCCTGGCAGGATAAGGTACAAAGCATCTCGTTAGCACGAGTTGGGTGTTATTTAGTCCCGTGCGGAAATGGGAATTCCCTATATTTGTATTGGCAGCAACACTTTGCTTTACCTCGAGTTGATACCCCTTCGTTCAATCGTGCTTCTCTCACATGTAGTCTTGTGCAATGCCGATGGACCAGTAAATGAGCACTAAAGATATACCGCTCACAATGCAAATGCAAGGGATAATACATTCGCCCCTGTATCCACCTACACCAAGCACATGTTTCCTCTGTATTCGGAGTTGAGTTTTTGCTTAACGCGGACGTCCAATTGCCTTGCTTAATCCTAATCCTTATCAAGGGAGTGTTTTGTCAGACGATCTTCCCATCTGTGTGTCTTGCTGCGGGTGAGTAGCTCACAACCCTGTCTACGATGGATCGTCCAGGTGTAGCACCTCTCCTATACAAGCCGCGCCAGGCGCTCCTCAGTCACGCGAGGCCAACACTGCCCTCTTAGGTCCGACAGAAGATAATTCTTCAGTTCTTTTGGTTTTTATCTATCAAAAAAGGTCTGGTTGGAATATTGCACCCCAGACTCGCTTGATGCAGATGTAAGGTGTAACTGTTTCATACAAACTAATCCCCGGGTATTACGTAACCTTACTTATCTGGTCAGAGACCTCAGGTGGAATGATCGAATGCAGCGTCTGCTTCAGGGCGAGAGATATGAGGGAAGAATGGGTGCGTACAAGAGAGTGGGAGTGGGAGTAAGGAAGAGAGGTATCTCCGAGTTCCCAGAGCTCACGGTGTATCTCCTACACTACCTGGCAGCACTGGAGAAACTGCTTCCCCCACCCTCCGATCCCTCTGTATTTCCTCCTCCTCCTCCTCCTCTCTGCACGTGTGTGACAGGATTTCCTTTCCCGGACTAGTCGCAATCGCCTGGTCCCATTTGCGAGACTTAGATGGAGGTGTGTAGTCAGCAGTAGTTGTTTAAGTTAAGGCTGAGCTGCACAATTCTCCCCTAGAGGCAGTACGCTCTGCTGACCGACTTCTGACGGCGTTTGTCTGGCACTTGGTACAAGACTGATACCAGCGGGCGTGGGAGACCCCTGACAGCGCCTGGAGTCCATCTTTGTTGTGTCAGCTTCTTTGTCATGATGTCTGACTCTAATGTGATTCTGCAACTGACGCCCTCTTATTTCCTAAAACTTTCGGTCCTTGTCAGTCCTAAATCTGCTTTAAATAGTCTAGTTTAGTCGGCGGTCAATGCAACCCAATATAAACTTTAATGAAAGTACATTATACAGGGAAGAAAAATGAATATATCTTGTGAACATAATGGTGAATATCTAGCATTGTTGTATCAAGACATAGGCTAATGGATTAACGTTTTTTCTGCTTCCATTTCTGGTTTACATTTAGTCCAAATGTATAATAGATGCCAAGCAGCTCGAGTATTGTTGGCGCTGATGTTAATTTCTGTCTCTTTAAAAGTGGTCATCGATTTGGGTTGTTTTAAGTTGAGGACAATTCTCAATTAACAACCTAACAACATTTTAAAGGAATAGCGTTGTTTATTATAGCATGAATGCAGTATGGGTGGGGCATGAATGCAACATGGATTGTATGGCCTTAATTAGAACTACCTGTGTCGCACCCGTGAAGATTTTCGGCCAAATCCGAAATGTCCAGGGCCATGAGTGCCATGAATGTGCATGGGTGACATTTTCGTGACAGCCTTGGCAAAATTACTTGACAGTGTGCCGTGGCCTTAAGGGATCGTTACAATTTGTGACATACCAAGGCCTTTTCTATGGCTCTGATCCGTGCTAGGCCTAATTCGTGCGTTAAAACTTATTAGGGACTACTGCAAGGTTTAAGTTATTTGCCCCTCGTATTCATACCTCTCTGCTAGCGTGAACTAATGGTCTTGATCAAAAGGCTTCTATAGTAGCCCGAGGAGCTGGGTTTCTAAGCCATAGACCCTCACACCATCTCACCCTAAATGTGAGACATTGCGCTCTGTCACGAAACCAGATCGTCCTAAGGTTGGGTCAGCAAAGTGCGATGTCGCCGCCCTCTGCCCTTACCGTCCTTTCTCTGGCCTGCGGAGCCTTTGATCACATGAACTACTTACGGTGTCCCTAGTTGAAGGGCCCTAACGCCAGGTAGGCCTACCGTGCTCAAGATCAATAATTCTATGATGGCTATTATTATATCCTATATATAGTAGTAGCCTAGTTTAGCGCCTTGTCCCGCGCCTTAGAACACATGTCTTCCGTGTATTAAACGTTGGCCTATATTTATTGGGGATTTCTGGGATAATGATATTTAAACAGTCATATATATTAGTATGTATGTCTTGTTCGGTTTAATGTCGCGAATATGGAATGACAAATAACCTAGGTCACATGTTAAGGTTGTAAATGAGGGCAACTTGTTTTAGTGACCCCTCATATTATCAGCCTATTACCTTGTATAGTTAATGTCAATATTATATATCTTTGTAGTGATCATTAACTTGTATAGTTAATGTCAACGCAACTTTATTGCGGCCACTGTATCTCCTTGTTATGATCATTAGACTGTCACACTTACTTACTTGCTTTTAGACTAAATGTCTCCTCTGTGACATATATACTGATAATTTGAATTTTGAATGGATAAATGTTGATCTACTTGGCTTGATGTCATTTAATGGTGTGAGTTCTGCAGTCTCACAAGTTGGTCAGTTAACCTGATGTTGTTATTACCAAATATTGGCATGAAATTACATCCTTTCACAATGTAAATAACCATCTCACATCTCATCACATCAATTGTAATATATGTATTATGTAAACATTTTGTACCAGTTTGTAACTTTTTCTGTTAATAAGTCAAAAACCTAATCGGCACTCTTCGGGAGACCTAGAATTCTAGACCTGAGCGATCGCATTGTATATTCCATCAGCAATAAAGGATTTTTGAATTTGAATTTGAACAGCAACACTTCAATGAGGGTGTCATATTTTTATCATTATCAATATAATTACAAGTTAAACCGCACTAACTATGCATATAATAATTGTGACAAGAAAAATACATAATAAGAATATCAGTCTGATAGGTTTACATCAATCAGGCGTTTCAAACTAAAATCCAGAACTGGATTTTTACCAACCACATTATGAGCAATTCAACCAATTGGTCGTCATTTGGGCATCCAGATGTGGATTTTTTAAAAACTTTTGAAATGGTTCTATTGATTTTAATGATTTAATGGATGGACCTGGGAACGTTAATGATAGATAGTGTGGTTAGGGGAGCTTCACAGATACTTTAACCTGAATTTTGATATCAAAGACATGCGAGGAACGTACTTATTTCAACATACATAACAATTTCGATTAGAAATGAATATAAATTTGTGCGTATAATGTTTTAAATTATGTTATGCGCATGTAATTCAGTCCTGTGTTGGCATCATGATTAAATAAACACGAAAGACCTTGTCAGGCTGTCCAGCAGCACGTACCATATCTTGGATTTCCGAAAAGCTTTATTTCTAGGGATTTTGTTGTTATCAAAACCATGTTTATCTACCTATTAATAATTTTGATAATCTTGATTTTAACTGATTTAGTGTATAGAATAATCTTTTGTTTTTGTTTTTACGACAACTTCTTTTATTCAATATGTCAACAAATATCATCTTCCTCCGGGACAGCTATACATCGAAAACTACATATATGTCCCTCTTCTGCATCATGTTTTGATTGACAATTTTATATTTTTCTCTGTTCTCATTCTTATGACAGCAACACTAGAATACAGCTGGTGAACAATTTGCTCATATATATGATAATAACTTCATTAACGATATTATTATTATCATATAGCCTAGATTAATATTGTTTTTATTGGAATGATGAAATGTTTAATGGAACGATTCATTTGACTTGTATTTGTATTTGTATCTAAAGATTCTTATTCAGCAAAGACATTATGAATTGTATATTTTTCTCAGTCAAGGCTTTCGGCTAGATTACAAAGGTTAGAAAACGTTTACACATAGTCTCAAAATTATGTTGGAAATGATTCCAAAAAATCGGATGCAGAGTATACAATAGGTTGATAATGTTACACACATCAGAAACTGGTAAGATAACAAAGAGTAAATTATATACGATAGAAAATCCAATAGGTACACAGGTCTATGCCATTTAAATAACTTAATAACCGCGCTGACTCAGATTCATTTCGCTGTTTGCCCTTCTATCAATCGACTTTAGATCTATAGACCTACACTATTGTAGCACAATATGCTTTATTCACTGGCTGTTTAAAATGCAGTCGAGAAAGAAGGACATCAGTTACATATTGTCAAGGGCGTTTGTAATCATGATAAGAGACACATAGCTCGCAGTATCTTAGTTACCCTGTTCTTTACACTTGTTGTTATTGTATCAAAGACCGTGGGCGTGGATTTGCCATTGCCGTTAAAGCAGAGGTCGTCATCGGGACCGACTGGGTGTCAGGTTCCCATGTGCTAGTTGATCGATGGCGCAGGAGTTGGATCCTCTGGGGTATACACGGCTTGGATAGGGGTTAAACTCTGGAGGGAGGGAGGCTGGAACAACACCACCTACATCCACATAATCATATTACAACCTTCTCTTATCCCTGTTCCTGCCGAGCTTATCTATTAGGCCCTACCTTTCCGCTTTGATCTTTATATTTTTTCAACTCCCTAAATTACTTTCTGTACCATATGCGAGATTACTATTCTTATTGTCCTCATTTTCAACCTTCAAAACCCGGCAGATTTGTTTTACTATTACTATTAAGACCATATACATTTTAACATACGTTTTTTCAAAATACGCATGTCCAATATATATATAAATATATAGGTCAAAAGTAAAAAGAAAATGGAGCAATTCATTTCAATTTTTCTCCAATCAAATTCTTACTTTGGTGGTGTATTATATTACTGTCGGTGCATTTAATCCCCTAAAGTGCCCCCAAAAATCTTGATATTTTCCATGTAGTGATAGATAGAATGATATGACTTGATACTAGAGATACTAGAAGGTAGGACACCTGAATGTGTACACGTGGGTATTGACACTTTTGGGGACATTTCTTACTTTTTGAAAAATTACTAAAACGTGCAAGAAATAATTTTCACGGGAACTTGATATTATACATGTACAATGATAACTATCAGTATATGCACATTCTACATCACACAATTCCACATCTGTGAATTGATATAGGACTCGGTTCTACATTGGCGAGACTATTTCTCAGGAGCCAATGATATTCAGTGATTTCAGTTAACCAATGAAAATGCATGAAAAAGGTTGTCTGTTTGTTTTTGTTTTCGTCATGGACCGCACTGAACTCAAAAAAGAATAAAAACACTGTTGCACAGACAGAACATTCTACTAGAAGCTTCAAACAGTTGTTGAGCGAGAGAGGTGAGGGGTACCATGAAATGAAATTGTGAGGGTGAGGTTATAATAATTGCTTCTTTCAGAGCTGTAAACTGTAGCTATAGCATTTCATACATTTAGCAGGCAATTGTTGGACTGAAGTGAGGCAATCGGTCCTATTGTTGTACTAGCTTGCTTCTGATCCAGGAACACCACACAGTGAAGTTTATTATAGCCTTAATTAATACGAAAATGTAGATTTCGATCTACTTTTCCATTAAGGCGTTATCTCCCAGGTTCGCTATGACAGCAGTCGATCAATGCTTCCATCTTAATATTATAGCAAAATCAACATATTGATTACCCCATTGAAAATTAAGTGAATCCTTGTCTAACGTGTCATTGATCTGGGCATTTCATTCATGTCGTGCTAGCGAGCATGGCATGGGATAGTCTGTTGCTAATACAATACTAAACATTATATTGGTGTTCATCAGTGGGAACATAAACCCGATCTGATTGGTTTACGTTGCATGGTAGATAGTCCTACTAAGGCAGGTCAATAATGAAGTCATTCTATGTGGGCTACTATTAGCCATCCTGGCAGTCATAGACCTAGATTCTTTAAAAAAAAATACCCATACAGTAGTAAGGATGTTTTTATGATAAATCTGAGCCTAGAATAGCGTGCAGCACCAGTGGCAGTGAGATGTGTGAGTTCTATGCTTTTCCTAGGTAGAACTAATATCGTCTGTATACCTGATAAAGAGTTCTAGGTGGTGTGTGTGGTGACCTGATGGTTGTTGTCATGGTTTGGTCCTCTGGCCCTGGGGGCTGCCTTGGAGTCGCTTTGTCTAGAAAGTATACTGCTGCGCGTTCTGATTTGTATAGTTTGCTATGGTTAGGTCAGAAGTGTAAGTTGTCAGTGAAAGTAAATAAAGAAAAATAGTTGCTGGGACATGCAGCCTCTTCCACTCCGTCCCTGTCCCCGTGTATAGTACTGTGGAGGCTGTACAGTAAGTCCTTACACTTGGTATTGAGCAGTCTGTAGGGTCTTATGGAGTCCAGACACCAACAACCCCACAGACAATTGGATTCAATACTTTGTTAGAGCGCTATATATAGCAGTAGTAGTTGCACACATGTTGTCAACAAGCCTGACTGATATGAACATGGTGAGTATGGGACACTATGCCAGTGTGGAGCTGCAGCAGTGGTGTTGCCTATGTGTAGGCCTACTATGGTGTGCGAATGGCTCAATATTCAAACATTCTGTGCATCTTTCTGGTGGCTAAACTGGAGTCTAGCATTGTTAGTATACAGTAATGATGCATTGATTCCTGACAAAATTGAGAGGAAAATGTCTTAGATGCCATTACAATGGATGTCATTGCCAATTTCTATACAGTGATGTTGAAAAGTGGGCAATAAATGGCTTTTCTCTCTCTATTGCGTTCTTCGATGTATCTTTCTCAAGGTCAAGGTCTTTTGATAAGCTGAAGCTTTTAAGATAAGCTTTTCAGGGGTGCGGAATTCATTGGACATGTCTGAAACAACTTTGGATAGAATATTAAAAAGATAGTGTTGCCACAGCACCGAATATATTGATCAATGCATCATAGCTGTATCATATATAATTATAAAGCTCAAGAAGGGTTTTTTTGATCGTTCATATTCTTGGAATCTTGTATATCCTAATTTGTGAAGGTATTTGGGGTGAAAATGTGATTTTGAAGCCTTTTTTAAATTGGGATCTCCACACTCTATTTATAGTCTGGGAAAGCCCCTGTTGGGAACTAGAAGAAATATTGTCATTTCCCACAAGCTACTACGTCACTTCCAGAGGGACCCGACTACATGTGAAGGAGTGGGAGAGTGAAGAAGAGGGGAGAGAGAGGTATCGGAGAGGGGGAGGGAGAGGGTCAGGGTATCAGAGAGGGGGAGGGAGAGGGTGTAGGAGGGGGTGAGTGAAGAAAAGGGAAAGGGTGGGGGAATAGGAGAGGGGGAGGGGAGGGAAAGAAGAGAGGGAGGGAAAAGAGGGGGAGGGAGAGGATGTAGGGGAAGGGGGAGAGTGGAGGGAGAGAAAGCAGGGGAGGGAGAGGGTGGGAATCAGAGATGGGGTTGGGAGAGCAAAACAGGTATGAGAGGCAGAGAGGGGAGGGAAAAAAAGGAGAGGGGCAAGTCTAGGGAGAGAGGGGGGCCGTCCAGAGAATGGATACTTTGCTAGTTCATTATAAAAATGAATGAAGTTTTTAAAACAAATTCATTAACAAGCAAAGACATTATATTAGTGACTTGGGACTTCCAGACCAATGCTATACATACACTGTATTATGGTCAGAATCCAATCCAGTAATGCAGGCATGCATGCAGGGATAGTAGACAGGGGGTATTACTGGTATTGAGAATTCAAAGACCAGCATGTGACACAGTTTATATTGATAAACTTAGGTTTCTGATATGTGCCAGCTTTCATGTAGCCTTCTTTGTTGATAGCTTCTCATCATGTGCAGAGCAGATCTATGTAAGATATGTTTCTTGACCACATTACAACAGAGTGAATTTTGGTGTTAGCACAGCTCAATGCCATCCTTATATCAGCATTCCCATGCAAACATAAGAGGGATTTACAGTCCAATGCTGATGTACTGCAAAGAACTTGATCACTTAGATGGAAACTGTCCACTGTCAGTACCTGGGATGAAAAACCTTTCCAAAGCTGCCTTGGTTTCATAGTAAGAAAGTAATATAAGTCCTGTAATTTGTGTAGAAGCAGTACTATCTACAGGGATGCAAATTGTCCTTCAGTTGATGGATTTCCTTCAATCCCATCTTTCCCAAAATGTTAATGGCAAGTGGATTGTGTAAATCAAAAACAACATCAATGCAATGAAAGTGATGGCCATATTCAAAGGCAGCACCTGAAGATTTATCTGACAAATCTCCAAATTTCTGTCTAGTTGTCTGTCTTACACAAAGAAACAAGGCCTTGACTATCAACAATAAGAGCTAAATCATCTGATATGTTGAGGGTCTTTGGACAAATAATCCCTATCATAAATGTATTCATGTGCAGTTCCATTTGAGGAATCAACCAGATCCTCATGGTTCTCAGTCGCAAGATTAATTCCATTTCCTCCATCAACTTCCCCATGGACAGCTTCATTAGTGGTTGCTCTAAATATCTCTCTGGTACCTTGGGCTATCTCAGACCTATGCTTGAGACCCATCACATGAGGGAACTCGGCCTTTTGGTTAGACCAACTATTTCCTGGCTTTGATTGAGGTCATCTTGATCAAATTGCTTCTTTCATGACAAATTCATAACAAACTTCCCTCTAAATTGAGCTAGTATAGCCTGTGGTAGCATTTCCATCTCTGTCACATATATTGTTCCCCACTTTGCATAGTTCAGGTGGCTGTATTTGTAGAAATATGGGAGCATTCAACAGGCCATCTCTCTGGGCATGTAGTTATGGGAATTAAAAAGGATTGATACAATTTCTAGGTTTGTATATCACATTGCAAATTTAGGATTTTGTTTCCTCAACAATTTGCTGATGCCTGTATGAAATTCATTAGAAACACAGCAACAGAAGGCAAGACATATGTGGTCGGAGACCATTTAGAGTTTGGTGCACACTAGTGGCCATTTTCTCTCAGTTGATTCAAGTTCTTATATAAATATATAACAGCAGCAGGGTATTGATGAATTCAGTCCTATCCATCATAATATGAGTAAATTTGGTTAGGTTGTGTACATCCGTCATACAACAGGGCATCTGCATGTGTAACTAATGATTACATACTAGTTATAATATCTGAGAATCCACCTTTGACTTTCTTGATGTAATGATCTAATAGAAGAAGACTAACGAACGTCTGATCTTCATGAGAAGAACGAAGCAACTGTTTAATGATCTAGAATAGTACAGGCTCCTCCTGGGTTACATGCATATGTAATGAGTGGGCAGAGCCCTTACGTAATATCCATGGCATAGCATGTATAAGTAGACTTGCACAGTCCTAGCTAGTTAAGTATAATTAGCGGTTTTAAGTAATGAGATAATAGGTGATAATTAGTAATTAATATAAATATAATGAGGTTACACAATGTTACGTAATGTTACATAACACTGCTACAATTATTGTGATGCACTGATCAATAAGTTGGTCGCTATGGCAACACTGTATCTTTTTAAAATATTATCTAAAGTGGTTTTAGACATGTTCAATGCATTCCTCACCATTGAAAACCTATGTTTTGGTATGCTGCACTTCAAAATCCAATGATTATTAACAAAGTTACTATTGAGGCAGCCATATTGGCGGCCATCTTGGAATTCTTAAATATTGTAAGATGTCAGGTTAGCATTATTTGGACAACTTCCTTGAAAAGAATCATCCCTAGCCTCATTAGTGATCTCTATGCCAAGTTTTCTTCTGTTTGTTTGATTCTATAGTAGAAATGATATCTGACATTTGACCTCATTACAAATGACCTTGACCTTGACAAAGATCACCAATTTTTAACCAGATAATAAATAAATATTGCCTCCACCACTACACAAAATTTAAAGGGTCTAGCTTAAATATTGTTTTAGTCATAAAGGAAAAACAGGTAACACAGCTTAAAAGAAGCCGCCATTTTGTAAAAATGGCCACCATCTTGAAAATATTGAAGATTCGCTCTGTCATCTGCAAGATTTGATTAGTGAACAATTATTATTTTTAATCAATGAAAAATTCTAAATCTGGGTACAAAACTAATATTTTCATGGAATTTGGACTTTATTATGCACTGGCATAGTGGAATGAATTATACATTTACATGTTGTAAGATATAAAGGTCAAGTGGGGTCAACAAGTAAGGATTATTCATAAAAAAGTAAAGTACCATAATTCACATTTAGTCCACATCTTCCACCTAACTTCTTTTCAGTTAACTCTTTAAAAGTTCAACTGTTCTTGTAGCATCTGCGATTCCTACTGCATGAAACCATGCTGAACTGCAAGCTGGATTGTGCAGTATTATTTACTTTCGTCAGGAACCCATATAACACTCATTTTCATGAGCAATGTCGATCTTGCAAAAAAAACCCTTAAAATCGGTTCTCTGATAGAATGAAAAAAAGTATTATACTTCAACATTCCCAAAGGAATAATGAGTTAGAATCTGTTGCTAGTGCAAACCTATACACATACATGTATGCACATAGTTATACACGTCTAAAGTTTTTGAAATACGTTTGTCAATTTCTGTCATACACTGGTGGGTTTGTAATAGCATTATATTGATGGTGTTGATGATTCTCTTTGTTATTTCATGGAAATGGTGTTTTAGGAAATAGTTGCTAAACATATCGACGTATGAACTGATTACTACATTATGATTACATTCATTCAAACATAAAAAGTGTACACCTGTCGCCTGGTGCCACTTGTTATACATTTTTACCTACCTATGGGTAGCCATGCTGTCAGAGATTTAAATTACCAATATTCAGATCATTACTCCATGAGAGTTGGCAGTCTCAGCTGGAGGGAAGTCCCTCCAAAGAACACAAATGTCACTTGTAAGAATACATTTGCTGCGGATGTAGCTATGACTTTCCTCTCTATGACAGGTCTTTAATCTTCTAGTGACTGTTGCCAAAAGGTCCCCGACCTAAAATGGTCTTGGATTAGGACCTTAACGGAAAAGGAAGGGTGTGGTTCCCAAGGGGTTCTACCGTGCTCCTCGGGGAAAATGGAGGACACTTAATTCTGGTTCGACAGAAAGGTTCCTTTAAGTGATTGCCTGTGCTAGACCTGTCCTCCTGCGTTACTTTTTCGAGACATTTCCCTCAAAACCCATTCATGATGGTTCCTTTTCCCGAGTCTTTGGGTGATTGTTGCTGCCTACCCAATAAAAGCTTTCAAAACTGGCTAACATTCAGGTATCCGGTTGATATTTTAGTTATTAGTTGATATTTAAAAAGCTAACAAATATTCCCATGATTTTATGTTTCCGAATTAATGATTATACCTTATTGATGATAATCCTATAGAATGATGTTTAATTATCATCATTTATCTTTTATTCTTCAAAATGAAAAAAATGGATTTTACAATTTCCACACAGTGCAGGTCTACCAAATTCATATAGGAACTATGCATGGGTCTTCGTGGTTCTGTTCGTTATTTTGGAGTTCTCGGTATTGGAAAGTTTGGATATTCACACTGGAATGACCCTGAAGCGAATTCCCATGCTTAGTTATAACTAAGCTTGGGAATTTGGTAGATGATTCTGTCCCTAGACACCCCAAACTAATCTTCTAGTCTACTCTGAGTAAAGTTTTTTGATTTATGTAAAAATAGACCCTTGATCTTTGTTTGGGCACAATGTAATGGGTTTATTGTAATCCAGCATTTTGATTACCGGGGATTAGAAGCCGCCATAACACCACATTAACCAACCTGATACATAGCATGATACCTTTCATATGATTTATGGTGCAAAGAGGGGCTGAGTACATTATCACATAAATAGCATGTCTGGCCCAAGGAGATCGATTACTCTCATTCGTTGTGAAAGGCCACCAGAACGTCCCTCATTCTATCCTTGTTTCTATCTCCGCCATACACATTGAAATGCTTATTCTGTATAGCCTTATACACATTTAATGCTCAGTATTACCCCCAAAACAACGTTGGATTCCTTTAATTAGGAAATTGAAACTCTGTCAAATATGAATGCATCAATAGGTGTGGCATCCAGATATGAAATATGATGTTCTTTTCATTTACTATGGGATATGAAATAATAGGCTGTGAAAGGTAATTTCCTTATCAAATAAAAATGAGAAAGTTATCATCACTGGTCTGACAGAGTGGTTAAAGGTCTCCTTTTCCATACCCCATGATTCTATTAATAGCTATGTACCTCTCAGGTGGATGCAATAAGATGGAAGTCAAAGAAAGGTCACCGGCGGAGCAGCGTCTTAAGATAAAAGCAACCTAGCAGGAATACATCATGTCCTGTGGGTGTAAAATAAATCTCAGGTGAAGAAACGTGCAATGCTTATTGCCTGCATTAGACTGTTTACAACTTCCATATAAAGGATCACTGGAGAAGCATTGCAAAATACAATTAGAAAATTAAGCAATTATAAGCCTCTTTCAATATTGCTGACTTCTTTTTTTTTTATTTGGAAGCATTTGTTTTGTATGAGGATTATGGTTAGAACGGAGATACCAACGTGTACAAGATAGCAACGTGTACAATATGTTTGCCACATTATTACACACGTGAGCAGTTAGAAAGGTGCAGTTTGGGGGTGCAGTTCGGTTGATACAAACCGCTCACGTGTGCCGTTCGGCCAAAGATGCAATTTCATTGGTGCAGCGTATAGTAGGCCAGATGACGTTGTCCCGACCGCGTAACTTAGGCCTACAAATTGCGGTGAATGAAGCCTCCTCGAGTTAAACTATAGGCTTAACAAGTTAAATTTACTTTTTACATTCTACGGTATTTTTTTAAAAAAAAATTCGTGAATGTTTGTGAATTGGGTACCATTCTGTCAATCATCCTGAGTAGCAAGTTCATGTGATACATTTTGAGGTGTTGGTTGAGGATTGGTGTGAGGAGTGTGGACACTTATCTGGGAGGATATCTGGATGCCCATCTCTGTGTGATGTAATTCACGCCAACACTACTAACTTTGCACTTATGCAAGGACTGCTTGATTGACAACCTTCTACCATCTCTGCAGTAAATTCCTGAAGGCCAGTGTGACATCCTATTGGTTGACATTTATTGTATTCTATTGGCTATCTTGGTTTGATTGACAAGTTGCCACTTAAGGCCACTGTATAGGTTTTGAGAGGAACCCATTTAGAGCGGACCACCCATGACTGAATCTGAGTGATCTACACGTACTACACCCTTTGGGATTTCTGGGTTTCAAGTCTTGGAGACAGACAAGCTCGGAATTGCAAAGACTAAAAGACAATTGTGTATTATTAGATTACAATATGTTGTTTGATGTCTTATGTCTAATTCCCTTGCATTGTACTTTCATGTTTATCCAACTGCCTTTGTAAACAGGGAGCGTGCAACTTTCCTAGTTTGTTAATAAACTGAATTTTACTTCCACTCCTGTGTTCTTCTAATACAGACATTCGAGGCATTTCAGATTACAGTACATCTGATATTCATAATCTAGCCATTGCGCACAAATAGTTGACCGTAGAATTTGTTTCCTTTGGAAACGCACAATATATACATGAACTTAAACTGATTATAAAGTTAAACAGAAAAATAGTTCATTAAATGATTGATTAACTTAATAAACTTATAACTTGTTAACATCCAAATAGGGTGTGTAATAAATAGCAAATGGCCCTCTGTTCACAAACTGATCTTGACCCATCAGAAAACGGGAACTCACCCCTTCGGGGTTCGTCCTGTTTTCTGATGGGTCGAGATCAGTTTGAACCCGAACAGAGGGCCATTTGCTATAATAACTGGGTAATTATTGATTTGATTTTTTAAAGAAATCTTGGGGCATATCTTTGCATTGAAGCACACCACCCCATGACAAACAATTGCCTTAGAAGTAGAAACTATGGAAGGGAGAGGACACTTGAATGGGTACACGTTGGTATCACCACTTTTTGGACATTTTTACTGTTTGAAAAGTTACTAAAACGTCAAAGAAATAATTTTCATGGGAACTTGATATTATACATGTGCAATAACAACTAACATAGGTAGGCATTGCAATGCTAAGAGTTAACATGAAGGAATTATTTCTGTCGAGTTTGCATATATCAATTTTTATCACGTTGGTATCGCACAGATTCTTCCTTTATTCAAACCTCCATAACCTTTTTAAAGAATTTACCCGAAGTATACAATTAAAACCAGATCCTCCTAAGACATGTACTTCTATAGCCTAGATCTCCTCAAGTTCTAACTTGCCATATATAGTTTTGCATACTTTACAATAATATCTCATGAGATATTCATGAAAAACCTTGATTTAAAAAAATAAATGTATTAGAGATAATCTAGTTAAACCAACACCATTACAAAGATAAATCATATAGTGAGCATTTGAATGCCCACTATGATTAAATACAGTTGAAATCAAAATTTGAACAAAAGGCACTACTGAAGTTAGTTGAAATATAAGAATATATCACTTTTGGTGATGGTCAAAATAGATCGATATGCCCAAATTGGTGAAGTCACTATAAAAGATGTAATTGGATTGATTGTCATACTCAACTATATACACAGATATTGAACGGTCCTTTGTTCAAAACAAAAGAGAAATTGAGATAATATACAATACCCTTCATATGAGATGAGATGTGGTCAAAATAATGTCTTTACATCGCCAAACTAATTGATTCGCATTTTTTGATAATGGCATGGCATAGTTTAATAATAGTATTAGATTATCCATTGTACTCACCTCTACCAACCCTGAGAAAATTAAAACTCGTGAACTCCATTCAATGTGCTAGAGCAATAAAACTGTTGAAATGGAAAGACAATCAAGCTATGGAAAGACATTGTCGAAGGAAAGACAATCTTAGATTAAGCTTTTTGGGTTTGTACTATGCATACTGGGCAATTTGACACTTGTTACGTATTTTTGGTTCCTGAAAGTATTCAGCAAATGTAAAAGCTTATTTGTAGGTGCTTTTATTTTAATGCTAGACTCTATAATTGTAAATGGTGGGCTAATGGAAAAACAAAGAATTTTGTTAGTGTTATATCTTATGATCAAGTGCATTTTGATGTTGTTTAGTGATATGGAGATATGACCAGGCATGTGTAGTCAAATAACTTTCAAATAATTCAAACCTAAGATTTTATGCAATAAATACCAGCTGTTTACATACAATGGAAAGACACTTTTACTGTGATGGAAAGACAAATGATGTTTATGGCTTTAACTGCTTAGAAATGAAGAGTAACATATTTATCAAAGTTAAGGGGACACCACAGGATAAAGAGAGAGCTCAATTTTGAAGAGTTGTACCAATTAATTGTTCTGCAACAAATAAAGAGATCATTTAAACTAGGTTATTAGTAAAATGTACTTATTCAATTCCATAATGGGGCTTAACTTTGAGATTTAAAGTGAGTACAATTGACATAACATCCAATAAGATTAACATTACCAGGAGCTCGTTTCTCCGTTATTAGTTATGAACGGAGATTTTTTTAACAAAAGAATTTACGGTCACCTGCTTAAAGGGTCAGTCAACGGGTTCCCGGTCACTTTTAGGACAACAAACTTCATGGAGCCATAAATACAACACCCAAGTCTCAATTTTTTTACTTCCATTTATGTCTAACTTATAGTCACTTACAGGCACGAATTGGGAAAGCTTAGTTGAAAAGGTCTGTTTAGCACAAGAGGGCACTGAGAGTGCTGTGTGACATCATAAAGGTGCGCCAGAAATGAACATAATATCCCTACCTTTCCCCCCAATATCCCAGCAATTGAAACAGTTCACTGTCACTGCTTTCAGCCATTGTTTTGACCAGAGAACTATATGTAACACAGTGTTGTTTTGGTCTGCACAACTGCATTGATCAAACACCTTCCTCCCACCCCACCCTCCTTCTTTCTAGCAGCAATTATAAGAGTTGTTTGTTATGTTCATTGCATGTACATTTCAAGATTGGTGCACCTTTATGACGTAGGCAAACAGTGGCGCCTTGAATGGAGTGTTAAACTGTGGAACTACGTTTTCACTCCTTTAAATGGGTAAAACTCATTAAATAATAACTTTAATTAAATAAAACTGGGGAGGTTACATTCCAATAATAGCAAGGAAATGGAATTGCTCATAATATTTGGGGGTTTACTGACACTTTAAGTGTTGCAGAACTCACTCCGCTAAAAATAATTCTGTTGACCCTCGTTACACTTCGCTGTCAACGAGAAAATTCCACTCGCTCCCGTTAGCCCCTGTTAAGGCCTCCGCTGCTAACGGCACCTGGTCAGGGGACAATATTTCAGCATGACACAATAGCAGACAAGTGATGTCCATGCAGTTGCTTAGTGACATCGTGAAGCTGCCTTTCCATTGACACAAATTTGTGCAGCACGGCAAGCCGCCTATAAATATTTCCATAGATTACATACCATAACAAAACCTAGGTCTAAGGTGTTTGTGATGTAACCGGGAGCATGCTAGGCCTTCTGCTAGGCCTAGATGCCCAGAGGGTTAGATTGTTAAAAAGTCTTTAAGGCGTAATCTTGATGTAAATCATTGTGTAGGAACTTCTCCATGTTGTGAAAAGGTAATATCATGAGGCCGCTTGAAATCATTAAGATTTCCAGAAAATGATGTTAAATTCATTAAGAATTCAAATTTCATTGCTTGTTTTCTCAAAGATTTCCCCAGACCCCCTAGTTCTTATTCCTCCCGCCTGCTGTGCTAGTCCCATACTCGGTATAAGATTCTCTCTGTTTTCCTTCCTACACCCCCACTATGTGTGAATCCTACCGTGATATCTAGCAAAACCAGACTATGCACCCATTGCATAGCAATCTGCGAGGGCGTGGATGGATTCTACGACTTTGATCATAGACAGCCATCTCTGATGCTTGTGTTGTATAACTTTCTACGACATTGTACATCCCTTGGCATCTGCGATTCATTTTCTACAACTCCTCAATATTGACTTGATAAATGTTTGGGGTTATTTCTTACCTAAAAATTGTTGTAATGAAACAAAAAATCAAAGCTGAATACTTATGGTTACGGTTATGGTTAGTCATTTCATTAAAAAAATATCGACATACATCATTTGGGGGGGGGGGGAATAAACAATGCCATATTCACTGTGTAGGTATTCTGCCTTGCATAACGAACATGCTCTGCAATGCACTGACATCACATTTAGCCATCTTAAACTATCTTAATAATGAAAAAATTCAAATTCAAATTCAACTATCCAAATGTACCAGTATTCAATATTAGATGATATTTTATGAGTTTGATACATTCCACATTTATTTATTTTTTGCCCTGCAAAATAGTTTTCGTAATTTTTTAGCATGTTTTTAAGATGAAAATAATAAAAGTCAAATTCTTTAAATTATAGTAAATTTCAATTATAGAGGATGACATGCATCATTTCGGTGTCTCAATGCATCTCTACCTTTAAATTTTCCTTTGAAGTCATTTTTAAAGCCACGAGGACTCCTTTGTTTCATGTTTCAGTATTAAACAATGCAACTGTTGTTTATGAACACGTAGATAGAGATTTGTTATACAACAGGGGCTATGATTTGTGATATATTCTTATTAGGCCTAATGATAATCGGCCAACGGTATTCATAATGTCTATGATTCCAAATGGTCAGGAGAAACGATCATTATACAACAGAACAAATATATAACTCTAGGCTATGTGTAACGGGGGTTTACCTAGTTAGGAAAACTTTAGGAGAGGATCGCTAATAATGGCAGTTTTCATTAATTAATTGTTACCTTCCATTAGCTCCCGCTAGTACTCATGAAACGCCCTGCAGGTTTCCTATTCAAAAGAATGTTTCATGACATTCGGACAGAAATTAATAGCTTGGATTTTCAATCAAATCAATGATTTCAAGTTTCCACCATTAGTTCTTAAAAAAGGATTTAGGGCCTATGCAAATAAAAATCCTTTTGGGATGTTGAAATATAATACTTTTTAACCGATTTTTAGTTGGGTTATTTCGGTCAGTTAACCTTGCTCATCGAAACGAGTGTTATTAACTTATTTTCGACCAACTTTTTTTCCGACCTACTTTTTTTCGACGAAGTTATTTTCGGCCAACTTTTTTTTCCGACCTACTTTTTTTCGACCAACTTTTTTTTTCGACCTACTTTTTTTCGACCTACCTTTTTTCCGACCTACTTTTTCCCCCGACCTACTTTTTTCCTGACCAACTTTTTTTCGGACCAACTTTTTCCCGACCAACAGTGCGTAATTCTGTCATGTTGATAAATGAACAAATATGGTTGGAATTGTGAGAAATTTGCTGATTTGGATTTGATTCTAAGCCTTATACACATTGCCACACTCGGCAGACCTAAATACCATATTATCGCCCACTGTTAAAAATGATCGTTAAACGATAAACCTTTAAACTCATCTCCTGCCCAACTTTTTGCTTCAGGTTTACTGAAGGCTTTAGTCGATTAATCAAAAATAAATGTTCTCAACCTATAAACTTAAAACCTTCTTTGTCTTATTTTACCTTGTTCAGTCTATACTGTAAAGTGGTCATTCCTCTATGTACATTATTTCAAATTAAAAGAAATTTTCCACTTTAGTAATATTGCAATTTTCATTTTCGGGTGATTACACCTTTCTCTTATAAAAGGTAGTTAGAAAACTGGAATATTCCTTAGATGAGATAATTCCCAACTAATTCCTCTCTAAATAATTTCAGTGGTTACAAAATATTCCTATTATAAATGTCAATATTTAAATATAAACTGTATCAACAGGGTTTTTATTAAGGTTGGATTGGGGGGATTTGTGTGGTAGTAGGGGGGACCATATTTTCTGAGACATACATGCCCTGTTTCCTAGGGCGCTGCATAAAGCTGCTGGGGGCAGTATACAAATTGGTGGCTTCTGGTGTATTTTCAGCATAATTCTCAGATTTCAGTGTTCAAATTGTATACATGAGGGTAGGGTGCAGGAGGGGACCAGCCTTCTGCTGTGGTTGGTGTTGGGGGGTGCACCCCCAGAAATATTCACCTTAATTTTTCCAATTTTCCTGGGGATTACCCCTGGGTTCCCACCCCCCAATAGGGGGTCCAGGGGGTGCACTCCCTCTCCACTACCTAGCTAGAATTGTCTATCAATTGTAGGCTATAGACACAGCAGCTTTTGACCGAAATTTTAAGTACCCCCCAGTGTACCTCAAGTGTACCCCCCATTTTATCTTCAGTGTACCCCCAGTGTACCTCCAGTGTATTTATAATTAAATCAATGGACTAATTTGACTGATTGACAATTTCGACTTTATGATTGACTTTCTGACTTTACTGTTTGTATAAAGGAAAAATTAGACAAATTAGTACCGGTCTCGCATCCTTGGGCCATTAGGCACTCAAATCTAATCAACTTCCAACTGTCAACTAAATTGTACTAATCAACCAATCAGCTAATTACTGCTTTCTTGTATGGGTTCCTGACAAACTGAATATATACTGCACAATCAGCTTGCAGTTCAGCCTCGCTTCATGCAGTAGGAATCAAAAATGCTATAATCAGTGCATGATTTTGATCTTTTTTTTGCTAATTGATGTTTGGGCTTTTCTAGAGTATCTAAGCTAGGAGATTGTTTGAATGGTTTCAACCTAAATAGTTTTATTGAAGTTAATTGAGTGTTAATTCTTATTTTATATAAACACCCCTATTTAGTTTCAGCCCTAGCATTGGCTCAATGTATGTGTTTGGGTGGGTGTGGGGGGTAAGAAATGAAATGCATTTGAACCAGTTTTGATTAGCTGGATACAGAAGAATACATGCCATAATAAATTTTCAATACTATTTTTTTGTCACCCTATTACATCTTGCTTGATCATTACAAAAAAAATTGGTATCTAATTACAAATCTAGAAGCTAAAATGCTAAAAAAAAAATGAAACTTTACGGAATCATTACTGAAACTTTACTGAAAGACATGTGGCCAAATTTGGACTAGCTTAATTGAAAAGCTTCAATTAAGGATTCTCGAGCCTATTTTCAAAAATCATCAGATTTTTCCTAAACTTGAATAGTTTTTAAAATATGAGGTGGCATACTTTTTTACCCTTTTACTATTGGTTCCTATGGAAAATGATGACTTTTCAAAACATATCCTAGTTCTTACCTAGAACCCGTCATCAGATTTTTTCCCAGCTGTAAATATACACTATGGGAGTGTCTTCTTGGTTATAAAAGAAAAAAATAGAATTTTCACCGTCTAGATTTTTTTTGTGAGGTGCTCCTGAAATATATCATATAACAAAAAACACTGATTTTTTTCAATTAAATTTAGTCAAAATTAGTCTGAATAAAACCCAAACTGGTTCCAAATTCAATGCGCTTTTGTACAATGCATGTGGAGCTTAGTACAAACAAATATCTTACCAAATTTACTCATATCTATGACTTATATAGGTCTGAATTTATCAATATTCTGCTGCTGTTATGTGTAAATGTAAGAATTTGAAGTCTAACCGGCTCCCCGATATATAAATTTGGATTTATATGAAGCTCTGTAGCCAAACAATAAAACAAAATCCTCCAGATTGTTGGTCATATGATTTTTAAATTGGTTCAAAAAGAAAGGAACACAAATTTTAAAATCTGTATTTTTTACCGATGTTAGCTGAGAGTGCAGCTTTAATGGCAACGCATGAAAAGAACCATTCACATAAGTTTATGTGCTTTTTGTAACCGACTTTGACGAATGAAATTTTTTGTTGAGGACATAATTCGTAGAGATCCCTTTGTAATACTCTGACCTATACATATATATGAAAGGCACATAAAATGTTCCAGGCTTTTTGTAGAATATCTCAAAAGGTATTGAAAGCAGACCCCCAACGTTCAGGGAATCCTGGATGGGGATTAAAAACAAAAGATTACACAAAAGATTAAAAGGTGGGGGAAATCTGCTTAATTATAACACCAATTCTAAGAATATTGTCTATGACGCTCTATACAGGCCCACCATATACTTACAAGATAAAACCATCACTCCAGTTCGTTCATGGGGTGTCTGATTCATGGAGTGGTATATTATTACTCGCCTCTCTCATCGAGGTTTGCTAATATATTTTTAAAAATTCCAGGAAATGGGCAGGATTTCATTGGAGGGCTCTTTCTCTAACTGCGAGGCTTCACAAATGTTTGGGCTATATATAGTGGCATGATCGCAGTCCGACGGGTTTCTCATAATATTAAATAATATAGGGAGTCAAACGTCACAGTGGGGGTAATAGAAACAAGGCATGGAGATCAAACGTTCCAAAATACTAAACAAGCCGATCTATAAACCATTTGAAATCTGTCGATGGGAAGCCAAGATCAAAGTGTGGTTAATGTTTTACACATTAGGTTGTTAATTTAACATTAGTGAAACGTTCGTTCTGGGAAGGATGAAGATTATTAAGGATCGACCGAAATAGCGTATAGAAATCAGCATATGGGAGTCTCTGCTAATGCACGCTCCATTAAGTCTACTTAATTGACTTAGATCAAATACTGTGAGGGAGACCTATCAATAACCACATAGATAATTGACAAACTCTCCAGTGTTAAAGTGGCTATGATCACTATTTTGACTATGTATCATTTGTCTGAAATGTGTTTGTAGTTTTTGATGACTTGCTTAAGTTGGGACATTTGTGTGGAATACAAATTAGATCATATGGTATCTGTTAATGAACTATGTGTGGCAGATATGTCATTGGGAATTCAAATCTGAGAGAAAAAAGTAACTTGCTGCCCTCAGTGCATGGTTAAGAGATGTGAAGTACTTTCGTTGGGAACATTAAAAATCGGTGGTTAAAGCGTTTTTCTTTTACATCTCTACTCAGCCAGTAGTGGACGAGTAAAATGCATTGAAAGTATGTTTCTGCACCTTCACTGTATGTAATGAACATCAGTCAGCTAGGAGTGGAAAGTCAGGGCTCCTCGGGCTAGGATGGTGTCAGCTGCACGTCGGTTCTAGGTCATTCCGAAAGTATATAGGTTGACAAATGTGCAGAGCAAAAATTAATTCCCGCAGCTATTTTGCAAGGGTTCCAGAAGTAGCTTAAAATCGTTCAAAATACTGCAGACATTTTGCAAATCTATAACAATTTGAGTTTAGTATTTTGCTATGAAATTAAACAGAGCAATGGTGAGAAGAAAAGAATTGTGTTTTGGCATTTTTCGCCAAAAGTAAGTTAGTGTTGCAGGAGCTTACAGGTGGGCGCTACAAATTTCCGCCATTGACGGTAGGCCTCCCTGGCTCCCCGGTAAAAACAGTGAGGAATGTGATAAAATACATCTACTATAGTATCTCACAAATCATTTCGATGCTTTATTTAAGATCGAAGTAAGTAGAGACGACCCAAGTATACATATAGCCTGAAAATATCCCCGTTCTAAAGTATTCAGTGGGGGCTTTGATTTTACCATAGACAAACATTGCGTTGCTCTCTGACTCTAAAGCGACCAACTAAAGTAAATTGGAGCTGAGAGAGTCAGAGTTCCTAGGGCTAACACCATCCATGAAATAATTTAAGAGTTATTTAAATAATAAGTATCTTACTGAATTTGACCCATACCTCAAAGCTATTAAAAAAGTCAATTGAGCAAAAAACGAGGTCTCACGGGAATAACACATTATATCGAGGATGCATAGAGATTGGGGAGGGGGGGGCGAAACAGCAAATGTACATGTGGAGAGAAAGAACAGGTTTATGCAGTGCTATAGAATGGTAGCTGAGCAAAGCATTTCTATAGTGTGGTGTTTGTATTGTCTGGAGCATGGCTCGTGATAAGAACAGAGTTTAAAAATGGTGTATGGCTTCTCATGGAAATCAGCGCCCTCACACCACCAATCTGGTCATTGCCCACATCGACAGATATCGTCCATATCATTCTGTTTTTCCTTCACAATAATATAAGTTGGTCACTACCGATGGGACCAATGGCAAGTTACATTATTTTTGTGCGACTTTGGTTGGAGGAATTTGTTCAATGCTTGTATACACAAGCTTATTTTGGCTCTCTTAAATTGTTGAACCTCCACACTTATTCGAACGGGACTGTATATGCAAGCTATAGTTTTAGTCTTTACCACCATAATTAATAATATATATGCTTATTGGAAAACGTATTTCTCTCCACTGTCATAGGGGAAACCCGACATTGCATTTGCTGAAAACTGGGGAGAAAAATGGTGCTTTAGCTTTAAGCTGTTTATAAAAAGAACATGCGCAGACGGCCCGAAAGCCCATTAGATAACTTGAAGAAGCGCTTTCTTAAAGTATTTTCTCGGGATTTCCTCAGATAAAAAGGTCATGTCCTACCAACAGTAACTAGGAGGCAAATTATCTCAAAAGATAAGACCAAGGTTTTTTCCCCTAAAGATAGGATCTAGCTGGATCTACTTACAGGCATTAGGCTTCTGAAAGCTTTAGTATGATGGTAGTGCTCAGACCATGTCACAGCATGTCTTATCCAACTCGGTAAAACATGTAAATAAAAGACAAGTGCTTCATTGAATACATATGTGAATAAGGAGAGGGCCCTTCTACGCTGGAAGACAAGCACGGGTCTTGTTTCTATCAGACTCTGTACTTTAAAGTGGAGGAGTAATGATAGTATGTGGGAGCTCTTTAATGGAAGCATGATCTAAGAATTTGCCCAACAGAATGAGATGAGGATAAGTGCCACTAATGTGATTATCAAACAGATAACTCCGAATTTGAAATATTTCTTGCACTGTTTAAAACTATTGTTGTTTAAAACATACAGGTCCTCTTACAGTCGTTGGTGACACGATCATCGCTCAAGTAGCAAACATTATCTGATTTCCCTTTGGACAAAACTGTTTTATCAGGCCAGTTTCTTTATAACAGGGCAATGTCTTGAGTCAGATTCTATAATGATAATATTAGCAGCAGTGAATACTGATAAGGGGCCTCCAAACTCTCACTGCCAGTTCCCCTTCCATGCAGCTATCGTTATCAACTCCAGGGGCTTGAGTTATATCTAGCCTGTCTGCAGTCATTAACGTGGAACAAAAATGCCCCAGTTAAACAAGAAAAACCTGCACCCAAGTCCAGCTGCTAATATTACGCTTCCTAGGAGATAGGGAAACGCTGGGTTACCAGGTTTCCCAAGGGATATAATAGTATAGCACACACTGATCTCAAGAGCCCTCCTTCTGGATTATAAAAGCGAATCGATGAGGACCGGTAAAAGCGACAGAGTACATATATCGATATGGCGATATAATGATGCTTCCTGTGCCTTCTTTACTGAACTCACGTACAAATGAGAGAGCACGGAAGTGAAGGGACATTATTGAACCGAGTCGGCATTCTTCCAGAGTCAATAACTTTTGCTGATGAAAAGCGAGATGGATTCAATGAATTGACTCACCTGTTTAGCATATGCAAATGAGTACATAAGAGGGGGAAGGAACATACTTTAATGTTGGAGACATTTGGGAACGATTGATAGGCCCCGTCGTGTAACTGGTTTGCAGCTTGATCCAGATGTAAACTTTACTAACCTTTTGTACTAATAGTTCATTAGAAAAGGGTAGCCCTATACAAGTGTAACCAGATCCGCCCAGCCTAACAAGGACCAACTCATTTCATGAGACGATTCAAGGTCCTTTGGCCAGAATAAACACTACAGCAATCGTAGCTTAATTGTTAGGAAGACCTGACCTGAAATATAAAGGTATGGTATAAGGTATGGTGAAAGGTTATTAAATGAGCAATACCACTGGATTAACTTTACATCATTGTAATATAATAATCAAATGTTGCCAGGCTGTTTAAATCAGCTCTTATAAAGCAAATATATTCATAATATATAACGACTAATGTTAATGGGTCTCATGAGTAGCAGTGCAAGAAAGAAATAATTAATGGCCCTATAGATATGCGCGACCGTTTGTTTTTAAGATTAACTCCTGATGATGGCCATTTCTCACACCACATTTTACATCCTATGAATCCCCTAATTAGAGGGCTTGTAAAGTAGTAATATATCAGGTGCTGGCATGGGAGAAGATGGAATGAAAGCTCTAGGATATAATTTACTGTTGGTAAAACCTATGTTTATTGTTCGGGAAAGTCTTCCATCTCTTTTCACTATGCAGAACTGAACGACCCTTCTTTCGTCTAAGGGCTGCCACATGATGCTATTTCTGATGATTATACCAGTCTAGAGTGATTTGGTAGAAGTTGACTCCAACTTAAAGCATAGAGCTTGTAATGGCTTTTTCCAGCATTCTTCTTGAGGCTTGGTGAAAGCTGACGAGAGTGCATGGTAGATCTGAAAGGGATTTCGCGTCTCACCAAAAAACTCATATCCATAAGCTATCCATATCGATATTCAAAGTATCAAATATCATGATGTTACCATGATGGAAAGGGACATCGATATTCGGTTACCGATGAGAAAGGATTTCATCGCGGAAGTTAGCACCCTTAAACTTATCCAGTTAGAAGTCCTTATCTATTTGTATTAATCAGTCCTTTTCCAAAGGTACAATTGCAATCAGTTTTGCTGTACTCCATTCTCGAGGGTTTGCTCTATATTCTCCTAACAAAATGTTCCCTCTTCTCTCCATGTTATATGCAACGCATGAAGAACATTTAGGTTGCAGATCTATACAGTCTAGGTGAAAAGAATAAAGCAATGAAAATCGGTGCTTATTGATAGAAACAATCAATATTACTCAGGGGGCGATGTTGGTTGCATCAGACTGGACGGGAGGAAGGTAAATACTTGCCTTCTATACTATTCTTCTGCATATGTCTTCTACTATTGACACCACATCACGCATACAGTTATACTACACCAACTACAATATATATATAAGATGTATAAGGACATATAAGAACAGGGAGATGAAAGCATCATCATCTGCATGCATCATCTTACGAAAAGAGTCTTTCTATCAGTTATGATAACTACCTGTGGTCGTAATACCTGATGATCAATACTTACAATGTGGCCTTCAACTTATTTCAACCATTTTTTCATGGTTTGGGGGTTGTTTTCTGATATTAAAACTAATTCTTTTTCCAATCAATTCATCCCCTTCTTTCAGTAAATGGCTGACTATTTTTTTTAAAAAATTAGATACATTATAGCCTAATTTCAGCTTTTACTTTTCAAATCAATTAAAAATTGTTTGAATAATAGATTCCACTCAGAAAACCAATTGAAAAATAATCATTTGCATAATAGGACCTTTTTACATAAAAAATTCCAACAAAATTTTGAATTTTTACCAAAATGTGCCTGAACATTTATTTCATTTCGGAATAAAAACACTATGGGCCTATACACCATTAGATATCTTATATTCACTTGAAATCAACATCACAACTAATTATATACAACAAAGGTGCCATATCTCACAGCCAGCAAGGGCTATACTTACGTCACACACTAAAGACAAAATAATTCACAAAAGGTGAATACAATAATTCCTAGATCATCGCTGCCTATTCCGGCTTTATATAATTTCAAGTGGATGCTCAGAAATCAGTTAGAAACCCATCTTGGATCCCAAAGTGTCCCCTTTTAAGAATCCTGGAGAAACAAATATTTGAAGGGAAAAATTGATATAAATATGATATCTCAAAATCCATTTTTGGCGACTTGTGACTCATTGTCCTGTGACACATCACATATGTGTATTCTTATTAAGATTATTTACTTGGATTATTCAGAGTTAAACATTTGTTTTATTTTACTTATGTGATATGATTGGTACCAAGGTTTAGAACTAATGGTAACCAATGGATATACTTACGTCACAAAATAGTCAAAATACATTCCATAAAGTGAAAACAATAATAATTATATCATAATAGCCTACTCATTTCTACCATTTCTTTTAACATCAAGCAGGTTGATAATGGTCTGAAGCACAGATTCTGCTCAGAAAATTAGTTGGAAATAATCATTTGTCATAATGAGGCCCTTTTAACCTGAGAACGCAGCAAAATTGAAACAAAATGCAAAGTTTTAACCACAAATATGAAATTATTCTATGTCAAGATAAAATCAATATGGGCCCACAATTTGGAGTGGGAAAAAAGGGCACTTTGGGGCGGGAAAAAGAGCACTTTGGGGCGGGAAAAGGGCACTTTGGGGGAGGGCAAAGAGGGCATCATGGAGCCAAGGGGAGGGGGGCCAAATCCCTCGAAAGTATATAGACCGCAGAACAACGGAAAATGCACCCACTTCGAAACAAGTTCATGCACTATACTAGCAATTCTACTGTTTTATTTGTGGTACCCTGTTATTTCAAGCCTGTAGACCCACCGTCCCTCAGTTTGAAATTATCTTGGTTAGAGGCAATGAATGACCCGGCCAACTCCGCAGATATTGATTGTTAACAAAAACATTTGTATTGCTCACTGATAGGGAAACGTTTCCCGTCTTATTTCTTTATAGAATGACAAGCTTTCGTTTTTGTACGTTAGAGACCATCTACAACAGACATAATGGATACATATCTATCACCTTTCTAGCTGACATCCTCCTCATTTGCCTTCCTATTCCATGGGATGAGGATACACGGAACGGATTGGTTGTCAGCGTCCCTACTATTCTACCCCGCAATACATCAAACAAAGATCATGGTATCTTCGTGGAAACATCACTGAAGCTATATTTAGTCAGGAAGGGTTGTTATCCCGTTTCAATGCTGGAATTAATCCTTATGGTTCATATGATCCCATGCTTCATAGATACCCGAGGTTATAGTTGACTGCCTGATTATGGGGCTTCCTCTTCCAAGATAAATGCGCTTGCCAATCGTGGGAATATTATTTCTGTCAGATCTCTCCCATGCATCCATTTCTTTCTCTTGGATGTAAAGTTCTTCTATTTAATACCCCAGCTCTTCAATCGTTTGGTATTATTGCGTTTTTGTTCTCGTTGTGACTGGGACGCGACTAAACCATAGGTTGTCCACCAGTGATAAGTCGGGAAATATAGTGGCTATTTGTATTAGTATGATATATACCGAGGTAATGAGGAACACGTGTTGAGACTTTGGATTCCAGATATAAAGTGAATTTTCCACATAGCCCTGCCCTCGCTATCCTTTGGGGGAATACACTTGTCCTTTTCCAATAATTAAGTGAACGTTCTTCAACATAAGTGAGCCCAATCTCTTATACCTGTTATTTTTTTTTAAAGAAATTTGATTGAGTCCAGTTCCTTTGTGCGTTACAAGGGTAATCTCATGGAACCCATATATACTTCATGATAATTATTTGAATGCTTTCAGCATGAGTATATCATCGATGACAAAATCAACCATATACCTAGATCATGTCCAGGGCATGATGCTAAGCTTTTTCTAATGGTCTTTCCGTTCAAATTTCCAGACAGTTTTCGCACACACGAGAGAAAATAGCCTATGCTATAGGTTGATATAATTTTTGATTATGTTTATAACTTGAAACCTTCTTAATTTTGACGTTAAAAAAACGTGCACTGCCGTGACCCAGACGCGTGACCCCAGACGCGTGACCCCGCCAGACGTGACCTGCACTCATGGACTCATGCACTATCGCATCCTTGACCCTTACCCCGTCCTTGACCCCCTTGGTCAAGCTGACTAAGTCTAGTGGAGGTGGCTTAGTGGAGTGGCTAGTGGAGGTGGGCTACCCCTCCTCCCCGGGCCCTCCTCTAGCTCTAGCTGGGCAGTGTCCCCCACCCCCAAAAGGGAATGGGGTTAATTAGATGGGTGGCCCATGTTACCATATGTGATGTCCTCCCTCTGGTGGTCATCTTCTTTTCCATCTAAGAGTTCAGAGTGGAAGTCAAACGTGGTTAATGGGACACCCCCCCCCCTCCCCACCCCACCCAACACCAACTGCCCCTCTCCTCCCAGTGTAGTAGGGTATGTGCCACTGGGCCAGGTGTTAAATTAAACCTTCAGATCAGCTATGGATGCATTCACCCTCTCTGTCTGGTATGAAGACAACACATCCTCCCTAGAAGGCCCTCTATTCCGCAATGAGTTACTCCATATAGAGAGGATTTATGCAATAGGTAGTTGAAGTTTGTTAGTTGTAGTAGAGAGGATTCATGCAATCTTTAATGAATTACATTGATATGGATATGATATCATCCTAATCATGATTTCTCCTTCTCTCTCTCCACACACACACACAATCTCTCTCTCTCCTCCTCCTCCTCCTCCTCCGCTCATACCAATCATACCAAGTGGTTAAATGTCAGGCCTCCCCTATTATTCCAAAGTATCTAAAAATGGGAAATATTACCTCTTAAGATATATAACTGTCTTTCCTTCATTCTCCCCCTCTCTCCTCCTGATGGTCATCTCCCCACCCCCCTCCCTCCCAACATCCTGTTATCCCACCCCTCCTACCTACTACACATGTACAGGCACTGCCATATCTCGTCCTCCTTCTCCCCTCTATTACCACTCCCCCTCCCCCCTCCCCCACCCCACACTAACTGTCCTGGTGGCCCATGTTACTCCCACGGCCATCCTCTCTCTCCCATATCTGCTCTCAGTTACACATCAGAGAGCCAGAGAGCCTAGGTGGCGCGCCTCCCCCCCCCCCCCCCACACACACACACACCTGGCTGTTATCTCCTTATCTGCCCCTCCGCCCCCAAATTAATTAAGAGATTAGACCTGTCACAGCTGGTCTACCACTTCTTTCAATTTTTCAAAATCTATGATATACTAGAGTAACTCATTGTCCCAAATATTCTACTGAAGAAGAGACAAATATTGGTGTTTCAATCATCGCTGTGTGATGTATATTAGCTGTAATAATTAACATTGTGGGTAGTTTCTAAGTATAAGAGAGGTCTGATGAAAGAGCCTCCTTATCTGCCCCTCCGCCCCCAACACCTCCTCCCCCTCCCCCCAGTTTTATAAATGGGTAGTGATTGATTGGACGCCCATTGCGCTAATGTTACCAATGACTAATGGCCTTTCCAGCCCTGGTAGCCAAAATCAATCATCATAAACTCCTCCTCCTGCAATTTTTAACTGAATTTTAATGCAAGAAATGCTCCCCCTCTCTCTCTCTCTCTCCCTCCCCACCCTCTCCCTCACACACACACACACACACACACACACACCACACACACACACCCTCCTATGCACATCTATACAGAGGGAGAGTCACTGAGGGTGTAATTAATAGATACGGATGAGATAAGGCCATTAAGTGTTTGGGGAGACATAAACCCAGGTGGCATTGATAACATTCTCAGAGTAACAGGTTAATAATTGGTATTGATTAACTAGTAATATCGTTTTAACTTAGAAGTAATACTAAGGTTTTAAAAATGACCACACCTGTCCTTAGATTAAGAGTCCCTTTTACTCTAAGTACTTCTCATATTCAAGAATTTGTTAA
Source organism: Sthenelais limicola (assembly GCA_942159475.1). Classification (NCBI taxonomy): domain Eukaryota; kingdom Metazoa; phylum Annelida; class Polychaeta; order Phyllodocida; family Sigalionidae; genus Sthenelais; species Sthenelais limicola. The sequence goes on along the minus strand of OW804096.1, from coordinate 110,375,726 downwards.
ATCCAAAAATTATTTCTTTTTGAAATGTAGAAATTACATTTCTTTCACTCCAGCTTTGCGATATGTGGCTACAAGTGGCCACATTGTCAATGACCTGCTTGTGTTACAATAGCCACCACTATGCACGACGACAAACATGGCGCTATGGTGTGACATTCACAAATACTAATCGTTTTCGTTGAAATTAATTGAAAAATCGCCGAAAGCATTCGTTGTCACTAGTGACAATCAAAACTACAAAATGTCAAACTGCAAACTAAGTCTTGTTCATTCTCCTAGAAACCTACATATTGACTGATGACTGACATAATAATTTGAGTCTGGATAATGTTTCCAGTTTTTGTGTATGCTTGATTCATTTGCTAAAAAGTTTTTGAGGGTTATTTTTATGAGTTATGACACAGAGTTTACACCAACTCGGGCTCCAGATTAATTATGCCGAGAAGTGTTTTCTACTGGATGTAACGGGTGGAAACGCTGGTCATCGAATTGAAATCATTCGGTGCACTGAAATAAAGAATTGAAGGATATACCGCAGGGCCAGGTATCGAATGATGAACGAATTTCTTCATCGCGATACCGGCTCTTTTGGCTTGATAAGTATGCTCCATTAAGTAAGGTACAAAGTAATTGAAAATAATCAAAAAGATGACATTTATCCCTTGCAAAATACATACAAGTAGAATTAAAATTTCCTAGAGACGCATTTGATATATTTTTCCTATATTTTGTACAACTATGCAATAAAGTCTGATATTTTCGTTAAAATCTTCCTATAAAAAACTCCCTGTTACAAGGCCATATTTAAGGTGACAAATCCCGGTAAAAATAGCCTGCGGCCTATAGTATCAATATTTAATGTTGGTATAGATAAAGCTGTCAACCGCCAAAACGTTAACACTGGAATTTGCGGATGATGAACCCGATCCATGTCAAGACAATAGTTATTTTCATAAGGAATGATGTTCTTATCATTTTGATCAATAGGCCCGGACGAGATTCACCATGTTTTGGCCCTGAGCCAGTTTGGCATGGGTCATGTCAATGTTGTTCCTGAATATTAATTCTAAATATCTTTAACAACTTGCCATGATCAGAAAAATCCCATTCCTGCCTTTTGGAGATCGGTTCTCGCATGTAAAAACTAGACTTTAGTCGAGGCGTTGTTGGAAAGGTGATAGAACTTGAAAAGTTAAGTTACTGCATGTGCCCTAGTCAATTATTTTCAGTGGCACGTGAGCGCGATAAGGGAGAAGAATTGTAGAAAAGAATTGACAAGACCAAGAGTTGTAGTTCTATTTTTTTTGCTTAAAATGCTATTTTGCTTAGGGATGTGGGGTGGCCGAGGGGTCTAAAGCGCTGGGTCGGCCATGTTGTATGAACATGTTGTGGGTTCAAACCCGGGCGCGGCTACAATTTCACCTCCTCCCCCGCCCCCCAGGTACTAGAGGAAGACCACCATTGCGGTGATCTAGTCCTAGTAAAAAATGTACCCTATAAAGCCCAGAAATAAGTGAAATAATAATGAATCAAGTACAAACGCCATTTAAAACAAGGTCCTTATATTTCACAATTTGCATCTGTTTGGGGATTAAATTTGTGCAGTAGTTTCCGTGCTTTCGTATTCCAATTGAAATCAGTTGTGTTAACGGCAACATTCTTTGTGTGAATGTCATCGATTACAGCAATGTTTTAAGATGTTCAGGGAAATTCTATTGAACTCGCTGTTTGCCTCGGCCACGCCTTGGATCAAGAGTCATAATATTCCAGGTGCAGACCATTTAGCATACTGATTAAGAGATATACCGGTACACAACAAAAATGGGTAATTATTTATGTGGAATTATTTGGTGACAGACGTCAGTTCCTATCTACATTTGACACTTCGAATCCCATCCCCATCTGTATTGTATTTCTGTACGGGGGATCTGGTAAGCTCTTGTAACGGGCATTAAATTCCCGGTATGACTAAAAGACGCACGGCACCGAAAACCCGCCCTTAAATTCCCAACTACCGGTATTCCCTATTTTTCAATCATAGAAGGGGCTCACTATGACTTGAATATTTTTCAGCAATCTGATGCCAATTAGTATGCTGTACTGTCCTACAAAGTAAGAAAATCAAGATAGTGTATCTATTTAAGTTGTTGTGTCTGGGGTTTCCCATCACCGTCCTGGTATAGCTTATTTGATAATCTATTTGATCTCAGTAATAAAGTACGCTATTTCTCCTCAAAATATACATTGCCAAAATATTGAAATTCGGAAAGAGCAGTTTCCTACCCCTAATATGTAATTCTATCAATGCTGGTTTTTAAATAAGGAAGATAAAGCTAGATATGAGAAACTTTACTGTTAGTTATATTGGTATATTGGTTATATAGTTGAATACATTTTCAAACGCCATTTCCTTTCAGAATACATCAAAATACATTAGAAGAAGAATACTATTTTCTACCTACAAATGTGTAGTTTTGTCAACATTAATCAAGGAATGACGGAGATGTGAGGCAGAATATAGGGTCCTACTCGAGGGTCTACTGATTTACTTTTGTGTCAGTAATCTGTGACAATTGAGGCAGGCCAGAACGTGCGTGGTTTAGCAAAAAAATATGGCAGAAAGGCCGTTTACTTTCAGAATACATCAAATAGAGTAAACAAAAAATCGTCAAAAAAAGAAAGATTTTCTCCTACTAGTTCTATAATTGCATTGATGTTGGTTGAGTAATAAGAGAGACTAGCAAATACCCGTGCATCCCTGTTCCATTTATTCTAATAAGATATAGATATAGCAAGCAGCGGTGGATTCTCTGCCAGGCTCATAGACGCAATAACGTTACATTTTCTAATAAATACGTATCGCGTTGCATTTTTTTGTGCTAAGTCAAAAGAGTGGATTCGAGAAAAACGATTTTTCCTTGGTTAAAACCAAAATTATTTGCTATAGAAGAATGAATGCCCTATCTTATTCAACACAGAAATCATTCATCTCCCAAACAAGTACCATACTATGCAATATTGCTTCGAAATGTAACTTTGACATTTGTACTTCCATGTATTCTTTCTTTTGTGTCTTTAAGGTGGTGGTCAGTTTGGTGAAAAGAACATTGCCGACCAAGCTGATGAGTTCCGGGAGGTCGCCCAAGGTCACAAGCAGAATTTCAAAGTCCCTCAAATACTGTTTATTTTTACAAGTGGGGTCACGTCATCTTTGAGGCAAGGTCTTGTAACACATGGCATTGATGTCCAAGGGGAGGAAGTGTCAGTTGATGAAGAGACACAACACAAACTGGATCTTGCAAATGAGCTCCTTTACAGCAGCGAGGAGGAGGGGGAGGGTGAATTGTCAGAAGGAGCTCAAGGTAAAGAATATAGCTTTAAAAAGATCGAGGAGAAAGATGAGGAAAAGAAGCATATAGATTCTCCTTGTGCCAGTGTTGATGTTCCCGACGACAACAGTGCCTTGGTGCTAGCCGCGTGTTCTGTTGAAAGGTTATCAGTTAACGTTAGGAAAATGCCTGCGGGAAGGTGTCCTGATAATCCAGATATATAACCGCTGTGAAATAGATTTGTATGATTTGTATGGTTTGCTATGGTTGCGTTGGGAAAGAAAAACAGTTGCCGATGAACTGCCCAGCCGCCCAGCCACCCCCCGACCCTACGGGGCCTAGGCGCTGTTCACTCAGTCAGTGAACAGCGCCCCTGGTCTCAGTTGATGCAACTACGGAAGTGTTGCCGACGGTAGCGCCGGAGCGGATTGTATGGGAACTAAAATGCCCCTGAACACGACGGTGGGAATGGCTGCCTGTCGATGCCGACTTGAAAATTAGCTGCTATATTTACGGACACTGTTTATCGAGTGAGAGCGATGGGACAAATCCGCCTGAACTAAAGTGTACAGAAATGATATCTAAGACGATTTCACTAAATGAAAATGTTTGTCACCGGGAAAAATAAGGAGAACGAGCCAATAAGTATACGAGTCAGTAGACGCTAAGCGAAAAACGATTATGGGGGTTGCAACGGTTTTTGTGGTCTATAGGAGGCATTTTTGCCTCTTTCCCTGAGGAAAGCGGAAGTGTTGCTGTTCGTCAAGATGTAAATAATCGTCATTCAAATACAGAACCAGTTCAACGGCATTCAACTGAAGCAGCATTGGAAAATACTCCTATGTTTCATGACCTCCTAACACCATTGCCTCAGGTCAATAGGATCAACTTTGATATTACTTCCCTGATTTCCCTTGTGTCTAACCAATGCCATGGACGATGCAACTTTATCTTCCGTGAAGAGGTTCTTACACGACAAGCTGCCCAGGAGAGAATGTCTCCTAGTCTTCCTAAACTTCTCAAATTCATGGAAGGTAAGGTTTTCCTATTGGATTCAATTGTTACATATATGCAAAATAGCTGACGGTATGTGGTGATTCCTGATTATTTTCAAATGAAGGGTGGTCTGTATCCACCTTTACCTATACCCTTATTACTACTAAGGTCCTATCTGACACTTAATTTGGATCAATGAATGAAATGTCCCCTTTTTAACTTAATTTAATGCTGAAATCAGCAGTGGATTTGCCTTTTAGTTCCATAACGTTTTCTTGTGTTTTGCTAAGTTATCAACTTACATAGATTCATTTAGGAATGGTTCATAAGTCGTCTTTTAACAGTGGCTATTGGGCCACTATTATGATCATACATAATCCCTCCATTCATTCCCTTCCCATTATCAATAAATCAAATCGCAATATTTAGGAATGAAATCGAAACCCCATGTATGGTTAAGTCCACATAGATTAAAGCGAAATGAAATATCAATAAATGAAATCGAAATATGAATGGTTGAAATCGAGATCCCAATATTCTGAGGCCTAATATCACGAAGTATTATTATATCCCCATTTTATAGCTGTTCACATGTAAACAAATTGATTACAATAAAACTTTAAGCCTATACCTTTCGTAATTAGGTCGACAGACCTTTTTATTTTTAGTGCAATATACTATATACGAAGAAATCGGTCGGCAGATCGGGTTACTAATTGACATTCCTGTAGATAAGAGACCCCCCTATTTGTAGCCGCATGATTTGTCCTATAATCCTATAAATTTCCATGCAGTAAATATAACCAAAGCGCCACCTTTTGGTCTAATTTTCGGAAATTTAAATTAATTTTTTCATTTTCAAAATTAAAAGTCTTGTTTGAAAAATCCGCACTTTCCTTTGATCTACTATATATCTCAATCTAAGATGGAATGTTGATAATCCTGATAATCCCTACCCTTTCCCCTCGCCTGGGCGGCCAGCTTGACTGCCCCCTCGGGCCGCTTGACCGCCCCCTCGGGCCGCTTGACCGCCCCCTCTGATAACGCCACTGATATCCACCACTGCCCCAGCTGTGCCAGCTCGTTTTTGGCCGCCAGGAGTCGCCGCCAGGAGTCGGGGAGTAGGGGGCGCTTTGACACCTCCTCCTTACACATGGTGGTGGTGGGCTGTTAGTTACTCCTATCGGCATTAGGATGAGGTCAAACACCTCAAACAAGAGGTAGTTGAAGTTTGATAGTTGTAGAGAAGATCCTTGTAGAGAGGATTCATGCAATTTTTAAATGAATTTTAATGCAAAAAATGCTCCCCCCTCTCTCTCTCTCCCTCTGCGCCCTCTCCCTCTTTCCTACCCTCTCCTCTCTTCCCTCCCCACAAAATTATACTATAGAGTCATCCTCTATATGGGTCAGATTTTCTGAAAATGTACAATTGGCAGCTGTACATATTAAGTAAATTCTGCCAAATTTTTTTTTTCATTTTTTTTTTCATCTACATTGTCTAGGGTCTTGGCTTGTCTAGGCTCCCAACCGCAAAATGTCATTGAAATGCTCAAAACTGCAAATGTCATTAAAATCCCATTAGGACGGAAAAAAAATTTTTAAATTTTTTTTTTTCCATTAGGAACAAGTTAAAAAAATAAAATAAATAAATAAATGGTGAAAACCCTTATTAGCAAAGCAATCTGTCTGTCGACCTCATTTTCGCCCCTGAGGCGAAAATCCAAAGCTGTTAAACTTTTACTTGTTCAATTTACCGCCGATGATATGTCGGTGGTCCGTGGACCCATCATGCAATTCTTTCAGGCTATTCTTGTTGTTCAAAATCTAGTCAGTACGTTATAGAAATATCTTGACATTGCTCGGTTAAAATGCTGGGAATTAGTTAAGTTTTTCTCTGGGAGAAATGTTGTTCATAAGTTCTGAAAAGGTAACATTATTTCTGTTTTATATTATTCCAAATTCATTAGTATATAAATGTTATTGTTAACGAAATGTTTCTTGAAGGATGCATATATATATCATGTTTAGCCAGTATTGAGGTGCTATGAGATTTAAATCATAGGTACATGGTTTGTATTTATAAGCATGTTGAATATTCATAACGTAAAAATTTATTAAAGTTTTCGAAATTATTATTAATGTACTATAACTTGATATTGTGATTCGGGAAGTAGTGCAAGCGTTACAATAATGTCTTGAGATAATACAACTGTCAGGAACAATAAAGATTTTTCTTTATGAAAAATTTGGTTCACAAATTTGTATGCCTAAGTTTGTTAGATTTGATTTCCCCCATAGAGATTAAGCCTGAAGCTATATTAATGCTGACTGTCAACACGATATATTTTTATCATTTAATGATAGAATGGGGATATTTTATGAGTTGTCATATGGTTGATGGTACAGATATATCACGATTTATTATTCCATGATTTGGCTGTGAGCGTACAATATAATTGATATACTTGCCGCTCACAAGGTGGACAATATAAACTCCCTGTATTGTACAGTGACGTCACGACCGTTCGAGACTATCAGTGAGCCATGCGGACAGCACAATTTGATGAAATAAATCAAATTAAGTTGTAATAAGTTAAGAATCATGGAATAAAAGCAAGAATAGCACAGTATCGCATCTTCGGCGGCCTGTATTCTCCTCGTATGGCCGAAAAACAACTCGGCCTACGGCCTCGTAGTTTTCAGCCATACTCGGAGAATACAGCCCCCCTCATACGCGATACTATGCTGTTCTTGCTATAATATCCCGATGAATGAATTCCATTTATTGCATTGTATCATTGTTTTTTAACTCATCAGTCGTCCAGGAACATCCCCCTCCCTCCCCCCTAACTCTGCCTGTCTCTCTGCCTCTGTCTGTCTATCTGTTTCTCTGTCTGTCTATTACAACTGACTTTTTTGATTAATAACTATAACCTTTCCGACTTTTATGACTGACTTTTACAACGGAGCTTTACGGCTGACTTTTTCGACTTTGACGACTTGTACTTAATTTTTAAGTATTTTAAATATACTTAAATATTCGAAGACCCACATATAACAAGCGAGAGCTTGTGTCCCTTGTTATTTTTCAAACGGCAATCTGCAGCTGGTTTACAATCTGGATGATGAATGTGCTAGGAAAAGGTTGGCAGTCCGCTCCATCCTTTCCTGGTATCAGGGATGAGCCAGCTCACGACAATAGCTGATAGTTTAGAGAGTATCATAATTAAAACCTAATCATGGAGCCAAGTGCCGACTGCTGAAAGTGAAGTAAATAAACCAATTAAATGGTCCCAAATTAACTAGATCTATCCTGTTCTATTAGCGTTTATGGCAAAAGCACCAAGATTATTTCTCTCATTACGCAACGTGTTTGCAGTTCCAGATCCTTTTCTTTCTTACCGGCCGCTTTCATTTAGTAAGGCTCATAAATACAAAACAGATATCACGTGGGCATGAAAGTAGACCCTTTGTTGGATGGACTCCTTTGCACATTACCGATGTATGGTTTTATTTAGAAAAGCTTTAATGTCGGGAATAATAATATTAACAATTCCAAATGTTAATTCGATATCGGAGAAATTATTGATCCCCTGTGTTTTGTAAGAGTGTGCTGGACTGCTAATTCCATCCAACATCCATATCCTGGGGCATTTGTTTTGTCAAGCCTTCCATGCGAATGGAATCCCTTATTTAGGTGTTCCACAAAAATTAATGATATGATGGATAGCAGTAGAAAATGAGTATGGGCCATCTGCCTCGAGTCCATCCATTCGTAATGTATACATGTAATATATCATCATAGTGAAATGAAATATATTGCCTAGAATCCTATTATATTTCTTGGTACACCATCTTGCCCTAACGAAGTTACAGCTGGATCAGCGCTGGAAAATGCCATTCTATGTGCTCTTATGAGTCAGTACCTATTGCCAGACACACTATATATCTATGAAATTACAGGGGGAACTTAATTACTTGGCGCGCCCTTGGCTCCCCCGGAAAATACGTTTCGCCTATTTATTATAGCTAGGCTTCTATGGGGTGCTTTCCACATAATTTGTCCCCTTTGTGTTATAAGATTTCTTTGTACTCTCATATGGTAGTTATTATTAGATTGATAGCCCTTTGGATTTTGTGGCTTAAAATCAAATGCCGAAAGTCTCGTCCATCTACGGTTCTATTGATCATTCCCTATTTTTTCCTGGACGCTTGCGAGTCAGCCTTATTGTTATTATTGTTTAGGTATTAGCGAAGATACTATGTTATATACTGTTCATTCATTCTAAATTATACTACATAGTATCTTTGGTATCTAGACATTAAATAAATTACAAAGATTTGCAACTCTAATGGGTGATTAGCTGCTTTTCTGTGTATCTTACTTCTATCGTTCTTATTGACATTGATGATCAATCCACCGTATTTCCTCGTGCCACTAACCTACCTACATGGAGTTCATTCATTGTAAATGCCAGAACAACGTTCGGTGGGTGTCTCTAGCTTTAGATTCATAAGGAGGTGATGGGGGTATGGAGGCTGCATGGTGCATCCGGGGACTACAGACTTTGTTTAACACACCAGTAGCCTGCGGTCATCAAAAGGCTTTGATGTTCTCTGTGTTAGAATATCCTTGAGGGCTCCTTGTTTTCTTTTGGCAATGAAAGGTTCTCTTGATCTGCTTCGTCTTTAATAGCGACAAGTGCCTTCGGCACTTGGATTGTAGAGGCAGTTGTGTTTCTACTTCTTAGAAGAATCCAACAATTTACTGGACGTTTATTTTAATTTGGAGATATTAATTTGATTGCCAAAAATGGCTAAAATCACAGGGGGCCTACGTCGGGGTAGTAGGCCTAAGATGTAGGAGGGAGAGAGCGAGAGAGGGAGGGACAGAGAGAGAGGAGGAGGAGAAGAGAGCGAGAGGAGAGATGAGGATGACTGATATAATAGGGTTTCATGGAAAAAAATGTGCACCCCCCCCACACACACACCTATACATCGATCCATTTTCCTTCTCCTCCCCCTCCCTGACTACCTCCCTTGCTCTCCCTGCCCTTTTATTTCCCCTCCTTAATAATAATAATAATGAGTAATGTGTGGACAGACATTCTTTCATGAAAAACAAATCGTAAAAAAAAGTTGGTCATAAAAAGTTAGTCGAAAAAAAGGTCATAAAAAAAGGTGGTCAAAAAAAATTTGGTTGAAAATAAGTTGGTTGTAAAAAAGTTGGTTGTAAAAAAGTTGGTTGTAAAAATAGTTGGTCGAAAAAAAGTTGGCCGTAAAAAAAGTTGGGTCGTAAAAAAGTTGGTCGAAATAAAGTTGGTCGAAAAAAAGTTGGGTCGTAAAAAAGTTGGTCGAAATAAAGTTGGTCGAAAAAAAGTTGGGTCGAAAAAAAGTTGGTCGTAAAAATAGTTGGTCGTAAAAAAGGTGGTCATAAAAAAAGTTGGGTCGTAACAAAAGTTGGCCGGAAAAAAAATGGGTCAGAAAAAAGTTGGTTGAAAATAAAGTTGGTCACCCCCCTTCACCTCTCCTCACAGGTATGGTATACTATAGCCCATACTAATTACGTCACAGCAAATATGCCTTTGATGGGGATGTGGGGAACAGGTGGATCATCACATTGACTCGGGTACCTCAACCCCAGTTCCCCCCTTTTTATCATTTACCCTCTCCCCCAAACAATATTCTAAGACAGAGGCAGAGAGAGAGAGAGACAGAGAGAGAGAGACAGACAACCCGCGGCGATTAGTGCGAGCTGTGGTGGAGATGGCTGTGGGGTGAGGGGAGCCACTGCCCTATGCGGGAGATAGTGAGTGGACAACACTCATGACCAGCGAGGCATGACACTTTTTTCCACTGGAGCTGGTAGGGTATAACCTGCAGCTGGTAGAAATCTGTAATAGCCGTTTACATAAAGAAAACAAACTTTTACAACTATCAAAAAGTAAAATAGTTTAACTCCAATACTTTGCAATATTGATAGAAAACTGTTTCTATGAAGTAGTTGTAATTTTATTATTGGTGCAATCGGGGAAAATGAACATTGTTAGTACAGGTTTCCTGAAACCTAAAGGTGCTGAAGTCTAAAGAGCTGGGGAATCCCCGGGAGCTGGGGAATCCCCGGGATTAAAGATTTAAGTAAGGGAGTCAAAAGGGTGGAGGAGAACGTGTCTGTGCCGAGAGCAGTTCCATAAATTATCTCATCATTTGTCTAGAGAAAGGGAACGGCCGGGTGTGTTTTATTTTTTGCCTTTCCTAATGAAGGAAGGGTGTCAGGTGAATTGTAATCTGTTGCAATTATAGACTCATCATTTAATCATGTCTTATCCGTTATTATGCAGTGTTTGTATAGATTGCAAACGAAGGGGGCGGGGGCATGCATGGGGAAAGGTTCCCGGATATTGATTGTCCCCTGGTCAAACTACCCTAGTCGAAATACCATGTTAGATTAACGCAAATATAAGGTTTTGTTTTTAGTTATCCTTGTCGGCAAATCCCTTTAGACTTCGCAGTGTCAGAACCCCAGCTTGGGGCTGCTATTTCTATAATGCCTCTTAAAGATGCAAGCCTGTTTGGATTGCTCTATTATTAGCTTTTGGCACATATTATACCGGTTCAAAAGGCACGCCTGCATTCTTTCCCTTCTACCATGCAGTATTAGAACTAATCTTATCATCGAAGTAGCTTTAAGAATCGCTCCATGCCTATGCCAACTTAGCTCACAATCTACTCGGGCATTAGTGGGAATGGATCTTGAAACTATTAGATCTAGCCCTAGACATTCAACTAAGTATATATCCACAAAGCTGTAGTTGCAGCGATTTATTGCGACTGCATGGTGTTTTATTTTTCATTTCTTTTTTTTTTACGGCCAAGACATTTAATAAAGTTCGAATGTAAATACACTTTGTCACCATGGATACCTTAGAGTGTTGCATGATTACATAAATCTGATTCAAAATTACTGTAAAAGACATGTAGACACAAATTTTCGAAATTTAGACATACCATTAATCAAAAAGACCTCATTCACTGTTTTCGGTCACTGAAAAGACGTACAGGTATAATAAAACTTTCCCCATACGCTATCTTCAAAACATACATTTTCTTTATACGCACCCTTTCCCTCAAAAATCACCTCTGCTATACAAATTCATATTTCCAGCACAGATAATATCACAAATATGGTCTCACACATCTTACTCGTTAATATACACACAACAAAGATACATTCAAAATTGGTGTCTTGATCTTGTTTCTTACACATTTCACTTTTCATAGAACTTTGATGTTGTCTTCTTATTTTAACAACCGTTCCATTCCCTTTCAGATAAAAAAAATCGTTAATTATATATAAAAAAAAATAAGAAAAAGATAAAGAAATCATTCTCTATGTTGAAATTTAATATTCCCTCGAAATTGCCTTGACTGAAATGCTTGTTTGGTCTTATTTTAGGAAAAGAGCTATTTGCTTGTGAGACGGCCGTGCAGGATTTTCGGACTATTCTAGCTACTGTTGGTGGCCCTAATGAAAAAGCCAGAGCGGAACTTCTCCTAGAGAAGCTCAAGATAGTTCCTGACCGTCCGTCAGATGGTGCCAATCAACTGAACATGAGCGCCAGGGTCAAGGATCGTGCCAAGGTAATCACCGGGGGTAATCAGCCCGTCGGCTTAGTCTTAGGGAATCACATCATTGATGATTACAGTGGGATATTACTATATCAGCCAATTCTTATTTAATAATATGGTCCTGATAAAACCTTTACCCGACCAAGGAAATATTGCGCTTCTTTCTATACCGTACAATAATGTTTCTGCTGGAGTGTCAGTACATTCAGTCTTTGTCTCTTTAAGACCTATGTTCTTTCATGTTCTTTGAAAGAGCGTCCTTCCATGAACTCTAAGATCATGTAAGATCCCGGTTCCGGAAAAGGTATTCCCTACCCTGTAAGATCTGCCTATACATTCTGCCTGTTAATTCTTCCGATACGTCTTCAGAATCGCAGCGTCTATTCTCGCACAGTTGGTCATACATGTACATAGGCTGTGATTACCATTTGTGTTATTATTCAGAACATCTTCGGCACTGGGGACAGTTTACAAGCCATCACAATGTCTGCCAATATAGGCTTTGTCAGGGCGGCTGGAAACCAGGTAAGGTGATAGCAAATAGCTCCCAATAAAAAAGCCATGTCTTCACCATTGGAGTCAATTATAATTATACTTATTAATGTTTGCAGATTCATCCCTGCAATTATTTGCCTTTGTCTTTAGGATCCGACCGTATCAGGTGGAACCAATGGGGATCATTCCATGCGGTTACTAAATAAAGCCATGGCAGATTATTCCCTGATTGGGGGTTGTCACATAAAACCACAAATTATGCTGCCTTCTATATATGCCACTGGTTCCTAGCTGGTCTGGCGGGGGAAGGAAAGCATGTCGTGCTTAGTTGTTAGATGCCTTGATCTAAATTACAATGCATTGCGGGGTTGATTAACAAAGGTGTTTATTCTCCTGACAGTTCTACTTGCCTGCCGGTCAATGTGAAATAGAACATATATATGACCATTATTACCATAACCCAAAACACCCAGTTTGATCTATTCATCGGACTGGCATTTTGGGCCGACATATATTATGGAAAGCCATTTGTATACATATCCCCATAACTCTAAAACGGGAAGACTAGCATGCTGATCAGGAATACAGAAGGAAGAATAGCCATAGAAATAGCATGCGGACTGGGAATTTTATTTCCTGTTCAGCTGCGGGATAGGCCCCAATCCGCACTCTTCCCATTCTTCCAAAAAGTCACATTTTAGGAATTTACTAGTCCTTCAGTTTCATAATTCCTGCTCAGCCATGACCAATTCCTGAACAGCATCATGCTTCTCCTATTCTTCCCCGGCTTGGGCGCCATTCCGCAAAACGTTTTGCTGTTCAGCAATCTTTTAAATCTCTGATACTCCACACATATTTCTCACCATGATTACCCCTCGCCCCCAATATATATACTTATATCATGACTCCTATACACCTTTTATATGAATACTATGGAAAGCCATTTATGTTCATATCCCCATAACTCTAAAACAGGAAGATTAGGATGCTGATCAGAAATGCAGAGGTAAGAATAGCCATAGAAAAAGCATGCGGACTAGGAATTTTATTTGCTGTTCAGCCGCGGGATAGCCCCCAACCCACACTTTAAAATTTCCTATTCTTCTCCAAAGTTACATTTTAGGAATTAACTATTCTTTTAATTCTTAAAAAAAAGGCTATTCAGGAATGAATATTGCTGACCAGTTCCTATCCTGCAACTGAGACAAGAGACATGTTGCTGATCAGCAGGGCAGAAGCCTACCACGGCCGCGGTAGGCTACCATCCCGGCCCTGTGTACTGCTGAACAGTAACTGTATAATGCTGAACAGGATTTCTGCTAGTGCTTTTTTACGGATTGGCGATATGTACATAAATGGCTTTCCATAATATATACATCATTGCGCTAGGATTCGACGGAGTGTTACCAACTAATAGGACCTGGACTGAGAATAAACACCCAGCACGATTACTCGCAATGCAATCACATGAGCAATTTAATTGACCATTTTGGTTAATATCTATTAAGTTTCAACTTAAGTCTGTTCTAAGCATGCAGTGCGCATGAGTAAAATCCTCGCTAAGAGCTGTAGAAGCATTTGCTATTAGGGGAGGTAATGAGTACTGATTACCTCAAGGTTTACACAAGGATTTCAGACAAAACACCTGTGGTCATATTGTAACTTCGGTAAGAGGACAAGACCATAGGGTCATCTCCTCTTTCCTCGCCAGTGTTCTTCATTTGTATGAAGCCAAACCCTCCCTAATTACTACCTCTAAATTAGCACCGTCCCCTGATTACTTACTAGGTCCATCTATTATAATTATGAATTACATTTCCCCATTTCCCTAATTTCCAAGTATTTATGTCATCCTGGCCAGCCTTACGACGGGTCATCGTTTACTCATGTGACGTGTAATTCCGTTCTCACCCAGGAAAATATAATTGTAACGAGGAATTTATTTTCTCTTTCTAGGGAATTTCATTTGCAGTTTTCCTTCACGAACCCCGAGCGCTGACAGAGCAGAAGGAGTCTACAGCTACCACAATAGAGGATCGCCAATCATCCAGTTGACCTGGCGTCTAGGATATGAAATCCCTCTATATTTCCCCTTGAAACCTGCTGGTAGATGTTTTTAACACATCAACCTCAAGGAAGTTCGGCCATGAAGACCAAGTTCTGAAGATAATATTCCCCCGTGTAATGTACTTATCCACGTTTAGTTCTTATTGGTGGCGCAGAATCTCCTTTTGGAGATTTTTCATACATATATGCGCAGTGATCCGATATCCGATTACACCAATATTGTTATATCTTGATGTATTCTCATACCGCATGTTGGGGAATAAGCTCTACCTAATATATCATATAAATTAATTCAGTGCTTATTAATGTGCCTGTTAATCGTGTTCTAATTCCCTCTATAAATACAGGTTACATTTTATAAGAATGGCATGTGTGAGTGAAAAAAAGAAAGTTGCAGTTTGAATGGGAATTTTACACCTATTATTAACGATTTGACCGTGTATAAAGTAAAATGAAAAGGAGACAACCTCTTATCCCAGCTCAAATACAAGTCTACAGAGTCTACACACTCTTCTGACACTCTCTCTCTGTGCCGTCCACCCCCCGCCCCCGCCCCCCCCCCACTCCCACGCCCACCCTATCTTTCTCCCCCTGTCCCCTAATGTGCCCAACTGTTAAGACCCCATATAATGAAGCGAAATATATAAATGAATACAAAATTAATATGAATCAATGAAATCGAAAATTAAATAAATGTAAATGAATGATGGAAATTCTTTTTTCTTTTTGAAAGGCAACGCTACAACATATTCACTTTGTGGACAAACGTTTTTTGTATGAAACCATTGTAAAATGTCTTGGCCTGAAATCGCAATTAAAAAAAAATAAAAAAAATGCGATTCTATTTATGCCCACATTTTAAGGCCCCAAATCTGATGCTTGCATGTGTGCCATTCATCATTCAACACCTATCAACACCAGCGGTGGATGGGTGTTGTCCCTCCCTTTTGTCCCAATTATTATAATAGGACACATGTTTGTGTCGGCATGTGAGTTTGAAACTTGGTACCTATACGGTATAGAGGGGGAGAGGGACGAGAGAGAAGAATGCCATACAAATACATAAAAGTGATATGATTGAGCAATCCAGAATTTTTTTTAATGTAGAAATTATAGTTCTTTTAATCCAGCTCCGCTATATGTGGCTAGATGATGGCCACATTTAAATGTCCTCTTGTTTCTAATGATTGTCTGCACAAGCAACTGTATAATGAGTGGGGAGGAGGACAGAAAATGTCTGAGGATCATTTTGAAGTAGAAAGTAGATTTTGGAGGGAAAACAGAGTAGGATGGCAGTGGATTCCTGTACCTCCCATTTGTTACGTTTATGGAACTCCATCATTTATCAGACATTTTGAAAAAGCTCTATCTTGTTCAGTTATGTATTTTGTGAAATCTATTGTGGAAGTCATGACTGAATGGCCCTACCCCTAGCTTTGTTAGCCCTATTACCCTATGCTCTATTTTTGTGAGAAACAATAACTACTGATAGCTGTGAATAATCAGTCAATATGCTATTTCACTCTTTGTAATTAATAAATCCTGATAAAACTGTGTATCTTATCACTTTAGTTAATTGATAAATATTAATTGCGAATGCGAATGTACTGCTGATTTTTAATTATTGAATTTAATCATGAAATTAATATATTGATTGGCATATTTACGAAAATGTGTTGTGATATGTTCCTAATAAATACAACCTTATATTCTTTTTTGTCTTTGATCGGTGGGGGAAATTCGTACAATATATGCAATGCTGGCAAGTGCTTTGTAGTGTCTATGGGATAGGCTAGACTTGAAAACTAGAGATATTCGACGTTTGACATTTGAACTTTTGCTTTAAGTCATTAAGGTGCACTTAAAATCCTTGGGACTTGTCACAGAAGATAAGCTAGTTACGGAAAGAGCAATATGCCGCCCGATACCTACCTGTACAACAAGCAACTAGGAACAAACAGCATTTTGCACATCGTCTTAACTCATTGTGACCAAAACCTCCGAAAATGTCATAATTTCTGCACCGATGGTTTGTAGAAAGATTGTATACAGCCCGGATGTGATATAAGTCAACGATTTGTGGCAGAACAACAATATATGGCTGACTGCATCGTGTGACAAGCAAATAAAAAGAATCAGAAAAGTTCCCGACACATGATGTGTTGTTAGAGGTTATTGGAGGAGGAGAGAAGAACAAACTGAACCGCCCACCCCTGTCCAATATAAATAGCTTCGCACTATTTTTGTCCGGTCAGTTGCAAGAGCGCTATCCTACTGTCAACATCTAGAGTTTTTTTCTTTTACCATGTATTTAGTATAAGTACAAAACCAGTAAAGGTTATCAATTATACTTGAACTTACTCTCATACAATTCGTGATTTGTGGTTCGAGTTTGTTCCCTATTTTCAATATTCTTAGACCTATTGTCCTGATACAATCTTATTGATAACGCTTGTCTAATGCTCATACGATATATTGGCTGGCTTCCTACAGTACAGTCCAAACAGTGAATGTAGAGGGCGCTCCCGTCATCTTTAGTTTTGCACCGTCCACTCTGAGCCACTATAAATTATGGTGGACGGTATTGGGGGGTACCGAAAACCGCCCGAAATTCGGGCGAAGTTCGGGTCAACTTCGGGCCCTCAGCGGAATTCGGAATTTTTCTGGCGCCGAAAATATTTTTGCGGCCGCAAAAATTATTTTTTCGGCCGCCGAAATTATTTCTTAGTTAGATGTACTCCATAGGCTGAGAAGCATAGAGATATATTTAATACATGATCTTGAGATTTGGTACATGTATTCAAAAATCTGGAAATCTGGGAATTGTTAAGCCCAGGAAAAGTGAAGGTCAATACAACGACACTGTATATTGAATGAGAGAAATGGAGGGAAAGGAACTTGACTTTTTAGTCAAAGTGGGCATAAGATTGTTCGAATTGATCTAAGTATGTTTATTTGATATTTACATAGTAAATATCCCAATGTTAACTGTCGTCATTGAAAACCTAAGTGAAACTTTCATAGAGAGAGGTAATACATCTGCAGAGGTATCTGTAAACTAAATGCCAACAGTAACATAAGTTGGTAGTATATAGAAACAAAAGTTGTTGTTAATGAGATCCAATGATCAAATTGTATATTTATTAATAGTACGCAACATGGTGATTATAAATTCTCAATTTTATTGTATAAATCTTGCACTCCTTATGGATACTTGAAGGATGCTGATAAAGCTTAAGCAGTATAGCTTGAAGCAAAGGATAGATACTTGAGAATGCATGATACATGTAAATACATGAAAATCTGAAAAACTATGTCTAAAAACCTTGAGAAAAGAACAAATCTAAGAGGCCATGGAAAACCTAAGTGAAGCTTTCACAGAGAGAACTGAAAAATTCTGCAGAGGTATCGGTAAATTGAATACCAAAATAAACAAAGTTGGTAATAAGTAGAAAATTGTATAAAGGCGATCCAATGTTCAAATCGCATATTTTAAATAGTACGCAGAGTTGAGATTGTCAATTATCAATTTTACTGTATAAATATTTAACTCCGTAGGGATGCAAATGGAATACGGACAAAATTTAAGCAGTACAGCTTGATACCGAGGAACTATCCTGATACATGTAATTACATGTAAATAGAAAATTTATGTCTGGAAGATCAATCACATATAATAGCATATTAAAATATGTTTGAAGATGGTCAAAGATGAGAACCAAAACCAAGACATCAACAAGACACAGCAAGACATGCTATAAAATTACAAAACATAAGGAGAGTGCATGAACACTTATAGACTCAAAAGACTCAAAAATATCAAATATAAGATAGTTATATAAGAGGACAATGAAAAATGAAACTACAAACAACGCTTGATAAGATGAGACAGTTATTTTATTTAGTTAGGGTCGTCAGGAAAACCTATGTGTAGAAGACGTTTTACCCCTTTTTGATCCATGAAAATATGTATGCAACCTATGTACAAGGAGATATGTATGAAATGTATTGAAATAAAAATGTTATATATATATATATTCGCACAAGAGCATTAGATTTGAAATCAGATCCACCAGGATTAATAGTAGGTAATTGGAAGAAAGAAAGTAATTATTAGAAGAATTGTTTTTGCTAAGATTAAATTAACAATAACAAACTGGAACTGGTTTTGTATTAACAGGCATGTCAAGAGCCAATACTATATTCACACTAAATATTTGATACAGTCATATAATACACTCTTATGGTCAGTTATTATAATGATTGTCAATGACCATTTTGGACAGAAATGGGACAGAATTTCGTTCTCCCTCTCCTCCTTGTCTCTGCTCTCTCTCCCTCTCTGTCTCTTTCCTCTATGTCTCTTTTCTCTCTGTCTCTTTTATTGCAAATCTATCCTCTCATCTACCCCCTCTATCTCTCCTCTCTCCTCTCTCTCTCCCCTTCCTCTCTGCCTTACTTTCTCTCTCTCAATCCCTCTATCTCTCTCGTCGTGGATGTATACATGCATACACATAGGCTACAGGTGTGTATAATTATCCGTATACATTGCCTACAATAATGCTACAACTATTCCATATACAAGATAAATGATCCTTCATATAACATACTCATGACCAATCATGTTAGTACTCATGATCAAGGACAAAGGTTGAAGGTTCCCGGATAGCATTAAATATATTGCACAATCAGCTTGCAGTTTAGCATTGTTTCTTGCAGTAGGAATTGAAAATGGTCATATCTAGCTTTTGGTCTGATGCAACAACCAATATATTTCTCTATTAATGTAATGCTAATAAATCATCCCTTTTGCTGCATCCAACACTGCCACATACATATAATCCATACATGTGTACACGCTAAGAAAAATCCCTAGATCTAGTAATTAATAGCGTATAGTGAGTCATGTGTATCGCGTAATTAAATATGATATAATTCTACGCAGTAGCAGGCATTGGGATAACGCAATGCGGGGATTAGGAAATCAGTCAAGCGCGCACAAAAGGGAAGGCTTGCCTACTCATACTAACACCTCCCATAAGGCTTTCTCTACATAGCTATATATATAACTAGGTGCGAGTATTAATCCATATTCCCCTGTAGCATTGTTACATTAGAATTGTATAAAGAAAACATAGCTGAAATATAAACTTTTTTAATTGGTCTTATAATTTGGAAACATACTATGAGATATCAAGATTAGATCAGCAACAGCAAAACAGCAAAACAATTATGGAAATCGAAGAATATCCTACCAGGAATTAAATCAAATTATTTCATTAATCTATGCTCCATGATCGATATAGTTATGTTGGACAATTACTACTAAAGTAACTAAATGTATTCTATACGATAACCTTCAAAACGCAATGATATATTCAGTGCAATGTCTTGGGATTTGGTACACATATTTATGTGACTAGAAGCAATAAACCCTCCAAAAATAGGAATATTCCACCAAAGAAATCTAGTGAATTAATCACTTCGAAAAACTTTGAAACTTTGAAATAAAAAATAAATATGCCATAGAATCGGGTGATTTATATCGTTTCGAACGACTTGATGCGGCCGACGGAAATAATTTGTTACGAAAGAACTAACAATGCGATTTAAAATCTAAAAACAGGACTGTATTCCTGACATTCAGGGGGTTCTCGAATAATTTTTATGTTTGGATCGGAATTATTTTGAGGGAACTATGAGTTATCTAAAACGGAAAGCGATATTCTTGAGTTTTTTTTAGACTCATGACACATTTTCCTGTAAAACATCACACATATACCTGGATATATTCAATATATATATATTCCTGAAAAAAATATTCCCTGCTCTTCCTCTTCTTTTCCACCCATCTCTTTCTTACTTTCTTTCAATTGCAATCTCCCTGTCTGCCTCTCCCCCCCCCCCTCTCTGTCTCTGTTTCTCTCTATGTACCTATAGGTACATACATAGATGTATATAATCTACATGTATATGTGTATACAGGTATACTTGTGCGTGTATATATACATGTATATATGTTTGCATAGATATATTCAAAATATATTAAGATAAAATCATATGTGATGTGTTAAAGGAAAATGAGTCACATATCGCAATCTTAAATATTCAACGAACGTCGTTGTCCATCGAAATGCTGACATTTCAAACTCTATATAATCCCCTCTATCATCGGAACGGATTTCGGATTTCGGTACCCCCCAATACCGTCCACCATAATAAATACCTTGATCATGTTGTTGTCCGCTCAGTTTGTTCGACGACTCGCCTATACCCTAAGCATATAATATGAATAAAAACCCAAATGCCTGCTCCACACCCGCCTGCAGTGATTCAGGGGAAATTTGTTCATTTCTACTTTTTTACTTGATGTATATTGTGTATTTATTATCTGTTTGTTATTTCACCTCATCTAAACCTCCTCACCTTACGTACATATAAATTAAACAGGTCGGTGCAATCAGTGATTCCAGTAGGCGCGCTGGGTTACTGTTTGAACCGCCCACCCATGTGAAGCTTTTTTCTAAGTTGATCAGAATGTTATACCACTGTCTTTTACCTTATTTTCTTTCGCTTTGATTTTCTATTATACCTTTAATTACCGTTTGCTTCCAGCCCCCCCCCCCCCCCCCCCCACTCACTCTGTCCTCACCAACCCGTGTTTTTTATTGGTACTGCCTCCTGGCTGTGCTTTTAGCAACCGGCCAAGCTCTGCCCAATAGTTTATCCGTAATCAGAAATTATCATTAATAATGACCCTTAACAATAGAAAAAGTGGCCTTCTCACATATCATTTATTTTTAAGCCCTCCCAAGGAGACTTTTTCGGGGGCTGTCATATTGTTCCACATGGCTGGACCCAGCACATGTGGACGTCTCATTGCCTGAACATACCCATTCACATCCTTTAATTCATACATTAAACTCATGATCGAAACACATCTTTTTCATTCAACATATTATGTTATATCTGATCATTAAATCAAACAGTGGGGTCGGATCATTTACATATAATTATATGAGTCGAATAGCTCTATGTACTACACTTTGCATCTTTCTGATGTTATAATTGAAGAACATTAGGCCATGTTCTGCCAATGGTACGGGCCCTTATGACAGTAATAGTTGTTTTCTCGTCCATGTAGTAACGAATCCTAGCTAGTTGATTGACCTTAGTTTGCATTACACCATTCGTTCCTTGTCATTATTGTCACCGGATTGTCACGCACTGCCCTTCTGTTCCATTCCGGTAGAGTAGTTATAAATACTTCAAACTGCCACACCCTCTATGACTTGTTGTACACAGATGGATCATAGCCATATACCCTTCCACTTTGGATTGGATGTTTACGGGAGTGCATTTCGCCGCGAGGTTTATAAAATAAGTCTATCCTCGCCTGTCTTTGTCTTTTGCACCGCCTGCAGATATTGCGGAGATTGTCTCCCCTTTCCTGACTTGAAATGTGCCTGCAATAGTCCGGATAAGGAGAGCCCCACTCAGTGTTGCCACTTCTCTCAGACATTAATTGCCACACTCCCCCTCTTTTTATCGATTGCTCAATATTTAATGTTGATGATAACGAAGGCTCTGGAATAGCTCCGAATTGTGTGCATTATTAAAATAAACATTTGAATCTCGTGCACAAAGCCCCCATTCAAGGATCTCAACGAGCTAATACGTCTACACTACATGACCGCCCTTCTTAATTCATTGGGAAAATTGAATGGAGAACAGATGGGAATATATATATCATCATCATACTATATATATTATTATATGCGCATTCCATATGAGAGGTGCAATAAGTGGGGTGCTATAAAAATATTCATATACTATGCGTACTATAATATACTACTTTGTCACCAAGTCGGCTACTTTTTCCAGATTTTACACATCAAATTTTATGCCCATATAATAAATATAAATTGGAACTTGCCTACAATACTCGAAAATTCATTGGACTTGATTTTTTCCGCATATAAGCACTCTGCCTACGGCATCGTGCTTATGCGGACGAATCTCGTCCAATGAATTTTCGATTATTGCCGGCTCGTTCCTTTCTCTCTCTCTCTCTCTCTCTCTCACTGTATATATATATTATATATTATGATAGGATGTAACAAGGTTGCATGGTTTCTGACTTCGGGGTGGTCTCCGGGAAACGAGAGGATACCTCCGGATCAACGTTTTCATTATATAATTCTCTTGTTCATGTTGAACATTATATTTATCATATCTTTATATTTATTCTCATGTTCTTCATTTCATGTTGAAACACCTTATGTTACTTGTTGAAATAATTATGACCTCTTTGAGGAACTGTTGTATAAACAGGTTGAGACCATGGACCTCAACCTCACCTCTGAATTCATAATAAAGCTGAACTCACAAAGTATTTTCTCTATATATTATTATTTCCGGAGGAGCGATTTGAACGTAGAATATTATTCACCCTAGGCCCGTGAGTAAGAAATGTGCAACCTCTTTCCATCCCGCAACCAACGCACGCTAAACAGCAGAGAGATGCGGACGTTGCGGAAGTTGCGTTGGGAGCAAGCGTACCTTGAACAGCTATACTCTCAATTCTGTGAGACATCTACCGCATGACTGGAAAACGACATCAGCAGATGGGACTTAGGACTACTACAGCTGCATCCTGGTGTAAGCCCGTTTAACTTATAGCGTCCAGCCATTCCAGTTGCAAAGTAAATTTCTGTATCATTGAAATGTTCATGTTAATTAATAGAATTGCAAGTATGTTAATGAAATCGTGTCTTTTACAATATTTTAAAAGAAGGTAGTTACCGTATATACCCGTGTATAAGTCGGACCCCGTGTATAAGCCCACCCGTTTATAAGCCGGGGGTTTAGCACTTCATAACGTTAATATAAGCCGGGCCCCGTTTATAATATAACCGAATTGATTGATTGTCTTTTGTAAAATACACTGTATTATTGTACTGTTATGTGGACTTGCATAGGTTAAATGTAAGATATTGACCAGTATAAGTCAGTATCAGAAATATAACCTTGTTTATAAAACATGTGCTGAATAATTATTACTGATTCTTGGAATCATATTTTTTTTCTAATACGATAATGTTTGATATATGATAATATTATAATATATAGCTAATCTGACCTTCTTAAAAGACTGATTCGTATAAAGTGTTTCACAAACAACAATATGGACACTACGAACATTATGGACACTACGAACTGTGCATAGTATTATTACTATGAGGATTAAAGAAAAGTATAATTACACTAGGTATTATACAGATCGACGAACATTCTAAATGAACATTTACACATTCGGACATTTATAAGTTCTAAACGTTTCATTTAATAGGACTACCCAGGAAGACCTGTACTCAGAGGATTAGTTTCCTATTCATGTACTTATTTTACCATGTCAGCATATGAATAAAAGTCTTTATATATATATATATATATATATATATATATATATATATATATATATATATATATATATATAAGCCGGGTGCCTGTAGAGAAATGCAAGAGTCTTAACATACTGAAGAGATTGACCAGAACGAGCACTTAGTGGACGATGAATAATAGTTTAAATAATATAAATAAGTTGTCCTTGATTGATTGTGAATTTTGGAAATGTTTTTTCGTTCAATTGAAGTTTAAAACATGAAAACAAAAGCACTGAATGAACGTCATAATAGAAATGAGTTTCAGCTAAGTCTACTGGTTTTCAGTTATTGTAATATAAGCCGGGCCCCGAATATAAGCCGGGTCAATTTACCATTTGAAATTAATACAAGCCGGGGCTTATACACGGGTATATACGGTATTTCATTTTGCGTTCTTGTCCATGCACAATCCCCCAAAAAGCATTGTTGAATTCTTCATCCGGAGATGAGTACTGCGGTGTGTACCGCAGTTCAAATGATCAAAACCGAACTGCTGTCAGGGCCGGGTGTCAGGGAAGCGAGTGAAGTTCACTCGGAATTATTCAGTTATCCTTTAGTGCTGAAATAACCTTTTATTCATTGGTGATATAGGTTTAGCGGTTGCATATTGTATCACACGGGCTATGTATAGAAAACAAAAAATATATTGAAACCACAGCAGCTAACAGTTGAAAACTCGTATTAATGAGGTTAGTACTGGGATCTTTCGCTAAATGTTGTATCTTCTATCACATATAGATTTTGTAATGAGTAAATGATTAGACAACCTCACACTAGGACATGGCCATCCCTGACAATAGGTATAAAGTGCGACCCACACTAGAGACATTTCACGGCCGATTTAAGTGTCCCGACTCTTTTTAGGGATTAAGATTCAGTTGGGGATCAATTTTCTTCACTCGGGGATTAAAATCAGCGATCGGGAGGTCTCCCGATTGCTCCAAGGGACCTTTCCTAAAAGTTAAATCCCAAAAACGGCCGATTTAACCGGTTTAATCGGCGATTTAATTTTTTTTATTAATCAGCTACTAGTTTGGGTCTAGGCCCGACTGGTCGGGAGCTCCATAAAGGTAGTCGGCTGGTGTTCCCGATCGCTCGGGAGGGCCCTCCCGATTATCCAATATATTGGATAATCGGGAGAGCCCTCCCGACTGATCGGGGTGGGAAGCAAATGTTCATTTTTCAACTTTTTCAATTTTTTTTTTTTTTAATTTTTTTCCCATCTACCTTGTCTAGGGTTTTGCTCTCAACTGCAAAATGCCATTGAAATGCTCCAAACCGCAAATGTCATTAAAATCCCATTAGGACGGATTTTTATTTTTTTCATTTTTTTCCCATCTACCTTGTCTAGGGTTTTACTCTCAACTGCAAAATGCCATTGAAATGCTCCAAACCGCAAATGTCATTAAAATCCCATTAGGACGGAATCTTTTTTTTTTCAATTTTTTTTCATCTACCTTGTCTAGGGTCTTGCTCCAAACCGCAAAATGCCATTGAAATGCTCCAAACCGCAAATGTCATTAAAATCCCATTAGGACGGAATCTTTTTTTTTTCAATTTTTTTTCATCTACCTTGTCTAGGGTCTTGCTCCAAATCGCAAAATGCCATTGAAATGCTCCAAACCGCAAATGTCATTAAAATCCCATTAGGACGGAATCTTTTTTTTTTCATTTTTTTTTCATCTACCTTGTCTAGGGTCTTGCTCCAAACCGCAAAATGCCATTGATATTGACTATTTCCAATTAAAAATTGACTTTTAGATTGACTATTTTGGCTTTTTGATTGACTATTTTGACTTTTCGATTGACTATTTCAACTTTTTGATTGCCTTTTTCGACTTTCTGATTGACTATTCTGACTTTTTGATTGACTATTTTGACTTTTTGATTGACTTTTGACTTTTTGATTGACTATTCTGACTTTCGATTGCCTTTTTTATTGACTTTTCTGACTTTCTGATTGACTATTCTGACTTTTTGATTGACTTTTCTGACTTTTTGATTGACTATTTCAACTTTTTGATTGACTATTTCGACTTTCTGATTGACTATTCTGACTTTTTGATTGACTATTTCAACTTTTTGATTGACTATTTCGACTTTCTGATTGACTATTCTGACTTTTTGATTGACTATTTTGACTTTATGATTGACTATTTCAACTTTTTGATTGACTTTTTCGACTTGCTGATTGACTATTCTGACTTTTTGATTGACTATTTTTGACTTTTTGATTGACTATTTAGACTATTTGATTGACTATTCTGACTTTTGATTGCCTTTTTGATTGACTTTTCTGACTCTCTGATTGACTATTCTGACTTTTTGATTGACTTTTCTGACTTTTTGATTGACATTTCAACTTTTTGATTGACTATTTCAACTTTCTGATTGACTTTTCTAACTTTCTGATTGACTTTGATTGACTATTTCGACTTTCTGATTGACTATTCTGACTAAACGAATGACATTTTTGACTTTTTGATTGACTTTCTGAGATTGCGCAGAGTATTAGCATGTGCATGAGGGAGAAAACATTTTTATTTTTTTTCCAAATGCTCTCCATTCCCCCTGCCCTCCTTCAGTAGTTAGGCCTACAAAATGAACAGTCCCTAGGAATGGGACATGCACGACCGCGCCGACTTGTTTGTAACGTTACAACGTTACGTTGTGAACTTGGCTAAGCAGAATATTTCTCTCATCTTCTGCGTTATTTCCTTCACTATATGGGTCAGATTTTCATAAAATGTACAATTCGCCTTCACCAATCCTCTCAAACAACCCACATTTAAGACAAAAATGAGCTTCAAAATGCAGTTTAACATAACAGAACTGATACTTTAAATCAATGTGATACCAAATATACTCAGATATACCCGATATTCATCATTTTTCAGCTAAATTTAGCCGAATTTCCTAAATGTGTAGAACTGCCAATTGTACATTTTCTGAGAATCTGACCCATATAATCTCACTATATAATCTGAACTTGAAAAACTAAAAAGTTTGGAATCCATATAGGGAAGGTTTTGATTTTCAAAGTCATTTGATGTGAGATGGTTGACCAATAGAATTGACCATCTATAGAGATATTATTGTAAAGTATGCAAAACTATATGGCTAGATAGAACTTGAGGAGATCTAGGCAATAGAAGTACTTTTGATAGTATATAACAATATAGTAAGCATTCCTTAATCATCCTATTTTAAAGGGGGGTGATCCCATTTTGTGAGAATGGGTCATATATATATGAGCAATTCTAACGAATTGGGCTCACTTGCATGCATGCATTTGAAATTTTAGCCAAAAATACCCCCTGTGTACCCATTTCGTGAGAACTGACCATATATATACACACAAAAACATATATGATGCAGACACTATGTATATCTATACATATTTATGCATACACCTGCAAGGAAGAGGGAGTAGAGTAACTCCCGATTATATTAGTCAACTCCCGATTATAGTGGTGAGGACACTATTCGGGGATATGTTTGGGTCAACTCCCGATTATACTGGCATTTCCTGCAATCGGCGCTAGTGTGGGGCAAAAAATTGCCAGGTTTATTCCTAAAAGTAACCGCGCCGATGCATCGGGAGCACTTTAATCGGCCGATTTAACTTACTTCTCTCGTGTTGGTCGACCTAAAGCTGTATGAAGTAGACTGTTCTCCGCCAGTGATAGGTATGAAGAAATAGAGAACTCGTGGTTGACGATTCCGTAGTTTATTGATGAAGGTATATATGAATACTGATGAACATGGGTACATGTGAAGCTTATATAGTATGGTAAGTATGCAACGTCCATGTGACGTTTGGAATGTTCCTGAAGGATCTGGGTCTATCATGTGGATCTTTCTAGTTGGAAAGATCCATGTGATAGATGATGCAATGTACATGAATGTTCTGGATCCTTGATGATGCAATGTTCTAGAGGGTTCTAGACAGTGCCAATATGTAGGTTACCTTAGGCTCACATGTTATGTTTACATTATGGAATTAATTAACTATTATCATTCTCATTAACATTATAATCATAAATCATCATATTCATAAACATACTAATTAGGTTATGCCTTATTACATAATATTATAAGGCCGGATATGACAAACTAGACTAGATGGTAATTGTTAAATTACAGAAGGTGCAAAGATACTACACATATTTTAATCCGCGAACAATAATGTATCTTACTGTTTTTATTAGGCCACAAAAAAAATGTAGAAATGTGAAAGATGTATGAGACAAGGTTTAATTGTAATAAGGGTATATGATAATTTAAAGGATAAATACTTAGTAATAATTTGGTTGTGAAATTGTCACACCGAATGAATGAAAGAACGAAAGTATAAAGATATATAACAAGACTGTAGAGCACGATATATATAATATAAAGTAATAAGATCCACTGGTAATAATTGATTGTATTAATAATATGTAGAGTAACAGTGAATTATACGAATTAATGTTAAATTAGATACCAAGGTATGACTAGATTTTTCAGATTGGCGAATGAGAATTATTGCATTTGATTTGAAACTTTGACCAATAAAATTTTATTAAAAAGAAAAGGTGGTTGTTTTAGACACTCAAGGTTTCAAGGCTCGAGAGTATTACGCAATAAGTACTTGTTATACTGGGCCTTGAGCTGCCTATACATTACCCATAAATTTATGTAAGCAACATGATTCATCACGTAGATCAATAGTGACAAACGTATCTTATGTTCTAAAAACGGCACTTGGCTGTGCCGTGAACAGATGACACTGATTCTGTTGCGTAATGGCAAAGGCGTATAATAACTATAATTATAGCCCAGAGGTGATCTTTGCATTTTCATTATTACTGCGACTGTTAAAAATACATCTGTGATCATGAGACAATTCCTCCACTTCTTAGCCTTTATATTTTTATTTGCCAGCCAGGGACAGGGAGACAGAGAGTGGGAGAGGCAGGGAATGAAAAGGAGGAAAGGCAGGGAAAGGAGAGGAGGTGGGAGACCGTCCAGAGCACGGCTACTTTGCAAGTAGACTATATAGCTCGTTAATTATCCACTTGCACGTTGGTCGGTGCCGCGTGGTCACCGTCGGACGGTCACCTAGGGTGACAGTCCGACGTACCAATGAATACCGCAGCGACCGTCGGACAGTCCCCTGGGGCGGATTAACGTAGACCCCTCCTGACAAGAATGAAATGTTCATTAATTTTGGGAGGGTGACCGTCAACGGTCCCATAGACATTTCTTTTCCGGTTTTTATGGCCGTACCGAAGTGATTATGATCTTGGGTACATCTGATTGGCAAATGTGAACATTTTGTAGTACACTTGTACATTTATTTTAAATTTATTTCACTTGTTTTGTTTTTTTATTAAATTATGGGCCATTTTTGCCATATTTTTCGATTTGTGCGTGGTTTTCGTGTGCCAAAGGTGCTTATGACCATTTTGGTGAATAGTTTGGAGTTCATTTGTACATTAAATTTTATCATTTCTGTTGATTTATAATATTTTATTGTTTTTTTGTGATTATTTTGACTTCAAAAGTCGAAATATGTATGAATATTTGTAAGTATTAATCATATATACCAATAAGTATTATTTTACTCTGAGCATTTTATTATTCCCACCTGTGACGACGACTATTTAATTTGCATTCTTGAATTTAAAAAAGGCCGCTTCCTCACATGTTTTTAATAAGTATCTTCAGACACGTAACAATACCTCATGGTCAGAGAAATGGCCAAAAACATTTGAAATGCCCAAAAACATAGGCAGGGGACCGTTCGACGGTCCCTCTGTGCCACTTTTGACCGTCGACCGTCGGCGTGTAAGTGGATACGCCATTTAATAGCAGAACTCCACTAGAGGAAAAACGGCGGTTATAATTTTTTTGTTGCCCACTAACATCAGTTCATTTCATGTTTGCAATGAAAACGCAAATGGAGGAGTGTCAGATGTGTTGCCACATTCTCTAGAAACTGTTGTTTCTGTATGGATATTTGTTGCAACAAATTTGTATAAGTCCTATAAGACCTTATTATATTATAATTGTCTACAGAAAATCAAAATTCTTTACATTTAGGGCTGACGAAGTTTGCTGTCAAGGCTTCCTTTCGTGTTTTACCGATGACGAACCTTACGATTATCTTCCCCAACCAGACTGCCAGGCACTGTCCAAGCTATAATTATTCACTCTCTTCACCAGAAGAAATCCCTCTCAATTAAGGGGTCATAATTCAAACTGACCTATCGTTGCCTTAAGTCATTTGCTGTCATGTGAACCAGGGGGCATCTTACTGTGATTGTTGGGAACCTGTTCACGGTTAAAGTGATTTCACTTTTCAATCTGATCACGTATCAGAACGTGAAACTTATCGATAAAATTGATATAGATTTCTAGGTCTATATCGAGAGAGTATCGATAGAAATACATGTATAGAGTTTGTGTATGCATTGGTGGAGACGAGTGACAGTTTTTTTCCAATAATAAAAAGAAAAGAAAAAGGAATTATGTAATAAGCACATATTACATCCTGTATGGTGTATATACTATACAACATATTGTCAGCATATGATATACCCATGCCCATCACGATTGTGATAATGTAAATATTGAACGAATGAGAACTCGCCTGTAGGTTTGTTTATGACGGCTTAGAGTAAATCTTAATCTAAGATGACGGAAACAAAAAACAGCGTTCGTAATACAGGATGGCAAAGCTCCACGGAGAAGATTTGGATGAACGAGATGAGAAATGGTCTCTTAGCCAATGCAAGTATACACTCTCTCACATAATGAATAGAGGTTTTACATAAGACTAGTATGCTGCTACATTATATAAAGTTGTTTTTATAGATCTATCTGTGCTATATCCCAACCCAAGTGCCTTTGCGTAATATTAATTCGTGCATGCCCATATTTCTTTCCCGATATTTCATTGATATTAAACAGGAGGACATCAATGTAATTGAAGTTGATCGGAGGAACGGTGCCAGTTATGTATGGTATCCTCAATCGGCTTCAAACATAGGAACCACTGGTGGGACTGATATCCCAGAAACTAATGAATGAAGGCCGCTCTCCATCCGCGGCCCTGTGGTGCATTGGTGCTAGCCTTGGGGCACATACCTGCGGTCAGGCAGGCAGATATGTCACCTTTGGACGAATCACAGGTGAGATATTGGCAAACAGACATTTATTAAAGTCTGGCTGCCCTTGACCTCCACTCTACATCATACAACATGCAGCCTTTGAGTGTAAAGCAAGAAATTGGAGAAAGTAATGCTCTGATCGCGTGGTATGAATGGGTAGTTAGGGAATGCATGCAATAAAGGACACGGCCTTACATTTATTTGCCCATTGTTCTTAGAGGGCCATTCATCAGCAAATTTACAATGTCTAACGTGTTGAAATGAATGTTAACTTGAGTAATGTTCAATTGATAGGGAATTCGATCACTTAATATTGACTATAAACATATGGCCAATTCCACCAATTTGACAACATTTGGCCCCCTAGCCCCCCCCCCCCCCTCCCTCCGGTACCCCACACATTTTCTTACATTAATCAGTTGAGTTGGGATTTGTTATCAACCTTATATATATGCGCATTGAACTACCAAGTATGGAACCATTCTGATTTTTAGTTATTTTTTTCCAGGGGGGGGGGGGGGGGGGCAAAAAATAGCTCCCAAATATGGAAACAATGCCAAAATAGCATGTCTCTTGCCATCGGATTATGTGAATAAGAACACAAAATGCTACTAAAGTTAATATTTGTATTTTATTTGCCACCATATTATATAGTTATGTATAGAAAAAAACTTAAAAATGATATGAAATGAATTATGACAGTAAATGTGTATAAATCCATCACAAATGGAGCTGGGGAACAGGTTTATATTTTCTGCTTCACTTCTGTGCATTGCCTAACAAAGTAAGGAAATAAATGAGGATTTAAATTAGAAATAAATAAAACAAAATATGCACATGTAGTATTGAACTATTTTGTACCTGACAGGGCTCGACATAAGGGTGATAATGCTTTTTTTTTTTTTCGACAAAATCTTTATTCAGCGGTATGTACAATATAACCAGACAAACAGTCTCGCTCCAAGGAGCGGTTTTCCTCATGCCCTGAACTTATTGGACTGATATTCAGAGCCGAAATTGAGGTGGGTGATACACATAATATATGCATTTCAATGCTATCGAGATGTTGAATTTTACTTTTTTTAAAGACAGTTTTACTATTGAACTAGATTCGTTATCCCTAAATTGATCTCGACATTATTAAGAGAGTCTAAGTGTATACAATTAAATGAAAAAGAAAAGATATATGAAAGGAATGAAATGTATGTTTGAGATGGGAAATGGAAAAATGAGATGATGGTTAACTATATATAATCTTTGGGGTAGACATGACTATAGGTGGTGGGTGAGTGAGTGGTATCAGACCATATGCGAAGATATAAATGGGATGGTCACAGATTGTGTATCCTTTTGTTGGTTAAGATCACCGCAACAATATATACAGATAGGTTTTTGCTACAAGATATGAAATACACTATGATACATTTAGTGGAGAATACCTCTTAGTATATTCCGTTTCAGGGCAGTACTAAATTCTTTGGCAGTTTCAAGCTTCCTTAGAGTAGGGTTTAGTTTGTTCCAGTCCCTGGCACACTGATACAAAAGAGATTTTTTGTCTTTTTCAGTTTTTGGTATGAATGTGGGGAGGGTGGGGGCAGCGTTTTGGCGTGTATTTCGTAACAACAAAGGGGGGTTACCATTATTATCATTATTATTAACATTGCTGTAGACTCTACCATGGGCTAATTTCAAATTATTATATAGAATCCTGTCATTTATCATCATAGTATTTGTTTCTCTGTGCATATCTCGGATAGGAGTTCGTATGTCAGAATGTGTAGCACAGCGAAGAATTCGATTTTGAAGCTTTTGAAGCTTATTTAGATTTCCCTGATTTAAGCAACTCAGTACTGAAAGGCTGTAGTCGAAAATTGAGATAATTTTAGATTTGCATAACATTATGGCAGTTTTGGTATCTAGGTTTTTTCTTATCTTATTGAAGGTGTATAGTTTATGGTTTATTTGTTTGATCAGGGCATTGAATTGTCCTATCATGGTGAGATGTGAGTCTAATTTGATGCCCAGGTATTCGTATGTATCTACTATTTGGAGAACAGTGCCACCCACCCTAACCTCCACATCCATATGCTGATTTTTGTGCCTGGTGTTGAAGACCAGTAACCTAGTTTTCGCGACATTAAGGGAGAGCCTACTACATTTACACCATTCATAAAATTTGACCATATCGGAGGCGACTACCTGCTCACATTTTTTTAGAGTGTTAGATACATAGTATAGGACTGTATCATCGGCGTATTGAATATACTTACAGGACATATCTAGATCTTTAATGTCATTTACATAGACCAAAAAAAGTAGAGGGCCCAGTACAGAACCTTGGGGTACCCCAATTGGAATAACCCCCACAGAAGAAGTGAAGCCATTTAGTTTTACAGACTGAGTTCGATTCTTTAGGTAGGAGTCAAACCAGGCCAAATGGCGGTCAGTTACTCCGAGATCAGATAATTTTTTGAGTAGAATTTCATGATTAACGCAGTCGAAAGCTTTGCTAAAGTCTATGAAACATGCCAAGGCATAATCTTTTTTATGCATTGACGTGTTAATATCTGTTACCAAATTATAAATAGCCTCCGATGTACTGTGTCCTTTTTGAAAACCCAGCTGGTATTTACTCAGGAGATGGTTTCGTTCTAAATACTGTGTTAGGTGCAGTACAATAATTTTTTCTAAGATCTTTCCAGCTATATGGGTTAAAGAGATCGGTCTAGTATCAGTGGGTGTTTTGGCAAGTGCTTTCTTCGGTAGGGGTTTTACAATACTATGTTTCCAGGATGATGGGTAAATACCTGATGATATTGATACAGTGAATACGTGTATTAATTGGTCTATCAATATAATAAAAGCGTCCTTATATATTCTGGCTGAGATATTCTCACATCCGGAACTCTTGGTGATTGTTATGTCTCCGATTATAGAGGCAACCTTGGTCCTATCGACAATAGGCAAGGTGTAGTTATGTATAATATTATAATTGGTTCTCGTGAATGAGGATGGGGGTATTTTGTTTGCAGTTTCATTCCCTATGTTACAATAGAATTTATTTAACTCATTTGCTGCCTCTGCTCCCAGTAGAGTTTTATTATCATCATTTACAATTTTAGTTATCTCATTATTCTTTTTGTTTTCAATTTCTTCAATCGTCCTCCAGAATTTTTTTGGATCTTTTCTATGTTCAACAAGTAAATGTCTATAATACTGGGATTTGGCCTGCTTGATAGCTCTATTACAGTAATTTCTGGCAGCACGAGCGGCATGCAGATCATCTTGTGATTTGGATTTGTTTGCTTTCTTGTACAGACGGTCTCTTTCGATACCAAGTTCTGTTATTTCATTCGAGTACCAAGCCGGTCGATTATTTTTAATTCTGAATTTTTTATAAGGGGCTACTTTATTTGCGGCATCTAGGATTCTACTATACATTATGTTCCAGCATGTATTTGGATCATTAAGTGTATAGAAATGGTTCCAATCGTATGTCATCAGCAATGCTCTTAATCTATCTATCGAGTAGGACGCATAGTTTCTTCCAATGAAAGAGATTTTTTCTCTTGGGGGATTTATTTTTTTGATAACTAGAAATGTAGGCTGATGATCTGATAAGTTGTAATTGATTGTTCCTGATGTAAGATCAGTATTTGTTCTTACTAAAAAAATATCTAGAATTGTATTTTTCTGCAAACCGAAACGTGTAATTTTATCCATATGTTTCACAAGCGAGAATTCAGAGCAGAATTCACCTAGTAGCTTTGCTTTATTATTAGAATTATCAAGCAGGTCAATATTTAGGTCCCCACAAATTATGAGGTTTTTATCACTATTTGGCAGTAAGGTGAGAGTTTGGTTAGTAACATCTCGTAGTTTGTCAAAATAAGTTTTGACATTACAGTCTGGAGGGCGATAACTGGCAATAATAGAATATGTAGGGTTATCCTTTCTTCTAATGGAGAAACCAATCGTTTCGCAGTTTTCATCGGAGACACAACAATCATTGTTAGAGTGATACTCATAGTCATTCCTAATATAACAGCAGATGCCGCCTCCTCTAGAATGTGTTTGTCTATCTAGTCTTATCAAGGTGTAGTTACAGTGTGATACTAAATTATCATGTAGTTCAATCTTAAGCCAACTTTCTGTAAAGATTATTACATCATAGTCGTGTAGCAGTATATCCTCAGCAATTTGATCCATTTTTGGCAATAAAGAGCGGATATTATATTGTATAATCTTCAGTCCTTTGAGCTTTGTGAGTTCATCCCAATTATCAAGGTTTATACTCATTTAGTGGTCTTTGCTATAAGAAGAGTGAAAAGCCTAGATAGGACTGATATCCGCTTAGGAAGAGACACAGAAAAACATTTAGGTGCCAGATTCACAATAGGACCCACCCCGACAGGATGGGTGTCAGTGTGACAACATGCCCACTGGCGAGGAGGGACCCATTGTGACTTTGCCTTTTGAAAAACAATTATACACAATGTAGGTGGTCCCCGTGTTATATACACATGGATCCATCTTAAGGATCTGAGTTGGGATTAGGATTCCCATAATAACATTACATATAACATATAAGACCAAGTAAATCAAGTATTATCTATACTAACACATATACAACATATATACAAGGGGTCAAACTAGTATCATAATATGTTCCATCTACCGTCATTGGGGGTCATATACTACTAACATTCCATACAGAAATAATGGTAGTGATAAGACCTCTTATTTCCATATTCCAAGCATTTACATTTTTAGATTCAGAGATTTTATCCAGAGAGTAGCGGGATTAGTGTGACCAATTCCCAGATTTGATAATTTTAGTGGTTATTATAGATGGGTGTATCGAAAGAATTATTAAAACAATCAGCGTAAAACATCGGTATCATACATGAGGCGGTTGTGACACCGATTTATAAATAACACATTGCTTTTCTATGCGTGGGTGAGAGAGAGGACCCAATATTTGTGTGACAAATTTTTGGTCAAGTGTTTTTTAAAACTGCGTAACCTATTTTATAATGGTAGAAAAGAATATATTCACTGTTTTTCTGCGCAGGTTGGTAAGGATAGGCTTGACACGATAGTCCAATTGAAAGAGCTCCCGACGTCTGTTTCTTCTGAATATCTAAAACATACTGTGAACAAAATTCAGTCGGCAGTTCAAGGCAGGATTTATTTCTGTCTAGTAATGAAATCGAGTGCTAGGAAATGCAATACAGTTTGTAAGATTGGCTAGATTTACTTATACACAACTCTCCCATAGGAACCCTGGTATTTGTGTGACAAATTGGGAGGGACCATAGAGGAGCAATTATGCAGTTTGTAAATAGAAAACAATAACAATAGCACATGTTTAGGATTTGCATGTACCAGCAGGTACCAGTGACTAGTTTCCAAGCAGCAGTCAGACGATATAGAATTAAATAGTTCGATTCAGTGATATAAAAAGATGATTTGTATTATTTCTTGGGTTATTTTATGCTGATTCTATGCGAGGATTTAAGTAAAGCGCTCTGATTTCTGTGGCCCAACTGGTTAGGACCTTCTCATCCATATGTACTCCATCGTATAAGCGAGTTAGGGTGTGTCGAGGTCTCCCTTTGAAATGCTTGTGTACCTTTGCGACTAGATGAAGGTGCCAGTTTCCTCTCCGCTCGTTCAAGTTGTGGATGTAATTATTGATTTTCAAGATTGCTGAGTTAATCATGCGTTGGGTGGAGGCAAAGCCTTCTAACCCATTCGCCTTATTTAAATGTATGCCTATGAGACCGCCATATGTTATAGTGCAATACTGCTCAATATGAGTGAGCCGCTGAATGGATGATTCGAATTCAGATGTTACATTTTGTACCAGTGTATCTTCAACAGTCGTTGGAATAGATATTTCCCTGGTCTCTCTGTTTTTTTGTGTGAAATTGCAGATGCCCCCAATTATTATAATGAGATGTGGGTGATGTTTCCAAAAAAGGTCTATGGCTCTGGTGGTTAGAAAGTCTAGTTTGGCCCCACTATATGAAAATATCAAAATGTCAGGATCACTTAAGTAGTTATTTAAGAGTCGGCCACGGGAGTCAGAGATAATAATTGTTAATGGCATATTGAGAAAATTTAATCTGCTACGGATTGATAATGTTGTTGCATAATCATCCGTCTTTCCTCAGGATTTGAATATTGGTAATTCTGAGATGGATCAATTGTTGGCAGCACTACAGTTGTGGCTGGAGGATGTGTAGTTTGCGTTGGATCTGAAACTGGTGTAGACGGAGCTTTTTGGCTCCCAGGTTCCAGGAATTTAGAAAGCTTAGCAATCGTATCTTCAGTAGGTGGGGGTTTACCTACCAGTGTTCTTCCTGTATCTTCACCCTTATTGGACGCTGGGTTGGGAGCAGTTTTCTTAGGTGGTTTATCAGTTAGTTGAACTAGCTGATCCGATTTTGTTCTATTTCTCTTTTGACTCGCGGATCTCTGACCATCACCGTGACTCAATGAAAGAGATTCAGTTGATCTTATAGGTGAACGGCCGCGGGGAAGTTGTTGACAGTCCATAGGGACTGACGTAGGAGTCGAATCATGTTCTAACCTTGTGACCTGGGGTGGGTGGGCGTTAGCATTTGAATCAGACAGTGGACCTGTTTGATTGTCCCTAGTAGGTAGGGAAGGCATTTGATTGTTTGTTTCTAGACCAGGCCAGTCGTCCCTATTGTTTGGATCTAATCCCTTAGCATTTGTGTGTTTGTGAGCGGCATTTTTTGGCTTCCTCTCCTTGAGTTTGGGGGATAAGCTTGATGTAGGAAGGGCTATTGCTCCACTGGGTCTAGCTAGATTGATATCGGTAGTGATTGAAGTATAGCCTGAATTTATATGAGAACGAATATCTTCCAGGATTTTTCCGACTACATTTGCCCCAGTGAAATTACCTACTACAAGCTCAGGTGAATTTATATGGGCTCCACATGCCCAGAATAGACATGTAGTGGCCTCATATAGTGGCATATTGCCGGTTTGTAGTAGAAAATGGCGCATTTCGATGTTTTGCGCAAACTTTTCCTCTATTAGTTGACGCATGATAGGAATCTTAATGTCATTCCATTCATCGGTTGAGACTAACTGTTTGGAAAGTATTTTGGCCTCTCTGGGATCGTATGACCTGTAGATTTTATTTGCGATATCCCTCTTTTGAAGGAAATTTGCGCGCGCGTATTGGTAGCCGTGTTCTACAGAAGAAAATGACAATGCCCCCATACGTAGGATACAGGTTTTAAAGTTGCTTAATATGCTCAGTTCACTTTGAAAAAAGATGGAATCATCAATGACTTTGGTCTTGGCATCACTGGGGCGGAGACCATTTTCAACATACTCTAAGTCGGCATGGGTGTAGGTTATTCCGTTTAGCATTATCGATTCGTTTGTGATTCTTCCTATTTCTTGGTTTTCATCTTTACTCGCGAGATCGGCAACCATTTGAATGTTACGTTTGCGTTTGACGAGCTTATCAGGTATGTCGGCATTTAGAAAGATGCCAATGAGTCGCCGAGTTTTAGCCTTTGACGTCTACCGTAAATTATATCCCGGAC
Organism: Sthenelais limicola; assembly: GCA_942159475.1. Taxonomy (NCBI): domain Eukaryota; kingdom Metazoa; phylum Annelida; class Polychaeta; order Phyllodocida; family Sigalionidae; genus Sthenelais; species Sthenelais limicola. The sequence goes on along the minus strand of OW804096.1, from coordinate 110,337,015 downwards.
CTTTTCCGAGACGAATTTAACGGCGATTTGCCGAGCGCCTCTGCTCTTGCTTGGCAGTCTTTTTGCATAAATCAGGTTATCAGGACTTATGCGAGGATCAATGGACCTGAAACACTGGAGAACTTTCTCCAGTGTGTCCTCTTTCCGCGTTTCGTACATGCCGGAGACTATTATGCGTGCGCGGTTGTTTTCAATCTGTGCTTTAAGGAACTCATCTTCTAGGTCGGAATGATTTCGTTTGAGCAAGGCATTTTCGGTGCGTAAGGTGGATATGTAATTAACCAGGTATTTTTCATTGTCTGCTAGGGTAGAAACTCTAGTCAAAAGTTCGTGTTGATTTTCGAGAGTGGCATTCAATGTACTTTGAATATCAGCAATACCTATCTCACTTGAGTCTTTAGTCAAAGCAATACGGTCAGGGCGTCTTTCAATAGGGATATGAACAGGCGGGGTGTATTGGATATTCATGTCTTCTAATGATCTAGTTATGGCGGGCAGTAAAGGGTCCTGAAAGACCCGATCGGACATGGGCAGTGAAATGAAACTACGGGGACGTGCCTCTTCCATGGCGATCTTCAGCCGAACGGCACAATCACAATGATAACTTCAAAGTTCAAATATATATAGGTGATCAGTAATATAATAAAGTCCACTCACTCACTAGATATTAAATCACACACTGTTCAATGTAGATGAAGAGCACAAGTACTCGGTATGAGTATCCAAACTTCAATGTCCAACACTATGTGTGTGTGTTGTTCGCAGGAGCGAGACAGCACACGTGCACCCACCACGGCGACCTGAACTGAACTCAACTGAACTGAACTGAAGTTTAGTTTGTGAAAATATTCTAACTAGAAAAAAAATTACAGCCAAATAACATTTGGTGATGGCAAATCTGAGGGCGAAAAACGGCAAGAGACAGCAAAGGAGATGGCAAGTGACAGCACAACTAGAACGCATTTTGCTGTAAGGATTATGTAAAAACTACTCGGAAATTATGAATTTGGATCTACATAGACTGATATTAAGCAAAGTCAATACTAAAATTGTCAAATTTAAAGTTTATTATCAAAGTAATGCCTTATAAGGCTCTAAAAATCATTATTCAACATAATTGGATAATTTACTCTTTTTTTTTTAGATTTCTCCACCTTAAGCAACAAGGCCGACGGCAAGAGACAGGGTACCCACTTTTTAAAAAAAATTGTTTATATCTTTCACCATAAAATTGTTTTTTTAAAATATTTTTTAACACAAATTATCTACACGTAACCTACTATCATGACAAATAAAAAAATAATCTAATTTAAATGATCATTTAAAAATTCAGCAATTCCACGGTACAATTACAGTAAAAAAGATTTTTGTCTAACAGAAATCTGTACTGCATTATAGTGTTATGTTGATGGTGGTGTTGGTGTTGGTGGTGGTGGTGTCTGTGTGTGTGTTGGGCTGGGTGGGGGGTCTCGCACCCCTGTTGTTCCCTTTTCTTGGGCGGCCGATGTATTTAGAAATTCGCTTATTGGTTTAAAAGAACTATCACCTGGTATACGGTCACAGAATTTGGCTGAAGCTAGGAACTTAGAGTAAGTAGAAAGTTTCAACGAATAAACATCTGGACATATGGGGCCTAACTTTCATTCTTCGATCTATTTTTAGTTCTCAACACGGAGCAAAATTTGCCCCTAGGTGCCGAAATTTTCCACGCTTGATATCTATCCATTTTCCACGCTGGATTTCCTTATTGGCCTGGTTTTCAGACACATTGTCAGGATCTAGAGCCATCGATCCAAAAGGACCAAGCCATTGGCTTCGACTAACACTGTTCACTTTCAGTGTAATAATATCCGGGAACAAGCTTACCACTACGTCGTATTATTGATCAATCTAAGTTCTACTTTGACTTTAACCTCATTTGCCATAGTTGACTCCCAAACATGTGTATGGATTTAGTGAAAACGAAATTCATATTTCGCGGTGATTTTGAATTGGAAACTTTCTATTCTGATATTTTGTAATATTTTATATTTATGTAATAGCCCTAATGAAATGAGTAATAGAGTGAACAATAAAAATGGTATCTGAAATCTTAAGACATGGAATAAATCCCAAATAATGCCTCTCATAAGAATGATCAAGGTTTTCATAGTTCCCTTTTATGACCAGAAACATTTTGAAAATAGCATATTAAAATTTCAACAAAATGACATTTATATCAATTTCCTAGTATATACTCGTGCTTGCCTTTAAACCCCCGCACTTGTTTTCAATAACTTCATACAAAAGTTCATATTTCAAAAAGGCTGGATAGATTCCGACTAATAATATTTCGGTTCTTTCTTACCCTTAATTGAACCGGACGAAAAATCGCTTCGTTTGAAATATATTTTAAACGAAGTGTTTCGTCCGGTATAATGTATACCATTATCAGAATGATCCTAATAAAGCTTGAGCAAGATCAATTTCTTTTCCTGTTATGGAAACAACACCTGCAATGTAATATATATAATATATATCCTACTCATTTGACTTTTTAAAACTTTCTCTTCATCAGAACATTACAAATCATAGACCAGAAAGGAGATCCAGATGAAAGAGCTCGATACAGCCGGTAATTATAAGTTGCATTGATTGATATTAGTTCTGTGAACAGACACTTTGCAATCAGATTACAGTTTGCATTGGCAGTTTCGTATATATACGGGTCCTCCAACCATCAAGGCAGGAAAGGTTTGATGTACTTGGAAACAAATGCAGACCATCCTTTCTGTCTAGGATAGTATTACATATGAAATAAAGGAAACTAAATTGTTCAAATCAGAGCAAATGTGTACATACAATAAATAGTTGAACAGTAATGATGCAATCGACTTTGAAATGTATAGGTACGAACTGTGAATCTATCACATCCATCAACTCGTGGTTTGGCATTGAGTGTCATTTACTATTGATGGTATGGAATGCGAGAAATCAGAACCCAAATATTTGTCATCATACCCTGATGTCATATCTATGATAAATTTGACATTCTTTGCTTGGGAAGTGGAAAATGATTTACTTTTCCGATTGCCACGTCTGTATTGTGAATTATCAATTGAATGAACCACTATAATTTATATCAGTCTTTAGACGGAATTTCAAAATTATTTATGGTTGCATGGCCTCGATTGTAGAGGATTCTGTTGAATTCATGCATGAGTTGAGGTTTTATTCATCACATTATTTACGTCATTGTCAAGCGTGATTAAATATTGTATTGGCCTGAAATGAATATAAAAAACGCATATAATATATAAAGTATAGGCCTATTCCTCCGATAAATCAGAGAGATCGCGGCTGACGGGACGGGACGTCACAGTTCAAGTCGTCCTGACGACGACGGTATTTCGTCAGGGAAAAGGCAGCGTCTACGTGACGGGGCCCAATTAAGCAGCCATTTTCCCATCTTTTAAGCGGGTCGAGGGAGAGACAAACAAATTTTTGTCTGGTCCAATTTCAGAGAGAGCTTGATGGTGCAGTTGGCTCTAAAGGGCGTTGCCAGGGAGAAAGGATGCCAGGTTACAAACCCCAAACTATGGGCAGCTATGATCTTCTGCTTCCGTACACTGCTGCGTAAGTGCACAATTGTTTCCAGTAAAACAGGAGACTTGGACCAAGTTGTGACCCGGGGTTATATAATATTCAGTACTTCTGGTAGAGAAAATTTATTTAATAATTTCAAAAAGCACAGCCATTTTGTCTGGCTACGTTTTTTTCACCCCAATTTAGCCATTTTCCTAAAGATTAAGTTGGGAGCATAAATTCTGCCAGTATATTTAACCTTAATACATCATTTGGTATGAGACAAAATGGCTGTGCTCTTATTAAATTATTAAATAAATTTTCTCTAAATAGTCTGATTTCTTAACCATAGGTATGGAGACACACATATACAACCATTGGAAGATACTTATTACCTACAATCAGGAGAAATCCTGATAATCAGCAGATAATCAGTGAAAAAAAACGTCGCCACCTGGCAACGTTTTTTCACATATTTTTCCAAATATTATCCAAATTAAATTATTTTCCACCTAATGTTTAAATATGGCTTAGCTACAAGAATAACTTGACAAAATGATCTCAAAATATCTTTCTTGATTTAAAAACTGGGCTGTTTGGGCGACGTTTTTTTTTATCATATATGACTCTACTGCATGAAAACGTCACCATTCTTGAGTGGATATTGTCATGAATGACAAATTTTCAATAAATAATGCTAAAATGGTCTGAAATGGTGTCAGTCATGTATTAAAAACATCAGAAATTACAATCAAGCCTTATATAATATGATAGGATGTAACAAGGTTGGTTTCTGACTTACTGTACACGATGGTCACGAGTTTTTTTCGACCAGGGATTTCATGAGAAGCTGCATTTAGAGTGGCGTGGAGATTGTCGGCGTGGAGATTGTCGGCGGGGAAAACACCGGACACCGTTAAAAACGTCATTAACAATTATGAAAAACTCTTCAACTATATTATCTACAACCTGCTATCTTTATTTCTTCCACATTATTTTTTCATATCAATATGTCAACTTAAATTAGAACCAATTTTCATTTTTTTTTTCAAATTTTTAAAATATCACGTTTTCAATGGTGTTATGGAAATGTGGTATCTGCTGGGAGTATGAAATGAATTTTTGTTCCTGTATTCGAAGGATATTTGATAGAATCGATCTACAGAATCGGCAAGTTTTAAGTTTAAACATATGAAACTTTGAAAGGGCAGATATGCCTTCCAAGACCTTGCAAATTAAAATCAAAATACATGTACTGAGATTCATATTTTTTCAAATTTCCGAAAATTGTCAGATACCCCACGGATTCCAACATTTACAGGACCAAATTTCGTCAATTTAAAAAGATTCTCTTTCCGATCCTTATTGTTCATCAACATTCCCAGGAGTGACTCTAGCCTGTAGAATAGGACCGTCACAGATAAAATGCCTCTCCCCCTCCGTCCTGCCCTGGAGGAGGACAAGGTGGGGGAGGTATGAAGGTGAGGAGGTGGAAGGAAGTGGGAGGAGAAGGAAGGGGCAGAAGAAGGAAGGGGGAGGTAAGGAGGGGAGGAGGAGGAGGAAGAAAGTGGGAGGAGACAGAGGAGGCGTTTCATGTAATAGGTATAGTGGGGAGGTGGAGGAAGAGTAGGGGGTGGAAGAAGAGGAAGGGGGTGTAGCAGTTAGTCGGAGAGGGGGAGAGGGAGGGGGACGAAAGGAGAGGAAGAGTAAAACAAATATTAATCAATGATTATGTTATGCGTCTGTTTGTGATCAAATTTAGAGGAGAAGGTTTTGAACTATTGATTGATATAGATTTTTGTGGATGGGTAAAATATATGTTATCGAGGTATAGTGCTCTAAGTGTATACGTAGTAGGTGGTAAAGTCTTTACCACAGGCTAAAGATACGGGATTGCCTTTAACTGAGTAAAAATATGGTGGAACGTATAGGCAGTTAAAGGCAATCCCGTAGGCCTATCTTTAGCCTGTGGTAAAGACTTTAGTAGCCTAGAAGATATGGCCCTGGGAGCCTAAATGGATTCAAATACCCCCAACTGCACTCTTCAATTTCAATCATCCTTTCGACCAAACATGTAAATATGAAAATGTTTCAAGTAACATTTTCAGTCTGTGCATAAATCGCAGTAACTATAACTTGATATTGGACACAAGTATTTGACCCTGAGAAAACCTTTCCCTTCGAAACGCCAGGTAGCTACATTAAGTTCACACTAATTAAAGTAAAGTAAAGTTAAATCGATCAATAGTTAAATAGATCAATACCGTTAACTTAATACTTGTTTAACAACAATATGGCATCATGGTTGACAAAGTTTAATACTCATTTCAACAGTTTGTAGATCACTTGATGTACATTGATTATTGAATGAAATAGTCATCGTTCCAGATGTATGTGGTTTTGGCACTTATTGTAAATAGTTTTGGATCAATTAACCAATGTGATGGGCCACCGCTGGGTTGCAGTATAAAGTTTCACATGATCAAAATAAATTGCTGGAATATTTATTATTTGGATTATATTGATGACCGGTGCTAAATTCTAACACATATAATTATAATATATGTGTAAATTTTATTATATTGTTATCTTTCCATTTCTCCAGGCCCTCATAATTGCTAATCGAATTGACAATTATCTTTATGAATCCAACAAAAACGCAAATATATATAAATACAAAATATCTCGTTTATTCAAAGGTAGATTATTTGGATGAACATTGCTTCCTGAGAAAATCTATCAGAAATGCTAAATTGCCCCCAAAAATCCACAATATATGTATCTCATAGCATTACGCCGTTTCGTAACATTACGATGTTTCGTAGCATTACTCATCCAGGATAGTATTTCAGAAAAAAGTGGTATCTTACTATCTTCATGCATGATAATAGTTAAATAAAACAACGGGGAAAAGTAACTCTTTTCATAGTACAAATGGGAAAATTAACTTTGTTCCATCAAGGGAAATATAATATTTAATTCATCTGAAGAAGCAACATTCATCACGCATGGTTGAGACGTGAGCAAGTTTAACACTATCATTATCACATGTACACACCTTCCGGTTAGTGGAGCTTGAGAACTCCAGCTCAAACTGGGTCAGTATTTGAGAAACTCCTCAGTAGTGACTCTCTTGAACCCCGGTTTGAACCCTAGATACTGATCCTAGGGCTGTCGACATACCGCAGACGCCATCACAACGACACGATGCCAGATAAAGTTCTACAGCAAAAACGGTTTTATTCGGGTGGAAATTATTAGAAACGTGTTGCATCAGTTCCCCTACGGGACAATAACCGGGGACAAGAAGCTCACTAAAATACCACGTGACCAGCAGAAGAACCGAGAAGAAGAGGTACGGTTAGGACTAGCTAGGACTGCGAGGATTATACCGCTGGTTTGGACTAGTGAGCTGGGTTCTTGGTTTCGTACCAAATCCAGCTCATTAGACCGAACCCGTTGAGGGAATGATTACCTCAACTGGTTTATTATAATTATAGTGACATTATATTACATATTAATTCGAAGTATAAGATAATGGGTTAAAGCGCTTAAATACTATTAGGTAATGAGGTTGAATTAATCATGAGTATTCTATTGCGATGGCAAACATAATGTTGTTCGATGATTTCCCAACACACTCTAGGTCCAAACCCTCAGATCAGATACGAATGTTATATCAGCCTAATCGCTAATCGGTTTCCTAGTCCAAGACTCGGCGATTTAATGGGAATATAATGACGTTTTGTGGTCTAAACGAAGTTATAATGGCACTCTGCCGTTTGAGGCGAGAGGCTTTCCCTTCGTTTGAGGGGATTCTCTCAACTTTGGGCCTAAATTGAACATCTAATAAGTACTTGTTTATTCCCCTTTCGACCTTTATGGCGTTTTTTTGTGGCTTTCTATGCATTTCTTTCATTACATTCCTCATGTAATAATTAATATATGGCAAATCACATAATTTATCAAGACAAACTCACGTGATATTTATCAACAAATACCAGAATAATCATATTGATACTTATTAACATTGTTTTATTGGAAAGACAAGGCACGGAGATTTTGAATGGCAAAAACTGTTAAAATTTTGAGTAAGTAACCTTTCTAAACAGTTATCTCTAATATCCAGCAAAATAAAGTTATAAGCAATTAATCGTAATAAACGATTTTAACAGGAATAGAGCAAACATATTAGGATAAAAGGTACATGCTTGTTTTAAATGCCTGTGTTTTTTGTATGATTGAACTTGCGGTGATAAACAATATTTGTAATCTTGCCGACTATACTATAGCCCATGCTAATTACGTCGCGGTGTATATTATTATTATTATTATTATTATTATTATTATTATTATTATTATTATAGAATTTTTATTCAAGTTCGTCAGTTACAAGAAAAGGACATGTGATTATAAAATTAGTCGCCCTAAAATTAGTCTTTGGTGGCGATGTGTGGAAGAAGGATTACATTATAGTTTTCAACTAGCAATAACCGCGCCTCGGATGAACCTCTTCGGGTCAATTGAGACGAAATTGTTTTGATCGTATACATTGAAGAAGTTTACTAGCTAAGGAATCTATGTGTCGATGTATTGTGTAAGGATGTAGATGTTAATTAGTATAAAGAGGCTTTGGAATGGCAACGCATGCAAATAACTATGGTTTTTCCATGACATGCCTAGACATATTGTCTCAAGTATGTTAAAATGTGATAAATACATTTATTTTTCTACCTTTTTACTTAATCGTCGCAAGTACATGATAAACATTTTTTTTTCGATATCACCATATAATTTGAGGTGATCCAAACCGTACGACCTAGACTCAGGTTCTCAACCCGTAGAACTTTTCCAGGATTGAGCCGCTAGCAACTGAGTAGGCCCATGTTACCTTGCTCCTATAGTGGAAAATCCCCGCGCCGTGGCTGTGTCCAATAGGGAAAAAACAGGGACTTTTAGGATGGGTCTTCAGGTATAAATGTCGATTGAAAATTAAGAAATGCTTTAGTTTACAGTTGTTCCAGTGTGCGTTAATGTTGTCGACTAGATCATATTATCATATTGGGAAGTCCATAACAGGGTCAAGAGTCAGATAAGATTTCAGTTAAGTAGGTACATACGGTATCGACTATTGTACTTGCTGTATATAAACGATAGAAAGGACCTACATTGATTTGTTATTCCAAGGTAAGTTTCTATCAATATCTTATGTATAAATATTATTTCTTGTACAATTTCTGTTGTAAAATCTTTGGGTTCTTCGAACGTTATGCGCCGAAATCATATCGGACATAAACTACCTGTATGACCGCCCACAACTTGTATGACCGTCCACAACTACGCATAACATTGTGTCTATGAAAATGCTAGCTGTCCCATATCAACGAGAATAAATATATGTATAAGGGACGGTGGAGTTTGATCCATAATCTCGTATTTTAAATAGTTTATTTATTTAGTGAAAACAATATGCTTATTTTCGGAATCGATATTAATCAAAAGTGACCAGCTAACGCCACTCTAACCATCAATATGAACAGATAGATAAGTAAATAATTATTCCGTATGTAGTTAGAAGCACAATATGTTAAAAATCAGGCAATTGGAACAAGAGAGATAGTTTTGGCACATATTTGAATGCCATTTTATTAATGAAATCAATGATAAATATTAAAACATGCTAGGTGGGTACAAAGGTATAGGCCTAACATGTGTAATTTTAGATCTACTTACGGACATTTATAATTATGAGCAAAGGGGTAAACAAGAACACATTTTATGACAATGTAATAAAAGGACAGTGATAAATGTAATAAATGTAATAAAATGACAGAGATAAATTTCAGAGATAAATTGTCTGTTGCGTTTGTTAAAGTAATAAATTGTATCTTTAATGAACAATATGGTTTGATATAAGGTGGGTCTGGATATTTCCCCTATGGCGGCATATTATATTTGTATTTAGTGTGAGGTAGTTTTGGAACATGATTTTTGAAAGATTTCGGAATTGGGCTTGCTAGGCTGCCCTGGATACAAACCCTAACAAACCTGTCTATAAATAAGGGTACAGAGAGAATGGTCAGGCAATCAGATTATTATTATTATAGTTATTATTCTTAAAGCCATGAGGCTACATCACTACATCACAAAACTATACGTCTCCACTCTCCCTATAACCATCCAGGTCGGCCACAAGCTTAATTCTGTTCTCATTGCAAGATCTACAGAAACCTTACTTCTTTGGACTTAGTGAGTGCTTTGACTTTTGATTTAAAATCGCAGAAAACCCTTCATTTTTATTTTCGAATCCTCGGAAATCATTGGTTCGACCTGACGAATGCCAATCATTGATTAAATCTTGATCAGATATGAGAAAATTCAGTGTTGTATCAGATGTTGAATCAGATGATATCAGATCGTATGTTTGTGTGATATCAGATGTGAAATCAGATGCTATCAGATCCATCTCCACCTGCTCCAACCTCCCCTCCCCCCCTATATAACACCCTTTTCTCACCTCTTACATAATTTGTGACAGTCCATTATAGTTGGACTGGTCAATCCTAACATGGGTGAGTCCAAATGTGGTAAATACAGTTGTTAAGGGTATGGATCGAGGGTTATGGAAACTCAGAAATAGTAGCTCTACGGCCCCTTCAAATGAAGGGAAGAATTAAACTAATCTAACCAAGACATACCATTCCAGGTCCAAACTCCACATATCCCTTCATTCCAAGGGAAACTAAACACTTTAACTAATCAACCTTAAATCTCTACAGGCCCAAACCCCATATATCCCTTTATTCCAAGGGAAATTAAAACTAAAATTAACCTAATTTCAACACACCTACCCTATGCTCTTCACATGATCTGCCTTCATTAATACCAACCCCTCATTCCTTTTTCCCTCATTCCCCTCCCTCTTCCCCCTCCCTCCCTCACCCCTCCTCTCCTTCTTCTCTTTTCTCTCTCCCTCACCACTCTCTCTCTTCTCTCTCCTCTCCCCTCTAAAATACTCTTACTTGTGGACAAGTTTTCAAAAATGGTTATCCATACAATATGAATGATACTAAGGGGTTACAATAGACCACGCCAAAATACATGACATAGCTAGTGAACCGATATACAAAAATCTTGTGATTCAGCCCTTTATTATGCTGTAATCTAAGTTCAAATTTAAGGTTTTGTTAGGTAAATATTTAACATTTCAGAGCAGTAACTATAACTTGACATCAGACACAAGTAACTGCCGATGAGAAAACGTTTCCCTTGGAAACGCCAGGTAGTTACATTAAGTTCACACTAATTGTAAAGTTAAATATATCAATAGTTAATCTGCGATCTCTAGCATGCATGGCCCAAATCGTACGACAGATCGTGAACTCCAAATCAGCCCCCAAATCGTGCATACGTATTCGGGGCTTAATACCCCCTGTTGTATATAGACCCAGCGATGATATGTGGGTCAGATTTTCAGAAAATGTACAATTGGCAGCTGTACACATTTACTAAATTCTGCCACATCAGGCTGCAATTTGGTCAATACTAGGTACATTCGAGTATATTTGGCATTGCAGTGATTCTAGCAATCTCTTTGGTTAGGTTGAACTGTATTTTGAACTTTATTTTCGTCTGCAATTTGGGTGTTTTGAGACGATTGGTGAAGGTGAATTGTACATTTTCTGAAAATCTTACCCATATATGTTTCATCACATTCTAAAGACCTCCTGGGCGGATGTTTGAATATTTCCTTGACGGATATTTACCACTTGCTTTCAGATTAATCCCGTTTATTCATAAGGAGCTCCGGGCTGCCAAAGTTATCAAGCACAGAAAATGGAAGATCTGTCTGACATGAATATTCCTATTATAGAAGAAATGTATGTTGGTGAAGAATTGTATGTTGATGAAGAATTAAGTAAAAGCTAAATGTGACATTATCTATTTTGTATATCCAGCGTTGTCAAATACTGTTAACATATTGTATTTGAGATGTTTGAGTGTTAGTACGGTGATATATGTTTTACAGGCGAAGGGACGTTTACCACAGGGTTGGGCGACCAGCATATTTACAGATAGATTTGGATGCTATTGAAAACAACGTGAATGTTCTCCGGGGTTTAGCGAAGAATCCTGAAATAGGTAGGCCTACATACCTTAAATACTTCCATTTATACAAATATGGTGCATTGAAACGAATATGGAGAGTACTACATCATAATATATACACAGTGAAATTGTTTGTCAATTTCAATTTAATAAACAATTTAAATAGTTAGTCCAGATTTACTTCTAGTACTTATCATTTCTTCTTGTAAAGCAACGTAAAGTAAAGTCCCAAACTTTAGGCATATATTTTGGTCAATATGCTATTTGAGCCAAAGTTACTTTTTCTGTTGAAAACAGGGCATACATGCATCCATGAGCTGGCAGACATGGCTATAGCTATTTCCCAGAAGTACTTTTGTATTATTCATGATCAAATAAGTTATCATTAGCTCATTATCATATGATTATGATTCGTATTTTTTATTGAATCTATTAACAGAAATCGAATTTATCACTGACATTAGCCGGGAAAGTGTTTGGTATTGTTTCAAGAAAGAACATATTCGTCAGATGAACTGAGCAATGTCTGAGGGTGCCTTGTGCTGATTTGGCAAATGATTATAATAAAAACTGATTTTTGAACCCTGATTACTTTCGCAATTAATTATTGCTCCAAATGGATAATAACGGAAGCTTAGATATAACCCTCGTTATACATATCTGATGATACATATTACCGTCTTAACTCATTTTAACATTCATTTTACCATGTTATATTATTCCATAAGGATTCGTCGGGATGGTGAAAGGTGATGGCTACGGACATGGGGCCATTGCTGTGTCTCATCATTTGAAATCAATCGGAGTAGAAAGGCTTGCTGTGGCAACAGTTGAGGAAGGGATCCAACTACGAAATGCTGGTATCAAGGGTCCCCTCCACGTATTTGGTGAGTTGCAAACCCTAGATTTCCACTATGTTGCGAACGTTGCGAATCATCGAAAATGGAAATTTCCTACGACTGCTTATGGTAGGAATGATCGGCTTAAAATAGGAAGACCAGATACAAGTGCTTGAGATCGGCCAAATGTAGTTATGTAACACTAGTACAGGCCGGCCTGGAGGTCGACATGTGCGGTTTTGTTTGCCCATGGATGTTTATATATTTACTGAGAGCAGCTGACTTTGTATTGGTAATAGAGGGATGGTATGGACCCACGTGTCTCGTTGTCGTGGTTTTAATATCACTTTGTGTATTCCTCTGCTGTGAACCACGAACCTTCACTTTCTCATACAATATATCTGAATGCAGAGGTGCCAGAAGCTAATTTGAAGTGTGTGTGTGTGTGGGGGGGGGGGGGGGGCGGTACGTTATAAGTTTAATCTTGTATGTATGAGTATCATTGTTTTACACTTTAAAAATTGAATAAAATGTCCAAAATGAATTACTGTTTTAAGCTGATCTACTTTGTTTAGCCAGTGCCAAATTCCCCATTGTATAATTTGTAGTTGTGCTATATATATGCGGTAAAACAACCACAACACGCTGATTCTTTTACCAGTCCGTTATAACTATCGTCTTCCACTATACCATGCCAGGAAAACCACCCACTAGTTGACTATAAATATGTCTTCAACGCTGTATTTTCTAGGAAACACACAAGGCTGGGAATTGGAATCGTGTGTAAAGAATGAAATCATAGCGACAATTACAACAGAAGAAGCTATTTTAGCAATGGGTGATATATTGGGACGACATAAAGAAATCAATCAGAGTTTCCAGAGGTAAATGTTTGACAGATTATGATTTATGCACTATCAACTATGTAATATTTGTTCAAATTTGCAGATCAACATAATATATTTTATTTGTTGGAATGCTAATTAAAGGCTGAGTAATCTATGTACATGTACTACAGTTGTAACACATTTTGGGCCATTTTTAATCTACGTTCACTGACAAAAAAACCCAATGTGTTGCGAGCTCAAAATGTTACAAATTCAAATTCAAAATGTTACAGAATCCTTAGAATCTGTAGAACTCATTTATTTGAGAACATTGTGATTATACGAGCGTTTACGCATAACAAAGCGTGTACAAGGTGAGATGTATTTTGTTATCAATTAAGACCATTTTTGCAACTTTGTAGTAAATCAAAATACCGAACCTCAAAGCCACATAATTCAGAAACTAGCACGCACCCATTGATCTTTTTTCATTTTGTATGACCACAAACACTTCAAGAATGATATAGGATTTACAAAAATAACGGGGGTTTATTTAAAACATTGCGTCCAGGATTTGTTGTTTTAAGAATAAAAATAACCACGTATTATATAAATAATTATTTAATAGAGGCATAGTATTTGGACAATAAACCTTCTTCGAACTGTTACGTTTAGTTTAATTTAGTTCAAACTTCGAAGCCCTGTAATTCAAAAGTAAAAGCGTGACAACGCACTAAGACATCCATGGTGGATATGCGTATGCGTTTAAAAGCAATGTACTTAAATATTGTATTAGCCTTTTATGAAATAATAAAAAAGATATATATTATGGAAAACAACCTGTGGTGCTTGCTTCTATAGATTTGATGATCATCCCATGGGAGCTGTTCATATAAAAATAGACTCGGGAATGTCAAGAAATGGCTGTTCCCCGTGTGATCTACCTCATCTAATTAAGGTAATTCCTTTGTCTTTTAGACTGGACAACAAGTGGCAATTTATTGCATATCAGCACAATCTATGCATGGTCTATCTATGAATTCGTATCCTATTCTCTTTTCATCGGACAAGCCGTTGGATTATCCAACGGCGGGACAATCCGGACATTGAAAGGTGGCTTCTTCTGTTTTGTCACAAAGTAGACATTTGTTGTACCAATGACGAAATCGGTACAGTCTTTTCCTCTTTGGTACAAGCTATTTCACATACTACACATTCTTTTCCAACTCCTCACTTCCTATTTCCGAGCAGATTTGACTATTTCTCTGAGATAGCCACCGCACAAAAGTATATCCCCGCAATTTTTCCTATTTCTTTTATGGTGAGTCCTATTTCCCCTACATAAAAAAAGTTTCCTGCTGAAGGGACTCCTATTCCAAGATCGGGCCACTATTTCACTTCTGGTACACTCCAGTTGTCTCTGTACCAAAGGGGACATCGCCTGTTATGTAACACATGACCACTGTGTGTGGCTCCCAGCTGCATGCATGAGTGATCACTGACCAGTGGTCACCATAGCAACTAGACTTTAGCTTCTACTCCTTCCCTGCCACGCTGTCTTCTCTTCCTTTCTCTTTCTCCCTCTCCCCCTCTCTCTCCCTCTCCCCCTCCCTTTCCTGCTCACCCTCTCTCTCCCGCTCACTCTCTCTCACCCGCCCTCTCACTTACACCCGTTCACCCCCCTTCTCATCTCCCTCACCCACTCACACTCACCCTTTCTCTCCCGCTCCCTCTCACCCTTCCACTCACCCTCCTTCTCACCATTTCACCCTCCTGCTCACCCCCACTCTCCCGCTCACCCTCCCTCTCCTGCTCACCCTCCCTCTCCCACTCACTCTCCCACTCACCCCCTCTCTCTCCCGCTCCCTCTCACCCTTCCACTTACCCTCCCTCTCCCCCTCCCGCTCCCTCCGGAGTGGATATTCCAAAAAGGAAAAGTAAGGACATTCCAAAAAGGAGAAGGATATTTCAAAAAGAAAAAGGATATTCCAAAAAGGAAAAGGATATTCCCAAAAGAAAAGTCTTAGATATTTGGGATTTTTCATATTTCACATAGATATCCTTTCCGATTGGGGACAAAACATCATCTCTTGACTAACTCTACCTCCCCGCATACTAATCTAGTCATTCTGACTGCTGCCACCGCAAAGGCAAGACTTAAATTCTGAACATGGCAAGAGGTAGATGAAAAGGCACTGGTACGAGGAGAACACAAGTGCCTAAAAATCGACATGACCCTTCCCTTACCAAGTGGGAGAATGGCTTCATCCCCACATTTATGAATGCTTAGTATGCTTATAAATATATAATATAATCATCTTATCCATATATATAATAAATTTAAAGTATATTTGTAGGTATCATCAAAGAATGTAAAGGAAATAGTTTACAATATTTTATTTTGTAGTTATGTCAAGACAATGCAGTTCCACTGGAAGGTATATTTACGCATTTGGCAGATTTCCAAGATGATTCCTTCACACAGTCTCAAATGGAAACTTACTACAAAGCCATAGAACCCTATAGGTACGGAAATCTATGAATACTTAAATACTCATTCTTAAAACAAAAACAAAAAACAAAAATGATCATGCATGTGGTAATGATTATGTGACGTACAATATTTCCCCAGCTGATATACTTATGTATGAGTTATTTTTATTTCATTTTACTCCCACAGAAATCAAGGTTTACTGTTCCATGTGGCTAACTCAGGTGGAATTATCTCGGGAATCGGAACCGAACTCGATTTGATGCGTCCCGGTCTTGCACTTTATGGACTTCCTCCAGGTAATAAGTGCAGCTTTTATTTGTACAACATCAACATTAACCATAGTGCCTTTATATTCGAAGCAATGAATGTACTGTATTCCGAAGTGTAAAGCCTCGAATAATGCTGTAACATTGCCCTTACAGTTGTAAAAGATGTTAGGAGAACATTCTCTCCCCCTTCCCCTCTTCTCTCTATACTATTCTCCCTCTCCCTATCTGATTTTTCCCACCCTCTCCCTCTGCTTCTTGGTTCTCCCTCTCCCTCTCTGATCTCTGATATTTCTCCCCTCACCTCCCTCTCTCCCCCTCCTCCTCTGATCTCTCTCTCCCGTTGCTAGGGACTCTTGCAGGACGCGTTGCTAGGGAATCCCACGTTGCCACAGACGGTGGAAGAGGCATGATGTCAATCTCTTTTAATTCCTAACAGGGGGTTTCCCAGGTTAAATATAGTTGTATAGAGTACAACTAAAAAACTAAAAAGGGCTTCAAAACCACATTTCCACCCCAGATATCTTCACAAACCACATACAACGTACTCCAGAGAGGGTGAACGGAACTCTACAGATCTGAAAAACAGTTGGTAAAACAACAAATTCTGAGAACATGTGAGACAAAGAAACCCCTCTTCCTGTATATTATACGGATAATAGACATATTATGAAGGGAAGGGTCAAAACTATAAGACATATATGTTGGGGGGGATTCTGGTTTACCATTAATAATGTTATACAACGAAGAAAAGGTTTGGCCATGAACCCGGAAAAACAAGGGTTTATTCTCATCCAATACATATCATTAATACATACAAGCAAAAACACATGTGAGAATACATACACAGCACAAAACTGGGTAAGATTACATTTTTTCAAATAGTATGCAAATCTATGCAGCTCAGGTGCAGGTTGAATAATGGACCAACTGTCCAGGTGGTTCGAGTGACGTAATAGTTGCGGGCCACTGATTGGTCCTCATGATGCAGGTGTATTACGTCATAATTAGTTGCTGCATCAGCTCCAAATATAATCATCAATGGGTCGATTCCACAAACTCCGGAAAGAGAACTCACTATTGGTTATTTTTTACTGGGAACTATTTCTATGGGAATTATTGTTTCTTGAACATTTCTTTCAGAACTTTAGTTAAATGTTAGCTAAAAACGTTCCAGGAACATAGAAACCTAACACTTCTTTGCTAAAAACATTTGCTTGACAAATCAAGGTTTTTTTCGCACAGGGGCAACCCCTGTGCGAAAAGCATTTTCACAAACACGAACACAAACTTAGTACTACCACCCATAGCTCTGGTCGGGAGAACCATGTTTCCCAGAACCTCATTTCCTCCATTTTCTCACTTAATTCGATCTTAGCATCTCTAATTCTTTCACCAATAGAAAGGGAATGACATCAATGTGAGAAAACTGATCCCCAGATATGGAGATATTAGCGAAAATTGAAAAAAATAACCCCAAAAGGAGACAAATGTAACAAGGCCTCCTGCTCTGGGACTTGAACATCCAACGTACTGATTGGTCCAACGCCATACTGCTAGACCATCGATACAAAATGAAAAGACATGCAATCTTCATTGGGGTGACCCTCAGAAGATTTATTTCACTCAGTAGCCACTGTGTGGTGTGCGGTAAGCTAATGGGCATACCACACACTATAATTTTGTATTATAAATCTGCCCGCCTTTCCCAATGATTCAAATAAATAATTTCATTCATCTATTGTGAATGATATCAACACAATTTCTTGAAAGCCTCTGCTATCATCCGCACACTCTCTGGATTTTTTCTAACAAACTAAAACAAAATGAACCTCTTTCCAATGTTCCCCAAATGTTGTGTGCTACTGGGAAAGTTACGACTGTACTTTTGTCAAGTATATAAACTCCATTGGAAACATTGTGTGGAAGAATTCTTTCATCAGTCAGTAGTGTCCCTAAAGAGAATATATATCTGCTATTGTTAGATTAAACAGAAATTCTGCGGTCTGTAAGGCTGGGTTTAATTTTTAAAACAATTTTCACACCGGATTATATTAATGCATGTATTGTGATACATGAAAATGTCATGTGGGATTCTCCATAGAATAGTTTATTGGACGTTCAATGGGCCAACCACTGACTTATATTGCCAACCACTGTGAAACGTGTAATATTAGTCAGTTATTCTGAGCCATATACATGTATACAATTTATGTACGGCTCAAATATGTCATAATCTAACCCATGATTTACAGGTATAAACCATTTTAATCTTGCAATACAGGGGATGATGTAGCAGCTTTTGAAGCGATGGGATTTCAACCGGTCGCCTCTTGTTATGCTCAATCGTCGCTTGTGAAAGAGCTGGAGCCTGGACGCAAGGTTGGCTATGGTTGTACGTACACCTGTGAGAAGAACGAATGGGTGGCCACCATTCCTGTTGGATACGCCGATGGCTACTGGCGCCATCTAAGTAACAGAGGACACATCATTCGGGAAAGGACAGGTATGAATTCTTAGCTATGAAAGGATTTAGCGTGTTTACTAAACTTGTAAAACATAGAGGTGTACAGAGGCGCTAGGAAAAGGAAGAGTAGGAGTGTGTTCAAAGTGTTGCTATGTACAGGCAAAGTGCCAGAGAAAGGGGTGGCTGGGGTAGAATTCCCTCAAACAAATAGATTGCTCGAGCAACTCTTAGCGATTTACAAAACATCTCACAAAAACCATAGTGGTCAACCAGATCCATACGCCCTAACACCCAATGCCCTGTCAAGGACTACCCTTTTCTCAGCCTCTCCAGAAATCCATTGTAGACTTCTACCCGCTGTAGGATCTCTTTCATTGATTACTGATATCTGCCACCATTTTACCAGTCATACATGTAACATCTTTACGGGTGGATGCCGGCCCCTGCAAACTTAATTATACCAATCAGAGTACTCTATTTCATCATACCAACCTACCAACTTATCCTGAACACCTTGCTTTGATGCATGACTAAGACATCCTAAAACACAGGAGAAAAATCTCACATGAGTATGATGTATGTTTAGTAACTCTGCTGCATAATAATACATGAATACATAATTTTATAGCATGTAAATTCATTTGATTTACTTAATTTTCATTCAATATTTCATATAATTTCTTATATCATAAGTTCATATAATGTCTTATATCTGCAGGGGAGAAATGTCCAGTTCTTGGGAGAGTCTCCATGGATGCAATTACCGTACGACTAAAAGGCATTCCAGAGCCAGCAGTTGGCGAATCATTCATTCTGATTACCAACGACTTTGATACATCCACATCTGCTCGAGGGATAGCTGACATGCTGGGGACAATCCCTTATGAGGTGACAACAAGATTCCAAGGTCGCATACCAAAGTATTATGCATCAATCTGCAATAAAAAACAAAATTTCGTTGAATCTCTGACAGTCCATGGTGCTTTGAAATGCTGAGAAGTATACATCTCATTGTATAGACCACATCCTGCTACTGTAAATTGCCATTTTATATACAGTGGATTTCTTTGTTCCTGTTCATACTCACTTTGTATGTAAATCGTGCTGCTACAAAATAAGTGCTACATACATTTTTTTACTGAAACACCAACTCCATTTTTCTCAGGGCGAAAAAATGTTGTGACATATATATTTTAAAATTTTAAAATGTCACAACTTTCACATTTTTTGCCTGTTGGTTAAAACACAAACACTATTCTAACATCTGTTTGAACAGAACTTTTTCATACCTGAATATATAAAACGTGCAAGGCTTAAATTCTGAACATGGCAAGAGGTAGATGAAAAGGCACTGGTTTACTTATAGGTAGCCGATGTTGCATAAATTTACTGAGTCAATACAAATGTGTGTGATAATTCCACTCTCAACTTATGTACTTTGTGACATCCCAGCATACATGTATACTTCGACTCATTTGATTGTGTTCAACTAAATTTATATGCTGAATGAATTTTTAAGCTGGAAAAAGCAGATATTTTTTAAGAAGATTCATTATGTATTTTTTTACTGAATAAAAGTAAATACAAGTATTAAGTTAACGGTATTGATTATTTAACTATTGATCGATTTATAAACCTTACAATTAGTTTGAACTTAATGTACATGAATGTAGGTAGCTGGCGTTTCCAAGGGAAAGGTTTCTCAGGATCAAATATTTGTGTCTGATGTCAAGTTATAGTTACTGTGATTTAGTGATGCTTTGAGTGAAAATATAAAATATGTACCTAAAATAACCGTTAAACTTGAACTTAGATCAAAGGATAATAAAGTGCTGAATCACAAGTGGATTTTTATATATCACTTCACTAGCTATGTCATGTATGTTGGCGTGGTCTATTGTAATTGATTATTTAAAATACACATAGACTCTAAGCATTATCTGATCTGAGAGGCTCTGAGCCTAGACTGGATAGACATAGTCGTTTGAGTTGATAATTACCCATTACAAGCTTTGATTGGCGTATTGTATAATTTCTGATGCCAAAACATGACTGATGCTAAAATATTAACTCAATACATCACCTATGAACGTTCAGTATGTTGTCGTACTTGTCGTACGACGGGTGAAGGCGGGTGAAGTAAGAGATTTGCCGCCCACATAGAAATTTACCCGCCCACAAATTAGCCTAAATTAAAGAAGTTTAAATTATTAAATATCATCCTTTCTTTTGATAGAGCTCTTGTCTTAATCTAAGTTAATCGCTAACAGATGATCAAGTTCCATAAATGCATAGCTATTGATATATAGCTCTGATAAATGTAACAAATAGGACAGACAGGAATCCGCTGCTATCCTTCTCCCTCTTATTGTGAGGGAAGAGCAAGAAAATGAGGGAGAAAGAGAAAGGGGGAGGGAGGAGAGAGGGGGAGGGAGGAGAGAGGGGGATGGAGGAGAGAGGGGGAGGGAGGAGAGGGAAGAAATTTACCCGCCAAGAAATAACTTCTCGATGAAATCCTCAACAGATGTATAATTATATATATCTCTCTATCTCCCTTCATATTTAACCATCGATTTTAAATGTTCCATAGATATTGATGACTGATGATGAATAGGATATTAATTAATCATATATTATATTGTAAAATAGAGAACTATCTCCCAATATTACCGAACGAGGTAACGCAAAACATTTAAAGAAAACAGAAACACAAAACCTTTAACAGTTGTTTTCATGCGCTGTCTAGCTATGAATTTCCTACTATTTAGTACAGAAATTACACTTTTATTTTGATATATTTCGTCACACTATTTTAAGCAAGATGGCCATACACTATAAAGTATAATAATTACAACTCACTTTATTTATGTTAGGGATTCGAGTCAAGGAACACTTTGCCGTACCGATATGCCCATCCCGGATGGAGCTAGGACTGGTTTGGTCACAACACTGTTAAAAGTGTAGAAATGGGACACTAAAAACCTATTTTTTGCTTGAATACAAAAAAATCACTAGTTTCCATGGAAACAGGCCATTTTGACAATGTTCGCCACCTTTCTGGCAATTTTTTTCTTCAGATTCGAAAAATTCATGAAAATCTCCACAAGTTTAGCTTGTTTTACGGTGGGTAGGGGTAACTTCTTAAATAATGGCTTTTTTGGCCCTTGGCTGCTGTACTATAAATAACGTCAACCGCGTAAGGATTCATACATTCTTCTGTGAATAGATGATTGTGTTGAAGTGGTGGGCGGCCACGAGTGGTACTGCACTCTCGATCTGGAAAGTGGCAAGTAGCTATGGACCCGGTGTAACAGTTCTAAATTACCCCCTCATCTAATATACCCCCCGGTAATTTAGACCTTAGGTTTAAATGACCCCCTCTAGTCTCAAATGACCCCCCCCCCCCTTTGTTTCATCGATAATCTTACACCAACAATTCTAAAAGAACATATTGGGAGAGAAGGTCATATCTAATGCTTATGGGAATAAATTAAAGATCAATTTGAGGGTCTAATAATGAATTTATTTGTAATTCTGTATAATAATCCTTTTTTCTTTCTATTTATTTAAACTGAAAATATCATTGTAACTGAATGACTATGGGAGCTTATTGCAAATAAAAAAGCAAAATAACTAAAATCTATTCAGTTCTGTTTATCAGGCCTGTACTCTATTCATTTTTTACTTTATTCATTATTACTTTTATTGTCATAATTAAAAGAATTAATTTTTCAATGGGGGTACATCAATACTAGATTGGTAACACATACTGGGGGTATATTAGACCTAGGTTTAGTTTCCCATTATGGGGTACTTTGAACCTGATGGGGGTACATTTGACCTAGGTCTAATATACCCCCGGGGGTACATTGAAACTGGAGGGGATATATCCAACCTAGGTCTAAATTAGTACCCCAGGGGGTATATTGGACCTAGGTCAAATGTACCCCCGGTACATTAGACCTAGGTTAGTTATACCGGGGGGTACACCTGATGGGGGGGGGGGTACATTAGACCTGCTAAACCTGTAAGCAAGGAAAAGCAGCTTTTACAACTTCTGCGGGTCTGTACCAGTTTAAAGTCATGCCGTTTGGCCTTTGCAACGCCCCTGCGACCTTTCAGAAGATGATGACTGAGGTCTTACGGGGCTTGAATTACAAAATCTGTGTAGTCTATCTGAATGACTTTATCATTTATGATAAGGATCTGGAGGAGACTATTTTAAATTCGGGCAAAGTGGTTGATAGGTTGGTGGAGTATGGGCTAAAGCTGAAACCGAAAAAGTGTAGACTGTTTGAACGAGCGAATCTGACCTCAGATAGAAACGTGGACGTCAAACTGATGTACGGCCTTTTACGACAGCTTCTTGCATGCAATGGCTCATGACAATATCACATTGAACTCGCTTCCGTAATATATATTTGATCAACTGAAACGATAATCTTTTTTCTAATAGTTCTTAACGAAAATCATTGCTATTAAACGCTCTTGCTGGGAAATACATCAAAATTGATTACACTTGCATGGAGCGAGCAGCCAGCTGCACGAGATATTATCATAGACTAAAACAACGTATTAATTTATCATTCTTTCTGGTATTATAGTGCGGATTATAGAAGGCAAATCAGGAAACGCAGTATATCTCGTTTGACATGGACATGAACACTTTAAAAATCGTTAGGTTAGAATTGAATAAAGCTGCAAAAACACTAAAATATATATACTACCGACAGGAGTTATGTTGCTTCCTGCTATTCATTGGTTTCTCAGAACCAAACAAATTCCAGATCCTGGTACCCGTTATGTCCAAAATAATGTTTTTTACTACACCTTTCACTGACTAGGGGCCACTACTACTGGGCGAGGGCCATGCTGTAGAGGTGTCGGGACTGAATGGCCGAAATATATGAATGTTTTTTTAAACTGTCCGACGCTAGTCTCCTCTCTCCCTCTCCGTCCTCCTGTCAGAAAGAGGGGATTGGAAAAAGTGGGGCATAAGAGATGAGAGCAGGAAAAAGAGAACTGAACTTATATACAGCTAGTAGTCCACTTTTTCTTTTGTCTGTAGGACAATGGGGTTTATATTTGAAGTAGAACAATCCAGATAACTAAACAAGTACTAAGTTAAGAAATTATCAAGTTAAATTTGGTTTATCTAATTAATATTACAATTAGTGTCAACTTAATTTATATACCTGGCGTTTCCAATGGAAACGATTTCTCAGCCTCAATTACTTATGTCCGATGTCAGGCAGAAGACCTACCCTAGACACCTGTCTATTTAGAATGCTGGACCACCTCATTGTAAACAACATCTATTGCAATTTATGACCAGTCACTGAGGACCATTGAAATCATGAACTCTGAAACATGTAGAGAAAGGGAGAAAAATGATAAACTTAGGGAAATACCTACATAGAAATAAGATCCACTAGCCCTCCTGAGTTTCCACTAGTCCTCACAGACCAGAAGGTAAAATCTAATATGGCACAAAAGACATACAAATGTCAACTAGACTAGGTGTAGTGTCTGCTATTGAAGGTGATCGTATTTATAGCAATAATGACACTTAGTAGTGAATTGTGGTTCCTGCTAATTAGTACCGCACTAACTAACGAACATATCACTAACTCAGGTTCTTGGTCCTTGCCAGCTTTCCATCTTTATTCCAACAAGCATCAACATTCCAACACCTCAGGAGGTCAGTACTGCAAACTGAACCTGCCCAAACTAGCCTCACAGGGACTAGTGTATAAAACACATACACCACACATAGGGTGTCACATCACAATATACATGTTATACAGAGAATACAG
Source organism: Sthenelais limicola (assembly GCA_942159475.1). NCBI lineage: Eukaryota > Metazoa > Annelida > Polychaeta > Phyllodocida > Sigalionidae > Sthenelais > Sthenelais limicola. The sequence goes on along the minus strand of OW804096.1, from coordinate 110,312,633 downwards.
GGTACATATCACATAAGACAATACAGTAGTAATCACACATATAAGACTGCAGTGCATAAGAGTGACCTCTTGCGGTCTATATATACAGCACTGTCCTGGAAACCCCAGTGGAATATACAGTCACTACACCTGGTGCCTATATAGGGAAGGAGTTGTAGAGAATGAGTACCAAGGCCAGTCAGCATGACTAAACCCCAGACACCACAATACTCCCCTCCCTCATTTTTAAAGGAGAGAACAACCGCACAATGCACAAAGTGACATAACAATAAGGTTGAACAGTAGTATGGCAGTAAAGTAGACAGTAAAAATAGACAGTACAAACAGGAATCCATGCTGGAAAAATGTATATAAAAACATTGACATAATCATACAATGCACATACATAATACACGGTTGAGAAAAATTTCTCAAAATAATCAAAGGTGATAATATATGGTGAAAACATACAACATACGTGTTTGATGAGTTTGCTTGATGTAGCCTTAATAAAGACTTTTTGTAACAAAGCACAAAGAAAGTATGAGCACCAGTCTGTGTAAATTAAGTCATACAAAGTCCAGCAACATCCAGTTGATATGCAATGAAGTTGTAGTAGCACACTGTCTATTGAAGAATCCATGAAACTAGAAGTATCCATGATATTGAAGTACTGAAGAAGTATACTGTCCCATTACAGTTCAAGAAGAGATAAAACATCCACCATCATATATATAGGGGTGCAGGAACAAGGACCAAGGCTGCATCTGTCCGGGCTGTCAACCGGCGTAGCTAGCCGCTGGGATACTAGCGCTCCCACGCCGCCGTCCGGATACCCGGCTTACTTCTCTCATCTTCTTATTACAGCATCTTGCTCCACATAGGGAGCCAATTTTCTCCACACCATTCAGGGGCTGAAAAACATCTTGCTGAAAAACATAAGTGATCTCAATTCCTGCATGACATTTACAATAGCAACACATATACAATAGCAACACATTTGACATGCAAGAGTCCACTTTAGCAAGAGACATTGCCACCTATTTACCAACGCCTTATATCCCCGAGCAGAACATATTCACTTCATACAACCATGCAAATAATACCCTGGAAGGAAACCATTCAAACTGGTTCTCCCTACTTCATTTCCCAATAGGTCTGGCAGCCCGAGGAGACCAACTGGCCAGCTAGTTCACTTCCAGAGTAAAATTAACAAAGTTAACCAATATAGGGCTTCTAAGAATACCAATGTAACCTAGCCTTCCACCATGGCTCCATGCCTAGGCCACTTTTAGCAACAATACTTCTCGTTGTGTCATTTTTTGTTTACCTGCACCATATCCACCATTATCCCCATAGCCATACCTGTCCGGAGGTTTTACTGCTGCTCTGTAATAAATTACATGATTACCACTCGCCCATTCCATACACAACAAATCATCATTAACTACTATTACAGAGACAGAATTGGACTGTAAAAACAGAACTCATCCACCTCCGCAAGCAGTGACATCTTATCAGGAGAAGGAACCATGTTCCAACTATTTCCAACATCTTCCTTATTCATAGCAACAAAGTTCATCACCTTAAATTCAATACAGATCACTAGACCACTCAGCAATTCTAGGTAGTGGGAACGAATCCTTTTTGGTCACCAGATTCAATGGCAGGTAATCCACACAAAAAATGGTTAGTACCATCTTTCTTACCAACCAACAATTCCCGCTCCCCAAGGTCCATTGCTGGGTTCAATGAATCCCTTGATGAGCATATTATGGATCCGCACTTTGGCATCTTCATTTTTGGTAGGGGGCACTTAATCGGCGCAGAATCCCCCATGTCAATCACATGCTTAACTATATTCTTCAGTCCTGGGGTTTCCCCCGAGAACCGGAATCACTTCTGATATTCCCCCCAACATACTTCATTTGGTCACTGAACTGCGATCAGAATCCAATACTATCATTTCCAATGGGAAACTATTGCGGAGGCAACGGTACCTCCGGTCCTAGCTTCCATGTTCAACCAGCCATACTCAACCCGGCTAAAGCCCAGCTGATTATGAAGATCCGGTAGGAGTGTGCAGAGGCAACATCCTAGTCGCCAGCAACTACGACTGCCAACTACACAACATCCTAACTCAGATTTATCTGATTCAAAGAATACATCTTCACCGGTCGGTCTAAATCCACACAACTACACTGGCGAAAGCATCTAGAAAGATAACTTCATATCCATTGCAATTAAGGGATCCACTTTGCAAATTCCGACATAATGCTCACCTGCCTCAAGGGTGAATTCACCGGACCAATCTGAGTAACACCTGTGCATTAGGACAAAAATCCATGCAAAGTATACCAGCTTCTCCACATACCACCTTCAATCACATAGGTGAGAGCATACCAAGCTCCACCTAATCCCGGAGCCATATGTACACAACCACGTGTGACCACGTCAAGCACTGTGCCAGCTTAACATGTTACCCGGCACGGTATCAGGCAATGTTTTACTGACATCTCAGCACAACCAGTCAATGAGAGCCACAATACTCCAACAATTGGCCAGTGACATTGACAAAAGTCACATCCGCATATATTCGGTCTGCAATTACAACAGGGGCTACCAAACTTATAACAAAACCTCGAAGATCACAGGCCATATCCTTACTTGCCTTGCTCGCCAAAATCTGCCCCGGCAAGCAAGCATGCTTTGGTACACCAAGGTGTACACTGCCACAAAGCATGATAGCCTATCCAACATGCTTTGGTACACAAAGGTGTACACTGCCACAAAGCATGATAGCCTATCCGACATTCCTTCATGACCGATGCAAACCATCCCCTCAACGCTAAAAACGTGGGCGTCCCCTAGCTCATGAGAGGGCATTCAGATTCAAGAATTCCAGTCGACGCTTTCTTCAAAACAATGCATAATGCGGCATGTGTATTACCCCCTGCTCCCCTCTCTTATTTTCCTGAGGGGCAGACAGGGTTTCGTGATTTACTAGCAACATTCCCTGCCGGCTGAGCCACCATATCGTCAAACCACTTGCAGAGCCGGCTGTTCGCATTCGGACACCATATACCCGTCTGTGCGCACAGAGGGCCATGGCTCCGACTTTTCTGTCAACCTGCTTTTTGCAGCAGTTTCCGACTTGGTTTCCAACGCAAAGAATCCCACCAGCACATCATCATTAGACAGGCTATTGCTGCTCCCTACTTCAATAGCTGCCACAACTTCTACTGGCATCCTCGGCTCATCCCTCACACCAGCCACAGCCACAATAGTGGAGTTGAGCCATGTACCATTCCTACAAATGAAGCGGGTGACAATAGCTCCAGCAATTCTGTATCTGCAATTACTTCATTCAGTTCATCCGACCCATTCGGTCCATCCGGGCATTTGGCAAATTCCCATTCCAACCATTCCTTCCTACTCATGCATGGGAAACACCACAGGGCCATTTACTGCCACCAACCAGCAGGAAATAAACCAGATTCACAGCTAGATCAAAGCTGAATTACCATCAACATATAGCTGGAACTCCCACTGGTATCTGTGTCAGAATGCCACTGGAATGCCAGCCGGAATGCCGCCGGAATGCATCCGGAATGCCGCCGAATTTCGGGCCGGAATGCCGCCCGGAATGCCGCCGGAATGCATCCGGAATGCTGCCGAATCTCGGGCCGGAATGCCGCCCGGAATGCCGCCGGAATGCATCCGGAATGCTGCCGAATTTCGGGCCGGAATGCCGCCGAACCTCGGGCCGGAATGCCGCCCGGAATGCCGCCCAGAATGCACCCGAATTCCGGGCCGGAATGCCGCCCGGAATGCCGCCGGAATGCATCCGGAATGCTGCCGAATTTCGGGCCGGAATGCCGCCGAATTTCGGGCCAGAATTGTGCCCGAATAAAGCAGATGCATTGATCACTGATTTGTTTCATTGATTCATGGAAGTGGTATTGGGCATAGATTTGCCAGCCCGGAATGCCGCCCGGAATGCCGCCCGGAATGCACCCGAATTCCGGGCCGGAATGCCGCCCGGAATGCACCCGGAATGCCACCCGGAATGCCGCCCGGAATGCACCCGGAATGCACACCAGAATTTCTGTCAACTTCAGCTCCACTCATTCCTCCTTTTTTTATTTATTTTTATTTTTTTCAAAAGGAGGAACTTCATTCATTCTTAGTATAGTCTAGCATATAATCAACAACATCATTTTCCTAGGATTACACCTGTCATGAGCAGGAACATAGTTTGAGCCGAAATACCAGGAGAAAGCAATTTATACCGATCTACCTCCTACTAGGTTTATATGCTCCGAGTAAATACCTTCACCTGAGTGAGTCCTTTTTCCCAGCCTGCAAAATACTGAGAATTCGGATCACTCTTGGTGGGGTTCTCGGCCTGCCAACCCTAGCAAAGAGATACCTTCCAACTGCTTTCCTGGCAAATCTATGCCCAATACCACTTCCATGAATCAATGAAACAAATCAGTGATCAATGCATCTGCTTTATTCGGGCACAATTCTGGTCTTTCTGAGGTGAAAGACAACCAGCCAACTTGACTCTGAACTTCCACACTAGGCTTTCCACTCACTTCATGCTTAGGGACAGAGGACAAGCAGCAAAGTTGCCTCTCCTTCCTTACTAGAAGCATTACACTTACTAGTACTTTTCTCCAGCCAACCAACAAGTACCAACTGGTCACGGCACCAAATTGTAGTGTCTGCTATTGAAGGTGATCGTATTTATAGCAATAATGACACTTAGTAGTGAATTGTGGTTCCTGCTAATTAGTACCGCACTAACTAACGAACATATCACTAACTCAGGTTCTTGGTCCTTGCCAGCTTTCCATCTTTATTCCAACAAGCATCAACATTCCAACACCTCAGGAGGTCAGTACTGCAAACTGAACCTGCCCAAACTAGCCTCACAGGGACTAGTGTATAAAACACATACACCACACATAGGGTGTCACATCACAATATACATGTTATACAGAGAATACAGGGTACATATCGCATAAGACAATACAGTAGTAATCACACATATAAGACTGCAGTGCATAAGAGTGACCTCTTGCGGTCTATATATACAGCACTGTCCTGGAAACCCCAGTGGAATATACAGTCACTACACCTGGTGCCTATATAGGGAAGGAGTTGTAGAGAATGAGTACCAAGGCCAGTCAGCATGACTAAACCCCAGACACCACAATAGGGTTTATATACACTTGACTTTTATTTCCACTTCAGTAACTGTAACCAATAATGAATAACTCTGCAATAGCCAGGGCTGTACAAAAAAGTTGGTTGAAAAAAAATTATCGTTGAAAAATAGTTGGTCGGAAAAAAAATTGTCGTTAAAAAAAAGTTGGTTGTAAAAAAAAAGTTGGTCGCAAAAATTGTCGTTAAAAAAAAATTGGTTGTTGAAAAAAAGTTGGTCGTTGAAAAAAAGTTGGTTGTTGAAAAAAAGTTGGTCATTGAAAAAAAGTTGGTCGGAAAAAATTGGTTGTTAAAAAATATTGGTCGGAAAAAAATTGTCATTAAAAAAAGTTAGTAAAAAAAAGTTTTGTCAAGTTGGTCGAAAAAAAATTGTCGTTAAAAAATAGTTGGTCGGAAAAAAATTGTCGTCAAAAAAAGTTGGTCGGAAAAATAGTCAGTCGGGAAAAAAAATGGTCGGAAAAAAAAAGTTGGTTGGGAAAAAAAAAGTTGGTCGGAAAAAAAAAGAGTTGGTCGTATAAAAAGTAGTAAGCTAGGCTAGGCTAGGCTAGGCTAGGCTAGGCTAGGCTAGGCTAGGCTAGGCTAGGCTAGGCTAGGCTAGGCTAGGCTAGGCTAGGGGTGGTGTGGGAGGTGGGGCAGAGGTGGGGCAGAGGGGTGGTGTGGGAGGTGGGAGGGCCTTCTGCAGACCTATCATGGTTGGAGAAGCATCTAACTAGCAGCCAATCAACTCCCTTGGCTAAACCTAGAAAGGCTGTCAATCAGCCTTCAATAACATCTAGGTGTGAAATCTATGACTGATTGAAAGGATTAGATATGGCATCCTCAACTGATGTCACATCTAAGCTTAAACACCTCACAGACAGTTAACCAAGTTATCAAGATGTAGATGCAGTATCAGTGATTGGCACATTTCATAGTGACCCATTTGTTTTCTCAGCTATAAATAGCTGAGAAAACAAAAATAATCAAACAACTTGCTAGACTAAGGGAATCTTTCTCGGATAGTTTAATACTGAATCTGTATAGGGTAACAATGTTGCTTCTTATCGATTTTGGAGATACCATATATATAATGGTGCGGTGCGGAACTAAATAGAGATCTTCAGAGCTTGCATTAATGTATGTCATCTTTTCTCCAACTGCACTCACAAAACAACATCTCACAATAATTCAGAACTACGAAGCAAGGCTAAAAATATCATTTTCTACCTGAGGTTTTTCTTGAATTCGTTTGTGATAATGCCTTGCAAAAGAGGTGGCGCATTCCCACCAAGTTTGCTTCATTGTGAGATTTAATTGTATGCCCAGCTTCGCAGCCGTCGCCACAGAAGCCCGTCTCTTGGAGTGGGAGGCATAACAGGAAAAATCAATTCCTAATAACTTCAAAACGACTACCTTACTAATTAAGGTATCCCTTGAAAATTGAGGTGAGGTCGTAAATAACAGATAAATACTCTTTTGAGAAGAGCAACGATACATAAATTGACATCAACCAACTACGGTTTTAACAACTGTATCTTGGGGGTCTCACATCTATTTTTCTTTAACAAGCTTTGAAGGTTAACTTTGAAAGGTAATCAGCAATAGTGATACAACCAGTTTGTATGATAACAATTTCAGGGAGAAATTCACATTCTTCTCCCAAGCGTTCAATTAAATTAAAACCTCTTAAACGACCTTCTCCCCCCCCCCGAGTATCTGAGCTTGGGAGGATTTGATTCACAACACCCTTAATTAGATTGTAAATAATGGGATATTCCCGATCGATTTACTGCCAAACCTCGGTAAGATAAGTCTAAGAGAGAATAATGAGAAGAAAAGTGAGGAAAAGTGGAGGTGGAGGAGGATAATTTGCTAACTCTTTATATAATCGTCATGATAATATCAATAATGTCATAGACGGTACAAAAGTTATTGATACTAGGAGAAGAAAGCTATATGGAAAGAGACAAACAAACCTGCAGACAAAAGCCGTGAATGTTCACAATAAAATCAAGAAAGCGTTAAAGGGATGATATCAAATAACTTGACATTAAGAAACAGCTAGGTATTAAATTGTCACAACTATAAATGTATAATACTTATTGAGAATGTTATGTACGTTATATCGAAACGTAAATATATAGAATGATGTTATATTGTTATGTCCCAAAGGAGATCTCAGTACAAATGTCGTCAGAGGTGCATTGTAGAAAAGAAAAAGAAATGTAAAATATGTTAAATGGTTGTACGCCATTGCTAGATTAAAGAGGTAAGGAGGCTTCGCGAAACAAGATGTATTCATTCATCCGTTCAAGTTGAAGACCTATCTTCAAACTTCAAATTCAAAGAAAGCAAGTGAGCAGTGAGCAACATCTTGATAGATCTGTGCAAACCGTACAACAAACAACGCGGCGCAATTATAAGACGAAACTTACACATGATACTACCATTCATATTGTTCTATCATACATAGATATACATACATTTCTGCGTATTTCCAGTCAACAATTTGATTTTGATTTGAAAACATTTTATTCAATCTCGGTTGCTATAAGGGGTCGATTCACTCGCATTCGTATGGAAGACGAGAGTGTTCATGTGATGAAAAGTAAAATTCAGTTTTATTTTTAAAAAAGAAAATCATTTTCGTTTCCAAAATCATTTTCCATCTCATTTAAAAACTAAAATTCCTTTTGTTTTAAAGTATGTTTCAAAAGACACAGGCGTTTTCATTTCCGTTTTGAATTTCATTTCCGTTTTCATTTCCATCTTGAAATGGAAATGAAAATCTATGAACGAGACTTAAAACGAGATGAGGTCTCACGAGATTTCGAGCACAAAATCTTGGATTGGTTATGCTTCTATCCCTGTTCCTGTAGGCAACTGTACTGCCCCTTTACAGTACTACGTTAACTTTAACTGTATTAGTACAGCAGAACAGCCTCTAGTACAGCAGAACTGTATAGAGATACACACGGCTATTAGGGTCTAATTAAATTGTGTACTCTTTCCTGTTTATCTTTCTACTTTATTCCATAAGTATGGTTTGATTTGTATTTTATTGTATTTGCCTCACTTTGTGTGCCATTTCTACTGCTTTCTTTCCATGTATTTGTTCCTGTTCTCTCTTCCTACTCCTGCCCCACCTCAACCTTCTCCAGGGTGACTGAGGGAGTGTGTGTGTGTGTGTGGGGGGGGGGGGGGGGAGAGAGAGAGGATGAGGACAGGAAGGTAGGAATGGGAGGAGGAAGAAGGAATCGAAGCAATGGAGGAAGAAGAGGGGAGGTGAAGGCAGGGGGGGGGGGGGGAGGGCGAAGAGAAGGGGAGGGAGACAAACTTTTTTCTGACCAACTTTTTTTCGACCCAACTTTTTTTACGACCAACATTTTTATGACCAACTTTTTTTACGACCAACTTTTTTAGGACCAACTTTTTTTTCAACCAACTTTTTTTCGACCAACTATTTTTTACGACCAACTAAATTACGACCAATTTTTTTTACGACCAACTTTTTTTACGACCAACTAAATTACGACCAATTTTTTTTTCGACTAACTTTTTTTCAACCAACTTTTTTACGACCGACTTTTTTCCACCCAACTTTTTACGACCCACTTTTTTTTACGACCAACTAAATTACGACCAACTTTTTTTTCGACCAACTTTTTTACTACCGCCTTTTTTACGTCCAACTTTTTACGACCAACTTTTTTATGACCGACTTTTTTTCAACTTTTTTTCAACTTTTTTTTCAACCAACTTTTTACGACCAACTATGTTTACAACTAACTTTTTTTCGACTAACTTTTTTTCGACCAACTTTTTACGACCAACTATTTTTACAACTAACTTTTTTTTACGATTTTTTTACGAAAGATGTACCTGTCCACACATTACTCATTATTATTAAGGAGGGGGAATAAAAGGGGAGAGAGAGCAAGTGAGGTAGTCAGGGTGGGGGAGGAGAAGGAAAATTGATAGATGTATAGGTGAAACTAGGTCTGGTATGATTGGCCATTATACCTGATGGTATAATCATAACTGTGACACATACCATACACATAGCACATATATAGGGCTAACTAGAAGACTAAAAGAAAACTATGCTTATTTCAGTCATTCTCATCTCTCCTCTCCCTCTCTTCTCCTCCCCCTCTCTCTCTGTTCCTCTCTCTCTCTCTCTCTGTCCCTCCCTCTCTCTCTCTCCCTTCTCTTCCCCTGAGGAAGGAATCAAAGATGGCGGCACCTATGGGGGCCGCCATTTTGTGCTCGAAATCTCGTGAGATCTCATCTCGTTCTAAGTCTCGTTCATAGATTTTCATTTCCATTTCAAGATGGAAATGAAAACGGAAATCAAATTCAAAATGGAAATGAAAACGCCTGTGTCTTTTGAAACATACTTTAAAACAAAAGGAATTTTAGTTTTTAAATGAGATGGAAAATGATTTTGAAATTCAAAATGATTTTGGAAATGAAAATGATTTTCTATTTAAAAATTGAAACTTTCCATGCGTGAGCACTCTCCTGACTTGGATTTCCATGCGTGAGCACTCTCCTGACTTGGAGTTTTCAAGCCCTTGATCTTTTGCTATTTCACATCATTCACTACTATTTATTCAGTTTTAATGGTGTTTGTGCAGAGAAGATATCATGACATAATGTTACAATTTCATATCTCTGAGAATGATTACATTTAATCAATACATATTCATCCGACCATATTGAGGATTTTTTTGCATATTTCAGTTTTAGGGATAAATAATCGGTTTCATAATGTGTCATACTTGTGTGGATCTTAAATCAATAGACGGTGGCCTGCCTGCACCACATGCACTCACCTTCTAAATTCCATGTAGTTCTTTTACTGCATGTTTTGGATAATTTAAGTAGCGTACGTCTTGGCAATTTGCTTTTTAGTTTTAATATTTGCCAAGTTTTGTAGTCCATTACATTCGTGTTTTCGTAACCATACTTTTAAATTTGAACGAGGTTTTGATGTCGATGATATAAGGAGAAAAGAGCATCCTTTACAGTCTAATTAAGTGAAATTAATGAACTTTAACAGGTTAGAATAGGTTGAGATATCCATTGTTAATTTCTACGCCTGAGGGAGATTTGCGAGAACGCAGCCGATCAGAATGTTGTCTCACTGACAGATTGACTATTTATATTCTCACATCCCCTTTCAATTTCTGCGCAGATGAGGCGGACACCACCGACCATATGTGATTGATGTAATTAATTAAGTTAAAACAATGGTGCGCATATATCGGAGAAGGCCAGTATAGTTCTACCTATCTGATTATCTTGAACATTGACTACACTGATGGATCATGGGGATGAGACCTCACGGCTCACAGAAAACACCGGGGGATAACACTGGAATGCACGTTCACGGCCTTGTGACAGCAGAATAACCTGTTGTAACACCATTGGCTGCAATGCACAATTTGCATTTGAATTTCCAGATTGGTTTTGGTTTCCGGGATGGAGAGATCTCCGCTGTTTTTTGTCACCAAGCATATATAGATTGAGAGCATACCGTTTTTTTTTTTGTTTTTTTTTGAAACAGCTTTATTCAATATATCAACAAATCTTACTTCCTCTGGGCCGATAACACACAAAAATACATCGAACCCCTTTTCGTTCCTTAGTATAGACATTAATAAAGTGAAGAATATGAAGTGTAGACTCATCTTGATGACAACATTTGTGAGAAAAATTTGAGAGCATACCGTAAACACCATGCATTTTACGGTGTACGTATAGATGTTCGAGATGCACATAGCTGTGTACATGCCCAGGCCCTAAGCAATGGCCTCGACCAAGTGCAGAACGTTATGCTTCAGGACATTTCGAATTTCGAAAGTAATTGCGAAAATTCTGAGCACATCTCTGACCCATCATTGTAATGAATACAAACAAACAGCATAATTCATAAGCGCAATTTTTTTTAAAATATTTTTTATTGATCGAAGTTACACAAACTGTGATAGTTCTCATTCGTTAAATCAAAACAAAATAATATATAATTTTAATCTCGAGATGTTCGTCATAACAGTGCATATTTACTGAGAGTATTAATTACTTAATATATACGATTACAGTTTAACATTTACTTTAAATATTTAATTGACACGCTGCATGTGCGTGTTAGTGATCTTACAATACATCAGTCCGCATGACACATTTTTAAAAAATTGTTTTGCCCGATAAGAATTACATAAGATATACAGTCCACTATAACAGAATAAAAGCAAGTCAGCGTTCTATATCACCCTAAAATGTACATATAAGTCATTAGCGTCACAAAGAAAAGATTGGCAGCTATTGCTGCTAGCATAACATGTAACTTTATATATCACATTACCTAAATATCCAATTCTCTTTATTTTTAAGACTACTTTTTAACTTAGACCATGGGAGAGCATTCTCTATTTGGTTAAGATTATTCCACATGGTGGGGCCTAAAACATGTGGGCTTTTTCTGAATTTTTCGGTAGTAGGGTGAGGTACTTTCATGTTTACTCCCTCTGCCAGCCTGGGGTGGCGTGGCATGTTTGGTATGTTATAAACATGTTATCATTAATGCAATCATTACTGTTCACCTAGACACACGAGAGAAGACCTGTTGGCCTGGAGGATTATAATTTTCATTGAATGAATATGTAATATTTTGATGATTTTAATTAAGATTAAAATAAGATAAATGAAAATTATAATTACTTTATAAAGTAATGAAATATAAAAATGGTGCTGGGTTGTTATGGTGGTAAGAATCTTTATATATATAGATTCTGAACTAATTCAAGCCCATCTACTAGAAATAATTAGTCATAATGCTTAATTTTGGGCACCACAAAATGTGACACTACGAATCTGTGGTAAATTATGTTAAAGACAGTTTTGAACATATACAAAACGAAATGGATTTCTTCGGGCAGAAGCGGCATAGGATTGAGGATGAACATAGTTAAAAATGGCATGTGAATTAAGTGCAGGCACATAGTTCCAAAGAAAAAAATGGCGATTTGTTTTTACTTGGAATCGTGGAATAACAGCAAGAATAGCAAAGTATCGCGTCTTCGGTGCACGGTACATAATTATATTATCGCATATGAAGTGAAATGCTCCCATCGTCACACCTCCCTTTCGAGCTTCGTTCTGCTTATGTGCCATGTTATGACAATCAGGTTTATTCTAACTACTGTTACCTTCCAGTCGACACCACAGGTCATTTTTGCTTCATTTCACTTCATATGCGATACTATATGTTATTCTTGCTATATTATTTATGTCTGGTCACTAAACAAAATAAAATAATACGAAATACCCATTTTCCAACGTATGAAATTTGGAAGTGAGGTGCCCCAATCAGAGGATTGTGTTGTTGTTGGGATACCCTCTTTTTTCAGAACACCCTATTTTTATGGCAGGTGAGCGTCAGCCCGTTGTCCGCCATAAATTGAGCAGACTAGCTAACTTGTGACGAACATCTAATCTCAAAGGCCCAGCCGAAACCATGCTATACATAGTATTCACATGACGTCACCCCAGTCAGCAGCTATCCTCACTGGCAGCCATAATGTGTGGCAGCATAGATAGCAGGAGACACAAGATCGACAGGATTTCCCGTTTTGAATGCTTGCTAATGGCAATTATACTCATTATTCCATCATGACACACTAAAAAATGACCATATAAACTATCAGCATACTGTATATAACATTCTCTAAAACTGTATTTTTTAGGCTTGGAGCACTCATGTCCAGCTAAAGTTGACCCACATTATGGCAAGCCGCGGCTAGCGCCGTGACGTCAGTGAATACTATGTATACCAAATCCATCCTCATAACACTCAGGGAGCTCTCAGTATACATGATACTACAATACTTCAACGTGCACGCCAATGGACTTGTTTCTGTGATTGTTTAAATCCAAAAACCATTGATCTAACCATTGAATTAATGCGGACATTATAATGCCTCCATTCGGCATATATATGCAAGATGCAATATTCCTCTGTCATCACCTACCTGGGTGCTGTCATTTTGGGAGCAAAAGGGAGAAATATAGACTTAAGGTACAATCCCACTGGCTCGCTTGTATCTGCGCTCATTGCTCGCTCTTGCTGCGCTTGTTTATGGGGTGCTTGTCAGTCACTCTTCATCCGCTAATATTTTTAGCGCAATACAAGTGCAGAGCGATTCTACTGAGATTCTGCTGTTGCGCTTGTTTCCTATATGAAATCAGTGGTAAATGGGTTTGTGCGCTCTTACTGCGCTCTTGGTCCGCTTCTTTAACAGGTAGAAAGAGCCTTGTGTTGCTGCGCTCAAATCAAACATGGCAGATATGAGCACAACGTCCTGCGCTCTTCTAAAGAAGCGCAAATAGGCACTTTTTAGAGCATACAGAGAGCGCAGGAACCAATTCCATTAGATCGCTCTGGTTTCGCTCAATCTTCGCTTGTTATGCGCTCAAGATAATAAAACAGAGCGGGCCATGAGCGTTCCAAAAGAGCGAGCCAGTGGAAACGCAGCCTTAGGCTGCGTTTCCAATGGTTCGCTCTTTAGGTCCGCTCTCACTGTGCTCTTTTTTATTGTCTTGAGCACACAACAAGCGAAGTTTGAGCGAAACCAGAGCGGTATAATAGAATCGGTTATTGCGCTTTCTATACGCTCTAAAAAGTGGCTATGTCCGCTTCTTTAGAAGAGCGCAGGATGTTGTGCTTATATCTGATCTGTTTGATATGAGCGCAACAAGACGCCGCTCTTTCTGCCTGTTAAAGTAGCGGACCAAGAGCGCAGTGAGAGTGCACCAAGGCATTTACCATTGTTTTCATGGGGAAAGAAGCAAACCAGTAGAATCGCTCGGTGCTTGTATTGCGCTAAAAATTAAAGTGGACCATGAGCGAATGACAAGCGTACTAAAAAGAAGCGCAGCAAGAGCGAGCCATGAGCACATATACAAGCGAGCCAGTGGAATCGTACCTTTAAGGTCCGATTCCACTGGTTCGCTTATATATGTGCTCATGGCTCGCTCTTGCTGAGCTTGTTTATAGTGCGCTTGTCATTCGCTCTTCATCCGTCAATATTTTTAGCGCAAAACAAGCGCAGAGCGATTCTACTGGTTCGCTTGTTTCCTTATGAAATCAATAGCAAGTGCCTTGGTGCGCTCTCACTGCGCTCTCACTGCGCTCTTAGACCGCTACTAAAAGACGTAGAAAGAGCTTTGTGTTGCTGCGCTCAAATCAAACACGTCAGATATAAGAGCAGTGTCAAAAAGAAGCGCCAACGTAAAATTTTAAGAACGTATAGAAATCGCAATAACCGATTCTATTGGACCGCTCTGGGTTCGCTCTGCCTTCGCTTGTTATGTGCTCGGGTAAATAAAAAGAGCGGGCCATGAGCAGTCCAAAAGAGCGAGCCAATGGTATCGCAGCCTTAGACTAAGGGACTTGGTGCTAGTCTATGAGCAATATTCCCTGCTCATCTTTATCTCACCCGTATATTAAATGTGTAGTGAACCCCATATTTGTAGGGGTATGGAGCGCGACTTTCGTGAAAGAATAACGAAAATTAAGTGAAATTCGTTTGCACTAAGTTTTAGAATCACAATCTCAAAGCAACAGGTTACAGCTTGATTTGAACAACAGAAATATCTCGGTCTGCGGGCAGCACGAGTCTGTAGTTTCAAGCAAAGGTCGGTGTTGTATAAAAGTATGCAGTCTGTGAAATTTATTCAGCCAAATTGCGCGGCATAATTTCATCATAGAAAGCATGAAATTATGCAGCCCATGAAATAATGCAACACATAATATTCTACTTAATTTCACGGCTGCAATATTTCATACTATTTTCACATGTAATTATGCAGCACATCATATTATGCAGCACATCGTTCTCAATGATTGTAAACAAAAGCTGCCTAATTCCATAGCTGCGATATTTCATACCTAATAGCATGACATCATGCAACACATGATATTATGCAGCACATACCTAATTATAGCTATATCCATAAGCTGCATGATATCACAGCTGCACTATTTCATGTGTTAAAGCTTGATATTATGAATTTTGACAAATAATATTATGCAGCACATCCCTACTTATAGCTATATAAGAGATGTGCAGCATAATATTAATAGATATGTGCTGCATGATATCATGCTGTAGTGCATGAAATATTGCAGCCATGAAATTATGCAGCATTGTTTAAAATCTTTGGTAGTGATAAGCTGCATAATCTCATGAACTTCACAATTTCTGGTAGGGATGCCCTTCGCTGCCGTTGGTATTGTGGTGGTCATGGACGGCAGCATAAATGTCATGGACGGACCCACTACAAATGTACTTTGAGAGGCATATAATCTTCTGTCTTCCTGCAGCTGCTGATATTAACCTTGAACTCTTGAATCTGCATTTGAACCTTATAGGTTCAAGAGTTCAAGGTTAATAGGGTGACATAGCAACAGCGCTAGTACATATATAATTTATGTAGTCTATGTTTGTTTTTAAATATATTTATTCAGCTGGGTGACATTATGCAATTATACATTTTTCTCAGTCCTAGTTACATGTAATCGAAAATATCGAGACGTTATGCTATAAAGTCAAACTAAAGAAATAATATATAATGTATAGAATAAAAAAAGGCTCCACACGAGTGGTGCCGAATACAAATCCGTTTCCAAAGAGAGACTAAATAGTTTCATCAAGTCAGATATAGAATCAACCAAAGTAATTTTCGAAACGGACGACTGGAAATAAATTCCAACCAAATAAGTTTCAAAAACAAGAAAGGTCGGAAAGACAAAACATACAATATTCATATTAATTTCAACGACACTTGGGAGCAAGGTTAAATTTTCAGGTTCCGGGATGTTCCAAATATTCTGTGTGGTTTCTCTTCAAAGCTGGTACTGTCATCAAGTGTTTAAACCTCCAATTAAGGGAAGAGAGTTCCAAAAGGAACGTATCCTACCAAAGAGGCTCTTCCTCTGTCTCCATCTCTCTTCCTATCTGTTTGTCTCAAATTCCTCTTCCAAAATCTCGCTCCTTGTCGTTTAACCCATTCAGGGCAGGGACTGCTGAATTCCAGAAAAATGCCTTGAGGCATTCATTGGAATTTTTTCTCAAACAAATCATTTAATAATATTATTTTTATTTTGTGCCTTTATTGTGAAATAACGATGAGAGATAATCTAGATATAATATATGTATGAGATGATGAGGGACCATTTAGACGGTGATCCACTGTCTCTCAGAATAACTAATTAATGCTTACAGTAGTTTACTGTTAACAGGTGTGTCTTAATATCTAACTTTTCATGACAAGTTTATTTTACTATTGTAAAACCACAAGTCTACCACATTTCATACATTTGTGCAGAATTCCATTCCCATTATTTCATTATATAGCCTACTATTTGATAACTTATATATGTGATATGCTGTGTATTGGACGGCCATTTCATTAAATATACTATAGGGACATTTCTGGACATATTACTGGGTTATGGTTCATTTTCATGCTCATATTCTTATGAGATATCTTGTGGGGATTACCTTGTTTACCGATTCTGGGGGCTGTGCTAAAGGGTATTAAAATTAAGGCCTAGACTACCCCTACTAAGGGGAGGGGATTAGCATAGCCCAGGTACCTATAGCTACAGGCATGTTTCAGGATTCTGGAACATGTCTGGTTGCCATTCCTATATATATGTTTGTTTGATTTTAGTTCTCCATATTAAATTGTACATGTAACCATGTTTCTATGTATTACCAAGTTATCAGGGGTGAGAGCAGGTATATAAGGTTGTGTGGTGGCCAGGTAGAAGTTAGTTCTGATTTGATATTACAATAGCCACCACCAACTTGCTCTACACCCCTGGGTTGTGTACTTTATTAACTGTTCATTCGGCCATTGTGAACTACAATAAATACAAGATCCCAGCAAGGTATAACAGCTGTTGTGTGTATTATTCATATTTAGTTATAATTCGAATATAGTTTTATTTCCTTTAAGCAATTCTACAGGTGTACCTTATACACATTGCCAACGCCCAAGTCTTTACCATCGCTCCAAGTGATATCTCAACTCAACCGATATTATCAATATAAAATATTAATCTCTGTCCCTTCGCCTCCATCTCCAGCACTCTGTATCCATCTCACATTGCCTCTGAATATGTATCTGTTGCACAACATTGACCAAAAGAGTAATGTTAAAAGGGTCCCATTTGAGGTATGACTGTTCATACGGGTACTAAGCTCGTATATAATTAGTATATAATACGTAGGACATAGGCTCATTCCACCTGTCAAAAAACATACCCTTTTCCGCGGATTTTGAGCTGAATAATGACCTAAAAATAGGGGTTTTTGCCCATAAAATCAATAACTTTCCTCTTATATACATAAGTGGGGTTCGCATTGAAGCTTTCAATAGGCCTGATGCAATTATTTTGGTTAGAAAAGCGTAAATTGACATACACAAGTGTAAGGTGTGAAAAACCCAATGTCACAGATTTTGTGGAATCGACCATATATCTTGGTGCTTCGGAAGGCCAATTCACCATCTATGATTCTACATACTATATTACATTTTGAGTAATTTCCATGAAAAATCAATTGTTGTGTGTGGATATGTCATTTAATTGCAATAATAATAATTGTCCCCTGGCGATTGTCATGGCCTGACTGTTATTCTCCCTGTTCCAAAGATCAAACTGTTCATGTGTCGGTTATGTCTCATTCATGGCAGTATTAAGGCTCTGTGTCCATTAGGCCGACTGACTCTCCCGTTTGTTTGACTAGATCTTTTCTTTTATCGATTAGCTTTTAAAACTTTTTATTAATCATACTATTGAAGAACAATGGAAAGTACATGTTCGGGGCTCCAAGGTCTTTCAGCCAATCTCCCCGTTCAGTCACCGACCATTGGATTTTCCCAATGAATATCGACTGGAACTGCGACTGTAAAAACGGCTTAGTGGACAGTGCTGTATATTCCTACATTTTATAGCCAGAAATCCATAATAGGTTGAATCATAAAGTGGTTGAATCACTATTGCCACCACAATTATGAATCTTCTTGTATACAATGAATTAAAGATAGCATGTAGCATAATTACATTTCTAAAGGCAGAAGACTTGTATCTATGGGAAGTGATCAATATAAATATTTAGTTCTATCGTTGGTCATGTGAATGCTTTACCATGCGTCAAACAAGCATAAGGGTCTGTTTAAATTTAACAGATGACTTCGACTTTTTAAAAGATCTGAAATTGAATAAATACTATCTATGTGTCGGCCATATGAAATGAACATAAAAAAGTTTCATTTTCAATAGATAGGAAATAATGTAAATTTTCCTTGTCACTTCCTTGTACGGCTGGTCTCTTTAATTAATGATGAGAGTTAAAATTATAGATGCGCACATTTTTAATTTGCATTCATTAATGTGAACTAACTTGATTTTCATTAATCCAAGAAACACATTACTTTGGGACACATCTAGGTAGGGACAACTTGCGGTAGCCTGGGTTGCATCTAATGGCCCAATATAGTATTATTACCCTGAGGTTTGGTGGTTCGTTGTGGTCTGTGTGGTCATGGAAACTCATGGAAACCACACAGACCACAACGAACCACCAAACCGAGGGTAATAGTGCTTTTAGACGCGATTTGATCAGATCAACTTATTAATACCAAAACACAGGGTTTACCAACCTGTACAATTATTTATTTCAATCAAACAACAACAAATATGCCTTGCAAAACAGGTATTGGATGGTAGGTGGAGCATACACATGCTCAACAAGGGGATCCAGCATTTGCTTGAAACTACAGACTTGTGCCGCCCACGGACCGAGATATTTCTGTTGTTCAATTCAAGCTATACCACTGTTGCTTTGTGATTGTGTTTCTGATACAACTCAGCTAACAAATTAATTACCTTGTTTGTTGTTCTTTCATGGAAAGCGAATCTAACCCCTACAAATCTGCAGTTCACTACACATCTATATACTCAGTGGACAAACATGGTTTACATCACGTGTGTGCATCCAGGAACAGATTATTGAGATTGGATGACATCCAATTGCCTGGAATATGATCCCTACAGGTAATCACTAGAGATTGATCCCTAATTAGACAACCATGTGTGTATTGGACTGTAAGCATATGAATTCCAAATATGTTCAGGCGAGGAAGCCAGAGCAATTAACTTTAACCAATGTCATTTGTTCGAAATATGGGTATGATGGATTGGGTTAAAGATATTTGCATTTCACTTTCGCATTTTGGCCAGATATATGGTATATTTGCGGCCAGGTACTTTTTATCTTGGCCACTCACACACGCGTGCACAATACATATACGTGTGTAGTTAGTCTATAGTTATGTGTTAATATTGTTAAAATATACGCATACAAATAAATAACTTTCTTTACATTTTCAAACCGGTCTTTAAATACATGTATAAAAAATAATATTATTTTAAAAATATATATCTAAACAAATCGTGAATTGATTCGATCATCTACGATAATGCAAGCTAAAATGTTCACCATGGCGGAACATAAATTTCCATCCCTGAGATATATAAAATGAACAGGGCAACGCAATAGTTGTAAACATTAGACCATTGTCCCCGTCCGCTTAAGTGTATGCTGCCGGTAAATTATAAAGTGTAGCGCATGATATGCGAATGAATTCATATGACCTTTCCCTATAGGCTACAGGCACCATGTCTGATGAATTTATACTATGAAATGACTTAATATTATTCCATTGTTTGACTTGATACATTTGTTTTACTTCCAATAACACCTGGCAGAGCTACACAAGTGCACCATCTAGGTTATACTTTCATTCACATTTGCATTCATATTTTTCCCAAGCAATATTAAGGATTCAGAGTTGCAAAAATGTACAAGGGATATTGGTCTTTTATAAAAAGTATTTAGACCGTCTAAATACGCACTGCAAGAAGTAGAGAATAGTCATGATATTCGTGACAAATATGGATTATTGCATAATGATTCATGTAGGCCTAATATGTTTCCTTTGTTTCTGAAGTGAAATACACATTTCAAACATATTACGTGCTCGTAAACACACAATAAACTAGGCCTTCTATCTGTAAGAGGGCAATCTGCAGGTCAGTCAATTATGAATTAATTAGGTGAGGTTCTCTCAAAAACTTCATTGTGGACACTGATGCCTAAGGATTTCAAGTTTTTTTCCAGCCACCTATGACAGATCATAATGACAAATTTACATTAGGTTGGGTACTGCCAAGGTAACGAATGTATTTTTGCGATCATAATTGTAGATTACCCGTATTAAACCATGTTCACAACATTATACTTACGCCCATAAATTGTTGTTTCTCTTAAATCGCTTAGCCATTATAATCAAGTCGGACAACAGTTCCAATTGTTGCATACCGTTCCCTATATCATTATAAAAAAGGCTCTGCTATGCAATCTGCTATGTATGATGTGGCCACTTTGCTAGGGCTCAAGAATCACCCTCGAAAACCTTCAATTATATTTATGGGCACAATATTAGTAATTAAATTACTTTTTTCTTAAAATGTTATGTTCTTCGCACGTAAAATATGTATTCTGCTATCCGAAGATGTTTACAACAAAACATTTAATGTTGGTCAATTTATTAATATTTATCCTTTTTATTCGTTAAATCAGCAAGTTATTTCGTGTTATATCTTTATGTGTCAGAGTACAATGCAAATTTAATGTATATTAAATCAACTCGGTCTGGCACCTCAATCACGAAGAGATTATTTCGGAAATCGTCCCTAAAGAGCCAAGACAATGGAGTTGTCTGCCTGCATTTAACCCGGATGGCGGAGGCATATAGTTGTTCTAGGGCTCAATTAAGAGACACAAAAAAAGCCTGAGGCCTAAATGAAACGTTCCATTCACTGTAAGTTGTATGATGGAATGCCATGTATGAATCATTTGACAGCTCGACATCACATTACCTATGTGCTCGACACACAGCCTCATAAAATGCACGTGCTGACTGATCAGTTTGGCCAGTCTGTGTGTAGACTTCAGTGTGAATACATGTACTCCTGATTCCACAGAGAGAGGGTTAGACTTACTTTTTGGATATACACGGGGACCTTGGAATGAAGTGGAGTCCTCTATTTCTGCTATGCCTCTTTGGCATAGCAGCCGGGAGTGTAAGGAAATTAGCAGGGATAAATGGTTACATTTCGGACCATCCAGATGAACGTAAGTATTGCTATTCTAGAGGGAACTTCGGATTTGTTCCCATAATTCCAAATAAGCACCTTGGGACGTTATGAGGAGATTATACTGATACATTTGACAGCTTTATTGTGGATCTCACTGACAAGTAGTCGTAAAGTAGATTTACAAATACGATAAATCCACGGATTTTTTATATTGCGTAGGTAGGTGGAGCGGACCTGCATATAACTCCAGGCAAAACTACAAAAAGTATGTCGCGTTGCATACGACTCATGTTCAGACCTTTTTATATCTATAGGAAAGGTTAAAGTATATTGGTATTTGATCGAGTTTAATTACGTCTTCTGACTTTTTTCGTAGCCCGTTGCTTGAGCTCTGGATAAATCTGGACATCCGGGCATCATCAGTTTTGCTGTAAAGAACTGTGCAACATATAAAGGACTTAATCCCCCAGGAATAAACTAGCCAAACTTAGCAAATTCAAAGTTTTGAAGGCACGTTTATTTCACTATTGGCGATATTAACTTACGGATTTAATGTGCATTAACTCAAATTTATTTGTATTGTACAGGTTTTGCGACTTGTTGACCACACAAACAGAACCTTGAAACAATTATTTTGAATGGAGTAACAATTCGAATTTAACACGATTTTTCGACCTTAAAAATGTCATAGATAACCTTTTGATTCCTGGTTCCACCAACCAAAACAATGAAGTCCTGTTAAATGCATGTTAATGAGTGGTCATGCAGATTTGCTATACCGGGAAACACTCACTTAAGTCATCTAAATTTACGATCTAACTAATTGAAAGTTTTTTGCCTCATGAAAACAATAGGAAGAGAGTGATGATCATTTAAGCGAGGTTGGTTTTACCTAAACTTAAGTACTCTTTGTGAATAGTGAAATAATTAACGCGATTACGACCAATTCACGATGGAGTAAGGCATGTCCTATTAATATGCAGAGCTTGATCAGGAGCACAAGTTAACGAATCGTGCAATGTAGTTTTCGAGGGGTCACTATTATGCATAATTTATTCATGACATTCTTAGTTCAATATATTAGGAGGAGTAAGTTATCACTCTGTCTGGAAATCATAAGTAAATTGAGAACACAATAACGAAGACTTGACCATCCATAATTACCCTACGGCATTAACGGATAATTAATATATTATTTAAATTGATTCATATCTGATGTGTTAAAGAATACCATGCGTTATTCACTTCTGTGGGAATTTAACGATGCACATGTATTTCTAAAGAAGTGGTTAAAATTGCAAACTATCTGTAATTCATTTTTCATACGGATATATCAATCAATGGTTTACGAGGATCATCTGATGTCATTCATGCGTGCGCACAAGTATCACTCTAATACCCGTTGGTTCACAAGTTTTCGTTTTATAATTAGCAAAATAATTGCCATTCGTTCTCATGGTTTATCATACATTCGAAGTCCTCTGTTAGTCAGGTCACTGTACACTCTTCATTTGCGCTGATTATGTTCGAGGGTATAGTTACACGTTGAACGTCAAATATATGTATAGCCAATTTTGTAACAATAGCGCACTCATAAATTCGTCAGTGCATTTGGGGAGTATGAAGACAGAATGTTGAATCTGGTCATATTTGTGGTCATGGGATTATGTCCTGGTATAGACTACATGTCAATTATTTACTCTTGATCTGGACATGCCAGGAAAATATGCATATCTAAATACCTGAAGGTGACATGCTGATCGTTAAGGATTTTCCACGCTGGCACGAACCCTACTGAAAGCCTCATCCAGTGATTCTCGACATGACCGTCTAGCATAGCTTCTAAGTAATTGTACCTAAGGGCTTTTGCATATTGAATAGCAATGGTTAGATATGGACAGTAGCGTGAGCGCATCTTTGACCCGTAGGGCGTTTTGCCTACAGTGTTCTAGCATTACGCGCTCCCGTTATTAGCTCATGCTTGTCACGCAATACCCACTCGAGTGATCCCCATCCAAGAAGTCAACGTATGTGGATACACACTGTCATGCATTTGTATAATATGTATACAAAAGAGAGTCCTTCTACAGCTGGCCCAATGTAGGAAACTATTAGAGAAACATGCTTTAGAGAACGTATTCTTTAAATATTTCTGGGTCTTTTAATGTGTTTTTGTGCTATTAAATGGTAGAAAGATCGATTAAGAAGGTACGAATGGATTATTATCATTATGAGCTCGAATATGGGTGACCTGTTCAAAACCACACATGTATATCAACATTTCCTCAAACTTAATCGTATTTTAGGTGTGAAGGATGATATGTGGAAAACTCGTACGTGTGGCATCGAAAAAAATACTAGGCTATTAGAATTGTGACATTTACAAACAGAAAAAGGGAAGAAAGTATATCATTTCACTGAAGCTTTTTTGCTCCATGCATGCCCACTATTGTGCGTTTAGTACGTGATAATTGTCTAAACATTTGATTGGACATTTTCCAAATTTCTATTGTTCTCACATTCGCTTTGTCACAAAGCACACACACCGGTGCGTATTGTCAAAGTATTGCATTCACTTTTATTATGACAACTTGGCAGATCGTGCAATAAATGATGAACCATAATTAATCCGGAACCCCTGGATCTTGGGCCTCGGTTACAATTCATTAGATTAAAAACCCTTTATGATGGGAATGAAATCTGGCCTAGTCAGAGGTTCGGATTCCTTTATGATCTTGACGTAGACCATGGAGCAACATGCAATAAAGACACTCTATTTTTGCCCTGTCTTACACTTGTCATAACATGTAAACATTTTCTTTTGAAATTTTCTTTACTTCATGTTATAAATGTTTTGCATTATCTTTTCTAACAGGTTGTGATAAAATAGGCGAATTCTTGCTGCATCCATTCAATAGATGTAGTTATCTAGTCTGTGATTATGGACATGAACCATGGAAAGATGCCTATGGTAAAACCAAGTACTACGCTCGCATCATGAAGTGTGCGCCGGGAACGGCTGTCCCCAAATCTGCTTATAATGAAGGCACACAAAAACTTAATCCACATAAAGTCTGCACAGAGCATTACAGCGGTCCATGTCCAGGTAAGATGTGAATGATTAAAAGGGACGACAAAAGAAACACTTGCCCTGGATAATCTACTTTTAAACTAAGCACTGATGTTTTCCCTGATCTTCTCCCCCAACCGTATCTACTACTATGTATAGTCAATGTTGGTATACCAATTTAGGATCATGAATTTTAGCGGTATCCTACTTAGACTTGGAAACTGGGCACATAAGCAGGAGGGAAACTAGAGATTTCTTAAGATTGTTGTGGTGGTGTGTTGGAGGGGTCGGTGTGTGCTACGGGGCAGACAATTGGCCATGCCATTTCACAGTCGATTCCGATTTAATATATTATAGCTTATATATGTAAGTTTATGTTTAAGGAGATTCGACATTTTGATCGATATCAAGTTAGATTTAGGAAGGTGAACGAAACCTTAATAAATATAACTAAGCGACCAATTTTGGATTGAATGTTATATATTGTCGTGATATGTAGGCCTACTGACATGTTTGACCTTGGTCTGAACACTTAGTGCTAAGTATACCTAGATGAGAAACACGTTATTCCAATGGTTTATCGGGGACTGGAGCCCTTTTTACCCCTCCCACAGTTTCCCATGTATTGTTACTTTTTACGGATTAATTTTTGTTAATGGTTCCATAAGAAGGGAATAATTTACATAGTGTAAAACCTGATCGGTTTTTTTTTCAGCTCGCGTACAGAGTATGGGTGGAAACTACTTCGGAGGAGCGCGGTTTACTCCCCGCCATGATTCAGATAGTGGTTATGGGAGTTCTTTCGACTCCAGTCCCAAATTCAGCATCTCAACTGTCCATCAGCCAAGTGAAAGCAGCAGTTATGACAGTAGATCATCTTCCAAACCTAGCTCAAGCTCTTTCTCAATGGTTCCATATGGCTCAAGTTCTGGCAGCAGATTCGGCTTGAGGAGGAAAAGCCATGGTGGTAGCTCTTTCGGAGGAAATAGTCACAGGAACTTCTACAGGAGAAATTCTCGTGGCCCTGGCGGTTTCACAGGGAGTTTCCCCAAGAGGCCCTTTGGTCCGGGAGGTTTCATTTACCCCAAGTCCCTAAAGGAAGAAAGCAATGTTAAGTCGTATGAGCAGATTAACAGGTACGAAAATGAGCCCACAGAATTTGAGAAATCCAGATACAGAACCCATGAACCTGTTTACGAGAGGCCAACCTACGCCTCACCACCTAAATCATCATACCGGTCAAGAAGCAGTGGTCCATCGTACGGTCCAAAACGTACTTCCTACCACAGGCCATCCTACGAAGAACGGTCTAGGTATAAGGACCACCCAACCAATGCCCCTAATAGGAAATCTCGTGGCTACACCCCATCATTTACCTCAGGACCACAATCCCACCGGTGGAATTCCCATTCACCCAAAAGACCGTCATACCAGCCGCAGAGGAGCTCGTATGAATCGGGTAGGCCATCGTCATCATCCTTCGAAAGGGCCAGCTCCTACGATATACCCAGCGATGTTTCTTACCCAAAGCCACCCTCAGATATCAAGTACCCAGGACCCCCAAAGAAACTGGATTATCCAAAAGCTCCAGAATTTTCCTCAAATGGTTATCACCCTTTGATGAGCAGAAGATCATCTTCGTACGACAACAACCGCCACAATAATGGTTTCCAAGGACCTCGGGGTTATGGTTTAAGAAGTAGGCGCCCGGAAAGGCAAACAATCTATCCTAGAAAAGCGAAGATTTCGGATATCAAGTTTAGACCTCAGGAAAATAACAAATATCCAGGACAAAATGGTCCGTTTAACAGACCAAACCCATCAAACCGTTACCGACCACAATCTCAAAACCAGGTCTCATCTCCACAACAACAAAACCAATTCCCACCCAAACGTTTTTCACCCCTGAAACAATCAAACCAATACCAACCACCTACACAGCAGTACCCACCTAAACAGAATCAATTCCCACAAAAACAGTCACAGTTCAACAGCCCATTACCTCAAAATAACTTCCATCCACCTAGGACCAATAACTACCAACCTCCTCCCCCGCCCCCACATACAAAATACCCCCTACCACCACACCAAAACCCCCAGCAATACGCACCACTTCCACCTAACCCACATCAAAACTCGCAACAAAACCAATACGCACCACCTCAACCTCCCCCTCCACAACACCAACAACCCCAACCCTATCCACAGCCACAACAACCAAATCAGTATCCGAACCAACAACAAAATAACTTTCAGCCTCCTCAACCAAACCAACAACCGCCCAACAATAATTACCCTCTAGCCCCACAGAACAATGGTCCTCCACCACCCCCTCCTCAATTTCCAAACCAAGGCCAATATTAAGGGGTATATCCCATCATTTAAAACAAATCTTAGAATTATTTGATAATTTTAGATGAAACTGACTTTGAAACCTGAGTGTGAAAGATTCTCGGTCAATTATTTCGCGATACTTTTTCTCCCCAAAAAGTATCACTTCTACAAATTGATCGCTATTCCCTACATTAGGGTCTGCAGATTTTCGGTTCAGGACCAAAACATGAAGTGGAAAAGGCAATAATGTGGCCAAATCCCAGTCCTAAAAGAATCATAGAATTATATAAAACCCATGGTCTCCGTGAGAATAGATCCTTTTTTCAAGGCTTATAAACGGATCTCAGTAATCCAAGTGGCAGAGGTTTTCATTTCTTTCCCTATTATTTCCTGTCTATCGGTCTATAAAATGTCGATTAAAAATGTAGTAGTGTAGTAGAATTAGACCAGAGAGAACCGAACTCGAAACAACAGGAACCGTGTACTTTGTGTAACTATAACAATTTCTTTATCTTATTTCATTAATCAGTACATCAATTATGCTTTCATGACTTAGCTTTGTGACTGTCAGAAATCTTTCCCTTTTTAATCTGTACACATTATTCCAGAGTGTGCGTCATCAGCGCATGTTTTCTGTTGGCCAAAACGCACTTTCTCTTATTTTAACATTGGACAAAGTTATTCTGCAACACAACCCAAAGCTATTTCATGTAATTAGGTCTAAAAGCTTTTGATATAAATATGTGTCGGACATATTTCATTATGTACATACTTATTAGAGATATATACATAAATCTATCATGAAAGTTAAATGGTGGTCAACCCTCGATCATGGGTTCCCCTGCAAATGTCAAATGAGTCCTGAACTTCCCTGGAGCGAAGTATATTAACCATATTGATATATTGCAGTTAGATATGGGCTCCCTTCATTTGTTAGCCAAAAGCTCAAAACTACAAAGCTTAAACGGAAGCCGTCCCACGTGACAAATTTAATAAGTCAATTGATGTCAGCGATCCCCTAGTCATGCCCCGCAGGGCAAAGGATGAAGCGCATGACTCGAAATTACCCAGGGGCGTAGACGGTGTGACAATGCATATCATTAAAACTATTGTTTATTCTCATTTACTGCTGATGGATCATTTCAATTGTCTGTGGCTAACAAAGACTTTGTGAAATATGTACATGTGTTCCTTGTGGAATGTATTGTGAATTGTCTTCAAAAGGTAAAAATGTATTTTAAGTTGGATAAGTGTTTTGACGTATTCTTTTGTAAATGTCAAAGAAATTATATGTGTTTGTGTCGTCTTACAGTTATTATTAATCTTAATCTTTGATTTGAATTTCAAAGCATTGCATCTAACGCATATTCTAATTACAGATATTATTTATATTTATTGTGAATACATGCATTATTTTGTATAATCTACAGACTACAAATGTATCCTAATCCCCATTGTGAATTGAATTCGAGGTTGAGGTTAATATGCATAATATCTATTTCAGCTTCATTTATGATATATCAGATGTAAGCTCTCGACCTGCATATGTATCTAACTTTACTATTTTTACGCTTTGTATTATAAATCTCTCGTCATATTAAATGAAATATATTCCTTACAACATCCATGTGTTCTCTTTTAGTCGTAAATTATAGTTGCTGTTTCTGCCATAACTATATTCCGAGAAAAGTATATTCGATGAATTAATGGCCCCTATAAGATTAATATCAACGAATTCTCGAAGCAATTTTAACTCTATTAGGTATATTCGATACACTAGACGAAGATCGAGAACCATCCAAGCTGATCCCACAAGTTGCATACGGTGTTTTTAATGTGATGATGGCATGCTTTATTCTATACATCCCAAGAGCTAAATAGACGCATAACCCACCAAACCTGTCATTTCCTGTCTCGTTTCCACAGCAATCTTGCATGTCGTCCTTTATCACGTTTAAACCTGTATCCACAGGAGTTCATAATACTGTTGCAATAAAATCTAGGGCTTTCCTCCGGCAATTTCCCTATTGTGTACATTATTAGTAACGGCTCTAAATTTGACGGTACAGAACACCTTCCAAATCAACTGGCAATTACATAAGTCATAATTAAAGTATAATGTACTAGATAAAGGTGTTTCACGTAGTTTAGTAACCTTTTAAGAGTATTTGTTGACAATATATATTGAAAACGAGCTTGCATACATCAATTACTTTGGGCATACGATTTATTTACATTTACCCATACACGATACACCTTCCCAAATGCATTTCCATGATTTGTGTCAAATTACTTCAGTTGAAATGAAGCAAATGCAAAATTCGTCGTAAACGACGTGACAAATATAGATAGTAAAATGTGAATGACCTCGGAGTGATTCAGTTCTAAATCTGGTATGGGAAAATCACAGGCTTGAACTGATCCAGGTTTGATATACTGTCAGTTATTGAAAAAATCTAGGCCGTCTACGACCGTAAAAGGGCTTACTAGAGGCCTCTCAAATTGGGTATTGTCTTAAAAAAAGACAGATATATGCTTTCATTATCTAGGGTCCCTACACATTACCGTTATACTATCTGTCATGGCGGAACGAGAATCATTTCCCATCAGCGTCACTGAGTGATAGCATTTTAAGTGTTATATTTTGACAACTTACATCCTGAGAATGCACGTCAACTGTGGTCGGTTAAGTATAGAACAATTAATACACTTTCCCCTGGAGAGTGAGGTCAGATGACGATAATGTGTCGGAATTGAATTATTTGTTTAATTACTTAATATCTATTCGGAATTTTGTTTAAAAGATTCTTTGTGAAGAAGATTTGAGTTTTGCTAACTTTGATTAGCAGTTAATTTACAGAGCAAATTGGAAAGAGAGATTGGAGTTTCGGGAGAAAGATACAGTACAGATATAGATAACTGTTTACTGGAACAAATGATATAGGATACATTTCTGTTTTACAGGTTTTCGTCTGTAGCCCTTGATAATTTCATTATCCTTCAATGCTAACATATGCAATGGACTAGAATAACAAACAAATGTCAGGTTCGACATTTACAGTGCTTTTACAATAAATCAATGTGCAATAAAATAGCTTTGTCCTCATTATTTAACTATTTCATGATTTCAAGATTCAGTCTCACGATTCCTGTATTTGTCACCACCACAGAGCCAGGTTTATTTCATTTATGTTAATATCTTGCGTTACTCTCTCTCTCTCCCACCCCCACCCCCGGCTTATATAAGGAATTCCTTATAATTCTATAAATTGAAATGTCACAGTACGAAATGTAGTTATATAATTGTGATGGATAGCAGAGTAGAAAAGGCCTGAGTCACCCTCCTTCTTCCGGAGACAACTATTATAAGTGAATGTTATGATTGTCATTCCTATCATTGTTGGTATTAACACTATCTTATTAAGCTTGACAATGACGGCGATGGGCTTTGTGATAAGCTTTGCAATAAGTTTCGCGATAAAATCGAACGCTTTCTATCACAAACGTAATCCTGTCGCAGCAGTTAGTGCTACTGCCCGATAGGTTTTGCAATGGAAAAAGTTGCGGTGTTAATCGCAAAATTATTTGACATGTTTAATATTTGTTTGCGATATGTAGTCTATCGGGAGAAGTTAATATGCTTTGTGATTGATCGCAATAGTGTGTTCTGCTTTATGATAGGTTTAGTGGTAGCCTTGTGCGATATACAACTCAAAATCGTCTGCCAAAGTCGTCTATAGATTTGCGATATAGTTTTGCGATATACCTTAACCCGGACTTGACCTTATATAAAGTCAAGGTATATCGCAAAACTCTGTTGCAAACCATGTCATCACAAAAGTCTATTACAACGCCCTTTGCGACGCACTTGTGCGATAATTTATTTCCATACTCATTGCAAAGGTTAATCACCGAAGTCTATCACGGAGGCCATCGCCGCCAGTGTGGGCCCCCTATTACAGGAGACTATACACTCCTAGAACACTAATGCAGGCATGTAAGACCTTCACCAAAGATATATGAAGTTAAGTTTGAATGTCTAAGGCAAGTTTGATAGAAAACGGGTTTTATTTTCATAAAATACTGTTGAAAAATGAGTGCATGGCTATTAGATAAAGCATTTCTAGTGTAGTGGCAGTTTTGCGTCACAATTTACAGTGTTATAAAGTGAATAGCATATTCTCGACCTCTAGTCTATTACATCTATTATTTACGTGGAGGTCAACATTAATACAGAAATACCATATTGACACAAACACCAAAGTTTCAATTCTTGAAAATCTTTCAAATATATCATATATCCAATCCATACTCTATGTCCCCCCCCCTCCCCCCGCCCCCGCCCCCCCCCCCCTCTCCCACACACCCACACATACAACGCACCCACCCACCCACACTCACAAACAGAGTTTAACTGAAGTCCGAAATCCTGTAGTGTGGTTTGTTTTATTAAGTTAGGGGCGGGTAGCCAGTTTTCAAATTGTAACACTAGGCGGCAGCGCAAGAAGGCTTTCTTAGGTTGTAGGAGAAGTATACTATTAGGCAAAAGGTAGCAGCACACTATAGTATGCTTCGCTAGACTGGTATTCAGTGCCAGAATAAACTTACTTTTCTATTTGTTTCTCGTATCACTTGAAGGTTTACGGTGCACATGTATTGGATAAAATATATATACATATGTATGTGTGATCATTGTCCTGTATTTGGTGTAGTGAACCAGAAGAAAAAATCCCATTGAATGTCAGAGGGTATAAATAGAGAGAGCGTTAAAGTGGTCAAAAGCAACAATTGCTAGAGGTAACACCGACTTTGTAAATGAGGAAGTGGACAGAATATTAGATACACAGCTGACATTAGAGAGAGTGAAAGACAGACCTTTAATGTACAGAAAGTTGGTTTGGGCGATACAAATTAAATCCACACTACAGATCTCAGATACCATTCGGAGGGATACACCAAATGATATCGAAGATAACGTCAGAGAAGAAGCAGTCTTACAGGAAACTCCAAAGATTTAAGTGAAATTGAGCTCACGTTTTAAAATCATTATAATATAGGATATTAAAATTAT
This sequence comes from Sthenelais limicola, assembly GCA_942159475.1. NCBI lineage: Eukaryota > Metazoa > Annelida > Polychaeta > Phyllodocida > Sigalionidae > Sthenelais > Sthenelais limicola. The sequence continues at coordinate 110,280,731 of OW804096.1, read as the reverse complement.
CTCTAGGTCGAATCCTACGAAAGTGGTGCACTTTCTGCCGTTTTCTTCACAGTCCCCTTTGTTACTTTATTCCAGTGTTTAAACTAACCTTATTAGACTTAAATAGTACTCTAAATCCATTTCCTTGAAATGATATATATATATATAGAAAACATAATTCGAAACATTTTCAAGCCCTTAAATTTCCCATTAGGGCCATTCTCAGAAAAGTCTTGCATTTCATGGTCGGAAATCGAAAAAATGGAATTAGGATCAGAGGTTAGGGGGTTATATTTCCTGAAAGTATATATTCTCCTCTATACAATCCTTAAAAAATGGCACTCAGGCTCAAATATTAAGGAATCTAGAGCCTAAAACGTGAAGAAAGGTCATTTTTGCAATTTTTGCCTAGGAATAGCATACATAAAATATATGATAAATAAATATGTAATAATAATCACAATTAAATATATATAACAATAAACATAGTTTCAGTAAAATAGCTGCACCCCTGCGAGTTCTTCATGGATTTGGATCATTTGAAATTCTACATGATGCTGACAGTTTTGCGGTTCTTTTAGTGCCTGTGTCAGCGTAAAATTATCGAAAATTCCGTCGCGTATCGTGACCGTCGCATATCGTGACAATTTCAACTGTTTCTTGATATGCCAGGCAAAATAATATAAGCAGAAATAATCACCTTCTTCCCTCTCCCACGATCTTTCTCTTTCAAGTTGTCTCTGTAACTTAGTATCTGTATTAACATTCATACCCCAAATGGAACCTTGTTTAGATGCTTTTTTTGGTCACTGTTGTGCTGTTTTTGTGTTGCTTGTCCCTATCCCTGTCCCTGTCCCTGTCCCTCTACACTCCAAGAAGAAAGGGTTCTAACAAGAACCCTTAAGGGTTCTTCGGCTTGTCGACATGGCAGAACCCCTAAGGGTTCTACTTAGAACCCTTTTTTGAGGGTTCTAAGTAGAACCCCCGTTTCGGGAATAGGCAGGGTTCTACATAGAACCCTCGATTTGAAGAACCCTTTGAAGAACCCTCTGGCCAAAATAGGTAGGGTTCTACATAGAACCCTGATTTGAAGAACCCTCAAGCTAAAATATGATGGGTTCTTCATAGAACCCTTGATTTGAAGAACCCTCCATCTGAAAATGTCCAGGGTTGATTTTATTATTGTTTTATTGCTGAAGTAACATCACTTTTCATCAAATTATTCAACATATTCCATTTCATGGTGTGGATAGTATTTTCCCTTATTCTTCAGTGGGTATTCCAGTCGATACATCCTTCCGTTCTTCTGCATTGATGTAGATCCTGTAAATAAAAAGAAAATCCCTGATAGGACACCAACCCTAAAACATTAGAACCAATAGGAATAAAAGAAAAGAATAAATCACCTGCACTAAATAGAATTGTAGTGCCCTTTCCAGAAACAATATGTTCTAATAGAGACTAATGTATGATATAACCAACACATACTTTTAAATATCGATTTAGAGAGTTAGAGAAATGAATAAGAACTAAATAACTTACCTTGACTCTCAAACTATTACAAGTCAATTTCAAATGAACGTCCTACCCTGGGGACCGTTAGGGCGGGTGTGTTAGCAAGCCAAAGGTTTGTATGACTCCGTCACACATCAGTGATCCGTGCCCCGTCCAGGCGTGACTGGATATCCTCTAGTCACTTGGGAGAGCGTTGAAGCGTGACACAGACAACAGGCATGTACACACATGTTATTATTAGAGAGGGTTTGATGCTAATAGGGAGGGTTCCATGGACCGCACTCTGTTCTTTTGAAAACAGACAGATAAAGTTTTGGGAGATATAAATTTACAAGTAAAACATCCTCCATACTATCTTAGCATGTATTGGAGACAATAATGTTGATTGGTCAAGATGTGTAGCCTACCAGGAGGAAGGTTTTTACTCTGTGATTCCTGTTACTTATAGATATGTAAAAGCGCCCTCCATGACCCAACACACACCATCACAAATAAGAAAGAAAGCATAAGAAAGCTTTCAAAACATAATTTTCCAATTAAGATATCAACTCTTTGTACTTTGTATACATGGAAAAATGGTACATCTTTCTTATACAAGTTAATTCCGGGTAAATATAACAATTAACATTCAAAATGAAGATATAGGCTTACGTAAATGGGCAACCCTTCAAGTGCACGAAGAACCCTTAAATCGCTGAAGAACCCCTATGGTTCTAGATGGAACCCCCGGTGGTCCCGAAGAACCCTTTTAGGTGTCGAAGAACCCTAGGGTTCTTGGTAGAACCATGGGGTTCTATCTAGAACCCAAAAGAACCCTTTTTTCTTAGAGTGTACTGCTCCCTCTCCCGCTCCCGCTCTTTCCCGCTCCCTCTCCCTCTTTCAAGTTCTCTCTGTAACTTAGTATCTGTATTAACATTCATACCTCAAATGGAACCCTGTTAAGATGCTTTTTTGGGTGACTGTTGTTTAGTTGCCTGTCCCTGTCCTTATCCCTGTCCCACTCCCTCTTTCTCTCCCACTCCTGTTCCCACTCTCTCCCTCACCTGCTCCCACTCTCTTTCTCTCTCTCTCCCCTCTCTTCCTGCCTATTGTGTTATACATGTTCCTCCGATGGGTCATATGCACTCCCACTTCCTCTCCCTCTCCCATTCCCTCTCCCATTCCCGCTCCCGTCTCCCGTTCCCTCTCCCAATCCCTCTCTCTCTCCCACTCCCTTTCCCTCTCGCACTCCGGCTTTCACTGTGAGGTAATTAGTTGGTGGGTAAATTTCTGTGTGGGCAGGTAAATCTGGCGGATAAATCTCTGATTTCACCCACCAACTTAGAAAAAAAAAAGTTAATTTCACACATTGTACAGACTGCTGAAAGCTGAGGCAAAGAAAGAGAAAGGGTGAGGGAGGGAGGGAGACAGAGAGACAGAAAGAGAGAGACAGAGACAGAGAGAGAGAGAGAGAGAGAGAGAAAGAAGAGGTTCTGTGAGAAAGACAGAGGGAGGCAGGGAGTGTTACTCCAAAGGGGGAGTAGAAACAAAGACAGGACAAACCTGATTAAAGTTCCAGACCTGCAACACAAATTCTGAAGGAGGAGGAAAGAGAGGAAAAGGTTTCCCAATGCTTTCGGCTATCATTGAAGGAGAGCTGTCTGTCTGTGAGTGTTACTATGAGTGACCCAGCTGATTTCACTTGGTTATAGGTTTGATTGTCAGTTCGCTCTCGACGCAATAACAATAAAAAACGTCACAATAAAATAACGTCACGCGCTGGTATAGGGAGCATCACATGCTGGTGTAGGGGCACTGATAGGTTTGTTTTCAGGCAGCGCCCCTAATTTGTTAATGAAACATAGCGGAATGGCTCCGCACTATTTTTGGCAATGTGGATGTGAAATATATCGGAGATCTGGCCAGCAGTTTCGGCGGAGATAAGTTCAATGCACGGAAATCTGTTAACGTATTAACATATAGACTAGCAAATACCCGTGCTACGCACGAGATTTGCTAGTGGGACAGTGGGGCCCACATCCTCATCTTTCCTTGTTCCCTTTCCCCACCATCTTTCTCTTTCAAGTTGTCTCTATAACTTATAGTATCTGTATTAACATCATACCCAAAATGGAACCCTGTTTAGATTGTTTTTCTGTGTGGTCGGGTAAATCTCTGATTTTACCTGCTCTGATTTCACCCGCCAACTTAGCGGGCAAAGAAAATAAAATTAATTTCACACACTGTACAGAGTGCTGAAGACTGAGGCAAAGAAAGAAAGGGTGAGAGAGAGAGAGAGACAGACAGAGACACAGCTGAGATGCATTCTGTCACCTGCCAATCTCACCCCCCTGTCCATCTCTCAACCGCCGATCTCATCCCCCTGCCGTTCTCTCACCTGCCGATCTCTCATCTGCCGATCTCTCATCTGCCGATCTCTCATCTGCCGATCTCTCATCTGCTGATCTCATCTCCCGCTGATCTCTCACCTGCTGATCTCATCCCCGCCGATCTCTCACCAGCTGATCTCTCTACCGCCGATCTCATCCCCTCATCGATCTCTCACCCGCTGATCTCATCTCCCGCTGATCTCTCACCTGCCGATCTCATCCCCGCCGATCTCTCACCAGCTGATCTCTCTACCGCCGATCTCATCCCCTCATCGATCTCTCACCCGCCAATCTCACCCCCACTGATCTCACCCCCGCCGATCTCATCCCCACTTATCTCTCACCCCCACCGATCTCTCACCCACTGATCTCATCCCCCGCCAATCTCATCCCCTGCTGATCTCATCCCCTGCCGATCTCATCACCCACCGATCTCATCAGACCTTACAACCATTTTTAGCTCTTAAATTATAAGTAACATTACCAAGTATAACATTTTTGGCAATGGGCATGTGAAATATAACGGAGATCTTGGAACAAATAACCAAGTCATAGCTGCAATAGCAGGGGTGGCAAAGCTTTTATTACCTATAGCCTGAGTTACAAGAAGCTAAGTGGCCCCAAAAAGAGAACCTAGAGTAAACTAGTATGCTCAAGTCTTGACAAATGATGGTTGGCCCCATACAGGGTAGTGCACATGTAGATCTGCAGGTCTAGGTAAAAGGGTGTCTCCACTAGTACTGTAATGCCTGGGGTCTATGACAGTGGCTGGAATATAGGCTGCACTGTATCGTGGCGCCGCCCTAGTGGAACTTGGGTGAAGTATCCCTCTGCTTGCTATGGTGCTTGCTTTGGTGGCTCCCTCTATGGGGTAGTAGTGGCAATTGGTGGTACCTCAGCCAGGGAAGCTGCTGGTTCAATACAGATATATTTTAAACAAATTATATGATATTCTGGGGTGAAAATAGCAAAAGGTAGGCTTGTGATGTCTTTGATTAAGCTACAACTGAGAGAGATGTAAGGATACTGATTTGATTAAATTTGAACAGATTCTGTCATTCCATCATCACTATTTACAAGTTTTCTAGTAATTTGTATTGAAACATTTTCACTGAATTTAACCACACCCCAGTTTTGATCAACTAGTCTTCTGTTAAAAATATTCAGGGCAATAGAGAGAAAAAGTGTTTATCTAGTCACCACTGACTTTGAAAAATAAGGGATATCAACTGGTAATATCTTTAAATCGGTCTCTTTCAATTTCCACTGCAATTTCATGAAAAATAGGGATTTCCACAGAATTTTCATTATTTTCTAGTATACAAGCTTACATATCTTGATAGATTTTCAAACAAATGGTCAAAGCAAGCCCATACTTCCATATAATTTGAGAAAATAGTTAAAAATATCATGGTGGCTATGGAAAGACAAAGAAAATAAGGAAAATGATTTTGTACATGCTGTTACATGAAGAATATTTCATATATCACATGGCAAAATTCATCCATTATGTCTCATGATGCATAGATTGTGATGGACTAATGGCAATCTTTGTAGAACAACTATGAAAAATTCATCCTCTTGGAGGTGTGGGGGGGGGTGATCCCATTTCGTGAGTCACATACATATACATATATACACGTACATACAATACATACACTGGCTGAGGATATCAGACTTTAAACAGTCCAATCAGTCCAATGAGTATATATCCATTTGGGGGTGAGGGGCAGATTTTAACATTTCATTGATTGCAGTCATAAATGGTCCCAACAAGAAGTTGCAGCCAAAAAATGACCTTGGAAATCAGTGATGAAAAACAAAAAATGGACCCAGAATCATATTTTCCTTCAGAATTTTAGAAAATGCATAACATCTGTATAATTATACATTTCTAACAACCATATGCATCCACATACCCCATTCTATGCCATTCTGAGAACCTTTTTTGAGATAGACACCATCACTCGCTAAGGGTCTAAGTAAGGTTGCAGCCAATAAAAATGACCTTCATGGAAAACATTGATGAAAAAATGGGTTCTAGGTCATTCCCCCGCCAACAACCTCCCCGCCGACATTCTCCCCGACGCAATCTCCCCGCCAAAAATCTCCCCGCCAAAAATCTCCCCGCCAAAAATCTCCCTGCCGACATTCTCCCCTCCATACATTCTCCCCGCCAAACGACCTCCCCGCCGACATTTTCCCCGCCAATATTTTCCCCTTTTTATCTGTTCTTATACTCAACTACTATAGCTATTTTTTCATTAATATTAAACCTATCTGTAATTCTTGAAAAATAAAAGAGTATTCAATTCAATTCAATGTAATTAACCTTGAAGAGTACACTAATTGTTGAAACCCTAAAGAAGTTTTGAATAATGGGCAATAGGATAATTTTTTTTTTTTGCACGAATTTTATTCAGGAAATAGAGCATGGCAACTGCCTATGCTGAATTTTTTATTACGGCTAGGGGATCCCTATATTCCGCCGCATCCTGAGAGTCACAATTGCATTTTGAACGTAATCACAGTGTCACATATCATGTTTGATCAGTACATACCTTATTTGCTTTTAGTGTAATCTAATGGGTTTAATGAGATGAGATGGGATGATATTTAATATATAAGAAAATGAAGTGATAGTTGATATAATGGAGTACTGTTATCTGTTATCTTTAGTTGTATAACATCCTATAGTTATAACTTTCATGGTAATTGAATGTCTGAGTGTGTAGCTAGTAGTACATGTACTTGTACTAGATATTGGTAACAAGCGAAATTGTTGTGACATAATGTTATGGCATATTACGTAACAATTAAATATTATAAAATATTGTAAAAATTAAACAATTAAATATGAATAAATAATTTGATAGTAGAATTTGATAGAATAATTTGGCTATACTAAACAAAATTGTGTATTTGTGTGAAGAGAATTAGAAAATAAAAACAGTTTACAATTCCACCAAATACTATTCTTTTACTTCAGTCACTTTGCTGCGTTTCACATCATGATTTATAAGGTTGATTCCCACTCAACCTGTACAAATTTTAATCATTTATTGGCGGGGAAAATGTCGGCGGGGAGGTAATTTGGCGGGGAGAATGACGGGCGGGGAAAGTGTATGGCGGGGAAATGGAGGCGGGGAGATTGCGGCGGGGAGATTGGCGGCGGGGAGAATGTTGGCGGGGGAAACACCGGACACCAAAAAATGCACCGACACCTATGAAAAAAGTAAAAACTATGAGCTTTCCCAGTACTTGTAAGCGCCTTCGGTATCAGTGACCAATTTTCCGTTCCCAAGCTCTCCCCACAGAACCCTTGGACTACCCACCTAGCTGGCATCTTATCTTTCATTTTCAATGTTAACCCTCATGGCAGTTGCTGCCCCTCTTCCCCACCTATCTGGGTTGGTTCTTCTCATGTGAAATTGGATGCATCCCTATGTCTTCGACCCTCATCGCGGGAAAAGAAATCCTGTTTATAAATCACCAATCAGTTGCAATGGATCGATTCCTTGCCTTCTGAATCACAAGAGCCCGGCGGCCAATCTCCGCCCGTCTGATGAGGCCACGCCCACTTCCGCTAGCCCACCAGCCCCAGGCAGGCCAAGATACCTTCCCATGATCTATATTTAGCATCGGATCCATCCCCTAGAAGAGGATGGGAGAATCTGTTTTACACTCGGATGAACAGCCGCGTTTTTCTAACATAAATCTACGACCAGTTCTTTTTGCTTCCAAGCCACAAGAAACTATAATGCTGTTCGCATACCACCAGCGAACGGGAGGAGGGTAATCTATTCATGAATGTCCCTCTCCGCTCGAAAACGTGTGTAAAGACAGGTCTATGGTTCTGGGAGAAGGTACCGCTAGGAATGACTAGCTATAGGGAAATAAAATCAGTAAAGCATTGCAGATCTAACCGCAGAATACATTTTAAATGGTTCTGGGGGGTCAAACAATAACGACATGGTGGATCCCTCGACCCAGTTTTGGCCGTAAGATTCTTACCATTTCGGCCCAAATTTTACATACATCTTGGCGTTCGTCATCTTTACATTTGATATTTCCTGTTCTATCGTCACCGATATGCGTTGGATCTTAAAAATGTTGGCCCCATTTCATTCGAATTTACAAGGCCTTTTATTCCATGTATATCTTTCCTAGGCTGATTCCAATATTTAGTGTCATAAAATACTGAAAAACCGTTTTTTGCATCATGCATCGTGGCATCGTGGCCTTATTTTCCAACCAGAAGTACCTGCGTTAGTGATGAAAGGATAAACAAATAAATTAAAATTATTCATATCCCCGTGTTCTAGTCTTGTTTCAAATTATCTTATGACGTCACTAGAAAATTTAGTGATAATCTCGATTCAAGACAAATAATTTTTTAACAGGGCAATAATCCTAGAAATGTCCCTCACTCCCTGCTGAAGCCACATATATAAACTAGCAGTAACACCTCTGCAGATATGGTAGGAAGGGTGGCCCATTTATTTATTCGACTGCATTCCTGAGTTGAAACTGAGTATAAATTAGTTGACATTATATTTGAAATGATTCAAAGCATAAAACTTGTTCAACTGATGCATTATTGTGTGTGTTTCACCACTCACGCATGAAATCCTTTCAATTATCATGACATAGGATAGCTAAATATTATATATATCAATGTATCTCTCTTTGGGTTAAAAGTAAATAATTATATATTAGTTGCAATTCAATTTGTAATTATTTAAAGCAAGCTAAAGCTAATTTTTATTTCATAAAAGCTGTTCAACTAAATTAGTATTGTGTTGGTTTACATGCTCATGCGTGAAATCTCATCAATAACCATGACATAGGTTGGCCCAATATATATGTGGCTCTCTCTTTGGGTTGAAAGCAATTATGTATTAATTTTGATCTCATTTCATAATCGCATGACAAATATCCTATGATCGTGTTTGGAAGTAGTACATGATACAGGGAACTTTACTCTGGTAACAAGTGGGTGATGAGATCAATATTTTTAAAGAATTCCCATGTAAAGAAACTGTTTTTGCACATCTGGCCCAGGAATTAATAGGAGTCAACCACCATCTACCAGCACCCCAATACCATAATGTTTAGGCAGATAAAAGCTTACATTGGGTATTTTTTGAGTTGAGATATAGATAAAATGGCTCCATGGAACGTTGTCATCCTGCGCTTGGCGATGGGGTAAGGACGGTGGGTAGGGTGGTGCTTGCAATGGGAAAACCTAACAAAACCCTTACATTAGTAATCCAACGATATTTGCGGCTGGGATTGGAGGACAAAGTGATGTTCCTGTGAACAAAACTCACAGGGCGTGTGGAGCTCACGAGGCCTTAGAGCACAGTGAATGAGGGGCATCCCTGCGTCACACTATTGGGGTTAATTACATTCCGTTTCATCGCGAATCGATATTCTTGGGGAACAGCTGTTACTAAAAATAGAATCGGTGTACGTACGTGGCAACTTCATTGGCAAAGCTTTGGGGAGAGAGAGAGAGAGAGAGAGAGAGAGAGAGAGAAGGCAGCATCTGGTGAACGTAGGGACAGAAGGAATGTGGTTTGTGTCCAAAGGGACGGAGGAGGCGGGAGACGAGGGTAGGAAGGAGGAGGGAGAGCGATGGATGGGCATTGGAGAATTGACTATCGGGGAAGATGGCAGGTCATGGGAGAAGTATATATTATATGTGAGTCAGGGAATGGGCACAGTTATAGTGCTGGCTGTGGTGGGCAAACAGACCTATTGACTTATTCACCCTTCAGTGCATCGAAGCTTTAATGACCAACACACCCGTCTTTCCCCCTAGCTACCCACTCCCGTGAAGCTGTGGATCCGGTATTACACCCTTTCCCAGCGTGGTCTCTGATGACTCCTTCCCAAGCAGCATTTCTTGCATACAGAATTTTGCTTACTCAGCATTTCTAGGGGGTGCTGCCTGGACCCGCCTGTTACCCCGTGAATGTGAATGATAAACAGCTGTCGGGTTCTCCAGGCCCCAAACAAGGATCATTGGCATGGATGAATGGTACAACCCTCAGCTCAGTGCTCGCACGTACTCGACCACCATGGCATCGCACCTACCTAGCTATGACCCAGACGTTACACTGACGTCAGAAGTGACGTCGTGAAAAGCTGCCAAACCGTGCTCGACTGATTCGCGTGACGGAATTTGGTGCCTGGATCAGTTTCGTGGCAATTAACAGTTAATGCTAAATAGAGATAGGCCTAATTAAAAACCACAACTTTTTACCATTTCATTTGCTAGTAAGTGCCATTGGCGTAAAGATCCATACTTGGGCAAATGCCGATCTTCTCCGAGCTAAAGCTTTGGTGGGTGAGAAATGGCATGGGCGAGGTATAATTGGCGATGAGGCATAGGTAAATTTAATTGATAGGCTTTCTGCAATTGATTCGCACCACCAGCGAAGATCTTTATTATAATGCCCAATCTTACAGAAATAGACCTGTATCAATGATATTTATAAATAGACGTACGTGATTAAGCCGAGTACTCTTCTTAAATTCGAGACAAATTGAAAAACTCTCCAGCAATATAGGTCATGGTTTCCCATACCTGATTAGTGGTTTTGCCCAGAGGAAAATAATGTAGGCAAAGCGACACGGATCCACTTTGCACTAATTGAACAATTCATTAACGTTCTATGATTAAAAAAACCTTTCGGAATAACGAATGGCGAAAACAGAAGTTTTCTATCATACAAAGAGGCGGTGTGGGTCCTGTATATGAAGGAATTCCCCCGACATTCTGTGTTTTAGACACAGAGCAAGATTGAGGAGAGGAAATAATTTCCCTTTTTTGCGCCTAGACCTGAATTTTATCAGGAAAATTGTTGCCCGGAGGGGAACACTGTGCGTGGCTGTCTTCTATGAAGAAGAGCTGATTGAATTTGTCCATGCACCTTCAGTATGGAAGGAGCTTGGGGCTACATGTCAAACTGGTGAAACTATGGGGGCCCTGCGTTAAGTCGGTACACAGAGAGAATGGTGCCTGCAAGCTTTTCATCCACTTATACTTTGTTATTCGCTTACCGATATGTATGGCCATACCTATTGTTGACACACCACATAGCATTGGCGCAAGGAAGTAGATATATATACAAATCCTAAATTTCATTCTTTAATCCGTCTTTAAAACTCTCTAAAAGTCTCAATGAGATGGAACTTGACAGTGGGAACTAAAACATTGCTTTACTTGAGTTTTTTTTTTCATTTTCGTTCTCTTAATAATATGCAAATTTAAGAAATATAAATCTCACGGGAACTGGTTAAAAAAATACGAATTTGGAAGAAATAGCCTGTCATCATTCTATCAGTAAGAATCTTATTTGTCATCATGTAAAAATCCTAATTGGGAATGATTCTTTCTCGATATCCAGTTTAATAAATCGCACGTTTTAGTGGCAATGCCCAGCGGGAATACTCTGAGCAAAGCGAACGTTCCATTCTATATAGAAAGAGGAAGTGGCGAGATCGATACTCTAAAATGCGCAGAGGTAATCTTGTAGATTTGGATATAATTATCAAGGATGCATGTTAAGATTAGGCTCATGTGCCAAGCCATAGACTCCGCCTTGCGTGGTATCGTTTAATTAGACCAATAGCTCTATGTAATTAGTACGGGTTGATCGACGTCCCTAGCTACACCTGTATTGGTATGGTCTTTACTAGTACCTAGTCATAGAGAGGGACCAGCATAGTCATAATTCCTCCCACTGATTACAACTCTATCCCCGATTCCACTCGGTCATTCAATGGACAATCATCTTTCTCATCATGCGAGGCCTCATACATGGAACACGCAGCTCTTTCACAATGCTAATTGTGGCCCTCTCCATAGTGTTGTCATGAAATTGAGGTTTACGTCCGCTTTATTGGCTAATTAGCTTCGTTGTCAAGACCAGCTTGAAGTATTACTGCGTCTATCAACATTTATCGCAATTAGTGTTGGGATCGTGTATATCGCCATCCTTACAAGGTGGCACTCATTTTTACAGCTTGCAGGGATATATCCTTTATTACACACGATTATTAGGTGCCCTGGAGCGTCAACTCGGTCTCTTATGGCCAGGATGGCGCCAGTGGCAGCGTAGCTCTGGTCGAGGACTTGGAACACAGCTCTTCAAAGCTGTATAGATATACACTCAACAAACTTTGCAACAGTCTGTGGATCACAGAACACTGCTTGTCGCACTGACTCTGCCCTAAGAAATCCTTACATACAAAGGATAAACTCGCGTCGACTAGATTTACCTTCTTAGCACTTGGTGACCACATCACTTAGTGCATACATGTTTATGCATACCCATTAAATTCTTCACGAAGGAAGTTGATTATGAAGTTCTAGGAGGTGTCATTGAGCTCTGTATTTTCCCAATCTACATATATATATATCCATCTCAAGAGCTCTGACTGATAATAAAAACCGGGGGTTTAATGATCAGCAGAAACATCTTTGTTCTGTTACACAAACAATAAGGGTAATGAGGATGATACATCACAGGCTGAGAAAAAGAATTAATTATGCATCTCTGCAAGCGGTACTTCCATCATATGAGGGGGAACTTTAGTTACAGGGTACATAAGATAACTGTGGGCTATGCCTAATCCATATCGCTTTGGCAAAAATTATTGGCACATTCGCTGTTTCCGGTAAAACAAGAAGGTTGAACACGTCTCAGTGGCAAGGGCGCACTTCTGAAGACACTGACATCAAAGCGTCATTGTACGGTAGAATGAAAGATTAAAGACCAGGCTCTGGCTTTTTAATTAAGACAAGACATATAATCTATAGTCTCTTGGCTTACGTATGTATAAACCATAACTAGATATGTCATCTCTATAGATCGGGTTTTCCACCTGAAATCAAAGGAAAATTAGGAGATTTGCCAACCAATACTATAGTAAGAATACCATAGTGTGGATTATGAGGAGGACAATACTTACCGTGTAAGCCTGAAGCAACTCTGGGCTTATTAGGTGAGTATTGTTCACCAAGTACCCCACACTGTGGTTTTCTTGCCTTTGTTCCACGATTTCATGTAAAAAAAAGTCAGCATTTCCATGCTTTTATCGCAAACATGTCATGCGTTGGATGCAAAATAAAGGGAAAGCCAGTGAATCACATGAGTAGTTCCTAACCTTGAGTACAGTTCTTTCTTTAAGGGTGGTCTCCACTGGCTGCGTTAAGCTCTGCGGTAAGCCTTGCAATGGTTTGTGCTGGTTCTGTAGGTGGAGAGGAATGACGATCGAGGTCCTGCCTACATGGATCACTGGCCATGTACAATGTGACCACACTGAATGTCCGTTTCGCGCTGCACGTACATCAAAACGATAGCAGATGTTAAGTTCCATTGGTAACTTATTTCACTTTGTTTCTCCAGATTTCGAGCATGGTAGTCCTTCCCAACTCTAGGAGACATATTGAATGGCCTAAGCTTAGTATTGGTGTATAATATATGCTGTAAATCTACGTTATTTTGTCACAATGCCTTCAAAAACAAAAATCATAGATGTGAGATAGACGGACATCCCACTACAATTTTATACAGGAGTTTTCTCTAACTTGACGCACAGCTATGAGTATATTATGCTGTGATCAAGACGATATATTGGGGTACTAAAGGTGTGTGGGATCGTGCACTGTCATATATGGAGTAGAAATGGAGATGTCTAAGGAAATGTTTAGGCAGCATTGATTGGTCTATTCAAAAAGATGTACGTGCAGCGCGAAACAGACATTCAGTGTGGTCACAGTGATGTAGGCAGGACCTCGCCCCTTCTCACCATCACAGCACCATCGCAAGGATTACCGCACAGCTTACCGCAGCCAGTGGAGACCACCCTTTATACTACGACTCGGAAATGATAGAAAATCATCATTCTTACACTTGTATTAGGTTGGGAGAAGCAGTTCACGACGACCCTGTTTTTATTTATGTGCCTTGTGGCTGGGTAAGCTCATCTCTGATTGGAATGACGTCATCAATGACGGGATATAGACCAATCAAAGACGCGCTTACATCGCGTCATTCCATCTCTGTATATACAACACGGACAGAATGCACAATACTATTAAATGGACGTATTCTTCCCGCTTGAAGGGAATAACCCATTCAGTCGTAATATAAAACAGCCTATCTCAACTTGTAGTTATTGATTTTTCATTATGTTTCAAAATACATGTCTGGAATCAAGCTGCACTCCCACTTTGTTTTCAGTCAAGAACAAAGCCAGAAATAAGTAATTAGTGCTTGGTTCGATGAATTTCACTCTAAATTAGTCCATTAGTCCATGGGACAAATCCATTAATCCATTATAGTCCATGGGCCAAGTCCATTAGTCCATGGGCCAAGTCCCCCCCCTTTTTCTATGCCACTCCGAACATTGGTGACCGGTCGCACAAAAACGATACTCTGGGGTGGAAAAATAGTCTTTGAGATCTGTATTACTTTTGGACGTTGAACCCTCGTCAGGAATATGAAAGAATTTTGGAGATATTCCAAATATTTCCAGAGATATGGCAATTTTTAAAAAGCTTTTTTTCATTATTCACTACATGGTGTACAACATGTTTTTCATGGTGTAATTTGCTAATATCTTTACAAAAGCCCAATTTTTTAGTCTTTGAAAAATCATAGAAAATCACTTAATAATGTTATAGTCATTTATTATACCTTTCTAGAGGTTGGTATGATACACCCATTGGCTTAAGCACTGGTCGTCATATCACAGAGAGCGGGTAATACGGCCGCCGTATTACCCGCTCCCCGCCGTATTACCCGCTCCTAATGAACAAAATAGTCCCGATCGTTTTTTCTATATTTTTAGTTAAATAATTCCTTCTGCACAAAAAATACACATAATCTAATCGACCATGATTAAAGGAAAATAAACGAGTAACTTATTTTCTCTATTTAGTTTATGCTATAATCGATCATAGGTGTAGGTAGAAACGAACCACCGCCGAAGGCGCTTGTGACAGCAAGCAACATGATCTGTGATTTGGCGTGCTTAGTTACGGTATTGACCCATTGCGCACATTCGCACTGGGCCACCGCATTTTAATGCACAACCTGTTGTGCATGAAAATGCACCCCTTCACAAGTTGTTTTGATTACTACTTGTCGCGCTGTTTCACAGGCAACAGTGTAGTGGGTCAGGAGGCACTAAAATGTAGCACATCAAAACACAGTACTAATAAGTAATATGTGTACTATAAAGCTATAGAAATCTTATTCAATACAGTATATTATACGTGCATCAAAATGCTCATTTATATGCATGATATTTAGATCATTTTAGGGGAAATTTTCATGAAGTTATGAATAGTTTTTAATGAACATACAAGTGAAACGATTGTCCAATTAGAGTTGCTGAGGAACCCAACAATTGTATAACCACTGTTAGAGCATCCTTAGAAAGACATTCATTTATTCATCATTTTGCCACAGTGTCCACAGCGAGTGTAGGTGTCTATCATTCTCTCTTTGTGTGGTGTAGGTTGTGGGTTGTGGAGTTGGCAGACCCGTTGGGGGTACACTACATGTAGATATGGAAATGATTGGGGGTGTTTTGATCACACATCCTCTACAATTGCCCACAAATGATTACAAAGACAAAATATAGAAGAATATCACCGAAGACAATTCAAGATATATAGTGGCTAATTCCAATAGTGTATATTATGTCAAAATTTTACATGGGTTGTGCTTTTAATATAGAAGAATTAGTAATAATGGCAGGCTTGCCTGTAGCGCCCTCTAGTGCAAAAAATGCACAATTGACAATGTTTGGTTTAGCAGAGGGGTTTATGAATACAGGGAGGGAGAGGGGGGTGTAATGAGCGACAGGTGAGTGTGAAATGCCAGTTACAGGTGAGTGAAGTGTCAGATATGTGGCTTTTCATGGCTCTTGTAAGTTTTGTACCACATTTTGTATTATATGTGGGGAAGGGGTATCATCCAATAATGGGTAGCTTAAAGTAGCTAGATGCTTGAGGGTAGTTTTGTGGTGCGTTTTCACGCACTGTTAAGGCAGCAGTGGGAACTTATATTATGCTAAATATAATATCTGGGTGACAACACTATTGACAACTGTTGAATTAATTAAAGATACCATTTATTTGTTACAGACTAATCCTAGATATATTGGTACATAGGCCGTATATGCCTTCATGTAGTTTTACTTATCAAATTAAAAGCTATGGTGATTGACAGTGTGTGCAGTATGCAGTCACGCACTATGCCCCTCTAGTAAAGCTTGTAGCTTGACCAGTGGATGGACTGCTTTTTAGTTGCTAGTCGCACTGGGGCATACACTTTACATAGACCTAAAAAGCTGTGAAGCAGAATGGGTGTGCGCATAGGGGAAGCTATCACTGGGAGCGGTCGCGAAAAAATCTGATCAAATAAAAGAAATAATCCAAAATCCTTTCATGTTTATCGAAGTCTACCCGTTACCAAAGCATTAGTTGAGTTTTTAAAAGATGTAAAGCTGCGAAAAGGCAACAAATAGATTAAAAACGTGAGCGATTTTCCTGCAAAACACATGTTTTGATTTTGCGATTACTCGATT
This sequence comes from Sthenelais limicola, assembly GCA_942159475.1. Classification (NCBI taxonomy): domain Eukaryota; kingdom Metazoa; phylum Annelida; class Polychaeta; order Phyllodocida; family Sigalionidae; genus Sthenelais; species Sthenelais limicola. The sequence continues at coordinate 110,264,253 of OW804096.1, read as the reverse complement.
GACTGACAGTGAGAGAATCAGCGAAAAACGCCGAGTTCAAACGCGAAAAGTACAGAAATTTGAATATCAAACTGAACAACATTTATTTCATTAAGTATTTTAAATCGTATTCATGTCTTTATAATCATAATTAACTGAAAATTAAGCGAAATAACGATTCAAAATAGAACTACATTTTGCAGGCCTTCTCACAACCCGGCAGATCATGTGCGCATTGATATTTACCGATAGCAAAGACCCGGAACTATAAGCAAGCTCAAGTGGGAGGGGCCGTGTTTAGGGCATCGATTTTCATCAAATTCCAACCATTTTTAGCTTAAATATAGGTAAACGTATTGTAACAACCTCTATAAAGGTGATAATAAATGCAAAAGTGCATTCGGGACGATCTGTGGTCCCATATTTCCCTTGGGCAACGTGATCTCAGTTCGTGCGCTCACGCGCCCTCACTGAGATCACTACGCCCGCGGGAAATATGGGACCACAGATCGTCCCTCATGCGCTTTTGCCTATGTATTACACATAAATCAAACGGGAATTTTACACAGCTCATTTAGTTTAATATGCATGCTGCTCTACAAATAATATTTCAACCATGCATGGACCAAAAACCTAAGATATTCACCTTCATCGCCACCTGGTGGCCAATAAGCTACTCATTTGAAAGCCCCTGACCCCTTCTACTTTTGTGGATATGTGAGAATCTGTCCCCCAAGATGGTACTAATATCCAAAAGTTGAGGCCCTGCAAGGAATAACTGAAGCACAACAAGAATTGAGAACCTCACCTGAGATCAAATAAATGCTGGATTTGAGGGAAGAAGCAATAATCTCAACCGTGTCAGTGCTTAGATGTTTTCCAGATCATGGACTATTCCCTAGACAGCTTTTCGGAGCTGTTGTACCATTCTTGGGCTTGTCTTTGACCATCCATGTCCGGCCTGCTTGTTTGCTCTATACAGGGGGTTGTTGGACAACCATCGAGTGCTTCTTGACATGTTTTGCCCATCTCGCAAAATCTAGGACCAAGATCTAGAGTTAGAAATGTCATGGCGTATGAGCAATTTCCAGGCTAATATATACCAAAGAAACTGAATTGCATAGGTGAAACCGGATGAGAATAGAAACACCTTTGAAAAATCTTTTTCAAACAGGACATCTAGGAAATTTGTAACATTTCATTTTACTGCCGTTTGTATTCTGTAAGGAATCTGTGCATATACCATCAGGGATATCCGTCACGTTTCTGTTGTACACGGTACAAGAAATGAGTTAAATGCAAAATTCATTTCATTCATTTTAGAGTCCGCACAATTCCTTTTCTGTTAACGATTGCACTATTAGCAGTAAATCATGTAACAATGAGTGTGTGTTTCTACTAGTCTAAAGCTTATCTACCAAATCTAATGCGTTATTAAAAATTGTGTGTTACATGTCACATGGTAAATTGTATCCGCCTTGAGGACAGTCTAGTCCAAGTGTAGCAAAGTATACATGAGACCTACATGAACACCATCCAGAACTTCACAAACATGTATCAAGGGCATATATATACAAACACGTAGCACCATTCTCCTGGATGCCAAAAATAATGTGCATGATTAATCATCAAGATCACAGGATGCGCTACGGTTGCAGAAAGATTGTCATATTTTCTTGACAAAAGTAGACGGTGTGCCTGCTTCAAAAAACATTCGTTTTTTACCAGTTGGTTCAGGGCTAGAACCCTGAATCTCCTTTAGGTACCCATATGTTAAGATAATGCACCGATTTTCTGAGTATTTAATCAACTTTGCAGTCTAAGCTCACAGATCGAGCGCAGACGAAATTGTAGCCAAGCATATCAATCTAATGACTCTAACAGGCCCTGTTGAGTCAAAACACAAGGCCCGTTTTACTCACAGCAACCAGGGAAAGAGCCCCAACCTTCTAAGTCTATACTATGTTTCCATTGATAACGTTGTTACAACGGTCCACACTGTAACTTGAGACAAGTCTGCGGCGAGGCATGACGACTGAGCGTCCCCTTACCTTGGTTCCAAGGGAAGGGACTCACTTATGAGCCAGTACTGTTTGATATTTTTTTAGTTTATCATTTCTTTCCCGCAATGTTCCCATATTTATGTAAGCTTGTATAAAATCACCGTTGGAAGCAGGCCGGGGCTCGCTGGCCTGTAAAAACAAGAATGTTTATGTAAGCCCATACTGGCCGCCGCATCCCGTCGGCCTAAAGGGCTGGTTCCATTGGTACGGATACGGATACGGATATGGCAAAAATTGCTCACATTAAAATATACAGTCATGTTTCCATGTGTGCGGATCCGTACACGTCAACAGGTACGGATATGTTAAAACCGATCGCTCCATGTAGCGATTGAGACGTTTCCGTACCCCATTCGTATGGTTTCCCTCTTTGATGTCATTACATTCTAGACGAGCACAACCGACCGCTATTCGGTACGAATAGCTTTGCTATGATTCTCAAGTCACGTGACCGGTTGACCTCCCGATAGGAGAAACGTATATATACCGACACTGCCTTCCGAAGACCCGTTTTCATGCTTTATTTTTTTCTGGAACTTTCTCACCGATCCCAGAAGCTAGAGTGAGTCAAGGGCAGCAAAGTTCAAATGGGAACATGTGTTACTTACTGAATAATTAAAAAGTTATCGCTAACCGCAGATTCGAATCGAGAGCTCTCAGCAATGGCCGCCATAACAAAAACTTCGGTACGATGCGATGTCAATATAAGGTTCATGGCACAGCGGCAGGGTAGCAGCATGGAACAGCCAAGAGCTGTCATGTGACCATGGGGACAATGACGTCATATATAGCGGCAGGTCGGGGAAGCCCTCCGATCAGAAAAACAAAGTTCATAGGCTTTTTTGGCAGGTACAAACTCTGGGATTATCATTTATTCCATTAAAAAGGTAACATTTAGTAATTCTTCTGCTAAAATCTTAAGGTCTGCTGGTCGCTGGGTTGGTTAAACCCTTACGACTTCAGCAGACAGCTCAAAGCAAAACGTCTGCACACGAAAACGGCCGGAGCCTGCCTTCAAGGCTTCGGCAAGTGGCATGGTGGGAGGGAGGCTATACTGGGTTTGCGAGGGCCGTTTTTTGCGACGATCCTTTATTTTTAAATATAAAAACAATATTAGGCGTTCATCTTGAGAAATATAACCAAACTATTAAAATAATAATCCCTTGAGCAGTATACTTTTCTGGACGTATGGGTTCACTCCAAGATAGTTTACCGTATCCGCATGACGGATTGGTATCCGTATAGACTAGGCAAAATCATCCTAAACATCACTCTTAATACTCCTAGAGGCATTTTTGAGTACAAAGGTCCATCAGCACTTTTCTGGTTAATTTGGGTGTGTTGAACACGAAAATCACTGTTGGCAAGCTGAAATCTGACTCCTTCCCTGACAAAATTCAAAAACAAAAATGGCTGCCATTCAGTTTTTAGAAAAATCATAAAACACACATATATAGTCATGTGATACCTCAAAATGATGGAAATTGAGAGGACAATCCATTTTACCCACTTACCTGGATGTCACAGTAATGTGGTTACCATGACAACCAAATATCCACAGATAATATGTATTTTTCACTCATTTCTAGGAAAAATCATAAAAAAACACATAATATATATAGTCATGTGATACCTCAAAATGATGGTAATGCAGAGGGGAATCCATTTCTGATATTCTCATTGTTGTAAGGACATGTCATAGCATATTACAGCATATCATAACAACAAAATCTGAATAAAAAGTCCATACATTCCTGGCTATAACCTCATAGTTCAACCAATTGAAGAACTACCATGTGTATGCACCTAAGTAGTTCATCAATCTGATTGGATGCAATATCCTTCTACTAAGCTCTCTCTATATGCTAACAGAAGGCTATAGATTCATGGAGGCAATTCAGAGACTAGAAATATATACAATTGTACAAATCAGAGGAGATTCAGAATTTCTCATCTGTTGCCCAGTCTAGTACCAAGATTCGTATCCGTACCAATGGAACCAGCCCTTTAGACGGCTGTGTAGGCTCTATCATTACTTGCCAATTCTTGTACTTTCCCGCCGATTTTGGTGTTCTAGGAAATAAAGACAAAGGGTTACTGGTTTTTGTACAGGTTGGTCTGATGCAAATCATGGGGTTCCCAAAATGGCAGACGAACCCTACAAGAACCCAGGAGGTTGGGAGCTTCCCGACCATTACTTAGTTAGTTTACAGACTGACAGTGACACTGAGACAGTTACAGCTAAAGGACTAGCACTATACGTGGAAGAAGAGTAGACTTGCTCTTGTTTTGTAACCGTACCAACCTGTGCCAAACCTCTGATAGTGATACCTTGATACAAACTGGAATTTATTATTTGTTAGCTTTTTTTATTCAATATGTGGCTGTTTCATTAAATTGTTGTTCAAGATCATCATATTAGGGACATTTTAATACCTCTCCCCGATTGAATATAATAGTTCTAACCATTGTCTGCGAAAGCAAGATGGATTCCCGAACCTCTCTCTTCAAGGAACATTGATATATTTAACTATTTGATTTAAAATAAAGACGATCCCACAGTAAATACATTTGTAAATACATATATATATCAATCCTTTTATACTACCATGCAAGTACTCCCGGGCAAGTACTCAGCGACAATCCACCTGGTCGAATTATAAATTGGAGGAGTTCAGCGGACCCTATACTATCACAATAACTCCAAGTTCGTTAATCAATCTTGTTAATTTGTCTCCTGCATGGTGGCTTCATTATATTGTCAGTTGTGCTATACTTGGGAGTGTACCAGAATGAACTGAAGAGCACTCTGGACTAGAAATCGACGAAGAATAAGTATCCGGTGACATTTATCAGTTACCGTAAGGTCTTTTCTTCTATGACCGTTTCCTTGTGGCAGGGGGCAATTAAAGTGAGAGTTAGCAACAGGCTAATCCCTTCCCCTAACCCTGAACCCATGCTTGTTGTTTTGAACATAATATGATACCAACAATTCGCAAACCTTACATATAGGAATAAACCAATATTCTGGAACATTTCTCCAATTTAAAGGAAACGTTTATACATGAATGAAGACGAGATATTATTTTAGCATTATGCCCCTAACTCTTAAAGTAGATGAGAACAAAAAAAAGTAGACGGGAACGTCACTAAAGCTACATATAAGTTATCAAATATGAACTATACTCTACTGCCTCACTCACGCACAAGGCACTTACTTGAAAAAAAGAGATGGCGAGGAAGAAGATATTTATCAAAGATTGCGATCAAGACCCGAGATTAACAAGGTGGTTGGTTGATCAGATAACACAAAGCTGTGAACCGAAACTGGTCCATTGGTTAAATGGCTGGGCCCCAACCTTAAAAATGCATGACTGGCAGTCTGGCTGAGGGTTGGGTGATTGGGGGAGGTTGGGGGAGAGGCTTGTCCCTTAAAGGTAGACCAGACACCTCGCATGGTCGGCAATGTTAGACCATATTGATCCCCACGCTAACGAGACTCCGAAAGAACATGGAGTATCTGCAGGCTCGATCCATGGGAGGGTCATATAGAGGGCAGAGTCGCAGGACTCATTTCCAAAAGGAAGAATGTCAGGCAATATATTAGCAGAGATTTTGGGGAAGTTCCTTGCTCTTGCCAACGAACGTCTTTTGCATCACATGAAGCCGTTTAAATGATTTAAATTGTTTTGCTGGCTTTAAGTCCATGTAAGTATCACTAAATATACAGTGAAATGTCCATTGCAATATAGATATGTAGCTCTTCCTTAAAAGGGCATATAACACTTTATTAGTTAGTTCTATTATTATTATTATTACAAGTTGAACCGCACTAACTGTATATAGGCCTAGGCCTAATGTAATAATGATGAAAAAAGAGTGCATGGTCCTTACTTTTAAAAGGATTTTAGGGGCTCATGGACTGATGGAGACTGCTACATAAATAAAGCCCATCAACAGCCCCTGACGAAGGCATCTTTAAACGCCTTTAATCTGTTAATAAGAGATTTTGCTAGGCCCAATTGATGACTATCAACCCTATTCATAACAGCTATTCCCATAATGTTAACCCCTATGTTCTGTTGTAAAATCACCAATCTTTTAATAATCAACCCAGATTCCCAGCATAGATCTACAGATTAAGTAGTTAAATTATTTGGTGTTCCTTAGATTCCCCCCTCCCCCCCCCCCACACACACATACACCCCACACACCGAGCTACGCGAGAAAAGTGTTGTCAAGGACGCGTTACTAACGTTGTATACATTAGGGGACGTTAAATCCTAAAATGTTGACACTGACAGGTTTTGGTGAGATTTTCAGTCTGATGATGTGTACTGTTTGGTGGTCAGTTGTACAAAAAGGCTTGAAAATCGAGCGAAACAGCCGATTCTGGGAATACAAAAGTAGGTTCTTTGAAACATACACTATGTCTATGATACAGTATTCCAACTATGAAACTCCCTCCCTCCGCCTGCCCTATGCTGTCTTCCCACTCTCTCCACAGCTCTCTCCCCTGTCAAAAACATTTCTGAATGGTAGGCCTATCAAAAAGCTGTGCATTAAAGTGCATTCAATATTCCATCCATGATCATTGAGTAGAGGCAGGTTTGACTGACTATGAGTAGAGGCAGGTTGACTGACCAATGGAAAGGTCTACACGGTGGGAAAAACGAGAATCTGAAAGTAGTAGGCTACACATATCCATGCGCGAGCGTTGTTCGGCAAGAAAGTAGTTCTTTGTTCGAAGCGTAATTAAACCATCAAAACCGGTTTTATTCTTGATAAATATATATAGGCTATATGCATTGAACCCCATCTAACAACCATTCACTCCCTCCAAATTAATATCATATTAATCCACTTAGGCCTAATCATGAAAAACGGCATCATTAATATTATTATGATGATTATATATACAGTTAGTAAATTATTATTATGTTTAATATTACTATACAGGTGAGTGAGACTGATTGCTTTACGCCCTTATCAACACATTTAATATGTTCTATCAAGGGCAGGAGAGCTGAGAGGGAGGCAGTTTATGATCATACCCAGGAAATAGAGATAGAGGAGAAGGGAGAGAGAGACAAGAGGAAAGAGACAGAAAGGCACTTTATGGTCATACCCAGGACCATATTACTATACATATTTGGTATTATAAGTCCAAGTAATCCCCACACATAGAGGCTATTTTGAAGAAGACACTCGAAAATATTTTTGTGTTTCCTGCATGGGTGGCACTATCGAGTTATCTAGAACGATTAAGTAGGCCTACGTCATGGGACAGGTGGTATAATACTCTGCCGATTATATTATTCATGAGCACATTTTTATGATTCATTGTTAGACCACCAAGATCTTAAGTGAGTCGATAATGAATCATATAAAATGTAGAAACGTGGGCATTTTCAGATTGCGTCAGTTATCGCACACATTGTAACGAGTCGGCAGAGGCAACATGAACTCGATCAGTATTAAATCTTTCAAGGGTAGTGATGCTTGCGAATTGGAAGTGTTGCATGCGTATACGTTAAAGGAGAGCGGCGAAAGAACACATGCAGTAGTCCCTCTTCTGTCAGGTCTTGATCCCATTCTGATTATCTAACAAAACTCAATATATATTATGATAGGATGTAACGAGGTTGGTTTCTGACATACTGTATACGTTGGCCACAAGTTTTTTTCGGCCAGGGATATCACTCGAAGCCTGCGGCTCGAAAAAAACGAGAAACTAACCGAGTTACATCCTATTTTTATACCACGATCTCATACTTAAGAATTAAATTGATAAACAAACTGTTTATTTACCTCGCTTCGCTCCAAGGACCCGCCATATTGGGGTTTTTTATGCCAAAGCGCTAGACAAGCATATAGCTCATTGGCTAATCAACGACGGCATGGTAGCATATGACGTCACGAATGGGCGTGACGTCATGAGCGAGGGAAACGTCAACCAATGGGGATGCTTCTTACATTTAGGCTAAAAAAGGGTAATATTTTCACGCGTGGATCCATTCAACAAAACACAATAGCAGGTATCCACTCATTTGCAGCGTGTACAACCCCCGACCGTGGTATAAAGTGTTAGCTTGCTGGTTGGGAGACTTTACTACCGGTGTGGTTGTCTCACAATGATCTGGGTTACTTACTTCTGTAAAGCTGAGTATCACTGATCCAGGTACTTTTGTAATCCTTTTGAATGACTTTTTAACTTTGTCCGCTGCGATTTTGCATTCTTTAGGTCACAACACTTGGTATCTTATTCCCACCGTGGAGGAACCACACAGCATCCAAGATGGCTACTACCCCAATGGTCCCATCTTCTTGTACGTCTAGACAATCTCACTGAAATTCCAGTCTTATTACTTGCTAAGTGATCAATGTGTATAAGTCCTGAAGTGCACTGCGTATTCATAGAACTCTCTGACTATAGAAAAATAACTTTCACACTCTACAACTGGATCTGAAAAGGAAAAATCACCGAGGTGATACACATGTGTGTGTGTGTCTCCTCAAATCTTGACCGGAAGTCCTCTTGTGCCCTGCATAGATAAAACATACTCTGAACATAACAGAATTGTCCACTGTTATAAAAAAAAGTCATTAGTTTCTATCACCTTAAATACATCAGACAAATAATTGTCCTCGTCGGATTACATCCAGCCTGAGCAGCTCGCAGCTACTAGACACTAGACACTAGATAACCCCCCCCCCCTTTAAAATTGAATGCTTAAGGAATGCTTACTATATTGTTATATATCAAAAATACTTCTATTGCCTATAGATCTCCTCGAGTTCTATCTTACCATATATAGTTTTGCATACTTTACAATAATATCTCTAGAGGTATTCATTAAAAACCGTGATTTTTTGTCAATTTTTGGATAAATTTATTACAGATAATCTAATTTAACCCATACCATTACAAAGATAAATCACAAAGAGAACATTTGGATGCCCAATATGATTAAATACAGTTGAAATCAAAATTTGAACACAAGGTACTACTGAAGTTAGTTGAAAATTATCGCACTTTTGGTGATGGTCAAAAAAGAGATGTCTTTCCATAGCCCAAGTTGGTGAAGTCACTATGAAAAATGTAATTGGATTGATTGTCATATTGCACTATATACATAAATATTGAACTATCCTCTGTGCAAAACTAAAGAAAAATTGAGAAAATATACAATACCCTTCATATGAGATGAGGTAAGGTTTTCAAACCTTGGTGTGGTTAAATTCATTTGTCTTTACATGGCCAAACTAATTGATTCCGCATTTTTTAATAATGGCATGGCAAAGTTTTGTTACATAATGTTACGGAATGTCTGGCCTCCCCTACCGAACAATATGCAGAACAGCTGGGCACGGCTGGTTATGCAAATGAGATAGACCCCTGACACAAGTGTCAGGTTTGGAGAATAAACACTTACCTTTGATCGATGATCTGATCCATTGTATTCTCCTCTACCAACCCTAAGAACATTAAAACCCTGCAAACTCTACTCAATGCACTACAACAATAAAACTGTTGAAATGGTAAGACAATAAGGCTATGGAAAGACATTGTCAATAGAAAGACAATCTTAGATTAAGCTTTTTGGGTTTGTACTATGCATACTGTATAGATTTAGATTTTAGATTTTAAAAATATTTTATTCAGGTCATTGAACATTTCCATACATATAGCACAAATATTCTCAGGACAGCCTGAATTCCGACGAAAAGTTTGACAAAAAGCGAGAATGTTTACATGAATTAGTTGTTATCATTATAATTATGTAGTTTAAAGTCATTTTTACTCAAGATACATGATTTCTGTATAATTTGACACTAGTTATATATTTTAGTCCATGAAAGTATTCAGCAAATGTAAAAGCTTATAGGGCTTATCTTAATGCTAGGCTCCATAATTGTAAAAGGTGGGCTATGGAAAAGACAATAAATGTTGTTAGTGTTATATCTTATGATCAAGTGCATTTTGCTGTTGTTTAGTGATATGGAGATATGACCAGGCATGTGAGGTCAAATACCATTCAAATAATTAGACAGTGTTTATGCAATAAATACCAGCCATTTATATGCAATGGAAAGACACTTTTAGCGTGATGGAAAGACAAAATCATGTTTATGGCTTTTACTGCTTAGAAATGAAGAGTAACAGATGTATTAAAGTTCAGGAAACACAAAAGGATAAAGTGAAAGCTCAATTGTAAAGAGTTGTACCAATTAATTGTTCTGCAAGAGATCATTTAAACTAGGTTATCAGTAAAATGTATTATTCAATTCCATTATGGGGCTTAACTTTGAGATTTAAGGTGAGTACACCCATTTAGATTAACATTACCAGGTTCCCTATTGAAAAGAATGTTTCATGTCATTCAGACAGAGATTAATGCTTGGATTAATGATCAAATCAATGGTTTCAAACTTCCACCATTAGTTCTTTCAAAAATATTATGCAAATAAAAACCCTTTGGGGATGTTAAAATATGATATCATTTTATTTTTCTGAGAACTGATTTTGTGTTGGTTTATTTTCAGTCAAAGTTTCACCTTGCTCATCAAAATAGGTGTTATATGGGTTCCCAATGAACTGAATATGCTGCACAATCAGCTTGCAGTTCAGCATTGTTTCATGCAGTAGGAATCAAAGATGATATAAATGTGCATGGTTTTCATCTTTTTTTTGTTAATTGATGTTTGGGCTTTTCAAGAGTATCTAAGTGTAGTGGTTTAGAGTACAGTTAGGAAACCACCTGGTTTTAATGGTTTCAACCTAAATAGGTTTATTCAAGTTAATTTTGAGGGTTAATTTCTATTTTCTATAAACACCCCTATATAGTTTCAGTCCTAGCACTGGCTTAATGTATGTGTTTGCATAATGCTAGGGCTATACCAAGCTTTTTGGATGGGTCGTAATGAAAAATCTCTTGGTGAAATGACACCTTTAGCAAAGCAGAGCGTTCCGTCCGATTAAAAAGATTTTATTCAAAAGAGCGTGCGTACATTTCAGTCGCAGGGGTAGGGGGACAGCACAGCGGCCAAGAGCGGTGAATGCAGTGGCAGACAGTGCTTGCATATAGGCCGCTGATGTTCCCTATTTGGTCGCTCTACCCTGCTGGCCTTGTGTTTGCCGGGAATGTATTATATATGATATTTTAGATACACATGTTAATGATATTTGCGTTTCTGTGTCATATTCAGGTTTTCTATAGGGAAAAGCAGTCCCAAGTGCAAAATTATGTCACTCAACATTCATTTCAAATACATACTTCAGCTTCAGCACAAGGGCTGTTGCACAATTTAATCGTTGATACTAAAATAAACTGACAATGATTCTGTATCAAACCTAGACCTTAGTCATAGATGATTCTGAACTATTGTTGAAGCTTAAGTGCAAGAAGTTTTGCTTATAAACATTTAAGAATATGAGGCCTGCTTGTGGCCTATTCGTTGGTGCTCATTGGCAGACTTAGAATAACCATTAAAGGTCAAAAGCTAGGTCGGAATATCCCCTTTGAATGACGTCAAACTATGGAATAACCCCTGTTTTAACTGGGTACACATCCTCTAGTAGGGTACACCTACGAACGAGCAGACATATGAAATGTGCATCAGTTGGTTAATTTTGGACATTCCTGGTCGTTCATGGGGACTTAGAAAAATATTGAGGCAAAAGTTCTGTTGCACGATGAAAAGTTAGGACGACCTCCAGGGTTGACCTAAGTCTGTTCATATCTAATTTGAGGGTCCCGGAATTTATTCATTGACATATATCATTTCATAATAGGTAAAAAATGACATATCCAAAGATTTCCACATTTATTATTCATTTGTCTATGTTTTTTTATATTTCATGGCTATAAGGCTTGCTCGTGGCAAAATTCTTTATCTGCCTTAGTATATGTGTGTGTGGCCTGTCAATCAAACCGCTATTCAATGTACTATACCTTTACTAACTGCCTATAATTATAAAAGTGTACATGCATCCTAATATAGAGGCACTTTCCCTATAGAAGTAAGTACCAATTATAGGGCCTTAAGGCAGACCTTGAGAATTTCAAAACAAACTAGCAAACAAACAGGTCAGCTAGGTCGGAATATCCCCTATGTATAATATCATTCTATCGAATACCCAACTTTTGACTGGGTCCCCACCTCCTATGTTTAGTGGAGTACACCCACTAACGTGTGGACATACAATGAGAAAGGTTTAGGATGAGCCATTGTGCAAACTATAAGGAGGTTATCCTGTTCGTTTGTCGAATTTCGTTGTGCAACAGCCCTCTGGACAAATACCGGGGCAGTGGACATCAGTTCCATCATTACGGTAGAACAATATTAAGGGCCCATACCTGTATGCCTCCAGTTGCTTAATGATGAAGGGCCTCAATGTAAGAGGTCTATTTGGCGCAGAACCTTGATGGATATATGGCTACACCCAGGCTCTTTATTTCTTTTGTTCCTATATGGTCAAGAGGAATATATAAATGTTGCTTATAAGGGAAGTATTTTTTTATATTTATGATATAAGCAGCTCGTTCCCTAGTGCCATATATCCGTGACCAAATTAAATGGTGGATATTGTTATTACATAGCCTCAGTGGGATAATTGGTCAAAATTTGACTGATATTGCAAAATACAGCAAATACCAGTGTAATTAACAAGGTTTAGGTTCAGGTACTGTAAATAGAGCTGTCAGATAATTTTTTTAAAATCAAAGTTTGACGACAAGGGAGATCCAAGAAAAAACCAGTGGTAAGTGATTTAGTTATCTCATGAGGTCATATCATATCTGGAATGTTTTGACTTGGCCCTGTGCAAAAACCATTTTCGCCGAAAATAAACACAGGCTTGGTTGTAGTAATAAAAGTTTTGATTCATTCTGTCTTAAAACAAAAAAATTAACACAAGCTTAGTGTTGCCACCCATGCCTAGTATCCAAGAACCCCATTCAACTCACTTTTCTCGCTTAATTCGATCTTATCCTCTCTAATTCTGTCCCCAATTGAAAGGGAATGACATCAATAACTAAATGTGTGAGTTTAATAGGGGGCCCACACTGATGGCGATTGGCTATGTGATAAGCCGCGATAAGGTTCGCGATGAAATGGAACATTTTCTATCACAAACATAGTCCTGTCGCAGCAGTTTGGGCTACTTCCTGATAGGTTTTGCGATGAGTTTTGCGACGGAAAAAGTCGCAGAGTTAATCACAAAATTATTCAACATGTTTAATATTTGTTTGCGATATGTAGTCTATTGGGAGAAGTTAATATACTTTGTGATTGATCGCAAAAGTGTGTTCTGCTTTGCGATGGGTTTTGTGATAGCCTTTTGCGATATAGAACTGATTTAATGATTCAATTAATCTTAAAATTTGATATTGTATCTGCAATCTATTTCTATAGTTTGCAGGACTGTCTAGGTTTGCACGGTTCTCTGGACCATAGGGGACTGAAGAGAACATGCATTTAAACACAGGGCATACCCATTGATGCATCACATTTTAGGTTTACTTTAATCTCCCCCATTCTCCTCATGATGATTGAGGAGAATGGGGAAAATAAATTATCTATAAAGTTCCCTGTTTGAACCGCAGGCGATTATCATAAAAGTATATCTTGCAACTGCAATCTATTTATATAATGTGCAGGAATGTCTAGGTCTGCATGCTTCTCTGGACTTATTTAACTATATACGAGCCAACTGGTCTGTAACCTGAATTGTATTAACATCGTAGGTTTATTCTGACACGGATAAGTTCACTTATTGTTTTTAGTCGACAGAGAAAATATAAAAAATGGTTGTTTCCTTCTAGTATAAACACCAGATATCTTTAGAAAATTGTACGCAACAGTACAGTCTAATATATACGTGTAAAATGAAAATAGTGCTAAAAGAGTTTGCTATTGTGTATCAAGTTACCATAAATTAAAATTTAATGTTCTTCACAACAGAAAATATTCAATACATGAAACGTACCACTCAAGTGAAATTGTTGTCGAAATAACAAAAAATCATAACAAAAAGCATCCAAAGAGACAAAAAGGATGGGGCTTATTTCAAAGAGCAAAAGCCTGTAAAGTTAATTCAATGAGAGATTAGATCAAGTTAGAATTTAATTAAAGAGCTATAGAGGCAATGGGACGATGTTGAAGGCCATATAGGGCACTTTGATTTGAAAGCATTTCATAGTTACACTTTAATTAAATTAATTATATATATATATATAAGAGCGATAATAACATCATAGTCTTAGGGCCATTGCCACTAATCATTTTGAACTGCACAGATCAAAAGACTTGCAGCTCCAGTTCTTGGCATATTTTAAACAGTCTAATGGGCGTATATAATGGATGCCATAGAAAGCTTATTTTAGGTATTGACACTGCTCTTAGGTTGCCGTATAATTACAGCTCTGTGGAACATACATATAACTCATGAGCTAAAGTCTGAATGCGGCTACCCTCAGGCTAATGGTTTTTAAGGGCCAACACATTTCCAAGATAATTATTTAGTGCATCTAGATTTCATTCGATGATTCTCTTATATGTGCAAATATATCTTTTGTCCAATGTTAAGGGCTCCACACTCCTAATTACAAAAGTACAAATAGTGTCACAGATATTGGTTTAACATAATGTAATAACATTACTGTTTTCCTAATTAAGGTTTAGATTACCGTCATGTTTTGTGGTTGAGGTTGTTGTGTGTTTTAGTTGACCGCGGCTGTACCCTTTAGGATGTGTTTGGGCCGTTTATGAACACAAATATAGACATGATAAAACCATTCCCACCTGTATTCCATTAATATTGAATCCAGAACATACTTAAATAATTGGGTAAAAATCTGAAGCGTGTTCTCAAAGAGCGGGTGCTTTTTAGACCCTGATTTATCTTATTTGGCTTGATGAAAAAAATTTAAAAAAATCTCTCTGGATAAGTCTTTTAGGTCTGAACCCACCTTCGGATATGCACTCAATAGGATCACACAGGTCTGATCACTCCACCGGTCACGTACGGCCACACCAATCAGACTGGTGACGTATAGGGCCATAGTTAAGTAATTCAGGGATCCATTCCCTCTGCCTCCTGTATACTTATATATTGTTCAATATACACCGATAATATATCCACAACCAATTGAATTTTTGATTTTTTGAAAGTTACCATGTTTAATTGCAATTAAAGGGGCACACCTCAATGGCTTTAGCAATGACTTTTGCTGTAGCACAAATTAGCAACAACAATATTGACATACCCATTTCTTCGTTTACAGGCCGTTTTACTTCATTGGTTTGCCCATTTCAGGACACTGGTCACTATTGCGTCTCTAGCTCCAACTAATCACAGGCAGGTCGTCGATCACTTATTAGTGACTGGTATAAGCGCGCAAAAACGGCCAAAACATATTCTAAAATATCTTATATTATCATCAAAAGTATTGATGATACCGATTAAATATGGCAAAATATTAATTTATGTATTGCAGTACTTGTAGTAGTGAACATAGTTGGTTTTGTTCACTTAGTAATGACACTTATTCGTGATATGAAATCATATAGTTCAATAAGGAGCATATTATATTGCCATTATCAGTGGTTACACTATTCACATGTGTTAAAGTATTGACCAACTTATATAGGTCACACAGCTTACGCAGCTCTGTTTTCATTTTGACATCAATACCAACCATAACGATTCATTACCGCTCCCATGGAAGGACCACTCGCTGAGGCAACGTGGTGTCCATTGTCCGATCATCTATGTAATAGTCTAAACTTGTCGATTATGAATAAAATCTATAGACTGACCACAATCTTGGAAGGTGTCTACACGGGATATTTCATTCAGAGACCAAATACTTTTGGAGAATAGAGCAACGCTAAAATGGTCAGTAGAGGTTGATTATAGAGAATGGAAAAAATGAAAACAACACTAGAGTTACACATTATCACCCAATTTATCAGTATTGCTTTAGCGTGTGAATCAAGCACTAACCCAGACCTACTCCATTTGTCAACGCGAAAAAACGTTTGGATGACCAACGACATGCCTTTAATCCCAAACTGAATTTCTAACGCCAATTACCTAGAAGAGGTAATTGCCATAACAATAATACTGAACACTCACTAAACAGAAATTATTGATCTGACATATAATGATATAGATCACACAGTAACGAACCAAGAACACTCATTCTGCCCGCTCTTATGGTATTATGGATTTTGGGTCTGCTCTCATATTCCTGTTCCAGAACTTATACGATCAGGAGTCGACTGAGCTTTGACCAGCACTGATGTTCGTGATGCTCCCTCCTCCTTCTCCCAGGCCTAATACTACTACCCAGGGGTACCTCGGCAACCACCACCAGTACTACCGCTGCCGCTACCACATTCAGGAACCATTGGCCCAGAGCACCACCGCCAACACCAAACCAATAAAAAACAGGGACCACGTGGTTATCGCCTCCCGCCTCAACAGCTGATAGGAAAATGCTACAGTGGACGTCCCTATGTTGCCAATGTTTACCACCCTGAATGAGCCTTCGACCACTCGTAAAAATTGCATTTCCTGGTATATATGATAAACTCTTTGTATGGACATAAATACCATTGAATAGTCTATTGTTATACATACAATTCATGTTCACAGCGTCATAGATCTGTCAGTTCTAATGGAACATAGTACAGCTATAATGCAAAATACCTCTACTTCTATAATGGTTACTCTTAGAGAACTTTATTACGGCATGCCAGCAAGATGTAAGGACAAATGTAAATAAAATGTTAAATAGATTTTATTGAGTGAAGTTGAGTGCTTGCCAAACCCAAGGACATTTGCATTGATTGCTTTAGACGTGTTTAACGTTGGGGATATATATATATTATATTATTTTTTATCATATCATATTATATTATATTATATATTATATATATTGATATATTATATTGAGAAGAATCTGACAATCGTTCTCCAGAGGTCTCATGTTGCTTTATACCAGCCTATATAGGCAATATACGCTATATAAGTTTAAGTAAAATTATTCTAGGTGCATGTATATTGAATGTATTGGATCATCACTAAATTTGGAAAGCGAAAATTTTGTTTCAATTGATTTGACATGAAACGAAATATCTTATAACTATCTCAAATTATTCTATTCTGCACACTGGGGTTTGTATTTTTTCGTTGTTGTAAGCGTGTGTTTAATAGATTTATAACCACATTTCGCATTCTCTAGAAATACTAGAGGGTAGAAATCTGTCTGCAAATTTCTACAACGTACAATCTCTTCCATCATTGGCCATTTGTATGATTGTAAAATATATGTATCCCTGATTGTTCGAAATTATTGGAAATTATTTTCCCTTGTAAGGAAAGTACAGGATCCACTTCTACCCTAACCTACGTGTGAAATTTCCGTGAAGAATGTTGTTCTATATACCTCAATTGTCACACGTATTTGTGTGCTTACATTCCTAAACATGTACTGTAGAACACTTTACAATTTCGAGGGGTGATGCTGGTAATATTTTTATGACAACCACTCTCGAGCCCTGTATTGAGTATATTTATATGGCATGGCAGCATAACCTATCTGCAAAATAGAAAAAAAAAACTGTCTGCGTTCAAATGAGGCCAGAGAATGAGTAGGTATTGCGGTTTATTTGCATCATCGGGTACTTTTCATGAAAGCTTCGGTAGAATGATGCAGGCTATTGCCTCTTTATACTTCCCGATGAAAATAAATGGTTACCTATATGCACGATATTTGCTACCTTGAATTCCATTTATGTTCCATGATGAAATGATGTTTCTGTCGGACGAACAATTACTTCATCTATGATTATACGCAGAGTCAGCCTTTTGTCTGTACCAGAGCAGAGTAGACTGATGGTCCGATCAGTCATACATATCATTGATTATAAGAGACAATGTATATAATCCATGAGATAATCTAGACAGGGAAAAGTTTTATGCTATGAATGTTGGTGCTCAAGGAGCTTTGCCACATGATAGCTAGGGCATTTCACGTATAATAGTTTTTGTAGATGGATCCCTTTATGTATTATTTACGACAATGAATCCTCGGATAATTATTGTTGCTACTATTCTCATCCTTCACGAGGTTGTGTGAATGGTGCGTGAATTGGGAGCGTACAATTCCTGAATAGAGAAATACATAACAGGTAACAATAACTGTGCCGGTGCTCATATAAATATGTCTTTATTAGGATTATAACCATAATATGTTGCTTTGAATGGAACTTCAGCTGAATGCTTGAAGGTGATATTTCAGTAATACTTTCTTTGGTTACTCCATGGTTAGTGACAAGACAGTGACAAATCTTCTTAATTGTATTATCAAATAAATCGTTGAACATACATCATCTAAGAAATCCCATATGTGGCTGTTATATTTGAAGCAACTATCTACATCGATCATGATAACGCACTTGCGCTGCCATGAGTGAAACCTTGATAATACCCAAGAAACAAAAACCTTTTCAGTTTAATTCCCTCATCCGCATAGGCTATTTCAATGATTCAATGAATATTTCAAACAATTTCATAATCGCTTTGATCGACTCGAATGGAAACGGTTGAATATCTTCAAAGGTGATGGATCAACGGTTAGTTTTAACCATGTATGGAAGTCGAAATGTGTTAGCCTCCGCACCCGCGTCATTGCCTTGTTTTCATGGCCTACTCACGAGGGCGAGGCAGACTGTGAGTAGTATATGGCAAAAGGGAATTTCAACTGGGTTTTCCGACGAAAATTTCACTGCGATCTTAGATCTACATGTAAAACGTGGTTTCAGGCCTATAAACCTACGATATAGTTAGGAAATTGATAGACATAAGGTTGTAGCACCTGGTCTGCGGTTCGTTGACTTCTGGGAGGCAGGAGGGAAGTGAAGGGAGAGAGTGAGGGGTAAGCTTGCCTACACTCGATCAGGGCGCGCACAGACCAGGGGAGGCTTCGATGAGCCTCGCATGCGTACTCAAACCTACAGTCACTTCTGAATGAGGCAGATACAGCCGTTTCTCTGGTTGTGATCGGGAATAAACAGCCAGTCCATGATCAACAACTTGTTTACATCAGCGCTGTCTTTAACCATTGATTCTCGGGGGCTATACTGACGATCGAAATAACTATAATAAATGTAAAAATTAGTACCATTGTTACTTAAAGCATTCTATATAGATGTTGCAGAGGCTATCGACATTACGAGCGTTTAAATACTAAAATCAGTTCAAATGTAGTTATTATCTTCAAATCGGATGGATACACACATATATATAGTCCAACTGATTACTTCAGGAAGCCTGTCGGGGTCTGGTTACTCAACAATATATGTGACCCGCTCTGCAAAAACAGGGGTATATAAGACCTGTTTTTGCAGAGCGGGTCACATATGATAATATTGTTCAATCCCTAAACAATATTATGCTTGCTACTTTAGTCACGTATACATACATACTAAACAGTGTTTGCTTATCGAATCAACCTCTCCCAATCCGAAAAGTAAATGCTGAGATGGCCATATCTCACAATTGATATCCCCACAAATATTTCTAAGGCCTATTTCCAATCAAAAACCATGTGCACAGAGTTGAGGAGAAAGAACGCGGATAGGTGGGGAGAAGTTTGAGAGCAGTTCTTTCCATCCTCCTCCACGCATCAACTGCAAGTGTGGGCGTAGCACCACCACTTCCCTCCCTCTCTCTTTCTCTCAGCAAAATTCGGCAGAAAATGCTGCTTCTGCGTCTCCGGAAGCGTCCTTAGCTGGATGACGGCATGATGTTGTGACGCGTTCACCAATCAGCTTCCTCGCCTTGCGAGAGGCGAGCGGGAATCGATCGGTGGGAGGGCGACAGGGCGGAATCGGCGCGGGGGTGACCGGTATGGACACGGGCGGACTCAGCCACAAAATGCCTGCGAACCGTTTTAATCAGTCGCTTCTGAAACCTTTCGTCGTGTTGGCCGTGCCCGGGATGTATCTCGTGTATAAGTACAACCAGTTTAAGCGTCAACAGCAGGAAAACAGCAGGCGCAAAACAGCTGAGAAGGAATTAGCACACCTCAATCAGAAGATTGTGAGTACCACTGTGCATGTGCCTCTCTCTCCCTCTATGCCCGTTGTTTTCTTCCTCCTGTTAGTCTGTGCGTTCTCTGTATGTAGCCGACTCGTATGATAAACATGAGAGCGATGTGTTTTATCATAATGTTTACCCGAGTTGACAGTTGTGTAAATGTGAAGAAGCCAATGCTTTGTTTCACTCTTCAACGTAGCTTGCGGCTGTATGCCTTGTTAGCCATGGATGATATCAATAAGTGAAGAGCGGAGCGACCAGAGGCAGTGATTTGCTTTGCTACCATGCCCGACGTTAGTGCCTCGTGTGCCTTAAGTGTCAGGGGAAACATTAGCCTGGCCGATTGTCTGACTCATCCGCTGATCCATCCTTCACGTCTCGAAGCAAGCGGGAGGGGTGAGAGCAAGCTGCCCTTGTGCTAAAGCTTTCCTGCCCCTCCCGAGTTGTATACAAAGGAAAATATACACTGAGCTGCATAAGGTATACAATCCCAATATAATTGTGTGAAGAGCTTCCACCAGTTACTAAATTGACACTTTCATTTGAGAAGGTCAAACTTGCCGGGCGAACACGGACGCGCAAGGGAATGTCAAGTTTAGCGTTGTCAGCATCTCTCTCCGTACCAATAACATACACTAAGTTGGTTCTTGTAACCTTTTAGTCTAAATTCCATTTCCCACCAAAGTGTCTATATTGAGAATAAGATGATTGGAAAGGCTGACAGTCAGCAGAAGGTGCCCCCTCCAAGGTCGAATAATTTTATCTCTCAGTAGCTTGCAGCAAGCTTTCTCAAGTATGAATGCAGAAACTAGTGTGGTGGTACCTCTTTTCCAAGCACGTGCCGTGCCTTCCTGAATCCTCTTTAGGCAGTTCTTTAACTGATACATTTGAAGGAGAATGGATTCATTTTCCTCTTTTTAAGCGAGGGAAATCTCTTAATCAATCTCATTCAATCTCTTTCGAAACCAAGCTAGGGCTTCAAAGAACTGTATGGAGGGAAGTACTCTCCTGGTTCAAACCTCTCTAAATGATCGAAAGGCCCCCGCCAAGGTTGGTCGCAAATTACAGAAGGAACCCCTCAGAATGCAAATGTCGCAAGCAGTATGAATAATAGGGCTTGCCTTATCCATTTAGTCCATGTATTTCCCTTGGTAAAATGTAAATAGAAAGCAAGAGTAAAGTCTCCAATACTGAAATGTGGATCGCTTTTTATAGCCCCCGCTTAGAGTTATGTATTATTTCCCGTGACATTTCTGACTTATTTCTTTTAGGATTATCTCGATTTTGCCTTTCTAAAACCATGCTTTTACTACGGAACTGTCTGACTGTACATGGACACGTCATAAGATTTAAGTCAGATTTCCCCAATCGGTTTGTATATAATATTATATAGGTTAACCGCTTCATATAGTCATTTACTGGACTACCAGCTCAAGAATTGTAGCGATACTCCCAATAGTTAAATCTAAGTTGGATCATCTCACTGCATCAGGTCCGGAATGACCCTCGACTAAAAGCCTCAACAGTCTAATTAACTAAGCTAAGTAGTCACACGACCGATGTCTTCCACTTACAGTAGTTGATTTTGTCAGACTTGGAGAGGAATGGTTGTTTGTCTTAGGAACAGGGACACCAGAGTGTGCGCCCATCAAGTCAGTCCATGGCCATCTCGAATCCCAAAAGCTCTAGTGCCTTGCCCATTTGAGCATCTCTCTGCCTTCGCCCACTGTTTGGCTATAGGAGGCTAGGACCAGATACAATTTTAGCGCATCCCCGCTGCCAAGCTCCGACAAGCTGACAAACTGAGGGTAGCGAGGGCGGTGTTGCTTCCTTCGGGGCAGGACAGACAATCCAATAAGACCATGCTGGTATGAGAAGACCGAGGTCTGGTGTACACTTGCTTGGTCTCTCCCCCTCATCATACTCCTGCTCCTCCTGCTTGCCTCTCGAAAAAGAACAGGTTTAAGAATACTGTCTCCCCCATTAGATGTTCTCCGGGGTATTAGATCTGCAAAGAAGGGCCTCTCTGGAATGTATCTAATATAATATTGTATGAATAGCCGTCGTCGTTAGCATCCAATGCACATAGATGCTATACATATTAAGGATAGTTTTTCTACTGTTGTCCTATTCTAGTGCAAGATTATATAAAATGTGTGAATACACTCACGAGCTATGCTAAGCTAAGATTGTTCCACTCATCTAACCGATGATTAAACCCAGAAGAATTGCAAATTCAATAGAATTCAAGTTGCTTATGTATCGCGATTTTTAACGGCAAGATGTTCGCGGTTCGGAGTCTCCAGAAGCAGGAATCTGTGCCGTGTACAACTATCTCACTATTTCCTTGGGCTGCTTAGAGCATGTTCTTATAAATGTAAATCCAGAATGAATACTATACAAAAGTTATGATGCAGTGATACGTATAGTCTTCGACCTTGTCGTGTATCCTCTTCTTCTCCTCCTCCTCCTCCTCCTTCTCCTCCTCGTCCATCTCTCTCCTATAATAAAACCGTGTTTGATGAAGGGAAATCCAATGTGCTCTTGGTATTTATGTTTAAATTTAAACAAGTTAATAGATGGGAAAGTAGGTCATCCTTGTCACACGAAAAAAGGGAATCCACCAGTCCGTTATCTTAAATATAGGGCCTACCAGAGAATGTAAATAATACATACACATGTGATCAGGTATTTATCAATCATTGTCATGATAATTTGCATTATGCCTCCCCCTTGTTAAGATGGATAGTTTTAAGAAAGATGACTGCCAAGAATATTAATTTCATCTTTTTCAAAAGGTATCTCTCAAACGTCCTTAAGACCAACTAGTTTTTTTATGCATTAGTTTTGAGTTATTGTTAGTGAAATATTAAGTCATTGAAAGATATATCAAGCTTTGGTAGTGCCATTCATGTATACGCAATCATGTTCATATCACATTTAATCCATCCCCTTACTTGCCAATTATTCAAACCTCCAACTCGGATCAGAGCTGACCTATCGTCTTCGAAACCGTGATGAATGACTCGAGGCAGTGGTGTCATATTCAAAGCCTTCAATACTGTGGAATAAATTAAGAAACCGCCTTATTACAGCAATTCAAGGCTCCCTTGCTTCACCACCAACACGATAGCTACCTGATTTTAAATACTCTAGCACAAAGGAAGCCCCGGTAACTCTAGAAGCATGGGCTGAAAAGACCTGCTTCAATGAGCTCACATTCGCTTCTACTGCTCTAGGCTTTGCTCTGCAGGCGACTTTGAAAAGCTCGGACGATTACGGAATAATCGAATGGTATTGGCCCTGTCTTTAATTATCTAGGCTTTAAAGGCTTAACTGCGAGGCGTGCCTCGGCAACTTTGGGAATTATTATTTCGCGGATGAAATATGGGTAGTCTTGCCCGTGAAAGGTAGTTATACCTAAAAGGCACATACATCATAGCCATACGCTTTTCAGCCATATTTTTGCATTAAACCCTGGTGGACAAGAATACCTCCACTAAGGACTCTGGATTAATAGCCGGACTCGTTTGTGTATGGCTGTAAACTTCTTGCTGGTAGGATGTAAACTTCTTGCTGATAGGATGTAAACTTCTTGCTGATAGGATGTAAACTTCTTGCTGATAGGATGTAAACTTCTTGCTGATAGGATTCCCCGCCATGCACAATGCCCTACTCGCCTGTCGCTCCCCCATGAATATGGGGGATACTGGGCTTTATATTATCATGATATAATATTTACCCATCGGGTATGCAGCTATGATATCATATACAAGCTTCACTTGTCCCGGCCATTTACCCGTTTTACTGCCGCTCCGGGACTGTTGAGCAGCAGGAAAGCCAACATGGGCCATGGTGGTTGTTACCCAGGACGACCGAATACCTCACGAATATATACAATGCAGCTTTGTTTCATATGTTATGTTGTCAGTTGACTTCACATGCAAACCACTTATTATTTTAATGCAAACCCGATTAGAAAGGGGCTGATCACTACATCTAGAATCTCGTTAGGCGAGGAATCCTTCTGCCATGGTCTATGTCCGGGTTCCACCTCACACAGAATAGAGCATTTGTGTAGACAGCATTTGGAAATCTGATCTCCATAGACCTGTGAGCAATATCCTTGGATAAGGAATAAATGCCAAACTTCCATACACATATTTGCTATATCTGAAACACATAATTTTTTTTCTGAGCGCATAAAATGTATATTTCAGGATACATGAAAATACATATTTTGATTGAATAGAATACAGATGTTAAGGCACAATCGAAACTTTGGATTTATAACTATTTGAATACCAAAATAGGTCTTCATTTCCTCTGAAATACACTTTAATTGACAATAACAGTGGCGTGGGCTAAGCTCCCGACTCAACGCTTGAGTGTGTAGGTTTGGGCACATCTGCCACCTCAACTATCACCGCCGCGGTCGCAAATGAAAGATGACCTTTAGGAAGAAGTGTGACTCACCTTCGGTTGTTGGAAGAGTGCGGGGAATAATGATTGAGGTCACTCCGGGCAATTGACCACACAAGACAGTTCCTGTTGTCCGCAAGCTCCCTGGGTCTAAAGAAAGTAACAGATAGAAGATAATGCTAATGATACCTGAGGTGGGAAAGTTAGGTCCGATTCAATGATCCAAATGTCAAGGAGTGCGCGTTCCCATCATCTGTCTGATCCTTGGTGCTCCTAAGAAGTGCCTTAAATAGAAAGCGATCTAATAATAGAAGCCTATTTAGCGAGACCATTTGTCTTCTAGAAGCCTTTCTGCTTTAATGGGCGATTACTTGTCATAAAGCACCTTATGGCCCGAACTCTGAATAGCCTGTAGTAATATAAATAAGTACAGACCGCGAATCAGTTTACCAGAACATCAATACTCAGGTTATAAGTAAATCATGTATAAACCCATCAAGAGTTCTCCCCGTATGGCACCTGTGCTTTACAAAGTATAGCCACATCACTGTATAGAGACGGATAACAGTGCTGTAATTATACTGCTAATGGAGTAGGCAGGTCCATGACAGCAGGCATCAAATTTGTTTCCAATTCCTTCTATGCCCGGAAACGTGCTCTCACCAAATATCATATATCCTTGTTTGTTTGCATTTTTCTACCTGAAGTAATGGATTTAAAACATCCTCCTTTCCATAGCTTCTGGTATTCTTGCACGACGGCCTATATTATAGATGCTCTTTCTGTTTTCCCCTAAAGAGGCATATCAAATAACATTATCCTGTCGTAAAATATGAGAGCACATGAAACTAGCTTCTGTATATATCTTCAAATAGAGAATATACGGTATTCGATAGGTCATGATCTTCATTCGATTTCTGACAAACCCAAGGCCAAGGCATGTGTGTGAGTGTAAACAGGTTGTGCTGCCAACTACGCAGCATGGACTCACTTTCTGAGTTGCTCTGTTCCCTGAAGGCATGGCTACAAGAGCAATGCCTTAGGGACCGCTAAATCGGGGGCATGAGTGAGGCAGAGTGTATCGGAGTCAGAGCTAAAGGAGATGGGAAGAAATCTTTATGAGCTATCTTAAGAGATGGCTGCATAATACCATGGTTAACTAAGGAAGATGTCTGCCATTATGCAGATACCTTGGCATGGATAGCACCTTTGTCGTGGGTAGACCAAAATCCCTCTGGGAGGAGAGAGTAATTATAACTGCTAAGATGTGAGCTATAGGGTGGATGACGCATATAAGCGATACACTCTCACACATACACTCTTCTGAATAACCTAGATCCTCCTCACGTCATGGGTTAATTACGTATCGCCGCTATCATTGTGTGGCCTCAATCTCTGATGTGAGAGCCCGCCTCCACAGTGTCCTAACTGGAATCAGAGATCCTTTATAATCATCTCTAAAGGTATAATACAATATGTCCTCCGTGAGTGCCTAGTTCTGTGGTACGCATACCAGTAGACCTCGTGGAGAATTATGTCTCCTAAGACCAGGTGAATATGAATTAATAATTATCGAATGTTATAAAACAAAAGGCCTCTTCTCCTTTCATCTGCTTTTATCTTCAGTGTTGGAGCGTCAGCGCGAGTGTTTCGCTGATCACATGAAATGAGGGATATGCTGCAAGCTTTTAATGACTCCCTTTTCAGATGGAATATCCCATGCGTATGAGGAGATAGAGTATTGGAATATTCCCATATCGCCCCTCATGGGCTATGTGGTGTATCCCTATATTATAATAATAATAATGGTAATAATAATATAATAATAATAATATAATAATAGTAAGGTAGTGGAGAAGCGCGAAAGAAGGATGCTGATCGTATAGGACTTTCCTCCAGTATTTAGGTTCATATGCTGGAGCAGCAGTTTAAACCATCCCCATGCAGCCGTCACTATACTACTTAGCCTATTAATGAACGGCGTCGGGGTTGCTCAGTCGTGGCTGCTAAAAAGATCACCAGCTGCAGCTTGTTTGGGAGTTGATGGATTGTCCGTACTGGTATCCTAAAGATTGACTACCCCTTTCTCACTGGAAAGCTATATTGTAACAATAAGTCAGGACTCATTAAGTGCTGAATCAGCAGATATAATTTTCGGTATGCCATGGAACACATAATCCACATACCCACAGCTTGTATCAGGAGTGCGAGGGGAATGAGTCTTGTATCTGTAAGGACCCACTTCGGGAAAGTTACTTCTTGGCTGTTTATTAATTCAGGTCTACAACCCTCAGACAGCATTCGTAACAATTTATTGTTGGTGGAATAACAAAGACAAATAACTCTGAACATCACTTTCACTGATTTTTTGATATATTTTTGTCTCGTTTGTCTTTTTTTTTGTGTGTGTGGGGGGGGGGGGGGGGGGATACTGATGATAATACTAAAATACAATTTAGTCAAACATTATACCTGCAATATTTTAAATAATAAACTTAGGGTTTTAGCTTTCTTAAAATAATAAGAAGCCACATTGACTACTTTGTTAAAAGCTATTGCATTTGAAGGTAATGCTTCCGCCAGCATTTCCCGACAAGATTAAAGACAAGCCAACTAGAAGTTACTATCTCCCAACAGACTGCTGATATAGCTGCTTCACTGGTACCAATTATGGTTACGGCCCGGGCCAACACGGGCCAATTGTTGGTCTAATGTGGTAAAATGGCGATTATGTGTGATGGTCGATGAAGGCTAAATGACTGCATGAGCAGAACCAGTCCTGAAATAAGATGCTATGATGTGTCTATTGATGAGCAGCTCGGCAACCTAACGAGTCGTCAGAATTTGGCAGCAGGCCCGCACAGGGGCTCCAGATAATGTGCTTATGCAAGTAGGGCGCCATGAGGGAGTGACTATGGCCTATAGGCAGTGTCATTACTAGAGCGCTTCAGGCCCAGGCGAGATTTAGGTGTTGAGCGGGAACTGGTACTGAATCAAACCCAACAGTTTGACTCCTGAATGCTCTGGTATTGATTGGGAATCTTTGCAAGTTTCTCTCTGTAACCTTCTGTCGGTGCTGCCGTTGTTCCAATTGCGCAGATGATGGTATTTGGTTGGTATCCTTTTCAGCGTTCAGCTAGATAACTAACTGAACTGACATTGAATCTTATTGCTCATGAGTTATCTATGTTCAAAAATCCAATTTTAAAGTAGTATATGATTTTACATATTATATTACTAATCAAAGAATTTATTACACTCCAAATATATATCGGACAAAGTTACTTTCACACAGAGGCAGGTCAGTGGGAAACAAATCTATGGCAACATTCACAAGAAAACTAAACTAAACACAGACATAAACAATGGGCAACGTTCTACTTTCTACAGATAGAGAGAAAGGAACGACATCAACAAATGCATTGTCGATAGTAGGCCATGAAAACATCCCCGTTGTGAGGGTCACTGGGCAGCCATCAGCGCATTTATAGCTTCCTCTATCTATGGGCAACTTGTAGAACACAAACGTCTCTATCTTTATATAATGTGGTCATCCTATTACAAGTCTATCTCTAGTTGTTGGCCAATGTTCTCTGCTCCACTGTAATATGCTTAATCATCTGATTGCTCTCGCCACCAACGCACCGGACGGGTGTGTGACTAGCAGAGGGTAAATGGACAACGCTCACTAACTCGGTGTGAACCGTTGCGGCAAAGTCAATGCATACCCATTTGCAGACCCCCATACCTCTGAGCAGTTCAGACATTTAGGTGACATAATCCATTTGTAACTCGCTCTGGCACAATGAAGGTCATTGTTGATATACATCAGAAATGATTTGTATAGGATCCTCGAAAGCCTAGCTAGGGACCCGTCGCATAGAATCCAAAGAGCCAAAGGTCTCTGGGTTCCCTCTCTCAATTATTAATTGCCACTAAAACGGTGCCGAATCATAGGTGATATTATTTCTACATCTATTTCCCGGGATGTATGTCAGGCAGAAGGGGAATGAACGACCCGAGATGATTGAAAGGTTAGGAACCATTCTTCCTGCTTTGCATGACGGATGTTTTTTCTTGATAGAGGTTAACACTTCTGTATTGAATTACCCTTTCTCTCGTCGTGACTCGCACGAACGTTTTCTCCCTGATAGATTATATTTTGTAGCGAAAGTTCGGCGGTATGCTTGCGAGGGTGTCATTTCCGTTACGATATTGTATAAGACTCCTTTTGATCGCCTAATGAAGCAGGACATTTTTTCCTGGCATCCTTTCTGTGAAGAGCCTTTTGTAGATTGTCCCTGGTGATCTATATTACATCAGTTGCCATGGTGACTCGATTGCTATATGGAAATGTATGTCAGACTACCAAGGATGATTGATTATACTAGTACTAGCCCTTCAGGAAATAATTTCTCCCGAGCAAATAACTTTTTAAGAAATTGTATGAATAATAACCTAATTGTGAAGCATACAGGATGCAAGAAAGGAGACAACTTTAGTAGGTACTAGTTTTTATTGTATCGTCTGCATGAGATGGGACCGAATGAGGTTTTCCAGAGTGCTGTTTTATATATAAATTAGCCTCAATAACCCTTAAACATTAGAACAATGTGTGCTCATTTAGGCTTAGACACTGCTGTATTGAACTATGTGGTTTCCACTGGGAAAAGGATCGTGTCCGTGGGAGACCGCCTTTGTCATACCTCAACCGGTTTATCAAAGCAGACAATACTCACGTTACGATACTCAGGTTTGTCACCAAACAGGCTTCTGTATTTAAGCATTAGGGGAATAATATACAGCGATGTGATATAACATTGAAAGAAAGAGGCATTCAATGTATGATAGCTGCATACTTACTAAGGTTTATTGATGGCAGCTCATGCAGAAAAGGCTAAATTGAATGATCACGCTGTATAGGCTTGGCATTGTAATGGAGTAGTACCAGCATTTCTCTCAAGCACATAGCTTTCACAGCGACAGCTAGAAACCCTAATAATAATTGATTAAAGTTGACATCGAGCACAAAGGCCAACCGGAACAGCACTGAGAAGAGCAATAATCGAAAGGGCCCATTGGGATTTGTATATACCGACCTCCACAACCCACATTGTATCCAATTTATTCCTTAATGTCGGTACTTCATTTCCTCCACGGCAGGTCGTTCTCCATTCTTAACATGATACATTATCGCAGTTCCCTGAATGGTGCAGAATGTGTTGCAAAAAAAAACATTACGGAGCTTACATCTTTTGTTGCATGACTCCAGAAGAGGTGGTTGTTATTGACAATGTATTGATATAGAATCGGGATATAGCAGGAGAGGATCGGTACATAAGAAAGAGGAAGGGTCATATAAGGATAGGCACAAAATGATTTCGCCATTTTTTGCTAGGACTATATTTAAACCGAAGGGAATATTGACTCTTCATACATTGCTTAACTAATTAGAATTACTATGCAATTACGATGCAATTTTGAAAAATTCATGGATTATTGACTGTATGTAAACGCTTCAGTCGTAAAGAATTTAGGACATTCCGATTAAAACCATTGTAGCGTGGATAATTGGGTTTGAGATGTGTGTCAATGGTAAAATGGGCTAGGGCTGTAATTAGGTTAATGAAGCAAATCGCAAACACCTTGTGTGACCCATATACAACAGGCGGGAAGGGCCTTGCAGAATCTATGACCATCGATGGGGCGGCAGTGCGATGGGACCACCAATGACATGAATGCCTGTGAAAGTCGGTCAGTCAGAAACAAGGGAACGCTGACGTATTTATCGGATTTCCATCACAAGGGATCATCACCAGGGCGGAAAAAACCCTTTAAACTATAAATAGATGCATCAGGATCCCAAACCTAAAGCTGACACTAATCATGCAGACGTGTCCACATCGGAGCCATAAAATAGGCCAGGTTCTGAGAGCTATAGTATGCGAGGTTATGGAAAGGTCCTAATCAATACCCTCTCATCGAACTCTATCACTTTGTACAGTGACATCTAGAACTCTCTTGCTTTCCCATAAATCTCGCACTCGATGATAATTTAATTTCTGCTATGGGATCTTACAAATGTCTGCTCCCTAGACAGTGGCGGTACCGGGGGTTGGCTGGGAGCAGCGCGCCCCCCCCCCCCCTACTAGACCCCTTAAAATGGCACCTGGATAAGGGCCAGATGCGCTGTCATAATTTGCACTTTCCTTCAAATTCCTGACTCTACATATACAACCGTCCCAATAACTCCATTTTAGTGTGCAAAATCGTTCAGTAGATAGAGGGTGTCTGAGAAAAGAAAACAATAATTAAACTGAAAAATATGTAAGATGTTTTTTTAACTTAATTCTTTTAACATTAAACTATAGTTTACTTCCTTTCTATCACATAATTCTTTTTACTGTAAATATGTCTATGGGTGTTAGCACCCTATTTCAGTAGTGAACGCCTTAAAAGCATTTTAAGACCCTCAAAATTGGTATTCAAACAAGAATCAGTGACAGTTAACAGTTATGATTCGTCACAATTTTTACAATTCAGGGTTTCCCAGTTATTTCCGTTTACCAAAGGAAACGATGACAGGGTCCAGTAAAATCTTAATTTTGGGCCAAATTATTAATTGGCTCAAATTAAAGATATATATTGGTCTTCTTGTATATATTTCAGACGACAAACTGTATGAATTAAAGGGAAAATTACATCATCTCATGATGAAATTAACATTTATGAAATTTACACTACTCATGTAATATGTCAAACTCTTCAGAAACCATAATCTTATAACAGAAGCTAAGAAAAACGGCATTTATTTTGGGTTTTACCCAATAGTATTGTTTGTCTTAACAGTATAATATTACAATTGGAACAAATATATCCATGTTTGGTATAAGGGCCACTGTATCTTTTTTACTTGTGTTAATTTTATTTTCTCAAAAAGCTTTTTTGTGAAGCAAGAAAATATATTAATGGGTTGTCATTTTTGTTAGACAACTTAGACTTGTGGGGCTTTATTTCATTGTCCTTAGGTAAATTAACTGTTATGCACTCTGATGACACTCCAAACAGGCAAATTCAGAAGATTTTGACCTCAAATGTGCCCCCATCCCTGAACTTCTCTTCTGGTACCGCGCCTGCTGGACTCAATGCATGCAGATTCTTAATTATTTCCCCCGTTGCATAACAATCTGCGAGCTCAATATTAACACTGAAAAAGCTTCTCGCAGATTGTTATGCAACGGGGGCCATGTCTGTAATGCCAAATAAAGGCCATTACAACCGCCTTATTTGACTATGACTGGTGAGTGTTAAATCATTGAAATATGTGACATTGAATCCTGTATTATAATTGTGAATGCTGCTCTCAGTATCTAAATGTATTGATTGCGTGGTATCTGAAAATATTAGCACGGCTGGTTCATATACACATCAGCGCCTTTCAGCAAATGCTGTGACAGCCTCATTCAACGGAAAATAATTGTATGACACGCTGTACCACACGTTATATACATCACGGATCAATATATTTAAATACGGCTGAGGAGGTCATTTGAACCGTGTTTATATTCTAAATATGTCAGCTATTCCTACACTACCTCCCTCCTCTCCCCACCATCCCCTAGGGCGCCTTCTGGGCATACAAATAGGACCCGTATTGCATAGTTGGCGAACAGTTCTTATTGTCTGTGATGG
This sequence comes from Sthenelais limicola, assembly GCA_942159475.1. Classification (NCBI taxonomy): domain Eukaryota; kingdom Metazoa; phylum Annelida; class Polychaeta; order Phyllodocida; family Sigalionidae; genus Sthenelais; species Sthenelais limicola. The sequence goes on along the minus strand of OW804096.1, from coordinate 110,231,985 downwards.
GCTGCTGTTTCTACGTACCCTTTGAGATTGGCATAGTCAAGAAACGCCCAGCTTAGAAACATCAAGGTCCAGACTGTACATACTCATGCATTAAACAGTCGTTCTTTCAGTGGGTCCCTCCCAGATGGTTATTCTAACCTTGATATTACCTCTCGCGGTATTCAAGGGGGGACATTGCTGTATAATGTAATTACAGTACCAGTGATACTTCCATACGCTCGGGCATTTCCGTACATTTATAAGAACTGTCTGCACTAGCAGAGTGGTACTCCGTTGTAGAAATAAACTTGTTCCAAACGGGCGTAAGCAGCTGTGGTACAGGTCTCACCCATTTGATCAATGTTTCGCTATTTTTAAAATTAACCAGAATTAGAATGTCAAGGAGGAGCCAATATGTCCGATAAGCCTCTAGATATTACCCGGAGCAAGTGAGGGAGGCACGTGATAAAGTTCCCCAGGCTGAAGGGCTAGCCACATGGAACTGACGGGAAAAAGCGTTCCTGCGGCACGGGTAGCGTAGCCAAGGTCATACAAGGTTAGAGAATAGGAATCGGCTGCCACTGTACGAGTGGCAGCCGAGATCAGCCTGGTGCTGCAACCGAGGCCTCTGACTGAGCAAACGGCGGTGTTCTTCATTTAGACTTAGACAACAAAGATCAAATATTGCCCTGCCTAATCTATAGAACCCATATAACCAAACATTTTTACTCGTTCACAACAATTTCAGCGTGTTATCGCTTGGGAGATTTACAGTGGAAGAAAATTTCATCTTAAGAAGTAAATTAAGGAACAGTTCTTGATCAATTGTTTTCCTGGACTCTTGGATAAAAGTGAGTCAATGAGTCTAATTTAGCTCGATTTTTATGCGGAAAATTGGTATACGAACGATCCCAGCGCATCAACATGGGGCTAGGTAGGGATTGGTCAACCACCAGCAACCGATGCAAAGCACTGGTGTCTTGCCTGTCTAAGAGTTTCTCCTTATTGATTTTTTAGCTTCATTTACAGGCGTCCGTGCTGCCGATGAGAATGTGGCTTCCACTCTGGCTTCTGCTCTGGCTTCCAGAAGAGGCTCTCCCAATAGCAAAACTGATACACACTCCAGGAAGGGAAAACCAAATTAGAACCATTCCCACAGTACAAAATCATGTAAACCCGTTGATTAATACCCTTTTGATGTGTGATTGTGTGCTGACACGAGGTTCGCATTCTATGGGAAACAAAAAGAGATGAAGAAGCAGTTGATATCATCAGATTTATTCGTCGGAAGACAAAGGGGTTGCGCTAGGCAATCATTTTCCTAGAATTAAATTTGTGAATTACCCAATGCTCTGTGAGATAATACACTCATGAGGTCCTAGTTGGTATTATCCCAGGGGCCTCCCAAGGGGATGTTTTCAGTTCTGCTAAGGCTTGCTCGTTTCAACTGGTTCTACTTTCTACTTGGTGTTTCTGCTTCTCCTCAACCCACCCCTTTGCTACTTCTGCTGTCCCTCCTTCAGCTCGTGCTCTACCCATGGTAGCAGATAAGTTATTCAAGTGTATGCACATTATATATCGCGCCTGTTGATCTGGAAGCGTACATAGATGTGTATTTGGCCAAGTACAACTTAAAGCGAAACCCGTTTGTCTTATATAGAGTTTCAATAATAGTCGGACAATAGATCATGATTCCAAGAACGTGGTGGGTAACTTTGGGGGGTGAAAATCTGTATAATGGTGACCAGGAGTTGATGTATAGAATGAATTGAAAATCGGTCAATATATTAACGGCGAGATCGAAGGAAATATATGAGGCGCTAATACAAGTGTTCCTAGGCTGTGAGGACAGAAGTTCTAAATGAATTCGGCTATTAGGCGAGAAAGAGAGCGCTACTTCAGGAGTAAATATGACTATCTGTTACCATGTGAATGTACAATAAATGTTAGGCTGCAAGCCCTCCAATTTAAGCTACTAAACAGATTAAACAGTTTAAGTGTTGCAAGCTATACTTGAATAGAATTCGAATAAAGAAAACAGATATATGTAATTTCTTTCATAGGCTAAGGTGAATCTGTTTTGACAGACCTTAATGAAGTGGGCAAAAAAATGATAAAATGGTTTGAGAAAGTGGTACTATAATATATACGCTAGAATTTACATTTACAAGCGCAGGCTATTTCATACATGTATGTAAATGAAATACATGTTTTTTTCTCGAATATCTGAGAAAATTTAAGTCAGTGTTGAGATCCCTCGGGGATGGTGCGTCCTTGTTACAATAAGGAGTTTAAAAGTAAGGTTTTTACCATCAGCTATAGGAAAAATGTAAATGGAGCGCAGGTTGAGAAATATAAAAGCGTGTATATAAGTACGTAGAGCATGCACTATATAAGGTTGAGTAGAAAGAGTGTACCGAGAATTTGTATTTGGAGTACAACTATTTACTCTTGATATTCCGGATATGTAAATATTGATGTATCCCCGACACTGTATATTGTCTAACTTCTTGAATTAATATGTTGGGCTTTGGGGTTGTTTTTTGTTGTTGTTTTTTTGTTTTTCTTTGTTTTTTTTTGCGGGGGGGGGGGGGGGGTGGATAAGAGATCAGGCAAATACTCATAACATCATTTATTAAAACGAAATTTAAGAAAAGAAAATCTTGAATCATTATGCAATATTTTGTCTTGTGAAATCAGGTTTTCTAGAAAAGTTCAAGGACTTGTGATATCGGTCATGACTTAACCCCCGCGGCCTCCTTTGCCAAAATGTAGACATATGTCATCCGTTCCACGAAGACGCTCATATAGGATGTTTTTCCATCTTAAGAGGAAGATAGATTAATATCATTGAAGGTATACAGATCCACTGAAGAGGAAATCTGGGGTGTTTGCTAGACTCTCTGTATATTTGCATTGATTTCTGATGATAAGTCTCGATGGAATATTAAAATGCTAGAGGGAGAGGTCTGGCGTGGCTGAGCTATGCTTGTTTCTGCTTCTCCTTGCACTGCTCAATGCGCAGCGGGGGTAGCGGCGGCATTGGCAGGGGTGGATCCAGGAGGTGGACCCTAGGGGGGGGCACATCCAGTCCTCATTTAGGTCATTTATGTGTGGTGGGAGGGGGCTAATTAGCTTAATTTTTACGAACAAAATTATTACCATGCCAAAAATGTTTTTAAAATACACATGAATGTTACTGGTTACACAAAAAACCTAGAAAGGCTGGTTTAGAATAATGACCCTACAGTGTCATAGCCACCATATGGGCCAGGAGGCATGGTTATTTGTAAATAACCAGGGGAGAACATGCTATGACGTCTATTCAAGCATCAAGCCTTCATTGACCAGCTAACATGACTTCATTTAGTCAGTAAAAAGTCATTAAAAACTGTGGTAATTGGTCATTAAAACTCATTAAATTAAATTAATGTGCTCTGAGCCGCAGGAACCATGTGTAGGAATAATTATTAGGAAAGACTTTTGGAATAAAATCTATTGCAGTTATTCTTTTTACCTTGCTCTGATATATCCAGTGATATGAAAATTACAATAGATAATTGATATTAGAGTATGCCTAGTACTGGACACATTGCTTTTTAGTCCATATTTATTTGGACAACACGATTCGGTCAGGTGAGGTTTAACATATAATTTTAAATCATGGGGATGCAGTTGCAAAGTATTGGGTCTGTGTATATATAATTATATATATGTATATAAGGGATCTTTTTATTTGTTTTGCATTGGAACTATCAGAGATTTGCCTCAAATAACTTTAATGAGGTGGGGTCTAGGGGGGGGGGCACGTGCCCCCCAGGCCCCCCCCCCGGATCCGCCCCTGATTGGTATCCGCTAGGTTTGTGGTGTTGGGCATGCATTGGACATTGAGGCTGTTGAGGTAGAGGTAGTTGAGTGGCTCAAATCTGGAAATAATTCGAATACTCCACACAACTGTTCGCTTGTTTTCTTTCAGTAAAACCCAGTCCCTTGCTTCCCCTGGATTGCAAAGTATTATTTCGAATATGGAACCCTTATGACAGCAAAAGATACTGCGCATTTGCGTATGAGATCCATACTAAATTATTTCTACGCATATAGCTATACAACGCATGACTATAATCTAGTCTTTTATACGCAGTATGTCGTAAAATCTTTAAAACGCGATCTGTTGCCCACGAACTGACCTATAAGGTGAAATGGAATAATTTGCATTTTCCTCAACTGTCTCCTACATGAATCTCAACATGGGATAGTGGGCCATTCTTCCATCAAGGGTCATCTCTGTGACAGGTAATCTTAGTATTGGCCGAGAGGTTCGCGATTAATGTGACAACTGAAGTAGAAAACTAAGCTAATTTTGAAGATGGGACACGTGGAAATAACTTATAAAAGGGCGGAGATGAAGGAAGTTGAATATCTCAAAGAGATATGTCAGAAGATATAAAGAATTCCAAACATAAAGAACATAAAACGGTTCTACATTTCGCCATTTCTTAGAATATAGTTCGGACAAGTGTCTCTCTGTCTGGACTGCCTCTTCCCAGTGTAAAATAGAAACTATTTTCTCGGTACAGGAACTATCTGCCGCTGGGCTGTACCACTATGGAGTACTCTCAAGTTCATTTAACATGGTTGGCTTCATCATTTCAACGTGTTCCCTTTCATCTCTTGTGGGTTGCGTTTTTATTGGGACTTCTGCAGTCAGTCAACTAGAATCGCAGAAAATGCCAGAATTAAAATAATAACCACTTCCCGTGGCTGTAATTTGTAGCCTGGTGCTCACTGGTGTTTGTGCCAGCGAAAAGTCCTCGGGCAGTGATGAAGCTTGGGATTGTAAAAGGGGTGGGGGCATTCTTGTTCCAAAAGGCAGAAGGATGGGGACAAATTGGCCCCAGTTTATATCTGCCACATAAAACTTCCAAACGTGATATAGATAGAGTGGTGCGCCAGAACCACCACCTAAATACTTAGTCGCTGGAGGTATGGTAGAACTTACGCCTTCGTGGCGCGGGGCAAGCTGGTAAAATAATATATGCCGCCCGTCATGGAAATATATTGTTTACGTCGCTTATATGTTATCTTCTAATTGGATTGATTATCTAGGGTTAAATGAGGTGCGTGTAACACATTCTCAATATCACCAGATAATAACATTTTCCACATGTGACTTATTTGGCTGGGGTGCGCATCGATTTCAATCTAATCCATTGGAAGACACCTTTTGGCTTTTTCTTTATAACATCACATTCTGCCTACATCATATTGGGACTCGCACCAGGGACCCCCATTTACTAAACATGGAAGGATGATGGAAGGTTATTAGGATCGGAAATCTCAGCAGGAGGCTGCAATAATAGTCACGGTCCATTCTGGTCCCGCCTAGCCCAATCATTGGAGATATAAGCTAACATCGATTCCTGGTATCCCATTCATATCCACGTCTATCGAGGCAAAAAGTAATTCCAGTTAGCATCCAAACGTACTCTATACTTGGGCTATAGCGGAATGCACACCAAACCAGGCACTTATAACACTGTCCTTGCCTATGGAAATGAGTGGAAACTTGAAGAGGGCTACAGGCGGATGCTTTACAGTGCAGCTAATTTTCTCTAGCCATTGGTATTCTGGGGGAAACTATATCTGACAGAAAATCAACCGCCGAAGCTGATTACAATGCGCTGTCCCACTCTATCTACACATGACATTATATTTGTACAGGATAGCATTGTCATAAGATAGAGCTAATAACTATATGCCATTCTGGGCCTGTTTTACAACTGCATGCGATCTGCTACCGAGCACCCCACCCGTCATATACATCCTATGTTGGTCCTAATTTCAGATATTATCACGCGCTCAAGGATATACCGGTCCATTGTAGTATCCCTTTATTGCCTCCGAGATAGGTTCCATCACATGGGTGATCACGGTACGATGACATTGAGTATGGGACGTGTAAACAGACATGGTCTTCCACGGTTATTTCATAGCTATAGCTACGATCTCCCGATAGAGGGATGATCGTCTGCACAGATGATTGGTTAATGCCCAGATACATAGAGGGGATGCAGAACAGTTAAGCAGTTTTCCCTCACTGTAACGGCCATAAGGAGTTGGTTCTATTCCCTTGTCCCTTCTATCTCGTTGCTTCTATCAAGGATACGGAGGAGGAAATCTTTTTTCTCAACATATCGAAGGCTATAGGGGGAACGGTCATTAATAATGTAAAAATTGGTTAATTGCCATGCTGTAATTTGCTTTGACTGTGTAATAACTGGGTTTATATATATGTAGAGACTTGAACCTCATACCAATGAGGTTCAAGTCGGCTAAACTAAAGGGTTAGAACACTCATTTGTTTTGTGGCCGAGGTCATATTTTGATTGACATAGTCCATAGTTTGCCCGTTTCAGCAAACTGGTCACTATTGCTTCGCTACCTCCAACAAATCACAGGCAGGTCATCGATCAATTATTAGTGAGCGGTATATGAGGTATACAAAAGGCCCAAACATATTCTTATATACAATTAGTGTTTTTACATACAATAAAAAGGTTATTCAACCTTATTTATACTCCCTATCCAGGTTTGAAATTCATAATAATAATTGAAGTCCACTTTGGGACAGAAAATTGTGCTATTCAACCACATGCATGGTCAACCCTACTATTACGAATCATGTAGTCTATATAAGCGGTTGATAGAAGGGCGGTTGATGCAGTTTAGATTGAGCGGGGAGGCATGTAATTGGCACAGATTCAATATGACTGATGAATCGTTCTTCGCACTAGGTACATTTACATCAGCTGCAGAAACTGATGAATTATTGATGAATTAGTCACCACCCTCTCAGGGGAAATATTTTGCAAATTTACCTAATGCATTATAATTAAAGCTTGAGATTCGATGTCTCCCATGCATGCACCCATGTACACCTTTCGTTAATTCAATAGGGAGATTTCTAGTTTGATTATGCTGTGGAAGTTTTAACATCATTACCGCAAGAATGATAGGTGATTTATCTAGCTGGCAAGAGCAATATTCTTGTTAAGAGAAGAAGCAAAGTTGCAAAGAATTAAGAATCTGCTACTCCCCATCATCGGACTAATGGTACACTGATGGAGGGATTTCTCGCAAAATGTATCCCTATTCACTAAGGAATTGACTCCGTACGATTGAACTGTCGGAGCAACTCGAGATTGGTTGGGAGCAAAATTGGGTAATCAAACTTGTGTCCGGCGCATGTCAACTGCTTACAATGCACGGGCCTTCCCGGAGGCAAGGGTCGGGCCGTGGGGCTGTATGGCTAATTTTCACGCATTGCCAACCTCGCCCTGGTCCCTCCAAAACACCATTTGCAACCACAGACTCATAAACAATATACGGACCGGCAGACATTCTTTTTCACTGAGAGGGCAATCTAGCCCCCTCTGTAAGCTGTCACGAGGCCTAAAGTACCATTCTATTTACTTGCAGCTGCTGGTCATTCTCTCCCTCCTTCACCCGCTCTCATCTCTCCAAAGGGGAGGAGAGAGAAGGAGAGAATGACGCCACATTTGCCCTGATGTATAAGAGGTTAGTGCTGGCCGCAAGTATGGAGTAAATAATAACGCGAGAAGCACTTAATACGGATCATTGGTATAGGCATTGCCGAGCTCGGTAGAAACAGGCACAACACGCAAAATACACTACCATCCCATACGACAAACACCAGCAGGATGTGACACGTCATTGTTAACATAATGTTGCTTTGTGATGGCATTAGTGTACTTTATATTGTCCCATTCCCGGATATCTTGGCTAAAATATTATGGAAGGGATAGAATTTAGCCTTCAGTACATATTTGTAGATACTTTTGCAATCAAAAGTTACGTCACAAGAACGGCGTTTTGCTACCTGTATAGGGTATAAATAGTGGATGACTCCAATGGTCAGACAGGAAGATTTATAGATATTAATAAATCTCCACTATTTGTGTAATTATCAGCTCCCCCCCTCCAGAATATTGAGTAGCATTTGTGGCGATTTCTGATGAAAAGCTGTTGTGAAAGTCCCTCACAGCTCTGTCCCACATTGAACGATTTGCAAGGCAGAACATTTAGAATAAAACCCAACACTTCACGTTGATTTGCTCTCTGGGGAGACTCCCCCGAGAAGATTATTTATATATCGTGAAAGTTACGTTGCTAATTTATGACGAGTGCAAAGTCGTGTCCCATAGTTGCTTGAGATGTGTTGAAGTTCCATGCTTCAGAGGATATAGCGAAACAGTAGTGACAAGTTGTTTGGCAATCGTCGCAGGTATGCGACACTGGACCCATACTGAAGACGTGGCCATGACATTGATGAAGAGCGTTATGGGGCGCTTGGAAGCCAGAAATCTCTTTAAAAAGTGCACTTCCTTATAAAGAAAGGCAAGCCACATCACGATTTCTCATAAATGCAATCCCTGTATAGCCTCAGGATCTGGTAGATAACTTTCAGGCACCTTGTCATGGCATATATGTGTATCTTTGGAGAATATAGAAAAGGCATTGCTGCGATTTAGGCCTGGAAGAATATATGCATGTTTTGTTTGTCTAGGTTATATAGTTTCTAACTTAGGTTATAATGACTGTACAGAGTACATGCTAAAGGCCACATTTCTATAACCTTTCCTGATCTTATGAATATTGAGCAATGTTATGGCTATTTCATAACAGTTAATGGAGTACTCAATCTAAAAATAATATTGCAATGTCTGTATGTGTACGAATACAAACATGTGACCCATCAACACCATAAACCATTTTGATTAATAATTTCCCTGTGACACGCAATCAGTCCCATTCCATATGGATATATATGTAATAAAGTTTGTCTCTGTGGTGCTGATAACAATCTCATTTATTTTCCAATAAATATTTTTGTTTGTCAGTCGCAGATGTGATATTTGCGGAAGATATATGGTTGACAGGTATACTGGCGCCCGGATAGATATGTGACTGCGATGATTTAACATTTGGGGCGAAGTGGAACATAACTCAGAGGTAGAAATGATTAGTTACAACTTGCGCTCATTTGCCAACTTCCATAAATCTATCCCACCAGCCTCCCACTATGTGGATGGGGCGGGGCCGGGGGGGGGGGGGAGTACATATTTTTACTGCTAGATCTAGGAGCAGATAGTACACTCATGTGACTGGTTTCTATTCCATGGGCAAGAATGCTCCTCTTAATATTATCTCACTCAGAAACAGAAGTTTTCCATGTTAAAATGAGTAGAAATTAAGTATCATTTCCATGTCACACTAGATAACATATGATATTATCAGATGTTATCTAGTGTGACGTGGAAATGATAAAGGTATATTGATTGGCCAACAAATGACCTCACACCGATCTAATAACGTGTATTGGGTACTTAGAAAAGAACGCCTTGGTGTGCACTGCGTTGTGTTTTCATATTTATTTCCTATGCTATCTGGAAATTACACCTGATCACTAATGCCCAATTCCAGATTAATTTTACATGGTTATAGACGTTTGAGATGTATACTATTGCTACATGTATTTCTCGTATATGTTTTGATAATAATGTGTTGTTTTTGTCTTTGCAGGTAAGTAAATACTTTGATCTGACCCCAGTATTGCGGTAAGAAGAACCACTCCTTTACGTATTTACGACTATTTCAATCTCAAGACATAATATGGGACGATTCTATTTGAGAGAAATCGGTAGAAAAACATTTTCTTATAGACCCAATATGACCTCGATGGTGATGTATGATCTCGATTTATTATTCCGCCGCTCTTTTTAATCAAGTCTCTTTTCTGTAATCCACTATGAAGCACCGCTTCATTTGGGGGACACAATTTATTTTTGACAATCAACAGTGAACAATTATACTCGTTACAGTTCAGTTTCGTTTCTTTGGTCGGTAGGAAAAGTAAAAAGAAAAATATATTCCAATTCAGGAGTAGGTAGAGAGATAAACTCGGTGTTAAATTACCTTTATATGCATCATTTGACGCATGGATTGGTACAAGGATGGAATTAGAGCTTTAACCTTGAGTGCTTCGTGCATCACAATCAAGTGGTTCGAGATATCGATTTTCATACTTGGTCGTGTACATGGAAGTGTATGCTCACACAGGCTCACCAGGGCTGATTTGGTGGCATAAGCAATACAAATACAAATAAAATTTCAGGTATGTGCCTAATGGGATCCCACGAAAGCAAGTTACCATGAATTGCCAAGAGTAAAACTTGCATATGCCTTTCATACTTAGAGTAGAGCAGGACAATCCCGAAGTTCATATACTAATGGCATTTGATTTTCGTAAGAACTCGCCCCTGAAGTTTGCTATTTGTGTTGGTTCCAAAATATGAAGGCTAATAATCTATAGATTCACAGGATTAGCTATTTCCATATTAGCTGTATATGTTATACGTAGAAAACAGATTATTTGAGGGAGGAAAATTGACGTGGGTGAAAAATGAGATCAGCATTGCCAGGCAGTGTGGGCCTTGACGATTGCTCGAGGGAAAATGGTAAAGATGGCACTGGATAAAATGCACTATCTCTTTCCAACATCTTGAGCTAGTGCGTGATGTCATAAACACAGACAAATAAATTGATCTAGTTACTTCCACAGTGGGAAGTCTCCATTGAAGCAAGACAGACTTTCGAAATTTCACTTCTCATAATTAGTGGTAAGCCTATTGCACTGTAATCCAACTTTGCGCTTGGAAATTGATATAATTTGTACTGTTCTGGTATACTGTTATGGTTATTTTAAGACAAACTTGCTATGATATGAAATACTCGGTTGGTTGTCAGGGAATTCCTGCTTACGAACGTGAACCCTTTGATTTGACCACCGAGTACAGATGACTCACATATACTCCATTCACACTACAAAATCGAATCGGACTAAATCGAACCAAATCGAATCGTGGCGAACTAAGTTCTCAAAAAAGTTTGGTTCCCACTACTACATAATGCGCATATTGACAATTGACTTCTGTTCACACTACACTCTTTAGATTTCAATTTAAACTGCTGGCAAATATGATTCGGTTCACTTCTGTTCTGTTCACACTTGCTCAAATAACATTAAATAAACAAAATGGATCATATTGACTTCTATAGAATCTACCTACCCTATACATGGATTCTAGAATTTGCTTTGGATTCAGTTTGGAAATCGCTTTGAGGTATAGAATTGTAGAAATAAGTGCTTCAAATCATTTTGAAGCATTTTCTAAGCTGTAGAATGAAAGGGGTAATGTAGTATAATATAGTGGTTATTACTTAATGTTGTGACTGAGACAACCCAGGTTTGAATTCTGGACACGACACCAACAGATAATGACCCTTCGTTTGTTTCGTTTGAGGACAAGATTAATGATAGGACCAACATCTATTATTACTCTGTTTATTCCAAAATTCGTTGGGAGATCTGATGAAATCGTGCATACACATCATTGGTTTAGTACATGATGAAGTATCACAGCAGTAAAGGAGAAGTAAATAGGAGTAGTATATAGGCCCACCTTGTAGATAGCATCTAATGAGCTGTTAGAACACGAGGTTGTGTTGCTTAGGTCGGGTCTACGCGTCCATAGAAAGAAACGTGAGTAGTATAGGAAATGTGTAATTGGCTATGGCACTACACATATATGAAGACTATAACCCAAAGAACAGACCACACCCAAATATCTGTCCATTCCATTGTCATTAAACAATGGCTCAGGTGGTTCTACGATATTATATGGCAAAGTCAACACCTGCCATATATACATTGTTTTCAAACGTGTAACATGTACATATGAAATGATAAACATCAGATACACATCTTACCTCGAAGGCGACTTTCGAATCGACCATCTCATCTGAGGTGTTCTACAATGTCGCCCACCATGCATTTCTCACTAGCCAGTCATATCCATACAGACCAAAACCACAATTGTTAATCATTGCTAACAGTAAATGAATGTACCGTATAAAGTATTATCTTCCTTGCCAGTCATATGCATACTTTGATAATTATCCAATGGTTAATCAGTGTTTAGAATAAATTAATGTATAAAGTATGAGGAGAGGGGAGGAGAGGGAGCGCACGTACTGTGGGGAGGTAGAGAGGAAGTGAGGAGAGAGGGAGAGAGAGAGATATCCAAACCACAATTGTTAATCAGCTCGGGAGGTTGTACGATATTTATATGGCAGTATCAAATATATGTATACATTAATTGTATAATGTAGAATGTATAAAGTGTTTTCAACCACTAACTGTCGCAGATACTTGTTTATAGACGCAAATGATTGTCGGGAGGGATCAACATATTCGGTGGAACGAGAGCAAGTGGAGAGGCATCTCTATTGGCTCGTCGTTTATAGGAGGCACCTGGTGGGTCATCACCAGATCACAAAATAATTGTCTGAAGGGTAGTCGTCCTTTGCATCCCCAGTGGTAAAATACCGAGTGACAACAGAGGGAATGAGCTAGTGATGTTGTCCTTCGTTCCGAAAGGATCTCCAACGCTTGTGAAGAAAACCCAATTTATTTGACCAAAGACGATGAAATTGGCCGGCCAGCGCCCTTTGGTGTCTAAATCGATAAACAATATTAGTTGCCTTGCAGTCGCTGGAGATTGCCAATTCTGCCATCTTAGATTTTGCTCGCCACAGGAATTGCTCTGAACCCATTTATGGCTGGAGCCGTTCCTGGTAAAAGAGCTAGGTGGTGCAGCAGTTCGCTGATGATGGATATACCACGGCATGTATGTCATGGTCAAAGCGTTGTTACCATACGACCCTATCAGCCCTTTGTTGAGGTTGTCCTAGACAGAAGAAAATGTCCACTGTTAGCTGTATTCTCACCCGCATAAAGAACGTAACGTACATGTCCCCACATATAGGGATTCCAACAATTATCTCTGCCCTGTTCCTAAATTATTCTGGCTAATCTTGGAAAATTCCCAACGTTGTATCACGCCAGAAAGGAAAGGTAAAGAGACAAAATATTGTCTTTGCAGACACCACAGTTATACATAACTAGTATAATATTCGTGACCACATATATGCGAGGAGACCGAATCAATAGCTATAGTGGCTTGGGAAGGAGTGTTATGTGCGCCAATACCATGGATTTGTTCCTACTGCTGCCATTCTTTCCGTGGGCTAGGATCGTGTGATCAGTTCCAAGGCTCTTATTGAAGGCTCCAATAGAAGCATTTTTCGTAAAGACACACATTGAATTTGGCCCTGGCGTCGAAGGATAATATCATGAAACATAGCAGTCGTGAACACAATGTTGACAGTTTCAGCTTATTTCAGCACATCACATCGTATAGTTGAGACAAAAAACGAAGACAAGTACACTATAGCTCTAGTTATAGACATATTTCCTTGCGTATGGATAGTACAACTGGGCAAGGCGTTGCGTTAACTGAAATCCGTATCGTTATTGTATTGTATATAGTTTATTTCCAGTAAACAAGTACAGAGTTATATAAATAGATGTCTGGAAAAAGGATGGCCTCCTTATGACAGAAACACTTTATTTTATTTGAAAATTTATATTGGACTGTATTTTATTTACCTCTTTATGATTTAAAAAAAAATTGGGGGGTGATCGCTTCAAATTTTTCGTAATGTCTGATTTTTTGTAGACTATTGACTGGTACTCAGTGCTTAGCATTGATGTTTATGGGACTTTTAACACCTTGTGTAGATTATAATATTTTTTGTGTTTCCGGGTGTATATATATTACTCTAAAACGGTAAAAATGAATTAATCTAGGAACCATGGCAATCACTGTGAAAAAGGCGTTTACACTTTGAGTACCGTAATATGGAACATATATGGTGCAGGGCGCACAACTCTCTAGACCTATGTGCGAGAATTTCTTTGTTTTCGGGTTTCGGTGATTATCATGAGATTTGGGAATGATGTTTATAGTTAGAATTTTATTCTTCTTCTCTCATTGTAACCGGGGGAGTTTCCTCTATAATTTCTGCAATTGTCATTACGATTGATTGATATTAGCCTAGTATTATATTTCTGATTGCAAAGTCCCCCCCCCCCCCCAGCCTAGCGCAACGATCTGATTGCGCAGGGTTTCATGCAACTCCAAGAAAACTGTATCGCAAACAGATCGCTTTATAATGTTAGTGATACGATATGACAAACAGCTCATGCAACGGGCCCCTAGAGGCCCTTAAAGAGCCCGAAAACCACTATTCTTGGTGCAAACATCAACCCCTTAATGATATCAACACATTTTTATAGTTTCCAGCGGCTGTCTAATATTCTTATTACTGCTGTGAGTCTTGTTTGTGGTTTTAGCCAGTGTCTTGCCGCTCCCTACCATGGATATTCAGTGGCACGTAGAGCCACTTGGAGAAAGGGACATACACGGGAAGCCTTTATATTTGCACATCTCTATAGTCTCAGCAACCTTCACCAATAGCCCTCAAATAAGTACTGGCTTCACTGTCTGCTGCACTCCACAAAAAATACCAAAGGCCGTTAAACATTAGAATTGCTTGGGGCTATGGTACCATTGTCTGCAATTTGAATCTCACAACGTTCAGGTCAATATTGTTAGGCACAAATAATATATAAATTATGTCGTTTACATTAGTCCGTACTTCGAAACGGAAATCGCTTCCAGAAGCATTTTGAAATCAGTTTACCTGAAAAAAGCATTTGAGCAAACATTTTGATCAACGACAAGCAAGTTTAATTAACCCCTGCGGTGCAGTATGGACCGGTATCAAAATACAGGAGCGGACTTATTTTCAAAAACAAACCCGAGGCGTGGATGTTAAATTACTGTTGGTAGTAACAGCGAATGGTGGGTTTTCTTGGTGAACAGTGCTAACGGATTAGCATATGGTCGCCTGTCGCATTGACACACGAGCTCGATTATTGACATCTAATATACTTCTAGTTTATTAATATTGATCAAGAGCAGGTGGAGTACTGGCTTGCAATGGGGGTCAGGCTGAGTATTACGTTTTGGGTCCCAAGCCTAGAAGCATAACAAATCCCATTGTGTACTTACGCCAAGAAATATTTCAATGACAGGATCCCTTTGAGTAATATATGCCTTGAGAAATACGTTTAAGATATGCCACAGTGTTAGCCTGTCCCCTGTCATGGATGAATTATACATGTATTCCCCTCGTGGAGGTAGACGAAATAAAAGGATGGATTTCTACTACGAAGTTTACATTTGCATAGTTAGGCGGTCTGTTAACATCACACTATTCATTGATGGTTGCCATTTTGCAAGGTTGTTGAAGGCTTAATGTCCTGGGGCCTGTTTTATAAGCTAAGTAAAGGACTTTTTCTGTGTGAATACCTATAATCTGCTCGCACCCCCTTGCTTCAGTGGGAAATTCCTATGGTAAAATGCATTGTGTGCATAGACCATTCCATCTCTAAAAACATTCCTTACCAGCTACTAAACAGGAAATATAGATGCTCACGAGGGAATTCCTAAGTCCCATCGTTTCAGTTATTTTCCTACAACTCTTCCTTTCCAACAAGGAGAGGAACACACGTGAGAAATCACTAACACCTTTCTCACCCTGAACCACTCAATAATTCAAACAACGTGGTATTCAAGGTACATGGTAAATCAGAGACCATGCCTTGTTCTCACTAGAAATCAACACTATTGACACACAAACAATTGAGACAAACCTAGAAATCAACACTATTGACACACAAACAATTGAGACAAATTGAGACAAAAGGACAAATTTGAAAAGTTTATAATGAAACCCTAAGGTTGTGGATTTGAGTCCCATCTGTGGGTCTAAATTTCGGCACCAAAATGAGACAAAAGGACTATAGTTTATGGCAGGATAATTATAGTGCAGTAATTTCTCTCTGATGTTGAGGTGTGGAAGAAGGAATTCCATAAGTCCCTGTTAATCAGTTCACATCCTCGTAAAAAAAAAGCTGGGCCATGGCCTCGGCTCGCCCCCCTCGATCCAATTTTGGGGGAAGTTCCTCCTGTCATAGATCAAATCCTCTAATCACACCATGTTCTAGTACACTGGCCATAATTATAAAACAAGCAAAACTCCTCGGGAGAACTAGAGTTGTCGGTGGTCGACCCCGGTTGCTGAGACTTTTGGTTGGGGGTAGCGGCCCACAGTCCTTTGCCCCTGACTGCCGGCATTTTGTTTCGTGCTTTGGTCAGTCGATGCTCTGTTATTCACTACTGCATCCACGACATACCTGTCGTATTCCATCAGTGGCGATATCATAGAATTTACGACTTTGCATTAGCTCAGCTGCGAACTTGTGTGACACATATGCAGCAATATCTCCCCCAGTAACAAAAAGGTGTTCAGCCACACTAGCCCAACCAAAAACTAAATCTACATAATCCATCTTCGAATAGTCCTTCTTCTTGGTGTCAGATTTAAACACATAGAAATCGGGTCTGAATGCTTTACCTTTCTCGTCTTTAGGCGCAGTTGATTTGGTCAGAACATCGAACCAACCTCCGTCTGGCCTCCCCCCTCTCCATCTTCCCCCTTCCCCCTTCCCTATAAAGGAAGGGAGCGCCAAACTATAATTTGAACTCTAAATAATGAAACCTTAAAGTCGGAGGTTCAAGTCCCATTTGTGGGTCTAAATTGAAATTCCTACATCTCAGCACCAAAATGTAATAAAATGCAATGACCCTTTGTTCGCTTGAGGAGAAGAATAACCGAAACCGATGAAAGTTTAGTATCATTACTCTGATGTAGTAAACCGCATATTTGTAGGACTTGAGTTGCAAATTCCGTGAAAAGATCAACAAACGAAGGTAAATTTATTCGTTTGACTAAGTTTATTGACCCAGAAACACAGTTACAATAGTGAACAGTGGGATAGCTTGCTTTAAACAACAGAAGTATATCAGTCCGCGGGGCGGCATGAGTCTTTAGTGTCAAGCAAAGCCTGGATCCCCTTGTGGAGCTGATGTACACTGCACCTACCGTCCACAGGAGGGTGTCTGCAGTGAAGACGTGGCATTGAAGTGCTGGCACCTCCTGGCGGAACTGGCTGGAACAGCGTATCTCAAGAGAAAAAGGAAGAGAAAATTGTTTAAAAAAGTAAAAAAAAAGATCTCACGAGAAAGAGTAAAAAAAATTCTTAAAAACACAAGATCTCACAAGATTTGCCGTGATATGATTTATAAAGGGGAAAACAAAAAAAAGAAATCCTAAAAACCAGATGAGATTTCACGAGATCTCAGGGGATGTGAATAATAAAGGAAAAACAAAAATCTTAAAACCGAGATGAGACCTCACAAGATTTCACAAGGTCATATTAGATCACATGAGATATGATCAATAAAGAAAATAAGGTATAACAAGATCTCATGAGATCATTTAAAGACCAAATATCAAAAACATGTACCATAATGCACTTGTCAATTGCAACCCCCACACCCGGAGATGTGGGGGAATGGTAGGGGAATGTCTGAGAGAACATTCCCCGACCCAGGCGGAGATTTCCCTTAGTTTACAGCAATATAACCTGGAGGGGTGGGGGAATGTCTCCCAGTGGCCACTCTGTACCTTGGTTCCCAAGAGAGTTTTGGTGGTTTTCAGCATGTATGGGCTTGGCTAGGCTAAGATCCAAAGTTACAAACCTCCCCCAATACATAGACAAAGAGTGTTACCGTTGAACCTGACAGGGATTTAGCACCCCCTATGTAGTGTTTCAACAGTGTCAGGTCTGAACATGCCTTGCTGAACTAAATGAGGTACTCTAATTCCACTGTACCCTATACTAGAAATGTCAAGATCCTTTAGTGTTGGGGTTAGAGTAGGGTTTAGGGTAGGGGGTTCGGAGGGAGGGGGTAAAGGGGAGGGGCCAAAAGGGGGGTTGTTGAGGGGCGAGCGCCCTCAAAGGTGTGGCATTTATAATTACAATGGTCTATCTATGTCCCACACTTAAGCCCCCGCCTGTCCTATGATGATACAAGGACAATCATTTTATATGATCATATGAATACATTGATGTGAATCAATTATATTCCATATTTATTATGAATACATATAATTAAATATGAAGCATGCATGCCCTAAAGACTGTTGTGACATAAATTTGACAGACAAGATATTTAGGCACAGTTCAGTGAGAATTTAAACATCAAGACAGGAATTCTTCCTTTTTTCATGGTTTAAGTATAATTCTATTGGTTTATGATGGTTTTCAATAATTTGTATTTTATGTTTTTATGTTTTTACAGCTGCAAATATTGAAAACGGCCCTATGGACATACTATTTTAGGCAGGGTCTCCATACTTACCCCTCAAATGACCATTGACAGGACCCTCAGGCATATATATACAAAACTGTATGTCACTCATGATGTTTAGAATTCACATCTGATTAATGAAAATTCAAAAAAATATTTTCTCCAGCTCTACATAGCTATGTCGACCAAAAACACAATTTGCAAGACTTTTCTGAGAATGGCCCTTATACTTTTGCAATAATAGTTTCTGTTTAAAAGAAATGTCCACTGAATGTCCACGGGCATTTACCGGAATTCCTTGACCTGGGGGGTCGGGGATTTCATCAAATTTCCTAAAAGGCCAAGGACATTCCCCCACATCCCCGGGGGTGGACGGGATGGGTGGGGTGGGTGGGGTTGCAATTGACATGTGCATAAAGCGGTGCAGGCGCTGTCGGCAAAATGGTGTTGATGCGTTGACGATGCATTCCCAATGGAATTGGTGACCATGAGGAGGGTTATGAGGAGGGTTATTGGTGGTGGCTTCGTCTTTGCATCGACAACCAAAATAAGATCGGCAACTATATATATATTACTAATTTTCCTGATTACATATATGCCATCTCTAGAGGAATCCTACCTGCCACGTTGTCGCCTCTGTCAGTCAGAATGGCCAAGGGTGCTGATGCCCTGATCGAAACAAGCAAGGCCACAGCAAGCATGAGCAAGAGGTTAACAGCTCTCGTTTCCCGGCGAAGACGGAAAATTCCAGAGTATTTATGCCACATCAAAAGCCGATGGCCGCCGATAACTTGGTGCTAAGCTCGCGTCAACTAGAGAATAACTGCATTCAGGAAGGCTTGCCGCCAAATCCTCCATTTTGATGATTACCAAACAGCAGATATGCTTTATGTGGTATGGCAATCTGTCCATATTTTATTGATCATTCCAAGCCGCTGTGATGTAAACATCGTGAAAAACATTTAATATACCAGGTTTCAATCATTAATGGCGGTTAATGGTAGTGGATGTTAAAGACTAAAGCCTAAGGCTGCCTGATTAAAATTGTGAATATCGCAGTGACCCCATTAAGACCTTTTATGAATAGAGAGCGGTGAACTCACACTTCTTAGTTGATGATGTAGAGTTACTACAGCCGGCCTTTCCTTTAGTAGGACCTCTTGATGGAAAGGGCGAGTATAGAACATGGGATGCTGGGGTGGGATTTAAGCCATGCGGGGGCCAAGTAAATGCCCTCTTCTTCTGCCTATACCAACCCCCTTGCCCCACGACTCAATCATCATTTTGCATGTCCTTTGCCACTCCATTGAAAATGCCTGGTGAAGACCTGTGGCCTACAGTCAATACTTCTCTATGGCTGTGCAGATATGCCCTGTCTGGGGAGGAATCGTAGCCTAGAATGTGTTCTGTTCCCTACCCACACAAGTGGCGGTAGGGCCCTCCCTTCTCTCAGGATAGTTGGATCATCTCTTCCCTCACGATGTATATTGGCGTCAATATCCACCCCGAAAGATCCTGTACATATTGGTTATCACCATGACACAATGGTCAATCCCAGGATGCCGGGTGTTACTTGCAGCACCATTTCCTCTTGAATCTTCCCCCTCAAAGGAAAGGGCTGTTGAAATGAGGTATTGCCCGATTTGGCCTCTGCCTCTCCTTCTATTGACCAGAGTGAGAGAGGTCTGCGTCAAGAGAAATAATCTGAATACCAACATATATGATATACAGTTGTTCATGGTTGTTATAGCGTTGTTCATGGTAGTTATAGGGATGTTCATCCAACTACATTCAGGCAAAAATTACTGCACCCAATGCCCCATGTAGTTGAACTACTTTGGTACGATCTATACAGTGGACTGTACAACCTTAGAGTTAAAAGAGTCTCTTTTACTCTAAGGTACAATTTAACCAAGTACTCGATCTATACAGCTTCGTTTAACTGTCAGCTATTGAGTTTCTCATACATTCCTGGCCTGTCTACACGAAGAACATTCATATTTTTCTCGGGCCCAGTAACGCCGTGTCGGTGTTTTAAATGTTCTCATACAGAGACTTATCTTAGTGGGACCAGTATATTCTGCGGGGACACTCGCATCGGGTTCTGAGGGTGTGTGTGTGTGTGTGCGCGCGGAGGGGCGGGGGGGGGGGCGGGGGCTAGGAAATCGGACTCTCCTATACTATCCCCTATACTCCCCTATACAAGAATTATAGCTTTTATCAGACGGAGACATGCATGACAAAATTGAGATTTCCTCCAAACACAATAGGGCTTCCATTACTACGTTTATCATATTCTGAATAACCTCATTAATACTCGAGTGTCTTGCCCCCGGGCACGCTAAAAGTATTTGAGGCAAATATGACGCAAATGATCTGGCTGCATGCAAATCATAGGACATGCAATGAATGTTTAATATATCTGGGCGCTGGTACGTAGGGGAGAATGACTTTCAGAAGTGGGCTATTGGTCTGACTGTGACATGGGCCAAGTAGACTTGCCGTTCCCCGCACTTCCAGGTGTCGCGTCATAATATTGGTACACCTACGGTTATGGGAACTGAGATGGAGTTCTATATGCTCATTTCCAGGTGTCGATTTGTAGCACAATAGTGCATTTACTCAGCTGCTCCATCGACCATCCATCATTGACCTCGGGCAATGGACACGGGCGCACCGTGTCCAGTCGCAAAACTAGCTGGGCAAATATGATTTGAAGTTGTTCGTGCCATGCATGCAGCAGTCCTGGACTTGGTATATGGTGAATTATCACCACTCTGTATTATATTGTACATGACTGATGGGTCATTTGGCAAGCAGGTAAAGATGGGGGAGGAGGAGGAGAAGGAGGTGGGCAGCAGCTAGAACAGCGCCGCAGTACACAGTACACCGGTTATGGCCATTGTTAACAGTCCCTGTGCTGATTTAGTTAATATTTCTTTGTTGGGGCGCGTTACATAATCTTGAATTTCTTGCCTCCTGCCGTAATGGACTTGAGAGGCTCTGAGGGAGTTATGCTTGTGGGAAGGTAACAGCTCGGGCCACGTACCTTAGCCTCTCAATGGTCTCAATCGTATTAGGTGCTGTTTGAAGAAGCAATCAGCTTGGGATGATAGTGCTTGGGCCAGAGGCTTATCTGTCCCTCCAGGTCATGGAGCGGCTCATTCAGACAAGATTCGCTCAGAGGGCAACTCATGATGAAATGTAGCTTCTTCGACATTAACCTTTTGTTTTGGGAAGGTTAATATGCACTGCTGGTATTTGCTATTCGCATCTGCCACTATATTTCATCGTGATGTTTGCAAGGTCAACTGGAAACTTCATTACTGCCCACTGTTATTGACGTAAACATGTTATATCAGGCTCCTAACTAGGGTTGCTGTGCATAACATAAGAGGGAGCAAATACAAATATCGCCATTATAGAGAGAGAACCCTCCTCCTTGACCCAGCTGCCTGAAAGCAAATTATACATACTTTTTATTTCGCTAATTATGGTTTGGACCATCTGCTTGTGTAATGTCTTGTAATGCTGTTAACCTCCAGCTAAAAATGAACGTTTGTCTGAGCTGTCATATTATATAATCCTACGTCCACTTCTTTCCTTGAGATCTTTGCAATTTAAACAGAAAATGGAGTGACAATTCAAAATTTCGAGGTGACTCTACTGTATTACTGCAATGCAATTAACGCCGGGTCAGATTGATCGTAATTAGAGAATCGGTTCTGGCACCACAGTCACTTTGCGTCTTGCTGATGATACATAGTATGTTAAAGGTATTAATCTTTATATTGATTGAATACACGGATTGGTGATTAGAGAGCCTTGCATGTTTATTTCAAAGTGAAGCAATTAACCATTCACGCTACTGAGTTAAGAGTTCTTAAAGGTCAATCCAACACCATGGCGATCGAAATTAAAGCAAAGCGACAGTTCTAAGAAGGGATTTTATATCAATGATTGGTGAGGAATTGAAGGGAGCTTTGAGATATTTGGTCAAAGAGGGAGAAGGAAAAGTGCGTCATTTGAGAAACAAGAGCCTAGTACTACTGCCTAGTCCTCATAGCAGATTTGTGGGTGGTGAATTAAGCAGCACTAAATTACCTGACAATATCCTTTGAGGCTTTTTTGTTATAGGTTAAGGCTTTTAAAGGTTAATCTGTCAATAGATAGATGCTTGGCAGAGCAGGTTATTAGTTCCCGTCGCTTCGTTAAACCTGGACTGGAATTTCTTATTAATTGAGTTTAATATCGGATATTTGAAGCGCTACAGGCTTACATTCTTTACAAAAAGGTTCCCGCAACTCGATCAAATAAAATGAGTAATTCTTTAGTGGTTCATTCTTTAATCAAATACCTTCATTGTTATGCGCTGCCCCATTTATCGTTATCACGTGTACTAATATCTCTGATAATACTCGAAGATGTTGCGCACTAAATATAATGACGAATGCTGACAAGTAGTCCATTGGATCGAATGAATTTTACGGGCACATTCGTGATATGCCACTTATCGCTGCATTGGTTTTCAATTATTCAATGGGTAATTTAAGGAAGGAAACTAATTAGGCATCGATAGCTAACAGTGCCATGCGACATTTGGATTTTAAGAGTAAATCTCATGTCTGCTATCTATTTTTTTCCATTGTGCTAAATCTAGCTTAATTGAGAAATTCAAACTGGTGCACATGCTCCTTTGTGTTTCGTGGTTTTCCTCTATTCTAGAAAAACCTTTGACTCGTTTCATGATCCGTGCACTGTGGTCGTCTATATTCTCACTGGGCGATGGTAGCCAGTACGTTTCTTCATGTAGAAAACGTGCACCGAAATAGAGCACATAACCACTGTTTATCAGAAGAAGAAGAAAAAGATGAAACATGAAAATATGGGACCCTGCTATTTTCAACATGCTCTAACCACCTAAGACTGGATTACCGAATAAAGGAAACTGTTTGCAAGAGCTTGACCTTAATCCAAGATATCACGGGAGAACATGAAATATTAACTGCAGGGGTAAAATTAGAGGCAGTGCCAAGCCTTGGGGATAGCCTGTCGGCATGCAATGAAGGAAACAGTCGGCCTGTTAAATTGTTATGACGCGTCTAACGAGGCACGGCCATGAATCATTGACTACTTTCTGAGGGGTGTAAAGAAATATGCCTTCTTATGTTATAGATGGGTGTTAATGCGGAAAAAAATCATTTCCTATACACGAGGTGGTGTATTTCAAGAAAATATCAAAAGAGTCTCGAAAACTTTGAGGAGAGTACTTCGGAGATTACACAGCCTTAATTTTTAAAATGCTTCAATCACACTTAAGGGCCGCCTCCACTGGTTGCGGTAAGCCCTGCGGTGTTGTTGTGATGGTTCTATAGGTGAACCACATATATATATATATATATATATAGGAAGGACCTCGTCACTTCTCTCAACCTACAGAACCATCGCAACACCATCGTAAGGCTTACTGCAGAGCTTACAGCAGCCAGTGGAGGCCCCACTTTACTTAACTCATCATTAAATTTTGTCAAGAATCATTTTTATGCGCACAGGACAGTAGTATGTGATCAAGTGCCCATTTGTGCTAGTTGAGGAGGCGCATTTAAAGAATTGAAAAAAATAATGTGCTGACTCTTCATTTTCCTTCCTATAGGGTAGCGTGAAAGGAGGCAGGCATCCATATATATTGACGACGCATTTACCCAGGATTATTGATTCCGAAGTGGTAAGGCGCAGATACCTAGCTGGGTGGCAAGGCGGGGGATCTATAGGCTGGATTATAGAGGCCCGGGCCCGTAACCCCTTACGCTTTGTACATCCTAAAACATGCTGACTGGTCAAAGTCATAGAAAAATCAATCCGGATAGCACCATGTTCCATGGTTAAACATCCATCAATCCAAACGCACCGCCATGGATAAACAGTAACAGTCTTTGTACTACACCAATCGCAGCAACAAAATATTGAATCAGAAAAGACAGACCGTCAACACGCAATGCGCGGAAGTAATTAAAACCAGTTATTTTTGCTTTATTAAATCAAGAATCGTGAATAAACAATTCCTGAACACTTGTTCATTCCCTTAGGCAACCCTCACCCCTAAAAAAACCATGTAGATTTGTCACAGCGTGGGAATCCGGATAACCAATGGAATTATAACGAGCATGTCTATAATTCCTGTGGAATAAAGGTGCAACGGGATGTGGGTGAGCAGCTATGACTATAGATGCTTATTTATAAGGGGTTCCACTGAGCTAAAAAGAACTTCAGTCTTTAAGTCAGTTTGGATCGAGTGTCGGACTAGAAGACTCGAACGCTTTAGATTAGACCAATGGGGGATACTGGGTTTGCTTAGGCTAAGCAGTTGGTCATAACATTCGACAGGCGAATTATTGGAGGATCAAAAAAAATCCTTTTAGATTGCTCACTGCACACTCAACGAAGAAACACTCGAAATAGAACCCTCTTTTCAGACCCTGCCTTTCGTAATGGGTTAATCTAAGTGACGAGAGTGTCTACATCGGTTATAGTGTAGAAGAATGATGATAAATCTGTTATTTGTACTTTGTTCATAAAAATGTCCTTCTCGAAATCCGTCCAGGTCTTCCAGGACATGCTTAAAATTGCGGACCAACTTCATGAAAAACTTAATTTTTTTTTATTTTTTATTTTTTATTCATTTAAGGCCAATACAATATTTAATAGTTCGCATGAAAAAACGCACTGTCCACCATGGACTAATTGAATGGAACAACCGTTTTCAAATTATATATGGGGCAGGTCCATTACCAAGACAGATCCGTTTGTAACTCTAGGAAAGCTTCAGTTCCTGTCTAATTAGTCTCGACCGAAAAGGAAACCAATAGTATGTCTTCAGATTGCATCATTGAAGTATGCCTATTCTATATTAATCTCATGCTTCCAAGCCATTCTCGAATGAAGTCTCTTCTTCGAAGCATTGTGCCACTCTCGCATGACATCCACAAAAATCCTCCCTAGTGCAGCAAACATAGCATTGCACTTACATTTCAGACACAACCGCCACTTCGATGGACGACAACACACATGTAAAGATAGCTTTGTTTGGTTTACTTATGGTAGGCTGGTTTCTAGAGAGGTCGGGCCACTCTGATGTCGGACCGTCGTATACTCGGACCGCCGTGTACTCGACCCGGGTAAGGTCGGACCAGGGGGTTAGTGGACTCGGACCAAGGTAAACTCGGACCATGCTAAACTCGGACCATGCTTGCTCAACTCAAAGAGCATTGTTTCCATTAGGCACTGTATTTTCATAGCTTTTCATGTGTTTTGTGAAGTGAAATGAGTACATGGATGGATACTGATGCTAACTATAACCCTAAACCTAACCTTAAATGTGTGGTCCTAGGTCAGTATAAGCAGTAGTTATACCCCCCTATTAATATCATATCTGGTCCGAGTTGTCAGTGGTCCGAGTTCATAGTGGTCCGAGTCTACCAACCTGGTGGTCCGAGTCCACTAACCCCTTGGTCCGACTCCACTAAGCCGCCCGGTCCGACATCACAGTGGTCCGTGTTCACCAGTCACCGGTAGGCTTATGCCAGGTATTCATCATTAATTAAAAGTTCCTGGGGATTGACTAAAGCCCCGCTAAAAAGAATCCCACTAATGATATGGGACATTGATTCATGAATATACAGGCTTTGTAGTGTTTCCTTGGATTGGCTTTCCTTACAGCTATCCTAATTTGGCAGTATTATAATAATTGATGGTGAAAAACCGACAAAACGACCAGCTCGCGGTGAGTTGCTTTCTTGTTTTATTTCATGTGTCTCAACGTTTCGGTACAGTGTACCTTCATCAGGAGAAATCTACTATGATAAGCAGAGAACTACTGGGTGCTGGTTTTGCAAGTGAGTATGAGAAGCAAGTCATAGCTTCGATCTTATTACCACAGGTAAAACCGTCGCAGTGGGAGACATGGAGATGCCCCTTTGGGTTTACTGAGGTAATACATGCCATACACTTGTGTCATGATCACCTGTGCATGCGTATGAGAGTATTGACTCTCATACGTCTGCTGTTTTCTATAGCGCTAAAACTCGAAATGCAGTTTTTTAGAAGGCAAGGGCTTCGTACCAAACAACAACCTAATAACCCGGTGCATTCATGGTTCTCGATTTAATCAGATGAATAGACTAAAATAGGTTCGCGTGAGACTACAACCTTTTATTACCATAAACAACCTTTTATTATCATACAAGGAAGGCTTCCGTACATCCGCTCAAAGAGTCAGACCATACAAAGTAATAGCGCACCACATTAAGAATGGCCTAGAGAATAATGAATGCCAAAATGGAATTTAATCTCCTTGTATCACAGCACGACCTGATTGTGTCATGTTTACGTCCCTGCCAGCGATCGATCTTCTGTCAACGACTGATCAGCAATAACCTCAAATCGCATTTTAGCTCTGCAGCAGATCAAACAAAATATTAGCACTTTCATATCGATCTCATTTTCAACGAGCTATGAATAAGAAATCTGTTGTAATGAAACTGAAGAAGCTTGCACTGCATGATCACACAGATTGCATAACATCGGCAGTATTTAGAGAAGCATTACTAGAAAAAACATGCGTCTGATAGCGGGCTCCTTTTATTTTCATTAGAAGGGACTGCACATGTGACATCAAATACCTAGGTTTGGGGGCAAAATGATAACTTGAGGAGGTAATAATTACTGATTATTCTTTTATATGTAACCCATTAAATTAGATATAATATAATCAAGCGTTACCTCAGAAGAACTGTCACAGACAGAGAGCAACAACCCATGTCCGTGTATTGTTTAAGAACTCTCCTCATGTTTATAAAATGCACTACTAGCTGGAAGCAATGATGGCGTTGGGAGACACGGGTCCTGATATACTGCATGTTGCCTGTTGTATTGTGTAACCGAGTGTGAACATGCTCATAAACCAACCATGCCTCATGTAATAAGCGGATCATGATCAACGACCCCCGTATCCCGGCCACCGGACACTACTCAAGCTCCGCGCAATGATCCTACATTGTTTGCTCCACACAAATAATGCATGCTCACTAACAGAGACAACTGAAAATTTCATTGATCACTCCGTTTGCGAGTCAGTGATGGAGTAGGCAGTGTTAGGAGGGACTAACTTCCCGTGTGTGGAATGCAGTATTACCGAGTCCACTCGGTACTACTAGATCTCACCCTAATAAACCAGACAGGACCCTCCCAGGTGGGACATGGTAACCAGCTTCCTATCCAGATGACACTCGGTAAACACAGGGTCCCCTCCTGCAATACGCTAGGATCCGGTTCCATAGAGTGCATTTGTATAGAGATGGAAGGCGCATTTGTAACACATAATGTGAACCGGCGCATTGACAACCTGGACATCCGTAGGGCCCAGCCCTCAGTATTTGTCCATCAAAATTCAACAGAAATGGTTCACCTTCATACCGTTAGCTACCGTTGTCTGTGAAATTCATCGGCTGGCGCCAATATGTGGAGCTAATCAGTTGACTGGCGATTAGTATGTTGTACCGATGAGTCCATGAGTGTCGTGTTGGCGCTCAGCGACCGACGTGTCGGCACTCCAAAGGTTGCATTCATATTTGTATATATGCTCCGCAGGTTTGCATTTATATGTTACAAATGCGCCTTCCATAGCATGGTCAGTTTCTGAATCCCCAAGCATACTTCTTGGATCTACGGAGGCGAAAATGCAGGTCACAGTTTACTGGGACATTTATGACGGATGGATACCTAAGATCTGATTTACACGCTGGAAATATCCAGGAACAATTTCTTTTTTAAGATTTTATTTCAGCTGGGTAGCAAGGACATTTCCCAGTGTAACCGGGATCGTTGAATGTGCCCAGCTTATGAACAAACTACAATGATAATACAAGAGTAATATAAGGACAGAAAAACGTATCAGATGTCAAAAAGGAGATTACATACATATCACGAAATTGTACAAACAAGGTGATCAATCTATCACTCACATGGGGGGAATCACTATCTCTGAGTGTGGCCTTTTTGTGTGTGAGATTTTGGTAACTTCATAGATGGTTGGTGGATGATCAGTTGATTTAATTGGTGAAGAAACAAGGTTTGAAAATTGATAAAGCTGGGAAATCACTATGAGAACGTGCGACCCTGCTATTTACACATGATGTGATCCATCATAGTGTGGAAACCAACCACTTGCGTTGAAGAGATTTAAAGATTTCTATTGTGCCAATATTTCTAGGTCTAGGAGGAAGTTTGTTTCAGGTGTTTGCTGTTTTATTGAAAACAGAGTTAATTCCAATTTGAGTTCTGCATCCATAGGATTTTGGGATAGGGGCAGCATTGGTCCGAGTATTTCTGTGATCTTGTTAAGTTCTATAATTTGAAGATTGAGCAGGGTTAAAACCAAATAGTTGGAGATGGTAAATTATTCTGTTAATGAGTAGGGGGATAGCAAGGTTTCTATGGTTGATTGATTGATATCAGCAAATAGTATGGCTCGTAGGACTTTGTTTTGCAGTTTTTGAAGTTTGTTGAGCTTGGTATAATGAGAATTATGGTAGACAATATTGGTGTAGTCCAGGTAGTGGAAAATTTAGCTTTTGTACACTAAGAGGGCAGAATTTTGAGTCAGTAGGTGGCGGATTTAATCCTGTCCAAAAAGTCACATTCCTCGAGCGTTGCAGTTCACCGCATACAGCAATAAGACTAAGACTAAGGCTAAAAGTGTTAATGGGAATCACCTGACCCCAAAAAGTTAGGGGGTCATTAGGGCTTTCTATTACTGACAGGATTCTGAGAAAAAGATAGATTTTATGTGAAATTATTTTAATGAGGTTTTTCACATGAGGTTGTTGTGAAAGTCTACCATCGAGTGAATATCCTAAGTATTTGTAGGTGTGGACAAGGTCAAGTCTCACGTTGTTCAGTGAAAGGTTTATTGTAGGGTTCTTGTTTGACATGTTTATCAGCATTATTTTTGTTTTAGCAGCGTTAGTTAAGAATCTATTGGTAGAGCACCATGCTGAGAGATTGTTAATGCACGCTTTAGGTGCGATGGGAATTAGACCTGAAATTGTATAACATCTGGTCCTATTGGACAAGGCATTTCGGAAAGCAGTTTTTGGAGATCGGTAAGACGTGAAGCCAGTCAATTTTGTATTTTATCACAAGGCCCACTGTTAGATAGTATTCAGTACCCAGTACAATGTGTGTAAAATGCAATAAGAAAACATTCGTTCATATGGTGTTCATCTTATGAGAGGCCAAGATTCAATGAACCACATTTTGTTGTTGAATTGTACTGGTCTGATTCAGTTGAGTCTTTCACTCCGACGGGAATTCAATTTAATCTCGAATTACTTCCCCTTGCCCTTCAGGAAATTCCCCTTAAAGAAGGTTTTGATGAGAATTCTATTCTACTGAGACCACACTTGTTTAAGAGTCGGGTACCAATTCCTAATTCCAATATCTAAAAAAGGTTTATTGATGCCTTTGCCGAGAAAAGAATATTTATTAGAAAACTGATTCGGACGACGTATGCAGGAAGATGTGAATTATTCTCTAGATGAGTATTGCATAATCCAGAAGGTATTGAGACAAATTTCATTATTTACATCAAACGAGAACAACTCCAATTAATTTACCATACACTGGTTGGGTCTAGCTATTTGTATTCTACCAAGTAAGGTGTAGGGACAATAAAACAAATTCTATATTTTACTAAAAGTTTTGTTCCTTTCAACATTTGCCATCTTGAAACTGCCATTTACACATGTCGTTTGTCTGGGGAAACATGCTTCAATGTTTATCATCAATATTAACTTCTATAGAAATGATAAAAAAAACCTCAGTAATGCGAATTTGCTTTTACAGTTAGGTATTGTGTATGTACAAGGCATTGTTTATTTCATGCTTCACCAAATTGCGTCTCATTAATCAGAAGGCTGCAAAAAGCGTTTCCAGTCTATAAGACCATGCCGTAAAGACAGTTGGCTTGAAGTACCTCTCTTGGTGATGTTTTAGTGTCCTTGAAAGACTCGGTAAGGAAATCTTAATTGGCGGTTGCGAGTTGCCACCGTCCTTTTTGTTAAAGGTGCGTATTTCCCAACCAAATTATTGGACTCGTAGTGCACTGATAAAGAGATCGCATTCTTCAGACTGGAATGAGGTCCAGGCTTTTTGTCCTTGGTTGGACAGCACAAGGGCATCCATCGGACATCCTCATATATATATGTATATATATATAATATCTTGCTCATCAGATGCTGCCTAGTCCGGGGGACAATGGGCTCACCGCGAAAGCCCGGTCATCAGAGTCTGCAAGAGGAGCAACGGGAAGGGCACAAATCTCCCCTCGCTGCATGAGAAGCTCAAGTAGGAAGATATCACGAACCGATTTATGTCACTCAAATTTTTCCAATGGTCGAATTGGCAAACATAAACAACCTGCCCAGGTTATCTCCTCTCTACTTGAGAGGAATTGACATGAATTGGACTTGTGTTCGGAATAGACTATGTGTTTTCTCATACAGTGACCACCAAGGTTCAATAACTCACTACTAACATGGTAAATGGTAGTTTCTTTGACCTAGGTAAAAGCAAGCTTGAATATATTGCTGAATAGAATTCTGAGCGTAAAGAATATGCACTTCCGCTTGATATCATATGTTAGATCTGGTAAGTTGAAGGACATCTGAATGGTATATTGTTATATTTTATAGATTATCACTTTCACTTCTGTCAAGTAGATTATATAGTGCGTTACTTAATGTTGAATACTGTACATTGTTATTTTTATTGACTTTTCAAGTAGGTCAGATGGAAACATTGTCTGTATGGGATAAAATGCGACTGAATAAATAAATACAAATACAAATATCTACGTTGGTAGGGGGAAAGTATCAATTACCTGGTGGAAAGGATGTATCTGTTCCATAAGGACCCCTACCCATCTGTGTATTTGAGGAGAACGCCCCCCCCCCCCCCCCGCCCCAGTCTGAGCAAAGATATGAATCTAACTCGAAGAATCTATACTTGACGATGGCTGTCATCATCAAAGCATTAAAGGATATCAATCCATGTATTCAGATTATCAATTTGAAGGTTCACATCTATTCTGTCGATTGATGCCAATAATTAGATATAAAATAATGTAGTCTGAAGTTCGCGTTTGCTGTTATTATTAGTCTGAAGTCATTTAACATCCAAACAAAACTTTACCCATCCAGTGGTTAACAGCAGTTAAGGTGAGAAGAGTTCTTACAAGGGAAGAATACAACCACTACTTGTGGTACAGGAAGATGCACGTTTACAATTGCCTGTTTACCCTTACAATTATCCTCTATGAAGATTGCGCCTAATCACAAGTGTATCTACTTCATCTACATATTCCTGATTGGACAACGTTCCCTGCATTCCCCGTCTGCAAACTAAACAAATGGCAGGATTTATTGTGGCGTGCTTGTCGGCATGAATGGCTAATTCGATAATTGGACTTGATTAATTAAGAAGAAGTAAATTTCACTGCGACAGAAATTAATGTTGCAGGGAGTCTGGTGTAAGTGCCAATACATCACTTTAATGGATATTACAGCCGCATACCTGCATTGCGCATAGTATACTTGTAGCAGCGGGGTGCTGCCGGAACCGTATATTTCATTCATAAGTCGGCACACAATTACCATCCATGCAATATTCATAAATCTGTGATCACGTTAAAAACTACCTGTGTGCCACTCTAGTGGCAAAACTACTACAGATACCGTGTGACAGAAGTATACTCCGGGAACACAGTGAGAGGATAAAAAGCTGCACCTTTACACATATTTCTGTAAACAGTTATAGCTTATATTCACTGGCGCAGTGACAGTGCCAGACATAGCTAAACATGTCTAATGTAAGGTAATGTAAAGAATTTCTCTTCGTCTAGGATTTAATCACAAGTAATTACTTGGTGGGGGTGCTACAAATATGGCATTTCCTCGGTTCGGTTATCTGTTTAAGCTAACCCTGAGATTAATGAATAGTAATAATATATTCCATATATTCCATATAGAAATAGTTTTCTATTATCCCTTGGTTTATGAAAAGCAATGGATTTAGTTTATAACGAACCCCAGACAACTAGAAAAATTATAGTCTGTAAAAGGTCCTAAACCGGGCTGTCAAGGAACCCGTGGCAAAGAATTAATATAAAGAAGGACTTGCGGGATACTTATTTAGCGGCTGGTGTGGTAGTCGTGTTGTGAAAGTAACACTGTCACTTTAGCACCGGCTAATGCAAATCCCCCAAGGCAACAAGACATATAAGTCGTAATTTGCATCTATTTACTGAAGCCGACATGCAGGGGTTCGGACTGCACACTGTCTCCTCTATGTGGATTAGCAAAATGTTGTTGAGAGAGGATTTACCGTCCGACAGTCCCTATTCTTATTAAAGGAAGTTGTCTTGTGCTCTTGTGACAAGCATTCATCGGAGAAGACGAATGGAAACAAACGGCAAGTGGGAAACATCTGCCGAGAGACAACAATGGCGTGAAACATCAAGAAAAGCAAGCGGGTATACATAACCACAGACAGCAAATAAGTGTGTCTGATTGTCTTGAGCAGACTAACGGTTATCGAGGCACGTTTGACCGTTTCTCCCAGCATCCTACTGGCGATCCCATCTGACGAATCAGCTCTGGAGAGCTGGGCGCAACTGAGAAATGGGAAACAAGGCAGCCAACGTTCTCTTCCAGGCGCCCAACGTTCTCTTCCAGGCGACAGCTCAACACTACACCCCTCACTGGTTCGTCTTATGGGCCGACCTCATCTCACCCAAACGACCACAAACATTCAAATAGACAGATACACCGACGACCAGACGATTCAATCAGGATGCCCGTGACTGGGTCGATGTTGGACAAGCATAGAAGCCAATTCGCATCACCCGAGGATGGATAATAGATGGCCTGACCTAACTTTTCTAATCTTGCCTTTCTCCCGTTAGACGATCCATTACTCTATTAGCATATAATATATATACGCACACACATTCAGAACATGGCTTATAATCAAACCATCCAACTGTGGTCTGGCTGCCGTTTATTAGCGCTGCTGTGATTAATTGCATGCAACTGAGCAAAAATAAGAAGAAAGCATGGCTTGTATTTCAGACTGATCTCATACCCATAGTAGCCTAGAATGTAATAGTAGAAAAAATGTCAGAAAGCACCTAGTAATAAATATGTCTTGGTGTTGAACCTTTTGGCCAGATAAAGAAGAATAGCATTTATGGCACACCAGGAATAGAGGTTTCCGAAGCACACATAATTGTAATATGCACCTGATGGCAATTTATGTGTTGTAATAATAACGTTATGTTCATAGTCCAGTAAATGAGCCGTCAGAATGTTGATGGGTCAGAATATGAAAATAACTATTCGCTTGTAACATAAACAAGGACATCGCACGTTCCTTCCTATTGGTCCAATATTTGGGTAAGTTGTGCTTGGTATATATGCAGAATGTATCATATTACTAGCTTGCATCTCATCATCGCCATTCAGAGAAAAGGGATATTTAAACAAGAACAAAGTAGAGGAATTAGCTGGGAAACGACGTTTCACTTGACAAATCTACATTGAATTAACTATAGTGTGATTATGATTTGATAGTTTGATGGTATAGGATCTAACCTTGACCTCGATGATCGTACATCTATAGATAGAACCTGATGAGAATGTGGTACAAGGGACACTATTGCACTGTCTGAGATGTTGGTTTTTTCGTGGGTTACAAAAAAAAATATCGAGGACAGTGCAATATTGTCCCGAGTTCCACATTCGAATTTAGATTCTATATTTACTCCCACGTTGATATGCTTACCTTATATGGCTATGTTTACTGGGGACAGGAAGTCATACCACACGCGTTGAACTGGTGCAAATTACCACACTACTCCCGCCCATACAAATAGCATAATGGTACATACATCAACGTGGAGTAAAATGTTGGTTGCACAAGTCGCAATACCAAAGCCATTAATGGCTTAATGGTTTAAATCTAACATACCGGTCGACCATTACATTATGTTTTAAACAATCACATGGAAAATACTTGACTGTCTTTATCAAGATCCCCATTCAATATTGACATTTCCGTTGATGCACGCAAATGGATGGGGTACACGTCTTCAATTTTTACAGTTTAACTTGTAAAAAAACCCACATTCTTGCCGATGATACACATTGTCTGTCATGGTGCATGGTGAATCTCCCTACCGAAGAAATTAACAAAGATCTGTTTTTCCCCCTGGGACATTATGCTGATGATGCTTAAGGGCGAAGGAAGACGTTTTGCCCCGACTACCTCCTTTTACCAACAGTGAAAGCAGGAAACGTTGACAAAGCCCGGGACTGCAGTGAGCATGCGTCAACCGTCAGCTGCCATGTTTCCCACAGTACATCGCATCGGGGGCTCGTATTTCCACTTCCGACGTTATTCCAAGTGAATGACTCCGAAAAAAGAGCCTTCAGGACCCTTACAAAAATGACGGATCACCCGATTCCAGTAGCTTTGAAGGCAGAACCCCAGCATTTTGAAAGGTATTAGAATGTCGAATTATGTGCAAAAGAAATTTTGACATGCCTGAGAGCTTTGGAACTAGGCGACATATTGCCACAGTTGTGAATTGCAGTGGATCGGCTCTTGCATAGTTAGGCAAACAAACTGCATTATGGTACATGCTTTTCTTGCCCTATAATTGATTAAATCCTAATCTTGATTTCACATGCCACAGTTCCAAATGTAAGCAAGTGCTACGAAATGCCCTGGCTGTGAATTCTCACTGGATGCGCGAGATGTATAATATTGTGAGCCAGCGGAATGATGGAGGCCCATTAGTTACAGAAACATTCAATCATACATTGCATTAAATCTTGATTTCGGCCCTTATCTACCCGATCAAATTATACCACGTCTGTGAGTGTCAGAATCATGTTGATTTCTACGGGATGCAGCGCGCTCGGTT
Source organism: Sthenelais limicola (assembly GCA_942159475.1). Taxonomy (NCBI): domain Eukaryota; kingdom Metazoa; phylum Annelida; class Polychaeta; order Phyllodocida; family Sigalionidae; genus Sthenelais; species Sthenelais limicola. The sequence continues at coordinate 110,196,699 of OW804096.1, read as the reverse complement.
CACTCACTTATGTATAATTAAGGTCTTAATGACGGCGGTTACATGTCCACAAGAGCTGTCTGTTATGGTGAACAAGTGAGCGAATGATGTAACTATGATCCAGGCCGTCAGGTCCGTTGCTAGTAATGATACCCTCTGGGGAAGATTGGAGCCCTACTTTGCACCAAGAATGAGCATCTCATTTGACTTCGAATAATCCCAAATAGGCTATGTAACCTTGTGTTGAAACTAAATTCTGTGAGCAGAATTTTTATAACAAAATCTCAGGGGACAAAATAATGATATGGCACTGGAAGAGAGTCAAACCCAGTGATTGGCAAGAATTGGTCAGTCGAACACAGTCTATATAATCCTTTACGCCGAGAGTCAATTATTCAAGACATCAATAATATTGATAGCTCGTGGGTGTTGAATAGATGTTGCGTTTCCTGCACCCTTACTCATCTAGTGAAGCTAAATACCTACCATTACTATCGACTGGAAATTTGGGAGGGACATTATGAAATTAAATATTGGCACCAATATTTGCGAACATCTGCTTTGTTTGAAAATCAATATACTTGACAGACAATGGAGGAGTTTCTGGAGTGAATAAGAGGGTTCCAATACAAGGTAGTTTGCAACTGCCTCGGGCTTACCTATTCGTCCTGTCACTAAGATTTATTGAGGTCTATAGGTGTGGCTTAATTTGGAGCTATCGTTCACATATTACTATAAAAAGGTGGGGCAACATTTGGGCTGGGAAGCATATATAGGAAAGATTGTTATTTCATATCGACCTTAACCAATGATAGCGGCCTGATAACAACAGTCACCAGGGCGGCAGCAAAGGCATTAATTTGTCCATTGCTGCGGCAAGCCGGTCGACTGTAATCCTTTAACACTGTGTGTGTTTGTGGAGGGGGTGGGGGGAGAGATCGGTTGCTTTACGCCCTGTTTTGACACCATACTTTTCGTATATTTGGTCATTGTGGTGTTTATCGTGCATCGCAAGTACAACTAGGGTACTTCAGGCGGCCGTGGTAACGCTTAATGTACTTGTGCACTTGTGCATTTGCCACACACCGACACTCTTGATCAAATGAAAATGCACTTGAAAACAGGCGCCCCTAGACCTCCTCACCCTACTTCACCTTCCCCCTTCATTCTCTCACGGTGTCTGTATTTGCTAACTCGATAGCCATTGCCAACCCCATAAGCTTTCCTGACAATTGGAAATAGATTGATTCCTGTTCTTCGCTGATCATTCGTTTTTCTTAATCAGGAAATATTTCATTTGTGTTATTTTAGCTTAATATTCTCTTTCATCGATGGGGAATATAAGGAAGACTTTATACAGATATATAGTTTCGATAATTTATCAACACACCAGTGCTGAAGATTATTTTACTCAACCGTAAAGGTACTTCGTGGCTATCCAAGTTACCTTGAGTGACTAAGCGTCAATAATTACTTGATTCCCCCGATGTTATAATCCAATTACTTAAACATTTTTTTTTACATAATATTACAAAATGTGTGCCATCAAGATGGACATAGAGCATGTTTAATGGGAAAGTTGGTGGCATTCACTTCTCTCTTCACACTGCCTCACTCCGATGTTTCGATGGATCAATACAATGAGATTTTAGTGTAGATATACTGCATAGAGTATCGGCCAAGTTGTGAAAGGACAGCACTGATAAAGTTGGAGGCTGTCCCAGGGGTGTTATACTATCATGTCTGATTTGATATTTAGTGAACACCCTCCATGTCAGACAACCAGATGTTGGATTCTCCCATAGGATTGATCCTAGTAATGACTAGGCCCAACCCGAGCAGGAGACCTGGGACCCTTGCCAGATATTTCGGAATCAATAGGTGACATTGTGCTGAGCCTTGGAAAATACAGTTATCGAGTGGTGTAATATCAGGGTTAGGAGCCTTGATGATCTCGTGCGAAGTCAACGTTAGGGTGGCTCAAGAGAAGGAAACACATGCTTAAACCACTACAGTGATTTATATGTCGAAACGTATAATGTAGTAACTGTCGTAATATTGATCGCCTACCCCAAATATCAGCCAAATTTTGTTTGTGCTCTTACTGGGTGCATTTTACTGGTCGGTAACCTCCTGGAGCCTCTAATCATCTCGCACTCACAGGTATGCCAACCAAGACAGGGAGTTTTGACAAGTATAGAAAGACAGTGGTCTCTAAGCTTATGTCAAAGATAACATATTATGTGCGCCCGTATGAAGCTACTTTTCGTTAAGCTCATATACAACGAAGGATTAGCCATATTGTGGGATTGGGGCTACAATGCTGTCAAAGGATTGACTCATGTGGTCAGTTGTTATTATTGGCCTCAAGGACACTCAGGCCCAATCCCTGACGGGAAGTTGCGCCGACGGGAAGAAAAATGGTTATTTTCAACGGGCGGAAGTCTTGTTCGCTATTGGCTTTGTAGGCCTATGTGTTCACCGTTAAGCTAGGACCGCGTGAAGTATATGGTGAATGCCATTTGTCAACGGGCCAAAGTACCCGATTTACCTCGTAAAGGTTATATTATATCCCCTGTACCTGAATACGCCATAAATAAAGACCTAGTAGGCAGGGCTTCGGTGTATCTGTAAACGCTGTATCATTGGATCAAATTGACCCAAAATAGTTTAATCAGGAAATATTTTCCGTGCCATTCTTAATGTAGAACCATAACTGTGTGATAGAACGGGTTAATCAGAACAGTTCTGATTCAGCATGGGCGTTTTTGGATGTTTAGAGGTAGGAATGCGCATGATTGGCAGTAAAACCTTGTTATTCCTTTAATTGAATTTTCCTGCTGGTTTGTGACATTAAAGAGAGAAAAGCCAGCATTTTCCGGACCAATATTGAGTGCACTCCACACGTATTGCCAAGACGCATTTATCTTGGCAACAATTAAACCTTAATATGTTCCTATGGTAACGGTGGAACTGTCGATATTACGATAAAATGGTTATTGCAACATGAATGATCGATGCCGACCCAAATAACATTAAATGGCAGGGATAATGCAGGATCATAGAGTTTGATTATGCTCGGAACAAGAGGAACCTAGATTCTCTTAGCCATTCATCTTCAGCCGTTATGCACAATACATCCAAATTAGTGTATTACGATCTCAATCTTGCAAGAGGATGGAATGAAGCCTATTACTCTCATTCAAAATATAATCCATTCATTTCCATTCAGTCCCAGTATGCCCATTCATATTTTGATACCAGGTCTCAATGCTCACAATCGACCGGTGTTTTCGAGTATTGCTTTCACAACAACATACAGGGTTCGCTATCTTGTTGATCCCAGAAAGCTATATGGTCTACATTAGCATAGTGTATTTTATAGAACGAATATCCCAGACACCTTAAGATGGGAACCGTGTTCGCAGATTAACTAAAGCAATTGACAACATCTATATTAATTGCACGATCGATATCTATTGCAACCGAACGTCTATCGGTCAGGTTTGGCCTAAGTGCAAACTAGACCTGCGGGCTCACGCCCAGTCCATTTCTTTGATTTAGGGAAACGGCACCAAAGTGACGCTAATGGCAAGACCTTGTAGAGTAGAGGCTGCATGGCATATAGGGGTCTTTTATTTTGATGCTACTCTACCAATGACGTTGGAAAGGATAGGTTATTGTTTAGGTTTATTCGTCGCCTTCCATCTCAACTTAAATTCGTACATTTCCAAGAAGTCAAATATATATCATCAATGATCTTATACCTAGAAGTTTGTCTCAAAATTGTAATCCTTAACACAACAAGTGTGACGAGCAAAATGTTATTCATCGACCTTGATACCTGATCACCGCGGGTTAAATGACATAAAAAAGATATAGGCATAATAAAATAAACATCAAAGAGGCACCCAAGTTTAAACTGCAATCAATGTGGTTTACCTGGCCATAATCATGGATGTACATTATATACAATATTGAAAAGTCGTTTAACGTTTATTGAATTGGGTGAGAGAGGAATCAGAAAGCCACGTCTTGGTATATGTCATGAGTGCATCTGCCTTTACCGGTGTACTTAAAGATGGCAATCTGCCAATAATCCCGGCTTGTTCACTTCTACCTGACAGGTAAACCTGTATAACAAAGGTATAGAGCAGGTTATCCCCGGAAATTCTGATAGATTATTCCTACTTAATTGCCTCTACTCCCTAAGGTGAAGCAACGCAAAAAAACCTCACGATGCGATTAGCCTTAGTTTCACCTCTGGGTTTCTCAACAAAGATATAGGCAATATGTTCTCTCTATTAGATGTACTATCACATTTATTTTGATAAGGCAAAACCCTTGTTGAAACAGACTTTTCCAATTGGGTATGGAAATCTCCAATGGCTTTAAATAGAAGTAAAATTTAATAAGCTCTTTCCCCTTGCATTTGTATTCGTCTAAGTCGTCCGAGACCATCGTATCCGATTACTTGGAAGCTTCTTCCATGATGGTTGACGAGTCATAATATCGCAGGGCCGTACAGTTGATTAATACTTCCTGGCAAATAAAACCAGTCCAGCACCGAAAGAAACTAAGTTATTATACCTATCTTGTCCTAACTTACAATCAAACGTTCTAGGAACATTAGGACAGAAGGACCTTTATCAGGGATTTGGTGCCGGAGTTGGCCTGTTATCAGCATGCCAGCCTACTCACTCATCCAGTTATTCAATCAGTGTGCAGGAGGAAAAATGATTGGGTTTTTTGCCCCTCGGTGCCTATTAATTGCACGTGTTTTCAGCTGATATTAAAGACCCCGTCGTATTGAAGGGGGTGAACACAAAGATATCGATGGATATATAATGTTTATCTTTTGCCAATAACGCAGGTTTATGGAGATAAGTGGCAGACATATGGTTCATTGGGATACCAAGGTTTCGCTTGTAATATAAACCGTTTTTTATACTGTGCTCAGCATCAAGATAAGAACAACAATGTGTCGTTCAGTCTTCTACTCTTTATTCTGATAAAGTAGCATTAAGATCTGGAAAGATATATTCTTGGGAAACATGGGATCTCGAGATGAAAGCCTTGTAGCTTTTCACTTCATACCGTTTATTGAATAAAACACTGCAGTATAGCAGTGGTACCGAGATGATCTAAAGCAATAATCATGAAACTGAGGAAGCAGCCGTATTCTAATGACTTCATCTAGATATGATATGATTCAGTATTCCCTTCGCCTATTCGCTTGCTTCCATTACTCTTTTATCATCGAATCTGCCTATAGGGGGCTGCATTGTTCATCATGCCTAAAGTTGCTGTCTTTCGCTAGAGCCTGCATCCTTCTTTATCTTTGATTTTCGAGTGAGGGGCATTTTTACAATAAGCGCAGCGTTCTTCTGCAATGGTAATTACCTTACTAAAATTCATTATCATATTGCTTTAGAACAGTTGCTTTCAAAGGTTCAGCATGACTGATGATTTTATCCACTAACTCTGCTTTTCCTATCCCCAACTTCAATCCCCGAGGCAGTTATTCATGTTCCTATATCTATTGTATGAGTCTTTTTCTCTGTTTATTAGATTCATCAACAACACTAGGAGAGCTCTGCTTTTCAGACACATTGGATGGAAATTTCAGACACATTTCACTAATGGATAAGGGATTTCTCAAAATGCCAGACACTTCATTGAGAAGCATGTCTTTCTAATCGCTTGGCTTTTGGCGAATCTTCGCTGCAACCTCAGAACGTTTGATACATATCCATTCCTTTTAGTCTGGTTCTTTTGTAAGTCTCTATATTTCACGATTCCTCCCTTTAGTGCTACCTCCTAGAATTAAAAGAGGACGGGGGATTATTGGCTAACAACACTGAAATCACAAAGCCCAGGTACCTAAGGCTGAATAGTTGTTGAAGGCATTGCCACCCATGCAATCCTCGACTAGCGACCATAATCCTTGCTAAAATAGGAGGCATCATCCGGTAAGACCATAGGGATCAGCCTCGGGCGTGGGAAGAGATCCCACCCCGTTGATCTTCATGGTCTATTGGTTAAAGCGCCCATGGCTAAAGGACCCATTTTGTTGACCATGGTACACCAGCCGTTGTGATCAAGAACCCTTCCTTGATTAACGCCTGGCAAGAGATGACCCAACCTAACGTTTTCCAGCACCAACCATCAGTAAATTGGTATCTCCACCGGGGGAGTGGGATTAAAATGCGTCTAGATGAGGAGGCAGTTATGACTTTAAAGAACTGAGGGGATGTGCATAAATTTCCTATGAGATAGCGCCTCGAGATTGCCAGAGCAGATATTTCAGATCAAAGTTTATTTTATAAGTGTTGTCCGGAGACTGTGAGATCATGCGAGATTGCAAAATGACACAAAGAAAATGTACAGAGACACTTTATGCGAACCAGATGGAATCTACTCCTCGTAATCACTTTAGCCTGCAATACATTATACGATTCGCCTGCTGTTCGGGACCGTTTCCTTCTCGTACGCTCATGCCACTGCCAAGCATTCCAGCGCCAAATGTTGTTTACTTAAAGTCCCAGACTCTGACAAAAAGGCAATTGAAATTCCTGTCTTCTCGGGAACGACACGCGGTAGATAAAGATTAATTCGAAATCCTAGTACGAGCGATCGCATTAAGCCATAGTCAGTGTTGTCTAGGTAACGGGCGCAGTATCCCAATTAGGCATGTATAAGAAATGCTAACGAAGGTAGTAAGTCATCTCTAATTAGAAGCGCCAACCCTGTCTTTTTGACCTGTGGTCCATAGCCCTTCATTCTGGTCTATGTCCCATTTTGTCTCAACGAGCCCTGTATACCACAAAAAAGGTGGAATACATCAGATCTTTTTAGGGTAGCTACGCTCCAAAGCCATGTATTTACAAGACCTGAAAGACGCGTTTTAATGATTACGCCATTAACATCTAAAGGTGTTCTTATGCTACTTTAGCCGGTTACTATAAATTAACTAAGGTGCCGAATACAAATGGTATCTGCGCCTCCGTGATACATCATTTCCCAATACATGAACTCACAGATCATTCCTCTGTGATTTTGAAACCTTATGAGATCACCAATTTATTTGTCAAGTGCCTATAAACAGCCAATTACGCAAAATGAGGGCAATTTTGAAAATCACTTCTGTAATTTTTACGATAATCGATTGTTGTCTCTTTTCAGGACAAACTACTCATAAAACTTGACGACCATGAGTCCGACACGCCATTGGCCGAGGGGGAGGAGGTAGGTCATAATACACCATTGTTGACAGTTGATTTATGATTCTTCCTTGGGCACCCATCTTCGGGATGGTTGTGCCCACGTAGAGGCCTTCCTAATTGTGATGACTTTTCTTGTGTTTTGGGGGAAGGATGGGATATAACATATGGGAAATTTTATGGCTGAAGTTTCTGACTTGGGAAAGCCTTGGCCATTATAGCATTCCTCATTTCGTGCTAAGCTCGCTATCCCTGTCCCTGCGATCGCTTGAGCACATTCTTGCTTTCCATATACTACTAACAGCAGACCGGTCGGTTGCTCCGATATGGTAGTTGCCAGCCTATCGTAACAGAGGTTACTCAACTAGGGGAGTAGTGATTGGATCAAACGCTTCTCATTGAAATTACCTTCGCTGATATTCAAAAACTCGGTTACATTGGCACAAGTCAACCACTGCTGTCCTCACCAAAAATAATACTAGTCTAGTGACAACTCCTAGATATCACGATATCATTATATTTTGAGATGTGTCGAAAGTGTTGGCCTTCCTTTGTTAGTCGCGTAATATTAAACACAAGTTAGCACGTCGTAGACGTGGGATTTTGCTTTGTACATAAGGACAGTAATATAAGTATACGGGTCAGATTTGAAGAAAATGTACAATTGGCAGCTCTACACATTTAGTAAATTCTGATGATCAATATCGGGTATATCTGAATACATTTGGGATAGCATTGTTTTAAAGTATGAGTTCTGTTAAGTTAACCTGCATTTTGAAGCTCATTTTCTACTTAAATGTGGGTTATTTGAGAGGATTGGTGAAGGCGAATTGTACGTTTTCTCAAAATTTGACCCATATAATAGTTCATCATGTGCGTCAAGTGGGCTGTCACATGGTCATCCTGATCGCACATTGGCCGCTTGTCATACAATAGGAATTTAATCAAATAATCACTTGTAATATGCATAGGGTGCTGGTGCCTATATTTTAATGTGCCTTGTGTAAAAGCCAGCCGTTTTTCGGGTATACACATATCCTCTTGCTATAGCTAGTTTTGTTTTATGGGGATAGGAGGGCTCGGGGCAGTGCTCTGTCCTTATCATAGAGGGAGATCTTTTTCATAATCGAGCCATGGAGAAATCCATCTCACTTTAAGCCAATAAAATGAGACGGACTGCCTGAAGGTTGGGCATGGCGTAACAATACGTATAGGACTTGACTGGTAGCTATTTTACTGCCAGAGCACCAAGTATACCCGCTGCAGGCTGATGTGTTATTTACCATCTGAAGAGACCGACAATACAAGAAGATGGGCAAGAGGAATAGGAAGGGATGAGGAATGAATAAAGGAGCTGAAGGGGAGAGGAAAGTAGAAGGCGTTTCTGGTGGGTGTAGAAGAGAAGGAGCAAGTTGTCAAATTTAAAACAACGAATACCAAGATCGGAATAAAGAGGATTAATGAAAGTTAATTTTGCCTTGTTGAAACCATGAAATCTATTACAGAAAAATGGGAGAAATCCTTGACATGACGATTTAATCATGATTTATGAAGCAGTAATAATGTAATTTAGTAGATATGATTATCAGCTAGACTTTCTCAGGAAGGTTTTGAACACAACACTCTATCAGCCCTATAATACACATTTGATGCCGCCTTTTCAGACATTGCTGTTAGGTTGATAATAATCTATTTAAAAGTGTCGCATGATTCGTGAACAGGTTATTTCAAACTAAGATTGGTCTCGATTATTATCCGTTAATTGTATTCCACGCCATTGCGTCTCGGTCATAATTAAACCTGATAGGAAGGGTTCGTTTAAACCAGAGAGGGAGAACAGGCGACGTAGGGCTCTGAATCCCTAACAGCGATATATTCCTGAGCGACACCAGAGTGACCTGTCACAGCGAGACTAAACTATGTTCCACACTGCCCATAGCCATCAATCACCTTTCCCTTTATCCCACAAGGACCAGCTCCCTTCTCCAACTCCACCTTGGTCCCCGCCATCAACAACATCACCTTGCGCAAATGTCTTTTTTTCCCCCGGAATTTCTCAGTGCAACTGTTCCCATTTCCCTTTCCATCCATTTAACAATCTGAGTGAGCTCTTCTGGAGTCCCTGCGGGACACAAGGCCCTTGGAGACGATCCATATCCGTATTTCTGGGGAAGGAAGATTTATGTACTTATACACATGATTAAGATGTGCCTTCCATGTCTACTTGGTCTACTTCTTGGAATACTCATGTATTATTAGAATTGGTGGACATAGGACTTGGATGCGATTCTAGAAATCAAAGTCATGGTGGCCAGTCCATAGGATCAGGTTGGAAATTCAGCCATACGCTAACTTGGCTCTATGCTTTGTTTATTTGGCATTTGAGCGTATGATATATGTATCGGTGACATGATTATGGCTGGCATAATTGTAATAGGGATCTAGGAATACATCCCAATTCTTTCCAACATATCCCAAATAATGAAATCAACATTCTAGTCGTGTATATGACCGCAAATACGAAACACATTATAGGGATCTGTTATGACAATGATTTATGTCTCCAAAGTACCAAAGAACAATGCATTAAAGCATGAAATTAAACATCTTTCCTTTTTATGTCAGTGACGTGACCCTATATTACATCCTCGAAACGGCCGAGCCAACCTCGGTCCAATCTGAGATCTGAGATCGCATACCTGAAAGCACCGCCGTATTTCGAGCGTTTCACTTGTTGTGAACATGGCACTATGTGGATAACTAAGGGAGACGGTTTCCTACACATAGACTCCATACTCCGTCGCGGGATTTCTAAAAGCAGACCTGGGATTTCCACGGTCGAATTCTTAGAAAGACACCAATATTCCTCTTGTCATATGCAGCAAGGCAAAATTAACTTTAAGCTGACTCTTCGCCTATGGGGAACAGCTCTTTTCCCTGTCTAAATCAGTCCGCATAAACACATCAACCTTTCCAGCGAATTATTTTTGCACTGCCTTGAGGGCAGGAAGGTAAGGACGTACGTGGTGTGCCTGTAGTGATCCTTTACAGTTTTAGTTTTATGCTTGATGTGCCCTGCTGCCATCTTCGAGGAGCAACCCCCACCATAGTCTCGCACAGGCCAATCTCCTTTCCCACCACCATCATTTCGAGCTTCCACTCCCAGTTAGGCATGCCATATAGCATCCATGACAACTCAAGATCGACCCGACCTTCCTCCTCATGGTGTTCCATGAATATTTAAACCGGCCGGACCCGTTGGCCTACACTTTCAACTGCTTTTCTCTTGTGGCAAGAACTACACATACCAATAAACCATGACCCACGCTTCTCTCGCCCCAACGCCTACATAAAAACACATCCACAACACCCGAAGCGAAGAACAGAGCCTTTTCATCGTGCGACCATGTGCTACTGCCAGGTTTGATTACCCAGCATTCCTAGTTACTCAGCATATCACGTGACCTCTAGTGTCAGACTAATTCAAACAGCGATTAATCACGGGAACTGTTCAGGACGGAATGAAGGCGAAATAGACATCGCAAACCCGTTGAGTGGTTGCTAAGTGGGCTCGCACAAGGAACAGAATTCCCCTCTTCCAAAGTGTCCCTTCACCGCTCATGAAATTTGTTTTAGCCTAGCAGTCTTGCACGGACTTGTTTTTCTATTAGTATGTACCTGCCCCCACCCCCACCCCCTCGAAGCAGCTATTGTGAAATGCTGTTCAAGAGCGCATTTCGCGTTGATGTCGTGGAACATCAATTCTGCAAATGAATCTCCCAATCATTCGAATTCATTTCATCCATACAATGCTTATAATAATGTCACAGTCTTCATTGATAAATATACTAAAATAATATGACATGAAGCCTTTTGAAAAGAGGTTTCTGCAAATGTGGTCTTTTGCTCCGAGGAGTGAAAATGCGAGGAAAGTAATACACGTTCTCACCCTCGATAACTTAATCAGTAGAATAGCCATAAAATCAGCCACAGGCCCCCGCCAATCCAATTACCCACAGCCGGATCCTGATAAACCGTCCAAAAGCAAGCAGCTATAAATTATGGTATATATGCTGATAAAATATACACCGAGTGGAAGACATTGGAGAGGGTGTTAGTCCGGGGAAACTTTAGAAAAGTTCCGGGGTTGAAGAGGTCGACCGCCACCATCTGTGGATGATGATAATTGGGTTGGTGGGGGAACGAGCGCGTCCGACCTCGTTATAACAACGGACTGACAAAGAGACCCCTGGGGTAAGCAACAATCATTTACACACCTGATGCACACTAAGGGCCAACTGCCTAAATGTTAACAGTAGTAATTGTATATATAATTAAGGAGACACAGAAACTCCCTTTTACCCAAAGCAAGCAGGCCGTATATTTTCGAGGAGAGCTCTGTGATTATGCCAATACTCGCTAAAGCTGAGTAGCTGGAGGACCCATTGCCAAAGTTGACATAAATACATATTCCCTTTTTCTAGTTTCCACTTCTATGATTGTTTACGCCATGTTTGAGTGGCAGACAATTCACAGAAATACCAGTTACATCTGCCCACACTTTAGAAGTTGAACTACTGCCAACCTATATGGCACTCTGCCTCTGCGGAAATCTTAAGTGTTCAGTCCATAATCCACCTTAATTTATGCTATCGCACAAAATTATGTGGAGGAATGGTTAACGTAAGGGAACTGGTAATAGTGGTATTATAGTTACGATTAAATGCTGAGAGTATGGTTGTAACCACACTGTAGTAAGTAATAACATGGTAGACGAGTTATTAGACATGCTCTAGCATGTCAACTTTAGTGCCACGGCAATTCATGTCTTAGTATGCAATTTTTTTCCACGTCATTGCTTGGCACGTGATTGAATAGTTGTCGCGTTTTTCTTCAAGCTAAAACAATGGGGTATGACGCCGGCAGCAGGTCGGCGGGCGGCGAACTGTGACAAAGCCAAAGCTAGCATGGGTGGGAGGGTGTGTGGATCAGAAGAGCATGGAAAGCTTCCTAGGGTGAGCGGGGAAATTAAATGAATGGTACTTCGAATTTCGTTTTTTTTCTCATTTTAGGTTGTAGCGTATGGGGCTCAATGAAAGCTAAAGGGCCATACATGGTTTTGCCTATGTATTAACAGAAAAAATCAAAGCTAGAAGCCGAAATAAGGTTAATTTGGGGCAAAAAGTGCTAAAAAATCAATTTTATTTAGGGAAATGGCCACTGTTGAAAAAATATGAATGAATGAAGAGAGAATGTCTTAAAGTACTATTCCTAAAATTGTTACAGCTGCATTATGGATATTTCTATTTTTTCCCAGTGTGTTGATTTTTGGCCATTTGGGCGGTAATTTCCATAACGATTTTTGTAATTTTTGAAAAAATGTCAAATGATGTAAGTACTAGGGCAGTCAATTGTTCACATAATCCCCTGTATCTGAGAAAAAAAGTTAAGGAATTAGAAGTTACATGAAGACACAATAAATGCACAAAGATTAATAGTTAATTTTGTCAATTTCGTACGGAAATTACTTTTTGATTTATTTCCAATAACACACACCTAATAATCGACCTACATCAAAATACTTTTGCACATATATTCACGTAATCATGGTCTATACACATGAGAAAATATATAACATTGGCTCATATCATCTGCTTTCCCTGGTCCTGAATAGGGAAAATAATTTCCGTAACGAATAATTTCCGTAACGGCAATTTATTGCCACTGGCATGCATGATTGAATACATACATCAAAATCCTTTCACACATACATGCATATTAGCATCTTCTATACACATGAGAAAATATACACTGTTGTCTCATGTCATTTGCCTTCACAGGGCCTAAATGCGGTGCATAACTTCCGTAACGCATAATTTCCGTAACGAATTATTTCCATAACGCAGAATGATCTATACAAAGGATATCAAACATTTAATAGCAGTTTATATCCTAGTGTCAATTGTAATGTAAGTCAAAAAGGTAAATATTGGGCCATGAAATCTTATTTATTCATTATTTTTCCACCGGAATTTTCCAGTACTGAGCTTCAAAATAAGGGTTTGAAGGGGTAAAAATTCAAATTGTTCAAATTGTTCCTCACTTGGCGGAGGATCTCCTGATTCTTTGGACAATTTGGAAATTCCTCCTTACCTCCCGACATAGAATTAAAATATCCTATCACAGAAAAAATGAGTCTTAAGGCCCTTGTCCACTAAACCGATACTGATGGATTCAATGATTTGACATACTTCCATAGTTTCCACACACCCATATCGAGGCTTCACTCTTTTCTCTCCCATTCTGGACGATCGATTGACAACGTCTGGAACCTGCCTGTCATTACAGATTGTTTAGACAGAAAATCAGAGATATTTATAGATATTTTCTTCTTCGTTTCTTGGCGCCAGTGCCTTTTCTTATGTATCTAGGAGACACATACTTCTGATGGTATCCTATTCTGGGGCTAGCATGTGCCATGATGATCTAGAGCTGACAGCGTTCATTGGCATATATAGAGGAAGGGTTTTATTTGTCTTTTTCATGTCCTTGAACGGTATATCATGGCCGGGCTGCGCTATATTTCTTTTTATATTCTACCATGTAGTAGGGAGACCTGTAAACGAAACAAAGCCACTCAGCCACTCAATATGTCAGGGCCCTGGTGTGAGATTATATTTCTATTCATAAAAAGCCCCTTTTCAGCTTGCTCCAGTGGAATATAGCTCTGGGCACTTTTACTCTGAATGTGTACGCCGTACCAAAATTGTATGTCAGCAACCAACATAATGTTTTTAGGCACATCAAAAGAGCCCATTCGATGAAACTATTATCAAAATCTAAAAGCAATGCAGGCCAAAACACATCTATATTTCTCTTTATATTTCGATATCAAAGAATGGACCTTTCTACAGTAATGATTGCCGGTGATATTTGAGTGGCTACTCGAGGGAACTTTCCTATTCCTATTCATCTGCTAAGACCTTCCGGAGTCAGGATAACTTCAGATGGATGACCTTTCTCTCAGGGTGGTCACCGTATCGCCCGACCTGTGTAAAGTCTTCCTGACCCTTTGCTATTGATGCTTGTATCGGCGTTGTCAAACTGTCACAAGCTTCCGCTTCCCTCGGCCTTCTCCAATCTCTTTTTCCAGTCAGCATGCTCCCTGATATTTACAACAACCTTCCTGCATTTTTATCTTTTTATTAATTCATATTGCTCGTATTTGTGTCAGATGTGTACTGAGTATTAAGGATGGACATATGCTGCAATTTGCAGCTGGGCGAATAGTGTGATACGAACATTATCGGTGCGGACGGAGACTGCCACACAGTTAACGTTTGCTGTGTGTACGCTTCTATTTGCACCCTCTGCAAAGGCTGCCACATGGTCAATGGCTTAGGCAACTTAAGGCGTACCTGAAATCATTCAACCAATCAATGTATATTAAATGATTACCCATTTACACACAGACATTGGACAGGCAACTGTACGTGAATACAAAATATGTTTCATTGAGGGGCAGATGTACCGTGGAATAAAGTGTGATTGTTCACACAATGATCCATATACTTATACATTTCCAACATGCTCTGAGGATGTAGATCAAAGACCATCTCCGCTTGGAGAGGCACGCTAAACAACGCTTGACGCCACCCGGAAGTTTGGTGTCGGCCTCACAAGTTCCAGAATCAATGACAATGTCCAATAACGGCGGAGTAGTGACACAGGCCAACTCACGTAAACAAGGCACGGTTTACTCTGCTTTGTCATGATTTATTCCCAGTCGATGTCTAAGCCCAGATCACATCAGGGGCTAACGCTGGTTATCCCCCCTTGGTAAAAGGGCCCCCACGTTCAGCACGAGCATAACGTGGGGAATGACAATGTAAATCCAAACGAGGAACCGGAAATATACGAGGAAGGACGACAGGTATTTATCACTTTGTACCTATTTTACATCTGAAGCAAGGAGCCATCTAACGTTCGTCGTTGTATTTTTTTTTGTATTTTTGTTTTTTGAAATTCTGCACCAAACGGTGATAGATCCATAATCAGGGAATGGAGGATTCACTTTTGCGTAAATCCCTGGGAAAACACTCTGTGATAAAGTTTTGAAATCCCAAAGCCGTGTATAGCGAAAAAAGCACATCCATCCCGAAAGACAAACATTATTGTGGGTGTTAACTCATTAGAATCTCCGACAACTAAAATTGATGAGGACTTAAAAGATTTGTGAAATTCCCTAATGGGTGATAACAGGCTTTTTGCTGTCACCGTTTTCAGATCTGAATAGATAGGCCAATAATTCTTTAAGTGATATCGAAATAACAAAAACAACTTTGCGCGTCACGAGAACAATTTTTCTCTTAAAAACTGATTATCATTATTACATAATGCCTTGCATTCTTTTCTTACGTGAAATTACAGGATCTCCCATTAGAAACATCAGAAAACATTGCAGTAAAGGATATGTGCCTCATTTCACGCTTGGTTTGCTCTCGATGATTTCCCCGCTTCCTGGACGTTACCTGGCAATACCCTTGCCCCAAAAGAGTGTTTTCAATGAAACATTTAAGTATACCCATAACATCGTCACGTGAGGAATATTACCTGCTTCTGCGACGGTTCGTAACATTCAATGCATAGGCATTAGATGCCTGCCCTATCCTCCTCCCGACGCAAAAGGAAAACTGGGCAAGGGGGCTTTCACAGAGGTCTGTCAGATTGGGCCTATTCTATAAGATGTACAGTGTCATTTAGACCATTTTATGCTTTCCGGTGGTCAAACGACTCTAGTTACCTATGCCAATAGTGTTGAAAGTTTGGGACCTGGAAGGGAATAGTGATAAGGCTGCTTAATAGACAAAGGGGCAGGCATAGAAAGAGTGAATTGGATGAATAGACACACTTGTATATCCAAGTTATACAGTATTGGAGAGTATGCTGACACGTGCATCCTAGAATTTCACCTCATTTACACAGAACATCTAAGAGTAAGAGTTTGATACATAGTAGCAGAGTACATCTGACATGATTATTTGTTTTTGACCCATTATGATATATGACATACGCTCAACATCACGGTTCAACACCTATAGCTCTCAATCCGAGCATATATACTATTATCTTCCATCAACTCTTCGTTATATGATATACATACATTTGTTACCTCCTACACTTTTGCAATGCCTGGTCCTCAGAAAAAACCATAAAGTGCCTTTCTGTCTCTTTTTCTCTGTCTCTCTCTCCCTTCTTCTCTATCTCTATTTCCTGGGTTACAAGATCATAAACTGCCTCCCTCTCAGCTCTCCCGTCCTTGATAGAACCTTCAATGTGTTGATAAGGGCGTGAAGCAACCAATCTCACTCACTCACTCACCTTTGACAATGCAAAGGTTATACAGTAAAAACAAAACAAAATCTTCCTAACAGCGCCTTTTTGGACCTCGCAATGCATATTTCCGCCATCGGGCACAACAACCATGGCTGTGACTAAGTATTTCTATATTCCATGGAGCTCAGTGGACTTACTATATACTATAGTAATTTTGTCTTTCCCCGAAATGCCTTTCCCCAAGACCCACAAGACGGATGGGATGGTATAGGATCCTTGCTATATATATATATATATATATATATATATATATATATATAAAGATTTTTATTCCAAAATTCCGTTACATACATTTGACATTTCATCATACATTTCATAACAACATTTCGGAACCGGGCTTTAATTTATCCTCTGAAAACAGGTCTTCCAGATAGCCCAAAACATAGGATCCTTGCTTAGTGGTTGATGGACAGCGTGATCATTGTGGGGTCAGTCTCTGTGTGTGAGTGGTCCGGTTAACTATTAGCAGAAGTCCAACAGCGGCGACGGGTGGAGATTGATTAGTAAAAGCCACTCCCTCAACGAACGGGTTGGCGTGGCTTGGAGTCATGATTTCAGCAACCACCAAACCTATTATCTAGGCATCACTGGCCCCAACTTAGGGCTAATGTATGGTCAGGATAACTAATAAAGGACCACATTGTATAAGCGCCCAAACCACCTCAGTTGGATCTCTCTCCTCATTCATTCTAACCCCTGGATTTAATCCAGCTATACATTGAGCCCTGAAGTGTAACTATTGAAACCTAAAAGGCTGACGCACACATGGCCGATTTGGCCCTCGATTGCCCCACGGTTTGGGTCTACTGTTGAATCTTAGGATTTCATTTCAAATCCTGGTTTATGTTTTTGAAATAACATAAACCATGGTTTGAAATGAAATCTCAGGATTCATGAGGAGACCCAAATCGTGGGGCTATAGGGAGCCAAATCGGCCATGTGTGCGTCAGCCATAGACATGGCAATGTCTAAAATCAATATTCCCCGGGTGATATATAATTGTAGAGTTAAGGAAAAGCTGCCCATAGATGAAAAGGATGTTTGATATCAAGAGTGATTTATCCTCATTCCTTAGCCATAATTTAATTGTTATATTCAAAGTTGGCTGATATTCATAAGCAATTGACTATCACACCAGGCTAACTAATTCTCTCTGTCCTCTGTAGTTCAGTAGTTGTCACTGAGAACATGAAGACTGCTATGTCATCTACAGTCTATATCATCAGCCGGCCGAAGCAGCAAATCCAATATTACCGGCAAAATTATATATAAACAGGCAGCCAAATATCCCTCCAGCAATTCCTGAACTTCCTAACATGATCAAGAAGGGAGAGGCAGCGAAGATAGGCGCACAGTGCAACTTTTCATTTCACAGGTTGGTGCTGGCAGATGATGAACTCGGTGATGACGTTAGCGAGATGGATGGAGCACGACCTACCGAGCAAGGATCAGGTCTCCGGGGATCGGTTCCTAATCTCCGGAGCATCCTAAACGCGACCCGGGATTAGCCAGTCTGGATACCGACTGCTCCCTGCAGACCACTGGTCCAGAATGACCAGCAGTGGGAGGTGCCAAATTCTGGCATGGCACACTGTGGGGGAGAGCGCTGGAGGGACCCATCTGTGCCCGCTGGGCTAAAGCCAAATACAATTAGGCTACGTGAGGGTGTGATGGTCTGAAGGGATGCATGCCTTCAGTAATGCTAAAGAACGTCTCTGACAGGAGAAGTGCCCCGACCTCAACATGTGGGACCTATTCTGTTTCCTCTTCTGCTGCTAAATGCAGAGTGACAAGATGCTAGTCTCTCAGTCTTCCCACTGTTCACTAGATTATATATCTCGCCTTCCTTCACCCCAATATTATGTACTATAATATTATATTAGGTCTCGCGTGTCATACCGATGGATGGAATCATTCTTTTACAATGATAATAATATAGGTTTTCAATGAGTTTCATTGGCTCGATCTTTTAGCATCAACAAACTCTTGAATGGGCTCCCTAAATGGGCACAATATATATTGGCAGAGCTAGTCCAAAGCTCAGCTTGCAAAGTAGTATGTAGAAATGTCTATAAAATAACGGCTAACGACTAAGTAGTTTATGGAAAAAGGGTATATATAACGGCAAGTTAAACTGCCTGAGATGTCAAGGCACAATTTTTAATGCCATGTTAGACTAATTATAAGTCTTCGCAGGGGCA
This sequence comes from Sthenelais limicola, assembly GCA_942159475.1. Taxonomy (NCBI): domain Eukaryota; kingdom Metazoa; phylum Annelida; class Polychaeta; order Phyllodocida; family Sigalionidae; genus Sthenelais; species Sthenelais limicola. The sequence goes on along the minus strand of OW804096.1, from coordinate 110,177,900 downwards.
AGGCACCCAAATTAGTTACGCGACTTGTGTAGTTCATGAGGCTCATTTAAAGACTAACCATGGAACTTAATACTAGACAGAGACTTAATGAGATACGGCCTACTGTTGAAACAGTGAGGCCCTTTCCATCACTGATTTTGTACACATTTGTCTTGTTATATTCCCAACAGTAAATTCATTGAAAGTTTTCAATGACTCACAACTTCCAACTGATATACGTGCAATGAGAATTGCAAATTGTTTCCCTTACAGTCGTTAGATGTTCTCAAACTTGAATTATTTGGCCGCGGTGAAAAGGATATTCCTGAGTACTTCAGTAAAAAAGCCACTATCGGCGGCAGTGCTTTCACACAACTTCTTTCAATATTTGATTGAGCGTTCAAAATGGACACGCATGTTCATGTATCACGTCATACCTTTCATATCGGCCTTTGTGTAGTTTATTGGATTAGGGCAGTGAAATAAATTGTTTGTTATTAATTATTTTTTTCTTTACTTTGGCCTGAATCCGACGTACACGGGACCCGGCATGTATAAAGTGTTTCTCCCCAAAGGGTAGAAAAACTATGCGGGATGGGGAGAATAGAATATCTATTCTATTACATTTTGTAATTACGGATTCTTGAATGTTATAAATTGAGTTTGCTTTCTGATTGAACAGACAGTCACAAGAGTATAAGACCATAATTAGATACGCTTTCCAGAAAAATAAGTCCCTGTCATGTAATTCTTCTGGTCCACCGAGTCCTTTGGAATCGATATTTGTTTAATGACATGGAATTGAATTTTGCTAACGTGTCTAAAGGAGGAGGGTGCTTTTCTCAAGTCTCACTCGGACTTATCATTCCCTTATTGACACTAGGCGTATACCGCCGGACCTCCGTGATGGAAGAGAATCGCTTTGAAATCAATGGAGATGGAAAGTGTGTTATTGGTACCGCATACTAAAACCACCCCCGAGTTTTTATAATCACCCCGCTCGTTATCATTCTCCGCAAGGCAAACAGTCATCTACGGGTATAATGTGGTGATGGAACGTCATTCTTCTCCTCAAATGGCAAATGGTGCTTTGGCTATAAAATTCCCACGGCGACATCCTACGAGGATGAATCGCGTGTGCTTTTGAAACTGTTGCAAATGCGCGGCCAATACAAATACTACAGCCAGGGGGCAAATATTTACCTTACCGGTACTAATCCTTCTCCCAGGTCCTTGAATTGAGAACCCCGGTACTCCGCCAATAATTTGGGGATAATTGAGGAACATGGGAGATGGAAAGGCAGAATGAGTGTCGGGTGTTCTAATTCATAAAGTGGAAGAAAGATTGTACATGCATGAACTGGACCCGGCATGAGGGAAATCATCGTCTGTATAGTAGACATCCAATCTTCTCGAGATCCCTAACTATGTAGGCAGTCCTAACCTGGGATATAGCCGGCCTTCACCAACCGACAACGGTCTGATTAAACTTGTCTCTTTGAGGGGGTTCTTAAGGACGGTGGTCCTCAACCTTCTCCACTAGATATAAACGCCAAGCATTCCAATTACAGACATGTCAACTGGAACTGGAACAGGGATGGATCTGGCGCCTATCATTGATAAGCTATGGAACCGTAGCAAAACTAGTCAGGTTTGGGGGATTATGGGGGTATAATAAAGGCTCATGTGCAGGAAGAAATCGGTGAATGAAATGGGTCTGTCAAGGTGGCGCCAGCAAAATTCAACCATTCCCGCGTAGTTTCTTCTAACACACCAAGCTATTTTGGGAAAATCGTTGTATGCTGCGTCCCAGTACCAATGTATTAGATAATGAACAATTGTGCCTGGAATAGTGTTTTCCCCTTAGTTTATATTAACTGAATACGAATATGGATATTAAATCAGTAAAGAAAAAAGACTTAAATTTCTTATAATATTCTTCCTAAAAGTATAAATGAAATTACAATTATTCGTTATGCATCCCCTCCCAATCTGAAAATTCTTATTCCAGCCTTTGTAAGTTTATAGCATCAACCATGGCAGCATCAAATTCAATCAGAAGTGGAGAGCTATCATAATTGGAGCGAAAATAGCCCGCACCAACCGAATAGAAGGGAAAGATCTTGTGGATACGTTCCAGGAAAGATGAATTCGGGGGCTATAGACGCATCGCTCCAATTATTATGCCCTGTCTACACAAATGCGAATTGGCATGCGAATTGGCCCTTGTGGTAACTCGTGCAAGTTCACACGAATTTGTATAAATTTTTTTTACTAAATCGTACCTGTGTAGGGACTCGCAGAATCTTACGACTAATCGCAGATGCAAAGATTGCCCTACACACTTGCAAACTCATGTGTGATTTCATGGTGTGCCAGATCGCAGGTGAAAAAATCCTGATCGCAGGTGTAGGATCCCAGTTCATGCAATTTCAAATGGAATTGCACATACTTCTGCAAGCATATGTGTAGAGCTAGCCACAACAGTTCGCACACTTCTGTTACTGTCCATGACTAATTGCAGGAGGACATGTGAAAACTGGAAATATCTGAAATCTCATATAGCATCTATGTGCTATTTGAGCTGAATATCCACAAGATTGATGGAAACCAAGGTAAAATACTATTAAAATCGAGTTCTCTTGTTGATTTAGTATGTAATAAATACAGGAGCAGGTCTAATAGCACTCTGTTTGGTTTGTAATCGATCTCGACGTCAGGTCAAATCGCTCTCCACCCCTGTAGTGATGGAAGCAATATTTTACCGGACTATATATTTGATTTAGTGTCGCTAATGATCAATGGACACTGGAGATCAATGCTAACTTGATATGTGTTGACCCCATATAGAGAGAGAATGGAACAAGCCAGCAGTAATTGAAAATTTATTGGACAAGATTCATCTGTGTAAGCACGATGCCGTAGGCAGATCGAGTGCTTACATGGACGAATCAAGTCCAATAAATTTTCGAATACTACGGCGAGTTCTATTCTATATTTATTATACGTGCATAAAATTTGATCATATATCATCAGATATCACTGAAAAAATATTAAACAAGTCTCAGAGGGCTCTGCTGAGAGCCCCGCTGAGAGCCCCTCTGAGAGCCCCATTAGTACAACGGTGCCCTGTGTGATCATGCGGTATTTACTGACAATAGTGACATTGTTGAATTAAAACATTCATATTGCGGCCATTTTTTTAAGCTATATTAATAAAACTTTATCATTCGATAGAGAATTTAATTCTTTATTTAATGTTGTGCTTCTTATTATGTATTTTTACGACAATGGTACCAGAATCACGGGTGGATTACCAATCGCGGGGGTTCACACAGCTTTCACTCAGTGTGAATTTGTTGACATGCTTTGCAGAGACAGAGCTATTTTTAGACAACTACATTTTTATAGCACACGTATCATAGGTATGTTATATTGCACCCCACCTATTGCACCTCTCAAGAGGGATGCGCATATAATAAAGGAGAGAATGGTTTGTTTAAACAATATAAGATTAGCAAGGTGAAATATGGCAAGGCCTCACGGATTCGCTATAGGGTGGAATACCTAACTTTAAAAGCGTGGATCAGTACGTACCTTACGTTTATGGGGACTGTTTATAGTCATATATAACCCTCGCCATGCTATGTCCACGAGATGAAGGGTGTTTAAATGCTATTAGCCGCACCCTTCATCCCATCACTTTCGAACATGCCATCCACCCCTGCTCTACTCACTGCTACCATCAGCACCCCCATTATACATCCCTTCCAAACCGATAGTCTTGATACATCAGTGATCAAAGTGATCTCTACTAGTAAAGACTGGAAGACCTTGCCTTTCCTTCGAGAACTTCAAAACAAATCATCCCGCCAACTCCTAGTGCATGAAATATATAAGGCGCTAGTGGGTGATTTTATTTCCAAATATCGATTTGAGGTTCTATTTATTTATAAAGCGAGTGACTTGCCAGTCCCGTCTAGTTAGCTTGGGATCAAAGTATTTTAAAATACATCAAAATCACGTTCAGTGAACTCAACCGCACTGCAGAGGGACTAGCCAGATTTCCTGTTTCATATAAATTTCAAACGGAAATAAAACTACTAAATATATAACCGAAATAAGATATCGTATAGCTATTTTTCTAAGAAACTGGCTGCCATATTTAAAACAAGAATGCAAGCTACAGCACGCAGACATCTGATAGCATATCAGATCCATTTTATATATATGTACATATCGACCCAAGAAAAAGTGACTGATAGCATACAACTTCTTCTGTATTTCCTTTTCATCTAGTTTATAACTATGCATGCCCTCCTACATCTATTATGTCGTTTTCCTTTCTCAACATTGTAATATCAGCTTCTGGTTCCTCTTATGTTACCTAGCCTTGTTTGCCTATAGTGCCCACTTCTTTTGATTTCCGCCTTACTTTGAATGTCCTATTGTTTTTGGTCTGTGCCTGTCATTCCATTCAGCATCTGTCGCTTTGTCTTCAGTCTTCAATAAATAGATTTGTCCTTTGTCAAATAGTTTTCTACAATTTCAACCCATCTCTCCACCTACCACCCCGAAGTTGGCACGGACAATGTTTGGTATGGTAGGGGGTGGAGGTTCATGTATACACTATACGGAAAAAAACTCCAAGTGGGGAACATGAGTGCTTGGCTATGTTCTAGTATTGATCTTGATTAGAGTAATTTGTTTGCTGGTTTCTATGGATACGCTATACGGTTTTAAGACGTTCCCTTAAGGTTGCTTAAGGGTAAAGGATGGGGATCCAAATAAGGGGCCAGAAACGTGCGGCGTAAAAGCTGCATAGCAGGAACATCTGTGTGATCAAGAGCTGAGGTAAACTCGAGGAAATGAAATCAAATAAGAGGAATACTTAGGGGGAAGGTGGTCAAATAGGTACTAGGCCTCTTCATTAGCATTACTTTCTCGAAAGCCGTGTCGCTATTTACCTCGTCATCCCGCGAGCTTCGAGACATGTAAAGGCAGTCTTTATCCCCCAATACAGCCAACTATTATGAGCCAATCCACCGATCGAAACTCTTATTTCCTAAATAGTGAAAAGTGGAGGAAATACCATTTCTGTCTGCACTATTATGAACATATTCACTAGAACTGTCATGACCAACCAAAAGAACTTCTTCCTTATTAGTTCCACCCATACTGGTCAAAATGTCCCCACCGTTGAGGTTAAAATCCAGAATGCGGTGAACTATCAAACGGTATAAACATAGTCCAATCCTAGATTTCAGGCATCCGGTTGTTTATATATGCATGCAACATCAACTATTTGGACCTGTCTGATTTAATCTTTAATTTTATAAGCTTTGGGCGTATGATCACCGGCGATGTGGGTTAAAACAGTAACAGCTGCAACCCCCTTCCTTTCACGATCTAAAAATACCAATATTCAGAGGAATACACTTATCATACGATCTTACACGCAATGTGTAGCTACATCTACATTGATTCTTTTTATTTTCAACCTTGATAAATCACAATCTTAAAATTCAAATATTGAATCGCGTGGCCACATTATCCTAGTTAATCAAGGTCTAGTACACGGGGAAAATAGGAGGCTTTCAAGTTAATCAAGCTGCCCTCGTGGCACCATTAATGCCTCGAGATGTGTGGCATTTGAGGCCCAAACAATTGCGCTAAAATAGGTTTGAATAGGTTGGTAGAAACACAAATCAGCGCGCTCGACCACTCGGTTAAAGCACTGTAAAAAGGATTGGTGTTCCGGGTTGCTCGGTGGCCACGTCTTGAAGGCTATCAGTCGCGCTGTGCAGCTTCCTGGGGACAGCTTGTCTTGTGTCCATGGTGATTCGCTTGTCTCTCTGACAGTGATTAATGAAGGTGTTTGGCGGAGGAAAGGTCGATAGAGTGCCGCTCGTTTTAGGGTCCTTGCCTTCCGACTTGGGAGTATCTAGGGCACCAAGGAAGTGCCCTTGTTTGCGTATGCTGCTGTTGATAAGTGTTCTATAGGCTTTTGTTTTATTTTCGGAAAACATTCATGAGAAATCCGTATCTAAAATGCTTCTTGTGGGGATATTTGTCTTGGTTAGCAGCTGTTAAAATAAGCCCCAGAAGACATTCTTCATGATGTGCATTTCAAGTGAAATAAGATAAACGTGATTCGACAAATTTCAGGATTACCAAAATTATTCCCACAGGGATAGTTGGAAGAACTGCTGATAGCAGAAACTGTAAAGCTATTTCTTAGGAAATTTTGAGTTTTATATATAATATATATGTATATGCACTCACTATACTTAGCAGCACTGTTCCCCAATCAGTGCTATGTAAAGATGTGTATAGATTGTAGACGGTATCATCATCATATAGTATACCGGTGTAGTGTGAGCATTATAGGATCTTTTGACATGCATACAACCCACCAGTTCCTTCCTTCCTTCCGAAGTACAAAGCTAAAGTTTCCCTGGACTCCACCATCGGGGACATGTCTTTACTGAATACAAATTCAGTTACTGAATATGTTTCAAGTAATATGATATACAATGAGAGGCAATTCAATTTCCTCTCCACATACTCTCTTTTGTGCAAGGGAAAAAATCAAACGGGAGCTGTAAAGGATGGTGAATGATTCATATTGAATAGTCGCTCTGTATTGAAAGTGTCATCCATCACACATGAATGTCTCCCACGAGAATGTATACATAGATTTGAATCAATGAATCAACGTGGAATAAATAAAACTCTACGCAACAAAGGGTGCATCTGTTGCCGACGATACAAGAACAATCCTTCCAATTAATGCTTCGCTGGATCTTGATAGAGATAAAGTATCTGTGTCATAAAACAAAGTCGCTAGCCTTGTGACATGTCTTTGTCGTGAATCGAGCATCTATTCACCCATTCGTCATCCTAGAAGTTCCTTCGATTACACCCCTACAAGAGGTAAATATAAGGCAGGCTGACAGTCGCTATACTGGTTGTCAGTGTACCTACATTGTACATATTTCCGAATACACTGACTATATATAATATATATATAATATATATATATCATTAGAACCCTAGACAGTGAGAACCGTCTTTCAACTGTCTCTATTATTTTAATGTAGGCTAGAGGCTACATCATTTCGTATGAAGTTACAACGGTGTCACGGGTGTGTATGAATGACCTTATCGATTCCGGCATGTTGATGCAAGGGAAGGTAAAAAGCAGCAATCCAAACTCTATAATGTCGCAAGTGAATAAATGCGCTACAGATTTATCCGGGCTCATTGGCGCAGCTGATACCGACACTTTGCATAATCATGAATACTGATAAGATACACCGTGCCTTACGCCTCCTGCGTTTGTTTGCTGTATGATTGCAAACAAAATTTACTGCTAGCACCACTATCAGATATGCGGTCCACCTGGTAGTTCAGAAGCGGCTAGATACATTCCGATAGGATTGTTATTGACATGTTATTTGGCGGCAAACCTGATTAAATCTGGAACGAACCGATGGAACATAAATTCAAGCATAGAATTGCATCATAATCGCATTAGTTTGGGGCTTGTCATGGGAAAAGCCGGCAACCCCAATGCCTCCTCCCCATCGTTTTTGGCTTTGGTGTCAGACTAGGAACGACCCTTTGAATTAATGCTTATTTTCATTAATGCACGGCTGTTCTATCTCGAAATGTAACAATGAGCTGTTCTATCATTATTTTTGCTGCTAGTATTGCGCAAAATAGAAACTGAGAAATGAGCCGTACTAGGCATTCCCCTAGGGTATAGAGGGAGGTTTTAATACCACACTTGGGAACTCTAAAGACCCATTAGGCGAACAAACAGTCCTGTGCCTCTTGATTAAGTTAAAGAAGACTAAGACCCCAGCTCGTTTAAAATAGAATTAACCTTCCTCAACCCCATGCATAATAAGATTAAGTTAAATTAATTATCATCGCACATTTCACTCTGTCTATTGGCAAAGAGCGCACACCAAGACACCAGCGTTAAAACAGATTTAGCAACCTCGAACCAGCAACCTCGAGAGATTACAAGAAATATGGGCCTATAATTATACAATATACAATATGCCCTCCTGTAAACTGTAGGTTTATAATCGGGGCGAGACCCGAATATAAACCATACAGAGTGCCATGTGGTATTTATTACATACTGATTTGTAGATTTATTAGTGATATTTACCTCATTAGTACTGTATTTCTTGCCAAATTGTGGGAACAATGTCTGAAAACTTTTGAAACATGCAAGCCAGCACTACACAGCAGCCGCTAAGAGCGCGACGTCATAAACCAATCAAGTTGTGTCATTTGGGTCATGTGTTACCATGACAAGCGTAAGGCACATGAGTGCAATTACAAAAAGCTGTAGTAACTGATCAAGCATGTAATAATACATGAAAACACTATTTGGAATAGCCTATAGGCCCTATAATATAAACCCATACAACTCTTTGTTACATACTTGATCAGTTAGTGCCGTGCGGGGTGCTTTCAATCTTTTTGTAATCGTACAGTGTGCCGTTACGCTAGTCATGGTAACATGTGACTCATATGACGCAATTTGATTGATTAGTATGGAAAGCCATTTATACATACAACCCAAATGTACAGAATTTTAGTAACACTTTTCCTAATTTACCTAACCATATTCCTGATTAGCCTTTTTCTTTTTGAACTGGCATCCTATTTCAGGAGAATTGGTCCAGCTCGGCGGCCAACCCGGAATGAATTAACCCTAAATCGGGAGAACTAGTAGGCTAACCAGGAAAATGAATGACGAATTAACCATTGAAAATGCATGCGAACTGGGGAAATTTTTTCCGGGTTAGCTGAGAACTGGCAAAAGAGAAATAGTGCTTTTCCGAAGTAGCAGGGTGTCTAGAGAATTAGATCTCAGCTCGGAGTGAATTAACAAAAGCTATGCCCCAATCAAGAATTGATGAAGTCTAAGTAGGAATGACGGAAAGGGAAGATTAGCTAAATATTATAAAGCATTTGGGAATTTTAGGAATTTTCCGATTTCGTGCCTAATTCTCGGCTAACCCGGAACAAAATTCCCCAGTTCGCATGCATTTTCAATGGTGAAATCGTCAGTCACTTTCCGGGTTAGCCTACTAATTCTCCCGATTTGGGGTTAATTTATAACATGTATAAATGGCTTTCCATAGTATGGAGACATTGCGCGCTTGGCGACGTTGCGCTCCTCTGCGTAGCGCTGCCTTGCATGTTTCGAAAGTTTTCAAGCAAAGTTCCGATAATTTGGCAAGAAATACAGTAATAAATGGCTAAGGTAAATATAACAAATAAATCTACAATCTAGGCCTACCTGAATCAGTCCCAAAGGGACCTGTTCCGTTCTTCAGCTCATCTCGACCCGATTATAAACCTACATCATGCCATTTGGTAGTATAATAATTGCTCGATCTGCTTGACGTAGTGCCTGGACCGAAAGTAAACCACCGGTGGTTCTATGCTGATAATTTATTACGGTTCTGTCCGCTAAGAAGAATAACTTCTGAACTTACACAGGATTAGGAGTTAATGGCTCCTTGCACAATAAAACATAAAGGGAGGAGATATCCAAGAAGGACTCCACCCTATTCAATCAAAGGTCTCTCCCCTTTTTTACCTGAACTCTCGCCATGACCGGAAATATTCATGGCATCACTGGAAGGACCTGAGCCACCAAGCCTAGTTTAGACCCAGTCAGCCACCGTGAATCCAATCCAGTCTTGTTACAGTTTGATGTATGATAAAAAGTTTCCTGCTAGAGGGCTGTTCTGGCACCGGGCAAACTATGATAACATACCATGAGCGTCGGATGAATAAAACGCGGTATTTGAACCACGCCGACCTGGCATATTTTAACTCCGGCGTTGCCCGGGGACGGCTGTTAGACGACGGAGAGCATACTTTTGACGATGCGATAACAAAGGAGATTAGGCTAAGTTGATATAGTACTCGCCAAAATTGCCCATACGATATATGCCGCCCTATATTTGAGCTATAGTATAATATATGCTTGTGTCTGGAAGGATACAGACTATTGTTTTATCTGGCGGTAATTTTAGAAATCAGAGTCAATAGTTATTTTCGTCCTCCCTTGGCAGAAGATAATCAATCATACTCTCTGATAACAGATTTGTTTTGTTAAATCATTGCTTTTACATCCGCGTGCTATTATTCATTCATACCAGTCACTATTATCACATTTATATTATAAAAATCCATTGCTGAACGAGCAATGAAATGAAGGCGGAAATAAATCTGAAGTATCATATCATTTTGTGGCATATTATGGGCAGGATGGCATTAACACAAACAACAGAAACAACCCTTCCACCCCCATCCATTGCAGACGCCAACCTTTAGAAATCACCTTGGTTGCCATTCTCCTTGTTCATGGTTATACTAGCTTGTGTTACTTTAATCATTTTGTTTTAGCCCCCGGTTCCCTCAGGGCTAACGACCGGTTAGAAATGCTTATCTTTACAGTGTATTCATTCGCTGATGTCCTTCAAGTTCATGTCGGTTAAAAGCTGTCGCCATGCTTCCCTGGCAAAGGCGTCGACCCAGGTGTTTCCATGGAAATGCCGAAGGATCCGAAGGACGGCGGTCAATACTACCTGCTGAATAACCCTCGTATTATACACATTTTATACGAACTTCAACATTGAATGGCTCCAGGTTTTACCTGCTCATTGTATAACTCGAAGTCTTAAAAATAGCTGTGGCAGGGTCCTCTTGATAGGCATACACACCTTTCTACCTGTGTCTCATCGATGCTTTGAATTTTCCTTTTCTTTCATTTCCTCAATAGTATTATTTGCATTGCAAAATATATGGGATTGAAAAATCAATGGCGTTTTCATCACTTGTTTAGCCTTTGAGCAGAGACTTAAGTCCTTTGCGGCAAGAAATAAGATACAATCAGAATCATGGCCGTACGTGTACGTTTAACAAAAGTAAACGTCTGAACGGCCTTTTCGACTGACTGCATCTTAATTGGCATCTAAATTAAAGCTACTATCCTAAATTTATCTCATAAAAAACATGTTCTTAGATCTGAACACAATGCATCAAATCATGATATTGATCAGTACTTGTATGGTTTTTGTATACATTACAACAATTTCTTCGCTAGTGTATTGGCCCTTGGGTTGCTGGTACCAGTCGACCTATTCATCAAATAGATATGGGCCCTATATAAGATAATCTGGTCTGGCAGAAGGCCTTGCTCATGATGGCAATGCCAAACCAGGGAGAGTCGATCTATTGCATAGTATGTTCGCTGACATTGTTTCATCCTGCGTGCAGTAATGCTATGGACTAGAGGGAGAGAACGCTACATTGCCGCTGGGTCGCCTATTGCATTGGTCTTACCACTGATATCTGAGACCACGTTTAACATGTGCACGCCCTGAGTATTCATTCCATCATGCCGCCTGTACTCCATGAATTTCCAATCCACACTAAATGGCAACATAAATATTTACCACAAGAATCTCACATTACTTACACCGTTACTCACAACGAGTTATAACATTATATCAAAAGGCTTACTTATATAACGAGGGCAATTCTTTAAGACACTTAAGTAACATTTTAGCCTGGCGTTTAAACATGACGTCCTTTTCATGTCTTATATTTTTCTTTGTTGGCAAAGGATTCCTACCCCATGTCTCCATATTCCGCATATATTTTCATTTTCTTCAGTATAAACTGTACCTCTCGCTGGGCGTAATTTGTAATCGGTTCCAGGCATACAAGAGGATTAGAATCTCCTTATAAGGCCAGGGGTAGAGCAGATCTTCTTTGGCAGATGTTCGATCTCTGACCTTTTGCCATTCTTTGCCTTTAAGTGTAATGATACATCTACAAAGTAAGGAGCATTGACCTTGGGGTGGGATTGTAGCAACAAGGGCTTTTATATGGAGGCTCGCATTCAGGGATTGACCTTTCCAGATCTCATTAACCACCTATTGCACCCACGGGCATCCTTACACAACTCCTGACTAAGAGAATTGATCCGGTTCTATCAGGACGTTCGCACTGCCTCTGTGAAGGGATGACAATAGGATTGAGAATCAGATTGAGCATTCCTTGATTAGGCAGATCTCATGGAAACATCCCCTAGTATCGCTGAAGCCGTATAATACTTTTAAAGTATTAGACATTTGGTACGGTGTATTGCGCTGAATACTCAACCCTGCTGTATATACTTTCAACGCATGTACAATATATGTATACAAATTAGATGTAAAAAAATATATATACCTCCTAGGGTTTCACAAATTGTGTCTGAGATCGTTGCTCCTGTATAGACTGCATGAACATGACAAGTGGAGTATCATAATGGGATCTCAGGTTCCCTGCAGGAGTGACGAGAGCAAATGTAAACAATAAGTGCCTTGGACATAATTCATCATGTGAGATAAAACAGTCACTATATGAGTGCCTGGACCATGATCTCGTCTGTGATCCGGGAGCAAGTAGTGAGCCTATCCTTTACACACTACGTGCTTGGCCATGCTCTATCTGATGGCCTTGATATGGTAGATCTATGGTCCACTGGGTGTCAGGGCCAAGACCAATGGTCGGATACATGATCAGGTTATACAAGTAGTGTTGTATACTGACCACGATAGCCACTATAGTGAATGCATACCATGGATAGTGGACCGTTTGTATCGGGCCAAAGGCCTCTGCTTCATAGGGCTTTAACAATAACAGGACACACTAGGTGGCTGGTGGTCTTTTTACATGGGGTTCTTTGCTGAGGCAATATGCCTTGATTACAGAGAATGGAATTGGTATCCTGTGTAGAACAAGCTCCCTGACAGGTCGAAAACTCATATGCAGCCCTACAGTTAATAGTTTTCAGATTACGTGGAAACAACATAAACCGACATTAAAATGGTATTCACTAGATTTCTGACACAGTCCCACCCCTGTTAAAATGGCCCATTCAAAGCGAGTGCCTACTTTATCATTTAAGGCAAACGTGTTGAAGATATATACCTAGGAATTTAGAGGTTTGAATAAAAGGCTGACATGGGGTTTTCAGGCCCGACTGGATGACTGTCGGACGTTCTTGCCAGCTTTCAGCGCGGACCTCCAAGAGCACCCTCCAAGACACAAGATAGCGGCGCCCATGAAAAAAGTATTTACGGTATATATAAGCTTTCCCGATATAAGCGCCTTTGGTGCTCGTACCGTCTTCGGTGGGGAGCCTTAAAAAAAAGGCTGTTTTTTTTGCTATGCGCCCGTTCATCCTTCAGAATTTGAATGATGATCAATCCAATGCCTGGTCCTATAAAAGCCTGAGCCAATGCATAGTTTCCATGAACTACTCGGCTGCCCAACAACGTACACAAGGCAAACACAGGTGCTGGCGTTTGGCTATCCACGCACAGGTCGCGTTTGGTGTCATTAGCTAAACGCCAATCCATCTTACCGACCCTAATCCTCAAGTCCAGAGGTCGATTAATGCTAATCCCACCACCTGACAGCCTCCTGCCTTCGCCCCTATCAACCCGAACATTTCCCAATTTAATTCCGACTTTGACAGGACCGTTGGCATAAGCACAGAGATTATCTAGGGTGGCCCCACAATAGAGAAAAAATGCTGGGAGTTATGTTGGAGGTGTGCCTACCTAAAGTGAGGCCCTTTTACGTACGCAACAACCAATTTCCATATTGCCCATCCGCATAGCGCATGATGCTTTAAGCATGAGAGGCAACAAACTATAAGAAACAAATTATGATGAAAATAGTTTGATCCTTGAGAGACAAACTAATCAATCAGTCCAGACATGGTTACCTCCTGTCCCGTTAACGGGGGCCACATATTGAATTTGAAAATATTTTATCCGTCAAGGATCAAGGTACACTAAATATTTTGTATGAAATTTTCAACGGACTTCAGTTTACCACCTGTTTTAATTTAAAAGGGCATGCAAACTATTACGTTGAACTATAAATCAAATAGATGCGCTTTGTCGTAATGGTAGAGCGGTGTCTCGCCCCAAAGTCTACTTTGAGACAAGTACTTTGGCTTAGCTGTCTGGCACATCCCACTGTGCCTGGGAGACCTACGTTCAAGTATCAATTAGAGTTGGCTTGATAGAGCTGCAGAGAACAAGTACTAGTTTCGGTAAATAATAAATAATAAATCAATTGTTCCCTTATACATGAATGAAATGTTGTTTTGTAAAAGGTGATGTACGCTTTCATGTCTCTGGAATAATAGCGAAAGTACGAAGATCGACTATTATATTATACTAGGCTATAAGGTAATGTAGAATGTTTATCGGTCACCTATTGCCATTAGTAAATGTCAGGTGAACCGATTGGGTAGATACGTCTAGGATTTCCTGGCTCTCCCCTCAGGCCAATGAAGGCCCAGCTACTTTGGATAGGAAATTGAACTCTTCGCACACTCGACCTTCAACCTAGGAGGCTGTCTAAAATATTTAGGGGAGAGATGCACACAGAATAGTTATGCGTTGTGTGTGATTGATTCATATACAGGACAACCAATGAGAGACCCCTTTAGTGAATCGTTCCTGTAAAAAGCATGTATACATATGGGTTAATGCCCCATACAATATAATTGTGCCGTAAACGTTCCACAATATTCTCTGTTGATGCAGTACATGCTCCATGATTTATCCGTGTTCAGACTTGTAAGGTGGGAGCGCGTTGTTTATTACTCCATTACACTCTTGTCAGTTTAGCTATCATTGGCTTCAGGAAATAGAATCCTCTACAACAGTTCCCACCCATTTCTCTACATGTACACCGGAACCGATGCAAAAGTGGAAAAAGATGAGGTATGGTACCAATGGTTTCCCTGTCGAAAGGAAATATGCTCTATTTTAATCTTTTTCAATGTTTGGGCAATATGTGTACCAAATGCGTAGGATTATCTTTAATTGTTCAAGGGAAAAGTACTTTGATATTTCCTGGGGTAGGATTTATCCCTGATAGTCCATACGTACATTTTTATATCAGATTTATTTGGTGTCCTAGGATGATTAGCCTAGAGCTAGGAGACACGCCAATTAGGCGCGGGAAGGGGATGATAATTTCGACATATTCTTAAGCGATACCGCAGGCCTGGATGTAAATAAAATGCATGTGCCCGCACCATGTATTTATGAAGGTACGTTGAGCCGGAGCAAATTGCCTTTTAGCCTTTAATGAGACTTCTGGGAGTGAAATAATACACACATGATATAAATTGCCTCTTGATGCTAATGCCTTGCCTTCTCTGTAATGCTTTGTGCTAAGGAGTCGGTGCGTTATTCACAAGACTTTTTCTACGTTTAACGTAAAATAGTCTATGCATATTGATGGTTTCCAACGTGTCAGATATTGTATTTTGATGGTCTCCGCTACATAGAAACCCTAAATTGTTGAGAAAGCAGAAGTCTCTATGTGCCTGCAAACTGACTTAAATTTGATGACCTATTGGTGCAAACTGAACAAAATTTCCCTGAACTTATCAAAATTGAAAATTCAAACTGTGTTCCATCGCCCACTACTCAGGCCAAGGTGGGAAACCAAAAAAATCTTTGACTCCGTTCAACATTTGATAACCCTGGACAGCATAAACAGAAATAACCTAAACAATTAGGCTGCTATATAAGGCCAGAAACTCTCTCACCCAGAAAGCTAAACATGACCTATACAAAATGGCCATCCTCCCCAACATAGACTTTTGCGATTTACTACATGACTCTGTCCCTAAAGCCCTATTACAAAAAGTACAGACTCAAGAAAAATTTGGCTCTGTGAATAATCTTTAATGAATCTAAATATGATAATGTAGACCACAGACAAAAAAGTTTAATTTATTGCCCCTACAAGCTAGAAGAGACAAACACATTTTAGATATGGCCTTTTATTGATCATAAAATCAAAATAATATTCACAACAGGGAAACTCCCAACTCAGAGTCATGCAAAGGGAAGGGAAACCTAACCATATTACCTTCAAAACTAAAAACATCCCTGATAAACTACTAGCACCCTTCTGAGGTGCTAAAACTTTACTGTGCCTTGCTCCTTTTGCCTACTTAAGACAGCTAGTACCTTATTTATATATTGCTAACCATACATGAAAAATAAAATTGCCCCACATGTCTGTACTTCTGTCACTAAGTCAAATACTGTAGTCATTTGCTGCTTCTACACTATATTCTCACTGTAAGTAATCCTATCATCATCTCCATGTAGGCCTACTGAAGTTAGTTTGTTTTGTTAGTATGTTAGTTAATTTGCAACTCAAATCAAAGTTCCGAAAAAGGCAATCATCGGAAGAGCTGACACGACAGTCATAGATGATCAACCAATTGTAATTTAACATCAGCAATAAAGAATTTTTTAATTGAATTGAATTGAAACTGCCTTACAAACTATTGTTCATACTATGAATGTTGTAAAATTTTATGAACACAAGATAAAATTATTGATGAAAAAATTATTTCTGAATTTTTTTATTCATACTAGAATATTCATGCTAGATTAACGGTGTACAATTTTACGGTGTACAAAGATTTACGGTATTCATACTAGAATATTCATACTGGATAATGGAACACCATCCACAGTGTAATTCCAAATTTTCAGCATGGAATATCGCTTAGAACACCTTCAATGTGCAAGAATTGACATTATACCATATCATTGACCCTCTTCTATTAGGGTATAATTAGGGACTACAGATTCCCTAGAAGATACCTAACTAAGTGCAAAACCCATTGTTGCTAACTCTCTATGACGTCATAAATGAGTAACTTGTGTTACTCATATTATTTGCACCTCAGGGGCAAATCTCACCAACTTAGTATCCTCCGATGAAGACATATAAAGGCTTATCATACCAATAAACTCCACCTAGAAATTGGAACCGGTCGTTGTACTAATAATTGAGACTTGACTTTCTCAATCTTATTATTTCATAAATTTCAATTTAATTTATCTCTAATATTAGTTGGGTTAGGCATGAGAGAGGTGCTTGGAGGTTTTTCATGAATGAAGTGTTCTTTTCACCGAGTCCTTGAGTAGAGGTATCGATGTTCGCCGCCTTGTGAGGAGAAGCCACAGACACCATGGTGCCACAACACAAGCGTAAACACACTATTGCATCGATCGGCTACTGATCGTCGATCCTTAAAAGCTTATAAAAAGTAAATTTTTAGTCTTGTGTCGACTTGAACGATCAATTATCATGCTATGTTGATGTTTGGTTTGAAAGGGATAACAAAAGTATTTTGGCAGCGCCGGTGGAAATCTGAACAGGTCCAATCAACTAGAAACGTTTACTAATGCGAATGTGTCATGTTTATTGTGGTTCCGGACTAAAGGTTCTTATGCTTTTCTCCAGCCATGTGTGGGGTAATATTCAGTCTGCAAAGGTCAATAGTCTATATTATATATTCCCGAACCCGCTTTAACGGGATGGGTCACAGTGGCGTTTCTTTGGTGTATGCGACTTTCTCCATTGGGTTATTTTTCAACTATAGGACATGAAACCACCAATAGCTTGGTGATGGCAACGATCTGAGATCAAAGAAGGGCCGTACTTGTAAATGTTAATTACTTGGGAACATCTGAGGTAACAAGGTTGGAGAAGTTGGGTGCACCAAAGCTTGATCATTGAAACGTTCCTTTTCTTGTAAGGTGAAGACGACCTTAGAGAACCGCATCAAATTTATCACACACATATTATATATATTGATAACGTGACATGACCTTCCCTGGACCTGGACCTGGACCTTCCCCCCCCCCCCCCTCCCCCGGAGATTTCCCTCCTGGACCTTTCCGCCCTAGGACCCCCACCCCCACCCCGAGGACTTTTCCCCTAATACTCCATCCCCATCCCCCTGATCCACCATAGTACATGTATGTCTATATATATATATAACGGTGTACAAGATAATGTAATTCCAGATAGTGTAATTCCAAATTTTCAGCATGGAATATCGCTTAGAACACCTTCAATGTGCAAGAATTGACATGTATGTAACCATATCGTTGACACTCTTCTATTAGGGTATATCATCATCTTACAGTGTTTTTCTAATAGAAATGAACTAACTCCTTTTTTCTCTCTTTTGCAGTGTGTCGTATGCCTGTGTGCGAAGGCCACAATGCAGACATACCCATGTGGACATCGAGTGGTCTGCCGCAAGTGTTTCGTTAAGACGATCCAGGTGGCGGTAACGCAGCGATGCCTTCCCCTGCGCTGCGTCGTCTGCCGCACCCGTGTCCTTAAACTGAAACAGGCACCGCCATTACCAAGGTCAAAATCACCTGGCGCAACTGCCAAAGCCCTTTTTGGAAAATCCTCTTCGTCTTCGAGCACCAAAGGCTCGCTCTCGAAAGGTACACTCGGGGGAAAACTCGGTGGTAAGTCGACTCTCGTCCCAGTTTCCCGCCATCCGGCGGCTCTATTGCCCTCACCGACAGGCAAGGCACCACAGTCACTCGTACCGACTAAAACACCCATCCTTCAACCGACGGCCAAAGACACCACAATATCTCAACGGCACGTTGTGGCCACCAAAGACAGCAAACACGCACCGTTAGTGCTTAGTTCACAGAGGTCCACCTCAAAGCTTCCTGTTCAGCACACGACGTACAGCAGCGGAAACAAGGTACGACGCCACCCTCATGTCACAAGACAGTGATGCCTACCCCTCATCCCACTATGTCGTCCAATAGAAAAGAGCGACTCATAATATATATGACATACTCATGAACAATACGGAGAGAGGAAAGTCACAGCTGCTCAGTAATAACGAAGAACATAGTCAATTTTCGGTAGTAGCTGCAAGGGCTCTTGATTGAGACAGGCCCACTTTTGTACTCACGTGTGACCCACTGTTTAGGAGTCATATAAATACTTAGAACAATGTGCCGCGGTGATTAACAGATTACGGTGTATTTGTGTAGCATTAGATTGAAAATCAGAAATAACAAGGCTTCCACAGATTTCATCCAGCACCCCTAGACAATCACTTGCACTCTTCCACGGTGACTACTTTGGAAGGAATCAACCCAACAGTTTAGGGGTGGCTGGATTTTAGCTTTACTGCATTACAAAAGACACAATTAAGGGATGGACCATCGTGAATAGAGAACACATGGAGGACTCCTGTTAGTGAAATAAGGATTCATATCTCATAAGAGTAAAAATTAATCAATGATATCACCATGCACGTTCCCTAAAAAAGGATGTTATACTAATATAATTGAAATGACGAATGGACAGCGCGAAGTCCTTCATGTGTTGGAATGTGAAATATCATGCAGAAGGAATGTTGCTGAGAAATAACCCAACTTACCGCGTGCTTGGCGATGCCCAGTCCCCTCTTTTGCAATGCAGTTTAACACGCTCCATATACCGCAATGTTAAAATGGATTGCTCCATAAAACAAGCGGATGCAAAAGGTCACAAGGAGCGTATGGTAAGGGGTTATTACCCCTTTTTGCATAAGCACAGTGCCAAATGATTTACCCATTAGATAGTACCTAGGTAGTTGAGACACCGCGTCTGGTAGAGAAGCCTGGCAAGAGATCTTCATAATGGACCAAATCAGTGCAAGCGTCCCACATCTTATGACAATGTATCCATGTTAGTCCACGTTCAACTATAGAAACATCCAAGGGAGAAGAATGGCATCATTAAAACTGATGATGATAGAAACAGGATTGAGGACTGGACAAACATTTCCTCGGTGCAAAAAAAAACGTCATACAAAGGTTTGATGAAAGGAGAACTTTTGCGGTTATCTACTTGATTCGGAAAGAGAGAAGACACGAAGAGAATTTCAATTGATTGGAGACCATATTCCAACTAATATCCACATGTTATTTTGGAAATAAGCATTGAAAAACTGAAATTAAAAACAACGTATACATCGTTGCTAGAATTAAAGAGATTAATGGCTTGAATATAGGTATAGGGTCATTCTGTCAATGCAGTTTTTGATCCAGTCCGACCATGATAAGATTGTGGCTAGACGATAGTAATGTGTCCAATTTGTTGTCATCCACGGGCTGAATCTATCCTTCACAAAGGTATCATTGTCATAAATAATCAAGTGCATGGAACATTTTATAGGCAAAGCTTGAAGTTCGTTGATATATGGCTTGATCGATTTTAGCAGCATCATCATTGAACACGGATACCCTTTTAAAAGCAATAAGAAATGATTCAGATCCGTCTTAGAGCATTTACAAAGTTCGTACTGATTTTCTTTGGGTCCTATTGTATGACCTTTGTAAAATGTCATGGTCTTGTAGCGACGGGGGTCCTGTGAAGAAAGGTCATGCATCAAGTCCGAAATGACCTATGCCAAACAGTTCACTGAACCAATGTTAGAAGACGATGGTGGTTTTCGGAAGCTCTTTTTTTTTCTAAAATTGATTTTCTCTTTAAAAGAAAAGGTAAACAGATCCAATAGATCCGCTACTCATCTCAGTCGTAGAGCAGCTGTGATACAAATATCATTTCACATGTTTGTTATTTCAATTTGAGAAATGTTATTAATAAAGATGGGGAGAAATGTCAAAACGAATTGCTCAAAAGAAACCAAACACTGAAACCATGCCATGGAGGTGTTAGATATGATTGTATGATCAAAGGAAAGTTGTCAACACTATCACTTTGAATATTTATGCCGTCAACAAATTTTGTAAGCAAATTACTCGCCGGAGTCTGTCAACAGAAATCCTTATATTGGGTGGGTTTTCCTAACTAGTTTATGCCACTTGTCTTGTTTTGGTGTACGCTGAGCCTACGTAAGGTGATCCGTTCGTGCTTATAGCAAAAGATCGAATATTCAAGCTGAACTCAAAAGTAGTACTTGATCTTGACATCTCGGAACTGTGTTGTCAATGGAATACATTGCTTTCATTATTGTTTCTCAACAAAACCAAGAGACTAGTCCATAAAAAGAGAATGGTATGCTTAGGCACGTATTTCTCAAGAGTTTCTCTCTATTGGTGTCGCTTGCTTATGATAGTCTATATTATATATTTAAACCAATCACAACAAAAATAAGGCAAAAAATCTTACAAAGTGTTATATATCGAGGTCTCTTCTGCAGCTCTTACGTCTCCTTCTCCTCCGTCTAAAATGACGCTCCGATGGTCTGGAAAATATAGTCGATCTAGACCGGCTTGTGTGTGTACTCTCTGAAAACGGAAGCATTCATTTGTTCTACACAGCGAAGCAAAATGATATTTGTGACTTACAAATTATGATATTGTGGAGTGTTTCTTCCGGAGATTTTCCTCTCCACCTCTGATCATAACCAACATGAAAACTTAGACTTAGGTTTTAAGGTTGGAATGATGATACCCTTCTTCAAACTGGGATAGGGTTCCTATGGAAACTCACCCCGGAAATCTCTGTATTTTCTCCAACATGAACAAACAAGAGTAATCGTGCTAATCCCTTCTCGGTTGTCCTGTTGTTGACGATTCTTGTGTGCTACCGGGATGTATTATGGATCCCTGGACACTAATCAAAGATGGAAAACATTCGTTACAACGAATCCCGCCATGACTATACGGTTCGACGAAATCTGTTTCAGAAACTCTTACTGTGACAGAGGATCTCTTTTATCCATAGTCTACATTATGTTCATCGTATTTCTAAAAAGGACTACGAGAAAACATAGTTGGTAGCCTGACTGTCTCTGTGTGTAGGATATAGTCCTATGGAAAAGCGCCTAGATGTGACATATCTCCAATGTGTTAAACAAAGCATATAATATTATGCAGTCAAGATGGGTTCATACATATGTGTGCCTAGCTACCAGTAGGTATTTAGTACAATACATGAGAGGATATATAAGCATGCTTTCTTCTCCATTATTTTCTGTGTACAAAAAGCCATTTTGTATATGAATAAAAAGCGAATAAAATATGGGGTATGATGAGGGAATTCAGGGGAAAGTTTATAAAAAATAAAGGAGGCACAGTTTAAACTTGTGAAGGGCGGGGCTTTTCTATAAAAAGAAAGGGAAAAAAGACATCTTCTTGGAGGTTTTGAATTCACATATAGGAATGTATCATAGATTTTCTACACTACATCCCAATGTATCCTCTATCACCATACCCTGATCCCTTTCACACACGACGTTATTATTCTCGGCCTAGGATTCAGCATTAATGGTAGAGCAGTAATGTTTTCTCCTCTTATTTTCAACACTCAAACAACCGCCTGCATCGAATGTCGGCACGTTTCTAGGCTAAGATCGTCAATGTTTTGAGCGTGGTAGAAATGTGTGTATTGCATTCTAGATGACGTCCCTCATTAGTTAGTTTACGGGTTCGGTATCAACGTGTCATAATATATTCATGAATAATATATACAGCCATCAATATTTCAACTACAACACTATGCATATGCCATAGAGGACCTAGGCCATTGATATATACATATATCTATTTAGAGAGGTACCTTAATTATCTCATAATTGTCATGACCTTTCATGCATTCATTTGGTTACGCTGGTGGTGCATTGTATTATGGTTTGGATACCTATTCAAGGCCATCTAGCATATAATAACATCACACAGTGAGAATGAGGAGTGAGTATGTGTCAGTTGGTATTGCTCTTAATGGAAATAGCTTAATCGTCGCCAATATTCCTATCCACCTGTACTTTTTGTTAGCTTTTATACATAATGGTGATGGTTTTAACAAACACCACGTACTTATTGTTATATTATATTTGCCTTTCCATCTAAGTTGAAAACTAAATAGAAAACTTTCTGAGAAATAATTTGGCTCTTAAACAAAGCGTTGTCAATCACGTTGAATAAGACAATAACAGGTGAAAGAACTATTACTGTTCAAGTTGGCTTTTGTCAAAGTAATTGGTGTGCACATAGAAGGCCTCGAGACGCCATGCTTAATGTTGAATTAATCCGTAACAGGAACCTCTAATCAGGTTGATCGCTTAATACATTTTAGAGCTGTGATAGATTATGTTACAAATACCCACCAGACGGCACAAGTGCATATGTATGTCAATGTGCCACATTCGTTTTACACTGTAGAGGAAACCTGTGTGCTTTCACCGCGTAGATTCAACGTTTGTTTTGGTACGATTTGCATATCAAAGGGTGTGAGTCACAAACGGATGAAATTATGTGAACATGGGCTTGTCCCTGCATAAGTATTATTCCTTCGTGTTATATTGATGATTTGTTAAAATGTTGACATCAAACATGCCAAATAGCTTGAATGTATTTTATATTCCCAAAATAGTGCTTGAAGAATATCACTTTTTAAATGATTGTCAATAGATGACATAGCTTGTCATCGTCTTTATGTTTGTAATCAAAGAATTCTTAAAAATGGACATTATTGGTCCTTTCAATGCTATAATAAAAGACATTAATGCTTTAACACTTCGCCATAGAAGAGATTGTGCAAGGTTTCCAGTGAAACAGAGAACAAACTGTTGGCTCTTAAACCTTCAATTTAAAGTCTTCATTCTTTTTTGAAGAACGTATAACACAAAACACTGATCCAAACATAAGGATTAATGGATGTGTTTTTGTGCCGCGCATTATTATTTCAATCATACGAATAACAAAAATAATTTCATCGAGTGAATCAGTCAATGGAAACAAGGGAGGGTAAGATGTAACAATTGAGTTCTCTTTGCAAAAGAAAGAGCCCCAGTGCTGGTTATCCAAATCCTGTAGTGGATTCGAAGGGGCTACTTTGGCTAGAAGTAGAAACTGAACTCGTGTGAAGGAATTTTACCCATTTGTACGTGTGAGGTCTCAAGGTAAAAGAAGTTTGTAGTGAGAATGAAAATGCATCGAGTGAGTGAAGGTGAGAATTTTGTACAAAAGTAAACATGGAATGTGTGAGTGAAATGATTATAAGAAGGACTTGAATGAAGAGTACGTTTGCTTTTTATAAGTGACTGTCACAATGTGTGACAGAGAGGAGGGGAACTTTGCCTGTGACAGCAGTGAGTGTGATACTACTGTGACGTTCTGCTGAGCCAATTATCACAAGGTTGAATGTTCTGTGTTAATAAAAATAAAATGAAATAATGATTAATACCTGTTCTGTATGATAGTCACCTATAACTGTGTACCTAGTCCTATATACATGCAGGGGGAGCGGAGTCAACACATAGATGCGACTGGGCGTCTGTATTCCAATATAACCACTGTGGTTGTATAAATAAAAATTAGCAATGAATTAATATACTTGTTCTATTAATTGTATAATACGTATATCGATGTACTGAAGAAGCCAATAGTGGCTTCACTCGATGGTCTTTAGCCATAGAGCAATATAAAACTGTGTGTTACCATTCATTACCCCTCCCTGTTTCTATTTGTCTATAGAATGAACAAATTGCTACTGTCGCATGCCAGCGCCTGCGAGGGTTCGTTTCTGAACAATTCTTTCGTAAGATAGGGTAAAAGTGACTGAGCGGACGAACAGTTTAGTCCTAATCTTTCTGAGGTTTTATAAGGAAAGATGGGGAATATGAAGGAAGAACTGCTATCTTCCTGATCAGTGCGGCGTCTGTTCACCCAAAAATCATATTATTACAATGGACTGTGCGTACATACACGATAATTATGTTTGTATTTGTTGCTGTCTCTAAGTCAAGCATATATTTGTAGGGGCCTTTATCATTTGATGGTTTGGGACAATATGAAACCTGCTATTATTATGATGAAGGTTCCAAAGAATATTGAGACCCAGGATTATGTGTGCATGGATTCACCTTATGAAAATTATGTCAATGATCATATAAGTGAGAACATGTATCAATCAGGTTTGGAATATCGAAAACAGGAATGAAGCAGTGGTATCAAAGTGAGAACCTGAATTCGTCAAATTGAAATTTTGATATGAACTTTACGAAAGATCAGACGTATGTACTGGTAGGTTTTGTTGTTTTGTAAAAACTACTAATTGCATAATTTTGAATAATGATATTCTAAAAGTTAAGCACAAAAAACTTGTATTCCTTTAATCGTCCACATTTGTGGCTTTCTTAAAAATTTGAAATTTACAAACTCAAGGCAATTTGAAAATTTGATATCAGGTTTTCACTTTCACTATCAAAATACCTTGATGGTAAGGGACAGCAACTATTTGGACGTGCCTAGATGCCGCTTTGTGTGTCACATGTAGATGCGCCCCCAGAATTTTGTACCTTACCCATTGACTAAAACACAAAGTTAATTATAGTTATATCGGTCCATGTGAATGGCACAAATAATAATTGCTGAGAAACCATTCTGCGTTAGATGTCTGAGTAAGGGAAGCGATGTTATGCCTTTTGATATTTTAGAAGTATGTGGGCTAGATTAGGTCCCCTGTGTTCTGAGGGAGTAACCTTAGGTTTGAAACTCTTGAGAAGAAAGAGAGAACAGCTATCTTCTCTACTGGTATGTTAGTTTTTCTTGCCTCACCTGTGTCCTGAAGATACAACGAGGCTCAGTGAGCTGAATTCCTTTGACCTTGAGCTATACCTTGAATATCTTGAACAAAATTTCCTGGGAAAACATGGGTTCCTTTCACTTTTGTCGTCTGCTTTTATATTTTCTGATAACCCGTCTATAAAAACCCACAAAGGAATATATCTGCATCCATTTCACTATTCTTTTTCAAGAAATGGTGTTTTTGTTGGAATAGTTATAGAAATGTAGACTAAAGAAGTCGGTCGTTCTGTCGTTGGAAAAATTCGAGGTACCAACCTTCTTCTACTGAAGTACATCCATAAAATATATCTTTCCTTTTATATGCAGCCTTTACAAGTTATGTACCCCCAATAGATCTTTCCAAATTGTCCAGATATCTTACAAATTATTCCATTCAACAGTTACTTGCTATGAAGAATGTCCAAATAGCCATGAAATGTGTTACAATCTTACTGAGTATCCTTCCATATAGTTGCAAGTGCCATTTAACTACTCGTATCCTTCTAAATGTTATGTTCCCCTTTCAAAAGTTCTTATACGGGATCGACGGAAAGATGATACTCATGAAAAGTGTGGTATTTCTTGAATTTTTAAAGGGAAAACAACTTTGTTACAGAGTACGTTGAATGGTGGAGGTAGTTTGTATATCCAAGTTACTTGTTAAAGACTAACCCACATCGGTGTTTGTCAAGTGTTCCTATGAAAAAAGTTATTCCCGTTCATGAGATTTCTTATACGAAAAGCCTATGTTATAATTGTTTAATCACGATTATTGAAGAAATATGCAAAGAAATATACACGAGGATTGCTATTATTCCATCTTTTCCATATTTGAATCTACATTTGATCATGTATATACATATATATGATTATTACAGATGTTTCCAATAAATTATTGCAAAATATCCCATTTGTAGGGTATTCATGTGTGAAGACGTCCAAACAATCATTTTTCTGTTGTCAAATATTCGCCAAGGTTAAGTACATGGTACATGATACATACATGTATGAGGTTAAATATATACACACTATTTTATATTGTTACAGGTCAAGGGAATCAAGGTTAAAGGTATGAAGACATGCACTGACAACATAACTGTAAGACCGATTGTCTGTCATGTCCAAAAAGAACAAACAGCTCAAAGGATACTGTATGTGAATATTAACCCTGTTTTTGTAACAAGGGAAATGAATAAACGAGAGGAATTACCCCTCTTTACAACAGCAATCTTTGTTGCGTTGGTTTTCAATTATGATTCCCCTATTTGCTGCTTCCTTGTCGTTAGTCAGAATAGTTTTTAAAAATCCAAAGAG
Source organism: Sthenelais limicola (assembly GCA_942159475.1). NCBI lineage: Eukaryota > Metazoa > Annelida > Polychaeta > Phyllodocida > Sigalionidae > Sthenelais > Sthenelais limicola. Next base: position 110,151,114 of record OW804096.1, on the reverse strand, counting down.
TCCTTTGAACTACGCGTGATGGGAAATGAAGAATACAGCGAGAATCTGGACTATGTTGTTCCCTTTAATGTCATTTCAAAAGTATTTACAATTCTCTCTGCAGCACACAGAGACGACCGAATGTCCAAATAAGAATACTCAACAAGAGAGGATTCAAAGCATATTGCAATCAATGTACAATAAGATACCTTCCCAGAGAACACTGACGATCAAGGAAATGTCTAGATTAAACATCCTACAATATCCAGGGAAGCAGAAATTCCCATATATTAGGAGCGTCTGTGTACGGGCATGTCTAGCGTCTATAGACTGAAGGGTATAAAGGCAACCTTTGAATCGTAGCAATATATACTCTGTCCACGTTATCGACTTTCTTTTTCATCATCTTCTCTATTATTAATCATTTGTTAAACTGATTTCGAATGCGAATTCATCTTCCACCTGCATCCATAGTCTGGGACTCGGTGAAATATTTGTTGTGCCTCGTGTGTTTTCAAAGGGAACACTACTTAGAAAGGTCCGCGGAACAAAGACGCGTGGTATTCGTGCTGAGATTGACTGACTCGTGAAATAGATTCAGTATGTCATACGAGATATAATCATTCCTTGACATTAACTTCGCTAACTTCAAAGTGCAGTGGCCACTCCCAGCCATTGCAACAATTGATACTAGGTAAAACAACAGGAAACAGGATGCGATTCAGAAATATGAATAGGTCCTCAGGGATATGAGTCAGACTGTCATCATGAAAGCAAGTGAATCATGAAAGCAGTCATTCATAAATATACACAGTTTAGAGCATCTTTTTCATAGACAGACGAGCACCAGCAACAAACATGGGCGTTTCCCTCGCTGACAACGCCCTCATATTTCTAATAATATAACATTAACAAGTATTAGTTTTCTTTCGAAACTTTTCGGAGCAGAGCATTACAGGTTTCTCTAATGCATGATCTGATTCTATCACCCATCTTAGAACATAGCTCCGTGTTAATAATATCCTAATAAGATGCAACACTGTAAAAATATGTTGTTCAGAATGGACATTTAAGTTGAATAGTGTACTGACTACTACTGGTATAATATGGAAATTGATCCGTAGCTCGAGGATGTCATCGATGCCTGATCGAGGCAGAAGGTCTCACGGTCATATCAAACAGTGTCTGCATTAGGGGCATACGAATCGAGGGGTCTATTTCATAAGCAGTAATCGTAGCAAGGCCGGAGCATAATGGAGGCCGCACATGATTACGTAACCAAGTGTGATATGACAGTCCAAGGTCTGTTTTGTATAAATTTATCGAACTTTTCATACGAAATAAAGCAACATTTTGAATAATTTATACTTAGATTATTTTTTTTAAAATGACAAATATTCATGCAATTTATCCTGATGAACAAACCTGATGCTAGTAGCCATCGTTGTTGATGTTCTTATTCCAAATGGCACTCTGTATGGTTTATAATCGGGTCTCAATGAGCTGAAGAACGGAACTCATCCCTTTGAGACTCGTTCCGTACTTCAGCTCGTTGAGACCCGATTATAAACCGTACAGAGTGCCATTTGGTATTTATTACATATTGATTTGTAGATTTATTGTTATATTTATATTATTTTATGTTATATTATATGTTATATTATTACTGTATTTCTTGCCAAATTATCGGAACTTTCCTCGAAAACTTTCGAAACTTGCAAGGCAGCGCTAGGCAGCATAGAGCAACGTCACCAAGAGCGCAACGTCGCCAAACCAATCAAATTGCGTTGTTTCGGTCATGTGTTACCAGTTCGGCTCAAATAGCACATAGGTGCTATTTGACTTTTCAAATAGCACCCCTGAATCGCACCCTGGAAATCACATACATATGTAATAAAGGTTCAAATATCACATGCATATATATGTAATAAAGGTTCAAATACAACTAGACAAGATATCAGCTGTGAAGACTGATCAGTAACCCTATTGCAGTGGTGAATATCGTTCCTGTTTTTCATAGTATGTTTTAACCATTCAACTTTGAATATTATAATGACAAACTACGATCACAAGGGTCGACATTACTTTGCCGGAATTCTTTCATGATATTTGGTCGATGTCTACTTTTCTCTTCTTTTCTTTTTATGCCATATTGGCAAACTCATGACTTTTTTACCGAAACATCCGAGGACACAAAAGTGGGTACAATCAAGAATTAACATTTTATTTAGGCATATTATTTACATTGTGATATTTACATCAATGGGGACACATGGTAATGGATATATACATTGACATTTCCATTTATATTGGCTCCATGAAATATAGCACTCGTTATGTTTTCTGCCTTTTTGTTGGGAGCGTGGGTAGGCCAGCTTCGGAGATGGCTGAAACATCACTTGAGGTCATCACGGTTTGACTGGGAATAATAATATCATTTCGGATCTTTTGGGTGGTAACGCGTTTTCTGACTGTACAGAAGATGAGTCTGGGCCATCGGTTTCTGGGTTGTTTTTCATGCTGTCAATGCTGTAGTTCTTAGTGGATTTATATAAGTTCTTACGTCCAGTTAACTCTGCGATCTCGGTTGGAAGTATGTCATCGTCAGTGAGGCCTTTTCTCAGGCTTTGGTTTGTCAGTTTCAAGTCGAATCCCAGGGGCTTGGTTATTTGTATTTGTAAACGTTTATTATGATCTTAAACACGATAAGGGGGCAGTTCTCCAACATTGGGAGGTTTACGAGCCCTCTTTAAGTTCTTACAATAATATTTAGCTGTGAATAAATCCCAGGGCGAAAGTGGTACACAGCAGACTATGTTTAGAGAATGTTCGGTTTGGGGTATTTTGATGATGGCAACATTGGAATAATCACAAAATTAGCTTTCATTCATTAAACAATATTGGATACAATTCCAGTAAGGTTAATACATGAATACATGAATACATGAATAAAACATAGAGATGTTACAATTATAGTTTAAAAACAGTTAAGGTTACAGTTAAAATCATTAGTCTATAAAGTTTTGATCTTCCCAAATAGAGTTGTTCTGAATATGGATTTTGAATTTGATTTTTAATAATCTTCCCAAGTTATTATTACCCATTGGCTTATTGAGAAACGATGAATATGCCATCGTCCACCTTTGCCGTTCTCTTTATACCTAAATAGAATATAAGGTAATATAAGTATTTAGATACAGATACAATCATACCTTTATAGTGCCATGTTTTAACCTTACTTTCATTATACTACTTACATCTTGATTTAATATAGGTTTACATATACGCGCATGCTGCGCATGTATTCCTCGCGCTTTGCGCATATTATTTCTACCTTCTATTATGTATAGAGTGGACAAAAGGTGGCAATGGAAGTCAGTCTACTACATTTTATTCTCACCTACTTCTTTTATACCGTATTCTTACCTTTACAACACCTTTATTATTATGTACCAAAATATACCATGTCTAGATTTCCATCGTCGAATAAAACAGAGTAACTACAATATAGATTCTTCGTATTGTCTTTATTTCTCCTCCCCTGCGCATCTTTTCTGAAAGCTAATCTGAGTGTTTTTTTCCACGTTCATTTCGTCTGCGATTCGGTTCATTATTGTCGCAATAAAGTCAGAATATACCTCTAGAAATAATTTCGAAATATATGTGTTCCTATTTGAGCAACTCGTCATAGCTAGAAGGCAGTGGGTACTACTTTTTCAGGTGCTTCTTTCATGTGATCGATGTCAAAGTAAACGAAATTGACAACATGACTGAATAATTTGTATTTTTCTTGAAATACCTTTATTCAACTCCGATATATTTTGTATAGTTTTTCCGGCGAAAATATTAGTTCAAATAGAAATATGAAAATCAAGCAAATGGACTTTGTTTGCAATTAGCAGGAAAATACAGAAATTAGCGAGAAAATGCAGTCTCCGTGGTCTCCGTGGCCCGTTTTTTATAAGTGTCAGTGTTTAAGTTTATCGCCCGTATGGGCATATATTATATATACCAACCTCTAAAAAGTATAATTAAAAGTTATAACTTGGAATATTCCCGGTAAATGATCCAATCCTTGACTAAATAAACAGACATACATATACATATTATATTACATATATATATATCATATATCATTATATGCGCATTCCATATGAGAGGTGCAATATTTAAGTGGGGTGCTATAAAAATATTCAAATAGTACGCGTAGGCCTACTATATGAACTACTTTGTCACCATGCGGACGAATCTCGTCCAATAACTTTTTCGATAATTGCCGGCTTGTTCAATTCTCTCTCTATATATAATATGAATTACATGCATGTGCTCCTCTATTAGTCAGTGTGAGTATCTGTGGGTATCAGACTGTCGGCCTATATAATGCCGTTTGTGTTGAGGCCAGGTTTTCCATCCTCCCTAGGCAGGCCCTCTATTCCGCAATGAGTTACTCCATACGTAGAAACTGGTTGCGGAGTATAGGGCCTGCCTAGGGAGGATGGGTTTTCACGCATGGCTTGTAGCCAAACATGGAAGTATAGCTCCAGTAAATGTGTATATGTGTAATCTGTGGTAGAGCTTTACATTCCCAGGGCTCTTATCAGTGGAAGTGCAGCCCACCGGGAACTCGTTAGTCCTCGCCACGTGCGAGACATAACCAGGCAGCGATGGTGATAACGACACGCCGTTGTCACGTACCAGGTGCTCTCTCAGACCTGCACCAAAGGCCTTCACTTTTATTGCATTTCTTCTTCCTCGTCGGTCCCCCACCACCACCACCACCACCCGCCAACTTTCCTCCTCCCTCCACCCCAACCCCCCTCCCCTCCTCCTCTTCGTGCTCCTTTCCATTTTTTCTTTCTGATTCCTTTTTGTGCGTGCCTGAGGCTTCCTGTTTGTACTTGGACCCTTATATATCGACATCTTCGGATCGTGAGGGCATTAATTTACTTACCAACTGCCCACGTGTAGCTATTGGAAGCTGTGTTTTTTCTTCTGCGTATTCGCTTGATCTTAGTGTATTTCATACATTTATAGTAAGATGTTTGAGTATATCTCATAAGGAAGATTCAAAAGCTTATATTGACCGTCTTAAACTTATATATATTTCTGCTGTGACAAAAGCAATATATATCCTGCTGACCATTAAAGCTGCAGTTCTTCGGCAAGTGGACATTTGGCCCCATATTATATATATATATATATATATTATATTATATATAACTCTGTTACTCTGTTAAATGGGAACGGATGGCATTGCTTAATGTTTTCTCTGATTGATGCTTCCTTCAGGGATTATTAAGCTTCCCATGGCCGATTGTCACATTGCAGGCATTCTGCCGTATTTGAGCTGCCAATCATTCTACCAACTAGAGCATCTGAAGCTATCTGAGGGTGGCAATGTTTCGGTAAGTGCTCGAATGAGAGGCAAGACGCTGCATCCGCATACTGACAAAGGCGCCCCACCTCGGCCCCGCCCTATACGTTAGAACGGAGCCATTTGTCGCAAACCGAGTGGCCGTCACCAACTTCTAAATTATATTACTGAAGAGGTAGCTCCTCTCCAGAATTCAATAAATAATTCTCGCCCGGGAGAAGGGAATGGGGTTAGCCTTTGTGGCGGGATGTCGGGTATAAAAATCAGCCCCATTGCATCTGTCCCGCGTATATATATGCCTTGGGAATTATTAGTCCGCGTCTGGCTTGCCGTTAGCGCAGCAACAAAAAAGTTAGCTGTTTGAAACGCTTTAGCTTCCTCTGAGTTATAAGAAGTGTTGCTATACTATAGTTTCTACCTTGATGCAATTTCCCCTTTATAAAAATAATTAACATGATATACCATAATGTATTTTATTACTGGAAGTCTGTTTTCAGTCTTCAGTCCAAGTCAGTCTGTTTTCAATCGGTTCTTTTTATACACAGTAATCTTCTCTTCATGTCATTGAAGACCATCAAGGTCCATTGTCTTGACACCGGTTATGTTTAATATATCGAGATGAGACCAATCTGAAAAGGGGGCCATAATAAATTCACCGTAGTTTACGTTATAATTGACACACCCTGACCTCTGATCGTAGTTTGGATGAGGCTCAGCTTCCGAGGGTCATGTGCTCCTCTCCGGATAGGCATGATTAACAGTTGATTAAATCCCGTCTAAATTATGATTTAAAGAAATTGGAGTCCTTTAGTAGCGGTTAATCGCATTTGACTTTGCATAACAATCAGTCATTGGATTAGGCGAAATCAATACAGCATGAAGGCAGGAACAACGACTGCAAAAGCTTTTAGGTCAGCCATTCATTTCTCATAGCATTCATTGTCCTGAATTAATGTCTCTTGCTAAAAAATAAGATCATGATTTTCCATCATTGGATTTATTTATTAAATTTGTTGCTATTTTTATTTTCTGCTGGTTATTGTGAAGCCTGGTTAATTAGAAAAGGAGAATATGAGGACCAATCCTTGTCATGGTAAGTTAAATGAAAGGGCAAGAGGTCAATTTAATATAGCATATTATTCTCGCATGGCGTATGATGGCCACTATACGGTATTATATAAGCTCTTAGACTACTAACCCTACGCCCACTTGCATGTGTTATTATTGATGAAGCCATATTTGCCTTAAGCCAAATCACAAACTGGCTCCTTCCGTTGTACGGAATTTGTCAGGGCATCCCCTGGGGAGATTTCAATGATTGGATTGGTTTCTTCTATGTCGACTCATCATTAGAAGCCAGAAAGTCTTAAATTGAAATCGCAACACCTATTGGACATCTATTTGCTCAGATCGAAATGTAAGACTTCCAATGTTCCGAAGTAGTTTTCCTTTGAAATGTATATAGATGGATTTTTTCTCGGCTGATGTCTTTAAAATTCAAGCAGATTCCAATTGTGACTTATGTGTTTATGACACGATATCTTCCATGCCCGAACCCATTACTAGACTACAATGCTGTGGAAAATTAATTTGTTTTGAAATCCCTCGCTATATTTTGATGTAAGCCTGTCCTTGTAAAAGGTCCACAGTCTACAATCATGTCCTATTTTTACCATTGAACTTAAAAAACGTACCGGGGCCCTCGGTAAGGTGAACTGACCTTAGTCCTTTTTTAATGAGCATGTCCAAAGTAAGACGTTCTGTGGAAGAGGAAAAAGAGGGATTTGTGGGAGGGCTTGATGGTCGAGTACAGGTTTATTTATTGACGTCATGTGTGGACAGGCATGACCACCTGAGCACAAAGGGCCTGATTTAGTAGAAACACATATCAGAGCCGAGCGTATCAGCGACGCCCAAGTGGCTCCTTTTCTATTGTTCGTTTAAATTATTATGGATATATGTCCTCCGCGCCCTTAGAAAGATGTGTTGACTTGACCGGTCTCTTTCAATAACATGCTATAAACTCATGGCGCTAAGACCTTGGCACAGGGGGCATGGGTACAAAGTGGCCTCTGCATTTCATCCATCGAATATAGGTTTTACACTGGCCATGAGGTTTTAATGTAAAATGCAGATATTCTGATCTGAAGATTCAGAGAGATACTATGTATTGGTAAAATAGTTGTGTATTTTCCAGAGGATGAAATGAAATTATTGAACATAATACATAGCACCCTTGATGTCTATTCCCACTTTGACAACCTCTAATGGATATCCATCATGTTCGCATCCTTAGATCCAGAACGCCTCCATCCGATAAGAAACCGTGTGTATCCAGGATGCACATCAATATGTATCATTTAGGAAATTAGGAAACAATGATATTTTATGGCCTTAAATATGGATGTGGAAAGGATGCCACTGGCTTCCATGTATAACATAATGGGGATGTCTACTTCCTTGAAGAATACTCCGAGGCACCTTCACTTTATAGGGTAGATCGGACACTGTTCGTGCGTGCTTACATGGTGTGTAGGGGCATTTACACTGGTCGCTGACGCCTCCTATACACACATAATTTCGAAACTTCCATTTCGACTTGATAATCGGTAAATCTCTGTTTAAATTGAATCGATTCATGTGATCAGGCGGAATGGGATTGGATTCGGAGCCACCGCTGGCATGTTCAATAAGACTGCCACCCACATGGAAATTGGAGTGTAGGAGGAATTAATCCTTACGGCTATGCTGTGCCAGCCACTTTATCATTGAAAAATCAAATACGGCAAAAGTCAGCTTGACATCGAGTTTGATAAATTGCCTGTCGCTTTTCCGAAATAATGAGATGAAAGCCTGCGTTTATTATTGCCTAATGGTAGGGAGTGTCCCTCGAAAACGACCATTATATATTTGATCAAGGAACACCATTAGTTACATCTGTTACATGCCAAGACTCTAGGGTCTAAAGAGGGTACGCTTGAAATATTATGCATTTGGAAGTCCAACGGCAGCGGTTTCCTTGGTTCGCCAGCTGGTCCCGTTACTGAGCATAGTTTCTTCGATTTTAACCGCAAGTGTACCCATTGTTATTTTACGGTTGAGGGCCATATATAGGAATGTAAATCTCACTGGTCAATAAAGACAAATGGGACTTCGCAACATACCCCCAGAGAACATTATTCTGAAGCACCAGCTGCATCGTACTAATGCCACGTACCCCACATTAAATTAATTCCATGCAAGATAGATATAAATCCATGTATGACGTGAAGATTTATAGGAGTGTATTGCATTTACATCTATAACACCCAAGGGATAGGGACCTGAAGAATATCCTTCCAGAGCACGTGATCAACGTTCTGCTTGTCCAATTGCCCTTTGCTGTCTGATTGGTGTTCAATGTATACGATAAGATACTGGTTGTCTCGTTGAATAAGATAGATATACAAATATCTACCTAATAGCCAGGGACAAGGAAACCATATTATTTAAAGACTCACCTTCACTAAAGGCAGGCATCCTTTGCCAGCAATGCAATCCCTTGAAACTATGCAATTACTTTAACAATGTCTTCAGAGTTGTCCCATCGAAAATGCAATTTAGTACGATATTTCCATCAGTCATTAGAGAATCATTAACGTTGTCTCAATGGCTTTGTTTTGCAAGAGGCTTTGAAAGTGCTGAGTTGCAAGAACTAGTATCTATTAGCAAGGACGGGCAGATGCAGGTAATATAGGATGTCACTGTAATGAATGGTCGTGGGGACATTTACAGGAGATGTGGACGAATGAAAAAGGGTGTCAAAAAGGATTGGGGAAACGCATGTGAATGAAAAACCAAACCATTGTCACTCTAAGATTTACACAATCCACACATAAAAGAAGGAAGAATCGAGTGCCTTAATTGTTTCCCCCTTTCATTCTGTCACTATGGCAACCAATATGAGTGCCCTGGCCTCTTGGGATGACATCTTTGAAGCAAAAATCAATGTTCTGAAGTCATTGTTGTCTTGTTGGAAAAGTTTCTTCAAAACTATTGAGAAGGAAACGCGGATGCCAGATTGCATGCAAAATAATAACTTTACGGAAGTAATGTTTTAGTGCCACGCCTTTAATTAATCTAAGTTCGCGACAAGGCGAAACTAATAGGATTAATTATCCGAATGTTTTCCTGATTTAAACCAACCCCAAAATCTTGAGTGCTGCATTTATTTACCTGATTGTCCACTGGGGATACATAATTCAGAGTGAGGGTAGCTTAAAGTAACTTGTTACCATTAATGCACATTACAGGCTTCTAAAGCTTATCGCATGACCCGTTCAAAGGAAGGAATGCAGAACCCAGATTTCCCCACGCATTGTTTCCCTCTTGAGATTAATCAACACCAAACATTCTTACGTGGCTCCTTCCTGATGCCTTCCTTAACGAACACCACACATGGAAGTGTTTTAAATATTTACTATTGACCTTCTCACGGGCCTTCTCACTTCTACATCTCCGAACCACCAGTGATCTAGAGGCCAAGTTTTAGAGGAAACTTTTTACAACGTGTCTTGTCTGTGTGCTTTGTTTGTGGCGGATTCGGCAAGGGAAAGTCGCGCAAATGAAGATGTTGCGATGGGCGTAAGGATGCTGATGACCCATGGAGGCATCGAAGCAATAGGATCAATGCAGTTTTGATCCTGATCAGGAGAAACACATCCCCGTGGGGAAATGGTCAGACAGGGAGGCGCCACGCTAGAAATTCAACTTGAAACTCAACTTGACTCGGTACTTGTAGCAATCAGAATGATTAACCTCGGCCCAGTTATCGGGTTTCAAATCGGTCCGGGATTACGATCTTTGGTTCAGTTAGACCGCAGATATCATGCAGGAAAATGAGGGCCGTCATATCTCTAAATAAATCTTGATGAGTTAAAAAAAGTCCTCAAGCATGAGAATCGTGAATTTGGAATAATTTGCTGTCTGAATCTATGCACAATCGTCAAGAGAAGCAATAATCGTTATTTTTCATTAGATATCGATAAGAATAACATTTATTTCCTCTCGGTTATTTATGACTATTCAGTTGATAATGGACACTGATGGTTCAGAATTATGAGACGGACGAATATGAATGGGTTGCTAATTAAACGTTACGACCATTCTGGGTCCCCTCTAATGAGATTTCGAAGCTGATTGAAATATAAGCGGCCTACACTAACGGCTTGGTGGACAAATACATGGGCTTTGAATTGTTGAAAAGGACAATTAATCGCGCTTGTTACCACTTACCGGCACGGGACGAAAAAATAGAGACTGCAATTCTCTTGGTAAACATTGCACATATATATATGTGACCAGCCAAGCAGAAAGGGGACTCCAGGGCCAAATTCCCAGAATTTGCCGAGATATGGGCTTTTTTGTAAAGTTATGTTAGTTTTCAGTAGATGATCTCAAATAGGTTGGGGAAGTGACTCATTTTACTGTGACACATCACATGTACAAAAATTAAATATTAGAAAAAAATAATAATAAATGACAGGGGTGTACAGAAGGGGAAATAAGCATTATAAAAGTGAAAGAATTTTGTTGATACTCCAAAAAATAGTAAAGTTACAGACTTTCAAAGTTACCTCCCTCTCAGAATTACTAATATAAACATTTGTGACAGTGACGTCATGAACATGATGTGACTCCTAGCGGAAATACCAGGAACTATAACTCCCGCGGGAAGGTCCCTTTCTGCTTGGCGGGTCACATATATATAAACACTCACTCAAATGCAAACTTATTGCATGCTTGTGAGAGTCTGAGTGATTTTCCTCACACCTGTGTATAAGACTTCCACATATGTGCTTTAATATTTGACCTGATCGCTTGTTGTTTACTAGTTCAACCTTATAATCTGAATGAAAGTACAAGTACTGATAATATATCTTTTCTTTTGACATAAATATGTAATACTCTACGGATTTCTGAAAGAGCACGTCGCTATACCTATGTTTTTAACAAATGATTTTATTTCTTGTCATACTATTACTGTCTAGGTGTAAACCTGCAGCACTTTTGTTCGTATGATATTCAATGTATGCTCAAATGAAAATTTGATGTCTCTTCTTATCTTGTCTATGTAAATGTAATTTGATTAACTTAATTAACTATGCCTCGCTATGTAACGTATCATTTATAATAACTTGATTGTCATTATATAAATTATATAAATAATAACTTCCACACTGTCATCTCTTGGAATATGTTCTAAAATACTGTAATAATTTTTTGTAACATCAGGCAATTCTGAGAACAGCATCTTCAATGTAACGTCTGCAGTCCTGAATAAAAATATTTTTTCAAATCAAAATCGTTCACACATTGTTGTCTTGCGGGTTGTGATGGTAAAAGTAATAAAAGTGAAGGCGAGCTTGGGAAATTAGATATTTTATTTAATTTGTAGATTTATATAAAATGATTCTAAAATAAATGTTTTATATAATAAATATATTTTGTGGTAAAATTGGTAAAATGATGATAAGATAAAATAAATTGATGGATAAGAGATTTGATATTAGGATAATAAATAATTAGCCAAGACGCCAATTTTAAGTTTTTATAAGTATATGTGGAGTGGGAGGGTGGGGAATGAGATTGTGTGGTTTTATGTGGGTAATGTTATTTGGTAGGGGTGATAGGTAAAAGACGGTATGACTAAAAGACGCACAGCACCGAAAACCCGCACAGCATCCGCACGGCACCCGCACAGCACCGCCGCTATGTATATGAGCAATTCCACCAAAAGTGCGCCATTTGGGTTGAAAAACAACAGCTCCTCCAGAGGCTAAAATATTTATCTGAGATTATTTTCGTTGGTATTGTCGGATCCAGAGGGAAAATATCACCTAGTATCCTACAATGTTTTTTACTTTTTTAATTGTAAGGCCAGGAAAATGCCTATTTTCCTGCCAGCACCACACATAAAAAACGAACGTTTTTCTATCAGCGTTATGGCCCTTATACCAAGACCTATCAAGTATACACTAATTCGAAACATTATGCATGCATTTTTATTATTTATTTCTAATTTTAATCGTCATTCATGTTGAAATATTTACCTTTCCCCCTGCCCCTACCATCAGAATTCAGGTCACAGTCTCTGCCAAGCTGCCCTGACCACAATATTCATTATTAACGTTCCCAATTTCGCTTATATTAGCATTAGTATATCTAGTTTGTGTACAAGAAAAAGTAAATCAATTGAAGCAATTTTTAAAAAATATGAATTTTCAGCCCTAGATGGCCAAATGATGCATTTTTTGCGGAATTGCTCATATACATGTAATACAAATTCTGTTCAGAAAACGATCACTGCATATGAAGACACCAGAAAATGGGAGCCCGTTTTTAATACCTTTATACAAAAAACTAGAGAACATATAAGAATGGTTGGTGATTTAAAATCTCTGTCAACAAGTCTGAAAGATTTAGAGAGAATTAACGTAATTTGATTTGATCTTGGTTTGGCCATGTTGTATAACAGGCAAGAGAAATGATAGTTTTCTTTGCTAGTAGAAAATGTGTCTAAGCATTGAATAATCATTTTTGTTATAATTGCGTTGATTCTCCTTTTATTCAGAGTATTTAATAAAATAGATTGATCTATTGTGTTCTATTAATTGTGACTAAGCATTGAATATACATGTTTCTATATATACACATGACTGGGACAGTGATTTAATGACCCTAGATTAATCTAAATATCATGAACTTCGACAGCTATTTACAATAAAACTATTCCAGTCATAAAACCCATATTTACAGGCTATTGAGATCTGCATTCAATAATTTGTATCCTCAAATATCATGGTTATTAGAAGAATATTTCATGTACAAAATGGCGCGTCTAATATTAGTCACACAAGTAGCGGTGCTGTGCGGGTGCTATGCGGATGCTGTGCGGGTTTTCGGTGCTGTGCGTCTTTTAGTCAGACCCGGTAAAAGACGGTAGGTAAAAGAAGGGATTTGTGAAAAATATATTACTGCCTTTGCAGTATAGATATGGGGTTATCCCGTTGGCCCTTAGTTTTAAAGGACTGTCCATAGGCCTGAGGGCCGAGTCTTTATAGTTGAGCCGAGTGGCTGTTTGTATAGGGAGATATGGGGGGTATATTATGTTTTAAGAGTCCTTTCCTCCATGGAGGGGAATATAATGTTGGGGAGGGTGACCCACCCCTGACTCCCCTTTTGGGCTCCTCTGTATAGATGGGTTAGCGCGTCACCTTCTCTCTCTCTCTACCATAGGGAGGCTAGGGGCCTCCGATGGCTGGCAAGGAGCCAGCAGATAGAGTGGAGGAGCAGGGAGGAGGATGAGTGGGACCCTGGAAGCAGGTCCCCCCCCCTTTCTGTGTTGCTTGGAAGTCAGAGGTATTATCTGTGACTGATCGGAGTTCTCATATCTGTTAATAAATTCATATCTGTTAGTTATTGTATGTCTGTTAAGCAATCTGCGCCACAGATTGCATATTGATGAGGGTTCTCTCTGGCATATAAGGAGGCCTGTCTCCTTGTGAGAGCGCGCATTTTATGGGAATACTGAGCACCGTCAACAGCTGTACTGCCGATACTAGACCTGTAGAGATGCAGGGAATAAAGGATTACATAGTGCTACTTCTTAATTTGGTTGTTACTTAACACACCTCACCCTGGCTGGGGCGAGCTCCTCTATGAGTTAGAGAGGGAGAGGGAATTAGAGACGTTTGGGGTTGGCTATGGCTTCTGTATTATCGGACACTACCACATCCAGAGAAGCAGTTGTCCACCCAGTACTAATGACCATAGATAACAAGAGGTATTTGGCCAACCTAATTCAAGCTCTAGTGATAACGCAACAGAAGCTTTCAATGGTGGTGGCGGTGGGGTCCGTGGAGTAATTAACAGAAGTGGATCATCGGACACAGATACCCATCCGGTTACCTTGTCACCGTCTCTGGAGGTGACCGGGCACCCCCACTACAGAGAAGAGTGGAGGCGCGTCAGGCCAGTGAGAGGTGGAAGAGCACAAATGGACGGATCAGATGATGATCACATGTTTGGGGGGACGGACTGGAGGAGGAGAAAGTAAACAGCGAGTAGTATAGGAAAACAACCTGAATGTCCAGGCTGCTGTACCTCGACTGGATGCAAGTTGGGTTGCGCTGTATGATGAGCTGTGGCATAGAACGGATCAGGAAGTAGTCGCCGGACATGAGGGCGAAGTACAGTCCCTATGTGAAAAACACAGGAATGTCTTCTTAACAAAAGGAGGGACTATAGGGTGGACTGACAGGGCCAAGCATATCATTGATACGGGGAACAATCTTCCTATCAGGAACAGACCTCAGAGGGTACCAATCCATAGGAGACAGTGGAGGAGGAGGTACAGAAGATGAGGGATGATGGGATTATTGAACAGGCTGGAGGGCCCTGGGCTAGTCCAGTTGTCTTAGTCAGGAAGAAGGATGGAGGCTGGAGATTCTGTGTTGACTACAAAGGCCTCAATAGGGTGACTAAAAAGGATGCTTACCCCCTCCCCTGCATGAATGACACCCTGGATATGTTGAGTGGCACATGTGTGTTCTCTGCACTGGACCTTGCCAGTGGGTATTGGCAGGTGGAAATGGACCCTGATAGTAAAGAAACAAGGGGTTGTATCAGTTGACTGTGATGCCCTTTGGACTTGTGAATGCTCCCTCGACTTTGAGGAACCGACTCGCCCTCTAGAGGGCGAAATTAGCCCACCTCTAAACCTCCTTACATTGCCCAAACAATCAGTGTCATTTCCCTCTTATACAAGACCCGTATGTATGGCCCTGTTTTCTATGTATTACCATGTAAATGGGCACCATTACATCGTCTGAAAGGCAAGTCGTGTTCCTCCTGATGCCTTTTTATGGGACGACTTATGTATAATATGGTAAAGGAAACTAGCAATTTAAAATATAAAAAGTGGCACCCAATTTGTTTTGAGTCCCACCCCTCTCGGACCTCCTCCTCTCTAGTACACGCTTGTCTCTCTGCCTGCACACAGTATTGGTGACGGTGGTACTGTGTGCAGCAGGTATTACACACTAACACTAACAAGGAAGAGAGAGTGGTGGAAGGAGGGTGGGGTGGTGGGCAGTCACTATAATCTTCTTATAGACAACTATAAGAACAAAACAGAAAATAATATAATACCTCTAGCGGGATAAATTTCTGGACGTTCAAACGGTTAATGGATACTGTGCTGGCTGGAATGGTGGGAATAGAGTGCCTTGTCTACCTGAACGATGTGATTACCTATGGGAGAGATGTACCTGAATGCATGGATAGGCTGGGGGCTGTCTTGAACCAACTGGCAGGGGCTGGTTTGACCATGAAACCCAGCAAGTGCCAGCTATTTCAGTCCTCTGTGGCTTTCCTGGGACATGTGAATGTGCATGCGCGAAGTCAAATCTTCTGGGTCAGGCTTGCCGCTCGATGTATGGTTTTACCATTTCAATATTTCATTGGGACACACGTATTTTATGGTTTCAAGGCGTTTTTGCTTGATAGCCTATATTGCTATTCCCTTAATAATTGTTGGCTTAAATATCATGGTCGTTTAGCTTCTAGAACATTATAGACCATGGGCCAGGTACCAAAACCCTCCCCCCCCTGGGGATTTTTCGCGGTGGTGTTTTTTTGATACTACGGAGTTTGAATCATCAGAATCTACTTGTCTGCCATCTGGCCGTTGGTGATTTGGGGTTCAAATGGAACGTTTCCATGGTAACTTGTGTTTTTTTTGTACTCTAGCAGAAATTAGGTTTTTAGTGTCCCATTTCTACACTGTTATCAGGAATGTGACCAAACTTGGGTATTATGAAGGTGTACATGAGGGCTATCTGCAGACTTCAAATCAATGACCTTGATCAAGGTCAAGGTCACCAAATATGACCTTGAAGTACAAAAAATGGCAACATTCTGGAAAGTGACATCCTATTTTCCCTTATAAAAATAGGACAATAGGTAAAAATGACAACCTATTGCATATAAGTAGTAAGTGACATCACGGGAAAGAAAAAGAACCCATGCCAGGTGTCATTGGAATGTGCGTTGCTATAGTAACCAAGGCTTACTTTTCATTCTGTTCTAAATTTAGGTTAAATCCAATTTAAATATAAGAGCCTGTATCTCAGGAACTATTCATCCCTAGGCCACACAATTTATGCATGTGACAGGCCTCTGAGAGCATTTCCATTAGCCATCTTATCAATGACCTTTTTCAAGGTCATGGTCACTGTTTTCAAGGTCAAAGCTGATATTTTGGTGAAAATTTGAGTAATTGATACATATCTCTGGAAATATGTATCCCTTGACAACAAAATTTGAGCAACTGATAGAGCTCTGTGAGCACTTTCATTAATCATCTTATCAATGACCTTTGTCAAGGTCAAGGTCACAATTTCCAAGGTCAAATCAGAAATTTTGATCTAAATTTTTAGCAATATGTATGTATCTCTGGAAGCAAGTAATGCTTGGCTACATAATTTAAGTATCTAATAGGCCTCTAATAGCACATTCATTAATCATCTTATGAATGACCTTTGTCAAGGTCAAGATCACCATTTTCTAGGTCAAACCTGAAATTTTGATGTAAATTTGAATAATAGGTATGTATCTCTGGAACTATTTATTACTTGACTACCAAATTTAAGCATGTGACAGGCCTCTGAGAGCTCTTCCAATAGTCATCCAATCAATAACCTTAGTCAAGGTCATGGTCACTATTTTCAAGGTCAAAGCTGAAATTCTGGTGAAAATTTGAGTAATTGATACATATCTCTGGAACTATTTATATCTTAACTACAAAATTTAAGCATCTGATAGGGCTCCAAGAGTTCTTCCATTAATCAACTTATCAATGACCTTTGTCAAGGTCAAGGTCACTATTTCCAAGGTCAAACCGGAAATTTAGATCTAAACTTCTGTACTTCTTGAAGTAAGTATCCCTTGGCTACGCTATTGAAGCATGTGATAGGGCTCTGAGAGCACTTCCATTAACCATCTTATCAAGGACCTTTAAGGTTAAGGTCATCATTCAAGGTCAAACCCAAAATTCAAACCCTGAATCTTTAGCAATAGACATTATTTTTGGAACCATTTATCTACACAATTTAACCATGTGATTAGGCTCTAAGAACACTTTGATTAGACATTTTATCAATAATTTTTGTCAAATGGATCTACAGAACCACCCTAACATGTTAGACAGGTCTACAGATCACTACAGTCTGTCTGAAGATAGACTGTTCCCTGCTTGTCCCTGATTGTTACAGGCCCTGATCAAGGAAAATACACAAATCCTATGAAAGAATGCAACCTTTGATACATACACTACATAGCCCAACCCTATCCAAACTATACATGATAGAATAGCCTCAATATATGAGAGTCAGGTCTTCGATAAATGCCAAAGTGGCTGGGAGCAACAACACTATTACCATAAAAACTAGACAAGTGGAATGATGAGATTTGGGACATGTAGATGATGACATGGTCTTGAGTGGGGTGTCCTTTGGGTTCCATCTTCAGAAGAGAGGAGGACCAATCTTAAATCAACCACAGACAGAAAACCAACAATTTGGCACCCAAGACCCACACCATGTAATTGAATTGGAGGTGAAAAGGGATGCCTTGGTTGGCCCAGTGTCATCACCACCATCAACCACTGGTTCAAGACCGGTCAAATCATGACCTATTTATATAATCCATATAATATATGGGTAGAGCGATTTCTATGAAGAACGGTAGAAAAGAGGTGTTTCTTTGTCTCACATGTTCTCGGAATTTATTGTTTTACAAACATTTTTTTCATCTGTAGAGTTCTGTCCACCCTCTCTGCAGGATGTCATATGTGGTTTGTGAAGATATCTTGGGTAGAAATGTCTTTTTTAAATTGGGATCTCCTCACTCTATTTATAGCCTGGGAAAGCCCCTTTGAGATACTTGAGATACTACGTCATTAGCCACAAGCTACTGCATCAATTCAAGGGGGACCCAACTACATGCAGAGGAATAGGAGAGTGAAGAAGAGGGGTGGGAGAGGGTGGGGGTATTGGAGAGGGGGAGGGGAGGAAGAAGGTATAGGAATGGAGAGTGAGGCAAAAGGAGAGGGTGGGGAAATAGAAGAGGGGGAGGGGAGGGAAAGAAGAGGGCAGGGAGAGGATGTATGGAAAGGGACAAAGGGAAGGGAGAGAAAGCGAGGAGGGGGAGCATGAGGAAGAGGGGAAGGAGCAGGGGGGGAATCAGAGATGGGGCTGGGAGAGAAAAACAGGTATGAGAGACAGAGAAGAGACGGAGGGAAAAGAGGGAGAGGGGGAAGTGTGGGGAGAGGGGGATGTGTACTTTGCTAGTCTATAATAAGGCCAAACAGCAACTCCGTGAGGAGGAGATTCATTGTCAACCTCTCATTTCCTGATGCTGGAGTTAATAAAAATATCACAAAGAACCAATACAGTGGCACCCCATCCAAGCCCAACTTGCCAACAGTCTACATGGCAGTAGACCACATCAACAACATGGGAAGGAGGTATGTTGCCATGGCTGTGATCAACCTCTCCAGAGTATATAGACACTTTTCAATCTGCCCACTTGCAACATCAGTGCAGTTCACCAAGCCCTTCTCATGGGAGAGATATCTTCATGATGTGTTATGAGGCAGGCTGCCTTGTTTATAGTTAGAGCACTTCAAAAGATGGGGATAGCCTCACTAATATACCAAGACATCCTGATTCTTCAAGTTATATCAAGACCCTAGCCCTAACTACCAGGTTTGCTAAAATACACTAGGAGATGGTGCAAATGGCAAGCAGGAGGGTTGTCTCCACAAGGTATGTCCAGCAAATGCTGGGGCAAATAGCCCACAGTGCTTGGATAATACCACTTGCAAAGCTATTCCTGCACCAGAATCCAGAAGGTATCAGGGCTGTGGCTGGGGGTCATGTCTACTTCGGGCAGATCTATAGTGATGCCCCAAAAGACAGTAGACAGAAACATCTTGTTGAGGTTGCCTGTGATAATTCTGCAAGTGTGGAGGCCTTCAAAAGCCTTAAACAAAAGGAGCCAATTTTGACTGCAGCCTGAGCTAGGCTCATCTGGCATGACTCAGCTAACACTGAAGTATCATAAGACTTTGTCCATATCCCAGAAAAAATGTTCTAAATGGGTAAATTAGCCTTACAGGAAGCACCTCCTGGCAATATTACAAATTACACCAGGATCTGTGGTTGACAGCTAGATGGAGGCAGAGGAATGCACAGGGCCCTGGGACTATGGCCAATAGAAATAGAATCATTAACAAATTTAGGGCGTTCTTTATCCATACAAACTTTGACTATGACAACCCTGCCCCAGGCCAAATTTGCTGATGCATTCAGTATATTTTCTAGAGTGGATCATCTCCTCTCATTGTGTTCGCCCTGCAAATCTGGATGCAATGCACTTAAAACCATTCTGTAGTAAAAGCAGCTCTTAAGGGTATTGACCTCATTGTACACCGCATACACAAACAAAGGCCACATGTCTCACCTGATGTGGTCTCATAAACTGTCCAAGTGGTCAACAATAATGAGTATACCAATCTGCTAAAGGTGGCAATTCTATTCAAGTTCATTGGTTTTCTTAGACATGGTATCCACTAAGGACGCAGAGCAGACAGGGCAATGGCAGGTCAATGGCAAAGTTTGGTGTTTCCAAACATCTCACAAAATCTAATGTAGAGCCCACATGACATTCAATAACCATCAGCATTAAGTGGACAAAAACATTGCAATTCTCTGCACCTACTACTTCATTCTGCCCCCTGCTCTCCTTCAGCTCCTGGTAGAGGACTACAAGATTGGCCACTGAGTGGAAAACACCACTGTCATCAGGCCTCAAAGCACTAAATGCAAGCTATGTATGTGGGTTCTGCAAAGGTAGGGTTTAATTTGATTATCAGATTGAAAAAGCCTCCATTACTGACATCTAGTCCCATGGAAAATGAAAACCCATTGCAAAGTGCTATATAAAAAAACTAAAGTAAACAGGACATCCATCCATACTTTGCTAACCAAGCAGATCAGAATCAGTCTGCTCCAGGTACTCATCTCACACACAAAGTAGCAAGCCGGTTTGAATATATTAATGCATGTTCAGTTCATGGAGCCTAAGTTAACGCAACTGAAACATATTATATAGTTACTAGCAAAGTACCCATCCTCTGGCAGTCTCCCTCTCTCCCTTCTTTTCCCTCCACCCTCTCTCCCTTCTCCTACGTCCTCTCCTCCCCTCTTTTCCTCCCCCTCTTCCTTCCCTCTCCCACCCTCTTCCTTTTCTTCACTCTCCCCCTCCTCCTTGCTTTCTCTCCCTTCCCTCTGTCCCTTTCCATAAATCCTCTCCCTCCCCTCCTCTTTTCTCTGCCCCTCTTCTTTTCCTCCCCCTCTCCCTCTTCTATTTCACAACCCTCTCCCTTTGCCTCACTCTTCCCTCCTACACCCTCTTCCTCCTCTCCCCGTCTCCAATACCTCCACCCTCTCCCTCCCCTCTTCTTCACTCTCCAACTACTCTCCATGTAGTTAGGTGCCCCTGGAAGTGATGTAGTAGGCCTATCTTGATCCCAATTTAAAAAAGGCTTCAAAATCACATTTTCACCCAAGATACCTTCACAAACCACATATAATGTCTGCCAGTCAGGGTTGATGGACCTGTAGAGACCAGAAAAGCTGGGGAGATCACGGATTCCCAGAACATGCCTAACAAATACCCTTCTTGAGCTTTATATATTAGATTACTAAGTTTTAGACCAAACTTCATGTTTGACCTTGGAAATGGTAATCTTGGAAGGGATGACCTTGACCTTGATGAAGGTCCTTGATAAGATGGTTAATGGAAGTGCTTTCAGAGCCCTATCACATGCTTCAATAGCGTAGCCAAGGGATACTTACTTCAAGAAGTACAGAAGTTTAGATCTAAATTTCCGGTTTGACCTTGGAAATAGTGACCTTGACCTTGACAAAGGTCATTGATAAGTTGATTAATGGAAGAGCTCTTGGAGCCCTATCAGATGCTTAAATTTTGTAGTTAAGATATAAATAGTTCCAGAGATATGTATCAATTACTCAAATTTTCACCAGAATTTCAGCTTTGACCTTGAAAATAGTGACCATGACCTTGACTAAGGTTATTGATAGGATGACTATTGGAAGAGCTCTCAGAGGCCTGTCACATGCTTAAATTTGGTAGTCAAGTAATAAATAGTTCCAGAGATACATACCTATTATTCAAATTTACATCAAAATTTCAGGTTTGACCTAGAAAATGGTGACCTTGACCTTGACAAAGGTCATTCATAAGATGATTAATGAATGTGCTATTAGAGGCCTATTAGATACTTAAATTATGTAGCCAAGCATTACTTGCTTCCAGAGATACATACATATTGCTAAAAATTTAGATCAAAATTTCTGATTTGACCTTGGAAATTGTGACCTTGACCTTGACAAAGGTCATTGATAAGATGATTAATGAAAGTGCTCACAGAGCTCTATCAGTTGCTCAAATTTTGTTGTCAAGGGATACATATTTCCAGAGATATGTATCAATTACTCAAATTTTCACCAAAATATCAGCTTTGACCTTGAAAACAGTGACCATGACCTTGAAAAAGGTCATTGATAAGATGGCTAATGGAAATGCTCTCAGAGGCCTGTCACATGCATAAATTGTGTGGCCTAGGGATGAATAGTTCCTGAGATACAGGCTCTTATATTTAAATTGGATTTAACCTAAATTTAGAACAGAATGAAAAGTAAGCCTTGGTTACTATAGCAACGCACATTCCAATGACACCTGGCATGGGTTCTTTTTCTTTCCCGTGATGTCACTTACTACTTATATGCAATAGGTTGTCATTTTTACCTATTGTCCTATTTTTATAAGGGAAAATAGGATGTCACTTTCCAGAATGTTGCCATTTTTTGTACTTCAAGGTCATATTTGGTGACCTTGACCTTGATCAAGGTCATTGATTTAAAGTCTGCAAATAGCCCTCATGTACACCTTCATAATACCCAAGTTTGGTCACATTCCTGATAACAGTGTAGAAATGGGACACTAAAAACCTAATTTCTGCTAGAGTACAAAAAAAACACAAGTTACCATGGAAACGTTCCATTTGAACCCCAAATCACCGACGGCCAGATGGCAGACAAGTAGATTCTGATGATTCAAACTCCGTAGTATCAAAAAAACACCACCGCGAAAAATCCCCAGGGGGGGGGAGGGTTTTGGTACCTGGCCCATGGTCTATTAGTTTAGCCAGTTGTTTCTTCGGCAAAGGTGGCCTATCGGCATATGTTGGGCAGTGGGAGGATTGAATGCGCATGCGCGAAGACAACTCTTCCGGGACAGGCTTGCCGCTCGCTGCGTAGATTCAAAAGTTCAATGTTTCATCAGATAAATCTCAGAAAATATTGTTTCATTGCGTTCAAGCTTGATATAATGATATTCTCTCGTTAATCAACAGTTTTTCATCGTCGTTTAGCTTCTAGGGTGTTTATTTACACAAATATTTCTTCGGCGAGTTGGGCCGGCCGATATTGGTCAACTAGAGGAAGTGTCGAGTGCCCGTGCGCGGACTCAACTCTTACGACAAGATTTTGCTGCTGTTTTCAAAGTTTGCAAAGTTCAATGTTCTCAGTATCACATCAATATTTATGATTAAAATCGATCTGTTCTTTTGAAGACAAACCTTTTTCACAGATTTCCTTTACTCATAAGGCTTCTGTATGTTCTCTCATGGTTTTTGGTCTGGTGTGTGTGCTTACCATAGAAAATGCACTGGGCCTACGGTGGGAGCTATTTTCTCACCCAGGTAGTAAAGTTCCTAAGTTTGTGGGAAGCTCGGCAGGACGAGTCACTCAAAATAACATGAACAAATCGTTTTCCCTAAGGGTTAGCAAAGTCCACAGAAGTCCGATGTTATGTTAGGGTATATTAATCCAACTTTGTAGTCCTATAAGGTTCTATGACGACTCAAGTGTTTACATTTGGTGAACCCTGGAGGAAACAGCAAGATGGTGCCGACCTCGTGTGGTCGTTGGGGTGAGCAGTGTCTTCGAAACAGTTAATTAGGTCTTTAGGCTTACAGGGTTCACCAATCAAGGGGTTCCTGGAATGCTGCCAGAGTGCGCCCTGGACTTGTGTTGAACTGGTGTTGAATAAAGATAACACTGCTGGCAAGGACTATTAGATCTGGGTTTTGGTGTTGTTGCTCGACTGCGATCACAAACAGGACGAGAGTAATTCCTACAATTTGGTGCCGTGACCTTTATGAAAGTTCTTGGCAAGAATTGGCACAATACACTGGATGTAAGGGTTCTGGATCTGAAAAAGAAAGCAGAGCCTTTGCTCCTAGTTCTAAGTCTTTCTGCACCGGAACCGGAAGTCGTTTTTCAATATTTATAAACGTTTTATTGACAAAAAGTTTCAAAGGAGACCTTATTTTATATGCCGACGATGCAGCTGTGGTGGTACCGGCTACTCATGCAGATGGTCTAATAATGAGAGTTCAAAGTTCTATTATAAAATATGAAAAGTGATGTCTGGAAATGGTTCGAAACCTAATGGGGGAAAGAAAAAGTTGCAGGTATTTGGGAAAGGGACAGTTGCAGGGAACATCCCATAGCTCAAATGTATGAATCTTGCAATCGAAAGAGTCTCTGATTTCAAATACTTAGGGACAACAAATTGTGAAGACCTCTCCAGTTTTGAAAAGCAAATCAGATTTGCTACTTTCAAAATTGGGCAAATTCGCAGAAGAAGAAAATTTATGTCTCGGGAAATTTGCTAACAGCTAGTGAAAACATACATATTGTCCATTTTGGAATTTTCAAGGGAATGAAGAAAAAGATGCAACAGACTTGGAATAAGGCTCTCAGACTGGTTTTCGGGAAATTTGTTCCCACTGCCGAGCTGGGAGCACTTTCGGGTTTGTTTAGTCTAATCGAAAGATCAGAAATTGCTAGTCTGAAATTAATCTTTGATCGGCTAACTAGCTATGAAAAAGTGGCGAATACTCAGAAACAGAAGGTGAAATGTCCTAAAGATAAGTAGAGCTAAGAAAGGCTCCTAGGCCATAGCCATTCTATGCTATAGAATTTTTTTTTAAATATACCTGACCGTTGTTTTGCTAGATAAACCACTTTGGAGATTATAATGTGAAAGAGAAGATCAAAATAAAATTAAAATCATTTACGAAACTATTTGCTGAACCCATTATTGCTAACTTTGTATTATGACGTCACAATGAGTAACACTATGTTAAAGGCGACCCACACAGGGCCGATTTCAAAAGTGGCCCGATTTGGGCTTCCCCGATTAGTTGTCACTGAAATCCTAGGATTTCGGTAGTTCCCAGAAATGGAATCGGGCCTAAGTTATCAACCCACACAGAGCCGATTAGTGTCCCGAATATGGCATTTTGCCTCCCGATTACTGCTCAAACTGAAATCGGTGCGCCTAGACCCACACAGCCCCGATTTGGACTCCCCCGATTTGGGTGATGTGCATAAAAGGACACTAGGTGGGGTGAGTAGCTCTTCTCTGCAGTCGAGTGCGAGTTACTTGGAACACTTCCGGTCGGTGCGTTAGCAAGATGGACGACATAATGCTATATCACCCTGGTCCTGTTTTGGCCATACTTGCCGTAACCAAAGCGTATTTGGAGATGGGCGACGAGGCCTCTGCAAGAATATGGATGAAGCCGTGGCTCCGCCGAAGAGATGAGGATGAACCGCCGTCGATGTATACTCTGTACCAAGAGCTGTTTGATGTAAGTAAATACCGCCAATTTTGCTGGCATAACTGATGTATGTGTCCCAAAACAGTCCCAAAACCACATCTCTTTTAGAGGGTTAATTACTTATTTGAGATTATTTTCCTTTGCTAATTTTTATGCAGCAACATTAATTTAGGGGCTGTCCTAACTTAGTATCATTATAAAATAAGATGACATTATGGATGTTATTTTAAAAAAATATATATATATTTTTTCTATTATTGGTTGTTCCCATCTGTATTAATAGGCCCAACATTAACAATGATTTTATTTTAATTTCAGGATGGGGAATGCCATCTCCTGATGCGCACGCTGCGTATGCCGCCCGACGTTTTTAAGGAGCTTCTCGAGCTGCTTCGACCACATATCACAAAAGCCAACACCAACTGGCGCAAATCCATCAGCGCAGAATTACGTCTGTGCATCACCCTGCGGTTCTTCTGCCTGGGTAAGCGTCTCAGACTTGAATTAATTACTTAATCCTTATTTTTTATTATTATACTTTAATTATACTTTGTCAGTTAAACCTAATTGATAATATGCACAGATGACATCTTGTTTTTGGTTCATCTTGTTTTTGGTTCATATTCATTATATTTCAATAAATCCAAGGTACCCAAATTAAATATTAAAATGCAAAATTAAAAATAATTAAATAAATATACAAATTAAATACACAATAATGAAAAATAATAATTGCTTCCATTCAATATAGGCGATGGTTTTCTGTCCCTGCACCAGCAGTTCCGTGTGGGGCTGAGTACAGTGGCAGCAATAGTATACGACACCAGCAAGGCCATGTACCAGGTTCTCCAACCCCTGTACATGCGGGTAAGCCAGATAATTCCTTAGAATTAATAATCGGGCCCATTTCATCTAATTACATTAAAGAGGTTATGGCATACTGTACAAATACTGGAGAACCCTAAGGCACTTGAACCACTTGATTCTAATACCCTGCTATTATTGGTTACTATATAGCTACTATAGTAGTAGGACTGGAATGTCTTGAGACGATTGTACGTTAAACAACAGTTAAAGATAAAAGTTTAAGTTTTATTATGTTATTATTGATGTGTTTAGTTATTGAGTTATTAAGTTGAGTTCTTTCTAAATTATTATTTATTCTTGTTTCAAACGATATAATCACAGCAAAGAGAAGGTTTAAAAGAATAATGGAAAATAATTTCGAATAACTGTCTCCCTATATGCTACTAGTCACTACCCTTATTTGGTACATTTTATGTTACAGGTACCAAGAACCAGCGATGGTTGGAGGCGCGTAGCCAGTGAGTACGAAGAGAAATGGAACTTGCCCCATGTACTCGGTGCTGTGGACGGTAAGCACGTCCGGATCAGGAAGCCACCCGGCTCGGAATCTGTCTACCACAACTACAAGCAATTCTTTTCATTGGTCCTCATGGCTGTGGTCGATGCGAATTACAACTTTTTGTATATTGATGTGGGGTCAGAGGGATCCTGTAGCGACGGCGGCATTTGGAAGAAGTGCAGCATGAAGAAACAACTGCTGTCCCGGAATAACCCGCTCAGGATTCCTCGCCCTGCCCCTGTTCAAGGCATCGAGGGAGAACTCAGTTATTATTTAGTTGGGGACGACGCCTTCCCCCTGTCAACCAGTCTCATGAAACCATATCCGGGTCTTGGCTTGAATCGGGAACAACGTATTTTCAACTATCGCCTGTCTCGTTGTCGGCGGATAGTTGAAAATGCTTTCGGCATCTTAGCCTCAAAGTTTCTGATTTACAGACAGGACTTGCGTATGAGGGTTGACAGGGCGGAGGACATTATCAAGGCGACATGTGTGCTCCATAACTACATGCGGGCTCGTTGTGGTCGCCAATACATGGCCGCAGATTGTGTTGATACCGAGGATGAGGACCATCGACTTCGTCCTGGAACCTGGCGACAAGTGGCTGTCGTGGAGGGCCTGCAACCAATCCAACCCAGGAACACTTATCAGGCAGCCAAAGATATGCGGGACACTCTGGCTTCCTACTGCATTAGGGAAGGCAGTGTGGAATGGCAGTATGACGTGGTGTTTGGACAGTGATATGTTTCTTTCAGTTCCATCCTTGTTGGTTTTTAAATGTCAATTGCGGTATTTATTTTAGTGATAATGAGAGGGTACTTTAAGAGTGTTTCATAATGAAGTTGGTACTACGTTAGACAGTGTTGTACGTTTGACGGTAAATAGTTTTGTATTAAAACTGCATTGATGATTGTTTGTGGTTGATTAATTTTTTCCCAGTGAGAAAATTCTATAGGTGTATCCGTAGGGCGATGAGGTAAATACTGTGCGCTCATCTGAATAGGGAATACTTTAATAAAAAGTGCTAAGTAGTGACACTTATTTGTTTAGTTCTCAATGATTCAACTACAATAGGAATGCTCGGTAAACTTTACAGGAGAAAGACCTTTAAGTTTGGATTTCATTTATTCAATGACTCATGAACATTTCTTTAGAACAGAACAGAAACATTAATGTGAAGTACAGGGGAATGTACTGCTCGAAGTTCATACAGAATACTAAACATGTAAGAAAGTAACAAATAAACCCCAGCTTATTATACTATTAACTCATAAAACGCCTGTTTTCATGCACTATCACATACCGACTTTATATCGGTTTTCATAAGACGAAGATTGAGCGAACACGTCGGTAAAAGCAATACAAATCGGTAAAAGCAAATAATACTGAGACAGACTGACAGTACAAATGACTTTTAACACTCTAGGGATCTGAGATGAACCTACAGACAACTGCTGAACTAAAACACTTTCCTCCAAGTGTACTCTCATTAATGTAAACTGAGTATGTTAATGTACTTCTCTTTATGAGTAAAAACAGGCCATAACTGACTAACAAAGTAAAAATGAAAACAGTCTAACTGGCAAAGGCTAATTGTTCGTTGAATATGTACTTTGTACTTTAAAAAGCCATGTCGGCCAAAGAAGCCCATAGTTTGTTAATAACGCGCCCGAAAAAAAGAAGCCTGTAATGTAAAACCAACTTAAAATTGAAAATAGTTGAACTTAAATCATATCTATTAAATCATACCCATTAAATCATATGTACTGCGCCAGTTTCAAGGGCGTCCAGTGCCATCATGTCAACTTTCAGTTTAAATCTGTCGGCAACCCTCTCTTCCATTCTGTCGAGTTTTGCGGCCAACACTTCACACCAAGTATTGTTCACCGACTTGTCTTTCCTACTGTCCAATAAAGCCTTGTAATCGGTTTTAATTGCTGTCATGGTTTCCGTTAGCAGTTCACCAAGAGGTTCGGACTTGGCAGCACTGGTAGAAGAGTGTGAAGACTTTTTTCTGCCTGGCTTCTTGATTTTGAATTCAGCCTCATCGTCCACCGACCATGTTGGGTCTTTTTGTACATCATCCTCAGGCTGGCCAACGCTGCTAGTCGATTTTTCCTTCCGCAAGGCCGCATAATGTGCTGATGGGGGATCGCCCTTTTTCTTAGGCTCAAGAACTCTTCCACCTGTCAAGTCAATCTCCTCGGTATCGCCCACGTTGGTCGTACTAGCAACGGTGGAAGCATCCTGCAATGTATGTACGTAATAAAATTTTCACAGACCAGTACACCATTTATAATATAACCATAATATTGGATACAGTAAATGCTCAACTTCCTAGGAAATCATGTATACATTTTACTGTGATGGGGATTCTCCAATTTTCGGAGTATCTGGGCTGAATTAAGGCATATTTATCAGTTGTGTATACACAAATATGAATATCTAAACATTGTCACTGTATACATCATATATTTATTTACATTACAAAGATGTACACTATGTACATTTAATGTTTGTTTACACGTATGTGCCGAGTATAGTGACCAGTACAAAGACTCGGCAGACTATAATGTTCCTGCTATTTGCCAACACAAAACATTCTACTTTCCTAAATAGTGTTTGGAATATAAGTATTACAAACTGGTACTTACTACATCACTTAAGTTGGAAGTGGTATTCCTCACAGACACATGCGCAGATAGGAACCGGCACAGGTGATAAATATAGCGTTGTCGCTCTGTGCATTCAGTGTCATCAGAGCCATCTCCGGACTTCCCAAGGATCTTGTTGCGGGCGTTGGTGTAGCCAGTCCTGAGCGTGTCCATGTGAGTGGCCACGATTCTTTCTGAAAATAAGCACTTAAAATTGAAATAATAGTCGAGAGACTATAATGGTCGTTCGTTCATAGATTATGCTGGTGAAGTGTGATAACGTGGTAGTTTCGTTTTGATTGTATTTTGCTAGTTTGCACTTCTGCAGGTGAAATGGTTGATTTAACTAAATAATCACATTAATTGGTCAAAAGTAAGACCTTTACTTCACCATTGTTCCATCTTTAGACCGAATTATTACTAGAAAGTTATTTTAGTAGACTGCTGTTGTTAAGTAATCTAAACTGATTATTCCAGTACGGATAAGATGAATTGATTTACGGTATTAAAGTCTAATATGCTTACTTTCTTTATTCAGTGCACAAGCGATTTGATTTAGCGAATCCTCCTTCCGCATCCGATCTTTGTAGTTTTTGTGTTTTTTGATGTACAGATTCGGGTGGTTCTGCCACAGTTCTGCAAGCATCTCCTCACTCTGCTCATTCCAGTTCTTGCCACGAGGGCTGCTTGATTGTTTGGAAATTGCTCGAACCTTATCGAGTGGGGACGATGTGTGGTCATTCGCTTCCAATCGCTTGCTGGGGGTTTTCGGGTGACGTTGAGGTGTTGTCTTTTTGGTTTGTGGGGAACGTCCAGGTGATTTGTTATGCCCCTTACCCAGGGGAGTAGAGGTGTGTGACTTTCTTGTCTCTTTCACTTTATTTGGTGTCTTTAGGCTGACTGGCTTTTCACCCCCGCGGAAGAGTGGTGCCGTAATGAGGTTACCCCAGTAATCGAACTGTTCCATGTCCCAGGAAACGTCCATGTTGTTGTGCCGTCCGTTGCCATCGCCAGGAATTGGGGAAAGGTTTTTCGCACCAAACCCCCTGTGTTGGAGAGTTTGTGCTGCAACTTTGTAGCCAGTCTCTTCCTCTTCCAAACTTGACTTGTTTTGTTCGTTCTCCTTGGCAGCCTGTGTAAAACATAATAAATGATAAGACATAGGCCATGGTTGTTCAAATTATTTGAATAGGGCATACAGAAACATGGGCGTAGGGAAACATGTGCATCGGGACAACATTATATAAGACAATTGTCAATGACGTTTACATAATATTACAGGCAAAAGATACAATAAGATAAGAGAATACTTTATTTATGCAACTCACATACTACAAGAGTGCAATCGTTTTTTATTGAGTTTTTTTTAAGTTGACTCAGGGCCAATGGTGAGGAACTATTTCAATATCAACTGGCTCCAAAAACCTAAAGCATCACATTGCCACGTACCTCCAAAGCAACCACCGACTTAGTCTGCCGCGCCTTTTGCTGTACTTGGGTGGGTGTCACATTAACCTGAACAAATAAAGTCAAGACATAATGTATAGAATATATAATATAGGATATTAAAAACTATTAATATCGATTATAATACTGCAGGTATATATTTTCTTGTGGTATAATGTAGTATTGATGAAACACCATACAGTCAGCCGGGGTTCTATTAGGACTTAATGTATAGGTCTAAGGGTCTGAAACCTAAGATATTACTTATATATATATAGAATTCTATATATATGTGATTATAACATATGTAAGGGTGTGAGTGTGGCGCTGTCTTGGTCGTTTCTTCGACCTAGCCCTGACCAATATCGTAGATGCTTGTAGATGCTTGATAGATGTTTACCAACATCATTATCACATATAATGACTAATCATTCCATAACAATATTAGATCAATATTTGACACTACCTCCAATCGGTCCAGTGCCTCCCTGCTGCTGCCGGCCTGCTCAATAACGTCCTTGCCCGTATCCTGTCAAAAGTGTAAAACATATTTTAGAAACCCGGTGTACATAGTCAACTAACAAAGTTGTTTTTTTTAAATCCCAAATAAATTTTGTGTACCAACCAGATTTCAGATTTCAAGAGTTTATTCTACGTTGAAACCTTGAATCGGGACTTTTAGCAGTGAATCAATATTTAACTATGAGATCCACTGAACATAAATAAAAAAGTATAATTTTATATCAATAATGATCATCAATATTGAGCGAAAAACATGTGCCTACCTCAAGAACCTCTACATCAGTTTGTTGGGTATCAATGCTTTCTTCTTCTTCCTCAGTGTCTCGCATATTCTCCTGCAAAAAATAATTGCACAACGTAATCAATTTATACACACTAACATTCATCCAGAAGTAATCTTAATTTAAGTCGTATTACACATCTGTATCAACCATAGTTATTATAATATGTAATTTTTGTTTGGGTGTTAACCATGCATATCTTCAATACGTACCTTTTCTTTGACCGCAAGCTTAGGCTTTGCCTTCGGTCGCCCCTTCTTCACTTTATTCTCGGTCGGAGCAAAATCAGCCGAAGGAGCAATCTGTTAGAATAGAAAGAGATTTAGGGCATGAGGCATTTCTATGTCTTGTACATCGAAATACTTGTACTTCTTATTCAAAACAATTAACCATTGTTAGCAAAGGCAGGACCTACGACTTTGCAGCTTCTAACAATTTTTTTAGACAACCAGTTCAAAGTGATACATCAACATGAAATTAATAACCAAATTTACTTACAGTACGTTTTAAACCAAGGGTGCGTCTGGGGCCCTGGGCAGGCACATCGGGCTGCAATATTATACACATACACTCAGCTATACCATGAGTAGCAATATACTTGAACTATAGGAGGCAATAAAGATAAGTAAACATATGCAACACCCCCCCCCCTAGACAGAGTTTCCGTCCCCGTATCCTCCCGCACCCCGGAGCGGGGACGGACAGTTAACCCTCCTAAAAACACGGGAATCTGGCCCACAGGGTCAACATGGCTACATGCATGCGGAGGCCGCCAGTGCCTCATTCGGCTTACAAAAACGTGGATTTAAAGGGCACGGCATGGACGGACATAATAAATTAAGCGCATTTCACTTTTATTTATATTCATTAAAGACTTGCTGAAGGTGTGGGGGTGCACCGTTGTGCCCCAAAAAAGTCCGGGGTGATTTGCTGTTTAAATGATAGGCCTCGCTGGGAGTCGAGGCCTAGTATAGGCTACCCCCCCCCCCCCCAATTAATTATGTCAGTGTCTGGGTGAATTCAGGCTCGTTATAGGCTATTTACGACTGTAAAACGACAGAACAACCCAAGTTTACATGGCGTACCGATTCTATGGTAGCAAAGGTATCATTACGTCAATCGGTTTAACGTGGTAATTAGTTAATTGACCCAAATACTCACTTCGTTGATTGTGCATTTTCCACTTGCGCGAGTCTTCCTCGTGGTGGCCATCTTGGAAGTGAATGTCAAGGTCACCAAACGATCGTTGCGCCATCTGCATACAAAACCACTAGCGCCATCTCGGTAATCGGTCGGTACTAAATTCCTTACCCACACCGATCAGACGGTAGGTCCTTCCCGATGATTCATTATAGTGAATCATCAGTGCAGCATCCCCGACCACACGCTAGGCTACACCGACTAATCGGCCCTAAACCCACACATGGCCGATTTGGAAATACTAGGATTATGTCAATGTTAATCCTAGGAATTTCAATGCGGGGCTGAAATCGGGACTCAATCATCCTATTCGGCTACAAAATATCTCCCGAATAGGCTCCCGAATACACGGCTAGTCGGCCGACTACTCGGGCCCAGACCCACACTGGCCCGATTTAGGAAAACAAATTCTAGGATTTCAGCCGTATTCCTAGGATTACTCGGGAGTCCAAATCGGGGGCCAAATCGGCCCTGTGTGGGTGGCCTTTTACTCTAATTTGCACCTCAGGGGTATAGTGCCAACCCTCCAAATCCCATCCTCTGATGAAGACTATAATGTTAGTCGAAACATGTCAGGACATGTAACATCACTACAATAAAACAAAACCCAAATGTCCCCCCAGAGTTGTATTTATTGAGACATGTCTACCTTTTCCATTTATATTATAGAATTATGAATTGTATGCTTATATTGGGAATAAGGTAGACCATTGATTGCAGAATTTGTAGGCTGTAAGTTGTGTAATCTCCTGTTCATGGGTTTTCTGAAGTGATTTTGAATGGGGTTTGTACTTTGTTTATTTTTTAGTTCTGAAATTGGGACAGAAATTTCTAGGTCAAAAACGAAGGCTTAAAGCAATAATTAGGAGAGTGCTGTGAGTATGTACCTGATGCCAGAAAATAAACTGAGTAAAATAAGGCACTTGGCATACAATTTTTTTAAGAGTTCTCGAGTAGAGAGGTTGATGATCATATTACATCATAAAGGAAAGATATGGCATGTTTTAGATAATATCATTTTATCTTATTTTCATATTGATTTCTTTTTATAAAAGGCAACGCCCCAAAACATTCATGGTAGATAGTGCCTACTTTCATGTAACTTTTAATATCTATTGGCCTTAAATGAATAGAAATTAAAAAAAAATCGGAGGGGGAGGGGGAGAACAAAGAAGCAGAGGGAGAGGGTGGGAGAAATCAGATAGGGAGAAGGAGAATAGGATAGAGAGAAGAGGGGAAGGGGGAGAGAAAGACGGGGGGGGGAGGGAGAGGGAGGGAAAGGGCGGGAGAGGGAAGGAGAGAATGAAAGAAGCAGAGGGAAAGAGGATAGAGCAAGAAGAGGGGAAGAGAGAATAGGGCAGGTGGGAGGAGAAGATGGCTAGGGACAGGGAAGAGGCAGAGGGAGAAAAGGAGGAGAGGCAGTGAGAGAGGAGGGGAGAGACAGTGAGAGGAAGAGGGTACTTTGCTAGTAATAAATATTTTGTTCAAAACTATGTAGGCTTATACATAGGGGATACTAAAATGCTTGTCAGACTATGTATGCCAGCGTAAACTGCACTGATTTCATTTAGGTCTATAGGCCTAACCAAACATAATGTAAAGAGCAATGACCATATATACGGGTACATACATACGTCTTCCTCGGCAGGGTTTCCGACAAAAACTATATCCTGGAGTATACAGTTTTAGCTATAAGTAATATCAATCGAATATGAAGGTTTTAGCCACACTTCTTATTTCTGAGAAATAATTTATTGCCCTGCCTGAACAAAGAGAATCTCTGGGTGTGACATGTAATCATAATGGTGAAGTGGTATAACAGCACTCACGTCTCAGGATCCATGATAAAATACCCCATATTTCGAGCGAGGCGTCATTTCATGGGATTCCTTGGCATATCCCTATGATGAATGGCAACATGTATAACTTGCCAGCCAGACCACTCCCATGTATGACATAGATATATCGCACTGACAGCAGCACTTGTCGGTGAATATGGCCAACCTTCTTACAGTCCACATCCACCTGGGAGTTTTAAAGCAATAAGCGGCGATTATTAAAGTGACTTGAACAAGATTACTGCAAAATTTCTATCGATTACTTTAGTTGACACTATCATACAGCTGGTGCATACTCATAGGAAAAGAATTGATTGGATGTAAAGTTTTTTTCTGATTGAGAATACCCGTAGGGTAATATGCTACATCGTACCGGCAAGTACTGGTATACACTGGATTTTGAAGAGATCCATCTCGACAGTGTGACAAGTCATACTCTAGGGACGGATACCATACTGTATCCATCGCCCTGAATGAATTGTGAAATTAGGTACGCAACTCACCTTAATTATTAAGGCCGCAATCTCCAATGAAGAGTGATGGGTTTTGATCATTAATAGGTTTCTAACAAGAAAGAGTAAATGCACGCACAATCAGCATGTGTATAATAAATTATCTTAGTTGTAAAGAAGCAAGGATCATAAATTATTTCCTCCTCAGGATATTAGGCGATAAATAATATTGATCGAATATGAAGATTTTGGACACACATACCCACAAAATGCATAAAAGAATGGAACTTGTTGCAGGGATTGATATATTTTGGACAGCAAATTCACAAATTCTGTTAGGCGGGTATATATATTATGGCTGCATATTTTTCAAACAAAATTAAGTAATAAACTTCAACACTGAATGTTATATTAAGAGTACCATGAATGCATGACCAGAATGTAAAGAGACCTCTCTGCGGACCGGAGCTGGAATCATTCTTCAGCCCGGCAATCCCTTATTAGCATTCCAATCTATCGGACCACGCACCGTCAAGCAATTCTCTTAGGTTTTGCCTTGCTCATCTCATCATTTTTCCGTCCTGAATTCCACCAACAGTATGAAAACATCAACTTTATCATTCGGGGTCTGCGCCGGGAGTTCTTTAAGGCATTATATCCCAAATGTATACCCAGATGAGGCAGGCCGAATCACTAGATAATTTAGTTATTAATTCAGCCGTGCAATCCTCCGTACATAATCTTAACAATGTCATTAAATTTATCGATATTTCACTTTTGATTTCACTTTCACGATTCAAAATATTGTAGATGAAGGAATTTTTCGTAACAATTCAGAGCATTTAATGGGTTCTTGTTTTACAAAGTTATGACAATTAACCTATACTACTTTGGTGGCCCAATATGATTTTCAAATTACATTGCTGACTTACAGTTACAGCAAATGCTTCGAATTACATGTGGTCTTAGGGCAAAGAGTTGGCACCTTAATTACGGCATAACTGCAATTACTAATTACGTCGGGAAGTGTCTTCCTGATCGCATGAAAAGTATTGATTAGTCTTCAGTTTGTACGTTTATCAATGCCGCAAAGAGCCCGAGAAGTCACAAATCAGATTTCAGAATGAGCACCTTGACATTTTGACGCGTTGTATTTTTTTTCATTTCTGCCGGTCCTTAAAGATTTAAGATGGCTGAAGCCTATAAGGCCTACCTTAACCGATTGCCAACCATAATGATTGAAGTCGTTCCACGAATATTGCAGAAAGGTTTAACTAAATGTAAACACGTCGGTAATGAAAATTGTGACAAGCCCTTTTTTTAATGAATTGTATTGGGACTAATTACATATTCACGCTATTCTCATAGAATCCATTAAAACAATCGAGCAAAGTAACAATAATTTAAGAGTTTTTAGACAATTTAAATTAAGTTATACATCAAGATTCAGATGTATCAAACCATTTTCTTTCGAACCGATCAACATTCTGTCACTACAACACAATGATTACCTTGGGTTTTTTTTGTCCAATTTTAAACAATAACAAATATGCTACACATATTCGAATACAATTCATATACCTTGTTTAGACCATAGGCATAGACAGTCCCTGGCCCTCTGGTTGAAAGAGGCCAGGTCCTTGACTTGACACTCCTGCTCAAGCAGGGGACATTCCAGGAGGTGCTTCATTGTCTGGGGTTCCATACCACATGCACAGATCACATCCTCCTCGTCTTTCTGGTATCCCCATTTCTTCAGGGTCACTTTCGAACGGCCAACTCCTGTTCTTAGTCTGTTGAGGCATTTCCATTCAACCCACTTTTGGTTGGCACCAGGTGGCAGGTCTTCTGTAGCGATGTTGATATTGGGAGGTTAGCAACCCTCCTTTCTCATAGTTCTACTTTGGTGCTGGTGGCATCATTTGGCTTCGTTGAGGGAGCTCATTCTTGATTTGAGTCTTCTCTTTGCCGATGTTTGGTCAAACAGGGGATCTCGTTCATCAGTAGACTGGCACTGGCGTTCCATCATCTTGCTGCACTGCGTTGGATTTCTGATAGTATGTATAAGCTGTCTGTTGGTGTTGGTCGTAGGCATCCAGTGATTAGGCGACAAGATGCATTGATGGCTGGGTCAACTTTCTTAGCATGGACAGATCTTTCGCATACTGGGCAAGCATACTCAGCAGTTGAGTAGCATAGGGCTAGAGCTGTTGATCGTAGGGTCTTTTTGCTGGCGCCCCAGCTTGTCCCAGTCAGTTTACTGATGATATTGTTCCTTGCACTGACTTTTGCCTTTGTCTTCTCAACATGGGTCTTGAAGGAGAGACAGCGGTTCAGAGTTACTCCTAGATATGCGCGAGGAACGTGGATCTGATGAAGACGAATATATATTTGATATAATATTATCTGAAGAATAAGCAGAGGCAGTAGTGCCATTTGGGCAGCACAAGCACTTTATTAGTACCCAATAAATACATATAAGTACAATATAAAGATAAAAGAAAAATTTTTTCACAATGACGAGGGGTGTGAGCGATACCGCTGCTGAGTTCAAACTGACTTGAATGGAAGGCGTGGCAAAAGGTGGGCGGGGCACGACACTCCTGATTGGTCGAGCCCGCCATGATGTCATAAGCAGAGGGTAAACAGACCCATGTGTCGTGATATGGGCGGTGTCCTTCCAACTGTAGATATATTGGATAATCACAGTTTTCGAGCACTGTGCCTGACCAGAAAGCATTCAGTTTGCGTTTGGCTTCCCGGTTTTGTAGGTGGAAGGCACATACCTGAGTTTTAGATGGGTTTGCGCCAAGGTGGTTTCCTTCATAGTATGGTGTTAGGTCATTGAGAGCATTAGTGAGTCCCTCCTCTACATCACTGAAGTCATCTTCTTGGGCTGCTACTCCGAGATCGTCTGCATAGATGAAGTGTCTGGTGCCCTGACTTCTTGGTTGATCATTGGTGTAGATGTTGAAGAGAAATGGTGCAAGCACATTTCCCTGGGGGAGGCCATTCTTGAGTCTGCGCCATCTGCTCTTCTTGCTGCCCAGTTTGACAAAGAAGCTCCTGTTCTCGAGCATGCTTTCGATCAGTTTGTTATGTAACATTACGTAACATTGTGTAACCTCATTAAATATTAATTATCACCCATTAATTATATTATCTCATTACTAGAATCGCTAATTTTACTTAGCTACCTAGTACTGTGCAAGTCTACTTATTCATGCTAAGCCATAGGTATTACGTAAGGGCTCCGCCCCCTACTCTTTACCCATATCCTGGAGGAAGATATGTAGTTGGATTCTAGTTCATTAAATCAGTTGCTTCGCTCTTCTCACGAAGACCACACATTCGTTTGTATTCTTCCATCATACCCTAACACTGGCGGACAACCCGCTCGATCTAGGAAACCTAAAATCTCACACACTAAAGCGAGTTCTTTCATGAAATATGGAGGAATTATTTGGACATTTTATCAGAGTTTGAGCTATGGAAGATGCAGCGCATTCACCTGAGTTGGCATTGTTTGATAGGTTGAAGAAATCGGTAGAACGACTGGCAGCAATTCCTCAAGCGATTGTGACGAGAAGACAGTTAAGAGAAAATCGTGGAAAAATCCTGAATCAACAACCAAGACAACTGGTATTCGACAAAGGTCCATATGAGGTACCCCGTGATAAAGTTCTGTTAGGTTGATATCCTTAGTGTTCTCTAGGATCTTTTGAAGGAGGCGCCTGTGGTTGACTGTGTCATAAGCAGCTGAGAGATCAACAAAAACTATGCCGGTAAC
The DNA here is from genome assembly GCA_942159475.1 of Sthenelais limicola. Lineage (NCBI taxonomy): Eukaryota > Metazoa > Annelida > Polychaeta > Phyllodocida > Sigalionidae > Sthenelais > Sthenelais limicola. The sequence continues at coordinate 110,112,393 of OW804096.1, read as the reverse complement.
TCTCCCGTCCTCAAAGCTGTCTTCAATATACTGGGTGAGGTTGAGTACCTGGCTTGTGTTGGACTTTCGGGGGCGGAAGCCAGCTTGTTCTGGGATGAGTAGTTTGTCGACAGCTGGTCCTACTCTATTGAGGACCAGGTGTTCAAGCAGTTTGTATGTGTGGCTTAGGAGTGAGATGGGCCTATAGCTCTTGGGAATTGATGGGTCCTTCCCTGGTTTCAGGAGTGCCAAGACATGTGCTTTTTCCAGATTTTAGGTAGTTTGCAGGTAGACAAGCAATGGCTATATAGCTGGAGCAGCCAGTTCTTTGCTGCAGGTCCGAAGTTCTTAATCTGCTCTGTTGAGATGTTATCTAGACCGATTGCCTCTCCAGGTTTCAGCGAGGATATGCCCCTTTCCAGCTCTTCAGGGGTCATGGGCCCTGTATAGTTCAGATCTCTGTTGAACTTCTTGCGGTCAAGCTTGGTCTTTTGTTTTGCTTTTCCACTTTTGCCATTCAGTAGCAGGTGGATATAGCTACTTGAATTGCAGTAACTTTTGCCTGTTGGGGCGGAGCTTTTGGGTCTCCTGTGAGCTTTCTGATGGTTGTCCATGCCTTCTTACTGTTCTTTGTCATGTCAGTTGACTCTATATATCAGGTTGTGCCAGATCTTGCGGCGTTCCTGGGATATGTTATTGCTAATAAACTGCTACCAACAGCCACTCCACTCCTGCCTTCCGTCTCAATGTGTACACCAGTTGATATTTCCTGACGATCGCTGCTAAGATCTCATTAGATATAGGAACCTCAGCATTTGGAACATATCTATTGTACATAGGTATTTTGGTATGCTGTGGCCTTTTAGATTTAGATTCGTTCTCTGTACGATAAGTGATTTCCTTTACCCCAAATAACCATTTGTGTCGAATGTCTTGCTCCTGGAGATGGTTTATGTTTGTGCACTGCAAGAACGATTTTCATTTTCGTTGCACGTTAAATGACCATGACACGTTTACGTCATTAACACCTGTACATTACTTGGATGAAGCGAGAAATATATTGCTGTAATATATGGAAATCCCTTGAGTATAATATTGTGGGTGCCGTACAGCTAGGGTTTAATGGCAGTTCCCTGTATTCTCATCCTTCATATTACCCTTGATCTGATGAGAGCGGGGCAAAAATGCTGACAGTAATAAAGGATAACTAGAAGCCTGAATTCATTACCTTGAGAGCTATCTGGCGTCCCCGGCAATTTTCACCAAATAAAGCCGGAGAGAATCCCATAAATCTCTCAAAATGTGCCTTCCAAAAATAATTTCCAAATGCAGCGAATCGATTTCTTTGCCCAAACTGCTCAGACGGACGGGGAGTCATGACGAAGTTGAAAAAAATAAATTCTAGGAAATGTATTGACAAACCATTGACCGGTAACGTTAAAGAGAGCGTTTCTGCCAGACAACCGCTCAGCGACGATTTAACCACACGAGGCGCCACGAGTTCTTTATGACTCTTTGAATGAGTAAAAGTCTCCCAGAGGAGAGACTAGAAATATATTCCTCTCGATTACAGGGGCCAAAACGAAATAATAGGTAAAAAGGATATCGCACCAGCGGAACAGCCTAGGGGCATTGGTTGAGAACGATGAAAGGCTCTCAGAGTAAGCCTTGTCATGACACTTGAATATATCCCAGCGTTTTTACTGTAAATAGATTTCATGACATGAAAGCTTCATAACACCCTCTAGTACATAGGCATCTTGTCAAACCAAGTGGAGAGGCGTGGGGAAAGAGTGGGAGGGTAGTAGAGAGGGGACCGATCTTTCCTTGCCATGACATCATGCTATAGTCTTTTCATGCACTCTCCCTATTTCCTGCTCAACCTACTAGAAATGTTCGTAAAAATCGAAGGGCCCACTCAGTATCAATATTCATGGACATCGTTACGCATGAACATTGGAAATATCGCCGGTTTAGTCGGGGAAAAAGCATATAATCAATTTCTATAATCAGAGACACGTTGGTTTCTGTCATACTGATGGGACAGAATGGATTAAAACATTCAACCTCTCCGCACCCCTCGGTGACGGATGGCCTGGAATGGTGTAAATGCCAAAATGAATGTTCTTCATCTTCCATGGGGAAGAAGGAGATGTGCAACCTCCGTGTTGACAGTCAGTCGGGTGCGTGCCGCAAGTCTAGGAGGGTTTCAAAATTTTCAAAATGGCTACTCCAAAAATGTATGATCTTTGTATCTACAAGTCAATAAAGAATATTACTGGTCATAAATATATATCTACAACAGTTGCTGTGCTTACATCTGCGATAAGATTGTAATCACATTTATAAGTAGTTGTATCCAAAATAAGTTTAAGTCTTTACCAGAAACAGGTCAAGACCTTGCATACAACATTGGTGAATCAAATGGCTCGATATGTGAGGAGCAGCCAAGAAACTACCTAGGTAAGATTACGTTAAATGTGTGAAAATATGTTTATTTCCTCATAATTGGATAGTAGTAGTGGGTTTCTAATTCCCGAAACCTTAACTGGACATCGCTTAAATAGAAATCTATTTTTCTTAAATATCGGACTAAAACATGGCGTTGTTAAAGTCCGTGGGTGTTAGATCTAGAATAAAGGAAACACAATGATAATTTAACCGAATCGTTGGGAATGGATGGAGCTTGCTGAGGGAAGCCATTTGAAGATTCTTGTCAGTATTTTACTGTGCTGCGGGGATTTAGAACACTATGTCATGGGCTTCAAGAAGCTTTACAGTCATTGCTGATAAAACGCTTGAGTATGATTCAAATTTTTCTGATTTCACATATTCCTCGCTTGTAATTGTCTTAATCTTTTCATTTCACATATTCCTTGCTCACATGCATGATTAGTATTGTAGCCCAGATGGCAGGAAGCTGAATAAAAGTTTCAAAACAAAAAAACAACTTTACAGTCAATAGTCATTCATCCGAAAAACAAAAAGACGCAGACCTATCATATTTATCATCAAGCATTTAACATCCTTCAACAAGTAAATATTCTGTAGTAATAAGAAACCGCCCTTGATCCATGTTAAGTTTAGGTAAAAGACATTTTCAATCTGAGACTAGCAGTGTCTCATATATATCCTGTTGGCATTCAGCGATGTGCCCACTCCCTAAAACCCTTCGTGATATTTGACAGTGCGGGAAACAAATCGTTAGACGCAGACCCATGTGCAACATCGTCATTCATTTTATTTGTATTTCAGCAGAGACCTATATGAGCAACACCCTTATTGTTCCTGTTCTATAGTACACAGCAGAGACTCGCTAGAGAGCAATGTCCATTGGAATGCTCATCACGTCATCTGTGCATGTTGTGTAAAGCGCCGATGCCCAAACAGAAGTTACCCGATTTGTCCTTAAGATCTGCAGAGCAATGTGACTTAATGTTTTAGAAAACTTAACGTTTTGAACTTGAAAATACGATGTAAAGTAAATTCTCCTATTTTCCTACAGCGATTCTCTTTATACAATCAATGTTAGCAACATGACACTTTATCGTGAAATTTTCCTTTTAAAACATATACACTTCATGAATCACATCTGATTAAAAGTCGCTCGCAATGATTTTTCAATAATCTACATTCCGGTTTCAATAACATGGTACTTAATTTAATTCTCCACTTTGGTAACAACTAATTCCCTTAGCATATATGGGTGATGATCATGATTCTCGATATACCACATGCAGACGTGCATATATTGACTATCTAGGGTTAGGTAATGCTATCTTCCTTTGTGAATATATAATTCTGCGTGTGAACAATCAGTAAGTATACAACCGGTAATCGGTAATACGTCCCGGTGCTGTGAAGCAAGACATAATGGAAGTTTTGTGTCTATAACTCAAAGTCAACGTTCTACCTCACCAATGGACAGTAGCCAGTGCCTCATGCCGTCGACGGAGACGAGAAGGGGCAGTAGACGACATTTACACTCTTTTAGTGACACTAATACCGCGCCTGCAATCGTTATAGCCGACACCTAGACATGTATTGGTCTTTGCAGCCGATTTCTGTCCACCGGATTGTCCACTAAAGAGCATGAAAGCACCCTTCCGCTGCCAAACAGTCAGACCCAATAGTCAATTCGGCTATCGGTTTTTGTGGTCCCTCGGTCAGGAAAAGGGGAAAAGTACCTTTAAGCCTTGGGCCGCAAAATGCAACACAAAGGCGGAATAGAGAGGGTAATATGGACAGCTTTATATATTTGGGTCAAATATTATCTCATTGACCGGGGAATGAATGGACGGTATTTAAGTTCCCAGAAGTTTACTCTCCTGTAGAATCCTGGTTATATCCTACCAACAAAGGTGGGGTTTATGATGGATCCCAAGTTACTTCCGCCGCTCCCATCTGTATATCAATGTAAATTTCTGATTTAATCAATTGGAAAAAAAAATCTACAAAATACTGATTGATATTCACAGAGAGTCCTTGCACACACTAAGGGATGTATTTATACCCAATACCGAAATGATGATGCCTTACGATGGAATTGAAATAATTAGAATAACAGAAGTATATAAACGCAGAACTAGATATTTTGCGACCATATAACGTGTAAAACTTTTAAATATTTGTGTACATTTAAATACGAACCCAGCAAATCTAGCTAAGAATTATATAAATGGAGGTACCGGTAATGCACTTATGATATGTATTTATTCCTCAAAATGGCCGTTATTTAACATTATTTCAGTGTGTGGTGAAATAAATGCATTCTGTTGTGACCTGTGACTGTCTACTAAGAATCTCGTCATTATTGTGCCTAGTTTTGATCGATCGCACAAAAGCGAAATCACACAAAAGCCAAAATATGTTTGATACTGATACGAGGTCACCATATCCAAGGTCAAACACCAAATTTTGGTCCATATTGAAGATTTAGGTATGTATCTCTGGAACTATTTATCTGTAGGATGCACAATTTAATCATGTGATAGGGCTCTGAGAGGCCTTCCATTAGAAATATTGTCAATGACTTGGTCAAGGTCAAGGTCATAATTTTCAAGGTCATACATGAAATTTGGGTCCAAATTGGGGTAAGTATCTCCAGAACTATTTGTCTCTAGATTACACAATTTAATCATGTGACAGGGCTCAAGGTAACCGTTTCCAAGGTCAAACCTGAAATTTTGGTCTAATTTTTACTACTAGGCATGTTTCAGTTGCCACTGTATTTTCAGATTCCATGAATTGAAGATGTGACTTACTAGATAATGTTCCCTTAATCAAAAGCTCTGTATTGGTAACAATATGGAGTGTATACATAATACATTTATGGACCATAAAGCAACATAGACAGTATAGTAGGAGGGCGGGGGGGCTTATTCATGTGGTCCTATAGTGCGACCCATCGTCCCATGAGGCCATGATCTCCTTAGTGGACACTGGGTTTAATAGTAGTCATGGAGCAACATGGGTCAGCATAGAGGGTAGTAAGGGGGTCATGGAGTGTAAGATGATGGTCATGGAGCAGTGTAGAGGGTATAATGGGGCCCATGGTGCAGCGTAGAGACTCTAATGGGGGTCAAGGAGTAAAATGGAGGTTAAAATGATGGTCATGGAGTAGTGTAGAGGGTGTAATGGGGGCCATGGAACAGCGTAGAGGGTATAATGGGGGCCATGGAGCAATATAGGGGATATAATGGAGGTTATTGAGTAACATAGAGAGCAAAATGGGGGTCATGGAGCAGCACAGAGGATATGATGGGGGTCATGGAGCACTATTGAGGGTATGGTCTATTCTTAGAGACTAACTCCTATTCTGTAATATAATATATATATATTTATTATACGCGCATTCTATATGGAACGTGCTATAAGTGGGGTGCTATAAAAATATTCATATAGGACGTGTCCTATATGAAATGTAGTTGTCTAAAAATAGCTCTGTTGTTATGCTTCGCGGAGCATGTAAACAAATCCCCACGATCGGTAATCCACCCGTGATTCTGGTACTATGATTATAGAAATACATAATAAAAACCTTATCATTAAATAGAGCATTACATTCTCTATCCAATGATATAAGTTTTATTAATGTAGCTCAAGAAATGGCCACAATATGAACGTTTTAAGTTAACAATATAAATAGGCCTATACTAACAAGGCTGTCAGCGGGGCTGTCAGTGGGGCTGTCAGCGGGGCAGCGGGGCTCTCTGTGCTTCTTTAATATTTTTTCAGTGATATTTGATGACATATATGATCAAATTTTATGCACATATAATAAATATAGAATGGAACTCGCCGGCAATAATCGAAAATTTATAGGACTTGATTCGTCCACATAAGCACTCTGCCTACGGCATCGTGCTTATGTGGACGAATCTCGTCCTATAAATTTTCGATTATTGCCGGCTCGTCCCATTCTCTCTCTATATATAAGTATTTTTATTTCCAACTTTGCAAATACAGTTACGTAGAAAAAGGTCATGTCACTTTCTGTGCGAACATAGATCTTCCAAGAGCGCCTTGAATTGATGTTATATTTTCATTTTTTAAGACATCTAATACTTGATGCTTAGTTTTTGAACTTATCACATTTAGAATTGATCTTTTCATCCGAAAGCTGGACTTATTTACTAATAACCTACTATACTGAATCATGGTGTACTCCATGTTATAAAAAATATATATTAATTACTATTTACACTGTTTTCAACCAGCATTGAATCTCTACTCCTTTCTTATTTGTCAATTTGTTTTAAGCAACTAAAGAGTTACATTTATATAACAGTACTGACTTTTCACATTGTGCCCATAATACATATGTTGATTATTTCCACAACTATAACCTTCTACGAACAAGTCATACATGCTTGATTTGGGTGTATTTCTATTGTCAATAATTTAATAACTAAATCATCGACAATATACAGGATATAATATTATAGTAAGAACAGCATAGTATCGCGTATGAGGGGGGCTATATTCTCCGAGTATGGCCGAAAACAACGAGGCCGTAGGCCGAGTTGTTTTTCGGCCATACGAGGAGAATATAGGCCTCCGAAGACACGATACTGTGCTATTCTTGCTTTTATTCCATGATTCTTAACTTAAAACAACTTTATTTGCTTTAATTTCATCAAACTGGGTTGTCTGCATTGTCTCGAACGGTCGTGACGTCACTGTACAATACACAGAGTTTATATTGTCCACCTTGTGAGCGGCAAGTATATCGATTATATTGTACGCTCACGGCCAAATCATGGAATAAAATGTAATACTGCTTCAAGCCCTGAGTCATATAATTATTTTTCAGGTATATCCTAAAGTTAGCCAGGTCTTCCACCTGGTGGCCTTCAAAAAATGCATTATTTTCTGAATTCCATAGCATTGGTGCCATGTATAGAAATGATCTTTTTATTCTCTCAGTGTGAGGAATTGGTATTTTAAGTATACTCTTTTTGTTACCTTTATTAGATCTTAAGTGGGGCTTGTTCTTTTCTATATTTTCTGGTTTCAGCGACATCTTGAAAGCCAGTTCTAGTAGATGAGCCTCTCTCCTTTTTTCAAGGGTTGGTATACATAATTCCTTTGATAACTCTACTACATTAGTTCTTTTATTTAGATAGCTTGTTCTCCTAATGATATTGTTTTCTATTACCTGCTGGTACCATTGTATATGGTATCCCCGAAATCTATATGAGGGAGTACCATCACTTTATACAGGTTCAGGAACATTTTTTTCTGAGAAGATGTGTCTTCACTTAGATAATAACCGACTTTGATTTTGTATAATTGCTATTTTCCTCTTCAGATGCGTTTGAAAATAAGGTTTTGAGTCTATCCTTAAACCCAGATATGTATATTCCTCGGTGTGGAAGATGGTCTGGTTTCCAAAATGATATTTATTAAGATTCTTGGCTTTTTGTGCATTTCCAGAATTGCTTTTCATCACCTTGCACTTTTCTATATTCAAATAGATTTTATTTATTTTACACCAAGAATTTATGTTATGGAGGTCTGATTGTAAATTCTCTCCTAGTGTATTATAATTTTGGTTCAAGTTGTACAAGACCGTGTCATCTGCAAATAGTTGAATTTTGGATTGATTTGTACATTTATAGATATCATTCACATATATATACTGAACAATAAGGGTCCTAATGCTGTCCCTTGTGGGACTCCACAGTTAGCCTCTCTGTCATCAGAATGATTTCATGGAATTCCATTTCATGGAATAAAAGTTCAATACATTATGGGGGTTGTGGAGAAGCATAGAGGGTATAATGGGTGTCATGAAGTAAACCCACAACAGGGTTTGAAAGTTCCCAGGACAGCCAGATTGCCATTCAGCGGTCGTGCAGGTTAGGTGTCTCAAGCTTCGTCTACCTATTATTTCAGTATGTGGTGAAATAGATGCATGCTGTTGTGACCTGTGACTGTCTACTAAGAATCTCGTCAAATTTGGGCAAAGGATTAGTAACATGCATAAAGAAAATTGATTGTTGCAGGGAAATAATATTATTTCAAATCTAAAATCGACCTTGATTCAAGGCTTGATGAAGGTAATGAATAATCTTAAAATCACACAAAATGAATATCGTTCTGTGCGGAATAGTTTGCCAGAAATTATATTTTAAACATTAGGATTAGTTTTAAGAGCATTCAATATTTTCCTTATGCACTTTTTTGCAACCACAGTCCCCACCCCGGCGTTTAATGTACTTTATATCTTAGTAAGATATAAACTATTATAAATTTAAACGTCGGTAAATCATGAATAATCCTGCATTTTGTTTAATCCCATGATTATGTTGAGGTAATAATACTGAGCACTACAATAGGAGATAATCAAAGCCCTTGTGTGACTGGGGACAAAGTGGCTCAAATTGTTCCTCCACAGTCGGGTGCCTTTGCAGGTCACGTCCCTAACCTGTTAAAAGCATTCGCGGAAGGATAATTGGACGAACGGAAGGCGTTCCGCGCTTGACCGCATCACCCGCTCATAGCACTTGGTTGCGCTCACTGAATGCAAAATGTCCATGAGCATCAGTAACCTCGAATTCAACAAGCTCACAAACAGTCCACATATAGGCCTACACCTAATGTGCCCTGCATACTTCTACGGTATGTCCTAAAGTTATACTGACCAGCAACCATATGCCTTTCAAACATCGGCTTCAGAGAGTATTCTGTTAGATCTGTGTACATCCCCATGCATACGATAGCTTACGATCCTTCATGGGGACCTATTGTCCCTGTTTAGTGTTCTATATTGGTAAGCTCAGAATTAGTGATTCTATTACCCGTCTAGCTACGAATTCTCATAATGACTATGCAAGGAATATATCCCCCAGTAAAGTATACATGCATCTTGAGTACTTCCGTTTCTGAGGAGATGAACAGGCTCCAGATTGAATAGACCTTATTAGTGAGAGGTAGTTATTATTCTATCGAGGGCAAGACTTGAACGTGTAGTGATACCCAATGACATAGGAGTCTTTGTTATTGATTTCCTGGACATAATTTTGTATGCATATCAGATGTTTATTCCTTTTAAAGGGATGTCTTGAATTCCTGTATCTATAGCCGTAACTAAAAGGATCCGTGTTTATCAGAATGTATGCTGTCGTAGATGCAGACACCTACTTCTCCCCAATGATTGAATTAACTTGGCATGTTTATCACGTGGGACACCTTGATACCTCTTCCCAAACACATCCAATCCCCTTGCCAAACCATCCCACGCCCAAATCCCAGTCATTGCCGATATTGATTAATGTCAAGCTGGCCGTTACAAATAGCACCTTTTGGAAAGTAAGGGCCGCGCATACATTTTTTAAATTTCATTTAAGGCCTATCACATTTAAAGCTACAAGTATAAGAGAAAAGAAGAAAAGAAAAACGCATTATACCCTACACGGGTGTCTTCGTGTGTTGCCTCTAGCTACTTCACAAATTATAGATTATAAATTACAAGAAAACAAAGACAGTATGATAAACAAAACAGAAAATATGTAAAAGAAAATGCTACACTTCAGACAATTGAAGGGAGTAATTTTTTACGATTTTCATATATAAGGTGTCATGATTTCTAAAAAATATTTTGCTCTGAGTCACCTTATTGGTCCATTATTTTATTACCTGGTGAGGTCTGAGCATTACATAATTTGGTCCAATCATCACATCTGGGTTAGGGTGGACCTTAATTAGGGTGGACGTACGAACTTGGATTAGGGAAAGCTCCCCTTAATCTTATCATCACCCTCTCCCCACAGCCCCAGAGGTGGTGAGGAACAACCCCAGAGATGGTGAGGTGTATCAGGTTACCGGGACTAATTACCAAAACAAATGGCCCTCCCTTCCCCTGTCCTCGAAAAATATTCTGTTTAAAACTATAGTAGCGAATGAAGATGACGTCATCACGTCACCATAACGATGCGTGCATAGGCAATAGGAAATTAAATATATATTATTATGATTATGATAGGATGTAACGAGGTACACTGGGCGATAATCTGGCTTCGGTGAGCAATGGTGGACAGCTCTTTGTGGATAAAGATCTGGTAGTTCTTTAACTTGGCGATAAGGTTAGACGATTTAGAACTTTGTCACGATTGTATATAAGTGATCCACATACTTTTGTAATCCTTTTGGACAAATTTTTAAACTTTGTCTGCAGCAATTTTGCTGAAAAAAAGAAAGACCAATGGGAGAGCTAATGCTTACACACCCTTGCTTTTCAGAAACGAATTTGGTAATATTTCTACAAATTGTAGAAATATTACCAAATTCGTTCTTTCTTCTGTCTTATATAGAGCATATATAATAAATGATTAATCATTAACGTTATTAATTTAATATACTTTGTTCTGTCTTATATAGAGCATATATAATAAATCAGATAACTAACTGGTTGGTTGAAGGATTGTGAATATTGCACTTGTTGCTGCGCAACTCATGCAATATTCACGTAACAATATTCACGTAACATATTGCACTTGTTGCTGCGCAACTCGTGTCATATTCATAATCCTTCAACCACCTTGGAGTTATCCTGTATGTATTGTTTCTTTCATATAAAGTTGTATTGCTTCTTTCTTAATCAATACAATTTTCGTCAGACAAAATCAGTTTTTTGGTGGCATATTTTTTAATCGTTTTGGATCTATGATTTGGTGGGCCACCGTCTGCTGTCTGTTCCAAGAATAAGGAATCTTATTGTATATTGATTTTCTAATTTGTTCACTTTTTGGAATTTGGTTTACAAAGTTCCTAGTGGCAATTGCTCTAATGTCTATATATTTTCTTTGTGTCATCAAACGGTGACCCACCTGGAGCTGGTGTACCTGCCTTCTATGTCTTAACGGCAGCAGATTTAGAGCTACATGCAGTTCTGTGACATTCGTTTTTGGTGGTAGGCCATATATATAATTTGTAAAATTTTGTTTTGTATTATTTGTAATCTGTGCAGGCTATTAGCACTCGGTGCTTCATAGAAGATGTCAGTCATGTCAATGTGTGGTAATACCATGACTTTATATATTAGAAGTAACGTTCTTCTATTTAGTTTACCTCTAAGTTTGTATAGTTGTCATGATTTGTAGTTCATAGCTTGGGTGACTTTTGTACCATAGTTTTAAACTTTGGTGGCATCGATATCTATGCCTAAATATTTATAAGTGGCCACTTCACCAACGCTTACCAAGCCTAGGGTCAGGGTATTGGTAGGAACCGCATAGAGTCCATTTCCCCCTCCCCCCCCCCCCCCCCCCCGCCTCCTCGACCTTTTACTTTTCATGGTTACGGGAAGTTTGTTAATTTTGCACCAGCAGTCCACTGTTGCATAGGTCATCCTGCAGCGCTTTTGTTATATCGTCTATGTTATGGTATATATTATGGTATCATCTGCAAACATTTATATCTAGGTCATTTATATAGATACTGAATAATACTGGGCCTAAGGTCATTCCCTGGGGGACTCTTACTATGCTGGTGTCTGATGTTAGGTTATACACACTAACATATTGCAATCTTCCACCAAGATAATTTCTAAACCAGTCAAGCTCCTTGGCTTTAGTTCCAATTTTTTCTAGTTTCGTAGCAAATATTGGTGGTTTAAAGGTGGTCTCCACTGGCTACGTTAAGCTCTGCGGTAAGCTTTGCGATGGTTTGTGCTTGTTCTGTAGGTGGTGAGGAATGACTAAGTCCTTGCCTACATGGTCAGTGAACGATGTAGGCAGGACCTTGCCACTCCTCAACAACACAGCACCATCGCAAGGCTTACCGCAGAGCTTACCGCAGCCAGTGGAGACCACACTTTACTGTATCAAAAGCCTTTCTTAGGTCGAGGTAGGCTGCTCTAACAATCATATATTCATTCAGAGACAAGAATGTTTCCAGCATATAACTCACCAAGGCATCTTGGGTGGACATACCGGGCCGAAAGCCATATTGGTGGTCATATAGCAGGCCATTATTTTCCAGGTTATGCATTAATTGTAATGCATTAGTTATTTTCTCTAGAATTTAGGGATTTTAGGGAATTTAGGGACTCACTTTGGAAAGTTTCCAGCTATCGGGTATAATTCTGACTTGGAAAGTTAAGTCAACTAAATATTTAAACTGCTTTTAACAGCCAGGTTGGCATTTCCGGGATCCCTGTTTCCTTGCTGAAGGGTATACTCTTTATGGTTTTGATGAGTTCATCGAGTGTAACTGGGTGGAAATGAAATTGCTGTTGATTGTTTTGATCTGGGTGGTCGTATATTGGGGTAAATCTCTGTGTATCTATTGGATCAGGGTTGGAAAGTTTGTCTGCCAGTGTGTTTGAGATTTTTTAGATTCCTTCCTTGATGGTTTATCTGCCTCCATAATGCTTCGGCTTTGTCCATAAGTGATGGGTCTCTTAATTTAATAGCCGTTTTGAACAGCTTATCGCTTGTTCTCATGAGGCTAAATAGGTCACTGGGGAGCCAGGTATTTCTCGCCCTTACATTTGTATGTTCTCTGACTGGACAACTTTCATTGACAATTTTTTGGATTATGGATAACATTTAATCCCAACACTGATTTGGGTCCCTCATTTCAAGCATTTTGTCCCAATTTTTTGCTGTTACTTTTACAGCAAACACATCATGATTATATGTTGCATATGACCTGCACCTGAAGCTTGTTTTCTCATATGTATCTTTATGTTTTTTCATTATTACAAATATTTGTTTGTGGTCACTGATATCTATATCGAGTGCGCCACAACCATTGATAAATTTCGAGCTTGCTTAAGTTGCAAATATTTGGTCAATAATAGTTTCAGTAGTTGTTGTTTTTGTCCTCTGTAGGGACATTTATTATTTGCTTGAGTGCAACATAGTTAACACTGAAATCACCCACTATGTATACATATCAACTTTCTCACCCAGGTTCTCAATTTTTTTGGACAGGAGTGACAGTGCAGTAGGGAGGTTTCCGTCAGGTGTCCTATCAATGTTAGTTACAATTATTTTCTTTTGTCTATTTATCATAATTTCGATGGTCTGGATTGCATGTCTGCGGTGCAGACCTGGAGGTTATGGTTTAATGGCAATACTTGGTATTTGTCTTCTACATATATTGCGAGGCCCCCTCCAGTCTTTTTCCCTACTATTCTGTCAGCTCTATATAACTTATAACCTTCGATTTTCTATAAGGCTGTCATTTATTTTACTGTTTAGCCAGATTTCATTTATACATAGTACATGGAATGGTATTTTTAGTCAATATTGCTTCTAATTCGGTTATTTCATTGGGAAGATTTCTGGTATTAAGGCTCATTAATTTGAAGCCCTTTTGGTCGTTAATTCTCTCTGGTTCAGAGAGTGATACATTACAATTCAATTATCATCCTTATACCCAGCCGTTGCTTGCTAAAGGTGGCTGTGACCTCGTAGGCTAATGCTATTTGGATGGAATAGTATTAGTATAATATAACTACAATGCTAAGATAAGTGTCATGTGCTACATAGTGGGGTCGTTTTGGCCTTACACTTCAATAAAGTGATACTGGTTCCCTGTCTATAATACATTTGATTAGCGCTAATTATTTTTCAATGGTATGCATGCTATATCATACCATCTCAAGTATGAGAGAATAGTAATATACCAACTGTATGATGCAATGGTACCATACAGGTAGGGTGTCAATTCTCGATGGTATACATGCTATATGAAACTATTTGAAATGTAGGTGTGTATCCCTGATAATTTAAAATACAAATTTATGATTATAATAGATTGAACTCCGAGAATATCATATTCATATTCATAACAATGTAATTAGAAAATTGCAAAGTGTTATTAATAGAGGTTTGAGAATGATTAGTCCAAATGAGCCTATGCCTATTGTTGATGTTAGGAGTCAGTACAATTTTCAGACTGTAGAAAAAAGAGGTTATATACAGCTAGTTGGACTAATGTACAATTTGAAGGATATTAAAGATTATATACAAGAAATGCCGAGGGAAACTAGGCAAGCAGAAGGGATAAACATGATCATTCCGCAACCCAAAACTGCGAAATTAAGAAGTAGCCCAATGTACATGGGTCCACGATCTTGGAATAATCTAAATGGGATTCAAAAAGGTCTGAAATGGTCCTCATTGAAAAATTTCCTCAAACATTCGGAAATACCAATCATTCTGTAAGTACTGAGTGTAAGACAGAGAAGCTGTTACGAACAAAAAATGGAAAGTAGCATAACTAGTGTGAGCATGATGCTCTCTTTAGACGTAAACAAGGTACTCTAAGAAGATACACTTTAGGGAAGTTGAAAGAAATGTACTGTTTGTTCTTTTATCAATGTATGATTAGCGGACTGATTATGTAATTTGTTTTACTGGGCAAAAAAAAATGTAGAAAATGAACGATGATGATAATAATTTAATCAAGGTTAAAAGCTAAACTGAAGAAAGTAACTCATATTGTGTCGATAATATTGTTTAATCTGTTTTCATGATGAATGAGACATATCACTGTGTGAGAATTCAGTCAATAAAATTTATTAAAAAAAAAAAAAAATCTCATACATGGGCAATTCTCATGAAACGTTGACAAGGGCTCTATTGACATGTGGAAACAAAATATCAAAGTCTAAGCATCATATTTTGATTAGTAGATGGAATTGTTATATGGGCCACCCTCCCCGAAATTGTACAATGTGGGGTTAGAGAGGGGAAATTGACAAAGTTTGGATTTTCCAATATCCTCAAAATATAGGCCATGGACTTTCCGGAAATGTTAATTATACTCACAAACTCTAAAAAAAGTCATCTTTTATAAGACTTCAAAAAATGTATCTTTTTTTTAGTGGAACATACATTATGAAATAACATTGCCCAATGAAAGTCCTTGCAATTTCATGTCTAATATCAGCAGAGATGCAGCCTTTGGTTTAAAGAAACACTAATATATATTGTTGAAGTGGCTGAAGGTGTGAATTTTCTATGACATTTGTGTCCCCTCCAAATGTTAT
This sequence comes from Sthenelais limicola, assembly GCA_942159475.1. Lineage (NCBI taxonomy): Eukaryota > Metazoa > Annelida > Polychaeta > Phyllodocida > Sigalionidae > Sthenelais > Sthenelais limicola. Next base: position 110,096,906 of record OW804096.1, on the reverse strand, counting down.
GACAAAGTGAACTCAATAAATAAAAATAGCCAATTTTCGTTTGCACAAAAAACTTTTCAAACTCTGCTAATTAATAGGTAGAGGGAATAGATCATATGTCCTCAGATATATCCTCCAATATGTCTTAAACTCATAACAAACCAAAATTTCACCCCTGTTGTCATTTATTTTCCTCAAGTCACACCAAGGTAATAGGCAGTTTTCATAATGTATGTTCCACTCGTCATAACATTGTGTTCTGATTCACATAAACAAAAGTTTATCCAATTTGCAGTCAAATAAAGTTCGATAAAAATATAAGTGACAATGTGAATTACAAGATTGAATACATTTCTTTATTAAGACATGTTACTTTTTACTACAAATACTCATTTGGAAAACTATGTGCAACATAACGTACATTCCGCTTCTCATAATGTATGTTACACATAAGACAACACATGTTTTAAGCTCAATTATTGAACACCAAATCGTCAGAAGCTAAAACCTTTCTTATGATATACCTTTATAAATAGTTTTAATTTTGAAGTAGGCAAAAAAATATCCTATATTCAAGAATCAAAAGCTCAAATATCAAACTTGAAGTTTGTTTTACAAGAAAAACATGCCTGATCTGAGTTTGGCTCAACGAAAATGAACACTATTACTTGATAAACTTCTTTTTCTTAGCTTTATACACATACCAATGAATATATTCAACCTTCTCATACCAAATCTGTATCTGGTTTACACAGGCTTTGTCTACAATCAGTCATTTGAAACAACATTTGGTGAACATAATTATAACTTACGTTCCACAGCATCATAACGTACGTTCCACAGCCAACGACACATATTTAAATGTCAACCATTTAAAACCAAATTGTCAGAAGGTAAAAATACCTTTTGATCTATCTTTGAAAATAGTTTATGTATCGAAACAGGGCCAGAAACAAACTTAAATAAAGGTTAAAATATATATGAAATCAGCTGAATGCTGACCTTCTTGTCGTGTGGCCATTGCTCCAATGTTTGAGGGGGAAATTGCTAAATGCGAGGGCCGTGTGTCAGGTGTATCTCTTGGCATGGCTACAGAGGAGGGCCCTGTAGTAAATTCAATTATTGACACTGGCTTCGCAAGCAGCCCCTCTTCCTCGTGTAAAATACACTCTGACAGCTGTTTTTCTTTGCGTTGTTGGAGGCAATACTAATTTAATTTCGTGACGAGGACCTATAGGAGCAAACTGATATACTCTTTTGTGGTTCACATCAGAAAGATTAGTAGTGACAACGTTCTTAGGCATTTTAGCATCATATTTCATACACAGTTTGTACCCTGAAAATGGTCAAAGACTCTCACTGGCAACAGTAGGACTACGTTTCTACAGTGGTTAACTCAGCCCTTATTTTGGTTATGAAGGCTTTTTATAGCCAGTGAGGTACATATCTTGCTATAGAAAAGGATGGTAAATTCACAAATTTAATATCTTGTTCTATAAACAATTGACATTCACTGTTGTGTACCAGGTTTAATATTGTATTTCTTTGGATAGAATGAAAATGTTCCAGAATTCATAATTTGATGCAGATAATTGCAAAGCTTTTCGAAATCTTTAAGAATGTGCCGGCAATGTTAAAATTGACTATATTGACTGTTTTGATCTTGATGTTTTTTTGGTATCAATATTGTGAAGACTGGACAGCTTGCAAAGTGAGGACTCATATTTAACCATTCATCATGCTTCATGGATGCTGTTCCACTCTCAAACCGGTTACATGTGGAGTTCCACAAGGGACCTCTTTGGGACCGCTTCTTTTCTGTTTATACATCAATGACTTAGACAATGTTGTAAAAAATAGCCACGTCCAATTATTTGCGGACGATACGGTTTTGTATGCAGATAGAACTCTGAAAGGTGACAGTATAGTCACACTACAGGATGATTTAAGTAGAATAGTTAATTGGTGCGCGGACAACAAAATTTCTTTAAATATAAAGAAATGCAAAAGTTTAACGATTAGGTCGAGAGAGGATCCAAAAAACAGCACAATGTATGTAATAAATGAACAAGAACTCGAAAATGTATCCAACTACAAATATCTCGGTATAGAGATAGACAGACAACTCAATTTCAATAGATTTATGGTAAAAAAGGTGAACACCGTAAGAGCCAAAATAAAGGCCCTCTCCAAACTTTACAGAATTTGCAGTAAGGAAACACTGCTGACTATTTATAAAACAATGATCCTACCCATAATTGATTATGGGGATATATTTTACAGTTCGGTAGCACAAAATCATTTAAAAAAGCTACAAACTCTTCAAAATTCCGCACTGAAAATTGTTTTGCATTTACCTAAGCTCTCTAGCACTCAGGATATACACTCTGAACTAAGTATCCCAAGTCTCCAAACGAGACGGGAAAAACATGCTTTGGAGAGGGCATTCATTTACTCCAGAAATGAAAAGAATGTTGATAATAGAAAAATATGCTTAAGAAGGTTGACAAAAGGTAAAAAACTTGTTGTTCCGCACCCACGAAACGAAATATTTAGAAAATCATATCTGTATACATTGCCAAATTTATGGAATAATTTAGAGGATGATATCCAAAACATCCCTTCGAGAAAAGAATTTAGAGGATATCTGAAACATAGATACAATAGCGAATACGATACCTACTTAAGGTCCCCAGATACTGTATCATCAAGAATTGTTACTTGAAAATGTCATCTTTGGGAAATAAAAAAATGCATAAAGGGGGGATAATTTCTGTAAACTGGAATGTAAAACCAGGAAAAAAAGAAGATCGATATATCGATTATGTAGAATGTTGCAACTTATATTCTTGGGCACTGTATTGGAATATCAGTGGCTGAGAATATAGATAGGGGGGAGAAGAAGGGGATTGATTTAAAATGTATTTCTCTGTTTCTTGATCTCTAATTTGCAGTTTATTGTCCAGTACGGACAAACTTATTGAGGTAATTGTCATTGAAAGTGAAATTTCACTAGTATTATTGACACTGAAGACTGGCACATATTGTATGGCCATCACAAAAGCAAGAAATAAAAAAGTTCATATGAATAAACTTTAGGTATCATAACCAAGGAAATAATTAGTATATAGATTAAAAACATATTTTCTTCCTAATATCCCATTAAGGATCTAAAATATTGTGTAGATTTTTTGATGAACCGATTCGAAGAATGTAATGGAGTGCTGTAACTCAAACTCAAACCCTAACTACAAGCAAAGGTACATATCATTGTATAGAGATTGATACATCTTTTATTGTGTAGATATTGAAATTGAGACATCTTTTGACAAATGTACTGGTATATTGTAACTGCACTGTTAATTTTATGTATTTTTATCAATTGACTGTATTGATTTAATACTGGAGTGACAATTCTGTGGTCAATCAGGAAAAACTGCGAGTGGGCAGAGGGTATAACCCTTTCGAATCTAACTCCTTACTGATGTAACTGTATAATCTTTCTTTGAATAAAAGTATTATAATAATAATAACATATGTCCTGTCAGCTTACTTGCAGAATAAAGATAAGACCAACAGAGATAAAATCAGGATGTTGATAACAATATAATTGCATTCTATCGTTGCACTCGGCTACTATAGCTGGCCCTGTTGCCGTTTGAGAATTAGAATTTCAGGGGTAGTAGCATAATTTACCTATAGAATTTTATTCTTCTGATTGTTCTTATCACTTACATTACTTTAGATCACTTTACATCAGGAAATTTGTATCGAGAATGCAAAAGGTCTAAAAGATGCATACATTGACAGGTAAAAGTAGCACCTTTTGGAAAGTAAGGCCCGCGTATACATAGGCTTATGGTGCATGTAAAACTTCCAACACATAATGCGAACAATCACAGATTATAGGTAATTCTTTCAAGTTGAAAATAAAAATGTTTCAATTCCAAGTTGAAAATATGTCCAATTTTAAAACCGTGAGACCTTGACCACAAGCCATCCCCATTTAATGGGATAGAAATTGACTCGGGAATTTAAAAATTGGGTTGAAAATTATCTCCTGACTTTGCAGACACGTTGACTCCATTAGACCTCCGGATAAGCGCTAGAAGGTGAAATTTCCTCCCGCAAAGCCTTAAAAATATCGATTCTGCAAGGACCACATGTCAAAAGTGATTACAGAGTTGGTGTTTGAAGAGGAATTTGAAAGACGCGTCAGCACCACTGGAGTTGGAATGGTTATAGAGCTGGCTGAATGTAGGTTTGAGTTTGCATATGACAGGAGCTTGTATAATATATTTCACCAGTACAAATTAATATATAAATTCAGTCACTATACCTATATTTGCATAAGAAAAATAGTAATGTAAAATACAAACTTGTACATGTATACATATGGAGGCGGGTGAATTTGGTTCACCTTGACATTAGTGGTTTCCAGGATCGCTTGGAAATATTGATCTTGAAGTATCTCGATATCCTTTTACTTACATACGGTGGTGAATGACTATATTAGCATTTCATCACATTTTATATGAAATCAATAGACACAAGAGACGACGCCTAAGTACCTCTTAAAATGCCATTCTACCTTTCCTTTTAGCAGACAGTTTTTGTTTCCAGCCTTGAGTGTTGCAAGCGTATTGTTTGATCTATCCGGACATTTAACTAAAGCTATCGTGAAGACTCGAAAACCGCTTCCTTGCATAGATTTTGATCGCCCCGCTAAACCAAATGGGCATTGTCTTATAGACTCGCTTCTCGTTCTCCTTACCAAATTCATATGAAAACCAAAATAATCGTAATATTTTGTCGAGGCGCAGTTGTTTTTAGCAAACAAGTATGATGGAGTAGCTTGAATCAATTCGGACGCTGCTTCCCTCGATGGTTTATTCAAGTATTTGCCTTTGTTGATATGGCGCATTACGTATAGCAAAGTGTAATAACTATTAAAAGACGATAAGAGTTTATACAGAAGACTGAGATCACTTAGATTTACCAGGGCTTCACGGGGAATTCTGAGCCGCCCAGGCGGTATATCCCCAGTCTATTGTTACCAGAGGTAGGGGTATTCCATGCCCTGTCTGGTTGCTGATAGGAATGGAGGCCGGGCGCCGGTACCTAGCCGCATCCATTTCCCTTTATCGTTGGTGTCGCATCTTGGCCACCATTTATCATTGTCAAACACCGCATTGTTTGGGGTTCACGTTAGATCGACATTCCAGTGGAGGATTAGGACTCTAGCGCACCGTTGGGGAATACATTAGTAGATCTATCAACTGAGAAACTACTCCCAAAGCTGTCCCAGGTATAGCTCTGCTTAAACGCACCTATCTCTGCCCTTTTCTCCAACTTCCTCTTCCTCGCTCAAAGCTATAGACTTTATCAAGACATAGTCAGAGATGGGCTTCTGATTTCGAATTTCCCCCACTGAGTGAATAGGTTTGTGCTGATTGATAGGCTATTGAGAAACTATCCGATATGCGGAGTCCTTACGCTGTCGGGTTGCGGGAATGTCTGCCACGTAGGCGGGATATAGGCACACATAGTCATGACAGGTTTGATCAACTTTTGCCAAATACACCTTTTAGTCCACTGCTTATGATAGCTTGAGTAAAGCCCAGTGAGTGATTGAGTGACAGGTAGATGTATAACTACCATAATGACTACTCTCCAATGTGATGTAGCCAATAGAGGACTGTCACAGAGAGATGTTGATTGTCGCATAGATCTATTTTCATTTGTTTACGGACATGTGGAGATTTTTCGCAGTGATATGGGAAGCTATATTCTCAAAACTAGGGAAGATAATACACTTTACATCTATATAAGAAACATGTATGTGGAGATTCTTCCAATAACAGGGACAGATGTACTAACTTATACAAATTTAAGTGAGTGCAGAGTGTATACCGTAATAGTAAGGAAAGAAGAGTTTAGTAGTCAGAGCACCTTATAAGATTGATTATATGCGCATGCTATATGAGAGGTGCTATAAAAATATTCATATGGTACGCGTACTATTAAAATGTAGTTGTCTAAAAATAGCTCTGTTGATATGCTTCACGGAGCTTTGGCTCTCTGTGAAGCATGTAAACAAATCCCCGGGATCGGTAATCCACCCGTGATTCTAGTACTATGATTATAGAAATACATAATAAATCCCACAGCATTAAATAGAGCATTAAATTATTAGCATTCTCTATCGAATGATATAAGTTTTATTAATGTAGCTCAAGAAATGGTCGCGATATGAACGTTTTAATTCAACAATATCAGTAGGCCTAAATACTGCCTACTGCGGGGGCTGTCAGCTGGGCAGCGGGGCTCTCTGAGACTTCTTTGATATTTTTTCAGTGATATCTGATGACATATGATCAAATTTTATGCACATATAATAAATATAGAATGGAACTCGCCGGCAATAATCGAAAATTTATTGGACTTGATTCGTCCACATAAGCACTCTGCCTACGGCATCATGCTTAAGTGGACGAATCTTGTCCAATAAATTTTCGATTATACCGAATATTAGGATTTTTGTATCATACAATTTAAATTTAGAACCTTAAAATGGAATATTTTCCGATACATAGTCATATTTTGACTGTACCCTAGGACTTTCTTGGTATTTTTTTCAAGAATAAAAGACGTGGCGTGGTGCCTGCATATGTATATCAAACTTTAATAAAAAGAAGAGAATTAATCAAAATTTTAAAATAGTTTGACTCCATATATTGTATTTCTAAGTAAGGAATCAAATTAAAATACAGTTCTTGTCATTCATAGCATTTGACCATACACATTGAAATCGTTCAAGAGCTTTATTTCATGGTCATATATGTATAAATTTGGTCTAACTTTATCCTAAAATATGTACACTGGTTTATACAAATGTGAAATATGTGCGATTCAGAAAATATAGTTTGTGATATAACACAGCAAAGGGGACATTTCGGCTTTTGATTCTTCACTCTGACATTTCTACCATTATGATAGTACAAAGTTGACATATATGCCAAAAATTGGCAAATTTAATTTTGTATGTTCAACAAGGTTCCCAATGCTGCAGTATCATTCACCTGAGAGAAATTGCCATGGAAACAGTTTAAAGTCACAATTTTCATGACATTTCATATGCGGTTACCATGGAAACAGCTCTCAATATGAAAATGAATGCTTATAATTGTGCATGTGGCAGTTTCAAATACAGATAGCCCTGAATCTGTTCTTTTATTTGACATATCATATATTATTCTATCATAAAAACTCATACTCTAGATAACGAGAGAATAAGAGAGATAATAAAAGAGAACTTGAACAAAATTTTTTTTTTTTTTTTTATTATTTTTTTTAAAGATTTTATTTTCACTGGGTTCATCACCTCCAACAGGAGTACGATATTCCGGCGGAACCCAGCTTGGGTTAAAGAATGATTATATACATAGGATAACAAGTAAGCAAAAGGTAAAAGACAAGGTCGAAGATAACCTCTTACTGTGAGAGAGACTTCATATTTGTTTGTACCGTACTATTGACGATTTCTATGTTACAAAGATTCATCTTTTCAACCCACTAATACAGATTTGTCTTTCCAGAATGAGATACATGATCTACCCATAGATGGCTAAAGGGATATGGACCACACCCTGAAACTCGCACCTAGAATCTATCAAGCTAGAGATGTGGGCCACCTTCCTAGAGCAAGCCGCTGAGAGGGAAGTAATAGAGCCATGGGCGTTGGGTTTAGAGAAGAGCTTACCGCAGCCAGTGGAGACCACCCTTTATGTATTATGATGTGCTGGCCCTTCTCAGTAAAAAATCAAAAAGAGTGGCTGGAAGATCTGGGAATATTCCAAATAGGTTCCAAGAAGTCTGTCGACCTATTCATCAATGTAAACTGTTTCTTTTTGATGAATGAAAGATTGATCTATCTATCTATCTATTTCTATGTAATGTGTTACAGGCCGCAAAAATGATATTTTTAAAGTGATTTATTCATAAGATCTCTTTGTTGCCTTGTTCCTACTTTTGTGGGGGGGGGGCGGTTATGGCTGCTAGTCATACAAATATGTGTACCAAATCTCATTGCATTGAATATATCCTCGCGTTTTGAAGGTTATCGTATAGAGTTTATTTAGTTACTTTATTACTAATTGTCCACCGAGAGATATTGCAATCTAGATATATATCAATCATGGAATATAGAATAATAAAATAATGCGATTTGATTTCTGGTAGGATATACTTCCTCACCAGACACCTCTATTTCATGCAACAATGCTACAAGGAAATATGGATTCATATTAGCACCTAGTTATATATAGCTATATAGAGAAAGCCTGTATGGATTGTGCTACTTGAGACAATGGCTAGCTAGGCAAGCCTTACCATTTGGGCACGCTTGAGTGATTTCATAATCCCCGCATTCCGTAATCCCAATACCTCATACTGCGTAGAATTAATATTACGAAATGCATGCAATGCACTACGCTATTTCGTCCTATTTCTAGGGATATTTCTAAGCGTGTATGTAGTGACACCTGATTTCGGTGGCGGGGTTGCCAAGGCAGCCACCTGTAAGTCCTGTTGGTTTGAGACCACTCTGCAGATGACCATGTACCGTAATGACCGCAATGATAGGTCACAAAAAAAATCAAAATTAAAAAATTTAATAAAGGCGGCCTCAATGGTCGCACCTTCTAACTGCACCCTTGAGTTGTCTTATTATTATTTATCTAAAGGGAAACGCAATTGAATTATAGGCCTTTTATTATCAGAGACAAGTGCCAATTTGAATTAGTTCTTTTATGACAACGGTTTGATGTATATACATTTATTCCATGATTTGGCCGTGAGAGTGGCGTATATCGGATATATACGCTACGGTCACTGCACATGACGTATAAATGAGCTGTATTACCCCAGTATCGAAAACAGGTAAAATATAGAATTTTTTTTGCATGAAATCATGGAATAAAAGTAAGAAAACCACAGTGCATCCTTACTATAATACCTTATGAGTTGATCGGTAGTCAGTCAGTCACTGTGATGTTTTAAAAACCGCCTTGGAAAAAGAACTGGGTTGCATTTTCCTTAACATAATATTCAAATCTCTATACATACGAACACACGCCCTCGGTAGGCCTACATGAGACGATACATAGGCCTATGTAACGTTACATACTGGTGATTAAAATGGGGTCCGACACGACAGACATTGGTTCCATATTAGTCCACGTTAGATCTAATATGTACTAATTTTAAATGAGTACCTTTGCTATTCTGTGATTCTATACCTTAGGAATATACTAGACGTAGACCTAACTTAGGCCTGCGCAGGAGTGTTTGTAGTCAAAAGGGGATAAATACAGACATCTTGCTTTTAATTTAATAGGCTTAAACTCCCTTTCAATACGCGTGCAATCAATGATTCACCATGCTGAAGGGTTAAAAGTAGGCCTAACGTTACTCCGAGATTGGCATCCTATCAGGAATGGTTGTTGAACTATTTAGCTATAAAACTTCCTTGACGCTAGGATTAGCCGATTTAGCCTACTTTTTCGGTTGTTCTGAGACATTATACGTCTTCCCGTTAGTCGTAGGCCTATACATAAATAATAGCCTACTGATTAAAATCTGAAGATATTTTTCGGGGGTTTTAAACAAATGTATTTGTCATAATTATTTGCTGCTATCCTCAGTGGAGAAATGACAGATCGATTCATTTATCGCTCTGATTGCTGCATCCGGGCTCCTATCATTTTCGAGAATATTCCACCAGGAGGCCGTTGGTGTGAACCATCATCCGTCATTTGAATGCCTTATCAAATTTGTCATATACAATTAGAAGCAACGAAGGGGACCATGGTGCAGGACTCCCAAGTCCCTTGTCATGAATTAGTTGTTGACGTCGCCATGGAGATGGATTACGTTCTGATCACGTGGCGACACGTGATTATCTAGGTAGAGGACACTGATTGTACAACCTGAACATGGCCAGACCTTGCCGACCCCGTCATGAATCCACTGGATAGGACGCGGTAACAATTGCTGATAGACCTTGATCATAGAATATGTCGGCTAGATTGTCTTAATGCGGCCGGATATTCTCATTATCTTTTTCATTTCGCCAATCATGCAATTTACAGATCACGGTGGCTATGCCATCATGCCATAATCGCAAAACAATGACTGGGCAAGCTATTTTATACGGTATATCTCAACATAGGCTATATGGACCAATATAGGCCTAAGTAGGCATAGACCAGATGGAGTGGGTATAACATAAGATAAGATAAGATACTACTTTATTTATCCAACTCACACAGTACATAAAGCAAAATAAAATGGACAATATAGACAAACAGGTAGGCCTATACAGTCATCTAGGTCAGATCCAGTTCTCCCAGACGTTACCATAACCGTTAGTTATAGGCATATATACATCACTTAGTTAGTTATAGGCCTAACATCACTTATCCATGTTCGAACACTACTGACCATAATTTCTATATTACTTATTAGGTTAGTTGATACATATCTGTGCCCACCAATGAAAGGCAGTTTCAATAAAGGAGAAGTAGGTCAAGTAAGTACACACCAGTGTTGAACCTTGAGCCGTCTGAGAATGTTGCTTTCCATATACTACGCCCGTAGCCTATAGTGGTTGACGGGTAGTAGTATACGAAGATGTATAATAGGAGACGGACTACTAAGATGTAGGCCTAGTAGTATACGAAGATGGCCGTTTTATGTTGGAATCTGTCCTTTGCATTTATGCCGGAAAAAATGTAAAATGATTCCCAACTGGGGTACAAGTAGGTACAAGGGGACTAGCTTTCTGATGATCAGTCTAGTTAGATTATAGGCAACTAGAAAACTCAACAGTGGTGCTGGCTCGGGAGGCTTTGTTAAAGCATGGGTGAATGTAACTTGTTTTGGAAACAAACATTCTAGTAGGGTCTTAATTCTGCCCATAAGGGCCTATTCAAATATATAATGGTTCAACACCACTGTTTTAATGTAATGGTCTATCTATCATTCGCTGTATCCAGCGGCTGTCAACGACGGTTCCCCGAAGCCTCACTCATAGATCCATCCATCTTGCGCACCAGAGAAAAGAATGGTGCTGTTTGGAATTATTACTCCTAGGAGGAAAGAAATGATTAACATGGAAACACCGACAGATATATATATATATAGTCAAACAACTGGTGGTGCATTGGAAGAGATTAAAAAACTCCTAGTCCCCAAATTAATGTCACAATTATTTATTATTACCCATGCCGAAGGGCCGAATTGAATGCAGTTAAGTGCATGTTAAAATAATTATGCAGGTATGAAATCTATACTCAATAGAAATCCCTCTTATTTCAGCTGTTGAACGAAAACAAACGCAATTATCAAAGTTTGCTGGCCTTGCACTTGGTGAAACGAACAATGCCAAGGCAACAGGCAAGATAACACGCTATCGTCTTCAGCACATGATGTTTGCGTGACGTTTCCAAATCCCATGGGAAACAAATTTTCCCTGAGTGAGAAAACAAGTTTGGGTTTCAGGGATTGGTGGTAACAAAATGAAAAAGGGTTGTGACCAGAGGGCAAGAGTCTAGTGAGTGTGAATAGAACCTCTGAGAAAGGTTCCAATACGGTTGTGAACAATGGTGGTCTCACCTAATTGGATTGCATCCCTCTTTAACTCTATGAAGCACATACATTTGCAGTTCACTCTACAATCCTTAAGTGTCAGATAAAATATATTGATATTGAAACTGGTAGATAATAATAATAAAACCTGCAAGGTACGCCCACTCAAGAAAGAATAAAATACCGGTATTCATGGGGATATGTGCATGCTTTGGATTTTGCAGGTGAAATCCGCCCACAGCAGAAGTCAATCCGTATATAACCTCTTTACAGCCTCTTATACGTGGTTACATCTGTTTACCTCCTTGTCATATCCAGCAAGGAGGATAAAGATAGCGGGGTGTTAAGGTGAGCTTACTGATGGTTCACGAACCTTGCTAACGTGCAATACCCCTGGTGCATCATATACACGTAGTGCTCCAAGTCGCCAAGACCCCTCCTACCCTCAACGGCCGTTAATCATGCCAGATGAGTTAAAAGAGGAAGAAGCATTCTGAACCAAGAAATGGTTCTTAAGGAACCAAAACACACACTGAAGACGTTAGACCTTGTAAAATACACTACCATCGGTCTTAAATCATGTGTTTAAAGATGGGGCCTTTGGTTCTCTGGGTAGAGACTCATTTAAGAATGGAAGACGCCAGGAAAAAGTCATGAGAAAAGAAACAATAATGGACAGACAGTTCTCCGCCCGTTGTAAGGTGAATTGCTCTCAAGAGTTTCCATCTCGTTGCAGTGTTCATATGGATTATGTTAATATCTTCTAACATGTTCCTTGTATTCCCTGTATGCAAATACAGGGAATAGAGAAAGCTCCTACATACTAGACGAGTCATGGCCCCGTGCGAAAACCATTTTTACCGAAAATAAACACAAGCTTAGTTCTGCCACCCAACACTCAGGTCTGGAGAACCTTAGTATACCCCATTTAACTAATTTTTCTCGCCTAATTCGATCTTAGCCTCTCTAATTCTTTCACCAATTGAAAGGAAATGACATCAGCAACTAAATGTCTGAGTTCAAAAGAAAACCGAGCCCCAGATGTGGAGATATTAGTGAAATTAAAAAGAAAACTGGCTCGAAAATGAGACAAATGTAAAAAGGCTGTCTGCATATAGGGATCAACCTCACAATGTCCCATTTGGAAGTCTAACACTTCAACCACTAGACTATCGGGGACTATAGGGCACATGTATATAAACACCTACATTGATTCATCACATTTTATGTTTACTTTAATCCCCCATTCTCCTCATGGTGATTGAGGAGAATGGGGACATAAATTATATCTAAAGGTCCCTGTGTTAGCTGCAAGTGATTAAAAACTAAAATTAATCATAAAAGTATAGCTTGCATCTGCTATCTATTTCTATAATATGCCAATGCAGAACCTCTAGGTCTGCACGCTTCCTGGATGGCCCCATGTTTTACGCCTTGCCCTATCCGATCTTGCAGCAATTTTCGGGTTGATGCTTCAAATACTAAGTCTTTTTAATCTATTACATCAATTAAATTATTTAATCTTTTAAAACGTTGATAAAGATGTCTTCCCATTCCGGGCTCATTTCCCAAGAATAAGACAGAATAGAATATATATGTTTATTACTAACTTGTTGTTGGAAACCGGCAAAGGCAAAAGAGAATAATGCGTGTTGTGCATTACATAATGAAAGGAAAATCGTTGAAATGGTCCACTATCTATGGTAACATACAGTGTGGCATGGAAGAGACACATTTGTTACCATCTATCCGACCTGAATGATAAATAGACCGGTGAAAATCGGAATGGTAATCATACAATTTCAAACCACTCATCGTTTTAAAAAATAGCTGTTACATTTAGGTTATTTTTAGAATTCAAATTGAATTTCAGAAATCTACTGCATCATTTTCACGCAATTCTTTTTCGATCCGCGTAGCTGCTTTCCCTAGGTCGCAGTTGTTGGAGAGTAACTTACATATTTACATATAAACGTATGGTTAGTATATTTATGGTGAAATCCGTTTCATATGAAATGAATAAAGAAATAGACACATACGTTTTCATTCAAACAACCAATATTCTGTCCCATACTGACTGTTTTGTAATGGGTTTCAGATCATAAAACCCGAACGTATCTAATACATAGTCTTCAACAACATAATTTCTTTAATCTCAACAGTAAAAAGGAAGCCTGGAATTGACTTAGGTCCACTGGAGCATCATCATAGAAAGGCAGTATAGAAGCGAGAGGTAACAAAGTCATGTAGAAGAGGGCATGAATTGGTTATGTACTGACATGAGTCCAGTGTAGAGAGCCAGGGGCGTGGGAAAGAAGAATATGGCTGACGCTGAAGCCGTATCAGCCTAAAGTGCATATCATATCCTTTCTAAGCGTGGAAGCACTGAACCTTGCTCTGATGCAAGACGCAGTGAGGGATGTACATTCAGCAGGGTTATTGATAATCGTAAAAAGTCTTGAATCTGTCGCTTGGCGAAGGTAAGGAAGAGGTGAATGTAGAGGAGTGCGTGTGGTTTGTCTTGTGGCAGAGCCGAGAATGACCCACTCGTGAGAAATTCCATGCTGATGATCGTATGACACGCGAACCAACCTATATATGTACAGACAGAATAGAGTAGCGAGGGACTAAGGAACAGTGCCATATTCTAAAAAAGAACCTGCAATTAATTCATTTCATCTTGGAATTAGTATGAAACATTACATTGTATCTATACATTGAGAACTATAGTTTGGTTGAACAATTTGTATACAGATATTATAATAAGGAAGATATATAATACAATATTATGTATGTCTCCCTCACAGTACTAGTATAACATTCTTGAATACCACCATTCTTATCTTGGTCGAATAAACGTTGCTGTTGGTACTGCGCTGCTTTACTATGCATACCTTACAGCAATGGTTCGCTGTATCGGGTGTTGTTATTCCTAGACTATCTTTAATACGTACTATTTGTTTTTCACTTATCACGTTATTCCCACGCGGGAAATATCCATCATCTTTCTAGTCTATAATACTTGCTTAGTAAATATACTCTCGCCCTAACTTCAATCCTAGGTTTTAGTCCCTTAAAATAAGTTGTTTGTCTATCGCTTCCTAATTAAACCGCATTCCTACGAAAAAGCAAAGAGAAACACGACATGCATTGCGTGAGTTACTTAACCATAGTCTTAAAACAATCTGAAGTGGATAGCAAGAGTGTAAAATGTCAGATGTAACGTTGACAGTTATTGCGTGCCTTGGGAACCGACCATATAGATGGCAGGGACTCGGAGTAAAGAGGAAAAATGGAAAGAGGGGAGGGCGGGAGTGCATCTCAGGCAATAAACTATCACCGACAATCCCACCCCCACTTACTGCCGCATGCCTGTTGAGGCAAATCCACCAACCTTAGTACGCTCTCAAAGCTTTCCATAAATCCACAGTCAATCATCAAAATGTTACTCGTCTTACTTTCGACTAAATCTCGATAAGGATTCTCGCCGAGGCAGTTCTACTAAAATAATGACGTACAAAACTTAAATCCTGCCTGCCGCTTGGGAAATAATCTCAGCCAACACAGACCTTATTTCACTACATTTGTGTGTGTGTGTGTGGGGGGGGGGGGAGGGCAGTGATGTAGGAAGCAGGGGGGGGGGCACAAGGGCCATGGCCCCCCACCAATGAAAGCGGGGGGGGCAGAGTATGGTTTGCCCCCCCTACCATTTTACCATTAAGCCTATATCAATTTTGGGAATGCTGTAAAATGAACCAAAGATTCCTCCAGATAAAGAATGCCCTCTCTCAGTAATACAAAATTTCAGTAGACCTAAAGTGTTGTAACTAGCCCTTGCAAAAAACATTTTCGCTGCAAATAAACACAATTTAAGCTTAGGACTGCCACCCATGCCTTTGGTCCAGATACCCTAGTATCCCAGAAGCCCATTTAACTCACTTTTCTTGCTTAATTCAGTCTTACTCTTAGTGTCTCTAATTCTTTCCCAATCAAAAGGGAATAACACAGGTTCTAACCAGTCAAAAGGCCAGTGAACTATGCATGGGGAGAAGCTCGCCACTTCTCTCCACCTACAGAACCAGATCTACATAAAATTAATATATTGTTAAGCTTATGGCAGGTTATAATAATTATATCTCCGTTACTTCAGATTGAATACCAGTATATCTCCGACCTAACCTGAACTTTGTATTATGGTACACCAAGCCTTCGGTGCAGGCAGGTGATTCTAATAATAAATGCTATAGCCCCGTAACAGAGATCTCTCACAACTCAGAAACAATCCCCTTCCATTCGAAGAATAGAAAAGTGTGTAGAAGTGGGCTCGGCGGCCGTTATCGCTTGGTGGGTGTTTTATTTGGTCGGATGCTCGGAGGTTCTGTTTTGAACGCTATCTTTCTGGTGGAATGCTCTCCCATGGAGGAACAGGCCATGGTACATTGGTCTCCCTGGCCATAAAATGCATGTAGGACATATATTTATATATATATAGGAATGTTATTCAACCTTAAGTATTTTGCGCCTAGGGTCTCTAAGCACCTTCGCCACTCAAGCTAAGATTCGCACTCGGAGATTCACTATGCCTCCCTCAGCAATAGGATTCTATATTGTACTGATTCTATATTGTACTGATGCAAGGACCTGGAAATTTATCCCGGTTCTAATATATCCATGGGTTCTGATTATATCCATTTAATAGGGCTCAAGTGAATAATGCTGGTGAGGATCCAAAGATATTTGATATCTATATTCATTAGCATTGCTCGAAGCACATAATATCATATGCAATTAAGTGAATTAGAATTCAATAGTGAGCATAGAATAGAATGTAGTTTTGAAACTTTCCTGTATTCATATTTTGATGATCATGATCGTTAATATCGGTTAAAAACTTTTACTTTTACCTTTCACAATAATGATATAAGAACAACCTCGTCATCGAAAATTGGCATCCCGTTGATTATTGTTGATTATTATGGATCAATTGGTATTGTGATTTAACCCGGACACTTTTGAACTCTTTTACTGCCATCAGTTTGATTTAAGTTTAATTAGTCAAAATCCTCTTGGCCATGAAGAAAACTCGCGAATATTACACTTATAGGCTGCCTATCTTATTTAACGGATAACTATAGGGCATTGGAAGGCATCTTGCGAGTGCTCGTGATCAGATGGTTAGAGGAAAGACGACGGAAGGTAGTAGATTGTGCCATTCTTAGGTCACCGATATGACATCGGATCGCGCCAGCCATATTTTATGAGCGATATTTTTATGCTGAAAAATCTTATCATCATTAACCACACTAATACGCCTTAGCTTGTGCCATTAATTGAAGAGTAAATTGACCCTAACTACCTATTGGGGATTAGAGGATGTGTGTAAAATCTAATTATTAGAATCTTAAAACAGGTGTTAGAAGCCATTATTATGGTGTTATAAGGAATGACATATTTTAGAGGCGTCGATTATTCGTTAAATTTGGGGAATCTGTGTCGTTATTTATTTTCCCGGGCAATCCTATAGCTCAGCTGACCCTCAAACTTGGGACTTAGGAACAAGTTGTAAACATGTACTGTTAGTCGAGCCTGTAGCCTGAGCTATGTATATAATATAGTACTCGTTTGGTATTCATTTGTACTCACCGAAAAGACAAATAAACAAGTACTAAGTTAACTAATTATCAAGTTATGCACCGATTTGATCAATTGTTAACATATTTAACTTTGTAATCAGTGTCAACTTAATTCATATACTTGGCGTTTCCACTGGAAACGATTTTCTCAGCCACAATCATTTGTGCCTGATGTCAACTTATAGTTATACAGTAGTTTGATTCTTGAAGAGGGAAACAGTGTGCAACGCAATAGCCAGGGCTGTAAAAAAAGTTGGTTGAAAAAAAGTTGTCGTTAAAAAAAAAAAGGTTGGTCGTAAAATAAAAGTTGGTCGTAAAAAGTTGGTTGAAAAAAAGTTGGTCAAAAAAAAATTGTCGTTAAAAAATAGTTGGTCGTTAAAAAAACTGTCGTTAAAAAATAGTTGGTGGTTAAAAAAATGGTCATAAAAAAAAGTTGGTCGTAAAAAAAAAAGTTGGTTGTATAAAAAAGTAGTAAGCTAGGCTAGGCTAAATAGTTGGTAACTTACTTTTAAAACTTAGAAAATGTGTTGGGCAGCAGTGTCCATTGGAGCACCTGAGGCAGGTGAGGGGGGTGGTGGGCAGAGGGATGGTGTGGGAGGTGGGAGGGCCTTCTGCAGACCTATCATGGTTGGAGAAGCATCTAACTAACAGCCAATCAACTCCCTTGGCTAAACCTAGGAAGGCTGTCAATCAGCCTTCAATAACATCTAGGTGTGAAATCTATGACTGATTGAATCAGTAAAGTGTGAAATATAGGACCTGATCAATTCAATTCAATTCAGAGATTCTTTTATTTGTAGATCTTTGTACAAATCAGGTTATACAGTGTCTGGTTACAGTTATAAACCGAACCAGGTCTTCCAAAGGTTGCCTGGGAAACTGGGATCGAAAGGATTAGATAAGGCATCCTTAAACACCTCACAGACAGCTAAAGAATATTATCAGATGTAGATCCAGTATCAGTGATTGGCACATTTCATAGTGACTCATATGTTTTCTCAGCTATAAATAGCTGAGAAAACAAAAACATCCTATCTTATCTTATGTCCTGCACTCAAGAAATTCCCCAAATCCAGTTATTTCAGTGACCACTTCATCAGCATCTCTGTGAGGGAAGGTGGAAAGGGGGAGGGGGAAGGGGAAGGGGTTTCTTATTTATTCTAATTTCTTATTCCATACTTTATGTACAAATAATTATGGAAGGGGTCCTGACCATGTGGGCCACCTTCTTGTGCCACCTCAGAAAACTATTTGTGGGCTCGAGTCGCGAGTTTCGTGACAGGACTTAACAAACAAGGGTAAATTTGTTTGACCAAGTTTATTGACCCAGAAACACAATCACAAGTGAATAGTGTAGGAAGGAGCTTAATTTCAACAACAGAAGTATCTCGTTCCACAGAGCAGCCCGAGTCTGTAGTGTCAAGCGAAGACCAGATCCCCTTGCGAAGCAGGTGTACTCTTCGCCTACCATTCCCAGGAGGGTGTCTGCAGTGAAGACTTGTGATGGTCATATGTCGCCTCCTGGCGGAACCAACCAGAACTTGTTATCATTCCCAACTCTAGTAGAGGTGCCCTCCGCTGCTGCTAGGTTGGTTGTATTGGTATGACAGCATTGTCATACTGTTATCGGGCGGACCCACTACACTGCCCCCTCACTAGTTGGAGTGGAGGAGGTCCCAAGAACTAAGAACTAGTTATCAATGTGTGCGGTGAACTTACGAGCAGCTGCGTTATGCCATTTTGCACTGCGGTACTTGCCGCAGTGGCCACATCCCGGTCTTTAACCTGGAGGATCTCGCCGTTGGAGTCTGATGCAGGAGAGCCATGCTCTCTTCTTTCGAGATCAGCCTGGCGTTGTTGTCACTTACGATGATGCTTCCCTTGAGAAGACACCTCATAGGCATCACATGATGTTCAGAGCATGGCCGAGCGCACCACACAGCCTCTCAGCCAATGATAATGATCAGACATTGTCACATGATCACAAGACTGTGAAATGATGTCATTGACATAGAAGTTGGGATTCCCACAATGGCTACAACAGATTTGTCAAAACAAATGTAGAGACTCTAGGATTATCACATTAAAAAGGTAACAAAGTATATAATCTAATTGTCTGCAGTAGTCTTATGGAGGTTCCATAAGATCGACTGCAGACCTCACCAGGCAAAACCCCTGACAGCCCTTCTTTCTGAACAGCCAGACAAAGTTTAGTGGCCGGGTCTCCCGGCTCTGAGTGATGTGGTGGGAGGGAGGCCACATATCGATCCTGTAAACAATTTATAAGGTTAGCTTTGAAACAATTACCACAACTACAAGTCATAACAGGAAACAAATAGGGAAAATAAATCCTCGCGGCTTTACTACTGGATTCTTTGAATTATAGCACATATAATCATATATATATATATATATATGTAGTTTTCACTTACGAGCGAACCCGGGCAAGGTAATTCCTTCCTTCTCCACACATTATAATGGATATAATACACAATATGAATCGTATCGGAGGGCTATCAATATTTATAACATAACAGGAAAAATGTTTACTACGATGCGTAAAAACAAAACAGGAATCAGACGCCAATGAACACTATATAAGTGAACGTCCTCGTATATCTGCACCTAACTACCGGGTGTCACATTGCTTCTGCATCTGTTGCATTCGCATCATTGAGCCCTCTAGTCTTCCTATTTTCAGCCTGGCAGATTTTGCCATGCCAGTCAGATGACCTCGATGGCCCGCCAATGTTTAAAGGCTGCCTGTGATCAGATTATTCCACGATTCCAAGCTCCTCAAACCCAACCAATCCCCGTGGCTGCCTACAGATATTTCCTTTCCTTCTTCAGCAGAAATCCCCACTGGAATGATCACATTAGGGAAGTTTCCGATGCGATACGCTGTCTGTTGCTCTCCTATTTTTTGTGCCGACTAAAACTAATGGCATGATCAAGAGAGGGGTAACTCATGCCCGAGGGAATTACTATCGAAGATGGCAAGAAAAACACCAAATGTAAATTTAGAGTAATGAAAATCTATAGGGACCTTTGGTGGTGAAATTGCGTAAAATAGATAGTGATTCTTTCAGAGTAACTTTACTCGCAAATATGTATTTCCATTCCATGATAAGATATGTTCCCACCATTAAATTCCCATAATTATTCCTGTTTGATTGACCTACCAGAAAGCATGTTTGAAAAACCGCCATCACCTAATTGCCTCCCTCGTCATAAATTATGGTTCATGTTGTACATTACTTTCTTTTTGGCAATATGCCCCAAGCAATGAGAGTAATGCAGGTGCAACGAAGGAAATTAATAATTGCGGATGTTTTGGGACTTAAGTAAGTGTAGCAATTCCAGACGTTAAGTATGACTGTGTTCAACCTGTTGAAGCCATGGCAGCAGATGGGCCTGTCAATTAGGGGAAATTTCCACTAGGAAGCATTCGACTCCAATATTTCTAGTAGTATTTCTGATATTGAGCATTAGCATGTAATAATTAAGGCCTCGGGAAATTATGTAAACATGGGACTAATAGTCCACAAGTTCTTGATTAAAAATACAAGGCTGTGCGGAAATCATTTATATATCAACGTGTTAGTGAGGAATTTGAGATATTTTCACAGAGCTATTTTGTTACCGATGTTTAGGCCTATTTGGAAAAGTTGAAATGAAAATTTACATGGATTGTTGCCATCTCCGAATGGAAGTTGAGAGAACTTTCTTTTTAAAACAAGCGCTTGGAGTTGTTTTTTAATTGCTGTAGTAGTTTAGTGCAGCGTAAAATTTAATTGATTTTAAAGTTTAAAATCCTGTTCCCTTCAGACGATATTAGCTTTTATTAATACTCGAACAGTGTCTTCTCAAATGCTTTCAGACAAACACAAAAACATGGATCCATGGGCGGCATCCGCACGAATGATCTAAAAATGCATCTTCTGCACTCATTGCCTGTCTGAGATCGATGTAGATGAACTAATGAAATGCTGTTGCACTCAATGAAACCTGTAACCCTGTCATCATTAATGTGTGTATACAGTGTCTGGCATTTACGACCGGTAGCATTTATCAGAGAGAAGAAAGCCACCAGACAGAGGTATGGAGCGTAACAAAAGGGCCCCCAGCAAAGGAATCCCGGCGCATTTTATCACGCAGTAGGGGTTGCACAGCCAAGAGAAACTCACGAAAGCGTACTCATTCACACTGCGCAGACGACATTTTTGCTCTGTTGCGTGCCAGTTTTGTCATGAGCACCTCTTTGAGCGGAGAGTTTCACAAACAGAGGCCATAGTGGTGAGGGTACACGACGACTCCGCCCGTGGGCGATCCGTACTCAGATCTCTTTTCTTGTCACCTAGCGTGATTCCTGATTGAATGTTTGCAAAGCTCTGAAAGGAGTTATTCAGCTGTGGCGGTTTCCTCGCTTTATAATGAAATGTACCGTGTAGACCGTCTTGTTTGGCATCAGGATTTGCGGTCCAGAGGACTATGGACGAGGGGCATCAAAGATGCTTATCACACCAAGAAAGGCAATGCAAAAACCTTGGTGTCAATCAGTGCCACACGCTTCATATTCAACACGAAAAGTTTGCATCAATTCGATACCTTCCTCTTTGATCCGAGTCTAATTAGGATTATTTTCTTATCACAGACATCTCGCGACAGCGCCACTAGATTGAAGAATGAGATGAGCATTGACGAAATCCCATTATCAGACGATGGTCAATGATTAAATTCCTGGCGTTCTTATTTGAAGCAAACTTCGCATGAGATGTGTTCATTGTTCGCCCGTCTCTCCCTGGCAGTACATTCTATCTTCACAGTACCATGATTACTGGATCTAATGCAATAAATCATGTCTTTCTGGTGGTAGATTGTGCCAGAGAAATCATTGAGCCCATGCTTTCAACGTTTAGCTATCGGCAAAACCGCTGCGCACGTAAACACATTGGACATTAGCAAGTAGTTCACTTGTAGCTACAGAAATAATATACTAAGTCAATATTATCATGACCTATCCCTGCATAAACTTCCCTCCCTAAAGGACCTTTTAGGTGCCCATTATCTGTTATAGCCGAACCGGTGACTGGTAAGCCGGCAGTAGAAACCATCTTTCCTTGTGTGGAGGGCCCTGTCAGGGGATGATATGGATACCACACGATAACTGCTCGTCCCGTTACCCTGACATGGGCTAAAACCAGAGCTAACGTGGAGCCTCCGATAAAGCTTTTGTAAACATTCATCAAGACTGCCCCCCACCACCCCCGCCCCCCAGCTATGAACATAGGGACTGCATACATTCGACAGGGATCCAATATTGCATGGTTCCCGCCATCGTCCAATTGTCATTTTTCCTTTTTTCCCTTAAAAAGTTTCTGCTCATTACCGCACGATTTTATTTGTCCAACACAGCAAAGATAGTGGGGGTTTCACGCTATCACCCCGAACAGGTGCCAGCTTTTTGGGCCCGCCAAATCGTACATAAAAACACGGCCGTTGAAGGTTCGTGCCTGGTCACATAAAGCAAATCGTCTCCAAGTATAGGAGCTTAAGGGATGTTTTTTTAAAACCTATTAGGCCTATGTTGGGGGAACGTATGCTACCATTATGAGGCAAAACAATAGCGGGACGAGAGAGCGAATAATAGAATATTGTTTTCTTCGCATGGAGATTTCCTAAATGAGGACATTTAACCATGGAGGTTGACACACAGGATTAATCATTTAGATCCCATAGTAATAGGAGGCTTACTGTAAAGAAAATGTGATAGATCTACACCATTGCGAGGAATAAAAATGCCATTACACAGCAGTAGCGTAATACATAGCATCAACTAATACAACGCAGCGTATGCTTTTTTCAGTTTTATTATCAAAATACAATGGTAAATGCTTCACGGCGAAAGTATTACTTCTATGATAATATATTTTACATATTTGCAGATCAAATAAAATCGTGAAAGCTTTGGTTTTATATCCCAACCACATGTTCGGTTAAGATAGGAACTCGGTGCGTGAAAGCAACAATAAATATAACAATTTTTTCAAGAGCAAAATGAGAACCCATGAATCGTGAAATTAGGTTGTTGAGTATTTTGAAAACAAAATCCCTTGACTCAGATCCACTGGGTCGTAAACAGTATGGTTTGAACGTTCATGCAATCATAGCAAGCGTCATTTTGACATGATCTGTTAACATTTATCAAACAACAGGCAACTATATTTACAAAGTTCCTGTAATCAGTAACGTTTTATTAATTAATTAATCCGTATCGGTTCGGGGTGTTTTGTAACAGTAAACACACAGACCTGTTTGAACACACATTTCGAGCATGCTGCCTTCATCACATTCAACTGCACCACATTCATTAAATTTAACTTAGATTTATCGCGTGCAGAAATTCATACCGCCAAGTAGGGGGTCACACTAATATCTGGATTATATACATATACATAGGGATTATTTTTACACGATTTAAAGAAATACAATTGGGTCTGATTGTTAAGTAAGGAAGGGAGATGGGTGAGTCCCCGAACAATTCCTGATAGGTGGACCATGGGAACTAAGTACATTCATGCTCACTAAGACTTTTTGCTCTTCTTAGGCATCCGTCCAACATGCAAATGCAAAATACGATAAGCAATGATTTACAAGAATTATGCATGTCAGAGATCTAACGACAATGGACATCAGACATCAGATGGGACATGGAGACAACATATAAGACATGTGTGGCGAAAATAAAAATTACATGACATTGATTGGAGTAATAATGTCTGATATCATGAGCCTTCAATGGATAATGCCCGCTCGTGGCAATGGACACAAGAACACAGTAATTACAACGGAGCAGATAGCAGGGGGTAAGACGACGATGATGAAGACGAAGGCTTGTAACATATTATAACCAGGGATGCCAGGCGGGATCCATGCGGCAGAGATTGTCATGACTGTTCGCTGCAGCTACCAGAGTGCTAACCTTGCTCTCCGCTCCATCAAACGTGGCCAAGTCTGGAAGAGAGAAAGTGAAAAAGGTTAAAATCTAGATAAAGATATTAAACGCAAACAGATGAAATGTTTTACTAAACTTTCCATCATTACATATTATCGGATATACTATAAGCTAATCTACAAATATAAGTCCTGCAAGCGAATAAAGGAAAAGATGTCAAATTTCATGAGATAAGTTGGTGTCACAGGCAGACCTGGAAAATATGATATGAGCATATTCCTATATGTCGGGGTCGGTGGTTGTCTAGCCATTCATTTGACTTTAGCCTCAGGCAATATTCATATGTATGTATACATGGTATCAGAGGGAGTAGAGCCGAGTTCGGTGCGTGCTCATTCCCCTAAAGCTCAGCACTGGGTGGGTGGGCTAAGGTGTCGTGACCACGTTCATGAGACAAGTTTAAAACATGGCCAGTTTTTTCTCTCACTCTCTGGTCAGGCTCCTTACCAGCCGACCTACACAAAGAGGTGCTTTACGCGGACAGGGGATGGATTGCATTCAATCGATTTGGCGACTCTAAGCAGTAAATCATTGCGATTGCAAAGCCAGCCCAATTCTGCAGACCTTGGCCAGGTTGATGATGAGACAACTCGCCGTCACACACTGATACTACTAGTCCTCCAGTATGGACGGCGGACGGCTGCCCCAGTGTGCAGCAATCACTAAGATTTATCCTCCCAATGACAGGCTTCCTATTCACCGGCCGGCAGAATTAGCTAAGTTTACGCAGGGTCACATGGAAGGGGTTGGCAGGGGTAGCCAAATGACTGGTAATTGAGGGTGGCCATGAACATAAAATTAGGGGGCTTCAAGCTAAGTTGAGTCAGCGTGCAAAATAGTAGAATAAAGGGACGAAGCTGCTTCTCTAGACTACTCTCAAAACCTACCCTCGGAATACTTTTATACTGAAAAAAGGCTACGTACTAGTATGCTTAATGCATTTTTCAATTGTCATCCCCGAGAAATTGTATTGAAATGCTATTGTAAGAACCTAATGAAATGGTGTAAGTCTTGCGTAATTCAACCATTCAATCATTTGGACTGACATGAGCATAAGAACAAAAAGAAGGATCTACATTAACTTAAATAGTCAAAATTTTAAATTCAATACTGTGGTATCTATTTCCACATTTCTGCATAATGGTATTCCACTAAATCCCGCAGAGGTGCTCAGAGCAGAAAATGTAGTTAGGATAACTGTCCGAGGTAACTTTTATGGAACACCTGAGTGTTTGATATCAAAATGCGCCAAATGACAAGGCCAATCTTGATATATACATATTTAGATCAATTATCAAATATAAATCTTCATATTTGTATGAAAACCAAAAATAGGCTAAATTAAAAAATATATATAGTTCTGCCATGGTAACCGAAAATCTTCACAACACCAATTCAAAATTGGAATCTCCATCTAAAATGCTTTAAGGTGGTATGTAGATCGTATGACCGTAAGTGTTTAAATTGTTGTTTTGATTAAGATGTAAGCATAGGAATGATCAAAGATCCCCTGGGGAGGGAAGGGGGATTGAAAGGGTTAAAAGTATACAAAATATCCATTATATATAACGTGTATATTATATATTTTATAATTTTTAGAGACTTACCGGAGGAAGTTGAATTAAAATTTAGATTTTTATGGGCAACACATAGGGTTGCGGGAGTAAATAGAGCCTGTACATTATATGGGTGGACCCCCATCTGTCAAAACCTACAGAGGAAATCAATTTTTGTTATATATACAAACACTTTAGGAATATATATAGACACACACCCAATCTGTAGTATAGAGGCTCGTTATGAATTCTTGAGGCGTATATATCAATTAAGTTTTAGTTCCGAAATAAGAAAATTGCTGCTTTTTCTTTATACATTTCTTGCCTAGCTGCCAAGTTGTCTTTTCTTTTAAGTCTCTCAAGAAATCGTTATTCCCAGTGTTCCCACTCAATTATAACGGGCACGACGGGCAGTATTTTGCGCAGAAATAATTCAATTTGCGCCGTACGTTACTCCTAAGTTCTGCCATTCACGGCTATGGTCTATTTTCGTGCCCAGAAGCATGATACACCTCAATAGGATTATCGCGCATTAGTTTCTCCACCCAGCCTAGCGTTTCTTGTCGCACGCTTTACAGCTTCAAAACCTTAATGGTTGTCGCCGGCCAATGCCAAGTTTTCCACAGGCAATTTAATTCCTCAAAAATTGCCTACACTCTCTGCTTGACAGCATTCTTTTTCTTAAAACTTGACTAAGCTATGGACGACTGGCACTTCCAACCAGAGGTGTCAGAGCTGTTAGATGCCCGCCTCCCACGCCAATGTTAAATTAAGATTGTTTATGGTATTACTTTCACTCATGCCTTTTTGAAGGCGGCCATGAGAGAGCTTAAGCTTACACAGACACTCCTCAGTTATTCAGGCTGTCTTAGAGCAGGAAGGATTACACAGTAACTAAGAGTTACACGGTAAATGACCTTAACAGTTAGAACATTTAAAAGGAAGGAGTGGTATGCCTGCACCAGGCCTTTCTTCTCCCACTCGCCTCATCGGCGGGCTTGGGGATGGAGTAAGAGCGAAAGGCAAATCACCACTTGGGTGGACGGTCCACTTGAATAGCACATCTAAGCTTTTTCAACAGAAGCAATACTCGAGCAGCTCTTCCCGCAACTGGCTCATAGCATAGGCAGAAGCGCTGACCCAAAGGGACCTTTGCCTGTCCAATAACGCAAGGGTCTGAGTGCCTACTGAACTGGTCACATGCAAATTGACCATCTCTCTGAGTGCCCCCCTCTCTCCCCCCTCCCATATGTTGAGTACCTCACAACCGCCTCCATAACATCTCTCAATCTCTTCCAATTCTTCGATATGCACTAACTAACCATACATATCTATCCCCTACTTCCTCCCACTGACACACCCCACCCAGACGTAGCCTAGGACAAATCAATGCAAAGCGCTAAAAGCTTGTCGGCCATAGTTTTTGTTTAAACGGGCCCTCCTCACGGAGCCAGCAGAACTGGCTGTGACCCGGGATCGATGGAAGGGTAACCCCGGCCTCTTTGTGTCTAAGTACATCAAGATCCTAAAATGTGCACGCGCTGAAAACTTCCGCTAAGTCCCGGTCTCATCAATCACCCACTCTCCCGGCCAGGATGAGTTGGCAGAGCACAAATATACTTGATTCTTTGATAACGTTATGTATGTTTATGGCGATAGACAGATTGACAGACGGATAGAATGACGGAGTGAGGGAAAGGCTGGAAGGACAGCAGGAACCTATCGGCACCAACTCGGCAAATGGTAGATGGGCATAATTAGCGCTAGATATATATGTATTGGCATTTTAACATGCGTTAGATTGCCATTAAGAATAATTCGCCAATTATTGTAGCTAGTGGCGCATACTTAATGCCTTCTGATGCCGCCAAATCAGGCTCTAGATATGTATCTATAGAGAGGGTTTATAGAAGTCCCAATACACTCCTGCCTACTAGTGTCAATTAGCGTCAAGCCTCGTGTGGCATGGATATAGAAAGTTGATATGATTAGATGCACAACGTCACATTATACAAATGAGGAAGGGAATTTAGTAAGCTACTTACAAGTTAGGTGTATACATACGGTTATAACTCTAAAGCCTGGGTTCGACTGCCACGCTACTTCTCCCGCTACTACTCCCGTTTCTTAGCTCCCTCTACTTTAGAGGTAACGGGAAGTAGCCGCTTCAAATCGAACATGTTTGAATTGAAGCGGCTACCTCCCGCTACTTACTCCTGCTTCTAAAAGTAGCGGGACCAAAGAAACGGGAGTAGTAGCATGGCAGTGGAACCCAGACTTAAAGGCTGGGTTCCACTGCCCCGCTACTTCTCTCGCTTCTTTGATCAAGAAATAACGGGGGAGTAACGGGGATAGGCGCTATTGGCTCCCGCTACATAGCCACATTACTTCCTGCTTCTTTTGGCGGATTTTAGAAGTGTAGATAGAGTGCTCCTGCTACTATCAAACATGTTTGATATTTAACTGCCACTACTTTGTAGCTGAAGTAGCGGGAGCTGAAGCGGGGCACTAGCACCACTCAACGTTACTCCTCACGTTACTTGATACGTTCAGTTCCGGCCAGTGGAATCCAGCTTTAACATAGCCATTAGAATCTTGTATACCCCTCTTTCTAAGAAGGGAGGAAAACAATAATAGGATGCAAGAGCAAATATCGCTTGAGGGAGTATTACCCTGTAAGTGGAAGTGGTTGAAAGGATAAGTGAGGAAAGGTGACTCAGAGGGCAGGGAGGCACACGGCAGGCGGGATTATGTGCATCCATTTTGCTAGAGCTGTGCATAACGGGGTTTGCTTATGGGCTAAGGCACTTGGGTAGGGGCATCGCTTCTTTTCCTACTACATCAAGATAAACACCTTAGGCAGCACTTAATTTTATATCAATAAACAAAACAGACAATAAAACCGGTTGCGTGTCCTGAGTATTTACACCAAACAAAACAGGAAAACAGTCATTTGAAATCTTTAAACGTCCTTAGAACTGCAATCCCTTGAGATCTTTCTATTTGGCTGGGGGACCCATAGCTGTCATGTATGAGAAACAAGTCGATCTCAGGTCACCCGGTCACTGACCAATTCAGATAAGGTAGAACATAGGCCAAAGCAAGGCTGGGGTCTACCGATACTTCACTTGCAGGTCCAAGACAGGTCACACCAACTTCTTATCACAAGATCCAGGGTAGAACAAAACCCGCAAACAATACCTACACAAAGGCAAGCGGAGAAAGCTTGTATGCGGAAATGTGATTTACTGACCAGGCTCCTCTGTTATTTGAGGGTTTGCTTCCCTTTTAAGTGGGTGACAGTCTAGCCTGATGAAGCTGTCTCTTTCTGAATTACTTAATCAGGAGAATAGAAACCAAGAGCTCTAGACCTTGAACGGTCCTTTAGCTTTCTCCTTTAGCTTACTCGTTTTGCCACAATTTCAGCATGACTGGCTTGCAAACAATTTGAACTTGCAGTCATCCTTGCGAGTGGAAATCTGAGTGGAGGGGCGACACATATAAGACACGCATAAATAAAGACGGCTCGGCCAGGCACCGAGAAGCACTTCTGAGTGACATGCTGATTTTCCAGGCGATCGCAGGAGAGAGATCACTTTCTAGCTCAACTCTAAGTCAACCGCCTACGTGACTATATAGCATGAAAAAGAACATTCGTATTCCCAGAGCCTCACATCATAATTGCTGTGAATTGGCCAACGGTAGTGAGAGCCTCAGATCTGTGTATATATTTGTCACGGCCGTCCCCGTCTCCTAGGCTTGTCTGTCGTACATTTGCTTAATCCCCTCAAGTGCTCACCGCCTCGCCAACTGCCGCCGCCGAGGAATCTTTCGGGGAGCACCCAACTTTGTGAATCATTGGCAGCCGCAGCTAGGTGAGAAAAAAAATCCCCAAAAGCTCATCTCCTATTGATTCAAAGCAGAGCCAGAGGGAGTCAAAGGCGCAACGGGAGCCAAATTTTTGTCTACTAAAAAGCTACAAGTGAATGCACTGGCATGACAAGCCAGTTCGTTGCCCACTGGGTCGGAGGGCATCCGGATTCTTTTCATAAGCTTCACTGGGAATAACATGTCGTTTTTGTATGGAAGAAAATATCGCTTCATTTTGGTCTGAAAACTTCACCGATCAAGTTCCGTGACATAGTTTATGACAATCACGTCAAACTCCCAAGTATGATCCGAGAGTGAAACCGGAGGACTTGGTACATAGATGGACGGAAGGTGAGGGCTAAGGCATATTTTATCAATGTTACTCAGCAGTAGGTCAGGAGTTGGGTTGCTCTTCTATAGGATCTAGTCAATAGCGCATTCAATTGGGTGAGAGTGCATAAAAAAACTCAAGAGATATCATGGCCGAAAATTCCGAAGCCGAGTAAAGAAAGACTGGGTGCCTCAATTCCAACAGGGAGAGCCAAAGGCTGATGGTTAAATCATATGGATTATAATAAGTCGCTGCAACATGGGCGGTCGCGTGAATAAAAAGCAAAGTGACTCTTGAAGCTTGTATCTGATAAGGAACTTCAATCACAGCATAATCCTTTTTACTTGTGGCTTGTTGGGGTGGCTCTCGCGTTCTTATCAGCAATGCCAGATTCCCTCTTCTATTTATTTTCTACTTCGATCCCATTCCCCGGCCGATGGTTCATCTTTGTTGGAAACTTGGGAGCCGGAATGGTAACACTGGAGGTCAGAATGTTTCAAGACCCGAGCGGTGCCGACCTTTCAAAACATACAAGCGCCACCATTTTGGAACATTTCCCCTTTCTCTATCTGCCAATGACGGTCAGGGATGGTGAGGGAGCTTATAAGTATTTACTTTCACATTGAAGCCAAGAAACCACACATGCTTTGCAAGTAATGGCAGTTCTGGTTTCATGATATACAGTTATCCGGCAGTCGATCACTTGTCCGTCGGCTAGAGCCAATTATTCAGAAATATGTTCAAGGCTCTGCTTTCTCATTGATCATGGCAGGCCAGCAGACGAAGAAAACCCATGGAGTCCATCATAAAGATTCCAATATTCCATCTCGAATTAACCATGGCAAAAGTCTCTTAATCTGGGAATGAGATCCAGGGACGGGAGATTATACCGTGTTTTAGCGCTAGGAGGCGCCTGCTGCTTCCGGCTGGGACGCTGTGATTGTCATCAATATTTTGCTAGCGGCAAAAGCGGTCTGTGCGTTGGCTGAATATCCAACTTGTAGATCTACAATCAGGGGTGTCATGAAGTCCCATCTATCAATGCTCCTCAGTCACCTATAATATCTCCCCTAGAAACACTGCTCGAAAAACACAATCATAGTGAGCATCCATTATGGGCACCTTATTCCCTCCCAAACGCTTAGGTTATAAAAACTGAAATGAATAGGCTCGAGTTAAATAGAAACAATTTCACATACGTTTCATCTAAGGCGATCTTTATATGACTCAATATGGATTTCCTAAGGACATGGCTATGTGGAAACAGTTGGTCCGCTTTCTTATCAATTGCGATCGTGGTGTTGATGAATGCGACGTAGCCGTACATAAGATGTAGAGATGAATGTAAAGTGTCAAGCCTAAGCAGGGGTTGAGCGGGGGTTGAGGAGGTGCGGTGAAGGGACGGGGGATGCTCAATGAGGAGAATACGAAAATATTAGACAAGGAAAAGAGGTTAGGGCCGGTTGGTTTAATGCCATTTTAAAAGAAATTTGAGATGTATGTAGAAGGTTGCAACAAGGCACCCTTCCTGACAGCTACCAGAAGTCACCTCTCTCCATAATGGAAACGATCAGTGCATGGGCGACGGAGACCGAGCATAGGGGTCAGTCACGAGGTAAAAAAGGTCTCTGGCCAGGTATCTGGTCCGACTAAGTATCAACGACAGAGGCTGTGTAGCATGACAGCATCCCCAAATTGCATTCTCTTCTATTTCCAGTTATTCTATAACCTATGCCGAATTCCTTGCGCAAAAGTAGGATATCAAGTGTTCGGGGGCGCAGGAGGTGGGGCAATACTGGAATTAGATTTAAAAGTTAAAACCCATATTAGCATTGGCCCGAAAAACACGGCTATAAACGACAGTACACGACAAGACTAGCCCTTTCTTCAAATTTTATCGTAAAAAGCAAACTATTCGAACGGATATCTTCAATGGTGGTGGTATAGGTCTGCCATAGTATCCGGATAGGCCCATTGTTGGAGTACATTTGCTCAGGGATGGCATCTTGGGAACATGGGCGATTATTCATACGAATGGTGCCATAATTTGCATAGTAATAAGTAAATGAGCAGTAAAATGAAAGGCCATGATGTAATTATATATGAGTGATTTTTCACCACAACGGGAGAAGGTTGCCGGGAAAATGTGATGCATGCCTAAATCTAACATATAACAGACCCTGATTAAGGCACGCTTGTTCTCGTTAAGGTTTCCAGGGCTATCTTACGTATAGTGAGCATTTCCAAGGAGAGATACCAGAGCCGTTCCAAATATGTGTATGTGAGAACATTGACAACATCTCCACCACAGATAGCTTGCAGGTGGCGGTCAAGCCTAGGTGGACTAGGCTTGACTGCCACCTGGAGGATGAAAAGGTGGGAGGGGGTAGAAGCAAATATTCTCCACACAGTAGATTCATCTCCGTCTTATCGAGTTGTTGCTAAAGCAGCGACCATGAAAGCTGAATACAGACATGTCTTCAGGGGGGGGGGGGGGGGGGGGGGGGTTCTTTATCTCGATTCACTCGTTTTCCCTAACAATGTGAGTAACTGGCAGGCGAGATACCATAAGAATTATCGTTATATAAAGGATAGCCCCGTGTTAAAATGTTTTTCATATGTATATATGTTAATTAGTAGAATCTACTAACCTCACTATGTTCAGGCCGTGAGCGGCGCATCTAATGACAATACGTGCCGCTCACAAACTGACAAATATAATCGAGTGTGCATTAGCATAGTATTGAGGGTAGTCGCGTTTTTTCCAGCCCCCTACGTTAAATTTCATTTATCAATTCTGAATCGATTCAAGCCTATCTACTAGAAATAATTAGCCAAAATGCTATATTTTGTCCACCCAAAAATGGTTGACGGTAAGAATGTGTGGTAAAATGATGATTTCAAACGTAAATAATGGTTTCAAACGTAAATAAACGTAATGTTTTGTTTTTTAAAAATGAAAGTGGCGTAGGGATGCTGCAATGCAAAGTGGCTGTGTATAGTTCCAAAGAAAAAGTGTACAAATATCGAATTTATTTGAGTAATTTTACATGAATTCAGGGAATAAAATTAAGATGACCAGTGTCAAGTCCTCGGTGGACAATATTCGCCTAGTTTTTACTGACGTGAGGATCTCTCTCGAGGCCTGGGGGCCTCTCAAAATTTGTGGCCATCGTAGTCTCCTAGACACTACTTGAGTTACATTCTATCTTAGTACACAGATGCAAATTACATTCATACACAGGTACTGAACAATCCATGTCCTACGAACTATAACAATCTTGATCTATACACTCAAAAGTGCTAACGCACACTTTCAGTAAAAAGTGGAAAGACACCCCTGGAATATTGTTTAATGGTTTCCCCCTATCATCTCTTTTCAAGAACAAATACCTACGTCAGTGAAATAGTGACAAAGACAGAAAAAGAGAGGGAAGGGTAGGGAGCAGGGAGTAAGAAATTATCAGGAGGCTTGACGCTCAGGGATTGACAAAGCAGGAAAAGTTATCACCAGAATAGTAGAGTGGATCCTTCCAGCTTGAGATGGAATAATAATGTTAGGGAAAAAAACTAGGTGAGAGGGGCGGATGGACGGGCGCTAGTGAAAAGCTTGTTCATGGTCCTTCTCTTCTCTTGTGGGTGTCTCATGTGATGGGGTATCACGTGACCACTAGTTCGTGACGTTGGTGATAGGGGGCGTTGTGCTCAGCGGGTCGCGTAATGAGCACTAACAATAGCTGTGTGATCGCTATCTGCTCGCGGCCGCCACTGCCACCATCTACCCAGCTCCTCCCGCCCGCCATCAATTACAATGTCTTTCAGTAAAAACATGACCAAACCACCGAGAAAATTCAGCAGCCTTTTTGTGGGAGTAATGCCATTATGTTTTTTATACTTCATCGTTCACGGAATTGGCGAGAAATGGCCGGCTCAAGACCGAAAGTTAGCCCTCGCAAACTATTTGTCACGAACTGCTCGCATGGGGAGACGTCGCCTCAATCCGTCAGAAGCTTATTGAAAATCATTCAGTATCTAGATTTAGGAAAAGTCTGAGCCTCGACACCCAGCGGACAAGAAATCGGGCAAGAAACATACTAATGAGTGAGCAGACAGAATAGAGTAAGAAATGTAGCATTAAATAACATAGCTTAACATGATTTTGAGATACTTTCCAAATCACAAGGACGATATAATGACTATCAATGTACCAAAATAAGATCTTTCTATTGTCCCTTCCCAAACCTTATACCTATAAAAGATTAGGTTAGGTAGTACAAGAAAGGGAAACATGTTACAATGATAGACACAGGCAAAGACCCCGACCCCAGTACGTAGGCGTATCATCAGCCATGTCGTGCAAATTCGACGTGGTTGCACTCGCTGCTCTGTCTTGGGAGGTATAATAAATAAAAACATCAAACCGGATTTCAGTCGCCAGTGTGCCAACTTTGGTCAGGCGCACTGAGTTTCCTCTTCAATTGGTTAAAAACATCCATGTCATGTTCCGTGTAGCACTTGTTGGCGATATAGGCATGGCAAGAAGGTGGGTTTTACTATTTGGAAACGGGTAGAGGAAATAGGATGGGTGGCGGGCGGTGCGGGCGGGGGCGGAGGAAGGTTCAATACTGGCGACTGCCTATAGGGAATGGCGCTGGTATTATGGGCAGGAGATGGTGGTGGGATCGCGGGGTGGGATGGGATTGGAAAATATGGCTAGATGCAAGCGGAAATAACACGGAAAGGGAGGGTGGGGTTTGGGAATTTAGTCGAGATAGGGCGAGCTATTCTGGGAGGTAAAAGGCATTCATATCTGAACTGGGCGTGTCTCGCACTGACATAGTTGTGTTAGGGTAAATTTCTAGCGGTAAGTGCGGATTGATCAGGAATGAGAATTAAGAGAGGCCTCTATGAGGGAATGGTCCCTGGTACATTACTGAGCCAGAAGGAGATGGGGCGTGGTGTCTCCATCATATTTATTCCCTGCTTTCAGTCCATTACACATACATGGATTATCCCCTTGGCCCAGTGGCCCCGCCATAAAAGGGCCTTGTAGAAATGGCAAGGTCTCTTTCGAGAGATCATAACTCAATATCTAGCCCATAAAACCAAATGTCAGATTGAATGCTAGCAAAGTGGTCCGCTTCGGTCTGACCGATACTGCCTTTTCGCTTCTGTCGGGAGTCAAATCAAGACTAGTACAGCGGTGTGGTTATATGATGACGGTAAGGACAGGTGGCGCGTGATACTACCAACCAGGCCGCTAGAGGGAGACTTGTGTGCGGGCACACACTCCTACAAGACACTTCTTCATCTTCATAAACAATTGTATTAATGGCTTGATTAGCAACAATTTTTCCTTCTCCAGAGCCCATCCCTGTCTACAGATCCTAGTCTAAAAAGAACAGATGGCATCACATAAAGCAAGGAAAAGCAATTAGACCATTATCAGCAAGACAGTCTTCGAAATTTTGATGTAATTGTAAATGTGCAGGCCAGTGTTAGGTGCTGGAAAGGGACTGGTATTATAGCCAGACTGAGTGCTTTTGTCTTGAACACCCTCCGTAGGTAATTCCATAAAAACAAGCAATGCACGACCCAGCTTGGTTCTTGTCACGCCATGCTTGTCATTCGGAACTCCCATTGCGCCAGTCATGTATATACATAGTAATGCCATCCTGCATCTCCAGATTTTTTTTTACAAACATGATGTCGCAAGATGACAGGACAAAGACAGGGGATATCCATACACACTAGGGAAGGAAACAAGCACTGTATTCCTCTGACGAACACAAACCATCTGTTGGCGTTTAGCTAAATCTTGCGTAAGGGTAACCATAATTAGAGAATAGATCCCCTGGAAACGAGGAAAGCTCTCACCTAAGTACACCTAAGTAGCCAGCTTAGCTGAGCATCGACCAGAGGCTCGAGTTTTCATTGTTAAACCCCCTATAATGCGGCACCCGTGAAGAAAGGATGACAACGATGAGATGCCGCCAGACTTAAGTTCTTCAAGTGTCCTTACTGTAACTCAACCTTAATACCAGTAACTAGCCCAGGGGTCTGAGAGCGCGGTCCAATAAAAGATCTCCTGTTTTTATGAAAACTAATAACCATAAAGAGCGCTGGTGGCCGCCCCTAAGGGTCTATCAAGAAGCTTTTAGCCATAAAGACTTTAGTGGACCCTTTGTCAGGAACCTAATGTGGGGGAAAAAGCTTCATATGCCTCACTAAACTCAAGAAACTGATGGGAAAAGGCCAAAATCAAGAGCACCGGACGCAGTCCCTTTTGTTCCGTATCTTGCTGACCTTTGAGTCTGAAATATCTTTGAGCTAGAGAAAACTGTGACGAGGGGAGGTTTCTTATGACCACTATCCAGGTTGGCGGGGTATTTCACGAAGGATAGACGTCAGCAGTTCAATGGCTATTGGACGGCATGGGCGCCAATGATATCTTTTGATAATGACAGAGGCCAGCAGACAAAGGCTGTGACCAGCTACTTGGGAGTCCCACTGTATGTTCACATACAGGAGTTAGTGGCTGGGCTGTTATCATCTGACCTTGTCAGCTAAGTCAGATCCTGGGTCTACCTAAGGTCCGGACTCCCCATTAAAGATGGAGAAGCTCCATGCGTTAGCTTTGTGTTGCCTCATCGCAAAGGTCCGGCACACAAAGAGTGTGGACGTGTTTGATCTGCCTGTTGTTCCTCATGGAATGCCAAGCTTCCAGTTTGCATCAAAGCCTCCGAGGAATCACTCGCAACTAAGTAAGAAAGGGCAGGGCAAGGCTAAAAGCGACCACAGTGATCGCTCTGCTCTATATAAGAAAAAACCATCCACCACAACCACCGGTTCCATTCTTTATACTTACTACATTTACGGGGTGATTATTTGCCCAAGCTACCCACAGTAAAATCCATTCCTCTAATTCCCCAGCTTATAAGAGGGCCTGACAGCTGACAGCGCTGTTTGCACACAAAGAGGTAGATGGAAGACGCACGCGGAACTTGCTATTACTCAAACATAGCAGCCTCTTGATTTCATTAGTCATTCATGTCACGCTGGTCCGACTCAACCAAAATAGAAGTCACAACTAATCATGGGGTATGGAAAAAGCACACACCCTGTGCAGTACAATAGAAATCCCGGTGGAGTCCAGGGACCCCACACTCCACCAGAAGCTGGCGTGAGCAAATGTTATTAACGCCCACATCGGTAAACATATCAAGTCATCTAGAGAACTATCAAGACTAAATTTAAAGAAAATTCCAATCCTTTAAATCAATAGGTTGTCATAAAAATGCCCCAGATCTGGTGATTTCCACCTGACTGCTGCTTCTTTCTTCACTCGCTCCTTACTCGAGTTTTAATCTCTTTTAAACTTCTCAGGTCCGCAAAGTCTTTGTAAAGGACTCCATAATCGATACACTGTGTACATATCTTGTTAACTCTTTTAACATCTTTAGCCCCAGTGCATTAAATTGGTTTTGCAAATTTGCAATATTTTTTAGCGATGACGCCAAACACAGCGCTGCCACCAGTGGACAAAAGGAGAACTTATTAAACATCCCCGATTCCCCCTAGTGGTGCGAGTAGACATTAACTTTATTGGTACAATCTAATTTTCAAGGCAGAGAACCGAATGAAGTGAATTTAAAATGTCAAGCTTTCCCGATCTGAGAGTAACCCCTTTGGCAGCGGGGCTTCTTCAGTGGGCGAGTTAGGCTCATTCTAGAGGCAGGTAGTAAGATGGCAAGTACAATTTACAATCACAGGACGTGCAGGCATGCGAGCCGTACCCACTAACAACAGTCACTAACTATATAACTAGAGAGGTAAGGTATAGGAATGTACTTACTCTGCAGGCGAGTCGTTATGGAGGAAACAGCTTTATTGACCATTTGGATGAGTACATCGCCCTCTATATCAGCAGGCTGGGTGCCTGGGTGACTCTCGTCCTGCTGCTGTAATAACCAAAAAATCATTAATTCTCTCTCCGCTCCGTAATGGCCCCAGTCGGTATGCGACGCCAAATTACGCACGACCTTCTCAGTATTGACGGATTGCCTCAATGTTGTTTACTATATTCCTTTACAAGTTACACCCATAAATTGAACCAAAACACTTCTAATAAAAAGAAATAACCATTGCAAACATTGTTTCGGGTTGTTTTAAATTCCCAATATCAATGTACATGTATTGAATATTTGCAAAGATAAATCAAACGAAAACAGGGAATTCAGCATTGTGTGATATTTACGTTCAAAACTGATTGTACTGATTATAACTTTTTTTGTTGTTGAAATATCGATAAACATCTTAAGTTGGGTACATGCTGAATCAATGACTGGTAATAGTAATACCTTCTTGTGCCAGGTTATATACTCGTCCCTAAGTACAGCCCTAAGGAGGGCGGCCAGCTTGTACTGAGGCTGTACGAAGCACCTGGCCGATGCAACCATGGCGGCAGTGAGAGGACCCGTCACTCCAGTAGAGGTGAGGAACTCAGCAATGTTGGGCGTAAGACGGAACGGTACAGGCCGGTTGGGGTCTAGGTCTCCTAAAATATATTAGAGAAATCGTATCAATAGCAAGAAATAGTAGTCATGTCCATCATGTTGTATTTCTCCCTAAGCGAATATCCCTCCGCCCCTAAAATAAAACATGTCAACACTAGGGAAAACAGATACAATTTAATGACAGGAAGAAAACAAATTTATATTTCTTTGCTGATTGCGACATGTATATGAGATGGAAAATAAAAGTATGTGCAAAGAGACTTTGTTATAGTAATATTAGTTTTACGAAGCAACGGACGTCTGTGCCCCGGGACTGCTAGCCTACTATGCTACTGAGGTGTTTATAATTTACAATGATCCTCAGCAGTGGGTTGCCGATATCTCAGAAAATTATAATAATTCGCTCATCCCAGAATGCCTGTGGCGCCGCCTAGTATTCATATAAGCCGTAACACCGGGTATCTTGGGCTATGCTCGGCACAGAATGGAGCATTAGATGTCTCCTAGTGTGATGAGGGACTAAATGAGATATCTTCCAGGAACTAGCTTTGGCAGTTTTCAAAGTTTAGTTTCTATTGAAACTACGGAAGTAACTGTGAAACTTCACTAACCTCTGATGTAATAAGACAAGTTATTGACGAGAACAGAAAGAGGGTGGGTACCGCGGTGGGCATTTAGTCCCTCATCACACTAGGAGACATCTAATGAACTCCTAGTCAAACTTCATCTTAACCAAGGTAAGCCTTATTTAACTTGGGAAGTTTATCACACTGCCACCTAGTGTTGATGAGCAGGCCTAAATGAGACTATGAAGCTCCCAAGTTAAGACAGAAACTACCTCGTCAAGACAAGTTACCGTATGTGCCTTAGATCTCTGGGCACTTCTCAACAAAGTGATACCCATGTCCTGAGAAGTTGCCGCTTCTCGCTTGTAAAATCTGCCGAAGGTGATTGATGTTGTTTATTTCCAGATCATCAGTTACATAATTCCAAAGTATACAATAATAATATGACTGGAGGTAGGTACTCGCATCTATGCTAGCCATAGATCTTCCAGAGTGATCATGGCATTACCCACCTGGTATTATCTAGCACTGTTCCTATTGGCACTTGAAGGGCTATTGCCTTTGAAACGCTTGCACTCCTTGTGCTGTGTGCTGAAAACACCTTTGTGTCCACACCTGCAAATTTTAATGTCGATTTAATCCATCTGGCTAGGGTGGCTTTAGCTACCCTAGTCTTTGCCTTTCCATATGATATGAAAAGTTGGTTCGCTCCATTTCTAATGGGCTCAGTCCTTTCCAGGTAGACTTTTAAACATCTATGCGGGCATAGCCGCAAGTCCTCACTGAGTTGTTTAATTCAGAGATAGTCCAGTGACTGACCTTCTCTGGTGTGTTTTAATGGTTTATCCATTGCAAAGATGAACCTGTCATCTTCCAGGCAAAGCCCAAGAGTTTGAGGGCGTGAAGAGTGACACCTCTGTGCCCAAACTACTGCTAATAAAGTTACTGGCTTGAAGGAAAGATGTTCCATTGTCAGTTTACTATTCCTTCCCCATTTCTTAAGTTCAACACATGTGTCATGTCCCATGTTGACTTGTATTTGGGTTTAGGTGGTCTACATTCATGGCGACCTTGCGTGAATCTATCGAGTAGAGGCTAATTTCATTTCAAATCAGTTACGCAATTTACAATACTTACGGCCCGACTGATCATCTATGTCAAACTTGAAATAAGCGATGTTGAGGAACCCGGAATCTTGGTGAAGATACATCATGTCTGGGTTCAAGCGGGTTAAATGGAATACGAACTCAGCAAAGCCACATAATGCCAACTGGATCGTGAGCTAATAACATGAAGAAGGTAAAAGTAGTTATTTAAAATATGATCACAAAATCTATTTACAAAAATTAAAACACGAAGAAAAAAATAACTTGACTACTCCACATCTGTGACAGTACACCAAAACTATTTTTGTGTTCAATATAAATAATATTTGTAGGCTTTGATAGAACATTCGGATGATTATGTTGGATAGATAGATCCAGGTTACTTTGACGAATCGGTTTCTTTTTAAATTTTTTAATTTGTTGCTAGAAGGACAAGGCTCACGGGGACTAACATGTAGTATTGTCCATGATCTTCAAATAATCAAATACTGGCGGAATGGTCTCAGTTTTTGTTTGAAACAAAGCATGGCACTCACATTCTTTCTAAACGTCCAGTAGTCTGTAGCGGCTGGAAATGTATGTGTGGCCCACTCTTTGAGCAGACCACGAGGTACCATGTTATTCTGTACCTCCTTCAATATATCTCTAAGCACCTGGTGACTCGCCTGTGAGCCGCGAGCTTGGACTGTGGCAAGACGTTCATAGTAGCGGGCTATGGGAGCATCATGTTCTATACTTCTCTTGGCACAGCGCTGATGGTAAATATTAATAAACATAAACCATATGGATATTAAAAAAATAAGATAAACAATACTACAGCAACCCAAAAATAGATGGTACTAATTTCCAGGCAATTGATGTGAAACTAGTAGTAGGGGAGCTCACCAACGTAAATATTTTTTTATTGGATTCAATGTTATCAATAATGAATTATTTATTCCTTACGCTAACGAGGATGCAAAACAAGGGAAAAAATTGGAAACTGGGATACAAAAGGAAAGGTTTAAAATTCAAAATTACCTGTTTGTAAATATCAAGCAAAGACATTGAGGACGGGTTGTCTTCTACAAGCCTCATCTGAGGGGAAACGGCAACCACCCGCGGCACCGTAAAATGAAGAAGTCTCTTGCATGTTTCCTGAAAGATAAAGATGCAGAAAATATACAAGAACGAATGACTTATAAACAATAAAGGTTTAGCACACTTTTTAGGATTAATCGACTAAAGCCTTCAGTAGAACTGAAGCAAAAAGTTAGGCGTGCATCATGGTTTAAGGGTGAATGATCTCAACGAGGAAATTTGAATTTTAAATTCGAAAAAATGTCAATCAAAAATCTCTGATAATGCATGAATGGTAATGTCCACTACAATCACCATCCTTGCTGACCATAGTCAGACGGTCGTAAATCTAGCAGATAAACGACTTCACACCTCGAGACTGGCCTTCCAATAAAGTGACTATAGAATAGGCGTGGCCAGGTTTAACGAACAAAGATCCTTCTTCTATCTCGATGATCCACGCCTAAATAAGCTTATGGAATGTATTGGCATTTTAAGATAATTCCTGTTACTCTTTTCGTGGCATTTTATTTAGCTGTACACACAACAGAACATACTTGAACAAAGTCAATTTAAAATTTCATTCTCACCTTTTGTTTTCCGAGGAAATGATTCAGCATTCGCAATAGCTGTAGCACTCTCTCCTCTCGTCTCGATTCGGTCAAACATGCATCATTAACTACTAGATATGGATATATCTGGAGAAAAAAGAATTAGTCACGTGATTATAAAATTTATTTTCTATAAATTCTCAAATATTTGGATTCGAAATGCATCTATAGGTACCAAGCAACTTATTCTTATACATGGGATTTCCGACCAGCAGTGGCACCACACATAGCAAACCTAATCTTTAGGATCAATATGGAAATAAATAGTTAATTTCTGGATTGTCCCTCACCTTTCCATTGTGTCCACGGATGTAGAGGCGGCGGGCGGCAGTACTGTGTTTCTGAACTATCTCTACACGAGGCATGAAGCGGGCAATCCTCACGTAGTAGTGACTATGTTTAGGCAGGAGAAATTCACCAGGTAACTCCACCTCAGCTGTGTTCAGAGAGAAGTTACTTAAGAAGCGGCACTTCTCCTCAATAAGGAATGACCTGCAATAAAATCACAACCATGCATGAAGTAAAAAAAGAAAAAAAAGACACATTTAAACTTCCTTCTATGTGACTTTAGTGTGAAAATGTCTGAAATGTGTGCAAGTAATGTTTGGTAGATATAGAATGCTGGACCAATATCTGAAAGAAATGTCACTTACTTGGGCAGTAACTTTGTTTTGGCCTCTAATATCTTGATCCATTTCTTCAATTTATTGATCAAGTTGTGTAATTTGGTAGACCCAGGTACACTGCAAATTCAAAGAAACATGTTAGAATTAGTTTTTATAATTACCATCTAATTAACTTCAGCTAAGATTATAAGAGAAGGCCAAAAACTGCTACCCCTACATGAAACGAGATATTATTAATTCTCACTTTTATCGCGCTTAGAAAACATTCAACATAATTTATTCATAGGAATACTATCATGAACGCTTACTTGAAATCGAAGTCAGTGGTAAACTGACTCTTCATTTTCTGGAAGACTGGATCCTGCGCTGTCGCTTGAGCTCGCCTGGCAAGTGACTCAGATGCAGCTGACGAGAACGTCGTACTTACACTAGATACGTTCTCGATACCGACACCAAAGGTACTGACCAGTTTCTTCACGAAGTTTAGAGTATGTGGAGTAATGGTAGCCTCGGTCACTGCACCGCGGTTTTCAAAGGCTACTGCATAACACTTGGCCAGTCCTTGTCTAAGCTGACGCAGGACTTCCTCGTACCAATTTTCTCGGAACCAAACC
This sequence comes from Sthenelais limicola, assembly GCA_942159475.1. Lineage (NCBI taxonomy): Eukaryota > Metazoa > Annelida > Polychaeta > Phyllodocida > Sigalionidae > Sthenelais > Sthenelais limicola. The sequence goes on along the minus strand of OW804096.1, from coordinate 110,053,775 downwards.
ATCTGAAGTTGCGAATCAACATAGAGAAAATTAGATTATGTTACCTAAATAGCTTGGCACATATCAAACTGAAAAAAGTGTAACTGTACATAATGTCGTGATGAATAAAGCATCATAAAAATATATCAAGTGAAGAGGTGTACAGGAAAAAAATTCATAAAAGGATGGGTCGATTTGAATGTATAGCTATTACCGGTATTAAACAAAATTGATGACATCGGGAGGTCGGTAGTTAGTCGTAAAACTTGCAATTTAGGATAGTCAATCCTTAAATTTGCAATTTAAAAGTTTAATAGTGTAATAACTGTTTCTGCAGTTAGATTCTTGTATTGTATGCATTGCTGTCTTGTTGAATGTGGTTTTGCAAACCAGTCATGTGCAGGAAGAACTGGTATTAAAATACCATGAGTAAATCTATTGGCAACACATTTTGATACAAATAAAAAATTACCATTATATAATTTAAATCATTTAAATATATATCCTGAGATATAAACCTTTATGAAGCCATCATATCACATTCATATCATAATTGTTCCATATGTTATGAATATCATCAAATTAACTCGATGATATAGATTTATAGGTGTAGTTTACCTGATCTACAATTCCCTCCAGGGATGAGAGTATCGTGGGGTGTAGATCTCGCTGCATGTGCATGATGCGACTGCAGCGCCACATGGGCGCAGTGGCGCGTATGGGACCAGCGTCCGACGATCCAGGGTTGCCCTGGTTGGTGCTGCCCCCTGCCGTCGTGCTAGTGGCTGTCGTGCTCGCACTGGCGGCAGTGTTGTGGGCCGCGCTCACCTGCGGCTCTTTTCATTAGGGAGAAAATTCGAAATAAATTAATTAAAATCTCCAGAGGGCTTCATTCGAAAAAGATCAGCAAATTCTGCAATCACGACAAGTGCCCGTGCTTATGCCTTCCTTTAATTAATCCAATTAGATCAATCGCAAAAATAATAATAACGACAAAAGCATTGGAATATCGCACATTATAAAACGACAGTTCACAAAAATAAATCTCGAAAATACCCATAATAAGGGGCAAGACGATAAGATATTTGCGTTTAACACGGGCCATGGAAGTGTTAATGATAGCACTGAAAGGATTTTCAGAAGCAAAGTCACAAAGCTACTTCCAGCAGTCAAAACGTAGACGCTTGATAGATAACCATAAGGTCAAATAATGATTAATTAAACAGATGTGGTAATGCAGGGTAAAATCTGGAACATGGTACTAATGCAATTGAGGAACTTACGACCGATGGCATCAGAGGCCCCTACATCGGGAGACTGACCGGCGAGGGTGTGGGGTGACTGGTTGACGGCCGGTGACCCAGTACCATGCACAACTGTGGAAGAAGCTAGCTCACTATTTGGTCGTACTGGGGCAGCGCTGGCTGAAAGCTCTCCACTCTTATCTGGATCAATAAATAAATAGTATATTTGAAAATTAATCGAACCGAATGACGGCAAGTTAGCTGCACAAAATCTAAGAACTTTAACGTTGAATGCTAACTTATTGAGACACTCATCATGCGAAAGGAGAGTAATGGTCGAAATATTAAAACGATAATTCACACGAGGGAGGTATAATATGTCCACATACTCTTTGTTGATACAAATGGACACATCATAGTTATACTTACATCGTTCTCTTTGTTCTATTTTTAGCGTAAGGTAGAGAGTTCTTATAGGGAAATATACTGCTTGTGGATACATGCGACCAACTTGGCTGAGCAAATTGAGAATCAATCTTCCTTCATTACGCACAAGGCAAGTTAATAACTGCGGAATCCTTAAATGAAATAAAATCCAAGATTACTTTTCAAGATGTACCACATGGCAAATTAAATCGTGGGAATTTGCATTAAACACATTAAAAACGTATTCTAAAATGACAATATTTCTGAGTAGGCAACATGTTTAAATACATCTGGGCGATATCAGATTATGATAATCCATTTTACACGCACATCCATATATTACACTTTCACAACAAAGATTGCAATTACTTAAGGTAGATTTCTACTTACCATGGTAGCCATTGAATGGCTGGCACCCCAGGGTTGGCATATTTATCCACAGCCACAGCCAACGTGCACTCCTCGTCGTCATATGTCAAGAGCCAGATGACCTTGGCCAAATATTTCCTTGACTTGCTCTCATTTTGGTGCCGGCAAGCGTGAAGATAACATGTAATAGCCCAAACACCCATGCGAATTGACCTGTGTAGTAGCGAAATAGTACACATATTTACAATCGAAATCAGCTATCTCGCTAAAACTAACATCGATATACAATAAGATACTCTACACTACACATTGAAAAAAGTGAAGAATATCAAATGGATCTATAAACATTACTTCGGCGGTAAAGAGTGAAATAAGAGACATGAAACATGTAGTGTCCTCAGCAAGAAGTAATAACAATACCAACCTCTCCCTAGTAAATAGGGATTCTAGGTAATCTCCCCATAGTGCCCAAGCTTTGACAAGCGTGTCGTGCATCTGGACAGCAGCTGAGAAGGCCTTATTAGCGTCATCAGATCTGTTAAAAAAAAGAAGTTCCTGAGATATTTGGTGGCAATGTCTTTTTTTAAAAACCGTTTGACAAGACTACAAAGCGTTCGAGTATGCATGAGAATTGGTGTGGTATCTAACCTTCCTATTTGGGCCAAGAACATTCCTTTGAGGGCATAAAACTCTGCAGTCATTTCCTTCGTGAAGTATCTCAGATTGGTAGATTCTATAACTTCCAAACCTTCCTGCAGTTCTGTCTTCCCCATGACGCCAGCCATCTGCAGGTAACATTTGACCTGCTGTCTTATCTTTTGGAAACAATCGACGATCGGCACTGAGGGGATCGTATGGATTCTGCGAAATAAACAAAAGTTGTAAAGGAATACGAATTTTGATGACAATGAAAATATTGTGCTGAACAAAATGCTTAAGCTTAGTAGAAAAATATTTAATAATAATTACGTATCAATCGCACCTGCTAAGAGAGTCAAGGCAAACTCCAGTGAGGTTGTGTTTTCGGGCTATTTTTCCAAAGTGAATAATAGCCTGGGCTGAGGCATGGACGCCCAACATGGACGTGTTCTGTTGCTGGGTGTCATGCTGGCCGTGGGTGTCGTAGTGGTGCACTATATGCTGGTAGTGATGTTGCCTCCACGTAAATATATCACTCCAGTGAGAAAGATCATCTGAGACCATAGGCAATCGGTTCCTATAGGAAATATTTTAAACCTTTGTTATTGTGAACGATAGAATATTGAACCATAGAAACCGGAGGACTGATATTCCTTCGTGTACAAAAAGTACAAAAAATAAGACAAAGTAACGGCACTACAGATAGTTAGAGATATGCCTACAAACCCTATGAATCGTATCGCTGTGGTGAATAGTAATTACAATTTATCAATACGAAATTAGAGGGCAATTTAGGAAGCATCTAATCTAGGAAGCAAGTAATACAAGCGGTTTAGGTTTTAAAACATGTTATCGTGAAACAGAACCGAAATTCATCCTAGAATAATAATAGCTTCCTTCATCCTAGAATAACATACTCGCTCTCACCTCCAGGTTTTCACAATAGCTTTCATATCATGAAGAGCTGCGTTTCGGCCAATATTGGCGGGTTGAAGGCCTTGGTGGATCTGTGCAGCCTCCTGCAGCTCCATTATCTGTTGTGCCGCCTAGAATAGAAGAATATATATTTTAAACGATATCACTTTATTTCTGAGTTCATACTAGAGTAGAAGAATAAGACGAACAACCCCAAAATAAAATAATATCTATAAGTCTTGAAATGCAGCATTTGCTTTACCACGAGAACATGGGACATTAGATCTTTACGTTTATAAGTGTGTATTCTAGGATCCAGACAAATTCTCTCTCGAGATGCGACATTCATGAGATTCGAAAAAAAAGAGAGTTCCCTACATACCTGGAGTAGATTGACATGAATGTGAGAGACAACGTTGGGTAACCGCCTCCATTCTTTGATGGCGAGGTTGGAGGACACTTCCACGAGTCTCTCAATCATGTTTAGATGGTGGTCTTCAGGATGACAGATGGCGATATAGCCCCTGTAAAGGTTCACTTTCCAAGCCATTTCTTTAGGACATGAGAGTTCAACCTGAATGTCGAAAACAAATAACCAATAAAGGTAAGCAAGAAAAAAGAAAATGAAGAGAATAGTACGAATGACTGTATCATAGTTTTAGTTCAACAAGGAAACATTAACAACTTCGATATTTTCGCCTCTCAGTCCTCTAAGTTTGAAACTTAAGTTAAAAGAAGTAATTTGGCTTCTAAGCATGATAGAATGATGGGACAAAGGCCAAAAGTATTCTTATGTTAACGAGAATATTTTACACATGAGTGGCAATAATATGTGATACAATTAGAAAAATTGCATGCCTGCACTAGCTCGGTTATAACACCTGTCAAGTGTCAATTAATGCTTTATCAGATTCAGGGCCCATGTGTGGAGGAGGACCCCCTGACGGCGAGGAGGGCATCACATATGGCAACAATTAGGAGGCAGCTGCAAATCTATTCATAAACATTAATATTTTCTCTTCTAAAAGTCCCATGTTGATGTTTTACAGATCAAAATTATCCTAACGACTGTGAGAATATGCCTAAACATGATTCAGAATGTATATTTCACAAAAAAAAATCTTTTAAAGTGAAGCATGTTGACATGTAAGCTCATTAGCTTAATTAGCTGATCAGATAGAGAGGGTCGACACACTGGGTCGGGGTGGGAGGGCGCATCAAAAACTCTAAAGACTGGGAGGAGTGAGAAGATAGTAATAGTATCATAGTAATAGCAATAAGTACCTGCGCTAACGCTTCTTTCATTTGCGTCCACTTGGGCACTCTCCAAGCGGATTCAAGCACTAAATGTGGGTTGGTGTTGCCTTTTGAGTTGGCATATTCCAAAAGTAAATCCCACTGATTCAATTCCTTCGAACACCTAAAATATTCAAGGAGGAGCAACGTAGAAACAAGTCGTAAGTTAGTAAAAAAAGGTGAAAGGAATGTTACAGGACAGAATAAACAATCCAAGTTCAAAATTATTACGAACACAACATTTGCATAGAATGAGGGTAAACTATTCACAGTAGCTTTATGCCGAAACACATAACGTTTATGACAAGAATATTCAGCAGCAGATACTACAGATGTTCTTACGCCGAAATACGAGAAGTTTATAATACCTGATCCAGTGTTCTTCCCAAAGCTTATACTCGGGTAATACTGAAGGTGACGCCGGACCAGAGTTATGGTCTTGCCTGGCTTTGTTCATTGCCATTTCGTAGGACTTGAGCGCCTGCTCAAAGAAACCATGTTGCTCGTAGGCCAAAGCTACGTTCGTTTCTGGGAACTTGGCTCGTTTCTGCCAGATACCAACCAACATGTCTTCCTCTCTTAGTAAACTATATAAATCACATAAAGAGTCCAGGGTCTCCTGAAAACAAAAATAACAATTTATTTTAATAAAAAGGGAGGAAAGGGGGTTGGAGGGAGATGGGATGTCTACCCCGTCATAAACAGGGGAGGGTGGGGAAAGGAGAGGGAGGTAAAGGGGATGTCTTCCCGGTGATAAACGGAGGCAGGTAGTATTATATTAGTTATGTCATATTAGTAAATGAATGAACGTTGGATGCTAGGCAACGACATAATTTTCTCAGTAGTTTGGAGTAAACTTGGAGAAATCAATGTTAAGACTATTTGATCAATACATTTAATAAGTGTATCTCACCTGTTGAGGGGATGTGACGGGCTCAAACTCATACTCTGATGTGACTGGTTTTGACTTCATGAGTTTGGTGCTGAGTCCGTTGTCAAAAGCAAGCTGTTCTAACATGAGAACAGACCTGTGCCACAGGTTATGGGTCTTGCCGAGGTACTGCAATACAAGACAGCAGTTGTAAATTTACAGGCGCACGGCATAAAGTCGGTTGGCAAGCATTGCCCATAAATATAGGATGAACTATAGATGATATTTCATTAAGGGAGACCCAAAAAAGTGGGATAAAACGTACCTTTAGAATACAAGGTCTGATGGGAATGCTCGGCAAACACTGACACATCGCCTCTACAAATGTGTGTATTGCGCTCGGATGGCAATCCTTTTGTATAACGTGACTACCTGAACAGAGGAATGGTCCCAACTCTCCGGCGAGGCCCTACAATGGGAAGGGAATGGTTTTTATTCATGGGACCCAAACGAGAAAAGAATCGGACCAATATATAGGCAGGAAAGTGACATGTAAAAGGATTTCACACAAGAAATCAAACAATTACTCACATGTTGCTGTCTATCGGTGAGAATCTTCCATATTCTTGGGAATAAATCCAGCCATGTATAATGGGCTAGCTCTGTGTTACTATGACAAAGCTGGGACAAAGCACTTAGGCAGGACATCATCTAAAAATATCATTGATACCGACATCATATTAGGTATAGTAATATCAATTTCCACTTGGGCACCTGCATATCTCAAATACGGAGTTCATACAGTACATACGTCTGAGACAAAATATCAAAGTGGACATTTTATGGAACTTGTCGGTGGGTATGTAGGAACGCAGAATTGACCCAAGAAATACATTTCATAAAAATAACTGAATGTAGATTCAAAACATCAAAACGAATCTCAGAAATTGGTATATGCCTATAAAAGCAATCCCCGCGTCATTCGAATGATTCAATTCCATAGCCTTACCTTGACTTGACCACAGTTCTTGAGGAAATTAGCCTGTCGTGTTAGAAGCTGCTGCAGGATCTGTTTTGGGTCCGCTGGTTCCTTCTTAGCCACATCTTTAGTAGCGCTTTCCTCTGACGAGTCACCAGATAATTCTATGTCTATGTCATCCTGCGATTAGACGGATAGATGTAAGCATACCAACTGAACATAGGAGGAACTAGCCTATAATGCATACCTGGCCATTTAAATCATATACAATTTTATTCAATACAACTCCCTGTTGTAATGTTTAGTCATTTCACCTGAACCGACCGTTATCAACCAAGACCGACTGACCATGATCTATTAAAAGCTTTAGTAAGGAAATCAGGGATGGCCCCAAAACTTACATCTTCTTTGTTATTGTCCACTGACTCGACATCCATGGGTTCTTCCTTCATCTTGGAAACCATGTTGAAGGCTGCCCTGTCGTGACTGTCTGCCAGGTTCACCACCGAGGTAACACATGGCAGCACAGCCGAGGGGTTCGCACTGGTAATACTGAGGCCATTTACGGCTACCGCTAACAAGAGCTGCAAAACACAAATGCTCGATTCTTACTACAGGTTGAATTACACGTCATTTGGAAATGCGATTTACAGGTAAACAAGTTGCACCTGTATTCGACTACGTCCTGTTAAAACTCACTATGTGCTAAGCAGTGTGATCTACATTAAATTTGATTAGAACCGGATAATCAATTGGGCATAAATGAAACCACGAAAAATGACAGAATCACATACACATACACATTTTCTTTTTGTACATCTATGCATTAGATAGTATATATATACATACATACATCGTCCACTAATAAATCCCTTAATTATCATTGTGACTGACGACATAATCTTGAATACTAATTCAATAATGCCTTTCACTCTTTTAATGTAGTTGTCTTGGTATAAATACACAAAACACATACATATTCAATATTCAAAACTGTCATGCTTTCCAGCACATCCATACGCACGCATATGTATATTCAGAATTTGCAGGGCTACAATCATACCTTAATGTAACAAACATTTCACTAGCCAAAACATCCACTTACTCTTACAAGAACGAATATATTACACAATACACATGTATTCAAAACTGTTACAAGCTTACAGACGAAACTACAAAAAGCATGACATAAATTCTACGTGCTAAACAGACATTGTGAGTTAAAACCAATACATGTAGAAGAAAAAGTCAGTGATTGATTGGTAATAGCAACACAGATTTATTGATGGGGTTGGTTATCTAGTTAGTCCATAAGGATTCGTATTATTGCTAAAGTAACTATAGCCAATGGAGATGCAATGTGTACCTCAATGCATTGTTTGATCCAGAAATGAGCTCCCATGGACTCCCAGTTCTGGGAGCAGGTGATATAGAGGAGGCGGTCAAAAAGCTTGGGTTTGATACTGTTGTCAAAGACTTCCACAAACTTCTGTCTGATGTGGGGCTGGTTGCAGCGCAGACCAGCCAGGAAAGCAGGCTCAAGCTTGGACGTAAGTTCACTCCCACTCAACGAGACATCCCTGAAGAAATAAAGTAATATAAACAATATTTTGCTAAATTCAAAGCTTAATACCGGTACATCAAAACTTAAGGTGAGGGTATTTTACTAAAGCAGAGGTAACATTTTCTATAGAACAATGTTAAAATACCGTCTGAGACGATAATTACCTGTATATATAGTTGACTAATTCAAGGAATTGAGCATTCAATTCCTGCTCGTCGGGGAACCTCTTCTCCACATTCTGCATTAGCTTCACCAAGAGAATAGCTTTCTCCCTCAGGGAAGGTGACTGGTTAATGGCGATGGCCGTCTAGAGCAAATGAGAAACATTGACATTCGTAAAATACTTCTACAACATTGCTACTTCAAATTAGGGTAAAGCCATGAATACTGAGGCCGAAACGACAATCATGATTACAAGATCTGAACCGAATCCTTTCGTAAGTAAAATGATTGTTTTACCTTTGTTTTAACCCAGTCCTCGACCATCTTGGTAATAGCTTTCATTACTTTGCTGTCGGAGGTTTTCTCGATCAGTCCAACTAAAATTGTTCCGATAAAGCTCTTCCTCATGTCCATACTCATTACACCAACACGATTTTTCACGAGGTCCAACGAAAGTATAAGCAACTCGGACGCAACTAAAAACGTTAGAAAAGAATATAAATGGAGGGTAAATTTGGCAAGGGAATCCTCCTTGGGACTTAATTCACAAGAAATATTCGACAGTTCATACCGTTAGAGTTAAGAAAAGTAAAACCGTGAGAGTATTTACCGGGACTTGTTTCTGGAGTTGTGGGGGCGAGGTGTTCTCGTGCCATTCTCTGTAGGACGCGCATAAATGAGGTGATAAGTCTGTCTATATAGCACTGGTTGTGGATACAAGCCGCCTTTAGAACCATTAATGTACCAAACAGTTGTGAAGGGGACCCTGATGTTGACCTTCAAAATAAAAGAGTCAGAGATTAGTCTGGGAATTGGGTGGCAAGGATGGACGGTGTGGCAACCATCTAGCAGAGGTCGGGGGGGGGGGGGGGGATATTAAAAAGTTGTTGCGCTGAGACTTAACATTGTTGTGGAAACAAAACAGAAGCAGAAGCTTAGGTAGGAAAACAATAATACAGTATAGAATGTATAGTATAAGAACATTCATGAATAATAAAATTATACTTTCATAAAAGAACATAAATATACAGTAAAACCCTAGGAATACATACAATTGTCTTTCTGTTGGAGTCAAAGAAATAACCAAACTTTCCTAATTGTCTTCAATTGTCTAAGCATGACTATATGACTGCACTAAAACTGAATAGATATCTCGAATCAAATCAATCTATATAAAGCAGTAACCACTCTCTTTTATACGCTCATACTCAGCCAGAGGTGCCAACCTGTGAGGATTCCCAAATCCTAGTATTTCATGCAAAGGTAAAACCCTTTTCAGAAGATCCCAGTTAAAGGAAACTAAAGTAGATTACCAAGAATTGAGTCCCAGTAATACTCGAGACAGATCAGATTTCATGCTTGACAATTAAATGTTATCTTAAACTTACTTTTCGTAATTGGCAAGACCTTCGTACACAACCTTGGAGACACAGGCATACAAGCACTCTAGTTCTTCGTACTTGGATGCCACGTTAGAAGTTGCAGGCTCGGTGGGGAAGATGGACATGAGACGAGACAGGAGAGAGTGCACAGCTCGAATGACTTTAGAGTTGGGGCAGGTCATACAGGCAGCAATACCTCGTTGCAGAGGCTTGAAACTGGAGAGGATCACATCCCTCCTCTGTCAAACAAACAAGAACATCATTTAAATAAACCACAGCAAGATAAAATATTATGAAAAATACATAAATACAGGATTTAAATCAAGTAAGTTCACAAAACAAAGAGTGCACATACCAGTATGCCCAGGAGGAAACTAAGTAACTCCAAAGCTGTGCATATGTTGGCGAAGTTGGGCTGATGTGTCTCGACTGTCATGAGAAGTTTATCAAACCAGGCCAATTTGAGTTCCGCGTTGGACCAAACTTCAGGTCTCAACGCAGTCTTTAGAAGTGTAACACATCTCCTCGATAAGAGTTCACCCGGCGAACCCACGGTGGTAGAAGTTTCATTCACCTACAAGTTTATTATACATTTTGAAAATAATTAGAGCATAGAAATATTAAGCAACACAGCAGGAGATAGCAAACGTACTATCCGTAAAAGTAGAAATGAAAACTCCATTCTTCAATTGAATAAATTGTGAGATATTTATAAGTGGTATGAATTGAGATAAAGTACTTACATGACATGCTATCTTCAACAGGAAATTGACAACGTTGTCACAGTATTGTTTTTCAATCGGTTTAGAACCGTCGGTCTTGGATGTGCTAGTCTGCATAGAATGCAACATCAAAATCATTAGAATGTTATCAATGTAGAGGACGTAAAAAAGGTAAAAGGTGATCAGAAATTATATATAGTGTTACTGTTATTGATGTCCCATCCTTCTACTCCCGGCGACTAGGGAAAAGAAATTAAATTGCAGATGAACTGAAGTCACGTCATCCGGTACCACAGGAAGACCACAGAAAGGCAGTGTGCAACATAGTGAATTGGGAGACCGGAGACCGTCGGTCTCTTCCAAATTGTAACAGTGGAGACCGACAGGATTTTACAGAGACCGAAAAAAGGGGTGCATTAAAATGATAAATAACACACAGAAAATAAGATTGTCTAAGACAAGGCCAGGTAGACAACCAATTAACAAGTCAACAAGTGATTTAACTCACAGAAATTATTACTTTTATTTTGGCTGTTTTTGTAATACATGAAAAGTTAGACAAGATAATTTTATCACTTGTCCATTTCACTAGAGACCGTCGGACTCAACCTAATATCAATATCAGAGACCGACACAAATTCAATGGAGACCTGGGCGTCGGTCTCTGGGTTATGTTGCACACTGGAAAGGTGGACTGGAGGTCATGAATTAATCATGTGACATGTATGGACCACACCCGATTAAAGATAGGGAAAGAACAAAAAAAAAAACAAATAAAAAAACAACATTCACATACCGTACTGGGTGCTGGGGCTGCAGTGGAGCTGTGTCGTAGTCTTTTTGCCTCTTGTGGGGAGTCTACCGAGGCTGAGCGTTTCACAGGTACACCAGGGGTTAGAGTGGGCTCGGGTGTTGAAGGCTGGCAAGAATAGAAGCATTTAATGTACAAGAAAGCAGTTTTACCACCAGTGATCTCACTTCACTGCCACCCCCACCACCACTGAATTTGTCCACCGAAGACGATGACACGGTAATATGAAGTGACGACTAAGAATGATCGCAATGTAGCAATTCCGATTACCTACTTCTACATAAACACATTTAACTGCCCATTGGAATAAAAAATAAAACTCTTTTAAGTTTGAAATCAAATCAAGTCATGAAGCTGTAGGTATGTAATAGACCTTCCTAAGATATTGGACAACAAGTTGGGTAAAAATAAAAAGAATCGGACAAACAGTTTTTGCGCTATGAACACTTAAATTTAAAAACGCTGAAAATGACCAACAAGTAACAGTTACAGGCGTACACGCACCGCAACACTTGTGGTTGGTGGGTATGTGTATGGGTGTAGTAAAGAAAAACATTTTTGATTGATAACATGGCAGCCATTTATCGTCATGTTTGACATAGTGTTATAGCCTGACAGTGACAGCTATTCCTTAACTACCGTAAGGATTCCGCCGTAGTCACGAGGTTCTCGAAGCAAACAAGAATAACATAGGCTTGCAACTCAAATGAAATATAACCAACCTCTTTATTTGTAAAATCAAAATCAGCATATCTCTCACAATTGCGATTCCATTTGATCGTGTATGCTTGTGGCCATTACCTTCAGACCCATGCACAGAAAGCTGTTGCGAGTGGGGACGTGGAAATCGCTTTAATTTTGGAAATCAAAAGATTTTAGCTGATGTAAAGCATTTATTTGGTAAAAACAACAGGAAATCTGTCATAATTCAGACTTTATCCCGGTAATATGACCCGATACGAGCCTAGAGACTGTTTCGCATGTCACCAATTTAAAGCTTTCCAAAAATGCCACTGGGCCTGCTCATGCTTACCAATTGCCGTTTTACTAACTGAACTATAGAGAACAAATTTTAAAATCGCTACAAATGAGCTTTAAATATAATATTCATGCAAAATAAATATACCACATTGTGTATTCATGGGTACTATAAGAATGGTTTAGTTATCCAATTTGTATCTCTGATATTAAAAAAGATTTGTGTGCATATGTTATAGGCTATTGCCTATGTCTCCTACCCCATAAGCACCCTTTGAAGTGTAGGGTTACACCTACTCATTATGTATTTATTTATTACCCTATGGACGCGGAGCTTTCTAAATAAAGACTCAGAACAACCCAGACTGGCCTTGTGTTAACACCTACATTGACTTGTGTCCTCGCTATATTATCAATTATCATTACATAACACATAAAGGATGATATGTTGTTAGACACCACAGCCCAACGAGGTGGGACAAGAGGTGGGTATATAAGAAACTCAATGACATGGGGACTACCAGATTCTTCTTTAGGCACAGGCATTGAGTGATGTGTCACCACGGAGGACTGGAAAAAGGACTGGGAAAAGGTGGCGAAAAACATAAAAGGACATCGGAAACTGGAAAAACGGCTACGGCAAGATGGTTACGAAAGGGAGGCTACAAAACGGCCTGAAACAACCCAAGGCCGGCTGATAGAGCAAAAAAAGCCATAATAATACTCCGGGGCAGGCCAACCGCAGAAAAAATGATCTATTTTTTTTCTGTTGACCATATATATTTCTGGATATATAGAATACTTCTGGATATTTACGACTTAAGCATTATGACAAAAATAACAATCCATACCTCTACAGTGCCATCTATATCCTCTTTAATGCGCTGCACTTCCCATTTTATGATCACCTCAGCAAGATCCACAGCTAGTTTTCGATGTTCAATTGTGGCCTGTTCAAATTAAAAGAAAAGGGATTTATAACAGTATACTTATATCATAATTATATTGGTCTCATAGTCTAGTATAGAATAGGCTGCTAAGGCAGTCCTTCTCCTAAAGATCCAATAATGAAAAGTTGAAAAGACTATGGAATAAGCAAATAATATACCAGCATGAACAAACAAGGATTAGCTGGAGGCTTTTTATTCTAAAGATTATCGTGAGTGCCATAAGACTGGCACAATTATGTAGAGACAGTAACAACGGATTCTTGCACCAACCGAACCCCATTCTTTCTCACACGTCCGCGCACTCAGCATATAAGGTCAATGTTTTAGCATTCATATCGCGCCAGTGGCTAGGGGCTATAGACTCCCAGTTTAGACCGCCAGTATTGCCAGCGCTGAACTTCTTATGCCATCCTGTTTAATATGTCTAACATAGGATGAACATTAGAATGTTTATATTTTTATTATTTTCTCCCTCTGGTGATAATAAGCCTTTCTGGGCTTCTTTAGCTTTTATTCTTTATTTCTCAAAATTGTTTTCTACTGCCAAGGCTTAGCAACTTAGTATCTTGGTCTAGAAATACCTTATTTACCGACTTTGTGAGTGTTTCCTCTGTTAAAAAATTATGAGGAAAAGGCAATGTACTTACATTTGGTGTGAAGCCAAGACGTTGAATGGAGTTGACCATATGTTGTATGAGGTGGTGTCTTACAGGATAATACACCTTATAATGACGCACCAGCAGGTGTAAGATATGCACCAACTGAGCTACTGTGTGACCTTCTTCCACAATTATTTTCTTGGTCCAATGGGTTAACATACCCTGAAATACAAATACAAGAAATTGTAAACCACGCGAAAGTTCAATTACATTCGATGGCAGACCGAGAACTGACCAAATGTTTCAAGGAAACTATAGAAGTCACCTACGTTGCCATCTTCCATTCGACCAGGCATAGCTGGCGTGAGTATTTCCAAAGCTTGCCGCACAACAGTTCGTGCTTCGACAGCATGAGCTTTGAGCAGGGAGTGGAACACCTGAAAAAAGTACATGAAATTATTACAGGGACAAATAGAAAATCTTGCCAATCAAAGATTCTGACGTCCTCTAATGACGCGCCGTTGCTCAAGGGAGATTTGAAAAAGATGCTCAGTAAGACTCCCAGAAAGATAAAAAAAAAAAAAAAAAGAAAATCCCACCAGAAACGGGAGGATTTTGACTGAAGAGAGGTCCAACAAATACCTGCAGAACAATCCTTTTGTGGATGGCAAATTTGGCTATAATGTGGGAGAGGAGGAGGTGACCGTGGTACTTAGTGGCAGGATCGACACAGTTCTTGGCTAGAAGACATGGCCATGCGAACGTCATTAGTCTTCGCAATTTATTTCCTTGTTTCCTAGAAAAATATTTATAGATACAATTATTTCGTTCTTCAACGCGCTTATGAAATACAGAGTTAAAACTGCACTTCCTTCTATTTGCGGTATTAATAGAAAATCAGTAAATGCTATGCCTGGATTTGCCTTGAACGTTACACTATATCAAGCCTAGGTCTAAAAAGGATTATCAAATAATGTGATTTTGACTAACTTGTTCGCAGCATCATGTATGTGAGGGGAAGCTTGTTCCACAAGTAGCGAAGAGAACTGCAGTAGCAGAATACGGACAGCGTCTGATGTTCCGAATGGGTTGTCTGGATCTATGACTTTGTTGATAAACACAGAAATGATGTTTTCTGAGTTGTCCTGGTCTGGCGCTGGTGATCCACCAATGAGCCTTTCGCCATCGCCCCGCTCAAATGCGTTGGCAAAGCAAGTAATGAGCACATACTGGAGCACTTTGGCTTTTAGCTCTTGAGGCCAGCTTGAATCATGGAAGACCTCAACAAACTTGAAGAAGGCGCGCCTCTTCCATTCCACTGTGTATGTCTAAGACGAGAAAACAAGAGAAATTATGAGAATAGATCGATAGTTCAGATTAGTCTAAGATAGTATTAAAGGACCACTCGTCCGGTGTTTCCGGAAATTTAATGCAAATTAAATTAAGAAATAAACTAACATTTGGTGAAGTGTATTTCGGGTTCTGCATAGCATCAATAAATGCAATGCATTCTGTCACTATACCGGGTATAAATAAGAATAAAATTAATAAAATGTACCATCAATTATATATGAAATACGTACATCTGCAACAGTATCCTCGAGGAAGTCCTTGAAGAATTGGAACTGAGGAATGAATCGAGAGGTGAAGCAACGTAGCATGTGGAACAATAACTCGATCTCGAGGGGGTGGTGTCTGTAAAATATGGTGAAACAAATTCCGTAAATAGATATAAATTTACAATATACAGGCTGATTTTCTCAATAAGATATTTACAAAAAGCACTACGGTACTTAAAGATTCTGAAGTATACAACTAGTTATCATTTTTCTTAAAATTAAATAACATGATATTATGTTACAAGTGTAGTATTCCGTGGCTTCAGGGCGCCCCTATAGACACTCTTGATTTGTTAGCGCACTCTTCGCACACCCCGCGCACATGGCACACACATTGTGCAGGTCGGGCGCACACAGCGCACTGTGTGGGCGAAACTTCCTCCAAGGGGCGTTCCAGGTCGGGAACCCATCAATTCCAGTGATGGAATCTATAACTCAGATCAAGCATCAACACCACATAGAATCGTTCATGGGAATCACTGAAAGGGAAGTAAGGACACGACTGGTCTTACTTGCTGATCTTATTATCATGTACCATCTCCATAGCAGTGGACAGTGGAGGCAGTTCTAGTGCAGGAACTGGTCTCAGATCTCGCGATGGATTGGTCATCTTGACCACTGGTACTATTGTACCTCACCTGCCTGTATTTTACGGGAAAGTGAAGTAGGAAAGGCATTTCCTCTTCTTGTCATATCTATGTCGAATTAGGGTTCACTTCATTTTGGTGTCGTGTCCTAAAGCTTGTTTGAGCGCTGTTCCGCCGACTGTGGATGAAATAGGATTACATTTGAAGACGTATGGAGATTCCAATAAGGAACTGGGAAGATAAAACGAAAGCTCTGAGCGATCGCCACACTGAATGGCGCACAGCCACCCAGGACTTGCAACTCCTTGAAAGACTTGCTAGAAGACGCTGAATCCTTGGCTTCGGGTGCTAATCCAGTGATTCCCATGAGTGCTTATAAAGCCTGGTCATTAACGTCCTTTGTATACTCACAAGGGCCTTTGGTCTTTGAACCCACAATCAGAAAAGCAAAGATTCGCGGCGGTCGTTGCAAGTTACGCCCGACGTGCCTTTAACTAGCAACGGCCGCCGCGTCGCTTGGACACCACTCTACCATGGAGAACCAACGTCAGAAAGAAGTCTCAGATCTACTCTTCCTCAGATGAACGTTACATTCTGCTCAGAAGTAGAGCGCTCCGTAAAGCGTTACGTTACGCGCAAGTATACGCTTATATTCGCTTGTGCCTTAATCACTGCTGGCTGAGAGTTCATTCATGACATTTACTCACTTGAAGTAGTTGAGGAGAGATTCTACAAGCAGCCTTGGTTCTTGCCAGTGGACATAGTCAACATTATCCTGCGAAAGAAATATGAATCGAGATTTGAATGTACCATCATACATTTACGGTGACTAGGAATCTACAATGTATTTAATTCAAACAATTTGCAATCAATCTTGATAGAATCCCATTTGTTTGTATCGTGAAATATGCACATGAGATTCGTTCATTTGAATGATGATGCCTACCACTTTGCGATGCCTCTCTTGGAAGCTGTCTGATATCCAGATGGTGAGGAGATGGTGGACAAGGTTCTGTTGACCCGACAGCCAATTCTCATCGTACTCAACGAGCGTGTTAATAATGAGGATAGCCTGAAACTGTAGCTCGGCTTTGGTGGCGGGCTGGATAGTATGGCCAGGCTGAGAAAAACACAAACGTAAACAAATATTGAATATTGTAATATCGGTTGCTATCTGCTAACCCAATATTGCTAGAGCTTTGACATCTAACCTCTACACCAGAAGCCAGAATCTTATCACTTTGCATTGCCAGAAAAGGGGACAATACAGATCTCGAAAAATGTATCGTTTCTCCCTTTCACAATACAAGTTGAATAGAACAGGTTTATCCAAAGTATTTGTTACATTGTTTGATGAAGTGTGTTCGCCCCTACACCAGAAGCATTTATGTTACATTGTATATTGAAGGACTTGTAAGTTAATGCACAGCACGCAGGCTACTAAATATATCGTATTTAGGTCTTAGATACAGAACCGTAATAATATCCGAACGGTCGCTGGCAGTTGTATATTAGATTGTATATCTCAATGTTGGCCAAGTCACTCAATGAGCTTCAAACCACCTATTTGAATACTTGTAAAGTTGCGTCAACTCTTGCCAGATACTTTAAAAAAAAATCACAAAAAAGTTTCAACAACCAAACCTACCTGAGTTTGTGGGTATGTCGCATTAGCCAAAGCAATGATGCGATTGGGATTTCTCTGCAGAACTTCTCGGAACGGCAGACCGTCTTCCCTGTTTCTGAGCATGCTTTCAAAGAATCTACTCCACTGTTGGTCTTTGATATTATTCTCCTTGAGGAAGAACTCAACTGTTTCTCCTGGGTATCTCAGCAAGAACTTCATAAGAGGTTCGTGGAAAGGACTACCCGCCTGTTAATTGCCATGAAGAAATTGAGGAATTATTATCGTCAAGCAAACAGTAAAAACTTAATGAGTCGAACACAAACCATTATTTACATATCTTACATGTCGATTGTGATTGTTCATATATGTATACGGTAAGAATGTTAAAATCTCACCTCGATGTTAAGGGCCTTCTCCCCCTTCAGGGTTAAAGTGGTCAGAGGTTCAATCATCTTTTGGGTAGCAGCGGTGGTCAGATGGAACATGTTGATAATGGCGGCGCAGACCTTCAGCTCCTGAAATCAGTTACAGCAAGTCAACTGTATTATAAAGCATTCAAAAGAAGAAGGTAGATAACTAAAACAGATTCATTAAAGTCCTTGTATACTGAGCCGATTCTCATGCGATTTTTCGGCAACATCAAATCATGTAAATGATACTTTTCCCAATAAGGTCCTACTGCCACTTCATGAACTAGATTGGTAAACTGGAATTACCCTGGTATTTGTTTCAAATTTATTACAGCATTAATACAAAGAATTTTCATCGAAAATCAATCAAAATTAACCTGAAAACTATGTTAGATATTCTTTGCAATATTTCTGATATCAAAAGTTAACTACTTAAGCCTATAGGGATTTTCAGGAATGCTTTTTCACTTTTTAAAAATGAAAAACTACATATTTGTTTTCTTCAGAATTGTAACAAAGAGACAAAATGTTTAAAGCACTTTTTTGTATTGCGGTGGTCTAAGAGAAATGCTGCGGTAGGGCAGGCGGGTCATTTCCGAGGCGGCATTTCCCGCATGGGGATTTATTGGTGGACAAGTCCCTTTAGACTGAAACGGTGAGTCGAGTAGAAACCTTACCGTTGACACAACTTGGCCGTTGATACGAGCTTGTCCTCCTTTCTGCGCAGCAATAGCGACATCCATCCACTTCTTCAAATGTGTCTGCAAACATAATGTATGAACACATTAATGGACTTCCATTTACTTTGGATTTTCTTTAACCGACCACTCAATGTGTTTCCACACAACGGTATTTTGGACTTGTATTTAATCTGAACTTAAAAAATAGCAAAATCCAGTATTCATATTGTTCGCTTTTATTACAAATCAGTTTCAAATTCGTCAATATTCCAGGCACATTCCAAAATGGTAAGCTCTGCATTAACTCGTATTTATAAGGAAAATAGAGAATGGAAGGAGGTGCTATATTTATTGGAAGAGATTGTGCAGTACTACTAGTACTGAGATCAATTTCTTATATGCCCCTAGCATAGAACCTTTGTTTTAGGGTTTTGGATCGTCATCCAAGTATCTTAAAGCTAAAAAAACCTTTTTATTGATATTTTATACGATAAAGATATTTGTGTCAGATCCACTTTATTGTACCTTTCAAGTGAAATGAATGAGCATATAGTAAAAAGTGTAATAATACCAGGAGTTGTTCGCAGAGTTTCTCGTTGAAAGTGTTTGGGAAGAGCTGTGTGAGGTAGGAGAGGCGTTGGATGATGTTTAGGTTAAGTGACCTGTAGTCGGCCAACAGCAGTAACAGTGGTCGCATCGAAGTGTGTACCGTTTCCACATCTAGATTATATCCAGCGATGAACTGGGGAAAAAAGGAAATGAATGATTACTTTACATTGTATGATTTTAACTACGTATGATTTTTACTATAAAATTCCATCACAATTATAAAATTCTAGAAGTGCATGCACGGTTAAACATAACGAAGAGTTACTTCCATGTCGATAAGCTCAGATATATCTGGTGAGGTGCCATTACCTTCTTCATGCACTCATAAGCACATTGCTGCAGCTCCGAGTTAGTGGAATTAAGCGCTTTGTAGAGAACAGGGAAGATCTTATCCCGACA
Source organism: Sthenelais limicola (assembly GCA_942159475.1). NCBI lineage: Eukaryota > Metazoa > Annelida > Polychaeta > Phyllodocida > Sigalionidae > Sthenelais > Sthenelais limicola. The sequence goes on along the minus strand of OW804096.1, from coordinate 110,033,958 downwards.
CTGCTGGATGGTGGAACATGCAGAAAGGGCCTCTGAAACAGAATAAACATACTGCTTGTAAATTCTGCTATCAATGCGAACAATGAAGGGGAGAGCAACTTTACAATCCTCCCATCCCTCTACTTGGCTTTTTTTATCGTTCTGGTAGCCATTACCCACGTTCTTTGATGAACCATGAGAATTGATATCGTTAGGTCCTTGAACTTTCAATTATTTAGTTGTTGCACCTCACAAAGGCCAATCGGAGAGGAGAATTAACATTGATTGTAGTGTCTGCCTGCAGCTCCCGCTCTGATGCACCTGCATGTACCCGTCTTATCAGTGTGTGGGGGCGGCCGCGCGGCACGGCACGTAGAAGAGATAGACACATGTGGACAAATGAATGAGGGAAATATTGTTCTAAAATGGGGAGTATTGTACGCAGAGACATGATTCAAACGGGAACTTTCTTGTTTTAGTGTGTTATATGTCATTTTGATTAAGGGCAAGCGCTATGGATGTCAGAAAATGTGCGAAACTTTGACAGCCAGGAAGAGCCAAGTTGTACAAGATGGACACATATTAATGATAGTGCGGGGGTCCAGCAGTGTATATGTTTTGCGCAATTCGATGTAGTGACACATAGAAGGCCTTCTCCTTATAAAACGACAGTCATAATAAAGTCTTATTACGAATAGGCCACTTCACATATCCGGCGGTCAGTGAGTGCGGAGTTAACCTCCAAAATATTTGTAAAATTTAGCGGATTATTTTACCAGGAATTTGGCATGAATAATCTTAACATATGGTCTGATAATCTTCACTTACTCAATGCACTTTTTCTGAGTGGAACCAGGTTGGTGACGGATTTATAGCAAGGTAGTTTCAGGAGAACGGCATCCTCAGCATCACAAAGACTTTGTAGCTGCATAGGTAAACAAAAAAAGATCAATATAAATCTACACAAACCAAAAATAGAAATCTAAAACAACAACATAATTAACTCACTTTATTATTATATGCCAACACCATTTTATCATTCAAGCAGTAACAATGGCGAAACGATAACCTACCTCAGCAAAGAAGACTTTATGTTCCATGGTATTGAGGTCGATAGTAAAAAGTTTGGGTTCCAATGTGGTACAGAAAGTATTGCCCTCCTAAAAATCAAGAGAAATAAATCGTCAATTATAGTAAAAAAAAATACCCTCAATACTGCAGGAATACTTAAAGAAACACAACGAGTGTAAGTGCATTAATTTAAAATAAGGTACAAATCGCACTTGCCATAAGACCGATCTGTGCATTGGCTGGCTGGTGCCTCAAGAGATGCTTCTTGGGAGGTATCATATCCTGTAGGACGTCCTTGTGAGGCTCCATTATTTCTGTAACTGTCTTACCCATGGTTTGTGCAACTACCTTCAGAGAATGCATGGCCTGCAGAGAACGACAAATCAATCAACATTCTTGGGCAACCATCTAATACAGTCAAGAGTACATTCAAGGTTAAATGTGTCCATCATCTAGCCACATATAGCGGAGCTGGATTATAAGAACTTTAATTTCTACATTAAAAAAGATAAAAAAAATTCTGGATTTAACAAACTCGTGTTGTTTTATTTATAAGGATAGCAAACTAAGATTGGTAAAAATAAATGTACACTGGCCGCCTAGCAGGGGGTCATTATGGCCCTCTCTGGACCTAGTCAATGGAATGCCCTTGAAATAGTCAATCGTAAAGTCAAAATAGTCAATTGTAAAGTCTAAATTGTCAATCGTAAAGTCAAAATAGTCAAACGTAATGTCAGAAAAGTCAATCTTAAGTCGAAATAATCAATTAATGGTAAAGTCGAAATAGTCAATCGTAAAGTCGAAAAAGTCAATCGTCAAGTTGAAATAGTCAATCGTCAAGTTGAAATAGTCAATCGTAAAGTCAGAAAAGTCAATTGTAAAGTTGATAGTCAATCAAAAAGTCAATTGTAAAGTCAAAATAGTCAATCGTAAAGTCAAAATAGTCAATCATAAAGTCAGAAAAATCAATCTTAAAGTCAAAAGAGTCAGTCGAAAGAGTTAATCGTAAATTTGAAAAGTCAATCAGCTGCCACAATGTGGATTGCAAGTGTAACAACTTGATATATTGTATCAGTTGCAAAATATGCAACATACAATATGTAGGCAAAACAAAGCAATTGTTGAGCCAACGCATGTATCATTACCCGACTATATCATTACCCGATAGTTTTAGCAAAACTGTCCCATAAGTTCAACTTACCTGTTCTCGGACTAGGGTGTTCGGTGACGTCACTTGACGCACGAGCTCGTGGATGACATCATATTCTGATTTACGCTGAGCGTTGATAAGATCGTCACTGCTGCCCTCTGACAGGGGTTTGGCGCACTGTATGAGCATCAGCTCTAGATTGGTCTTAGCCATGTCCACGGCACCACTTGATACCTGAACACATGAATAGGACAACTGAAAAAGAGTGTCTCTAACGACTCACGTACAGTGGATTTCTATACTTGAGAAGAAACAGGTTTCATTACAATTACATATATATACACACTATTTAGATACTATATTCTAGAGAGCTAAAAAGGCCGTAGTGCACGCTAAATATTAAATAAAAATATAAAAGTGCACCGAACATGTAAAATAAGTATAGTATCGATCATCATCGATATGAAATAAAGAAATAAATAAAGAGTAAGAAAGCAAACTCGTTTGAATTTGAATATTTCTCACCTGACCAAGGCCTCTTCGCTTGACACTAACCTCTCCCGTGAGGTCCATCATGACAAAGAGCAACGCTTTCAGGAAAACAAATTGGTGGTCCAGCACCCAACGCTGAGACATTCTCTCCATAAGCAATTTTATGGATAAGCAACTGCCAGGTAAAAAGAAATAATTAGTGAATATTTGGAAAAAGCTGAACAATTTATTAAGTTATACTCTATTGTAGAGGTTCTTTTTTATATATTTAGTTCACCATTAACCTAATGAAGTTAAGGGAAACTTACCCTCCCAGTTTGGCGTACCATGCCCTTTCGTAGCACAAGGCGCACATACGTTCAACAAGGTACTCAAACATGGGTAGCTGACATGCCTGCAAAAACAAAATATTATGAGCTACAATTTGTTACACACTAGAGCGGAACAACTCAGGATTTCAACAGAGCCTGGGAGCTGGGAGGTGCGATAGATATTCAATTACTAGCACCGAGTTACATTCTCTCTATATATTAGGTTTGAACATGCAGTCATCTATAACTTAAATAAGGTATATACAAACTTTAAAAATAAGTACTAATAGTATAGTGCCTACCCTCTCTTTAGAACCGAGGATGGTGCTTGCGGTCTCGTGAATGAGGACGAGCGCCAGATGACCAGGCTTACAAAGCTCCTTCTCCTCGTGTCCCATAATGACGGCGAGAGCATCGATCATAACTTGTGGGTCCATGCCCTGCAGCTTCGACTGCTTCTCACCCAGCACTGGGAAGGGACCTGTCACGAAACAAGTAGCAGAGGACGGTCATTATATCGCTTTTAGAATTATACATCTATCAAATGAATACCATCAACTATCGTTTTCGTCAGGCTTCACACCCAGAGAATCTTACAGCCAATGCCTAGTATAGGCATCTATTGTTAACAGATACTGGGGTGTATGTGATTAGTAACTTTATATAAGCGATGGAGGGCTAGGTAGTACTCACCACACTGTTGTGCAATTGCCACCATGGTGTAATGCCTGACCATGGCAGCCATGAACGGTAGAACCTGGGGCCTCAAGTCCTTGATAGCTGCCGCCACTGGAGAATACATGAGGTCAACCAGTCATTACTATTTGAGTCATAACAAATGTATCAAACTACAATGGGCCACGACAATGAGCACACATTGATAACTAGCCAACGGCACACGAGAAAAACATTAAGACAATCCATAACATAAAAATCTTACCAAACATTCCAGTTAGAGCCTGTTCCTGCACTTTTCGTGCATGGGAATCAAGACATTTGTACAAAGATGTCATCGATCCCGTGTTGATTTCCCGATCAAAGAAGCTAGGATAAAAAAACACAAGCGTCGGATGAAAGAAGTTTAGACATTTACGAATATGGGAGGTAAATTTGCCAAGATTATTTCAGAAGGAAACATTTGTGTACTTACTCGACGTGTGAGAATAGGTGACTTAGAGTCTTCTTCTCATCATCTAAGTTCATCATGGCAACCAAGAAGCACTTGATGACCTCCCAGGCCTGTTTACGATAGTAGGATTCGGTGGTTGAGGCCTTCAATGCATTCAGAGCTGTCTCCACAGCTCGCTCCATGGGTAGGTTTGTCGGACTCTTCACATCTTGGAAGTACACCTGAATGCAGGGTCCAACAGTCTCACGTTCGTTGTAGTTCAACTGCAAATATAAACCCATATGTCAGTAATCATTTTAAGGCTTCTGATAATGACTGGCGGTGAGTATATTCAATGAGAGTGGAAGAAAGAGAGGTTCAGCAGAGGGGCCTATATGGGGGGAACCTAGGATGAGCTTGTTTTTTATTCTTATCACTTATTAAGTGCTAATGCCAGATAGTGGTGTGTGGTTTTCTTGGAAGTGGGCAGATGTGGTCACTCCAGTAAGGGTATATTTCTCCATCTTCAGCTGCTTTCCAATGGCTGTTGCATGTTGGCCCAATAATTTTGCTTTTTTGCTACCTTCCGATCTGGTGAAAATGATGGGATAAGTTTGATCTTTCACCAGATCGGAACATTATATAGATTACAAATATTCATGAGAATTTGAGACCTTAATACTCAGCTCAATAGATCCGGGTCATATTGGTCCTTAGAGAAGGGAAACCTACCATCTGAAAGCTAAAGACAAGGGGATTCACACCAAATGCTTACCATATAGATATCATAAGCAACCTGGCCACAACCTGGGCCCAAAGTAACCGTTTTCTTGTAAGCTAATGTGGGTCAGGGACTTTTTGGGGAGTTTCAGAAAATGGAATTTAGGGCTGAAAACAAGCTCGAGACTAAAGGATTGCCACCTGGCCTGTGGTTTTATGCTGTGTGGCACTGAAGGACTCTGATGTTGGCTTGTGGTCAGATAAATTATACCTGATAAGGCATACACTCTGCCTTAGAAGTTTAGGGCTGTAGAGATGGGCCTCTCTTTCTTCCACTCTCGTTGGTATATTGTAAAGGTAGGTTTATTCAAATCATACATTACTGAAGTAGAGTACGATGTAAGACCCATTTTTGTCTTGTATTACATTCCAAGTTGATACAAATTGTATAGAACAGAACATACCATTATATGACTAACGGTTTAATTCATTTACATAAAGAGTCTAACATTTAACTGTCTACATTGACTTAGCCAAGCTAAGGTAATGAAATGTATATATATACCTTTTGCGGTTCTCTAAGCATTTTTCTATTGCCACCACCGAACTTGCCCAACACCCTGAAGGCAACCTGTGCAATGTTATCAGAGGGGTTTCTAAGGGTCCGCCACAGAGCTTGCATCAGCTCAGCACGGACAGGCTGTATATGGTCGTACAGGAAGTCAGGCTGAAGGTTGTCCACACACAGCTCCAATGTGCGTAGACCCTGAAACCAAGAGCGTGAATATTAGGGCATAGAATGTCAATAGATATGCTGACAAAATGTGAGAATATTGATAGGTTAGACGAAAAAAACTACAGGGAACTCGCGATAAATAATAATACATTCGTTCTCAACTCCGGTTACCCAGAGGATAAATCAAAAGTAGAAAACAGGGAAAGTAGAAATGAATGGCACATCTTACCTGACTAACTAGCGTCTGAGATCCATTGAGAGCAGAGACGAGTGGGTCCATAAGCATAGGCAAATAGGGTAATAGCGAGGAGAGGCGGACAGGTACCGTCAGACACAGCTCAACAAATAGGTCCTTCATATGCTGTTTGTGGAGCCCAGACTGGAGACTGTTTAGACCTGGGCAAGAGGGGAAAGAATGTTATATATATGGTCAATATTAACAAAAGGCAAAACAAATCATACAATATTGGCCTAAATTAACAAAAAAAAACAATATTGGCCTTACATTAAAAGCATAATTTGATGCATACACATAATAAAATAGGATTAAAGATAACGACAAAAAAAGAAAACAAAGATAACTGACTGGTGATTCGAACTAATAAGTCAGGCCAATAAGCCGGATCAATATTCGGAAACTTACCCTGCAGTAGATTGGGAAGCAAGGGTAGGAACTCTTGGTAGAGGAGATCGTGGGAACCACCACCAATAGACCTAAATAGAGCTCGTAGCAGGAGGAAGTAGTTGTAGGGTTCCTTGGCGCTTAGGGCCAACTCCATTGAACGATTGACGATGGTGTGTAGATGAGGCTGGAAATACATTTGAACAGCATCACTCACTTGTTGTAAGCATACAGTGGGAACCCGCATAACGACCATCTCGTTAATGCGACCAACCCGCAATTAAAACCAGTTTGGTTCAGTCCCAATAGAGAGATGAGATCAGAGAAGATCATAGACCAAAAATCGCTCAGTCCCAAAGGTGGTCGACTAAGCGAGACTCTGTGCTTGTATTTAATATTTTTGGATATTTCCTGGGATAGGCAAAGCCTGCAAATTTAGTTTTGCAAGAATTCACGATTTAAATAAAACTAAAAAATATGAACTTTTTAAAGTCTACAGCTCCCCATATGAGATTGGATTCATTCAATTGTTGATAATGATATTTTGTTAAGGTAGGTTAGGGGTCTCATTATCTTAAAAGTTTAAACTGGAGTAGCCCTATGCTTAGGGGAAGTGTTTCAATATATTGTGTTGGAAATAGCAAATCAAGTTCAGCAGTAAAAATATTCTAATAATCCGACCCGATAAACAAATCTGATGATTTATAACTTTCCAAAAACAAAATATAATTCCTTACCTTTAACATTTGTTCGTTTTCTGCCGCAAGAAGTGATACTGATCCAAAGACCAGTTTGAAGAGCTTCAGGTAGAGGTTTGAGCGCTCCATATTTGCTGAAACAGAGGTATTTGACATATCACAAAATAGAAACACCATGTTAGTTTTAAAATAAATCTATTTCGGCATGCTGATATTCATTGCCATTCTACCCTGTACAAAGAACCAGACAGTCAGGAGTCAGGATATAAATATTGATGGGGGGGTAGCACGTCTGTTTTAGAATAAACGTTATACTAAATCGAATTTCAATTTAAAATAAGAAACGATACTTACATCCCATTTCGTCAAGACGAGCGAGGAGGTATTCAACAAGGATAGTGGCAAATGTAGCAGAAGTTGTGGGGTTGGCAAGGAAAGAGTTGGCCACAACTTGTAGAGCGTAGTTGTGATGGATTCTATCAACCATGTACTAAAAACGAGTTGAAGTTACAGTTTCACTCACAGTATCACAAACGGTCAAATAGTGGAAAACAAACTGCTAGATATAAAATCTTAGAATTAGTTAAAGTTAAATAAGGACGTACCGAGATGGAGGTGGAAAATATTTCCTTGAAGGTGAGGGGATTCATCATCGTAAACTGAAAGGAATATAATGCTTTAAAAACTGATTTGATGTACATCAATTTGCAAATCATTTGATTCAAATCCTTGTTTGGGTCGGAGATCTTTATGGTATATTTCTCCTCCTCCTGTGGTGTGAACGACGAAAATTGCGGTCGTAAAACAGTTGATGTCACAAATCTCACAATATCGTCTCACACCGTATTTTGAAATCATGTTATCATAAAAACTTCTACTCTATATCTTACTGGTATCCGTAACTCTATATTATAGAGAAATAAAGGCACTTACAACTCCAGCAAAATGTTCAAGAACTTCTTTCTCTTCTTTTGTCCGCACTGTCTGGACACTGAAACAAGACCGGAAAATTACAATGGACAATGATGGACAAGACAGTTGTGTAAATGCAACAGTAAAAACTAATATGATGCGCTAATGATTTTCGCCTTCCGACGAGAATATCAAAAGTAAACGTACGCTGGGGGTCGGACAAATGCTTGACCTGATGTAGTAACATTAATAGTGTAGATATCTAGAGCTTGAAGAGCATAGCGTACTAAGCGTACAAATACTAGCGTCTCCTTGGGAAGGAACTGCTTATTTTGAACGAAGGTAGCATCTGAAAAGATACAACATTCATATAAAGATCGACAAACTAGAACCAGTTGTGACAATAGGAAAACCAAGCTATCAAAGGGTATAAAAGTCTCAGGTCAGGATGAAAAGGGAATCTGATTTTATATTAGCAATTTTCCCGGGCACTTAAATAGTACGGTCAAACTGATAATCGCTTACCCATATTTGCAGCCTTGCATGAGGCAGTGCACCAGGTAATAGTTTTAACGCCACAAACCAAGGTTTTCACCAGACTCCGGCAGTCAGCCACAGAGTATGAAGGCATTTGGTTCGTGGTCATACCGATTTTGCTCTGGAATGAAAGAAGTGTTCCGGTCATGTGTCATGGTCTAAATGAGTGTATTGGACGAGTAAACTCCATAGCGCCTACATTACCAAGGAAAGTAGAAATAAAACATCCAGCCAACATAATCCAATAAAATAACGAACCTTAGGTTCAGATTCCTTGTCCTTATCCTTATCGAAGGGGAAAGGCACATTCTTCATGTCCTCTTTCGAATCGGTAAGTATTGGTTTTACTTCTGGTGCAGCAGCTGGTGTAGTTGGTGCAGTAGCTGTGGTTGGTGTAGCTGGTGGCTGGAAGCCAGGGGCGGGCGATGCAGCAACAGTTGGAGTGGGCGGAGGTGCGTTTGAGGAGCTGTTACTTGAGGCCATCGTCCCAGTCGTTGTAAGACTATTTTTGCTTTCTTGTTGTGACCGTCTAAATAGAGTGTTCAAGAAAGGTTAGTAGAGACTGAGACTAAGGAATGACGCGGCACTATCCGCAGTCAACTATACCGTGAAGGTTAATAAGGCCAACAGAGGAAAATACGATTCTATAAGAATGTAAATTGTCATATTTCTGATAGTATTATCTGATAGTATCATCTGATCATTTCTTAAAGAATTACCAACTTACAATTTAGATAACAGTGCAGGAAGCTGTATCTCAGCAATCGTCTTGAATTTGAGAACAAACACTTCTAGCATACGCATCAAAAGCTCGCGACCCTGATAAGGAATTTTCACCTGCAAAATGAGCCAATCAGTTTTATTTGAGTTTTAAAAACTATTGGCTGTAAACATAAGGACAAAGGGCAAAGGCGCACTAGAATAAAAATAGACCGAGCCTAAGAAGTAAATACTGAGTATAAGTAGTGGATTTATAGGCTATCCCGCAAATTCAATTCAACAAATCATTTATTTGCACATAAAAGTGTAAAAGAGCAGACATGCATCTGAAAGGTGACTACCTACGACAAAATGAAATTACTTGTACCATAAAAGGAACGTCAGCAAGCTTACCGTTGTATTATCCGCTTCACTCTTTGATCTGATGCATTCTACCAGGTTTAAAAGTAATTTGCATGACATGGTTTGTATACTACTAGGTAAGGACTCGTCATGGACATTCTTGGAGAAAAGATTGACGGCCAGGGAGAGATCATTGAGAGGCAAACTAGCCCTGACGTGGTGTACAAGATCAGCCAAAGTGCTGTAGGCAAGAGGCCGAAGAGATTCGTACGTCGTCCAACCAGATCCAATGAGTATGTTTTCATCAAATAATTTGTCAATAAAAGGAACAAATCCTGAAAGAAAACAGAAAGATTAAACTACTCAGTCGCTGCTGTATTTTTTTGATAGTATTGACGGTACTTCGATCCTAGGGCAATGTGGCTGCTGGCGAAAATGTTTATGTTTATTTATTGTTAAAAAAAAGGCGCCCTCAGGTCGCTGGCTAATTTGCCACAACCGTGATTCCGGTGTCTATTTCTATGTAAGGGAATTGAAAATTAATATTAGCCTCAATACAAAAGATCGTGGAATTGCAAAAGATTGTAGAATATTTCCTCCAATAAAGTTCCTCCAATATACTAATCGGAAAGTGCAAGCTGTGATACATTATATTCTCTATATGGCAGATATAGTTATATAGGGACTGATAGCTAGACGGTGATACCACTCTGCTTGTCGACCTCCTTACCTCGCGTGGATGCTGGTGAAAACTGTTGTTTATGTTATTGGGTCGCTGGCAAATTTGCCACAACAGTGATTCGGGTGTCAATTATCTATGTCAGGGAATTTCCATTAGTATATGACTCAAACTTACTGTTTCTAAGGTCGGTGGCAAGGATATGTCTTGCAGCAATCAGCAGTTCTTTCCTCAAGTGTGCAACCTCTTGGGGACAAAGTGTAAGTAAACCGAGCATACCCTTGACCATTTGTTGTGAGTGTGTGTTGACGGTTTCCTGAAAAAATAATGGATGAATTTTCGTTAATTTATGCTGTTTACTAATGTTTTCCCACGCTTTTAGTGGCACTTGCCGATCGCAGAGCACATTTGTAAGAGTTTGGTCGAAGTTATTGCTATTCAATATTATGGACCCACCTTTACCCTTGGCCTTCCTGATTTGATCATATAAATCCATATTTGTGAGGCATTTTGCCATTGTTCCTGTTGAAAATTATATTAGTCTGCCAGACCAAAATAACCCTCGTACAGCGCGGCCGTTACACAAGTGCGAATGATGCATGTGCATTCCGTGACTGCCGTCAGTGACGCATTGTCAGAGACGAGGGAATGTCACGATGTAAACAAAGCTGTACCGTAACTATTCTCTCTCACTGTATGTGCATATAATGTGTATCCATCTGCACAACGCTTGCATGACGCATACGGTACCGAAAATGGGTATATTAAAAGTGTTTTTAGACGTTTATATAGGTTTAAAACGATACAACAAACAAATATATGCAAGGTTCCTGACGCGGGAGGATTGCGTCAACTTTTGTGACATTATGTATCCCAGCGTCATAACCCAGATATTGCAGTTTCAAAATGAAACCATGTCATGCCTTCACCGTGCTCATCTCGCATCGGCTATTCTAATTAAAAGCAATCCAGGATAGATAGAAACATTTTGAAATAAATTTGATAACACCTGAAATACTTTTAATCAAACTCTTGTTATATTTGATACACATTTTAGGCGGGAGCACACTAGCCGCGACAAGCCTTGCAATAGGCTTTGCAACAGGCCTCTGCAATAGAAATGAAAATATTCGATCTTGGATTGCAGTGTATCGCAGACGTGTGGGCCCCTTTGCAACAGGCTCTGCAATAGGCTTTGCAACAAGCCTCACGATAAGAATTGCGTCGCCGTCTATCGCAGAAATATTAGACATGTTTAATATTTGTTGGCGATAAGAATTGCATCGCAGACGTCGCCATGCTATTGCGATTAATTGCAAAGCTCTGTTGCAAAGGTGTGGCGACGTTTGCAACAGGCCTTCCCGATAAGCCTCTGCAATAGCAAAACCTATCGGGAAAGCCTGTTGCGAAGCCTATTGCAAGGCTTATTGCGGCTAGTGTGGCGCCGGCTTATTCTCAGCGATCTTAGCCACTTTAATTTTTAAGGAAGCCAATTTATAACAAAAGTCAGCGCTGTTAATCATTGGTAAATGGACCCATCAAATCAATACCATATCATTCTGATTGTAATGTATTGTCTGTTCAGAATAATCCTATTATATATATTCTGACTTACCTGATAAATACGTATGATGTAGGCAAGGAATGACAACGTCTTAATCTGAGCAGCGATGAAGTCGACAAACACTTCTTTATTGAAAGCAGGATTTGCTCTGAAATACCACCCCACGCCAAGTTATAGGTACCGTAGTAATTTGGCGTTATATATGATTATAAGAGTGAAATAAAGTTAATGTGAATTTTAAGCTAACTTAAGACATTTTCATAATACTTTCTTGAGACTTTCATAATAGATATGCACATGGTGTAGAAATAATCTGTCTGCAAAAGTGAAATAACATGATAATCAATAATAATATGATAATCAAATGAAAAAAATACCTTTGTTGGGGGGAGGGTTGTAGGACAATAGTTTTCATAATGAGAGGGATGAATTCAGCAACATCGCTGTGAACGTTCTGCTTATATAGCTGGTACATGAGGACAACGATAATAGGCAGTTCGGCAAGTACTTTCAGGGACAGGAGAGCCTTTGGTATGAGGTTGTACTGGCAAATGAAAAAAAATAGGTGAGAAGTTATCACAACATTCAATTCTGAAGAAAAGTGGACCATAATAAGACACATAAACTATACATCTTTCGACTTACCGAGATCCCTTGGTTATCGTTGTTCTTTTTATCTGTCATGATCGTAGTGACAGTGAATGTCTCCGCCAACATCACATCAACCTTGACCTCAGAAATATCTTTGACCTTGATCTGCGCCTTCGGTTCAAAGATCTTGTTAAGATGGTTGGGGAGTTCCTTGTAGATATCCTTCACGAAATGAAGGAATGTCTGGATCTAAAATACCAAAAATAATCAACTTTAAAACTTAGCGGAACGTGTTGCGTACTAGGTGTAAAGCTTCAACTGCCCATGGTATAAGTCACGTGTAGTATCACACAAATGAAACCCACTGTCCTCACACGTACCTCGGTATTAATCTGGGGTCTGTACTGCTTGTGGAGTTCAATGATGATCCGAAGGCACACAAGTACATTCTCCTCGTTGTCAATCTAAGAAGCATATTGGAAATATTCATAATTGAAATCGGGCTAGTAGTTAAGAGCATGCTAAATAGAATATCATAGCTTAAGGGAACTGGGAACGGGGAAGCAAATTCCGCTGAGTATGAAGTACATAAATAATAGGTGGAGAAATTTTAGCCTCAATACAAAAGATCGTGGAATTGCTTTGTGATAGAATATTACCTGTATTAGTTTAAACATTAGCGAGAGAATGCTCTTCACATATGGTTTCAGATGTTCGTTGGTCGGTATACGATGGATGATTTCCAACAACACTTTCCGAAGTTGCTGCAAATAGATACAAAATATTCATGAGTATCAAATGTCAAGTATTGAAGATGTAAATGGGGCACAACTCGAATACCAAATATTATGAAGCATTCGGATGATTCCCCATAGAAATAATCACCAGGAACGCATACGCATAAGCGCTAAATAGCAGAAAACTATTTCACACACCTGACTATTCTGCTCTGCAATAAACTGAGGATCTCCTTCTTGAAGAGTTTTAAGAAAAACACGCATTGCATCTTGAAGAAATTGAGGATAGTGAGGCGATGATACAACAGTCTGAAATTAAGATAACATTGAGGTTGCATGAATATTGATTTATTGGTAATACAAGATTAGTAACCAAGAAGACACCCATGCACACAATCCCCAGGAGTAAAATCAATTAACAGTGCCCGCGACCACGAAGGAGAAAGAAATCCATATCTTACCTCAAAATTCTCACTGAGTTCTTGCGCAGCTTTTAACTTTTTTTCAACTGTAACGGACAACATTACAAAATAAACGGGCAATATGGATACACAGTAAACAGGTAGTTCAAGTCATTAAATTTAAGCATTAGCGTAAACAGGAAAGCGTACAACAGCCACATACTACGATATCTATCGATATCAGTCAGGTATGGCAGCTATAGCTATGTTCTACTATTGTATCGGTCAACTATTGAATTTGATATAATATGAGCAGAGGTGAATAAAAAAGTCGAACGGAAATGCGGCCATAAGATATATGTATTACTGTCTGGATAGTGTTATATTGATAAAATATGAAAGAGTATCACCTTACAAATCAAGCTAAATAATGGTTATTTCTGATAGCTTCTTTATTTTTCAACCCTAAACCAACCTCCATGTTCAAAACAACACTGAACATCAGCTTAAATCAGCTTTAGTTGTGTAACAATAGATCGGCCAAAGATAAAACCCCATTAATTAAAGAATTCTGTGAACACTGGAAAGTAGTTCAACAGATGTACAGTAAGTCTACAGATCCAAGGATAAAGATTTTACAGAATGTAACTGGATGGAGTTGCAAGGTCATTTAACTTTCTCACTTTCACCCATCTCTTTCCTCTGTCTATTGAAAAAAAAGTGGGTCGCGAAAAAAAGTGGGTCGCGAAAAAAAGTGGGTCTTTTGGGAATTTTATAAAATATGCACAAAAAAGACAATGATATTATATAAATGTGACTTTTTGCATAATGATTGTTGATGACACACTGCATAAACATCCTAATATTTTTTTTAAAAAGGATTGGAAATCCCACAGAATTTGTCAATGCTAAAGGCAGGAGCACTGATTTTTACAAAACAAATGGTAATGACCACCCCTACCACTTGTGGTCGCCCGGGGGACTAGTGACTTTGTGAGGTTCACTAGCCCGCAGGGAAATCTGTCACACTTTAAATCACACCCATACAAACCATAATGATAATACACACCTAGTTGACATTTTCAGGCCAGCAATCATACTGCTACACTACCCACTATTGCCAATCACATCCATAATAGAAACACGTTCAAAACTGGTCAGACTTACAATTACATCCATACCAACTGGTCAGGCAGTTATGCAACCCACCAACCACTCGCTACAGTGGAACAATCATGGTACAGTGCAATGTACACAGCTTAAACAAGTTACTGAGCAAAAATTCCTGAAGGCTAAACTACGAAAAATATGATATAGATACTCACAAGTACTTAACGCACATTGTGAGTAAAAAACAACATAATCATAGATATATATTTCTGTGGGTCAGATCTTATCAGCAAGTGATTCATAGCGGCTCATAAACTCTCGAACATAAGTCCACAAGAGGAGCCAGCTCAACGTATCTTTGGTCTCATCACACCCTTTGACAATTTTGTAGCAAAAAAATGGCATTGATTAGCGAACTCATCAAAGCCAAAGGGGAGTTTCTATCGAAAGACAACTTACTGCCAGGTACTGGATCTGCTATCAAAGTAACATAGGATTTGAACGTGTTGATCTGTGTTGCTGGGTCTTGAGGACTCAAAGGCATCATCGACACCGAAGCCATTGTTACCGACATCGTGAGGCAGATTTTTCACAATCCTAGAAGAGAGCAAATATGGAACAAGAGTCAGTCACGGTTTTTAGTTTACATTTATATTTTTTCGGTTCAGACTGGTATCAGTAGCATTTTAGAAAAGATTGATGTCTTTAATGTAAAGGATGATCAATTTATATTTGCTTGATTTTACTTTACTCACAAAGGATACTCCCCAAAAGATGAGTGATGTATCAGTATGTTTCCTCTGGCAACAGGTTCTAACTCATTATTTCTTTGGGGATGTTGAAATATAATACTTTTTTTTATTTTTTCGGAGAACCGATTTTGAGGTTTTTTTTCCGAAACTGCACAATCAGCTGGCAGTTCTGCATTGTTTTGTGCAGTAGGAGACAAAATAGGCTATAAACCTATTAAACCTCAACTGGGTTTAGATGAAAGTAACATATTAATATTATCCAAAGACTAGCCCATCTCTAAAATGTCTATGACATAAGTTTTACAGGCTTTTGTGAAGGTTGCATTATATATTGTTACAAACGCAATAGTTTCCATTTCTGGCAATTCTATATTCATTTTATTAATGAGTAAGTGAGTGAGTGAGCAGGGATCGTAGTAAGGGCTTTTGCCGCTTTGTACTTGTAAATAACGAGTACATTTTGCTGTGGGGCTGGGTGAGTACCATTACTGGTGCACTCGTCCACACTTACGAGTACCAACACAGGACAACTTAAAAGATTATATATTAAAGATTGACAATTCTTCCACGAGGTTTCATTGAAAATAATGTCAAGATTAGAAGCTGAGTAAATAGAGGTTGATCAGAAGGATATTGTTATTTTCATGATGGGGCAGATAAAAAAAATCCATGAAGGAGAATTCAGGGTCCGCCAAATCGTGCCAAGGTGCCCGGGACAACCATATATTTTGTTTGGGCAACTACAAATATATGAACAGTTGACTCATCTATTCTATCTGCGATATCATCTAAAACAATATTTGAAATAAATTCTAGGCCTGGAGGCCTGGAATCCTGTTGAATTGTTTGAAGATTCTTAAGTTTCTTCTACTCACTTTCCCCTGACCCCATCTCACACCTTCACTGAGTAAAAGTTGAAAAACGGCGACTGATCAGGGCTCGAAAGAAATATATCTTGGATATCTTTTCGATGATGGTGGGTGCAGTAGACAGTTAATATCAACATTGATTTTCGGATTTCGATGCTAAGATTGGGGACGTTGGTGGGGTTTATATATATAGTCTGTCTAGAAAGTAGTTGACACGTGATTCCTTAGTCCCTTTAAGGGGAGGGAAAAGTGGGAGATTTTGTATTTCTATTTATGACAAGGACTTGTCAACCCTTTGCCCAGCGAGTCGCCCATTGCAATCAACCATGGGGAAACAGGGCCAGTATAATCAGCTCCTCCTTCCCCCTAAGCAAAACAACAGCTGCTCCACATAGAACAGAAACAGGGCAATACAATGCAGCTGGATATTTGGCCGTGGTTGGTCGCAAACGGTCATGGTCAGTCGCAAACGGCGATTCAAGGAGCAAAGGTTTGAAGTCAAAACTCCCCCACTTTTCCCTCCCCTTAAAGGGACTAAGGAATCACGTGTCAACTACTTTCTAGACAGACTATAGGAGGCAATACACATATTAAATATCCAGCCCGTACTATGTAATTAAAGGTGAAACGGGATTTTCGGAGTTTGGAGCGGTTATTGAAACATCACTACATTTCTTGTATTTCAAATTAATGTGTGAGAAGGAAAAAAGTTTTTGTTTGCAATTATACTATAGGTGTCCCTAATGGGATTTTTTCATGAGATGTAGTTACGATAAGGCTTAGCTTTGTAAACACTAAAGTTGTTATTTTCACTTCTACAATTCAGCCAATCTTGTAGGCCTATAGGTTACGGACGAGTGCTGAGTGATTTGAAATATCTTAGTCATTGTATGTGCATTAACATCACATGACCTGTTCATTTTGTGTCCCCTTAGACCTGGTCACTGGGCCATCTTTTCCGTATGGGTATTTTTCACTTGCCCAAATTCATTTGCAGAATTAAGATTGAAATATATATATTCATTTCTATCTGAATATATGATTGGTGTTCTCTTTTCCCTAGGTAGATTGAGGTTTTTAATTTATTCTATCTTCAGAGGACGGCAATTTAAAAACTGTCTCAAGTTACCCACACCTTGGGGTTACTTTAGACAAGGCGTTTTAAGCACTAATAAATGGGGAAAACTTTTCATTATATTTTTTAATGAAATTTTAGCAAATTTGTTTTATGTATTCCAAAGAGAATCAGCAATGATCATGGGAATATGATAGCATAAAAATGAAATACTATCATATTAAAACTATATTAGGGTATTTTCCAGAAGCTCCTCTGATTTATGTATATTGTCATTATTGATGTTCGAAAATATCATGTATAATGTGCACATTTAGACATCACTTGGCTTATTTTGTGGGTATATACAATATTCAATGCCTGCAAAGTGTATACCTGTATCCCCCTTTTTTTTTAAAGTTGAGTAAATGCCCCTTGAACATTGTGTTATACATATAGCATATGTTATGGTATATGTAATATCAAGACAAAAATATTTAATGGCATGTTGCCTTACAAAAAAACTTATGTTTATTCTATTATTTGTATTTTATTAACAGATGTCTTTAACAATCAGTCATTCAGTGTCATTTGGTTGTTCTGTGGTACATTTTGGGGTTCGACACATCTAGTCAGCAAGATCAATTTTCCATGATTATGAACCCCTGATAATGTACCTCAACGTTAATTATCTCAAATTTTTCCCCTAGGTTAGGTATAATTTAGGATTAGGTACTAAATCAACAAGAGAACTTGATTTTAATAGTATTTTACCTTACTTTCCATCAATCTTGTGGGGATATTTGATGTGAATCACATACGTATGTAATAAATACACAAATCAAATGTCACAATGACAATAATCAGGCTGCGATTAGAAAGTAGGTCATGGAGACAGGGACGATGGGAGATGGCAGCTACGAACAGATATTTGAAAGGATAAGCAACCTTGGAAGCCGAAAAGTCATCCTATGTAAACTGTTAACACTATTCTATCAGGCCAAATTAAGTATGGTTCAGGGTGAATAGTACTTACGCCGTAAAAAGGTAAAATCCAGCTAACTTCAAGTCATAGCTTAGGCGCCGCCATTCAAAACAAACCCTCGAATGCGAGGGTTTGCAAGGATCTGTGGGATACCTGTACTTCCGTTGCAGACTTCCGGTGCGGGTTAGGTGTTGTGAAAGCAGATGATTTATTTCGCTTTCCAGTTTTATGTAATTATGACATCTGTCAATTCATTGACAGCATAAAAAAGAAGCAATCTGCCCGTCATCTACGTGATCAGTTTCTCACAAAAGTAAGTGTACAGGGGACACAATTCAATAATCTCTTCTCTATTTTCGTCCACTTCTTCATTCAAGTTCAGCCAGACCCGGGACGTTGGGGCCTCACGCTAGGACCCAGACGTTAGGGCCCCGGCCTTGGACGGTAGGGCCCCCGGATTGGACGTTAGGGCCCCGCCGGTAGGGCCCAGGCCTTGGACGGAAAGGGCCCTCGCCGCTGAAAATAAGCGTAACTACCCGTGAGCGATAATAGAGTCATTTCTCATACCGTAATAAAACGGGGTAACATTGACCCATTTTTTAAGATTTTTCAAAATGGATAGTATTTCCTGTGATTATTTTCCTCTCAGTTAGGCATTAATTGTTACCTATGTTGAGCCCCTTTCTTACCCAAATACAATTTTGAGATTCCTGGTTGAGGAACCTACTAAAATTCTTCAATAACCCCTGGGTCAAAGTTACCCCACTATTGGGCTAACTTTGACCTACAGTTATATTTTTTTATATTCTTCTTCCTTATCTATTCTAATTCATGTCATCATTATTTTTTTTGTTCTTCTAAACTCATTCTTTTGCATTTGTATATATTACTTTTCAATTTAAATAAATGGTAAATGAACTGTGTGCAAAGGATTTGCTGCCACAGGGAATCAAACTGATGTCTCTTCTGTTACAGCGGAGAGACATCGCCACAAAAACAATAACTTTGACTCACCGCACTTAATAACCAATCTCTGAGACCAGTAGTAGTACAGCTTAGGGGCCATAGGGCCATATTTGAGATGGATGTGGACAAAGAGACCAAAAATTGCCCACATGCTAATTACTCCCTTAGCTTTAAATTTTTGGTAGGCGCCACTTTCGCCGGATACTTTATGGCGGCCATCTTGGATTTTCAAGACCGTTATCCACATAGGTCAAAGTTACCCCAGAAAAGGCAGTGAAACCACAAAAATTCCGAAAATCGACAATGGACGACTCAAATAATTTATTTTAAAAATTACTAAATATTGTATGTGATGTCTAAGTCACTGGTCATCAGTAGTTCGCTTGAGGAAGTCCTAGCTCTATTGCTAGGTAGTTACCCACATGAAAGTTCAGAACTATCGCTAAACATTAAAAAATTGTTTTGTTATTCGACAGCGCCCCCTAGCGACAAAAGAGGGAGTATATCCCAAGATTTCCCTGTTGTACACAAGCTTATCTCATCAATATAACTTTGAATACATAAAATTAAGAATCTACCAACAAACCTTTATCTAAGAGAGAAAAGCAATGTTTTCCTGAGTGTAGGTCAATGTTACCCCATATAGGTCAAAGTTACCCCATTTTACGGTACATGTTGTGCTGGAGACTGGAGTAGTGCCCTTCTCACCCGGCATCAAAGAGGATAAATTATATTATTATGCGTCGCCACCACACAATATAATCTTACAAAAATTTCAGTAAACAGCTCTTCCAGGTCACCCTGATTTAAATGTTTGATTTATAGTAGATACGTTTTGTTGATATTAAACTTAGGCCTACCGGTACCGTACGTCTATAGCCCACGTTGCTGGCCTTGATTCCCCAAATTCTAGTACGGTACTTTAGTATTCCCCAAGTACTATAGTGCCCAGGCATGGAACAAACTACCCCCAGACATAAAAAAACATAGACAGCTGCAAACATTTCAGACAGAGAATCAAATCACACACAACCTTAGGCCTACCCAAGGGGGAAACCCACAGATTAAAATGAACATCCCATGACCACAGGAACTCCCCTGGACTGAACGCAATATGACAAACGGTTAAAAAACACTGCTACGGACGGACAGAATATCTGATCCTATCATGTAGATTAACTACTATCATCTTTCCTCTTTAATTACTAATTACTTTTACTCATGCACCACTACTCCTTTCCTTCCATAGTAGTAGGACTGCACCTAACAGCCCCTGGCGGAAAATCATGGACAATGCTAAATAATAGTCCCAGTGAGCCTTGTATATCCTTATCACTAATGGCTGTATAAATATGTTGAATACAAAATTAAAAAAATAAGTGACCCATTCTGCATTGTTTTGTTTCGTCTGTGCGACCTTAGGGATCGGCACTGGGGTCTCTTAGTCCAGACCAGTCAAGAGGGATACTCTGTCTAGGACTAAGGTGTAGCATGACAACAGTTCCAAGCAAGACAAGGATAGTCTACCTGGTACACCCTAAAATCTAACATTCAATGCTTGAAGGCCTATAAATGATATCTAAAATACCTATGTTATGATTTTTTCATGTTTACAGATACCGTACTGGTACTAAATGTACCCATAAATATTGGAATGGTAGGCCTACACATGGCAGGCAAGCTTAATGATTCAATGAAGATATTTTATGAGTTGTCATATAGTTGATGGTACTAGAGATATTTCACAACCTAATATCCCGAAGAATGAATTCCATTTATTTCATTGTTTTTAAACTCGATCAGTTTTCCCCATCTCCCTGCCTCCCTCTTTCTCCCTTTCAAAATCCAAATCCAACCAACCCAGTAGTCAGTAGACGATTGATCTCGTTTTTAAAAAGAGAGGCAATTTTAGTAATTATCTATGTTGCCACAAAAAGGTGTCATTCAGATCTCCCCAGC
The DNA here is from genome assembly GCA_942159475.1 of Sthenelais limicola. Taxonomy (NCBI): domain Eukaryota; kingdom Metazoa; phylum Annelida; class Polychaeta; order Phyllodocida; family Sigalionidae; genus Sthenelais; species Sthenelais limicola. The sequence continues at coordinate 110,012,893 of OW804096.1, read as the reverse complement.
CTTTCTTCACATTCCCTTTACTCCATATTTTTAGTGGAGCACTACCGGAAAGGAGAAACAACAGAGGTTAAAGATGAGGTGGACCTGGAGTTCGATGAAAATGTAATTCACATGAAAGTTTCTGGGGGCAGCAAGATCAGAAATCTCATGGGTTTTGCAGTGAAGCACATGAAGGTAATTTTTATACATATTTGCAGGGCGATACCACTAGACCTTTTTAAAACACAATTTTATTAACTGCATATACATGTATATAATGGCCAATTCTAACTCTAACTCCTCCTCCACCCCTCTCCTTTATCCAAAGATGAAGGGGCCCACCTGAGGTGTAGGGCGGTTTTGTGGACCTCCTAAATAGGACCTCCTAAATTGTCTAGATCAAAGGGTTTATGGCCCTGTTGATGACCCTTTTATCCGAGGTATAAGTTGGCAGTTTGACCCTTCTTAAAGGGCCTCCCTCCCGAAATAATTCAGGGATCCAAGGTTAAACGTGTTAAAAGGTTTAAATAATTGATAAATCCTTGATAAAGGGCAAATGATGCCCGAAACGTCGGAATCCAATAAACGCAAACCAAAAACTCACCAAACCCCTCCTGTCCAATCCGTTACTGGGCTCAACTAGGATTAAATAATTAAAAACCGACCCACTGTCTCCTGTCTCTCCATAAGAGAGAAGGTAACTTATCGATTAAACCTTCTTGTTTTTATTTCTGCAAGTATTAGTAGAAATATGAGTAGCCTTCCGTACATTATACATGCCTATTATTATATGCGCATAAGTGGGGTGCAATAAAAACATACATGTATGCAGTCTCCGCGAAGCATGTCAACAAATTCATGGAGCGGGAATAATTTTAAGTCGAAACTCACATAAAATACAATGAGACATTAACATATTCTTGTTTCAGGATCCTAAAGTGAAGCAAATTACGTGGAATGGGTCGGGTCAAGGAATCAACAAATGCTTAACATGTGCTGAGATATTGAAAAGAAAAGTTAAGGTATTTCTACGTTTTGGACTGTTTCTTCATTGTTTAGCTTACTTCAGGCCTCCCAAGGACAACCTTTTAAACCTTTTTTGGTACCAAAAACCTTTTTTTCACAAATATCACTATTCGGCTTCAAATCCTTGTATAAACATAGCACAACAGCAAAATATTGATAAATTCAGTGTTTGTCGTGATAGCTGAGATTGCAGCTTTAAATCCAAAACCTTTTTACGAATATTCATACTTACAATCTAAGATGCTTGTTCTATTATGTTGATGATCTTTGTTACGTTATGAACTGTTATAGGACATGTTCGTTGTACCAATAATAGCTTGGCTGGTCATTTAGATTGTTACAATGCTTGACTCAGTTATATTATGTTTGTCCCTGACATTGTAGTTTTTCATTTCAGGGTCTTCATCAAATAAATAAAGTCAGGTTCAAAAGGTCAGTATTACTACAAACATATCTGATTATAAGATTAATCTCAAAAGCCTGATAATAAAATATGTCCGCACTACATTCCTAGTAGTATCAATCAATAGAATCTTATCTATGGAGTGAAAATGTGAATAACACATGATCTCTATAACCATATAAAACATCGTTTATCATCACTATTTCAGAATCGAGGAACATTGGGAACCACAAAAAGAAGGATTAGAAAGGTCCGATTCCTTCATCTTTCCGGAACATTCACTGAAATTGATTTTTCCGTTAGGCCCAATGAACAAATAATCATTGATTTGGTGTTTTTTTTTACTCCAGGTTGAAAGTCAATCGTGATATACCTGCGATAACAATTCTGCTGTCCAAGACGCCTTTAGATCAATCTATTCCTGGGTATGTGAATTTCATGTGGATTATTTTTGTTTTACTCACAATGTGCGCTATGAACATTTATTATATGCGCATGCTATATGAAGGGTGCTATAAGTGGGGTGCTATAAAAATATTCATATAGGACGCGTCCTATATGAATGTAGTTGTCTAAAAACAGCTCTGTTTATATGCTTCGCGGAGCTTTGGCTCTCGAAGCATGTAAACAAACCCCCGCAATCGGTAATCCACCCATGATTCTGGTACTTTAATTATAGAAATACATAATAAAACCCACACCATTAGATAGAGCATTAAATTCTCTATTGAAAGATATAAGATTTATTAATGTAGGCCAAGAAATGGCTGCGATATGAACGTTTTAAGTCAACAATATAAGTAGGCCTAAAAACTGCATGATCGCACGGTGGGCACCGAACATTGTAGGCCTACTAACGGGGCTGTCAGCAGGGCTCTCTGAGACTTCTTTAGTATTTTTTCAGTGATATCTGATGAAATATGATCAAATTTTATGCACATATAATAAATATAGAATGGAACTCTCCAGCAATAATCGAAAATTTATAGGACTTGATTCGTCCACATAAGCACTCTGCCTACGGCATCGTGCTTATGTGGACGAATCTCGTCCTATAAATTCTCGATTATTGCCGGCTCGTCCCATTCTCTCTATGTATGTGAGTATATATATAACGTGATTTTAGTACTTTCGTCTGTAAGGATTTTCATCTGTAAGCTGTGTACATTGCACTGTACCATGATTGTTCAACTGCGGCGGAACCATGGAAAATTAATAGTGGGTTGCATAACTGTTTAATTGGAGATGGGTGTAATTGGAAGCCTGGCCAGTTATTATTACTGGATGTGGATTTTATATTTACTGTGCTCCATGGCGAGGGTCTGATCGGGTTGCATATCTACATTCCTGGAATGTTTTCGATTTTGGGACTCCCTGCTAGTCATTCACGAAAGATTTGTTCTCGAGATTTTCAGAGATTTTTCATCAAAATTTCAAATATTGCTCAGGTGGAGGTGGGGTGGGGGTGTCAAAATGATTCAGTGGTAGACGCCGGTTGCAACAATATCATATTTCATTCAACAAAGCTAGCTTAGATCTTTAGCAACTGCCAGAACCCCCCCCCCCCCCCCTTTCATAGTTACCTTGTGAAAAACACATAGACGAATTTATTAAATGTTTCAAAATTAATTCTTTCAGTACTACACACTTGATCTTATTCTTCAATGATTCCAAATTCATTGGTATATGAATGTTTTTGTTAACGAAATGTTTCTTTAAGGATATTTAGCCAGTATTGAGGTGCTGTGAGATTTAAATGATAGGTATATAATGGTTTTATAAGCCGCTTAGCAGCCATGTTTAATATCCAAAATGTTGACATTTATTAAATTTACTAACTAGTTCGAGCATTATAATAATGTCTTGAGATTATATGGTAGAACTGTCAGGAACAATAAAGTTTTTTCTCTCAGAAATTTGGTTCACAACTTCTTATGCCTAGGTTTATTAGATTTGATTTCCCCCAAAGAGATTAAGCCTGAAGCTATATTAATGCTGACCTCTCTGGTCTCTCTCTCTATCTGTGTTTCTCTGGCCCCTCTCTGTATCTGTCTAGCTCTATCCCCCGTAGGTTTTCAATTTGCAATCCCTTCCTTGGAAAATTAAATCCGGCTCTAAATCCCTTTCCCGAATCCCGTTGACCCTTTTAAATCCCGAATCCCGACCTAAAATACACCCCGATCTCGGTTCCCGAAAAGGTATTCCCTACCCTGTTTAATAGGACATAGTCCATTATTAGGTGCAACTTGTTTTAAATATAAATTTGTTGTTTTTCTGCGCTTCAATTTGTATTACAAGCATTATGGAATAAATTAGATGAATATTCTATTTGCTTACACTAATGGATGAGGGCGTAGGGCCTATGCATTATTGTCACACCTGTTTGTTTGGGTGCTGTCTGCTGCTATTTAAAACTTCAACGAGGGATTTATTGCTACCTTTGCTCTCTATTAGATATCAACCGCCAGGGTCTTTTGATGCATTTTGGAAGCAACTGTCCGCCCAATCCTCAGAGAATCCGACAAAGAAGCAAACCAAGTCTGATAATGAGTCTGGACGTCATAGGAAACGAAAACAGGGAGCAAAGGGTCTTGGGAAAGATAACCCACATATAGAAGCTGGAAGAAAGCATCCAAAAACTGAAGATGTAAAAGAAAGTGTGACAGCGAAATCAGGAAGTCCGGAATAAAAAAAATGCTAAACCAAATAGATATTTTCTGCTGTTATTGACTGGTGCTCTTGTGTGTTTCTAAGTAATGGTTATGAAGCAAAATACATTAGTACTGCATACTAAGCGTGAATTGTGAAAAAAAAAACTCAATTAGCTATATCACCGTGAGGTGAACAAGTCCTGGTAAAAAAAAAATGTAACAAAAAAAATAGCCGAACACTGAGTCATATAAAAACTTTCTCCTGAATAAAAAACAGTTTAAAAAAGGTAGAATATTTAGACTCAAAAGAGGACATATTCACCGTGTATAATCAGTGTTGGCATCATTTGACTGCATCGCAAATAGCAAGGGAAATTCATCAATGTTTTTCGTGTGAGGTGCCCCGAAAAAACATGGCTGACATGGATCCTTCGATGTGTTGCAGTCACTAGGCAACAACTAAAAGGTGTACTCGCATTTATTCTACGATTTGGCCGTGAGAGTGAAGTATTTATGATAGGACTGCACGAGTAGTTGGTCTGGCTCAAAGGATCACATTGACCCGAGACGTTTCTTTTTGCATGGCACACAAGCCGATAGGCGAGTGTGTTATATCGAAAAGAATCGTCGAGGGTCAATGTGATCCTTTGAGCCAGACCAACTACGAGATGTGGTCCTATTTTTACTCCACGGTGCTATTAGATTAATTATAAATTATAACACAAAGTCCTTTATTTACTTACGAAGTTACAGCCATTCTTCTCTCACTGATGCCGGCGACGACGCAATAGTGTACATCATAACGTGACGTTAGTAACGCTAGTAAGAGCCATTGACAACGCATTTTCCCGCGTGGAAGGGAACCAATCAAATGAGTTTATTTTGCACATCATTTTAGGCCCCGCCCATGTGGTACAAAACAATGTACCACACGCCTCTACATACAAATGTTATGTGATACATATTTCACCGTGGAGTAAATCAAATATACTTATACTTCACTCTCACGACCAGTTTTGGCTGATCATACGCCCCTAGTGTGAACAGTACCCGTATGAAGTCCTGTTTGGTGCGATTGAAACGTTCATTGATCAATTTTGAACTAATTCAAGCCAGTCTACTTCAAATAATTAGTGAAATGCTTAAATATGACTATCCCGAAATAGTTGACAGTAACCCAGGTAACAAATAGAGGTTAACTTAACGGTAATTCAAGTCAATATATAGAGCAACTTTACGTCAATGGTTAACGTTATTAGGGAGATTTAGCAACCACAACCCTAACGCAAACGCTAGTTTCTCACGATAGGTTGGGTCATACGTAATGGCAGGAATCAATCAGTTTTAGAGGTGGAGAGGTGTTTTCACAGGGAAAAAACACACAATTTCATGAAGGTGAGTAGTGTGTTACACCTGAAAAAGAAAAACACCTACGCTCATTTGTACATAAAAATGAAATCACAATTGACCATCATTTTAGCGTGAAATAGACATACGTTGGGAACGTATTGACCCGCCTCTTAGCGTAATTGACGTCCGTATTGTTATATGTAGTGTAACACAAATTGATGGAGGAAAACGTAGGGTATCGTAGTATGATTTATTCCTGGTCAGATGTTAAGTGCCGTGAGGGTCAACAGGACCCTCAATATATGCGAGGGCAGCACATGCCTGGAGACAAGGTGCTCCCTGATTGGGCGGTGAAGCCGCCCAATCAACATGTAATTACACTCAGTTGGGCTTGCGCCAGCATGCAGGTAACATGTAATGTGAATGAAAATTTAGGTAGGTGCCCTTATGTAACCATAAGTTATAACATATTATCCCCCAATTACTAAAAGTCGCTCCGCCGACGAATATTAATTAATACAATGACATAATTGTTGCATAAGGTTTATTGTTATATAATATTATGTAATAGGCGGAAGTTATATAAGGTTATATAATAAAAACATGTTTTAATTGAGGTTAGAATAACAGAAAATTGACCTGCATGCGACATGATGTAATAATGCATATTATATGATGTTATGTAATCTGATGTAATTGAATAAATCAAAAGTAAGTAAAATATGGTTTGTTGATGCAGCCACATTACTGCGTAACCTTGTGTAATAATTACACACTCAAAATTATGAATAATTAAAATTCAAGAAAAATACATAGGCCACAGTGCCATGTAATGTTACATAATAAAACGTAATTAAAGTTATGAAGATTTGCATAATTAAATTACTTATGCAACAAGATTGCGTAACTGGAGATGAAATGATAAGGGAAATTAAATTTAACCAATCAAATTCAATAAAATTGAATTAAACTAATTTAAAAATTTAAAATTTAAAAATTGACCTAGCAATTAAATTGACCTATTAATCAATTTTATACCAAACAAAATTGGCATACTGATTATATTGATATACCCAAATCAATTTTATAAAAAATAAAATTGACACACAAATTAAATTTAAATTAAATTAAATTGACCGCAAATTAAATTAATCCAATTCAAACATTGAGCAAGGTTACGTGATGGTTACATAACAAGAGATGTAGAGATAAAATTAAATTTAAATTAAACCAGAGGCTTAATTAAACTTATATAAAATTACGTAAAAAAATTGATGCGAATTTATAGTTAAAAGTTAGTGCTCAGATTGACCTGAAATTAATAATTTGAATAGTCAATAAATTTATCAAAGGACGCTGGTCCAGGTGCAAAGGATGTCAAAGGGTCGTCAGGCCTGCGGGCGTGCTAAATTGATGAAGGAGATCGTTATCTTTGGGTGAGCCAAGTGCCGCGACGTCGTCTGGACGATGCGGTGGGTTTGGCGCGCTATTAGGCTGACCTAGATAAAAGTATGATGGCTGCCGTGGTTGGTGAAATGTACCAAACCTCGGAGCCTCTGTTCACTTTATATCTGGATGCTGGGCTATGGGAATAAGGTATATCTAGCGATTTTGGAGGGATTTGAAGCTAATAATTATAGACAAAGCCTTATTATGGAGGGAATTAAGCGCATTTTTACGCGGTAAAAAGGTGGGGAATGATCACTAGATATTTCCGGAGATAACCATGTCCTTCATTAGTGAAAATAATATTTTTCCGGCGTGGAAATCACGGGTTTGTACCCTGGAACGTATTTACATGAGTAGAAATATAGAGAAATGTCAGAAAACTGCGCAAACTTAACGTTAATATCAACGTAAAATTGATGTTAATATTGAAAATTGATGTTAATATTGACGTAAACATAATCGTCAATATTATCCTCATTTCAACGATAAGACTAATGTTTAGATTAACGTCAAGATTGATGTTAAATGGACGTGAACCTCAACGTTAATATTTCCGTTGAGGCATTAATGTTAACTTGACGCCAAATAGTTTATAGAAGTTTAACCTATACTCTAGGTAAATCTTATTAACATTAATTAACCTTCTTACTTTTCCTCTAGTTTAGGCCCTAATGTTGATTTAATGCTAACTATATGCCAATTATTGACGTTATTTGGGATGCCAATTCCATTATTTTATTAACATTAATATTGGGTTCATGAGGTTAGGTCAATTAGGTTCATCAATTTCATGTTTGTGTAATTCTTCTCATCAATTTGGTTCATCCATATCTTATTGGTGTACTTCTTCATATACCAGCTTCTGCAAAGAATAAAATACAATTATATAACTTGTCGATCGAGAGAGTGAGAAAGAAAGAAATTGTGGAATAGTCTCTAATATGACGATCTGTAACAACAATGAAACGGCTAGATATTAAATCAGAAAGCTCGCCCTAAACCCTGTTTTATTTCCTTAGTACAGAAAATGGTTATGGATGAGGGTCCTAGGTACAGGTGGGAAAATACAGGAAGAAATACTGATCTCAAGTAAGGCACACGGCAAAGCGTTCTGATGGCCCACCAAGCCTGTAAGTCTGTATAGTCTAGCGGCGACCATTGGGGCATACATATCCACATGATTACAGACCAGGGCCCCGTTTCATAACTAGTAACAATAGTCAGCGATAATGAACGATAGTGATATTTAGCGATATATCGCTAAATATCACTAGCCCGTTTCATAACTAGTAGCGATAGCGTTCATAATAATAAATAGCGATTCAAAATCGCTTAAATTGCGGAGAATTTTTTTTCGCAAATTTGTTTGTCATCTAAGACGTCATCGTAGACGTTTTTTAAAATGATTCTAAATACTTTTAAATACTTATTTTAAATAATTTTGTAATCTTTACTCATTAAATCATCATTTTTGCTCATCAAATCGGGGGGGGGGGGGGGGAATGGTCATTTTCATATACTGATGTCGCATTAGGAACTGTATTATGACGTCCTTCAAAGTATTATTACAAACCCCTAATGACCCCCCCTGACTTGACAGGACTGAAACTAATTGTAATGGCGAACATGCTAGAAGTAAATGGATATGTATGAATGAATGAAATTCAATGAAATACCATGTATATATTATACTGTTATCACAATCATCTTTCTCACTACGGCAATAGCCTGTATAATTCGAAACAGTAACTATTATCATCATTTCTCATCTCCATCTCATCTCATTAACTATCACATCAACATGAGTTGAAAAATTCGATCATAGTGTCACAAGACGATGTATATATTAACTAGACCTGATGTAAACTGATGTTTTCACAAAATATTAAATGGAATTGTACTAGAATATTGTAAGCCCCCTACGGTCTGTAAAATATACACGGTCATGAATGCCTACGAAAATCACTCTTCTGAGAAAAAAACAATACAAAGATACCAAATCAAAGTTTAGTAATACACATGGTTTTTTTTTTGGTTTTTTTTTTTTTTTGATGACTTCAAATTCAATGATGAACACTATGTACAGGTAGGCGGCACAGCCATGGGCACATGTGTCGCCCCCACATACGCCAACATATATATGGACTGGTTCGAAAGTAAGTACATATATTCTTACGCCAAACAGCCGGTCATATACGGTAGATACATCAACAACATCTTTATTCTGTGGGACGGGCCCTGAGCAGACCTAGATGTTTCCGTCACATACCTAAACTCAATACACCCAACCATCAAGTTCAGTGCAGACATCTCAGAAACCTCGATCAACTTCCTTGACATCACTGTCATTAAAGGAAGCGACGGCAGACTATACACAGATCTCTACTGCAAACCGACTGATGCCAACAACTATTTACACTTCAGTTCAGCCCACTGGCGACGCTGCAAGGAAAGGATCATATACAGTCAATTTATCCGCATTAGACAAATCTGCCACCTAGATGAGGATTTCGTACGACACTGTATTACCAAGGCACAACATTTCCTTCGTAGGGGATACCCACTAGACAAGATAGTGGAGGCCTATGGTAAAACTAGCCTTATGCTAAAGGAGTCCCTGTTAACACCCAAAAACAAGGACCCGGCTACTTTGGGGTACACCTCCCCACTCATTGCCATCACAACCTTCCACCCCTCATGCAAAATCTTCAACAAAAGCATAAGGGACAATTGGAACATACTCGGTAGATCGACAACCACCAAACACCTTTTTGAAAGGAAACTTGTGGTTGCTTACCGCAGACCGAAGAACTTGGGAGATATCCTCATCAGAGCTAAACTCCCGTCTATGTCTGCCAATTGTAACAACCCCCTGGCACTTGACCCCTTGGCAACGGAAACTCCTGTCGCCAAGAAGACATGCAAGAAGAAAAACTGCCGCTACTGTCTAAAAATAGACACAACTGGTCGTATCAGATCTGCTATCACTAACAGATCCTACATCACACGCCAAAAGGCCGATTGTTGGAGTAACAATCTTATCTACTGCATCAGCTGCAGGGCCTGCCAGAAACAATACGTAGGGAAAACCAAACAACGGTTCAAAGACCGGATATACCAACATTTCAGATCGATCCAACTGCCCGACCTGCCATTGCACAATACGTCTGTGTCTAGACACTTCAACTCCCCCAACCACTCAGGGGAAAATGACATTGACCTATTCGTCCTGGAATTTGTCAAATGTGATGCTGCCAAGGCGGAATCTGACGACCTACGAAATGCTCTTGAACTAAAGTGGATCCACCGAATGAAGTCCATGTCCCCACAAGGACTCAACATTATGGATGCTGCGACCTGGAGGACAGCCCAGGGACCTTAGCCATCTTCCTAAAGCATGCTACAGCCATCTAGCTTCGTACTAAATTTTTACATTCCATCAATGACTGGTTGCATGCCCCAAGGGAGATTGACTGTAGAGGGCCACCCCCGGGTAACACATCCCACCAACAGATACAGAACCCTGTATAACCCCACACATTTTCCAATAAAGATGCACACTCAAGCACCTCGTCCCACACCAGTCTTGGATTTTTCCCTACAAACCCAGGGCTGGGCCCCCCTCATGTCAACAATATCCAGATAACAAGTGCACCTCTTTATGACGTCACGTCAACATCATTAAGAGTCTTGTGAGGTGTTGGTTACCTCTCGGCTGAAGACGTTCCTAACGTTCAGTTGCATGGTAGCACTAGGAGGGACCAGACCTATCGCCTCGTCAGATTAGTAATACACATGTATTCGAGATCGGAAAATGACATGTCACTCTGTTGTCTCTTGACAGTCAACTATGGGGCGCCGATTGTAACATCCACTATTTTGTTTGAAAAAGTTACATTCTGTCACAAAAGACAAACATTTTAAAGCTCAATTAATTAAATATCTATTTTGTTCACTAACATCAATTTTGTTTCAACTGAAACTGAATGGTGTGGTAGAACAATCGATTCTGTTCACAAAATATATTCTGTAGACAAAATACATCAATTCTTGGTACAAAAGTTATTCTGTACATACAACTTATCAATTCTGTGTACAGAAGTCATTCTGTATATAAAACTCTGCAATTCTGTGTACAGAAGTCATTCTGTACATGAGACATATCAATTCTGTGTACAGAAGTCATTCTGTACATGAGACATATCAATTCTGTGTACAGAAGTCATTCTGTACATGAGACATATCAATTCTGTGTACAGAAGTCATTCTGTACATGAGACATATCAATTCTGTGTACAGAAGTCATTCTGTACATGAGAAATATCAATTCTGTGTACAGAAGTCATTCTGTACATAAATCTCATTGATTCTGTGTACAGAAGTCTTTCTGTACATAAAACTCATCAATTCTGTGTACAAAAGCCATTCTGTACATAAAACTCATCAATTCTGTGTACAGAAGTCATTCTGTACATGAAACTCTGTGTACAGAATTTATTCTGTATATAAAACTCATTGATTCTGTGTACAGAAGTCATTCTGTACATAAAACTCATGTCTACAGAAGTAGATGCACACTGGAACTCCAATAGCTATTCTAACAGGGTACCTGTATACAGAATGAATGTTTTTCCCTATGCTAATACATTCTGTAGGTGGGTTCCCTGTCACTCCCAATGGTCTATGGGTACTTGGTACCGGATAACCGGGTAACCGGGTAACTAGCTTGATTGGCCAAGGCAGGAGCTCCTGATTGTTGGTCTATGATTGTGCGCCACTTTTGGATTTGCAACACATGTAATGTTTGGATTTGGAAGATGGCTTTACCAAAGCTAAGTTAAGGTATTTTTTTAAAAAAGTACAAACTATTTCAAATTTTTTTTTTTTTCGACTTACTTTTTTTTCGACCAATTTGTTTTTTCGACCAATTTTTTTTTCTCGACCAATTTTTTTCTCGACCATTTTTTTTTACGACCAACTGTTTTCGACAAACTTTTTTTCGACCAATTTTTTGTTCTCGACCAATTTTTTTTCCGACCAATTTTTTTTATGACCAATTTTTTTCGACCATTTTTTTTTACGACCAATTTTTTATTACCAACTGTTTTCGACAACTTTTTCCGACAAACTTTTTTTCAACCCAATTTTTTTTACGACCCAATTTTTTTCGACCAATTTTTTTTTCCGACCAATTTTTTGTACGACGAAATTGTTTTTTCCGACCAACTGTTTTCTAAAAAGGTCATAAAGTTGGTAAAAACACAGTGGTCGAAAAATTGGTCGAAAAATGTTGGTCGTTGAAAAAATGGTCGAAAAAAAGTTGGTCGTAAAAAAGTTGGTCAAAATAAGTTTGTTGAAAAAAATTGGTCGTAAAAAAAAATGGTCAAGAAAAAAATTATCCGAGAAAAAAAAAGTGGTCGAAAAAAATGTTGGTCGTTTACAAAATGGTAAAAAAAAAGTTGGTCGTAAAAAAGTTTGTCAAAAAAAGTTGGTCATGAAAAATTTGGTTGTAAAAAGAAAATTGGTCGAAAAAAAAAATTGGTCGAAAAAAAAAAAGTAAGTCGAAAAAAAACTGAATAATTTGTAATAGTTTGTACTTTTTTAAAAAAATAACTTAACTTAGCTTTGGTAAAGCCATCTTCCAAATCCAAACATGTGTTGCAAATCCAAAAGTGGCGCACAATCATAGACCACCAATCAGGAGCTCCTGTCTTGGCCAATCAAGATAGTTACCCGGTTATCCGGTACCAAGTACCCATAGACATTGAGAGTGACAGGGAACCCACCTACAGAATGTATTAGCATAGGGAGAAACATTCATTCTGTATACAGGTACCCTGTCAGAATAGCTATTGGAGTTCCTGTGTGCATCTACTTCTGTAGACATGAGTTTTATGTACAGAATGACTTCTGTACACAGAATCAATGAGTTTTATATACAGAATGAATTCTGTACACAGAGTTTCATGTACAGAATGACTTCTGTACACAGAATTGATGAGTTTTATGTACAGAATGGCTTTTGTACACAGAATTGATGAGTTTTATGTACAGAAAGACTTCTGTACACAGAATCAATGAGATTTATGTACAGAATGACTTCTGTACACAGAATTGATATTTCTCATGTACAGAATGACTTCTGTACACAGAATTGATATGTCTCATGTACAGAATGACTTCTGTACACAGAATTGATATGTCTCATGTACAGAATGACTTCTGTACACAGAATTGATATGTCTCATGTACAGAATGACTTCTGTACACAGAATTGATATGTCTCATGTACAGAATGACTTCTGTACACAGAATTGATATGTCTCATGTACAGAATGACTTCTGTACACAGAATTGATATGTCTCATGTACAGAATGACTTCTGTACACAGAATTGCAGAGTTTTATATACAGAATGAGTTCTGTACACAGAATTGATAAGTTGTATGTACAGAATAACTTTTGTACCAAGAATTGATGTATTTTGTCTAAAGAATATATTTTGTGTACAGAATGTATCTTTTTAAAACAAATGAGTGGATGTTACAATCGGCGCCCCATAGTCAACGTGATGGAATGAGTGAGGCTATCATAGACGTGAAGTGTTTCATCAGAATGAAGAGAGGGTGGAGGCAGTTGTCAGAATGATTTTTTTTTTTTTTTACATTCTAACGGAAATAATGTATTGAGTACGTGAGTTGAAATTATGAAATTCAACACTTAAGTGCACATATAATAGTCAACAGACGACAATTAATACATTCATGGCCAAAATGTTTCTATTTTAAGCCGATATTTATTTGCTAACTTTTAAAATAAATATTGATCACATGCATCTTTCGGTAGGCCAGTCTCCATCGACCATGCCGAATTAAATGTCAAAAGCATAAGATACCAAAGCTTTGGGATTAAAATGATTTTGCAACGAATGCAAAATATTTAACATATATATCATACCAAACATACAATTCTGAGACAGGTATTTAATATTAATATTAAACAATAAAATCTAGCCTCCCCAACATTTGCAATATCATTAAAAGCGTCAGTGAGTCACATTTTCAGTCAAATTCTAGAACAGTTCAGGGCCACAATAGGTTTTCAGGTCATGGAGGTCATAACACTGACCTTAGGAGTGGTGGAGTCAGCAGTGAAGGAATCTGTGAAGGTCTACAACCATTTCTTGATAAGCCCACATCACACCATGTATTATTATATAGATAATCCAAATCAAACACTACTAGAGTATGTAGTAGATAGATATATCCTAAATAGGTTACGTGGTCATGTCAACAATAGTGGATGTGAGGGCTGTAGCTGTTGTAGACCAAATACCAGTATTCCTTCACTTAAAAAATATTTTCCTTCATTTCAGAGCAATTTAAAATAACCAGATTGGACAAAACCTTGTATTTTCTTCTTTGGGGGCGGGGTAAATATCATGAAATGATAAAAATTCCAAAATCTAGTTTTTAAAAATACTGATATTTAGAAACTGGAAAAGTGAAATCAAGCAGTTATTCTCCTTACAAGCGACAAATTACACGTTATTTTCACGTAACTAAGCCCGGACTTTACAATCATAAATAATAAAGCCCGACAATACAATTGGCCGTGTTGAGAGACAGTAGTTTTACGATAGTCAAAGTCTAATAGTGACCTTTATCTATCACCTTATTGCGTAAGAGATAAGACGGTTTTAAGTTAGTAGCCAGACTGATATAAACATAAATTGGAAGCCGCATTCTAACCACACGCTCAGGTGAACGACAGGCAAGTACACATACAGGTAAGTACACATGTATACAAGGGATATACAGACCTGGATATGTTTTACATTATTTATATATATTTCTCCCGTCTGAGTACATCTCTTATTAAATATTAATAGGTGAAGGTAAAATATTCAAGCCAATAGCAACATAGAAGGGCAATTTAAGGGTAAATCTAGCGACAGACATTTTCCGCCACAAGGGTTCATAAGGGACGGGTAGGTGATTTGGCCAGTATTCAAAAACGTACCTGATATATTCTTAGTAAATAAGAGCACAATTTGGATGATGCCCATTGATTACACAACACATTGACCAAATGGTTTCTTTCGTTCGTAGGAGGATCCACTACAATGTCGAGGCTTTTCTTACTACCAATGCTAGTTATAGCAATTGTCGATGGCGCGAAAATATTAGTTTATCCTTACGACGCAGGCTTCAACTCTAGGCTGATGAATCTAGTAAAAATAGCTGACATTCTTAACAATAATGGCCACAATGCCACTGTGCTCATCAACAGCAAGATAGTAAATTGGGTGCATCCTCAGAACACCAATCTCACCGTGTACCATCTTGCCGAGGCCGAGAAGGTACAGCTCATCACGGACGAGGTTGTTATACAAAGATTCAAAGACCTCTCTTTCTTTAACGCCCATGACTTTGTAAAGTTTTTTATAGAGCTTGGAATGCCTTTTTGTAAAGGTGTATTGGGAACGGAGATGAAGGATCGTTTGAAAGCTGAACAGTATGACTTAGTCATAACGGATACCATGTCTGATTGTGGTAGGGTCCTTATAGATTATTTGGACAAACCAGCAATGACATACAATAATTGGGGTTTCCACACAGACCCTAAGATATTCTACCCGTATATTCCATCTTTCATGTGCAATGCCGGCCTAACCACTTGCTTCTCGGATGAGATGAGCTTTTTCGAAAGAGTTGGAAATATGTTGCAGTATTTAGTGTCAATTCATGTGATGCTTCCAACCATTGTCACTAGATATGATGCCCTGAAGGAAGAGCTAGGACTTAATACGTCGCGATCTATGGCGCAATCTTTAGCTTACAGAGCTCCTGTTCTAGTGAACGGAGATTTTATTTTGGATTACCCCCGACCACTGATGCCGCATATTATCATGGTGAGAGGCCTTTTCCACAACAAACCCAAACTTCTACCAGCTGATCTGGCTGAATTTGTACAAGGATCTATACCGCATGGTCTCGTTGTTGTAAGCTTTGGGTCTCTTTTATCCAAAGTTGACTTAGAGAAAGCAGAGATAATGGCAAAAGTATTTGGCCGTTTGCAGCAAAGGGTGCTGTGGAGGTACACAGGGGAACTCCCAAAAGCTTTGAAGAATAATACGAAACTAGTAGGCTGGTTCCCTCAGGCAGATGTCCTAGCCAGTCCCCACACTGCTATGTTTATTACCCATGGTGGAATATCTGGCACCTATGAGGCAGCACTAAATAGCTTACCAGTGGTTGTTATTCCATTCTTCGCTGATCAAGAATACAACGCAAGGAAGATGGTGGAACGAGGAGGAATGGGTGTAAAATACAATTTTGATGACCTTAAAGAGGACACCTTTGAGGAGGCAGTGCTAGCTGCCATTTACAACTCAACTTACAGAGAGAACGCTAAGAGAGTCTCCTCTCTACTCAAAGACCAAGAAATGGATCCCCAGAAAAGATTCCTGTACTGGGTAGATTATGTCATTCGTCACAATGGTGCCCGTTACCTCATATCAGAGACAGCTTTGTCAATGAATTACTTAACGTATCAATCCATTGACGTTATTCTTTTTATATTGGGCGTTAGTGTTTCACTCATTGTCCTAATAACTGGTCTATTATATATCACCTTTAGATTTTGTAGGAGAATTATAGGCAGCAGCAATAAGCAAAAGACGCAATAAAGTACACAGATAGATAAATAAGATACTTTTCTATAGTGTACTCTAGCTTCTTCCAAAATACAATAGTAGGAATTACGCAATATGCAGAAAGAACTATAAAATATAACATAATCAAATCATATCATTTAATGCCGTCACTTTAAAATATATCATATTCAAATCATGTTATTTGATACCCCATGCAACGCCCATAAAATAACGATATCTCGTGCAATAGTCATGTATGTATGCGAGCTTTTCCCTAAATTATCTAGGTCATTGTACCCAGCTTAAATATATTTATGTTGGAATGCATGATATTGGTCATTCAACCAAGTAGACACACCTTTCCAAAGGTGAACGATTTCCAGTTTTCACACAGGTACTACAGTCTCACAAATAAACATATATATAGTAAGCCAACACAATTAATACTGAACACGAGATTGGCACAAGAAGTGATGGTCGAATGACCGCCCAGTTTATTCATTAAAAAAAGAAAAAAAATCCCAGTCCAACGTGTACAGAGGCAAGCGAGAGAGTGCCTGGACGCGGGAACCATTAGCAACAGTAAACAAATAATTCAGGTGTGGGGATAATTAGTATATACATTATATATCAAGGAACATATAAGGGTAAATATAATCAATATTTCTAACCTTTCTTTACTGTCTCTTTTCTCTTCTGCAGTTCCTTTGTATCTAAGACTTCACTAAGTAATCTGTGAATTATATTATTTAAACAAAGACCAGACAATAAGAATCCCTTGTGTCTTTGTATGTGATCTCAATAAAAAATATATATAAATTGGGGATGGACATGTAAAAATTGTAGAGACTCGATCTGAGTCAATGACCAAGGCGACATTGTTGCTCGACATATTCAGGTTGTAATTGAGTGGGATGAGGCTGAAATCCTCCCAGCGGCTGGAGTGATCCTCTTCCACAGCATTTAATCAAATGAATAAAAAAGTTGTTCAATTCAATTCAATTCAATTCAATAATAATAATTGATTCAATGTAAACGCCACAGAAGCCATATGATGTGTACATGATGTATTCGATCATTGCTAATAACTAGTTGTAACCATACTGATTAGTATAATTAGTATAAAGTAATCTGATGTTTTTTCGTCAGTATGGGACAATACACTCAATTTGATTAACAGTACCTTGTACTGGCATGTATGTCTAAGTTCGAATTAAAATGTTGGTTCTCACATTCTTAAATGATATCTTATTAACTTGTGTTCCTATTAATTGGGGATGGGTATTATAGATTCAATCAACTTCCAATGTGGAACTAAAATTACATAATACATGCATTGAATGTATACATTAATATTTAATATTTACATTTGGGCACAACCCGAACTAAGAGCACCTAGCATGCCTGTCCGTTCTCCAGTAAATAAGTGGTATTTGTTGCGCGTTTCCTTGCCGTCGCCTTCATCCTCACCCTCACTATCGGAACTGGAACTCTCCGACGAGATCTGCTGGCTAATAGTTTCTTGACTATCAGCACCGTCCTCGTTTGATGCTCGTGGTGAAGTGTGTCGAGAGAAGAAACTACTCCCAGAACTAGTTGAATATCCAGAGCTCAAGGAGCTGGAACGACTAGAATACATTGAATTTGGATGCAACGTGTCCAATCTTTCCACACTAGTTGTGGTTATTCCTGATATAGCAAAGGCACTGGTAGGTGGAGGACCGCAACCGGACCTTTTTGCTTCGATCGTGGCCTTATGATTAGCATAGGATCGTGCAGATCCTCTGGGTTTTCTAGATTTCTTCTCACGTTTCTTTCTTTTCCCTTCTTCCTCATCGTCAGGTATGTTAAGGAATGGATTGTTGGGATTAGGTCCTTGTGGGTGGAGTATCTGACCCGCGAGATGAGCTGTGTGGAGTACAGATCAATAATTAGTACGGTACATGTATATAAATAGAGAGAAAGGAACTCGCCGGCAATAATCGAAAATGTATTGGACGAGCTAGATTCGTCCGTATGAGCACGATGCCATAGGCAGAGTGCTTATGTGGACGAATCAAGTCCGATAAATTTTCTTCTGGGTTTTCTAGATTTCTTCTCACGTTTCTTTCTTTTCCCTTCCTCCTCATCGTCAGGTATGTTAAGGAATGGATTGTTGGGATTAGGTCCATGTGGGTGGAGTATCTGACCCGCAAGATGAGCTGTGTGGAATACAGATCAATAATTAGTATGGTATCGGATATAGGTGTGTGGGGGTATAGGTGTGTGGAGGTAGAGGTGTGTGGGGGTAGAGGTGTGTGGGGGTAGAGGTGCGTGGGGGTAGAGGTGGCTGGTGGTAGAGGTAACTTGGGGTAGAGGTGTGTTAGGGTAGAGGTAACTTGGGGTAGAGGTAACTGGGGTTAGAGATACCTGTGAGTAGAGGTGTGTGGGGGTTTAGGTAACTGGGGGTAGAGGTAACTGGGGATATGGGTGTGTTGGGGTATAAGTGTATTGGGGTAGAGAGAACTTGGGGTAGAGGTATTTGGGGTTAGCGATAACTGTGGGTAGAGGTGTGCAGGGGTTTAGGTAACTGGGGGTAGAGGTAACTGGGGATATGGGTGTGTAGGGGTAAATGTACCTCTGTGGGTGTAGAGGAAAATTGGGGTAATGGTGTGTAGGGGTAGAGGTAACTGAGGGTAGAGCTGTGTTGGCATAGAGGTAACTTGGGGTAGAGATGTGTGTGGGTAGAGGTAACTGGGGGTAGAGGTGTGTCGGGGTAGATCGAGGTAACTGGGTTTGGGGGTAGAGGTAACTGGGGGTAGAGGTGTGTGGAGGTAGAGGTAACCGAGGGTTGAGATAACTGTGGGTAGAGGTGTGTTGAGGTAGGGGTAACAGGGGGTTGAGATAACTTGGCGTGGTAGAGGTGTGTTGAGGTAGGGGTAACAGGGGGTTGAGATAACTTGGCGTAGAGGTGTGTGTGTGGGGGGGGGGGGGGGGTAGAGGTGTGTGGGGGTAGAGGTAACTAGGTGTAGAGGTATGGGGGAGGATAGAGGTGTGTGGGGGTATAGGTAACTGAGGGTAAAGGTGTGTAGTAGTTGAGGTAACTGGGGGTAGAGGTTACTGGGGATAGAGGTAACTAGGGGTAGAGGTAATTGGGAGTAATGTGTGTAGGGGTAGAGGAAACAGGGGTAGATTTGTGTGTGTGGGGGGGAAGCTTAGAGGTAACTGGGGTTAGATGTGTGTGGGGGTAGAGGTAACTGGGGGTAGAGGTAACTTGGGGTAGAAGTAACTGGGGGTAGAATTAACTGGGGATAGAGGTAACTGGGGGTAAAAGTGTGTGGAGGTAGACGTAACTGGGGGTACATGTATATATATGAAACTTTTATTCAATAAACATATACATATCTGATATAATGAAGTATCAAAAAGAAATGATCCCTCTCAAAGTATCACATACAATGAGGTCTTCCTGGTATCCCTTTTAAATAATATGTTGTGGTAATGACAATGTAATTGATAATGACAGTGTGGTTACATATTATAAAATCATTGTTCAGGTTAAATTGCTGGTTTCTCATATCCATTTACAGATTCTCGAGATTTAAAACATTCACTTTAACAATGCTAATAGGTAAATTTAGTCAAATTCTACACAATTTTACTAGGTCAATTTTACTAGGTGTATTAATTATGTAATAATTATGTTTTTAGAAACCCTTCTACCAGGGAGACTTTACATTTTCAAAGGGTACATTATTTTGATAGGAAATACATTTTGAAGCTAGCCATTTTACAGTTAGCCAAAAATTAATAATAACAACAAAGACATAATCTGGCAGCAGAAATGACAGGCCCCAATAATTTTCAAGACAATTAGAGAGTTAAATAAACCTCCACTATAATTTACTAAGAATTTTTTGAAGTTAAGGTTACTGTCCAGTTCTATGCCTAGATATTTATAGTAATTCACCTTCTCAAGTTCAGACTTTTCAATAAAGTACCTACAATTTTTTTTGTTAATCTAGGTTTTGTACTTGTTTTGGGGGGTTTGTGGGGGAAGTGAGGGCCTAACTGGGGTAACTGGGGGTAGAGGTTACTGGGACTAGAGGTAACTGGGGGTAAAAGTGTGTGGAGGTAGAGGTGTGTCGGGGTAGATGTGTGTGGGGGTAGATGTGTATGGGGGTAGAGGTGTGTGGGGGTAGAGGTATGTGTGGGGGTAGATGTATGTGGGGGTATAGTTGTGCTGGGGTAGAGGTAACTGGGGGTAGAGGTGTATGAAGGTAGAGGTACCTGGGGGTAAAGATGTGTGGGTGTAGAGGTAACTGGGGGTAGAGGTGTGCAGGGGTAGAGGTAACTGGGGATAAAGGTGTATGGGGGTATAGGTAACTGGGGATAAAGGTGTTTGGGGCTAGAGGTAACTGGGGGTAGTTGTGTGTAATAGAGGTGTGGCGGGTTGAGGTAACTTGGGGTTGAGGTGTGCAGAGGTGAAGTAAGTGGGGGTAGAGGCTTAGAGGAGTATAAGTAAGTTGGGGTCAAGGTTTGTGGGGGTAGAGGTGTGTGGGAGTAGAGATAACTGGGGAGAAGAGCTGTACAGGGGTAGAGGTAACTGGGGTAGAGGTGTGCAGGGATTGAGGTAACTGGGGTTAGAGGTGTGTGGGGGTAGAAGTGTAGGGCAGAGATGTGTGTGTCTGTGTGTGGTGGGTGGGGGTGGTGGGTGATTAGAGATTACAGGGGTGGAAGTAACTGAGTGGGTATGGGTTAGACAAGTGAGGGTGGAGGGGTGCGTGGGTAGAGGTTGGGGAATGTGGAGGGGGAAGGGGGGAAGCGGAGATGTGTGGGAGCAGATGGGGGTGAGGGTAGAGATGTGGGGGGGGCAAGTTAGGGCCTAACTTTATTATATATTTTTTCTAACATCAGGTTAAGCGAACCACTTGGTTCGGTTTATCTAAAGTGGTGGTTTGCTTTATATGAAATGTCAGGTAAAGCGAACCAACCTGACACTATAATTCCATGGAGACCATTTGCATAAATATGCATATTAATATAATTAATTCATGTGCCATAGGAAGCTGACCCTCTTTAATGTTCATTTGAACTTTGAATGGTTTGTTGCTATTTTTTTGATAAAGAGAAATCAAGACAAAGACAAAATGGTTCGGTTTACCTTAATGCACCCTAGATTTGGTTTTATAAAGATTATGAGTACCGAGTGCGATTATTTCAATGTATAAAACATATCTACAAAAGGATTTACGAACATATGATATTTATGCTTGCTGCTTACCAACAATAGAGGTTGTCAATATGTCCGCTGAATAGTCTTCCACATCTTCCCCTGCGCATACCTCACATTCAATACATCGATCACAACAGCACCGACATTTGATGTCGTGTAAGGATCTACGATGGCAACACGTTTGTCCGCAGCACATTCTGGTTAAATCTACCGACGAAAATACCCTTATTAGAGTTTTTAAAATATAAAATCCACGGTGAGTTCGTCCATGCATTCAATTTGTAAAATTTGTAATGGTAATTATTAGTTGTGCTGGTTACACATTATTTTGTCTCTAACCGTCTTGAAGTCAATCGAATAGTGTTTGTTCTTGGAATCTCAAAGCTAGGGCCAAATAATATGCCACCTTTATTTACTGTAATAGATAGGTTATAATTACATAATTAATCTCTTATATAATCATGGTTCTATTTTTCATTGATCAAACAAAGTTCTAAGATAATTCAAGTAAAAAAATTTATATTTTTCCAACAGGAATACTTGGTCAAAATGTTTTGATTCTGGTTGTGTTTGGCGCTGTTAGTATTATCATGAATGTATGGCCATTTCCACCAATTTGACAACATTTGGGCCCCAAGCACTCCCCTTAGTACCCAAAAATAATTTTTACATTAATAAGTTGATTTGTTATTTTCTATCAACCTTATATATATGTGCATTACACTGCGAAGTTTGGAACCATTCTGATTATTAGTAAATCTTGTACAGGGGGGTCGAAAAACACATCCCAAATATGAAAAACATGTCAACAATAGCAAGTCGAATAATGGTACATATTACTACATAAATGAGGATTTAGATTAGAAATAAATTAAAAAAATATGCACATAATGTACTGAACTATTTTGTATTTCATAGGTCTCGACATAAGGGTGATAACACTTTTTAGTTTGTGAAAATATTCTAACTAGAAGAAAAGTTACAGCCAAATAACCATTCAGTAATGGTAATCATAATGGCAGCAGCAATGGTAACAGGTCATTGACCCTCTGTCCATATATTATATGTATACACATTATATAACTCATTATATTTAGAATATATATAACATTCATTTCCCAGGTTTACGTTTTTTAGTTGACTTGAATACTTGTATTGATTGTTCCTGTTCTCTTTAAGTAATGGACTAATGTAGAGGCAAAATCTTTAGGGATTTTAGAGTCAAATGACGACCTGGTGGATTTGCTCATGCATTAAATTTTGTTTATTTCTGATCAGCTAGATATCGTTAATCTTCACATATGTCGTTAGTCTTCAAAACCCTATTTTCCTGTAATAAGCATGTAAAACCCAGTCGGAAATTCTAAGTATTGATATTTATAGACTGATATTACTCATAATTAATAATAAATATCAAATTTGAAGTTCATTATTAAATTGCTTCCTCAAAAAACCATAAAATCGTTAATCTAGGGATGTCGTTAATCTTCATCACCCCTGGTTCCCAGTGTGGCTGGCACCATGCATTTTGTCTGCTAGGGTCCAAGAAAAATTCTAACCAATACTTTTAATGATCATTACCTATCAAATCCTGTGAGTTTTATCATTATTTGTGATTATTGGGTAATTTTCATTTTTTTTTTTAAATTCCACTTTATTTGACAGGGATGTCGTTAATCTTCACCAGGGGTACCCACATTTTTTTTTCATCATTTTGATGGCTTTTGGCCAAAAAATATTTTGTTTGCATTTTTTTTTACAAAGATCATATGCACGTAACCTACTATTACAACATATGAAAAAAAATGTTCAATTTTGAAGATTATTTAGAAATTTAGCAATTCCACGGACTATTGGCACTTAAAAAAACCGATTTTTGCCCCCAAAATGTGATTTTGAAATAAAAAATAATAGGGCTAAAAATGCCATGAGTGGTTCCACAGGTTGGTAGAACCATCCAATCAAAAAAAATAATCAAATTAATGGTAATTAATTTGATCTAAGCCCATTTTATCACTTTCCACGGTTGGGGGCCAAATGTTGTCAAATTGGTGGAATTGGCCGTATACATGTACCAAATGGCAAGAATGTGTATTGAATATAATTATTTATGCATATCTGAGGTGGGGAGTATATTTAACTACTTTATAGTAATTGACCATGAATAATATAGCTAACTTTTTTTTCATGCATACAAAAATACAGAAGTACTTTTGTAGATGTCTTTATATTTACCATCATTGGAATCCATTTGATGCCATATTTACAAATATGGTGGTCAAGTGTAAAGCATTTTATTTAGTGTTTGATGCAATCGGAGGAATATTTTGAAACGATCTACAAAGTTATAGCTTCCATGCTAATACATTAAATCAGTGGGACGTGTCTAAGGTCCAATGTTACATTTATGTAGCGGTGGTAATCTTTTTATTTTCTATTATACTTTTGCCCGTGTATGTCAGAAGACCTTACCCAGTAGTTTTAACTTTTTTTCTTTTAAAAAATGTATGTTGTTCACAAAAACGCTCAGTGGAATAGCTTCGAATCTCAGTTAAATATTATACAGTAGCGTACGTAAACAAGCTGGCAAGCTAGGCTCTGGTCTTGAGTCTTGTCTTGCATGTTACAACTGTTGGAAAACAATAACAATGAAAACAAATATTTTCCTGCAATTTTTTAAACAATGTTCCTGATTTGGCTGTTGGTGTGAGAGAACTTTAGTTCATTCAAGTACATGTATTGACTTTCTCCATGTTCAGTCATGTTAGTGCTTTTTTTTAGGATCAGAGACATAGCAATTTATCAATTACTACCTTGTTACTTTGTGTTCCTCTGTTGTACATGAACTCATGAACTATACTGACTTAATATCACCATTTATCACCACTTTATACCCATTTTCGCACCTCACCATATCTACCAATAAGCTAGCCTCCTCAGGCCTTCATTGAGGGACCAAGCTTGTTTCCCTTTATCTGATCAGAACTGGTATATTCACTGTTTTCACACCTAGCTTTCTCCGTTCTAGGCTTGCCATAAGAGCTAAATAAAGAGCTTGATAGTTTGTAATTACCACCGGACATATTATATGCATACAATTATGAGAATAATTAAAAATATATTTTAACGAAAGCAACCACGGCTATATGAGTAAAAGAGGCAAAAGAGCCCCTGATTGTAACCAGAAGTTTGACTACCTTTGTGACAAAATGTCCGTTTTATTACAATATGTATATGCCTATAACTACTGTCCTAATATTTTTTATCTCCAATGTTTATGGTGTAATGGCAACGCAATTGCGTAACAGCGACATTGCATCACACCTCTCAAATAATCCAAATTTAAGAGAAAACTGGGATTAAAAGAAATAATATAAAAATTTAGAATACCCGCATGAGTGCCATCCATAAATTGAGCCGTACAACACCAACTAACACCTACATGTTATGAGACAATGCTTAGCCAGGCTAAAGGGCTGGTTCCATTGGTACGGATACGGATACGGATACGGATACGGCAAAATTCGCTCACATTAAAATATACAGGCATGTTTCCATGTGTGCGGATCCGTACACGTCAACAGGTACGGATACGGATACGGTAAAACCGATCGCTCCATGTAGCGATCGGGACGTTTCCGTACTCCATTCGTATGGTTTCCCTCTTTGATGCCATTACATTCTAGACGTATGGGTTCACTCCAAAATAGGTTACCGTATCCGCATGACGGATTCGTATCCGTACTAACATTCGTATCCGTACCAATGGAACCAGCCCTTAAAGCAGGCCTTATAGCCTGTACGCAGATGACGTCACAGCCCTGAGCCCTATTTGTGTACTCATCAGAAAGCTGTGAAAAACTGGCTTTAATGGATTTTTTTGATTTTTTCAACCTCAGATGCCATCGATAGCACCACCACATATGTAAATCGGCCCTTATCTCGAATTTTAGAATTTTCATTACACTTGACCTTTAAAATCCATCTTAAAATACTGTAATTCGTCATATATTCGTCACTAAGCATTATGTTTCACTTATTAACTAATTGTTATATAAAAAGGATAAACATGTAAATAGAAATATATAAGCTATATATTAGAGGTTAATGTAAAATATGCCATATAGGTAGCCTGTGAAGGCCAACCCTACGTTGACAGCGCCAAACTTTTTCCCAACCTTAGTAATCAAATATGTTTGTATGCTTAAGGGAAATAAAGATATACATATGGTCGTTTCTAATGAACTGTCCGCTTTGGGGTTTTTTTTAGGCCTAATTTCAGAATGATTTTATATTCTAATCCTATTAATATGTTAAACTAAACACTTTGAGCTACTATTACTGAAAGTTGGGAACACTAATCTCTAAAACTCAGCCTGTGGTGCATAACTGAAAATTAAAGTGTCTTGTACCTGTCACCGTGATTATGCACTGTATGTAAGTTTGGGTTTGATGGTTTAGAATCTATTGGGAACAATATTTCTATGAAACAATCTTATTTTTATAGAGAAAACATTTGTTCTAAAAGGTACAACTACAAAAGATAATTTTACCATTGTGTAAATGTAAGTTTTTATGTGATTGAAAATTAATGAGCATATTGCGGCCCCTGATTATTTTAGACATGACTCCATATCAACTATTGTAATTCCTTTAGTTGAAGTTCCTACTCTTGCATATTACTGATTCTGCAGGTAGGAATTACACTCTTTCAAATGGTATTCAAAATTATAAGTTTTTTTTTTATCATATGAGCAGTAGGCCAAACAAAAATTGCATAATCACGGTGACACATTCTCCCAAAATACCTTATTTAGTATTCAACATGTCTAGTCCTATTACTGGGTATAAAATGTTCCTATTAGTTTGGTGACTCCGTTTACTGTTTTGTGCTAGTGTTGTAGATGCTCATAACGTAATTTCTTCCACTGTATCACCTTGATACCTGAGTTATGCTTAATTTTTCTAATTTTTGTTTTTTCCCAAAGGTCCCCCCACCCCACCCCTCAGTATTTCTTAATAAGTTGCTAAAGCCACCATAGTACACTCCCCATTGTTCCTAATACCTATACCAATTGATATAGTTAACTTCTAATTATAATTATTATATAGCCCTGTGCATAGTCACGGTGACATGCATAGTCACGGTGACATGTAACCCACAGAATTAATCCTGTTTCAAGGATATTGCTAAACCACAAGTAATTTTTTAAAGGGTAATCCCCAAAAAGCAGAATCACTATTTGTGGTAACTATGTTGCACTCTATTCCCCATCAAAACATCTAGGTAGGAAAAAAGAAATAAAGATTGATGTTTAAAAGAAATTCCATTGATTTTACAAATTTGAATGCTTTCTTTACCTTTACTCGAAACATGGCCCTTGGTGCATATTATTGTGAATGAATGTGATCCCACCCCAACAATAAACAGTGACTGTCTAATATGTAATGACAAGTGATATCTAAGGGAGCAGGGTCTGAGGATGAAAGGTCTGAGGGAGGAGAGTCTGAGGGAGGAGGGTCTGAGGGAGGAAGGTGTGAAGGAGAGGGTCTGAGGGAGGAGGGTCTAAGGGAGGAGAGTCTGATGGTGGAGGGTCTGAGGGAGGAGGGTCTGAGGGAGGAGGGTCTGAGGGGGAAGGTGTGAAGGAGAGGGTCTAAGGGAGGAGGGTCCGAGGGAGGAGGGTCTGAGGGAGAAGGGTCTGATGGTGGAGGGTCTGAGGGAGGAGGGTCTGAGGGAGAAGGTGTGAAGGAGAGGGTCTGAGGGAGGGGGACGTGAGGGAGAGGAATATGAGGGAGGAGGGTCTAAGGGAGAAGAATATGAGGAAGAAGGCCCTGGGGAGAAGATTGGGATGAAGGAGGGTTTGAGGAAGGAGGACGTGAGGCAGGAGGGTATGAGGAAGGAGGGTCTGAGGGAGATGGGTGTGAGGAAATGGGGTCTGAGGGAGGAGGGTGTGAGAAAGGGGGGTCTGAGGAAGGAGGGTGTGAGGAAGGGGGTCTGAGGAAGGAGGGTATGAGGAAGGAGGGTATGAGGAAGGAGGGTCTGAGGGATGAGGGTGTGAGGAAGGGGGGTCCAAGAAAGGAGGATGTGAGGCAGGAGGGTATGAGGGAGAAGGGTGTGAGAAAGGGGGGTCTGAGGGAGGAGGGTGTGAAGAAGGGGCGTCTGAGGAAGGTGGATGTGAGGCAGAAGGGTATGAGGAAGGAGGGTCTGAGGGAGAAGGGTGTGAGGAAGGGGGGTCTGAGGGAGGAGGGTATGAAGAAGGGGGGTCTGAGGGAGGAGGGTGTGAGGAAGGGGGGTGTGAGGGAGGAGGGTGTGAGGAAGGGGGGTCTGAGGGAGGAGGGTGTGAGGGAAGAGGTTGAAACGGGGGAAGGGTGTGAGGGAGGAGGGTCTGAGAGAGGAGGGTCTGAGAGAAGAGGTTGTAAGGAAGAAGGGTTTGAGGGAGGAGGGTGTAAGGATGTATGGTCTGAGGGAGGAGGGTGTGCGGGAGAAGGGTCTGAGGCAGGAGAGTGTGGCGGAGAAGGGTCTGAGGGTAGAAGGTGTGAGGGAGTAGAGTATGAGGGAAGAGGGTTTGAGGGAGGAGGGTGTGAGGGAGGAGGGTTTGAGGGAAGAGGGTTTGAGGGAGGAGGGTGTGAGGGAAGAGAGTGTGAGGGAGGAAGGTATGAGGGACGAGGGTCTGAGGGAGGAGCCTGTTAGAGTGGGGTATGAGGGAAGAGGATGTGAGGGAGGAGGGTTTGAGGGAGGAGGGTGTGAGGGAGGAGGGTTTGAGGAAGGAGGGTGTGAGGAAGGAGGGTATGAGGGAGGAGTGTATGGGTGAGGAGGGTGTGAGGGAGGAGGGTGTGAGGGAGGAGGGTTTATAGAATTTTTATTTCTCATCATCAATAGTGCAGTTACATAAAGGAGAAAAAGGGAATATATATAGTATACAATATGTTATCTGTCAGCACACCTTATTGGCATGTTGGTCTTCCAGATTTCCTGATAATTTAGAAAATGAATGACATTTGTTTTAACAACTGTTTCGAGACATTTGCAGAATAATATATGCTTGATATTACATTTGTAGTACCTATAAGTATGAGATTTACAATACCGTTTGTTGGTTTTCTATTGGAATAAGATTTTACATGTTGATATCGGATAGAATATAAAGCAGAATATATATATCTAATAACATTTATGTGAGCTTCGTTGGAAATTTTAGTACATTATAGATTAATTTATATGCGACATTTACACACTAGTACTCTGATCAGAATATAAACATAGATAAACATATATGTATCATGTTTTGAACAATAACATTTTTAAAATACATTTTTGGACGGATTCTAACCTTTACTGGTTTTACAATTGGTTTTCTTGTGACTGGATTACTTATCATTTTACTTTTGAAGTTATATACATACATTTTTGGACGGATTCTAACCTTTACTGGTTTTACAGTTGGTTTTCTTGTGACTGGGTTACATTTCATTTTACTTTTGAAGTGCAGTGTTTGAGGGGGAAGGGAAGAGGGACGAGGGTATGAGGGAAGAGGGTCTGAGGGAGGAGTGTGTGAGGGAGGAGTGTGTGAGGGAGTAGGGTGTGAGGGAGGAGGGTTTGAGGGAGGAGGGTTTGAGGGAGGAGGGTTTTGAGGGAGGAGAGTTGGAGGGAGGAGGGTTGGAGGGAGGAGGGTGTGAGGGAGCTATTGAACATATCTATGAATTTTATAATACAATTGATCAAGAAATGTTATATAGGTATGTAAAAATAATAAAAATAAAAATTATGAATTTAAAAACCTCCACCCAGGCGGTATCACTTCCATATTTTCCAAGGACCATCTACTAGGTTTGTTCATAGCAAATATACAGTACAAATGACTGGGAATATAATCCAACCCAATACAGTTAGAAAAATCATATCAAAATACATTCAGAGGGCCAGAAGACATGTTTTAGCAATGCATAGTCACGGTGACATACATGCACATTTTGCATACAGTTTGAAATTTGCCCTATAATTATTTTTTAATTAAATTTAAAGCATTTCCGGCTTTGGTGTATACAGTAGACATAATTTGGTTGAGATTAAGGGCAAAATAGCTCCTTTAATATTGTCTCTATTCATTTAAGTCCTGATCTGGCAATATTTCAAATTTTTAATATTTTACTAGCTTACAAAATTGCAAATATTCACAATAATAGATAACATTACTACCCTTAAAATGTGGAGAAACACAAGCTGGGTACATAGCAATTTAAAAAATGAGATAAAAATAATGTTACTGGACCTCAGAGAAGTCTTAATATCAAAGCATAATCACGGTGACATATGTCACCGTGATTATGCCTTTGCAGTCACCATGAATACAACTGGTAATTATGAATTAACAAGAAACACTTGGGTGTCAGGGGAGGGTCTATCCTGTTTGTTGGTTTCTTGTTTATGCTAGACAAAATGATTTGAGGCTTATTTCATAATTTTCAATATTTCCTGAAGGTTTTTAAATATGTCAAGATACTGTTCATATTTGGTTTTAAATGAAAATGTGTAACAAAAATGTTCCAAAGTCACACAAAAGTTCCCAAACTATACTGGTCGCTACTGCAGTATCCTATGAATGTAATGATAACTGTTGTGTGCATGTCTAATAAAACTGAAGCCTGTACTGATTTGAAGAAACCAGTTGGATGTGTGTCATAATCACGGTGACAGCATAATCACGGTGACATATTTATCAAACTTGATATAGCTTCTAGACAATGATACTAGTAAGGCTAAGATTATGCATGACTTTAGAGGAAACATGAAGGTGTTAATATGTAAAAGGGGATGTCTTATTCTTTTTTTGTTTTTATGCAACCCTTGAGAGAAACCCATAATCACGGTGACCTAAAAACTACACAAAATCTGGTTTATTTTACAGAATGATGGAAAAGGGATGATGCCAGATATCTGACTGCTATTTCTGTTTTTGTAATGGTTAATAAAGGGTTAAGTGATAGTTTTGGACACAACAAATTATTCAACTGACGACATTAAAAGAAAGGTATAGGGCCAGCAATTTTGTCATAATCACGGTGACACATAATTACACAATGACAAAATAATTTGCAGAATATTTAAAAACCAGAAGTGACTTTTTTTAAAGAAATCATAGCAAAAGGTAGATTGTTGGTAATATATAGAGACATAAATATCGTTCGTGGGAGCTTCTCCAATTTTTAAACTGCATGTTATCCAAAATAACTGAGGAAAGTTTTTTAAAAAATGGTGAAAAATGGCATGTTTTTGGCCTGTAGAAATAAAAGTTCCCATCACAGGTATGCAAATATAGGTATCCCACGAAAGGTCTCGACGAGGCGGATTCAGTGACACTAGTTGCATTTCTATATCTATCATGCTAACCAAGTTATAGCCCTGAACACC
Source organism: Sthenelais limicola (assembly GCA_942159475.1). Lineage (NCBI taxonomy): Eukaryota > Metazoa > Annelida > Polychaeta > Phyllodocida > Sigalionidae > Sthenelais > Sthenelais limicola. The sequence continues at coordinate 109,981,753 of OW804096.1, read as the reverse complement.
CAAAGCGGACAGTTCATTAGAATCGACCATATATAAACATTGCTTTTTGACTACGTTTTTGTATAACAGTATATACATACAGATATATATATAACACGGCGTTGAACAAAAGCAATGTATTATTTTTTAGTTTATTCTATACTTACCGAATTGCCTCAATATAGAGATTACTTTGAAACAATTATCCGAACATACATCTTTCTTTATGCGGGTGAGCTCAGTACTTATTATTATTCTGTTCTCAGTCTTGTATCAACAGAAACCATGTCTGGCAGGTACAGAGTACTGAGATATGCATGATCTGTCGTTAGACCTTCTTTTACAACATGGAATCAACCTCCCACATCTTAGAAAACATTTGGTAGATGGTAAACTGTTCAAATTGTAGTACATTATCACATCATACGGATAGGTAACAAACTTGTGAAACCTCTGCTCCGCACGTTGGTCCCGTCCCTACGCTAAGGAGAATGCCGAAAGTTAGCGTAGCGTTTTTGTGTAGCGTTAATTGTAGTTGCGCAAGGTGTTAAGTGCCTTTGGCACTATGGGTAGGTACACATCCACTATTTACATGTATACCCTTACCCTTATTACTCTCTGCACTGCATCCATAAATATGACATGCTTAGAAGTGTCTACAATTATCAGATCTCCTGTTTGTCCATTTACGAAGTTTGGCAAATAAAAAGAATATTATAATTTAACAAAAAAGTATTGGTTATGTCGTTGTGGGAGGATTTGATGAGTAGTCGGATATATATAGAAAATTAGTGGTTTCCTGACATATGATACCAACAGATAATTAGATTTATATCAATTTTCATTAAATTTAAAGAAACAGTTCAGCCTGGGATAAAATAGCTATACATGAACTCCTTACCATGTTAATAGTGAATTAATGATGTATTTAAGGTAAATCGTTCCCTAGTATCCAACTAATTCCAGTATTACAGAGAGAAAAGGGAACTATATTGCCTCGTAGAGGCTGCCACGCTATCTCCTCCAGTGACCGAGTTTAGGCCCACTCCCTCTGAGCTCAAAATGCGCATGAATCTGCTATATACTAGCACCAAGGAAGGCCTGTGATTGGCTGGCTCCTAGCAGGCGGCAAATTTGCACAAGAGATAACCCAAAACAACAACACATTCTAGAATCTATTCATTTACAGAGAAGAATGATTGACGCACTAATTTGTCCCATTCTACAATTTGGACACTTTTACATTGTTTTGTGGGGTTATCTAGATACCATCGAATGATTTAAACAAAAGCCATCCTAAAATAAGAGGTAAGAAGTTGATATACGGTATCTATTTTATCCCAGGCCGAACTGTTTCTTTAAATGTACTCTGTAAGGCCTCCTGTAGCTATTTTCTTTCTTCTAAATAATAATAGTATATATATGGATCTTTTTTTAGATAATGGAAACGGGAAGTGCCAATTCCACCCTGGGTGTAAAGACATAATCACCTTATAGATATAAGTATGTCATAGGCAGACATTTATATTGCCCCATGACCATGTCTCATCAGGACACAAGGCACGCAGTTGCAAATTGTGTTGCTGAACAAGAATCATGAAGCCAGAAGGATTGTGTATTTAAATAAAAGGTTCTTTGAAGAAAGTAATGTAGTGTTTTAACAATCAAACTAGGAGGCAGACAAATATGTTGTGTTTTTAAAGGGAGCATACTTTATTGAATTGCTAAATTCCTATGAAGAATAGACCCCGTCCTAGGAATGCCGCGGGGTATCATTTGCATTAGTCGCTGTTTGAACAACTCAAAAGACAAAGATATCGGGAACCTTGGTGGAAACACGGAATGCTTTTAGAGTAATCGCATGAATTTTGTGTATGTATACTGTTTCAATTAGAAATGAGAGAAAGGCATTGCCCCCAACCGATTCCAATGTCATGTATAGCATTCGTTCCACGACCGGGAATGAAACGTACCAAAATTAGTTAACCATTTATAACTGAAACCAACTCCGTGTCCGTTATTAGGAGGAGGCAGGCGTATTCTCTTGGATATAATATGACATTTCAATTCAAAGCACGTGGCCTCCGGGAATTAAATACAGGAAAGCTGTCAATACGATGTTATGTTCGTGGTAATACGATGTTATTTTCGGATTGTATAACGAGAAAACAGTATCATGATATATATAGTAACTTGTGCTATCTTTATGGTTTGTTTCTAATTTTGGCTTAATTAAATTTCAACATTATAATTCATAATACATTTTACGAAAAACCCATTTGCATGCGTTACATATAGACATTGCTATTATCCAAACCTTCGATCTAAATATCGGTTAAACATAATGAGATACTATAAATGTAACAGTAACATACAATCCGTAATCGATATCAGCTCTATATTACAATACCACATATTACCATACACGCTATACACTTATTCTAAGGCTATACAATGGAAGATAATGGAAACAATATAATTCGTTATCCGACCCTCTTTCGTCTTACAGAATAAGCGTTTCCCATGGACACCTTCTATGCTCATGCAAATGAGTTCATCTTTTAAAGTACCTCAATCTTCATTCTTTATTTATCTTTCCGCTCCCAACAGAAGCTAATTACGAGTATTTTTCATCCTGGAGGATCCACTTCATTACGGAGGAATGCAAGGGAAATATAGTATTCGAAGTGAAACTAAATGGTAACAAGTATTAGTTCACCAAAAATGGAAGGAAGTTGACAAATGGAAATGACTATTCTGTCTTACAACTAATAAGGACATGACCTTCATCATTACTGTGATTATGGTTGTGGTATTATAGTAGGATTATGTTACAACTCAGATTAACAGCTTACATATATTTTAATCCAACCGACCTCCACCTACTTTGAGCCGCGTGCTATTATAATATCTGTGTACAAAAATGTCAAGAGATGTCAGAGAATAAAACGCATATCATTCTAAAACTCCTGGATAAAATTACAAAATCGTTTTACAGATCATAGATCCGTTCAATTCAATTCAATCCGATGGAATTCTACAGATTTTGCCGGAAGAAATTCCTATTTGAAAGGATTTTTAGTTTCCTCCATTAATTTTGTTGGTAGTACTCTTTGAAGATATAAGCTAAAATAAGCTAAAATAACTTGTAAATAATGGACTAACTAAAATTAGCAAAGCAGAGAAATATCCCCTTGAGCTGATGAGTGACATACTTCTACATTTAGTACGCTTTTAGTAAACTTACCAAAGTTTGGCATATAAATACAAAATGTTTTTAAACATGCACTCACATAAGTAATGTTTGTACAAGCATAAAAGGTATGTTTTGAAATAATACGATAAAGGAATATACAGTTTTTACCTTGTGGTCCGTACACAAAGATGTGCTGAGCACGGAGTGAAGTATTGGGTCGATGCCGTGAAAATGAAAAATCCCAGGGGATGGAAACAGTCTTCAATCTTTTCGTCACGTGGGACGCGAGTAGTGAGGCCCGAACATATACAGATTCTTTTCTGTTTTACATGACATTTGTGTTGAATTGGGCTAATAAAATGACATGATACAGCATGATACACCTAAGTTCATTATTTGAAATTTATATGAACTTCGGATAAGTCAAGACTAATTTTATTTATGGAACGACTTAATTTATGTCTTTAAATCCTTGAAATTCATAGGGTAACTCTACAATGCCAATTAAATTGACAATGTGACATTCCCACTTTTGAGGCGTTGGGGAATTTGAAATGGTGAAATGTTGCTAATGAATCTTCAGTACATTTTATTTTCCAAATTCACCCCCCGCCCCCCCCCCCCTCAACGAATACTCTGGTATCAATATTCGCATTTTAAATTTTAAATCATTTTGCAGCCGAATGGACTTTCCCATCAGTTACCTCTTATTTTGTGTATAAAAAAAGATCTTCATTAAAGTTATCATTTTAGGTAAAACTTTCGTCCGACTGGTTACACATACGAGTGGCATCGCTTGGCCTCCCTTAAAAACAAGCGAAGAGTGGGGCACTTAAAATCAAGTGCCTGCAGTCTATAGGTTGAAGTACCCTTTAGATGTAGCACTTTTAATTGCTTCTGCCAAGTATTATGCTTGAACCGAAGTATTAGGTTTAAGTTAGACTAATGATAGCCTCTTTCATTTGGCTTCAGTTCGATATATAATGAGTTGGAGTTGTCATTAGAAATGCATTAACTCTAAGTATACTGCAGAATGTGGAGTGCTATATGAAGATGGTACTTAGAGGGCATTGACTCCTGCACACAATTCCTTTTCCTAATCCCTTATTGAAATATATGTGTTTAATAAGTGAAGTGCTATATGATATTTTTGTATACCGTTGGATGGAAGAAGCTTAAAACTTGGCGCCGTTTGACTGGCATTAATGCAATTTAAGACTAAATAAACAAATAGTATCGATGAAAGCCGCGACCTATTAATGAAAGAGTATATTAATTGTGAGTATATATGGCATTTGGTAGCATTAGTGCCTAATGCATTTTGATGAATGCAATGAGGGCTGGGGTATTTTCATATATTAGATACGACACGACAAAATTATATATGATTAAACATTACTTTATTAAGTGATATCTCAGACTTGAACACATTGATTAAATACGGAATTACTGGTATAGGTTACCCACAGCTGGTTATTATGGACGTCCGAATAATTGATGATTCTACTAGATCGTTCTCGGCGCTACATTTTGCTTATTTATTGAAAGATGGTTTGCATAAGAAACCAATAACTGAAAATACAATTGTTCTATCATATTACTATGTTGTTAGATGAGATGCAAATACAAAATCTTAACGGCATCGAAAATATTGAGATTTATGATTTCGAAGGTATTTTTGAGAATGATTTAGATTCCGTATTATTTTAGTCGGTATACTCACGTCCTATGAATTGATTATTGGTTATAAGCCTTTAAATCATAATTCAGTGAAACAGGCATTTCAATTCCTTGGCTGTTTTCATTCGTTGCCGATTTATTATTAGAAACCGATTGGTAATGTATAATAGAGTACGTGGTCTTAATGCCACGGGATTGGTGATGAGATATTTAGTTTGTGAGCCCTAGCTGCATGGAAATATAACATTTGATCTGATCATTATATAGCATGAACCTTTGCCTCTCACTATATTATAGTGTATTTTTATGGAACCTGACAATTGGTAAAAAATGGGCAGATTAGTTAGAATTATTACTATTGATACAATCGAAGACTATATGGCATCTAAAGATTGCATGTGTAGCATCTGCATATGGTTAATTTGACTCATAGAATCCTATGGAGTATGCAATTTTAGATTTGGGTGGCATGATATATTCAGTTGTTTCTTCACTCTAAAATGTACTCTTTCTCGTTTCTATGACTCCCTAAATAATTTGTAAGCTCCTTCGGTATTCATTGTTATCACCAATTCTACCTTCTTACCATGGCCAGCTACTTCAGTTAAAATAAAAGTTCGTTATCCCCTCCAAAAAGTATTTTGAGGCGCTTGTGGTGTCACAAAAAGTATAGAAATACAATTAAAGCTACTCTATTGAATCAATACTTAAAGGCTTTCCATATAGTAAACCGCGTGGGAATAGACGTGTTCTCATAACCAGACTGCTTACTTATCAAATATGGCTCTGTAAGACTTTCTAATAGGAGCAGGGGTCCAAAGAAAATCCCTCAGGTTAATCCGTAGGATATAACTCAACCAAAGGTAACTTGGACTGACTCAACCCAGTAGGAATTTGCCATATATCACTGTGGATCACTGTACAAGAAGTCCACAATGATATGGCACAGACATATGTGAAATGCTTGCGATTATAAATACCTTATACGTCTAATTACTTACTATAATTACTTGCTTCTTATGTATATAGTAGCGGTGGTTGACACCAGTAGGCGTTGGTGAAGCCAATGCACTTCAGTCTAACAGGTCCAGATAGTGTACCGCTTGAAAGATATAGTTATTTTAGACCTATTTCAGCAGATCTGAACGCCTAATATTGTTTTTATATATACGAACTCCCCTCCACCTCCACCCAGCCGTCCTGTTCTCCACCCCACCCCACCCGGGCCTCGGCGCTGTTCACTCAGTCAGTGAACAGCGCCGCTGGTGTCAGTTGATGTAACTAAGCAGCTCTTCCATGCTGGTTCCCTGCGGCTGTCCCATGAACCTTATAGCTTCCCATCTACTTCTTGTTTTGATATGGCGGCCATTGCTGACAGCGCTCGATTCGAATATGCGGTTAGCGATAACTTTTTATTTTATCAGTAAGTGACACATGTTCCCGTTTGGACCTTGCTACCCTTGACTCACTCTAGCTTCTGGGATCGGTTAGAAAGTTCCAGAAAATAAAAAGCATGAAAAAAGGCGTTCGGAAGACAGTGTTGGTACAGTACCGTTCTGCCTTTGGTCAGGGCCCCGGTCACGTGACTTGAGTATCATAGCAAAGCTATTCCTGCTAGGAATAGCGGTAAGGGGGCTGGTCGTCTAGTGTCAATATAATCTGATGAATCTTATTATTACTTTTTTATGCTCAGGTACCTGAATCACTATTGATTACCATAATGTTTAAAGATTACTTATGAATGATCGCTGCTTATATTGATTTTCTATTGTTGACCCTTTTGAAAAAGTCATGGCATGGCATGCCTCTCCCCAAACCAGAACTATGCGAGAACAGAATCTGACATTTTTATGACTTGACACCTTATTCAGGGATTATCTAACTGACATATCTGGTAAACTGAATGAACCTGACCGACTATGTTGAATTGTTGTTCTTCTGAATCGTGTGTATTTTATTTTATTTTATTCTATTCTTCATACAAATGTTTTTGTATGTAGTGTGAGATCGTTGAGGTGGCAAAAAAATCAAATCTACTAAATCGCATGACAAATTGATCGATAACTTCTTATATGATTCTGCTTATAATATATATATATGTATTCATATGAGATAATGATGATGCTTAAAAATTCATCCTATTTTTATATTATACTAGCATGTTTATATAGTATATATATCCGTCCTTCGGACGGTTAAGAACAGGTTAGGTTCTCTATGAAAGCTATGTCAAGAATGGGTAGGAACTGTCAGATATAAATATTTCACCCTCCTTCCCTCTCAAATTCCCTCTTCTCCCGCTTCTCTCTCTATCTTCCTCTTGTTACATCATGGTATGTATTTTTATTTTTTTTAAATCTTTATTCAGGCACAGCTTAAATTTAACAAAGAGCAGGTTACCTAGGATATTAAACGCAAAACCACAGCTCACCTAACGATGATCTACTGTCATACTCATAATTCCATGATCAAATGCTTTAAATATGATTATATAATGTTACGCAATATGACGTAAGTCATCAATAAATATGAATTTATTATATAAAAACCTTATGAATATTTTATGTACTAAACATGACAGGTATTTCCTCCGAGAAATAACCGTTGAAGGTTTATGTACCGGACATGATAATTGTCTAACATTTCACATGATTCCAGGTGTGTCTACAGATGTTATGCTATGGAGCATGGTATCCGGACAAAACCCCTACAGGACATAATCCCTACAAACACTTTCCCTACAGACAAAGTCCCACGGGACAAAATCCCACTGGACAAAATCCCACGGGACAAAATCCCACAAGTGAAAAAACGGACAAAATCCCACAGTTCAACCTTATTGCAATATTGTTTATTGTGTGCTATTTTCAAAAGAAACTGTGTGTCTTTTTCACGAGTCAATGGTGCAGATGCGACCTTCTCTGACAGTAGTAGTAGATCCCCAGATGCCATTGTAAGGATGTAGAGAGACCACCATATCATAAATAGTGACTGGAACTCGGTCCTAATAATTGAATATTTATTGGGCGAGATTGCGGTAATCTGTTGTTGACGTTCCATTCTCTCTCTATATATATTGTTGCGAAATAATTACATTCCAGTAATATGAGGCAAACTACATATTACGTAACGCCCATCAAAATTCCATCCATCCACAATTTTAATATGTGTAAGAAAACTAAAATCTGGCTCTCAACTCATGGATTAATAATATATGTCCCTGCTATCACGAAGAGTCAAATGAGCATAGACCGTCAGTTTAATGTGTAAAATGTACAGTCATCATGATGATGCAATTAATATCTACATAAGGAAATATGCTACAGACGCAAATGCAACTTTTATGCCCCATCTGCCAATCTATCATGTTATAAAAGGAAGTTCCTGTTGTCATTCAATTACCCATAATTAATTGATAGGAACAGGGACGTATGTACAGAAGGAGCGGAAGCCAGGTTCCATGTGTGGTACCTCAATAGTTAAGAATAACTAAAGCTTGTGGCGCTGTAAGATTTAGCCAACTCCAAACATTGTATTCAGTGAATCAGCTCCACCCACCCCAACCCCCACCCCCATCCAATAGCCAACAATGTTATAGCTCTTTTTAAGTATGTGAGTGTTATGGTGTTGCTGGGAAAAGGCAATCAAATTTACCTGGGCTACCAATGTGTCAAAGATTATGTATGCTGGTGGAACAACTTAGCTGTTGTTTACTGATTTATGATTAAATGATGTACTATAATAGTGTCAACAACAGCACCGAAGCACCACCTGGTATTCAATAGCGATAACATAACCCTGACAATCATCGTCCTGTGTGATCAGCCCGTGGCTTCCACTCCCACTGAATACCTCCCTGATAGGAAGTACATGATGCATGAGTGTGAAAGTCGTCCTACTATCGCAATAGCAATTAGTTTTCCTCCCATGGACGCAGATGGCATGTTCCTAATAAGTAGCGTTGATCAGTACTGAAGTCAAAGGAAATAAATTTGGTTTCTTCCAATCATCTTCTGGTGTCACACTAACCATATAGCCCAAACTAGGCTTTTGGCTCAGCTGTGAAAGCTAGGAAACACAAGTCCTTGTCGGGTAACCCCAGCTACCAGCTAGTCAGTTCGGCCTTGGAAATAGAATTACAATGGACAAAATAATTAAAATAACATAGAGAGCAAAAAACACTCGATCAAGAGCGATAGCCAATATTTTCCAGTGCTTTCGTGACATTCTAGATGAGAACATCTCTCTGGATCTTCTGTTTACGAGAACGTCTAGTTGTTGAACTGATCGCTTCATTCTCTCAAGATTCTTAGCAAAAAGTAGGAAGTCAAGCCCCTCACAGAGCTGAGCAATCTTTTGTTGGCGGCTTTCTCGGCAATTGCTAGTTGTTTGTTCCATGCCCTGATATTTAGAAGATATATGATTATGATCGCCCTGAGCATGATCTACGTTGCGGGAAACTCCCTCTTCTCCTACAGTAAAGTTTCTACTTTCTTTATCATCAACTTGTATGTGAAGATCTCGGGTAAATCGTTCGTCTGAACCATGCAAATCTGTAGGCGCTGTATCAACTTCATGAAGTTTTCCCCCGAGATCTCTGAGGGGTTTTTCCTCGGGATGGATCGTTCCGTCTTGCTTTCGTCTGGCGTCATAATCCGTCACCACAGGGTCATTGAAGTAATTCATCCTGTATGGGCCAGTAGTGGATGTGCTCATACAGCATACGTACTGAACAGGCCGACTCGCTGTGAACTAAAATCAGAAATGTGTTAGATATATTAAGCATGATATATTCTCTGTGTCACTTCTAGAATATAACCGTTCTGGGTGTTCTTAGATATTTGCAAAAAAGATACTATAAAATACTACGATAGGGATATGAAAGACATACAATTGCAGGTTTATACAAGCAAATTGGACTTGTGAAGAACTACGAATAACTTATGAAAACCCATCATAGCTTATGTTATACAACAGGCCCATCCATTGTCGAAAGCTGAAACTGAACCACTTACTCTCGACAGCCAAGGTGGTATATTGCGGTCTATTTCTCCCATCTGACATACGTTTACAACCAGAGAAGATAGGAATACTGCCATCATAATGATCACCATATTGAAACAATAGTAGATACCTAAAATAATTAAAGATAAAATGATTCTTACCCGGCAGCACTTATCAAAAGAATAGCTTTGATTCTTCGATCATCCATACTCGGCCTCCGTGCCTACATACAACTTAAGGACGAAAAGCAAAACTGCCAATGGTCAATGTCGGAGGTAGAAAAAGCGCCAGTACCCACTCAGGTGATGGTTCATTTATAAGCGACCTGTGAGGGTCTTTGAGTAAAGATGGGGGGGGGGGGATATGATATGCGGAGAGCATATGTTTTCAATTCAATGTTTGATATTGATTATAAATGGAGTATGTGGCAGCTTTGTTTCAAGGCAATTTCTTTTTTTAAGTTTCAGAGAATTTCAGTATGAAAATCAGATCAGGTCAATTAGATAAATGATCAAAGTCATAAATACACAATCTTCAATATTTTCTGAAAATATCCATTATCAGTAAAGTTAATTAAATAATATAAATTCATGCTACAGTAGATGAATAGAAAAGGGGCAACGTAGTCATGTATGTTACCAACGTCATCCACATTTAAACCCTCTATCATTAGAGAAAGAACAAAGCGGGGCTGGAATACTAATATAATGGCATATATTTGGGATTGGCACACACTAAGAAAAAGAAATTGAGCAGGTTGATAGCTGAAAAAAAGAAAACACAAGGTGAACCTATTTGAAATAGTAGATGTGAAGGATGCATGGGAAGCCGATTTCATCACGATCTGAGCCCATGATTTGTCATAGAACATGAAAGCGCAAAATCGTGAATATGACTGTGTCCGCCGCTTTAGACAAGTGCATATTTGATATTAGATCATTTTCACTCAGGGAAAACATTTACTTAAAAAAGGGATATTTCTCATGTGTAAGTTCTTGGTACTTACTTACTTGGCAGTGCGGATCTCGGGTTGAATCCGAATAATTAACCCTTCTTGTGTCATCTCTATTTTATATTGTATTTAACCATTTCCATGCTGTATTATTCATTCCATGTGTTTTATCTCACTGATGTTTATAAAAAAAACTCTCCATTTACTTGTGTGTTCTGGTTTTACTTTTGACTTACAGATATCTCATGTATTTATGTGTATTGGTGCTGTTTATGTGTTCACACACCTTCTATATGACCAGTTCTTATTATTCTTATCCCTTATTAGTGGCTGGTCCACTAAGGGTTGGTCCCCAGAGTTATTTCTGTCAGCAATAAAATGTTGTTGCAATAAGCTTAAAACCTTGTTCTGTATTTATTACACTAAGAGTCCGAACCTAGTTCACTACAATATTATGAAATCTTTACCTTTCTAGTTAGGGTAGAGATGCAAATGGATGCAAACAAAGATTGTTTGCAGAAGAAAGTACAAGTTCGAAATTCTCATGTAAGCGGCCCAATTTAACCCTCCCTCTCACCCTTTCATCCCCCGCTCCCCATCCCTCTACCGCTCCCTTTTCCTCTCCTTCTCCCTCTCCTCCTCCCCCTCCCTCCCCCTCTCCCCCTCCCTCTCCCGCCCACCCTCCCTCTCCCGCTCACCCTCCCTCTCACCCTCACCCTCCCTTTCACTCTCCCTCTCACCCTCCCTCCCCGCTCACACTCCCTCTCACACTCCCGCCCACACTCCCGCTCACCCTCCCTCTCCCTCTCACCCTCCCTCTCACCCTCACACTCACACTCACCTTCCCTCTCCCTCTCACCCTCCCTCTCCCTCTCACCCCACTATTATTTCATTGCCGATGGAGATGTTGGCATAGGAATATATCATAGTGCACTTTTGTGAAAAGGAGTGAGAATAGCATAAGACTAGATATTCCAAAAAGGAAAAGGATATTCCAAAAGGAAAAGGGATATTCCCAAAAGAAAACTCTTGGATATTTGGGATTTTTTCCAATTTCGCATAGATATCCTTTCCGATTGGAGACAAAACAAAAGCTATTGTTTCAGTAAATCGGTCGTTGGATAGTGTTGAGTGTTTGCCTAAGCCGAATGAGGATCTTGTGAGGAAGTTCTTTAAAGAACATGCCGTGATGACTTCACAGTTGGCTGGTGTAATACCGCTGATAGCCCAGTTGATATATTGGTGTCAACAGGGTGTGAACTGTGCAGATTTTGTAGCAAACACTTCTGGATGGTCAAAGAACTGTTTAGCCTGGTAGAGCACAAAGGGACACCGTTGACCCCCTTCATAGAGATCCATGACCGCGTTGAGTTCATGGTCAGATTCCACTGAGAAACAGACGATTTTCATTGTCTCCAGAGCAGTGGTCTTCAGATTGACACACTGCTTGAAGAGCCTTTTGTACTCTTCCATTGCAAAATCTGGAGTGAACTTGTCTGCAGTATCAGGCAGAACTTCCAACTCTGTCAGTGCTTTGACTGCATGCAGCCTTCCTTTCCTTTGTGACTGCGGCAATACCTGCAAATGCCTAGGTTTGATTGGTTGATTGGTTGGAAAAGGATAAAATACTTAACTAGTGAAGGTACAGAAGAAGCTGTGGGAGGAGCAGCTTCCACCAGGATAAGGAGAAGAAGGAGGAAACTTGCGAATATACTCATGGCTGCAAATGAAAAAAGATTTTTATTTCAGCTAGAAAATATGTATAAGGTACATTGTTCTCAGTACTGGCTGATTATCAATACATTTAATATAATAAAAAGAATTATGATCAAAGAAGGGATATATATAGTTAACTTTACATTACCAATTTTAAAAATACAGAAATAGAAAAATAGTGCCATAGAAGCACTCAATTAGAAATTAAAACCTACCACCTGGGACTGTCTGACATACATATTACAGCAGCTAATTCGAGAGAAACATAAAACATACACAAAGAGACTATCAATACAGTCTGCAACGAGTACATTCCTTATAAACAAAATGTTGCGACCAGCTCAAAACAGGCAAAGAAATTTGAAAACAAAGCTATATATCACACACCACACACAGGCAAAAAACCCCAGCAAATACCTTATCAACAAACTAAATTTGTCTAGAATAGCATGCATTACCAGTGAGATCTGTGAGTTCTATGCTTTTCCTAGGCGTATATCATTCTGTTGTCATTCTTTATTACTATGCAAGTAGCCGTGATGTTGACGTTTTAAAGGCAAACGCTACTATTCACTGCCACACACCCCTTTTCCATATACCAAATATACGGGCACGGGAACATCTCTACCAGTGTCAGACAGGAAGATCCGTTTCTGGCCAGTCCTGCCAGGAGGTGACTCATGATCTGATCATCATGCAGAAAATAAATATTTGTATGATCAAAAAGATCCCAGTAGTACCACCAACGATACCACGGGGTATAAAGAAATATGTGAATTTGTAACAATTGTAGTATAAAAAGTACTTACACTCTTCTAATTAAGCGCGTCTGAGTCATGAAGGAGCGAAGCGTCAACTGAAATCACGTGGTACGTTCCCGCCAGTTCTCATGGAGTTCCTGCCAACCCTTAGAGAGTTGGCGAGGGAAAATTGGAACTTTCGAGCATGCTCAAATGTTCACGATCGCACCAAGAACTACAAGAACGACACAAAAGTGTCCCAAGAATGACAAACACAAATGTTTCCAGCCAACAACGTGTCATGGGATGTGCATGGGATTTTATTGATATATAGATTAATATCGCAAACTTTCTACAATACTCTACTCACCAAGGGATGTTCTGTCGGGGCGATCTGGGGGCAGCCAGAAGACAACCAACGTCAGACAGGCAAGGAAAACGCAAGGTAACGTCAATATGTAGCTGGCAAACACCAAGTTCCTCTTTAATTTCAGTGTATAGGTTATGACACAATAGTTTGGATCCGCTTCTTCGGAGGGAAGAATGCGCCTTTCTGCACGTGAATCTGTTATAGCCCATTGACTTGAATCTCGGAAGTCATCATGGAATGTATTGAGATCGATCCCATTAGCAAAAGCCATAGATAAATTGATGTCCTTGCTTGCATAAGTCCAGGATCCAAACCACATATGGCATGTTTGGTGATCAAATGGGAAATTGGTTACATCAATTGAACAAGAGCTTTTGAGTCGTTGGTGTGGGACCCAAACTACAGTTCCATTGTAGAAGACAGTTGCTAAGGTGTCCCGCGATGAGGTATCGGTCTCTGCCCTGAATTTAGAATACATATATGAAAGTAAAAACTAATATAAATGGAATTATAATATAGAGAAGGATAATTTCTCGGGGTCTTTGTTTTTCGAAAAAAAGAAGAAGAAGTAATTGTTCTTTTCCATTTGATTAAATACAAGATGACTCTTTCTCCAACTACCGTATGATATACTGGATTGTCGTGTATTTATAATAAATTCACTGTTTTGGCGATAATACAACTATCATTATGCTGCATGTGATAATAGATAAATGCATTTATGCTTCGAATTACACAAGACAAATCACATCATTTATAACCATGTTCGGTGCAAATGGACGAATGTCAATTCGTGAAGTTGAGGTTATAATATTGCCTTCAAAGTAGGATTGTCAGTTTTTATTATCACACTCATTGAGCAGGCAAAGTCTTTCACGAATCCCGCCCGATAAGATTCCGATAATGTTGTTTTTAGTAATCAAGATAGAAAAACTCTTTATCGGACTATTTTTTCTGGGGGTTCATCGAGTTTGTCACGGAATTGAGTGGGCAAGAGAAAACACAGAAATTCAGGTCCGTCGACGTTCATACGGATTCCAATTGTAAACACCCTGTGATGCGTCCGTAAGCAGGTTATGCTGGATTGGAGCCGGGAGCATTTCCAAATTAGAATTAATTATTTCTGTGTTTGGTTTGGGCTCTTTAAACTTCCCGAACCGATTTCATATTGGATCTCCTCTTTCGGCTGGAAAATTTGAACCCTCCTGAGGGGTTATATATCTGGATTTATGTTAATTCAAAACTTATCAAGTTTCAAATTTACCATGGCATTTTACAAAGAAGACTTTCTTGCTAATACTCTGATAATACCTGCCAGCCTCATGCAATACATATATCCTTTTTTATATCCTTAATAGATTCGTCACCTTTTTACAAGGTACCCCTTGAGTGAGATAATGGTTCGACGCTGCTTTCCCCATGTCTCCTGAATATATTTTTCTGTTATAAATCTTTCTTCTGGTAAAAGAAAAAGAAAAAGAAAGCTGGTAGCCCAGTCTTTATGGGGTACTCTTAATTTTAAAAAGAACTTTACATGCAATGCTTCAAACTGCACACGGAAGAATGCTGGAAACTGTTATCACTGCGTGGGAATAACAGATCTAATATGTATTTCAATATGCCAACCAAATTACTGGAAAAAGGGAATATATATTATATACACGTACATGTATGAGTACGGGGCTTTGGTGTTGGTGTTGGTGTTGGTGTTGGTGTTGGTGTTGATGTTGGTGTTTATGTTTTTCTTCCTCTTACTTGGATCTTTTATTCATTTTTATTCCTCCAGACACGCTGTGCATATTATATCAGCCTTATGTATAGATGGTTACTCTGTTTAGAATACGAGTCTAACAGAGGTGTATATCATGTAATGCACATTATATTGACACTTGTGTCATAGTTAATAAGTACGTATTTGTTTCATTGTGTAATTTGTCCAGTTAATCGACTTATTGATTTTCATTTTTCATTATTAAAACGATCGAACTCAATGGATATCAATATAAACCAATAGACCTATACATGCTTCTTTCCTGCATAACAATATCTTAAATCTAAATCAACAGAGGAAATCATTATTCGCGAATAGTTTGTTTATTTCAAATGGAGTTTTATTTTTAAGCTCGGTGTTATCACTAATTGAGAAATACTTACGTGTTGTAAAGCATTATGTCGGGCCGCCAAACAAGACTGGAAGAGAGTTTGACGCTTGCAATACCATCATATTCTGCGGGGTTCCATCTCAGGTAATAATCCTCCCAGAGCTGCAATATATATTCATTGTTTTGTAGTAATGAAGTATAAACGCCGATAGTTTTTTTAATGGTCTACGCCTAATATAAGGTATGTGGAATTATATTTCATACTATATATGATATAATGCACTTGTCAATTGTACCCCACCCCCGGGGATGTAGGGGAATGTCCTTTGCCTTTTGGGAAATTTGATGAAATCCCCGACCCCCCCCCCCCCCCAGGGCAAGAAATTCCTGTAAATGCCCGACCCCCCTAGGGTAACTTTTTGGTGGACATTTTTTTTAGACAGAAACTATTATTGCAAAAATATAATGGCCATTCTCAGAAAAGTCTTGCAAATGGTGATTTTGGTTGACATAGCTCTGTACGTAGAGCTGGAGAAAATATTTTTTTCAATTTTCATTTATAATATATATAATAATAATAATAAGCCACACTAATTAATTATTGTGTATGACATTGAATGCTGTACACAAACCATTGAAAGTGTTTGCACTCATTGTATGTACAGGGCTCTAATTTTTTGGATGGTTTACAGGCAGGGGGCACAGGTAGGGGCGGAGGATTGAGGGAGTGCGGGGGGGGGGGGGGTGCAATTGACAAGTGCATAAGATGACGGGAGCTATTGGCGATGTGACTGTGTGTATCCGTATAGAGTAAAAACCTACAGCAAGGCGATCTGAAATGATCTATACTGGTGTCATAAAACAAGATGTATTTTAGTTCAATCTGAATTAATTAAGTAGCCTATCAATCAAAAGTAGTGACTGGATGCTAGAACCGCTTAGCAACTCATGCGATATTCTGAGCGACTGACTTCAACGAGTTATAATATAATATATTGGGTCAACAACGAGTCCCATTTTAAGTACATTATAATTATACATATATAAGAAACTTTATTTCCATTTTGTTATACAGACATTATGATGTATATAACAAATTTCTACTTACATATTTTGACCACAGACTGAGGGATAGAGCTTTTTCTCGCTCGTCTAACTCCATCTGTATAAGGCCAAGACCAAACCATACATTCACTGCTTCTGAGCTGTTGTAAACAGGCCTTCCATGTGTTGTAACCATAGCATACTGATCCAGTAGTCGGCGAATCAACTTCTTTTCTGGAGAAACTTCAATGCTTAAACAAAATAAAAGTTATTTTTCTTATTGAACCACAAACTATTAACACGTTAAGGGTGGTTTCTACAAACAAGTGGAACCATGCATGTTGACAATAGGCCTTATCCAAATTAAGATTTTGGTGACTGGTGGAGAGGGGCCAAAGCAGAGGGTGACTGGAACAGGGGCCAAGCCACCTGTTTTTACATAACATATGTGGGTGCAGGTTCCAATGGACGCTGAGCGGGCCCCTTATTAAAAGTCATTTTAGAGGCAGAAAAACATCTAATATTGCCACCAAACTTGAAGATGTATGAGACAACACCATGCCCTATCTTCATCTTAATTTATTTTCCTTTGATAATTATGGAAAAGGAATACTAGAACAAATGTCAACAGGTCATTAGATGCGCTCGATGTAGGTGCAGGTTGGGTGCATGATCCATACACCTGCACTGTGTGTGAGGGTCTGTGTCGAGGCACATACCTACAGCTGTGGTCCAAGCCCCACCCACCCTCAGACTGGCCCCGCTCCATGTAAGAAATCAGTGCTAATCCTAATCTCAACATAAATAGATAATTTTGGATGTTCGGATTATATAAACCGATTGTGTATCAGTATTAATTTTATAAGGTAAATCCCGCATTAATTACATTTATAATATATGGCCTGGAAGGCATTTGTTTAACAACGCTGGCACACCACTATTCGTGGATATAGGCCGTAGGCCTTTACAATTACAGCTTTACGTCGTAGACCATGAATTTGGAATTTGGAATTTCGAACATTTTCTGAATGCCTTTCAAGTGAGAAACCTTTGGGAGGGACCCAGGATGAAAACTCACTCTACTCGGCACCGGCCTGGGATTGGACCCCAGACCTCCCGCTCGCAGGGCGTCATTGCTGAGAGAGAGTCCCACGCTCTCCCAACTAGGCCTTCCTTCACAGTCCCGTGAAGTAAATTGAAACCCTTCAGACTGAAGAGACTGAAGAATCTACTCAAGTGAGCCTTTTCTTACAGGATGGAAATTCTTGATCAATGAAATTCAACCAACCAATATTTTCAATTAATCAAATATCAGAATTATTACAGTACTTCTGTACTTTAATTGCTTTTAAATGCATGCATTATGTGCAAGCTATTTTGTAGGTCTAGCGGTTCTCAGTCATATCTGATTAGCAAGCACATACTAAGCAAAGAGAATAGGTCCAATGGTAAACTCCTTGTTAGGGGCGATTCAATTGCAGGAGTATAGATATAAAGCATTTTAATATCTTTTTATATAAGCGCATAAACAAATCTTGGAATATCTCAGTAAATAATAAGAGTAGCCAACTTAAAATTGAGAACCTAAGCGTTTTATATGCAAACTAAAGATTTTACATTTATGATGTAAATAATTGTGTTACAAATAATGTTTCAAACTAAATCTGTAATAATGGTAGACCAATCTCAACGCAATTGTAGACGTTAACAGTGTGATTTTAATATACGAAGGATAACGTATTCGTGTATCAACTCGAAATAGTTTGACTGTAAATAACTGTCACAGTTGTGCTATTCAAAATGATTTTTAAACTAGTCATTTCGAGTCATGTTATACACATCTAAATAGCGTCCTGACGCACATAGTAATAGTGTGCTTTGAAATGCTACACAATAAACTAATGCATCCCCACCCACATGTGAATTCAATATCATACTCTAAAGATTTGGAGGGATTGGGGTAGTGTTATCAACGCTTTGTGAGTCGATAGGATCGGTGGTGTTATTGTAAGGACGTGGTGGCTACAGAAGGCTTCTCCTCTTGAGCCCAAATATCGCTATATGATATAAATGCACAGAAGGAAAACGCTGACAGAAAGAGGTTTAAAATGATATTTTAAAATAAATGATAGTTGGCTATGTTATTTCCCTGAATGCAACCACTGAGGGCTGGTTTGATTAGATGCCAAATATGTCAACTGTTGACGGAAATTTCTCTGTGTTCGGTAGTGAGCTCGGCTGTATTACGTAACACATGCATGCTTTGTGAGGTCACAGGCTCACATTTATTTTACATTTTACATTTACACATTTTATCCAGGTATATTGTATTTTTTTACAACACGTAAAACCTTTCAGGTTCGATTTGATTTAAGTCCAACATCCGAGTTTCATACAACATTCTTCCTAATTTAAATTGCTGTCGATCTTCTTTCTAAGTATGCTTTTAACAGGTTCGATTACTTCTCCATTCATTTAGGGTATACATTATTCTCTAATTTTGTTTTATTATCTTTGTTTTTGGCAGAAAACGTCATGGCGTTGTTTTTTACATTGACCGCTATTTCTTTCAATGCCTGTACACCATGCATACAGTTAAATTTGCTCAGTTTCACTGTCTTGTAGTTTTTTATTTCATACCGGAAATGACTCTCCTCTCCGTATTACAACAACTGCATGAAACTTGAAAAGGAGCTAAACTCTTTGAATGCGTTGTTTAATTTGCTTTGGAAAAAGTAAATGCTTACCTTAAAGACGCCGACATACACGCAGCAACGATACATGTCCGTAGTGCACACACCTTAATGCTCGAATAGAACCAGACCTTCCAAGTGATTCCCATTTCAGCCATAGCGTTGCTAATCAAGTGAATCTTTAGAAACGATGTCCAACAGTATTGGTGACCACAATAAACCGCCAAAATGCTTGGGGGAGTCTGTGTAGCATTTGTATTCTATTTGCGTGAATGTACGCTTATTTTAGGGTGGAACTCTGAACTCTGAATATACGTTCCTAGAAGACTTGAGGAGATGGTTAAAGCATGCATTGACTTTATTTGAAAATATGAAACAAGTCAGTCGCAGCAGTAAATTACCACACAGACGTAGTAATCGTGTAGATCTTACATAGCTTTACGTAATGACACAGGTGAATGGATATGATGCTTGTTCAACACCTCACCTGTACCCATTTTTGCTACATAAGAGCTAAGAGATAACTACCTTTGTTAGCAGGCAACTTCACGATGTGCAGAAATGATTTCACAGATTAAGAACAGAGTTGCTGATCCTGTAATACATTTTCTAAATTTAAAGAAGATATTTTCATAATACCTCCTAAATGTTTCGTTTCTCCTGAGCACAATGCATTCATAAAATAGTCCTCGCCCTACGTTTCGTCATTATCAAAGTTTAATCCAAGTACACAATGGAATAACGTTGAAAAGGGTATCCCAGATTCTTTCATAGGCTGGCCATACTTATAGTTCCATTGCGATCAAATGCGTTTGAGAATCAAAACAGACCAATTTCTTAAAATCATTATCTATCAATCAGATTATCTGCAATTTTGTCACTATTTGTATTTGCTGACAGTGACAACAGAAGAAATTGCATGTATATATGTTCCTGTGGGAGAAATGTAACTTTCAAGTCAAACCAGGTAGATAATATGTTAATCCTATGGTCACTCCAAACATGGGACTTTTCTATGCTAATGTTTAAAGATAAAAGTTATATAGCGGTGAGTGACAGTTACAACTGAGTGTAGAGGTGATCTATATAGTAAGAACTCTATCACCTCTTCCCACGCTCACAGAATGCATGAGGAGGCGACAGAGGATGCATGATCCGAACTTGGAAAGGCTGTGTCCTAACAGTGCCTTACTGTGTCCGTACGTACCATTAGTGAGAATGATTCCTTCTACATGCTTCTAGGGGAGATAGAGAGCGCGTGTGTGTGAAAGAGAGGGGATGGGGTGGGTAGGAGGCAGAGAGGAGCTGATAACACAGGCGAAACACCTACTACAAAGCTTGGCCGTCTGAAGTGGCAGCCTGGGGATTCCAAGAACTGATGAGGATTTCTAAAGGAATGAGCAGACTTGTTGATATATATAATTGATTTTATTTCCGTCACAAACATCATTATTATAATTTCCGGACAGGATACAGGTAATGCATTCGGTGTGAACATATAGTTCTTAAATTCCACGCGTAGTGAATAACGTAAAATTAATACAAATAATCAACATAAATTCTTATACAATGGTCACTGTTTTTGTTAATATCTACTTGAGATAATGATCTCAGTATCTAATCATACAGGACCAATATTTTAGTCTGGTCTGCTAGGTCCAGCCAGGTGCAGTCACTCCTGGGGGCGTTACCGGCGGACATGTGCACCCATCATATCCGGGAACGGATCTACGAACTCCAGGACTGGGGATCCAAGATAGGAATGGGGTCTCCTCATGGAGCCAGGACCTGGAGATCATTGGATGGGAGACAAGGTCAGGGGACCGTTGCTCGTCACATCCTTAACTCTTGGACTATCAACACAATTTTTTCACTTTTATAATGCAGAGTTTCCCTTCTGCACATGTAGACATTAGATCTCCCTCTTCTCATATTTTATTTTATTTTATTCGACAAATAAAAAAAGAAGAAAAAAAAAGAAAAAATGTGTAATGTGTCACAGGAAAATGAGTAACGTTATATTTTATTTTTTTACAGTTTTTTACTTTATTGTTTGCTTCTAGGGTCGTTTCTTTAAACTATTTTCTCAGCTCTACATTTCAGAATCGCAGATCAAATCTTGACTGCCAACCCACCCACGATTTTACTTTTTACCCATGATTTCACCTTTTTCTCGTCGTGCATGTGTAGATCCAATAATAGGCACGATTTCAGGCATATAAGCACCCAAGATTAATCGTAGAACCTGAAATCGTGGATGAATCTCAAATTGGCATATATGTATTCGGGGTTTTAGAGGCAAAGCGTTGCCCCTGAAAATATCGTATTCTGTGTCGTTAATATGTATCTAAAATGATTGTAACGATAGGACATGCCCCAAGGCGAGGTGAGAGAGTTTTCCACAAGCCTGTACGCAAAGGATGGGGGGCGTGAGTATGCAGCACTCACTGATGAGGATACGGTAAAATTAATGTGACCAGAAAAATGAGTCTCAAGCATTTTTCCGTTACCAGTCCCGAAATTCTCTAGAATGAAATGTAGGAGGTAGAGATAGATACTCTAAGTGTAAATTAGATCGTACAGAGGGCTATATGCTATTTATATGCTATGCTTTTTTTACCATTGATTGATCCAGATTTTTAGTAATATTTTAGTTTGGCAGTAAATACCTGCAAATGCGAAATTGTTCACAGTTGTAGTGGGGATAATCCCATACTATTTATGATGTAGGCCTATCACTGCCTAGCACCATGGAGGAGGGGGATTGGTGTGGCATGTGTATATGAGATAACTCCAAGTGTTTAAATATTTCCGCTCATGCTTTCAGAATCCATACAAGTTTTATAAAACAAAGAGTAGGCCTATTGCTGAGAATATTCTGACTATTTTTGATAAAGTAAAGTGGCTAAATATGTCAGATTCAAAGTGAATTATATAATATATAAAAACCAGTTCTCTTTGACATGCACAGTGGTGCCAATCCCCTATTCCTGCATGGTAACCGACGTCCCTCACCCCCTCCCACCATACAACACCTAGTTAACAATTTACGCTTATTGAATATCAGGGGGTGTTTGATGGGGGGCGGGAGCATATGTGTAATATATTTTTGATAGGAAGTTAAATTTTAATCAAGTAACATGTTTGATGAACATGTTACTTAATGTAAATTTAATTTTCGATCAAAAATGACATGGCCTGTGTCTGGCTGGTTTATGCAGAGCTATGCAGGCCACGGGAACACTGCTATACTATTTCATTGAATGTGAAAATGATCACACATCTAACTTACTCATAACAAGTCAGAAACCTGACTTAAATTTTAATTTATGCTGATAGGCTTGCACTTTAACATATACAATCATTGTTTTGACTCTCCTTATATTCTGTAGATAAATTTGTACCTGTCCCCTTGCCCAAAGTCAAGTCAAGTGTTAGTGTTTAGCAAAGACCAGATCCCCTTGCGTAGCTACTTGTATACTGTTATATGAAGGTTTGTCTATCTTGTCTATTGAATAGTTGTAGAAATATTGTATAGAAATAAGAAGTATAAAGAAGAAGTCCTAAGGCTGTATAGAAATAAGAAGTATAAGGAAGAAGTCCTAAGGCTTTGATCCTAAGATCTGGAATAGTGTTTATTGTGGTCTTGGCATACAGGTGAGAGCTTGGTCCATGTGGCTATTGTTCATTGGAGGAATATATAATGAGCTGAGAGTGCTACCTGTTGTTTCCCATGCTACCGTATTTAAAGCAATAAATTCCTGGGTCCTGATACCTCACAGGTTCTTTATATTGATTATTAATTACCATAACACATAACATTAACCACATTACCAATTAATGTTAATTATTGATCATAAAGTCGTTATCCATTGTTACGCTATTATTGTGTAACATGATGTAACAGTACTCCGCCTACCGCCCGTTGAAGGGTGTCTGTAAGTGCTGTCTGCACGATGACGGGGTGTCACCCCCTGATGGAACCAGCCGGAACTGGTGGTCGTCTCCGGCTCTAGCAGAAGTGCCCCCGCTGCCGTAGCCTTGTTGTAGTTGTAGTTGGATGGCAGCGTCGATGTTAAAATGTATTAGGGGCGGACCCACTACAAATTTATTTCTATCTAGCCCGAAATGCTGGGAAATCTGGATTTTTAGGAGATATTTTCAATGAATAATAGTAAATGATACTATTTATTTTTTTAAATGTATCATTCAAGGAATCTGTCTTTTTGGGTACATAATAAGTGGCCGTAGGTGGTCACCATCACCAAATATTATCACAATGCAATGAGAATCCTAATAGTTATGAAATTAATTTCATCATTTGGTGAAGGAGGTGCATCATCCCGCATCACGTTTTATTCTAGGTACTGGCTGAGAAATGTGAGTTATAGAAGGGGTAAAAATTAATAATGATACAAATCAGTTTGTATGCTGATGTTGAAAAATAAGGAAATAGGAACAAATTTCTATCGCATTTGTTATTTTATGGATGAACAGAGTTGGATTAGTGAATTTTGTGTTGAAGGAGCGTCATCCTGGGAACGCATTTCAACAGCCTATGAATAAAGAACAAATTGCATTAATTTTGAGCATCAATATTTTAGAAAAATACATCAGTGACATATATATGTGTTTCGAATATTCTATTCTATTCTATTCTAGCTATTATTATTTTGTTGGAAAAAAGATATAAGAAAGCCTTATTCATTCTGAGGCTGTCATCCCGTGTCACACATCATTCTGTGTCACGCTGCGTACATTTGTGTGTACTTTTTATGCACACTGGTGCCAAAAATGATGGAAATATAGGTATGAAAAAGTATACATTTCCTGAAAGAGGATTTTGTTTTCTTCGTAATGATTATACAAATTAAAGCAATGACATGATTTATATTCACACAGCGAATGACGGAATAAAGGACATTATTAATTTAGCCAATTGCACAGCCCCAAAAATTAAACCCATACATGTATATTGAATGGGGTCGATTCCAGAAATGTTATTGCAATTTTGATGATTTTCACGTTTTTGTTTATGCCAAAATTCTGATCATATAAATCTACAAATGGTATGTCTGAGACATCCTCCTCATTTCTAAATTCATTTAAAGATTATATGAATATTATTTCTACTCATTGATTCTCTTAATCATTGCTAGTACACTATTGTAGTTTATACTTGACATGGATGTAATAATCTGTCTTTTGGCGAAATAATGTTATACCTGAATGGAGTGAATATGTATACTTATATCTTGGCGACTATTTGAGATATTTACAAAATGTCAAAAACATTAAATATCCGGACATGTCTATCCGACTGTCCTAAAGTTGCATGGTTATATAACTTGTCTATCTATTTAAAGAAATATGACGCTTAGACTTTGATATTTGGTTTCCACATGTAAAGAGAGCCATTGTTGACGTTTCATGAGAATTGCCCATATATATATGTTATTTAATTGTTTCAGATATGCTTGGCACTACGTTATTTCGCCACAGGGGCCTTCTACAGTGCAATAGGAGATACACAGGGGTTTCCAAATCGGTCTACAGACGATAGGGCCCAACAACATTAGGGCCCAATGACATTAGGGCCCACTTTCGCTTATTTTCATATGTTAGGGCCCACCCACCTTCAGACGTTAGGGCCCAAAGTCCAGACGTTTGGGCCCTAACGTTCAGGCTAACGTCTGAACGTGGGTGGGCCCTAACATCTGGACTAACACATCGTCTTTCCTAAGCCAGGTGAATTCCCCAACCTTGCACAGGAGTTTGTCACCCAACATGGGTTTCCATGTGTGATTGGATGTGTGGATGGCGCCCATGTTGCCATCCAAGCACCTAAGGAGAATGAGAAGTCCTATGCTAATCGAAAATGGTATCATTCAATAAATGTTATTGTGATTATGTTTTGTTTATAACCCTTCATTGACATTCTGAAATGGACATAAGCTGACACAGACATAAACCATCAGGGAAATAAGCTGGCATATCATATATATATATCGAAACCAGCTCTCTCAGGTTTCTGAAACTGTTTTAGTGTAATACTATCATTATTGGTTACATTATAGGCTATTGAGGTTAGTGGTACAAGAAAATTACTTAAAACTTTGCCGAGTTAAAATATAAGTCAGGGATTTTCCAAATATTTTGGGAATTTTACAGAGTTTTTTGCTGAACATTTAAGTAAAAGTATTTCGAGCAAGTCTGAGAAACAAATAATGGTTGATTATGTTGATGGTAGAGGAAGTGTGGAAGGGGTAGGAGGGAGAATGAAGAGGTGGCAGTAGAGGTGGTAATGGAGGCATAAGGGGTGAAGGGGGAAGAAGGGAAAGAGGAGAACTTTGTTGGTTTTTGTCCTGTCACCATTATCATTTATATAATGGTTATAGTTAAATTAAAGTTATGAGAGACTTGGTTCTCAGCAATCTCAGGGTTGCCACTTTTAACCTGGAGATTCAAATGTATCATACTCTGACATGTCACATAGAAAATCAGTTTATCCTGACAAATTACCTTCAACTAGCCATGTTTTAAACCTCTCCGCCTCTTTTATTTTTATTTTAGGTCAAGATTGTCCCATGCCTTAGTACTGCACCAAACATATACTATAATGACTGCATCCACATATGGCTTATTTTTAAGAGTGGAATCTAGTATATTTTCTTTTCAATAACATGCACATATTATGAGGGTGTCAGAGTTTGCCAGTTTTGCGCACAACGATCTGGAAATTCCAGTTTTCATTGATTAATTCAAAATTTCCATGACAATTCACCGTCCGTCAAAGAAACAAAACATTTTTCTCACATGTGGCAACCCTGATTAAATTTAGGTACATAATTTTAATGATGAAATAAAAAGTTAACCTATATCGGCATTAAGGCTGTAATAACATATCTATTTTTAAAAATGCTTCCTTGAATTATTGCAGGCTGTCTGTGATGCAACTCTTCGGTTTACACATGTTGATGCCCAGTGGCCTGGATCTCAGAATGATGCATATATCATGCAGAGGTCCAATATTTACAAAGCTGGATATGCAGGCCACTTTTAATCATACTACTTTTTGGGTGATTTGGGGTAAGGAAGAATATTTTATAGTATAATTTATGCATATTGAACAATTAGGTATAGTTGTATCTAAATAACAATTTCCGTAACATTTTGGAAGACTTGGATTGTGCAGAAAATAATAGACAAATCTCTTTAAAAGACTTTACGATAAACTTTTTTTACTTTACAACTGACTTTTTCAACTTTATGACTGACTTTTTCAACTTCCCCACAGACTTTTTTGAAATGACAACTTAATTTTTCGACCTTACAACCTGACTTTTTTTTACTTTTCCACTGACTTATGCAACTTTACAACTGACTTTTTTTACTTTAAGATTGACTTTTGACTGATATTAGTTTCCCTGACAACTGCCCCACTGCTAAAGTTGCTAGGCAGATATTAGTTGCCCTGACAACTGCCCTCCTGGTGAAGTTGCCAGACTGATAGGTGGTAGCTGATGGAGTAAATCTGTCCCGATAGGATCATGAGATCCAGATAAGTCTGATGAAGTTATGGCTGCCAACTAGTGTCATTTTCATGGATACTAATTTATGGTCCCTCCTTTACAATTCTATTTCAATTGGACATACTTCCCAGCTATCTGTTCCTCTTTAAAAGGTATCACACACAATAAATAGCGGTCATTTTTATTTTAATTTCTTCATCTACTCATATTTCCATATATCTCCCGGTCTCAATTTGAGGTTGATGTGAATACAATGCTAAAAAATTCCAATTTATAAGAGCCAAAAGGCAATGCCCCCACAATCTGGAGAATCATCCTGGGTCCATATTTGTGACGTCATGTGTGGGATAACAAAGCTTGTTTAGCCTAATTAATAACATATAGGGGTCAAGACTTGCTTCAACTGACTCCCCTCCCCCTTTTAGAGGAATATAGAGGGATGTTGTGGTTTCACCCCCACTGAGCCCAGCTCCAGGGCCAGCTGTTGTTTATATTGGTATGCTTTGAACTGCCAACTGACCACTGGAGATGAGAGGTTTGGTCATGTGGCACCATGCACAGGAGTCACATAATTGTGGTTAGTCCCAATTAAGATAGAATTCCATATGTTCAGAACTGGCTTGAGAGTGGTCAGGGAATATGTAAATAACTTTTTCTTTACCCTGGAAATCATGTCTACAATTCGTTTATGAATAATCCATTCATATGAGAGTAAGCTACACTTGTGCTTACCATACTGTAAGTATTGGCAATAAAAACATGGAGGCTTTCCTTGTTAAATAAAGGGTTTTCCTATCCTTAATGTCTTTCAGTGTGTATAGCACTGGCCCATGCAGGACCACTGTACAACTACCTCACATGACGTCACAAACTACCGTGTTTTGCCTGGATGCAGCTCCAGTGGCACTCTGCTGTGATTATTCTCCCTCGCCACTTCAACCGGCTATTTTTATATTAAGATATTGAATAAACTTTAAGTTGTAAGAGGAACTTCATATCAATTGGAACTAGAAAGTAGAAAGTTGTCCTCATCGTGCGTGATACCCTTTAACCACAGGTACCAACTCAAGCAGTATCTTATGAGAGTCACTAAGTGGGGCTTACAACCATTCCCATAAGGCAACATGGGCAACTGTGAAAGGATCATTTGGTGTACTAAACAGGGGCGTCGCTGGCAATTTCTAAGTGGGGGGGGGGGACATATTTGGGTATCATGGACCTTTTTCCCATATTCATGTATGAAGTGTACAACAACATGAATCATTTTTCAAGTCTAAAATTAGTTCAAAGATGCCATTATCTCATGTAAAACACTGATGGATTATAATGATGTCAGTTCATTTTCTTTGATTAATCATTTCAAGACATTCAAGTATATTGTTACAAATCACTAACTAGAATCAGAAAGAGGTACAACAATCATTAAATATACATCATAGAAGTATGAGAAAATTTCAAAACATATCTGACCTATGATATAAGAAATTTTATTAATGCAAGGAAAGGTACATAATAGTAGGTTTAAAAACAGGCTCTCACAATTCGCCTATCCTTTATTATCTCATGTATTGACCCCAGAAGGCGTGGGCGGTCAGAAAAGGATGCCAGGGTTGATATAACACTGGCGTAGCGTTTGCATACCAAGTATGTATACCATCGGTAAACATTATAAATGAAGGCCATCTTATTAAAAGCAGCTTAATCATTGAGAAAAACATTCACATCAAGTTAATATAAAGACAAAATGATTCCCAAGATGGAATTTTCATAGATCAAGCCCATAGAGATTGGCCTGGCTGTGGTGCGATGTGTTGACTTAAATGGCAAAGGTACAGAACAAAACCCTGGGCATTACAGGATAGGCAAATTGTTTAAGTTTTTTTAAGTTCTCATGTATTATACCGTTCTCTAATTTTCAATAACAATTCAGTTATTATTGACCAAACTATAATGAGAAAAATTGGTCTTGTATTTCATATTTTTTTTAGGAATTTTATTACTTCTATCAAAAATAACTTCACAGAGTTGATATGCATAAAATCTGTATGCCTGACTGACAGTGGACAATTTGTATTATGGATAATAAAGGTATAAACAGACTGTTCAGCAGAAAAAATAGGAATTATAACATTTCATTTAAACTTTGCCTCATGAAAGAACATGGTTAAGTGAATCCAAAAAGCAAATAAAAACAATTTGTCACCGGGTTAGTTTTCATTTCAGGGAGCTCTGAAATGTATTACCATTCACAATAGGATTCTATGGGAAAAGGACAATTTTTTCCATCTTTCCAGTATAAAAGTAAATGGAATTTAACTTTTTATAATCATATTGCTTTACAAGCAAAAAAAGGAGGGGTTGGGGTCACCAGCTTTTTTTTTTTAAAAAAAAACATCATCGGTTGAATTTTCATTATGATGAGCTAAAAACCGGAGGATTGATAATTTTGTATTAACGATTTTCAGGACTAAATAATATTTTTCAAAATATATTAATAACCTGTTCGTTCATGCATGAGGGCAAACTGATAGCTATGATTGCTATGTTTTGAAGAATTTGCAAAAGAAATATGGGATTCATCCATCCATCCATTTTCTTTACAAACTTCAATAGTAACCATTGGTGGTCCCTAAGATGAAAAAGAAAATTGTGATGAAAACTATTTCTTTTCTTTTTTTCCACCCAATTATGTTCTTTTTCAAGACAAAGTTTGAAACAAATATTGTGAATTCTAACTGTCCATGCATGAAAACATTTTGATATAAAATATTCTCATGTCTAAATGTTAGAAATCCATTTAAAACAATAATGAAATGTAATTTTAAGGGAACAAGCAGGGAACTTGCACATGGAAATTATTTACTCTTTTATAAACAGGGCCAAAATAGTATTTCTCCAATAGTGGAATAGTACATGTGTCTAAGGATCAATACTCTATCTAACACAACAACACAACATACCTCAATGATACAGTACAATAACACTTATTTTTCTACCTTTGAAAAGGGACTGGCATATGAGAATTATTATCTGTACACTTGTTATTGACCGAGGAGCGCGGGAAGTTAGAGGGCGTTAGCCCGAGATCTTCTGTGCTCCTGAGGTCACTAACAAGTGTACAGACTTCACCCGAGCTTTGTTCCATATTTATTACACCCCATTAATAAATAAAAAATATAAATAATTAAAAATAAAAGAAGTAATTTACATTTTGGGCGGACCTACTTGTTGTATGTCCCCAGGGTGACATAACTCACATGTTATGCACCACTTTGACCAAGTGTGACATACAATGCTGAAGGTATAGGAAGCAACAGCACAGGGGTGTAATAAAGCTGGTGTCACATTGATTTAAAGTTCAGCTCTGTGATGTTAAACTGTATTTCTAAGCTTCTTTTCGTCTTAAATGGGGGTTATTTGAGGGGATTGGTAAAGACAATTGGTGAAGGCGATTGGTGAAGGCAATTTTCTGAAAATCTAACACCTTATCCTAGACTGAAGCAATATGGTACCTGAGTTTGTAATTAAGAATTATTCACAGCGGATTGACGTGTGGACACTGTAAAGTTCAGATCGCAGCCATACAATTCCCTGGGTGCCTAACAGTCACAGTCACTGAGTGCAATCTTGTCTTACCAAAGTCAGATTGTCATAATTACTGCTAGTAAAGGGACATCCTCACCTTCTTCCTGTTAAAAGTTTAAATTGCCTAGTCATTCCAGACCCATCTAAACGTCATACAGATATTATGAATACAGAATATTAAATGATTCTGGAAAAGTTCATCCAGGTGTAAAATTTCATCTCTCAAAGTATCCCTGACAGTCACTTACAGTCACTGATTGCATTCTTGTCTCACTTGTCATTCCAGACCCATTAAAACATCAGATAGAATATCAGATAGAAAGTTGGACACTACAATTACCTTTTTAAACTTTGGGAAGACTTTTGATAGAAAGTCTGACACTGTAATCACTTTCTCAAACTTTGGGAAGACTTTTGAAAGAGGAAATGGGTCATATTCCTCCTTCAATGCATCTAAGGGGTCAGACTGTCAGAAAATGTACAATTTGCAGCTGTATGCATTTAGTAAATTCTGCAAAGCTAGGCTGCAATTTGGTCAATACTAGGTAAATTCGAGTAGGATTGCATTGATTCTAGCAATCTGTTTGGTTAGGTTGAACTGTATTTTGAACTTAATTGTTATTTGAAATTAGGATCGTTTGAGAGCCAACTTGAAATGTACATTTTCTGAAAGTCTGACCCATATGTAAAGCTAGATAGGAGGGTGAAGAAGAAATCTAATTGCACAATTGGGACGTGTTACAGGGAGTCAGAAGTCGCAAACAAGGATATTTTCTAAAATGCTTATTTTATAGGATCACTTCTTTGGAATTTGAATTTTGAATGTGAGTTCTGAATTTTGGGGACTTTATCACTTATAGTTGCCTGGTTAATTGGGTTATTTGTTTTAGTAACACTAAAGCATCCTTAAAATGTGTATTTGCAATGAGGTTTTCTGATGCAAATGAAGCATACATCTTTTAGATTAAAATACAATTCTACAGCCTTTTGTACTTTGTAGCTGACTGGATATTAGAAGGCTATAGAATGAACATTATTCACAGGGCCTTGGACCTTATTTTGGGAGTAATTTTTTTATAGCCTCTGGCTTGGACCTTTTTAAGCTCCCACCAAAAGTGGGGGGGGGGACATGTCCCCCCGTCCCCCCCGGCAGCGACGCCCCTGCTAAAGCGCCGTTTCAGGTTTGTTGTGCTACAAACTTTATATAGAAAGAGACAAGGTACTGTTTACACAAAAATTTTAACTCATTTATTTAATAATAAGACGGAGACACCACCAACCAACTCTACATGTATACTTTTCCAATTACTTGTATCTATCACATAGGTGTCTTGATGAAAGCGGAGGTGTCATTTTAGCAGATCCATGTAGAGCCTCCAAGATTATAACATCCTGCTGTGTACTCCATAACCATGGCAATTGAGAGTAACCTCATGATCGAACTTGATCGAACTTGTAACTCTCAATTCCTATAACCTTAGTTCAAATACAACTCTCTCATCTCATCATCATCATTATAGGGCGCAAATGTTTAACGTTTATGTCGCCATGGGTGTTTCTCTTATGCACAATGATACGCAAATAACTGAAACGCTGTGGATTGATGCTTTGTATTTCCTTTCACCCTAATCTTTGGTGAAATGGTTTTCGTGACCTGCATAATACTTGGGATTACATTGATATGAGTTCAGTTATTTTCATTTTCATTTCTTCTATGATTTGGTTAAAATTATTCGGTATTCATTATTTGGCATCGTCATCGTTGCTGCCGGCTATACTCATTCCATGACTAGCGGCAGCAAAGGGCGGCTCTACTAGAGCCGGAAGCAACACTCGATCAGTTCGAGCAGGAGGCGACTACATCATCACCAGGAAGTCATCACTGAAGACACCCTCTGGAAGGTAGGCGGAGTGTACAACTGCTCCGCAAGGGGATCCGACCTTCATACGCGACACTACAGTACAGACTAATGATACCGGCAGACAGATATTTATGTTGTTCAAATCGAGCTGTACCACTATTACTTTGTGATTGTGTTTCTGAGTTAATCAAACTCAGCTAACAAATTTACCTTCGTTTGTGTTTTTTTCACATCATTTGCGACTCCAACCCCTACGAATCTGCGGTTCACTACATATTCAATATTCAATATTCAGATTCTTTTCTTATTCTTCAGCCTTGCTTGTATGTATAACATAAATAACCTAGTGTATGCTTATAATGCAATTATCAAGATGATTAGTTTCCTGAGCTCATTAACTTAGGAAAGATCTACTAACTGGTAGTCATCGATGACTACTGCTCCTCCAAAAATGTTGTAAAACTGAACACAAAGGATCTATATGTGTTGACTAAATTCGACTCTTTATTACTTGTAAACTTGTAAATGTACAAAACATGTAGGTATCACTTCCCCAAAAAGCCCTGAAAAAGACATACTTCCCCCGCGGAATGGTAATTTAATTGCGTGAAAGAGAACATGTTTCCATTATTTTCCCAGTACATTAACACAAAGCTATGTTCTCAAGTTATATCTTAAATTCCATAAAACTGGATCATATAATCATATTATTATATGAAATAAATCTATTTACTTTTTTTTTTACAATAATCATAAGCTCAAGTTTGCATTTACATTTACTACTCCAAGAACTGTTTTAAAAAGACAAGAAGTGTTTGAAATAGGCAAAATGTCTATTTACTAATATGTATTGTCTGGATTTATTCTCCACACAAGAAAGCGATTTCCTGTTTTCTATGTGTTCATATACATACCCGTCTTAATAAGGTATTAGCCGTCATTGCCATGCGATACGTTTGTTCACGATGTTAAAATAGTGTTATCCACTGCGTGTATCCAAATACAACCCTCTTTGGAATAAAAATGGTTCTTTAGTTTTCTTTTCTCATGACATGATAATTGATTAAATTAACATGAAATCATAAGTTGTTACACTTACATTTTTGCCTGTCATCGAGTTTACAAGATATAATACCAAGTGACGGGATCTATTCACATGTTTATCAAAATAGACGGTGGAACATGTATAAATCCGTTAATAATTTACAGAAATATCAGCTTCAATAGACTCATAAACATGAGAAGACACTCTGCCACGAATCCGAGTGCTTGTGGTACCTTGGTAGTGATCAATGTATGGTGCGTAAGGTGCGCAATTCAATATGGGACTAATGAAAGATTATTCGCAGCATACACACCAGGTATACCCTAGCCTCCACACCGATTTGACATTAGATATTACCCAGATTACGTTGGGTATGTTGTTTGAAAAGGGTGCTATAGCACTTCAAAATGGACAGGACCCCTACAGACATCCACCGAATGATAAGTATAGATCATAGTTCTATGTCTAGATACAGACATACATGTGTCATACGTCTGAGTGGTCACTTTTTGAATTGCTGAATTAAGGAGCTATTGACCATATCGTAAAGGAAAATACGGTGACAGGTTCACAACAAAATTTACACAAAATCTGCTAGAATAGCACAGACACATTTACCAGGAAAGTTTACGAATTCAAAAGATGAACATCGTGCACCTTTGGGATATGTCCGTGATATACGGTAAAAAAAACCATCAGTCAATCCTAGCTGATTTGTGTCAGTGATATTCTAGCAGATTTTGTTCTCAATAAGACTAAAGGATGGAAATGAGACATGATCCACAGCCAGAAGATTCTCCTGTATGTTAGCAAAATACTTTCATCACTAATTGTTTCTAGGTTTGAATAGGTCATTTTGAAAAAAAAAACTACGAAATTATTAGTACCGGAATAAGATATTCTCGAGCCTTTTTTTAAAAATATATATACAAACGGGGCTTCAACCGGTCAGCTAGCCGAAGGAATTCTGTAAAATATAAGTGAATTGGAGTGAAATCGGCTCAAATTAAAAAGAAACCTACAGTGAAATCTGTGCATGTAGATTGAGATTACCCTATGTTTAGAACTGTAAAAAGGGAACTAACAAAAACAAATTCCCAGTTTAATTTATACCACACCACGAGGCAGTAGGTGTGGGATGCGTCAGTATTCTCTGAACAGTACTCTGTGTACTCCAAGAACTCTAATGTATGTACTACGGGTATTCTAATGTATGTGTTGCTCAAATGTTTCACTGCCCATTTATCCTGGTTTGTATTGCATGGAAGTTAAAAATGCCAACTCAAAGTCATAATAAATCCATAAATCATACAGAAATATCGCCTCGCCGAACATACTCATGATACTCCTGTATGATTTTTCAAAAATATTAATTCATGTCTATTCTGTTGTTACATCAGGGAGGTAAGACATGAAAATGGGAACGGGAGATTCCGATCAGGACAAATCTAAAGGAACTGAAGGACTGTGTTTTTAAAATTGAATATATATGATCATAACGCTAACAGAACTTTAGCTTGCGATTGGGCACCTGCGATTAAACATCAAAATAATCTAATAATCGTTTTGTTTCGGGGATCTTCCTTTGCTGTAATCCAAGTGACCATTTTCCTGATATGGAAGTATGTCAAAGGAGTGAATCTTTTCATACTTTTAACCACTATATTGATACAGACTGTACATGAGTTTTTATGTTCTCACGTGGCCTTTTACACTCCCTGATAACATTTATGAGCAATTTATGACAATGCAATCTCTGGGTAGCAAGAAAGAACATTTACGAGGAAAATTTACGAATTCAAAGATGAACATCGTGCACCTTTGGGATATGTCCGTGATAACTTTTACGGTAGAAAAACATCAGCCAATCCTGATGAATCAGTCCACCTATTAAGTCCGCCACCCCCTAGGAAATCCGCGAAACTGACCAACTGGAGCTCTCCGACCAACTGGAGCTGGAAATGGAGCTGCAAAAAAAGTGTGTATTTTAAAGTCTCTGGAGCAAAACATAAACATAATTTCGAGACCACAGTAGTGCCACATCTTGGTATTAAATCTAGAAAGGCTTTTGAAATAGCATTCATTTGACAGGGAAATGCAATAGTTTTATGATATATGATATACTAGCAAAGTACCCGTCCTCTGGACGATGCCCCTCTCTCCCCACACTTCCCCTCTCCCTCTTTTCTCTCCCCCTCTTCTCTCTCATACCTGTTTTTCTCCCCCAACCCCATCTCCGATTCTCCCCCCTTTCCCTCCCCTCTTTCTCATGCTCCCCCTCCCCACTTTCTCTACCTGCCCTTTCTCCCTTCCCCTACACCCTCTCCCTCCCCTCTTTTCCCTCCCCCTATTCTTTCCCTCGCCCTCCCCCTCTCCTATTCCCACACTCTCTCCCTTTTCTTTACTATCCCCTCCTACACCCCCTCCCTCCCCTCCCCCTCTCCAATATCCCCCTCTCTCCCTCCCTGTTTAAACTCCTAATCTAAGGTAGCCTATAATGCTCAATGATAGCACTCAGCTGTGGACTTTGTTGTATTTCACCCAAATCCCTAGATCTAGGGCCTATCGAGGAGAAATAGTGGGGGGAAAGAAAGGAGAGAGAAAGAAAGGAGAGAGAGAGGAACCCCAACTTGAAACTATGATAGGCTATTCAAACAAATTTGTATGACCGAGCCATCAAAGTTACATATATATATGCCAAGATTTCCTCCAAATTATGAATTTCGAGACAATTAAAACTTCAACATTTCGAGACAAAACAACCTAAGGACAGCTATGTGAGCTATTTTTAGTTTTTTGTCATTAGGCCTCAAAAATGCCTTCAAGACAAAAGACAAAGTGAAACACAATTTAAAACAAACAAAATTGTCTCCAAATTGTGAATTTAGTGACAAAACTTAAACATTTCGAGACAAAACCACCTAAGGACAGCTATCGGAGCTGTCCTTATAGTTTTTGGTCTTTCGGCCTCCAAATTGTCACAGAGACCTCCAAATTGTCACAGAGACAATAGAAAAACTGTATTATGAACACAATATATATTGTATAGCCAAATTCTTTGGAGACGGTAACAGTTGTGTGATATATATAATTCAGATATATTAATATAGACGGCGCCACTGCAGCAGTCCCAGTTTCTCCCTCCCTCCTCACTCTGTTCCTCCCACCTCACTCTGTCATACATTTTTTCCTGAACTGAAGTTCTGGTTTGGGTGTCTTTTCAAAACGAAATTATCTTATTCAATATTATATTTTATTTATATTTGAATGATTGGACCTCAATGAACCGGCAATGAACATACCCGGTATTTAGAGTGATTCAGTGTTCTCTGATTCAGTTAGAGTAAAGTTTAGCAGGATGAGGAGTCACTTGATGTCACATTGGCTATCTCCAAGGTTAGTATAAGGTTGATCTGTGTGAGTGTCCCGTGCTCACCTGCTTCTTTACTTTTACCAGAGGATCCATTCCATTTTATTTATTGTATTAGTGATTTGTTAACTATCTACCTACCTGTAACAGTCCAATTTGGTTTAAGACATACATGACAAGGTCAGCCCGCTGTCTTGTTTTCACAAGCTGGGTACAACCAGGAGAGCTTCCCTATGTTGGCAGCACCCAGCCATCCTGCATTAACTGGGCCCCAGCAAGGCTGGACCTTGTGGAGCCTTATCCCTAGAAGTTGTTCCATGAACCCCGGGCCACACATTTATATTAGAGTGTTTCGCAGTTATGTGGTCAACCTTCCCATCGGGCATACAAACATGCACCCTGGGTAGGCGCCATCATGAAAAGTATATCCTTGGTGTGGCTCAACCTCCTGACATTGAATTAAATTCCTTAAAATTTAATGCTAATTTGAATATTCTATCCAAGTGTTTATACAGAATGACTTGAGCTATTGATCAAATTTCTTAAAATCTAGTTCAAATCTACTAATTCTGAAAATACATACCTTTTTGTAACTCATGAGACGTTTGCATAACATAACCTAGAGCTACCCATGCATAAACTAGCACTAGAGCTACCCATAAACAAATACAAAGTGATCAGGGTGGTCAGACCTTCAGCCGAAAAATTATCATTCTCGTTATAAGACTGGGTCTGGACCTGTTTCAGGAACGTACTGAAAGACCTGGAAGTCACCTTTCAGGTGTATGTCTCATTTGTGTACACTTTTAGGTGCAAATAAATGATATGTTGAATTGAATTGAACTTGTGTTCAGTTAAACGAAGACTTTCTGTATGACATGGAGTTGTGGAGAGCTTTCCTCCCTCCTTTTAATGGTGGTAACATGATAAATCAACTATAACTTTGGGTTTGGATGTGTGCAATCAACAACATACACATAACTGCCAGGCACATACCAGGTAAAGACAATGTTATTGCTGATTGTATCAATTGCGTCTAGGACATAATGAATTTTCTAAAGTGGCAGATTTCCCTTAGTGTTTCAGTCTCAGCTCTGCAGGTGTCAGACATTGATCACTGGCTTTGTTATTACATCAATCATGCTTGGGCCCTGTCGCCCCAGAAAACACTGGCCTCACAATGGAAGAGATTCATTGCATTCTGTTCTGACTACAATCCCTGCTGACAAGATGATGGTCGTCAGATTTGTGGCTTACCTTGGCCTATCCTGCTGGTATAATACTATCAATAACTATGTGTCTCATCATTTTGAGTGCCTACGTTTCTCATTTAATTTATTCCAGTTTTTAAAAACGCCAATTTTCACGTATATTTGATCATTTCATGTACAAAATGCATATTTTCAGATTAATAAACCATTATGGCCTAAAAGTGAAAGCTCAGTGAACCTTTGAATTCAAAGACGCTGCCTGTTCCCAATTTGTGAAAATCAACCATATATAACAACCTGGCGCTAGACAGTGAGGTCCCCAAAAGACTGGGCATAGCAGCAACAACAATGTCCAAGCTGAAACAGTCCTTTCGACTAAAATCCTAGTATACCATGCTTGCATCCTAAGTACCCTACTGTATGGCAATGAATCATGGACCACATACTCGCACTAAGAAAAAAAAGCTCAACGCCAAATCCTGGGATTGAGTTGGAAGGATCAAGGGAGAAACAACAAAACACTGGAGACGATCAAACTCAACACCTTGCCCACCATCCTCAATCAGAGGATAGACGATGGACCTATCTCCAAAGTCATCTGCATCCCCAATACTAATACTGTCAAAAAAGGAGGAAGGTTACCATTAAGATAAAACCCTCGAATATCAAACCCTTTTTTATCACCTCTGTCTATAGACCCCCAGCAGGATCATTAGACTTATGCCTAGACTCTCTGTCTAGTATAATATCTCAGTGTCGCCTTGGAGACACTGTAGCCGCTGAACAGTTTATTATTGGAGATTTCAACATAAACATGCAAAAAAATAACTGTCCTCAAAGAGCGAAACTAAAGCTTTTTAATCAACAAAATGGCCTATCTCAACTTATATCTGAACCAACTAGATTTGCTATAAGAGGAGATTCATCTACCTCGAGCACTATAGATCTAATATTATCAAATTCAGAAAACATATCAGACAGTGGAACGCTGAGCCAAAACTTAAGTGATCATGAAGCTATTTACTTCATTAGGAAAAAAACTAAAACCCAGAAAGTTTTTACCTTAAAAAAGTGTAGGAGTTACAGGAATTTTAACTCAAATCGTTTCCAGAACAATCTCCGTAATAACTTTGACTGGGATTATTTTAAAACCTTAGTAAATCCTAATGACTCATGGGATTTTATTTCCAAAGCTATCTCGGATACACTAGACATTATATGTCCAATTAAAAACTTCCTGATTAGAGATAACAATGACCCATGGATTAGCAGAGAAATACTTGAAGCAATTAAACTTAAGAATTTAGCTAGAAAGAAGGCAAAACGCACTGGTTCCCTAACTGACTGGTCTGAGGCTAAAAGGCTAAGGAAAACACAAATAAACTACTTCTTAATGCAAAAAAGAACTATATGCATCAAACTCTCTCAGACGTCAATGACCCAAAGAAATATTGGAAAACAATAAATATGCTGCTTCCCTCCAAAACCACTACATCAGAAATAAGCTTAATTAACGATGAAGGCATTCCAATATCAAAATCCAACCTAGCTAACTACATTAATAACTACTTTGCAAACATCACAAAAAACCTACTCACAGACACGATTAATGAACCCTGGACTCCCCCCACTGCCCTACAGAGCAACTGAGTTAACCAAAATATCAACTAATGAAATAGAAATGATAGGACTGATCTCCAAAATAAATCCCTCCAAATCATCAGCTATAGATAATATTTCAAACTCAATTATAAAAGAAGCTTTTGCCACAATACTACCTGAAATTACCTTCTGTATCAACTTATCCCTTTCTAGCTGCATTTTTCCCAAATTATGGAAAACTGCCACAGTAGTGCCACTGTTTAAAGGTGGAATCTCTACTCAGGTCAACAAGTTCCGCCCTATCTCTCTCTTACCCACTCCCAGTATGCTCATCGAAAAAATTGTACACAGCAGAATTCTTACATATCTAAATACCAATAACATTCTAGATGAAAATCAATCAGGCTTTCTCCCTGGCAAATCAACAATTAATTCAATCTGCCGTCTCACTGATGATATGGCATTTTCAGCTGAAAATAAGACATCTACATTACTCACATTTATTGATTTTAGAAAAGCTTTGATATGGTTGATCATAACATACTTCTTCATAAATTATCTAACATTGGGATAAGAGGCAGCCTACATACTTGGCTGGAATCTTACCTGGCAAATCGTTCTCAAAAAACAATTGTCAATAACTCACTCTCAGATGAAGCCCAGGTCAAATCAGGAGTCCCCCAAGGCTCTATCCTTGGACCTCTGCTCTTTCTTATATTTATCAATGATATCGGACACTACCTTAATCACACAAATTATCTACTTTATGCAGATGACACTGTTCTTTATCATACAAATACCTCTACCACCAAATTATACCATGACATGCAATCTGACATTAACTCTCTTGCAAAATGGTGTAAGATCAACAAGTTCCTGATTAATGCCTGTAAAACAAAACTTATGTTGATTGCCAAGCCCTCCATCAAAAAGCTACCTCCACCTGAAGTCATAACTCTAGACAAGAAACCTCTTGAAACCGTTCACACCTATAAATATCTTGGTGTTCTTTTGGATGATAAAATTAATTTTCAACCCCACCTTAAAAACATTATCAAAATTATATCACATAAAATATTCCTCTTCCTACGAATCAGACACCTCCT
Organism: Sthenelais limicola; assembly: GCA_942159475.1. Taxonomy (NCBI): domain Eukaryota; kingdom Metazoa; phylum Annelida; class Polychaeta; order Phyllodocida; family Sigalionidae; genus Sthenelais; species Sthenelais limicola. Next base: position 109,940,964 of record OW804096.1, on the reverse strand, counting down.
CACTGATAGAGCAGCCCTTATGGTCTACAAGAGCAAACTATTACCCTTTTTTGATTATGGAGACATTTTATACCATGATACTCATATTGGACACCTAATGAAACTTCAGAGACTTCAAAATAAAGCCCTTAGAGCCATTTCCAAAGCTGAACCTCTATATCCCACCCTCGACCTACACAGAGACCTGAATGTTCCCTATCTCCAAAATAGGCGAGAGTATCATCTTAGACTGTGTGGTCATTCTAGGTCCAAAAATAACTTTTATTCATCTAATAAGGAAAACAAGAATACTAGAGCCAATACTGCCCAAACTCTAAAAACTTTCCCCTATAAGTCCCAAATAGGTAAAAACTCTGTCTATATTAAAACAGCTAAATCCTGGAACCAACTTTCCCCAAGATTTAAGAAACATTGGAGATATGGAGACTTTTAAGTCCCTCCAGAAAAAATGGTTATTGAATACACTAGCCTAAACTTCTGTAATTTTAACACACTGCTCTATATATTGGATCACTCTCATGTGAAAGAGGTTATTCCTTATAGAAGCAAAAACTCTTAAATCTCACCTGAAATACCTTAATCTTGATTAATTGCACAATTGGGTCACACTTTTCTCAGTGGTTATCCCATGCAATATAATGAAATACCAACATTCAACATATACATCAATCTCATTTACCAAAACTAATGGCACTATTCTTATGCTACCTTTTGTATCTTGTATAAAACTACCTATTTATCTTAAATTTTCCAACTGTCAATTGTAAAAATGTATGTATGTTCTATAAAAGGCTGGGTTACACCAGAACAACCTACCACCATTGGAGGTGAGGTACCCAGTTGAAATAAAATCTTTAAAAAATCTCCTATGGAGAGTTAGCCACTGGGATCCCGAGGACTTGCGTTTCAAGGACTTAGTCAAAAGCAACCTGAAAGCTTTCAAGATTGATCCCTGTTCATGGGACAGGAAGGCAGAAAATAAGAAGTCATGGAGATCTGCCTTACACAAAGGTGCAACATGCAGCGGCAGAGAAGGGCTAGCTGATCAAAAGAGGGCCAGCAAGAAGCAGCCAGCAAGATGTTATCAAATTCCTGGCTTTGCTTGCACAAACTGCGGCAAAATATGCCTATTCCACATTGGACTATTCAGCCACAACAGACACTGACAAGACCAAAGGAGGTCAAATCATGGTCTTTAATGAAAACAATTTGGGCAGCTCTGATGCTCTGCTTCATGTTGCTGTTGACAAATTGTAACGTTGTAACAGTAAAGCATAAAAAGAGACTGGACACCAGAGGTGTTGGATGCACTGAGTAGAGCTCCTGCTCCAAAATATCTTTTGTGACGGATAGGACTTATTATCATATAATACAAGGACAGCATTAGAGAGACATTGGAGAGAAGGACTGAGAAAATTGGCCAAATATTAAGTGATTTATCGGTTATTTTGTGTGAAACTGTGATTGAAAATAGGTGAGAATGAAAGAGCCACCAGACTTTCTAACTAATGAACAACAAGGCCGAGCATTGGATTATCCACTAATCCCTAGGCATCCTAACAATGGGGAAGCATTCCTTCCACCGGTATCACAAGTATGTCAAGATGACCTTATGTCAAAGAGAGGTATTGGATTGATGATGACAAAGTAACCTTGAATAATCTAAAAGTTTCTTTAGACATGGAACATTATAATGTAGAAATTATGGGCAATATAATGGAAGAATTAATGAGAACAATATGAAGGCACATGTACACTCGTTGAAACCACTACTAGAAACGTGTTGATTGAAACAAAGCTCTCCAAGAAAAAGTCCTAGATGTAGAAATGGATCAGAGAAAATCAAATGTTATCATTGTGGGAGTAAAGCAGGAAAGGCAAGAGAATGTAGACAAAATTGTATATGACATCGTGTTTGCTATGGATCCCCTGCTAAAACCTGAGGAAATATAACATACACAAAGGTTAGGTAAATACCAAATGGGATCAAAACAAATCCCAGTCAAGTTAAAAAATGATGTGCTCAGGAATTACCTCTACTTTTTAACATAATATTTATCAAATGAATCATATACATGGATTTATTTGAGCTGTATGTTAATACTACAGGATTATTAACATGTACATATTTTTAAACTCCACTAGCGTTGAAGAGGTGGGTCAATCCATTTTGATAGATAAATCGACACCAGACATGATGTTATGGATACATTTAATTCTTATAGGATTTGCATGCATGATGATTAACTACTTCGTTAATCCAAGAAGTATGCAGTACGAGAAGTGTGCAGTTGCACAATAAATATGGTCTGTGATTCAATGCCAGCGCATAGGAAGAAGAAAATTTGATGGATGGGTTATTTTTTAAGAATATGAATTGCCATGATGAGTAGATAATCAGTAGTTTGTTTTGATAGCTACTTATACCTTGGTAGCATATTCACATGTAAATTTGGTATGTAAATAATATACTGTGTGTCTGTTCTCTGTACAAAGAATTTTGTTTGGCCTCTGCATGCTGGTAGTGCTGTTTTTCTACTGGATCTTTGGCAGCAGAGACCTTGGTATTGATGTGTTCCAGGCTGCACTCAGAATAATGATGTAGGACTGTACTGCATTGAAGATGATAAGTGATGTTTATTTGAATATATTCACAAGTAAAATATGACCCAAAGTTTTGACTATTATACCATACTTTGTATCCATTATAATTGGTCCAATGACTTGCCCTCTGGTAGCAGCAATTTGTTGGCATATACTGCTGTAATCAAAGTCCTGTGCCCTAAGGTGCACCATAAACATATTTTTAGCATATGTTCTTTAAATAGTCTGCAGTGTTATGGGGTGAAAAAAATCCATCGACCTGCAGACATCCAGTTAGCATTGTCATCACAAGTGCTTGGTGTTGACAAAAAATATCAACTGAAACAGGTTTATGTAAAATATGTGCAACCCAACTGCAACAATATATAACAGACTGCAATGGCCATGCCTGCACTGTTTTGCCTATGATTTGGGCTTAACATTTCTTCATACCATATCTGTCCTTCATACCAAATCAGTCGATCATCTGAAATTACTTTGAGGAGCACCTTTTTGGAATTTGATGCAGTGAAATGCCACATTGGGCATTGGACTATTATATGATAAAGCATGTTTTAATCATGTGTGCCTGGCAAATAAAAGTATAGATATTGATAACTTTATAGATTGGACATAAATATTTAATAGCAGAAACAGCTCCCCTATAGTCTCATTCAAGTAGAGGCATTACAGTGTGGTTTTAAGAATGCAAGGAAAAATTGAATCGGTTAACCAATGAGAATTATGTGGGGTTTTTTTTGTATGATATTTGAAAATAACCAATAATTACACTTATGTGACCAATGGTTTTGCTACTTATGATTGATATGCATTGTCCTTACTTTATGTTCTCTCCCACTGACCACTGGATTAGGTCTTTTGAACTACACCAGTGGGCAGCGCAGATCTTGAAGTATGTCCGAAGTGACCACTCCATGTGTGTTCATCTTATGGTGTGTATAATCAGGGAGTTATATACAAGGGAGTAGCAACGACTCATGGACTGAACCAAAATATCCGCAACTGGGACTTAATTTAGCCACTGCATGCCAGGTGACACTGCAGTATTGTTGTCAGTAATAGTACCACATGTAGCCCAGGTAGTTTGATTGCCATTTACCATAGTAGAGCATACTAGTGATGCACTTATAAATATTTGGCACTATTAGTAGTAGTGGCATTACTTTCAACTATTTGCCAACCGCGCATATTATTCGTTGCTACTCCCTTGTATATATACCTCCCTGGTATAATCTATAGCTGAAGTCCATGTTTACTGCTCATTCTAATGTATTTTACTGTGTAACCTTTGCCAATATATCCGATTTTTTGTTACCATTTACTGTTATGTGGCTGGTCTGCTTCAAAGATTGGTTTCATATCTATCTGAATTGTAATAAACAGTGTGCAATAGGGTAACGCTTGTTCCATGTTGACTATGGATACTGGAACAATGATGGGGGAATCAAGATATAGTGTCAGGTAGCATCTGTGCTTAGAACATAGATTCACAGATACCCTCAACATCTTTAGTGAATGAAAACAATTTTACAGCAACTAAGAAGAAGAAGAAAAAGAAACAATTTACTTGTGTTGGTTGTAATAACAAATAATTATTTAACTGCACCAACACTTTTACATGATCGAAATAAATATAAAAATACATAATCAACACTTTAAAAAATACCTGCTATATTAAATTGAAAATTTAGACATTTATAACATACGTGTGCGATTTCAAGGGTGCTATTCAGGGGTGCTATTCGAAATGTCAAATAGCACATATGTGCTATTTGAGCGGGACATGAGCACGTGACCGATAGGATGCAATTTCATTGGTTTGCCGACGTTGCGCTTGCGCACTTGGTGATGTTGCGCTCTGCTGTGTAGCGCTGCCTTGCACGTTTCGGAAGTTTTCAAGCAAAGTTCCGATAATTTAAGGTAACTATAACAGATAAATCTATAAATCAGTATGTAATAAATATCTAATAGCCCTCTGTTTGGTTTCAAATTGATCTTGACGTCGGGTGAAATCGCACTCCACCCCTGCGGGGTGTCGTGCAATTTGACCCTCCGTCTCGATCGATTTGAAACCTCATCGGGCTATTAGACATATGAATAGACCTGTCCATCTTCCTATAAATGTGATGACTGCGACCATCCATTTTTAAAAAAATGCATTTAATCATTTACAAAAGAATAAACACAGGGGAGTGTTGGCAAATGTATAAATGCGCTCAATGCAAGGAACGGTTCACAAACAGATCAAGTCTTTTTTTTCATCGACAAGAACAACACAGTTTGGGGGAAGATAACATTCAGAAAGTTCTACCATGGGAAAATATATGCATGAGTGAAGAAGAACAAGGAGATAAAGATCATCATGAACAACAAAAGTGCACCTTTCAATTTATCAACAAAAGACGGGAGAGAGGCATTGAAAATATATAACGTTAATAAGCATCTATAATATTAGGCTAGTTCTGTAAGAGAAAAGTGTAAATCGTTTAACTTTCCATAAGAAAGCAGTAGCTGGACAACCAATGAATGTGAGTCAAATAGGCTCAATGCTGTCATAGCAACTACCTCCTTCTCCTCCTTCTCCTTCATCCTCCTCATATATATGTTACATATAATTGAGAATCTTAGCATGGAGTTTAAGTGTTTAGATAACATGTATTAGTGACTGTGACGGTAACAGTCTTTCAGATTAATTAATTAATCCCTACGGTAGTGTACTGTTAACAGAAGTGTCCTCATAATTAATTTTTAACCTTTCATGATAAGATTGTTTGACTATTGTAAATGTCAAAACACTCAAGTTTACCACCTTTCATGCATTTGCGCAAAATTCCATTCCAATTATTTCATTACATAGCCTACTATTAATCTTTTTGTCCCTTTGGTCAGAGAAGGTACAAGGAGCGGAAATGAAGTAGGCTGACTGTCCCACTAGCACATTCCGTGCATAGCACGGGTATTTGCTAGTTTTATTTTAATGGCAAACAAATTTGGAGATATTCAGGATGAGTTTAACTTTCCAACATCAGATTTAGATTGAGGCGTGCAGGAATTTGCAACACATCTTGAGCAAACTTACAGATCTCAAACAAATTCATTTAAATTATCTGTTTCCTTAGGTGTGATCCTTATTAAGCATACAGCTACTGGTGAAATGTGATACTTTGTAGGGTTATTTAGACTATTCTTATTGATGTCTTTACAACTTATCTTATTTTCAGCATTTGTGTTGTTGCTGGTTTGCAAATATCCACAGGAGAGTGCCATATATCGAGCAATATTACTTTTATGGTGTTTGTCTGTCAATATACAAATTTCAGTATCTCTTGACCCATACATGTTTAATGATCCACAATGACCAAACACTCTATGTCCAAACCCTCAGATCAGATAAGAATGGTATGTCAGCCTGCTTCGCTAATCGGTCTCATCGCCTAAGACTTGGCGTTTTATTGGGAATATAATGACATTTTGCGGTCTTAATGGAATCATAATGGCACTTTGCGGTTTGAGGCAAGAGGCTTTCCCTTCGTTTGAAGGGACTCACCCATCTTTGGACCTAGACTGCAAACAATAGGTAATATAATTTCGATGCATTGAGAGAGATAAGATTGAGCCTGGCAGCCATTCTGCATGGTTGATTGAGCATGGCAGCATTGCATCCCCTATAGCTTGCACTCATCTCTCTCTCTTTTACTCTCCTCTCTCTCTACTCTCCCTTTCTCAGTTCTTATTCCTCTCCTCTCTCTCTTTCTCCCCTCTTTTTTCAATCCTCTCTTCTCCCCATTCTCTCTCTCCTTTCTCTTTCTCGGGCTCCACTCTCGGGCTCCCAATTTTTAAAAGTCTTAAGGGGGGTCTCCACTGGCTGCGGTAAGCTCTGCAGAAGCCTTGCGATGGTGCTGTGTTGTTGTGGAGTGGCGGGGTCCTGCCTACATCGTTCACTGACCATGGACAGTTCATCATCCATACATAACTATGGCAACTCCAGCTGTATAGCATAGGCAAGGACCTCGTCATTCTCACCACCTACAGAACCAGCACAAACCATCGCAAGGCTTACCGCAGAGTTTACTGCAGCCAGTGGAGACCACCCTTTAATGTGTATGAATCTTATTCTTGGGCAGGCCATATATATCGCACAATGGAAGGCCTATTGTTTCGATATTATAGCAGTTTCATGGTCACATTCTTTGATGGCTTTATACAATAACCATGATATATATTTTAGATGACAAGATGATGTCCTCCAGGCAAGACTGTTAAAAAACCTGAAGAACTTGGAACCCTCAGCCTAGGCTAAAGGCTGGACGCCAGTACAGTTATTGAGCAATTGGTATGTCTTTTATACCGGCTGTCTTTTAATTCTGATTTAGTAATAAAAAGGATATTTTCATGATATTTTCATGATATTTCCATGTTGTCCTAATAACAAAATGTCTGATAACATGGTTTGCCAGTTCCGGTTCAATGTCTGTGTCCACTGGGAGATGGTTTGGTAGTTTGGAACATCACTCACTAAATCACACTTCAAAGAATGACTACGGGGCTCTGGCCATGCTGCCCCGGCCAGCATGGCCCGGGCACCAGCAGGATTAGGTCTACTACCATTGGTGTATAACTCTATATCATGCCTGACGTCACCACTGTTCCGAAAATGGCAGCCTACATTAAACATCGCAATTCAACATTGTAAGCCCTCCGGAACTATTATTACCGTATTCACTATATTTATGTTCGAATTAATGTTTCAAACATTGATTAATGAGGGACTACTGGTGCATTGTTGTTGCATAATGCCGAGATTATTAAGCTTTTTAGTATCTGCTCGTATTTGTATTTAAATATTTCTATTCAGCTAAACATTATGCGGTTACACATCTTTCTCAGATGTAGCTGTGGGAAACAATTAGATCAAGAACAAATAATAAAGAACATATCTACTACATATTTTAGAAAAGCACATAAATCAATACTAAGTATTCCTAGCTAATCAATAGTTGACATAAGATAAAAAGAATTAAATCACACGTTGTAATATGTAGCATTTGATGGTCGCACAATTCAAACCGGCATTCTAATACAATTTTATGACAGTCCCAATAAGGTGATAATTATGGTCAACAATATTTATGTACCTCTTAGTCTAATACAGGAGGCAGTCATTAGTAGTCCAAATCACACTAATGGTGACTATTTAAAGGACCGTTCTACAAAAATCTACACTGACATTTTATTGATGTTTTTGTTGTTTTACAAGTGTAGTGGTCGTGCCTCCTGTCTGTTCATTTGTCACCAGACAAACATTCCACCTTGTTTGAGGGTTTACTCTGTGTACCCCACGGGCCCCCATGGGCAACCATTGCTTATAAACCATATATATGAGTATTTACTCTCCTCATTATTCTTTCAAGATCGTAGAAACTGGCTCACGAACTCAGTGTTCACTACACATGTAATGGCAAAGAATGTCCTGTTTCGCTTCCAAGGTGGTTTATATTCTTATATTATTTAATACATATATTGTTTAACTAGCTATTTATGTAATGTCACTCAGCGAAGTATGCCTTAAATACTTAAAAACTTGTTTGTAATATCAGTTTGTAAATACTGAGAATATCATCGTGATGAAATTTATTGTTCCCGAATAAACATATTTTCAAATTAAATTATTTAATCAGTCAAATGAATGCAAATCAGAAAGTGGAGAGAGAATAAAGAAAGGGACTTACTAGATGTAAATCTTATTGCTCCTTTGAACAAAGTTGGCTTTGGTCGTCTCGGTGGTGGTCTAGGCAAGGGACGATTGCGCATTCTAGGATTTCTTGGCATTGTTCGCAAGGGTTGTGGTACGACAGTTTGTCGTACGACTGTTCGCCGCAAGGGCAGTAGAATCGCGGGTTTAAAGAGGGCTACCGCCCCGCAGGCTAATGTTCCCATGAGACCCGCGAATAAAAGTGAAATGCCAACACTGAAACCTATTGTAGTCTGCGATATCGTATTCATCAGATCACTAAGCTTATTATGTTGGTATGTATGCATTTCCTCCAGTTCTCTTAGAAGCACGCCATTTACATCACTGCAAAGTAAAAGGAACTATTTTAATATTGGCGTATATTTTGCGAACAGTGTCGTTCCCCCATGATGTAACCCTGGTTAATAAGAGTCAAATGAAATAATGATCTTGATATGTCTGTGACAATAATGAAAGTTTGAATGACATCATATGTACAAGGAATAATGATGCATGGCCTGATTGGTATGAAAAGTATACCCACTCCGCATACCATCTGTTAGCATCCTGTTTAAATTTGCCTCCTTAATAGTTATTTCGAGATTACATTGACTAAAAGGTGGCATGCACTATTGGCAAGTAGCGTTACCAATAGCGTTACCAATAGCATTACCAATAGAGCGGCCAATAGCCCACCTGCGCTGGCATCTGCGCATGTCCGGACGTGGGCGTGGTTCAGAGTATTACGGGATAGCTTGTAGTATAGTCTGGGCGGCCGGGTACGCGGGTACCCTAACCCGGGTACTGTGGCTAGTGTGCACCGTGACCAAGCAAGGAACAGCGGCCGTCGAGCGCGAATTTCAAAATGACGATGACGTCTGTCCTGCCGATGTCTGCTCTTTTCAGTTAACTAGATAGGCTTAGATAGGTTTACCATACACAATATTAAACAGTGAATATCATTTGGTTTTCCAGCCATTTATAAAATATATCAGGCCTACATCTGCTGAAAATAATAGATTCTTTCAAAAAGCTAGTCAAATCTTTGGTTAGAACTAAACCCTCTTTTGCCACCTAAAACGATTCTTTAGCACCGACCTCTTCCATTAATGCGTCTGAGTATATATTTTCTTTTTTAATAAGTTGGATATAATATTTCGTGGCTTGTCGGTTACTACTATTATTCTAAATATTCTGATTTGAATGAATATTAGATCTAGGCCTATATAGAGAGAGTATGCTCGTACACATATATCATATGTATTTGTGATGTTCTAATTTCTATGCAATGCTATTCCTTTCCTCACGTTTTGGACTCAATATCCCTTAATATTTGAGCGTGAATGTTATTTTCTTAGGATTATATAGAGGAGAATATAGATGGTCGATAGCAGTGGGGGCCATTATGTATTTTTTAATTATTGTATCCAATCGTTATCATTTTTATGTCATTGAATAAAGATGGTCAAAGGATGAAAAGCCCAAAATCTTAGCTCTTAACTCATGAAATTCTGGGAACTAGTGGTGGTAGAAGTTTTTGCATTGAAAATTAGTGATAGATTACGAATGACTATACCAAAGATTGAATATAGCTTATTTGTATATATCAAGTTGGAAATATCTCTATTTTAATCATTTAAAAACATCTAGAACCGCTTATCTTAGTTTAGAATGTTTTAAAAAGTGTTTTTTTTAAATTTTTTATTATTTTGTGTGTGTACTTTAAACATCTTTGCTGTCTATTAAACTATTTAAGCCTTTTACACAATTTAAATTGTATTAAATACCCCAACATATTTATTCGACTTTCCTAATCTCATACGACAATTATTTGTACCTCTGTTTGCAATCGTTGGTAGCTTTCACAAGAGTCGTTGTCCTTATTCCCATTGAAACTGTCCAGAAATCACAATTTTTATGCAATACATTAATAATTCGGATCTAAGATGATGATAAAAATGGTTATTCATTATACCCCCCAATACCGCCCTCTCTGACTTAATTTCTCTCTCTCAACCCCTCTGTCTCTCTATCTACACACTGTGTGTATAACTATCCGTATGCATTTCCTACAATAATTATACAACTACATATACATACCATTATATACGTACCATATATACATACCATATACATGCCATATATACATACCATACATATATATATAATAAGTTAAGTATTGAATGAATATTAGATCTAGGCCTATAGAGAGTATGCTCGTACACATATATCATATGTATTTGTGATATGTTCTAATTTCTATGCAATGTTATTCCTATGCAAAAATAACCTTTCCTCACGTTTTGGACTCAAGCTCCCTTAATATTTGAGCGTGAATGTTATTTTTTTTAGGATTATATAGAGGAGAATATATTTTTTCAGAAAATAATAACCCCAAAGCAATTTGTTATTATTATAACATCCAGGAAAACAACAGGTGTACCCATCCATCTCGTTGCAATGTTTTCCAAAGGCTAAATTAATGGTGGCCGCTTACCGCACCGTGTGCAATGGTGCGTGCAATACTTCAACTCCCGCAATCCTTTGCGCGAACGAAATCCAAGATGGCCGCCACGCAGGTGGGCTATTAGTGCATGGCCACTCTATTGGTAACGCTACTTGCCATATAGTGGAGGAGGTGGTGGAATGGCATACTGAACAATGCATATATATTATATATATGTGATATTTATTGAATTATAACACATATATAATATTACATTGTTCGGATTTACTGTATTGCTACCTTGGTTGCTGCCTGTGAGGTTCGCGCCATCATTTTATTTACCCTAGTTACCGACCCGGTTTGGCGTCTGCCACATTTTGGTGGAATTTATTAATTCCTAGGCATTGGTGGCGCCCCCTTCCCTTATAGCCAGGTACCTCGTCCTCCCACAATCCACCACTCTCCCTTCTCTAACTCTTCTCAAACCTTCCTCATCATATACAAAACTCTTTAAAAATTTCAAACACTCAGAAAGGCATGAGCAGTACCTCACGGAAAACAAAAACAGCTCAGAAAGCTAGCCTACCGGCCCCAGAGCCAGAAAAAGAGGAAATCAGCCAAGAAAACAGTTTCACGAAGGAAGAGGAAGACGATATTTTATCGACTTCAGAGAAGTCCAATTCACCGGCGGGCAGCCATTGTTCACGCCAATCACCACGCCCGAGTGACCACGACGATCATAGCATGGACGAGGCCACACGTATCCGATTCGAGGCACTGGAAAAGTCAATGGTGGATACAGTGGCCCAGGCAGTAGCTAAAGCCATGGCCGCAGCCATGAATAAACCAGAAGGAGCCGAGAAAGACGACAGTGTTAAAAACCCGGATATTACCTTAAAAACCAAGCCCGAAACAGAGCCCGTGCTTCCAACGTACCCTGGAGCCATGCCCACACAACACCGCCAACAGACAGGCCACTACCATATCCCGTCAGAAGTGATGAAGGATCAGTACGCCAAGGCATATTTCGACGCGCATATGGAGTCATCCAACCCGATTTTTATCACCGCAGATACTAAAGGTAACGAGCTCTTTGATCACAGAATCAGACGAAAAATACACAAGCCTTACATGTACCTTGAGCGAGAGGGCCTCATAACTCCTAAAGATAAGCTTGAGTACAAAGAAAATATGACCTTCAATGAATACGTACAGGCATTTACGGCCATGCTAATGGACGAGGCAGCATGTAATGATGAAAACCGCAGAGCAATGTTGAAGCATTTCCATCAAGTCGCACAAGATGCACATGACAGGTCATGGAGAAACGTCCTCCGGTGGTCGAACATGATATTTGACAAACTAGAACGGGGCTAATTGGACTGGACGGATACTGACCAGATCCAATGCGAACGTATGAGGATCTCGCTGGCCAACATCTCAATATCTGACGCCGAAAAGACCAGCCTCCCCTGTCCAACTTTCAACGCAAAAGGCGCCTGTAAGGAGAAGGACGGACATTCGGCCATTAACGCTTCTCTACATCACATATGCGCATATTGCAACTCGCTAAACCCGGCCAACAGACATGGTCACTCTTCAGCCGACTGTATGAAATGTCAAAGGTCTCGACAACCAAACAGCAGGGAGCACAGCCCGGCGGGACATCACTTCCCCTATCCACCACCTCCCATTCAACACCAACACGCACAACCACAACAGGCGGCCAACGCCCACTATGTGCCACGCCCACCTCAACAAGCCTATTATACACAGTCAAAAAACCTGTAATGCCCGCGAGCATTCACTCGCGGGATGAAAGCACTGAAGAGCCAGCATACGTGAGTAATCAGTGTTATGTTTACGATTATGAAACTCCCTGCGATGTATATAGTTATGCAGGTCACATTTTCGACCAAGCATCGTGTTACTGTTGTTGTTGCCCTGACGAGACTGGGCCCGGAAGACTACCAGAACAACTTCCGGCCCACCAACCAATGGGCTTAGAGCTTAAGGAAGGTTCGGCCTCTCGGCCCATGGGAAGCGCGGACAGCAAAACCAACATGGCCGCGCCCATGAACCAAACAAAAATGGAAGTGAAACAAGGAAGTGAGAATGAATTACTGGAGTATCAGTGCGAATACAGGGACAATACTCGTGTTTGTGACATTATAAGTGAATCATATGATATACATACTACCGCTTTCGACCCCATATTGCATATATGTACCCTAAAAGCAGGGAAAGTCCCAGACGAAGACGTGCCGGGCCCGCACGACCTCGCTTGGTACAGATCGACGTTCTGGCCCAGGCCAAACGAACAAGTCTTGGACAGTGTGTTATGTGATATATACGACGAGGTAAGGAGGACAGGGCTACCAAACATGATAGCGAGTAGACAGCAAATTCCCTCCAATCTGAACATTGATATGTGGCGATACCACTTAACCGTTACAACTAATGAAACTGAGTTGCTGGACGCAATAACATACGGCTTCCCGTTAGGATACCTAGGGCCGATAACCGATAACAGCGACAGCGATAACCACACGTCAGCCCTGCAGTTTCCCCAGGCAGTCAAACAGTATATCGAGACGGAGATTAACCAAGAGGCGGTACACGGCCCCTACCAGGTAGCACCCTTCACGGACTGGCTCCACTTGAACCCTATAATGACAAGACCTAAGGGACAGACAGAAAAACGAAGGGTCATTTTGGACCTTTCCTACCCACAACACTTATCGGTAAACGCCTATATAAGGCAAAACTACGTACTTGGATCAACCAGGCAGCATTCTCTCCCTACTGTCGACATGTTAACCAACTACCTCACCTCATCATCCAGCACCAAGTATCTCTACACACTAGACATTGAACGAGCGTACAAGAACTTCAGGGCGTGCCCCGGAGATTGGCCACTGCTGGTGTTCAGGTGGGAAAACTCATACTATCTCGACATCAGCATGCCCTTCGGGGCACGCCAAAGCAGCCTGCACATGCAGAAAGTCGCACAAAGTATACTCAGCATCATGAGAGAGAGAGGTTTCAACGGGCTAATGTATCTAGATGACCTCATCGGCTGGGCTGACAATATTGATCATGCAAACGACAGTTACCACTACGCAATCAGCCTACTCAAGTCCCTTGGCCTTCCAACAGCAGACTCCAAGACCCAGCCACCGTCAACGGAGGTAAAGTGGCTGGGAATAACAATAAACACGAAACAGATGACAATAAGGATACCAACAGAGAAGGTCACAGAGGTACAGGAGGAGGCTAAAAAGTTCATAGCACGCACATACACATCAAGGAAGGCTCTACAGTCAATCATCGGCAGGGTCCTCCACGTGGCTAAGTGCATACCTCCAGCAAAAATCTTCATACGTCGCCTGCTGGAGGCGCTGAGAGAGAACAAGACACCTTCCATCAGGGTAAACACGTCAATGAAAAGAGATATAGAGTGGGTCATCGCCTGCGTTGACAAATGGAACGGGGTAAGCCTGATCCCCGCCAAGTGTATCACAAGGACAATCTACATAAGGGCAGACGGTCAGAATGCGACAGCAGCTTCAGGCCACAAATATACCGTATGTAGGATGGAAACAAAACAAAACAAAAAAGTGGACACTTTAGCACAGGCCACCCCAGACCTTGTCAACACCATGCTAGAAGAGAGAGATCGAGGAAATACTATACAGATATCAACAACCAGTAGAGACACTGCAGATCTTCTCGCTCAAGGTGCACGACTAGAGGCTAACATGTCAGGCCCCAGAGCCTTATGGCTACTGCAGGCACTCAACTATGTTAGGATACTGTTTAGAGTAGATGATGAAAAACATGTCGAATCCAAATGTAGAAAAGCTACACAACTTGTTGCAATGAAAAAGGCAGTTCTGCCGCAAGTATAACATGATATCAATCGTTTCAGACCCCCGCCTACTGCAGCTCCTGATGGACGCACAAGAATCGCAGCGCCTCTCTAGAGCTCCGGGCACAAACTCGAACCACAAGACCGCAATGAAGTCCTACTTCGCCTTCACATATGCATTTGGGCTGCAGCCGCATCCCATCTCGGTTCCACATATATGCGCATACGTGCAATACCTCCGCTCATACCTACGCTCCCCAAAGACAGTCATGAACTACGTGTCTGCAGTTAGAGAGTTTTATAGACGGGCAGACATAAGCAACCCCGCGCTCCACTCACACAGGCTAAAATTGGCCCTGGACGCAGCACTAAAAGATAAATCACACATAGTCATACAACGACAACCACTACTCATAGTTCACATAAAACAGATCATCAGCGACGCTGCAACATTTCCAGCACCAGAGCAGTACAAACTCGCACTACTAATGATGTATTATCTTGGACTCAGGCAGTCCGAGGTAGCCCCTCACCACGCTAACCAGTTCGACCAAACAAAGCACACGACACGACATGACGTCTTCATACAGGACGGTACGTTAGTACTCAACCAAAAATGGGCAAAAAACTTGCAGAATTTCGACCAAAGACGCACATTATCCATCCCAGCCTCACAAGACCCGTCCATGTGCCCCGTTAGAGCGTACCGAGCGGCAATAGATGAGGCACCAACAAAGTTTAAATCACAGCCACTTTTGGTCTTCCCACTGACGTACAAACCTGTAACAAACGCGGATATGACTCGCCATCTCAAGTGGTCATTACAGAGAATGGGTTTGGACCCATCAGAATACTCACTTCATTCGCTCAGGCGCACTGCCGCGACACACGCATACCAATCAGGCATCACGGAGTCAGAAATTCAACGTTTTGGCTCGTGGTCGAGCGATGCTTATAAGGCATACATCACAACCAAGTCTGCGACGAAGGTGACAGCTCACCTTGTAAGCAACTTATCATCACCCACAGGCGACCACGTCGCACAGCAACACACCAGAAGAAAACAGGGCCTCGCCCTTAAAAACAAGCCGTCTAAGCATTAGGATTACCAATCCGTCACAGTGTTCCCCCTGCAATTAAGCAAGCTAACACAAAAGGACTTGGGCATTGGCCCTTGCCTTAAAATTAATTTAAAAAGGGACTCGGGCATTGGCCCCCGCCTAAAACCTAAAATAAAAAAAAGGACTCGGGCATTGGCCCCTGCTTACTATTATCATAACAAAAGGACTTGGGCATTGGCCCCTGCCTACTTTTAACACCAAAAGGACTTGGGCATTGGCCCCTGCCAATCTTATACAAGGTTCCTCGAACCTCAACCAACCAAAAAGACTCGGGTCTCGCCCTTGCAACTTATTCTTATCATTTTAAACAACAACTATAACTTCTCAATAATTCCCAACAATCTTTCAACTCAATATACCACAGGTACTCTTGGGGCTTGGCGACATTTACAATTTATATTCCATATAAATTCTTATCTTCATTTTACAATTCAACAAAAACATTTTTAATATTATATAAAATTTTTATTTAATAAATGTTGAAGCCCAAGACTCGCCTCAGGTATTCTCTTTCAATTCAATTATTCTCTTTTATTACTCGGGTAAGTTCACGAATGTTGGTGGAATTTATTAATTCCTAGGCATTGGTGGCGCCCCCTTCCCTTATAGCCAGGTACCTCGTCCTCCCACAATCCACCACTCTCCCTTCTCTAACTCTTCTCAAACCTTCCTCATCATATACAAAACTCTTTAAAAATTTCCCACCCACCCATACCAATAAATTACCAACTCGGTACCTAACTGTAAGAGATATATCTCTCACATTTACTTCAATTACATTAATTTCATCTCATTAATACCTCGCTACGGCGACATTTACAATTTATATTCCATATAAATTCTTATCTTCATTTTACAATTCAACAAAAACATTTTTAATATTATATAAAATTCACGTTCTATAACATCTCCTCATTATTGTTGAATTTTAATAGTCTGTAACCATCCTGTTAATTGTGAATATGTTTACAGGGTGAAATAGCACAGGATCTCATGAAAAATGCTTAACAATAAGCGTGCTAGATACCTGTATTTCTGAAATTTTAAAAAGTCTCATTCGGGAACGAAGGGTCTGTACTTACGGACACGTTGGTAGACGATCTTTATCCGTTTGCGCACCCTCACACGGACAGCCTGTCAAAAATGCTCTGGTGTTTGCTACATCTGATAAGTCTGTTCAACAGAGGCAAGCCAAGTTAAAAAGAATCGTTCTGATTCGTATTCATACAATGTGCAGCGCGGATGATTATAGAATTGTGGGGGTGGAAATTACATCTAAGATTATCAATGAGTATGGGTTGGGCACAATAGCCACATAGTATGAATTGGATTACATCGGGTTAGTCCCAATATGGTTAGTCACTCAGGTCGAAATCAGTTACAAGCTCAACAGTCTGTCATGTTGTATGTATTATATATGTGCACATGTATGATGTATGTATGCACATAAGGTGTGCAATATGCATATAATATATGTTTATGGTGCATGCGCATTTTACTTTATATAATCTATGAGGAATGAGAATAAAAAAACAAAGGTTTGATATTCTTCTTTACTAAGGGTGTACTATTGGACTATTTTACGTACCATATTGAATGGAACTAGAAATTGGAGCTAGCAATTGAACATCTAGGCTATAGTGATTGAATATTTAGGATCATAAAAATTAAATTATTTGCACTTGATCCTTTTTTCTCTATATGTTAAATGTACAGCATTGATATATTTGCCATAGAAATATATAAAGATAAAGCGATGAACAAAGAAATAATTCCCTTTGCATCAATGCATAATCAATGCACTGACTGCCAATATCCCTCACCTATCCTATTTTGATACACCTCTCCCTATACTACTACTATGTAAAGCCTGTTGATTTTTCTAATTATAAAGGAGGAACAGAATTCTTGAAATAGTTAATAATTACTGTGACCAGGCTAGTAAGGTGCCTGGAGGGGGAGGAGTTGTCCTTCCGTTCCAAGATCATCAGTACTTCAGACATCTGAATAATGTGTCCTCTTTTAATTCCGAAGTTAATGCCACCAATTATGTTAAAATCTGATCATTATTACCAAAGTTATAGCAGTCTAAACAAATTCTTACCTAGTGCTCCCTCCCCCAAGAAGTGTGTGGGGGGGGGGGGCACTAGAATTTTAATACATTGACATGAATGATATTGTCTCCGCAGTACAAATGTCCTACAATTAATATGCATATATCTGAGTAAAAACTACATTTCAACACTTTCTTTCACCATAAGATGTATATACCACCTTGAAGGACTTCCCAATACCACCTTGAAGGACTTCCCATAGAGATACCAAATTTAATAAATATAATCCTTTTATGGGATTTAAACTCAAAACATCCAATAGGTTTTCTCCAACATCTAGAATTATGACGATGACCATCATTAGGACGCACAAGCCCCTTCAGGTTAACAAATATCTAGTATTAAAATCAAAATCTAGTTAGAAGAAATTTGCGACGCACCTGACCAAGTGTTTGCACGTCCATGGCACCCCAGTTCTATCTGTAATCCATCCTCTCCAACATCACATCCTATGCCATCCGCATATGTTGTCGCGAGACCATCGAGTTTTGAAAACAAAACACTAATATCCACACTACCGCTGTACCCAATATCAACATCCAGGCTGTATTCAAGATCCAATGCTGCCCTAAAACCAGAATAGAATGTAGAACGTGGCGACGATGATAATTATGAAAGAACTGATAGTTAGTCTGTTATCCTTACTACATTATTTTCATTAATATATTAAGGTTTACTGATGTGTAGCCGTCCTACATGTGGGACGCTGGGTATATATGGGTATTCATTGTACCTCTTGGGGAGATGGTATGGTAAGCCATAGGCTACAGCCTAGGAAAACCGTATCACCCGCTAGGCAATATTTGTATTACTGCTGGCGGAATTTTTGTTGAAAAAATAGACCCATGTTCGCGTCCTTATTTTCTATATTTGAATAATAATTTTCACGGAAAAAAGATGCGTTATACATTGTGCGTAATGATAAAATATAAATGACAATAATGAGCAACTCTAAAATTACCAATATCAAAGATGAAGGTGTTGAATCACTCATTTATTGCTAAATAAAGTTGACCCCCCGATTGAATATTAATAAGCAAGGTTCCGCCCGCGGAGGCCTGGGTCAATTTTTGTGACGTCCCATGTCAGTGCGTCATTCCAACGAACTAGCGCCCACGTGGGCGCTAGTTCCGTGGTCATTCTGACCCAGTTCCTGTATTTTCAAAATGAAACCATGTCAGGCCTTCGCAGCGGTCATCTCGCATTGACTAATCTTAATTAAAAGCAATCCAGGAAAGATATAAACATTTAGAACCAACTTTGAGGAGGCCCGACACACTTTGAATCAAATTCTTGTTATATTTTATACAAATCCCGATCTTCATTCTCAGCGATCTTATAGCCACTTTAAAACCATGTTTTCCTTTAGAAAATCTAAGATGAACAGACTTGCAAACTGCTAACCCAGTGCTAACTGGGTTCTACTGAGAGATATTTCTTTAGTAATTGTTGTCGAAATTGGTCCGAAAATGTCATGATGTTAAAATTTAGACATTAATTGAGGTAGCCCTGAGGTAGGCAACTTAACTAAGATATCAACGCTCATCCTCTTTATGGTGAAACCTACGCATTGACTCACGATTGGTTTATTTTATGTTAATATAAGTTTGCACATCCTTGCTATTTACCAATGATACTATAGGAGTTATCTTTGCATTCACCCCGATTTCCCCCATTTGTGCGGACGGGAGCAAACATTAACGAACGGTTACAAACATCATGGTTGTTCACAATGTAATATCAAAACGTTTCGATTTTATTTTTATTGGAAATATAGACACGTAGACAGGTTTCAAAAGGTGTAGAGAACATGTTTATCACCAGGTTGCTTGCGCCCCCTCCATTATTGTGTATAAGCAAAGGTGTAAATCTCACATCACACTAGTAAATATTTCGGTGATGAATGCCAAGTATATTTCAGCTTTGGCCATGTCTTTTAATCGCTTTGTGGCATTCGAGTAGCACTCGTGAAAATTTCGGAATAGTCCAAAATGTCTGATGAATGCTGCTCGAATAATTAAGGCCATATCATTTGTGTTGTATTTGTGTTGTTTTCCTGCGTACTGTACCTCTACGACGTCCCTGTTATATTCTTGGTATTCTTGACTCAATCTTTCATGGTTTTTGGTCACGAATGCCACAGAAGAATGACTCAACCCTCTATCTGCTCTGTTTGTATATACTATGCTCTATACATGTGCAGTTTGTGTGCCGTTTGTGATGTCTTCACACACCATACATTTCCCACTGTATAGCCCTGTACAGAACCTGTTATTCCTGATGAGGTTGTGACATTCCTACTGTATTCGCGGCATTCCTACTGCAACCCTGTGGCATTCAAGTGGTGGTCGCACAGCAGCCCTACTGAACCCCCACTACAGCATACGAGTAGAATTCGCACAACAAACTTGGTTTGGTATTCATGGCATTCTTGACAAATTCTTAGGGATTTCTTTTTGCATGACCAGTGTGATGTGGGCTTTAGTGATCGAACCTGGTTTCATTTGCATGGTGACGTTTGCATATGCTCGCAACCCAGAGAAGGATAAGGCCCGGATCAAGCTGTGTAATTTGGTATATTAGGTAAGCACAAAAACCTACCGGAGTTCTGCTCTGACAGCTTCGGGCAATTTTCCAGCAAAGTCTGTATCTTCAACCTGTATTGCGATGAATTTGGAACAAAAGTATGCAAACGAAACAGCGTATTCATAAGTGAATTAATACAGGCAGATCATAGTCCTTTTCTCAAAGTATTTATAAGACAATACAAACAACCCAAATGATAATAGAGTGTTTTGGGTGAGTAAATTAGGAACTTACCAAATCCTGGAACATAAATCCAAAATCTTTTGTGTCAAGGTCCAGCTCAGTAGAACACCGTAGAAGGAACTGAATATGATAAACTAGAAACAGAATCGAGATGATACTAGGCATTCATTCAAAATGATTTAGCAGTTTTAAATGTCGAAATAACACTTTAAATGGATTCGAAATTAAAAACATTTTTTATCTTTTTATTTTGTGATACAAGCCACTCATTAAATTTTAGATCTATATTTTATTGAATCCATTTGATACCATTTTGGTTCATGAATATGTTATACAATGAAGGCCATGTCGAAACTACTCGCCCATTTCTGTGATCAAACACACACATATATTATATACAAACACAAAAAAAACACTAAATACTAGTACACCGATAAATTGATTCTGTTCAATGTAGAGTTTTGTTCTCGAACTCTCTATCTGTCGATCATCTGTCAATTCATCTCTTTGTCTGAGGATCTAGATATTTATAAGAGTATAAGAGATGTGCTCTGGCTTCAGATAAAATATGCCAAGGTACATACATGAGAGTATGAGTCCAGGTGGGCCCAAACGTCCGCGTAATCCACGGAGGCCTTTCATGCCATCTATGCCATCTATGCCATCTTTGCCTTTGCCTCCAGCTTTCCCTGTCGGTCCTATATGAAGAACAGAGCTAAATGAAGATTATTTTACCGGCAAGACACGCAAGAGAAATGATTAATTGAATTGTATAGGTAATAAATAATCAACACAAACTGTTGGCAGGACAGGAAACAGGAGTTCAAGTGAGTGGGAATAGAGAAAAATAACATGGGTGGAGGTGCAATTGATAGATTGACAGTGAGTTGGAGACACCTTTTGAGAGATGATGGGCAAGAGAATTGTCAATGTAGGTTGTTGTTGTTGTGCTGGTTCTGTATGTGTAAAGGGGTGGCGAGGTCCTCCCTGCATGGTTACTGGCCTATTGATTTGGTTAGTTTAGATATAAATATGGGTCTGACATTTGTCTCTTGTTAAGAAAAGTAAAGAATTACTTTACCTGTTGCTCCTTTCATTCCTTTCATTCCTTTCATTCCTGTTGCCCCTGTTGGCCCAGTAGAACCAGTCGGACCTGTAGCACCAGTCATTCCTTTCATCCCCTTCATCCCCTTCATTCCTTTCATTCCTTTCATCCCTGTGGCACCGGTAGCTCCAGTTGGTCCTGTTGCTCCTGTCATTCCTTTCATCCCCTTCATCCCTGTGGCACCTGTAGCTCCTTTCATCCCCTTCATACCTTTAGGACCAGTTGCACCCGTCGCACCTGTAGTGCCGGTGGCACCAGTGCTACCTGTACTGCCAATTGGTCCAGTTGCCCCTGTTGCTCCTGTAGCACCACTTGCTCCAGTTGCACCTGTGGCCCCCGTTGTTCCAGTTGCCCCAGTCACCCCTGTTGCCCCTGTTGTACCTGTGGCCCCAGTTGTACCAGTTGCTCCTGTGGTGCCAGTTGCCCCTGTTGCTCCTGTGGTGCCAGTTGCCCCTGTTGCTCCTGTGGTTCCTGTTGCTCCTGTTGCTCCTGTGGTTCCAGTTGCTCCTGTAACACCTGTAGCTCCTGTGGTTCCAGTAGCACCTGTTGCTCCTGTTGAACCAGTTGCACCAGTAGCTCCTGTTGCTCCAGTTGCACCAGTGCTTCCAGTACTACCAGTTGTACCTGTAAATCCGGTTGCACCAGTAGATCCTGTTGCACCAGTTGCTCCTGCACCTGTTGCTCCAGTTACCCCAGTTGCTCCAGTTGCTCCAGTAGAACCTTTAAAGCCAGTAGAACCGGTGGCTCCAGAACTTCCTGTTGCCCCTGTTATTCCAGTAAAACCTGTGGCCCCTGTGGCCCCAGTTGATCCCGTTGATCCAGTTGCTCCAGTTGCACCTGTTGCCCCAGGCGGTCCTGTTGCCCCAGTTATCCCTGTTGCTCCTGTTGAACCAGTTGAACCTGTTGCTCCAGTAGTGCCAGTTGCTCCTGTTACCCCTGTTGCCCCTGTAACACCAGTAGCACCTGTTGCTCCTGTTGCCCCTGTTGATCCTGTTGCTCCTGTTGCCCCTGTTGTACCTGTTGCTCCAGTGACCCCTGTAGCTCCAGTTGTACCAGTAGCTCCTGTGGCTCCTGTGGTTCCTGTGGCCCCTGTAGCTCCTGTGGTTCCTGTTGCACCAGTGGCACCTGTGGTTCCTGTGGCACCTGTGGCACCTGTAGCTCCTGTGGCTCCTGTTGTTCCTGTCGCTCCAGTTACCCCTGTTGCACCTGTTGTTCCTGTCGCTCCAGTTGCACCAGTTGCACCAGTTGTTCCAGTTGCACCAGTTACTCCAGTTGCACCAGTTACTCCTGTTGCACCTGTTGTACCTGTTGCGCCTGTTGTTCCAGTTGCTCCTGTGGTGCCTGTTGCACCTGTTGTCCCTGTAGCTCCAGTTGCTCCAGTGGCACCAGTGGCTCCTGTTGAACCTGTGGCACCTGTGGCTCCTGTAGTTCCTGTAGCACCAGTAGTTCCAGTTGCCCCAGTCGTACCAGTGGCACCTGTAGCCCCAGTAGTTCCAGTTGCACCAGTTGCTCCAGTAACACCTGTGGCACCAGTGACTCCTGTTGCACCTGTAGTGCCTGTTGCACCAGTGGCTCCTGTTGCTCCTGTGGCACCAGTGGTTCCTGTTGTTCCTGTGGCACCAGTGGTTCCTGTAGCACCTGTAGCACCAGTTGCTCCAGTAGTTCCTGTAGCTCCTGTGGTCCCTGTAGCACCTGTAACTCCTGTGGCTCCTGTTACCCCTGTAGCACCAGTAGCACCTGTTGCTCCTGTGGTGCCTGTTGCACCTGTTGTCCCTGTAGCTCCAGTTGCTCCAGTGGCACCAGTGGCTCCTGTTGAACCTGTGGCACCTGTGGCTCCTGTAGTTCCTGTAGCCCCAGTAGTTCCAGTTGCCCCAGTCGTACCAGTGGCACCTGTAGCCCCAGTAGTTCCAGTTGCACCAGTTGCTCCAGTAACACCTGTGGCACCAGTGACTCCTGTTGCACCTGTAGTGCCTGTTGCACCAGTGGCTCCTGTTGCTCCTGTGGCACCAGTGGTTCCTGTTGTTCCTGTGGCACCAGTGGTTCCTGTAGCACCTGTAGCACCAGTTGCTCCAGTAGTTCCTGTAGCTCCTGTGGTCCCTGTAGCACCTGTAACTCCTGTGGCTCCTGTTACCCCTGTAGCACCAGTAGCACCTGTTGCTCCTGTGGTGCCTGTTGCACCTGTTGTCCCTGTAGCTCCAGTTGCTCCAGTGGCACCAGTGGCTCCTGTTGAACCTGTGGCACCTGTGGCTCCTGTAGTTCCTGTAGCCCCAGTAGTTCCAGTTGCCCCAGTCGTACCAGTGGCACCTGTAGCCCCAGTAGTTCCAGTTGCACCAGTTGCTCCAGTAACACCTGTGGCTCCTGTAGTGCCTGTTGCACCAGTAGTTCCTGTGGCTCCTGTTGCACCAGTAGTTCCTGTGGCTCCTGTTGCACCAGTAGTTCCTGTGGCACCAGTAGTTCCTGTGGCACCTGTGGCTCCTGTGGCTCCTGTGGCTCCTGTGGTCCCTGTGGCTCCTGTTGCCCCAGTTGCACCGGTTGCTCCTGTGGCTCCTGTTGCACCAGTAGCTCCTACAGTAGCACCAGTAGCATTTATCATTAGTTGGAACACATATAGTGCCAGAAGACAGGATTTTAATCGAAAACTCATCTGCAAAACAAAAAATAATACAAATATATTCTTTTATGTTTTCTTAAAATTGATATCAACATCTGTGTAATCAGGTAAGAGAATTAAGTCTGCTATAACTACTCTGGAATTATTGATAACCTAAATATGAGCAATTGAAAATGTTGAGAAATGTGATAAGTATGTGTGGATTTCAAAATGCACCACTGCAGTAGTCTCTGAAACTAATCCGGAAACATTGTTTTGCTCCTACACGTGTAACACCCTTTAGCAACACATATAGTGCCAAAAGACATAATTCTAATCAACAACTCATCTTCAAAACTACTAATAAACAACACATTATTCTTATTTCTTTTTAATGGGTAAAGCAGTGGTTCCTCACCGAATCCCTCCTCTATAAATCTGAGGTAAAGTGATGCTAGAAATTAATAACCTGTTATACATACTGCCGAATATCTACAAATTGAGGGTCTTTGAAAATGTTGAGAACTAATAGAAAACATGAGGAACCTTGAAAATATTATTCTTAAACAATTTAGTGATATACCTAGAACAAATTGCAACAGTTTTGAACATTGGTTTTTTTAGAATCTACAGGTCTTTTTCCTTTAACATACCAAAAATCTAGAATCATAAGGATGACCCTCTACTAGCACGCCAAAAAAGGAAAATCACCCCAAATCAAAGGATAATTATAATTATTACTTCAATTTGGACTCAACGTTTGGGGCTAAAACTCCTCCTAGCATGAAGCTTAAACATGTAGGACCCTAAATTCGCTTGTAATTGAATGCCGGTCGCGCCACCTAGTATAAGGCGTATCAACGGTTTTCTTATGTACTTTTGCCATTTTCGTCGACATAATAGCAAAATCTCTATGGGAGCTATTCTTCAATGGGCTTGAAGTATGAAAATTTCACCTTGGGAATCATTATGTCTACCTAGTAACATAATGTGAATGTTTTTCTCAATGATTAAGCTGCTTTTAATAAGATGACGTTCATGTATAATGATTACCGATGGTATACATACTCGGCATGCATACGCTACGGCAATGTTATGTCGACCGAGAGCTCAAATTCCGACTGCCAACACCGTCTGGTGTCAGTACAAGAGATAATCTCGCAGTAGGCAATTGAAATAATTGAAGTTGAAAGAATCCAAGATGACTCAATTGAAAAAGATGACTCAATTGAAAAAGAATAATTTTGATCAAAGGGTACGAAATTGGTAATACATTTTTTAAGCCTTTTAACAATGATTTTAGAGGTTATCTAACAAAGAGAGAATACTCTTTATAATAATTATTTGGTTAAGTACAATAACCGAAAACTGGTAGGTATACATAGTTTCCAGAGTTTTTCGATTCAGTCAAGTAAATACAAATCTTCCATCAAAAAAAGAGATTTTTTTGACGGATTACATTTTGAGGGGGTTTTTTTTCTCCATGTTCGAACATAATGATTAAAAACGACATTCATGAGTGATAAAAACAACAAAGTATAAATAAATCAATTCATTCTTTTTGGGAGACTGATTTTGCCTTCAGCAAATTACACCCACCAATTTTCGTTTGTTTTTAAAAATCTTTTAATTTCTTGCCAACTACTGTTCGGTATGGCAACAGGTAGTTTGTTCCATGTTTTAGGCCCTTCCTTGATAGTGAGGGGATTTTTCGATTTTTTTTTCTATTGCTGGGCGATTCACATTAAGGACAAGATCTTCCTGTAACCGCGTCACCCTTAGCCTTTGGTCAATCATGGAATCCTTTTTTAGGAACATAATTCTTAATCATTACAATGACAGC
Source organism: Sthenelais limicola (assembly GCA_942159475.1). Lineage (NCBI taxonomy): Eukaryota > Metazoa > Annelida > Polychaeta > Phyllodocida > Sigalionidae > Sthenelais > Sthenelais limicola. The sequence continues at coordinate 109,914,770 of OW804096.1, read as the reverse complement.
AACACTCATAAAAGCGGTTTGGACATTTTTTATTTCTCAGTAAAACATAGTCAGATGAGATAAAGTCGTTTCGTTTCTTGAGGTAAAGTTAAAGTCTGTTGTAAAACAAGAAGCCCTCTAGTTATCTAATTAATTAATTAGAGTAGTTTATAAGAGGTGAGGGTGGGTGGGCGAACTTGACACATCGGTAGAGTGATTGAAACTAGCTTTCGAGCCAGGTTATATAGGAAGTAGTTACGTAATGTGAATTGGGTAGAGGAGCGGTTTTTGTCTGCGTGTAATGATCGGTCATGTACCATGACCCTACAATGATATTTTTTACCTTTTTTCTAATTTGCTGATGTTACACATTTGGTTCAGTACATTGATATCTCTATTGTCTTATTGATAAATCAACCTCACCGCTCTGTTTAAGGACAGGTAGAGAGATGACGGAGAAAGAGACAGAGAGAAGGGTAGTTGTATGAAAAGGACAGGTAGACTATAGAGATGATAGAGCCTGAGAGAGGGTGCAGGGGAGAGAGAGAGGTGGGATGGTCGCCTATGATTGTCAGGGAAAGAGAGCGAGAGGGGGAGACAGGCAGGGAGGAAAACAAGGATGTGTCAGACAGAGATGACCATTAAGATCAAGCATAGGGATGAGAGGCAAATAGCATTACTGGGAAGCCCGAACCTTCCCGTCATTTTGAAACCATTCCCGAAATTATATGACGATTCTTTAGATTATGGTTAAAAGGTCATCACCTGGCATGATACTATGACAACACGTTCTTTCTAATGACGCAGTAAAAATGACGCAGTATTGAACCTCTTGGAGTGATGTTGGCTGGTTTTCCAGCTACGTTTGTATGGAAAGTCAGATGTAAATTGGTAGGCGTAAAAGATGTGGGTGTGAATTAAATTTGAAACCTTTTTAAACCCTTATTTTCTAGGAAATCGCACATAAAACATAGTGGAATGGCGTCCCACTATGTCAAACCTTGCCCACATCAAGAATCGCGGCAAACCCGCCAGCGGTTTCAGAGGAGATGCGAGACAATTCTCTTACAGAATTGATATTATGGACTAGAATAGATACCCCCCGTTTAAAACAGGTAGTAATCTACACGTAAACACTGGTATATGTATACATGTTGATTTAAAATCCCTCCCCTCCTCTTCCAGCCCCCGCCCCCGCCCCTGCCCCTATATTTAGTCAGAAGAATTGACCTTATCTAGCTGACTGAGTATTCTGTGTAGCCTAGCCTATTGTTTGAGTCAAATCCCTGCCTAACTTACCTTCCTCCACAATTCGTCCCCCAATGGGGGGAGGACTGGCCGCTCTTTCCTGTGAGATGTATTTTAGGGTGTGCTCTTCTCTCGGCTATAGAGGAAAGTCTGCAATGTACGAGATAACTAATCATTTATGTACTTGCGTCAGAATTACACTAACATAATGTACATTGGACCTTTGATGTTATTCTTGTAATAACGATACGACTGAATATCTACAAATTGAGACTGATTATAAATGTTGAGAAATAATAGAAAACATGAGGAACCCTGGCCTGACGGTAAATATTGATCTTAAAACAGGCTAACACAGGAAACCAATATATACCACTGAGCCTATGTAAATAGTTAAGTACAAATATTTCCAACAAAACTTTCTCCATTTTACCAGGAAACAAAATGAATATCTTAGATATATAAATCACAAAGATAAGAGTGTGTTCGAGCACTATATGCATGTACTTGTCTGAACAGATGCTTTAATGTGCCAGAATCCTATCGATAATACTTTTTACGATTTTGGATACGTTTTCCAGCATTGTCGACCCTTTGCAGCTGCGTGTTTGAGAAAAGGTATACTGAATTAAAAGTGCATGTTACAAAGTCTCCAATTAATAAACTCATAATAGTAATGCCCCATGCAGTCACAGAAATAATGACCCATCATTTCCAAGGAACAATTAATTTCTTCACATTCTTACAATTGCAGAACATTTTACCATCTCATCCAAGCAAAAAAAGTTTAATAACCATCGCATATTCCTTTTACTTCTCAATTTCAAAGGCATTACTCACTCTTCCTGTGACATGCCAGTATGCTGCGATAAGAGATAAAAAGCACTTTAACCTAATATAGGCCTAAACGTTGAGTAGCTAACAACTCATTATTACGCCCATCAGTGCTGCCACCTATATGTGTTCACAGATAAACAGGGTGTGGTCGCGACCACTGGGTTATTTTAAGGGCAGTACAATGTGGGCCAGATCGTCAGAAAATGTACAATTGGCATCTTGAGTATTTTAGTAAAATATAATAACTTATTGGGATGAAAAATGGTGAATAGCAGGTATATCTGAGTATATTTGGTGTTGTGTTGTTTTAAGATATATGTTCTGCTATGTTAAACTTTATTTTACAGCTAATTTTTGTCTTTAATTTAGGTTGTTTGGGGTTAGTGAAGGCGAATTGTACATTTTCTGATATTCTGACCCCTGTAGCATACTTTCATCAACAAGAGATTTGACGAAAATACACACATATATATATTATATTTAATCGTTGATCTATAGGTTCATCCGACAGTGTCTCTGCATTTCACATGATATACATACAAGAATGTCCCTAAAGGCAACCCGTTATTTTTTATCGAGCAGTTCAATTTATAAGAAGTTATTAAAGTCCCTGTGTTTTCATCAAAGAATATTTAACGCCCATGGCTGTTTCAAAGCCCGAGATATGAAACTTTTAAATGCATGTTGTATCTATAGGGTATACTCCCTAGCTTGATTTATTTGGTAATGATGTAAACCTGTGTATTTGAACTCACAGTGTTTGGTTGTGCCTCGAAATATCCGACTTAACAAGTGTTAACGGAGAACGTCTAGTAAATATAAAAATGTGCTTACATGATCTGAAATATCTCCGACTCAAGCAAAGTTTATATTTCATTATATTCAGGAGCCCAGAAAGTGAACGGTTCTCGCAGGCAAAGACCCTAGCACGAAAACCTGACGACAATGTGCCATTTTGTGTCTACCTCAAGTCCGCAAAAATCCAAATAATTCCGATTGAATCTTTGTGATATTACATAACAATAAATTAGATATGTTAACATTTCGATCTTGCATTGAGATTCACATTAAGAATAAATATCATAATCACATCTTACCTTGTATGGGATAAGAAAATATTCCATTTAATAAGACCTTCCACTGTAGCCTCCCATTCAGATATAATGTATACACAGATGCATAACTACCGCCAACATAACTATGCCTTCTCCATGTTCTACACCTTTTGCTAATGTGAAATCAAGCGGCAGCAAGGCCGTCGCATCACACTCCACTCGTCCAACCACACCTCTCCCGACCACAGTTAGCCAAATAGTTAAAAATAGGTTGTATATAAAATGACATTGTATAGTTAATGTCGACATTATAGTATTCGTATTCGCGATGTTCTGATGTAGCTGCGCACACAAAACTTTCCTCTGTTCTTTGGAGGAAGAATGTTTAAAAAGAAAATTCGGGTAAGGGATGTTGTGAGACGTTAATACATCTGTCCACATTTTTCTCGCGGTCCCTATGATACATGTTTTCGCTTTATCAACATAGAACGAATATTGTATTTTATTCCTCACAGAACCTCCACCACCACACACTCACTCACCCACGCACACACAATTACATAATATCGGCATTATCATTTCTGTGATGTGGGAAAACTCGTGATCTCCACACCTTTAAAATTGTTCCACCCTATTACCAATGCAGTTGGGATACACCTTCTCATGTATACATATCTGTCATGATCTATCATTACCTATTTGGTATTCTTGATTTTCAGCCAGAACAGGGCGGCCCCTTCGTCTTGAACTCTATCTACCTACTACATACACACGCACTTCTCATGTGTGAGTGTTCGAGATTGAACAAACGAACTTTTACTTTTACTGTGGAGCTAGGATGTGAAAAACCACAATATAGAACGATAGAGCCATAGTTATTCAATCCGTGTGCCTTCATGCTTGTTCTACTTATTTCTGATCGGATTGGTTCGTTGAAGAACTAACGCTATGAGCTTTTTGACACCCTACAATTTGCTAGTTATAATTATTGATATGACTGCGAAAAAGAGAAAGGCCAGAGATTAGACTGCTAAAACTTAAGATTTGATATGGCCACACCCAGTGCTCCACCAGTAGGTCCAATAATATCTCACCAACAGTTACACTGCCACCGAACCACCCTCCCGTAGCAGTACGCCCTGCCTTGACGAACAGGAGACCAACAATAATCAGTTATATTTAACGGTAACAGTTAGTTTTTTAGAGTGTATACATACTTCATGGTTTTCCCTTTTTCTCTGCGTTTCCGTCAAATGTAAAGGACGTTTAAATCGGAGGGAGTAGTAGATCCGTTCATTTGGTATTGATATGTTAGTCCCGATAATACAATTACGGCAATATACACCATGAAATAGTTGCTGAAGTTTGAGACCGATACAAATTATTGAACGTCAATTTTTGAAATATTGAATGAACCTCGTCTTCGTCCAAAATTGCTGTCACTTTGAAACCGTGTCAACCATCTGTTAACATTTAAAACTCATAGCATGTCAATAGGGGTCAATCATTTCCAAATAAACATTTTGTTATCGATATTTTTTAATAAACCTTTATTTTACCATGCATGACATGCATGACATTACATTACATCGATTCCTACTGCACGAAACAGTGCTGAACTGCAAGTTGATTGTGCAATATATTTATTCTTGCCAGAGAATCATAAAGGACTCGGTGTTAAGGGAAAGTTTGACGTTCTACTGAAAATCCTACATCGGTTCTCTGAAAGTAGAATTATATTTCAACATCCCCAAAGAAATAATGAGTTAGAACCTGCTGCCAGTGCCAATCTATACCAAAAGAAATCATGCATATATATATATATACATGTTTATGAATATATAAGTTTTCATGCATGCATACATTTACGAAATCTCGGCTGAAAAAACCGGTCCTCACCATAAAAGTCGCCATGGTAACTCTATGGGGAGGCCGAAAAAAGGAAGCTACATCAGACTGGGTCATCCAGGTTCCCATAGTATACTATGGAAGACCATTTACCCATATACCGAACTTCGGATATCCGAATTGGATCAATTCGGCCAAAACTCGGCCGAAACCCGGCCGAGTTTTGGCCGAAACTCGGCCGAATTCGGCCGAAATTCGGATACTCAGCATTCTGCAATCTTTTATGCTTATGTAACATACATATACATACATACACATACATACATACATACATACATACATACATACATACATACATACATACCTGACATACACACCTGACTCAGAAAATGATATAAAATGATTATGACAGAAGGAGACCAAATGTTGCCAAATTGGTGGAATTGGCCACATACACCATAATATACATACAATATATCATCCATACATACATGTATATATACCGCATACCATATAATATAACTAACATATAGTATACATAATATACAGTATACATAACATACAGTATACATAACATAACAAGTCCCTGTTTTCCTCTCTCTCTCTCTCTCTCTCTCTCTGTCTTTCTACACATAGTGCCGCTCATTACTCATTATACTCAGGTATAACTAATTTGCCTAAATAACGTCTAAAATTATGTCCGAATACTTATGCTCATTACTCGAAAACTATTTGAGCCTTTTCCAAAATTTAAAATGTATTAAATACCTGATCATATCTATTTGACTGTCCTAAAATCATATAGTTATTGAATCATTATCTGTACCTCATTTGGCAATCATTGCTAGTAATGTATTATATAAGGTGAATATTTTACAATATGAAAAAATATATTAAATTATTAATTAACGTCTGTACAGGCAAGTTAATTAAGACTATGAACTTGTATTGTATACCAAACGAACCGGGAAAATGTCAGCATTACAGAGCTTTTTAAAGTATTCCAATCCGTTGGGAAATGGCGACACAGTGGCCCAATATGTGACGTCCGAATTTAGTCCGAAGTTAGTCCGAATTCGGACTAAATTCGGCCGAATTCGGCCGAATAAAAGAGAGATTTTACTGAATTTCTCCCGAATTTATTAAATATCGGTTCGGCTCGGTTCGGATATCGGATCATTCGGCAAATTATAAAGGTCGGTGATTACCGAACCGAGGCCGAAATGAGGCCGAAAAAAAGACAATTTTTCCGAATTGTTTCTTTTCGGTGAGAGTTGTTTGCTATGCTTTATAATGGCGTATTGTCATACAGGGTTCGGTATGGGTTCGGGGTTCGGTTCGGTTCGGTTCGGGCATCGGATTTCGGCATCCGATTCGGCCATTTGACATCGGTTGATGGGTAAAAGGTCTTCCATAGTATACCTCCGCCGCGCGCCGATACGGTTTCCCGCTCCGTCCCTTGGCCATTCTTGTCTTATGAAGGCTTTATGAAGGAAAGCTTTATAAAGGAAGCACTTTAAGAAACAATTTACTGAAAAGTCCTTAAATTGTTAATAGGGAAAGTATACCGCTACATAGGAGCAAATTCAGGCAAAAGTGTTGCCGACTTTCCAAAACAATTACCTTCAATCATTTCGTGTACATGTACCTTTACCCAGTGCATCTTCCCATACTATCTCCTTTTTAATTTAAAAGCCTAGCCTTTCTTATGTTTTTTATGCTTCTAAAAGATTAAGAAAAAATTGGGGCGTCTGTGAGGAGGTTCGCCTTCTCTGTTGAATCCTAAAAGGTGTTCCCCTGTTGATGTCTTTGAATGAAAATGTATTACTGATAGATAACTAGGCCTACTATTATTTTCTATCATAACGCACCATCGATGGAAAGTAGCTTTCTTGAATGTTATGTGTGTGCATACAATTATATCCTAAACGGTAAATGCTGAGAATCGGGCTGATCGTTATCATCGTAAATGATCATAATTGATAACACTGAGAGATACATTGAGTTGAATACATTTTATTGCAGCATATCTTCATGATATTCTTTACATCTCGTTAATAATGTATGATACCCTGGCTGAACAATCTTTGTAATGCTAAATGAACCCCTCCTTAAACATTCTTCAACCAATATTAGTATTTAACTGTCGGATACTTAGGTAAATGTTATTCATCTAGATCCAGGTGTTCAGACTTCTTCAACATCTTCGTAAGGAGATCCGGGAACCTAAACGGACATGCTTTCTATGTTCTATGGACTTCGATTTAGGCCATGAGACTGTACATCACATATAAGTAAGATCATTTAAGTTAAGTAGGAGTATTCAACTAAAACCGTGTTATGCTTAACATAATTTACAAGTAAAATTAATTAAATTACATTTTCTGTGGGAACATATTGATTTCCTCACGATGACAGGAGATAACACAATATAGGCTAGCTACTGTCATTTTCCAATCGATATAACAACGGGTTTTTAAAGAACCTTTCGAAGGGAGCATACATATACATCAAAGGTAATTTTACAGTTTTAGTGTGTGTATGTTCACCTGAGGCCCGTGGACTTCCACAAAACAGAAACAACACTTCCAAGATATGAAGTGAGGTTGCCAAGTGTCATTCGTCTCTGGAGCCTCGTAGAATATCTAACCGTTATTATATGATTGAAATGAATGGAATATGTTACATCATAACATGTATATATATATGTATATATACTCTGAATGGCAGATTCTATCAATTTAAAAGACTTGGTGCTTTGGTGTCCGTGAACACTAGCAAAATGATTTTCGGTTTCCATTACTTCGAAGAACAATACTCAACACATGATTCCAATCTAGTGGAGTGTAGAATTGCTACATAAAAATATCGAGTATTCCTCTGCCATAGTTATCTATTAACTCTTTTCAATTTTTAATTTCTATTCTGTGTCGATATTTGATATTAATATTTGATATCAGTATTTGGTAGGAATGTCACCCAGGGTCTCGCCATCTGTGCTTAATAATTATTGCGAAGAGAAGAAGCAAAGAACCTGGGACACTTCTAAACATCTGTCGTTACGAATCCATTATTGTTGGTATCTTATTGAATTAATTATTCTTAGAACATTTTGAACATTCAATGAAAATACAAAGCAGCGCATATGACCATTGATTCACCGACATTGCACCCGGCTAGTATTCTCGAAATTGTGTGATTGTGCATTTAACTCGAACTCGAGTTTCTGTTTTTCCTTTTCAGAATAGTTGACCTATTGAATGACAAAATTTTAATAAGACCTTCCTTTGATATGCAGAACATTAAGCAAATGCCAAGGGACCATGATGACACGTGAATTTTTCAGAACAGAACAATTACTTCCAGTGTAATTTCGATATGCAGTAAATCAAATACTTCGAAGAGATCACTGAATACGCAGGAACATAAATTCAAAAGCAAAATGTTGAAAATTGCCAGTAACTATTTTTTGAAAAAGGCACAGGATAAGACACCAATCCATTATTCTTTCATTTCCCTCTATTCCCCCTCTTCTTTTGTACAATGTTTAGTTTCATTAAACTGTAACCTTCTCGTATCTTGAAACAGGGACTATCATGTAAATTCATTTATTCGTATTATCATTTATCTAATAGGATGACTAAAATAACCCATTTGTTCTCAAAGTCAACCTTTGTTACCGTGGTTTGTTTAGTAATATGTCCAGGCCAGTTACAATTTTTCAAAGTAAGTCGCCTGAGACAAAATAGCCCGGTGGCAAATGGGAAATTCCTCATTTGAAAAGTACACAATTGCGAGTTTAGCAGCTCCAATTATGGTACGGTCAAACTTGACCACCTTGGTTTAATATGAGACAACAACTCATTTCAACCGTATATAATGTGAATTTCATTTGCCATAAACAGCTTGAATTTGGTTAGACGAATGAAATCAGAAACACTTTATAAAACCTATATATCATGTCAACCTTGGACCCCCAACCGTAAGTGTAACACTTGAATTGGTAAGCAATTATACCCTTATGATAAACATATATGTATTTGCCAAGTACGGGAAAACACGGTGTTAGATGAATAACGACCCTAGAAAACCTGTCTTCCTCAACCTGGACTCGAACCACAGATCTGCCGCTTTGCGCGCATGCTAGCTTTACACCACCGAGGTTGACTGATTCTCAAAAGCCACCACTGAAACCAGATTCCACACTCTAGGCTACCACAGATGTACTAACATGATGCTGATATGGCGCTCCATCGTTGGTGTACAATAACTAGAGATAATGGAATGAGGTACTAGTAATCGAAAATTTAATGGAAGAGATTGCACAGCAATATTATCTATTATATGCTCATAACATAGAAGAATATTGAAGGATAAACCCTTGTGATTGGTTTTGAATCGTCATAAAGTATCTAAAACTAAAGAAAACTAATTCTATTTTTTATCCTACACATAAGATAACAGAAAACAACAACACAATTATTTTAAAAAACCAGTTAACATAAGGGCAGACGCTGGAGAAAAAGATAATTGTTCAATCAATCTATAAATAATCGGGTATCCCAATGGACTACTCGAACATGCGCGCAGATCATCGGCATAAATTAAAGGCTATAACTACTAACTATGTAACAATCCACTTAATTTGTGAAATGAGTACAATTCCATTCAAAAGAATATTCAACAACACATTCAGCCTCATGAATACAGAAGAATGACGAGAAAAAAGAAGATAATTCATGTGAATGTCACCAGGATTACCTTTTCGGGGAACCTCTCGGGGGACCTCTTGGGGGGCCTCTCGGGGGACCACTTGGGGGACCTAATGGGGGAGCTCTCGGGGGGCCTCTTGGGGGACCACTTGGGGGGCCTAATGGGGGAGCTATCGGGGGACCTCTCGGGGGGCCTCTTGGGGGACCACTTGGGGGGCCTAATGGGGGAGCTATCGGGGGAGCTCTCGGGGGAGCTCTCGGGGGAGCTCTCGGGGGAGCTCTCAGGGGAGCTCTCAGGGGAACGTTTCTGGACCAGTTGGGTGGTCGCCTGGGTCGCCGGACAATCTTCTGCGGTCTAACTGGCTTAGGTGAGGGTGCTCGCCCTATTACTCGCGTTCGCTTGGGCAGTGACCAAGCTGGCCTAGCTGCTGGTAACCGCAGTGGAGAGAATCTTCTTATCCTTAGGAAACAAGATGGTTTGAATAAGTGTAGGGCACCACAGGTCATAAGCATCATAAGGCCTGCAAACAGTAAGACTAGTCCTGTACTAAACCCTGTAAGGGTTTGCGATACCTTGCGCTGGAGTGTGTCTATCTTCTCTCGTTGCTTGATCTTCTTCTCCTTGAGAACGTCTATCCATAGCCCGTTGGGATCACTGTGAATGAATAAAAAGCATAGAAGATTCTGAGGCAAAAGTAATATGATTTTACATTATGCAGGCTTTGCTGCGACGCTGAATCTGTAAACAATTTCCAGCCCCATGTCCTCATTTCTATACTCGCCCTCTGGATTTTCACTTCTACGATCATGTTCCCTACAGTCAGCTTGTATTAAGTAAATTGTATTAATGACCAACATTTCTTACAGGATTTCATGTAGGACAGAGCAGAGCCTATTTATTGATATAGGGAATTCTGCACCAATAAAATGATATGTCATATTTGATAAATTCTTAGCTGATGTTCTAATTTGGAACGTTACACTCTCTTGTTGATATGGCTGTGCAGTAACGGCATTATATCATGATGACGTTGTTACTACGGTTACTTGTCCCGGCAAAGGTGGGTCATCGATTTGGCATTGTTGTAAAACATTTGATTTGAATATGTCATCTCTTAGTATAAATACAGGTGTTGTTCTTGCTGTAAACTCAGTCTACTTCTGGCCGTTGACCAATAAAGATACAACTATTTTATATCAGTTTCCAGTTTTTCATCACAAACTACCAATATAGGCCTAGTAGTTAAGTATTTGATAACTTATATATTATATGAAATTTGATGTGTATTTCCTGGCGTTTGATTTAATGTTTCTATAATTTTCAGGACCATATTGCTTTGGTTATTTTGTACTTGTTCCATATTCTAATGTATAAATGCTTCTTGTATTTTGTCCATGCTAGGAGATTAAGGGTTCGGTTGCTGGGACTCTCCCCAGCTAAATCTCTATGAGGTCTCCATTGACAATAAAGTCAACGAATTGGTCAACTAAGATTACTAAATTACTGACGGCAAAAATATGCTTACATGCATGTTGGTTTCCTATACTTATCGTCCATCCTGCCTGTGCATTGGCATTCATCAGCAGCAAGAATCCTTTCAATAACCTCCCTCTTCAGAAGAGCTGAATTATCAACGACATGTGATATTAATGCGATATCAAAATGCATTGGTAATTACAATGAAATACAGTGACAATAGCAACAATCCGTTCACCCTTGCTCAGTTTAGTTCAAGTTTAGTTTATTAAGTTAGCATTACATCATTACAATACATTGTTTGTCTCAAGTTTCCGTTACCTCTCAAGAATTTGCATGACGATCTATATGTGTGGGCATTTCAATTAACCCATTGAGTTATCATTAGTTGATATGCGTTTATACTTACAGACGGAACTTGTTTTGTCTTGACAGGCAAGCTCTAGAACTGGGTAGTCACTGTGAATGTCACAACCCCATACATTCGGTACTTTACTTATTCCATCTGACAATGCAGCCGGCGTCACGTAGTCCTCAAATCCCAATTCAAATTGGACAAAGTAAGTCTTCTTCGCAGAGCTGAGGAAATGATATTTTAAACTTGCTTAAATGAAAATTGTGGATGTTGGAATACTCCGAAAGGAAATAAGAAACACCAGACTATGTTTGTGGTTGGACTAGTCAATGAATATGAAGTATCTTAACCTGATAACGGAGGTGACCGAACTTGGTGATTTGCCGTCGAAGTCACGAGTGTAGAGCTAAGGATGACATTAAACAATGTTAATTTCGATCAGTTACTCGAACATTACACAAGTCCACTGTCTTACAGCTAAAATGGGACCTTTTGAGTGGAGAAATGTTCGTTCCAACATGCATTGCATGAACATACATCGAAATTTTCAAAACCGAAAAGAGTTGGTAAGGAGTCGATAGAGACGATAATGCCTTAGTTATCAATATTCATGATTGGCCTATTAATGATTCTTTGTCCATCATGGTAAGATAAACTGCCATACCTGATAGATAAATTCTTCTTCCATGTCCTCCAATTCGGAGCCCTTGGCGCACGTCATCTCAAGGCTAAGACTATAGACTAAACAAAGGAAGAACGGGTTAGAAAAGAAAAGGGAAACGATGCAGAACGTTGTATTATTTTATCTTCCGTTGTCCTAACAATTGTATTGTATTGCAGGTTACGTAATTTAGAGTTCTTGGATTAAACTTGCATACAAAGAACAACACATTGCTTCATAATAAGAATTGTTGATAAGGTTTATGTTTTCCAGAGACTTAGGTCTAAGGATTGATTCTTTTAAATCAATTTTGATTACCTGCGAGAAACTTTCCTGGCCTGCCTGGGGCTCCCGCTTCCCCTCTTACCCCTTGAATTCCTTGCCTTCCCTGGTTACCAGGGGGACCAGGCATGCCATTTGGACCAACGACGCCTGGATAACCACAAACAAATTATTAGGAGATCTCACCTATATTGGGAGCTTTTATACAGTGATGTCATCTAGACCCTTCGACTATGTTGGGGGTTTTATAGTCAGTGTTTACTATACTAAAGTACAGTGGTAATTCAACCATAATAACACGATATACACAGAAAAACATTCTATCCACGGTATCCGTTTTTTCCCATTAAGTCGCTTAATCGAAACCACACCACCTCAATATCTGTTTGATTAAGATAACGTTCTTTTTTCGAATCAAATTCAACTCGTTTTTAACACATATGGGTCAGATTTTCAGAAAATGTACAATTGGCAGCTCTACACATTTAGGAAATAAGGCTAAATTAGGCTGAAAAATGAAGAATACCAGGTATATCTGAGTATATTTGGTATCGCGTTGATTTATAGCATCAGTTCTGTTATGTTAAACTGCATTTTGAAGCTCATTTTTGTCGAAAATGTGGGTTATTTGAGAGGATTGGTGAAGGTGAATTGTACATTTTCTGAAGATCTGACCCATATATGCCTGTAGTACGGAGGTATAATGCCCATTTTGAGCAGAATTGTCCATGTTGGAATACATGTATGAGATTTGGTACACAGGTACTGTGACCCATTACAGTTCATTTTCAATCAAGACCCCCAACTGGATTTGGCGCGTGGCGGCCGTGGCAAACATTTTCCAAAATGGCACCATGTGAATATTCAATGTATCACATCTTGACTAATAGAAACCTAATTCCGGTGTCTATACTTAGGGTTTCAGTGGCAAGAGATCCAAATATGTTAATTCCTTGTGTCAACCATCTTGTTTTTCTAAATTCTTAGGTTTTGTCTGATGTTCAAATGTGATACCACTATACTGGGGTTTTCATGGGTGTAGAATCCATTTTTGTGATCATTATTCCATTTTGGGGACGTTTGGTTTCCTATTTTGGTAAATATTTGGAGGGATTTGTAATTTCAAAAACAGCAATGGTTGCCATTGTGACACAAATCTGCAACTTCACTGTCTAGATTGTGATAATATCAGAAGTTCAGAACTCAATATTTGGAACCTTCTGAATGTTCTACATATGTGTATGTGCGAAAGGTTGCAGATACTGGCTCTGTACCATCCTAGCTAGCAACGCCAACAGTCAAAACAAAACAAACAGAAGTTTGAGGCAACAGACCTTTTGCACTGGGAAGGTCGAAACTCAAAGCAGTACCTCAAACCTCAATAGAGCTAATTAAGTATCCCTTATAAAGTTGTATCCCGATAAAGTTGAATCCACTGATCATATTGATAACAGTTCCTAAAAGGTGACTAAGGGCAGTAGTACTGGAGATTGAAAGAGCATTCCAATGCTTTTTTGATGGGGATATTAGCCTGGAACCGATACCCCACAATTCAGTCAATTCTGATCGTTTTTGTTCAAGACTTTGTGGGTAACATACTGGTAGACAGTTGAACCCCGTACTACTGGGGATTGTTCGAAATCTATGTCGGGATTAGGACCCAGACTGGTCCTTTTCTCCAATTGGTTCACTGTGACTATTTTAATATTATATAATCATGTAAAGCTATCATTAGCTTCCCTACTTGACCAGTTTAAGTACCTACTTGAACTTTTGCTAACTACTGCTATCGTTCCAGAAAAATGGAAAATTGGTAAAGTTACCCCCCTATTGAAAACAGGGAAACCAACAGACCCCGGAAACTACAGGCCTATTACTAGTATTTCTCTCCCAGGTTTCAGAACTGGTTATTCTACCAACAATGCGGTTGTATCTTTTCTAAATATAGTGTATGGTGCCTTAGGAGCAGATTAAATGTACAGCTCAGTGCCCAAGTATACAAAACCACTATTTTACCCCTACTTGATCTATCAGACATATTTTATGATTTGGCACTAAAGTTTTCCCTTAATCCTCTCCATATTCTACAAAATAAATCCCTCAGAATTATTACTAGATCCAGAGTATAACCGCGAGATATTAGGATTTGTAGGGTTTGCTATGGTTAATGTTAGGTTATATGAATAAAGAAAAACATTTGCCGACGCACTCCCCTCCACCCAGCCATCCCTTTCTCCCCGCCCCCACCCATCCCGCCCACACCTGTGAAGAGTATTTGGTTAGGCCTAGTTCCCGTGCGCAAAAGTAGAGGTCGTGGGAATCTGGGAAGAGTATTTGTTTAGTTCCCCTGCGCAAAAGTAGAGGTCGTGAATCCAACCCAAGAAGCTAGGGACGAATGTACTTAAATAGAAAATGTACTACAGGTAATAGAATTCGTAAGTTAGCTAAGATTTTTCTTCATAATCGTGTCAAGGGGATCAATATCTATGAGAATCAGTCACTGGTTTTTGGCCTACAACGTGTTTTCTATGCAAACAGGTTGATATTGCCTGGGTCCCATACCATGGTCCTTGTCAAACCCGAGGGGCCTGATGTGACTAATCATACCCTTTGGAATAGCCTGCGGCCACGGCCACGGGTGTCTCGCTCCGTCTAGCAGATTTCAAAATGTGGATGATTTTCACCGTCAGTTTAATTTGCTTCCATTGAAACAGAGGAGGAGGCTTCACCTGCAGCAACCCTATCAATTAAAGTCAAACCAGAACATGCTAGAAGTACAGCGTAGACCAACATGGCAGCATAGACCTTGTGGCATGGCGTGACATGGCAGCGTAGATTCGTCTTTAAATGCCCAATACCCCGGCTTGAATTAATTATGAGGTCGATCCACTACAAAATCCCATTATATTGGAACCAACTGGAGATAGAGACACAGATGTCTGACACAAATAAACAATTTACAAACAGATCCAGACTAAATGAGATCTGGACTGATCAAAACTTTCTTTACTAACAAGAACTGTGATCCTCTCTGCCACAGTGATGCTTTTTGAAATTGACTTCTCTCAATGCATCCCAAATCCAAGTTTCTCATGTTTCTCATGATACTCATGTTTCTCAACCTCACATGTTTCTTATGTATTTCTCATGTCTTTGTCTTCATACTCAAATGTATTGTATATACATCGATGAGACATGCTAACTAGCCATGTTTTCATTAAATAAACCACCTGTTATAAGGGCCACCTTCGTGTCGTCGACGCATGGGTATTTTGTTACCCTTACCTAAAAAACATTATTGTATCCGGCAGGGCTTGAGATCATCCCTATGTTGGTAGATTAGACCCACCGACTGTATCAATCGATAAATAAAAGTAACAACAAGAACAACAATGACTAACCTTTCATTCCCTTCCATCCTTTGTGTCCCTTGATGCCAGCAGGTCCCTGCGGCCCAGTAGCGCCATAATTTCCTTTCCATCCTTTCATTCCTTTCATCCCCTTCATACCTTTCATCCCTTTTGGTCCCGTTGGTCCTGTAAAACCAGTGAATCCAGTTCCTCCATTCATCCCTTTCATACCTTTCATTCCCTTGGACCCTGCACTCCCAGTCATACCAGTCATGCCAGTAGCTCCAATGTTGCCTGTTGCTCCTGTTCCTCCAATAACTCCTGTTCCACCAGTTGCACCTGTAACACCTATATAGCCTGTCACCCCAGTCGATCCTGTGCCCCCTGTTGCACCAGTTGTTCCAGTTGCCCCTGAAGCCCCTGTAGCCCCTGTAGAACCAGTCACTCCAGTTGCACCTGTTGCACCTGTAGTACCAGTTGCTCCTGTTACACCAGTTGCCCCTGTTGTTCCAGTGGCTCCAGTCCCTCCTGTTGCCCCTGTTGTTCCTGTAGCCCCTGTGGCACCAGTGGATCCAGTGGTGCCTGTTGCCCCAGTGGCACCTGTTGCACCAGTCACACCAGTCACACCAGTTGCCCCAGTTGTTCCTGTTGCTCCTGTTGCTCCTGTAGCTCCGGTTGTTCCTGTTGCTCCTGTGGCTCCTGTGGCTCCTGTTGTACCAGTTCCACCTGTTGCTCCTGTTTCCCCAGCTGGTCCAATTGCTCCCTTTAACCCTGTGGCTCCTGTTTGTCCAGTGTTACCTGTAATTCCAGTTGCTCCTGTCGAGCCTATATATCCTGTGTCTCCTGTTACCCCTATTATACCTGTGGCTCCTGTGCCCCCAGTTATACCAGTTGCACCAGTATGTCCTGTTGCACCAGTTGCCCCTATGAATCCTGTTGCACCAGTAATCCCTGTACCACCAGTGTGACCTGTGTGGCCTGTATGACCAGTTGCCCCTGTGTAACCAGTTGCTCCAGTTTGACCTGTTGATCCGGTTGCCCCTGTTGCTCCTGTAATCCCAGTGGCACCTGTAGTCCCTGTGCCACCTGTTGCTCCAGTTTGACCTGTTGACCCAGTTGCTCCAGTTGCACCAGTTATTCCTGTTGCCCCTGTGGCGCCAGTTGACCCTGTTTGTCCAGTTTGTCCAGTAGCTCCTGTTGCACCAGTTGCTCCAGTTACTCCTGTAGCCCCAGTCACCCCAGTACCTCCTGTTGCACCAGTCTGACCTGTGGACCCTGTAGCCCCTGTGGCTCCTGTTATACCTGTGGCACCAGTAATCCCAGTAGCACCTGTCATTCCCGTTGATCCAGTGGCACCAGTGGCACCTGTTGTTCCTGTAGCCCCTGTTACTCCTGTTGCACCAGTGGCTCCTGTAGCCCCAGTTTGCCCAGTTTGCCCTGTTGACCCTGTTGCTCCAGTTACACCAGTAGCTCCTGTGACACCAGTTGCTCCGGTTGAACCAGTAGCACCAGTTGACCCAGTGGCCCCAGTGGTTCCTGTAGCCCCTGTGATTCCTGTGGCACCAGTTACTCCTGTTGCACCAGTGGCACCTGTTGTGCCAGTGGCACCAGTTGCTCCTGTTGCTCCTGTTGCTCCTGTTACTCCGGTTGCCCCAGTGACGCCAGTTGCTCCTGTAGCCCCAGTTGCTCCAGTGGCACCTGTTGCACCAGTGACACCAGTTGCGCCAGTTATCCCAGTGGCACCTGTTGTCCCAGTAGCTCCTGTTGCTCCAGTGGCCCCTGTAGCTCCTGTGGCACCTGTAGTTCCTGTAACACCTGTTGCTCCAGTTACTCCTGTTGCTCCTGTTGCTCCTGTTGATCCAGTTGCACCTGTTGCACCAGTCACACCTGTTGCCCCTGTTACACCAGTTGCCCCAGTTGCACCTGTTGTGCCTGTTGCCCCTGTAGCCCCTGTAGCTCCAGTAACTCCTGTAGCTCCAGTAACTCCTGTAGCTCCAGTTGCACCTGTTGCTCCTGTAGCCCCTGTAGCCCCTGTAGCTCCAGTAACTCCTGTAGCTCCAGTAACTCCTGTAGCTCCAGTTGCACCTGTTGCTCCTGTAGCACCTGTTGCTCCAGTGGAACCTGTTGCTCCAGTAACACCAGTGGCTCCAGTGACCCCAGTTGCTCCAGTTGCTCCAGTGGCACCTGTTGCACCAGTGGCTCCTGTGGCCCCAGTAGCCCCTGTAATCCCAGTTGCTCCGGTAACACCAGTTGCACCAGTGGTTCCTGTGGCTCCTGTGGCTCCTGTTGCACCAGTAACACCTGTTGCACCAGTGATACCTGTTGCTCCTGTGCCTCCTGTGCCTCCCGTTGCTCCTGTTGCTCCTGTGGCACCAGTGGCACCAGTGGCACCTGTAGCACCAGTTGCACCTGTTGTACCTGTTGCACCAGTGGCTCCAGTGGCACCTGTGACACCTGTGGCACCAGTTGCACCAGTAACACCTGTGGCTCCTGTTGTACCAGTAGCTCCTGTGGCTCCTGTTGCACCGGTAGCTCCTGTTGCACCAGTAGTTCCTGTGGCTCCTGTGGCTCCTGTGGCTCCTGTTGCACCAGTTGTACCGGTTGCTCCTGTGGCACCTGTTGCACCAGTAGCTCCTACATTAGCACCAGTAGCACCATTTATCATTAGTTGGAACACATATAGTGCTAGAAGACAGGATTTTAGTCGAAAACCCATCTACAAAACAAGAAATAACACAAATATATTATTGTTCCCTTGAATTGACATCAACATCTGTGTCATGAGTGGGTTGGAAACCCCAAAATATCATGAAAGAATCTTTCCTATTATTCAAATGTAACAGCCCAAGTTTTACTTAATGAAATCTAATATTTATTGAGTTCTACCCATTTTAAGGAGGGAAAAATAGTTCCACAGTTTAACACTCCATTCAAGGCACGCCTATGTCACAAAGCGTAGAAAGAAAGGGGGTGGGAATGGGCAGACAGAGTATTACCAATGCAGGCATGCAGACCCAAACAAACAACCTGTATAGTTCTCCCAGTCTTGAAATACCTGTATTGAATAACTTTCAATTGCTGGGAGGTAGATTGCCTGAAAGTAGGTAGATTATATACATTTCTGACACGCTTTGTGACGTCACACACCACTCTCAGTGCCATCTTGTGCTAAACAGACTTCTTCAACAAAGCATTCTTAATTTGGGCCTTTAAACGACTATGGGCCTGTTGTATAAGGTTGCTAGCCTCTCATAAGTCTCTTGTAAGTCTATCGTATGTTGAAAGTGTGTGTATAACTATAAGCTATGAAAATTGTATCTTTTCGTAAATAGGATCTCGTATTTCTCTCGCAACTCAATTCCATGTGCATAAGGATTTCAGATCTGTATATTTCTCGCAAATGTATATGAGCATTTAGAAGTCTGTGCATCTCCTTGTAACCTGGTTTTGATTGCCAAAGAAGAGAGAGGGAGAGAGAGGAGGGAAGGAGGAGCGAGTGGAAATGAGAGAGAAAGGTATTAATCTAGACCTTTGAGTCTTTTTCTGAATTACGGGTCCCTATGGGCCTGTTGTATAAATTGCGACGGCTGTTCGCAAATGCTTCGTAGTGCGTTGTAAGTCAAATCGGCTTGTATATGCTAAGGAAATCGTATGTCCTTCACAGCCATGTCGTACTATCTTCATCGTAAGTGCGTTTTGGCTTGCATAAGAAAATCGGCTTCATATCTTTTTCGCAAATATCAGTTAAAACCTGCGATCACCCTGCAGGGCTTCGTTTCTACTTCGCAGGAGAAAGTAAGGGGGTATGCTCTCTCTCCCCTCTCCCCTCTCTCTCCCACCATCCCAAGAAGGACGTACAGGAGGAGGTACAGGGGGTCATACAAGGGGATGTCCCGGGGGACGTACAGGAGGATGTACAGGTTGGGGGTACAGGGGTATGTACAAGAGGATGTACAGGGGCATGTACAGGAGGACGTACAGGAGGAGGTACAGGAATATGTACAGGGGTATAACAAGAGGATGTACAGGTTGGAGGTACAGGGGTATGTACAGGAGGATGTACAGGGACGTACAGGAGGAGGGACAGGTATGTACAGGAGGATGTACAGGGGTATGTACAGGAGGATGTACAGGGGTATTACAGGAGAATATGTACAGGAGGAGGTACAGGGGAGTGTACAGGAGGAGGTACAGGGGTATTACAGGAGGATATGTACAGGAGGAGGTACAGGGGAGTGTACAGGAGGAGGTACAGGGAGTGTACAGGAGGATGAATTAATTAATAGAGGCAAAAAGGGGTGTATAACAACTTCCTCCAGTAATCTCCTCCAGTACATTCCCCCAGTAACTCGTCCAGTAACTTCCTCCAGTAACCTCCTCAGGTTTCTTCCTCCAGTAACCTCCTTCAGTAACTTCCTCCAGTAACCTCCTCCGGTAACCCTCTATACCCCTTTCCATTACCTCCTCCAGTAACTTCCTCCAGTAACCTCCTCAGGTAACTTCCTCCAGTAACCTCCTCCAGTAACCTCCTCCAGGAACCAACTATACCCCTTTCCAGTACCTCCTCCAGTAACCTCCTCTGGTAACTTCCTCCAGTAACCACCTATACCCGTTTCCAGTAACTCCTCCAGTAACCTCCTCCAGTACCCACATACACCCCTTTCCAGTAATCCCTCCAGTACCCTCCTCCAATAACCACATATATCCCTCCCTAGTACCTCCTCCAGTAACCTCCTCCAGTAACCACATATACCCCTTTCTAGTACCTCCTCCAGTAACCTCCTCTAGTACCCACATACACCACTTCCCAGTAACCTCCTCCAGTAACTACATATACCCCTTTCTAGTACCTCCTCCAGTAACCTCCAGTACTCACATATACCCCTTTCCAGTAACTCCTCTAGTACCTCCTTCAGTACCCTCCTCCAGTACCCACACATGCCCCTTTCCAGTACCTACTCCAGTACCCTTCTCCAGTAGCCACCTATACCCGCTTCCAATAACTCCTCCTCCAGTAACTCCTCTAGTACCTCCTTCAGTACCCTCCTCCAGTAACCACATATACCCCTCTCCAGTATCTCCTCCAGTAACTTCTCCTGTAATCACTATGCACCCTTCTCAAGTACCTCCTCCAGTATGAGTATGACACCAGTAACTGCTGTACCCCCACCTATAACTCCTCTCCAGTAACTGCTGTACTCTCACCTGTAACTCATCCTGTACCCCCTCATGTACCACTCCCTGTACCTCCTCCTGTATATAAATCTATCTCCCCTGGTACATTCATCTGTATCTCCTAGCTCCTCCACCGCCTCCTGTAACTCCTCCTGTACCCCCTTCTGAACTTCCTCCTGTTTTCCTCTATCTCCTGCTGTATTCTCATCAGCACATTACCCTCATGCATTTCTCATGCTTACTGCAAGGTAAAGTCACCCGCACTTAGAGCATTGGTAAAAGCCTTGCTTATTAGGGTCAGATTTTCAGAAAATGTACAATTCGTTTTCACCAATCCTCTCAAATAACCCACATTAAAGACAAAAATGATCTTCAAAATGCAGTTTAACATAACAGAACTGATACTTTAAATCAATGAGAAACCAAATATACTCAGATATACCCGGTATTCTTCATTTTTCAGCCACATTTAGCAGAATTTCCTATTTGTGTGGAGCTGGCAATTGTACATTTTCTGAAAATCTGACCCATTAACGGCGGCTGGACCCGAATGGGTGCTAAAAATAACATATAATCATACGATAATGTGATGTTGAAATACAAAAACAGGTGTCGCCGGTGGTCTCTTTAGCTAGATGCGAGAAAGTTGTGAAAAAGTACGATGAAGATACGTATCTCCTGCGACGAAGCTTATACAAGTGGTGTATCGTATGTCTCTCGCAGTTCGTATGGCCATCGTTTCTCCCCTAGATGCGAGCGCTTGTGAGGCACTTGCAACTGGGATACGATGAGTTTCTTATACAACGGGCCCTATGTGTATGTCCCCCTTCATTAGGTATGAAGGTATTATTTTGAATTGAATTGAATAAAGAGAGGGCGGCAGGGTGAAGGGAGGAAAGAGAGATTAATAGGCTATGTATATGTACATGTACACATGCATGTCCGGTCGACTATGTGTCCGGTCGACTATGTGAATTATCACGAATCGGAAAGGATTTTCCATATCTGGACTATCAGGTAGCGAGGCTGACCTGTGTGTCAGATATCGACGATCCAGCATTTTGATCAGGATACCCAGGCAGGCAGAGTCTTTGAGACCACGGAACAATCGCTGAATGCGCTTCAGTGTAACATCCAAAGCTCATTTAGATTTTTGAAGACCTCGCCTTTAGAAAAGTTTTCTGGCAACTTTCCTTTGTTATCTAGCTCGCAGAGCGCTAGGGTCAGATGTGAAGTTGTGAAAATGCTGCGACAATCCTCATGCAAGCAATCCCTTGCATGTCTGTCATACCTTGTAAGTCCCTCATAAGGCAAAAAGATGCGATTGAAAACAGGGAGATGCGAACCACTTACGAGCATTTTGTTATACAATGGCCCATTAACTTATACATAAATGGGGTTAAAGATTTGAGACTTCAGCATTATACTTATGAAGTCATAAAGTTTTTTGTCCTAAAAGTGACCTGGAACCCGTTTAATGACACTTTAAGTTTGCTAATTATAATAACAGTACTCCTGAATTATCGATAATTTAGATAAGAGCAATTGAAAATGGGCGTCCACTGACCAGGAGAGGCCAGCCTCATTACCATAACGGTTGGCTGGCTTTTTGACATTCAACCTTTGGGTCACCAACAGTCAGAGGGTTAGAAAGGAATTTTGAGTTATGTCTGCCCGTGCCATGCACTTATGACAATGAAAATATAATCATGAATAAGAAGGCTTCTACATAAGCAGTAAGAAAAACTCCTGCTCACGCCACTAAATTGCTAAAGCGCAGCAATAACAATTATCGACTGTAGCAGTTACAGCTCCAAAAAGGAAGAGACAGACGACAAGGACACACCCAAGAGTACAGCGTGTTACCATGCTGCTTCAGAGAGCAATAGCACACCCTCCGCCACACGGCTTCACCACCTCACAAGCCTTGCCAAATATATCATCAAAGATGGAGGGTAAAATAAACGAAATATTTCAAAGCTCTAATTTGCAAAGCATACAGAGATTTCTTTTTCTGAGGGATCTAGAGCCATTTGTTATAATGCCAAGTTCCATGTTTCCAGCCGCAGTTGGGTTGGCAAGGTCGATCAATTTATGGAAGAAACTTTAGGAATACAAAAAGGTATGTGAAATCACTAGGATAATGTGAACTTATTTTATCTCTTGATAAAATACTTTTTCCAGTGAATTGAGAAAATAAAATTTCCCAATTCTCGAGAGAGTAAATGAGAACTACTTATCCATTACTCACCCTAGGACCCACCTTCGAACTCACCCTTGTACATAGCAGATTGAGAATATATGGTAATCAAATCACTTTCTCAAAATATAAATAAAAATATATCGAAATAAATGTGTTTGCTATGACAATTATTTTACAAAAATACATTTTTTTTTTTACAAAAACAAACTGTTTCAAGATCTAAATACTGGAAAAAGAAGACAAATGTATATTATAACATATCGTAACGAATCATGTTTAATCTCTTCTAAAAAAGACTTTGTTAAATGAATTTAAATGAGCTTCGTGAGAATATCATGTCATGTGAAATTGATCTCAAATAAAATATTTAAAAAAAATTCCGACTGCATGAAATAAAGCTGAACTGCAGTATATTTAAATTTGTTAGGAAACCTCTCAAAGTCAAAATCGGATCTCCCATTAATATGAAAAATGATTTTATTTCAAAATCCACAACGAAATTATTCAGTTGCCTTATTACATTCAGAAACGTTTCAAATTCAGAAAGAAGAATGTCTGGGCCACATGGAGAATATAATCGAGGGTATGTTTTGGAGGAATCATAATTTTTTTTAAATTTTTAAAATTTTATTTATTCGAACATAATCTAATATTGACATTATGTTCATGAAATGGAGATGAGACTGAAAAGGTTCATGTATGGTACACAGTATGTGACCTTTTATGTAGTTCAAGCCAACTTATAAAAAGTAAATGGAAACTAATTAAATGAATAACAATCAAAGTCCTAATTTATAGATAACAAAAAGGATGAAATTATGCGTTTTATATGGAGAAATATGTTTATTTTGTTTTAAATCAAATCATATCAAATTATATGTTGTATGTGGTAAAGTACTGATACTGATACTTGAATGGCTGTAGGATAAACACTAATTATCCAATTTAGACTACCTTATCTCTCCTGGGTAAGACCATAAAGTGCCTTTCTGTCTCTTTTCTCTGTCTCTCTCTCTCCCTTCTTCTCTATCTCTATTTCCTGGGTATGATCATAAACTGCCTCCCTCTCAGCTCTCCCGCCCTTGATATAACACTTCAAAGTGTTGATAAGGGCGTAAAGCAACCAATCTCACTCACTCACTCGTTAAAGTATGAAGCTGATGTTAATCTATTATTCTAACCACAACAGTGTCAACATACATACCCACATTTGAGAGGTACTCAGTGGCCGGCATTCCATTAATTAAGATCCAACAACATAAACTCAATGCGGCACACATATTACTGGGTATCCCCTGCCAGGAACCTAGTAGTAAAAGGTTGAATTTCATTCTCATTAAAGCCAAGTTTTTTATTTATAAAAAGAGGTTATTCTATAATAACGAAATCTGTTTCTTTGAATTCCTCAGAGATGTCAAGTCGGCCCTGAGAGCCCTCAAGGACAGCGCCGCCTACGGCCAGTCCCACGTTAACGAATTTAAGTTGTGGGAGCGTTTCTATTATAACTTGTAATGTCCATTTCTTTGTTGTATAACCAAATGACCATCCCATGACCTAGAACATGGCGAGTGTACTTGATTTTTGTTTGTAGTTTGTCCTGTAGCTTGTTTCAACCCTGTTGACTCTTTTACCTCTAGAGCGTTTGTAAAAGCAAAGTTGTATACCGCTCTGCACCTGAAATCATGTCTACCTTATGAATAAAGACCCGGTGTTGGGGGAAAAAAAAAGATCCAACAACATAAAAGCACCCCCACACAGCTTAAATCTATCTAAGGCTGCACACGGGTCAATTAAATTAACATTTTTCTGTGATTATTAGCAGAGACAAATTCATAGAAAAGACACTCTAGGGTTCGTTATTCTGACTATGTAATGTACTATAAATACCATTGTCCCCGCTGCTGGAACCCCGGAAAGGGGTGGTGTTTGTTTTTCTCTCGCCTTTCTGTTGCGTTATTTATTGCCTATTCTGAAATTGGAAAAGATACAATCAAATGTAAATGCACATTCTTTTTTAAAAACATCCCCTAAATCATTAGCATGCGATCATTACAGTACTGTTAACTTAGTAAATTGGATAGATATATGTCAGCTAAAAATCTAAAATGAAGAAGAATTAATTGACAACTGTGTACTCTCTCTTGTATTTTCTATTATCATAACCTATGCTAAATTAATGTAGTTATTGTTCGACTGAATGAAACGTATCGCATAGCGAAATTTTCAGCAAATAAAAAAATGTTTAAAAAAAAAATCATAATGCACATCAACATAGCAGGGAATTCCCTGTCGATATTTGCAGTTCACTAACATTACTATGATACATGCATGATGATGTACAGCTGAAGAAAAATAAACATTATTGCAGAATGGCGATGACATTTACAAACGTTTGTACCAAAATGTGTATATCAAAGTGAGTCTTGACCTCCTTGAGAGGCTTTTCTAGTCAAAGCGAGCAATTTATCATTCATTAGAGGCCAATATCATATTTAAATACAGTTACAGAAAAAACGCGTTATCCTCCATGTTTAGCTACTCCCAATCCGCAGTCCGGCTCTCGACAAGGAACAACACAAAGGCAGATTGCTAAAACAACTCCTGTTTATTCCACTCTGCAAGCTAGATCTGGTACAGCTTGGCTCCCATGCTTAGGTCACCAAAGCTGTACTCAATGGGTCATGGTGTCCGCCAGACATTAGCCGGACAATGTAGAACATAAATATAGAATACATGAAGGTATGTAACATGCAGATAGGCATAAGGCCTTTATAGTAATAATGATAGTAAATGGTGATATACACCAGCTGCTAAATACAGGTCGCAACATCTCTAATATTAATCAATACTGAGTAAGAGTATAAGAAAAGTGTATTCAAAAGTACATTACAAAGTACAAAAGTAAAACCATTCGGATTTTACATTTCAAGTAATAGTACATATCATAAGTAACAACGAAGGATCTCAGTAATACACAGAACACATAGTAGAAAGCAATCCACTTGTCATGTAGTATCAAATGGTTGAAACATCAGAACGGCAAGAAAAAATTCTTAAAAAGTCTGTGGACGTAGATATAATCAAATAGTCCAAGTTCATAGTATAACTCCCTAATCAGTTTGAAGATGGTTCCCAGTGTTCATGGTATCATCATCTTTGTCATCATCTCTGGATGCAGAAGTAGAGGTGCTGGGGCCAACAGACCCAGAAGGAGGAGCAGAGGCAGACTCTCTGGAAAACATCCAGTTAGGGACAATGGTAGAGGGGCCCATAAAACCAGCAGTACGGGCCGGATTGACAGACTGTCCAGGAGTTTGGCTAGGTGGACAGGCCACAGCTGTTAGCTTCTGACGCCACTCTGTCATCTGCTTCAGCTGAGGAATCTGGCTGGGGTCTACAGTCAGCATGGCGGCACCACTAGGGGTAGTAACAACACTTCCTCCAGAACGCTCAGGTGCAGGCACTTGGTTGGTACTAGGACCGGACCCTCTGTCATCTGCATCGACCAGAGCACACAGGTGGGAGTTGGTTTCCATCAGCTTGCCTAGACAAAACTAGAACTTGCACTAGAACTGGCTCTGCAACTAGGACATTCTGTTGATGCTGGAAGCGTAGCCTTACACATCACCCTCAGGTGCAATCCATCCAGGAATGTTGTCCGCGGGAAGGCGCTATTAAGCTGCGATGAGGGCAGGACCTGGAGGGCCTTCTTGGTTCTTCTTGGCCTCAAATGGTGCTGGACCACCTTGCCATTCATAAGATGCTGAATTAGTTCAACACATCGATCCAACACCTGCTGACAACTACCAAATTGGTAAACCCACACCTGCCAGTAGGAGCGTGTTCCTCACACAGATGTCTGAAGATACATGTGTGCGATACACTTTAATCCCCTGTGGATTAAATTTGAGGTGACGACAAACCAAAGAGACGGTGGGCACCCTGCACCTTTTGATAAGTTCCAGGGTCCATACTGTCCGGGGGGACCAAGTGCAGCCAGATTTTTTATTCATACCGCCTCATCTGCCCGTCTCCCACTTCTTTATCTTCTGAATCGCTTTCCAGACCAAAAGGCATTTTCAAACCCAGCTGGTCATTGGCTGGATTCAGCAGAGCGATGTTGGCAGCAGCCTTCAACTCACTCCTGAAGACAGCAATTGGTGTGCCGGACAGCTGATCTCTCCTCCACTTTGCCCGGTGGATGTGCAACTTTTTTATTTTCTTGCGCCCATCCTTACCGGAACTGGAGGCAGAGGGACTGGACTTGTAGCCAGAACAGGAAGGAACAACAGACTTGTCACTTGACTTCCTTTCTTGCCTAACCTTCCCGAAACTTTCAGAACTAGAGCTTGAGCTAGACTTCTTTTATTTCTTTTCTGAGCTCTTCACGTTCTTACCAGAGCTAGAGCTTTTCTTTCTGGAACTCTTCACATTCTCACTAGAGCCAGAGCTTTTCTTTTTGTCCATGTCTGGAGCCATATCTTCTACTGTTATCCATCCACTTGAGGGCTTCGATCCCTGGAGGATGTTCTGGTATGGGGTCAAGGGGAGGAAGACTCAGCATGCTCATTTTCAGCAAGCACTACTTTCCGGGGAGAGGCAGACTTCCTCAAAGACTGTCTATGGTTGGTAAGGGGAGAGGGAGGCTTGGCAAGACCCTTTGCTTCACCCCTACCATCAGGCTTATCCATGTCTGGTTCATCACCTTCCTCCATTGACTCTTCCTCTTCTCTGTCTAAAGGCTGCAGTTCTCTCCCGAGAGGCATGGCTACATAGGAATCACTGTTCCCTGCATTTTCCGGATTCAACCTCATCACATTGTCTGCAGCATCCAGTACCTGATTCACTTCAGCTTCCGTCATTTCCAGGAATTCTTCTCCAGACTCAAGGCCTGAAGGATTGGTCTTCCAGTCTAGCTTACTAGACATAATGAGCACAAGCACAAAAACGGACAACTGGCAGACACAGAGCAGACAGCCAACAGACGCTTGACATACTCAGAAACGACAGGAATGAATACTCACAGTCTGCAACAATAATGAACACAGAACATAAGTTTCACTCCACACATACAACACAGCATACAGTTCAAATGCATACAGTACACAACATACAGTATAATGCAATTGCACAATTTACACATGTAAGGCACAGAGGGTTAGCACACCACCACCCCAGTCAGTTGTCATACATACTCCCAATTGAGAAAGACACGGTCTAAATCACAGTCAATAAGAACAAGAACAAATACACAACATTCAGGTGAACTCTTCGAAAGAGTCATGTAGGTTCAGAATAAACAAAATGAATTGTTTATTCAAAGTGTATAGGCTTCGGTCAACGCCATACATTCACCTCCATACAGAACCCAAGCAAGGACCAAGCAGGCTGACCCTGTTGAGTCAGCTTTGCAAGTTACTTGCCAGTCACACCAAACATTTCACATGCACAAACAAACATACTACAGTTGAATGTAGACATATTCCTCCAACTCAGTATCGCAGCAACACTTGTCAAGCAAGCATTAACCCATTCTACTCACTTCTTTTTCTTGGTTACTGGACACTTGTTCTCCAAAGTAGTGTAGGAAGCAGAGTGGCAAAGGGTGCAACACAGAGAGGCTACACACAGCCAGCATGGTAACTGTAGTTCTCCCGAGTCGCCACCCGATCACAGCACCAGCACTTGCTTCCTGCCACGGATCTACTAGACTCGCCAAACCAGTTCTCTCTCTACTAACAGGTTGTACAGTGATGTAATTACTGCAAACCGCTTTGATCTTCCACCAAGACTTAGTCACTACTGTGTCCACAAAGCCCACTGTCTACTATTCCAAATCTCATAGCGATTGTCACCTAAATTTCAAAGGTGATTCATACTTCCCGAGGAGAACTAACTTACTACACGTTAGGATTGCATCTAAGTCAAGCCATTCTCACAACCATTTTCAGCTAAGCCTCGCAGATGGGCTTGGTTCTTTCCCTGCCATTCAATCACTTAACCCATTGGCAGCGGGTGAATGCCTGAAGGCATTTAATGCAAGTTGGCCTGGGGCCTGTTTCATAACTAGTAGCGATTTATCACTAGTATTGCGGAAAATAATTAGTGGAGCAAATAGCAATATATCGCTAAACCATTGCATCAGCTGTTCCGCTAAAATATGAGTCACTATGAATTGCTATGGGCTGCTATCGCTCACTAACGCTCATTAAACCTATTCGTTATAGATCGTTATAGATCGCTAACGTCCGCTCTAAGTGAGCAACCATTTCCCGGTAGTGAAGTGGTGAAATGTACCCATGAATGTGTTACAGTTAGTTACAGTCAGTGTTCCCTAAAGACGACGGCTAGTCACCAAAAGCCTACATAAAATGGATCGGATGGTAATATACAACTCAAACAGTGATAGGAATGTATTGGAAGAGGAATTACAATTTTATCTAAACAGAGTGAACCTTAATTTTGGTGCAGGGAAAATAAAATATCGTTAAATATAAAAAAGAGCAAAATTAAAGAAATAAGCAGGAAAAAGAAATCCCGAAATTTGGTACAAAAGCCAAAGTTCTACATAGGAAATGTTGAAATAGAGGCAACATCCTCTTATGAATATCTTAACATCCTCTTATAAATATCTTAATAAAGACCTCACTTTTAAACAACATATGGTTAAAAGACTAGCAACGGCTAGACATAAAATCCATAGTTTAGCGAAGTTGAGGCAAGCCACCGGGAAAAACACTCTACTCACAATCTATAAGGTAGCAATCAGGCCTTTACTTGAATTTGGAGATCCCCTACATAATGGAGGTAACAAATCTGATCTAAACAAATTACAGGTGGCACAAAATTTGGCCATAAGATTCATACAGAAAATGGAGAAGAGGACAAACACAGACCAGGCTCACATAGACTTAAATCTAGAAAATTTGCGGCATAGAAGAGAAACCCATCTTCTTGGTTATAAAGCAGCACAGTTAGGATAGTGGGACAGTGGGGCCCACATCCTCATCTCTCCTTGTTCCCTTTCCCACTATCTTTCTCTTTCAAGTTGTCTCTATAACTTAGTACCGTAGTGGCCCGTTTATAAGCCGGGACCTGTTTACAAGCCTATCTCGAATGCAGGCCGGGGGTATGAGGGTCATGAAAAAATAAAATCCTCTAAAATTTAATTCTCAATTAAAAGCCTATCTCAATTGCAGGCCGGGGCTAAGGGGGGATCGAAACAAATATAAGCCCGGGCTTATGAACGGGCCACTACGGTATCTTGATACCACAAATGGAACCCTGTTTAGATGCTTTTTTTGGTCACTGTTCTGTGTTGTGCTGTTGTTGTGTTGCCTGTCCCTGTCCCAATACCTCTCCCACTCCCTCTCCCGTTCCCTCTTTCATTGTGAGGTAATTAGTGGGCGGGTAAATTTCTGTGTAGGTGGGCCTTGTCCTTGTCTCTGTCGTTCTTCCTCTGTTGTTCCCTCTCCCTCTCCCATTCCCTCTCCCGCTCCCTCTTTCATTTTCAGGTAATTTAGATTAGTGGGCAGATAAATTTCTGTGGGGGCGGTAAATCTCTGATTTCAACCGCCAACGTAGCGGGCAAAGAAAGTTAATTTCACACACTGTCACAGAGTGCTGAAAATTGAGGCAAAGATTCAACTCTGACGATGCTCCTTTCGGTGGAAATATACCAACTCCCATCCCGTAGTGAAGCAACAATGTGCCCATCCATGACATCATGCTTTGGGTGACCCAGAAACCTGGTGTAGGGGCACTGATAGGTTTGTTTTCAGGCAGCGCTGGGGGCCCTGGATGGGGGTGCTCAATTAATGTAAACCCATTTTTAACCCCTTTCCAACCCTAATTTGTTAATGAAACATAGTGGAATGGCTTGGCACCATTTTTGGCAATGTCTATATGAAATATTATGGAGATCTGGCCAGCGGTTTCAGAGAAGATAGCAGTTTAAGGCTCAAAATGCTTATTTTATTAATATAGAGATTTAATATATATATAATATTTAATTTTATTTCAAATTAAAATCTAAAATCGATTACAAAATATATGATAAAAATGGGCATTATTGAAAAAACTTGGATGCTTTTAAAAGATCAAATGCATTGTATAGAAACACTATTTAAGTTCAGAACCAAAACGTTCGAAAAATAAATTCTGCCATATTCTGCATAGGGTGAAAAATTCTTTGGGGATAATTGTTTTTAAATGACGTCACACCCCTAGAGGGTGAGGTAATGCCCCTACTCCTCCAGCAGAAAAATGCTCGGAGCACAATGATAATAGTCTAAACTAAGATCGGTCATGACAAAAGTATGGTACTAAATAACATCATAGGAATTCCCTCCACAGAACCTGTGCGGATGCGGCAGGAATCGCTACATGTAGCGGGAGCAGTTACCGCTTCCGCAACAGGAAACTATGGAAAGCGGGATGACCCAGTCCGCAATAACGGCCGTAATTGCGGGCCCTCCATAGGATTACTATGGGAAATTATTATTTTTTGCCGTGAAAACGGCCGTAAGTCCGTCATGGTACCGCATAACTAAAGTGCGGCCGAATTTCACCAATTTCCGACCGCTAATTCGGATCGTCTTCGGCCCACTCCCTCATCAAAGTTGCCGTCACTTTTAACGGCCGTCACATCGGCAGTCACTTATTACCGTAGCAGGTAGTGGTTAAAACATTTTGTTTCAACTCTGCAGCATTTTCAGGTTAAAAAGGGCTTCATGATGACAAATGATATTTTTTCAACTGGTTTTCTGAGTGGAATCTATTATTCAAGCCGTTTTAATTGATTTGAAAAATAAAAGGTGAAATTAGGCTATAATGTATCTGAAAATTATTACTTTCCTGTATTTTTAATGTAAGTGTGTGGTGTAAGTATATAGCCCTTGCTTACCATAGGATCTGACCCTATTATCGACCCTATTATCATGTGTAAATAGTCAGGAAACCAATTTCAAGTGGATATGGGACTCTAAAGTCTAATAAGGCTATTAAATTCTTAAGATTATTGTTTTCACCTCATGTGAAATAAGCTGTCTTTCATTTGTGATGTAAGTAAAGCCCTTACTGGTCATGGAATCCGGCCATTTTGACATGCATAAATAGTTGAGATAATGTTTTCAAGTGGATAGAAGATATTGAATGGTGATTAGGGCATGGCCCATATTGTTTATATGACAATGTACTAGGGGAGGTATTTGTTGAGGTACTGGAAGAGTGCTGGAGGGGGTATAACAGAAAGTACTGGGATAGGCATTGGAAGGGGTTTACAGGAAGAGGTACTGAAGGGGGTACTGGAGGTGTTACAGGAGGAGGGATGACCCAGTCCACAATAACTGTTATTTCGGCCGTTATTTCGGCCGTTTTTTTCGGCCGTTTTTTTCGGCCGTTTTTTTCGGCCGTTTTTTCGGCAGTTTTTTTCGACCGTTTTTTCGGCAGTTTTTTTCGGCCGTTTTTTCGGCCCGTTTTTTCGGCCCGTTTTTTCGGCCCGTTTTTTCGGCCGGTTTGGGGGAAGAAAAAGGCTGGGAGAGAAGGGGGGCAGAATAGTGGAAGTGTCCCAACACCAAAAGAAAATGACTTATGCTATTATTAATTAATTAATTAATGAAAGCTAGACCCCCATACGGAGTCACCCACTTTTCTTAGCATCCTTAACTCCTTTTTTCGGCCCTTTTTTCGGCCGCTTTTTCGGCCATTTTTTCGGCCCATTTTTCGGCCACTTTTTTCGGCCGCTTTTTTGCCTTCCTAACCCTAACCCTTTTTGGGAAGGCAAAAGGGAAGGCAAAAGGAAAGGAAGGCAAAAAGGAAGGCAAAAGCCTTCCTTTTTTTGCCTTCCTTTTTGCCTTCCTTTTTGCCTTCCTTTTTGCCTTCCTTTTATATATTTTTCTGATAGTGAAGAAATGCCTAATATGCCATTTCGAAATAGGGACCTTGTACGTGAGATTTATGACTTTTCTAGAAAATAAACCAAAATTATATTTTTTACCCAAGTGGAATAAATCTAATAGATGATATACATGTGTCTAGGGGCCAGAGATCTATTTAAAACAACAGTAAAATTGAGTTTATTAGAGCAAAATGCCCGTATTATACTACCTGTTATTAGGGACCTCTTACGTGAGATTTATTACACTTTTCTACAAAATTGACCATAATATATGTTTTAAATGGATTTCTAGGCCTTAGACATGTGTCTGTTTCCTATTAGATCATTTTCACTTTGGTAAATTATTTATGTTTGGTTCATTTTCGGTTCATTTTGTACAATAGTGATATTTCTCATAATGTGATATTTGACTTTTTTTAAAAATCAAGTTAAAAATGGTAAATTCGCATATTTCCTCACTTTATTTGCTTGATTAACATGAGGTGATGGAACTTTAGCCTTTCAAGTGACATTAGAGTTGCTAAAGATGCAACAACGAGATTATTAGCATACAAAAATACAAGTTGGAAATTTTAGGTGAAATTCTCACGTAAGAGGTCCCTATTGAAACAAGTTTTTCCATAGCCTGATGAAGAGCATGGACATGTCATATACCCAAAATAATATCTTCAACTGATGGTAATAGATGCCAGGAAGTGTGTTTGTAATAATGGAATAGAGACTATGCATATTAAGTCTGTGAGCTTATTTGTAAAGGAAGAGATAAAAGAAATCATGAAATTGATGTAAAAATCAATGAAAACCGATTATTATGTATTATTGCCATTCTGCACAGGTATTGTGTAGAGTTTCAAAAATCTAGGATCCCATGATAAGTGTCATAAACGATAAATGGCCGATTTTTCTGACATTTTGGTCAATAATTTTGATTAAAATCATGAGTTCACATCTTTCCAACTTAAGAGGGACATGGTACGTGAGAATTTCAGGGAGATCATTTTTAATGGGCCATGAAGAGCCCAACCACTGGTCGGATTTTGTTG
The DNA here is from genome assembly GCA_942159475.1 of Sthenelais limicola. NCBI lineage: Eukaryota > Metazoa > Annelida > Polychaeta > Phyllodocida > Sigalionidae > Sthenelais > Sthenelais limicola. Next base: position 109,880,647 of record OW804096.1, on the reverse strand, counting down.
GAATAAAGTTTCCCCGAAATTTTAGAACCAGAATATGACGATTTAATAGAGAAAAGGTGAATTGTGTTTGATTTAATTTTGACCATTACCCAAGCTCCATATATTTGAAAACAGCACACTTGAAAAAACTGACCCTATTAATAGAGGTATAAGAGATGATGGTTAATTCAGGCTGATTTTGTAAAAGAAAATAAATTCTGGAAATTAGGGGGATTTCGGTCAAAGAAAAGAAATAAAAAGAAGGGAAAATGGGGCCGGAAAACAAGCAAAAAGGAAGGCAAAAAAACGGCCGAAAAAGCGGCCGAAAACGGCAATACACGGCCCGTAATTTATGTGCGGCCGAAATTTTCTCACGGCCAAGAAATGTACAGATAAATTACGGGAACATGCGGATCATGTACCATTTGCGGCCGTTATTGCGGACTGGGTCATCCCGCTTTCCATAGTAATCAACTCCGCAACCATTTCCGTGCGAATGGGTGGAGCCCTTCAAATATTAATATGAGCTATTTTTTTCCGTAGCCGCATCCGGACAAACGGAAGGCCACCTTATTCCCCCTTAGAAATGTTACCACTGTTATCTCTCTCCCTCCTCTATCCCTCTCCTCGTCTATCCCCGCCCTCTGTCAATCGCGCGCTCTCTCCTCTCTCCCCGCCCTCTGTCACTCTCCTCTATCCCCGGCCGGCCTCGCTCTCTCCCCACAATTTCTCTCTCTCTCTCCCTCTCTCATACACATGCATACATACACGTGTATACAATAACATATATATACATGCTGCCATTATGAACTCACTATTACAATTTCTGACAAAACAATTATAGTAACTTCTGACTTGGACAATTACGCTCCTTAATATTTCTACCCCCTCTCCCGGCGCCCTCTCCCCCACACACCCTTTCTCTCTCTCCCTCTCTCTTTGTTCCGTCTTCCACCCCCCCCCCCCCCCCACTACTCCCTCTCCCTTTCTCCCTCTCTTATAATTTAATATTTAGGGGTCGATTATTTTCTTCATAATGGGAGTAGCCTTCCCAAATCTTCAGGATACCAGGCTACCATATATATATGTATACAGGTCTATGTAACATATCATAATCAAACTAGCTGTTTTTCAAGAAGTTTGAATTTTTAGCAAAATTTGGGGTAAATTCTCCCCAACGGTAGAATTGACCATGTATACATGTTTCAAAAGACTTTCGATTTTAGAGACCATAAGGAAGATGCTAACCAGCAAACAGTCTATAAAGCAACTATTATATTGTGTATACAGTGACAACGCCCTAGATGAAAAGTTTCCTCCCTCATATACATACACCCGATTACCCATGTTGGCAAAGGTAACATTTCTTGTGGGATGAATCCAACTTACTGATTAACTAGTACAAGCTAAATAGCCCCCATGTCTTTAATCAAAATAGTAACAACTATGGGATTCTTAATTTGCCATAAACAAAACAGCAGAGAGACGCAATTCTGAAATGCATTTTATATTGGTTTCAAAATTTACATTAGTAATAATAAACCCAATCAAGCATTGTAGATATAAAGTAATATGACTCATTGACTGATATTCTCCACATCATAAATACCCTATCATTTCTGAGAAAATGTTTTAGAGTTTCCATCGCCTTCAATACAGCTCAAGACTAATGGACCATATCGATATGGCGATATCTAACTTCAAACTCTCGTCAAATATGGGTAAAACCGCTCCCTTCTTCGTTGTTATACTATTTAGACATGGGAATAGACGCTTGCATACTGAATATGTCCGGTCACATTGAACTATTTACCTCGACGGGGACATACCACCCTTCCTCCTGCCACATTCCTGGGCTAAAACATTATAACTGAGTTAAATAATTACATACACTGACCAACAAAACATGAATACTCACCAGATAAGTAGTAAAATTATGGGATCCAGGAAATCCCTTCGATGTACAGAAGGCATGTCTCCTCTGTCATCTATAGTCACTGATATTTTACGAGTGTAGAATATAGTTGTCCCGCCCTATTCCGCTGTGTACCACCCATGCGAAGCGGTTGGACAATCTTCTTGGTTGTTACACAGAACTGTCCAACTACACTTGGCAAAGTACCTTAACACAGAAAACACACCTTAATTGCTTCTGTATCGCATGATTGTATCTATTTATAGGTACAGGTATATATTTCCCTCAATAAAAGTATGTCTATATGCCAGCTTTAATTCCTTTGATTACTAATCAATTTTATATCAATATGATTTATCAATCTTTTATTCCACACGACTAATTACTAAATAAATTTCAAATAAATATCAATTAACAACACACTGCACTCATTCGTTACATAAGTTACGCAACTTATAGATAGATTAGAGAGAGCATAACCCAAAGTCGGAGACCCTACATATTTTTTTTTGTTTTTGCAACTGACTTTATTTCTGATACCTGCCTTCGGGGCATATACAATTCTAATTTCACATGTCAAGAAGGTAAACAGTAGGGAAATAAAATTCATTTTTTCAGTTCAGAAATATGTTCTTCTATGTCCTCGGCTATACGCCGCCATATTACCTTTTCACAAGCACTTATTTTCTTAAGTTTGAATGAATACAACACTACCTTAGTTCTCATTCTTAACTCATACATGGCAGAGAGGGGGTCTAGCCTACCCTTTTCGAATAACTTCTGTCTGTAGATAAAGGATTTCAACTGTAGAATGAGCCAGTTAATAATTTTTGAGTTGATATTAGTTATATCAATACCGAAGATAATGTCAATTGGTTTTAGGACAATGTTATTACCTTTTTGGTTGAAAATTACATTACCATCTTTATCTTTGTTGAGATATCCGCTGTCGTAAATCCAACTTAATACATATTGCCAGAGCATTTTCGTCTTGGAACATGTTACCAAGAAATGAGATATGTCATCTGTACCTTTACAGAATGAACAAGTATCTTTTTTAATGACATCTATCTGCTTTAAATACTCATTACAGGTAAGCACACCATGAATGAAGCACTTTGAACTGAAACATATGTAATCTCGCTTCGCTTGAGGCTTTATACGGTATCATGAAGACATTTTTCCACTGGATTTCATTGTAATTTTCTTTGGAAATCTTAAGTTTTTGTTCCCACTTCAGGAATTTCTTCCATTTTGGTTTCAAAGCTGTAGTCAGTTGATTGTATATTATTTTCGCATTACACTCACATAGATCTATTTCTTTGTCATATATTACGAAGGTCACCGAGCAGTTTAATACATAGTTCCTTTCTCTTTTTATACAATTAATCCACTCACTGGGGATAGCTTTCTTAAGTAATTGTCTAGAGTATATGTGGCACCAGGAATCGGCAGGATATCGTCACAACAGGAGAAGTCTTGGGCTATTTACTTTACTAAACATGGAATTATTTGTACATTGACATTGCCCACCATCCCACCCACCTCCCTCCTATGGCGTCTCCCGACGCCTTCCAAATCGTTTCGTTTCTTAGCTTTAATCTCTACATCGCCGATTGGCGCTGTGGATTCCCTGCTGCTATGACATCATTACATGGGCCTCGTTCTGGGTAGGGTTCCGGTGGGGAATCCCCGCGACTATGACGTCATTACACAAAGGTAACCGAGTGTTACCGAGTATTTGTACGGCCGAGGGGGGTTAAGGCTTAAGCACTGGACATCGCTAGACATGCATTGGGAAATCAGGGTATGTGCATTACGAGTACAATATAGACACTATGAACCCCGACGTTTTGCTTCTTAAACATGTTGAGGATGGCAAATCCATACTTGGGCAGCGAAAACATAGGTAGTTGGGTGAGTGAGACGGATTTGCCAGACTAAAAAATAGCCCCTGGGTGGGCGGGGGTGCGTTATGACATCATGGTAAATGCAGGCATTGCTTTGCTCTGCCACTAGCACCTCCTCGTCTAGAGAAGAAAGAGGGAGCAAATTGAAAATTAGTTGCTATTTCTTTGGTGGTCATCATGTTTCAACTCTCATTAAAGATATAGCCTAGTACTTTTATTCCATTTTGTCTCCACTCGTCCCAATAAAGCATTTGAGCCTTATCCTTTATGTACCGATTGGCCCAAATTCTTTCTTTTAAGATTTGATCTATCTTTTCTGGTTTCATCTTATAATAATGCTTGTTCCATACTTCAAACAGTTCTTTATAAAAGCTGTTTAAGTGAATACTAGGTTTATACCTACACAGAAATATTTCCTCTATGTCCCTCTGATGGAAGGCTTCGAGTACATTGAACCATGATCTGTTTCTGCCTAGTACAATTCTTTTCACCCACATAATTCTATTAGTTTCATAAATTTGCCTGATTAATCTCAGGTTCAAGCCACCTTTCTCTGGTTTTTGCACTAGGAAATCGACACTAATTTTATGATGAATACTATTATACACAAACTTGAACATTATTTGTTCTATTTCTTTGAGTAAGTTTTCACCAAAATGCATACATGACAAGGCGTGTTGAAAAACAGGTAATAAGAAAACATTGCATACCATAATTCTACCTTTCATTGTAAGAAATCTATTCTTCCAAGAGTTGATTGTTTCTTTAACTTTGGATATAAGTTCACGACTATTTATTTTATACATTTCACTTTCATCCCTTGGATTAAGAAGGTATATACCTAAGACTTTCATCTTATTGGTCCAATCAATTTCAAGCACTGATCTGTTGGTTATGGGTACATTTCCAATATTAAAACCTTTAGATTTCTTAGCGTTAAGAGTCAAGCCCGAGGCGAGAGAAAAATTATCAATCGTTCTGACTGCCTGTAAGAGACAAAATTCATCCTTAGAAAATAAGGTCAAATCGTCGGCAAACTGGATTAACTTCGACTCTTGGTCCCCATGCTTTATGCCTGTTATTTCTTGATTTCTTCTTATGTTTTCAGACAATTTTTCAGCCACGATAATAAATAAGGAAGACGAAATAGGATCACCTTGTTTGACTCCTTTTTCTACATTAAACCATGAGGAAGCATAACCATTGTTGGTAAATGAAGCTTTGGAATCTCTTAACAGCATTTTTATCCAAGATATGAACATGGGTTCTATATTGTGAGCCTCCAGGGCTTTCTCTATAAAAATCCAATCAACGGAATCATATGCTTTAGAAAAATCGACAGAGGTTATTAATCCAGTTTCATTATTGTTTTCTAACCAAGAGTGGGTGTCATCGATTTTTCTTATGGCCGAACCGATGAAACGGCCTTTTATAAATCCAACCTGGTCATCATGAATGATGCTGGGAATACAGAAGGACAATCTATTAGCTATAACTTTAGATACGATTTTATAATCTACGTTTAAAAGCGTAATAGGTCTCCAGTTCTTTAAATACATTAAATCATTATCTTTCTTAGGGATTACGGTTATAATTCCCCTTTTCTGGTTTTCTGTGATAGACTCTTCTACTAAACAAGTTTCTAACATAGCCATGAATATATTTTTTATGACATACCAAAAAGATTGATAAAACTCTGCTCCAAATCCATCACAACCAGGTGATTTGTGTTTTTTGAAGTTTTTTAACACCTTTTCTACTTCTTCCATAGATATTTCTCGACATAAAAATCCATTATCTACATCGTCAAGCTTAGAAAAATGATCAGGATTAACAAATTGATCCATCACATCGACATCAGAGTTATCTTTGCTATATAACTTAGAATAAAATTTTTGTCCTTCAGCGATAATATCTTCTGTTTTACTTTTAATCTCGCCATCAACATTTAACAAGTTTATGACTCTCTTTTCGGATTTATATCTTTCTAAAGCACAAAAATATTTAGTCGGCCTTTCTCCCTCTGTTGCCCATTTGGCTTTTGATCTTATTAAAGCACCTTCAGCCTTCTGTAATTCATATTCTCTTATATCCTGCAAGGTTTTTTTCCTTGTATTAATTTCTTCTTTCGTCATTCTTTTTTTTGAATCAAGAGATGCTAAAATATTTCTGTTTTTTTTTCATTCTGAGCTCTTCTACTTTTGGCTAAATCGCTGCTCGTTTTGATTGCCAGCTCCCTTACTTTTAGCTTGAAAAATTCCCATGCTATCTTAGCACTTGTTAAGAAGTGTGTTCATAGACGTCCCTCCACCGGTATATCTCCCATACCTTGTATAATATTCATCCGTTTACAACTGCTTGATCTCGATTTTAATTACTAAAGGTTCTATAGGTTTAGCTACGTTGGCATTGTTACGAAAGCAGAATTGACCCTTCAAATTCGGGCTAAATTGTCTTGTCTTCAAATAAGGGAATATTGCATAAACTGCGTTCACAAATGCACGGAGCCGATCATAATCATATGTTTTCAGCATTATTAAGAATACCTCCCCAGTCACACAACTAAATTTATACCAACATCGAATTTTACGAAGAAAGAAAGAATGTACATATACATAATTATATGCACCCTACCCCATTGCATGCATGAGCATAAGACATTTAGGGCGTGGCATATTAACTGTATACTGCTTTATACGCCGTGAGGCCCACCCCTCTCAAATGAAATGCAATCAGTCAAGCATATGTTTGACCAAATCATTCTTCTTCCTTCAGAATAAAATCTCCCCGTTTTATGTTTGCTCATATTGTATACAATACCCGCATAACTAATAATGTAATAGATCAGTCTCAATGGTACTTTGTATACGTACCCTCTAAACTGTGAACTAGAGACAAACGTAGATGTAAGAGTCAGCCATTGAAAGAACGGGAACGTGATTTAGATTGCTCCGACACCCTTAGAATAGAATACCATTACCAAATACGCCCCATTACTTAGGTCCGAGGAGAATTGAAATAATTTAGAATAATATGTACTGCCGAAGCAAGTACTGACAACTGAAAGATTGAGTATTTAAAGGAGTTCACACAAGAGATAGGATTTGAGTAAATTTCATTTAGAAATATGACAAGAGTGTTAAATTCTTCAAAGCCCGAATAAAACTGTGTTCAATCAATCAAACAGGCACAATCACGATGGTGCCGACCACTGGTGGTATACTACGTATGTACATACTCAAATCTCAAGCAAAACTATAATATAGCGCAACTTCAAGAGGTATATCCTACCATAACTTTCATGTAGGGCCAAAATCACTGTTCAGGGATACTAATTATTTCAGATGTAATTTAGAATTATGAACAGGGTTACAGGGTTATTTTTTATGCTATCTGCGATTGAAGAATTTCTCATGGCTGGTAGAATGATATGATTGACGTACGGTGCCGAGTTTAGAGCGTCTGATGGGATTGGCCAAATTGTGTTGGTGTGTACTGGGATTTGCCTACAATTTTTTTCTTTAAAACATTTCTATTGGCCACAAACATTTAAAAAATAGTTAGAAAAATACGCCTCACCATACGATGGTGCTTTTTCTATGTTGCCATTAAACAAATCAGATCATTTGAATCGACTAAATTACAAAAAGGTTTCAGAACAAGTTTTCAACTCAAAATAATAATAATCTAAGTACGTCGAGTTGTTTTCAGTAATCCCAATGCAGACGAAACTATAAATCCATACAAGAATTCTCATATCAAACTTTTAGAAAATCGGAGCAAGAACAAGTAAACACATTCAGTCAAGTACGATTCGATTAGGGCTACAAGCAATCATTTCCAGATTGTGTTTGACAATTACCACGTCCCAGAAGCATTAAAAACATGGCCAGGGTTATAAAAACAGGGAAATGTATTAAAATATAGACATCCAAATAAGCATTTATGTTGCCAAAATATTGGGCACATAACAAATCGCATTCTCAAATTGCCTTAACGTTTAATTTTCACGTCCCAGTAGGCTACTTATTAAATTCTCAATGTTGTTCCCGATTCACATAAAACGTATATAATAGGGTGATAGATCTTGGTTATCCCAATTATCACCTATGCGCTAATTAATAACTGGAATAATACGGAGCTATATGTGGATCCTGATTTGATCAGATCACCGATCAAAGGTAAGCTGTTTATTCTGAAATCTGACCATCGCGTCACGCCGTCTACGTCATTAGCATAACCAGCCGTGCCCAGCTGTCCTTAAGCGCGATATCCACTTGCACGATAATCGGTCACTTAGCGGTCACCGACAATCGGTCACCATGGGTCACCGACAATCGCGCAAGTGGATACCGGGGACCGACAATCAGTCACCGGGTGCATTTTGTCGGTGACGTTTGTCGGTGACCCCTCCCGACAATATCTATTCAGTTAGATATTGTCGGGAGGGGTCACCGACATCGGTCACCCCTGCAAAAAAAAAATTTTTTTCAACTTGTATGGCCATATCGATGTTGGTTATGATTGGGAAACACCCCAATAACATTTGCATCGATGTTTTACTTCAATTCCACCTTAATTTTGTCACCATTTATGTTGATTATATTTTATGTTGGTACTTTTTAAGGCATTTCTCCCCTTTTCCCGCTTATTTATTATCTATTATGGCCTCCCCACAGTTGCTTATATTTTTGGAACAATATTTTAACATTATGATTTATTTTTCATGTATTTTTTTTTAATTCTACATTAATTTAACCCTCTATAAGTTAATATTCATTCATATATAGGCAGTATGTATGTCTAATTGGTTGGTGCACGGCGATAGAAATATATATTAACAATTTTAGAGTTCAGAAAATATTTAGATAATACTTGGAAAAATCGATGTCAGAAGAGTCGAGAAATAATAAATAAATATGGTATAAGGTGGTCATTTTTAGACAGAGTAGAAATATTTCCCTTTCTTGGAGGCGTTTTAAATCTCGTGGAGAAAATCAACAGCCTCAAGAAATAAGAATCTCCAACTAAGCGTGAAACGTCCATTTCCATAGTATTTTCCGAAAAGGTAATGAGTATACCCCCCCCCCCCCTGCTTGTGTAACCTCCTGTTCTAATCTGTTTCTACAACCGTGCCCAACCTTGCGTTGACCTTAGTGTTAAGGCGAGATTTTTCTATTGTCATTGATTTTGATTTGATTTGATTTTTGATTTGAAAAATATTTCATTCAGGTTGAAGACATTTTTATAATTGTGGCGAAGGTAAATATCAATATTAAATAATATGGAGATCGATCAAAGAACAATAGCAACAATATAAGAAAAGTCTCACAAATAAATCCAGTTTCGTCACAGAATTACAAGAGCCTGTATAGCACGAATGCAACATTCTGAGGTTGCCCATGCAATGAGTAGAGTCGGAGAAACATGTTACTACTGTGCATGGAATACATGCCTTTGTTCGAGAGTCAAAATGGTGTAAATATTAAAGGTTCATTTAACATTATGAAGGCTGCAGAAACCCTAGGATTAACAGCGATTTTCCAAATATTTTCTATCGCCGTGCATCAACCAATCAAGCCTGTATAGCCTGAATGCAGTGATATAGGCTATAGACACTGTGACCACACTGAATGTCCGTGCCGCGCTGCACGTACATCAAAACAAAAAGGCCAATCATTGCTGCCGAATCATTTCCTAAGATATCTCCATGTCTACACCACCTATTACAGTCCACGATCCCATACAACTTTAGTAACCATATATATGGTCTTGAGTACAGTATAATATAGTCACAGTTCTGCCTCTATTCAGAGAAATCTCCTAAATAAATTTGTGGTGGGATGTCCGTGCAGGTTTTAGAGGGTGTCCGTGCTACAATCCTCTTTGATAGAGCCACTACTTGGCTGTGACGGCCGCTCTTATGTCTGAAAACGCTAAAAACGATGAGTTTCTGAAAAGGTAATATACGGTTGGGGCGGGGGGCGGTCTGGTAGGTCTGAGAATATCTGATATTTAAGAATAATTTGAACGAGGTATAGTATAGCCATATTGTGTATATATTAACCAGAGGCAAATGAGAAAGTAATGTGTTAAAGTAATATGGCGGATTTGCCTGTTTATTTACTTTTCATTATCTCTCTTAGAATTTCCATTGTATCATTTACTACTAGATCAAACAAATACAGTGATGAGATATATATACTTTGAGTCTGATCGTGTGAATAAGAAGCATGTATTATGGATATAAATTATTCTTTCAGTTATAAAAAGGTGTCGTTAAACTAAATATATGAATAAATTAACTCTTTTTGCTATCATCTGGTACCTAAAGACATGGGTACTGCAACACCAAATGAGAAATAACATTAAATTAGAATAGGATAAATATATCGACCTTCGTTTGAAACAATATCTGAGGAAATCACAATTAAAATACAATATAAATGCCTGGTACACGATTATCTTACAAGTGGATACCAGTGACCGACGATCGGTCACCCCTAGGTGACCGATTGTCGGTGACATTTTTGTCGTGTAAGTAAATACCGGGAACCGACGAAGGTGACCGACGATGGCAGGGAACCGATTGTCGGTCACCTTTGGACACTTTTGTCGGTTGTCGGTTGTCGGCTAAGTGGATATCGGCCTTTAGTCTGTAGGCCAGCCCCACATTGGGATAGTGGGGCTGGCCTACAGACTAAGCTGTCCTGCGCATTGTCCGGAAGGGGAAGCCAGGCATAACGTTACAAGGGCTAGATCATATAATTATAAATATAAACGAAAATGCCTACTCATTCAGCAGAAATGGCAAACATTTGTTCTTACCAATAATAGAATCTAATAAAATCTGAAGCTGTAGGACCAACCTAGGAGTCTAGAAATAACCTAAACACATTGTCCCAACTTTTGTTGCAGCGAGAACTGACAGGCGAGTGGAGGGGCATGCAACATTAAAAAAGTGTTCACTGTTGATTTTAAAAAATCACGATAACGCTTTTTGGGGGGACAAATTTATTTATTCAGGAACTTAACAAAATTACAGCAATCTCATCCTTAGATGATTTTCGTTGTGCCCTGAAAATATGGACGTGTTTAGAAAATACATAGAGGTATGTGGAGTGAAGAAAGTAAATCATCTGACTACATGTACTACAATTAAACATATTATTACAAGCAAGCAATATTGACAAATGAATGAGAATAATGAGATGAGATGAAATCAATCCAGCCTATTAGTTATTCACAAAATATTACAAATCAGAGGGGTGTGAGAGGGTGTAGGTTTTTCCTGAATTGGATACATATGAGTAGACTAATCCCTAATGGTAAAGCCAACTGAGCCGGGCAGTGTTTACATATTATACAATTGTTTATCAGAGCCTAGGGGTCAAGGTAAAGAATTATACACATAGCTACACATCGGATAGTGGCATATCATCCACTTGTATACAACTGTTAAACTACATTACAAACAGTAACAACTTGTATCTCTACATGCCGCACAAGGCCGAGTAATATACATCGAATACATCAATTAGCACAGACAAAGATAGCATTTACAGGCCTGGACCACAGGGTTAGATAGATCTACAACAAGGGATCACAAGTATATACAGAAGTATTTCACGGCAATAGCCGTTGTGCCTCAACAACATTGTTCGGGGCCTGGAGACTGAAATAATACCGTTTCAGACACATTTTTAAAATTTAATGGGTCGCCAATTAGTTTAATATGTGCTGGCAATCTATTCCATGTCGTAACCATTGTGTTAAATATACATTTCGAGTCCTTGCCAGTAGGGGGTATAAAGCTTAGCTAAGCTTGTCATAGTTGGTGATTCGGCTTGCCTAGTATGTGGAATTGAGCCTTTACCATTAATATATACTTCATGATGGGCAATTTTCGCAAGTTTAAAAAAGACAATCCATTACTTATGCTCATGGTTTTACTTATAAACTTTATACGAAGAAGTTCCACGTTGGGAGTGTAGTAATCACAATTTACGGCAATACGCAAGATTCTATTCTGTATTTTTTGCAATTTCGACAGTAATGATTGATTCAAAGGAGTCTGGCTAAAGAGACAATAATCAAAAATAGATCTATAGTAACTTTGATTTAGCTATTATCAAGGCCACATCTTTAGTCAGATTACAGCAGATTTTTCGAAAAATAAAGATTTTGCTGTTCAGTTGCATTATCAGACTGTCATATTGGTTTTTCATAGATAGGGCCTGGTCAATTGTAAGGCCTAAATAGTCATAACGATTAACAATTTCCAAATTCTCTGCATTAAGTGAGATAGATGATCTTAATTCCTTCAGTAGGGGAGCAGGTCCGAACAGCATAACCTTAGTTTTTTTATATTAACAAGCAATTTGCTACACGCACTCAATTTGTAGAATTGCGATAAGTCACTATTGATCCTGTTAACACAGTCATCTGGATTGTTACCGGTGAGGTACAAAATAGTGTCGTCTGCATACTGTATAACTTAACAGTTCATCTCCAGGTGCTTAAGGTCGTTAGCATAAATTAAAAACATAATTGGACCCAAAATTGAGCCCTGGGGTATGCCATATTTAATGGATTTTTCCGATGAGAGGTTATCACCCAGTTTAACCTTTTGCGATCTCCCATTTAAATAGGAGTCAAACCAATTTACACTATGTTTGGATAGACCAATATCATGCAATTTTTCTAACATAATACTATGGACAACGGAATCAAACGCCTTACTAAAATCAATATATATACCGCAACAGAGAATTGTTTAGCATGAGCAGCAACATTTAAATCCGATATGTAATCACATAGTGCTTCTGTCGTAGAATGACCCGAATGAAATCCCAGCTGTCTGGGACTAAGTATGTTATTAGTGTTCAAATAGTTCATAAGTTTATCAACAATCAATCTTTCAAATATTTTACCCCCAATATGGGTCAAGGATATAGGACGTACATCACTAGGCGATGTAGGTATATATATTCATTTTCGGTATCGGTCTGACTACAGCAACCTTCCAAGCGGAGGGAAAGGTAGAGGTTCTTCTCCAGTAGCACACAACATTTGGGGAACATTGGGATCGTGTTCCTCCTGTGATAGTTTGTAGGAAACATGTGGAAAACATCGAGCAAATGTTTTTAGCAAAACATCCTAGGAGTGTTAATTAGGATTTTATGTTCCTGGAAGGTTTTTAGCTAACATTCAACTAACTGTCTGATATAAATGTTCAAGGAACAATAATTCCCATACAGTATAGGAACGTTTCAATAAACTACGTTCCCCGAACATTAATGTACGAACATTACACAAACATTACATGAAAATATGTTATCCTACGGTTCCTGGTGTAACTTTAACATAACATTGGTTATTTATGCTCCTGGAACACAGTTTTACAAACTTTCTGCTAACGTTCTCAGATTATGTCCTCCAAACAGTAATTCCCAGACATTCAAGGAACATTTTTAAATTTACAATCTCAAATCATTATCTCTTGAGTTAAAGACAGTTTGGATTTAGATAGACACATTTTATATTCATTTACATTTTCATGTAATTTCGGCCTTCCTAATGATTTTTTGTGCCTGCTTGAATATGGTGAAAAATATAAATATGATTAAATACTGATGTTGTTAAATTGAGGAGAGCTTGTGTAGTAATGTCGCTGTTATGCCATAATTATTACAAATAAAGAGACCATTTGATTCAAGCAGTTATTTTATACTAATAGAATAGATATTTTTACAAAATCAAGTTAAACTTCTGGTTAGAACCAGGCCCTTTTTTTGCCGTCTAATGCGCCTTATCCACTTGCACGTCGGTCAAAACGCGTCGGTCACCGTCAATCGGTCGCACGCGTTTTTTGACCGACGTGCTAGTGGATACCGAAGGGACGGTCAAACGGTCGCAGGTGACCGATTAACCGTCCATGCCTCCCGTTTGACCGTCGCACCTCCGGTCAAAGAATGAAACGGCATTAATTACGTGTGGGTGGACGGTTAACCGGAGCCTCTGGAATTATGTTTTTAGGCCGTTTTTGGTCGTTTATTGTCCTATTGAAGTTATTTTTTAACTCTGATACGTCTGATGGACAACTGCAAACACTGTGCAACACATTTGGACCTTTACTTTCAGTTTATTTTTTTAATTTCACTTGATTTTTATTAATTTTGGCCCATTTTTGGGGTATTTTAGTACATATTTCGATATGTGGGTGTTTTCCTGGTGCCAAATGTGCTTATGACCATTTTGGTGAATGGTTTGGAGTTCACCTGTATATATTTTTATCATTTCTATTGATTTATGTTTAATTATTGGTATTTTTTAGTGATTATTTTGACTATTTCGACTTAAAAAGTGGTAATTTGTATGAGTATTTGTTAGTATTAAGTATTATTGTCCCCTAGCTGTGGCAAGGATAATACCTCCAGTGAGTTGCTTCAATGACTCAAAATATTCCTCTCTTATACTTGATTTTGGTGAATAGTTTGGAGTTAATTTGTACATTAATTTTTACTATTTCAATTATTCATTATAATTATTTATTGGTATTTAGTGGAGAAAATCAAAATTGTTGCTTCTCAGACCTACCATGTTTATTTGTGAGAGGAACATCTGTAGTCAATGCGATATACTTTATGCAATGCTATTCCTAGGCAAAAAAATGCAGTTCAAAAATGACCTTTCCTCACGTTTTGGGTTCTAGATTTTTTAGCCTGAGTGCCAATTTTTGTAGGATTGTATAGAGGAGAATATATGTTTTCAGGAAATATAAGCCCCAAACCCCTCATCTTAATTCCATCCTTTTCGATTTCTGTATTTTTATCATTCCTATTGATTCATGATTAATTATTGGTATTTTTAGTGATTATTTCGACTTAAAAAATGGAAATATGTATGAATATTAGTTAGTATTAAGTAATACTTTTACTCTGAGCATTGTATTATTGTCACCTGTGCCGACGATCTAATAATAATGTCTAAGAATTGTCTATATTAGAGCCATTCCCAGAAAAGTCTTGCATTTCATGGTTGGAAATCGAAAAAGATCATGATATCAATATTGAATAATATGCAGATCGATCAGGAACAATAAGAATAATATATGAATTATATTAAAAGATGCAAAGTTGAAGTAATCTTCGTAAAAACAAATAACTCCCGTTGATTCCTTTATGCTAATGTTTATTAGCTAGTAGAGAAAGGCTTATCCCTACGCGTTTCGACCGTAGCATAGGTGGTCTTCATCAGGGGAATTATATTAAAACCTATATTCGGTATAACTAATTAAAGAAATATTAAGTTAAATAACTATGCTACAACGTGGTGTAACATAGTGTACGATTGGGAGACTTTTGAAGTCGAAATAGTCGAAAAAATCATGAAAATTTACCAATAAATAATTACAATGAATAATAGAAATTGTACAAATATATTCTCAACTTCACAGAAGTGAACAGGAATGAACAGGAGGATCATCAAGATCATAAGCTCCTTTAGTTTGGCAAAAAAACCCACTCTCTCTAGTTGCTAAAAATCAAGTCCCATAACACAAGGCAGTGAACATGGCTCTGTTTGCCAAGCCTATTTTTAAAATATATATTTCAAATTAATATATCTAGTAATATCAAGGAGAGTTTGGTAGAGTCTGGAGATCGATGATTTGCTAATATATATGTAGAAATATGACCAGAAATGTCCATACAGTAATAAATCAAATGTCTGGTGGTCCCTAGGGGACTGTCTGACGGTTACATGGGTGGCTCTTTTTGACGTGCAAGTTGAGTACCGAGGACGGTCAAAAGTGGCCATCGGTGGTAACCGTTTGACCGTCCCCTCTGGACCCTCTTGACGGTCGGTAAAACCGACGTGTAAGTGGATACCCCACTTAACATCCATTCTCTAGCTCTGACTTTTCCTTTAATTTTGCTAGTTAGAGGGTAATTTATATCGATCTTACACTAAATCATTTGATTAATCAGGTCTAAGTCAGTAATCTCTTAAATAAACATTCACATGACTACAGGCCAGCTTGGCCAAGCAAAGCTCCAACTGTCAATTTATAGGATATTGCATACCCACGGAAAAGGATAGGAAGAAAATGATGAACCAAAATGATGAAATGATGATTTTTTGAGTTGATAAAAGAAAATGTTTGAGGGAAATTATTTGAGAGGAATTTTTTTTAAACGTTAAAATTGAACATTGGGGGAATTAGTTAAAAACGTTAATTCTATGTTAAATGGGAATGTTCTCCTAACATCTTTTTCCACTATTAGGATAATGTTGTAAAAGTATGTTCTAGTATTGTTATAAAAAAACAGTGGAAGAATGTCTAATATCGCATTTTAAGGAATTAATATATAAAATAATTGCCAAACCTACACACCAGTGGAAAAAGAATTGTCTAAGAATGGTAACAACAGTACAGTTTCTCTCATATCTTCCTTATTTAAATATATTTGTTGATAGAATTACATATATGGGGGTAGGAAAAGAATGCTTTCTGAATTTCAACATCTTAGCAATGTATTCCTAGTAGAAATTGGGTTTTTTATTACTTCGTGGGGGCGTAATTTTCCCGCGATGTGTAGGCCTACGCGAGTGCGTCTGAAATTCAGGTGGCAAGAGGCAGAGTTGCGTTTCACTCAAATACCCAGAGTGCGGAAGCCCAAATTATAAAGCAGGCAAAAACTGGAAATTATATAAGATTTCCCAGTACAAGCGTCTTCGGCACTCATACTGTCTTTGGCGCTCGTACCACCTTTGGCGGAGGGAACCTTAAAAAAGGAGGGCAGAAATATCAAATGAGAATGAAGTAACACATATAGACTGGTGTTTTTGTTAAGTTTATTTGTACCATAGCATAGGGTAAACCTCCATATCCCTGAAACAAGTGAATAAAAAGATACAGGCTAACTTGAATCACTTTGGTGAAAAACATTAACGCTGATTATATTTATTTGCGAATAATTAAAATATAGTTCTTGTTTATTTATGATAAAACACTTCATCTTTGTAGCATTTAAATATTTAAGAAAAAACATAAGACAGAATTGGTTTGGTACACCTTATAAGATTCTAATGGCTGCAATCATAATTGCTGTTTCTAGAATAAGACACATACAGTTATATCTTACCTAGTGTTGGGAATTCGGGCCACATCAAAATAGTATTAAGGCTTTACTTAGAACAGATATTTCAGACAATCTATCTGAATCTTACATAGCAATTATAAGTCGAGTATTTATAAATCATTATTCCAGTTTTGATATGGTTACTTGATATCCCATCATTATGACTATGATGATAATGAATATCTTATTGCAGTAGCTTCCAAATACATGAAGGGAGGGCATTAGATAATCAAATGTTAGCTGTGAACAAGTCCAAGTAGTCTGGCTTTTCCTATCCAGTCATCTCTAGGCAGGTAACAGCCGTTTATTCTCCTGTTGCCAGTGAAACCAGCTCTTCCATGCATTACCCTCCAATTATCCACAAACAGTACAGTTCCCGGCCTCAGCTTAATCCAGAACTCATTCTCTGGCCGGCTAATGATGGATCCAAGCTTACCTATAGAAGAATATAACTCATTAACCAGTTTCGCAGGGACAGTGCAGAGTGGAGCTCGATCATACTGGTTGTATCTTATGTTCTCCAAGGTGTTTGTCACTGGATGCACTCGGAGAATGGTATCCAAACTTCGCACATGGTGTCCCTTTTCAGCGTTCTCATGGTGAATCCTGACTTTACACAAAGTTCTAAATGCTACTGGATCAGTTGCTCGGAGGTCTTCAGCAACCTGAAAAATAGTTTGGCTTTTATTTCCTCTAAACACCTCCCGTTTACATCACAGGTTAAGACAAATATGTACAACTCAATTCTTGATTCACTGGTTAGACGAGTCACTTTGTTTTAGTAAATGGATATATAATCAGTAGGATTATTAAAGATGAAAATAATTGACCGTGCCATATTAAAATAAGTACATAATATTTCAATGGAAATTCGTTCAACTTACATTGAATCCATCAACAAGCAAAGTCTCTCCACCTGAACCATCGTGAAATATACAGTGGAAAACCTGAAAATATATTGTAGACCATATGATCGAGTTTCTACTATGTCCACGATTCGATGATTATAAACCATGGCTCTATCAACCCTAATCTAGTAACAAATGAAAATGAATTTCTCTTCCGAAAATTTTGATTATTATTATTGTCATTATTCAATTAACAGGCTTTATTTTCGTAGTATTATCATGAATGGAATATATTAGGAAAATTGTCCTTTCAGCTTATGGAAAATATCTTCCTGGACAGGGTCTGAATAGAGAAGTTGAAAATTGTTCCTTTGAAAGCATGCGAGTAAAAGATAAATTCACGCATTATTCAAATATTTCCTATCCAGATTTTGGAATTGGAAAATACTTTATTTGCCAAGTTTTGCAGGTAAAGAGGATGACAAATGGGTAGGCAGGCTTCTGGATAAGATCCAGCTCTTCCAGCTGTTACCTTAAACGGATAGTTTGCTAGGCTATTAGAGGGGCTAACTAGAATATTCTCAAAGTTGTACAATATTCTCCATTATTCTATATGTATGACAAAATCTACACTATTACATATACAAGGATATGCTGCTAAAGACAGTGGATTTTGATCTCCCATATCACGGGAATGATGTGAGAGAGATCGTAGGGGGTGAGAGGGATGGATGGGTGGATAGATAGACAAATGGAGATAGATAGATATATACGTACATACATACATACATATACATACATATACATACATACATACATACATACAGAATGGATGGATGGATGATGGATAGTTGGATTTATGGATCTAGACCAATCGCGCCTAGTCCGACTTTTGTATACAAAAGCACAGCTTCTCATAAAACATTACGAACGGCGCCCCATAGAAAATTCCAATGCCCACTTGTCCGGGTACCTGCTAGATTTCACTTTTCCGCTGTTTTTCCCCCTGGTTTGTCCGCCGCCACAAGCCATAATCCACATGTTTGTAATAGTACTACCGATCAAGCAAGTCAAAATAACAAAACAGGACTGAAAAATTACGAGCATCGATATGGTGAAAGTTGGGCCACATGGATCGACCAGCCGAAATTGCCCGAAATGCATGGGAATGGTACATAAGGCTCCTCATAGACCTGACTGAGTGCTGGGTAAGTGCTCTGGCCAATCACATAGCGCCACATCATCGCGCCAGCAGCTCAAAAAGAGGCAATAGTCAATGAAATCATAATGTTGGAGTGAGGAAACCCCCGCAAATTGCTACGAACGGGACAAATCAGTATCGGTATGAATATTTAACAAAATATATAATCTAATTGTCTGCGTCATCTTATGGTAATATACCATAAGATCGGCGGCAGACATGGCCAGGCAAAACACTTGAAGACCCTTCTTTCTAGCAGCAACACAACCTTTAGTGGCCGGGTCTCCCGACTAGTGATGGCGGTGGGACGGTGGGCACATATCGATGCTGTCATTCAACAATTTATAAGGTTAACTAAGCAACTAATTTATCACAGGAAACAAATATTCTCACTCATTCTGGCGGCTAAACTTCTGGATCCAAGAAGACAAAGCATCATGACTGAATTTACCTAGTAGAAAAATTAAACAATGTCTAATTCCCATTAAAATGACTTTATTCTGCATATATCCTCTCACTGTCTATCTTTAAATCGATCATTCTATAATAGTAAAGATACTAGATTTAGTTTAATGCTGCACCAACACCAATATTGCCTTTCATAAAGAGTTCTCCAAACTCATTTAATGTTGAACATGACACTCTCTCCCTCTCCGTCCTTCTCTCAGAAAGAGGGGGGTCAGGGATGGGGGTGGGAGAAGAGTGGATATAAATATAAATATGCCTTCTTTTTTCATTTGTCAATATCTTTAGATCTTTATATTGATCAGTTAGTTAAAACCAAAGTTAACATTTGAGTTGTATTTTGTTTATTTACTTTTTGTTTTCTGGTTATGAATTTCATATATTTTGTTTTGCTGACATTCATGGAGATCTTAATTTTGCACCAATGCAATTTAGATTATCATGTAGTTGGTTGATCATTTTTTGTAGGACGGTATCATATCTGCATAATGTTGAATGATTGAATTTCTACTATTGCATTTAAGTCATTTATATAAATCGAAAAGAGAATAGGTCCTAAAATTGTTCTTGAGGAACTCCGAAAGTTATGATCCCTTATGTGTTTAGAAGAACCTCAAATGTAATTAAAACAGGAATGTATATGATATAAAAACATATATCTATATATCGTCCTGTAAAAAGTAAGTAATGATTTATGATATAGCCGACAGATTTGTGATAGCCGAGAAATGTGCATTGCAACAAAAGTCACTCAGTATACCTGGATGCCAGCAGGTAATGACAGGTATGTGTTGTCAGTGTGCGCACCAAGACCAAGGTTTGTGTAGGCTGTATCACCTCGTGCACCATCCGCAGTGAAACTCCACATATCTCCAAACATGGTTCTCTAAAAATTAGCAAAGCTTTAGTTAATTAACATGGTTATCATAGTAAATGACATGTCATTTATTTCTACAATTCTAATGTTCTTCGTGTTCTATAGTCCAACAAGAAATCCATTTGAAATCCATAGATCCTGTCACAGTCCTTAAATCATGCACATTCCAGAGCTTCATTTAGGGCCAATACCGGTATCTCAAAAAGTATTAAATGAAAAAAATCTCAAACATTAAAGGCCGATTCCAGGACCTATTACCTACGATATATCCAAAATGCAGCAATACCATTCTTAGATCACAGATCAAGATGCTGATGACAGGCCGGGACCATGAATCCTATTTGTCTACTCTCTCTCGCTGGGGCTTGCATTATTTTAACAATTTATAATTCGCATGCAGGTACATTTAAAATGCCAACACTGGAACTACACTTGCATTGGGTGCATTATGCTGATACATGTATGCATGCATTTTAAAGGATACGATTTTATGGAACCACATGTGTATTAGTCTATTGCACTAAATGCAGACTAATAAATCTAAGAAAAACTAATACCAGCAGAACTTCCCTTCAGCATAAAATAATTTTCAAAATTACATTAGTAACGTTAGTATTAGCTCAGCGAAGTCTGATGAAACAAAGCGGACTAGATATTCAAAGACCAATAGAAGAAGGAAACCTAACGTAAGAAATAAATAATATATTGGGTCCATAACGATGTTTGCTTGCTAAATATGACATCAGCTAAAAAATAAATAAAAATAAAAAGATCTACCGACCTATCGACCCAAATTTTTACCACCAGGTTTTGTTTTGGCGGCCTCATGGTAAATAATTAACTGACCTGGATGAAGCAGACTCTTTCAGCAGCAGCCTTAGTAGCATCAAGATTAGCAGGCACGCCATCTACCAGTCCAATTCCATACTTCAACAAACTCCTGAGCAAATCTTTCAAACCATCGTCGTTTTTCAATAAATTATTGAAATCAACTCGGGGAAGCTCCTCGTTGGATATTATGTCCTTGTTCCACAACAGTTTGGGAACTATTTCCCGTTTTGGCCCAGGATAGGCGTTTACAAGTAACCATGGCAACGAGTACCTAGTAATGTGACCATCAGGCCACGTTAGGGTCAGTTCCTCTCCATTACCTTCGCCTGAATCGTACAAGTCCACTTGCATGGGTTTGACTTCGGCGTCGATATCTTGGATGAGAATATTTTTTTGGTTTGTGGAGTGGTTATAACATACATCACAGCGACAATGGTCTCGCAACCATAAGTAGGGCAAAGTCAATGTTGCATTTTCAGATGCCCAAACTATGTGATCCGCCTCAGTGGTCAGTGGTGATTCCATAAGTTGGGACGTAGAAAGGTGTTTCTTAATGTTGGAGAATGTACCGGGCGAATACTGCGGGGGCAGCTTTTGGTGTAAAATTGAGGTGTGCAGATACCGGGAGTTGCCATAACTAGAAGAACGCAAAGGCCTTCTAAATCTAAGAAGAAACTTGCACCTGGAATTGAACATTCGTCGTAATGCTTGTCCTTGAATCATGATTCCACGTGTACTTGTCGTCTGAAAAATTACAGATTTTACAGTATTAGATCCCCGGATTAGATCTGATCAGTCAAACACGTCAAATAATATAGCATTAGATGAGTAACTTTATCCACACCATCTCTGGTATTCTTAGGCGATACATACAAAATGACTTGACTTGAATTAAGCGTGCTCTGATAAAACAGCCTTTCACAACTCTCGACATAAAATACCAGAGAGAAAACTAAGTCACGAGGACGCGATATGGCCAAAACAAAAATAGGTGTGTTTCCGATTGAACTAGCTGAAAACCGGGTGTGTGTGTGTGGTGGTGGTGTGTGGGTGGGGGGGGGGGGGTAATTTTCTAAAAAGAATTTAGGAACCATCTTCCAGGAACTGTCAAAAGTCGGGGAGGTCTTCTCGGTATGGGGAGGGGGTAAATCGGAAACAAACCTATTTTTGGGAGGGCCTATTTCCTGTGACAAGTCTATATAGTGTATCGATTGCGATAAGCGAATCATCTAAAGCTATCTGATAAAGTGGGGTAAGTTTTTGATTGGTGCAAAGCAACTCTACAGGTATAGGGTGACTTCAAGCTTATCGATAGTCAGGAATAACAAATATCAAGAAAGGAATGTATATAAATTTAGGGCTTTTTTTTAAAAAAAAAAACAGCCCTTAAAACTGTTTAAATATGTTCATAAATCAAGTAGATATATGACCCATTCTCACGAAAGTGGTGCAACCCCCCATTTTTTCCACTTGTTGGTCAATAACTTGGTCGATTCTGATCTGAGAGACAAATGGATTGACCAGATGCATCCGTCTTTACATGAGCATCAATAAGATGTACACTTTTGTGTATCTATAATGTATACTTTATTAGTTATGTACAATCTAATCAGGAGAAATACCCAAATAATCACTACCTAACTTATAGTTATTATAGAAAAAAATCCAATTGAATTGATATACATGAATAAAATTTATGGCACAGAATAGGGCATGAAAACCAAACAAAATGATATATTAAGTTTAAATATATTGGCAGAATTTATGCTCCCAACTTAATCTATAAGAAAATGGCTAAATTGAGGTGAAAAAACGTCGCCAGACAAAATGGCTGTGCTTTTTATAATTATTAAATAAATTTTCTCTAAATAGTTTGATTTCATAACCATAGGTATGGAGACATACATATACCACCATTGGAAGATACTTATTCCTTACAATCAGGAGAAAACCCTGATAATCAGTGGAAAAAAACGTCGCCACCTGGCGACGTTTTTTCACATATTTTTCCAAATATTAGCCAAATTAAATTATTTTCCTCCCAATGTTTAAATATGGTTAGCTTTAAGAATAACTTGACAAAATAATCTCAAAATAACTCTCCTGATTTAAATACTGGGCTGTATACATTGGGCGACGTTTTTTCTCTTGATTAATGGGCGACGTTTTTTCTCTTGATTGATGTGTTTCAGGAAAATGAGTCACAGGTCGTATAAATTGGATTTTCAGATATCATAATTATTGAAAAGTTATGATGAATTGGATTCCAATGTTGAAAATATTAAGGACATCTAAGACATGTTTCCATAATTCATGTTGGTTGTATTCATATATTCATGTTTGAAAAAAAGTTTGCAATATTTCTGAATGGGAAATTACCAGTAAAGTAGCTAAATACACTCCATAGGACGATCTTAGGAATTGAAGGATATATTTAATACATTGTCCTGAAATTTGGCACAGATATTGCTATGATCATTAGTACAAGGCACCCAAAAAATGAGAATATTCCAACAAAGCAATCTGATTATTTAATCATTATTAATAACATCCCTTTCTGACTTGTGACTCATTTGTCCGAATCACATCATATATTACTCTACTGCAGGAAAACGTCCCCATCCTTGAGTGGATATTGTCATGATGACAAATTTTCAATAAGTAATGATAAAATGGTCTAAAATGGTGTGAGTCATGTATTTAAAACATCAAAAATAACAAACAAGCTGTATATAATTTACTAAATTTGGCATAGATTGGGCGACGTTTTTTCACTCAGAAAAAACGTCGCCCAAATTTGAAGCCTCAAATGTGAATGATTTACCAAAAATCTGTCTATGTATTGATACTCAGTGTTAAAAGTTGATATTTTATTACATCATAAAAGAAAAAATAGAACGATTTGAGAATAAAAGATAAAAAATACAGTCAATGCTAGGATGCTTCATCTGATTTATATGGAAATCCAGTTTCTGACTTTTTTTGTTGTCCCCTATTTGAAAAGATTTTATACAAGAAAGAAAATTCTTTCTTGCCTATTACATCAGGAAAACATTTAGTTAGAGAATGGTGATAGAAATAATTGATGATATACAAATTAAATAAGAGAAATGATCTTTACTAAGAAATATAGGGGTGTGCGACGTTTTTTCATCAAATTTTCTTCACCAATCTTTGATAACCTCCTATACAAAAAATAATGGTCTAATTTAATGGCAAATTCAGATATATTACCGCCTATATATTACCTTCAAACCTACCAAATCTCAGATTGATCAAACAAAATATAATTTTTACCCTTTTAGAATGGGCTGCACCATTTTCGTGAGAATGGGTCATATATATTCAGTGTTAGTATTCAGAGCGTTCAGTCCAATTCTTTTGAGCCTGACCCATATACTGGTACATGTATAGTATAAACATATGATATGAATAGGACTTATCTTAGATGGACTCTATAGGGTCGCATTATTTTGCCGTTATTGATCCCCCTTGTCACACTCACGTTTTTTGATATACTCCCCCCTCCTCCTCCTACCATGCCCGCTACTGTGACGTTATTTTAATATTGTATTGGCCTTAAAATGCAATTTTAAAAGAAAATCCTGGGCACCGCCCCGCCCCATCGATTATTAAAACAATAGTGCACTTTTTCATAAAAGCATGAAATTTGGCATAATGGTACTTTTTGATGTGCTGTAGCTATAGACCCAATCTGGAATTTAGTTTCCTTGGTCATAGTTGCTATGGAACCATTCTAATAAAGAATTTGGCATTTATAGTTACATCAGCTCATGATAGAAATTGTCATTTGACTGCTTAGAGTGAATTTAAGCAGGTAATAAATTGCTGTTAAAAATGGAATTTCTCAAATAGATCAATATAAGGAGCTGATTCCTCTTAAAATGACATGTTACCATGCAGATGACCATGTTGTTGCTAAGTAACCAATGCAGATAGAACATATTCAATGACACCAATGAATTCCTTGGGGTCGATGTAGTGGGGGTAGACTTGTGCAAGCCTTTGATTCTGTTTTTTTGTTTAAAACACAATATTATCAAAAATATATTCTCATGTTAGAGTCACTACGGCCTCGACTGAGGAATCAAGATGCCAAGTGACGCCCAAGCATCAGTAAGGCCTTTGCTGTGTGCGCTCATTGAGTTAGTGGGGGTAGGGATTATCAAGTTAACTGTATCTTTAAAATCTACTGAGATATAGGCTGATTCCTATCAGCCAATCAGATTTCAGCTTATTTGCATACAAACAAAGGGCCAAAAATGGCACCCTGTCTTGTCTTTATCAGCACCCTCAAAACCAGGGGCGGATCCAGGATTTCATGAAGGGGGGGTTCAGGTCTTAGAAAAGGGCACATGTTGGGGAGGGGGGGGGGGGGTCTGTGAGCGCCGAAGGCGCAAAGCCCTCAGAGGAAGGTCCAGGAGGGTTCTCCCGGGAAAATATACACCTCCTGGTGCATTTTGAGTGGATAAATATATTTTTTAGTGTATGTATTTTAACAATATTTGCTGCTCATTTCATTACAGATGATGTAGCAAAAAATAATAGATATTCACAATGACATGTTCAGGCTGGGTCAGTTTTTTCATGTGTGCTGTTTTACTACATGGCAGTGTGAGAGAGGGGCAAATTTTGAAAGTCTCTATTCTAAGACACTGTGACTCTAATATATAGGTTTTATGCTTTCAGGAAAACTTTATTCCAACAAAATCAGATTGTGGAATTGGTCTTTTTGTGCCTTTTGAATATCTTTCCTCGCTTACTCTGACAAAAGTAGAGCCTTCATTGTTGGAATTTATTGAAAACTCAATAATTTCCACTAAAGATGAGACAGATGAGAACCATATTTGGTGTAAAGAGTCTATGAGTTATGATAAGAACCTGTAGTCTCAATACCTGATGATCAATACTTACAATGGTTTGGCGGTTATTTTCTGATATTAAAAGTAATTCTCTTTCCAATTCATCCCCCACCTTCAGTAAACGGCTGACTATTTAGTCTTTCTCCTCATAGTTTTTTTAAATAATTTTTTTACAAAATCGATATTCACAATTTAGGCAATTCGAATTTGTCTCAGGGGTTTGTGAAATAGCTTCATACTTACGTCACCATAATGACAAAAACTGTAACACATTAGTCGGACAAAATTCATGGGATTGAAATGACTAATGCTATTTTAAATTAGAAACAAATTCCCAACAATTAAAGCAACAAGTCAAGATAAAAGGCCAGTTGAAAAATCAATTTGGGTAAAAATGTGGCCCTATTCAACCTGAAAATTCATCAAAATTCAAACTTTTAAATACAAATCACACAAATAATTGATCTATTTGATTTTCGAAATAAAAACAACATGGGCCACACTCTTATCACCATTCAATATCTTATATCCACTTGAAAACATTATGTCAATTATTTATGTATGTCCAAATGGCCAGATTTCATGACCAGTAAGGGCTTTACTTACATCACAAACGAAAGAGCGCGCAAGCTAGATTATTTCACATGAGGTGAAAATAATAATCTTAAGAATTTAATAGCGTTATTAGATTGTATATGCCCCTATGTACACCATTCACTATCCCATATAGAGTTGAAATGATTATTTCAATCATTTACACATGACAAAAGGGTCAGATCCTATAGGCACAAAGGGCTATACTTACTCACATGAAAGAAAGCAATAATTGTTAGATACATTATAGCCTAATTTCCCCTTTTACTTTTTCAATCATATAATAGATTCCAGTCAGAAAACCAGTTGAAAAATTATCATTTGTCATAATGAGGCCCTTTTTGACCAATTTAAACCGAAGGTTGCAAAAATTGTTTAATCATCTTAAAACTTTAACAAAATGATTAGGGCGGTACTGTGAGTACATGGGAGAAATTTGGTGAAATTTCCTTGAATAAGTTCTGAGATATAGGGTGGGTCAAAAACAACCCTTTTAGGCAAATATGGGGGCAAATATGGGGGGTAAATAGGTAAGTTACACAGTGAATGGTATAATAATAGGTCACATTGCTGTAGCCCCCAAAAGGCTAATTTTGAGACAAGTTCATCGTTTTGGGACAGGAAAAAGGCAATTTTTGGTGGGAAAAAATGCAATTTGGGGTGGGAAAAAAGGGCATTTTGGGGCGAAAAAAAAGGCAATTTGGGACAGGAGAAAAAGCAATTTGGGGTGGGGAAAAAAGGGCACTTTGGGGCTGGAAAATGGGCACTTTGGGGCTGGAAAAAGGGCACTTTGGGGGAGGGCAAAAAGGGCATCATGGTGCCCAAGGGGGGGGGACCGAACCCCCCCCCTGGATCCGCCCCTGAAAACATTCTATTAAAATAAAATGACCTTGATGGGAACAGAAAATGACTTGACTAGGCGACCCAATGCGGACCGTAGGGCCGGAGGACCAACCCATAATAACAAATAACGGGTCACCTTTCTTCCACCTAGTGCTCTTTACTGGTATGGGGAAAAGAATGAGATTCAACTAACTAGGAAATTCCTCCTGTGGACCTCCTTCATAACTTTGTGCAGGCACTCACAACAACCTAGAGAAGTTTTGAGTTTACAGGGATTATCATGTAAATTGTCTGCAGACATCTGTACCATAATCTTGTTATTATTTTGTTATTATGTTGTCAGCCTCACTCTACACAGAACCCACTTTCCAATGAATCAAGCTTTGACAGTGCAGAGCTGTGACGTTCTCATGGCTCTGCGCTCCATTCTTCCACTATTTGACCTGTCTGATATCTTTCAGGACTCTGCAAGCTAACACTGCAAGCTAACTCTGCAAGCTAACGCTGCAAGCTAACTTATACCTTACATTAGTAGCGCAGAGCTGTGACGTTCTCACGGCTATGCGCAAAAGGCACCTCAGGAGCAAGCTGAATGTAAATCTGAGTGCTCAAATTTACAAAACTGCCTTTCTTCCACTATTTGACCAGTCGCATATCTTTTATGACTCAAGCAAAGCAAAACAAAGCAAAACAAAGCACAGCAAAACGAAGCAAGGCAAAACCAAACTTCGCTCTTTACAAATCCTCCAAAATCGAGCGTTGCGGATCATAACCCGAAGTAATAGCTTTCAAAATGTGGATGAATATTACCAGCAGATCAGCCTGCTCCCATTGAGGAAAGGGAGGAGATTGCACCTCCTGTAACAAGCATACTGAATGAAAACTAATACAAAACTTATAGCTGAAAAACATAGACAAACTAGACACTTCTTCTCTTCTTATTATTACAATGTAGCCTTCCTCAATTGTTCTCCCCACCCCCCACCCCCCCTAACTCCTCCTCCTCCTCCTCAGCCTCGGTTCCTCACTCAAATCTGACTTCTTTACCCACATATGGTTACCTGTCAAATGTATATGTGTTATAGGTTATATTTCCTTCAACTTGCTAGCATGATGAGTATATATCTAGTATTTCTACTCACTAAATTTACATTATTTTAATAGAATTTCCATTTTGTGCATGGTGCTACTTGCCTGGTTAAATTATTGATTATCTATCAGCGGGTACTGAGCTCCCTACATAGGAAGGATTTCAAGCCCTACCATATAAAGTTTAAGTATTATTTGTGCAAAGGTAACAATGCTCCTTAGGATTGACAACACTAAGGAGGCCTTTGCAACGATTGGTTTGCAAAATTTAATGATTTTTGGTGCAAATAAAAGTAGCAACAAGAACAACAAGTGTGTTGAGGGGGGTGGGTGGTGGGGCGGGGATGGGACAGATAAACCACAGCTTAATGAAAAATGACAGCCTAGGAAGCATAAAACTTAGAACAAACATCTCACTGGTGCCTGTACACTTCTCTAGACGAGAGGTGACCATAAACCGCCTTGAGAAAGGCGGGCGCAGCTGGCATACTTCGAATTATTCCGTCGCCCCAGGCTTTTAGTGTCAAGGCCCAAGTACTTACAGAACTCAACGTGATCATGTCGTTTTCCTATTAAACATACCGATAGCCGACATCCTTACCCCAAAATCGCAACGATATTATGTCCTCTCCAAGTTTTGTGCGAAGAAATAATCAATCTAGGCTGTAAAATAGATTATCGATATTCCTATACTATTCCTATGGGGATGCGTTGGGACCTGCTGACCGCCATTGGCCCCACCACATTGGAGCCCTAGGGTCACCCTAACGCCAAGCAGAGCAGGCATAAAGCGTCCCGCAGACACGACGCCAGTGGCGGTGGTGTCTGCGGGACACTAGGTAGGAGGGAGCAGGAGGGGGGGGGCTGATAACAAACATTTAATATATAAATATAGCCTAATATAACCATGCAAAACACTGCTACCCTCACGCAGTTATACTATTTGGACAGGCAGGTCTTATGGTTATACCCAGGGGTAGGCTACTCTGACCTGGAAGTCTATACAAGGGCCAACACAAGGGTAGTAGACATGATATTGTGTCCATGTTTGTGGAGTCATACTTCAGTAACTATGACAACTAATGAAGATTTCTATATATCAAGTTAAAGCTACGGAGCTAGGCTATCCAGACAATATATTTAATCGTTGTGGCGCCCATGGTTTATAAGCAAAATCAAAGAGTATATATTATATTCCTCTGCTAAATGCAAACTGGAAAGGGGCAAAATTAAGCCCTAAAGTACGAGTTAGTTACCTTGTTTCCATGGTCACCATTGTATTCTATTGAGCGTTAATTACGTATTCAGCAGGGAGGTAACCAACGTACACCTCTCTGTACCCATAACGATGTTGATATTGCATCATAAAGGGGTTCTCTAGTGACCTGGGTAATGTTCCCAGGTGAGACTGATTATCAACAACTGGTTTCTTGATGGTGATCAGAGAGTGATCAGATGACCAGAAAGAGTGGCGATATGCTAGCGCTGGTCTGAACGCCTATTTTTTCCTTTAGTAATATCGATAGCCCATTGAGTATCGATCCTAATCCTATCCTTCCTAATCTTATCCTTCCTAATTTTATACATATCATTTGATCTTTCCCCTCACCAACCACGCCAACCCACCCCGCCGTCCTGGTCGCATAGAATGACATAGCATCTATGCGACCCAGAGCTAAAAAACAAAGCTGTAGACCCAGGTTCGAGCTTCCAACCTTCTACTCTGCAGTCCAGTGACTTACTGACTGAGCCATGCCCCATAGTTGGGTAAGTGTCACCTAAAGAGCTGTTATAAACATGGCCTTACTGGTATGGCAGAGGAAGGAAAAACGTCCATTACTCCTTTATTAATGCTATGATGACTGTGTTACTTTAAAACAACGATCTAGCGATATTCAGGGGGCGTTCTGTGGCAACGGAAATGACCAAATATATGAGGTGACTGTAAAAAGCTGATCGTGTGCCGTTTCTCCGAAGTAGAGAGACTGAGGGTGACACATATGGTAATTGATATGTACCTTGTCGGCACCGTACGGTGGCCACAAACTGAGTCACCGTGGCGTCTAGTGATGTCATTGTTAATTCTATATTTCACGAAATAGGTTACGATATGTCATGAATCATTAAGTCTCCAATGCACTCCTTCCATTGCTGAGTAGCAATGTTTGGCACAACATGGTTTCGCTTGGTGTAGCTCATCAGGCACTGAGTTAATCCCAAATTTAGGGATTATTCCGGGGATATGTAAAGGGTTGGGTTCAACCAATAATTTCTATTCTATTATCATTATCATTAATTATCATTATTTGAATGCAATATAATGATAATAAGTTTTATTCAAAGAATAAAACATGAAATGATGAATTTATGGTCGATATTGATTAATAAAGCCATAGTTGGATTATTTTTTTTGTTAAAAGAGAAAGATGCCTATAACTTTGAGACTCAAACCAGATCTGTTCTCTTTTTACAGAAAGAAGAAAACTCTGTTCCATTGGATTTCTCAGTCATCCTGGAACAGGAGTGGAGGGCAGCCAGACGCCGAATTATAGAGGGCATCCGTAGCAGAGCTCGAGCTCAGCATTTGATGGAACGTTTACACCATTGTTGTCCACTTGCTACCCCACAGTCCTAACCCTCTGGGCTCAGGGAGTCTAGAGAGTATAATGGCACCAGTAGAGGCCTATCGTCACAGTTTGAGGGGAAGTCTTGGGCTATTTACGTTCATAAATATAGATTGTTTTTGTAGGCTGACATTGCCCACTATCCCGTCCACCATTCTCCTTACTGTCCGGTCTTCCTCCCGTGGCTAGTGGCATTAAAATTGTTTCGTTTTTGTCTAAAATTTGTGCGGGAACCATCGCCGATATAAGCGATGCTTCCGCACATATATAGCTTTGTTTATGACTGTTTGGCTGGCGCTGCTGGTGGCGCAACCTGATGGGAGGGTGAGACACCATTCTCCCGAAGTTTGCCCCGAGCTTTCACGATTCCCGCCGAGCCTACAAGCATGGTCATGGCTTTCAAGTTCTTCATGCAGAGAAAGCGTCAACGCGAGAGGTCTGTCACGCCGTAATTATACCATTAAGAGCTAAAATTTGTTGGTCAAATCTCTGCATAAGGGCCTGACTTAGGCACTCAGATAAGTTAAGGGTGTTTGTGAATGGGAAATATAGGGGTTTTTTTTTATCCTGTCCAATGCTGGGTAATAGTTGTAGCGCCGATGGACGGGAGGCGATTTCTCTAGCTTTTGTGTAATGCAGTGCATAATTTTTTTAATTATGCCATTTCGCCAACTAGTCGAGGCCCTCCCCGAACACGTTCTCCTTGACCAGAAGCTGAAGGAGACAAAAACCTCCCGCAGAAAAATGATAGCAATCTCGCACTCTTTTGAACAATAAATACATAAATTAGTGCATATATAAACTGCAATTTTCGTAAATACTGTCTACACATTGGCTGTCGCACCAGTTGGCAACAGCCGCTTTGAGAAGAGTGTGAGTGTTAATTACTTCCTGACAAAGATGGCCTCTCATTGGATGGGACCCTAAGCAGCATCCTCACAGTAAAGCTGGAATGCCCGGAACCATGCTATAAATTTGAGCCTAATGATGACCTGCTCATAGATGCAAAAAAGGCAACGTGGACATACAACAAGCAGCATACAAAGAGAGAATATGGGACGAGCCGGCAATAATAAAAAATATTGGACGAGATTCGTCCACATAAGCACGATGCAATTTTTTTTTTTTTTTTGGGGGGGTGGGGGGGGTGGGGGGGGGGGTGGGTGCATGCCTGAACCCCACTAGTGGTGGGTTGGGACACCAATAGGCCTACAGAAAACCGCAGAAAACCTCCCGCATTTCAATCCCCACAACTTGGGCAAGACTTGGCAGGTCTGGTGTTGGAAGGCCGTCGGGAAAGCCTCTACCATCTACATTACTCCTGACAGTTGGCCGATAAAAGCATTGGCAAGTATCGCCAACTGTCGGCGATGTACAATTGGGACTGGTGCAGAGGCAGCTTTAGAAATGTGGGTTTTTAACAAGTACTAAGTTAACTAATTATCAAGTTATGCACCGATTTGATCAACTGTTTACATATTTAACTTTGTATTCAGTGTCAACTTAATTCATATACTTGGCGTTTCCACTGGAAACGATTTTCTCAGCCTCTAAACCCCATTTGATCAAAGACAATCATCCCCGAGTGGCCCATGACAAACACCTTTAAGAGAGGCCTTTAAGAGAGGCCTACCAGCACCGGTTGAGGCGGGACCTAAGTGGTAAACAAGGTGCGGTAATCAAGTCTCTCAACGCACGGCTGTCAATCAGCCTACAATAACGTCGAAGTGCGACATGTAAGACTGATTGAAAGGATTAGATATATGGCATCCTCGCCTGATGTCACATCTAAGCTTAAACACCTCACAGACAGTTAAACAAGTTATCAAGATGTAGATGCAGTATCAGTGATTGGCACTTTTCATACTGACTCATATGTTTTTCTCAGCCTATGTCTGAGAAAAACAAAAAACTGGGGAAATTAGGGCACTTTACGTTTACTTATACCTTGGGCTTGGAGCTTATACTGGGGTCGACGGACCTGTACGTAGGCCAGACAGGCCCGTAACCAGGGGGTGTCAGGGGTGTTCGAACGAACACCCCCCCTGCCACCTGTTGGGTCAGTGGTCCCCCCATAGAAGATAATTTTTAAAAAAAATTAAAAAAAAAAAAAAAAAAAAATTTAAACTTTGACTAATTATTTAGGCACCCATCCTTTGTGAGTCTCTGGAGTTCTCTCTAGAGGGTTGGCAATATTCCTGAGCCCTGAAATCAGATGGATCCGCTCATCTTACAATTGATTCTCTTTGATATGGAGTCGAAGACATGCCATGTGTGAGGGTGTGTGTGAGTGGGTGTGTGGGTATGGGGGTGTTTTACCCCACCCCCAGCCCCATTTGATGGGACAAAGGTTACTCATTTGGGTGGTTGTTTTGGGGGGGTGTTCGGGGTGTTTTTCCTCTTTATGTGTATGGTCGATTCTTACAAAATTGGAGTGAGTGAGTGAGATTGGTTGCTTTACGCCCTTATCAACACTTTGAAGTGTTATATCAAGGGCGGGAGAGCTGAGAGGGAGGCAGTTTATGATCATACCCAGGAAATAGAGATAGAGAAGAAGGGAGAGAGACAGAGAAAAGAGACAAAATTGGGGCAAGCAGCGCTTTTGAATTTGAACTTAAGCATCAAAATGCAATGTCTGATTCACATTCTGTGTCATTTTAATCATGATCAGACTGGTACACATGTAAGTCCGGACAGAGCTTGATGCTCAACGTCAGTTCATTTTTTAAAATAAATGTTTAAAAAAAATGTTTTAAAGGTCAAGTGTAAAGGATTTTTTTTCGTGTTTGATACATT
Organism: Sthenelais limicola; assembly: GCA_942159475.1. Lineage (NCBI taxonomy): Eukaryota > Metazoa > Annelida > Polychaeta > Phyllodocida > Sigalionidae > Sthenelais > Sthenelais limicola. The sequence continues at coordinate 109,846,647 of OW804096.1, read as the reverse complement.
CGGGGGAGTATTTTGAAACGATCTGCAAAGTTATAAGTTCGAAACTAATAAATTAAACCAGTGAGAGCTGTTAAAGCGCTGCCATTTAGTGAGCCACTGCAACCCAGTGCGGCAAGGGTGGGTAGCCATCTTAGCACGGGCCCAGCGGCCTGTGACGTCATCCATGTCCAAGCGCGACTGGTAGGTGTGAGCTTAGAGGTGTTGTATAGTATGGCATGGGGTGTGTGTGTGTGTATGTGGGTGCGTTTGTACACGCTGCTACTGATATAAACTGACTAAACAACTCATTTCTATCCATTTTTCATAAGATTATTCATGTGTGGGTTCGTAGCTCCAACATGAAAGTGTGTGATCGCTAAGCACACATTTCAAAAGTCAAATTTCAAGCTAAGCAAACTTTTATAGGGAAATTTTTTGTTGAAATTCTTTATAGGGGGAACGCTTACCCACTGTATAACTAGCTAAACTTTAGTGGGTTTTTTATGTAGAGTGAAAAGCCTATTTAAAAGCTAATTGCTTCTTTGGACAATAGGTATAATTTGAAGCTGACCAGGACTGGAAAAAAACCTACCAACTTCACTTGCCCATTGGGCAAGTGGCAGCCAAGATTTACTTGCCCAACATCCTTTTTCACTCGCCCAAATTTATTTGCAGAATTATAAATGAGATATGTATCTTTGTTTCATTGTTTACAAGTAGACATCACAAGAGGGGTTTGAAATCGGGGCCGTAGAGATTTCCACTTGCCCACTCGGGCAAGTAACATTTAATTTTACTTGCCATTGGCAAGTAAACATAGGTTTTTTCGAGCCCTGCTGATATTCATTTAAATGATATACAAAGTGTTGATTTTGAGGTGCAGTCATTCAAAGCATATAAAAATAGACACTGCACACGCATATAGTGGCCAGGGGTTCCCCAATACCCGACCTGTATTGAATGGGCCTTTACAGGGCACTGGTGCAGTCGTATGCAGAGCAAAAATCGATGCCGAATTTGTTACTTTTAATCAGTATTTCTTCATCTGAATCATTTCTCCAGGACATATGATAGTTTTAGAGTTTTTACCTTAAGGATAGTCATTGCATTTCAAGATCTTCCACAGCTGATAATGCATCTTTAACAGTCAGTACACCATTAATTATTGTTGTATCATTTTCTACTATTTGTCCGAATGTTCCATCTGTATGTAATCATCCTCCATCTCATTTCATTTGATTGTCTCAAACCACTTTATGATAATTCATGCAAATTGTTTCGGTATCAGTTCTTGTTAACAATAAGTTTAAATCCCGAATAGCGACTCCAACTCCAACTAATACCTAAACGCTAGGTGATAATGCTTAGCCAGGCTTTAGCTTGGCAGGCAATTAATTAAGACTATGAACTTGTATTGTATACCAAACGAACCGGGAACATGTCAGCATTACAGAGCCTTTTAAAGTATTCCAATCCGTTGAGAAATGGCGACACAGTGGCCCAATATGTGCAGTCCGAATTTCGTCCGAATAAAAGAGAATTTTACCGAATTTCTCCCGAATTTAATAAATATCGGTTCGGCTCGCTTCGGATATCGGATCATTCAGCAAATTATAAAGATCGGTGATGTCCTGAACTTGCCGAATTTCGGCCGAACTTCGGCCGAACTTCGGCCGACATTCGACATCCGAGTTAACTGACATCGGCCAAAATCCAATGCAAAGTCAATGGCAAAAGCTTCATTATGATTATTGCGCAATTATTTGTACCTCTATTTCCAATCGTTGGTAAAGTAGCTAAAAAATATACTCTATAGGATGAGCTATTCGCCGAAATAATGTCTAAAATTATGTCTGAATACTTATGCTCATTACTCAAAAACTATTTAAGCCTTTTACACAATTTAAATTGTATTAAACACCCTGACATATTTATTTGACTGTCCTAATACCATATGATTATTGAGCCATTAATTGTACCTCTATTTCCAATCGTTGCAATTTGTATTTTGTAAGGGGCAAAGACCCCTCTCATCCTTTATTGCTTGCTTATATACAGGTACACAATTAGCAAGTTGTTAATTATTTCTCTTCTGCTCCAACCTCTGCTTGTTCCCACCTATCCCCATGCTAAACGCTAGGTGATAAAGCTTAGCCAGGCTAAAGCAGGCCTTAGCTTGGACATGGATGACGTCACAGCGGTGGGGTGCGAATACACACCCTCTAGTAAGGAAAACTCAGCCCTATTTGTGTACTCATCAAAAACCTGTGAAAAACGGGCAATAAAAGATTTTTTTTTTCAATTTTCAACCCTGGATGCCATCGATACCACCCCCACACATGTAAATCAGCCCTTAACTCGAATTTTACAATTTTCATTACACTTGACCTTTAAATGGTCACTAAGTAGCCAGGCAGCTGAGAAAAGGAGGCAAGTATTTTTCCTCGGGTCCTGGCTACTAACATAAACCCTGCAGCTGGGTGTATGGGATGTTTGGTCCCCCACCCCCACCCCGACTACATCTCAGTAAACTATATTCAGCTGTGTATGGTCCCCCAACACACACACCTCCAGCTCAGTAAACTATATTCATCTGTGTATGGTCCCCCCCCCCCCAACACACACACACCTCCATCTCTGTAAACCATATTCAGCTGGCAGGGGTTCAGGCTAACTTAAAATTCCCACTAGTCAGGGGGATTAGTGACCTTTATTTTCCACTAGTCCTCCTAGGTTTTCACTAGTCCTGGTAATTCAAGGCCTGGTAAAACAGTATTTTAACCAGATAATTTAGTCATATCAATGGAATTGTGTGATCCAAACAAACCTAAGGGAGGGTGGGTCAGGGGGTGTTCCCCCTGGGATATTTTGTGTACACATACTCTCTAATGCATTCTGCATTCTGGTGGATTTGAAATGAATAAAATGACTTTTTAGTGCCTGTAATTAAGAATATTTTTACAGAATCAAGCTCTAAATCTACCAATGTCTGTCATGATAAAATTCAAAGATTTCTAGACCTAAAATACAGTTTTTCCAGGCATGACAAATAAACCAAAAGAATAAAAATGTAAGCTCAGTGAACCTTGGAATTCAAAAACACTGACTGTCCCCATTTTGTGAGAATTGACTATAATGCCTTGAAAATCATAATACAATTTTGCGACTTTCAAGGAACTCAAGGCCATGTAATAACTAATAATCTCAGGGATGCAAGTCTTCAGTCCTTATTATACTGAAATAAGTATTTTTGAGAACATCCCAAATTCCACAATTTCTATTACCAAATTTTGTCAAATTATAAACAAATATCAAAAACTAGTGTCAAACCTTAAATTATCTTTTTGTTAAAGGGTCAGTTAACGGGTTCATGGTCACTTTTAGGACAATAAACTTCATGGAGCCATAAATACACCACCCAAGTCTCGATTTTTTTACTTCCATTTATGTCTAACTTATAGTCACTTACCGGCATAAATTGAGAAATCCTAGTTGAAAAAGTCTGTTTAGCACAAGAGGGCACTGAGAGTGCTGTGTGACATCATAAAGGTGAGCCAGAAATGAACATAATATCTCTACCTTCCCCCTCCAATCTCCCAGCAATTGAAACAGTTTGTTTTGGTATGCACACCTGTGTTGTTCAATATCCTTCTGCCCACCCCACCCTCCTTCTTTCTAGCAGCAATTATGAGTTGTTTATTATGTTCATAGGGCTCCTGAGGGGGGTATCTAATTTCTCTTGTCGCTACCAAAAAATGGCAATTGTCGTTTGTCCCTAAGGAAATTCTTCTGTCGTTTGTCGCTATATTTTCATAAAACAGACAAATTGTTGTCGTTAAGGACTATTAAGGTCTTTGTCGATTTGTCAGGCTAAGAAAGTATCTTTGTCATTTGTCACTAGTTGCCTTTGAAATTTGTCGATCTAAGAAAGGGCTGTGTCAATTTGTCGAATTAACCCCTCAAGAGCCCTGTTCATTGCATGTACATTTCAAGATTGGCGCACCTTTATGACGTAGGCAAACAGTGGCACCTTGAATGGAGTGTTAAACTGTGTAACTACTTTTTCACTCCTTTAAATGGGTAAAACTCACTAAATAATAAGTTGAATTAAGTAAAACCGGGGTGGTTACATTTCAATAATAGCAAGGAAATGGATTTGCTCATAATATTTTGGGGTTTACTGACACTTTAAACAAAATATCTTTGATCAGGTAAATTTATTACAAACACTCTCACTCTTAAGTTGTTTTCGTAGTGTCTTGAAACCATATACAAATTCGTCAGTGAGCATTGAGATATATTAGATTAGAAGATACCGTACTCACACCAAACTATAAACAAAATTACCTGAGAAAAAACATTAAAGATTGAATAACAATGGGAAAGATGAAAGATGAAGGCACCTGACTCATGCATACAGTGTATCTATAAATCAATTCATTAACATAAATCCTGAGGTCATCCTTGAAGGATATCGAGCTTTATTATTAAATATCGGCCTGATTGAAATAAGAATAAAAAAGAAATTGTCTAATTTGTGTACCTACTGGCCAGATATTTGTATTTCAAATATTCAAGACTTGCATACCAATATCCTGAAAAAAGGAGCAAGCCTAGTGTTGTTGGTGATACAATTAATAAAAAAAAGAATTATGAAAAGTCATTAATTGAAATAAAGTGTATATAATTATTGATTGATTGTTTCAGTTAATGCTCTCAGATTCCTTAAATATTATGGAGAAATGCCCTCAGAAAGCACCTTTTCACTAGTCAATATCATTTTTTTCCGGGGGGGGGCATGCCCCCGGACCCCCCTAGTCACGCTTCACGCCTTCGGCGCTCGCACCAGCAGCAAAGCTGCTGGAGTATACAGTCCCCGTTTGCCTCATTTAAGAACACCCCCCCCCCCCCCCCTTGGAAGGCTGGTTACGGCCCTGCCAGACCAACAAAAAAGGGCCGGGACATCCCAGATTCCCACTCCCAGAACATGCGTGACAAAAAATCCTTCTAGAGCTTTATATTATTAGATTAGATACCTCCCTGAATGAATTCAAGGGGATCGATTCAAGAATTATTAATAAAGATTTACTGTCAGTACGGTAGCCTACCGTACGGTACCGTACCAGGACACTTGACATGCGGTATTTCCAGTCTCTTACATGCAGCGCCTACCGGCGAAAGGCAAACATCCTAATCCTTTGAACATTCATGATTGTCTATGAGGAAACCGATTGAACTGACACTTCACAACATACATACGACAGCTAAAAGAAAATGACACCCTCCAGTCCGCACGTGTGATTGTGAAGGCCCCCACCGACCTTGACGCCCTCTCCTGGAGGACTATGCATAACAAACACCGAGTGTTCACGTGCACGGCACATGGTAATTTGGGTGGTAAGGTCAAGGACGTATTAGAATCAAGGTGAAGGACGTATTATAATCACTCCTAAAGTGTAGAACCAAGACCTACTACATTCCATATATCACAAAATTCTTCATCAAAACTGAAAATGGGACCTTTGGCGTTAGCTCATATCTCCGAAGACATTGCCTATTCACCTGCTGTAAGTAAAACGCTTGCTTTCGATGTCTTAAATAGTTTTAAATGGCATTTTCCTCGCGCTGTTTTCATCTCAATGCATTTTGAGCTTAAAGCCAATAAAGGCCTGCGGTTAAGTTTTGCTCTCGTTCACGGAGTCGTTGGTCGGTGGTGATCTCGTAATTCAAAACACAACACCAAGACGCAGCTGTTATATGCTTCAATGTTTCCATTGGCATTCTCACTAGGCCTATAATGGCTTTATTTTTAACATAATGTTACATCTCTAATGTTACGCACGGTACGGTGACCCACCGTAGCCGTAGGCTCTAGTCGTCCATGGGCCCGTTTCATAACTATAGTAGCGATCACTAACGAGTAACGTAGTGAACGATCGTTAAGCTGTTGCATAACTAGTAACGATTAATCACTAAATCTCTGTCAAAATAGCGGAGATCTTTTTGGGCTCTGCTAAATTTTTTCATTAATAATTTCTTCACTTTTGGTCATTAAATCGGGGGGAAAAATAGACTACTGTTGTCAGTGGCCTCCACATGATACCTCATGGCCGACATGGTGTATTCTATGCAGGAGGAAGGGTAGACAGAGAATTCGTCCTGGGTCCACTACCCGGACGGACACTGAGTCTGATGTTTGCAATGGTGGTAGAATGTGTATAGAGAAACAACTCACCAAGCGATGTTATGGTATATATTAATGTATCGATGTAATGATATGAGTATTAGTACCATTTCTATCACATTTTCCCTTAAGCCTGTGGATGTATTATGGGTTGATTTCCCAATTTAATTCCCGAAGCGGTAGGACGTTCAAATCGGCCGCCATATTCGTTTTGCTGCATGCGCATGCGTACTCTGTGATGCAAGAGGGAGCATTCCTTCCTCCAGACCATTCTGGATAACAAACCCTTGCGTGGCTACTATATCATTGAATGCTCCCGCATGATCAAGCCTCGTTTTAAGACAGGTTCAAAATAATGGCGGCCAACGTTAACTTAGACTCCCTCGACTCAGAAAGTAAATCGGGAATTACCATTAGAAACAGTTGAGGGAACTTTATGGTACTTGGTATGTGATTATGATTATCAGGTAAAAGCTCATTGCAACCAAAATAACGAGTAGAAATGGATCGCTTTAGGCGTCCCACTTTTTTCTAATGAGGCACCCACTGGCCTCGCACACAGAGGCCAGTTCAACAGGCTAGAGGAAGGGACGATGGCAAAAATAATTAGGGCCTACCGTCATGAAAGTATTGACTGTAAGCAATATATCGCAATATTTTCAACGATGACCTATTAAAGGTCTATTGCCATTTGTATCAAAGGTCTATAACCATTTGTATCAAATCTATTATTATTATTACTCTTGAGCATTTTTCACTTTGTCCCGATAGACCCACTTTTTGTCCCGATCGACCCGGCAATTTTTGTCCCGACCGTCCTGCATTCATTCTCGAGTCGAGGCTGAGGGTACCGTACGTAGGCCTACGGCATTCGAATGATTTGGACATTCAACTAACAATGTTGAGACATCCAGTTTGTTGTATTTATATCCATTATGTTTGATTTCCAGAGTGTATTTAACCTGGAGGAGTGCCTAACCCGCTCTTTCTGTGCTGGGGGTGGTGCATTCTGTGTTGGTAAGTAAATACTACACATGATTCTTGAATTGATGAACTCTTTGACTTTGTATAGGCTATAGCCTACGCCCCCCCAACCCAACCACCCACAAAAAAAGCTTCTTGACTGTTTAACCAACACCCAAAATTTTCATTGAAAAAATCGCAACTAATTCAATCCGTAAATTAAAAGTACATAACAAAAATATTTTTTTTCTTTTTCACAATCCCATTTTTACAATGATGCAATGGATTTTGGGGGCTGTTATTCACATCAGGAGCCAGTAGGGGATATTTATATATAGCCTACCCTTTTATCTCTACCGTACTTTAAACTGCTTTATGCTTCTTTTTTTTCGGCTTAAATCTTGGCATCTGGCCTCCTTCATACATTATATTTCAAACTCATTTAAATTAGCATTCGATACCGTTACCTCATCCTCATTGTCTGAAGTTGGGTTTTCCGTGTATAATCCCAGGAAAAGGTTAGTATTTGCTCCAGTAGGTTGAAATTGAGATAATTCCTCATAGCAATTTTCTATGTGCAGCCCTGTACTTCTCCTTGCTAGGAGGAAGAAAAGCCTATCTTGCTCAAAAATGAATTTCTTACAGAAGTTCACGAATCATCCACAAGAGGGCCTCGCGAAACCGGGGTCGTCATGGCAGTCATGCACCCCAGAATCGCTCAATCCCTCGACCAATCCTGTGCAGGCTAGTGTTCCACCCAAACAGAGGATCTTCTTGTGATTAGCGAAATGAACCGATCGAGGCTCGTGAGATAACAACCCACAATCGTCACCTTTCACCCCTCAATTATCTATGTCACCATGAACTTGAGGGTAACCTTGACATGCTTCTGGATTTGTAAGTTGGAACTACGTTGACCCGCCGGTGACCTCCTCTAGATATATCTAATGCCCTTTACGCGTTTGTCTGTGCTTGGCCATGGCCATTTCGTGACTACAAATATGGCCCAGCCTGTTTTCTTTGTTATTAACAATACATTTGACTTACAGCTGCCATTCATTCTTATATCCTACTAATTGAGACTGGAATATATATATTTCGTGAGAATCAGTCATTATGAAAATATTACGCCTTTAAATACCCCCTGTTCTTCTGTGACCGGTTCATATTTAATTGAATGCAATTTTGAGGATGTTTTCACATATTAAGCTGATTTATTCCAGGTTTCTCGGCGGGTGTGGCCAGCCAGGTCCACTTCAGTCGCTACCTTCCTAAGTTTATGAAAGTGCTTCTAGTAGTTCCAACAGGTACAACCATTTGCTCTTCAAACAAATTGGTTTAAATTTATTTGCTGTGCTGATATTTAAAGTTGTATATCAATCAAGATTACAAATAATGATTTTGTGATATCAAATTGAATTTCCAAAATTGAATAAAGGTTTTATAATAATATATCAGTCTAGATTGAATGAATGAACAACGCTTCAGAATTGATATCAATAAATCATAAATTGTATCATAATTTGTTTTTAAAAGACTATTAAGACGTATATTGTTTTAGTATCACAGTCCGATTCCTATCATATATTTTTTTTTATATCATCTGTCTCTGCAGCAATGGGTTTTAGCAGTGCCTCTGCCATGTATCGATACTCAAGTAACTGTTGTATGCGCCAATGGTCTGGAACACGAGCCACACGGGGCAGACACAATACAGGTCTGTATTTTATTAGGCTATAGCAGAGCCATACATTTAATGTATGGCTCTGGCTATAGGTTTGAGTTTAATCTCTGTGAGACTATTGGAAGACGCCTTTTGAAATTTGGGAGTGAGGGAAATATCTGACCAAACCAAAACAGATACGCTACCACATGGCAAATTGTGGAGTGCATTGGGAACGTTGTATGGGCCTTGGCATATGACTGAGGGATTGTATAATACAATGTAACTCTATTAACAATAGTGACCACTTCTGCCATATCTCACTGGGTCATTCCCTGAAATGATTTATATGATATATATGACAGTGATCTGTGGTCTGCTTGGGTCATTTCCTAAAAACTTGGACACTTAGGTTAGGTTTTTCAGACACTTGAAAATTTGGTTATTTTTTTTATTTTTTTTCAAAAACCCAAAATCACAATTGATTATTACACCCATACCCACCAACCGCAGATTTGCGGTGTGTGTACACCCGTTACTGTTACTTGTTTAAATGTCATTATTATGTCAAATAAGAAAAAATATATTGTTTTCCAGAGTGAGCGACGTATGGTATCAGATATCACCATCACTGTGTTATTCATTTGTCATCAACATAGTTCACCAATACTTCTGAACAGTTCGTCCAAATCTCCACAGAAGTGGTGCCTGCACCGTCGCCCCAGATTCATGCCAATCACCACCATCCTTCCATCCAACCAGTATTCACCACTCATTGATGCGGACCATATTCCACACTCTAAAACAACCTAGAACGATGTGATAGGATTTTTTGCTGTTGAAATCCCTAGGATAAATTATATTTGTGATATATTTTTTTTTTAAACATATTTTATTTCGAAAATCAATTCCACACAAAATGGTACGTTTCATGCTCCCGAAATAATAATATTTCTAAAAGACAAGATATGGACACTGAAAAAAGTAGGTAATAGGAAATAATGAAACTGCAAAACTACGATCATGATGTTGGCATATTGTCTCTGAAAAAATATATACTTGTTCTGTAATTCTGACATAAGAGTCTTGCGGGACGTTCACCTCAAAAGAAATTGTTTCATTACATTACAGTTGGCACACCCAACGTTAAAAATCCAGTCATATTAAACTTAAAAAAATATTCACCATTGCCTCGATGGTTTATGGGTATTGTGATACCATGCTCTCTGAGGGTAAACACGTTATCATAGGCGTCGGGTTTTAAGTAATACATTAATTGGTAAGTTTAATTCTCTGAAACTTTTCATCCACGCTGAATTTAATTACATTCTGGCCAATTCCAGTCGGTTATGAATATAAATATAATTATTATTATTAATATTACAGTGAGGAGTCACTGCCACTTATCCGAAGTATCCTCTGCAACATTATCAGAAACCATCAAGTTTGTTTAGATCCAACAAGAGATATAATGTAGATCCGCTGGCCCTATGTAACCTTGTAATACGATTCTATAATTGATCGTGCCTCATTCTTGTAGGTCATTATAAGAGCATGCGATTCAAAAGAAATAGTATGATGTGAAAATATGGTATCACATTTCTTAAATGTTATAATGGGGCAATTTCCTTTTTGTCCAATGTCGTCACTTGCCTGCAATTGTATGAAATACAGCTTCGCAACAATGTACATTAATTCATCCCTTGTAAATAGATTTCGATACTGTCATCTTAGTACATAATGCTATTATATCCTGCTGTATTTTATTTTACAGTGATGCTTAAAAAGTAGACCGTGAAAGGGTTTTAATGTAACATATGTCCCTATACGTCTATCCCGGGATGACACATCCGTGTGTGTGGTGTGTGTTAAGTTACATTATCCATCTAGATGGAATCTTCGTTTTGCTTGGACACTGGCCCTGATAAATGAACATGTAATTTAAGAATTTAAAAGCTTCTGATAACGCGTAATTTGAGTTAGGTCCAAATTCCACTTGCTTGTACAGTGGAACCTCTCTAATGAGGCCACCCTTGGGACTGAGAGAAACTGGTCTTAATAACGAGGTAGTCTCATTAGAGTGGCTAATCTAATAAGAGAAAAGCAATTTGGGACTGAGAGAAACTGGTCTTAATAGAAGGGTAGTCTCTATAAAGAAGTGGTCTTTACGCGAGGTTCCACTTTATTACTATATTTCCGAATGCTAATGCTAAAGCTGAATGAACAACGAACCCGTTTTAGCGGTTTAGAGGCAGGGGTTTACAAATGAAGTCTCTATATATTGTTTAACTTGCCTCACATTAACCTTGATGCGTGTAGGTATACAGGACACATTGTATGATGTATCATGGTATTACGCATGTGCTGTTATGCTTTCAGTGTACATAAATAAAGTGAAATAATTAAAAAAAACACTCGTTGTTTTCTATTTAAATTCTTCACCATTAATTTTACCCTGGCTCCATCACGCACTCTTGATTAAAAAAAATACTTTCTATGGACGCACTAGGAGAACCTTGAACCAGTGAGGTGTGGAGCTGGAGTGGGAGCTTTGCAACACAAGGCTGACCTCACCCCTGGCGCCGATCCATGCGCCCCCATTTGGACAATGTCATTAAAAGGTCCATTGCCAAGTCAGATCTCAGATTAATCAGAGGTAATTATGTACATACGTATACATGTACCTACGCTGTATGTACCGTTTCCCCTTTCCCTCTCGCCCTTTAACCAGTACACGAATATAAGAGATGGGTTAGTAATAAAAAAAAATAGAAATATTGTCTTAGATGTACTGATCGGCTCACACAATGTACATAGTTTATTATGAGGGACAGATTAGCTTAACTGAACAACTGTTATAACTGGATCTAACTGGTTCTGGGCCTCATATTGTAGTCTATCATATACTGACGGCTGGAGGGCATGATCGCATGTGCGTTTGTTGACGTTTTGGCCGCCTCCTCCTACTGTCTGATGTACCGCCTACCGTGTGATATAAACATCTAAGCGTGCCGCCTAAGCGTGCTATACTGTGGACTGTGGTGGGTTGCGCAACGGGGGTGCTCCGGCCGGAATGTGGGGTGTGGGGTGCCCCGGCCGGAATGTGTTGCTGGTGTACTCTACCGGCCGAATTCTGGTGTGTACTGTTCGCTGCCTGCGTCCTCCCAGTGCTCTCAGTGCCTGCGTCCTCTCAGTGTTCAGTGCACGCTCCTCTCAGTGTTCAGTGCATCGCTATGCGTGGTGCCATTCACACCACTGTCTAGCTGTTACCCTGTGCTAACTATCTAACCCAGTGCTTCTGTTCTGTTGCCCCATGTGATAACAGTCATTTTACATACTGTCGTTCCTACCGATTTCGAGCTACTGTTTTATATGTGATATCAGTCATTTTACATACTGTACTGTTTTACACTGTACTGTTTTATAGTTTCTAGCTATTCGGAGAACACCACTGTTTTTCTCCTTTGAAGACTAGCCCTGTTTTATAGTTTATTCTCCTTTGAAGACTAGTCCCTATGAAAATGAGCCCCTAGCCCCTAAGAAAGCTCCTAAGTAGTGAATAAACTAAGACTTTTAGAGTGACTATGGCTGGAAAACGTAAAAGACAGTCAGACTTCGGAGTTGTTCTCGCAAGTACTCATCAAGGAGATGTTAAATTCGGTGAATCTGCTGGGCGGCAGTGTGTGGCTAACTGTGTCGCTGTGTTGTGTTTAACTACTAACTATCAAACTTTGCGCCGAGTATACCGGCCTTTGTTAGATAATGCTTTAGAGGTGGGTAACGAGATATACAGTCAAGTCAGCACTTTTGTTGGAAGCCAATACCTGTGTATAGATGAACTGCCTAGACAAATTAGAATCGGAAAATTTAGATATGATATAAGTACAGGTGACTCTAAAGTCGGCATGATACCAGACTGGCAACAGTTGACACTTTTTTTAGTTGATCTGTTGGGCAGATACAGACATGTCTTCTTCATCTGTAATATGACTTGTGTGTGTATGCAGTTTGACGGTGGAATGTACTACCTATTTGATTCCCATAGTCAGGACACAAAAGGACTGCCATGTCCAGATGGAAATGGATGCTATTTAAAGTTTGCCTCGTTTAACTGTTTGATAAAGCATTTGTCGGATCTGTTTGGTAGTGCCACTGGCAAATACTTTGAACTAACCCCTTGTACAATTAAAGCGAATAAAGTCAAGTCGACAGATACTCGAGTGGAATGTTATTTGCACAGTATACCACCAATAACATCCACCAATCCGATCGATTACAAAGCCAAAGTTCAACAGTCTGCTCCTGCAAAAGAACAGTCTGCACAGGTCGATAATAAATTTGTAAAAGCGCCAAGGAAAACCAGAAAAACACTTAAACCCAAAGCTGTGCGAAAAGCAAAAACTGCTGACGGTCTTCTGGAGGAATTCAGTGAAGTGGCTGAAAATCTTTGTTCTCATAGTGAAAGTGACACATCTGACAGACAACTGTCTGATACTGATGATCAGACTGTTGAAAATGTCGGTGATAATGATAGTGGCGGTAGTTGGGATTATGACACTGTATTCCAAAGTGTTCAACAAGTAATGAATGAAGGGCCCAATTTTGTCTGTTGTGTGTGCTACTCCATTGGTTTCAGACGAAATGTGACTCGCATTTCACAAAACTGCCGCTGGCAATACACAAAATATTTGCGGCCCGACTATGAAAACTGTCTCAACCTAGTTGTTTGTCATTGTTGTAAGTCAAACATATCTAAGGGACGCGATCCCAAGACTAGTTATAAAAATGGGATGCACTTCCCAGACATTGTTCAGGAATTAAGTTTACACCCCGATGAGGAACAGCTGATTGCCCTGCGACTACCATTCATGCAAGTTTGTGTATTACCGCGGGGTAGTCAGTTACAGATATATGGTAATATCATTAATGTCCCTACCCAGATTGAACGAGGAATCGTGTTGCTACCTAGGTACATTAACTCTCAAGGTTCTGTTTGTGTCAGACTAAAGAGAAAACTGCAGTATCGTGGAGTTTATAGACGGATGAACATCAGACCAGACAAAGTTCTATCCGCTTTAAAGTATCTAATGACTAATAGTGAAATATACCAAGAGAGCGAGATTGGTGTTAACGAAGACTGGTTGTCTGAAACAGTTCGTCTCCTACAGTGTGGGGAATCAGATACAGAACCCCCTGTTGATGCAGTAAGTTTCATGGATATTGATGAAGATCCGACTGATCAATTCAATAAAACAAGTGATGATTCGGCTCAAGGTATAGAATCGGATAATACACCAGTGGTAGCCGAACCATCTGTTAGTTCTAGTATTCAATTCAGTAATGATACTGTCAGCAACGAAAGATCAAAATGCGACGGGGATGATAGTTCTAGTGAAGAAAGTGACAATGGTTTTTCTGAAGTAGACCCTAGTGAAGTCCTTAGCTGTTTAAACACGTTGCTAGACGACGAGGGAGGAGTTCCATACTTAGACATAGCTCCGGGCGAAAACAATCGGCCTTTGAATATTGTATATGATGAAGAGTGTGAAGAGATGAGCTATCCATCAGTTTATTGTGGGAAAAGATTGTAAGATATTTTCCCAAATGATGTGACCTATTTCGACCGGTGTAAGTGGGAACTGAAAAACGTAGACCGCAGAGTAGCTCAAAATACCGAACTGATTTTTCTGAAATACAAAAAATACCAAACTCTCTTTGTGTACAAAGGTTCCATGTTTGCTCTTAGGCAAGTTAATGGGGGTCAGACATTTACAGCAGGGCAGGTTGTTGATGATGTTCAACAGGACCAAATGGCCACAGAAGACAGTGGATATTACATATTTCGAAAGTTGAGAAATAGTCCACAATACTTAAAGAGTAAAAAGTTGGAACTGTATGCCACAATCAGACAGCGAGGTTTGCCCACATTTTTTATATCTCTAAGTTCTGCCGATTCACATTGGAAGGGTTTGATACGAACAGTTGGACTGTTGATTGATAATGTGGAATATACAGATGAACAAATTGATAACATGCACTACTTGGATAAGTGCAGACTTTTAAACGCAGACCCCGTTACTTGTGCTAGGTTTTTTGACAACCGTTTTCAGACATTCCTGAACAAAGTTATGTACCATAAGAGCAATCCATTAGGCAAAATAATAGATGTGTTTTACCGTGTTGAGTTCCAGATGAGGGGATCGCCTCATATTCACGCACTTGTATTTTGTGCCGACTGTCCACAATACAGTCCAAATGCAAACAATGTTGATTTGTGTAAATATATTAACAAATATATCAGTTGTAGCTTAAATACTGGTGAAGCAAATGCACCATTCGTAAAGTACCAAGTTCACCGACATTCTGTAACGTGCAGAAAGAATAACAAGTTAGCTGTCTGCCGTTTTGGTTACCCACTGCCACCTTTTCCTGAAACAGTTATTCTAACACCTAACAAGGAGGCCGAAAACCAACACAGGGAAAACTATAAAGCTATTCAGCAGTTTTTAGACCATGGCGATTATGACGAAAACTTCAGTTTTACAGACCTATTGACTGTTCTAGGTTTAACTTATGATCAATATGTTCTAGCTGTCCGATCTAGCCTCAAGTGTGATAAGGCCTTTCTTAAGAGACAAGTAAACGAGTGCCGGGTAAACATGTACATGGTAAACTTGCTTCATGTATGGGAAGCTAATGTAGACTGCCAAATCTGTCTAGAACCTTACAGCGTTGTAGCTTACATAGTAAACTATATAAACAAACAACAACGCGGTCTGAGTCTTGGTCTAAGTGAAGTAATGAAAGAGAGTAAAAAGAAAGAAAGTAAAATCCAGGACACTGTTAAAGCCATGGGAAATGTTTTCTTAAAGTCATCTGAGGTTAGTGTACAGGAATGTGTTTACATTTTATTAGGTATACCGCTTACATATTTGAGCAGAGATGTAGAAACAATTTGTACCAGTACACCTGAAAAGCGGACTAAAGTAGTTCAAAAGCTGGAACTTTTGCTGGAAAAAGACGTTGATAGCACTGACATCTATGTGACTGATAAATTTGACATGTACGCCGACAGACCACCTTTTTTTAGAGGACTGGGTGTTCAGTGACTTTGTTAGTATGATTGTTTATACCAAAACAAATAACCGAACTGATAACACAGAGACCAAGACATTCTTGTGCAGTGATAATGGGTTTACGTACAGAAAGAGAATCAGAGAAAAGGTTTTATCTTTTTACTGCCCAACTGAGACAGAAGATAGAGACAATTATTTCCGTATACGTTTATTACTGTTCAAGCCTTGGAGAGATGAACACAATCTCAGTGGTACAAATGCATCTCACGAACTAGCTTATTCTGCTTTGACAGAAGAAGAGAAAAGTCAGATTGAAGAGAAAGCTAGTTTTTACAGTAAAGAGAAAATTAGCGAAATAACTAAATTGGCTGAAGCCGTGAGAGACAATGAGCGAACGGGTATAGCACCCGGGTCAGATGAGGCCAATGCAGCCGATGCGGAGCTTGGCTCAACTAGTTTAGGGGACGAAGACTTCTTCAGTCCAGTGCAAACCAAAGACTATTATACAGAGGGCATTGACCCCGGAGAGTCTAATATTAGGACTGCTGGAGTAGCAGAAACAGTTGAACGCCTATGGCCGGCCCAATTGTTGAAAGATGAGGTGAACACTTTGAAAAACAAAGAACAATTTTCGATCATGTTCTCAAATCGGTTATTACAAAAGATGAACCAGTCCGCCTTTTTATTTCAGGGGGGGCAGGGACTGGTAAATCCAAACTGTTAAAGTGTTTGTACCAAGGACTGTCACGTCACTTCAATTTGTTACCACATGTTGATCCTAACTTACAAAGTGTAATTCGACTCGCATTTACGGGTAAGGCTGCCTATCTGATAAATGGTGAGACAGTCCATACAGGTCTTCACATGAAAATGATGAACAATTACTTGTCCTATGAAAGTTTATCCGCTGACAAGATGAATACATTGCGGTCAGAACTGCGCCATTTGAAAGTGGTTCTGTTCGATGAAATCTCAATGATTGGTAACAAGTTCTTCCAATACATTAACAGACGATTGCAAGATGTCGTGGGCAGTAATCAGTCATTGGGTGGAATTCATATAGTGGCCTTAGGTGACCTGTTCCAATTGTTACCTGTGAAAGACAGCTGGATATTCAACGATCTAACTTTTGGTGTACAATCCCTTGGGTCGAACATTTGGAAGGAAGAATTCCTTTTCTATGAACTGACTGAAATTATGCGCCAAAAAGAAGACTTGGAATTTGCTCAAGTGTTGAACCGGATCAGAGAAGGTAGACAAACACAACGAGACATAAAATATTTGCAGAAACGAAATGTCAACCTAGATATGACAAACATACACCCCGAATCACTTCATTTATTTCTCCTCAACAGAGAAGTTGACGAATTAAATACTGCAGTAGTGAACCAGTGTACAGACGGTCAGGTCAAAGCAAGTGTAACATCTAAAGATGCAATATTGGGTAATGGTTCAGCCGCATCAAAGACAAAACTGTTGGAATCGGCGAAAAATGAAAAGATGTGTTCTACAACACTGACCAAAACACTTGAACTGTGTACTGGTTTAATATATGACATAGTGTATAACATCAATGTATCTGATGGTTTAGCGAATGGCTGTTCTGGAGTCTTAAAGTTCATACAGTATAAAGAAGGTTTCAGTCAACCAGCGATATTGTGGATGAAGTTTCAAGATGAAAAGATAGGCACTGTACAAAGAAAACTGTATAACAGTTATTTCACAAATGAAATAGAGTCAGATTGGAATCCCATTTTCAGTGTAACAAAACAATTCCCCGTTGGTCGAGGTGGCTGTACAATGTACAGATCTCAGTTTCCTCTCAAACCGGCTACAGCTAAAACTGTTCATAAGTCACAAGGTTCAACTGTCGAAGAGGTCACTGTTTCTTTGGCAGGTGGGAAAAAATGTGGCAGTTTAGGGAAACACGCTGCTTATGTGGCCCTTAGCCGTGTTACCTCAGTGACTGGTTTATCTCTGATAAATTTCAGTGAGGACCAAATAATGACCGACATTAGTGTAAAAGAAGAAATGATCCGATTACGCCACGAGAGAAAACTAACGTGTCACCCAATCATACGAAAATGCCCCCAAACGTTAAATATGTACTATCAGAACGTACAGTTTCTAGCCAAAAACGATGAGTGTGTCATAAACGACTTGCAGGCTCAAAATTCGAATATCATCCTATTAAGTGAAACACATTTACAGTCAAATCATGTGATCCATTCTCAGCTAGTGGCCGATAAGATAATTGTAAGAACTGACTCAGACACAGAAAGTCTAGACTCAAACGGTTTGCTAATATTAATTGATAACAGATATTCAGTAACATCACAATACCGTTTCAATAGAACCAAGTGCGAATGCCTAATGGTTTATGTGACACAACCGATCGTTGGATATATAGGAGTATTTTACTGTAAACCATCAGCAAAACGGGCTGAGATTGTACAATTGTTTAAAGAAATTGCTGTCCAGACCAAAGACGGCTTCATTGTAGGTCTGTTCGGTGATTTAAATGTAAACTGGCTACTTGATCAAAATGTTCAGTTCATTGACAAATTGGCATCAATTCTAGAATGTTACCAGTTAGTTGACGAAGTCACAACTCGGTGGAATACACTAATAGACTACTGCTTTTCCAGTTCTAGATCCAATATAGGTACACACTACTTGCCATGGTCTCACCATATGGGCCTGTCTAAAGTATTAAATCTTTTTGGCGAAACCGATGAATAGGGCCAGAAGTTTATTAGCAAAGTGCGCATAGTACCGCGAAAGTTCAACCGCATTGCACTGGTGGCAGCACTATTAGAATAATACGGAAACAGTTCATCTGAAAATCAGTTAAAATCTGTAAATGTTTAACTGTTGACAAGCAAAAGAAAAATTGAGTAGAATTGTTTAAGTGTTTAACTGTTAAAATGTACAGGAGGTACTGACTTATTAGAAACGGTAGTAAATCTAAAGTGTATGAGGCCGGCGAGAACACAGACAATTACTATAGGGGTAATAAAGTTTGTGTTTCAAAAGCAAAATTGAACACAGCCAATACTATTACATTTGACAGAACAGTCGCTACTGTAAGATGAAACAGATGTAAACAGGTGTATCCCAGTGGCCATTGCAAGGGTTGCACAATAAGTCTCCGATGACCGACCTGTTTACGGATGCAATGGAGCCATTAAACTTTCTCAAGCGCCGCCTCAAAGCTCCCTTCCTAAGATACTAATTAATTGACAACTGTTCACCAGAGAAGCGGCAAAGCGTGATTGGCTTGAAACATGTCACAAACCGTTTATCAGATGAATTAGGTACCATCAAAGACTACACTTGAATTAAGTTGTAGAATAACTGATTGAATAGGAAACTGGTTCCAAAGAGTACTTGTTGCCCCAATCCTGCCGACAAAGTCCGATACTGCCGACAAAGTAACAAATTAATGTCTAAGAAATTAATCTGCCGCCAGACGAATGACAGTTACACTGTTGAATCTATTAAAAGTTCCCTGATGCACCAGGTTACAAGAAAACTGGGTGTACAATAAAATTGAACAAAGAGCCAACAGTAAGGCAGCAAGCCACTTTCAATGAACCAAGTACAAAGATTTAAAATAAATATCAACAAGATATTTAATTCGGTATGTATAAACAAAAAAAGCAGACAGTTAAAAAGTGAATTCAGGTAATCAATTGAGAAAGTTGATCGTTGATCTGTTTAAAAATACAAGGTAAACTTCGTTTAGAAAAAGCTATTAGTAAAACCAGCAAAAAGTATATCAGGAAGACTAAATTTAATCAGATGAATAGTTCCAATTGATTTGACACCCGTTCATCTGAAACATTTCTTCAATCAGTATAAAACATACGTCAAGACTCTTTGAGAAAGAAAGAAGTTAAATAGTATTAATTGTATAAGGACAAGACATCGAGTACTTTATTTTTTGGACGAAAAAATAAGTTGACTGGAAAAAAGATTGAAATCGTCTAGTATTACATGATACTGAACTTCAGTAACAGTTATTTTTTACACTGATCACTTGTTCAAATAGTCTAATGCGGTATAATTAACACATTCAGTTCACGAACAAATCTCAAATAATTGGAAATAAAACTATTCTTTTTGAAAATACACAATGTCCAGTGTAAAGATGTATCGGGCATAATTAAACCCCCACCCAACAAGATACCCCCACCCAGCCACTACCTGTGCGTCCGTTGACCAATCAAATGATACAATTACATCAGTGGGTGATAGCCTAACATACCATCAGCCAATGAGATAGGTCTACAGGTTAAAGGGCCAATCACAGAACCAGTAAACCGTGGATGAAAGCATACATAAGACACAGACACACACCAATCGGTCTTATTGTCCACAAACATTCAACTGTTTAAGACAAGATTCACCACAACCACAACCACTAAAACACCATGCCTGGAGTACGTTCAGCAACAAGCCAACGCCGTTCTGTCGGCAGAGGAAGGGGTAACCCATCTGCAAGCCCTCCAAGCCCTTTGGTCGGACAAGGCCGGGGGATGGCGATTCAACAATCGGATCCTTCAGTCTCCAGGGGCAGACGACGCACTAGAAGTGCTGTAACAAGTGAGGAACGACCAACTGCTTTGCCAACAAGACAGGCTGCTACGCCAACAGGACAGGCCGCTTTCGCTCCAAGTCAAAGATACCGTATCCCAAAACTGTCGAGCAGCTCCGGCCCATCAGTTACAACCCAAAAATCGTTTACACCTACAGCTAGGCCCCTAACTCCAAACCCTTTTGCTAGACAAACCGTGGACTCACAGAGACAGGCTACAGCTCCAAGCCAACAAAGCCCAATACGATCAACTGCCAACCAGACTGTTTTAGGAACTCCAGCAAAGGGAAATTTACTGAACGCCACCAGAAACAGTCCTAAGGCCCCAAGCAACAAATGGACACCACCAAGACAGACCCAATACTCGCGACCAACAGCTAGCGCTTCTTCAGCTTCCGCCTCTAAAGACTGAACTGAATTTAGTATAACTCATTGACAGAATAATATATATTTGTTTAATACATTACAGCCCTCACGACAGAGGAGTGTCAACAGAGGAGTGGCCCGAGCTTTGGCCCCCACCCTCACGGACTATGGTCAACAAATTACGGTAGCCCAAGTGTTGGCAATTGCTGGACCGCAAGCCGTAGCGGGTGAACTGACCTGCCGGGTCATCATTCTACAAGATGAAATGCCCAAAAACCCTACAGTCAACAAAAACAGAAGGAAGTTAGTAGTTGGAGACCACACTGGAGTCCTTCTGGGTTTCGTAAAACGGTCGGAAATCGTGGCTTTCAAAGAGGATGATGGCATAATAATGTCTAACTTCAGAATCCACAACAAGCAAATTACGATCCACGACCAGACCGCAATCTGGCGGTAATTTAAGTCATTTACTATTTACTTCAACTGTTTACTCCAGACAATCACTATTTCGTAATATTGTTAAAAATTCTCTGACTATCTTCAGAGATATGTTAAATATTATTCTGCCTTCTAAATTGCGAACCAAGTTAATTCACAGGAAAAGAATTAATAAGTTTCGCCATATGAGATTTAGAGTTACAAAATATCGGAGTCACAATTAATTGACTGACTATTGCAACATAAAAGAACAACTGTTTCAAAAACAATTTCCAATCAGTGCAATGAAATACTGTATACATTTCAGCACACCAAAGCCCAATGTCAGCGACCAACAAATCGGAGCAGCAGACGACCTGTATTGGACGCCAAAAACCCCATTCCTGACAATTGAAGCTATCCGATCCAGAGGAACAGGGCACCAGACATCGTTGCGAGCCCGTGTCATCCAGGTACTAAGTTTTACATTAACACACCTTCGATCAATCACCTGTAGACGACTATTACGTTACCATTAAGCACAGAGGTTTGTCTAATAATTAAAAGAAGACGTTGATCATTATATCAGTCGCTGGTTAAATAACTTTAAAAGCTGCCTGTATAATTGCTCACATAAAAAAAACTGTTACAACTGTTTCACCTTAACAAATTTTCCACTTGCAGTCCGAATTGGTCAGAACTGTCACCAACAAACAGGGGAACAAGAAACTCGTTAAAGAGCTGACTATACTGCAAGATAACACGTCTATGAAGTTGTCATTATGGGACGCAGCTGCCGCATACACAGACCTGCACATCGGTGATGAGATTGAAGCCACGGACGTGTCAGTCGTTTGGTCAACTCATCACCACGCGGCGACGCTCACCTGTAACTTCTCGGACCAGATTATGGTAAGTAAACACATAAACAGTGTGAAAATTCCCTGTCTACAGAATAATGGGCTTAAAGGATTTACTCGACATGAGACATACTGCTTAAACCGACAACACATTATTAAAATAGCTATATGGTAATAACTAAATTGGGTTGTTCAAAAATATAATTTCATACTAAATGACTGTTGAACCATAATACTTAAATGAAAGCCGACAGCAGATTTCTCAAAACAGTTATAATAAATAACTGAATGAATTGGTTCAATACTATAATGTCATGCTCCAATGGTTAACAACACAATGAGAGAAACCCAATTAATTTCTAAACAATTTTTAAGGAAATCAGTATATCAACTGTAACAGATGACTGTTCAATTGTCTAACCGATCGGATAATAATTCAGTGTATTTTCAATCTTGTTAACAGATTCTACCGCCAGAAACCACCAATGACACTGTTAACATCGTCGGAATAGAGCTGTCAGGGACCAACAACAGATACGAATGTGTCCTGCAAGGCCCTACTGGGGTCAAGTTTGCTAACATCGACTGTGGGGAACTGTGTGCTGCCTTGAACGTTGATATTGCCACCAGCATAGAAAACTTGATCCCTTTCATGCCTATCAACGCCAACGTGGTGATGGTCGGCAACAGTGTTGAAACCATAGAAATCATATCACATTCTAAAGAGGATGACTATTCTCAACCAGAGATGTATACCACGGAGTTCGAACACCTCACATACACCAACCAAATGGATAGTTACGATGACGAGATAATGGCAGATATGGCAGACAGCCCGTATAACACTTCTTTCAGACCGGAAGAACGTTACAACTATGTGGACGACGACATGCTCAGTGAGATAATGTAGTATAGTGACGAAGAAGGCGAAATTGAGGGCGAAGGGGAAGGCGGACTTCAGGGTGACGGCCAGAGCGAACATGAGGAAGAAGGTGAAGGGGAGTACTACGATGAGGACACGGAATATGACGAGTCCGAGGAGGACAATCAAATCGAGAACCAACCTCTTGACCAGGCCCCCTTAGCAGAACTGCCGCTAGAAGCTGCCGAACTGCCTAAAACCCCCAAAGCCCCAGAAACGCCCAAAAAGAGCAACGCGAACAAAGGCAAGAAAACACCAAAAGGGAAAGTAACATGAAAGACAACCCGCAGGGGCACCACAACGACCAAATCCGCCCCATCAGCCAAAACCGCCAAACAGTCTAAGTCCAGCACACCAGCAAAATCTGCCGCAACCCGTAAAGTCGCCCCCTCGCCAAATACCAGCACTCCAGCAAAATCTACCGCAACCTTTAAACCTGCCCCCTCGCCAAAATCGACCGCCCCAACAGCCCCACTTGAAGCAGCCAAGGAGGAAAACGTGATCCCCATGGATTATCAGATCACCGGAGAGCAGTCAGATATTATGACACAGCTCGAAGAGCAGATTGATTCAACTACCATCAAAGACACTGTTCCAGACGATAATTCAAAGAAAGACTTCGTTTAAACACTACTTTACCAACATCTGTAATACACTAACTGAGGGTACATTTGAGCTAGCTCATAGTGCAAAACTCATACAAAAGGTAAAAGAAACTCCAATATGCAATTGCAAAGACGCTGACTGAAAGTCCAGACAATAATTAAGCGAGCTTACTACAAAAATGCAAAAACTCACTAATTGATTTCTGCATTAATGAGTGATTACGTCTGATCCTAATTAACGATTAACTATGTCTGATCCTTATTATCTTAACCACACGTTAGTACATTAATACCAGTCTGTTTGTCTTCATACATGTTTACTACTGGAAGGGTTTTTAATTGCATTAATGTTTAATTACTTCTGATCCTTATTTCACCACTCGTTAGTACAATAGTACCAGTCTGTTTGTCTTCGCACTTGTTAACTTCTGCAGGTCAGACCGACCATGCACCTGCATTGAGAGACTGAGTCTCTTAAACTTTGCCATGTTGTTTTACTACTATATGATTGCCTTCACTGTTATGTTGTTGACTAAAGAAGAATAAAAGTAAACTGGAATAAATCGCCAATTTTTATTTACTTTGACTGAATAATATCTATACTGATTACCTGTAAAGCATACTCGACAACCTGATACTTCTAAATCAGCCGACTAAAAGTACATTAGTCTCAAGCAGACTTAACTTCCCAGACAATAAATAGACACAGATCCGATTAAAAAAGACTAAAGAACGCATATCCCAAGCACATGACTATAGACACATAAAAATATGCGCCCCAACTGCCCTCCTGCTACACAATTAAACTGTTAAACCGTAACTGTTAGCATAAATCTGTCCCGATAGGATCGTGAGATCCACTAAAACTGTTAGAGTTATGACTGTCGGCTGCTGACTTGTTATATTAAGGAGGCTATCGCACTTCTATTTTTTGTTTTAAAAGAATGATGAAGGGCCGAACCCGGCCCGAAACATTAGGTCGAGTAATCTTCAAATAAATCAACAACTTCAAATAAAATTTGATGGACTTGTGTTTCTTTGAGAATTTTTTCACTTACTCACTAACCTATAGAATTTTTGTTTTAATGTTTTAAGACTCCTTTCTGATATCACTTTTGTGTGACCGGTCCTCCCGACCAAAACAAATACAGTGGTAAATCGTGCATTGATGAATTCAAGATTAGGACAGACTATTGGAATAAAATATATGGTTTATTGACATTTCAACAGTGCAATATGTTTAATTACGCTAGGACAGAATTTCAGACTTGTGAAATTCAAAAAATAATCATTGATAGTCTATTGCCGTCATTCTTTTTACCTGGCTCTGATATATCCAGTGATATGAACATTACAATGCTTATTTGGTATTAGAGTAGGCCTAGTACTGGACACATTGCTTTTTAGTCCAAAAGCCACAGTACCATTTAACATAAAAAGGAACCTTATAAAATCAATTAAGGTTTTAGTCCCTCATTTAGCACACACCACTATAGAAATACTACCAGTACCATCTACTGGTCACGGTCTACTGATCCACTTCAAGCTACTTGAAACTTGACCTCAATCCTCAAAAGTATACACATCAATGTTTAGCTATGTTTTCTGGTGAAATCGATTGAAAGAGCTCCCTGATGTCTTTCTGCTGCCACTAATTGTTGTTATACATCCATATGCTTTATAGGTTTGCATTTCTAAGGCATGTAGAAGTCAGGGACTATAAAGATTTAGCTTAGATTACAATATATACTGTCTGTGTGCATTCACCTCCATTGAAACGGAAGTTTACCTGCCCCGGTCTTGTCATTTATGCATAGCACACTGGGAAGATGCCAGCCTGCACTGTCCAAGTAACAGACAGAGTCTTCTCTATTGAATGCCACCTTACACACATTATTGTATTATTCATTATAGTGTGCAGAACATAATATCTTAGTTTTCTTCAGTGTCTGAACAGAGGATATACTGAGTCCAGTGTCCCCCTTTAACATATGATCTTAATTCATGGGGATGCAGTTGCAAAGTATTGGGTTTTTGTATATATATTGTTACGGTTTTCCTTTTCATATTGTCAATGTTCATGTAATCGTTGGGCCTGGTCTTCCAGAGCCTGGTCCCAGAGATGATCTAATGATGATGTCGAAGACGCCATATTTAATAAAGATGCTGGATTACTCTAATTCTCGTCTTCTATATGACTACTGGTACTTATATTCGCCAAAGATATCTGCGCTTTGCGAGGGAGGAAGTCAAGGAGTTGTTTGCAGTTCGAGTCTCAGGTTTATTATGTGAATCGTCAACAAACAGGGGTTTATATAGTACAAGTGGATCGTCTATCGTTAATCGCCTTTCGTCATCATGACATTACTTTTAATAAAAATATTACTAGACGATTCGTCAAACTGAGCGAATCGCCAGGCGATTTACCTTTTATAGAGAAATACATAACACTAACGATACAATAGCATACCCCTATAGTCTGTTCTATAACATTACTCCCCCTTTTGAGGTTTCTTGACCCGTAAGAAATATAAATGAGAAACAATGTCATTAACACAACAGCGAGGCACCGTAGATCCTTTTCAGCAGTTTAGTTTCAGCAAGCAGTAACTCGAATCACATGGAATGTTCATAGTTCTCTTCCAAACATGGAATTTAAATAAATAGCGATAAATTACAAACTGTTTAATGATCTGCAGTCGGCCGGAATGGAAGTCCATCTCAGTCTCTTGAAAAACTTTACTAAGACTAGTTATGGTTAACACTAACACAACTGGATATAAAAATCCACACAGGTCACACAGTTCAGTCTATTCACTGATATCACCGGGGTCAATCCTGTACGTGGCCGTAGTTTCCTGTGTGTGCTGAACAGCACCAGTGTCCAGCTTTCTGCGTTTCACACGTTCCTTGACCACCTGGACAGGGAAGCCTGGCCAGGTGGGCAGTTCCGGGGGACCTTCAGGTTGGGGCAGGGGGACATCTGGTATAGCCTTTGCCCACGTAAACACTCGCCGGTAGGACAGCCGACACACTCTGGGACCTCGATATATCTCCCACGACTCTTCATTGTCCTCATGGACCACTGAGTGGGGAACGTGAATGTCAGCAAGCACAGGGGCCCCTAGGGCAGGCATATAGGTGTTCCCACTTACTACACCTGTTCTTGCAGGGGGCCTCATTTCTCGTACTGTGGTTTCTACCAGCTGGGCAACCAGATCCTGGGTCTCAGGTGTGAAGTTCCACCGCTCGGGGAACTGGAGAGCTTCTGCAGGAGCGGGGAGAGGGGCCAAGCAGTTATACTCCTCACCTGAGCGATTCGCCTCCAGGGGGAGGGGGGTGTTGAGGTTATCCAGGCGAACCGTCTCAGGGGCTAGGCGAACAGGGCTGTTCGTAGTCTTGTTATCCGGTACACTCAGCTCATCTACTAGCAGGGCAGGGGGGTTAAGTCCCAGTTGATCGCCTCCACCAGTGTCTGTGGTGCATACTTCTAGAACCTCCTGATTCTGGGTTTCACTATTTATCACAGGCACTACTAATTCCCCTGGTACTGTCATATGTTGGGGTGGCGGATCGCCAGCCCCCATCTCCATTGTCACTGATTGCACCAAGTCTGATCTGTCCGGAGAAATACATGGGGCCCTAGCACTCATTGCCTTCATAGGCATTCGCATAACTTGCACAGGCTGGGCCGAGTCAGTCAGATTAGTTATTCTCACACATGCTGTCTGAATATTAGTAGTAATTTCCTGGATTTCCCGGTCGAGGAGTCTGTCTAATTCCGTGACTTCTGGTGGGTGTACATGTGTGACAGCCTCTACCTGAGGGCAGTAGGGGAGGGAGTCGGGTGGGCAATCAATGGGCCCCGTCTCTTCAGGTGTTTGCTGACCATGGTCTGATGGCGATGGTGGTTCGGCTGGCCTCGTAGATCTCACACCCTGATCATACAGATTGACCTCCTCCGGGGTGGCTAGTCGTCCACTTAGTGGCCTTCGGCAGGTAACCACTATCACTGAAGCCGGTCCGGGCCAGTCAGGCGAAGCAATGTACGTTCTGTTCGTGCTTCACTAAGTCCCTCCTCCTCCTGGAGAACACCACCCGATCACACTTAGGGCACATCACCCCTACAATAAGATCGTCATGTCTCTCTTTCTGGTGATCCTCCAAAGCTACTCTTGATCTTGTAATAAACTGACAGTTCAGGTGTGAGCATTCGTATAGCTCCATTCTGCTCGCCATGTTGATCGAGAGTGACAGGTCAGCGAGATCCGCTCTTCTTTTATATGGCAACACCGTCTTTGTTTTGAGCGATTTTCCTACATTTGTAGCAAGTCGTTTCAGGCGAATGGGCAGGATCGGTCTTGCGATCGCTTGATTATTGTGTAAATGCAACCGCTGAAGCTGTTTGCTGATGTCTGATTCATCCAAACTCGTTGATTTACTTCTAATCATCATCACAGTTTTAATCACAGGTGTTTCTTCGCTTAGATTCATACTTCGCGGGCCGGGCTCAGGCCATGACGCAACGTCATGTTGTATGTTCAAGGCGGGCTTGTTTCCAGCGGGAGGCGCGACCCAGTTTGGTGCTGTTCCAAGATATAACGTTTTGCCAGCGAGCGCTCTTCTGAGCGGTGCGCCAGTTGCCTTGACTACAAGGCTGGTTGTCTTGGCTGCCGCGCTGGTCGGCCTGGCAACTGACGTTTCGTCTTCTGTGCGCGTGTCATCATGTCCATTTCGCAGCCTTGCGTGTTTGTTTACATCACAAACCAATGGGTGCACGATTCTCTCCCCTCCATGTGCTGCTTTCATGATATCGCCATGCACTACTTTGCGTTTGCGGCCGCTTTGAACTCGATAGACCATGTCATTTAGCACTTCAATCACTGTCCATGGCCCAGTCCAAAATTTATGTAGTTTCGGAGATCTCCCGATCTTCTTAATTGGTTGAAACACCCACACTGACTGACCTTCTGTATACCGTTTCTCTCGAGTGTAGAAATCATAATAGTCTTTCTGTTTCATTCGGGTAGTTTTGATAGCTTTAAAAGCAACTCGGTGGGCTGCTTCCATTCGCTTACACATGTCACTCACATACCCTTCCCTAGGCTGGGGGGTTCGTTGTTCAGGTAGGCCATATGCCAAGTCCCATGGCATATTAGTTTCTCTGCCCAGTGCTAGGTAGTTTGGGGAGAATCCTGTAGTAGCATGTACAGAGGAGCGATATGCTGCAGTCACATAAGGAGTCCATAAATCCCAGTCGCTATGTTCCTCGTCCACAAGTCCAGTTAGCATGGTAGCCATGGTCCTATTAAATTTTTCTGTTTGACCATCGCTTTGCGGGTGGTATGGGCAAGTCCTAGTCTTCCATATCCCTAGGAGTTCAGCCACTTCCTTGAACAGATTTGACTCAAAGTTCCTCCCCTGATCTGAGTGCCAGATTAAAGGGGTACCAAATCGACAGACTACTTCAGTGACCAGTACTTCAGCCACTGTTTTTGCTGTGAAATCTCTTAGTGGGAAGGCCTCTGTCCACTTGGAGAACAGGTCAGTAATCACCAGAATATAGCAGTTTGCACGAATCGTCTCTGGAAATGGCCCGGTTATATCCATGGCTATCTCCTCCCAAGGGCCTTGTAGTGGTCTCTCCCCCATCTTAGTCCTCCTCCTTTGACCTGGTCCTTTCCTCTGCTGGCAGGGTAAACAGGTAGCTACAAAAAGGGCTATGTCCTTTGACATACTAGGCCAATAGGCGGATCGCTTTGCTTTGCTCAGAGTTTTGTCTCGGCCCAAATGCCCTCCTAGTGGTCCTTCGTGTAGTTGCTTCAGATACTCCTCTCTACCTGCTGTAGGGACATATACTCTCCACTCTCTGCCTCCAGCTGAAGTCCATCTCCAACACCCTAGCAACCCAGATTGAACTGCCAGGGATTGGAAGTTATGCAAGAACCACAACCAGTCTTTCTCAGGTACTCTGTCTTTTTCCTCAGGGCACACTTCTTTTTCCACAGCTGTTTTAAATATCTCGCACAGGACATCGTCTTCCTGGTGTTCACTGAGCCATTGGTGACCTACATCCCATCGAATGACTCTAATCCTTCCTATGTCTCCTTCTTCTTCTGTTACTTCATCAATACGGTGACATTGGCTACAAGGGATTCGTGACATTCCGTCGGCATTCCCGTGCTGTTTTCCTGGCTGATGAACGATCGTGAATGTGTATGAGGCCAACTCCTCCAACCACCTAGCTAGTTGTCCCTCTGGTTCTTTCATTTCCAGTAACCATTTAAGAGCGCTGTGGTCAGTGCGGACAGTGAAGTGGCTCCCTACTAGGTAAGATCTATACCTCCTGATGCCAAAGACAATCCCCAACAGTTCCTTCCTAGTCACACAATAGTTCTTTTCAGCTTTATTTAGTGACCGACTGGCGAATCCTAGCACTCTCTCTCTACCATCGATCACTTGAGACAACACAGCCCCTAGCCCTTGACCACTGGCATCACTGTCCAAGAGCATGGGATGATTGGCATCGGGGAATCCCAGTATGGGTGCATCACACAAGTTCTGTTTCAGTTCATTCATGGCTTCATCACACGGTTGGCTCCATTGGAAGACACAATCCTTCTCGGTCTGTTGAAATAGAGGGGCGGCTCTACTGGCGAAATCTTTCACAAATGACCTGTAGCTCCTCAAGGCTTCTTTGCTGGTGGGTGTAGGCCAAGATTTCACGGCCTCAATCTTATCAGGATCGGTGGCCACACCATCTCCAGAAACCACATGCCCCAGGAAGGCAACTGAGGGTTGAAACAGCTGACACTTGCTTGGTTTTATTACTAGTCCAGCTTGCGTGATTCGCTCTAGAATAGTAGCCAATCGATTAGCACATTCTTCTGTGTTCTTGCCAAAAATAATAACATCATCTAAGTAAACTAAGCACTGTTCACCTACTAGTCCTGACAACACGGTGTCCATCAGTCTCTCGAATGTAGAGGGCGCATTCACCAGCCCAAACGGCATCACATTGAATTGAAACAATCCTTGGTTAGTGCAGAATGCAGTTTTCTCTTTGCTTTCATTGTCCATTTCGACCTGCCAATAGCCACTGGCCAGGTCCAAGGTGGTGAATACTTTAGCACCACTCAGCATATCTAACGTGTCGTCCATTCGTGGTAGAGGATATGCGTCTTTCTTGGTGATTTTATTCAGGTCCCTATAGTCTACACAGAAACGCCACCCACCACCTTTCTTTTTGACAAGAACTACTGGGGAGGCCCATGGTCCCGTAGCTGGTTCAATGATGCCCCCTTCCGACATCCGTGATAATTCACTCTCCACAACTTGACGAACGGATGCCCAAGCGCTTATTTCGATAAGCGGATGCTATTTCCGAAACACTACGAACGCATCGCCATAACTGTACAGCGATTATTAGAGAGGGGGCCCCGGGTCTGCAAAAGCTTTCTCGCACTCATTTTCCTACAAACGTATCCATCCAGGCACATCAATAGCCAGCAAAATAACAAAGCTATACTTGAGTTAAGTCAGTTTAACCCGAAATGCACACAAGTAAATGACAATCTTTGTTCAAATTACGTTAACACTAGCGTGAATGGGGACTGCATATCGGCCGATCGACCGACCATGAAAGTTGGGCCACATGACTGAAATGCATGGGAAATGATACATAAGGCTTCTCATAGTGTATTGAGCAAGGTCAAGGCCGCGCGCGGAGCGCTCCTTCCGGTCAGACACTTCCGCCTTGCACAACCAAAATGGGAACCAAAACAAGTAGGATTATCCATGTAGAAACTCCGCGATTATTCCATTAAAAAGGTAACGAAATATCGATTCTTCTGCTAAAATGTTAATGTCTGATCCTAAGTCAAAGTGTCTGCAGTCGATCTAGAAGATCGGCTGCAGACATCGTCAACACTGAGTCCAGACAACCCTCGTTTCTGTGGCCAAGTTTAGCCGGGTCCCCCGGCCCTCCCGCTCGTTCGCAAGGGCCGTTTTTCCGACAAGGGAGTTTTGGATGTTTAGTAATTCGTCGGCAACTGTTGTTCTTTATTCATATAACCTAACACTAACCATAGCAGACTCTATACAAATCGTAATATCTCGCGTTTATACTCTGGTCGTCTGTGCATAGGGACACGGCGAGGTTTATTTCTCACTGGTTCATGGTCTCCTGTGTGAATCTTATGCTTCACCATCCCTGTCCTCCCCAAGCTTTCCCCCTCCAGGAAGAAACTAGGGAGGAATTGTCTATACAGGTCATTAATCAACTCATTGTGTGACCCCACAGTCTTCTGATCAGTCCGTCTCCACAGTTCTTTTAGCAATTCCTCGTCCTGTTCTTTCGTTCTAGGCTGAGTGGTTTCCCCCAGTTCCAAACTGTTCTCTCCTTCAGCCCACAGAGCCACTTTACTTCCTTTAGGGATCCGTATATCACTGTTTCCTCCGTTCAGAACCTCTGCTATACTACCCAGATCTTGTGATAGGTGCACGGACCGAGCTACACGAATATCAGGCACAAATCCTCCATCCTCCAGGATCCTGAGATTTTTCAGGGATCTTTGATTGTCTGATACATTGTCCCATTCTACTCTCATCATCATGTGACTCCCTGCTCTCACTGTGGTTTCCTGGGCTGCATACACATACCCCTCCAAGTGGCCTGGTCCTGTATTGGCCTGAGTCTCCAGCCACACTTTCCCACTGTCTGTGTCTACCTGTCCTTTCCTGGCTCTAATCACATCCATCCCCACGATGCCTCCTTGGTCCAGTTTGGCTACTATCACTTGCATTTGGATTATCAGAGTCCCAAAGTCAACTTCTATGTCAGTTTCTCCTAACACATCAACTGGTGTGCCCCCGGCTCCAGTTATACGTATTTGAGATGCCCTGAGTGGTGGTGGTTGATCCATTTGCTGCCAGATGTATTTACTCATAATAGTAGTGCATGCTCCCGTGTCCACTAGCCACTGTATTGACACTCCCCGACACTTTCCATCTACTACTACCCCCGCTGTTGACGGGTCCCATCGCCCCTGCACTGCGATCCAACCCTCTCTCCCACCGGTTATCCGTTGGACAGGCTCCCGGCCATTCACTGCCCTTGGTCGTTTCCCTGCTCCATCAAAGGTCTGGGTGCAGGCAGGTGGGGGCAGTCACGTTTGAAATGGCCTATCTCACCACACTGGAAGCAGCCTCTATTCTTGGGTTGAAGGCGATTCGTTTGGGGGCGATTCGTCTCCAGTCGCTCCAACCTTTCAATGATTCGCTCAAAGACTGACTCCAATTGGACAGGTGCACTGGGGGCCGCTAGAGGCGATTCGCTCACTGCCACCCGCACTTGACCTTTAGGCGCTGCATACCTATCCTTCTCAGCCTGAGTGAAGGCTTCTGCGTGCAAAGCTGCTGCTCTAGCTTCAGCAAAAGTTCCTGGTCTAGCCTGCACTACCCACTGCCTCAGCTTTT
Source organism: Sthenelais limicola (assembly GCA_942159475.1). Lineage (NCBI taxonomy): Eukaryota > Metazoa > Annelida > Polychaeta > Phyllodocida > Sigalionidae > Sthenelais > Sthenelais limicola. The sequence continues at coordinate 109,813,535 of OW804096.1, read as the reverse complement.
CGTCTTTTAAAGCTGCGATGTATGCATCTCGGCTGAGATCATCCCTGACTTCTCTATCTACTCTGGGGTAGGCCAATCGCACCATTCGCTCAATGTCGTCGGCTACGTCATTCACATTTTCGTCTTTCACTTGTCGTCTCAATCTGAGTTGTGTTCGGTACAGGGCGAGTTGGTCAGCAGGCTGGTATCTCTTTTCAAGTTTTTCTACTAGCAACATATACCCCGTAGGGCCATCCAAGTCCACTTTCTCTAGCACAGCTAATGCCGAACCGTCCAGGCTGGCCCCTAGATACAAGGCACATTCTTTATCTGTCCAATTGTTTAAGTCCGCCACAACCTGGAAATGGTTAAGGAAGTCACCAAGTGAAGTGGAACCGTCATACACTCTTGGCGCTGCCTTCACCTTCCTGCCTGGTCTGGCTACAGCCACTCCTCCCCCACTCCCAGGCTTTACTTTCACATCGGGCTTTGGCACCTCCTCCAGTACCCTCACACGTCTATCTCTTGCAGGCTGAGATGACCGCCAGTTCTCATACTGACGTGGGTTGACAGTCACTTCCAGCGATGGCGTCAATGGAAAAGGATGGGGATCCGTAAGCGATGATGATGATGATCCATCGCCCAGGGTATTGATGTTATCCCCACCGCTGCCACCAATGTTACGGTTTTCCTTTTCATATTGTCCATGTTCATGTAATCGTTGGGCCTGGTCTTCCAGAGCCTGGTCCCAGAGATGATCTAATGATGATACGCCATACGCCATATTTAATAAAGATGCTGGATTACTCTAATTCTCGTCTTCTATATGACTACTGGTACTTATATTCGCCAAAGATATCTGCGCTTTGCGAGGGAGGAAGTCAAGGAGTTGTTTGCAGTTCGAGTCTCAGGTTTATTATGTGAATCGTCAACAAACAGGGGTTTATATAGTACAAGTGGATCGTCTATCGTTAATCGCCTTTCGTCATCATGACATTACTTTTAATAAAAATATTACTAGACGATTCGTCAAACTGAGCGAATCACCAGGCGATTTACCTTTTATAGAGAAATACATAACACTAACGATACAATAGCATACCCCTATAGTCTGTTCTATAACAATATATTTATATGTGAGCTCTAGGGATCTTCTGATTTCTTTTTCATTGTTTTGCATTGAAACTATCAAAGTTTTACCTCAAATATTTTTTATGAGGTTGGGTCTAGGGGGGGACACATGCCCCCCAGGCCCCACCCCCTGGATCCGCCCCTGATAACAAAACATGTATGTAGCCATTGTATATAACAGACGGACCCAAGAACTCGATGATGGACAGTTGGTGTGGGTGGTGGCATGTGTATTTCTAGGGAGCGGCTCTTCCTTGGAAGTTATTTCCCAAATAAGGGGAATACAATAAATCATCTTTGTTCTAGCCCTAATTCAACAGATTCGTATTGTTTTAACTCCCTTTTATGGCAGCATTTCCCCATGCATAGACAAGGCATGTCTCTCTGCTCGTAGCAAGGCATGAAAGGAATATAGGTGAAAAATTTATACTTGGAAAGCCAAAGAGTGGGGAAAGGAAAGTCGTAGAGTTTCTTGGTCTCCTCTATTGAACGTGGTGGTCCTATTGTGCCGTCATCCGGGAGTTCCAGCAACATACCCCTCTCCGCCCGAGTGCCTGGTGAAATAAAATAACCAGAGATATGATTAATACATTACAATTCGCTCATCCCATGATGACTATGGCACCGCCTGGTATAAGGTGTATCAATGGGTACTGTACTGTATCTTCGGTACTTATACCATTTTCTTTGCCACACTTACTTCCGGTCGACTTTGGTTGTAGGTTAATGTCAATGGAGGCAGGCATTTTGAAACGTTGACAATTCCATTTTGGGAATCATTTTGTCAACCTAAATGTGAATGTTTTTTAAGCTGCTTTAAATACGATGATGTTTTTTTTTTGTTTTTTAAAAATCTTTATTTTCTTTGATCTGCCTTCTGGGCTTCTACAATGCTAAATCTGTCGTCTCGAGGATTCTCCTGGAAGAGAAATACCAGTGTTCATACATGTATGACATATATAAAAGGACAATAAGCAGTTTGTACACCTTTGGTCTACAAATAAACATCCTATAGCATATGCTTGTTTTGCTTACTTTGAGAACCTTGGGATGATTTTTAGATCATTTTAAGGTCTCTATTTGTTCTTTGATGTCTGCTTTAAGCCTTCGCCATATAATTTTTTCCTCTTTTTTAACTCTACGAAAATTATGACAATAAATGACAACACTACATCTCGATCTAAGTTCGTACATAAGTAATAATTGTTTCAATATGCCTTTTTTTCAAACAATTTCTGTCTATAGACAAAGGCTTTGGCCTGTAGAATTATCCAGTTTATGACATATGAGTTGCTGCTTTTTAGAGCAATACCAAATACTATATCGATAGGTTCAACTTCTACTTTTTTAGATCTTTTGTGTAATATTCTTTCACCTTTTGAGTCTAGGTTAAGGTACCCATTTTCATATATCCAGTCGAATAAACTATCCCACATAAGCTTAGTCTGTTTACAGGTCGCCAAGAAGTGCACTATATCATCTTTCCTTGAGCAAAACTCACATTTGTAATTTTTTTTAATTTGAATATTATTCAAATATCTGTTGCAAGCTAGAGTTTTATGTAGGATCTTATATTGTAACACTTGTAGTCTGGTTTCTGTTGTTATTTTATACAGCAAACAAAAATTCTTTTTCCAGTCAACTTCTTCAAATTGTTGATCATTGAGTTTAAGGAGGTCTTGCCATTTATCAATTTTTTCTCGTTTGACCTTCTTGCTCAGGATTAAGCTTTGGTACACATCCTTGGCGTTACATACTATCAAATCTAAGCATTTTTCCTCAATGTAGAAATCAATTGAGTGCTTTCCATTGGTAATACCTTGCTGTTTAACAGTATTTAGCCATCGTTTGGGCATAGCTATATACTAGGGTGATTTCTTTTCTATGATAAAAACTAGGAAGAAACTTATAGCTTAAAATAGCGTATCCACTTACACGTCCAATTGGTACGACCATCGACCGTCGACCGTCCGCCCATGGCCACCGTCCAACGGTGGCCACAGCGGACGGTGGTGGTGGACGGTCCCTGGTATCTACTTGCACGTCCAATATATATGCCAGATATTGACCGTCGAGCGGTAGTACTTTCACCAGACCCTTCTAGTGGCTACTCAATGTATGCTTATTTATATATATATCTCCCAATCTCCTCCCTCCCCTCTATCCCGCCTCCCAGGCCCCTCTCCCCTCTCCCCCTCTCTCTTTATCCCTCTCATCTGTCCCTCCCTCTCTACCATCCACCCCCTCTCTCCCTGTCTCTGTTTCTCCCCGTCTCTCTCTGTCTCTCTGTCTCTCTTTTTTTTTTATTCATTTGAGGCCAATATATATATTTATTTAATGGTTAAAACATGTAAAGGAACAGAAACATGTCTGGAAAATATGGTAGCAAACATGATTAATCCTGTAGTTAATCTCTCTACCCGCTCCCAGCCTAGGCGGGAATATAGGTAGAAAATAATCCTCAAAAGAAAGCTTCAGGCTTTCTCTACATCTATTCATTTTACTTCCATAATAATTATCATTCCGTTTTTCTTCTAGATAATACAAATATACGATGTACGATACAATAATTAAAACATGATTTATCATCAGCAAAACCAGACTAAATAAATATAATGTGATCGATTCGGTGAAATGGAAAAAAAAAAAATCAATATCGATAGCTTCCCTTGATGTGCCCCGTCGCAAACGATGGGCCTTTCCAGGCCCTGTCCATGAGATATTTTAAAGGGAGAAACCCTCTAATAAAGGTCTTCCACCTCTAAAATATCACTTGTTGTCATTTAAGTATAGATTATATATTTATAGCATTTGACAAACATCAACAAAAGGTAATACATAACACTCCCATCACTACAGTGGAGTGTGCACTGTCTATCAATGCACACACAAATATAAAGGGGGCAACCCTACACTTGCCCGCCCCCCCCCCCCTCTATAACTGGGAATAAGTACACAATATTATTCAATAATATTCCACTATTTATTTCCTGTGTCCATTTGGGACCAAAAAACATCAATTCAGTTGGGATTATGAGCCCCATCCACCCCAAATAAACAATATAGACCCAAACTGGGCCTATATCTGTGCCTGATGAGCTTTAACAAGCGAAACTATGTTGTGCCAAAATTTATATAATTATAATGGAAGGAGTTTTTTTAATCAAAACACAGAAATTCACCCATACAGGGTCTAAATATGTGTCAATATTCATTAAATACTCATCTTTGTATCTATCATCACTATGATACATCCATCGATCCCCAGGTTTAATCACCTGGACACATGAGCACCCCTTATGATGTCATAATGTCAACATCACTAAGGGAACAGTGAGGTATTTATTACCCACGACTGAGGACCTTCCAAATCCTCAGTAGCATGGTAGCACTGGAGCGGGACAGGTCGCACATCGCCATCGTTTAAATAAAAACAAACTATTCGGTGAAATGATTCAACTAATAGATATAATCGTGGCGAAGATGCAAAAGTCTGAGGGTACCCAATGAGTAGAGTCGGAGAAACATGTGTGAGCAATAAGTTTGTGCTCATAATTAAGGTAATACAACATTAATAACCCTGGAGTAATTAAACATTAAATGGCATTAAGGGTTATCTTTCTACTCTGTCTAAAAATGACCACCTTATACCATTTCATTTCTTATTTCTCGACATGACATTATTTCTCCATCTGGCTTAAATATATCACCCACCATGCCCTGGCTATGTTTTTTCTTCCAACCTGAATAGGCCTATATTTATTATACTCAAAAATTCTGTTTTCGCTTCTGCGCCTGTTTGAGGTATTTTTCCATGATAGAATCGATTCCATAGCTCAAATATATCACTATAAAAATCACTCAGACACTCTTCGGGCTTATTTCTACCAATTGGGAGACTTTTGAAGTCGAAATAATCACCAAAAAATACCAATAAATAATTATAAATCACTAGAAATGATAAAAAATAAATATACAAATTAATGCTAAACTATTCACCCATATCACCTGCAATCCACACACAAATCGAAATAGTCAGTAAAAATTACTATAATTATACATAAATCCCCAATTAATCTACATCAATTTAAATCAAATAATCATTGTACTAAGTACTCCAAAGTACTCCCAGACATCAAGACAATGTACTCAGGCCGTAAGAACACTAAAAAAATAGAAACAAAAAAAAACATTTTGGGCTGGGGTACCGTCGGACGGTGACCCTCCCGTCCAAATCTAAATATTTAGATATGGACGGGAGGGGGGACCGTCGAGGGACCGTCGGACGGGAGCACCCGACCGCTCGACGGTGGCTGTGGTATCCACTTGCACGTCGAGCGGTCGCTAGGGTAACCGTCCGACGGTGACCGCTCAGCGGACGGTCGACGTGTATGTGGATATCGTGCTTAATGCTATGTCCTTGTGAGACATTATATAACCATTTTCATACAGAATATCACCGACCGAAGTAATACCCATTTCTTCCCAATCGGGTCTATATATCATTTTGTTTTTGTATTTAATATGGCTGTAATACCATAGCCTGTCTTTGACTTTTTGACTTGCCGTTTTTGGTTTCATGTCTAGTGTATACCTTATTTCAAATTTTAAATATCCCAGCATAGAATTCATTGAGAATACGATGATGTTCATTTATAATGTTTACTGATCATATAACTTAGTCAATTGGAAATAATAGTATATGAGAATGAGGCAGCTTCATTGGTGACTCATGCCACCCTTTATTAAAGAAGAACAAATTTCCCCAAATGTTTAGTGATGTATAAATGTCCGACGAACCATAGCAAGTGACTTTGAATGTTCGTGGGGAAGGAGGGTCAGGTGATGGTTGTGTCACATGACCACCCAGTTATAATACGTATATCCTATATGGGTGAGATTTTCAGAAAATGTACAATTCAACTTCACCAATCTTCTCAAATAACGCAAATTTTAGACAAAACAAAGGTCAAACTACAGTTCAACCTAACCAAACAGATTGCTAGAATCAATGCAATGCTGAATATACTCCAATTTACCTAGTATTGACCAAATCGTAGCCTACTTTAGCAGAATTTACTAAATGTGTACAGCTGCCAATTGTACATTTTCTGAAAATCTGACCCATATATGTCATCATAAAGACTGGATAGTCATCACTATAGCATTGTTATGAAGACCCCGGCATCCATATGCGACGGCCAAAGCCATCTGGTGTCAGTAAATGACACAACTTGGGATGAGTGAATTATTACATATAGATATGTGTATTTAATATATTGTAGTGGATATGAGGTTCTACGCAAGTCTAGTATGACTTGTTGTTTTAACTGTTATATAACTTAGTTGGCCTTCTAGGTCAAGGTTGGAGCAATGCTCGCTCAACCTTTCAAGCCTTTCGGATCTGTTTCGTTCTTATCCTGAATGAAATGTCAAGCTTTACCCCATAAATTTACAGGTTGCCTATCAACTAAAATTTTGTCTACACCGACATTTTCACAGCCAATAAATCATTAAAATATGTATTTATCTAGATGCCAAAGAATGATGAAAATTTGCTGAAATTGTCACATATACATAAATAACCTCGCCATTGAATTTATTTGTACCAGTTGAGTGGGAATCGACCATAAAAATCATGATGTGAAACACAGCAAAGTGAATGAATTAAAAGAATAATATTACAATAAATTCTACTATCAAATTCTAGCACAAGTTATAATTAATAATTTCAATACTAAGGACAAAATGTAATATAATATAATTTGGCCTGTTCATTTGGATGTGCCTTGTTCGATATATTTCTTACCAGATCTGACAGTATAGTCTCTAATGTTGTTTCAAATAATAATATTACTGGTTTGCTATTTTTGTTGTTTAATTCATGTATGTTTTTTCTATTTTATTGCTGAAAATGTTTTCTGGATTGTAAGGCTTGGATATCGGTGGTTTGTGAGTGGTAGTGCTTTAATTTGATATGTATATTACTGTACTGTAGAAAACAGAAATAGGCAGGCAAAATGTCAGCGGGGAGGTTGTTTGGCGGGACAATGTTTGGTGGGGAGAATGTATGGCGGGGAGATTGTTGGCGGGGAGAATGTTGGCGGGGGAAACACCGGACACTGCTATATTGCCTATTGCATATCTTCTGTATCACTTATTCATGTATGATGTGTATGTTGATCTTGTACATGTACACACCTTGTTTATGTACTGACTGTATTCATGACTACTGCGGAATACCTTTCCGTCATTGTCTTGGTTAGCCCGGCTGACCTAACCTGGGTTGTCTAGTAATAGCACAATGGTTATCGTGGGTCGGGTAACTAGTGTCACCATTAGTAGACTACCATTTACTGATATTTGCCGGTAGAAGAGGTTCACTACAATACTATATATATTTCTTAAATCTTGAGAATTTGGCTTAGACAATCAAAAAAATAGGAGTAGTCGCCAATTAAATGCTATATTGAATTTCCTGTGAGGTGTTTTCAATTGAGTTGACTACTTCTTCAACTAAAAAAAAATAAGAGAAAAACAAGTACATGTACTAGTATTTATAAAAGTGGAGATAATTATTGGCTACAGTACCTTTTTTAATAAAAGACTTTTAAATAGGGACTGCCATTGCTCTGGAGAAAAATGCCAAAACGGTTGTGTTTCTTGATGAAATATTTCGAGCTTTTATATTTTTGGACATGATAAATATGGCTAAAATGACCTAAAACCATTAAGTACCCATGTCGGGTGGTCTCTCTATTGATTTGAATAAGAAATAATTTACACATTCAGCTTATAGTGATATGACTAAATACTTATGATAGGCTACCTGTCCATATAAGTAAAAGTAGTTAAATAATCCTCCATGAAAATCAAAACCTCATAAAAAACCTCTGTGGCTAAAACCTAATGGAAAAATTTATCCTGTTTAATATTTCAATGATAACATAATGTTTTCAGGATTTTCACATCAATTCTAGGCCATCTTTAATATTCCAAAATCATAATGATAAAGAACAATGAGAATAGAAAAAAATCCAAACATGGGTGAAACTATTGCTACATAGGCCTACATCGGGCAGTACAGTATACGGTATATACGTTGGGGTACTTAAGAGTTTCTATAATTATGTAGCCTACAATCCAAATAAAATCAACAGAATTACAAAATATGATATCAAAATGTAAATTTATGCATGCAAAATTAAGAAAGGGAAGATTATGGAATTATGTTAGTTACTATCATACACCTTGTCCAAGGGAATTATATATGGATTCCCTTGGTATCCAGAAGCATCTACAATGATGGGTGTCTGTTGAAAGTGCCGAAGGTGCTGGGCTAGTATAGGTTATTGCTGATAACTTTGATGCAAACATATCCAGCAATTTCCAATAGGCAAGATTCGGAATGGGATATGTTGACTGGTAGACTGGGGCCAGAGTAGAGGGTCATGGGTAATTTTGACCGGAACTGGGGCCAAGCCACCTGTGTTTACATTATGCGGGTGCAGGTTCCAATGGACACAGAGAGGGCCCTTCATTAAATGTAATTTTAGAGATAGAAAAACATTTAATATTGCCACCAAACTTTAGGATATATGAGACAACACCATGCCCTATCTTCATCTTACTCAATGTTCCTTTAATAATTATGGAAAACAAATAACAGAACAAATTTTCAACAGGTCATTAGATGCGGTGTGTGTAGGTGCAGGTTCAGTGCATGATGCATGCGCCCGCACTGTTTGTGAGTGGGTGTGTACCTACAGCTGTGGTCAGCTTTCCCACCCACCCTCAGATAGGCCCTGGTGACTGTATGAAATCAGTGCCAGCTGTTGCTATCTCAACCTAAAGAGAGCATTTCGGTTCTTGCCTATTGTGAGGGTCATTCTTGCTTACTCTCTCATATTCATATACAATAGCCCTTTAGGTCTATATAACAATGTATGTTAGTTATGACGTCATCATTATTGACTCCATGACAAATATTTCTAATGTGTTTGTATACATATAGTTTAAATTTCAGCAAAATCCGTTTTTATCAAGTTATGCCCCCTTTAATTTATATTAAAAAAAATGCCTTGAGGCATTCACCCGTCCCCTAGACCAACTTGCAATGAATGCCTTGAGGCATTCACCCGCCCTGAATGGATTAAGGCAGGCATACAATACCGTGCCATACTTAGCACTTATAGGACGAGTTGCCGCACGTAGCGTAAATAAAGGACGAGACCACAGGTCGAGTCCTTTATTTATGCTCCGTGCGGCAACGAGTCCTATAAGTTGATTATTATACATGCCTAGTTTTACATGCAAAACATGCTTAATTAAAGATACATTAACATAATTTGCCATATCTGGTGTTCGTACAAGAGGAATATAACTATAGAAACAGTTGAAATGTTGGAGAAAGAAAGCCCTCACACACGGCAAACTTGCGTTGGCAACCTTGCGTCGGCAATCTTGCGCCACCAAACTCGCGTCGCCATGACAACGCACCAGTAATGTACTAGTCCAATACCACGTTACAAGTAATGTGCGGCTGTCGGGGCCTCAGTATTGAATGCGTGTATAATAATGTTACATAATGCACCCTCCTTGCTCAACCCTCACAGTTTGTTGCGCTCACGCCATGAGCGCTAGCTGTCCATCCTGCCTCCGGCATCAAATGTGCGAGGAGGCAGGGCAGTCACCAAAACAAATGCATATCAAATCATATCGATAGCAGGGTGGGTGGGTGTGTAGCACTGTCATTGAAAATGAGAAAAAGAATCCATACATATACAACTAAATAGCCATAGACAATAAACTTCCCCTGCATCAACCTCTATCTAGCGGGCACACACTTTCCTGGACCCCGTTGGGCCCAATTCTTGAGAATCTGTCATACATAATACATATGTATTATATATACATGTACTTACGAATTTTGGTAACTTACCAGGCAGTATGTTGTCAAGGATACACCCAAAGAGCCCCCCTATGAACGGGCCTGTACTTAAGAACACAAATATTGTGCGATCAACTACCTCATTTCCTGAAATGTAAAAGGAAATTGAGTTTTAAAAGGTAATTGGTTCCACTTGTTTTTCAAACCAATATTCATTTTTCATATTTACCAACAACTGTAGCAACAACATATGGGTAGGGCGAGCATATTGCCTTTCTAAAAAGTGGTTCAAGAGGATAATACACATTATTCTTTTTTTTTTAAAGGTTTTATTCAGCATATCCTGCCATCATCCAGGCTCTTACAATTCGAAACAACAAGTGTGCAGTGTCCCTTATATTTTGAATTTTTTCTAGTTTTTTCTGAAAATTTTCTTACGCTTCACACTGATAGCTCAATAGCATCAGTGCTTTGTTCTTAACAATATAGCAGCCACCAAGCAACTATTAACAAAGTGTGGGTTTTCCCCTTTTGTCTATATGCATCAACATCAAATTCTTCTATCATGTTGTACCAAGGGCTCGTTATTTTTTTCTGTGTCCTTGTACGATGTTATTGTATTCTAAAACTCTCCAATTCATCTTAACTTCATTTAAAAATGCTCTAAAAATTATTTTGTTCTTATAAAAAATTCTCTGGCGATATATATAATTCTCGGCTGCAGTATTAATCCAGTTTACAACGTTTTTTTGTGGGCTCTTCCCACTGTATCCTAATAAAAAAAAGCTGTACAGTTAAAGTCACTCACATTAAAACCAGACAATATTTTACTTCTTCTGACCCACTCTTCACAATCTTTGCCAAATAGCATTCGGAAGCTCACAATGTATAAAAAAAAATGACTAATTGTGTCGTCATCATCACAATAATCACAACTCTTGGATTTTTTGACAGTTATCCAATTTAAATAGCTGTTGCATCCGATCATTCTGTGGAAAATTCGGTATTGTAACGACTGCCATTTTGTGATCTTATTACATTCATAAGGTATTACAAACTTTTTCTTCCAAATTTCTTTCATCCCTACACAATTTTCTTCCTTTAATATTTCATTCCAGCCATCTAACTTTTCATATTCAAGATGCGGCGGAACACCGGGAATAGCCCGAGCCGTATTAATCTGTCATGGCCTATGCCATTACTAACAACCTGAATAAAATTTGTCCCCCCCCCCCCCCCCCCCCCCCCCCCCCAAAAAAAAAAAGCTATTTTAGCCAGCTCACTATACACATTCTTGGTTTTAAAATCTTTCACATTGAATGGCTTCTGGTTTACCTTGAACATTATATTTTTAATTTTGGGTACAACATATTTCTCAGCAGCTACAGAATGAAGCAAATCTCTAGGAATAGCAGACACAAGTTTTAGCCTATCACTTACATCCCAATAAATGTCAAATTTTCTGTTTAACTCTTCAGTAGACATTTTTTGGTCTCCATTCAACAGGTCGCCTATAACCTCTATCCCACTTTCCAACCAGTCATTATTCCTGATGGATTTCCCATCTTTCTTAATAAATTGGTTGCTACATATTCTCTCTAGGAATACCTCCTCTCCTGACTCTGGCTTTCTGCTATAATATACTTCATTCCATACTTTAAGCATCTCTGTGTAAAAACCGCTCAATGACTTCTGAGGCATACATTTGCTCATTATTACATGTTTTATATTTTCTCGATAAAGAGCTTCAGATATTCCTATCCATTTTGGTTGATTATTATATAACATTCTCTGTATCCATTTAATTCAATTAGTCTGGATAATTTCTTCTATGCATCTCACGTTCAAACCACCATTCTCATAGCTTTGTTTTAGAAAGTTACAGCTTATTTTGACCCCCCTCTTTCCCCACATCATAGTTTTAGTGATACATTTGATTTCTTTAATCACATTTTTGTCTAATTGAACACAAGCCAATACATGTTGCACAATAGGAAGAATCAGGGTATTATTTATCATTGCTTTTCCCTTCAAAGAAAGATTTCTTGAGCTCCATATGCCAATGACACCTCTCATTTTTGTCAATGCCAGTTCATAATTTGTTGATGCTTCTTTGTCCCTATAGTAAGGATTGAATATACAAATACCCAGGATTTTTATCGAATGTTCCCAACTAATTCCTCTGCCGCCCTCTGACTTTGGCCATGCTTTTTGAATTTTAATTCCTTTGGTCTTATTTAAATTTAATCTCAGACCTGTACCTTCTCCAAAATCTTTAATTATTTCAATCGCTTTATCCATAGAACTGTCATTGGATGTGAATAAGGTGGTATCGTCAGCATATTGCACAATTTTGTGCTCAATATTACCAGTTTTTATTCCCCTAACACTCTCATTGCTTCTCATAACTTAGTCAAATTTTCAAATTTTCCAATGCTCAGAGTTGTATGTATGTCCATCGAACCATTTGCGAGTAACTTGAATGTTCGCGGGGAAGGAGGGGTCATGTGACGGTTGTGTCATGTGACCACCACTCTCCTAGTTATATCCGTATATCACATATACATCATCATACAGTTTGACATAAATTCCACCGCAATGGTGAACAAATAAGATGATTAGGATTTCCGTGTTTTACCCCCTTTTGTGTATCAAAAAATCCGACAAGTGTCCATTGGAAGTAAAACATGCTCTTGAACCTTTCAACAAAGTCTTAACGCACTCAATTATATATTTAGGGAAATTAAACACTTCCAAGCTCTTGAAAAGGAAGCTTCATCCTATGGAATCGTATGCTTTTCGGAAGTCGACAGTGACCAATCTTCCTTCTTTTTTATTTATTTTTTGAAAGCTCAACACATCATGAATTCTTCTCACTGCTACACCAATATATCGATTGCTCTAAACCCATATTGATCTTCATTTATTATTTCACTTATTACATTTTTTTTTTATTTTTTTTGTTTTGTTTTAAAGCTTTTATTCATTTTCCTGCCTTCTGGGCTTCTACAAAGCTAGAACATGGTAATATAGGTGTATATATTAGCAAGCGAATGCGCATTGCCATTAAAAATCTCATGCTGTAAGAAATGTTTCAATCTTTTTCCGCTAGTCGGCGACACTAAGATTTGGAGCGTAAGCGTATTTCCGCTCTTTCACACAAGATGGCGTTGCCGTAATTTCAGACGCTCTTTGCTTATTTATGCTTGTCGTCTAACCTGACTATGCATCATTAAATGTTCTCCGCTCTGTCGGTAATGTCCGCTAGTAGCTGCGACCACTTTTTCCTCTCCTCTCTGCTTATTTTTTTGTCTATTCCATTGATGTATATCTCAGATTTAATCCTCCTTTTTAACTCAAACAACAAGGCTTTGAACTCAAGTCTTCCATCATAGAATAGCTTCTGCCTTTGTTTGCAACACTATCCAGTTGACAATTTTTGTATTCGCATTACAGTGATTAAAACCAAAAATTAAATCTTTGACACTCATGTCAATTTTGTTGTTCTTCATTTTTACCAGCTGTTCATTGCGGTTGTCTTCATTAATATAACCTACCTCGACAATTATATTTAAAACTTCCACCCACAGTTTGTTGGTATTTCCGCATTTTACCAGAAAGTGACATATATTGTCTCTTTGACCACAGAAACTACAATCATATTTGGTTCTTATTCCCATATTTTTTAAATGCTCGTTACATGTGATGGTACGGTGAAGCACTCTATATTGCAAGGTTTGCAGTCTTGTCTCTTTAGTAATTTTGTAGGGTAAACTAAAAATTTCTTTCCAGGATACCTGTTCAAATTCTTGATCCGAGAGACCTAAAAGATCTTGCCATTTGTTTAGCTTCTCGAATTTCGGTTTTCTCTTGGATATTAGAGCAAAGTATATTTTTTTACTGCTATCTTTCAATATATTGATTTTCACCTTACCTATATTGATAATTATCTCACCAAGGTCAGGAGCTTCAGGCTTATTTCTAAGGGCAGCCAACCAAGCTAAGGGTATTGCTTTTCTTACTGTATTTCTCTGTGATTCTAGAGTGTCTAACTTAAAGTTTTTCTTCAATTCTATGCTAGACATGAAATTTCCCAGCGCATTTATTAAATCGCCCACACATATTATACCTTTTCTTTCCCATCTTTCGTAATGGAGCATCTGACCCTTATGCTTGATCAACCTATTGCCCCAAATTCTCTCTTTTGCAATTTCGGCAGGTGTAGTTGGTGTCATGCGGTAGTAATATTTATTCCAGACTTGAAATACCTCTTTATAAAAACCATTTAACATTTTTTTGGGCATATATCTGGCTAATATAATGTCTTCAAGCCTTCTTGCAAAAAAAGTATACATATTCATAGCTCTAAAGTTCATGGTTGTTGACTCGTGTATCAATCTCTGAATCCATTTTAACCTATTTGTTTCCACTATTTCATGAATAAGTCTTAGCCCAAGACCCCCATTTTCACATCTTTGCAAAAGAAAGTTGGCACTTATTTGCCTGTGAGAGCCTTTGCAAACAAAATTCATCATTATTTTATCAATTTTCTTTTTAGTGATTTCAGGGATTGATACACATACCATTACATATTGGAATATGGGCAAGAGAAAAACATTACAAACCAAGACCCTACCTTTAATGGTAAGGTTTCTTTTCTTCCAACTACTTATAACCTGTTCCGTTTTACAAAATAAATCATTGCAGTTGACATTTGTGAGCATAGTCTCTTTCCTTGGGTACAGCAGAACTATACCTAGAATCTTCATTCTATTTACCCAATTTATTTTCATCACCTCCCTATTGGTTAAGAGACAATTACCAATATTGAAGCCATTTGATTTTTCTGGATTTAGTTTTAATCCTGATGCTTCATGAAATCGATCTAATAGACATAATATTTTATACAGAGAAAATTCATTTTGTACCGACACAGTCATGTCGTCAGCAAATTGCACCAGCTTCATTTGCCCACCACCTACCTCAATACCTTCAATATTTCGATCATTTCTTATTTGCTGAGCAAGTTTTTCCACACAAATCGTGAACAAAATTGCCGAAATGGGATCTCCTTGTTTCATACCCCTGGCGACCAGTTGGAAGAAAGACCATTATTGGTAAAGGTTGCTACTGAATGCGACAAAAGAGTCTTTATCCAAGATATATATTCATCACATATATTATGCGCTTTCAAGGATTTAAAAAGAAAAGACCAACATATCGAATCATACGCTTTGGAAAAATCCAAAGATACAATAAGTCCATTATTCTCTTGAGCTTGTAATAAGCAAATTAAATCATCTATCCTGCGTATAGCAGTACCAATATATCGACCTTTAACATAACCGAATTGATCCTCTCCTATGATACTAGGAAGAAGCGGCTGGAGTCTATTTGCAATTGTTTTTGAAATGATTTTATAGTCAACATTGAGAAGTGTTATGGGTCACCAGTTTTTAATTAATTTTAAGTCGACATCTTTCTTCGGAATAACACTAATTACACCTCTTCTTTGGTTAAGAGTCATTTCTCCTTCTTCTATACATAATTTAAAGATTGCCATAAATTTGTCTTTAATAAGATGCCAAAAGGTTTGGTAAAACTCTATCGTGAATCCATCACACCCTGGGGCTTTGTTTTTCTTAAATGATTTAATTACTTTTTCAATTTCTTCTTCCTCAAAATCTCTTGAAAGGTGGTCATTGTCGATCTCGTTTAGTTTAACATAATCATCCGAAATACAAAATTCATCAGCAGCCTCTTTGCAAGTGTTTTGTTGCTTGTATAAGCCTGAATAAAATTTTTCCCCTTCTTTCAAAATCTCTTTCCCATTGCTAATGATTTTACCATTTATATTTAACTGATGTATGATTTTCTTCCCCGCTCGGTATTTTTCTAAGGAACACAAATATTTTGTGGCCTTCTCTCCATCGACTATCCATTTGGCCCTAGATCTGATCAGAGCTCCTTCTGCCTTTTCTAACTCAAAATCATTTATTAAACTCATAATGTTTTTTCTTTCTTCTAGTTGTACACTATTTAGCCAGCTTTGCTCATCTAGATATTTCAGTCTGGTTTTTAAATGCGACATTTTATCTCTTCTCTGAGCGGCTTTATCCTTGCCTATTTTCATTGCGATTTCTCTTATTTTTAATTTTAAAAATTCCCACCTTAACTTTGGGTTCAAGGTGTCTAGCTCATCGCTTTGACAAATTTTTTCCACCTCGGCCACAAACAGATCGTCATTTAAAATTTGAGAATTAAGCTTCCAGTATCCTCTTCCCTTTGGGGAAAAATCCTGAGCAATCTTAACCTCTATTTTTTTGTGATCAGTTAGAATAAAAGAATCTACACTGTAACATTTGACTCTGTTAACAATATTATTTGACATAAAACAATAGTCTATTCTTGACTGAGATTTCGACCCAATCCAGGTACAATCTGGCTTCTTCTGATTATTCAAAATACCCACATCGCACAAGTCAAATTTCTCTAGAAATTCACTATTAACTTGGACACAATCATAATTATAGTCCACATTCTCAGACTCCAATTTTTTAGGTGTCTTAAGTTTACTCCCGTTTTCAGTATAACCGAAATAACACCCTGATATTGGTCCCAAAACGTTTTTTTGTTTGATTCAACGTCATCTATCATTTTACAAAATACACATTTCACATCTGGCCAGAAAGATTTATAAAACTGTAAAATCTCATACCTTTGTCTACTATATCATTCATATTTTCACTAATTCTCCTTGCACAAACAAATTATTTATCGACCTCTTTTTCCCATTTTTTTTTCTAGCTGCAAGAAATATTTTGTTGGCTTCTCTCCAGCCCTAGCCCAGTTTGCTTTGGATCTAAACAGAGCCCCCTCAGCCTTAGCCAGGTCTCGATTCTCTAATTTAGTTTTAATCGATTTCATTTCAGCTACTTCAACTTTATTTAATATGTTTTTCTTGTCCAACTGATCTAACGTCTCCCTTAACTCCCTTTCACTCTCTCTTTTAATTGACGAGGTCTGCAGGCGACCTTAGGGCAGCCATCAAAACACACCTGCAGATATTTACATTTTAGCAGAAGAATCTATATTTCGTTAGCTTTTGAATATGACAGCCAGAGTTTGTAATGATTTTTGTGTTTGCTCCTGCCATAACAAGTCTGTGTGAACACACGAGTTGCCGATCCTACAACCAGAATGAGGCTCTATGGTAGCTTACTCTGTACGAAACGTGAAACATTCCGCTGCATTTCGGTCTTCCCGGTTGGTCACTTAGCTTTCCCCATTGACGCTAGCGTTGACGATAGTTGAACGATAGTTGTCATTTAATGCTAATCGTTTCGGTTAATTTGACTTGACTAAGGTATTACTTTATTATTTTGCTTGCTATTCATGGTAGTGGATGCATACTTTTGTAGGAGAATAAGTGCGAGAATGAATGATACATATAGGGAGGCGTATAGTAGTAATTGTGTCTTCAGTTATGAAGCAGCGTTTGTAATGTTTCGGGCATAGCATGCGCTTATGTTGACACAAAGCGGTTTTGCCGCGAATCGTCAAGTATTGTTCCATTGAACTAAAATCGCATCCATTCACGTTAAACTAAGCATGATAATGATTAGACAACGGGGAATCTTGTCCAAAGAAACCAAAAATTTTGTGATTCTCCGCTTTAGAGTACTGAACAGGGCTTAGTTCTTTAGGGAGCAAATCCAACCTGTCATAAGGAATAACTTGAGCGAATGGACCACTTCCACGATAGATATTCCCATCATTCTGGCTATTCGTTCACAAAGCACTTTGGGAAAATCTCTTTTTACCCATACCTTTTGTGGGCCAGCTCCGTTGAAATATAGAAATTTCTCCATAGACTAGCCTAACATTTTTGCCAACCCGATAATACCTTAGGCCTGCAGGTATATCCAGCCTAGCCCCTTGCTCGTAAATGGCTTCAATCACTTTTGGCAAATATGTTGTCTTCTTCAGGAGTTTTCCTTAAAATTCCCTCCAGTACAAGGCAATTTCTTAAGGCCTCTTTCTTTTTTTGTAGATGATCATTCTCTGTTTTTTCAGCTTCCTCCGCAATCCTTTCAAAAGCTTCATCATCTTTATGCAGCTTGGATATTTTCATTTTATTCATCTCTAAATATTGCCTATCAACCTGCCTTTTCGTGTTGTCTGCTTGTTTTTTTAGGGCCCGATACCTGTCTTCTTCTTTCCTACCACTTTCTTGTATCTGCTGTCGGATGTTTTTGATGGCTCCTGATTGAGCTCTGATAACGTTGGCATGTTTTTTAAGAGTTGTCTTATTTTTTTTTCACCAAGGCATTGATTAATCTGCCCACTCATGTGGACCATGGGCTGTCTCATTGACAACTCTCTATCGTCCTTGAACTCCTCCATCCCTTCTCATTCATCTTCCATTTCTTCCAATTCACCTTCTTCCTGAGAGTCACTGGACTCGGCAGCTGCCATAGTTTTTTTCCCTTTTTTGCCTCAATTTCTAGGCTTTTCTCACTTTCTTTCCCTGTACGGCACCTCTTTGGAGGAGGTGTCAAATCCATCATGCAGCCGAGATTTTGCAATGTCAAGGCCTTTTTCACAAGGTAAAGGTCGTTCTTCTTAGTCCATTTTTCTTTTTGAACGTTTGAAAGCCATACAGTTTTCAACTTTTGCCTACTCTTCATCTAAAATTCACTATACGATGACAACTTGGTATGCTATGACCTTCTTTTGCTTTTAGACCCTAAATGTTACCTTTTTGGTCAGTAAAATTGATGTCTGCTCTTGGCGACACTATATTGTTGTTGTTGTCCCACCGAGATGTTGAGGGATAAACGGTAATTTCTCGTATAGGCCTACCCTCACTCTTATCCAACTGTCACTATAATCTGGCACCGATAGTCCATATATTTGACTCCTTTTTAGTTTTTTGAACTGAGATATCCTTCTATCCCTTTCTAGCTTCTGACAATTGTTCTCTTGTATTTCTTCACAAGTCCACAGATATTCCTCCAGGGTTCCTCCAGGTCGCTGGGGAAAATGGCCGTCCCTCTCCATGTGGAATGGCGGGCTCTCACGTCCTAATTTTCTTTAACAGAATCCACCTTAACCTGTAGATCGATACTCTCGATTTTGGGCTTCTGACAACGTAGGTAGCCTACTTTCATCAACATTCACAAATATTATCATGCTTGCCTGCTTCCTGGATCTAAAAAACAGGGAGATTATTGGAGGGCGCTAAAAGCACCACTTTCTCTCTGTTTCTCTCAACTGGAAGTCCTTCTACACATTATGCTTCAAGCCAAAACCTCTCAATGCTCATTAAAGTTTACCTGTATCAATAGCCCCAGGTGTCCTATTCAAGTAGTCAGGAAACTGCATACCCATGCCTATAGCTATTGCCAGAACTATCTGATTTCTGGGCGACATTAGATCCACACTATGAAGCTGAGACATGCCAACCAGCACCACAAGACCTGTACAAATGTATAAATGCATTAGTAAATGTAGTCATACTTTTAAAATAAAACATCCTTGACATATCTATCACGTATTGTAGTTATTATGCTGTCTTCATTTCAATATATGATCATATCATTACTGTTTTACCATCACCATTTTCCCTCGTGCATGTTATGCCACTTTCATTCCTGCTCTATACTGCCTTCTATGAGAGTGTATTCAATACAGTGGACTATTGCTCCTCTAGTGTTTATCACCATAAAAGTAAGCGCTTTTCTTCTGTATAGACTTCATATCACTCATCAAATTTCATACTGTCAGTAGTATGTATATATATAGTAGTAGTATATTTCAAAATTCAGATTTTGTATTTCTGATATGGACCAAATGTACGTGGAAGCTAGGCTATATAAGCTAATATGCTCTTTAACCATGAATACAAATTATCTTGACCTTGACCTTAGTATGGAAAGGCATTTGTATGCACATAGATACAGTAGCGTATTAGCTCATACTATTACTAACTTGCATTCTTCAATTCCCAATCTGCAATTTCCCCTTTTCAAAGTGGCACCATAGTGCACACAAACTGGTGCTACATCGCTGCAGATTAGGCCCACTGCATGCAAACTTGCAATGAACAAGCAGTGCATTGAGACCATACATTTTTACTTAGCATTTATACAACTCTCATTCCTCCACTCAAAACAAACAAATAAACCATGCCTCCTCAGCCCCATCCATTATTTAGCACTTATTGGACGAGTTGCCGCACGGCGCGTAAATAAAGGACGAGATCGAAGATCGAGTCCTTTATTTTCGCGTCCGTGCGGCAACGAGTCCTATAAGTTGATTATTATACATGCCTAGATTTGAATGTAAAACGTGCTTAATTAAAAAGATAATAACATAATTTACCATAATATCTGGTTTCGTATAAGAGAAATGGAACTAGAAACAGTTGAAACATGGAGAAAGAAAGCACTCGCACTGGCAAACTTGCGTCGGCAACCTTGCGTCGGCAATCTTGCACCACCAAACTTGCGTCGCCATGACAACGCGCCGGTAATGTACTAGTCCAATACCACGTTACAAGTAATGTGCGGCTGTCGGGGCCTCAGTATTGAATGCGTGTATAATAATTAGCACTTATTGGACGAGTTGCCGCACGGCTCGTAAATAAAGGACGAGATCGAAGATCGAGTCCTTTATTTACGCGTCCGTGCGGCAACGAGTCCTATAAGTTGATTATTATAAATGCCTAGATTTACATGTAAAACGTGCTTAATTAAAAAGATAATAACATAATTTACCATAATATCTGGTTTCGTATAAGAGGAATGGAACTAGAAACAGTTGAAACATGGAGAAAGAAAGCACTGGCACTGGCAAACTTGCGTCGGCAACCTTGCGTCGGCAAACTTGCGCCACCAAACTTGCGTCGCCATGACAACGTGCCGGTAATGTACTAGTCCAATACCACGTTACAAGTAATGAGCGGCTGTCAGGGCCTCGGTATTGAATGCGTGTATAATAATATTTATTTTGACACTCATCTTACCCAGCCCTATTTCCCATCAATCCAATGTCACCAATATAATCACACAAATTCTATAAGCCAAATAATCATTTTAATTTCCCATTTGCTATGTAATGTCAATGCCTTATAATTGTCAGTGTCACTGAGCTCTTGCATTCGCTCTCCCTCTCTAATAAACATTTTCCCATTTCGTATGCAATGTCAATGGCTAGAGTGAAGTATGATAAACTTTTCCCCATTTCGTATGCAATGTCAATGACTAGAGTGAAGTATAATAAACATTTTCCCATTTCGTACGCAATGTCAATGGCTAAGTGAACTAACTTGCAACACATCACAATTTTTAGACTCCTTTTTCCAGTCACGACAAATAATCATTACACTATTAGCCCCGCCCCTAAAGAGTAGGCCTACAGACAGGGAAGGGGTGAGGTTGGAAGGAGATGGGAGATGTCTATATATGGGTGGGGAGGGTGGGACTAATATTGTAATGAGTATTTGTTGTGACTGGAAAAAGGAGTGTAAACATTCTGATGTGTTGTAAGTTAGCAGTAAGTGTGACGAACTGGGAATGATGGAAATGCAGACTGGTGTGATGTCTTGCAAAGTGGGCAGTCAGTCTGACAAAGTGGGACTTAGATCGAAGAGAAGTTGGGAAAGCAAAATGTAAGTTTGCAGAAACAAAATGCAAGTTGGGAATCGAATGGATGTAAAATTGGTGAGAATTAGGAAAGTTCTAAAATGTTCTCAAAATGTGGAGTAGGACAGGACATGTTGGGACCTACTGCGACGCAGATTAGGGATAATATTTCCTATATGTATGCAATTCCTATGACTATTTCAAAGCATTTTTACAAACTTGCTCTCTACATCTCAGAAGTGAGGAGGAAATGTATGTGCATACAAATGCCTTTCATACCTTAGCTTTAATAATCATTTTTGGAAATATGCCCCATGTAGGCCTAGTATTTATGTAAATATTTGTTGAAATGGCAACGAATGGTTTCTGTTAAACGTTCATGTGAGTATAAAAGAGGGTTCCTTAAAATTAGACATCATGATCAAATCAGCCTATTCTGTCACTAAGTGTCAGATTTCATGGCGATATTTATGTTTTTGTTTTGTTTTAAAGTTTCTATTTGGCCAAACATTGTGACAATTATACTATTCTTAATCTGAGCTGATCTTAAATGATCGAAAGGTTATTCGAAAAAAAATAGAACCATATTTATACAATCATTCACAGTGATTAGGTCCGTGCGCCCAGGTCTATGCATCTTTATTATATACGCGTTGCCGTTGAAACAACATATTGTAGAGTTGTATATATTGTGTGCATATACAACTCCATGCTCTAAAGGCCGACGCACACAGTCAAGATCTCGGATGTTCTCACGATTTGAGATGAATTCATGGAGATTTCTTTTTAAATCGTGTCCATTTTTACTGCGCACACAGTCACGATTTCAGGGAAAATTTGGTCAAAACCTGAGATCGTGAGAATTGTGCACACACACTCACGATTTCATGAAATAGTCTGGCCACGATTTGGTTCATATTTGCTATTTACATTCAAAAATTAAAAATTATACAAAATTAAGAGTTTTGGAGAGAGTATTATTTGGCCAATAATTATATGACTCTTTTTTCCTTTTTCTGAATTATGGGGCTTTGAAACATGGCTGACAACTCAAAATCTGCTGCTTTCAAAGTGTTCTATGTTTCCTAGACATGTCTATTTCAGACAGCTATAATTATTTTTTTTAACGCGATGACATATATTTTTTTTCCTTTTAATATGTAGTACATAATCTGAACTATATGTGTCAACAATTTTGGGACAGTAAGAGCAGCCATTAATTGTTTGTTTGATTCTCTAAAATGTGTAAGAATGCACCGTTTTTCCATCGGAATTGTGCCTACGTCAATCCATAATTTGGATCGTCGTGGCACAGCTCCTATATTTTTGTTTTTTTATAGATTTTTATCACAAAATCGGTCATACATTCAAATTCTTTAACGAAAATTAATTGTGAGCATTGATTTATGAGTCTACAACAATTTTTACATAGACACACCTATACAAGGTTTGGTGCACGATTTGGTAGTTAGAATATTTGACGTGAACACAAGTTTTTGAAATTGTGTGCCTCAAATCGTGCCTCAAATCCTGTATGTGTGCGTGAAAATTGAACGCACATCTTGACGTGAGTTGATGTAAATCTTGTCGGCTAGGCGGCCGTCGACGTATGGGGGAAAACGAGAACATACAACTCATTGTGAGGCCTCCAAATCCTGACTGTGTGCGACGGCCTTTAGTTGTGCTGTATACAACTCCACGCCCTGATAGCTGCCTATGACAGCGTGAAGGCCCAACTGAGGGGAGTCACGCCATTGGACTGATGCAGTTGTCAACGCAGACAAAACGGGAGGTAGAAGGGCGAAATTAGATCAAAAAGAAGAAAATAAACTAAAATACTTTCATCTAATTTAAGTTTATTCTTTGTTAAAACATTACTGTGGTTTTAAAACTATTTAAAGCTTCAAAAGGTTTGGAAATTGATTCGAAAATGTGAGTGATTTTCCCGCAGTGGAGGTAGAGGTGTAATTATATCTATCAAATGAATTAATAAACTAAAAACCTTTCATCACTATCGAGGCCTACCCTTTGTCAAACCATAACTTTATCTTTAAAAGATTTAAAGCTGTGAAAGTGTCTAAAATTGATTTGGAACTGTGAGCTATTTTTCTCAACTTGGTTTGCCTCGCAGCGATGGTAGAAGAGCGCGGTTCATTGTAATAGGCCTATAGGTCTATTCACACAAAAAAACATGATCAAGCATCTTATAATGGTAATATTTCTACAAAATATACATTGTTATACATTGTTATACAAATAAACAGCAATTCAATATTGTATATATGCAATATTCACAATCCTTCAACCAACGAGTTTGTTATCCTGTATTTATTATATCTAATCTAGTTACAAATAAGAAATATATATATGATATAGACATAATGTTCAAAAATTGAATGGTCTTGTATAGAATTACAATTTGAGTAAAAGACTGATAATACATACTTAGACCAAGACCTATTATTCCACCAACCACAGGGTCTGGAATAGTACACAACGCCCCTGCCAATTTGCCAAACATCCCAAGAACAATCAGCATAAGGGACATTATCACCCAGGTAAGCCGAGATGCGACCTTTGAGGATATGAGAGATCACTGAGATGAAAGCTAATATATAATATATAATAGATTTTTACTTAAATTTAAATTTATTTAAATTTTTTATTAAGGTTTAAGGTACTGAATGCGCTTGTACTGGGAAACCTTATGTAGGTTCCAGTTTTTGCCTACTGTAGCAACGTCAGCGTTTGGGGTATAAAATAGAAAACACAACTCAGCATCCTGCCACCTGAATTTCTGATGCATTTGCCTACACATCGCGGGGAAATTACGCTCCCGCAAAGTAATAAAAAATGCTATTTCTACTCGAAATACTTTGCTGAGATGTTGAAAATCAGAAAGAGCATACTTTTTTCCCCACATGCATGTAGTTTTATCACAACTTGTATTCAAATAAGGAAGATATTAGGGAAACTGTACTGTTATCAAAAAGTACATTATTGCCTCATAGCCGGCATATCTAAGGAAGAACAGCCCTTCCTTCCATTAGGTTTTTATTTTTATCAGTATTGGTCCAATAAAGAAGATCAGAGGGAAAACTACATGTATAGGTCAAGACATTCTTTCTAGCCATCCATATAGACATATAGACTCTTATTTGTGTATGATCTGCTTCTAATTGATGTTGTAATTAACGTGTATATTAAGGTAACGTTTTTGTAAACATAGACATAGGCTGAAAATATCATACATGTATGAGAGTTTACAATAAGATTAAAACAAACAAACAATCAAACAAACAAACATACAATCATGGCTAGCCGCCTTATATGCAATGAGTTAATGTAGGCTAAGTGTTAGCATGAAGATTCCACAAATTTGAAAACCTTTTAGCACCACCTATATCTATCACTTTAAGTGCTTATTCATATTTAATACCAATATCAATAACAATCGTTGGATAACCCTTTAAGAAATAAATATATTTCAAATTATAAATGCAATTCACTCAGCTTACCCCTGTGTATGATATGAATCCAATTACGTTACTATATGAAGTTGTACCATGACAGCAACCTAGGAAACCTCCCAATATTGATGCCAAACCTTCCAAAGCTATTCCCCTGTTAACTGCATGTAGAGGAGGTCTGGGAACCTGACATATCCGGGCAGTTGCATAGTAATCTCCAATGGACTCTACTATTGAACTAATGACTACAGCCAGCATTCCAACAAAGATGTCTACGCCAAAGGTTATGCGCCCAAATTGACCTTAGGAACGTAAAATAAAAACTTGATTGAAAATGATATGCATGATAATATAGAAAGGAATCGATATATCATATATATATGGATGGAAATTTATTTTTAGTTAATCAGATATAGGCCTATCTATTTCGAACCTGGATAGGGAAAATAAAACCACGAAATCCTGTTCATCGCATCTACTTTTGCATCGGTTCTTGCTAGATAACCAAGTTCGTTCGGATTATCGGTTAGTTTTCCCGTGGCTGTCAGAATATAACATACAAGCCATGCTATACCTATAGCGAGAATATTCTGTAAAGATGAAAAATAGTTAATCAGAAGGTAGGACGTATGACAGGTTCTTCAAATTCAAATGTAATCACTTAAATTACTGACATTAAGATTTTGTTTTAAAAAGGGCCACCAGGAAGATCACTATTGTGAGGATCGAGTCCTTCTCCTGATTATATTTCACTGTATATGTAATTTTGAATAAAAGTTATATATATATATATCCTTCCCCTTCTAACTGCACACACAAAACCTTGAACCAAACCAAACCCTTGAACCAAAATATTCTGTCAGATTCTAACTCATTGGCCCACAGAGTCACCATCAGTCCATCTCTCCCAAACAAGAAACCATCATTGGAAGTAGCAACAATTACCCACAGAAAACATCCTGATCAGCGGATATCTTTGAATATGAAAACCTCGTTCTCTATTCCATGTTATCATTGGCACTTTTATATCTGCACAGACAGTGGAGAACAAAACAAGTAGGGCAATTGTTCTGAAAATAAAATAAAAAGAATCAATTAGTAGGTAATATAGTTACAATATGCTTGTCTAGTATCATGACGTATATGATGCTTAATGGGAAATCAAGATACATATATAGCTGTGAAAATCAATTATTTGAAAGAGATTGTTTAATATACAATATACAAGTGTTTGTTCATTTACAAGAGTGAGATCCACCACTGGTGCCTGGAAGAATCAACTGCATATGGGAAAAGCGTCAAGCCGATAAGCATGACAGTCGGTGCCAGTGTCAGAGGACCGATAAACTTCATCAATCGGCCCATTAAACCACTGGCTCCCAGGAACACCTGGACACAGGCTGCAACCACTAGACCACCAGAAACCTAAATGAGCAGATTACTTTCATGATACCATCTTTTATTGGTATTAATGGATGATGATGAATGTGGAGAAATCGCATTAAATATATTTTAGACCTGAAGAAGGTCGACCAGAATTTTTGAATCAGTGAAAACTTGTTTAAGATAATTTGCACCCTATATTATGATGCAATAAATTCGAAGATATTGAAAATAAAAAAAATGATATTTCATCACCAAGATGTTTTACCAATCCCTTTAAAAGAGATAGAAAATTACTCTTTGAAGGAGCGTCAGTAGTGGTCCTTCTCTATGCCACTCCAAAGTATACAACTAACCTATGCTCCATGTATAGGTGTTTGTAATTCTATAGATCTGTGAATTCCAAGATGTGATTATTCAACTGTAAAATTAATTAATCAAACATCTAAAGCTTTTGAACTACAGACTGTTACTGACTATAGAGGACAGCTGTACCTACTTGAGCGACCCTTGACATCCACACTGGCTCGATGTTGTGATCTACAAGACTGATATTTCCTCCAAATTCACTGAATGTTGCTGGGAGAAATATCAGATTATGCAAGTTCATTATTATGTAAAATTATCCGTTTTATATGACACATAATATTATAATAAAGAAATAGATCATGACTAACCATGAACCTATTGTTGTTATGTGATATAATGTGACTGGCACTGGAGGCAGAGGGCACATTTAATCAAACACTGAAAACAAATGAAAGCTGGTGATCTCTTCTACAAATGATTTCATACATGTATGCATAAGGCTCTGATTGATCTCCTGGTAGTTATAAGAAGAAATGTCCGAGATCTGACACAAAACGCCCCCTGGTGGTAGGGCATTTTCAGATTCAGCAGCCTCAATTTAGTATAAAACCACCGTATACCAAGCATTAACAGAAAATGCCTCTACAAATGTTTTAATCCTCATGTGGCACCAGTCTACATTGGAAAAAGTACATCAACCTGCTTGTAGTCTGAATAGAACCAATGTATTGAATGTGCTCTCTGCTGAGGTCTGAATGGTGCACTTTCTAGAAACCAGTTCACAACGATTCAATTTGCTTTGCTTTGATTCGATTTGGTTGTGTAGTCTGAAAGGGTTATAAGTCCTTTTCAACAAAATACCTAGCGATGCTTAAAACAGTAGGTGGCAGTGTTTGGCATAGTATAGTTTTACTGTTACCATTTATGATCTGTTGTGATGAATCTGGACACTTCCATTTTGGAGAGGCCATCATGGCAGCAACAGGAGAGAAGAAAACAAATGAGCTCCCCTGACATATTGGTAACCTGAAGTAATATTGATATCACAAATGTGGTTATTTGTCAGTGATCTATCCAACTATTATTAAGTTAGTATGTATACATAAGAAACAGTTAGTGCACACATAAGAAACTTCATGTACAAGCAGATGACATGTTTGAGATAACGGTAAACATTAATTTCGGAAGTGATGCATATTTCATATTCCTATCCTGAATGATATAGCCATCCCTCTAGAGTAACAGTAGCTGGTTGAGGTACATTTGGAAGACAGTTGACCCCTGGGTCAATAATGTACCCTATCTGCCATCCGCCATTGCTGGTACCCAATCTGCCATTATTAAAACATACATCAACTGTTCACCATTAAAGAGATCCATCAGCCATTAATTAAAAAAAATAAACATCACAGAACTGCATAGGAAAAGGCAAGGCAACATATTTGAATATGCCTATATTTAGAAACACATGGGTGTGGCTGGAGGGTGCAACCAATGGGGCTGCCTTTATTAAATATTTTTTCTCACACAAAATAGCTGCGAACATTGGGTAAAATGGCCTCAGTCAGTGATTGAGAACTCACTGCACAATATATAGTAATATTCTAGAGATAATGTATACCATAAACTAAGCCAATATCAGGAACAAACTGACGCCAGGACAATTTATCTAAGAAGTTTAACGGGGGGAAAAACAAGGGCTCCCAATGCCAAATAGCAAAAGAGAAAGAACTTTAAAACATTCCTAAAATCATATATGATATAGTGAGTGTAGTGTCCGTTCCGTCTACTTGGATTAGTATTTTCCATATTACCTTTTACTATGTACCCAGTAGGGATTCCACTTTTATGTATGACCAGCAGCAGCCATGATATAAGGTCAATTCCATGAAATCTGTGACAATGCCCCCAAAAATCACAAAATTTAAAATTCGTCAAATATCAGGTATCTTGTGCTCACATGTTCTCTGCATATACAGTAATATATGACATGATTTGGGAACACTAATCTTCATAACTTTTTATGCTGTGCCCTGTTGAAATCAAGGGGCACCAGATACAGGTGTCCCCGTGGGTGGGTACATAGGAGTTGCTTCCATCAAGGGCTTTAAAACATAAAAAAACAAGTTCAAACATTAGTAGTACAATTATACATCCTTATACAAACATGAACGGAAAAAATTAAACATAATAGTTTCATTTCACATTATGCTAATGATCATTTACATATGTACCCACCCACGGGGACTGTACCCACCCACGGGGACAGTACCCACCCATGGGGACATTACATTATTCTCTGCTCGTGACTTAATGAATCATACATTATCATACATTAGTAGTACATTTACATCCCTACATACACATGCATGAAAATTAAATAAAAACAAGAGTTTCATTTTCCAATAGACTAGTATTCAAGCATATATTCATATATGTACCCACTCACGGGGACTGTACCCACCCACGGGGACATGACATTATTCTCTGCTCTTGACTTAAGGTAAAATGTATTTTGGAAATTCTTTTTGTTCATAACATATCGTTGTGGTATGGCCATACTTAGAAGATAATATAAATTATGAAATTCATATTAATTTAAATTCAATACAGGAAAATTGTACCCACCCACGGGGACATTTCAAATTACCCCATCTTGTGTCTAAGGCTCTGGGCTTTTTAAACCAAATGCAAATATTATTTTTATGTAGTCATTTTTTTCTCTGAGTAAGGCGCTATGAATGAGAATTGTCAATTATGAACTGAAGCCCTTTTTCATGGCTAAAATAATGTTAAATTCATGTACCCATCCACGGGGACACATTACCTACCCCACCAGTTTTTTAGAATTCCAAGCAGAAAATACATCATTGATTACTTATTTTGCTAAAATGATAAACCCCATAGTATGACAATGATAATTATCAAAAAAAAGATGTGCCAATAGTTAATAATTATTCTACATCTTTACTCAATATTAAGAAACGTTTATTTTCAATACAGAAATGACCTAAAAATAGGGGTTTTTTGCCCATAAAATCAATAATTTTGTTCTTATATATACAAAAGTGGGGTTCGCATAAAGGCTTTCAGTGGGCCTAATACAATTATTCGGGTTAGAAATGTGTAAATTGACAAACAAGAGTGTAAGGGGTGAAAAACCTAATGTCACAGATTTTGTGGAATCGACCATAATAGAATAAACCATGTAAATGAAGACTGCCAGTAGTCAATTAATTGTATGTGGAATTGTATCAATTGGATGAACTAACACTTCTGCAAGAGCTCATTATCTCAACTAGACGAGCAGCCCCCTACCGCTATCCGTAAGGATAGCTTGCTATGCCACTCAAATGACGTCAACGGGGCACTTTCCGAAGCCAGAACGATATGGTACCAACACTGTCTTCCGAACGCCTTTTCTCATGCTTTTTATTTTTCGGGAACTTTCTCACCGATCCCAGAAGCTAGAGTGAGTCAAGGGTAGCAAGGTCCAAATGGGAACATGTGTCATTTACTGATAAAATACAAAGTTATCGCTTACCGAAGATTTGAAGCGAGTGCAGTCAACCATAACAAAATAAGAAAACAAGTAGAGGGGAAGCTATAAGGTTCATCGCACAGCGGCAGGGAAGGAGCATGGAACAGCCGCTTAGTTACATCAATTGACACCAGCGGCGCTGTTCACTGACTGAGTGAACAGCGCCGAGGCCCGGGTGGGGTGGGGTGGAGAACGGGAAGGCTGGGTGGAGGGTAGTTCGTCGGAAATGTGAACAATCCACATTTATACAAGCAACTAGCCTAAAAGTCACATGCCCACACAACCCAATACAGCGGTATACTTTTCTGGATGAAATCGACGAAATCTATCTATGGTAGAATTGATTAGTACCATAGTAGGAAGCAAGGTCCTGACGAATGATTTACAGTGTAAAGGCAAATTCACGGACAACCTCTGTAGAGAGACCATCAAGTTCTTCTGGGAAAACGTAATATAATATAATACATTAATTATACTATGTTGTTTTATCTTTTTTTGCTTAGAAAAATGCTTTGGATGAGCAGGATACGGAACAATCTATACTCAAGAAGAGACAATAGACGTGGAACATGCGGGGTAAAATAGCAGAATGTAGGAAAGGAGAAGAATTGGGACACTCAAACAACTCCACTTAAATTATGATTGATGGGCAAGAGGATGATGATGGGGGAAATATCAATAGCTCCTGCATAGGAAATTATAGGTGGATAAGTGCGTTGGAATCCTATATCAATGTTATGTGAATAACTGTACTCTTAGTGAATTGGCTTTAGTGAATCAGCCTTTCCTTTTCTATAAGAGTTTACAGTTGCGACCTCTTTCCTACACATAAAGGGTGAAATAAAAACGGCACCTCGCACCCCTCCAAGGTTTGCGCACCCCCCACCCCCACCCGCCCTTCAAAATGCGCAAAAAATGCTGCCCCCCCCCAACACACACACACACGCACACACCTGCTTCAGAATCTGTACAACAAAGGCAACCCCCGGCCCTTAAAAAATCTCTCCCCTCCCTCCAGTGGTTAATTATTAACAATCCCTAAGAGAGGAAATCATCACTACATGTGACACCCATGCAAAAATCTTGATAAATAACTAGTCTTTCAATGATTCAATGTACTACGGCCTAAAACTGAAACAAAAATAAAAAGGGATTATTTATAGAAAAGCTTTAGTGTCCTTACCTAGAGCCGAGTAGCACCTGAAGTAGACTTGCTACACCAACAACGAATATGACTGAGGACATTAGTTTAGCAAGATACTCATAATCCCTTCCACCACATGTGAGCTGGTGGGACACAAACACTGAAGCCATAGCACCTGGTAGACAGCAAAATATGATCTGAAAGATGTACCCCCAAAGGGCATTGTTTTCAAATGAGCAAAAACAGCCAGGTGGGATCATCAAAACAGGGGAAACAACTCCCAAAGCAAAAATAATATATATATATATGTAGTAGTTCTGCAATCCTCCACAATTAGCTGATCCAGAAGTGAGTGGTACACTTCTTTATCACTAGAGGTGCTGCAGTCATTGTGGCTTGCATTACATATTACTTATCTTTAAACCTCTATTATTTACCCTTTATGTTATGTTCCATTACAAACCGGACTTTTGATGTGGTCTTTTGGTAGCTCTTATATTTACTCTATTGAACTATTGTGCTTTACTCAATGTTTAACTGTGATCTTATTGACTTGATCCTTTGGATCCCATGGTCTTAGACACCTGACTCTTTGTCATAGGATCCGGATTTGGGACGAGAACCGGACAATAATAAACCATAAGGGGAGCAATTGCTGCTTTGTTGTCTCTTTGTTTATTAGTGTTAAGTCGAGCGAATCACTACTTATACTATATAGCATTAATACCCAAGGTTTTGGATGGTCTAAGTGGTCTGTTGCCTGGTGAACAATTTGAGGGGTGTTAGCCCCGATAATTTCCACCAGGCAACAGACCACTTAAGACCATCCAAAACCAAGGGTATTAGTGCATTTAGATGCGGTTTGGTCAGATTCGAATGAGGGCTATTAAGAAAAAAAGATTCACCAACCTCTAGATCTTTTATTTACCAGTTCTTTCGACGT
This sequence comes from Sthenelais limicola, assembly GCA_942159475.1. Lineage (NCBI taxonomy): Eukaryota > Metazoa > Annelida > Polychaeta > Phyllodocida > Sigalionidae > Sthenelais > Sthenelais limicola. The sequence continues at coordinate 109,781,097 of OW804096.1, read as the reverse complement.
CTATAACCCCCATTCCTTACCGGAAGTTGCCAGAAGTGATTGCCGTGGTCTATTGGGACAAAAATACACCCCAGAATCTGACCAAACCGGGTCTAAATACAATTGACAAGTTTTGAAAAGTTTTCACTGTTTTTAGATTGCTCCATGATTTATTTTAAGTTCTGATCACTGCAAAGCCATATATAGGTTCAACTTATTCCAAATAATATGCTGACCAGAAACTTCGGGATATTGCTGGGGCGATGGAGATAGAGGATATTTATTTCGCCAATGCAAAGTCTACGGGCGTCATTCACTTCCTATCCCAGAAGTGATACGAAACAAGATTAACCCAGTCTAGCAGGCGAACAGGAGCCATGCCACTTACACACCCTATCGATGTCTGATTAAAGAACCATGATCAGGATTAAAAAGCTGCTATTCGATCATGTCCTAGTAATAAAAAACTCAATTTTCAATAAGAGGATCATGGTTATTTGAAGATATAGGCAAGTGCAACGTTTTCACACTGAACTCTGTTTTCACACTGAAGATCCTGTATACTACCTAATTTATACTAGTTTCAATCATTCCAATTCTCAGACTGAAGGGTGCTAAATAAATATTTGACCATGCTTGGGCTGCACTGCACCCATTTCGCGAGAATGGGTCATATATACATACAACTAAGCAAACTTCAAACCCAATTTTTGTTTCCTTAAGAGTTAGTGCAAACAATTATCAGGGTATATCTTGTAAAATGTCTAAAGATAGATATGAATGCGTTAATTTTAACATATGAATAATTCTATATCGATACTATATTGATTCGTTTATTAGTTATATTTAAACGATTATTTCAAAATACTACCAAAAGAATTGGCATAGTTAGTACAAAAGAGTCTAAAAACCTGAAAGCCATAGAAAAAGGCGATGTGGAATGGAGGTTGATCATCTATCTGAAAAGTCAATCGTTTAGATCGTTTTCCTTCATTTTCCCCTTGCCCAGCTGAGCCCTGTTTACCCTTTAAAGTTGCAGTTGGGTCATCCATCTCTATGGGTCCGCACAGGGAAGGATTAACTGCAGCAAAGAATATTTGGAATACATTATATTACATATATTACATACTTATGCATTTCATTAATCCTGTTTGCAATGGAGGGGGTGCATTGGAGGGGGCTCTAGGTATCCTCTTCTCTTGAAGTCTTTTTCTTTTTCTTCGCTCTTGCTTAGGAAGACTTCCTCTTTTGTGCATAACTTATTTATGTGAGTGAATTGACTGTAAGGTAGACCTTTCTTACATTGTGTGGGGTGGGCGGATTTGTAGTGTAGATAATTTTGATCTGTTGGTTTTATGTACAATGGTTTCTTTTCTTGACCTTCATGTCTGGCAAGTTGACTTTCTCTGTTGAGTATTTGGCTGTGAATTTTATAGAGTGGTGTATCTTTTTTCTACTCTGGGCCACGCAGAGGAACAAAATGATAAAACTTCTTTCTCCTACATCGCCATAGAGAGGAACAAAATAAAAAGTAGCTTTTCATATTGTGTTTTGAAAAAACGCACATGGATTCATTTTACCTCACATCAGATATAGGTTGACGGAACTCTCATTCTGAAACTGATTCATTATCCACTGAAACTGTGTTCCATCACATCAATATTTAAGTGGACAACCAACAAGTAAATGTCATCATTAAAACAGGTTAGTTGTAATTTATGTTTTATATGGAATACAAACTCAACTGTCAAACTCAAGGTGACATTGTGCCACTTGTGATGGTATCACTTTGGGAGACAAGTTGCCCACCCCCATGCTTCCTAAATCACTGCAGTTGATATTGCATTTTGCTAATTCATCTTGTTTTATGGCAACATATTTCATAAACTGTAGATGTTTCAAACTCTTTTAATTACCAGGTCTTTATAAGGTTAACATCATTGCCATGGAAAAATCTCTTTCTATAAGATTTTGCTACCAAACAGGTAAAACTTCTCCACAGACACCCTAATATATGAGTAAACCCCAGAAATATCCCCTTGGTTGAGATCTTTAGTTTCTCTGTTTTCTAATAATGTACTCCATACACATCATGAATAATTATTCACTGTCTTAATTATTCTTCAGTCTCTTTCATTACAAACCATACATGACTCTTTTCGTTTAAACAATGTCTTTGAGATAACGATTACAAGTTTGAGCCTATATATATTTAATAATTTGTACTGAGAAGTTTTAAGTCTTACACATTTCTAGTGATCATAAATTGGAACAAATATTTATGCCTTCTATATTATCATGGAACTAGATCTGAACTAGACTATAATATTATCATCCTCTCGAATTGTATAATTTGCTTAGTTCTCAAGAGCACATAAGATTGATGTGGTCGGAGCCCCTTGTTTTACCCCTCTTGAAATATTGAATGAGTTAAGATATTCTCACAAAATATGATCAAAATACTCACATAAAAAGGTGTCTTGTAGGATTAACGTTGTGTACTATACTGCCTCTAACCTAGCTAGCCCCTGAAGAAGTTAGATATTTTGGAAAATGGGCCTTTAATTTGATATTGACTCAGGACACAATATATTGTTATAATAAAGTTGGATCGTTGAATGGATAAAGGTTTTATCAGTACCACTCAGTGATAAGTCGGCGACAAATAGTTGTTGACCTAGGCCCAAAACAAATTGGCTGCATAATATCATATATTTTGGAATGGGGACAAGTATTATTTTTGCCCTAGAAATGTCCCCCAAACGCTATTAAGTCCCAAACTTTAATCACTACATCGCACAATCTGTTCCAATTATGTATTTGTTTGTCTGTATAACTTTGCAACAAAATGATTTATACATTATACATTGGTTGTACCTTCATCTATAAAGTCTAGGTCAGTTAGTGGGTTAAATTACACTTCGAGGATAACTGACGTTATGGATTCATACAGCCTCAAAGTCCAAACTTCCGCCCCAACGCTTCACTCTATTAGGCAGTTAGATCCTGCGTTTATGGTCCTAAGTTTTCTCTAAGCCTTTCCGGCAGGCTTAGAGAAAATGCAGGACCATACACGAAGGTCTAATGGCTTTAGTCCCCTTTTTTGGGGTTGTTACTATTACAACAATTTAGAAATGATTTCAAAGCAAAACGAACCAGTGGAAAGCCATGATCTTGCCGTTTTGAGCAGTAAATATTGTTTTGTATTTTCGGTGATGTAAGCGGTCGGCCGGAAATGCTGGGAGGCCCATTCTATGCCATTCTAACGTTCCCCACCAGCCCAACAAACGGGGAGTAACCATGCATGCCCTCGCGCACCAATTCATTGCACCAATCATTTAAATCACAATCATTCAACCACTTCACCTCTCGCCACCTTACTATAAACAAACAAATCAGGCTATAAGCCTAGACTGAGAACAGAGAGTGCAACATACGAAATCTAGAGTTAAAAGGAGAGAAAATATTATTTAAAAAAATTAATACTTGACAGACAATATCTTTAAATTTATATTTTCATAAAAACATCATTCAGCATTCATTTTCAAGTCCCCAATATATCATATAGTAATATCATCAATATAAATTAGCATAAAATTGTATTAATATTCATAACTGTATAATTATATCCATAACCATGTCATATATCTATATAGATGTTACTTAATACAGGGCGACATGTTATGCAATACCATGCAAAGTTCTGATAATCCCAAGAGAAACGAGTTTAGCTGAGGGAGTAAATCTCAAGAACCCTATTCAAAAAAAGGAAAAATTAAGAAAATCCCCACATTACCAGGGACCGAGACTAAACTACCAGTGAATCTCAAAAATAAGCCTTGACCTAACTAAAAAACTCATTTGAAAAAAGAAGTATAATGTCACATATGTATGTACCAAAAATAACAACATAACGATGCCCCTTGTGTTCTTATCCTAGTGAACTGTTTTTAGGAGGCCAAAAAAATGTACTAAAAAATGAGGACTTTGTAATGTCTTTGTTGTTTGTTATTGAACATGGAAGGCTCTAATGCCTACCCGTGCCCTTTGACTATTATATGTCTTATTTGACTATGTAAATTGAGAAGAAACTTCAATGAAATTTAATGTATTATAAAATATTGCCTATGTTTCTAAAATTTATGTTTGTATGATTACAACATATCACAGATTGTGAAATATCTACGAAATAAAATTTGTAAGAAAAAATGCTTGCCAGGTCAGCAGGTCAGGCACAGCTATCACATGACCACTCTGACCCTCATTGGTTGATGAGTCATAAATATGTAATGTAATCTAACTATACTGCCGCCTGATTGGCCTACATCACCATGTGACCTTAAGGGTAATCTTACCTGCATTATATCTACTGAGTAAAGAATCAGTTCTTGATGGACAGTTACACTGACAACTCTTACCTTACCTTACACTGACAACTCTTACCTTCTTCATTAGTGGGCTAATTACCCATGTACTTATATTAATAACTAATCATCCATCTTCGTTCTCCCGAACTAGCTCTATCATCCTTTCCAGAATATCAAGAGTAAACACTGTTAATGCCATGATAGGTGTGCGTATTCACAAAAACATGGCCAGATTAGCCCATGGCATAAACATGCCTGGATTGCACTAGCGGAATCCGCTTTTCAAATGCAACCAATCTACAACGTTATTTTGATTGGTTGCGTAAATTTAGTTGCGCCAATCAATGACGCTCATTTCATGACGCTCATTTCATGACGCAACATTGTAAGCGCTTATAAGCGCTTACAATGTTGCGTCATGAAATGAGCGTCATTAGCGCTTACAATGTTGCGTCATGAAATGAGCGTCATGAAATGAGCGTCATTGATTGGCGCAACTAAATTTACGCAACCAATCAAAATTGTTTTTGCCGAGGGTTGCAAGACTGGCAATGAAGGTAAATAACTCTTAAATAAATCTTAAATACATATCATGGCATAAAAATATACCGTAACTAAACTTGAGCTGCATATGGAGCAATGCATTCACAAAACGCAAGACCTCAGCAAGACCAACATGCCAACAATGAGCAGCTAGCATTGGCCATGATAGCAACCCAAATCCTCGTAAACCAGAGGTATTTTCACATCCCACAGTCACCATTACGACAAGATCATTTAATTTTTAGACATATACCAGCACTACATTAACCTAGCATTAGTATATGCGGAACAATTTGTAAAAAAAATACATTACATATTATATCAGTCACAAAATCATAATAAATTGAATATTCATGACAGATCTATGTTATTGATATAATCTGAAAGTATATTTTATCAATTTAATCAATTTAAGATGAGCTAAGCTCTATGTTTGCTTGCTATCATAAAAGTAGGTCATATAAGATTGCAATTTTGTAATCGGCAAATTCATGTGAATTTTCAAAATCGCTATATCTTTGCGACTATTCGTTGTAGCAGCATGTATTATAACTCAAAAAATAGAAAATATTGTCTTGTTTTATTGGTTTAATATGAGTTAAGTTGCATGAAAAGTATTTATTGAGTTATAGGTAAAAATATGAAAGTCAGGTCCCCTAGTGGCGAATTTGGGAACTTTTGCTGCGGCAAACTTTGGTAAACTTTTGACACCTTAAAAGGGTATGCAGAAGGAAGAGGATTCCACAAAAATAAATACTTTTGCAATTTGTTTTGGGTCAGGCCACTATTTCTCACAGATTGCCTGAACTAAAGCAGTCGCCGCCCAGAGACTTGAAGTCTCCGCTACTATACAATTCCCTGACACACGCCCCATGAGCGTCACATACATCATACAGCAGTGGAAAATTCTTCTCTGGCTCTGACTTGAATACACGCCTCTACTCACTCCACAGCCTCCGTCAAGGTTCGGCGTCTTATGCTTATAATAGCGCCGGGGCGTCACTACACAATGTAAAGACACATGGGACGTGGGCTTCCGACGCGGTGGCATCATATATAAGCCCTTTCTCCACAACAAGAACATCTGTACACCACGCCCTAAAGAGAATTGCCTAGTGCTTCCCCCTGGTTATTTATTTTATTACCAAATGACAATATCCAGCTACCTGCAGAGACAATATGATACTATTTATCATTTATTTATTTATTCAACAAATGTTCTTATCTACAAGTCATGTGCTTCGCTGGATCACTCATACCTTTTACCCCAATAATATAATAAAATCATTTTAACTTAATTAACGCCTCCTCTTTTAATGAGGCTGGAAATGGGCTTTGCTCATTTCAGGGCATTGAAAGGGTGGCGCCACCTTCACGCCTTCTCAAGAACTAAAGTCATACACCAGTGATTGCTCACTTGGACTCTCGGTCGCAATCTTATCTGACTGAAATCGCCCACCCTCCATCGTTTTTTTTCTTTTTAAAAAGGTTTTATTCAGTTTCCTTCCACCCTCCGCCCTTAATCTTTTATCAAAACATTTCATCAAAACCATCCCATGAAGTGTTTTTTTTTATTTTACTACCAAATGGCAATCCAGCTACATGCAGAGACAATGTGATACTATTTATTATTTATTTATTTATTTATCTATTTATTTATTCAACAAATGTTCTTATCTACAAATCATGTGCTTCGCTGGATCACTCATGGCTTTTACTCCAATAATGTAATAAAATCATTTTAACTTAATTAACGCCTCCTCTTTTAATGCATCAAAAACATACATCAATAGGTAATCAAACCCTACGATTAAAATGTTTCTAAAAAGAAAAGGTCAGACAATAATGGTTCCAACATTTTTACCAAAAGAATCACACATGAAGTGGATTCTAATTTCTTACATTTGTTATCTTAATAGTTGTGTTACACCCATTTTATGTATTATTACCTAATATCATCAATATAAATTAGCATAATTATTAATATTCATACCTAGAATTGGGCTCTAAATATCGCCTAAAGAATATAAATTTTACAAATTTGGCAAATTTATATATAAATGGTATTCCTATTACCAAATCCAAAAATTGTAAATACTTAGGATTTACTATTGACCCAAATCTATGCTTCAACAAACACTTTTTTCGAATGAAATGTACTGTCCAGGCAAAGATAAATAAGTTCGCTAGAATAAGGAAAAAGATAATTAGAATTTTAGGTTTTATCCTACCAAGACAGCTATACATCCTACCAATCCTATCCTACCAATACAGCAAATGCTTGATCTCGCATATTAGTAAACTCCTTTTTTTACTTCAACATCAAAAGTCTTAATAAGAATGTGAAATATCTCCCTGCCCATGGATCCTAAATTGCATTGTTATGAATAAAGAACTGTGAAAAACATATATAACAATAAACATAGGTATGTCGAGCTATGAATGGACGTGAATTAATCTCTAGTAGATGAAAGTGTTATCAGCGGCCCTTCACCGTGAATTAGAATGCCCTGTTTTTCAAGAGGGTGTGGTTCGGTTTCAACCGAAGTATTAGTAGTGGAACTGACATGTCATTTATCGAAATGCACCAGATTGCACTAAACACATTCAAGTGCAGGGTTATGAGCTAGACTTTAAAAGTACAAAGAATCCAAAAGATACTTCAGTGATACAACATATGATTTGCCTACTAACAATGTACTGATTACTACAGATATGTAGTGCCATGTTTTAACCTTACTTTCATTATACTACTTACATCTTGATTTAATAATAGGTTTACATATACGCGCATGCAGCGCATATATTCCTATATTCCTCGCGCTTTGCGCATATTATTTCTATCTTCTATTATGTATAGAGTGGCCACAAGGTGGCAATGAAATTCAGTCTACTACATTTTATTCTCACTTACTTCTTTTATACAGTATCCTTACCTTTACAACACCTTTTATATTATGTATCCAATTGTACCATGTCTAAATCTCCATCGTCGAATAAAACAGAGTAACTAGAATATAGATTCTTCTTATTGTCTTTATTTCTCCTCCCCTGCGTTTACCGAGGGTCATTACATTTTGGGGGCGTGATTGTTATACACCGTGCTAGTGTGGATATTATAGCAATTTTCCCCTAGTCTGGTAGTAATTGTACTCCCATGGCGAATTGTGACTACTATTCGAATAAATCGATTATAAAAAAGTACACCACGAGAAGTTTCCATTGGATTAATCTATGAGCGTATGATGATCCTTGGAGCCCTATACTATGTATATAATTATGGAGAAAAATAAAAACATTGCAATGATTTATACATGTACGGTAACTACCTTGGTAGGCACTGCTATAAGCAGACCATTCTACAACTGATTGGATTAAGCCTTCTCTCTTGGTAGGGCCTCTGTGCTATTCTTATCTATATTGACATACTTAAAACCCGATTGTTTTATATCCTGATGTAGTGGATGCGGGGTTTAACTATATAAAACATTTGATTGTTTTGTTGACAAAATGGGGTGGTAGGAAGAAAATGTCTATTGTGTTCATTTCGTAATATATTCTGTTGACGAAATGCACACTTTGGAACGAAATTGCTGTTTAGTTATTGTGTAGTGTATTCCCTCGACAAATTCGTTATTTAGGAATTAAATTGTTACTTTGTTCATTCTATACTGATTTCCGAATTTCGAGAGGGAAAAGGTCGAAATAACACTACATAAACCTAGAATGATTATCACACATTTAGCAACGTCCCCTCAGAAAAATATCATATAAGGTGTATGCATGTATGCATGGCTTTGAACAATTCCCGCGTATAAATCAATAGAGAAATATGTGTAAACCAAGGTAGAAGTCTTTTATGTGGGTTTGAAGAAGGCGTATCCCTTCATCTCTGAACAAAGTGAGTGCTCGTATCATCATTTTGAAAGAGTGCGAAAACAAGTGCTAGAGGACTCTGCGGACAGACGGTCTATGGTAGGCACTTAAAGTGCTTGTTAAAGCGGTGATCAATATTCCCATGTGCCTCCATTCCGAGGAGGCGATAGAAGGCTTGACGCGCGGGGCACCACCAGGTGTATAGGATTTAAGCGCCCCTAGCCACCTTTCCGCATCATATACATACAAAGCGGCTCCAAGCACCAATATCTCGCAGAATATCAACATCAACCCTGGCCTGAAGCTGAGATACGAGTTATGCACACACGTCAATGGTGTCTGAGGAATAGGACCTGGGGTGGCAGGAAGACAGGAGGGGAACTGGTATCGAATCCCCTTTAAAGGAAAAAACAGGTGGTTGTCTTGTTTCCGCTGCGAGAGTAGAGGGAGAGTGATACGTTCGAGTGAACTCTTGTCGCAGGTAAATGTAACGCGCTCGGATCTGCTGCTTAATGTAGGAGTTCTACCTGAACGCTTGCCTCCATAGAGTCCGAATAACAGGATATTTCAGCATGGACGTACTCAGCTCAGCTTTGGTGATAACACTGCTATTCACTGGGACGTTAGGCCAATCCGGAACTGAGCTTATTATTGGTAAGTCATGAGTTTGTGTATGAACCATCTTCTATTGCATGAAGGTTACAAGCGAATGTTCTGGCAATAGATCGGATTTTTTCTCTGTGTGAACTCGCATAGTACACTGTCTTTATATCATAATTATACGCATTTTATTTAAAACCGTGTATCTAGAGTGGGATATGTTGCAGGCATACCACTAGTAGTAAAATGGTACCAACCCAAAATACCCAACCCCACCACCTGGACCACCAGAATTACTTTCATGAACAGTCCCCCAAAAATGTTAAACTGTTCCTTCATAGCTTATTAAAGGCTTATATGATAAATCAGTGCACAAGGAGTTCAATATACAAAGCAACTGGGGCCAACTAGTCAGTTAACCTGTATTTAAAACGGGGATGAATGAATATTTAACCCGCTCCATAGTTTCAAATATTACATCGCCCTCTGTTTAAGGGTTTGTTTACATTGTTTCCCTTGGAAAGATGATAAATGCAATTCGTTAGGAATTATTCTTATGTTTCCTGGCAAAAAGGGGATGCCGGTGCTAGGAATTATTTACTAAATAGTATGACGTTATTCCATCTTAGGACCTAATGTTTAGAAGTGTTGTCACAACATAAGTGAACAAATATGTTATCCGGGGTGTTTCCTATGTCATTGTGCAATCATAAGACCCTTACAACAAAATCCATCACATAAGGTCGGTCCACAATATCGACACAATATTGATCTCAGAGTGAGTTTTACATCTTTCTGTGTACATATCCCACCTCATCCAATCCAGACATCTAGATATGTGTTCGGAATGGTGTGTATTCTCAGATGTGTGTAAGTCGACCTATTTCATTGTCAATAGGTTCTCCCGACCATTGGTCCGACAAAATACCCCAAAATATACCGTAGGAAAATATCAACGGAAATTGATTGCGATACGGTATTTTCAGTTCCAATATTCCGATAATGATCGCAGGTGATTTTGCAACTTCTAATCCACCCACAAGAATTTAATGAATTCTGGTCACTATTATTTACGATCCAATGTGATAGAATCACACCAGGAGGTGGTATGAACACCTTTTCCTCGTAGGTGCGAGAAAAGTGTTCGATCAGCTAAATGAAAAGGAATTAATCATAACAGACCTACAAAATGTACACTTCTTGTAGATCCAACTCTCCCCTTTCAGAATCTAAAACATTTCATAAATGTAGTTGGTAGAAGCTGGGTAATCAGTGAAAACGATCTGGACATTTTTCGACGAAACTAAACAGAAGTAAACCACGCGTTAATTTTCGCATATAATCTGACGCATGGCCAATACCACATTTCCGCCCATACAAAAGCCGGGTGATACATATTTCAGCGTGTAGTGATAGTTTTACTGCATTAACAATGAACTAAAGTTATGACTATACATAACATCCATATTGAAGCAGTTGCTGTGGCGGTACTACAACAAACTTACTCGGATGTCTATAAGCACTCAAGGAAAAGAATCTTGTTCAGCTCAGTTTAAACAATTAAAACTACTTGAGCATTTGGAAGTTCATCAAGTTCTATGCATTCACCAAGTACTTCAGGTACTTACTTAAAAGTTCAATAATCTGTCCTTCCATTTTCAAGGAACTAATGTGTAATTGAAACTCCACTTGTTTATCTTCAAGTTCGCCTTTATCAGCCTAAGATCATAAAACTTGACAAACTTTGATGATTATCAATATTTAGTTTGAGCATCAGTGGGCCTCTTGGAATCAGGACAACCGCCCCCTGGACAAAGGCCACAATGACAGCCACAATCTATACACACCATCCAGACAAACACGGCCCACAGAATAATGATTGCTCTTCTTTTCTATTCTTCAAGTTATATTTTGATAAACGTTGGTAAACAAAATATGTAAAAAATAGTAGAACAAAATTGGGCTTAGGGCTAGGGTAAAGGGTGGTCTCCACTGGTTGCGGTAAGCTCTGCGGTAAGCCTTGCGATGGTTTTGTACTGGTTCTGTAGGTGGAGAGGAATGGTGAGATATGGTGGGCCATATATAGGAAGGACCTCGTCACTCCTCGCCCTCACAGCACCATCGCAAGGCTTACCGCAGAGCTTACCACAGAGCTTGCCGCAGAGGTTACTGCAGCCAGTGGAGACCACCCTTATAAGGGTTCGCAATAGAATAGAAAGCAATAGTAATTATTTCTTTGGGCGGCGTTTGTCCATACGTTTGTCCCAGTGACGGTTGTCCAGGTGGCGGTTGTCCTGTAATCGGATCTCTTATTCATAGTTCAGTTTAGTGAATAATATGTTTGATAAATATTATTTATAGTTTAGTCTATGTGAATAATACATTTGATAAACAGATAAAGGTTGGCCGTGAATTGCTACTGTGAATTGCTTTGATGAATGAGACTGTAGGCCCCGATTGCTATTGATTAACACAGAATACATGTACAAACATCTATGCACCATTGTGATCATCATAATTATATATTCATTCTTCTTCATCTGGAACAGGAGAGTAGTACAGGAAATTGAGGAATACTGGCCAGTATAATGTATTCTTTCCATTAAGGATCGATAGATCATAATCATAAATAGAGAGATATACACATAGATAGATAGAGAGAATATGTGCGAATTCTAATAGGCAAATGCATTATTGATTGGGACAGCAACATAGCTATATATATTAAAAGGATTGTTACATGATGTTATTTGCCTGTTTGCGTACACGCGTTACCAGGGTATATAGCTCGCCACATCTATAGAAACCTTCATTCACCTTGTACTTATTGCTTAGAACCCGCAACAAGCGTGCATTAATGGCGTATGGCACCCATTGAAAGATATTTGCATGTTATAAATTGCCCAGGTTCACAATAGCCAATGAGATAATAGTTTAATAATTTAATAATGTAATCTGTATTACTGTAATCTGTATTACTTAACCTCACTATGTACCATTATATATATATATTAGCCTATTCAGAGATACAAAGGGAACGGCCGGAAGAGCTAGGTATAAATCCTAAACGGTACCTAGACGCCTGTCGACCTGTTCGTCAACATAAATGTAAACCCTTTGATGAATAAAAGATTTTCTATTCTATTCTATTCTAATATGCGAAAGCAGCTAGCTTGCAATTTTGGGCGGCATACCCCAAGATAGCCTTTGTATGTTCTAAGTTTAGATTCATAATACAAAGTGTCTTTTTGCTTCCATCATACTATCTACAACTGTGCAAATTGTGCACTTGGTTGAATTCTCAGTAAAACATGTTATATTAGATAAGATGGCAATAAAACCAGGGTTCTGAAGATCGACCTCCTACTGGTGGACACATCTTTGGTGCTTTCATGGATCTTTATCATTGGGGTTTATGTTGGTAAACGGATAAACGACGTGTTGTTTGTACAACCAAGATGGATGTATACAGACCTACACCAAACTTGTTAGTCTTAATCAAGTTTATGTGGTAGGCTGGAGCTATACAAATAAACATTGAAAAGACAAGTAGAACTTTCTATGGAAGTTGTGGTTTGTAGTCACGTGAAATCTATCAGAATGAAAATGTGGTTTCTAGTCATGTGGAAGAGGTTGGATCCAATGGTAGAAATAAATCATGGGGTGTTTATTATTTATTTTATTTTACGTATAGTGGAATATCCCGAGCAAACTGTGAATCTTAATTTAAAAATCCCCATCTAGCTTCATATCAATAATTATGAAAATGTATAAGGCATCGTTCATAGCAGTACTCGATGTACGGGTACAGGGGGAATTGAAACTGATTATTAACCAGGAATATAAATCCTTTATTACTATAAGATCGATATAGCGAAGCACACGATGGTGTAGAATGTGAAAACAACCAGTTCAGGTTGCTTACTGTTATTATTCCTATCCTCGTAAGAGGTATATTATTATGTTCTCATAGTAAAATTCATGGTAGAATCAGCTAGAATAGGCAGTTATCAAGTATCATAACATTCTTCACCATCAAAGAGTCTAAAAACTTATGTAAGGAAACGATATATTGATAATTAACTGTTAATGTATGGTTCCAAATCAGGAGCGCAAGGTAGATGCATTCATAATATTGTACGAGTATGGGCAACAACATACTTTTAACTAAAAGAATATAAAGATAGACATAAAATAACTCATATATGTGAACATTACCTCCATGAGGCGCGGTATAGACAATACGAACAGATTTGAAAAACAACACTGCTGCTATTATTATATCATATGAATACTACAAAAACTGAAAAGTCTGGAACACAAGGTCTGTCTAGAAAAAACAATGAGAAAATGGTCATATGCATATTTATGACTCCTGCTATTATTATTATTATTTTATGTATAACTACTTTAAACGAGATATAACGTTCTGTTTTCTTCTGTTCGGAACGCCCGGAAGGCCTGCTTTGCAGAGGGTTCCTTCCGTTTCTGATGTATATTTAATTTGAATGTCAGAATAAAAAATCTCATATATCTTTCCTGAACGACTGTACCTGAAGATCTTACATCAGAAAACCATAGCCTCCCAAACAAGCTCCCCATCTATCTACTTGATGGTGCATACATTTAATAGGTATAGTTAAAAGAGCTTGTCAGTTAATGGTGCATGCTTATGCAGGGGTAAGAAAGGAGAGAACATTTGACTTTCTTAAGAGACCAGAATACATGGCTCTTGTTTACAGCTGGACATCTTTGACCTGTTTCATCCCTATATTGCTTGAAACTGGATATGAAGATTCAATTCAATTCAATTGAAGAATTCTTTTATTGCAACAGATGTTTTTACAGTGAGGTTATCCAACATTCTAAATAGACAATAGTCTATAGGTAGGTCTTCCGCTGGGTGCCTAATTCTTGTTTGAGCTTTACTTTGGTTACATGGTTTCTCATGTTTTCTAAGACTAGTACCTAATTACATGATAAGTGAGATGGTAGATGAGATGACAATGGTGAATGACTAGTATATGACAAGCGGAAGGGTTAACAATAGGTATACACAATGTATTCGGTAGTAGCAATATTTGGCCAATTTTAGTAACAGTAATGATTTTAACAATAGTAAAGGTTGAGTGTATGTTGGGAGTTTTCTGCGGTGGGGTTAGGCACTCAAACAAGTTGCCCTTCCACACCTAGAAGCATCCCGCATCTAGAGGTGGGGACAGTACAGTCATCCCCAGGGGGTTAGGCAGTTATTGATGGTTAGGAGTGTATCAGGCGAGTGGTTTGTAAATGTGAGCCATCTAGAGTATATATATGTACTTTTCCAGGAGAAAAGATGCCCACAATGATGAACACAGATGAACACAATAAGTATCATAGGAATATGAAATAATAATGATAAGATAAAAGCTAGGGTTTAATAATTATGAGAACATTTCCAAAGATTGCTTATATTACATTCTTGTTTGCAGGTGTACTTTGGGAAACCACAATTATTGCTGACATTACACATCTCCAACGGTCTCTGCGACTCATGGCAGAGATGTCAAATACAACAAGTTTAGAGTTTTACAATGTCACTGGGATGACACAGAACAAGCTGGAGCAACTAGGTCAGTACGAAATACGATTCATTGATTTATATATTTGGCAGAATTGATTCCCTTTTGAATCACAGGCTCCAATGCAGGTGCTGACGTCCTCTGAATTCCATTGATAAGGTGCTACGGTGCTGATATGGGAAATCAATAACATGAGCTAAACAATGCAGTGAATATTTGATTAATAGATCTATATGCGTCATGATATCCGAATCAGTGGAATGAATCTTTATTTCAATGAATTACCAAATCGGGAATTCAACTCTAGGTGAGCTTACATATACATTTACCCCCCAAAAGAAATGTTGAATTTGGCTATTACATAAACCTACTAAAGTTACTTTCATTTCGTACTTCACCCCTCTGCTTTTATTATTTGTCTTGTTTATGTCTGACTAATACATATAATATGAATATTACATGATAGGATAGGGTAGGATTTAAAAACTACCACATATGTACGGCCCTTGTAAGTTTTGCTAGTTCCTAAACATGCTTTTCCTTGGCAAAAACACTTAGCCTCGTGAATATTCATTGCTATCTTCCGACTGATTCCAGTGTGCACCGAGGCGTCAGCAGGCACTCTGATATTTCTATCAGCCCTCAGTTGTTATCAGTCAGCAGTACTCCATGACATCTCAGACAGACAAAGAGTTTCTGTTGTGGCAGTAGACACAGAATGTCACTTTCAGGACACTGTGCCAACCTACCTCACCTACACAAACCAACAGTTTAGCATTGCCAACGTTGTAGCCGACTTAATCTCATATGAAAACTTGGGAGAAATAGCAATTTTATATGACAGTGCTTCGGGTAAGACTATCAACCACTTAATCAATATTTGGAGAATTAATTTACGATATCCTACTGGGTAAAATAAGATAACTGTTCTGTAACTATCTAGATATGATATGATTATACAGATATAATTTGACATTAAGTATTAAATTTCAAAATAAGGCCCTGAGCAAGTGTAGGAAATGACATCTGGAACTACATACTGGGTTTTATTCCGCCTTAGGTAAAGATTTTGATGAAATAATGGATGCAATAGACAATCTAAACACAACAATCAGAGCATTTAAACTACCCGGAACTGGGAACATAGATTCAACACTTGGAACACTTGTACAAAGTTTATCATACCCGCGTCACATGGTTTTGTTATGCACGATTCGATGTCAGCTCAATGTCCTGCAGCAGGTGAGTGGCCCAATGTCAACAATTTATTCTATACATGAGAATATAAAGGAAACTAGCTCTTAGGTAATAGCTGGTGCTTAATATTGTTTCGGTTCATTATCTACAATGAAAATGAAGAACTATTCAGTGATCGGCAGTGATGTGTCCGTCTATAGTGAACGAACATCCGAAGCCTGACCAACCAGACATCACAATTCATTTGATTGTAACCAATCCCCTATTGAAATGTGCTTCGATAGATGCAATCTGAAGGATTAATATACGGCCTCATATAACATTGACAAAGAGACTGTTATAGTCGTTCATTCAATCAAACGGTCTTTCATACAAAAAGTATTAAGGAAAGTCTCACATGCTGTATAAATATGGGCAAGTAGTATATGGAGATAGTGGTCTGCCTATGGCTATACAGTTTAATTAATTAGGCAATTTCTACTGAGTAAACACTGCCGTAAACATATATTTAGTTTGTAAGCGACCTTCAAAGATATTGAAGGATTAAGGAAACACCGGTAGGTACCATAAAACGTCTTATGGCAAGTAGTATAGTAAAATGGTGGATTCAATCGTGACCATGGATTATCAGGTACCAACAATTCCGATTGAATTTATGAAGCCATAAGTTATTGTTTGAATGTAGGCGAATCGAATTTAACAAACAATGTTTGAGGTTCATGTTTTAATATCTATAGTTATAGAAGAAAGAATCTGAAGAATTCGGTTGCTTCTTTGCAAAAATGAAATGGAATTTTGTAGAAGAGCAATAAAAACATTCAATACCAAACTAACCCAAGGCTGATCCGTAGCAATAATTTGTGAGTCAGTAGCTAGTCTATTGTTACAGATGCAACAACTAACATACAGGTCGTTAACTTTCATTCTTCTTCCCAGAAGGCAATTTGTCGAAGAGAAACCTAATATTTGCCAGGCTTAGGCCATTCTTATTAACCGATACATAACCTAGTATCCTACAATGAATATGTCTCATATATTCTTCGGGTGAAAATTAACAACATTTGACATTATGGAAATCATTAAAATCATTAAAAACACATTCCTTAATGTTTGGATATTTAATTGGATTTTTCGTATATTAATCGAGATTTAATTTCAGGTTAACTATTATGACCAGTTAAATAAGGTTCAAGCTCAATTCAAGTTCGGAGACCGATGGCTAGTCGTTGCTGAAAGTTTCCAAATACCATCCCTGGAAACTGTAATTGGAGAAATTGACAATGTGGCCATAATCATACCTAAATCGCCTCGGGAGAAATCCATAGAGTCAATGATCGAGGTAAACAGTCACTAATAACATTTGCTTTTGGTCGGTTGCCAGTCATGCATCGCTATTTCCCTATTTCTTATTATGAATCCCAGGACTTGGATTGCCTATAAATCTAATCTGCAATGGAACTTTGTTAAATCCATTTGTATTGTTACTTTTCCCCCCACAGGAAGCGTTCTCTTATACACTGCAGACGATTCCGTTGACCAAGAATGCAAGTACGATCCCTCAGGTTCAAACAACCCCTGCATCGTGTGTGAAATATGACAACACGGTATCTACATTATTAACCTTACAGGTAAACTTTGGGTCATTACCCAACAATTCTTTGCTGGGTAAATACACACGTCATCAATGCCAGATGCATATCCAGTGCATGCTTTCATTACTTCTTACATGAATTGCTCTATTGAGACCAACGCATTTGCTTTGCCGGTTGCCGGGGGAAGTAATAGCCAATGGCATTATATATATTATTATCATCATCCATGGTAGTGATCTTTTTGAATGGTCTCTATGTAATGAGATATGTGCTCCGGCACTGAGGAATATGGAACCACTATTGAGCCCAACTAAACCATGTAATTCTGTAATTCACCGACGGAACTGCACATCAACGGGCAGCACTCACAAATAATATCCTTGACAATTTTTTAGATGCTGAACGAACACACATCTTGTCTCTCATGCGATGCTTTTGACATCGCAACTGTCATGTATGGGGAAAATGGTCGATACACAACAGTCGTGGGCTCCTGGTCGCGACAGGGTCTGGTCATGGACCATAAAACCTTCCCTAATTTAAACTACGGGCTGAATGGCAGAGAATTGTTAGTATCAACTAACCTAGTAAGTGAATGGATTCAATGTGTTACTCTGACTGGCATAAATAATTCCATGTGCAAGTGTACTAATAAAATTAAGTCATTTTACGTGCTGAGGTATATATTTTTAAATACGACTGCTAATGAGTTGTAAAAATGCCAAATGTTGTTCTTGCACTTTGCTGCAAAAATGACCTATGAAAGAGTATTATTCAATTCATTCGAGGGTCATACGAACCTGGAAAAAAGAAGTTAAGTTATATGTAGGCACCTCTATTCTACAACAGTATATTGACAACTACAATGGAAGCAATTCGGGTAAATGGATGGGTGCACGCTGTAGCCAGAGCACTTATGAATGGGTCACAAAAACCTAAAAAGTCTTTCCTATCAGCAAGGTTACACTAATCTAAACTTATCCATCACAGACCCTATTTACTAATTAATTTGCCCATGAATAATGTAGGAATATATCGGACACTGCCATTTTTACCAACAAATAGTGGATCAAGGAAACGTAATGCGATATATTGCTTTTTACTTACAAATGGCTTGGCGCCAACGTTTTACGCGCGAGACACAAAGGCACTGTTATGCCATTTGGGGGGGGGGCATATATAGTAGTATTGATAACATAATGACACTTTCTAGATCTAAATATATAGACTAGCAATGATCACCCTCAAACGTTTTATAGAGGTAAGTACATGAGTAGATAAACCCAATAGTCGAATAAATGTTATTACCAAAATCTGAATTCAGGGGCTTCCCCATCAATGAAATTAGTTCAAATCATCATGGCCATACATCATATTGCTGAATCAGTATATATACAGCCTAGGACATTAGATCATTTGTACTTCTTAGGTCCAGGATTTTACTCCACGTTTGTGTATGTACCACATGCTATTTATATGGGAGGGAGTAGTGTGGTAATTTGCGCCTAATCCAATGCGCAAGGTATGACATTGACATTCCCTCTCCCCCCCCCCCCCCCCCAGTAGCAACGTGGGAGTAAATATAGAACCTAAATTCGAATATGGTACTTGGAACACTATTGCACTGTCCCCAATGGGTTTTTTTTCCCGTAACCCACTCGCCTATCGGCTCATGGACCGTACCTTGAAAATCAATGAGTTTGCATATAATTATGATTAACTTCACTCTAAATCATAATAAATGTAGTGGTTGTCGCTATTCTCAGTGCACCCGTAGTGGTCACTGTGGTATTTACTCCTTCAGGCAGATATCCACTATCCATAACGTGCCTCCCGTCAAAGGATCCCATTAACGGGAGGCACTTTACGGGATCTTTTCACGTATAGTGGATACCCTACACCTTTTTTGTTTATTCAAATTATCAACAGCACTAGAAATTCTCCTCTTTTCAGGCTGAAGATGCATGTTCATATTCTCTTATTAAATAAAGGGTGTAAATAAAGTGTGATAAGGGAAAGGGAAAGAGGTGGTTAAAAGGATGAAATAGTAGCTGAAGTATGAAGTCATGTATGATGGAAGTGTCAGCTTTGCAGTTTGCTGGATCAGAATATATGATTTCAGCATTGATCTAGTAATGTGGGTTTTCATGACCATTTACCCTTAAACTACCTTTTACACTGAATGCACGTCTGACTAACCATCAGACCAGGAAGGAATAATCTGAATATGAACAAGAGTCTGGTTTTATTCCCCACTATTCTCGGAGATAGTAAAATCGTACCTGGTGGTTGTCTTGGCTGGGAAAGACAAGAGGAAGCACAATTTGTCAAGCCCCAAAATCACTACATATATATTATTATAATTATGTACTCCAATGTCTATGTGTAATGATTTATATCCTGTTTATTCTTGTATAAAAGCATTACTCCATTCAGGTTATATTGCTCACATCTCCTGGGGCATACGGATCAACGTTAATTACGATGCTATGATTGCTATGTATTTTGTATATTAAAGTGGAAGCCCTTCGTAATGGAAGCACCAGAATCCTCAGCCATCCCATATGAGGGATTGACGATGGAGCTCCTCATTGATCTAGCAAGATCTTCTAATTTCACGTGAGTATCAATGGAACGGATCGATTAACCTTAAGGAAAAATAGGAGTATTCACTATGTGTCCTCATTACAATTATAAAGTTGATACGGTATGTCAACAAATCGATGGCTTAATGAAACCTCAAATTATTGAATCATCCAAATAGAGAATGAAAGGGACCTATAAGATTTCACTCAGTCATTACTAGCCCCAAGTTCCATTCACTTTTTCGATATACCCTTATAGTAAAGAAGAATGTTGACATGTAAACCTTTGTTTGGGGCTCTGAATCGCCACGAAATTAAATAAAAGTCAAAAGAAAAGCAAATTGGATTTCTTATTGTACATGTACAATAACAATTCTGTTATTGCACATGTAATTAAAACCTCTCATTCAACACGGGCATATTAGACTTGTCCATAGTTTAGATTTACCGTCTTTGCAAATTGTTACTTTCAGATATACCGTCATTTTACCCCCTGATAAAGGTTGGGGTGGTTTGGATAATGGTTCATGGACAGGATTAGTAGGACAATTAGAAAGGAAGGTGGGTACTGCTCTCTCATAGTTGCAATGCCAATGTGAATGAAACAACATTTACAATAGGTGGATAGGGAGTTTGTTTCATGTTTTAAAAGCTTTTATTTTATATTTTTTCAGTTTGATATAATCTTGATTAGTATTGTGTTTTAGTCGATTCAAGATTATAACAAACTGAATTCTCAACCCGTGTAAAAATGACTGGCGTCACTGCCTCATGTTCTCCTGCGTTTACAACTCCCCAATTCTCCCATAACCTACCTTTGTTTCATGGAAGTGAGGTAGATATCGCAGCCATTTGACGCCTGTTGGAGATGTGGCATTGCTGGTCATATGCTTGTTTTGGTGAAGTCTTACCTACTGAACAGAATCTGATGCTACTTTTGCCGTGCGGCACTCTCATGAATGTACCAATGTGACACGTTGAACTTTGAAATAGTTTGAAGTTATTTAACTCTGGATGTTATATTTCCCCAGGAGGTAGACATGGTAGTGGCTCCCCTATCCATACAGACTGTCCGGGAGGCTGTGATGGATTTTACCGATCCATATTACAGTGAGTACCTGACGGTTCTTGCAAAGCTTCCCGACCCTGATGCTACAAAATGGAGTCTGTATATTTCTCCATTTAAATGGCAGGTGAGTTTCCAAAAGCCTGAGTACAACTTTTCTGTACATAATTTATGCATGAAGTCAGACTGAAACAAAGCACATCGATCATTTCCCATGTCACATATCGTTTCTAGAAGTGTAAACAAATGGAAATAATTTAAAGTGGAATATCGCTTCCCATTTCGATTTTGTCCCCCCGCACATGTGATTGTTGTAATAGCTAGAAATGATGAATGAAAGTGTTCAATGGCAACTTTCATTATTGTGATAATAACTCTATTCATAATTTATGGCTGTCATTCTCAGGTTTGGCTCTCGATCGCAGGCTCTATTCCAATAGTTGGGTGCATTGTGTGGGCAGTCACTTGTCTAAGCCCACACTATATGTACTACAGGCAGAAAAATGGCCTCAGTCAATTGGATAACGCTGTATTTTATATGTTTGGTGCGCTTTTCACTCAAGGTAATACATCACGCAATTTACATATCAGTCACGAAACACTCTAGGGCCCAAAAAAAATATAGATGTGTTTCCGATTTATCTGGCTGAAAACTAGGTAGGGGGGGTAACTTTTTTTGTTTTTTTAGGAAACGTTTCCTAAAAAAACAAAAAAAGTTCCTGGGAGGTGGTACCACCTCCCAGGAACTGAAAAAATGTCTATTTTATAACAATAGTTGTTTTTAAGCATGGGGAATGTGCTTTTTGACAGTTCCTGTTTAGGAAAACCCGTTTTCCTTTTTTTATCAAAAAATCCAAGAAAAGTAAGATATGGTAAAAAAAAATCAGGTATGGTCAAAAAATGCTAGATAGGGGAAGGTTGGGGGGGGGGGGGGTGAATCGGAAACACACCTATTTTTTTTACCTAACTTCTGTTGGAAAACTGGATTACCATTCAAAGGAAACATATTAAAATCGTATACAGTTTGTTTGATTGAATGGATTCAAATCTTTCATTTTATACAATAACAAATCATACTATAGATCTATTACTTCGATACTGTTCCGTCCACGGAACAACTACTTTATTGATATAGAACATAGTTCCACATCCAGAGGTGTCCGAAAGACCTGTACTCTTGACAGAATACGGACGTTTCCATCAATAGTTTCTAGTCTACTACACTGTATTATGATATCGTATCGGAAATAAAATCTGTTATAATATTATTATCTGTATATTTGAGGCATCGATTGATACATTATGGTGACAAGGGAGTCATAATAATATAATAACGATCTGCCAATCCTGTATAATATTCTCCTTTATCACAACCACAAGTCTCTAACGGGTTTAACTATGAAACTATACCCTCGTCTAGTTGCCGTGATCTTGAACATTTCTATTACACTTGCTGACCATAATATGTCATCATCCACTACTCACTATAAACAACAATATGGTTCATAATGATACAGGAGGTATTCACCTTCCAACGGCGCAGTCTGGTAGATTTGTGGTCGGGTTTTGGTGGATGTACTGCATAGTACTGGTGGCCACTTATTCTGGTAACCTCATAGCCTTCCTCACAGTGACGCTTTCTCAGCTCCCATTTAATACATTGGAGAACATGGTTCAGCAAGACAGCATCAAATACGGCATGATGTCTCAAACGGCTTCCTACAATGAGTTCCAAGTAAATGCGTATATTCGTTCTTTGCTATAGAACCTTATTGAATCAACTGCATCTCTCTTTACTGCTAAATCGATCTATAATATTTCGAAAAAACGTCGTATAGTCGCCAGTAGTCAATCAAGGAAAATGCTTAATCTGGTCCAAATACATACTGTATCTTTTCACTATATTTAGCATAAGCATTGCCAAATACTTTAAACCAACGACAACAGGTGAGCACACCTAGGGTAACGAAAGTTGAAACATGCAAATTGAAGTTGGTGAGACGCAACATGTAACTGAAGCTAATGCAACACATTTCAGGCGTCCCATGATGACATCATAGCCAGAGCGTGGAAGAATATGGTGGAATTCGCCGAGGATGATCCGAGAATATTCGCAACCGACCATTCTGTACATATTGACAGGGTACGGTAATAATGGTTTGTCATAGATCTAATTAAGACTTTCTGTGTTTAAGTGATAGGCTAAGAAGACCAGTGCATGAGAATATATATCACAAATAAAATGTCTGTAATGGAAACAATCATATTTTGGATATGGATTACCTTTCATCCATGTTACCCACCTGGTAGTTTTCCGGACATAAGTTCTCTAGCCACGAAAACTAAGAAACCAAATCATAACGTCAACTTCCGACATATATTCTTTCCTTTTCCCTATTATAGGTTTTGAACGGCGGTTATGCCTACATAAATGATCGCACTGGATTCGAAGTTGAAATGAGCAAATACTGTCAAATACAGATGATAAAGGACACATTTGTGCCCGTTCCATACGGAGTTGGACTTCAAAAGAACTCAGCCTATAATAACTATTTCTCAGCCGCGTAAGCTCCTCCTTCTTTTTATACTTTTCTTTCTTTAAATATTCTATATTAAAAAGAGACAAAATTGTTTATGAGCGGCTTTCTCTTCTTTAGGTCCCAGTGTATTTTGTTTCTTGTCTTAGGTCACTGTTATATGAGAAACCCTGCAAAAGGTGATGCTGATAACAATGGATATTTTGTAGAAATATTATCACATTGCAACCTAATTATGCGACTGACAGTTCCTGCTTGATCAGGATTGTTTTTGTATAACTACACCCAGCGCAGTTTTATCGGGCCAATGCTACAAGGAAAGGAAAAACCAGTGGAGGAAAATAGCTCACACTTCCGAATCCATTTAAATCCCTATCACAGCTTTAATTTATGTTTTAAATAATGTTTTAACTAAGGGTATACTTTAATAAAGGGGAAATAATTTTAGTTTATTTTATTCATCTGATATATTTTACCGTTTCACCTGCGTCAAGGGGGACGATGAATTTGTAGAATATTGCAACGAGTTAAAGTTGCATCGCAACGTTATATCTGAATGAGAGCCTACGGTAACAAGACTGGTTTTGGACCTATCCAATAATAAACGCTCATTTTTACAGGGTCAGAAAGGTTATAGAGGGAGGCTTGATAAATAAATGGAAAGCAAAATGGTGGCCGAGACAATCCTTCTGTGCGCGAGGCCTCGTGACCGAGGCGAAATCTGTGACGTTAAAGGACGTACAAGGAGCTTATTACGTCATGGGCATGCTCCTGAGCGTCGCCTTCATCACTTTGAGCATTGAGGCGGCTCTAAACGCCATCTACAGGAACTCTCAGAAAAAAGAGGAAACAAAGAAAGTGGAAGCAGTAGCGCCAACTCCAACTGCCGAGGAACTCAGGGATCTATCAATATGGGGTGTTAGTAGGCAAGTGGGATATGATGCGCCCGAATCTGTGGGTGTTAGAGATATTTATACTAATAAGGAGCCGATGGTTGACCTATTCGGACGCTCCAGTTAGCAAATGGCATCAAAATTTTTAATTCCATTGTCTTTTACTTCCTGCCGATGAAAGTGTTGGTTCATATCAATTCTAGAGAACGGCCTAGAATATCTTATTCACAGAAAATGCAGGTGATAACTTTATATTGATGGTTAACGCAGAATAATTATATTACCCGTGAACCACGAAAAAGGTGTACATTTATTGATACTAAAGTTTAAATTTAACTGATAAGTGAATATTTTTATATTGATGTGCAGTACTGTCGAGAACACAGGAAAGCCCTAAGTTTTAGTGAAAGCATTCAGGAAAAACATGAGTATCTACTATTCAAATATCAAACATCAATATTGTCTTATCTATAACGTTTGCGAATGTGTGACATGGTGCATTGATTGTTCTAATGTTATGTTAGCTTATGTTACCACTAAATGGAAACCACAATTGTGTCCAACAGTAGCTAGTGTTTTGATGTCATTACTGAATCACATTATATTAATCGAAATGACAGGTAGCAGTATCATAGATTAATTCACGAACAGAAAATTAAGTAATCCTGTTTAAATTGGGTGGGATACATTAATATTTTCCCACTGATGTATAAACCACATATTATGCCAAACCCCTTTGATACAATGCAAACTTGCCTGACCGACACACTGCAGTTTAACTGCCGAGGGAAGTGGATATCATTGAGTCAGTGATCGATAGTCCGGGAACAATAGTCGGACAGTGATCATGTGTTGATACACTGACAGTTGACACGACAGATGGAAATTATTGGTCGTAGGTGTTGATACAATGAGAAATGTACATACATCCCATTTTGGCACATGAAATTATAAAGATTAAAATACTCACGTCAAATTAGTTAATATATATGCGTTCAAGTTTATTATGTGCTGGACTTTATATTGTGCTTCCCGATTTAGGGCGATTCACTTTCCCTACTCCTTCACCAATCACCGGAATGTATCATCATTAAACATAGAAAACTCAAGATCTATGTTGTATTTATTCAGATTTGGGGTAATTAGTGGACATCATTATGATGAACACTTGTCATTGTCCTTGACCTGAGGTGGTAGTAGAGTACAATAGGACACCTGGAATACACAAACATATATAGATACTAGCAAAGTACCCGTCCTCCGGACGGTCACCCTCTCTCCCCACACTTCCCCCTCTCCCTCGTTTCCCTCCCCCTCTTCTCTGTCTTTCATACCTGTTTTTCTCTCCCAACCCCATCTCCGATTCCCCCCTCTCCCTCCCCTCTTCCTCATGTTCCCCCTCCCCTCTCTCCCTTTCCCTACATCCTCTCCTTCGCCTCTTTCCCCCTGTTCTTTCCCTCCCCTCGATCCCCCTCTCCTATTCCCCCACCCTCCCCTTTCTTAACTCTCCCCCTCCTATACCCTCTCCATCCCCCCTCTCTCCAATCCCCCCCTCTCCCTCCCTTCTTCTTCACTCCCCCACTCCTCTGCATGTAGTTTTTTTTAAAGATTTTATCTATACTTGGTTAACCGTCTCCCCTTTTCGGGGTTAGTTCTGTCTGGCCAAGATGATGTGTACATATAATACAATAATTTTCCTTGGTGCATCGTGTAGACATATATATACAGAAGTTTTTATCTTCATGAAGGACAAAAGGGGGAAAGACACAATAACAAAATAAATAATAAAGTAACAAATGAGATTTACATCGGCGATTTTTAGGTTTCAATATTCACTGTGCCACTCGGACTCCTGTGGAGTGTTAGTGATATTTGTTTGCTTATTTTTGATAGCCAAATAGATAGGATAAAAAAAGTTGTAATGTTTATAATATCAGATTTCACTTGCCACTCAGACACTTAGTGGTGGAGTGTTGTGATTCTGTTATTAGTTTGACAATTATGTACGAATAAAAACAGTACAAAGTAATTTGAAGGAAATAAAAAACAGGTAGTAATAAAATACTAAAAGGCAGGGTAAGCAGTTGGGCTTTTCTTGCCTGTGTACATGATTCATAAAGAGTTCAGATGTTGCTTTGGCACAAGGAGTAGTTCTTTTACTCTGTGATTAGCTGAATGTGTTAGTAACAGATCCTGATTTTATGGATATAGAGATTTTTTCTTTTTTCATAGGAATAGGGTATTATTTAGCCAGTCTTTTTGGTTAGATTTGAATGCTTCTACTGTACCTATATTTCTTTGTCGGGGTGTTAGCTCATTCCATGCATTAGCACATTTCTCGTTATAGGTCCCCCTGAAAGGTTGTGGAAAATGACGTAGTGTCTCACAGGAGCTTTCACAGGCTATAAATAGAGTGTAGAGATCCCAATTTAAAAAAGGCTTCAAAATCACATTTTCACCACAGATACCTTCACAAACCACATAATGACCTCCAGACAGGGTCGACAGACCTGTAGAGACCAACAAAGTAAATGGGGAGACCCCAGATTCCGAGAACGGAGAATCTCATGCACCTGGAGAGGGGCAGGTGGCGTGGGGGTAGTTTGTGTCTGACCCTTCCGGCCTCACCTCCAGTGTAGGAGAGTGTAGTCCATCCCAAGTTCCGGTTCAATCAGGAGGAATTATCCTTTAGCTTTAACTTTGGATAATTCCTACCCCACTAAACAACGAAAACTCAAGATCTATGTTGAGATGTATTTAAAATTAGGAGGTAGTAGAGTACAATAGGACACCTGCAGTACACATACATATATAGATATACCCAACAGCTTGAACACTGATCAGCCCAAGCAAGCACAGTTCACAGTGCCCGCAGGGCGTTGTGGAGTGATGTGTTACTGAGGGTATTAGGCCTGATGTAGGACCTGACCGAATCTGATGACCAGGTGCCACAGGCCATGATGTCGGTCAGGCTCAGGATGTGCATGGAGTGGGTTTTGGGCTCATATCCTGCCCTTCTCACTAGTTGTGCCCACTCCTTGCACATGAACCCTATAGTTAGGGGGTTGCCATCCCTAAACCTGAAGAGGGGGGTGCTCCGGGGAGGCCCTCCGTCCTCCTGAGAGCTCTGACTATTGCTCTCTTGGGGCAGATATTGTCGCTGGGCTTGTGGGGGAGGAATATAATTGTAGGTGTACGTAAAGACTGCATGGTCTTGTTCCATTTGAGGGTGATGCTGACCCCATTGTGTTGTAGGGTCATATCAGAGATGCACATGTGCCTTGTTGGGTTGAAGGATTGACGGTCTGTGGAAATAGGTTGGACTGCCTCAGACAGGCCATGAACATTAGTATTATTGCTGCACCCACTGGTGTTCGGTTGTCTGAGGTTTGCAGTGTTTGGATGCAGCGTCGCAGCATGTGTGGGGATATGCCTTCCTTGGGCTCAGGTATATGCCGGACAGATAGCTGTATACCTTTGAGCACCAGGAGAGTCCATTAGAGGCCAATCTGGGGGGCAGACCTGGAAATGTTGATAGGCCCTTGAAAGGTCCAAGACTGCCATAGCCACTGTGTTTGGCCCAGGTTGTGTACGATCTTAGCAACCATGGCTACTGTTGGTAGATTATGACTGGCTGGGGTGCAGTTGAAATTTTCTGTGTGTTGGTGTCTCTATGGTCAGTGCAGAAGTGAGGGTGATGCAGCGTCCGTGGCCTGCACCTGGAGAGGGGCAGGTGGCGTGGGGGTAGTTTGTGTCTGACCCTTCTGGCCTCACCTCCAGTGTAGGAGAGTGTAGCCCATCCCGAATTCCGGTTGAATGAGGAGGATCTATCCTTTGGATAATTCCCACCCAATTACATGGCCATGCTGTGTGAGGTGTACACTATGTGGTATGTGGTGCAACAAAAATATTCATATTGTACACGTGCAATTCGAATTTGTTTTAGAGACGTTTATGGCAGGCAGAATATAATATAAAGGTTTATATTCACCATTCTTCTTTGCAAAGGGATATAATAAATAATGAGTGAAACTTGTGTGGGTAATCAATAGATGGTTGATGATTCTTGTGTGGCAATTTACATTTACAATAATCCAATTCCATGCAGTGGCATATGTTATTTATGGTTACAAATTCATCACAAAAGGTGTTAGTTATATATCATTCAAAGTCTGGAATGAAGACAATTAGATTCAACTTATCAGTCCAGTTATCTGAAATAAGCATTCAGACGAAAGCCTTGTGGGTACCCTTGTGGCAAACCCTTATATTAATGAAAACTGCATAAAACTAGGCCATGGTAAATGTGAATTGTAGAGTAGGCCTATTTAAGTCCCACCTCAATTCCTGAACGATGTTTCGGTATAATATTATGGGTGATAAAACATACACTTGTCAATTGCAACCCCCAACCCCGACCCCTGGGGATGTGGGGGAATGTCCTTGGCCTTTTGGGAAATTTGATGAAATCCCCCCTACCCCCAGGGCAAGAAATTCCTGTAAATCCCTGGGGCACACTTTTTGGAGGACATTTCTTTTAGATATAAACTATTATTGCAAAAATATAAGGGCCATTCTCAGTAAAGTCTTGCAAATGGTGTTTTGGGTCGACATACACCGGACGAAAAAACTGCTTTACACTTAGCGTATAACAGGTCTTATTAGCAGCTTGTAACACAAGATAGATAAGCACATGGATAGTATTCGCTACACATACTATAAGCTAGTGGATAGTCACTCCTTCTCTAATCGTTATCTAAACAACTGTCCATGAACCAATTACACTCCTGTTGGTAGAAACGTCGCCGATCAAGCTGACCCTGTTTACATCCAATAGTTTGTCTTCTTTGGTTAGGACACAATCTTCTTAAAATGCAGTTTGATCTATATACTATATAGATACGGCGGCCCTGAGCACATCCTGAGAACTTTGGGAGGATATTCCCATTATGCAGAAAATGGGGGACATATTTTGAAAAATATTCATCAAACGGCAATAATCCAGTGAAATATATATATGGCGCAATATGGATATCTTTCAAATTGTTTTATTCACAATATCTTAATGTGTAAATGTTCCCATGGGGATACCTACAGCTGTACATCATATAGATATATGTACCAGCTTTCAAGACTGTAATAAATATTTGATGTGTTCCTGGAAAATGAGTAACAAGTCGCAAAAAATGGATTTTGAAATACCATCAAGGGTCTATAGTCCACCAAGCCGATTCTCATGCAATTCTCACAGAATTTAGTGGAAAAGAGTCCTCTGTGGCACAAAATCTCCAGAAAATCGGCTTAGTGGACTTGACCCTTCATATTTAAAAGGATGAGACCAAGCCAATTCTAATGATGGTAAACATTAGGACTGCTATTAAATATTCCTATATTTTAGGTTTGATATTTCTATTTTTGAAGAAAAGGTTTGCAATATTTCTTTGTGGGTAATTAAAAATAAAAGTAACTAAAATATACTCAATAGAATAACCTACAAAACACAAGGATATATTTAACGCACTGTCTTGAAATTTGGTATACATACATTTATATGACTTAGCGTGCTAAACTACCCGAAAGGGACAACATTCCAACATAGATATCTTGTGAATAAATCACTTTGGAAAATCTCATTTTACGGGGAAATGAGCCACAAGTCACAAAAAAATGTATTTTGAGATAAGACCAAGCCAATTCCAATGATGATAAACATTAACGTCATCTAAGTAATATTTCTATATATTATATTTGATATATTTGTGTTTGAACAAATAGGCCTATTTGCAATATTTCTGGGTGGGCAATTACCAGTAAAGTAATTAAATGCACTCCATAAGTTGGCCTTTGAAACGCAAGGATATATATAATACACTGTCCTGACATTAAGCTCTCTCAGAAGTTCAAACACACAATTCTTATTTTCATAGAACAGCTTTATTTTAGGCCTACATGAAAATATTCGGCATCCATAGGTAGAAGAGTCTGCTATTAAGATGCAAGGCAATAGAATGATCCAAGAAATAGAACAAACTGACACATGTTAAAACGCCCTTCGTTGAACATTATCAAACCAACAATCTTAGGCAGGACAGGAGCCCGTCCAACTACTTCGATCTCTTCCACTTCCCTACTAATCTACTATCACGGGTCTCTAGAATCGGAGTCCATAGGCCGCAAAGAAGCCAGACAGTTTTGAGTGTATTTCTGTCTTTGTCTTCTTCAGCTTCCCACGCCTTCTATCTACAGCAGGATTGAAGCCCATGAAAACCCTGCAATTTAAGCAATGGTTTCAGTTGAATCCTGAACTTATAGTTCTTGATATCTTATTTGTATAGACAATGCACTATTTTTCTATATGTTGACAATGAACATATATAATGTTGACAATGAACATATATATGTTTTAAGAATTAGATCATAGCTGAGTTGCAGAAGCCAAAGGAATCGGGCCTGCAGCTTTTGTCCAGTCTGTCTTGACAGAGAAAAGCCAATTTATAAGCGGTGCGGCCACTGTCAACAATTTCGTTGGTGATGCATTGGCGATGAGCTAGTCGATAAGAATTTTGTAATATTCATTGCATCGTCTTTGCATCAACCTGTCATTGCTATGGCTTGGGCAACAGCAAGTGATGACTGGCGAAGAGTGGGCAAAGGGAAAATTACATTGGTAAGGGTAGCAATGAAGGTCAAACATGTTTGATATTTCTGGCCATAATAGGCTTGAAGCCCTTATAGAACTCTTAAATTAACTAGGATATTATATTATTGAGCGGATAATGAAACCTTAGTCTATTTAAAAAAATTCCTGCCTTAGGTTGCCCAGCCACCCGCTGTCCAAGCCATGTAGGTGCTACTGTAATACTGCCTACATGGCACGAAAAATGAAACAGCAGCTTTGAAACAGCAGCTTTGAGCTGGTTTCGAACGTGCAACCCTCTGTGTGGAAGACCGACACTCTGTAACTATGCTATGTCCCTTGATCGAGTGGACTTGAGTTATAAGAACTGACGCATTCTGGCCGGAGCATGTTTATGCGCAGGACGAGTGGCGCACAGGAACGAAATGTCCGTCATGTTTATCTGCATTGGAATACTATAGAGTTGTATACGGTTTGCCGGCATTATTTAGTGAATTACCAGAGGTATGCAAGACCCGGTCTGTGTCTAAAGAAAAATATCCTAGGTATGTATGTGTTGCGGTACATAACAAGCTTGTTCACATGGGGTTTTTAGGCTGTAGGAGGTTTATAACAAAATCGTATAGGTATAAGGAGGTTGTTTCGATCGAAGGGGATGTGGCACTTCATGGCACTTAGGTTTGGCCTAGAGGCTTTACAGCCGACACGGTCGCCGATCCGTCTTATCGATGGGATTGCATATGTAAAAGCATGAAAATTAATTTCATAGTTGCCGATCCTTTTTTCCTTGTCGATGCCAAGACGATGCCACTACCGATAACCCTCTTCATTGATGTGCATCGCCGGCAATTACTGTCAATTGTTGTCTTTGCATCAACACCATTTTGTTGACAGTGGTCGGACCGCTTATAGTTCAGAGGAAAACCAATATCCATAGCCAGGGCTGGATAGACTTTAAAAAATATTTGTTGTTACACTACCTTTGGAAAAGTTCCAGTGTAGCAGGAGCCTGGTCTGGGTATTGTGTGTTGAGGTTGCAAGTCACTGCATAGAGCATTCCCAATGCATGATGGAATGATGTCAATCCAGCATTTAATACCTCACCGTCAGCAGCAACCATGTATTTGCCAGCAGATACAGGAGTTGGACCTGAACATGATAAAATAAAAGTCGCATGATGAAATATTTGGGAAAAAACCCTGAAGAGAAATGAAATGCAAATATACGTAAGTGTCTGTAGAGCAGGGACACTTCATTAACGGATTACTTCTATTAGTCTAGGGAGTTACTCTTATTACTATGAGCTCGTCTGGTAGGCCTATATATAAATGTGGGTATATTCAAATGGACTGATGTCTTGAATGGGAATTTAGGCTTGGCTGATTAGTAGAATCTCGCCCTGCTTTGGGTAGTTGACCAACTGTTGACCCACTCCCACCAATAGCGGTACTACTGTGGCAGGACCTAGTATGGAGTAACTCATTGCGGAATAGAGCCTAGGGAGGATGATATACCATCTATCCTCTATTGACCTCTCGCAGTCCTACATATGCTAAGCAGCCATAACCAATCAGAAGACGGGAAAACCATAAACATACATTGACCACGCAGTCACCCAAGGCTCGCTTGCCGGACTTCCGACAAACAAGGGTGTTGACACCCTCTCTGTGTATAGGAATACATGGGGGTAGTAGGGTTGATGGAAGGGGATATGTACATTTCTTTGTGGTTTTACAAACGGTTAAAAGGTAGGCTTGGGCAGATGACCAATACATGATTCATGAAGATTTGAGAGATCCACATGTGCTTTTTTTTTTATCCAAAATCTAAAGGAAATAATGTATTGTTTACGTGCACGTACTGAACCACATGCAGAGATAGGAGGGGGAGGAGAGGGGGAGGAGAGGAGGATGGGGACGGGTGGGGGTTGAGTGGGGAGGAGATATTTTCTTATTCTTGTAGTTCTTCATGTTTTCAAGAGTGGACTAGAATTAGACAAGTATCATAAGTATTTTAGACCTATCATTATCCTAAAAGCTGAATGTGTGAGTTATTTCTTATTCAAATCAATGAAGAGATTGTACCTGACAAAGGTACAAGGTGGTTTTAAAGCATTTTAGCCATGACAAATTATATGTATTTCCAAAACAAAAAAAAATGTTCCAAAGAATTCTCAACAGTCATCAAGGAACACAAGCGCAATGGTGTGGAACTTTCCCCAAAGCAAAGGAAATCTATAAAATATTTTGTCTTAAAAGAATATTGTACCCTATAATTATTTCCTCTTGTGAAAATACTTGTCTTTCTCTTATTTTTATGACTTTCTAATCAGAGTTCTCTTTGGGGGATAAGAAATCATACATGGCAGGAAAGCTTACCGAGAGATCTATATTATGGGGAACACTTGAGAAAAAATATAACTATAAGTCCAGGAGGGGCTGAAAATGTTAAAATACCCCTTGGGCTCATTTTGTGAGAATCTGTCATATAATGATTTAAATGTGTATTGATCATTAGACAAAATATTAGTTCCCTAGCTGAAAGCATACAGGTGTATGGGACAAGGGCATTCATAAGTTACACTAGGCCCAGAGCTCCTATTTAATTTCAAGGGTTCTCATAAGTTCTCTGGCTGTTGATTTCAAAAGATGATAATGTGTATACTTTGTATCATTTATTTTGTTTTTATACATCTTCCTATAAAGCGGGAGGAAAGCAGCTTTAAAAGGTAAAGCGGTGGAAGCCACTATCTGGAATAGAGACGGAGCAGCCCAGTTATGGCTTCTTAACGTCCATGATTTCAACAGAAATTCGAGTTATTTTCACATTAAGTACATATGCCCACATTTCTTAGCTAAAAGATCTCTCCATTAGTCTCTGGTGATGTGTACAATCAAAGGTTAAGCTATGTTAGAAATGGTTCAATAAAACAGGCAGACGTTACTATCTACCATTGGTCTGGTCTGGTAAAAGTTGGCCGGATGGGGGGGGGGGGGGGAGAACTTCCCATTGGATTACCTATACGGGCATTTAGTCCCCATTTGTTGGGATGGGGGTGCTGTAGGTGCACAGACCAGTTATAGGCGTACAGACAGAGCCTACTAGTGTTGGACTTCCGGTTCCGGCCGACCGCTCACAGCTTATGGCTTTCCATTGGTTCATTTTGCTTTGAATTCATTTATAATTTGTTGTTAATGACAGTAACATCCCAACAAAGGGGGACTTAAGGGACTACACATCCATGGAACAAGACCTCAGCTTCGCCTTGGTCTTGTTCCATGGACGCATAGACCCGGCCGAAGCAACACAACTGAATGATCTATGTTATGTAACATTACGTAACATTGTGTAACCTCATTATATTTATATTAATTATTAATTATCACCTATTATCTCATTACTTAAAACCGCTAATTATACTTAACTAGCTAGGACTGTGCAAGTCTACTTATACATGCTATGCCATGGGTATTACGTAAGGGCTACGCCCACCTAATTATATATGCAGAACCAGGAGGAGCATGTACGATTCTCAGGATTCATTAAACAGTTGCTTAGACCTTCTCACGAAGTCTACACGCGTATCCGAGTTCCTTTAAATTCTTACACCTTAACACTGGCGGACAACCCGCTCGATCTTGGCCATAGAAAAATTTGTATCCGAGTTCCTTTCTTACACCTCAACATCTAACAGCTCAGCATACATACATGCGTGTCCGGTGGTCAATGTTTGTCGGACTATGGCTAAATGAGGTCAGTGGAACAGATGGGAGGAGTTAACTCGTGCTCGGCGAGAGGTCAATTGCTACCACGTCAATGGGAATAACAGTATCCGGATCAGTATCAGGATTAGTCAGGATTTAAAAACAGCCATAGAAATGAAAATATTGAGGCTATGGATTTATATGAGCTATCAAAAAGTACCTAATACATACATGTATATGTAAATATATATACTAGCAATATCCCGTCAATGATGTTGTCGAAAACAGGCTAGTCTCTCCTTTTGACTTCCTCTATAATATAGAGAGAGAATGCAATGAGCCAGCAATAATCAAAAATGTATGCAGAAGAGATTCGTCTGCATAAGCACGATGCCGTAGGCAGAGGGCTTATGTGGACGAATCAAGTCCAATAAATTTTTGATTATTGCACATGAGTTCCATTCTATATTTATTATATGGGTATAAAACTTGATGTGTAAAATCTGAAAAAAGTACCCGACTTGGTGACGAAGTAGTTCATATAGTACAGGTACTATATGAATATTTTTATAGCAACCCACTTATTGCACAGGTCTCTTATATGGAATGTGCATATAATAGAGATCGATATAGATATATACTGAATTGTTTGTCTCTTACCACAGTAGATGATACAAGGTGTTTGGGGCAGCGATTTGCTTCCATGTTCCATATTATTTGTTATCTGTCAAAGAAAAATACCTTCTTTTTTTTTAAATAATTTTATTGCGAAACTTTTTCAGGCAAACCTGAAAATCCCATGTTACACAAGTTAAAAAAATTATACAGGAAGAACCATTTATTGTCGTACTAATACTTTAATATTTAAATAGATTTATGTTCGAAAAAAAAACCCATTCAATTGATATCACTCATTAAGTCAATTACATAGTTGGCTATTTGCCTTTACTTTGTATATACCTGATACTTATACATCAGTTGTGGCCATATCAACCAGGCTCTTATAGAGAGTACTGTACCAACTGTAGATTTACAGGTGGTGCCTTCTCAAAGGAGGGCTTTTCCATGTGTATAACGATACATTTCTTTTTCATATTAGACTGGTGGTTAGCAGTTTGGGGCCCCTCGTTGACCCACTACTGAAATCGAACAGAATGTTAGAGATATTTATGTTCCCAATTAAAGTTAAACTATCTAAATCAGGATATTGTTTTTTAAAGAATTTTTCAAGATTTTCTTTTCAAGTGTTTTTCCCTAGAGGGTTTATGTATTTCTAAGACTTGTCCATCGGTGAGTCTTGTTCCCCCAGGCATATCTTGATTAAAATAGGGATCACTTTTTTTAAAAACATAATTCATAATAGGGCGATTTTACTTCTTTTTTCAAGGCACTCGATTCTACAGTGATACCTGCGATCTTGGATATTTCTGGGGTCATTTTGATATACTAATTTAATCGCTTTGATCACTAGCCTTTCAAGCTTATTCTTAATATTGGCATTTGCCATACTTAAGAATATTATGGCATATTCAAGGATGGATAGTATATGGGTCTTCAATATTGTTTTGGCCATGTTTCTAGTTAAGTAGACCCATATTTTTCTGAATTGGGACATTTTATGCAACACAGAGGTCTTGAGTTTGTTCATGTGTTCATTCATGCTGGCTAATTGGTTTATATTAAAGCCTAGATATTTAACCGTTTTACAGCTGGCTATTGCTGTCCCATTTATATAGATTTTGGACTTCATAAAAGTTAATTTTTTTTAAGGGACGATCTTGTGCCAATAATTTGTAATTGGGATTTTTTCCCATTCAATAAAAGCCCATTGGATTTCATCCAGGTGTTTATGAGAGATGCAGTGCTTTGACATCCATATAATATACGGCTAGAGGGATTTCTAGGAAAGGAGGTAGAAAAGAAATGGTAGAAAGAAGGTTTTCTTTGTCCGGAATGTTCTCAGAATTTGTTGAATTACAAACTACTTTACTCATCTGTAGATGTCAATCCCCCCTCTCTGGATGTCGTCGTATGTGGTTTGTGAGGGTATTTGGGGTGGAAATATGATTTTGAAGTCTGTTTTAAATTGCGATCTCTACACTCTATTTATAGCCTGGGAAAGCCCCTGTGAGATACTACGTCATTTCCCACAACCTACGTCCAGGGGGACCTATTTAACAGAGTAAGCCTACGAAATTAGCTCCCAAGTTATTTGTGGTCTGGTAAATTTCTGCCCTCTCTCCTGCCTCCCTCTCTCTTTCTCCCTCATTTGTTACATTTATCAGAGCTATGTATATAATAGCTCTGCATTTATGGATCTGTTAGACATTAACTTAGATTAAGACAAAAACTCTATCAAACAAAAGGATGATACTTCATAATTTAAACTTCTTTAATTTAGGGTAATTTGTGGGTGGGTAAATTGATGGGGTTGGGAGAGAAAAACAGACGGAGAAGAGTGGGGGGGGGGGAAGAGGGAGAGGGGGAAGTATGGGGAGAGAGGGTGGCCGTCCTACATGCAGAGGAGTGGGAGAATGAAGAAGAGGTTGTAGGAATAGGAGAGGGGAGGGAAAGAAGAGGGGGGAAGAGAGGAGGGAGAGGATGTAGGGGAAGGGAGAGAAAGTGGGGAGGGGGATCATGAGGAAGAGGGGGGGGGGAATCGGAGATGGGGTTGGGAGAGACAAACAGGTATGAAAGTCAGAGAAGAGGGGGAGGGAAAAGAGAGAGGGGAAGTATGGGGAGAGAGGGTGACCGTCCAGAGGACGGGTACTTTGCTAGTATATATATAATAATATATGATAACCATTATATCATTTTTGACAGACTCAATCTTGTCATGCCTCAGGAATTTGCCTTGATTACTAATAACTAAAGAACGGGCCAGTCCAGTACAGTGTTTCAATCATTGTTCAACTATCAAATAAACAATGAGTATGCGAAAAACTCAAGAACTGTCATGTTTAAATGTCGGGTTTGTTTATTAGGGTTAGGGTTACTGATCTTGACCGTTTCGGGTGACATGAGTCCTTTATTAAGATTTGATATCAAATAAATAGTATGAATAAAAGAATGGTGCATTATGCAACTTCTATAACACTATAGGCATTAACTAACACTATAGACTATTGAACTAAATGACAATAGCAGACTTCACAAATTGACAGTGGCGCTAAATCAATGAGCGGTGATAACAACTCAAACTCCAAGTTATGCGGGCACTTACACACTAGTTCTATATCTTAACAACTCCCTTTTCTCCCAGAATTCTAGCTTTTGTTGTATAGTCTGCAATCCGATATACTATCGGAAAATATGTTTGCCATCATTACGATGGCAAATTCCAGTTAGATTCATCTGCTAAATCTTAGAATAAGCAAAGCAAATTAGCGCAAGTGTAAGGCAGTGTTGAGGCAGTGGCCGTGGGGTGCAGGGCCTACACACATGTCTACCCGTCCACTGGGCAGCTGTGGAGGCTGAATGTAATGTTATGGCCGTCCAGCGACGTGGGTTGAATGAGTTAGACATGTGCACAGTGATAGAGGTTAATTTAGCGGAATATGTGAAGTGCCCCATCAAGTAAATTAACGGAAATAGTGATGTCCATTCAATCTATTTCATACACAGTTAAAAATGTGAGGATCAGTCCAAAAATGGGTTAAATGAAAGACAGCTGAACAGAGATTTGGTGTGGGTTAGGTTCGTGAAATTGTTATTGGTAATACTTACATCCCCTTGGACAAGGACTTGGTCAGTTGTTTCATTCATGTAGGCAGCAACAGTCAGAAATAATCCTGCGTACATGGCATCGCCCTTCTCGGTCTGTGTTACTACATCATTGACTGTAGCACTGAAATGCATGTTTAATCAGTGTCAGGCTGATGCATGTATGTTATATATTCTGAGATTAAAAAGTATATATTAGGTCTGCTAACACACAAGAAATAACCATCTACAAAACTCCCGTTATAATTATCAAGTCATCATACACCATCATTTACAATTATTTGAATCTATGTAGTCTTATATATTACTCTTAAATAATACTTACATCACATCTCTTACACGTTTATCTTTCTGGCCTTTAAAGAAACTCCACATGCCTTTCCCCATCCGTTCATATGCATCAAAGCTGTTGCGTAAAAAGTTCTGGCCAGTGAGCGTCTGTACATGAGCCATTGCCCCTTCCAAAGTGAAGAGTGTTGGCCATCTATCCTTGAGGGTCATGGTATGCATCTCTGGAAATAAATGAACTCATCAGGTGATGTGTGTCACTTGAATTATAATTGCCAGACAAATAAACCATCTGTGGTAACCAGTAGGTGAACTTAATATTGGTGAATTTGTTCAATGAAACGTATCACTCTTGTGAGGGAATCCGGGATTCTAAGGAGAGTATAAGGAAAGACTGGAAGAGTAAATGACAATGCTCAAGGGGAGCTGCCATGTGCAGTGCTCACTCATTAGTTATAACCTCTGCACACGCAGAGGAGTATATCCTGACAAACCTAAACATCATA
This sequence comes from Sthenelais limicola, assembly GCA_942159475.1. Classification (NCBI taxonomy): domain Eukaryota; kingdom Metazoa; phylum Annelida; class Polychaeta; order Phyllodocida; family Sigalionidae; genus Sthenelais; species Sthenelais limicola. The sequence continues at coordinate 109,741,443 of OW804096.1, read as the reverse complement.
ATACTATATATATATTATTAATTAACTTTACTTCCACATAAATAACACAGTTACATCAGTGTTACCTACAAGTGGAAAAGGAGGTAGCCTCAGCCATAGCAGCTACCCCTGTTTCTATATCTACGGTAAAAATTAAATACATAACGATTAATACACAACCAAATTATAAATGTTAAACGCTAATTAGAGGCAAAGGTGTGTAGTGTCTTCTTTGACCTTTCGTTAACTTCATCTTGTCATTGCTTCGGCTATTGCCTCATGGATTCGGTATTACAGGCCTGGTTTTTTTGTTCTGCTATGCACAGTTGCTATATATTCACTGTACCACATAATATTTCAGGAACGTTCTAAATTCCTTTTGATTTAAACCTGTGACTCTGGGGCCAATTTATTCCTCACCATTGGTGCTTCATACATGAATGACTTTCTTAACTTCCCATTATTTGGTTTTGGGACCTTAAGTTTTCTCTCCCTCCTCCCGCCCTCCTAAGCTTCTTAAGTTATTTTTTCTGGAAAGGTTAGCTGGGTGTGCAATTAACATGACACTTTCTCACAAAAAGATATATGTCAGCTGCCCCATATGTATACATTAAATGAAAGTGCTTTCAAAATATTCGTAATTAATTTGCCTTATACCTACGTTTCTTTATAATGTCATAACGTTGTAGGAAGTAAGTTTCATGCTGCGTTTTTAGCAGGGACTTTGATAGATTGCACCCCTTGCCATTAGCTGCTAACTCAATCCTTTTGTTCTCCAGTGTCTCCATAGTCTCACCAGTCGGCATGCGCTCTGGTCTGAAGTTTACGAATCCGTTGCTGCACAAAATAAAACATTGCATAACTATTGATTTCAGACATAATTGGTGAATTTGCTCACATATTTGAAAAATGTATAGTCCCAGAGGGAACTGTATTGCAGAATCCAGAGAACCAGAAGGAACACTTGTGTTAGTGTAATACGTAGGTCTAGTGTTATTCTGAAGCGTGTTAAGCTAGTAAATGAATGGTTCTTTAAGTGTACTGCAGGTCAAGTTTAATTTTGTACTTGGCCGTGTGTCTCTCTGGCTTCGGACCGTGATCTGTCGGAGGATCATCTTCACTGTCCTCTTTCTGGAGGCGCCCCAAGTTGTCTCTGCGATTTATCATTTGCCTTAGTATACCCCATTCACCACTACCAACGCGGGTCCCATGCATTTGATCAGCCAGCAGAGGAAATGTGTTGATGATTTTCAGCGCAATTTCACGCAGTTCAAGCTTTTTGGGTTTGCTTTCAACCTGTAACGGAAAATATCCAATGAATATCAATAGTTGATATATAAACTGCAAATATCTGTGCAAGATCGTTAATGGCAAATGAAACGTATTACGAATGTGAAATTCTCAATAAAATTTAAGAAAAAAAAAATGTAAAAGTTCAGGGTTGCCCATGAGTTTGCTGCTGACCAATTTTATTTTTGGTTCCTTTATTTATCCAGGTGTTATAAAACTGGGTAAGGCATTTGCCTGCCCATTTATCTTTGAGGATCAAGCTATTTGCCTGATTTACACCCCAACCCTGGCATTTTTACATTCACAAGGTATATTCGGATATGGCAATTGTTGGGATTGGAGATAGGGGTGGAATGAGATAAGATGAGATGAGTTAGTAAAATATGAATAAAGGTGAAAAAAAGATAAGCATTAATTCGTAATGGTTGAACATGGTGTAGAGTTGTACCACGGCAAGGTGCCTACCGAAAAGTATTTTTGATCAATTTTTTAAATGTCAATGGATTTTGTGTTTGTTTTATGTGGGGTGGAAGATTATTCCACATTCCTGCCCCATGATAGAGGAAGGACTTTCTGTAAAGATCATATCTTTCTGTAAAGATCAATATGACAACTCCATCAAATCTTCTGGTGATTCCATGAGCAATTTGTGTACATATCTTATTATTCTCGTTTATATAAATGTCATTATGGACCAATTTTAGAAGATTAAATTCCATTTTTTGTTCAAATAATAGCGGTTTTGTTTGTTGGTGCAGATCAATTGTAGGATACAACCTAGGCAGTTCCATGGCAATTTTAAGTGCCCTATTCTGTATGGTTTGAATTTTGTCTCTGGAGTTTTTATTCACAGAGAGATAGCAGAAATTAATATAATCAAAATAGCAAAGTACCATTGATTTTGTTAGTAGTAAAGCACAGCTCTTAGTTAGAGAAGATCTGATTAGTTGAATGGTTCTTAGGGGTATGGATGCCTGTGAAATTAATTCTTTAAAGCTGCTATCAAAATGAAGGTCTTGTTGTAAAGTAATACCTAGATATTTGAAATTTTTTTACCCATTCAATTTTCTGATAGTCACCTATAACAATTGGTGAGTCAATATTGTGTAACTTGAGCTGGGCTCTATTACCAATAAACATACATTTTGTTTTCTTTATGTTGATGCTAAGCTTGTTGAAACTGCTCCAATGAATAATTTTTTTAAATCCTTGGTAGTTGTTTCTATTAATTTATTATAAGAGTTTTCAACGTTCGACAGGACAATGTCATCAGCAAAGAGCTTGATATCACCATCTAAATAAAGATTGTTAACATCATTTATGTAAAGAATGAACATGGAAGGCCCTAATATGGAGCCTTGAGGTACTCCAGTGGTTATGTTGGCTATATTAAACTTTTTGTCAAGAATTCTTACCTGTTGGCCTCTGCCATTCAAGTAACTTTTTAATAACTCAACAACAGTATTTCCCACATTATAAAATTTTAATTTATCTAAAATTGGGGAGTGAGGTACTCAATCAAAGGCCTTACGATAATTAAAGAAAGTACAGGATATATAAGCCTCTTTGTTAAAGGCTGACACTAGTTTACCCAAGAGGGATGCAACACAGGTTGTAGTTGATTTATTTTTCCTGTAGCCATATTGGTTATCAGAAAGCATATATATGGTTCTCTTCTAGATATGTTGTGAGCTTTAAATTTATAATCTTCTCCATGATTTTTCCACAAATGTGTATTAAAGAGATTGGACGGATAGTCTCAACAAGTGTTGTATCACCCTTTTTAGGGAGTGGTGTAACCAGTGCCATTTTCCATGCTTTTGGAAATTTGTTTTTTGTTAGAGAAATATGAATAATATGTCTAAAAACCTCTGGCACCGATTTAAGAGCATCTTTATAGACTCTTGCATTTATTTGAGAACATCCTGACGATTTCCTGCATTCTATATCATTTATTATTTTTTTTATAGTTGCTATGTCTGGTGTTTCAATTGTCAGGACAATTTTACCATGTTGCCTCAGAGTCATTGGGTCGTTAACAATGGGAGTATTTTCATTAATCTCTTTTCCAATAGACACAAACAAATTATTTATGATATCAGGTGTTTTCTCTGTCGACGCTAATGATTGGGTTGTAGGGTCAATTACTTGTTTTATGGTTTTATTTGATTTTTCTGGTATTAAATCATTAATAATTCTCCAGACTTTTTTCGGGTCATTACTATTCTGTCTTAAATTTGTCCTGACATAATTGTTCTTTGCTCGTTTAAAAGCTGTATTGACCTCGTTTCTGAGTTGATTTGCTCTGATTTTATCATTTATGTCTTTCGTAGTAATATATCTATGTAGAAAATAATCTCTATCATGCTTCAATTTGATTAGTTCTTGGGTTACCCAAGGAGTTGGTGTTACATTGACATAGAATAATCATATGGGGCAGAGAGAATCAAGAATGCCATGTATAATTATTATTAAATAGTATTTCCCATGCTTTGTCTGGGTCCTGCTTGTTCATGCATTTCTCCCAGTTTAGTGCATGTAAACGTTCTTCCATAATTCGTGGGGTATACCTTCTATAGGATCTACCTTATGACCAATGTTTTTTTTAAGTTTATCTTTTCCTTTTTTATACACCGAGTATACAGGAAGATGATCACTGATGGCGTATATTATAGTACCTACCGATTTCAAGTTTTTTGTATTACCAATAATGTGGTCTATTAGACTTGGGTTGTCACTGTGCCTTGTAGGGGCTCTTTAAAGATAAGATAATATAAGAAGTTTTTTTATTTGTCATCTTCAAGAGTATTTGTTAGCACTTTATCTTTCAAATATGTCGTGTCATTATCATCAGCTAGCCAATTAATATTTAGGTCGCCTATAATAAAAATATTTGCATTTTTGTAATCATTTTCTAGTTGCTTGTATTTAGTAAAGAGACTATCAATTGCTATCCTTTTATTGCCCGACGGTGCTCTGTAAGCATTCATAAGTATTATGTCTTTCATTTTGGCATATTTTAGTCTAATTATTAACAACTCTAGATCATCGTTGCTTTGATTTAAATCCTCAAATAGATCATATTCTAGATCATCATTTATATAGCAAATTATTCCTCCTCCGTTCTTATGAATTTTTCTGTCATGGCGCTGTACAGGTTATGGTATCAAAGTCGAAGGTGTAGAAGGTGTATTTTGTTAGTTAAAGATCTTACATTCATATGTATGCATTTTTGTTCCTTTTGTTCCTTTTAATATATCAAGAGTCATGTCCATTTTAATTTATTAGTGATTACCTAAATCCTTCTAGCATAGAATGCGGATCATTACCAAATGAATAGCCTTTGCCACTGATATCGAGATCTATGCACAGCAATATAGATCGTTTATGGAGCAGCTAGTATGTTAAACAGGTAAGAGAGTGAAAATATACATTGTTTGCCGGTAATTCTTTATAGTTCACATTGCTAGACAACAACATGCATTCAAATCCTGCAAAATATACAAATAAATGGTCACAGGGTGAATGGCATATGCCACTGGTGTATTGGAAACGATATGGACACAGGTATTGTATCAGATAACAATATGATAGCAAGAAAAACCAGTAAACTATTATATATTAAGTATTTCAGAGGCATGTGCCTGCGATTGTTTGCTGGTAACTGTGTCATTTTTACAATTGTCTTTGCGATTCTGATTAGCTGGTAAGAGAGAAAAATAGGCTATTGCCTTTCGCTTAATCATGTAAGTTGTAGAAGGGCTTCTTTGGTCAGGCGATTTCACATATCCCATATGAGAATAGGCATTTGCCTTTTTCTTAAGTAGTGAGATAGGAATTAACATAAGATTATGTTCTTATGGTAGAAATGAATGATATTGTGAGCCCATTCCCTTAGTAGCCTGTCTACAGGATGAAGGCCATCGAACATGTATACATGTAGAATTGTGTAACAGTTGTTCTTGTGCGCGGCTGGTGAGAGTGGGAAATACAATGCCTTTATAAACATGCCAGCTTAGAATCTGCATGTTGATCATATTCACAATTTTGTTCAGGCGAGGTTGGAGGAGGTTTGAGTATAGGCGATTATATCTTGCCATATCCATCCTGCATATTCCAGCAAAAGAGATTAATATATTGGGGAAACTCTGTTCCGCCTCGAGCCATACGTTTCTAATCCTTTCTAAGACATTATTAGCAGAGGCGGCAATCGATCTGTTTCTCAATGTGACCCTCCTATCTGACCATCTTTTCATGGTGATATCACATATTCCTCCCATTTCTAACATATTCCTCCCATTCCTCCCATAATGCCCTATCTTGGGAGAAGGTTCTCGTTGAGCAAGGTTAGTTTAACCTGAAGATGTAGATCAATAATTCTCGCTCCGGGAAAGACGAATACCAATACATTGGGCAAATCAATATAATTTTGCAAGTGTCTGCCTCTTGAATTTGCGAATATTAAAAAGTCTGGAGATTTCTTATCTGTATTCAGCAACATCTCATCCAAAGTATTCCTCGTGGAATTGGGCCTTATCTTCTTCGTTTTCTCGATTCTCCTCCTGCTCATAAGCTTGTTCAATCTTGAATTCTAGTTTGTAATTGCGATCATGCACTACTCTATTGAAAGCTCCTCTTTGTGTGGCTCTGTTACCTCTGCCTATGGCCCCTCTCATAAGGGAGCCTGGGGTTTTTTATATCCCTCCCCCTACCTCGGCCTCTGCCTGTTGGTTTGATTTCAAATCTGGCGACTATTAAGGGATCTGGTTGATGTTCATTTTCTCTAATGATTTCGGTTCTAACATCAGCAAGTACACTGTGCGCAACAACGTATCCGCGCGATAGAAATTGGATACGAAATTTATGTCCCCACTTTTGATACGAAATTTTTGCGTCTCAGCGTATTCGCACAGCGTTTTTCGTATCGGTGATTCGCGCAGCGTTTTTCGTATCGGCGATTCGCGCAGCGTTTTTCGTATCAGCGATTCGTGCACTCAAAAATCTATTTTTAGCGCAGTGGTAGCGTGGTGGGCCAGGATTCAGGGGGGGGGGGGGGGGGGGGGCGGGGACGGTGAATTTCGCATGGGGGGCGGCAGGGTGAAAACGGAAAATATTCGCTTTAATTAATGGTTTGTTTATATCCGGTATTATATTGCAATTAATGTACTGTACTGTACATGCTGTATGAAAAAAAGATGCAATATTATCGGCGAAATTGAAGCAAGAGAAGATAAGACAATGGTTACATTATATACATTTTACTCCTTTATTATTTATTTCAAAGTCCAGTCACTTATATGATATACAAACATGCCTATTTTATTACACTTTCTGCAAAGTGAAACACCTTGATTTATTTGAAATTAACAGTAACATTGGAATCAATTTTAGATCGATTTTTCTTAAGATACCACCCTATTTGAACAACCTGGCAACACAATATCACAACAAAATATTAAACATCTTGGAGGTGGAGTCAAACGGGAAACGGTATTTTATTCCCTCTGATCATGTGAACATAGTGAATGTGTGCAATAGTTTGCTGTATGACGAGAAGAAATGATGTTTTAAACACTTTTTATGATCATCTGCCTCCGCTGCAGCTTACGGTAAGCCTGTAGCATGCAGGATTATGCATAACGTGCTATCAGCGCCGCGCATTACTGTCCCATTTCAACACTAACTATAGTCTGTTTCAAGGGTTTTCTTAAGTTGATTTTACCGCCAGTCATTCAGATTATTTGATACAAATATAGCAAAATTTGCCACTCACTGATACTGCAATTTTCACATGGTCATCAGTATTTAGAGTTGTGATATTTTGAAAGTGGCGATTTTGGAAAATATTGCATGGGGCACTCTACAGCCCAGTCACTTGAATGGGTTGTAGGTACAGCTAACAGAAGAATTATTTTCGATGTTCTACTATGACCTCCAGGCATTTGACATAACAGATTTTAACAATAACAAGTATACCAGTTATTCGTCATTGACTTTAACAATGGCATTTGCTTGCCCTTAATATGAATACATATCCTTATTTTTTATTTACACAACATTTATTCAAACAGGCACCCAATATTATTGCCACTGGAATGCATGATTAAACACATACATCAAAATCCTTTCACAGATACATACATATTAGTATCTTCTATATACATGAGAAAATATACACTGTTGTCTCAGGTCATTTGCCTTCACAGGGCCTAAATGTTGTGCATAACTTCCGTAATGCATAATTTCCGTAACGAATTATTTCCATAATGCAGACTGATCTATACAGAGGATATCAAACATTCAATAGCAGTTTCAGGTGCACTCGTCTACAGATCTACCCATAAATCGTTGCCTCGAATTTTATGAATGCCGCTGACTTGTGGAAGGGGGACTGCTCCTTAAGGGAGTATTTCTGCAGCCACCCCAGAAGTTGGTACTGCTTGGGGTAGGCCAGGTCCCATGCATAGTATGCCTGTAGCAGGTCGATACACCATTCGGCAAGGCAGTCTCCTGCGCACTTGAAACTGCACCCCGTCAGAAGTGACAAACCCGGTGTTGTTGGCGACCACCAACCTCGGGGGTGTCTTCCTCCCAGAGAGGGAGTCAGGCTCGAAGTCGATTCCCTGAAATAGGAAGATATGCATATTAATCTATGGAATGATGCATTACTTAGAAATTAAAAGTTTCACATGGACAATGTTTGCAAACTTTATTTCTAATTATTGAAAATATCATCTTAGCTAATACTCACATACATAAACATATTAATATATCAAACTATAATATTAATATTGATATATTAACCAACTAATACAGGTTTATATATTACTCTTTAATATGTACACACCTCAATCCTCGTCATGGCTGGCGGGTGGGCTCGGCTAGCCTTCCCCCTCATTGTTAGCTGCTTGTCCAGCGCTGTCAGGATGTCCCATACATCCTCTTGGGACTGAAATAAAATTTATTGGTATTGATTTATTGTTCAAAAAAACATTGCATGACTTTTCATATAGCTGGGAAAAAAATATCCATTAGTTGGCTGTTAATCCTAGATATTAATGTTTATAAATTCACTGCAAATATCATTTTCAGAGGAAACATTTCTGAATACCATCTTGGACCTGCTAGGATACTACAATACTTACATCAAGGTCTTTTTGCATCTTCCAGAAGGCATTTAGCCTCTGAAGCATCTCGTCAAAGCCAGCTCTGACTGCTGCCCGATCGAAGCTTGGGTGGAGCAGTTTGTACTCATGGTTGATCTGAAATGTAATACATAAATAGTAAGTACTAAGTAAAATTGGCTTTGATGATGTTGGAAACAAAATATCAAATAACACTACATAACTTCTCTCCACATGCATCAGAAAGTATGCTGCCATAAATCCATCCCCCCCCCCCCCCCCCAAAAAAAAATGAATTAGTAGTTACACAATCTCTTCATGTAAAATACTTACATAGAAACTGATGCCCAGGATGGGGTAATTTTGGAGCAGGGCCTGCACATCACAGTCTGCCACTGTCTTCATCCAGGTGCGGCGGGCTGGCAGGGTCTTCCTCTGCAGGACCTGTATCTTTGGGCGGTTATGACCCCCTGCCTCGAGCAGCCCTTGCATCTGCAGCTGGCAGGCTTCGGTGTCGACTGCTTCCTCGACTGTATCAAACATAGGTAAAATAGATTAATTTAAGGTACTGTATTAACAAGGATTCCAAACCAGCAGTGTTAAATTATAGGAATTATATACCAGTCTCCCTATCTCTCTGAGCAGATCAGGAGGTGGAGGTGACTGTCTGAAATAGGTAGTCTATCCCATTCCAAATTTCTTAAGAGATTACTATTAAATCAATTATACTCAACAGTCCTGTATTGTATTGAATAGTTTCTTTGGTTCTTACATCGATCGTTTGATATAACATTATCATATCCTAGAATGTATACATATATTTATATGATTACAATACAATTATTATATTTATTCTTGATTATTGCTTTAGATGTCGATATAAATTCTCACCTTCAGTATCGACAAAGTTGGCAACTCTCTGCCTCTTGCCCCCCCTTTGTTGCTCATCCGATCTTGGTTTGCTGCGCCATCGCACGTTGCGGATTTTCTGGGACAGCTTGCCACAGAAATAACTCTGGTAAATAAAATTGTCAGTTATTAGCAAAGAATGATATGATGATCCTTATATAAGAAAGGTGGTGATCATGATGACAGACTGGTTTTCAAATGACCATTAAAATGTATCAGTGAAATATATCTTACATGTTTGTACCAAATCACCAGTTAGCTTCATTATTGAGCTTAGTCTTTCATATACTCATATAATCTGTTCTCATAATTATGTGTAACCAATACTAATCATGCCTACCCAGTCCTTCTTGCCACAGTCTGTCCTAATAGCGGGGTACTTTTCACACATGGCCTGCCCGAATGCTTGATATGTGTTGGTGTCTGGGTAGTGGCACATAATGTAGTGGGCCGTCTCCTCGATGAACTGGTCCCATGCCTTTTTGATGGTGCCGGACTCCAGGTGGTGCTGGACCGAATCTGAGTACCTCGGTTCAACGTCGGCCGGCAATACTGCGAACCTGAGGCTGGTTGGGGTTGCAACAGGTTGAGCAGTTGAAGTGGATGGGGATGGGGATGGTGTCTCCTCCACTATTTCCGCCTTTGGTGTTCGTTCTGTTGGGGTTGGGGTTGGTGTTGATTCCCTTGATACGGAAGGCGTTGCAGGAGGGGAGGGGAGCTCGGTTGTGTCATTAGCCTCCTGAAAAAGAATATAAACAAGATGTAAAAATAGTTAAGAATCTATTGATGTCCTGAAAAAATTAGAATTCAAAAGATACAAGGAAACTTGTACTGAAAGCTGGGATTGTGAGCCCCATTAAGAACTAATACGGTAGTGTCCAGTCAGTCAGGTTGCATAAGTCTTATAAAGCCAGGATGGCAGGGTAATTAAATAAATGCTTCACAAAAAGAAGTCTACTGAATGCTCACCTTCAGCCTACGTATGTGAGTGGAGACCATCACTGCGAATCCCACTCGGTTGGGGAACATGGAGCCCAATTTGTTTTGAGCAGGAAGCTTTGCTTTTGAGATATTGAGTTTAGTAGAGGAAATGGATACTTCACCCCCCACAGAAACCATCAGATGTGCACTCAATGAGAGCATTCCCTTTAGTAGAAACCAAAGAAACTTAGTTCATTCATTTTGACACATACAATCGTTACCCAGCAAACACAATATGTTAGTTTGATCAAACTATTCCTAAAGAGATGTACCTTCTCTGATGCACAAAATTCAGAGTAAGTAATTAATATGGGAAAAAATGTCTAGATTCAATTAGTGCTGAAATGATAGGATATCGGATGTAATTGCTTGGTACGATGGCTCCTTATACACTTGGTATATGTGCAGCCATACCTGGCTAGCTGTTGGGGGTAGCACTATATCAACTGTCGACAACAACAGAACATTTGTGTGTTATAAGTGTTGTAGGTTCGAAAGAATGGAGAAGAAGGAAGAAGAAGGGCTGGGGTTTATGGGATAGCGACTACCAGCGTGAAGGATAGGGGGCGACACCAATGCCTCGGAATTTAACCATTCCAGCAACATGACAATGAAAAAGTTCAACCAGTGGAAAATGACAATATGAATGGTACCAATACATATGCGATGCTGAGGTGATGGCTATTGGTAGCTGTAAGGAAGCTAGATGGAGGCTCCACCTGGTGTCTCCCTGGAGGGATGCCTGGAGGTGTATTTGAATAAATGATCAGTTACAACTTGACCAGTATCCGCATCACTTCATTAACACATGGTACCAGAAGTAAAATCGACTAAAAGCACAGAAAAGGCTGAGAAATGGAAGGAATAACGCCTCCCGGACCGATTAACCTCTTGGAAGGTAATGTGGCGGAGAAGTGGAGGATATTCGAGCTGGATTTAGATATATACCTCCAGGCGATTAACGTAATTGGCGGAGCAGCAGGACCACGCCATGTAGCCATTTTACTTAATGTGGCTGGCCGTGGCTGCAGAGACATATATAGAACATTCGTATGGGCGCCAGCAGCAGGAGGAAACCCAGCAGAAGATAGGGATAATTACGATCATGTAATGACCAAGTTTTAGAAATTACTGCATGCCAAGAAGGAACCTGGGATTTGAAAGGTTTGGTTTCTTTACCAGAAAACAGAAAGAAGGAGAGTCGGTGGATTCGTATATAACGGACTTGAGACTCAGAGCCACCACATGTGAGCTAGGAGCATTGGAAGATTCACTGATCGGGAACGCATTTGTCATAGGATTACGTGACAATCGACTCAAGGAGAGGATGCTCAGAGACCCTAACATGGACACTACGGGGGCAGTAAATATGGCCAAAGCTGCGGAGGTAGCCTCTAAACAAATGGAGGTGATAAATCCAACAGAGACTGTGAATGTTGTGCAAAAGGGAGCGGGCCAGGCCGCCTCTCCATGGAGGAAAGGAGATCAGAAGCAGAAAGAATATGATTGTGGAAGATGCGGGACAAGACACATATTCAAGAAATGCCCTGCCTACAGGTTTAAATGTGCTACATGCTCGAAATTTGGACATTTCACTAGACTTAGACTTAAATATGGTGGACCATAGAGGTGAAGGAGATGAGCACCAATGGCAAGAGGAGGAGATATTCATTGGAACGGTGGGGACCACGAAGCACCACAAGGGGACACGTGGGGGGACGAGCAAGCCTACTAGGAGCGCACCAACGCAGCAGCCCAAGGAGGTGCGTGTCTCTCGTGAGGCCAGGTGGCATGAAGTGCTGAAAGTAAACAATGCGCTCATCGATGTACGCATAGACACGGGAGCGGGAGCAGACCTGATGGCTCTGGAGGACTTCAAAGCACTAAAGAATAGGCCCAGACTAGCTCCAGCAGGAGTTAAACTCACTAACTATGACGGAAAAGGAATAACAGCAAAAGGGAGTTGTATTCTCACCACTGAATATAGAGGAAGGAGATTCCCAGTGCGATTTATTGTGGTGGAGGGCAGACAGAGTCTGCTAGGCTATGACACTTCCGAGAGAATGGGATTAGTGGAGAGGATCATGGCAGTGAGGTCAGGACCAGATGACCTGCAAGTAGGGGAGGAGTGTACAATACCTGAGGTGAGCAAACCTTTATCAGAACTTCCCTTTACTTATCATATCAAGATAAAGGATAATGCCATTCCAGTAATCAAAAGCTCGAGGAGGGTGCCTATAGCACTGAGGGAATCCTTAAAAACAGAACTAAATCAAACGGAAAAATTAGAGGTAATTGAAAAAAGGGAAGAACCAACTCAGTGGGTCAGTCAGATTGTCATAGTAAACAAACCAAATGGGTCAATAAGGCTGTGTTTGGATCCGAAGGATTTGAATGAGGTAATACAGAGAGAACAGCAACAATTACCAACCAGAGATGAAATTTTCTCTGAGATGCGAGGGGCAAATGTGTTTTCTAAGCTGGACGCCTCTCAGGCATTTTGGCAAATACCTTTGTCTGATGCCTCAAAAGTGCTAACCACATTTAATACTCCTTTTGGCAGGTATAACTACAAAAGAATGCCTTATGGATTGACGTCGGTGCCAGAAGTATTCCACCATACAATGGAGGTGATGTTCGGGGGTAATAGATGGTGCAAGAGTATACATGGACGACATCATAGTATGGGGGACAAGCCAGGAACAACACAATCAGCGTCTGACGTCAGTGAAGGAAAGAATAAATCAGTATAACGTGCATATGAACTGGGAAAAATGTGAGTTTTCAAGGAAACAAGTGACTTTCATAGGAGAAGAGTTAACGGCGGAGGGAGTGAAACCAGACGGTAAAAAAGTAGAGACAATAAAAGAGATGGACAGGCCAGATAACAAGCAAGAGTTGCAGAGGGCCCTTGGTTTGATCAATTATGTGGGGAAATTTATTCCCAATTTAGCTAATAAGTGTGTAAATCTCAGAGCGTTATTGAAAACGAATGTAGAGTGGGACTGGATGGAAGTGCATGACAAAGAATGGGCAGAGTTAAAACAAATTATGACATCCAGTCCAGTTTTGAAATATTTCGACCCTAACAGAGAAACAACGGTGTCCACGGATGCTTCAAAATTTGGAATCGGGGCCGTCCTCGTACAAAAATATGAAAGTCAATGGTTACCAGTAGCTTATGCCAGCCGTTCGTTAACAGAGGCTGAAAAACGGTACGCCCAAATAGAAAAAGAATGTTTAGGGCTCGTATTTGGATGTGAAAGATTTCATCAATACATTTATGGGATGAAAGAAATTAGACTAGAGACAGATCACAAACCACTGTTAGCTATAGAGAAGAAAAACCTAAATGAAATGACGCCCAGGATCCAGAGGTTAATGTTAAGATTACAAAGATATGCTATAAACATGGTATGGACGCCGAGCAAATACTTAGTGATTGCGGACACATTGTCCAGGTTAAAAAGAAATGTTCTAGAAAAAGGTGGTAACCGAATAGAAGTAGAGCTTCAAGCTCAAGTTAATATGGTATATCAATCAATTCCAGCCTCGAACAAATTCATGTCCAGACTAGCAGAAGGCACCAGAACAGATCCTGTACTGGATATGGTGAAGAAATGTATCAATGAGGGCTGGGAAAACGGACAGTGTACAGCTTATGCAAGCTTCAAGGATCAATTGTGTGTAATAAATGGTGTTATTGTAAAAGGTAACAGAATAGTAATTCCAGCAGGTATGAGATCAGAAATGTTGTCGAAAATTCATGAAGGCCACTTGGGCATTAACAAACAGAAAAGAATGGAAAGAGATATTATGTACTGGCCACGTATGGACGAGGATATAGACAGAATGACAAATGAGTGTGGAGCGTGTCAAAAGTACAGAAAATCTAATCAAAAAGAACCTATGAAAGAACGAGAAGAAAATCTGGGACCCTGGGACCAGATAGGTGTTGATTTGTTCACATGGTGTGGGAAAGAGTACCTGATTGTTATTGATTACTACTCAAATTATCCAGAATTCGCGCTGCTAAGTAACACTACATCAGAAGCGGTAATTGTACATTTGAAGTCACTATTCGCGAGGCATGGGGTACCAAAGACAGTAATATCGGACAATGGGCCTCAATTTTCAGCAATGGCATTTAAACAATTTGCGAATATGTATGCGTTCGAACATAAGACTTCCAGCCCCTATTACCCTCAGAGCAACGGAAAAGCAGAAAGAGGGGTAGGAATAGTGAAAGGACTCTTAAATAGAGCGAAAGAGTCAGGGTCAGACCCATATCTTGCCTTACTAGCATATAGAGCGGCTCCAATAGAGTCAGGTATGTCACCAGCGGAGCTGTTAATGGGAAGAAAAGTGAGAACACTATTGCCAAAGATGGACATGATTAATGTTAAACCAAAAGGTAGGTCGCTAGATCAAATCAAAGCAGACCAGGTAAAATATTACAATGAGGGGACTCGTGAATTGAGTAAATTAGCACCTAAAGACTTTGTAAGGATCCAAGGAAGGCATAAGGTGTGGGCAGAAAGAGGTAAAATAGTTAAAGAGGTAGAACCTAGATCCTATATCATAGAAACATACCAAGGTAGAGAAATTAGACGAAACCGGAGGGATCTACACAAAATTCTGAATAAAGTAGAAGTCGATGGGTTTGACAGGCTCGGTAAGACTCGGTAAGGATCCAAGGAAGGGATAAGGTGTGGGCAGAAAGAGGTAAAATAGTTAAAGAGGTAGAACCTAGATCCTATATCATAGAAACAGACCAAGGTAGAGAAATTAGACGAAACCGGAGGGATCTACACAAAATTCTGAATAAAGTAGAAGTCGATGGGTTTGACAGGCAAGAGTTATATCAAGAAATAGCAGAAAGAAATGTAGAGATTCGTCATCCCAGAGAAATAGTAGAAAATAGAGAAGAGCATGTTGTAGTACAAAGACCCACAGAAAATGTAAGGAGATCTGGTAGGGTACACAAACCTGTACGTGGCCAATTCCACCAATTTGACAACATTTGGCCCCCAACCGTGGAAAGGGGTAAAATGGGCTTAAATCAAGTTAATTATCATTTATTTGATTATTTTTTTTGATAGGATGGTTCTACCAACCTGTGGAACAACATTTTTGGCATTTTTAGCCCAATTTTTTTTATTTTTTTTATTTCAAAATCCCATTTTGGAGGCAAAAATCATTTTTTTAAACAGCCATTAGTCCGTGGAATTGCTAAATTTCTAAATAATCTTCAAAATTGAACATTTTTTTTAATATGTTGTGATAGAAGGTTCCGTGAATATGATCTGTGTAAAAAAAAAATGCAAAAAAAATATTTTTTGGCCAAAAGCCATCAAAAATCAAAAAAAAAAATTGTGGGTACCCCCCCATGTCGTCTTCGTCACGCTGTGTGCCTAAGGTGGAATAAATAAATAAAAAAAAAAAAAATTATATCAAATTTTGATGAATAATGATAGAGTGCATGGGATTATATAGGTATAAAATATCAAATGTATTGATTTGAGTTTTTCTTGAATTGTAGCTGATAAATAACATGGCGGCAAAAGGTGGTGGGAACCCCTTGGAACCCTAGCTCATGTCATCTTCGTCACGCCTATTTTACCGTTTTTAGAGCCTTACAAGGCATGAATTTAATAATAAACTTTAAATTTGACATTTATTATTAACTTTGCTTAATAGCAATCTATGTAGACCAAAATTAAAAATTTCCGAGTAGTTTTTACACGATTTTTACTGCAAATTGCTTTTGTCGTCTTCGTCACGCTGTTGTCGTCTTCGTCACGTCGTCTACGTCACGTCTGCCGTCACAAAATGTCACAAATTATATCCCAAACACATATAATATTTGAACCTTTATCCTTAAAAATTTTGCATCTAAATACTTGTACATAACAGGAACACTCAATACAAGTATTCAAGTCAACTTCAAAAGGTAAACCAGGGTATGTGAATGAATGTTATATATATTCTAAATATAATGAATTATATAATGTGTGTACATTATATATGGGCAGAGGGTCAATGACCTGTCACCCTTACCGCTGCCATTATGATTACCATTACTGAATGGTTATTTGGCTCTAACTTTTCTTCTAATTAGAATATTTTCACAAACTAAAAAGTGTTATCACCCTTATGTCGAGACCTATCAAGTGCACAATAGTTCAATACATTATGTGCATATTTGTTTTATTTATTTCTATGTAAATTCTAATTTATGAAGAAATATGAACCATTATTCGACATGCTATTTTTGGCATTTTTTTCATATTTGGGATCTATTTTTCGACCCCCCTGTAAAAAAATTACTAATAATCAGAATTGTTCCATACTTGGTAGTTCAATGCACATATATATAAGGTTGATAAAAAATAACAAATTAACTGATTAATGTAGAAATTATTTTTGGGTACCCAAGGGGGGTCTAGGGAGCCAAATGTTGTCAAATTGGTGGAATTGGCCACGTAGACTCATAGAAGAAAAACTGTAATTCACTTGTAACTCGTGTACTTATTGTAATGGAGGAAGATGTAAGGAAGCTAGATGGAGGCTCCACCTGGTGTCTCCCTGGAGGGACGCCTGGAGGTGTATTTGAATAAATGATCAGTTACAACTTGACCAGTGTCCGCATCACTTCATTAACACAGTAGCATGAAGATGAGCAAATTGATCCCTTGAATTACACAAATATCCGAATATTAGATCTGGTCAGCGTTGAGCGAGGTGAACGTACGTCTACACTGTCCGCCATCTTGGAACTATGTCGAATGCCACCATCCGCCCCTCCCATGGCTTGACGATAGGTGTAATTGTTTTAATTATATAATTGAATTGTAGGCCTACATACAAACGTTGGTTCTAGTCAAGGTGACTGTTACTTACTGACATCAAAGACCAATACAGATTTCCAACTATACCATAAAACCTCAATACTTGGACACTTGCGATGAAATGAGCATCACTGAATTCCTTACCTCCCAAATTCTATCCATGATCCATCTGACATAATCAGATCGTGCCCTTTTTTTTATTATGCCTGCACACAGCTTTGATGAAATGCCACTACCGGGTGTGACTTTGAAATCCTTTGTCCAACACTTCTTGGGACGGAGATCATGGAGCACAAGGGTAGGCTTTGACACTTCCCTTGGTACCACTGATGGAGGTTGTGCAGGGGAGTCATCACTAATTGTAGGATATGTATAGTCCATTGAGCTGCCTGGTGAAGAGAGACCTAATTTGTTGTGAGGAGACTCAACAGATGTGGGTACATATCCAGAGCAAGTAGATGGTGAACTCAAGCAATGCGCAAAGCTTGGGGATGGTGATGTTCTCTCAGTACTTGTGGGAACAGGAATGAAGGAAGTGCTAGACATGTTTGTAAGAAGTTTGTATGTGCCATCAGATGTGCTGGCAACAGGGAAGTATGAGCTTCCAGTCACAGTTTGGCTCATGAACTGGGAACTATCTTGGACACAAGGGACATCTTTATGCGTTGGAGTAGTGCAAATTTTGATGTCCGGTCCATTTGGGTTGCTTCCCCCAAAAGCCAGGCGCTGCTTCTTGTGGGCCTCATGTATTTCTGTTTTAAGGGGAAAAAGTAATTATATTTGAGTTTAACTTCTGCAACTTGGACCAAAAAGATCAACAAGTCACCCCGTGAATATGTATATATGGTCAATTCTACCGTAATCATTGCAGATGTATACCATTATATGCATCTGCAATGAATATTTAGAAAACCATAGCAACAAAGATCCCAATCAAGTGTGTATGAAAAGAAGGTCTATATATTTGCCTTACTCTAATTTAATGGTAGTTCTCATTTAGTGTTGCAGCTCTCATGTCGTCAACTATTAAATGATCGCAAAAAGAATTTATTTATTCATATATTTATTCTGGTTATATTTAAAAATATTTTGGTGTAGGTAAATGTCGCCCTTCAACACATTTATACTTTGGTGAGGCTCAGAAATTAAATGATAAACAGGATATAAATATTTGTCATTATAAATGAGGACTAAATTGGTGTTTATCCTTCAAAACAAAGAAACCCCTTCAACAATCTTTATTTATTCATATAGGAGTAGGTAAATGCCACAAAAATGCTGTGGACAAATTGTCGCCATTCAACATCCATATTTTTAACAATTGGTATCTATGTTACACCATATGAGCTCTATCATGTTAAAATTTGCAGACAAACATTGAACCTTGAAACTTGAAATTCAAGATGGCGTCCAAGATGGCTGCTCAGACAATAAATGCACATAACTTTGGTTCTAATTAACATAAATCAATGATTTTGGTGTCCATTTCTATGTTTTCCATGTCAGGGATTCTAATGAAATAAAAATAAAATCCAAAGCACATTACGCCTTTCCACTAGGGGGCGTTATAGGTCATTTTTCACATATTTTCCTGACATTGATTTTTGAATTCTGCTCATTGAAAGCTACAAATAAATGTTTGTCTGAAAATTTTAACATGAATTCCACACGGGAGCCATTTTTTACATAAGCAACTGGACTAACGGTAGAATTGACCATATATTTTGTTAGCAGATATCGGTCATTAAATAATTATAATTATATAGCCTAGGTCAGATAAATAGGCCTTTTCTGGAAATCATTGAACCCGTTATTAATCAAAATTGATAAGTTAGAGATGTATAAATTCTACATTTTAGGATGATGCAAATCTCACCATATGCTTCCTCATGTAATCGCCTGGTAAGAGCAAAGCCAATTATAGCCTCGATATCTTCCATGGGTATATACTTGATGTCGCCCTCACTCGCAATTCTGCACTTGGTGAACAGAACCACCATGGCCTGTGACTCTGTCGGAGATATTTCAGGCAGCAGATGGCCCAGTATGTTCTGGTACTTGCCCTCCATATCTTCATCAATCTAGAAAAACGGATAAATTTACAGGATTAGAACCATTTTTAGAAACATAGTCAAATTAAGTACATCAGTCAGAGACAAAGGGTCGGTGATTAGAAACGGATCGGCATATTAGGTATGTTCCAAATGAGAATATGATGTCTGTGATGTAGACATGATTGGTCAGATCGGACATTTTTTCCTTCCCAAAATATTCTATACACAGGTATTTATCTGCACAACACACACACATTGTAATCCTGTCATCTTGCGATTTCTCAAGTGAAATTCTAAGAACTATTCTATTATCTCTTTCTGCGAAATTTCTTTTAAAAATTAACGTTGTGTACTATTAGCATACTAGTCAAGGGGGAGGAGCGACATAAGACCCCCCACCCCCACCCCACACACATTAAATTTCAACAAAGTTCTCGGATTTGGCGTTTTCTGGCCTGACTATCTGTGATGTTATAGTTATCAATTCTTTTTTTCAACACAAAGGAACGTCAGGACAATGGAACATCAGAACAATGATCTACTTATGGGTCATTTCGCCCAGAACTGGACAATTGTTATGTGCATAATACAAGTTTGCCTGAGGATGTAGAGGTCCAGAACATTACCGCAGCAAGACATTTATTTGTGGGAAGTGAATTGGTTATATTTCACCAGATCTGAACGCTTTTATATTGTTTTTATATTTAAAAATAAAGGATCGTCCCCCCCCCTCTCTATCCCTACTACCTACAATATCCATTTGATTTAATGTTAAATACTGTAGCCTACACATCACCAATGTGATGGGTAGGCTCCACCACCCGCCCTATAATAGCCTACATGTTCTATGCCTGTGTGCAACTACCACATGCATGGTGGTATTGACGAGTGGTGTTGTGTGCAAACAGCACTCAACTTTGGATGGTTCATAGCCATAGGACCAAAAGAGGTGACGATCCTGATGTTTGTGTACCGTAACTGTATGTAGTTTTCCAATCAAAAAGGTATCCTATGATTATAGCTTTTGATTAAGACCATTTAAACTGCCGTACGTAGTGTGGAACTTTGATAACAGGTCGAGATATATAGTATGGGTATTACTGGGAAAGACCGGGAGATCATGCGACGACTTCAATTTTTAGTTCCGTGGCAATCTGCCTCTTCTCAGAGGGCGGGGGTGGTCGCGAGTGGTCAAGGTCATGTAGTCAAGGACAAGGCTATATCACAGCATTTCTTTTCTGGTTTCACCTCACAATGATTCTATACATGTTAGATATTCAGATTTCAGATATATATATACGTCTTCACTATTACTGCTGCACTGAAGGTTTCCAGGAAAAAATGCTAGGCAACATTTGGTGACATATTATAGCATTATCAACCCAAAACATCCTAACACAGAGCTCAAAGAGAGATACGACCTAAACCCCTTAGATTTATATGTACTATTGCTTGTTCTTGGCACCGTTGCTATGCAAAAGTAATGAAATAAGCCCATTGCTAGGCAACCATCAAACATAGAGAAAATCCAGTGAATTCCCCATAGTTCCATTTGGGGGAGTAGGTGTCTTTAGAATTTTGCAAAGCCCTGCAAAGCTAGAGCCTGCAAATACCTGCAAAGCTAGAGCCTGCTCCAATCATACTACTCTGTTGCTAGGCAACACTTCTATTTTTGGGTCTGTAGAAAGATTTATGGAATGGCCCTATAGCCAAAAATCTTCCCAAGGACCTTTTTAACTTTCTGCCAAGTTTCATGCTTGTTTCATCAAACCCACAATTCTTTCACCTATCTGCAGTACTTCCAGTGGAGTTCGAACCCATACCTCAGGGTCTAAAGCCAGTATCTCTCCCCACAAAATGAGTGATGTAAGCCTGTCAAATAAGATGATGTAATGAGAGCCCTAAGATAGTGAACATCCCTAGGAGATGTTCGGGGCTGGGCCCCCACCTCTCTCTCCGTCGACGTCTTCTGTTTGTTTGTCTGTGTCTGCGTATAGGGCCTAGTCCACTAAGCCGATTCTCATGCGATTCTCACAGAATTTAGTGCAAAAGAGCCACCTTTATGCCAAGCTATACTTATAGTTGTACCAAATTGCCTACCAACGCTGATAAAAATAGAGCTGAATGTATAACAAAAATGATAAAACAAAGAATAATATGGAACAAGGAAACATTAACAGCTTCAATATTTTCGCCATGTGGCGAAAATATTGAAGCTGTTAATGTTTGGAGAGAGTACTCGGAGAGAGTACAGGCAGACTTCAAACATCAACTGTGCACTAGTTGGAATATCTAACCATGTATTCCTGTCGTCAGACAGGGTTAGATGCACTTTCATACATTTAACAAGGGCGTGGATGATGTGGGAAGGCAAAAATCAATGGGTACATGCAAAGTTGTTCACCTTTTAAATGTTGTTTCAAGCATTATTTTGCCGCAATTTTCATGATGCGCTGTTGGACTTAAGTGTTGTTTTGGGCCTGTTCAATAGTTTGAATGGGAAAAACTCCTTCCGATTTCTTATCTACCATTTTGCGCAGTCACGTGACCGCAAGAGGCTGGAACCTATCAACACTAGTGGGACAATAACCGGCTACAACACTGCACACATGTTTTACCATTTTCGCTGTCTGTTAAGCAGATTGGCTGAGCCAGCTTAGATAGGCATGGCTTCATTCTGCCAGCCTTTGTGAGTTTGTAAGTTTCTGCCTTTAGCAAAGTAGCATCATTCCTTCAAATATACATGGCGCCTCGCTAGCAGTTTAGTCTATAGTTTAATATTGCAGTATGAGCAACGCACAATGACAATATAAAGTAAGTTTTATCATTGCTGAAAGGTAGGAGATAAATTCGAGAGATTGTTTGTTATGTAGTTTGTGCAAGTTATGGGCTGTTAAGGGCCGTCTATGGGATTGTACTATGTGTCACACCCATTTTATGCTCACCTATTACCTCATTTGGGTTACGTAACATTACCAACACTAATTAACATAATTATTAATATTCATAAACTATATTATATATCCATAACCATGTTTCACATATGTACCATATACATGTTATATAATACAGGCGACATGTTAGTTCACAACATGCACGCCAGGTCAACAGGTCAGGCACGGCTATCACGTGACCTACCTGGCACTCATTGGCTAATGACCCACCTAATTACTTATATTCAAGAATCAGCCACCTTCGTTCCCCTGAACTAGCTCTACCATCGATTCTGTATATCCAGAGTAATCACTGTATATCATATGGAACGCTGTACAACTCCACCTGCGGTGGATTTGTATGCTAGTCCTCTCTGCCTTAGAAGTTTAGGGCTGTGAAGAGGGAGACTATGTAGTGGTCAGTACTCCCTCCCCCATCTCTCCTCTTTTATCTCCTGATCAATAGATGATGGTCTGGTTGCAATAATCTCATAACACTGAGGAAGTAGGAGGGGAAGATGGAGGCGACAGACTATGTCCTCCTGCACATGGCCTCTTCCTTTTCCCCAATAATAATAATTAATATGTCGGGGGAGACCTGGCCAGCACAAACAAAGCCTAACACAAATAAATACTGAGAATCATGCCTCTACTGGCTAACAAAGTTTCATTTATGAACGGATATTAAAATCCAATAATAATAATTAATCTTAGAATAATTTCGAATCTATTTCTACAACTCTAAAAAGGTGACCAATCATATGATTTTGAGCAGTATAGGAACCATATTTTAAAAATTTAATTAGAGGCTGAGATAAGAGAGGAGGAGACGGAGAGGAGGGGAAGGAGGGGCAGGGAGAGGACAACTGAATGATGACTTTTTACAGTCAAATCACGAATAATTCACCTAGAAATGCCATTCAAACGGCAACGTTTTTCTTTTATACTCACACATGCCATTCTTATAAATAGGACTTGTTATTGTTAGTGGAAAATAAAAAAAGATTTTTCAGGCAGATTGAACTAATTAATAACATATGATGCAGACCAGACCAAACCAGACCATCTGCTGCTATCTGGATGCCCCCATGCCTTGGCTATTGGACACTAGGGGGCAATGGAGTGGCGGCTACTTGGGGCCACATTCTAGGCTGAAATAAGGCGAGAATGAGCGGGACAGACTAGCTTTCCAGAGGAGATTTCCGTGGCAGGGATTAAGCAGGCTGAGAATTTTGAAAAGGAAAAGATAAAATTACATTATTGAAATTAAGCAAGATGGCCGTCGCTGGTGTTGTACCTATATGCATGTAAATTTATAGCCAGGAGGGAAAATTCCTTCATCGCCAAACTAGGGGGGGGGGCACCCTTATCTAAGGAATGGAGAATGAAACTTGATATGCCGTCGAATTGTCTAGAGAGTGTATGGCACCAGGAGCAGAGCAGGTCTATCATCACAACTTGATGGGAAGTCTTGGGCTATTTACTTTCATAAATATAGATTTTTTTGTAGGTTGACATTGCCCACCATCCCGCCCACCATACTCAAAGCTGTCCCTCCCTCCTCCCGTGGCCAGTAGCATTAAAATCGTTTCGTTTTTGTGTTAAATTCATGCGGGAACCATCGCCGATGTAAGCGATGGTTCCACGCATATATACGCTTTGTTTATAGCTCTCTGGGTGGCCCTGCTGGTGGCGCTACCTGGTGGGAGGGTCAGAAACCATTCTCTGAGTTTTCCCAAACGTTCACGAGTCATGCCGAGCGTGCGAGACAGATCGAGCATGGAGCAATGGCATCGGAACTAGAGCCCTAGAGGCATCAATGCGAGAGGTCTGTTATGCAGTAATTATACCAGTAAGAGCTAAAATTTCTGGGTGAAATCTGTTTGTGTGGGTCTAACTTAGACACTGAGATAAGTGAGGGGTCTTGGGCAATGGGAAATATATGTTTTTCTTTAAATTTCAGCGGATCTGGCCCCTATAGTATCTGCCGTATGGGCAGAGGCGAATTTGCTAGTGTATGTTGTTATGCAAGTGCATAATTTAAATTATGCCATGTCACCGTTTCGTCTAGTATTTGTAAGATGAACAAAAAATAAAACACCTCTGCGAGCAATGGATTCTTTATTGTGATGTTCGTGTTTGCCATTTATTGAATTATATTGACAAGTAATTCTAAAATTAGTTGGGATCATTGAATAGTAAAATTAAAATTAATATGTTATTAAATGGTAATGTG
The DNA here is from genome assembly GCA_942159475.1 of Sthenelais limicola. NCBI lineage: Eukaryota > Metazoa > Annelida > Polychaeta > Phyllodocida > Sigalionidae > Sthenelais > Sthenelais limicola. The sequence goes on along the minus strand of OW804096.1, from coordinate 109,717,086 downwards.
ATTGAGAGTGAAATTAAAATTGGATGTAAATACAAAACAATAAGCGTTCTGGGCATGGGGATAGACAAATTGAAGATTGTTAATCCTGTAAATGTAATCCACTATGAAATTGGTATTGGACCCATTTAAGGTACCGTCGGAAGAACTTTCAATATATTCAATATATATCATATATTTGTAATAAGGGAGCACGCATAGATCTATATCTGTGGATGATGAGCTTAGACATACAGTATTGGCATATTATGCTTTAGAGCTGAAAAGACACACCAAGTAATCCAGGTTGTGGGATCTTCAGATAAAACTATTCTGGAAATGATTCGACATTAAATTAAATATGCTTGACACTTAATTGGGTTTGAAATCGCGTTCTTTATTATCTATCTTTCCAACATGATAAAACAAAAACTGATAACTCAGTCTTAATCTGTCAACGATTCAATGCATACCGCTCGATCGGATTAATAAATTTGATTAAGCAACTTCATGAATGTGTGTGAAAGATGACGATTGCGCATCAAAATATAACGTTAACAGCGTTGAATACCATTTTCACAGTATGATAATGTTTATGTTATAAAAACATAATAATGTATCAAGCAGAAAGCCATGGATAATATTTATTTAAGTAACTAAGAAAGCATTTCTAGAATATAGAATGCATTATATAACTAGCGGTGTGAATATGACTTTTAAATAGTAGCCTACCCTTACCACATAACCATCTCCAGTATATCACATAATGAAATGTCATTTTTAATGACGGAAACGATTATATTCATTGCCCAAACTAATAAACAAACAATTGCAGCTAAGATAACGTAATAACATACTAACCATACGGCAGCTCGTCACACTACAAAAGTCACGTAAACTTTCATTTTACCAGAACTTTAACAATCTTCATAAAACATTCTGTATATACCAATCATATTGATGTATACAACTAAATGCAATACATGGTGACTGAGTTGCAACTGCAACACACTTTTCATTTTTAACTCTGAATGTAGAGAGCTTTTAAAGCTTAAACATCTAAATTGGGTTAAATCTCAGCTCTTCATTTATTGTTATTACAGATTTCAAATAGATAAAAACAAACATAACCACCGTATCAAAGTGTATCTAAGATTAGGAGATATAGGTCAGTGTATTGAGTTACTTTCATCTGTATCAAAAAGAGACACTCATTATGCAGGTCCTTTTTTTCTATCAAATGCAGTGTACTTAGAATTAGTATTACAAAATGATGACAACATAAGATCATAAGAGGCTCAGATTCGTGGCATATCTTCAGGAATAGGTTGTGAAGCAGGGTGAGAGAATATCGCTTTGTCTACGTAGAGTGCAAATACAAATTATAATGTGTTTAAATTAGTCATGGGAATGCTGCGGATCCAATTCTTGAGTGAAACAACATGAGTGAAACTGGAAAACCGGGGCAAATAATACATTTCTAAATAAACGCGACTGCTATGGGCTTTATCTGGTGCAATGCATTTAGATAAACATGTTACTAAAATTCCTAGGTAAATTTGAAATATGGGGTTGTGAGTCTAGCAACCACTGGAATTACTATGGCTGGTGGTGCACTGAAATTTGGTTCCACTTTTTACTGAAATTTAAATACCTTCAAATCATGAGGTCTTTCCAAACTTTATATTTGATAATTACCCCGAGGCCCAGAAGGCACTGTTCGATTACATATAGGCAACATTGACTGAATATTTCCGAATAATAGCTCTTTCATAATACCTCTTTGAATTTGATATTTCTTTCTCAAAACAAAAACAACTCACTAGACAAGTGATTAACGTTTAATTTATTCTGTATCTCCGTCATATTCGTCTGTAGGACCTTTCTCTTCTATTAAACATTCTGAGTCAGCTTCGGACAGCTTCGACGCTTTTTCTAAGCTCAGTTCTTGCTGTGCACCATTTGTTTTTCCTGAATCGTTCTCCACATCATGGTCCAACAATTCATAAGCTTCATCTTTAAGCGGACCATCTTCCTGGTCCTCTTCGATGCATTGTAAGGCTTCGTTCTCCATCGGGCTGGCGTATAAATAATCATTTTGCTGGTCTTGCATCAGTGTTCCCAAGGATTCGTCCTCGTCCGCTGTTCCACGGGAAGAAATCCAGGGCGTCTCATCAAACCCACTTTCCACCTGCAATGGCTCTCTGTGGTGCGCTCTCATATCCTCCTCCTGAGTGGCGGATATCGTCCAATATGGCCACGCCCTAGTCTTGTATTTCTCTTGGCGACGGTAAGAACGCACCTTGTTGGCGTTCCAGCGACAGTTGCGGTTCTGACAGCTGCCTGTACAGGGCCCTCCACTGTGGCAACGGACGCAGCGTCCGCTTGAGCGAGGATGGCAGCTACAGCATGGGCCCTGAAAATATTCCATACAAGGCCTCGTTCAATACACGGAAATTAAGTTGGACATTGTATTTACAGGCTATGCGATCATGTAGACATCGTCCTTAAAGTGAACCAGCATCCGATTCTTTATTTACAAATCTTGACAAGAAATACATGGGAAAATACGATGGTCACTAACCATGGTCACGGCTCGAAATAGTGGTGTCTAGACACACAGCAATACAGCAGTTGTTGGTCTTCAAGAAGCTAGGTAGTCCCTGGTAATCCCAAGCTTCAGGGTATTTTAGTATTAATTCCATAGGTGTATTAATTCCAAGATAGACAGTTCTACTTTTCCTCAACTTGGGAATGCGCAAGACATACACCCGACTATATCAGTATCATAATCTTTCAATTGTCTTGTATGGATAGCTTTACCATTAATTTTACCATTATTGAAGGTTGGTTGGTTTGGGGTGGCCTGGTCAGCGTCAGGGACCTACCTCCATTATTGAATAAATCCCAAATGCCCATGTACTAAATTCATTTAACGCTTTAGTGTAAAGGATATTTACGAGTCTGTTATACCACTAACTTTCCCATGCCTTGTGATAGAATACGTGTACGTCCAGTTGATGACGCTATAACATACATGTACTGCCAGGCGATGACTACAATTCTTGTTCCAAATGAGTCTATTAGATCAATGTAATTTATTTAATTTAGATGTATTTCATAGACCTGTAATATATCGGTGTTCATGAGGGTGTCAGTAATACTACATTAGGCCCACCTCCACCGTACATGTGTACCGGTGCATCAGTTCAGGAAAGGGAAGGAGGGAGTGGCATGGGAAAGAGGAGGATGGTAAAGGAACAGGGCGTTAAGTGGCTGATTGGGAGGGGGGACTCCGAATCATCAAGCACAGTTGGTGTGGGTGTCGAGGGGGGGGGGGGGGGGGAGGGCGACAAAGTTATTGGGTGTTGGGGCATGCTCCCCAGGAAACCTTTCCTTACATTGGCTTGTATTTTAGGGCATATTCTGATAATTTTGAGAACAATTACTCAAAATCAGGAAACAAAGAGGCAGATTAGGAAATTTGATTATTTCATTTGGTAAAATATAGTAGATTTGGTATAATTAAATACAAGACTTAGTTTGCAGTTTGACATTTTGTAGTTTAGATTGTCACCAGTGACAATGGGTGCTTTAGCAATTTTTCAATTAATCTTAACCTAATATTTGTCACAGTATAAAGCTACGAATCGATTAGTGTCTGTGAATGGAAAAGACATTATAGAGATAACCTCCATGGCCACATGATATGCCTCACCGCCTCTGATAAGTAATGATAAGTCAGCCCCTCCACCACTGACCCAGCTGTTGTTTTAATAGGAAGGTGACCACCTACCCCTTCCTCTCTCTCCGCCCAATCCTCTCTCTCGGCGTAAATTGAATTTCGACAGGCATAGACTTAATGTTTTATTCTAAGTAATTAGTATAATTCTTTTCATTTGAACCACTTCTACCATCTCTGTAAGAGGGAGAAGGGAGAGAGAGACATATTCCCCCTCACTATCAATCTCTGTCTTTAAATCCTTCATTTCTATTAAAGATACTGGTTGTATAATTCAGTGTGCGAAATTAACTCTTTTTCTTTTTCTTTATTAATTTATTTATTCATTTTCTGGAAATCGTTCTGGCTGCCAAGTACTGCCAAGCTTTTGCAACTTTGTCACTTGGCCTTGTTTCCTGCTAACTTGCTGCAAACTTAAGCATTGCTCTTAGCAACTTGGCAAATGAAAATTCAGTGTCTGTGGTGTCACATTTGGGAGATATTGAGCTTAAAACCAGGAAAGTTGCTCCAATTCGTCTGAAATAAATCTATTCCAAATGCTATACATAGATCCTCTCACTCTCAATCTCAATCTTTAAAACAATCATTTTATTAAAGATACTACAATCTCGTTACATTTATCTTAGAGTAATTCTAAGCATTTATCTATATTTCGATTTCATTGATTCATATTTCCAAATTATTTATTCATTTTATTATTGTCCAGTTGAATCGCTCATATAATAATATATATATATATATATATATGGTTCTGATAGATTGCTAGTAATTGGAAGATCACACTAGTATAAGAAAATAGCAATTATAGGTTTCAATTAAAATAAATATAAGTTAGAGCTTAGAAGTAATATTACTCCAAGGTTAGAGGGGCGGGGGTAGAGTCGGTGGGTGTTGGAGGAGGGTGGTATAATGTGGGGGGACTGGATTGTATGCTACTGTCTGCTCCCGTGAGTCCCGTGGGAGCGTCCTAGAGTGACCCTGGAGTACTGGAGTAGGGTCAAGTCAGGGGTGCTCTGGGTCCATGCTAAAAGTCACGTAGGCCATATACGTTGGCACCCCCACACAAATTAAGGATCAAAATTAACAGTGTTTCAATTTACAAACATTATGAAAAATTATATGAACCCATTGCAAATATTATTGTGGAAGTTATAAGTGGAACACCATAGGAAAAGGCTGGCGTCATGCCACCAGACACGATCCTAGGTATCTCATGATTTTTGTTGAGCTAATATAGGGATGCCTAAAGCATCCCAATAAATAATTAAAACTTTGTTTGATAAGTATCATAAATAATTGATGAATGAATAATAATGTTCCTTGAGGATGAAACTGGTTCCTTCTATCCCAATAGCACAAACATGACTCTATATTCCAGGCATACACCAACATTCCTCATATTCCCCAATGAAGATTCAACAGCTCCAATTCTCAATATCTATAAGTTTAAAGGCAAATCAAAGAGTTATTTGGTGCAACAATTTGAGTGAAATGCAGCTAAGGTAGACAGATACAGAAGACCGTGTTTTTTTGTTCACTAATATCTTGACGAAGTGATTCCTAGAAGTCTTCGACTAATAATGGTAACATTCTGTGTAAGTGGTCAAGTAACTCATTCTGATGCTTGAGAAATATTATGATGGTGAACGAAAGGTGTACGAGCAAACGCCGTGTGCATAGAAAGGAACGACGTCAATTCATTCAGGTCATATTTTGATAATTTTGAGAACAATTACTGATAATCAGAAAACAAAGAGGCAGATTAGGAAATGTTATTATCTTATTTATTAATTTAGAATGAAATCCGTCAGTATCCATAAATTGACAATTCCCAAATTACCATAATTATGAATCTAAAGGGATTATCCAAATGCTGTTTGACGCATCGAGCTAGCTTTCCATTTCTTGATATAACAAAAACCTCAAGAATACAGGATGTAAATCAAATTTATTAATTTTCAATCAACAACAAAAACCATTCATATTGATAAACCTAGTTTTAAATTTCCCCAGGAAACAACAGCCCCAGCTCCATTGTAGTTGAGGGGAAATAAGGGAATGTGGAAACTTTCTCAAGGGTGCATAGAAAAATATTATCTTAAACATTCTCCTCATTAAAACTCGGCTAAATATATGAACGGCTAAATGGAAGGGACAAACTGGCATACGCCTATAACATTCCCAATAATGAATTACCATTTGGAAGCTAATTAATAATACCCATGTGATATAGTTGCTAGATATGTTACACAACTGTCTCTATCCCTTTTCCATAAAAACGCTAGTTAAGTTGCTTTCAAGACTTTTCATTAAGACAGTTCAACAAGCTCCAAGAACTGATTCACTCTGTTGCGTAAACACTGTCCCTGCCGCGGGTGTGATGTCTTTCAGATTCCTTGTGCATCTTTAATAAGTTGAATGTGGCATAACTCTCGGGGCACTGTGCACATTGGTAAGGAGGCAGGTGTGAATGAGACTTTTTCCTGTGGTTGTACACGGTGAACTGATGGCAAAAGGAAGCCCCGCACTCAGCACAACTGAAGGATTTGCCTTCGTTGTGAGTTCGCATGTGGCGATGAAGATCAGACTCCCTCTGGTATACACGACCACACACGCTACACTTATTCTTCTTCTCGGCGCCATGTTGCCCTGCTGAGAAATACGGAGCAGGTGCTGGAGCTTCGTACTCTTCCTGACAGAACATGCCTATCTGGAAAAGTCGATAGCAGGGGTCAGGTTAATTTCATATACATCACAATAGGTGCAGTATTCATACGGTCTGGCATTTGGCCATATAAAAAGGTCCATCTTACACGTTGTTCAATGATACGGTTCATCTTGAAACATATCACTTCGGAAGTCATGGTGTTTATTTAAAAAAGGTAGATATGCAAGCGATGGTAATACGAATGTCAGCACAATATCACGCTGGTAGAAAGTCTATTTGGTATTATGTCCCGTTGTCTGCTTATGTGCCTTGAGGTCGTTCAAGGAGTGGAAGCCATCTGTGCAGTTTAAACACTGATAGGGTGGGCAGCCGGGGTGAACACCCTTCCTATGATTGTACAAATTGAACAGATTAGCAAACGATTTGTCACAGATACAGCATGAGTACGGTCTTTCTCCACTGTGGACTTTCATATGGCGGCGGAGATGGGCGGGCGATTGCGCATCCCTACCACACACACTGCACTGCACTCTCCTTTCTTGCTGCAAGTAGCTGTGATCGTGGGGCCCTAGGGCAAAAGCCTGCTTCGTGGGCCAACGATGGCGGACCTGGAAGAATGGCGAGAGAGGAAAGATAAGGATGCTTGCTTTCTCTTAAGACTATTATGCTGTCTTAGAACGAACAGAAAATACAATCGAACCTTAGGAGAGAACGGCTCACCAATAAATAAAATAAAATAACAAAATAAAACAAGTAAAGGTTGAAGGGCCCCGAGGACTGCCGAAACATATTGGCAGTAAATTAAAAAAGCCAGTATAGGACTAATCTTTCATGCTAAGTCATTAGCTTAACCTAAATGAGCGATAATTACCGATATAGCATCTGATATTTTGATCTAATTTATTCGGATATCATTTCACTCACAAGATTTGAGGCATTAAAATGTGGGCTTAACGAGAATCGTGATAACATTTATTTCGATTACGATTTCATTTGTACATGTATATATGATCATACTAGGGCCAAATATGATTTTTAAAATCAATTCACAGACTAGTTTTTAAAATATCAGGTGGCAAATATTATTAAGTCGGAATAGTCAATCATAAAGTCAGAAAAGTCAATCATAAAGTCAGAAAAGTCGATTGGTAAGTTGAAATAGTCAATCAAAAAGTCAGAAAAGTCAATCGTTAAGTCAGAATAGTTATTGAAAATTCAATCATTAAGTCAGAATAGTCAATCAGAAAGTCGAAATAGTCAATCAAAGTCAGAAAAGTCAATCATAAATCAGAAAGACAATCAGAAAGTCGACATAGTCAATCAAAAATTCAATCATTAAGTCAGAATAGTCAATTATGAAGTCAGAAATGTCATCGGAAAGTTACAAAAGTCAATCGAAAAGTCGAAATAGTCAAGCGAAAAGTCGAAATAGTTAATCAATAAGTCAGAATAGTCGATCGAAAAGTCAATCATTAAGTCAGAATTGTCAACCATAAAGTCAAAAATGTCTATTATAAAATCATAAAAGTCAATCGGAAAGTCAAAATAGTCGATCGAAAAGTCAGAAAAGTCGATCGAAAAGTTGAAATAGTCAATTAAAAAGTCAAAATAGTCAATGGAAAAGTCAGAATAGTCAATCGTAAAGTCAAAATAGTTGATTGAAAAGTTGAAATAGTCATATAATTATCATTATATTCATACACATAACTCTTGCATGCTTCCAGCCCAGTACAAATACACCAAATATGCTTGCAACCTATACTTAACACGATGTGAATCACAAATAAATCTTTTGCTAGTACATCTTTTTACATATGTTGGAATATCCTAGTTGCTTTTAAGGGATCCTGGTGGGGAATAATGAGAGACGAGTAATTGCTGTTCCAGGTTTATTTGATGGGGTAATATCCGAATATATATATAATGCACTGACACTGAGTGTACTCCAGGGCACTGTGGTATTCAACTCCAACTACAGCCCCCTCTCTCCCCCTGGCTCAATAATATCTCAGATTAGGCCTAGCTCTATTACTGAACCCGTTTCCCCAGGCCAATCTCTCCCTTCCCAATTTCTCCCTCCCTGTCTGCCACTAACGGATAAGAGATGAGAAAGAGCTAATTAAGAGATGACAGACCTGTGACAGCTGTTGTACTACAATCTTGCATTTTTTAAAAAAAAAGTAACTGTAAAGTAACTCATCATCAAAACTATTGTACTCCCGATAAGAATAAATTTGGTGTTTCTTAGATTGCTCTGTCATGAGTAGAATGAAAATAGTCTTTTTTTTCTGAAATTTGCAAGTAAATTGCCCACATAATGTTCATGCCTCCCTTCCTCTCCCTTATCAGTCCAATGCATGGGGGCATGACGGGCAGGGAGAGCTGATGAAAGAAAACAGATGTGATAGAAGCTGACGGCCAACAGGGTTCACTGATGACGGCCAACAGGTGGTGCTAATTATGACCACTGGGTGGCGCTTTGCAAAAGAGAAACACATACCAGAGGGGTTAATGTATAAAACATTATCTTGGCTTATAAATATCACAGAGCAATCTAAGAAAGACCACATTTATCCTCATCAGCATTACAATCGTTTGGACCACAAGTTAATTTAGTATATATATCATAGATTTTAAAATGTTGAAATAAGCAGTAGAGCAACTGTGAGAGGTCTCTCACTTCTTAATGACCCTGAGGGCGGCAGGTGTGACCTGAGGGCGGGCAGGGCTGACAGAAATATAAATACAATACAATGGGAATGAGTCCAAAGGTACAAACCTAGAAATTAACTATTTCACTAATTCCTTTCAAAGAAATCGCACAGAATTGAAACTTTCATATCCTGTATCTCTGTAATGTTTTGCATCAGATGATACTCATAGGGTCACTATAAAGCTAAATGGCCGCCCACACTGAACAATAATAGAAACTAAAATGGTGCGGTCCCCACGAGGTCCATAGTGATAGAATAAAAAGCTAGCTTATACTGGCTTTTAATAAGGAATATGGCCATTGGAACATCTGCTTAAATATCAATTCAATACTTTGGTATAGAAAAGCTGTGTGACAAAACGCCTCTTTGCAAACAAAATATTTTGAAAAGATGAAATAAGAAACCTGAAGAAAATCCTTTGAACAAAAAGGTCTTCATTACAATATTATAAAACAAGAGAATTCCCACCCAATTGAGAGCTCTTAATGAGACATTCAATGGCTTCAACCAAGTCTAGATAAAGTATAGGAATTTGAGTCTTAACTGCGTAACCCGAGCCTAATTACTATTTGTGTATACTACTTACATCATCTCTACTACGTAATATAGTTTAAAGTGGAGTTGAATCGCTGGATCAATTCAAATCTGACAGAAGAAACTTGTTTCACAATAGAGTGCTGCAAAGTGAGCATATTGGAGGACTTTACTTTACTTCCACCCTTATGTATGTGTATAACGCAATGAGATATAGGAAAAGATATGTTTCAGGAAAAAGATATGTTTATCCTATAGTAACTGTTCTACAAATACTATCACTTTCACAAATAGAATACCCCTACCCTCTCCCTCCCCTCTTCTCCAATCTCCCACTCCTCTGCATGTAGTTAGGTCCCCCTGGACGTAGGTTAAAAAAGGCTTCAATATCACATTTTCACCCCAGATACCTTCATAAACCACTTATAAACCTCCAGAGAGGGTGGACAGAACTCTACAGATGAATAAGATGGTTTGTAAAAGGACGAATTCCGAGAACACAGTATGAGTCCGTTCCGTTTTTCGGCACCCCAAACTGGGGGGCAATTAAAACTGGTGCCATATATGACCAGAGTGCCGGCTGCTCCAGTCACTCCAGGGGACGGTCCTAAACCACAGACATGCACATGCTCCGTGAGGCTCTCTATGAGGGACTAGACATGCAAAATACCTAATTTGAATAACTGATGGGATCTATTATTCTGAGTGTAATATATATTTTCTGGGACTGGCTTAATACTTCTTAAGAGGATGAAATTATCTTTTGTATTTTACACATTTATAAACAGTACTTGAAATGTACTTGTGTCTGTTATTCTGCATCCTTGCAAAGGCCCTGCATGTATAGTGAAACTTCAGTAGCCCCAGTCACTATTACTCTACCCTCTTGTGGTATGTTTTATGATGTTGCTGACAGATACACGGCGATCAAGCGCGACCAACTTGGGCATGGGACATGCAGATGTTATCTATACACAACGGAACGGACTCTCACTGAACATGTGAGACAAAGAAACCCCTCTTTTCCTTATATGGATTTCTACCTGCTTAAAAAACAGTAACTTATTTTAATGAACCAAAACATATGGCTCAAAAGGTTAAAAAAAAAAAGGATTTGGTGACCTTGACCTTTGATCTTTGATTTTGGCATGTTCTGCCATCTTGATTTTTGTAGACTTTTAGTATGTGACCAAGGGGGATGTAGAGTACCCAAAACTGTTGAAAAACATTCTATTGCAATTTGTTCTAGGTTAGGCCACTTTTTTACCCTAGATCTACTGGACTAGGTTTGAATTGCTGGCATGGTTGAAATTAAAACTAACATTCCCCAAATAAGGAACTCAGGGGAGGTGTTACTTTCATATAAACCTGCATCCATCCCCCAGTTTTATATACTACTCACAGAGAGAACTCTGAAACTATGCACCTTTTTATTATACTACGTGGAACCCCAATTTTTCCACCGATATGATATCAAAACAGATAGTCTTTAAACAAATCTACATTTTTAATCAGTATTCTAATATCTTTATTCAGGAGATATGTAACTGAGAAATCCAGCAATGTTTGCACACCCATAGGATGAACAACATCATGATAGAGCGAGAATACAAGCGTCAATCAATCAAATTTAAATCTATAAACACACATGATATAAGCGTATTGCTCGAATAAAATAGTATACGTTTATTTTCGGTTGATGTTATATATGGCCTGTGCTTTTTCAAGGAGATCTGAGGATCTCATTACTAAGGAGTCTAGCTGAGGTAGTAGCCACAGTTTCACAACAGAACAGACGGACAGTAACTTCAAGTCTGACAAACAACTGCTAAAAGTGCTACCGTATTTGTTAATAAGAATTCCTCCTCGAAATTAGGGCTAATGTTTCATTATGCGATGCTATACCTCTATCATACCCCACCGGGTTTGTATGTATAGTCACCGTAGGCTACTCAGAGATACTTATTTAAATAATTATCCTATAGTCGCTTCAAACCTAAGGATCTGAACAATGTTTCAAAGCTCTGATTTGCTTAAATAATGAATGCTCTATAAACGTACAAAACTAAGAGTCTAAATTAAAAACATGTCCTTTGATAACACACTATTGTGATGGGAGCCTTGCTGGGAGACAGCCACTATCGCTTACACTCTCTTACATAACACTAGCCACTGGACTTGACAATCTGTTTTATCTTGGAGATGGCAGATGGTTTGATTTTGCAGTTTAATCTCGCTTTTTACATTTTAAATGTAGCTCAGTACTTCAGTCTAGGAACATACTGGAAGACCTGGAAGTCATCTTTCAGATGTATGTTTCTGTATGCAAATAAATGATATATTGAATTGAATTGATTGTGTTGGTCGTAAGGGCTGGACAATAACCCTGTCTATAACTTATTCCAAAAGGGAGTATTACAACGTCTTACAGATATCACTCAGCCGCTAGACTCCTGAAGTAATCCTATGGTATATATGCCGGTGTACGTGGAAGGAATATAAAAGTCAAAAGTCAGAACTCAATGCTTAAAATACTGCTATGTGTTACAAGAAATGTGATAAAAGGAAACTAAAGTATGTGGATATTACTGAGTTTATTGAATGATTTGCTAGAATGATAACTAAAACATGAAAACAATATATGACGCAAGCAACATGAGTATATCCAGTGGGAATCGTCTCCAGAAACATCAGGCTTTTGCATGAGTACTACAATGATTGCACACGTGAAACCTAAACCATGCCTTTCAATTAAACCCTAGGCATCTTCAACCTAAAACATGTCCGGTTACAAATTAATTCAATTAAATCTAATGCCCTTGTCCAGACTGATGGGCACGCAGTTCTCCTATGTGGTCATACGATTCAGCACATGATCCACACTGGTAGGGAGAAGTGTGATGAATTCTTCTCCGATGTGTATACAGATCGAAATGGTTTGCAAAACGTTTCTCACATAGAGCACACCCAAATGGCTTCTCCCCCGAATGGGACCGCATATGTCTCCGTAGGTGCGCTGCTGTCTTATTGCCTTTTCCACATACACCGCATATGTGCTCAGGCTTCTGGGGTGGCCCGACGAATTGAGACCCTTTCGTAGGAGTTCTTAGACTAGTGAAATAAGGAACTGGGAAGATTGGGCTGCCTTGATAGATTGCTGCCCGCGCGGCCGAGTCCATTTCTGCTGCTCGTAGCTTCAGAGCCATCTGGAAATGTATGGAAGTTTTCATGAGTCACGACTTGCTTTCTTTCTCTCAGGTGCTTCTTTGAACAATCCTCAGTAGCAATCTTAAACAGTTCATCTGTAAGGTCTTCACCAGTTCACCGCTGTCACGGCCACTTCATATATTAACCATTTATATACGGAAAGAAACACAAATTAGATTTACAGGGATGCAAGTTGGGGCCTACAAAATTGACGGAAAAGGATCTCCTTTTCAGCGCCGCAAATCAAAGGTCCACAAAGTACTGTCCATGCTTCCATGTTAATGGGAGTAACCTAAACAAACTCCGCCAGGCACTGGTGGACCTCCGCCAGGCACCCATAGCCTCTGCTCTGGGGAGTGTTGAGTCCCAGTAACCCTATGCATGCTTTCCTACATAGGAATTCCGCCAGCAACTCGGTGGTATCACTCTACCGACTTGCTGGCGGAATCTTGGCCGACAAGGGGTTGGGATGGGCCAGTGAGACATAGCTCTACCATTCTAATCACTGAGGGGCAGACTAGGCTCTGTATGTTTAATGGCTTTTTTTTTTACATTGGTTGGTAATGTATATTACAAGTAATTGTAGCAAACAGTAACACAAACAAACCTATCACATGTTATGTAAGGTCAGCAGCCGTTGAGAGTCCTTTCAAACGCTCTCCACTCGAGCACTATCTTCACTACAGAGAGGTTGTTTCACCCACCCACCCAATGATCAACTACTCAAAACGTGTTATTTTAAACATAACTCTTATCCTCTTATTACTCTATACATTGTCACTTCACTATGAATTGTTTTACTGTCAATAAAGAAAATTTTACGGGCAATGTGATTTTGTATGTAATTGCATTTCGACATTATTATAGGTAATTTGAGGGACATTAATATACACTTTTTAGTAATGATGGGATTGCAGAAAATCCGTCAGTTGAAGGACAACATGCATCCCTGAATTAAAAACACTTCCTTCCCCACCCTTGTACTAATGGCAAGACATCATGTTTCTCATCCCAAATGATACACAAACAGGCCCCTTTTGAAAGATGTGATAAAACCAATTCAAGAAAAAAAATTATAATCGGTGCAACAGACGAGGATTCACATTGTAGGATTCAATCAAGGTGAGTTAATATGGATTCACCTTGTAGATCTATACAACTTTAATCATCTTCCACTACGGTGAAACTGTTCTGGCAACATAAAAGAGAAAAGATGTTGTAGTCTTCAAATGGTGTTTATTCCAGAGTAATTAGATGGAACATACCTTGATGTCGTTAGGTACGTAACTAGCTAACCAGCTCCGTTGCACCTGTTAAATAGTACAGGGGACCACAATGGGGAAATCCTCTGTTAATCAGTAATGAGCTAGCCTCCAGACACGGGTAGGAGGGTAAAGTTATATAGAAGAAATACAATTTAGGCTATGACACAACGAGGTATAACAACATAGTGAAACATTTTATATCCGCATATTTGCCATCATCATATAATAGTCGCTTCATGAGGCAGTTTAGGATTGTGTGCAGGCATCCACTTCACAAAAATAGAAGTTATCCCTGCATGCCGTACTGGTTGATACGTGTTCTAAGAATAATCTTCAAGACTTGAGAAGGGACGCAAAAAAATACGAAATGTGAAGCCTCACAAGTGTTAAGAATCATAGCATTCATTCCAAGTACATGTGTATTTTGCATTGCATTTCAAAGATGTTATTCTTTGCAAATACCAGCTCTAATGTGAGACTTCAGCTGCTTGTTCTCTAGGAAGTCCATGCCACATATACACTGATAGGGCTTAGCCCCTGCATGTACTCGTCGGTGTTGGTAGAGTTTATCTGCTCGCGGGAAGGACGAGCCGCACAGAGAACATTTATAGGGACGAACTCCAGTATGCATCTTGTGATGGCGGTCAAGTCTGGACTTGAATTTGAAGATTTTACCACAGACATCGCACTCGAAGGTCGGCTGGCTGCTCACACCAGGGGGTAACTCTGATAAGGAATCCTCCCATTGAGTCTGAAATAAATCCAAGCAAGTTCGACATTTAGATAGTGCTCTTGAGTCGAGATAGCAATTGATTGGGACAGATTGGGGCGCGGGGTATATATCAGGCATACAGGTGTGCACTCATTGTTCGAGACACCCTAGTAGCAACTAATCCAGGGGCGGGGTAAGAAGTCTCGTCCCCTAAACACCCATTGATTATCACTTCACAAAAAAACATCTTTAATAAAAACTAATAGCATTGTCCTGTCAAGTAGAGGGTGTGGTCTTTATATCAGTGGTCTAGATCCAATCCTAGGTGCCCATGAAACATGCAATCCTATAATGGGGCATTAGATCCTAATATGCTCCTTCCCTACCTATCCCATTCATATGAAAAGTTAAAGAGTTAATATGCTCCTTTCCTACCTATCCCATTCATATGAAAAGTTAAGAGTTAACGATACCAAGTGATGCAATATTAATCAGGGTGGTATTGCCCCACAACAAGTTTGCAATACTGCTTCGCTTATAAAACAAGAAAGAATTATAGACTGTTGGCACAGCACTGAAGTCAGAGATTTTGAAACAACCTATGGCGATTACGCATTAAATTTGTTCACTTTGCTCCTCTGCCTTTCTGTGCTCTCATTCATTACCCTAATGCCAGAATGTCCTGGCGTCAAAACTTCAGAACGATAAAACATCAAAACGATAAAACACCTGACATGTGTGTGAGAGGTGTTGCATACATAGGGTGTATGTGTATGCTGCATACATAGAGGTATGTATAGTCAAGGAGAGTAAAACTAAATAGAGGTTTAAGTAGGTGAAACGTGTGACAAGTTTGTGAGCACCTTAGCTTGGTATCTGATGGTCTAAGGGTTAATGGCACTGGCGGTAACCCTTTTGTCCGAGGCTATCTGTTCCTTCTTTTTCCGTTTTGGAGGTGCTAGTAAAATTTCTTTCACTATAAAGTATTGTTTAAATATTACATAAATCATATATAGTATACATACATTTATAAATGCATTAATACATGGACATATATTAAATGCACCCTGCTAAAAGGGTGCACAGGCATGGAATTCGCTCACATCAACAGAAAAAACACACCCTCTTACGAACAGTTCAGAAACCTCCTCAAACATGACCAAATACAACTAGATCCCCTGGCCATATAGCCCAAAACCAACAAATTTCAAAGGGCATGCTGTACCTTCACGCTGCCACTACATCCACAGACCAACTTCCCTAATACAAACAAAGGGCAGGCTGTACTTCCACGCTGCCACAAAATATCCCAATTATACACAAACAAAGGGCAGGCTGTACTTCCACGCTGCCACAAAATATCCCAATTATACACAAACTAAGAGCATGCTGTACCTTCACGCTGCCACTAGATTTACCAAACTAATAATTTCTAAATTTATTTCATTTACTTTTGTTTCTGATCTTGACCTTGGGTCTTACTTTGGACTTTGTTAGATAGAGTTAGGTCGAGATAGACACAGCGGTGGGCGGAAGACCATAGTTATTCTGTATTGGATTGTCATCTGTGAGCCCATATCTCAATGTTAATGCCATTTGATTATTAGAACTTCACTGTACAATGTACTTGTTCGTGGATAACTCAACTGTCGTTATTACAGAAGATAACTCAACTGTCGTTATTACAGAAGATATGTTGTATAAAAATACTAAATAATAAAAAAAAAAAAAAGAAAGAAAAAAAAGAGGGAGAGATACAGAGTGGAAGAGAAAGAGAATTATAAAAGGGAGACAGAGAGAGGAAGGAGACAGAGAGGAGGCAGAGAGAATTATCCTACATGAGGGAAGTGGCCAACTAGCGGAGCGTGGTTTCTGTTATATAACCTAATTGAAAGATCATCGGATTTGACCATTTTGGGCTGTTCACGACGATGTTAGATTTAGTGCAGCAGCAAACTTTGGGTCACGCATTAACATGCTTAGATATTATATTTCTCTCTTGAGAAAAATGAAGCCTTTCTGGGCTCAGATTTGAACTTTCCAGATTCTACAATTTATACACTGGTTCTCACCTTGAGAATTGCCTTGTAAATTGTTTATTTCCGTGCTCAGTACAAAGAATTTACAAATCATATAACAGCAATAGCTCTTGCAGAGGGTCACTGATAATTATATTCATTTAATAAAGGAAAAGGAAAATAATACAAGATGTAGATGCAGCGTTATAGTCATAGCTAGGATTGTCATCATTGACTAGAGGACTCATTGCGATTTCAAAATGAATTTTAAACCAAGAAATTCGAATGATTTCATGGCTACTAGACAACCTGACAGAGATATCCATCTTCAATTTACCACAGTAAAACCATGGAACCCTTATTGTGATTGAAAGTTTTCGTAGAAACAATATCTGGTTATTGACATGAGAAGAATATAATCTCGACATGTTCATACACCATGGTCTCAGGATGAGAACATCACGAAACACTGAAATGTTAAATTTTTTAAATATTGTTAATCTGGGTATGCTGAGAACGTACCGG
Organism: Sthenelais limicola; assembly: GCA_942159475.1. Lineage (NCBI taxonomy): Eukaryota > Metazoa > Annelida > Polychaeta > Phyllodocida > Sigalionidae > Sthenelais > Sthenelais limicola. Next base: position 109,699,725 of record OW804096.1, on the reverse strand, counting down.
GACAATTAAACATATTTGGCCTCTATGATATATTTAAATTTTAAAAAGCAAAAAAGAGTCTTTGTTTACATATATAGGGTAAAGTGGTCGGAGATTGAATGCTAAACTACGGTAATAGTAATAGGGGTATCAATTTAAAAAAATTAAAAGATGTCACTTTTCTGTCGTTTCTGATCCAAGTGAATCACCTATCAGCAAATGCATATCATACACACACGTTTCTTTTGTAAAAATGTTTTTATTTGCCACATCTTCTAACTAAGTATTGTGAAAGCAATGTTTTGTTATCTTAGTTTTAAAATTTAGTATGTCTTTACAGCAATCATCAGAAAAAATACAATAAGGCACATATGCTGTATATTGTCAGTTATAATACAGTAGAGGTCATTGAGGATGATAAACTTCGGATGAGAAATATTCCTGCAAATAAAGTCAAAACAAACAAACAAACTGAAGAATATAAGTGACTTGTTGAAGATACAATGTCAGTGTCGTATATCGTTAGATATCCAGGGCTCCTGATGGGGGGGGGGGGGGGGTCCTGTGTCGATTTGTCCCACTAAGGATGAGCATTTGTCCCTTGTCTTCAGAACCCCATGTAGAGTTGTCCCTCTAAGAAAGGGTCTATGTCATTTGTCCATCATAAGAAATGGCTATGTCAGTTTGTTGATTTTACCCCTTATAATGAAGATTTGTCGCGCTAAGGATGAGTATTTGTCCCCAGAATCCCAATGTCGATTTGTCCCTCTAAGAAAAGGTCTATGTCGTTTGTCGACCATAAGAAATGGCTATGTCAGTTTGTCAATTTAGGCATCAGGACCCCTATATCTATCACTAGGTTATGCCCTGTATGTCATGGTTAGTATTAACGAACTTCTAACGGGAGGAAGACACAGCTTCTACATCAAGTCACCTTCCCTAATTATGTTGTGCTTCAAATTGTATGGCCCGTTCGCACTGTTTCAAGTGGACTTTCAAAGCGCTCATTTCCAGAAACTCAGCCATGCACAGACATTGGTAAGGAGGGGCGCCAGAATGTGTCCTACGATGGAGGTAGAGGTTGTCTGACCGGGTGAAGGATTTATTACAAATACAACACACGTACGGCCTGTAGCCTGTATGCACCTTCACATGACGTGCCAGCTTGGACTTGAAACTGAACTCCTTGCCGCAGTAATCACACCTGAATGCCCTCTCTCCTCCTCTAGCTTCTACCGGAGCTGGTGGTGAAAGCCAGCCTGAACTCTGAAACAGGTACAAGCAGCACTGGTTACTTTAGTGTATGGATTGATGGATATGGATGCATGGTGGTCTGTCTTTGGTTTAAGAAGTGTGCGAGAAACATTAAAAGGATCTGGTATCAGGATATATCAGTTGTGCTTAAGAACCGGGTAGGTTTTGGTTGGTGTAGATGTAGCATACATTATTTCAATAGCGCCTTTCAAGAATAATGCTGAGTAGATAAATTTGATTTCCTGTTGACTAGTAAGTGTTAACAAAATTTGATTGGGGAGAGGGGGGGGGGAGGTGGAGAGTAGGACAGGGATGAGAGAGTGAGAGAGATGAAAATAGAGGGAGTGAAGGAGAGAGAGCGAGAGTGATGATTAAGAGATATATATCAAGGAACAGGGAGGCCGGGTATGCCTTGGAACATAGATATTTAAAGATTATTTAAAATGTGCGCTTGCCCGGCCCCCTTTTGACTCTCAACTATCGTAGACGAGTACATCCCTAGTTATGCATACATACTACATCCCAACATCCCTCCATTTCTGGTATGTTACTCTAAGCTGGTACTACTGACCTCCATGGTGTACACACAGGGGTTGGCCATATAGCACCAGACACCCATTCATCAAAGTCCTTCCAAAACATCTTATTCGATTCCCAACTCAGTGACATAACTTTAAAACTAATGAGAGGAAACGTTTACAGCATTTTCGGTTGGGAGAAAACATCTGGAGGTCTCAGCACCAGGCCCACGCTTTGGCCTATGCTGTGAAATGTGAGGACGGCCTTACAAAGACGTCGGAGATTCACTGGGGGCCTATTTATAACCAATTATAGCTAATCAACGCTAACCATATAGCACATTCCCTATGCTGAAGGAAGTGAAAACCGAACTTTTTCAAATTTGCATATGGCCCTACGATCTGTTGTTACAGATGTTAAGAGTTGGGTTCCCAAGAGCCTATGAGGAATAGATTCCAAGATATGAGACAGCTGTAATTTGATATGAGAAGAGTCAGTCAACTGATATGACTTGTACAACAGGACCTTTGTTCTTTTATTTGGTAAGAATGATTCTCGGATAAGGCACCAATGGGAACTGGCTTGGAAGACTAGCATTACCCTAAACACTTCACAAAAGTATAAGGAATAGAAAACATTACTAGCTATGGTCTGTCCGAAAAGTAGTTGACACATGATTCCTTAAAGGGACGTACCTTTAAAGGGAGGGAAAAGTGGGAGATTTTTTAATTCTATTTATGGCAAGGACCTGTCAACCCTTTGCCCAGCAAGTCGCACATTGCAACCAACCATGGAGAAACAGGGCCGGTATAACCAGCTCTTCGATCCTTCTAAGCAAAACAATAGCTGCTGCACATAGAACAGAGGCAGCGCAATACAATACAGCTGTACATTTGGCCATGGTCTGTCGCAAAAGGCCATGTTGCCAGTCGCAAACGGCGATTCAGGGGACAAAGGTTTGAAGTCAAAGATCCCCCACTTTTCCCTCCCCTTAAAGGGACTAAGGAATCATGTGTCAACTAATTTTCGGACAGACTATATTACTGGCCCTTCTGCACTTTCATATGTCCTCAGTGTTTGTTAGCTTTGTATAAGTTTGTAAAATGGCGCAATAGGGAGTCCGGCCTGAGGAAAGATTAGTAGCACAATGAGCCCTTGTGGGGCCTATCATGGTGTGAGATGTTTTGTGTTGCTTCAGATCTCGGGGGTTGGGGGTCTTAAACATCAGCACGGAAGTAGGACAAGACACATTCACGTATTTAAGAAAGCATTCAGCAAGCGTGTTCATCACACTCGCCATATATAGCTACATTTCTTTTAATCGTGTTCGATTTTTGAATATTATTCGTAAGTTATATAGGGAGGGTAGGCTGTAGACGATAAACCATAGAAAAGTAAGATTCTAGGACAGCCCCTCCCATTGCTCGTTCTTTCTTTCACATACACATATCATTAACCGTGCTACAGATGTCTAATTTACTTATTCAGTAGCTTATTGTTTAGTTAGATCCAGAATAGACCTTCATTGCCACAAAGGTTATGCTCTGGAGTTGAGTACAATGATAGATCTAAAATATTTGCAAGATATGCAGTGTAGTTTGTCCATACGAACCGGAATTGAACATATTCAGAAAAAAAAGAAGTCAGATGTTTAAGAATACGATAATTTTATTCCGGAATCTTCCACAAATGACTTTAAGAAAGTTTGGTAGTAAATGAGTGCGATGAACTTGAAACTTATAAACTAAACACATCTGAACATACAAGGTAGAAGAAACTCAGTTTACAGTAGTCCTATATCAAAACATGTCAGAAGTATGTAGTTATTTATGACCAAAGTTTCCCCAATGTAAAAGTGCTCCCCCCTACAAAGGAACAATAACATAACAGTACTGAACTATGTAAAACGTTACACAAATTATATATCAATGCGCTAATGGAAGTACTCGACCTTCTTCATATATCAACTTCCGAGAGATATTCCAAATACATGCAGTACATGTATAGCATTAAAAGCCGACTAAGATGGCTGCCAAGTGGGAAGAACAGATACATGTAGGCCTATACATATATAGTTCAGTTTCATGGACCGGAGATCAAATATAAACTAACAGGGAAAAAAAGATCCACGCCAACCCCCATACCCACTTAACAATAAAAGAAATCTCATTTCCGTTATGGATTTTGTATCCCTATGAAGTTTTGTGCAATACATGAAGTACAGCATCTGCTCAATAAAAGGTACATAGCTCTATCGCCTTATACGGTCTATGTACCGTATACATATTATATTACATCTGAAAGGAATACTGCAACAAGTAATGTATGAAAATAAAAAAATAATTTCCAGTCTTCGGGATTGCCTAGGCATATCAGTGTAGGCCTACTGTCATTTCAGGTAAGTAGAGAATGTCAAATGAAATCAAAGGTTGTCTTTATGAAAATTTAGTCCAAGGCATCAAAGACGCAGAACGATGACAACTGTTTTCCGCCTCAAATACAAAATGGGAACAAAGTGATATCCAGTCCGAAATAGTTGAGGATCAATATTGCTACTTCATATCATTTGGTGGAAATAATCACCAGAATTAAATAGTCAAGGTACGGTTGGCCGTTCACAGTTAGAAGTTTGGGGCAAAATGATTCAGTTTTTTCATGTGACTCTGGAGGTTATCTTTACGGGAGAAGGTTCGAGCGCACAGGGGACATTGGAAATTACGATCTCCAGTATGTGTGAGTTGATGTCTCTGAAGATGGAAGTTATCCCTGAACGTCCTAGCGCACACCTCACAAGTTAGTTGGGGGGCAGGGCGCTTGGCCTTTGGGCTCCTAGTCCGTTTTTGCCACTGAAACCAACAATAAGATGGGATTATGATGGAGGGCGTCATCATCACATAGGCAATGTCTTCTAACGGCAACGGACACACACACACAACTGACATCTAAAAGTGGAATTGTAACCCGAAGGCGCAGGGAAAACCCCCAAAGTACTAACACTATAGATGTACTTGAGGGTAGATAGGTACCATGACAAGTGTACAATCAAATAAACGAGCATATTCATGTTCGTATATTATGGTGTAAGTTATCAATACATGGCGTTTTGACATCATTAGAATATTCCTGAAACTAATCATATATGATAAAGTAAAAGAATATGGATGATATTGGGGATTGGGTTCCAAGTAATCCCAAGTGTAGGAATAAAAATTGAACCCCCGCCCTTAAAAAGGATGGAGGTGACACCTAGTAGCCACTGCATGAGAGCTCAATTTTGGAAGTTAATTTAGCTAACAAAGAACTAGGGTCTTTACAGATCTTTTTACTTTAAGGGCGGGTCACTAAAAGCCACTATAAACGTTAAATCAATTTAAAATGTCGATTTGGGTTTGATTCTGGCTTCCTTTTATTGGGCGACTAAATGCACGATCGAGCCATAAATGAACTCCTCTCTTCTCAACAGCATTCTCAAACACATCAGGAAAGTTGTATCTGTAGTGCCATACGGAAACCGCTGTTTTCGTATACTACTTGCTTTGATTTGGCCCGGTGGGTAGGTGTGTATATATGTAGTTCTTGGCTGTCTCGGAGACCACTTTTTACACACCACTATTTTATTGTATTACCCTTCTTGCCACAATTATTTGTACAACTTATGCTTATGAACACTCTTTTATATGTTGTATCTAAAAGGTCTTTTCTACTCGTCATTCTCATATTAAAATCAGGGTAGTAATTCAGACGTTGTCTTGAGTTGTTATTCTCCTCCAACAAACGAACCAACAGGCTACTACAAATCTAAGGGTAGGCAGATAATGTGTCTTCCAATATTCAATCATCGTTATAATGCGTTCTCCGATATTTGATAGCGTGTACTCCAATATTCAAACACCATTCTTGATAGCGTGTCCTCCAATATTCAATCACCATTCCCCTATAGGGATGAATATGTTGTCTGGGATCAGTCAATTTATTAGCACAGCCATGCAGGTTTCAGATAAATTGGAACATTTAACATATATCATGAATATTATGTTGGGGGGGGGGGGCTACTTTAAAGAAATCTCCGAGTAGGCCTAACTAATTATGAAACTATATCAAAGTTAGGTCTGTGCGTGTGTGTGTGGGGGGGGGGGGGAGGCAATTGGCAATTATCTTTCATAAGGGCTACACAGCTTTTCCCAAACCCTTCAGATAAACCATTAGGACGTTGCGTATGGCAAGTGAAAAGACGTCACACCTTAGCCTCTATCGGACATCATTGGTTTGAGGAGAGTCACACCTTAGCTTCTATCGGACATCTTTGGTTTGAATAGGAGAAGCAAGACCAGTGACCTCCGAGTTATGATTGAATTTCCTCATGTGACTTTGCAGATTGTCTTTGCGAGTAAAGGTGCGCTCACACCGGGGACACCGGAAGTCCCTTGCTCCAGTGTGCGTGACTAGGTGTCGCGTGAGGTGGTGTCTTTCACGGAAAGGTTTGCCACAAATATCGCAAAAGTAGTGTCCTTTGGAGTCCACAAGCTGCAAAATGAATAACAGAATTTCCATAAGGTATTATGCGGTCTAAAGCCCTCACTTCAAAGACATCAATGGCCTGTTAAAATTGGGATTTGGTTTTGGCTGAATCGGATAACGTAATATATTCCAACCTAAGTCACGCCCACGCTATGTTGAAATGTATGTGTTCTTTTGGTACCAAACACATTTCCAAACACATGTCCGTGTTATATTAGGGGTAAAGATAAATCGAGGTGATAAAAGATGGAAATTCTCGAAGGAACAGGGTGATGTAATGAGGTACTTATTGTGTATCATATTTCATTTATTTCTAAGAATTTATACAATAGACATTATAATCAAACGAATCCTAAGAAGGCCTACAGGAACGATCCAAATGAATTTAATGGAAAACTAGGCTTTGTCAGAGAACGACTTTCAACCAGCTCCCCCACCATTAACATTGTTGTTGGGCAGCCACTCTTTATTTGATTAAATCACATTGTAGGGGAGGCATCTCGATTTTCTCAGAAAGCCTGTGCAAAACCTCAACAATACTCAACCAAGTCCTAAAAGGCACTGGGAAATACATATATATGTGCTCCTAATATGGAACGTTAGGGTGGTTCCCGTGTCCCTGTTTTCTCATGTGCCTTTGTAGTGTGTCTTTGCGGCTGAATGCCCCCATACAAACAGGACACTGGAATGGCCTGTCGCCAGTGTGAGACATTCGGTGACGGGTGAGGTGATGCTTGCCCGCGAAAGTACGACCACAGACATCACATGCATACTTCTTGACTGAATCACTGGACTGAAACCAACAACAGAGAAAAAACGAGTAAATTATAGTGAACTTTACATTTATTTCATTCATCATTCAATAAGAGTTGTTTTTTGTACAGATCATTTTCCAAACGAGAGAACGTATACCTGGAAGACTAAAGCTATAACTGATAAGACGAGTCCTTTGGAGAACTTGAAACGAATCACGCTCGTAAGGGGAGGCATACGACTTCGTCGGTTAAGGTGTAACTTCACCAAGAAATTTTTCATTACGACCCATCCGGTTTTCACCTTGCGGCTAATGGTAAACCAATGGTGCCGGATTAGAGAACCGTATCTGCCGCAAGGACGAAAATCTTGGTGTAGCCCTAGCATTATGCGCCATGGTATGGCCACAAGCGTTCATTTTGCTCCATGCGCCTAATTTGCAATCCTATTCTTGACAAAACTAGTCTTTTCACATTGAAAAAATAAGCACCTTCCTTTTCTGACCTTCGATGCGCCAGCTCTAAATTTCCGTAAAAAAAATTACAAATCTTGCCGCAATGTCTAAAAAACATGATTTTGTGTCCCGACTTTCCATCAATCCATTGACAGCCCGAATTCTTAGCATACTAAACTCTGAAAAACAGAAATCTAAATGATTTCTAGGCTTTAAAAATCCACCATTGTACTATGTGCATAAATAAATGTCGGTGTATCAGTATTCTGTATGCAAAAAGAAATGGAAGAAGCCCATCGCTTGCTTCCCCAATGCAGTAAGGACTATTTCCGCCCTTTGTCGTTATCTGACTTGGCTTTACCAGATTGTGTCTTGTCGCTATCAGTTTGTAAGACGCCCGCATCGGAAGCCAGATGCGAGTCTGGATGTGCCTGGCGTTTGTGCCGTACGAGAGCGTCCGACCGGGAGTACGTACCCCCGCAGAGGTCGCAGGCAAATCGCACGCCTGTGTGAATGGCTTCGTGTCGCTGGAGTTTCCAAGAGTTAAGGAAGCTGCGACCACAGGTCATGCACGTGTAGGAGGAGCCGCTGCGAGGGCAGTCATTGAAGTCTTTGCCCAAAATGTTAGGGTAAGGGGCACGCTGTACTACTACATCCTGGCCAGAGGATGGTGGCGGCGGAGGAGGAGGCTGAGACGGGATAGCTCGCTGCAGGGATCCTTTCTTGTTGAACAGGGCCTGAAATAAGCACCATTTGAGTATTTTTAATACCTTAATAAATTATAATTTTGGAACTTGTCTTTTCGCTCTATGCACATAGAATTATGTCATTCGACTGAGTGATATTTAACTACAGCTACGGCGATATATGTGGCTTTCGGATGTGGCGTTTAATAATCTTCCAATGCCAGCGGAGTAAGCATCGTAGGCCTATATGGGGAACCAATGGCAAACCTACATGTTTTCTCTCGGCTAGCCTTCTATCTGAATTAAGGCGACGTCGCGGGTGACAATAAATGAAAAATATTTTGGGTAAAAAAATTAAAATAAATGTACTTTAAAAGAGTTCTCAAGAGTAAAAAATTTCAGTTCGGACATAACTGAATGGTCGTAGAATCATGACCATTTAAAACCACATGCATGTATGGTAATTTGACAAAAGAAGCACTAAACAGAGCTGATTGTGGTTTGTTGTTTGTAGTTGAGGGTGTTAAAAAACTATTAATCTATTTGAAATCCAAATCATAAAAGCTTTTAAGACGAGAGGGACGCTATTGCACATGTATTGAGATTCAGTAAAGAAAAACCGGCGGGAAGGTTGGTATATCTTTATTCCAGACTGCCATCCCATCCCACCAATACAAGGCTAGGAAACGGGTGGGAGTTTAAAGAAGGGTGAATACCAAATAAGTGTAGGAATAGCGAATTGTAGATTAAGAAGTAGGCCCCTTCGTTCTTCACGAATAGGAGTTTGCTTACATGCATTCCCATAACTCCAACACGGAAAGGGTTTAATTCTAAGACATTTTAATACAAAAAAACACGAATAATTTACCTGTTGGCAAATGGAATGGGTAATTTCAGAATATTCCACGCATGCATAATTATTTGTATGAGGCCTCAGTAAAAATGTTTCGAGAAGGCTTCGAAAATGGCATGTATTATCGTACGAAATTAGGAAGTACCGTATTGTACTTAAAACGTGTTGCAATTAGTTCTTGTCTTAGTAGCTGCTAGCATGAGAGAGCTACAACATGTGAACACTACAATAATATAATGGCTAACCTCAATGACTATTACAGAAAATAACGGGCAGAAACAGATCTAAGTATTTTCAGTTGACTCATCGTGTATATCATGTTCTTCATTTCATATTCATATTCATTCAAATGAGCTAATTAACCACGACAGAACCAGGGAGAAATGAGTTAATATTATACGTCAGTCTATCCAGCCTATCCAGCTTCATCACAGTGACCCAACCATCAGTGCGGAGCGCTAACAATAATGATAATCCTTATTGAAACGAATTATCCAGCCCAGAGGAAGCGCCCATGAACTCCACCCCGTGTTTCTGACGGCCATGCTTATATAGTTTAGACCTTTCTTTAAATTTGGCATCACATTTGAGGCAGGAGAATGGCCGCTCGCCAGTGTGTACACGTTGGTGGATCTCAAGGTGTGAGGGTCGGGCGAAACCTTTACCGCACACAGAGCATTGATTGGCGGCCATCTTGGCTTGCATGGTGGTCGTGGCGGTAGTGCTGCTGTCTGTGATTGGGTCTGTGGAAGAAGGCTGTAGAAGTAGTGTCGGAGGTGCACCAGACTTGAGAGGCATGAAGGACCAACGCCGAGGGCTGGTCTCCCAGGTGTTCAGCTTGCTGGAAGAGGCGGTCTGCAAGAATAGCAACACCAACGTGCGTCAATGGTCAAGATTCTGTCTACTACTCTCCAAAGATTGAATAATGTGGCAACGCGCTTCAACCACTTATATTTATCGAACATAAAATACTGGGAAAAAAGTAGTTCCGTAACCATCATATAAATCATAACTGAGTCCTGCCTATATGACTGAACGTCCTTGTATTCACTTTTTATATACTACTTGCGACAATACTCCTTGGCCGCGGTCTCTTTCATCAAATGTAAATAGCATGCAATGCTCAAGATTCTAAAAAAAAAGGGGCAAAAATGGAAAACAATGGGGAAGTTTACATGATTAATTTTTGTACCATTCAACATTATCAAAATTTGAAAGTTTGCCTGCTTCAATAATCTAAAACACCTCTAGACGGAAATACCGCATGCACCTATTATAGATCTAGAAGCCCAATCGCCAACAAGCACATACGAAGTCCTTAATAAGAACCAGTCAAAGATAATATTTTCAGTAACACAGGGGGGGGGGGGGGGGGGGAGTCGTTGCAATAAAGAACAACACTGTCGAGTTATGGAAGAGATATAGTGGAATGGCTCAAGTATTGATCACTGCGATAACCCAGTTTAGGCATGTACGCACACAAATATATAGGGGACAGGAATGCATATTATGCCCTTCATTTGAAACGATAACATAGATGGGCGCTGTCATTTGGAGAGGGAACAGAGAGAGACACATAGCTAGTTTAAATATTTAAAACAAATAATAAGTGTTTACAAGAATCACAAGGTACTAGCTGCGGAATCGAATAAATATGTGATCGATTTTCTTTCGTAGACATTGTTTTCCGTGAATGCTGTGCACCGAATCCTAATGTCAATAATTTGGCTTCGCTTTATTAACGCAAACATAAGGTAGGATTCACCACGAATGGGGAATTATCTTTGACTATCAGACCTAGTACACAGATCGTCTCCAAGGTTCTCATTCGAGAAAATGGAACTGAGATTCCTCGTTTTTATGTTGGTGCTTGCGATAGGCCTTTCTCTTCTTTCCTGAATTATAGTGAATTCTGATCATATGTTTGTCAAGGTTAGATTTCTCCGCACAGGCCGCGTCGCACAGGTGACATTTATAGGGGCGTTCTCCCGTGTGACCACGAATATGTCGCTTGAGGCGCGATATGTTTGGGAATCTCTTGGTGCAGAAGTGACAAATGAATTCTTTTCCATTCTCAGTTACAAAGAAGTCCCCATCTGCAACATCAGTTACCTGCAAAAATAGAAAGGAGAGTCTGGAGCGAGGGACCAGTAAATTGCAGTGAATTTATTACCTCAGGTCAAGAATGGTCAATTTTTTCGCATGACAGTAATTCGGACAAGATATCGCGAGATCTTTTTTTCAGTCTTATATCCCCGTGTAAGAGATGTTGTGTATTCTCAGCACATGTTTGTCAAGGTTAGATTTTTCAGCACAAGCCACATCGCAATAAGGGCATTTATAAGGTCGCTCTCCCGTGTGGCTGCGAACATGTCGCTGGATGCGAGAAATGGTTGAGAACTTCTTGCAACAGAAGTTGCAAATGAATACTTTTCCTGCATCAGTGAGGGAGCAGACCCATTCTTTGAATTCCGTTACCTGCAAAAAACAAAGAAAATAAGGAACCGTGATCACTCAGTTCTATGCCATAGGATTTTCGTGGTAGGAATGGGAGAAACAATAATATTTCTTTCCTTTTATCATCTTTGCTAGGACGACCATAGGCCTGTACTGTTTCTTATGAAATGCATCGGGTAGAAAACAGGATTTGTACCCACTTATAAGCTGGCTATACGAAGCTCCGTGAGGAAATCTCGGACAGCAGACTGGAGGGTCAAGAGGGGCGAGATAGCGCGAGATTTTACCTTCGTTGCGCAATGTATGCACTGGGGAAACCCTTCAATGATCTATGACGTCATGTCACGCCTAGCTATGGAGCAGCTCTCCCATTGAAAGTGTGCATGCTATGCGGATATGCTTTTTCCCTCTATCCCTTTTCTTTCTACGTGGAATTTGAGTGACTTTGTTTCCCGCTTTCAAGAGGCGAAGCCTGTTGTCATAGTTGAATATCCGGAGAAGCTAAATCCGGGCGCCGACCAGAAGATGGCGATAGCTCTCGTTAAGATCTTATGAGGCATTGATTTGAACTTCAACGTAAAAGCTTGTTTATGCAGCGAGCAAATGTGAGAGGAAGCTGTGAAGTTCGCCATGATAAAAAATATCAGTATTATTACTGTAATGACTGTACTGTACTGACGAGAAGGGATGAGGCAGTAGATCGAGGGGGAGCTTGAAGTTAACAAGAAATCGATTATATAGTAGGGGAGAAGGGGGCAAACACTATCAACTTCAGATGATCGCGCATTTATTTGCATATCAACTGTTTAGGGCACTTCCAGGTCACAGGAAAGGCAAATGAGTGACGGGAGAGGAGAGAGGGATAGTGGTCGAGAATGAGTCATTCTTATTTAGAACGGGGGGGGGGGGGGGGGGGGGGGGGGCGCGCGGAGGATACTCAACACATTTGTTTATATGAATCCTATGAACACCCTAGGTTCCTGTTAAAAAAGCATTAAACAAAAATATCTTAAACCTTAGGCTATAGGCCGATTCCAGGAGTTATTTGCTACAATCAACGCAGTAATATTGGCAGCTCTTACAGCGGAGATCTACATGCTGATGATGACGTGCCACGGTATAAATCATGTTTATCCATTCTCTCGGAGTGATTGTAAGAGTCTCCGACTCAATAACATAATACAAAGACTGAGATGGACACGTTATACTAATTAAAATAACCTTTATTCTGAATTCGATATGCTTATAGAAAGTCAATATAAAGAAAAAATCTTGTCGTTACTCAAACCCAAAAGAAAACCTGTTGAACAACTAATGACGTCAGTCATATAATTTATATATGTTATAAACAATTCCATGTTCCTCGATAGCCTCAGGTGAAAAATCAGTTTTTGAAAAATATCGATGAACGAAACCTTCGCGTACTAAACTTACTGATGTACTTTTCCTACGGCTAGAAATAGACCTAGAGGCACTTAGGTTCTTAGCGAAACGCAGCAAGGGAAAGTATATTTTCCAACTTCTTATAGTAAATACTGCAGATACTGCTTAGGGTCCACAACACACTGTTTGTATCAGCAATCGATCCACCGACAAGGTTTTATGATTTAGCATAGCCAGGTCCATATATTTGTTTCTTCGTCATATGTAAAGAGGGTATATTTCCTAATGAATGCAATGGACATCTTAAATCATTGGAAAGGTCTTTCGCCTGTGCCGCCAGTCGGGGACCGCATCTGAAGGTTGTTTCCCCACAAATTTGGAAGGCGTGATCTCCAGCGGACACTTGCACTTCACAAGGCACTCTCTCCTCTCCATAAAGTCTGGTGATGCAAATTTAGTAATATGAAAACGCAGCATAACTTCAAGGACTGAGCCGCATCTTTCCATCCAAACATATACATACATGTAAGAAATACTATTAAATGATCAATTCTTACTTACTAACAAAAACACAATTCAACTGCTGATATTGTATACATCGCTAAAACTGGTGAGTGGAAGGTACACTGCAATATAGGGGAGTCTATAGATGCTATAAGACCATGCCTCTCGTGTATGTAATATGACCATGCCGCAAGTGTATGTAATAGTTTTATTTTCATTTTTGTATGTATACAATTATTCTGGAAAATAGTAACAATAGTATGGATTTTAATAGTACTCTAACTTGGCTTCCGTCAATGTTTTGTGGCTTGACAAGTTTGAAGCATTGAGTGTAAGCCGGCCAAAGGAGCAGTGAGAGCATCTTCCCTTTTAAATGCAAAGGCAACATTTCCCTTTTCTCAGTGTGAATTATAGTATGCCTCTCTAGCGAGTTCCAAAGGTTTTCCTACAGACGTAACAGGCATATCTTCCAGGGGAACAGGCCTTTTGTAATTCAAATATATACCAAACAACCTAGAGCTAAGTCATTCTGGCTCTGAATGTACATGTATTGTAATGCACCCCTTTCTCAGCAGATTTGAAAGAGTTTTAATTGTTATATTATGCGTATTTCGGGGTTTGACCAGTCACAGGCATCTTATGTACTCGGGCCAAATGGGTAGTGAGGTGGCTTTTCCTATTGAATGCACTGGGACATAATGTACACTTAAAGGGTCTTTCCCCAGTGTGTATCATAGTATGTCGTTCGAGCCAGGAGCGAGCTGCAAAACTTTTCCCACAGATGTTACAGGTATGGCTCTCACTAGACTGGTGTATTTCTTGAGACCTTTCTCCTGACCATGAGATCTGTAAGAGAGAATGATTGGAGCTAGTAGTTAGATTGTGTCTATGTTTCCTGTAGCCTAATTTTGAATTTAAACATGTACACAAGCAAACGACTCAGTCCACCTGGCTCTAACTTTGAGATTTAAATATCCCTTTTCTAGTAGAATAGAAGATCTTTGAATCTGCAATGGTATACTATGATATTTCTTCTGAAGTAGACAAGTTGTTAGTAACACATTCATAGGTGAAAGTCTCAGAATGTACCTATTCAACTTAAGATGACATCCAAGAGTATTTTCGGACAAGATCGGTTTGGGGTATCTTATGTACTTTGACCATATGAGTAGTCAGAGTGGCTTTCCTATTGAATGCACTAGGACACCTGGAACACTTAAAAGGTCTTTCTCCAGTGTGAATTATAGTATGCCTTTCGAGCCAGGAGCGAGCTGCAAAACGTTTCCCACAGATGCCACAGGTATGACTCCCACTGGACTGCTGTATTTCATAAGGCATTTCTCCTGGCCATGAACTCTGTAAGAGAGAATGTTTGGAGCTATAAATTTTACCGTTTCTATGACCTTACTTCAGGTAAAAATGGAAATGACCCTGCAATCTTGTCTAAATTCAGTATGTGCCGTAGATGTCCCATTGGCGTCGTTGTATATGGAGTGGAAAATTAGTTACACCCCTCAACCAAGAGTAAATGCGAGAACTAGAGTGTCCACAACACATTATTTGCTGTCTTGGCCTGAGTTAAAAAAAAACTTATTTAAAAATAAGTTCTGTAAGAGATAATTGTAGGAACTAACAAGTTAAACAGTCGCTAAGCATCCCATACACTATTTATTTCCATGAAAACGCACCCTCAGACCCTCAGGACCCTCAGAGCAGTCGACGATGAACATTCGACAATAGCGTACTTGACATGTGTGAATGAATAGCTATAAAAAGAAATTTAAAAACAAAGAGTTTTTATATATAACTTTACTTCAAGTATGTCTTGCCATGTGTAAGAGATAAGCTTGCTAAACACGCGTGCCCACATCCGTTTCTGATCAGTCTAAACTGTAGACTATCGCTGTCCACGAACGGATATAAGCCATGAAGATTTATAGATGAGAAAACTTATGTCACTTTCTTATACTACTATCAAGGACAAGGACTACATGTACTAGCTTCTGTTTGCACTAATATAAGGTCGGCATGGGGAGTGGATCCCTGCAGACGCATTGAGCATGCGCCAACTGGAATATATTTACCTTATTTCATCATAATAAATACTAGGAATAAGTCATAACAAATCAAACAAAACGCAATGAGTTTCTTCTCTCAAGTTTAACATTTTTATAAACTAACCAGCGTCAATTTTTATTATGTGCAACTTCTACCTGACTTCTTTGATAAAATATACATCCCAACTCAACCGTCTAAGGTACCGTCTCCATTAGCCTGCCGTCTGTTAAAGCCTCTTTATTGATACTGTTAACGTACAGTGAAAAATGCAGTTCTAGGTTTCACAGGCCTGCCAGCCAATCCTCATCTATTAATGCAAGGTGACTGGAAAACTGTTTAACGGGTGTGGGGTCGAGTAACTGTGAACGTGCTATATGCAATGAGGGTAACAACTGAACTGTTATCTCTTTCCAGTTTTATGATAGAAAATAGCTGCTTTCATCACATGTACATAATGTTTACAGAACAGTTTAAAACGTAAAGATTAAATTCAAAGCATGGGTGCCCGCCCATATCATTAATTAGTCAACTTTGTCATAACATATTTAGAATTTTGCTTTCAGTGGACCCATTTACAAATATTTTTCTTTGAAATGAAACTTTAGGACGGACATGTTTTCAACCAAAAAGAAATTTTGATTTCGAACTTCCCATGACGGATATAATGTTGTAATACCCACTTTAGGGTAGGAAAAATGACCCGAATGACCAAAAGACCAAAAATGGTTTACAAGCTCATGTCAATTGTTAAGAGCTTAAGACGAATAGTTTCCGAGATATAAGACTAGTAAACAATGATATTGTAACCTAATCTGACGAATGCTAACTGCGGGAGAAAAGCTAGCTGTAGCAAATATAAGGATAAGGTGAATCCAAATTAACACATCCGCATCACTGAAATAGGTTCATACTTGAGTTTCACAAATCTACCTATAGATGCAATTGACTAGGTGAACAATTTGGCCTAGGGCGTTTCATCGATATCAGGTATCTCGCGTTGATCGGGATTGGATCCGGGGTTACCAGTTATCAGCATCCAACACTATCAGAGGCCTCAGGTTGATTCGGATTGGGCCTAGGTTGAGCTGAGATATCAGCACCAACGATATCAGAGTGGTGTCTCTTGGTATGCCTCTTTAGGGTACTACTTTGGGTGAAGGCGTTCCCACAATGGGTACAGACATATGGCCTTTCACCTGTATGGGTGAGACTGTGCCTACTGAGGGAAGACGGACGGTCAAACCACTTTTGGCAGACTAAACACCGATATCTACGGCTATCAGGCCTTCTCGTACCTCTGTAGGCGATAGACGGAGGCACGACCTGTAAAACAAAATTCGAGACCTAAATTGGATTAGTGCCTAACTTTCCATTCAGGACAACTATATCTAGTTCTATCATAAGAGACCTAAATTGAATTATCTAACTTTCCACTCGTGGCAATTTATCGTTTAACATTCAAGACCTGATTCGTGGACAATCTGAGACAAGTCCCTCAGTTAAAAAAAATGCTGAAAAAGCACATCAATCCTTTTCTACTCCCTCAATTATAACTAGGGCTACGTTATGATTTGATGCCTCGCACGAAGATGCCTTTGCAGGTTGCATTTAACGGTGAACCTGGCATTGCAGTGAGAGCACAGATAAGGCCGCTCTCCACTATGCGATCTCTCGTGTATGACAAGTAAGGCCGGAGACTTGAAGCTTTTAGAGCAAGTCTTGCAGATATGTCTGTAGTGTGTTATTTCCGGAGGGAATAGCGACGATTGGTGGTAAGATTGGCCCCAGGTTTCTAACGCTCGCACCTGTAAAGCATAAAATTACGATTTTCTAGAATCCGCTTCATTTCTAGTTGAAATAGTTATATTTACAGCTTATAAGTTTTATATTTACAGCTTATAAGTTTTACAAACTCTTTCCAACCAAATGAATGAGGGGTTTTCACGAAAATTATTTATTTATCAATACATGAAACTAAAAGCTCATGGAAATGAAGCTGGGCTAGTCTAACATAAGTCTTGCATTTGGAGATGGAGGAAAAAATCGGGGAGAAAAAATAAAAATAAAAATAAATGTAGGTCGATTAATAATAACTCAATAACTAAATCAAATACAAGGTTTCCCATCCCATGCCCTAATATCAAAAAGAATTATTCGAAGAAAGACTTAATTATTCAATATGTTATTGATTGGTTCGTGTTTGTGGGATATGGAGGTTTCCTGGTTAACCAATGGTTTCTGAAGTTCTCTTAATTTGCGTTCCAAGTATTTAGATTAATACATGCAGCAATACAACTTTTTGAAAATAAATAGTTCACTGGACAGCCATATTTTCAACGTTTGACCGAAGATAAATTATGATAAACGTAATCTGGGCGGCGATTTAAATCCAGCGCAAAGAGTGATTAAATGATAGATTGTGATTTAAAGGCCTTTGTGAGATAGCTGCAACGCTGGCTTGATAAGAGATAAGAGCAAAAGGCACATTCATTAGCTGTTGTCATGGTGCCTAAAACCGTTCAGGTGGCCTCAAGATTCTCTTCACTGAGGGAGGATTTCCAGTTGCGGTACCTCAAAGGGCGCAGAAGTGATTCAAAAACAACTTAGACAAGTCACTTTCTTTACATACGTCATCAGAGTAGATCTGGATCAGTTTTCACATAAATGTGCGCTGGCACTTGGGTGTCTGAGAATTCTGTGTTTTCATCGTAATTCTCGGGATGTATGTCATGTTTCTTTTTCAAATGCGACCTGACGTTACTTTTGACGGTAGCACTAAAGTCACAAATCCTGCACTTGTATGGCCTCTCGCCAGTATGGGTCCTCGTGTGGTTCAAAAGGTCACTTGGCTTTTTGAACAGTTTCCCACACATAATGCAGAGATGACGGGCTGGTCGGTAGCGAGAAGGTCCATGACTGGTTGTTCCGAAAGCACGGACACTCTGTAAAACAGAACAGCAAATTCACTTTCCTTCAGGTAACATCTCTGAATAATGGTTATTATTCCTCAGAATTATTTGGTATTTAGAGATAGATCTATTCATACTGACGTTAAAGCCTTTTGCTGAGGTACCTTCAACAGTGCCCTTCACCTCCTGAACAGGTCGAAGCAGGAGAACTAAGCAGGAGAACTAAAGGAAGTTGCCTTAGAAACTTATGGCTAGGGACCCTTTCAAATCATGAAGAGAAAAAAAGTTATGTATCAGGTATATATAAACATGTATTAGCATGAGATGAATTAGAAGGAAAACTCGTCAATGTGTCTGTTTATTTGAGAACGTACCATCAACGAAACCGTGGCAATCCATCAACTAGAGAAATTTACACAATAAAAGTGAAATCAAATTCGTTGCAGATAATAATCAATATACCATAGTCCGTATGAACCAACTAAATATTGATTGAGGATAAATCCGCCCTTGATTGTGAACTACTTCCACTTAGTTTTGATTTTCGCATATTCCTGGAAGGCTTTCACTTATACAACAACGTGAGTATTACAGCATCCAGGTTGTTTGTTTAAGTTGAGAATTACTACAAATAACATGTGATGGCTGCGGGATGAGTTCTTGGATAAAAGCATTTACGTTTCCGTACTTGTCGTGGGCCTGCCTGATGTGCGCCCTCAAGTTACTTTTCACACTAGCAGCAAAGTTGCAAATGGTGCACACGAAGGGTTTTTCGCCTGTGTGCGCGCGGAGGTGGGCCTTTAAAACAGATGGGAAATTAAAAACCTTCCCACAGAAGCTGCACGAGTACCTTCCGTCGTCTTCACTCGAGGTGCTGACTGACTGTCTTTGGTCGGAAAGCGAAGGTTGCTGGAATCAAGAGAAAAACCAAGAGATCACTAACGTTGCTTTTTCTGGTTTAGGGTTATTTCTTTTATAGAAAAATAGAATAACGCCCTAACATGAAGTCCTTCAGCCCTGGTAATTCCTTTGAAATGCCTGTTCATTATTCACGAGGTTCGACTGTAATCAAATCTCCGTATTGCGATATTCATTTTGATCCTGCCTCACTTCTATAATATAAGAATCTAGATTTCCTTCCACTGCGTGGACCCTTCTGACATGGGTTCTGGTGGCAAACCTGCGGGCATATGCCACCCGACAGATGGTGCACACAAAGGGCTTCTCTCCAGTGTGACTCATAGCATGCCTCAACATGTCACAGCGGTAGGAAAACTCCTTCTGACAAAAGTTGCAGTAAAACTTCTTCTTTTCACCAGCTTTCTTAAGAAAATATTGATTGGCTGATTCGGGCGTCTGAAAAAAAAGAAAAAGAAGTATGGTCATCACCCGTTGGCTGTGCGCTGCTATGGCAATATATTCAGGACAGATCAGCATTATAGTACTACCATTAGTCATTCAAGTATCGACTCCCAATGATAGGATTGAAATTATTTTTAGACACAGATATGAGCCACTTTTGTCTTAGTTCACCAGGATGCTTCCTTCTACGAACTGAATAAGGTTTTCTTCAATAGAGTGCACTTTCCTGAGGTGTTGAAACGTGGATTGCTTCCAGCCATGAGCAGCATTGGCAGACACATAGGGCTTCTCATCGGAATGCGACTGAGAATCAAAATTTGAATCCCGTTCCACAGATATTGCAAATGAATTAACTGTCCCCTTTCCTACCCGCAGGTAGGTCAGGAATTACTAGCTGAAAGACGCAAAACTAATAGATGATAGAGTTCCATAAACGTAACAAATAGTCTAGACAGGAATCCGCTGCCATCCTACTTTGTTTTACCTACTTCAGATTAAGCGATTGTAACCTAGATATCATGTTGATTGATCGAATTCCAGCCAGGACGACAGTTGATTTATTCTAAATCCCCATTTAATATATTAATGTAGGGGCCCCAAGTTCGGCCAAAATTAATACGATTAGCATGCCCACCATTTATCTCCACCGATCCCAACTTAAATAGGGTGGAGTATTTATTGTGTATCTTAGGAAATGAAATCACACTATGCTTTCCACTAAGATCGAAGAAATAGAAACAAAACTGAATTCTAAGGACTTTTATTTCAACCAATATAATCCTATGGTAGTAAACTTGTCCATTTTAAGATAGACAGGTGCCCAATATTCCAACGTCAGGAATAGAGGGGTCCTGGCCCGCCACTCTTCACAACTGATATCAGATGCTCAACATCTCCGGACATTGAGTGTTTAGTTCTCAAATGCCCTCGAACAGAACTTTTTTGAGTGAAGGTGAAACTACAAATCCTACAGGTAAACGGGCGTTCTCCTGAGTGAGTGCGTTTGTGTCTGACGAGGTCTTTCTGATGATGAAAACCTTTACCACATGCAGAACAAGCAAACCTTTTCTTCTCTTTATGCTGTGGTCCCATGGCATCAAATTGCCCTACAGGAAAGCCCTGTAAAAGTAAGAACAAGGTTTGCTTACATATTTGGTAGTCTTTGGACAGACCCCTTATGGAACACATGCTATTTCTCACTTGGAAGGCATGTGTATTTACCATCAATAAAATTTAGATAAATTAACACCACTGTTATATTCAGTAATATCTGCAATGTATCTGTAAATCCTATATGTCAGTGAAGGTATACAATACAGTGACCATGTGTGTGTGTAACTTGCTTCAATTTGTTTTATAACCACTTATCAAGCTAAAATAGTAGAATCAGGAGAAGACAACAAACTGTTGGAATTTCTTTTGTGTTTTATTATCATTTTGTTTTATCAACTAGTTGACTAATGATCATATTACATGTAAACAGCAATCGGGACACAGATCTAAATGTTTGGTTCAACCCCTCTGTAACACAGGTAAGAATAATTGGCAAAATATCCATTATCTTGGGTATTGGTCTTAGGAACAATGGGAGACTCTTCCAACTAAATGTTGAACATAATGACGGAAGAATGGGAGACTCTTCCAACTAAATGTTAAACATAATGACTAACTGCTCGTCCTGTTGGGTACACCACGGATATAAATCTCTCAAAATCTGCAGTCTTTGAATGTCTATTCCTCAAATGGGCCCGTGCATTACCTTTAACTGTAAATGTGGAACCACAAATCTGACAAAGAAAAGGCCGTTCTCCTGAGTGAATGCGTTCATGCCTGGCGAGGTCGTTCTGATGTTGAAAACGTTTACCACATGTGGAACAAGCAAACCTTTTCTTCTCTTTATTCTGTGGTCCCATTGCATCAAATGCCCTTACAGGAAAGCCCTGTAAAAGTAAGAACAAGTTTTGCTTACAGCTGAGATCTCTAATAAAATGGTAAGAACAAGGTTTGCCCAAGGGCTAAAAATGTTATCCTACACGTATGTGGTTCAGGATACTTTTCTCTTCACCATGTCCTATTCCGACATGGAATCCTCTCACCCCACTCTAAAGAGAACAGAATCTGCCTACATACCTGTGATGATGCTATGATTAAATCTGAGAGAGGGGGAAGTAAGCTATTGATGTATAGCGCCAGTTCACAAGATAGCATGTTTGGTTATTACGAGGTAAGGTTACCTGCACTGATGTTTTACTTTCAAACATTGGTAGCAGCTATGCTTCGTTGCTAAATGTTTGACCTCAGATTAATACTTTTTTATTACTTTGAGGTCTAAATCGACAGGAGATGTGGGAACACCATGAATACTGAACCTAGCAATCTCCTTTAGAATGATCTCCCTCGAAACTTAAATAACACTTGTATCATCCTTTACTCCTGAAGAAGGGAGCAAAGCTCTCGAAATGTTGAGAAACAATAAAAGGAACATTCAACATTAAAAATCGTCGTCTCTCTGAAGATCTTAAAACGTTCAGGTGGTTCTCTACTCCACCAGTTAGTAGTGAAAACTCCCCATCTTAAATAACACTGAGCCCTATAACTTAGATAATCCAAATTCTCATTAGAATCAAATGAGCAATTTCAAATCACTTTTATTTCACCCTATACCGATTCTACAGTAGCAAACACATCCATATTAACATAAACAGGTCTCAAGTATTCCTTCACTAAAAGGCCAACTTCAGGTATAGACAGGTCCTGACTGTCCACTAGTCATGACTGATATCAAATGCTCAATGTCTCCTGTCATTGAGTGCTTAGCTCTCAAATGCCCTCGAACAGAACCTTTTTGAGTGAAGGTCATATCACAAATCCTACAACTAAATGGTCTTTCTCCTGAGTGTGTGCGGTCATGTCTGGCGAGGTCGTTCTGATGTCGAAAACGTTTACCACATGTGGAACAAGCATACCTTTTCTTCATTACATTCTGTGGTTCCTGGGCATCAGATTGCCCTACAAGAAAGCCCTGTAAAAGTAAGAACAAGGGTTGCTTACGTATTTGGTTGTCATTGGCTAGATCCCCTATGGAACACATGCTGTCTCTTTTTGGAAGGCATTGTAACATAAACCAAAGAATCTTTAACAAGAACAGTTGAGCTTTTAAAGGATTAAAGGTTTAGTAGGTCCTTCGGCGTTAATCGTCTTAAGCCTTCAGTTCAGTGGAACTGAAGATAGAAGTAAGGCGAGAGAAGAAAGGAAAAAAAAGAAAAAAAAGGTCGAGATGGGTCCAGCTGGGTAAGCATGGACAGGGGTGGGACTGAGTGACAACTAAGTCATGAATCTGGTCCGATAATGACTTCACACCTTTCACACTAGTATCAAATATTTTTTACTGTAGAATAGGCGGAACAAGTTTAACGAAAAAAGGATTAATGAAGAACATACATCTTCCGCCTAAATGAATAGAATTTAAAATCTACCATTCTTTAAGTATGGGCACCGAACATTAAGAATGTTGTACATGTCGCTGGTTTCTTTGCATTTGATTCATATCCACTTATCAAGTTAAAACTATAGGATCAGGAGAAGACAACAATATGTGGAAATATCTTTTTTTTATTCATCTTCGCTCAGTTTAATATAATTATAACATGTTAAAAACTGACTGGTCGTACATGTAAGCAGCAGTCAGGGCACTAACGTAATTGATCTTGAGTAATACCACTTTCAGGCAGTGGGGGGGTCAGGTTACAGAGGTTAACTGATGTAAAATAATCAATTTTCCAATATCATCATAATTAAATAATAATTGAAAATCCCACAGGAACTAGATATTTTTGTTAATAACTGAAACAAATCAAAAATCGAATCACCTTTATTACTGCCTGAATCTGTTCTTTGGTATTTCACGTTTCTGTATTAACATACAATAAGTAGTTCCCAGATATCACCCACCCAACTTCAGGTATAGACAGGTCCTGACCCTCCTCTCTTCACAACAGTTATCAGATGTTCAACATCTCCTGTCAATGAATGTTTTGCTCTCAAATGCGTCCTTGCATTACTTTTCTGAGCAAAGGTGAAACTACAAATCCTACAAGTAAATGGTCGTTCTCCTGAGTGAATGCGTTCATGTCTGACGAGGTCTTTTTGATGTCGAAAAGGTTTACCACATGTGGAACAAGCAAACCTTTTTCTCTCTTTATTCTGTGGTCCCATGACATCAAATTGCCCTACAAGACAGCCCTGTAAAAGTAAGAACAAGGGTTGCTTACATATTTGGTAGTCATTAGCCAGATTCCCGATAGAACACATATAATTTCTGTTTGTGGAATGCAGTGCACCTTGTACTAAATAATCTTCAATAGAATTTAGAAAAATTAACACCACCGTAATGATCTGCAATAAAGACCTTCCATATAATTCAAATACATCTACCATTCCTTTATTTATTTAAAGTGATTAGGTGAGTGCTGTCAGAGAATGGGGCTGTCATTTGTGTAACTCATGAGCATTGTTTCATATCCTTTTTATCAAACTAAAGCCACGGGATCAGAGACAAACTTATGAAATTTCTCTTTGGTTTCCAGTGGTGTGCAAGTTGTATCGCTTGTATTCCGAGTTGCCAGACTTTCAGAGCGGGCAGGTTCGATTACCTCCATTGACTTCCCCACAGAAATGTCACTTGTTTCATAGACGTGATAAAGGTTTCATAGACCTAAGTAGAACAGATGAAGCTGAAGAGTTAGTCGGTTAGCTTTTGATTGTCATCCGAGCGACACTAAAAGGGATTTCAGCTACACTGCAGGATGCACAGATATCAGGATGCACTAGGTGGTGTGCACAGCACATATCTTTAACATAAACCTTGCAATATTGTGTGGGAGACCCAGACCTAGACCTCCATCTTGGGATTGGGCCATCTACCCCTCCCTCTTATCTTACGATTCATTGCCATACATATCTGGCAGTCATTTAAAGATAACCCTTTTAAAACCTTGCGTTTGTTACATATCCATTTATCATGCTAAAATCGTAGGATCAGAAGACAACAAACTGCTGCATTTCCGTTTATCGTTTTATTTCTGTTCGCTTTATTTAATATCCAAATGTACTAGTTAAAAACTGACTTATCTGATAACATGTATGAAGCAGTCAGGACACTATAATATAGGAGTAATGCTTTCAAGATCAGAAGTAATACTCCAGTGCCACAGCGAAGTAAACAACAGGACCCCAAATAATTTATGCTTCTTTACTTTCTTTAGTAGCAAATCACCCTGCATAAGCTGCTTAATGAAATGTATTAACTGTAAGCTGAAAATATCGTACTTGTACGAGAGCTTATAAATAAAAAAACAAACAAAGAGGTTCACAACTAACGTAAAATTATCAATATTCCATAGATAATGTCACAAATTATTATATACAGCAGGAACAAGTTAACAGGTTCTCAGGAACAAGGGGAGAATCTTCCAACTAAATGTTACACATAATGACTTGGTGTTCTTCCAGTTGGGTACACAATGGATATAAATCCGTCTATATTTTCAGTCTTTGAATGTCTATTTCTCAAATGCGCCCGTGCATTGCCTTTAACTGTAAATGTGGAACCACAAATCTGACAAAGAAATGGCCGTTCTCCAGAGTGAGTGCGTTCATGTCGGCTCAAGTCTCTAATGGATATAAATGATTTACCACATGTGGCGCAAGATGCTTTTCTCTTCACAATATTCTGTTGTTCCTTGATATGGAATTTCTCGAAAAGGAAGCCCTGTAAAAGTGAGAAAGGGATTTGCTTACTTAGTTCAACCTGCACAAGCATACATAAAAGATATCACCTGAAGTATGTAGGCTATAATACCTCCGTTTTTCAATGTTGAGGTCAGATAAATCAGATTAAAACAATCACATTTGATTTGTATGGTGTATGTTTTCATGAAGGGTCAGAATTGACAATGGATATCAATATCGGTAGATTCAGGAAACAATGTTATAGCATATTAATGTCACGGGAAATATAGCACTCGACTATTCATGGGGCGATTCCTCCAACTAAATGTTAAACATAATGACTAACTATTCTTCCAGTTGGGTACACCATGGCACAATGGATATCTTTGAATGTCTATTTCTCATGATGAACATTTC
This sequence comes from Sthenelais limicola, assembly GCA_942159475.1. NCBI lineage: Eukaryota > Metazoa > Annelida > Polychaeta > Phyllodocida > Sigalionidae > Sthenelais > Sthenelais limicola. The sequence goes on along the minus strand of OW804096.1, from coordinate 109,673,889 downwards.
TTGGTACATATATCAATGTACTGTTTTCTGTATAGAAGGTCTTCAGATTCAAACGTAGTGGGGAACAGCTCCAGTACCACTGAGGTTCAAAACTGATATGTAATTCGCTAGGTTTTCAGTTTTGGCATGTCTCTTTCTGAGATGAGACCTGGCATTGCTTTTGATGGAGAAAGTTGAACCACAAATACGGCAAACAAAAGGTCTTTCTCCAGAGTGTGAGCGCTCATGTCTGCTAAGATCTTTAGTGGATTGGAATGCTTTACCGCATGTTGTACACTCATATTTTCCCCTCGTCGTATTGCGAACTGCTGGTACATGGTATCGCCAAATATCAATGCCCTGTAAAATTGAGAAAATGAATTACTAAAGTTTATCTCTTAAGCCACCCGAGTAATAATGGGGTATTTTTTTAGTTGGAATCCGGACTACAAATGAAGATAATCGGTAAATATGACGAGGCAAACACGGGGGTGGGGTGGGGTGAGAAAAAAAAGGCCGCGGAAATTCGGTTCCCCATCCTCTTAACAGACATCGGAAAGGACAGAGCTACTTTGGTAGTATACCGTCATATATTTCTTCTACGTTGAAGAGATAAGATAGGCAAGAAAACAACTTAGATCACAATTATAATACTTTTATTTAGCCAGAACAGTACCGAGCATCACAAATAAATACATTTCAACTAACTCATCTTGGGTTGAAAGGTTTGTTTTCAAACAGTATTTGTCCATTGTACGCTGTGGAGCAACATTCTCAGACATAGTGGGGTACTGGGCCGCCACTACGGTTCACAACTGATATATAATCACCAACATCTCCGGGCACAGTGTGTCTCTTCTTGATATGAGATCTAGCATTGCTTTTAATCGAGAAAGTGGTACCACAAATTGTGCAAATGAATGGCCGTTCCCCCGAGTGAATACGTTCATGTCTGCTAAGATCTGTCATGTTTTTAAAATTTTTACCACAAGTGGAGCAAGCGTTCTTGGGCCTCGTCAAATCCTGAAGCTCCCTGACAATAAGATGCTTCGTGGGAAAACCCTGTAAAATTGAGAACAAAAGTTGCTTACTTGGGTTCAATATTTTAAAGTTCAGAATCCATACTTTAGAATACCGGTAGACCATGCGTCCATGTGGACTGTACATTGAAGGGGAGGTGTTATTTTATGTTTAAAAAAAAGGGGGGGGGGGGCAATAAATTCAAGGGGAACCTTTTCTACCATGACTAGATTATGCTACAACAGACCAAGCCCGATTCTATAATGAACTATTTATAAGCGAGTGGGCGAAAATTGTTTCGATGCAGGGGCCACGTAACGAGCGTTTTAGAAGTTGAACACAATTGTCGGGGACGTGATACGATGGGACCTTAGACATTGGTAGATATCTGGTGTTGACTATTCGGATATATATTCTGTGATGGGATTGTTGTGGCAATTGATGCTTAATTACACGACTAGAATGTGCCTTTCCCTCTGCCTGTTTTATACGGGTTTTTTACTGTCAGTAATACTCTTATGTTTCCTCTCCAGGTGCACCTTCAAGTGGTGCTTGAGCGATGCCCTATAATCACACAAATCACACATATACGGACGCTCGCCTGTGTGAACTCTGTAGTGCCTCCGGAGCTGGCTTGACGAGCCGAAAGTTTTGCCACAATGCTCACAAGTCTTTTTCATAGTCCGCCAGCCCGAGGAAGGAGAGGAGTAGGCCAATACTCCTGACCCAAGAAATGCACTCTGTAAAAGAGAACATCAGTAAGTAAAAGGGTCCCTTAGCACGGCAGCTAAGTAGGGTATTGGTATGCTCGTACGAATGGGAGGTACAATTAAGGGTTTGGATGGTGTTCTAGAAGAACTAATGGTTGCACTAGTCACTAACTAAAACCACTTCTCCCTGTGGCCTTCTACAGATCAAATACAACATTCCACATTCAAGCAAAACAACACAAAGCTGAATCTCAGACATTCATTCAAATTTTTATTTTCGGAACAATAAAATCACTTGGATGAATTAAAGTCACTTTCTTCATAATATGAAGCAAACCTAATACAACCCATATTCCTCAAGTACATTGTCTTTGCCCAACTTTCAAAGTTATTTATACACGAGCAATATTATCTAACTAACGATTTCCTCCATCCTACTAATGAAACAAGAATAAACGGATAAAATGGATAACATTAAAGCTAAAACCTTCGTCATTTTGTAATGATGGGGTAATGATTCGGTTCCTAAATGATCTAAAGAAACAATAGTTTATGTTTAAAAATCCATGTAACTAATCATTTTTATACTACATGTAACAATGATGAAGAACTGAACTCATTTTTAGTGCTTCTGCAGAAATATCTCGCCTATAGAAAATCAGCATTTTCCAGTCTATGAATGGTTACAACATGTCTCTTGAGGTGACTCTTTTGAGCACTACAGAAGCCGCATATGCGACATTTAAATGGCTTCTCGCCCGTGTGAGTTCTTACGTGGGAAAGCAGGTGAGACTTGTTTTGGAAAATCTTCCCACAAACATTACAAACGTGCCGAGGCTGACGCACTTGGTATTTCTTGCACATCTCATTCGGAACCGGAGGCCATTTGTTCTGGAAAAGAGCAACACAGGCAGTCTTTATTTGAACCCTTTTGTTTCGTCCGCATCGTACTTGTTGATGACAACTAATGTAAAGGGAACAACACACAATGCAATGTCTGGTTACAAAATCATGGCCTCACTCGGGCCTGCATGGTGGAACTTTCTATCTCGAAGTGTTACATTCATATTGACATGAGGTAGTTGGTCTTACTATTTTACGATACTCGGCGCTGAATGGGTTAAACCTTTCAATCGTCTCCGCTTATTCAAGGATGGGAGGACTCACTGAACCATCCGCTCAGAATTTGCTAGTTGATGGAGACCTATCTCAGTTGGTTGTTATCTCGTACCCATAGAGATTTATTTGGTCAACACATCTTGTGTTGCCCGAGAGAAAAGCATGCATTAACAGAATGCCCAGTCCTATTAAAACATGGCACCATGAGTCATTGCTAGTAATGTTTCCTGGTATTACTCCTCCATTTCGTGGCTAACATATTGATCGATTATTTACACGCTCCCTGACTGATTTTCTCGGGACTAAGGGCTTCAGACGAGCTGCATTTCATCGCCAAATTTACATCACTACTTGACAAAAACGGCGGAGTGCTTCCTCTCCAAATGCCTTTTGAGATGTACTTTTTGAGCAGCACTGTAATGGCAGTGCGGACACTTGTATGGGTGATCTCCAGTATGTGTCCGCTCGTGCATTATCAGGTTGGACGGGTGCGGGAACAGCTTGCCACAAGTCTCACATGGATACACTTTCTTTCTTTTATGATCAAGCCCTCTCGGCGAGTTGCTTAGACGCTGGATGAACAGTCTCTGGAAGAGAGAACAACATGAGATAGAGATAGTGCTTCTGATAGGGTGCAATGGCTATGGAAGAGGGAGAGCCACTGTAATGGTTGGTGCTAGGGTTGCTTGGCCTTCCCTCGGATAATGCATCGCAGGTAAGGTGCATTCTCAGGGAAAGTCGTGCGCTCTCAAGGAATGGATTCAATCAATCTTCATCTATTTAGCAAACATAATAGTCTCCCAGTACCACTGAGAAAGCTTTCGTTTAAAAACTACGGATTGGGTACAGGTTCTAACTCGTCCTTCAGTGCAGACATGTTAGTGGCGATTTTATGCACACGAAGCATGTGTCTCCTCACAGAAGACTTTTGTGAGGCGGCGAATGAGCACATGGAGCAATGGAAGGGCTTCTCGCCAGTATGTGTTCTCACATGGCGTTGCAGCTCAGAGTTGGAAGGGTAGAGATTGCCACAATACGTGCAGGGGTACCTCTTGTTAAACATGACTCCTGCGGCTGGTAGATTTGGTGGAGATGCTAGGGAGGTCTGCAACACACAAGCATTTACACGGTCATCATCAGTACACTGCCCAGTGCCATGCACGTTCAGCTCCTTCATCATTTTTTATGATATCATTTCGCAGGTGCATGGCGGAGACGGTTGGTTAGCAGGAAGAATCAGGCAATTTTTCATTGTTTAATCCACACCAACTTACAATCTGGGTTAGTATTCAGCAGAACAAAACGATTGCGTGTGGTTTCCAAACGTGCAATCAAATGCTTAAGAATAAGTTGAAGAGTATGGGGAGCCCGGTCATGGCAAAGAAGCATCACCATCTTACAAAACCTCCAGACCTTTTTTTTCTTCCCAGGAATACGGCTTAGCCATCTATCACAAACATCTATAGTATATTATGTCTGGTAGGGTTTAGCATTTTAAGAAAATGCGACAAACTTTCAGATACTACTTTATTGATCTGTCGCAGCACAAATACAATCTCCGGGGAGTCATCTGACTATGTTGTCATCATCAATATTTAGTAATGGATGGTACAGTAGTACTAATAAAACAGATTTCTGCTTGCTACATCTACCATAAATGTGTTCACATTATTTGCCATATCGAGTATAAGCCTATCCAAAACCTTCTAATGTAATGTTACTACTCCTTGAGTCAGTGTCTAATAAAGGAACCAATCACAAATACCGTATAAAAAGGATAGGAGGAGATTGCTATTTTCCCGAACCAATTCAACACAAAAAGTCCTGATGAAGAAATTTCAAACATTCTAGGAGCTCGTCTTTTCAGATAATCTGTTTTAATTAGTTGAGACAGGTAGCACGAAGTCTCAGAGCCATTCCGTTGTAGTTGGGGGCACACATCAATATGATTCCACATCAGGGTGTCTTCGCTGCATATGCCTCTTCACATGACTTTTTTGTGTCGAGCTATAGCGGCAATAGCTACATTTGAATGGTCGCTCGCCTGTATGGGTTCGGCTGTGCACCAGGAGAGCAGCTGGACAGGCAAAATCTTTACCACACAAAGCGCAAATGTGGTTCTTCAGGGGCTTCCGTGACTCTTCTCTCACAGCCAGCAGCTCGTAATGAGGCTTCTGCAGCTAGAGAAAATGAAACAGAAGCAGCCCTTTACCAAGTTGATTTTACTACAATGGCATATCAGACAATACATGCCTTTACAGTCTCTCCCAACGACGTTGTACGGATAACAACTACAAGAAAACGAATTTTCACCCAACGGTTTATTTGGCTGTAAGATAGAAACACTGCAAAAGTTCAGTACCTCTAGTTTAATGTGACCTTAATAATTGTAAAACCTTGAGTCAGGCATCACCCTATAACTATTTCAACACCTTGGTGCCCCACGAGCGATTTCCCAGATCATTTTTCAAGCACACCATAAATTTGGAATAAGCATGACGATTCCCTTATGAAAATGAAAGCTTGGTGTGTGCACATCTAAGTAAACATTCGAACACTCGATTGATTAGACAAAAAAGTACTAAATCTACAATCTTTGCTACAATACAACCTAATGACTTGCCTTGCAACAGAGTGCAGAAAAGGCAATATATGTATGTACTACTATTAGCAATAAGAATACGAACGAGATCTTTCTTCCGGGTGGTTCACAAGAATCCTTTTTAATCAAATAAATCCCAACAGTTATCTACCAGTATCACATGGACCATTTTAGAGCTATTTGTTAAACGCTTTAGTGATTTGAATGTCCAAGTTGCAGTGCACTTCTCTTTCATGTGTTATTACGTTGGATCTCTCTCTGGTTGAAGCTATATTCGCAATTATCATATTATTTGTATGGTCCCTCGCATTAGGGGTTAGGGAATACTGGTGCAAGTCGCTAATTCGGTTGGAGGTTCTAGCAGACACATATCATGAAGAGAGGTTTCAACTAAATATGAAGAGGTATCATGTAGCTTGTCGTATGTATCTTATTAGATGCTAGCAGTCGACCAAGAGATCTGATTCATAAGGAGAAAGTATCCGGTAACCGGAACGTCTCTAACTAACTAAAGCACGATTAACATTTGGGTGGGGAGGGGAATGTAGTTCAGTAGTAATGTTATTGTCACCAGATATGGATCTGCCAGGGAGGCCTCTATTGTGGTCATACGTAATTGAAAAACACCTAGACAAATTAGGGGGTAGCTAATAAGGCCATTTGTGAAGGCAACAGTTTGTGACAGAAGTGTCAAGCAAGACCCAAATTAGTGTTTACTGCTCAGGCATGAGTATTCTGCATGCTTTCGCAGCATATGATCCTGTAAGTGATGTTTACGAGCAGCAGAATAATCACATTGTGTACATTTGAATGGACGCTCGCCAGTATGGGTTCTGTTGTGTCTGACGAGTCCGGACGGGCTAGCAAATCCATGGCCACACACTGAGCATTCAAATCTTCTGGCCTGAACACGACTTGCTTTCCAGTTGTCTCCCAGCAGATACCGAGTCTCATCGGGCAGCCGATTAGTTCTCTGCGACCAAAGAAAATTGAAAGGATGTAACAGAACCGTAGCTTCATCAGGTTTTTCATCTTACTACTACCTTATCTCGGAAGATTTATTGCTGCGTCATATTTGTTTAGCTGTAACCGTTTGAGACATGTATCGCCCCCGCCCCCTACAACTACACACCTTCTGCATCCACGGTTTGATCTACAACTATTCTCAGTTATCCTCTTCAATGCCTGAACGCTGACAATGATGCCTGGGATGTTATGCTAGGTCGACAACGCTAATAATTACTCGAAAAGAAAAAGGATGAAATTCAATCATATTTATTCCATACGAAAACTCACTACATATTAAAAAGAATACAAGCATAAATCTACCCTAGGTCTTCTAAGTCTGTTTTATCATGGAGATGATCATGTAATGAGGGAGATGGTGTCCATGAGCATCTCAACTCTTTTTAGCCTTCTTCTTATGATTTTCCTCAACGGTGAAAACCCCACAAACTCCTGGATGCTTTCGCTCCATGTGTTTTTTCAAGTGGCCTTTCTGAGTAGTGCTATGGTCGCAATAATTACATTTAAAAGGTCGTTCGCCGGTATGCGCTCGGCTGTGTCTGGTGAGGTCTGATGGACAGCTGAACTCTTTGTAACAGACAAAGCAGGCATGAATTTTCTTCAATGAGTTTTCCTGTACACCTTCCCCTGAGGCAAGTAGCTCGAATTGGTCCTGGAGCAACAGAAAATGAAAAAGAGCATTTTTACCACACACCTTAAACTTTGATTTGTCCTGAATGGAGGTATTATAGTAAGGAAAAGGAGCAGGGACTCGAACAGTCTAAAGGTCATCATTGTGAATACCTTTAGACATACTAGAAGCAGCTACGTCATGATGAATCCGATCTACGGTTAATTAAGCATGCAGTTGACTGGGTTAGTGTAAATCTCATATAAAGCACATAAATTCTCGCCATGATTATCCTAGAAGTTACTGAAAATAAAAAGGGAACTAGTCCTAGAAAGGATTTCGAATTACATGTACCTACTTCAGGGCTCGAAAAAAAACCTGTTTAGTTCCCCGGGGCAACTAAAAAATGTCTCTGGGCAAGTAACATTTAATGTTAGTTGCCCGATTGGGCAAGTGAAAATCTCTACGGCGCCGATTTCAAACCCGTTGTGATGTCTACTCACAATGAAAGAAGATACATACAGATCAGTGTAATTTCGTTTATAATTCTGCAAATAAATTTGGGCAAGTGAAAAATGATGTTGGGCAAGTGCAGTTGGTAGGGTTTTTTCGAGCCCTCCTTTCGCTAATGGATATATACATGTAAAAGGTATTTTAAACTACCAGCGAGAACTAGAAAACCTATTATGCCGAAGAACATTCGGTTACGACCAAATCAATCTGTAAATTTAGTAAAAGACACTGAAATATATAAATAATATATATCCAAAAATTATAATAATCTTTGATATCTCGCGCGATTTTATTCAGTAGATGTGGTCAGTCATGCATCATTATTTCATTCAGTGTCATATGCGGGAGAACGTCCATACCAGACGCCCATTCATTGACATCGGACTTGAGCTGCCCAATCTATGTTTTTGTTCGAAAAGGAGTCATGAAGAATTCGATATGGCTTTATATCAATTTTATTGAACTTCCTATCCAACAAAAATCCGAGTATAAAATATAAAACACAACAAAACAAGTTATTAAAATTTAATGTCCACCCCAGTTGTGAATGCCATTTGTGAAAAAAATAAATGCCGTAGATGTTAATGATGCTTCATGTTCACATGTCTCTTCACATTGCTCTTGTGGGTGGAACTATAATCACAGAGTTGACACTTGAACGGTCGCTCGCCTGTGTGAGTCCGGCTGTGCCTCAACAGTTTAGATTTAGCATCAAATATTTTGGCACAATGCAAGCACTGGTGGAGGTCTTGGTGAGATATACTTGAGAGGTTTGGTGGAACTTCTATATGCTGGCTTAGCCTCTGCAGTGAGAGAAAACCAAATAAGATTTTGTTAACTACACGGCGATAACAACACGATTTACAGACAACTATTTCTTATGCTATTTCCAATTTTTATTTTCAGTTGGTTGTTCTTCTGGGATATCCGCAACCTTATGCCTGGCCAAGAGATGCCCCTTCAAGTGGGTTTTTCGAGCGGCTCTGTACGGACAATAAGAACAAGGATATGGTTTCTCGCCAGTGTGTATACGCATATGGACATCCAGTGTTGAGGGGTAATGACACTCAATTCCACAGATATTACATGTGCATGACGGCTGCTTCTCCCCCGTGTTATTAAATCCAAGAAACGCATCCCTGACGGTTTCTGGTATCTGCAACGAACGGGACACATTGAATGAAGGGCGAACTGAAGAACCAAACGCATCTAACCACAAAATACTGTGATCAAACGGAGATAATAACTTAGTAATGTTAGGTTTTGCACTATTTGTGCATTTATTGGTTTTATTTAACCAGGGTAGGTATACATATAAATATATATGTGTGAGTGATGTGTACGAAATCGCAGATCAGGTTAGCAGATACATGTACTATAATTTCATCATCTATATTTTCTGAATATCAAAATATAGATGATGCAATTGATGGGCATGCACCGAGCCACTGACTTGTCGAATTATGGTAGTCCAATAATACATAGCTTGCAAGTATGACAACACATACAACAGAGATAATAGCCAGTTGTGCAATTTCCAGTCCATAACACAATAGAGGAAAGTAGATGGCAAACAGCGAGCCAGTGATAAGGAGAGTGGGCGTAGATAAGTCAGTACTATATTATACGTCTCTAAATACTTTTAACTACTGGAATACTAAATTGATTGCAGTTGTTCTAGTCACTGTTCACTGGATATAGCATATGGGGATCAGAGTAGGTCGCACCATTTAGTCGGGTATTCCTATTCGTTGATTTGAAGTCTTATACCGGTACTATTCCGTGGATGTTCAGATTGGAAGTAAAAATCTTTTACGAATTGGGACTTTTTTTTATTTTATTTTATTTTTCTCATTTTGTTTCAGGTAACCGGCCTGTTTCCTCCCTACGAATCTGGTTTTGCCCTATTCCCTCGACAGTGAGTACTCCTGAGTGTTTGGCTTCCATGTGTTTCTTAAGGGCTCCCTTTTCTTTAGCACTGTATCGATTGCAGACGTGGCAATGATAAGGCCTTTCCCCGGTGTGGGTTCTTGTGTGCCTCATCAATAATGCAGGGCGGGAAAAGGGCTTGCCACAGGTTTCACAAGGATATTCCGTCTTCTGCTCAGGTGCATTAGGCGTAAACCTATGCCATACTGAGGGATTTCCTCTGAAGCTTAGAGGAGATACCTGTAAAGACGCAGAAAAAACAAGTTTCATCCGTTTGTTCGCAGTTCGGCCGTTAATTAATACACTTTTAATCAGCGTGTTACTATAAACTATGTATGGTTTTCATATGGCGTACGACATTGCTCTTTTTAGATGCGCTGTACGAACAGACACTACAGCTGAAGGGCTTTTCTCCAGTATGGGTCCTTAAGTGAATCGTCAATTTCGAAGGGTTGGGAAATAGCTTGCCACAGGTGCCACACACATAGCTTTCTTTCGTAGCTGTCCTTGGCGTCCATCCTAGCTGGTCACTGAATACTCTACAACTTGGGCGAGACACCTGTTAAAAGTCAGTATGAGAGCTATTTCATTTATTTGCTGGTGTGTGAACATACGGTATATATTACTGAGCCACAAAAGAGGGCTTTCTTAATTAACGATTAGGACAAGTAAGAACCACCCAAATGAAAGCGCGTTTTATTTATTGGTTAATGTTTACACTTCATATGACGTACAAGGCTGGATTTCGTTTCGGTTTGTACTGAAGGTACATATAGTGCATGAGAATGACTTCTCTCCAGGGTTACGGTACCGTCAGACTGGAGGGGTGGGAAAATGACCTGCCACAGGTTTCACTGTGTCATTGGAACAGAACAGGTTATGTATATGATGGAAAACTGTATCATTGCAAGGCCCCTGGATTTTTGGTTTTCCCCACGTCAGAAATGATAAGTAAAGGGCTTGTCCCCGGCGACTCTTCAGAAAGTGGCTTGTCCCCGTCTCACAACCCTGCCTGTCAGCTTACACCTGCATTTTTATGAGTATAATTTATTAATTACATTCGGTTAAATCGTTCAATTTGATATATACGCCGATAAGAAATAAGGACTTCAGACTAATTCTGCCAACTGAGTTTGATTGTATATTTTTATTACATAAAACAGAAAGAAACTTATTGACAAGTCCTTGAAGGTGAAATGTCAAGTCAGTAGGTCGAAGGAGTTTCAGACTTAGTCATTATATTTCTATGTACTAAAGTGTGCCTGTTTTTCATATGACGGACAAGGCAACCCTTAGTAGCTGAGCTGTAAGCGCAGAGAGAGCATGTGAAAGGCCGTTCCCCAGTGTGGGTTCTTGTGTGACGTTGGAGATCGGTCAAGGACCCGAATCGCTTGCCACACGTCTGGCAGGCAACACCTCTGCCCAACACGGGGCCTTTAATGCTGTGGCCTTTCTCCGGTGTTGGCCATTTCACCGTCCAACCGCTCTGTAATTGAAGAATTAAATTGCCTGATTACTATTTGGAAAGCGTCTTCCATAGATAACAGAGGGCCTATTTCTTTTCCGACGGAGGACTAATGATCTATGACAATATAGATCTGGGGTAAGGCACCAGATAATATGAAATAATTGAAAAGGGGCATTTGCAAACAGGGTTTTCTTGCTTTAACTCTGATGATCCTGGTTGGACGATCTTTTTTAATATATAAAATATCTGTCATTTAATTCACATTAGATATCCGTCAAACCGACCAGGCGATTTCTTACATGAAGGTCTCGCGATGTTTACGTTTCATATGGCCATTGAGATGCACTTTCTGAGAGGCGCTATACGGGCACAAGCCGCACTTGAAAGGCTTCAGACCAGTGTGTGTCCGTGAATGCACTTGCAGGTTGTAGGCATTGGCGAAGAGTTTTCCACACAGTGGACAGTCGAATTTCCTCTCGCACATATCGACGCCTCCGCTAAAGGCTTTACCGAATGATCTCTGTAAGGAATCGTGAACACCAACACTTAAAATGAGCTATCACGTCATAAACAAAATACATTTTTAAGTGGATTCATGCTCAGTAAAGGAAGATAGTTCCCCGTCTACTCTACCCATGGCAACACTAGCTAGCAACTCTCGTAAAAACCTGAGTAAGCTAAGACAATAATTTATTTAAACTTCGGCCGTTTCCTTTATTCGGAACATCTATTGTGCCAGTATTACAAAAAATCGCACCGAGAGAAATATACATATGATATCCATCACAACCACCTTTGAAAAGTCCATCAACTACCTCTATTTCAAGATATCTATATAGTTATTTATATTATTAAGATTGGTTATTTTGTGCTTGGCTTGGATGTGCTTCCTTAAATTGCTTTTATCAGAGAAGGCAAGCGCACATATTTTGCACTTGAAAGGCCGCTCGCCAGTATGGGTTCTAAAGTGCCTTTGGAGGTCCTTATTTGTAGTGAAGCGTTTGCAACAAACCTCACATACATAGACCCTGAGTGGCGGGGCTGGTCTCGAGGATGGGATAATCAGCACCGCATCGTTTGAGTGATCACTCTGTAATAAATGACAAAAATGTGCTGTAGTTTTGCGTCTTACTTTGAACAACAATTTCGGCTAAATTACTCGCCATGGCGATCTTCCTTTTAACACGTTTCTGAAGGGCAGTTATTCAGAACCAAAATGGAATCGTTATCTAAATGTCTGTAAGTGAATATTTAAATCCTGACTAACCAAGGTATAAAATCAGAGACCCGGGAATAATACAAAAGACTCCACCAAATACCATATCAAGATTTTATTGATAACAAATATTTCCATAAATAATGTATAAAACTCTTTAATTTGGACCCTTCGGCAAGGGTTAACAAATACCTAAAACAACATCCTTTCCAACCTAAGATCTTGAGAATCATCAGGGTTTCTCCTTTTTCCCTACAAATGTCATGTGCTTTAGTCTACGTTTAAGGTCCCTTTGTTTAATCGTTTCATCCTCAATAAAAAGATTAATGTCCTCAACAATTTTGTGCTGCCTCATCAGGTGTTTTCTAACATTACCCTTGTCGGCCGTTCTATGGTCACACATCCGGCATTTGAAAGGCCTTTCGCCGGTATGAATTCTAACATGTCTATCCAAATCATTGCGAGTTCTGAATGGTTTGCTGCATTCCTCACAAACATGAATTTTCTCCACGACGTTTCTCGGCCAGTCTGGATTTCCATACAGAGTAATCTGCAACACACAAATACCAACAACTTCAATGCTACACCACTTGACAAGTATATTCATGTGTGCAATGTTAACAAGTGTGACATGTATATGTAACTCTTTCTCTCTCTCTCTTGGAGAGTCTGGGTCATGGGGCAAAGTGTTTACTCATAAGCTTTACATAGACACATCTAAGCAGCTATTGGGGATGATACGATAAACCCAACGGTTGAACAACTGGGAATAGTCCACCTGAGATGGGATTGGGGTGACCATATGCCAACGACAATGTATTACTACCAACGATTGTCCGGCGTCTATTGGATATGTCTAGGACAAGGCTCCTTCCTTATTCTGAATATAGATACTGGAATTTGTCCCGAGTTTATGAATTTTCAGCAGATGAGATTTCACAGAACACTTCCTGGCTGCCTGGTAGCCACACAGCGTGCACTTGAAAGGCCTTTCTCCGGAATGCGTTCGGAGATGTCTGGCATGGTCACTGACTCGGGAAAATTCTCTTCCACAGATGTTGCAGGCGATAACTTTGAGTCCATCGGAAGAACCATCACCAGGCAAGCGAGGTGGGCGCTGCAACGAAGGATAACACTAAAATGTATAACTTTTACAACTACTCGCATTAAACGTCTGAGCAACTTCGCACCAGTCATGACGTTTTAACTAGGTCTGTGGTATCCTAGCATCTACCATATAGCATTCGTAATTGGTTTTCTTGTCGTGGACATGTGTGACATGCCTCTTGAGATCACATTTTTGAGTTGCCGCATAATTGCACAATATGCATTTGAAAGGCTTTTCTCCCGAATGGATGCGGGCGTGTCTAACGCAATCGTGTTTGCGGATGAACTCTTTGAAGCAAACCGGACAGCTATATATTTGTTTTCCTGTGTCAGACTTAGAGGTCAATGGGACATGCTGGTGCAGCTGGAAAAGAAACACAACTACAACTGTTACATGGTTGGAAATGATGGATCACAATTTGTAGCTTAGAGGGAAATTACGCCTAAGGTACCGTATGAAATATGGTGACACAGCATTCAGGCTGAGTAACAGTCCAGGTCTATATATGGATAATCAGGGTGAGTGTGTGCCTTGAGCCTTGGTAAAGGCCTCCGGCAAGATAAATGGCATAGATCAGTGGCACGGCACGCCTGATGTATTCGAACATATCTACAAGTAACCTAACCTTTTCAAATACTGTCTAGTAACCAGCAATGAAATCAAAATGCAGTGAAAGACAAAAAAAATATGTATGTCCTACTCGTGCAAGAGAGACATACTTGTCACTATGTTGAATTGTTTTAAGCGAGTCATTGGTGTCTTCCTGGATCCTATTAAATTAGCTTAGCTGAAGCGGTCATTTAGCTGCAAATCTGAATGTCATGGGCTTTGCCAGCACATCACAATAATTTTAATTTCCATCTCCTACCGGGGCCAGAATAGCCTGTGCGTACAAGTGTTACAGGTCTTGGAGCCATGAAATGGCAATTCGCAACAAGTGCTTGTGAATTAAGGCATTGGGTTTGGGATTTTTATTTATTTTTTTTTTTTTTTTTTTAGAAACCTTCGGTTATAATCATATAGGACTCGTAATCATCGATCTTCTTATGAATACTATGCATGTGAGATTTCAGATGCCATTTCATGTTTGCCTTATAACCACAGAAACTGCACTGAAAGGGCTTAAGTCCTTCGTGTATGCGACTATGTCGCTGCAAGGCCTGATTAGTCTGGAGCCTCTTGCCGCAAGTGTCACACTGAAATCTTTTAAGGCCTTCTGCTTGTAGCACAGGGATCCATAGTTGCTGAAATGAAGAATGATAGCTCTGATATTGAAACGTTTCTTTTATAACCTTAAGGTAAGGTAAGCTAAGGTTTAGTAGCAATCAAACTGATGGCGTTCTGGCATTCGAGCATTTCTGAAGAAAGACACTTAAGACAGTAAAAATTAATGTTCGAAGGGTTACAGATTTGGGAATAATCACTTCAACCAACGATGAGGACAATTAAGGTTTTTCACATTCAATTTATTTCACTTATATAAAAAGATAAGGATGATTCCGATAGCGTGTCTTGTCAACAGTAGTTAACATATATGGGTTAGCCCTGACTTCCATTAATTTACATGTAAAATATGCCGACCCATCTCAATGATGAACGTATTCGATGGAACAAACGTAACGACGTAACTTAAAACTTCAGTTCTGAGAAAGAACAAAATACTTTGTTGAACTTATTCACCAAGACTTTTGCCAGGCTTTGGCTTTCTAGCAAGTTATTAGTTAAAGACTTGACTGTTGAGGCACTGTTTGAGGTGGAAATGTAGGACAGAACGTGAATGAACGAGTCATTCCTGGGACCAGTTACATAAACCATTCTATGGATTGGCTCAGTCAACTCAAGATCTTTAATGATTAGAACGTCAATCTTGATAGAAATAGATCCACTAACTTCGTTCATAACCATTTCTTAGGATCGATTTTTCGAAGATGCCTCGGGAGAAGATCCTTTCTTCCAGTGTCGTTGTCAAACAACATGCATCTTTCGCCTGTCTGAGTTCGCATGTGTCTAACAAGTGTAACGTTAATTATGAAAACAGCGTCCACAATCACTATAACTTTTCCTTACAGCGTTTTAGTCCACAAGTCTCTGTTGAACTGAAATGAACAACGACTTACTACCAATTATCCTCCCACCAGAGAACTCTGAGCAATACATATTAGTTCTCAAGTCCTTCCATCAAGTACTACTACCCGGGTTTTTACATATCATCAAGGAATAGGGGTCACCAATTTCCTTGTGGCGAGCTACTATGTGCGTTTTGAGAGTGAATTTCCGGGCAGACTGGTGGCCACAGAGTCGGCATTCAAAGGGCTTTTCACCAGTGTGTATTCTCATGTGTCTCCTGAAGTCATTCCTGTTGTAAGAACGCAGTCCACAGACAGCGCAGTGATATTCACCCTTCCCAATATCAGGCTTCTCTTTACCTTGATTCCACTGAAATTAGAATAGCAAAATATTATGGTTGGTACTCATGGTTAACACACCTCTGAATACTTCTAGGCATAAGACATATCCGTATCATCCCCTTTGTTGGGTATGGAGTTTCCCACATCGGTGTCCACTGACCTATGAACGTTCATGTAGGAGTGGTGATCATGATTTATCTTATGGACGGATACAATGTGCTTTTTGAGGTTGAATTTCCTGGCAGATCGGTAATCACAGAGGGTGCACTCATATGGCTTTTCTCCAGTGTGTACCCTCTGGTGTATGACAAGGGCCATGTGGGATTCAACCCGCAGTCCACAAATATTGCAGCGAATATTACTCCTCTTTTGAGTAGATGCCGTCATACCTCGATGTAACTGAAAGAAAGAATGACAAAATGCGCATCAGCGTTCTCACTTAACACTATTATTGGTGCTTCGGGTAAAAAAAACACTCCTCATAATAATATCTCCATATTGTATCCCTCATCTATTACTTCTGTAGGTAGTACAAAGTAAGCCATTAATATCAGGATGTTGAGAACATAATGGAATGGATATTTCATAATGAGTCATGTATGTCTAGGCAGATTAATGCTGTCTTCCAACAGTTCTATGATCTAAGATTTTAACCACAGCGCCTGCCACTCTTCGGGAGATCCCTTTCTCGATTCAACCGAAATTAAAACCGGGGCATACACTAATATCGTTCACATAAACCTCTTTCTTCATGACCTAGTCTCAGATTTGACCACTTCTTCACGGAGGCCTACATTTAGTGTTGCATCACGATTCCTAACGAAGGAATAGGGACTGACACTAATCCTATGGATATTTACTACATGGGTTTTCAGGTTGAATTTCCGGGCAGATAGGTAACCACAGAGAGTGCACTCGTAGGGCTTTTCACCAGTGTGTGTCCTTATGTGTCTTCTAAGATCTCTCGAAGATTTACACCTGCGTCCACAAATAGAGCATTGAATGCTCTGTGGATGGTAGTTCCGACTGCCTTGCTTCAACTGCAATTAATAAAAATGGCCAGATACTTATTAACATTCTCACCAACCCTTCTTCACCAGTATCAACAGATAATATATACGTGAAGAGGAATGTCTGCTATGAACATTCACTTAACTAGGCACTGTTCCATGGGTCTTGATGAAGTTGTAAGGATTGTCCAATTGTTTATGTATAGTAATTATATGACTTTTGAGGCCGAATTTTCTGGCACACCTGAAATGGCAGAGGGTGCATTCAAAGGGCTTTTCACCCGTATGTATTCTCAAGTGCCTCCTAAGATCTTTAGCTCCTTCACATCTCCGTCCACACACATAGCACTCATTGTCCGTTTTCAGGAAGTCAGAGGTCCTTGAGTCCCCATCCAACTGGAAATAATAATGGACAAAACTAAATAATCATACTAATAAACATTCTCCTTTGCCACTTAAGCTTTAAATGATCACAATTCATGAATTGGACCGTTGCTGATCCTCGCAGTTATTCAGTAAACAAAAACTCCTGAGAAACGAAATGGCAAGAGATTTTATGAACGAATTTGTGTAGGCATACTTCCTATGGACAGTCATAATATAGGTTTGGGGGATCGATTTCCAAGCAGATTGCACTTTCCAATCTGCATTCTTATGTATCCTAAGACCTGAGTTTCATAAGACGTTCATACCTGTCCCAAAGTGCATTCAATGCCAGTTTCTTGAACTGGAGGATCAGTTTCTCGTAACCCACTTCCGAAATGAAAACAGGTTTTGTTCCTTAACACGTGACTTAGGTATACACAGACTCATGAAACTTCATGAAGGGATAATGGATCGTCACGTTTCTTGTGGATAGTTATATGATTTTTAATGCTGAATTTTCTGAAAGCCGAATAGTGCGTTTATTTATGTCTCTTGATCTCTAACACTTGTGCCTTTGCTGTTAGAATCCATCACGAGTGATTATTTTATTCAACACATGGCTTAAGTACCAACAGCATCATGAGACTTCATGAAGGAATAAGGATTGGCAAACTTCTTATGGACTGTTACTATGTGAGTTTTGAGATTAAATTTCCTTGCTGATCGGTAACCACAGAGGGTGCACTCGTAAGGCTTTTCACCAGTGTGTGTTCTTACGTGCCTCCTAAGATCATTATGGACAGGGAATGCCTTTCCACACAGGTTGCATGGAAACATTCTCTGGTGCTCCAATGAGGGTTCCCATGCCCTGGGAGGCTGAAACAAACAAGAATGCAACAAAAGTTATCCCATAGACTCAATACTAGCTCAGAACGATCTAGGACTGGGTAAATGTATGACCGGTGTGGGCAATGCTATTTTTAAAAGGACTCGATAGAGAAGGATTCAGTAGATAGGACCCACCCAACTAGGGCCCTTTACAACCGAGTGATCAGGTCAATCAACACAGCAGATATACTTTATCATTTTATTAAAAGCTTTTGCAGCTTAAAATCCTAACGGCACTTAAAATTAATGTGAAACTATTTTTTTGAAACATGTTTTTCCAATTCCTATTCTAATTCTGGGCTATTGGACATGCATATGGTCATATAAGGATCAGTCTCAGACTTCTTGTGCACTGCAAGTAGGTGAGCTTTAAGGTTCCATTTCACAGTTGCTCTGTGGTTACACAAGAGGCATCGATAGGGCTTCTCTCCGGAGTGGATTCTGGTGTGCCGAGTCAGATCCTTTTTGAAGGTGAATTGCTTGCCACAAATTTTGCATATAAATTTTTTGGGGCGAAATACTGCAGGATCAGGAAACCATCCAGACTGAAAGGACAAGGATATTTCAGGTGATTGTCATTTCTCCTTTATTCTAAGGGCTATTAAGGGTAGAAGAATTCAGTATTCAATCCAGTTCAGGGACAGAACATGTTAGCAGGATCTCTCCTTTCTTTAAGCGTTTTAATAACTGAAAGGTCACCATGACAATTACGAATATTATTTGTTGATAATATGAAACCCAAACTTTCTGACAACACTAGAAATATAACTCAATATGCCACAACATTTTCTGTGAAATGGCCAATGTGAAGGTAATGACACTCGACCTACACCATGAGTTGACACCAATCCACTCTTAATGCCCTGATCCGCTCTCAATGCCCTTCTACTATTAACTTACTAATAAAACCGAGTGGTAAGTATATTACAGTGGCAATCATTGCGGCAAATATATTATCATCATTTTATTAATAACTTCTTTTATCAGCTTTGAACCAACAAATTTTCTAAGACCCAGAGAAAAGAAACCCTTAACATTTTCTTTGAATTTGTAATGACTGTCAGTGTGGTAAAGATAATGACGCATTGACATCAAATCAAGTTCAGATTCCATTTATTTTATAACATTTTTTCACAAGTCACTTTTTAAGAATTAAAACCCTAGGGGCTAACTGGATCACGAGGATACAAAACAAAGTCTTAATCCTCAGTTGTAATTATGTATTGTACAGGGTTGTCCATCTTATGGATCATCTGGATATGCGATTTCACATTCCACTTGACTGCAGCCCTGTAACCACATAGGCTGCATTTGTAGGGCTTCGATCCAGAGTGAATTCTCATGTGTCTTTTGAGGTGATCTTTACTTGCAAATCTTCTTGCGCAAACACTGCAATCATGCATTTTATGGCTATTTGAGTTCAGCTGAGGCGACCAGAATGGCTGAAAGAAACAATGATGCATGGCATTTTATTTGTGGACTCGTTCAGAAAGTCTCATAACAGTTTCCCGACCCCTATTCTGATTCAGGACATGCATATTAACATATAAGGATCAGTCTCAGACTTCTTGTGCACTGCATGTAGGTGAGCTTTAAGATTCCCTTTTAAAGTTGCTCTGTAGTTACACAAGAGGCATCGATAGGGCTTCTCTCCGGAGTGGATTCTGGTGTGGCGAATCAGATCTCTTTTGAAGTTGAAGTGCTTGCCACAAGTTTCGCATATACATTTTTTGGGACGAAATAATGCGGAACTGGGAAACCATCCAGACTGAAAAGGACAAGGATATTTCAGGTGATTGTTATTTCTCCTTTAGTTACAAGTAGTTACAACATCTAGGGATGGACATGTATGCTCAACATTTATTTCCCTCAATTTGATATTAGTAGGGAATATCACGACTCCTTAACTTAACGGTAGTTGACAGTCAAATACGACTGTGACAATGGATACCTCCAACCTACAATACACCCACCCCACACTACTTTACATTACGTGCACCTAAGCCCATTTCTATTAGAGATTCAGACCAGTTCTGGGACAAAACCTGTTAGCTAGATCTACCCGATCAGCAAGTGTTTCAATACTGCCTGAAGGATCACCAACATGTGGATGGCAAATTACGAATGTCTCTTAATGACAATGACTAAGCTGCTTTAAAAAATTATGATGGTTATTTATATTGTTCACCGATCCTCATATAGAGTGGGTAGTCATTTGCAATAGCACTGCGCTAAGGCAAGCCAAATCTAACCCTGCCGCTGATATATACGACTGCAAATGTCCTTGGGTTCCACTGAGTGAATTAGTCAATGTTAAAGGCATTGAAATCGGCCTTAGTACGATTCGTTCACTCCTTTAAACAAAAGTACTTGTCCAGACTGACCCAAGTATGACAGTTCAGGAGGTGATCCCATCATGCCTCTAAATTCTTTATGGGATTTTAACAAAGGTCATATAACTTTCCTGTTGGCTAAGCACTTTATGCACGCCAGTTATGTGACTTTTAAGATTGCACTTGACAGCAGCACAGTAACCACAAATGGTACACTTGTAAGGTTTTTCTCCAGTATGTATTCGCATATGTCTAGCAAGTTGAGAGTTGTCGGGGAACAGCTTGCCACAAGTCCTGCACATTGTTTCCTTCCCGGATTGCAGTATGCGCTGGGGTGCCGGTATCTTTCTTTTCAACATAGATATCTGTAACAAGATGATTACTTATAATGTAACAATTAAGTCCAGTAGAACTATTGAGTACACATTAACACAATGCAGAGTTAACTAATCAAGTTTCCTATTGAATGCCTGTGGGGTAATTCCAGGTCACATGTAAAATCGGAGAAATGCGTTTGTACCATGAGGTGTATACCCTTCACCCCCACTGGCCAGGACTAACTATTTACCTCTAGGATCTGTACCCACTGTGTGATATGAGGATGGAAACACTACAAAGATAGGAACAAGTTTTTAACATTGTTTTATTCTAATTCACTTGCTCTCAATCTTACCAATGCCCTTATTTCCTCTCGCATGTAACAGCAGGATGAGTCTCTAATCATATCAATTTTTGCCCTGTCAAACTCTACAGTCAGAATGGGTTTTCCATCACGCCTTCCAGCTCTCTATGGGATTTTAACAAAGGTAATGTAACTTTCCTGTTGGGTAATTATTTTGTGCACACTAGTTATATGACTTTTAATATTGCACTTAACAGTAGCACAGTAACCACAAAGGTTACACTTGTACGGTTTCTCTCCAGTATGTATTCGCTTATGTCGGGTAAGTTGAAAGTTATTAGGGAACAGCTTGCCACAAGTCCTGCACATTGTTTCCTTCCCAGATTGCGGTACATGCAGGGACGCCGGTATCATAGATATCTGTAACAAGACGATTACTTGTGATGTGATTACCAGAGTAAACATTAACACAATGCAGTTAACTAATAACAAGTTTCATTATCGAAACTCTTAACATTTTCATTATTTGAGTCAATATTTGTTGTAGTTGTCACATAATAAGCACCATTAAGATGATAATCTACGCAGAGCAGGTTAAGGAGGGGAAAATACTCATAATTCCTAGCAAACGTGGCGATTAAAACCATTTAAGTCTCCCCGATACGAATTTTACAACTAATAGATGTTGGAATCATAGTCCATGTGTCTTTCAAAATCGTTTTCCAGTCTGTGCTTTCGTTTTAGATGACTCTTCAAGTTACTTTTCACAGAGGCTTTATGATCACAGAGTTTGCAATGAAAGGGGCGCTCGCCAGTGTGGCAGCGGAAATGTCGCTGCAGAAGGGCAGGAGACTCAAACGCTTTTGCACACTGGGAACAGCCATATCTCCTCGTGGATGCTCGTGTCCCTCCTCCCTCCAATGATAGACCAGAGAGGGCCGGGATACCCTGTAACAAAGAGCATCGTTTTCCATCACTAGAACACAAGACTGAAGAGTATTTCTTTTACCAAAGTTATATCTTTATTTTCAGAACGCGTCAATCTTTTTTTCAAATAGGCCTACAACAGAATCTGATCATCTCTGGACTTGGCCGCGTGTCTCATGAACCCTTTTAAGAAGAATGTTGAAATCTCAACAGACATGGTGTATAGGATGAAACGGTGAGCGAAGACTCGTAAGCAAAACTGCAGAAAGCATGCCTATAGAATATGGGAGATTCCAAGAACAGACCAATAGAAATAAGAACAAATACAAGGAACATCTTTTTTTATATCTTCGCAAACTTTATGGCCAGGATAGTTCTGTGTCCTTAATGTCATTGTTGGGATGGATCCGTCTCATGTGAGCGTTGAGGGCTGACTTGGTTCGACTATAATAGTCACAGTGAAGACATTTAAATGGTCGCTCTCCACTGTGAGACCTAATATGTCTTAGCAGTTCAGCTGGGACCCGGCAAACTCTCCCACATACATGACAAACGTGGGTCTTTCTTTGCGACACTCCCCTCGTCGACTTCCAAACTAAGGTTTTCTGTAACGAGGGAAGCAATGGTTAATCCCAATCCCAGAAGCGTGTACATACAAGTTAATGGATTCACGTTGAATTCCATAGTAAAGGCTAAGAAGAGCAACTGTAACTGTCGCAGAATAAATATATTTTAAACAAATCCATGTTTTGACTAGATATTCTATCAATTCTAAAGGAAGGGAATTCTTTTTAATGTGGGGGTGGTGTAACGATCACGCCCTCTTCTTGTATAAGATTACCAACGTCAGCAGATATTTGGTGAATTCTCTTAATGTGTTTTTGAAGGTTGGCTTTCTGGGTGGAAGAGAAATTACACACGCGACAGCGGAATGGTTTTTCGCCAGTATGTGTTCTAAAGTGCCTCTGGAGGTGGAAGGGCGTTGGAAATGTTTTTCCACAGGTGGAGCACGTGTATTTCTTAGGTCGAGTTTCAGGGATTTCAGGAAGGGCCCACGGTACCTGTAAGATGGGAAGATGCTTTATCACTACTTGATATTAATATCGATACCCTCCAATTCATACACGCAGAGATACAATAATGTCCATAATTCCGGGCGTTGGGTATTAGTCAAAATCGTTGTGTGTGAAGGGGGGGGGGGGGGGGGGGGGGGGGCGGGGCGGGGGCGGGGGCGGGGGACGAGGAGGTATACCAGTATATGAGACTACCGTTATATTTTCCCTAAAAGTTCTTCATTGCGAGCTATTTATTAAGTGGGGAGAATCTGTCTCGAAGTGCAGAAGGTATTATGAATTCTCATCATATGCGATTTGAGGTTGCCCTTTTGGGTAGCCCTGTAACTACAGAGATGGCAAGGGTAGGGTTTTTCTCCTGTGTGGTGACGCTCGTGGATACGGAGCTGGGAAGGACTTCCACAGACCATCTGGCAAAACGAGCACACTCGATCGCGTATTACCTCCATGGGATAACTTGTTGGTGGTGACTCTGGCAACCTAACCTGCAAACCAGACAGGACTAGCTATAGTTGATAACGCTGAACCATGGAAAGGACAAATTATTTTATCTAAACATCTCATTTACACCACTTTGTATCTGGGTTACCTAGGAGTACTACCTACATGTGACGATTTGGTCATAGAGGCTATGGTCTATTTAGTTCACTGGTGTGTGCGAACCATGTGTCTATTCAGTCCATGTTTATATCCTGTTCCACAAATATGACAGATAAATGGGCGCTGTTCGGTGCGTGTCCGCATGTGTCGGTGCAGGAGTGAACGTGTCACAGTGATAAGCCCAAATACGGTACAGGGAAACGTACGATCTCGCTAATCCTGCAAGGAACACACCCAAGTCGTGAATCACAACCCACTGCCTTGGTTAACAATCTTAACATCATACCTTGATGGAAAAGTCATAACTACTAACTAAAAGTCATAATTTCTAACTAAAACTCCATGCGTTAGAAACAAAACTGAGAAGCTTTGAATTTCATAGAACAAAAATAAAAGACTTCCAACATCAGGCACGTTTGACGCATCATTTTATTGCATTAACAATCAAAACCAAATTTTGGACTTATGACATAATTAACCCATTTCAAGAAACATCTGTCAGGAAAAAACTTGTGGCGATAAGATAACCTATATTGTAATACCACCTAGCTGGGGTCCCAACCATGTTTGTGTCGTATATGTACGAGGATGCTGTCTTTGCGGGACATGGTGGTAGGACAGTGAGGGCATGTGAAGGGCCGTTCACCTGTATGGACCCTACTATGTCTCAACAGCATGCTAGGTCTATCAAACTCCCTCCCGCACCACTTGCATTTATGTTGTAATTTCGAACTCGAACTCAGGTCTAAATCCTGCAACACAAAGTAAAGCTATTTGTACCCAGGTGATTTTATGTATTATGTAAAATAAGTAATGAAAATAAAGTTTTTTATTTCATAACATCTCGAACAGGGGTAAGAGAGTTGAACTGTTTACCGCGAATATGGTACAGAGGAAAAGACGAAAATAATTTCACCTATTCTTGAAACCTAATGGTTCATTTTCAGTTATGCATGATATTTTACCAGGCTATTTCAACCCATTCCACAGCTAATCGGTTCTTCTTAAAATATGGAACTATGTTTCTCGTGTCCGACAAGCAAGCCTTTCAAAGGATTTCATTCAATCCCGTTAATACGACGGAGGAACCCCAAATTCGGTTCTATAGTTGTTGCTTTAGCTCGGAGGTAAGACATTCGGCGACAAAACTGTAGTCTCTGATTTATGGACCACCCTCATATGACGATAGAGAGAGCTGTTCTGGTTAAAACATGCAGGGCAAAGAGGACAACTGAAAGGCCTTTCCCCTGTGTGGGTACGCTGGTGCTTCAGAAAGCCACTTTTTCCCTTAAAATACTTGCCACAGACCGGGCAGACTATGCCCTTTAAGCGGACATCATTATTCAATTCTGCCGATTTAGACATCTGAAACATAAAATAGTTGGGTAGCGTAAGGAGATGTACATTACTAATGGCATGATTCTTGACATAAAAAAAACAACTATGTGGGTAGCGTACGGAGATGTAATTAGTAATGGTATAATTATTGACACAAAAAACAAAACAAAACAGAATTTGCGTTCACCTGTTTAGACCGTCTCAACAGCTACCAATCCCCCCCCCCCCCCCACCCCCATCCCCGCACCAGTCACATAATCATGGTATTATTCAGGTACCCTCCCAGCTCCCCTCTAAGTACAAGTATTCTTCGATGTCAATTTACGTCCTCTCACGTTTTCTAAAGCTGCTCTTTAATCTCTGGGGCAGAGAGTCTATGAACACCAATAAGATGTCTTTTGAGGTCACTTTTACGAGTGAATCTGAGGGCACACAGCTGACAGGGGAAGGGCCTCTCACCAGTGTGGGTGCGCGTATGTCTGGTTACATCCGAGCTATGGACGAAACGCATGCCACACGTTTTACATTCATGGCGCTTGAGCGCTATTTTCCATACAGTCGAGGCACTCTGGTCCGCAATGTTTGGGAGCATTTCAAATGTGGTCTCCCCCTGGAATCAAATAAAATAATTTCTTCAGTGCTCTACTAAGTATCCCAGATTCCAAGATGGTAAAAGTATTTATTAAATAAAGACTGGATTAGGGCATTCTGTCTTACTGCCTTAGGATGCACCTCACTTTCTGCCTAGTAATAAAGATGTTGCCCCCACCTAAAATTCAAGGATATCACATCATCTACACTGTAACACAATCATTAACTTTGTTATTAGCTTTTAATGGCCGTACAAACGGAACTACATGAACGTCAACAAACGAATGATCCGGGTTACATAAACAAATAACATGTCTTCGAAATATATATCACCAAAGCGAAGCACACCGTAGAAACTGATACACCATGGAGATGTTATATCAATAATGATCACTGTCTGAGTTAAAGCCTTTATCAATAGTTTATTTCAGTCAGGATAATGAAGTTGGCTGTGGGAAGGGAGACCCACTGGGAAGGGTTGGAGATGAAGCCCGCCGGCGAGTGGTGGGCTCTTCCTTATGAACTTTCCTCACGTGGCGATAGAGGTGACTGACGTGTTTAAAAGCAGTCGTGCAGTAGCTGCACACATGCGGTCTTTCGTCAGTGTGTGATTTCATATGCGTGGACACAGCCGATTTATCAGGGAATTGTTTGGCACAGATTTTGCAGGTATAGTTTACAATCGAGGGGTCGTCTGTACTAATGCCAGTAGGTGTCACGTCCATCAGCCCAACCTTCGCCCCTGGACAATAGGGGCTTGGCATACCCTGCAAATGGACAAGGGAAACATCACTGGTAAAGCAGCAAGACAAGAATTCAGCTCATGAATGTTCTTGGGGTGGAGAGATTCAGTTATCTGGGTAACATGGAAGGACCTCTAGAGTCAGTAGAGAGAGAACCATGCACCATTCGCTCGTGCCTGTAGAGTGCACTGCTCTGGGAGAACCTGGTGCCACACTTGCAAACGTAAGGCTTCTCTCCAGTATGAGTTTGCATATGGGTAGCGAGCTGACTCTTGGGTCCAAAGCACTTCCCACAAACTTTACATGTATATCTAGCAGTGGGGGGGGGGCACTCCCAAGGGCCCCTTTGTGTATGCTGGCTTGTCGAACAAGGAGGACTTCCAGCCAAGACTGCAACATACAAGGTGTGGTTCAACACGACTAGAGTTCTACGTGGACACTTATCTGGAGCAAAGACCCTTCTCCTGACCGACCTACCTCCCAGAACTAAGTCAAAGCTAGATCTTTTCATATGATAGGAATTACTTGTTTTAAATGTATAACACATAGCTTCCACTGTGCAAGTAAGCACCTGTCATTCAGGGACTCTTTGGATCTGACTGCGAGGCCTCTTTTCCCACCATATTATCATCATAAGAGAATGGTTCCGATTTACCAGGACTTTCTCTACCGATTGACATTGTAGGCAGGGAACTAACGATAGAGGGAGCATTCCCAACAACAAACTGCCTGGGAGCTTCATGAAGGGGATCCTCTAGTGGGGGGCCCGGAAGGGTCTCTTCGAGCTTAGCTGAAGCTGAAGCTATAGCATCCCCTATCATCGTTTGAATGGGATCATCTGGCCTTGAAATGGCCCCGCTTATGACCAAAGACAGGGGCTCTGACTTAGAGAGCAGATTCTCCACCACGGTGGAACGCTCAGACTCGAGGCGGGCCAGGACATCCTGGTGCTTCGCTCTCGTGTGGCGGATCAGATTGACCTTCTGGGTGAACTTGGTGCCACAGAGCTTACAGCAGAAAGCTTTGTTCCCAGTGTGTGTCACCATATGCCGAGTAACATGGGCGGGGCTTTGGAACACACGGGCGCATACAGTACATTTCCTGTCAGCTAAGTTGTCCACGCCCCGGCTCGGAGAACTAGGGTGGATACTGGCGCCCAAAGGTGAGGAGGAAGAGGAAGAGAAGTGGCCAGCACTCTTCATGAAGCCCTGGAAGCACAACATAATTCATGATTGAAGACTGACTAAAAGGGCTTTTTGGTCTAAAAGGAGTCCACTTAGAGAGATGAGAGGCAAGAAACAAAGCCATTTTGTCGCCCCCAAGCGCACTAGAAATGTGGTTGGAAAAGATAAAGAACCCCCCCACCCCCTCCTCCGACTCCTTTGGCCTCCTTGTGATTCCTCAGTTCGCCAATTATGTCGAGATAAAAAGGCAAGGTATGTTCCACAACTTCGAATTGTATGCTAATGGAAGTGATACCGTCGATAGAGTTCATTCTGTAGTATGCAGATAAATAAATAGAGAGAATGGAACGAGCCACCGATAATAACAAATTTATTGGACAAGTTTCGTCCGCGTAAGAACGATGCCATAGGCAGAGTGCTTACGTGGATGAATCAAGTCCAATAAATTGTCAATTACAACGGCGAGTTCCATTCTATATTTATTATATGTGCATAAAATTTGATAAAATTTCATCTGTGAATTATCAGATGAAACTGAAAAAGTAGCCGACTTGGCAAAAAAAATGTCAGAGAACGTGCGAGCAGCCCCGACTCTGTAGGCCTCAGTCTATGCCTATGGATTTATTGACATGCTTCGCGGAGACCTGAAAACGCTTGTCTAAGATGTTTATTTCATAGTTAGTCTACATAGGCCTATAGAAGCACGTTCGGATTTCCGCAAAGCATGTCAACAAACTGTGGAGGTAACGTTAGAGCTATTCTTAGACACCTACATTTTTATTGTACGCATACGATAAAAATATTTGCACCTCTCAAGAAGAATGCATGTATAATGAATAAACCTTTTGCACAAAGATTTGGCTTCTATATATCTGCTTCCCCTATACCTAGAATTCAATTCTCAATAAACACTATAAAATAATTACCAGACCAAGGATATAACTGTGGAGGTAATGTTAGAGCTATTTTAGACACCTACATTTTTATTGTACGCATACGATAAAAATATTTTTATTGCACCCCACTCATCGCACCTCTCAAGAAGAATGCACGTATAATAAATAAACCTTTTGCACAAAGATTTGGTTTCTACATATCTGCTTCCCCATACCTAGAATTAAATTCTCAATAAAAAATATAGAATAATTATCAGACCAAGGATATAATCACGTTTCACCAACAAATGTGAAAGTTGTGTTCTTTCTGAAACGCACGAGGTATTTATATGATTTAAGGTATGCCGACGATCATAGGGGATACTGGAATAGGTGTAGTATCGAGTTTGTATCAGAATGTTGCATTTGAAGTAGATAATAGAATAAAAGTAAAGCACATCGCATCGCCTGACAACTAAGCTTTGTCTAAGACTCCTTGGCTGAAAAGAAGAAACCCTGTCTACTCTGACAACCTGACAACTAGTTATCATTCTCTAAACATCAAATGTAAATTATTATGATGTGAGGCTTGAATGATTACTCTGACGTGTCCTTGTCGGTTTTCAAAATGTGGTCCTAGATGTACACTAGGAAATTGAGACCTCTTGAATTTCTTCAAACCCCCAAGTGAAACAAAGGTTAAGACTAAATTTTGGTGGGTAGGATATATATTCCATCAAATTATAATGTCCTTCTCCTGGAGAGAGAATATTAAACGACAGGAACATTGGAACCTCTGGGGTTAAGTTGTATTTGCTTTTGTAATAATCCTCATTAATGACATCATCAGAATCATTCAAGCAGCTGGATGAATTATCGAGACTGCGAATCTATCACACATACTGCTTATTATTTATGTTTTTGCGGCCATATACTTGAAACCCAGTTTCACGAGTGTGATACTGAAGCACACATTAATAAGGAAAATACTTTCAAAGGAATTTCCTGGGCGCTATTTTGACATATAATTCGAATATAAATAACGGCAATAGATGCCCTTCATTACATTAAAACAACTTGTTTCATAAATGTGTGTCAAATGGGTGATTCATTTGCAGCTACCTTTCATCCAAACCACATCAATTGCAACAATAGAAAAAATACCTACCTGTTAACCCTTGTAAAACCAAATAACTTCCAGTATCTTTATATGGCCAGATTGTACTTCTATATTGACATTGAGGGAGATTTGTCATAATTTATGATTGATTAATTTAAATTTCTCAACGATTAAACACCATGGTACAATGGCAACTTTATAATTTGATATTTAGCATTATTTTCTTGCAGATCGATGTATGTGAGATCGGAAAAGTTTTTTTTAATACCTTTATGTAATTCCGTAATAACATAATACAGTTCCAAATTGGAAGCAGTCAAAATAGTTTCTGGAAGTCCTTACAGGGTGGAGAAAGTGTCTTTGGTTTTACAAAGTTCGGGCCGAACACTTTGTTCATGAAACCCTCCTGAAACTTAACAAGGAAATATTCTAATCAAGCTGACTGGGGGGAGGGGAGGGGGTAATCCACAAGCATTCAGTCAGCTTTTTTAATCAACGACGTTTCTCCCACAGGATATACATATAGATCCATATTACAAGATGAATATAAAATACCATTCAGTAATTGCATCTATTGACGTAGAAACACGTCAAGATTATTTGACTTAGAGCGAACTATTAGGCCCAAAACGAGAAAGGCTTGACATTGCTTGTAGGTTATCCATCCCGTCAGCCCGATTCCCCCATACCACAAACGAAGGCAATTTTCGACGTTCAAACAGAATTCATTTTTTTTTCATTATGTAAATAATGATTTGGCATGCCACCATGGACTGACTCAAAATATTATTCAAACATTACATTACTTCTCAGAGAAAATAGCATTTAAAATATAAATCTAGTCTTGAGAATATAGATAGCAAGCCTGTACTGGCATTCTAGCACCGTTCTGAATTATTCAATTAAAAGCAATGGTAATGCCTGTACTAGCATCACGAAAGAAATATTTATAATTAGGGGTCATTTCTAGTCTCTAATGCTATCTCTACAATAATTAACATGGTGACATAGAAACAACTTGTATTACGGCCTAAAACTGAAGGATTCTTTCGCGTTTTCACATGTTGGAGTACCTCATAATTAGATATTCAAACTAGACTAAGATTTAGAAAGACGGTCTAAAAAGACTGAAAATCTTAGAATTCTATGCTTAGAAGTTGGTTAGATACTTTTATTTCAATCACATAATCGCTACAAGATATTCTCCGGTTACTACGGTTCCAATGAAGAACTGTTGAAGCCCAGTTGCTAATATATTTTGTTTCAATCCTTTTTGATATTGTTGACCCGGGAGATCAATTAATTACCGGTAGAAATTATCTTACCTTAAAATTTAACAATTACAGCTAAATAGCATTAAGTGTACTATAATTATACTGAGGATTCTTAGCTCCAATATGTAGGTCAGGTATGTTGTTGTACTGTGGTTCCCAAAAGTAAAGTTAGATTAGGCAATTTATTTTTTACAGTGGCTAAAGAAATAAATAAAATATTTTTCGATAGTGCAAAGAAATACTAAAAATGCTGTTAATTTGTTCCGAATCAGGTTAAATTTGAAATTAATATCCTTGACGAGATGACGTATATAAAACATTTCCTAATCTTCGTTAAAAATATCACCCAATTTATGTACATTAATTAACTCATTAGTAACATGCATGTACCTTAATACTATTACCCCAGAAAAACGGCCAATTTCGATACTACTTCTTGTACTTTAAATTGGATAGCTCCAAGATAATATTCCATTTTGTAATTAATAATAAATGATCCGACTGAAATTAATCGTACATTAGAGAAGAGAAGAGAGGGGTATAGAGGGAGAGGGAGAGTGAGAGAGGGGGGAGAGAGAGAGGGACAGATGAAGAGATGGAGAGAGGGGGGGGGGAGAGGGAAGGAGGGAGGGAGGGAGAGAAGAGAGTGAGAGATATATATCATATAATATGGAATATGACCTTGAAACTAATCATGGGTATGATAATTTTTTTGCATGGTAATTTTGTTTTCAGTGCTCCGCGAAAGGCCTCTTCAGTAAGACCGCAATGCAAACTTGGATATTAATCAAGAATTGATTACTAACCGTGTCTGTTGCTTGTGTTAACCCTTGCGGCCAGGAGGAGCAGCCAGGTTGTGACATATCGCCGGCACCTGCCGACATTTGACTGTCACCAGAGTCTTGGAATGCTGCTTGGGCCGCATGCCCGGCCATGTCCATACCCCCGGCTATATTAGGCCATTGGGATTCACCACCAAAACTATCTTCATCTCCTACACCTCCGTCGTCATCTCCACCCATGGCCAGTCGTTTCCTAGGCGGCTCTCCGTTGCTCTCCTCTTTGCCGACGTGTGAGAATTCGGGGTACTCATGATACCCCATACTGTCTGTGGATTGGAAGGAAGATTGATCACCGGTGTGTTGTTGTTGCTGCTGTGGATGATGATGTCTTGGGCTCCTCGGCGTCCGTCGTTGTCCTGCTATCCGCTCCGCCGGACTGGATACTGAACTGGGATTTTGTAGAAAACTTTGGTCGTCTGTTATTATACACGCATCGTCGTCTGATTCCACATGCTCTGTTTTTATGTTAACTTTATTGTCTATGGATGAACGTGAACTAGGGGAGTCCCGAAACGCGGGACTGTCAGTCATTTGATGTGTTCTTTTATTATTACTTTTAGATGGAGTCTGTTGTTGCTGCTGCTGCTGCTGTTGTTGTGCTTCTTCCTCAGCGGCAGCCGCAGCAGCACTTTCAGCGAGCTGGGCTTTTTGTACGCTAAGAGCACTAGGGAATGTCTCACTAATATGAACGAAGAACACATCTTTTTGGTCCACTTTGACCCCTAATAAACCCTCTACACATAACTCATCCTCATACGTGAGACTGTTTTTACATAGAAGAGTGACTGTATCAATAAGTAAGTTTTTCACGCGTTCTTGGTCTGCTTTCATTTTGACGTTTTAGTCGTACTTCATCAAACGAACGTAACGTTTTATATATCCTAGATGGACGGATGTATCTGCAAAGTATGAAAAATGAGTATGTTTTACACCGAATCATTTAAGGTTAGGATAGATACCATAATGCAAACAGAAACTGAAAGCATCAACATTCATTACTTAACTATTATCACCCTTATTACATACGTATGTGATTTCGAGGGGTGCTGCTAAATTTGAAAAGTCAAATAGCACAGCCTAATACTCACAAGATCGATGAAAACCAAGGTAAATTGCTATCAAATTCGAGTTCTCTTGTTGATTTACTATGTAATAAATACCTAATAACACTCTGTTCGGTTTGTAATCGATCTCGACATCGGGTCAAGTGCCATTAGGTGTTAAGGTCTTCTTATGTATTTATATTGATAATCTGTGAAGACCGATAAAATCTTAGTCCTGAATCTAACGCCAGTTTGAAACTCTGGCCCAACCCTTACCATAGGAATACTGTGGTGCAAATCTAAGGTGGGACCTGGGCTAGATTCATAAGTATAAAGTTTGAGCTTCTTACATATATCATAAATCTCATGCCAAATGCCAAACCGTTAGAAACTGAACGTCCCTTAGCTTTTTCACCCGTAGGCCCATTGTAGCCTATGTAATCACATCGCACTCCCAGCGAGGCCTATCATTTTATAAGCAAATCGCCCAGGACAGTTTTGCATCCAAACGAAACCAACCCACAACTTCAGCGAGTCTTTAATGAGTATCAATAACCGTGGAATAGACTTAATTTATTGTGTCAGTCCATGTCGTATACCCTGTGGGCCAGAGCCCTATGATTTTAATAGGGTTCACTGTCCATCCCGCTCTGCCTATTGTAGATGGTGTCACCCGCAGTCTTAAATTTTCATTTTGAAAGTTGAAAGCCGCTACCACCACCGGCTGTTTCATGGTTAACCCGCAAATATATGTTAACAGTGCTTACCTGAACCGTATATAGGTCTGAAGTTTAGTAGGCCTTCTTAGTAATTATTCCTACTAGCAGGCACTAATGTAGCCTATGTTATGGCCTCGACTACCCAGCGGGATAAGTCAGGGATGATACTCTGTCTAGCACTAATGTAGCAAAAAGAAATATATACATCTAGACCTGGGCCTAATGTTGATATTTGAAAATCAGAGCGCGAATGAGGAGGGAAATTCAATAGGGCCGGTTAGATGGATTGGAAGGACGGGCTGACTGGTGACGCTACCCGTAGGCGCAGCTTTAAATTTTTCATTTTTGAAAGCCGCTATGTAGCCTACAACGACCGGCTGTTGCATTTAGACGGAACGCTAATCCGCATAAATTGCCATAATTAACAGCGCCCTTCAATACACCGATAGAGGGTTTGTTGAAGCAACAGAAATAAAGCTCACATTGGAAAATAGGAGCGTGAATGTGGATGAAAACGTAAGACGAATTGGTGGTTTTGTCTTCGTTTTGTCTCATTTCCATGCGTCCCTGGGCGTCGAGGGACGAGACGCTGGCGCTTCAGGCCACTAACTGTTAGCGAGTAGGCTAACGCTTGCTGTTTTTTATTGTACGCCTACTCATCATCATGACCATTAAATCCATAATTATTTGACTAAGTTTATCATAATTCTCATTAACTTAAAGGTAGACAACCAGAGTCGCCATTTTGTCCAGGCCATACAATCAAGAAAGACGAAATTTCAGCGAATTTACGATTCATCAACTTGGAACGCTTCCCCCACACAAAGCGGACAATGCCAATGGCTTTTCCGCGTTATACCACGGCAAACATGCTATGAGCATCGAATCGAGTCATAATATATTTTTAAAGAAAAACCTAGGAGATTGGGTGTTTGTGGATAATTTATGCGCGATCGCAGGAAGAACGCGAACTTGCCGTTACGGCGTTCTAAGTCTTCCAGTATGCACCCACCGAAACCACATCACCGGCGGTAAGCGCGAGCAGCAAGCAGCACCAACCCTCTATCAGCCAACCCAGACGCCAACACATCCACTTTCCGCCATTTTGAAATTCATCCAACACACCGGTGCAAGGTCGAGAAACAACGAATTTTGGGATGACTGGGGGATGCTTACATGAAAACTATACACCATTATGATCTCTGATACTTAAACTTACCTTTGGCATAACTTTGATGGCGATCTGAGGTAAAATAACGCTTGGAATCAATGAAGTTTGTCACTGGCAACTCTTCTTCGTTCACTCGCCCCACTTGCTCAAATGTCTCTAGCGCCGCCTGCGTCGGATAGATGAAACAGTACATTACAGCTGTTAGCGTGGTAGGAGAAGCCACCTTACGGCCGTTTTTCCCGCCCTGATTTTGATTCTCTACTTTGATCTAATGGTGTATATCAGAATCAGTCATGTTTCATCAGACACGATTTCTATTCAAATTAAAAATGAACTCTGAATGAATGTGTAGCCTATAAAAGCTTAAATGTCACGTTAGGCCTATCGAGAGTCAAAGAGACATACGACCCGACTCTCTTGTTAAAGCTGGAGATTCATATCAATATCAAAATTGAATCTATTATAAATTGGTGCTGAGGAACTAGGCCTATATATATAGCCTGTCAGCTTTTTTCATGGAAAAAGCGGTAGGGCCTATAGTCATGTCTTGCCCAGGTTGGGGCCAGTAGAAATGGCGTGTAGCTTAGCCTAT
This sequence comes from Sthenelais limicola, assembly GCA_942159475.1. Classification (NCBI taxonomy): domain Eukaryota; kingdom Metazoa; phylum Annelida; class Polychaeta; order Phyllodocida; family Sigalionidae; genus Sthenelais; species Sthenelais limicola. Next base: position 109,638,870 of record OW804096.1, on the reverse strand, counting down.
CCTAGTTTTGTCTGCTTAGATTCCTAGATAATCCTTGACCTATAGCCTATGTCTGATTATTTTGTGGTCTGGATATTCACTGAGAGTTCGTAAATGGGTATGTCAGATTTTGATATTGTGACTGGATCCTGTATCTGGAAAGAAGAGATTATTGTGGGAGCTCAATGCACCCTCTTCTATACGAATACGATTCCCTCCTACTAATTATTCAATCTGTTTCTTGACAGGCTTGCTCAGAGAGGTACACGCCAGTACATGTTGTATGAGAAGGTCAGATCGTCGCAAAATGTAGGCCTACAAGCCGCAGCTTTAGGAAATTCTGCTAAAATAGGCTGAAAATGATATCTGAGCATATTAAATGGTATCGCGGTGATTTAAAATATATGTTTTGCTATGTTAAACTGCATTTTGAAGCTCATTTCGGTCTTAAATGTGGGTTATTTGAGAGGATTGGTGAAGGCGAATAGTACATTTTCTGAAGATCCCTGCAAATAACTATGCTAAATATTCTTAAGGTTGGCAATTATGCCCTGAGCCAGGTGCTTTTTCCCATAGAGACTAATTTATGGGGGGTTTTTGGTGGAAAATGTCACAAAAACGTCAAAATCTCAAAAAGCACACATGCAGTCCCCAGGTGGGGACTTTTCAGGGAATGTTCCCCCATGTGTCCTGCTCCATATATCCAAAAATCAGCTTTACATTATTTTATTCCGGGTTCCATGCTTAAATGCCTGTAGTAATGAATACTTGTAGTAATGAATAATAATCAAATACGACGACCTAACCTGGCATTAATGCAGGGATGCAGGAGTGTGTTCCCCACACAATGAACACTCACTTAGACCTTGGAGTAAAATTTTACTCCAAGCTTAGACTTAGTATAACAAAGGAACTCGATAATGCCTGACGTGAATATTATGAATTGGTTATATATATATATACATAGGCCTAAACCTCACGCCCCCGATCGTCGCAATCTTTACTTTTCCCACACATCTTTCATTGAAACCCCCCACCTCTTACCCCCTCTTATATTGAAATGTGAAACCAAGCTGCAAGCTTTCCAATACAAAATTCTTCACAGAATCATAACATGTAACGAAGTGTTAAAGAATTATCAAATCATAAATTCCCCAAAATGTTCATTCTGTCGAAAGAGAGACAACATTACACATTTCCTTGCTGAATGTCACAAAACAAATAAATTATGGAGAGATATATTATCCCTAGTGTGCTCAATGGGACATTTAAACTCTTCAAGAGATGACAAACCTCTTTTTAAAACTAAAAATGGATCACTTGAATTCAAAACAAAAGACATAATTTTTGGTATACCTATGTACGACACAAGTACCAAAATAATTAATTGGATTATATTGAACACCAAGTTTTTCATATATAAACAAAAACTCTTCCATGAAGGGAACATTACGCTAAAACATCTAGTTGCAGAACTAGAAAGTAAATGCTCAATCGTACTATATCAAAACAAAATGGCGAATATATCAAGAGAAAACGCCAGAGCATGGAAAAGGGTCCATACGGATCTAAAGAGTTTAAAAGAGTAACATGTCTAAAATCCAAAACAAACACTGTATATCAATGTACAAAATAAATAATAAAAAAATAATAATAATATCAAATTTATTATGTTTTCTTACTAGCTTTATTATTAAAAATGTCCAACAACTAGCATTTACAGGTCCAGAACTATGCACAGATGAGAAGAGGGTATGATTGTAAAAAGTGTTATCTACCCCGTACGAGATGATGGCCATTTGTTGACAGACTGAATAAAATTTTTTTTTTTAAAAATTGAAAATAAAAAAAAAATTACATCATGTGTAATTAATTATCTATTTTTTTTAATTTGTTATTCTTAGTTCTATTGTTTTGTTTACCATATACAGACACCAACATCAGCTGCTGTGGAAAATAAAATCAACTTCCCATATTCGGTGTTATTGTCACCTCACTGGAGGGAATCCTCAAAATGATTGCCCTTCAAGAATTATTGATAATTTTGTTCATGCATGAAATAATATAGAAATTCTTATTAGATGCCCTTAATATTTACCATCAATGCTGATCTCATCTTTTCAGATATGATAGTATTTCAAAATGTATATTTTCCGACTTGTGACCCATTTTCCTGTGACACATCACATATAGTAAACGTGTAGACTGCTGTTTTCAACAAGAAAACAAGAAATGTTTTCCTAATGATTTCACAATGACTTAATAGTGTAAACATGTTAATATACATCATTATTGTTTCGGAATATTGAAAATTTTCCGAATTCTAGACATTCAATTAAATTTATTTATTTTCTTTCATTTCAGAGTTGTGCCCTTTCCTGCATGCCCTTTTACCTTAGGCCTAGGACCAGCATCTCAATGCTTATTCTATGGTACGTAGGCACATTGATGCTAATTGGGTAAGTTTCAAAGATATATTTAAATTAGGTTTTGACATTGAAACCAGAGCCTCTGTTGTGGCTCTGTCTGAATGTCACGATAACAAAAGTATTCGTTTCAGCTGGTTTTATTATATTAAATAGCCCTCTGTCGATGTCAAATCGATTGAGATGGAGGGTCAAATCGCACGACACCCCAAATCGATCGAGACGGAGGGTCAAATCGCACGACACCCCAAATCGATCGAGACGGAGGGTCAAATCGCATGACACCCCAAAGGGGTGGAGTGCGATTTGACCCGAGATCGAGATCGAGATCGATTTGACATCGACAGAGGGCTATTTAATATTTATTTCATACTAAATCAACAAGAGAAAGACGATTTTAATGACATTTTACCTTGGTTTCCATCGAGTTTGCGGACATCGGTCTTGAACGAACATGACAGCGGAAGCCATGATGGCGGAAGTAATTTATATCATTGCACGCTGAGACTTTTCACTACCATGGCTTCATTGTGAGATACGCGTTCGATTTTTCTTTAATATTATGTTTCTACGTCTGATTCTTCGGAATTAATATAACTCGAACTGGACATTAAAGGTATGTATTTTTGTATTTTTTTTTTTTTTTTACAAATCCTTATTGAAACACTATCCTGCCATCTTGGCTTCTACAATGCTAAAACACAATTTTAAAATATAACTTGTTGTTCCTTGCTTGGGATATATGAGAAGAAGTATCTGCGTGAACCACCAGGTGGCGCCTCTATTCGTAGGGCACAAAACTTTCTGTTTCGTTAAAAGATCTATCCAACTTATTTAGCTTTTACACAACTTCTTATTCGATATATCTAGGAGGGGTTACCCTTTGTTTTTATTATACTAACTCGATATTTTCTGTTATGTCCACCTCCAGATACCTCCAGAGTCTGTTCTCCTCCTTACTAACCTTTTTAAATTTATGCGAGTTTATTACAACTCTACACCTTACCCTCAACTGGTATAGTGCGTTTTTGGTGTTTAAGTTACCATTTTCAAACAGTTTCTGCCTATGAATAAAGGCTTTAACTTGAAGGAATATCCAGTTTGTGATTTTCGAATTAAGGTTGGTTACCTCAATCCCTAATAATATATCGCACAATTTAGTCACATATTCACCTCTTCTCTTGCGTATTATTTTTTTTTTTTTTTTTTTGTGTGTAAAAATAACTTTTATTCAAGGTACCTGCCCTCGAGGCTCATACAAAACTATCGCTCTCGCGTACGCCTAACCTATTTTGAAGAACTACTTTCCCCTTTTAACTGGAAGATTTGCAATAAAACTTTACTTATATCTAAGAACTTTCGACAACTGACAACTACCTAAATTTACAAGGATACAAGACTAAGATGGTCCAACCTGCTTTCTATCGTTTACATATTTTCCAGGATGGCATAAACGGCCTTCATATGCCTGTCGACCTTGTCGACCCATCTACGACTAGAAATGGTAAAAGCTGCGTTGTAGCTTATAGCTCTATACCTGACTCTGACCTCGCTTAAGAAGGCTTTAACACATAAAGAGTTATTATAAAATAACCTCTGCCGATTGATGTAATTTTTGGCCATTAACAGGAACCAGTTTAAGAACAAATTATATCGGCTTTTGCCCAAGTACCCTAGCAGAATACTGCAATCGTTTACACCGAAGTAAAAGACATCTCTAAAGACATGGCTCTGTCTAAAAAGATCAGCTAAGTAATCCCAAAAGACCTTTACCGCTGGACAGTAAATGAAATAATGACGCAAATCATCCACCTCAATACAATAATTACAAACAGGTTCGTTTTTTATAGAAATGTTTTTCAAGTAACGATTACAGCATAATTATAGTCCTGTGAATGACTCGGTACTGCAAGGATTGTAGCCTCGGTTCAGTACTTGCAATAAAAGGAATCTTAAAGATGGACACCAGAATATCCTTTTCAGGATCTACATATCTTTCATCAAGGACATGATCCCACGCCCTCAGCTTGTCATAGTCTGGGGGGTCTCTTTTGACCAACTCTCGGACAATTTCTTTACTTGAACAATTGTAAATGTTGAACTCCTTATTGTCTATCCTAAAGGCTTTAAACTTCAAAGTTTGATCTTGAGGCGCCATTCCCCTTACCCACACCAGCCAATCCCTTGGAATGGCATCGCACATATGAATAACATCAAGAAAAGTACACGGCACATTGTAGGATCTACTAATTTCGTGGCATGACATGACCTCACCATTTGGACTGAGAATATCTCTGATGCGGACAATCCCCACATTTTCCCATGCTATCTGATTCAACCTTTTTTTCCCAATTTTGATTAAGTTGTTATCATTAAGAAGTTCGTTGAGCACGTCTTCTCCCATGGTTGGGGTCTTCTTATAATAGAGTTTTGACCAAATGTCGAACATATCTTTATAGAACTTGTCCAAGTGATTTCTTGGTCTATCCCTTCCCAAGAACAATCTTGTTATGTCTGTATCATGGAAAGCCTCCAAGATTTTAACCCATTTAGAATTTGGTCTATTCAAGGCTCTCTTAATCCACATTATCCTATTTGACAAAATGATTTCCTTAATAAATCTTAAGTTGAGACCTCCGTCCGGGATATCTTGTTTGAGGAATTTCATGCCTATCTTAACCTTTCTCGAGCCCCAAATAATTTTTTTGGTGACTTTTTTTATCTCTTTTTCCATATGGACATCTAGCTTTATACATCCTAAGATATACTGAACTTTAGGGAGGACTAAGGAATTATTAACAATCACCTTACCTTTTATGGAAAGATGTCTATTGGTCCAAGACCCTACCATACCATTCATTTTCTTAATTAACACTTCAAGATTCACCTTGTTTACATCGATGTTACATTTAGGATTTACAATCTTCACTCCCAGGATTTCTATTACATTATCCCATGCAATGTTTTTGGCTTTCGGGCCTATGAAACTCATATTACTCACATTGATTCCACATGTCTTCTTTGCATGGAGTTTTAGACCTGAGGCTCTGCCGAACCTATCTAGTATACCCATTACCGTATCTAAAGATTTCTCGTTTTGGAGGAGGAAACTCCGCCATCAACTCCGCTACCACTGTGAAGACGGCAGGTGAAACAGGGTCCCCCTGCTTTACGCCTCTACATACATCAAAGAATTCTGATCTTTTACCATTATTAGTGAAAGCTGAAGATGAATTTTTAAGAAGGGTTCCAATCCAGGTGCAAATGAAAGGTGGGAAATCGAACTTTTTAAGTGCTTACGGAGTCGTAAGCTTTTTGGAAGTCCACTGCAACGACCAAACCTTTACCTCTTCTTTTTTTAACAAAATTAACGGTATCCTGGATCCTTCTAACTGCTTCTCCAATATACCTTCCCCTAACGAACCCATACTGATCCTCATCAATAATCAACGGTAGGACTATATCAATTCTTTCCGCTAATGTTTTGGCTATGATCTTATAGTCCACATTAAGAAGCGTGATCGGCCTCCAATTTTGAATGTATCTAAGATCAGCATTTTTTTTCGGGATCACTGATATGATACCTCTTCTCTGCTCCCTAGCCATCATTCCCTCATTCTGGATGGTTGACACCATCCTTACAAACAGGGTTTTTAACTCACTCCAGAAGGTTTTATAGAATTCTATAGAGAAACCATCTGAACCAGGGGCCTTACCATTAGACATTTGCTTAAGAGTGATATACAATTCAGGGGCCTCTATTGGCCTGGCCAGCCTTGCTTTTTCGTTTTCTGGTATACCCCTAACTTGAGAGTTCAAAAAGAAATCTACATCGTCTTCACATGTGTCCCTTTTCTTATATAACTCAGAATAAAAGCTACTACCCTCCCTGAGGATATCTTCTGGGTCTGATACTATGCCCTCTTCAGTAATAAGAGTAAATATGGTTTTCTGATCTGCATTGTGTTTTTCCAAACCCAAAAAGTATTTGGAGGGCTTCTCCCCCTCCCTTATCCACTTGGCCCTCGACCTAAGGAGAGCTCCTTCTGCTTTAATCAAATCTATCTGAGTCATTTCGTGCTTAATCATGTTTATCTCTACTGCCTCTTCCTGAGAAACTTCCAGTTGAGCGTCTAGTTCCTCCAGCCTCTTGAGCATATGGCCTTTCTTAACCCTTCTACGCTTAGCCATGTCTGCCCCTTTCTTACAGAATACCTTCTTACATTTGTCTTTTAGAACCTCCCATGTGAGGATAGGACATACATTACATACATCTTATTGGGGGCCCTCAGGAAGATCTATGGTTTCATAGAGGAGACCCACCCCCTTTTTCGGTGTTGAAATTTGTTATATTATTGAAAATGTACACTTCCGGAAATAAAAACCTATACATACATACACCTTCATATTCAGATTCAATGATTTTAATAGTCAATCTTATATCCTCAACAACCTGGTCATTTTCTAGAAGCTTGTTTTTCAACTTCCAGGCTGACTTACCTCTTTTAACCTGGTCCGTCTTAATATCAAGACATAACTGTTTATGATCAGATAAGGCAGTGTACTGACATGCAGCTTTAACAACTCTACTTTGAATATCACCTCTCACAAAAATGTAATCTATTCTAGATCTCTGTCTCTGACAGTTTCTTGACCATGTGTGCTCGTTTACACCACTCTGACTAAATGAGTCGCACAACTCAAACCTTGCAACTAATGACGCAAGGGATATTGACATTTTCGCTGAGGGTTTGTTCATTATGTCGATATTAAAGTCACCCAAAATTATTAGCTTCTGATACTCCATGCTACACAACATATTATCAATTTCAGTAATCACTTCTGCTTGCTGCGCCTTAAACGTTGATGTGGGTAAATACACAGACATTATACACCACACTTCGTTTTCTATTTCGATCAAGATAATACACTATCCTACCATGTACATCTCTACCTCTAGCAACAATTTTATAATCCATATCACGGGAACATAACAAAGCCACTCCGTTAGCATTAGATCTTCCGTGGCTAAAAACCATTTTACCACCCCACTGGCGACGCCACACCGCTTCTTCAGATAATTTAGAGTGAGTCTCTTGAAGCGCGAAGAAAGTTTTTTCTTTTTCACTGAGTATATTAAATATTGCTTTCCTCTTCTTAAGTCCTGATATTCCATTACAGTTAAAAGAGAAGAACGACAGCTTACAGTACTCTTCTTCAGGATCTAGGTTAAAGTCCGCATACTGGGGTGATGAAGGAAGACACTGGCTTGAGCCCTCCACGGAGTCGGCCATAATGAGTGATTAGGACCGATTGCCCCTACCGGCTCCGCTCATGGAGCCCTCGCTTCCTCTCTCTTCCTCCTCTGGAGCCTGATTCTTTCCCAACAAGTACCCATAATGTTTCCCTGGGCAGGCCATTGGTCAGGCTTAACAGCATCTTCACATCTCAAGCCAAGACCTATTCCCCACCTCTCATCACGAGGCGAGGCTTCTCCTAGCTTTTTGTTGCCTGTTACCTCCAGATATTCCGCAACATATTGGTTCTGGGCTGCTTTGGCTCTAAGCCCTATACACACTAACTCCTCTATGTTAGCGAACCAATTGCGATAGTCCTGGGAGTCCTCCTTTTTGGCTTTATCCAGTACATCCTTGCACACCATCACACTATGTGCATCGAGAATCGACTGCGCTCTCGCCGCATCGGCTGTGGCTTTCAAGCAAGAATGGGCCAAATATTGCTCCATGCTAGTAAACAAGTAACCCCCCGAGAAAAACTCTACTTTATGGTGGTTGGATAACGGAGAATCTTTGCCATAAAAGACGAAGGCCTCATCACTCTCTGCTTTAGCCAGAGAAATAGGATTAAGCTCCGTGGGAAGCAGATGCATTTGGTTATATGGGATAATGGAGCTGTCTATAAACAAGTTGCCTCCAAATTGCTTGACATCCTGGTAAAGGCCCGAATAGGATTAAGCTCCGTGGGAAGCAGATGCATTTGGTTATATGGGATAATGGAGCTGTCTATAAACAAGTTGCCTCCAAATTGCTTGACATCCTGGTAAAGGCCCGATCTTCTAGCCTTTCTGACGAGATACTCTGCCCTAGAGACTCTTTCCCTGAGCACTTTGGCCAAATCTCTCTTCAAATATACTCTATGCCCTGTGCCTGAAAACTTATAGTTTTTGAGAAACCTCTTCTTAGCTAGACACTCCGATGGTATGTTGGAATTCTCAAAAATCAGCTTGATATGGGGACCTGCACGCACAGTTTTAAAATCACAGTCAATTCGAATCCCCAGGCCTTCAGTAATGACCTCTAAGGCTACTCTCCTGATAAGCAGTTTGTCATCGCCAGCTTCTTGCCTGTCGATGCCTTCAATGATCAAGTTATTTTCCAACTTTCTAGCCTCTTCTTCGAGACGGTTCTGGGCGGCTTTTTCCGTCTCTTCCGCCATCTGAATGAATGTCTCATCATTTCTCTTTACACACACTTGTCGAAGAACAATAAGCTCTTGCTCCTGTTTCTTGAGCCTAGCCTCCAGTTTTAGGATGCGGGTTTCATGGGAATCAGCTACCTCAGCGACCCTAACTATCTCCTTGCCCTGCTCTTCCACCATTGTGGTGACCTCCGCCACCCCGTCAATCTTAAGGTTTAGCCTGGCCTCCATGGCAGCCAGTTTAATGCACATACGATCGAATGGATCTGTACTCACATTTTTTTCATCACTGTCAACCTCCATGCCTACACCTTCTGATTTAGTCTTTTTAGACGAGTGTTTGTTCGGGTCCACTTTGTTATGAGACATCATGAGATTATATGTGAGAAACTATAAAGAGTCTAGAGTCTATATCCTCCTCACCTATAGTATAATCTATCCTGTCCACGGAATGAGGTCAGGATGCTATCCCTTCGCGCCAACCTTAAACTGACCACAAGCACACTTTTCTCCTCCTGTGGGTGATAATACAGCACGCACACTGTCCAGAAACTTGCTAGAGAAATGTACATCCACACTGCTACTAATTAATGTCCACTGTTCTATTTTTACAAGTTCACAATCCTTTTAGTCTAGTGGCGACAGAACTCTGAGGAGCGCTGGGTCCTCCAGTGTCCCTCCTGGGTGGTGGGCGATAATAAATCCAGTCCTAAGCAAGATGGCGAAGGGGAAGATACACCACATTGGTTTGAGAAAAGTCACTCTACTAGCTTCCCACCTTTCGGACATTCGAAATAAACATTCGATGCAGGATCCTTGACATCAAAGGGTTTCTCTTAGCTTCAGAGAAATCTGCCTACTCCTTTAAACCGACGAAACCACTGATATTACACAGCCTGCGCCGCACTATCAACTTTCCACCGTGCTCGGTAAACCGGAAGTCCCCTCTTGCGTATTATTAATTCACCTTTTATATTCACATTCAAGTGGCCAGAATCATAAATCATGTGGTAAATAATCTTCCACAGATCAGCAGTTGCTTTACATGTTACAAAAAAATGTATTTGGTTTTCTATCTTATGGATCATGATATATCGCTTGAAATTCTTCAGATGGGGGACTACTTTTTCTCTCCCTGGTTACCAAGTCATGACACCGTTCACAAAAATTGTCAACAAACCGTAACTTTTGTCTTTATTCAGACTTTTAACAGACAACAGATGTAATAAATATGAAGAATATATTAGAAATTCAGATTGCCTATATATTAATTATTTACATTGAAAGTGAAGCTGCCTCCACTAATGTTCGCCCCGGCAAACATGCCGTACATGGCTTGCTGATGCGATTCGTTGACGGCCATATTGTCATTACCAGATCTTGTGACGAGAGCACGTGGATTATCATTGACAGCAGCAGCCTGGATGCTTCGCAGTGGGGTCTGGCTATTTCGAACTATACTTGGAAGGCATTTTTGTTGTGACTCTCCCATAAGCACTGAGGACATTCCGTGTTGCTGGTTCAGGCTTGGGACAGCATATGAAGCTACTGAAGCAACATTCTTGTGGCCGGCGAGTTGGGCAGTGGCGTGTGCGGAAACACCACTATCTAATAGTCCATTTATCATTGTTCGACGAACAGAATGGTTCGTTTTCTTCCCTGCTATCCCAGCCGCATGACACATTTTCAGCAACATCGCTTTCAACATATTAACGCCGAGAGGAGCACATTTATACCATACGTAGTCGCCTGCTCTTCCATTTGTTTTGACGGCGAGGTAGAAAGGCGACTCGGGGGCCAACATTTCCACTGGTCGATGAGAAGCATAGGCCATATACATGGCCACTGGGCATCTCTCCGGGTTCTCACTGTTAGGAAACATTTTAGGCAGGAAAGAGCGGAGGTGAGTGCCTGAAATTGAACATATATATTTTTTTATTTCATTTTCTAACCTTGATATCGTACATTGAACAATTTAAGTGCTGCCACCTTACGTCGACAAAAAGAAATCATGCACCTTGACAAACTGCTGCGCCATCTTACTTCAACGATATGAATTTATGCGCTTTGTTTTCAAGTCAGTCATGGTACCGTTCACCAAAATTGTCAACAAACCATAACTTTCGTCTTTAATACGTTTGTTTTAAGAACATTTGATATTTATTATTATTTTACCTTTGCCTTGGCGTGTCTTAGTTTAACGTTCGTTCCATTCCAGGTAACTACCATGGCCGAGGTCTTTCTTGAGGGTGATGTCCCCCCATCTTAGCTGCCTGGACTCGTCGTTGCCTCTAAAACCCAAGTATTTTGTATTGTTAAACCATACCGATGACAGCAACTGGCCGGGATAGTCCACGCCTAGGCATCCTGATGTCCAAAGCTTCTCCTCGTCGTCTGCCGTGAGAACTTCGGCCTTGTTTGGCTTGTTTCCTTTACCAAGCTGTTTTAACTCTTTTTTTTTCGCATGGAGGACCATTCTGCTGAGGTTAAATTCGTCGCCAGTAACAACGTTGTGTGGATACTTCAAGTCATCTTGCAAATACCTAGCCAATGCTCTATGCATGGTTGTGAGGGAGTATTCCTGGCCGTATTCCTGGCCGTCTTTCTGGACTGCGGTTTTGACGAACTCACCGATCAAGGTGTTCATACGGTAAGGCTCAATGTTTTTCAACTCGTCCACAATACCTTTACTTCTCACGAAGCTTGTAAATTTCCTCCCGACCGTCTCATTCGCTCTTTTGGTGTTTTTCGCGACTTTTGAGTCGACAAAATCGCGTAATTCCTCATCTACGTCCATTTTCACGGGCTGTAGCAGACGAACAATTTCGCGGCTTCTCATTGGTCAATCTAGTCATGTGACCTGCGAAAGTAGTTCGGTCCGAATAGCACACGGGTGCTATTTGACATTTTGAATAGCACCCCCGAATAGCACCCGTGAAATCGCACACATATGTAATAATTACCCAAATAGCACAGTTACAATAGTATCGTCACTGAATGGGGTGTTTAATGAGAACAAAAGAAATATGACTACAGGAATATGGTTGCATGTATTCGGTAGGGCTAGAGGTAACATTATTGATCAGATTGTTTCATGATATGAGGTCTGCAATGGAATACATTACAACATCGACACTGCTGTCCAACTACAACTCCAACAAGGCTAGAGCAGCGATGGGCACTTCTGCTAGAGCCGGATACAACCATCAGTTCCAACTGGTTCCGGCAGGAGGTGACACCACGTCATCATGCATACAACACTGCAGACACCCTCCAATGGACGGTAGGCGGAGTATACAACTAGCTCCGTAAGGGGATCAGGTCTTCGCTTAACACTACAGACTCGAGCCACACCGTTTACATTCAAGTGGCCGATTGTCTGTTGTTCAAATTAAGCATCCCGTTCAGTGACAATACTATTGTAACTGTGCTATTTGTAAAATAAAACCAGCTGAAAGGACCCTCCCCTGAATGGTTTTGCCTCATGATTGGTGAGACTCTAGAGGAAAAGGCCAAAGATGCCGCTAAGGCCAAAGCCAAGCAGGAATCCTGCACGGCACTCGCCTTGATGTTGGCTCAACATCAAGACGTGACGCAAGAATTTGTGGATAGGACATTTATTAACCCAACTGGGTGAAGTCATGACACATGTCGAGAAGATGTGTGCGGAGTCACAGGTGATGGAACCCACGATTCAGGCCTCAGTGGACAAACTCATGTCTGCGGTTTTGGGGCTTAGATTGTACTATGATGACGACCTTCTCCACCAACTTTTTTAACGACCGGGTTATACCGTGGAAACTGGGCAGCATGAAAGGGACAACACATCCACTGAGCATCCTACGGAAGATGCGGTACATTCGACAGAGGATAGTCAACCGCTGGGTTAACTATGGATCAGAAAAACTGTGCTGACGCTAACATGGTGTTGAAGTTTTTTACCCTAGCCCTCTGCGAACTAGATAACAAGGGAACCTTGCCAGAAAATGTTTCTAAGGGTGAGGCATCTAGATGACCTGTGGCTGGTACATAACATTGTGCCACTTAACCCATTGAGGGCGGGCTGATGCCTCAAGGCATCAACATCAAAATGGCTCAGGGGACGGGCTGATGCTTCAAGGCATCACACATAATTTGGCTCAGGGGACGGGGTGATGCCTCAAGGCATCAATTTTTTATATAAATTGAAGGGGGCATAACTTAATAAAAAATGAACGGATTTTGATGAAATTTAAAATATATGTATACAAACACACTAGAAATATTTTTATAGGTATGTTGTCATGGAGACAATACTGATGACATCATAACTAACATACATAAATGCTGGAAAGTGAATTTGGAGCAAGGTTGTTGCCATATTGCACCCAATTGGGACCCATTATTTTAATTATTGAAGACCAAATTCTAGAAATTATGAAAAAATATTATCAATAACTGTTTACACCTATTAAACCATGTACATATGACACATATTATTTGAAGAAAATATTCTTCAAGTGTTTTTAAACCCTAAACCTCATGTTAAACACTTGTCCTGAAGCCCAAAAATGGGGAAAAGGGCCCCCGTCAGCCAGGCCAAATAAGTGTAAACTGCCCCCGTCCACAATGGGTTAAGTGCATTCAGCAATCGTTCCATGGTCAACACAAACATGCAGCTTGACCAGATTTCTTAATCGAAATATTGGACAGAAGGTACACGGCACGGCTGGCAGCTCCGCTACCAGACAGCCCAGAGATGGATGTCATTCCATAATGTTCGGGATAATACAAGGTCGGCAAGACGAAACCCACAGCTACCTGTCACTCCGGCCGGGTTTAAGACTGCAAATAGATGAGTAGATTTTATTGACTTGTCTCCATCTGATAACGGCTGTCTCAACTACTCGTTGGGGAATGTTTCTATTCCGTTAGCAGATCATCAAGTATCATTTATAACAAAGATCGCCCCACAAAGATTCCACTGAGTGGTATGAGTGCTAAGGGTGAAAGCCTGAAGCCAAAGAATCTCAAACCTTACTGTAAAGGGGATGATTGGGAAGAGTATCTGGCTTCTGCAGTTAATTACGTGGAGCTATGTGGTTGGAGGGAGGAGACGCTGATGCAGGAACTCATCAGGGCCACTTCACGACATGTGAACCAGTCAACTTGGGGATATTCACGATCTCTAAGTTTGTGTGACGTAGTCACTTGGCCTTGTGTCATATTAGACAAGAAAACAAAAGAGCAACGTTTTCTTCAAAGAAACACAAGCCGTAAAAATGGACTATCGGAAGAAAGATGACAAGGCAGCTCGTACAGAGCAGACCTGTTGGCTTTGTGGCAAAAAGAACCATATACAGGCCGATTGTCACCACCTGAAAGCTTTCCATGAGTTTATCACGAAAGACAAAGGTGTGGTAGATGATTCCCAGGAAAAGAGTAAAGCTGCTCAGGGAAATTTAAGTGGGTCCCACAAGGAAGCGACCCCTACCCCTGCCGGCTGGGGTATAGAGAAAAACCCTGTTGGTACATACCAGTCAGAGGGTACAGACTCGCATGTAGACGGAACAAGATGGAGATGTGTGGTGTCAAGGGCAGTGGCCTGGAGACGTCAGCAGTGGACACAAACTCTCAGTTGGAGAATTCAGTAAACACGGTCAGGGCGGTTCCTTGCGATTGGGGAAAAATTTCTGATAAATGTGAGAATGCAATTATATCCAGATGCTTGTCTTGTAGACAGTGGTCTGGACAGTGAGGAGGCTGTGCTGGGCCAGGACCTCATGTGGCGCTATGATGCTAGTATGACAGGGCCTGGGAAGATGCTGTTGTAAGGCGGCAAAAATCACGTATTCTACCGGCAGAAGGAGTCAGTATCGACCACATTCCTGACGGAGGATGTGCAGTTGGCCACATTTGAGGTGATGATCGTGTTAGTGGACATGGCACTACCTGAGAACAGTGTCGGCTACATCATGGAGCCGGATGTAGGGTTGTGACACATATGTGTTGTCTGCTCACTGCCACAAACTTCCCATCATGGACTATACGGCACTTTCAATTGTCATGCCATGGGAGATGTCAGTCGCTTCCGCATATACAGTTGCGGCTAATTTTAAGGGAGACTACTCACACTTGCCAAAGGTGGGGGGGGGGGGAGCCTGTGAAAGGTCACAAACTGAGGGGGGGGGGGGGGGCAATACTTCTGCACTCGGACCTTCGGGACGTACGGATAATAGCATCCCTGAACTGGAATCAATCAGTACGGGCGTTGATGTTGCAGATACTGAAACCCTGCTGAGGGTGTGTGAGTTGGTATATTATGTGAAGAAGGGCGTGTTCAGATTGCAGGGAGAACAATTGGGGTTCACGAACAAGGTTCTACACTCCATCGACATGGGTGACACTAAGCCTATAAAGTTGCCCTTCCGTTGGCTAAACCCTTCTGTTGGCTAAACCCTACAATTAAACTTCACCCTGAAGGTAGGCTTGTTTAATTGGGGGTTATGCTTTGCATCTCCGTCTTCAGACGGAAGTACCGAGGAGACTTTAAAGTTGCGCAGGTTTTCGAACCTACAAACAACTCTAACAAGGAACAACTGTTCCAACCTGTATTCAATAATTTGAATCAACATAGTCTCCTATGAAACAACCCATCAGGGTAACTCTTTTTACGATACAGCATAAGCATAACCGTATCGATAGTAATTAATTGTAACTACATAAAGGTCTGAACAAAGACCTACTTGTACTCATAAAGCACAACAATAAAGTTTATCAGAACAACTCTGTTCTTATTTCTTTTGTTTAGAACCTCGTAATAGGGTATGACCCACATCATTCTGTGATGTGATCGGTTTTTTATAAAACTTAGTGAATGTACTCTCACTTGTCCAACAGCCTCTTTTAAGGATGTCTCCTATCGGTACATTCAAAGAATGTAACTTCGAGACAGAAGCTGATCTGGTGCTATGTGCCGTAAAGGCCTCGATATCTACACCACTAGAGCTCAAAATTTCCTTTACCCAACGGGTCAAAGAACTACACCCTATGGGCTTAAATGGGGGACAGAAGCTGATCACCAGCTGTCCCTCCGCTTTGCCCTCAGAATTTAAACTCCTTAATTCTAAAGTACGTTTCAAATATTCTTTGGTAATTTGAACCAAACAAACCCTCGGGTCCTCTTTAAAGGCCTTTGTGGTGAATATTTTCAGTGGTTTCCCCACCTTACATGTCTTTAACCTTTGGTCAATAAGAAAAATTACTTGTGACTCTTTAATCAAAACATTCTCTACTCTCAAAGCTCTAACCGTTTGAAGGCGTTGAGAATGCACAATCAAGAACAATACAACAAACTTTAAGCTAAGCTTTCTCTCTAGAAGTGAGTTCTCTCAACGGAGAGAGTTCTCTCAGGTAAGACAAAACAACATCAGTGTCCCATGTATCAATATACCTAGACCTTGGTGGTCTCAAATGGGCCACTCCCGTTAAAATTCTACCAACCACTCGGTTCATCCCGAATGTAGAATTCTCTTAAGTTTCATTACAAATGATAAGGCACATCACGCAATGTTGATAGAACTATGAGAATACCCTTGATTGAACAAACATGTCAAAAATTCTATGCCCCATTTTTCCTGGTACATAAGCGGGTCAATTTCTTTTAAGAAGCAAAAAGTTCTCCATTTTGTCAAAAATACATCGTAAGTTTTGCGAGTTTCCTCTTTCCAAGAGTTAAGATACAAAAGTCTAGCTCTCGCTGAGAGACCAAAAGTGTCTAATCGTTCCAACAACAAAGACTTACTATTAGGCCTGTTTTGTGCAGATTGACGTCTTGCGTTGGAAACATGGGGATCAGGTTTCCTGTGTTCTTTTGGAAGATTAGATAATTTCCTCTGCAGGCGGTCAGTAGCTTTGCAAACCACGCTTGACTTGGCCAATTTGGTGCCACCACGATTGCGGTTGCCCTCTCCGTCATGACCTTTTGTAGACACCTTGTCACGAGGCTGAAAGGAGAGAAAACATAACACAACTTGAATTCATCCCAATTCAGTGTAAATGCATCTACATGAAAAGACAATGGATCTGGTTTCCAGCTCACAAATTTGTTCACTTTATAATTTAAGTGAGAAGCGAATAAATCTACATCTGGGTTTCCGAATTGTTTACAAATTTCCTCAAAAATTTCATTTGAGACACTCCATTCTGTGTTATCTGTAAATACTCTGCTCGCCTTGTCGGCTTCTACATTTCGTATTCCGGAATGTGGCTTGCTACTAGCCAGTTTCCTTTAGATTCCGCCCAAGTCCAAATTTATAAAAAAGCTATAGCATTACATTTGCTAGACCTGGTGCCTCCCAGTTTGTTTATGTAACATACTGTCGTGCTGTTGTCCGACAAAACCAGAATTTTTTCATTTGAAACATCTCTCATCAAACTGTTCAATCTGTTAAGGACTGCCTGCATTTCAAGAGCATTGATATGTATTCCTTTCCATTCTGGACCCCACCTGAATCCTGTCGTTAAGTCACCTCTGACTGCCCCCCAACCTAGGAGACTTGCATCTGTAACTAATTTCACCGAAGGACCCTTAGATCTGATTTTTCTCACTGCTGATTGAACTTTATCGTACCACCAATTTAGTTCTACCCAACCTCTTTGAGAGATAGACATTAAGCCATCAAAGCCCAATTTGCCCGCCCCTCTTAAGGCAAAAATCTTTTCTACTTCCAACCGTTTATAGTGGGCCAGTGCATAATCAAATCCCTTCGTGAGGTCAACCATTACACCTATCATCTGAGCTACTTTCCTAATTTTGTGTTTCTCAAAATTTCTAAGCTCGTCAATAAGGCATCTAAGCTTATCAATCTTCTCTTGAGTCGGTCTGACTGACATCTCCAAAGAATCTAACTGATAGCCTAAGAACACTATTCGTTGCGTGGGAATTTTCTGAGATTTCTCATGATTAATATTGAACCCCAGTTTTGATAGAACTTCTTCTACTCTGACAATACCTTGTCTACATGTCTCTGCATCCTTACCTAAGACCAGACAGTTGTCAATGTAAATAATACATTGAATACCCTCTCGACGAAGGAAAGCAAATACTGGTTTCAAAACTTTTGAAAAAATTCTGGGGGCTGGAGAGAGACCGAAAGGCATGACATTAAAACGATAACATCTACCTTTCCACTGAAATACAATGTATTTCTTGAATTTCTCTTTCAGGCCCACTGAATAGTTAGCTTCCTTTAAGTCTAGTGAGGCCAAAAAATAGCCTTCTTGGAGTAAATCAATAGCTGTCTCTAGGTTGTCCATTTTGAAGTGTTCCTTCTTAATGAACCTGTTAAGAATCATGAGATCTGTAATCATTCTCCATTTCCCCCCTGGTTTAGGTCGGAGGAAAACATTTGAAATAAATCGAGCTTCGCAAGCTTTATTTTCATCCACAACCCCTTTTGAGATAAGTTTGTCTACTTCAATCTGTAAAGCTGTTTCTTGTTCAACATTCATTCGATATTCTCTAGGAACCGAAAACTGAACTGGAATTTCAGTGAAGTCTAGTGAAACCCCTTTCACTTGATCTAACACCCACTCATCTTCACAAATCTTTTCCCAAAAGGACAATTTATTAGCAATATTACCTGGTATACCTGGTAAGCAAGGCAAAGACTGGGACTCAATCACAGGTAAACAACAAGTTTTAGAAACATTTGTCTTACCTTCAGAATTTACTCTCTGGGCGTCGAGTCCCCCTTCCGAAAATCCCCTTTTCCCGAGGATTTATTGGACTGGTTTTTCACAAAGGATTTCTTCCCCTTGTAGGACTTCTTTTTCCCCTTGAAGTTCCCTTTTCCGTGAGAGTTTTTATTGCCTTTTCCTTTGAACCCCTTGTTCTTATTCGCCCAATTTGCCTTTCGAATGTCCTCGATTCGTTTGGCTAGTTTCGAAACATGCTCCCCCTCCTTGAGGGCTGCTTCTAAGTTATCGGCGAGCACATATTTTTTCCCTGGAGGGTTAGCGTCATTCGCTAAGCATTTGTACTCTGGGGGAAGAAGTTCACGGATGGCCTCTCTTCTATCTTTAACAAGCTTGTAGCGAATAAAATAGTTGCTCATAGCAAACACCTCTGCCAACTTCTTCATGGTGATTCTCACCCATGGCAGTTGCCCTGGCATATCCAGCTGTTTGATATCATTAGCTGCACTGACTACCCCCAAAAGAATTTTCATAAACACTTGCTCATGTTTTTTGAGCCTGTCATCCAGTTCTTTAGCGTCATGGGGTAAGGCATCCATAATTTTAGTATTAAGTTTGTGCACTTGAAGGTACTCCATATTACCAGGTCTTAAGAACAAATCCATGCTTTTCTTAAGCCCTTCAGAAGACAAGGTAGCAGTAGCTCTCTTTTCGAAAATTTTCAGAATGTCAACATGGACCCCCCCCCCCCCACCCACCCCCCCCCCCGTTGAGGCATAGACACGGATTTTGAAATCAGGGGAATTTTGAAACTAGAGAAGTCACTGTAAGAACTTACTCCCGCAATAGAGCTGTCATCGTCCCAGTCCTCCTGGTCTGGTTCGCTGTCGGAGGAGGCCAATGCTTCCTTCGTAGCTTTCAAGTCGGATTTGAACCCATCCATGCGGGTAGTGATTCCATCCAGCTTAGTGTTGATTCCTGTGATAGTCTTTAATAACTGTTCAGTAAGTGAATCACTCGGGTTTTTGTCACTGGAACCCTTGCTGTTGTCACTTCTGTGCCGCTTCGGGCTCTTCGAACGTGACCTTGAGCGGGACCACTTATGTCGGCTGCTCGAGCTATCCTTAGATCGACTGCTGTGATCGGAGGAAGATCTATAGCTTGAACTCCTGTGTCCTGAGCTTCTGTGTCCAGAACTTGACCCAGTGTGGTCTTTGGAGTGGGAAGATGACTCTTTGCTCAGTACAACCTTGCTAGAGACACCTTTGCCATTTACCACTTCATGGTCCAAGCTTCGATCGGACATGCCGTGGATTTCTCTGACGTGATCTTTGCTCTTGCCTGACGTCATCATGGCTGAGCGAACGAATTTTTCACTAAATTCGAACAAACGGACCACTGAACCTAGTTCTTTCTATAGAAAGAAGTTCTTGATCAAAAACACTCTGTAATTGATCAATAAAATTTAGGCGGTCGTGCCTAAAAACTCCAATTTCAACGTAAAACGAAGACTGGCCGTGGCTTTCAGTTACGCGTCTCCAGAAAGGCGACTAAAAGTGATGTCACATCCGATTGCGCGCGCGCATCTCCTCGGTACATCCGTCTGAAGACGGAGATGCGAAGCATAATCCCGCAGTCACCGGTGCGCACTGGTGACGGAATTTGTGAAGTGGGCTATTTGTACTCACTTTGGAAACTTATTTAATATAGACAATTCTTAGACATTATTATTACATCGTACCATGATATGGCAATTGATAAAGTACTGTAGCCAGCTAAAAATCCAAAATATATCCACCTGACACAAAACTTAGTGACATCCCTGAATTTGGATACCCACGTTTGAGGAACATTCTAAATCCTCAGTGACATGGTAGCACTGTGGTGAGGTCCGTTTCCTTTTTCGTCTGATCAACAGAACATGTTATAACTCAAGTAAAAAGATTTGACTGAGATTTGGTATACATGTAGGGAATTATATGAAATAAAACTCTCTGATTTGGTGCGGGAAAAAGCGTTGTCAAGGACTCAAAATTAGAAAGCATATTACTAACTAAATTAGATGTTACGACGTACGGTATATTAAATTATTGCATCCTTGCTGGCATCAGCATCAATAGGCCTATACTTTCCCTCCAAACTTCCTTATTTTTCACCAATATTATCTTCCTCATTTAAATACAAATATTGATAAAATTAAATACATGGGGTAGAAAAGCAAAAGAAATATCAAACCAACTATCACTATTCTAAATGCCAGGTACATTTATTATTATGTCTTCCGCAGTGTTTCACAGATTGCGTGAGATGAAATAGAAACAAATAATGAGGTGAAGAAAATTATCAAACCGTTTTCTTATGAAAAATCCAATGGTAAAGTCTGTGGATATATTATGCTATCTGCGACGACAACTGCGGAGGCGGCCATCACGGAGAAAATATGCATTCACCATAGGGCACTGACATAATAAATATCCAAATAATCGATGGCAATGAGTCATTTTGACTTTAAAAACTATCATAAACAATAGTTTATGAACTGATTCAACTCTGATGATGATGTTCCTTTTGTGGAAATATGGTGAAATGTATCACCATAATACCGAGTTTCAGCTAACGCAGCTAAATATGGAAGGCCATGCCTGTTCCGAGCATCCAATCAGAGCGCTGGATTCAAACCACTTGGCCAGCTGTTTGCCTACAGATAAGATTTGAGGTTTTGAATCTGCTGAAAATGTCTTATTTATAGATAAACGAGTCTAGAGCTTAACGTCTACCGTGTAAAAAGCTGAAAGTGTGCAGGTCTCGGTTTCAGACAAATAGCCCCTAATCTCAGCTTTTATTCAATAACTATCGACATGTAATCATGAATTGAATAAAATAAATAACACAAGATTTCACATAAGAGGTTTATTCAAGTAAAGTAACGAACAAGCAACATGCTCTACAATATTTGGGGATATACCATGCGTCCGAATAATACAACTGACTCACAACTCTAGAATTTTTAAATCGCATGTCTCCAGAGAAATATAGTGTGACTAGTAGACCAACGGTAGAAGAAGTTATTACCTGATTTAAGCCAAGTAATCAGAGACAATGTTAGGTCACAATCCCAATAATGTATAGGTCATTCTCTAGCAAATTAGTAGAAAATCTATTTGTATACCTTTTCTAGGAGAGGTTTCCAATTATTACTAGAGTTTCGTTCGTTCTTTAAGAGATACCTTAAGATTCAGGCAATGATCACAGAAATGGTAATAAATAATGATTAACACACTTGTTCAAACGGACTGGCACCTAGTGTCAAGTTTTTGATGTACTGGCCACTTTTATAATACATATGAATACTGACAAATAAGAAACGTAAATAATAATACTATATTACCCCAAAAAGGCAAAAGGCGCATTTCCACCACTACAATCTCAGGACATCAATGGAAAAATGTCTTTTTTAATTTAGATTTGCTTAATAAAAACAACATGAAATCACTTGTTAAGTATTGCTTATTAGTTAGCAATTGAACTACTTATATTTCCCAAACTTCAACTGTCATCGAATCACCTCTATATTTTCGCTCTAACATCATTTCTGGGATCACAAGGCAGTGGCAGGATAAGACAGGTATATAGTACGTCCCGATTGACTCGATTAAGTAGAATCTGATGTAACCAATATATATGTGAAACATTTCAATTCAATAAATCTATCGCATTTGTATTACTCTCAAATAATGTATGATATTCTAGATGTATTGGTATGGTTCAATGAGCATTTGTATGATCAAGCATAAATTAGATACACTGAATTTTCAGAGAAAAGTTTGTATATTCATTCTTCATCTATCCACTGAAACGATTACATTCTTAGTTCTTTCTGCAGGCCTTACTTATGAGATTCAACTTTACGGCATATTTCATCAGTGAATTCTGAACACTTGGCTTTTCCCCCAAGATCTCCGGTACGATACTGAAAAATAAAATAAAGGTGTTTTTTATACGTCGTAGGTGGAAGTAACCATTTAACGCAGTGGGAACTATACAGTAGGGAAAATGACGATTTGTAATGAAATCCTAATACTTGAATCCTATTCATTGGTTGTATGATTTGCTCCATTTCTTCACCGAATATCTAGAGCGAATGTATGGTCCATTCCTACGAGATGGGCCCAGGCCCCTTTTCCCTACCTTTGGCCCCTCTATGCCTCATATCTCAGTCTAATATTCATTGATATTAAAACAAATCCTACTGACAGATTCCTTTCGGCATGATAATTCCTCTGATATATACATTATTATAGGGCTGATGGATAGTTTGTGTGAAAACTCTTTAAAATCGATATTTTCATAGAAAAATGACAATGATTAAACATTTGGGACTTGGGAATTAAGAAATTTACATCAGTTCATGTTTTTTATATCTGATTTATTTTGCTCAGTCACCAGATTCGAATTTTAATGCATTTTCGTAACCCCAACTTACTTTTTTTTTTTAAATTATGGGACAAACAAAAGTAAAAAGATTTTTTTCCCATTTTTATGTCACACATGTTGCTCACATTCATTCATGCAATGAACTTGTATGACAGAAGAAAAAAAACCATTTGATATACATTCTATAATCAAACCAATCTCTAACTTTTGGAGTAGTACCTAATAATAGGACCATTAGTAAGGATGTTATGCCTGTTTAAAAAAAATTCAATGGGAAAATGTCTAATTATGTCTGTTTTTACATCGCCACATTGATTAGTTGTGCTTTTCCATCCTATTATAAAGAAATATTTATAACTAATATGAATACATTGGGCAATTGAATATCTTGCTGTCTATGCAATATGAATTGTCTGAACCGATATGCCTTGGTTGTAGAAGGGTATAACACCTGTTTTTACGTCGCACCATTTGCTTGATAGAGGCAAAACTTTCCAAATAACCAAATAAATATATTTCCATTTTTAAAATGACCATTTTTCAGGGAAATGAGTCAGAAGTCGCAAAAAATATAGTTTCCAAAGTGATTTATTCGCAGGATCTCTTTTTTTGGAATGTTCCAAACTTTTAGGGTCTGATACCTTAAGTCTTATGAATACATGTACCAAATTTCAAGACAGTGTATTAAATATATCCTTGCATTTCTAAGGTCATCCTAGGGAGTATATTTAGTTAATTTACTGATAATTGCTCACCCAGAAATCTTGCAAGCATTTTTTTCAAACATCAAAATCTCAAACATAAGATATAGAAACACTTCTTAGATATCCTTAAAGTGATACATGCCACTGAGCTCCCGATTTGGGGAAAGTTTGCCTGAATTTCAACTATGTTCTAGATTAGTATATTTGTAATGGATACCCGGGAGCATTAATGTAGAAATTACATATATAGTGTGTATTTAAGAGTTTAAAACTCCAATTTCGTAGGGTGCTGGAGTCACCCTACCCAACTGCCAGACAGTTAGGGAAGGTCCCAGACGCCTCTTATCTTAATGAGAGTTAAGTGATACCAGCTGGATGGGACAGGGTAGATATGTCACTATGTAACTCCTGCCTCGCTACTACTTCACCAGGCAGTGAGGGCAGCACTTTATGGTCAAGTTACTTCTCTCTCAGATTTGAATTCCTCAATGGAATCTCTGCCACATTCTTCGTTAACAAATATCAATTAATCTAAGGAATATATAGAGTTGGTATTCCACACAAATGTTCTTACTTGTGCAGGTAATCGAAAACTACAAACATATTTCTAAATGATATATAGTCAAATAGTGTCCATAGCCACTTTAATGTTTACCATCACTGGAATCGACTGAACTCCATCTTTTCAAATATGATGATAAGTCAGAATTCATTTTTTGCAACTTATGATTAATTTTCCTGTGACACATCACACATATTTTAAATGAACGTCTGGGGCCCTAGCTTCATAGATATTTGAGCCTGAATGCCATTTCCTTCCGGACTATATAGAGGAGAACATGTGCTTTCAGGAAATATAATCCATAAACCTTTATTTCTTATTTAATTTCATTTTTCCTCATTTCCATCACTGAAAAGCAAGACTTTTCAGAGAATAGCCCTATAGCGTTTTTACGTCGCACATATTTTCAACCTGGTTTAGAAAATAGAAATTTAATTCCTGGCAGAAATAACACTTGATTTTTAAGGTAAGGTGATAACAAAGCTATCTGAGTCGTTTTTTCTTATATCTCTTGCTTATGAAGAGAACAGTGGTAGATGAAAAAAGGTAATGTCTGGAAAAGCCTATAATTGAAAAACGAAGTTTTTAATTTTGAAATTCCTAAATCAAAATAGGAAAGTTCTAATATAAATTGTCATACACATGTTCAATTGCCTAATCAAACCCATACTAATTTCTCATGGTCAAAATGCCTAATATTTAGTGCCAATTTGATGTGACGTAATAACAGGAAATTCTAACCCAGTTTTGATTTTATGTAGAATATTTATGTAGACTATTTAATCCATTTTATGTAGACTATTTAATCAATTAAGTAGCAAATTTAGATTCGAAATGTTCCATTACTCTACTTTAGGTTCCCTAACTATGAAAAACTTTGAAAGGATTTTTTTTGGCACAATGTTTTCAGGCTACTGGGCCAATTTCGCAGGAATGGACCATATATACTTTCATTAGGATTAATTTTATACCAGACACATTTGATAACAAAAAAACACCGGATATAGTAATGATTACCAATTGAAGGATCATATAATATTGGATTATCCTATCAAAACATACAAACATTATGGTTAATTAATTTTATTTTTGTTTATTCAAGCAGGACAGTGGGATTCTTACCGTCTCTTCTCTGATTGTGTCGAAAATGGCATTTTCAATAATAGCTGCCTTGTCATACATGTTCATGAAGCGAAGCATCATGACTGATGATAAAAGAAGAGCGGTGGGATTAGCTTTGTCCTCGCCAGCTATATCAGGCGCTGTGCCGTGGACAGACTCGAAGATGGCTCCGTCCTTACCGATGTTTCCACTGGGCGTAACGCCAAGGCCTCCAATAAGACCAGCGCATAAATCGCTACAAATGTAAAATATATATAATCGTTTATATTCAACTCGGTTTGATTGTCTGTGAAAGGACATAATAATCACGCGATATAAGCATAGTCGCATATTGTTAGTAGTGTTTTAGTTTAGAATACTCTTGGAGGTATGCAATTATGATATATTGATTGACTCACAGAGGCAAAATAAACATAAGATTATGGAAACAGAATAAATCGTTTACACATTGCTGACTGGGGCGCCAATCACATGCAATAGCTCGTTATAAGAGCCAATGGCAAAATAAGATAGAAAAATTACCTGAGAATGTCTCCGTACAAATTAGGCATTACTAACACGTCGAATTTTGTAGGATCTTGAACCATCTGAAATGAGATTACGATAATGTGGAACATACCATCATAAAATTACATATTTCAGTCAAAATGGACATAGCTTGCAGAGAGACTAATAACATTGTATTGTATTGTAATATTTCTATTCCATGCAGTGCTGTACATATTCTATTTCAGGAAAAGGATGCTTAAATTCTTTCATGGAAAAATAACCTTCCGCTAATAAAAATAGGTCTTCCAGGCCCCCCACTTATCAATGTAAGTGTCTGTTGTTCTTTGTATGGTCTTATATGACTGGGTTCGTGATACATTGGTTTTTCTGTTAATATTACTTATATCCATCTTATATACAATTTTTTTTAAATTTCTAATAACAAATTAGTTCATTCAGTAATAATTACTTCAGTTTAACAAATTCTCTTATTTGAGTCATAACCTGGCTCAAGGCCAACATTTACTACATTCCAACAAGTACAATACACTCTCGGTCCCAACCAAGATTTTCCGGCTCTGACGGGCCGATTATGTAATACCATTCGGCGAATGTATATCATGTATAACAGGCCATTACAGCACCATGGCCGAGTGCACTGTCACACCTAACCATCACCATGTGTTTCATCATTGAGGCACCCCTCTCTCTCTCTTCTCTCCCTTCCAGCCTCTCTCTCTCCGTTCTAAGAATCCACCCACTCAGTCACATCACAGATACAAAGCTTTAATATCTTTCCTCATAGTCGTCACACATTGATGAAATAAAGATGAGAATAGTTCTTATGGCTAGGAGAATACTTCCAAAAATGATTTAGTTAGTATATTTCACAATTTAAAAAAAGTTTAAAGATGAGTGGACCACCTGCTGATTGATACTGACACCACTTGCATTCGGGGACTAATTGATACATGTTTGTGTTAGGGATTAGGGTGGAGGAAAGCTTCCCCCTGCTGATAGTTCTCTGCAGACAAACCCTAGACTGAATACATATCGAGTCTGATTGTTTCAGCTTCGAGCTCTCAGTAGTGGTAGCGCACTCCGGGGCCTAACACGTCCAACTAGAATAACTTCCATCATTTGAAATCTACTTGACTTTCTACACTCAGCTTTCCTCCAAGAGCGAAATTTAAACAAATATTCAAAGACCAAACAGCTTAGGTAAGAAAAAGAGGTATTACATTCTCTGGTTAAGGTAAGTATTTTAATCTAATTCAAACTAAAACCTGGACATTTAGAGGCAAATGAGACTTACATTGAGACACACTGTGTCAAGATACATTTCCTTAAACTTGATGTCTCTGTGACCAGCTGCTGCTTCTCTGCAGCATTTAAGGAACAGACCATCGGACATTCTCCTGAATGCAGATGTAGAAATAAATCAGTTACTTTAAGGTGATTTGTAAAAAGAACAAAACAACGATCAAAATACATTGCATACATTTGACCAGAAATTTATCATCCATATAAGGAGATGCCAACTCACATAACATTGGCTTTGTGTACGGCCACAACTTCACTACGTCCATTTGCCTTGGCATATTCAAAGGCAAACTCTGCAACCCGCCGTGAGGCCTTTTCTGTAATGAGCTTAATACTTTGGACCACACCATCGACTATCTGGAAATCAGAAAATGGGAAGATGTTTTTGCCATCAAATCAACATTACTAACACTGAATGGTGAGATTGACATAAGCCCTCGCTATTGCAAAACATTTTATCAGGCCAATAAACTGTATAGATTTTATACCCTTCATACAATTTGTTTAAGGAGATCCTTAAAGAGAACGGATAAGACATGTTTTTATAGTTTCCACTAAACAGATATTTATAATTCCAGTTACAATATGTAATACCTACCACATGTTCAATACCACTGTACTCGCCCTCTGTGTTTTCACGGATGGTGACAAGGTCGACTCCATCATAAGGGGTCTTGTATCCTACTAGAGACTTACAGGGACGCACATTAGCGTACAGTGAAAATTCTCTGTAAGAAAGTATATGTGGTGAACATGAATATACATGAAAATTGAAATGAGCAAAGTAACAAAATGTCTTCGCCCAGACTATTAAAACATTAACAATACAACCATACGACAGTAAACATATTTTTGGACAGATGTCACTTATGTACAGGTATATGTTGATGCTATTTGTTTCGCTATGCCCAGTGTTTTGGTTTTTCCTTTTGATTATATTTTTTTCTGCGTATGAAAGTGGTCACCCCTAATGGTCGTACAGTGAACACAAGCACATTTTTTGTTTAAATCATGAACATATAGATTTATGTTAATCATGCTAGTATGACTGCGTAGCTAGTATGACTGCGTAGCTAGTGGTTTTTTCATGCAGAACATAAAGTTAGTGTGGAACATACTTCCTAAGTGCAAGGTTCAAGGACTTGTGTCCTTTGCCTATCGGTGTAGCAAGTGGACCTTTGAGTCCCACACCATTTTTATTCACAGAGTCTATGGCCTTTTGTGGTATTTGAAAGAGACCGTCCGGGCCCTTAACTGGAGCTACGTCAACTGGTTCCCAGTCGATGGGCACCTGCAGAAAAATCAAGCCTTTTCACGTGAGCAGAAGCATTTTAACGCAGCCAAAAGATAACTTTCTAATAATACTACAGCCAACTTCTAAATTAACTCGAAAGTATCTTCAATGATTTCAGGCACAAGAAAAAGTATCAAACCTGGGTGAAATGAGTTTGTTTAGGATCAATGCACTGTCACAAACCTCAATAAATAAGCACACAAACTAAATTATGAACTCATCAACATCACTTAAATTTTCTTTTAACTTAAGGCCAAAAGTTAAATAGTTTAAAAATACACACAGAATGAACTCTTATTCTATAAATTATGATGGTACGGTGTTATACTATTCTTATTCTATAAATCATCATTTTTGATATTGGGTGGTTTTTATGTTACCTACATCAGCAGCAGCAAATATTTTTTGAACGGCAGCTGATATTTCGGGTCCAATACCATCTCCAGGTATAAGGGTCACTGTTTTAGTCTGAAAATATTCATAAACAAATAATCATGTATACAATAAATTGTCTACAAGAACATTTAACCAACCAATCCCATGGGATTTCATTAACCCAAAGGACGTAGGACCCACCTAGGACCTAGGACGTTAGGGCCCACCCACCTTCAGACGTTAAAATCCTACATAATATTGAGAAAACCTTGGAAATTTTATTTTTTTCATTTGGAGAATACCAAACTGAACCCTGGTATAAAATCTCCTGACTCTACTCATCAGGAGGGCAACATAGCAACGCTATGATGTCACAATTGGGATATCCACACACATCCTAGCAACAACAATCGTTGCCAGGTGAGTTCAGATCTCAGTTGTGGTAGCGCAAGAAGGCATACAACACGTATGTCACCTTCAGACGTTAGGGCCCGCAGCTGACTCTGGGGTGGGCCCTATATATATATACGTATTTTTATTTCTCTTCAACAGTACATCATTAAAACATTTGTGAGAAATGGGACGAAACCTGTCAGCTCAGAGCTGTTCTTCCCAGATGTCCTATGGCATATTGTGTACATAATTTTGTTTGCTTAAGGCCTACGTGTAACATCTAATATCTACAGAAATACAGAGATTCTAAGAAATAAAGACTAGAAATACTGATAATCAACCTTTGAGTACCATTGATAAAATACATTGTAGCATCCTGTACTGGATGCGGACCAATATAAGGCAAAAGATAACTCCTCAATCCTTGGTATGTCTGGCTAAGTACATAGCACCTGTATTTGACTAGATATGTACAAAGTTTTTAAGTTTGTGTTACTAAGTTAACCTATATCATCCTGTACTAGATGGTTTGACAGTGAGTAATAATATATGACTTCTACAACTCTTTATGGAAACGTATTACGGTATACTGTACATAATGTTGAGCATGGAACTCCATGTAACGACTCATAATCCTAAACACACCCACAATTAATCACTAATCTGACTTATAATTTTTTCGAAGGAATGATTTAAATTCCTTTAAATCGGTAATATTCTGCCGTCTAGGGGCCAAGCTGTTCCACAACACAGGGATCACATAAATGAGTGATCGTTTTATTCTTTCTGACTTGGGTGATATAGAGATAAGGTTTTTGCTACCTTTAAGTGATCTAAGGTTTATCTCCCTTTTATCAAGATTTGTATTACATTGTGCTAACTTGAAAGCCTGCTCTAATAGGTGGGTCCTTCTCTTCCTAACGTCTGAAAGTGGGTGGGCCCTAACGTCCGACGGGGGTGGGGGTGGGGGGAGTGAGCCCTAGGGTCTGAACAACTCCCACGATATTAAAATTTATTTTTGCAAGGTCAGATACTAGACCTACATATTTACAAGCAAATATTTCAGACGATATGTCCCACCATTCCTCAGACGCTAACGTCTATTGATAGAGTACTTATATGATAGTTTCATTCAACTTAATGTGGGTGGGTCCTAACGTCCAAGGTTTGGGGCACGAACGTCTGAGGATGGGTGGGCCCTAACGTCTGAAAATAAGCGAAAGTGGGCCCTATCATCGTTGGGCCCTAACGCCTGTAGACCCTTCATAGCCGATGCCAGGCGATGGGCTTCAATTACAAGAATTCTAGAAAATATATCCGAAGTAAATTATATTGACTAAACATTGGTTAAAAATCCAGTATAAATTAATGGTCCTAATTTTACTATTTAGATAGACGGGTAGTTCAAATAGATGGATCGTGGACGTGGTGCAGTAGTCTTGCTCCAATGAGTGAATGAGCATTCTCAAACCAGCAGACACAACACAGCGGTTCTAAGTCATTGCTATAACCAAAGAGACTGGTCCTTCCAGTCTCATTGCTATAACTTACTAATATGAATGTAAATTTATGTGAATGTAAATCTATTTGTCTAACTCTGTAAATTTAGTTAAGGGCATAATGAAAGAACTACATTGTAGAATCTATTGTCCGATTCCTGTAACTGTATTTTAAACTGGAATTTTTAAAAATAAATATATATTCCAGACCAGATACAGAATGCGGGTGTACAGAACTGATGGGACAGTACAGTTAGCTTACCTCACTGGAGAAACTTCTGAAGCAGCTGCCACTAGTCCTCCTCAAGATAGACGGGAACTATATATATTTTATGAGAAAAAATACAAAAGAAATATTTTGTAATTATGTAAAATTGCGAGGCAGTGCCCGTGGGCAAGCTATTCGAGAATAAAATAGTTCGACAGGTTCGACTGACTTGTCAGCCGCGAACACCACACATTATCATAGACAATAATAATATCACATAACAGTTTTTGTTTTTAAATGGCAGCCAAACTATATAATACTTCCTTGTATTATTTGAAACAACAGAATTAATTTCAATCTGCTAAGGCCTAAAATAAAATAATCTTGGTTTCCGGTCCTCTGATGGTAAAAATTTGGGTCGGCAGGTCGGTGAGTGAGTGAGTGAGATTGGTTGCTTTAGCCTTTACGCCCTTATCAACACATTTAAGATCGGTAGGTCGGTATAGACTATCTTATAAGTTACTTTTTATTTTTTTTAGCAGATGTCAAAAATGTTTTAAGTCGCAAACAAACGTCGTTATGGGACCCAACATATTGATTTTTTACTTTTTTTTATTATACTTTATTTCGGGTCGGTAGAGACATTTTAATTTTATTTTTCAAATGCCTTAAAAACACTCGAGTCGGCGGCAATTATTTAGGGTCGGTCGGGGACCGGAAAAAAAGCTACTTTTATTTTATGCCTAATAGGTTTTTTTTAATGGAACACGGACTCCGGAGAAACGTGAGTCTGTAATGTTGACTAAACCCCAGAAACAAAGCCTACTTTGTCAAACTACTACCTCTGTAGCCTACCATACACCATTCTAGCAGAGGCTCCCGAGCTATCAATGTATCATGTTTCTCATTTAAACACTGCATGTAATTGTTGTTACAACAGTGATTCCTGACAACATCCTACATTGGTCCAGCCCTTCACAAAAACTAAACATAATTACGCCGAGGAAAAAAATAATCCGGAGTCCCAATAGTCCTCGGTGAAAAATTAGTCAAGACAAGACTAGGCCTATAATCCTATAATAGTAAAGGCCAAGGCAAGGGCCTACGCGAAGTTCGCACCCGGATGCTCGCCCGAATGTCACGACATTGTCGACAAGGGTTGATTTTTATAGAGAAAGAAAATACTTCCTATCTATGACAAGCCATGCATAATCTAGGGCAGTAATTCCGAACTCATTACTACACAGGTGATCGTTTCTCAAAGTACATATTCACGGTTCAAGATGCAATCATACGGATGAAATGTCAGAAGGGTGACGGAGAGCGACAGACAGAAGAACTGAAGTGAAGGTCACTTTCCAATCCCTCTGCTTCGGCCATGAGAACAAAATGATCTCATTGAAGAGAGGTCAAGCGGTGAGATTGTATTGATTTGAACAGATAACATTGGTCCGATCTCGCGACAGCAATCCCGTTTCTTTGATTAATAAAATGCAAAACCTACCACTCTAGCAAACATCTTGCTGGCCATGCCGTTCGATAGGATTTCTCCGGGACAAGTGACGTCAGAGTTGTTAGGGTGTTCCCCACTCTAGTCTCTCAAGCTACCGCTTGGGTTCTGCAGTTTGCAAATCAGCCACTAGACGCTGATTCTGATCTGATTACCGCCCTTCCAGTTCAGGTATCTATATACACAAGAGCCTTCGGCTGAGGCCCCTCCATCAGAAAAACAGATCACATTAAAAAAAGGGTCCGAAGACGAGAGATTAATTAAAGGATTGAATTAATTAAAAGCCCTAATTTATTACAATCACGTAGGGACTCAACTGAGAGCTTATTTTTAAATGATTTTATTATTAGGCCTAAAAGGTTTTGATCAGGAGTATTGGCGGAAAGTGGATGTCTTGTAACATATTTTAATAAATAACATTTTTGTCAATATTGCAAACAAAGTTAAATGGTTCTAAATACTATCCGATAATTAAAAATACTATCCAATAATAAAAAATGAGACATTTTCTACTTAAATCTTAATAGGCCTATATCTAAATATCCTATATCCAATATTAGGGGCTGCAATCGGTAATCTATCACTAATTTTCAATGCAAAAAAAATATATCACCTCTAGGTCCTCGAATTTTAAGACATATGGAGCTTTTCATCCTTCAACCACCTTTATTCAAGGATATAAAAATGATAATGATTGGACAACATGATAAAAAAATGATAATATCCCCCATTTCGCTGAATCAACCATCTATATTATAGGCCTATGTATGGGTGTCATAAAAACGTTAGCCAAACCCTAGACATACGTAGTAAACATCCCCTCACCCCAGATTAGTGGGGGGATTGGGGAATCAAGGCCAGCGACGTGGGCTAGCCAAACTCAAAAGAAGGAAATAATGAAACGGTTCCAAATGGAAAAAAATACGTTTTTGCAATTATCATTTTTTTATATGGCCTTCTGGAACAGTTTGGCCCCAGAAAATCAATCGTTAGAAACAATTAAGGAATTTAAAACATTCCTAAATCAGGGATATATTCATGAGTAAGCATACATTATAATTGGAGGTTCTTTGTGTATTATATAATGCATAAAGTATGTAAACGAAAGAAGAAAATGTAAATGTAAATACATATGAGTTAATACATTTCACATATTTTAATAATAAACCGTGTATGTTAGCTTTAAGTAGACAATTGTCATATTTGTTTAACTTGTCATTACAAACGGCGAAAGTGCCGGGGGCTTTTAAAACAGCAGTTGTGACTCCACTTTTTAAGGATGGTAAAAGGAATGATACCGGAAATTATCGACCGATCTCCTGCATAAATCTCCCAGCTAAAGTCCTGGAGAGCTGTATTCAACGGCAGGTAGCTTCCTATTTAGAAAGAGAGAAACTTTTATGTGACTCGCAATTTGGTTTTAGAGGAGGGAAATCCATCAATGATGCCCTGGATCATCTATTCACTTTTTTTTTTTTTTTTTTTATTCCATTTAAGGCCAAGTCATTAATTACAAGTACAATAGTTAGAAAAATACGTATTTTGTCGTTCAACGACGTTTCTCATACGTTGCCTCAACCTATCAATTTAAGGAGTGACTCCTTTTAATAACAATAAAATTTATGTCAGACCATTCTCTGTTGCTATTAAGTAGCTTACTATTAATACCGCTTAGACTGATAATGAACCATTTTATAATCCTTCAAATACAATACTCTTATCCACTAAAATCAGGACCATCTAACTGATCTTTGTCCAAGGACCTTTCGACTCGATATTGTCATTTAGGTCATTATTACAGTTGTTACCACATGTCATTAATACATTCTGAATCAGCTAAAATACACAGACTGTCTGTTATCTTATTACTCTGTCACTACCTCGGGTGAGATTAAGACTATTACCGTGACCAATACAATCTTCAGTGATTTTTATTCGATTGTTTACATGTGGTCCCTATCGAGAAATCTTTTTTTCCATTCCACCTTGATTTTGGTGTTAAAAGATTCTCTACTGTTCTCACTTCTCAAGTCACCCGGGAGACTGTTCCATAATCTTCTCCCCCTATCGTACACACTGTTCTTCCATCTGTTTTTATGTGCTCTAGATATTTTCAGCATATTCGCCTGTCTATTTCTTAATGCTAAACCGTTGTTGGTTAGAGGTTCGTATCTGTCTTTCCTTGTGAAAAACAGTTTTAGGGTTGTGATCTCTGCTCGTTCTATCAGGGGTAATAAACCCGACTTTTCTCTTACCTGGTCATTGGTGTTATCTTGCCCAAAGGCC
This sequence comes from Sthenelais limicola, assembly GCA_942159475.1. NCBI lineage: Eukaryota > Metazoa > Annelida > Polychaeta > Phyllodocida > Sigalionidae > Sthenelais > Sthenelais limicola. Next base: position 109,604,150 of record OW804096.1, on the reverse strand, counting down.
AGTCGCAAACATTTGTTCCATACACGCTGGATTTTTTTCTTTAAGTTTTTCCCTACATTTAACAGTAAGAAATTCGCAAATTCTAGAATCGGTAAGACGTATGTCTTTACCAACATTCCACAAATTTTAGAAGACATATATTTGCGCCGTCTTCTAATTTCGGCCAGTTTCCATGTGGCTGTACGAATCTGCTTTTCTACATGGTTTTTCATGGACAAGTCGTTTGATATGATTACACCAAGATATTTGAAAGTTTTTACATTTTCAACTTCCACCCCTTGTAATTTTAGGGGCTGCATATTGGCGATGACCTGCCTCTTACCAAAAAGCTGACACTTGGTCTTTTTAGCATTTGCTTCTAGGCGATTATCGAAACACCATTCTGCATACTTATCTATGGACTTCTGTGCCTTCTGATGTAAGGTGGTGGCATCTTCACCCTCCAGCAGAACTACAGAGTCATCCGCATACAAGATTAGATTTCCAGGGAAATCACGGTCAGCCATGTCATTTATGTATATGCCGAACAGCAAGGGCCCCAACAGGGAGCCCTGGGGGACCCCACTGTTGACAGGGGCCCTCGCTGTTCTGCCCTCCTCACAACTGACATACTGACCCTGATCGGCTAGAAAATTCTTTATCAATTTCAACAAAGTGTCACCCAGCCCCATTCTCTTAAGTTTGATCAATAAGAGTTCATGGTTCACTGAATTAAATGCTTTGGAGATGTCAAAGTAAATAGCGATCACTGTTTTACCGTTATCGACCCCCTCAAAGATTATCTCCAACGCATCAAACACTGCGTCATTCGTCGATCGGTTCTTTCTGAATCCGTATTGCCCTTGGAAAAAGAAACCCGATTCTTCCAAAAAATCATACAAACGTACATATATTAGCCTTTCAAGGACCTTACTCACAACTGGAACCAGTGTTATTGCTCTGGTGTTGTTTATGTCAAGAAGATTACCTTGCTTTGGAATTAAAACAATCGGTGCAGTTTTCCAGGCCAGCGGTATTCTTCCAGAGGAAATGATCAGGTTTAACAAGCCAGTAAAGAAATTCATACACGACAAAAGGGATAATTTCATGATACGTGTGTCCGTCTCCGGAAAACCAGAACTCTTGTTAACATCAAGGCCGTTTACAATTTTTGTCACCTCTACTTCCCTTATATCTGGGAATATCTCAATCTTTTCATCGACCACAATAGTCTCGTCAACGAGAGCACGATCATCGGGGAGATCATTTTGACCTATACTGGCGAAAAATGTGTTCGCATATTCAAGTGCCACCATAGCTGTTTTCTTCCCCTCATTGGTTTCAAATTCGTTTAACCGTTTTGTCTCAGCTTTCATTTTAGGATCATAGATACCAGCGAGAGTTTTCCAGAATTTTCTAGGTTCATTACTACAATTGTGTAACTTCTGCAATAAAAATGCCTTTTTCTTTTCAGTTATTAGGGCTTTCAATTCTTTCCTTCTCTCTCTGGCATTCTTCCAATCTACTTCTAGTTTTGAGGCGAATGCAGTGCCGAAAGCTCGTTTCTTTTCAGCCATTTTATTCCTAACTTCTTGATCTATATACTCCTGATGACAATATTTCTTTCTTACTCTTCTTACTTTAAAAACCTCTTTGCTCACCTCTGTGATCGACTCATGAAATTTTTCCCATATCTTATCCACGTCATCTCCTTTGTCATGTATAGCAAACTGTCTACTTCTCTCAACCAGACATCTGGAGAATTGACCCGTACGCTCTCTCATACCTGTGCGTACCCATATGTATTCCCTTTCTGCTAGGGGCGTCTTCATTTTCCCAAAATAGCTAATGATCGAGAAGTGATCTGATATATCAGTATGTGAGACCACACTCGTCAACCCCTCAATGTTCGAGAAAACAACATCAATGCAAGTGGAGGATCTCGGCGTTATTCTAGTTGGTGTATCAACCTTGCAAAATAAACCATACCCTTTCAGACTGTTTTTCAGTTTAATGCTAGATGGGCTGGCTTTCAGTAAATCTAAGTTTAAGTCACCACAAGCTATAACTCTTTTCTTGTGACTGGTTAAGGTTGACATTGTAACCTTTAGATGTTCGAAGAAGTCTGGAACAGAGCCAGTCGGGGGTCTGTACATGTTTACAAGGACAAATTTACCATAATTTCCGACCTTAATTTCTACGCATTGACATTCAATCGATTTATTGATCACAGTCAGATCTTTATATCTTTCAAAGTCAGATGTTATTCCCTTTTTAAGATACAATGCTAGACCACCTCCTCTTTTTTCTAATACACTTGAACTGTCCAACCTATTCAAGGTATAGTAAGGGTGTTGATAATGATTATCGGAGTCTCCTTCATCTAACCATGTTTCGGACAGGGCAATAATATCAATTTCTTCGTCAAGTAGCTCATTATGTACTTCTTCTAAAGACCTCCTCAAACTTCTCACATTTAGGCTCAATAACGTGACTCCTTTCATATGAGTCAAAGCTTGTTTTACATTTAGAACCTCCATGTTCTTGACTACTGATACTTTGTCGTGGTAGCAGTTTGTAACACTCAGACACGCATCTAGACCGGACAGACCCCGCGCAACGAAACAGAACAAGTGGCGATAAATTGACCAATCTTATCATCTAAGTTAACATATATACATGTCGATTCGTTCAAACACATCAAATGGACACATTTTTACTACTGACCTGGCTATAGAAACATCCTTTAAATGCATATTCCTTAAATTGAGTCGACACAGTCAGTCGGGTACCACACGCTCCGCCTTGCTCGGCCATTTTGGATAACCTTGACCTTGCCGGCCATGTGTCGTAAATTCAAGCCAAATAACCACGCATTACCGTTACATTACAAACTCATCATATATATGAATTTCATTCTCTTCTCATTTAGTGAGGAAGCACAATATATACAATCAATTGCAGTTACAATCACTTACTTTCCCGGCCTATGTGACCGGAAGACACTTTTACGGCAGTTAGTACCTATATTCGGTAGCAATATGGCGGACGAAAACAAATGCACGTGTCCGTCCAACATATTGACAACGTAAACTGGTCATGTTTCGAGGTTAAGCAAGTAAAGTATGTGTTCAATTTGATTAATATGAGAGTTCATTGTCCGTACCAATGGGAGACCTGTTTATCTAATTACTTTTCAGAGAATTTAAGCGTTAATTGCAATGTTTCTAGTCATCGTCTTCAATGATGTCTAGCGAATGTCTCCGTGTGTGTTGGCTTGGCCTAACACCACCCTCTAACGCTGGCGTTGAGGTGACTAAGTCCATGTCTACTTCGACTCTACTCTTTTCTAATATATTTTCAAATTGCCTTGATCTATTTAATCTACCAGATCTATCCAAGATATTCCCTTTGTTTGAGTCTAGAAAGGTCATTGTTTTCTTTATCAGTGCCTCGTACTCGCCAATGCTAGTATCATCATCTTGGTTACTATCCTCGTTCACGGTGTTGAGGAGAGCGTTGTATCGATACTTACGATAACATTAATAATAAAAAATTAACAGATATGGTATTTTTAGACTTCAAAAAAGCTTTTGATACCGTGAATCATAATATTTTACTAGACAAATTGAAAACTTTTGGCATAAAAGGAAATTCCCATAACTGGTTTCAGGATTATCTAAAGAATAGAACCCAAAGGGTGGTTATAGATGGGCATCTCTCCTAACTACAAACCGTAATATGCGGAGTTCCCCAGGAGACATCTCTGGGTCCTCTAATGTTTATACTTTATATTAATGACTTGCATAAGGTAATTAAAAACAGTCAAATACAACATTTTGCAGTTATTTATAGCTCTAGAGATAAAAAGTCCGGTAACACGATGGGACTGCAAGAAGATATTAATAGAGTAGCGAGTTGGTGCGCCGAAAATAAGATTTCGTTAAATATAAAGAAATGCAAGTCTATGACTGTCAGCTTGACGCCTGGTAAAAATAATCCGGTTCAAAATTTCAGTATTGGTCAACAGGAATAAGAACAGGTTAAATATTATAAATTCCTGGGAGTCGAGATTGATGAGAGTCTGAAATTCAAAACTTTCCTTGAAAAGAAAATCAATGTTATAAGAAATAAGATTAAGTCACTATCCAAACTTTACAACATTTGTGATAAAAAAACACTATTATTAATATTCAAAGTCACCATACTGACACATGTTGACTATGGTGACGTTTTCTATCAAGCAGCACCCCAGAGATATTTGGATAGGCTGCAATCATTGCAAAACTCTGCCATAAAGATTGCGTTAAAGTTACCAAAGTATACCAGCTCCAAAGAAATTCATAGGGAAGTTAATATGGCGTCCCTTTCTACTAGAAGGGACAGTCATATCCTAGAAATTGCTTTTAGGAAATCCCTAATAGAATCGAACTTAGATAATAGGAAAGTAGCCCTAAGAGGGCTAAGCAAAGGGAAAAAACTACAAGTTATTCATCCGAACAACGAAAGTTTAAAAAAATCATATATTCATAAGGCGTCCACAATGTGGAACAATCTTCCCCAAAAGCCTAGGGAAATCCCAAACAGAAGTGAATTCAGACTTTATCTCAAGAACTCTTACCCCCAGGAGTTTGATGAATACTTGAAAGAGGATGGTACTATATTGAAATAATCCAACCCTCTTCTTATAAAACAACTTGTAATATGTATGTTGGAATTGTTGGTAATGTTGAGGGAAGGGGGGAGGGGGGAAATAAGCATGTAAGCCTTATGTTCAAGACCAAGATATCGGTTAATCGGTTTCTTAACCGACGGGAAGGGTTAGGGGTAACAAACTTGTCGCATTGTTGATTATTCACGGCATTGTCTAATTATTACTTTTGTTCATGTGAGCTACTAATTCCGACCAGTAAAGGAAGGAACGTTCTGCTATGCAATCCGACCAGTACAGGGAGGATTCGTTTGTTTGATAAATGGTGACTGTGAGAATGTACCGAAACATCTCAAAATGAAAACATTTAATAACACCAAATTTTGCAGCCTCTGTGAGTGGCTATCTAGTACAAGGAGCCGACAAAGCATGTTCTTATATTTACCAGGATAGCGGAAATTTACATATTGAATCTATTAGGAATATAAAGGAACATCTTGAAGACCACGTTGGTCACCTCAAAAGCTTTACTCTTTCCTTCTACACCAGGAACAAATGGAAAACAAGGCTACGGATATAACATCTTATCCAGAAATTGTGATAGAAAATAATGACTTGAACGAACACTAGGAGTACTACTCCATATCTTACATGGACCTCTCTAAAAGACAGTCAATATTTAAATTAAATTACCTACTAATAATGTTTACTTCAGGATCAATGATTATCGATGTTAGTTTAAGTTTTCTTTATCACTAAATTAACCTTTGTTTTAATGGGCCACCAGGAAGACCACTTCTGTGAGGTTTTGCGTCCTATTCCTGATTTTATGTATCAAATACGAAGTCGTGAATAAAAATTATATATATATATATATATATAAATCAAATGTGATAATATGTACAGGGTAAAAATTGTTGGTAATGAACAGTATATATACTAAGAAACAAAATAGAATCCCTAAGTGTCAATTGAATAAGCCCAAGATTAAATGGGTAAATTATATATAATATAATATATAATAATATAATAGAAAGGAATTAAAAACAATATTAAGATTAGTGTCTAATTTACATATATTTATGTTCAGTATAAAGTAACCAAACGAGTAATAAATAAGGACAATAACGAAATCGCTCAATCTGGATCGGGATATGTAATAGACATGTAGTGAATCGTAGCAAAAAGAAAATTTATATCTTCATTATTAATATCAAACAATTGATAATTTATGTAATTTTAAAGTAATTAATAATCTCTAAGGACAAAACAGTGTTAACTTTAAGAAATATACCAAGGTCACCCGGGAAGACCAGCAGTCGTTGAAGGGTATCATCCGATTTCTTTTGAATTTTTGTACATGTATTTGAGAAATAAATAAAAATTCTTATATATATGTAGTGATTTCCATCTGACTCTCACCACCCAAGTTCGATATCTCTTAATCTTAGTGAAGGGAAAGAAGACCAGACACACAGTTCTTTAGGTATCACGGTAGGTAATCTACCTCCGGATCAAGTCCCAGCTCTCTACATTTTCTGAAGGCATTCAACCTGTACTTACATACAGTTAATCCTCTCGGACGGGCATTTTCCGTTACAACCATTACATAGGTTCGACATAACTGCAGCTAAGATTCTTTTCAAGGCGAACCAATCCGGTGGTGACCACTGCTGCAAGTGACTAGGGGCTGGTACACTGGTGCGGTCTCACTAGGTGGCGGTACTGTAACAAGTAATTAACCGCATTCCCCAGGTGGGTAATATGCGCATATATAATTAAGGAATAGAGGGGTTTCTTTCTCTCACATGTTCTCGGAATTTGTCCCTTTAAAAACCATCTTATTTATTTGTAGAGTTCTGTCTACCCTCTCTGGAGGTTTATAATGTGGTTTGTGAAGGTATCTCGGGGGGAAATGTGATTTTGAAGCCTTTTTCAAATTGCGATCTCCACACTCTAGTCTATAGCCTGGGAAAGCCCCTGTGAGGTACCACGTCATTTCCCACAACCTACGTCCAGGAAGCATGCAGAACTAGTCCTGCATTCACATCTTATACAGATAGAATGCAGTTGCATGATATATTTTATATGATTAGTTTGAGTTATTAAATTGCCTGCGGCAAACACAGGGACCTTCAAAGATAATGCATTTCCCCCATTCTCCTCAATCCTCATGAGGACAATGGGGGACTAAAGTGAACCTAAACTGCGTGAATCAATATAAGTGTTTATATGCATGTGTCCTACTATATTTCCCTATAGCCAAGTGGCTAAAGCCTTGGACTTTGAAACTAGACATTGTGAGGTCGAGTCCCAGAGCTGCCTGGTATCTTACATTTGTCTCATTTTTGAGTCATTCTATTTTTTAATTTCACTTATATCTTCACCTCTGGGACTCGGATTTCTTTTAAACTCACACATATAGTTATTGATGCAATTCCCTTTCAATTAGTGAAAGAATGAGACAGTCTCAGATCGAATTAAGGGAGAAAAGTCTGTTGGATGGGGTTTGGTTACATATGGGTTCTCTGTTATAGATGTATATGTCGATCTTTATGCTGGGGAGCTGGGTGACCAACACTTCATGAATTACCTCTAGATCAGATATAATAAGGAGTTGCATAATCACTGGTAATGGCTAATGTAGATTCTCGTGGATCGTGTTGAGTCTAGTTGATCTCGCTAGCTTGTGTAAGAAGGTCCACCTTTGGAGAGCTGAATATAGCTTTTATTGGGTCCAATCTCAAAACATGTCAATCAGTCAATATCTTAGGTGCAAAGCTGGACCATAGTCAGATCGCGCAGTCTAAGTCAGTCCAGAAAATTACCGCAGCAACACATTTATTTGTGGGAAGTAAATTGGCTATATTTCACCAGATCTGAACGCTTTTAGATTGTTTTTATATTTAAAAATAAAGGTACAACTAACACAAGTTTCATTTGAGACGATAATAAGGTCGCAACTTACATGGGATAACAACAAAAGTTAGGCCATAAGTAGGGGTCGTTTATATATGGGGAGTGGACGCTGATTGATAGGGCGACGTAAGGAATTTCGGATGTGGGCTTTCCACCCTCATTGAGGGCGGGTCGGTCGGACCTCGTCTAGTCAGTAAACGTATAAGTCCAGTCCATTCAGTCAAGTCAGAACAGTCTCTCTAGGTCTTCATATTGGCAGTTCTGTAGTCGTAAGTGTATTCAGGTAGTGTAGAAGAGTAGAAGGGACTTTGACAGGACCTGGGGTCTTTATATATTATTAGAGTTTCATCATCTTAACTGGGCCTTGCAGCAATATTCTAGAACATTCTAGCAAGCCCCTGGTACCATTGCATGAGAATTACGTAGTATGGAAGGAATGGAAGGATGACTTGCATCATTCCGGAAGTTCAGAGATGAGCTCGTGAGCGACTCATCTGTGATGCAATGTACCTTAAATCTATGGAGGGGCAGGTCTGGCGCAATACCCTGACTCATATCATCATGAGGGGGCAATGCCTCAGTCCCGCGCCCTATTGCGATAACGGATAACATACTGACTGACTATGGCCAAATACAATTAATACAATCAAATACTTTATTTATACACCTTAATCACTTTAAACAATAAATTAACTCATTAACTCAAAACACATAAAATAATCTTTAGACATTAACATAGAGGCATGGGTGGCGGTCATAAGCTTGTGTTTATCTTCGGCGAAAATGTTTTTTTGCATGGGCCATGATTCGTCCAGGGGGACCTAACTACATGCAGAGGAGTGGGAGAGTGAAGAAGAAGGTGTAGGAATAGGAGAGGGGGAGGGGGAGCTGGTGTTACATCATGTTACGCAATAATGATGTAACAATGGGTAACCACTTCATGACCTATAACTATCATTAATTATTATTAGTATATCTATTAGCCTAATTAGGTAACATGTCTATCATCCATAAGGCACCATTACCCAGGAGTTTATTGCAATAATACGTTAGCATGTAAAGGCTCAGGTAGCACCCTCACCTACTTAATATTCAACCAACAAGCAATAGCCACATCGACCAAGCACCCACCTGTATGCTTATACTACAATAAATATTCATTCTAGATCTTAGGATCAAAGCTTTTAGACCTCTTCTTCATACTTCTTATTTTCCTACAATAATTCTACAACTATATCATATCCAAGATAGACCAGATCTTCATATATAATAACAGTACATTCAATATTATGAGCTTTACTGCCTGCAGTACCTCCACCTTTAGTCCTTTATGTTGGATCTAATATATTTTAGCTCTTATAACTAAGGGATAAACCTAACCCATATGGTTTCTGTATATTCATACTTTTGCACTTTAGAGGGGGGGGGGAATCGGTGATGGGGTTGGGAGAGAAAAACAGGTATGAAATACAGAGAAGAGGGGGAGGGAAAAGAGGGAGAGGGGGATGTGTGGGGAGAGAGGGTGACCGTCCAGAGGACGGTTACTTTGCTAGTATATAATATATATGTCCCAGAAATGTTTGAAACCAAATAAACTCTTAAATAGTCAGAATCTTTATAATATAGAGTGAAATATAAACCTTATCTTAAAATATTCAATGATATACATGTGTAGTGGTCGAGTATTTGTTATTCTAAAGTCTGTGTTGTATATTAGTCTGAGAGTCCGAAGCTGTCCGCCGGTGTAGCGCAGTTCCATCAGACTACGCCAGGGGGCAGTGAAGGGCTCTCGGGTTGGTCCGAAATACCAACCCTGGATGTGTGCTTATCCTTTTATCCCTTATTAACCTGTGCCATCTGTTGCATCCCAAAGTAGACATTTGTACCAATGATGACATCCGTACAGACTTTTCCTCTGTGGTACATGCTATTTCTCATATTACAAATTCTTTTCCAACTGCTAACTTCCTATTTCCGGGCAGATTTAACTATTTCCCGAACGAAAAGTTCCTTGTCAGTGGCAATTATTCCATGTCAGCCTCCTTTTCCACTATTTCCCTTAGATATTCACCAGAGAAAAGTATATCACTGCACCTTTTTCCTATTTTCTCCTATGGTGTGTCCTATTTCCTCTACATGAAAAGCCATGTCTGGCTGCTCTGACACCTATGTCAAGATTTGGTCATCTTTTCCATCGATGTCATCCCTGTCAGTCCTTTTCTACCCATACAAAAGGAGGCATGAGTAGGCAAGTGAGTGTTAGTATAGCAGTGATACATACCACACCCAAGTCAGTCACTGGTGCACATGTACTAACAACTGCCTTCCCCCCCACCAGCTTTCCAAAAAGGAAAAGGATATTCCAAATAGGAAAAGGATATTCCCAAAAGAAAACTCTTGGACTTTTCCTATTTCATATAAATACCCTTTCCGATTGGGGACAAAACACCATCCTGTTATCTGTTCTTTATGCCTTTTACCACTGTTTACCTTTTATTGGAATGTGTCTTTATTGATCTCTTATCAACTCATTTTATTGTATGTGAAAGACCTGCTTCTTATAACTTGCATCGGTGCTTATTGTCTTGTCACACCTGTTTTATTATTGTTATGAAACCGTTTTAATTGTTATGTGGCTGGTCCACAAGGGTTGGTGCAAAGTGAGTTGTGTGTGCAATAAACTCATGCAATAAGAGTCATCTCTTGTTCTGTTGTATTTCCGCTAAGAGTCTGAACCTAGTTCACTACACATGTATCGAGATACCGCTGTTCTCATCTTTTTGACACAGAAATTTATGAAATGCTTACTTCTTTGTATGGATGACACACCTTCTTTTAACACATGGAAGCATTTCAAGACTTTTCATAATGACCATGCAATGCCCGAGGCCTTAAAAAAATTCATATCTAAAGTCATTAGACTACCGTTTGAGCGTTTCTCTCCATGGAGATTGCATACTCATCACTCTCACATGCTCAGCATGACTCCTGTAAGTTTGGGTAAACTCGGAGAAATGGTTTCTCACTCTCTCTCCAGTAGCGCCACCAGTAGCACCACCAGTGCAGCACCACCATAGAGCTTATAATGTGTGAAACCATTGCCTATATCGCCGATCAAATATATGGTACTTATTTGTTCCACATGCCTCACAACATTTGTCCATTTACTATGTTCCTCCTCCAGGCCTCCCTGTATCCGAGGTATTAGGGCCGCTTTTATTTCTGGCCTATATAAATGATCTTCACGAAGTTATTACATCATCCAGTATGCAACTATTTGCAGATGATACTATTATTTACAATTGCCTTTCTTGTAAAAACGGGTCTAATGGTTTAGAAGAGTTACAACATAGTTTAGATAATGTTCATATCTGGTGTAGAAGGAATAAGATATCGCTTAATGTTTAAAAAAGCAAAACTAAGGTTGTGACTCAAAAGAAAACCCCTTTAACGATCGCCTTTAATATAGGAGATCAGGTTCTAGAGAGGACAAATTCGTATACTTACCTGGGATTAAGGAGCGATGACAAACTGACGTTTGCGGATCACATAAAATCGAAAATCAATCTTGCAAAAACAAAACTAAAGTCTCTTGCTAGGTTAAGTCACAGTGTGCCTAAGGAAATGCTCCTTATGGTCTATAAGGTGGCTATCTGCCCCATCCTTGAATACGGTGACATCATTTACATGGTGGCCTCGGAAGATTTGCTGAAAAAGGTTCAGACTCTGCAGAATTCTGCTGTTAGAATTATCTTAAAACTTAATAAATACACCAATGTTGACAAACAACAAAGAGATTTAAAACTAGCCCCATTATACATTCAAAGGGAAGCCCATCTTTTGGACTTAGCATACCCGCTAAGTCTTAAAGATCAGCACCTCGAAGACAGAAATTTATCTTTAAGAAGCCACGTGGGGAAAAAAATTCTAAAATCTATCACACCGAGAACTGATAAAGTAAAAAAATCTCTTACATACAGAATTCCAGAGGCCTGGAACAACCTTGAAATCAGAGGCCACAAATGCAAAAATAGGAAGGAGTTTAGAACCTTCCTAAGAACCGTATTTCTTCAAGGGGTCTGGGACGGGCTTAACCCTATCAGGGCGAGTAGTGCATTTATGCACTATTATTTGGGTCATTTTCCCCATAATATTGCCTATAAGACATGCTATTCATTTAATAAAACCTGCTATTTTACCCTCTTCCTCCTATGTCAATGTGTTCCAAATGTTGTAAGGACCAATAATCAAAAAAATGTTCTTGTGCCTGGTAGATGCAGAAAATTTGGTGTCCATAATAGATTGTGGCTAAATTGGAAGAATTATAACTCTATTTATGCAATATTCATTCTTAAATTGGAAAAAAACTAAATCTAAATTTATTTTTTTGAAAAAATGCCATTCATTCAGTTTTTCATGCTGAATAAAATGAATGGTCGTAAAAGTTGATGGATTTTGAAAATGGTTCCTTTAGAATGGTTTCCATGGCAACCAAACAGCCCGTTTTTTTCAATTGAAAAGGTGTATACCTGGTAAATGGTTGCTATGGTGACATAAAACATGAAATTTCTAAATTACAACTCATAACAAGTAGAGCAGAAAATTTAGGTTCATGTGCAATTTACTCAGTACAAATCGCATTTCTTACAGCAAAATGGTGATAAAAAGATTATGTGGCATTGTCCTGATAAATTTTCACTGTCTGGACATCATTGCCTTTTACATCATCTATCTCCTTTTAAAAAGTCACTTAGGCTAAGTAGTTTAGCTCAAAATTTAACAGGCAGGCAACTTTGAAAGACTATAACTTCACTAATATTTGGCGTATTAAAAAGATTTTTTCGTTTTTATAATGCTTGGTACGGCCACAATAAGAGACAATTTAAAAGACAACCTCCCTTATCAGACCCTCTGCCCTTAAAGGGTTAAATGATTTAATTGATTAAACCATCTGCAAACATCAGAATTGCAAAGATTTTTCTCATCCTATTCTTGTTTTATATACACTTGCTTATTGTACAATGTATGGGTGTCTGTCACAGGGCACATAATGTATAACTATGTATTCTCTCATCACAAGGCATACAAAGCCAAAAGCCATGATTTATCATGTTAAACTCAGCTACAGTAATTTCAAACTGAACGGTATAACCTTTGTTTTTCCAGCGACTTGTTATGTCATATTCTTCCTATGACTTTTACTGTATCATAGTTATAAGGGCTCACCCGGAAGATCTGGTTTCCTGACGGTGCTTGCCATATTTCTGTCATGTTATTATGGAAATAAAAACGACCCCCAAATCCATCCTCTTCAGTATTTTGCTTAATTGCGTAGGCCTAAACATCCTTTTTTTTTAAAAAAAAAAAAAGAAAAGAAAATATCAAGTTTAGGCTATTCAGAATATCCTGCCTTCTTGGGTTCTACAATGCGAAACATGTCATTATTTGCATTTCTTTTATAGAAACTTTCTTGTTCTTTTAAAATTTTTCTTCAGACAACCATGATATCAAATACGGTGATGCTTGTTTAAGATAAACTAAAACACAACCCTTTTTATACAACTCTTTCCATCTCTTCTAGTAACTTTCTCCACTCCTTCGTTTTCTTTCTCCCACTTCTTGATTTCTTAAATCATATGTTCTAGAATACTGCAGCTTGATATCACATGTTCCATATTGGGCATAATTTTAGTTGCATCATGCCAGGGGCGTTAGGCATTATCATTACACGCTAGAGGGACTCTCCAACTAATAGCTCCCTCTACCACCTACTATAAAGCACCTGCTGCCTCCGCCTCTCACTCTTCCTAACTCCTACCTCATCATTCTACTAAGCTCCCACCCCCCACTCCCATCATCATCGTCATAATCTATATCACCCTTAGTGCAACAAGGCGTATTTATTCATACCAAATTTATGTTCAACTCATCATATTTTACCAAAGGTTTTACCAAACAAAAATAAAATCTTTTACAAACCTTTAATTCAATCAAAAATAGAATATACCCAAAACTAGCCACTTCTTCTTGTCTCTCTCGAATGCGGTAATTGAGAGAATTGCCGTGACCGGAATACATTTGAAATCATTCCAGGAACAATGACGCAAACAATGATAGGCCTACAAAACCAAATTCATACAAAAAACACAATAATGTTTCTGACATGATCACTGGCCAGTAGATAGCAGCCGATGGTCTGCCTCTGGCTCCAGACGATGGATTGAGAGGTCGGGGCACGCTATCCACAGACTGAAGCCAAATGAAAAGAGCGGAGTCAGTATATTCAATGAAACCTAGACGTCAGCACATCCTAAATTATAAGGCAACATATTAGTTTTCTCTCAGTGGAGACGCCCCGGCATGGACGTTAACACTTATGCGAAGAGGTATGTACCGTATTCCTAAGTTTGATGTCATGTTCACTTTAGGTGGGTGTAACTTTGGTTTTAGTAATATAAGCTATTACAAGATTGCGACTACTCAGCGTTTTCACGCTGGAACTGATCTTGAAGCGAAGCATACTGTCAACAGACATACGAGAAACATGCACCATGTGAACGTTTGGACTGAACTCATTCCTTTGAGAAGTGACTTTTTTTTAAATTGTTGAAGTAGCGATTCACTAAAAATAATTTTGCTTATGTTATTATTTAATGTCTCAAACATCTACAATAATTGATAATTTAACGTGTTTATGGTTCATTTTAGAGGAGGCAAATCAGCGATGAGGAACGTTTCAATCAGCTCAATATTAAAGGAACCAATAGAGTAATTGTATGGAATAGAGGGTGAAATATTAAGCTGTCGTGCATAATCTTTTTAATTACCTCCTTCTAATTTCAGCCAGCCTATTTCTCTCTAACACCGCTCCGCCCCCAACCCCTTGTGGTTTAAAAAAATCCTTTCGGACAATACAGTTGCACGTTCCACGGCCATTATTCATGTGTGCCAACAAAGAAAAGAAGCCTGCTATTAAATACATTTGAAAACTGTATGCTCGATATTGGTCACAATCATCCCCATCTTCTAGCACAAACATTTCTGGTGGACTGGCTGTCTCCTGGTTTGTTTAGGGAGGATAGGCAACTAGGACGCATATATATATTGAGGTTCTAAAATCTACGGTCTCAGGATTCTTGACATGTGAATAGACATGTTTGTTGCCCGTCGCTTCAGTGACTTAGCAACCTAGGCATGGCTGAGAAACCTGTGCGTGACCGCTGGCACTAATGCTTTGAATACGAAATTAATTAGTAGTATTCTGCACATAGTGTCTCACAATACAACAAAATGGTTAATAGAAATTCAACCGATACAGATATAATTCGATGAAAGAAAAATGATCGTCTCATTATAATCGCCTGATCTTTGATGCCATGGAAACCAAAGGCTACTCTATTGTTTTCACAACTATAACACATCTTCCACGATTGTAAACATCTAGCATAGCTTACTGGCAAACAATCTTTTTATACACCATAATTTAAAATAAGATTAGAAAAACACATGTTCTTGTCCATGTATAAGAATGAATCACTGATTAACAATTCATAATCAGTGAATTGAAATAATCTCAACCGATACGAATAGCATATCGTGAAACATGACCACTTCTGATACCAATGTTGTGAATTCTTTTGGTGTTGCAGTATTTTGTCCGAACCTAATTCTATTCCATTATGAGGGTAAGTTTTCCCCTACTGCCAGGATTGCGATAGAGATCCGTATAATTTATGCAAGATTCATGCCGTTATATAAACCCGGATCGTAACCATCCATGAGTGTTATTTTTTTACTTTGTTTATTTATTCACATATAGGATCCTGGTTATAGTCTTTTTTTGTTTATTTTTGCAAATCAAGTTTATTCAGTATATCCTGCCTTCTTGGCCCCTACGGTGCTAAACATGTCATTATTACATTTTGCAGCTTTTCTTTTATAGTTATAGTATTGGTGCTCTTGATTCAAATACCATGCAAATGATAATTTTATTGGTACATGGTCATGGATTTTCAGTGCATTTACACGGACTGCTTGTATGTGCATAGGCCTACACTTCATGCCATTATATGTATAACTAGTCAGGCTAATATGTTTAGTCATCTCTCCATTCCATATATTAAATTCCAGGGAAGGCTTCCATGCTACTTTCTGACGACGCCGTCCTTGCAATGACCTGTACACAATGACCTGCTGAAGCACGGCCAACCTCTCCCTAGTTCCCCGGGGACACCATTGGGCCCATCTCTGCTCAGGTCGCGTCTGTTGTCCCTCTGGTAGCAATATATCATAATATCCGCCAATATGTGCCTGGATGGACTCTGTTTGTCACAGTTCTGAGGGCATATCGATAGAGACAGACTCAAGACTCAAAACTAGATAGATCTACACCGTCAAACCCAGAGTGATAAGTCCCAATTCTATCAACCAAAAAGTGTTGAGAGACTTGTCACTTCCGAACAAGTCTACACATCCAGAGGTATGTGGCATCAGAGTATTGTCACAATTTGATGAGAATGAGGGGAAGTCTTGGGCTATTTACTTTCATAAATATGGATTGTTTTTGTAGGTTGACATTGCCCACCATTCCGCCCACCATCCTCCAAGCTGTCCCTCCCTCCTCCCGTGGCCAGTCGCATTAAAATCATTTCGTTTTAGTGTTAAACCATCGGCGATATAGGCAATGGTTTCACACATTATAAGCTCTATGGTGGTGCTGCACTGGTGGTGCTACTGGTGGCGCTACTGGAGAGAGAGTGAGAAACCATTTCTCCGAGTTTACCCAAACTTACAGGAGTCATGCTGAGCATGTGAGAGTGATGAGTATGCAACAGCATGGCTTCGGAAGTTCAGATATATATGCCTTGGAAAGTGGGGGTAGGTGCAGTTTAAGTACATTTTTGACTATTGACCCTGACATTTTGGCTAGGAAACAGGATAAGAATGCAAAATCTGTAGGTCTTTTCTCCTGTGGAATGTGAAATCATGGGTATTTATGCGATCGGGACAGAATTTCTAGACAGTAAATAGTCCACGGGTGAACGGGGCGTGTCTGAAAGATTGTGTGATATGCATGCTCTTAATATATGCCACAGGCGCCGACCATCCAGAGGTATGTGGCACCAGAGTGTCGTCACAATTTGATGGGAATGAGGGGAAGTCTTGGGCTATTTACTTACATAAATATGGATTCTTTTTGTAGATTTAGACTGCCCACCACCCTCCTGATGCTGTCCCTCCCTCCTCCCATGGCCAGTCGCATTAAAATCGCTTTGTTTTAGTGTTAAATTCATGTGCAAACCATCGCCTATGTAGGCAATGGTATCCCACATTATATGCTCTATGGCGGTGTTACTGGTGGCGCTACTGGTGAGAGAGTTAGAAACCATTACTCCGAGTTCACCCGAACTTACACGAGTACGGCCGAGTGTCTTCCAATGTACGAGAGTGATGGCCGTGAAGGATACACATTCCTGGTATACATAGTACTGCGTGCGGTCTTGTGTGCAGTTATTGTACTAGTAAGAGCTTAAAAACTTTGGTGAAATCTCCTTCATACAGTCTAATAGGGAGAATAAAGTAGGTCTTGATGCTGGGGAAATGGGAAATAGGGCATTATTTAGAAATCTCGGCTGATGCTTACTAATAGGCTTCACCCTGTCGGGATGGTGGCGGAGACACTGTTATACATGGTGTAACACTATTCAGGAGATGAAGAAATATCTATGATGTTGAAGATATATTTATTCGGTTAGATGGTAATATAGCAGGAATACAGCTGGTATTCATATCAGATGGTAAGTGAAGGTCTGGGGCTTAGAGATAGGCCCTATATGCCGAGAGAGGCAGGCTCCACAGTGAGGTGCCTCTCCCTGATTGGATTGGAGTAAGCTGGACTCCAATCCAATCACAGACCTTCGTTAATCAGTTCACCTTTGGTCTGCGTGCAGGCAGGAGGTATAGAAAAATAAAAATTCTATCTAAAGAGGGCATATGTTACAATAGATTATAACATATTATCCCCCAATTACTATAAGTCGCTCCGACAACTAGATATTAATTAAAATGCATAATTGTTGCATAAGTTGCATTGAAGTTATATAAAGTTACATAATAATACATGGAAGTTTGAAATGCTAAATTGATATTTCTACCTGCACGAGCCTTACAATGATCATACAAACTTATTAAAGAAGTTACATAAGATTGCGTAATCCTGTTTTAATTGATTACGTAATAAAAAATAATAATCATAATTTTAAAAAACATGGTTTTTAATGCAGTCATGTAGCTGCGTAACCTTGAGTAATAATTACGCAATTAAAATTAATGGAAAAATTAATAATTAAAATTTATGAGAAATACATAAGCTACAGTGTAATGTTACGTAAAGAGCATGGTTTGTTTTATGCATGCATAATTAATTATGCCACTCGCCTCCTCGTCCAGGCACCCTGCATAATGCCAGAAGTCTGGGTTCTTCTTCCTTGGGTTAGACATCTTGGCGAGCATAACTTTTACAGCGGCTAGAGAGGTTGAAAAAAAAAGAATTATGATAAATAAATTTTCATGCAACGAATGTTAAATAGAGGCCCTAACGATACATACTCTGTTGAATAAATAAAAGATGGGAAGGAATTGAGCACTGTATTCTTTTCGCTACTACATATTAAAAGTACATGTAATATTTATCATTAACCTGTGTATAGAATCAAGTACATACATGACCTGAGACTCACATACCTTTTTTTAGGATTACAGACAGTTCCAGAAGAGATCGCAAAGTATTGCAAATAGTCACATAAAGACACACGGATTCCCAATCAAACGAGCTAAAACTGACAATTGTGAAAAATGACACATTGATCAGAAAAGAACTCTTGATCGACGTGTTGTGTGATCTATTGAGTGAAAGAACTTTTCTACGCATGTGTAGCTAAAAACTTCACAAGGATAAGATAAGATAAGATAAGAAAATCTTTTATTTGTCAAACTGCTCGTAGTTACATAATCATGAAAAGGACAAATAGGTTTACATGTCTGATGAAAAGTAATATTCCATTTCTGCCGACAGTTACCCTCTCTTTTCTTTTTTGATTGACAGTTACCTTTAATTTTGAGTACGTGAGTCTTGTACTGGACTCTCCCGCGACTACCGCTTTTGAAAAAAGCCGCCACCGGCTACTCTCTAAAATTGGAACAGTCGTACCCGTTATCACGGTCCTACGTACATAGTAGAAGAAAAGGGAATTGCTGCTGTCTCTGCCAACGAAATAAATGCTCATTCAGCTTTGTGTCAGGTGTGAGAACTACCGTATATTAGTAAGCAACGATATTAGCTAGTGATTACTGGAACAATATTGTCTATATACAACGCTAGGGTCAGGTATAGCTCGAAAGATCCCGTCGGGAAGATTCGAATGGACGGCCATTGCCGCGAAATATATCAACAAGCGCCGAAAATGGTGTCTCCCAATACCGCCGCTAGCGCCACTGCATAGGCCGCTGCTCAGTGCCTACGCACTGAGCAGCGCTAGGGGTGGGGGTGGGGTGGAGGTGGTAGGGTGCGTGGACGGGACCTCGTCGGCAACTGTTTTTCTTTATTTATACAAGCAACTAGCCTAAAAGTCAGATCCCAACACAACCCAATCCAGCGGTATGCTTTCTGGACTGAGCAGATAAAATATGATGAAATGGAATGAAATAAAACCAAGTAAATAAAGGAGGAGATGGTAAATAGATCAGAGGGATCCTATGGCTACACGGATTTTTAATGACACTATGTCATAAGATGTACATCTTATGTTCACATGAGATTTAATGAAGTTAATAATAGTGCATACGACTAGCTGCTTTCAAAGTAGTATAAGATATATACTTCCTATACTTTACACTTTACTTGGTGCAACAGGTTTTAGCTTTGCATAGATCGAAAGGCTAAATAATAATGACAATAATAAAGAAAATGAAAAATGAGAATATATATGTTCCACCGCTGTACCGCGTTGTGGTATTAATAATTACCATGACATATTTTCGCAGGTTAACAGTACTAGAAGCATAGTAAAATGTAAAAATAAAAGCAAACAATAGACAGTGATAAACTCTCCCTACATATAGAGTAGAGGTGGATATAAATGCAAAATGGGTCGGGTATGTCGGTTGGCTGCTAAAAGGTAATCTGGGAACATGCTTGAGACAAAGGTGTAGATGGAAGTGCAAAACGCAAGCTGGAACGCACTAATTATATTAAGTAGGGGCCTATCGATGAAATTGCAGAAAAAAACCCTGTAAAAATGCTGTATGTACAAAAATTGTTGCGCTCACATCGGGACATGAACGCAGTGTATATCATTCTATATACAGGGTAATGAAGATAGGCATACAATGCTGAATTACATTCTATTAAACGTGAGATTTTACGTATAGAAGGAAAAGTTGTTCTATGAGAACAAAATAATGCAAAGGGACCTAAATTTAGCCTCAGAAATGAATATATTGCAAAAATTCAATATAACTTTCTAAATGGATTTCAGAAAGTGGGACTCTTTCTTTGACAGTCTGTGAGTTTGTGTTTCGCTCGTATCTTCAGAGGAAAAATATTAATTATCGTAGAAAGAAAAGGAATATTTGCGCAGAGCAAGAATATTACGAAGAAATAAAGGTGGTAATAATGTAAAAAGATTAATAAATGGTGCGATCAAAAATATGTAAAGAGAAGGAGACCAATACATGTATGTAAAATTTATTTGAAATAAATACCCGGGGTTGGGAAGTGCAATGACCCAGGAAGGAAACTTGGGAGACTATGGACCAAATCCCCATTTCGCAGTACTACCTATCATTGCCTGTAGCCTCACCCGAGGGCACGTTTACATAGCCGTTGGGTGGAGAATAGCTGATCATGGCCTTGGATTTTTTAATTGACCCCATATGCATCCTCTGACACCACTGCTCCACACAATTCGTTGTGTGAGAGTAAAAGTTTCCGTGGAGAATGACGTGTCTCATCTCTGAGCTTCTTCCGGGTTCACCAGATCACTATGAGATTAATATCACAGTACCGCTTTGGGGCTTCAAATCATGTATTTAAAATGGGTGAGTTATGCCCTACACCTGGATAGAAAACATCCCCAGTATGGTTATCGCCAATGATTATAATGGAGAAAAGGCAAATGTGAAATACTAGGGGATGGGACTTCCGGCGATTTTAGTGATATGATACCACCTGGCAATCACCAGAAGGCTTTACTTTGAGACCCTTTAGATTGATAGTGATCAGGTGACTAATTTTCGTAGGCCTAATTTTCATATCATTTCGATCTCTCTAAAATCCTATACATTACTTACTTGACACGTCATCATACAGATGTAAGTGGTGAGATCTAGGAAAAAAAGAGAAAAACTACAGACATATCAGCATGGAAATATAGAGAAGCACAATGAAGGATCCATGAAAAACCTATTTCAGCCTGTCCTAATTCACCGGAAGGAATTTGTAGACTCAAACTTTATAATATGGGTCAGATTTTCAGAAAATGTACAATTGGCAGCTGTACACATTTAGTAAATTCTGCTAAATCAAGCTGTAATTTTGCCAATACTAGGTAAATTCGGGTATATTTGGCATTGCATTGATTCTAGCAATCTGTTTGGTTAGCTTTAACTGTATTTTCAACTTCATTTTCTTCTGAAATCTGGGTTATTTAAGAGACTTGGGGAAGGCCAATTGTACATTTTCTGAAAATCTGACCCATATAAGGAATGATTTTGTTCTATATTTATTTTTCACATAGTCATGCAAGATCCCATATCATTTACTATACAATTATATTGTAGAATTGTAGGATTGAGGGTTCTTAGAGTGTCTACCAGTTGGCGGAATTCGACCCATACATATGAAGGGAATGTATAATTACATAGGATGGGCTAGAATTGAAAACAATGCTGTGGATTTAATGCTGTTCAGAGTGATTGATTGAATGATCTAACTAAATATGTCGTATTTATTTGTTTATACATCAATGCCGAGGAGAATAGATAGAAGTTGCACAACCAACACTGTTCACAACGGCGGGGAAAATGACACTCAACACATCAAACGGAGGTACCACATGTGGGGATTCCCCTTGTTTACAATTTATAAATTATTGATTGCAGAGAGCAGTCCTTGCACTCAGGCAGTAGTTCATGATCCAGAGAACTCTTATGCTAGAACCCGGGACGTTTTTATTGATTCTGGTTGACTGACTAGAGTCTGGACAATCCCACCATATATTTCAATAATATTATCTGCATCAAAGCAAATACTGTTTAGATGATAGAATTATCCACCATTATCCATTTTGCATGTGATATTCTATTGTGAAGCTTCATTCGTATTAGACAAAACACCTTAAAATTCTCCTCCCAATTGGAATTGCCAGTTGCCATACGGTATCTTGTCCCCTTCTTAATATTTCAATAATAGATTGTTTCATTGTTAAGGGGTGAGATAAAGTCATCACATATCAATTGCGTTTTAATCCTAATTGTGCGGGGCATTTAAATGTTAAAAAGCAGGACAACGTTGCTCATTTGTCTTTGATTTAATGCTGATTTGAAATGCTGTTTCATGTCCATGTTACTCAAAGGCTCATCACTCTGGTTAAGAATGTCAACGACTCGAGATGAAGGACCGTTTCACATCACGATACCAAATAAGGTATTTTGTCTATCGTGAAGTGAAGGCTATATGAATGCCTGAACTTAAAACTGGTTTAAGCAGAGTTCAGGCAATAACACAAAAAATTACATGCAATATTTATCATCATGGGAAAGGCGCAGACGTGGGAATAATTTCGGAGGACATTTTTTGGACTAGAAATATGTTCTATTTTGGGCTGACATGACATATAATATGTACTGTTCTGTTCTCGAATGGAATGCATATGCCATAGTGTAGCTGAATTATATATATTTATATTTATAAATAATGCTTAATATGCAGAGATCAAACAATTAATCCATTATCCTCGAGAGGTTTTCAATGAGGTTGTCTATAATCAAAGGTAGCATTATGCCTGTAGGTCCACCGAATATGTCACCCTATATTATCCGGGTATATAGTCTTCCATCGAAGGACCTCTATTATGGTACTTACTCTTGTTGACACTGTTGACCCTCGCAGTAGGACATGATACAGACCCTATGCCATGTGCGCTTCCAGCCTTTTGCTGTGAGATGCCATACCAGTATTATACTTTATAGTCGCGTCAATTATATAGTGTGGGTCAGAAAGCACTGACTATACATGTGACATAGTCAGGCTTTTCATATGTAAACCCAGTTTATGATATGCTTACGGTATTTCTAGGTGGGTGTGCACCCCTTAAAATAGCTTAAAATGGACGCAGGATGCAGGGTTTTTTTTTATATACTGGACGCAGGATGCAGCTCCCCCCCCCCCCCCCCCCACACACACAGTGGACACAGATGCAGGCTGGTAAAAAAAAATATTTGTTGTTTTAAAAAAAAAGAAAAAAGCTGGACGCAGGGACTCCCCCACCTCAGTTAAACTGGACGCAGGATGCAGGGGCGGGGGGTGGGGGGGGGGGGTGCACACCCACTTCTAGGTGTTGTCACGACTATAAAATAACCTATATCACAGCAAATTGATATTCCACACACAAATTTGCATGAGACGCTGTACTTTTCCTGGAAATTGCATGATCAGGGATACTTTCAAAACATGCTTTGGTTTCGCCAAATTGCATCTTTTTTAAACCACGACGACATATATTATCATATACCGCAGAAATTTGCTGCCTCCAAGAAATGGCATAATTCATGAATGTCTCTCCGGGGTCAAATTGCCAAGATCCTCATCTGAACTATTTTAGCGTGGGGTTGTGAAATGTACCAGATGCAAAGGGTGGCGGGGAAAGATATACACTAGAGAAAGCTAGGGAAGAGTTCGCCCGCTGATGCTGAATGGGCACTTTGTATGAATGAACCACCTGTGGAAGCTGCGGGTGGGGGTGATTCAGGGGAGGGTACTGCACCAGCCATGCTCATGGCTCGATGTCGAAGTTTTAGGTGAACGTAATTGGGAAAAGACGATTTCCAAATACATGTATTCCTATTTCCTATCCTAATTATTTTAAATTGGTAATTATTGAACACAAAATGGATACTTATTGCAAAACAAAACAGAAAAAAACATCCCGAGAAACACAATTTTGGATATTGATGTTGCTCACTCGTATAGATTTAAAACATTCATGATCCTTTATGCGGTAGCTGTGGTTACCTGATTCATTTTCCCAATAATATATTTACACACGCACATACATGTGTTTGGGAACACATAATTATGTGTATTTTTCAGTTATAGTTTACATAGTATACCCGTAGAAGTATTATAACATTCCTCTTTCTCTAACTTCTAAGGTATACCCCACCCCTCTGAGACAGGAAGGCAGGGAATACAATCCCCTCCCGCCTCGTACCTACACAAACTGAATGTGGTTCCTCTAGGTCCCCTCCACCTACCAGCATCCCTACTCCTTATCACCCCATATAGACACACTAGACCCATCTGCTGGCTCAGCTCTACCCACTTGATGCAGCCAGCAAGAGTAACCACGATACTCGCCTCTGGGGTTTATAGTGTACGCACCCAAGCACCACCCAGTCGACCTTCCTCTATCATTGAGTATATTTCTCTACCCAGAAGTTTTAGCTACGGTAGCTCAGATAGTTTCTCTTCAAGCCTCCTTGTTATCTGGGCTGTAGTATGAAACGTAATGCACAGAAGTTGCTTGGCACTTCCACGTAGATAAAAGTACGGTGGCACCATACTCTAGGAAGGAAGGGAATATACAACGTGGTCAGACCGTCCCACGAGGGCAGCAGGGAAGTCTGCCAGGAGAAACCAGTCTCCTCTACTCGACTTCTTGCTTAGAACTCAGTATCTTCAGAGGTCGTAGAGACTCTTATTCTAAGGATTAAGTTACTTCTACAACAACTACACCAGGTGCTTTATATTGTTGTCAACACCCTCAATCGTAACCTGTATGCCTTGAAACACTTATTTGCCCCAACTACATCTTCTTCATCCAGTGTGTTGCCGAAAGGTGAGTGTTACATTTGTAACATTAATCAATGTGTACACGTGTGGCTGTCTGCTCTGTCTGGAGTCGTGGCCCATGCTTCTAAATATGCCAAGTAGCCTATTATTATTAATATAGGCCTATATATAATATATGCTTAGAGAATTACCCGAAGATATATGTATGTAAGAATCGTCAGTATGCATGTTTCATTAGATATTTGACTTAATGAATACAACTTTAATTAGTTTTTGATTGCTCCCCATAATACATTTGGTGTATAATCCTAATGCGAAGCGGGAGGATTAGACACAAACAGTGTACAAACAGTCCTGAAATGGAGGTTATGAATCCTTTTAATTACTGCCTTTAGGTCGTCATAACCCCAAGACTTCCAAGGCAGTGATTGCATGTGGATGGTTGTCTTCGTTTTCTGTATTTAAATCTTAGTTTGCTTGACTGAATGAATTCTGTATTTCATGCATAACTGCGGTACATGAATTACTTTTATCAATGCTATTGGGTTACACTCTTTCACCCTGTCCTTGCCCTGGTTGTATACATTATTTTGTCCATCATATAATTATTGGGAATATATGTTCTCAGCATACATGAAGTCATGGGAGTGCCACGAGCCCTTTCACTCAGTAATAATAGTCAAGAAGCATGTGCAAGTACCACGCGAGTCTCCCATGGGATGTTGCTGAATCATTCACTCTACTTTTCGACCAGTTTACCTCATCTGGGGTTTCCCCACCTGTTGCTTGTCATGGTTATTCCTTCTATGTTGTCCTGGCTAGTTTGGTTACTCTGTGCCACCCTTCGTAAGCAGCCGATACAACACAAAATCGTGTCCGATTTTATTTAATTTGATTCAGCATTCTAAGGGCCTAGTAATTTATATGGTAATTACTTGCACCATTATGTCAAACATTCAAAATGTAAACGGTACATAACGCAATATATTTTGTTTCACCCTTCACTTCACGGAGGATCGTATGTATGATTACAAGGGGCCCCTATAGAATTAAATATACCCAATTTGTCATGATACATGACTTAGCCCTTATTATAGGTGTTAGCAAACAAGTATATATTTGACTTTGAAAACGGGGTTCTGTATACATTACACGTACATCGAAATAAGGTCGTTCCCACGATTGAGCAATGCTATATAAATTCATTAGTGCTGTGTCTTAATGTCTCTCACGTATTTTGGCGACTCTATCAGAGTATTGTCTTTCATATAGTCTATTTACTTCAACAACACGGACGTATGTTGTCATTCTACTTATCGTAATAATCAACTATAATTTTTAAAACCGTCCCATTGCGATTGACACAGTTATTCCTCAACTACTAAAGACGCGGTTAGGAACTTATCTGTAATTGAATGTCAACTTCATATGAAGCAAAGCCACGAGAATCAATTCTTAAGGATGAAAATGCACTTTGTGCACTAGGACTTCCGGTGCAACTTGTAGACTCTTGCTCTGCTCTTTCCCTTGGCTACTTATCACCTGGCAAAGGAAGAAGAGGTGTGGGGCTGACAGGCCCTATTTTAAACATTCAAAGCTCGTCACTTTGTTGATCAAGGGAGAGATGATGGGCCTTTGTAAAGCCTTAGGCATAGTAAAGGCTTAGTAGGGGTCCTCCCATATAAAGGAATAATGAGGAAAGAGTGTTTACATTGTGGCTGTGTAATGTATGTATTTGGAGGGTTCGTTGTGATTACAGAAGGGCACACCTGTTGTTATTCTTCTGACCTCCATATTCATTGGGGGAAAGTATAGAAAGCGACTATTGTAAGTAGCGTCTGGTGTTCACTTAAACTTAAATCATTATGAAGCAAATAATCAACTTATATTGTTTTTATTAACATTCTGTAACTTTTAGTGTTCCTTTAATTTACATTCTGAAACTTCAGTCTATCACACATTTACTTTGTTAACCGTTTATTTTGAAGCCCACCCATCATACACTAATTATAGTCTGAATAATAATGGTAGAGTAACCTGCTATGCTTTAATACCTTGCTACCAGTGGCCCCAGTCAGTGGCTTGAGAGTAAGTATTCGCAGCGCGATTGTCGATAGCTAGATATCCGAGCAGGAAAGACCCAGGCACTACCGAGGAAGTATATACTGCTTAGATAAGGGGAAAGAGCATAAGTATAAATACTGCTCCATTTGACCAGGCGAGACAGCCTTTGGAAAAGTAACCCAACTCATTTATCAGACCCTCAGTGCTAACAGAGCAAGAATCTTGAAGCTGTGACCGGCAAAATGTCTGCTGATCTTTGGAACTCCCGACTGACTTCAATTTTCTTTGTGGTGGTTGTTAGTCCTTAAGTTCGTGTATACTTTAAGATTTGTCTAACCTACTACCTCTGTTACACCTTTAATATTGAAAAAATAGACAAATATTATAAGTTGCACGCCAAATTAGAAGAATAAACAACATTCAATATCGATATGTTAATTTATGTAAGTTAGAGGGATTTTGAGAGTTACACCTTCAATATTAAAAATTAGACAAATATTATAAGTTACACGAAGTGTGTGACTAAAAATTACATTAGAGTTCGGTGATATAATCCCTTCTCCGGCTCCGTCAGTCTTTAGATTATTTTCACGTGTTCTCTCTATAGTATTGGTCAACGAGTAGTTTCGTTGAGTAGGGCAACTAATATATATCTGGGTTTCCATGTAATAATCTCTTGATGCTGAAAGGGATGGTGATATTGGAGGGGGTCTTCTATCTTTGAATGTATAGGGAGGACTGCTGGGAAGAGCCATGGGCCCTTTATATATGCTGTGCCCGGCCTTTAAAAGTAGCTACGATTAGAAAGCAAATGGGCGTGAACATCTGACTCCTCCCGTTCACACCCCTTCCAGGCAGTTCCTTTTATGCGGTTAACCGCTGGACCACCTCAACCTCAGGGCAATTATTCAAAGCGCGATGAAAAGCATGACCTCGAGTCTGTTTGATTTTGACCCAGTAAGGCTCTAGGAGAGTTAAAACTACCTTTCTCAGGAAGAGGACGCTGGTCGAGACTTTCTATGCACCTGTCCGAATAGGTAGGTCGAAACAGGTGTATGGACCGAAGGGCACCAGGAAGTCAATCCGACGTGGAGAGGAGCCAGACACAGCTTGCAAATATGGCCCTGTCTAGCCTGTAGCCTATGACTGACCCGAGTTTTACCGAACATACTTTCATTCATGCCCATCTGACACCCAAATTTCTTTAAAGAATGGATGTTGACAGTAAAAGGGTACTTGGAGATTCGGAGGTGGGTGATGGCATAAAAGCCCGTGAAACCGGTGGATAACTACGCTCAGAGCTCAGAGCACTCAGAGCTCTATCAGGGAAAACGCGGGGAAAACGTGAGGAAATAGCAGATCCCTCCTACGCCTTCATATCGAAAGCATTGGCGGGGCTTCGCATTATTGCATAACATGGACAGAAAGCTATTCGCTACATTATTCATTTTGGTGGCTGGTACACCAATTTATACTACTCCCACGGAGTAGCTTGTATCAAAAGTGTCAACTTGTATCAAAAGTGTCAAATGTGTATGTTGCAATGCCCCCTACCGTCCCTCAATTGTCTACACAGTCTTTTATTTTGCTGAAAATGGAAACAGGAACAATGTTATCTGGAATGGGAGAAGGTGGGGGTGGGTATTTGTACTTGTAGTCAAGCCCCTAGTATAGTGAGATGCCATGTAAATAGAACATCTGTGCTAGGAGTGTACGTATGAATACATGAATACACACACACTGCGTATCCATGCCTCTCCCTCTTTTTCCAAACAGTCTTTGAAGTTCCATGAGCATAGCCATAGCCTAATCAATGAGAGAACATAGTATGTTCTGTTCTCGTTGGTCTAAAGGCAATGTTATAGGTTTCTGAATACACCAGTACATTTTAGAGATAATCTATTATAAAAGTGTCGTCCACGAGGGACAATATTTACAGAATAACTGTGGAGTTCTTTTTTATATGTGAATATTTCGTATTTCTACATTTCGCTTTACATGGTTCTTATCCCGCAGTCGCACGACTGGCATTCTAGCTTCCACGTTGGCGCCTTTACGCCTTACTCCAAGCCGAAAATAGAAATCAGTGGGTTGGATTCCAGTACACAAACAAAGCATCCTATGATGTCTGATTTCAAAGGTAACATGCATGATGACTTGTTTTTTTATCTTGCCTTCTGAGAAACATGATTACGACCGCTCTGGCCCATAAAAAAGCTGACCATCCAGAGTTTTTCCCTATTGATTTCCATTTTATTTTATTCAATGTGATCAATTCAGCATTATCAAAATGTAAATAGGGCCAGTTTTGTGTTAATGAGCTGTATGCCCTCAAATAACCTTCTCCGGTACGGGGTCGGGCGCAGTGCTGATGCAGATGGTATTTTGTAAATTCCTGTGGGCATTCCTGTGGTTAGTGATACCACAACGCATACATACTAACTTTCATACCTGTGGTTAAGTAAATTCATTGCCGTGGCTGCCATATCAAATCCATTGTCAAGGTTTGACCTTTGAGTAATAGTACTTTAAGGTTTGACCTTTTTATTCGGTATTGCCGTAACACTATACAAGCATATATGCGCAGATCTATGCCACTTGAAAAATCTTGATGGAATTATGTGTAAATTTTGGTTCCCAAATCGATTGAAACCTTGAAGATGCGCCAAATACATGCCATACACAGCGTACATTTAGGTTTAATTATATGCAATCTCCTGAGTAATTCATTTTAATCTAGACGAGGCGCAACTACTGCTTTTTCCGTGAAAAGACGAGAGGCTTACCTACTCAGCACCAAGAATGTTGTACCCGATACATCGGTAAACGCAGTAAGGAGAAAAACGCCATTTTATTGCCGATTTTTCAACATCACTGTATATAAATCGTCAATGATATCCACGTAATAGCATCTTAAGACATTTTCCCCTCAATTTCATCAGGAATCGATGCATCATTACTGTACACAAACAACGCTAGACTCCAGTTTAGCCACCAGAAAGATTCACAGAACGTTTGAATGTTGAGCCATTCCTGCACCATAGTACCCATAGGCAATGCCACTGCTGCAGCTCCACTATGGACTTAGAAGGTTGTGGTTTGGAGCGAAGAGTCTTATGGCATGGGATAGAGGACGAGCAATAGCGAGTTCTCTATCCCATGTCCATAAGGCTATTCCCTCCAAACCACAACCTTCCAAGTCCTTTAGGGGTCGACCACAGATTCTATCCGCTGGTAGGATTGTCCGTTACAAGGGTAATTTAGGGACAAAACTGGACCAAAGTCCCTTAGGGGTCTCCGGCATAATTATTAAATATGCACCGCATAAAACCCAAGCCAGAACAATCGCCATTCCTCCTTCGGAGATACAAATTGTACTGGACAACTTCCTCCATGATCGGGAAACCCCCTCTACAGGGGCGGATCCAGGAGGTGGACTCTAGGGGGGGCACAGGCAGTCCTCATTCAGGTCATTTATGTGTGGTGGGAGGGGGCTAATTAGCTCAATTGTTACATATAAAGTTGTTAGCATACCCAAAAATGTCTTTAAAATACATAAGCCCTCTTGATTTTAAATGAATAATTCTGGCAAAATTTTGCTTGTTAAAATTAAAGGTTACACATTTTAAGTTGCTGAGATGAGATGAATGTTACTGTTTATAAGAAAAACTAAAAAGCTGGTTTAAGATAATGACCCAACAGTGTCATAGCCACCATATATGTGGGCATGGTCACCCAGGAAATATTTTTAGAAAATGAGTGCGAGTTGAGCACATTCTAAGGGCTCTGAGCTTCAGATCTAAAACTACTGATGCACTTTGAAAATTACTTATTTTTAAGGCCCTTCAAAACCCTGCCTTGAACTGTCATTAATTGAGTAGGAGAAATATGAATCTCTATTTCAGGGTTCTCCTCAGAAACAAATGAGAGTGTAGCTACCATCTAGGGGCCTGCAGGGACATGATCCCCCAGGAATTTTTTAGTACATTGAGTACTGTTTTAATGCATTCTGCTGGTTTTCAGGCCCATCAGGACAATCCTTTAAGGTTCAGAAGGTATATATAATATCAAACTATTTTCACAGTTACCTTAAAGATATAAGCAGGGTTCAATGATTCTTAAATACAATAGTAGAGGTTTTCAAAGAATAAAAAGAGGGAACAGCCCTGGATTTAAAAAAACAGCCCTGGATTTAAAAAAAAATTGGCATAGTATAATGTACATCAGGTGAAGTTGCATGAATTTTATATTTTGTACAAAATTAGTAGAAGGAAAAGTTAATTGATAATAGTGATGAACCATTACTTCATACTGCAATTATGAGAATTATAATTTTTTGCTCTAATCTTAAATATTCCCCCAAAAGGATATAACATACAATTCACTTCAACACTATTATTCTGAGAATTTGCAGGGAAAAATTGTATTTGATTTTCTAATCTGGCATGCAATTTAAACGCTGGAGATATTTTGTGTAGTGTAGGAATAATTGCTCCAATGCATTGATGAATTCAAGATTAGGAAAGACTATTGAAATAAAATATTATATGGTTTATTGACATGTAAACAGTGCAATATGTTTAATTAGACTATGGAAATTGTGAAATTAAAAAAATAATCATTGATAGTCCATTAAAAATTGCAGTAATTCTTTTCACTTTGCTCTGATATATCCAGTGATATGAGCATTAGAATGCTTATTTAATATTAGAGTACACCTAGTACTGGACACACTGCATCTTAGTCCAAATGTATTAATTTGGATAACATGATTTGGAGAGGTGACTCAGGCTTCAAAGCAATTTAGCTAGCATACATTCTGTCAGGAACACAATCGGAAACCCCATTTAACATAATAATTTTAATTCATGGGGATACTGTTGCAAAGTATTGGGTCTTTGTATATATGGGTCAGATCTTCTGAAAATGTACAATAGTGAGATCTACACATTTATTAAATTCTGCTAAATTAAGGTGAAAAATGGCCAATACTAGGTATATCCGAGTACATTTGATATCGCCTTGATTCAAACTATCTGTTTGATCTTGTTGAACTGAATTTTGAACCTCACTTTTGTCTTAAATTTGGATTATTTGAGAGGATTGGTGAAGGCAAATTGTACATTTTCTGGCAATTTCACCAATATGTGGTCTTTTGATTTGTTCTGCATTGTTTTGCATTGGAACTATCAAAGTTTTGCCTCAAATTATTTTTTATGAGGTGGGGTCTAGGGGGGGCACGTGCCCCCCAGGCCGCCCCCTGGATCCGCCCCTGCTCTATTTCTCATTGTCTAAGACCCAAAAGTTACATGAGTGCCTAAGTTAGAGCCTTAGGGAGAGATTGGACCAAGATTTTTGAGCTCTTACTGCATAACAGACCTCTCGCGTTGACGCCTCTAGGGCTCTATAGATCGGTGTTCCGATGCCATTGCTCCATGCTCGATCTGTCTCTCACGCTTGTTACACCTTGTGGCAATGTGGTAAACTGAGAGGAATGGTTTTCTGACCCTCCCACCAGGTAGCGCCACCAGCAGCGCCACCCAAACAGCTATAAACAGGGAGTCCACATCGCCGTATCATGTGCATGATCGGCAATGGGGTCCACATGATTAAAGCTAAAAAACGAAACGATTTGGATGCGTAGGATGCGTCAGGAGATGCCATAGGAGGGAGGGAAGCAGGTAGGGTCTTGATAGTGTTAATCAACAAAAACAATTTATATTTATTGACGTAAAATGCCCGAAAATGACGTTGTGCCCCCAGCGCCCACCTGGTGCCATCATACCCTCTGGACAACAACCCTTGGCATCCATCTGGGTTTTTGTTTGCAAAAAACGTCAGCTTTATAGGGGTTTCTGAACGATACCACATAAATATGGTTCCTCGCCATACACTATGCCTTGCTACCTTTCTCGGTCTTTTTCGCACATTTACTCCTGTAAAGCCCTGCATTTTTTATGGTATTTCCACTTCAATCATAGAGTTTGACAACTCACCCAGCTTAAAACAGTTGGTACGTGTCTGTAGCCCCAAAATGCTAAAAATGTACAACAATTACATCGTTGATGCCTGGGTACATGAACAATGCCACCAGCTACTCTCACATGGCCCGTCTGCCTCCCATCCACATGCTTGCCTCGCCACCCGCGCTCACTGCCTCAGTGTCAGTCATGCTTGTTGACAACACTCAACAGCTGGCTCAAAACAATCCATACGACTGGGGATCTCATCTTCAAGGTAGAAAATCCGAGATTATTGCATTAAAAAGCTAACGATGTACAGAATCTAATTGTCTGTGGGTTGTTGGTGTCTTGGACGCCATAAGACCCTGCAGACTGCTCATGCCTCAAACCAAGGCAAAACTTGCCCAAGTGAAAATGGCCATATATGCATAGCGCTATATCTTCGTGAATGACAGGGTGGGAGGGAGGCTAGATATCCTGTATCCAACCCGGGCCCTACCATTTTTTCCCAGCATTTTTCTTTTATTTACTTCCACCACAAACTTACCCTTCTAACCTGACCATAGAAAGCCATACATATCTTGCAGCAGATACTTTACTGGATGCGGTATACAGTTACTATATCCTCTGTTAGTGATACGAGCCTATGGTTAGATCAACAGAATATATATACTCACGTTGGTTAGATCTATATATCAAGCTTCTTGTTGTGCTGTTCCGTAGGTTGAGAGGGGTGGCGAGGTCATCCTACATGGTTCATTGGCCTATTGATTAGGTTAGAACTGAACCTGAATTCAAAAAAAGTAAAGTAGCAAGAAGGGAGGTGGTTCAAGTCGCGCCTCATGTCTATTTTGTATTTATGTCCATTTAATTATTACATTCTGCTAGAACAATTCAAATTAATAATGATCATCCGCGCCGAATGCAATAATTATTCTATGATCATATCTCACGTTTTTCCGTCGTTTGTATTAGAATACATTCAACTGAGAATTTTTAAATACTAATCATTATTCCCTAATGCTTTATGGGAGGTGCAATAAATATTCATATTAGCTACATCAGTTCGATTATATTGTTTGAAATTTAAATACATTATGGTAATTTAGAATGTTAAAAAAGCCAAAAGGTTTATATTTCAATATTCCTTTTTGCTCAGTGCATTAAAATTAATAGTGAATGGACGTCGGTTGTTTTTTTTCATTTAAATGGCAACAAGCAAATTCAACAGTTGTTGCATAACGACGTATATATCCATTTGAATGAATGTTTTCATAGATTGTCAATAGGAAATTAGCAAAAATCAATTAGCTCGAATCGAATGAATAGTGTGATGGATAGGAATTATCCATTACACAAAGATTCTGACCAACAGTGTAGTTGGGGCATGCCAGGTTAATGGGAGTTAACAGTGGTAGGGACTATGCAATGATTTTATCTATACTCTATGATGATACACGATTATAGATTATTAAATACTCCCGATGAATTGATAATTAGGAAAAGTAAAATCACTTCAAATGAAGCTAATTAGCAATCATTTCATACGTCCGTGCCATATGGACTAAAGCAGCCTACATGCACCTACTCATATACAAGCAGGACTCTTGAGGGGTGCAATAATTGAGGTACAATACAAATATTTGTATCGCATATATGTACAATAAAAATCTACTTGTCTAAAAATAGCATCACGTGTTACGCTCGAGGACACAGCGCCCCTGTGGTGGACGTTACACAAACTAAAATTAGACTGGACCTCAGCGAGGTTACCGCGACCACTACCACTGACACTTCTTTACCGAGTTGGCTACTTACTCAGAGTGAGTGACAGTGAGTGACAACTTTCACTTTATCTATTGAACTCAATTCTTCCGCGGAAGTACTCTGCCTTAATTCGGCATTGTGCTTGTATGTATCTTATTCGATAGGCCTAAATTTTCGATTACTGGCATGCAGCTGAGACGATTTTCGATTCCTGGCATGCATGATTTTCGATTACTGGCTTATCTCTTTATCGCTATATAATATATGGGGAGGCGTTTTATAGCTAGAAAAAGGAATTGGTTTTGACATGTGGAATTGGCTCAAACTTGAGCATTTGACGCACTTTGGGTATGTCTAGGTGTACGGTATGTCAGATTTGACGCCCATATGATTAATATTAAGCGAGTTATTAATCAAAATAAGCTGGTTGTAATAATCAATTGTTTTTTCATTCTTAAAAAGTTTGTTATAGCAGAAATGTACATTCACCTCCGTCGAGTCGACGGTCTTCCAGCTGTCTGCCTTTGTGACTATTCGCCTAGAACCTCTATCCCCACTGCTCTCCTATTTTACTCTCCCTATATTCGCCCCCTACCCATCTACCCCCTCTCCCTTAAATGTCTCTCCATAGATTAAAGAATCTATGGTCTCTCCTTTCACCACCCCTCTCCTTCTCCCTCACACCTCCTGCCCCCTCCCTCTTCTTCTCCATTCCCCGCCGTTGATTCGTGGAAAGAAATTTCATATCAAGCATTATAATGGCTGAGTCTGAGCGTATAAACAGAAAGTGGTTAATGCGTTATATAAGAATATAGATAAACATTTAATAAATATATGCTAGCCTAATGTTATTTGACGTCATTTATCTAAAGTATCTGTATTATAAAAGCTAAAGGAAAATAAACGCTTCAGCAAGAAATAATCAATTTTGTTATTACTATTAGTGTCTTTTTGGGTCCAGTACTTGACCCACAATTTGACCACTTTTTGAATACACCATTTAAGAATCCATTACATCGTATTGTTTTAATAGGGTTGTCCCGGAAGCGGAAATGACGGTCTGTAGGTCATGACGTTATCGACCCGGATGTAGTTTTAAGTAAATACCTGCCCCACCTTGCAATGATGGATGAAGAGTCTCAGAGGTTCTCGCGATGCCAAGCGTTACGTTATGGGAGGTGGTTTGACATGCCTCACAATACACATTTTACACTATAATCCTTCTAGTGCTGAGTAGTAAATTGATTTGACGCCATAGTTCCTGGAAATGTCTTATTTGAAAATGAAGTGAGTCTGCAAGAATATTGATGTACCGATACTTTCGGTGGTAACAGCCTTTTTTTAAATATAAATTTGATTCACTTAAGTTTATCTCCGCTCAGAATTAGAAAAAGTATATATTTTAAGTCGGAGGCAATTAACACTATAGGTGATACAGCTGAGTTTTCTGTCTGATAGTGTTACACCCACAGCTGAGTTTTCTGTCTGATAGTATTAAAGGCTGTGTACTGCCTTCGTGGTACTATTAATATCTTTTATCCTAAGTCGATACATGATCACTCCAAAGGAAATTCTTTATTTTCATTTCATTGAGGCCAATAACATTTAATGAGTTATATCCATCATGGATCTTTTCAAACGTTGTTTTATCTTGTATCAGTAGCATAAGATAAGTAAAATGTCTATCTCTTTTTCTCCTCAAAGACCAGTTACATTTGTAAGCAAATGTTTTGCATTTGCCTGTAATGTAATGACTCGAAAGCTGGCTTGTTGATGACCTGGTTATATGATTTTCTCTGTTAGGCTTCATGCGCGCGTTCACTTTATGATTAAACCCTAGTGAAATAGGTATGTAAGCATGTGAGGGGTCAGTATTTAAGCGACCCTCAAATCTGGGCCAGCTAAGTGCTTCGTGCCACCGACTACCACCAGGTGTGTTTAAGGGTGCATAGGTAATATTTGCTCACCTGGCCGATTCATTTCTAGGGAAGTTACACACTAGGAGTATGTGGTACTATGTTTATGGAGCTAGCTTAACTACAGGAGGTCCTATGTGTATTACTTTAGGAAACCCTGGATTTTGATTTGACATTCCGTATGTATACGTGTTTCCACACTCATTTGTTGTTTCTAGGCCGGTATTTGATTCATATATATTACAGTTTGGAGTTAAGTGTATCTGCTATCATGTTAGCGTTATATTATGTATTGTGTTGCAGCAATCAGCCATAATATACAACCCATTGAATAGCTGCTTCTGATTTTCTACTATTGGTTATATTAAATCATTAATGATCATGCTCTACGTTGAATTCCAACATAACCTCTCCTCCATAATGCACTTGTAATATATGGGATTCACGAAAACGTACCAATGTATTTTATAGGTTTGTACATGATCAGGTCTGTCGTCTATGTGCCTTTTAGACACCTGATACACATGGTGCCATACTGTCCCTGCCGTATTGTTGATAACTTGAGATAAGGTTGATAGGTGCTGTTGATTATTGCAGCCCCAGCCCAGGTATGGACGCACGATGTGTCCCTGCATCCATGGCTGCGCAACCGGAAATTGTTTTGTATTCAACTTCATTATCCTATTTTTATATCGCACACCAATGGCATGCATTCACCGATGATTAACACGCTGGTTTCCTCGCCAGTGGTGATGAAGAATTCCACAAGGATTTGCCTTTTTTCTGTGAGTGGAATGTGGAATGTGCGCTGTTTATTCAGCGACCTACTTACGAATAGAGGATGGTGATGAAGAAAACGGGACAAACAATAATTCACATGTAATTACAATGCTATGCTATGCGTGCAGAGCCTTCTGATAAGGAATCTGGTCCAAAGGTGAAATTTGCTCATCTCGGAAGAGATATGGCGTTGAGCTATGGAGTGCTTATATGATTTATGACTTAATATCCTCCCACCAGAGACCACTCAAAACTGTAACTTCTGTAGCACCATCAACATAGGCATATATTAATCTGAAATCATTGAATCTCAGTTTTACCCTATCGGGATACCCTAAAAAACTTTGTTTATTTATACGTTTGATAGAGACTATAGTTATAGAAGAAAAAACTAACCTCTGATATAACCGAGGGTGGCGCGGTTAATTACCAAAACAACAGGCCTTTCCCTCCCCGTCTCTTTTAACTTTTCCTGTTCTAAACTATAGTATATGTTAAGGATTTTTTATCTGTACGTTTCTTATTTGGCCTTGAATAAATTTCTTATCTCTAATCAGCATTGGAATGTCAGGTATATTAGCCCACGCTATGAAGTGGTATAGGGAATAATATAGTGATTAAACCTACTTATAGCCTAAGCATCTATTCACTCAATAGATGCTTATATCATTGGAACTTTTATTTCAGCAATCATACACTCTAAGAAAAAAGGGTTCTTTAACCTAAGGGTTCTTCAACATCTAGAGGATCATCAGGGTTCCTCCAAGAACGATAGGGGTTCTTTGTCAATTTTAGGGTTCTACTTAAACTTAAAGGGTTCTTTAGCTCATGGAGGTTCTCCAAAGAACTGTTATACCTTATGGTTACACAAGAGGTCATATCTAAAATTTTAATTTCATTTACATGTTACCTGCATGCTGGCGCAAGCCCAACTGTTTCAATCTACATATTGATTGGACGGCTTCACCGTCCAATCAGGGAGCACCTGTCTGTCTGACCGTGATCCCCCCTTGCATATAATGAGGGGCTGTGACCCCTCACACTTCACTTAACATCTTACTACAATAAACTACGCTATGATACTCTAGCTACATCTCCTTATCAATAAGGTTCTTTGGAGAACCCGGAAGGGACTAGATATATATAACCTAGAACACTAGATGGCAGCATGAGCCAGCCCCTCATTATTACTAATTCCTTTATATTGAAAACACTAGTAAAGCAAATACATGATATTTATGCACTATATATATTAATTATTCTGTAATTAAGAACATTTTGGATATCATTATCCTATGTTCTAATTGTGTATTTTATGTATGTGATATTTTAGAGCGGGTGTAATAACAATACCCTTCCATCATGCACATCCATATTGTATAGTATCCTAAGTGGACTCAGGTTCCATCATCTACTTCCATCATTGCAAGGTGAGAGCTGGAAAGGTCTGTAAACATACAGGGCCAGTGCTGATGATAAATGATGAATTAAAGGATGCAGCTATCTGGGCTGTAGATGTTCAATCTAACCATATTCATGGGTTGCAACTAGAACCATGAGGTTCTCCAAAAAACAACCATTGACAAATCAATCTATGGTTCTTGAAAGAACCTAAACTCTGAGTAAAGAACCCCATCAAAGGGGCTTCATCTAGAACCCTATGGTTCTTTGAAGAACCCTTGATTGGTAAAAAGCAGGGGTTCTTCAAGGAACCAATGGACCCCTGATATTTTCCGATTAAGGGTTCTTCACAGAATCTCCCCAAAAGAGTTATTCAAAGAACCCTTAGGGGTTCGCCCCAGTGGACAGCCTGAAGAACCCATAGGGGTTCTTGAAAGACCCATTTTTCTTAGAGTGTATGATCACTCCTCTATAGCGATTGGTCGACCCAGAGGTGGTGTTTTATTTCTTTTGTGCCTTCTCTCCTTTAAATAAGGATCTGCTTATGTACATGCATCATTACAAGAAGCTGCGTCGGAGGAAATCTGCCTTGGTTGTAGGATTGCTCCCATCTTTGATCTCAAGACGGAGGTCCTAATGATGCCTTGTCCAATTATGAAAATGGGTGATGTTTCCTGCTCGATCTAGCAGTTTACGCTAGCGTGACCATACCACTCCCATTTCCATTCAATCAAGTTAAAAATCTATTTTGAGCTGAAGGGATGCTGGGGAAGTCTTTAGAGAGTGGTTACACGGTCATCCCTTTTCCACATTATGTGGTAAAGCGACACTTCATGATAAAAAGTGAGATTATAATTGGCTGAAACCTGTGTGTATTACTTATGTATGCTATACCAGTTGTGCGATCTTGCCCTGTGTGGGAGGTGGGGGCGGAGGAACGGGGATTGGGGATCAATGGCTGTGCTTCCACCCAATTACTTATGGCTGAGACCATATTATATATGAGGGGGAGGGGACCTCTTATGTTAACCTTATTGAGATGCATTGATCAGCATTGCTACAACGTTTTCCTGGAAGCCAAGGCGTATGTTTGCTGGGGGTATTCAACAGGAAACCTCTATGGGGTGGAGTATTATGAAAAGCTCTCATATAACGATTTAAGCTTGAAGGTGGGGGTGATTTAAAGATACAAATATGCCCGGAGGATATCGTGGTTAACTGTCTGGGCTTTAATATGACGAAGGCTGTTTTAAAAAATATGATATCTAGAAGAGAACCTAGAACATTATAATAATTACCGCATGCTGAGTTCAAGGCTTGAAAAATGTCTTTTTATATCTCACTCATGTGCCATTATATTAGTCTTGATTGTCATCTTGTACGAAGACTTGTTATTGTGATAACCATATCTACACGTGTATTCCGAATCATAGCTCTGTCAGTCTAACATCTTTTCATTACAAGTTTCCTATAGTGAGTCAATGGCCTATCCTACATTATGTGTATGTCCTGATGATTCCACGGAGAGCAATGTTTCACCTTGTCACTTCTCTGTATCTAGGACCCTTTCCCACTGTCTCCCCCATTGTGTACGTAACCTCTAGATTGGTCGTGGGGGCGTCTACAAGCGTATGCACTTACCCAATACCTGACACACTCTGCACAGGTAAACACTCACGCGATCCTTCCCTTTTACCCATTCCACTACGCCTCCACCACCTCATCGGGACAATTCTGTATTCATATACGGTACCTTTATGCAGGTAATATAGTCAATTACAGGCTTCAGGGTTTAACCTGGCGGCTTCATTCACTGGATTAATTTCAATTGTATTATCACCTACATCGGGAGGAACATCGTATGTATACTCATACACATGATAGATATCTTAACACTAGAATTGAAAGTTTGGACAGATTATAGCATTATAGTTTCTACGGAGTTCACATGTTCATGTGTATCTTCTTAGGAAGAGAAGACGAGCCATATCCTTAAGCTGATTCGGGTCAACTACTATACTCTAGGATTGCTCAATTACATTCCCTAGGTAAGCCTAACTACCGAAGTGAAGGTTACGTAGTCCCATTACAGCGTATCCACACTACACATGTTCCAATAAGGAAAACTTATCAGAGCATTGACTCATTTTTCATAGGTACGCGATGTGTATCCTTTGGACAAGTATATTGCTTGGTCAATTATCAATACATAAAATCATTTAGCCCTTTAGTCTCTGTATTTTGTCCACTATGCTTGTTTTCATATACGTTGTATTATGATATATTCATATTTTATACCCTGAAGCCTGCTCATACTACATGTATATCAAACTGGAAGGTTTGAGGGATTTGCCCTGGTGTATATTGGATAGCTGATATTGGAGGGATTATTTAGATACCAAGATATCGATGAATGTTCCATACGATCCATTGTTATCTATTCATTAATTGGTACGCTTACTAAAACAGTAAAAGAATAAACCACGTACGAATACCTATCCAGTCCAAGGTAGGAACATGAAACCTACTGACCTTATTCCTCTTAGTTCTTTGCATTTCAATACCTTGCCAACAGAACCAGCTTCATGCACGTGTATACAGAAAGGATTTAGGTGTCTCTCATGTACAGAGGAAACACGATTGACGCTTTTCCCGTTCAATTTTCAAGTAGAAGCCTAGCTTATTATGGGTCTAGTAACCTCAAACTGTTAGAATTGTCCCTATTATCAACGAGTCTGGATTTACTCTCGTTGCTATTATACATATGTTGCGACGGGGCGATGGAGGCAGGTCCTTTTATTTTGTGTGGTGATATTAAATTGGACTATTGAACGCAAAGCTGGTGGTTGGCCCTGTTCCTCTGACTCAAGTTTACCTCTGTCTTATCTCCACTTTAATTCAATTCAAGGATTCTTTTATTATCGATCTTACATAATACAGGTTATTCGACGTCCGGATAAACAGATAGCTGATTAACCAGGTCCTCCGACGAGTGCCTAGAATCTTGATTTACTTAGTTACATTTTAACAAAAACATAAACAACATGAAAAATAGAGAATTAAATTATATGTATACAGTGAGTGAACAGAATGTTATGCGACGAGATGTGATTTAGGAGTTAACAAACATGAGAGATGAGGTTTGATGGGAAGTGATAACCACCTCATATGATCTTCAATGACTAGGAATGCAAAGAATTATTTTTACAGAGTAATAAGTGTACAATCTATTCTTGGATATGATTATTAGCCTGATTTATGAACATAAGTTGTTCAGCCGCTAACAAGAGACATTGAGATAAATTAGATAAGTGAGTGAGAAGCTTTCCTATACAGATCGATAGATCTCCTACACAGATCGATAGATTTTCTATACAGATCAATATCTCGAACAGCATACTTAAGATAAAATATTTCCACTTCGAAATTCTGACCCACAGATTGGGGGTTATACATGCTTAATATGAAACAAGGCAGTAAATACTACATGATGATATGATGTAATTTGTCAGTCATAGTACCGAGTAATTGGTCCCTCTGTGTGCAGGTTGGGCACTAAAAAAAGTTACCCTCTACGACACTGCGAATACCTTACATCAGATTACTATGTTGATATAATAACAAAGGATATAACAATTTGTCCGTATATTTCTTGAAGGTGAGTTTATCAGATAATTTATGTGCTTCGGAATTAAGCACGTTCCATCTCGTTTGGCATTCATATATGAGAGAATTAGTGATTAGTTATCTCCACTTGAATTATTGGTCGCTTGGAAACATTACCTTATGAAAATGACAGACGTTCAATCAAATGTCCTCGTTCAATAATGAGCTTTTATTATAATTGGAACAATATTGATATATTATTACCTTATTTTTACTAGGCTCAGATAATATTCTCTCGATATTGTAGTCTAGATTTTGTATTAGTCATTTAGTTTTTCTGGAATGTACACGGCCTTTGGCCCCGCCTTTGTCCCATCACCACATAGAAATCTAACCTGCTGGCAGATCCAGGGCTGGTGTGCTGGTCAGATAGATCCATGGCACTTACGGATCTCCCCTCTTGTTCACTGGTGTGTCCAACTTGTCCTACAAGCAAGTGGTATTGTGTGCGGCCATTGGCAATGTCCTGGAACCCGAACCGCCTCAAAGACGTTCTTGGAACTTGGAAGGGGTATTTGAACTCCAGGAACGCTGGTATTTCTTTCCCAGAAACCCTCCGTAGATTGGGAAATACAAGCGTATGTAATTGCTTCACTGTCTTCCCGTGATTTGAAGGGTATCCAGGGTACGATAGCCATGGGATATTTGTATTTAAATATTCCCATCCAGCCATATTCATCTTTGGCTATCGAGATTATAAGGAATAAGTGAACTTGATATTTGAAATAGTTGGTGTAGTCAGATTAACATAATGGAACAGCTTGGTTAGTTTATCCTCAATGAAATGCCTTATAAAAATAATGTGCATGGCTGATCCCCTAGTATTATGTTCCAAAGTATGGCCACCCCATGCCCTTATTTTGATTCCTGAAAACAACTCATAATCATTGATCGATAAAGGAGGAAACATATAATATGTATACCATTCATTCCTTGCCTGATCTTTGAACACTCGGTTTGACATCCTATATTTCCGATATGCATGCAATAGGACACTATATTGAGCTAATCTAGGTTATTTCTAGTAAATCAAAGGCGATCCCGATTACCAATCCAATATTATTTAACCAGTGTCCAGGATATATGATGGAGATAGTCAATTCAGGACGTGGGAAAAATGAATTCCGCTATCTTCATTCATACATATTCAGTCAGATCCAGACGACGACATTCCTCGATTCCACATCCAGCGATAAGCTTAACCACAAGGCTAAGACTAAGGCTAAAAGTGTTAATGACCCCTAAAACTTAGGGGTCCAAAACTGCCTTCTGAACCTGACTGTATTGAAATTCTTGTTTTTTTTTTAAAAAAAAAGATTTCTGTCAGCTCAGTACACTATTTTGCTTATGATAATACCAGTTCCATTGCAGTCATGGGTTGAATAATTACTTGAAATAATTAGTGACTGAAGAGGTTCAGAGTATTTCGCATCACTGTAAATGTATGCTTAGCACGTCAGACCATTCGGAAACTGGATCAAGTTTGGCAAAAACTTTTCAATGAATTTTGCCAAATAAAATCTACTTGGAGGATTTAGTTGGGAGAGTTATCAGTTCGATACACAATGCATTTTCCAGGTAGATCTCGATTGTGTATGCACAGCACACTCCTCTTTCCCTTCCTTCCTAGATACTTGTGGCTGCATGCCGATGGCGTGCATCGGGATCGCATTTCATTGCACGTGTTGAATAGGCCTTTTAGATATGGCAATTCCTTTGCGTGAGAGGAGGATATTCTGGCCTCCTCGCTCATTCCTCAACATCATGGTCCGCTGGCACACGATCCTCCAGTATATTTTCTACCTCCCACGCTGAAGTTTCCTGTTCGTTTAACTGACGGATAGAAATTATAGGAGGCCACATTGATATTGTTTATGGCTATACATGTTTAGTTAACCAGTTCGATGAATTGACTTTTGGTGTTAAAAACCGAGTTGCGTGGTTTAT
Organism: Sthenelais limicola; assembly: GCA_942159475.1. Classification (NCBI taxonomy): domain Eukaryota; kingdom Metazoa; phylum Annelida; class Polychaeta; order Phyllodocida; family Sigalionidae; genus Sthenelais; species Sthenelais limicola. The sequence continues at coordinate 109,560,026 of OW804096.1, read as the reverse complement.
ATAATATAAAACATCTCTTGATGCTTCATTATGGTAGTTTATATTCTTTTTGTATTTTAATAACGAAAATTGGCGTGCCTCTAGTTGTTTTACCCCAACGTCCCTCTCCTGTGTTGGGGTACTATATGTGCAACGTTTACGCCATTTATCCCTCGAAGCCCCCGGTCCGCCTTACATTTATACTCATAGTGCTCCATGTATCCTTTTCCATGTTATACATCATTATGCCTCTTGGCATAAATACCGTATTATAGTTGACATGAGTTATAAATGTCATGCTCTAATGTGGTCATTGATACTGTGTTGCGAGGGTAATGATTGGCAAAAGATAAGAACGATAGCTGAATTGAATAGATTCAAAGTTGTTTTGAATGAACAATATTGGATGGAATGGCTACTAATAATATACATGTTTACTCTAAAAATTCTCAATTAAAAGGTATCTTGATATATGTTATAATTATAAGGATAAGAATCAATACTCTAATTAATGGTGCATGACACTTTCATTGAGTTATCGTTGTTGATATATACGAAAACTAAAAATAATTGTATACTGTTATACCTTATTGTGTCAATGTCTATATTACTCCTAAAATTAAATTTCATTAGCTCCTACCTGTCTGGAGGTTCTTTACCTTTTATGTTACACTAGTTGTAACAATACTATTGAAAATTATGTCAGAAGCCAATGAGTAAGGTATATATATATATGTATTCTAGAGGTATGTCAAGAACAGTGTACATATTATTGTCATTATATGTAGGAAATTACTTGTACCTTCACAAATTTAAGCTGAGAACAACATTAATGTAATGCTTATGAAAATACAAATAAATCAAATCAAAATCATTAAATGAATTAAGCATATCCTCCCTTGTATACACCCTCAAAACTAACCATGATCAATTTGTATACATTTGCTCAGATTTTAATTTACGTTGATTAGATATTTTCGCTGCGTTTGCATAGCGTAACGTAAGATTTATAAAATACAATGCATGAGTTCGTTTATCTCCATTGGCTCACTCCCTCCTAGATTGTCATCACATGCAATTTCCATAATATCTACATTTGCCTCGATGTTTTAATGAACTCTTATTGCCAGCTGAAGCCTGGTGTTTAATATATATCGGCACTCATTTATTGGATTATACCTACACCATACCTGGTACCGTTTAGATATTACCATGTCCTGGTCGGTTTGTCAGTCACGTCAATGGTATCATTGAAGCAATGATGAAAAATGACTGGGCCACTCATTCCTCTGTACCCCATCCCGCGTGGCGTCGCTTACGGTCTCTCTACGCCCTTTCGCAGCCAAGGACTGAGTCACCGTAGGCATATCAACACCAGGAAACATATCCTTATAGGTGTGGAAGCAGGGGGCTAGAAAGCATAGCCTCAAGTGTTGACTCTCTCGACGAAGAGCCCCATGTTTCTTGGGACTGGTTGTATAGGTCCTAGGGACGCAAGTTGATAGAGGTGCTCGCGCACTGACTCCCCCCATCCAGGATCCGCCCAGGAGGAGATGAAGTGTACTTAAATGGCGGCTCAGGGGAGGAAACGTCATTATATACCTGACGGCCCATGAAGGAATACATATTATGAGCTCTTCCCATACGTGTACTGTGATAGAATAAGGGATACGTTTACGATGGAATGACATTTGATATCAGCACATACTTATACCCTGTGGATACCTTACTCACCATTAGCTTTTTTTCCTCAAGGTAAAGTGCTTATTGACTTTTTTCTCCCTTTTAACTCCCCACTTTGACCTTTAATTTTCTCTGGGTAGTTGATTGTTTCGAGTTGGGGTCTGATTTTCTCCGAGAAGTTATTCCCATTTTAATGACCATTACACTATTATCCACTATTTTTTTGCTATCGATTTTCCGACTTTTGAAAGCGTCTGTAATCTCCTAAAATATTTACCAATAGGCCTACGCTTAGTAGATCCCCCCTTTGTTGATATGACAGACCTTGAGCGATCTGACACATGTTTCATTATCCACTTATCAAGAGAAAAGTTACGGCCGTGCTGTGTGTTTAACTAGTTATGAAATCCAAAGTAACCTAGAGCTAACATTGACCGCAAATCCGTGCCAGATCAAGGGGATAACCGTGCACCACTGTTATCCATGTGTAGTTTTCCTCATCGAAGGTCCGGACTGTTGGACATTTTACTCATGCGTCCAAACCTATGCTATAGGCTAGAAAATACCGAAAAGACCCACGCCCACATTCACTTGTTGTTCTTAGACGCGTTGGTGGGTAAGTTTTAGACAAGGTACCTGTCTGTGGTCTGCGAGAGGAGAGATCCCTTATTTCTGAATATGTATTATGTGGGTATGATGTTAGGTGCCATTTGGACATGTAGGCCAGACGTGAATATGTTGTGAGGAGGAAATCCTACTTGGCCAATGTATGTGTACCTTTGGATGAGAATGAGAACGAGCCTATGGATTGCTTACCTGATGGGAAACACGAAATGGTAGAGTATCTTCCCAGTCATGTATATTTACTCATGCCCACTAGTATATATTTTGCCATTCGGCTTTTCGCTTTCGAAGTCCTAGCTACTTATCTGGTTAAAGGTAGGCCTTGTATATTATTTTGGCAAGTGGACCTTGTCTACTATACTTGTTTTATATTGTTTTTATGTTTTCTATTGACATACAACTACTTCCATCCCTCATGTATTTAAAACGTTAAAGTCGTTTTTTGGACGAACATTGCTCGATTTCCATGCCATCTTTGTCCATTTGCAGCTCATCAATCATTGACTTTTCAATGTGCAAACACAAAACTAACTTTGTTACAATGGGCGTGATTCGCTGGTCTTATTCATTTGTCGGCGCTATTTTTACTCGCACACAAATGGACATGTAAAGAAATTAACAATGCTCAAGGCAAGGCGGTCAAGTATTGTGCTGATTAAATCCCTCTCCTGAAGCATATTAACTCTGGGTACCTTTATTGCCGCTAGTGATACCTTTGACTGGTCATTCTTTCAAACGTGCCAAGACATAGCACGAACTCTGCCAATAACTACTTCATGTATGTAGTTCGTATAGTATTGCTTGCTTTGGTAAGCTTAAATAATACATTATTATGCAAAGGGATTCAAAGCAGCCTAATCGCATGCCATTGTGGTTTTGCTCTGTTTGAAAACCAGCGACACATTAATTACGGCTTCGTTACATGTGGTTTTATACCGGAAATAAACATATTGGATAGGCATTTATTGATACTGTAAAGACAAAGCTCATTATGCCACCTTTATTGCTCTGTTTGCTGGTGGCATTTTATTTGGACTAAACCCTCATGAATACCTAAGTCTTGTGCATATCATTGATGCTTTTTTATTGAATTGTATGCGTAGAAACATGCTTACACTTGGATATTTTATGTTAGGACTTGTGTCAATTATATAATTGATATGATTCTTGCCCAAGTAAATGTCAGTGCGTTGCCCAGTTAGTGCATAGTCCACACACTCCTTAATTGTTGACTGATATCAGAGCCAGGTGTTTTTCCTATTCTTGAAAAGTTTATTTCACGTTTTTCTGTAATGGTCGTCAGCTTATCTTGACATGTGTAGTCCAAAACGTTGCTCTTAAAAGTCATATCATTGTACAGTCCTACGTATTACCGGAGGGTCCAGATACACATCTCCCATACCCACTGTGCGCTTGATCGCGTTTTACCCATAACATCTCTTGGGCTGTCACCACAAGGTGTAGGGTTACTGAGACTGGGGCTCTTGAAGTTCCACTATACTAACTGAGCATTTGGGAGGATTGCGAAATGACACATATTTATGAGTGTCCATTTCAAGCACTGTTTATATCTGTGTGTAATTTATATCTTCAATATTCACAAAAGAATAGGATGAATATTTCAATATTTTTGAATTATTTCAATACCAGAATAGTGTGAGCCAGCATTTATTCAAATTTAATATGTTGCCTGTCTAGTCCCTCATAGAGAGCCTCACGCTCCAAACATGTGTCAGTGGTTAAGAGCGGGCGAGGCACCGGCCACTCTATGGTCCCTTCTTACCGCATACCAATTTATCAACCAAATTTGGTTGGTGAAACGCGGTAATACGTAGGACTGTGTAGGGACTGCAACGGTTACTATAGAGTCCCGTAAATTCAAAGGTAAAACCAGCGAATATAAAATTATATACGGTAGGGCCTACTCGTTGATAAAACATACACAGTTTTCGAGCATATTATATATTCGTATCACAGGGTGTCCTATTTAGTTACTGTCTGGGATTATCTATGTACCTCGAGTAAACAGGCTTCATGACCAGTGACATGAAGCAGAATAAAAGCGAATTTATTATCGACTTGAAAATACAGGCTAATCTAGCTGCGTTCTAGTATGAGTTGGGAGAGCATTGTCCATACACTCCTGTCCTTTTGATGGACCATCCAGTCATAGTAAATGGATGATGATGGCTATATTTCCATTCAAGATTTAGTACGTCACCGATTATTGTCCCACAAACCCCGCCTGCCTGGTGTTCCATCCTATTCTATAACTGTTTCCTCGAACTACACATTGCTGTATGCTTGGTGCTGTGTATGTCAATTACTTACATTGTACCAACGAGGGTAAATTTACCAATGACTAGATTCATATATATTTATATACCGGTAGTCTAAATGGACACGCTTGTTCCCCTATGATTTTTATATTTTTTAGTTTTTACCTTCACGCGATAGATAAACAATGCAGTCAATGTAGAATTACAAGTCCATACCAATCATTCCATATTATGCCCTGATGAATAAATAAATCTACTGTCTGTTAAACATAAGTCAATATATTTAACATGCAAGTTGCAACAAAATATCTAACAGTTACCATTTCCCCACATAATTATTCTGTCGAAGACACTACTTTTCACTTCGCCAAGATATATTATAGTAGTCACGGTCGTCTGCACCTGGATCTTAGCTGCAATTCAGCCGATATTCCTGAACTTATAGGTTATGTTTTACAAAATAACTCCTTGAATTAACTTTTAAACTCATATATATTTCAGTTTTAATACTTTAACAGATTTTGACCGTCGAAACTATGGAGTGGGCAGAATGTGAAGAATTTAGCAAGAAGTCTTTGCATCCTGTCAAGATGGTACTCTGTGTATGCATAGAATAAAGAGTCGTATGATTGTTCTATTGGAATTAAAGAGTGTCTACACATTGGGCCCCCTCCATTTGTGGTTCCGTCTGTGGTTTTCCCAGGGGTTTCTTCGCGGCACTAATGGTCTGTTAAATATCAGATAATTGAGGGTCATTAACACACCCTTTGCTGTCTGATAAACTTTTCAATAATTTCTCACATTCATACACATTGCCCTTAATAATAATGATATATTTCACTCCGAAACAATGTTCTTGTTTAAATGAAATTTTCGACCCTTATTATTCATAATTTTAGACTATTTTGTCTGAAGATGGAGGGGCTAAGATAGCAACCATAGACAGAGGCTAAACTGATTAATACCCTCCATTTCGGGTCTGCTGGTGCACTGTTGGTGTATAATCCGTTGGCGACCCTCAATGTTGGTCATCGATCCTTTATCATGTTATAACTGGTTTTGGTCCTACCTCAGATCCCGTCCCACACATGGCTTGTACTGGACACAGTTCTTGACATACGGGATATGGAACAACAAAACATCCTTGTTTGTTGTATATGACTAAGTTGTGACCTGTATTTACACGATAAAAGATACCACGGTGTCTGTATACATGCCAAAAAATCCTCATCGTGACCCATTATTTTCCACTATTCATATTTGCTCTTACTCTTAGGGCGTACGTACTAAGTGGAAAGTCAATTCATGTACTCATAGTCCGACTATTGGTACTCATGATAATATGCCCTTGGGGCTGAATTTATTCATGAACCCATGTATTATGATACAGTAGCGTCTGATATTGTACTGGTCTTATAAAGATGCTGACACCCTAATTTAGTTATCTACGCAACCCGACTTCAGCTTAAAATCATTCATATCGTCAATATTGTTTCCCCAGAATCCCTAATCCCTTTCTTTACTCATTTATACTTTAAACTTCATTTGAAAAATCAATAGCTTAGTTTTGTTATTCGGCTAAATCAAGTTGATTCGATAAATCATTCCACATTCGAACAAATGAGTTCAGACTATCTGTTTGTATCACATGTTTATCATTTGTATCAGTTATTTATATCAGTTATTTGTATTATTTGTATCATAGATTGCTCTCTCGTATATCGGTATATCAGTTTTCGTTGAAATAGTTATGATCTCTTACGATTGATGATCTCCTACGATTGTCTATTGGTTGGATCAATGCTTATAATGTCCAGCCTCGCCTTTATAATTTTATTCCCATCACTGACGCTGTTGTCATGGACACCATGGATACTAGATACACAAGTGCTGCCCAGCGTGGGAGGAATAGTAACTCGATCTAGCCTTTCATCGATGTCGTACAAAAGGTTCCAGTAGTCGTCCCCATATTACCCGAGTGTATCAACTATCGAATAACCACATTTATTTCTTTGTCGTGGGATTTGATATTTGCCATGTTATTGATATGGATCAATTATCTAGTTAAAACTATAAATTGTAGATAGATTACTTTGGAATATTGCAATCACAAAGACGGGTATACATGTAATTCCTTTAGCTGTTATCACTGGTCAGGAGAGGGCACTGGGGTCCTAATACAGTCCTGACTTCACAGCAGTGATACCGATCTCCATTCTCCCTGTAAATAAATTAATTTTCACTTCACCACAAATTACTAAGGTTTCAGAGAACGGGGCTCTAGAAGCTAAACTGTACATGGGTTTTTTGTTATTTTGATGTGTGTGTGAGGGCTTAGATTGCCTAGACTATACATCGTCGGAGGCCTCACTGATGCCACACATAGTTGTGGTTAGGCCCATCGGTCCACTCGGTCATGGGCTACTGCAATCGGCCGAAATCGGCCGCGAAATCGACTTCAGAGCCAGGACTGAATAACTCATTTTTGTCTTTCACTGAGGCCTATATATCAATGACTTTAGCGACCTTGTATTTTCCGTTTAGTAAAATAATGCATCTTCACAGATCATCTATTTTATCCATCGATTGATGATTGATTTGATTCAATGTTTTATTTATCAGAAGAAACATGGTGACTTTCAACATTCAGGATAGATAGGTCTTAATGTTGCAACCATATATTAAAATCAAATGGCAATTATACATCTACTGATCAAATAACCCATTTCGAAAAGAAAAGTAGTGATCCGAAGGGCAGTGGAGGAAGATATTCCACCCCCACCCTCCTGTTATAATTTTAATTCTACATGGAGACACCTCACGATTCCTTCATTGATTTCAGGTGTGAATGTCAGGGTGACCACCGTGACGTCCTGCAGGCCGCACGTAAACTACCTGGATACCAACACCGTCCTCGCCGCCGCCACAACCTCCTCCACGGCGCGACAGGTGCTCACCTGGAGGGGCACGCTGCCACTGGAGGAGTATTGAAATAGAACACCCCCTCTTCATCATTGAATCTACCTATCATTCTCATCTGCATCTCTGGACAATACGCCCAGTATATTTCCACACTCTTCTATTCCACGACCTGCCAAGTATACTCAGATATGTGATGAACAAACACGTTTTGACTTCTTGAGTCATTCATAGTGATCTAACTATACATCATATCAATCTACAGAAGCAATATATCTATATTTTGTATATAGACAAACAATTTCTCAACACTCAGGATGGATCCACAAGTCTTCGCTTGGCTCTACGCTGCTGTGGTAGCTGCTTTGGTCGGGATGGCAGGTAGGTCGATCGATCTTTTTCTGTGAGGTGTTGTAGTAGTACTAAATCTATAGTGGTTCGCTTCCATCGACCACATAGGCCATAGCGTGAAAATTGGGTCTTTTTTATTGCATTGCCAAATTAGAGTCAAAGAATCAAAACTCCGAACCCCTCTACTCCACTCCATCGGGCTAAAAGGTTTGCCCATTGTAATATCATGCACCTGGTTTTCTCTTTGGTGAATTAGCAAACCAATTAGTAAATTTATCCAGTTTCAAGTTTCCCCAAATTTGGTTGAATGTCTATAGAGTAAGTGTATTCACCTACTATGCTGCACAAATAGACACCATTGAGGTATTCCCCAACATATCGATCGGAATATAAATTCATTCATTATGTGGCATCTCACAGAGAAGAAAAAGGCATTGCATTCTTTATCGCCTAAGACCTTTTTAGTTATAGAAATCGTAAATAGAAGCTACGGTTTTTATAAGGGGATCCACTTTGACCTGACATCATTGATTGGCTCGGTCTGATGGGAATTGAGCGTGATCTGCTCTCTTCGCCAGATCACTACAATATTCTATACATAACACTAGGGGCTGTAGTGTATTTCAGGTGGTGATGCTAAAAGAAACATAACACATCATTAGACTTTATTTCCTATCGAATATATATATATATATATCTTTAATATGCATGTATATAATCTCTTTACACAGAACTCATTTCATCTGATAACATTTTGTGAGGCTGTCCTTCAACATTAAACAAACGAAAACGTTAATGGTTATAAACCTTTTAGGTTGCCCACCTGCGAACAGAACCGTGATGGATATGCCTACGGTTTAGGTAAAACCTGTTCTAAGGTATTTTTGAAAAGTGACTGCTCCAAGAAGATCAATATGTTCACAGGTTGCAGCAATTGGGGTAATATCCACTGAAAGCTATCAAAGTGAACCTGTGAATCAAATGATCAAGTGGAACCCCTAAAATTGGTTGATGTTTATACTGTAATTCTCATCGAAAAGGGGGAAACACTTGGTTAAATTTAGATCATGTATGCTGCGCATCATTATGATGAGGGGATATACCTTCGTGACACGGTGACACGGCCATGCAATGTTTTTTATTCTCTTCTCTTATCATCATGGCTTAGTTGTGACGTATTTTGTTGATGAATTTGTGAATCTATTTCTATGATTTATGAAATATGGTCTGCTTAAAGAACATAACTTATATGAACACTGATGGTGGGCTATGAGCCTGTTAAAGGTCAGTGACTTTGCATTTTAGTCAAGTGATCGGCAGTATTTAGTTCGGATCGATCGTTGCAGGTATATTTGGCTTCACGATAATGATTTAGGTTTCCGAGTGTGTCCTGATTTATCGCTACATCACAGATTCACATTAAGCTCTGACCACCTCAGCACATACTGATGGTCTTACTTTAAATAGCAAATCAGGATAAATATAGACTTGCATATATGAATCATAGAAGGTACTACGATAAATGTAATATAACGAATTTCTTGCTTCTGCAGGGATAATCTGCCAATACGTGGGAGCCCAAACCTAAATTAAATAAGGTATACAATTACAAGATAATAGAATCACAAATTTATTAGATTCAGTACTTGTTGATAGCTCCTCGTGGTTCATTGTTTTTTTAGTAAGTTTTTAATTCCTCGTTGTATTTTTCACTAGTCGTTCCGGTTGTATGGCCTCGGGTGTATTTGTCGATGGTTATCAGTGCTCCTTTTAAGGTTCAAAGATAATTAAATGTTTATTTTTGATATATGTCTGAGGTATTTTTCTCCCCAGCGATAATTTACTCACTAGCAATGCTGAGTTAGTTGGTATCCTTTTCATTTACATTTAACAACATGCTTTCCCTTGAGTCCAATTTCTGGCCTTTTCACCATACTTCAGCCATTCAGATTATTTTAACCTTCACATTTTAAGAACATCATAAGTGATCATCAATTTAGATCTACACGGTAACATGGTTATAGGTTAACAACAATATTTTCTTTAGTTTTGTATATTGATAATGTTATATAGTTTAAGTAAATCAATAAAGTAAGTGGGTGTCTACTCCCCCTCCTTTTTAAAAAATCAAGATATCGATCTTTAATCGTATGTCTTACAGGCCTGTATTATTTAACTCCCATACTTTCATTATTCTTTATTCTAAATCTTAGTCTAAGGGCTATTTTCAAGGCCGAGATTATACTTCAGTGTGGCTGAATTATAGAAAATATCCCCATAGTCAATGAGTGGTAAGATGGTGGGCAAGTCATTATTAATGATAAACGTATTGTAGTGGGAAACCTAAAAACATCAATAATGAAAGGAGTTGAAATATGTTTGTTAGGCAAAGTTACCGATCATTTCAGGTAGGTGTTTTACATATACAAATTATCTTCTAGTGGCCTACTCCATTCATCTAAAATGCAATAACATTGAGAAATCAAGTGCATGCATATTATTGATCAGCATTTATATATCATATGTCCCCCTGTATAACCGTATATTGATCCTAAATATCCTTTTGGGAATCATTCAAGCCTAGAACGCAAGCAACCCATTGAGTGATAACCTAAGTATAGGCGTCTGGAACCTGGCCAGAGCGACACCATTAGAGAAATATTTACCTTCGGAAGGCTATGCCAATAGTTGTGCTGATAGAGGCCAAACAATTTGTAAGTCTTCTCCCCGACCAGTTTGTACTAACGGATTTGTTAATATAACAGTCTACATGAGTGGAATTACTATACACGCTACAATATTGATAAATGTCGAATTAGCCGCGACACAATTTATATAGCTTATTTTCTTAAATATCATTGGAATGCCATGATGAAACCGATGCCGATATCCGAAAATGTAATGTATTTTCTCAACGAATGATACGGATTGAATTGCTCAGAATTACAATTAGTAGTTTGCATATCGTGTCTTAATACGTTAACTGTCAAATTATCCGTATCGATCCAGATCCCTGATGCATATATGTATACAGACATTTTGTATGTCGTCTCTATTATTTGCATTTGTGTATATAGTGCAATACCTCATATTCATATTCATTAGTCCACGCTTTGTCAATCAATCAAAAGATAAACAGTTAGGCTCGCAGATAAATCATTGATAACAACCTGATTAGAATTATTTAATTTCGTAGGACAATATTTGCAATAATTATCTGCGTTTAAAAAATTCTGAATTTCCGAACGATTGTTATATATTTCAGAGTGTTGAACCTATTCTGAAAGCCTTTCCCATTATGTTTTGTGAATCCCTATTTAAGATAATAATTTAATAGATTTAGATAATGATAACAATAATATAATAATAATTTCAATGAAAGGAATACTCACATTAGAATAGTTGTCATGATTGTAAAATCTACGTAAATTTATGGGATTTAATAAGCTCACGACAATTCACAATACTATCCGTTGACACCCTTTTTATGAAATGCTAATTCGTGTCTTAATTTTAAACTTTTCCCATCGAACGCAATGTCGTGTATGAGAAGAATTCTCTGGAAGCTCTATGTAGTTATTGGGATGTGAAATTGCTAATTTTGTCATCCGCATCCAAGGGACCTCAGCTTGCTAGAAAATGAAAATATCTCTGGAATAACCTGGAAAAAAAATCTTGACGAATCTTGTCTACCTAGAAGGAAAAGAAGCCTCTGAAAAAGCCTAGCCCCTAGACCTATACAAGCGATAGCCTAGACCAAGAGTAAAGCACTCACATTCACTCTTTACACTCGCGTGGATAAGATCAGGTTAGTGTATAATGGCAGATGTTGTTTAGTAGTGGATAAGCTGCGACAGAGGGATTAGTTAAGTGAGTATCATTTAGAAGCAATATTCTCCTCATTCCAGATGGTCTGTCACTTACCAGAACAGCTAGTGACAGTGTGTTGCTTACTACATGTGTGTGGCGTGACGTCTTGGCACTTGGCACTGACCTGACCCATCATGACTCCAATCATGACCAATGCCATATTTCCTTAACTCACGAGCCTATATAATGTAATTTAACAGAAATATGACTGAGTTATGGCTATCTGACATCTATAGGATCCTTCATGTTTATGTTATTCATTGCATTAATTTTATTCTTAAGATATAATTCAAATCTATTATTCACTTTTTTACCCCCAGCTGCTACTAGTATATAATATGCCGGCAAACAAAAGTAAACCATAAATAATGTTAATTACGGCTCGACTACGGTTCTTTATAGGTTCGTCAAGATGGCTAACCCCGCTGTATACATCATTCTTAATTGTCATATCTTGTCCTAGTAACTTTTATGATAATATCATATCTTATACGAGGGTGTTAGTTAGTTCAGCTCCATAGACTTGTAAGTCCTGGGACAGTACACTAATCTATAGTGTGCTATCTATTATTGAATGGAAACCTGCTGGCGGCTGCCATACCCTTCCTTATCTTTTCGAATATTAGCAACGGATCCTTAACATGCACAATGCTACAAACGTATATATATATTTAGCACTTATTGGACGAGTTGACGCACGGCGTGTAAATAAAGAACGAGATCGGAGATAGAGTTCTTTATTTACGCATCCGTGCGGAAAACGAGTTTTATAAGTTGATTATCATACATGCATGCGTAATTTTGGTTTTCTTACAAGAGGAATACAACTAGAAACAGGTGAAACGATCGAGGAAGAAAGCACTTAAATTTGAATATTTTACTTTGAAAATACCCATATATACCATGGATGTTTTAGTGCGTTGCCTCTCGTTTAAAATATGTATTACATAATACCTTAAAAGCTACAAAATATCAACCATTTCACTTTATATATTTAGAACAGAACCTCTATATTGATAGCAAGTCAGACAAGATTGACATACATCAAGAATTTGGATGTAGGAGTAAATTACACCCCCCGGCTACACCCCCACATGTAAAGTCATACCTTAGACCACTGCAAGTGCAAAACCCCTCCCCGTTCAGAGAAGCTGCAGCTATATTAAGATCCGACCTTTTATACTTAATTAATAGTGTCGCTGCGTCTAATTATCACGTATCCATCAGAATAAATGTAATGCAGAGATATTGCTGCGCAGAATGATAAACTGAAAAAATAACTGTCGCGCTAGCAGTGTTTGTTTCTCTTCTGTGATAATCTCATAACAGTCCTGGCCCTGAAGTCGATTTCGCGCCGGATTTCGGGCGTTTGCAGTAGACCATGACCGACTATGTGTGGCATCAGTGAGGCCGATTGCAGTAGCCCATGACCGAGTGGACCGATGGGCCTAACCACAACTATGTGTGGCATCAGTGAGGCCTCCGACGATGTATAGTCTAGGCAATCTAAGCCCTCACACACACATCAAAATAACAAAAAACCCATGTTCAGTTTAGCTTCTAGAGCCCTATTCTCTGAAACCTTAGCAATTTGTGGTGAAGTGAAAATTAATTCATATACAGGGAGAATGGAGATCGGTATCACTGCTGTGGTGATGAAGCCAGGACTGATAAGTCAGAACCCTCTAAGAAGTGAACCACCTATTATGAACTGTGTATCTCTGACGTCGGTACGACTACGGATGTCATAATCACTTTACTTCCAATATTTTGTTTTTGTTATTATACTAAAGAAATTAATTAATTGCATGGATCGTCTATCTTTGAGTCGCTTATATGATTATTAACATTACGCCTACATTTAAATTTATTCTCCTTTCTCTGTGCGTGGTCTTTCTTCGTTATGTTTTGTTCATAATGAAGGATAAGTCATGAAACCATTTCCACGCTGCCCCAATGTAAGTAAAAATCGGCATTAAGACACAAAGTTCGGCTGTCCATAATTGCTTCAATAGGATTTCCTTCCGATTGGTCCTCATGGCATGACTATTGTGTTAACTTACATTAAAATCGAATGTGCCATTTTAAAGAGTTTATAAATCGTTTTTAATTAACACTGAAAAACAAGCGTTGATATATTGCAGTCTGCAATTATTTTTGTTTCTGTTAAAATCTCCTTTTAATTGTATTGGGCCTGATTTCATGCGGTATACTCGTGGATAGAGAAAGACCTATTATCCTGTGGCGTACCCCCTCGTATGGGCATAATGCTGCCATCTTGCGTGGAGAGAGTCACTTGATGAATATTTCGATAAAGGAGAGCCATGGGAGCCATGGCTCTGGAGAATATAGCGGCTGACGGAATTTTAGATTTTTGTCATCCTCATGTCAGCTTATGATCTAATCATGAATATATATCGTAGGAGCATGTTATTTTCAGAAATCTTCCGAGTCTTATTCATAATAATGATGTCACGGTCTCTTTAGTTTCATGTCAATATGTTCATCCCTGTAAAGCAAAGGACCTCTTTTTTCAAGCATACCACATTTTCAGTCTAAATTGCGTGCTGTCCGCTTGTTAGCTAAGAATTAACCATTCCATCCCATGCTTTAGCCTCTGTGTGATACTTTTATATAAATGGTATATTCAAGTATTTTCTCCATGGTTAATGAGATCACATGGACGCATCTGTTGCAGCGCCTATTATTAAGAGATCCTTTAAAATTCATACACTCTGACACGCTTCTTAAAAGTCTAAGCTCATTTTTAGTGCCGAATGTTGCCTAGATTTGTCATCTGTTCCATGCCGAATATCTAGGGTCTTCTGTTGTGTCACCGAAGCATATTTTAAATTTCTCGTACCGGTTTTTAAGGTTAGTGTCTGAAGAGTTAGAGAGCTATATTTCACCGTCTTTGTATATTTAAAGCCTTCGTACAGAGGTAATTTTGAATGACACCGAATGAAATAATCCCATCTCTCGGTTTGATCTAATTCGTACTATTTACTATAATAAATTTTGAAAAATTGCGAATTGCAGTTTATAGATAAATATTCAATTATATTTATTCGTTTTAAAAATAACTCTTCTTTCCATTCAGTGATGAGGCACTTGGTAGTTCTTCGTACTAGTATTTCGTGGTTATGTGTTTATTTTGCTAAATTGAGAAAATTACTGGCAGATGTACCCCCATCTGGTTCTCCACTTAATCCTTCTCTACCCTTATTTAAAAAAAATCTCGTGCCCTGCTCCGGAACCTACCACTGGGACTGTCCCCTGACTTGAATGACAGACTCACTTGTAGTCCTAGACCTACTCGATGTTGGATGCCAGTCTGGTGACACCACTGTTCACATCACAAGCGTCTGATTCCATATCCTGCAGCAGAGGGATTACCTTATTTTCAGATCCCCTTGGCAATGTGATGGGTTAAACGTAAAACGATTGCGGGGTTTTCCATTCCTTTCTGTTCGCTGGCACTTGAACCTTTTGTCCCCATCGTGTACTATTCTGCACGCATCATGTAGGAATGATTAATTACGTACAGCATATTTAAATATGTGGTTTGAATACCGTTACACACTTGCAGTTAGATATTTTAATTCAATTACCTCGAATGGTATCATGAAGCAAGAAAGAATGGGAATATTCCATGTGAAATCGCAGTGTTCGACTGTTAGGGTGAATGGAACTACTACACTAGTGTGCACAAATGTGTATGATTCGACTAATTTCGCACCATCGTTTTTTATTGATTAAATTTATTTTTTTCAAACGTCGATAATTAAAATTCCCAATTATAAGCTTCAAATTCATTTTTTATTATCTTTGGTGGTTCGATAATTTATTCCTAGGGTTCCGTTCAGCCGGTTGTATACTAATTTAAATTGTTAGCGACCAATCCAATCAGACCAAATTAACCCAAACATATTCTAATCTGGCATACACCATAATGAAATATACAGTGGTGATTATGATATTGATTTGTCTCCCTATCAACCAGGAAGTGTCATTTATATATATTTAAAGGGTGTTCACAATGAGTTTTACTGGGTTTGTATCAGAATAATTCCTGGAAAGTTGATGAAATCATTGTAAATCGCGGTGAAAATCTAATCATTACCTCTGTGCCATGCTTAGTTCGCCTGTGTATTTCCAAATGATTCATAACGGAAATTTACCAAAGAGTATTAATATGCATGTTCTTTCAGAAGAAGAGATATATATATATACCCTTCATCATACTTTTTCCTATCATGGTCTATATTTTGAATTATAATTCTATGTGCGTGTAACTTTGAACTCTACCTGTGATAGTTTATATGCTTGATCAGGACCACCTGGTGTCCACTAGATAATCCAATCCACATACCACATCTGGTGGAACAGCCGCACGTCGTAGTCTACTTGTAAAAGCCCTACAACTGTTTGATCACGGCTGGTGAATTTCACTGTTGGCCTCTGCAAAATTACCCTTTCATTGATCAATATATCACCAGGAATGAGAAATCCTTGTTTGTAATGTGGTGTAAATAGTGCCATTACATCAATGGTATACAATGCTTGATCTGATCAAGTGTGAACTTTTGCCAAACAGTGATTAGCGGTATTATCTCTCGTATATTAATTCCTGGGTTGGTTTTCTATTTATCCATTGATGATTCAATTGATTTACGATGATAGCTGATAGTTCTTCACTAACTTAATTATATCTCCAAAATCAATGTACATTTCATACCAGTTCTCTCTTTTTTATGCCATAACATATGATTTAATTGTCTGACATTATGTTACTCGCCAGCTTTCATAAGTTTGGTATAGACAAGATAATATTCTTTAGCATTCATATTTTTCATTATGGTATTTTCATAGATATTTTCAAAACTAATGTTTAAATCTCGTCCTTGAGTCGAATGTGAACCGTACTCTCATTCATTTACATGTCATGTTTATAACGGGTTGCTAATATGTATTTTAGTGTTATTCTAAGGTTGTCTGATACTCAATTTGTAATGTGTGCTTCACTCGACCCTATAGCCATGTGTCCTCGAAATCACGTAGTCCTAGGATCAACGGTCCCAGCTAGAAGGTAGCGAAGTAGGACCTCATTCGGACTTAATGAATCTCAGCATTATCTTAAATATACATAGACCACCAGGATATATTTATGTGGTGTTTTGGAGTCGCTCCTTCCTATAGCCTAGTTTATTACCCTTACTTCCTTTTGGCATTGTTTGTCATGTGTTGAATTAGAACATGCTGGTGAAAATACCGTCCTTCGTTAAATGAACTAGGCATTGTATGAACGCTCATATTTTGATCGATTTCAGCGCAAACACAACGTTCAAAGGTTACTCAGAATTAACCTACACAGGTTGCTCAGAATTAACGTTACTTAGCATACTTACAAATTTTCATTTTCTGATTTTATATAGCTCCGCAGATCTTTACGTGCCTTTTTTGGTTTTGCAACGACATTTTATTCCAGTATTATCCTGCCATCTTGGCTCATACAATGCTAAAATTATGATAACAAAAATCCATTATAGATTACCCATCTGTCCTGCTAAGCCTGATCAATTTTACTCCGAGGTCTGATTAAGCGAAAGTTGAAGTTAGTAATAATCTTTCCTATTTTAAAAAGTCAACTGAAAGTCTTAATTTCATATTGCATGGCAGTTTAGAATATTTACTTCAGACGGAGTGTCATCTTTCAGATTTAATTTCTTTCACACTAGAGAATCAAAGCAATCATTCACTAATGAGCTCGGGATAGTGTGTTATGGCTCTGTGATTGCATGATCAGGAGGGAGGGAGGTCAGGCGGCAGGAGAGCCAGGTATTGCATCGAACTTGCTGACACCAGCAAGTGGGCCACGGTTTCATCCACGAAGTAATTAAATTAAGCTTTAACGCAGGACAAGTTTGTGATGATTTCGTCATACTTCATGATATTAATAGGATTTCGATGCCTTTCTTTTCAAATGTATTTTTAGATATACTGTATACCAGAATTATTGCATAGAAACACGCGTTATCTCATCAGGTCGTCATTGATCTTATATCCAGCATCTGAATTCTTAAATTGATCTTCAAATTTTGGAAACATTTGAATTTACTAAAACAAAATCAGCTGCACAGTAGCTCCCAAGGTTTCTCTTAAAAGTACACAATGAGGAGATAATGTATACGACATACCTACCTACCTACCTACCTACCTACATATATATATACATACATACATTTATACACACACTCACACTATAGGATAACAATACTAAACTCATTTGAGAGGTTTATCTAATAAGAGGAAAGCAATTAGGGACTGAGAAAAACTGGTCTTAATAGAGGGGTGGTCTCTGTAGAGAGGTGGTCTGTATGCAAGGTTCCACTGTACTATACATCCTACTGTATGATGTCCATACTAACGAGGGGCATGTTATATATGTACAATACTACATGTTAAGCTTTAACGCAGGACAAGTTTGTGATGATTTATTAACGAGTAATGTTAACGTGATTGACAGTCCGATATATGATATACATTTTATTTTTCATTATTCAGCACAAACATATTATAAAGACCATACAATTGGTTTGAAACTTAAAACCATTATTTTTTTAAAGCTTTTATTTATACTGGGTAGTTCAAGTCCCAGCAATAGGGTTTTTCACTTGCCCCAGAATGCAGGTTTGTTATACAGAATATGTACAATTTTTTTTTTTTTTTTTTTTTTTTTTACATGTATAGTGCATAATATGTACAGATAATAGTTAAATACATGAAGAAAAGACGCTGCTGTGCCACTTACGACTAGAGACTAGTAATTTATGATTTATGATTAAGAAACCACAATTGACACCAATATTGCCCAGTAGCATTTCCATTACCAGTTTTTCCAGTTCTCCACAATATTCCTTTATAGTGCTCTGATTTCCTCTACCATAAAAACCATACTTTTCATGATAATTAAGCTTTGCAACTACAAATGGTTTACTGTCACGTGGCATCTTCTCCAGCCTCCTACTTATCCTCTTCTTTATTGGAGAGGACCAAAGGCCACGTGTAACGATAGGTGCCATCCTCTTGTCAAACGGGAATATGTTTAAGGGGGGATCTTGGCTTTTCGAATTGATAAAAGTGTGTTCACTGCGTGTTTCTCACGAGGGAACTAGAAGCTAGGTAGGCCACCACTACACACCATTTCCATGTTTCATTTAATCCCTTCAAAGATTTTGATATTTTTTGGTTACAAACTAAAACATTCAAATGATCATCACCTCTAACGGTCACATCAACATCTTTCTTCTCCCCCCCCCCCCACCCTCCCCTCAGACACCACGCGCATCCATTTACATGCACGTTCCCCAGTTTGTAATCAAGAAAGTATATTCAAAATGGATCTGATCCAGGGGTGAGCTCGAGTCTATTTAAAAGAAAGCTAATTATCTTGATGATTAATAATCATGATGATCAATTGCTCGATTCCTCATTCATAGTTTCCTTAGTATTGTTATGAGAAAAATGGACACAACGTGTTGATGATTAATTACTAGCGCGTGAAAATGATTATCATGACTCGGAACACACTTAGCCAATTAACTAAATGAATTGATTTGGCCAGTTCATTATACCGTAGTTATCGTCTATCGATAATAATTGTAATTTTTCTTGGGTCACTCCTTTCCCAGGCCAGATCAGACAAAATTTCCAGTTATTACAAGTCGTTTAACGGTTATGTTATGTGCAGTGATACAATCACAATATCATTATAAAGAACATGACAAGAAGAACAGAGAACTGGCTTATGGTAATATACAACGTTGTTAATTTTTCCTGGATAAATAAAATAATTTAAAAAATCGCAATCCAATCGGTCTTTAATTGGTTGGTGACATTGTAGTCTTCCGGGTCACTTGTTTCCTTTTTACCGAAATATGATATTAAAGAGGTTAAATCAATAATGCGTGTATTTCATTTTCTCATAAACTCCTTTCCTCTTTACCGAAATATGATATCAAAGAGGTTAAATCAATAATGTGTGTGTGTCATTTTCTCATAGAATCCTTCAGAAAAAGCGTTACCGTAAATAACAGGTCTGGAATGTGGACCCCACGTGGACGTAGCTACACAAACTATGTGCTTAGTATTAGTTAATAGTATAATTATTTTGACGGTTTAATTCTCTACAATTTTGTTTGAATAATCACCATCCCTGGTTTTCTATTCATAATAATAAACTTTATTAACATACGCACACACAAAAAAGATTAACCTGCCTTCGATCCACCATCATTTCGTAGTTTGTGGATGTCAAGTGATATATCCGGAAATGTTACCTTGACTACACATTCCTGCATCTTTCCCTGTCTGGTCCTCAATGACCCGTGGCCAGGTGTCGGAACCGGCTACACTGGTCACCTAGCTGACACTGACCACTCATGGAAATGACCCCTGAAGGTCTTCCATCAGTCTGTTACCATGGTAGCCAGGTACACGGCACTTACATATACAACTGACGGTCTCTAGAAAAATATATAATATCCACCTTCAAACTCTTGGGCAAGCTTGCTCATGGAAACTGGTGATTAAGCAATGTCAATAGAAAAGAATCCAAAATGATTAGCAGACATCACCTGAAATCTCCTAGAACTTCATTGAGACTTTGTATATAGGTGTTATTTTGCTTTCCTCCTCTCTAGTCTCATTTATTATAAGCTTTTCTACAGAGTTGGTGATATTAAAAACCACACTAAGCAAACGTGTTGGCGCGTACGTAAGAGCGTGTGGATCCCACAAGCACAGGTAAGACAGCTGGTGTCCCTGGTGAAGGTGGTGAGCGTTTCCCTCTCACCTGGCTAACCCGGAGAATCATAACCTGGAGACACCAGTCGAGGGACACAGGAGTAGTACTACATCCATGGAGGAGGAGTTGGCGCAGGACACTTGAACTGGCCCTACCTTGTCCCGACACACCTTCACTTACTATCACTACTACCATCAGTTTCCGGATTGTGCATATAGTCCTACACAAATACTTCCAATTTACCCAGAGGATATTAACTAACATTAAGTGGTGATCAACTGAAACCATCCAGTATATTGACCAAATTCAGATATATCGTTATGGCCCACGCAACGATAGGCTTCGTTTTCTCAAGGACGATACCAGTGTAAAAAAAAATAGGGACCCGGCCCTGGGCTCCAGATCCGAAGCCGGATGGCAAAAGAGAGAAAAAAGACAGATATGGACAGATATGATGGGCGATTTGTTCCGGGACTGAATTATTCTCTTGTTATTCTAAAAGGACTGATTTCCCAAAGTGGGTGATATCTACCGATCCTTATTTTTTATTTTCTCGGATATATTCATCACAATTGTTAATAAATGTCGGACACAAGAAAAATAATGGCTTGGTCATCGTATGTAGAAGACACGATGGCCCTTTTGGCGACAGGAGAGTGCCCTCCTTGGATGGGTGAGTCGAATTTCTTGGGTCAAATAGCCTTTTTTGTGAGCTCTTTTGGATCAGCATATATTTATATATATTTTCTCACCTACCTAACCTTTCCTTTTTTGGTCATGGGTGGGCTTAAATATATATGTTCATTTATCTCTAGGTAACCATTATGTGGCACATCATCTTGTCTTTTACATATTTGCGGTCATATCATGTCTCCGCTAAATATCTGTGGATCATTTCCACATATTTCTGGGAAGGATGAAACAAGACCCAATTTTTTAGTGTTCGGGTGGCACCATGAGTTCTCACTAGTTGCCACAATTATTTCACGCCTTTACACCTAATGACCTGTATCACAAGTACGTACAATTTAAGTAGTACTGCATGGTTTGTTGTGTTGGTATTGGCCGTGTCTGATGTTTCCACTCCACACCTTAAAGGCTTTCCCAACTGGTAATTTTCCTGTTAATTTCATCATGTGAAACTAGCCTAATATAGCCCGGGTTTAGCTTCAATTATTTTCCACTGTCAGACGCTATGATACCCCCTTCTTTAACTCAAATACCGTATGTCTTAACTCTGCATCGCATGGTACCACAGCTTAAAATAGAAATTCCAGGCAATTTATAAAATGTGAAAGTGGAATAACCTCTGGAAGCAAAATGATGACAAAATTAAGTTGGGAAATTATAATTCTATTTTAGATTGCTGACTCGATGCAGTGATAATGATGGAAGAAGCATTCATTAAAACACTGGCGTGATGGTCCTATTTTTATAGTCATTACTTAACCCTGACAACTCGAGGGTGCATTAGCTTTTATTGAGGTGAAATTGATAGTTATTAACAATTATAATTGATAATTATAATGAGTACTAGTAATTAAATTTATTATAGAATAATAAATTTAAGAGATTATATAGAAACTAGCCATATAGAGGTAGGAAAGAGGATTATTGGTGTGGGTGGATGAGGTTAAAATATAGGTGTTGCGCATCTGTTGTCATAGCAGAGAGTGATGGGGTGTCGGTGTGTGTGTGTGGGGGGGGGGGGTCCACCAGGGGCAGCAATAAACCCTGACAAAGAACTTGAAGGCATAGCTGGAGATAATAAATTGTATTGATAATTATAACGAGTCGGCGTGACTCTCGAAAATTACTGAAAGATGCTGACATTGGAAACCATCTTAGCTCTATTCAAATAACCAAGAAAGTATAGAAATCCATTGGTACGCGAATCATATAGGGTAGACTATACTTTATTTTAATCACTTTTAAACACTATTGTTACTGTTTACATCGCTACGGTCAAGCTCACTTCAGTTACTACTTGACTAATGACTAATAGTAATACAAATACATAATGGATACGTCAATGTGTGGATGTTTACATGATTTGACCGAATAATACTGCATCTGATAACGTTTTGACCTGGAATTTACTTCGCATTCCATTTGCCAGATCTTCCTTTTTCCGTCACGGTGAACATCCTTGTTTCTAAAATAATTTACCACACGTGGGTATATAATATGACTGTTTTAAAAAGGATGATCTCGCACGAGGTGGTGCCACCATTTCCGGTGCCAACATTGCATAATGATGTTGGTATTCGTCAATGGTTTGGCTGTTAATCCTATTCCGAGACTCATACGTAACCGCATAAAACTTCTGCTGGCCTACCTGTATATATATAGAAAACCTTCAAGACATTGGTCAATGGAGCCATTGCTGTGGTTGGAATTAAAGCGTCTTCAAGGGATTCACTCACTGTATTTAGAAAGTAAATTCAGGAAAGTAAGTGACATTATGATTTGTTAGGATATCACTTTTTGGGGAACTTATATCCTATCATATGGAAGGTTTATACTTTAAGATTTTATTTTGTTATTTTGTTACTACTTTGGGGATCATTGCTACGTGGCTTTCTGTGTGTAGGTGTTGTCTGTAACGTATTCTGTTGTATGCCCAACACCTGGCGTCTCGGGAATGTTGGCACGTATGCTGGTCAAGCAACTCAGTTCACTCAAAAGTATACATGTATATTAAATTAATTACTAGATACCAATTTTATTATTTACTGTCTCATTTATCTACCCATATTAGATAGATTTGACTAATTATTAACATGACAATTGGCCTCTAATGAATAATAATAAAAAAAAATTATGATTATCAGATCAGACTTAACATCATCTACAGGTCTATTGAAATGCACTCATCATTTTGAGAGATAGGAGTTTTGTTGGAGTACTGGAAAGTTAAAAGGATTTTGGGATAACGTCTCTTATCAAATCATTAGCATAAGTAGCCTCACATAATACACTTGTCTTTTTCAATTGAATCTTATTTGTGACTTTACCTATTTCATTTCTTACGCTCAGAGGTTAGGCTATTGATACACCTCAGCCGAATCATTGAAGTCAGATTTTTTCCGTTCTATTGGTCTAACAACTATTGTGCATGTATTTAAAAATTAATGATAATTATTATTAAATTGAAGACACGTGTCACCAACCTACCATTTTGTATTGAATAGGGTTACATTGTTCTGTAAGAGATGTGATGGCCCCAATTTAAATATATGCTATGTTTACCTTACAGACACAATTTGTCTACGGTGTCTTGGGGTGACGCATACCGTACATAACTTTGTATTTTTAATTATCACCAAACTATGTCAAATTGTTGAAGTACTTAAGCAATACCTCGTACTAACACCGCGGTGTATCTAGTGGTTAACACCCTGCTGTGCCTGTGTGTTTCAATATCGTATTCTGGCGCCACTAACACAGGCTTAACCTTAAACCCTGGCAATACCTGACCCATTCTTATGAATGGACGTGTACGCTACAGGATTGCTATTGATTAGATTCATTCAACTCCTTCTCCAGTCCAGAGAGATGAGTGTATGTATAACTGCTAGAAAACTACCTCAACAACACCCACTTATCTTCGGTGTGTATTCCCTTTAGCTTATGGAAAAGAATCATCCTCTGATTCGAAACCGCAACACCATTATTTTACTGTAGGATCATTAAGACAAAACATACCACAATCTATAAATATAAACCTTTTCAGATATTGTAAATGAGCAATGACGCCAAACATTTTACATTATTTCAAAAGATTGACGATCACTTACGTAATTATCACGCATGTAATTATCACGTATGAGTCTTATGATTATGAGAAATTAATATTTCCCCGATAAGATATTGATAGTTGAAAATCTATATTGATATCAGGAGCTATACAGATATATTCATAAAAAGACGTGTAGTTTTAACTGTCTCCATCTGCCAATCACTATATAATATTTCTGGAATGTATTTTCCTTTAATCACCATACCAATGGCTTCGTATGCACGTTGTTCCGATAACTTCATCCCGGTACATTCTTTGACTAAGCATAGGCCTATGTGCGTTTATCGGTGCATAACGTTATCACCTATATACTGACATTATGTGTGGGCCATAAGAAAAAAACTGAAACCGCGAATGCAGTACCAGGAATGTAGAGTAAACAAACAAAACAGAAGACTATGCGTGTCTCATTGATGCACAGAAAGGACAAATGTGTTGGGACAATTCTTGCACG
Organism: Sthenelais limicola; assembly: GCA_942159475.1. Classification (NCBI taxonomy): domain Eukaryota; kingdom Metazoa; phylum Annelida; class Polychaeta; order Phyllodocida; family Sigalionidae; genus Sthenelais; species Sthenelais limicola. Next base: position 109,535,259 of record OW804096.1, on the reverse strand, counting down.
GCTTCCCTGGTAACTTCCAACTACGTCATTGTAGCACCCGCCCCTCATAAACTGTGGAAACTGACGTTTCTTTTGAGTATGAGTTGTTTGGATGAGGGGGCACTCGCACTCTTAAAATAAAAGAGATGTTGCTCGCCTGGCATACACTATCATACTGAGAGCTATACTGCTTAAATGTTAATGGAAGACCTAAAAATCGTAGAGTATTTTGTGATACATTATCTTAATTCAAGGTTAATTCGAGGTTATTTAAACACCCACCTTCTCGATCTGAAGATAACGGGTTATTGGTATGCTCCATGTAGTAGCCTCCCATTCTGACAGTTTCTGGAATACTCGGTGCCACTGCCAATGGTAGGTTCCGCCTCTTTCCCTAGTTGACTTATGATTGGACGATAGGAGATAGACATGGTGAGGGATGGGGAGGTTTCAGCCGGAACATTATACGCATTGGAGCACCCCCAAGTAATAAAAATCATGATCGCTACCCTTCTATTCCATTACCACAGTAGCAATACTCCAGAACAGACATCTTGATCTTTGCGAGTTATAGCAAGAGATCGTTTGATACTTTACAATCAGAGATCAAAACCAACCCGTTGTCTCTAAAAGAGACAGACAGGTGCAGAGGTGTGTTGTAGGCCTATATTATTTCTCTGACCTGTATTGCAATACATGTGTTTTACTTAAGCAAGGAGAAAGTGTTAAAAGTCTTAGTGTTTTGAGCATCTGATAGTAGGCGTTTGATTTAAACTACAATCATGGGGACATACGAATTAACAGCCGACGGGGAAGTGACGACTGCAATGATAGACCTGGCTACAAATCTTACAACAGAATTGACCTCTGAAATTTTGTCAACCCTATGTGGAAACGACGGTAAGACTAACATATTATCTGCTATATCTGCGCGATAGTGCAATCCAACAATAGCTATTCTATCGGCATAAATATGCTAGATTTTGACAAAAGTAGATCAATTGGTCTGCTTAGCGATAAGAACGAGGCACATCACTGACACGAGTGGCCTTTTATAGTACAAACAAACTTGCATATGATATAGATTTGCTTTATATATTACACATGTGATGTACATTATGTTGGTTCGTGTGTGTTCCAACTCTGCCTTTAGTAAATAGGATTTTTCTGATCAGGAACATGTTTCCCAATAAACCTCTTTATGCTAAATTAAATCCCCCGATCGTATCATAATGGATGTAGGTCCAATAAGGCTATTAAGTGCAGCAGTATGCCTTTACTTATAAGGATTTATGTTTCACTATGACCAGTGTTTTATCGAATTCTTATCCCTTCATAATGTAACTCATAAAACCTGTATTTTGATTTATTGAGTGTTCTTGACTGTAAGGGAGTTTCAATGTTCATTGAAAGTTATTTTATTGCCTATACAGAAGTATATTTCCCTTATGGCGCCGAGGCCGTGATCATACAAAATTACATAGACCTCTGTTTCTTGGTGCAGTCGTCTATATTTAGAAGAGATATATTACTTCATTTCAGTGGCATGGCGCCTTAGACAGGCGAGAGCGATAAATGTCCCCAAGCAAGAAGAAAGTATATATTTATACATATTAGTCTGGCTTCAAAGGGTCAGTTTTTATGCATACACTGCAAAAGAAAGGTATTCTCTTGCAAATATAAGTATCCTGTTCTATAGTACGACAACTTGTTGCGGCTGTTTGTTGAGGTATGTCTGAGACCTTGGGGTTGAGCAGCTAATCGCGTAGACAGACTGCTATAGCTCGGAACACTTAAACTAGAGATATTTCGTTATTTGCCTGGCTACTGTTCCGCCTGTTTTCTAATCAAACACACTTTTTATTGAAGAATATTTGTCGTGTTGACATGTCTTTCTCTTCTTGGAGAAAATACGCGTGTGTCACGTTTATACACTCCGACCAAACACATGCAATACCCATTATACCCCCACGTTTTACAACGCCGGCTCGTGACCTCTAAAGAGTAATCTAGTTGACTTCTGGATCATAATGTTAATCATTCCTGAAATCTTGCCAGGAATTCAATTGTTTTGTGTCTATATACATCATTATTTTATGAAGTGTTTTGTTGTGTAATAACCATTGATAGGGAAGTTACTGAAGACGATTATTTAAAAAAGAAAAGAAACTAAAGACAATAAGGAACTCAAACATTATAAGGTTATTCATTATCAGCACCCTACCTTTTCAAACTCGTCTTGTACAGGGGAAATAGGAAATATTCATGTATATTTGATAACCCCCGCCCCCGTGTGCATATATGCCATCTCTGTGTGTTCTTTACCAGTTAACAAAACATTTGAAAAAGTGGTTAACCCGAGTCTGGGACAAGATAAAAGGAATGGGAACGTGCGATATCGAGCTGGGAAGAGTTTAAGGAAGTTTGTTGTGCCATATCATGGGTGTCCTGATCCAGGCCACAGTACCAGGACATGGGTAACATTTACTACTTTTCCTTGTACGGATAAAACATCTCCCGCCTGTGGATGAGGCTGGGGAAAGAGGGATGTTTGTGTAAACAGGGAGTCCAAACCAATAGTTTTCATTATCTTTAAAAATATCGATTGATATTGGGGATTTTGTTACATTTACTTATTGATCCATGGCTAGACACCTTACAACATATCAAACACAAACTATAAAATATACAAGAAAAGATCTATAACAAGTGGAATATGAGATATCACTAGAAGTTTATCCTCCATGGAATAGTGTATATCACTAGAAGTTTATCGTTTATATGAATAAAGAAATATCACTAGAACATGTTAAAATATCACTTAAAACTAAACCTAAATAATATTCTTTTTATACCTCAAAATCCATAAAGGCATAATTAACATTGTGGAATGGGTCTTATCTTACCAACCTAGTTATGCTTATTATCTTTATTATCTAAGTAAAACTCACTATCAGCCCCGAGTGTATAACTATACTCCTCTACAATATCATATAAATTGGGTGGCAAATCTGGCCTATTGCCTTCCCCTACCATTCTCCAGACACCAGTGATACACTCATATTCAGATGATAGGACTTTCAGGGGATATTTTAGCCACACGGAGCTTTCAATTTTCGTGCTGGCCCATCCCTATCTGGTGCCATATGGCTCGAGTTGCGGTCTGCAACCTACCATTGGAATTTGTTTTATAATACGCCAATTAAAACAGTACGACGATTCATAAATGTGAATGGTTCATACTGCTTTTATTAATGAACAAATGATGAGATTGATGACACCTTATTATAGTATTTGACCATATCCGTGTTAACTTACCTGACTAGTAAGAAACCCATTATCATTTATATACCGGCCTATACTGCTCCAGATTAGGACGGACGGAGGTGAATTACATGCAGTAATGTATTTGTAGGACTAACCTACCAGCCTGGTTGTTTGGGCGATACGAAAAACAAATCATCTAACAATCCTTTCTAAGTGGGTATAGGGGTAAAAACTATAGTGTTCCTTCGAGGTCCTTGCTCTTTACTTCATTACTCATATGGCAGGTCGATTTAGGGCACACAAATGAAAAAATATCTACTCTGGGGCAGTGGGTCATTAGATACTAGTTACCAAATTTGGAAAATTACTTTCTGCCTCATGTACTGTTTTCTGTTAAAGGATGGATCCTGTACAATTCTATTTAGATGTTGCGTCTATTCGAGCTAGGTCTGTTTTCAGAGATGTGAAACTAACTCATTCTAAAATATAAGTAATATAATATTCAATAATATTTTATAGAATATAGGAAATTCTATATATCCGCTAATGTTTGTCCATAGAGCGCTATATGGATCGGGAACAGTTAAGGTCCCGGCGGTGATGCCCACTATAGACATTTATTTGATTCTGATTCCTTTATCGTTCTTAGAGGGTACTGACATTCTAGTAGCTAACCGTTGTCAGGTGACTTTGGATGGTCAGGTGACTTGTGAGGGCGCACCAAACTACCGCTGTTCGTGATTTATATGATGCACTGGTACCACACCCTTTTAAAAGGAAAAGGGCAGAATCCATCTGATCTTCCTCCCTTAAAATAATCTTTAAATGATTGCATAGCTCATTACCTCTAAATAAGTTATTTGTTTAGACGGAGTTATTTATTCTAAGAATTCGCTTAATCAGTTAGAGAAGAAGAAATAATTCTGTCATGAGTTCCATCGTACCTGAGGAAACTGGGTTTTTCACGATGGGTGATGACTGGTGTTTGGGGAACCCCGCCCCTCACGTGGGTTCCCCGCCACGTGGTTTTTCTATGAAGCAAATAATTTTCATTAACTCATTGTGGTTTCAATGCTCGTTGTTTTATCGATATATTTTCGTATATAATAGTCATATGTTAGCTAGAAAACATACTAACGATAACCTAATCTTTCGATTATTAGCAATTGATGATTTTATGAGTAGAGAAGTTTGTGTTGATACTTTTTTCGTTGCGACCTGTGGCAATGTAGTAAAGGATGCCCCACATTATTTTAGCTGGATCGTTCTGAATTCGTCGGAGCGTGACCATGCTACAAAAACCATAGTTCCGGCTCAAAACATGGGCCGCAATAGATAAAATGCTCACTTGCGTTTACGAGATTGTCAAGGTGCGTAGTGCCACTGGAATTACTCTTTACTGGAACTGTTTACTTATAATATTATTAGGTACTTTATATTTTCGGGTTACGAAAATAGGTGAGTACAGTTCAGAGTATTATACCACACTTATAGGTTCAGTTAGGTTATTTCTGCTAGAATGTATCCTTCGCTCGAGATATTAGTTTTATCCCATAATATACACTTTTTATATTTATACTATATCATATCATATTTAATCGCATTGTATTTGATAAACTATTGCTGTAGCAGTTACTGTAAATCTTGTGTTGGAACGGAACTCTCCTGTGAGTCTCCATTTGGACCTTTTATCACTATATAATTATACACAGACAGAATATGTTACAAGCGGAGAGCAACACAAAGATATATAGCTTTTTGTTTTGTATCATAATAGGATCATTGATTCTGTATGCGAGTACTACGGGTATAACGTATATAAATATAATTATATATATATAAAATATGTATATATATATTAATAGAGTTGGAGTTAGTAGGAGGCAGTCTTCAGCCCACATTTCTTACAAATGGGTTCGAATTAGAATTGTCCTTCAGTCCTTGACCCGATTCACTTGAGTAACTAGGTTTCCAGGTCTTCACTGTTTGTCCAGAGGCAAAAGCTGTAAATGCCTCTGAAACCTTTCACTTAACCAGAGTCAATTAATCTATGAAAACACATTTTTCCACTTGCATTTATTGCTAGATAAACTGGAGATAAACTAATTTGATAAATTGCATTTGCGCAGTTATGATAGCGATCATAATAAACCTGCTCTTCCAATGCAATTATTTCGCCATTCTATTCAATATTGTGTTTTAAAATCGTTATTATACCCTCTTGTAAATTGGAGGATCAGCTCAAGTGCCTCGAAAGTAACTGCACACAAGTATCTGTGGTTGAAATCGAACATACATGTTAGCGGCTCTCAGTTATGTACTGTCTACAATTTATTCATTTCATGGTTTTTGGTTATTTGCGTTTCCCAAACGAAACGATGACAGGTTCACTTCAGTGATTCGTTTCAAATTAACAAATATTAGAAACGATGATTGATGGACCACTATGTATAATAGTTCTCAGAATAATTATCAAAGTATGTATAAGACTGGCAAGTGAGGAATACTTTATACATTCATTTACGGTAAGCACTGATTAACAAACAAGATAAGATGTTTATAAAATGTTTATCATTTCATACATGCATGTTACATGTTTGAGAGCAATGAATATTAACACATAACATTAAACACATTATATCGTCCAGCAGCTACTTTTGTGTTGTAAATATTGTCAAGTAATCATCCATGAAACAAAAACCAATAGCAACCACAATAATTGCAATGCCTGACTATACGTGTATTCCTAATAAGAATAATTATTGATGAGCATAGCAATCAGTCTCTGATGCATGAACCAATAATAATGATATACATCATATTGTCTGCTTTTAACCTATTGGTAACCCTCTTTTGTTTGCAGAAGGCTGTTACAGAAGAGCGACTCAAAGAGTTACGACAGCAGCACCGACCATGCTTCCCGAAATCACTACCACACCAAGCAGCCAAAGACTCGAATGTACAGAGGAAGAAAAATTTGATACAGCATGTCTACGTGGCACGTGTTTTGCATCAGTAGGCATAGGTAACCAGCGAATTCCTGGTTGCAGGTAGAATAACGTTCCATTATCATTTCATAATCAATTTGGGTTGTGTAACGTTTTAGTTATTGGTGTCTATATTACATTGTATTTGAGCCGTTTCTTATTTGTACACCGCAAACTCTTTGTGTAGTATTATCTTTTCCACTTTTGCATAAATTCATTTTATTGCATAATTATTCTCTTAATCCAAATTGTTTATATGAAATAGGGCCAAACATAAATATCTAAATACCACTTCCTTAACGGAGATATTTTGTAGTCTAGTTTTATTATATCATGTATGTGCATTTTAAAAGCAAAATCCTAATTATTAGGCCTGCCTATGAAAGAACATTCCTATAATCTGGTATGTCTATCGTAACAGCTGTCCTGAGGAGTACGTTGGGTCACGTTGTCAAAACCGTTATATTCCGCCATGTAAGTTCCGTCTTTCGAACATTTTGAATTAACCCTATAGGGAAAACTGACAGTGAGCGGAGTTTCCATTTCATCTTTAATATTCCTTTTTTTTTCTTGGTCCAGATGACACCAAGTTTCCCTGAACTTATCGCCCGAGTCCCATCTACCCGAATCTATTCAATCCCCCCAGCTCCAGACAAATATACATATTCTGCCTGTTTCCCTCTCTCTCTCCTCTTCATGATGTACCCACATTATGCGGAGAAATACTTGATAGCGATGGTTTGCGTACCTGCAATGGAGTTGAGAACATGTGCTCCGCTCTTGCATTTTAGGTGCTTCGAGGGATACACAGGAACACGATGCATTATCATGGAGATACCCGATTCTTGTAAGATTCATTGCATCAAAGTACATGGCTGAATGGCCTGGAGTAGCCATACTCATACTCTATTGATATGCAATAGTGATAATGATGCACAAGCTTGAGAATCGTGGCACAAACCTTCACATGCCTATTTTGGTATGTTCACATATAAGCAACTTTCCTAGAACGATCCTAATCAGCCGCAGTCTAGGCTACGTCTTTGTTAGGAGAAGAAAGTGATGTATGTGTAGGGACTTTCTGTGGCATATAATATATATGCGGGCGCATGCCGCCTTAACCTTTAGGGGAAAGATGCGCGCTTTATACATGGCTTGCGTTGTAGAGGTCAATACCTAAAGATGAATGATAGAAAAGTTAAGATATCTCTTTTTGCATTTCTGCGAACTTTCAGCTGCCCGGTCACACATATGGGCAATCGGTGCCAGTTCAACTTCATAGACCCTGGGATATGTAAGTCTATCTGCATGATCAAAGCCGCTTCTTGGCATTTATCTACCTCACATTTGTCGCTGTAAGAGTTGATAGTTATGAATTTAATAGTTGGTTGCTTTGGTTGGTGTTCTCTGCCCCTAGCCGTACCTTTAAGTTGGTCCCCTTGCATACATGTTTTTACCAGTTCGCATTTTTCCTACTGCACTTGTTACTTTGGACAATATGTATATATCATCAAGCTATTTTCCCGATAAATATTTGATATCACCTTACAATTATGTTATGCAAATTGATTCACTTTAGGTTGTGTTGGTTTTTATTTGGGATATTGTCGCGGTTATTTTCCCCAATCTCAAATTTTCAACAAGAGATTCTCCATTCCCTTTCAAAATTAATAATCATATGTGAATTTTATTAGTGAGCTGAATTCGGATGTGATAATGTTCCAGAACCAAGGAATGAATTTGCATGATGTTGGTTTGTGACTGAGCAATTGATTTTGAAATTACGATTTTATGCATGGTCAATTTCTATTTTAAAAAAAGAAGATACGGAAATTCGATTTTTTCAGTTGCAAATTATAATTCCGCCGTATACTTTCCCTTGATGCTTTTGAATTTATTTGTGCGTATTGCAACTTAAAAACCAGTCTCTAGGATCTTGCTTTTGGGAATAACACATGGCAAAATCTCATTCCAAATCGCTTTTAAAACGTGGGGTCGGTATCAATTCTACATAACATTAGCAATAAGGAAACTCGAATTAATCGATAAGGAAGATTGGCTTCAGGAGTCATTATGTCGGCGCCTCATAACAATCGGTTTATTTTAGGAGTTTCTGAGTATCGGTAATTCGAACCAAATGGAGGGGGAAAGAAAAAAACGCGACATTACCAACAAATATACACAGCGGAGTTTTGCCTGTGTTGATATTATTTCATAGTTGGACTCGGTCGAAAACATTTCTTCCAGTTGTTCCATTGGTGTGGAATGTAACACGTTGACCTGTGTGAACATCTCCGGGACACAGACTTGTTCTACTTTTGGAAAGTATGGAAGAAGGTATTCCATTGGCTCCATCTATTTATCTCAAATTCATGATAAATGTATTCGGGCATTATACATTATTCGAATTACAGCGTTCCAAATAAGTCAAGTATCTAAAAAAAAGAAAACGGTTCGTTCGAATTATCAAAATCCTAAGATCTACTATTTATAGCACATCTATTTTGATATTAACCAGGTAAATGATATAGGTATCACATAATTCTTAACACTACAGTATCACCAAGACTACAAACCAGCTTCAGGCAACATAATAACATAAATAAGACATTCTTATACCGTTGTCCCTTGCACTATGCTGGGTTAACAACATTGGTGCTTTCACCCTGGATGAGGGTGAAATGAAAAAATCCAGGGTGAAATGAAAAAGGAGGGATAGAATAGTATTATGCTAATCGCAATATTTGCTAGTCCTTCGATCATGGATTGTTGACTGTATCATTTGGAGGAAGAACCTATATTTTAAAACAACATCCTTCATGTCCAAACGAGTTCTTCATTTTTAAGGACTATATTAAATTTGTTATTATTATTATTATTATTATTATTATTATTATTATTATTATTATTATTATTATTATTATTTAGTAAGTGTTTATACAGCACATCGTCATGAAATGGATCCATAATTAATGGTCACGTGTGGATGAAATGAATGAGTACGACGCGCGGCTGGGTGGATCTGGTCGCGTCTTGCTGTCCTCTTATGAATATAATTCTTAATTGATTAATTGAGGTTAATTAAACCAATTAGGGCTAGCTCGTGTCCAGTTGCAGTAAGGCACATGTCTTGTCTTAATGGACTAGGTAACAGATGTGTTCATTGCCTGCACACACCAATGGTTCTTGGGTCAAAGTGCATGGGATTCTTACTGAGCGGACACTGGTATTAATTGGGTCTAATTAGACTGTATAAATTGATGATAATGTGATTGGGCTTTTTATTAGTGCTCCTGTAATTAGACAAACATTAATCTTGATTTCAAAATTTGGATCCCTGGTTGCGACAACGAGGGATATTATGTAGACGTGGTGTTTACCACATTTAAGGTGTGACCATCCCGCAATTAACGAATCGTTTATTTTGAGAAAAAACTGACTGAAAGTTAGCTGACCTTCCTATTCCTGGGATAGCAGGGGATTTTTACATGTGATGCAAGCCAGTTCGGGGAGAGTTCAATAGAAAGAGTTTTCAATTATGTTGGAAGTATTGGGGGATATAAAGACCGCATACTGACGTATGTAGGCATAATGTATGAATTGATGCGGATGTAGTATGAGATTGAACCTTGCAATGGGATGATTGTAGCTTCCGTCAGTGTCTAAGCCACCACCACTCTTTTACAGGTTTTTTTCATATACATGTTTAATCGCTAGGGGGCATGGGACAAGGGGGGGGGGGCAGGATCCGACTACTATTCGTTAAGGATATTCTAGCCCTAGGACACACCACTCTGACGTAAAAAGGAACATCAGTCAGGAAAATGTCAGGGTCACCACAATCTAAACATTGTCAATGCAGGACACTTGACAGGAAAGACATGTGTACAGCGTCCGGTTTAGCCTCATTGTTGGAGGAATACCTCTGACTTTTGCTCAAAGCTTAAAGCTTAAAGCTTAAAGCTTACAATTTGTGAACTAAGTTATGTTTTGGAATAAGATAATCATACTGGTGTTATATTATTTATAAGAAATGAGAGATTTGGGTTGACACTAGCCGCCTTATTTGCATAGTAGTAATTTAATTTTCCACTGAAAATCTCTTTTGAGGTTAGTATAGCCTAGTTGGATACTATTCTATGCATATAGACTACATAATACGTTTTTAATGGATGTATTCTGCAGGTGCCAGTATATGTTTTGTGTAGAATAGAGTATATAATTGAAGTCTTACGTTGGTCGTATTTCGTGTCAGTATTCATGTGTTAGTAGGATTTATAACATGTTAATTGTGACATTTCATAGATGTGCTAAGATTTTGAATCTTAAGTAACTTAAATTTCATATCAAGACTGCCCCCCTGATAACGATCTAGCGCGCAAAATCGTTTGCTGGTCCCATTGCTTCTCATAGAAAATAGGTTAAATAAAGGAAATACTTAACAGAAACGGTGAGACTCTTTCTGTAGTCGTGTTTCCCTCATATATGCCGTATTGGTATGGAACTAATATTATTCAATTATCCATACACAATGCTCCCCAAAACTATTTCCAACTTTTCCTTTTCCCGAATCCCATATTTTGCCTCGGGTCCCCTTCACTCTTATTTCCATCCTGCATTTCCCATCTTGACTCTTGGAATACATACCGCTCAACTGATGAAGTTTTTCGTATGATTATATTTGTTATCTCATAACTTCATTTTACTGAATTCTTTAAATCAACCTAGATCTGCATATCGCACAATTCTATGCTATATTTACTAGACCTATACTACTTTGATTTATGAACATAAGATATAAAAATATACATTGTCAAACTGTTGGCATATTTTGCCTTTCCTTTGCTCATCGTTCTAGTGATATATTTGATGATTTGTTTACGATTTTTTTCTTTAACCTTTTATAGTTCCAATTGTCGACGGCGACCATGTTCGGAGAGCACAACTTGCAGGCAGTATTACAGTCGTCGTTCTTATCTTGTTTGCAATAATCCTGGCATTGTATGTCTGGCACCGGTAAGTTTCAACCCTACTTCCATATATTGATACATCACCACTATTTATGCCGTGAATAATCGAGGCGGAAATAAATGAAATTATTATTCAACTTACCATTTGGCGTTAATAATTCACTTCATAATAGTACTAAAGCGTTTAGTGTATTCTTAGTAAAAGATGCGTTCAAGATGATGTAAATGATATTCATCATGAATACTATAATTATTGTAATTGTGTACATGTTAGTTAATTAATTAGATTAGTTACATTAGTTACTACACTACTTTATGATTTATGATTTTGTTTGGATTTTTGTAGTATAATGTATACAAAATACTGCTGTCCTAAGCAGCAGTATTTCATTGTGAATATTATTACTTTATCCATTCGTAGTTGCTTTTCCTGTATGGTTTTTGTTATGTGTTCTGGAGCTTTTATTTTGCCTAGCTGTTTCATGTGTTTGGTTTTGCCAATTGAAACAATGAATTCACGCCTTTGTGATCATGCACCGCTATTCCTCCCCATCACCCCCAATCATCCTCACCCTGTTCGCCAACTTACCCGAAGTAGGCCTACTCTGCTCTTAGGAACATCCTTCAAACTTTCCCAAGTTATGTATTTGGTTCGTAGTTTTACCTCCTTACCTATAGGTTCGTTTTAATGTCGGCTACATTAGTGGGAAGATAGTGTGAAGAATTTGATCTCCTTATCAATGACCAATCAATATGGTATACATGTATCGATTTAAGGTATAAAAGAAAGCAACACTTGCTACGTGATCGGGAGTTCGAGGCTTCAGCCGAGGAACTATATAGGAGACCATTCAGTAATCGATCTTCAATAGTGGAAAGCCTTTCCAGGCCTAGTTCAGTCCGGAGAGGGGTGGGTATTCATGATTATCACACAAAGTGTTAATTTTGACATTGATCACGACCCAACATTTTCCCTACTTCTATTTTACACAAACCTGGCCTGGGGAATAAATAGGTTTAGTCCTTACATATTAAGTTCATTGGAAGGGAGTGGACGATCCGCTCCCATTCCTGACGCTCCCAATTCCTGAATATTCCTTTAGGGCAGTCACTTTAGAGCCCACAGTTTAGCGACCTACAGGTCAGAGGGTCCCTTGTGGAAAACTGGAGTTTGATTTGCGGTTTATTGTCAAGAACATGATCCCAAACTATTCATTATCAGACACGCACAACTGAGGTCTAGTATGGTGTACCTAATGATTTATTTGTGAATCTAACAAAAATGTGTATATTGTAAATTATGCACGTAATGATGTAATAATTTTTCAGCATATTTTATTGGTTTAAAAATTTGTGTTCGACCTTCTGCAAGTCCGCATTTCCTCAGTTAGAATTCCGTGGCTTTAGATTTGGGTTAATCTCTGTACAAAATAACCAAACTGATGCCTGACATACACAGGGTTTCATTTATAATCCTTGACCCCATCACTTCGATAACAACACTATCCATTGACACATTGAAGCTCCTATCGTCCCTATGCCCGTTGCATTACGCAAGGTAACCCAGGTGCTCAGAAGCTCAGACCGCATAACAACCAACCAAGGGAAAAACTATTCTGCCAGCTAAATCTATAGAGAAAGTGAAACTATATTTCTTATGTACACAATTTAGGATACGTAAAACGTCTCGATCAGCTCAGGCAACAAATGGAGGGGATCGATTATTAGAAAATGGCCAGGTAAGAAGTAAGCCCAAACTAATAACTAACAGATGCAAGAAACTTGGACTCTCAGCTATTATCTGAATCGCGCGACTTAATATATTAAAGTCGCCGAGGCACATCGCTCTGGAATCAATATCACTAACAATTTGATGTACTACTACTAACGAGTTTCTTTAGTTGGCAAATAAATGTACGAGTCATATCTCTTTTCGTCGCTCACCTGCTAAAAAGAATTAGTTGAAACAAATTAACATAATATTATATTACATTTGTCGTATATTTTGTTTCTGATCCAAACATACTTTGACTGTATTCTGTATTAAACTTGGACTTTTGGTTCAAAGTTGAGCCGTCTAATACATAGGTAAAATATCAATTTACCTGGTATCTGAGCTTGCTTGGTAACTTCCAGAAAAAACCTAAATATTAAGTAGATTAATATGTATGCATACAACTGGGAGTAACGCAACCTGAATAATTTTGGATGTTATGCGCTTGTCTCTGTTTGACTGGAAACCAATGACAAAATTTGTGGAATAATTGCTGTAACCTTTCCCTTTGAAACATAACCGACAAGTATCTCCATACTGCAAAGTACACACATATATTACGCTCTGGATACAGCTGTCGTTTGACTGGACAATTATTTTGGACCGCATGATCCAATAACGACGAATAACGACACTGTGCGCGACTCGTGCATGCCTGGCTTTCTATGTCAGTGTGTGTCATGTACACCTGCCGTGTCGAGCGGTGCACGTCCATCCAACTTCCAGACCATTCTTTCAAACTGGTCCATAGCATATTTATATTCAAACTGGCCCCACCAAAAAAATTTCATTTTAAATGAGATAGTCAAGGGACCGCTTTTGAATAAATCAATTACTTTAACCGGGGGCGGGGGTCTGTCGCCAATTGAGCTTCCCTTGTAGAATTTCTTGCATTATTGGACATGTTATGGTGCAAAATGTATTTTTAAAGCATTTGCGCTTAAATATGTAATTATAATGAGTTTCGGACATTTTGAATTTTGACGGACATTTTCTTGTTGCATTTGTTTTGGTATTTACGTGATCAAATCCGTTGGGCTTGTTTAACGGAATATTTCCCCAACCAAATCTAACACTGTTTATATAATACAGTTTTTTTAATATTTAATATGACGCATAGATCTATTAATGCAATGCCCTGTATCGATTCTGATACAGAAGCATGAAAAGTACCTGCTATTATTTCTGAACTAACCAACACAGTTTTATTAATTCAAATTTACTCGGCCAAAATGTTTATATACCCCTTGGAACGCGCGTAATTTTGGCGTAAAATCTTATCATATATTTGTTATAATTATAATTTATAGCACACGACGGAGACGCGAGAATCAACGCCAAGAAATTCCAAGTGCATTGAAGTACACAACGGAGACTTCAGGAAGTCCGGTGTGACGGAAGTACATGAAAAGGATGAAACACTCCCACTAAAAGACATACAAACTTCGCCCCACAGCAGACCCGACGTAACGCAGAGCAGCACGATAAGCTCTTCGTAGCAGAGTTATATTCCCCCTTTAAGTTTTGGTTATAGAGAATCGTTCAGATGCAGACTATATCTTTAAAGTTTCAGTATCACCACTGCCATAAACATACCACAGATTTTGTACCACGTTAGAATCTCTATAGTTACTTTGCATTGTTAATAGATACACATGTTCTGTGTTAAGAAAAGACAAATACTTGTCTATTTCTCTATAGGTTGCTCGTTCATAGGTGTGGCCTTCCCTTAATGAAAGGGGGTTCCTCTAACATAATAAATTCATGAAGAGGGAATATTTATCTATATTTGTGAGAGCAATGCAAGAATGCGACGTCAAATTAGGGCCTCTCCTCTGGTGCTATGGGATAGACACAACCCTCTGTGACGTCACAAATTCGTGTGTCTCCCGGTTGGTCCCTGACCTTTATATTATGTATCTCTAATTTATATTGCACTCACTGTGAATAATGCATGATTGTAGTCTCCTTACGCCACGAGAATTCGAAAAATACTGTTCATGGAATAGTATTCATATTTATAACGAGAATAGTTATGACACGAATATGATTGTACAGAGCAACGAAACTGTGTAGAGCTCCCAATCACTACAGAAAACTTCCACTGTCCATCTCTGACTGTATCAAGTCCCGTGGATGCAATTCCCTATATACTGAAGTGCAGGCGGAGTAAGATATAAAAATAAATCTGTACAGAGCAATAGTGTTCTGACTGAATCTTAACTTCGTGTGGCGTAGAGGTGTAGGCTCTTGTGTTCTGTAGTACTTTCTATATGATCACGGGCATTTAGAACAATGAAGCAAAAAATAACATGTTTACCATTATTAAGACCATAGTTTGAGAGCTTATGATATCCATCATTTTTTAGACTTAACTATGCTTTCGTTCCAACAAAGCGTTGAGTTCTAAGATATTGACACTGTGGCTTGCTTGAGTGGGACCAGCTGATATAAAATTTTATTGATTACATACTTCGGGGTGAATAATTATCCACCACTAGTGGTCAAATGTGTGGTTGAGCACGTATACATAATTATATTGTATATCTGATATAAACCATAAAGTCCGGGATCTATTCTCTGCAAAAAAGAAAATCAAGTGCTTGTTGGTTCTTTCCTGTGGATATTGTTGATGTATATAGATAGGGATTTGATGACAAAAGAAGTACTATAGTTCCTACTAATATCGATTTCATGTAGGAAGCATTTCCCAAGAACTTCCCCGTGAATAATTGTTGACACATTTGTATTTATTGTACCATATACTGTTAAGTTATAGCATTACATGTACAAAGTCGTTTTATATCTGGATTAATTTATTGTTGTGGATATTGTATAATCACCCTTGTGGTGCAAAACCAAAACGCATAGGTTAATATTTAATATTATCACGTCCCACCCTTCTTCCCTGTTAATTGTTGACCGTATTCTCGTGTATTATATCTCACACACAAATAACTTACACAAATGGTGGATAGATGCGAGCTCCTAGATTAAGAAAATGGGCAAATTTGATTTATAAATATTTGTGCGGCAAAAGTTACGGATTTGTAGTCGCTGTAGGTTTGCACGGTTGAAAGACGGTATCTTAAAGCTATAGGATGTACATTTGAGAAGATTGGCAGAGGCACCTTATTATGTACAGATTATTTTTCTGGCAGTACTAAGGAAGGTACACGTTAGTGATAATAGTATAAAGCATTTATGGATGGGAAGTATAATGTCAAAGATTGAAGTTAATAGTTTTCCTTATTTCATTCAAAGACATTGGACATGAATCCAAGATATTTTTCGTGGTATCTTGAGACTAAGGCTTTCTCACTGGAGAAATATCTAATTAATGGTTTATTTAATATTCATATTCATGAATAATCATGATAATAGATCTTATTACATGCTGATGATGTATCATGCTGGCAACAATATTGTATTCATAAACATGATAGTCAAACGTGTTTGCCTTCCGTATTGTATCTTAAGTATAATCACGATATCTTTATCATTAATGAACACAATAGCCAAACTTGAAAACACTTAAATCTAAATATATTATCCTGAAATGAAAGTTGAACCAGAGATGGTGATCCATGTAAATTATCCTCCCTTTTAAAGGTTTACACGAATGTAAGATAGTGTAATAGGTATAAGTATTAGATCAATGCATGTGGAGTTGACTTTTAGCAAAACATTTAACGTAAATTTTGGAATTTATTTTAGGCCATTCCGTGCCCAACCTGAAGTTTTAAAAGAAAATGATTTGTCGAAACTTTGTTACCCTATAAATGCCACTACGTTTATAAACAAACGGCCTATGTACTTTACGGTTACCCATGCCAGTTTACCGTTATTATGCATCATAATGATATAAAAACACTTGATTGTAATGTCTTACTGGCGATTATATAATTATATTGATATGAGATTGAAATAGAGACTGACATTCAAATTTGATAGACTTGGATAAATCAATCCGCCGTAAATCGAACATTATTTTTGGTTGGATTTGAAATTGTTCTGAATTCCGGGTTGGTATCGGTCTTATGTGTACATTCCGTCGTGATTATTCCCTGCTATACATTTGGTGTATAAGAAGCACATGCCACGCTCATTTTTTGTGGCCTTGAATAAAGACGATGTATAGGATTCGTAGGCCCTTAACTGTACATTGCTATAATGAATACAAATTATGACAAACCCTATATTTCTCTTGGTGTTATCATTAAAATTATATAATGTTTACAAACTGGTATATATGTTTATATCAGAACTTAGCTTGTTATGAGGTCTGCTATCCATATAGATCCGTACATTGTATTTTGTTTACATGTGTTTTCTGCAAAGCGTTGAGCTGCACGGAGACATGAAGGCATTTGTTAATTTTGTAGGCGCATGTAAACAATCATGAATGTGAGGAGACAACAGCACAAGGTAATTTCACCATTTAAAGGTAAATGCCAGCGTTATCAGCACTGCAGCAGGCGGGAATTCAAGGAACTAATGCATGAAACAGTAGAAGTCACAATATTATTTTCAAACTTCGTCTTGAGAAGGAACATGGATGGGGGAATACAAAAAAGCCAAAAAAAACAGGATGTTATCATATTATTTTGTGTTTTAGGGATGAGTGAAGTTTACTTCTATTCACTATTGATTTCAATGGGGGAAACTCATTGTGATACAAGTTCAGCTGAATAACTTTTTTTTTTAGTTCAATGACCCCTTATTTTTTTTAATTGGGAGGGTAGAATAACATATCAGCTATGTATATGCAGATCTTAAAGAAAAACCTATGATTCAATCATATGCTATTGGAGAAAATGCAGAAAATATCCGTTTTTCCCATAGACTTCTATAGTGAACAGTAGTAAATTTCAGCGGTCCCTGAATTAAAAACTAATCCAATGACATGGTTTTTTTGGGCTTTTTGGGTTCCCACAACCAGCTTTCTAAATCCAAAGTTTTAAAAAAATTCCATGATTCATTCATTTTTTTTTATTAAACACTGGCATTTACCTTTAAACATGGTTATAAATACTTGGGGAGTATTTGGCCAACTGAAAGTGTATGCATTATCGCTTGTGGCTTTGCCACTCACGGTGATGCGTGCATTTTCACTCCCTTGTGTGTCTGATACACTGATTCAGAACAACCTATCGTTGCATTCCATCTAATTATATATTCAGTATAAGACAGACAGCCCCCTCCCCGGTCCCCATTTGTATATTGGGTCATTTAATTAGGGTAAAGCGCAGCCTTTATTCAATCGTACTTCCGGGCATAAAATTGGGACACCGCTGGTATATCATACTATATTCATCAAACGATATCGAGCAAATAAGCAAATAATATTCAGTTTCATTAGCTTTCATTGTCTGTTATCATGCACCCACCACACATAGAAGCGAATCGCAGACTAAATATGACTTCTACCCCGAGTTCTATTATAATTAGGAGATAAACTGTTCGTAAAACAACAGGCATATAATATATTACTTCCATATTGTAGGTTTAATCAAATATGTCCATCGATTACCCTTTTGTAATTACGGAAAGATGTATCTTTTCTTATGGGTTCGTCTGTCCACAAGCTTGCTGGTGCGTCATCTATTGAGAAACGCCACTTACGAGGTTTTCCTGCACTCCCCCTTTTCACTTTTTTAACGAAACATTCCCAACATTTGAAAGGATAATGAACAATGTGCATCACATTGCTTTCGATGGATTCCGTAGCACCTTGGACTTTGAATTGACTCAAGTTGTCGGAGAGGAAAGCGCTTTTCGCCCTAACAAAACATTTCCCATGTCCCTTTCTTTTCCATGCCTGGAAATGAATATATGCTTCTGATACAGGTTCTATTGGCTTATAGATGATATTTGATGTACCCATTACCTTACTGCGGAGACAGTATTGGGAAACTGTGTGGGCATCACTTGTAGAATTGTCGATCTCTTTCGGATTTTCAAATATATGTATCAAAGCCTTGGTCTCTAGTCCCCGCTCTAGTCTAAGGCGGGGGAAAATGTATTCATCTACGTCTAGAAAAACAACCCATTGACACAAGTGTCTCAGTTGGAATATACCATGATTGATGCCTTCTTGTTGAGATCCAGCCCAAGGCCAATCAACCCAAACAATATATTTGGAATATTTTGCACTTATTGTAACCGTACTGTCTGTACAGTTATTATTGTACAAAAGGAACAAAGATGCACCCTGGCGGATGTGATAGGCAAGCCAGTCAGCTATGTAGTCTTCCTCATCCTTCACCATGGAAACAATGCAAACATCAAACACTGGCTTGCTGAACATTCCTGCAGTGACGTCGTCCTCTGGAATCTTAGCAATAGAATCCAGCAACGTTCCATTTTGAGTGAGGACAGATAAAATGTCTCCGGGCTTGGGTTCAGGCTTTCCCCGACAGACAAATATATCTCCATGGTTGAAAAGATAATTATATTTCATATTTCCGATTACACAGGAAGTAATATTGAGATCAGGGCATGATAAGCCAGAAGAAGATGAACAATACAGGAGAATGCCTATATTCTCCACATGCTGATAGGTATGAATGAAAGGTAGGCCTACTCCATTAGGGATTCTTGGATTCGAGTTGCTGTCTTGCAATTGTGTCTCAGCGGACCCATCCTTATAGTTGTATGCCATGTTGTCCATGTCGCCAGATAGGTTCTTCTTAAAGATCCCCATAAAGAAATAAAACAGGCTAATTTGTGAGAACAAGAAAATTATGAGGCATCTCTCCCGACACTTCATGTCAGTTTCTTATTACTAACTGACAACTAATAACTTCCAAGGATGACAACTCAAGGAGCTTGTTAAAATTCACATTGGAATAACCATAAATATATGACATTAGATACACTAAATGAATATCCTGATGAGAGGTTCTTAGTACCGAGAGCTTTTGTCAATTTAGCACCGGAGCAGTCTGATTGTTATCATCACCAATGTGAAGGTCTCTATCTGTCCGAACGATGCAGCTGCATTTCTTGAAAATGTCCACTTTTCATGTAATCCACAGTAAGAACACTTGTGAGTAATTTGAATGACAAATAGTTGAAAACTACAATATTGTCAAAAAGGTATCCCTTTATGTAGAGTTGTTGGCTAATGTTATGAGCAAAGAGAGTGTGGATTGAGAATTATAATAGGTTGCTCCTAGGTCCTGGAATTTATAATTATAACGTTTTTTTTCGCCTTGTCCTATTTCTCATTATCCATCGCTGATCTTATGTCTTCTTTGAGTGAAAACAAGCACTGTCGATTCTTATAATTTTGGCAATTATGTGACTTCTCCCAATGTCCGACCAACGAGACTTGGGCAAATATTTGCCACTTAACCTAGGATATATTCTCCTGGAAACTGAAAACATATGCTAGCAAGAGGGGGTCACGCAATCTGAAATAAAGACATCAGCCGTGCTAAATGTTGGCAGCGAACACATAAATTTGTGCATAGGATGTTATCTAGGAGATGTTGACCTAAATGTTACATACATAGGCGCCATCAAACCTGAATACCTACAGACAAAACTCATTTCAAAATAATTTCCTTGACGAGATACATTAAGTTGTGTTTTTAATCGATGTTTCTACTTTAATGACAATGAAAGAACCGCCCGTTATTTCATATCAGAGGTCTCCAGGTAATTGCCGTTAAGTTGTCTAGAGGTTTTCCTTTTTAATATCATTTCGAGTAATTCATGCTGCAAACAATTAAACCACTTCGGAGCTACAGTATGGTACTTCTTATGTATTTGGGAATATATATATTGGATTCATGCCAGCGTCATGTGTATGCATTGTGTACCCATCTATTCTTATAGATGTTTTCTTCTGTTTTTTTTTACAGAAGATACACATTATAATATAATATATAGTATTTATACATAATTATCGGTGTTATAAATCCTAGGTGTCAGCTGTAGAGCTATACTTCTATACTTATGTGTTAGTCGAAGCTATAGTCAATACACGTATGATGCTTTGGATCTGGCAACGAGCAAGAATAATACTTGTTGGACCAGAATTTGGACCTGGTGTTACGGTTGGCGTTATATATATAAGGAAGACTGAAGACTTAAGATGTATTCCTGCAGGTACAGGTACAGTTGGAGATATAATAAAATGTTGATGTTAACCTTGTTATGCAATCCCTTAGAATTTGATTGTCAGGTGCTGACTGGCCATTGCTGACTGACCATGCAATGGCCAGTCAGCACTAATCTATCATAAGTAAGATGACTGGGGTAACGAGACATACCAATACATGATAGAGAGAACCCAGCAAACAAAAAAAACGTTGGGCGAACGTTTATCAACGTTGGATGTCAGTCACTTTGACAAACGCTTGGCCATGAACGTTATATTGAAGTTGTTCCCATGCTTTTATAAAGTATGCATTTTTTCGCAACGTTTATCCAACGTCAGTAATTGTGAACCTAATAGAACGTTTGTGCCTTAAAAACGTCAAAGCAACGTATTAAAAATATACCTCAATTTCACCGCGGCGAAACAACGTCAAAACAATGTAGCCAAAAACCACCTTTTTTTTGCCAACGTTGGATTAATGTCTGGATAACCAACGTTGGATTAACGTATATCCATGTACGTTAAATAGACGTTCAGGAAGTAGGCTAATCGTCTTTGTGACCAAGTCAAACCAATTTCAAAACCACGTAGCCAAAAACCACTTTTTTTTGCCAACGTTGGATTAACGTCTGGATAACCAATGTTGGCTTAATGTATATCCATGTACGTTAAATAGACGTTCAGGAAATAATCGTCTTTTTGATCAAGTCAAACAAACGTAAAAAAAAAAACGTAGCACAAAACCACCTTTTTTTTGCCAACGTTGGATTAACGTCTGGATAACCAACGTTGGATTAACGTATATCCATGTACGTTAAATAGACGTTCAGGAAGTAGGCTAATCGTCTTTGTGACCAAGTCAAACCAATTTCAAAACCACGTAGCCAAAAACCACTTTTTTTTGCCAACGTTGGATTAACGTCTGGATAACCAATGTTGGCTTAATGTATATCCATGTACGTTAAATAGACGTTCAGGAAATAATCGTCTTTTTGATCAAGTCAAACAAACGTAAAAAAAAAAACGTAGCACAAAACCACCTTTTTTTTGCCAACGTTGGATTAACGTCTGGATAACTTGAGTTGGATTAACCTATATCTGTCTACTTAAATAGTTGTTTGGGAAATAATCGTCTTTTGCACCAGTCAAATAAACGTCAGAACAACGCATGCCAAAACGACTCCTTAATTATTACCACTGTTCAATGGCCCTGAAATGTTGGATTAATGTTCAATAGACATGACACAATCCCTCGGGCAGGTGTAACAAAATTCAGACGGCGCTTATTATGTTATTTGAAAAAAAAATTGAAAAAAACAATTATTATTCTCCATAATTCAACAATTCGATCCATTCTCCATAAAAGACACCGATTAATATTGACATATATTACATCCTTAGCTGACATTGTCACGTGAATAATAGTGTCCTTCATTGAAGACAAAGGGCGGCACCATTAACAAAGCCAATAACCACATACTATACCCAGCAGCATTTGCATTGACTTTACTCCCAGAAATAATAGTGTGGTACTTTGACAACAGGGGCCAGCATATTAAAAAACATTGAAGATAGTGCAAAATGGATCTCATCGATTGTGAATATATAAAGAACTGCCTTTACCGTATAACCCTGTCGATTGTGAACAATATATATATATATATATATATATATTGTATAACCTCCAATAATAGCCGGGATTCCAATAATGGCCGGGGATCTAATTACCGCTGGGGTATCAGTGATATTTGTTAATGGTCGCCGTGATTCTAACAAGAGCCGGGTGTCAAATTGCTAGTATTAGTGCCCAACATCCTATCATTTTATACCATGAAACTGCGTTTCTTAGGTATGGAAATTGTTGGAAATATACCCCAAAATATATTGCGTCATGGACGGTGATGGTCACATAAACATTTGTCGTCATTTCATTCATCTATAGAAAAATAAAATTATTATCATTTAATTCACATGATTCCAAAGAAGAAAACAAGCCCTTTTGAATGGCATATGGGAAACATACCCACACCGATGAGATCAATATAAAATAATCCAGAATCACCGTCATGGACGGTGACGGGGGCCGTCAGGGACGGCGATGGACAAAATATTCAGAATGAGAATAAATTATGCCTTGTGGATTACAGGATAGTGAAGCATATGGACATACAGATATGTTACACAGAAATGAGTTTAAAAAGTCTAACTTCTGACAAAACTTTTTTTTGTATTAATGACCAATGCACACAATTGGAGTTGCTGGAGGAGTATTAATATGCTCAATGTCAAACGCTTGACGGCCGGCATCCATTCGCCTATGTTTACATAGCGTAGCTATAACATAGAACATTTCGAACGATGCCCGTAAATCGGGTCTCTCGTATAATACAAGGGCCCATCAAGGGGATCTGCGTTTTCCGATGTATTTTCCCCGTAAAACTACGCTATTATCACTGTCTATCTACATAAACGATATTGCTCTACAACTTGGACAGAATGAAATGTTTCATACGGCCTTATTTAAAAAAGAACCAAAAACGTATTTACCCGTACCTTCTCATGGTGTATTCCGAATAGTACCGAATAGTACCGATCAACCCTCTACCACTACCTGTGGAGTTGGTCAGGCTCAGCAGAGCATGACCAACGAATGTCAACATAACAATCAACAGCTTTGTGCAGGAGGGGGGGGGGGTTGCTAGAAGGTCAGATAGACTATAGAGAGAGGTTAACTATTTCTCACAAGCAACTAATTTATTCTGGGGTGATTTACTTCTGGACGTCAACATTTACAGTAACATGAGAAAACTTATATAAAATAGATTATCTACCTAATATGGGTCAGTTTTACCAAACTCATCTTGCACTTGTCAAAAGAGCATACTTGGCAGAGCTGTGTACAAGCCTGACTCCATTTCCCCTCTCCTCTAGGCAGGTTGATACAGTTAGACTGTTCCTCATGTAACGCATTCTAAAACAAATTCAAATTACTATAATGTACAACAAAATCCACAAGGAAACTTCTCAACTTCTTAAATTTATAACCATTGCAACTTACTGGTATTCTTATATGGTGTCTTAGTCTCACATATGGCTTAAGTTCAAATCCACTCCGCTTTTAATTTTGGTGAGGTGTCTTGAGTCAAGTGCCTATTTGATCTTTCCTGATCTAAAATGGTGTCTGTGGAAATCTTCATGGAAAAGTACAAAACTTACCCGGAAACAATAGCCTAATAGGGTATTTCACAAATAGGTTGACGACAAACTTTGCAGTGGTGACTATGCCCCGGGGACGGGACTAGCTGCGGGCGCCTTCCCCGTCAGCTAATACCTTCACTATAGGTGTCAAACTTTGCCTCCTTATTCTAGGAATACAATTTGCTTTGTGGCTGGGTAGCTGTTCCAGGATTATCAGATCACATGTTGACAGTAGTTTTGCCTAAACTTAAGTAGATTTTACCTGCTAGATCTTATAATAATAACAACTTTTGTCAAGTGAATCCATCAAAACATAGGGTGGGAAGAAGCATGCACACAGGGAAGGGTGTGCAGGCAGAGGACGGGGCAGAGGAGCGGGACAAATGCACACACAGAGACCATGCATAGACTTGCAGTATGCCTCTAGGGGGTCAGAACTAGTGTGAGTGTACAGTGCATTGTATATATAGAGAGAGGGACTGTGCAAGTCTGGTGACCAGCTGGTCACTGGTGGTATGGTGTGTGCTGCCCCTCTCTCCCTCTCTGGGCCTTCCCCGCTCCCCATCTCAGTGTACAGCTAGGTGCCCGCATTCCAGCCACCACTGGCCAGTAATGACCTGCGCAGTGAGAGTATCATAGTACGTCCGGTTACATCTACAATAATTTGTGAAGAAGGCTATTAACTTAGTCACTTTAATTTTAATCACACCCAATAACAATTACTCTACATATTATCAAGACCTCATCTCGGCCTAAAGATAAGGCAGGTGAGGCGCTCGATCAGCTAATTAAGGCCCAACCAAAACCAAGCTAATAACTCAAAACAACTTTTCAGACAGCATCACCTTAAACTTCCTACACACACAATAAAGTTTCGCAAGTTTTATTAATCATTTTCATTCTATTCCAAGGATTCAAGGCTATGTGATGATATTTCAGGCCCTTCGAGCGACCTATATGTATGTTAATTTTTCAACCCTTGAATTTATTTGCCGTTTTCAAGCTTTCACAAATGCCCTACCTTGATTTTTAAAAGGAGGGGGCGTACGCCCCCTCGCCCTCTCCCTAAATGTGCCCCTGGTCAGAGAGAGAGGGAGAGAGAGGGAAAGAGAGGGAGAGAGAGAGAGAGAGCGCGCGCTAGCGGTGGAGAGAGTAAGGGAGGGCTATAGCCTGGTGATGTGACTATTTTGTATACTACTCACAGAAACCTGCAATGGGCATGTGGGGTGCCTACAGTTCGGGTTGGACATTATATAATTGGTCTTAATTATTGGTCTTTAGTTATCACTACAAGAATAGAATGAAAATTTAACATCAACCATATGACGTCATTTTAACATCATTTAGTATACATCAATTTAACATCAACCATATGACGTCATTTTAATATCATTCGATAAACGTTGATCAACATGCCGTTAGTCTGATGTCAGATAAACGTTTGTTATACAACATCATTCAACAAACGTTAACTTCACGGTAGATTACTGTTTTTCGCTAAACGGTATTCATTTGACCTAATATTGAGCGAATGCTCTACCCAAAACATTACGAACGCCGCCCCATAACTGAAGACAAGATTATTAGTATATGCCTCCCTATACATATCATTCACTCTCGCACTTATTTTCCTACAAACGTATGCATCCAGTACCATGAATAGCCAGCAAAATAATAGAGCAATACATTAGTAAAGTCTAATTAACCGAAACGCACACCAGTAAATGATAACCTTCGTTCAACTTTCGTCAACGCTAGGGTGAATGGGGAATCCATATCGGCCGATCGACCAAACTGACAGCGTGCTGACTGCATAATGTTCCATGCCGCTTTACATACCTTCCCAGACCGCACCACCCGGCTCTGGTTGAGCCTTAATTCCGGTGAGACGCTTCTGGCTTGCAGCAACACGTGTTTACATACACACACAGACTTTCAGTGTTATTCTCAAGGATGTATTGCTGTCATATTCAAGGTAGAAACTCCGTGATTATTCCATTAAAAAGCTAAGGAAATATAGATTCTTCTGCTAAACTCTAAATGTCTGCAGGTGTGTTATGGCTGCTGCCATAAGGTCACCTGCAGACCTTGTCAAGCAAAACACCGAGTCCAGACAACCCTTGGCCTTGTTTATGTGGTGAAGTTTAGCCGGGTCTCCCGGCTCTGCGGTTGTTTGTGCCGAAACCATAATTCTAAAAGCTTCGATTATTCCCATCGATTCAGATCTGGTGAAATATAACCAATTTCCTTCCCCCGAAATAAATATAGCCTATAGGCCTGTCTTGCAAGCGGTTAACTTTCTGGAGTCAGGTTTATCACTATACATCCTTCTGTGAGGATTTGTACTGACGGCCATTGCCGCCAAATATAAACATAGCGCTGGGATATGGTTTCTCCCGATACTGTACTGCCGCAGTGCTAGTAGGCTGTTCAGCTAGGGGATGGGGATGTGGTGGGGAACAGGGCGGGGGGAGGGGAGTGTCATTGAAAATGAGAAAAATAATCCATATTTTTCCCCCAGCGTTAAACCCAGTTATACGGAGCTCCTGAGCGTAATCTCGGACCACTGGCTGCACCACTGGCTGCACAGTCAGAGTGGTGTGGGACGGCGTGAGATTTTATTAACATGTTTTTTTTATGTAGTAAGAATTCCTACCAAAGTTATATGCAACCCTCTTTTTTTCTACAAACCCTTCTGTCTACAACTGGTCCTGTTTTAAATGGAGAAAAAAACACTCGGTACCACTCGGCCACACCACTCGGACATGTCTGCTCTCTCCCTAGCCTACACCAAACTAATGTTGTTTACCTTTCCTCCCTCCACTGCACCCACAGTGAATAGTGCATGATGTCACACCATTTACTCCACCTACTCCTCCTCCTCCCCGTCCTATTACCTCATTACAATACCTGTTCAGTGGTCGAAATAAGGAATATGTCCCGGTCCCCACGCTCCCTACAAATAATGACACGCATGCTCGTTCCCATTTCCGCGGACATAGGGGGTCTTTGGAGGAAAGTTCACATGTCCTTGAAAACCTAAAAAAAGGGGTCTTTTTTTGTGGGGGATCTCACGGAAATGGAAAAAAGGGGTATTTTTTCTGGAGACCGGACTTCCCGAAAATGGAAAAAAGTGGTGGTGAAGTGAAAAGTTTGGGAAAGTTATGATAGAGATAATGAGGGGAGCAAATTTGCTCTACTGTGTGGGTCTTGGTCATTTGATCTTGCCCACAGGGGATTAAATCCCATATAGGGGATTAAATCGCTCTTAACACAGGAAACTCGGAGCATCTATTACATGTGGGTTGGTCACTTCTGTTTTAAGTCTTGTTTCTGGGAAAGCGAATGTTAATGAATGGGCACAGGACAGTTTATACATTAGGCCTATGTACTTAGGCAAGCTAACGTTAGTAACCTTCCTCCATGTCGGGGGTAGTGTGGCCATAATGGTGTAGCCTACATAGAACATTGATTATAGGCTTAGTTTTATTGTACATTGTGCATTGCCTGTTTGTAACTCATCAGTTCTTTACGGAGTATTTTTAGTATGAAAATAAATTAATTATTGACTACTAAAGGGGTTAATTTTATGTCTTTTAAAATGTGAGCGTTTTTAAGAAAAAGGGGTTAATTCTTAAAATGTCAGCATTTCTCAGAAAAAAGGGGTGTTTTTTAGGGCTGAAAAGTCAGCGTTTTCATGGGAAAAGGGGTACTTTTTCAGCTCAAAATTTGCGGAAAAGAGTATGTTTTCTCATAGGTGGAACAAGCATATGTCCTACTTTTTGTGTATGTCCTACTTTTTGCCCCCGGCTCCCCCTTCCCTTTCTGTCCCTCTCTGTCTAAGTCTTACATTCAAAATGATGAAGACCTGTATCGTTCCTATTCTTTCTCAGGAAATACCCAGAGAAAGAGGGGGAGGGGAGAGAGGAGAGGAGAGGGGAAAAAGAGAGAATTGCAGACCTAACATGCTGTATTCCAAGTGCCGAAGGCGCTTGTTACAACTAAATAGCCTATAAGACGCCACAGTCAGGGTTATTATGTGTTTCTTTCCTTGGTCCACACCAACATTTCTCATTAGTTCTTGTGCCAAAGCAGCGAAAATTGTCTTCTAAGAAAGTGCTCTGGTTATTTACAGCCCAGATCCTCCTTAATAAGATTTAATAAGTCATAATACACTAGAATTACACTGCCAGTCATGTGCCAGTGGATCCCGCGAAATGTATTACGCACCAACTAAAATTCATACACGACGTCCTGTTTAAATGCGCCTGCGCGAAACAGGTGGCCGTGGGATTGTTTACAAGATGGTGGTCGTTGTCATCGTTTTCCAAGTGTTGGATTAGGTGTTCTGTTATTTTCTTCTATTTGAGATGAAATGATTCGTGGATATATAAAAAAGAAAATATTTCCAGGTTGTATTAGCCATGTATAATTACAACAAGCAGCGTAGCAGGGCGACAATCACGCCTAAAGAAGTAAGTCGTTGATCCGTACTTTAGTGTTATTACCGTAGCCCACTGGTGACCATTGACATTGTACCTTCGGCTTCGGGGATATAGCAGATACACGTGACTGTGCCATGATATGACTTGATTATGCCTACCATCATTATACAAACAGTCGTGGTTATTATGTGTTTGACTGTTTTTGCGTTTGTGAATGCCGTTATCCATAAAAAAAGTAAAAGGCATCCTTTTTGCCTAGCGCAGTTATAATATACGGTAGGCCTACGCATACTATAAGAACACCAGACCTATAGGCCCCGGGACCTATAGGCCCCAGCTCTGGACTTATAGGCCCCAAGGCCCGCTCGCGTTGGACTTATAGGCCCCAGGATTTATAGGCCCAGAAGAATACTAAACCATACCAAAAATAACCCTAAACCTAACCCTAAATTGGTTGTCCTAAGTCAGTAAAGGTAGTAGTGGATTGTCCCTAGTAAAAACTGACTAATAAAATAATTATTTGACTAAAAAAAAATATATCACTAAGTTTTGAAGCGGGGCCTATAAGTCCAAAACCCCTGTAACGGTTGGGGCCTATAAGTCCAGAGCTGGGCCTATACGTCCAAAACGGCTGGGCCTACCGGGGCCTATACGTCCAATGCGCGGGGCCCATACGTCTGGGCCTATAAGTCCCGGGGCCTATACGTCTGCACCCCCACTATAGCCTACCGTATAGCCTAGGCTGCTATAGTAGTCTATAGCCATTCACTGATTAAACTTCGTCCATCGGACGTCCAACGGTATACCCTGCTTTAAGCTTAACTCCATAGCAAAATATTTACTCTACTATTACTATTATTGATAGTGATATATTTAGGAAAGTAAATACTAAAATAGCCCAATTAAGACTTCCCCTGTTGTGACGATACTCTGGTGTCGCATAGCCATAGGCTACCTCTAGTACTCTAGTCTAGACCGCCGGGGCCGTCGGCCCCTGGGGTGGGGGGTACATGAGTTGATAGTCGGCGGGGGGGGGGGGGGGGGGGGCACGGCAGGTAAAAATTGGGGACGTCCCTTCGGGAGCTGGTTAACATGAAAAGATCCTTCGGGAGCTGATTATAAGTAAAAAGGGGACCTTCGGGAGCTGATCATTGTCATTGGTCAAAAGGGGGGGGGGGGGGGGTGTTTAGAAGGCATATTTTAAAATTACAGCATGCAGATATAAAGTAAAGACACAAAACTACAATGATGCAGGGCCCTAGCGGGATGGGGCCATGCGATTTTGCACAAACTTTCAAGGGGGGGGGGGGGGGGGGGAGACATTTTGCACAAGACTTTAAGGGGGTAGGGCCTATAGATCGGTAGTGGGTCAATCAATTTTTCGCAAGAATTTTTCGCAAAAAAAAATTCGCCCCCCCCCCCTAGTGGTTAATTATGAACTGTCCCTAAATGCTATCACCCTCTGCACTTGATGAATTAGATTCCAAGCTGCATGCCTCTCAACGTCTGTTGACAAATATCCTACTGCTGGTAGGCGTACCCTTCTCATGGGATGCGATGACTGTTATTCCATTATTTTTTCAGGATTAATTCAATCAATGGTATGTTAACGTAGTAATATCAATATATTGAGAAACTTCTCCAATGGATGTATACGATATCATACTCATAAGATTGCTTCCTCTCTTGTTTATTATAATGCAATACAATTGTCAATTGTCAATTGCAACCCGGCCCCCACCCCCACACCCGGGGGTATGTGTGTGGGTGTGACCGGGGGTGGGTGTGGGTGGGGTGGGGTTGGCAGAGTCACCACGCAGGCGGGGATTTCCTGTAGTTTACCGAAGTATCAAGAGGTGGCCCGGGGTGTGGGGTGGGTGTGGGGGATAACCGCCAGTG
The DNA here is from genome assembly GCA_942159475.1 of Sthenelais limicola. Lineage (NCBI taxonomy): Eukaryota > Metazoa > Annelida > Polychaeta > Phyllodocida > Sigalionidae > Sthenelais > Sthenelais limicola. The sequence continues at coordinate 109,504,630 of OW804096.1, read as the reverse complement.
TTTATATAATTAATTAACAAAGATAATGAGAAAAATGTGCCCAATGGGGGCGCGGATTTGCAAAAAATTCTTGCCCTGGGAAATCGGGGATTTCGATTGACAAGTGCATATATATAAGTATAAGACTAACAGCCAAGTTCTGCCAGAGCTATATAATTCTATTAACTTGATTTACTATTAATAGCTCTGACTATACTAAATATGTAGCGTACCTAGTCCTACACCCTGTCCAGCCTCTGTAGGACCCAGACTTCAAAGAGTACCGGTATAGGCTAGCATTGGGGTCCGGGTTTTTCAGAGGCTGGACAGCCTAGGATTGTAGATAGGGTGCCTATATCTCCCACAATAGGTAAGATACATACTCAATTCAAATATCACTCCATCATCCATGCACTTCCCCGGCCTGATATGAGTTTCACTGTTCAGTGGGTTAGAGTATAAACCAGCCAACCAAACCAAATGTCCGAAGATTATCTTCAAATCTATCTTGGACACTGCATGAGAGCTAAACTTATCTGCAGTGGTCTGGAAAAGCGAAAACAGAACTATTAAAGCTCTCTGGTGAAAACGAATCACAGAGCCGCCATCTAGTGGTACTTCTCGAAAAGTATGTTTAATCAAATCAATGCAAAAGAACGTAGAATTAACATGATGTGCATACGAAAGTGTGATTGATATTCCTCGAAGTGGCTTTATGAATGACCTGTCGACTTGCTTTATTATTATTTAATTTATAAGATTAAATAGAGTATTTATCACTATAGCTATATCTTCACAGTACTAGTCTTTCGTAAGACAATACTCAGTAGTAAACCGGGTTGAAAACAGTTTGGTGTTGCCACTGTCCTCGGACTTGAATTGGTTCTCAATGTTCGCTGTCATCCCGAAATTCCAAACTTAATTGTGGCAACCGTTTGTTGAATTTATCGCACAACATCGTTAACTGCAATTGTAGGACATTTTCTGCGAGGGATGATTGATTTAATAGTCTTATAGAATATCGAACCTCTTGGGGGCATCTTTGCTGAACTGAAAATAGCGATTCACCTGACTTCCGAATTATAGCACCAGGATACTTGAGTTATTTATCATTTGATGCAGGCTTTAATCAAATCACGTCTATTTATATATTCAAAGATGAATTAAACGGAGCAAATCTCATAAAGTATTCCACCAAATTATCCATATATGCCTCCAGGCAGATATACATCTTTGTCAGAAATCGTCATCTATTATGCATATAAATAATCCATTTAAAACCTTTCAAAGGGTTACAGAATTTTATTAAACCTGAAACATTAGACCTACGCATGGTGATTTCATAAGAAAGCACACTTGACCTTACTGGCGTTGTAACATCGGCAATTTATTGATTCATTAACTCAATATTGGCAGCTTATGCCAAAACAGTACACGCGACCCAGACACGTAAGAACTTAAGCATAATTCACATCAACACTCATGAAGAATTTATTCCGCTTGATTGCTCCTTCGACATATCACTTGGGATTCATATCGTTAAGGTTTTCAAAGCTGGGCCGTTTTAAGATATGGCCTTTAGGCCAACATAAACTATTTGTGGCAACAGTGTTGGGCAAATACTAAGACCTAACCAGCACCGGTGTAACAGTTCTAAATTACTCCCCTCATCTAATATAGCCCCCGGTAATTTAGACCTTAGGTTTAAATGACCCCCTCTAGGTTCAAATTACCCCCCTTTGTTTTCATTGATAATCTTTCACCAACAATTATTCAGCAAACTTCAATCAAACAAAAAAGAATATATTGAGAAAACTTTAGAAGAGATGGTCATATCCGATGACTAGTGCTAAATATGTCTAGGACTATAATCCCTATACACCTGAAAAAAGGCAGACCTTAACACGGCACCTATTACTGAAAATATTGTTCCATTGCTTGTGGAAAATAAAATATAATTTCCACCTTGGGGGTACTTTGAACCTGGCGTGGGTACATTCGACCTAGGTCTAATTTACACCGGGGGTACATTGAAACTGGAGGGGGTATATCCAACCTAGGTTTAAAGTACCCCCGGGGGTACATTGGACCTAGGTCAAATGTACTCCGGTACATTAGGCCTAGGTTAGTTATACCGGGGGGTACATTAGAACTGCTACACCTGTAACGCTCTTTCATTGAAATTAATGATGAATTTATGCAGAGGAAAACAAATCATCAATACGTGTTATCACAAAACAGTAATTAATAAAATGAACAAATTTGTTGTTTAGAATTGTTCTGAAGAATGCTTTTAGGTGTGCGTCTGAGGTTCTTCAACTTAACTATTTTGAAGGGAGATAGAGGAAATGAATGCATATAGTTGTTTCCGACTTTTGTTGATACATATTCTTTGTATTAGCACCCCCCCCCCCCACACACAAACAGGTGTGTTTCCGATTTACACCACCCTAGACCCCCCCCACACACACACCCTAACATTTTTGGACTATGCATTTTGTGTGTGGATTTTTTTTTTGCCAAAAAATGTAATAAAAGCAGCAGTGTGCAACATAGTGAATTGGGAGACCAGAGACCATCGGTCTCTGTCAAATTGTAACAGTGGAGACCGACAGGATTTTACAGAGACCAAAAAAATGGGGGTATTAATATGGTAATTAAAAAATAACCCAGAATAAGAAAAGTTAGACAAGATAATGTTATCACTTGTTCATTACATTGGAGACAGTCGGACTCAGCCTAATATCAATATCAGAGACCGACACAAATTCAATGGAGACCTGGGCGTCGGTCTCTGAGTTATGTTGCACACTGAAGCAGGAGAACAAGTTTTCCTATATAACCTGGAAGGCACGTTTCTTTTGTTAAAACAACAGGTGGCTTCCTAAAAAAAAGAAAAAAAGTTACCCCCGCCCATCCTAGTTTTAAGCTGGATAAATCGGAAACACACTTACTTTTTTGGCGTTAGGTCCACCCTAGATTCAATAAACTTGAGAAAAAGGGTATAAATATCATTAAATTTGATTGAATCGTTCAATTGCCTACACTTGAATATGTTCATAATAAATTGTGCCGATAGCTAGGTTTTCTATTCATGTTCTTCAGTGTTGATTTAATTAACTTCGTATTCGGTATGGGGAGTTCATTAGATGGCAGCGATCTTATCGTTGCAAAACCGGGTTCTATTTCCTCTGTTGGTAGTATTAGTCCGAACATAAAAAATAACACAGGTGGTGTGCTATGATAGGAAAACACCTGTACTAATACGTACACGATCCGTTTTACCCTAATATATGCACTGGTGTTAAATTTATAAGTAATTTATTCTCTCCCATTCTCAGCTCTGTGATCGAACATTTTTGCTGTAGGAATAAACCACATAACTATATAAGAGTCTCGTTCTGTGGAATAAACATAGAATTGCTCACCAGTCCTCTTGTGCTATAAGTGGCGTGCTGGAAGTGGAGTTAAGGTGGTTATAGTGGTAGGGTGGCGGTGACCACCTGACGTTAATGATCTTCTACGACCCATTTACCTGCGATGCCAGTGCTTTCTACATAACCGATTTGAGACTATAACAAAACATGCTGGACAATGCTGCTTTCTGCGAGCGCTCTAGGGTGGGGACCGAATGGGATATGACCGAGGACATTTTTTATGCTATCTAAACTGCAATGTTCAGGAATTTTTGGTGGCGGTCCAAACACAATAACATGATTCGTCATGTCTCTAAGCTAGGGCATATTGATTAATGTCGGAGCTATGTTTTAGCTAGTGCATCAAATCTTCTCAGTTCATCATTCACTGGATTACACTCATTATGCCTCTGAATTCACACAATAGATCTTCGTTTACATTATTCGGATTTGACTTGAGAAGGAATACTTTTACTTCATGAAGTTGCCTCGAATGCCATTGTAAATTTTTATGGAACATACATTGATTGAAGTGTACGTTTCATATTGGTGAATATCCACCCTGGGATGACTCAGCATGGCCCATCCATTCCGTTTTACACAAGTGACCCTAATCCCTCCGGAGAAGGCAAAGAAGGTGCTATGTATTTAGGTTTGGGCTCAACACGGGATATATGCCTTGAGGGCTGATTACTGTTTTATTCCAGAGAACAATCGTTTAAAGCTAATGCTTGGGAGTTTAATGCTTGTATTCTTATTTACTAATGAGTAGGTTCTATTTCAGATGGATTCACGTTAAGTCTTGTACAACCCCCTTTCTTTGTGAGTGATCGTATTTCCCCACCCCTCCATAGAATTGTCTAATACACGCCTTTGAAACAGACTGGGGTTATTTTCCAGTTTTGAATGTGAACATGTCCCGTCCATTGAAAACTACTAAGGTAGGGTTACTTCATACTGGCGGGTTTAATCATGACCGTGTGTTAGTGTGCTTGAGTGTATTGAACACATCTTGAATACTGGCTATTTTTCCTTATTTGGTATGCTCATTATCACGCGCTCTTGAAGGCTTTAACTGGCGAATTTAATTATGCAAATAAATCACATTTTAGTCCACAGAACAATATTTGTTTCATGATTTCACCATTTAATCTTTTGATGTGATTCATTCAACTTCATCTTTTTCTTGCATTTATCAGTTTCGTACTTCTATTCTCGCTATTGCTATCGAGTTTCTTTTAAACATTATGTTCAAATTGCTTAAAAAAAATTACTTGTTGATTTGATCGCTTGATCTTTAGCTAATAGTTCGGGTGAGATGACCCGTATCCGAAAACAACAATATAGGTATATTCAGTACGATTAGTTCTGTGTTTGAGCCAGGTTTTGGCGTCCTGGTTCAGTTCAACTGTCTTACAAAATTGCAACAAATTATTATCAAAATGATCCTTCTAACCGCACATTTATATGGTCCCGCGAACTGACAAACCTTGCCTTCTAGACAGCGCGTTGTAATTTGTGCTTAAACAATATTGATGGGAGGGATATTGTGTAATATATGAAAGGAGGCTTGTGATTTTGTTCAGGCTTCGTTTCATTCTGAGCATTAAATTATATGCATGCTGTGTTTTGTGTATCATTAGTTTTGTCTCGAATTCTTTTCTGTTGGTGGTCTGAGTCTGTTAATAACGATGTTATTGGAGAATATGACATAATATTATCTGGTCAAGAGAGACATGTGATATACACAATGAATATAATATTATGTGGTGCTTTCTTTGAAGAAAGGGTAATATTTTTTGGGAATCTATTTATCTATCTATGTAAAGTTGGTTTCTTTTCTTTTCAAACATAGCCTTTATTTGGGACGTATTGCTTTTAAAAGTTTCAAAATAGATATTGTTGGCTGGCATGCTCTAAACAAAAAAAAACTCAAAACCATCTGGCTAGACACATATTAGCAATGTTTCTATGATAAAAAAAAGTGCCCAATGTGGTACAGGGGATAATTTGATAATTTGGTAAACTATGCGAGCTCAGTCAAGGCTTTTGGAATGGCTCCATTTAACTGCTTTCCCCTTGTTTCGGGTTTATATATAAGTTCATAACATATTGTCATTACCACTCTAAATAGATGAACCCTCGAGCGTTTCAAATACTTTATTGTACCTTTTTATTTCAATCCCACTTTTTAACCTATCAAATCAGTCTATTTGAATGCTTTTTATTTAATCTTGTTAAAAAAAATACCATATCTCTTAAACTTAAAATAAAAGTTCCCTTTCTTGATCAGGGAAGATTGTAATGGCAGAATTCTTTTTCATCAAAGTTACTTCAATATTGTTCTGTATTATTTTCATACCAGAATCCAATGTTTGGTCCCCAGTTCAGTCTGCAGGCCTCTGCGACCACGGTCAATGAGCGGCCGCCGAAGCAGGTAAGACTAGCCATAGTTTATTTTACATTTAACGTGGGGATAAATATTTATTAGCAGCACTTAACATCTGTCCGAGCAAAGCAATCATTATTTACATCAACTTCGTTCATAGTATCTTAGTTTTTATGTCATTATTTTGTTATTGAATTTCATAAGACTATATACTACTATAATAACTATTAAGGATTCCTTTAGATGTATATATATATATTTATATATGGCCTGATGAAGGATAGAAATGTCCAAATGCACGCCTATTTGGATATAGTGCTAATAAAACCCAACAAGTTCCAAAACTTACGGTTCATCCTCTTCCTTTAATAATCATGTATTTATCATACACACATTGCTCTGAAAACAACGTATCTAGAGAGATTTACGCATAGTGTGTATCTCACTTGTGATTTACGTGGGGTTATCATGGCAACCAATCTGTTTTTTTGCTACGATTACCGATAAAATTCAAATTTATGACTCAATTTTTTTATTGTATAATAAATCTGTTAACTACGGAAGATGTGATGAAAAGTAAAATTCTGTTTTATTTTTAAAAAAGAAAATCATTTTCGTTTCCAAAGTTATTGTGCATCACATTTAAAAAATAAAATCACTTTCGATTTTCGTTTTGACTTTAGTTTCAAAGTCACAGGTCACTACCGGTATCGTTTTAATTTTCGTTTCAACATCACATGTCACTATCGTTTTGATTTCCGTTTTGACTTCCAAGATTTTAAACGAGACGAGATCTCATATGAATACATATATTTTTGCAGGATAAAGAAGCTCAAACACTTCATTTGCACATTTTTAGGGTTTTATTTGTATAACTTACTACCTGGTAACATGTATACATGTATGTATGTATTATACTGTACATATATATGTACATGCATATATTATTACCAAATAGCCTGTTTATTTTGTTGTGAAATTAAAAAAAATGTATTAAGAACTATAAAACTTAAATTTTGTAAATTAGAAAATGTGTTAAGAAAGAAATGTCATGCAACATAAGTCACATAAATAAGAGAAAAACAATTCTATGTACTATAATAGGTTTCTGTCAACCGCCTTGAGAAAGGCGGGCGCAGCTGGCATACTTTGAATCATTTCCGTTGCCCCAGGCTTTTAGAGTCAAAACCCTAGTCTATAGAGAACTCACGGAGATCATGCCGTTTTCCTATTAAACATACCGATAGCCAACATCCTTACCCTCAAATCGCAATTATATTATGTCCTCTCCAAGTTTTGTCCGAAGAAATAATCCATCTATGCTTTAAAATAGATTTTCGATATTCCTATACTATTCCTATGGGGATGCGTTGGGACCTGCTGACCGCCATTGGCACCACCATGTTGGAGCCCTAGGAGGGGGCAGGAGAGAGGGGGGGGGGGGGCGGGGTGATAACAAACATTTAATATATAAATATAGCCTAATACTAACCATGCTAAACACTCCTACCCTCGCGCGGTGACTATCTGGATTCGATTTACTTGAAAGCGGCTAGCAACGTTCCGAGACTATTTTACTCGTTTTATTCTAGTCTGACCATCGGAATGCTGTCCACTTTAAATATTAGTGTAGGTGTGCCTTGCCAAATTAAACACGAACAGATGATTATTAGATAATCTTATCGGGGTCGCTCTACAAACTGGTCTTTGCCCGGTTGATTGGTTGATTTGAATGTGAAGAAGGCAGCTAATATATTTTTGGTGGTTTTATTCAGTATGGTGGTACAATTCCCGACGTTTCGGACCACTTTAGTCCTTCTGGGGTTCTGAATTACATAGATGATTATTAGATTCCCTATTTTAAGCAATATAAAAATTATACTAGAGACCTAATCAAATCCATGACTGACAAATTCAATGCACAAAATACTTGACTAACATAGCAAAAATTAAGATATAGCTATAAGGATTAATCCCTCTCCAGAGAGGGTAGAGGGATTAATCTCAGGAGTCCTTACATGACTATAAGAATTGATCTCTTTTTGGAACCACTTAAGAGTTGCCCTTGGTCTTGCCCCCGACTCAAGAGAACTAGTCTATTTTCTGCAGTACATTTGAACACAACAACGATAGATCTATGCAATGCATTACAGAATTTAAGTTTTATAACGTCTAAAAACGGACGAAACTAGGAATGTCTTTGCTCTTATAATGCTACCTACTACAGAGAAAGTAAATGAATAGATAAAATCTCTTTTGTCAAGCCTTAAGACTATTTGAATTTAATTGAATACAATTCAAGCAAGTGACCCATCAGATATAAGCTACTTTGTCAAATAAAAGTGATTGGTATTATTATTTAAGGCGGCACCTAACTCGAGAGAGATGTCACCTTACCAAAGGAGCGATGCATCAGCTCCCAGCCCAACGCTTCGTAAGATGCTACTAGCTCAGCACAGTGAATCAAATGGTCAGATCCATTCCACCGTCTCCTCTGGTATGTTCTCTTGGTTATTATTTTATTTTTATCGATATTAATTATGTTTAGGTATAACTGAATATATATATATCGCATGAATGTTGGTTTCTTTTGTTCTGTAGATTGAATATGAATAAGAACTAGCCAGAATAGGATTCCCTTCAATCTTTAACTTTGTGATTTTTTAAAGTTAAAATAAGGCTTGAATTGCCCTTTATTGTGTTTTGAATAGAAAAAATGCAACCCTTAGAAAGAACTCTTTCTTACAAGGAAGTTTTCGTCCGAAGCAGCTGTGAGTACAGACGATGTGGAATGTCTTTTGTTGTTTGATCCCCGCTCCCCAGGACTTACTCATTTCGTTATCTGCTTCCCGGACTTGAACCTGAGAGAAAATTGATTCCACTATGAACTAATGATCCCCCGTTCAAAATCTACGGAGGCTTTCATACTTATACTGTCATTTTCATGCTTTTGATTCCGACTCGGAGAAAATATAATAAATCTACAAACTTGTATGCTTTACTTCGATTTTCAGCTTTCGAAGCTAGGGGATTTTCTATTCTTTGACTCGCATTGAAGATAGTTTTCCCTGAATGCTGATTTCACTTTCAGTACTTTCATAGAAATATATTATTGGATGATAGTAACAAATTAACAAATTTAAAGAAATCAATTCTCAGAAGGGGGTGGTTTGAGAAGAATCTGCTTCGTTTGATAAGCTTATGTTCTAATAATTTCAATTCTTTTGAATCTGCAGCTGGTTCCTCTAGGCCAGGTAAGTAAATCAGGAGAAAGGTACCTTCGTTTTCGAACGTTTTCCTTATTTTGGATTTTTGCAGGTATACTGCCATCTTTGCATGTATTTCTTCTTCCATTAATGCACTATAAAGATTCACCGGGGGGTTATTTCAAGCTGTTATGAACCATTCAGCCTTTGATATTAACTTCCAACCTCAAACCTAATTGTATTTGGATTGTTTGTTTTAAAAAATAATGGCAATGGTTGTTGTCCCTAATTCTGAGCATGATGTTGAGAATTGACTGTACTGTCACATGTAGAAATTGGATTTTTAAGAATTCCTTATTTAACTATTTCCTCGAACTTAACTCATTTGTGTTTGACAATATTGGGCCTTCGCCAGATATATTCTCGAAACTGTTATACATCGATCGTCTACCATCAAATCATTTATTCGAATTTAAAGAAACAATGAAGGCAATAATTTCAGTTTAACTATAACAAAGAACACAAATGTTGTTAAGCAATGACCGTAATATATCTAATACTTGATTTTCACCTCACTAATTGACGAACGCACCTGGTTTGTTTTTGTCGATGATATTATTTCGCCTGCACTTGGTTTCCAACCACCTTCAGACCGCTACCCACCCTCCTCTGCCACCTCTGCCTTCACCTCCTCAGCATCCAACAGTCACCATCTGTACATGAGGGACAAGCAGAGGCACATGGCACTGGCATTTGCCCAGGATTTGAACTATTCGGATTCAGGGTATGGACAAGGGTCGAACAGTTCAGCCTCGTCGCTGCTTGGTGACGAACGTCATGACGTACGATCCCTTCACAGTGCGGGGCCTGGTGTTCGCGCCCCCAGAGCTCCCGTGTACTTACCAGGTATAAACCTAGGTGGCAGTAGTAATCAGCTTCTTCTCAGTGTTCGGGGGGAAGCCAAACATGATGAATGCTCTCTGAATGACTCGTCTTCAAAATAAATAGACTATTCGGACAGAGATAGGGGACACATTCAGAAATCTCTGAAACTGTGATGTAAAATGCAAAAAATCAAGGTCAACCCTTGGTCTATTTTGAAAATTCTGAAACATGTTATTGCAAAGAGTACATCTCTCTGTTTGTTGTAGTCTCTTTTTCAAATTCCCAATGAGAAATCTGTCCTTAATCCATTGCCACTTATTACACGAGTTCATTTATAGAGCATTCAAAATTCCACACTTCCAATCCTACTGTGAATTAGCTAATTCATTCCTCTCCTGTATATATAATACATCCTACTTACAATCTCTCATTCTTACTTTCCCTATGCGTGTGAGACAATCGGTGCTCCCTTATAGTATTAAGGAATGTTTAAAAGTTTCTTAAGCGATCGACGTTAATATCTTTCATAGTGACTGATCAGGAGGATGTGGGGACTATGGGGACTTGTCCACCCAAACCGTAAAATCAACATTGTTTGGCAACAGTGTGAAAATCCTCCCCACTATAGTTGAAATTTATCATTAAATATGTAATAGGGAAATTTACATTTATCTGAGGTACTTATGGTTCGGTAAGTCGATGTTCCCCCCATAGCCCCCTTCTCCCCCAAAATCTTGATACGCTTCTGGATGGACCTATTGCAGTCTGTATGGAATCTACACGCTCTCTCCCCTTTTACATATTATGTCGTTTCAAGATTCTTCTTCATAGACACTGATAGGTTAGATAGATTCTTTTCTGTGAATATCCCTATGTCAATTTATATATCACGAGAAATTCGATGCACAACTGCACATTACTTTATATATGAATGATTGTCACGAGAGGGCCCAGAAGGTCTGGGGAAATATTGTTATCAACCTTCTCAGAAGCGAAAATATTTATGCAATAGATTAACAAGTATTTGAAGTATCTCACTCGAAAATCGCTACAAGCTTGGATTAATAGATGCCTCACAGCATCACTTTGAAGTTGAGGTTTACGTTTCCATGGTACCTACATCGGGGTATGATCCTTCCTAGTATATTCTTCCTATCTACCTACTCCCTAAAATCAATTCTTCTATGTATCTCAAATTTCTGTATAACTAAAAAAAATTTGGTACATTTGTTATGAAAAATATCAATTTCCCCCCAATTTTTTTAGCTGACAGATATTTGCTCCTTTTTTGGGGTGCCTACGTCGGGGTGAATTTATTTTTTCGTTCTTAAATCTTCTTTCTTCCCTTCCTCAACCCTGCGTGAATAATCAAATTTTGATAATATCATATTTTGTTATTCTGTTGTTTCATTGGTAAGTACTGATCTTGTAACGGGTTGCGCGGCAACGCCTAGCGTGATTAGCGGGTTACAACTTTTGCCATTTTTCATGCAATGTGTATTCAATATATTGTGTATTCATGGAATATCAGCATTATGCAGACGAAGTATGTATGTTAAGTCTTGATATAAACAGTTCAGACAGAAAATTGATGCTGATTTTTGGTGTGGGAGTTAGTATCTACGATCCCTACATCCATATTAAATTTCATTAAAATTTATGGAGCCATATGTGTAAAAATCAAATATTTATCAAAAATTTTCTGATTTTTAACCAATTTTCTCATAATTAAGTTGTAACATAAAAAATTCGGCCTGGAAATTCATGCTGATTTTTGGTGTGCGAGTTAGTAACTATGATAGCTGTATCCATATAGAATTTCATCAAGATTTATACAGCCATTTTTGTTCAAATCAAATATTAATCAGGAATTTAATTTTTTTCCCAATTTTTCTCATAAATAAGTCGTAATATAAAAAAATTAGCCTGGAAAGCCATCCTAATTTTTTGTATATGAGTTAGCAAATACTGTATCTACATTCATATTAAATTTCATTAATATTCATCTAACAGATTTTTTAAAAAACGCTGATTGTCATCAGCCAAAGTCAATTTTGCTAGTGCCCCATACTGCCACTAGGAGGCTTTCAGGAGGCTAACTCAGGATGTGAGGAAAAAAAAATTATTTGGTGATAAGTATATATATGTTGAATGTCTTGGTGAAATTTGATGTCTGAATTCATGTCAGAACCATTTTAAACGAATTATGTTAATAAATTACTCAAATGTAGTAAGATTACTCAAATATGATTTATTATTTCTATCTCCATACCGCCATAGCATGAAAAATAGCCAGGTGACCTATATTTTTTTTCCACTCAATAATCATTATTTCATGTCAAGTATCATTGGTTAAAATATTAGAGAAAGATATTTTTCTATTCTTTTGGTGAGAGAAAATTTTATTTTGTGTTCATACAACAGGAGAAGGAGAAATACGCACCTAAAGTAGGGTATCCACCAAACGTAAATTGGTGCCGTAAATTGGTCCCGTTAATACCCCACGGTAACGGATGTTTTGAGACTTTACTTAGGGCATTTACGGGACCAGTTACGTAGGGACTGTCATGAAATATCTGAAGCATCGACATTATTGCCCAATCCTTCCCATACTTCGTCTGCATTATGCTGATATTCCCTACAATATACATGTATGCCACAATTGTAGAGATTCTACCAATTCTTTTTCTAAAAAATGGCACCCTGAAACCAAACGATTACTTACTTATTTTAGGGACATAATTATACGTGACCAGAGTGACGTCTCTCCACCAGTGCTATATACCATGCTACTGAGAAATCTAGGAACGTTTCTCAGCAGTGTGTTTCCGATACCTCACTGTTCCCTTGGTGATGTTGACAGTGACATCACAAACAGGTGATCATGTTGCTGGGATACTTAATGTTTCTGTAATGTTAGGGACACATGAGAATATCTGTTAACGCAGGAAATAGTATTTCCTATACATTTTAGTCTGGACCGCAGATCTATACTGATGAATTTTTGTAAAATTTGATTGAAAAAGCAGATACAGATTATCTGTATGATAAAATGCGACCAATAGAACATAAGCTTAAATGTATTTCCCTATACCCTTATGTTAACCTACAACAGAGAACATACATGTTTACCACACCACACAACATAATAATTTGAGGATAGTGGAACATCAAAGTATAATCTAAATACTGTCAAATGTATGTCATGAATCTGACACCGCCCGGGTAGATGATTTTATTCTCTCTCTCTCTCTATATTTATACACATTTTTTTTTCATTTGTTATTTCTGCAGATTAATATGAGTGCTCGGATATTTGTTAACTGATGAGCATTATTCCCTTTAATGTAATTTTTGTATAATTTCTTATAATACTTCTTTATTATCAGCTTGAACTGAGACAAATGGAATATGCGTAATATCAACGCATTAAGGCAGCGCATGAAAACATCCCTGAAGGATACAGCGTTTTTTTTTATGTAACCTGTATTTAAATATTATTATTGGCCTAAAATGAGAAAAAAACGCTGAATAAAATATTTGAAACAAACAAATACAATTGTTCTTTGCACATGCTGGACGGAAAAATCAAAGCCGGCGAAACCCAAACTAGTTTTTATTGATATAGATCAAGGAAATTTACTCCATTAATATCTACACATGGTAGATATCAATGGGAGAACTCCCGCCAGGCTCCCATCAAAACATTGACGTGGGGTTTACAGGGTCAATGATATATATACCATGCGTGCCTCCCGATACCTGGACCCCTTTACGGGAGGCACTTTACAGATAGTGGATATCAGCCTTAATATAAATCCAGCCCAAACAAAAGAATTTGAATCAATATTTTTCTATTCTCGTTGTTCTTCATGTTTGATTCCAGCGATGGCGTTTGTTGATATGGTTGACAGCCGACAGCCAGATTGTTACGCTGCAATCCTAAATTGACATGTACTACTCACAGATTTCTTATGATAAATCTGCTATGTAAGCCTGTTGTAGGCTTAGTTTGGATCTTGGTTGGCATAGGTAGTGTTTGCTGCTGCGTTTTGCAGCTGTAGTGATGTTTTTGCGTTCAATTGCGTGATAGGACCCCTACTTCGTCATCAAATGGTCTCCTTCTCCTAGAATCCTTCTATAGTCCTTCTATAGACTATGTACTAAAAGCTCTAGGTTGCCAAGTGGTCTCTTCCTCCTCCTCCTCCTCCTCCTCCTCCTCCTCCTCCTCCCCCTCTTTTTTTTGCTCCTCTTTGCGTGATTGCGTGATTGGACGCCTACTGCGTTGCTATAGTCAAATTGCCTTGGAAAATGTTTTTTAAATGGTTTTCCCCGCCCTGGAAAATAGTTATTTTTGCCGCTCCCTCTCTCTCTCTCCCTCTCTCTCTCTCTCTCTCTCTCTCTCTCTCTCTCTCTCTCTCTCTCTCTCTCTCTGTCTCCCCCATTTTTTTTTAAAGATTTTATTTATCCAGCATCTCAAGACATGATTCACACGAAAAACAGTTGAGAACAGGTAACACAGGAACATTTGAGGCCTTCTACCTGCTGCTGCAGTCTACATTTTTAACAGGTTAGAAAAATTAACTAACAAAAATAACTAGCACATTCAATAGGTAATTAGACACATGATAATAAGAATGATGAAGAGTCAGGGAAGGCAAGAGGGTCTGGGTCACATAATTGGGGCTAGGGGGATACCTTGAGGTGTGCAAGGGCTTTGGTCTTGAATCTGAGAATATCAGGTTCTTCCTTGATTTTCTTTGGTAGAGCATTCCATCTGGAGCCACCTGAGTAGGCAGGGGCTCCTTTGCATACTTCTAGCCTGGGGTGTGAGACCGGAAGGTTGAGGGCAGAGGAGGATCTGGTTGAGCAACCCTGTGGCAGGACAGGTGAAGTCATGGATTGGGCTCTTCTGTGCATAAGGAGTAGGATTTGGAGGGTGCGACGAATTTGGAAGGGAAGGAGGTTGTGGGACTCCATGAGGTTGGAGATACTAACACATCGGCCAGATAGGGTGGCAATGCGGAGACCTCTTTTCTGGACTCTCTCTAGTTTGTCCTTTAATGTGACATTGGCCATATCCAGGAAGCAGGAGTTAAACTCCAGATGTGGGAGGATCATTGTTTTTAAAATGCAGACAGAAATATTTTTTGATAGAAAGGGGCAAATACGGGCAAAGGTGGTAAAGGCAGCGTTAGCGTTCCTTACCAAAAGTTTTACTTGATGGTGTGCACTTAAATGGGTGTCCAGCAGGGAACCTAGGTACTTAAATTCGGTCACCACTTTCAGTGTTGTTGTTTTTTTGACCGACTTTTTTTTCAACACTTTTTTTTCA
This sequence comes from Sthenelais limicola, assembly GCA_942159475.1. Taxonomy (NCBI): domain Eukaryota; kingdom Metazoa; phylum Annelida; class Polychaeta; order Phyllodocida; family Sigalionidae; genus Sthenelais; species Sthenelais limicola. The sequence goes on along the minus strand of OW804096.1, from coordinate 109,489,420 downwards.
ACCAACTTTTTTTATACTTTGCCACTGACTTTTTCGACTTTGCAACTACTTTTCCTATGTTATGACTGTATGACTACTTTAATGACCCATGCATGTACATATGTATGGGTGTATGAATGCATGTATGGGTGTATGTATGGATGTATGTATGTATGTATGTATGTATGTATGTATGTATGTATGTATGTATGTGTGGGCAGTGTAATAGCAGTTAGAGTAGATATATTTTAGGCTGAAAATGAATGTGGTGAATATATTGCAATGAAAGGTGCATAATCTAAAGTTCACTTACAGTTATTGGAGTCCAAATTGGAACACAAATAAATTCCGTGAGTGCATTGATGCCCACATTAAGGTGACTCAGTAGTGATTTTGTTTATTGATGAATTTTTCTAAATTTTTTTACCAATGATACTTGACATGAAATAATCATTATTGATTGAAAAAAAATATAGGTCACCAGGCTAGTTTTCATGCTATGGCAGTATGGAGATAGAAATAATAAATCATATTTGAGTGATTTTACTACATTTGAGTGATTTATTAACATAATTCGTTTAAAAAGGTTCTCACATGAATTCAGACATCAAATTTCACCCAGACATTCAACATATATATACTAATCATCAGATAATTTCTTTTCCCTCAAATCCTGAGTTAGCCCCCTGGAAGCCCCTCAGTGGCAGTATAGGGCACTAGCAAAATTGACTTTGGCTGATGACAATCAGCATTTAAAAAAAAACTGTTTGATGAATTTTTTTTAAATTTAATATAAATGTAGATACAGTATTTGCTAACTCATACACAAAAAATCAGGATGGCTTTCCAGGCTAGATTTTTCTATATTAAGACTTATTTATGAGAAAAAAATGGGAAAAAAATGAAATTCCTGATAAATATTTGATTTGAACAAAAACGGTTCCATGAATCTTAATGAAATTTTATATAGATGCAGGTACTGTAGATACTAACTCACACACCAAAAATCAGCAGACTGATCGAATTGTTTATATCAAGACTAAATTATATACATACTTCATCTGCATAATGCTGATATTCCCTGCCATATATATTGAATACACACACACACAGGCGCGTGAAAAATGGCAAAAGTTGTAACCCGCTACTCATGCTAGGCGTTGCGCGCAACCCGTTACATAATCACTACTGAGTCACCTTAAGCTTGTGTAGATCCTATTGCACAAATTAATATAGAGAATCACAAATAAAAAGGGAAAAAACCCCTCCAGTTGGTTAATAATCCTTTGGAAATGTGAAGACGATTTTCCAGGCACAAATATTCATAATGAATATCACAATAAAACAAAAAAAAACACACCTCCAGTGAGTAAACACAATCCTTTGGCACTGCTTCCTTTGAAAATGAAGGGAATCTAAGGTGAAAATCCGGGAGAAACTGTCATATAGGTTCTGCTTAGATTGTCAACTTGATTCTGAATGAGAGGGCCCAAGGTCAAGATCTGGTATTTATACACTAAGACATTTAGTGACAGAATTTGGAACTAGCCAGAAATTTGAATGTTGAAAAAGATGGAAAAAAATCGTTTAAAAATCGTTTTCAGAATATAATCAGGTTCTTTATTTGGAATGAGGAATAAAACACATTTTTGAACTAAAAAGCAGTTCAAATAAGGGATAATAGACGGAAATCTTGCAAAGTATCATGGGTCATGTGATGGGCATGCCAATGGATGCTGGGGTTGTCTAAAAATCTGATAAAAAAGAGGACAAATGATCGCATGTATTATAACTAACAAGGCTTTCACCTTGGTTAGCATTCATTTGCAGTAATTATTCTGTATTTTGATGGGTTTTTTTCTGGATTAATTTTGACCAGGTTGGCCATATTGAAACGTCGTAATAGGCTACTTGTCAATGGAGAAATCTTTAGATTTTCACTGGATGTATACTGAATATCGTCACATTAAATGTTTTTCATATGACAGGATTTCTGTTGATTCTACTATACATCAACTTAGAAATCTGTGATATTGTGTAATTATTGCAAGGTTTGACGCAACAACAATACAACAGTGACAAAAAACATTTTAACAGGGTTCCATTTGAGGTATGAATGTTAATACAGATACTAACTTACAGAGACAACTTGAAAGAGAAAGATGGTTGGAGAGGGAACAAGGAGAGTGGGAAGATGTGGGCCCCACTGTCCCACTAGCAAATCCTGTGCGAAGTACGGGTATTTGCTAGTTCATATGATTATTATGGCACAATGGAGGTTTGTAATCGATAGAGACCTTGGGTCAAATCGTGCGACACCCCAAATCGCACGGCACCCATTAGCTAACTGTCAGCTCACATTTTTGTATTTAAATTAGGTGAGCTGTTAGCATTATAGGGTGTGCTTAGAACTGGCAGAGAAGGCATTGGGACCCTACAAGATATGGAACTGTGAGCTAACGGTCAGCTCACCACTTGAGCGGTTAAGGAGCTGTTAGGCCAAGCGGTGAGCTAACGGTTAGCTCACCACTTGAGTGGTTAGGGAGGTGATCTAACGGTTAGCTCACAGCTCCTCAAGTCTGCTGCTGCCTTAGTAGAGCGGTTAGCAAAGCGTTAGCTCACAGCTCCTCCTGCCTGTTGCTGCCTTCTTAGTAGAGCTGTGAGCTAACTGTTAGCTCACAGCTCTTCCTCACTGCTGCTTCCTTCTTAGTAGAGCTGTGAGCTAACGGTTAGGTCACAGCTCCTCTTCACTGCAACATTACTGCTTAAGATGTAGGTCAAAGCTCCTTCTCTCCAGAACCTCACTAGTAGAGCTGTTAGCTAGTAGTTAGTTTACATTTCCTGACTGGTACCATAATGTTTGAGCATTGGTGTAGCAGTTATTATATAGGTCATAGCTCTTTCTAATATCCCAAATAACTGCTATCACTTCATGTCCGATATGATGAAATTCATTGATGCTTGAATGCTGTGTTCATTCTTAACACCAGGGATCAGATCAAAATCAACAAGTTCAAATGACAAGTTTAAAGATAGCATGCTTTACTAAGTCTATTCTATTTAATCAGCCTGCTTAATGAGTTTCCTTTTACCTTCTATCTTGGGCTTGGAGTATGTTTATGGCTTACAAATATCATCAGTAAATACTAAGACTGGCAGAAGGTAAGAGGAACCTTATTAAGCATGCAAGTTAAATAAGGTCATACAAAGCTTCTCTAAAGACACATGGAACATTGAAGGTCATGGGACCTGATCATTGTATGTCCATTGAAGGACCTGGCCTTTGTGTGTCCATTGACAGGCCTGGCATTTATGTGCCCATTGACAGGCATGTCCATTGCGTGTTCATTGAAGGACCTGTGGATTGCCTCATTTGCATGCAAAATTTTCCCACTAGTCACATGACCTGTGTATCGCCTGCCCATTTCCCTGACCTGTATTTTGCCTGTCCATGTACTTGACCTGTGCATAATGTATGCATTAATGTCACATGACATGTGCATTGGCTCATTTACATGTGTAATTTTCCCACTAGTCATTGTATGTGCATTAACGCCACATGGCCTGGTCATTGTGTATCCCATTAGACCTGGTCACTGGGACATCTTTTCCGTATGGGTGCCCATGTCGCAAATGTCAGCCATTTTGTTTCTGAGTTGAAATATTTTATATTGGAATTTATGCCTTCAAGGTAAATGCAAGTATTTAACAGGTTAATATTGGATGCCATATGCTGTTTATGAGAATATTATGACATTTTCTTTTTTTATTTATCAGAAACGTTTATTAATTGATACACAAAATAATATGACAATATACAATTTTTATCATGCGAGTACAGTAACATGTGTATAATTGTCACATTTATATAGCCCAAAGACAGAAAATTATTCACGGATTCCAGACACAGGAATTTTCTAAATTATTATTAGGTATTATAACTTGATATTATGATTCGGTCACTAGTTCAAGCATTATGATAATGTCTTAAGATTATATGGTACAACTGTCACGAACAATAAAGGTTTTTCTCTATAAGAACTTTAGTTCACAACGATGTATATTTTTAACATTTAATGATGAAATGAGGATATTTTATGAGTTGTCATATGGTTGATGGTACTTTTTATCTCCAACCCTCCAGCGCCCACCCCCTCCCCAGCACCCTTTATATTATAATCTATGGAGTTATATACTTGACCTGTATTTATACTTATAGATAGACAATATACTTGATTTATACTTATATTTGAAAAAAATATATAATATGAATAATTGAAAGCCCGCTTTATACAAGCTTATGCTTGTGACTTGTTTTCATGAGATTTTGATTTTCATGGATACAGCGAGAGGTAGATTGTTTAAATATTTTTATTCATATGGACAAGTATGGTAATTATTTAGACCTATCACTATAAGCTGAATGTGTAAATTATTTCTTATTCAAATCAATAGAGAGTTTGTACCCGACGTAGGTACCCCATGATTTTAAGTAATTTTAGCCATGACAAATATGTAAAAAAAAATAAAAGTTCCAAAGATTTTCTCAATTTTCATAAAAAAACAACCGCAATGGTGTGGCATTTTCTCCAAAGCAATACTGTACCCAATAATTATTTCCACCCTTACAAATACCGGGTACTTGTTTTTCTCTTTATTTTCTTGCCTGTCTAATCAGAATTCTCTTTCGAAGATATAACTAAACAAACCATACATGACAAGAAAGCTTACAGTATGATCTATATTATGGAAAAAAGAAACGAGAGAAAAATATAACTCCAGGAGGGGCTGCACATTTTAAAATACACCTTGTGCCCATTCGGTGAGGACCAGTCATATGTATTGCTATTCGATTATGAGAACAATGCAGATGACACGATTTTGCCGAGGAGATGGATTGTATTGCCTGTAAATTGCGGATTCCATTGTCTCGAATTTGATTGTTCGATAGGTGCGGTAAAAAGTACTCAGCTTTGAATTTATTTACAATAAATTATTCATATAAAAATAATTCAAGAAGCATTGAATCGGAATCAGAAAGAAATAACTAGCTTTTTCGCTTAAGACCATTTTGACAGGATGTTTTCCCACATAAAATGAATTTCCAAGTTTGAGTTCCTTGTTCTTGGCACGTGCAACAAAACAATAAATCAGAATTTGTCAAGTCCTCTGTCTTGACAAAATGAAATATCTTCAAGTGAAATTGATTTCAAATGGAGATTGTGATTCGTTTGCGATTTCCAGACTGCAGAACAAGAGATTTCAATACACTTTTTTAACCAGATGTCTTTAAACCATGAGATCAGAATTATGGATATGTGTGGAATTAATGTAGTACCAACGTATACCCGTATAGGTTTACTTCGTAAAAAGACAGATTGTCTTTAGATATTTTTCTATGAAAATTTTCACCTCGGGGAGGGATAGGGGGTGAGGTGGGAGGAAAGAAAGACGAATTATCCAATTATCGAGCCTTAAATCTAAATAAAATTATTTTTTTCAGGCGACCGAGTCATTTTTGCAGAGAATCCAGCTTGTCCGGGTGTACCCGTTGTGTATAGGACACCCGAGGAACGGGCGGCCAACCCGGACAGACTGAACCTAGATAGGTAGGCTGGTTACTTTTCAATTCTAACAAGAGCTTGTAATTTTGTGCATAAGATGCACACAAAAAAACACTTAACAAAACATAACCAACAGCTGTTTTAATAGGTGATTACGGGGCCTGATCAATAGACTTCTATAGTGTTTTATCTCAGCACAGCTTAATAAATATCTGAAGTATCTGCTCCCCTTTCACGCTCCTTTTCCGCATAGTAAGGAGTGTAACTATTTTAAACGCAAAAATTTACACATGGAAAATACTAGTTAAACGCACCGAAAATACTAGTTCTTCTGATAAAAGCAGCCCAGACATCAAAATTTGGCGAAGCTCCCTGATAATCGACCGGGTACATGGAGCATTCTTGCGTTGGGGATATACTTATACCTAATGGCACGATGGAGGTTTGTAATCGATCAAGATGTTGGGTCAAAACCGCATGACACCCCAAAGGGGTGGAGTGCCATTTGACCCAACGTCGAGATCGATTACAAACCGAACAGAGTGCTATTAGGTATTTATTAGATACTAAATCAACAAGAGAACTCGATTTTAATAGTATTTCACCTTACTTTAAATCAAGCTTGTGGATATTCGGCTCAAGTAGCACATAGGTGCTATTTGGCTTTTCAATTAGCATCTCTGAATAGCACCCCTGAAATCACATACGGAAACGCATACTGCAACTTGCAAGGGAAATATAAGATGAAACACAGCTAAAGGCAAAGACGGCATATTCTTGGTATAGCATATCTCAGCGGTCTGCATTTTATTGTCGTCAACTGATGCAAACCTAAATGTTCCACCTTCTGAGTTTCATCAATATAGACACCCCAGAGGCTCAGAGATCGATAGAGATACTGCGAAGTTCACTTAGAAGTTCTGATATAGGAAAGCTATACTCTAACACCAAGTAATATATGGTAGTATATCCAGACTGCTTGGTAATCACCATATTGCACATGGAATATCCAATTTAGAATGCACATGGATCTATACCAAATAATATATGAGTTCATCATCTATGTTTCTATTAATTATTTGATTTATAATCAAATAAATAAAACAACCCAACAACGAATCTCCTTTTCTGTCCTCATCGTTTTAGGTTTTTTACTACATCGTGATTTGATTCAGATATTGTATTGTATCCTAGTTGATGTGGTTCCTTAACTATACCTGATTAAAAAATATATATGCTAGGAATTTGCAACTTGTAAACATGTGCAGTATTTCTTTCTGAATGTTATATTTGAATAATATCAAAGAGGTTGATTTTCTCATTATATTTCGGGGTTAAGTGACTCTTTAATCACAGCCTTGCAAGTCATGGGGCTATAACCACCTAAGAAGGAATTAAAAGGATTATTAACCTCTATTTCACATTCCATTAACGACCCCCGTTTACCTCGGGATTAGACATCAAACAGTGCACCAGGCAGCAGCACCACAATGTTGGTCATTAATCCTTTAAGATCCAGATGCCCCACATACACGTTATTTCCGTGAAGAGAGGTTTACAGCTTCTCCCTAAAACTGACTTGTTGGTATCTTTGTTAATGACGGAGATCCAATAAGCCAATCCAAAAGTTATAACTTAGCCTATGATTCAAATGGACAAGAAGACAATATCCAATGATATAAGATAAGATAAGATAAGAAGTTGTTTATTGTCTTCATACATAGGTACAGAGGGGTACGAATGAGTAAAGTAGGTATAAAAAAAGACAATAGGTCGACATACCAATATGGTGCTACAAGGCACTATTTCTTCCGGCTGTTACCCGAATTTTTGAATAAGTAGAAGGGCTAAAAAATAACTACAGTAACTAATTGACTTAGTGAGGATACAAAATGATAGAGATCAATAATTAGTCTAGAAGATCGAGCAGAACAGCGCGATAATTTTTACAACATAGGGTATCTAATCGAGCAATACAGTTCGATTTCACAAACTCAGACCACATAATAACGGTAATGTGGAAGGTACATGTAAAGGGTGTCGTAATAAAGTACATTATTACCAAGTTACTTGAGTAGTGAGTTTCATATCGTACTAGTGTCAGAACAAGCAGTACAGCTCGTCTCATATATCAGACTGAGTACATATGGTGGTAGTAAATTATTTTGTTACAATATTACATCACAATGATCAAGGTACATGTAGTTATTTCAACTGTGTACATGATGTACACATCGAAGATAGGATATCATTAATTTTCCCCTCTTCACTACCAACATCACATCTGTGATATCGTTCCACAATTTATTAGCAGACCTATCAAAAGGTCATTATTTCTCCTCTTGACATTTGCAGAACACCGTCTTCAGAATTTAATAAAACCCTTTGTGTTAAGCGATTCATTGGCTTTTATGTAAGAAAAGATCTGAAGTGACATGTGGGGCATTGGATGACTTAATATGAAAACGAATAAGCCATCTTGCTTTTATGAATACACTAGCAAATTATCCGTCCTTTGGACGGTTACGAACAGGTATATTCTCTATGAAAGGTATGGTAGAAATGGATAGGAACTGTTAGATAGAAATCTCTCACCCTCTTCCTCTCACTGTCTCCTCCCCTTTCTCTCCTTGCCTCTCACCCTTTTCTCTCACTGCCTCTCCCTCTCTTCTCTCTCTTTCCTTGTCTCTACCCTTCCCCTCTCCTCTCCCCCGCCCTCTCCCTCCCCTCTTCTTCTATCTCCCCCTTCCTCCCTCTTTTTCCTTCTTCACTCTGCCCCTCTGTGCTCTCTCGCCCGGTCTCTCCCTCCCCTCTTGTTCTCTCCCCCTTCCCCCTCTTCTCTCTGTTCCTCTCCCCTCTCTTCTTCTCCCTCCCCTCCCTTTTCCTATACCCTCTCCTCTTTTCCCTTCCCCCTTTCTCCGTCTCCCATACCCTTTTCCCCCTCCCCTCCCCCTCTCCAATCCCCAACCCTCTCCCTCCCCTCGATCTTCTTCTCTCCCACTCCCCCTCCACTCTCTCTCCCTCCCCTCTTCCATTTCCCCTCCCTCTTCCTCTCTCCCCCTCCCCACCTCCTTCCCCCTCCCCATTGACATCAAAGACATGAGTAGACATCATTACGTTTTCATTCAAGTGTTGGGTCATGTGTCCCCTTACTTTTCACATTTGTCCATACAAAAAGCTATAGTTGGAATATCTCGATTTAAAAAGGGCTTCAAAGGTATATTTTCACAGATACCTTCACAAACCCCATACATATTCCAGTGGATAAAGCGTCGACGGAAGTGTACAGATCAGAAAAACAGCTGGTAACATAAAAGATTCCAAGAATATCTGTGGCAAAAAAATTGCCGTTTGCCTCTTATATATTAGATATTGAAGTAATATGCTTCAACCTCGGACTTAAAAAGTAGTTTCAAGGAAAATTAAGTCATGAAATTAAGTCGCAACAATATAAGCCTAAAAAGAACATTTCTTTATTTGATGTTAGAACACTGGGCGTTGTATAATGTCTGTTTGTCTGTCGATCAAGCTGTCTGTGTCATAGCTTGTCATGTCACCAGAATTTCAGTCGCACTTGTGTACATGCATATCACGGGAAATTAATGCAGCCGCGAAGTAATAAACAGCCCAATTTCTCCTCAAAATAATTTGCCAAAATGTTGAAATTCGAAAAACTAAAGAAAATCTGGTCTAAAACCCATTCCACAGCGTCATGTAACTTTCAAACACCATGCAACTTAATTATGGTCGTCTGCTTACAAAGTCAATGATGATATCTCTCCTTTTTGCAGGCGACGTTTAGCAGTGTGCCCAAATCTTGAAGGAGAAGAACAGCTCCGTCTCCTCAACTATCAACACAATCTCATTGCTCGTATCGAGCATCTTCACGGTCTCAAACGACTCATCTTTCTCGACCTCTATGACAACCAGATCGAATCCATCTCCGGATTGAATGCTCTCAAGTCTCTCAGAGTCCTCATGCTGGGCAAAAACAGGTTCGTTCCCATCTATAGGTTGGGCTATGGTCTCTCCTCTTACATCACGATCCAGTATTTAGCGTTGAGCAGTGACATTTATGTTGGTTTTAATAGGAAAAAACGTGACTAGTGGGACTGTTTAGCTCCTCGGTGATTGCCAGTGTGTATAAAACAACCCATAGGCCAATAATTTCCTTTGGTTGAATGGTTGCTTACCCTCAGCTTATTTAAGCTTGAGAATTTCATCGCTATTCTGTAGCTTGCCTTGATGTATACAAATGTATTCTGATTTTATGAATACAAATATCCCTTTAAACCTTTAATTACCTATAGACAAATACATTTTAAATTGTATGTGGTATAAACAATTTTAATACATTGTTTGTTTCGATCGGGGTCAAGTAATATTTGATGTAGGAAGTTTTTTTTTGATGTAGGAAGTACTTAACATCGCTAAAATAGCCTAAAAGAGCTCGCATAAAGTTTTGCGAACTACCATGTCTCAGTCCCATAAATTATGTGAACCACCATGTCTCAGTCCCATAAATTTTGACTAGTGTCAGATATTCCAAGCCACAGTGATTGGACCTGGAATGACATTCACAAAATCACTCGTGTTCTTGTCATGGCTGTCCCTAAACCCGCAATGAAACACGTGTTATGACGAAGACCAAGTTTCTTTTACGAGTAGTATGTGGCTACAGGACAATTAAAACTTGATATAGGAGCATGGTGTGATATTCACTTTCATGACCACGAGAGCCATTAATGTGAGATAGATTTAAGATAAGCTGCTTATCAATAGTACTTGAAAGTGCTTTCTATTTAAGCTCCGTGAAAACTTTAACGAAGAAATCAGATGAATATTTTTATGATTGGATTCGTCATCGTGTGTACTCAAATGCCATCTTGAATGGCATTTTTTTTTATAAACTAATAGGATACAAAAATGTTGACCGTAATCAATTAGCTAAATGTGAAATCATATTTATGCATGTTTTGCATTTCAGAATACAGAGAATTGAGAATTTGGAGCCTCTTACTAAGCTGGATGTTCTGGACTTGCATGGAAACATGGTAAACACTTTTCAACCTTTTCTTTTCTTTTCTTTTCTTTTCACATTCTTATAAAAAAAATTCCTTGTGTGTTGATTAATGTTATTGTTGAATTGCTGAAATTCTTCAAGCCATTCAAATCACCACAGGATGTTTCATGTTTTGTAATTTTTCAATTTTGACCGGGTTGATTTTTCGAAGACGAGGTTAATTACTTCACCATTTGTTGGATTTATCTTTATAGGATAGAAAAATGTTCATATATTACATGACGTTGGAAATTTAACATAAAGTATTTCCGGTCGAACCTACTCGATTTGCATCTTATTTAATCTATCCCGTTGTTTTCTATCTAGTTTGTGGTGTAAGCTGGTTTTGTTGTTCATTATTTCATCGTTTTGCGGTCACTCCATTTCTGAGCCAGTTTAATTCTGATGAAGTCGACCCGGCCTGTGTTTGTCCGATTCATTTGTGCTTGAGATTGGATGCTTATACTTATGCAACATAGTGAATTTGGAGATGAGAGACCGTCGGTCTCTGCCAAATTGTAACAGTGGAGACCGAAAAGATTTTACAGAGACCAAAAAAAAGTCTGGGTCATAGATAGGGTTCATTGGAGACCGTCGAGCCCTGACAATTATCAATTTCAGAGACCGACGAAAATTCAATGGAGACCTGGGCGTCGGTCTCTGGGTTATGTTGCACACTGTTATAATAATTATATTTCGCTTTGCAAAGTTTCGCTCAATGCATAATCGGTCCCCATCTCAATTACGTAACCTTATCCGTATCTTTTTTTTTGTGAATTACATCGCATTTTTATGTATAAAAATAAATTGTAAGATGTAATATTTTGCTTGATATGTTACGTTGCGTTTTTCCCGGTCATGTTTTGCCGAACCTCTATCTTTTATTTAACGTATGTTTGTATATCAGGGATACGGATAGGTTTACGTATAGGTTAATATACTTGCTAAACCTCCCTAATAATAGATGTGTCTCGCTCAACCTACCTACTTGCCAAATATATTAAGATGAATATTCGCTTTTAAAACTTGGTGCTGAAGAAGACTTATTTAACGTCGGCACATCCTGGGTTGAACTTCGTTTTAAAGTGTTTATGTCACCTGGATAATCTCTGTTGATTCAAAGTAATAAACAACAGCTCGAAAGGAAATAATATTTAGGGAAACACACTTTATTAGTTCACATCATTTCATCTATTAAATGGATTCGAGCTGTTTCAGAACCCAAAGGGAATCCCTACAAGAATCCCACATCGCCAGATCAGCCCCACGCGGGGTTGCTCGATTACGTAACAATAGGGGTTACCATGTTCTCCACGCAACAGTCAACGTTGCCATAGAGAGAGCTAGCTCAGGTAGAACATTCGACAGAGGCACAGCCTCAGTTGTGGTAGGGCGATCGAGGCGTCAACACGTCTAATATCTCGAAAGGAAATAAGTGGTAGACATGAACGCCTTTCTTGCTGTTGATGGTCTGTATCCCTTTGGGGGTATTGTTGCAAGAGCAGCGAAAGAGTTGGGCGTATCCACTGAATGGTTACCATTTCTAATAGTCACCAGGTTGCAGTAAAATTAATTCATCGGCTGACAGTAGCTTTTTACGTTTTGTATCTATAGTATAGTGACAACAACCCTCTGCCCAAACATGTGATTAATATGATTTTCCAGTTTTAATTGGTACAATGTATTTCGGCACATTTATTGTTCGTTGGGATTTGACTACCTAATCAGTAGGTCTCTCTAGGTCTTGAATGTTCTGAACTCTTCAGGCCTCCGATTCCCAACATGTTGCGAATATCATATATAATGGGGATTTATCCTTTTAAAAAAACCGATTTTATTTAAACTGGGTTTACATGGTCCTCGGTTGCGGTTTTTCGCATGGCCCAGGGGGATGTAGTTAATACAATCTTTACCATACAGCTTAATAGATATAATATCGTGGTTTTTAAGACATAACTTATGGGGTCATAATTTGTTCGAGGCAATATTACATAATGTATGTGCTGCCCTCCATCTACCAATGCCAACTGATCGACTAACTTGTTGATTGAATTATCACCTAATTTACTGCTAGGAAATTGTATATATTATACATTGTGATATTGTAAATATTAATATTACATGAATATGGTAGCAGTGATTTGTTTTTTATTTGATCGACTCCACTTATCATACTTCTGGTAGAGTCACACCGAAAAAAACCAAATGATTATATAGAAGGACCTATTATGTCCTAAAATTATTGTTAAAATTACGCCTTATTGCTGAAATGTTGATGTGTATATTTAAAAATGAGTCACTAAACAGGTGACCACTACAGTAGCCCACATGACTGGGCTTCTCCGTATCGTTTCGTCAAATTGAATGAATGTATAAAGTTTTGATGTCTATTGTATAAAAACCCAATATTGAAAGATGAAAACTGTAAATAGAAATAATTACTTCCTGTATCACAGGATCCTTGACATATCAAGATCACTCGCTTTAATAGATAATATATAGTTAATAGTCTGTAACCATCACCCCATCTCTCATTATTTTCTAACCTTTTATTAAAATTTCAAAACTGGTTAATGTTAAATCTAATTAATTACACGAATGGATTATAAATAAACTCCATGCTTAATTTAAAGAGTCTTTGTAGGTCAGGTCATGATGAAAATCACAATTATTTAATTATTTTTGTGAAGATTGTAACTGCCTGTTTAACCTGAATAAAATATGTCCAAAAAATTGTAGTTAATTCAATTTAAAAATATATTATTGATTTCTTCCCTAAGAAAAAGATAGTAGACTTTTCTTTTTCTGTGAAATGCGATGGAGCCTCTCTTTTCGTTGCACCTGTATAGATTTCTTTCAGTCACAGAAACATGGTAATAATTATAGTTGACTGTTTTCAGTTATAATCACGTTCTCTTATCTAAAGACGTAGGACGTAGGCGTGATGACTGATAGTGACTTGCGATAACAATGATGGTTTTCCTAAGAGTCTCTTAAGCACCAGAAATAAACTTTAAGTGGGTGACTTCTTGTTAGCTATAAAAAAGATCTTATTTTTTCTTGCTAATAGATAAGCCAAGTAGAGAACCTCTCGCACCTCTCTGAGCTGAGGGTGTTGAACCTAGCCGGTAACAACATCCAACATGTAGACAACTTAAGCGGGATGGATGCATTGACTGAACTCAACCTTCGCAGAAATAGGATTAGGACCGTGGTAAGTACAGGCGTCACACTATAGATCAACATCAGGAATGTTATCCAATGTTTGAATAAAAGATCACTTTGATTCGATGATAGGGTGTAGAGGAAACCATTTTGACAAGGATATATATTATACGCTTTAGTTAAATATTATTTACAACCGATAACACAATTTTCAAACTTTATTTGTGTGTCTACCTAAATATATTTTTATATCAGAGATACACATTTAAAAACTAAACTATCACTTAGAATATCTTTAAATACATAATGTTTTGTTTTGTTTTTGTATTTGTTTTTAAAGGGTTTTATTCCAACATTCCTGCCATCTGGGCTTCTACATAGCTAAACAGTTTGCGCTGACCCCATTTTGTATCTTTTTTTTTGGTTTTCGAATTTGCTACCTCCACGTCTTCTTCAAACACATAGACGATTCTTTTAAAGGGTATCTCTCACGATGAGTACAACTTTCCACTTCATATTAGTTCCTAATAATATGATAAAGTTCCTCTTACAACTTAAAAGTTTATTTAATATTTTAGTATAAAAATAGCCGGTTGAAGTAGTGAGGGAGAAAAATGACAGCAGGGTGCCACTGGAGCTGCGTCCAACAAAACATGGTCACTGGGCCATCTTTTCCGTATGGGTGCAGTTCTTGAACACAAATAGGTCGATCTAACCACTCTTTAACTCCCCCACTCATTTCCTTTACTCTAGTGTTCATCAAATACTCAACGTCATCTCTATTTATTGCCTTTTCATTATATAAATCAGACTTTGTTCCATCCTGGGCTATCAAGCTAGAGATATTTTTCCTCCCCCGATTTTTTTCTCCAAGTTCAAAAAATACTTTGAAGGACCCCCCCCCCCTCCTCCACTCAGCTCTCGATCTCATCAGAGCCCTATGTTGAATATTTATATTGCATGAATATCATATTTAAAGTACATATAAGCAGCGATTATAAAATGTAAAACATTAAAAATGCGATCGGTAGACATAAGCGCATGTGCACGTAGTGGCGAAAATCTAAACTACAGGCAGTCAGTATCAATATTTGGATTCTGAGATATTTGAAGATTTTTCAATAATATGAGGTAAAATACAAGCTAAACTTAGATACTTATACATATATTTTCATTAGATAATCAATTATTAGTTTTTGGCAAGCGTTTTTAGCCTCCCGAACGAGTGACCGCAAAAGCGTTGGATATGCTCATGCAAGATTTTTGGTCAAAGTGATTAAAAATTGCTCCCCTACAACGAAGAAGAAGCCTATTTAACAGGATATCTGTTGATTTGACTATAGATCACCTCATAATCTGTGATATTGTGTAATTATTGCAAGGTTCGATTTTTTTATTGTTCTACCTAGAGGGACATGACGAGAAATGACTGTCATTAAATTTTTCTAAATTAATTATTATATCTATATTATAACGGCCAGGGCTCGAAAAAAACCTATGTTTACTTGCCCGGGGCAAGTAAAAAATGGCTCTGGGCAAGTACAATTCAATGTTACTTGCCCGAGTGGGCAAGTGGAAATCTCTACGGCCCCGATTTCAAACCCCTCTTGTGATGCCTTTTGACAATGAAACAAGATAATACAGATCAGTGTGATTTCGTTTATAATTCTGCAAATAAATTTGGGCAAGTGAAAAGGATGTCGGGCAAGTAAATCTTGGCTGCCACTTGCCCAATGGGCAAGTGAAGTTGGTAGGAGTTTTTCGAGCCCTGTTAACCTTGATATTTTTGTTCAGGAACTAGTCAGTACGATATAAAAATACCTCGAGATTGTTTGTTAAAAAATATCAGGAATCAAAAATGGTTTTCTCTATGAGAAATTTGGTTCATAAGTTTGATCGAATTTGATTATTTCTGTTTAAAATATTCCCAATTATCGTAAGTAGGGCAGTTGATTCTGGTCCGTATTTTTTTTTTTATAGTACTATGGATATTTTCTTGTTTTGTTTCTGAGGAGAGATTTCAAAAAGGGTATCAATGACCTTCGAATTTATTAAATTTTTCAAAATTGATTCTTTCAGTATACTAATAATTATAAAAATAATAATGAATTCTTTATTCTACGCCTTAAAATATATTACGCCTTAAAATAATATATTAAGTCCTTAAATAATATATTACGCACTTGACCTTATTGTTCAAAGTCTAGTCTAAATTGATGAACCCACACTAAGATGATTTGTGTACAATCATTTTCACTTGTTACAATTCTTTATGTTAAAGGAACACACCCTCTTTCGTCCAATGTTGCCCTAAGATGTACATGTTGGTCAATATATTATTTATTGTATTTATTCATATGTTATCCTGTGGGGTGGTATGGACGCTTCTTAGAGGTGGTTGTAAACTCTTCTTAGATGAATATTTACCATGGCGTAATAGCCTCTGCCGAGGATATTTCACTCCGTCTCAAGCGCATCCCCATCTCCTATCTATCCTAAATCACTCATTTGAAGATCCCGGTGACTATAATAGATATAATCGATAGATAAATGAGTCTCTTGCGCCTGTATCATTATGTATGGTGTGCTTTGGGAGGAAAATACTATTTCAGAATAAGGATGAGACTAAACATCGCCATAGTAAGTTGTTACATCAATCCTTTTGCTACAATATATCAACCCTCTCTGTATTTACGAAATCGATATAATGTTTATAATAAATTTCTATACGTATAAAAACGTGAGACGAATATCGACGGTGTTTGTGTGGCTATTTCTCAATGCGATCAAATCACTAAAGCTCACTAAAACAAGCCAGATTAATTAGCACAAGAATAATGAGTTTTCCCTTCCGAAGAGCTTGAACTATTTTCCCGTGGGAGGTAAAAAATGACTCGGGCACTAATTACGTAGGGACTAGCAGGGGAATGACTTATTTCTCGCCGTGACAGGGTTAAAAGGAGGATGAATTTATGGCGAATGCTTTGTGGTATTGATGGTTCTCCCTTATAGATGATTCCAACTCGTGTATGCCTGGCCGAGTCCCGCTGAACCACGGAATGTATCGCTATTTGTCAATTAAGATATTTTTCTCCCGCTGTTAAAGGCACCTCTAGCTATTTCCAGGGACCCTATGGATATCTCCGCTCTACGTCGAGCGTATGAATTTGCCTCCAGCATCCAGTCTTATTTCACTTGCTCTTATTATCCTGTTTACTCCCCGTTGCTTCCTTTCTCCTTACCGGATACTGAAAATTCCCTCTATTTTTCACTCTTTCGATTAAGATCAAAGGAAATGAAGGGATGGAATTGTGGGAGAATGATTACAACTCTCAAGCTAATTGTTAAAAATAATAGCTACAGATCATCAATTATACCACTCGATCTTCATATCAAATTTGATGTGACAAAAACAGATCCCTCGAGTCACTGATCATACATTATTAAATTTATTAGAAGAAACAGATTATTTTCCTTCAGCGAGAGGCCACTAAGCTGGTATATAGCCATATACGTTGTACTACTGTTACCAGAACTATAAGCTCTTAATCCACTAAAACTCTGTCCAACTTCCTCCCCCTAAAAGAAGGTGTTGTACTGTGGTAACCATTAAGTTGGTTTCTTGTTTTTTTTTCTTTTTGGGGTGGGTGGGGGTGGGGTAGACGTGGCTGGATAATCACTTTTACATTGTTTTCTGGGGTTCTTTGGATACTATCGAATGATTTAAACAAAGGCCACCCTGAATTAAGAGGTAAAGAGTTGATGTATACCTAATTTACTCCACTCTGAACTTTTTCTTTAAACCTCTAAAATGGCCAAAATTCTTTAAAAGGTTTGTGCAATGCAAGCAGGAATATAGAGTAGGTCAACAGGGAAACCCCAGTCGAGTAAACCACAGCCTTTACAAGTAGTGCCATGGAGCAAACAAATCTGGTGTTGTGGGGGCGGGGGGGGGGGGGGGGTTCATAAATTGGCATCCACAACATTGACAGGGGGATCAATGGCAGACATGAGAAAAGGGATGAGGTTGACGAGGAGACGGGAGGGGTAATCTGATAATCCAATTATCCCAGGCAGCTATTTAAGTGCAGAATGTATGCATCAGAAATATGTTGTGTACTGCTAGCTATTAAAATAATGGTTATAAACTGAGTCTTTAGATTCATTCCACAGAAAGGGTGTGGTATATGAAATAGATCCTTTTATTTTTTCAGTATGAGGGGTTGGTACGAATAATTTTGTTTTTTCGCCACATCAGACCTAGAGTTATAATCTTTTTATCGCTATTGGCTTAATTTTTAGAGTTTATAAGCATATTTAATCATATATATGTGCCTCTCTTCTGTTTTTTAACTTTTGGATCAATAGCTTCCTATGAAGGCCAAACCAATATCTAGCAAAGAACTATAAAATAAAACCAAACAGGAAAAATGGAGTAGCTTAATAAAGAAAAGAAGAATAAGGTGGTATGGGCATGTAATAGGACTACCAGAAAATGCACCAGCCAAGATTGCTGTAGAGGAGGCACTAAGAAAAGGGCGGGCGGGCAGACAGCAACCTGGCTGTCTGTGCTACAGAAAGACCTAGGCACTCAAAACATGACAACAGAGTCTGCACAGGTTGTATTTTTTTGGTCGGAGGTGGACCTTGCTCATGAAAATGAGTGCTCTATATATGGGTTTCTGACAAAACTGAATATACTGCACAATCCGCTTGCTGTTCAGCATTGTTTCATGCAGTAGGAATCATGGATGAATGTACGGTCAAAGATGAATGTACTGCACAATCCCCTTGCAGTTCAGCATTGTTTCATGCAGTAGGAATCATGGATGAATGTACTGCACAATCCGCGTGCAGTTCAGCATTGTTTCATGCAGTAGGAATCATGGATGAATGTACTGCACAATCCGCGTGCAGTTCAGCATTGTTTCATGCAGTAGGAATCAAAGACGAATGTACGGTCAAAGATATTGTGTACTGCACAATCCGTTTGCAGTTCAGCATTGTTTCATGCAGAAGGAACCAAAGTTGCTTTATTTCAATTCAATTCAATTCAAATATTCTGTTATTGTCTGATTGGTACAGAAACAAGTGGTAGGCCAATTCTGGCGTGCCAGGTCTTTCTATTGCGTGGAAATGGTGTTGTTTTTAGGAATTAAGTGTAAAACGTTTGGACGTATGAACTGATTACTACATTATAATTACATTCATTCAAACATAAAAGGTTTACACCTGTCGTAGACAGTGGGGGTGCAACTTGTTACTATATTATCGTTCCTAGATTAGAAGCATTTTACAAATTGTCAATTTTAAGAGTGATTTTACCGAGATGCATAATGCAAATGAACAATTATTTGAAATCGCTGGAGAAAGCATTAGAGCAAGTTAACTCTTATAGCAGGCCATCATATTGTTAGGGGGACGTGTTTATAACAATTTAAATCAAGATTCAGAATCCCAGTACAGCCTATTGAAATGACTGCTAGTTTTTTCAATGCATAGGAAATCCTATACTCCTTTATCATGTTAACCCTGTGGTGTGCATTTATTGATTTCCTATTTATACATGCATGTATTGAAATTATGTTGTAAAGGTATGGTAACCATGAAAAACGCTCGAATGTGAAATGCGTCTACCTATTTTTCTGTAAGTAACGAAATGAAAATGTTTAAAAAAAAGAGAGACAGAGACATGCAGGCTGACAGACAGGGACACAGAAACAGAGGACAGAGCGAGATTGAATCCCCCAGTCACCTAACTCACCCCCACCTCTCTCTCACGATTCCAAAGTCACAGACACACTCGTGGCAAGCGCCTTAGGTGAAATCATTATCTCTTCAGCTATCAGTTTTCAATTTACATGTCCGAAAGCGGCTGTGGCTTGACAAGCAAAAGCCTACTCACGTACTCGCTTGTATGAATCTTTGGATGTATGACCCATTCCATAAGGTCTTCTGCACTTGAAAAGTAATGTGAAAATATTAGATGTATTTTTTGTTCATTCCATCTCTAAGTTTTCTAGGAGAAAAATAATTTATATTTCTCATGTGAGCTTTGAATGGAAGATCACTTGATGCGTCCCTGGGTCGCTTTGAGATTGGCCTCCACTGGGGAATGATTTTCACCTGTATGACCTGTGGGGGGGGGGGGGGGGGTTGCTTTATTCCTTGAGGTCGATGGTGCGACTTGTCATTAATAATTTCAAACCAAAGTTCTATCTCACTCCACACAGGTGATGTAGCCACTATATATGTAGCAAATATAAATGTTCATGATTGGGGCTCGCGCAGAAATGTGACCTCGAAATACGATTCCAATTATTATTAACTTTTTGAAAATGTTCCATTAATATTAGATATAATGTCTAAAGTTCTGCCAGCTTTTAACTGACGTAGAATGAAATGCTTATTTTCAGACTGACGTGGACAACCTAGCAAGTCTTCAGAGGCTTTTTCTCAGCTTTAATGAGATTGGAGGGTAAGTGCATTTTTTGCATTCACCATAACTCTCAACCTGTGGCAGAAAATACGAGTGTGCTGATATAATCGCCATTTTAAAAAAAAAAAAAAAATAAAAAAAAAAAGGTTTTATTCAATATATCCTGCCAACGAGGCTCTTACAATTCTAACTGACATTCGTATTGCGTCCTTTATCTTTTTTTTTTAGTTTTTTTCTGCTTTTTTGTATTCGCCATTAATTAAATCATAAAATATATGTTTCGACATACTATTATTATGTATACCAAAAGGTTTGAGAGATGTTTCTGCCTGGGGCACTAACACCATCTATTAGTATGTTACGTCTGCGAAACACTAATTATGTTGGTTCTCGGTGACGACAAACAATGACGATTTTGGTACAGAATGAGTGTTCAATTATTTTCCCGGAGCTAAAACAATAATGTTATTGTGTATCTGTAATTATAATTTGTAGTTCTAAAATAGAACCGCTTGAAAGCTAAGTACTATGGATCTCCATCTTGAAAGACCTTGATTACTGTAAATAGTATATGGCGTCATTGAAATGTACGCATATTACGCGTACATGGACGTGAATATCATTTTGAATTGAGTTGGGGGGGGGGGGGCATAGAAATCCGACATGCCTACTGCAAATAACATATAATATGTGAAAGTAAAATGAGAGTATTCTCCTACCCTGATTTCTGCTAAACTCCTTCTCATGGCCTTGAGAATCGCATATATCATAGACACATCATGCTGACATTATTGTAATAACTTGTTTAAAGCGATGCACGCAAAAATGTGTCATCTTGAGTTTCTACATAAATTTCCCCGCATAGTCTCTGACCCAATTTCTGGAAAATAAAATTTACTTTCTATTGTTATGACCTCCCTTTCCGGCCCGTGTATTACATATCCTCACTTGTTTTTCTCTGCCTCAGGTCACCCATTATATATTATTTACTTACAATTCTAAACCATGCGTATTGTAGTTGTTTGAACTAAGGACTCATCTAAGCATTTTCAGTTATTACCTTTAGAAAAATCTGTGTTCTTCACAATGTGGTCAGTGATATATATATCTTATGACCCGATGTCTAAAATAATGGGAATAAATATAGTACTTATTGCGCAATGTGGTATAGTATAGGAAGAAGGTAGACAGAGCCTTTTTCCGTGAAAGGTGGTCTGAATATTATGTCTTTTCTTCTATCCAAGTGGGAAGGCAACGATGAAAATGTTTGCCACAGTTTCAAGAGCGCACACGCAAGTAACACAAATGACAATAGTCTTTTTATAGCAGTCATATCGCTTCGTTCAATCATCAAGTAACACAATACCTTTGGTTCTAAAATTGGTTTGTGTATATATTCATTATGCAAAGTTTCTTCTCTTATCTGGTGGCCTTGCCCCTACTTACGAACAATACAATATGAATAGTCTTTATATGTAATGCATTGCCAGTCCTGTTTTTGGCCTTGAACATGATTTATATAATTGTTCATTCCAAGATGCTATATTCTTGTCCTCATTTATCTTTCCTTGTATATGGTTGTTGACACTGTATTAATCATAGACATAGGATTTCCTCAGAGTTGAAGTGGAATAAATAGAGTGAAAAAACTCGCGACGCTGCTAGTTATACATTCATATAACGGTGTACATTGGGTCATAACAATTCTCATTACTCCCTCGGTTCACGCCTTTATACCACTTTTTTTTAAAAAAAGCCCTATAGCTTTTGTGGTTATTATAATGTTTTGCATCGCATACAGCGAGACTACGCCCCACCCCTTTGTCAAATACAGTTGCGCAGGTTGGTATGTCGCGCAGAATATAAATCTGGCACACCGATACCTGCGCCGTCAGAACCACCGCGTCAATTACCATAAAACACCATCTATAATGTGCTGGTGTGTACCGGAATTAGAGAGCATGCAGCTATATAAATGCGTTACTGCAAATCAACCAGGCTTACAGACACACTCCCCCTTTCTATGGCAGATTTTGTAGCATTTAATCAATATACCCGATCAGCCACGTTTCTCTCTTTTCAGCCGTCCCCCTTTCTTTCTATAACCAGTTGTTTTTAATCCTGAGGCCTCCGGTAAGGATGAATCAAGTCTCTTTTTTTCAGGAGAAATTAGATAGATTATAGTGTGGCGTTGGTAAAAATGCTTATATCTCGCATGTAGTTACCAAGTTATCATTCATGTAATTGAGTTTACCGATTAACTATCTTTAACTGACAGGAATATGGTAGTTTTCCCCCAACGTGTCATGTTACGCCATGTACAATATACAATTTCTGACAATGTCATCTTGAGTTTCTACATAAATTCCCCGCATAGAACTATAGCTTTTATTTTGCTGTGGTATGCAAAAGATTTGGCACAAATTCATTTCCCAGCACGTTGTTCGATATTAAGGAACAACCATGGAAGTGTTGGGCTAATCCAATTTAGAAGATTAATTAATCTTGACGTAGATAACACTGTGTGGTAATGAGATTTGAAGGATTGGGCTATCCCATCCAGAAAAAAGTGCTCCCTCTAAAAAGAGTTCCCCCTCCCCAGAATGCTGAACACATCATAAGAGTGGCGACCGATTTGATTAAATAATTTGATTCATATGGACACAATTAGGGTCAAATACAACGATGTTTATCAAGCATTAGGCAGACAGTCAATAAATGACACATACATGTACACACACAATCTTTTGCAGCATTACGTTGCAAGTATGTAATACAGTTAAAAACAAGTTGAATAATATTTGAGGCTAAGGAAAATCGACAATATTTGGTTAATAAAACGTTTGGAGATATAGATGGAGAATAAACGATGTGGATCGTTTAGGAAGCAGTCACGAACTAACGAGGATGGACTCACGTGGGTAGCCACACCTCAGAGTAGAAGGGATGTTTTACTCTAAGGCCACACTGAGTGTAGATGGTGCCTGCTTACAAATAGTACAGACACTTTAGCATGGAGCCCTGTAGTTTTATTGATTGTCACTAATCATTTATGAGATTTTAACCTAGACCTAGATCTAGATTTCCCTATAGAGAGATCAATGCTTTTCCTACAGAAATTTCCCCCCAACATCATTAACTTTAATATGAAACACATAGTTCAGAATCCCTGACTCTTCAGGATATGATGCACCAGGTGTCCTCTATTCCACCCAAAATTCAGCTTTACATTATACTCTTCCTGGTTCCTACATTGTTGAACAATGGTCCAAGACTTAAATTGGTATTTTCACTTGAATTCTGTGCCCACATACTATTTTAGTATTACTAGTATTTAGTATTAATAAGCACTATAATTAATAATGGGTCTTATTAATTAAGAAGAAATAATTTGATGCAATAAAACCATTTATTTCATTCATTTATAACTAGTATTACCAAATAATCTCGATTTTACAAAAAATATAACCGAGAATCATTTTGGTTGGTGCTTTTGTTTTTCTTTTAATCCTTTATTGCGAGCCATAGATTCAACAAATGACTATTTCACGGCGTTTGTTTGGATGTACGTATGGGTCTTTCCAACACAGCTTTTATTGCTGGTTTCATTTGTGTTAGCATCACATCCCATGCCGGGTATTTATTTTTTCCTTATGGCCACATTGGGGTAATGTGTGGACGTTCTTGTCGTATGTTGTCTTCTGATGAATGGCAAGCAGCGCAGTTCCTGCTGCGAATAATGGTCTGTTCCATCTAACTTGAGCCTCATCAGAATGGCAGCTAGAAAAAATGGGTAGACAGGAACGTTTTCGTAGTACCTTAACGTCTTGACAAGTTTCGGTCTTTGTTGCGCAAAAAAATCAATCACCATGTTTTACTCGCTCGGTTCGGATTATCATTTTTTCGTCCTTAGGAGCAGGATTTCATTCGAGTTAAGCACCACTAGTCTGGGTCTCATTTCAAAATCTTTGCCATCTTAATTTAAAAAGTTATGTTTTCTCAGGAAAAGATATTTTCACGACCTAGCTGTTCCCATTTTGTTCCAACATCTACCCTTTTAAAAATATAATATAACACTTATATATGCTAGCTATTTCAAGTGTTTAACCCTGAGGAGAAAGCCATATTATCATAATTTTAAAGTATCGCCATAGGGGATTTTGATTGTGTTTACTAACCTTTGTTTTACAACACTGGTACACGAATCCTAAAATGTTCTACACTCTTCTGAATAAGATCGAGTTTTTCCAGAGCAGTGGTGTTGACTCTAGCGGTGATCTATGACTAGATTTTGTGGCCTTTCCAAGCCACTCCCGTTGTGAGGCCAGGTCTCTCTGAATGTCACATGATGCAGCTTATTTACATGCTTTCTAGCATCGTTACCAGCCAAGCATGCTGGAGAAATGTATCACCCACGCGCACGCTTCAAGGCAGCGATGGTGTTAGTCGAGCAATTCCCCCCTTGTCTTTACACCCCTAAAGACCATTATTGCAGTCATACATTTGGTATTTCTATGCTGATAAAACCCCATGTACATATATATGGCATATAAAAATGGTCGATTCCATTTCTCTAGATGAGGTTGGGAGTTTTTACGGCACATCTGGGTGTATTCTGTATGGAGGCGAGTAAAAAGCAACAATATATTACAAGTAAGCATGGTCTTTCCCTGTAAAAATGACCCATGTTATCATTTTCCCTCCATATTATAAATGGTTCTATCGGAAGCATAGTATTTCTTATGTATCGCTTGGTCTGGATTCCGTCTCAGAGCTGTATCACTCGACCAGTTATCCTTAATCCTTCTCCATTATCTAAATGAGACCTAGTCCACAGGGATCCAGTTGGGCTTAGTTGCGCCTGTATATACGTGGCGCATACATATGGTCCTCAATTGAGTTGAAGATATAGAACCTTCTGTGTGGAAATTGGATGATGAAGCAAAATGTAACAAGGTCCTTATTCTTAAACTTGTTGACAGATGCATGGCCCCCGGACTTTTTTGACCGCTGATTATTCACTACGCATATTATATAATATATTATAGTACTTAGTAGGATTTTCATTCGAGGCGTGGGTACAGATCGTTTTTGATCTTGACTTCCCCCGATAGCATGAGAAACCGAACAGTTTGAGAGAACTGGTACCCAGAGATATTTCAATTCATCTGACTGGGCCGCAATGATGACTATCAAAAGAACGTAACCGAAATGTTATTAATGGCAATAAAACCCAAGAGGTTTTTAGGGAGGGTTACGGGGACGATCGTACCTGACAGGCAAGATCATTGCTGCCCAGCTCAGCTTTAAAAGACCTGTCATTTTGGATGAATAGGGGATGAAATAGATTCATCTGATGTCCAAATTATTCACATATCCAACTGTAAACACCTACATGAAACGGAATATATATATATAGAATGGCAGTCGACTAGTGTTCCGTTCCGTGGGAATCCTTTATGACATTCCGGCAGGAAAAGAGTTGATCTGCCGGTATGTGTTGCAATTGATCATTAATGCAGCTTACCACCTGTTTCGCTAGGACCTCACCCCTTGTTTTTCTCTAGATAATATGAGGCAAAATTGTCTAGTAAGTAAAACATACATTGTAAAACTAATGGAGCCCACATCTGTCAAGAGTTATGGACAGATTTAAGATCGTCAATTAACCAAGAGAGTGTTCTCATTTCTTGCTGTTAATGCATTTTCTTTAAAAACATACATTTGTATGGTAAGTAATGGAACTAACATCTGTCAAGAGTGATATAAAGTTTCAAGATAGATGATAAACCAAGAGAGCATTCTCATTTGTTGCTCTTAGTGGTTCGTGCTGTTTCTAGTGTGGTACAAAAGCTCTCTCCTTGATGACAAGCTCTTTCTGTCGCTTCCCCTACTCACGGCAACTCGCTTGACTGCGATTGATATCAATTAAACTGATTTAATTTAGCTGTTCCTTCTTGTGTATCACCAAAGTGCTAGAGCTTTGCAAAGGAAATTATTCAGATTAGTTTCAAGTAGGCATCCGACTATAACATTTGTATAGAAATGGCAATCTCCTGTGCAATGCATATATAAATACAGGCTATCTTTGACAAGCTAATATGTATTACCACGTCAAATTATAAGAACTGAGATTTCAATAAAGCTTCCAAAGAATAGGATGACTTGGAAGACCTGGATCTCCTGAAAGTTTTGTTATACCCGAATATTGTATAACTTTATTCCTTTTTCCGATGATTGTGTTTTACGGAAATAAAAATAGTACATACATACATACTCTGCTCAAGCTTGTATTGCTTGTATTGTATCAGAGTTTTTACAACTGATGTCAGGACTCAGTTGTAAACGGATTGGGTAGATTTATGTCAATCATTGATTTGGATCTTATTTGGCACCCTTCTTTATCTTCAAAATGGGCATGTGATATCGTGAGATATCATCTCACAGTGTGAACAATTTTCGTTATCTTTACCTACCCCCATCGTTTGTTGGGATTGTATCAGTGACACACCGTAGTTGATTCTTATTGCATCAGTGCCTTGCTGGCCATGCTGGGAGGGGGTGGGGTTGGGGTGAGGGAGCAACACAACACTTAGATTTAAGATCTAAGATGGCACTATTATATATAAAGTGGATTTAAGATTTAAGATAGGTCATTCTATTTATAACTGATTTTCTTATTTGTTCTGTTATGGGTGCTATTTGTTTTAAAACCTTTCTATCTAGCACGAATTTCTTTTATTTCTTTCTCACAAATCTATGTTCCTGGGGTATCTTGCCAGACAGTGGCAAGAGAATAGATGCAACTCTAAGAGATGCAACCTTTGTCGGTGTTTTATTAGTAACAGATTCTTTGACTTTGAAACATGTAGGTCTTTTACACTAGACCTGGATGGCAGTTTATATATAATTCTTAGGATTTTGTTCTGAATAATTTGTAATCGATGGGTTTATGTTGCTTGATGAGAATCATGAAAGATATCAGATGGTCTAGCTATAATAGGTAGGATCATTACCTTGTAGATGAGTAGGAGTGTTTCTTTGGGTATCTTGTCTCTTAATTTTGCTAAATGCCAGCTTTTATAGCTGAGAAGGCCTATTAATTTCAATATGATCTGTTTAAATTTCAATTAACTGTCTATGTTCGTATCAAGATACTTAAATACTGAGACTTCTTCCAGGGTTATACCATCCAAGGGCTATTACATTGCAGGGTAATTCATACAACTTTTGGCGTTCCCACCTCAACCCAAGAATTGGCCTATCAAAGAATGTTTGTGTTTTTGATTTTGCTAGTTTCAAAGAGATTCTATTTATACAACACCAATGGCTTACTCCATCAAGGTCAGCTTGCAGACATTTTGTAATATCAGTAGTGCTTGGGCCTGCTTTATATATAATAGTGTCATCTGCAAATATTTGTATATGGGAATGTCTTATGCAGAGGTTATTTTAACTCTTTACCATAAATACCAAAAGTCTTAAGCTTATATATTAAGCTTTGGAAACGCAAAAACCAGAAAAACATGTCTGTTAACAGTATACTGATTCTTGTTGAATTCCCAGATATCCTTTCTCCTAGAGCCCACTGGAAACTTCGAGCGTTGGGTCAAAGATATATTTTGTTTCCCAACATTAGATGAAAACCATAATGAAACAAAAACAACTACTAGAGGCATCTAGATGGCTGTTCAATAATCTAGAATACTTTGCATGTCTACCTGCCGTTTGAAAACGACTGCAGGAGATGAGGTGTGCAACTATTTTCACTTCAGTTACCAACCATAATTTTGAAATGGCACGTTCACTAAAATACCTTACACGTCTATTCACACTACAGAAACAGATAGAACCACTGACCCCATCTCTGATCTGTGAGCCCCGAATTCATATACTTTCGATCGGAATCTCAGCGGTTTATAATCTCATTAAAATTATAACCTATCATTAATCATTTTAACTTCATTAAAACTACTTTTCTCCAACTGCCGTCTCCACTCTTTTGTGTCCAGGATCAGTAATGATATGAGCAGAGCAAGATATTCTATACGCACATACTAGATGGTCGAGGTTGCTTATAAATGTCCCTGCCTGCTCTTCTCAGGAAGGCCAGAAAAGTCACTGCATCCGATTTTCTGTTTGCACCAGTCCCTGCAGCAAAAATTAAGGTAAAAATCCGCCAGGGTCTGGAGAGACTGTATGGCCGGATCCAGAGAATACCATTTGATGAATATAATCAAAGAAATACACGTTAGTTTTACAGGTGACGATATCAAGGAACTTCAAAATATTACAGGCCATGGCTTGATGTTTTCTTGAGATATGAGCCCGTCCCAAATGAGTTTATAGAAATTTCTATATGCATGAATTCTTGGAGCATCCAGATGAACCTGGCACCTTCTAGTACCACTGGATTCCTGCTTCTACCTGTCCAAAGCACTTGCGCGACACTTTCGTTGTCGCAACATATGTTCATCCTACCCCCTATGTTGTGATTTGTAATGAGGGTGTCTAGGGCAACCACTATATATCGACAGCTTCCAGCTTTGTTTTCGGATGGATAAGGTCATATCCTTGCTGTCGATGGTGACGCCTCACCAGGTGTCTGATGTACTGGCTTCCTGTCACTTCTCTTAAGCTCTTCCAAGAGCCTGGATACAATTAGGAGGTTGGAAACACACTTATCTTTGGACGGAGATACTATGATGATGTCGTCCCATTATACCTTTCCCCATACACCTGCCTCAGACAATATAGCAGATATAGCATCAGAGATACGCTGCATGTGCATGCTTGAGCAGCGTGCCCCAAAGAGCATCTTTGTCTCCAGATAGTACGTACCAATCTTTCCACTGCATACATTGTAAAATCCAATTGCGTGGGCAGGACCTGAAGTTTTTGTAGGCCTGACTGACATCGATTGATGCCATATGTGCTTCAGTCATTATCTTTAGATCTACCCGTTCCACCCACACCTAGATAAATCTTAGTATGGAATGGTCACATCTAAAGCAAACACCACATTATGTAACCACTAGTTACCACCTGCTGTTTATTGTTAGATAATGGTGGACTAGCCTCCTTGCTATCAAAATATACCTTTGCAAAATGGCAGTGTTATGGTTTCTTGTTTTAGTAATTATAGAATATAGATAAATACCTATTTCTAAACATGACCTTTGAACCAGAATTCTATCTTCAGGTACCGGTACCCCCTTTCATCTCGTATCGTCGTAGCTCCTAGCAACCAGATGGTTAGCAGTTGAGATTCTTATTTAAGGTCTACACATTGGGTAACGTCTTGAGGTTCTATGTGAACTCATGCAAATAGAGAACTCTGGAGGCAGAGATAATGAATAGAATAGTGTCCTGATTATTTTAGGGTTCCATCACAGGGACCAGGTAATGGAATGATGCTAGCGACTGCGCAAAGTGTAGAGCTAATGACCAAGACGCAGCTTTGTGGTAATAAGCAAGGGATGGACGAAAGTGATCGACATTGCTACCTGGACATGCGCTATTCACTCATCTTCTGTCCATTGGGAAACCATCATGTTCTGTTATAATCTTATATCACTCTCAATTACAGCAGATTTCTTTCGATTCGGAGCTCGTTCCCCCTGCTTATTATATGCAATGATTTCCATATGGCTGCGGTTTTTTTTAATTTATAGATCTGCGCCCATAATGTCTCCTCCCATTGTCGTACACTTGCTTCCCCATACATGAAACCTTTTAATCTGCTCGTACTGCTTGCCACCATTAACCCTTCCATTACTCATATACTACTATTTTATATGCATGACATATTCACAGGGTTAATCTATCGCTTACTGCAGCTCATCCCATCCCAACCCGACGCAGCACCATTACAAATGAGTTATTATTGTGTATCGCTAGGTCCTGTGAAATGAGCCGTTCTTCCTATGGTCTTTATGGACTCGGGAGCATTTGTGAATACCAAACCTTCCCCCTATCATATGACCTTCACACCTCGATATATATTTTGCTTGGCTAGCCATAGCATACAGCGTACGGAGATCTCACAGGCGCTGGTCCTGATCCCTGAAGGCTGGTCACCAACCTTGCTGACCTAAGCCACCCAGGGGGATTGGGGCTAAAAGAGTGCTGAATTTGTAACTGGCTTTGCTTTGACCGCGTGAACTTTCAGGGGCATATCCTGGTAATATGGAAGCCACATTCTGAAGCTAAATATCTTGAAGAAACTCCAACCTTTCGTCCCAATTGGTCGTTCCTTTACGGGCTCTTTTATGAGGGGCACTATTTTGGGCACTATTTGTGAACTGAATGGCTTTTGTACTTGCTTACAAATGGTATAGGAGAGACTGTTGTCATTGTCGCTATTCCTTCTCATACATATCCTAGTTGTTTCTTCCCGCTGTAAAATGAGCTGTCCCTCGTGCATATGATCATGGAAATTGCCTGCTCTGACATTTTTTGCGCTCATTTCTAGTTTTAGTCTGCCACCACTGTTAGCCAGTGGTGCTCGCACTGATTGTAAAGTGAGCTTTTCGAGAAATACTCATTGGAAAGAGAGACAACATAGGGCATTCATCCAACACTTACCCTTAATTCTTAACTTAATTCACCAGTGTTTGAATTTTACGGGTGGATTGGAATAAGGGGTAACTTAAGATTTATCAAATGAAGTTTTTAATACAAATGAGGTTACATATGGGTACCTGATTAACAAAATAAAAAAACCCACCCATGCTCGCTGCATGGGTGGGTTAGTTTAACGAAGTTCCTCATCTATCACGAAAAGGTTCTAGGAATAGTCATCTTCATCGTTAATGAGCATGCACATACATCAAAATAAGACATTCCCATGATAGGAAAGCATAATTATATGCGTCCAGTCGAGAGTATTGGTGTTTTTCCAATATGCGCATTTTCTATTTTGAATGTTGTAATTCTGTAATTGTAAT
Source organism: Sthenelais limicola (assembly GCA_942159475.1). Classification (NCBI taxonomy): domain Eukaryota; kingdom Metazoa; phylum Annelida; class Polychaeta; order Phyllodocida; family Sigalionidae; genus Sthenelais; species Sthenelais limicola. Next base: position 109,458,262 of record OW804096.1, on the reverse strand, counting down.
TGCTTAAATATAAAGCCTGAATAAAACTATTTTCAAATGAAATATGGAAGGAGAGACTGCTCCTGCCGGTATGGCTTCCTCCCTTCCTCCCCCTCTCCCTCCCTTCCTCCCCCTCTCCCTCACTTCCTCACTTCCTCCCCTTCCACTTTTGTCCTTTCTCATTTTCTCCAAATGTGGTAAAATCTCACGTGGTGCAAGAGGCTGATGCAACACGTTTATTTGAGGGTATTTTTTCACCAGGACCAGAAAGGCAATCTTGGGGCAGTATACAGTAAGTGGCTCTAACCTTGGACAGAGGCACACAGCTGCCTTATCCGAAGGCAAGATTTTGCCCGATTCTAATGCACTCACCGTTGATGTAAAAGTCTGGCTCTTCTGACTAAAGCTAAAACGTACTAAAACGGTACAAAGAATGTTGCCTTTTTCGATCTTGGCGGATGCTTTTATGTCAAATATCCTTCCATAGTAGATAACTGTATCGATGTTCCAGTTATTGAAAAAAACATTTTTCTTTGCGTCTCTTGAAATTTCCGCTGTAAAATGAGCTGTCCCTCGTGCATATGTATGTTAGTTTAGATATTGGTCAATGGTTCAAGTTGCAACAATAAAAGGAACTAAAATCTTATATTTTCTCGATCTTGGGAATAGTTTCAATTCAATAAGCCATTTGGAATATTAAACCCAGATCTGACATGAGAGAAGGATGAGGAATACTCGGATACATGGACATCCTCTGCACCCCCACCACAGTCTCTTAGTTCTAGAACTTCCTTGTAGACGTCGCTCAAATGCTTTGAGGCATTCCTCCGTGAAGGTGGAACTATAGTAGCAGGTGGCTGCCCAGGTGGCTGCTTTATCCCATCCTCCCTAGGCAGACCCTCTATTCCGCAATGAGTTACTCCATACTAGTATGTAGAAACTGGTTGCGGAGTATAGGGCCTGCCTAGGGAGGATGCTTTATCCTGGCCCACCATACCGTATACACTCCTTTTAGCATCCGGAAACCCAGTATCATTGCTTTGGCACTTCTAGATATACCTCCAAATGAACGGTTAGATATATTATGGTCTTATTTCATTTGGAGTATTCTATACTAGGCGATCCCATGAGGTCAAAACGTAAAACACTCATTTGTTTTGGAAGCAGATCCAGGACTTAATTTCCCAAGGTTCAATGGGGGCACTGCCCATATTCACCCGAACAAAGATTGCTGTCATTGGCCCATGCGCGTTTTCCTTCCAAGTGAATGGTTGCTACAACCTCTCTGACCTCTGCTACCCAACCATCGTTTTGTTGTCTAGATGGACCACTGCTATTCTCCCTCAGGCAGTCTTTTGATAACTTGGTGGATCACAGGGTCACCAGATCTTTTTGAGCTTATATTCTTTTGATATAAATGGAATTTGATTTTTCTATAGTCTGATCTTGAATAAAGTCCATCCACTGGATAGCGAGACATCTTTAAGTTTTCTTATTACTTTTTAAATATCGGGGTCTACCTTATCTATCCATCACTATATGAAAAGCTTGAATTCGAGACAGACTTTTTTTTATAAAGAGAATTGATATCAGTAAGTTATAATTGGTGACTTGAATATTAATTTATTGTCACGGGATTGCGACACAAGGGATCTGAAAGATGAACTCATTACTAACAAATAGTCTGGACTAATATATACAGTAGCTTACCAGATGTAGTGACAACCCTAATGTAATTGCTTTTATTATTGGAAACTTAAAACACCTCTCATCGGCTTGGTCAATATGTTAAAACCTTGTATATAAAAAAGGCAAGGAAAGTTAAAGAAAGAATTAAAAAAAGGGTGCTCATACAGATCATATGCGCTGTAGAAAAGATGGCCTGCAAAATTTAAATTGGACTGTCTTTTGGGAAATAAGTAACCCAGATAAGCATGGAAAATATTCTTCGCTTATCATATTTGAAAAGTACTTTTTTAAAAGCCCTATACAATCATTATATTAAAACCAAGCCAACACCATGGCTATGTCTCTCAAGATCTAATACAACTATAACATGATTGAGACTATTTTCTACAAAAAATGCACTAAATCGAAGAATGAAGAGGATACAATTAGAGCTAGTCTACTAAGAAATGATGTGAATGAAGCCTTTAAAAGAGCTAAGTCGATTCTCATGCGATTCTCACAGAATTTAGTGAAAAAGGGTCCTCTGCGGCGCAAAATTGCATGAGAATCAGATCAGTGGACTAGGGCCTTTATGCCAATAAACATGCCTTATATGCAATCCATATCCTGGGTATCCAAATTTAACTTACTATGCAGGAAGACTTCAATTTTGGCAATAGCTTCAGCTCTTCAATAGCTTCACAAAACTCTGCAAGGCTAAAAACCAGTCAGGTAATAAGGAAAAGTCTTAATTAACAAGAAGCTGTGCACTGTCATTAACCAAATCTATGGTCCTCTGTTATTTTGACTACATTGATTTCTGCTACCTATCCCTAGTGCTAAGTTAGGGACTTTGCTTTATTACCCACTTTTTAAGCGAAAACCTTGAAAATTAACATGTTCTTTTTGTTCATAGATATAGGAGCCAGAATCTTGTCTAAGTTTCAAGTGATTATGATTTTGGTATCATTGAATTCAAATTTAGAACCTTAAAATGGAATATTTTCCTCCAAATGGTCATATTCAAATTGTGCCATAGGCATTTTCTTGGTCTTTTTTTCAAGAATAAAAGACCATTATGCCTGCATATGTCATATCAAACTTTAATTAAAAGAAGAAAATTAATTAGAATTTTTAAATAGATTGACTCCGAATATTGTATTTAGTAAGTAAAGAATCAAAGAAAAGAAAATTTATTTCCACAATTTGATAGAAAATACAATTCTTGTCATTCATAGATTTTGACCATACATATTGAAGTTTTTCAAGTGTTTTATCACATTGTCATGTATGTATAAATTGGGTCTAACTTTACCCTAAAATATGTACTCCAGTTTACAGAAATGTAAAATATTTTGCAATACAGAAAATATAGTTTATAACATAACACAGCAAAGGCTTCTGCCCTTAAGTGAGCCAGTGACAAATGTTATTTGAGTGAAAAATGTGGGGCCTCTCTGTGATTCTGAAAAGTGTCATGTTAATCCTTACAATTATTGGCCCTGAAGAGAAGAGACTGGAGATGGCCTAAGACCTCAAGACATGGACAAATTGGTATTGTACTACCACTGCTATTGACCTAGAACGTTCGGGGGTATTTTTGCAAGGTGGCCATAACCCCCCCCCCCCCCCCCCTTGGCGACCAGACTAATAGATGTAAACAGTTATTGATCATATTTTCCCATAATTTCTAGAATTTGGTCTTCAATAATTAAAATTAAACTAATAATAGGTCCCAATTGGGTGCAATATGGCGGCAACCTTGCTCCAAATGCACTTTCCAGCATTTACGTATGTTAGTTATGACGTCATCATTATTGTCTCCATGACAACATACCTATACAAATATTTCTAATGTGTTTGTCTGTATATATTTTAAATTTCAGCAAAATTTCAATGGGATAATAGTACCATTAGTTGACTTCTTCATATACCTATCTAGCCTGTGTTATGCTTACACCTTCATTTCGAAAAGGATTCCCAAAGTTTAAGATGATAGAGAGTCAGACTGAAAAAAGTGAGATTTCGGCGGGTCCTCTAAATAATTATTTTGGGAGATAATGAAATTATACCCTAAGAAGAACATATATCAAAATACTCTATCTGGGTTACCTTTGAATTGGTCTGGAATAGATAGACCACTAAATAGACAATTTTATTTTTTGACGGAAATTAGCTGAGAATGCAGCTTTAACAGCTAAATTAAATGCTTAATGATTGTAATGCTTGTAATAGAAGACCGTCATAACCTATGACGTCACATAGATTCTCAGCATTATCTCAGATTAGTGGTAACACGGCAAAGCAACAGGTCATTTTAAAATTGTAATAGAAGACCATATATATGATACGATAATGTTCATTTCTTATCCATATTTATTATTTGGATATTAGATCGCTGGTTTCATAATCAGAGACAAAGGACCTAAGAAGAAGAAAACGGATTTGGGACAAATTCTGTTTCATAATCAAATCTTCTCAAAGTTGTGAAATGTTCGCAACAAATTTCCAAGTGCACGCTCCCTGTCTGCACTAATCACCCAGTCATGCTTCAATGCAGACACCTGAGTGGGTGAGGCAAGCTTCCCCACTCTAATCCACATGTGTTATAATTTTCCCAAGTCTGCAAACTGCAAAATGCGCTATGCATACTGCAACTGTGTTTAGTTAAGAAATTGCCCCATAGTTCTGAAATTTCGTTGCGAAATTGTCTCAAAGTATAGACAATTGTCTCAAAATATAGACAATTGTCTCCAACTGGAGACATTTCGCAAAATTTGATTATGAAATGGAATTTGTCCTAAATCTACCTTTTTATGTCTTAGGTCCTTATTATGAAGCAGGCCCCAGAAGATTTTATGGTATTGTCATTAAACAAAAAATACCTAGATACAACCTATATAGAAAAGTCGGATCTTTCTGTTGCTAAGTTTGGATCAGAATTATTGTTCATAATTATTACTTTCCTTATTTTGCAATAACTGTTGTACATGCCTCTTCTCAATATAATAACTGAATATATATAATGTTCCAGGTCATATTACATATGACTGGGATTAAACAATGACAAGTAAATGGATATTCTGAAGAAAATGACAATATCATTTAGCGCTCTTTCTCGGTACTGAAATAAAATTAGATGGAAGGAACTATGTTATGCAAACTGGCTTCTATGCCTCACACAAGAGCTAGCACCCTGGACCTGGTTGTTAAAAAGCCTCATTATGATCTAAGTATTTGATGAAAAATGAATGAGGTAATAAACAGTTGGGAACCCTTTTAGAAAGTTTAGAAAGGTAGTACTTTTTCAAGTGGCTGGCGTCGGTATTTGTACTTATCGTTACCTGTTAAACCTAAATGTAACCTGCTGAGGCCTAATGTGCTAGGGTATGGTTGTTTCATTGTTAAGGCTGTATAGTCTCATAGCATACCACGTCCCTTCCAAAACAGATTATCTTTCTGGACTGTCTGGATTTATTTCTTATTGCCTCCTGCTAGTTCACGAGTAGATAATCCTTGCCAACAACAGAAGAACCAGCGCCAAACTTCTTTCCACAAACCGATGGTAAGGTAAAATGAGGTCCGTCCTGTTCTAAGATACAACATGGATTTACACCTACGCAGAGGAGTTATGTGTGTTGCATATTGCACATATGTCTGGTGTCTTTCTAAGCACTCCTCAGAAACCTGGCAAGGATCAACCCTCTTGTTCTGCTCTCGAACAGCAAATGCATTCATAGATATTTGATGAATGGTTCTGGTGCCTTTAAATATTGTCTTGATCCTTAGGCGTATTACCGATTTATAGGGTCTACGTCTTGAATACATATCCACCAATGTAATGGTTTAGCGTGTACACACAACTTCAATTTGGAGATCGTCGGGAAAACTGTTCGACTCGGTAAATAACATAATGTTGTTATATTTCGTAATAGTATTGAGGAACGTCTGATGAAAACAACTACAGTTATGGAGCTTACGTTTGTGGAGGGGTTATTCGATGGATATAAAACAAATTCTGCTGCTGCTAAGGTTTCAGTTCTGCAAGGTGATGAAGGGCTCCAGTAATCACTTTTATTAACAGCCACATCAAGTCAAGTCAAGTTTAATATTTCCGGAGACCTTTTTTATTCGTAGCATTACAAGATCGTAACTAGGAGCATTTCCTCTCCGGTTATTTCCTGTTGCTTCAAGTAAAAAAAAAGCCTTACAAGTCCTCAGGAAATTTAACATTTCAACACGGACATAATTTGGAGAACGTGCACCGATCTAAGTTAAGTACAGCTTTTGAAGGATGTTGGCTGTGTTAGCCTCTTATTAATAAATAAGCGAAAATTCCATGCACTGAGGCACTGAGTGGAAAGAGACCATGAAAATGTCTAACATTTTATGTTGAGTGGCTCACTAAAAAGGAGCGCCAAGGTAAAACAAAAAATCCCCGACAGAAACAAATCGATCCAGAGTCAAAGCCATCAGCCAAACCATTGCCTCTAGGATAAAGTCCTGAACAATTATTTCATTGACCTCCCCGTGTCTGCCTGAAGGTAACTTTGATCGAGATAAAAAATAAGTGTTGGTTAGGACAAGCATGATGGACCACTCACTCTTTAATTGATAAAACGGTACAGGGAGAAATAGAGGTTCTACTTCCAAACTTCCAGTTTGTATTGTGATTGGATCTAAAAGATCTTCCTCCTGAAGATCGATCTTGTTGAACAATGCACATAATTTTATTTGAGTCTGTCTTGATCTTTATACCCAGGATAAATACGCTGCTAATAGGCCAAGGCTGTCTAGGCGAATTTCCCCATCTATCAGTGCTTTCATTAGACTAACTACAATTGCTTCCGAGTGTTCAGTATTCTTAAGATTGAAGCACAGATAAGCAGCTCTAATCCTTGTGATATTCCAACGCAGCCAACATAGCAGTGAATAATCTTATTCATCCCAAAATTCCAATATGAAAGGCTTATCATCAGTACATTCAATGAAGTGGATGTATGTGTTACTTCAGACTTGCTTCATTATAATTCATGCTTTCCGTATCACTGTATATTGAGTTCGAGCGGATTAAAACAATTAAAGCTGCAGCCTTATAGTAGTGAATTTAATAAGACAGTCCACGGTTCATACACCAATGATGAACAAGGGATTTGTTTGTGTCGGTTGCATTAGGCTGTGAAGGGAATACCATGATTCCTCTGATGTGCCAGCTCTAATTAATTAATGAACGCTGCCTCGATGAATAGTGAAGTAACGCTTTGAATCGTCTTACAGGAGAAGGGGGATGGTATGCAAAGACTATATATCCTTTTGCATCAAACATATCCCCTCTATTTCAAGCGTTTTTCTATTTTCCCTGTGGCGAAGGTCGAGGAAAAGGGATCTGTCTCCGCACTTTCCGGAGTGATAACAGCTACGGAAGGATAAAAGAAGTTTTTGAAGGCGTCCAGTAATGGATCCTATTTGCCCGGACAAGAATACATGACAGTAATAGAAGCACTAGCATTTAAGGGAGGAAAATAGATTCCTCCACCCAACTCCTCTTGAGCTTTAAAAGAAAGTACATTGTACTATAAGAGAGCTTGTGTGGATTTCCATATGTCTGTGCCGGTGAAACTTGGCACTATTGATGAGATTTTAGATATGGGGTATGATAAGAGGAACAGCAGTATTAGCAAGAAACGGCATCACCTGACAGGCGCCGGGGATGGCGTGGTGAGAAAGTCATTGGCAGGTTTGACCCCAGTTCTGGAGCGATTCAAGGAGCGACTCCGAGTGCTTGACGCGAATATCCAGCAAGCTGAAAATGCCAAACAGACAACAGTTGAGGGCCAAGTGGCAATCCGGGATCGCCTGAGCACGGATATCCTCAAGAAATACAGCATGAAGGTTGTAGATGACATTGGGGCACGCAGGGCGTTTAGTACTGCCTCCAAAAGGGAGATCATGAGGCACATGGTGGCCGAAAAAGTGGTCCCTGAAGATGGGGAAGAATTTCAGACTTTGATAGGCATGGGTACAGTGTCAGGACCCACAGCCCCGCAGAGAGCCCTTCTGATGCCTCCCCCTCTTCCGAGAAAAAGAACAACTATAAGGTCAGCTAAAGGTGTATTTTTTGCACTCTTACGCACGATCACATTGATTTAATTTTCAATTGTTTGCACCGAATTTCATTCTTCGTATTTTGAAAAAATAAATCGTCCCTCCTACATAGCTCTTGACACTGATTGATTGCTTGCCGTTCATAGGTTTTATCAAAGAAAATAATCATCTAATGTAATTACATTGCCTTTATGATTAAATGATGTATAAAATATATAACACTCGCAAAACTGATAAGGTATTGACTTACCTTGGGGTGGCGTCTGACACTAGGGTCAGCCAGGAGGCCTTTGGGGCTTACACACTATAGAGACATGTCCCAAGATAATTGAGACAATATACTGCCTAGTTTCATGGGATTTCTGTATAGGCCTATGTAACATCACCGCAAATTTGAGTTTTAGTTTAACCATTGCAACGGAGAATCTGGGAGAGAGCTTATGCATGATTATTGCAAGTAAAGGAACATATAATTATAACTCAAACATCGGCTCTTCTTGCTCTGTAAATACATCTTGATCTTTATCAGTCTATTATCAACCTTTCTGGGTTATCCGTTCAGATAAAAATTATGTACATGTATTCAACTTTTTCGAGTTGACTTCACGAATTGAATATTTCTACCCTAATTAAATTGCTTTCACCCAGATCATATCTGTAAAAAGAAAAAAAGAAGACAAATCTTGAGTCCTAAATGTTTTGACAGTATCCCTTAGTATCATTCTCAGAGATACCTGTTTAAAGCCGCTACCTCTATCAATCACTGAAGGGAAATCCAGTTGTCTGGTGTTCCCTAAACTACATCAATGCTTTTATCCATAGCAGGCTGAGACGATTTATTGGATCCCGTCCTTGCCTCTGGGACTTACAGTACCATATTCTGAATCCTAATTGGATCCGAAAAAGAAACTTTGTTGTTGGAGATACTGTTGCTTAAGCTCAGTTGAATATGTCTCTTCTCTCTTATAAAGAACATTAATATCACATATATATGTCGCAGATATTTCTCATGTACTTTCTCAAATCGAGAGCCAGTGTTATGTCATTTATTTTATCCACTATTCTTATATTTATACAATGATTTGTTACTTGAATTCGTGAGTCGAATCAAGATTCAAAATATCACGTTTTCCTCTTTCTTTGCATATAAACTGATCTCAACTGAAATCAATCATATTTGCCTATCAATTTCAAGGATAAAGATTATTACCGTGTATTTTTTAACTAGATGACTGCAGTTTAGTTTCATTGTTTTCTTTTAGCACAAAATGCCTATATTTATGTATATATGATTGTTCTCATATGTACCGTTATATGTGTATCTAGATTATATATAGTTAAACTTAATATTACCATAACACATATCCACCAATTCAATTTATAAGATAATATTTTAAATGGTTCTGCTTCCATTGTAACGCCAAGAAGTCGATGTCGCCCGGCTCTTAAATATCAGATGTTTCTAATGGAAACCAATTTAATTCTATGGCTGATGACACATCATTGATTTTCAGACAATTTCAAATCCTCCAAGACGTATTATGGAACATTATGTTGTGTCAGGCAGACGGTGCTTTTAAATTGATGATCAAAACTGAATTAGAATCGACACTGTTAGGAGACGTCTAATTGTTTTTGTAGGTAAAACCATATCCACTGTCCTTACCAAATTCTAATTCTAATACTTTGGTCTTCTGTTCGTTACATGTTCGGACTAGTATTGTCATCTATCCTGCTGTCACGCCTGACGTTCATATATATACGTTATAAAACTCGTGTTAAGATCGATACCGTGCTCTTGGAAAAAACAGGTAGACTTATGTGAAAACTCTGACGTTTATCTTCTGACAAGAAGACAATATGTGTATCAAATACAGATTCTTGTTTTATGCCATTCCATTCCATTGTGGCCAAAGTTAAATTTCCCCTTTGACAAATTAGTTATCACTATTATTATAGTAAATCACTATTATTCGCTAGCCACTGGCCACACCAACGCACAGAAAAAGATTGGGGGAGCGCCTTTTTTACGATAGTTGGAACGGAAGCTATTGAAATAAAGACTTTTCATTTAAAAAGAAGCAGGGTCACAAGTAAGATAAAACTATATTCCGGAGTAAATTTAAGCGTGCTCCATTGCAAAGATATTTGCAATTTACGTAAGTATATGTAATTGATACCCAACTTGTATGCCATTTTAAAGATACATTTACACAGCGTTTTAGCTTATCTCTTTATGCATTGGCTATACATGGCCAGGTTATAGGATGTTGTTTCACATCAAATTAGGAAGTAGTTATATAAAAGCTATTTCAGAATATTGGGAGACATTCTCAATTCGAGTCTGTTGAGCGAGTATCTTTTCACCGAAGCATTACCGAACCTGATTTGGAACAGGTAATTATTTAACCATTTCAAATGGCGTGTTGAATATATATTGTTTAATGTTTATATATTGGGAGAAAAGATAAAGCCCCAACCTGTCTGAACATGCATTCCGCTGTCATGAAAAAACCTCCCTTGGATTTTTATTTCTTATTTTGCATGGACACCATGGTGATGGTGTTATATTCCATACATAAGGCTCCAAGCATACGGAGAATGCAATATGAATGTGTACCGGGGCATTTGATGTTTCCATGTGTTCATTTTTCACCGTCTGTTTGTGCCTTTTCCTGAGTTCTAGGAAGAAAAGCATAAAGGATATATTACCCCCAGCCGGCTGTTCCTTTCACCATGTAGTCGTTATATATATTCTTTCTCTCGTCCTACGTTTACATGGCATTTTGACCCGGGTCCTTGTGAGGACTGCCAGAGTGATATTAGTAGCGGCGCTCTGCCCCATTCACTTTGTGATACCAAATATAGCTGGAAATATGGGGAAATATTTATGTAGATGAAGTAAAGAGTCTCGTCTTTATTCCCCGATGTTATCTTTGTATGACATTGACATTGGGTCCAACTAGCAAATATATCTCCACAGAGGGACATAGGATGTTTAAGGTAAAAGATGTCTTTCCTATTCGCTGCCATTCCTATTGTTGCTGTAAGGTCATGAAATCGTCTGTATTGCAATTAGATCCAGTAATTGGCTAAACGCTGGGAAGGCTCTGGCTTTCCATGTGTTGTATGGTCCCTAAATTGCAATGACCATTTGGCACGGCTAGTTTTTGGTTCATAATAAATTAATTATTATGCAGGCTTAGTAATATCACAAATGGTATTTCCAAGGTTACAGATACGTTACTACGGTATAAGAGACGGTCGTTGTCTCCATCTAAATCATATTATATGGCACAGACACAAAGAGAAAGATGGGGTTACTTGACCGCTCCCAGGCTCGACCGCGGAATTGTGATAAGTATTTACTGATGCAGATGCAGTGACGATAGGTTTTTACGACCTACTCCTATGGTCCCTTCCTAAGCTCTGTCACATCATTCAAGCATTTCTTGGAGAAATGTTAGGCATTGGGGGAAACACTTTCCTTCCGATACTCACCCCTAGAAGCCATAAAATTGAGTATAGATCTATGCATTCTGTTCGATCGGATTTACCTATCCCAACTTTGATGGCCAATAAATTCATAGTTCAAAATTTCAGGAAACTTTGATCAGTATACTATATTTTATATAATTTAATATTAAGTAGGCCCTAAACGATGATTAACTACCGGAGCTGAACTACTATGAACTACTCCCAAGGTACATTCAACGATGGGTTGTTATCTACAAACTCAATAACACTGACCTTTTCTCGCTACAAGATTTGATGTTCTTCCTACTAAAAGTAAAAAGGCTGTAATTAGGCTAAGGCTCACCCCTTGGAGGTCTGGTGTGCGTTCACTCTTCATCTCTTCCGGGATTGTAACAGAAGTTTATCTCTGCAGGTCAGGATAATGTTCGCCGATTTGTCTCTGCTACCTATTTTTTCTCCTGAAAAGGCCTGATTAGAAATTTGTGCTGTTAATTGCATTGAAAGAGCTGGTGCCTTTTGGGATTTACTGAGAGGAATGTAATCTCGATCGAAACTATTGCCCCAAGTTACGAAATGGAATTGGATTTTCTAATCCCTCGGTATTTTTTGGACACAGACATGACTTCTACGAGGTGCTAAATATGAGAATGAAAGCCGGCTCATTAACGGTTTTCTATTGTAAATATGAGGTTAAAAAGATCTTCATAAACTCATTTGCTCAATCTCTGGGATGGCAATTGTCAGACGAATTTCGTAATTCCCTGGTTTATGCCGATGGGATGGATTCTTTCATACCAATATTTGATGGCCTCCTGCTGTGATTTTATATTTGAGACTAAATGTTTCGCGAAAATAAAGCTGTCACCAGGTAGCGAGCAAATTTAGCCGGTCCAGAATCTTTTAAAAGATCGGACAAACTTAAATGTTTGGCTTATTTCATTTTTAACGATTGGACAAATTTAAATAGGTTTAGGCTGTAAGCAGAATCACATTAAAATCACATTATCATTTCGCAGGTCAATACAAGGCTTTTTAGATTTGTTACGAAACCACAGACGCACAAACGCTGATGTTCATCCGCAGCAATCTTTTCTTCAGCAACATCCCCTCATGTAAAACTATGCTCATTGGGAAGCTTATAAATACAAATCATTACGTAAATATAAATGTAATCTTTTTCGTTTTGCGATGGAAGGACTTTTTGTCCCATGTGGGCGCAATGCGATGGTATATGGGCCAGATCGTCAGCAAATGTACAATCGGCAGGGTTACACTTTTAGTAAATTCTGCTCAATTAGGCTGAAAAATACTAGATTATATAAGATATATGTGACAATATTTGGTATTGCATTGATTCAAACAACCTGGTCAGTTTTGTTAAACAGTATTTTGAAATCATTATTGTCTTAAATTTGAGTTATTTGAGAGGATTGGGGAAAGGGATTTGGACATTTTCTTGCGACCCATTTGGAGTCGCAGAGATAATACTCAGGGGAAATGCAGTATTCACACCCTTGTGTAACTGTAATAAATCAAAGAATTGAAATCCTATTGTATATATAGCGTCAGGACAAAGAGACTTTCGTCACCATCATGTTTGTAATGATCAGATTTGGCCACTTAGTAAGTTTGGTACTTTGCCATAATCCAAGGATCACTTATATGTTAGTCTGGTGCCCTGAAACATTCCTAGACTGGTCTATTCCAGTTATTAGAATACAGATGGATTTTACCACAGTCACCAGTTGCTCACTAAAGTCTAATGAAATTTTGAAATAAAATTAATAGAGAATTGTACGAGGCGCTAGTAATCGGATATTTATGAAACGGGGGAGTTCCTCGTTTTGTCTGATGAAAAGCCATTCTGTAATAACATAAATGTTGCACTTCACCAGGGGAGCATAATAAGCGAGTCTTAAATTAAGTAAAATATTGTATTTACTGATGTGGGTAAATTATTCCAGCGATGAACATTGTATCTTGTAGAATGATGACATAAATGAAATCGATCTTCGTCAAGAGCTTGTGGTAAAATATTTTGTAGAAGAGAATAGACCCTATAGGTCTTAAAATAGAATTTTTTTTTAATTCATAAAATTATAGGGATGACCGGGTGGGCAATTTTAGATTTTAGATTAAATTCTCTAGACGAGGACTTTGTCTAAGACATATTCAAAATCAGGTCTGTTGTCTGGCGGCTATATTTACCATTCAGCTGTCAAGACTATCGCACCATGGCACATTATTGTTGTGAAGAATAATTTAATTACAAATGACGTTGCTTGGATTTGATAGTGTTCTAATTTTATTTCGTTTCTTTTCAGAGATCTTTAAAAAGAATTAAGTTTTTTTTATTACAAATATGGCCGTACAATTATAAATGGTTAACAAAACGGGATCTATGGTTTATGTCATTTAAAAATAATACGTATAAAATTGTGCAACGAAGTGTACGCTAAGAAATTGTGGCATGTACCCGCTGTTTGACGTGTATTAAATGAAACATTGGAATTCGCGGGGGCGGCGGGGGGGGGGGGGGAATTGTGAGTAAATATATTTCATTTATCTCCATTGAATTGCAGTGATATATCAGACACAACGAACGAATATCTAATTCATCATAAAGTCAACATTCTAATCCTGCTGATGCATATAGGTACTTTATTAATATGAAACCATTTTGAGAGTTGAAATTGATTATTCGTAATATCGAAAAGTTTAATAGATATGAAATTGATCTACTTTTTTGTCTGAAAAATAATGCCGGTCTTCGATACTGATCTGCCGTGTCTAAATCCGCGAGTAGAGTTGTCACGTGGCTTTTAGCAGGCCCACATAAAACTCCACGATGGTTTTAGTTCCGAGGTGAAGCGGCGGTTTTAGGGAAACACTGATAACATTATATATATATATAATATATACCTGTTACAGGCTGTATATCAAAGATGAAAACCACAGCTGCATATTGCAACTTCAAGTAGGAGGTCCTTGTATAGAGAAACCCTACTTGAGATGGTTTTGTCCTAGCCAATTATAGTCTGAATAGAATCCCATGTCAGAATACGAAGGCAGTTTTTTTTTACCATACTTCTGAGCGCTCAACTCTTCTATGACAATTATTTTGTGGCCTGTGTTCTTGCCACAATCATGTACTCATGTCGGAATCTGGCTGGCCGCAGAAATACATATCTAAATATATATCTCTGCGGCCGGCCAGATTCCGACATGGTCGTGGCACGAACACAGGCCACCTTCATCACAGGCCACCTCAATAGCCAATTGAAATCGTAGATTGCCGGCTCATATCGCTCACCAATGTGCGCGATGTTTCAATAAATGTGTTACCCCTGCAGGCCACAGTATGACGCTCACACGTCAACATTGAAACAATCCAATTCAGGCCACAGTATCGGGAGCTATTGAACTACTTTTATTTCCAATAGCAAACAAGCAAGTTAATGCTGATAGCCAATTTGACCACACTGAGACATCATAAGTACATATATTTCATATAATATGGCTATAAATGTAATGTAGTGAAACCTCAATTGCTGGTGGTGGTGATAGCAGCTGTTACCCATGAAGTAATAATCGGGGGTTTATAATAGCAGCTGTTAATCTGAGAAATTATAATAGCTGGTCTGTAAGTCAGAAGTTCTAATAATAGATTTATAATAGCATCTGTTATGTCATTGCTGTACATCTCCCCATTGATTGATGAATACTTTATTGTATCATTTAATAAGACACAAAGAGAAGTTCACCATACTTTGTTATAGTCTCTTTTCTATGATGCGAATAAACACAACTAGTATATACATTCTTATCCTCTTATCAAATAATCAAAGAAGGTCTTTTTATGACTTATTTAGTTATGGGTGTCCATCTGCACTTACTGCCAGTTCTACTATTTGTTTGTTTGTTTATTTTTGCAATAGGTTTTCGTTATATACAACGATAAGATAAGATAAGATAAGATGTTTTTTATTCGTCAAAAATCACAGTTACACAGAGGTAAATGAGATAGGCGCTGATATTCTCCTACATACTCTTTGGATCCAAAATGGGATCATGGGTTCACAGTCATAGGTTTAAGGGGATCAGTGGTGATTGTATGCGACCCACAAGGTCAGAGAAAACTAATAAAACGGGATAGAATAAAATTGCTATCTGGGGACATTGGGTGGGATACGGTTAAAAATAGGCAAAACAGGGCAGGCCAGGGCAAGCGCAATCAGGCGAGGAGACAGGCTCGGGCAGAGAAGCCACTCCCCCTGAACCACCTCCTGGTCAAAATCCAAATATTGACCATAATGCGTTAATCATTGCACCTTTGCTTCCACCTGTGAACCAAGTCTATCTCCAGGCCGAAGCTCCATCTGTAGGTGACGCTGCTCCAGAAGGACCAGACAATGTGGAAATGGTACCGGAAGTCAAGGATGTGTTCTACTCAGCGGATGAAGATATGGGTAGTGACGATGGCCAACCAGCAGTCCCAGATCCGCCCCATGATCCTGAAATCCAGATGGAACCTCACCTGATTCCTCCTTTTAAGGCCGGTAAGGCAGAGACTCTCATCATTCCACCATGAGCTCCAGCACCGTTCACATCACCACGGATGAGGTACAGGAACCCTGCAAATATAGGGGACACTCCTGTCAATCTACCTGAAGGTTCAACACCAAGTACATCGAGTACACCTTTGTCACCCACAGGTATACTCACCAGGTCCAAGACAAAGGCTTTGATCGCCCCACCATGACTTGTACTCCCACAGGGTAGCCCACCATGTTACCAGCGTCGACGATACCATCCTAAGAGAGGAGAACCTGACAGCTCCCGGGAGTCAAGTCTATTGAAAGAGAGCAGCCCAGGCCTAAACCTGAAATGATTGCAAGAGTTGAACCATCACCTGAACCGCACAATGGCAGTGGGGACAGCGACTAAGTGGTTACTGTTACTCACTTTATATCTCAACCTCAGCCAAGCCGACATCTTTGAGGATGAAGGTGTACTGGTGTATGCAGCTTGTGAGGTGAGAGCCCTCACCTGGACATGGACAGCATTAATGTTCCTCCAACCTCCTACTCCTCCACCCATAGAGTCGTGGCTCAACATCTTTGAAGCAAAGATGGAAGGGCTACACGAGCAGAGAGTGGTAGGAACCACCAATGTTAGGACATGGCGGCTACATGTCCAGTTCATCAGAGCTCATCTCGCCACTCCATCAGCCCACACAAAGCTAGCCCTTCTGGGAGTGGTGGGAATGATTAGTAGATCTCTCTCCGGGCCAGCTACCACAGACTAGATCGACAAGCTTTAAGCAGTGGTAGAGGCATCACAGACAGGCCTCAATGTGATGTCTCACTTCCAGTCCGAGATGGTATCTGTGGTAAACCAGACATGCCTGTTCCTCAGAGAGAACTGAGTCGACATTACAAAGTCTGCAAGAGATAAGTCAAAGTCTTACTGACCAGGTTTCTGAAATTATTCATCATTTAAATGTTTTTTCTAGAGATATTCATTGTATGCATATATGAGAATGGAGGTAGATCAGGCCCTAAGGTATGGATACTTGACAAGTACATTTAAATGAAATTCTTCACCAATTGAGTGAGAGGGGATACCAACCGATAGCCAATACTCGTTGGTACTATATAAGTGTACAAGTCCCAATTATATCTGACTCTGACAAGCAAATATGGTGTTAATCCCTGCTGTTTCGGGAACTAAATATTTACATTATAAATTAACATATTTTCCGACCCCTTATGGCCCAACTCACCTCAAAATTGTCAAGGGCATCGCTGAATTAGCTATGGATAGTGTTTCTAGTGGCGCTTCCTTAGTGCCTAATCAATGTATGGGTTACAGCCCTGCTGTATGTTCATCCGCACTGTAGAATCTGAAACCAATGTGTGAAACAGAAATGATTTTGGGTAAAGGATCGGTGAAATGTCAAATTGAAATCAAGAAACCTGGTAATATTAGTCATGAAATATTTAGAGATTATGAACAACTATCATCAGTTGTACTTGCAGTATGTGTTCCAGTTGAAACTGTATTAAGATGTATAGTTTAGCGCCCTATTCCTTGAGAGTAAAGCGGTTAGGTCGAAGATGGAATTGGAGGGCAGACCACATGTATTGACCATTAAATGTCAACGTCCACCGCCTCTGCCGATAGACCAGAACGGTATTAGAGATCTGATATCCTATTACTGCTAAGACAGGAGGAACTATCATAAAAATTTGGTCGAGGGGGCAGAGCCATGCCATGGCCCAGCTGTTCTTTTATGAGGGTTTTAACAGATTAACAAGAACTAATGGTCATTCCCTCTTCCACTCCTCGAGATCAGAGAGAAAACACCGGTGTCTAATTAACCTGTAATAAACTATACCAGTAAAAAACCAGAGAGAAATGTTTTTACTATAGTTCTTAACTGACCAAGTTCGGAGCTGAGGGTAGGGAGGACCAGCTAGGACCACTCCTTTAGGTAATGAGGCCCGCCATCCTGATACATACTGATACACCTCACTGCCTCTGGTGTTGTGCTTGATCGCCATCAGGGCCTGTGGGGGAGAGGGTGATGATAAAACAAGGGGAGCTGTCCCCCAAATCTGAGTTCCTCCATCCTAACCCAGCTGATGTTTTAATTAGGAGGTGACAGATTTCGAGAGGTTTAATGGAATTCCATCTTCCACACATCCCCATCAAAGAAATATCACTGCTACGAAACTATCAGGTTACCAACTATAAACACACCCGTGTCACAGTAGATAGTGGATGTGTCTTATATAGCGAAGACTGGAGGGTACGCAGTGTTGAGCAACACAATTCCACGATCCGTATTCCACCTCCCAAGGTCATGACCCTTCCTTTCCTCAACTTGACCTATCAAAGGTTTGAAGACTATCCTGAATTGAAGCAACAACTCCAGTTCAGAAGTAGAGTTGATGTTCCCTTGATTTCCCTAACCGACCTACCCCCTACCCCTCCATTCACCCCATTCTCCTTTTCCATGTACATACATCATGGGGAATCACAACCCTCATGCTCACCCTAGTGATCATAATTGGATCAATAGGCTTGGTCGTGTATGTGAAAAGAGCTGCTCTTGCCTTCCTCTCCTACGTAAGCGTCGCTCTTACTCAATAGACAAACATTCTCCTAACCCTTCTGCCCCTCTTCCCTTCTTCAAAACTCCTAAAGCCTTTTCTCACCTGTATCCATCCCAACTGCAGCCTGCTGAGATATTCAACTGCAAGACTCCAGGCCTCTGCCTGAGGTCTGCGCAGAAGAAGCAGACTACAGTGAAACCCAACCCCTCCAAACTAACTCCCTAACCACTTTCAAGCCTAACTCCCTTGAAGACCCCCCAAATCCCTGGAGGCAATGCAAAGCTCTACTGTACCCCAAGGAGTAGTTAATTAAAACCAGTTTGATGAACTTTGTGTGTAAATATAAAATGCCAAATTATGATGAATGTTAGTCTTAAGTCTTTATGGTGAGAGGGTTCTGATTAAAAATTAATAGTGCTCATTTTGAGAATCCTTTGGTAGAATTTACAGAGAGGTAACAAAAGCTGCTTAGGTCACACTAAGAACAGCTTAGTGCTGGACTGTGGACAAGGTCCTCAACCCCCGTTGTAGTAAAAGTATTGGTCTTTTATACCAATCCCTACCTTGTAAGTATGCCCAGTATCAGCTTGCAGTGGGACGCACTCTTCTGCTCAATCTGGGGTGAGAAAACTAGCTGTTTATAATCAGAGGCCTCCACCTTGGAGCATGATGAAGGACCCGTTCTCCAAGAGGGGGTGAAGCAAGGATGAGAGGGTGTCCCTGCTGTAGATGGAGTAGTGATACCCGGAAGAGACCTGCCTAGGAACGGTTGGTAGTCACTAGACCAGCACACACACCTCACCTGGCCATTCGTCGGGTCAGAAGGAAGGCTGAAACATAAGGAATGAAATCAGTCACCTAGGCCAAAGGAGTGCGGCTCCATAACAAGTTGCTCATATATGCAGGTGTCGCCACCTTGAGGACTATTAAGGCAACACAAACCTGTGAAGCGCATATATAGATCAGTGCTGCCATCTTACGGACGATAATGTAAATGCAGCCACCCAATTGGTAGATATGAATGAAGTAGGCAGCATTCAAAAACATTGTGCAAAAGTGCCTGAGACATTGCCACGGGGAGAACCCTTCACGGTTGTGTTAACATTTTGCGGAGACTGGCCTCCCATCTCTATCTCTTAAAAACTGTATAAAATATGTGTGTACTTACAAGGAAACGAGGAGCCTCGATCCAATGAGTAATGGCCGCTTTGGACGAGCTGAGTGGGTCAAAGGTTAAAAATCCATGTGATTTCAGACAAAGATCGAGGCATCCACCGTAAATAAAGGTTTTCTTATGTGGACCGGGGGTTCTGGCTAAACTGCAGGATACTAGGGAAGCATGGGAGTCATACTCCACTCGGATGGAGTGGGATTCATGAGTGAAGAAATGGACGGCTATTAGGAGTCCTTAATCATGGGGTTTCTGTCTGGCGGAGCTCGGGCAACTGCGGGTAGCCTCTAAGTGAGTGGTTCGGAGAGCAGTGTTACTCAATGCTCTCCAAACCAAATAAAATCGGGATGTATGTAAAATTCTAGGCTAATCTTTGATTTACCTTGACCATTTATTTAAGGTTTTATTCAGAAAGGCATCTGCCATACCCCCTACCTTCCCGGGGGCCTAACCACCTTTCTTCTTGCCACAAACTCATGAACTTCTTCTCATCCTTATTAACTTGTCAATTGCAACCCCCCACCCCCGGGGATGTGGGGGAATGTCCTGGGCCTTTGAGGAAATATGATGAAATCCCCGACCCCCCAGGGCAAGAATTTTTTGTAAGTCCCCGACCCCCTGGGGTATATTTTTCAATGGATATTTTTCTAATAACAGAAACTATTATCAGGAGGGAGACAGCAGCTTCAGTATTTAATGAATTTGGATATGTGTGGGCCAGGATAGGCTAAGTTACAAACCTCCCCTCTCCCCATATATATACATGAAAAGTGTCACCTTTGAACATGACAGGGTTTTTGATGTCCAAAGCTGTGTGGGGAAGGGAGAAGGGGGCAGGTGTAAAATGCGCAATTTGACAATAGTTCTCAATGGCCAACAGAACAATTGACAAATACACAACCCAGAGGTTAGAGCAGCAAGTTGGTGATAGCCTCCCTCAATATATGTGTGAAGAGTGTCACCCTTGAACATGACAGGGTTTTTGATGTCCACAGCTGTGTGTGAGAGCATCATATCTGAACTATGCTTGATATATGCAATGTAGACAATAGCTGAATATTAGTGAAGTTATAGTCTTTCAAATTTACCTGCCTATAAGAACTACTAACCATCCTGGAGGGCTTTGCTCCCCGAACTGAAAGGGATAGAAAATGCCTAATCAACCAACTTGCTAGAACATGGAATAATCTTCCCCCAGAGCTTAGAAACTTCGTGACAGGAATTACTTCTGTAGTGCTCAGAAACGTCATATCTTTGCTATACAAGCCAATCCCATACAAAACCCCTAATCACTCTCAACCCTGGCGATTCCCGCCACAGTTGAAAATCAACTCACAACTCTGGCAATATAAAAAAATATAAATAAAATAAATACGTAGGTAATGGTTGATCCTCAAATCCTCCATCTCTATATGCTTGTCATGATCGACTGAAAATATGGTGATGATCAACTGATCCTATACTGTACTGATCCTAATCCGTACTGGTTGCTTTACCCCCTTTGATCTTGTATCCATTGATCTTGTCCTATTACCCTGCTGTGTATATTAGTCCTGCTGTCTAGGACACATGTATGTAAGTGATTTTGAACTGGTGTTCCTATGTAAATAAGTTGTAATACAAGCTCACCTCTCACTGCGTCATGTAATCTAAACATCATCTCGACTGCAATCAATGTATCATTTTGTTCACCTGTACCATGTACCTAAATGATACAAATCCTTACCCCATTCTGCTGTTATCCGCATTTAGTGTCTTAAAAACACACCAAGAGATATATTGTTCCCCATCGTTATCGTTTTTGTAGTTTTCCCATTAATTTGTCAATTCTATAATAACAATGGTTATGTATGGTTACTTGGTAGTAGTCCCGGTCGACTCACCCCCCTACTCCAACCTCACCATACTCCCTCCTAAAATAGTTATACGATATAAAATAGTCAGTAGCTATCACACCCATTCTCATCCCATCAACCTTAACCCACCAAGCTTCACCAAGTAATCATTCCCCCATGACTGGTTAAACTGTCAAAAACTGAATGCTTATGTATATGTCAGTAAACTTCACTCAATAATTTACGTTTATCCCTGCTAAGATAAGATTGAAACACATTGCGTCAGGGCATTACGAAAATCACCTGAATTTGTGAGACCTGTCTCTGATGTTTATTGAATAAAGACTTTTCAAAACGTGAAAAAAAAAAAATTCTGGACAAATCTGAGGGTTTGCCCCGATGATCCTTTATATTGGATCATCAAGAGAGCACTCCCGATTAGTCGGGAAGGCCTCTCAAATTTGGCAGTTCTGCAATTCTGCAAAATGAAATCCTATGTCCTGCAATCGGGTCTGGAATCCTGAAATTGGGTCTGGAATCGACCATGTGTGGGGGGAAATTTGGCAAATCAGGCCATAAATAGTAAACCAATTAGTCCCCCAATTATTCGTAGATTCGCCTGACTACTCAACACATCCCCGATTTCAAAATGAAATCCTGGGACTCAACAGGAGCACAAATCGGGCTTCAAATCGGGTATGTGTGGGCAGGCTTTTTTACTCAGCAGCTAAAGGCCCCACATGAATTGACATGGGCCGATTTCAAAACAGAGCCGATTTCAGAACTCCCGATGATAAAAAATGTGAAATCGGTACTTGTTTTCAGACACCTAGTTTTCAGCCAGATAAATCGGAAACATACCTATTATTTTTTTTGGCCTTAGAGCGGGAGGGAGAAGGGAAGGGAGATAGCAGAGTGACCCGGACAAGGTGTTCATTGGGATTGACCAGGCGTGATACTAATCACTCTAGCCTCGTATCCAAATTATTAATTATTATTAACCTGTGGCTGATTGGATCCTCCATCTATCAAGGTAATTAATTGGTCCATTCGGGATAAGCCAATCAGCCTAGGCCCTGTGTAATCTGTCTAGTATTTAAGAGAATAAACCCTTGCACAGGCCTCTTCTACTTAGTTCGGTTCTGGCATTGAAACATACTACTTACTCTGTGTGTTGCGTTGATTAAGTTCTCGCCCAACTACGGACCCAAATTTTATATTGAAGAACAGCATGCTACTCTTCAATACATTGACAGATAAGTGACGGAAATTGATAAAAGTGATGACGATGAGATGCCGTTCATCAAATCCACTATAGACACTTTTACAATATGTCAAGTCTAGGGACATTTATGCCCGGTCATTTTCATATTCCTTCAAACCTCATCCTTTTCACAGATAACCTATAGTATCTTGTTTGTACAAATAATCGGGAATCTTATCCAGTGTATTACTCATAATCTGTCACCCGTGCATGTCTTTTGCCATTAAGGGCAGAAATATTTCGTTTCGGAAAGAGGAATCTTTTTTTCAGATCTAAATTCTAGGCCTCTCTCCCTTTCCCTCCAATATGTGTTTTGTATGATCTAGTGGATTCGATTACTTGTTTTGCGTGTTAATGTGATATATGTTCCCTTATTAGTGATCTGCCTTATTCTTATAACGAGGTAAGGACATCAATAGTTTATCTAAGCAGCATATGCGTGGTTGTGGGGAGTCCCCCTTTATTCACGTTTACCAGGCTTGGGAAATTATCGACCGTGCTCTTTTACTGCACTCTTCATTAATTTTACTTCTACATCGTTTCTGTTTAATTTCTATCAGAGTGCCTTCTGATGTGCGACAAGGACATGTTAAAATCCCGCAAAGCTAAAGGATCGCAATCTGCAAATAAATGTCCTGTCTTATGACTTATATGAAAGAAACATGATATTCTTCCATAGCCGAACCAAGGCTTATTCAACGCGACACGAGCTATATTGGCAGTATAACTTATTTTGCGTTCCTTTTAAGGTGCAGGCAAACACTTGCAAATTCACTTACTAGATTTGCATACTCATATTGGCAAAAGTTGTTGCGCGATTCTCTTGTTTTTCACACAATGATATGAACATGAAAAGAACCTGACTATATGACTTGCTTCACAGCCTTCTTCTATATAAAATACTGAAAGCAATTCATCCCCTCAACTACCATACTATTGTATATATGCGACATATAATAATGTTTCTTTCCCTTTAATATAGATCCTAGACATTGTCCGGTCACCATTGTAAAGCCCTAAATTAGAAAAACATTTATACTAAAAGGAAGGCCCCGATCAATTACAGCGTCTAAAGGCTCCTTATACAGCATACGTGCATATGCTTTAGGTTGCATTCCCTATAGTGCCATTATGTGACTTAATACGTATGGAATGGATACATATTGCTTCTCATAGAGACCTAGACTCCTACCCTCAGCTGTGAATCAAATGTTAATGAGATCCTAGTTGACCCCCTCTGCTGGCTTTCCTAGTCTAGAAACTCGCAGACTTATGAAAGCTCACCTGGGGCTGTAGACATTTTGCTTCATCCAATTGAGTTGAGCTGGGTGGTTGAGATCCATACACACTTTCCACTTGATTGCTCAATCAATCCACTCCCATTTGTGCTCAGGGTACAATGGTAAAACCTGTGAAGATTTTAAGAGTATATGGATTTTGCTAATTCTCTAGACCTCTCTAGAGTGTTTACTATTATCTAATCACACTCGATGAGTAATGCCTGAACGAGGATTTTTGCAGCAGTCAATGTTTTTTCCCATATGCATCATGGACCCTGCCTCAATCGGTCGGTACATTTTGGATTGGATATAAACTGTTTATTATTTATAATCGGACCCCCTCCTGACTGTCAGTTCAGCTCCAGTGGAGATGGCGGCTAACCTTGAGGGATAATCCAATGGGATTATTAGATATTGCGATCAGGTTGCTACTCTCAAAACCAAAACCCACTCTATCATCCACAGCTTTTAATAATCTGCCTTGAGAATATAATGCTCAGCGCAAAGGACTACCCATAGGACTTGGCTCAACATGGTCAAAGGAAGCTGCTGTTATTCTCTTTGCTTTATTTAATACATGGTCCTTCAATGGCTTACAGAAGAAGGGGGCGATCCCCATGTGTAACGGATCAAATGGGGAGGACCATTAATACACTTCATCCAAAACTATTGTTAGTTGGGCAACAATTGGTGGTACACATGCAGGAGTAATACACAACTTGTGCTCGGTAGTGAAATGGATCTAGTACGGGAGGGTGAATGTTTGTGTTCTATGGACGTGCTCGTATTGACAACAATCGTGCAATGTACATTATTGGAGGAATAAATCTAAAGATAATGCTGGAGCCAATTACCCGGAAGATGCTTTCAGATAGCTAAGGATGTATCAAATATGTGCGTGGTGTCATGCAAGTCTTCAATCAAATATTTATGACTGGGCCTCGTGTCCTTCACTACTCGCTATGGAGGAATGATCCTAGTTCTCATAAATCATCCACCCTTAGTGATTGTATATTCTGATATGCAATAGCCTTGTAGATCAGTTATAGAAATGTTGTTCGATTTGACATTGATGCAGAGGCATAGTATAACTAGTTTCCTTCTTATCAAAGAGGGGCGATGTGATATATATCAATTGTTAAGCCAGAGCCAATGTTATTCATGATACACTCTGATCTCGCATACTCTGGTTTCATATATACGGTATCTGTACCAAACATTCCTGCATAACAATGCCGTTAGTCATTAGTGCCACGTAACAGCTACCATAATTCTATTTGGTAAGATATTCGTGTATACATGTAGATGCCATTTACTCATATTCAGCGCAATATACACGCATTGTACAAGCATTAGTAATATGGAGGTTGGGCAAAGTACTTTGTAAATACAGTTTACTCCTCATGCATTGCCATTAATACTTAGACAAACAACTTCGAGTTGACTTACAAACCATGGCATACTCACCTTTATGTTGACGGAAGGATGTGGAGCTAAAAGCAGGATTAATCACATTTTATTGTGATTTTATTACTGACAAATGAGACCACGCTTAATCCATGCGTGCCGTTCTGGTTCCTTTATTTATAATCGACCCTCAATTGACGATGCTTTGTCTTGATGTGCCTGACCGTGTGACTTAATATGCCATGTAACCTTTTTACCTAAGGTAAATGGAGATAAGAAATAAGGTGTTTTTGGTTAGGCAAAGCGGACTGATATTTCTTACCCCTGAGTGTACTCAGAAGGACATTCACAGAGATGTCTTCTCATCCAGACAATAATGATACTGCCATTTTCAAGAAGAGATTAGCCTCCTGTGTTAGGTCCAATGCCCTCCAGCAGAAGCCAGTGAAGATGACCAAGGCTGACCCACAAGCCATGCTCGGTGCCGAGCATCTCCAATTGTACGTGCTCGAGGTTAAAAAACGCCAGCTCTCGGCCAGGACCACTAGGGCTAGTAGTCCTCGCAGTGGGACAGACACCAGGCAACTTCCCAAAAGACCTCAACAACAGAAGGCAGTCCAGAGGTCAGACTTGACTTTTGTATTTGCGCTAGAAATTACTTCTTGTGATATCGAATGAGATAAGCCATATTGTTTGTTATGGGGTAATGTACTATCATCAAATTGGGCACTTTTAATGCAAGGCGATCATATAATCATAGTCTTGGTATTTGTTCCTGCCATTCCACTCTTAGATATAATTTCAACTTTTTATTACAATTCACGAATTCACGATTAATGTGAATTGAAAATGATAAATATATATGTTCTCGACCGTCTAAACATTTACTATATATTATCACATATTGATTTCAACTATGGTGCAGTTTCTATTGATTTCTATTTATTTTTAAGTTGTGGTTTCCCTCCAAATTAAGGTTACGATCTCTTGAGTTGAGGTTGAATTCACGATTTCCTGAATCTAAAATTCGACATTATCGCTAACCCTTTCTCCAAGACTGATTTTCATATTGTAAGCCTTCCGCTACCTGAAGCTTATTTGTCAGATGCCCGTGTCGTAATATCCGCTTGGGGAAAGCATTTAAAACATACAAGTACGACGTCAAGGAAGCAGTATAAACTAATAAACATTACATTAGCTCGTGTTGAAATGCGCTCTTGGGATATTCTGAACACATATCAGTGAACATTACTGGAAAGGCGTTGGTATTATCTTAGAGTAATATTCTCTTTCCCCTTAATCTAAGGTATTATCTACGAGGGAAGTATAGATACACATCTTCCTTAGGGTATGATAAACTAATATATGGCCAAACCTTCATTAAAAGTGGAGGAGAAAACATCTATAAAACCTTGCAGCTAAAGTCAGGTAATGTCATCAATGTTAATCTATTGGACTATTAATCTTTTCTAGCCAAAGTTGCCATAATTATGTTTATATAGGCACACTAGTCACTCCTTTTCTATTCGTTATATTTCATTTATCGATCTATATGTTTACCCTATACCAAACACTTGCAACACATGTGATATTATGTTATTATATTGTGTATTAGCCCTGAGCGAATATGCGTCGAAGTGACTGGTAGTTGGCCAAGGCAGGTGGTAAGACTAACAGAGGTGGTGCCCCCACCCCACCCCCAACACAAATTCTAATCTGCAAAAGCTGCTTCGTGTTTCCTCATTATATAGATATTTCATGTCGAATATTATACATTCTTCGCCACAAACAATCGGCTACAACTGACATCTTTTGATATCCCCAGCAAAAACTATTTTTCTTAATTATTTCTTTCTATGACCCTTATCGATGTAGACTGTAAGATTTGAATACTGAAACTGAAAAATAGTTGACATTTTTTCATTAATTCATGTTTCTTTCTCACAACTTTCATTATGTTTGCATTTTCTGGTCTACATTGGCAATCTTGGGTAGAAAATATTAATTGCAACATGATTACGTTTGCCGCAAAGAACGGAACCACATCCTTTAATATTCTATCTTGGTGACTTTAGGATGGGTTGGGAATGAACAGACCACAAAATAGGAAAGTTTCATTTACTGACGGATATTAGCTGGTAATGTCGCTTCAAGAGGATTGCCCTATGCTCAAAGCTTTGTTTTAAATAAACGAGCCGTCGTTGCTATGCACCTGGTGCGTGTGAAGAGGTGCGAAATTCCGTCTATTTTCCCTCTTTAAATATCCTAAAGGGAATATGATAAGTTCACTGGATCCCAACATACCGAAGCTGAGAATGACGTAGATATCAAGTTGACCTATATTGCATCCTCAAAGGCAGTGCAGAATTCTGGGTTTGCGATAGTATTAGTAATTCATCAGAAAAGAAGCAGGCTATGAAAAGTGCTTTGAAGCAGGAAGGTATTTTCAATTAGATCTGGTAATAAGATTGTATTGTAGAAATGGAAAATGGAAAATGGAAATGTCAAATCATTGTTATGTCAGATGGCCTAGTTGTCAGGATAGGCTCGGGCTATCTCGGAAGGAGATTTTCGCGCCGTGTATCTCGGCAATTCATATTACATTCCCTAGTCAAGTCCAGCATACCTAGGCAGGGGCTTTTGTGCATGAGGCTTTATGCAGGTCTTATTTTATTCTATTTCCCCGACTCTTGAGGTTGGCGCTGAAAGCAGACTTGGATTTTCTTTTCAATTCTAGGTTCGTGTTCCTATACACTTGGGAAACATCAAAATTCGATTTTTCGTGTACAGATCCATGATAATATGTCTACTCATGAATATAACTCAATTCTGTGAGAGAATTTGAGGAGGCGGTTGGAGGAGGTTCATACTAGGAAAATTATCCCTGTTGTACCTATTATCTCCAGTTTTCTATAATTTGTCCCTAACCTATTAAGGAGAGGTTCCCTTCCAAAATAGTTATTCTGTTTTCCGGAATCTGAATTAGTTATAGGGACCATCAGCTAAAAATAGTTACAGGGATTTCTCCTACCCAATTTTTAAAATAAGCGATTCCTTCGAGAATGGAAAATCAATCTAAATTTTAAAGATTCGCACCTGTGTAATGTATCTAACCATTTAGTGCCATACTTTTGTCCATTTCTACCATACTCAAGCTTCCCAATTTTGGTCCCTTATGCTGTGTATTAAATGATATTTTGACTTTAAAGCAATTGGGAAGTGAATGGGTGTGGGGGAAAGCCCATTTTTTTAAAAGCGTTAGTCATGGCTAATTTTAAAACAGCGTGCTCCCCGGATCTTCCCCCAAACTTCCCCCCAGGACTTCCCTCTAGGACCCCCCCCCTAGGTCCCCCCCAAGGACCCCCTCCCCATGTCATACATATATTTATGAATTTTATGTTGTTCTGCACCATATGTCCTGAAGAGAGTCCAATTTTGAAATTGTATATGTCCTTCTTCAGTGGAAAGAGGGGCCAACGTATGTATGTATGATATATGTATACGTACAATGTTTAAGAGAGGGCACCCCCTCTCTTAAACATTGTATGTTTAATGCATACTTTAAACATATTATTTTGGAAAAGGGGGGAAACGGAAAATGTTTGTGCTTTCTGCGATTCGACATCTCTTCATAAATAGCAATACCAATATAATGCTAAATCAAACAGGGGAAACATCAAAATAATAAACATCTAAATGACTTGGCTGCTTTTAGCAAACATTTAACGTGGCAGCTTTTATCTAATCTTTATTAGTATAGTTGCCAAAAGTCTTTCCTGAGGTTATTATTATTTTATTATTGTCGATAGAAGTTCTTCTTCAACGTGTCTTGGGGTGGTGGGGGGTGGGGGATCCTGAGGAGAAAGGTCTCGCCACCTTTACGATCACACAAAGGTAAACGATTCGAAACATGTTTAGAAGATTTCAGAGTATCATTTATTAATAGCATCCACAAGAGAGGGAGGATGTGTGTTTTATTACATTGTGTATCTATATTTAATTACTTTTATTTATGGAGAAAATAGAAAGCCAACAGTTTTATTGAACATTTTATTATTACGACAGTGCCACTATAATCTATATTGTTATGTGTGGGAATCGGTTAGTTACATTCATGATGCATTCCACTTGGTGTCCCATTCAATTTCTTGTTTCTCTGCTTGCGCACCGCTGGGAGTCTAGCTTATATTGCTTTATATGTCATGTTTATTATACCTATTCATATTCATTTGCTTGCTTATTACCGTCAATTTCTATTACTATCTTTTTGATGTCATGCATACATCTGATAGCCATCAGATTCTGAATGGAGGGATGTGGTAAGAGTGATTAAATTCCTGTTTCGCCTAGCTCAACTTCTGCCCAGGTGCGATTTAATGTTTGGTTTGGGTTCATTTGAATTGAATCTAAATGTTTTTGGACAATACCGCTCACGTCACTGTATTTTGTGGCGTGGTATTTAATGTGGAACGCCAGGCGGGTGAGAATTGAGAGTAGTACTTTTCTGTCTTGCTCTCTCCCGAAACAAATTTCATAGGGATGCTGCAACTTAAAGCACTGACAATATTACTACTTTACACGCAGGCCATGCAATAGCACTCGACAAGCAGAATCTCATTTACTTGATTCCGTGAAAGAAGCTAAAATATAATTGGGAACTTGATTCAATTGAAAGTCAATCAGAAGAATGATAATGTCGTTTTAGTTAATGAGTTCCTTCGACTTCTCTCGATTGTGGAGACAGATTAGTTTCCGGGAAAGCAGAGTCTATTGAATGTTATCTACAATCTCCTTAAATAACGCCACTCATTCCTCAGATGACTTTCCATCTCAGATATAGTCCTTATTCCTATAGCCATTTTATTAGATGTTTTGAATTCAGCATTATACTTAATTTGCATCTTGAAGTAATCCTTAATCTCATTTATCTCAACGTGGTTTGATTTTGATATACCACATCTAACAAAGCAACAACACAAATGAGGTTCTGACTGTGAATGTTTGATTAAGAATTCTGAAGTCATCTTTAATTGAAGCTGCGTTCTCAGCTATTACACACATCGTACCAAATTTACTGATTGTTTGACCTATTGTTTGATGCCAGGAGTGCTGTTACATCGTTCCCACTTGTCATTTCTTGTGAAACATGCAAGGCGGAAATGATGATGAGTAGGCTCGGTGTAGGTGCCCTCTAGCAGTTGGTGTTCTTTTACCAAGAGCGCTCCTGGAATCTCGAAATGGCGTTGAAACCCTTTTCAGTATCAATGTTTCATTCCCTTTTTATTAGTGTGGGTTCGACCCATACTTAGCTTCTCGCTAATTCGGCATTGACCTAGCATGCATCCAGCGATAACCTAAGCTATTATTGATTTCCCAGTAGTACATCACCGACACATTGTTGGCAATACTTCTATTGTATTCTGTTGGATGTTTTATGTCAGCCGTAAAAACATTTACTGAACTCTTCTCCGCCGCTGTTCAAAACGAACTGAAAATGCAAACGAATTGAAAATGCAAAGAAAAATGCGTTAACATTAGAATAATCATGTCCAAAAGATATTTAACTATACGAACGCAGAAGCACTTCTAGCAATTACTAGCAACTCTACGCATTTAGTAACTTCTGCTAGATTAGACTGAAAATGATAGATTCAGCTGCAACCCAACCGCAGAACAGATCTCCACTGCTACGGTTGGTCTGCACATGAACTGCACTTGAATATAATTTCCTGTTTTTGTATCGCAATGCTTACTGCAGAGCTTACCGCAGCCAGTGGAGACCCCACTTTATTGTATATGATATATTAAAAGAAATGTTATAGTTTCTATAGCCCAAACAACCCCCGATCCTGTGTTCGCATTGAGAATAGCTTGAGGGGATTGGTGCTAGTCAAGAACGAACAATAAATTCTTCTAGTCTTAAACTATTCTATGACTGAGAATAAAATAGATTAATGTTTAGTTTCCCCATTGAGCCCAAATGCCAACAAATGCACCTGAGCGCGATCGTTCCCGGCCTCCAACTTCTATTAATGCCTACACGCCAGCTAAAATAAATCTGATTAATTCCCCACGGGGCACCAACATGTCTAATTTGTAAATTATTCATAAATGGTGATGGAAAAGTACAAAAAAGAAGTTTTTTAAATTACAGAAATTGTAATATATAATTATCGTTTATTCGTTTTGTTTTATTTTTGACGCAAGAACAGAGGAATGAATGTGCATGCCTTTTATATAACATATTGTAATGGATGTTAACCCTTAATGCTTGCCTTGTACCCTCGAGTCTAAGAGGCTCTTGAGGTAAGTTATACCAATAATGTGTTTTGACTAGAAGCCTTTTCTTAGCTTTCTTGGACAAATATTTTGCACAGTTGTTAAGCCCTTACTTGCCTAGTGAGAGTTCAAAAGATGTTAGTCTCATCGATATTCAACATGAGCCGATCTCAGCGGAATTACTTAAAATGTATATATTTGGAGCTGAACCCTCAAGTGCAGTGTTATTGTTTACCCAACGAAAGGACTGAAGTAAAGTGATTTATCCTGTCTATAATTATAATAATTTAAACTGAGGTGAGAAGAAAAATACAATTAGACGTTAGTTATTGGGCTGTTGAAACTACTATAATGTGATTATTGTTTAAAAACACAGTGTAGAAACGTTATGAGGAAGGTAGTTATGATAATGAAAGACGTCAAGGTAGTTTCAACTGGTTGAGTATTTATTCTCTACCTTTAATCCGATAAGCTTCCACATATAACCATCCGTTGAGAATCTTGGGTACGCTTCCTTTCGATGCTATTTTCGTCATTATACAGCCTGAATATGAACACTTCCTAAAACACTGAGTAAAAAAACAAACCTACAGAAAAGTACGAAGTAAGCAAGTTTATAAATACCTGTCAATTATTGTATAAATAATTTAAAATTATTCTACCTGCTCCAAATTGTCCTATCCAATGTCACCCATGCCACCTGCTCTGCCACCCCCTCCCCCACCTCGGCCCTACACCCAATATCACATGTCCCTGGTAAAGCTAGCAAAACCCATGAATGGAAAGGAGAGGAACGACCAGTTAATAATGGTATGTAAACATTGGCCACCTTTTACACTCATTCCTTCAAGCCTTATGTGTTCATTTGTCCACTTCTGCTGCCTACAGAAATGGTATAGTAAATGTTACTGGATTGGAAACATCTTACCATTGGAATAATGCCTCCTGTAAAGTATTCCCAAGAGTTCTGTCTCTAGTTGTCTCTTCGCAAACATGAAAAATGAATCATTTGATCCGTTGTTTAACCGGAATATATTTGGAGCATCTATAGGATTTTCGGGTTTTATCTCCCATATGGTATACTATGTAATTGACGTATGGATAATGAGGAGGTCCCAGCTTATGACCGATTAATGAGATAGGATAGCGAACATGTTCTGGTCTCAGAAGCATTTACTCAATCGGATGGTATATTAATTGTGGAGTGGAGAGATGGGGGATTATACACATTGAAGCATAACTCACATAAGTTATGGTATCTCTAATGGAAAGATACACATTTCTCAATCTATATTCTAGACGGTTTCTGCCATCCAAAACCAGTCAAAACTCCATTAAGGATCCTTTTACGATCATGCACATGAGCGATTAATATTCGCGCTAGTTTCAACTGGTTGAGTATTTATGTGCGCTGTCATATGGATAGAGTGTAATGTTGATATATAGCGGGGGATTTGACCGTTCTTTTGGAGGTATATCTACGATTAGAGGTGCACTAATTCCTTAATTCTGTGTAGAAAATTCATTGGCTACTCATTACATTGGATCTATTAGGATTTCCCACTGTACTTATGGACAAGAGTCATTACCACTGGCCAAAACAAATACTGCAGGTGATTTACAATTATTATTACAATAAGGAATCTTTTACGTTGGGATCGCAGTATGGAGGACATGTAATGTGGGTGGGAAACTCTAACATAGCAAAAGAACGCCATATGGTTTGGTCAAGGGCGGATCACCCCAGATTAGCACTAAGTCGAATAACTAATCAATAGCTCGGCCTAGATACAATTCTCATTGATATCCTTGACGCAAAATGGAAATGGCTTCAGGATGATCTCTTGTCTTGCTTCTTTTGAAAAGAACCGAAATGGGGAATGAAAGAAGCCGGATAATTCCATTGAAACGCTAAGATCGGATGGTCTTTCATGCTGGCTCAACGAAAAAGATTAACTTCTGACGTTTGGTGATAGTGTAGATGACAGTTAAGCCCCTCGGCATGTCCCGTCAATCTCCTTTGCCATTGCCTGCTATGGAAGAAATGCAGAAGTGGACGTGTCTCTTTCCTGCCTACCACCATTTAGAGCTGAAATCGTCGTCCATGCCTGAACTACCCCCTCCTAGGGCACTTCCATCCCGATTGCGGTATGCGAGTGGACCCTCTCCCCGAAATACTATCAGTACTAGATTGACTGTGCGATCAAGAATAAAACGGTACACAATGGAGTTCCTACATATTTTGTTTGAGCCTTTTTCGTGCATTTGTGTACTCCGTGTATTCATATATATTAACTGAGTTGCATCTGGTAACCACTAAAACTATTTGAAAGGTAAATTTGAAGGAAAACACCTTCCACGATTTCCCTCACAAACTATAAAGTATATCAATTTGCCTTAAGTATATATATATATATATATATATATATATATATATATGGTCTAATATAAAGTAAAAAAAAAAGGGAGCAATTCATCCTCAGAATCCACTTTATCAATTTTTTTTTTGGCTCCTAGGTAGCATGGGGCATTCTTTAGTGTTTCTAGCTGTTTTTGGTAGAGGGAGTGGGAGGTTGTATTTATGTTGTGATCATGTGAGTCTGGTGTTTGTTTCTGGTTGGGCAGGTTGGACTCTTGGTCGTTTGTACATGAGGCATAGTAAGTGCCTGTCTCTTCGGTTTTTGGGTGTCTCCAGTCCTAGAGTAGTGAGTTTATGTGAGGCTGGCTCATATTTTTTGTGCGGGTAATGATTCTGATTGCTCCTGATTGGGTGCGTTCTAGTTTGGCTATGTTGTTTTTTGTAGCGAAGTGGTAAGTAGTAGGGTTGTAGTCCAAGAAGCGTGCAGAACTAGTCCTGCATTTGCTTATTATAGAAATAGAATGCAGTTGCAAGATATATTTTTATGATTAGTTTGAGTTATTAAGTCAAACAGAGGGACTTTCAAAGATAGTGTATTTACCCCATTCTCCTCAATCCTCATGAGGACAATGGGGGACTTAAGTAATCCTTAATTGTGATGAATCAATGTAATTTTTTATATGCATGTGCCCTAATGTATTCCCCTAAAGCCAAGTGGCTAAAGCTTTTGACTTCCGAACTGGACATTGTGAGGTTGAGTCCCAGAGCAGCCAGCCTTTTGTTACACCCTTGGGGGGGTATAATCTATAAATGTTCCTAAATTATATGAAAGATCCTGGGGAGCTAGAATGAACACTTCCAAGTTGGTTTAGTCCTGAATCTAGAGTGTCTGGCGTTACCCATAACTCATTCTTTATTGCTGTGGCTGATACTGCTACGCCACCTAGCGGTATAACATAATGCCCCCCTCCCCCCTTAGAATGCTACTGCCATAATTATAATCTATTAATAATAAAGTAGCATTCCTGATGGTCGGATACAGTGGGGACATGAGATTCGACCCCCTGGAAAATTTTGAATAAATTAGATAAATGATTTTCCAAAAGTCTTTTACCCCCCAATATCTACTGAAGTTCTGAAATCTTACCCCTGTCTGGTTGTAGTTACATCTAGATTAACCAGATACATTTTAGAATTTCTTACTAACCCTATTTTAAATTCTCGTACCTCATTTGAAAATAACGAAAATTACAATTACAACCATTATCAAACACAAATACAGTAAACGGCAAAGTAACATTCTCTGGCTTCTGCCACTTAATTTAATTAAATTGAAACAGAGATAAAGAATTTTTGTTGAAACCTTCTAATAAAAATAGGTAGGTAAAAATAGGTACCAAAATACCAATAAATATAACTCTGACTTACATTGACATAGTCCAAGTAAATTCAAAGTTTTGAAGATATTGAATTCATACCAAAAATATGTATTCCAGCATGGTTATTCAGTCTGCTTGCCTAAATTTAGTAAACGCCAAAATTTCCATTTTCCATATTAAATTCAAGTAACAAAAGTGAAAATTATACAACATACGTTATGAGCACATAGAGAACTACGGAATCGATGTAATAATGCAGGAGTTCACCAACATCAGCAACAGCACAAAAATGACATACGTCCATACCCCTCAAAATTCCAAGGTGCATTCCTCTTTATATTTGCAATGAAATTTCTGAAATTGTATATATAATTTTATAAAGCTTATTAAAAGAAAGAAATTTGAATTGCACATTGAAAAACCAATTGAATGTTGGGTCCACTCACGCCATGAAGTCTTTAGGAAAATAGCATGGTCCAAATGGTCCAAAACTCCCTATTTTTACTTGTTTGGTTTCAAGGTTCCAATCGGAACAAATACAGTATGCAATGGTGCCAGATTGAAGTCCTAATTCGCCCACCAGAGTGTTTGACACATATCGTTGTTTGCTTGCAACTACTTATCGGTTGTCCAACGATAGCACCGCTCTCTCTGCCAGCCGGATCAGCAAGGGTTCGGTCTCGGCGCAAATTAAAAACCTCATGCCAGTCTAGGGTGGTTACATTCCAAGTCGGTAGGCGGGGCCAGCGTCAGCCACACAGGTTTCCCTGGCGTGTTTGCCGCGCATCAAAATCTCCCGCCCGGTCTTGCAACCCTAATACAGACTTGAGAAAGCAATGAGGAGCTGTTACACGCCCCACACTTATTCAACGTCAAGCCTATACTAGCCAACTGGAAAAATACCTCTAGCTGACCTTAGCAGGGTGCTTAGAGACCTGCCCTTATAAGGGTACCAACTGACGAGACCAACTCCAGTAAGCAAACGCAAAATCGCACCAACACCATGCAATACTATATTTTAATTTGTTGGGTATTAATGTAACACCGTCCCCACGGCGTGGCCTGTCTTATTTCAGGTTGTGACCAAATCCCTGTAATAGAATTTATGGAGTATTCAATAACCTTTTTTGTGACGTAAAAATCCTTATCAAAAGGTATAAATTTCGTACTTTTTAATTTTTGCAGACTTCTATATTATATTTTATTTCCTATATAAGGCTTGATAAGACTCCAGCATCAACTCAACACATATTTGATATGTGTCATCTCCAAGATTGCAGATACCAGACATAGATGTAAGCTCTGATGAACAGTTTACAATTACCAAAAATGATACTACAGAAATGCACCTGCTACTACTTGTTATCGATAAAATTTTGACTTAATTTTGTTATGGACTTTTGGCAATTTCACCAAAGAAAAGCACATACATATGTCACTCATGCCCCGCCAAAACCAGGCAAACATCAATCCCCAACTCCAATTCCCTTACTCAAATATGATATAGCAATTAACACTAAATTAATACCATATTAAGAATTATAGAATTGAAAAAATAGCACAATCAAATCAATACATCTGGGAATTTGGGAATATTGATGAAAATATTGATTGACAATTGCCAACCATAATAGTTTAGATGGGTCCACCAGCAATGATACCATTTAGATTGACAATAAAATTCCAAAATGATAATAATGAATCAATTCCACAATTAATCCGTACCAATTATACAACAGCCCCTGTCTTAAGTTGATCAGGCAAAAGAAAAGGCAAATATTTGGTCAGATTGTTTCATTTTAGGTCTAAATGAATGGAAGAAATTCAATTTTTTAATTACACCTAACTGCTTAAACCGATGAGTTGACAATCTTTGACTACTCCAAACACGAAAAAATAATGTGTTCAAAGACTGTCCTTTGGTTAAGCTAAAGAAAAATCTAAATAAATATCAATGCATGTCAGTGAACATCCATGAACCACCCAATCAATAACAACAACATTATTGAAAGAGTTAAAGTTGAATTAAACTTATATGTACCCCAATTAAGTATTTTGTAACAAAAGTTGAAATTAGACAATTAGCACTAATTTAAAATTGATTTAGATAAATTCGGCAAAGTGAATATTCATGCAAATCTTCAATTCAAAAGTATATTGCTTAACATGAAAGTTAATCATCTTATAACTGTCAATAATTCAACATTGTAGGATAGAAAACATTATACAAATCATACAATTAAATCATTACATGAATATGGGAATTATACAATTAAATCAACCCACAAAGATAGAGAATTGAGAGCACCACAGCAAAATCAATCATAAGTACATGACATATTGAGAAGAGTAAATAGAATTTGTGCTTTAACCAATTGTAGTCCATTTAAATATCGTGTAAACATTGGTCATTTATTCCAAAGTCTATTGTCAGCTTTCTCTGTAGGCTGCCAAAATGTTAGAGATATAAAATCATATCGTAAATAGGAGGAACTCATCCGCAACAATGGCCGCATCTCAGAGCAGTTTAAATTTTGAAAATCGCTTCAGAATTGACGATTTAATGGCCGAATCCAATAGAGTCTATTGTATAATTCTATGAGGGCGCTGAGTGAATGAGCGATCGGCGGGAGTGGGTTGAGATGAGGAGCGCTCGCCAGCGTCCACAAACAGCGGGCAAGAGATCCTGATACACGCCGGCAGAAAGATCCATTCCCAGCGCTGAGGTAGAACGTGTCTCCATGGCAACGCAGAGCAGGAGAGACTAGGGATGTCCCATATGTAACATTAGGTCGCTACTGTATGCTCCCGTTTTTGAGTTTTGCTGATCATAATCAGATATTTGAGAGGGTTATTATTGTTCGAATTTTACAATCTTAGTGTCATTTGAATCATAAGAGTTCACGCTATAATTCCCGAACGTTTCATTACAACTGATTGATTCCAAGTATTATATTTATGAGTGAGTAATCACTGTAGTGCGAAAGTTTCCTGCACTAGACAGCTGAGTGTTCTATATATAACACCAAGTCACTGCTGCATGCACCGCGCCGCACAGTTCTCCACACATCTCTAAATCATATTGTAGATGCAAAGAGATTCGCAATAATAGCAGCATCTCAGAACTGTCAGAATTTTGAAAATCGCCCAAGAATTAACAACTCTGTGGCCGAATTTAGGAGTTTCATGTGTAGTTCAATGAAGGTGTATCTATGTTGGTTGAAGATTGTGTTCATGCGTTGCCATGGCGACGTCGCACCGCGGCAACGCAGACGCACGTCCATATTTCTGCTCACACATGTATGCTCCATGGGAGCTGCCGGGTGGAGTGAGAGGCAATTAGGGGTGTTCTATACATAACATTTGGTCACTACCACATGCATTCCCATCCCTCTCATGTAGGAGTTGATATTCTCCACGCAGCTGCAGTAAGGCTAGCTATCTATACATATTGCTGCCTGCCCTTCACAACTCCCACAGCAATGCAGTCCAGTTTAAAATTCCAATGGTCCTGCCCCTATATATATCCACAAATACACAGCTTTCTGTCTGTCTTTGAATTATGATAAAAGCAGTGAGCATTCGCCTATATAGTCCATTTATATATTACCCATGCTCCTATATCCCAGTATATATATTAGAGCATGGGTTGAAAGAAGTACATGGAGATATATACTGTATTTTGGAGGGCCGGGGCCCCCATTCCTAATGACTCCTTTCCATTCCTAGGATAAAAAATTGTCAATTCAACTCTAGGGTGAAAGCAGATGGTTTTTCCTTCACCCCTGTGTGTTCTACTCCATCCAGAGTGAGTCTATATATATCCCCAAGCCAGTGACTCAGAACACTCCTCACTCAATCCATGAGCTGGTATGCTTGGGGAAGGCTAGGGCCTATATGTCCATAGTAGCATCCTAGTTAGAGGAGCACCTCTTCAAATGCTCCTAACTTCGAATTTTGTAAATAATTTAGAATAAATATCGTACCAAAATGATCTTATAAGGATTCTCCACCAATGTTACACCCTTGGGGGGGGTATAATCTATAAATGTTCCTAAATTATATGAAAGATCCTGGGGAGCTAGAATGAACACTTCCAAGTTGGTTTAGTCCTGAATCTAGAGTGTCTGGCGTTACCCATAACTCATTCTTTATTGCTGTGGCTGATACTGCTACGCCACCTAGCGGTATAACACTTTTTAAGTTTGTCTCATTTTCGAGTCCTTTTATTTTTTAATTTCACTTATATCTTCATATCTGGGACTTCGTTTTCTATTAAACTCCCAGATTTAGCTTTTGATGTCATGCCCTTTCAATTGGTGTAAGAATTAGACAGTCTAAGATCGAATTAAGCGAGAAAAGTCCGTTGGATGGGGTTTGGGGATATATAGGTTCTCTGTTATAGAGGTCTGGGTGGCGGTCATAAGCTTGTGTTTATTTTCGGCAAAAAATGGTTTCCGCACGGCCACGATTCGTCTAGTATTGGGAGCACCATCGCTTTGTATATTTTGAGTGCAGTTTGTTCTGAGATCATGTATCTAATGCGGTCTAATGTGTATAGTTTGTTATTTGTTGATTGCATTGTAGCATCCACTTGTTTCTTAGCATTCAGCTTTCTGTCTAGTGTTCCGTTCTGTCAAGTGATCTTAGTTTTTGTGATCTAGTGTATCAAATGCTTTTTTGAGGTCGATAAATATTGCAGTTGTTGTGTGTGTGCTGTTTATGGCAGTGGCTATGTCATCTATCAGATTAGCTAGTGCTTGGTGGGTTGAGTGGTTTTGCCTGAATCCATATTGGTTTTCATTTAGAAGGTTGTGTTCTTCAAGGTACTCTGAGGTCTGGTCATGTACTATTGATTCAAGGATTTTTCCTGGTACGGGGAGAAGGTTGATTGGTCTCATTTCATTGGGAGTGCTAGCATTATTTGTTTTCGGGATTGGGACCACCGTGGCGATCTTCCATGCTGGAGGGAAGTTACCCTCAGCAATGCATAGATAATAGAGTGTGGTGAATTCAGTGTGTGTCATGGCATCTCTAAGGACGCTGCTGCTTAGGTATGGGATACCTGATGGCTTGGAAGTGCTTATGTTCCTTATTTTCGACAGTACTACTACTTCTGTTGCTGGTAATATTGAGAAAGGCTCTTTATTACTTGTGGTTGTTGTTGGTTTGTATGGGCCGGGGTTTAATCTTTTGTGCTAGTTGAAACAGAGATACCAACCTGTACACCTGATACCAATGTGTACACTCAATTAACAGAGAACAATATTCAAGATTCAGAAAATAACCTGATAGATTATGATATAGATGCACACATTCATTAACAACATAGTTTGGTAGGATATGTTGAACTCTAAGAAAAAAATAATAGTGAATTGATTGGCTGGAAAAATCTTTTTAAAAAAGATGTATCATTCAATAAAACAAAATAAGACTCTTTTAAGTTTGCAATCAAGACAAGTCATGAAGCTGTAACTATGACTTCCATGCAAAATCACTGGATTCTGATTTTAATTAATCACCTAATGAAGGTTTATAGTTAGAACAGATATACCAATGTGTATAAGATACCAACGTGTACATCATGTTTTGCCACATAACAAGGTTATTATTGAGTTGACTTAAAAAGAATTCTTGGAACATATCTTTGCATTATAGCACACCATCCCATAATAAATAATTCCCTTAGAAATGGAAATTATGGACAGGGGGACACTTGAATCTGTACACGTTGGTATCACCACTTTTGGGGACATTTCTGACTTTTTGAAAAATGACTAAAACGTGAAAGAAATAATTTTACATGAACTTGATATTATACATGTACAATGACAACTAATATAGGAAGACATTGCGATGCTAAGAGTTAACATGAATGAATTATTCTGTCGATTTTTTATACATCAATTTTTATCACATTGGTATCGCACCAATTCTTCCATGATTAAAACATCCATAACTTTTTTTTAGAAATTGACCTGACGTATACAAATGAAACCCGATCGTCCCAAGACATGGGACAACAACTCAGGCGAGAATGAAAAGAATCAGACAAACAGTTTTTGTTTTATGAACACTTGAATTCAATGTGCTCCATTTTATATATTATATATTAGGTTCTTGTTATAATTAAGAATCTAGAAATGCAGTGTAAATAACGCCTACATTATCGAGATTACTACGGAACATATTAAAAAGATTGCCATGGTTAAACCGGGAATGCTGCTGAAATCTGAAGAGGCACTTAATCAGTAATCGGGAATTCCTAATGGTTTTCCCCAATTATCAAGGTTTCAGATTCTGCCACCTACGAATCCAATTTTAAACAATAATTTTACCGCTTAGCTAGTTTTTTTCGCAACTCCATTAATGGTCTAAATTCCTCGACAACCGGTTTTGACATGGGATAACGTGGATTAATTAGGGGGAATACCTGGAACCATTAATAGATCATTAATTTTGTTTACCTGGCCTTATTTGAAGGAATAGCTTAAAAGCTCTTCGCTTCATATTTTGTTTGTATCATAATGACGGTAACTATTATAAATGGTTGTTTTACAAGCTTGACAATATACTTTGGATGATTATGGTTGATCATAAATCAAATGTTGATATATGAATAACTCATGGCAACAACAAAACAATTAGTATTACCTTTTTAATTACATTAAGGTATAATTAAATGGAATGCAGCGATAAGTTGTTCTACTAGTTGGGACATAATGCACAAGTAGTTGAAACAGGTGTATCATCAAAAGTGGCGAAGCCACGAGCGACGATACACCCTGTTTCAACTAAGAGTTATATATCACTACTACCATGTTAAAATGATTTATTTACCTTGCTTTCGCCAACACTTGTTTATTTGGTCTGCCATCAGTATGCATCCCAAACGCTTTATGAAAGACCCAATCACATTGGATAATGCAACGATTTCAGAATGAGACTGTTAGCCCACTTTCTTGACAGCGCATACTGGCTAACGTTTCGAATTGACCATGTACATCATTGGCATCTCATCAGTTGTATTATTCAATATTTTAAACTTGTTCCCAACATTTTCTTGTTATTTCTACTTAAATTTCAATGCATTGGGAATATTATCATCGTTTTTTACGTTACATCATTTATTTGGTGAACGTTGAATTTTGGGTCCTACCAAAGTTTTATGACTGCATGATTAAAAATCTCCAGAATCTCTTGATTTCGAATCTGCCTATTTCCACTTTATAACTTTTGAGGAATTTTAATTATCGACAATTTTAGGGCATATTATTCCCTATCGATTGATATCACTCACTTGATTCTAAATCTAGTAGATAATTTTTTTTTTTTTTTTTTTACATTTTTTTTTTATTATATAGAATATTGGAAAATTTGTTCAATTTAAGACTCAAGACTGCTCGGGTTCTTGTGCACCTTCTGGGCAATATGGAAGTGAAGAGATCAAACTGTCCATAACTGTAGGCCCATTACCTCTAAGCATCTCGCCATATTTGTATTATAACTATTCCATGTACTAGTAAAGTCAACGATGGAGAAATACACCAATTCACAGGATGTCTTGCTATTGTAATGAATACAATCATCGGATATTTCGTTTCTATTCATATTGCCCCAGGAATAGATATATTCTAGACGACAATTTTCCATATGGTGTATTTAACATGTTGGCAATAATTTCCAAATTGATGGGAATGCATGGACATTTTTATATTAAATTTGTGTCCTAGCTAGCCTGATATGGCATCATTAATTTACATGTGGATCTACGTGGTCTCTATCACCAGTTCCCTAAACCATATAACAACCATGGATTATCACCTATTTCAATGCATGTAATTATAATAATTCTTCACATCTTCATGTAATAAATCAATTATTATGATGTGCATGTTTACAGATTATGTGTCATCCTACTACTTGTGACTACGGTGTAAATATTTTTTCCTGTCCAAGCCTATGAGATCTTTGCACCCATTTGTTAGCAGTTTATATTGAGAAACACCAATTGGGAGTGCCAAAGGATAGTCGCTCAAACCGAGATGTGTAATTAAACTTAATTTCAAAGAGTGAACTGGCTCTAATGGGACAATGCAACTCGCTGCACTCGCTGAATCCAAAATGCATCTGTAAAATCTTCTCTTCCGTTTCCCTCGATTACTATAATGACTTAAACTGATGTTTAAATTGGAAACAGTACTAAGTTTTGGATTTATGTATTGATTCCAATGATCTGCTTAGGTTCGAAAATTCTTTTAAGCCGCTATGGTACTTCCATTCCCCCAGGAATTGGTAAGTGCTTCCACTCCTACGATACTTAGGGTAATTATTGGTAGTTTCCTGCATTCTAATCTTGAAGCAATTTAAAAAATATTTTCTTAGGAATTGGAAAATTTGGATTGATGTTAATAGTTTGCAGTGGTGAGGACCCCATAACAAGTCTCGAGCTCATTTCCCACTCTACCTCACTGTCTTACCAACAACACTTAACATGGTCTAAACTAGTATTAAACTTGTAGAAGGTGTTTAGGAGTAGTGTACAGAGCTGATGGGCTGAGAAATTATCTTATATCTTGTATTATTTTCGGATGGTTAACTAAATCATGTTTAGAAGTATTCTAGCTACTAATAGTAAAGGCCTAAATCCACTGTCA
Source organism: Sthenelais limicola (assembly GCA_942159475.1). Lineage (NCBI taxonomy): Eukaryota > Metazoa > Annelida > Polychaeta > Phyllodocida > Sigalionidae > Sthenelais > Sthenelais limicola. Next base: position 109,414,281 of record OW804096.1, on the reverse strand, counting down.
TCCCAAAACGATGAGCGACTCAAAATTCGACCAACTGTTTAATATCTTTTTACTCACAATGTGCGTTAAGCACTTGTGAGTATTATTATCAAGATTTTTGTAGTTCGTAAGACAGAAATTTTTATTTAGATTGTTCAGCATCTGTGTAAGCTGTACCGTCTATATATTCCACTGTAACATGATTGTTCCCAGGTTTGAATGAGTGCATAATTATTGTGTATATATGGATGTCATTGAAAGTAAGCCATCTATGGCCAATTCCACCAATTTGACAACATTTGGTCTCCTAACGTGGAAAGTGATTAAAATGGTGTTAATACCAATTAATTACCATTAATTTGATTATTTTTGTGCTTGGATGGTTCGACCAACCTGTTGAACATTTTTGGCCTTTTTACCCGATATTTTTTTTCTTTTTCTTAAATCCAATTTTTTGGGTAAAAATCTATTTTTTTTTACCGTCATTGTACCATGGAATTGCTGAATTTTTAAACAATCATTTAAATTAAATTATTTCTCTATTTGTCATGATAGTGGGTTACGTGTAGATAATTTGTGTCAAAAAAAAATCGGAATTTTTTTAGGGTGAAAGCCAAAAAAAAAGAAAGAAAAAAAAAGTGGGTACCCCCCGCCCCTGTCTCTTGCCGTCAGCCTTGTTGCTTAAGGTGGAGAATTTTTTTTAAAAAACTGAAAATCTCCCAATTGTGTTGAATAATGATAAAATGCAAGGGGTTACATATGTATAGAACATCAGATGTATTAATTTGAGTTTTTCTTGACTCATAGGCAAGAAATAACATGGAGGCAAAATCCACTGGAACAGGAGACTCTGTCTCTTGGACTGGAGGCAGAATTTCAAAAGGGGCTTAGAAATCACTTTAGGAGGTACGGATTGTTAGAGGGTGGCATCCACCCTGGATTGGTAGCCTGACCAGCACTGATTAAATTCATGGTGGATGCCACTTGCACTGACCTATATTTGCCAAGAAAATCTAAGATGGCCGCCAATTTTTCTGACTTTTTTAGGTGTTTTGCCAATAACTCGGAGGATAATGCATTTACATCTTAGGTGCAATAAAACCATGTGTAGGGCACATAATGATCTATTGATTGATACCAAGCACTTGATTCTGCATGCAGTAGTTTTTGTATAATCACCTTTTGAAAAATGAGGTCATTTTGCGCTTTTGCGACAAAATGAAGTAGGCCTGTTTTTCGTGATGCACAGTCAAGTTTGTGTTGGAGATAGAGCTAAACATGTATTAAATGTTTGTTAGAGTATGAAATGTTCTTTAAAATGACACATTGTACATGTCTCTATGTCTAAAATTGATTTTTTTTTTATGAATTTATAGCAATTAAAAGGATATTCCCATTATTGGTTAAATTCAAAAACCTCCTATGTTCAAGTGTCTGTAACTTGGATTTTTGGTCTCAAGTTACCCATCTATTGCTTCTCATGTGAGGTTTTTGTTACAGTCTAGCTGTCTCTCTCTCCTCCTTCCCTTTCTCTCTCTGAGGGAAAGCCTATTGTTGAAATCGCTAGGATCATTTTGCCATTCCAAGCATTTTGCTGTGATGATATTTTTGTGGTTTGGAGCGAGAGGGCTTTCCCTCACTTTGAAGGGATTCTCTCAACTTTGAGTCTAGACTGCGTGTATAATCCACTGTAGGCGATTAAATCGCCGCTTTAGTTTCTACTGTCCAGGGACAGTCGATCCTTGATTAAACCTCATCTTGCTATAATAATATCATGTTTGGGTATTGCGAATTGTTGAAGATATTCTTGTATTCATTTTCTTTAAAAAGTTAATGACCGATAAAGTTAATTGGACTGGAGAAATGTGACGGAGAATATTCTTGGAAAGTATTGCCTTTAACTGCATGCCTACGCCGAAACCACTTATGTGATATCTATAGCGAGTAATTAAATGACAGTTTTGGCTGAGTATATTGTTGGTCGTTGGTACTCTAATCGATAAATCGTATATAGGGCCGCTGTTTCCATCTATCGCTATTTTCAGTTATCTTGTCTGCAAATCTTCCCCAGTCAGAGAGAGAGAGACTCTAAATAATGAGGTACACAAGAGGACTCTTGCTGTGAGTCCATTACAACATGTTTTGGTTGCAAGAAGTTTGAGAGGTGCTATAATGTATGATTGTATTGGAAATATCGCCAAGGTTCTCCTCCAAGAAGTCTCTGGCTTCCGCACACCCTGCAATGGTGTGGTGAAATAAAGACACTGCAGGCGAGCTTACTGAGATTCAGTTTATCCGATGCAATGAATAATAACTTATCAAATCGAACCGGGCATTTTTTATACATGTGTTTGGCAACTGACCCAGTCCCTTGCTGCCAATTTGGATACAACCTTGTACTCACGGCTATTGACTTTTTCTCCATATTGAACTGTAGTAGGTTCCACTTGAGCTTACAAGATGGCGAATCTCAAGAGCAAAGATATGCGATCATCCTCTTCCGATCAGATTGATTCAGAGTAGGTTATTATTGAAGAAGCTTGAAGAAGAACCTATTCTTTGCTGTATGCAATGTCCCTGATCTATGTACATGAGCGTCTTACAGTGCCATTCTTTCTACATGTATTACCGTAAGTTCAGTTGGCATCGTCCCATCGGATTGTGTAGAGCAAGGATAAGCGTGTACAAATGATTGGGCCTTTGGTTCATGTGAATCCTCAATCAACCAATTTTGTTTTATTGATTCAAAGCAAATCAAGCTCAGTCTTTTCAGAAAGTTCTCATCTATAAATCGTCAAAATGTTTCATTAGCACGTTGACTATAACAATTAAAAAAGCTAGTATGAAGAAATGGGCGTTCACAACCTCTGCCCCCAGGCATCTTGGGTGTAATTCAATTAACGCCAACACCCATTAAGACTACATTGTAAGCACACGATGAGACTTCATGAGATTATAGCCATACAAGTTGAATAGTGTAAGAATGCAATGATCTATCTCAACAAATATATTACAGTTAGTCGAACATGTTTTTCAGTATATTAATGAAACGCTCAATATTTGATTTGGGTGATGAATACAACTGCAATAACTTCATATTCATATTTATTCATTGGTAATTTCATATGAAATTTCAAGCGTTTAGCGTAATGCTATTTAAGGCCAGTCAGTTTATTGGGCATGGCATTGTAACACTACTTCTATAATTTGGCATTAATTCCTATTCAAGTAATTATAACATTTATCTGGAAAATCCAACTTGTCCGTCCCCATATACTCCCCTCCATTTCTTTCTTTATAAACGATATTATTTTTAGCTTAATGAATGTAATAAATCATCCTATGGTGGGTGGTAGTTATGTCAGTTCTAGGTTTTCCAGATCTAAATATAATCAAATGGCTCTATATATAATATGTTTGACCCTAGAATAAAGCAAGAAAATACAGGTATATATTGGATCGAGGAGTTGTTCCTCTTGTATCATTAACGTTCAGTTCAAAGAGATTCAATGATTCCAGATGAATTAGAGTTTGGCAAGAGATTCAATGTTCAAGCAAAGGCACGTGTTGCTGCTGGCATGGGTTGACCGCTGTTCACAGGGACTTGATGGGATTTCTTAAATAAGTAATGAACTAACGCTGACAGTAGATAAAGTCGAGCCCATTCGTGCCTAAGAATTCTTTCCCCAGTTAACCTTTAGACAAATTGGAGAACATATATAGATCGGGATTCATCATGTACAAGGAGTAGAGTTATTTCAAAGTTGCTTATTAAATAGCCGTTCTCTCTGTGAAAAAGCCTTCAAATCCTATTTAGACTCCAGGAGACCACTGGAATGTGATTCATCCTAGCGCTATTCGAGTATAACCATTTGGTAAGATCCCGTTGTTAGAGCCGAGTACACTCCAAAGTAGACTCGTGCTTCGACCCTGTGCAAATGGCCTGGTTAACTCGGATACTCGTTATTTATACGCCATGAATGGATGCAATCATTTGCTCGGACCATGAATGGGGTCTCACCAACCTCTTAAAATTTATCATTAGCACAGACCATGCAAAATCATGCTTCAGCATTGAGGATTTGGCCAGAACATCATGGAACAACATACAGGTTCATGGATTAGCTTTTCCCGTTGGGATCTCGGCATTAATTTTTCATCAATAAGGAGGCGAACTGTAGAGGATTAGTACCCATGCACCCTGGATATTTGTTTCAAATGGATCTACATGGTTGCTTTGATCATTGGTTTGTTGTTGGCAAATAATAATTAATACGTTAACAACATGGGTGTTTACTCGCCGGCGAGTGATCGGTACACTGTTCCTAAGTAAATGGAGCACTGATATGCTTACTTCCGCAAGATTCCGTAGGTGACAATGCTGCGGAATAGCTTGGAATTCGACAGATACATTGACTCAATTTTGCTTAATTTATCGAGCGAGTCGATAAGCTATGACGCAAGCAGCGGATCAGGCTCCCCTGGATATCCTCTACACATCTGACAAAGAGTATTTGTCTTTTTTATGTCGATGCTGTCAACTAATTTAGTATGATGAAGCCATGGATGGGGAGCATGGCTTCACCTATCTCCAGGATGGTGGATGGAAGCTGGTCTTCTAGAGTGAGCTCTCCGGTTAAAGCCCCCATAGGTGAAACTGCGGTGTTGCCCATATATCAAAATGCTTTGTGGAAGCCACGGGAAAGGTTAGTTAGAGTCCCTGGTCCCATTTGCGTATTTCTCTCTTGTACACTTATCTTCAATTTGGATATATATTGAAATGTCTTCCTTCTTATGTGAGTTCATTGACGTTTAGATTGTTGGATTTGTTGTTTTTTTTACCTTTTTTCGTTATGTTCATAATATCGCCCCACCCGACTGACATTCGGAGTTATAATATGCTTTAACCATAAAACATTCATGTCATTAAAATATTTTACATTTGACACTTTTAACCTAGCATATATTACGGTACTTCTCATGCCAACGTAATTTGCGTAATGAGGGTTCGGATAACCCAATTACCTTTCTTCACACAGAAGACCCATGGCAAACCAACTCAATATTGGACGTTAGAACTTCTGTGATTTCTTTTCCTGGTTCCATTTTTATATCAAATGTATTATCTTCCCTTCTTGTCTTTGGAAATAAAAGGATCCTATGTTTAATTCTGACTAATATCACAAATTATATTTGGGCGATTTACCAAGCAAAACACCGACAATACTTATATTAATATTTGATTCATGCCCATCAAAATATCCGTCTCTTTTGTCTCACACTGGGGTAGAAATAGATGACTTTTGCAAATTAGGTTTAATCAAGAAATAAACTAACCTTTGGTGACGTGTACTTCGGGTTATGCATAGCATCGTAGTCGTTTATATAGACGGTAGTACAGGGGCCCTCCCGTTCCACCCAGAAATTGATGTTAATTTCTACCTGTACTACTCTGCTAATTCGATTAGATTATCAATTATTAGGGGATCTATAACGAGTAACTTAAAGGTCTCCTCGCCGTTGCTGGAAAGTGTGACGTCATCGATACGCACGTCGTATATCCCCTTTACTACCGTCTATAATGACTACGATGCTTTGCATAACCCGAAATAAACGTCACCAAAGCTTAGTTTATTTCTTGATTAAACCTAATTTGCTAAAGATGTGTGACAATATAGTAGTTATGAAATATTAACTCAATATAGGGTTTAGGATTTTTTTGCGATCGCGCACGGAGCTCACATTTCATAATGTGTCCATATAAATAAGGAGCCAGAGTTAATATTTCAGTACATTCTAGGTTTATTAATGCTAGCTCAATAAACTCCTAAATCAAAGCATGTGTCATGTATGCTGTTCAGTTCATCTTGTTTATTCAACATTGAACTTCAGTACAACATGGGCATATTATATGCTATTGTTCATCTCAAGGACATTTAGAGAAATGCATGATTTAGATCTCAGCCTCTATCACTTTCCCACACGGGGCTCATATGTTGAGAGACTTTATCCTTAAATCTCTATTTCATATAATGAAGCCTGTCTCAAAGCCTTTCGTATGTAATTCAGGACCATTCATTCGAACAGTCTAGGTCCAGATAATATGTGCGTCACTAATGATCTTCTTCACTTCAGCTACGTACCGGTATATCTTTTCCCAAGTGTTTAAATTTCTATCAGAAATATACCGTCAGTCACCTTGGGTCTAACATTTCATTTTACCAATATACCATTATGTTGTCTAAATCATTAAAAGTATGTAGTACTCATGGGTAATTTGACTTAATTTCTCTCAAGGAATAAATGGTTTATATATAATATCGTAAGCCAAGGATCTTTATTATTATGGTGAAGTGCTAACTGAAATGGAATGTATTTAGGAATTAGGTACTCCTGGAAGAGCAGTCATTTGACAAAATGGTGCTCACCTATTTCCAGTACGAATTGTATTTCATAATATGGAAATAATGATACGAGAAACGATGTTGCATCCTTAATACTAAGCTTATATTAACATGCATTTTGGGATAATCCAATTATAACACTACTGGCAGTATAAAGAAACCTGTCATATCTTACCTCTTTTTAAAAGAAACACATTTGTTACCGTATCCATTTTTCTCTTTTAATTTCTCCGCCAAATCCAATGGCTGTTTATATTTGAGAAGAGTAATCACAAGGTTGTATCTTTTATTCGCCGAATAAAAACCTTCATACCGCGTGATAATCTCAGATTGAAACTACGTACCCAGAGGTCACAATACTAAATTGACATTTAGTATAAGCAAGTCTTTCATTTGAAAATTCTCTTAGCGATGATTCTGGTAATCGTAGGTAAACATTTATTACAGTTGTAATACATGTTGAATGATTGTAACAATTATTCTCTTGGACATAAACGATGTCTTTGTGATTCAATGAAATTGGTGTTGCGCATTGTACCTAATACACTAATACAATGCGCAACACCAATTTCATTGAATCACAAAGACATCGTTTATGTCCAAGAGAATAATTGTTACCATCATTCAACATGTATTTCCGCGACAAAATATGTCTATGCTGATTCAGTCATTATATAATTTGACGCGGGAGGCTATTAATTGTTCCTCAAAGAAAATATCATAATCTGAATCTTATTTTTCGGATGCATTAACAATGTTGATTTAGGCTTTTTAAATTTCCGAATTCAAAGTTCATTACAGTTTGAAATTACCAATTTTGCGATAAGCAAGAGATTGACGAGGTCAATTTCTGTACAGGAACATGCTGATCCTCATCTCTTTTGTTCGATTAAAACAAATCTTCTTTGAATATCTCCTACAACTAAGCCATCTAGGCTACGTGTAAATGCAACGTAAGGTTATTTCACGATACAGATGATTTAGGGGATGATATACATGATATAAGTATTTGTATATTGAGCGCGTTTGTTATAGCATATTTTCTTATACTTAAGTTTTTAATGTAACGATTCCTATGTTATTATCGCTTGAACATGTAAAATGTTCACCTGTAAATCCAGTATAAATCTATGAGTGTTTAGTTGTGTATGTCGAGTTTAAACCTCTCAGCTATGGACCAAGGGTCTTGTTATCAAACCCTTGACCAAGTCTGGAGATTCGAATGAGATCTTTTATGTCTGGAAAAAAGCACTTCTGACGGCTATTATTTGAACCTTTGTGGAAAATACACGTTGCCCTTTAGGTCTTCCATGAATAACTATTACTAATTAGACTTAGAAATGCTCAGGGGGTACTAATGGTTTACGGTTAACAATGGAAGACCGCAGTGTGAGGTACCGATCTTAGGCAATATAGCTATATCTTGTGTGCTAGGTCTGTGAAGCTCATCTATAGCTTGTTGCTAGGTCTGTGAAGCTCATTTTATAGCTTGTTGCTAGGTCTGTGAAGCTCATCCTTTGCAACCACCCAGAGATGCTCTAAACTTAGGGCTTGTCTTCACTGCGTGTCTTCATTGTAGAACAACTGTAAGAAAAAACAAAAACAGCATGTTAATTATTTTTGTTCGGAAGCATTGAAACCCCTGTGATTCGTTATGTAATCATTCTTGTATTGATTATGTAGACAAGTAGTAGTAATTTATCCATTCTATGATTAGACTTAGTTAGACACAGCAATGGGCGATTGGGCGGAAGACCATGGTGAATAAATACAAAATGATTTACATATCGTGAACCATATCTCATAATGTAATACAAATAATACATTATGCCTTACTTTATTTGTCATTTGTTTACTACATGTGCCTTATTATAGTACTGTAAGATGTCATTTGTCTGAGGATACGAGGATACGAGATTCTAAATGAAAAAAAACAACTGAACATGTACTGATAGTTGTAGGTCTTTGTCCTGGAACTTTCTGCATCTTTTTATTTGAATCGAGAATGGTTTATGTTAAGTGGCAGCGTGAAGCGGCTGAATATAATCTTCCTTGTCACAAAAATGCATAAAATCTAATGAGAAATTATGACTGTTATAAAAGGCACAATGATTCAGGGTCGTTGTATAAATCTACGGATTATTGTGTTTTAAGTACTATTTAGGGACTGCTGTTTTGCACAGATGCATGCCAACAATTTGGTCACTCGGATTTCCTCAGCAAAGAATAGAAATGAGCACTCACGCATTATATGGTCGCTGGTATTATTTTACTGGAATCGTGAATATTTACAGAGAGCACACCAATATATAACTCCTTCCATTACTCCCAAAATTGAGCGGTTGTGTTACCCTAGAATTCGGCACAAACTCTCTTAAAATATGATTTTAAAATCTTGCCAAATTTCTATAGCAGTGACCCACACACTTTTGTGGAACCATTGGACAAAGTTTGACATCTAAGGTGAAGGTATATGGAGAATGAGAAAGTGTCCAGATGATTCCTGATCTAGGGTCATGGCCACCACACACTCACGGGCGCTGAGCGTGCGCAGCCTCCTATTAATTAAAAATTAAAATTTCCTGATTTCTAAATATATAGATTAAAGTAATATTGTGGGTTTCTTTTGACTTTTTCAGTTTTGATGACATTGCTTGTGTTGGGGAGTCACACAGTCTCTCGGAGATCTCATTGGATGGGAATCCGTTCTCACAGGACCCCCAGTACAAACAGACAGTACTGCGACACATGCAACAACTACGACAACTTGACATGAAACGCGTTTCTGTAAGTATCAGCCTTTTAAAGAACAAATATTATGATATATCAGATTTGTATTTGTGGTATTTGTATGTTTTTCCATGCTTATTTATTATACATTCTTGTTGGAGAAGAAATGTTACACTCCACCCATATATTGAACTTATGATCATAGTATAGTCTGGAAACTCGAGCTCTCTAAATCGAACTAAATTCCCTAACCACTAGACAGGCCTTAAAATAAGTGAAAATGTGTAGAATCCTATTGCTAATAATACCTACGAGTTGGGGTTCTATTTTCACTCCACGATGATATAGGAATAGAAGTAAAAAATATTATTTACAAAGAAAATCAAGTTGACGGATCGGAAATATGACCGTCCTAACAGCAGTACAAAAGGAGGGGGAGGGAGTTTGCATGGTAGCAAACCAGATACATGCTGTTGACCTGCATGCAATCCTACACACATGATTACACAGTAGGATTACACTCCCGAATAAACTATTCAAATCATAAGAAGCGACGCAGTAATAAAAAATGTTGGACACAGCAGTGGACAGAAAACCATGGAATTCAGCAATGAATATATACCGTGGGCCCATGTCTGGTTAAAATTGATTTGTGAAATGACTATGTATCATCATTGTACTTGACTACTTGTGAAATGATTTGACTTATTGATTTGCTGTATAAACATTCTGAATACAAACTTTTTTTTCTTTTCTTTTTGTATTCAGAATGTTTATACAGCAAATCAATAAGTCAAATCATTTCACAAGTAGTCACTGGTTCTAGTTTATCTAATTCTAGTGCTTAACATTTTTCAATCGATAAATTGGTCAGCATTTTACCTCTTTTGGGGGAAAATAAGGATGAAAAGGTAATCCTGTCATGGACTAGATTAACTTGCTAATGAAGTGTTCCTTACCTGGGAATCATGTCACCAAATTAAGAACACAAATATATCTGAATGAATGAAAATTAAGACATCCTGTACTTGACCTTGAAATATAGGAGAGGAAGAGTTCACTTTTAATAGATTTTGACGCCATCAACAATTTAGATATACGTAGGTACAGCTTCTGAAATAAAAGCAAAACGGAATTGATGTATTTTTTTAACGGAGTTGAGCCAATTTTATCCTAATTTAAAACGAAATGTTGAACGAAATGACCTCAGTACTTGATTTCTCCTTTGCCAATCAACTCTGTCAGGAAATATAAGACTTATTATGCTGATAAAATAATCTCCCCTTCTTTGCTACTCAACGTACATGTAAATGCAGTGTGCAACATAGTGAATTGGGATACCAGTAGTAGTTAAAGAATAGCACAAATGACCTTTTTTGAGTAAAAGGTCATTTGTGCTATTCTTTAACTACTACTGATACCAGAGACCGTCAGTCTCTGCCAAATTGTAACAGTGGAGACCGACAGGATTTTACATAGAGACCGAAAAAAGCAATTAACAAGTCAATAAGTGATTTAACTCACAAATTATTACTTTTAACATGAGAAAAGGTTCTCCTCAAATAAAGACCTCATGAGTTCATGTTTCCCGTTTGATTTTGAGATCCAGGCCCAAGAGAGAGACTAAGCTTAATAAGTATTGCCTTTATGCCAATCAAAAGTGATTAAAAAAATAACCCAGAATACAAAAGGTTAGACAATATAATGTTATCACTTGTTCATTTCACTGGAGACCGTCGGACCCAGCCTAATATCAATATCAGAGACCGACACAGATTCAATGGAGATCTGGGCGTCGGTCTCTGGGTTATTTTGCACACTGTAATGTTTGTTCTATATTACACCTTTACTAGTGAAGGTGGAAAATAGTATTGTTTATGGTATTAGTAATCAAATGATACCGAAAACAAGCGTGCAATAATTATCTAATCTATCATTCCATAATTTTTTCCAGGGTTCTCTTTATGTTATCTGATGTTTCAATCAACTATTACAACTATTTACCAATAAAGACATATGTAATGTTGTCCACCTCGTTCTTCCCCTTGTCCCTGGTGTATACTTACACACAATTCCAACGCCAACAGAATCAACATACATACTCACTTCTGAAAGGTAACCGGTTCCCGTCATTCCATTACCTAAATTCAAACAATATAATACAGCTGACTGCTCTTTCTGGCTATACCTATACATATCGCCAAAATCTAAGGCCCACAGACGCTTGATAAAATAGGATGGATGTGATTACGCAACAGCCAAAAACGAGTTTCCTAGAATTGTTTAAGAAGTGGGCACTTTCTTAGAATTCTTGAACCAGGTCATTTTCATAAAATGTTTAGGAAAAAACTTGGCCGGAACAAGTTCCAAAATATCCAAAGATCAAGAGGCAAGAACTTCCATTACGGAGAAATGATAAGATATTTTGTCATCTCATCTCCACTTTAAATGAGACAGCAAACCAATTACATTCGCTTCCGATCCTTTCAAACGTCCACTCTCTTGACGCAAAGCCCCAATCCACTTATTCCAATTCTCATCTTCCCTATGCTAGCTAAAGGACTGCGTTCCACTTTTTGCTGAGATAACTGTTCAGATCTTGTTGAACCCTGCCAGATGAGCGTCCCTTTCTCCTTGATGGCTGCATCCTTTGTTTTTAATTTCTCGGTGATTCTGTGATGGTTGACGTTCACAGGGGATCATGTTCGTGTGGCTTTTCTCAACGCAAATAGCGGAATCAAATGGTTCATCTCAAGTGTCAATCAGAAGAAAGCTGGCAGTAATTAATTCGACTAAGTGTCCACTAGTGAGATCGAGCCTATGACGAGGTGTGTTTCAGTGGCTCTGTATTTGACATTTTATTTCTGACGGTTTGATGGAATACACCTTTGCCCGTGTTCATCAAATCATCCAATGTGAAAACTAGTATTTGTCTGCCTTCCTGTCTGTCTATTATTAAAAGCCAGTATAGCTGGGTTTTTATACTATCCCTTATGGACCTCGTGGGTACCGCACCCTTGGAGTGTTCATTTTTGGCAGTCATTTAGCGTCATAGTGACCCTATGAGTATCATCTGATGTAAAATATTGTTTTCTACAGGATATGAAAGTTTCAGTTCTGTGCAATTTCTTTTAATTTGGTCTTTGTTAGATTTCTGTGTGATATTTATAAGCCAAGATAATGTTTTATATAAAGTTCTATATCTTGAATTGGCTTGTGTCTGTGTGCCACTCATCATTTGCACCAGCCAAATGGCCTGTCCTCCCTTATCTGTCCCTCTGCCCCCAAGGTAATTAAGAGATGACAGACCTGCGACAGCTGTTGTACTACAATCTTTCAATTTTTAAAAATCTATGATTTACTTAAGTAACTCATCTTCCTAAATATTCTACTGAAAAAGAGATATTGGTGTTTGGATCATCGTTGTGTGATGTATATTAGCCATAATAAGTAATATTTTTGGTATGGTTCAAGTAAAAGAAAGGTCTGATAAAACAGATATGACAGGATAATAATCTGCCTTGTCTAGGGTCTTGCCTCTAACGGCAAAATGTCATTGAAACACTCCAAACCGCAAATGTCATTAAAATCCCATTGGTATTGGTATTGGAAACATTTACTTCTAACAGATAGCCTTATAAGAGGGGGTATTCTCCTGCAGATGGGAGGTTTTCCGGCCCCTTAGTTTCTGATACATTTGCTGGTAGTGGAGTAACAATACCATCTCAGTCGTAGACTGTCAATTGGTCTCCACATAATTCCGCTTATGAGTTTTCAATTACCATATATATGAGAGAAACAATGTGCCTTGATAGGACAGTGAATTTTTGATTGGCCATTAGGACGGATTTTTTTTTTATTATTATTTTCCCTCTGCCTTGTCTAGTGTTTTGCTCCTAACCGCATAATGTCATTGAAAAGCTCCAAACTGCAAATGTCATTAAAATCCCATTAGGACGGAATTTTTTATTATTTCTTTTTCATCTGCCTTAATTGTCTAGGGTCTTGCTCCTAACTGCAAAATGCCATTGACTTTTAATTGACTATTCTGACTTTTCGATTGACTATTTCGACTTTCTGATTGACTTTTTTGACTTTCCTATTGACTTTCTGATTGACTATTCTGACTTAACGATTGACTATTTTGACTTTCCTGACTTTCTGATTGACTTTTCTGACTTGATGGTTGACTATTCTGACGTAACAATTGACTTTTCTGACTTAACAATTGACTATTTCGACCTTTTGATTTACTTTCAACTTCATGATTGACTTTTCTGACTTTCTGATTGACTTTCCAATTGACTATTTGGACTTTCCAATTGACTCAATGATTGACAATTTTGACTTAATGAATGACTTTTCTGGTTTTTCGATTGACTATTCTTACTTTTTGATTGACTATTTCGACTTTTCGATTGACTATTTCAACTTTCTGATTGACTTTTTTGACTTTCCTATTGACTTTCTGATTGACTATTCTGACTTAACGATTGACTATTTTGACTTTCCAGACTTTATGATTGAATTTTCTAACCTCTACCTCCTCAGAAGAGTTTAGAGAGATGAGAAGCTGCTCTGTGTTTAGCTTGGATGATGGTTATATTGTTAATTGTCAATCGCCTAGGTTAAGCTTAGCATAAAAAGTTCTTTAATTGATTATATCGAAAATAAAAATGAAGTTGTAAATACTGTTAAGGTAATGACTTTCACTTAGCATGAAAGATTAGTCCTATACTGGCTTTTTTTAATTTACTGCCAATATGTTTCGGCAGTCCATGGGGCCTTTCAATCTTTCCTTGTCATTAGTGAGGTGGAACCGCTATTTACTCCCGCAACCCTATGTGTTGCTCATAAAAATCTAAATTTTAATTCAACTTCCATGGTCAGTCTCTAAAAATTCCAAAATAATTCAATGATTTGTTGTTGGGCTCAGTTTTACCATATATTTGCCACATTTATGGACTCCGAATGACATGAACATATGCTCTTTTCGATTAGTGAACAAAATAATTTGTTTGCTCTCTAATGCTAAAAAATATACGATTGTAGTCGGTTCTCGTGGTCTGTGTAGCCTTGTAGAACGGCGCAGATGGGCACACTCAGAATCTGAATATTAGCGATGTGACTCTAAATCAATAAAGAAAAGAATGGCCTACTGAAATTTTACTTGGTCCTTAGCTAATCTTTCTGTGTCATTTTCTAATTTATATATTTTTTAATAAACCTTCATGGTAGATATATTGGTATGAGTCAATCATATGAACCATGGGAAAACTATAGCTGTAAACACATTAAACAGAAGTTCATATTATGACGTATGTCTATGCTTGTTATCAATCTTTGGGGTACAGCTTGATGTTGTCATCGTTTTTCGTTTGTATCCAGTCTATCCGTTCCATTTAATCATATACGATTATATATGCGATATACAATTACAGTTTTAAAGGATATAAAGCGTGATTCAAACATACACGCTTCTTATTTCCTTCCCACAGCTATCTCTTTCTTTGTTTAGCTCTCAACCTCGGTTTAATGATAGCCATGCAACATTAAACAAAAAGAAGAAAGTATTATTAAAAAAAGAAGACAGAATAAGAAAGTCTTCCTTCAATACGAGGATAAAAGGATTTCGTGTTGATCGTCATATTTTCCAATCCCTCACGCTCTTGGCACAGTTGATTGAACAATGCCATCAAGTATTCATGAATCACTAAGTAGCCTTGTTGCATGCGTGCGGTAACAAGCTAAAACCTCTATTGTATGTTACCGGCATGTGTAGTAGAGTATACACAGTGAGAAACATGCAATGCAACGTTCCGTGAATCTGACCATAATAAAATCTATCTTCCGGTGTAGATCTTATTTTCCCGAATGAATCCATTCCGGTTTCCCTTCCATTGCAGCTGTGCTGATCTACCCTCCAATCTAACATCTTTCAGGTTACATTAAGTTTGCCCACCGGTCCATTATGATTCCTCTTCTATAATGTAATATATTTTTACTCGGAGCACAGGAGGATGAAAGGAGAATCGCATCAGTCATGGCAAGAAAGGAGGAAGACAAGAGACGAGAATCCACGAAGGTTCAAGTAATGAAGGTATGCTTGACATTGACACTTATTTAAAGAAAATCTAGCTCCGCATTCTCTATATAAAAGCATGTGGCAGTAAGTAGTTAGACATTTCTGCCGATAAGAGTGTTGTGGGGATACATGCTTATAAATATGAAATACAACTTAGCCTATTGTTTTGTTTTATTTTCTTAACCGATTATTGTAAGGTTTTTATATATAGATGCAGTATTTGCCATTCGTGAACATGTATCCACATTCAATATGTTACTGTGGTATAACTGCAATGCTATTGATATTACTACCTTTAATAAATAAACCTCGAACCTTCTCCGTCCTTCCAATACTATCATCACTAACACCTGTACTTCTATCCACCCACTCTCCAGTTTAAGAAGTTAATAAACAGAAAGCAAATCCTGAAAGTGGCAACTTCTTAAATGTGCTTTTGTTGTTAGGAGAGACGGAGATTGGCCATAAATAACGCTCGGAGACAGTGGGACGTGATGCAGGGTTCGCTTATGGCAAGAACTAACAAACTTGTACGCGGTGCAATGCCAGATCTAGTGGCCAGTCACGTTAGTAATATACCTAATAATGAACTACAGGATGACGAGGAGGACGGCAGGTAAGTGTATTTTTAAACTAATCAAACAAAAGACATGTGCTCATAGTCCCCCCTTACTATTTCAAAACTCTCGTTTCTGCATGGACGTATCAGCAAATATTTGTATGAATTAGGTACCTCGATTACGAATTCAGGAAGCTCATTCCTCCATATTTTGAAAAGGTGTAACTCGTCGTCCCTCTGTAGCCAATATCTCAGGTGCCGATGGAAAAGTAAAATATCCATGCAAAAGCAACCTCTCCCGGATTGATGATAACTCATAGATCTCCTAGCTGAGAAGAATTCTAGCTAGAAGAATTATATAGACATAATATATGCCCCCCTTGGATTATTCATTTACCGAAATTGAAGCAGTAAGTAGCTCTCGTACTATCAACCGGGCTATATCCGTGGGTATAGTCATAGACTGCTGTGTCCTGTAGACTAGGCGTGACACGGACTTGCGTCCATAAATTCCATGCTGTTAAAAACGTCAGCCTCTTCGAAGTCAATCCATCTACCCTGTTCCCCAGTTGTTTTCTTCGTGGCACTTTTTTGTCCATTTTGCTGGGATACATTTATTAATGTAGGGCCAAGTCCAATCAATTAATATTTTTCCTGATGATAGCAAGGTATCTCAATTCAATTTATCGGAGACAAAAGCGTTTTTTCCTTAAGGTAATCCTGTCCGTAGACCAAGAATCAATCACCTTTTTTCCTTGTTACAGGATATTAAGAAATACTCATCTAGAAATACCGATCCTCTTTCATATTCCCCAATGTCCACTCAAGAGCCCCAACAGGATTACCAGCTAATTGCCGTCAAAAATGAAATTCTCTATTGTATGGTCTAGTCATTCCTCACCCATCCGAAAGTCACTAAGATAGAATATTAAACTTTAAAGGATTTGGGCTGGGTATTCGTGGTACAAAACCCATTAATCTACCATCTTTCACCACATCTACCACATTTTATGCCATATTTTATATCAGCAAATCCGTTTGTAACATGATGTATATGCATGTATATTAAATATAGTGAATGTAGATGGCTACAGCTGTCTTCACGGTAGGTTAATTTAGCAGGCTGACTAAATATTTTCTCTATTTCCATTTGTATTAAAGAACTCTTCATGGTTGACTTAATTACAAGAACATATTTGTGATTGCATGTTTATTGAATCTCAATCTACTTTATAATCATTAATGACCTACTATCTATTCTAAAACTTTAATACAAAACTGAATTAGCTCTGATCTCTACCATGTTGTTGGTTCCTCGTTTTTTGACTCCTAAAATAAGATAGTATTTTGTATTTAAGATTTTTATTCAGCAATTAAACATTATGTAACAGTTACACTATTCTCAGATAGTGATGATCCTGGTTAGATTAGATATTTCTCATGGGAATCGAGTTGTAAAGCCTATACTTACAAGGAGATGTCCAACCTGAAATAGTACATTTAAATTACCAACTGAAACAAACAGACTTTATTTTACCAATAAGGCAAGGCCAGAAGTGAATTGATGGTCGTTGTCTGATCATGCATTGACGCAGATCCTAACGACTAATGGCAATTCCCTTACCGAATAAATGAATGAGAAAAAAATCATTAATATTCATTCTTGTATCAGCTACTCCTATTTGGGATCTATGTCTCTAGTAAGCTTTTTAATAATCTAAGTTTCTACAGAAAGAATAACTACATTTCGCATAATCAATTTTATAGGTATGAGAAATATGAAGAACTCGTTGATGTTGTTTCTCTGCTTTAGTTTGGTTGACTAACTAATGAACATGGGTTAAGATACTTAATACAATTGATGCAGATCTTCAATTACGTCGAGCACAAAATCCAAATTATTTTTCCATGACATGCATGCCCTGATCAATCGTCTCATGGAAATATTAGCCTTTTTTCCGAATCTTTCTTTGAGGATCACCAAAAAGGCGCTTTGATGTTAAAGACAAAATTTGATCGCAGTGATCCGAGGCTTTTTATCTTAACTCCAAGGTATTCTGAGTTATAACTGCAGGGAGAGAAGTCTTAAGTTTATGACCATTTCATGGTCTTGGTTTCTTTGAAGGGCTATTCCCACCACCTTATTGCCCTATCCAATATAATGAGTAGTTTCCTGTGCCATTCTGAAGACCCCTAGTGTTGAATGTTCATCATGAAAAGTACCCTGGGTTCACCCCTATGCATAAATCCATAACGAGTTGCCTGGAACAGTGATTTAAGATGATAATCCCGTGATTTTCCTATGAGCTCACTGCATGAAAGGTGTTCGTGATCCAAGGAATATTGTGCTATGACGTAGTTGAAGCCAACCTCAACTTAAACTATACCATACTCAACTATGAAGTTTTCGTGTCCTTCAGTGATAACAATTCTTTCTCTTGGGGTGTAGGCGGTCAGTTGAAAAAATAATATTAACTTTAAGTGTAAATGTTGATATTAAACAAAGGGGTGAAGGGGTAATCAATGCAGACATTGTCTGTACGATACAACACAACTCAAATAAGTAATAATATTATGTCTCTTTCATTATGTCTCATTTTCACATATCATATCGACTAAAAAAATCATCAGATATATATACGATCATTATTACTATGTATGTTCTAGATTGACTGGTTGTTAATTCAAATCATGAACACAATTATCTCATTTTCTGTACTGGCCATATATATAATTTATTTAGAATATTCAAGAGTCAATTTGCATACCAATAACCTGAAAAAACCCTAGTGTTAATGGTAATATAATGAATAAAAATAAGAACAGGAAGATCTTATTTAGTCAGATATTATCCTTCCTTGATCAGAATTCTCATATCTTTATTATATTTTGATCCCTCCAAAATATTGTCATGATTCTTAAAAGATGTCTTCAGCTTGTTGCCACTAGACAAATAGCCGTAAACCCCTTTCTGAATAGCAAAATCAGGATTCATGAAACCATTTATTTTAAAGATCATTTAAAAGACCTTATAGAAAGACCTTTTAGTAACCCCTTCAACCCCGGCCTCCCCAGGGGAATTTGGAGGTAAATTTCCTACAATTAATATGCATATATATATGTAATGACCCTTGGTTAACACTGAGGAGGAGAAATAACGACAACAAGATCAGATCTAGATTGCAATTACTTTGTTTAATATGACTTATTCAAATGATACGAATACGCGACCTTCCCCTGTGGATGCTACCATGCCACTGAAGAACGTCACATTCTTCAGACGTGGGTTACTAAGACCTCTTTTGTGCCCTTGGTGATGCCACAGCGGCATCAACACGGGGTGCTCTTGTTACCTGGATATTGCATCCAGGCTATATTAACCTCATCACATATATATAACAAATGATGTTAATAAGGAAATCCGCCCTAAATATTACACTGATCCCCTCCAGGGGGTAGCAGTCTTTATTAGAGAATAAACAGAATTCCTTCTTCCCAATGAGAATTTCACTGGTTTGGCACTACATGGTTTCGCTAATAATAGCTCGTCAGGCAACTGGCATCAAACTGATGAAGGATGAACCATTCACCCCGTCTTCATTTTTGAGAAAATAAAGAAAGAAATCCCAGGTCATTTGTTTAATATGACGATAGACATTTGACATAGTAGAAACAGGTACATAAGAATATAGGTGTCGTATAAGGTAGTATAAAGGTATAAAGAAGTATAGGGAAATAAAATGTAGTCTACTGACCCTCATTACATTTTTACATTACACGACAACAAAATCAGATCTAGACTGCAATTACTGTTTATATAAATATGACGATAGATATTTGACATAGTAGAAACAGGTACATAAGAATATAGGTGTCGTATAAGGTAGTATAAAGGTATAAAGAAGTATAGGGAAATAAAATGTAGTCTACTGACCCTCATTGCCACCTTGTGGCCAACATACACATAATATGGGTAAGAAATAATGCGCGCAATGCGCGAGAAATGCCTGCGCAGCATGCGCGTACATATAAGCCTATATTATATATAATGTGTAAGTAGTCCAATACAAGTAGAGTTAAGACATGACATTACATTACCCCCTACAGGGTTTTAAAGTTATTCATACGATAACTTGATAATATAATGTAACATAAAATAAATCATGACATGAAAAAGTGAGATATATAAAAGAAGTAATTGACTTCTTTCATAAAGTATATAAAGATTATTCACACATAAACCAAGCGCAGAATATATTAATATTGCGCAAAATACAGAAGTCTCATAAAGACTCTATTAACGTGGTAAATTCCAGCAAAGAATAAATACTATTGCTTTTCATATAAATCATGAAAATATTTCAATGGTTGTTTTTGTTACATTACGATATATCTTTACACAAGAGAGATGAATAAGAATGCATATGACAATATAATGCGATACAATATAAAGTTTAAGCGCGAACCAAGAAAAAATATCTGATTTTCAAGGTAAGAAAAATTAAATTTTAAAATAAAATAAACATTTCCCTGATGAAGGGCTACTATAGCCACGAAACGTTGGAAATAAAAGTCACCACTCAAGAACATACTTTCGTCAATGTTGCCTCTCAGATCTTATAGTGATTAGTTTTCCCACATTATAAAAAAATAAAATAATATACTCTATTGTAGATAACCCTTGCGCAAACATGCGCATAAAGTCTCACAAAGACTAAGGATGATAACCAGGGAAAATCTGCCGGGTCTCAGTGAGAAGCATAGCTGGGGCCCTTAGCCTTTCCAGTAAGGATTATAAAATCAGAATAATTCCAGAAAATACCAACCATCTTCAGGATGAAGATTCTAGTGAGAAGTTGAGAAATGTACACGTAGCGGATAGAGAGGCAGATCAACCTTGTTCTTCTCGTGATACTAATATTTCTCAGCCGAAAGCATTGAGCTACCCTATTTCTTCCCAAACTAACCAATACTAGTTCAATACAACTAGGACATGGCATTACATATATATACAATATCTAAATAGGAAATATAATTTAACACTTTCTTTTACCGTAAGATATATAGGAACATTTTGATACCAAACACATCAGAGGAATCCTAAAGGTTATCTTGGAAACGTCATTCAATAATACCTACCTCTATAGGGTTTACCAGAATACCATTATAGAGAAGGTATGAAAATAGATACCCCTGTATTCAGTTTGACAATGTTCCTACTTAATGGGGATTTTTCGATTTTTTTTGTGTTGCTCAAGTCAATCTAAATGATTTCCCTATTAAATTAAGTTAATTTTTACAACATTATATATGAGTCACTATAGCAACCAAATAAAAAAACATGAATTAGAAAATAATTAAAGAAATTTTCTATTTTTGGTCGCCATGGTAACAGAACTACCCCAATTTGTGGTTTTTCTTCTGATACCACACTTGCCTATGTCAGGAAATTTCTGGAAGTCATTATTTTTCTGGGAGAAATTAGCCTAGGGTATATATCCCAAGTCGTTTCCATGGTTACCGTTGACGGACACAGGAAAAAATGGATTCGTACAACTAATGTTGATATGCCTGGCACGAATTGAGAGTTTCAGCAAATTTTGGTGAATGTTTTGATGGAAATTATTCATTCTGATTTCAAATCTGTTTCCATGGAAACGGTTTTTCGAATAGAGCTATATTTTTTCTTTAGAAATATCAAGGTATCAAAGACCTTCAAATCTAATGTTTTTGTAAAGACAAATTCCTCAAAATAGCTAAATAAAACAAAGAGGAAAAGTGACAAAAATAAGCCCAAATTGTTACATTGTTCCCATGGTTACCATTCTATCCCCTCTGAGTTGCCATGGAAAAAAATACTAGAGAATTAATTTCCATGATGTTTGCTTTACAGTGATACTAAATACTCTATGATACATAGTTACCCCAAATTTCATTTGCCTAAATGGGCAACAATGGACAAGATTTACCCACGTGGAGTTGGCAACAATTGTTGCCAGTGGGGGAGAAGGGGCTCTAGTGTTATCAAATTGTGGGCATTTTGTGGGCCTATATATACCAAAGCAAATGGAAATAATAACTGCAAAGATTTAAAATGGCCTGTTAGCGCATAACCTTTCTTGGGAAAGTAATGAATAAACAAGCGAATGATTGAAAAAGTGACATGATGCAGGACAGGCATAGTATCAATCCTCGGTGTACATCCTCTTTGTTTATAAGTCTCCCTAATTTTCTTTGATCGATAAACTATCAATCAAAGATGTTTGGCTATGTATCATAACTAATGCTAAGATCTATGATTGTCATGTTGTTTTGCCAGAATCCCTTTTAATGTAGTTATTATGATGAAATGGTACCTTTGAGATGATTCGTCCTTGAAATGTGTTTTGCATGTAAACTGATTCTACATTCTCGATAAATTTTCAATTAAAGTTGAATTGGGACCAACAAAATATGCATTTAGCGTAATAGATAGGGACAAACGTTACCCATATAACTATGTATTCATCTACATTTGAGGGGGAAATGTATCCAGAGGAATATGTGCATTACCAATGAATTACACATGTTTTGTAGATTAAACATGAAGTTTGACACATCATAGATCAAATTCAATAAATAATATAATATCCCATATGATGCAATGTAAACATCTTGTACTTTCCAGTTGTGGAAGCAGACCAACCAGTGCTAAAAGCATCGTATCAGAAAAGGACAGTTTTTCCAATGTACGTCCAGGATCTCACGGCACATCCAGAGGATTGACGCCTGATAAAGACAAAGTCATTATCAGGTTAGTATATACTTCTCACATTGGCAAAAGCATAGGAACAGTACCTAAGAAAAATCACATTTACCTTTAACCTAAACCTGCATTCTCAGCTATTACGACAAACCTTACCTAATTTACTCATATTATGACTTTAATAGCCTCGAATTGAAGCCTCGAATTAGAATAAATGCAACTATTACTACTAATATTATTCTATCAAATCTAGGCTTCATGGAAGCCTATAGCTATAGGTCATGATTAAGTTATCAATTATTAATCTCCAGGGATAAGTGTCCGATCCCTCTGTATCACCCTCGAAAGTGTTCAAATGCACAAGCAATGTACTAAATGATTAGTTATCACTCTCGCAACCCGAAGTATTCAACAATACTAAATGTTTTAAACTACTAAGCTTAAATGTCAGAAGTTTACTCAATGAAACATGGTTGAACGAAAAAGTGTATAATCAATTAATAAATATCAAAGGATATTCTATCCACAGAAATGATTGTAAAACCACCAAAAAACTGGTGGTGGTTTGGTTACTTATATAAAAGACTGCTTCGACATAGAGCCAGTCAGTGATGATCTTTAGGTATATACCCATATCTACCTGTTTACCAAATTTCAAAGACTTGTCACAAATTGCGCGATTTTCATGAATTTTGGCAAACTTCCTCCCAGCTAGTATGCACTGAGAATATTGAAATACAGGTTACCAAAATTCATCAAAATAAAATCAAAATGGTCACGGTTTTCAACATTTACAGACCGCCCAGGAGATCTATTCCAGTAGCTATTGAACTATTATTATCGACGCTAAGCAAATCAGGCAATAAAGGAGATATAACTTTGTGGCTTAATAGCAACATTGTATAATATTCGTAAAAACCAATGTGAAAGTATCATCATTTGAGAGTGTACTAAGCAATTATAAGTTTACTGCACGCCAATACCCATTATTATTATGTTTGTAAGATAATTGAAACTGGCCATTAGCAGCGAGCCACTTCCAGTCATTGACGGAAATGGTACTGTTCACTGCTACATTACTGTAAAGAACCAGCGAAGACTGGCAAACATTCCATACTGTTGGAGAATTGTCTTCAAAGTATCGCAATAAAACCGTTTGAATACAAATACAATATAGGACTGAAACTATCGTTATTCTATAACTGAGAACAACTACTTTAATTACATTATAATTGGGAATTCAATAACGACTGTCTTTTCCATTGCACTACAGCGGGCCCGTGGGGAGCAACTCTTCTCTGAATGTAGATTACCTCGCCGAGTTAGAGGGAGACACGCTAAGCCTCTATGGATCTGGAGCTTTGGAGGCTCTGGATAAAAATTGGGGTATGGGAGCAGCCGGTTCTGTAACGTCTATTGTGTTTAAATTTGTGGACTTCGAAGAAATCTCCAAACACTTACACAAGGTCCGCGCCAGGTTTCCCAGCGTTCATGTAAGTATTATAATATCCATTGGTACTTTTTTTCTATCTAGGTTTTCGATAGAATTTCGCAAAGTAAAATGGTTTGACGGTTAGATGAACCTTCTCATTGTTGTTGTTTTCCTGATGTAACTGAATATCTATCTTTACCTTATTATAAATGTACCCAAAGCTCTTTCCTCGGTTTGTCTTAAGGTTCCGAAAAGAAAGCGCAGACAAAAATAAAATGTTCGAGATTTTCATTCACAAACACCGGTAGTGTTGAGGCTATTTTCGTGCAGTAAATTTCCGCCACTGCCCTTGAGGTTAACGTATGGGCGCAACCCTAGCTTAGCCCTATTCGTAGTGAGTATTATGAGGTATACTGATGGTCCCCTACCTGACATTTATCACTACAAATTTGGTCACTTGCCTCGAGACGATAAAAGCTATGGTGCCCACATAGTCTAGAAATGGCCAATTTCAGCGGAGGTAGGGAGCGTTCTTTGAGGCTAGGTTTCCGAAGTACCCCTTCTGGAATAGTTTATAACGTCTTGCTGCTTCATAGATCATGTTATTCTGTCATTTGGGTTTGTATTTAGGTTGATAAACTTCACTTCCTAAGGTCACCCAATCTGACCCATGATTTATAGCAAAGCCTTTGTATCTTGCTGTACTATTTTTTTTTCGATGGTGGGCTAAATAGTGCTTTGACTCCCGCATATCGGCCCGGTGGATACGAAGTGGATGTAGAGTGATATTTATGTGATGGTTGTAAGAGTGCCATCAGAAGATTTTCTTTATGTAACTCAGTGGCCCCAGCCCGGGCCACTTTTCCTTGATTCTATTGACGGCTTTTCCCCTGTTGGTCCCATCCCATTTCCCTCTACTTTGCCAAGCATCTTAGCATATCGATTTTGAACCTAGGAATGGTTTAAAGGGTCTGAAAATGGAAAATTGACTTGTCTCTATTAGTATGCGTATTCAGTATGCCTCTATTTGACTTATTATTATGTTCCACTTAAGGGAAAGGACCTCTTTATTGATAAATGGTATAGTAAGGTTGCAGAACTTTACAGGCGGGCTCTCAATAAAAGCTCCACCTGATTGATTGCTGAGACTTTCTTTAAAAGGTTAACATCACCTGCCTCTCCGCAAGTCTTTTTAATGTATACTCCATATGATATCTCCTGAATTATGCCCTGTAATGGGCCCCTTTCTCACACATGAACCAATTGAAATTCATCATAAGAATGAGGAAAGAGGGAACTGGACCTCGCTAGAAAAAAGGCATGGAGAAATGACCTTTTTCGACGAACCTCTTCGCCCAGATTATTTACCCCATTTATTACATAAAGTTAACCCACGTTCGAGTCATCTGAGTTATGCAAAACCGTGTTTGATTATTCCTTTGCATGAAATCCATTTTCACTGCATTTTTTGCTTTTTTCCAGACATTATGCTTTAGCTCTACGAATATAGGCTCCTTACACCAGTTAAATGCTTTGAGTGCGCTCCGCCGCCTTGACAATTTGGTTATCACACAAGAAGGCAACCCAGTGACTCGGTTCACCCTCTGGCGAACCTATGCCCTCTTCAGGCTTGCGCACTTCGCACTTAAAAAGATTAACGATATTGAGGTGAGTAGAAAGGAATCGCTCTTTCTCCTGAGGGAGCTAATATATAGTTTGTTTAAAAGGAAGTCCTTTGTCCGCAAAGAAGAACAATAGATGTTTTCTACAGTCTTTATAATAAGGCTTGCATCCCATTTAATTAACAGGTTTGAATATGAGAACATCTCCCACTATGACATATATGTCACATCTTATGTCTGTAGGCGTATATAAATTACCACAAGCAGCCATTTATGAAGAGTTTCTCCGAGTATTGCGTATCACTTTCTGCAGCAATTACTTTTAGTTTTATAATGGTCTGTTACTTTATAGCCTTCTTGATTTTAAAGGTGAGTGCGACTGATATAGTAAATGCAGAAAAATTCTTCGGTCCGCTTGCTCACATCACCACGTCACAAATACCACAGTCAAGACTGGTCACACTCTTGGGGGAAAACAAGTACGTGTATCATTTAGATTTCCAAATATAAACTGCACGCAACAAAATTATAAAATGAAAGCATTCCATTTGTTACCCTTCCTAAGCCTTTGAAACAGGAGAGTTTTTAGTACCTAGGAGGAATCTTTTAGAGTCAATGCATTCAATTTCCGAGTCAGCAGCCATTCAAATATTTTTAACCGCCTGGTCCACTAAACTCCAATTTGTTTCAGAAGGAAGCAGCTCCTGGCGCTCACAGAAGATAAGTTACGTAAGCCTTCAGAGACTAAGATGTCTGACAGAACTGCTATTGAGTCAGTGGGGAGAGCTGGCCTGACATACACACCACCCGATAGTCTTCAACAAAAAGCACAGGTACTCTTTCTGCGCAGAACCTTGCTTCTGTTCTCGACAAACCTTTCCCAATGCTTACCATCAAAATTGGCTATACATAAGTGTTCTCGTACCTGAGTATTGTAATATTGAGATACATAGGGTGGGTGGTCCATAAAAGATACTTTCCTGATGGGTCAAGCCTCTTGGCCTCTATTGCAATTAGGATAACTCCCCCCCCCCCCCCCTTGCTTATCTTTTTTTAAAGCCTTTATTTATACTAGGTAACCAGAGTCCCCTTATCGGGGTTTTTCACCTGCCCCTAATTTTGGGGCGCAGATCATGTGATGTAGTGTTAATGGTTTATTTTCAGTATATAAATAAACAAACAGGGTATCATAAAAAAAAAAAGAATACATAATTTGGCCCTGAGTATTCCTTAGTTCGACAGTTTTTGATATTCTGACAGCATTTTATAGGTAAATTTAGGACTAAAAGTGATGAGGAGTTTTATTTACTGTATATAAATGTATATATCGCAAAAGAATAGAACCAGAACATCAATGTCTGGTTTTATTCTCCTTTCCCTTTCTTTACTATGTAGTAGAAATGCCCCGGATTCATTTGTTATTAGGGTCTATTCTACTCTAAAAAAATGAATTCATTGCTAATCCAGATGAAGGAAAAAGAGCTTTGCCTTTAAGATACTGTTACGATTTCCCCCCAACGCCTTTTGATGAAATAAAGTAGGCAAGTTAAGTGTAAAGTGTAAAGTCCTGGAGGCAAAGACTACCGAAGTTATATTTGCAACCTAGTTATAAATAAATATAAACCAGATATATATGCGATGTTGTTTAGGAAAAGATGCTGAGACAGCATCGACCTTAACCGTTTGTGTCATGGAAACAACTCTTCAAAGTGCTTAAAAGTCCATTGTAAAACAAAAGATCCCTAAATCAGGCAACAGCTGTTGTTCGCCTATAGGACTACAATTCAATTTCTGTAGTAATATATACATAATTCATGGCGCTAAGTACCTAGTTAAAATACACCTAAATCGCAAGTGGCCAACCAAATACAGAACAGAAGAAATTTATTAAGCTTCTACGTGTTATAAGGTGAACCTTTCGAACCTTACCAAATAGCATTGTGAAATAGTTGTAAGATTAGTTGGACATAGAGAGGAGTTTGTCGTGGATTAGAAGAATATGTCATTCATCTATATGGTAACCGAATGTATCTTAATCTAAAATTAGCTCATGTGGGTAAACCTTTTATAACGTTGTCGGCGGTTGGGTCCAATGAATGAACTTGATCCTTGGCGTTGTTATCTTTGAGGGTAATTTTTATTTGCCTCCCTTTCCAGGAGCAACGCGGGCGTAACGACTTGGTAGGGTCATACATCAAGGAACTAACTGTGGAGGCGATCAATGTGGACAAGAAGCGGGTGGCACTCCGGAGGCTGTGGCCAGCTATACTGGAAGACATGGTTCACTCTGCAGTCATAGACATGTGGGATAAGGCCGCCTATATGAAACGCTGCCTCGAGGAGTTGGAGAAGAGCTAACATCTACTCCTCCACCTCCTCCTTCTCCCTCCCCTCGCCCCCCTCAGTAGTGATAACAGCTTATCTGTGCTTATCCCTGTGTATAATATATCTTGTGTAATCTGATCGCAACTTTGAGGCAATTGCCTCCCTCGCTGCGATTGTTATGAAAGAAGGTCATTCAAAAGAATATCTTTGTGTCTATAATTTATGTGGATGAGAGAAAAGAGAGAGAAACAGAGAGAGAGAGAGAGAGAGAGAGAGAGAGAGAGAGAGAGAGAGAGAGAGAGAGCGCGGGTGGGGGGGGGGGGGCGTGTAAATGATTGTAATTGGGTCTGTTATCGTGATAAGAAAGTGAATGATATTTCATCAAAGATGAATGCTATTTGTAACTTGTTTGGGGTTCTTCCTCATACCTATTTAAGTGAATGGCCTGAACTACAAAATCTGCTAATCGAGAAAAGAACAAAAGTTGATGTCTCATAAATTGGTGACTGGGACATGGGACATGGGCAAAAGCCATCCCGACTAATACTGGTCGAACTACAGAAGAGATAACTGATTCTTTATGGAGGTGGGTTCAAACCAAATGGCAAGCAATATGTTAGGGGAAATCCATAGATACCTGTTTCCAATGTTTCCAATGACATATTCAAAGTCTTGACTATGGCCCTTATCTGTTTCCGGCTTCATGATCTGTTTGAAAGGATAATGAAAGCTGAACTGATAAAAGTATCGAACATTTTATAACAGGAAAATATGTTACTTTTCCTCTTGTGACGTAATCTACGATGAAATTTCTGAGCCTATCCTTAGGTGTCAAACTACTTTCATAATAACTTGTATTGCAATGAATTTGGCCAAACAAGTGTTCTTTTCTGGGATGAATGCATGTGTTGAACCAGACTTTACGGTAGCCTTGTTTTATGTTGGGCACTATTACTGGAACAAACCATATAATAATTGTATAGCTATATTTACATCCAAGATGTATAGTGGGACTTGTTCTTCAAATAAATAGACACTTACGAGTGTCCTTTACTAAAATTAGAAGGAGAAAATTAATCCACGTGAGTTTTTGCATTGGAGCTGCATACTCAGCTATTACTACATATAAGATCTAAATGCACTCTTTTTTTACATATAGGCCTGAAGTTATCAATATTCTGTTGCTGCTGTTGTATGTAAAAAGGAAAGAAGTAATTATTTGTTTTTGATCGATTAGCTGCGAATATAGCTTTAAAATTCAGCAAATACATCATTACGGACACTTGCATATTCCATATGGTAAAAGCTATAATATATGAAGGAAAGCACCTGTTTCAACATTTATTTCCTGTTTGTATCATCTATTAACATATACTTAAGATAAAATTTTCTCTAAATAATATTTAACTTTAAAAATCAAGACTTTTGTAGAGTTTAATTTCTGTATCATGCAATCAATTTCTCTTGCCTGCCACAAAAGAAAATCATGGAATTGACAGCGTTGAATTGCATTTATTCAATCTATTTATTTTGTTATCAAGTGATAACTGAACATATGTTGCTGCTAAATCTGACGTTGATTCATCATGTAAATGAGTCATAGATATGCAAATAATTCCGTCGATTATTGGACGGCATGTAATAATTTCACTTTGAAGCAACCGTGGGTTACCATACGTTTAGTATCCACTATTCTGGATTGATTTTTATAATTTGTGTAGCCTACGCGCAGCTATGAAAGATAATGTTTGGATAGATATTTCTTTACATTCCAGTGCATTCGTAGGTCCATGCTTTAAGAATGACATTTTCCTCTGCTGGAGATATCAAACAAGACTGTAAATAGGAGTTCATATGTATATCATGTTGTGGATTCGTCGTTCGTGATGGATATCTATTCAATCTAGAGAACCTTATGATTTATAGAAACATCCCCAGTAACATATCCAAATCCAATCAGAACTAGGACCTTTTTAGGTCCTTTTTCCTTTCTTCCGTTCTCATCGAAATGTGTCAAATTTCGTTTCTTTTTCTGCCATTTGCTGTACGGTAGAAATAGTTAAACAAAAACATTTTAGATTTCGAAATCGCTTTATAGTCTGCAAAATTAAGAAGGGACGATTGGAAAAACAGTTCCTTTCTGGTTCAATTGTGCTGAGCATAAACGAAACTCATAACCACTGCGAATGTATATATTTCTATGGAGAAGTATATTTAACTGGCTACGTAGTTGATGTATGTATATTTCTGTATATATCTAGAACGAACGACTGACTGCCACTGCAAGTAAGACTAGTTTCATATAAATCAAATTGATGATGGGTTTGAAGTTCCAAGCCTTTGTAAAAAGTGGTCGTTTCCTGTATGTTTCGGTACTGTATCGTAGGACATTGCTTACCGATAAACCAACAAATTGCAATAAAAAGTTACCAACAAAAGACGGGTTTAAATGTTGTATATAGAAAGATTATTTTTTCTGTGTTTTTATGAGGCTGTTTGTTGTTCAAATAACTTACTGGTTGCTAATGACATTCGAAAGTTATCTGGCTTTATTTAGACATTCTGTTCAAACCCAGGTCTTATTCCTTCCATACCCTACAACTATAAAATGATTAGAATAACAGGTGCTCAAAATCACATTTTATCGTTACAATCAATTAGAGTTATATTCAATGGGGATAACGATATTTAGGACCAATGGTATAACGATACAATTACGACTACAGCTAGCAATATTACAAGTAGCGAAACAATTAAGAATCTTCGGAGCAACGCACTCCATGCGTCGCAATACTTCGGAATAGAGAGTTCAGGTTCAGCCTCCTGTCACTCAGTAATTCACAAACAGCATCTAAACCACTAAACTTCGATGGCTTGGCAGATCCATGGTGCTTCCTCGATTACGAACCAATTTAACCACGAATTGATAAAGTGAGATTGAGTTAAAGCGATATCGTCATTTTCCTCCACCAGCTAGTCGTCACCATTCTAAATTAAAAAGTAAGCATTGATTCCATGGTAAAAACCTGGCATAAAAGTGATAAATAACACATATTTATGTTGGATGTATGCTTGTTTGTGATTACATTGTCATATTAATCGATAGTGATATAAAGGCGCGTCTATAGCTCGTGTGTCGTTTATTGAGTGAAATACATACAATGAAAACAAAGAGGGAAGAACTATAAATTTATGAAATAGTGGGTCAAGATTACACCGAAGTTATAGAAAGGACTTGCATTATATAATTAACCAAGTAGCACCGGAATTGTTAGTACCAGATTCCTGAACACTTTTGGCATTTCGGTTTTTATAATAATTCACACCCGACTCTGTAATTAGAAGGACTCCCCTTTTGTGTGTATAAAGTAAGTAATGGCGTAAAAAAAATTACGGAAAATTCTACAAGGCCCGTAGAGCGAGGGTGAGCAATAATAGAGTTTCAAGATTTTTTCATTGATATTTCGTCATCAAAATCAATTTTGATCAGTTAATAATTAATGTTAGTTTGGGTTTAAAACGGATTTAGTTCTTCGAATAATTTTAAAGTTATCACTTTTTTAACAACTTTATGACAAATATATATCTTAGTAGATTATTGTGTATGTATACCGGTAAGTCATTTATTGCTCACACAAATGATCAATTGCATTGTTCATGCATGCATGGCGATTGATGAAAGCAATGATTGCCTGTCTACTGAAAACATTCATTGTTCCCGTTTTTGATTCCCGAGGAAACACAGCGTTATATGATATATAAATGAGTCGCAGAACCCACGTGGGACCAAAATATAGCCATAACTAGGTGGGAAAATATGCAGTGTTTTTTCCCTCCCGTTCTTCTGGCCAGTCACATTGGTTGTCGAAGCCCTGGGAAGGATTTAATTACTTTATCATGGATAAGCAAAGTACCCTAGTCACTACTTCTGCATGTAAATTACAAGTAAAGCGGCATCTATTCAACAATTAATCACATTGATTGCATTTAAAAAGTGAGGAGCTCCGTCTACACGTTAAATAGCACAATGAGTCACTTTGCCAATTTCAATTATCGCTTACCTTACCTCCATATAATATCGTTCACTTGTATGCGTCACAGTTATTATTGCTATTATCGCCTATATATAGGTGAGCAGGAGTCGAAGACTTCAGTTAAGCTGTCTCTTATGGAAACCTGGACAACCACCCCCGAAAATGGCGGCCGAAATTAATAATAGTAGGAAAACTAAGCATAAGCAAAGACAGAGAGGAGAGGGTGTAGGGCTAGAGAGAGAGAGGGAGAGAGAGAGAGAGAGAGGGTAGACAGAGGGAGGGTAGGGCCTACATTATTTCATTGAATACCTCAATATCTTTATTTGACTGCCCTAAATTCGCCGAAATAATGGCTAAAATTATGTCCGAATACCTATACTCATTACTCAAAAACTATTTAAGCATTCTACACAATTCAAATTGTATTAAATACCCCAATATATTTATTAGACTTTCTTAATTGCATATGATTATTGCACTATCATTTGTACCTCAATTTCCAATCGTTGGTAAAGTAGCTATACAATATACTCCATAGGATGAGCTATTCGCCGAAATAATGTCTAAAATTATGTCTGAATACTTAGGCTCATTACTCAAAACCTATTTAAGCCTTTTACACAATTCAAATTGTATTAAATACCCCGATATATTTATTTGACTGTCCTAATATCATAATTATGGTTATTGAGCCTCTATTTGCAATCGTTGGTAAAAAAAAAAGAAGCTAAATATACTCTATAGGATGAGCTTCGAAGTAGATAGATATAATTTAATACATTACAGTCGGCGATACACAACCAGGACTGATGTAGAGGCAGCATTACACAGATATGAAGCAATACAGCAATGCTTAATTAGTAAAATGGAAAGCATTTATGTCTGATGGAGATGTGGGGATGGAAGTCCCGTCTCATCACAATGATGTGACCAGCTATTGATCAGGCAAAAGCAATTACCACTGACCATAGGAAATTCCATTGGAACAATTGGAAGAGTATGTGATCGGCATTCGCCAATGTACTTAGTCAATTCTGGATAATTGGCGCCCGTTTGTGTGTAGAGGACGCACAAGGGTGTCCTTATACCAAGCGTCGAATGTATTCCCAATTTAGACGTGCGGGGATAAGTAATGGGAAGACCAATCGCTACATGGAGAAATCAAGCATTTACATTATTTAGCCATACAGTATTCATTTCAAGTCACAAACTTTGTTTCCTGGCTTGAACATAACCAATAAAGAAATAAAGATCCTATTCATGGCATCCTTATATCTCAGTAAAATTCCGTTTGTGTGTGTTCTTCTTGCCAGACTGAGGAAGTGAAGATTTAAAACAAGTAGTGGTGACAGTTATCAATAACAGTCCTTGATATCACTGTCAGCGATTACAATTTCAGGTAGCTTTATTAAAACCGTGAGGATAAAATGAACTTTCAATTAATTCTAGCTACTTAGAACAGAGTAGCCAGACGTCAGACACATTTAATTAATGAGATGCCATTTAATTACAGTTATTATTTTTAAAAGATTTTAAATACTTTATAGTAGTTTTACTTTTTGAGTTATATTTTATGGTATGAATATATCATGCTAGTACCATACATGCTAGATCCAGTTGTACATTTTCTACAACTACAACTGTGAATATAAGGTGTAGATGGTTAAAGTACACATGCATAAAGTTTCTATTATGGAGCACTGGATTACAATGTAGATCGAGTGGAAAATGTCTTAATCATTTAAATTTAAATAAGGTGCAAGACTGCGTATAGGTTTACTGTTATCTTGTCAAAGTTTCCCTCATACCTACTCATATAGCATGGGCCATATTATGTGTGTGACTTTACATATATGTAGCTCAAACTCCTCAAGGTGTGATAACAAGAACTGACAGGTCCAAATTAACATTGAAATGAGCCAACGAAATACGCTCGGAAATGAATGAAGAAAGAAGGATTATACAATGATATTATAATAAGTTGTCATTTTGAAAAAGGACATAGATTTACTTACATATAAAAACTAAAGGACCCCGGTATATGCATTCGTTGAGACAATTGTTTCGAAATTAAAATGAAATTGTTTTTGAATATGCTTTTGTAAGGAGTCCGGCCATAATGGGCTAACTCTTATGACTTAAAAATGTCATGAATGTGTATGCGGGTCTTTAGTGGTGGACCCAGGTGTAACAGCAATTTCCTTATGGCTCATAAAGCATCGACGCCTGGCTATCACTCCTATTCTACATCACATGGCATTTCTGGTCTATTACCTCTCTTTATTGTACCTATTCATCTCATCATTAGTCTAGACAGATTATTCAGCGATATTTTCCAACATAAGTTGCAGACCTGCAGATTGTAGACTCTGTGGAACTTTGTTTCGATGTACTTGTACAAAAAAGGAAATTTGTAAACCTAATGTTTCAACAAAATCTCAAGATCTATTTTTTGGCAGTTTTTCTCCATTATGACCATATAGAATATGGAAGCCCACTTTTCCCATAGATCTTCGTCCTTAGCTGTCATAGAGAAACTAGATCTATATGGTTTTGTATAGGGGACGAATAGCGTATGGGGAAGGTCTCTCAAACAATGAATTGAACAACATTCGTGAGGAGTACTCTCCTACCACTCACCAAACGGAGAGAGATACAGACATATTGCTTTCATTAAGACATATGAGACATATACGATATCTATTATTTTAGAGAAAATCAGAATTTATCTTTTAACATCATCATTTCGACCAAATTGTGAAAGGTTGGAATAAACTCCCTTAAATGTAGTATAATCTAGATCTACTGTAATGTTTGTATTTCTTCTAAATTTGTGTAATTAGAGATTGGAAATTTTATGGAAATGACCCAAAAGACGTCTGTAGGCTACGTTGCAGAAAGAGCCAACATTAAATTTTGTTCAATCGATTCTTTTAGATTGCTATTTCTCCCATATAATTACCCCCCCTATCGATTCGGAGTCAAGTAATTTAAAAATGAACCCCTAATTATAAAGAATTCTGTTATGATTTGCACATTCATATCGACATTACTAAAATTAAGACGGGGTGTCTTAATTTGTTCTCTCCCAAAGGAACAAGTGTGCTCACTTTCATGATCATGATTCCGCTCATGATTGATGTTCCCTAAAGGAATGTCCTGAAACAAGTGTTCGGGTTTCGGGTCACAGCTTTATGGGGTTGTGTGAATAAATATTCTCGTTGCAGGTGTGAGTTTGAAGAATATTTATACTTTTAGGTCAAGGGTGGAGTTCAAGTAGGAGTGGTTGGAAATAGGTCACACTACCTACCAAAGGGAGGACTCCAGAGAGAAGTGGATGGAGGTTTTCCCTTTAACTACAGCTGCTCAGAGGCATTGCAGTTGGCTGGAGCCATTCCATTTGTTTTTAGCGGTTGTAGCCCATGCTCATCGTAGTTAAAAGGCGAACCATGTTGGAAGTAGAGGTAGACGTTTCGAGAAGGACTGACTAATCATTTATACGACAGAGTTTTCCAAATAATAAATATCGTCCCAGTTATTCCCCTGAAGACTCTAATTTAAATCCCAGTTAACCAGTGATATTGAAGAGTATAACGAGATATTTTCAAAAGAAAGTGAGACCCTGCACTTGAAAAATATATATAAAAAAGTATATATAAGTATTCCTCCTTTTAAACAAATTAGATGGTTATCCTAGCTACATACAACCCATTCAAGTGACTGGCTATTCACGCGTACACAATAGCAAGGTATAGGGTTGATGGTTCGGCGAATGCTTATCCATGAAGAAGAAAGGAATCATATCTGTCTCTACCAAGACACAATGATGGGACTTCCAGTTTTTTGTAAATTCTTCTAGAACCAGCATTTTCGTCTGTGGAAGCCAGCCGCCGACCCACGACGTCTCATCAATTGTTCGCTGGCAGGGTCTGGCATACAGACTACCAGCAAATAAATTACATTTTTTGTCGCCTGAACATGAGATCAACGTCAGTTTGCGGTCCGAGTTCACTGATTACTAAAGGCCACAAGGTCATTCTGGCAAAAGCAAGCAGCAATAAATTTATCCAACTCTCCTTGCATGGAAGATTGATTATCTACCCTTTCTTGAAGGATCGGCATCACCACATCAGGAACAGTTTCCATAAAAAAAAGTATAATTATTCGCGAGGCTTCAATGTTTCTTTGGGGGTAATAAAATACTTTTCATTATATATTCTTAGTTATAATATGTTCTATTTGTTACAAACCTCTTGCCAGACAGATAGATAGATAGGTCCTTCGTCAGCAAGTCAGTTTAGTCAACGAGAGTATATCCTTCAATTATAGTTTCTTGGTTTAGTTAAGACGTAAAGTTCTGTCAAAAATTGTAACAACTGAGCTCGTTTTAATGTAAATGGCAATGTACATTGTATATTTGGAGAGGTATCTTTTCTTATATCTTTAGAAGATCTTCCCTACACTACTTCCGTCATTGGTATATATGTGATCCAAAGTTTAGAAATATAGGCCACATAATTAGGGGCAATAGGAAAAATGTGTAAATTATGACAATTGTGTGAAAATACCCTGATTTTCATTTTGTTTCGTTGTAGGCCTATAAGGGACTGTTCATAATTAACCACTGGGGGGGGGAGAGGAGAATTCATGAAAAATTCTTGCGCAAAATTGTATGACCCCCCCCTTAAAGTCTTGCGCAAAAATGCATGACCCCCCCTTCAAAGTTTGTGCAAAATTGCATGACCCCCCCTTTAAACCCCTTTTTTAATACTGATCCTCATGTTTACAATTGATGACAAAGGAACAATCAGGGATCGATATCACTTGAGTGGGGAGAGCTAATCCATCGGAAATATGAGGAAACTGGAGATTTTGACTTCCAGATGTGGACATATAAACATCAGATAGGTCATCAGATGACAACAGCATTGTCTAAAGAGAGCTGCGTTACAAGAGACATACTGGCAGTTATTTCATTGGGGCAGTGAGGCCGCAGGTCCATGCCTATTTCCCTCACATGGAGTCAGCAGCCAGCACCAAACCTCCAGAATGTGCAAAAGCAGGAAAGAACAGCTTGAAGGAAGTTGACCATGTGGAGGTGCTACAATGTGAAAAATTTGGGGATCCACAACGCCACTGAGGATGAGGCAGATGAGTTCTAGCTAGGCCTGGTACCCCAGCAAGAAAAATAGATCGCAGGAAAAAACATCGCATAAACAGGTTTGCAAGAGAAAGTCTGCTCAGGAAAAATGATTCTCTGAAAACATTGCTGAATTTTGCACCCAGAAAAAATGCGTGCAAACTTTGGGAGGGGTTTTCAAGGCTCTTTCCCTCACAAAACTGCAAGCGGAGTTATTCCCATCGCAAAATCTAAAATAGACATAAATATACCTTTATCACAGAATTTTCCTGTTCAATCTTCGAGTGTGTGCAATCTTTAGTAATCTTAAGAAGTAAAGAATCTCTAATCACCAATTAATTCTTGTCAATCGTGGAAAGTTGTAACTTATATGTGATAGCTGCAGGCGTTTGTAACTAGCTTCAAACTAGTACAAGAAATACCCTCCATCTTTATTGTGTCGAAGAGGATACTGAGGAAGATGCACTGCTGGGCAGGGGATGAGCACTTGCACCACAAGATGCCAAAAAAGTAGCTAAACAAGTAGATGGATCAGGGCATTTTGTTTGAAGGCACAATCATCCATAGTCTCGCCAATGATGAAAAATTCATCTAAGTAATTGCAAATGCCACCAATCCCATGTCTAGCAAGGCATCTCACCACAAAGTTACCTAGTTGGTTAAAATCGCTGAATTTCCCTTGCTAACCTGATTTGGGATCTTTTTTTCCGGGTGGGGCCCCTGGTGCCAAATAAAAGGAAGGTCAAGGCAACAACCCAGCCTCATCAGGGAGGCTAGGATGCAAACAAGGCTGATAAAGTTTGTGCCAAAGCACATAGCAAACAGACTGGCTAGGAACTCCGGGAAAAGGTTACCATCATTCTAGGAGCCAATTGTGCCATACAATTGATGGAAGGAACATGAAGATTAGGTTGATGGATGAATCAGGTATGGCCAGCCTGAGGACCATGTGTCACCTCAAGACCAACAGAGACCTGCATAAAGACCAGAGAGAGTATTACCTAGCATACACGATAATGATTTTTCATGTAGTGGAGAACCACATGTAGCCCTGGATCCTCGCATATAACAGTCCTCATAAGGAACTGCAGGTGCAGTTTGACTTAAGGTAGGGGACAGCCCCTGGGTCATATATATATCTGCCTTTCTGATCCCAAGAACAAAGAAAGACAAAGCCCAGTAGAAATTCTTGGGCAAGTAAAAGAAGCGATACTGTGGAGCCCTACAGGGCTTTTGCCATGTTTGGCACCTGTAGATTTGGGGACAAGTATTAATTTCCCCATATGAAAAGGATGCCAAGAAGTTGAGTGCTCCTCGTGTACCCAACCACCACTAGTGATCATGGGGGAGTTGCTCCTGCCCTCATACAGACATTTTACATAACAGCATACAAGATGGATTCAAGATAGTGAAAAAAGATGTTCAGGCCAAACCAACTGTCGTGGAAAATTACAGATTGGATGGTTGTGGGGCAGCAGGGGATTTGTAAATGATGGAGAGTTAGTGTATGTCTCATGGGCAGGGTGGTCAAACATCACTGACAAGTATATCATATACAAAAAGGTAGCAATTCTTGATCCAACCTGCCATCTTTTTTCACCCAACCTTGATGAATAGACAAGTAATGGTCTATTCTGATGACACAACAGCCATGTCTTTCATCAACAAGAGGTGGGCAAGGGACCCAGAAAAAGCACAAGTGATGAACAAGATTTGCATCTTTCTGCATGCTTCCTCTCATCTAGCATAGACCACCATGCAGCTACACATGTGTTACAAACCACAACTCGCCCATGCTTCCAGACCACCACAAGTCAGATGCTTGCAGACTGCCTTAGAGAATGGTCTGCTTGTCCAAATACCAGAGAATTTTATGATTGAGATACAGGAATCTTCTTTCATGACCCAGATTTCAGCAAGGTTTAGCAAGTATAAATGGCGCTGCCCTTTATAGTTGGTGCAAAAAAAAGTGCCCCCCTTTAAGTCTGTGTAAAAAAAGGGGCCTCCTTGACCCTCAGAATCTGTGCAAAAAAAGATGACCCCCCCTTCAGAGTCTGTGCAAAAACAGGTGACCCCCCCTTCAGAGTCTGTGCAAAAAAAGATGGCCCCCCCTGAAAATTCTCCTCTCCCCCCCTAGAGGTTAATAATGAACAGTCCCTAACAACAACGAACATACTGCCTCATGCAGTGTTATATTTCTTGTAGATATTGACTGTACGATTGCCTATTCAATTTTAACACTGCACACTTGCTATTAAACGAGTAAAGTCTTCCTACCGTTATCTCTTTACTTGGTCTTGTGATAGGACCCCGATAAAGGAGTCGGCATCAGTAAAATCCACCAAAGGGCTTAATGAAAAAAACTTTCCTGACAAGAAGGCCATTGAAAAAGGAATAGCCAGGACCTTGGCCACGTTCTTAAGATAAGATCCCGCACGTTTGCTGGTGGGAAAAACCACCATTATGAGAATCTGAGGAAGTATGTTATATGGAATGACATTATAGAGATATTATATTATCCCGCAGCCCAACAAAGTTCGTTTCCGGGTTGATAATTTAATAACGTTGGGTGTTAGCTTTCAATTCTCGTGCAGGACCATGTGTTTATGGATAATACATCAGCCCAAATCACTACGCGATGAATAAGAAGCATGGGGTTCACTCACTGCATTAATCTTTAAGGGCCTAGAGTGCCTTGGTGCTTTAAATGATAAGCACGGCTATATAAACATGGGCAATTACTTACACATTGCATGAATTATAGCCATTGATGACCAAATGGGTCAAAAAGTGTGATTGTTGTAGCCTATTTGGAACCACTCTAAGGTAATCAAACATGTTTACCTTATAAGCAAAACGATTTATTCACGCTCGTGGAAGCGTATATATTGCATATATATATTATGTTGTGATTCAAATTCTTTTGTTTTGGTAGGAGTTATACTAGTGTGTATTTCTCTTTGTCCTTTTGTATGAACACAGTTTCTTTGTATCCTCCAGCGTTGAACCGAATAACCTTAGATAACCCGGACCGGACGCAAGGCATCCACATTCTTCTGTAGCCGTTAGCACCTCCTTTTTTCATATACTACTACCGATAGTTCACGCTCACCTATTCTAATTTATCTGGGTATTTGGAATCGACGCCTGATTTTGTATATCTTTAGACTGAGACCAGAAACATAATATTCCATTTACATGAGAGACAACATGCTACCTAGGCCTACACCTTTTTAGAACAGTGTAACTGGTTGCTTGAAAATGACTACCATACCTATATACAGCTCGTCACTAGGTTGGGAATATGCCAGACATTGTCTGAGACAACGCATGCATCGTTAATGGAGACATATCAATATCGAATCATTATAGCCTATGGAAACATGAATTTAACTGATCCGGAAATTAGAACTATTGTGCAAAGAACGTCAAGATATGCGCTGATGCGAGCTTGCTCATTGTGACAACCCACTTTGAATAATTGGCCATAGATTGAACCTCCTGGGGCCATTTATATGACGACCCAATGGTCTACAGAACCGTCCTGTAGATTTCACCTGGCCTATGGCGGTCATACCTTATATTAAATTATTATTATCAAGACGACGTCAATGAACTCGAGTAGAAATGGGACCCTTTGTATTGTATTCTTTACCATTATTCCATGGCTATTCCTCAGCCAACTTTGGTGTGACACAACACAACTTTTTCCATTTCTGTCATCTCGTTGCTTGGTGACGCTTAGTGTGAATCTATAACAAGATTTTTTGATTCACGCCTCCGCGAAAGCAGGTGACTCGCTTTCATGACAGTCATCTTTATAGCGATATCCTTTCTTGATGTTCACTTAATTATAACCATGAAAAAATAGTTGTCAAGTTGTCAGTTGAGGTTTGTTCATTTCTTTCATACATACCGAAAAGCAATTACATGCATATCTGCCACTTCCAGAAGGTCAAA
The DNA here is from genome assembly GCA_942159475.1 of Sthenelais limicola. Lineage (NCBI taxonomy): Eukaryota > Metazoa > Annelida > Polychaeta > Phyllodocida > Sigalionidae > Sthenelais > Sthenelais limicola. The sequence goes on along the minus strand of OW804096.1, from coordinate 109,373,266 downwards.
AGGTATGAAAAGGCTCATATTTCTTGTAGGTGTAGGCCTACATAGGCCACAGATATCTTGCCACGAGAAGTCATTATCTGCAACCAATTCAAATATTTGAAAGACCGAATATTGAGATAACAAATTAGACTGTCATACTCTTCATTGAGTTTCCTTCGGAGGCCTTTGTTCCCAAGCCATCCTACACTGCATTCATTTTATCCATCCTGATCTCACCAAGAAGGAAGATTTAAGTCACCACCTTCATATAATAATTGTAATTATTATGGATTGCCAATGGTACCGGATCATTTATAATCTGATTTGATAAAGCTGTAATCAGGAAATGAAGAAAAAGGATCGTGGTGATCATTCCATATCGGGATCCGAGATCCCGGGAGGCAACCCGCTCATCATGAAGCTTATCTGAATCTTGTCCATGATCACTATAATTATAGAAACTATAATGTACTTTTTATTACAGGAATATGAGACAGATATATATAAAAATATATATATATGTTATATGTTCCGCCATGTATGCCAGCCTATTAAAGTGATAACTTTGAAATGGCCCCACTTACTTTAATGATTCATTTGTTCATTAGTATTTTTCATATCCGACTATTCCGTGATAATAGCTTCAAGCAGTCCTACCAATTATCATTTATCGCTTTAATGATCATCATTATTGAAATCTCTCTCAGTGCTTGTCAAATGCGACCTTATTCATTATCGTGGGGAAATTGTGTTGTTATAATTTCAGTGAGACTATATATTAGCCTACTCCACGGTGAAGTGTGTATCACATAACATTTGTATGTAGAAGTGTGTGGTAGCGTGTGTGGTACATTGTTTTGTACCACATCGGCGGAGCCTATCGATGTGCAAAATGAACTCATTTGATTGGTTCCCGTTCTGCCCCCTAACAACAATGGTAGGCTAATGATCCCGACGATTATGACGATGAAAGTAATCCATAAAAAAAATCTTTGACTGTGTCCAAGGAAGAATGATTTCCCTCGAACCCTGTTTCTATTTTAGGACCCATAAAAACAAATACACCCCTACCCATCATCGATCTCCACTCCATGTGGGAAATAACGTTGCCAATGACACTTACTAGCATTACTAACGTTGCGGAACTCCACTATAGGTAAAAAACGGCGCCAACAGGCAAAAACGGCTGCGACGAATGTACACTATTGCGCCATTGCCGGTGTCACAGTCAAAGAAGAATGGTCGAAACTTTGTAAGTAAATAAAGGACTTTTTCCCAAACTAATAATATATTGGGTTAGCTAAAAGCGTGACCTTAAGTTTCTTGATATTTAACGAATCTGTGGTTTACATAGTAGATCGTTTTCCGTGTAGCAAATAACCACCGTTATGAAATTGTGGTTAGTTGTATAAACATGTGCTGCAAAAGAACTTGCACTAGTGTTAGGCATGTTTGCTGAGGATGTCATATTTATGCGCCACAAATTGCTGTCTCCTTAAGGACATTTCCAGCCCCAAATGGCACCCAGTAGAAACTTGTAGGCTGCTTTCTTCCTTCTCTCCCACACCAAATTGCCAACCACAAAATAAGCCGTATAAATCTGCCTTAGAGCTGTATCAATACGTCCTCGCCTTAGGTAATTGATGATCTCGCAACGGTTAATTATTCCAGACTGAATCATTTATTTTCCCTGCAGATACCATCCACAGGGCCCTCGAGTATAGAAAGGAGCCATAAAATCCTGAGTATACAAGTGCACTCTAGGGGTTTGTGTTCCCTACGCGTGATGTTTTGATCTGGTCTGGTCATATTTGAGAACGTATCACTTTTTCTCGTTTTCAGCATTTCTGAATTCAAGTGTTCATAGAGCAACAACTCTTTGTCCGATTCCTTTCATTTTAACCCAACTTATTGCTCAACATCTTGGGAAGATTGTGCCTTAATCGTATACTTCAGGCTAATTCTAAAAAAGAGTTATGGAGGTTTCAATAATGAAAGAATTGGTGCGATACCAACGTGATGAAAATTGATATATACAAAATCAACAGAGATACTTCCTTCATTTTAACTCTTAGCATCGGAATGCCTTGCTATATTAGTTGTTATTACACATTTATAATATCAAGTTCCTGTGAACAATTTTTCTTTGATGTTTTAGTCATTTTTCAAAATGTCAGAAATATCCCCAAAAGTGGCGATACCAACGTGTACACATTCAAGTCTCCTCCCTTCCATAGTTTTCATTTCTAAGGCAATTGTTTGTTATGGGATGGTGCGCTATAATGCAAAAATATGTCCCAAGAGTTTTTTTTAAAATCAACTCAATAAATCCCATGTAGGACGGCAGAATATACTTTTTAGATATTGAAAGAAATCAAGAAATCTTTTTTCGAAACAGAATAATATTTCTGCCAGTTATGCACAAAGACGGATTTTAGTATTTATAAACTGTTGAGAAAGAATTAATGATGTGTTGCCATGGCAACATCAGTGCATATGAAGGGGCCAAAGGCGATTTGTGGAAAGTGTCATTTCTGAAAGTTGACCCCAGGAATTAACAAATTCATACCATTCTTTTTGTGATGAAACCTTTATGGTACTATAGTTCAGGGTATGATCAATGTCCCGGCCAAAAATTGAGTTCCTTAGTATTATATTCTTGGAGAAAATGGAAGAAATTTGTGGTCATCCTACATGTAGGACGCTTGGTCTATATGGGAATAAAACATAAGAGCTTTGGGTGAGCTCATTACTCTACAAATTTGACCACCAGCCATAAGCTGAATTCGAATGGGAACCCGTTCCCACCATATAACAAGCCACATTTGATGCGTCTTATGTAAAATTACATGCATTTTCTGAATCTGAAGAGAACATTTTCTGATAAACCCACATACATTGTCAAAATGGACCGTTTCTATGGTGACTGGTGATTTATTTTAGTATACATCAGCAGAAAACAGGTTTTTAGTGTCCCCTTTCTACACTATTATCAGGAATGTGACCAAACTTTGGGTCATTGATGGTATGTATGAGGGCTATCTGCAGACTTCGATCCAGTGAGCTTGGCCAAGGTCAAAGTCACCAGATATGACCTTCAAATACAAAAAAATAGCAAAATTCTGGAATGTGACTTCACATTTTCTCTTATGAAACTATATATATATATAACATTTTTATTCCAATACATTTCATACATATGACGGTTTACATAGGTTGCATACATAATTCATTGCATCGAACCAGGGTAAAACATTCTCTACAACTAGGTTTTCCAGACGACCCTAAATAAAACTAAATTGTTTTATTGCATAGATCAGTGTCCGTTAAAGTATCTTGTTCAAATGTCTCTATAATCAGATATTGGTATTAATGAGTATGACATTGTTTATGTACTCTCCTTGAGTTATGTCTTGTTTACTTCTTGTCTTGTCGATGACTTGACTTTCTTCATCTGTGATCATCAATTCTACATATTATAGTTGAAATTATCTTAATTCAGTTGCAATCCAGTGGCCAATTCCACCAATTTGACAACATTTGGCCCCCAACCGTGGAAAGTGATAAAATGGGCTTAAATCAAATTAATTACCATTAATTTGATTATTTTTTTTGATTGGATGGTTCTACCAACCTGTGGAACCACATTAATCTTCATGCTGTTTTTGGCCCTTTTTCCCTATTTGGGAGCTATTTTCCGACCCCCTTGTAAAAAAAATAACTAATAGTCAGAATGGTTCCATACTTGGCAGTTCAATACACATAAAAGGTTCATACAAAATAACAATTCATCTGATTAATGCAAGATTTTATTTGGGGGTTCTGAGGGGGGGGGGGCGGGGGGCTAGGGGCCCGAATGTTGTCAAATTGGTGGAAATGGCCAAGTATATGCTTTTAGCTGGACTGCTTAACATGTATAAATATATGTTTAAGCTGGACTGCTCAAACCCTATACCTAGTATTACCTTATTTTATCTTATGAGTTTTCAGATTTGATATAATAAATTGACAATATCAATAGTATGTAGTGTTAGCTACAATTACCAACATTTAGAATTTTACCAATTAATATTATGGATGATCGTCCAATCAATACCAACATATGGAGATTCTATTACTGTTTTATGATCATGATCGTAAAATTATTATCTTGATGTGTGATCATTACTTAGAATCTTCCTATCATAGACCTAACACGGACACCGGGTTGGAGAAATAAAAGTTTATTTATGATATTTATTAAAATATGATGAGTGAGTTGTATAAGTACATGATTGATAAATAAACTTTGAGTTGGATGAAATTGATAAAAGATCAATGTATTTGTTGAATTGATCTGAGTTGAATAAATAAGAGATTTGTAAATTGATAATTAAAATATCAGCGATGAACAAGCAGTATCATTGATAACATGAGGTAGCAATTTTAAGGTTTGGAGCAGATGTATGGTTTAGGCTGCTTCCATGAGGTGTCGCTCGATTGGTAGATGAGGACACGTGAAATGTATAAAGTTGAAAAATTAAGAAAGAGGGAATGTGGAGGGTGGGAGCGAAAAGAAGAATGAGGGTTAGTATATGGAGGAGTATCTATATATAGGGTGAGAATGCCCGGTGATCGAACTCCATGCAACCCCATTGGCTAATATTAACCAATGCAGGAAAAATTATCTTTATTTTTCATTTGTATTTATCAGTATTGCAGATCAACAACTATGTAATTTCTATATTATAGGCCACCTCATCTAGATGTAGCAGTCGAACTGAAAATAACACCCTTCTGGACGTAATGTTTGGCAGAATAAAGTATTTAAACAAACAAATATAATGTTGAATATTTTGGATATTCCCGATTTCAGTGTTGATATCCTTGCTGATTCGGGACCAGTATTAGGATGACTTCCTCGGACTTTCTCATCTAATAACATGAGAAGTCGGATTTGGTTAGCGTTCCCTTTGTCCAAGGCACAAGAAACCCATCAGACGGCATTTTCTTCACAAAACAAAAGAAACAAGCGGTTTTCGTTTCTCCATAAAGTCTCTTTTGTCACAAACTAAGGATACCGATATCTCGAGGGGATATTACGAACGGCCTAGCCACTGCCTATTAGCAGTAATCTTCACCCAAGCTCTGAGAAGTGCCCCAAGCCTGTCAATTAACTATTATTGATTAGGGTATTGCGTTCAGGATGCTTTGACAAAGGGAAAGAGGGTGATGTATTAGGATGAATTATATCATGTAAAAACAACTTCAAGCTTTCATGATGGACACTGGTTATAAACAGCTATGGACAGGCTTGCCATTCGGATCAATTACACTGTCCTTCCATAATGAAACAATCTACTTTGCTAAACATTTTGAAAGCCGATTACGATACGATTAATGAAGAAAGAGTTGACTTTTGACCAAAATAGCGATGAAGGTACAGAATGAGAATGGCGACAACGATGCGTACAGTTGAAGGGGCCACCATAACAGCTGCCAAACTAGTTAGGTGGGTCTTCAATCCGTCGTCAATTGTGTGTATTTACTTCAGATGTGAGCTTAACTCACGTCCTTAATATAAAAGAAATGTAGAACACTGTCAGTCGTTATTGTTGCTGCCTACGCCATGACAACCCGGCAAATTCAGATTTTAATAGAAAATCATTCACTTCTAAAATAGGGAACCAACCTCTGATTGGAAATATAAAGGTAGGTCATTTTTTACCTGTACCAAGCTCACGCTGCATTACACTTTAACAATGTTCCTATTAATATCGCAAATGATCGACCTTCAACATATTAGCTGAGACGCACATCAGTGTAATGCATTACCATATTCTTTTATGCGTTACCTGTTCGGACATTGTAAGATGAAGATAAAACATTTACATAAACCAGAGCTCCACCAGACCCAATGCTTATTGCGGTTAATATGAGGTTTGATAATTATAATGTTGTCATATATTAATTATCATAAAGAACCTATATATTGCGCAACATGTGGAGTCAAGCCTAAACTTAGATTGTCTCTGCAAGGCGTTTTCATTTGGAAAATAGGAAAATGTCTATATCCTTAAATTCTTGAATATTTTATCAATCTTGAATAAAAGCTTTTTTTTATGCATTTTTTTAAAGATTTATTTATAATTGGTGTTATCGCTTCCATGTATTTTCCAGATTTAGATTTAGAAACTTTTATTTTCGATTTTCTTATCGCTATCAGAGAGCAATTCGCCAGCTATGCAGGTCTACACGCTCACTGTTATTTTTACAGTATTGGTATGCAGTGAACAAGCCCACAGTCGTCATTTACAAAGGTGGCACACTGCCATTTTTAAATATAATCTTTGATCATACATTTGAATATTAGATATTTACACAGTAGCTATTTTTTAGGCTTCTTACTCTCAGTTCAATGGTAAGTATGATTTTCTTGATAATTAACAGTGGTTTATTGACAAATACGTAGTCTTGTGAATATTTAGACAATGAAGTTCTGGTCTTGCCAGATTAGAGATTTATTTAATATCGTCTTAAAGCATTTTGGATCTGTAATCCCATGGGCCCTCTTATTATAATACCCCCTCTTTCTTTTTAAGAGTTTAACACAATGTTTAAAAGTCATACAGGGTAAAAGAACATCATAATAAGCGCAAGAGGAAAATAACGTTACCAGAGTAACACAAAAGCTACTAAGAAATACATTAAATCAATACAAGTACAGGCAGGAGCAGTCTGTAAAGAGTTCCAAGCAAACGGGATTCTAAAAAGGATTGATTTTCGTAATTGTTCATTCTTAGGTATAATTTGTTTGAGTGGTTTCCTTCCTTCTGCAAAATTTCGAGTTTTTAGGTTTCTTAGATCAATATGTCTTGGATCCCTCACTAGATTATAGCCTGCCTGCAATACATGTAATCTCCTTCTATGTTTAAGAGTCAACATTTGTTTTTCTACATGGATATTGTCGACATTGGCCCTGGATGGTAGCCCATAAATTCTACGTAGGATTTTGTTCTGGATAATTTGAAGTTTATTTGTACTATTTGTGGTGTGCGAGTTGTGAATCCAATAGAGCTACATGGAGAAGCATAGATGAAGAGATTAGAGCCAGACCAACCGAGAGGTTATTGCCAATGTTCATATTTCCCATACAGTTAAATCGTTTTACCAGTCACGTAGATCTATGCAACAATACTTTTATGCATTACATGATCTGAGAGAGTCTCAATTAAGTTAACGGTATATGATACAACTAGCATATGTATATGCTAGTTGTATCATATACCGTTAAATTGATTGAGTATGTGTATCTATTTCTAGTTAGATGAGATTTAATTTTATGTATGGTTGATAGTATGTAGCAAATTTAAGCCAATCGATATTATAGCTTATTTCTTATCACCTGAAGTCTACCTCCGGGTAACTATTCTCTCTGTGGACAGGTAAGAAATCTTTTAAATGCGATATATATACCCATACTTGAGGTCATAATTATTATATAGGAACCAACCTTATGGACGTTCATGTTTTGTGACAGATAGATTTTTATGATCTCGTGACAGATATTCTGTGAAAATAATCTAACCAGCATAAGGGTTTTTATTTTGTAACGAGTCATTTTTGTCATATTATGACTTCTCAAGAGTACCAATGCCAGAGTACCTAACTAGATTATGCATAAACTATAGGACCTCCAACTTTTTAGTTTTAGTTATAGACGGGACTGTAAGTGCAGGAAAGACGAATAGAAAGAAGAAAGGATTAGGAGAGAGCATCTCTCCGTGCTATTCACTCCCAGTTTGTCACGGGAGGAGGCACGGGTGATGCCTAGGTTTGGGGTTAGTTTCTTTTAGCATGCATATAAAAGCCATTGTTTTGAACAAAAATGATCTAAAGATAATGCATTAATTAAATCAAAACGATCTACAACTCCTCATTTGATAGAAAAGGAAATGTTCTCAAGCCACCTCTTTGGACATAACAAAAGCGATTACTCACAAAACAAAAAACTGCGTATATTGAAAATAGTGCCGATATCCTAAAATCGTCAAGCGCCATTTTTTGTGATCCACAACCTGTTATTCTGAGCTGTAGGCCGATTTGATTTGTTTTAAATGAAATTGCTAATTATTTTTACTGAGGAATATGATAGGAAAAACAAACATGATTTGAACACCATGGCGTACTAAAAAAAGAGATGGAGGTATCGACTTATCAAATTGGCAAGAATCAAACTTCAAACTTCAGATGAACAAAAACTTAATAGTATTATTAAACAATTAAACGATAACATTTTTACTTTTAGAAAAATTAGGCATAATCTCACTAAACTTGCTGCGGTTATGATTGCCAAAGCAAAGATACTATCTATCCTTGACGAGAAGGCGTCCTGTGCATATATTATATGCTATATTATGGAAGACCTTTTACCCATCAACCGAACTTCGGTCATCCGAATTGAATCAATTCGGCCGGAATTCGGCCGAATTTCGGACAATTTGGCATTCGGCAATCTTTTATGCTTATATAACCTACATATAATACATACATACCTGTGTACATAACATATATATACATAAAGATACACATAAAGATATGCATATGTAGTAGTTCTGCAATCCTCCACAGTGCAGCTTATCCAGAACGGATTAGTGCACTTCATTAACTCCAGAGGTGTTGCAGTCTGTAAGGCTTGCATTACATATCATTTATCTCTAAACCTCTATTATCTACCCTTTATGTTATGTTCTGTTACAAACCGGACTCGTGATGTATTCCGTTTGTACCTCTTACATTTACTTCAGTTCAACCGCTGTTTTATACCCTATGTTTTACCCCACTATTATGTGCTGATCCTTTGGATCCCTTAAAAGTCTCACACCAGTTGTGTGTGCAGATCCGTATGCCCTACCCTGTGGTAGTGGATCCGGATCAGGGTCAAGCCTTGACCATGGAATTGGACTAATAAACCAGAAGGGGAGCAAACACTCTTGTTGTCTCTTAGTTTATTCGTGTTAGGTTGTGCGAATCACTACACATAAATGATATACATACACCATATACATACAATATGTACATAGCATCCATACATACATGTATATATACCGCATACCATATATAACTATAACATAATATAGTGTACATAATATACAGTATATATAATATATATATAATATAATATAAAGGTTCACCGGGTATATCAGGTCGGTGCCAGGCAACGCTTCCCTGACCACGCCCACTACGCCACGCCCACCCGTTGGTGTGACGTCACAATACTAGCCCTTCGATGTCAACAACAAGTGTGTTCCTTCCCCTCACTCCTCTCCTGATCCCCAACCTGATCACACGTATATTGGAAAATTTTTATTTTTCCTGGTTGTGTTTGGATTCGTTTGTCTGAATCTACCTTCATAATGGGAAGAGCAAAGCAGTGCGAGCCGTGTGGATATGCTCATGAGCCTCCAACAGGACAATTGTGCAATAGGAAGCTTATTGCAGAGGTGAAGTCAGTAGAGGGTGAGAAAACAACGGCACTTACCGAGAGGGTCTCTGGACTCGAGAACATGGTTGGGAAGATATTGTCAGCGGTGGAAGGCTTAGAGAAGAAGTCAAACGAGAAAGATGTGACACCTGATCCATCTATGGCTTCGTCATCGGACTCAGAAGTTAAAGTTCGTGCTTCCAGAACGGTGCATCATGATGTGATACATGAGGATAGGTCTCCAAGTCGGGAGAGCTCGATTTATAATGTTTCGTCGACAAGCCGTTGTCGTAGAAGTTCATCGAGGAAGCGCTCAGGGCCCTTCGATCGAGACCAGCATTTGGACAAGGGTGAGGGCATTGAATCCTTTGACAATCTCCTGTTGCTCTCCCTCCATATGTTGGAGAAAATGTTGATAGATTGTAGACCATATGAAGAGCTGTCAGGCGTGTTATCCCATGTTATCACAATGTCTGAAAAGAACGCATCTCAGATGTATACGCTCAAGGCCTCCATGTTGTACGATCAGGCCGTACGCACTCGGGCCAACAAGAAAGGTTTGTCAGCGTTCAGCGACGTCAAACAGGAAGAGGTACTTCGATATTATTCCTATGAAAACTCTAGGAAGGCTGTTTCTTCCAAATCTACTACTTCTGCTAAGGGCAAGTCTTCATCCAACCCTAAGATTTGTTTCAAATTCAACGCTGGAGGTTGTAGCAAAGTGCGGTGTGATTATCCTCACCGTTGCTCGACCTGTTCATCAGCTGATCATGGTGCCAAGGCATGCGGGTCGAGCAAGGTGAGTAAATAGGATGAGGTCGAGAATCAGGTCGGCGCCGATAGTGACATCTGTAGTTTATCGTACGAGTTGGTTACTAGGGCGATGGACTCTCCTGTGAAAGAGGTTACTTGTGATGGTAACATGGCGGACTTGGACAAGGTTATGTCGAGATCCGAAGACTTGACATCTGTTTCTCTGCCTGATTCTCCCCTCTTGGATAACTTTCCTAAAGTTTGTGACGGTAACTGTAAGTACGTTGATATATGCAATGCTGTTAAAAAATTTTGCTGTGGTAATATGAATGTATCGCCCGATATGGCTCTTTTCTCTACTCCTCGATCTAGGAACGGTCGTTCCATCGAAGTATTTAGTAGTTGTTTTGTTGGCAAATGCAATTGTGTACATACCCTTGATACCTTACCTGTTCAACTTAAACCTTGCCGTTTTGCGGCTATTTTATTCCACCAAGGATGTTCTATTTTTGATCGCTATGTAGACGTTTTTGACGGTGTTATCGATGGTGTAGACGTGGTGGACACGCCAGTACAGGCGTATGATTGTATAAATTACGCCTCCATTTTGGAGGATAGTGCTCGTAACAAAATGGATAAAATAGTAAAGAACGAGCTTCTTGAAGGTTGTGTATCTATTGTTGAATCTAAACCTAAGTGTATCCATTCTTTGGGAGCTATTTTTAAGCCTGATGGTGGTATCAGGCCGATTACCGACTGCTCCAGACCTGACAAAAACTCGGTTAACTTTCATTGTGATTCACTGGTGCGCAGTTTCTCTTACAATAACATTGATATGGCGACTGATATTGTGGAAATAGGTTCTTATATGAGTGTCGTCGACATTAAATCCGCTTATAGGGCGGTGGCAATTAACCCAGAACATAGGACTCTGTGTGGTTTCCGCTGGACAATTGAAGACAAGGAACATTACCTAACTGATAATAGACTGTGCTTCGGCCTAAGAATAGGTCCTTGTGTTTTTGATCGCATTGCTAACATGATTGCTGAATGTATGTATAACTTGTTCAATGTGCGTGTGGTCAACTATTTGGATGATTTTTTCCTATGTTCCCATGACTTGCCCTCCTGTACTCAGGCCCGTGATTCCCTCATCGCCCTGCTACGCTACTTGGGTTTCTATGTGGCGTGGCCTAAAGTCACCACACCTAGCACCAAGTGTACCTACCTGGGATTCGACATTGATTCTTCAAACATGACTCTGAGTCTCCCACCAGGAAAGTTGGAGAAACTTAGGGTCCTTCTACAGAGTGTCCAAGACTCAAAATTCATCACGAAAAAGGACCTTGAGAGGTTATGTGGTTACCTAGCTCACTGCTCCTCCGTCTTCAAGGGAGGACGGACCTTCTGCCGCCGTCTATTTGACTTATATAAAGTAGTGTTATCAAAGCGACTAAGTCGCACCCCCATTTCAGAAGCATTCAGAGAAGACATCAGATGGTGGAATGCGTTCTGTAAGGTGTTTAACGGGGTGGGCTTTCTATTGAAGCCAGAATATGATTTGCCCATGGTCTCGGACGCCTCTAGCCGTGGCTTTGGCATATTTCTGGGTGGTGACTGGATCGCAGGCCCTTTCCAGCATCATAGCATACCTTGAACGGATACTCAGTGTCATCATATAGCATCTGGCCCTCTTGAAAATTTGAAACATGACAATATAAATGTACAAGAGCTGTACCCCATTCTTTTAGGTGTAAAAAGGTGGAAGGACAAGCTGAGAGGTTGTTGGGTGAGGTGTTTTATCGACAACACCCAAGTGATTGCCATGTTAACTAACGGTATTAGCTGCAACAAGACATGTATGCAGTGGCTCTACGAACTTTTCTGGATTACTTTTATTTATGGCATAGAACTGTATCCTACATATATTAACACCAAGAATAATGTGGTAGCCGACTATTTATCGCGTCTCCCATATATGGATGAGACTTGTGACTTTTCCACCCTATGTGAAGCTGGTTTGTGCTGCTTTTCGTCATATGTTCCATCTACTTTATACAGGAATGGACAAATGGATGCAGAGGGTAGCTATGCTTCAAGCCCGATCGGTGGCACCGTCTACTCTGATACAGCACCAACGCCAATTGAAGTCGTTCACGGACTTCCTTCTGAAGAACAACATTCCTAGAGATCCTATATCAGTGGAGGCAGTCTGCATGTACTCTGCTTTTTTATCGACTTTCATGAAGTGCTCATCCGTTACTACATATCTCTGTGGTGTAGTATTTGGAGCCAGGTTGCGAATGATCGAGTGCCCAGCCCTCTCGCACCCCTCCATAAAGTGTGTACTCCGTGGTATCAGCCGCCTCCCAGGATCTTCACCCTCCCCATCGGACCCTCTGCTACCGGTCCATTTATTAAAGATGTTTCATCAGATAGACAGCTCTTCTCTTCGCCAGTGTGTGCTATGGACAATGACTCTTTTCCTGTTTAGGTCTCTCCTCAGAGTGGGCCACATAGTTCCATCCCCTCACGTTCTTCACAGGCAAGACATACGCCTGACCTCGTGGGGTATGATTGTGACAGTTAATACGTCCAAGACATCATCTTCCCCCTTCTCCATACCGGTGGTGAAGCTAGAGGACCAATCCTTGTGTGCGGTGTTCTGGCTGAAGAAATATCTGTTATCTTCAAAGTTATCATCGAACTCTCTGCTATTCTCATCAGGTGATAGAGGAAATCCCTCTTACGATGAGTTCAAATCCTTCCTTCAAACGTGTTGTGCTAAAGCTAAACTATCAGGATCTTTCTCTCCCCAATCATTAAGGAGAGGAGGAGCTACATTTATGTCATCGATTGGTGCCTCTATGTCCGATATCAAGGCAAGGGGAAACTGGCGCTCGGCTTGTGTGAATTCTTATATAACCCCCTCTATGGAGACGAAACTCAAGGTGGATACATTCATTTCTGAACGTCTTTCACTCCTGTGACTTCGGTTTGGCCTTCCTTGGTGAATAAACTACCATTTTATGGTGGTCAAGCCCATCCCTTCTTCTCGTCATTTGTGTATAGTTATATTCCAGCCTGCAGAGAACCAGATATGTGTAGGTGAAAAGGTTCACCGGGTATATCAGGTCGGTGCCAGGCAACGCTTCCCTGACCACGCCCACTACGCCACGCCCACCCGTTGGTGTGACGTCACAATACTAGCCCTTCGATGTCAACAACAAGTGTGTTCCTTCCCCTCACTCCTCTCCTGATCCCCAACCTGATCCCAAGTATATTGGAAATTTTTTTCTTTTTGTATCTGTTTTATGGTGAATAAACTACCATTTTATGGTGGTCAAGGCCATCCCTTCTTCTCGTCATTTGTGTATAGTTATATTCCAGCCTGCAGAGAACCAGATATAGTATACATAACATACAGTATACATAACACATAAAAGAGAGTTTTACCGAATTTCTCCTGAATTTATTAAATATCGGTTCGGCTCGGTTCGGATATCGGATCATTTGGCAAATTATAAAGGTCGGAACTTCCCGAATTTCTGCCGACATCCAACCTCCGACATCCGAGTTAACTGACATCGGCCAAAGGATTTCGGTATGAAATAGTATGGGGAAGTTAAGTTCGGGGTTCGGTATCGGTTCGGAATTCGGTTCGGATCGGATCGGTGCGGTCTCGGGCATCGGATTTCGGCATCCGATTTGGATATTTGACATCGGTTGATGGGTAAAAGGTCTTCCATACTATATATATCACTCAAAGTTTAGGCCACGGCCCCGTTTTGATGAGTACTATTTTATGTCTAGAAATTCTGTCCTGATTGCGTAAATATCCATGATTACTCATTCCACGGGAGCAAAGAGCTAAGGATTTGTCATTGTTATTCTGTTTGGTGGCTAATACGTCTAGGTTAATATGGTCTAACTTGTAGTTTAACTGAACAAACTAACTTTATTATTTGAAGGGAGAGATGGGGAGCAGAATCCAGCCTCACTCATGTGTTGTCCATGTGATACCACCAACCCACCAAGCATTGAACGCACAGAGACGTGGTTACTTAACCACGGCTACATGCGAGGGGGCCAGGCTTGGCTGGATGGTTAAGGCATAGCCATATAAACAATGACAACAGAAATATTAGTCCTACCTAGGAAATGCATAGAACTCACACATTTCACATCGCACACTATTCTAGACTATAGTTTATTCAGCTTGTGTCCTTTGACCCAGTCTAACCTTGGGAAATTGCAGAAAGTTCAAACAGAATTGTATGAACTGCATTGAGTTGTGACTATATTCTAAGCCACAAAGAGCTACTTAGGTTAACTGGTGTGATGAATATCAAAGGAAGAATGTGATATAATCATTGCAGAATAGCACATAAAGAGAAATAATATAATGATGTTAAAGCTGTATTCCCTGCAAGAAGCAGGTTGGCTAATGTTCCATCTTTAGGTAATTTTACATCCAAGTCTGGACGGGACGAAAAATCTTTAATGAACATGGCGATTATAAACTGGAACAAGCTCAATCATAAGCTACGTCATTTCACCCATCGAATCACCAAACATCCTATGTGGGATGTAGTAAAAATAGTCTTTTCTACTTTTGAAGATGTCAGTTGGATACAGTCTTCATATTTTGTAAAATGAGGCTCTATGAATAAATATCTCGATGTTAATATGATCAGCTAACAGGAGTAATAGACTCACAGCACGACAAATGTCCCAAAAAGGTCATTTGTCGTGCTGTGAGTCTACTACTAACAGGGCACAATGAAAATCACCCCTGGGGTGAGAGTGTCATATATTGTTATTAAATCATGAATAAAAACATCAAAACATGGGTTTTTTTAAGATAAAAATTAGTAAGGGATTACTGTTGAATGTAGGCCGATACTTCATAGTATAGTCGATTGAGTTCAAAACTTGGTATTTCGGTCAAACAAACAGGCCGGACAGATGGAGCCCTTGATTTTTGTCATCTCCATCTATTCACCGAGAGAGAGAGAGAGAGAGAGAGAGAGATCGAAGTGTGTGCAAATACATGACCTAGCGTGGGTGTGAAATCACAAGTTTGATGTGATGGGCTGGTCTTTGATATTTGAAATATAACAGGGATATGATTCATTCCTGACACAACATTTCCATTATATTGATCGAACAGAGAAGGGGAAATCATAGGTCCGGCCCTCAAAAGCTCAAGCGGCTTCCAGTCATCCAGCAAAGGTTAAATAAAGCATACTCTTCTAACAGAACACAAGTCCTATATCCTGTGCCTGGATTAAGCTAAAGGTAAAGCATCTATAGATAAAATATATATCGCATTTCGTCCCCAAATTCAAAGATCTAAAAATAGAATTCCTTGGTCCTGCATGAAGTCTGTGGCGGAGCCTCCGGCGTGGAACCTTGGGGGTTTTAACAGTCCCATATCAACAGCTACTTTAATTGGATTTCGGCCTTGAGCCGTCCTGTAAAAGCCAATGCGCTTAGGGAAAACGCAAACCCTTGTCCACTTGCAATTATAAACGTGGATGAGCTACATTTGGTGACTAAACCTTTGACTGTTTTTAAACTTATGATATTATAGTTAAAGATATTCTTGTGGACCTCAGTTTTCTTATTTTTCCTAGATAAAAGAAATCAGTTGCCACTATAGTTCCATGAGAAAGATATTCGTTTAGGAATAAGCAGTGAAATCCGACAGTAGTTGTGAAGGTTTTCCCAATGATGGAAGTAACTGTATGTCCATTGCATGATGACACCATTCATTACCAGAGTTTCCTTTCCATTATTGAGAACATAAATGCTGTATAAAGTATTCATTCTCACATTTGTTGAAAACCCCAAGGTTTGATGAAATGTGGGTTCATATCCGATTTTATGTTCGTTATGTCCAACAGTACCATGATTAGTTGTATGATTCATCGTGGAATCCAACACATCCACGATTTTCAAAATAAATCGAACAACTTGTTGTGAGGCCTCCAGATCGTGAATGTGTGCGTTGTGCTAAAGAGCATGAGTGAGGATTTAGATGAAGTCTGAACGTGGGTCTAAATATATCTACCTGTCTGCGTTATATAGGGCTAGCCAAGTGAACGTGGAATTCTTATTAATTGCTTCGTTACTTATTAAGAATTAACATGAGAGTATTAAGTGATGAGGAGTTTCGGTTCTACTGTCTTGTCTGGCTTGCCAGTTGGTCTTGTCACCTATTAGGGAGATTTAGCAACCACAACGCTAGTTTCTCACGATAGGGTGGTCCGTACGTAATGGCAGGAATCAATCAGTTTTAGAGGTGGAGAGGTGTTTTTAGAGGACAAAAAACACAATTTCATAAAGGTGAGTAGTGTGTTACACCTGAATACAAAGAAAAACACCTATGCTCATTTGTACATAAAAATGAAATCACAATTGACCATCATTTTAGCGTGAAATAGACATACGTTTGGAACGTATTGACCCGCCTCTTAGCGTAATTGACATCCGTATCTCAGGTAGGCATGCTAAGAATAGCACACCTAGTAATGATGTAGTGCTCATAAAACATACGTTAGCATTAGTGTTAGCGTTAGTGTTGTGGTTGCTAAATCGGCAACCATATTGACAACAAATTTTTCCGCCTGGACTGGAACCAATCAAATGAGTTTATTTTGCACACCAATAAGCCCTGCCCATGTGGTACAAAACAATGTACCACACGGTATAAACCACACACCTCTACATACAAATGTTATGTGATACTCACTTCACCGTGGAGTAAAAAGAAACTAAAGACGTCACTAATTAAGATGCATAGCTCATGCTCCATGTCATTAAAAATCGATGTACTTCAAGATGAAAATTCACCATAGTACTATCTCACTCACTGTCTGCCTGTTAGTTCCTCTCACTCCCTGGTCTCTCTTCATGCAAGATATTGAATATTAAATAATTAAAGATAGGACTAACTGAACATCCACTTTGATAAGTGCAGCCACATCAAACCGCTGCCTTTTGTGTATCCCCATGCTTTTCCACAAATATAGGAAATATTGTGTGCATATTCCTATATTCACACGGTCTTAATAATTTATTTCATCAGTGTTAACTCCACAAAGTTAACATTACACTGCATTGAATGTTAGCCAGTCGTCAAAATATATTCTATTTGCATATTTCACACTACAATACAGAATATTCCAGAGGTTGCTCGAAGTAGATCATTCTGAATTAATGGTATTCAACTTCACAATAAGAACAGCATCCATTCCTGAATAATAAATGAATGGTTTGCAAGGTTTTAACTGTTGTTCAACTAGAGTCAAACATTATAATCAAAGACACAGGTGTAATGAGCTAAGGGCTACAAGTATAGTTTCATCCCAATAAGAGAAAGGAAATATATATCTGAGTCGCTGAGTACTTGAGTTTTTTTTAAAAGGAAAAGGTATAATTAATGCGGCCAAACTTGGATCAACTTTTCATCTATGAGTAGTGGGTCCGCCCATAACAGCCTGATGAAGATGCTGTACCAATACAACCAACATAACGGCAGCAAAGGGCATCTCTACCAGTGTTGGGCATGAGAGCAGTCCCGGCCAGTCCCGCCAGGAGGCGACATACAATCATCGCAAGTCTTCACTGCAGACACCCTCAGGACTGCGGGCGGTAGGCAAAGAGTACACCTTCTTCGCAAAGGAATCCTTACTTAACACTACAGACTCGGCCCGCACTGCAGAATGAGATACTTCTGTTGTTCAAATTAAGCTCTTGCACTATTTGCGGTGTTTCTGGGTCAATAAACTTGGTCAAACGAATTTACCCTTGTTTGTTAAGATCTTTCACGAAACTCGCAACTTTTTTATTATGAGATGTAGATGGCACATTTAAAGACATATGTATCATACCTGGAACCTATATCATACAGAATAAATGTGTCAATTCACTGAAAGACATAACCCCAACCGAAACTAATAGATGTCTGTGGAGCGGTTTGTTTCTGGTAGTCACTGCATGAAAATAGTCCCATGTTAAACGGATTATTGTGACGGTAGAAATGCAGGAAACGAATGGAAGTCTTTCCATTATTTGCTCATTAAATACGACCGAACCACTGGTTTATTGAAGCAAATAAATAGCAAATAAATTGACACAATAAAAACAGCATATGGTGTTCTCACCCGAGTAAAATATTAATGTAACCAATATGATTTTTATTTTCCTGATGGATTTTGTCTTCTTCACATCGTCCTAAAAGGGTGGCATATTCCGCAGATGGTTTCATGCACTTTGAGCAAAATAGATTAAAGGAGTATTTCCTTCACTTGCATTACCAGACTTCGTGCATCCTTTTAGGTTGAAACCACAAGCTGAACTCGTGTATTCAGACCATCGTCATAAATCCTATAAAGATATAAAAGGAAAAATACCATGCATTTTAATGGAAATTAAGGACTCAGAGGAGCGCATTATGTTATAAGAAGCGCAAGGTTCCCTTTAAAAAAACCAGCCTTTTATTGCGCACCCTGAGTAAGAATGCAGCATTATCGTCCGTGGGGACTCCTGAGGCTGTACCTCATCATGCTCTCTCCAAGCCATGGACATAACATTAGTCCTATATCTCAGCTCAATGGGGGTATTCCACTTTCAGGTCTTTTCTGTCTATGTTCCATAGGAGGCTAGATATGGGCAATATGGCACCTAGTTTCGAGCTCCGTCAGCTTTGATATCCACATGTTACATGTTTCTGGGGCCCCAAGATAGTGACACATGCAAATATATTCTTCACAATGCCAAAGCCCCTCGACGTGCACAGCCGAGCTTGGGGAACCTTTGCGGTCCGCTGCTTAGCTCAGCAATTTCTCTTGTATCTTTACATTCGCTGTTTGCTGGTAGAAGTCCGTTTCCTATGAGGGAATATTACCCCCATCTTTCATATCACTGGCCGGCGAACTGGGATTTACTCCAAGAAACACCCAAACAAAAGGCCTGTCTTTTTTCGCCTCTTTGGCCTCTTTGGCCTCTTTGGCCTCTTTGGCCAGCTTGATATCCACCAAAATAACCCCAAAGATTCTATAATAAAAAGCCCCCTGTCACATCCCTCCCTTGTATCTTATATGAAAATAATTAAAAACTAGAAGACAATCTGGCTGCAGATTGATTATGGTCTTAATTCGTCTTTTGTGTGGGAATAATAGCCTCTCTCTAGCAAAGTTAGTTGTAATTATAGATTGGCTTGTATTTTTCATAGAAGATTGATTAAAGTTAAACACCTTGATATGAGACATGTCTTCTTCTATATAAAAACTTTATTCTACCCATTTAAAAAAAATCGTGTACCTTCATGGCACTGGCCTCAGAACATTTATCGAGACATAGGTTTTTATCTCTGTAATTAGGGAACCTGATCTGAAGGGACTATGATTATGTTATCAAAGTAATATGTGAAATAAAGGAGAGTTATGTTGGTAATTTCAGTTCTCATCATTTGTAAAATCAAATCTTTACTCCCAAAGCTGAGAAAGAGAATGTGCGGGATAATTACAGAGAAGTTTAACTTTAGGAAAACGATAAATGCCTGACGGTAATTAAAATTGTGAAAAGAAGATTCGGAACAACGCTTCAAGCTACATCCCCAGCTGACATCGGCTGAGCGTAATGCAGGTTCCATATTTTTGGTGGTACGCCAATATCCTTTGCATACGGTGATGTCGGTTAATATTTTTTCACCAAATCGATATCACATAGATCACTCAAGTCACTGGGATTAAAGAATGAATAGAGTCTGTAAAGGATTTATAGTTATAGCGACGAATGCAGCTTTAAGAATTTATATTGGACAAAAATGAGAGTAATCAATTCTTAAATAAGAATAAGAATATAAGAGTTTAGTTATTGAATTTACAACGAATGAATGAATTCTTTATTTGAGACTACTCAAAATGGATCCATGGTTCTGAAAAGGATAAACTAACTGATGCGTGTTTGTATTCTGAAATACCATACCTAAATAAATACCTTACATAGTGTAAGGATAAGTCGCCAGTGGGATAAGTCGCCGGTGTACAGGATAAGTTGCCTGTTAGCAATGTTTTAAAAAACATTGCTAACAGGCAAATTATGCACGAGCCCCGTAAATTGAGATGGCAAACCCCACACCAATTGGACTATATTCCATAATAGAACATCTATCTGGACCGTGATCGAAAATAAATCAATATGTATGAGATATTGTATTTAATATAACTAATGATCTACCTGGGGATGCTCTCTGTCGGTGAGGCAGAATGTACGTCAGTTTACTGATTCGTTATGTGTATACTAAGTAGAAGTACTACCCCCATTGCAGAATATCAGAGGGCTATACTTAGTCATTCATTCCATTAATCATACCTGTCCTTTACAGCTGTCACTCTGTGTCAACTGGTTCAGTGAGAGAGACCCTTTGAAGTCCTCGGCTCCCATGATAACAATCCCATTGTGGTAGATCCTGCATTATATTGATCCAGATAGAATACATTATAAACTCTCTTATTCCATGCATGTAAACTCCCCATAATCACAATGTATCATTGTCCCTATCTCTGTTCTCACCTATAGAAGGCTATATTGTTTTATTTTCAATGTTGAATTACTTTCACCCTTAATTTCAGCAGAAGATATTAACTGCTATACCAATGTTACAAAATATCACTGGTCAGCAATATGGTCCACTTACAATAAATGATGCTTGTTTGAAACGTTTTCTCTTGGGGTAATTTGACAGACCTGCAATAGCAACATTGGCTCAATCCAATTGAATTCGATTTGACTAGAATTGAATTTTTATTACAATTAAGGGTGCAAGCTACACAGAGACGTCAGTTGCATAAGACACCCTGAATAGCAAATTCCTTCCCTATACTTTCCTTACCAGTGAGAAAAAGAAGCTAAGGAAGGACTTAATGCGTTGCATATGACTGGTGTCAATTTATCCCTCATATTTTCGTAATCCAGATGAAACAGAAATAAGCCCATTCCCACTTATTAGTTTGCAGATGTATCATTTATCTTCGTGGGCAATTAGATTGTTATGCATGAGGTATCATGATAATCAAATTCATTAACAAAACATGATCATGTAACAAACTTTAATGACGAAGTCAACCCGTAGGCCAGCAATCTATGTTCTACTCTATGTTGAAAAGATACGTCTCAGATTTCGCATTATTCATCACACGAGACTGAGTAATCTATATAAGACTACAATTTGTCATTTTTTTGTCACATGTGAAGATCAAAGCACTTTATGGGAGCAAGTCAGAATAATGGATTCAGTGAAGCAAAATACTGAAAGGATTCAGGTCGAGTGAGTTAAATGAAACATATATTTTACTAGGTCATAGTGGGAAGAGCCCTAAACAAAATTATATCAATTGGCTGTTAACTGCTATGAAATGTTTATTTATCGTCAAAGAATCTTTCATGAAAACAAAATGGTGCTCAAAGCTTTTTTAAATCAAGCAAAGGTACAGATGAAAGTTTTGGAATATAATGATGTTGTCCAGGGTAGAGGAAAGAAAATCACAAACCTATGGAATACATTACTAACAGAGCTGGAAGAATAATGTGTAAGAAACATGAGTATACCACAGCTTAAGCCTTAATGTTAACATCGCGTGACTCTTATTAAAAGATATCTAATAGACTATGAGTAATCTATAAAATATAATTCGATCATTTGGTGGTGAAAATGAGATGTCTAGTGGTATCTAAACATACATAATATGGTTTTCATTGCAATTACTAAAGCTTCAGTGCAATATGGCCTTTTCATTCTCATACGCCATGGGGTTTCCAGACCCAGCGTTTCTAGCTCACAACATTTCTAAACAATTAAACTTGTCCTGGGGCATGACTGTTTTATTGTGCCATTTTTCGGGAAGCTATATACTCAGTGAGAACATCATAGGGCTTTTACTAAAACAGAACTTGCCATCAAGATAGCATTACTCTAGCGGCGAGGTACTTAGTTGGTTCGCCTTGGGCTTGTTTCCTCCACCAACTTCTTTCTTATCTTAAAGAAAGATAATGAACGATCGCTTTGTGAAGATTTCTTCTATAGATTGGCCTTGCCTAGAAGTGTCGCCTGCCGAAATCCTAAAGCCGTTTTCTGTAGGAATATAACACATGGATAGTGGAAATTGAGATTCAAAACATTTATTATTTAAACCGTTATATATTAATAATTAATTGAAATTGTAAGTGTCTACTACG
Organism: Sthenelais limicola; assembly: GCA_942159475.1. Taxonomy (NCBI): domain Eukaryota; kingdom Metazoa; phylum Annelida; class Polychaeta; order Phyllodocida; family Sigalionidae; genus Sthenelais; species Sthenelais limicola. The sequence continues at coordinate 109,350,825 of OW804096.1, read as the reverse complement.
AATTTTGTAATATTTCGGATATGCTTAGAACTATTATCTGTGTGATAAATGCTATCAATAAACAAACAAACAAAATATACGTAGAATATACTAAGACCAACCGAATAGTATATCACGGTACGTCATGTCATATTTAAACCTTTTGTATTGTTTCATATCATTAACGTTTAACGTTATAATCGCTTCTGTCACACTTGTCATTTTTTATCTTGGGGCCAATATTCTTAATATCCGCACAAATAAACCTTTTAAAGCAGATAGTCGGGAGGTCATTTACATCTGATATCTACAGGTAAAGCGGGGTGTAAAACAGTTCCTTTATGTTTTATATTATATATGCGTATCGAAACAGTTGTGTTTAGAATGGTATGTGGTGCCCATACTACCCCTTAATAATACCCATTTTATCCCTTAATAACACCCATATCACCCCTTATGGTACATATTGCCCTCATGGTAACACTAAATCAACTGTTAAACTATGATGAAACAACATATGCATGGTATGCACAGCTGTAGACGCAGAGGATGATATTAGGTGCCAGCATAAGAAATGCTTATTTCGGTCTAACATCTGAAGGTGCCCATATTACCCACATGCCCATATTACCCCGCATTACCCTAATAACAATTCTGTAAAAGAAAAGTGTAATTCTCCGCATTGCTTCTGAAACAGGTGTTTTCGTGGTGTTCATGCTTTGGCATAGTGGGAACTCATTCCACTATGTTTTACGAGAGGTTTCCTAGAAAATAAGGGTTAAATAAGGGTTTCAAATTCAATTTATACCCACTTCTTTTGCTCCCATCTGTTTACGTCCATAAGAACGTTAACTGCACAACCAGCCAACATGACTCAAAGAGGTTCAACACCGTGTCATAAGAAAGAATGTGTTGTAATCTATAGTATCACGCCAGGTGACATTTTAACCATATTATAAGGAATTATCGTTGAATTTCAGGAAGGTTTGTGGTATATGCCGATGATGTGGTAATACTGATTGAAGGTGAAGATAGATGCTCTGCATGAAAAAGCCAACAGCTCCGTTAAAAAATACATTGAATGGTGTAGGTCAAATGAACTGACAGCTAATGCAGCCAAAACAGTGTACCAAATGTTTGGGCCTAGAAGAATTTCAAAAGATTTTGATGACCTATTTTGTATGGGTACCAAAATACAACGAGTTAGCTTTTTCAAATATCTTGGTACGATAATAACAGAAGATCTATCGTGTAAAAAGCATGTAGAGAAGGCTATGTCAACTGCCAAATGGAAGATCTCAGAGTTGAGAAGGAGACGTAAATATATGTCCAATGAACTGTGTGGCCGTTTGATCAAAACCTATTTACTCCCTCTCCTCGATTTTTCAATTTTTTTAATTCTAAGTGTTGGCAAAACTTTGAAAAGGCGCATCCAAACAGTGTGGAATAGAGCCCTACGACTAGCGTATGGTCAGGATAGAACTAATGAGGAGCTACAGACCCTTTCAGGTATACTGTCCGTCGGGAAAAGAGCTGAAATAACTGCTCTGAAGCTGGTGTTTGGCAGGAAAAACAACTATGAACTGTTCATGAGATCGAGAAACTTTTACGAAGAAAATCAAACAGGAATTTATAAGAAGAGATGGTTTGGGGTAGTGCACAGATTACTAATTTCAATGTACTTGCTTCTCTTTCTGGATTTCTGTTTGTTTACCTGATTTGAATGTGTGGATGTGGAACGTAGCAGTTCATGTATACGGCGTAGCATTTGATGAGAAGTACTAACATTATAATTAAGAAGAGGTTATAATGAATCTATTGTATTTTTGTTGGTGTAAGGATAATTTATCAAGGATATATAGCATGTATTATTTTATTGTCTGTGATTGAGCTTTGTAGATTAATTATGATATACTTTAACGTTGATTGAAACTTTTATAAGGCAACGTACGAAGACATCACTGAGCCTAACCTGCGTTTTTCAATTGTTCTGGATTAAATATTTGTAATTGGCCTTTAATGAAATAATAATAATAAAAAAGGTTTGAGGCTTCCCACCAGCCATGCTATTTGCCTATAATTTCTATATTATGCTTGATCTTAATGTTCATCTCTATCTGACACATCTTTGTTTTCCTGCCTGTCTGTCTCCCTCTCTCTCTCTCCTTGACATTCATAGGCAACTTCCCCATCTCTCTATCTCTTGCACCCTCTCTGTTATCTCTCTATCCTGTTTCATATTTTTGTATGTACAGCTCAACGATTATACCTCTTCCAGAAACATTTTTCATTTATAGACCTAAAAGATGTCGAAATATGGGTCATTGCAAGTTCCCTTATAGACACAAGTTGGGAGAGGGACGGAGGAATGGTAGCTAATGGTGAATGTGTGGGCCCGACTGACTACAGTGCGTACCACGCGGGTATTTGCTAGTTTTTAATTATTTATACTTGTGACATTTTCTCTTATTTCAACCTCAGTTATAACTTCTTCCCTCAAAAGCTCCAAAGTATCAGAGTGAACAACAGGATTGTTCATAAAAGTAAAATCATCTGGGTCCAAAATATCTCCAAAGAACCTATTCGGATAGAACTTTGGCTGCTTCAATCCTGTTGTCAGGTGAACTGCCGCCAAAACGAACTGCCGCCATATTACACTATAGACAAAGTCCCGCCATTGAAAAAGTAGGCAAACTACTGCCACGGCACCACGGTGCAGGTAGACATACATACTTCATATGGAAAGTGGTATACAATTCTAGGACAGTGGCCTATGGAGACATATGGGGACATTAAATGCAATTTGAATTTTATAAAAATCTTAAATCGTCTTTCAGAAATGAGCATAAGTTTTCAGACATTATTTCGTCGAAGGAAGGATTTTCTCAGGCTTGTCAAAGTATAATACCTCACCAGCAACGACTTCGAAAATAGGTAAAAATCATAGCTATATTCATACAATTTTAGGATAGTTGCCCATACATATTGGGGTATTTTGATGTTATTACCAAAAGCAAGAATCGTCGAGTAAAGATGGGATCCTAGGTATAGGAGTCTTGGGTAAGGAGTGCCACCACTACATACATGTGCTCACTATTATATAGCAAGACCTATGCTTTGTAGAACTTGCATTTCATATTCCTTGCAGGAATACTCTGTCCTCTTATGTTGTCAGATCGTGCAGATGGTTTATGCTTTTTAAGGATAAAAGCACTACATATAATCTTGAGTGTCTGCTCTGACATATACCTGAGCTGATATGCATTAAAAGTAACCGTAACCGTCTGCGCTCTCGGTATTTGCGCGAATAATTTATTTATGGAAGGCCTTTTGGGAAATAATGATGTCGGTACAATAAAGTAAAAGATAGATAAATCCACGGTTGTGATTTGACATACAACTTTAAACTACAACTTGCATTAATTTGATACTGGTTCAGAGGAGCTACAATGTACTTATTGGCCAAAGTAAACTTTATTACTCAGAAAATTAATTTCATCAGGTCAGTTTTACATCTTCAATGTAAATATGATGATAGTTCGTATCATCTCAATCTATAGTATTAATTCTGTAATCATATCTCCTCCAAAACCGAAACCGCTAAAGGGTTACCCGCGATGCTCAATGTGTACATGCTTTGGCATTGTGGAAAGCCATTCCACTATGTTTTATGAGCGATTTCCTAGAATACAGGCCCTAGTCCACTAAGCCGATTCTCATGCGATTTTGCGCCGCAGAGGACCCTTTACCACTAAATTCTGTGAGAATCGTATGAGAATCGGCTCAGTGGACAAGGCCCTTTAGGGTTTAAAAAAGGTTTCAATTTTCATTTACACCCACTTATTTTACGCCCATCCGTTTACAGCCAACTTTCCATAAGAATGTAGGTTCAACTGGCATGAGGCAGACTGCATCCTGCAATTCGGAATTCGTACAATCGTTCAACTTTTGAAGCAAAATAATTTGAAATCGTGAGTATTTTTCTGGCCCACACATGCACGAATTGGGACCCGATTTCATAAAAATTTGAGATCGTGGCAAGTTAGCGCACACATTCACGAATTTTGCCACGATTTTCTATACGAAATGAAAATAACCATCTTCTGAATCGGATTTTTATCAAGATTTATTCAACCTTCAGCACATATTGTGGCAGCGACCTCGGAGAGAGTTGCTAGATATATCTAGGAGACCAGAGTTCCTGGAGACTAGCTCTGACGTCATCCAACGTTCGGGCGTATGACACAACTGGGCGTCCGACGTGTAGTGGTCAGTCGCCAACGGTCATCACAAGTCCACCGAAGGTGACATACATTAACATTTGACTTTGACATTAACTTTTGACTTTGACAGTTTACATTGGATATGAAATCAATTTTGGTTTGGATTAAATAAACCCCCTGGGGTTCTGCCCCGAACTGCCCATCTGCCTTGACTTATTACGTGTTATTGATGAGTTCGTTTTGGGGACTAAATGCGACTAGTATATCTATATATTTATGTGTGTAGTCACATTATTCATCTAAAAAAATTCCTGACTCTTCAAATTGTTAATGGCAATAGTAATAAAGACAATATTGTCTTTATTACTTGATCTCATCTTTTCAAATATGATGGTATCTCAAAGTCCATTTTTTGCGACATTTTCCTGAAAAACATCACATATTATATATATGCGCCATTAACCTATACCTCCGCACATGATTAATGAATAATAAACTCTTGAAAACAAAAAGAGATGACAAAAACTGTCCATGTGATGTGATTAGAGTGCAGGACTGTGCAGCACTTTATAGTGCAGAACCATGCAGCATGTTAGAGTGTCAATGCAGCCTATTAGAGTGCAGCACTGGAGTGCTGAACTATGCAGCGTATTAGAGTGTTAATGCAGCTTATTAGAGTGCAGCACTCTAGATTGCTGAACTATGCAGTGTATTAGAGTGTTAATGCAGCATATTAGAGTGCAGCACATTAGAGTGCAGAACTATGCAGCATATTAGAGTGTTAATGCAGCATATTACAGTACATCACTTTAGAGTGCAGATCTATGCAGCATATTAGAGTGTTGATGCAGCACATTAGAGCACATTAGAGTGGAGCATATTAGAGTGCATAACTATGCAGCATATTAGAGTGTTAATGCAGCTTATTAGAGTGCAGCATTCTAGAGTGCTGAACTATACAGTGTATTACAGTGTTAATTCAGCATATTAGGGTGCAGCACATTAGAGTGCATAACTATCCATCATATTAGAGTGTTAATTAATTAATTAGCTTATTAGAGCACTCTTGGGTGCTGAAGTATGCAGCGCAATAGAGTGATAGTGCAGCTTATTAGATTGCAGCACTTTAGAGTGCAGAACTATGCATCATATTAGAGTGCATCATATTAGAGTTAATGCAGCACAGTAGAGTGCATAACTATGCAGAATATTAGAGTGTTAATGCATGTTATTAGAGTGCAGCACTCTAGATTGCTGAACTATGCAGCATATTAGAGTGTTAATGCAGCTTATTAGAGTCCAGCACTTTAGAGTGCAGAACTATGCATCATTTTAGAGTGCATCATATTAAAGTGTTAATGCAGCATATTAGAGTGCAGCACATTAGAGTGCAGCACTTTAGAGTGCAGAACTATGCATAATATTAGAGTGTTAATGCAGCATATGAGAGTGTAGCACTTTAGAGTGCTGAACTATGCAGAATATTAGAGTGTTACTGCAGCATAATAGAGTGCAGAACTGTGCTGTTTAGCACGGTCTATCACTTTAGAGTGCAGAACTGTTCAGCATGTTAGAGTGTTAATGCAGTATATTACAGTGCAGCAATTTATAGTCCAGAACTGTGCAGTATATTAGAGTGTCGATGCAGCACATTAAGGTGCAGATCTATGCAGCTTATTAGAGTGCAAAACTATGCAGCCTATTAGAGTGTTAATGTAGCATATTAGAGTGCAGCATTGTGCTGTATAGCACTTTAGAGTGCAGAACTATGGAGCATATTAGATTGTCAATTCAGCACATTAGAGTGCATCATGCTGCACATCACTGTGCAGCACTTCATAATGCAGAACATTGCAGCATATTGGTGTGGTAATGCAGCATATTAGATTGCAGCGCTGTCCTGCGCAACACTGTGCATTACTTTGCTTACACTTATTTACACTATGCAGCACTGTGCTGTGCAGCACTGTGCATCGTATTAGAATGTTAATGTAGCACTGTGCTGAAAACAGTGCTGAAAACAGTGCATTGAACAGCGATCTCATCATTTCAAATAGGATGGTATCTCAAAATCCATGCAACGTGTGACTCATTTTCCTGTGACACATCATTTTCTCTTTCTTTATTATCTGCACAGGGCCTCCTGCATCTCTTATTTCAACTCTTCTGCCTCATAATTGTCCTCTGCCTGCCTCTCCCCCTCCCCCTCAGAGTCCCTTTCTCTGTCATTCCTTCCATCTGTTTGTCTGTCCCTGTCTATGTCTGTTCTCTAACAGATTATCGTATATATACGCAATAGAATAGATTAAGAAATGTACGTTTAGCTCGTACTATCAATTGTATGGCCAACAAGGGATGGGACTATTGTATTGTATATTGTTTATTTCCGAAAACAGTACATGATAAAAATATATGATAATTTATATCGGAAATGGGTCTGTCCTCTTCTGTGGCAGCCACAGCTCTTCCAGAGGGTCCCTTAGACTAGACTTTTAAGTTACAACTTACGATATATAAAGGTATAAAGTGACTAGTTACCTACACTACTGCAATGGGATGCACTAGCTATATCTTTATCAAGGTTTGACCCATGGTATTGGGTTTCCTTGTGTATAATTTTGTGGACGCCATCCTTTTGTTAAATTTGGGTTAATTTAAGTTTGATGGATAAAATGAGAGAAAATGGGTTGTGTGTTTGTACAGGTAGTGTATCCCATTTTCATAATCAGCTATGTCCTGGCATTCTTGCAAACACTGCATTGACTGCTGTTTATACATTTTTACATTCTTTAAAATGTTATGATGACTAGAGGGTCTAGATGCATGTGGGGTAACATTCTGGCGAACACTGGCCCCAATTTGCATCCACATCCTTCACAATTGTATAAATATTTTTTACTAGTTTAGTAATATTTTTTATGGCCTGCTCAATAGAGATCGATGTTGGGGTCTCTCCATTATCCCATGTGGGAGAAGAAGTTTTCTTCAAGGTATATTTTGAATTCAACCAGTGTTGGGCAGTTTCTCCCAGCTGGTGGAATTTTATTGAAAAGGGTTGGGGCTTGTACAATAAATGATTTTCTGATCCTCTCTGTTTTTGTGATTGGTATTTTTAGGACTTTACTCTTTGCCAGACTTCGCAGATTGATGCAGGGATCACAAAATCATTCAAGCATTACCAAAGTTTGGTGTGGCAGGGGGGGGGGCACTTGGAACTCAGAGTTTTTCAGTGAGAGTCCATTCCGTTGTTTATAGATAACATCTGCATGTCCCATGCACAACTTGGTCACGCTTGATCACCGTGTATCTGTCAGTAACATCATGAAACATACCACAAGAGGATAGAGTAATAGTGACTGGGACTACTGAAGTTTCACTATACTTGCAGGGCCTTTGCAAGGATGCAAAATAACAGACAACTTTCATTTCAACTACTGTTTATAAGTGTCTAAAATACAAAGGAAGTATTAAGCCAGTCCCAGAAGTTATATTGGTTATTACAAACTCTAAGTAGGAGAGGTAGGAGCGGATATCACCTCCGGAATAAAACAGTTGCTGAGTCATGGTCATACCGTACATCAACTGACGATAAGTGAACTTCTTATGGTCTACATTCTTCAGGGGAACCGAGTTCAAGAGATGTTGATAATAATACTCAGGATGGTAAATCATACCCGCGTTTCGGCAAACAGTTGCAGGATCCACAGCCACGTTGATCTGGTGTAAGGCCGAGGTGACCGGGTCGGACAGCCAGGTATAAGTCAGAGTATTTGGAGACGTGCTGCCTGACATGACACTGACAGGCGTAGTAGTAGTAGTAGTAGTAGTGGAGACTCGTCGTCAAATCTCTGCTGCCAGAGATTCATAGGATCCTCTCTCGTGAAGGAGTTTTAGGAGACTTAGAGTGCAGCACTTTAGAGTGCAGAACTATGCATAATATTAAGACTTCGTAGGAGCATAAAGTATCAAGGTCCAGGTAAAGTTTCCAACTATCTCCCTTACCTGTTTGAGCAATGCTCTTTTCACATGCATCTCTGTAATACTTGCATGTTGCTTTTCCTGGCTCTGCCGTAGCTCCATGCTTAGTGGCTGTAACCACAAGTGTTGCAAACCACCATCACGAATATGTAAACTATGGAAAGCGGGATGCATATAACCGAAAATTGCGCATGCGCAAAAAGCGGCAACCGTTTTTATCGCAACATCGACAGGAACTCACCCGACTTTCACGGCAAGGTAGCCGTTTTTTTCGCACAGACGGCCGCAATTTTCGGTAGTCTAGCCGTCGATTTCGGTAGTCTAGCCGTCGATTTCGGAACTCTTACCGCTTTCGTCGCATTGGCGGCCGCTTTTGTCGCCGAAAATGTACAATTGGCAGCTTTACACATTTAATAAATTCTGCTAAATTTGGCTGAAAAATGGAGAATACCAGGTATATCTGAGTATATTTGATGTACTATATTAAAGTATCTGTTTTGTTATGTTAAACTGCTTTTTGAAGCTCATTTATGTCTTAAATGAGGGTTATTTGAGTGGATTGGTGAAGGCGAATTGTACATTTTCAGAAATATGTGTGACGTCCCTACAGTGTTTTACTGCAGTCAACGCGTTCACATGTTGCCGCGGCGACCGCTGTGATGGGATCGCGTCACCACGAGTAACGCTTGCCGCTGTTTGCTGCCCGCGATGACTGCAGTGAATTTGCCGCGTTGCCAACTGTGGTTTAAACAGCAATGGGGTGTGTCGGGATAAGAGTGTGTGCGTCAACATTATGGTGTGTGTGGGTTACCCTGGGAGGGGATTCGCATTAGACTGACACCTCCACCTCTTGACTCTTTTGAAGAAAACATGTATTCGCAGATACAATTGGTTGAGTAATACATGTTTAATACAAACATAAATGAATATGAATGAGAACTTGATCTAACACAAGTCTGAGACCACTAACAACATGGAAGGAAATAGGCGCAATGGATTTTACATAATGGTGGCTAATGGCATGTCCATTTCACTGTGATTCAAAGCCATAAGTATCACACTTCACTAGTTTGCGGTCAATCACAAAATGATCACAGTGCGATCACACTCAATTGCACTCAGTGCCCGTCGGGATCAGTGTTACATCAGTCATTAATATCATGAATTAAAAGACCTTACATATGGAAAAGAACAGCACCAACATAATGTGACCAATTCAAGTCACTCATTCTCCCCCCATTTGACGGCCGCATTTGACGCAAAAGATGCGCATTTGACGCAAAAGACGGGCGAAAATATCGGTGTGTCATGCGCCAATTTCGGTCACACATGCGCCGATTTCGGTCACACATGCGCGTTTAACGCTTAGTCACCCGTTTTTTTCGGCCGCGGCCGAAATTACCGGCCGAAAAAAGCGCAGCGTGCATTTGGCGCACCCGCTTTAGTCAGAGGATCCCGTATGTATCGGCCGATTTTGACGGATGCTCCCCATTCAATTACTATTGAGCCGCTTTTTGCGCATGCGCAATTTTCGGTTATATGCATTCCGCTTTCCATAGTAAACTAAGAAAAATTACGAAAGAAAAGATTTCCTGTCTAGTGTGTACAGAGCCAAGCGACAGAGTGCCTGAACACGGTGGGAACCCTTAGCAACAGTAAACGAACAATTCAGGTGTGGGGACAATAATATATATACATTATATATCAGGGAACATATAAGTGTAAATCAATCTCAGAATAATAGGTCCCGTCAGTTATTTAAATTAGGTATTTTGCCTGTCTAGTCCCTCATAGAGAGCCTCACGCAGCATGTGCATACCTGTGGTTTAGGACCGTCGCCTGGAGTGACTGGAGCAGCCTGCACAGTTTCAATTGCCCCCCATTTTGGGGTACTGGAAAACGAAACGGACTCATACTGTTTTTGGAAAATGGAAAAATTTCGCCCTCCCCAACAGTAGTAATACGGGTCACCTTTGAAGTACTTTAGTACCAAACAGGCCGCTATGGGAGTCTCCATACAAAAATGGTGGCGCTATAGTGGTACTCTTTTTTTTTATGATTATGACATTTTTTTTATGTTCCAAGATACTTTTTTTTATGGACCTTTTACTTTTTTATCTATGGGATATTGTTATAGACTTTTTTTATGATCCACCCGTTTCTTTTTTATCTATGACAATATTCTATAGAGTTTCAGACTGTACTTTAGTACCAAATTATCCTGCCTAGTTGGCGCTGGTGGTCATTTGATATATGAGTTTCTTTTTTAACTATGTTTTGATACCATGGAGGTTGATGCTGTCATTGGAGTAACCATTTGATATATGAGTTTCTTTTTTACCTATCTTGTCATGACTTGATACTATAGAGCTAGCATTTGAGTGAATTTGATTTAATATTTGTATATATATTTTTTCTGTTAACCTCGACCCTTGGACAGAGAGGTTGCACCAAGCCAAGGAAGATCTGTTGGGGGGATTTGGACGTAAAAGATGGAGAAGATGGAGTTTGTTACATTGATTTCCACAAAAGACTAATGAAAACCAGACAAGGCAGTGGAAGTAGTAGGGCATTTGATGCAAAAGTATTTGCAACCGGGGATCCCATTAAATGTCCTGTGATGTTGCTTGATAAATTTGCAAGGAAACGATCTGCCGAAATGAAGAAGGATGAATCACCATTCTACCTCAACATGAAAAAGGGTGCCACCGAAAATGATGACCTATGGTATGTCAACCAGCCTATGGGCCGAAATTATTTAGGCAAAATCATTAAGAAAATGGCAGAACCCCTTGGTGTAGATCTTAGAATTACCAACCATAGTTTGAGGAAGAAATGTGTACAAGATTTAGCAGACCATGGCATGCCACCAACTGAAATCGCACAATTAACAGGCCAAATTCAATCAATAATCATAGTGTTGCATCAATGCAGAAGCAGAAACATATGAGCAACATCCTGACGGGATCATCGATAGAAGAACCATGTTCCTCCACTATTGAGAACCAATAGTCCAGCCAGTAAAATATCGCGGAAAAGTACTGATGTCTCCATTAAGCCCCACCCGAATGTTCCCAATTTGTCAATGTTCCCGGACCATGAAGGTAGAAGGGAAGCTCTCAGTGCCAGGTTTTATGATGCTAATATTCATGGCAATGTAATTGTAAATATTAACTATAATATCTCTAAGTAATTTTCTCTGAATAAAGTTAGATTCTGTTGATTTCAAACTTTCAACTTACTTTGTATGCCTTGTCCCTTGCGTTTAGTAATCCAATATGGCAGAGCTGGCAAAAAACAACGTAGATTGTAAACAACGCTCAAAAATGAAAAGTCTAAAAATTAAAGCAGCATAATGAGTTAGTTTAATAGAAGAATCCAAGTATTATTACGTGATAATATTAGCAATATTCATGAAATTAAGCGTGGGGGGTGAATCAAAATAGAACTAGATTTTTTGCGGTGGACCAGGTTTATCTATGATGTCTCACACCCCACAGCAAATCACCGCGCATTGATATGAAAACGACTCTGCGCTAGCAGATCTAAACAGAGGGAGGTGGGAGGGGCCACTGATTCGCTGAGGGGATCCACTGGGCACATTTTCCATTTCCACATTTTCCACATAATTTCACGTAAAATGAAGCACTTGCTGAAATTGCATAGCCCAAGGGCAATATTCACCTCCGATATCTGCCTTGGGCACTTTTGTCTATGTACTCTTCAGAATGGCTTCAAAACTGAGGTTTCCCTCTTTCATTTGAGTCTGCATCTGATGAAGAGTTAGCCAAGTACTTGGGACGTTTTTTGGGGAGGCCAGGAATAAAAAATGCGAGTGTTACAGTAACAAATCCCTGCTGGCCATATGTGCTGCCATTCAGCAACATTTGACCCTACCCCGTTACTGCAGACCCATCTCTCTCACAAAGGACCGTCACTTCTTTCACCCCAATAACATAATCTCTGGGCAGTTAAAAGGGAATGTTTGTGAAGGTTGGGTAAAGGGGAATAAATATAAGCCAATTTCTATGTGTGACATAGAAAAGATTTAGTCAGAGATATTCAGTCTGGGCAACCCAGAGTCACTGCAGCTCAAAACGTATTTTGAGGTGTCTCTCCACTGTTGTAACAGGGGCAAGGAGGGCTTACGACGCATGAAGAAAGATGACATTGGTTTCATGAGTGATTCCTCTGGGGTTGTATTGAGTACTTTTCTCAACCATCATGTTCAGGAAAAGAACCATCAGGAGGATCACCCCACTGCCCTTTTGCAGACCTGAAATACGTATTTGGGTAAATTGCATCCAGAATGCGATTCTCTTTTCCAGCAACCCAACCCCAAGGCGTCTGTTTCAGATGAAACATGGTACTTCCCCAGAGCTATTGGTGAAAAAACACTTGGCAAATTTATGAAACAAATAAGTGCAAATACTAGTGTGTCTTATACCAATCATTGCCTTAGGGTCACTGGGGTCACTGGTCTAAGAGAAGCTGGATTTGCCTTGCAAGATATCCAGCAAGTGTCTGGTCACAAGGCAGCTTCATCAATTAATCACTACTCTTCTACCACCATGCAATGCAGAAAAGAGAAAAGCTATGAGATCTCTAACATAATTGGCATCAATAGTGCCTCTGAGTCTGAGTCTGAGTCATACAACACAGCCACCATGAAGAAAACCGCTCCCTCCAACCACCCCTCCCCTCCACGACCTGTCACTCCCACTAACACTGGGCGAAAAACCTGCTTTCCCCTGTGCGTAAAGCAGGTCCTTATAGCACCTTATAAACCAAGCTATTATCCCATCAGTATTGCAGCTGCTACATGGTACACATGTACTATTTGCTGCCGAATAGCAGCTCCTTCCCTAATTGTTATCAAAACAATTGCTCTTAACCCTTTAACAATCCCGGGACGCCCAGTGTGAGGGCCCTGAATGCTATGAAAACAATGTTGAAGCTATGTTCTGACTCCGTGTCCCATAACTCTTTTGTATTGAAAAACCATCATTCCTCATCAGACCAATCATTCTATCTATTCCCAAGAATGATCCCTGTCTTTAAATCATTTTCGTATGTTGGTTATATCACATATCACATTTTACACTGGAAAAAAATCGCGTTTACACTGTGAGTATCTGCAGTAGTGAGTAACCGCATGTATCTGCAATGGGAGAATCCCCGTGTATCTCCATTGAATGGTGTTTCTGTGTTTATACACAGTGCAGTGATGTATGGGCATATATCTTTAGTGGTATACAGTGAACTTAAACTTATTTTAAATTACTAATCTCAAAAAATAATCATGTACATACGTTTCTCTTTGAAATAATTAGAATCCAATGCCTGCATTCCTAAAGCATGTTTGTGCCTTTAATACTCCTTTTTCTGTAACACATCATTATATTACATACACACATTGCCATAAGTGTTCAGTGAACTGTGACTAACGCTGAAAGTTTAGGTACAGAGGCTGGTGTAAGTCAGTGAACTACACATGAAATAATTGGGTCAACGACTAAGCCAATTAATATTACTGAATAAACACAAACTGCCAATGCTTGGTTTGGATGTATGAATCCTCTTTCTATACATGTGTGTCCCGTTGTAGATACTCTTAGCCATGTAGCTGCATATATATCTACTCAAATCCGCGAAGCTCTCATTATCAGCTTTATTTCTTCTACCTTTTTTCCTGATCATCGCATTGACACCATATAATATGTTTCAACAGTGCTGAACACCTTCCATGGAAATAATCGTTCTCCATGTTTCGGCTTGTATCTTAAAAACTATTCAATATTGTTTCAGAATTCAAATTGTATTAAATAGCCAGACATATCTATTCAAATCTGTGACGATTTCATCATTATAGACCTAATTATTTGAGGTTTTTACTTGATCGCCGCATCTTTATACCCTTTTTTGCACCTTGTCATAACTACCAACATCAATATGCTTCCTCAGGCTTTCTCCCCCTTACTGGTATTTTCAATGTTTTTTTTCGCATTGTGGGACTGAATTCTTAAATACCTCACATTATAGTTCATGTGTAACATTCTCAAAACGATTAAAATCATATTTTAACATATCTTTGCGTTGAAGCGCTGTGAAGCACTGACCCGGCCGCGGTCACTAGCTTGCTTGTTTCCTAGCAACAAGCAAACATATACAGTCCATAGGCGCGTGCCTTGCATATAGCCAGATATATATTTCAACATTGCTAAACATATCTCATGGAAATAATTAAAATGTGCCAGGCTGTTTCTGCTTATAGTTGAAAAAAATATCTAAGGTGTTTTCATACTTTAAATTGCATTCAATATAATTATCTTTTGATCTTGCCTCTAATCACTAACTTATCAAATTTTTGAAATATTAAAGAGAGGAGATTGAGAGAGGAGGGAGGAGAGAGGCAGCGAGAGGGGGAGAGAGAGAGGAGAAAGAGGAGAAAAGAGAGGAGAGACAGTCACATTAATGTACTTCCTTGCAAAGGGAGGACAAATTGTTTTGGGCGAAATCAGTCATGCATACAAGGCCGGGACAGCCACCAATTGAACCTCCGTCGGCACAATACACCAACAGTGGGTCGCTCTTGCTTATTCTGCAATCACATGTTTGAATACCACTGTATTGTAAAAGGGGAATCAGATTGGTCCAATGATATTAACCATTAGCATATCTAGAAATTTGGTTCGTGCATTGCTATGCCTAACTTTGTTAAACACCCTAAAAATCAAAACATTCCTGCAACTTTTTCTTGTGAAATAATTTTTTGCGACTTCTGACTCATTTTTCTGTAACACATCACATATATATGTAACCAATTTTTTCTAACAAACATCATGAATTGAAAAGAGGAAAAAGAGCAATAATTTGTTAGAATGTTTATAGAATTAGTAGCTAGTATTTAACCCCAGCAGGTATGTAGGTCTAACTCCCTATCCATGCTATTTATGATATGGTCCAAGGAAAGGGATTAAAGATATAGATTGGTCCCAATGCTCCCACATACAGTGCGTCCCTATTGTTTATTCAACAATCACATAGTTTAATACTTAGTAATTAGACACCAAGTTCCTGCTATACGGTCCCGTGTAAATGTTAACCATGTAGCAGCTGCAATACTGATGGGATAATAGCTTGGATTATAAGGTGCTATAAGGACCTGCTTTACGCACAGGGGAAAGCAGGTTTTTCGCCCAGTGTAACAACAAGACTGGAACCCCTCACCCTACTGCTCAACCAAGGCTGGATACCCCAACACACATAGAGGAAGTGGTCACTACACCAAATTCCACTACAAAAAGGGCCACTATCACACCAGGCAAAGTTACTCTTCAGGTAACATCAACATCAACATCAAAGGCCCAACGGTCACTAGCTAACTTTCCCTCATTTGCTACCAAGGTGGCAGACAATGACTATTTCCCTGACTCATCGGAGATCTCTCCCTCACAGATGCCCTCAATGATCCCAAGGGTAGAATTGCCGGCCCCCTTGTGTTTGTCCCCGAACTGTCAGGATAAAAATGTGTCATAGTAAATATCCAACATATCCAACATTTTTCTTTTTCTAAGATATTCCAACACATAATCAACATGACTTATGGATATCCTAATATCTGAAGAGATACTTTCTCACAGAGATATACACATAGCCATCTTTCTTATGCCAGAGTCAGTTGCTCATTTTCATATACTACTATGTGGTGTCTGAATAGAGTCCCTTATAGGCTATTCTCATAGACCAGAACTCTGACCAAAGTAAAGTTGGTTATTATATGATACATTTCATTTCTGTAAAAGAATAATTAGCTTAATAATTGTTTAGTAGGTATTGCCCAAGAAATAGTGGCTGTGTGTGGATGAATTGCATTTATTTGTATAAATTGATATTATTTAGATTATGAAAATAATCAAGGTGCACAAGTCTATCCATGACACTTAGGAAAGGAGCAAAAAAGAAAGTAATCCTCAGTCATATTTTAAAAGGACCAACTGCAATGCGTCATAGCAGCAGATGAGACAGGTCATAGGTAATAGGGGAGTGGTAATAGAAAAGACTCCTTGTAATGGGAGAAAAGATCTCAGTAATGAAGAAATAGTCGATGCCATGAAACTATTTGTTCCAGGAATAGGAATATCTGGTTGGTAATAGGAAAAGGTGTCTTAGTAATGTATTTTGGGTATGTGTAATATGTGCACGAGGAAAATTAATATATCATACAGATGACGACTCTGGGACACAACACCTTGTGATCCTGATTTTACTGAACTATTTACTTGGGATGATGTGGGCATTCCGGATTTTGTTCCTACTGTAAATGTAAAGCATGGTAAGCAACTCACACCTCAGAAAAAAGACAAGTCGCTTGTTTACCAATGCCCACTTCCATCATCGTTCAAACCAGTTTCATTTCCACTCTAAGTGACTTTAACCGTTATTAAATTGTCTAGCTCTTCAAATAGAATATTTAGTAATACTTTTAACTGCATCTGCATCTTTGGGTAACTGTTTATGTATACTATGATTGTATATTGTGTATTCCTTCACGATTACTTTTTAAATCACTTTTATCACTGTGTCAATACTTATTTCATTTGATCTTACTAAGTTGCCAATTCCTTCACATAGTCTGTTTAACTGTTAATTCGCCACAGATAGGAGATGGAACGAATTCAAAAAGAATACATCATTGCTATGTCCAATATGGTTAAGCCTTTAAGTGAGGTATCATCAATAATGCGAAGCCAGGAGGAAGTAGAGTTGTTGGTAGAAACTCTGGAGGAAACAACCAGCTTAAACGATCAACTTCAGGTGAGAGTGATGGACCTGGAAAACCAGAATCAACAGCTTCTTAACGAGCTGGCAAAGGTAAAAGCTGAATTATCTGCTTTAAAGTCATCCTCTATGAGTCCAAGGAAGAAAACCTCTCCTTCCACAACTTTAAACATTCTACGTGAAAAGAATATGAAAACACATGCATTGCTAAATGCTAAGATGGGCAGCTCCCCCGTAATGTTATCTTCACATAATAAACAAGGTGATCAATATGTATCGCTGACTGCATCGTCGGCACATCCAGCCACACCAACCTCGGCAAAATCAAAATCTGTTGTTCCATCGTCGGCGAAAAAGCCAAGTTCAGTGGTTGATGTCGGTCGCTGGTTGATGAATCAGTGCCTATCGCTGCTCCTAAAGTTTTACCGCGCCAAGGTCAACCTGAAGCGGTTTCCATATCAACAGATCTGGTAAATGATCTTCTTTCCATTAAAAAGCCTGAAGATTTTGCTAGCCCAACTAAATCGACTAATGTCGAGTTTATGACACAAGTAGACCTTATGACAGGGCGTGAGGCTCATGTATGATTAATTATTGCTATATTTATGCAAAAATATTATTAAGGTAAAATATTCTTTTTTTAATATAATACCTTTGCTATAATACGTCTATTTGGGGACATACAATTCCTGAAATGGTGATTATATGGGTAATATGATGTTAAATATTGCTTAAATTTCTGATGTCGATATCCACCATATTGTGGAAAATATATTTTTGTTTTCTCTTATTTTATTTCTCAATACATAGTGATGGATGGTTTTGACAAAGCGCTTTAGAAGGGACTTGAAGAACCACTTGCCTGCCTAAAAAACCGCAGTATCTCAGTATCGTACCGCAGTATCGTTCTTGGAAGGATGATGTTTAAGATCATAATAATAATACAACCATAATAATAATATAATACTTTGAAACTGTACCACGGTTTATTTATGTTACTATTAATATTTATCGTTTTCTTATAATCAGAAGCAAAGTTCTTCTATAGAAGAACTTTGGTATATATACTATATTATATTTCACAGATTTGTATTTCTGTGCTTGTCGTCCGTCCATATACTTCAAGTTTGGTCATTTTTATTATCTTCATTGATTGTCATACATGTTTATATACTTTGGATATAATATGTAATCTATATAAAGAAATCATATGAATTTCTTTTAAACTCGGTAGGGGGGAGTGTAGTATCTTGCCATAAGAAAATACTGCTTCCCATATACTACTCTCATACATACAAAAGCTATACGAATCATTATGCTTCCCACTAGGTGGGCCTGTGTGTCACAGCACCATATACTGTGTACCTACTGTATGATATTACAATTACCACTTTATACTTATGTCAAACATCTTTATGTATGACTTTGTGAATCAACCTACACATCACCTTATGCTTAATTAAAACTAGAGTAATACTATTGAGGCTTCTGTCTTTTATTATATATCTCTCCTCCTCTACTCGATACTGGGTCACTGCATTGACCCGAATTTTTTCAGTCATTTCAGCCATGCGTCGAGTCATTGATGATGCCATTCAAAATTTAAACCACATGCTCTGGTAATGGGCGTGTATGGGTGGGTGGGGGTGGGGGCCAATGGGCAATCGTACGAGGGGATAGCTCTATATCGCCCAAAATATCCTGGTCCCTGCTGCTCCTGTGGTTTCAGGTGACCACACTGGAGTAGCGGGGACTGGGGTATATTGGGGGACCTTTATCCCCTGGCAGGATTGTCCGTTAAAGGGGCAATTTGTGGGCAAAATAATTGCTGTATTGAGTGTTATCCTGTAACCTATTTCTGATTTATCAACAGCTCTAGAACCGCCAGAAATCTGTGCAATATTGTTTATTATGTTTTATTTTTGTTTTGCTTCGCTTGTTCTGCATCGATTGATAACGTTTTGAATACTGTATGTGTCTTGAGATAAAAAGAAACTAATGTTTATTTATGATAAACTACTTATCCTATATAACTAACCACTAAGCATTTGACCTCATACCAAAGATTCCCGTATAGGGCACTTAATTAAGGAATGATGTGTAAGAGGATACGTTTATACCAGGTTATATGTCCCCAGGCTCATTCTACTTTTAACACTGAAAAGTATACGCCCCTAGCAACTGGTGTTAGAGTATCCCAAGAGAACGACCTTCCTCTTGCTCCTCACCTATGGAATGCTGATAGGGATAAGGACGGGCAACGATATGTCCTTGTTAAGTACTGACGGATGCACTTGCAAGAACTTATGGGGTCCTAGTGGTGGCTCTTAACTTTAATGTCTATGGGATTGGTCCAAGCGTAGTCAAAAAAGGAAGAGTTGCCCCAGTCGTGAATGAGGCCCTTGGGTAGTTGGTTTCGTGCCTTTTTCTTTTTTCCCTCTCTATTTTCTTTAGCCAAGTTCGAGAGATCGTTTTTCCCCTTTTCAAGGTATACACTAGCCAGGAATTGGGATACCATTCCATGTTCTAGGACATTTTCTACTAAGTTAGATCCACTGTTCCAAATAGTCATAATACGACTGCATGTACATGCATGTATGGAGAGGAACCTATACGAGCGAATTCTAATAATTTTTGTGATACGCTGAGAATATTGTACAATGTAACAAAATGCTACCAATAAAAACATAAATATGTACAATATATTTTTTTATCCATGTGTGCTCAGAGTCGTTGATTGCAAATAAAATATCATTCTGATGAAAGTCCCGCTAGCTAAATCACAGCGATAGGAGCAATACAAATAAGAAACCTGACAGAACATTTTAATCTTCATCCCCTGCATACTACAGATATTTAAAACCACAATTCAGATGTTAGTAAAGGTTGTGCATATGAGCAATTCCACCAAAAGTGCATCATTTGGATTAAAATACAACAGCTCCTCCAGAGGCTAAAATATTTATCTGAGATTATTTTCGTTGGTATTTTCGGATCCAGGAGAAAAAAGTCGCCTAGGAGGAAGTATCCTACAATGTTTTTTTTTATTGTGAGGCCAAGTAAATGCTTATTTTTCTTTCAGAATCACACATAAAAAAAGCAGATTTTCCTATCAGAATCACTGTTTAAAAGATGCAGCCAGTATTTTTGGGAAAAACTTATAAAATATTCTCGATATAATGGGTTTTATGTGCATAATGGGCCAGAGAGTCAATGATTACTCGGAAATAATATGTTTGTAATGATAAAAAATCAATATTTTCAACTTTTCAATTCATTTCTTGATGATATTATGTAAAGTTGATTATGGGGTAGCCCCCTGTCGCCGTAACGCGGGTCTAAATTTTTTTGGAACATATAGACCTAGAAGAACTTAAAATGAAACCCCCCTTACCACCATTACTTATAACATTGTTTATGATTAGTACATCCATTGTATTCATTGAAAAATCTCCAATTAATTCTTTCCAGCTAAATAGAGGGGTTAGAATACTGAAAAAATTATGTGGGAATATTAATGTTGCAGTAACGGGGGTCTAGGTTTCATCAATGAATAAATTAATATTAGCATAAATTATTTTCTATGAGCATTATAATGTGTAAGAAACACAGGGGAAAATAAATAAATACAAAAAAAAAATCTGTCATACCTGAGATAGTAGCAACAAGCAAAACAGTATGTCGCCATAACGGGGATCTAGAGGGTGCCCATGTCGCCGTATCGGGGGTCTAGAGGGGGTGGGGGTCAGGAGGGGGTGAACTATTTATTCTAAATTTTCCCCTATTAATTTTGCCTCTAAAATACCTAAATATAACTCATTTTTATTATTCATTTCTAATCTTAATCATCATTTATGTTGAAATATTTACCTTTCCCCCTGCCCTTACCATCAGAATTCAGGTCACAGTCTCTGCCAAGCTGCCCTGACCACAATATTCATTATTAACGTTCCCAATTTCGTTTATATTAGCAGTATCTAGTTTATGTACGAGAAAAAATAAATAAATGGAAGCAAAACAGTATGTCGTCATAACGGGGGTCTAGAGGGTGCCCATGTCGCCGTATCGGGGGTCTAGAGGGGGCGGAGGTCTGGAGGGGGTGAACTATTTTTTCTAAATTTTCCCCTATTAATTTTGCCTCTAAATACCTAAATATAACTCATTTTTATTATTCATTTCTAATTTTAATCATCATTTATGTTGAAATATTTACCTTTCCCCCTGCCCTTAGCATCAGAATTCAGGTCACAGTCTCTGCCAAGCTGCCCTGACCACAATATTCATTATTAACGTTCCCAATTTCGTTTATATTAGCAATATATCTAGTTATGTACGAGAAAAAATAAATCAATGGAAGCAATTCTAAAAAATTATGAATTTTCAGCCCTGGATGGCCAAATGATGCATTTTTGGTGGAATTGCTCATATAAGCAAAGAGTATCTGATAGTTGGCATTTATGCAGGAATGCACTTACTCAAAATGATAGCCCTATGTTTGATGAGTACGACAATTGTATTGGCTTTGATGGTGTTTAGGTGAATGTAGCACAACAATCCTACTTAGTGAAGAAATTATATATGTAGTGAACCCCAGATTCATGGGCAAGAGTTTATGAAATTCGAGAAAAAATCACAATAACGAAGAGTATTCATTTCAGCTGGTTTTATTACCACAGGTAAACAGTTACAAAGGTATTGTCTCTGCAATAGGGTGCTTAATATAAACAACAGAAGTATCTTGGTCTGTGGCGTGGCCCGAGTCCGTAGTGTTAAGCAAAGACCGGATCCCCTTGCAGAGATAGTTGTATCCTCTGTGTACTGCCCGTCGGAGGATGTCTGCAGGGCTGTCAGCCAGATGACGACGGGAATTTTGGCGTCAGGAATTTTGTACCCAGAAGTCCAGGCATTTAAGGAAGGAGGTAGAGCAGGAACAAATTCCTTCTTGGCCTTTTTCTTGGAAGAAGACTTTTGGGAGTCAGATTTCTCTGACAACTTCTTCTGCTTACCCTTCCCGGAGCGTTTTGGCTTCTTCGCCAAATCGCCAAGTTCTTCTCCACAGGGTATTGGGACGTGAACTTCTGTTCTGTCACGTTGCAAATTACGGCCGCCGCAGTCGCGGATGGCAGATGCAATGTACTCTTGTATCCCCACTGGGGTGCGAAGGACATGCCATTCTTCGCAAGAGCAGGCATAATGTGCTTGATCGCATCTGCATGCAAAAGTTTGTGCGGAGCCTTGGAGCCATGAGCAACCAGGTCGCAGTGACGATCCGCGGCGATGCTACACAACTTAATCAGACACACCCAAGTAGGGGTGACCGGTGTGTGTACTTCGCACAGATGCCTTGTGAAAAGTAACCGCGACTTAAAAATCTGCGGCATACCCACCCAAACTTCCGTCCTGCAAAGCAGAAACGGGCAACGACAGGCCTCTTCCTACAGAAGCATTGCCATCTGTAGCTTGCAGTCGGCCTCTTAGGAATACTGAAGATCAGCATTCCGCAGAGTCTTCCATGGGTCTGTGCATTGCACAAAGAATTCCTTATACTCTTTCAACGAGACTTGGCATATTGCTCTAGACAGTCGTAGAAGCGGTCAGTCTCTGGTGGATCCTGAATTGCTTCTTGACGCCTGAGCTCTGTGCGCGGGTGGAGAGGCAGAATGGGTTTCTTATCCTCCCCCCACTTGAGCTTTTTCGCGGCTGCCTTGAGCGATTTGTGTCGGCGGTTCTTGCCGGCAGCCGCAGCGGGGTCCTTATGACCCGCTGGTGCAGTTTCAGCGTCCGAGTCCAAATGACTGGACAGGCCGTCAATCTCAAGGTTGAGCTGACAGGCGGGCTCATGACGCAAGCGCCATTTGCGATTTGTGGCGGTCTCCTGAAAGGCTGAGGTGTCCGCCGCTGTGGCAAGAACGGAACCAACTGTAACCGACCTGCAACACAAAAGAGTACAATCTGACTACAGTCTCATAAGAACCAACCAACGAACGGCCTAACCAGTACACCGCCGAGAGAGAAGGTATGAAGCGGCCAACCATGAGTGTTGGCATGAATTAATGTCTCATTCCCTTCACTTGCTGTGGTTATATAGCGGGCCACGTGCCTGGCACTACTCAATCACCCCCATTCGACATTATTAGCGAATCTACTTGGGAAGATTCGCGTGTTGTGGCAGGTGTCCATGAACACTCGCCATGACCTAGAGGTTGACACCACTCGCGAAAATTTGTGAACCATGACAACTATTTGTGAACACTCCCCACGGCCCAGGTGACTATACCACTCGCGAACATGTTATCTGGTAATTTTCGTGTCCCCATCCGTGTCCAGCTCTTTTATTTATATCATCCCACTGATTCACCTCTAAGGACACAAAACTAGGCCAGATACACCCCACCTGGTGGTCAACGAGTCAGCAACTGAAACCACCGGCGGTGCTTTAAGGTCGCCTCCTCGCACATGGCAGGCAGCTTTAAAGCTAACAATCGAAACCAACTATTTGGCAATGTCTTATAACTTCATATTTAACCCATTCAGGCCGCGTATTGCTTTAAAGCATTCCCACGCGTGTGGCCGCGTATTGCCTTAACACACTCCCACGCGTTTGGCCAGGTATTGCCTTAAAGCACTCCCACGCACAGGACACGTAATGCGATAAAGCACTCTGTGGGAAAGGACGCGTATTGCCAAAAAGCATCATAATAACAACGTTATTCAATGGTGGCAACGTAACAGGCCCTCCTTAAGTTACATGACGTTATTAGAATGTGCGTCATCTGGAGAAAAGTGGACGCAGTGGAGCATCATCCTCATGTGATGTGTATATTTCACACATACGTCATCAAATGAATGTTCTTTTCCCGCGCTTGGTCGTCAAGCAAAACGCAACGTTGGCAGCGCTGTCCTGAATGGGTTAAACAGGGTACACCCATCAAAGTTAATTCATCACCGTAACCAAACATCATTTGAGAACAGAAGCTAGATGTCAACGACCAATCCATTATGGAAGAAGGCATTTGACTCATTTCTTTGGAAACAAACATTCCCGATGCACATGGCAGAATGTCTTAGCACGCTATAAGGAAGTGGCCAGAAGTCAACAATTGTGATTCATCAATGGCAACATAATGACATGTTTTCAAATTGAACATCACAATGATCCAATAATGATATATAATCCTGTTAGATGGGGTTCAGCCCAAGAACGGAGGGGACAGGAGTGGGATATGAGTTTTTGGTTCAGTTTTATTGGGGTCCGACAGTTCAGGCACATTTGCCCTTTATCAAGGATGGTTTGTACATTGAGAATATGCCTCTGAGGTGCGAAAATGTGCACTCAAGTAGTTAAGGGTTGTCAACGTTACCATAATTACAAGTGTTTGTTTTTAGGGGCCCAAGTAAAGAAATGTGCAGTTTATTATATTGTGGGATGTATGGGGCCATATATGACTATACAAATTATTTATAACATTTTTTCTTTATTATTTCTTGTAAGCGATCACTCTTACAGTCAGCAATATTATGGACTTCATTCATGATATATAATGTTTGTCGCTACTTACAGTGAACTGGATTTCTCCTTGATCTTTGTAAAAGCCAAAGACAAAGTTGAGGCGAGCCACTTACGTGTGCCCACCAACTCGCTTCTCACTTGACTGACTGTCCCTAGGGCAGATGCTCCCAGATAGAGTCATGTGATCATTAGATCACTGAAGGTGGCGCCCTCATCGGACACAGCCTCCCGGAGTGTGTTTTCTCCTGAAAACAGTGTTTTTGTATAGCTTTGATAGTGTATAGAAAATGACAGATAATCATAGATCACGGTTAGTAACACCTTCGTGTTAAATAAGTTTAAGCATGTGTTAAGCCCGGGATGGGCTGTGCCAAGGTACTATTAGTTGTAAGGTTTAGGGAACACACTCAGCCTCAGATATTTTACTACCAGTGAATATAGCCATATCGAGGTGCTGTCCACATCATGGATCCATACCAGCAGTTTCTATCTCTCAGCTTCTTACAGCTATTGCCATATAGGGTTGGTCGTTACGGTGGTGTCTACCCCCATATGTATTGACCAAAATCAATTCTTGTTGTGTAATTTTTTCCTAATCCATGTCTTTGTCAGGCACGACTGGGTTAGCAGACCATTTTTCGCCATTTGTTAACAGACCTCACAAAATCTCCCAGGTTATCCGATCCCAAGCCTAATCGGCTTCCTGGTGACTCGTTTTCCACGACTGGATGATTATTTTGTTGAAAACAATATCATCATAGAAGAACATCATGGTTTTACCAAGGGAAGAGGAACTGACACTGCCTTGAAAACACTCATCACTCATCACTCGCCATCACAAAGGTGAAGGGAAAGATTCAGACCTGATTTTTTTTTATTTATCCAAAGCTTTCAATACAATTAATTTGGATAGACTGATTCATAAGCTAGGAAAATTGGAATTTGGTGAGACGATTCTTAAAATAATGAGTGAATATTGTAACAATCGTTATCAACATGTTAAATTGGGAGATATTTATTCACATGATATACAACTAAAGGCAGGCGTCACTCAGGGAAGTATCCTAGGGCCAGTAATGTTTTTCTCTTTATATGAATGACATTGTTAAAATGAACTTCTCTTCAAAATTCTTATTATATGTTGATGATTGTGTAATATGGCGGAAGATTGTGATCAATCAAGATGTTGATGACTTGCAACACGATATCACAAAATTTGGCAAATTGTGTAAACACAATGGCTTAAAATTGAATAGCAACAAAACGAAGGTAGAACAAATTTTGGGGAGCAGACGAAATAGAAATATTATCCCTCGATATATAGTGGACAATACAGAAATAGGTGTAGTGAGTGTATTTAGATATCTAGGTACCCTGATCAACTCACAACTACGTATGGAGGAAATGATTAATTATTTAACAAAAAGAGCATAATTTGAAACATCAAAAATTAGGAAAATTCTACTGTATATAGGAAGTGAGGTTGCTATAAAATTGTATAAAGCCTTTGTACTGCCCATACTTGAAAACGGTACTGTTTCTCTGGATTTGGGTCCATATTATGTTCATAGCAGACTCAAAAAAACTCAGAACAAGGCATTAAGAACTCTGAGGGGGGTTCGGAGACATATTTTGAACTTTGATTTGCATGTATCTTGTAAAATCTTGCCTTTAAGATTTAGAAGGAAGATCAGAGTTTTGTGGCTTGTCTCAAAAACCAAATCTTTTGTCAATAGAGAAGCGAATATGGAATTAAGAGGTAATGTAGCTCGGAAGTTAAATGTATTTAGGTGGAAAAAAGAAAATACATCAAGATCCTTCCTTGCAAACTCTGATGTCACTTGGAATAATCTGCCCAATAATATCTGGGAGATCGATGACCATAATAGTTTAAAAAGTGAATTATCGAACCTATATTGGAACAATTTATCGGCAATGAGGATATTTAGGTAAACCAAGGTCTCCATGAATTTCTGTGTACCCAACCCAAACCGTTTTTATTTTTGTTTAACTTTTATATATGCCACAAAAATACAATACAAAAATAAATATGTTCTTAATTTCATTACTGCAATTAGACTACCTAACTCACTTTGTTCAAACCAGGTGGCACCGGTAGTGGACAGTAAAGCACTTAGTTCATTGCCAACCTGCTCTATGGCAGCACTGTTTTTATATTTGCTATCTCATAAAGATCAATCGATTGAATTATACCAACCTTAATGTTAAAAACTCAATGTAAAACTATAATGATGTATGTTTCTTTCTACTTAATATTTTTTACTTGATATGCTGAGAATTTTTATCTGTAAAGATGAAATGCTATCAATAAAAAAACAAACAAACACCCCACCCCTCACCCCTCAAACTTGTTAGTCTTGATTTTTGTTTTAAATTGTAATAATGGCATTTCCGGGAATTTACCCCTCTACAATTCTGCAAACCCACATATGCAAAGATATGTCTACCTGGCCAATTCCACCAATTTGACAACATTTGGCCCCCAACCGTGGAAAGTGATAAAATGGGCTTTGATCAAATCAATTACCATTAATTTGATTATTTTTTTTGATTGGATTGTTCTACTAACCTGTGGAACCACATTTTTGGCATTTTCAGCTCATTTTTTTTTTTTTTTAATTTTAAAATCACATTTTGGGGGCAAAAATTGTTTTTTTTAAGTGCCAATAGTCCGTGGAATTGCTAAATTTCTAAATAATCTTCAAAATTGCACATTTTTTTTAATATGTTGTGATAGTAGGTTACGTGAATATGATCTGTGTCAAAAAAAAATGCAACAAAAATATTTTTTGGCCAAAAGCCATCAAAATAATAAAAAAAAAAATGTGGGTACCCCCCTCCTGTATCCTACCGTCGGCACACTTGCTTAAGGTGGAAAAATCTAAAAAAAAAAATGAAAATCATCCAAAGATGTTAAATAATGGTAAAATGCATTGGGTTACAAATGTATAGAACATCAGATGTATTTATTTAACTTTTTCATGACTCATAGGCAAAAAATAACATGATTTCAAAAATACCTGGAACAGGAGACTTTGTATCCTACCGTCGGCCTTATTTAAGGGTTTTTAGGGCCTTATAAGGCATAAGTTTAATAATAAACTTTGAATTTGACATTTATTAATTGCCTTTGCTTAATATCAGTTTATGTATATCAAAATTCATAATTTCCGAGTAGTTTTTACATGATCCTTAGAGCAAAATGCTTTTTAGTTGTGCTGTATCCTACCGTATCCCTGGCTGTATCCTACCGTATTCTGCCGTTTTTTGGCCTAAAATTTGCCCTAAAATTTGCCATCACAAACTGTTATTTGGCTGTAACTTTTCTTCTAGTTAGAATATTTTCACAAACTAAAAAGCAGTATCACCCTTATATCGAGCCCTATTAGGTACAAAATAGTTCAATACAGTATGTGCATATTTTGTTTTTTTTATTTCTAATTTAAATTCCCATTTATTTCCTTACTTTGTTAGGCAAAGCACAGAAGTGAAGCAAAAAATATATACCTGTTCCCCAGCTCGATTTGTGATGTATTTATACACATTTACTGTCATAATCATTTTATATAATTTTCTGAGTCTTTATCTATACATAATTATATGATATGATGGCAAATAAAATACAAATATTAATTTTACTTGCATTTTATGTTCTTATTCACATAGGCCGACGGTAGGAGACATGCTATTTTTGGCATTTTTTCCATATTTGGGAGCTATTTTTCAACCCTCTGTAAAAAAATAACTAATAATCAGAATTGTTCCATACATGGTAGTTCAATGCGCATACATATAAGGTTGATAAATAATACCAACTCAACTGGTTAATGTAAAATTTATTTTTGGGTACCCAGGGGGGATCTAGGGGGCCAAATGTTGTCAAATTGGTGGAAATGGCCACCTATATGACGAAGGCCTATAGGGATATATCGATCACCGGAAGCGGAAACACCTGACCTTGGGTAATCACCCAGGCGACGGCAAACAACAGTTCCTTCATATTGCTCTGGCGCTGCAGACGTGCATAACGTCTCCGGACAATATGATAGCAAATTTTTGCTTTTTCAATGCCTAAACTAGGTAAATGTTCTAGTTGCACTTTTCTTCACTACGGTCCTCACGGTTCGAGATGCAAGTATACGGGTGATTGTGATATTATTGTATCTAAACTTACCTCTGATTCTTCTACCATGTCTCTCCTTGCTGCGGCTGGGTGCACGGATAAGTCCGACCCAAAGTATCTGGAATATCTTGAGAAAATCGGTGGTGAGGCTTTAAAGAAGGAGAAACCTCCTGCAACAGAAACCGTGTTATCTGCTATTATGGATCGTCTTAATGCCTTGGAAGGTGGTAAATCTCCCCCGAAAGATCCTCTGAAGAATGACTCAGGATCATCGGGCTCTTCTGGCTCTAATGGCGGCCCAGTACAACCACCGTCTGCCGGGGACATCGTTGGCTTGTCGGGGTGCATCAAGCAGCTTTCTCTGTCAGTTAATCAGGGAGCTCCATCCAAAAAAGGTATCGAGTATAGGCCTGAATATCAGTGTCAAGTCATGTCATATCACCAGACCATTAAGCAAATGGATCACAATAAAATGTCTGGTACTGAGCTTCAGTTTGGAATGTTGAAGGTGTATAATAATTTTCTTTCTGAAGATGTTGATATCGCCGAGGGCTATTTGAAACATATGCTATATGTGGGTCGCCATGTTGTCGATTCGAATTTTTCCACTGCCGGTTGTATATTGTACGATAGACATGTGGTTGATAATTTTATCGCTGGCACTGACACCTTCGGTCCCCCGGATCAGTTTGGCGCAGGTATATACCTCAGTGGGTTTTATAACCGCAAGAAGCAAGATGAGAACAAGAATTCTGATAAATCTGACAGCGGCAGGTCAACAAACCGACGTGGTTCTTCCGGCCGCTACCGGCCTGCTCGGGATGAGTCTTCGGCCACTTCCGCTCCTATGCCCGACGACTGGCCATCAGATATATGTTATAAATTCAATTCATCTGGTTGTTTTGGCAAGTGCACTAGGTTACATATTTGCAGTAATTGCAAATATCGTCATTCGGTCAAGAATTGCCGCTTCAAGGATCACAAAGATGGAAAAACCGATGCCTCGTGAAACGAGACTTCAGACGAGATGTCAAACCAAGATGGCCACCAGTTGACTGTAAACAGCTCTTCTCCTGTTTGTGACAATGACTTCTCGTCCCACTGCTTGGATCTTGTGGATTCAGTTATGCCGGCATTTATCAGAGATGATCCCTACCCAATCGTCACATCTTCTGTGGAAAAATTGAAGCCGTATCTGTTTCCATTACCTGATTTTCCTGTTTTTTGCAACCCTGAGGTCGGTCGGCTAGACTGTGTTTCCCACCAGCGGTGGGGTTTAGCTGATCGCATCGCGGATCGTCATTTCATCGGAGGTTGCCCTTCTCAGATGAAGCTTCGTGGTTGGGAGAATGAACTATGCCTGGAACCCAACCTTTCCTTTCGAAATTATCTTCATCATGGCATTATGCACGGATTCCCAATCGTTGATCGTGATGCTGACATTGCTTCTTATAACATGCATAACTACAACAGCGTTATGGAGGCCGACGCCTTTAATTTTGTTGATAGTCTTATGTCCCAAGAAATCAGGGAAGGGAAATTTATTTCAGCGAACGAATTCCCTACCTGCATTCATGCTGTGGGTGCTGTACCCAAGAAAGGAGGCTCTTTCAGACCGATAACGGATTGTAGTCGCCCTTCTGGCAAGTCGATTAATAATTTCATGTCTACAACTGCTCGACCCTTTCGATTCAGAACAATGGACGATGTGTGTGACTTGATTTTCTCCAACTGTTTCATGGCTAGTGTGGATATAAAATCGGCTTACAGATCGGTGAGCATCTCTCCACAACACTGGACTTTTCAAAGCATCAACTGGCCTTGTGATGGCCATACCAGACTCCTGTATGATACTCGCCTATGTTTTGGGCTTCGTTGTGCGCCATTTATTTTCTCCTCTGTTAGTGAATTTGTAGTGAGAGTAATGGCCCGTCGTGGTTTCTTCATAGCAGCGTACCTTGATGATTTTTTAATTGTGGGATCATCCTTCAAGGAATGTCAAGCCATACAAACTGAACTCATTACCTTGCTGGGAAATCTAGGATTCGAAGTCAGCTGGAATAAGTGCTCCAGCCCCAGCAAATCATGTGTGTACTTGGGCATTAAGATTGATTCGGATGCGATGACTCTTTCTCTGCCTGAGGAAAAATTGAATAAGCTTCACATAGAATTATCCTTTTTCAAGGATCGTCAACGAGCTACCAAGAGGCAAATTCAGAGGTTATGTGGGATCCTTTGTCACTGCAGCAAGGTTGTGCGTGGGGGAAGGACCTTTTCTCATAGGGTTGTGAATCTACTTCGTGGCCTTCCTGAGAGAAATGTCAGAATTTACCTCACAAAAGAATTCAAACTTGATCTAGTTTGGTGGGTGAAATTCTCTGCCTTTTTCAATGGTACTTCTTGCATCATAGACCGATCAGTCGACTCTTCTTTATCATTTGCTACCGATGCCTCCCTAGCCGGATATGGGATTGTACATTATGATGACTGGGTTGGTGGATTCTTCTCCTCAGATGCTACCCCCCATGATATTGCTTTGTGTGATCCTTCTCACACGCACTGGGCCAATGTAGATGTCCCGGAGGTCCATCGCTCAAACATAAACGTATTAGAGACTATCCCAATTTTTCTGGCTGCTCTACGGTATAAGGAGCTCTGGAGAAATAAGCATGTCATCGTGTTTTGTGATAACTCTCAGGCTACTGCTCTTATTAATAAGGGTTGTAGTTCGAATGAATACTGCATGGAAATCCTTCGTGAGCTATTCTGGATTAGTGTGGCATATAATTTCCATTTAACATCCCTTCACGTCCCCGGTGAAATGAATGTGTTTCCTGACCATATTTCTCGTGTGAAATACTCTGGTTTCATATTTACTGACAATTTCAAATTTTGTTGCAGTAGAGATTGAGGAGTTGGACAATGAGATGGCAGCGATTATTTCCTCTGCATGGGCAGCTAACACCAAGGCTGTTCGTTCATCCCAGTGGTCTATTTTTCAACGATTTTGTCATGAATTCGACCTGCCGTATCTCCCCTCAGATGTGCATACTGTCGCCAGATTTCTGGTCTTCAAGGCCAGGACTTCAAAATTCTCTACTATTAACAACTACTTGTCGGCCATCGTCACTCTTCACAAATATTATGGTTACGACGCTTCTTTTCGTGATTCATACCTCATCAAGATGGTGTTAGATGGCCTCAAGCATATTCTTGGAACGAGACCGGATCAGAAGATTCCCCTTCTTCCTTTGCAACTGAAACAGATGTCTAGTCACGTTCTGTTTAGTGACCAAAAACAATTTGCTATGTGGGCCTCCATAATTTTGTCTTTTCGTTCCTTATTACGGAAGTCAAACATAATTCCCACCTCTACCTCAGATTGTGTTCATGTATTAGCCAGGGGTGATGTAGAATTTCATTCTTCTGGCATGACATTACATGTACGTTCAACCAAGACACTCAAGAACAGGAGTAGGATATTGGATATTCCTATTGCTCGTTTAACAGCTAATTATCGTCTGTGTGCTGTTTATCTACTGAGCCACCATCTTCGGTCGTCACCTGGCATCGATTCTGATCCCTTATTCATTGTTCATGGAAAGCCTGTGATGTATAGAGATGTGCTGGACTTCCTGAAGGTTTTGGTTTCGAATATCGGCTTGGACCCTCAAGCTGTCGGCTTCCATTCCTTAAGAGGATCTGGAGCTCAATATTTACACTCGATAGGTACCCCCTTAGAAGATATTCAAAGGATGGGGGATTGGGCAAGCTTAGCTGTGCTCTCGTACCTGTCCACGTCATCCTCAAGGAAATTTGAGTTGGACAGTTTTGCTGCTTCTAAACTGTCTCAAATTTAGTCAGAAAATTACTCTCCAACCTTTCAAGTCTGGGAATTCGTTTCCCAAGAGCATGCTGTGGTGTTGTAATTAGTGTCGAGGTCATTATTCTTCAACTTATCCACCTACTAGTCTCTAGCGGTTCATGTACGGCGTGTGACTGTCGTGCAGCATTGCGCTAGACTCAATCGCTCCATGTACGACGTGTGACTACAGGGCAGCATCTCCTCACATCATGTATTATAGTTGCTCGTCTGGATGTGGTTGTCAGCTAGCGTCATAACTTCCTCATGTACCAAGTGTGACTTTACATCAGCAGTTCGCTCATGTTGAGTGGGACTTGATTCAGCAGTTCGCTCCTTCATAGACTGACATTATGTTCTTATTTTTTCTTGTTTTCTTTTTTTTTTCCCTTGGAGTTTGGCGGTCAAGGCTGCCACATAGTCGCATACCTTGTTCTATTATTATTCTGCAGGAGAAGTGATATGTCTACCTATATGACGAAGGCCTATAGGGATATATCGATCACCGGAAGCGGAAACACCTGACCTTGGGTAATCACCCAGGCGACGGCAAACAACAGTTCCTTCATATTGCTCTGGCGCTGCAGACGTGCATAACGTCTCCGGACAATATGATAGCAAATTTTTCTTTTGTTGTTTTCAATAAAGGGCGGTCAAGGCTGCCACATAGTCGCATACCTTGTTCTATTATTATTCTGCAGGAGAAGTGATATATATATATATATATATATATAGTTTTATTTCAAAGTACATCAAAATCGGAGTACAATATCTGCAACCTGCAGATCTTCCAATTGATCCTCATAGCATACTCAGACTTTAAAATATGGTATCTAGCTACAATGTAAACAATTTTGTATATGAGGTACACAGTGAGGATTTTGCCTCTTCCCGCTCTTCCCAATCAGTTCCATTCTGATTGGGTTTACATTATTTACACGAGTGATCATGGCAGCTCCGCTTTATATACGGTCTGGTCTAAAGTAACCAAGTATGTGAGCCATAGTTTAGTACAGGACTCATGGTTTCATACTTGTTTTCTATTCCCCCCACCCCCCTTCTCTCTTGGCTCAGCTCTGGGTTACATTTGGCTCTTTTTCTACCCCATCCCATGTCTCCTGGAGGTAGTCTGTTCTCATGAAATTACGAAAGTCTTTTCTAGATTTGCACCTGAAGCCTCTAATTTCCATTTTGTTCCAGTAGAAAGGTATTAGATAAATGAGTGATTTTTTAATCTTTTCAGTATGGGGGGTTATTATTTTCAGGAGTCTTCTATCATCTGTGCTTCTTAGGGGTCTGGGTTTACTATTTATATTCTGGTTGTTTGTACTTAGTGGGTATGCTAGGTCAAGTAGATGTACTTCCCTTCTAACTGATAATGGGGCTAATTTTATGGTTCGTTGTATTGCATCCACATTTGTCATTTTAGGAAGTTTCTTAGCTATTCTGATTGCACTATTCTGGATAATTTGTAGTTTTTTGAGTAAGTGCTCAGGTGCAACATTATATACAGCTACCTTGTAGAGCATGAGAATGGTTTCTTCACCAGCCACATACCGTAGTCTCGATAGGGATCTAAGTTTTGACCTTGCAAGATTTAGCTTTGACTGCAGGTGCAATTTGAATGTTAGTTTATCATCTATTTTTAAGCCCAGATATGTGTACTCATGTGTGGTCTCTAATTCCGGGGTTCCTATCTTGAAAGTTCTTGTGTTCTTTGCTATCCTACTATGGGGGATTATCATAATTTTACTCTTCTTTATATTTAGGGAGATTTTATTTTTCCTGCACCATTTATCAATCTTATCTAGGTTGCCTTGCAAGGTCTGTTCACCCTCCATGTTATCACCATTGAGACTATCGTATAGGGCAGTGTCATCAGCAAACAGCTGAATTTCTGACCCTCTTATCTCTTCATGTATATCATTGATATAAGCTAGGAACATTAAAGGTCCTAACGTGGTACCTTGGGGTACCCCGCATAATATTGTTTCATTAGATGATATTATATTGTTAGCCATTACAGTCTGTTGTCGGTTATGTAGGTAGTTTTTAAACCATCCCACCCCCAGAACCCGTAACTTGTTTAAGAGAATAACATGATCTACAGTGTCAAACGCCTTACGAAAGTCTAAGAAGGCGACTGCCGTACTATCCCTGCTGTTGATATTTGTAAATACTTTTCTAAATAGGCTATCCCTAACTCGAGTCAATCTTCGTAGCTCCTCGGTATGCCAAGGGGGCTTTTTGAAATTCTTCAGGGGGCACATCCTATCCAGGTACAACTCAATCCTATTTATGATAAAATTCCAGCATGCATCCACACAGGATAACGAGTAATATTCCCGCCAGTCCAGGTCCACCAGGATTTCCTGTAGGATTTTTATGTCTAGGTTTACCATTGACCGTGCTTTAAAAGTAGCCCTCATGTATTTGTTAAGCGCCTTTTTCTTGACTATAAAGATTGGCATATGGTCACTAGAGTTCTCTTCTATGATGCCTCTATGGGTTATAAATTTGGCATTAGTATATATTTGGTCAATAAGGGTTGATGATTTACTAGATATCCTGGTTGGGTTACTTATTTCAGGGCTCAGTCCAAACTTTGCCATCAAAGATTTCAGTTCATCATTACTTTTACAACATGGGTCGGAGTGGTTTATATTAAAGTCTCCCATGACATATATCTCTTCTCTGCCGTTAAGATTTTGTAGTACATTCTCCAGGGCTAGGAGAGTGTTCTTTACTGATCCTGCTGGCGGCCTGTAAACATTGGCCAGGACCATTTTCTTTGAGTTATTTTTATAGCACTGAGTAATTTGGATTTCAGTGTCAGCGTTTGAGCAGTTTAGGTGTCTATATTTCTCTGTATCCACTATATATGAGTCTTCAATATATGTCACTAGACCTCCTCCCCTTCTTTTGTATTCCCTATCTTGGCGAAAAGATTAATAGCCATCTATCTGGACTTTCCCATCAGTAGTGTTTTTTCCCAACCAGGATTCCTGGATTGCAATGACATCTGGATGAGCATCGGCTATTACAAGTTTTACATAGTCAGTTTTTTGCTTAATACTCCTGATATTCCAGGATAATAAGGTTGTTCCCTTAAGTTTACCCAGGTCTTTCGAATCAGTTGTTTCTACCATTATGATTCAGTATTTGCGCCCTTATCCGGGCATTTCGCTTTGCGGTGTTCACATGTTTTAATTACAGGTTCTACGATATGATTAATAGTTACTATTCTAGGTTTACTAATTTCTAAGGGGGCAGTACAGCCACCCTTTCCAAGGTACATCTGACCTGAGGTCAGCATAGAGGACACAGGTGTCATCTCAATACAATTTCTTATACCCCGAGTTCTCCTCGGGAAATGGAACCACAATGTGATATTCATACCTACACAGCCTTCCCTAAGTACTTTCTCCCCTTATACCATTGCTTGATATAGGGGTAACCATTGGTTAAGATCCAGCACTCCAGGGGCAGTTCATAAGACCAGACCCCTAGGGTGAAGGAGTCGGAACCTTACATTACTTTATCTGTTACATGTGAGGCTAATAGCTCAAGGGGTGGTAATGGAAAAGTATGGGTTATGTTCTTCATATCGTAACTTAATCTAAGAGTAATCAATGGTTATGATCCCTCCCTCCAAGGACAGTTCTTAAGACCAGATCCCTGGGGTGAAGGAGTCAGAACCGTACATCTGTCACCTTATCTGTCACCCAATAGGATAATGTTCTGACCACCACCTTGGCTCTTGAGTATTATGGTGTGTGATAACCTCGGGTTACAATCATTCAAAGTTCTATACTGACGGAAAGGTATTGTAAACATGTACATTAAAATCACATGAAGGTAATGATGATAATAAAGGTAATAATGCAATAAGGACAATATGTATTCATTTGAGATCAATAAAACTTATAGATAGTATGGCAAGGTTATATTCTTTTAGCAAGAATTGTTATCGTTCCTGGCAGGATTTCATTTAACTTTGGTCATCCTAGGTAAGTGTTAGCACCACAATTAGCACCAAAGTCAGCACCAAAATTAAGTCCCAGGTGGGTATTAGCATCCGAGTTTTGCGTGTGATATAGCACCGATTTACTATTTAATATTTCAGTCCTGCAAAGCAGTTGTTATATATATTGATACATATACTATTTTCAGCACCCGAGAAATCATTACTAAATCAATGGAGTTTCATCACCGCTTTCTGGACTTGTGACACCACTCTGTCACGCATCGACTCGTCGATGTGGCACCCATCGGTATCACTGCCCATGAGCAAGTAATAGTGGATTACTTTACTTTCTCCTGTAAGCTTGTTCTTTTTATTCGACTTATTCTTGTGTACCAGTTGCCCAATATATGGTGTTGGGGCTCTGTTTGCTGTGTTTATTTCCTTCACTATTTTATTATATGTGCCGATCATAATGTTTAGGAGATCCTGGTCTTCTCTGATGCCTGTTGTAGTAACGGATTCACCGGCAAGTATGGCCAAATGGGTGTTATACTTCAGCAGATCGATTCCGAATATCGTGGAAAACATAATTACTGGTTTTTCATTGGTTAGTCTATATAGGTCTCTTGTTTCTGTTACAATTCTATTTATAGTTTGTCGCACATCTTCCTCTAGGTCAATGGCTGTCTTGAATTTCAGGTTGATCTGTTTACTCGGGTTTCCTCTACTCCTTTTTGTAATATTACATATATGTAGGGGTTTTACTTCTGGTGACTAACACCAGCAAGCGCCACGGGGCGAACCATGCTTGGTTTTACATTCTTAACTTACATAAAGGCCTTGTGTCTCTTTATCATCTTTTATTATAACTTTTAGTAGCCATGTTGGGCTTTATTATTTACATTTCCAGACTCTCAATGTTAAAGGTTCTCTCCTTCTTTATTCCTTACAAGGACTTAATATGTCTATGAGTGCAGGGACCACTTTGGACTGCACTCCATAATAGTTAGGTGTCCACGGACACCAAGGTTGTGTCAAGCTTCTGGGAGCTTCATGTCCGGATAAGAGTTGAATAAAGAAGGGAGCTGGAGTAACGTAGTTTACGTCCGTGTTGTGTCTTCTTTGCGTGGAACGTCGAAAGTGAATCTGGTCGGTGGTATTAGGGGAAAAACCACTACATATATACCATTGAGATATACAATAACTTTTGGCCGCCGGAGCGACGTGATCCGCTTAGACATTTCACATATTCCACTCAGAGTCGCACCGCCATAGAAGGCAGTGTGGATATGCTTCTCCGGTAACTTTTGTTTCATGATGGCATCTATACCTTGAGCGTGAGAATCCCCCAGAATTAGTAAATCCAATCTCATGACTAGTTTGCAAGTATTATATCTTTCTCCCTGACTAGTGTGTGATATTGCTGTGCTGCATTATTTCCTTATTCTAGGCGTGAGGCTTTGCCTAACTCTCATAAGGATGTTCCCGAAGCGATTTTCACCGATGTTTGCAGGAAGTGGTATTACATCCCTGGCGCCGTTCGTGAGTGTGACTCCGGGGTGTCGCATACCTATTCCCCACTGTAGTGAACTAGTCAGTTCATATAGTGGTTTGTTTCCAGTATTTATTAATCTGTCCCTGAGGACTTGGTGCTGTCTAAATTTCTCCAATACCATCTCTTCTAGGATTTGTTCCTGGATGGTTTTCCAGTTATCATTTGTGGGAACTTTTCCGCCGAGAATTTTCACCATGGACGGACTCGCTACTTTGTATATCTCCTCTGCGAGCCCAGTTTTTCCATGATAGGTTGCCTTAGCATACTGGAAGCTGTGTTCTACTGATGCATATCTTTGCCGTTTATATATGAAAGGTCTCTGGTAGAAGTTCGACAGTGGCGAGTGCTCCCCATGGAAGCCCAGCCCTCCATTCGTGAACGGATAATGACTGGCCTGCTCTGGTGTACACTCCACTGGGAGGAGATGGAGGTCATTTACTGTGTATGATTTCTCGCCAACGCAAAGATGGTTAATAATAAAGTGAGCATTTATATTTTTTACTTGTAGGAGGTTTTGACAGTTTTTGAGAAGCTGGGTATCATGTGCAGCACCAGTTCCTGGTTGTCTATTCAACCAGACTTTATTATATAGGCTTTGTTCTCTGATTAGCCTAAAAGATCTTGTGACTTGCTTCTTTCTATCTGCTGTGAGGAATTCTATAAAAACTGACCTGGTTTGCTGAATCCTTGCGACCCCTATTCTATATGCCTTGCTTAGTTCTGCCTTTGTTATGTCGGGGATAACTGACAATAACATGTTCTGTATGCATGACGTTAGGTCTTGTAGTTTTTTATGTTAACTTGACCTAGCTTTGGGTCTATTGAGCCATCCTTTTCCATCCACGCCTCTGGCAAGCCTTCCATGAGAACATATGTTGTTTCTATCCCTCTGGGGGGTTCCACAGATTTCTTAATTTTAAGATCAGCCTGCTGTATCTTTGTGGCTAGTTCTTTGGTGATATCCTCCAGCTTCTTGATTCTGTCATTAAATTCTTTGTGGTCTGTGTCATTTTCGCTAATGGTACTACCTAATGTATCTCCTAGGCTGCCCACTGTTGATGTCATTTCAAACTCTTTCGCTTCAATTGAGTTCTTATATGCATTCACTCTCCCCATCAAGTCATTCACCGTTGGGGCTGGCTTACCATTTACTGGGTCCATCTCCTCTGCCAGTTTCACACAAAGTATCTCCTCCAGGGCTTCAACCCTTTCTTGTATGTCTTTCTCTTTTTCCTGACCCCCTTGGCTGGGGTTCTGCTTGTTCTTGTCTTGATTTTCATCATTGATCACAGTTAGTCTCTCTACCACCCTCTCCACTACATTGTCGAAATAGGCATTCCAAATGTCTGTTTCTGCTTCCGTTTGTGTTGATGAATTTATGAGTTTATTCTGGGTTTCAACTGTTTCTAGGGGTTCTCCCATTTCGCCCTCCTTACTGGGTGAACCACACTCAGGGGTTCCTTCGTCAATTGGTTGATCCAACATGGTGCTGTCCGCCATTTTGGACATGTGTTTTTGTTGTTCCCCTGGAGGTAGTTTTCCATAAGGTGGTTTATTGGGGGACACTTTCCATTGTAAATCCCTCATGAACACTACTTCTCCTTCCCTTGAGGTATTCGCCTCCTCAGAGATGGATTTATTTAGTCCAATACCAGTGAGTGTGTTGTTATTGTTTATATGACTGTCTCCCACCAATGTAGCGTGGCCATGGGACGCCATGTTTACTCCAGTTAGTTTCAGTAGTATGTAAGTGAAAAATGTCTGTAGTATCGCCAATATAGTTGTCAACGGTGTAGTGGCATGATTTGTAGCATCTGTAGGCATTTATAATGTATCCTACATGTCCTTATCTCTCCTTATTTGATGTAAGTTCAATTTTCCCGAGAAAAACGGGAGCGCCGTATCTAGTGTGTGTGCATGTCAAGGTCAAGGTTTTACCTTACTGTTTAATATGCTGTCTGTTCTATTTCCTTTCTTATATTATTCATTCTTTTTTTCAGGAAACCATCAAGCGACACAAGACTATGTGTCTACACTGCCATCGCATTTGTTCTGCATGACTACCTGAAGATGCCCCAACAAAAATGGAGTATCCAAGATTTGTCTTGCGAAGAAGTAAAAACAATAAATACCATGGGGTGATCA
Source organism: Sthenelais limicola (assembly GCA_942159475.1). Classification (NCBI taxonomy): domain Eukaryota; kingdom Metazoa; phylum Annelida; class Polychaeta; order Phyllodocida; family Sigalionidae; genus Sthenelais; species Sthenelais limicola. The sequence continues at coordinate 109,310,681 of OW804096.1, read as the reverse complement.
ACTATAAATTTACGTTTGTATTGTAGAAACACGATCCCAATACATGTGTAGTACTATTTCTATTCCAATATATTTTGTAAAATATCTAATTTTGAAGGTTTGGTGCGACACACTTTGAGATTCTGAACCATGACCAATGACAGACTTGAAGATATTGATAATTTATTTTGTCTTTAGATTTGTTTCAAATTGGTACATGTAGTAGATAATCGTTATCCACTGTTATTTTTATCAACCATATTAGGCTAAACGAAAAATAAATACTTTTGGCCTGTCATGACAGTTTGCATCCATTAGAATGATGGTTATCCTCCACTCCCCTCATCCCTCCCTCTCCTCTCATACCCTCAATCCCTCTCAGACCTCCCCTCCTCCATTCCTCTCACCCCACCTTGCCCCTCTCCCTCCCCTCATAAGCTCATCCCATCTTGCCTCTCTGCTCCCCGACTTACTGCCTCTCATACCCTCTGCCCATTTCACCCCTCCTCTCTTCCACTCTGCTCACCCCACCCCACCCTATCTCTCCTCTCATACCCTCCCCCCATTTCACCCCTCCTCTCTTCCACTCCCCTCACCCCACCTTGCCCCTCCTTCTCCTCTCATACCCTCACCCCATCTCGCCCCTCTCCTCAGTTACTGTTCTGCAATAACATTTATGCATGCATCTGCGTTCAAATTCTTTGTATGTGGTGTCAATATTTCCTAATGGTATTGAGAGGCTATATTTCTGATATTTCTGTGATTTTGTTGTGAAATGCGTTGATACTTGCTCTTAATGTAGTGAGATCTCTCAACAAGGAGTTAGTTTCTACCTGTCTGCGTTTCTTGCTTCATGTAACATCTTTATGTAATAAAGAACTACTTGCATTTGCATTTCTCCTCATTTTTTTGTAAAAGAAGTAGTTATGCTGATGACATGTATTTAGTAGACACATTTTTGTGACTGTTCAATATTAATTTCACCCTCCACGATTTACCCCCTAAACAATTCTCTAGATCAAAAGAATCCTACAAATGGTATTGCAAATCAAATCGTACCTATAATTATCTTCAATTTCAAACCATTTTTTTTAAACAATTTTCAATAAATTTTTTCTCCCTTATTTGATTTTGTGAACGGTTATCTAAAAACGTTTTCTGATAAAAAAGACTGTTTTTAATGCCGAGACGGTAATATAGTAGCTAAACGTTTTTGAGGATGGTAACGTCTTCTAAAAGGGGACAAAGAAACCGTCTTCAAACATGTTTAGTACGAAGACGTTTTCACTTGCAGTGATAAACACATTAGCCATTAACATTTTGATATGAAACTTCTACGCAGGTTTCTTTAGTAGTAGTGTGTGTCACATAATCAGCTGTTTGGTTTAAAAATGTATCCAGCTATACTCGTACATATTGAAATTCGTACATGTAGCAGTACTAGGAAGTAATCTTTGCTTAACATTGTGATATTGAACAGAGGGATTTAACGTACAATATGTGATGTACAAACATAGCCAAAAGACTAGAAGTTTTATTTGTTTGTAGTGTAATGATCGCGGTGGTATCTTCACACATTATTTAATTCAAACCAGTTATGTCTTATGTAGGAATTGTCTACGCAAGAACTTTTATGGATATGTCAGAAGGATATGTTCATTATTTCATTTCCAGAGAACTGTGCTACTTCGTTTAGAAATTTAGAGAAATCTTTCGGGAAAAAATTTGTGATGGACATATATTTGATTTAGGGGAATTCTTTCTCCCACTGTCAGCTCACTTCTCAGTTGAGTTGTAGAGCTGTCAGAGGGGGTGGGGTGGGTGGTGGTGTTAAATCATGTTACGCAATAATGACGTAACAATGGCTGACCACTTTATGACCAATAATTATCATTATATATTATTATTATATTTATTGTCCTAATTATGTATTATGTCCATAACCCATAAGCTACCAGTACCCAGGAATTTATTGTAGCAATTACGGTAGCATGTGAAAGCTCAGGCATCTAATTATATATTCCTCCAATCAGCAATTGTCACATGGACCGACCACTCACCTGTAAACCTCTTAACCAACCAGATCTTAGGATCACAGCCTTTAGACTTACTCTTTGTTCTTCTTCTTTACATACAATAATTCTACAACTATTCCATATCCAAAATAGACTAACCTTCATAACAGAATCCAGTAATGTTCTAACTAGATGATATGAGAGTCGGAGGATGTCTGAAGGAGGATTAGCCATATATATACGCCCATCACTGCCCAATTACCTTGCGAGTGAGGTGTCCACCAAATTCCCGAGCCAACTATTATGCAGTCCAATAAATGGTCATCCAGGAAGCATGCAGAACTAGTCCTGCATTCGCATCTTAATTAGAGAAATAGAATGCAGTTGCAAGATATATGTTTATGATTAGTTTGAGTTATTAAATCACCTGCGGCGAACACAGGGACCTTCAAAGATAAAGCATTTGCCCCATTTTCCTCAATCCTCATGAGGACAATGGGGGACTAAAGTAAACCTAAACTGTGTGAATCAATATAACTATTTATATGCATGTGTCCTACTATATTCCCCTATAGCCAAGTGGCTAAAGCGTTGGACTTTCAAACTTGACATTGTGAAGTTGAGTCCCAGAGCAACCAGCCATTTTACATTTGTCTCATTTTCGAGTCATTTTATTTTTTAATTTCACTTATATCTTCACCTCTGGGACTCGGATTTCTTTTAAACTCACACATATAGTTATTGATACAATTCCCTTTCGAATGGTGATAGAATTAGAGAGTCTAAGGTCGAATTATGGGAGAAAAGTCCATTGGATGGGGTTTGGTGATATATAGGTTCTCTGTTATAGAGGCATGGATGGCGGTCATAAGCTTGTGTTTATTTTCGGCGAAAATGGTTTTCGCACGGGCCACGATTCGTCCAGTGACAAGATGAGTTATTACAACCCTGTGCTTTAGTTGTATGCCACACTTGGTCAAGGTGGTGCATAAAATGGAAATTATGCCACCCTTGGCATATACAACAAGTAAGTCTGGCAAGTTGACCGTTTTTACGAAGTAAATAAACTAAAAAGTAACTAGGCTATCCTTTGGAGAACTAAACTGGTCTGATTGACAGTGACAAGTTGGCCTACCATAGCTAGTGTGTCTCATTCGCTGCAGCTGAGGCACTATTTTCTTCATGTTTCGCAAATCAGGATATACTGAAATTAGTTCTTTTATTTCGATTTATTTATTTATTTAATTTATTTTCAGGGTGTAATAAATATAGAATGTACCACGGGTTCAGCGGTCACAGGTTCTCGGTTGCGGAGGGAGACCGAGGGGCTACGCTGTGCTCAACCCCTCGGTCTCCTGCCGCAACCTTGATGCATAACCCTTCAACAGACTGAACCCTTGGTACATTAAATATATTAATGCACTCATATAGTGTGTCTCTTATAATTCAGTTGATGGAGTACATATGTTTATAACACATAATCTATAACACATAATCTTTTGTATATTCAATTCCTGGGAAAGGTGATAAGATAAAGCTGTCAATTTTATTTAGCTCTGAGGTTGATTCATTATTATAGAAATCCTTATTCCAAACCGCATTTCATCACAGGATATTTCATATTTTCAGTTAGCAATGTTATCATTAATCTAAATTAAAGCATTAAAAACTCTCCTGAGGTGGTCTATCTCCGAATGAAATGCAGCTAGCAAGTTCTGAATGCAAATATTATGTGATTTTGAATAAAGTCGCTGTCCAAATGTTATCATACTGTAGTAGATATTATTATTGCGTTCAGCCAAATGTTCCACTTCCATTCTGAATGTCACTACATGCCCGGAGCAAGAAACTCGCGGAAATAAGCAATTTTCAGAGATGAATGACGATGAGAGTTCAGCCTGATGGCTTCGCAGTAACATGTAGGCTCTACCAGAAATATCGATATCATCGGGGTGGATCATTCCACATTCAAGATTCCTTCAGATTACATGTCATGGATGATCGACGTACTAGCTCATATCAATTTTGCTGAAAGCACACAAGTCTGAATATTCCCCACTACACATTAAAGTATATAATTGTGTTAGATACTCACATTCCGCCACTTCTCTGCGTTGCCTTTTCATTTTGTGACTCGTTGAGAATGTTTACGCCTGGACTGAAATACTTAATATAATTTAAAGTTAACGTTGATTACAAGCATGCTTGCCACAACAATAGATGGTATAGGAAGAGATTATTGATATGATTTTACTGTAACGATTGATTCTCATGAAATGGGCCCAGTGGGGTCTGGGGAGAAATTGTTTTCAACATTCTCTGAAGCTAAAGATATATGCAATAGGTTAACAAGTATTTGAAGTGTCTTATCAAAAATCGCTACTTGATTGTTTTAATAGATGCCTCACGGCATAACTTTAATTGAAGTTCTGTTTTTTTAATCGGTACATTTGCTATGGGAATCTTTTCCCTTGTCCAGAAATTCTTAGCTGACACATATTTGTTAATTTTATATTTGAGGCACATATATGTCGGGGTGAATGTAATGCTTCATCCGTAAATGTTCTCGCTTCCCTTACTCAACCCTCAATGCCTATAGTTACATTTTGATAATGCTATATTTAGTCATTCTGTTTGTTTTATTGGTATTGTACATGCAGAAACTCTTAAACTCTTAGATACCCCAGGCTTTTAGTTGTTTTTATAGCCATTACAAAAAATGTAAAAAAAAAAGTTTTCCTAAGCGTTCCTCAACTTTCAAGAAGCACAACCACAATAGTGGGGCATTTTGTTCAAAGTTTCACTTTTATAAAATAACTGTTTTTCTCATGAATATTTTCATGATGTTCTAAGCAGAATTCTCTTTGGAATATATAACAAACCATATATATGGCAGGTGATATATATTACAGAACAAACAAGAAGAAAATGTAACTATCAGCTCAGGTGGGCCTAAACATCCTAAAACACCCCTTGGGTCCCTTTCGTGAGAATCAGTCAACGATATTTACTTTTAACCATTTAATGAGGCGATATAACATCAGTATCCATGATACTATTATTATCCACTAATGTTGTTTTATTTTTGTTATTGCCAGTTTGACAAAAGGATAGAACTCTTTCAAGTACAATAGTTACATCTTCCAGACGTTCCCTAAGGACATCGAGTAAATACAAACATGTGATGTGTCACAGGAAAATGAGTCACAAGTAAAAAAAAGGATTTTGAGATATCCTCCTATATTTGAAAAGATGAGACCAATTGGATTCCAAAGATAGTAAACAGTAGGACATCTAATAAGTATTTCTATATTTTTAAGTTTGCTATTTGTATTTTTGAAAAAAAGTTATATTTGTGAAGTTGATGTGTCATATCGCCTATATTGGATCGGGAACATGGTAATAGTAGCAAGGGCTACGCCCCCTCGGTGACACCATGTCATAATCCCACGCCCTTCCAGTCACTAATAACAAACACACTCCACACCCATTTCCCAAGCTGCACGCTTGTCTAAAATTTGTTGGCTACAGTGTGTTTTGCTGTTGTTGACTTTGATTCGCGGCAAATAAATGTAATGCCATATCAAATGGAACATTTCTATATGCTACTATGAGAATTCTGCTTGACCTTGGGAATCGCCATCGATCGCCGCCAACGGAAGGCATTTTGGACGCGCTCACACCGCCAGAGGGAGCCTTGGTACACTACCTAGTATATTCTCATAGTCTACAGTATACTTCCATCAATTCCCGTTGAACACATCTCATTATTGCTGTACTTGTTTTACCCTGCACACTTGGTATAGTAAAAGCCAGATTATTAACATAAGACTTTGTCTGCGTTTTTATTCTCCTCCTCGAACGAATCCAATGCTCATTACATTTTGGTGCCATGACCTTTTCGGGGAGTAAAATACCAACTATTCCTTCTTTATAAAGAAGTGACATTATTTCACCTTGCACTGGGTGAACCCACAGACAATGTCCCGAGATGGGCGACCAATGCCTGCACTGAGTGTGGAGAATTTAGCCTTACACGACGAACAATACGTTGTATTGGGCCAATATTCTGCTAGTTCACAAGCTAGCATTGAATTTGCACCGAGCCGATCTAGAATTGGTTCTAAACTTGACTATCCCGAGAATTGAGATTATATTCAACTTATATTCAACTTATAACTTATATATTCAACTTCCCGACTAAAGATCGATTCTAGATGTGATAAGAACACAACTAAGCATCATATATTAGATGTCTTAAAGTAATGAAAATATAACATCAAATCAAGGCGCTCTTGGAAGATCTATGTTCGCACAGAAAGTGACATGACCTTTTTCTATGTAACTGCATTGAAACTTGGAAATAAAAATACTTATTTATATATAACATCCGCACGGTGGCACTATGGGTATCCTCTGATGATAATGTCACTACAGATAGACTTTCAAGAATCCCCATCAACTACAATGACTTTACTCCTTATGGCATGCCATTTCCCTTCTCATTTTGTTGTAGAAATGCCTTTACTGGATCTGAGAGCCAAATGTAGTCGTCTACAAACTATGTGCTGGGCGCCTTCCACGTGGTCTACAAGGAAAAGTCAGTGGAAGAAATACTGAGTTTTGCAGAATTTATGGGTTTGAGCTAGCCTTTGCCCTCTTCTGGGACGTCACGTGCCTATATTTGACTTATATAAATCTATCTTCACACTTATGTTATACCTCGATCGCAAATTATCTGAGTGCCCTGTGGTCAATGCATGGCTACTTTGATGCTCCCATTCTGGCTAAGACTCCTTCCTTGTTAAGTGCACTCTGTACTGAGAGGTATCAAAAGATTACTCGGGGATGTCGCCCGTCGTGCGGATCCCTTGCTTCCCCACCACCTACTAAAGATATTTTGGAAATTGGACTTTTCCAACTTTGATGACTTAACCTTCTGGTGAGCCACATGTTTGGGGTTTCGGTGTTTGCTGAGGAAATGCCAATACACTGCATCACCTCACATGTTAAGACTTAGAGATGTGGTCTTCACCCCTTTTGGCATGTGTGTGACTTTACGTTCTTCGAAGACTCTACAGTTTCAGGAGAGATCGGTACACATGTCGGTGGTGAGCCTCTCTTGTGCCCGGTCAGGTGACTGAAGATGTACCTCAAATGTGTCACCCTGAAGCCTATTGACTACCTATTTTGTTCCTCAACTAAGGAAAATAAGGCAATTTCTTACAAGTGGTTGTCTACAAAGCTAAAGTTGGTCTTATCTAAGGCTGCCGTGCCAGGTCATTTCTCGTGTCACAGCCTAAGGCGAGGTTCGGCGACTTATCTAACTAAGCAGACTTGGACTTCCCTTACATGACATAAAGGAATACCGGGCGACTGGAAGTCACTTAGCATCTTGCTCTACCTGTCAACAGACCTAGAAACTATAGACTCTCAAAAGACAAGTCTGTAGCTTTGTACTTAACAATGTTTTCTTCATATTTCGATGTTATCTTATTACTTTATTATTTCGCCCCTTCTTACCTTCGGCTGGGGGGTGGGGCTGGGAGGATTAATTTCGTCCCACTGAAGCCCACTTACTTTCTTCAGTCTCATTTACATGCCTCCAGTCGAGAGTCAGTTATTATCCTCCTATAAGGCCTATAGGAGATTATAGAGAAGGCCGAAGGGGCTTATAATTCTCACCTCGTTACCACACTGTTTACCATGTTCAGGTAGATGGATGAACCCCGCATCATGGGCACCCGACCTCCATTCTACCTTCTGCCCCACAAGAGAAAACACCTGTGAAATTTTTTTCTTTTATTGTTGAAATTGTTTAAATAAAGGGGAGGATTAATTTCGTTCCACTGAAGCTCACGTACTTCCTTCAGTCTCATTTACACGCCTCCAGGCCACAGTCTGTTATATTTCGATAAAGGTTTGACAAGTTAAGCTGGTTTTCCACAATATTGTTTTGGGTTATGGCATAGTAATTCGCAAAAAACCAATATGGCTGCCATGTTGCCAGTCGTTGAAAGGGCTATTTATTGAGTTTGTCATCTGCTAAATCAAAGGTTTAGGATGTTTTTAATACGGGATTTAGCTTTTAGGGTTCCCTTTGATACATGTGGTTACATCTCAGAAAGTTTAATCTTTAGGCTATGACGAGAATGATTATCAGATTTACGCAGTTGTAGACATTATATTGATTGGCGCAGTGGTAAGCCTAAGCATCAGATTATGGTTTACCATCTATGCTATAGGACTCACTGCTTTGGAGCTTTCTCGCCATTATGACATCACACTATTTGGCCGCGCGCGGGTGGGCTATTTTTAAAAAAAACGTGACAATAGTGTTTCGCAGAGAGAGTCAAACGTGTATTGTATTTTATGCGACAACAATGAATACACGCATCAATACGCACAAATACACAACATTCCATGTCAAAGTACACTGAATTGACTAATTTTGATTTCAGAAGCTTGTTAAAACTACTTCTATTTTCTATTTTGACCTTTTGACCTTAAGCTTGCTGCAATTGTCTTTCCATATTAATTGGGCACATAGCTACATTGACATGATAACGGTTTCTCCAATAGAATAGTGCACACAAGCTTTGAATAAAGGCATGTGCCCATATCATTCATGCATTTAGTTTTAGCAGACGGCCTTTGTACTATTTGTTCTACCAATACATCTGATATTGGGTTTGTTCATTTTGCAATAAGCTTTCATCATATACAAAGATATTCTCAGCTTAAACTTATAAGAAAAAATACAAATCGATTACCGGAGTACAGTTACTTTTTACCATAGTATTAACCCCTTCAACCCCAGCCTCCCCAGGGGAATTTGGGGGTAAATTTCCTACAATTAATATGCATATATCTGAATGAAAAATATAATTTAACACTTTCTTTCACCATAAGATATATATATCACCTTGAAGCACTTTCCATGGAGATCCCGTATTTGAAATGGTCATGTACTAAAAATCGGTTACCATGGCAACGCATTGTTTTATTAAGATAACTAGTTTATTTTTAGTTTCATTCAAATATTCTTTAATATATGATTTAGATATTGTTGGGTCTAGATTGGTTATGTCACTAGGACCATTTTGATACCAAACACATCATGGGAATCCTAAAGGTTACCTTGGAAACATCATTCAATAATACCGACCTCTATAGGGTTGACCAGAATACCATTATAGAGAAGGTATGAAAATAGATACCCCTGTATTCAATTTGACGATTTTCCTACTTAATGGGGATTTTTCTATTGTTTCTGTTGCTCAAGTCAATCTAAATGATTCCCCTATTAAATTAAGTTAGTTTTTACAACATTTTATGAGTTTGTTACCATAGCAACCAAATGAAAACACATGAATTAGAAAATTAAAGAAATTTTCTATTTTTGGTCGCCATGGAAACAGAACTACACCAATTTGAAAATGAATTATATTTCTGAATTCTCCTTTTCGAGACCTTTCTTCTGATACCACACTTGCATATATCAGGAGATTTCTGAAAAATCATTATTTTTCTGGGAGAAATTAGCCTAGGGTATATATCCTAAGTCGTTTCCATGGTTACCATTGACAGACACCGAAAATAATGGATTCGTACAACTAATTTTGATATGCCTGGCAAGAATTGAGAGTTTCAGCAAATTTGGGTGAATGTTTTAATGGAAATTATTCATTTCAATTTACAAATAATTTTGTGTGAAAATTGATGTATTTTGTCAAAATCTGTTTCCATGGAAACGGTTTTTCTAGTAGAGCTATATTTTTTCTTTAGAAATATCAAGGCATCAAAGACCTTCAAATCTAATGTTTTTGTGAAGACAAATTCCTCAAAATAGCTAAATACAAACAGGAAAAGTGACAAAAATAAGCCCTAAATTGTTACATTGTTTCCATGGTTACCATTCTATCCCCCTTGAGTTGCCATGGAAATAAATACTAGAGAATTAATTTCCATGATGTATGCGTTATAGTGATACTAAATACTCCATAATACATAGTTACCCCAAATTTCTATGACTATGTCAAGTTTGGTCAAATTTGCCCAAATGGGCAAAAAGGGGCAAGATTTGCCCACGTGGGGCTGGCAACAATTGTTGCCAGTGGGGGTGAAGGGGTTAATATTTCATTGCGCTTCTGTTCAATTAAATTATACAGGATCATGATGTCTAGCCCTTGCAATAATACATATATATACACGTATTTTTTTGTTTTAATATAACATTAGATGATTGATGTTACATTCACGGATAAGTGACGAAAATTGATAAAAGTGATGACAATGAGACGCCGTGCATCAAATCACAGAGTCCACTAGATACTTTTACATTCATCCATGTAATATATGGGAAGAGCGATTTCTACGAAAAGAGGTAGAAAAGAGGGGTTTCTTTGTCTCACATGTTCTCGGAATTTGTTGTTTTACAAACCATTTTACTCATCTGTAGAGTTCTGTCCACCCTCTCTGGAGGACGTCGTATGTGGTTTGTGAAGGTATCTGGGGTGGAAAAGCCCTTTTTAGTTTTTTAGTTGAATTCTATACAACTATTTTTAGCACAGGAAAGCCCCTGTTAGGAACTAAAAGAGATTGATGTCATGCCTCTCCCACTGTCTGTGGCAACGTGGGATCCCTAGCAATGCATCCTGAGAGAGTCCCTAGCAACGGAAGAGAGAGAGAGGGAGGGAGAGGGAGAGGGAGGAAGGGAGAGGGAAGGAAAAGGGTGGGAGAGGGAAGGAGAGAATGAAAGAAGCAGAGGGACAGGGTGTGAGAAATCGGATAGGGTGAGGGACAAGAGTGTTGAGCGAAAAGAGGGGAAGAGATGAAGCCCTTTTTAGTTTTTTAGTTGTGGGAGGCAGAGAGTAAGGAAGATGGGGAGGGGGATCAAGAGAGAGAAGAGGGGGAAGGGGAGAGGAAAAGAGGAGCGGAATGGAGGCCAGGGGTGTAGAGTGATAGAGTGAAGAAGGAAAAGGAGGGAGGGACCAGAGGAGGGAGGGGCAGGGAGAGAGTGGGAGAAGAGGGGAAGAGATGAAGCCCTTTTTGTCTCTCAGGATAGAGCCTGAGAGACAATTGATTCACTGTCAAAAGTGCCAATCACTGATATCTGATAATCTGATAATGTGTGTGAGCTGTGTGTGAGCTCAGATATGACATCAGTTCGCCTGCCTTATCTATTCCACTTGATCAGTCATACATTTCTGCTCCGCCCATGCACCACCTATTTCTCACCTCCTCCATACTCCACTCCACTCCACTCTGGCACATGCTCCCTGCACCATATTGCCCCCCTCTAGTTATTACATAGTAACCCTCACCCTTACCCAGTCATGGTTGGGTGCACACTGACATTGTGGCTCTATCCCTCCCTTGCCTTCCAGCTCTGTCCCTCCCTCCCTTGCCTTTCACTCATTACCCCAATCTCTCTTTGTCTCTCTGACTCTTGCTATAGCAGTAGCAATCTGGCTTTGAAAGTGTTCTTTCATTAAATTAGTGTTTAAGTTACCTCTGTATTGAATACAGTGTAATCCGTTTATTGTGGACACATTGGGCCAGAGGGTTTTGTCCCCTTTATGCGAATGTCCTCTCTATCAGGAGCCCCAAATTCTAGTGCTAGTATGGTGTGAGATACACAATAATTAGAGACACAATTAATAGCAACTGATATGGATTTATTTAGCAGGTATTGAGAGTAGGCTACACATATAAAAGAAATGTCTTTCTTTTGTTGACATTAAAAATAAAAATAATTCATGCATTTAATTGGCCATCCTTTTCTATCTTGTTCAAAAGATCAATTTTCTTCTTTAGAGACAAATCCTTACGTCCGGGCATAGTGGGGATTACCAAACTAATGGTGTGTGTTGGAAAGGTTTACAAATTATACAGGGTGTGCTCCCTAATTTTCGGTGATTGGCCTTACGCATGTTTGTGCTGACACAAATAAGAGAAACTACAATCCTGTGAAGCCGTCTATCATGTTTGTTTTACATTTGTATATCAAATTGTAAAGTTAAATAGATAAATAGTTGATTATATCATTACTTAACTTAATACTTACCTAACTTAATACTTGTTAGTTTTTTAGTTGTGGGAGGGAGAGAGTGTAGGAGAGATTGAGGAAGATGGGGAGGGGTAGAGAGAGAGGAGGGGGAAGGGGAGAAAAAAAGAGACGCGGAATGGAGGCCAGAGGGGTAGAGTGAAGAAGGAAAAGGAGGGAGGGACAGGGGGAGGGAGGGGCAGGGAGAGAGTGGGACCGTCCAAAGGGTACTCTGCTTGTCTAATATATATAAAGCTCAAGAAGGGTTCTTTGTCAGGCATGTTCTAGGAATGTGTGATCTCCCCAGTTCGTTTGCCCTGTACAGTTCCGTCAGCCCTGTCCGGACATATATATGTGGTTTGTGAAGATATCTGGATGAAAAATGTGATTTTGAAGCCCTTTTTTAATCAGGATATCCAGACTCTATTTAAAGCCTGGGAAAGCCCCTGTTAGGAACTAGAAGAGATTTAGGTCATGCCTCTATGTCGCACCATTCAAGGTAACATGGGATTCCATAGCAACGCATCCTGCAGTGTCCCTAGCAACGGAAGAGAGAGGGAGAGAGATCAGAGGGGGACGGGGAGAACAAGGAAAAAGAGAGGGGGAGGTGTAGCATATACCCGAGTCAGGGGTGGCAAAACTATTCTGAAGCACTAAAACACGTTAATCTATTGAATTTGAAGCCAGTTTGCGTTTCCCAATACAAAAAGAAGGACCTTTAGGTTTAAATTAATTTACATCACATATAATTATCTGGAATTATTGAAGATATCTTAAATGATAAATGTCCCAAATTGTTCCTATAGAATAATATAACAACAAGTTATAAGTTTATTAAGTTAATCAATCATTTAATGAACTATTTTTCTGTTTAACTTTATAATCAGTTTAAGTTAATGTATATATTGTGCGTTTCCAAAGGAAATGAATTCTATGGTCAACTATTTGTGCGCAATGGGTAGATTATGAATATCAGACGTACTGTAATCTGAAATGCCTCGAATGTCTGTATTAGAAGAACACAGGAGTGGAAGTAAAATTCAGTTATTAACAACTAGGAAAGTTGCACGCTCCCTGTTTACAAAGGCAGTTGGATAAACATGAAAGTACAATGCCAGGGAATTAGACATAAAACATCAAACAACATATTGTAATCTAATAATACACAATTGTCTTTTAGTCTTTGCAATTCCGAGCTTGTCTGTCTTCAACACTTGAAACCCAGAAATCCCAAAGGGTGTAGTAGGTGTAGATCACTCAGATTCAGTCATGGGTGGTCCTCTCTAAATGGGTTCCTCTCAAAACCTATACAGTGGCCTTAAGTGGCAACTTGTCAATCAAACCAAGATAGAGAATAGAATACAACAAATGTCAACCAATAGGATGTCACACTGGCCTTCAAGGATTTACTGCAGAGATGGTAGAATGTTGTCAATCAAGCAGTCCTTGCATAAGTGCAAAGTTAGTAGTGTTGGCGTGAATTACATCACACAGAGATGGGCATCCAGATATCCTCCCAGATAAGTGTCCACACTCCTCACACCAATCCTCAACCAACACCTCAAAATGTATCACATGAACTTGCTACTCAGGATGATTGACAGAATGGTACCCAATTCACTAACATTCACGAATTTTTTTTAAAAAAAATACCGTAGAATGTAAAAATAACTATAAAAGATATAATAAGCTATAATACCGTATATAATATTATGAGCTTCCCTATAGTACAAAGTGTGCCGAAAGGTACGAAAAAATGCTGGTTGGCTCAATAATACAGAAGAGAATTGAATGTCCGATGGGAAATATGCGTCAGCTATATTTATATCTAGGGCTCAACATTATGTGATCCTCAATTTATATAGGCTAAAACTTACCCTCGAACATCAGTATTGTGATGAATATGTCTCCTTTTGTATAATAAACTGGGGCCCATTAGTCTTTAAACAAAAGGTATGCAATGAGCTAGAGTTAAAACGATCTTTTGTGTAGAAGATGAAAGACAGGTTGTTGAATGTATTCATGAATTAAGATGATGGGAACTTAAAACGTACATGTACAATTGTTCTATTACATAGATCAATCGCCCGGGTAGACAGTAGCATTCGGATAGCATCTGGCCTACCAGAGACATGTACAATTGTTCTATTATACAATATTATAGATCAATCGCGGTTATGAAATATAATGATCAATTCAGTATTAAAGACATATTGGGATCTATTACTCATTTTTATACATATATACATATATATACATTATTGATGTAGCCTTTCTTCTTGTTAACAAGCAATAGTTAACAATCCAAAGGTATATATGCGGAAGTCGAAATCGGGCAAAAAATGACTGCTCTGAAAATACTTGCATCGCATCCTGTGTTACTGTTAGGCAACGTGGAGGGAGCTGCTCGTTCTGCTAGAAGCCGAGGGGGCGCTTTAGTCAAGGCTGGGTATTGTGTGGATACGCCACAACCGCTCCTGTCGCAGAATGGGGGAGTTTTCCAGCGGATCCTTGTGAAATAGAAGCATTACTCCAGGTGATAGGCATCCGTGGAGGTGGTCGCGGTGGTGGTGGTGGCAGTAGCTTGGAGTTGGTGTTGCTTGGTGTGCATTCCAGGCGAACCTTTACGGGAGCACCCACTCATATTTTCACCCATGGCAGAAACCATGTAGAAGAAACTCGGCAAAAGTCCTCGCGATACAAACATGTAAAACACCTTGGATACTATTTAGTGATCAAGAGGATTCAATAGCAAACCCAAAGATTTCCTTTGCAAAGATTACCAATTACCATTGGTTAATCTTTCCTAATTCTGACATACAACGCTGCCAATATTTTCTTGACCTGCGGAAAACACAAACGGACACGTGTTTTTTCATGTGACCTGGAGATAACGGATAACCTATCAAGTGAGTATACATGCCTATATTTTGTATACAGAAAATATTATGGTCTTATACAGGGTGTCCATCATTTTGATAAAGCAGGATTGCGGCATATTATGATAGCTATATTATGACGATCTGACCAGCTAGTTATTGAAATATTTTCATTAGCAACAAGACCTATTTTCAATCAGTCCTTTCCACTGATCACCCTCACTTGGACTATTTTAATGTATTGAAGTCCGCGTTAGCATGTTCATTATATGTGCATGTAGCATGTGCATGCATGTGCATGTATAACTTTGATATCCCTCTGTGTTCTAACTTCGGAACATAGCTTGCTCAATTACTGAGTCAAGAGCATACTATGTAAAGTCTCGTTGCATGGGTTCTGGGGAGATGAGACATTCTGCTTTTACCAAGGGACCTAGAAGCTTCCACAATAGTGTCGGGTATGATTTGCCTCCCTACGGCCTTAAAAGCTTTGACGCGGAACAGTGTTTCTATTGGCAATCTGACTTCCTACATGCAGTACCTATATATAGGAGCGGCTTCATTGTGTGTCTATACATATTTAGAATTATATGCCAAAATAAGATTTGACCCGAACCACATGCGCTCCAAGTTATTAAATACCTAATAGCGGAATAAAGTGCTAGAGGAAAAACGACGGCGACCATTCCTTTTGTTTCCCACTAACATGGAGCTCCGCCGTAAAACGCCATATTATATTTGAACTGGAAATAATGTATTCAAATACATTCATAGTGATATTTTAGCCTTATGCCGGGCCCTCACATTCAAAAACTCATATTTCGCACGAATTGGAGTCTCACGACAATACGTGGACCAATTCTAAACAAAATTGGCCAATTCGTACAGATTTGTGTTAGTTTTTCGTGGCCCACACATGGCCCACACATTCCTGAATCGTCTTACGAATTGTCTTATAGCACTTTTCTTAAGGAGTTACGATTTCGTGGCCTCATTTACCTGTGACACATCACATGTAAAAAAAATTAACAAAAAAAAAAGATGTCGGGGATGTACAGAAGGGGAAATAAGCATTATAAAAGTGGAAAACAATTGTTGATACTCCAAAATTTAGTGATGTTACAGACTTTCAAAGTTACCTGCCTCTCAAAATTACTAACATTTTTGGTCAAATTGTAGAATCTCTTAAAACTCTCAGATATATTCGATTGTTTTAAGGGCCTTAAGAATTGTCTTAGAGTGGTCTACGAAAAAAGTATTTGTCTTAATATAACATAAGAATTCGCACGAATTGCAAAGTGCCCTTAATAATTTTCGTAGCACCAATTCGGCTCTGAATTCGGTACAGTGTGGGCCAATATTTTGACTACGAATTGTCTTACGGACCAACAATTTGTCGTACGATTTTGTCGTTCTCTTCTGCCCCATCTACACAGGGGCAAATTGGGGTGCGAATTGGGCCTTGTGGCAACTCGTGCGACTTCGCATAGAAATCGCATAGAATTTTTTAACTAAATCGCCCCTACGTAGGGACAGCTGCGACCATGCACTCCCAGAATCCTACGACTAATCGCAGAGGCAAGATTGATTTCCTAATAGATCTAACTATGTATATATTCTAATTGAATTGACACACCGAACTGACACTGTCCCCCTCATGTAACACTCATGTAATACATAAGAGCATGGAGTATCGACACGAATATGAATATTCTTCACGGGCAATTCGATGCCCTGTAAATAGCTAAATAATTGGAGATATATGTCTCTATTTCGTCGTTATTTACTTTAATAATCTTGGTACTAAAAGTTGAAAGAAACAATCTTTTAATAATGGCTATGTTTTTGGTTAGGGCCAATAATATATTTCTCGGTATTTCTCTGACCATACATATATAATTACGGATGTACTACGTCAGTATTAAGTGTCGTACATAAATAGCACCATCCCATTTATCGCCATAACGAGAGACAATAACATTGATGGGAATAAAGGAAATCCTCTGAGAGTCATCCATATTGCCACTATACTATAATTATAAGCCTAATTCTTTAACATCATCTATACAACCAGTATATGACTTGATCGATGAAATAGGAATTAACTATCCACGGTTAGCGGAAAGATGTGATAGAAACGCATAAATCTGCAAGCCAAGCCAGCATGGTGGTATAATCTTATACTCGCCAAGTACCGACACATTCCGAATGTCAGCACCTACAATCTGCTGCAATGTGGCATAAACTGTCGGATGGATGTTCATTCAAAACAGTCAGTATTCCGATGAAGAATTATTCTGCCTTGATACCATACATCTCACAACGTTGAGACCGAAGTATATCAGTATGTGTTGATCTGTCCTAGGACGCTGGCAGTATTCCCGTTGGAACGTTTCTGTGAAGGAAAACATCTGGTTCTTATCGAGCACAGTTCATAAACATCCAAGAATTTCCTGCTAAGTTGTAGTACCCCGCAAAAAGATAGGGATATATTGGAATTGCCTTCCGTACCGCGTTAACAAAGTATCTTCTTCTTTCATACAAGAAAGGAGAACTAGTTTCCGTGGAGCCCCAGCAACTCACTTTATTTAATGTTAAAGATTAAAGTATCCAGTTTCAAAATTACTGCAAGAAAGGAGAACTGCATTTAATTAGATCGACAGCAAGTAATGATAAAATCCCTGCTGGGTATGAAGAGAACATTATTTTTTTACTTTATCAGAGAGGGTACCATTTCCTAGATCTTGTGTTTTCAGTCTGTATAGACGTATCTGTTCAGAAAATTACAGCAGTAATGTGATGACCATCTTATCATTCCTTAATCCGAGGCTCATTAACGTCTTGGCATATGTCTACATGCATTCCTGAATAAATATTTGTTTAAAAAATCAATATCATTTATGTCAATTCTCGAGGACCCTTGGAACAGCATGACAAATAATTTTGTTTTGCTCATGGGGTGTCATACAGCCGCCGATAGAGATCTTGAACCTCGAGACGAAGTGGACCAAATTAACGTCTCTATTTCATGACACTTTGGTATCATGGAAGAAGAAAATGAGATTGTGCATGATCCCTCTGTAGTTTCACCGTCCAGTCAGATAGAATATCACACACAACCCACAGCTGTGTGCTGACGCAGTATTTCGTAACAGTATGTTGAATCTCTGACGCATGATACCTGATATATCCTCTCCCAATTCCCAATCACTATCTTTTATTTCTTCTTGAAGTTTAAGCACAAACGCTGAAAGCCGCGTTATCATCTCAGCCAGCCACAAGTTACCATTCTAAAGTATTTCATTAATAAGTAATACACATCCATACATGGAATATTGAGGTGCCATATATACCAGGAGCCATACATATAATAGCTGTGATCGTACACTCCAAACTGAAGTACACAATGTAAAACAACTATACACTATAGATGGGTTGTTCAGGCAACGTCTGATACACAGAATTACTAATTACTAACACTATACTTTTGGAGACAGTCTGCACATTAATCCATGCAGCAAATTTATGTGAAGACGCTGACCGTCACATGGCGGTATGTTTAGCGTCTTGCTACTGGTCGGCAGTCAAAGTACCACCTATACTGTCAGAGTACTGCGAAACCACGAGTCAGATTACCACATAACCTCCATATATGAGAGTTAAGGAATTATATAATGTTTTACAGTAAGAAAGTATCATGCTAACCATGGAGGATAGATCAGGATATATACATCTTCCTAGAACTATTGAATGAATATGGAGTTGGAGTTACAGAGATAGACACAACTCAATTTATAACATCGTGCAGACTCTACAGAAACTCCCTCTTGTCATGGGTCTCTCTGAAATGTTTGAATCTGGCCCAAAGGGCTTTGAATATCAACGATGTACTATCAATTGTAATACATTTTAACATTCACAGTGCCATCTGAAGTTCTGTACCCATTAACCTCTGTTTGGGGTTTGGCCTTAACTTTAAAAGGTGTTAAAATGAGACCACATCCCCACTAGTAATATGTATAGGTGAGCCCGGGATAGGTGAGCAAAATGGGGTGAAGCTAGTGATATGCCTAATAAATTGTGGAGCTATGTCTGATATCCCTGTTGTAGATAGCCTATATTGGCAGAGTTGTTTATGCACGATCATCCGCCGTCCTCGATCACGCTCTTAATATTAAGTTAAATAGCCTCATTGTCCCGGATCAGAGGTTCATGTCTTTTAGGTATAACAATAGACAAAGTGTATTACCCTTCATCATTAGTCATCATCAGCAGTCTAAATTTATTGCGCTTGAACATATAACACAATGGCTGTATAGAATGTAAAGTGTATACCTATCTCATAAAGCGTTAGAAAAGAATTGATGGATTAAAAACATGCATGAGCCAGGTTATCTTAGTATCACACAAGGATACAATCCCTTAGAAGGGTTTTCTATACAAGGGACTAGAGGTGCTTCCATTGCGGATTTACGTGCACAACAAACGGGGTACATCTGCGCCATCGATCGTGGGAAATTGCTCCCAAAACAAGATGAACTGCGCCTGCCCACATACAAATGAATGTAAGGAAAGGGGTAGTAGTGGGTTCCGTTGGTTTGGGATTAGGGCCCCTTATTACCAATATAGGACAACTGCAGATATGGCTCACTAAGAATATTGACATCGCTCATACTAATAGTCCCCAATTCATTTGCTGGTGCGTTGCTTCATCCAAGGCAATGCAGCTTCAATGAATGCCTTTCACTCACAAATACCTCAGTTTATATACCTTCATTTACCAAAAAGGTACGCAATGAGAGAGGCGAGGGAGCGGAGTGGGAAAGGGAGGGAGAAAGTATGGGGGAAGGGACGAAGGGGCGGTGGAGGGGAGAGAGTTGGCTTTAATGGATTGATGTACGCTCATTATTCATTGGTCAAAAAGAAACCTTCATTTGATTTATTTGTATAGCTTGCATGATTATATCTGGAAACCACTCAGATAACTTAGCTTCGTACATTTATAAGAGCTGAATATATCTAGCTGTACATAGATGTGTGATGTGTACCAATATACCTACTGACCCAACCGTTAGTGCGAGCGCAAGATAGGATCCATTATTTGGACCCTCTACATTCTCATGGAATTGCAAATACGGTTACGTTATTACGTTATATGGCGTCTTTGTCTATGGCTTTCTTCATCATTCATGTACCGTATTATCAATCCATGCAGACACCTGCTCATAATGGATGTGCATGAATCTGGACAAGCCGAAATAGCTTAGATGATGTATAGAACCCCCAAATTGTTCATAATAATAAGGCAAAGATTGAGGTAGGTTACTCAATAGGATCCGACATTGCGAAGCCGAGCCTATCTCTTACGCAGTATCTAGATTATTATGACAGGATGGCCAATTTGCAATTCAAATTTTCGCGATGTTAGCATCTATAAGTAGAAGGCCTGGCCTACAAATTGTAATTTCGGCCTTTTGCTGGTACTTCGCTTATTGAATATATGGACCTACTTTATTACATTTATTGATACATATGTACTCCATACAAGTTAAGAATAGTCATACTTGGCAAGTTTGGAGAGGAAAACATAACGTAGGCATCTCAGAAACGACTTTTTATATTAGATTTAGAGTCCATTGTAATGACATAACTTGACATCGCACAGCTATAGTTAGTAAATGGGAAATATGGTAGACACAACAGGTCGGTGACGATTGGCATCAAGATTTCGTTCATGTTTCATATTGCGGATACACGGGCACGAAAACGTGCCTCAGGATGTGGTGAAATCGCATCTCAATGGCGGTGGTCGGTCTGGGTCCAAAAACATTCGATGCGTGATTGTTTCATGTGAGGTCCATGATGCTTATTTAATCACAGCCCATAAGAAAGAGATAGGCGTAAGCCATTTGAATACCCGAATGGTTGGCAGCTTGGTAAATAAAACTATAGAGGGATAATTTAAGGTCTATAGTAGTTCTTGGTCGCGATCATCTAAATGAATACAGATTTGCCAGTAATAGTACTGTTAAATATTGACCGACGGAGTAATCTGTCCGTTAGCAAAGGCATGAGTACTGTATCCGGCAATCCACTGAAAAGCAGAAGCCTAGCAATACTTGGATACCATGTAGCCAATAAAGACCGAGTATAACTGGGTGCCGTTCTTTAGAAATAAAAGGAAGCCAAAGGTACCTCAACCATAGCTGATTCAGAAATGGGAAGAATCCCCCCCAAAATAACAGCAGAACTCCATTTCAACGGTTCCCTGCCAATCTCCAAATATTTACCTAGGACAAAGTCCCTCGTTATGGAGAAATTGGCAAAGGACAAGCTTGTGCCTTGAATTCCCGAACGAACCATCAGGCAATAGGAGGCTTAACATGAGCATGTCCTCATTAATCGAGAGCAGGTGCTGATCTTCAATAAAAATGATGGTTGTACTCGTATTTAATAGGTCTGGGAGAACCATTATAAATAAAGAATTCGACGTAGTACGGTAAAAGGAGTGAAGTATCGAACGCTGATTTGGAATTTTAAAAACAATGGGTCCATAACGAACCATGTCTTTATTTTTGTCTGGTGATATTTTGCAGTGTTTCGAATTCATTTGTACAGCCATTCACTGAATATTAAAACATTTCCAATTAGTATTCCTTGCTTGGGTAAGTGTAGGAATCTTAGTAGTTAACAAGTTATAAGTTTCTTTATTAAGTTAATCAATCATTTAATGAACTATTTTTCTGTCTAACTTTATAATCAGTTTAAGTTAATGTATATATTGTGCATTTCCAAAGGAAATGAATTCTACGGTCAACTATTTGTGCGCAATGGCTAGATTATGAATATCAGACTACTGTAATCTGAAATGCCTCGAATGTCTGTATTAGAAGAACACAGGAGTGGAAGTAAAATTCAGTTTATTAACAACTAGGAAAGTTGCACGCTCCCTGTTTACAAAGGCAGTTGGATAAACATGAAAGTACAATGCCAGGGAATTAGACATAAGACATCAAACAACATATTGTAATCTAATAATACACAATTGTCTTTTAGTCTTTGCAATTCCGAGCTTGTCTGTCTCCAAGACTTGAAACCCAGAAATCCCAAAGGGTGTAGTAGGTGTAGATCACTCAGATTCAGTAATGGGTGGTCCTCTCTAAATGGGTTCCTCTCAAAACCTATACAGTGGCCTTAAGTGGCAACTTGTCAATCAAACCAAGATAGCCAATAGAATACACCAAATGTCAACCAATAGGATGTCACACTGGCCTTCAGGGATTTACTGCAGAGATGGTAGAAGGTTGTCAATCAAGCAGTCCTTGCATAAGTGCAAAGTTAGTAGTGTTGGCGTGAATTACATCACACAGAGATGGGCATCCAGATATCCTCCTAGATAAGTGTCCACACTCATCACACCAATCCTCAACCAACACCTCAAAATGTATCACATGAACTTGCTACTCAGGATGATTGACAGAATGGTACCCAATTCACTAACATTCACGAATTTTTTTTTAAAAAAATACCGTAGAATGTAAAAATAACCCCATCCCCATCCCAAACCCCATCCCACTTCATCTGCGCACTGACCGCCAAGACAGCGATGGGACGCGGTATTTAAATTCGTGATAGGACCTACTCAGAGGAAATCGAGTTTAAAATTTGTTTTTGATTTTTCAAACATACCGGTTATCTTAACGTAATTAACGAGTTGATTGAAGGAGCGTGAATATTACGCAAGTTGCGCTGCAACGAGCGCGATTTTCAAAGCGACTAAAACCAACTCGCTAGTTTACTGCTTTATTATAGTTAATGCCGTTAAAGTCATGGTTGCAAGTCGGAGGTAAACCTGGCAAATAACGCATCGGCTGCACTGAAATATCCTTTAAAGCTGTATTCTCATCTATAATGACAAATCAAATCTTATCAAGTTAACTCAAATTATGGTGTATATAGGTTCGAATCCATCAATATACAAGCTACAATATGTTTGCTCTACGTATATATAATATATATTATTTATATATATATATATCAGGCTGCTCTTTCCATTGTCTTTTAGTTATAAGATGGTACATCTTGGAAGACAGGGAACGTTTTATTTTCAGAAACTTGCATGCAACCCGTTTGAGTGGCATTTCTAATAAAGTATTCTTTAAATTGAATTGAATTAATTGAGGCTGCTTATCCGGGTGTGTTTATGTTAACGACTCATTGTTGCCTGATGTGTTACAGTGCATGGCATGGATGGTTTCCACTGACAGGTGCATGGGGCCCGGCAAGACACGAAGGATTCTTTCTATTGATTAAATCTGCCCTTTTCCGTTTGTTAATTCTTTGTGAAGTCTATGTGAAGTATATATCTGCCTGATATTCGTTGACACTCCGTGAATGAAAGTCCTATGAATTGAACTGTTGGATGCATAAATTTGCATGATGAATTATCATGGTCAATGAATATTCATATGACTCTGTTTCAACACGGTGAAGCATATTTCATACCGTGTAAAAACTTCCAACAAATACACCTTTATCATCATTGTTGTACCAAAAAGCTAAAGAAGCGGCAACATTCCATCAGAAATATGGTAAAATGTATGTACATCGGACTCTTGCAACGTTCCCACACATAGTAGACTGATTTTAACTGGTTTAACTACAGTTAAACCCATGCTAAAATATTATTTAAGCGCTCACGAATCAAACAAATCATTGATAGGGTCCCAACTCATTTTTGGTCACTTCGACTCATAATTCCCTGCGAGCCTATATATAAGAGCCAGCCTTTATAATGTTGATGTATGCTCGAGCCATACCATGTGTAACGTTCTAATGGGCGGGTTGGCATAGTCGTGAAATAAACTTTGTATAACCAATAATGATAGAACTGAAATACTATAGGCCGCAGGGAAAAGGTTTCCCATGCCCTTTATTGATTACAAAGAGTAGGGTTAGTTGTCGATCAGACTGAAATGCAAAACTCGTCGGTGTAGGCACAGGCACATTTCTTTATAAATGGGCTTAGCCAAATGTCCATGAATCGTTGGAATGTAGGAGGTAGTTGTCGCCGAAGGGAGGACTTTCTTAAAAGTCCTCCCGATATATAGACCGCGTATTCTTCGCGTTATGTATACAAAATATATATCTGCCTGATATTCTTCAACTTGTGGCTTAAGTCAATTCTGAGTTATGAATTCAAGTTGAGTAGGTACCCTTCATCACTGAGATTCTCCCGATTTAAATTGGCTCAGAACAAGGTACTACTTTTATGGCTATTTTTGGGAGCACTAAAATGTGTTTGCTTTACTACTTTGCCCCTATACCATGTTGCAAGCATAGAAAGACTCTTTGCAGCGCCTTGCTTCCCGGGAAAGAAGGTATTCAAAGGAGTGTATTCCTATCGCAGTATATATTTTCCTAACTTGTAATCTAGTTCCTTTTTTTATTCATAATTCGACCTTTTATAACTATGGAAGCTATGATATAAATCTATAAAACTGCAGTATAATTTTATCATTGCGATTTCAATGTGATGCGATGTCAAAATCATGACAATATCAGCGCTTAGTATCAGGTTTATCAATTGGTGTTCGTTACAAACAGCTGTTGGGTAATCGCATAATCGATTGGGAATACATGCAAAAAGGCATATGATTTGAAAACATCACACGCATCTTAATGAGGCACAACATTTCCCAATATGTAGTACCTGGTTTGACTTAAAATTATGGTGTGTGATACTAGATTTATTATACTATTATATATTTATAAATATACTCGCTTTTGCATTTATGACTTGTCCGGCAATATCCACCCATGCATGATGATTGATCCATTCGTTGTTATTCTTTCAGGCAATACAAAGTCCAGGGCTTATAAGCCATCTCCCGACCTCTTAAAAGTGATCGGTTTGGCCCCCGGAGTCTTTTCAATAAGCAAGGTAAATTTATATTCACACCTGTGTATGCGAGACCATCAATATCTCGCATGTTTTATATGTTAGCACAAACACGTCATTGATTAAAATTGAAATTCGCCATCATTTTGATCAATTTGCTTTTGTGGAGTAGAAGTAATTAAGGGATCATAGTTCTCTATGAACTAACGTAGATTTCTTACATAATTCCCCATGACTCATGAAAACTCATCCCCGAATATAGAGCCCCATATCTAACAAGTCATTTTCATTCTCGGCCAGTGTCCATGGAATCGTAGATTGGGGTTGAAGGTGGTTCTGATGTTATGGAGATCTATATTATAAGGACCATTGTTTTTTCGTCATAAGGTCAATATCAGCATCACTTTTGTGTCAGGCTAATTGGTTGGTAGAAAATGCATACATGGTTTAAAACTGCTCTTTACGACTCTAATGATTTACGGTAGCATTTTGTATTGGTCAATAAGTCTCATCTGGGTATAAAGAAAATGAATTATATAAAGGCATTTTGATTGGGATCACAAATAGGACCCAATGTTAGACATTCAAGATGTCAGAATTATTATTAGATAGATATATGGGCAAGTTGGGTGCTGCATGATCGAAGCATAGAAATAGAAAAAATGCTCATTTAAAGTAATATTCTTCTGGACAACATAAAATAGAATGTTGGCAATTATAGTATGCGAGACATACACTAAAAGAGATTCAGCAAACTGTAATGGTCCCACTATACCAATGGCAACTACATGCATTTTTACGTTTACTCTATTTTATTGTGTTTTAAGTAGTAGAAATATTTATTACTATAAGTAGAATTAGAATGTCCCGTCGGAAGAACTATCAACGACAGAGATGAGAGTACCATTTTCCTGACATTATGCACAACCAAATGGAAATAAAGTTTCAATGATGATAATAATATCGGAGGTGTAGAAATATTTCTATTCTGCAAAATAAGTCACGTTCCTACACCCACATGAAGATTATTGTTCTATTGATTATATATACAAAATATATTATGTTTATTGAATTATTGTTATTATTACGTACATGGAAAGTGGAAGAATTTCAATGATTGATAGACACGGTAAAAAGTAAAAAGGCCTTATGGTATAAACTGAAGAGGATAATGTTCTTGCAAGATCAGTGCATCTTTTGCCATGCTTCTACCAGAATATAAATGTAAAACGGAATAGCTCAATAAAGGGAATCGGTCAAAGGTTCCACTGCATGAAACTGGACCGAAAATATCCTACGACGAGATGCAGTCGGGTGGAATTCCTTTCCACTCAGCTTGCTCATTAAATTAGTTCCATCATTTAAACCAGGCCGAACTAAAGACAACCCCTCGTCTCCTTTCAATCAAATAACAGAAACAGAGCATTGCATGATTTCGTGTTCAGGCTTTTCAGAAGAAGTAGTAGGTGTGGCGCAGAACCTTTTTGAGTCCCAAACAAAGATGGTTTTATCTATTCAATGCGGCCATTCGCCTTGATTTTATATGAGATATCGGCTCATTAATGGCAACACTTTTATGCACAATTTCTTCGTCAAATTATTTGGAAAAATAACATTCAATGTAACAGATCCCTCAGTGTCCATATTGGGACAGCCAACAACATCTACTAGGCACTGTCTCCAAGGTGGGGTCGGGGTCGGGTGGGGGGCAGCTGTGGACCAATGAAAATCCACTTATATTGAACCATTCCATTGCTGCTCGCCCTCTCACCTAGGCCTATTTGACCCTCACCTATTTGAGCCAGGATTATAAACTTTTGATGATTATTGTATTTAATCACTTTGTTATATTAGGGTGAATAAACCATATTCTTGGCTAGGCTAAACTTCAGTGCTACCTCTGTTGGGGAGTCACCAATATCATTATCATATCATACATATCATTATCATATCATACCATACATTCAAAAACCTCCTCAAACAATCATGACAAAATACAACTAGATCCCCTGGCCATAAAGCCCCAAACCAACAAATTTCAAAGGGAATGCTGTACCTTCACGCTGCCGCTACATCCACAGACCAACTTCCCTAATACAAACAAAGTGCAGGCTGTACCTCCACGCTGCCACAAAATACCCCAATCATACACAAACTAAGAGCATGCTGTACGTTCACGCTGCCACTAGATTTACCAAACTAATAATTTCCGAATTTATTTCATTTAATTTTGTTTCTGATCTTGACCGTTCGTCTTACTTTGGACTGTGTTCAATAGAGTTAGGTCTAGATAGACACAGCGGTGGGCGGAAGCCCATGGTTATTCTGTATTGAATTATCATCTGTGAGCCCATAATCTCAATGTAAATAATTATTAGAACTTCATTGTACATTGTACATTGTACTATTTTGTTGATAACTCAACTGTCGTTATTACAGAAGGTGTGCTGTATAAAAATCCTAAATAAAAAAATATCCATGTGGAGTGAAAGAAAGAAAAACGAATAATACATCACCTTTGCACTTGATAATACAGCCTGGTTTCACTGTAATTTATGATACTGCATTATTATAAAATGTTGTAACAAATGAGAGCTTAGAAAATATTCAACATATGAGCATAGTGTACTCTACTCATATTATATTTGTTTTCAATGAAAACTAGGATTACCCTATCCGCTTTCATCAGATGCTCAGCTGCTTTTCTTGGAAGTTCGGCCGATTTTATTGGAAATTTTGTTATATTTTTCAAACATTTTGTTGACTTTCCCAACTGAATTGTCGACCAAATTGTTGATGAGACATCGGCAAAGGTTAAGTACAAAAGCCTCTGTCTGTCTTCAACCAATACAAACTTTAGTTCAGATTAAAGTAGTTTAGAGGAAAATAATTCTGTCAATTATTCCAATTGCAGAAATCACTGTTACTTGCTATATGACCAGCAGCGCTATCCATACATACGTTGGCAGGTCAGGAACCTGAAAATAATCAACAATATTTCTGCAATTGGAATAATGATGGTAAATGCTTTTCCATACACTACTTAAATTGGCGCTGAAGTTGAATGGGTCGTCGTCATCCCCAGTGGCACCTGTCCCTTTATAATATGTGAGCAATTCTCATGAAATGGGCCCATCTGGTTCTGTTGAATTTGAGTAACTGACAAATATTTAGCAACAATCAAACAGTTCTACCTTTCTTAAGTTGGCTCACCCATTGCTTACAAAGTATCAGCCAAGAAAAATGCCAGCGAGTGGGTTTCCCCATGGCCCGTTTAACGTCACATGAATCCATATAATATACGGGGAGCTAGAACGTTTTTCTACGAAAAGAGGGGATTTTTTGTCTACATGTTCTCAGAATGTGTTGTTTTACAAACCGTTTTATACATCTGTAGAGTTCTGTCCACCCTCTCTGGAGGATGACATAAACCCCTCGGTTTGGTCCCTAAGCCCGTAGACAACCGTCCCCCCTCCAACTTCAGAGTCTAATCGCCCAACAGACCGTTCTCACGCTAAAATCCTCATTGTTTATTGCTATACTATACACATGCCTTGCACAGGGAGTGAGGCATGTGTATTTTTAGACACCAAAACAAAAGCATAGGAGGGGAGGGTGAGCCGGGGGTTAGGGTGGTGGACCTGTGTCATTGAAAATGAGAAAAAGATTCCATACTTATATATTACATGCATAGCCTAAGACACCACACCCAAATTAATCTCGCGGTAATGCTCTGGACATGCATGGTGCTGAGTAACAATGATCGGACAACCCTTGGGACGTATCCATCAAAGATGTGTGTATATCGGGTGCAGCAATACCCACAAGCGCGGCAAGAAAATTGAAATTCTTGGGCAAACCCTGCCTCATACGATGGGGTGGGCATAGTCAAAATTCTATCATAGGAAAGATACATATTTGGTATATCGTGGGGACGAAATTCAAAGAGAGCAGAGGGAACGATAAACCATCTCGGGAGTTCCATCCTTTGGTATATCATTATTGAGCGATTTGCTTTTAGATAGATCGAGTTTCTGTCATGTGACCTTCCCCTGTAATCATTTATGGACGCTTTGGTAATAATTATTCGATTTATTTGTCCTATCTATTTCGGGGCATACTGAGCGTCCGTGAACCTTACAGAATGCATTCAAAAGGTTGTCGTATAAAAACATGTACTTATCAGATTCTTTTATGGCGACTTTTCCAGAACACATATTAGACCATAATACAAGTCTTGCATAACCTTCAGCCGTATGTTACACAGAAGACTTAATAGCCATTCACCTTCCGAGTAAACTCATTGGTTATATAAGGCGAGTGGTACGATTCAAATCAAGTCTGGAATAATTTGATTTGTGCTGTATCCAAATGCATGGATGTAAATAAAGGGTACAATGAGACATAGGGTCGAACAATAGCATCGTTTAATGATTGGGTACTGGAAAGGACCATCTACAAGAAATATTAATGGAAATTGTGTGTGAGAATAACTCGGGATAAAACTTTATCCCTATACAAATTCCTCATGGATTATTTCATAGTAATTATATCTGCAAGAGATGGAAGAGGGCTTTAACCATTTGGCTGGGTATAACATGGTCACACTTTCCTTAACTTTAACCTTCATCTTCCAGTACATATGTCAATCTCTATCTTATTATCGGTTCTGAACCAAATATGGGTTTGCTCCCTCACAGAGACTAAGGAAATATCTTTCCAGCCAAAACGTCTGATCTCTTCACCATTCATATTGGTACAACATAATGGCTCCCTAGGTTCACTGAAATACTCAACAAACAAGGCCTCAGAATGCATCGATTGATACAAAGAAATCACTTATGCTGTTTGTCCTGAGCAATTATACAATTGCATGGTCACTGATTTGCCATTGAAAGGTTGAGGTACTGCCAAGTGGATTCGATCCTTTATGTGGCGCTTCTCCCAAGCAAACATGGTTTTTAGAAGTTCGTGCTACTATTAAAAGAACTTGCATGAGTGATTTGTTAAAGGTATACGAGGGTGTCCACGCCCACGCCACTTAGCGGCTCCTATTTTTCTTTGAAATATTTCGTTATCATGATAAGTTGAGATGTATTTGTGCACGATTTCCAATATCTACAGGGTTTATTTTCATTACAGCACTTTTGAGTCATGTTTTTAAGATTCATTTGTATTGGTTATGCTTATGTTTATTGGTTTTTATTGGTTATTTTATACTTCAAATGACCATAACTTTTTTTTAACCCCGTCAACGTATAGTTTATTTTGGTAAATCAGTAGCATGATACACCAAATATATGTGTAGAAAGTTTTGATGAAAAGTCACCGATCAATTTTTTTTTATATAGTGAAACGTGAAAAAAAACACATTTTTCCATAGACTTTAATGCTAAAGCACTGTTATTTTCAGGCGGCTGTAGAAAAAAAAATAAGTCGTTGAGATATACTTTTTTTTTCATTTCTTGCTTTCTTATGTAGTCAGGAATGATCCCTGAACGTTTCATGAGAAAGTCACCGACCAATCTTTTTTCCATTGAACACCCGCGTATACCTTTAAAATACACACCACATTATCTAATATATATATAAAGCTCTAGAAGGCTTTTTTTTGTCATTTATGTTCTGGGAATCTGGGATCTCCCCATCTGTTTTTTGGTCTTTACAGGTCCGTCGACCCTGTCTGGAGGACATCATATGTGGTTAGGAAGTTATCTGGAGTGAAAATGTAATTTTGAGGCCTTTTTTAATCAGGTTCTTTACACTCTATTTATAGCCTGGGAAAGCCCCTGTTACTAGAAGAGATTGAGATCATGCCTTTATGTTCCACTGTCCTCAGCAACATAGGATTGCCTAGCAACACATCCTGTGAGAGTCCCTGGCAACAGGAAAGAGAGGGAGAGTGATCAGAGAGGAGGGGGATAGCGATCGAAAAAGAGAGGGGGAGGTGAGGGGAGAGAGATCAGAGGGAGAGGGGGAGAGGGAAGAAGTAGAGGGAAGAAGTAGAGGGAGAGGGTGGGAGAAATCAGATAGCGAGAGGGAGAATAGGATAGAGAAAAGAGGGGGTGGGGGAGAGAAAGACAGGAAGGAAAGGGAGGGAGAGGGAAGGTGAGAATGAAAGACGTGAAGGGACAGGGTGGGGGAAATCGGATAGGGTGAGGGACAAGAGGATAGAGAAGGGGGGGAGAGAAAATAGGGTAGGGGAGAGGAGAAGGTGAGTAGGGACAGGGAGCGAGAGGCAGGGGGAGAAAAGGAGGAGAGGCAGTGAGAGAGGAGGGAAGAGACAGTGAGAGGAAGAGGGTGACTGTCCGGAGGATGGGTACTTTGCTAGTATATTATATATTAATAGGTCATTAAATAGGTCAAACTGGAAAAACACATAATCATAATATTAAATCATTATGAAATATACACAAAATAGCATGGGGTTTAATAAAGATGGTTCATTTAGGTATTAAAAGGGTATATCTTATTTATTTAGGAATTAAAAAATATTTTTTAACTTTTTTTTCAATTTTTTTCCCCCAAAGGTTACATCGTTGCACCCGGCAGATTTGAAATCGTCGTATGGACGCTGGACTAATTATAAAGGTTCATTTCCAGCTGACATGCTAACATGTAAAATTTTAACGGTATGATAGTTCTTTAACAAATGTCCATCCCTCCACGACAGCTTGAAGGGTAATTTCTATGATTATAAAGTTTACTTCTAAAAAAATTAATTTGACTGATTTGATTAAGATACCCTCGTACTATTGCTATAATACTTAATTGTAGTTTCGATATTTCTACCTCTGATCAAAAGAGCATTATTAGGTTCGACTCCACCTATACCTATATGCATTTTGGTATAGCGACTTTCGGTTGATTTTAATAAAATAATGCCCACGTGTTGTTGCTTCTTGTGGTGTCCAGCTTTAATAGTTCTATTTCTATTCAAATGTGTGTTAATAGGTTCGACTTCACCTATTCCTTTTTTTTGTGTTCCATAATGCATTGACATTTATAACATTTATAGAAGATATGGTGTTTATGATATCGTCTCTATGGCAGTGGTTGATTATTGATAGAATTAATCAGAAAATGTCAAAGTGAACAGATGTTCCCTGTACGTATAGTTTTTATTGAGTTTATTGAAAACTACCGATATATAATGTTACATAGGGTTATTTAGAGACATAAACTTTTTATCAACCCGTACTCCCATACATTTCCATATGACCGACATAGAGCAATTATGCCACACCCTGCAAAATCAAAACGATTGTATCGATATAAAACAAACACCGGATAACGTGGGCTTAGCTTTTTAGCGGATTATTTTTTCTGAAACATTCTTGGAGGCCCATGATAACGAAAGCGGGCTGGTCAGAGTGGAAGTTATTTGGGACCTCGCCTATTCTTAGAGCATTTTCCCACTGTCAGTGATCTGTCTGATTAGCCACAGTGTACTTCAGTTGAGGCGATACGGCGGTCAGAGGTTGACAGGTGGTGAGGCAAGCTGGTCTAGGTAATGATGGAGTACGTTATGCTTATTCAGGTCCGGGTCTTAATGTAAAGACTGGAGGGGAATGGAGGGGTTTCCAACCACACCCATAAGTGGATACGATGGACACGTTAGAGTTAGAGTTACCTGTTTAGCTAATTATACTTGACCTATATATTTGTATCAATATCTTAGCGGACAAATCATTATAAGCTGTTGCTCTCATGATAAACGTAATTTAGAGAAATGGAGATAGGAGCCGATATAACAAACACCACGAGAGAGAGAAAGAGAGAGAGAGAGAGAGAGAGAGAGGTGAATAGTGGGTATTTGTTTGTCGGAAGAACAAATAGATAAAAGTACATAAATCAGTAACATACATAAATTTCTAAATTGTATTCTTAAAGGTTTTAAGAGTCGCAAGACCTTCACACTCGAGGGCAGGTTTCGTGCAGTGTTCCCCGCAGAACGCTTGAGGAATCGTGCAAATCAAACTCAACAAAAACTTCAAATATTTATTTGCAGTTTTAAGAAAACCAATTCCCCCTCCCCAGCACCGCCTCCACCACCACCTTAAAGAAGACCCCCACTCACGCACACAGTCTATTCCAAATATCTTCCCGTGTTGCCCTGTTACAGCCGAAACAAGTAGTGCAACATATATGCTGAGACAAGGCGATCAATATTCAGAACAACAAGGACACGAGTGACAAAGAAGGAGAAGTAGCTAGCGGTAAAGTAGAGGCATCTCTTCTAATATTTTAAACCTGGGCCCGCGCACATAAAAAACTAGTCTTTAGACAATGTCTAGGCGAAAATCTTCAATAAAATCCCCGGCTTCAAGGACAATCTTGAAATCTGATTTTGTTTTTGTCTCCGGTCTCTGAAAATTAGACAATGTAATTGTCTCTAAAATGTTTGTCCTTATTTGCGGTAGTTTTCTGGCGGCTGGCAGTAGTTTTTTGCATAGAGATACAAGCTATTTTGTAAGATTTGCAGCAGGTGCACAGATAATGGAGAGACAATAAAAAGGAGACAATTTTAAGTAGTTCGCAGAATCGATTCATCGGTGAATATATTTGGGTGATGCATCAGTGACTATTATGACGCATCATCAAGTGTGCGTCCTGAGAGCCAATCAACGCACGCCATCCCCTCACCTGTTCGTTCCACCTGGAGGAACCCTCACTTTTCCTCCTTCGCTCAGAGCATATAGAGGTGTCTGCCACGAGAATTTAAATTTTCTCTTATTTATTCGTGCATTTGCTATTTAGTCACGATGACGAAGGCAAAGCTTTGTAGCAACTGTTCTACTGTACATGTTCCGCCAATCGGAGAGAATTGTACAAATGAGAAGACCGATTTTGTGGAAAATGCTGCGTTGTCTGTACGTATGGATGGTTTGGAAACCATGCTCAAGAACTTGGTATCGTCGCTGGACCCTAAGAAATCCGCTGAACGAATTGAAGTGAAGGCGTCAGACAGTGAGACAAGTACGGACGAGATCTTTTTTGCTACTGGTGGGCGTGGTCCAAGTCGTGAGGAGTCTATCTATGATGTCGGCAAAGCTGCGTATCGTGGGCATCGCGCTAGATCGAGATCCAGATCTACGTCGAGGAGCAGAACACGCCCCTTCGATCAGAAGAGGGATTTGGAGAGAGGTGAAAACATTGACTCTATCGAATCGCTTTTGCTATTAAATTTGAAGCTTGTCAGTAAATTGGTAGATGACAGTAGACCTTATGATGAAATCCAAGGCGTAGTTAACCATTGTGTTACGATTTGCGAGAAGGCTAAATCTCAAGTATATTCTGTAAAAGCTGGCATTCTGTATGACCAGGCGGTACGCACAAGGGCCAACAAAGTTGGACTGTCGGCATTCTCCGATGTGCGCCAGGAAGAAGTGTTGAGATGTTTTGCATATGAAAATTCTAAAAAGGCAGTTGTATC
The DNA here is from genome assembly GCA_942159475.1 of Sthenelais limicola. Taxonomy (NCBI): domain Eukaryota; kingdom Metazoa; phylum Annelida; class Polychaeta; order Phyllodocida; family Sigalionidae; genus Sthenelais; species Sthenelais limicola. Next base: position 109,276,423 of record OW804096.1, on the reverse strand, counting down.
GGTAACCAAAGCTAGTAAGAGTAAAACAGCGAAAGTGTGTTTTAAATTTAATGGCTCGGAAGGTTGTCGTAAATCTCCGTGCGAATACCCACACCGATGCTCGGGTTGCGGATCTGCGGAACATGGTGCTCGTTCTTGCTCATCGAATAAATCGGTTAGCAAATAGGATACGGCATATCGGGGGAGGAGTGTCGAAGTTTTGAACAAGGTAGGAAATAACGACTTTAATGATGTATTTACCGGTATTTGTGAGGTAAACGATGCTGATATTGCCGAGGTTGCGGGTGGCCATTGTTGTTTTGATTGTCATAGTGATGATGGGATGGAATGTGTCCCGGATGTAACGCACTCTCTCGTTGAGTCGGCGAGAACTGTCATGGCCGCCGTTGGCGAATCCTCTTGTGATGTATCGAGTTCGACAAGCGATTTATTTCCTACTACTTCTCCGATAGCGGTTTTTGAAGAAAATACTCTTGATGAAGGTATTTATAGTGATATTTGTCAGGCTGTTGCCGTTTTTCGTAGTTCAAATGACGATGTTAGCAATGATTTTCGCATATTTACGTCTCCTATATCTCCGAGAGGTAGGGTCGTTGATGTTTACGCTGCGTGTGCGCGAGGTCATTGTGAATGTACGCATGTATTAGGAGACTGTACGACCCAACTTATGCCTTGCCGCTGTGCGTATTTACTATTCTCTTTACCTTGTGGTCGTATCGGAAGTTATATCGATGTATTTTTCGGCATTATTGACGGATTTGATGTTATCGATTCTCATGTTGATTCATATGACTGTGAAAATTATAACTCTATTCTTGATCCTGTATACAAAGAGAAAATGGATTCTATTGTCAAAAATGAACTTGCTGAAGGGTTTATATCTGCAGTAGATTATATTCCTACCTGTATTCATGCATTAGGTGCTGTTCCTAAGCCAGATGGTGGGCTTAGGCCGATAACAGACTGTAGTAGGCCCTTATATAGATCTGTAAATGACCATTGTGAATCCCTTGTCCATGAATTTTCTTATAATTCTGTACATGATGCTGTTGATATGGTTGAACGTGATTATTATATGTCTGTAATTGACATCAAATCGGCATACAGAGCTGTTGCCATTAATCCTGACCACCGTCAATATTGTGGTTTTAGATGGGAATTGGAAGGAAAATCCCAAGTATTTGTAGACAACAGGTTATGTTTTGGTCTGCGTACGGGCCCATGTATTTTCAATGCTATTTCAAATTTTGTTGCTCTATGTATGTCTTGCCTGTATAACTGTCCTGTGGTAAATTACCTGGATGATTTTTTTGTGGCAAGCACCTCTTTAGATATGTGTGTGTCTATGAGGAATGAGCTCATAGCCCTGCTCCGATTCCTTGGTTTTCACATTGCTTGGAAGAAAGTCACCTCCCCCTCAAGGCAGTGTGTCTACCTAGGATTTCTTCTAGATACTAGCAATATGACTTTATCCCTCCCGGAGGAGAAGATTAAGAAGTTATCATCTCTGCTGAAGACAGTATCAACTAGCAAGTATATTAGGAAAAAAGAACTTGAGCGCTTGTGTGGTTATATTGCTCATTGCTCTACAGTTTTCCCTGGTGGAAGAACCTTTTGTAGGAGGTTTTTTGACCTCTACAAAGTTATGCTAGCTAAAAAACTTAACAAAATCCCTTTGTCTGACGAAGCTCACATGGATTTAGATTGGTGGTGTGCATTCTCAAAAGTTTTTAATGGTAAGTGTCTCCTGAAGAGGGACACATATTATTTACCTATGGTTTCAGACTCATCATCTAAGGGTTATGCAGCCTACCTTGGTAATGATTGGCTTGCAGGGCCTTGGAACAAAGAGACTATTCCTGCAAGTATGAACATTGTCTCCCATATCTACCCTGCTCCTGCGGAATCCAACCTAGCCTCAAACATTAACATTCAGGAACTGTACCCTATAGTGGTGGGCATTAGGAGATGGGGTCCTGTTTTGAGGGGCTTGTCTCTTCTATGCTTTATTGACAACACCCAAGTTATATGCATGTTGAGGAATGGATCTAGCACCAGTCATCAGTGCATGGCTTGGTTATATGAACTTTATTGGATGTGTTTTATTTATGACATTGTACTGTTGCCTAGATATATCAATACCAATAACAACCTGGTGGCTGATGCGTTGTCACGGTTACCTTATTTGACAACTGATGCTGTTATTCCAGAATCCCTTAGTGCAGCAGATTTGTGCTGTGTCAATAACACTAATTTCATGTGCTCCAGGTCTTCAGAAGTGGTCAGCAAAGATCCTGGAGCTCAAGGAGAGATCACTGGCGGCATCCACAAGGACTCAGAGAGACCGCCAGTGGACTCTATTCTGCAACTTTCTCAGGAGGAATAACACCCCGCTTTTGCCTGTCACCCCTGTGAAGCTGAACTCATTTGCAGCCTTCTTATCGGCGTCTATGAAGTTCTCATCAGTATCTACCTATCTGGCAGGAGTGGTGGCCTATGCCAGGTTACATGACTTCCCGTCTGTGACTTTGTCTAATCCAAGTGTGAAAAGTGTGTTAAAAGGTATAAGGAACTCGGATGGTGCTTCATCCAAAGCTCTACCTATGACTCCTGTGTTATTGCTAAAACTGTTTCTTCATGTGGACAAAAAACAGGAGTTGGACTGTCTGAACTGGTCTGCCTTTGTGTTCATGTTCAGGACACTGGTACGTGTTAGCCACATCATATGTTCTTCTCACATGCTTCGCCGCAAGGACATTACATTTTCTGGTGAAATTATGTCTGTGAGGATTAACTCATCAAAGACGACAGAGACCCCATTCTACATATATGTTAAACCTGTCGCATCCAAGAGACTTTGTGCTGTTTTCTGGGTAAGAAAACTACTGGATCAGCCTATGCCCTCATCTGCTCAGCTTTTTTCGTGTAGAACTGTGCCTATATTAACTTATGATATGCTGTCAGAAAAACTCAAGTATCTTCTATCAAGGGCTGGTATTACTGGTTCTTATTCATCCCATTCATTCCGTAGAGGAGGAGCTTCCTTCATGTGTGCTCTAGGAATTCCTCGTAGTGTCATTAAAAGTAGAGGTCATTGGAGGTCAGCTGCAGTGGACGCTTACCTAGTGACTTCTCCGGTGGAGCAACTCAGGGGTGAGGATTTAGTTGCTCAGGCCCTTAAACAACTATAACTTCTCTCCGGTTTGGCCTTTTGGTAAAAATAAACCTTAGCTCCGCTGGGGTTCATGGCCATTCCCTTGTTACGTTATCTATTTCTAGTTCACCAGTCCCCCAACATATGCAGAATCGATTCATCGGTGAATATATTTGGGTGATGCATCAGTGACTATTATGACGCATCATCAAGTGTGCGTCCTGAGAGCCAATCAACGCACGCCATCCCCTCACCTGTTCGTTCCACCTGGAGGAACCCTCACTTTCCCTCCTTCGCTCAGAGCATATAGAGGTGTCTGCCACGAGAATTTAAATTTTTAAAAATTTTCTTACATTTTGGGAAACTTCCCTTCTGTATTTTTTGTCTGTGTATGTCTGTATGTATTTTATTGACATGTGTTTTGATTCTATATATTGTAATGTATAGGGTAAAAATAAACCTTAGCTCCGCTGGGGTTCATGGCCATTCCCTTGTTACGTTATCTATTTCTAGTTCACCAGTCCCCCAACATATTGGACAATATATATCGTGTTCATAAAGCAGTTTGTCTATTGTCTCTGGGACAATTTTGCAGTCTCTGTGACAATTAGGAGGCCGAAAGACCAAAAACTAAGGACAGCTCCAATAGCTGTCCTTAGGTGGTTTTGTCTTGAAATGTTGGAGTTTTGTCACTAAATTCACAATTTGGAGACAATTTGGAGACAATTTTGGTTGTTTTACATTGAATGCAGTTCATCTATTGTCTCTGGGACAATTCTACAATTGTCTCTGGGACAATTCTACAATTGTCTCTGGGACAATTCTACAATTGTCTCTGGGACAATTCTATTGTCTCTGGGACAATTCTACAATTGTCTCTGGGACAATTCTACAATTGTCTCTGGGACAATTCTATTGTCTCTGGGACAATTCTATTGTCTCCGGGACAGTTTTGAGGCTGAAAGAAAAAAGAATTAAGGACAACTCAGATAGCTGTCCTTAGGTGGTTTTGTCTCGAAATATTGAATTTGTCACTAAATTCACAATTTGGAGACAATTTTGGTTGCTTTACATTACAGGCTTACTCGACCGCCAAACCATGCTAAAAACTACCGCCAGCCACCAGAAAACTACCACAAATTAGGACAAAAACTCGAGAGACTATATAGTCTCATTTTCAGAGACAAAGACAAAATCAGGCTTCAAGGACAAGGACAATCTGACTTTATATGCACACCATTTGAGAGGGTCCTTGAAGCCAGGGATTTTATTGAAGGTTTTTGCCTAGACATTGTCTAAAGTCTTGAAAGTTTCAAAAAACCTTTATTCATCACTGATTACTTACTTGATTGCCCAGGTTAAATTCAGATCTATGGCAAAATTGTCTCCAAATTATAAATTTAGAGACAAAACTTCAACATTTTGAGACAAAACTGCCTGAAAATGGCTATAAGGACAATTTTTTTATGAGCGCGGTTTTGTCTAGATTTTTTAAAAATTGTCTCGTTTTAATTGTCTCTTCTTTATGTGCGCGCCTGCTGGCCTACAGCTTTCATTGAAAACTCATCAATGTTTCTGCCAGATAATATTACATTGCAATTAGATGTAGCGAGGGTCGGTGATCACAAATTTAAGGCCGACACACACAATTAAGATCTCAGATGTTCTCACGATTTGGGATGAAATCATGCAGATTTCTTTTGAAATCGTGTCCATTTTTACTGCACGTCACGACTTCAGGGAAAATTTGCTGAAAACCTGAGCTCATGGGAATGGTGCACACACACTCACGATTTCATGAAATAGTCTGGCCACGATTTCGTTCACATAATTATTATTGAAAGTTAAATGGCCAGACAGAGGTTATATGAAATCATGATCTCATGGATTCTGCTGTCAGTTACTTCGATCATCAATATTAATCTATTGTGGACTAAATTATCAATCTGTTCTTATTACAAACAAAGGTCATTATACATTTAATCCTGAGAATGACATTAACAATGATAATGATTGCATTCATGCTAATATCTAATATTTAATACAGTCATATTCATATTAGACATTCTTATGGCCGGTTATCATAAATGGCCACCATTTACCATTTTGAATAGAGATGTATGCATACAGTCAATTCTCATGAAATCGTGGCAGTCAGTGTTTTTGGTCCCATGGTTCACTGAGCATACATTTTTTTTTGTATATTTCCCATTCCCATCCATTCCATTTTGTTTGTTTTATTACAAAATCGGCCGTACATTTAAATTCTTTAACGAAAATTAATTGTGAACATTAATTTAGGAGTCTACGGGTGCATTGCACTATACACGATAAGATTGTGTCTTAAAGGCCTCGTAACCTGCTCTTAAAGTTACGACTAAGACGGCTTTAAGCCACGAGGATTGTGCATTGCAGAATAGAATCTTAGAGGCCTCTTAGTCGTGTCTTACCAAGACCTTACGAGGTACTTACGACGGACTTACGAGGGTCTAGAGGGGAGAACATTTCATGATACACCTTCCAAAGCAAACAACGTCTCTTTAATGTACAAGTTACTCTTTTTGTTTAAATTGGCTCTCACGAATTGTCGTACAAATTTATTTTTGCTATTTCCAGAATTGTGTATACATGTGTGGGTTATGCCACGAATTTTCGTAGGATTCCACGACAATTCGTACGACAATTCGTGGGTATATTTTGACACGAATTGACACACATTTGACACGAATTCAGCCACAAATGCAGGCAGTACGAATTCGCAGACCCACGATTTTGAACCCATATCATATATCATATATGAGTAATTCTCCCAAACGGGCAGCATTTGATTTCAGAAGGCCATTTTTTAAGTAAAAATAAAATTCGTTGAATCTCTACAATTTTTAGTGTACATATAGCGGCGAATGTCAGCATAATACAGGTGAAGTTTGGGAAGGCTGGGACCAATATTTCGATCCTAAACCTATGATTCAGATACCTATATTCCCTATTATTTTGCCTTATTTCAGCCTCATTAAGCCCGATTAATCAAATTATTTATGGTAGAAATGAGATATACTACTCACTAATTCCTCAGGCAAAATTAAATAAATATTCAAAGCTAGAGAATGGATGTTTGTTGGCAAATGAAGACCTGGTTCTAACCAGAAGTTTTTGTAAAAATATTCATTTTATTACTATAAAATCATTGTGTTGGAACACAAGGATCTCTTTTTTTTTGGTAATGATTATGGCGTAACGGCGACGCTATGGCGTAACGGCGACACTGATACACAAGCTGTCCTGAATTTAACATCATCAATATTTAATCATATTAATATTTTTCACCTTTTTCAAGCAGGCATGAATAATTATAAGGATATATGGTTGCAATTACATGAAAATGTTTTTTTTTAGAAAAAATATTGGACATATATCACATGTCATAATACGACCAAAAATATTCCCACACCAGTTCAAGGAATTTTATGTGAGGTAATAAAAGGTTACAGGGATATCATGGGCTATTAACTTTTCTTTTTTGGGGTACCATAGCTCCTGTCCTCTACACCTTTTTTAGGATTTTTTAGAGCCTTACAAGGCATGGATTTAATAATAAACTTTAAATTTGACATTTATTATTAACTTTGCTTAATAATAGCAATCTATGTAGACTGACATTAATAATTTCCGAGTAGTTTTTACACGATTCTTATGGCAAAATGCTTAAAAATCTACGTCACGCTTTTGTTGCCTATGTCACGTCGCCTACGTCACGTCTGCCGTCACAAAATGTCAGAAATCGTCTCCCTATAACATAATATATAATATTATAACCTTTATCTTTAAAAGATTTGCCTCTAAATACTTAAACAGAACAGGAACAATCAATTCAAGTATTCAAGTCAACTTTAAAAGGTAAACGAGGGCAATGAATGTTATATATATTCTAAATATAATGAGTTATATAATGTGAGTACATTATATATGACAGAGGGTCAATGACCTGTCACCCTTGCCGCTGCCATTATGATTACCATTACTGAATGGTTATTTGGCTCTAACTTTTCTTCTAATTAGAATATTTTCACAAACTAAAAAGTGTTATCCTCCTTATGTCGAGACCTATCAAGTACAAAATAGTTCAATACATTATGTGCATATTTGTTTTATTTATTTCTAATCTAAATTCTCATTCATGTAATAATATGAACCATTATCTGACATGCTATTTTTGGCATTTTTTTTCATATCTGGGATCTATTTTTCGATCCCCCTGTGAAAAAATTACTAATAATCCGAATGGTTCCATACTTGGTAGTTCAATGCACATATATATAAAGCTGATAAAAAATAACAAATCAACTGATTAATGTAAAATTTATATTTTGGGTACCCAGTGGGGTCTAGGGGGCCAAATGTTGGCAAATTAGTGGGAATTGGCCATGTATGTGATGTGTTTCAGGAAAATGAGTCACTAGTCGCAAAATATGGATTTTGAGATACCATCATATTTGAAAAGATGAGATCAAGCTGATCCCAATGATTATAAACATTAGTAAAGCTGACAAGAATTTCTAGATTTAAATTTTATATTTTATTATGATGAATAATGTCACTACACACATAAATATATAGAATATGTGCCGAAAGTTGAATAAATCTTGATAAAAATCAGATTCAGAAGATGGTTATTTCCATTTCGTACAGAAAATCGTGGCAGAATTCGTGAATGTGTGGGCTAACTTGCCACGATTTCAGATTTTTATGAAATCGGGTCTCAATTCGTGCATGTGTGGGCCAGAAAAATACTCACGATTTCAAATTATTTTGCTTCAAAATTCGTACGAATCCGTCCACGAAATGTGAATTCATACGAATTCCAATTCGTGAATGTGTGCGTGGGGTTTTAGAGGTGGAGAGGGGGGACGGGGGGGGGGCGGTGCTGGTACATGACATATAGGGAGAGAGAGAGGGGAAAAGAGAGAGAGTGAAGCCGGATGGGAGGGAGAGGAGTGAGAGTATAACCATGGGAAAAACTATAGGCATGTGTGTGTGGTGGGGTTGGGAGGAAGGGGCAGGGAAGGGGAAGGGGAGGGACGGGGAGCTGAAAATGTTATGCTTGTGGCCCCTATCCAAAATAGTATAACAACTTTTTTTTGTATTTATTTATTTTTCCTAGTGTTTCTTACACATTATAATGCTTACAGAAAATAATTCATGCTAATATTAATTTATTGATTGATGAAACCTGGACACATTAATATTCCAACCCACTATCATAATTATTAGGAAGGTCGAAATTACATATAAATATTTTTTTAGAAAAGACATTGGAGATATATCATATCATGATATGTCGTTGTAACGCTACAGAAAATATTCCCTTACCAGTTCAAGGAATTTTATGTAAGGAAATAAAAGGTTTCAGAATCATCTTGGGCTAGCAACTTTTATTTTTTATCAAAATATATATGTCCATCTTTCGTACACACATATACTAAATGCAATCTAATATTAATGTTTTGTCTTGGGGTATTTCATTCTTTTGAAGCTGATAGATGACGATTCTGGCATAAGAACTTTGAAAGTATGGTTCCCAGCGCCTCATTTTTGCCAAGGAACTCAAATAAAATGGTTATAATCATGTGTGATCATCCCAAATACAGGTTGTAGAGACCCTAGGCTGGAAAATCAAATGGTATCCGATTGGGAGAATTACTCATATATGATATAATATAAAAAAGAGCTGTACAATAAATCAGTTTCCATGGTGACAGGTCTCATGCTATATACTTATCATACACCTATCAGTGTTAACAATGAAAAGATTGTGGTCTATGTGGGAGACATGGGTTCGAATCCCAGTCCCGGCAGCTTTTTTAACAGCCATGTTTGTCTAAGATGTCCTAAGATATGCTAAGAGGGGTTTATCCACACCTGTTTTGGTGCTCATAAATTCTTAACTTTACAAGAGCTCTGAGAGTACTCTGAGAGTAAAATCGTATATAGTGCAATGCACATTTTGCTAAGATGGAGTTACGAGGCCTCTAAGAGTGGTTTAACACAGAATCGCATATAGTGCAATACACCCTACAACAATTTTTACACAGACACACTCATACAAGATTTGGTGCACGATTTTGCAGTTAGAATATTTGACGTGAACACAAGTTTTTTGAAATCATGTGACTCAAATCGTGCATGAAATCTTGTATGTGTGCGTGAAAATTGGACGCACATCTTTACGTGAGTTGATGTAAGTCTTGTCGGCTAGGCGGCCGTCGACGTATGTGGGGAAATGAGATCATACAACTCGTCGTGAGGCCTCCAAATCCTGACTGTGTGCGACAGCCTTAAATTAAATGTCTGTCGAACATTACACCTCGTTAAGACACTTCGTAAATGAGTTTTCTCTTCGTGACATTGGGTGCAAGGGGCTTTTGAAGGAATTGTATTTGAATCACTGGAATAAATGATACATGATTTACAACTCTAGATGGTAAGATTTAATTGAATGGCACTCAAAAAGCCATTTACTTCCAGAAACAGGACAAATCTCAGAATTCGGGCACACCTTGGTTTCAACCCCCATATGAACTGGATGAAACCCATTTGAAACTCTGGCTGCCAATTCTCTAATTTTAGATGGGCAGGCCACCTTCTCTCTGGGTAAATTAACTTGTAATCCACTTCTACTGACATTCAAACCGATGTTGAATAGAAGAAATTGAAATCCAGGTACTCAAATCAGTTCTAGTGCGATCTAGGTCAATTATTGTTAAGGGCCTAGTCCACTAAGCCAATTCTCATGCGATTCTCACATAATTTAGTGCAAAAGAGTCCTCTGCGGTGCCAAATCGAATGTGTAGTGAACCGCAGATTTGTGGGCACGAGTTCACGAAATACCAAGAAAGAATCATGATAACGAAAAGTATTCGTTTCAGCTGGTTTTATTACCCAAATTGCATGCAGTGCTTGAATTTTCGCACATAGAATACGACTGCCAACAGCTCCCTGTATGAAATACAGTAGTTTTTCTGCGATTTCAAGGGAGAATTACTTGCATATGCGATAACCCAATCTTGCTCATCCTGAACCTGCAACAGGACCGCCCCCATAGCTATTCCACTCGCGTCTGTATCCAGAATACTGGCCATGCAGTGGCTTGCCATTCATAAAGTCGCCTTGGCCAAAAATTGCCATGGCCTATCGTCCCTGTGAGACGAACCTTATTGTAAGCAGTTTTCATGGCGCCAAAGACATCCCACTTCCTACAAGTACTGAAGAAGCTTTATGTAATCCTCACATTATCAGCACACTTTGGAATGATAGAAGTTCTATTATAACCCACGCTTACAAAGGGGGGATTGTCTAAAGGTGTGGTCGCTGGTTAGAATATTGCGGTACTAACCTTCTATAGATAGAGATGAGGTCTAACAGGTCTATCCTTTCTGCTGTGGAAAAGAAGGGAATATAAACGAAACGGATTGGCTTTAGCAGCCGATTCATTTTTGTGAAAGAACATATATATAGTGATCGGCAGCAATACTGAACCTATAGTACAGTCGTCACTTGGTTTTTCATACAAATCCGCAAAAGTAGAATGGATTTCTCTGCCCAAGCTTCAGCGGTCAGTAATTGCATCACAGTTGATGGTATGAAAATTATTTAAAGACCCTTTTCAATGAAAGGATTACAAATACCAAAGTATGCTCGATTTAAAATTTACTTGAAAAATATACACAATTGGAGTTTTTAACCAAATTTCGTCATTTATAGCTTATGATTATGCATCGATGCCTAGTTTGTAATCTCTAGCCTTTTTAGGAATGTTGTCGGACATCATTTTTGAAGGACACCGTTTGACCTCCTGCCATGCACCTGGCCTCACCTAAGATTAGAATAGTTATCTTATTCCGTCCGTTCTAATGTCCAATTTAATGTTTTAAAACCTTGCTTAAAATGCATGGCATGTACTGATAATAAGTTGAAGGAGGAGAGGAGGTAATATTTATAAACATATGGGTAAATTCGTAAGAGAAATGTACAATTCAACAATCCTCTCTATTTTCTGTTCAGAAATAGGATATTACAGCATTCGACAGTTCTACCAAATAATGCCTAAGAAAATATTCTCCTGATAATTCATTTTCCGGACCCCTATGAAGGTTGTGTAGGTGATTCTATGATTGGCTCTATTTTATCGAAGCAGTGTAATCAGTTGTATTGTAATGTTTGGGGCAGCCATCGCTTGTGTTTTGTCCTTCGCCCTACCAACTTTAACATCGCTATAGTCGGAATGAGTTCATGTATCATGTATCCAAATGAGGGAAACCCTATCTGTCTTTCGAACAGAATTGGTGCATGTTTTAGATTTCGACTTGTCAACCATAAACCAAACAGTTCTGGATATTGAGCAGTACATTAATGAACCAAGAATATTTGTATTGAAAAGGATATTTTGATTTCTAACTTTTTAAAGGATGTTTAATATAGATAAAATATAGAAAGTGTCGACAACTATTTGCATTGCATTACGACATGTTACGAATGTTACTTGCGGAACGGAATATTTCCCATGGTGTGAGAACCGAGCAATACTGTCAGCAACATAGTACCGATCTCTTAATGAATTATTGTGGTGAATTAATGAATATCAAAATGTATGACAATTTTTCTTTCCTAGCAATTCCAATTCGATGTACAACATGGTTCTTACGTTGGTGCTCTTGGAAAAAGAAATAAATCGATTTTGCAAAAACAAAAAATATTTCAAAGTATAATGATTATGTCATTCAGTTTGAACAGATGGAGGCAGTAGTTTGATTACTATTTGTGAGCCAGGATGCCAGTGTAAAAATGCCCAGCTATAGGTTTTATTACAGTGTCGTTTCTTTCTACATCACCTTTTGTTAGAACACCCATCATGTGCATCCAAATGACTCTACAGAATGATGAATGAAGAATTCTGTGAACCAAATGCATAGCTGGTAGAATCGGGCTGTAATCTAAGTCGGCAAGCAGCGATGACATTTTTATATTAAGACGGTATTTACGTACTATCGGTGTATCTGGCATGAAATGCATGTGAATAAAGACCAGCAGGAGTTAGCAGGTCATCCATCGGGAGAAGTCTATGATAGCTAGGGAATGTTCGGAAGACAATGTGAATTTCATTAGGCTTTGAAAACTCAAAGTGCTCCGGAGCCACCATGATGAAACAAAACCGACATTGCCGCCTAGTCCTTACCTTGTTTCATTTCCTAGTTCGGAAACTATCAATACTACATCCTTCACGCAGATCCATCGATGTATTGACTGGTCATTTGGGAGAGTATGAAAGGGAGAAATCTCTCACAATCATTCCCTCTGATCTGCCTAAGGGGCATGGGGATTCACGCTCCAACCTGAGGCTCAGGACTGCTGGGTCTTCCTCTTGCAAAAGAGAATTTAAGAACAAAGCTACCTCAAATGAGAAAACAGGCCGACTATTTTGTGCCTGTCTCCTTGATGCACAACCATTGAGTTCTCTGCTCAAGCTCAAGCTCTTCCTGAAACCTGAGAGGGAATAAGTCAGAGCCTTGTGATGTTGGTATCTGGCTTTAGGCTAGAGTCCATGTGATGCACCGAAGAGTGCACCCGATATTGAACCAAAATTGGAACTAGCGAAAGAGGATCGCTGTATAGCTTCATATAGCTGTCTAAAGGATACCCACACAAGTATTTGCAGTTGACACAACATTTTATCATAAAAGATGACAAATACCCGGCCTGAATTCATTTTCATGTTCTTCCTAATAAAATAAAATAAAATAAAATGCCTGAGTATGTCCACATTAGCTTGAGACACAGACTTAACATTTATTTTATTTGTAGATGTTTCACATTCTGTGATACGTTTCAATCATACGAACATGCATTTTAGAAACATAGACAATATTATTATAAACATGATTATGTTCAGTACATTAAATTTCAATGGAATTTTAAAGATTCAACAATTACTTCTCAATTTACATTAGGCAAGTACAAGATAATATAACACTTTAAACAGTACGAACCATGACACAATCAAATTAAAAATGTAATCGCTGTTGGAAATAACCTGATAGAAATATCCCCTTTTCATTTTTAAGAGGATTGTATGTAACCTTAGCATAGTTTGTATGTTTGTTTGTTTAACTTTTATTCATCTATGAGTGATTGCGTCAGCCGGTCTCCTCCATTTATTTTAGGCGATTTACATGCCGTGCTGGTAAGGTTCGGAAAATCAAGACTTGGTCTAAAAAGCCTAGTTAATACCTACTAACTGTTGACATTTGGGTGGAGTACTAATTAAACAAGACATGATTGCACAGCGATGCCGTGCACAGGTCTACATCGGTAATTTATTCTGATGTACCCGAACCATATATTTTTGTCCGCCATATGAAACCATCTGGTCACATTTAATAATACATTGACCGATGAACCCTAGTTTCTTGAGAGTATGGAAGCATATGCAGCAGGGGAGTATTAAAATTTACACCATACATCTCCTATATTCATACACCAACTAAAGAGCATCCACACGAAACGTTTACCAATGTCTATTTGCTCATGGGATAGATTTGATATATATATCCTTGGCCATTTGGCGGTCATCTTGGCTAATGTAGATCATGCAGATTATTGATTATTGTCAATAATGTTATATTAGGCAAAGTTGCCAATAACCATCGCAACGTACACGTGTGAAACTTTTCCATTATTGACGGGAGCTTTTACTGAGGATGCTGCTTTGTGGCAAATCTATGCAGCATTATTCAATGCTGTAGTTAACCCGGAGGTCTTTTATAGTTCGAGGCACCTGTTCTGGCCTTTGATACGCGAAGAATGTTAATACCGGATAGAAATTCTAAGAGCAAAAACGCGTTTAGCGCTCAACCCGCGCACCCCCCCCCCCCCCTCGCATTTTTATGTTTAATGTTGTGCATGCCAGCCGCAACAACAAAAGTAGAGCGTGTTCAATGAAATCTGATCTTGAAATATTGCAGTTGGACTGAATTTGCCAAGTAATAATGGATAGAAACAGCGGACTGCGAACTATTGTATATATATATCGAAGCGGTTTTATAATCGAGTATCTGTCCCTGATGAAGTCAAAACGTACAGTACAGCATATTCAACCCTTCCATTGGTGTGTTGAAAAAAGGTTTGCATCTAGATATTTACAAGCGAGCTGACATCTATGCTTCCTATATTATCGATGGCAAGGATATTCCACCTTGTTTAGAAACTCATTATCCAATTACTTACGCAATATCCTTTTGTACATCATCCCTTAATTGCATTATTTATACCATGGCCACCCCTTATCTTGAGGGATGCTGGTGAGATAACGTTACCTACTGAGTGCAGGAAATCAGACCATTTAGATATATTTAGGTGTATAGAATAAATAATTACTCATTGCCACCTGTTCTTAAGATAACTTATGAACTAATGTGTATAGATTCATCTTTCAAGGAACATCGATTAATGAAGTCATTCCATGTTCAACTTATAAATGATGACTATAATCACCATTGCATCGATTCCAGATCACCCTTTTTGATCAATTGTTATATCTATTACCTATTTATCAAGGCTCCCGTGTTATAACATACCGTATTCAGCATTCTGGGTATATTTGTTGTTTTATATCGTATATTGCAAGGGAACATACTAAATCTTCAGATGAAAAACAAATTCAATTTCTAGAGAACCCATATAAGTTCCACTCACTAGGGTTGGCATTTAAAGACCAGGCTCTCATCAGAAGCGTGGACAGAATGTCGAGAAGCATTGGTTTCCACCACCTATAAACTGCTCATAGGTCAGACAGAGCAGCTCTCCAAATGGGAAAGAGGGTTGGTGATAAGAAGTGTAATTGAGAATGGTCGTTACCGATAACTTATTCTGGGGAAGGTGGCAGCATAGCCATGACCCTATTGGGCCCAAGGGACGGCTGACAAAATGACGCAGAACAAACCGTATTTATAAACTGGGGTCTTGATACGAAGCTATCAACTCTCACATCGGTCTGCCTAACTTCATAATTCAATTTTTTTATGAGAAAAACTATCCCCCTAGACCTAATTGCTGACCGACGGGGGAAATATTTCCATAGGAAAATATTTGGGCAGTGCCCATGCGTAGTTAATCACGCGCATCTCTTCGAGAACGTATAGTACATTGACAAAGCATAAACAAATATTTCGATCACATTTTATGACTGGTCTGGTTTTACTTTCATGCTGTGTCACATATGGCAATGGGACCATTCTCCATATGTAACATAGGAAATAGAGTATTCCTCATTCGGAAGTTTTGTTCGCTTTAATTGTTACAATATACATGTTTGACATAATTGACACATACAGTGGAACACGTCTAATGCGACCACCCTTGGGACTGAACGATTTTTGGTCTCATAGCGAGCTGGTCTCTTTAGAAAGAGGGTTGGGGAGAGAGGGCGCGATTATCTGAAGTAGTCGGAATGGAACTTTTCTAAATTGGCGTTAATAGACAATCTTTGCTTTATGACTAATGTGAATATCGTTTAAAGAATTGATTAAACTTTTCGTAGCTTGAAGCTGGTAGAATTAAGTTACCCGCCTGCCATGCATGCATTGTGGGTGATTTAGTGTGGGAAATAGAGAGAAATTATATGTATTGAACATTTAAATACTTGACTGAGACAGAAATGGACTAAGAACTTTTACTGATAGATCTTAATGGATATATATCATACAACACAAATCAATTTAATCATTCATGGGAAAATACTATATAATGTCGATCTGTTATATTATTACTAATGTTTCAAAATAATATCACGTATTTTATGATATGGTAATAATAATTCTCTGCACATTGTAACATACTACTAAACCGTCTAGAGTAAGCCTATACTAGTAGGTAGTGACTTCTGAATACTGGGGAGAAGTGGTCGCGTACGTGGCTTCTAACACCTTCACTGAGTGAAAGGCTAGCTTTTCTACCATTGTGGATTCATTTGGCTGAGCGGGAGGAAAATGGTCTTAATTCAGTGAGTATTTGGCTGTTTGGGACTGGTAAATGGTGGCCACAACGTGAGTTGGTCTCTGTATAAAGTGGTCGCTATTTTTATTTACAACAAGCGCCTTCGGCACTTGGAATATAGCAGGTTAGGTCTGCAATTCTTTCTTTTCCCCCTCTCCTCTTCACTCTCCCCTCCCGCCTTTCTCTGGCTAAATCCTGAGAAAGAAAGGGAACGATACCTTCATTATTTTGAATGTTAGACTTGCCAAATTTAAGACTGGAAACCTATTTGAAAACAGAAATAATGAGGATTTAAGATTAGCATTTTAAGAATTTTAGGAGATAAAAAAAATAAAGGAGAGAGATAGATAAAGAAGGGAGGGGGAGAGAGCACAATTGAGGAGAGGGGAGTGGAGAAGAGAGGGAGAGGAGAGATGAGAAAGGCAGATATAAGAGGGTTTCATTGAAAAGTACTTGCAACCCCCCTCCACACACACACCTAAACTAACATGATATTTTAAAATAATCTTTAATCTTGATCACTTTTATTACCAATTTGTCATCCTCTTACATGTATAATCTTTGAAAAATAAAGTACGGTATTTTTCAATTCAAGTCAATATTTCGATTTCAAATAATCTTAAACCTCTTCCTTATGCTCTCCCTTCCCAGAGCACGAAATCAACTTTTTTCTTTATAAGAGATTTAATTACCCGCCCAGACAGAAATCTTACCCGCCCGCAAATTACTCTAAATTAAAGAAGATCAAATTCCATAATAATGCTTATATAATTCTTATATACTTGCCGAACCTCTAAGAAGGATGGTTGCAGCAGCATAAAACAATAAGAGCATGATAATTTAAGTCCACCAACACCTTAGCTATCTTTAGCTATGCGTAGCCATTGTCTCTCTAGGCAGTGAGGGGAAGGGGAGGGTTGACTTTCTACCTGCGATTACATAAGCGTGAGCGAAAGCAAGCTGTGGTGGAGGCAGCAAGGCATGACGTGACGTCATGGACAATTGAGGGGGTTTTCCAGGGCTAGTGGACATGGGTAAACAAAGGATGAGGGGAGGGGGAGAAGACCAATGGGGGAGAGGACCAATACTTGTAAACACATGGGCTATGGCGGAAACAGCCGAGTGGGAACAGCTTGTTGGAAGGAAAGAATGGAGGGGAAAAACACACAAAAACGCATGTTGGACATAACTGTAGGTGACAGAATAGGTTTCCCCAACATATTCACAACCTAGGAAGTACTTAAGAAAAAACGGGGAAAAAAAGTCTGACGCCTGGCTTATCCCACGTGTACCCTGGTACGCCTACCTCTGGGAGCGCAGGGTTCACCGAGCCGTAACGAATCTCGTATGCTGCGATATGCTGCGAGTTTCCACGAGTACCCAAAACTCGAGGAAAGGAAGATTTCATTGTATAGGCTAACATCTAATAGAGGGAACAAATTCGGGACTGAGAAAAACTGGGTGTCATCTTTTTATTAGAAACAAAGGCCAGTATATTCAAATCATTGCTACAAAAATTGCGTGTCGACTTGCTCGTCGATGTATTATTTATCGCGTTGCCTGAAGCTCAATATCAGTATTGGACCCACTCCCATGTTCTTCAACTTTCGAATCAAAATAGTTGAATGCTTTGCGGACATCGAAATATTACAGACAGGCAACAATAATTATTCTCAATAGAGGGAAAGTTTAATTCAAGATATTCGTGCGTTGCTCCAAGCGTTGATCTTCCCTTCCTAAAGCCATACTGTGATTCATTGAAAAAATAATACTCTTTAAATAGTCATGTTATGTTGATGCATCATGGCACTATAGTGATTGGACGAATATTATCCAAATTTCTTTTGTCACCGGATTTTGGAAATAGAATCTATTTCCTTAATTACAAATAAGTTTTCCATTCACCAGGTATATTCTTCTACAATACAACTATTCACTGGATATGTAAATGACTTGATGTTATCTAGGAGCAATGCTCGCAGGATATAATTATCCACATGCAATGATACCAGAGCTCTTAGTTATATAAATTGTCTACCTCCGCTTTTACCTCGGTACATTGGAGATCTATTCCAATATCAAATTTGACTCTAGATCAGTTTGGTTCATACCATGCATATTCGCAAAGAAGTTATTTGCATACTCGTTTCCTAAACTATAGTTCAACCATGCGCGATCCTTATTCTTGTTCAAATTGATATTATTTAAACTCCTCCAAATTACTCTCATGGTGTTAAAACGTTCTTATGCCCCAAAATATAATATTACCGAAGCCATTCAGTTTAACATATCGCGTGACGGTATCCCATGACAGTTTGCTGTTGTGACGAATCACATAATTCTTGATTAATATATTTACCATGTTTGATGTTATAACATATTCCGCATGATGGGCATATTTGTTCGGATAATGAAAAGAGACCAATAATCGAAAATTGAATCGAAATCTGATTGGTCCTTGAAAGAGGGTTTCAATGACACCAATAAGATTTTAGTACTAAGTGAGCGTTGGCCATCGAATCAAATATTTAAACATTCTCATCCTATCTGCCGCCGAGCCAAGAGGTGCTGCCTGGGAAACATTTTGGTATTAGCCTGTTTATCATTGTTAACAATTTATATAGTGGAATAAATATGGTTAGGCCTATGTTTCGCCAAAATATATTAACCTCGCCTCATCAACGAGTCAATAATATATTTATATTCATCTATAATTACTGATACAGTTCTCGTACCCCTCAGATATATAACTAAATGTATGCATAAAGGGGTTTTGTTTCAACTGTTTTATTCTTTAGCAATCATCAACGTGAATTGTAATCTGAAGGTGATAATTCCAAAACACTAATTTCCATTATCGCTTTACCTAGGGATAGGACTCAGAAATATAATGTTATTATTATTAATAAAATATTATCTTATAATTTCGATTGCTGGTTAATTTTTACTAACTTGAGTTTCAATTTAAGGAAATACCTATAACTTTCACGTAATTCTTTTTAACGTTGTTTAGTATAATTGTGGCAATTGATATAACAGTACATGCCAGTGCGTGCGCACTATTTCCCATCAGAAGCTGATATTGGACACTCTATCTTAGGCCTTGGGACAAGATGAATCAATAGGAGATCCCCCGACAAATAACTGTTGTGTTAGGGTTATTGGTTATGATCATGGTGTTTTAGCTATCTGGCCTCCTGAATATACGGTGGTAGAACTGTAATTCAGAATCAGAATGGCCTGGCCATTCGCTTGATTCAAATAGAAAGGGCACTTAGTTGAATGCTATGAAGATGTACATCCAAAGAACGAATTGCAATGCCTTAAAAGTTGCAATATCAACATCATCAAGCAGTATATATTATATATAGCGGAGGAATGATTCCATGATTCACCAGTCTCGCCTAGTTATTTATTTAACTTACCTAGTAGATATCAGATTATATAAATATTTATCCTATTCATGGTAGGTCACTTATGAATACCATGTACTTTGCCCTGATGCTTCCCCGCTCGTATCACTTCTTGTCCCAACCCCACCATACTCCCTCATTTACGAATAGATAATTAACTATAAATGAATTAAAATAGTCAGTAACCCTCACCACCCATCTCATCCCATCTCCTCGTAACACATCCAATCAAACAACAAGTCCAATCAAATTCATAATTGACCAACATTATATACACATAAGATAAATATGAATGTTGTATGCTTTGAAGTTAACTTTTCTTTTCTAATTACATAATGTACATTATTAAATAACGGTACTTAATAACAATAATTCCCTGGTCTGCAAAGATTAAGTAAAAGAATATTGCAGCAGCTCGCTATGAAAATTACATGAATTTGTGAGAGTGTATCTGTTGCTTATTATTCTGAATAAAAATCTAACGGTGGAAAAAAAATTAGATAGGCAGGTGGGGGGATAGGAACTCGCCTTAGAACTATCATAGGGAATCATCATATTCCTGAGCTTCCCGCAACAATATAGTTATCATACAGTTTAACCGCAATAGAATATGAGCATCGGCTTTGTTAGCATATCGTAAGAAATTAAGTATCAGTTAGAACAGTTTCATTGTTGGGCCGTTTTCCAGTTACTGCATGGTATACTATTTTTTTTTATCAGTTAAACCACTTTTACTGTCATCTGAGATTCATACGAACAGCCCGAACCAACTGAGGTAATACTAAGAAATAACCAGGGACTGCGTTTCAAATTATTTATCCCAAAAAGCGAAAGGAGCAGGCGTTCTTGCTTTTATCAGGAATTAGTGACCTGGAATGATTTGGAGAGACTGGTAAGAGATAAGAATGATAAGAACAGCTTCACACGAGATATAAAGATACTGTATCAATCCAAATTTGAAGATATTGATGACCATGTAAGAATATAATTGTGTCAAAGTAAATAAGGAATGTAGCCGCAACTGATTGTAATTGCTCTCATGTAAAATGAATTGTTTTTTAAATATTTTTATCTGTTACCTATGCGACAAAAAAGTCCTTATAAGGGCTGGCGATGAAATAAGGTACATAACGGAATAGTAATACTTTGTGATGTGAGAAGAACCTAAATGATTGTGATAATTAGCGAAAGTGGTATAAGTAAATGATAGAGAGAATAAATTCTCATAGTGAATAATTTTGGAATATATAAATTTCAGCAGTATTAGAAAGTGTATTAATATGAATGTAAATATGTAGAAGGCAACGCAATAGGATATCAACATTGTTGACGAGCGTATTTTGTTATATTCTGTAAATGATTGGCTGTAATAGTAATAAAAAAAAAAAAAGTTTACACTACTAACTATTTCTTTGTACCCTCCGTCTCCACATATAATGTGCAGTCCAGATGCGGTCCCATGTGGCAATGGTAGGTAATCGGTCTAATTTGTATTGCATAACAGGTAGGCCTACACGCCCCATTTCACCCACCTTGATCCCAAGCTTTTTTTATGTATATATATACAGGATAACTAATGAGTTGGTTAAAAGATTGTGAATATTGCATGAGTTGCGCAGCAACGAGTGCAATATTGACAATCCTTCAACCAACGAGTTAGTTATCTGATTTATTATAATATATATGCTTTATATAAGACAGAAAAATGTATATTTGTAGAAATATTCCTATTATAAGATGCTTGATAGTGTTTTTTTTGTGTGAATAGACTTGGGCATATTACTATGCACTGCGCTGTTCTACCATCACTGCGAAAACAAGTTAAGAAATATAGCTCACAGTTCTGAATCAATTTTAGAAACTTTCACAGCTTAAAATCTTAATGGTTTGGGAAAAGGTAGGCATCAATAAAGATGAAAGGATTTTATTTCTTTTTTGTTTTTAAAAGTTTTTATTCAGTCTATTAACAGATTCTTTCTTCATCCGGGGTCGATCACACGATTTTACATCATACCCTCTCTTTTCCTGGACATTGGTAGTTATTTAAAAGGGAGATTGAAAAAAGCAGGAACATATTTACTTCATGCGCATGGAAATGACCGTTTTTTTAAAAAAAAATAAAATAAGACATGTACAGAGGATGACTTTTTGGTAACATTCGAGGTTTATGTACGGGGTATGACATTTTGGTACCCAGTCATGATAAATTACTCTGATTTAAAAATTTGTTATCTAAAGGATTTATGTACCGGGAATGACTTCTTGGCAGCACGAAAGCTATACATTTGATATGACCCTTTATTTCCTAAAGAGGGTTTTTAACATCGACAGCGACGTTTCTACAACTACCTTAAACCTATAATTCCCATATGTACTGAGGATGACCTTTTGGTAGCCGTCTTAAAACATATATATTAACAAAATTTGTTATCTAACAAGGATTTATGTACCGAGAATGACTTCTTGGCAGCACGAAACAGCTAAGAAAGGATTTTACTTTATTAATTCGTTTGATATGTATATTACACCTCTACTTGCGTTGAAAGTTACGACGATCTCTACAGATCATTTTGTTGTCATTTGGCCACTGCGGGAAACTCGCTCACGTTTTCGAATCAATTTCCATCCTTGTCACAACCTTAAATAGTTTAAAAAACTCAGTAACCAGTTATCAAAGGATACCCTTAAATAAGATGAAAGTATCTTTGTTTATTTCCCTCATTTGATCTAGATTTTACAATTTACCTTTCTGCTTCCCTTTTTGCCTGCGTTGACAGCAACTTGCGTGATGTCCCTCTTGGGCCTACTTTTGGCAGCCATGCATAGGCGCCTAAACAATTTGATACTTAACTAAGAATTATTAAAATATCTCCAAAGATTCATCTATAACCATGAATTTCTTGGAAAAATAATTTGGATAATTAGTGTTCATTTTGGACACTATAAGAAGGTTTACAACAGCACTTCTACTGCTGTTGTAGGTCTTTTAAGTCCCGCACATTTTCCCATTCAGAGCATGGAGTTGTATACAGCACAACTCCGAGTGTGGAGTTGTATACGGACACAACATATACAACTCTACTATACGTCGTTTCAACGGCAACGCGTATATAATAAACATATTTATACGAGCATTTCGAGGTATATCCGCCAAGAGAAGACGGCCGCTGGTGAGCATAAGAACAGATTTGCGAAGGTCCTCCAAGTACAAATGAGGACGTTTTAGAAGTGCAGTAGCTAAAATAATTGGACCAAATCCACCAAAACTTTGGTCAAATGAACTTTGATTGGTTGGAAAAGGATGGAACAAAAGGTAGAAAATATTTAGATTTTGACTGAAGTTAACTGAGGGTGCAGCTGTAAAAGGAGCTCCTGTAATGGTCACTTTATCACAGTCAATACTAATGGGGGCTAATGAGAAACAGACCAAGGATATGCCGAGGCAAATTAAATATACCCCAATTGATAAGATATGTGTGCACATCTTTACTTAATTGGCACTTATACGACGAGTTCGAGCAAGGCGCGTTAATAAAGAATGAGATCAGAGGCGTATGAAGACAGAATTAACACAGTAGGGTGAGTCCTATATTCTACACTGGAGTTCATGTGGAGAATGAGTCATATAAGTTGATTATTATACATGCCTAATTGTGCATGTAAAATGTATGTATTTATATGAATTAATAATACTGTAATTTATCATATTATCTGGTTTTCTAACCAGAGAAATAACTAGAAATAGGTGAAACGATCAGGGAAGAAAGCCCTCGCTCCAGCAAACTTGCATTGCTAAACTTGCATTGCTAAACTTGCATTGCTAAACTTGCATTGCTAAACTTGCATTGCTAAACTTGCATTGCTAAACTTGCATTGCTAAACTTGCATTGCTAAACTTGCATTGCTAAACTTGCATTGCTAAACTTGCATTGCTAAACTTGCATTGCTAAACTTGCATTGCTAAACTTGCATTGCTAAACTTGCATTGCTAAACTTGCATTGCTAAACTTGCATTGCTAAACTTGCATTGCTAAACTTGCATTGCTAAACTTGCATTGCTAAACTTGCATTGCTAAACTTGCATTGCTAAACTTGCATTGCTAAACTTGCATTGCTAAACTTGCATTGCTAAACTTGCATTGCTAAACTTGCATTGCTAAACTTGCATTGCTAAACTTGCATTGCTAAACTTGCATTGCTAAACTTGCATTGCTAAACTTGCATTGCTAAACTTGCATTGCTAAACTTGCATTGCTAAACTTGCATTGCTAAACTTGCATTGCTAAACTTGCATTGCTAAACTTGCATTGCTAAACTTGCATTGCTAAACCTGCATTGCTAAACCTGCATTGCTAAACCTGCATTGCTAAACCTGCATTGCTAAACTTGCATCCCATGATGTCAGTAAAGTACTAGTTCTTTACAACTTCATAAGTAAAGAACGGCTGTCGGTCCCTCGGTATTGAACATGTTGTGTGGCACAAAGCAAGTCTCTTTGGTGTCCGTTCTAGAGAGGTTTTACTAAACCCTACAGCCTAAGACGCTATAAGCATCACACCCCTAGGTACCTAATTAATTGATTAATATAGTACACCCCAAGACGCTAAACGTCGCACCTCTAGACACTAAATAAACGTCGCACATGTGGGGTTTACCATCTTCAGAAGAAGGTAAAAGGCTTGAGACACTTAACGTTTAACAAAAAGACCGTGGGGACAACAAAAACGTCTTAATTTGTGTATCACGGTAAGACGTTTGTTTTTAGAGTGATATACATGAGACATATAGGGGTTTCAAATATAACAACCAGAAAATACGTTTTAAAAGAACTACAATACAATAATGACTTTTGTAAGAGTGAATCATATTAATAAGGATCAATAAGGATTTTGTTTGTTTGACCCTCACAGTGCAAGCAACGTTTTATAAGGACAAGTTTCCTGGAATTATTCTTTGGAACACAATACTCAAGTCAAGTTTCCAAGTGTCTATAAAGTGAATATTCATCATAGTATCTGTCATCGAATCAGTGTTCATTCGCATGAACAACAACTTATTTCTTAATGTCAGCTGAGTGCAGTTGGTAACCATTGGAAACGTAAATAGCAAATATAGAGTCATATGCCAGATACGAGAACAAGCAATTACATCCCGATGTGACCAGATAATACAGCATGCCAGCTTTACAGATTGGGCGTTCCTGAGGCAGGCTGCAGCCAGACCGTCATCATTTGATCCCACATGTCATCTTCAATTCCGACCAATCTATCACCGATAATTGTGCCATAGATCCACAGTGTTGCTTTTCAGGGGTGGTTCCAAGGGGGGTGGGGTCGACGAAGTCCTGACTCCCCTCAAAATCTCCCCAAGTGCCCTTTTGTATAACCCAAACCGCCCTTTTTAAAACCAAGAGCGCCCCTTTTCCGTTGTATGTGTTAGTGTCCATTCTGGATTTAACATGTCTCATTACCCTAATCAATTTTTAATGTCTAACTTAGTACAGGGTTATTAATGTTTTATTACCCTAATATTGAGCATGCATTTATCAAAGAATTTATAAATGTATTCTCTCTACTTAGAGTTATTCTTACATCTTGACTAGCTCATCTAAGATATCTAAACAACTCTATCAACATTGGACATAGCCAGCCATTAAACCTTAATCTCCTAACAGCTATTTAATTATCTGATAATTATCATTAGGTGTCCCCGCTACCCAGACACTTACATATGTATAATTTCCTGGGGAGTATGCCCCCGGACCACCTACTATGGCTTTGTGCCCTGCAGGCCCCCTTTTTAGGCTCGACTGATTTGCCCTTTTCATCTTGGAGCCCCCACTTCATTTTAAACCCTAGATCCCCCCCTGCTTTTTACTGTTTTGCATGCATACAAAGTGTTCAGTGTGCATCAAGACAGCTGTAATTTGCCATTCAGTGTTATAGGGCGGAGAATTTGGATCGGGAAATGTTAGCAATATTCCACTCCACATTAGTCCACATTTGGCAATAGATTGAATTCATGAATAACATTTTTATTAGGTAAAATAGGTGTTTCCAATTTATCTAGCTAAACTAGGTGGAGATGTAACATTTATTTTTAGGAAACCACCTTCCAGGAACTGAAAAAAAGGTATATTTTTTATACATTTTTTTCAACGAATTTTATTCAGGTTGATAAGTCTGACACTGGTCACTAATTAATCTGTTTTCCACCGCACCCTGAGTTATTAGAATCATCTAGGTAATCATTAGGTGTATATTCGTCAATGGAATATCAGTTATCTAACATATATGCGTTGTCGTAGGGAGTGACACGGAAGACAGGATTGGTCCAACTTTGTAATTTTATTCCTCCATAACACAGTAGGAATAAATGAGGAAAGTTTAAAATTGTACAATAATATGAGATTACTGCTAGTTGAAGCACGGAGGAGTTGCTCGCTTGCTGCCCGATCGATGAATGATTCTTTCTTACGACGGGAGCTACTTATATACCAGAGTGACTCTGTTGCTTGGTTACATAGACAAGGAGGTGTTTTGATTGGTTGAACTGCTCAGGCTGCTCGTGACTGCTCGGAACTGCTCCGGAAATCCCCGAACGATATGCCCGCCGAATCCTTATGGTTCTGCCTCCCATATGCGTTGTCGTAGGGAGTGACACGGAAGACAGGATTGGTCCAACTTTGTAATTTTATTCCTCCAAGGGGCCAAGCAGGTCTGTAAGTAGAACTCAGACATGTGAAAAATAAGAAGCAAATTTGCTATCAACAATGCGTTGGTGGGAAATAGAGGGCCGGATATACCGGTAAAAACAATTAGATCTCCAGGACCCACGCTGCTTAATATCTAAAGGGCTGAAACCCGAATCAGAAAGGAATGTAGCACCACCAATACGCATTGAATGGGATGAAAGTTTATCCCTAATATTAGCCCGTGATAAAAGGGAATTGAAGGCCTTAGTAAAAAGGTCATAGGAGAAAGCCTTAACCCTTGAAGTAGAAAAAAGGGGGGCGTCAGGAGAGGAGGGAAATCTACTGGTGATAAGCAGAATTAAAGAGACAGGGCATAGTCTCTTTCTAGGGGAGAAAACCACTGGAATGTGGATATTGTCCAAGGACGTCGACGTCTTCGATGCCTAATGTGTAGGACCATCCCCCAACTCTTGAAGCAGACATCACGACGTTGCAGGGTATGAGGCGACGCCACCACGTGAGAGACCCGGAGAAGGGCCCTGAACATCAGAAGTGTTGCGGAGTAGCATAACAGCTCCATATCATCACAAAGGTTTACAACTTTTGATAAAGAGTATAAGTGTGCTGGAGTAATTGGGTCCTTGCGAATGGAAGGACGTAAGTCTGAGTTTTTGATACCATCCAACGTTGATTTAATCAAAGGGTGGCTTGCAGAAGGTAAAAACATACCCTTAATTTTGAATTTGAACACTACCGCTTGGTAATAAGTAGAGATGGAACTATATCTCATATATCTAGATAGGTAAGTCACGTAAGCACACATCTGTGGCAAAGACACTACATACGTTTTTAGTCCATATGCACAACAAAACCTCTTGTAACACCTCCACTGAATATTCCTGATCCTGACAGTTGAAGGGGCCACGGAGCAAGCTCTCATCGTGGAAGATCTGGCCACAAGGCGGTCAAAACTGCTCTCTGCAAAATGCAAATAAAGACACAGAGCAGCATAGTGCAACAGAGGATAATAGTTCAGGAGCCTTCCTGCGATAAACATCATAGCACAGGCGAGATAATGTATCAGCCACAATATTGTCATTGGTGTTAATGTACTCTGTTAACAGCTCCATGTCATAATATATGCACAGCCAGAAAATTTCTCTCAACCAAGCCATGGTAGTTTCATTAACACTAGTTCCAGAGCGAAGAGCATATAGTACTTGTGTGTTATCAGTCACAACTGTGACCCTAGAACCCTTAAAAAGTGAACCCCATCGCTTCAAACCAACCAGCACAGGCCATAACTCTAGCACGTTAATATTGTCAGTTACAGTTTCATCAAGATGAGGGTTAGGGGCAACATGGTCATGGACATTCCCGAATTGCAAAGGATACTCATCATTGAACGGCCCTGAAACCCAATCGTTGTCTAGGTGAACCGCGAACCCACGTAGAGAAGAGTCTGAAATCATCTTGAATGGGTAATCAGGCCTAGCAAATGTGGAAACACCATTGAAGAAAGTCATGAAGGATAACCACCATTTAATATCCTGCATAGCCGGGGCTGGGATGCGAGATCTTCGTAGCTTGTGTTTAATCATGAATTTCTGATAGTCATATAACCTGCGGCAATGTGTACGACCCCCGCGTACCACCTGGGCACAGTGAGCCAGCAAGCCATTTAGACTCTCTAAATCCCATTTAGTCATGTAATCACAGCGTTCATATTTAGTCAACAAAGAGGCAGTCTTGTCTAGTTTCGCCTGGGGAAGGCTGAGTTGCATATTTTCAGAGCATATATGGATACCCAGGAAAATGCATTGGCGTGCTGGGGGGGAAAATTTACCCCAAGATATGTGGAATCCCAGGAACCGTAACATCCTAACAAGTTCAGATTGTGCTAACAAGGCCTCATCATAGGTAGGTGATACATATAAAAAATCATCCAAATATTCCACAATCACAATACCAGCATCGGTCATAACGTCGTGTATAAACTCTGATATGCGATTAAAATGGCATGGGCCCGTCCGCAACCCAAAACACAGTCTGTTGTCAACAAATACACAGTCGGTGCCTTCTACCTCCCACCGAAAGCCTAAATATTGACGGTGATCGGGGCGTATACATACAGCACGATAAGCAGCCTTAATGTCTACCACTCCCATGTAATCATCATGTGATAAAACATCAATAACTTCTTCCATGCCCTTATACTTAAAAGGTATAACTAGAGATGAGCAATGATCATTAACAGACACACCATCGGGACGACTGCAGTCGGTGATAGGGCGGATCTTGTCAACTCCTTTCGGCACGGCTCCCATGGCGTGAATGCAAGACGGCGCGGCCAGTGTAGCAGAAATATAGTTCTCGGCGATCTCACTAGCAATAATCTTGTTCATACAGGATTTGGCCATAGAGTCGTTAATGGATTTATAGTTCTGGCAATCATAGTGGTTAACCTCTTCATCCACAATAGGAAAACCATCTAAGATAAAGTTCAAAAGTTCATAGTGACGAGCGGTCGATGCGACACCATCATAGAAAAACTTAGCGAAGCGGCAGGGTCACAGTTGGGTGGGGAAACCACCCAAAACATGGATACAATTACAAGTTCCATCATAGCAAGTCTGAAATACATCCACACGATTGTTATCTGGTGATGTATAAGAGAATAGTGGAGTATGAAATGGTGTTGAAGCTACGACGGATTCAGACACAAGCACGCTATCACTCCAATCAGTCACATCGATGTCAGTATCGTTGGAATATATACACAGGTCAGCGGACCTTGAATCAACAGTTATATTTACAGAATCATCAATCATTTCATCGGTGAGTACAATAGGGGACCCCCCCGCATCACAGACCAAGTTTAAATTAGAACCTTCGCAAATAAACACATCGCTTCCATTATGGCCATGATTGTCATGGGTGGCGCCATTTGCAATCTCGTCACTGTTCATAATCTCGCGAGAGTTGTCAGGGTTTCCGGAACTAATGTCAACAAAGTGGGTGTCTGAGCGAGGGGACCCAACTTCCTATTTGTTTTTCTTTCCCTTACAATCTTTTACGGGGTGGCCAGTTTCACCGCATGATACACACTTGTGCATATATATGCAACTCTTGTTAGTGCAACCCGCTTCGGCATTAAATCTGAGACATGGTTTATCGCTTTTCTTTCGACCTTTCTTGTCGGCGATCACAACACCTGATGCTTTTTTAGTATGTTCATAGCTAAAGCAACGGAGAACATCCTCCTGAGTAACGCCATCAAATGCTCTAGATCCTGTAAGATTAGCTCTGTCACGCACCGCCGCATCATATTTAAGAAATGCCTCGAAATTATAGACTTTTGAAGCAGCTTTCTCAGCCAGAATTAGCCCATGACGCACAAGCCCCATTGGATCCTTTCCATCATCGAGAATTTTGATTACATTTTTCAGAGTTACGACCATCAAAGATTCGAAGCTGTCAAGGGGCTCACCTTTCTTTAAGAAGTTCTTAGGATCGTAGGCCTTCCTCTTCGTCCGTCTGCGGGATCTGGATCGCCGATAAACACTCGAATCGGAAGAAGAATCATCCGCTTCACCTGAAGAATCACAAGAAGGGGAACGACGCCTAGACTTCTTCTTCCCCATACGATCGATCAACTTCTCAATACGCGCCAGCCTCTCATCAAACTGAGCGTTAGAAGAATCATGGTCAGTGTCATCCATCTCCGGGCCACCAAACCCCTCTGCGAACTTGCAATTTTTTCCTGTTGGCTTACTGTGCCTGTTACCACAGGTATTACAGTGACGAACTGAACGTTTCACCATTCTGATTTAAAATTGTACAATAATATGAGATTACTGCTAGTTGAAGCACGGAGGAGTTGCTCGCTTGCTGCCCGATCGATGAATGATTCTTTCTTACGACGGGAGCTACTTATATACCAGAGTGACTCTGTTGCTTGGTTACATAGACAAGGAGGTGTTTTGATTGGTTGAACTGCTCAGGCTGCTCGTGACTGCTCGGAACTGCTCCGGAAATCCCCGAACGATATGCCCGCCGAATCCTTATGGTTCTGCTTCCCTATTTTTTATTATTTCGGGTTGGGGGGGGGGGGAGGGGTGAATAATGAAATGGTAATGAATGAAAGGGAGGTGGGGGGGGGGGGGGAGGGGGTATTCGGTACACATCATTAGAAGTCAGTTGGTGAAATAAGGTAGACACTGGTCTTGGTAATTGGAACTTTAGATCTCTCGGTTCTCTGAAGTTATAATTCTCATCCGGTAGTCTTTTTCAATCCAAATTACACTTGGCGAGTGTAATTGCGTATACTTTCATCATGTTAAAGTAGATCCGTTTCTGAACTGGTATAGTATTAGATAGGACATGTAGATCGTTTATATCATGTCTCTTTGTTGTTTTTTAAATGTAAATCTTTTTGTTTTATTTTGAAAAACTTGCAATTTGTTGAGGATCAATTGTCCAGCATTCAGGTAGCAAACATTACCGTAGTCTAGGTAGCTTAGTACCATAGATTTAAACAACATTAGCCGTGTAAGTGTGACTAAGGCGTGTCTGTTTATATAAATGTTACAGAGTCGTAGGTTTGCTTCATTAATAATGGCAGTGGCCATATCTGAATATTTCAATTTAGAGTCTAAGGTGACTCCTAAGTATGTGAAGGAATCGACCCAGTCTAATGGGGTATTCGTTAATGTGATGTGAGTTTGTGGGTGTACATTATGTCAACGTAATGTCGGTCTTATACACATTGCCTTAGTCTTGGGGGGACTTAGTGCTAGCTTATTTTGCACACTCAAATTCGCTATCAGAGTGGTGTTTCACTGGCTGTTAGTTAGAAGAAGCCCTTCTATATGCGCACTGTTAATCAGTAAAATATCATCAGCAAATAGGAGTATATTACCAGTGAAATTTAATTGTGTTATATCATTGACAAATATATTAAATAGTATCAGCCCTAGTATAGATCCCTGGGGCACTCTGTGTTTAATTGGTAGGTACTCTGAGTGCAGGTTGTTGACTTTAACTTTTTGTTGACATCCATCTAGATAGTCTTTGGCCCATATTTGGAACCAGTTGGGAAAGTGGTACTTTTCTAGTTCTGATAATAAGAGATTGTGATCTATAGAATCGAAAGCCTTTTGATAATCAAAAAAGACTAGGCTACTAAGTTTTCCTTGATTCATATTGTTCATTAATTTATAGATGATAGGTCTCAATGGTTGAGTCTCAATGGTTGAGGAATTTTGTTCTGAAACCACCTTGTAGTGGACTTAACATTTGTGCGTTTCAAGGAAAGTCTGAATCTGACAGTTATACAAAAAGCCCAAAACAAAATCCTGAAGTCACGAATTATTAATAATAAAAAAGCAGAGACTCTGGAAATGTTAAGAGTGTATAAGGGCTCTGGTAAGAAATTCTGGGACCATACATCGAGTATATTTCCTACCAAAAGTTCTTTAAAGGATCATAAAGGTATTTCTGATGTATCCTATAGAGGCCAATCTTTTGTAGGGGTGGAGGCCGCGAATCTGGTAAATGATTTCTTTGGAAACATTGATTCACAGTGCACAGAGCAACAACATATGCCTGAAATAAGGGAAATACGTGCAAGATTTATATGGGATGGTGATATCTCTGAAGAAGAGGTTTATAAGGAATTAAAATTAATCGATCCATGTAAAGGCAGTGGGCATATAGATCTACCCACGTCATATCTAAAGCAGTGCCTCATAGCTGATATAAGATATTTCACAATTCTAGTAAACAATATAAAGAGTTCAGGAAATTTCCCTGTAAAATGGAAAAAAGGTATCTGTACTATTATTAAAAAAAAAAGAATAGTAACCTTCTTGACGATTTACGACCTATTACTATTACTTCGTTAGCTGGAAAAGTATTTGAGAAACTGCTTAAGAAAAAACTGGACGATTATTTCAAGAAAACAACATTATTATAGAGGAACAACATGGTTTTACCAAGGGAAGAGGGACTGACACTGCCTTGAAAACACTCATTACCAACTTGATAAGAAACAAAGATGAAGGGAAAGATTCCGACCTCATTTTTTTCGACCTGTCCAAAGCTTTTAATACTATTAACAGGTTGAACTATAAACTGGGAAAATTGGGATTTACTGATAATATTCTAAAACTAATGAGTGGATACTGTAATGATCGTTATCAGACAGTAAAACTGGGAGATATCTATTCTGATGACATACAATTAAAGGCAGGTGTTGCTCAAGGAAACATATTGGGAACAGTACTGTTTTCCCTCTATATGAATGATATTGTTGAGATGGATTTCTCATCAAATTTCTTACTGTATGCAGATGATTGTGTAATCTGGCGCAAATTATGACTCACCATGATGTTGATGAATTGCAGAATGATGATAATTTGATAAATGGTGCAAGCACAACGGCTTAAAATTAAATAGCAAAAAAACGAAGGTAGAAAGAATTTTTGGATGTAGAAGAGATAGAAATATTATCCCCAGATATGTGGTTAATAACACTGATATAGAGGTTGTAAATGTATTTAGATACTTAGGTACTCTCATTGACTCACAACTTCGAATGGAGGAAATGGTAAATTATCTCATGAAGAGAGCATATTTTGAGACTTCAAAAATCAGGAAAATACTTCCTTACATAGGAAATGATATTGCTATTAAATTATACAAGGCCTTTGTGCTACCCATACTCGAAAACAGTATGATTTGCCCACAATTTGTACATGATAGGCTCCAGAAATTTCAGAACAAGGCACTAAGAACACTGACGGGGGTCCGGGGACATATATCAAATTTTGATTTGCATATATCCTGCAAAATTTTGCCCTTACGATTTAGAAGAAGGATCAGCGTCTTATGCCTTATCTCTGGAACTGAAACCTTTGTTGATACAGAAGCGTACAGGGAACTAAGAGGAAATGTGGGACGAAAATTAAATACTTATAGATGGAAGAAGGAAAACACATCAAGATCCTTCTTATCAACCTCTGATGTTTTTTGGAATAACCTACCCAATAATATCAGGGATATTGAAGACCAGAATAGTTTAAAAACTGCATTAACAAACTTGTTTTGGAAAGAATTTACTGATTATGAGGATATTTAGGCAAATGAAGCTTGCTTTGAACCAAATGAACCTGTTTTTATTTCTATTTTATTTCTTTTATATATACCAAAAAACCAAATACAAAAGTATATATGCTCTTAATGTAATGATACTACAAGACTTATTGCTTCTACTTTAACAGCCTTGCCGATACCAGGTGGCACCTGTAGTAGGAAACGGTATTGTTAGTTTGTCGTTATCCCGCTCTATGGCGACACTTATGTTCTTATATTAGATTATGAAGATGAATCGTTTGAATATACCAACCTTAATGTTGAATATAATAATGAAGACATACTCTGTTAATTATTACCCTTTTATAATCTTTTTCACTTGATATGCTGAGAAATATTGTCTGTAAAGATGAAATGCTGTCAATAAAAAAAAAACCAAACAAACAGTTGATATGTTTTTCCAATATTTTCGTGGCTGCAGGTGTTAGTGAAATCGGGCGTAGGTTTGCAACTGAGGTCAAGTTACTTTTTTGGGGATCAGAACCACCGTTGCCTTTTTCCAAATAGTTGGTACGATACCCTTTGTCACAGATGAGTTTAATAGGTGAACCATTTGATTTTTCAGGGAGACAAATAAAAGTTGGTACATGTGTGTACATGGTGATTTCGTCACAACCTGATGATTTAGATTTAGTCCATTCTGGTTCAGATTTTGGGTCTATTTTGAATGCAATATGAGGCCATATACCATGGTGTCATCATACTTTTGGGCTGGTGATTGGTTATCGAATCTGGGTCAGATTTTGGTTATATTTTGAATGCAATATGAGGCCATATACCATGGTGTCATCAGGTCTGATTTGGTCATGAGGTATGATTTGGTTGATATTTTCAGTGCAATATGAGCCCATATACCATGGTGTCAAGCCTACCACATTTAATTCAATGAGACAACATTGGCTTCCCGAATGCAACCATTTAAACCTGTCACACTTGACTCAGTGAGAACTTCCTGCCACCTACAAGTGGTTGTGTTTGGAACTGCATGTGAGTGCCCAGTTCTTAATTTAAATTATGGTGCGTACAACAGAAAGGTTAGTAAAATAATGGCTTGTTGTTTTTTGTAATGTAATGGTTTTGTAATGTTCTCTATTTGTATGGGATCTGACCAATTACGGACTAAAATGATTATACCACTCTGGTTATGGCATTTGAATGGTGCACGATCGTGGGTATATGGGATCGTACACCATTCTCATGCCATAACCAGAGTGGTATAATCCCTAAATATCTAAATTGTTAATTAATTCAATGAGTGGCTCATTGGTAAGTGGTATATATTGGGAGTTTCTATTGCCAATATTGTTTGGCATTAAAGTTGGCGATCTAACATTGGGTAGGGCATTGGATATTTTCGACCAGATACCCGCAAAATATTTATTAATAATTGTAGGTACACTCTTGGCACAGGCCATTTGGGAAGTTTCTGTGTTGTAGATTTTATTTATTATCTTGTGTGCATTCTTAAATGGTAGGAAGTTATTTAGGATTTGCCAGAATATCTTATAATCATATTGGTATCTTTCCAGTTAGTGTTTAATATAATTAAGGGAGTGATTCCTTCCGAAATGAGAGAAGCATTGGGTGTGCCACTTCGTGTGGTTCTGTGTGTGCGCGACTTTTGGGCACTAGTGTGGGAGGGCGAAGTATGTGATTGGGATTCAATGGTTTTTCCATTTGGATTGGCGGATAAGTGTTGATTAGTCCGAACTTGACTTTGCGCAACCAACCCGCCCCCTACAGGGCGGATTTAGACCACCTTTAAACTTCCTTACGTTGCTCAAATACCCCTGGTCTTCTCAGTTATACAGAACTCCCAGCCATGGACCTGTTTTTTATGTTTTCCCATCTAAATGGGTACCATTACATCGTCTGAATGGCAAGTTTTGTTCCTCATGAGGCCTTTTCAGGGGACGACTTATGTATAATGTGGTACAGGAAAGTTGCAATTTTAAATATAAAGATTGGTTTAGACTCCCACCCCTGTCGCACCTCTCACACACACTGCACCTTCACTCACTCACATAGCCCAGTACCACACACTGCCCCTCCCGCTGCCTGCCACTGCCTGCCACTAGTGTGTGTGTAGCCTTGCCTCAAGGCTACACACACACTAGGCAGGTAGGCAGTCAGGTATCAAACACTAACCCATGGACTCTAATGTGAAGGGAGGAGTGAAGGGTGGGTGGCTGGTGGGCATGCAGTGCCATTCAAGGTGAGAAAAACGACAACTATAAGAACAAAAACAAATAAGTACAGCAAGCAAAAGTGCTAGCCGGTAAAATTTCTGGATCCACTTCGACCTCGTTTTCCATTATTGGGTGTGTGGTAATTCTCAGTGGTATAATTGTTGGTTTAATAATCACTTGAGCATGGGCTGTGAAATTATCATCAGCTGGGCTTGCACTTCTCGATGATGTATGGGTGGGGGCTGTGTGAGAGGAAGCAATAGAGGAGTTGTCATTATCACTATTCACATTTATTATTCAAGATGTCTTTCATGTAGTTGTACTTGACCTTATTGGCTTCTCTAGGGCTCCTAGTGCAGAGGGCTCAAGTATGTTGGTAGGCTTGCTCAGCTGTGAATAATGTTACTCCATTGTATCTGAATAGGGATCTACTAATGTTTGAGGGATGGGAGTGTTCCCCTTGGTATCCAGTAGCCCCCTGTATGGTCTTTGTCTTAAATTGTTGAATCTGTAGGCCGTCAGGTAGTGCATTTAGTTGGTTGTGTGTGTGTAAATGGTACCACCTACATTTATTTTTCCTTTAGCTAAGGCTTAATCTACATTAGGCTTCTTGATTTTGGCATTGGCCAATACATGCCTCATGTCGGAGTATTGTCGAGCAAGCTTTTCGGGGAGGTCAGGGTTGAGAAAGCATCTTTTAAACCCCTCTATTCGGCGAAGGCGTGCCTTGTTGCAGAATATCATATTTCTCATCTTGACTCTAGATTTACTGATTATATTGTGATGTATGTCTGGCCTGTGATTCTGTTCTGACCTATCCTTGATGCAAATTCAAGATCATGTGCTTGGAATGAGTGATCAATAGTATGACATAGGTCAGCTATTTGATTTCATGTTGCTTGACCTCTGTCTTTCTCGTCCGGGTTTTCAGGGAGGCCAGACAGAAGAATATGTTTTCTCCTTGAACCACGATCTAGTTCCAAAAAATAATTCTCTAAATGGCTAGTCACTGCATTCAGGTAACTTGCCTCCAACCCAAGTCGTTTTACTTGTGCATTTAAATTATTTGCATGGGCATTAATGGTGTCAACCTTACCTTTTGTGCCCTGAAAGCTCTCCCAATGTGTTTCTAGTAGCTTAATCCTTTCCTCATTAGGAAGATTTTCTATGGGGTGCTGTCCAGCCATAGTCCTAATAGCATGCAAAACTATGATACAAGTCCAATAGTAATTCTTTAGTGTGAGACCAGTGTATGACAGGTCGATGTGACAGACAAAGACAAAGAATATGGCATGGTCAACATCTCTTTTAATTAGGTCGGGTAGGTTTTTCTACGTAGGTGGGAGGGGGTGGGCAAATCGGAAACACACATATGTGCCTTATACAGAAGTGAGAACTGCATTTGATCATATATGGGGATTGTCTCTTGCAGCAAAATGAATACACTACAAAGCATAGAGCATATTTTGACACACTGTCCTGCCCTCAGATTTTCCTTTAAGAGAAAGTGAATTCTATGCTAAGGGTTTTGACTGTACTAATAATTCCTGAAGTTCACCCCTCCACAATATTCTCTTAGAATGATTACTTGTGTCTAACCGATAAGAATAAGAAATAAGAAATAAGTTTACTAATGGGCAGGCAGTCGGAACAATGCCAAAACGCCGAATCTGTGAAAATGTGATACTGTTCCAAAAAATAAATGAATAAAAAAACTGCATAATTATTAGGGATAATTCGTGATTAGGTAGCCAAACAAAACAATCTAAAAAATACCCAATAGAATTACAATTATTGTCATTTTTACTTTGTACGTCTATGATGTTTAGATTTAAAAAGTGTTCTGATACCTCTGGGGGATAATAAAAATGGGTTGTAGGGATCAGGTTGAATTAATAATCCAAGCACGTTCGTAATAGATGAAAAAAGGGGCTGGAAACTCTCTTTTATGAGGAACTTTCTGTGTGATCATTATATGGAGGAATGGTCAACCATACCTCACTTTTTAGCCTACAGGGAAATAAACCTACGGACCACTAATTGATTACCCAAACCAGGATGGTGACATTCCAGTACAGTACAGTTTTTCGTCTATGTATTGCACTTCGCATCTTTCTGAGTTCATGACTTAACACTTCTCCCTCAGTCTATAAATCTTTAGTCAATTCATCACGAAATTCCAATGGTCTAGGTCTGGGATGTGTGATGATGGTACAGCCGGTTAGTGGTTAGCACCTTTGATAACAAGTCATGGTTCTGTTTGTGGTTGTTCTAGTTCTTACAGATACCTACTGATGCCAATTCACATACAAAGTCTCCATTATGGAAATACATCAGTCAACATTGCAACAACCATGGACTGTTTTCTCGAATTTTGGATTGTTGTACATAGTTTTCAGGTAGAAGCAATTGGCAAAGTTGTTGTAACTATCAAATACGAGCTTGAATGGTTAATCACCAACTCTTGTATAACATATAATATAAGGTACCGGATGATACAACTTTCACTAATAGTGATCAAATAAGTGAGATAGTGAGAAAATAAAGGCTATGTTAACGATAAGTTTTATGATATAATGGTCTTTCTCATGTTCAACAGCCTGTATGAGACCTGGGAACTTACATCAATATGCACCTCGGGGGTTTGTGTAAATATATAATCATAATTATATTGGTTCTAAGCAGATACATGATATACAAGACTTGCATTATGACATTCTCCGTGTCAGATTTATGATGCAAGTATGATCACAAGGTCTTATCTTGACTTGTGGTTAGAACCCATATTTGAATTAATATTCATTCATTCTTTATTGCAACACCATATCGGAATGCACACATCGATTTCTAAGGGATGTTCATCAATTATTAAGCCATGACAGGTCTGTAAATCCATCTTTCATTCGAATGTGTTAACACCTTTGATTCTGGCAAGGCTACGTTGTAGCCGAGCAGGATTACTTCCTGTCTGGGGAAATCATTCATTGCAAGAGCTCCAATATCCATAACCTCCATGGGAGGAACCTTCTTTGAGATATCTGTAGAATTATATTTACGTGTCTATGACTACATTTCTGAGCTCATGGTAGAGTAAGGACATGATGGCATGTCGGATGGCATGATGGCATGTCGGATACATTGCAGAGGTTTTTGAGCATGCCTTAAAGAATGCGGAATGGTTGTTATTCATGTATACATAAGGCACATCAGAGAATTCATGGCAAAAAGTCCTTTTTAAACAAATTGCTTCCATTGATTTACTTTTTCCTATACATAAACTAGATATATTGCTACTAATATAAACGAAATTGGGAACGTTAATTATGAATATTGTGGTCAGGGCACCTTGGGAGACACAGTGACCTCTATTCTAATAGTAAGGGCAAGGGGGAAAGGTCCAGATTTCAACATAAATTAAGATTTAGATAAGAAATAAATAATAAATATATAAGCATAATGTTTTAAGTCAGTTTATATATAATAGGTCTTGATATAAGGGTCATAACGCTCTTCAGTTTGTGAAAATATTCCAACTAGAAGGAACCTACAGTTGGGTTGACAACGCCCATATCGCAGCGCGTGGCTGTGTTTACTTCTCATCTATGACGTCACAGCGGGATCGGCCAATCAGCATCGCCGAGCCCCGCCCACCTTGCCACGCCCATTCGATCTAGCCACTTTGAACTCAGCCGCGGAAACGTTCACATCGTTTCGCCTACCTTGAAAATTTTTTCTTTTATTCTATGTATTGTATTGGGTACTGAATAAATGTGCTTTGCTGCCCAAACGGCACTACTGCCTCTGGTTATATATTCATATTAGATATATATGTCATCATACTTCCTTATACACCATCCGTCACGGCCACGCCCCCCTGCGCATATGTTACAGCAAAATAACCATTCAGTAATGCTAATAGTAATGGCAGCGGCACAGGTCACAGGTCATTGACCCTGTGGCCCATTATACACATATAACCCATTATAATTTAGAATATATACAAAAATATCAATAACAATGTTTCCCCTTGTGTTCCTGTTAAATACTTGTTTTGGTTTTTTATGAAGGAGAATATAAGTTATGTCTAAGTATTTAGAGGCAAAATTAGTAGGGAAAAAAAAAAAAAAAATAGGGTCTTCCCTAGACCCCCGTTACGGCGACATGCTGGTTTTGCTTGTTGCTACCATCTCAGGTATGACAGAATTTTATATTTGTATTTATTTATTTTTCCTTGTATTTCTTACACATTATAATGCTTATAGAAAATAATTTATGCTAATATTAATTTATCTATTGATGAAACCTAGACCCCCGTTACAGCGACATTAATATTCCCACACACTTTTTTCAGCATTCTAACCCCACTATTTAGCTGGAAAGAATTAGCTGGAGATTTTTCAATGAATACAATGGATGTATTAATCATAAACAATCTTGTAAGTAATGGTGGTAAGGGGGGATTCATTTTTAGTTCTTCTAGGTCTATATGTTCCAAAAAAAATTTAGACCCCCGTTACGGCAACAGGGGGATTCCAAATAAATCAACCTTACATTATTTCATCAAAAAATTAATTAAAAAGTTAACTATAGTGATTTTTTAATCAAAATAACATAATATTTCAGAATAATGAGTTTTTCCCCGAAATTACTGGTTAATATTTTTTAAACAGTTGTTTGGATATGAAAATATTCTTTTTTTTTGAGAGGTGCTGCCACAAAAAATAAGCATTTCGTTGGCCTCATGATATAAAAAATAAAAGAAACTTTGTAGAATACCTTCCCCTAGACGATTTTTCTCCCCTGGATCCAAAAATACCGAAGAACATAATGTCAGATAAGTATTTTAGCCACTGGATGAGCCGTTCTTCTTAAACCCAAATGGTGCACTTTTGGTGGAATTGCTCATATATAGGCCTCCTGGTGGCAGCCATGTTTTATTCTTTGAACCACTTGAGACAATTCGGAAGACCCTAGCTGATCATGAGAAAAATCTCTTCCTAGCACTGGACTCGGAATGGGAAACTTATAATATGCATCACCCCGGTGTTACCACTGGAAGTCTGCATAGATAGGGACCTTAAGGGTGACATTAGAAAGCGGTTATATTTAGATGGAATGCACTGAGTTGTGATGACTATGTGATGCCTATGTTCTGAATTGAGTGTATCAGACACACAAGCAGTGTAAATGTATGGATCTTCGAGAGTGGCAAAGCCACAAGCAAGTATGCATACATAAATTTACACTTTATTCTTAAAGCTTTTATTTTAACTGGGTTCCCCAACATTCCAGGGTGAGGTTTTCAGTTGCCCAAGGTGCACCAACAAACACCACATGGCACAAAGTAGGAAACTATAGTGGATTATACAACTAAACTATTTAATTTCAATAAACTTAACAAACGCCTTTGCGAACTT
This sequence comes from Sthenelais limicola, assembly GCA_942159475.1. NCBI lineage: Eukaryota > Metazoa > Annelida > Polychaeta > Phyllodocida > Sigalionidae > Sthenelais > Sthenelais limicola. Next base: position 109,235,354 of record OW804096.1, on the reverse strand, counting down.
CATACATCATTTGGTGTATGTGGTCAATTCTCATGAAACGGTTCCAAATGGGTATTTTAGGAAAGGTCCTTGAAATGAAATGAAATTTTTAGTATGGGTGCCCCATATCTTACTCTTCTATACCCTGAAACTGCGTTTCTTAGATATGAAAGTTGTTGAAAATATACTCTAAAATATATTGCGTCACAGACGGTCATGGTCATATAAATATTTGTTGTCATTTCATTCAGTTATATAAATGACAATCATTCAGTTATAAAAATGATTATCATTTCACTTGATTTCAAAGAAGAAAGCAAGCCCCTTCAAATGGTATATTGGAAACGAAGCTACATCCATGGGATCATTATGAAAATCAATGAAGAAGTACCATCATGGGCGGTGACGGGGCCGTCATGGACGGTGACGGACAAAAAACTTCCCCATTTTGGAAACATAGATCCTTAGAATAATTAACTTCCTGTTTCAATACACACATGTGTCCATCTTTCGTGAGGCACACTAAGACTATCTATTGCATGATTTTTTTTAGTATATTACACCCTATTATCAGGGTCACGGACGGTGATGGCCATAATAGGTTATAGATCTCTCTCTTTCCCCAAATCTTTGATTAAAGATTTTAGTGCAATTTATTTTTATGGATTATGCTTAATGAAACTCTTGGCACGTAATAATAAGTAAACCCAATTAATATTTTGGTTTGAAGGTTTATTTTCAGCATATTTATGGCTCTAATTTCCTAAATATTCATCGTAGGTATGGAAAATTAAGTGGGTACTCATTTGTTCAGAATATAGAGTCCGATACCATAGAACCATTAACTATAAGACATGACCACATGGAAAAGATCTATTTGAAGAAAACTAGTAAAAAATGACATTTTCCCATTTGGAACCATTTCATGAGAATCGACCACGTACAGAATCTCACCAATGATAATCCCGTCAGATGAGACCTGCCGCCAGAAGCCCCCTAGCACAAACCCTCATGCCAATATGCTCCCATGTTAATTATTACCACGGCCATCAGATATTGATATTAGATATTAATCAGATGTTAATCATTATCACAACCATCAGACGCGGTTTTGACAGTCGGGGGCCCGTCAAAACCGCGTCCTGCCTTTGCCCCACCAGTCCATAACCCAGTGTACAAGAGAATAATACTTGAGTATGAGTATGAGTATGGAAAATCTTCGCATGTATCAAGATCCGATGTGCAATCCATATTATTACGTAACATTACACCTCTCATGCATTTCATCTCTCTCATCTTGCATCACCAAACAACTACTGCCTTCATATAGTCCTATATCGCCAGGTATCATCAACAGCCTGAAAGGAGCTGTTAATAAATATTAAAGAAAATGTTTTAGAAAAAAAACTAATATAAAAGGTTCTTCTTTAATAGCCCAGAATGTCCTGTTCACAAGCTCATAGCACCAATTGTTTAAGATTTAAGAAAAATGTTATGTTAATCCAAGATTGCTTAAAAAGGGCGTCGGTCCAACACAAGGGAGGTTTTCAGGCCTTACAGTTTTTTTAGTAGCGAACAATGTCGCCGTCGTCAATGACTGATGTTGATTCACTACTATCAAACTTAAAGTGAACTATTAATTTATACTAAAGCTGTACTATTGTTGACTATTCATGTCTAATTTCTATGAATCGTGCTGATTTTGGACCCTATATAGTTATCAAGATTAATGAGTTTAACTTAAATCTGCAATCTCAACTATTACGACGAACAAAATCTTATCAGAATTAGCATGACTTATAATAAAACTGAATTTGATATATTCTGGTACTGTACTGTCTATGTTTATACAGGAATTTCAAGTGGGATTCGAATTAATGGATCCTCCAAATATAAATGCGAACATTTATTGAGCCCTACACATCTGGACAAGATCACCCAAAATCACCTAGAATTTTGGTCAAATGACTTATAAATAAGTTAAAAATATGTACAAAAGTAAATATGTAAAATAAGTACAAAAATATGTCGGTTTTTACCGATGTTATCGGAGAGTACAACTTTAGTATTTATAAAGTAATAATTCGCTTTAAGTTTGATAGAAATACTGACACTCGTATTGGTCGTTTTGTCAGAGGCAATCGGATTAATAGGGTTTAAGTTTTAACCTTCTATTTCACTGGTAAAACTAGCTACGTTGGGTTGAAAGACAATTCAGTGCTCCATTTCATATCAATGATACCCGTTCTGATAATGCGTTTCTCTGTCCCAGATATTTGTAATCGCCACTTCAAATGCAAGTGGATCTCTCATTGATGTACACGCATATATTACCACTATTGTATTAACTCCTGTGTAAAACATGGAATTAAGAGGATTGTTATGGATATGATCTGATAATTGATAGGAAGTGAGATTAACAGCGACTAAAATGAAGGTAATATTGAATGGATTTCCTGATTTCCTAACTTTCCATCATTCCTTGATTGAACCAGTTCATGTTTTAGCGTCCTTTGTCTCAGATTTAAATTTGATTCTGCGAAATGGCCTGCATCATATCTTTAGTAGTACTGTGACATGATGTAAATGATTGTCAAAGTTGTTGTAACACCCATTTCTTATAGAAAAATATGTGTGCCAATGTATCATGGGTTAGCAGGAATTGATATCTATTCACGGTGGCTTAGAATTCGTGTAAATGTTGGAACTGCAAAAATGAGAATAAGTTGTAAGACGTGCCACATAAAGTGCTTTTAATTTTAAGGCGGAATGGACGAACTACTAGGTACAATTCATCGCCCCATTCCATGTAACTGTTTATAAGATGATGGAAAAGTACTGACCGATCCAGGTTACCTTACGGAGGAGAATTTAAACCAGTAACAGGACTAACTTCCATCCAATCTGCCACAAAATAGTTCAGCTGCTGATATGGTGGCCTGTAATTTCTTAACTTTAAATATTCATTTCACCTATTAGCTGCAGGAGACACTGACTACATATCCTCATTGGATATATCGGCTGTCGTCACATTAACGTTGACCCGGGACACATATTTCTTGCCAGTTGATAATGTGTAGCACTTGAGAGTGTGTGTCGGTGAGAAACACTTCTCACATACCTGTGGATAGGACCGCGCGGTGATATTCGAGACGAAAACAATAAGAATAAGCTAAACCTCCACAATATAGATTGATTGCACATACGAGATAGTACCTAAAGACTCATTTTTCGCTTGTGTTTTCATCATGTAACTATATCTTTTATTTAGAGTATGTTTTAATTGAGTATTAATTCATGTGCATACACATGTATGTATGTATACATATATGTATACTTAGTGTATGTATGCATGCACGTATGATTCTTTTGTAGAATTAATTAAATCACTTGGAAGTAAGCAACATTATCTTTTACAGGTCTATACTGGATTGTGGAAGACAGAAAAGATACTGATAGCAATCAACGCTTTGACATATTCGGTTACATGAGTTCGGGTCGGTAATGACAAGTCAGGTGAGTTAACGATTTCTTTTATAATTTACAACATCCTACACTGTTATAGGCAGGAAGAAATATTAGAAAACAGCAAAAGCGTGGAAGGCGAGAAAATTTTCGAATCAACTGCAAATAATTCACAGGATTTGGAAGTGCTACAGAAGAAGACTTTGATGTTTTATTGATGCAAAAATTCCTTAAAGATGATTGAAATGCGTGTGGAGACGCAATACCGCGTGTAAGGGGATAAAAATCTTATGAACCGTGATTTTCACTGGTGCCTATCAATTTCACATCCTCCTCTTGTGAATTCTCCACCTGGTACTGTAACAAGACTTGATTTATGGCATCAAACAATCTTTGTCCTTCCTTAATCATAATCGGGAGATTACTACACATTCAGGACACTCTTGTATCACATAGATACAGGCTACACCCTCACGGACCCAGCGTGACAAGCAGTATAATATAGATTGTAAATATAGCTAATCATTTGTCGCTGCTTTAAAGGTCAGGTTTGGTGCTGTTCATATGACGAAGATAACATTGCTTATTATATTGTCGATGCCATTAACCCAGCCATAATATTACTTTCTTTTTTAATATGGGAGTCATTTTTATTCAAACATTATATTTTTATAGTTTGGCACATGAACCATTGATTTGATTTGAAAATATTCTTTTTCTTAAACATACATTACATCAAGCGACGTTATTCTTAGTGGTGACAGATTGAAAGTAAAAATATATTTAACATAATTGAGTTTAACATACTATATAACATCGGTCATTTGTACAAAAAGGAACAAATCAAATATATCAGTAGCAGTAGGCTACTTGATGAGTGATTCTAAGTAAAGATGTCGATAAGCAAAAGCGTAAGAACTCTAGCAGGTCTTCATCAGGAGTGTGGATGTAAGAGATTTTCTGTGTTTATAATATATGGTCGACATGGTAGCACATTTTTGCACATTTTTACAGATTGTGTTAATGAGGTTTTATTGGTTGAGAGTTGGTAGTCAAGTTATAATTGAAATATGTTTAATGACTTGAACCAGTTACCATACCATAAATAGTGAATAAAGTGGTGGAGAAGAATAGTTAGATAAGGGTTCTATAGTTTTAAGACCCTGAGCTATTTTTAGACAACTACATGTTTATGGTACACATACTATATGAATATTTGTTAATGTATAGCACCCCACTTATAGCATCTTTCATATGGAATGCGCATATAATAAAACAATTCATGACATAATAGCTAGACCTAGGATATAGAGTAACGCCTCAGAATATCAAAATCAAATCATACATTAACCACTTATGGAACCAAGTTCGGAGCGGGCAGGAAACGTAGAACGAGTTTGGAGGCGGAGTGATACAACACAAAGCCAATGTTGTATCACTCCGCCTGTAAACGAGTTCTACATTTCCCTTGCCTGCATAGAACGAGTACCATAAGTTTATTAGTATATGTGCCCTCTTCTTCCTTTAGATGTGACGTCAGAAAACAAGTCCCGTTGATATAGCACTAGTTCTATATCAGTTCACAGATATGGAACTCCCATTTATAGAATGCGCATATATACTAATAACCACTTGTTGTAGAACAAAAGTAGAACAAGTTTGGAGGCGGAGTGATATAAAGCGTAGCCGAAGACTGAGTTTTATATCACGCAGCCAGAAAACGAGTTCTACATTTTACCTGCCCATGTAGAACGAGCACAACAAGTTTATTAGTATATGTGCCTATTTCATTTAGATTTTTCAAAGTTAAAACTAGCTGTTCATAGACAACGCCATGTCCACTGTGTGCGCTTTACCGGGCCACTTCACCTCCTATGGTGCCAGACTGCATATTTTTCTACTTGCGTAGCGAGAAAATAGTCCTTTGTTTTGGTTATTTTGATTTTTAATTTACACGCACATAAAGCATAAACATTCATGAACGAACCAATAGATACCTTTATTGAGGTATAAATTCAACAGTTTACAATAGTTTTAACAGCTTCTAAGAAAAAATTCACTCCTCCAACTGTGGCTGTGCTGTACACTCAGGTCAAGGCCCAGCTGGACTATCAAGCTCGACTAATCCACTGAACATACCGTTCAGCATTGTATTCATTTGTTTGTGTGAAGAAATTTGCACAATTGTAAGATCTGCCCTTTCTCCATGTGACTCTGAGACCGGCTTCCGGGAGGCAGGGCGACGGCAATGGCATCATTGGAATGGCAAGTCAGGATATACTGTGCCTGTGGGAGAGAAGATGGAGGAGGCGGATGTCTTCTATTTGTCTGCCTCTTCTAAGATGCTTAAGAGACTACAATCACTATTACATTCAGGCAGTACGATCAATACTGAAGAACAAAAAACAATTGTTGACAATGATTTAAAAATTACAGAAAAATACACAAAAATGAAAAGAAGAGAGATTCATATCTTGGACAGTGCCTTCCATCTATCACTTTCGAACAAAAACTTAGGTAATAGATCACTTACGACTAGAAGTCATGCAAAAACCAGAAAAAATGTAATACTTAATATTCCAGAATCAACAAACAAAAGTACCTTGGAACGTATTGCCAACTGAAGCTCATGAATTAGTAATTAGGAAACAAATAGAAGGTACCTTGAAGATGTATTGATGTTTAAAGATTATTAGAAGAAGCTGGATCGAGTTAACTTAAGAGTACTCAGATATAACGAGCATCAACAATTAACTGATAGTGCAATGTATCGTAAGAAATTATACTAGCCAGTTTTGATATTATATCATTTTTGTTGTTATTATATTATATGTCTGATCACAAGCTTTATGTAAGGATATATTAGATTACTTTAACTTGCCTCTCTCGTTACTTATGGTTTTTCAGTTTACACATAGTATAGACTTGATAGACTTCTTTCTACTATCAGGTGGCGGCTGGGAGACCTGGATTTTATCCAGAAGCTTGGCCACCCATTTATTTATTTTTCTGATTGTAACCTGTATAACCCTAGACAAATACAACATTTTTCACAATTCAATTCAATATTTGTTTTGAAATATTCTTTTATGTGTCCAAGTTATAATGTACAAATGGGTGGCGAACAAAAAAGCTGCGGTGACATTACGAATTTAAGCTACAGTAATGTGCGGTGGGAGAAACCAATCAGTGAAGATCTAACCAAACTCAAGTCTGTCTGGTGCCTTCACAGTAGGGCCAGGGCGTCCTGGAGGCGTCGACACTAAAATATATATCCAATAGAAATGTTTGATAAAGTAGGATGAGTTTCTTACCAATGACTTATTTGAAATTGTGAAACCTCGCCATAATTATATTTAGCACTTAGCCACTATCATATTCACGAGGGCCTGGAAAGATAAGTTCAAGTCAGTTATCACCCCTGAATAACAGAATACATCCATTCTCTCGGTGATTTCTCCTTTCATATATATATATATATATATATATATATATATATATATATGTACATGTATCATCAACTAGCTTTCATATTCGTTTTTCACCCTTAAAATCTTATATCTTTATGTTTCTTGTATGTCCATCTTTAGGCCTTTTTTCTATACATTCTTTTACCTTAACATGTTCTCGGACATGATCAACATTTTGATAATCATAAATAGATGTCCACATTACAAAATCGACCATGTACAGAACAGTTCTTGTACCAATATTCCTTTTAATCAGATCATCAATGAAAATGCTAGGGTTTAGTATTAGTTTATTTCAACTGTCAGGCCGTGAAAGGGGAAAGAGGGTGCTTGGTATGTAAATAGCTTTCTACTAGCTAGTTGCTACTAGACAGGTAAGTCTGTGACAGGGATGCATTGTGTTCATTTGGTCGATTACATCAATACCTACTCTGAATGCCAGAATCCTATTAGCCGATCAATGCCCTGATGTTGCAGGGGATTATCATCATAGACCTTCAGGAATACAGCCATCACAAATGTATATATCTATATATAATATATATATATATATATATATATATATATATATATATATATATATATATATATGGTCCATTCCTAACTTTCCGGACTTTAAACAGAGCATAATCCGGAAACAACTCCATATCTGATGGCAGTAAAACATGAGTCATTCTTGCCACTTGAGACAATATTGCTCTTGCATATCAGGGTTCGGAAACAAATAATAATAGCAAGCCAATATATCTCGTGAATCGGATCCTTCGGCATGTGGTAGTAAATTGAAGACAGTTGAGAAGGCGTGAGATACAGTTGATGAATATGACATGGAGTGAAGAGTTTCTTCAAGCCAGAAAGTACAACCTTGATAAGGTAGACTTCTCTAAAGGGGGTCGAATGCCCAAGCATATGGTGAAGAGAGATTATAGCACTCAGGTAGTTGTTGATAGTAGTGAAGGTGCAGGTGTAGGACAGGTGAACCAGGAAACGGCTGACAGTTGATGAATCCGCAGGGCATGAGACCAATCCAAAATCCACACAGAACTGAGTATACCTCCTCCACTGGGAACCCCTAGTGGCCAAGGTGTTCTAGGCCCAGGCAGCACAGACAACCTCCATGACCTTCCTATCAATCACTGAGAGTTGATCCACTGCAACATACACTGTAAGCGGTCATTCACACAAATCCGTGTAAAATTACACGGATTCCACTGCGTTTTTGGATGACGGTTTTTCCGTGTAAAATTACATTTTCATTACATGAATCCCATGTAAAATTCATGTAACTTTATTGTCTTGTTCCCACGTAATTATCAGCTAACGCCGTGTAAAAACTTACTCTAAATCCTTGTAAAACCCTACTCGAAATTAAGGTAAATCCATGTAAAACCCTGCTCGAAATTACAGTAGATCCATGTAAAACCCTGCTTGGAATTACAGTGGACCCATGTAAAACCCTTTTATCCTCACTATATATATTTTTATTCGGGGATCTTTCATTTACCCTCAGAAAATCATCATTTCATCAATTTGGTTCATCATTTTCTTGTATACCACACTGGGATGAGCTCCCAGAGGTTTATATTGTCGTCAGAGTCACTCAATGCTGGTACAGGATGGTTAAGCCAATGGCCATGTAAGTCATGTTTGAGAATAAAGTCAGGAACATCCTGAAAGTGGAAAAACCCAGCAATCCACTGATTATTCATCACAAAACCAAAACCAGATTTGCTGGCATCGGAGTAGCAGGTGGGGCCGGATCCAAAATTATATCGTATAATAGTGGCCATGCCATTAAATACTGTAGAGAAATTAAGCCACCAGTCTAAGTCATCTTTAAAGCCCCCGAAAGTCTACCCTTCCTCTGTCAGGTAGACCTTTAAGCAAGGCGATTATCCGATGGGAGAAAGTATGGCCTCCCCGCACGATATGGGAACAGTGTGCCAAGATACCCGCTAGGCATTGAAGTTGAATCTTGGTGGCTCTATCCTTACCCTTGAAGAATTGAATTTCTTTATGAAACCGAGTAAGCTTATCTGCAGGTAGACGAAGGACCATGTCTGTAGAATCCAGCATGACACCAAGATACTTAGTGCAGGGCAATGAACATTTCTTCCATGATATCAGGGACTTTAAAAGATACATACAACAACAACAAAATTGGTTATGGTATTAAAAATGTGAGGTGCACACTTTAGACCAAAACATAATCTGATATCCAGTAAAAAAGTAGGTTTTCCATCACTAAGCCATTGTATACCTTGTACTTGTCAATGCAAAGGATTAACTGAAATGCTATGATAAGCTGCAGAGATATCGATCGAAGCACTATAAACACCTGGTTCTAGCAAAGAGGAAACATAGTCTAGAGTAGTAAACCTAAAACTCTTAGCAGTGTCTATCATATGATTATTGATGGACAGACCTAAAGGTCTGCGGCAGTCCGTTATCGGACGAAAGGAACCGTCTGGTTTGCTCACTGCACTGAGTGCGTGAACACACATAGGTTTATTTTGTACTACAGTGTATTTTCCATCGTCAACTTCCTGACAAATTAATTTATCCACAAACACAAAGGCATCACCAATGAGAACAGAATTATAATTTGTACAGAAATAAGGAGTTACCTTACTGATATCATTTATAATGTCAAAACCGTGTACTATATACCATTAGAGATAAACTCTTGCAAGCAAAGATCATTTTCATAATGCAGTTCATACGCCAAACATCTGGATTCATCTGATCGACAATACCACCAATAAGGTTATCATTACTCAACGAACCTAAATAGAGGGAGATCAATACATAAGGCAGTAGGAGCAAATTCAATATGTGATTCAGCAATACAACAATCAGCGCACACACAACAATCAAGATCAGTATCAAAGCTGTACATATCATCATGAGAACAAGAATCTGGGTCAAATGACTCTTCAGGAACATAAGCATCGGCTCCAGGGCCAACAACAGGATCGTCATATATAACCTCAGCATAATCACAAACATCGTCACAGATGTGGAAATCATAGTTCTCAGTATTGAAACCTTCAGGGGTTACATGACAGCTACTCAACGTGATGTAAACACAGTGTGGACTTGTGGTGCAAGATAGTCTGTTGGTGGGAGAACACTCAGTCCACCAGGTATGAAGACATCGTAGGATGGGGTAGAAGCAGTTATCACTGGGATAGTCATCTGGAATGGAGTCGTTGCCCTTGCTTTTGTTCTTTGAACGTCCAGAGGTACCTGAACCAGCAGAGTTCCCAGTGGGGGTTCTCCGGCGACCTTGACCCTGACTATTGTCACGCTGCTTGGCAAGCACGGCACTGTGAAAAAAATAATTACATCCACGACTATCACAATCAGGGAAACCAATACTAGGAGCTTTGAGGAAGGTATCCACATGGTGATCATAGTTAGCATAAGCCAAGTCCATGTAGTCTCCATCAGCAGCATGGTGAGTTACAAACTTCAAGTGGGAGAGGTAGGAGCTGATATCACCTCCTGAAGAAAGCAGTTGTTGAGCGACCATGGTCATACCATACATCAGCTGACGATAAGTCAACTTCTTATGATCTACACTCTTCAGGACAATCAAGTTCAAAAGATGTTGGTAATAATATTCAGGACGATAAATCATACCAGCGTTTCGGCGAACAGTTGCAGGATCTACAGCAGGGTTGATCTGGTGTAAAGCCAAGGTGACCGGATCAGACAGCCAGGTAGAAGTCAGATTATTTGGAGGTGACTGGAGATTGATAGGTGTGCTGCCTGACTGGACATTGCCAGGCGTAGTCTGAGTCGTAGATACCAGTAACGTAGTGGAAGGGATGACAATCTTAGAGGCTTGCATGGCCATCTGGAAAGACAGAGTCAATATGTTGATGCGATCCAACATCTCCTCCATTTTATCATTCTGGTCGTCAAATCTCTGCTGCCAGAGATTCATAGGATCCATGTGACTCTCTCGTGAAGGAGCATTAGGGAATGTCAAATCAGAAACTTCGTAGGAGCATCAAGTATCAACGTCCAGGTAAAGTTTCCAACTATCCCCACTACCCGTTTTAGCAATGCCCTTTTCACATGCATCTCTGTAATACTTGCATATTGCTTTTCCTGGCTCTGCCGTAGCTCCATGCCTGTGGCGTTGCAAACCACCATTATGATCAGTTAAATCTCAGGAAAATTTGAAAGAAAAAATTTCCCAGTCCGACGCGTACAGAGCCAAGCGAGAGAGTGCCTGGACACGGGAACCCTTAGCAACAGTAAACAAACAATTCAGGTGTGGGGGTAATTAATATATACATTATATATCAAGGAACATATAAGGGTAAATATATGTATGGTCCATTCCTACAAAATGGGCCTAGGGCCCCTTTCCCTACCTTTGGCCCACAAGTCGATAGGCGAGTGGGTTACGATGTACTTTGGATTTAAATGAAATTTCTGTTTGGAATAGACAATGATTAATTAAACAAATATTGATATCTCAATCCTGAAATGGCATTATGCGCCTCAGTTTCTATGTTTCAATAATTCGTCAGATTAAATCTGATTAACATCATCTTGTAAATATTGGTCAAAAGTAACAGGATATTCTTGACGCAAATAAATACTTTGATATTATCTATTAATTGAATTTCATCTGGCAAACTATTCCATAAGGCAGTCAACCAAATATACATATTCTTTTGAATAGCTCATTTTTCGGGTGAGAAACTATGAGTTTCTTTCCTTTTGCCAACCCACAAATGTTTATTTTCCTATTATCATTATTTTCCACTTTTATCGATCATAAATACGCAAGATCTAGAATATGCGACTCTCCCCTATTCTTTAATGAAGGTATATTAAGCTCCTTATGTATCTGCACTGTACTTGTGAGTCTAGGGCGACTGAGAATTATTTTTAATGCAGCATTTTGGAGAGGTTGAAGTTTTTTAAATATTTTGGCTAGATGACAAATAGAAAATATCACCATAATCAATGTGTGGAAAAAGTGTTTTCTTATCACATACTTTAAATAGTTTAGATAGGGCTTTGATCTATACTCTAGTAATATTCATTTTCTTGTCTCAGAATGTTTTGTAATTCAAATTACGATTCAGTTCGACCCCAAGGTATTTGTAATCTTTGACCGATTCCAGAGGTTGGTTGTTTATGGAATAGCTCCATTTATTAATATTCAGGGAGATTTTATTCTTCCTGCACCACTCATGGACATTGTCCAAGTCTTGTTGTAAAAGACCAATTGGTCCTGAATTCAGAGGCCTACCTCTGTATATTACCATATCACCAGCAAAAAGTGCCTTATTAAATTGAATAACTTCCAGCAAATCGTTCATGCCACCCTTTATTTTCTGCTTGAGTTGATATGGCGCAAACGGCTGAACGCCCAACCAAGGTCAAGTGACCAGCGGCTGACTTCCAGTCCAGATATATTCCTATATCATTAATTACATAGGTCAACATATGATGAAGAGGATCGGCCCTAAAGGGGTACCTTGTAGTACCCCACATTTCACAGTCTCTGGTGAGGACAACACCCTATTTAGTAAAGTTCTTTGCTTGCAATTTCATGAATAATCCTTGAACCAATTATCAGCATCTTCTGTAATCCCATATTTATTAGCTTTTTTATAAGATAATTGTGATTCACCGTATCTAATGCTTTACAGAAGTCTAAGAACATTTGTATATTGTTCTGGGTTCAATCAATTATTTTGCTCAAAGTATGTTGAAAGTTGGCTCTGGATGCAGCTTTCCAGTCTCATTGCGGAAAGAGAAATGCAGGCGATAGACCTGTAATTACCAGGATTTTTCTTGTCCCCCTTTTTATATAATGGGGTAACTGTGGCATCTTTGAATGCTCTGTTGAATAAACTAAGAACCACTGAAAACATTTTCAGCACCGTTCCCACATAGCCATTTTGAATGGTTGTTGGAAGTGTTTTTGAGGGTTGATTACACCTACAACACAGTTTGAACACACTCCTAGAATCGTTTTACAACCGTTTTTAATTGTTTGAAGTAAAATAAATAGCCATTAAAATTAATTCCATCATGTAAAAGATGCATATATATATATATATATATATACTTATAGCCTAGTAATATACATGAACTTTGTTCAGATGTTTCCTTACTTCTATGATATGATTTCCATCTAATGCTGTTGCTATTTATTGAATGAAAGTACTTGGTTTTAAACATTATTGTCCTGTGTCTACCAGTTAATATTATTTTGAAAGGGAAATTGTTTAGTCAAACAAAAACAGGCAATATGCATTAATGAGCTTCACACTTGATTTGTCATTACGCTGTCAAAGCAAATTTACTCTGGCAATAGAAACTACATTGAGGTCAAAGTAATGCTTGCATAAGTGCATTCTTCCAATGACCTAGTGCGATAGCACTGTGCAATGATGAGGCCCTTCCAACCGAATCATAGGAGATATATTAGACGTGTCATTTCAAAAGGTTCAAGCACATGTCCAAGAGATTGTAAGAGTAGAAGAAGAATAGAAGATTATTAAGCGAAAGTATGTGTGATAAAACGATTTTTAAAGAAAAGTGTTGGAGGTCAATATCTAGGTTCCACGATAAAGCAAGCTAATAACTTTCTAATTTTCAAATCAGTTGTCATGACACAAAAATATGGACTAGAAACGTCTATACGTCTAATATATGATAACAAACTTACCGGTATATTCCACCATTTGTCAGATTTTCTCTACATTAGATGTCATTTTAAGCGTCTTCCATCGACCAGGGTTACGTTTCATAATCACACATTCACTGGACACACATTCATTACATTCATCGTGTGGTGAAATGAAGTAGTCTTGGTATTAGTTATTGTAGTTTAAGCGAAACTACATGAAATATACATGGCTATCCATGGCTTACCACGGCAATAAGGTGACCGCACAGCTCAATTGAACATGTTCAATTTTGCTGGACGTGAACGTTTGAATTTGGTTAATGTAAAGAGTTCTAAAACTTGGCGATCATTAGAATAATACATTGAGCATATTGGGAGAACATTTTTGATATATATGAAAGAAGACTCGATGATTTACATTGGTCATAGTCCAAATAACTATTGAGATTTTGCTCAATAACAATCAACTGATCATTGCAGTTTAAATAGCCGTTCTTTTTTTGTTTTTGCAAAGCTTTTATTCAACATTCCTGCCATCTCAGCTTCATACAAACTAAGACATGTTGTAGTAATTAGAGTAATCATATGAACAACTAGAAAAGAAAACTGGCTTGTACGATTTTAGGTTTTAAACATTTCTATAGCCTCGTTAATATCGTCTTTCAGCCTTCTCCATAGTACATTCTCCCTTTTATCAATTTTATCAATCTTTTGCACATGTAGTACCACAGACACTCTCAATTTAACTCACACATTAGATATTGTAGGGAAATGGACCCTTGTTTCAACAACTTAACTCTATGAATATATGCTTTGATCTGAAAGAACAACCAATTTATTATTTTTTCATTAAGATTGACCTGTTCAATTCCAAACATAATATGTTAGATTTCACAGAGTAGGCTTTTAAGTTTCTATAGGAACACAGATTATATGTCCGGATCTATGTACATGATTTTATATAAGTGATTCTCATTTAACATTTAGCTTTTTGCTGCTGGAATACAATTCAAAATTCATTTGATGATTTGATGTTTTTGATATTTGATGCATGCATTACGGATTTAGTTAACCGACATATATTCGTACAGAGAGAATTGTGTTTCATATAAATTGGGTTGATGATAAGGATACTCAGTAAAAGCAAAGTTCTCTTCAGAGGGAAATAAGTTAGATTGAGTTTGAAACAAAGCCTCGAGCTGACGCCATTGTCTCTTGGTCTAGGTAATGTGGAGAGTAGGTAATTAATGAGAAAAATCTGAAGTTGTCAAAAATCTTTAGTCGCCATTATTGGGTTTTAAGAGGCTTACAAAGAAATATTGATTTTACACTAGGCTCCCTACTTTCGCATGCAATAATTCATAGCTTTTATGTATGCTTCTCAGTTGAGGTCCCTCTCCTCAGAGACAATTGATTTCTGTGTCATGGACAAAACACTACCGAGGCAAGCACCCAATCCGCACCTATCGCCTCTCTCTATATTTCCCTGGAGTATAGGGCAGAAGAGAGTCTTCTCAGGCATCAGCCCTTCAATTAAACTTATTTACTGCAGGTGACGTCATAACAATCACCAAGAGATATGCGTAGAACTTTGTGCACTCGTGAAGTTTTCCCGGAATCCTAATGCAGCTTGTCCATCCTTACTTTAGCTTCATCCGAGTAAATTCACCACCCGGCTGGAGAACATTTGCTATAGGCAAGGTGGTAACCAATGATAAAACACCTTTTGCCTTACATCAGATGTACACATATCTAATTAGAAGGCCATTAAAGGAAAAAGTCTTTCTGATCTCGCCGATCCGAGTGACACAATGTTTAAAAAGAAGTGTGTTTCTGACGTCGCCTGAAGTATACGATCTATTTTGATTAATGCAATTCACAACATCACATAGCACTAGTCTCTTTTGAAAGTGTGGTATTTAAACAGGTTGTTGAATTATTCAATGGTAATCTCATGAATATAAAGTTGTAATCAATTTACCACCTTAGTTCTGAAAGAAACAGTCATGAAATGACAAACTAGTTTTGATAGTCACTTCGAATTAATGGTTTCAATTATTATTACCAATATAGTTATACATACTTAATGAGTATGCCTTTTATGCTGAGATTTAAAACTTACATTCTCGGTAAATTGATGGCAGCATGTATTTGAAACCAGCAGAAATCTGGGATTATCAAATTAATTAAAGATATAATATTATGGTGTTTTCGATATCTCCAACGTGCAGTGAACCTCAGGCTCCGGATTTGATGCGAAAGACTTGCATTGAGTGGTATGGATTAGTTTGAAGTTAGTTGCTAATGCACTTGTCAATTGCAACCCCCCCCCCCCACACACACACACCCCTTGGGATGTGGGGGAATGTCCTGGGCCTTCAGGGAAATATGATGAAATCCCCGACCCCCCAGCGCAAGACATTTTTGTAAATCCACGACACCCTGGGGCATATTTTTCAGTGGACATTACAGTGGACAATCTCTGAATATCTGAATATCTGAACTAAGCAGATCCTGAGCTGCCCAGTCACAGCCAGTGGAGCATAAATCCTTAGGGATCCAGAAATCTTCAACTATTAGTGGTTTCTGATATGCATCAACCAGACTCAGGCTAAGATCTAAATTACAAACCTGCTCCCAATATACACACAAAGAGTGTCACCTTTGAACCTGACATGAGTTTTTGATGTTCACAGCAGTGTGAGACTATCACCCCTGAACTATACTGGATATATGCTGTGTAGACAATAGCTGACTCTCTGAACTAAGCATGTGCCAAGCGCTATCTATAATAGTGTTTCAATAGTGTCATGTCTGAACTATACAGGCTGCAACCACCCCCTATATAGTGTTTCAACAGTGTCAGGTCTCAACACGACGTGCTGAACTAGATGGGGTACTCTAATGTGTGTATGGCGGCCTCGGGTGAAAATAGTCATTGCTGGATTTGCCACACTGAATAGCTCTTAAACTTCAGCGATTTTCAAAATTCTTTCACTGTTTATTTTATCTAGAAACCAACTCCCATCATATAGAATAAAAGATTTTTAGAGTTGTCATAGCAATTTCACGACAAATCCTATGGCAGGCGAAAATTTGAAATTTTCTGACGGAAATGTTTGTTGTTTTACAGATCAAGCGGGATCATATATCTTTCAAAATGGGTTCCTTAGAATAGACCAAGGACATAATGATCTAGATTATTTGAAGATATTATCTAAAATTTAGTTTGTCACCAGAATTAGGTGATTTTAATTTTGTCACTTATTTTCTCTATGGTGATTACTGAATCAGAGCCTTTTACATAGCATTATTTCACCTCAACGACTGGAATATTATGGATTTGAAGGCATATATATATTTGTTAAATATTACTATATTATGTCAGATTAAAGTATTTTTATTCAAGTTATGTCGTTTTTAATGATTCAGAGAGTCAGTATTAATGCTATTAATATATTGTATTATTTAATCATGAAATGAGAATATTTTATGATATTTTATGAGTTGTCATATGGATGCTGGTACTTTCTCTCTCCCTCCCCCTGCCCTTTGTATTATAATCTACAGAGTTATATAGGCCTACTTGTACTTATACTTGTATTTATAATTATATTTGAAAAATATATATATTTGATTAATTGAGAGCCCATTTTAAACAAGCTAGTGCCACTAAAATAGCGTTTCCATTGGTCCTGGAAAACCCTTGTATTGTTGCAATTGACAAGTGCATAATGGCTTTCCTTCCTCTCAAGTATACAAAGCTTTACAGGGGCCCGTTGCTCCACTTTCTCGCTAACTATTTCTCCATACACTTCCAATGGATAAAATAGATTTTTTTCATTTCATTTCAGGCCAATATAATATTTAAAACGTTACAAAAAATGCATTATACAGTAGAGGGAGGAGGGCTCGCTGTATATCATTGAGGCTGGCTTCTCCAAATGATGTAATGATCGAGAGAGCATAATAAACTTGATCTTGTTGTTTTATTCAGTATTCTCGAGCTTTCGGGCGACTTGCCCTTCTTCAGGGGTTTGTGGAATGCATTAATCACTATGATTGTTTTCAAGCAGAGTAACAGGCCCCAGCTGGTCCCTGCCACATTACATTTGAGAAACGCACGTAGATGAAAAGACCCCTAGAACAAATTGAGACATAAGTGCAAACCGTTAACATTAATACATAATTCAACCATTCAGGCATTCCAGAAATGGAAGAATGCTGGAAGAATTTGACTTCATCAAACGAGCTAAAGTATAGCTTGCCAGCAGTGGACATGTATAAATCTATATCTGTTTTATTTGAGTTTCTCTTGCTGGAATTTCGTTCCAACGGATATATATATTGCTGGTCATTAAATGTCCAGCGAGTTCTGCCTAGTGGTATTTCATTTGATATGCTTTTATATTAACATCCTGTCATGTTAGCTGCATCATGCCTACAATATTTATCTTGCTCGAATCCTTCAACAAGCAATTTAAACAATAATTGTAACTGTGCCCAAATCTAAATATAGGGTATTACTTTGATTTATATTTTGATTATTCAGCAGGGATCATTATAGATTAATACCAATTATCTCAGACATTACATTTGTCACTTGTTGCTTGCTATCACATGATTCACTTACAGATTACTCAAGCTAGGATAGAAACTAATACAAGTGCTTTCACCGAAATCATCTAAAATCTTGACCGTTAGCACCCTTCCGCTTTTTTCCTGGAAAAAGTCAAAATGACTTCTATTGACAATCAAATCCGGTGCACAGACAGAATAGCATCCAACGAAGATCTATACAGGCTAGTCAATTATCCAGTCGTTGTCAATATTTTTCCCGGTGAGAATTTGTCTATATACCCAAAACAGTTATTCCAACATCTTGGCTACACCTTAGTTTACTGCGATTTTGGAATCCGTTCTCAACACTTACACAGTCTGTAATAATCTATTGGATGTTTTAATGCAGGCATCGGCATCGGCGCCATCATTCACGGCATGTTCAAGTCAAACCTATAGTTTACGCACATGTCAACAGGAATGCCACTTGTCATACAACTACAAGCACCATCGCTGGGTGGAGCTGCGCTGAGCGGCTGTGTGGGAATTGATGTCCCCAAATGTCCGGAACGGGATGGAATTCAGGCATCGGAGTTCGGAATTCGGCAGCGGGCCTGCTAATCGGAAATTTTCGATGTCTGACACCCATATACTATGGAAGACTGCAGTGTGTGGTACCAAACTTGGGCTTTCTGACCCGGTTTGACCCAATCCGGACCCAGTCCCAAAGCCTTGCCGACCCAACCCGGTATAGTTTAAAACTAACGTTGTCATGCAAATTGCATATTGACACCTAAAAAAAGACCAAACTCGGCTAATTGGCCATCGGGACCGGGATCAAGACCGGTTGCCCAATGTCGGTACAATACTGGGCAAACCTCGGCTGATTATTAGATCCCCAGTCATCGGAGCCCAGGTCATTGGAGCCCAGGTCATTGTAGCCCAGGTCGCCAAGGCCCAGTCAACGCTAAGTGTGTAGGGCCTTGTGAAGGGGTGTTAAAATGGTCTGTATTGATGTCAATAGTGGATGGATTTTAAAAATTAAAAATTCTCTACAATCCTGAGAACTGAGGTGCAGTATCTTTTTGGTTGGGTGTGTTGGTATATTTTGCATTTTTAAATTTATGGTGACGGTTTGTGTACTGGACCATGTTTGCGTTGTCTACACATATATACAATCCTTAAAAGTTAAAAAACACTTAGCAATTCATTCATTTACACAATGCAGCATCCAATGATCCATAGAGTTGCAAGCCTGAACTTATTTAATTTAGTATTTCTTTAATTAGATATACCTAATATAGGTTTTAATATATTTCTACATGAATTGAATCTTAATTACAATCATTCTGCTTCATTACAATCAACGAAAGAATATTCATATTATATTAATTTATATTTATTCGTTTTTGTATAAATGAGATCAATGAAATATAATTTGGGAGACATGGAGACAAAAATTGGAGGTCGGGCCGCCGATGATCAGAGGTCGGAGATCGGAGGTCGGAAGTTAGATCGGGACGGGATGGGAGTCGGCTGTCCGGTCCCGGTGACGACCAGGTCCGGTCCCGGTCTGACCCCAACCTTGACAACCGACCTCGGTACAGACCTCGATACCTCACACTGCAGTCTTCCATAGTTTTTTTAGTCTTGCTTAGTTAATTGTGTGGCGAAGTTAGTGTTGGCTTTGGGTCGGGACGGGGACGGGACGGGATGGGGACGGGGACGGGGACGGGGACGGGGACGGGACAGGACAGGATGGAGCAGTATGTACCAATACGGTCTTCCATATTATGGAGATCGGGGGACGGAAGGTGGTTGTGGGAGGGAGGGAGAGTAGGATGATTAAAAGATATATCAAGGGAGAGGGAGGCGGGTGAGAGGGAGAGGGAGAGGGAAGAACAGATAGGCAGCGAGAAAGGAGGGAGGAATTGAAAGAGTAGAGCTGCATGTGGGAGAGAAAGGGGTGGAAGGAGGGTGAGAATGGGGGATATTTCTTGGAATACATAATATTATATTTAAAGATTACTATCCCAAATATGCGCTTGACTGGCCACTGGCGACTGTCAACGGATGCAGACGGGTGCATCTCTAGTGTCTTATATTTACAATTGAACCATTTCCAATGTACACGTTATTCTACGTTCAAGAGTTCATCATCATATCATCCATAAATGATATCTGTAATAGGGATCATAATCTAATAATCTAATATCACACACATAACATATTTCTTTTTGATCATTCTATCGAATACTTTGGGATCAGTTGATGAAAAAAAAGTATCCTTACATGAAAGCCCTACAAGCCGAGAATTCCAGTTCATGACATGTCGTAAATTGTTTCAAATTTCCCATGGGATACGGCTCTGATTATATTGAAATTTACTGCATTGGCTAGGGAAACAACACGGTTGTCTAAGTAGAAAACGCAATATTCTGGTTTGTACTTGCATATGGGTATGGTTCTCCAAGGGCTATAGCTCTTGCAAAAACATACCCCGGTTTGGGGCGTCGGAAGCTAATTTGAAGTGTGTGTGTATAGTGTGTGTGTGTGTGGGGGGGGGCAAGTTATAAGTTTGGCTTTTGGTACCCCACTACACATAGGCCATCAGCTGAGCCTCAGAATATGGCTAGAAAATGATTTTCGTTCCGGATTGTGGGCACTACTTTTTGACACCAGTTTCCAATTGCTAATACTATATATTATAATATCCCAAAAGTTCTCCATGATATTCGTGCCAGTTTTTGAGAAAATGAGCAATCAATAGACAGTGCAAAGCCTATGGAGCTTATGGTCTGGCTTCATTTTTAATGGTAATTTTAATAGTCCATCATTTATTTGGTAAACGTTGAATTCTCAGTCCTACTAAATTTTTATGATTGATTCAAAATCTCCAGAATCTCCTGATTTCGAATCTGCCAATTTCCACTTTGTAATTTTTTAGGAATATCAATTATTGACGTTTGAAAAAAAAAAGTTAAAAAGTTAGATCATTGATGCAGAGAACCACAAAGTATAATATGAAAGAATGAAGTAGAGGCAGGCTTGGGAAATTAAAAGTTTATTTTTAATTAATTTGTTTATATAAATATAAATAAATAAAAGGATGTGTAAAATTGGTGAATAGATTTGTATAAAAGTGATTGATTTGATATAAATTGTTGATGATAGATTAAAATGAATTTTTTAATGGTTAATTAGTTAGTACGAACGAAGAGATAAGAAAAGGGTGTGGGTGGGTGGGAATTTTAGAACCGTAGAGGTTGGAAGGCGAATGTGAAGTGAGGGAGAGAGGGGCCGGTGCATGAGAGAGCGTGACCAGTCACGTGTGTTAGTGGTGTGAGTGAGAGGGGAGGGGGTAGTGGTCTCGCCTCAATGCCCAGTCATCGCCTAATGCAATTGACTTGAACATTGATGCAGAGAACCACAAAGTATAATATGAAAGAATGAAGTAGAGGCAGGCTTGGGAAATTAAAAGTTTATTTTTAATTAATTTGTTTATATAAATATAAATAAATAAAAGGATGTGTAAAATTGGTGAATAGATTTGTATAAAAGTGATTGATTTGATATAAATTGTTGATGATAGATTAAAATGAATTTTTTAATGGTTAATTAGCCAAAACTGCCAATTTTGGGGGTAATAATTTGTAATTTGGTGGGAGTATGGGGTGGGAGTTGAGAGTATTTGTAAGATAATGGTATTTGTGAAGGGTAAAAGAGGCCCGAGGGGCGGTAAAATGCTATGTATATGCATAGTCTCTGCCATGTATGGCGATTGTTCATGCCGTAAGCGGACTGTCTTTTGATTGAGCCGTGAGCGGACTGTCTTTTGGTTTTGTGGTGGAGCCGAGTGGCCTTGATAGGTAGTGGGGTTTTTGGGGGGGTGTTTATAACTCGTGAGCGAGTAGTCTTTTGGAGATGATTTTAGGGGCAGTGGGGTTTGCTTATTGCATGGCTGAGGGCCTTGTTGACCTGGGATTTGTCTGCCTGGATATAGACGCGGTATGCGTCCGATTTCCAGCCTCCGTATTCTTGGATTTGGAGCTCGGAGCACCCTTGTTTGTAGGCGTTTGTGGCTGCTGCTTTGCGCAGACTGTGGAGCGAGTATAGTTGTGGGTCGGCCCCACACTCTGTGAGGAGCGATTTCCAGTGCTTTGCGACATACGATGCTGGCATCGGTGTTCTGGTGGTTGGAAACATGAATGCAGGTTCTGTTTCGTGTTGAGTCGGGAGATTTTTGATCATCTGTTTAACCATCGTGACCACACAGATGTGCTTATCCTGAGAGGCTTCCAGCTTGACTGTCTTCTGCTCGTAGGCCGTCTGGAGGTTTTTGGCGCTTTTGACTCTGATGTATATGCTTTTGTGTCTGAGAGTGATGTCTTTTCTTGTGAGATGACGTATTGGGTCAAATTTAGACACTGACGGGGCTAGGACCTCCGACTGTCTGAGGGCTGCGTAGTATATGACCATTATGGCCGCCTTGACCGTAATAGAGAGCGGGTCTGCTGCGATTAGTCCTATTGCTCGTCGCAGTACTGACGCTGGCACTGCCAGTTTTGCCCTCGGCTTGAACGTTTTGTCCCTGTCCACCGCCTGTAATGCCCAGCGGACCCTTTGATGGTCGAGTGCTGTTGTAGGGCAGTCGAGCTGTCTGTACACCGTGCGGATATGCGATACGTGGTTGCGGATGGTCTTGGGGGATGATATCGTCGTCAGTAGGTGTTCTATATATGCGCAAATCACCATGTAGGATGCTTTTAGTGGGTGTATGCCGAGTTCCATAGTGAATGCTGTGAACCTCCTTATCGCGCTTTGTTGGTTCGCCAGCGTCCCTGGGGCCCATGCTGCTTTTTGTCTTTCTACCGCTCGTGTCATCAGGTCCTCTATTCTTCTGCCTGTTGGATTGATAAGAGAACAGAGTCTTAAGGGCAAATACACAAGGGTCAGTCATTGTGAGGGCACGTTCTTTAACAATACATCTGGCTTCATTATGATATCTACTATTCAAGTGGCGTCTGCTGAGGCGGTCTGCGAGCGTGTTTTCAGCGCCTGGTATGTGTCGGTACGAAATCTTCACATCGTACATCGCTTGGATCATCCAGGCGAGCCTGGCTGCTTCCAATATTACGGGGTTGCGTCCGCGACCTGTTTGTAACACTGAGACACTGGCGGAGTTGTCGCACATTACCTCTATGTGTCCGCCTCGGTCTTTTTCTGTTATGAGTGTGTGTAGGGCGACTGGTATATTTATACCTTCAAGCTCTGATATATTTTCGACTGGGTTATTCACGTCTGTAACTTGGTATGCGTATGCTCGTTCGCTGTCGGCGCCACCTATGCCAGTTAGGCAGGCGTCTACCTCGATTCTTTTCGTGGGGGCACTACTTGGGATCACAGACCTGCCGTTCCACTGTCTACAAAACTCGCCGAACCATTGTAGATCGCGCCTCATTTCAGAATTTATGTTCACATACTTCCCTCTCATCAGGCGTAAGCTGTCTAATAGTCGATTGATAAATAGCCTAGCTGGGCTGACGCATTTAGCTATGTGAATGAGCCTGCCGATTATAGATTGTAACTCGCGACGGGACATTGATCTTCTCTTTAAGTATCGATTGACAGTGTCGATTGTTTCCTTGACCTTATCGATGGGTATGCTGAGAGTCATGCTGCGCGCATCTATATTGATGCCGAGCCAACGTACACATGCGGCCGGGGGTTGGCGCTTATCCACCGCCTCCGGGAGGCCTAGTTCTTGGAATAATTCGATCGCCCTTTTGTAGTCTCTCTCTGCCTTTTCTTTATTTGGCGAAATTACAATCAAGTCGTCGAGGTACATTTTTGATGTTATACCTTCGGCTGCGAGTATTCCGACAATCGCCTCTGCCACCCTTTGCATGTGGCACGAGGATGTCCTCGCGCCAAATGGCATGGTGACGTCGAGAAAGAATTCGTTTGACCACCTTAGGCACAAGAGGGGCCAGTCCAAGGGGTCCGTTTTAAAATTCTTGTAGGCCCGGGATATGTCGATCGTTGACATATGTGTATTACGTCCCATGCCAATGAGATGCTGCACCAAGGCCTCCACGGTCGGTAGAGAATGTGCGCGTTCCACCCCCCAGACGCTGTTTTTCATGAGGTAGGCGTTGACTGATGCCTCTTCGGGATAGCTCAAATCAACTATTACACGCCGTGCGTCGGTATCTCATTTTTCGCGTGACATGAGGGGGGAGCAGTGATACCATTCACAAAATGGAGGGTGGTTGAATGGGCCTACTAGGCCTCCAAGGCCTATTTCCTTGCGAACAAAATCATCTATTTTATCTTTGTATTGGTCAGCGCTACTATGATTTTTTCCCGTGTCACTGTGGGATGCCGGGCCCAGGTAGCCCATAGGGAAACCAAATTTCACAAAGTCACAAAGTTGTCTATGGTCATCTGAATCAGACAAGTATCTTTCCCATGCTTCTAAGTTTAGTTCAGTAGGCAATTTAATTTTAGCGGATATAGCATTTGGTAGGCCTGTACTGACCACCGCCTCATATATGCTACTGTGGCTTGGGTGAGAGTGTTCAATGTTACTTTTGGGCCACCGTAGTTGTCTATCACGAGCAAAGGTACTGGGGCCAAGATCTGTGCTATCTCGCTCTATGTTACCAGAACACATGGCTCGAATATCAGAGTATTTAATGTTGTGACCTACTATGTTGGTATCAGCTAGTCTCAGGGCTGTGAATAAGGCTTGGTCGTCCGCGTTCATGCCTCGGGAAGGCGTGCGATCCGATTTGGGGGCTGCGTTGACACGGCGGCCGCCATCTTGGTTGTTTATCTCGCTTCCTGAGATCTCCGGCGAGAGTTCGCGCGAGATCTGGACTCGTGTGGCTGTCTGCTCGGGTACATGTGAATGAGAGCTAGAAAGGTTTATATTAGAGACATTCATAGTTGCAGGTACAAATGGGGGCGCCTGTGGGTTCAACGTGACAGGTGCCCCATCTAATCGTTTTTTGAATATGCCTGACTAGCTTGGTATGTATTGCTGCTCGGGTACTTTTGACTCGGGTAGCGTTGAGGGGCTGCCCCGCTCTGTGCAGAGCCACTGGGGCCTCCCCGCTGGCTGGTGACGTCAGAGTTAGTGGCAGCGTGCCTCTGTCTTCTGTTACATTCTATCACTGAGTGTGTACATGTGCGCCCCACAGAGTCACAGTATGAGCATATATGTAAGGCCATGACATTTCCCTCAACATGATTATATCCGTTCCTACAGGGCTGTTTATCTTATGTCCCCCTGTGGCTGGGCCGTGCTGTGAGCCTGTACTGGCTCCCGTGTAAACACCAGCTGTCAAACACAATCTGACTCGCTCCTCCTGGATGCCGAGTCTGTCATCCCATGAGAGTGTCCCCCCCTCAATAGAGTCCCACACAAACTGTGTCCACCTTCTAACGGCTGGCCATGGCCGCTCCAAGGCGTCACGAGTTACTTTTCTAAGGTGAAATAGCATGTGGTGATAGTCCCTCTTCTTATATGCCCGTGGGTCTTCTAACAAAGCCAAGAAAGCGTCCACATATTCCATACCGCTCATGGATGTTCTGACATCCAACTTCTGTTTTATAGTGGTTAAGCCTTCCCTGGATATGTACATATACGGTTTGGACTGGATATTCAATGCATGTATATCTGTTAAATATTGGTTCTTACCCCGCAGGCCAGACGCCCGTTTCTCCCGCTCAACCTCCTTCTCTAGGTAGCGCTCCGCGTCCATCTGTCTGCTTAGCACGGGTGGTGGTCGAGCGGGGCGGCGTCTGTGCCCGGACCTGCGGGTCGGAGGGGGTGACTCCACTGACTCGTCACTGTCATCGCTGTCTTGTTGGGTGTCACTCTCAGACACGCTCTCGACAGGTACCGGTATTTTCTCCTTCTGTTTAGTCTTGCTCTTAGCCATTCCTCTAGCCACGTCGGCCATCTGTTTGGCCATCTTTTCTACACAGCCCTGGAGCCCTGATACGGCCTGCTGCATGGATTTCATCTGTGTGTCCAGCTCGCCCACGGTGGCGCACTTGACCTTGGCTGGTGGCTTGTTGCTGGCCTTTCCCTTAGTCACTTTGGGGGGAGGCTCGGGCTCGGACGAGCTATCAGTATCGGGCATTTCTCCTGTCAGGGCAGTAGTAATGTCCGGTGGTGAGTCAGTCTGATTAGTGGCCGTCACGGCTTTCCTCTTCCTAGGCATTATGAAATGTTGAGGTGTAAGAGGATGAAGTTGTAGGTGCGTGGTAGAAAGCACCGGGCTTCACAGTGCCAATATGAGAATTTTAGAACCGTAGAGGTTGGAAGGCGAATGTGAAGTGAGGGAGAGAGGGGCCGGTGCATGAGAGAGCGTGACCAGTCACGTGTGTTAGTGGTGTGAGTGAGAGGGGAGGGGGTAGTGGTCTCGCCTCAATGCCCAGTCATCGCCTAATGCAATTGACTTGAAAATTAATCAATGAATAAATTATCTAATGGGTTTAGAATCAAGTGACTGATATGAATTGATAGGAAATTATGTTCCCTAAAACTGTTTTTATTTGACCTAATATGTCAGTGCATTATTTTCAGAGTTATTTGCAAAATACCTCACGATTAATGACCTTTGACCTTGACCTTTATGAGGCATTTTGCTAATAACTCTGAAAAAAATGCACTGACATCTTAGGTCAAAAGAAAACAATTTTAGGGCACAGTATTCTCTATTGATTGATATAGTCACTTTATTCTAAATATAGAAGATAATATTTTTTATTATTTATTTATTTAATTTTTTACATTTTATTTTCCAAACATGGAGAACTAAAATTCCTCAAAAGTTAGAAAGTTAAAAATGGCAGATTCAGAATCAGAAGATTCCGGAGATCTGGAATCAATAAAAAAATCATTGGTATGACCGAAGATTCAACATTCATCAAATATATATATAGAATTTTTATTCAGTAAACAATTTACAGAATCGGACATTTACATCTACTGATAGCTCTTCCAGTAAGCCCTTAATAAATGATGTTCTATTAAAATGACCATTAAAATGAAGCCAGACCGTTGGCTCCATAGGCTTTGCACTGTCAGAAACAATGCCCAATTACTCAAAATCTGGCAGGAATTGCATGGAGAACTTTTGGGATGTTATAATACAGGGTATTAGCAATAGGAATCTGCTACTAAAAAGTAGTGCCCAAAATCCGGAACGAAAATCACTTTTTTGGGGTACAGCTGATGGCCTAACAGTGATAATGTGTGGTGCTCTACCAAATCAGGACAACAACCTGTATTTCTTCATTTTCATATTAGTATCACCATAATAAAGGCCAGCGCAGATGACAGATATATGACATCATTTTTCTGATTCAAAAAGTAACTTTATATCAGTATAGATTTCGATTTTGGAGCTATTGAGGGTAAAATGGCTTTTCCTTTGGATAAATAAAATACTTAAGGAAATATATCCTCGACACACTCCATGATAACTGGGCTTTTAAAACAACAATATATGATGTTTTCGTCGACCCATTAAAATGAATTCACACGTATATTTCTGATTTGGTCATTTTATTTTAACTTTGACCTTTTTATTTGTATTCCATAATGTCTAAACCACAAAGTTGACCTATGATTTCTTTCCATTATTAGGTCTGTCAATCCTAAGCTTATATATATAGGGGCCAGTAGAATGGGCTGTTCTAAGACATTCTACAGTGTCACCTTTCATGTAAAATATATACATTAATGTTGTCAGTTATGCAGAAACTGCACATTTGACCATCATTAAAGACCCTTATTGCAAAAGAAGTTGGGTTAATTCGGATAAATCATCGGGCCTTTGACCTTTTGAATATTGAAGTTGACCTTTTCTTAGGCCATAGAATTTTTCTTCTTTGGGGCGGGGAGGGGGGGGGGGGGGTGTAGGGTATAAAAAATACATGAAATAAATAAGTATTACAAAGTCGTCATGCATCCTCACAGTTATACACATTTTCTAGTCTTGATAGCATATTAATTAGTATAGTTGGTTCTCAAGATAACAATTAAAACCTAGTTGTTGAAGTGTAGTTGTTGAAATACCGAGGAGCAATAATACTAGATCTTATCTGTGGTTATCTGTCTCAGTCAATACACATTCTTGGTAGCATCCAGCTGACATCCTGTTTTCTAGGGGCCCCTGAGGGCCACTCATTGAAAGTGATGACATGTATGATGACGTAGGAAGAGTGATATGTCATTCTTAAGTTGTCAGCTACATAAAGCTACTAATAGAACTACCAAGTGATGTAACGATTCGTGTGTGCAACCTCTGTAGTCTGGTTTTCTAACTTGTCTCTGATGAAGATGTATGATTAGCTAGTTGGATTGTTGTTTGGCATCATTCTTACATTGAAGGGCACTCCTTCCACAAATATGACATGCCGAGAAGCTGTATCACTTCCCTGCGTTAGCAACTTATAGATGACTTTCCTGGTGTCCGGCCGAAAGAAGACATGGCTGAAACTTGATAAATCCAACAGAAATGTCCTTGTCAAGTTATTTTGTGGTCGTACATCACCCTTATTCATGTATATATATATCATGTCGCTATACTGGGTATTAAAGGTATTAGGACATTGAAATGCATTAAAGAAACGCCCTCGGAACTAAAGCGGACCAAAGTGGTTCCGGTTATGAAATCCTTATACCTATTGATTTCCTCATTGGACGTATTGAATGGTCCATACCTAGAGCAGTTTCTTTCCTTTTAAGATACGTCTGTAGATTTCCTATATCTTTTGCGTAATAGAATTCATATCTACAGGCTACAGGGGCTAGTCAAAGGATACTAGATGTACGTAAAGTGATTGGCATTCCATATTATTATATACTGGTTACCAATTGCAATTCTAAAAATATTCATACACCACAATATCTGCTGTGAACTACTGTCGTCTAATATCCATGAACACATAACTGTGCTCTTTGGTCGCACATCATCTCTTGACGTCACCATTACGAAAAACAAAGAAGATTGATCAATATGAATTGTGCACACCCACCAACGTGCGAAAGCTTCATCCCGAGCTTCGTTCAATAGTGTCGTTGACTGGCCTTGAAATGACACATTCGTATTAGCGACAGATCATGTTTTTTGTTATGTTGCTGGTAGGGACAGAGAGGCTCTGATTGCTGATCACTTGTCAAGCCGTGGTCTCTCTATGGTTAAACCACGCCCAAAATCTTTCTTCTGTCTGCCCTCTTAACGTTAAAGGATTAATAACCGATATTGAGGGACACCCGAAGAAAAAGAATGTATATAGCCTAGCAGCCTTTGCCACCTTTATTATGGACCAACAGTGCACCCACAGACCCGAAATGGAGGTTGTTAATCTTTTTAGTCTGATGGTTATAACCCAAGGATTGTTCACGGCAGCGGCTAATGTATCTAGATGCGGAATGAACGAAAGCCTTATAGCGTCTATTGACAGTGCATTATGGGCCATGAATGAGTACATATTGGCAGCCGTATATATAAGGGACATATCTTTTGATGTCATGCTATATCTTACTCCTTCGTTGAAATGTCATCATTTGCCGCACAAATTCTGCATACTCGTTACATCTATTGATGGGGAGAAAACAAATATTGTGGCATGCCAAGGACCGTTTGAATACACATCATCACATCGATCCACGAAAATAAGTAAATACTGATTGAAAGTGTAATTATTTCAGCTCTGCATTTTCACCAACTGATATCTAATGCATGCTAAGTCAACGGTCTTGGCAAATTTACCGTGGATATTATAACTGCATATAATCTTTGAATAGAAGAATCTATTTATCACATCTTTCAAGCATTGAACCATCACAAATCATGGTGTTATTCTGATAATACCAATCAGTGCAATCAACAGTACACAATGATAAGTCCTATCTGTTTTCTTATTTTCCTAACTACCTAATGAAAACAATTTCGATTAATTCAATGGATGCAATTCGATGAACACCACCACCCCTAAGAAAGGCGATAGATAATGATAGTTGACAATTCAGTGACAATTGTTGAGTCGTAGAGTCGTAATCTGTACGATATATGTAGGCCTAATATTACAGACTTTTCCTCTTTTTTGGCACACATTACGCATAGCCAAAATACATTACTAAGTCACCTTTTCCTATTAATTACCGTCCAGATATTCCTATTCTGGGAACAAATAGTTTCATGGCACCGACTATTTTTTCATTACTGAGATCTTTTCTCCCATTACAAGGAGTCCTTTCCACATCACAGTTGCTTCTTTTCAAATATGACAGTTAGGATTGCTTCCTTTTTCCGCTTCTTTCCTAATCGTCATGGATAGACTTGGGCACATTGATTATTTTTATAATCTAAAAAATATCAATGTATACAAAGAAATGTAATTGACCCACACACAACCACTATTTCTTGGGCATTACCTACAAAACAATTGTTTAGCTAATTATTCTTT
Organism: Sthenelais limicola; assembly: GCA_942159475.1. NCBI lineage: Eukaryota > Metazoa > Annelida > Polychaeta > Phyllodocida > Sigalionidae > Sthenelais > Sthenelais limicola. Next base: position 109,204,721 of record OW804096.1, on the reverse strand, counting down.
AACAGAAACAAAATGTATCATATAATAACCAACTTCACTTTGGTCTGATTTCTGGTCTATGAGTATAGCCTAAGGGACTTAGAGCTAGTCTACTGGCTACTACTAAGTATGTCACTCAGTGTGTCAAACGGAACATCCAAAATCCAAGGTAGTCCGTGTCTTGATAATAAAATATCCATTAGTTTCATTGAAAATGTGTTGAAATATCTTGGAAAAAGAAATAGATATTTTGAAAAAATATGTGGGCATTTCCTAATACCTGGCAAGTATGATGGAGGCCACGAATAACAGGTACAAAATTAAACAGTGCCTTTTATATTACTATACAAAACTTTTACTCCATGTCGATGGCCGACAACTAAACATCGTATTGACCCAGCCTCTCTACAAATCAATCAAACACTGGAGAACACTGATAATATCATGAGAAATCATTGAGGTCACGAGGAGTAAGACAATTATTATAAACCCACTACACCATGGGACCATAAGCACTTTAATATAAAAATGTTGTCTGTACAACATTAACAAACAAGTTACAATAAGGACCATTGAAAGCTATAAATTCTTCTGTACTACTTAGTAATGAGATGGTTATATCTCGATGTCATTTCCACTGAATATTATATGTTAAACATTGATTTTCCCTTCTTTGGGGGCGATCTGGAAGATCTATTCGTAGAAGCCACAGTCCTGCTCTGTATCATTATTATTACGGAATAAAGGTTTTTTTTATATATAAGCCTTATTTAGCAGCTTGGGCTACAGGCTATATAAATTATTTTTCTTCGAAAAGTTTAGACAATGCCAATATATTATATGAATAAACGTAGTGTCACTAAACACAAACACGGGGAGGCCACTTAAGTGTCAGTCATGTGAACTGCAATGTGTCTACCAGCGGAGGAGGGTAGAAAGAATTTGGTCATACCTAGTCATACATACAAGTGTTAATATACAGAGATTATGGCAATTACATTTGGATAATGGTACAAATATTGTTAATTCAATGGTCAATGAACGATGAGAATGAATGAATTGATTTCTTATAGTTTGTTTTAGTTTAAATAATCTTTTATTCGGTTTGGAAGGTGAACAAGTTTTGTAAGAATATGACAATTTACCTTAATTAGATCGACTTTGGTTGTTTATTAAACCTATTTTGATCCTGTTCTCCTCAGGACATACATTTAGCGCACGATAAATATAGATAATGCAAGTTACATATCCCATCACTGAAGTAAATGTTATCGGCAAATAAACACCTGTGCGTCTTTGTAGCTTTAAGAAGCTGTCGACCTGCGGTCGCCCAAGCGTCTTAAAGGATGAAATTCATTGCATTACAGGGTGTATTTATAGTCTCATATACGGGCAGGAGTAGTTGGAATAAGCACTTTGTAGTCAACATCTACCCTGCCGTTGATAGATACTACATTGTTGTTGTTGGTAAGGCATGCAAATCGCCAAGCAGACGATATTGTGAAGGTTCACATTAGATGGAAACTAAAGAAGTTATATTATAGGGGGAAAACACTAATAAAAGAGACACGTTTATTTGTGACAGAAACATATTATTGTTCACGGTAAAATATTCATGAATAATTCTTTAAGGTGTCATTTTCATATTGATGAGATAGAACAAAAGGTAGACACTTTAACTTAGAAAATAGAATACTCATAGTTAGGTCTCTGCGTATATAGGTCCACGTACAGCTAGTGTCGCCTTACACCACCTCCTGTCCATGGTTATATGATTCCCTTAAAATCACATACGTTTTTTTTTCGTGGGTATGTTACATTTACATGATTCACCAAGTATCTGTAGTCCTAAAGTTTAATGACAAAAAATTGCAATTGGGTACACATGTATACATGTACTCATGTATATTTGTATGCTGCTCTGATTCCCAGCCTCACAAAAAATTAGACATGTTCTTGATTGAAAGTAAACATGTACAATTAATGGAGCTATGCTCCGAGAAAATTGCTTTCTTGACAATTAAAAACACCAAAGCAGTATTCCACTCTGATCCAAGACAGCCTTTGATGATAATGGTTTCCCTGAGGTGGCGATATACCATAGGCTGAAACTAATTAAAGGGCTTATGGTAGATATCTAATGTGGGAGTTTAAACCGCATAAAACTGATTATAGTAAAATGGGAGAGACTCAGAATATGTAAATGGAGAATATGTAAATGGGGAAGACGAGACGCTTTAAAGCTGCACTCTCAGAAAGATTTTCTACTTTTTGTTCTGTTCTTTCTCAACTTATCTATAGTCATTTGACTACTTATATTTGAATCAGCCGCCCGAATCCTTTTCTGCGCTAGCCTCCCTGGCTTCCCTTATTATGGCTGACCGGCGACCGTTTTCTTTCGTCCGATCCCACTTGAAATTCTTGTATGAACATATAATAGTACATGAATATTGATAATTCAGTTTTATGTCATAATATGATATTTGGTAAGAACATTTGGTAAGGTTTTGTTTGTCGTAATAGCTGAGAATGCAGCTTTAAGGTCGGGTGGTAGGGAACCTCAACTATAAACATGAAACTGGTGTATATATGTGCACTATTACCTGAATAAATATTTTGAACAAAAGAAAAAAGGTCGAATGGGATCCTCATCGCTTTCAGACTTAAATGAATCTGATGTACCATAATTATTTGGAAAATGATATGCTTATCGTACACTTTTTTCACATTTATTTCCTTTTTGTCGATTAATATACATTTGATTTTTTTTATCGTCGGCGAATGAAAAGTATCACATCCTGTGAAATGTTGTCGAATAAACTATTCAAAAATAAATAAATCATATTTTCACTTTTACTATAGGAATATAACCAGTTATATGATGCGCATAGGCGTTGAGGCGGATTGCAATTTTGCAATGATGGGCATTGCTAATGACAAATAGAGCCGTGTATAGCAGGAACTCGAGACCCTTCTGCATGGCATACTGACTTACCCAGACAATACAAATCTAGTGGTTGGGGAATATTCCCTGTCAGTCTCGTTCTCTGGGCAACCATTACAAAAACGACCATGCTAGAGTAGACGAGGGAGGAGGCTGGTGAATCTAATAGCTTTTACCATTAGCCTAGCACTGTAGCAGGCTGGACCATCTAATAGATACAGTACACAGTTAGAGACCGCTAATCTGGTGACTTCTAAGTAGGGAAATCTTAAAACTGTCCTCCTACAGCTTTTCCTGGGCAACTTGACCATAAAAAAGACACAGCGTGTCAGAAGTGTGTGAACATTTTACGTGACTAGCCATTGTCCTCTGGTTAGCGTACCTATAGGCTTAGTGGAATTCACTGTACATTAAACCTATAATCCTATGGACTGCTCATTAGATCAGAATTGTTCCCAAATTGCTTTTTTAAATCATAATAAGAACTGGGAGCCTTCAACGTGAGACCAGGTTGTTACAGCCATGCAGTGTCTCGTGGTATCTGTCAAGGAGATGAAGTCATAGACAGATCAGTACACGCATTTCGACAATTAGGACTTAATTAGGTGTAATTTTCTACCAAGATCTTACTTAAAGAAAATATTGATACATGTATACGTATTCAAAGTTAATCAATGAACAACATTAATCATGGTAACATAGGATGATATTTACTTATTCCCCAATAGTAAACGCACCAATCTAGAGGAGGGACATCGTGCTGACGCCTAGCCATGTGATTAAAATATACTTTATTTATACCCTATTAAATGTTTCTGCTCAGTGTGCAGTCTTATAGCAGAGAGGCGAGAATATGTTTAAACATGCTAATATCATTAATTTCGAGCTGCAATGTTCCTATTCCATCGGGTGACGTTATAATTATCATAACTGACTCATGAACATTAACAGATGAGGAGAAAGAAGTTCTCCCAAGATACTAGATCTATTTTAAATCACTTCTTCCATCTCATTATGACTTTTTCCACAACAGCGAACTCTTATCATAGGGCTGCCAAAAGTGTGGATGCCAGTGGACTCTATTGGAGCTGCATATCCTATGCTATTTATAGGGCATTGCACGCTCTTGAAGGAACCCCTGACCTAGAGTGTAATCAGGTGAAGCTAATCTTTACAGTTGGACGAGTTTGGTAATCCCGCTCCATGGAATATTATAGTTGCTTTAGCTGCTATGGTGAGAGCTTTCCTCATTTTTCCCAAAGCGATTAGATCAGAGATTTAGAAAGAAAGTTTCCATATATACATAATATGCCCTGAAAAATCATCGAAGTATCTTGGTGAACAACAAACTTATACTAACTGTTTGGTGTAAGCAAGAAGTTTCTTATTCGCCCCATAATTCTTTTTTCGGCATACTAATATTGATAACTATAGTTTGTCTTACTACTGCCTTAGTTGGCAATTTTACAATATACATATTAAAGTCCCAATTGTGCGCAGTTAATGATAACTTATTGCCTCTTTGATCAACACAACCTATATGAATAATGAGAAAAGGATTAAAAATGTTGGATTGTGGCCATAAACTATGCTGGAGGGTCGTGGGAAATAGACGCCAGGGAAGCAGTCCTTAAAAGAGAAGAGACGACGTGGAAAATGCAAACAAAACCCGCGAGACCTACAACTCATTCCATGTTAGTTAGCTTTAGTTGAGCAATCTGATATTTTCTGCCCTGATGTCTTAACATGGATCTCATGCATGGGATAAATGCGGTGGAAAATGATATAAACTGTAACACGTCTCCTAATGATATTGAAGAAGGCAATTCGCGTACGATTCTCCCTCCCATTAGCCAAATGGTACATCTAAAATCAATATTATGTACGTTCAGCAAAACTGCGCTCAAGTTAGGTAGGGTAAACTTTTAATGGTGAACTAGTGAACTGCCAATCTCATAGAGATGTAGGAATTCTTACATTCTGTGTGATCAGGGCCAAAGACCTACCATGAATGCTGGAAGAAGTGGAGTGGGAAAAACAACATTAGGTGATGGATTACCTAATGGATTGAATAGAGACAAGGACAGGAGGAAACCACTGATCTGTAAGACTGAGCGCATTTATATTAAAAAATCGTCAATGTGGGCACATACCATATATTCTGAGAGCACAACAGCAAGGTAACGTTTGTATAATGCAGCAATACTATCTTAGTCAAAGGGAGAAATATTTGAGTAATGTAGACCTGTATTAGTTTGTATCGTTCGGAATCAGCTCTATCCTGAAAGCGGTGTCGAGGAGTATGTAGCGGCGGACAAGTTGACCCCTTGCGAATGTAATTTAGATAAATTTTAGGCCCTACGTTTTTTTTTATTATTGTTTGCACACGTTAAAATATTATATGGATTGAGATGTTGTTTGTTCTACCATTATGAAAAGAATGTCTCTAAAATATTAGTATCCTTAATTAGGCAATGGATTTTTGGATATGTAGAATTTATTTGAAAAAAGGAAAATATTGCTGGGTTCGGTTACTAATAGGGATCCTCCACTAGGGAAATTTTTGTCACTGACATTGTGCTAAGAAAAACTTCCAGTCCATTTGTGACAAAACTCTAAAGCTTGAGACAAATATTTTAAGTGGAGGAGGTCCTTACGACATTGTCTTAACAGTGCACCCCATCCCGCCGACTTTGTCTTAGGGACGAAATCACCCACTCCTCCACTAGCGAAATCGGTCAGAGACAAAGTCACTGACAGGAAAGGGGTTGTCACCAACACGCATTTCTCGTCAGTAACTTAGAAACAATAGCTCTTCCACTTTATTCAGATATCTGAGACAAATTGTCTTAGTGTTTCTATGGAAACGGGATAAACAAATCATTTGATGTCTTAATTATATATTCAATAATCAAGTTTAGATTTTAATTTGAGCATTTTAAGTTATAACGATATAGCTAAAGAAATGTTTGTGTGTGTGTCGCATAAAGATGCAGTGGACAGATTCTCTAAGCTATTAAGTGATTGTGTACTGCAAAATGTCATTATAATCCCATTAGAAGGCCTAGTCCTAGGCAAGAAACCGATTAGCGAAGTAGGCGTCAAATCACTGACATACCATTCTTATCTGATCTGAGGGTTTGGGCCTGGGCTGGTGCCGCCATCTAGGTCGTGTTTCGTCTAGATTTAATAGACAATGTCAGCAAATTATAATCGTATTATAGAGTTCATTTATATGAAAGTAAAGGCTTAACAATCAACAATCTTATCTTTTCTTATCTTAACAATCATGAGTTTTAGGAGAATTCTAGGTATCATATCATCATAACGATTCTGAAGAATATGACAGAATTATGAATATATTATATGGGAGGGCAATAAATTGCATTGATTGCCACAAACGCTGAGCAATGTCAGGTCCTGCCCCTCTTACGTCATCCCAAGTGAGGGAACTATTTATTTTCTCCTTGGAATGGTTTATGGGATCTATCTAGAGAGACAAATTATCCATGGGATCCACTTATTGGAGCCGTTAAGAAGCATGTTGCTAGGAGGAAACATTTATCACTGTGTCAGTAATCATCACCTGCTCTAAATCCATTACTAGTATGTATGCTTAATTGTATTTCACTGTAACTATTATGTATCCTTATCTTTTATTACACCCCTGTGAGGAGTTGCCTATACTTTTAGCATTGTACCACTCACTTGGTCAAGGTGGGTGATAACATGAAAATTACCGCGCCCTTGGCTGGTACACACAAATAGGTCCAGAAAAGGACCGCACAAGGATAGAAGAGTAGAAGAGCGTTTTGCATGGTTACTTTAGTAAGATTAAGTTAGTTATCACCCCTCCCGACTCCCCCTCCCCCCCCCCCCCCCGTTAGTGTCCCCGTACACACCACCGCACTGGCATGGTGCGTACGGGGAGCTGTATGCCTATGGCTGTGTGTAGTGTGGGGTGGTTGAAGCTATGTAAACATGGTGGGAGTGAGTGACCACAGGTAGGGGGTGCATGCATGTTTTCAAAACAACATTGGTAGACCATGAATGCAGTAGTTTTTCCAGACAAAAGGGTAGCTAACTAAGTGAAGTTTCTCTCAGGCTAATTACAGGTCACAACTTACAGGGAAAACGTTAAAAAGAAGGCCATAAGTATGGGTCGTGTCTATATGGGGAGTGGACGCTGATGGGTTGGGTGACGTCACAAATTGTTGATGTAGGCTTATCCGCCCACAGAGGGCGGGTCGGGTCACATCTCGTCCAGCAGCTAAGCCTGATCACCGGAAGTCAAATTGTGTATTCATGTGCCGCCATTTCTGACGGTGGAATCGTCGATCGTTCATCTTATTTTCTCTTGAAATAATAAATATAAAGTTTCAAAATGAAAAGTTCTACCGTGTAATCACATTAAAAAATGTTGTTATGCTATAGTATATCGATGTAGACCAGCCATGAACATGAAACCTAGTCAGTGCCAAGGTGCATATGTACCCAACTGTTTTGATTTCGCGTAACTTATATTATCGCCCACTCGATCGTTTTACCAACTTTCTCTGGAAATAATGAAGCTAGGGACTCCAAATGAAAAGTTTGCTAAAGTATATTGAAGATAATAATTTATTTCATTAACTAGCCATGACTGCCCGACAAGCTCTGACTGATAAGTAGATCGAAGCTAGCACTCTGCACCGGAGGGACTATTTTCTTCATCTTTCGCAAAACACATACAAAATGGCCAAAACTGAAATCAAATATTTTTTTTGGATTCCCTCATATCTTTTTATTTATGAAAAATAAAAAGGGGTGTAATAAATATGGAATCTAGCGACGGCTTGGTCTGTCAAAGGGTTATGCATCCTGGTTGCGGCAGGAGACCTCACGACTACGCTGCACTCCATCCCTCGGTCTCCCGCACAACCTCGATGGCATAACCCTTCGACAGACCGAACCGTAGCTAGATTCCATCTATGTACTCACTTCTCTACACATCCTAGTTCTCTTACAAAGCTATAGGTCTCATGCTGAATTCCATATCTAACTAATTTGAGACCGTCCGTCCTTAAGTTGTTTGTTAGTTGGTCCTATCTGGAGATAAGACTGTTAATACTGTTGATTGTGAAAAAAACATCTGATACACCAAAAAGCATGCTACTTCTGTAATCTCAATCTTAGTCACACATGAGAGGCTGAGGATTACGCTTGATGAAAACAGCTGTGCGTTCGGAGAAAGAAAAATGTATGCAGGCGATTCTAAATTTGCGTTTTGTTTTGCTTATTTAATTATAGGAATTCTCTTTATTTTTTACGAGACATTTTTAGGATTTAATACTAAGGCGTTGGACTGGAATGAAATGAGATGATGTTGGGTTACAACTGCTATATATGAATTTGATATGATTAGGAAATCTTGAACCCAATTATCCAGATTACATTTTTAATTTATTTACATCTTGTTCTCATCTGAGGTGGCAAGGTGGCAGGCTGTTTCATATGTCAGCTTCATAGTATAGAAATGATTTTCTATATAGGTTGTACATGTATCAGGGGAATTCTTGTTTAATGACAATACCTTAAACACTTCTGTTATTTCTCCTAGGACGGTCTTCAAAGATTCTTTATGATCATAATATTATGGGTAACATCATTCAATAGATTAATTTCTTGAATTATGTTGTTGGTAAAAGAATAACTAAGGTATTCGTTTCTCTTTGCAGTAGTAATTATGGGTATAGGCGTGGACGTCCCTTACCTTTGCTTTTTATAGTTTGAATTTTATTTAGTGGATTTGTGTGTATGGGAATACGTAGCAGAAATTAAATTTTATGAGTTATAAGTCTTGAAAAGGGAATTTGAATGCTAGCAGTTGCTTGGGTGTTCGTCCATTCATTTAATATATATTTACCACAAGGACCAAGCCAGTCCTCCCATCTTGATCGCTATATATATTATATCTGTTTTTATATATTGTCACAGGATGTGCGGACAAGTTGTCCTATGCTCTTATTTGGTGGAAGCTGTGACCCTGGTTATTGGAGATCACTCAGTCCATACGTCCCAATCTTATAAATCACTCCACACCTTTCTCTAACTCATCTGGAGATGGGTGGGGATGTAAGGGATGGGTGGGGGACGGACTAACGGTTACTGTCAACACCTCCTTACTATTTTATGTCTATTTTATTGCTTGTGTTGTATATAAGGCCCAGAGTGGGCCGTGTAAGATTGTCACTCCCTGTTGACCATTCCTTGGATGATGATGTGAGCCTGTATGGAGAAATAAAGCCTTGCTGAAACCATATTCCTCTTCTCTGATGTCTGACTAGATCGTGTGTGGGCCGAACCGTCTGAACCCAAGGTCACGAGCACCTTTAACATTTAAGTTACCTAAATTGCTATATCCCTCTTCTGTGTTAGCTGCTGTGCTACCCCTGATAGCTGACCATTGGAATGGACTATGTAATTGAACCTAATTTAGAACAACTTTGGAACGAACCGGCCCCCAGAAACCAATCATCTCACCCTTCTTCCTCCTAGCGGTCAAATAACGAATAACATAAATACTCACTCCAACAATATATTTACATAACCTGCAATATAATACACCATGTCATGATGTATTTGCTTGGTGCAGCGGGCAGATAGCTCTTGCTTTTGCATCATCTGCTTGTTGGTTAATCATGCAATGTAAGCACTAAATATACTTATCCAGGGAGAGAGGAGTCTTGTAAACCTATCAATGACTGTACGTTATATACTCCTCCTATCCTCTCTCTTGCATCACTTTAAGAAGGTCCATTACTTTTAGAGCATACAGGTTTATTTTATTAGGACTATGTACACATTTTCTATGAAACAACGTTTGTAGAGTGGGATACGTTGTGTCCTTACGCAATACTGTTACAAGGAAATTAGATATATATATATATAGTGTTGATATTAATGTTCATTCAAATTTTTCATTGGATCTTACAAGAATGAAGTAACATAGGATATAAAAAGAGTACAAAAGTCCGAACTGACCTTAACAAAACAAGTATTATAATTGAAAATATGTATAAAGGACTAAAGACCTATAAGTTGGATGTTAGTTAAAATCGTTTTCAAAACAAAATAATCAGATGTAACTGAAATGTCTTAAATCCATTCGTTCATATCCAATGGTTGAGAATTGGCATTGTATAAAATAAATCTTTCTATAAGCATATAATACATTAGACAAATATTAGTTATGAAAATGGATTCTTAGAAATGGCAGTGTTATTATATCGATGAGATTGCCACTCAGTAAACCGGACATTAAATGTAAAACAGATAGCAATATAACTCATATTTCTGTATAGAAAGCATCGCAGTCCAATATAGTAATGGCCACTTAAATATTATTAAGGTAAAGCCCAGAGCTGAGATAATATTTCTCTTTTCAGACGTTCAGAAAATACAATAGCATTTTCTGTGAATAATTGACAGCATTGCAGAGTCCCTGGAATATTAGGATAAATCACATTTAGGTACAGATCAGTAGAGGACGGCCCTTACACATTCAAGTAGACTTTAAAAATCGTATTTAGCAGTAAAAGACATAGGGTGCATTAAGGTAAACCGAACCATTTTGTCTTTATATATTTATTCATGTATGTAGGTATTGTTATGTAACATTACGTAACATTGTGTAACCTCATTATGTTTCTATTAATTATTAATTATCACCTATCTATTATATTATCATCATTACTTGAAATCGCTAATTATACTTAACTACCTAGCACTGTGCAAGTCGAGGTGCCAAGTGCTACCTACATAATTCAGTGTTTTTCGGGTAGTAAGACAGACCGAATTATAAAATACACACACAAAACCTTTTTTAAACTGACACCAAATAAATAGATAACAGGGACAGAATAATTAAATGCAGTGGACAGAATTAAAGGGTATAATGACCGAATTAATAAATACAGACACAAAATTAATAAATAGTCACCAAATTAATAAATAGGCAAACCGTCATCTACCTCACTCTCACTTACTCCACAGTGCACCTCACTCGCACCTCTTTTATTTGTCCCATCCAACACTTCCCTCTTCTCTCTTTACTCTATATATCGTCCCTCAACTCCTTTCCTCCCCTCACCATTTCTTCCACCTACCACTTTCTCCCACCTGCCACTTTCTCCGACCTACCAGAAGGGGATAAAACATCCAAACTTGAATTATATTTATTTCATTACAGTTTTAATTACTTTTTAATTAATTGACATTTCTATTTTCTAATTCATTTCAATAATGATTAATTTTTAATTTTCCAAGATGCCACCTTTCTCTCGCAGGTATCCAAGTGTAATCCCCACAAAACAAACTTTTTGGCAACAAGACAAATTGCATGTGCGGGAGGAAGCAAACTGTGTCAGTGGTGCTCCGTCCATCGAGAGAATGGGCATTCCCTCCTTATCGATATAGTTATATGCAATTATACTCCAACTGGATGGGTTATTCACTTCGAGCGGGAAGAATGAGCCCATTTAATAGTATTGTGGGTTCTGTACACGTACTTATAATTCTCCGAAGGTATACATTCGCTATATTGCAAATGTTAGAGACATGTCTATTGATTCTTAGGTTAACATCCAGAGTCACTCCTAAATATTTGAAATTGTTCACTATATCCACTGGCTGCTGGTTGATTACAAACATGCCATTGGAGGTTGTGATATGTTTGGCATTCCTCCTGACATTGTTATTAAAAATCAGAATTTTTGTTTTCTTGATGTTTACCTTCAAAGAGTTGGCCCAACAATAGAACTTATATATAGGTCGTTGTTCACATTTTTAATATCAGCCATCGTCTCATCTCTGGTAACCTTTCATGACGAAGCTTTACCTACACTATATTGGAGGAAATAAACAATAATATCTTTTGATTGCTGATATAATTTAGCACTTATTCATATTTATGAATCGAGAAACCAGAACGTTTTCAAATCGTTCGGAGGATCAATATGCACGTCCTCAATTGACTGTCAAAATGATATCTATTTTTATCCACACGAAAAGAGATAATCGCATATAGATGCCTTGTGCTTTGATCATACTTATATTAAATGTGCTATCTTATAGGCAGTGGAAATCTACTGAAATAAACGTAAATGTCTCTGCAATTTCCAGTATTCGCCTATAGCATTCTAATGAATAATTGACGACGATAATTAGTTTTGATATCATCAGTGTCACAACTTGTCTAATACAGTCCGGGATTGATGTGACCCTCTGGGAGTCCTTTTCTAATCTTATGACGTAAATTATGTCAGAGATGTCTTGAGATGTTCAACTTGAAAGATAAGTGCAAAAGGTCATGTCAAGGAGATGGTCTAATTGTCATGATTCAAACAAAAGTGCCATGGCAAGCTACCCGCCTCTTTCTCTATAATTGACATTGTTCGTTCAAAGGTTTCTAAAGATCTGATTTCTCATAGTGGATACGACGTGACTGAGGATCAGGATGCTTTTGGAGTGACGCAGGAAAACGACTGTCTTTCTTCAAGACTCATTTGACTTATTCTCTTGGGTTTTAAGTAATTTCATACCGTTCTAAGAGGAGTCGCTCAGCTTATTCAGGGAATTCGAAGCTTTGTTCAAACTTCCAATGATATATCCGTTGGAATATCAAAGACAAGCGGATCCGTGTACATTTTTACACTACATATATACATTACTTTTAACTATTTATACTACGTCTGGGTCCAGTACATAATAGAGTCATCAAATCATGCATTTGACTTCATATTTCCAATGCGTTGCCAACAAGAAACTCAATATACCATGATAATTGTTAGTCATATGATTAGAAAGAAAATAGGATAGTTTTGGTTCAGAGTTGTGTCTGCGTCCAGCTGTGCCTGAATCTTTTTTTTATACTAAAGGAAATACATTATTATACCTTAATTGTGCTGAGCCAAATAATACAATAAACCAAAGAATGGGCCCTCAGTTATATCGCAGTTATATATACAATTATACCTAATTGTCATATATATACGAAATGATAAAAACTGAATACTAAATAGGGACAAGGATAAACATTTATTTTCAAGTAATGGGAGGATGGCCTTTCCCGGGTAACGTGAAGGAGATTCGCATAGCTTTGATACACCTAGACTTGTATTCTACTGTGGGGTAGTGAGAAAAGTAATCGCCAGCCACTTTATAAATGAACACCTTCTATTGGGCTGGAGGCTTATGCTGTGACATTTTAGATCATGCGATGATAGCTTTCTGATTGTATGACAAGGCAAACCTGTGGTTTGGAGATAAGATGCCGTCTTAAACCAATAGCCTAGATGGTGATAAGAAGGGGGCATCATGAGAAAAATATTCCAATCCTTCACACACCGCTCCCAGTCGTCTTCTATGGATTAACAGTGTGACCTGGAATGGCTTTCCCATTATAACACACTAATGAGAGCATAGATTATTTTACGATCACTGTAGGCCATGTCAGGTGGGTCGATGAGAATAATTGGTAGTTGTCCCATACCTCGTGCAGATATGTATCAAATTTACATATTTCATTATAATTGTCTTAGGGGGAAATCATTATGAAAGGAATTTCCCAAAATGTGAGTCCCCCGTTTGCTTACAGAGCCTTTCTAAGTTAATATTGAATTCGAGAAGAAAAAATAAATAAAAGAACTCCAGAAGAATATCGTTAGTGTTTATGACATCATTACAGACTTCATGAGATAATGACAGGTATTGATCATGAATAATATTTGATTTATCAATCAGTATTCTAGAAAGTGTTTTGTGTAAATTAATATTTGTTTCAGATGTTTCCCCGAAGCAGGCAATTAAGATGTCGGGGATTTTAGAAAAGAAATAGATTGTTGGACTTTTACATGGACAGATCCTTAAAATTACACTGACGGCAGAGCTCTATCTTCTATATCCAACTGGAACATTTGAGGGTGGACTAGACTATGTAATCCATGTCCATTTACATAATGGCATAGTATTGGTCGAACATCCGGATGTTCCGGTGCGGGGCCACAATATCTTGGCCGGAGGTTAAGCCCACCAGATAAGACGTGAATTAGTCAGCAATCGGAGATATGGAAGCCTTAGTATTAGGCCCTCGCAATTCTCCGTCCTGATCTAGGTACAGTCCATATACACACATTCAGACGTTTGCGTCAATGGATGAACCACTGTTTCAAACTGCTTATCGGCAACAGGTTATAGGCCTTTTAACGATTGATTGACAGATAGGTTTACAGAGGGTGGGAGAAGGAGACATGTATACACATTATATCTTAATTTGCAACAGTTGTATTAGTTGTTTTTCCCTCTGTCTTTGACTCAAATCAATAATTATATTATTGAAAGGTAGTTCAAGATTTCCGAACTACATGGCCATGATATTAAATAGAGTAGTTGACTTCCTCGGACTTATATTGAAAAAGAACACATGTTCTAAATAGAAAAGAGAACTACATGTACTAGAAATTATGAGAGTACACGAGGTTTTGTACGCATAGAAATGTATTACTTCACTGCATTATGTCCTCGCATTACAATGGATTCACCACTTTGATTCACCGCTTTTATTTCCTTCATTTCAGGAGCGATAGAAGGACTGCCTGTTAAGTCGAATTCAAAATGTCTATTACAACAACCTTCGTGGTGCCTGAGACCACCTCAGTAGATACACTGAATGTGTCTACAGCCGGAATGGAAACCATTTGGGATCGATATGGAGAAGATGAACTCTACAATGCTTTCAGACCAACTATGCTGATGGTAAACAAATACGTTACACCTCTATGGTACTTCATTGGCTTCCCTAGCAACCTCCTGGCTTTCACAATATGGATGAGGCCTCGCATGCGTCCTTCTTCGGGCTGCTTTCTCGCAGCTTTAGCAATGGCAGATTTCGTTTTCCTAATACTACACGTGATCTTTGAACTGCATTCAACGTGGGAAATTCCATTACTCAAGTTTCAAGTCATCTGCGAGACATTTCCAGTATTTTTCCTTGCATCTCAGTACATGAGCCCAATGTTGGTACTTGGATTTACAATTGAGAGATATATTAGTATATGTCACCCTTTCAAACGTGAACAATGGTGCTCCACCTCGAGGACCATCAGGGTGATTATAGGCTTGGTGATTCTGGCCTTTTTACTTAATGTCGTTCAGGCCTATTTTTGGCAATACAGCGAAGGAGACTGTGGAGTGAGAGAAGAGGTAACGAGGGAAGGCACCAAATCTATATGGTCAGTATGGTCTTGGGTGACAGAGCTGCTTGTCTTTGGTCTGGTACCTATTACAATACTTGTCCTCAATATGCTCGTCATCTTTGAGGCGAATCGCTTGGCCAAGAGCCAACAGACGATCCTTTGTTTAAAGCAAACGCAGAAGAGTTCGGCAGCAACAGTAACATTGCTGGCAGTCAGCTTCTATCTTATCCTTACCACCCTCCCAGTGACCCTGTGCTATGCCATGTTTTTCAATTTTCCTATGGGAGATTTCTATCTTAGCGACGAACAGATTCGGAATGATGTCACGTGGCAGAGACATTTTACATACTACGAAGTCAAAACCATAATACAAGAACTTGGGATGTCCCATTATGCCTGTAATTTTTTTATCTACTTGACAACAGGTAAACTGTTCAGGAGAGAAATAAAGACAGTGTTTTTCAACTTTAAAAAGGACTTGCCTTTATCCACACGAGGTTCTAGTTTACATTCTTTCATCAAGTCTAGCAAAAGAGAAAACAACGGAAATGTTGCACACTTGTGAGGCTAGCATGGAAGTTCGCTCTATCGCGCATACAGCTTGTACGCTGCTGCGAATGTATTTCAATCCTAGCTTGGGTAAGGGCTAAGTTGTACTTAGACAAGAACGGTATAATGTAACATTGGACTCTGCCTTATTTCACTGATCTCAAATATATCTCCTCACCGGTTGAGATTGTGCCAAACTTAGTCGTGCCATGCGTACAAACAATACCAATTAAATAGAAAGATACATTGTATTGATGAATCACTTTATGTATCGCCATCATCGTGATAGGAAAAAGCACAGAGTCAGAGGGTCATGCAATAAGTCGAGAAACTACTGATACTATTTATCAATAAATGTCACCATTTATTTACCGGTATGTTTTAATATCGCACACAGCAGCTTCACTCTACGAGCATGTATCCACAGGTATATGGGCTGAAGTACCAAATACCTAAATTAAAGTACAAAGTCATTAAATAATAGGGGACAATTAAACGTTAAGCCACTATTCCATTTCATTTAATTTCTAATGGTTTCTGTCTAATCTAATGTGAAATATATATATGTTTTTAACAAAATATACTTAATTAAATTGCTCCTTTGAAAAAAGCATAATAATGAACGACTGAGCCATATACAAGAAAATAATTATTAACCAGGACTACGAAAGACCTAATTATACTCATAGCTGTCGAAAACAGAATTCGTGTGCTTATGTACCATGTTATTCCCAATGCATAATGAATCTTAGGAGGGTAAACTATTTTAAATTATCGAACGTTTGGCAACACAGCAGTACTGAGGCTGAGAATCTGCAGAGTGTAACGCATATAGTATGTATGTAGTTTTCTTACATTTCATAAGAATTACCATGTAAATAGACATATCATGCGAAACCCTGTACATAATGTTTTACTTATTGGTTCGGAGAAATTCACAATTTTTATCCAGTGCAAGTATTATCTACATCTAATGACTCCTCCTTTTCCAAAACCGGAGAGCGGGTTGTTTATGTCAATGCTGTGATAATTAGTTGTTAACAGTGTTAACCACCCTAAATTTACTAAGTAATGTATGTACTTGATTTATTCAATATAGCTGATGGACAAACTTAAATGTTCGTTGATTTTGTTGCCTTACCATACCCGCTTGAATGTACTATCACCAGCTATGTAAACTGAAAAATAAAGAAATAATGAAAGTACCGTGCGTTATTCTTGCAACTGATTAAATATGCCATCGTATTTAGAAAAGAGCAATTGTTGTGTTTTTCTATAATGCATGATGGTACATACCATCATAACTTGCATATACCTCAATGCTATGTGCATATCACTGTGGATTGTGAATGTCAATTACAAGATAAACTATATAGTCAACTAGACACTCTATATAACAGGTGGTTCAATAGATTGAATAAACTCCCATACATATCACAGCCTTTCTTCGGGACTAGCTGAAAAGCTGAGCTTTTCCATAAATCAAATTCTCATAATTCACTTAAAGTCTTGGTGTATCATGCTATCTTCTGATAGGAGTCACGTTTTTCAGGTCGTGTACATTTTTAACCATGTATATGCTATCAAGTCTCATTAGCTGTTGAGAGAATAATATTATTATATATCAGGAGTTCACGCCACTTTTTGTTTTGTTTTTACGACAACTTCTTTTATTCAGTATGTCAACAATGTCATCTTCTTCCGGGACAGCTATACATCGAGAACTACATATGTCCCTCTTCTGCATCATGTTTTGATCGACAATTTTATATTTTTCTCTGTTCTCATTCTTATGACAGCAACACTAGAATGGTTCACGCCACTTTGCTCGTGGCTTCCCGCCTGTAAATGTGATCGTGGAACCCTCCAGCCCTACTTACACATATTAACCCTACTAAGCCCAGTCAGCCCAAATTATTCTAGGCCTTTGTACATACATACCAGGCTGTTTCTTCAATAACAAAAGCTAATTTCTACTACAAATCATTAATCAAAGACGGATGAAACTTTGTGGATAACTTTGGACTAAATAACAATCACATTGTCATAAAGATAAGTGAGAAAGCAATTGTATTTTGCAAGTGCAAACATTTCGCAATTTTGCTTAGCCAATCTTGAATAGTTTGTTTCATCCTTTGTCAACCTTTGGGTCATCTCATTGTGGCAGGCGAATTGCATTACGAACCTCTTACAAAGTTCAACCAATCTGGTGCAGATGAAGAGTTTTCACCCTCATCCTCCTGTGTCGCATGTGAATTCAACTGAAGGCTTTTTTTGCTACATCTATTGTCTATGGATAATCGGCATAACAAATAATGTGAAAAACAAAACTGTAAATTGTATGAAGACCTTGGCGTATTTCCGTTTGATATAAGGAAAAATAAATTGGTGAATCTTGATAGAACCTGAGTTACCATTTTACACTCTAATCGGAAAAGGTGTTTGGGGATCCACATTACGTGAAGCAAAGTACATCCCGTTTCATTTCACACTACAGAATTTCCACAAGATGGCGCCTCAGTCAGACATCTTCACATGCTTTTACATTGATTCTCATCTAAATGTTTTTGACTTTGATGGATCAGCCTGTCTGACTTGAGCCATTCCTAGTTACTATACCACTGGGAGGAGACTGCTTTAGTCTGGTTACAGGCTAGCTTTCATTCCGTTTCGTTGATAAATAAGCTCATTTGATCTTTTAATACTTAATCATATTTTACATTCTAAAATGTTGTTACGGGGATTGATAGATAGAAGTCGTATATTGTGTCTTCTAAAACGTTCCTGCGTCATTTTATATAAAATTGACTACACATTAGTTCGCCCAGAACAGGGAGGACTATAGTACTTCTAGCTACTATATTCTCGAAGTACATCTATGTTGATTCATCCACGCATTTCTTAATAAATATGCCGATGTCCACATGCACAAACAATGAAACGTTAGTGATTTTGCCCCTAGTTGATGTAATATACACCTTTTTTGGGCTATAGAGTACTGCTCACTTAGCCCCCCCTAAATATGATATATTTATTATGCCTCCATCCCAGCATTACGGTTATTAAAGATTTACTTTTAAGGAAGCAATAGGAGGCTACATCCAAAATATGCACATCAAAGGCATACGTTCTCTTAAGGTGAATGCTTTTGATATCAAAATCAACATAAATTTCTATTTTTTCAACATTCGTATGTTGGCTGTCTACTTATCATCCAAGGACAAAGACCAACTATGTCAGCTGCAGTGCTTGTTCAGGGGCGGATCCAGGATTTCATGAAGGGGGGGGGGGGTTCAGGTCTTAGAAAAGGGCACATGTTGGGGAGTCTGTGAGCGCCGAAGGCGCGAAGCCCTCAGAGGAAGGTCCAGGAGGGTTCTCCCGGGAAAATATACACCTCCTGGTGCATTTTGAGTGGATAAATATAATTTGTATTTTAATTTTATAATTTGTATTTTAACAATATTTGCTGCTCATTATATTACAGATGATGTAGAAAAAAATAATAGATATTCACAATGACATGTTCAGGCTGGGTCAGTTTTTTCATGTGTGCTGTTTTGCTACATGGCAGTGTGGGAAAGGGGCAAATTTTGAAAGTCTCTCAAACTATTCTAAGATAATAATATATATAGGTTTTATGCTATCAGGAACACTTTTGGATTGGGGAGTTGGTCTTTTTGTACCTTTTGAATATCTGTCCTCACTTACTGTGATGAAAGAGAGCCTTCAATGTTGGAATTTATTGAAAACTCAATAATTTCCACTAAAGATGTGACAGATTAGAACCATATTTTGAGTAAAGAGTCTTTCTATCAGTTATGATAAGTACCTGTAGTCTCAATACCTGATGATCAATAGTTACAATGGTTTGGGGGTTATTTTCTGATATTAAAAGTAATCCTCTTTCCAATTCATCCCCCTCTTTCAGTAAACGGCTGATTATTTTAGTCTTTCTCCTTATAGTTTTTTGACATAATCTTTTACAAAAGCGATATTCACAATTTAGGCCAGAAACAGGTGGAATTTGTCTAAGGGCTTTGTAAAATAGCTTCAAATGGGATATACTTATGTCACCATAATGACAAAAACTATAACACATTAGTTGGACAAAATTCATGGGATTGAAATGACTAATGATATTTTGTAAAATTAGAAACAAATTCCCAACAATGAAAGCAACATATCAAGATAAAAGGCCAGTTGAAAAATCAATTTGGGTCACAATGAGGCCCTATTCAACCTGAAAATTCATCAAAATTCGGGCAAAATCCAAACTATTAAATACAAATCACACAAATAATTGAGATGTGTTTCAGGAAAATGAGTCATAAGTTGCAAAATATGGATTTTGAGATATCATCATATTTGAAAAAGGAGAACAAGGTGATTCCAATGATACTAAACACTGGGACACCTAATAAGTATTTCTTAATATATTAGGTATTTCTATATTTTAATTTTTATATTTTTATTTTTGAAAAAAAAAGAAGTTTTGCAATGTTTCTGGATGGGCAATTACCAGTAAAGTAACTGAATATACTCTATACAAAGGCCTTCAAAATTCAGGGATCTATTTAATACCATGTCCTGAAATTTGTGACACGAATTTATATGGCTACAAGTGCTAGACCCTCTAACAATCAGAATATTTCAATAAAGGGATCTTGTGAAAAAAACACTTTGAAAAATATCAATTTTGCGACCTATGACCCATTTTCCTGAAACACATCACAATTGATCTATTTCGAAATAAAAACAATATGGGCCACACTCTAATCACCATTAGAATTCAATATCTTGTATCCACTTGAAAACATTATCTCAACTATTTATCTATGTCAAAATGGCCAGATTTCATGACCAGTAAGGGCATCTCATCACAAACGAAAGTGATTATTTCACATGAGGTGAAAATAATAATCTTAAGAATTTAATAGCCTTATTAGACTTTATATGCCCCTATGTACACCATTCACTATCCCATATAGAGTTGAAAGGATTATTTCAATCATTTACACATGACAAAAGGGTCAGATCCTATAGCCTGCACAAAGGGCACACGAATTACATCACATGAAAGAAAGCAATAATTGTTAGATAAATTATAGCCTAATTTCCCCTTTTACTTTTTCAAACAATTAATAGATTCCAGTCAGAAAACCAGTTTACTTTTTCAAACAATTAATAGATTCCAGTCAGAAACCAGTTGAAAAATTATCATTTGTCATAATGAGGTCCTTTTTAACCAATTTAAACCAAAGGTTGCAAAAATTGTTTAATCATCTTAAAAGTGAAATTTCTTTAAAGTTCTGAGATATGGGGTGGTTCGAAAACGACCCCTTTAGGCAAATATGGGGGCAAATAGGTAAGTTACACAGTAAATGGTCACATTGTCACATTGCTGTAGCCCCCAAAAGGCTAATTTTGATCAACGTTTTGGGACAGGAAAAAGGCCATTTGTGGCAGAAAAAAGACAATTTGGGGTGGAAAAAAAGGGCACTTTGGGGCGGAAAAAATGGCAATTTGGGGTGGGAGAAAAGGCAATTTGGGCAGGGAAAAAAGGGCACTTTGCGGCTGGAAAAAGGGCATTTTGAGGCTGGAAAAAGGGTACTTTGGGGCTGGAAAAAGGGCACTTTGGGGCTGGAAAAGGGCACTTTTGGGTAGGGCAAAAAGGGCATCATGGCGCCCAAGGGGGGGGGGGGTTCGAACCCCCCGAACCCCCCCCCTGGATCCGCCCCTGTTGTTCCTTTGCAGTGAGCACTCTTCCATGATCATCTTTGGGAAACCTCCTATCTTATTTATGTTATGGCGTAAAGATCTTACCACTTTCTGAAAGACCTGCCTTCATCGAACGTTATTACATTTCCCGATGAAGACTGTATTGAACGAGGAAAGGTTGGAATCACTACTACACTATTGCCAAAATCGTAATAAAGCTATCACACCAACAAACCCCGCGGGGCTTATAATTTAGTGACCGTCATATAATTAATTATGTATTTTTTGTTAACATTTTGTATTCAGCCAAACATTATGTTACTGGTACATTATTCTTATTAATCGCTGATCCTCACTACTCAAACAATTTAGTATCTTTTTGTAATTACTTAGACAACAATACATATTATATAGACGATTATACATAAGATTAAGAACTGATTTGTTGAAAACCGTCACCGGCGCATTGTTCAAGATCATGACACTCCACTATATTTCATTATAAGTTATTTAACATTTCGACAATGTTCGCCGGGTTTGTTCGGGGCGACACAACTTGAACAAAATTGAATAGTGTTACACCACATATAACACTATACATATACTGAACAAAGACGGTCATATGAGAGAATGTATTATTCAACCCGGTTAAAATAATATGCATTACGCAACCTGTAACCATCAAACAAAGTTTGAACGTGTTATTTCATTATTCAATGAGATAATTATAATTATATCATAATATGGCCAGCCTTAATGGCTATTTGTATCATTAGACTAGAGAGAGCCCATGCTTTTACCAATAACATTCTACAGTGAATCACCCCACGATAGATTAGGTTTCTGTTGCCTGTCTACCTGCATGGAGGTGCAAATTAAACTACATGCATGTACCTCCCCTCTCGCTACCTTTACTTTTTTTAATTCAGGTTCTAACCAAATCTATATGCCAGTAAACCATATAGGGAGGTCCTCGCCACCCCTCTCCACCTCAGAACCAGCACAACAACAACAACAACAACAACAACACCGGCAACAGCAATAGGGCACTTCACGAATTGGTAGAAGAAGCTAGAAGACAGACTTAGGAGTGGTGACTTTGCCCCGAGGACAGGCTTAGCTGCGGTCACTATCCCCATCGACTAATGTCTGACTATATGTGTCAAACTTTGACTCCTTATTCTTGGAATACAATTCGCTCTGTGGCTGGATAGCTGTTCCAGGATTATCAGACGTATCTGTAGTATGCGGCACCTCTACTCCAGCGTCCTCTTTCCTTTACTACTGTAGGCAATTGAACTGCAAGTTCCGTAAGATGGCAGGTTCTTCGTGTTCTTCAACATCCATGGAAGCCCGTGCTGTTGATGGAAGTTTTCAACTTTTCTGTTGGAACCAGGAACAATAGCTTTAATCTAAATGTCATTCTAGGAAATTGACCATGTTATAATTAAAGTTGCACTCTCAGCTAACGTCGGTAAAACACTGAAGATTTTCTACTTTGTGTTCAGTTCTTTTCTAACTCATCTATCATTTGACCAAAATCTGGGGGGATTTTGTCAAGTTGTTTATCGCTTACCGGCCTGTTTTTGCTCGACCAATTCTACTTAAAATTCGTGTATAAACATATAACAACAGCGGGGCATTGATGAATTCAGTCCTAATAAGTAATATGAGTAAATATGGTAAGATTTTGTTTGACGTAACCGCTGAGAATGCAGCTTTAAGTATTTTATTAGGGGTTCACGTACAGACAACATGGTTCATTGGTTCAAGATGTCCGACTCTTGAGTTTCATGTTAATAAGGTAAAATTATATTTTTCTACATTATTCATGGTTCATTTAGTGAAATTTTAAATATCTTTTTTTATTGGCCAGACATTTAACAGGATAATTAGAAAATATGCATAACCAGCAAATGTGATTATTTGGAATCCTTATCATAAAGCTGGTAGGCCTATATTTATGTAACAGTATGTTGTCATTTGCATGCAGGTTAAAATGGCAAGCAAAGGATGATCATCTTTTATATTCTGTTTCAGATGTAATTTCTTAATAAATATGTTGATAGCGACACACACGATGAAACGTTAGTGTCATAGTAGATCGTGGTTAGGAGTGAGAGATAAGATTCAGATATGAGTTATACATCGACCCCTCTCTATATCATCTCTGGGGTGAAGATGAGCAACTCCCTTATTTAGAACCTGGACCCTTCGGACTCCCTATGAGTTGTCCCCGCAACAATATCTATAATATAGGGAAGGTATATATATATAGAACCTTGAGAGACACCTTGAGTGAGTAAGCCCCAAATACATATGCACGATTTGGGGGCCGATTTTGATCCCACGATCTGATTACGATCTCTCGCACGCATGGCCCAAATCGGGCCTTCCAGCCTTACATATGCACGATTTCAACGGCGATTTGGGATGTGCAATTCCTCATAGGAAAATGAAGGGTGTTCTGCGATTTCAGATTAAATCACTGCTGCTTCTATGCCTTAATTATGTCTACATAGGGGTGAATTGGGATGCGAATTGGGCCTTGCGGCAACTCGTGCGAGTTCACATGAAATCGCATTGATTTTTAAAACTAAATCGCCCCTATGTAGAGACAGCTGCGACCACTCGCAGAAACCTACAACTAATCGCAGAGGCAAAAATTGCCCCACACACATGCGAATTCATGTGTGATTTCAGATGTGCCAGATCGCAGGTGAAATAATCCAAATTGCATGTAAAAAATCTCAGTTGATGCGATCTCAAATGGAATCGCACATACTTCTACAAGCATTCAAATATGTATATCTGTCCACAACTAATCGCATTATTTCTGAAATCGCACAAGCTCCCCGCCGATTCGCACAGGATTTCTACGATTCGCACACGATTTCTATGATTTCACATGGGAATGATTGCAAGTGTCAGATTCGCAACAGTTTTTTAATTCGCCCCTGTGTCGACGGGGCAGTAGCTATACTTCATGCCCTCGCGCACTCACTGACTTGCGAATTTGTGGAGCCCCCTATTGGACATTTTCCAATTATAGGATTTGCTTTGGGCCGCATGCCTTTTTATATGGGACCTAAAGGGAGACACCGACCTACAAATAAGTATTTTTAAAGGGAACGAACTGTATAATCTTCCATATGAAGCAACATGATTTATTGAAGTCCGTTTTAACAAGGGGTGCTATTTTAAGTATGCTGATTTATTGATAGGACCAAAGCTATCGTCTATAATACCTGGGCATTAGAGACTCTCCTTAATCATCAGAGGATGAAATGCATGATATAATGAATGATCAATCGAAATAAGGAATCTCCTGTTAAATTGTTGTGTTGGTGAATAGGTATATAGCTGCGTTTATATAATTTCTATCATAACTACCAATGATAATTGATGTCCCTGAAATTCAAAGGATTGTTACATTAATTAATAGTTCATATATAGGACATTACGCAAATTTATATCCCTTTATTTATAATCAAAGATCCTCCACTGACAGTACTATGTCGTAAGATCCTTCCTGCCTTGGCTCATTTACGTCAATCTTTGCATACAGCAAATTATAAACCTTACTAATAAAGGAAGTATAATTATAAACTTACTTAATCAGACACTGAACATAGTCATAGAGATATTGATGGTCAGCCTAACATAGAAGTTCGTCACTTTTTCACTATGATCATACTGAGTGCACACACTTCTAACCCAAGTTGTTGCAGCTGTCATCATTATATTATTGACTCTTGAGAAGATAAAGGGAGCAACGCTATGCATAAAATGCTGCCGGACTCAATAAAATATGACCTCGGGGCTGGAGTAGGCTGGAATATTCGTACTTAACGTTTATAATTGCCATTTGTATCTGGCCAGACTACAGCAATTGCTCTACTGTCAAGGATATACACCCGGGGTATACATGTATAGTCATACTCGTATAGTCATTCGCTTGGAAATTGTGAATATAATATAATGTAATCTTTATTGCACATTGGCCATGTCCACCTTTTATGGGCGTGTATCAACATCCCATGGAGACACGTTCCTTATTAAATAGAATGTACGAATTTTGCCGAAATGCTCTCCGTGTAAACTTATACTACACGCTCAAATAACTGTTATTGTACTTAGTAAGCAGAGACTATTCTTTGTGGAAAAATCTTAATTCTAATAGACATGAGACACCTTAGAGATTCCTTAATAACAGGGTAGTGTAGTGTTTAATGGAATGACACACACAAATGTGTAACAGTAACGTTAAGACGACTTGGAATTCTAGTGAGACAATACTTAAAGTATCTACATTGGATTGGATTTCAGACAGGCATTTCGAAAAAAAAAACTGTATTAAGTATGGGTCAACTGTCAAGGGCGGGCTTGCAAGTGCATCGTTTGCATCTTCGCTGAACCGGAGAAGGTCACCCGGATAAAATTATTCATCCGCTATACTACTAGCTCTCCTACGTGAACAGATCCCTCGTGCGAGTACTACTTAAAAACACTTGCACGCATGTTCTATGTCTCGTTGACTTTGACCTCGAGGGAGCGAATGCGACTGACAGAGAAAAGTGGCTGACTATGATCTAACCATGGCTTATATACGGTTCACACGTGATTGAATGGGTTGATTCTGTTGACGCCTTACTGGCGAGAGCATGGGGCGTGTAGTTATAACTACATGGGTTGCAGTTCCAAATGAAGATATTTTATTATATAATATTTATAATGACAACATTATGTCTTGAAAAACAGGAGATATAGGAGACGCTACAGATATGAACACATATTTCTGTTACATGTCAATTAATTGGGCGGTATGATAAGGCCGATGCGTTTCTGTTGAAGGGATATATCGCATTCCACTCTGAGTCTGAATTACGGTTTTGTTTTTACACCTAGGGTTCAATTTCATTGTCAAATCATACTGAGAAAATTGCCTGGACTGTTTTTGAGGGAAACGGTGTAGAATTAAGTTACAACTTTTAATGGATGTTACATTTAGAATATAGTTCTATAAATTTTGTGATGTTTAAAATCAACCCATGCAAACTATTATGTGTACACCTGTTTAGTCCCCACAATGCTTTAATTCGCTAATTATTTTTTAAAATAAATAATAAATTAATACATTTAATGGGTCCGCCTAAATGCTGGTCTGTGGGTTGATTCTATTCATGTAGAATGCTTTTTCACTTGTCGTTATCATGCTGTATATATATGGATAGACTTGCTGAATATATATTTTAGTCGCAATGAAGACGTGTAGGCTACATTTGCGACGAATTCTTCTCAGTCATGGCATGAGTCACCGATCATTTTCTCCAAGAGCTGGAGATTCAGTGATAGCAACGAATCAAAATTATCAATGTTCTCACCCTTGTCTAATGTTCACGATTGAATGGTGCAACCCTCTTCCTAGAAGAACTGGCCTTCCTACGTCGAACAGGCAGATCATATTAGGTACTCTCACGACTTTCACTCCGACGTCTAGAGTCACTGTCATCTCCAATCATTGATCTAGCAGAAGGACGATGAGGAAAAGTCTGCTCTGACGAAGAATTAGACGCACTGGACGCAGGTTGCGATTTCTTATCCAACTTCTCGACGACGGACAATTTTTAAGATGTTCTTCATTAAGCCTTCCAGACAGTCGACGCGAGACGACAACACAGCCGTATTGTCAGTCGCAGCACTCCCAGCAGGTATTTCTTGTTGTTTCTTACATTTACAACCTTTACCAGTAACCCCATCATGCACGGTATTGCAATGGTTGCAAGCTTTAGTTGTCTTTCCCATAATTGCTGCAAAATCACTTCACAAACTGCAAAAGACCTGAAATCTTTTTTAGTGTGTGTGTCGGTTGGGAGATATGGGCGTGAAGTGGAATTGTTATGGAGGAATGGAATGAATTATGACGTGGCGTCACCAAGGGGCGTGGCCCTTGTTACGGTCGCCAAGATCCCGATCAAATATATGCGGTGATCCTTCACCTTCACGTATTTCTCTCAGAGAAAAGTACAAATGTGACTGAGTATACTAACTCAGGCATCTGAGAGAATATTTCGCTTTAAAATTATACCTGATTACTCATTTTGGACAAACTAAAAGCCTGATCATATTTGGGTAATATGTTCCTAGAAAATTGCTCAATGCATTAAATTTATTTACATGCTTTGTATTGAGCTATGTCATTTTGTTGTATTGCATATAATGTATGCATAATGTTGCATGTATACAAGGACTAAGCTGATTCTCAGGTTCCCCTATTTGATATTTATGAAAGATGCCGAAAGGCTTCTGTGTGCCTCGATTTGGCACTCTGGAAACCGCATCCAATCTAGTACTGCTTGGGAAAAGGTGTCTTATACATACAACTAATGCCTCGTCAGTCCTCTATAACCTCCCCCCCCCCTGCACCCCACTTACCTTCCTGCTTTGTAAATGCTCCTGAGTCACTGCCAGCATGGAGGCCTCTGGTTTTGGCCCCAAGGACGGGTATGTCTTAAGATATCCTTCTGGCCAAATCTCCACCTATCTATGTATAACTTGATCAGATGGGCGCCCAGGCAACATGATGGATTTATGGCTCAGACACTGGGAGACCTGGCCAGTGACGGGTGTCCTTTCCAAGGACCTTTTCTCAAGGGCATCCCTCACACCGACACCCCTTTACCAACATTAACATTAAGGGTCACATATCGAGAAGCAATGGCCAAGATGGAATATTTCTGGCTTACCAGGTTCGGAATTAGCCCTCTAGGATGCCCTAAAGTTCCAAGAAAGTTTCTGAGCCTAAGACAAACTTTCGAAATGCATGGGACAAGGCCCAATAAGCTGCCCTTGACACTATATGATGCATCGATACATAAACATGCAGACCCATGTCCCCCAGAGATTGACCTGTGCGACCAAATCTGATAAAATGTGATAATGAAGTCTGTCACTTTTCCTATTGAGTTTCTGACAGAATAAGAATAACAAAAAAAATCCCTACCTACTCTCCAAATAAAGTGCCTGGTCCACCAAGGCGTTTCTCGTGCGGTTTTCTGCCACGGCGGAAATAATCTCTTTGGTGGATAGACTCCCGCGGCGGGTTTTACTGCGGCGTTTTTTCCTCGGCGGCCATATGCGGCAATATCATATCATTTAGATATTCCCGCACGGCCGCGGTGGTTTTTCCCAGCATGATTCTGCTGCCACTTGATTAACTAGAAGGGTAACATGGAATTACTGTGGGATATTTTTGTACAAGTATTTTTATTCAGGAAAAACTATTGAAGACAATCTCTCTTTGGTTTATCTTTCATTTATTTATAAAATTGCATTGTTGCAGTGATAGCCCTAATAACAAAGAATGCAAAACTTTTTTTTCAAAATTTCATTCCCTCCCCCCCCCCCCGAATTCGACGAAAATGGAAATATCAAACTTCTCACAATTTCGGAATTTCAAAATTTACTTTTTTTCCCTCAGAATTTCGGAATTTTGAAAATTTTGAAATTTTCCCCGAACTTCAATGAAAATGAAAATTTCAGAAATTTACATTTGATTTTTTTTTTTAGTAATTTCCGTTTTAATTTGACGATTATTTTATCAAATTGGTATATTCTAGTCCCAGTACAATCATAATTACTCGCAATCCACACTGATTCAAACAAGAATATCATAGGCCTGTATATATAGGAGCTATTTACTTTATGAAAAGCATAGGCAATTATCACGTTGGTGGAGACAAGGGTTCTGCGGGAATTTCCGCGGCGGTTTTTCCCGCCGCGGAGCGAGTCAGGCAGTGGAAAACCGCGGCGGGAATTCCCGCATGGGCATTTTTTGGTGGACCAGGCCCTTTAGAGATAGAAAACGCAGATGTACTGCGGATCTGAATACCCCCTGCATATGGGTCAGATTTTCAGAAGATGTACAATTGGTAGCTGTACACATTTAGTAAATTCTCCTAAATTAAGCTGCAATTTGGCCAATACTAGGTAAATTCAAGTATATTTGGCATTGCATTGATTCTAGCAATCTGTTTGGTTAGGTTGAACTGTGTTTTGAACTTTATTTTCGTCTGAAATTTGGGTTATTTCAGAGAAGTGGTGAAGGTGAATTGTACATTTTCTAAAAATCTGACCCATATATAGGGACATGGGTTGGCCATTTGAGCAACTAAAGATAAATCTGTGGAAGTATAATCTGCGTTACGCATTGTCAAATTTAATGTTTGCCAATGAACTAGTACCCAACATAGCCATTTTCCACAGCACAATTGTTAAGTGAGTCCCATTCCTATCATGTTAGGCTTTTCATTGACAATAACATAATGTACCAGAGGCAGTCCTACATTCGTTTATGTTTGGCCACACCCAAGAAGGTCCGCTAAATGTGTCCGCCCGACACGCCTGAATGATTTGGCAAGGTACAGTCGGAACACTTTTTAACGACATCCATGAATGGTACGTGGATCGAATACAAAGTGGGACAGTATATAAGAAATGCTGTTCCAACAGAAAATAATGCTTTCGAAAAAGATCTCCAAGCTTTTTTTCACAGCCATGTCGATGAATAACTTGTTTGTTAGTGATGGCATGTCCTTTCCAGCTGACTGCGTTGGTTAATTGATGGTGTGTCATGAAATATTGATAGCTCAGAAATGTAGAATGTATATTGCTCGAACGGTGTATTTGCAGATGTGCTATATGTATCTTTCACCCCCGTGTAAATAGATCAAATGGTAAACGTATAAATAAGAAATCATATTGGCTATACAGGCAGGATGCAGCCATTTATCATCGAATACATTCTATTCTATGTTTGCCATCTATTATGATCAATATAGTATCCCCTCCTATGATGTTGACAGAGTATATTGACTTGTTATATATGTGAACATCGCCGGGCACCGAATAGGCACCATTTATATAAATTTAAATTTCATCATTATATCTTAAGGTATTGTATGTCGGCCCAGTCCCTTTATAAGGAAAGGCATACATTATTATCATTCAGACTTTATGTTTACAATAGCATTGTTCTCGGTCGAACTGACAAAGACATTATCAAACATCATAGGAGAAAAAACATATTTCTTAATTGCAAATATTCTAAAATCAGATTACCAAGTATAAGTATGTAAGTACATTACATTCTCAAGAACCTCGGGATTTGTTAATAAATGAAATATGCCCCGAGCGAGACTGGACAATGCATGCAAATAGAAGACAGATTCAATGAAGAGACCAAAGGTTTGTATGCCTCTGATTCTGCCTTCGGGATCAAGCCTTTGAATTCTATACTCTATGATTTGCTTTGTCTGTTTGTAATGTAAGCAAAGGCTATGGGCCCCAAGGAGGTGCAGTCGCTGAGTTGTATGTGGTGGTTGAAATACTAGGATCTTAGATAGGTTACGTTATGGGATGCCATAAGTTTGATTTATTCCTCATGTTATGGTCTTTGGAGATAGATAGCCTGAACTTTTGCTTTTTGGTTGGTATCAACTAATTGATTTTAGAGTTATGACAAGCTAATTATCTCAGAAGCTTTGTATCATTATATCTCCGGGATGTCTTCCTGTAAAAATTGTATTTGCGTATAACGCACTTCGGTTCCTGTGCAAAACACAATAAATCAGAGTGGTATTGACCCCTCGTCCCTCATAAGATACAGATGTACTGGTCTACTTTGGTAATGCATGGCAATATATAGTAACTTTAATTTGCCAGCACTGTCTATTTGTCCCATCTTACATCCGTTTCAATATACAGAAGATTGTTAAATGACATAAAGGGTTCGTGTAAGGTTTGGTATTGTATGTATGCCATGTAATCTTAAATGGTCACAATCATATTCACAGGACAGGAAATTAACTCTTGTCATTGTCATCCTTATGCTAGCATCCATGTATACGGCTTCATACATCGCTGATTATGGTTTCTATGTCTCATGTAGATATTTCCTCCAGGAGTTTTGAAAGTTCTTTGTTGTGAATATACATAAAAAAAGGTGGTTTTCACAGTGCCACCAGAGTTATATATTCATTACTTTTCCTTACAGTCAAGATATATATTTGAAAATTCATTGTATGATTTAGTGCTGCGATGAGGATGTAGTATTTCCCTCTAGTATAACTATAGACCTGTATGTATATGTACAGAACTTGCACGTCACTGTTAGTTCTCGCCACATATGTCCTATATTAGTTCTTAAAAACACAAGAACAACATACTGTGTTACAATATACTTTATTGATTTTTTACTACACATGTAACATTCTACTGCCTTACGTATCTTAGCGTGTGATATATTACACGTGCTAGTTATAAATACTGAAACATGCAATAGTCGTAAGAAAACTGTTATAGAACACAATAAATTACTCACATTCCACATACTATACACCCTCATAAGTATATGACAATCGCACGCTCTGTAAGTAGATCATGAACGCTTTGAAATGCAAGTATAATAAATATCCTTTCAAACACCACATAGCCATTAAATTTTCAGTTATTCATGTTTATTATCACTACGCAAATCACATACCTCCCTCCCTCGCTTCCTCATTCTCTCTGGATAATAACAGCAGCATTACACTAAGAAGTACTTGGGCATTGTCTCAAAGGCTTGCCAAAAAGTCATATTAAGACGGTATCTCTCAGAGATAAACACAAGCGGGTCCCTGGGACTTGATGAATTTCTATTGAATTATTACGTGGCTAGGATGGCTTCACAGTAACAACTGATTATACTGCTCACTAGATCCCAGGCCTTCACAACACATTCTTTAGAAAGTGATGCTTTGTTTTCTTAGATTAGTATCGAGAAATAACCAAAATCGCACTCATGCACATGTATAACTAGCAGGACGCTTTTAAACGGTAACAAATACTCTGGGAAGAAATGCTACGTATAGTATAATATGTACAAATGTATGTGTCTCCATAATCTCCCTTTCTTTGACATCATTTACACATTTGATGTGGGGTTAGACCACGTCTGAGTCCGCTGGTTTTGGGCAACTTCAGAATAGGGTCCATTCTTTATTCTGTTGTACATTTTGCAGTTAAATGTCTCCACGAGGGAGCGTCTGAAATGCACTCCTGTTATGAGATAGAGGAAAATATTGCAAGCATAGTGGGAGAGGCATATCTCCTCCACTATCTTTCTCCCGGTCAGATAAACAATGTATTGTGACCATACAGGATCCTTCTGCACCTCCTCGTCAGATAAATAGAGATCGCCTTCTGGGAATTTATGTAAGAGCGCATAAACGAGTGTGGCGGGCAGGGTGGTAATTATAACATAAAAAGAGACTGAGAGGAGCATAACCGTAGTTGCCCGGCTACTGCTGTGGTTCTGCTGTCCGGGAAGGGCAGCTGGTCCGGACCTCGCCACTCGTCTTATCTCAACAATAACTAAAATATTGAAGATCAGAATGACAGCTGGTACGAGGAAAAAATTGAGTGCTTCAGTTATCCATGTCCAGATTGCCCATAGGGAAGTGTCTCCTCCCTCTAGAGCCTCCACTCTCATATCACAACCTAACTTTTCGGTGTACTGCCAAAAGTATGCCTGTATTGCGCAGAGGCTGAATGATAGGGCAATCAAGCCAGAAACAACACGTATGGCTTTTTTCGGAGTACAGTACTGTCCTTTCTTGAATGGTAGACAGACTGCAATCCATCGCTCCACGGTAAAGCCCAGCACGAGCATGGGTGATAAGTACTGCGCAGCCAGGTTCAGCACAAAGTAGCCTTCACAAATAACGTGAAAATCCAAGCTTTTTATGTTCCAGGCGTATTTCAGTTCTTGGAAGATATGTAGCACGAGGAACACGAGGTCAACTATTGCCAACGTAGCAAGGTAGATGGCGCTCGAATTGTCCTTCCGCATCCGCTTCTCCAGCCAAATCTTCGCAGACAGGGCGTTTCCAAATATGCCAATAACATACCATATCGGCGTGATGCATCTATCAACCATGATTGCTACGG
This sequence comes from Sthenelais limicola, assembly GCA_942159475.1. Taxonomy (NCBI): domain Eukaryota; kingdom Metazoa; phylum Annelida; class Polychaeta; order Phyllodocida; family Sigalionidae; genus Sthenelais; species Sthenelais limicola. The sequence goes on along the minus strand of OW804096.1, from coordinate 109,171,307 downwards.
GTGAGAATTCCAGAAGTATGAACATTAACGAGTTATTATAGCGTTCGTACAAGGTGCTGCCCAAGGAGATGTTCATACTCGAGGTTGATGCCGAGACCATACTTGTAGGTAACGTACTAGCCATTGTGAATTCCATTATCTGCAAAAAAAGAAGGAGCATGTTATCGTCCATCAATAAAGGGTATTTTCACAATAAATCAATTAAAATAATTAGGGTTAAAAAAGTTTAAACTACTGCTTATTTATTCAAAGGTCATAGAATGATGGTATTTGAGTGGTATTTTATTTGTCTCTAAAGTTAAAATTATAGCAGTAGTAAATATTTACACCGTTGCTCTTCCTTATGATAAAACTGAAGGCGTGTTGAGCTATCTCATTAAAAAAAACTGAGGCAATAAACAAATGTCTTTTTCAGGTTTTTCGGGGTGGCATAGCGTCATCGATCTAATAATAGTCGAACGTGATGGAAGTGTCGTCGATATTATGGATTCATTTCTTCCGAGAACAATCTGGCCAGGCCTGTTACTTTTCTTTTCTAATGTAAATACATTCAGGTCCTGTTTCTATTCAAATGAATTTATGATATCTACAGGCAGATGTGAGGAAGGAGTATTCATGAGGCATAAAAAGAATGTGATACAATTACATTTCTCGGAAGAAATGTTGCTACTAACCCGGGCTTCAATAGTCGTGATTAAAAAGTAAACTCCATTAAATATTGTCGGGGAAAGGGGTGATGGACAACATATAGAATCATGTCGTTGGTTTCAAGGAATAACGGTGCATGCTACTGCGTATGCTACTTTGGCATATTTGTTCTGTTAATGTTATATATATAATATGATATTTATGATACGCGCCCATGGATTTGATATGCTGTTGATATCCATGTCCGTCTATATCTAATGAAAACGGACAAGAAGTATAATGGATTGGGTATTTTTGTAGGGCATCTTTCCACGTTGTGGTAGCGATGATATACTAAATTGATTCTCATATCCCAAACGGCAGGAGAAATCACATATTCGCTGGAGGAGATGACGTATATAAGTCGGCAAATGTAATAAAAAATATTCATGCGATAAAAATTATTTTCATTTCATTACAGAGGGCCTGTAAATTGGGTATTTGTCCAGTTTACCCTCCAGCTAGCAAACTACAATGTAGGCTTGATCTGGAAGGTCAATGTAAGCGCCGAATAGTCCATATCTATGTGAGCGACTGCACAGAAATCCTAAATCCATGTCAATGCCAATGGACCGTCTCTCATACTCGGTGGCACCTTTATTAAAGTTGTTCCATCATAGCGTGGCGATCTTGCCTGTCTAGTTTCCTCGAATGATCTGCCACTGGATATTTTATGGTCGGATATAATATATAGACACTTTTATCCCCAGCGTATCACTTTGTTATTACACTTTTGGTCAAATCCATGTATGATGCTTCAAAATAAATGTCGGCTGATTCCCGAAACATGAAAGCGATTTGCTAGAATTTTTATTAGAGTCAAAAATTCTTAGTCAAGATGCTGTCTATCTTAACATATTGCATGAGAATAGATCGTGAATGTGTGAGCTCACAGCAATAAAAACATAGAAATTAGACCTTTTGCTATTGCATGAGCTCCCGGTGCCTATGCCTAAAGCAATAAGTAAGTTTAATGTGGAACGACTGTAAAAACGTCTATATAGTCAGTCTTATCTCCGTCGCAGTCACTCCCTCGTGAGACAAACAGCTTTATGAGATAAATTTGTCATTCCGAACTCCTTCTCAATGAAATAGACACTTGTTCAGCAGTAGTGGTATCCTGATACATTCGACTAAAAAGGCCAAATCTATTGTATGCGGCATCAAACAAAATTTGTCATATTTATAGGCAGGATCATGCCCTTGAACTAGCTTTTTCAAAGGATTTCGCATCCAATCAGACTGCGGCACATGGCCAATCAAAAAACTCATGAGCGCGAAAGAGGCTCGGAGATTTAGATGTGAGAAAAGGTAAATCTTCCTTGGCATAAAGGTACCCATAATCCACAGAACGGATAGATATAATAATAGGGAGATGCGTTATTGACCGGACAAAATAGGGAATCCTATGAGCCCATTGAAAGCCCATTGAAAGCCCATTGAAAGATCTACAGAATATAAACTTCCGAATTCGGTTACCTACCAAAGTAGACAGATATACATGTAGTAAGATTTCCAATTTAGGAACGAAAAAGGTGATGTTCTGGCAATGTGATATTTACAACAGACATTGAAACTAAAGATTATGTGTTCTCGATTCATACGTAACGATACCCTTTAAAATCAGACCAGCCATGTCAGGCTCAGTAAGGCAACATTAAAGACCATTTAATGATGCAAATCCGTGTCCGGCCTCCCCAGTCGACAAGATATATAATACATTGATCAGTCCGTGACTTACAGCAGCTGTTGGGTGACTTACAATAGCCAACCTCCTGGAAAGTATATAAAACCAACCAGCCACATCGAGTAAATGTCGCCATCTTGCTCTAAATGATTACTTTTAAATAGATTGACCCGTGCTAAAAATTCGCGAAAAGGATTGTTGATACTATGGGACAAATTACTTACACGGCCATAAATGACCAGTATATTTTTCTAGTGAACTTGTATACATTCTAATTCTATGGCGGCATACATCGCGTGTACATACATACATATATATATATACATGTCTACAAATAAATGCTTGGTATAAAATCACATGAAAATATTACGCCAATGAAATAAGTGTCGTGGTCTTGGTGATTTGTTACACGAAGCAAAAACGCGATGCAAACTCTAAGAGCTGTTTAATACAGTTTGCCCTCTTGGGGTACGCATCTTTGGGGAAAGAGTAACGAAGAAAACGCAGAATGATAGGGATATTTGTTTAAAATGTGGAGAGCTTATAGGCTTGTTCAGCAGGAGCAAACAGCCAGGACCTTCATATTGGCAATTGCCTTCGTTTATTGGTTCTCTCACTCTAAGAGCTCTCTCTGTCTCTCTCTCTCTGGAAATGGGTTCTTTCCCGTTTAAGTGATGGAGTCCGTCCTCCCTTAATCCTGGGAAAATGATTTTCCTTGGTTGTACAACGCAGAGCCATAACCAGTTTCTACTGGGCCTGAGATGATTTGGCAGGTTCGGGAAAGGGGTCCGACAAGACCATATCGACCGGCTCCTTTCCATCATCATTGCAGCAAAGCACTATTTAAGGAAGCGAACAAGCGGCTTATTTGAAAGGAAGAGGCAGATCTTTAAGCATTGAGCATAATCGGGTTAATTCTGGGGTTAACCAGTTCGTTTGATTGTCTTGTTGAAAATTAATGAAAATTAGAAAGGGTCTCTTCGGGGGAATACTTTCATTCGAATACGATCAGGAATTTAACTGATATTGGGAATTGAGTGGGATTTAATTGTCTGTATATTCATGATTGGTAGAAAAAGGGGTCCAAACATCTAATTCAAACAGAATTCCTCTTGGTACTATCCCTCTTCTACTCAGCATGGACCCCTACCTTCATTATGTTTCGCTCCATGTTTCAGAATCAATATGACACTCTAAAATGACTTCAACCAGTTTGTGTAGCTCTGCCATCTCGTTCAAAGTCTGACAAGTCAATTTGTTCAGTCTATTTAAAGCTATAAGGTTTCATCTAACGCAAAAGGACAAAAATGAAATCCATGACCAAAGTTTCCGACCTTGAGGGCATTAAAAGAGTCGTAGGTTGAACAAGAGTGCCTTGATATTCTGTCCTTGAATTACGCAAGTATCATCTTCCACAATATTTTCTTAATCTGTAGTGGGTCCGCCCCCCAAATACATCGTAACATCAATGCTGCCGTCCAACTACAACTACAACCTGGCTACGGCAGCGGGGGCACTTCTGCTAGAGCTGGAGATGACCATCAGTTCCGTCCGGTTCCATCAGAGGGCGACAATACGTCATCGTGCAGGCAGCACTTACAGACACCCTCCGACGGATGGTAGGCGGAGTATACAAGTAACTCCGCACCCGATGTGCATTGGGAAATGTGCTAGTGCATGCAAAAGTGCATCTGACCAGTCACAAAACTGCAATCCGCTCAAAAAAGCAGTTTTGCACCTGGTTATGCACCCGCTGAAACGTGCATTATTTGGTGCACCCAAAAATGCATATCAAAATTATGTATCAAAGTCGGGTGTAAATGCACTATAGATGAATGCAGAATTATCTCATCAAGTGATGAAGATGTACACATTTGTACTGATGAAGAATATTTGGGCCTTTCCTGCATAACTCGTATGTGATGTGTCACATAAAAATGAGACACAAGGAAAAATAATCATAATCATTTTTCAAAGGGGTTTATTCACACAATCTCTTTATTGGAATCTTTTCATTTTTGGGGTGCTTAGTACTGCTAGTAGTACAAATACATCTGCCAAAATTCCAAGATTGTATTGAATATATATATCTATATGTTTCTGCGGTTATCTGAAGGAGTATTTAACTATACTTTGCTATAGTGATTAACAATCACAAACTATAGCTAACCTTCTCCCGTTTCTACACTGCTTCTAGCCAGACTTATGCCTGTACCCAGCGGATGGGTAATGGGTAGAAGAGGTGGAGGTGTCAATCTAGTGCGAATCCCCTCCCTGACGCACACACATAATGCAGGCACACACACTTTTAGCAAAGTTTTAACACCCTAAAGAAGCCCGTCACAATGGAACGTCAGGTAGAGTTGAAACTGTTTTGTAGTGTATTCTTCTTCAATGATGTATAGGATAAATAGATGAACAAAATAAATGATATTATTATAACACTTCTAATTCACACCCCGTTCCTCATCTGAAAACTAGAGGCTATGATGTTAAATTTCAGAAACGTATTTTTACACTCACTAATTAATAACACCTGCAATATAAACATCCGCACCAGCTCTATCAATACCAAATTAATGCCAATATGCGCCTCAGAATGCTCCATTGAAATGTGCATCAAATATAGTCCTCTTCAGTGCTGTGAGTACTACTACATAATAGGATTAAATCACATGCAGTGGTTCTCAATTTCCTCCACCGATTGATGTGTACATAAATTTAGACCTACCAGAATTCAAGTTGTATTGCTATTCATAAGAACGACAACACATCGATGTTCAGAAACTTTAAAAAACAGAGCATGTCATATCAAAGATAATATTTGTTATCCGTCTGTATAGTTTATTACATCAAGAAAAACCTTTTCCTGTATAATTGGCTCGATACTCAGTCGATACCAGGCTACTAGTATGAGCCGTAATGCACACAGAGAAGTGAGGACGTTATTGAACAAAATAAAACATTAATATACCAGTATAGAATACCAGGGGGCACTGACCAAGAGAACTAAATGACCGGCTATTGTTCACATCCCCTTATTTAGCTCTGGAGTCTGGAGCCTATACAGGTCTTAAGAGAGAAAAATGGACCAATGGGCCAATGGATCAATCGATCATTGGATGGAACTCTTTGCATACTTCATTTACATAAGGCATACTTCATCTGCAGTTGCATACTATAACTTATGTGTGTCTCCCTAGTAACATTGCAAGGAGCGCAATAGACTTCTTTCTAAAGTAACATTTCCACTGATTTGACTTTGCTAACTATTTGACTTTACTGTTGTAAAGGGCATGCATCAAAATATCAATGTTTTAACAGTACCTGTAGGATTCTTTGGAATAGTGCATCATATATGGAAGCATGAAACAAGTTGGATAGATTCAGCATGGCTGGGGCCTCAGCAGACTTTGAAATCGATCTTGCTTATTGTTTGTGACTTGATAATTAGTGACTAACAAAAGAACTCTATAGAGAGGACTAATTTCTTAATCCGGCAGAGAGAATGTTGTAGAAAGCAACACTGACTGTTGGAATTTAAAAGGGAATGATTTGTCATAATCCATATCTAGACCCTGTCATTGATCAAATTATTTTCCAGTCGGAAAAAATATTTAGAGCAAATATGTATCCTTAATATCTGAGGCGTACTTGGAACTCATCTACATTACTAAATGTCTCACGTAGAAAGGACATACGTGATGTCGCTCAGAAGCAGAATGTTCTTCTAATCAGACTGTAGTTGCTGGCACTGTTTTAACATCTTTGGATTCTATTGCCTTACTTCTGGCCTTTGTAGCCAGCGTGATGTGCCTTCATAAAACTTCTTGACGTTCGTGCATGGGAGAACTTGAACCTTTTCACCATGGGGAGATTCAATATCAATCAGGCCAATATATAGCCACCTATATATATGTTGCCATATGTTTGACTTGAGAATTTAAGATCACCATTTCCAAGAATCTTTCATTTCTCTGACAATAACTGTTGAGCGAAGAAGCTAAAACCTTTCGAATCTAGAGAAATAAAATACACAAGGCATATAGGCCTACGTACCACGAGCTCCCGTTTATCATGCAATATTGCTTTGTGATTTGGTTACAACATAATATAAAAGGGCCCCACTTATATGAACATATGGTGTGGTACTTACGCATATTATAATGGGATGTGAAAGTGTAGGATCAACTGAAGTTTGTCTCTAATAATTAGCAATAATATTGTGATCTGTTGATGTGATTCTACCAAGTTGATAGAAATAACATGGTGATGGTAGAGACGTTTTGAATTTAACTGGTTCAAAAAGAAGAACCTTACGGTTTCGTGTAGGATTAAAAAACAAACTAACTGCATAAACCATTGAACTGTTTTAAATATCTATTGACCTTTAACGAAATAATAACAAAACAATAATTTAAGCAACGAAATGCTGTATCCATTTGAGCAGCTCAAAACCTCTCAAAATACATTATATCATAATATGCTGGATGTAACATTAAACAATTAAATCACTTACGAGCTCCACACATTGCCTGAGACTTTAATGAATTAATGATCATTCGCTACTGATTCGCAACGCTCGCTAGTATACAAATCTATTCATTAAAAATCTCCCCCCTGTTGTAACGAAAGTCCTTACGCATATTAAGGGTTACAACATAACATAAAAGGGTCCCACTCAATCCCTATATCAATCACAGAATGACCTTAGTTGCATTGCAGAAGGCAGTCCTAAGGTTGTCTTGTAAGGTATTTGAATAGTCAATGATATATCGCCTATAGCTTCTCATCTTCAAAGGATTTAGCTGGAAATGACTGACTAACAACTTCCGGTCAATGAATTCCCGCACGGAAAGGGCCGTGGCAAATCCTACCCATATGTATGTTTTCCTTATCAGTCAAGGAGCTTACCACTGGACATGAATCCCAGGGGAAATTGAGCAGCGGAAACCGCAGCAAATATTAAACAAAATCCCTCACAATGAAAGCCGCTTATAAAAGTTGAAAACTGTCTATCAGAGAAGTTTGAGCTATGAGCCGTGTACAAATATATACATGTATTCGTCTGGTTTAATTCGTCCAACATTTTCTAGTTACATTCATCCGTTAAATGTTATTTCAACTGTAAAGGAGGCAATCCTTCGATTCCTGCAAGAAATGAACTGTTTGGTGGCATCCACAAAGATCCTGATTAAGCTTACTTCTCCTTCAAGTAAGCAATTAACAACCTTGCATTTTGATGCCAACGTCGGTGTGCGTAAAGAAAACACAAAGCCATACGCCTTTCGAATAACGGCGAACGGAAAATGGGACATGTTGCCCTTCCAGAAAGGTTAAAAGAGAAAAGTCATGTAACTAAAAATAAATTAGGTACCTAATTACATTTTATCCCGCGTTGCCTTCAGTGGATATTTGGTCAACGATCGGTCTTTTTAAAATGTTAGTAGAATGGGGTACAAATAACAATTCTCTTGCAATTTTGATGATTACAACGCAAGCATTAGGACTTTAAGTAATGCAGTAAACAGAGTGGGAAGCTCTCACCCGAACCCTCATGTCCTCGAAAAACTCACGGAAGTGATCGATGAAAAATAGCTCCAATGGGTTCGCATTGAGTCAACAGTCAATAGAGTGATTGAAGGGTGGATGATGTGCTAAGACAAATCGGTCGAGTTGATTCAAATGACCAATGTCAATTGATTTTTTCAAGCAATGATTTGATATTCATTGGAATTCCTTCCACTGCTCTGCGTCCTTGGGTCTTCCCTTAGTGTTCTCATCGCGTCTGACATGGAGCAGCTCACGAGCTGTATTAAATCCCTGGTCCCGAGCATGAGACCCTGGATTGAGTTTCACACATCCTGACACTTAATCCAGCCACCCTAACGGATGGCCTTTCCATGTCGATACCAACTGACACTATAAAGGGTGGCCTAGGTAATATATTTTCCCCATATAGTATATAATATATATATAATAATAATAATATATATATATAATATATATATATATATATATATATATATATATATATATATATATATATATATATAATATATATATATATATATATATATATATATATATATATATATATATATATATATAATAAAACCCTCATGATACTGACCAATATATTCTTCGTCGGGGACCATGGCAAACCGTATATCAACATATAGGCCCCGTGTCAATGTCAGGCCGACTGACTTCCTCAAAGAAACACCTTTATGTAGGTTAGTTTCGAAAGGCCTTTACTGACACTATCAATATACAATAGAAGTTCACTTCTAGGTCTTTCGGTCAATGTTCCCGGTTAAGGTTTCGTACGATTTGTGAAGAGTGTAGTGTTCACCATAATGGGATTTTAGTACGCCAAGTTCTCGACCAGATGGATTGCACTTTGGTGAGTGTATAGAAATCGAAGGCCCAAACGTCACCTTAGTTTGCCTGCATGAAATTATAATCTTCATTGGCATTTTAGGTTGAATAGGTATTCATACATTTTCATTTCCAATCTGCTTTAACGATAAAAAGCAATTTTGAAGGCAGTCTCTACATTGCTAAAGGGTTCAAGTTAAGTGTAACATGTTACAAGTTCCTGAGCATTACCGCCGTTTCCTATTTAAGGCCCCAATCTCTTATGGCTGAATGATAAAAACATACAATGGGTAGCTTCACAAAGCATCAAAGCGTTGAGTAAATAAAGGAGTCAGGACCGACTGTTTTAATCTCAGCCTTTTTTCTCAGATGCACGAAAAGAAATGGCACATGTTTGATGGGTGAAATTAGGTCATACAATTTAAATAAAAACGGTCAGGAGAGCAATCCCAATAGGCGAATACTTAAAGTTCCAGGAAAATTTCATCTTTCCTCATTCTCCTCACGTCAAAATGAATCAGTTAAAGAACGGCCTTAGTTCATATAGCTAAGCAATCAAAAACATGTCGTTACTTCAATATTGATTCCTTCCACTGCACGTAGAATGTTCTCTGGGTAATTCTATGAAATGTGGGTTCTATGTATAGGTAAGTTGATATAGGAAGTAGCTTCAAGGGGATCACTTTCAAATCTCGGCAGAGATGTGAGCGCAGTATCTAAATTATTTCAGCTCTTCAACAACTACGTGACCATTGAGTACATAGCTTGGGTGTCGTGCTTGATGTATACACTGCTTCCCACTGCACGAAAATACCCCGACGGAACGGCACATTGTTCCATATGTGATACTGTACATATATAAATAACTGTCATTCACCTATCATTCGTGAAATGTTCATTCACCTATCTGAAAGAATAGGGAAATCGAAATTATGGTCTCATCATTTCTCCTACATTTTAGAAGAAAGATGTAGTTGCGAGTTCCAGTAAGAGGAACAATGTATCAGGCAGACAAACGGTAAAATCCTGTGGGTGGTCATTGGCATATATATAAATTGTGTGTGTTCGAACTGCATATGCAAGTGCAACTTCACGTCCTATACATCCAAGCACACATGGAAGTACAACCATATCCGCTGAACTATAGTCCTGATTTAAAAAACGTTAAAAATACACACGCCAAAAAGACATTGACATAAAGAAGCTTTCCCTGAAGTCCGGCCTTGATTAACATTGCTATCCCACCGTGAAGAACTTTGCATGTTTGCAGCTAATAACAGTTGAATGTGATCTTCTCTTATTATTTTTACAGTATTTTGATAGTTTCAAAGTGTTTAGAAGAGGACTACTGTCTATGTGATCCCTCATTATACCTTGGACGTTAATCCCGTTTACATGTGATAGAGAGATAAACTTTCATTTGACTTTTATCTTGCAGGGCATGTTGCCTGTCGGCCTTGTTTTTCGTTCCTTTAAATTGACTCTCTGGGAAAAAGTAAGTTCTATTCCTCCGGCAAGGGCTGCATGAAGACTACTAACAAATGTTTATGATGCTCATAAAACCATATTTGCGTTGGAAGAAACTTCTCTATTTGCACAAAGCATGCCAGTCTCATTGTATAGTCGCCGGTTTTATTTTCGTTTGAGGACTCTGAAAAGAATAAATCTTTGGCTATCATGTTCCCTTTCATGTCAAGCGCCATCCCAGAGGAAATATTTCGATAATCAAATCGATGGTCTGAATACAATCATGTATGCATTTGTTTTACTTAACATCCCAGATTTCTTTTATGCGCTGAAATAAAAGATGAGGAAATCATGATTAAATATTCGGTTAGGGAGCTGCACTATCGATAATCAAAAATGAAAATACTAGCAATAGTATTTTAACCATGGGATTTCCATGAGTGTGTACCGAATGAGAAAAAAGATAACAGTTAACTTTGTGCAACCGTGGAAGGTATCGACCGTCACAAAATGTGTTCAAATATCTGTGTACCATATCAAGGCACATATGTTTGTTGGATGAATGTCTGGCCCTATATTGACAAGCGAAAGAGTCAGCAACTAGAAGTGATATTTCCTTGTGATCAGAAAGTCAGTTGAAATATCAGCATCTCTAGAAAAATATTCGTTTTGTTGCATTGTCACATTTCAGCGCCATTCTTCAAATCGACCACCATAGGTAGTTTGTCATCGACTAAAAGTTGTATTAATAAGGAATACAACTGGCGTCTAGAAATACATCATTAGATCGGGTATAAGTTATGACATAAAAGGTGAAAATATAAGGCAGCAGTAACACGAGGCTCAGGTCTTTAGTTGTTGGAAGCAGTTTTTAATGTTAACCTTTCTGCACTCTTTTCTTCGCCGTGTCAATGTTTTGACCTTTCTCTGCAAGACATTAAGAAAGTCTAAAATCACGTTAGTCCTCAACTAAGGTAATTGTGAATTTTACCTCCCTAGATGAGTTGGTGTATGGAAATGGAACTAGGTGCTAGTACTGAGAATTGAGTTTCATTCACTATTTATTATATGTCCATAGCATGGAAGGATATTGAAATACAAGTCAACAGAAAAAAGTTACGTACTATGATATCTACTGATCAATATCAGGAGGCTAGAGTAGTTGTAGCTTACCAGATTAGTTATGTAACTGAGGTGGTGAATATATGAAATCAGTCTTTACAGATCTAAAGAACATAGTCTTTACAGATCTAAAGATAATGATATTACAGGAAACATGAGGTGGTAACTAGTAACCATGTATATCTAAGCCCTCCCTATGTACATTCACCCCCTACCCACCCTCACAGACCCCTATATTATATAATATTATCATTTATTCCCAGTGTCTATTTAAATAGCTTCATGTAAAATAGACTTTTTTCAACGGGACCGCCACCTTTATTTAACCCAGATAACCCCATTCACCACTGCTATTACACATATATGTATCAGTACCAATTAACTACATCTCTTTGCCGATTTGACTTAAAACTCCTTTAATAACATATCATAAAACCAGAGCAATATATTTCCCCACTTACACATATGGGTCATTTTTTCTGAACGTGTACAAATGTAAAATTCCTGACTTGTGTCTGTTCTCCTGCTCATAACAGTCACAATATTGCATTCACATTAATGCAATGCATCTCAGCGTAACAAGGAGGAATTAAGCTTTCCAGAAATATATACTTTTATATGACTATAACAAAGACATCACATTCTTCTCTAGGGTCGGAATCAAAATAACCTACAATTTACAGCTTCTCCTCTGTATTTTAGAAGTTGAATCTTGTACATGAAAATGTATTTGATCATTTATCTCACTTTATTTTGGCTTTCCATGTATAACTTTAGTGTGCAACTCTATAAAAGGGGTGGTAAGGCCCAGGTGCCAATGGTGAATTATTGGGGCCCATGAGAAATTTTAACCCATTTTAAACAAACGCCCATCATCATATATACCTGCAAATCTAGAAAATTCAGCATAATATGTCCAATACTAGAAAGTACTTGAATGTATTGAGCATCTTTTAATGAACAAGATAAAAGAAAAGAAACAACTCTACCACAATTTGCTAGGAATTAACAACACATCCACAAAACCATCTTGAATTTATACCAGTTATGCTGATGGACGTTTGCAGGACTAGCCATGACAAGAGATGTGTTATCCAGGTATTGCAAAACGTTTCAAACTCACTCTAATGATATTATTCATATAAATGATATGCCAAAGTCAAAGGGAAAACACAAAATCCTAACTTCAAAGTGATTTTGGAGGATTTTCCAGCAGGATTTTCAACAAAGCAAACGCCCACTATGAAAATAATGCCCATCATTGAAATGCTCTGCTGAGCTAGCTGTGCTCAGTATGTTTACCTGCTTGTGGAATCATCTTTAATTGGAAACATACTGTGGTAAGTACTAGACTTTTCTAGCATAGATCTTACTTCATTTTGTCAAAAATTGCATGAAACACTGAATGTCATATTCTAATTATATGAGGGATAATGATTAGTGTACTGTAGGATCAACTGAAATGGTCAGAAAGTTTAAAAGCTTTGTATATTTTGTGTTAATTGTCTTTAGAAATCAATGGCTAAAAGAGATTTAGTCATTGCACAGAGCTAGATTGCTTTACTCATCTGATCAGAACTGCACATGTTAGGTGTAAATCAGGCATAACGCCCATCATGGTAATGATTACAGTACAGATTTGTCTCTTAAGGTGCTAATAGTCAATGTAAATATGATTTTCTTGTGTTTGTAATGTCATATGACTTGTATTGGTATGCAAGAAATACTTTCTTGTGGTTGATGAATGGCTAAATCCTAATCTGGCTGATACAAAATGAGGTTACCATTTGCTATGACAAACGCCCATCATCAAAATAAAAAAGACCTCAGTAAATTGGGGATATTGTCTGTGTTAATAACATGGAAACATGCCCCTGTATGTATGTCATTGCATCCAATCATTTAAACATGTTCTATATATTCTACATGGTCATATTCAGATGATTTTGTAATGTACAGTGTTTGCATTGTTTTTCATGATGGGCGTTTGTGAATATAACATATTATATAGAGTGGGTCTAGCAGCAGCCCTATTCATTTTTCAATGCCCTTCTTTCAATATCATCTTTAATAAACTACTGTTTAATCATATATAAATGGTTATGGGTGGAAATATTACTATACTTTAGTACAAGGGGCACCATTTCCATGATGGGCGTTTGCCATTGCAATCTTCACCCTCAAAAACTCATGAAGTGTTCTTTCAACAACCACCAAATTTAGATGATAAATGCAGGAGATTATACTAGATAAGAAATGGCATTAGAATTTTCCCTATAAAAAAAAATATTTTTTCATATTTATGGGGCCTTACTATGTATTATATTTTAGTCTCATTTTCAGATCAACATGATTGGAAAATCACCACCAACAGAAGATAAAAGTGCAGCTGTGTCTCTCAGGGACTACTGGAGAGGAAATGTAGCCACCTGCCAGTCTTGGAGGGCCCTCAACAATGAACAGAAAAGAAAAATGTTTAAAATAATAGATACAATCAATACAAAGATTATTCCACCTACAATATCCACAATAAATGTATCAGTTGCTAATGAGTTATACACATTTCAGGAGTGTAGGAGAACATGTTGGGCATGTTTCCTAAAAGAATTGTCCATGTATGGTTATTATTATGGTCCTTTGAGGATGTTTGATAACTCTCTACATGAACAAACGCCCATCATTGAAAACCTAACGTCCATCATGAGAAGTCTTTTGTAAGGCCAACTTGAAGGTTCTGCACTCTTTCTTTAATGATTTTTAATGAGTCATTTGTAAGGGGCAGGTTAGACTATTCTGTTACAAGTTTTGGAGATTAAAGTCGGATTTCCTGGTGCCTTGAAGTCATTTGTGGTCATTGCCAGTACCCCAAAAATAAAGTTAAAGTTTTTTGTATATCATTCAATGGAAATGCACTTGTCAGGTCTTTTTTATCATGAATAAATGTATACAGAGCAATGTTAACTGTTTCAGGTTCATTAATAACTGAATAGGACTGAGAATGGACTTTTATTTCATAATTTATTATTGGCTGTTATGACAAACGCCCATCAGTGAAATACAGTGTAATTGGGATGGAATAATTCAAAAACAACTTTGTTTAAGGTCATATAACTTGGGGAAGTATCAGATAATGTAGTTGTCATTACTCAGGTGCATTATCAACATCCAAGCCCCTCAACTAACTTTTTCACAAGTATTTTAAACCAAAGTATGGGAAAAAATGGATTTTGAGGAAATAGGGCCTGTGCACTCAGCTCGTTATCATCATGATATTATATATCTTGGTTATAAAAAATCTTTCCAGTAGATTCATTGCCATGTTTGGTTTACTGCAATGTACTTTTAGGCCTTATTTACAAATAAAACTAACAATAAGGTGTGCATTTCATCTTAAATGAGTTATGATGATGGGCGTTTGCCAATTTCTGAAGACCAAAGTTTGACTCATCATAAAAACTGAACCAGTGGGAGGAATTGTGTATAATGGGTATTGAAAGAAAGCTCTAAACCTGGACTAATTAGATATGTAGGTTTAAAATTGATCTGGAGAACCTCTTGAAATTCCATACTACTGGCTGAATTGTACACGTTCAGAAAAAATGACCCATATGTATGCCCCCTTGTGCCTACACACAAATTTATGCCCCTTGTGCCACATAATTTTGTCATATCTCCTGCCGACCTTCGCCCACAAAATCACCCCCCTGCACACCTAAAGCCTGGGTTCCACTGCCCCGCTACTTCTCCTGCTACTGCTCCTGCTTCTTGATTAGAGAAGCAGGAGCCAGAGAGTACTAGTGGAAGAGTAACGGAGATGGGTGCTATTGGCTCCCACTACATAGCCATGTTACTTCCCACTTCTTTTGGCGAATTTTCGAAGGGTAGAGTGCTCCTGCTTCTATCAAACATGTTTCATATTTAACGGCCGCTACTTTGTATTTGAAGTAACAGGAACTAGCGGGTAATGAAACAGGGCAATAGCACCACTCTACATTACCCCTCACGTTACTTGATGCTTTCATTTCCATGTGAAAATAAAATGTTGTCTTTTGCTCACATTTCTGAGTAGCAGTAGAAGTAGCGGTGGAAGTAATGCGGCAATAGCACCTATTCCGGTTACCTTTAGTTACTTGCTCCCGCTTCTCAAATGTCAAGGCAATGTCACCATGGGGGCTTCTCTCGCTTGAATGTGGCGGTTTAGCATGGAAAGTGGGCGTGGCACTTGTAGCTGCGTTGTGATTGGATGACGAGTACTGACGTCATAAGGGATCCCGAGGTAGCGGGCATTTGTATTATGACGTGTTAAGGATTCCCCCTAGCAAGGTGGGCGTGGTCAATATATATATATATACACTGATGGCTCAGTTACCCATAGTAAAACTAATAGAATCTGGTTTGATATGAAACAGTTATTTCAGCTTAACGCCAAATCCCCTAGTCACTTTTATTTCCATCACGCTCACTTATGTCACTACGACAATATGAATTATAGCAACATATAAACGGCAATATGTTTGCCTACTAGCACATTATGTATGCCACCTCCTCCTTGCGCGTAACTTAGCTCCTTAAGCCATAAAAATGGTTTTGAATCGTCATAACGTATCTACAAGCTAAAAGAAAAACCAATTCGAATTTTTATCACACTCATACAATAATTTTATTTATCGCACCCCACTTATCGCACTTCTCAATCAATTAAGTGGAATGCATAGAATCATAACACATCATCTCACAGACCAATTCGTACGGCACAAAACTCCTACAAAATAGTAGCACCATGTACTTTTGGCATGGGACATAATTTGTGTAAATAATGATTCAGGATAAGGCGTTTATATTCAGCGGGAGGAATCGGGCCCCAGTTGTCTTGGTCGCATTGCAACATTAAGAGTATTTCTTCCCAGCAGCACGTCCCTATCTAGATAAGTAGATAATGTACTTCAGCTAGATTTAGATCCCCCAAATGGGAATTCCTTTCTCAGATGTCACTGGAACGCACACTCTTTAGAACTTGAACCGGAAGACCCTGTCGCGTCATTTCCGCTTTTGTTTACTATCTACTCTGGAGGGATCGCAATAGTCGGTTATCGGATTTCTCATAGAGGCAGATTTAAGGCATTTCGTCTTTCTATAGGCCAGTTTCTACCAAACATTGTAACTGTAAGTGATATCTTTAAATTGACTTTAATTTGACTTGTCAAATCACAGGTAATTGGGGGATATCATCAAGATCGAACCATAGTATTATTTTATGATGCACCAGGCCATATAATTGAGTTACACCGAAGATCGGTCCTACAAAGGCATGTGTATTTATAAATGTACGCTCCCACTTGGTCCTGGTACAGTGTTGACATTGCCACAAATGTTGAGAGTAGAATATCATTGTTAGAAGATACGGTGGGTACATTTAGAGAGGATGTGATGGACGTATAATAGCAGTCACGCGTGAAACAAGTACCTATATTATTGTTTCCAGAAACTCTTCCTTGCATTTATTATTCCCACCAGTCGTGACAATGGACACCCCAACATTAATCGGCAGTCATAACGGAACGTTCTCTTCAGAGAAAGCTAGAGAATCAAAATAAAGATGGGACAGACAAATCAACGTACATGTATTTAAACATTAGATCTACGACGGATGTACGAAAAATGCTAAAACTGAATAACAGTGCCGCTTTCAAGAATTATCTAAAGATTTTCATTTGTCCTGAAGTATGATAATCAATACAAACTTTGCCTCTTGGGCAAAAATACATCGCATCACCAGGAAGTCGGCCGCGCTATAATGAAAAGCGTGTGCTTGTTTGGTATCAAATCATTCCCTACCCAAAGGCCAGGAAGAGTGTTTAGAACATGCTGTCTCTTTGAGGCTTTTTGCTACTGTTGAAAAAACGATCTGACACAGAAGGCCATAGAACCATCCGTGTCAACACCTCAATCATAATTGAAGTACGGGTGGAGTCCCAGGCATAGCTAGGAAGCGCTTGGTCATGAGAATTGGGAACTAACACCGAGGATGGTACAAGTATAGATACTATCAGCAGCATCCTTTCAGATCGAATGATCACACACCACATATGTGACGTAATGGGGAAGAAGCAAATTAATCATTGATTATGGGATGGGGCAAAT
The DNA here is from genome assembly GCA_942159475.1 of Sthenelais limicola. NCBI lineage: Eukaryota > Metazoa > Annelida > Polychaeta > Phyllodocida > Sigalionidae > Sthenelais > Sthenelais limicola. The sequence continues at coordinate 109,153,822 of OW804096.1, read as the reverse complement.
TCCAATAAATCGTATTATTTTAGGTCGATTTTCATGCAAACTAACATTCATTCCTATGTATTTCTATGTATTTCATTCTTATTACGTGCCGAGGAAATACATGCATACATAATATATCCAGATGATATAATATATATCTCTTTTGGGTCTCATGAGAATATCAATGTATCACCAGAAAATAATTTCTTTTTAGAAATATGAAAATAATATATCATTCACCCTTTGCCTTCTTGGGACATACAGTGATTGGCGAGTTGTAAATGCGGCAGTGTCTATGTTAGATGTGTCCTTGACTCAAGAAGTCCATCAATAAAGTCAGTACCAACGTCTGACTTGATGACCCAAGAGAATTTAAATGGGAAGTATGCATGCGTGGTATCACGCTGGGTTGGTCTCCTGAACGATGTTCAAAATGTGATGCGTGTAGTGGTGCCTCATTCCAAACACTGGTCAGGGTTGCTCTCTAGTAAATTACTTTCTTTCTGAAAGCTAAAACACCACATTATGTATATTAGTGAGTCTCAGCGGCCCCGACGTATGCCTTTGGAGCTATGCATATTGCAAGAAGCCATATTTAATTCAGTTCACCAACATAACAAAAACCATGCAGTCACCCTGCATGGTTTTTGTCGGTAATTTGATAGCTCTATCGACTGGCTTACTTTATCACAGATTTATCTGAATTATTTTCATATGCATCAAAATCATTTTATGGAAGTGTCTGGTTTAAGGTCTTCCTGAAAGACCTGAGCTACAAGGATGGCATTTAGCGGTAATCAGCGTCTCCCAACAGCCGGTGCGCAGGACACACCTAAACAAACTGGTACAAACTGATATGACGCATGACCGGAGGTGCAACTTCCCCTCCCCAACTACCACCTCCCATCTGGCTACTTTAAACAAATTTCAGGTTCTAACCTCAATAGGCTAGTGAACCATGTATGCAGGACCCAGCCACCCCTTCCATCTACAGCACCTGCACAAAAACATATGGTGGCAATAAAACTATATGATATAATATATACAGGTTAACTAACGAGTTGGTTGAAGGAGCATGAATATTGCACGAGTTGGGTAGCAACGAGTGCAATATTCTAAGCGACTGAAACCAACAAATTAGTTAACAGATTTATCATACATGCTTTCAATCATGAAGATAGAAAAAAAAACGAGTCATAAATTTGAATTTTCCGGTAATCTTAATAAAAAACAGATTGGTTGCCATGACAACCCCATGTAAATCACTAATGAAATACGCACTATGCGTAAATCACTCTAGATACGTTGTTTTCTGAGCAATGCGTGTATGATAAGATATAATATAACATAATATAATATAATAAGGGAGCAGAGTCTGATTCGATAGAAATAAATACAATTCAATGTCAGCATTATTCAACTCAAGGCATAGATATAAGGTAATATAATTAGTATGGTAGGAAACAATGTCTGCTGGCAGTCCAGTATACTTTTAGCACAACAATGTTCTTTTAAAATACTATGTTCATCGTGGATATGACAACTGAATCGAATTTGAGAACAATTATGAAGCAATAGAAATTGATTAAGAAGTTGACGTGATATATCGCACAATATTTAAAGGCTTTCAAAACCAATGAATTAGAAAAAAACTTTTCCTTTAAATTATCGTCGCTACCTAAAACGAATTCTGAAGGCTGATTACGGCTCCTCGTGTGAGAGAGGATTGTTTTCCAGAATTATTATGAAAAAAAAGTATTTATAAACGTAAACTAGAATAAGCTCCTCTTGTGCAGTAATTTATATTCCATGCACGAGTCGGTAATCGTTTGGATATGTATACACGTATATATATACACAGTATAACTATTCAGTATCACTATTCCTACCTGTTTAAAGAGGTGCAGTCCAGTTGTGAATAGTCCAATTCTTATTGATTCTCAGTGGTTCCCAACGCCCTAGGTCATTGATCAGCAATACCACAAACACATGTATCTTTTCCATCATACATTGTGAACATCTGGTGACTGACACTATGCACTTTACTACATCGATCCCAACTAACAGGACGGCTGGACTCCCTGACTAATGTCAACTAATGCCTTTAAAACCCTTGTCACAGCGAATGTTATTCAAGCACCCATGAGGCCAGCGATCCCAGGAGGTAGAGTGGGACTTTGCTTATATAAGGATTCAAATGGAAATGCTAATCCCAAATAATAATGCCAATTCTTCGCTGCCGGGAAAGATTATTTTCCGGACAATAGACATTCGATGACTTCGGCCTTAATGTTTCTTCCGAAGCAGCATTAAGTTACTGTACCCGTTTTGTATCCTGTAGTATTCATAGGAATTCGCACGGAGTAAACAGTACCTACTATGATATTAATGAATGCAACACCTATAATGGTCCATTGAAGAACAATCAATACGTTCTACTATGGTACGAAGTTCTGAAAGTTTTTAGATACCCACCAAGCTCAAACATATCATACACTCAGCCACACCTGAGACCCATGACTTGCCAAAATGAAACCTTTTGAAAATGTCCGACCATGTAGTATGTGGTAGTGTTTTGACTATACCTACAGATAGAGCAAAGATGATCGGAGGTCATGACTCGTATCAATTATTTTTGAAGGACACTACATCAAAATACACTAATGCCTACTATGTCATTACCGGCATGAATATATCACTGAAGTGATTATCTGAGTGCTTTAAATCCAGAGTATATAGATCTAAGGCTCTGGTAACAGTGTGTGAGGTATGTGGCATAACAATTTGGACATTAGCCAAACGATATGCATGCTAACCCTCGTGATCCAGTCTTGACATTTATTAGATCAACAAGATTCTACCCATGCATCACTGTCAATAAAAGACGACGGAAGAGGTGCTCTACAGTTGTTGAACAAGGGTTGTAAATTGGCCAGTGTAAATTTAGAACTGTCAGAAAAGTGTGCGTGTGGGAAAGGTACGCGATACCAGACACGTCTGTTCTTCTTACTTTAGCTGTAACATAGCTGGAACCATAGAGCCACTCATTCTTTAAGAACTATAACATTAAAGACCAATGCATAACTGCACAATGCCTGATTCAATTCCTGCACAGGGGGAAGCAGCACATCCTTTATTTTCTAGATTAGGTGGTGTATTCCTTAGATAGTTGAATTGAATTGAATTGAAAAATACTTTATTTGTCTGAGGTTATACAGGTACAAGTATGAAAGTTATAGGTGACCAGGCTTCTGGATAAAATCCAGGTCTTCCAGCCGCCACCTCAGTTAATAACAGATTGAGTCCAGACCGACTTAACTAATTTGGCAATAGGTTCAAATTCGCATAAAATAATCTAAATCTCATCTCTGACTGAGGATTGGAGATTACGTATTTGAAACTTCTTTGCAAAAGGCCTTGGTCACTGACTTGGGTTAAACTGACCAATGATTGTTTGGATTAAGATTAGAGTTGATACAGGTATACAGTTTTTACAGTATATGAAGTCGTTGCCAATAATGCGATGTAGTTGCATCTGGATTAATCCTGGTCAATAGTTATGAAAGCTTGTGTACATGGGAATGTAAATACATGACTTCCATGTTGTGAACATATTTTGAGAAGGATTAAGATTTTGAGATCAAGAAAGAGGCATAGAACTCCGGGGTGAATTTCAATGTCGATGTGCTTCCTAGCGAGGCCAACAGAGGAATGATTCCATTGTAAAATTCTGGCTTAAACTTTGCAAAGTTTGGAATTTTGGAAGTCTTATTCAGAAATACATCTGCTGACTCAGAGGCCCAACTACCTTTCTTCCCGCCACACATTCATGAGTGTCCTTATATTGTCCAAAGTACACGCCACGGTCCATGTCACTGTTATCTTTGATTTGATCACGTGGGAGGGAGGGGAAGGGAAGTGACCAGCTGGTCAGGAAAGGGAGGGGGTACTGTTTAAGAGCAGGAGGGAGAGGGGAGGGAAGATAACTAACTGACCGGGACATGGGGCAAAGGTATTGGTCAGGTGTGACACTGGTCACGCTGGCCTCGTATTCATCTCTTTTTAGTCTATTGTTAACCTGCAGTTGATTGGATCCTTTATCTATCAAGGTAATTAATTGGTCCAGTCAGGATAAGCCAATCAGCCCAGGCTCTGTGTAATCGCTGTAATCTGTCTAGTATATAAGAATAAAAACTGATTATAGGCGGCCTCATTATACTTGGTTCAGTGTTGGCTTTGAAACATACATCTGCTTAAAGGTAACATCGGGAAAAACATCGGAAAAAACATGGAATTCTCATAAGCTAGTCGACTCTTTTGTCACGTTTGTTCTGTAATTGTATATCTCAGTGATGAATAAACAATTTTCTAATCTAATCTAATCTAATCTCTGTGTGTTGCGTTGATTCATTTCTCGCTCAACTGCTGACCCTAAATATTCTTCGGAGAATGACCCTGAATTCTTCACCGTCGTCGACGATCCTCGATATTTATACCGGGCGTACAACATCGTTAAGGTGACCAGGGATCCTTGGAGGAGAGTTCTAGTTCCGGTTCGGTAAATTCCATGAATGCAGTCCCTACTTCGTCTCCACGTAACAATGAATACACATCGGTATGTAAACAAAAACAACATTGATCCATATGAATGGCGAGAATGCTCATTAATGAACTATATCAAGGTTATAAGAAATGAATGAAAGTCCTTCCTTTATCAATCTACGCACCTTATATTTAAGTAGGCCTACTCCCATTTTGGCTATATTCTTTTGAAATCACAACATGGAGGTCATCAACTTCGATAACTGTTTGACTGATCCTATACTTCAAAATCATAGCAAACATGTGATGCCGGAAGACAGTGATACAAACTTTACGAAGGTAGATATCTTTTTTCTCTAATCAACATCATTAATTAATAACCACATTAATATAATTATTAGGAACCAGCCAAACTAGTCAAATACCAAGTAAGGGCCAAAGGGAAGGCTCTTGAATATCCAATGGTGAGAATCAGCCCCCGAAATAATATAGAACAGCTCTATAGGTGGAATCTGATTCTACCATCAATTCTCCATAGCTGTCCACATAGCTGTCCACAGTATTGGGCCATATATTTACAGGTTTCCGCAAAAGGAAACGCCTGTTAGATTTAGGTTCTACTACTAGAACTAGTCATCTATTAGGTTGTTTCCGTAGGATGATTTTTTCAGGACGTAAATACCATAGGAAATGCTTCTTGTGTGTTACAGTACTATAAGCATTAATTGGGCCTCATTTGATGCATGATGTCCTTTTCCTGCAAAGGAATTAATGTAATGGCATAAGCAAAATGCAATACCAAGACAAGGTTTATTCTGCCCATGTGCCTTATTTTATTTTCTATTACCGCGACCGAAGGCCAAGCTCGAAGAAAAAGAACAATGCACCAGGGCCGAACCCCGCCCCCCACCCCAGATTTTTAACCATTTTAGAATATGATTGGGCTGTCAGGATTATAATTGCAAGTACGGTTATCCAGAATTATTTTGTTTGTATTCATTAGATAGTTAAATTCTTGGAAATCTGGAGGTGTCTGCCATTAAATCTCCTTGCTAATTCCTTAACTTTACATAAATATAAGGGCACTTATATATAGCAGCCATCACACCTCAATACCGTTTCTGATTTGCTGCTGTTAAATTTGACACGAGGAATTTCTTAATTATGAACGTTTTTCCTTTTGCATAAATGGAATTGAGAATTTCCCATTAACATACATCCTATCACGAATGAGGTGGTCCTGTCGCAATTTCATTGATAAATGCCTTGGTTCACCTGTTTCATCAAACCATATTATTGTTTCTTACCTCCAACTAATCATTGGTAGGTTATCAGTAAATACATCACGGATCAATAAAGGCCCACACATATTTTAAATCATAGAAGTTTCTGATCGACAACATGCCCATTGATTAGATATCAACTTATAAATGAAGGAAAGGAGACGTCTTTTAAAACTAACGAACATTTTCAAAGCAACAGCTAGAATTAAATGGCGCGTAGTAAACAATTTGGAGTACACCATAATTGCTATTGACTATTCGAGGTAGTGTTGCAAACTACGGGAGGGAATTCCAAATGGATAGAGGCGGTGCTCGAGAATTGATGAACGATCGTATGCGTCAGCTTACTGCCATAAAACAGGCGAGCAGACATCCTTCCATGAGCAATCCAAATGAAGTTAGCCCTTAATTACCCTTCGAACAGGAATTAACTTCATAGAATCCTACATCATCAGGTGCTTCCCATCGGTTTTAATCCTCTTAACACTCGCTTGTTTCCCACCCATTACGACTGTAAAATGATAAACGCATCTTTCAGAAGGAAAGGAAGGAGAATCCTTCAGATGTAAGATGAAAAGGTTAGAGCGATTCCCTTCCCAGGATTGGCCCAACATTTTTCTCCACCCAATGATTGGTCAATTTAATAAAGCGATGGGTTTCCCAGCTGAGGATAAAATGCCTGACTGCCAATAGTTTGAATAACATGGGAGGTCTGGATGGTTTCCATGTCTATCAAACTTTTCTTAAAGATTCTCATCGCACCAAGAGCAAAGAATGAAGCTTTGGAAACTAGTTTTAAGTGTTTGAGGAATTAGCCATGTGTCCAACTACATTACGGAGGTAGGAGCGGTCTGGGATGACATTCCATTGCTTATGAGCCAATGAACTAAGATTAATAAAGTATCATCCCTTAGCAAATGGCAAATTAAGAAGTGATGTTTTCGTGTTGCTCGACTGATAGTAATCTAATATCGTTCGAATATCAATTCAATCAGCATATTCTGATGACCCATGTAACGATAAGTACGGATGTTATGTCTTTATATAATGCAATTGGAATCATGCCACTATAATATATTAAGCAGAACTATCCATTGCGGTTTCATTAGCAATAATATATGACAATATATGATAATATATTCATGACAATTGAAATAATTGAGAACTATAGCATATGGCATGTGTTTTTAGGAAACGAATACTAGCATAAATGGCCTGGCTTTCTGCAGTAGGCCTACTACATCAGTCTCAACATTTGACAGGGTTCTATAAGTAATGGGAATAGCGCCGAAAGGCTGAGGAAAAAATGAAAATAGTAAAACCACATGATACATGTGCATCTGAATTTGCTGTCAAATGTGTCAGAATACAAGTTCTCGAACCTCAAATTTTCTAACATCTGCACCAGTAAATCACATTGTTGAAGCCAAGTCTGCAATGAAGTGTTGGGCGCCTTTTTTGAGACATTAAATGTCAGATTGATCGATCTAACGAACACAGGATCGAGCGAGGTATACCTGTAGTAAAACTGAATCCTCCAGCTCGGTATTAGGTCAGAATAGTGCAGAACTACATAATTAATATGAATCTATTCAGATTTAGTAATATGAAATATGTAGGATGCTATGCTTAAATCACGAGGTACATGTATGTGACAATGGTTAGGTAACATATATATTGGACAAATATACCAACGATGTAGAAAGGAAAACATTCTTGAAATAGACTGAACAGGTTTACTTGCATTGTCGGCTTTACCTCTTATATTAGGCAGTGCCTGTAGATGGCCTGGGGAAAAGGTGGTTTTAATGATTGTCACCTCTCGTCCCAAGAGAGACAATACCCCAGCAATGATAATGTGATAGGACTGAAATGCTTTCTTGTCGGGCTTGGGGGATTAGGAAAAAATGACAGCGCTCCGCTATGGAATGGTTTTTATGTGTTTGTGTCATCATTGTGTTTATCTATGGCAGAACTTCCCCCCTATCTCTGCTCGATTTACACTGAAGGCTAAAGTTATGGATATCCTTTCCAGCATTGATTATCAATCTGAATTCATCTGAAGTGTCGAAGTCTCAGATCATACAAATAAAACAAAGTAAACAATTTATCATAACCCTAAGCACACAATTGTTTTTTGACTATCGTTTCCCAGCGCAATGAAGCCATTGAAGGCATTAGTAAACTGGCATTGGCAATTTCCTATAGGAAACTCAGTTGAACTCGTTAAAAGAATAATACATATGTCCTGTGGTGATCTTGAAGGGAATAATGTACGAGGAGGCAAGGTTTGCCAGAAACCTAGCAGAAAGCAAGGTTTATTTCACCATAATAAATATACAATTACAGTTATATAAATAGGAAGAAAAAAAATCACAAGGAAAATACACCTCCGCACAGTGCGGTAACAGGAGGCGAAGTGAGTTAGAAGGGTTGCGACGTCACAATGGGCGTCGAATAATCCTGTCGCACTACCATTATGACATTACAGTGGGCGTGGCTGTGACGGGCGTGGCGTGGGAAAGACTTCCTGGGAATATCTACATCGATGGGTCGATTCTATGTACAATTTGAAAAGATCACAAACAAACATTTATTTATAGCTTGATAAAGTAGGCTGGAGGTAGTGGCTTTGTGCAAAAGTAATTTCCATGTATGTCCCACTGTACCTCCTCCTGTATGCCCCCCTGTATGTCCTCCTTTACCTGTACCTCCTGTACATGCCCTTGTATGTCCTCCTGTATGTACCCTGTGCCACATCCTGTACCCCCCGTATCTCCTCCATCATCCCCTGTTCTTCCTCCAGTATGTCCCATGTACCTCCTCCTGTATACTCTCCTGTATACATCCCCCTGTACCCCCTCCTGTACATCCCCCTGTACACCCTCCTGTGCATCCTCCTGTATCCATGTTTACCACCATCCCCATTTTGAGAAACTGGTATTGTCTGATAATTATGGTACTCTCATTCCCTCCCTCCCGCTCTCTCTTCCCCTCGTTCACTCTGTCTCTGGCTTTCTCTCTGCCTCTCTACCCCTCCCTCTCTCTGTGCCTCTTTGTCCTCTCTTTCACTTCCTCCCACCCTCTCCCCCACAGCCTCTCCCTCTGTCTCCTCCATTCTCTCCCTTCCCTCCCCCATTCTCTCCCCCCTCCCCCTCTCTCTCTCTTTCTGCCTATAGATAAGAGGCATAAACTATTCACATAAACTCTGATACGTTGTTCGCTTGTTACGATCTGCTTTCAACCGTACTGACAGTGGATAAACTTCCGTTAACTTGATGCCATTTTGACTTACAACCAGATACAAATGAGATGTGGAAATACAAAAACAGGTAGCCTCTTTAGCAAGATGCGAGAAATTTGTGAAAAAATGTGATGAAGATACAAATCTCCTGCGACAAAGCTTATCCAAGCACTGCATCGTATGTCTCTCGCACTTTGTATGTCTGTCATTTCTGACATAGGGCCTGTTGTATAAATTGCGACGGCCGTTCGCAAATGCTTCGTAGTGCGTTGTAAGTCCTATCTGCTTGTATAAGCTCAAGAAATCGTATGTCCTTCGCAGCCAAATCGTACTATCTTCATCGTAAGTCTGTTTTGGCTTGCATAAAAAAATCCGCTTCGTATCTTTTTCGTAAATATTGGCTAAAACCTGCGATCACCCTGAAGGGCTTCGTTTCTACTTCGCAGGAGATGTAAAGTAGAAATGAAGTGTAATATGTGTTGTGTTCCAGGACAATGAGTCATAAGTCACAAAACTGATATTTTTCAAAGTGTTTTTATCATAACATCTCTTTATTGAAATGATCTAATATTTAGAGGGTTTAGTACTTATAGTCATATCAATCCATGTAACAAATTTCAGGACATTATATTAAATATATTCTTCCGTTTTGAAAGCTTTCGTATGGAGTATATTTAGTTACTTAACTGGTAATTACCCATCCAGAAACATTGCAAACTTCTTTTTTACAAATAAAAGTATCAAACTTAAAATATAGAAATACATATTAGGTGTCCTAGTGTTTACATTCATTAGAATCAGCTTGATCTCCTCTTTGCAAATATGGTGATATCTCAAAATCCATATTTTGCGACTCATGACACATTTTCCTAAAACGGATCACATATATGGGTCAAAAGTATAAACAAATAAATCAAACACCACTGAATATTTAAAATTTCCATCTCTCCTCTCCTTCCCTCCCTTCCTCCCTCTGTCTCTCCTATTCCCCTCCCCCTGTTTGCCTCTTTCTCTTCCTCCTTCTTTCTCCATCTTGAGCTCTGCTACTCTCCCTCCCCCCTTCTCTCTCTGCCCCTAACTCTGCCTTTCTCTCTCTGCCCCCTCCGTCCCATCCCCTCCCTTGTCTCTATGATCCATCTCTCTCTCTCCCTCACTATTTCACCCCCTACTCTTTCTCCCCGTCCCCACTCTTCCGCCTGTCATTCTTCCTCTTCCCCTTCCCTCTCTCTTCTCTCCCCCCTATGATCTCTCCCTGCCTCACTCTCTCCCTTCCCTCCCTCTACCTCCCTCTCATTCTCTCCCCCTGTCTATCTCCCTCCCCCTCCTCTCCCCCTTCCCCCACTCCCCCCCCATTTATCTGTCTAACCTGCTCTCTCTCCCCTCTCTCCTCTGTCTCCCACCATCCCCAGGATGTACAGGAGGATGTACAGGGGTATGTACAGGAGTAGATATAGGGGAACATACAGGAGGAGGTACAGGGGGTCATAGAACAGGATGTACTGGGGGATGTAGAGGAGGAGGTACAGGGGTATGTACAGGAAGATTTACAGGGGTATTACAGGAGGATGTACAGGGGTACTACAGGAGGACGTACAGGAGGAGGTACAGGAGGATGGACAGGGGTATGTACAGGAGGAGGTACAGGGGTATGTACAGGAGGAGGTACAGGGGTATTACAGGAGGATGTACAGGGGTATTACAGGAGAACGTACAGGAGGAGGTACAGGGGAATGTACAGGAGGATGTTCAGGGGTATGTACAGGAGGATGTACAGGGGTATGTACAGGAGGATGTACAGGGGTATGTACAGGAGGATGTTCAGGGGTATGTACAGGAGGATGTACAGGGGTATGTACAGGAGGATGGACAGGGGTATGTACAGGAGGAGGTACAGGGGTATGTGCAGGAGGATGTACAGGGGTATGTACAGGAGGAGGTACAGGGGTATGTACAGGAGGAGGTACAGGGGTATTACAGGAGGATGTACAGGGGTATTACAGGAGAACGTACAGGAGGAGGTACAGGGGGATGAACAGTAGGATGAATTAATTAATAGAGGCAAAAAGGTGTGTATAACAACTTCCTCTAGTAACCTCCTTCAGTAACTTCCCCCAGTAACCTCCTCCAGTAACTCCTCCAGTAACACCCTATAGCCTTCTTCAGGAACTCTTTCCATACCCACCCCATACCCCTTTCCCAGTACCCCCTCCAGTAACTTCCTCCAGTAGCCTCCTCAGGTTTCATCCTCCAGTAACCTCCTCCATTAACTCCCTATTCCCCTTTCCATTGACTCCTCCAGTAACCTCCTCCAGTAACCTCCTCCAGCAACCCCCATACCCCTTTCCAGTACCTGCTCCAGTAACTTTCTCCAGTAACCTCCTCAGGTAACTTACTCCAGTAACCTCCTCCAGTAACTCCATACCTCTTTCCAGTAACCTCCTCCAGTAACTTCCTCCAGTAACCTCCTAAGGTATCTTCCTTCAATAACCTCCTCCAGTAACCCCCTATACCTCTTTCTAGTAACCTCCTCAGGTAACTTTCTCCAGTAACCTCCTCCAGTAACCCCCTATACCCTTTTCCAGTAACCTCCTCAGGTGACTTCCTCCAGTAACCTCCTCCATTAACATCCTACACTACTTCCACCAATAACCTCCTCCAGTAACCTTCTACACTCTTCTGCAGTACCTCCTCCAGTAACCTCCTCCAGTACCCCTCCATCACCCCCTCCAGTATCCTCCTACACTACTTCCACCAATAAACTCCTCCAGTACCTTCTCCAGTAACCTCCTACACTCCTCTGCAGTACCTCCTCCAGTAACCTCCTCCAGTACATTCTCCATTAACCTACTACACCACTCTCCAGTAACTCCTCCAGTACCTCCTCCAGAACCCCCTCCTTTACCCCTCTCTATTATCCCCTCCAGTAACCTTTTCCAGTACCTCCTCCAGTAACCTCCTATACCCTCTCAGTACCTCCTCTTGTACCCCGCCCCACCTGTACCTCTTCCTCCTCCTCCTCCTCCTCCTGTACCACCTCCTGTACCTGAGAAAATACTGGAGGGGGGACAGAAGGATCATTTGGTGGGTGGGGTTAGGTATAGTGGAGAAGATGCGGGAGGTACTGGAAGAATTATAGGAAAAAGTACAGCAGGAAGTAATGGAGGAAGTAACAATGTATAACTTGGGGTGCATTGCTTCTGCCCTCCCAGTCCTAGCAAAATGTCCATAATGCAAAATAACCCCTCGCCCGCACCGCCCCCCCCCCCACCCACCCACACACACATTTCCTAGAAAATTTGGGGTGTGGTCACTACTCAGTTTCAAGTTACTCCCTCTCCTCTCTCCATATTTCCCCTTGATCCCTGGATTAACCCCACCCCCATTACCTTCCACTCACACATTTATTACCACACACACACACATTCTAAATATTCCCATGATGAAAAATCATGTATAATGTTTATAACATTATAACATAATTCACACACACAGACACACACACACAGGTACAGATGGACCGCACTTGGTTCTCAAATTTTCTGAAATAGAAACATTTTGTCTGATTATCTCTGTCCCGGGAAGCCCAGAATCCATACACATAACTGAATTAAGAGGTTCACTTCCACTATGTACGTTATACAGGGAACTTCTAGAATGTATATCATCCTTAACGTCCATCAACACTATTTGTTATTTATAGTTCATATTCATGAACACCGATCCCTTGTATGCATGTTGACAACTTCAACACCTTCGGTAGAGAACTGCTGTCTATTCGGGGGAATCCCCACAGATATGACGTCATTATGTAATGTGGAAATAAAAAAACAGATGCCGCCTGTAGTTACTTTTGCTAGATGCGAAAAGATGCGAAATATATGTGAAAAAAGTTGATGAAGATATGTATCTCCTGCGACGAAGCTTATACAAGTGGTACATCGTATCTCTATCGCACCTCGTAAGCGCATCGTTTCTCCCATCTATGCGAGTGCTTGTGAAACACTTACAACGGGGATATGATGAGTTTCTTATACAACAGGCCCTATGATGCAAGGCATTGCGAAGCAGTTACTACAGAGATACGATGAGTGTTTAGCCGATATTTGCGAAAAAGATGCAAACCTTATTTTCTTATGTACGCCAAAACACACTTGCGATGAAGATAGTCAGATAGGGCTGCAAATGACTTGCGATTTCTAGAGCTTATACAAACAGATTGCGACGCACTACAAAGCATTTGTGAACGGCCATCGCAACTTACAGTGGGCCCTAGTCTAGCAAATCTTGATAACATCCAAGACCATATCGAACATGTCCAATTTTGTCTTGGACTCTCTGACTGAATAATTAACATGCTGACTAGGTTACATGGCTTAATCTTTTGCACGAGTTCACTGACAGGATTGTTCCGTGATTAGTAAAATACCAGTCACTGATTCAAAATACCAGTCATTGGCTAAAACATTGTCATATTCATAGCATAATGTAGTTGAACGTACTGAAATTGTTTTTGCGGGATTATGATAAAAAAGACCTAAAGTACACTGTATCATGCCCACCAAATTTATGGAAGAATTCCTGGGTCCAGCAAAGGTTATATTCTCGGAGAGAGTGATGGAATATTAGTTGCTCAGATGAAATATTGCACTATTGCTTCCCATTGTACACTGTGGACTATTGACCGAAAGTTGGTATGTTCAGCCATAAATCCGGGGCTCAGGTGTAGGGGAAGCAGGACCTGACCTTTATTCCCATGGAAGACAACTTTGCCCATAAGTGTAACACATCCTGCCAGGAAATGAATTCTTAACCTTGATTTACATACAATATATATACAGAATAACCCGAGGTTGGAGGTGGGAATGATATATTCAATGCTAGCAGCACTTTGAATAGTTTGAAAATATTGACGCTGACGACTATGTACTATTCTGTATATATGTGTTTGCCTCGGACAAATATTATTGAAATATCGGCATTAGAACCTGTATAGCTGATTCTGAGTCCTCATTATTATAGACTGCACAATCTTTAAAATATGCAATTGGTATAGTAGGCCTATAATCCTGTCAGGATTTGTGCTAGGTAATGGAAGGAAAACACATAATGCAAAAAGAGTAGTTGAGTTAAAGTTAAAGTTAAATACATCATTCTCTCATGAACTATTACATTTCAGTTTCAAAGAACTCACAGAGTTACATATGATATCCAGAAATTTAGCCCGCTAGAGGATGTTATTTTATTTTCTGTTTTGTTCTTATAGTTGTCATTTTTCTCACTTTTAATGACTGCCCACCACCCCGCCCTCCTTCCACCACTCTCTCTTCCTTGTTAGTGTTAAAGTGTAATACCTGCTCCCTACAGTAGTGGCCGACGCCACTACCGTGGGGAAGCAGGGAGGGAAGCATGAGCATGGTGGTAGTGGCCAGTGGTGCCGTGTGCAAAAGTTTGAATGGAATAGCCATAGGACCAAAAGAAGTGCTGATCCTGATGTTCGTGTACCATAAACATATGTATTCCTCCAGTAAAAAATGTAATATACAATTATAGTTTTTGATTGACACCAACGAGTTTGCCGTACGGGTTGTTAAAGTTGCTTGATTGGATGATCCATATGACCTAGACATTACTGGGAAAGACCGAGATATCCTGCGACAGCTTCAATTTTTAGTTCTGTGAGAATCCCCCTCTTCTCAGAGGGCAGGTCGGTCGCTGCTGGTCTAGTGTATTATTATTCATTTTCCTTTAAGCTTGTTTGTGTTTTGTCATATTGAGCTAGGTCCAAACCTTGGTCTGGAGGCGCTAAAGGGAGATGTTACTTTGTAGATAGTACCCTCTTGAATATGTTAACTGCATGCTCCAAGCAATGTGACCTTCTGGATTTCTGTGATGGTGATGTATTTCTCCAGTCCTTTCTTCCCCAGTCCTAGTGCTCTAATGACAACTGCAACTATCTCTGTCTTCATAGCCCACATATTTGCAATGACAATTTCTAGGTCCTTTATTTGGACATTTTTTCTTTCACTTTGACTGAGGTGATTCTGTCGGTTAGCTCTGGTGGCAAGTCTCTGATCTTGTGCAGCAATGATGAGCCCCCCTCCATTTCTGTTTTGAGTCCAGTGCTCTTGAGTCACTGGTTGGTCATAAGTTGCTCAACAGTAACATCTGCGTCTTCTCAGATACTTTAGTTCTGTGCATTGCCTTAATTCCTGCCCTCCCAGTTTTTATGTAATCGTTTCTGGATATGTTCTTTAGCCTTCTGTTTGACTCTTATGGAGTAGCAGGTAGATGCTTCATTGTCTCCTGGTGGGACCCCTGCCTGGGGCACATATAGCTCTTGTTTAAATTGTGCAGCTTCTTTTGGGTTGCGCAGAGCTTCGTTTTTTCCCTCATGCTGTTGTACTAGTTGAAGAAGGGGATCAGTGGTTCTTGTGCAGGCCTCTTCCTCCTTCTGTTCTCTGTAAGGATAGTCGGTAAACATCAGCCTTTGCATCTTCTGCAGAGTGAGCAGCTTTTGTGTCTTGGTGACTAGCTTCTTGATTTCATTCAAGTTCAACCTGATGAAGTTAAAGCTGTAGATGACTACTGGGTTGGTTAGGGTGTTGGTATGCCTGTGTTCTAGTATATATAGCATTCGGCAATAATTATGTTCGTTTTTAGGAGTTCTGTTTCTACGTTAGATCTCTTGTTCACATTTAAAGCAGCTCTTAGCGCTGCATAAAGTAAGGATTGGAGCCTTTTGATATGGCTCTTATTCGAGCTAGAATAGAATATGTCACCCCGTGAAATTATTGAAGTTTTGAGCCATTTTTTGGTACAATGATAGACATAGCGGCAGACAGCTCGAAGCTGGAAATTAATTAATCCATGTAATCATAAGTAAAGTTGTACAATTTGTAAGAAAAGAGTTCAGTAAAAAAACGGTCTTCACTTGAAAGATTATTCCAAAGTATTGCGGCTTTATGGAACTATTTTATATAGTTGTAGGACGAATAAGGGGTTATATATATGCATCATAATACGATACCATTGAACAAGCACCTCAGCTCCAATCCTTTAGACAAATGCCTAGATTGTTTCTTGTGGCCTCCCTCCTCCGATATTCTATCTAGTGACCAGCCAGGACACATTCTCAATACCATTACATATTAAACATTAAAGTATTTTAAGACACTTTCAAGAATCTAGAGTAGGAACCAACAGTGTTGATGAATTTTTACAAGTGAGCGAGGCTCTAACGTCTAGTCTCTGCTACTTCAATTCCAAGATTACATTTTACGATTTACATTTTTACTCAACTTAACTCTAATTATCTTAGATAGATAATCAATCTGCCGTAGCCAAAGTCTGAGTTACGTAACCGATTTCAACACCTAACACCAGTTTCATATCGATCTGAACGTTTTAGTTGAAGGTGGCAATTTTCAGGTTCATTATGTTTGAATAATGGTCTGAGATTGCTTTGGGTGCTAGCCATCTCTTCATGTTAGCCAATATAACCAATAGAATTTAGGTCCAATTTCAAATTAGTCAAATCTTTTACTCCCACATTTTAGTATTTCTTTCAATACATCTTAGGTATAAATATATTTCGCTGATCTCTTGTGGCATGAATGTATCGGTTGCTTCTATCCCATACAGATTATTCTGCATTATGTTCCTGGTATTTCTTGATCAGTCTTTCCCAGAATTGTTCAAGTAATCAATACACTATACTATTGAAAAATATACTAATGTGATTATCCAGGCAAAGGATTTAGTAGACACTTACGAGTGTACCCTGGTCTATTGTTCTTGAGACACTATTCTCCGAGCCAAAAGAAAAAAGGATCTAGACATAAACTCTAAAAGAGCTTCTCTAAACAGCAGGGTAGACTGCAGCTATATCAATTAAAAGACCTACTTAAGTGGATTTATATCGAGATATGGTGTGTAGATAACTAATTGCAATGTTTAGATTAAGATGAATTAAACATGAGTAAGGGAAAACGTATTATATTATATATAATTTATATAAATGTATATAACTATTACCCTCTACCAATTATCACATTCTTTCTTGGAGGATTGGGGTATATTGTTTAGCAGACTGAACTATTGGAATTCTGCCCTAAAAAGAATGCATTTCTGATTAGTTTGGTTCTCGGTTCTTTTTCCACCAATAATTTGCATGCCACTGTCTCCAGTGCAAGTCCAATTACATTTAGAAATGATTGTGGGGTCTTGAAAACTGGGACCCTCGCGTGATTTGCCTGGGGCAGCAAGAGTGAGAACAAATAGAAATTGTCCGAGAAATTGGGAAGTGAAAGTGAGGGCACGAGGGATGGCATCGCCGTCGTATTTAATTGAATGATCGTGTAAATTTGTCATGTCCTTCAACGTGATTTGTCTTCCATCTCTTTGTTAGGCTCATGTATTGAAAATAAAGACATGGATTTCATGAGCTTCGACTCATGAGGTAATGGGAATCTTATATCACATGCAGATGGCAAATCCGGTATTTCATGACTATGTTGGCATAGTTGTAATTCTTAACAATAACTTTTGCACGGATATATTCAGTTGAATCGTACCAGGGAATGAAAATCATTCACACTTCAATTTAATGATTTGAAAATTTAATTCTGACAGGACACTTTCTATTTAGCAATTATTTTTTTATTAAGTCCCTTTTCGAATATCATTTGCATATACATGTCCATAATCCCACAATTTACAGATGATTACACATACAAATAACCACCTGCAACTACAGTAATTCAACTTCCCTTAACTGTGTGTAATAATAACGGGTAAGGGTCACGGCGAGAAGACGTTAGATGAATGATAGTCCGTTCACACAACTGTACCCCGACTCCATACTACTTTATCATGGCGCCTATCAGGGAGAGGGATGGTGATCATACATGTCCCTGCTTTACCTCAATACATTCATCATAACACCATGGAAGTCAATAATTTATCATCAATAACGGCCTGTTTCTTGTAACAGTTTTTGGGTAGTTTTGGAAACTAATGTAAGGACATTGGAAGCCTTGGTACCGTTAATTCATTGTCTTGTGACGTGTGTATTTCTGATACATGAAATGAAATAATTAATCACGATTTATGACGAAATTGATGCTATTATTGCAAGTAGTATAGAAAACAACAAAGGTGAAAGAACACTATCGAGACAAAAACTTAAAACAATATTGACAGAATAGGAAACAAATTAATCAGGGCAATAGACATATATTCAATGGTTGAAATATTTGCGCGACATTATTAATTCCATTTTCAGTTCTTTAGATCTTTAATCACATAACTACAGACATTAAACTTATCCGGATAAAGATGGCTTCTGAAATATATATAATATATATAATAATTATATGTAAGTTTTCAGTGGAGTCCACTTTTCCACTTAAACAAAGCAAATACCAACGGTATGGATGTAGGCAATACGACTGTACATAGCCGGATGCCCTAAGGAATGTTGGTTGATATGGCCACCACACCAACGGCCACTGAATAAATCTATCTGTGTGCGCAATGTTTCCGCTGGAGGCAAAGCCTTTGGGTCACTGCCATCAGAGGCAATCGTTCCAAGTGATCAGGGGGACTTCCTCACTTGCTGACAGTCATAGAACAGTGGCTCTTTCAATCGATCACAGAAGATCGCCAAATACATTACAAGGCCTGCTGATTGGTTGTCTTTGTTCACAAGTTTTCGGGTGATTTGGGGGAAGCTGGGGTCAGAAATGTTTCGCGGAGGACATTTCTGATTGAAAAGTGAGCGTGAAAAAGGTGCGCAAATTAGTTCCGCTGGAAACAGGACTAATTGGGTGGATTTCAGCTTGGGGCAGACATCAACCATCATGGGAGGCGGGCAAACGAGAAGCTATGGCGTTTTGAATGGTCTGCGTAAAGCCTCATATTAACCATCGGTAATATCTCTTTACTGTAACCGTAGGGGCTTGAGAACCAAGGCTATGGTTTGACAGAAGGGAGGCCAAAGTGTTGAGGCAGCAAGATCTTGATATCTCTATAGTCCCTCAGGATCAACCGAGATTCTGCAAACATTTGAGAATGAAGAAAAGAGACGCGTGGTCTGGGCCAGGACAAACAAGCTGCAAGCAAGGGCTGTGTGCACAAGGTACTGGAGATGGTGTTGGTAAGTGCCAAGTCTGAAGAAAGTGACGAGGGGCCAGGTTGCGTTTGAATGCGGTCATAAGCATACCACTCAGCATTGACTCGAGTCTCCTTTCCTGGTTTGTATCATTCAGCCATATCAATGAAGACTAATACTTAAGCCAGAGTACCCGGGAAAGGGGATCTTCTATTAAGAGCTTCATATACAATTTAGACTGGCAGCTTAGTTTATGAGATGGGACTGTGTTAGAAAACCTTTCTTTCTTTATCCTCAGGGTCCTTCATACCAATACCATGACTACTGGGTGGCAAAATGCAGTATAGCTTAAATGATATACATACATATATTTATTATACCTCTGGGAGGGATGATATGGAAAGCCATAGGCTACAGCATAGGAAAACCGTATTACCCTCTGGGCGGTATTTACATATCATATTGACCCCTGGTGGATTTAAAGCTGTGGAATTGATTCGAGGTGCCTATGACTTAGGTGGCTACTGACAGGAATCCGCTGACAGTAGGCTGACTGACAAATAGATCGGCGTGCGTAGCCTATACCGTAAGTGTCAATGCAGGGTGAGCGGTAAAATATCATTTAAATCAAATAATAAACTAAAATCCTTTCATGTCGGCAATGTGTAGGTCCCCAATACGATTATATCATGAATAACGTTGCTATATATCGTTTATTTTGACTTAGCTTTTGAATCAGCATCCTGAATTATCCATTCTGACTGTGATCGTTGCTGACACACAGTGACACTGACAGACAGTTCAGTCAGAGAAAAACAACATGACCCGGCAAGTTCAAACATGAAAAGTACAGAAATTTGAATATCAAACTGAACGATATTTATCTTATTAAGTATTTTAAATCGTCTTCATGTCTTATTAATAGTTATAAACTGAAAATGAAGCAAAATAACGATTCAAAATAGAACTACATTGTGCCGGACTATCCCGCAGGTCCAGCGCGCATTGATATATTCCCCACTCAACCGGAAGTAAACAAGGAAACCTGACCGCATCGTAGCTGTCAGCTCGTGAGGCTACAGTACGAGGCTTTTTCTAGTGTTTTTATTTAGTTAATCGGTTAGATTCTTTTTTAGATATATTTTTATGGAGGTATAATAAATACAAAATCGACTGGTGGGCATGTGGGAGGTGGTTATCTCCCTTGGGCTACGCAAATCGTCGGGGTGCTACACACCCCTTACGATATTGCTACGCCCGCGGGAGATAACCACCTCCCACACGCCCACCAGTCAATTTTGTCTATATATGACCCATTCTCACGAAAATGGTACAAATTATATTTTGCTTTATTGATCGGAGAGTAGGTAGGTAGGTAGGTTTGAAGGTAATATATAGGCGGTAATATATCTGAGTTTGCCATTAAATCAGACCATTATGTTTTGTACAGGAGGTTATCAAAGTTTGGTGTAGAAAAGTTGGTGAAAAAACGTCGCGAACCCCTATATTTCTTAGTAATGAATGTATATCATCAATTATTTATATCTCCATTCTCTAGCTAAATGTTTTTTTGATGAAATAGCCAAGAAAAGTTTTTCTATAATAGAGCGAGAATGGAACGAGCCGGCAATGATAACAAATTTATTGGACGAGATTCGTCCAATAAATTTTCGATTATTGCCGGCTCTTTCCATTCTATATTTATTATATGGGCATAACACTTTATCAAATATCATCAGATATCACTGAAAAGTATGAAACAAGTATCAGAGACATAGTCCAAGCACCACCGATTGTGTGGATTTGTTTACATGCTGCCTTGGGTCTCCGCGGAGACGGCGGAAGTGCGGAGGTAATGTCAGAGCTATTTGTAGACAACTACACTTTTATAGTACGCATACTGAATGAATATTTTTATTGCACCCCACTTATTGCACCCCTCAAGAGATGCACGTATATAATTTATTTCTATCATTCTTCTTTTATATATCAGTCATTCAGAAAGACATATATATACGCGATATTTCAAGGATATATAAGGATATATACTCCAGGGGATTGAATTATGCTTGAAGTACACAGAGATGCCTATAGGCACATTGGAATCTTTAGTCCGGTGACCATGGCCATGGACCTCACTTTGAACTCCAGGATCTAACGTTATTGGTAAGCTTTCTCTATGGGCTGGCAATTCATTCCTTGCTCCCCTCTCTAATCCACATTCCCACACAACCTAATATCTAACCCTGCAGGCCTATACAATTCCAGCGTCGATGGTTCGACCGCTCCTCCTCTTTGAAAGGTTCTTACGGAACATTTAGAACGCTGGGGGAAGAAGCAAAGGCCTTGATCGAAGCGGCAAGACGTAGGCAACGTAAGCAAATTAAACAGATCAGTAAGATCAGGAGAAAATGTATTGTTCAGGCTTCACTTTGCTCAACAAATGGTACACGCATTTGCCCGCCAGACATCCCTATTGCTTATAGATATGTCTTTTTTTCTTCGCTCTCCCGGAGTAAGCCCCATTGTGCTATTGATCTCGGGAAATGTTTAATCAACATAAACCATCTAAACTTTATATATATTGGATATGATCACTTCTAACCAAAAATGACGCCGGTAGTAATCTTTATTTTTATTTAGTCATTGCTGGGTTAGAGGCTTTGCGTACGTTCGGGCATTTTCAAATTGAATTATCATAGAAAAGTAGTGTGAAAAGCTTCTTGACTATGTATATATATCATAGTAGAAACTCTAATCTCACAGGCTTCATAGAGTTAGCCACGAGAGAAAGAAAGAGTGATGGCGTAAATATCATGGGTCAAAGACACCTAGGAGGGGAAAGGAATAGCTTTAAAGTTCCCCCACAAATAGCAAAGATGAGGCTCAGTTATCCAAGCACTTAAGCCAGTCATTTCCCATAATTTCCTACTCCAAGGGTAAGGCTCAGACAGGAATCAATTAATCATTAATGAAATGCTTCACCACATACATCATTACACACGACGTCAGGTGACGAGGAAGCAGCTGTATAGGGTAGTCTGCAGTATTAAATACTGGCGGTGATAAAGTCATAATTGAACAGTTTAATACGTGGATGGATCTAAAGATAGCAAACTACACACTTCATTTAGGCAATTGCTACATTCTGCCATGGTGCAACGAGATATTCGGTAGTATCAACGAGCATAAAGCATCGCACCCTATGCTCGTTGGTGGTATACATCGTCCTATAACTTATAAGGACGTAGTTTTCATGACGATGCTATATAATATATAGTTTTATTCCCATTTTTCACATTTACAGTCAATATTTATGAAAAATGGGTAAACCCTTCTGCAGTATAGGCCAGAACCGGGATTTTCTGGCCCTGTAGGGCCGTTTATGTAATACCATCGGCGAATGGTATTATGTATAACAGGGCATTACAGCACCACGGCCGAGTGCACTGTCACACCTAACCAAAACCATGTGTTCCTTGTATAAGAATCCACCCACTCACAGTCACATCACAAATACAAAGCTTTAATATCTTTCCTCATAGTCGTCACACATTGATGAAATAAAGATGAGAATAGTTCTTATGGCTAGAAGAATACTTCCAAAAAATATTTAGTTAGTATATTTCACAATTTAAAAAAAGTTTAAAGATGAGTGGACCACCTGCTGATTGATACTGACACTACTTGCAGATGGGTACTAATTGATGTATATTTATGTTAGGGATTAGAGTCAAGGAACCCTTCGCCGTACAGATATGCCCATCCCGGATGGAGCCAGAACTGTCTGCAAACGGCAGCTCTTCCTGGGTGCCCCAAAATAATACTCGCTGGCTGTACCTTTTGTCTCATTTCATACCAACGCATAATTATACCATCGCTTCATGTGCCTTTTCAAATGAATGCTGTAGAATGTTGTGTTGTTTTTTTGTTGTTTTTTAAAAAAAATAATGACATTAAAACGCCTTGGATACAGATTCTAAGCAACAAGAGCACACCTTGTTGATGTCACCATGACATCACCAAGGGTACGAGTGAGGTCGTAGTAACCCTCGTCTACAGAATGTGACGTTCTTCAGTTGCATGGTAGCCTCCGCGAGGGAGTGTTGTGTGTCGTCCCGTTCAAATAATGCTGTAGAATGTGAAAGTCTTTCTGCTTTTTTGTATTGAATTTCATTAGGATAACTCTTGGATTAAACTGTCAGGCACTTTGACATTCCTAGCCTACAATAAATTCCAAGTGGTTATCATTCAGGGAGGATGGCCACCAAGCATTCAGTGTTACTTTCTAAATGCCGCATACTCTCCCATGCAGCATGAATTGAATTGTACATGTTATATATGGCATATTATCTTCATCATTCAGCGTGATCAATATATTATTTCGCCTCTGGAACAGAGTGTCCATAGACTTAGTATAGGCTTGTCATATGCAAGCAAGCGGGAAGATATATGTTTCATTTCTTCCCTAGGGAAGAACCAGATGACACAGTTATCTTTTCTGTGATTTTATTGGCTACAAAGCAGATAGAACTTTATGACGCAACTGTCTGCATTCTGATTGGCTACTGTGAAAGTAGTCCCACATCCAGACCGCACAACAACAACAGTGCAACAACGCCTCCAACTCGGCGAAGAACGATCAGAAATACATAACTGCGGTTAGTCCTATCTATATCTTTTAATACATCTCTACAAGCGTGGTAAACATTAGATGGGGCAGGTCCAAGTAACATTTTTATTGGTACGTCATGAGCCTGTGAGTGGAAGTAAGAAAGTGGAAGGATGGAAAGGGGAGATCCACCAGCCTAACCTTCCGCAACACCAAACTCGAGAATTGCTGCATGGGAGAGTATGCGGCATTAAATAGTCTAGTTAGAACTCCTATTAGGAGTAAGGTGTTGATATTTGGCCCACTACGAAACTCACCATGCATCCATGAGGTTTCCGCACGTGGTCTAACGCTTTTTCTCGCGTGAGCTCCATCTCGTGGGAACTTCTCATCTTTGCTGGCCATGTTAAAGTGCCCCTTCCTATAGGATAACAACCGCCGTGACCTTTAGGATTCGATCCTTGAAGATGGTCATTTTTTCGGTCTCGTTTTAAGGTGCCTCCAAGCTGAGACGGTGCCCTCGCGGCATGAGGAAGATCAATGACTTAGTTTCACAAACACCACATCTTCCCGAATTAGTCAGCCACAAATATGTTTGTGTCGTCGAAGATAGGATTGATACGGTTCAGTTGATGGGTTAGGTCTATCATATAGACTTGGTATTCTCTCACTCCCACTCAAAAATATGTCATAATGTCAACCGGTCAACGGATATAAGTGAAAGTGTCAGAGATAAAATCACAGCCAACCACCATTTCTCCACATACTACACCAGACAATACATACTACACCCCAGACGTCCATACTATACCACAAAGTCCTACTTGCTACATCAACCACTATGCTACATCACAAACTACACTGAGCAGAGACATCCTACACTAAGCGAATTTACACCTATCCACTATATAAGTTGTTCGAAAATCATTACTTGTTCATATTAATCGTTTGTACCCCTGAGGAAGGTCACCATAGACCGAAACGTTGGGTTAATAAAAATATATAAGCAACTCACCGAGAGATGGACGTTTATACGTTTAGTCCACACTTTTCCATAAAACTATATTATAACTACATTATATTGGAAGCTGTCGGGGGAGCAGGTTTTTTTTTTATTAAAGGAAACATTAAAAAGCATTAAAATGAGTGCGATTTGGCCCGACGTAGAGATCGATTACAAACTGAATGGAGTGCCATTGGGTATTTATTACATACTTTGTTATATAATTTACCTTATTAGTACTGTATTTCTTGCCGAATTATCGGAACAATGGCTGAAAACTTTCGAAACATGCAAGGCAGCGCTACGCAGCAGCAGCTAAGAGCGCAACATCGCCAAACCAATTAGATTGCGTCATTTGGGTCACATGTAACAGCACATGTGTGCGATTACAAAAAGCTGGAGGCAGCCCCGAATAGCACAGTAGTAACTGATCAAGTATGTAATAAAGAGCGTAACTGGTTCTAACTTGCAGTTTGGCCAGATGATAATACTAATAAGCAAAGGAATGACACTTTCGGTTTTATTCAGGGAATAATTTTTTCATAAATTCTCGCGAATATCGCATTTTCTGGTCTTGTTTGTGGAGTTTTTTTTTATAATTTCCAATCAATCATCTTATTATGTTAAAGGTAAATTTGTACAAAGAAGGGGAGGAAGGTATTTTTAGACTAGAAATATCTGGTGTGCTTAAGTGTTAATCGACCCCAGTTTCCTTTCTCACTTATGACCAATGCTGGCAATACAAATAATAACAACCCAAATATAAATATAATATACAAGTATTCTGAATAACAATACCAACTACCGATAGGTGAAGACATTTAACAGGGTCAAAATAGTCCAAACCAGCTCAATCTGGCACAAAAAATATACTCTACAACCATTGATATTGACGTTAGTCACTGCACGAATGTAGACCACTACTGCCATTGATATTGAAAGGGAACGGCTGTACATGTTCGACTATAAAGTTTAAACCTTTTTTATTGATTCTTTTATATGTGTTACAACTCTGTCAGTCTGTAATCCAGACTATTGGTAGGAAGCGTATATTTATGATGGTTATAACAATATCAGTTTTTGCTAATAAATAAAACCTTACTAAAAAGAAAATAGGTGTATACGAATCCGTTGAAAAATGTAAGGTTATACATGAAAAAGTATCGAATGTCATATTTTCTTGTCTTTATTCTATATTACACTTATTTCTAACATACAACGCGCTGGACTAAAAAAGGGAGAAGCAGAAAAAGGGAGGGAGAGAGAGAAAAAACTTGGCCATTCTTCTGAAAGTGCTATATAAATAATAGCCTTTGTTATCGCTAAGGTACATGTAGAACCCAGAATAACATCGATATTCTTCAGATGAAAAAGAAGTAATAGTTATACATATTGATTTTCACTGACAGGGTGAGCTGATATTGAGCTGATAATAAATGTTTAATAGACTATCTTGTATACTTCTATGAGGCTATGAGACGCTAAATACCAGGTCGATATGTATGGTGTTCCTGTGACACATTCATGTGGTTGTGATTCAGGTTGTAATTAATGTTGAATATTAGGGCACTCACAAGTAGACCATGTACTAAAAGCTGATTCTCCTGAGAATTTGGCCCATATAAATTCTTTTTAGAAAAAATGTATTGAGTCCAGTTCCTTTGTGAAGTACAATGGTAATCTCATGGAACCCCGTTGAAAAATCATTTATTGATAAACCATTCTTCTCATTTAAAACTACTTGCACCTATATATATCTAATTCATTTGATTTAAACACCAACAAAATAATGTTTATAACTGTTGAGGTTAAATTTAAATGTATTGCCCAATATGGAAGGTTATATCGTTATTGTACGTGTCTCGTACCAAAATTGCTTTTACCAGTTGAGTGCCCATTATATTCAATAACGAGTAAGAAATTACATTATCATCCATACCTTTTACAATCCAGTTGAGAATCCGATATTTTGTGGTAATAAGAGTGTAAAATCGGTGGCCATTCGAGCGCAAGTCCAGCAAAGATTAACCTGAAATAGAAATTTTCATTTAATTTTTGCCAAATGGTTGAAGCATTACATGTATTCCAGTGTACTGCAATCAAGGGCTAGAGAAAGCGTTGTAGGATCCTATATAGCATGATGCAATACAATGTCGGGCGTTAAAGGAACTTTCCCACCATATTATGGCTCCTATATTTATGTGTGTTCCCTTCTGATCGTACAAATACTTTTCAAAGTGAAATTCCCCAAAAGTTCTTCTAATGGCTAGATGTAAAAAGTAATTGCAGAGCATCACCTTTCTAACGGATCACTGCATGCGAAGAATCCTATCTCACAGAATAGCACACACTTAAGCATTTCAAGTCACTAAATGCAATACTTCGTTTCCTCACTCGTTTACCCCCAGGCAATCTACTGGCACGGTGAAAATTCTTAATTCCATTATGTCCCATCACTTATTTTATAGGTCTGGCTGGGTCTATGGTTGGACACAGATATTCAAGTTTATTTCTACCCATATGTACGTGATTTACTCGGGATTGCCCCAGGTTTTCTAAATAGTAGAATTGGTTTCACGAGGTATATAGAAGCAAATATTTGCTTTTATTGCTCGCAGTCCATATCATCAGTAGCTTTGAACAAGAGCTTTTCCATGATAAGCCTACTATCAGTATCAGTAAGAATACTAAAGAATTGTCAGAATATGTCACGTGTGCGGGCTAGGAATAGATGTTAATCATTGGACATTAGAGTCTAGCTATGACGTGTATAAGGAAGAACATGACAAGTAATACAAGAATAGCATGGTAGTCGAAACCTTTTAAAGGGGAAGGCACCAAGAAAATAAATTGTTAAGTGTAAATATCATATGAGCCATGCAACACGGGTAGGTCAGTAGTTTTTTGTTACAAAACCTCGTTAAAACTAAATGAAATTTACGGATGTACTGCAATTATCGCGTTTAACAGAATATAGAATACCAATAAAGAGAATAAGAATAAACCATTGTAAAATAGGGAGAAATTACATAGTAGTGTGCCATTAGCAATAATGAAGAAGTCTGCCATAGTCAAACATAACTGACTTGGACGAAAGACTCAGGAATAGAAGAAATCAGTCCCTTTATTGGTAAACATGTGGAAAATAAAGAATATAATATGCACCATCAGTAAGGCGACATGCAAATTTTGATATGATTTTTTTAGCATTAGCTTATAATGCAGCAAGTAAACGAGCTGTCAAGGCCCTGCGTTAGGAAAACAGTATAGTGCGAGGTCTGGGGAGCTATAGGTGCAATATTCCATTAATTATTTGGCCTCAGAGCTCGTCTGATATGACATATATGTTACTTTAGGTTAATGGAGGGATCTACCTGCTTCCTATAGCAACTCGTATCCAGACTTCCAATGGTGTGCAATTAGATCTTCTTTATCGTATAAATAAGCAAAAGAAGATTCCAGTTAGAGCACATAATTATATATTATATATTATCACATCAAACTGCTAGTTTCTGAAATGAATATACCTTTACTTATCAAACCACTCCATGGCTGGCACGCATAGATATAGTGACTGCCATTCTGCTTTCTTTTATATTAGATAGTAGCTACAAATTCCTCGGTTTGATACAACAATATGTTCGGTCAAGGCAAGGAATTGAATTATGTATTATAAGGTAAAAGATTGAATGCAATGTTGCTTCAACTAGCCCCCGTCTGGCATACCGATTTGTGTATACCAGACCATGAATATTCATAGCTAACAAAGCGTACTGCTCATTTCAACATTTTGGAGGTAGTGAGAACTTCTGCCTAAGCAGTCACATTGCTAGGATTTGCATTTTGAATGACCAGTTGAAGTCAAGATATAAGGATTTATTGCAGTCTCCCAGTGACACCTCTCCCACAATTAATAGTATAGTATACTGGCTTCAGGCTACCAAAGTAATTCCCCACAGGTATGTTTTACTATTGGCGTAAGTCCTTCCGAACATAATTACTACCATCTAGCTATGATAAATATGAGGCCTCGTAATAAGAAGAGAAGGTTTCAGCATATAGAAAGGCCCTGCAGAGGCCGCATGGCATCATAGTGACACCAAGAAACGTGTTTGCTGTTTGTCTGCAGGGGAGCCCCACATCCTATAAAGCGACCCCTTAACGCTCCCTTCCTGTGTGGTGTGCGTCCCCATGCCTTTAAAAATAAAACAGCTCAGTGGGAAAGGTACAAGGCAACTGTATGAACTTCCAACAGTATATGTTGAAGAGTTTGCCGACCGTCAACTTTGAAATTTTAAACTTTCAATAAGAAATCGATGGCGACAGACAGCTATAAATAATTGATCCATTGGCAAGCTAACGAGCGCCTAGTAGATAGACCCCCAACCTGTGGATACTTTACAAGATCAATACTGACTATGGGATCATTTGCGCAGACAGTGAATGACTGTCCCTTCACAGCCAGGTCCATTTTTTCTCCCAGGTCTGTTACTAAGGTAATGTATCTCTCCAAACCACAAATGTCGACAGTGTGGAGTAGCTCACGATTTTCAAATCCTGTTCAGGTTGTTAGGTAGCGTGAACAGAGCGACCAATACTAATTGTATTACGAGCCTTCCCATCGATAAGCACAACTTTGAATGTGATCGCGTTTTTCCAGGTGAAGCATTCCAATGGAATTAATCTGGCTGGGCAGGAGAATTAGACTCGGCACAATCGCTCCTTAAGTCATGACACTTAAAATAATCATTGATTATTTAATTTAATTTCATTGACTGATTCTTCTACCTGTAACATATGATTACTGGATTTGGGCTCAAAGAATGATAAAGACTATAATTGTTATCACAGTCTATAATGTGACATATATTGACGCAGATATTCAATAAATCTCTCTCACTATGTTTCGTTTCCAAAGTACCAGGCACCACCTAACACAACAACGGTTATCATTTGTTATGTGATTAGATCCGTCTCCAGTCTAAGATCAACGATCACTGCATGGTTTGGTCCTTAAATTGCTTCTATTGGTTTATTATTTTGAGTACATAAACTAGACATATGGCTGATAATATAGACGAAATTGGGAAAGTTAATAATGAATTTTGTAGTCAAGGCAGCTTGGTAGAGTCTGTGACGAGAATGCTGATGATATGGGCACTGAAGAATGGTACATATCTAAATGATAATATTTAAATTAGAAATAAATAAAACAAATATGCACATAATATTTTGAATTATTGTGTAATTCATAGGTCTCGACATAAGGGTCATAATGCTTTTTAGTTTGTGGAAATATTCCAACTAGAAGAAAAGTTTCGAAAACGATTCAGTAATGGTAACGGTAATGGCAGCGGCAAGGGTCACAGGGCATTGACCCTCTGTTCATACACATATAATCCATTTTATTATACACGCATTGCTCTGAAAACAACGTATCTAAAGTGATTTACGCATAGTGCGTATTTGACTAGTGATTTACGTAGGGTTGTCATGACAACCAATCTGTTTTTTACTAAGATTACCGGTAAAATTCAAATTTATGACTCCATTTTTTTTCTATTTTTATGATTAAAAACATGTATAATAAATCTGTTAACTAACTCGTTGGTTTCAGTCGCTTAGAATATTGCACTTGTTGCTATGCAACTCGTGCAATATTCAGGCTCCTTCAACCAACTTGTTAGTTAACCTGTATTTATTTAGAATTTATACACAAAATATGTTACATTATTTCCCTTGTTTTCCTGTTAAGATGATTTGAATACTTGTATTGGTTGTTTATAAATAGAGAGAATGGGACGAGCCGGCAATAATCGAAAATTTATAGGACGAGATTCGTCCACATAAGCACGATGCCGTAGGCAGAGTGCTTATGTGGACAAATCAAGTGGCGAGTTCCATTCTATATTTATTATATGTGCATAAAATTTGATCTGATGTCATCAGATATTACTGAAAAAATACTAAAGAAGTCTCAGAGAGCCCCGCTGCCCAGCTGACAGCCCCATTGACAGCCCCGCTGACTGTCCTGCACTGTGCGATCATGCAGTATTTATTTTAGGTCTACTTATATTGTTGACTCAAAATGTTCATAACGCAGCCATTTCTTGAGCTACATTAATGAAATTTATATCATTCAATAGAGAATTTAATGCTCTATTTAATGATGTGTTTTTGTTATGTATTTCTATAATCATAGTACCAGAATCACGGGTGGATTACCGATCATGGGCATTTGTTTACATTCTTCGCGGAGAGCCAAAGCTCCGCGAAGCATATCAACAGAGCTATTTTTAGACAACTACATTTTTATAGGACGTGTCCTATATGAATATTTTTATAGCACCCCACTTATAGCACCTCCCATATAGCATGCACATATAATAAAGGTAAATATACATTCTGTTTAAGTATTTAGAGGCAAAATTATTAGGGAAAAGGTTCTCTGTCCACAGAATACATGTATAAATAATGTCACATAATTTTAATGTCACAAAATTTATGTCACCGTAACGTGCCGGCATGTTATGGTGACATCATGTTTTAGCACTCTAGAGGTGCGATAATGCAAAGCAGGGGGATAATGCAGCTGTCTTTGTTTGAGCTATAGCTATAGCTATATATACGATGACTTACCTTCAGCCATACTTTAATTTTTTCAACTCTAAATATTTATTTTTTATTAAGTAAAATGTCTGGCATGCTATGGTGACATAGAAACTTCCCAAATATATATTATATGCTCAAATTCTGAATAAAACTAAAATATTCAAATACATTCATTATTATACGAGAGAATACATTGAAAACTATCTAAAACATATTCACTTGACCCATCTTGGTGTTTATATCAATTTTTATTCTAGGTTTAAATAGGTACGTTATGGTGACATATACAGACTTCCCCAGATATTTTTGCATTGCAAATCAACCTATGGATTATTAGAAATATATTCTTTTCAAATTATTCGGTAGCCAGGTCATGATATGAAATTTGAATAAACATGAAACACTGACTTGACATCATTTTTTTTCTTTATACACTTTTTCTCATAATTAGTAAGATTTTCTTCAATGTTTAGGCAATAAAACAATGTTTTTTCACTAGAATTTAAAATATTAATGCCAGATATGTAAAAGTGGGGTATTTCTGATGTATTTTCCGTCGGGGAAACTGATAGAATTGATTAAAATACCTCCAGACCAAGATTTCTCGTTAAAAATGCAAAGATCTATTTTATAGTCATATGTCGACTAATTGGTGGAATTACTCATATATAGAGATGTTGTCTTTATGTGAGCATATATATGGACTCTAGGCAGCGCCACCTTCTTCCTGCTTGACTGAGAGAGCTCCGCATCTCATCAGTGCCGCAAAGGATTCCATACCGACAACATCAATTGACTGACTTTGAAATTATTTTTTTTGTTTTTGTTTTTCATTTTTGTTAAATAAAGGCGTCAGCAAGGTCGCTGGCTCCTTTGCCACAACTTCATCCACTAGTCCGTTATCTCTGGGTGTGGGAATATATGATTCCAAAAACCTACTTGTAAGATGTAAACTATATAGTAACCGACACAAACATACCTGACACAAATAATATAGTTTTGCCCCACGTAAAATACTAAAGTTCAAGCAGTCAATCGCGAGGTGCAAATTCAAAGTTCCTGGTTACACATTGGCAGAATATTCGTCATTGGAATTTATCTCCAATTAATAATAGCAAAGCATGATTGCAATTAAGGCATGGCAGTAGAAGTAAATGTACAGACTCAACTAAAAAAATAGACTCAACTCTGCCACACGCTGGCAGTAACTTGAAAACAGTTTTTTTTTAAATCTCTTTGTTGGGATCGAATTTAGCGCAGACGGGACATTGCATTAATTAGGGATCAAATATAGATTAAATATAGATCTCGACAGACACGTTTCGTTGGGATACCCTATATGTAACATACCAACTTTAAAAAACTAGGTAGGCCTACTCCTTTCCAAATTCAGGTTCAAATTTCATTCTTTCCATGGCGAAGTATCATATTTTGCCGAGTAGTTAGAAAGATTAGAACTTTATCGCTTCGGTTTCCCACCAGATTTCTTGATTGGTAGTATCACTGAAACACATTGCTCTACTGATAGCGCTGAAATCTCACATCGTAAAGTTTAACTTAATTTTTAACTTAAAATATAATATGAGCTTGTGTTGGAGGTGGGAGTGGAGGGGGGGGGGGTGCTGTGGAAGAATCACATGGGCAATTATTAACTTGTGATAGCGGAGAGGGGTAGGGGAAGAACTACATGGACAATAATTAATAACAGAGTGATAACAAGTAATATCCTTGAGTAGCAACATCTACCGTATTAAGCAGCTTGAGATTTGTCTAATAGAATAAAATGCAGAAGATTGGCCTCAGAAGGATGGAGTATAGGTGTATCATGCCAGTTAAAAGTCAATATTTATAAACTGCAATACCAGTAGCAACATACTTTACACCTCGCACACCGATTACCCTCAATGGTGTTGACTAGAAATCCACCAATGTCGTCCGTATTTCCATGTAGTGTACCAGGCAGTTATATAGATCATTGTATACTATACCTACTAGATTTTCGGTATAGAATCAACGCTCTAGCTTGATAGATAATTTCACAATTACACGGTCGATTTCCTCTGTTACTCAATTCATAGTCATGAATATATGTTTTGGTAAATTATCGAAGTGTCAAAGAAAAAGGATTATAATGCATAATTATATTATGCATTACAAGATAGAAATAATATGTTTATAAATATAGTGCAGGATATAAGGTTGGGGACCTTTTTCTTTTATTTAACTCACCAGTGGGTCTCTTACTCATTTGTAAACGTCGAGTGTTTATGTTGCCAACTGGCACTGTGTTAAAGCACCTTGCCAGATCTAAACCAAGAAAAACTGACCTGTGTAATATAGCACCCAGACGTTACTGCATTCACATGAAGCAATATATTATATATGATTATATAATTATATTCTATACTCGTTGAGTACAAACGTACATGTTTGATTGATACAACTTGCAAGTGCATAGTTATGGGGTTATATATCACATGAGGGCATGCGTACTGGTGGAGAAACAACCACAAATATCTGGCTGTCTTTCCCCATGCCCTCCGATTCGCATTTCTTCATACCTCGACTTTTATTGATGGCACTTATAATTACCTACCCACGTATATATAGGTAGATACGGATATTGGAACTAGTTAAATGACAATAATATACACATCTTAATATATTATATCAAATATTACAAGACGACCATGTTTAATGCATATGTTTTAATCTATAATTATCTATATCATATTAATACATGGTGGCATTTGGGCATTATAATTATGCCTCAAGTCAGGTACATGTCAGTACTGAGTTCACCTCAAGATATTTGATATTTATAACGCATTCACGAAATCTTTACTTAAAGGCAGAGCCTCGCCCACGTCGGCAGCGGGTTAGTGTTTAGCATGATCAATATTGGTGTTAGGGACTGCTTCGTGCAGAGTAAACGCTAATGAGTTCGTCTGTAGTTCGTCTCAGAAGGCAAACCACTTTAAGATCTTGACATGTATGAAGCCCTTTAGTCACAATTCCAGGCTCATCAGAAATTAGGCAATCTATAAACTGCAATAGCAAACACAGCCATAGCGATACCTCCCTCCATGAGTTAAAATGATCTAAACCTGTGAATAAATGATCCCTTTATGCCAAATGCGGAATTATACGTTTCATGACATTGTCCAAAAGAATTTTGCCTTGCGTCGGATGGATATTAATTAATCAACCGGTTAACTCACAACGTTTTTTCCCCTGGAGGCGGCGAGTTCTCCGTGAACCTTCTTATCCTGGTACAAGTCCCTCAATTTTTGTGGAGGCGTCAGCTAATACAATACACTGTATCAATCACACTACGTTTCACAGTTCCTAGATTTCCTAGGAAATGTGTTTGAAAGAAAACATTGCTGTTGCCTCCTCATGTATTCATGAAGTGCGAAATGTCCAATTCTTGTTATAGAGAATAAGATGTGGCTGTTGACGTACGAGCGTGGGAAGGCACATCGTTCATCACACCACAGTGGAAGGCCTCCAGTAAAGGGGACACAATCGTTATAAATATTCTTCATGCTATATCAGAGCAGTGTGAGGTTTTAGAACATACTTATTCACTGTGATGGATTGGCAAAGTTTTCCGGCATTATAAGCTAGGTGAGGGTCTGAGAATACTTTGGCAATGAGACAATGAATCAGCATCCCGGCGAAACAATGAGAATTCCTCTGAGGGGAGGGATTATATGAAACTAAAGTTTCAATGTGGGTTGTTATATCAAAACGATTACTTCATTTCTGCCATATATATGTATCAAACGATACTTTGAACTTTATTGAAAGGATTGATTCGTTTTTATTTTATCGGTAGCTTAAAATGAGTCATTGTCCTGGAGCTGTTAAAGCAAGTATAGTAACAAGAAATCAGTTGAAGTTCGTATATAATCTATACATTCTAATACTGATTTTGCTGTCTTAAAGTATTCATGACTTGTGTCAGCTTTTTTCAATGAACTTCCGTTTCCAAGGGAAACGTTGACGGATTTCAGTTACACCATCCCTTCGCTCAAATTTGAATGAAAGTAACAAAAGCCAGATTTTGAAAATGTAATAAATTACACTTACGGTCTACATTCTCCCAAGGACCATTTCAACGTTTTAATGCCTCTCTACCTTTAAATTGCCCTTAAATGTAATTCTTGAAACCACGAGGAACCCTCCATTTCACGATTCATTATTATACAATGCAACTGTTGTTTATTTTTATGAGTCGCAAACAGACTTCATAGACGTAGAAAAAAAGTCTAGGACATAATAAATAGACATTTCTCATGGAACCAACCCCAATACCTCACTTTCTTCCAGTAGTAGCCATGCATGAAGTAACCTTTGTATGACAGCGATTATGTAATACCTTCCAACCTAGAACAATAGGACGGTAGTGTGTCTTCTAGGCAGATGCTTGGTTAGATATTCAGTTATTTAATCTCCATGTACATGCACCTCTTATCGCTACAGCGCAATGAGATAAAAGATTTCATCTTAACAAACACGCCCAGTTTACGCGATTTTGCCGATCACGCGAATTGTGCTCATAAGAGATCGTGCAGGAAAAGATCCAAATCAAAGATTGACGAACATCTGCACGATTCCTTTGTGACAAGATTCATCCATTACATCGAAAATCCATCACAATAATACTGACAAAGTGACAGTAAAAAATATCACTAACTTCTCTTCTATATATAGTGTCAATATTGTGGATGATGTTGTAACCTTTGTTTCACAGTTTGCACGTTAATAATAAATCTTGATTCATATGCAGGGTCATTCAGGCATTCATTCTGTTCGAATCAGGCCTACGATTGCATTAGAATGTTCTTCAATACTCCTAGGGCAGGAATGCTTAATGCCAATGCAAATCTACTTGAAATCTACGAGAAAATGGTTTCAGTGCTGATCAGCAAATTATCAAGTGGGGCAAGGAAACAGAAATATGAAAATATGCCCTCGACATACATACAACAATATCACAAAACTGTAATTGATCTTTTTTGAGTTATTGTATAAAAAGCATATATTATATGCAAATGTTTTGCAAACAAAGGTCTGAATTCAACACTTTGAATTC
The DNA here is from genome assembly GCA_942159475.1 of Sthenelais limicola. Lineage (NCBI taxonomy): Eukaryota > Metazoa > Annelida > Polychaeta > Phyllodocida > Sigalionidae > Sthenelais > Sthenelais limicola. The sequence continues at coordinate 109,117,335 of OW804096.1, read as the reverse complement.
AGTATAACCTGGAGGAGAAACCTGCTGCCTGTTCTTACTTGTTCAGTATGTCCAGAAACCTTGATACTGGGTACATACCACATTATACATTTATAATTGTTAGAGTTAGTCACTTCCTTCTTGTATTAAATTAATATACACAAGTGAATCTCCTGATGGAATTGACCCCAATCAAGAATATAACTGTTACCGGGGTTAGCCCTCATCCTTGCCTTGGGGCATGTTGTCAATAATGTAATGGGAAAATAATCCTAATTTTAAAGTAGGAGAAAGTAGTCTCAATGATTGGACGGCCTGTTTCATCCATTTGTTGATTTTCTATTGGTAATGAACATGTCCTGACATGTTTCGATCTACTGCAAGATCTGTATCAAAGGAAATCATACAGTTGCCAAGTATTGTACGACCCCAATACTATTTGTTTGATTTTATTTGAACTTTGTTTGAAAAGTAAAATGACATTTGTCTCGTGAATTATGACCCATAGACCGTTTGTAATGTCCTTTCTACATCGGGATTGATCCTCAACCAACAGGATTGTTTTTAAGATCACACAGAGTACTATAAAAACCGATCGGAAAGAAGATCGACCACCCTGAGTTCGCGACATGACCAATGGATGTTGAAAGTTGCCAGAGGAACCTGGGGTCCTGTATGGCTTTATGCTAGATGACAATAGAACAAGAGAGGTCATGAGGAGGTCAAGGCGCTCGAGTCAAGTCCTTGTCATGCGAAGCCATGATTATGTTGTTGTACACAAGACCCTGGAGACATACATGTTGGTCTGCAGTCAAAGTCGCACGCCAGATGGATCAGACAAAGCCTAGAGTTGAGACAAAGGAATAGGGAGTTCGATTGGACATCGGCACTCAATTCCAAAAACTCTCCATTAAGGACTAAAGAATTTTCTAGTGGCCATGGAGGTAAAGTAAACTGCGTAAATTGGAATTAAAAGAAGCCTGGGGATAAATTTTCTAAGATGTATATTTAGAAATTGTATGGATTTGAATAAATGAAGGGAAATGGGAAGTTTTCCTCCGAATAATGCAGATCTTCAAGTTTGCCCCACAAGGGATTTCTGTTTTCAGATTGTTTTTTTGTCTATGATACTCAACCTCATTACATACCTGTTGGTTTTTTTTTTTCGACAAAATCTTTATTCAGTGGTATTTACAAAGCAACCGGACAAACAGTCTCGTCCCTGAGGTCGGTTTTCCTCATGTCCTGATATAGATGTCTAATATATTAGCCGAAATTTTAAGGTGGGTGATAGAGCATCTCTCTTTGGTACAATCAATCATTTTGTTTTACAATTACACTTTATGTGGATGAGATGAAATAGTTATTATGATTCTTAGTGAGTTGTGATGAGAGGAATAATGAAATGGATGATGAGTTACACATTGACTTAGATGAAAGCATGACTATTAGTGGTGGGTGAGTGAGTGGTATCAGGACTTTTTGGAACAGAAGGATGATCTCAGTATGAATTTATATACGGGTGTCACTCGGTGGTTATGATAGTCCTCTGCAATACACCGGCCAACAACTGGTTTTGTTACCCCCTGAGCAATCCGATATTTGATATGAACAGTTTCCGGGCGCTTTGAGAAAACAGAACTGCAGCTGACCCTTCTCATGCAGCTCGTTGATTAATTTGCATTATCCGGACTGCTTCCGAATTGAATATCTCAAACATATTTCTTAAGATCACCGATGTATATTCCTTTTAGTGCTATCGATTGGCTCCATGAGGCCACTGGGTTCTTTATCAAAACATTGTGCTTTTTGAAATCACAATTTTACAGGGCCTGCAGACGGCTTGTGTCACGTGGGCAATCCTTGCCCGAGCATAAATAATCCCCTGACATCTTTTTTCTATCATATCGACAACGTTGCTTGGAGAATCTTTCACCAATCGACATTTAGGAAGGAAAATCTTTTGTTCTTGCTTTCCTCAAAGGTTGCTAGTTCTCAGAGTGTAAAAAGTAAGACATTGGTGCTTATTATGGACTATCTTTGGTGTTTGATTACATGCAAATACCAGCACATAAAAGAAACAACAGACGATGTTAAGATTCTTTGAATGGCCAAGAAAACAAACACAGGCTGTAATGCCTACTGTCGTATGATCGCTTAATTGGGCCTTTATCATTTGAAGTCCCTTTGATGACTATGATTTAGGCAGGGTCATTGATCGAGTTGGGTTACTGTAGGTTTATTTAATAATTCAGGGAGTTTAATCCGAAGCGATTAGCAAACTATGTTTACGGATATTCTTCCAGGGCGATTTAAATTGATTTCTATAATATGTAAACGAAACCAAGACATTTGTCCCGCAAGGAACGAATGCGTCGATTATGTCTTGATTATTCCAACCCTTATCTCCATATATATGTGGCATTCTAAAAAACAGTTTTTCTGTCATAATTATGTAGTCAATATCGAGCATTAATTTGATTGTATGACGTCCTTATGATGGATATGCCAAGTAAACTGGGAATGCTCGGAAGGGACACCGTTGTACCTTTAATCCCTGTCCCGGAGAGTGCATTGTTCCCCTCTGAAGTGATGCAGACCACTTCATCAAGATTTAAGACTATCGATATATCTATAAGCTTAAGTATAAAGTCGACGGCATATTGATTCTGCCGTATGCTTAAGATGCCAAGCAATATTGTAGTTTTACCAGGCAATCTGGTAAATAAACCAGCCTTAGTAAACACTAAGTATTTTTGTCAGCAATCAATTTCGGGAAAACATGATATTCTAAGTACCTAAGCCGTACAGGTTTGTATGGTAGATCGTGTACATATAATTCTTGGGCCTGCTAGTGATTTGATTTGGACAGTAGGACAGGAATGAAGTTTTACTTCGCATACGCGATACATATGTGTAGTAATTGAAGGAAATAAGAGGGGGTGGGGGTATAACATGATCGAGACATCAAGGGGAAAGGCTTATATGTCCAACGTAGGGGTAGATTTTCGTTGTCGAGCTGGTGACTTGATGATGATGAACGAGCCTAATATTGTGTGCAGGAGGGATCGTTTCATGCTGTAGGTGTAAGCACGGCGGCGATGGGATGTATATTTAGAAACATAATTGTGACATTTTGAAGGCGTAGATATTGGAGAATGTACACTCGAGAAAGGTATATGTAATGAACGAGTGGGGTGAGAGGAATCAAATGAGGCTATAATGAGTATACGTGTATCGACAAATCATGAATTTTTGGTGAGAGCAATATCGGCACGAACTCCACTAGAGGGGAAAAACGCCAAAACAAAAACAACAAAACAAATTGTTGCTGCCATTTTTCCTAGAACGCCAAGGAGAGGAGAAAGCTACAGAGTCTAAAGCCCCAAATACCCTCTTGTGCTTCTCTACAGATGGTAGGCCGATAAGGTGTTCATTTTTAGACAGAATAGAATGATTTCCCTCCTTCTCGTGGAGAAAATCAAAATTGTTGGATCTATGTATATATCACTGCATTCGGGCTATGCAGGCTCCTGCACTTCTGTGACTAAACTGGATTTTTCTCATATTGTTGATATTATTCCAGATCGATCTCCATATCATTTATTATTGATATGTACCTTCCCCACGATTATTAGTTACATCATTAATCCGAATAGATCACATATTTAGTCTGTTTGTCCAAGAGCTCTATCCAACGGTAGTACCAACATGTTGGAAACTTATTTAATATAAGACAATTCTTAGCCATTATTATTACATCGTCGCTACAGGTGACAATAATACAATGCTTAGAGTAAAAATATGTATGTATGTAGATTGTTTATTTCCGAAAACAGTACATGATAAAAATATACAATAATATACATCGGAAATGGGTCAGTCCTCTTCTGTGGCAGCCACAGCTCTTCCAGAGGGTCCCTTAGACTAGACTTTTAAGTTACAACTTACGGTATATAGAGGTATAAAGTGACTAGTTACCTACACTACTGCAATGGGATGCACTAGCTATATCTTTATCAAGGTGTGACCCATGGTATTGGGTTTCCTTGTGTATAATGTTGTGGACGCCATCCTTTTGTTAAATTCGGGTTAATTTAAGTTTGATGGATAAAATAAGAGAAAATGGCATTCTTGCGAACACTGCGTTGACTGCTGTTTATATATTTTTACATTCTTTAAAATGTTATGATGACTAGAGGGTCTAGATGCATGTGGGGTAACATTCTGGCAAACACTGGCCCCAATTTGCATCCACATCCTTCACAATTGTATAAATATGTTTGACTAGTTTAGTAATATTTTTTACAGCCTTCCTGATAGAGATCAATGTTGGGGTCTCTCCATTATCCCATGTGGGAAAAGAAGTTTTCTTCAAGGCATATTTTGAATTCAACCAGTGTTGGGCAGTTTCTCCCAGCTGGTGAGGTGCGTGTGCTTCTAGTACAGGGCACAGGGCCCCAGTGCAGCCATAGGTCCTAGAGCGCTCCAAAACGCCTCCCCGCCTAGGTAAGGACAGGTGGGTCACAGAGCGCTTCAATGGAGGTATACCCAACTGCAGCTGGTGGAATTTTATTGAAAAGGGTTGGGGCTTGTACAATAAATGATTTTCTGATCCCCTCTGTTTTTGTCATTGGTATTTTTAGGACTTTAGGATATTACTTAATACTAACAAATATTCATACATATTTCCACTTTTAAGTAGAAATATTCGAAATAATCACTAAAAATACCAATAATTAATCATAAATCAATAGAAATGATAAAAATAAGTGTACAGATGAACTCCAAACTATTCACCAAAATGGTCATAAGCATATTCAGCACCAGGAGTGGATTAATTTTTCTATTATTTTTGCAACTAGATTGATGGCTGAGATTGGTCTATCGTTGTTGGTATTTTTTGTGCCGCCTTTAAAGAGAGGGGTCACATTTGCTTTTTTTAATAGATCTGGTATGTCACCATTTTACAAAAACAAAATGGATGAATCGTCATCGTCACTACACTATCACACTAGCATTTTGACTCTCCTGGGAACCAGAATATACGTCACAGTTATTACAATCTCCTATATGGGTGTTTTATAATATATTATGCATGTGGTTCACTCGCTCTGCAATTACGATATTGTGTTAATTAGCCTTTTAAACAATTAGCCAATAACCAGCAAGATGGGACTTTCAAATTACCAAAAAGGGGACTAATACTGTTTAGATAGTTAACATGTTTCACATGGAAGCTGTAAATTTTATGATGACAAAGCAAACCAGAGAAAACCCTGATGAGTCCGGAGTTAACTTAAAATTATACAACATGAATTACTACTTTGACAAATGTATTAAATGAGTGAAATTAAATGAGACAAATAATACAAATGTTTGCGGTTCAGTCGTACATTTGGCGGAGGATTGGGTCCAACCATCAATAATATGAACCCCCTCTTGCAGGGATGTTACTTAATTACTATGGTTATATGATTACCATATTTATATACCCAGATAGATCAAGGAAAAGCCCTAAATTCGCTTAGCAAATAATGCTTTTAGGATAAAGTAACATTGTTAGGAAGCAGAAGAAAATTGTACCGAGGGTAAGTACATTGAATAATATATTAGAGGGCATGTATCCATGGGGGGAAATCATCAGAGGATTTTCTACAAAATAGCTGAAGAGAATCTTTTAAAAGATAACCCTATATAGGAAAAGACTTTAGAACACGCATTACATGGATAATATATTCAATAAGCCAAGCCATTATTGACTAGCTCCACTTGGGGTACTTAACTTAGCTTGTCCTCCCATCTGGCTCTTGGGATTAATGTGTACATTACAGTATATATGCCCCAGGCTTTGCAAAGCTCGGAAAGTCTAGTTTGAAGACATGGTTGTCAGTGGGAATGGATTAACAAATCCTACAATGCCGTGTCGACTGGGTGGTCTTACGACCCCGAAAGTGTTGGCCTAATAAGACAGATGAAGCTTGTCCTAATCATTCTATCTCCGACCATGCCTCCCCTTCCCCCGGGTACGGATAAGAGCCGGGAAAAAGGACACAAACACCCTGACCACAGGGACTTTACTTCAGCACGACCTAAAACCCCTTGAATGCATTGAGGGTCTTACTTTGTATCACCCTTATATAGAAAAGGTGTGCTTCTCTGGAATTGTCGTTTAAAGTATTTCTCATTGACAGATTTCCTGACCAATGTAGGAACCTATACGAATGTTCAACATCTTTAAGATTATACCAAAGCATGCTTAGGCTAAGATCACTATTTTGACTATGTATCATTTGGAAATGTGTTTGTTGTTTTGGATGACTGACGTGCACTTAAGAAGGGACCAACGCTATATATATTCCTCAAATTATTTTATATTTGTTAATAAAGTATGTGGGCAGAGATTGAGAAGGGATATCTAATTTGAGAGGACCGTAACTTGACAATAGAGTGCTGCCCTCAGATGATGGTGGAGGAATATTAAGTAGGAGTGAGTCAGGAGGCACGACGTATAATCTGTCCTGACTACTTGATATCAATTTCTTTACTGGCTTTAAAGGATTGAAGGTGTAGTTCCACTGGACGGCTTCTTCTTACGTTCATGATCGGATTTGTTAAAGTAGTAACTTCAGCAATCCAGTTTTCACCTTACGGCTGGTCTTTTGCGTCTAACGGCTGATAGAAAACCAATGATGCCGGAATACAGAATCGTATCTGCCGCAAGGACGAACAAATTGTTGAAGATCTAGTATTACGCTAAGGAGCCGAGGTTTTGAGCCCGAACAGAACCGAAGAGAAGCGTGGTGTACGCTCATTTTCGGCTCTGTTTGCGCATGTTTTATCAGACCGACGTTGTTCCGGTTCAAATGAAGCATGTTTGATTTGAGCCGAATGTCTTATGCTTTTTTGATGAGCCAATTTATTTGAGCGTTGGCTTCTTCTGGGATGACAGATACAAATCAGCGTAAAACTTCTATAAATGATTTGCAATTGGCCCTCTTGGTGTGAAAATACATCGAGAGGTATGGAAACCAAAGGCGTAAGTGTTTCAATAGTTCTACTTCCAGATAAGAGTAGGCTTTCAATAAAGATGAAGGCCATTTGAAGACAGACAGTTTAATTGCGTAGTCCTTAGTATTGGGGGTGGGTGCATGTATATATTTGGGGGGTGGGTGCATAATAGATTTCAGGCATATGAATAGCATATGCATTGTGTGTATGCTATTCGTATGCCTGAATATAGTATATTCAAAATATTCACTAAATAATCGAAATGTATAATCGAAATAATCGAAAACTACTTCAAGGGTAACCCAGAATTATTGTAGACTACTTTTCAGAGAGGAAACAATGTATTGAATGATGTATTATCTGTCCCCGTGAACATAGTGCCCCAATGAAGTTAAAATAAATAGGGCCTCTAACGTTTATAATATACGTAAACGACCTACCAAACTGGGCTATATAAAACATCTAAATTTACCAGAAGAATGCAGATGACACTGCTGTCAATGTAACAAGGAGCAAAATCGACTCTCCCCTGACATGTACACACTCAGTTGCAGCAAATGTATATCGCAGAACTATGGGTTAATAATCTATATCACAATGTGTGGTTGTACACAACACTATGAAGTGAAATCCTACCATGATATAAAGTTATCCGCATCCACGCATACAATACGGCAATTCCGGATGATGTCTTTCGTAACGTCATGCTTAAAGCGGTCTGGCCACTGTTGACAAAACTAATATAGCATTATTACCCCGAGGTTTGGTGGTTTGTTGTGGTCTGGGTGGTCATAGACACCCGAGGACTTGCCCGAGAGTGTCTATGACCACCCAGACCACAACAAACCGCCAAACCGAGGGTAATAGTGCTTTTAGACGCAATTTGATCAGATCAACTTATTAATACCAAAATAGAAAGTTTACCAACCTGTACAATTATTTATTTTAATCAAATATGCCTCGCAAAACAGGTATTAAGTGCGCCGGAAGTTTACCACTTAACTCCGCCAGGTACTATAGGTGGCGCCATCCTCTATGGAGTTTTAACACTGCCATTCTATAGTCCACACTTCAGATACTTCCGTCGATACACAGGTGGTCTATAGGTAAGAAAATACCTCCCAGAATCTGATCAAATCGCGTCTAAGTCGATTTAGTCCCCGTTGGTTGGTCTGAGCTGGCCCGTTATAGACGCATAGAGGGCCAGTGGTCACTACCGGTCCCGCTGGCCCTCTATGCCTAGAGAACTTCCGGTAAACAGCCCAACCAACGGGGACTACGGCCGAGACAGGTTCCCGAAGGCTTAGAGGGCCAGCGAGGACAATAAACGAAGGCTCTAATTGCCAAGCAAAGACGATGCAAAGTTGATGTAATTGCTGGCGATGCACGTCGATAAAGAGGCTTATCGATGGCTGCATCGTCTTTGCATTGACAACCAGAAAAAGATCAACAACTATAGAACTTTTACATAATATTACATATTACATATTATGTAATCGCATCAACTAGACATCGCCAACACATCGCTACGGACATTACCTCCATTGACAATGCACCGATGCAAAATCACATCGCCGGGAAATATCAAACATGTTTGATGTTCATCACTACCCTAACCAATGTAATTTTTACATCGCCACTCATCGCCAGTCATCGCTGGCTATTGCCGAAGGCATAGTGATGACAAGTCGATGCAAAGACGATGCAATAAATTTTACAAAAATCTTATCGACTACCTCATTGCCAACGATTTTGTCAACAGTGGCCGGACCACTTTACTGATGCAATTTTTACGTCGTCCACTCATCACCGGTCATCGCTGGCTATTGTTGAAGGCATAGCGATGACATGTCGATGCAAAGACGATGCAATAAATTTGACAAAAATCTTATGACTACCTCATCGCCAACGCATCGCCAACGATTTTGTTGACAGTAGCCGGACCGCTTTAAAGTATGGACCAATAGAAACATCACTTAAAGCTGGGTCCCGCTTCTGCTCCCGCTTCTGCTCCCGCTTCTTGATTGAAGCCGACAAACATTGAAACCGATTTTGTTGACAGTGGCCGGACCGCTTTAAGCTTTAAGCTTTAAGCAGGTGTCACAACATGACGATAAAAGATCGAGGCCAAAGTCTTTTGACCAGACAAGGCAATCTACCTAAAGGTGAAAAAGTTGATTCTTTTGATAAGCTAATGACAGCCACTTTAAAGCTTGCCTTGAAACTATGCTCAGACAAACGCCCTCATGGTGAAATATTTTAAATCCTGTCTCATGGTATGTTGATGTCGGAAAGAACCAGTAGCAATGTATTCAATATGTACTTAAAGCCAGTACAGGCTACGATTAGTGTGTCAGGGTGAGGGCAAATGAAGTCAGTATATTCGCCAACCTTCTCTCAGAGCCTCATTTCCTCACCAGTTAATGTTGTAGTAAGATGCCAATCAATACCTCATCTCTTATGAATAAAATATGCCCCGCCTAGCCAGTACATTAAGAGCGTATACTGCTTCATAAGTGTCTAGACTGAAATACATATATTACTGATTATATGCAAATGATTATCATATACGATGTGAGAAGGAGTGTGAATTAGAAGACTAAGAATTGATTAAGTTGAATTGAGATCCAAGTGGTATCTGATTTATAATAAAAAGCCTGATTTATGTGACCCAAATTATTTAGTTGATTTCAGGAGGGCCAAAAATCTCACAACAATATTATGTATAACTGTATGCAATTTGTGTCTGATAGTAGTTCAACATTGATGTAATTAGTAATATTGTAATAATGTATAACGGTCAAAATAATTTACCATCGAAATATGAACCTATTTTTAGTATACTGCATATGACTTAAATGTATTTAAATGTTTTTGTATCTGAATTGACTTAAATATAACTAGGATATAGAAATAAAGTTTAAATAAGTTTCCAATAATTAAACAATCATGTATTTTTATTGATCTTGCTACAAAATCGAGTTACATCCGATTACAAAACTACAAAATAAAGCCATGCAGATTATCTAAGGCGTGCTGTATAAGAGGAAAGGGCACAAATATGAATGCACATGCATTGTAAAATTATTTTCCTAGCCATTAGACGAGAAACTAGAGCACTAAATTTACTAGCAAGAACTGGATCATTTATAGACCAGGCTACAGACTAAGAGGTGGTCATAGAAGAAAAATAAAGGTACGGTAGTCAGAAGAAAAATAAAGGAACGGTAGTTAAAAGGAAGAAAATTAGACTGAGCAGATGTGTTGCTGGTAGAGTGAACTCTGTATGGAATGGACTCCCAGAGAAAATCAGGACAGAAACTGATCCAACAATCTTTAAATCTTTAATTATGAAAAGGTACCACGACAGCTTTATTCAATCAGGAAGATTATAGAGATGTAATATTCAACCTCCCTGATATTTTTCGGTGGATGACAATGCAGATAATGTCTAATGCCCTTGTTAGATATGAACAGATATTTTTTGTGACTGAGATTGAAGAGATTTGCTCTCTTGCCTTGTGAGTCCATGTATATCTTGCTTTTTTTGGACAATAATTGTCTAAAAACAATGTGAAAATTCTCTAGAATATAATTATGTTTATTAATGGTTAGCGTTTGAGAGCGCGGTGCGGGTTAAGGGACTGTTTTAAATTTAATAATTTTTAGTCGGTATGTATAATTCATTTAAATCTTACATGACGAATCATAAAGTAAATACTTTATTAATTCTATTGTCGTACTTGTATAGTTTAAAATCAGGCTATTCTGAGAATATTTATACTTAATGTATAAAAATGTATATTTGTCCTGAATAAAATATTTCCAAAATCAAAATCAAAATCAAATCATTTATTTGCCTTCACATTGATCCCATACATGTTTATTTGAGCCGGAAGTCTTATTTTCTTTGGATTGAATTGAAAGCGACAAACAATTAAATAAGCAACACAAATAAGTAAATATTCATATATATATATGCTTCGCGGTAACTACCCAAATGTTATCCCTACCAAAAGGCATTTTCCATAGCAAGGAACTATTACTTTTGACAGGAATAGCGTGGGTTAGGAAAAATGACATATTTCATCTGGTATTTTGTTATCTGTTGGGAAATACAAGCTCTCCGTCCTCCCGCATGCTTCACCATTTGTGAAAGGTTATACAGCGTTCCGGGAGCAGACCATATTCATATTTGTACCCCGTCTTTCGGTCCTCACTCCAGAGGTGTCCCTTGAGGTTTGGAGAAAATGACTCTTGGCTGGTCAGTCCATTAGGATCGCTGTAAATGTTTTAAGAAGTATGGTAAATATGGTCTAAGGTGCAGGTATCTAAATTTGGAATATTATGCCCAGACTGACAGATTGGTCAAGCAGTCAGCAAGCCAGTCTTCTCTTCTCTATGATAATCTATAGCAGTATAGGATTCCTTAGCTACATTCAGCCCAAAGACTTTAAGACCTTTGGCACATTATGATGGGCTAAAGAATGTTAACTTATGAACTATAACTTATATCCTTATGAACTATAACTTATATCCTCGGTTGGACAAAACTGATTCCATTAACATGTATATCACACATGTGCCACACTTCGTATCTCCTTCAATTTTATATTCATTCTCGACGATATTACAAGCTCTTTGAATGATTAGTATGAAAAGGTCCCTGCCCGGAAGTCTGTAATCGGACATCTCCCAGAGCTGTAAGAAGTTATGCGGGGAAAAACCCGCTCATAGTACCGGCAAGGGCTTCACTAATTTCTTTATCGCAATTTGCCTTATTTCCTATCAGATTTCGCAGCATAATTAAAGGCCCTCTGTGTAGGAGATTGTGTATGGACCACAGACGTTGGCAATCTTTGATGAAGTACCATCTTTAAGAAAGATAAAAGAAGCAGCAATAATGAAATACTCGATTTAATGCGCACATTTCGTTTCAACTTATGCCAGTGTCTTTTAGTGCCCGTTGCCTTGAGCTTGCCTTTTGTGAGATGTACTGAGCTTGAGCTTGCCTTTTGTGACATAGATTCCGTAATGTACACCTCTTGATAGGTATGTCCTCTCTAGACGATTGAAAATGAAGTTTGAGAATATCATATTTCATTACCTGGCAGAGTGATGGTCATTAAAAGAAACCTCAAGATGAAGGAGTACCAGATCCTTCACAGGAGAGACATCTTTCTTGCTTATGTGAGCCTATAATTATCTATTGGTATCTCTGATTTCCAATTAATTAGGCTAATAGCAACATTTTTTTCACTTTAAGTTGCGTGCAGAAGGATTGCGATCAAAGCCTGTCAATGAAACACTGCCTTGACATGTGTAGCGCCGGTACACATTCGCGGATATTAGCCTCACTAAGTAAAGGACTGAAGCCAATGAAATATTTATTTGAAATAGGATGATGTTATGTAATACTTGTCCCCGATGAAAGCATTGGTCTGTTTTCTCCCAATATTTATTTTCAGGTGTTCAATTACAAGTTTCCAATTACATGTTTTTAAATGATTGATTTTTTATTACAGGAAGTGACATTACATCGAGCTATTCTCAGACATGCAGGATACTGATTTGTCAAAACAAAGGGAGTCGGGTGATGTATTTTATTAATGGTGGCATGGAATAATGCAAACTGCTTTACAGTATCCCAAACTTTATATGGGTACATGTATGTTTCAGCAAGCCTCAGAAATTAACCGAGCCGTAATAGAGAATAGAAACAAAGGGTGATATCACACAAAATTGTAGTCCAGTAAAATGCACATACACGCGCTAGCGTTTGATTTCCACTGACAGAAATAAAAACAGAACATTTCACTCTGAGTGAAATGACTGTCTTGTTGCCAGGTTCTACCTAAGGACGATGGGTTTATCTTGGACGGGGCTCCAATGGTTTGATTATTCAATTAGAAGCTACAACTACTGAGATGAGGAATTAATAACAGGACAAGCACTGTGAATCTCAGAATGCCGGACGCAGTTGTCAGCATTAAATATTTCTCCAACATCTGCTGTTGTGTCCCAGAGTCCTCATCTGTACGATATATGTAATAATTATTATTACAGACTTTTCCTCTTTTTTTGCACATATTACGCATAGCCAAAATACATTACTAAGACACCTTTTCCTATTAAAGACCAGATATGTCCATTCCTGGAACAAATAGTTTCATGGCACCAACTATTTCTTCATTACTGAGATATTTTCTCCCATTACAAGTAGTCTTTTTACTATTACCACTCCCCTATTACCTATAACCTGTGTCATCAGCTGCTATGACGCATTGCAGTTGGTCCTTTTAAAATATGACAGTGAGGATTTCTTCCTTTTTTGCTCCTTTCCTAAGCGTCATAGTACTACCAATCGTTAATGGTGCATCTTACCATTATGCCATTTGTTCTCACCAGGTGGCAGTATTGTTTTCACCAGGTGGCGCAACTGGTAACCGGGGTGCATTTACAATTTCTGTTACAATGAAACTGCTGCTTGTACACTTATGTGGAATTTATACCAATGTAGATATTTCACATCATGTACATAGGAATGTTATAAGTGAAACACTTCTATAGTTTATTTGTGTGTGTAACTTAATTGTTTGATGCGAAAAAACGTTTTAATCAAAACACCCCCCATCATTGCATACTTTATTACCTGAAGTAGACTAGGTCACCTTGATTTCAGATACACCTAGAATAAACCTTCCCAGCTATGAGGCTGTATAACAGGATGGAAATAATGATGAAATACTTGATGTATTACCATGCAAAGACATGGTAACCAACCTTGACATACATTCTTTGCATATTAATGGGGAATATATTACTTTGAAGTATATACCTGTCTCAATACTGCTGAGATTCAGAGGAATGAAACTGCTCTCCCTGAGTGCAACAGAACTGATTTTTATAGCCTAGTCAGTAGTGCATCATGGAGTGCTTCAAAAGTGCATTTTATAACCTGGTTAATTGTGCATCTCTGAAATTATTAGAAGTGCATTTATAAATCGGGTCCATAGAGCATTGTAAAATCAAGTTTGACCCTCACAACTGTTCACGATTTTCACTAGTAAAGCACCAGGTCAAAATCAGGTCAATATTTCCAGGTCAAAACTAGGTCAGAAATGTAATCATGCACATCGGGACCATTATTTCTTGGGCATTACCTACAAAACAATTATTAAACTAACTATTATTTTACAGAAATGAAATGTATCATATAATAACCAATTTTACTATGGTTGGATTTCTGGTCTATGAGAATAGCATAGAGTATATGAAAATGAGCAACTGACTCTGGCATAAGAAAGATGGCTATGTGTATATCTGTCTATTTCTGAGAGAAAGAAAAGAAAGTATCTCTTCGGATATTAGGATATCCATAAGTCATGTTGATTATGTGTTGGAATATCTTAGAAAAGGAAAATGATATTTTAAAAAGAAAAATGTTGGATATGTTGGATATTTACTATGACACATTTTTATCCTGACAGTTTGGGGACAAAACATCCGCATAGGGATGGATGCTTTTTTTTTAAAAGGCCCACATCTGCTAATAAACAGTTTCGATGCCATTACAGGTATAGGCTGCAGGCTTGACCGAGAAAATGGGCCTCGGTGCGTTTCCCTATTGCATAGCAGGTCAACAAAGGTTGTGGTGGCTTTTCTATCAGTAGCGGTGGCTCTTCTATCAGTAGCGTGGCAATGTGGCTTTCCCACTATTTAAAGGCCTAAACATCTTATTCAGGCCTGGGGTCATTTTTAACCATGAGAAACATAACAACTATCACGAAACTCAGTAAATATTCTTTGGATCGTTTTGGTGAGGTTGTGAGTTGGGTTTTGTGAATCAGTACAACTGAGAGAAATATCGTATATATTTTACCTTACTGAAAAAAACCCAGCAAGAATATGTTCATTTCTGATTAATCACTTTAAGTTTTCCCACTATACCTATCTACATATAATATGCGAAAACAAGCTAAAACTGTCTAACATAATATCTTACTGAAATAATAAAGTTTCATCATCAGGGATTTTGCAGAATGAGTCATTATCAGATACCATCAGTTTTTAGTATGGGTGCATTATCCTCCCTGGTCCCAAGCCATGAACCGTTTTACCAACGGGTATATTACGTCGTAGGCACCACAGTGTAGAGTTCGGAGGAAGCCATGTGGCTTCCAGAGTATGCCCTTGAATTTGAGTCTCTGTACAGCCTTTTCCTGCCATACATGGGCTTACTGCGGTCAAAAGAAACCAATGCATCAATCCACCTCCCCCTCTCACGTATTCAGATTAATTATGCACTTTGTGCGCCTCTCAGAAAACATTGGACACCAAAGAGGATGACAGGAGGACGGAACTATATATGTCATTATGACGATCATGACATTGCATATAACTCAGGGAGGACCATTATTCTACTGTGGTGATAGGGGAGCTGTTTTAGCATTTTCATTCTCCCCAATGCAGTTGCCTTCAGTGACGCTTACTTTATTCGCCTTATACTCAAATAGATTATGTTACAAAATACGCATGTGTCCATTGCTCGCGGAACTTATGCATCGATCTAGATTTTCGATTTTGCCCTGAACAGCTAGTGAAATATTGTCAGCCTAAGAGTTTTTGATAGTTATAGGTTCCAATAAAATCAAGCAACTCGTTCATGTACATGTACTATATATGCCATTTCTGTGCACCCAAAACCCATTGTACCCCGTAACATACATACGTTCAATATTGTGAAAGCTATTTGCAGGATATTACTCCATACTTTACACATGAAAGGGCCATAATCATAACGTATCAAGAATTCAAAAAGGAATATTCTAAAATGATTTTAAAATTCAGGGATATATTGCATTCCTCCTAACGCAATTGTCGACCAATTTGTGGAAATTGCCATAATATACTAAAATGTTGACTGCTCTAAATGTACTATGATCGTAGATCTGATTATGTCTATTCATACAGCAATTCCACCATGCGTATCATGTCACACATGTGAATCACCAAGATATATATATACATATCTATGGACGGAGCTTGCATTATTTACCGATTACCGATGATTCTAAGCAGCACAGACAAATTCCTAGACATTTTAGTTCCATCACAACCATAGGCAATATAGTGGATTACTAAGTTGTGGACTATAGGTAATGAATGGTCTATATTATCTAAGGCACACCGGCGAGATCTTAATGAAATATTTGTTTAGACAAGGATGGGATTAGGTCTAGTGTGTATACATGCATATATATTATATACATATATATATCCAAATATATATATATATGCAAATATATTGGTATAGAGGGACTAGTCACTGATTCCCATGGTACGTATACCTCAACTGTTTTCATTATGGTAGCGGCTTGCAATGTAAAAAGGTGCAGATGGAATCTTTAGTCTTTCTTCTATTTGTTTCTTTGTTCTATTTGCGAATGCAAGTAAAAGTGAATCATTATTATTTTACGAATACATCAACTAGTCATCCTGTTGTGTTTAATAATAATAGTAAGAAGAATTGTCAGCCTAAGAGTTTTTCATAATATCGTCATCAAGTCATTGTTGATACTTCATTTCTTCACTTCATTGTAATATTGTTTGGGGATAATACAGACATTTATCAATAGTTTTTCCACATCCATATATGAATCCTCTGAATCCATATATATGTGAAGGTGAGCCGTCACTGCATATATTGGGATGGGGGCCTGGCAACACAACTACACCACGCCCCTCCTCCATGGTGACGCCCTACGTCATAATACACGCCTCTTCCATTCTGCCACAACAATAACACTCCAAGCCCGTTTCTCAACCGCTCCACACGCTCAATTTTTTTTAGGAGACTTTTGCTGTATTTGTGTTGGAATTTGTGGAAATTATGGGAAAAACACCAAATTTTGTGATAAGTGTAAGCAGACGCATGAAGGTTCAATTGGTAGACATTGTACTAATGAGAAAATGGAAGAATTACCGTCAGGTTCTGAAGTCACCAAGTCGCCCGATGCTACCTTGAATGCTGGGGCCGACAACAAGTCGCCGTCGCACTGAGTGGATGGGCTCGAGGGCATAATGCGGAGTATTCTGTCAGTTGTGGAGAATTTAGACAAGAAATCTGATATTGCGTCTAATTCTACGTCAGAGTCTGATGTGAATTTTCGTCCCACTGCTAGATCCCTATTCAAGAATAGTGGGGAACAAAAGCTTCTTGAGGAGAGCGGTGAGAGCTCTATTTACGATATGCCTGTCCGTCGACGCAAGGCGAGTTCTTCTCACAAGAGAGTTGGGCCCTTCGACAGAGATCAGTTCCTCAATAAGGGTCGGAAAAAGATTTGGTCGAAAACAAATTCCTAAGGGGATTTGTATGACATTTGCGGTTTGGAGCAATTTAGTCAATGAAATGAAATGGTGTGTGTGTGTGTTGCAGTCTAGTCCCACCTTATTACTCCTCCTTGTGATCCCAATAAACAATCTTGTTATTGCCTAAAGCAACAGGTTGACAATCACTGGCTATGCAAATTCCCCTATTGAATTAGCAAGCCACAATGTGTGACCAATACAGTATAACACATGACACATGATTGTATCTACTAACTCCGATCTCAGCCATGCCTCACCCCTGCATGCCAAGAGATTTGATCTGATAAAACAACACAGATTAGATCCTATCGATTGACAAATATGCTCCATAACAGGCAGATGATTATCAATGATTGGCGCTTGTCTGAGTGATTCATTGATTGGAGCAATTACATAATCTTCTTGAATAAAAATTGAAAAAAAACTTGTGGCTATTCAGAGGCTTGGAGTGTAAATGTATGCATCATCACTCGATGATATGCACATTTACACCCACCCACCACCCCCTGTATGTTTGATCCTCTTATTCAGAACAACCACTCATTGCATTCTATCTAATTATCGAAGACTACCTTGTTAGAAAAGACAAGGGCGACGTTTACTCTGCAAGGATACACAATGTCTTTACTGGTTACTATTGATCATCGTTAGAAAGTTTTACCTTATCAATAAAATGAATAATTACTCATGTGGGCCAATGTAAATTGTGAGTTCAAAGAAAACTAAAAATGTGTACTTTTAGGCAGGGCAACAACATACTTTTATAAAATAATTGGTCGCAGGTGTTAGCTATCGGTCATATTTCATTTGCCATACTTATAATATGTTAAGTCCTACCATATGAGTGGGAGGATGCATGAGGAGATCAAGCATGTCATAGGATTTTGAGAGCTCCTTCCTTATGGCCAGTTATTACTTGCATGGACTGGTCTTCATAGGAAGTTCAGGTATAGTCTCAAGCTTAAGACAAACAATACTGAGAAAATAGCATCGATTATGAGACAGAGAGGTGATATTTTAAATGCTACAGGTGGCACGTTCTTGCTCAAATAAATCGATCTCCCGGTAGTGCACCTGTTATTGAGAACAATATATAATGGATTTTTCTCATACACCTAAGGTACGGCTACTTGTGGTTCAGTAATATTTAATGTTGACCATTATCACAGCAATGGGTCTTTGATACAATATCTCTCTCTATATATATATGCACCGCGGAATTTCTTTTTCCCAATTGATGCCAAAATCAACAACAGAGGACCCTGTCCAACATGCTGGTCCTTCCTAGCTAATGTTTCAGAGCAAGTAGCATCCAAATTCTGATGTACGAAGATGAGGCCTGTATGTACTGAGTCATTCAACATATTTATAAATAGAGCACACTTCTACACATAATCTGCAGCGTGCCCTAACCAAATATCCCTAGCATATGTCCGAATAGTACAACCCTTCTGGCTGTGGAAAGAAAAATACCTCTTCAGATGTCTAGAATTGCCACAGATTCTCTCGATATTAGCTCATGGCCGGCTCACAAAACATTGGCATCCTCTCCTTTTAAGAGTTCCAAATTTTGTGTCCCCAGTCTCTGGGGAACAATCCTCGTCACGTAAGTCTATGTACACAGTAACGTCATAAGGGACAATTCTAAATGGAAGTTCTAAATGTCATTTGCCGAAGTCAACGTCTGCGTGACATCTTATTTCAGGTTACTCGAGGAGTGTATGCCTAGAATTGTAATAAACAGGCTTTCTTCTTGCAATTACATTTCTGGGGAAAGTGTTCCCCAAATATACTTTTCGAAAATAGAACTGCCTTCGTCCGGCTACCTCGGCGAAATGTAAAGAACATGGAAGCTGTATAATTAACTGATTACATCACCATGATTCAGTTACTGTGTCCGAAATTGCCAATATTTTCCCCTTGAAATACGTGTATACTATACTAAACATGTTCCAATAATATTCTGGTATGATATAATATTCTGGTATGATATATTATATCAAAGACATACCAATACAGAAGACAAGAAAAGGATAATAGCGCTTATTCAAATCATTGGAACAGCCATTTTAGCAGACGAGTCCAGAATTGCTTCCATCAATCAAAGAGTATCGAGTCCAACTGCCTTTATAATATTCAAGGAAAAAATGGACTGTGTTACAACTGGAGATATACAGATATACCTATAGGTTTACACTGATATGGGGCTGATGCCTAATATTCCTAATTATGAAATTAACCAAACAATGATGTCATATTATATGTTATTATTATTCATGCTAATTAAAGGATGACAATAAAACACCATGAAATCATACTTTTATATAAATGTGATATTGAGCTGAGTGGCGAGATGTAGTATAGATGTACGTATATCCTATTCTGGATGCATTTGGACCTAATTCTGGTATGTGGCAAGCACTATATGCATTGGCCAAGGAAACTAATTTGTCACCAGCTGATTGAACATCGATCCGCTAATACGTTCCTTAATTCGCAGGTATTGTCCTGGGCCGGGGCCGAACAATGTGTCATTGCATCTAGCCAATGTCTATAGAAGCACTATAGGCCGCGGACTGAACGGCTCTTGTTTCTATGTCTATCGGCATGGAAAGAAAGCCACTGCTATGTATAGCTCTTTCAAGAGCTGCAAGTAGTCACCGATATGTCTATGTGGACACTAATCTTGGGGTAATACGAGCGACCAAATACAACTGACAGGGAAGTTGCATAAGTACTCGGTCACAGTCGTTATTAGGATTCATGCAAGGGAACTATGGTCAGGTATAGATATATCTATATACTTGGAGACCTGTCCTATTACTGGTACAACGGAAGCAAGGTAATTCAGCCACTCTCGATAACACACTATTAGAGCTTCAGAGCTGCAGTGCTGATTTCCAGAGGACGTTTAACCTTGATCACTCCACTATCTTATAGGCTCCTCAAATCTGAGCATAATTTCATGTGGATTGTTTTGACACGAAATCTTCTTAGGGTAGTATGTTTTCAAAAAGGCATGCTTTATTCTGGAATTTCTCATGGCCGACCTGGCTTAGATATTCATAGGAAAACCTGACCCCAACAGCCGACTGCTCACACGCTCACATCGTAGCGTTTGGTTCACATCATGATGTTAACTCTTGGGTAACTCATGGGGAAAGTGAATAAAACGATTGATAAGAAACCTTGAACGCCTTTCCACCGTGTTTCCTCAGGTAAAAAAAATCATCATACTATATGCCTGTGATTAATCACACGAACCCAAATCCATGCATATCATATCAAGGAGTGGGATGTAATGAATCCTACGAGCGGCCCCGAGGGGAATGGTTGCGAGGGTGTAAAGGTCAAATAAGTCGGGCTCAGATATCTAGTGAATTTTCTGGGATGGCGAACAGACGGTCTTACAGTCATGAACTTCCCTAACTCAAAATAGATGACGCCGAAAGTCCTTATAGTATACTAGCAAAGTACCCGTCCTCTGGACGGTCCCCCTCTCTCCCCACACTACCCCTCTCCCTCTTCCCCCCCCCCTCTTCTCTGTCTCTCATACCTATTTTTCTTTGCCAACCCCATCTCTGATCCCCCCCCACCTCCCTTCTTCCTCATGCTACCCCTCCCCTCTCTACCTTCCCCTACATCCTCTCCCTCCCCTCTTTTCCCTCCCCTCTTTTCCCTCCCCCTTTTCTTTCCCTCCCCGTCCCCCTCTCCTATTCCCCCACCCTCTCCCTTTTCTTCACTCTCCCCCTCTTACACCCTCTCCCTCCCCTCTTCTTCACTCTCCCACTCCTCTGCATGTAGTTGACTCCCCCGTGTGGGAAATGATGTAGTATCTCTTCTAGGGGCTTTCCCAGGCTATAAATAGAGTGTGGAGAGAATTTAAAAAAGGCTTCAAAATCACATTTTCAACCCAGATACCTTCACAAACCACACATAATGGGCCTGTTGTATAAGAAGCGACGGCCGTTCGCAAATGCTTCGTAGTGCGTCGCAAGTCCAATCTGCTTGTATAAGCTCAAGAAATCGTATGTCCTTCACAGCCATATCGTACTATCTTCATCGTAAGTGTGTTTTGGCTTGCATAAGAAAATCAGCTTCATATCTTTTTCGCAAATATCGGCTAAAACCTGCGATCACCCTGAGGGGCATCGTTTCTACATCGCAGGAGAAGCAAAGTAGGAATGAAGTGTAATTTATGGGTCAAGAGTATTCAATTCAATTCAATTCATAGATTCTTTTATTTGCAGATCTTGAGTTTACAAAGGTACAAAGGTAATTCTATGTCTGATTACAGAAATAAATCTAGTTATCAGTTCTTCCAGAGAATGCCTGAATCTTGATTGCTTTTTACAGAGAAGTTTCAACGAGAAGTTTCAATAATAACAACAGTGAATTAAATTAAGATATAACAGTACAGTACATTTGACTTTATGAAATGAGATGAATAATGGATTAACAATAACAGATCATGTCCTATAAACAAGTAAATCAAACATCACTGAATATTTAAAATTTCCATCTCTCTTTTCTCTCCCTCCCTCTGTCTCTCTCTCTCTATGTCTCTCCTATTCCCCTCCCCCTCTTTTCTCTTCCTCCTTCTTTCTCCATCTTGAGCTCTGCCTATCTCTCTCTCCCCTCCCCTTCTCACTCTGCCTCCCTCTATCCACTGTCTCTGTGATCCATCTCTCCCTCCATCACCTCTCTCCCCTCCCACTACCTCATTCTGCCCGTCCCCCCTCTTTCACCTCTGTCATTCTCTCCCTCAATCCCTCTCTTCCCCCTCCCTGGTCATGTGTGTCGGTGGTAGGGGGTTGGGCTGTTGTTGATAAGAATAGAGGTACTGGAGAAGGTACTGGAGTAATTAAAGGAGGAGGTACACGGGGGGTAAAGGAGGAGGTACAGGAGGGAGTGCTGGAGTTGGCACAGGGGTAGGTAAAAGATGAGGTACAGGGGGGGGGGGGGGTACAGGAGGAAGTACAAGAGGAAGGGGTACTGGAAGCAATACTGGAGCAGGGCACCGGAGGAGGGGGCACTGGAGGATATACTGTAGGAGATACTGGAAGAGGTACTGGAGGAAGGGTACTGGAGGGGGTACTGGAGGAGTTACTAGAGGATATACTGTAGGAGATACTATAGGAGGTACTGGAGGAGGAGGCACTGGAGGATGTACTGTAGGAAAAACTCGAAGAGGTACTGGAGGAAGGGTACTGGAGGAAGGGTACTGGAGGAAGGGTACTGGAGGAGATACTGGAGGAGGGGGTATTGGAGGAGGGAGTACTGGAGGAGTTACTGGAGGATATACTGGAGGAGGTTACTGGAGGAGATTACTGGAGGAAGTACTGGAGGAGGTTAATGGAGGAGGTACAGGAGAAGGTTACTGCATGGAGGAGGTTACTGGAGAATACCTCCTCCTGTACATCCTCCTGTATGTCCTCCTGTACATCCCCCTGTACCTCCTCCTGTACATCCTCCAGTACATCCTCCTGTATGTCCTCCAGTACGTCCCCCTGTACATCCTCCTGTATGTCCTCCAGTACGTCCCCCTGTACATCCTCCTGTATGTCCTCCAGTACGTCCCCCTGTACATCCTCCTGTACGTCCCCCATTACATCCTCCTGTACCTCCTCCTGTACGTCCCCCTGTAGGTCCCCTGTATGTCTTCCTGTACATTCCCCTGTACCTCCTCCTGTACCTCCCCCTGTATGTCCTCCTGTAAAAATCCCCCTGTACATCCTCCTGTACCTCCTCCTGTACATCCCCCTGTACCTCCTCCTGTACCTCCCCCTGTATGTCCTCCTGTAAAAATCCCCCTGTACATCCTCCTGTACCTCCTCCTGTACATCCTCCTGTACATCCCCCTGTACCTTCTCCTGTACATATCCCCCTGTACCTCCTCCTGTATGTCCTCCTGTACATCCCCCTAGATACCTCCTTCTGTGTGTCCCCTGTACTCTATCTTGTACGTCCTCCTTGTATGTCCCCCTGTATCTCCTGTATGTATCCCTGTACCTCCTCCTGTGTGTCCCCTGCATGTCCCCCTGTACGCCCTCCTGTATGTCCCCGTGTACGTCCCTCTGTATGTCTCCTTTTAACCCATCCTTTAAATCCCCCTGTACGTGCTTATTGAATTGCATCAGTAAAAACAGGTAAAAGGCCTTGTTGCCGCTCACAGCGGCTGGACCTGGCTGTGTGCTAAAAATAGCATAAATCAAGCTGCCAACATTACATATATGAAAAATATATTAGTGTTTGAGTCGGTTTTGAAGAAGATGGCAATCTCTGACTTATCCATACACTACTATCCAAATTACAAGAAGTATAGTACTCCGACACTACTAATTTAGCTAATTTTGACAAGTCAGTATAGACATATATAGGCCTACAGTGTCCGGATAACTTTCTGTTAACTTGACACCATTTTCACTCACTACCAGATACAAAAATGTGATGATGAAATACAAATACAGGTGTCGCCGGCAGTTTTTTCACTAGATGCGAGAAACTTCTGAAATAATCTG
This sequence comes from Sthenelais limicola, assembly GCA_942159475.1. Taxonomy (NCBI): domain Eukaryota; kingdom Metazoa; phylum Annelida; class Polychaeta; order Phyllodocida; family Sigalionidae; genus Sthenelais; species Sthenelais limicola. The sequence goes on along the minus strand of OW804096.1, from coordinate 109,093,453 downwards.
ATGAAGATACATATCTCCTGCGACGAAGCTTATACAAGCACTGCATCGTATGTCTCTCGCACTTCGTAAGCCCATCGTTTCTTACATAGATGCGAGGCATTGCGAACAAGTTACAACTAGGATACGATGAGTTTCTTATACAACAGGCCCAATGTCCTCCAGACAGGGTCGACGGACCTGTACAGACCAAAGAAACAGCTGGGGAGATCACAGATTCCCAGAACATGCCTGACAAAAAAACCCATCTTGAGCTTTATATATATTAGATTGATGTGACATATAGAACAGCATTTTATCACAATCGACTTCATAAAAGATCCATTAAAATGTTTTTTGTGAAAACGGTGTTGAACAGGCTTAAATTTGATTGATTTGATTTGAAAACATTAACATTTTTATCGCAATAAGTCATTGCTAAGAAAGGGGAGCCCTCGAGCATAGAAAGATGTTAAAGAATGATATAAAGAAAGAGGGTATACCATGTAAACTTGTGGCAGTATTATGGCAACATTTCAAAAGTTTTGACCAACCGTTCCTCCAGTCTACCATGCATCATCCCGGTGTGACATCTGTTGCAAATTCGATATTGCATATTTATACATTGTATTTGAATATATGTACAATTATATTGCACATTATCTGGGTACATAGGCGTTTCTCGCGTATGTTGTCTGTGCATTGCTAGCGGAATAAATGAATTGTCTATAGATACCTCCCGGCTATACCTAACCAGAACGAACGTGTATATCCCGTTATGTTCCTCCAATGTTCCATTACACAATCTCATCTGTGTGCTTCCACGGAATGGGCGAGGGAATCAAGAAACATTAACCCAAGTGATTTCCCCATTGTTTATCAATCTTCCTCTGGAAAGTGGCAGATAATTGCCCAAGACATTTCGGTTATTTAGTGAAGGGAGGAATAAGTCGAATAACACAGGGTCTCTCTGGCATTCGTGCCTTAAAGTTTTCCCACTTAACTTGATCATTTCGGAAAGCAGACCTTTGACCTCAATCTGACCACTGAACATGGCCGCCAGTCCAGGCACGAGACCCTCAGCTCTCTGATAATTTTGCTCAAAGTTCTTCTTTGCCATTCTGCTAATACTAATCTGGTTTTTTCATCCATTGTTTTTAAAAAGTCACTTAGTTTGGGTGATAAATAAGTGAATTTCCCTTTGCATTCACATTCACCCCTCGCCTACAAAACATCCAGATTATGTTTGTTTCTGACAAGTGGGAGAAAGTTTCCAGGAAATCAGGGATGGAGAGAATGAGCAAAAAGGGTAATTGGACTGCACTTCAAAGTCAGAAGGGAGTTCTAGTGCTTAAAACACTTCCACTATTATGAGCAAACTAGGTTGCACTTGCTGAGATGGCATCGATTGTCAGGAATGTAGTGTTTGGAGAAAAATCGTCAGAAACTGTTGCTTTGAAAGACATCTTACATAATGCAAACTGTAACAGACAGAAATAGAGCAATCCTTTAAGAACTTTACTTGTACTTGTACTTTAAAGAATTAGAAACATGAGGACTTACCAAATGTATCGTTAAACTGTTTTTAAACAGATGTTTCGAACGTTACCGAAGTATAAAAGACGGCCGCAAAACCTTTACTTAATGTCAATCCCTTTAGCCGAACTAAAGTTTTTCATAGACACTTCGCATGTCAAGAACAGGAAACAAGTGTGTTTCCATCAGCCCTTGTCGTCAAAAACAGTAACTCCTTTCATTTCCAACTAATTGATGGTTACCCATAGGGATGTCCAGTCCGACTTCAGAAGATTTCATCTTCAAATTCCATACAGGAAGCATAAATTTGAAACTTACTTTACTTAGGCTTAATTTTTTGCTTGATCATATACATGTATGCTTCAGATCCAAATTTGAGTCTTAACGCCGAAACTTCATAGGATATAATGTATGTATACATACATTTTCTAGGCGGGGAAATCGTATCCAACAATCTCACATATGTATTTCATGTAATTCTCATCTATTGAAGAAGTGGGGCGGTACATAGAATTAATTATAGCAGACATCTTGTATGAATGCCGCCATTGTTGTAAGTCATGTGACCTCTGATGACGTATGATACCCACAACTCCCAACGAGGCGCAGGCCTTTGCCCCTGCCTTGCCCTTGTCATGCCTGAATTTTTCAATTGATTTGAGCCAATTTTTTGTATAAACAAATGATGAGCATTGTACAATGGGTTGCCATTGAGCCTGAATATGCCATAAACAAATGCTGGGGAAGGTGTTAAAGCTACTGGGGGTTAGTTCAGTTTCTGAGTAGCAAGGAGAGATATGCACGCACAAATTAGGGGACTCTTGGGTGAATTTAGGCATATTTATAATTTGTATATATACTAATATAAATATCCAAACCTTCTCAGTGAGCTTCAGTGTATGTATATATATATATCAATGCTTCAAACTAAACTGTTGTCAGTTCGATCTTTGTTTGTATATGTACCGAGTAGGGTAACCAGTCAGATAGAGGGGGCTAGTGACGTCATCAATAAACAAAAATCGCCACCAGTGGCGCTGTTGCTGACCAATATGTCTGCCTCCTTATAAGACAGAAGCAGACTGTCTTTTCTTAAGTTTTTGCTGGTAAATAATGATGTCAATCACTATAATGCTGTACAAGTACTCTTAAGACTATAATGTTTTTGCTATCCGCACAAAAGAAAATTGGGTGTAAAGAATTGCATTCTTTTGGGTTGGTTTACCAACCCCATTAAGCCGCCCACCCTACCCCCAGCTTGGATTTTGGCCCATCATCTATCACATGGACAATGCATGATCCCAGCATGAAAGAGAGCTGGGGGTCAGTCTGTTTGGTAGAGGGATCCTTTCTTAGCCAATTAGAAGGGGACAGCGCAGGGGAAGTATTGCTAGGAATCCTTTGTCTCTAAATAATTAATTAGCATATTGGCAGTATAAATAAACCTGACGGCTAAGCCATGGGCACTCCGCTGCTGGGCTATGCTGACAATCATGATCATCCGACTTCTCTCACTCCTTCATTATACTAAAATACCGAATCTCTGGGCAAATTGCTTTTAGTTTCTCCCATAGGTTTCTTATATATGACGTTTTGGCTTTAAGACATTCTTAAGGACATGAGTCAATCAGCCCATGTTCCCTTCATTTTAACGTTTTCCTAATGTAGTTCAACCAGATCCTTTCTATTTCACAGTATTGCAACAAAGGTCATCAGTAATCGACAAATAGGGGATAGGGGACAGCTGGTGGCAATATTCCCCCGAGATTCAATTTATTGTAATGACAATACCGTGAATTTGATTTCCATATTCTAAGAAACAATTGCCGAGAAGAAGCGTATTTATTGGTTTTGCCCGAAATAGAAACCTATTATTCTGCTAGTCCCTATGACAAGTTAGACCCATTCAATTCCGGACTCTTCAGATACCCTTTACGCTGAGACCACTTATTGTCTGGTATCACTTGTCTTGGCACCTAGGGGCCTAACTGTCGTGAACACACAGCTCATGCAGTATTATAAAGGATGCGCTACCAGGACACAATAAGGGGCACTTCAAATAACTTTTTCCACTACCCCAAAACTATTGTTATCAATAGGAAGCTCTTTCACAAGAATAGTGATTGTTGGCAAAGGAGAATATATAAGGTCTCACTGTAACAGATGTTCCTCATCAAAATATTAATAAATATAGTTCTATTGAAACCAATTAAGACTTCTTCAAGAATGTTTACAAGTGAAATATAAGAGAATAATTTATTCTCTAAACTGTGCAGGTTATTCAGAGTGTGATTGATTGTATGTATACGAAGTGAATGGCGAAACCAAAGTTATATTTGTGTGTAAATAACACTGAGGCCACCAAACGTATAACCTGTACACAGACACTTTGTATAGAAGACTTTAAAAGAAATTACCGCCTTCAGTACAATGGTGCTGCAATAGATTCTTTTATTAAATAAAAACGTACCTGTGGTACAGATATATCCCTATAGTAACTATTACAACCTTGATAAAAGCATTTGAAAGTCCCTAATAGCCCCTAACCAAGATTCAAGAGTGCCGCCTGTTTACCCACAATCCTTGATTTTGACGTCATCAAGGCCAATGCCTGTGTAGGCACGCACCAGCCAAGGCAGTGCGAGTGGGTTGTGGGCGTGGTTTGGTTGGAGTTTGAATCATGTTTTCCTCATTTCAGATCCCTAATAAGCAGGGTTTTTAAAAAAAGTAATAGTGAGTGGAACATGTTATAACTGGACTGGTAGGGGTTTGTTTGAACTTAGATGGTTGGAAAGTTCTGGTTTTAGTGAGACATGTTTACCACTTACCGAACACCTTCTCTTTCATAAAATCACTCTTCAAAAAGTGAAATCTGGCCAGGAATAATATAGAATGAAATGTATCACATCATGCGAAATTTTGTCGAATAAACATTTAAACAAAAATAGTGATCACCTTTGCCGACCTTTGTGTAGCAGGATGCAAGGTTTATTTCACCATAATGAATATACAATTACAATAATATTCAAGAGTAATAGAGAGAGAAAAAAAGTTTCACAAGGAAAACACCTCCACTCAGTGTGGTTACAGGAGGAGACGTGTATAAGAAAGATTGGGAGTGCGACGTCACAATGATATTGGAACCATCTTGTCGCACTACCTTTATGTCGTCACAATTTAAGTGGGCGTGGCTTTGTTAAGGGATCACCGGGAATATCTCCATCGATGGGTCGATTACATATATTTCCAAAGAGGAATGTGAACTTAGCCAAGTTTTGCATGCAACTATTAAAGGCAGTGTGCCATGATAATAGTATTTCTTTGCCAACAAATTTAAAACAATTTTTTTTAAACTACTAAACTAACTTGAGATTTGAAGTCTGTAACCCTAACTCTGTATAAAGATCAACTGACAATGGTAACCTAGCAACCGCTATGACGTCACTAGAACCCAGACCACTGTTTTGTCCATATCACCCCTGGAGGTTCCCTTAAATGTACACCCTGAAGAAGGAGTAAAGATCTCCGAAACGTTGGTCATATATAATAATAAAACAACTCAAGCAAATATCAACTTGACATCGCCTTTCTTACGGTGTTGGTGTTTATCTCTTTAAATCGGTTTCTTCGCAATCCTCTAGAAAGAAGTGGGTGGACTAAATCCCTCTATTCCCATTCGACTCTTTTCACTTGATTAATATTTGATAATAAAACATACTGCAGTGCATGTACGAACAGTATGAATGTTACATAATCATTTGTGATTCATCCTTTCATTAAGAAACAATTTCTTCCACCTACATTATCACAGGGCGTCGGTAAAAGTAAATTGAAAAGAGTAATTATACATGTAGTTTGATCCGCGTATAACTCTAGGTTACGCATATATTCTGTTCATATTATATTTATGCCCAGCAAGTGCTTACTGAACAAACTAACTACTCCAGTGCCTCCACGTTTTCGCTGTAACACAATATATATATACAGAATCTTATAAATCTTATTTGTAGGTGATAATATAATGGCAGGATTTAAGGGACAGGTAAGGGTTAGCCTTCCCCAATTATTTCTGGCATGAGTAGAAATTATGAAAGTACTCTCAATGCACTGCACCTTAGAACTAGGATTAATTATCAACCTCAAATGGTCTATACCTACTTCAACATAATCTTGTAGCATTATAGCCACCAGCATGTTCTAATCCAGAACTTGTCGAAATTCCCTTGGCATGTTCTCCACATACAGCATATATATTTTTGTTGTTGTAATAACCTATTTACCACCTTACGTTCCGTTTATATGTGGGCGATCAAGAGAGCTGAAGTGTATTGCGGCGCATCAATTTGATGACACGAATTTTCTGAAGTGTCCTTTAAAAGAGTCGACCGAACATAATATGAAATGAAATATGTTAAGAGCCTGTGCGTGGATGCGAAAAGACGCCTTTAATATTAATTTTGGTAATCTAGGGCTACGATTTGAGGAACAATTGTTCAATATTTCATGCTAATGTTGTGCGTAGCATTCAAGGGGAGTGCATATTTAACGTCATCTGCTACAATTTGCATTATTGACTGAGAAATAACAACAATAAGATCTCAAGAGACGCAGATACGCCGAGAGCTATAATTACTAGCTACATTACAGATTTACTAATTTGGTGACGATATGGTACTGATGTATCGACATAAATCATGGTTGCTAAGACGGTCTAAATTGTATATTTGATAGAGTTCAACATGGTTAGAACAGCACTGAAAGAAATTAAATCGGCATTACACAACTGAACCAGTCGAGATCATCTGGTTCGGAGGAAATGCAAATCGAATAAAGAGCGACGGTACTGCCAGCTAGAGCAAATTGCTGTCAACGCCCGAGTTGGAGGCTATTTGATGGAATGTTGACAAGGGCTCGCATTCAATTATCTTTGTGTCAAAATGATCTTAAACTGTGTTGCATTGATTTCTCAGGCCTTCGGGTCAAGGTGCTTAAACATCAAAATATTCCCGCTATAAAATCCTGAAAGTGTATAGTGAACATATTTTGTCCTGCCTAGAACATAGTTTTGATTACCCGTCTAAATTGATAACATTAACTTCAGGTGTTCATGCTCTCAGAGATTATGTCGTAATACTCGGTCATAACATTCACTTTGTGTACTATAGCGCTGGTTGTAATAATCTGCACAGTACACTCACATTAGATTTTGTTTTGCCGCTTGCTTGGCACCTTATGTGCACAGGACGTTTATAGGATTGGCACAAGTAGGAAAATGGGCTAAATCTGCCGGCTTTACATAACATGGATTTATATGTCCACAATAAATGCAATAGAATAAATAAGTGTGCAAAATCCCTTTGCCCGGGTGTGCATGATATTCAGAGCATCATTCGAAGGGGACAACCTTCCATAGGGAAACACGTACAGTTCGTTTCCAGTTTTTGACATCGAATCCGACCAAAATTAACCTAATTGTATCAACTTGACGAGGTAGTGACAATATATAAGCCATAACCCTTTCGACCCGGGCAATGGTAGCTCCACTATAGAGAAACTGATCAGAAATATTTCACATTCGGTTCTTCACACTAACAATGATCTCACATCTCCAATAAATTAAAGTAATGAAAGGAAAGGAAATGTGGGAGAAAGAAGCTATTGAACCATATATAACATTGTTTCATATGTTTCTTTGAAGGTTTACATTAGCACAGAATATATTAACTGCTCGGACAAACATTGTGGATTGGGAACAGTGCCACTTAGTAGTTTGGGGGTGCACTATGTCATTAGATAGCCCTGATCAGTGCACACATATGGCTCGACTGATCATTATACTAATGGGGGCTTGGTCGAACCCGCCATCATACACATGCACTGGCCTGGCATTAGCTTCAACACAATTGAGTCCAATTAAATGGATGTGCACCCCTACAGCCCAAGCGACTAAGTGTCCAGCTATAGTAGGCCTTATTGTTAAAGTATACGTTCGAACCACTCATTTTAGACACACTGTGTGTCCAAATGACAAATCAAATGCATTCCACATTAAAAGGACAATGACCAATTGTGATTGTCCTAAGTGAAATTCAATCATACCATTAGTCATTATAGTATATCCTTTTATAACCTCTTAGAAGAATTAATATTAAGTAGAACAGGGTTTGACAATTCGCGAAGCACGCATAATTAAGATACATTAATTGAAAAATGCACAGGGGTTCAAAGAAAGCAATGAGTCTGGGAGGGGGTGTTAAATATCCCATCCTGCGAAACTGTGAAAATAAAATATTAGAATTCCCCAAAAGGCATTTAGAGAAAATAGATTACATACCTCACGACTGACACTTTTTGAGCCTCAGGAGCGGTTGACCCAGGTTCCCCAGGCATGTATTCAATTTATAGCATATCTGTTCAAAGGTCTCCAAGTCGTCGACTGTTTTATGGATACCAAATAGATGTATCCACACAATTCAGGATTTGCATTGATTGGCTTTATAGGTAGTGCCTCTCTCTTTCCAATAATGCCAATAATAACTCTAAGCTGCTGCCTAACGCCGCCTGGGCCAACAATTGCTAAAGGGTGGATGTAGCTATCGATCATCCGTTGATATGTTTGGCAAGCAAATGATGAGGTAATGAAAGGATATACATAGATCTCGCAACGCTTGCCTCGAATACTCAGTGCAGATAACCGCGTCTTGTAGAATACTCCAACCTAAACAGATATCCCCAAGTTTAGATAAGGATCTGGGGGTTAAGATAACGTAGAGGCCCCAGATCCCTGGATACCCATAGCCTTCCTCTCTCCTCCAGTTTCTCGATCTTTCCCTCCTTTGAATTGTACTCCACTCCTCTGCCTCACTCCAAGGATCTCCTGTGGATCCACCGTCGAAATAAATAGAAATAGAATAGGTAATGTTCGTAGTTTTCTCGAAGTGCTAGGATTTCAAACAAGTTCTCCTTCGACTTGATTCAACAAATCCTTTGCTTTTGTGATTGTGTATCAAATGTGGAAATGTCCGAGGAAAAACAAGAGAGAAACGTGCTTTGAAGTGTTGACGATTGATTGAAGAAACAAAGGAATGAACTTCAATCACAGCATCCCTTCCTTTTTCACTGTGAGTAGGTGAGAGATGGGACAAGTTGTGAATGAGTCGTGTGTGTGCGAGTAGGAGCGTAGGAGAGAGCGCAGTGGGGAACGCCAACTATAAGTACCGTAGTAAGACCAGTAGCAGTCGCGCAGCACCATAGCGCCACCTATCTAGTAATTTGTATCCTCTTGTTGCCGATGAGTGGGCCATGACATGCCAGAAAGAATGGGGCTAGGTCTACCAGCATGGGTTATAGGTGAGTTTGGGGTCGGTTTGGAAAGGTTTTGAGGTATTGAATACTAAAATGATATACTAGCCCTGCATGATGACAAATACGGCAGCATACAACTTGAACAGTTATAATATGGTTAGACTATTGACAGAGGCTAATAATTATTAACATGTGTGTAATCTGGGAGCTTCGTAGGCCCCCGTAGGCCTACATGTTTGTATGTTACCTTCTTGACGTTGTGGCATGTAGCATATTATTGTTATCATCATCATTTGTATCATTATTACTACTGTTATCATTATTATTCTTAGTTGTAGCTGGAGTTGTTTTTCATGAAGCAGCGCTGGTAGTGTTTTTTTAATTAGTAGCTGAAGATGTAGGAACAGTGAATTAAGGTATGGTAGCAACAGTAGCTCGAGGGCCATGCCTAATTGAGTGGGTGATTTACCTTAATCGAAGTCATATATGGTAACATAATGATATCAATGGGGCAATTGGGTGTTGCAGATGGCTGAGTCAAAATGGCTGCGACATCAGGAGAAGCTTCAGAAGATAATCTTCAGAGCACTAAGACTGTCTTTCGGTTGGGAAATGTCTAAGAAAGAACTGCAGATAAAAGGAAAAATACTACCTATAAAATATCGTCGTGAAATTGCTCTCCTGAAAACATTATTTAGGAAGAAAAATAAATATATTGATCAGGAACAACGAGTGAAGGTATTGCGACGAGGAAGAGGTGTCTTATTCAAAACCTTTGTACCCAGGTCTGAGAGGATGAGAAAAAGCTGTTATTATAGGGGTACTGTAATTTGGAACAATCTACCAGAATTAATACGAAATTGCGAGGATTCTGGGGGTTTTGGTGAAAAACTGAAGGACCTGTATTGGTCGAGATTTGATGAAAATGTTGTCTAGTTGCTGCAAAAAGCAGTTTTTAATCAGTCCTAGAATTTTAATGTAAAGCCCTTATAAGGGCTAGGCGATTAGGTATGAACCGCATAGAAATAACTTTGAGGCACCTTTTTCGTATATATGAATTCATGGAATGATGTATGGAATTTGAGACAATAATTGCTTGATTTTGTGATTAGTAATGATGCCAAACAGTATGATAGTTTGAATGTTAATGTGTAGAGGAGTATGTATAAGATAAAATAATAATGATATGGTAAGATCTAATCGTAAAAGAATGGAGGCAACGCAGGAAAATATCCACCGAGTGGACATGCGTATTTTGTATTGAATTTAATGTATCTGTTTGGCCAAATTTGTAATAAAAAGAATAAAAAATCAAGTATTCTAAACTCTATGAGGCTGGTGAGATTGATGGATTTTAACGGTGCTATTTCTATCTCAAGCAGCACTTATAGAGAGATCTCAAGGTTACCTCTTGTACTAAAAAAAATAAACATCAAATCCTTATCACGGCCAATGGAATGCACAAGTGCATTAATTGCAAATGAGTGGATACATGCTATTGTAGTGAATACGGTTTTAAATAGATCCGAGATAATTGGTCTGACCGGGCGTTGTTATAATTGGGTGCACGCGCCTCAACTGAACGCGCTCCCGGTTCAGAAATGGCCTTTCGGATTCCCGCCTTTTCTTACTTGGACAGAGTTCCAGTAAACCAATATCAAAGGTAACTTAAATCTAGTCAACTCTTTTACCATAATGTGTCTTAGAGTGCTTCCGGATGCTCCGGTAAGACTCCGTGTTGTTTCACTGTGTTACTCCTATGTAAAACCATGTTAACTGTTTGACTCTCAACACCTGCAATGATCGTGTACCATAATTGCCACTTGTCCTTTGAGGCCAATACCTGGTCACCTCTGTTGGGTCCGATAAACACTATCGGACATGGTTTGTGTGGAGAATAAAGCCCGTCGTACCTAAAGAGCTGTGTGTCTGGTCTTCTTTCCCTTCGCGAGAATAGATATCGAACTTGGGTAGTGTGAGACGGAAAAACACTACACTATCATATATTGTCAAATGGATCCACGCGTGAAAATATGACGTTTTTTAAGCCTAGTCATAAGAAGGCTCCTTATTGGTTGCCGTTACGCTCGCTCATGACGTCACGCCCATTCATGAGGTCATACACAGTACATGCCGTCGTTCATTAGCCAATCAGCTATACGCTTGTCTAGCACTTTGGCATCAAAAAGCAATATGGCTGGTCATTAGAGAGAAGCGAGGTAATTGAATAGTTTGTTTATGCGTTTATTTTAAAATATGATGGTATAAAAATAGGATGCAACTCGGTTGGTTTCTGACTTACCGTATACGATGCCCACTCGTCTTTTTTCGACCAGGGATATCACTCGAAGCCTGTGGCTTTTCATGACATCCCGAAATCTGAGTTTTAAATTAATTACCTGAAGCTGATGAATACAATCCCATCCAGACTCATTGAGCAATGCAGAACTCTGCCCAGCATGTACACTCAGTCTGCCCCTGATTTGGGTTCACCAGCTATGTAGTGGAAATGATGGAGTGAAATACAAATTTTAGGTTTGCAATCAAGTTGTATTTGACACTTCTTCAAGGTCAGTTGATGCTAAAGAAAGAAACTGCATAACTGCAAACGTAATCAACTAGAGCCCAGGAACAGTCTCTATCTAGTATGTATCTTGGGCGATGTGATGTCTAGAATCCTTGCTTCCGCACAAAGTCATCTGTCAATATTCTCGCAAATGTGTATGAGTCTCAAATTGGACAATTCCTCATGTCGCCAACTCTCGTCGTGCAGATGTAGGATATAGCGCCCATTTTCAACAACATATCAGTGAATGTGTGCTTCCATCCTGATGATCATACTAATTCGCTTTAATGAAAAAACAGGCCACGTGGAATGACGCAAAATGCCAATTTTAAGCTATTTAATCCACTTCCTTGGTCACTAGTATGTCTATATGCCATGCCTTGTTTAGTGATATCTCTATAGAAAGCTACGGTATGAAAAGGCCACCAACTTGTTATAAAAAGGAAATGAAATGTCTTTTAGATATCTCTTAAGTTAAAGTAATATAGGAGAATCCCAGGGTTATCAAATACATTTCGCCGAACACTATATTAACATATTTAAAAATCTACAACTTACTAAATCTATGAGAGGAAGTCCAATGCACACCAATACACACAAACGAGGATACGCATACATATCATCCGTATGTATATATACATCCACATCGAAGTTTATATGGATGGATATCCCCTAGAGGTAGATCTTATGAATAGCAGACGAATTATATGCTCTCCCAATTGGTGTTTGGGGTTGCCTTATACATATTATATATAAAGCAACCCCAAACTACACACCAATTAGGACAGCATCTAGTTATATATAGCCGAATCCTATGAACTGTGGGCCTATTATGCCTTTTTCTTCCAAATCTCATTGTTAATTGTCTTTCAGTATTTCAGCTCTCCTTATCAGAGTGTAACAATACTGTATTACTACATATTATAAATATATTTATTATAGATCATATATAATCCAATTCAGAAAGATTCCAGAGATCCATTTTGATCATTTTAAGTCCAATACTAAATCATAAAAAGTCTATAAATCCAATTCAGAATGTCACCTTTGTGCCATAAAATGGAATGAAAGCAAACCTTATTGACCTGCTTGCTGATCTTGCCACTGATGGTTACCAGCAGGTATATAACCAATCATAGAACATGTTACATTACACGATGGGAAAGGCCTAATGGTCAAATCGTCGTCCTAAATTTGTAGGTTTTTTATGATTGTTAAAGGCGAATTGTACATGTGCTGGTGACTTCACCCATATATATTAGGCCAAAACGACACGTTACTATTAATTGAGATGACGTCATGCTGTCACCGGGAAAGGGCACACAATAATTTAAGGTGAATATCTGTGTACCAACTTGACAACACTTTCCCAAAGTAACTGCCGATACTCAGTGACAGTGACAGGAATCATTGATTGCAAAAGTGTCCAAAAAGTATTAGAGAATGAGGGATTGTCAGGTAAAAGTCGGACGTGTGGAATTATTTTCCCTCAACCTCGTCTTGGAAAATAATTCCAAACAACCGACTGTTACCCGACAATCATTCATTCACTAATGCTTCATTTTTGCCATCAAATGTATCCCTTTTGTTACATACCAGCCGCCAAGGAGATTTATTTCTTTGACAGGAGATTGAGGAGGGTAACATTGCCATCAGCCCTCCAGCCAGAACTGTACTGTGTTCATGCTATGTCAGTGAATTTATATTACATAAATACATGTAAATACACACATGTATAAGAAAGTATTATGATAATTCTAATCTGATTTATTATATAGATCATGGCTCCCTCAGTAGGCTATATTATTTCTCTCATTCCCTGTAAAATAACTGACCCATCTCCAAGAAATCCATAACGCAGAGCCTTGAGCAACCCTCTCATACAGTTCAGATTCAGCCCCAGCCCCATTGACTATTAGGTTGTATCCCTTGATATCCTTTTATATACTTTATATCATTGTGTTCTTGATTGAGTTATTGACCACTGGCGAGTCTCTGATCCCTACTAGGTGGGATAATCGCTCTTGTATCCTTTGGCCATATATATCACAGATCTTATACTTCCTCTTGTTTTGTAATTGTCTGTTGCTCGTTCTCTGTATTTTGCCTCTCTGTACTCTGTAATTGTACGTTCTGTATCGCCCCCTGTGTCTGGAGTGTATTATACAATGAGGATAATTATATTCCAATGTATGTAATATATATTACACATCCTTATGCCCACTAAGCAAAGGTGCAGGCATACACAAATACATGCATGCATACAAATACAGCTGCTAAACTTGTATTTTTACTATACACTTATCCTCCCGAAATGGGCCCAGGGTGTCTGGGGAGAAATCTGTATTAACCTTCTCAGAAGCTAACGATATTCGTGCAATAGATTAACAAGTATTTGAAGTGTCCTACTCAAAAATAAAAAAAGATTGACTAATAGATATCTCAAAGAATCACTTTGAAGTTGAGGTTTACCTTTTCATGGTAGACCTACGTCAGTTATACAACCTTCCTTTTCAAGATCACCTCCCCAAAATTAATCCTTCTATAATTTCTGTATATGATTACTTAAGAAAACAATAGCTGAGGCCTAACATTTCTGTCCATCTATCTTTTAAAAAAGGTTATGGAAAATATCCATCCCCCCAATTCTTAGCTGACATAATATTTGTTAATTCTTTTTTTGAGGTAGCTACGTCGGAGTGAATTTATTTTTTTCATCCTTAATGTCCTTTCTTCCCTTACTCAACACTGCATGGATACTTACATTTTGATAATGCTGTATTTTGTTATTCTGTTTGTGGTACTTTACTTGCAGAAACTGTTGAGTACCCAAACGTAGGTACCGTTTACACTGACGCATTATACCGACCCAAGGCCCCAGACCCCGGCAGCTGACCCCAGCAGCTGACCCCAGACCCCAGACCCGCCGATACATGTAGATACCAAGCGTTTTCCCCATATTTTGGATAAGTTTCTATTTCCGTTGTTCTTCACGTGTTCAAAGTTTTAAAGGGGGACTAGAATCGATGTGAAAAGCATACAACTATCATGCTAACATTGACATATTAAACCAATTTTTCCACCCCTACGTAGGCACTATTAAGTTTTAGCCATGAATCTTTTTCATGCCCGTATTTTCATGTCTATCCGGAGAGGTAGATTATTAACTGTTTTTATTTAGATATAGATTTAAGTGTCGCACGACCTATCACTATAAGCCGAATGTGTGAATTATTTATTATTCAAATCAATAGAGATTTACCCAACGTAGTTATTCCATATTTCTAGCGGTTTTAGGGGTTTTAGCCGTGACAAATTAATATGTAAAAAAGAAAAAGACAGTTGCCTCAGTTTAGTAAACAATCAATTAATCCTTCAACAAATTGCTAATTAATAAGACACTTCCACATATTATCTAGCACAAACGTATTTTGGTTCCATTTTTCAATTATTGTTAACATAACCTTTCTTAACATCAAAAAAACTTTCAATATTTTAAAACTTGATCCCATTTTTAATCGTTTGGTATTCAAAATATTTAAAACGACAGCACGTGCCCCAAGATGTTGTGACTGTCGTTCGAGGCGGGACCAGTGCGTGCATGTGCACATGGACCTTATACGAGCAGTTATCCTCTCCATGTTGTAGTTCAAGTTTGGTTTTACTTTCGACACCAGAGGAGAAATAAAGCTATAATTTTGTATATTTGGTTCGATATTCCTCACATCATTATATTATCGTATACCCTGTGAGGTCGTATGGCTACAACTGCAGAATTGGCCACAATCCTCCTCCAAATTGGTCGGTCCCTCGTGGCTGACTTAAGTATTAAAGTTGTTTTCGGTAAAGGAATGCCTCTAGGCATAACCCTGAATTCAAGGCATTTCTTATCTTGTAGAAATGAAAGGAATTCGTTGCCTCCATGAGCTACACTGGACGGGTGAACAAATACAAATTAAGTAATCATGCACCTCATAGATTATAATAAGAGGAAATTGAAATTCAACAATATGCCAGATATAACCAAACAGTCTAGGCAAAATAAAACAATGTTTGTCAAGTGATTTCCAAATACTTCATGGCATGCAATAAGTTGATAACGCCAATTTAGCCTATCTAAAACAATTATTTTTGCCGATCGTCCTATTCTTCTTATGATGACATTAGACTTGTTTATGGGACCCAGATCTGTTTAGATTGCTGTGTTTTAATGCCATCCAACAGGCTGACTGACAACAGTTGGTTTTGTCCCTTTTATTTGACCAAAGACCGGTAATATGGGACAATTGTTCTGAATTACCTTCATTACTACAAAAAAACCACTCGCGGTTGACAGAAGTTATGGCCATTAAAAAAGAGGCGATAAAAATCTGACACACACTATTAGGAATCACCCATGATTTTGAAAAAAGAATTTTATTGAGATCGTGAAGTTAACGTTAGTTACTCTTAACAAATCATGCGTACATATATATTATATATAGGCCTATATATAATATATATTATATACATGTAGTTTTGAGATGCTCCCAAACCAAAAAATACTATTGATTGACATATGTGAAGCTTAAATGTTAAAGGTTAAATCTTTAAATTTATTTATTATATGCGCATTCCATTTGAGAGGTGTGATAAGTGGGGTGCAATAAAACTATTTGTATTGTATGTGTACGATAAAAATTCGAATTGGGGTTTGTTTTAGCTTTTAGATACTTTATGACGATTCAAAACCCAAAACAAAGGTTTATATATATATATATATATATATATATATATATATATATATATATATATATATATATATATATATATATATATATATATATCAATATATATGCTAGGGGCATGAGCCCCAATCAGTCAATCAATTAATCACTGGCCACAATCTCAAACCACATACTATATAAGTATTACATGAATATTAACCCCATCGACCATCGACCTTATATTTGCCCTAGCATAGAAAGGTTTTTTTTCCTGTTCCAGACTTTTTTTTTAATAATTAATAAATAAAAGAGTGAAACATATCAAGCTCTTTTCTCGCCTATGTGAGCTAGAATTTAATTCGATAGCATAAAAAACCCTAATAGTGTGTTAAATGTGAATAGTTTCTTCATTTATTCTAATCGGCGGAAAATTAAAAAGAAAAATGACTAGGTATGTTTTGATCTAAAGAACTTAGATTCACCTTATATTACTCCAAGGATTCTATTTTTTTTAAAAAATAATATCAATGGAGGTTATTACATGGAAGAGATTTCGGCCTTTTCTTTCATGTTATATCCTATACTGGAACTTTGATGTGTACTCTTTGAATAAAGTAATCATTACCCTTTTGCTATCGTATTAAATTTAGTCCAAAATTATATAAATACTACAATGCTATGTGCAACTCTGTTCTTTATTTTAACAAAAGGAGGATATGATTCATAAGGTAGGAATACAAAAATGCTGTCCGTATTCTTAATGATGCTTACAGAAATGAAGATATAAAGGAAATATTCTTTATAAAGGAAGTATTACATGAATATTAACCCCACCTAGTGGAGGTTCTAAATGCGCATAATCAGTGCAGATATATTTGTAAGATCGCATGTGCGTGCGCATACTGTGCGGAGGTACATATATGGATAGTAGTATATAAAAAGGGTTGATACAAAACACTACACAAGTGCTCTGAACTGTCTTGGTATTTTTTTGAAAAAGGAATAATAATCACAGAAGTGGAATCTGAAGTGGAAGAAATATGTTTTATCAATTTGTAAGATAATAATCGTTTTTTGATTCATATTCCTACCATGATTATAAACATCCAAAGTTAGAAAAGAGCTATACGATTATACTATTCATATAGATCTGATGTAATAGGAAAAGAACTTTAAATATGTTAAATATATATAGCTTTTTTTGATTTCTCATGATCATAAGTATCCCAATCAATGTAAAATTCTCGGGAATAAAAGCTTTTGTTAAGGAAAAAACCCAACCAAACCCCTCTCCTTTTGCTGGATATCATGTGATGGCAGTCATAGAGAAAATACAGGATGCTGCCTTTATCCTATTGTTGGTACCTGCAGGAGGTACATGTGATTTCTGCATTAGGTCGGAGATTTTGATTTTGTTGGTACCCAAGGGAGAATTTATGTGATTTCAGCAAAAAGCGGGAGATTTTGATTTGGAAACGGGAGGACGGGAGGAATTTCCAAATTCGGGAGGTTTGGCAGCTCTGGGTAATGAATGAAATAATCAAATCAAAACTGGACATGGAAAATCTTAGAGAAGTTACTCATGTAATACGTTTAAATGCAGGAAATGTTATCATTGTAGAAAAACCATCACTAGGAAAGGTGAAAAATTCCCATCACTATATATAATTGGGCCAGTTAATACGTGGAATAAACTACCTGTCTATATTATAAGATCTGAAAAATGGCAACGAGTGGTATGTTTGATTGCTGTTAATTGAATGATAATTGATCTGCCCACAAATGCTCAATTTCTTCCAACAAATACCCATCCAACAAATTTCCTAGCTCATCGCAACTTAACATCATTTGAGCCTGTCTTTCATTAACACCCAATTAACACGCCCAGGAGGACAAACGATGTCCAAAGACAATAATGTTTCCACATACAGATCACAGGACCTCCAGGGTGATATTGCATCGGCATACAAGTCAACCAACGAATCAATGCATGCACTAATGCACTCGCATGCAAGTCCAACCCGGTTATTACCAATTATCACCATGCAATTACCTCCAATTATCGAATAAGTATAATGCACGGGGGGGTGTGCATTATTATCCTATAGACTGGTGCCACATAGAGATAACAAAATTTCTAGAGGCATTTTTTGTTTATTTTTGGTATACGGTGGTTTTATACTAAATTGAGGCTGCTGAGTCTGAAAATGCCAGTAAACAAATTCTCTTCCCCATATGACTTGGCTGACAAAAGTGACTTTTGGATTTCAATTGTGGCAATGTCCTTGGAAGCAATGTTCTGTAAGAGCTCTGTTTGTGAAAATATGTGCATTGACTTGAGCTGGGTGTAGAGGCTGTTTTCATCTCTATCATCCTGCTCTTTTCTGCTGGGCAAAGTCTTATTCAGAATGATGCCATTCTACTCTACTTCATACACTGTGTATGTTTCATTACTGATGTGTGATCGCAAATTATATGACAGGGCCCACTTATTCAAAGCTTTCCTTGTCTTAGTGATACCAACAATGGCAACCCCACATTTCCCTGTTGCATTTAGCCACTCCTGCGCATGGTCTGCATCAATTTAGTTGAAGCATCTAGTGGATCTTTTAACAGTAAAACAACCTTTTTTGAATTCAGCCGCAACTTCTCTTGGGAGATTATTCATGTCAGCCAGGTAGACTGACCCCCACTTGGCATAATTTGAGTGGTCATAATGATGGAAATAAGGCAACATGCAGTTGAAAGATTCCAGATGAACGTCCCATAAACCATCACAATAACTATGTGTCAGCATGAGAAGAATTGAAACCATTTGCAAATAGTGCCACCAGAACAAGAAGTTAGGGTTGTCTTTGGAGTTCATTTGGGCAAACTCCTCCAGAATATCCTGAATATCAATTTGTTCAAATATTGATATCAGTTCCTGACTTTTAGAGGAAGACATAATTTGATGAATCAAACCACTGTGCCTTTCTGAGATGAAGTCGCAGAGGTCAGGAAGGACAAGTCGCCATATTACTCGAAATGTAATCTTGTGTGCTCTCATACCCTTGCTGTAAGCTTTTCCATTAAGGACATGCTCAACTGTATTTTGTCCAGGGAGGCCACTCTCCACCCAAGCATCATATATACCTATATACCTATATACCTTGTTGACCAATGACCTTTAGAAAACTCATGGCAATATGTAAGGCACCAAGCCTAATGACCAACTTATGGTTGTATTCTGGTGTTAGCCATTTAATTTCAAGCAGTTTACAATATAGCGCTTGGTCAACTGTAATGACTGTGTGTCTCATACCAAGTTTTTCTGCAACAAACATACATCTTTTAACAACTATGTTTAGTGTATCTAGTTCATGTGCAGGTGCTTGAATGATGGGCATATATATATCCAACTGTGGTAATGGGAGACTTGTTTGTAGACATCCCTATGTGCACACCCATTCTGCCTCACAGCATTTTAGGCCTATGTAAAGTGTATGCCTCAGTGCGACCAGCAAATAAAAAGCAGTCCACTCACTGGTCAAGCTACAAGCTTTCCTAGAGGGGCATAGTGCGTGACTGCATACTGCACACACTGTACACACATACACTGTACTGCACATTCCCAAACTATATAAGCATTTATAAATTTGCATCTTGCAAAATTTACCCTAACATTTAGCAATATATGTTCCCAGTGTGTCCTTTACAGTGCATGAATACGCATCACAAAACTACCCTCAAGCATCTAGGCTACATTAAGTTCGGGAAAATCCACATTACCTGGCACTTCACTCACCTATAGCTGGCATTTCACACTCCCCTGTCAATCATTACACCCACCTCACCCTCCCTGTATTCATAAACCCCTCTGCGCTAAAACTAAACAGTGTCAACTGTGCATTTTAGCACTAGAGGGCGCTACAGGCAGGCCTGTCATTATTACTAATTCTTCTATATTAAAAGCACAACCCATGTAGTATTTTGACATAATATGCACTATTGGAATTAACCATTATATATCTTGAATTGTTTTTGGTGATATTCTTCTATATTTTGTCTGTGTAATCATTTGTGGGCAATTGTAGAGGATGTGTAATCAAAACACCGCCAATCATTTACATTTGTAAATGATTGTGCCTCCTTACCCGCTACACTGCAGCCTATGAAACAGTGCGTCAAGTGTTTATGAAACAACTTGTGGGGAGGTGCATTTTGACACGCAACCTGTTGTGCATTAAAATCCGGCACCCCAGTGCCAATGTGTCAATGTATCTTTTCATTATATTCTGTCCAGCCATGTCTTTCATCCTCATTTTCCTGCTTATAAATGAAAGCTAAATCTCTTGCTTGAGCAGATTTTGCTTTTGATCCACTGGGAAGGTACCAATTGCTTTCAATCCTATCAAAGATTGGAATGCCCCTACCCGGGATGATATTAGTGTTACTAATTGAATCCCTTAGGGGAACATGATAGATAGCTGATATATTCGCATTCATATAGACCCAATTTAAAGGATCACAATGGATTGCATAATAAGGTATTAACCTCATATAATCTATCAAAGCAATGCAACTCAATCCCCTAGTCTATCAAGTGTATGGAAAGTCCTGTCTACAATACAACACATTTTACTGACCCATGGTCAATATACTATTTGTCTGGGTGTTCTTTAACAAAATAAACAAGCAATTTCATAATATGCAGTTGTATATTATTTAAGTTAACAAAGTTGGATCTATTAAAAAGGGAAAATAAACTAGGCTTGCAAAGATGTACATGTATTAGATCATCTCCATGGGATTGACCTTGACCTTGAGGAATTATCCGATAATAGTAATCAATTTTTTTCCTGAAAATTATTTCAAAGTATTTTTGTTGATGAAATCACATTTCTTTGTTAAGCAAACTTTGTGAAACTTCTAGAAAATGCGCTTTGATGTTTGGGTAAATGTTCACTTAAAATCAAATGTGCTTCATTTTTTCAACAATCAATATCTCTATGAATATTGGTCTATAAATGGTGTCAAATGGAAGCTCATTAATAGGCCTTTATTCCATTTTATAATGGCTATTGGCTAAAAACAACAGTTTTTCTTCTGTTGTCATAGAATTTTCAAAAACTTCAAACTTTGTAGAAAAATGCATTTTTTTTATTTTTTGAAAATCCATATAAAACAGAATATTTATTGCACAGTAAGAAAATTGACATCAAATGAAAGCTGATGATCTCCTCTAAAAATGATTTTATACATTTATAAGGCTGTGATTAATTTCCTGGTAGTTATGACAAGAAATTTGACACAGAGATTTGACATAAATGCCCCCTGCTGGTAGGAGGGAGCAATATTTCAGGGTAGTAACTGGCATTTTCGGACTCAGCAGCCTCAATTTAGTATGAAACCACCGTAGACCAAGCATTAGCAAAAAATGCCACTAGAAATTTTTTAAGACATAATATGTAGTTTGGCACCAGTCTACTACTAGAATCATATAATGCCTAGTTGTATTTAGTGGTGGTAATTGGTACCAAATTTTCTGTGAATTTGTTCAGGTAAAAGAATGGTAATAATGCATAAAAATGGCTAAAAGTGTGTTAATCTATTATATATGGGACGTCTGCTGAATCTAATTATATCAGGAATGAAGTCACAAAGACGGAGGTTGGCCTGAACCACCAAGAAACATAGAGGTTTATTGTACCATAAAGATTATATAAGCATAAGAAAAAATTTCAGTGTGTGAATGGTTGGGTGAACGGGCTTGGAGTGAGGATTGTTATGATAGAATGAAAGGGCGTGGCATTATGAAGTGGGCTTACCAAGGAGGAGGGCGTGGCCCTAGTCACTGTTGTCATGCTCCCGACCCAATATACGTGGTGAGATCTCACCACCACATATATGGGACATCCGCTGAATCTAATTATATCTGGAATGAAGTCACAAAGACGGAGGTTGGCCTGAACCACCAAGAAACATTGAGGTTTATTGTACCAAAAAAGGCCAAACCAAAGAATCACTGAGATAATTTGTCGGCAGTAAATGTATTCACCTTCAATTTCAGTTCCAAGTCCGGGGTCATGTAGGAATCCACACAAGAAGAGACCCAGTGGCCTCTGGATTTTATGTCTGATAATGATATGCCAATTGATGCCATGTGCATGGCCCGGCGAGATTGGGTAGAGTAGACGCTCTCTATGGAAGACAAGGCGACTAGATGAGATAAACAAAATTTAGTTCATCATAGGCAGGCTTAGGGCATCGATGGGTCACAAATATCATGGCAGTATTAGGTAAAGAGTCAGACGCCCACACTTTAAGTAGCCAATGCAAGTAGTGTAGAGAGAGTCATTTGTCTCTGTCGGGTACGCTTCGGGTCGAGTGACACCGCCCCCACCCGTTAGGTGGCGCCTCTGCATGGGGGGTGGGGTTAATTCCACCGCCACCCACCAGGTGGCACCTCTGCTTGGTGCTTTAGGTCTCCCCTCCCACTAGGGGCCGCCTCTGCATGGTAGGAGCATGGTAGGAGGGTGGGGTTAATACATTGCCAACACACTAGGTGGGGTCAGGTGGGGCATCTGAGAGGTTCCACACAAACCACCAGGCGAGACCCCCTCATTGGGCTTGGGTTAAAGTCCTGATGCTTCCCTCATCCACTAGGGGACTCCTCTGGAAGGGGGGTTTGGGTTTGGGGGAGAGTAGTGTTATTTCTCTCCACCAGGTGAGGGAGGGAGAGGTTTTTGAGTAGGGTCTGCTTTGGTTAGAGTGTGGGATATACATAGTTGGAGCTACCACTGTGTTCGCTTGTTGGAAGCTTTAACTGTCAACCACCCCCTCCCCCTCCCACTAGACATCGGGTCGCGGATCAATGGTTTTATCACATGTGAAGGACTGTATATATAAGCAGAGGGGAAAAAAGAAGTGGGGGACGAGCTTTAATCCATTACTCATCAGAAGAGGGCAACGATAATTGATTAGAGGAGTCAATAGAGACATCGTCGTATTACTAAATAACGCTCGCAAATTGCGTGGATATTTAATGGAATTTGGAGAGTGTATGGAGCAGCAAGTACGTTTGCGGAAGGAATAAAACAAAAACAAAATGTTTGTTGTACACGCCACATGAGCAATTTATTTCTTCAAACCCCACATATATGGTGAGTAACCCTACTTTCTTTAAAAACAGATGCGGATCATTTGGAATGAAACATTTGAATATATGAATATTAAAACAAAAATAACGTTAATATAACTTATTTTAATGATAATAAGAGCAAATCCTCTCATGTACAATATCTAAAACCCTGAGAAATGGAGCACCGGTATTTGAGCACCAATACGGTTTATATCACATGTTTTAAAAAAAAATGGACGCGAGCTACTCTACATATAAAGCATGCTTTCATATATCACTAATTTTACATGAGTTTATGGATATATACACTCTTAATAGACATATGCTGCACCTCATATCGCTCATTTACCACATCGCACGACTAGCATTTAATCATGAAGATGTCCGTATGAACATCCCTAATATTAAAAATAAACAGGGGTGGGACATATCGCGTCAATCGAAGTATGGAAATATACAGCATAAGTATCCATATGAACACTGTTTATCACGAGTGCAGTGTTTGGGATATGGGGTTATATATAAATATAACGTAAAAACGTGTTCTGCATCCTTTTATATTAATAGCATATGTATAAAAAAACGACGTGTGTGTGTGAGTTCCAGCCTCACTCTCGGTGGTCGTGCACATCAACCGCGACATCTATCTTCGCCATCTGCAATTAGATATGTGGTGAATAAGAGACATTGTTTATATTTTTTCAGATTATGGATTCTTCAAAATCTGCATATTGCCGCCACTGTAATACAAGGTTTGAGTCAGAGGGGAAGAAGAAGGACCATTTATCGACATGTGCCTCATATATCGAGTCAAGGAAGTGTAGACATTGCGGAAAGGTGTTTTCTAGACCGGTGAAGAAAAGAGCGCACGAACATGGGTGTAAAAAAAAAACACACGCTAATTTAACTATCACACCCTCATCACCCCAACCATCCACATCAATTGGGGGAGAAGCAATGGATCATGACGCGTCCCAACGGGGAAATAACCCCAAATTTACAATAGGGAAGCGTAAAAGGATGCTTAAATGCCATGACTGTGACGAACAATTTGAAGGGTGGCATAATTTATTCCACCACAGGCGAAAAGAACACTCCCGCTATAAGGGCGAGTCTGCTCAAAACTCGTCCTCCTGTTTTCAAGAGGATGGACTCCATTCATACCCTTTTACTCCAGCGAACGCACCGTGGATGGGTGAGGATGGGGACGTCGCATATCCTGAATTAAGAAACATATATGAGGACAATAAGAAGTTGATATTGGGGGCGCATGAGAGGGGAAAGGTTAGGGGCGTTTATAATTTTCCCCTAGATATGAGTGGGAGTGAAATGGGTATCGGGGATAAATTAGGGAAAGTGTTTGAGTGTGAGTTTGAATCCTTTAAATTCAACATAGCTTTTGGGTACATCTTAAAACATGTAGAGACAGGGGAACTGAGGTATTTTACTGCCTACTTGAACAACACGGTGTTCAACTTCCCCAGATCCATTTCGTCTCAAAGAGATCTTCTTGAGGTAATTAGCGATCTAAACAATAAGGAGGAGGGATGGTGGACGAGAGTAGAGCGTCCAAATACAAAGTGGACTTTACTATGCATCACAAATGTGAATTTTTTTGTTTTTAGGCGTACATACCCAATAGGAGCCCCTCGAAAATTTCCGAAACATCTTCAAGATTCCACATCAATAAAATTATTGGAAAAAAATGCTCGAGGGGAGGGGTTTACGGACAACTTGTGTTTGTTTAGGTGTTTGCTTTGCCATATTGAGCCGTCTTCTCCCCACCACTCCCGGAAAAGTGTATACGATGTGTATAAAATATATCGCGACTTTGTGGGGGATGTAATCCCCGATGACCCAAATCAATTTGAGGGGATGAGGTTGGGGGATTTGGATGTATTTGAGGAGTGCTTTGGGATCGGTGTGTATGTTTTATCTTTAGATGAGGATTTATACTCCTCTCTTATTAGAAAACCAAAAGGTTTATACCCCGATGTGATGCATTTAAATTTATTTCAAAACCATTTCAGTTTCATATGTAGAATACAATCGTATGCTAAAAAGTATGTGTGCAACATTTGTGATAGACACTTTAATAGAAAGGGGAATTTAACACGCCACTCAAACAAATGTTTTTTGAAGACAAAATTTAAATACCCGGGAGGAGTGTATACTCCCCCGTGCTCCATATTCGATGATTTGGAGCAGATAGGTATACACACAAGTAGCGATATTCGCTATTATGAGTGGTTTTGTGTGTATGACTTTGAAGCATTATTGGAAAATATGGAGAATAGCGATAATGATACAACTCAGTTAAAATGGACATCCCACCACATCCCAATATCAGTTAGTGTTTGCTCCAACATTGAAAAATATACGGAACCCAAATGTTTTGTAGAGGAGAATCCAGATTCGTTGTTAGATTGTTTTGTTTCATACCTAAATGATATTAGTGAAGAGGCAAATATACTCGCAATCGCGAAATGGGAGGGAGTTTTTAGACAATTAGATGAGAAAATAGGACGGTGGGAAGCACAAGTTGGGGAGACGGATAAACAAAAAGCAGAAGCTAATGTTGCTAAAAGAAAATCTCCCCCTCAAATGATGCTAGATCACATTTTAAACATAAGACGGAGGTTTGAGTTGTATACATCTCGTTTACCCATATTAGGTTTCAACTCTTCGAAGTATGATATCAACCTCGTCAAGAAACACTTATTGCAAAAGCTTGATCTCTCTCTAACTTTAAAGAGGCGTAGGCGGGGAGGCACTAGAGGGTCTACTAAACGTAAGAAGACAGGTTTGGGGGGAAGCGATTTTATTTTGATGGATGCGTGTGATAGTGGAGACGAAACAGATGGGGATGATGAGAGTTGTTCGAGTGATACTGATGGGAGTGGGGTGGTGGGGGATTTGACTTTTGATGACGAAGGGGAGCGGGGGCGTATGTTTGGGGATGCAAAATCACACGAAAATCAGAATGTGGACAAAAATGTGTTTGTGATTAAAAAGGGGAACGCTTACTCTGCAATTACGACACCGAAATTTCTCTTCCTAGACATTTCCAATTTTTTGGCCCCCGGCACAAACTATGCTGGTTTTTTACGGGGGTATGGGATAGAGGAGAAAAAGGGTTATTTCCCATACGACTATTTAGACTCATTTAGCAAGTTGAGTGAGGGGAAATTACCCCCATATGATTCATTCTTTTCAAATTTGAGGGGAGTTAATGTTTTACATGAGGAGTATGAAAAGTGGCTTACTTCAAACAAATCATCCCCCGAACCCCAATCAGGAGTTCAAAAATATGATGATTTACTTCACTTGTGGGATGAAAAGAATATGACTACGTTTAAGGATTATTTAGTACATTACAATAATTTGGACGTTTCTCCGTTTGTATCAGCCGTATGTAAACTACAGCAATTTTATTTTGAAAAAGAGCTGGATGTGTTTAAAATAGCGATAAGTGTCCCGGGTATCGCGCGTCAAATGTTGTTTAGAACGAGTAGGGATCATGGAGTCTACTTAACAAATTTTGCCAAAAGGGATGCGGATTTATACCACACGCTAAACCAAAACATGGTGGGGGGCCCTTCGATTGTTTATTGCAGACACCAAAAAGAAAACGAGACGTTTATTAGAGGTGATGAAACAAAGCCCTGCGCACGAATTCAGGGGTTTGATGCCAATTGTTTATACTTATATGCATTAGGGGGGACATTACCATGTTACAATTACATTCGGAGGCGGCGAGAAAACGGGTTTGCTCCACTACATTCGTGGAAACACTTATCAATGTATTATTGGATGGATTGGGTTTCAAGAACTAGACAGATTAAAATATCCCACAAATTGAATAGCGGGCGAGAGTGTCGGATTGGTCACTATTACGTTGACGGATTTTCTAGTTTGACTAACACGGTGTGGGAGTATCAGGGATGTTGGTGGCATTATCATGATGAGTGTATGCCGCCAACAAACGACCCGTCTCTTTTGGAGCGACAGAAAAGGGTGGAGGAAAAAAAACAATTTATTCTCGCAATGGGTTATAACTATGAGTCCATATACGAATGTGAATTTAATAGTATTGTGCAGAATGAAAGTGATTTGAGAGCGGAAATTGATAAAGTCCAACCACCCTTCTACCAATCAAACAAGGGAGGTGTGAGCGAAAAGCGGATTATTTCGGCTGTTGAGACGGGGGAGTTGTATGGTATTTTAGAGGTGGACATTTCCGTCCCATCAAAATGGGGTCCCGGTAAGGAGAGGGGGTTGACACCTCACGCATACTTTTCCGAATTCTCCCCCATATTCTGTACAACAGATATTCCTTATGAGTGTATAGGGGAGCACATGAAGGATTTCTGTTCAAACGGGGGTTCAAAAGTTGGTGCGACAAGGAGATTGCTTGTGGGGGGAATGGCTGCGTCGAGAATTCTGTTATCGTCGGATTTGATGAAGTGGTATTTGGAGCACGGGTTAGTCGTCACTCAAGTATACCAAGTGGTTGAGTTCACTCCCACCAAATGTTTCAAATCTTTTGAAAACGATGTAACTGCCGCCAGACGTGAGGGGGATTTAAACCCGGATTCGAGCGTGATGGCTGACACTACAAAGTTGTTGGGGAACTCGGCATTTGGCTCGTTGATAATGGATAAAACAAAACATCAGAATGTTGTGTATGCCGAAGATGAGTATACAACAAGGGAGTTAGTTAACGACCCTCTGTTCGCGAATTTAAGCGAAATTTCTGATAACCTATATGAGATCCAAATGGCTAAAAAAACAATCAAGTTGGACTTGCCCATTCACTTGGCTTTCGCACTCCTCCAAACAGCTAAATTGAGGATGCTCTCATTTTATTACGACTTCTTGGATAAATTCATTGACAGGAGCGACTTCGAACTTTGTCAGATGGACACTGACAGTTTGTACATATCGTTTTCCAAAAGATCGCTTATAGAGTGTATCAAACCCCACATGAAAATGCAGTTTGACCGCCAAATTCTGAATTCCTGCGTCGAAGGGTATGAGGCGAGTTCAAACGCTTGGTTCCCCCGCAAGTGTTGTGAGACGCATACGAAGTATGACAAAAGAACTCCCGGGTTATTTAAATTGGAGGCTGAAGGGGATGAAATGATTTCTTTATGCTCCAAATTATACTTCTTAAAAGATTCCACAGAATACAAAATGAGTTGTAAGGGGGTGAATAAATCGAGAGTGTACGATCCTTACACTCGGTTTTTAGAGTGTTTAAAGACAAAAAGCAGTAACATGGTGGAGAATAAGGGTATTCGCCACCACAGAAATACAATGTGTACATATGCGCAAAAAAAAGTGGGCTTTTCATACTTTTACTGTAAGAGAAGGGTGATGTCTAATGGCGTGTCGACAGAACCTTTAGACATAGTCCTATCGCCTTACCCCTCGGATGTTTACATAATAGAGGGGAGCATGTGTATTCTCTCAATATATAACGAGTGCTTGTTGGGATATGGGGGCAAGAATTTTAGCTCAATAGACCACCTTTTTCAATATAGAAAGGCTATTTTCCACAATAAACATGATTTGGGAAAAGAAATAGAAGTGGGTTACCCGCATTGTCGCGATATATTTAAGAAGATGGAGTACAACATTAGTGTGGGGTGGGTGAATAACAGGGATGAAGTGATGGAAGAAATAGTTATGTTAAAATATGGGTTAATGGTCAATGATTTCAAACCTTTGTTGTGTTCTCTAAAAAATAAGAAAATTGTACATTGTGGAAGTGATTTTGATAAATATTGGACAAGTGGGTTGGAGTTTGGATTATCGAGAGTTGTACGTCCCGAAATGCATCCGGGTTTAAACTCTTGCGGTGAATTATGGGGAAGAATTGTCGCAAATTTGGGGGAATAGTTTTGTATTTTATTTTTAAGGGACACATCGACTGTTAACACAGGTGGGAGGAGGACGCATATTTGAGGTAATACGAGATGGAAGTTGACGTTGGCCCTGTTTTTATAGCCCCCACAAGTGTCGCAATCGCTGGGGTAAGTGGTTCCGGGAAAACCACTCTACTTTTTAACATATTGGAGCATAAAAATGAACTATTTTCTCTGAAAACATCTAAAGTGATGTACTGCTATGGTGCTTGGCAAAAGAAATTTGAGGAAGAGGAGCAGAATGATATTTTGTTTCACGAAGGGTTACCGTCTGAACATGATGTAAAAGAATTTTCTAGTCAAGGCGAGCATGTGATTGTTGTTATTGATGATTTGATGTCTGAATTAATGGGTGATGCTAGGGCGGAGAGTTTATTTACTAGAATATCCCACCATAACAACGCCACTATTATATACCTCGTTCAAAACTTGTATGAACAGGGAAAAAAAGCGAGATCGATAAGTGTTAATACACACTATTTCATACTAACAAAAAACACACGAGATGTAAACCAAATAGCTTTACTCGCGAGACAAACTGGGATGGGGAATGTTCTTGTTGAAGCTTTTAAAGATAGTGTATTGTCGAAACCTTATGGATACATCATTGTTGACCTCAGTCCCCACCAAAATGTTTTGAAACCTGATCTGCGTCTAAAAACAAACATTTTTGAAGATGAGATAATTGTATATACTCCGAAAGATCTGTGATATAAACGGTATTTGTGTGACTGTATTTGTGTGAATAAAGAAATAAATCACGTATTCCAAATATTTGTGCGCTTGTTTATGTCCACTTCGCATTTAGCAGTCGTTCGAAAAAGAAGTATGGCTTTTAACATTAAGCAGGAGAGAGACTACATCCGCCTTTTGCTCAATACGAAAAGTCGCGTCCAAGCAAAAGGGTTGATATACACGGCCACGCCATCTCAAGTAAGAGCGTTGTGTGAAATTGCTTCTAACTTGAAAAATTTTTCTCATACCCCGGAAAATCAAAAACGGATTGAAAAGAGGAAGAAACTAGTCGCGTGTCTTTCAAAACCGCGACAGTGTAAAAAGAAGCAATTACTTTGCATTCAGGAGAGCTTTAGTGATTATTTGATCCTTATTCGCAGTATCAAAGGACCATTAGAATCTATACTACAATGAAAAACGCTAGAAAGATGGTTCTTGTTTCATATGAAAAATATGAAAAACTGAAGCATAGCGCAAAAGCGTATGAGGATCGTCATTTGAACGCTGGTGCTACCCCCTCGAAGACGGAAGACGGAGGAGGATACGATTCGAGCGAAAAGAGTGTTCCACTTTTGCATAAAATTGAGCAGGTTGCGGAGGATCACAAACAGAAACAGGATAGTTATCATGAGGATAGTGAAACTCAGATTAGAACTCGTGTTCCCCCACCCGGGATACCTAACGGAAAAAGAGCCATCGATTTGATTAATACTGAAAACAACTTAAATCAATATGCGCCTAAGGTTAAAAAGAGACGTGTAAAGAGTGACAACGAAAAAAAACAAACTGTTAAAAAAAGAATTGGGTCTGACTCGAAAAAACAGTGGGATAAAATTTGGGTGCCATTAAAGTGAATAACACTTATTGTAATAATGGGGCGAGTTAAAGTCGAAGGGATGACTAATGAGAAGGAGAAATATCTCCACAACTTGTACTATAATTCTAAAAAGGGGAGCGCTTTTGGAGGGGTTAATGCTATATATAAAACATTGCGTCATGAGGGAAAACATAAAATAACTCAAAATCAAGTTAAGGAATGGTTGTCAAAACAAAATTCATATACTTTTTTCTCCCCAATTATTAGGAATTTTAAAAGACCGCGGGTTGTTGTGTCTGAAATGGATTATCAGTGGGATGGTGATACATTAAATTTGAGCTCATTCAAGAGTGAGAACGATCAGTTTGCATTCGGTCTGATATTTATCGATATTTTTACGCACTTTATATGGGTGAGACCTTTAAAACAATTAACGGGGTTGGAATGTGGGCGAGCAATGGAAGACGTGTTTGAAGGGGTTCACCCAAAAGTGTTGAGAACAGACATGGGGAGTGAATTTGTGAATAAAACGGCTAGTGAGGTGTATAAAAATTATGGTGTACACCACTTTACTACACGAAATGATAAAAAAGCTAACTTTGCGGAAAGGGCGATTCAAACATTAAGAGTGCGATTACAACGTCAGATGAAGTTCAAGAATACAAATCGTTGGGTGGATTCTCTCCCTTTAATTGTTGACTCCATAAATAATTCCCCCCATTCGAGTATAGGAATGAGCCCCTCAACAGCACGAAAAACTCCGAGGGATGTGTTGTGGAAAAAACAATTCATAGAAAATGAAAAACCTTACTTGTGGTCAAAAGTTGCGTATAAGTTTGAAGTAAATGATAAAGTTCGTCTCACTTACACACGCTCAACGTTTGAGAGAGCATATGACGAAAAAGTGACAAAAGAGATATTTATAATTACGGACAGGCAAGTGAAACAACACATTCCAACCTACTCCTTAAAATCGTGGCAGAACGAACCAATTTCCGGTCATTTTTATGAGGAGGAACTACAAATAACGCATGTTGATGAGGATACATTTTACGAAATCGAAAAAATACTTAAGGAGAGAAAGAATAGGAGGGGACAAAGGGAAGTACTGATTAAATGGTTGGGGTATCCCATTTCTGAAAGCACGTGGACGTTAAAGTCTCAAGTGCGTAACATAAGTGATATAAACGGAGTTGGGTTGCAGGGGGGTAAGAAAAAACGGGGGCGACGAAAAACATAGGATGTACATATTCGCTTCGTCGGGGGATTGTTTGGATAAATTCCCATTTAATTCGCCACTAGATTTTTCAATATGTTTGGAGCGCTCAATTGTTTTAGAACATGGGTGGGAGTGCGCACTTATTGATTTTTACATGGAAGATGCGTATGGGAACATTGTTGGTGATAGAGAAATAACAGAGGAGAGTGTGAGAGATGTTATTTCAAAAACTACGACTCCAATACTCGAGGACGAGGGTGTGAACCATGCGGCAGAACAAACAGATATCACTGATGAACCAAAAATAGAAGATAAGCCGGTGGAAAAAGCGACAGATAAACCAAAAGAAAAGAAAAATAGGAAAAGGAAGAAAAAGGAGGGTGGACCGAAAATGAGTCCTGCTGAAAGGGGATTAAGACCTAGAAAAACGCGTCAAGTGGATAAAAAAGAGCAAAATAGGGAAGTAGAATCGTGTGAAATTTCATCAACAAGGCGAAGTATGGGGACGGTTGATTTTTTACGAAAAAACCTGAATATTAGGGTTTTATCCGACATTGTTAAATGTAGTTTTATGTACGGTGAATATTGTCCAGTTTTGGGAATTCTTTCAGAACACAGAAAATGTGGTATGAAACCGATTTATATCCCAGTGTCTCAATATTTTCTCCAAAAAATAAGAGTGTATATAAGGCTTGAGGAAAATAGGTTGCCAAATGTAGTCGCTGTCGCGAAATCATACTGCACGCTGCACTTGAGATTAAAAAAGTGATATTTAAATAATGTCACTAGTTCCGTACACATCTTCTGTTCAAAAGTGGGAGGATCATTACAAGAAACTCCTAAACAAGAAGTTTAAAAAAAGGGGAGGACTTTACATGGTTGGGGGAGTTAAAAGCGCTAAGGATGATTCAAAAGTTGTTGTTAAACTTGTGTCTGAAAATGAGAAAACTATACAACAAAATAAGGCACTTGCTCGGGAGCAAACAATTGAAGAAGAGGGTGTTAAAAATACTGAAACTATCGCACATATATCTTCTTCAAATATTTCTCCGAAAAAGGGGAAGTCGTCCAAAGCTATAAATTTTGTAAATTCACTTGCGGATAAACACTCGCGAGGCACAAAGAGAAAGAGAAAGACCCTATCTTCACCCGCGCCTAAGAAGAAGAAAAAATCTCCATAGACATACTCCCACATAACACCACACGATGGAATATATGCGCGAAAACTTTGAGGAGGCTCATGATGAAGATTTGGATTTATTTGCTCCCATTAACGTCAATTCTGCCGTAAAGTATGAAGAATATAGATCATATGCTCCAACATCATCGATTAATAACGGATCTCCAATACAATTCTACATAAGCGGAAATTCTGGGGATTATATCTGTCTTAAAAAAACGCGTCTCTATGTTAAAGTTCAAATTGAAAGAGTTTCGACCGGTCTTCCAATCACTGATGAGGATGAGAAAGTTGGGTTATCAAACCTACCCCTATGTTCTCTTTTTAGACAAGTGGAGGTTTTAATGAATGAACAGTCAACATCAGTTGGAGTCGGTCAGAACTATCCTTATAAGTGTTTTGCGGACGTTATGAATGAAACTTCGGATACTGAGCGAAAAACAATAATGATAACTGAGGGGTATACATTAGATGGGGGCGCTAGCATTGACACGTGTGACAGCACAAATGTGGTAGTAAATCCCGGGTTTAAAAAGAGGTATGAACTTACGAAAGAGGGGAATGAGGCTGAATTTGAAGGACCAATCAGGTTGGGTATTATGAATCAGAGCAAGCCGATAATAAATGGAGTTCCAATCAAAATTGTTCTACATCAGTCTAGCGAACAATTCCGTCTAATGAATTGTGAAAAGAATGCGGCGGGTGTTTATGTGGAATATCGAGCTGTTATAAAATCTGCCATTTTGAAATTGTGTCACGTTAAAATAAACCCCGATGTGATGATAGCGCATAATGAGCTTTTAAAAGAAAATGTGGCCATTTACCCATATGTTAAAGAGGATGTGAGGACGTATACGATCGGAACCGGGAATATGCAGTGGAGTGAAAATAACATACTAATGGACTCCGTCCCAGATAGTGTTTGCGTGATGTTTGTTGAATCTGTAAGATCTGCGGGCCAGTGGGAAAAAAACCCCTTCAAATTTAGCAATTTCTCGATTCGAGAAATTGGTTTTTTTTTGGATGGTAAGTCTGTGCCAGGAGAGCCAATTAAGTGTAACTTTGAAGATGATAACTATGTGCAAGCCTATTCATCAATTTGTAAATCTTCGATTGGGGGTGAGGTGTATTGTGATTACGAGTCTTACAAAAGTAATTTCACTTTTTTCAAATTTGATCTATCATCCAGAAAAAATGGGTTATTACCCCTTCTGCGAAAGGGGCAAACTCGCATAAATGCTTCATTCAACACTGCGTTAACGGAGTCTATAACAGCCATTGTTTATTGTAAGGGGCATGGTCAAATGGAGATAGACTATGTGAGAAATGTTAAAGTAGTGTGAATACTTGTGTATACCTTTCTTTGTGTGACACTTTTGTTGAACGCGAATGGGTCCGAGGAAGACGGAGGAATAACAGCTGGGCTCTTGTCGTACACTACAGTTTCATCTTCGCCGCTGTCATCACTGTTTTTCTAAATAACGATATATATTGACTGTTACGATTGTTGCATACCTCAATTTTGTATGTTGAATGATGAATAATATTTGCTGATATTAAACCATATACTATTTTCCTATTATTACGTGTTATCAATAAAATCCACATTGGTTAACTTTAAAATGAGTTATAGAGATGTATAATCGATTGGTTATGATTTGAGTAAAACAGGGTTGTACATGTTTCTAGTTGAATAAAAATTTGAAATTATTAAAGAGTGTCGTATTTTGTTATGATTGAAAATTATTTGTTGATTAGGGGTAAAGCGATATTGATTAAGAATAAGGGTGGTTATAATGCGTAATCTCACGTTCTGTACACCATTTAGGAGTAGAGCAGTCTCCTTTTCCTTTTTCACAACCCGCCTCCTCTATTTAAATGAAATAGAAATAAAGAGAAAACAAAACAATATATTAATTGATGGGCATACACACACATATTTACGATAATTTATATTACAAAAAAAAAAAACAAGTCGAATAAATACTGAATTATAAATATATTCATGATTTGGAACTGATTTAAATTGCAATGATTTTAAAACGTATAAATGTGTGCCGTATTTATAATGTTTTATATTACAAAACGAATGAAATGAGAGAAAGAAAAAGTGGCATTTCAAAATGGAGTTATTTAAATGAAAGTGGACTAAAATTCGTAATGCTTCGACATCACGCGTAAAAAATAAATCGCAAATATCTTACACAACACAGCTTTCGAGGGCAACACTTTTTGAAGACCACAATGCAGCATAAAACAGTTGTGAGGGGTATGGCAATCACTACTACCCAAAAAAAGGGGGCCAACTGAGTTTTGGTCATCCCAAAGTACAACTCCTGTTGCTCCCCCCGAACTTTTCTCCACCCGCGTGCATTACCCCCTCTATCTCCATCACGATTCTCCATTTTCCGAATGCGATCACTTCGTCTGGGTGCGACCACAATTTCCTTGACTACAGTTTCCTCATTATTTCTCCTCCTTTTCTTCATTTTGGGAGTAGTTCGGACAACTTCTTCTGTCGTAATTTCTGGTTCACTTGTCGTAACATCATCCCCTTTCATCTTGCCGTTAGCTTTAGGGGGGAAAAAAACAAAACAAACATACAATCATGTTAACACTCACATCCCACACAAATTTATTATCCGATAACAACGTGCGTACCACGTGCGCAACCCCTGTGTCGCCAATTTGATACCACGTGGTCCGCACAATGATGACAGAATTGATTGACAGAATATACCATATCACTTCATGCGTGCGTCACACAATGTATTTAAGGCACAAAAGGAGTGTTCTGATGTTAGATAATTTTATATTTAAACGGGATATGTAGACACTCAAAATGTGATCAACAGTCAAATACATTATGCTCAAACTAAATGCGCCATTTTGTCATTTAGCGAGTTTATCGTAAGGAGATGTCTATTATATATTTCGGGTGAATCACATGCAAATTCCTCTTTTTATCCTGTGTCTGAAGGTACACCACGTTAATCCCCATCACCCAACCACAATAAAAGTGTGAATGTTAAGGCGGCTTACCGTAATGCACTCCGGCGATCATTGGGATTAGAACAGCTAGATCCTTCCAACCGACTTTTGAAGATTGCGTCGTTAGTTCACACCCGGCGTACAACGTGAATTTGATGTCTGTCGGTATGCTCGAGCATTCAAAGGTCACTCTATTAGATTCCAAATTAACGACTCGCAAGTTTGAGAATTTTTTGAAGAAGTGATCATTGAAAGTGCGGATGTAGCCTCCCGAAAGATCGATCCTCTCCACGTGTTGTGGCACCACGGCCACCCATTTCGGATACTGATCCAAACCGCGACATGCTACTGTCGTCTTTGTGCATGTGCATGCCCCCTCCATTTCGCCGCAATCATACTTCCTATGTCTGGAAGATGATACTCGTGAAAGTGTTAATGAGATCGTTAAAAGTAGACGAAAGACCAGCATCTCGTGAATCGTGTCCCGTGTTCTGTTCTGTAATGGCGCCGATACAAACCGGAAGTTGAAGGCTTTCCGGTTTTTTACAAGTGTTTTATATATACAGGGGGGTTCATACTATTTACTCCACATAATAATGTAAATACATATCTCATATGAAATAGGTTGACGTTATTTACTCGAAAATCACCCGTAAAAATAGCATCTCGCATCGCATGCGAGAATTGGGTGCTTGAAAGTTACGCTAGGTGGCTGCGCGGTATTGTTGATGAGGGTTATCGTTAGGTGTCACCTCTGCGCCGCTGTGTAGAGGTTTATCCGTTGAAACGTGTTAAGATGTGCGGGTAAGAGCCTTATGGCGCACTAATATATGCAAATTCGGGGAAATAGCTAGTGTTATTTAGCCGATTACAGAGCTTAGAGGGTGGGAGACATTTTGCTCACACCACTTTCAAACAGAGGGATTATTTATACTGTTGACTAGGATCGTGGAAGATGACAATACATGTGTAAAGGGAATTGGGATTTGTGACTTTTATCGTGTAATACCCCCCGTTATATCCCCCACTGGTCCCCAATTAAAAGGAGTTCGAGGAGTGGCTTAAATACTATAAACAAACAGAAAAAGCAAGAAAGAAATGGGAGTTTATGTTTAAATGGCAAGCATTTATTTTCACCTTTATTGGTGCTCGCATTTTGAACATACACTCATCACCCTCATCACGACCCCATTTCGTTCTGTAGCCACCATGGAAAATAAAATGGAGCTAAGCAAGTGGATACAAACGAGAATTAGGTATGTGTATTTCCCTCACATTTATAATATCCCCTCATTCCCATTGCTAAAATATAGTATTTGACCCCCCATTTTCGTTTAAAACAGATGTTAATATATTTTATTCCCCCCTTTAATTGCAGATATATCGCGGATATGGTAGTTGAGCAAAAGCTTCGAAGAGTAGTGGGATCCATTCGGGAAAATATTGGGGGAGACGACGCAAACTGCGATACGGATAATGGGGATAAAAATCTTGATGATAAAATAAATTATTTTGAGCAAGAAACGGTCGATTGGCTCATTTCAAATTCATTTATGAACAAACCCCTCATAAACAGCAGTAAAAAACGCTCCCCCTCCACAAACATCGAGAATGGTCAGCCGCGAAAACGGGGAAGACCCCTGGGTAGTAAAGATAAAGTCAAGCGAGTGAAAAAAGCTGGAAAGAAGACATCACCATCACCCTATCCGTCTAATGGAGGGAAACGGTATGATCTTGCCTCCTACATTATAATATATTTTTGAATTTATGTATTTTATTTATGGGTATGTCAAGTATTTGGAAATAAGACTAAAATGGAGAATGTCTTATGTCGTGCACCATTTGTATTTCAGATTAGATATTGTCCAGAATGCTATAAACGATTGTGGGATTGGATCTAATCACCCCATCGCTCACACATCAAGTGTGGGGTAAGTAAAATAACCCTCTCCACGTACAAATACATTCCCCTCATCGACCCCATCATCAATAACTTTACCACCATATATTTTCTCTTTTTAGAAATAGTGGTGATTGTTTTATGGGAAAAAACCTGCCATGTGATAATGGAGGGGGTGTTAATTTCGAGGACTTCTTCTCATTAATGGAACCCAAAGACGTGAGTGGAAATATCCCCACAACACCAGGTTTGCTCTACCCTTATTTTAATATTTAATACATGTGTTCTACGTGAGTCATAATTTATAATCCAATATATGATTTGTATCTCTGTTTGTAACATTTCTACATTTTCATTTTCAGAGTTGGTAGCATATTTAGACACTGTTTGAAGGAAGAAAATGGAGGGCTCTATTTCGTCGTCAATTGATGTGGAAACACTTTATAAAATATAAAACAAACACGTGTATCGTTTTAATACAATCTTTTATTTACTAAAACATGTATTTTAAAGAAAGATACAATAAAGTTTGTAAAAATATGGAGCATTGTTCTGTTATATTTACATTACAATAATTCGTCTAGTTAATTCGAGTAAAAGAACGAGTGTATTTTGACCCCCACTCTTCAATGATCAACGTTCGTATGTTTTGTTTTCCTCTTTTTCTTGTCCCCCTTTTGTCTCCCGTTATTATATTTCCTATGTTTTGTCTTCTTCTTCTTGTTTTTTCCGAATACACACGTAGTTTCCACCCCAAAACATAAAATGTTGTATGGCCCAGAAATCTTAATAAAATCGTTCAACATGTGTGGGTTTGAACACATACAAAACATGTGTTTAAGACGCTTCTTTAATTTATCAAATACACTATTTGATCGTTTCTTATGTCGCTTATTAGACATCTTAGTGATATGTATATGGGAATGTGAATCGCTCTATAGTTTTTGTAAATCCGGGATGTAGCACGTCCGCCTTCAGCCTCTTATATCAAAGTGAATAACAAATACATATGTTTGTTTATATACTCTTGTCTGCTTTATTCAAACTTAGATAATTATATCGAACATCGTGAACAAATACAAATTTCTCAATAACCCGTTCATTTTCATCGTTTATACACTCATACAGTAAATAAAACCACATTAGCGTAAAAGTAATTATCCAGTTTTTGGGTGGACAACATCCCCGTATGCCGAACATAGTGAACAAATACAAATTTCTCAATAACCCCTGCATTTTTCATCGTTTATACACTCATACAGTAAATAAAACCTCATTAGCGTAAAAGTAATTATCCAGTTTTTTCCTCATGTTTAAACACAATTGACGCATTTTGGGTGGACAACATCCCCGTATGGCGAACACTCCCCACATGTTGCCTCATCCTCGTGCGGGCAAATGACCATGTCATCGGTAAAAAGCAGGGGATACTTCTCCACCACTTCTTCTAATGATTTCAACACCTCCTCTATTTCCCCCGGCCGTATTGTAACCCCAGTTTTCGAGGCCGCAAGAGTTGTGTGAGCTGGGGTGGGTTTCCACCACCTTCTAACATCCAAATGAGGCCACCCCCGCTCAACTGTGGCATAAATGGCTCCCCCCAAATGAACACATATCGCCACGCTTCTTCTCATGGGGTTGTCTAAAAAGTCCTTAAACGTTAAATTTTCCATTAAAATAATTAACCTCCTATAAGTTAGGGGGATGGCCTTATTCATTTTTTGTGGAGCGACAGAAGTTGGGGACGTTTGAACATTCTTCCAACGCCTCAAGTTGAAAACGGGCTTTTTCAGTTGTTTGTCTACACACGGTTCCAAGTAGAGAAACTCGCTGAGTCTCACATCGTTTTTGGGGAAATCTCCGTGTGCTTCCCTAGGCAAATCCGTCTCATACAGTGTTACTACTTTCGAAAGCCTCGGACGTTTCGCCAGTGGTGTGACAACAACCTCCTCAACCTATATAAATAAAATATGAGTGTTATAGCAAATTATGTATATACCAAATCATTCACAAAACTGATAAAAAAGATTAATTGCAACATATTCAATCGCTGATATTAAAATATGTTATAAAAGGATAGTTAAAGCGGAAAGAGAGTAGAAATAAATATGGGGGAGGGTTAATTTGAGTGAGACTCACCTCGGAAACGCTTGAAGTCTTCTCGATCAAGTTATGATTGTCGACGACAGAAGATGTAGTCTCCTGACGCGTCAGCGTTTGTGAGACGGATGTATTGGGTCCCACACCCCGTGTCTTCCTTTTAGGGGCCGCGGAAGTTGAAGCTTTTGGCGACTAAACAAAAAAAAAAGGGGTAAATGGTCAATGTCCTGTTCCCACCTTCATTCACATAAGAGTAGGGAAAATAGTCTATATAGTATTTAAACTTTGAATTCCCTCTACAAATACAAATCGCTCCCACACAATTGATGTACATACATGGGGTGTTATTCTCCAAATGGTAGAGTCGAGTATTGTGTATATGAATAAGAGGCATAAAAAGTAAAAACAAGCAAAACCATGTAAATAAATATTCCACGCGTCATTAAAGAAAATAAAGTAACTTACGTTAGACATGGTGTTAAATGGGATGTTCAGAAAATAACCAAATTTCTGAGTAATGAAGGATGGTGTATGTCCAATTGCGATGATATCAAATTGCGATGATATGGGAGCCGGAAAGAAGAAGAAGAGCGTCAATTGTGTGGAGTCAGAATGAAGATTCTCTGCTGCATGAAGCGTTGATGGAGAGATGCCCTCAAATTCCCTCTATATTGCGAGTGTGCTTGTGTTCGTTACATGGGACTATATATACCGTTCTCCCTCCCCACACCCCCCTCCCCCCTCCATTAATCCTGGATTATATATAAAGTCGTCTTCCTATTCGCCAAATGGGGAAATACATGGGGATAAGACAATGTCCCCACTGCTACCCACCCCAACTCTAATTACGAATATGTGAGCGAGTAATACGTACCTATGTCTAAATTCCCATATATTTTTCCACCCCTCCCCAACCTACACTACATCTTCTTCTGAAACATTAGAACACTCGTCTATGCTTCTATAGGGGGAAGCATTTCGTAGTATATCCACAAATTGACTCCGCCCCCAAAATGAATTATTTTTACATTTGGTGACTTCCCTCTCCCGCTTTAATACAATATCCTTTATACCTCGCTCGACTTCCCCAATTCTCTGTAAAATATTCGCGAGAATATTGACAACGTGTCCATTTGCTCTAATTCTCCGTTTGGCTATTTCACACCCAGGCGAATACTTGAAATGCTCAACGGCGGGAATATCGCTTTCCTCCCAAGAATGTAATACAACCCCACAATTATAGCATGAGTAAGATCCGGAGGCTAAATGAAACAAACCATTATACACCATCTCATCCACACACACTATATGCTTTGCTCCCTCATATGTTCTCCGCCTCACGACAATATCCCCATATCGCGGGAATTTGGGTGTTAAAAGTGTAATGTCGTTCATCCTCTTGCTCTGCTCTGCCCCCAAATAAATGAAAACCCTCCACTACTCAAAATAAACACCACCCCACTAAAAATGTAAAATTCCCCACTAAAAATGTCGCTAAAAATCGCTCAGATCACTTGATCCATAGATACCCCATTTTAGAATGTAATCCTCCTCACTCCCCTCCAATTAAGAACCTCCATTTTAACCCCTCCATTTCACATGTAAACATTTGTATCCCCCTTAAAAAATGTGGCTCTCCTTTAATCTATATCATCTGAAATAAAACAAAACAAAACAATACATTCATAAATTATCCAATATTCTCAGAAATGAAATATTAAGTGTTCAATAACGATGATAAAAGGCATGAAAAGTAAATGAAGTATATTACATGAATTTGAATTAATTTAAAAACTCACCCGCCAAACTACCCGGATCTAGAAATCGCAGAATTGTCTCCATTTTTGAAATAAGTTTGCGGCACTCTCTCTTGGTAAAATCGAGTTGCAAGTCACCACTACAAAATGTGACCAAGTGTTTGTCACTGTCCGCCCTTTTCACTGTCCACTCCCCCGCAGTAAATGATGCGCCATAATCAGCAGAACACAAAGGAATTATCCTCCCCCTTCGCGCACACAATTCAACAAAACTTCTGTAGTCAAAGCCTCGAAAAGTCATCGCAAAAAACTTGGCTATAAACTTGAATTCAGGTTTTTTCCCACAAGTATATTTAGCAACGCAAACTTCCCACCTTTCACTGAGTTTCCATTGTATTGAAATAAAGGGTGGTCCTGATGACAAGCCCACAACTGAAAGTTTTCCTCCATTTAAATGAGCGGGGTTAAACATGTGCAACGCCATGACTGTATGATCCTTTCCATCACCCTCTCCTCCCCTTTATACTCCCATCCCACCCCCGTCTTTCACCTGAAACACTCACCCCCCACTTTGCGTCATAACTATAATGTCACCCATAAATTTAACTCACAATGCATTAACAGCTCGCATGGTGCAACACTGCTATAGCCTAACACTGTTTCATAAATATATTAATCGCACATACACACACCTCCACATGAGCAAAATGTGAAGTGAGGATGTCGACATGCGATGTGGTAACAACAAACAAACAAAAGCAAGTGTCATATGAGACCCCCAAAACCCCATCTTGAAAGCGCATAACATATATGATGTAGTGGAGAAATGTCCCCTTTTCAATCCCGGGTGGAGGAAACCCTTTTTTTCATCTCCGCTTTATTTATTTTATTTTTTTTCCCTATTGACAAGCAAATGAACATTTCCCACTCGACTCACGCATCCCCCCTATGCTCTTTTAAATAAAACTCTGTCCTAACCCGCGATCGAATCGGGAACCTATAACTTCCCCATGTATTAAAAGTAGAAGGGTGTTAACCCCACCCTCCCCACACGCACCCCTCCTAGTGTTTAGGAATGATCATAGGTAAAGTAGGTAACCCTGAAGTACCACACAGGGGTGACACCTAGTGCAAGGGAGTAGAGTTAATCATGCAGGGGGGGCCACCTAGTGGATGGGGATTACAATTAACCCCATGCAGAGGCTCCACCTAGTGGGTGGGGTTACCCGCGCCTTGCAGAGGTGCCACCTAGTGGGTGGGGGTAGGATTAACTCCACTCCATGCGGAGGCCCCACCTAGTGGGTGGGGGTGGGATTAACTCCACTCCATGCGGAGGCGCCACCTAGCGCCTGGCGGCGGTGTCACTCAACCCGAAGCGTACCCGACAGAGACAAATGACTCTCTCTACACTACTAATGCACCTCACATAAGGAGTGGTCCTGTAATTTGACGATCGGTATGCAGAAGGGCGTGGATGACGTCTTGGATGACTTGACGTTGACAATCATGCCCCACCGCAACACATGTACAGTAATATCTCCTCTTAATAAGCTATGTGGGGAGACTACAATATGGCCAACTCTTAAGAGAAATCTGAAGAGGAACAGTAACATGGCCCACAGTTTTACATCCACAGGAGAAGAACAATCGATGAACTTGAACATTTTATACAGATGATAGGGTAGAAAAGGATCTGATGGGGTGGGTGACGCACCAGGAAGCTGACTTATGCCCTTGATGACTGATTTAACTGCTGGATGAGATAAGGAGGGGCAGACTATGAGCCTCAGACAAGCCCCAAACGTCAAGTAGACACTGAAGAGACTTTCAGGAAGGCAGCATACATACACAAGGTGTCTAGTCAAATAGGGGAAGAAGATAAATTATTCTGCTTGATAAACATCTGAAATACATGCCACTGGTGCTCTCTCTGGCAAAGCGTCAATGGCATGATGGACAATGCTTGTAGTACCCGTACCCGGGTCATCCACTTGTTCATTCCTGTTATAATGATAATCAACATCGTGAAAACAGCATAAACTAGCATCTGATATGCTTATAGCATGGCGGCCACTTGAGTATTATCAATAAAGCAGTGATTTTGTTTCTGAAGAGTTCCTTCCAGCGTTTGACCACTAGTAAGACAGGGTAAAGTTTTTTAACATTGATATTGTCCCATTTTACCTTCTCTGACGGGCTGGAGGCAATATGTAAGCAAGCAGTGTCTGTCCAAGGAATGGTATTCACGCCTCAGGCACCAGCAATCCAATCTGTGCCTAGGAAAACACCAAACCCTCAGCTAGAAGAGTAAAAAATCATCGGTAAATGGACATTGTGCTTTGACAATGGACCCACGCCATTAAATACCTTGCAAAAGGTGTGCCACCAGTCTATGTCACTTCTGAAGGCGTTAGAGATGGAAGAGCGAGTTAACCTCTTATTAAGCATGACTTTATAAAGGTTGAACATCCTTCCACAAAAAGTACACCCACCTTTGAATACAGAAGCACAATGGGCTAGATAGCCGCATAATTTGTCTAAATCCTTTTTGGAGATACGTTTGGCGTCCTTGACAGTTTCCAGTAGAAGGCGCAGTTTATCAACTTTTCCGTGCTGCAGACAGGGAGTCATTTTGAGAGAGTCAATCTCGAATCCTAGGTATGTGCATGAGGTAGAGGGCATGGTAACGTGGCCATGATACCTGGAATCCTAAAAATCTCAGGAAAGAAATAAAGGCATTGCGGGACAAGGAACAGGATTGGAGGGATATAGACGACAGGGAAAAGTCATCTAAATAGTTAACCACACACACACTATACATACAATACATTGAGTCTTCAATAAAATTGGAAATATTATCAAAGACACAAGGTCTGTAATCCAAAGCAAAGTCAATTGTCAGTTAAGTAATGTT
Organism: Sthenelais limicola; assembly: GCA_942159475.1. NCBI lineage: Eukaryota > Metazoa > Annelida > Polychaeta > Phyllodocida > Sigalionidae > Sthenelais > Sthenelais limicola. Next base: position 109,048,698 of record OW804096.1, on the reverse strand, counting down.
CTATACCGTCTATGGTCCAACGGAACCCACACAAAGTACGATGATCCAGATTGATTGTGACAGCTCTATACGCTGACTTAATGTCCACCACACAGTTTTGATATCAGGGGCGTCATCAATACCATCATATGAAAAGGATTGTACTAAACTAGAACAGTGAAAATTGGCAGATTCGGCATCAGGACGAGAGCAGTCGGTTATAGGGCAAATTCTGCCATCAGGTTTAAAAACTGCACCAAGGGCATGGATACAAGAGGGCTTATCCTTCACTATAGATACATAACCTTCAGATAATTCATTAGATATGATTTTGTCCATTTTCTTACAAGCAGATTCTTCCAAAATAGAAGGGTAATTTAGACAATCATATGCCTCTACTGGCGTATCAACTACATCAATAGCATATGAATACACATCTAGAAATCTAGTGAATACATCATAACCTTGGTAAAATAGAGATGCGGCAAAACAACATGGTTTAAGTTGAACAGCTAGGCCGCCTAACATATGGATACAGTCACATTCGCCAACTGGAGTATTACAACAAACTTCACTACCATAAGACAGTCATCTACCCGACTCTCCTCCAAATCCTATTTGGCTGAATTTGATGCACCACAGGATTTGGCGCCATGGACAGATAATCCACATGTTGAGCAGCGATGAGGGAAGTCACACGGTGAACATGTGCAGCCGACACCATTGAATTTGAAGCAAACTCGATTATTAATTGTTTTATTTCCCCACAGGCAGTTATTTTGGACTTCTTATGTACATACTAGTACCAGTTGTTAAAGGCCTTGTTAAAGGTACATTTCAATTATGATCTCTATTTATAGGGGCCCTCCTGATGGAACTGTGTGTAGCAGTATTTAAAGCCCCGAAGATTCTGCTAAGTACCAGTACTTTACAGTTATGTATATAATATATATATATATGACACATAATATACAAATACCTCAATGTAAATGCAATTGGTTATTATTCATGACATGACTCCCTATCCTGATACCTCTCCAGAACACCGAATGATGTGACAAGTGAGAATACAATCAACTGTATTTCCTGACCACGCATACCCAATGTGCAATGGAAAATCCACTAGTGCATGCAAAAGTGCCACTGACCAGTCACAGAAGCATCCGCTCAAAAAAGCAGTTTTGCAACTGGTTTTACACCTGATGCAACATGCCTCCTTTGATGCTCTTCAAAATGCATATCCAAATTATGTATCTAAATCAGGTGTAAATGGACAAGCTGGCCATGTTGTCCCACCACACCTCGATATGAGAACCCCTATCTCTCTTGCCGACCAGGGTATGGAGCCTGACCGGGATGTTTATGGCCTCTAATTCTGAGATATTCTCGACACCATTGTCGACTGGGGTGACTTGGCATGTGTAAGCTGTTGTCTCATCGGCTCCTCCTACACCGGAGAGGCATGCGTCTACTTCAATGACTTTGTTTGGCGCTGGGCTCAGTATTAGAGATCTACCGTTCCACTGTGTACAGAAATCTTGGAACCATAGCAGATCTTTTTTTTCGCATCTCGCTATTAATGTTAATGTACTTCCCTTTCATGCCCCTGAGTGCATCTAGTAGCCTTCCTATGAAGAGGCGTCTGGGACCCACACATTTGGCTACGTGAATCAGACGGCCTATGAGGGATTGAAGTTCGCGTTTCGACATCAATCGCCTCTTGATGTATTGTTCGACATGATCTTTGGTCTCGACTACCTTATCATGGGGAATGCTGAGGCTCATATTCATGGTGTCTATATCAATGCCCAGCCATCTCACTACCTGTGCTGGTGGGTCTCTTATCTACTGCCTCTGGGAGGCCGAGTTCTGCGAATAATTGAATGGCTCTGGTATATTGATGGGTGGCTGCTTCTTTATTGGGGGAGAGTATGATGAGGTCGTCTAAATACATTTTTGCGATTATACCATCACAGGCCAGAATGCCCACAATGGCATCTGCTACTCTCTGCATATGGCATGAAGAAGTGCGGGCGCCGAAAGGCATTGTGACATCAAGGTAAAATTGTTCATTTCAGTTTAGAAAGTGCAGTACAGTACAGAGTAATGGCCAGTCTAGGGGATCAGTTTTAAAATATGCCCTGGAAATATCTATGGTGGACATATAGGCGTCATTTCCCATGTTGAGTAATTCTTGGACGAGGCCCTCCACTGTAGGGAGCTAGTGGGCTCTCTCCTCCCCCCAGACACTGTTTTTACGGAGATATATTGGGGTGATGTGTTGCTAATAATATCAATATAGATAGATCCCCAATTTACTTCTTGGGGTTAATTTAGGTAGGTGGATGACCTTGGAACTGATTCTCTTTAAAAATTGTATCTGTGACCATGGAAATACCTTGTTGCTAAGCAACCAAGGCAAATAGAACAATTTGAATGCTACCATTGAATTCCTTGAGGTCAATTCAGTCAAGGTAGGTGTCATTAAAATCAAAATATCTCTAAAACCCACTGAGATATGGGCCAATTCCTTCTCAGCCAATCAGGTTTCAGCTTATTTTCATAAATAAGGCCCAAAATGGCTGAAATATTGTAAGTAAAAAAGGCTGCACAATCTATAATATTTCAGCATCTCTAGTAAAGCGGATTCCCAATGAGGAAAAAAATAAAGATAAAATTTTATTCTAGACGTATCGTGGCCTGTGCGAAAACCATTTTCACAACCAATAAACACAAGCTTATGACTGCCACAACTGCTATAACAGAGAACCTATGTATCACCAAACCCCATCCAATGGACTTTTTTCCCTTGATTCAATCTTAGACTATCTAATTGTTTCACCAATTGAAAGGAAATTGCATCAATAACTGCATGTGTCAGTTTAAAAGAAATCTGAGTCCCAGATGTGAAGATATTAGTGCAATTAAAAAATCAAAATCACTCGAATATGGGACAAATATAAAAAGGCTGCGTTCACTGGGATTCAAATTCACTATGTCCAGATTGGCAGTCCTAGATGCTAAACATTTGACCATAGGGGGACTCTAGAGACCATGCATATTATAACACTGGGCATAGCCATTGATGCATCACATTATTTTGAGGTTTTCTTTAATCCCCCATTCTCCTCATGGTGAATGTGGAGAATGGGGAAATACATTTTGAAGGTCCCTGTGTTAGCTGCAGGCAATTTAATGATTAAAATCAATTATAAAAATATATCTTGCATCTGCAATCTATTTCTCTAATATATGCAAATGCAGGACTTTTAGGTCTGCACACATCCTGCACAAGCTATTGTATGTTGGATATAACTGACCAATCTTCTCCTCCAAAGGGGCTTATTGCTATACCATTTTCTACTACAGTCTACTATTGGTAACTAAGGAGGTCATCTGTTGCTAAGCAACGTATATATAAATAAAATTCAAATAATCAACCTCATGTCCTTTTGGGACTAATATAGGTGGTGGATGCTAATGAAATATTATTTCTCAAAAGAATTGACACAAGGGGCTCACTCTGCTTGCTAAGCAACCAAGGCAGATAGAATAATTTGGGGGTAGATGTCATCAAAATCAAAATATCTCTAAAACTCACAGAGATATGGGCCGATTCCTTCTCAGCCAATCAGATTTCAGCTAATTTGCATAAATAGGGCCCAAAATGGCGGAAATATTGAAAATAAAAAATGCCGCCCAATCTCATTGTTTTCAGCACCCTTGAAAACCCCTATAACAATCGAGAAAATAAAATAAACATTGATATTAAAAAAACGGCCATAAGGCCCTGGACTAATAGGTCAATTCGGATTCAGAGGAGGAAAATCCATTAATGATGCCCTTGATCATCTTTTTACATATACATACGATAACATAAATAGTAAAAAATTACCTGATATGGTATTCTTAGATTTTAAAAAAGCTTTTGATACTGTTAATCATAATATTCTTCTTAATAAATTAAAAACTTTCGGATTCGTTAACGATACTCTTAAATGGTTTCAAAATTATTTACAAAATAGATCACAAAGGGTTGTAATTGATGGGCATCTCTCCTCGTTTCGCGAAGTAGTTTGCGGTGTTCCTAAAGGAACTTCTCTAGGACCACTTATGTTTATTCTTTATATAAATGATTTACATAGAGTTATTAAAAATAGTAAAATACAACACTTTGCCGACGACACGGTTATTTACAATACAAGGGAAAACACTTCGGCAAATACAAAAGAATTACAAGATGACTTAGAAAGATGACTTGAAGTAAATGTAAAGCTATGACTGTTAGTTTAAGACCCGACAAAAATAACATTGATAAATTTAACATTTGTCAGCAAGAACTCGAAAATGTAAAATACTATAAATTCCTGGGTGTGGAGATAGATGAACGCCTCAACTTCAAAACCTTTATGGATAAGAAGATAAACACGATAAGAAGTAAAATTAAATCATTGTCTAAATTATACAATATTTGTAATAAAAAAACCCTCTTATCAATATACAAGGTTACAATCCTACCGCACATCGATTATGGAGACCTTTTTTACCAGGTAACCCCTCAGAGGTATCTGGATAGGCTGCAATCTCTTCAGAATGCAGCATTAAAAATAGCTCTGAGGAGGCCAAAATTTACAAGTTCCAAAGAAATTCACAAAGAAGTAAACCTACCAGCCCTTACCACCAGGCGCGACACTCACCTTTTGGAGTTAGCGTTTAGGAGGGCACTCATTCCTGAGAATTTAGATAGTCGGAAAATTACCCTAAGGGGTCTCAGTACGCCCTAGACCTAAGGACACACTGGGTTAACTCCCAATTTAATGTCTTATGTTTATTACTTTATTTCATCACCGTCCAGTATAGGCGGGAGGATTAATCATTACAATTAATTGTTTGGAATGAACAGTGTAGTTCACTCTTTCATTTATAATCACGAATTGTATTAGCATAACTATACTGACAGTACAGACAGTATAGGTCTCCAAGTAAGTACGTGAAATGTTTTTCACTATTCATAAAATTGTAAAGGAAATGTTTTCACTTTTTCACTTTTATAAAATTGTATGGAAGACTAACTTGTTAATCACTATTCTCTAAGAATGCATTTATAAAAATCATAAATGATTGGAGTCTTACCCATCATCACTCCATATAGGACAATTTAATACTTGGACTCTAAACTTCATTTTCTAATCAATATTATTGTATGTAAATGTACAACTTTACCGAACTGTTCAATGTAATTAACTTAATTTCAATTTGTTTAAGGGTACCCTGGAAGACCTATCCTTAGAGGGGACCAACCCGTTTATGTATACGATTGATTGTGTCATAATAAAAGTTGATAATAATAAAAAGTAAGGGGAAAAAGCTTAGCACCCCACAACCTAAAATCGAAAATTTTAAAAAATCCTACATCTATAAGTTAGCGACGCTCTGGAATGGGCTTCCCCAGAAACCCAGAGAGATACCTAATAGGAAAGAGTTTAAAGTTTATTTAAAAAACACCTACACCCAGGAATTCGACCAATATTTAAGAGAAGATAATATCTAGTATTTGGATTTATCCTTCTTGAAATTGGAAAATTTTATAACCTGTACAAGAGTATAAATTCTGATCTGTAATATTGTATTTTGTGGGAGGGGGATATAGGCGTGTAAGACCTATGTACATGACCAAGACATCGGTAAAACTCGGTTCATCCGAGGGGAAGGGAAAGGGGATAAATGTATTTTAATGTTCATTGTTCTTTTACCACGATATTTTCCTCAAATCAACAGATTTTGTTCCTCTCCAGTACAAGAGAGTCTATTATAGATGGACCAATATAGGTCCTTACTCTGTTTGAAGTTAATCTATGATATGAGAGAAGTGTTGGTACCAATTTATGTGATATTTCATTTCATGTTCAGATCTAAAACCACACCGGTAATAATTGGTTAATCTTGTAAGCGTCTTCCTAGTCAAAGGGGACGTTATCAGAATAATGTCAAATCGTACATCAAGGAAATTTTACTTTTTCGGTCTCAAATAACAATTTACGATTTATGTCGACAAAAGGACCCATGGGCCAATGAACATCTATTTTCACCAACCTGAGAAAGATACATCATCATGTCAACATATCATCCAAGAAGATAAATTCCAACATCACCCAAAATTGAAAAATTAAAAACAATGAATTTTCGCGGACACTCATAAGTAATGGAAAGCCATTATTCTAGAACAATGATGGACATCGACGAAATATATAAAATTATAGCTAAATCACTACATGGACCTTCGCTTGACATTTAATATTAATACTCTCCGCTAAGATCACATCACTTTGTTAAGGTTATAGTATTATCATGATGTTAGTACCTAAGGATCATTTATCTTATTACATTTCATTTCCAAGGGCCACCATGGAAGATCACTGCTGTGAGGCTCCGCCCTATTCTTGATTGTACCGTCTTAATTGCATGTGAAGATCGTGAATAAAAGTTTATATATATATAATAGGCATTTACTGAGGACTCCTGGGGGTAACTAAGATCAACAATGACGCGCCTGTTGTCGCTGTCTCTCTTTTCGCGGGACTTAATGGGAGAGCAGTGATACCACTCTGCAAAGGGGCTCTTTCGAAAGGTCCCACAAGTCTGCAGAGGCGAATTTCCTTATCTATGAATTTATCGATTTTAGGTTTGAACTGGTCAGCGCTAGAATGGTTTTTTCCAGTGTCATTATGAGTGGTGGGGCCCAGATAGCCCATAGGGAAGCCATATCTGACGAAATCCCAGAGCTGTCTGTGGTCACTAGTATTGGACAAGTACATGTCCCAGGCTTCCAAGGAGTTAGGGATTCCTGTCCTACGCACCGCATCATATATAGCACAATGAGAGGGATGCGAGTCTGCTATGGTGCACCCAGGCCACCATAGCCGCCTGTCAGCTGCAAATGTATTAGGGCTGAGATCTAGGTCGAGTTTATTGGCTTTACCTTTACAAATCTGTCTAATGTCAGAGTATATTATAGTTTGACCTACTATGTTCTCATGTGCCTGGTTCTGAGCAGAGAAAGCGTTTCTGGCTTCAGTGGTAGACATGTTCCCATGTGTAGATGCGGCTTCATGAGACACTCGGGTGCCATGGCGGCCATCTTGCTTGTTTATCTTGAGGCGCAAGACTTCCGGCGAGACCTTAGCATGTCATAAGCTTGAGGCTGGGTGGCCTATGTCCAAGCTAGAATGAGAACTGAGAACATGTGCATGAGAAATTTTATCAGTTTTTTTAAACAAATGGGGGCGCCTGAGGGTTTAGTAAGACAGGGGCCCCATTCACTCGTTTTTTGACTGTGTAAGGAAAGCAAAGGCTTGGTTCTGCCGCTGGCTCCATTGCGCAGTGCCGAGCCTGCTGAAGTGGGATTGTTATGAGTGTAAGCGCGCTGACCGCTGAAGTCACCAGGGGGTTGGTGTGCGCGACCCGCCTATTGCACTCGCTCATGGAGTGATCCCTTGTTATAGTTATATGAATGTCTACAGCCTGATTTTGAATTGTAAGCTCTACACACAATTTCAAGTTGGCCACCGTTGCCCCTGCTGTTATAGTTAGATTTATGTCCCCCACTACTAGAATTATATTGCGAGCCTGGGTTTGATCCTATGTTTACAGGGGCAGCGAGACAGAGTCTGACTCTCTCTTCTTGTATGCCTACACGATCTCTCCATGTGAGTGGACCGTTTTCAATTTCATCCCATATGAACTGTGTCCACCGGCGGACGGCTAGCCAGGGGCGTTCTAGTGCGTCCCTAGTCACTTTTCTGAGGTGGGTAAGCATGTGTGGATAATCCCTTCTTTTATATGCCCTGGGGTCCTCTAGCAATGACAGCATCGACATATTCCATTCCCGACATGGTGCTTCTGACATCGAGCTTTTGCTTGATGGTTGAGACACCCTCCCGTGAAACATACATATATGGTTTAGATTGAATGTTGAGAGCATGAATGTCAGAAATGTATTGTTTCTTACCCTGCAGGCCGGAGGCCCGTTTCTCCCTCTCCACCTCTTTTTCCAGGTATCTATCTGCGTCTATTTGTCTCTTGAAGACCGGTGGGGGAGAGAGACGGCGGTGCTGACCGGACCTGCGGGTACGCTTAGGGGAAGGGTTGCTGTCCTCGCTCTCCTCTGATTCTGAGTCCGAGTGGTCAGTCGATTCGTCCGACTCACTTTCCATGGGCTTTTCTTTCTTCCTCTTGGCCATGCCTTTGGTGACCTGGGCCATTTGGAGGGCCATCTTTTCCACGCATCCCTGGATGCCCTTAACTGTGGACTTCATGGACTTCATGTTGATGTCAAGCTGTTGTAAAGTTACTCAGTTCATCTTAGGCTTGCCTAGCAGATTTGGGAGGCGCCTCCTCCTCTGACACCTCTTCTTGCTCACTGCCTATAGGCTCCATGTCTGGGGGCCCATCCTCCTGACCCGCCGGCGGTCCCTGGACGTCGGTGAGCTCAGGCATAGCAGTGGCCCTGCAAGGAGTTCACCTACCCCTTCTTCTACTCGCCATTTTCGACTCAAATTTCGCCACTCGTTTGCTATCTGACTGCCTGAACTTCCTTCTTATGGTAGAAGGCCTATGCAAGTTTGCGATTGTACAGTGGGCACCGTGCATTGGGCTTCACTTGCCAAGGTTTAAAATGTTAACACAAGTGTGTGGTTGAGAGGTTGGAAGTGAAGTGAGGGTTTAGGTAGTTGGTATGAGAGGAGACGTGACCAGGTCATGTGGGTTGTTAGTGTGTGAGGGAGGGGGCGGCTCGCTTCAATGACCGCGCATTGCCAAAAGCTTTGCACTCACCATTATTATAACATTTGTGCCGATTTCTGGACACACTACAAGCTCTGTTTTAGTTCTGCCTTAGCTTTCAAACGTGTGAAATTGATACCCCTCCCCTATCAGTATGGGTGAGTGAAAAGGAGCATTAACAGGTGTCAAAACTTAAATGTGCGGCTATACTAGGATAGTGTATTCGCATACCTAAGTGATTGTTGGTGCACAGAAATATAACTATGTCCCCCCCATTTGTTTAAGAATGAGCAAGATATCAGACTGTGAGGTATTTATATATCAATGATTAATATAAACATTGATGAGAGAGTCCAAGATCCTGTTCGTTATGTTTTAGTAAATCTCTGTCCCGTCCCCTCCCCTGATTGTCATTGCATTTCTCCGACCCCCATTGCTTCAATTAAAAGGAAGATTATTCCAAATCTTTTTCCCTTGCTAGAAGATGCTACCTCTCATTTCCTCAGATCGTGGTCTCTCCACACATTACGTTACATCTCTTACATTAATTAAAGGAATAGTTTACCGGCCTAAACTACAGTGCTTACTAGTAATGTTGAGCTTTCATGTAAAAATGAAGAATTATCATATATTAGAATCGATCTGATGAGATTCTTGGAGGTTTTTTTTCTTTATAGATTCCCTCTAAACCACTTCCGTCCCCATAAAACCGTCCCTATAGATCAGTATCAAGCCTATAGTTCAGTCTCAAGACTCCCTATAGAGCAGTAACAGTCCCTATAGATCAGTATCAAGACTTCCGTCTCCATAGATCAAGACTTCCGTCTCCATAGATCAAGACTTCCCCATAGATCAATACTTCCGTCTCCATAGATCAATACTTCCGTCTCCATAGATCAATTCTTTCGTCTCCATAGATCAACTCCATAGATCAACTTCTCCCTAAGTTTGTGCTGACATCTAGCGTATGTGGTTGAAACTAATTTAGAAGCCTAGTTGCTAGTTGCGGGTCACTTTCGAATGAAATCCTCCGTGCGCTATATAGACTACCGTACACAATGCAACGCCAAGTGAACGTGCACATGAGTCGGTATGCCGAAGGGTCTCCACATCTCTTCCGGTCGCACGTATAGCTTCTGAACTGGCCATTCATTTATTACTCGATTCCCGTCGACTAAATCTTCGCTATCGGGCTCAAACACTATTTAAAACATTTCTACCGATTCAAATCGTTTATTTATTTCTATTTTAAGTCCCTAGACACACGCAACACGGCATTCGAGAACCGGAAGTGTCCGATGCTTTGGATAGCAAGCAGCGGAACCTTGCGAAAACAGGCCGGCTGGCTTAACATAAACATTAGCGAATACGCACCTCTGATTGGCTGTTTCTCCGCTAAGCCCCGCCCACTTCACTTGGCCAGCCGTCGCGGTATCATTTAGATTTTGACTAACGCGGTGTCCGATGCTTTGGATAGCAAGCAGCGGAACCTTGCGAAAACAGGCCGGCCGGTTGAACATAAACATTAGTGAATACGCTCCTCTGATTGGCTGTTGTGGCTGAAGCTTCATTCGGTCAGCCGTCGCGGTATTATGTAGGTTCCGATTAAAGCAGGGCATTCACTTCCGGTCTCATAGAAAGGCTGACGACTCGCATGGGATTGCTTGATATTTTGGATGTTTTTGGATGTTTTTGGACGGAATAAAGAAGGTTTGTCTATCTTTTTTGCTCTAACATTAAGGAAATCTCATCAATTCTCTTCTAAAAGCAATAATTTCCTCGGATTTTTCTGCTCGCGGTGTCTATAGCGTCAGGGAATTCTCGGGCTTCGCCCTCGAACTCCCTGACGCTATAGACACCGCGAGCAGAAAAAACCTCGGAAATTATTCCTTAAATAGTGCTTATTGGTTGGGATTAGACCTTAGTGTGTGTAACAAATGTATGAATTCATGAACGATGAAATTCTATATTGTTCTGTTCTTTTTGTTCTGGTTGCGTCTACATAAAACAGAGGTGCAAAGCTCGAGATCTTCCATGCTGAAGGCGAGGGTTAAATGATATATTATTAAATATGATGACCTAATAATGTGCCTTATCAATTATGAATATTGTGGTGCCTATGTTGAGGCAATATTAATAAGTCAAAGCACTCACGAAGTGCAAAGTATAGGGATGCTGCGTCATTGCTTTAGAAATAATAACTGTATTAAAGCCCAAACACCATTTAGGAAACTATAATTTTTTTTTTGCAAATAGCAAAAACATTATAGTCTTCAGAGTATTTGTGAAGCATCATAATGATCGACACCATTATTTACCATCAGAAACATAAGAAAAGAAAGTCAGTTTCTCTCTTACAAGGAGGCAGCCATATTGGTGACCAACAGTGCCACTGGTGGTAATTTACGTTTATTGATGACGTCACTGAACCACTAGGTGTGACTGGTCACTCTACTCGGCACATACATGTAAACAAACATTGAACTTACAACTGCTTAGTTTAAAGCATTGATATATACATAATTATATGATATATACAGTGAGAATGTTTGGATATTCATATTAGTATATGTACAAATTATAGATATGACTTAATTCACCCCAGAGACCCCTAATTTGTGAGTGCAAATCTCTCCCTGCTACTCAGAAACTGGATGCCATAAGCGTAATAATGGCGGCGACGGCGGCAATGTTTTGACACATTCACTCCTCTCCCCTGCCTCACCCTAACCACCAGTAGCTTGAACACCTTCCCCAGCATTTGTTTATGGCATATTCAGGCTCAAATGCAACTTGTGCAATGCTCATCATTCGGTTATATTAAGTTATAGAACAATGGCTCAAATCAATTGAGAACATATTTGACAGTATGCCTGTGCCTCGTTGTGAGTTGAGGGTATCATACGTCATCAGAGGTCACATGACTTACAACAATGGCGGCACTCATACACGTTGTCTGCTATAATTAATCCCATGTAAAATACCTCCCCACTTCTTTAATAGATGAGAATTACATAAAATACATAGGTGAGGTTGTTGGGTACGATTTTCCCGCCTAGAAAATGTATACATGATATCCTATGAAGTTTCGGCTTTAATTGTCTCTCAATGTAAATACTCTAATTGGCTGACCACTCCCTCTATACCTTTACTTATAGTCAGGTATGTTATATGTGCTAGATTTATTTAAAAGTCATAACTACATTTTATCTGTGCAAAGAAAATGTGGCAGCAATCTTAACAATTAAAATCAGTTGGGTGAAGGGTAGGGCAGGGTGATACAAATGGAAATATGTAAGCATGGCCCTGGTTCTATGGCCCTTTTAAAAAAGCTCTATAGGATGAGAAGGAAGAGGATTTATGTAAAAAATAGCAGCATGGAAGGTATCTTAATGCATTAGTGCATGGAAGTTGAATTTATTGTAGCCTGCAGTACTATATTATGCATAGAGAAAATATTTTCAATTTATTTATCTAAAATAAATCTTTTTTTTAACATTAACTAACATTAAGATGTGAAATACACCTGTAAGAGGAATGTGTATGACCACAAACTCTATCAGATATCTTACTGAGTAATCAAACTTACTTTGACACATATCTATGTAAAACTACCATGCTTATTTTGCTTTTTATCATCATATGTGTAGAGAGGGTTTATTAGGCTCATAATGACGAGGCATTATAGGGCATTGAATGGGTGGCGCCACCTTCACAACTTATAACTGAACTCGCTGTCAAGCTATACAGAAGCGAAATCCTTGTACCGATAACCTTCCACTATGCCTCCCAAAGGGTCGACTACCTCAAAAGCCACTAAAAAGGCAGAAAAGCTCAAGAAACAGGAAGAGGAGAGGCTCCTTCAGCAAACCAATAATTATAATAGTTGACACCAAACAAAACGAGGAGGAAACTTACGAAGAGGAAGATTTCACGCCAGAGGAGCGGGCCGAGCACGCCAACGCCAATATGGCGCAGACCACTGACGAGCATACTTTATGGGATTCTGCCAGCGGGGAAGAAGATGGACCGCTTCAGACACCCAACAAAGTATTGCCCAGACGCGGTTTGCGAGCAAAAAGAAAGACTCTTGTTACTCCTAAAAGGCGTGGAAGGCCGAAGAACGCCCCTATAGTGTGTGCTAACCCGATGCAGCAAATGTCAGATATGCTACAACAGATTTGTACGACAGCCATTCAGACTGCGTCAGCTAGTGTGAGTCAACGTGACAGTTACACAAGGCAGGGACAGTCACCTCCCCCAGCGCAGAATGTGTATCGCACGCCCAAAAGATCTAGAAGGGAAGCTTCCCAACTTGATCTTGAACAATCTCAATCTGCTGACTCGGATGATACCATAGTGACCTTCAAACGGCCCCGGGAACGGCAATATACATGAGAAAGCCACCATCACCACCACGGACGGAGGAAAAAGAAACATTGTGACTGCAGTGACAGCCAGCCCCTACGCAGCCGGCACCCGGCCAACTCTTACAGATCAAGCCAACCCGCAGACAGTTTGGAGGAGTCAGCTTCGGATACTGACTCTCTCCCCTCGCCCCTATGCTTAACAGCAAGACATCGCTCTTCGAAGGTGGTTAAGCGAGCCCTTGACGCACAGTATAGGTCTACAGGAAAACGAGGTAGGACTGAAATTTTTAGTGCGCCTGAGACTTCTCTACTGCCAGATATGGCGGCACGTATAAAGAAACAGAAGAGAGAGTTGTCCCTTGCAGAGTATACCTGCGGCTTTGCACGCATGACGATGAATAGTGTTAAACACGGGTCGACATCTTGGTTCATGCTTCACCATCTTGCCACCCTTGCTGAGGATACAGCTCTCCGCACCTGGGATTCGGCGCATGCATGGTCCCAGGCGTGCCTGGATCTTATCCTGGAGGACCAAAATGAATGGTCGCACACTGATGTCTTCAATGATTACCGTGTAAAAATGGCCTGGGACACACAAGGAACAAAAAGTGTGGAAAATACCAAAACTAGCAGGCAAGCAATTTGTAGAGACTTTAATTTTGACAACTGTGAACACAAGAACAGCCACACGGATGGTAACACCAAGTTTCTGCATGTTTGCGGCTATTGTTATTTTGCAATGAAGGAGAGGGAGAACGCACATGCCATCAAAGACTGCCAAAACAAAAGAACAGCGCAGGCCAATCTACATAGCGGCGACAGCGCTGACCGAAGGAATAACCAACAATTCCAAAAGAAGCCAGCAGCTCAGGCTTCAAAAAACTCGTAAACTCCTGTTCCATCATACAATCACAAACGATGGGTGAGTTGACCAACTTTCAAGACAATCTAAACTGTGCAAATAACTCTAAAAAAAACTAACTAAAACTGATGAATATGTCGGCGTCAAAACATATGTGCCACGCCCCATCCAAGATGGCGTCGCCCATACTACCGATAGCGGGCAAGCCAATATGGCAGCCGCTTCTCGGGTAAAATCTCGTGTCCCATGCGATTCTCGCAGGGAACGAGAACAGATCCAAAATGGCCAACATAAACACGAACACTCCGACAGAAGCTATTCTGCCGAAGACAAATCTATCTCTAGAGTTAATATCAACAAAGTTGGATCGATACAAAGTATTGAAAATGTGAACAGGAGAAACAGTGAAACACTGGACGGTTCAATGTGTATTTCTAATGATAATTTTGTACAATTCCAGACAGAAACTCACGCCCACGACCGAGAATCTAACAAGCAAATACAAGCGAGTGACGGCGAACAAGCCACTAGAGAGGTGCCAAATTTCCTTCGAAACATTCAATATCCACATTATGAACCGGTGTTTAATGAACAGGAACTAGTGACAAATGACCTAGACGTCTGTGAGTATGAATTACATGATAATTCCTCCAATAAAAGCGAGAATGACAGTCCGCAGAACATTGCCTTTAATGCATATACAAACTGGCCGTACCCTGATCTATATAATGGAATCTAAAATGGCTGACATTTATGAAAAGGTGAAAATCTGCAATGTCCCCAACTATAAAGGTGCGAAAATCCCGCTTGACTCTACCCTAAATATTGAAAAATGGACAGACATAGCTACGGGACATAAAGGCGACAAAATGGTGTTAGAAGGCGTCACTTTTGGTTTCCCGATGCAATATGTCGGCGGGCCTTGCTATTACGCACAGTCAGTAGTGAATCACCTGTCAGCTCAGCAACATATGGCACATGTTCGAGATTATGTAAAAGAGGAGATGGAACATAACGCCATATCCGGACCGTACCAACGCCCTCCTTTCACGCCCTGGTTAAACGTGAGCCCACTTATGACCTGTCCAAAATCTGATACAAGCTTGAGAGGAATTATAGTAGACTACTCCTTCCCGGAAGGGGGCGTCAACATTCAAATACACAAAAATCGATATAATTCTGCTCCAGCATATCACCAACTACCCACAATAAACTGTGCAGTCGAGAATATCCGCAAAATGGGCGTGGTTCCAGCAATGGCTGTCATTGACTTAAGCCGCGCCTACAGACCGTTAGACTGGCCGCTGACGGCAATCATGGCAGATGACGCCTATTACATCGATAAGGTGCTTCCTTTTGGAGCTCGTAGTTCTGCCTTTGTGATGCAGTCTGTGGCGGAGTTTATTGTGCGTGCTTTGCAGAAGAAAGGGATAACAGCTAAACAATACTTGGACGATTTACTTATAATTGGTGAATCTGTCGAGGTAGTTAAATGTCAAATGCAACTAACAATTGAACTCTTTACAGACTTGGGACTACAAGTCACACGCAAAAAGCTTCAGGGTCCTAGCCACGCAGTCAAGTGGCTGGGAATTGACATTGACACTAAAGAAAATCGTCTCTCAATACCTCTTCCTAAACTTGCAGAAACAAGTTCCTGCCTGGCCAATACTCTGCGTCAACACCAAATAACAACAAGCGCCATGCAATCACTGGTGGGAAAGATTGCACACATCGCCAAAATAATTGCACCCGCACGCCTTTTCATGCAACGACTTCTGGCTGGCCTCCATGCAGCCACAGGAGAGAAGGTCACCATCTCCACCAACATAAAGTTGGACTTGAAATGGTTTCTAAAATACACAGAAGGTTTCAACGGAAAGGCAATAATCCCGCATCACCAAGTCGTGGAAAACATATGGGCTGACGCTTGCCTCAAGGGAGGAGGTGCCACTAACGGTCACCACGCCTATATGTACACATTCACGCCTGAAATGTTGTCTGAAAAATATATCAACCACTTGGAGGCAATCAACTGTCTGGCGGCTGCCCGCTTCTTTACCAGATCCAGGCACGCAGGGGGCATAATAAGGATACACTGCGACTATTCTGCGGCGGTCTTTGCCTATAGAGATGGTAGAGCCAGAGACCCCACCTTGGGTGCTTGCGCCAGGGCGCTCTGGTACCATTCGATGAAACTCCAAGTCCAATATGAGTTTGTCCATGTCCCGGGCGTACAAATGGTGATAGCTGACGCACTCTCTCAGGCAGCTCTCTCTTCTGAAGAATTAATCAAAGCTAGAGACATTGCTAAACAAAATGACATTTATATTTCCTGTGCTCGTGATAATATGTTCAACATTCATATGTTCTATTAGGCAGGCAACCTAGGCACCTCGTGAAAGCTGCTCAGGCCATACAACGCCAAGCTCATCGCCCGGGGACAGTCGCAAATAGACACGCGGCCGTCAGGAAGTATATCACATTCTGCAAAGCTGTGGGCCATGATTTCAAGCAACCTTTCCCTGAACTAATATTTTTTTTTTTTTTTAAAGATTTTATTTCCACTGGGTTACATCACCTCCAATAGGAGTAGGCTATTCCGGCGGAACCCAGCCTGGGCTAGAAATTTACATTATGTACGAACGGTACTGGTTCATCGAATATCTAGCTAAGTATACAAAAGTTCCTGCTACTATCATAAACACTCTTACAAGCGTCAGGACTTTCTTCAAGCTGACGGGATATGCCTTGGCCTCTCTCTACCATCCGCGGGTCGCCTACGCCATAAGGGGCCTGCAACTGACGCTCAGACATGTCCCCCAGCCAAAGCTCCCTGTCACGCCACAGATATTGAAGAAAATACTAATGAATATTCACCTCCTTGACTTCCCTACACACATTAGAGTCACCATACTAGTGATGTATATGGGAATGTTGTGTCAGAGCAACCTTGCTCCCAGATCTGGTGCTTCCTTTGATGCCACTAGACATCTGACGCGGGGAGATTTCAGAATTGCATCGGATGGCTCATATATCTCCGTCAAGTGGTCTAAATCAATGCAGTCATCGCGTCAGGCCACTGTCTTGTTTGTCCCGACGACAGATGACCCAATGTTCTGCCTCCGCAGAGCCCTCCTACGCCTCGACAAACAGTCACCACCTAGAGACTTGACTTCCCCGTTACTACAATTCCCTAACGCCCAACACATGACCATCAACTATATCGTGACTCAATGGAAGGTGCTCCTGAAAGCCTCACACCTTGATTCACGCCTCTTCTCGCTACACAGCCTTCGCCGGGGGTCGGCGTCATAAGCTTACAACACTGCCAGAGCTTCACTCCAAGACGTGAAAATGCATGGGACGTGGGCGTCCGATGCAGTGGCGTCGTATATACGCCCCTTCTCCTCCACAAGAACTTCTGTTCATCACACCCTAAAGAGAATCGCATAGCAAATCCCCTTGGTTATTTCTTTTAATATTCAACTATTTATCACCCAGCAATTTCAACAGACAATGTGATATTTATGTGATATACCTCAACATTTATTTTATTCTACAAATGAAAATGTTCATCGCTGGACCTTCATAACCTTTTACCCAAAATAATAAACAAAATGTATTTTAATTTACTCTTCGCCTCCTCATTTAATGTTTAATTAAAGTTGCAAAACTACATTTAAAAAAACCACTTGGACTATTGCAGTATAATTTATATCTACTTAAAATTTGAGATGTACTCTATGAAATAAGATCAGATAACATGTTAGTTTACTAAGTTTTTAAAATTTCCATTCTGAGTGCAATTGTACATTTCTGGGCGAACTGACCCATATTATATATATATATATATATCACTTGTTACTCGGCCCACAGGGGGCTTTATACATACAGCAATGAGATATAAACAAAACCCAATAAAATAGACATAAAGGGGACGAATCGGCAGGTGTGACGGTTCGTCCCACCTGTCCCATCCATCCGGCACAATAGATCATTGACAGATTTAGGGGCAGACCGAATGATCCATGAGAACAAATACTCTAAAATACCTAGGTGCCACCCCTCACGTCCTCTAACAATAATATTTAGATCAGATTAAAACTCTAGATGACCAAATAACATGACAGTTCTTGAATTTACCCATTCATCACAATAAAAACTTTCAAATCAAATCAATAAAATATGGAGATATTAGTTTGGGATCGGTCACAATTCGCTTCGCAGTCATGTACAGTGTTTGTGCAGTTAAGAAAGGGGCAATTTACTTGTTAGATTTGATATGTCATAAGACATAGAAAAATGGAAAACGGGAAACGTTTGTATACTCAAAGTCGATAGTACATATTGGAATTATGTATTTATAAAACAGATTAATAGCTATAAGATTTGTGTATTTATAAGGTATGTAATGGGGGACTTTAGCGGGTAGTTCCACCCGTTAGACGCTAGGTGGCAGGGGTAGTGATGGGGTACAGGAACTTGGGTGAGTCCCTTGTCATAACAAGTGACTCAACGCCAACTGCTCGCCGCTCGTCGAAATTTAAGAGAAAGTTATCAACGTTTTTGAACCTTGAGCCCATGATTATGGATAAAGGGCAAACTGTTCCAGAGGATCACCCATATATGGTGGAAACCCACACAATTTAAAGGAGCTGAAGGAGCAAATCCCTTTCCAGACTGGCAATTCGTTCATATAATTATGAATGATGCTTCTTAAGACGCCATTCCACATATATTTGTCAAAATACTTATACAACCCCTCCCTCGACAAAAGGAGTTATCCTAAATAAACGATCATTTTCATAATTAAGAAAAGAGCAGACTTTCACAAATTAACACTGGAAATCCCATAACGAAATAATAACTAAAATTGAGAAATTGATTATCAGGATTAAAGACAAAGCTAGACAAATTTAAAATATCTGCTAATAGGCTAAATAAATGATTCGGTACTATCTGTACATTAAGGTTTCATGAAATAGTTTGTGTTCTAGCTATATATTTTGATAGTTGAAGGTGCATTTATGCCATCAACTATAATCGAACTATTTCATAACTTATTTACACCCCCACTCACACACCCTCTGTAAGAAACTGAGAATATCCAAACATTCCAAGGCCATGTAACAGATTCCAAGAGAATTCAAGGTCAAGTGATGATATTTCAGGCATTTCGACCTATATGTTAATCTTTCAACCCTTGATTGTATTTGCCCAAAGTCTAGGCTTTTCGAAGCCCCATTATTGGAATACAGTTAATAAATTGTACGTAAAAGTATATGAGCAATTCCACCATTTGGATTGAGAAACAACAGGTCCTCCAGAGGCTAAAATATTTATCTGAGATTATTTTCTTCCATCCAGGGGAAAAAATTGTCTAGTGGGAAGTATCCTACAACATTTGTCATTTTTTTTAATCATGGGGCCAAGAAAATGTTTATTTTCCTGCCAGCACGACACATAAAAACGAAGGTTTTCCTGTCAGAACCACTGTTTAAAAAATGCAGCCAGTATTTTCCAATCAATTTCTTGATGATATTATGTAAAGTTGATTATTTGGAAGCCCTCTGTCACCCGCTACAGGGTGCGCCGCCTGGTGTGTTATAAGCCATAGCGGCCATTTATAAAGTCCCTCATTATGTAAGTAATGGAAAAGCTAAACTTTAATACTAAAATTAAATATAAGTTAATAAGTTAATAAAGTTAATAAGTTAATATTTAAATCAAATTGTATCAAAATCATGATACAATGAAATCTATTTCGTACATTATCTGCTGGTGCACTAATGTTGTGCGCCAACAGGCCAGAAATGTTGGTTGTTTTGGTGTCAGTCTAAGATGCTTATGCATAGTATTCACTGATGTCACAGCGCTGGCCGCGGCTTGCCATACTGTCGGTCAAGCTTTGTAGACGTTAGCTGGACATGTGTCCTCCATGCTTTGAAAATGCTGTTGTTCAGCCGTTCTCACCCCCAAAAGTTTTAGCAAATGTGATATAAAGTATGCTGATAGGTTTGATCGTCATTTTTTAGTGTGTCATGATGGAATAATAAGTATAATCGCCATTATGAAACATTTGAAATGGGAAAGCCTGTCAATCTGGTGCTTCCCGCTCTGTCTGTAGCCACACAGTATGGCTGCCAGTGAGGATAACCGTTGACTGGTGTGACGTCATGTGAATACTATGTATAGCCCCTGGACCGATAGAAACATGGTTGATACTATAGACGAGAAAATGAACAGGACAGTTCATAGATGTATCCATTTAAGAGAATAAACTCTTTCAAATCAAATTAATGAAACATATTAGTTTGGGATCTGCCACAATCCGCATCGCAATGGTATGTACATTGTTCGTGCAATTAATGAAGGGGTAGTGGCTAGCTATCCAGCTGATCACATGATAGAAATAACAACATTTGGTTCGTCTACCAGGGCCATTAAAATTGCCATTGAAGCAAGCTGCATATTCAGCATCCAATCTTAATTTGATGCAAATATTCTCTGCCCAGTTGAACAGTATATTCGCTGAGGAGGACTGATGTTAGATATGCATACATGGGAAAAGGCCTGGGTTCTGTTGTATAAGCTAAGCAAGGAATTTTTTCTGTAGGAATTTTTCCCTCCCTACATTCATTCCTACATAAAATTCCCTGCTCGTAGGAATATTCCTTGCTGTATAGGTGTGGGTCAGCAAAGTAGAAGGTAAATAGTATGCATAGGATTCACTCATGTCTTGGGTTTAAAGATTAATATAACGCATTTCCTTCCATTTGAAGTGATAAAGTGGGTTGAATATTAGATACTTTGATTCTTATACCTTTACATCTGATGCAGATTATCCAGAATGGATTAGAATCTAGATCCACAGGCATGATCTAGAAACTGACCCATTTAGCTGTGGGAATTTCCTACATTGATACTTGTAGTTGTTCCCTATGTAGGAATTTCCCTCAAAAGTTTTCCTACTGAAGTAATTTCCCTCATTCTTTCCTCTGAGTTGAACATGAAAAGACTGGAAATCTAAGGAAAACCTTTTAGGTGTTCCCTCAAGAATTCCATAGGATTTATTGATGGCAAAAATATGATTTTACTAGTCATATATATCTGCTATTATTATAGTACAAAGTTTCTGCTGTTCGATGATTTTTCTGTTGATTATTAACATAATTTGAATAAATCTGGCTAGAAAAAAGAAGCCTCCCAAGGTGGGATTCGAACCATGGACTTGAGAGGTGAGCCTGTCTGGGAAAAAAACAAGCAGCACTGGGTGGGGATTGAACCACCGACCTGAGAGTTTCATTGTTACCAATCAAAATTTGTCCTTGACCCAGTTTGTCTCAATTGTTTATGCCTCAAGAGTGTTGATTTCTAGTGAGAACAAGCAGGGAGGTATATACAAGGGAGTAGCAACGGACAATATGGGCGACTGGCTTATAGTTGAAAGTAATGCCACTACTACTACTAGCGCCAACTATTTATATGTGCATCCCTACTATGCTCTTCCTGGTGAAGGGCAATCAAACTACCTGGGCTATATGTGGTACTATTGCCTACAACAATACTGCAGTGTCACCTGGCATACAGTGGCTAAATTAAGTCCCAGTTGCGGATATTTTGGTTCAGTCAATGAGTCGATGCTACTCCCTTGTATATACCTCCCTGGAACAAGGCATGTTGCCTCATTTACGATGTACCTTGAAGACTGTTGTTTGAAGTAGGCAGGGGATATTGAGTGGTTCAAGGAGGGAAATGCTGTAGTAAATTCCTAAATAATTCCATAACACCATCTGCTTGGTGGGAAGGAAAAGTTGTAGGAAAATTCCCAGAGAAACATAATTGAAACTGTATGGGACTGAAGGATTTTCCCTCAGTTTTCCTTGCTTAGCAGCTGTGAAGGAATGGTTCAGGGAAGGAATAGCCTATACTTTCAATGCTTTTTAGCGTAGGAATTTCCCAACGAAATAAAGGAAAAAAACGTAGGAATTCACACCAAAAAATTCCTTCCTTAGCTTATACAACAGGGCCCAGGGAAGTTATGTGACGAAGTTCCCTTCCCATTGAGTTCGGAATATCTAACAGACAACCCACTATATAGCTTGATCATCCGCGACTTTTTAAATTAAAACAGGGAAGGAATAGCCTATACTTTCAATGCTTTTTAGCGTAGGAATTTCCCAACGAAATAAAGGAAAAAAACGTAGGAATTCACACCAAAAAATTCCTTCCTTAGCTTATACAACAGGGCCCAGGGAAGTTATGTGACGAAGTTCCCTTCCCATTGAGTTCGGAATATCTAACAGACAACCCACTATATAGCTTGATCATCCGCGACTTTTTAAATTCCCATATGTGAATTACTAAAACAGTGGCCGCCAGGACATTTTTATTGTGGTGGGATGCAATCCTTTATTTTCCTTAGGTTCTAGATTCGAATGTATAAGCTCTGGTCTCAATAGAAAAATGTCTTACACGATCCTATCCCTAAACGAGATGAAAAACTCCACCCGGTGACCCTATAACTAGTGTCACCGGGTGGAGTTTCAACAAGTTTCAACAAAGCTTTTAAAACATAAAACAATTCTCCTCTATACATCCAATATTATATCATTATTTGACATCCTCAATATAAATTCTTTTATTCTAAAGACATGACAAATGTACTACTAGCCCTTAAATAAAACAATAGTTTATAAGCTCATCACGACTAATTTGCAGTCTGTATATAGAATCAAACAATCTCACAATGTCATATATAAGCTCTAGGCACCTTATTAAACAACAACGAATTGTTATTAACGTATTGCGTCTACCACCTTTATTACAACCCCTGCAAAACATGCGGTAACACCATTGTGATGCTTGCTCCCCATGGCTTCAGAACTCTTACTCTCAGAGTGACTTGCAGATTGAAGTTGTAATGAACGACTGGGGGGCACCACATAGAACAACCCAGCGTTAGACAACAGCCCCTCCAGTATTTGATTAAACGTGTTATTTTTAGCTCGCAGGACCAGTCTGAGCAAAGCTAACCACGTTTTCTATCGTAAAACACGTACAAAACAAACCATATAGTCTCATCAACAAAATATAATTCATGCTCTTATATGGATTTTAAAACAACCTCTAATGAGCTTAATTTTGTCGAGGCCATCTCAACTCATGTGTACGTGTATATAATTATATTCAGCATATAATTATCGTTTGTGTCATCCAGATTTATAAAAGTTGTTTTTATCAAAGCAATGTCCCACACATAGCTCTGACCAGACACTCATACATAATAAACAATAAAAAAGCTACAATGTCTAGAGTTCAATTCTATTTTTCCGTTTCACAAGGGTACAATCGCACCCAATCAGGTGTGTAAATTTGAATTGTGCAACAAATTCTTTCAACTTGCTATCTGACACATATGAATAGTACAACGCCTTTTACTGCCTTTATTATACATTTATGCCAGTTTAAAAGCAGGTCTATCTATTGTTAATAGATTTTGAATAACTAAGGTCAATGACCAGCTCTGCATAACCATACTTGTCAGGAAGCCTATATAATATGTTAACACCTCCCAAGACCCCTCAGCCAAAACACCTGTTGGATCAGCTGCTCAGCTCCCCACCTCCTCCCCTTCTCCTTTTCTCTCCCTCCCTCCAATCAACAACATAAACATACCTCAAGCTCAATATAAAGAATAGAATCAAGTAAAAAAAATAGAACACACCAGGTCGGACGATAATGCAAGTAGAATAGCTACCTAAATAGTAAATTCCTGGGCTGGTTCTGGCTAAACATAAGAATACTAGAAAAGCAAGTGGGCTTTGAGAATTCTTAGGTTTTGCCTAAGCTCCCTTTCATTCACAACAAACATAAACAAAAATGTTCAAAGTGTAACAAGTCAACTAGGTTTGTACCCGTCGAGGTGTAAGAGGTGAATGGATGATCTCAGTACACTTCTTGTGGGACCGTGGTACGATTCCTCATGTGTACCCAGCTTTACACAAATCTCATCTCCACCTAGTGTTATGAGATGGTGAATAATTTTGGAAACTTGAATTAAGAATCACTCTTACACCTAATTTAAGTTAACATATTTATAAATGCACAAACATATATGTTATAGGCCAGTAATGTAGAATGTGTAGTGATCTTCGGATTCGATCTGCTCAGCCAGTAATAAAGACACACGTTGTCTAATAAAGACACACAACAAGGAATGACCTTTTGCACTGTTTTATTACTACTTGGGATAACTATTCCTTTGACCTGACTGATCCAGGTGGACCAGCCACCTCGTGATATTCTCACCAACACAAATATGGTGTCCGAAGTATCGGGTGTACAAACACAACATAGAACAAGGTAATGTATGATAAATGACATAAGAGGCAAAGGTGATATACAGTGATCTACAAGTTCTGAAAATATATAAAAGAGAACGACAAGTAAATGTGATTATAAAGGGAATAAGATTCACACATATTCTATTATGTGGTCAGTTGAACTGGTACTGCCCACTGGGGATAGTCCAAGCGCACTACCCACAGCGGACAGCACCACACAGCAACATAAATACACATTACATATCCCAAACCCACTACAAATGTGTGATCATTAGGTATGATTTTCTTTTGTCAAAGGTTGATTGTGCTCATGAAAATGAGTGTTAAGGCCCTTGTCCACTAAGCCGAGTCTCATGCGATTAGTGAACTAGAGCCTTAATGTCGGTTCCTGACAAACCTGAATACTGCACAATCCGCTTGGAATTTGGCATTGTTTCATGCAGTAGGAATCAAAGATGCTATACAAAAAACTTCAATTACGTTTAGATGAAACTAGCATTTTATTGATTTGATTTGATTACGTTTTTGTTTATTCTTTTCATACAGGTACATCTCCTGGATTTCTCTATATTTTCCTGAGTATCCTGTGCCACTATGTGTGTGTGTATTTATTAATGCTATCACTCCGTAGTACCAAATAATGCCAGTAACCTTCTGTAACTAGACGGTTTCAAACTTCAAACTGCAATGTATCATCAACATAGAGCTGGAGTGAGTGGTTTCTCCTATCTTACAAGACTGGAACCAAACCACGCTGATGTAACTGCTATTTCCCTATGGGAAATTCATACGGGAATTCATTATTAGCTCCAACAGGCCCGTTTTTGTTGAGCTTGGCATGTGCATTATCAAAGCACGAAGAGTAGATCGCAAATTTAACGATGAGAAACAATACTGATTATGCCAATTTATTGTGGAAAGTGTGCTTATTCAGGAAGTTGTTTCATTGAAAGAGATATCTTCGGACATACTTTGCCCAATATCAATATTGGTCTAGCCTTTGTGCTTCAAATACACTCTCTTTACATTTGACATCCTATGTCCGGCACACACACATGTTTAAATTGCTTACTTTTGGATTTAGTTATAATTGGTTTTATCAACATAGGCATCAGTGATACAGCTGGGTAGGTGTTCTCAGTTTTGCTTAGTCAGTGCGTCATGAAATTATGTTCTTGAAATTCATTACAATTATTCATTACTTTAGAAAAATCATTTTAGCTATAAAGTTCTGTCGAACTCTAAAGTTACCTATGCCATACATATGACAAGGCTGCGTATCTTAAGAACCATGTCCTACTGCTTCATCAACAACCTAATTCGTATTGTATCGGGAAGCCTCCCTTTAATATCTCGTCCATGTTGCAGAGCTATCCTGCCAGGATTAGTAAAGTGTAATGGCATTTACTCTAGGACTGTCCACCCCAATTACCTGTAACTCAGCGGGCACCTGTAGTGTAGTCACTCCACGGGGGACCAGGTTTCCTAGCACAGGCACAGCCAAATGAATTTACTCTTCTCCTCACTGATAGGGTTTGCCCTATTCACTAATGTTATTTAGTTGGGGGCGTTGCAGCAAAATAAGTACCCCGAAAGAAATTAATTAAGTTATCCCACATTCTCGTATACCCTCCAAGACTGGAATCAGTTCCCTGAAAAGATAAATGTATTTACTCCAACTGTTTTGTGTACCATCCACACGTTGCATGTGATATTTGATTAGCAATTAATCAAATGAAGAAAATAATTTTACTGCAAACATTATTAGAACGTTGAAGGTGTAAGATAAATATAACATCATTTTCAGTCACATATATGAGCAAAAACACTGTGAAAGATGAACCCTTTCTAATGAAGGTATCCCGACTTTCGGCAGCAATGAATTTAGAGTATAGTATATCTCTTTGCATGTTTGTGTATCTCACCTTGTCTGTCTGTTTCTGTCTCTCTGCCTCTGTCTCTTGTTTCAAATAGGGGGCCTCCACTATCGGCAAGTAGCGGCGAATAAAGCGGCGAATAGATTCTTAACAAATGACCGGCAAGTAGCGGCGAATAGAAAATCTATTAGTAACACAATTAGTAATGAGCTGTTCCACTGTGGCAAGTAGTGGCCAATAGTGGCGAATGAACGGCCAGTGGCAATCTATTCACTGAAGGAAGCAAAACGTTTTGATTCTTCGGAGAATGACGGCAAGTTGCCGCCAATGACTTGCCACTCATTTGCACCACCTCTTCCACTATGACAAGTAGCAAGGCCAATACATAGAGTTCACATGACGTCACACACCTGGCTGGGGAATCCTACTGGCCCCCATGACAGGGGTCAGCGCTTCCCTTGCGTCTATGGCGTGGTTATCAAAACAAAGCTGATAAACCTCACAATGGTGGATACTTGAGTAATACCACACTAAAAAAGGATGACCTAATTTATCAAGAAAGGTTTGTTTAGGCACATTAAAACTGGTAAATGTTAAAAAGCCAGAAAACGGTATTTTCAAGTATCGCAGCATCTAACAAACCCTCTGCAATGGCGACGGCCATGACATCGGTGGAATCTATGCATAGAGTGGCCAATGATTGGCCACTCTATTGGTAACGCTATTGGTAACGCTACTTGCTGATAGTGGAGGCCACCTATAAGAATTTACCTTGCTATGAAACCTCATGCGACACGTTAACTTTGAAATTGGCTGAAGGTAGTCGATTGAAATTATAAGTATAGGAAGACGGACCATGGAGGCTTTTTCATTAACATTAAACATTGACTTCAATAACGACCACTTTTAAGGAATACGGTAGAGTCGCGTACACGTGGTTTCAAGTTTACCCAGGACTTCATTTCTCAGGTCTTCCTATTCCTTCCAAGTGTATAAAGATCACCTCTATTGTAGCATGTTATCGTGAAATCACACGATCAATTGTAACGACGGTAATAGGTAAGAGGTATAACATAGGGACAGCTAGGGACAAGTAGATATACTTTATCTTACTACTCTCACTGAAAGCAATATCACAAGTATCATATTAAACTTTAGGATTTTAATTGCTACTTAATCTTGAAAAATATTAGGAATCTCTCAAATTATTTATACGGAAAACGTAGCCTAAAAAATGCTCTTGACTTAAAATAAATGATTAAATCAAGATAATCAAAGTTCTTTTCGACTAGTTGTGGAAGAGCATAGCGGTCCTTCAGAGATCCTCTATATAAAAGCAGCAATGTGTGATGTCTTTATGTTTCCATGACTGTAGCAAATGAATCGTAATGGAAGTGTGTGCAGATTTTGTCTATCCCAATATTTTTGGTGGAAAGCATTCTATTGTGAGATTAAACACCGATGACCTCTGGGCGGGCATGGACACTGGACCAACTAATTTGATCTCGAAACGCAGTAAAATGACACACACATTCTCTGATTACTTGCGTACTCGCTGCTCCGTTTTGCTCCATTATTTAACAACTTTTAAGAATAACACTTCTGCGCATTAGTATGCCTGGAAATGGGATTTCCTAACATTTAGAGATAGAGTACACAATTGTATGGGATATAGAAACGTGATTCTTTACTCAGAATTAGAAGAACGATTATATTCACCATTACTGCATGCATGGGTGTTTAATCTGGAAAAGTTAAGAAACGTTTGGGTGTGTGTATTGTTTGTCATGATTGAGATGTGCAAGTTGATCCCATTCATCAAATTGTTTCCTCATACTGTATAACTACACCACCATCCATGTAGTTGTATTTTATGTGTTCTTGAACTGAATATAATATAAGATAAGATAATAGGTTTTTATTTGTCTTTAAAGATATACAAAAATGTTTTGCTTATGAGGAAGACAAACTGGTTGATATACCTTGTGAGAAAAATCTGTTGAATTGAACCATTTCTTTTGGCAATTACCGTGTTTTGGAATAAGTTTGAAATGACTAAAGTGTTCTATGTCTAAAGCTACTTAATAAATGAATGATAAAATAAGATAAAATATTGACTTAGTGTTACATTTCTATCTAACTTACACTTAGACTTGTTAATAAAGTAAGAGGACATGTAAAGACATGTCCGCTCGACAACATCGATATCGCTGCCGTATCAACACCATCAACACCTAGCAGCAGCAAAGGGCACTTCTACTAGAGCCGGACACAATAAGAACTGCCGGCCAGTTTATGACAGGGGGCGACATACGATCACGCATGAAGACACCCTCCTGTGGATGGTAGGCCTTCGCTTGACACTACAGACTTGGGCTGCTCACGGAATAAGATTCTTCTGTTGTTCAAATCAAGCACGACTACCACTGTTGCATTTAAACCTGTGATACTCTGAGTTTAATAAAAATTGGAGCATACAAATTACCTCTTCGTCTTCGTCCCCCCCCCCCCCTCGAATCTGTGGTTCACTACACATGTATATATAACGATTCCATACAGTACAGTATGGTTCGTTAAAGTGAAGGCCACCTAGTGGAGTTATGACACTCTGCATACAGTATGTAATCCATACAGAACAGTACGGTATTTAACTGTCTTGCAAGTACATTTGAAGGTATAATAGAGAACATTGATTATGATCTACCGATCTTGTGTGAGAGTGGTGAATATGAGTTAACCTACTCATATACTTGAGAGGGTTTACATTTGGTGTGCCCGCACTGAAAAGTAGTGAGGTTAAATAATCACAAATAGTGAGGCTAAAAAGTCACAAAAGTATAGAGTTATCGTTGTAGTGTGTCTTTAACATTCAGCCTTGAAGGGTAATACACATATAGTTCTGTTTAACATAAAGGTGATAGTTAGGTTAGACCTAGAAGCAATAAGTATACAGATAGATATATATGCAAGTTTGTACGTAGGTCAATGCCTATTTGATCTGAGCACGACTTCGGAGTTCTGCCACCATCCTAAGTCTTAATTATTTCCTTACTTTTTAATTTTGATCGTTTTTAAGATTGTTCCAGGCCTGTTTAGCCTGTTTAGGCAATATATGGATTGGTATTTTTAATTGTCTTACATATGTAACTAATTAGTCTGTTTTATCTTGACATTGGCAATGACATGGCATCGATTTAAGTACTCATGACTGTATTGTTGCCAGAACGTTTCAGATGGCATAATACTGAAACAATATCAAGTGTCTAATAATTATTCAGCAAAGCTTGATATAGGAAGAACAAATCATCTCTTAATCCTCATCTCTTTAGGGGAATGCAAACATGTGGGATGAAAAGGGAAAGCCAATGTTTTTGTGTTTCTTTTGGTAAGCCAATGTTAATCCCCTACTATTGCCAATGTCAATCCCCTACATTTTTAGGGAATTAGCAGGAATACTCCGTATTTATCTTTTCTATATTCTAGTGTTTTAGTGAGCTTACTGAAAAAGCCGACTGCCAAATATTGACCATTCTATTCATGTAAATACGCTTTCCTCCATTGCAGTCCAAGAGGTGAATATATAGTATGTCTCATCTGTAAGACTGCAGAATAAAGATTCATCTGGGAAATAATAAGTCGCCTCGGTATTGGCAGAGGTGTATCGCGCTATACCCTTCGCCACTCTCATTGCACTCTTATTGGCACGTAGTTGAATGTAGGCCTGCGTCTTGAAAGAGAGCAGATGAGCATCTTGTGAAAGCATTGTGTGTCCACAGTAAGTGTTCCACTAGTGATTATGATGAATAGGCTCCTGAGAGATTGCCTTATTACGAGCCAAGTCGGTTTACACATACCCAAAGGCACACAGAATATAAAAACTGCAATATCTCTTCCGAGAACAAACATCACGCTGGACTCAATACTTTGGAACAGCGACTCAAACATTTTCATATACATGTTTCTTAATTTAGTCCTAAATAAAACAGACAAACATACACACACAATATATAAACAACGATTATTGTTCTTTCACGACGGCGTGTTTATTTATGTATATGCAGTGATTTTGTGTTATGTTGATAACGTTTTGTCAACCTTTGTTTGTTTAAATAATAATGTTTTCTTAATAGAACTCGATGTGCATTATTTACAATTTGTCCATATTGGTATTATTATATCAATGATAGAAATATGTTATTTGATTCAATCTATTTGTGAAACGTAGAAGGAGCTGTTTTGTAACTTAGATTTTGATTGCAATGCTGAGAAAACTACATGTACGGTAAAATGCAGCCAATAAAAAACATAAACAATATGAACAGTCATCCAAAAATATTGAAAATACAAAATGTGACCTGCTCATGAATTTGCCTTTCCCAGAATATTCTCAAGATTGTCTTTCTATCTGTCTATATCCTCTTTAGTGTACCGAGCATGAAATAAATTGACGCAGATGATACAATGTCATAAACCGGTGTTACTAGTAGGTGGGAAATGCCGGGAAAATACTACAGAATTTGAGATGAATGCCTGAACATAATTAGTTTGTGTCTTATGCTTAGCCGATGGAAAAAAACGTGTCTGTGGGTAAAGGAAAAATAGCTAAACATTGTTCAACATTACGAGGTAATCCTGTTCACAGCAGACGTGCTCTTGTGTCCTTTAAGGCCGACGCACACAGTCAAGATCTCGGATGTTCTCACGATTTGAGATGAATTCATGCAGATTTCTTTTTAAATCGTGTCCATTTTTACTGCGCACACAGTCACGATTTCAGGGAAAATTTGGTGAAAACCTGAGATCGTGAGAATTGTACACACACACTCACGATTTCATGAAATAGTGTGGCCACGATTTGGTTCATATTTGCTATTTACATGCAAAAATTAAAAATTATATAAAATTAACAGTTTTGGAGAGAGTATTATTTGGTCAATAACTATATGACTCTTTTATCCTTTTTCTGAATTATGGGGCTTTGAAACATGGCTGAGAACCCCAAAATCTGCTGCTTTCAAAATGTTCTATGTTTCCTAAACATGTCTATTTCAGACAGCTACAATTATTTTTTTAACGCGATGACATATATATTTTTTCCTTTTAATATGTAGTACATAATCTCTATCATATGTGTCAACAATTTTGGGACAGTAGGAGCAGCCATTAATTGTTTATTTGATTCTATAAAATGTGTAAGAATGCACCGTTTCTCCATCGGAATTGTGCCTACGTCAATCCATAATTTGGATCGTCATGGCACAGCTCCTATATTTTTGCTTTATTTGGATTTTTATTACAAAATCGGTCATACATTTAAATTCTTTAAAGAAAATTAATTGTGAGCATTAATTTATGAGTCTACAACACAGGCGCGGCGGAACCGGGGGGGAGGCAAGGGGGGCAGTTGCCCCCCCCCCCAATAATTCTGTTACATTTTGAAAATTGTATTGCCAAAGAAAAAGCTGTCTCTCACAGAACCTTGTACATCTTATACTATCTATCTGAGTGCTAAAACGTCGTTCATAGATATTATATCCATCTAAAATAATATTCAAAATATTAAATTTTCAGAAGATTCTTCCCCTTTATTTAGTTGATTACCTATATATATGATGTGTTCCAAGAAAATGAGTCACAAGTCGCAAAATTGATATTTTTCAAAGTGATTTCTTTTACAGGATCTCTTTATGACAATGTTTTGATTTTTGCAGGGTCTAGCCCTTATCGTCATATGAATCTATACAACAAATTTCAGGACATTGTATTTAATTTATTTCTATACATGTACAACATTACCAATAACCCCATATTTTATTTTAACTTAATAATTCTTTTAACATTAAACTATATTTTACTTACTTTCTATCACATTTCAGACCTAATGAAGATAAATTTTAACACCCAAAATGCTTAAAATGTGTCCATGTTTAGGGGAAAATGTCTGGCATCTGGGGCCCTAGGCGGGCCCCAGACCACACGCCTTATCGATTAGGATCAGCTGGGTTGATGCCCAAAGTGAATATAATAATATCCTCGCTTTTAAACAAGAAATTTTGTTTGAATATATATGCTGTAAGTATTTGGCATCAATGTGGCAGAATGAAGGTAGAGAGCTATTTAGAGATTTATTCAGACTCAAAGAGGTATGGTAGCAAAGGCATTATAAGTGAGCAAGGTTTCCTGATGACATATTGGGTTAGTGTGAAATGTTTCGATTCTATTATACTATTGGAGGGTAATGCAAACTCACCCTCAATGCTTCCCCCGCCCCCTCCCCTGCCCCCCACGCCAAAAAAAGTTTGCCCCCCCCAATATTTTATCTGTTCCGCCGCCCCTGCCACAATTTTTACATAGACACACCTATACAAAGTTTGGTGCACAATTTGGCAGTTAGAATATTTGATGTGAACACAAGTTTTTGAAATCGTGTGCCTCAAATCGTGCATGAAATCCTGCATGTGTGCGTCAAAATTGAACGCACATCTTGACGTGAGTTGATCTAAATCTTGTCGGCTAGGCGGCCGTTGACGTATGGGGGAAAATGAGACTATACAACTCGTCGTGAAGCCTCCAAATCCTGACTGTGTGCGACGGCCTTAACGATCAGGTGCACCTTTTTATTTCCACATTTCGTCAAATCATTTCATTTGAAAACGCTTTGTCTCGCCTTGTCACTCCTAGTCGTTTGCTACATGTGTATAGTAAACCTGTGGTTGCGTCAGCTAAGGCTAGTTTGGGAAACAAGTACGAGAAGAGGAAGTACTATTAAACCTTATCGTTATTCTACAGAGTTATCCATAGGGTATGGTCAGATTATGTGTCCCTATTTGGCCTAGTCTCAAATAGGGTATGTGTCTGAGGTGAAATTGAGGACTAAGGAGACAACTTACTGTACTGCAAGTACCTCAGCCGGTGGCAGCTGCAGACTTGGTTATTGTGGCCTCGGCAGCTGTGTACAAGGCTGGCTGTGACCTTGCGTCCTTTCCAGTGACCTCCAGGTATTGGTTCAACAAGGAGATATCCTTGTTCTGACCCGTCCTGGATCCCGGGCCCTGGAGTTAGGTGATCCATCGCCAGATATGCTGGGTGCTGGCCGGAGACGCCCTATGGAGTGAACACCAAGAACTAGGACTCTAGATTAGAGTGGTGCGACTTGGTGCACTGGCTGCTCTACAAAGTTACTGGGCACTCCACAGATATTAGCCATGCAGCTTTACCAAACTCTGATGTTCCCATTGTCAAAGAGACTTATTACACATACACCCTCACATCATAAAATTATTAGTCCAATAATTGTATTAATGAACACAGTTCAATTGTGTCGTAGACTCCCCATCCAAACTTAGAAAATGAACAAATTTATTAAACAACACTATGCTACATCTTGTCTGGGTATTTAAGATGATAAAGCTACAGTACGTTTGTTGAGTAGAACTAATTAATGATTTTCCCCCTCATCACCTCCATTATGATTCAACAATTAATTACAATGAAAATCATAAATAGACATGATAGGTGTTCATACTCTTTGGAAAATCAAAGGTTTTCTTTTAAAGAACGACAAACTGTAATGTTTTTGTAGATGTCATGAGAAATTCCTTGTTAACAACATGACTTTCAATTTCCACATTTTGTAGCGCTTTCAAATTTTAGCTCTCATTTCCATAATGTGATTCTATCAAAAGACAGAATCATTTTCATATTAACAGTAATGAGTTTGTGCTGTTTAATAATGTAAAATTTAAGTAAATTAAAGAAGAATGCTGGTTTCCGGTTCCTGTTTGAGAAAGTTCAGAGAGCTCTGGCTTGATTCTTTTTTTCAGGATATAGGAAGCATTAAGCGTTGGTCAGTTACCAAAACGTGACAAAACATAGTTAAGACATCAGTGATACTAAAACACAAGTCAGATCAGAGTATTTATGCAGAAGTGAGAAGAATCTAGCATCTCTAGAAGAGACTCGACGGTAGACCGATAGGAGCAAATTCGTTTTGCCCATTGGTCAGTCAATGGACAGTACCTTGCAGGACAAGTGCACAAATAAGACTATATAATAACATAGCGTGATGGATTTGCCCATGAAAGTTCAGTTGAAGTTGTGAAAAGTGACTTTATTAGTCTTTAAAAGGATAATGCTTGGAGATTTACAGAAGTAAGCTAGATCATTGTGGGACAACCACGCCAGGAACAAATTCTCCCAACCAACAAGCTAACACACCGGCAAGAAGAGTGCCAAAAAAGAAAGTATGTTAGTATTTTTTGATTATAAAAAGGCGTTCGACTCGATTGACCATGCCCTGTTGTTGAACAAAATTACTAAATATGGATTCCCTAACTGGCTCATCCAATGGCTGACTAACTACTTAAGTAGAAGATCACAGAAGGTCAAGGTTGGTGAACATCAATCAAAATATCTCCCCATTGGCCACGGGGTACCTCAGGGGTCCATACTTGGTCCTATTCTGTTCAATATTTTCGTGAATGACATATGTAATCTACCAATCCAAGGGAAAATGTTGCTTTTTGCAGATGATATCGTTTTAATTAATACTGCTGATACTTATATAGATTTAATAAGGCAAGGTCAAAATGACACGCAACTAATTGCGGACTGGAGCTTCCAGAATAAGCTTGCCATAAGCATACCTAAGACCAAGACAATGTATGTCCCGCACATGGCAAGAAGTCTGACAATACCACGCATTCAGAAAATCACTATAAATAATACCGAGTTAGACTGGGTTGATGACTTTACATACTTAGGCCTTACCATAGATGCCAAACTCAATTTCGATGTTATGATTAATTCCATAATAAGCAAGGCAAATGCCAGACTATGTAATCTTTACATTAACCGTCACGCCCTTGACATTAGAACTAGATTGCTCCTGGTCAAATCGATGGTGTTGAGCTACTTGGACTACGCCAATGTATGCTTCATGAACAGCAGTAAAGCGTCACTAACAAAATTGCAAATACTACAAAATAAATCTCTCAGGTTTGCACTAAAAAAATCAAGAATGCATAATGTTGAAGATCTGCATAGGCTTGCCAATGTAATGACAGTGCGAGAACGCATTTATTTTAATAATGCTAAATTTTTCCATAAACAGCTTCATCATTGTAGAGTTGACTGGATAACCAGAAAAAAGGGCGATAGGCCCTATGCACTACGGGAAAATTGGCGATTAAATTTCGAAGTAAATAGACCCCTTTGTAATTCTTATCAGAAATCATTTGCATATGCAGGAGTGTCACAATGGAACGAAATTGAAGATAACATCAAGAGTATAATACTACCTTGCCACTTCAAATATAGAATGAAAACAGGCATACTTAACAAAACCATCCGTATACCTATACTGTGATATATATTTACCTATAGTTGCTACTACTCGATTACTTATACCTATACCTGTATTTGTATAGAATTGACTGACACATTTGTTTCCCAACCATGTCTCATTATCACATCACCCCCATCTCATTTCATTATTACCCATTTCAAACTATCTCTCCAAGAAAAGATGTACATGACTTTCATTAGCTAATTACTATAGCTAATTACTATAGCTAATTACTATAGCTACTCATTTGTATAACTTCTAAAGCGAAATTTCAGGTTACGTAGGAAGACCGGATCAACCGAATCGTTTAAAAACTTTGGCAAATGCCGCTTATCCTCCTGAATAAAAATTTGTGCAAAAAAAAAAAAAAAAGAGTGATATATGTAAACATCTGGTTGGTGCCATTCTAACGTGTAGGCTACACTAGCATTGAAAGTTGTATCATTGCCACTGTACAGACATATTGGACAGCTGCCTTATCGATAAATTGATAAATAACATTCTACTTTGTACTGTGTACTTTGTACTGTATTACTTTATTGAAAGGTCAGTGGAGAAATCCTTCTAGCCAAGTTGACTCATTTCTTGGCCTAGAAAAGGACGAATTATAATAGTTTTGTCAACAGATCTTGAATCCACTATGGGAGATCAGATATCCAACTGTAAGTTAATGGCGATGTTTCACGAGTTAAGCCAGATGTTTTCTAACTTGTCTAAACAACTTACTGATTCTACCAATGTTTTCACTGAAACAGCACAAAAGATATCCACAAGGCTTGATGTAGTCAAATCAGTGAAAGCATACAATGGAAGTTGGATGATGTCCTGAGTGACAAGTTTAATGGTATGAATGGAGGGGAAAACGTCTGTGCAAGAATAGAGAATCACATGAAGAACAAAAAAGAAAGGAGCAAAAGCTTATATGGTTAAAAAGAAACTTGAGTAGGGGCAATGGGAGATATCAGAGTGTGATAAAGGTTCACGAGGACACTATTCTGAACAGGAGAACACATAATTTTTATGAACTCGAATTTCTGCCCAAAGATATATCCCTCTGTTTTCTATCCAAGAGGGAAAATTATCGTGAGGCAATTCGCAGAAAGGGGACGAGATGGGGTGAACCAGGAATTTTAAGATGCTAACGATTATCCCTTTTTGAAATACTTGAGATTGGTAGTATACATGTGCATAGCACTTATGCTGCGTGCATTCAAATGTGCATTGAAATATTGTCAATACATTGTTAATCAAATGTCAATGAAATAGACTGGGGTATATTGCCACTATACTGAATAATGTGTTTTTTAAATTCATTTAATAGATTACTTCGTATGACATATCATGAGAGTTTTGTTTAATTTGAGTTCTTGCTTCAAATTCTTCTTCTTCTTCTGAGGTGACATTTCGTTCGACAGCTAGATCACTCTTCAAGGATTCTGGGGCATCAAAAAATCATAGTGAGAGCTGTGAGAGCTCAATTTACATTCTCCCTGTTTGTCGTCGGAAAGCAAGTTCATCTCGTAAGAGGGTTGGACCCTTCGTCAGGGAGCAGTTCCTGGATAAGGGTGAGAGCATTGAAAACTTTGAGTCTTTGCTGCTGATTAATCCCCAACTTTTGGAGAAAATGATTAATGACTCACACTTGTATGATGAACTTTCTGGCGTACTCTCCCATTACATTATGATGACAGAGAAGAACTCATCGAACTCATCGATGTACACATTGAAAGCCTGTATGCTATATGACGCAGCTGTCTGTGTGCATGTTAACAAGAAGGGTTTAGCTGTATTTGGTGATACTCGGCAGGAGGAGGTCCTAAGGCATTATTCTTTCAAGAATTCTCGTCGGGCTAATTCTGCAAAATCGTCAACAAACTCTGGCAAAAATCGTGGAGGAAAAGATCGAGTTTGCTTCAAATTCAATGGTGTTGGCTTCCCACGTTCGCCGTGTGACTTCCACCATCACTGCTCAACGTGTGGATTATTATCCAACCACGGCGCCAAATCTTGTGGTGCATCAAAGTCAGCCAAATAGTGATATGGAAGGGAGTTGGGTAGGTGGTGAAGACTGTCGTTATAGTGGTGTAATTTATTGTAATTCTCCTGTTTTGGAGATGTGTAATGATGGCAATATGGCATGTGTCGTTAAGGAAGATGGAACTTTACACATGTTGTCGATTGATGTTTCCCCTGACTCTTTCCCAGTAATGACTTTTCACTATTCTTGTCCTGGTAATTGTCTTTATAAAGATGTTTGTGATGTTGTTGCTGAATTTTATCGTACTGGTACATCTGATAATACCGATGGTGTAATTTTTACTACTCCTGTTTCTGCCAAACGCTGTTTGGTCAATGTCTATGTTATTGGCGAATGTGAATGTATTCATGTTAGGCGGCTTAGCCGTTCAACTTAAACCATGTCGTTTTGCCGCATTTCTATTTCACCAAGGCTGTGATGTATTCACTAGATTTCTAGATGTTTATTCATATGTTATCAATGGAATTGATGTAGTTGATATGCCAGTACAACTGTCCTAATTACGCTTCTATTTTGGAAGATTCTGCTCGTAAGAAAATGGACAAAATAATTTCTAATGAATTAGCTGAGGGTTATGTATCTATAGTAAATGAGAAACCTTCTTGTATTCACGCCCTTGGAGCCATGTTTAAACCTGATGGCGGCAGAATTCGCCCCATAACAGATTGCTCCTGTCCTGATGCCGAATCTGTTAATTTTGACTGCTCTAGTTTGGTATGATCCTTTTCATATAATAGTATTGACGATGCCACTGAGATGGTATCACCAGGTGTTTATATGTGTGTGGTGGACATTAATTAAGTCAGCATATAGAGCTGTCGCAATCAACCCTGATCATCATACTTTGTGTGGGTTTCGTTGGACCATAGACAGTACTGACCAATACTTAACTGACAATCGACTTTGCTTTGGACTATGGATAGGACCTTGTGTCTTTGATAACATTTCCAACTTTATTGCTGACTCAACGTATTATATGTACGGTGTGCATGTGATTAATTATTTAGATGACTTTTTCCTGTCATCTATTTCCCTGCACTCCTGTACCTTGGTCCGTGTTATGTAACATTACGTAACATTGTGTAACCTCATTATATTTATATTATTATTAATTATCACCTATTATCACATTACTTTAAATCGCTAATTATACTTAACTAGCTAGGACTGTGCAAGTCTACTTATACATGCTAGGCCATGGATATTACGTAAGGGCTCCGCCCACTCATTATTATGCATGTACCCTCCTGGAGGAGCCTGTATCTTAGTTACCATAAAATCAGTTGCTTTGCTCTTCTCACGAAGACCACACGTTCGTTAGACTTCTTCCATTAGACCATTACACTGGCGGACAACCCGCTCGATCTTGGACATAGAGATTTTTTTTTCTCACAAAAAGCGAGTTCATTTGCAATTTGAAGCATGTTTTTGAGCGATGGAAGAGGCTGCGAATTCCGTTGAGCGTTTGGCAGCGTTACCGCAAGCAATAGTCACGAGAGGACAAAGACGAGAGAATAGAGGCAAAATCTTGAACCAGCAGCCGAGGCAATTGGACTTTAATGAAGACCCATACGAGGTGCCTCAGGACATGGAAAATGTCCCAGATGTAAATGCAGGATTAAACCCAGGAGCAATTCCATTACCTCCACCACCAGTTCGTCAAAATCAACAGGAGGAGGTAGTGAACAACGATATTAATGTGGACTTAATTGACGAAATTATTAACAGAAACGTACAGCAGTTGGCTGGAAACAATATTGGGCACGAGGAACACATAGAGGACGTGTCAGACGAGGAGGAGCAGCTCGTTGGAGATGAGCAGGACCAGCACGAAGGAGTTGACCTTAACTTAGAGGGAGAGCAGGAGCCTGAGCCAGCTGTGGAAGCAGCTAATCCAGTGGCAAATCAACAGGAGGAGTTGCAGGAAAATCAGCCTCAGGTCGGTTTGAATGTTGATAATAATATTGAAAGAAATGTTGTGGAAGAGAACCAGATTGATGAAAGGGACATAAATAATCACAGAGAGAGAGTATTAACTCCAAGGGAGCCAACACCTCCTTCTCTGAGGATTAACCCAGCTAATCAGGTAAATCAGGCAGATCAAGCTAATCAAGGGCCTTATTACCCATTCGAGACCCCTGGTTTAAACGACAACTTTCAAACCCCTTTACAAACCCCTGCAAAACCAACTTTGAATCAGCTTATACAACAGACACAGAGGCCTATTCTGAAGAATTTCCCACAGGCCCCAGTGTTTAACGTGAATGGTCCAAGACCCCCTGTGATAACCCCCCATCACGTACAGCAACAAATCCCACTTAGACCTGATCCATATCAAAACTGGTGGGATATGGCGAATAGACAGGGAGGTTTGCCTTCTCCCAGGCACGTGCAGGATGATGGAAATGCTGGTATTCATGAACAGTTCTATACCCCCTACCAGTATGTTCCACCTCAAGGACAATATCATCAATACGGTGAAAAGGTGGCACAACAAGGACAGAACTTTGTGCAACAACAAGCACAGAATGCAGTGCCACAACAGCCTCAAAATATTGTGAATCAGCCACAGCAAAACCAAGTCCCAGATCCCAACGTTAATGTGAATCAAGCTCCCCAGCCAAGAAACATTGATCAGGGGATCCAAAGAGGACGACAAAGACAGGGAAGGGGTAGGAATACACCCCCTCACAGACAGGCGCCTAGGCAAAATTATCCTAGGAACCAAACCCCTAACAGACAGCAACAGAATTTTCAATTGCCAAACGTACAACAAGGGATGTACAGACCACCACCCCCACCCTATGGTCAACATCTCTACGATTTGGTGGATGAAATAAAGCAGATGAGATTAGATCAGACTGCTTTTCTGGATGTGTCCCTAAGAAGGCAAACAGAGGCTACTGGCCTCACTTCGACAGCAGCATTGTCCAAGCAATACAGAAAGCCCCCCTTGGTTTTTGACAAGCCCACAGCTATGAGACCTGTGAATGAATTCTTCGATGAATTTGAGGCATTTACAGTGCCTATTCGCGAAGATAACCAGCTTATGGTTACCACTCTGGTCCAATACTTGTCGGGGAGGGCTAAAACCTTCTATAACCAAATAGTTGGTGTATATGGCGACACATTGCCATATAATCGCATTAAAACCGATTTTATTGCTAAATTCAGTGAGCTTCCTTTAGCTGAGGTGTTGAGGGATTATTCCCATAGAAAGCAGGGCAGGCACGAGAAGGTGATAGATTATGACAACGATATGTTAACCTTACTCTCTAAGGCAAATGTTCCCTTACATGTACAGATCAGATTCTATGTTACAAATCTGAGACCAGAATTGGCTGGAAGAGTGGCTTCTGAGTTTCCAACCACTTTAGATCAAGCCTCAAAAATAGCAGCCAAACATGAGGGGATGATAGCCTCCGACAGAGCCCCTAGCCACATGCCTATGGAGGAAGCAATACACATGATGTATTCGAAGAAAGAAAAGAATTATACAAAGAAATACAGCGAGGATAGTGATCGTAAAAGAGAGCAATATCACAGATCTCGAGCCGATAAGTATAGAGAGGCTAGAAAAGCTCAGGAAAAGAAAGGAGAAAAGCCTCAGAAATACAGATCAAAGCACAAGAATTATGATAGCTCTGACTACTACGATAGCAGCAGAGAGAGGTCATCCAGTCGCCACAGCAATTTTAGCAACAGAAGCTCCAGCAGGGAGAAAAGTGGTGATGAGAAAAAGTATTACAAAAAGGACAAAAAGCATTTTAGAAGCAATAGCAAGGATAAATCTGTGTCCTTCAACAAGGACAAGAAACATAGATCTAAATCGCCAAAGGGAGGTGAAAACAAATGGAGAGATGTCACCCCCCACAGATCATCCTCTAAAGAGAGTGATGATTTAAACGAATAGGCTGTGTCTGGGAGGGCGACCGACACAGCATAAATGAAATTGTAGACGAAATAGGCAAGCCAATGGACATTTCCAAAGAACAACAGTGTGTTTCTACTAGTGAATCGGTAGCAGAAAAGGACAGAATATCCAGAATTAGAATAGGCAAGTTTGCTGGTACAAAGAAAAACATTATTTCTTCCACCAACACAGAAAAGGACGACGACAATTGCCAAGCAGTGCTGAAGCTGAGGAAAGCCAAACATAAAGGTGAGAAAGTTTCGGTCACTGCTCCAATTGATAAAGGTTGCATAGAAATCGAGGTAAAAGATTTGAATATGCCAGTTCTTGTTGATACAGGTGCCACTATTTCTTGTGTTAGTTCTGCATTTTTCAGGAAAATCCGAAGTAAAATACCCAATGGGAAGGTTTTACGCTGTAATATTAAAATATTTGTTGCAGATGGAGGAGCACATCATTGTTATAAGAAAATCGAGTTAAATTTCATGATAGAAGGCCAACAATTCACTCATAGATTTATCGTTCTTCCTGCGTTAACCAGAAGCATGATACTGGGAGTTGATTTTTTACGAAAGTTTAGAGCAAAGATTAGCTTCAAATCAGGACAAAAACAACAGGTGTTCCCTATCAGAGCTGCACGTAGGTTTGTGATAGCTCCGGGGACTGAATACACCACTGTCGCGGCAATCACTTCTTATGAAGATATGTTAAATTCAATAGGAGTGACTGAGAATTTGCAGCGACAGAGGCCAGTTTCTTTCCTTGTTAAACATGCTTTGGTTAAACCATTTGGAGAAAATAAAGTGCCTATAACCATTTTTAATGCCTCCAAGGCAGCCACAACTATCGAGAGAGGAACAATTCTGGGTATATATACGTTGGCTCAGGAGGACGAGTTTTATTCCCCCAAAGAGGTGGAAAATTTGAATGAATTGGTCGCACAATCGAGTGAAAACAATGATAAGGTAGTTGATTTTCAGATCGGCGAGGACTTGAATCCTGAACAGAAAAAGGAGCTATTGAGTCTATTGCATGATCATGAAAATTCTTTTGTCGGTAAGGATAAAAAACTAGGGTTGACTACAGAATACGAACATGGCATTGATTTAAAACCAGATTTTAGTCCCACAATGAGACAGCCATACCGAATGAACCCAGTCATGACCAAGGTTATGGCTGGAATTCTGAAGGATCAGGTAAAGCAAAATTTAATCGAGAAATGTGTGGATCCTGTAGAATTTAGTTCACCTTGTTTTTTGGTACAAAAACCAATGACAACAGACGGTAAAAGAGCCTGGCGTCTTGTGATTGACTATAGGCAAATAAATCGCTCTGTAAAGGACGAAATAAGACCTTTTCCACGCGCCGACGACACTATCGAAGCTGTGGGGCAAACACAAGGTCGATTTTTCTCTCGCTTAGATGCATTTGCTGGTTTCCATCAGGTGGGTTTGAGGGAAGAAAATCGATTTATTACAGCATTTAATACGCCCCTAGGAGTATATAGGTATAAAGTCATGCCAATGGGACTTAAAACTTCTCCAAAAGCATTTCATTCTCTGATAAAACACGTATTGAGAGCAGTCCCAAATGCATTCTATTACGTAGATGATGTGGTGATCGCATCACCTACATGGGATTCTCACGTGCAGGATATCAAGAATGTATTCACAGCTTTTGATAAGGCAAATATCAAATTTAAAAAGGAAAAGTGTTCCTTTGGTCTCAGTAGAGTCCCCTTTTTAGGATTCATTGTCGACAAGGATGGGATACATCCTGACCCAGCAAAACTAGACGCTTTGCGATCGTTTCCAACCCCTAAATCAGTGAAACAAGTACGTTCGTTTGCTGGGCTGGCTAATTATTATAGGGTATTTATTCCTAATTTTAGTCAGATAATGAAGCCCCTATATATGCTGACCAAGGCAAAGGTTAAATTTGTATGGACGTCTGCGGCAGAGAGTGCTTTTAATAAAATTCGAAATGCAATTCTGGAAGATGCAGTTTTGGTATATCCAGACTATTCAAAAGAATTTATTTTAGCCTCAGATGCCTCTAACCAAAGTTTAGGGGCCTGCATTTCTCAAGCTGATATTAATGGGAATTTAAGACCAATTGCCTTTGCTGGGAGAGGGTTAACCCCAGCTGAGCAAAAATACAGTGCCACAGAAAAAGAATTGGCAGGCATCCGATTCGCCCTAGGAAAGTTTAGACATTATGTTATGTCTAAGCATTTCACGATTCTTACCGATCATGCAGCCCTTACTGCAATTAACACTAAAAAGGATCTAACTGGTAGAATGTTTAGATGGCTAGATTTCTTTGGACAGTTTGATTTTTCGGTCAAATATATCAAGGGAAAATTGAACATCATCCCAGATGTTTTATCGAGAAGGATATATGATCCAAATATACCAGCAGTCCCACATGTGGAGATGAAGAAATCAGTAACATTCAATCCCATCCAAGCCACTAAACACTATAAACAGGAGGATCCTTGCGAAAATAACCCCATCATGCTCTACAAGAGCAGAAAAATACTTAAGACATCAGGACAGGTGCAGGAATTAGATAATGAAGATTCACAAATTCCTGAGTTTCCAGACCTTCCAGGAAAAAGCATAACGATGAGCCAGCGATAAACACTGTAGAGGAAATCCTAATTGCTCCAGTGGAAACGAGAGCTCAAAATCGTGCAAAGCAATTAGGGAATGTTGATACAAGACCCTCGACTAGCAAGCCAGAAGGGATTAGTAGGGATAAAGTGTCTACCCCAGCTTGTGTATCTAAGGGAAGCAACATTCAGAAGGCTAGGAAAACAAAGGCAAGACCTGTAATCAGACCAGGAAAATACGCTTCCAGGAACAGGATAAATACCCCAAATCCTGGAGATGGAATGGCGAATAAACATACGATTGAGTTGCCATTTGATAAGCTGAAATTACAGCTGGCGCAGGGGGATGATTTGTTTTGTAAACTAATGTCAGGTTACATTGAAGGAAAACAATTGCCCAAGAATCATGAGTTGACTAGGTTAATTCTGACCACACACAATATGTTTTTCATTCAGGATAACATACTCTGCAGATTACCTAAGAGGACTAAGATAGCTCAGATGGCAAATTCCTTTCAAGTGGTAATTCCACAGACATTACAGGCCCCCTTGATCAATTATGTACATGGTAATTCAATTAATGCACATGTTGGCTATGCAAAGACACTCTCTTTACTCCAGGCCCGATTCTTCTGGAATTCGATGGCTAGAGATACGAAGAACCATATTACATCAT
The DNA here is from genome assembly GCA_942159475.1 of Sthenelais limicola. Lineage (NCBI taxonomy): Eukaryota > Metazoa > Annelida > Polychaeta > Phyllodocida > Sigalionidae > Sthenelais > Sthenelais limicola. The sequence goes on along the minus strand of OW804096.1, from coordinate 109,003,893 downwards.
GCCATGAGTGTCTTCAATCTAAAAGTGTAAAGCATCCAAATAAGCTCCCCATGAAGATCAGAGAAACGACTTTCACACCTTTTTCAACTTTGATGATAGATGCAATGGGCCCTCTACCTAGAACACAGAGGAATAATTGTTACATCCAGGTAGTGACTGATCATTTTTCAAAGTTTTGCTTTATATGGCCGACACCAGCTATTACAGCAGAAAGGGTAGCAGCTGAATTCCATAAATATGTAATAGCATACGTCGGTGTCCCTAAGATCTTGAGGAGCGATAATGGCAGCTGTTACATAGGAGAAACTTTTAGAGAAAAATGCAAAGCTTGGGGAATAAAACAAGTGCATGGTTCGCCATATTTAAGTCGATCACAGGGAGAGGTAGAACGCCAAAATCAGTCGATTATTGGTTGTTTAAGGACGATGGTGAATGAAAATCAGACGAATTGGGATTTATTTTTACCTAATATTCAATTTGCTCTGAACGCTTCAGATCATTACACCACTGGCATATCGCCCTATCTCCTTGCATTCGGCAAAAACCCAATCATTCCCTCAGAGGCTCAACTGCAAGATGACATAGCCCACACTCAGCCAGTAATAGATCAATTATTACAAATAATGAAAACAAAGGCTGAAGCGGCTGAAATTGCAAATAAAAGCAGAAGAGAGAGGGAAAGAAAAATGAAAGAGAAGCATGATACGAAGGCCAAGCCCCACACATTAGACGTTGGATCTATAGTCTATGCTAAAGTACATCGTTTGCTAAGGCAAAATACAGCAAAGAAATTGCAGCAACAATTTGCTGGACCATTCGTTGTGTGTGGGTTCCCATCCCCATATACTGTGAAAATCAGGACTTTGGAGACTGGGGTAGAGGTAAAAAGGCCAGTACATGTACAATTTATAAAGAAATCCAGTGCGATTGATAATAAGCTTATCAAAATACTAGAGACAGCAAATAAATAGGAAAATAATTCTGGTCGACAGGAGATATCTTAGAGTAAATTACAAGGATCCGGGGTCCCTGTGGGTTGAACAGATGGTATCTATTTTGAGTCAGATAGGCGGCATTATTATGCAAGTCCAGTAGGATGGGACGATGCAATCGTATTATGTAAATGATGCTGAGTGGTGGTGGCACGACAGCTCCTAGTATACGCCCCCCTTGCTATATATGGTGTGGAATGTCTTCCTCAGGAAGAGCAATTCCAGGGTCCTAAGCTGTTATTGGTCAAGATTATTCATGACTTGAGGCGGACACTACTATATGACCAGCCGAATTCAAGTCCTTCCTTAGCAGTGACCAAAACCATCGGGGAGAGTTGAGCTGATCGTTTTATTTTTCACTGATAGTGAGCTGCTTCACAATAGGCACAACGATTCATCACCATGTTTCATCTTGTAATCTGGTAAGTGTCGTTTTGAGACTTGATTTATGATTGCTCTGATGTTTATACTTATGTGGACACCCATCAATGCCAAGGATTTACTCATGGATTACACCGGAATATTTTTTCTTTTATCGTATGTTGTTACTTATATGTGAGCATGATAGTGGAGATAAGTCATTTAGTGGCAAGAGGCCCCAACATATGGCCTTACTCTAGGAACTAGATTAAGCATAACCCAGTCGGTAATATAGACGGGAAATACTTTCTTGGGAAAATATCGCTTTAGTTTTGAATTCTGAACACAAAGTTTACGAGAATTTTTTTTCTTTTCTTTCTTACCTTCGTTTAGGCTCTTATTCCTCACCGTATGGGCAGATGCGGACTCTGTAGTGAAACACAACTACGGGGTTGCATTTGCTGGAACGAGGAAACCTATCTTGACGGACGTGGAAAAAACCTATGTCCAAATAGCAATACCAACAGTGATTTTGCCACCTAATGGAACAATCGTTAGGATGGAGAATCACTACAATACAACATCAGACATGAGACTTATTAGAGAGAAAATCCAAGGCTTATTACAGCTTGTTTATGGGACAGCACTTGAGTTATTTGATAAGATAGAGAATGTGGCAAACGATAGATACAATAGGTATAAAAGAAAAGCTTTTTTACAGCCTATAGGCGATACAGTTTCTGCAGCCCTAGGCTTAGCTACAGACCCCCACTTGGCTTTGGTGGAAAGCAAGCTTGATGCCTTAATAGATACCTTATCACTGGGAAAATTATCCGACGTGAACAGGGATAAAGTAGTTTTAGGTCTTACTAAACAATTGAAAAACTTGTTCAGGCACGCTTCTAAACACAATAGTGAGGTAGGGAAATTATTTATAAACTCTACCGACGAAATTAAGGATCTGACGAACCAGATCGATGCTTTTGTAACTAACTTAACTTCAGAAATATCTAACACCATGGCTTTACATGCGATGCTGCATGAAGCTACTTTAAATTTGTTAGTACTAATAGAATATATAGATACAGCTAGAACGTTATTGAAGGGATTGGACGATTTAAAACATGGTGTTTTGTCGGATGTATTTCTTCCGATGGGAGGACTAAGAGAATTGTTGAAACCTTTGGCAAACAAGTTGAAAGTCCAATCTCCCACTTTGAGGATTTTGGACGATTCCTTGGACAGCTCCTACAGTAGAGTAGAAAATTTCTCCTTTAAGAACAATTCTCTGTTAATAACAATTCCACTAATAATTACACATAATGACGATAACTGCATTGCATATCGACCCCTGAAATTCGGCATACCTATTCACAGTAGCTCGAACGATTCAACAGGGTATACCATGTTAGAGACCGAAATACCCCATATTCTGGCAAAATGTCCCCTTCAGGGAATTTATTTCGAAATGAAAATTCATTCGTTCGAGCAATGCACACAGCTAAAGAATTCAGTGGCATGTTTTACTCCTCCGACTCATATTCTAAAGGGAAAAGAAACTTGTTATTCGGCCATTTTTAAAGATAAAGCTTCTGAAATTGCTCGGTTATGTGTATTCCACACATATCTGACTAAACCAACCCCATTCTTCCATTTAACAATGAATAGGATGCAACACCTACTGGTTGGTCGTACGACCAAAGTGACTTTGGCTTGTCACAAACGACCCAGAACTAGGATGGCTATGAGCCTTTTAGCTATAGTCAAGGTCCCTTGCGACTGTGCCCTAATTAGTGGATCTTTAGTAATCTCTGCCCCTAGGGATGGATGTATTACTTGGAACCAGACCAGTATCTTTGTTGAATCAGGATTTAATTTAGCCATAGCAGCAATTTTTAAAATTCCTTTCAAAAATCTAACTGGAGAAACCAAACATGGATCACGAATTCATCTAAATTTGCCCACACCCCAAGATATGCATGCAGCATTGTCTCATCTACCCAAATCGATAATTGAGTCAGGAATGAACACAGAAAGGCTGGCTAACGAGCTATTAGTGGCTGACAAAATGGCAAATGATCGGTGGGAAACCCTGAAAAAGTCAGTTAGTACCATGTCGACTCATCCAGCCACTATAAACATAGCGTTGATTATCAGTCTTGGTGTGACAATATTTTCATTTTATTTATTTTATAGGATTCACAAACTGGCAATTATTTGCACGTTTGTGAGGCCCATACAAACATTTAGATTAAACCTGTCGGCCCCAGTCTTCGAGGACATAAACCTAGGCTTCGATATCCCAACCCCACAGCCTATGACTCAAGACCTACTGCCATACGAGCCCCCAAGTCCAACACAGGCAATTCTCAAAATAGTTGCAGCAGTTATTGCCTTCAAGATTCTGCGATTCCTGTGGAAAAACAGGAGATGTATCTGCAATTATTTGCCTAGATGTTTCATGTGTAAAAGGTGTACGAAAGATGTAAACGATGAGTCAGCCTCTTGGATCACTCTGAGATTGCACTCGTATGAGAGTCTGGTTTCAATACGTTTGATGCAAATCCCATTTGAAGTGACTTCTATACTTGGATCTTCCCCAGCCCCGCCTCTAAGGTTGGGAAAGTCTCATGTCAGTTGGTGCTGCTGTTGCAATCTATCATTGGACCTCCGTTGGAAGGCTGCTCTATCCCTGAAAATCCATAGGGCCAACAAACAGATCTTGCTTCCAACCAACGTAAAGGTGGATAGGAGGTACAGAAGCGATCTGGCAGCCATCATGGATCCATCAGCAGAGGCAATGTATGTCCTGGTGATTGAGTCCAGGAACGGGTCCTACCAGATCCCGTGGATCAACGACCCCAATGGGTCCAACGTGAACATGTAAGTCTATATATAATTAATATATGGACTGAAACAATAGTTATTCTTGCCCTTATAGACGTGTAGGGTGTTCTTTTCTCACGAATATTTTATATCCGTCTTTTCTTCTTGTTAATGTATATTGATGTTTTACTTTCTGTGATGTGGCTTTCATGGGAAATATTGGCACAAAAGAACTGTGAAATTTTAAAATAATCGTTTACAAAATACCCAAAGTATTATGCAACCTGTCATTGGTATGTGGTCGATGCTTTCTTACAGGAGCACGGCGGCGTACTTGTCGGCAAGAGAAAGTGGCCAAGAAGAGGAGATGCTAATAGTTCCCCATGCCACGAATGTGACAAGATCACCCTAGGAGTGCCAGATATAGATTTACATTACAAGGACATTAACATTTTATTTAATATTTAATTCAAGTGGCAAATGGATCGCCCCCATTTGTCAAGGTGAACAGCAACAGCACCTTTACTAAATAATATTGACTTTAATTTCTCTTGAACGAGAGGAAGGACTCTACTTGTTTATACAAGCTAAAATTTTTTTCCTGGGTTCTTTGGAATTCAGTCGATAACTTTAAATGATATTTCATGCAACAGACAAGCGTTATTGTCTGATTTTATTCATTGCATTTCTTTTTGCTTGTATTTTGATTCTCTTACTTGTGTGTGATTTATATGTGTTGATCGATGACGACTTTATGTACATACAGGATTGGTTAGGCCATTAATGCCTACGATTAGGTCGTATCATCGACTCTGTTTGCTTTGATTACACTGAGTGGGTACTCAGCTCTCTTGGTATATGTGTAGTTTTAGTGTAGATCTAATTACCAGACATAACAGTTAATATGTTTAGGGGAACTACTTTGATTTATACATCGAGGGTTGAGATAACCCATATGGCTCTCTTAAGTGTTTTGTTTATTTAGCGCCACACGACAGTGGCATATGGGTGCATAGTGATTTACTGCACACTAAGTACTGTTTACGTAATAGGATACCCCCTGAGGATACGATGCGATGGCCATAAGCCAGGGTGTAATCACACCAACAGGGGACGACTATGTAAGTGCAGACTCTTAAAGGAGTCACTAGATCTGTTTCCAGTAAGGACAGATGGTTTCTTTTTACTCGTGTAAATGGCGTGAGTAGGATTGACATACCATAAACCAAGAGATTTATATGATCATATGACTAGAATTGATATGATACGTCAGCAATACTAAGTCTAGCGGATCAGTCGCTTTATTACTTGAAATTGTAGTGTTATTAGCTAGCCATATGTACCGACGGGTAATTATTTTGCATGTATTTTACTGCAAGTAGATGCAGTGAGAAGATGTTTTTGCTATGCGATTGAAAAATCAAGCGTAGCGACGGGGTGAACCGTCATCCTTGTAGGAGTAGAAGGGGATGGGGTTAACCTGTTACATAACCAACAAGCGAGGCCAGTTGATTACATATCAGGCCTTGCGGGATTATTGAATTTATTTATCTCCGGGTATTTATTTAAAAAGGAGATAACTAAATGTATCGGTAAAATTTTTTTTTGTATATTACTAGATTAGACAAGATCTAATTTGGAATAAGGAATAGGCTTTGGACCAGGAATGGGAAGCGGGTAGTTGGAATATACCAATACTCTTGCTCATTCGGCAATGGATCTTTGCCTATGTGCGTGTAGGTAGACAAACAGTAGAATATAACAATCTCTTTGTGAAAAGCTTTGTAGCCCTTAGTACGGGGGTGTGTTCGGCTCAGCGGTGGCGTTCTCAATGGTTCACCGCACAAATGGCCAGCTATTTATACTTGGTAGGTGTCCGGTCCAAAACCGATTCGACGGTGGCGCCGGCTGGTGTCACTGTTTGGACCGACCTATTCGGAATTTAACATAGGAAAAATTAAAACGACGTAGATTGTTCCTGTTTGCACCGGACTATTTAGATTTTAACATAGGATCCCAATATATATTAGGATTCCACGCGTGTTGGAACACGCGATGTTCTTTTATTATGTGTGATTAGAGTAAAATTCTCAGATTGGACCGTACTATTGGGAATTTAACACTGGAATTTGGTTTCTCATAGGGTTAACACTTGCGGTGTTTGCAGATCTTGTCATTTTTATGACATGGAACCCTTTGTGTAGGATATTAGCCAGATTTTTCAAGCTATTACGACCTTAGTATTAGCAGTTGTTTCCCTTTTTGAGTTTACACTTTTACATGTTCATAACGACGTTTTTAAATCTTTATGAATTTATTGAAAATGTTTTACAAAATGGTAATTAAATTGTATGATTTACTTCTATGTATTTAATATCTTTTTGCGCACAATGTAACCGCGCATATGGCTTGGTATGGATAACTAGATAACAGCACAGCTATTTAAAATTATTAATTCTTAATATTTTAATTTTTCAAAAATTCCTAAAAATTTTCTTGTAAGTTTTTAGGGTACACCCTCACTCGATACTTCGTATCTGATTGAGGGCGGGGGGGGCAGTGTTATGTAACATTACGTAACATTGTGTAACCTCATTATATTTATATTATTATTAATTATCACCTATTATCACATTACTTTAAATCGCTAATTATACTTAACTAGCTAGGACTGTGCAAGTCTACTTATACATGCTAGGCCATGGATATTACGTAAGGGCTCCGCCCACTCATTATTATGCATGTACCCTCCTGGAGGAGCCTGTATCTTAGTTACCATAAAATCAGTTGCTTTGCTCTTCTCACGAAGACCACACGTTCGTTAGACTTCTTCCATTAGACCATTACATCCGCAATGCCCTGATATCCTTCCTGAGAATTTTAGGATTCCACATGGCATGGCCAAAAGTTACTACGCCCTTTACCTCCTGCACATACTTAGGCTTCAAGATTGACTCTCTCAAAATGACACTCTGCCTACCACATGGAAAAGTGGATAGATTATGCCTTCTGTTGGAGAGTGTCAAGGATGCCAAACATATTTCCAAAAAGGATTTGGAGAGATTATGTGGATACTTAGCCCACAGCGCTTCTGTGTTCAAAGGTGGGCATAATTTTTGTAGAAGGATGTTTGATTTGTACAAAGTTATGCTTAATAAGAGGTTGACTCGTTCGCCTATTTCAAATGCCTTTCGAAGTGATACAGACTGGTGGTACGCCTTTTGCAAGGTATCTAATGGCGTAGGTCTACTATCAAAGCAAGAATTCCATTTACCAATGATTTCTGACTCTGACTTCGAGCAGAGGGTTTGGTGTGTTCCTGAGCACAAATTGGACTGCTTGGGGCGTGAGTACCATCCCTTGGACAGACACTGCTTGCTCACATATCACCTCCAGCCCATCAGAGAATGTGAAGTGGGACAATATGACATATGCTAGTGGGACAATATGATGTATGCTAGGTTCAAAATCTCAGACGTGTAATGCCTTATAAACTGAGATCGATATAGCGATAAAACCCATTTAAAATAATAATTCAAATGAAGACGTAGTAGAGTATTGTAGGTTCAATTTCACCTGAAGAATGTATCGGAAGATGTCTTGACTTAATGTCAAACTGTAATTTCTATACTTCTGTAAATCATTGTTACCAACTAAACCTGGTATATTGTAATACTTGTACATTTATGAACATTTCTGTGAATAAACATTTTATTCTGACCTAAAAGGTATCCAATGATCTAGATTTTTGATGTTATACCTCTGTGAGTACTGACTCACCCCTCTTTAATTGTGAGCAACTAAGGTAATATAATGGAGATTTGTATTGTACTATAACTTCATTGATCGTATATTAGTAAACAACTCAGGATTGTTACAAATAGATTAACCTCTTTAAGACGAAAAGAGTGCATTTCACTTCTACTTATCTATCCTGGACTCATAAAAGAAGATACGACAACATAAAACTACAATGACTTTAGACGGGTATATTAATGGCAAAAAACATATTACTATCGGACTATAGGACACTGCCATAACTGTCAACCGCATCCTTTCATATAAAGCGAGCCGAATCGATACTCATAGTGTTATTAATATGAATTGTATCTAATTGTGTCATTGACTTATGTCTTTCTTAATTTCGTAATTGTACATTGAGAGGGAACATTCCGCTTCAGTATGACATTAACAGAAATGTAACATGTTTTATTGAATAAAAGTTTTATAATAATAATAATAATAATATCAATGTTCAAGAACTTTACCCAGTTTTACAAGGGGTCAACTCTTTTATTGATAATACTCAAGTGGTAGCCATACTGACGACAGGCATGAGTGGCAATACTAGGTGTATGCAATGGTTATATGAGCTATACTGGATATTGTTCATCTACGGCATTGAGTTAATTCCACATTATATAAACACTAAGAACAATGTTGTGGCGAGTTTTCTCTCTAGATTATCTTATATGAAGCAGCCTGTCGATTTTCTTCTTCTATCTGATGCTGGTTTATGCTGTTTTCACGATGTTGATTGTCATTATAACAGGAATGACCAAATGGATGACTCGAGTACAGGAATTATAAGCATTGCCTCTTGCACCATCAAGGCTTCACCAAAGAGAACGCCAGTGGTGTGTTTTCCAGAAGTTTTTCATGGCCAATAACCCATCCTCCTCTGTCTCGACACTTTGTGCATGTATGCAGCTTACCTATCAGCCTTCATGAAAGTATTGTCAGTATCTACTTACCAGTGTGGCGTGACTTTTGGGGCTTGTCTTAGGCTTATAGACTGCCCCTCCTTGTCTCATCCTACTATCAAATCAGTCATCAAGGGTATAAGCCTGCTTCATGGTGCATCACCCACCCCATCAGACCCTCTTCTTCCATGCCATCTATATAAAATGTTCAAGTCCATCATTTGTTCTTCTCCTTTGGATGTGTTGCCATGGGGCGCCATTGACAACGTCAAGTCGTCCAAGACATCATCCACGCCCTTCCGCATACCTATCGTCAAATTACAAGACCGCACCTTATGCATGGTGCATTGGCTACTTAAAGTGTGGGCATCTGAATGTTTACCTAATGCTGCCATGATAATTGCGACCCAGTGTTGCCCATCTAGCCCATCTAGTCGCCTTGTCTTCCATTAAGGGCGTCTACTCTACCAAATCTCTTAGGCATGGTGGGGCCACATACATGGCGTCAATTGGCATATCATTATCAGACATAAAATCCAGAGGCCACTTGGTCTCTTCTTGTGTGGATTCCTACACATAATAACCCCAGACTTGGAACTGAAATTGAAAGTGGATACTTTTACTGCTGATAAATTATCTAAATGATTCTGTTTTGGTACAATAAACCTCCATGTCTTGGTGGTCCAGGCCAACCTCTATCTTTGTGAATTCATTCCAGATATATCATCATAGAGCATCGGACGTCCCATATATGTGGAGGTGAGATTTCACTATGTATATTGGGATGGGAGTATGACAACGGTGACTAAGGCCATGCCCTCCCCCATGGTAACACCCATGTCATAATGCCACACCCTTCCATTCTATTATAACAATCCACTCCAAGCCCGTTCACCCAACCGTTCACGCGTTCAAATTTTTTCTTATGCTTATATATATATATGTTTATGGCACAATAAACCTCCATGTTTTGGTGGTCAAGGCCAACCTCCGTCTTTGTGAATTCATTCCAGATAATATTATATCATCATAGAGTATCGGACATCCCATATATATCCATATAAAATACGGGTAGAGTGATTTCTATGAAAAAAGGTAGAAAAGAGGGGTTTCTTTGTGTCACATGCATGTGACACAAAGACCAGACAAAGACCAGATTCCGAGAACATGTTCTCGGAATCTGGGGTCTCCCCATGTACTTTGTTGGTCTCTACAGGTCTGTCGACCCTGTCTGGAGGTCATTATATGTGGTTTATGAAGGTATCTGGGGTGAAAATGTGATTTTGAAGCCTTTTTTAAATTGGGATCTCTACACTCTATTCATAGCCTGGGAAAGCCCCTGTGAGCCACTACGTCATTTCCCACAAACTTTCAGGAGGACCTAACTACATGCAGAGGAGTTGGAGAGTGAAGAAGAGGGGAGGGAGAGGGTGGGGGTATTGGAGAGAGGGAGGGGATGGAGAGGGTGTAGGAGGGGGAGAGTTAAGAAAAGGGAGGGTGGGGGAATAGGAGAGGGGGATCAAGGGGTAGGGAAACAAGAGGGGGAAAGAGGCGAGGGAGAGGATGTACGGGTAGGGAGAGAGGGGAGGGGGAGCATGAGGAAGAGGGGAGGGAGATGGGGGGATCGGGGATGGGGTTGGGAGAGAAAAACAGGTAAAAAGAGGAGGGAGGGAGGGAATAGGGAGGGAGGGGGAGGGAAAAGAGCGAGAGGGGGAAGTGTGGGGAGAGAGGGTGAGCATCCAAGAAGAGGGGGAAAGAGGTGAGGGAGAGGATGTAGGGGAAGGGAGGGAGGGGAGGGGGAGCATGAGGAAGACGGGAGGAAGAGGGGGGATCAGAGATGGGGTTGGGAGAGAAAAACTGGTATGAAAAACAGAGAAGAGGGGGAGGGAAACAAGGGAGAGAGGGTGACTGTCCGGAGGATGGGTACTTTGCTAGTTATATATAAACATGTCCTATGAATCCACTGATGAGTCCTATCCTTTTTGATATAGGCTATACATTGGATGTAGAACTCAATAGCAAGTAGAGGAAAAAAGTATAGGATATAAGCGACACATCAGTCATCCAAAATAATACTCATATTGTCAATCAAATACAGGCAATACAAAGAGGGACGAGTATTTCATTGTGTGAGATACAAAGCATTACGCTTAAGATTTCCATGTGTAAATGTGATCGATTGCAGAAAAAGATGTCCCAACCCTGTAACATTTCAATGGAGAACAATGAGCATGATTATTTGTTTTACGCTCATGAAAAAAAATAACAGTGAGGGGATTGAATGATAGTGTAAAATGGCTCATTCAATCTATATCAATTCAATTCAATTCAAAACATTATTTATTTGTATCTAAGGGTGTTATACAAATAGGAGCCATACATCTGAATATGAATCCAAGTCTTCCAGTATGGTCGTTAACTACTGTGGGTCAGAATTAAAAGTAATCATTATAGATAGGTTTATTACAGATTTGGCTATTTTTGGCTATTGTTCTAACGTCTATATCGACAGCCACGCAATCCATACACTCTAAGAAGAAACAGTTATTTCAAGAATCCTTATGGGTTCTTTGGCTTGTCGACATGGCAGAACCCCTAATGGTTCTTAGAAGAACTCTTTTTTGAAGGTTCTTAAAAGAATCCCGTTTGGGAAATAGGTAGGGTTCTACAAAGAACCCTGGATTTGAAGAACCCTCCAGCTGGAAATGTCCGGGGTTCTTTAAAGAACCAAAGGGTTCTAGATGAGGCCCCTTTGATGGGGTTCTTTACTCAGAGGTTAGGTTCTTTCAAGAACCATAGATTGATCTGTCAGTGGTTCTTTGTAGAACCTCATGGTTCTAGTTGCAACCCATGAATATGGTTAGATTGAACATCTACAGCCCAGATAGCTTTTAAAGGTACAGTAGCATAGCTGCATCCTTTAATTCATCATTTATCATCAGCACTGGATGTTGACAGACCTTACCAGCTCTCACCTTGCAATAATGGAAGTAGATGATGAAAACAGAGTCCACTTAGGATGCTATACAATACGGATGTGCATGATGAAGGGGTATTGTTATTACACCCTCTCTAAAATATCCCATACATGAAATACACAAATAGAATATATGATAATGATATCCAAAATGTTCTTAATTACAGAATAATTAATATATAGTGCATAAATATCATATATTTGCTTTACTAGTGTTTTCAATATAAAGTAATTAGTAATAATGATGGGCTGGTTCATGCTGCCATCTAGTTATTAGGTGGCGCCATCTAGTGTGATAAGGTTCTTTGAAGAACCTCCATGAGCTAAAGAACCCTTTAAGTGTAAGTAGAACCCTAAAATTGACAAAGAACCCCTATGGTTATTTGAGGAACCCCTGATGATCCTGAATAACCATTTTAGATGTTGAAGAACCCTTAGGTTCTTTGGGGAACCATAAGGTTCCCCATAGAACCTTAAAGAACCCTTTTTTCTTAGAGTGTATAATTATATTAAGCCAATTCCATATCATGAAATCATGAATCATGAACATATTTTCAGTTGAGGCAAAGTCTGCTGAGCCAGTTATTTGGATCATTTATGAATATACATGTCTTCTCAGTAATCTTATTATTTAGTTGTGGCACTAAAAATAAGGCCTCATTTCACATTCATGAATAAATTAATTTGAGATCACATGGTGTAACTACTTCCAAACTTTGGAATGGAACTAGTAAGAAAAGGTTGTGAATGGGACCAATACATTATGGGATTTCGGGGTCAAGCGTGTTTCGTGGTACGGATGAAGTTTTATTGTTGATTCTGGTGATATAACATGTCCTGAGCAACAATTTAAGATTAATTGAGGAAATGGATTACCTTCCGAAGATTAATTATGAGTGTAGGAGGATGACGTCCAGAGGTGAGAGCAGATGGGAGATGTGCCCATGTGTGGTGCTCGGCTAGACCAGGCTTTAAAGTTAGTAGTAAGGGGTCGTCTGCTTTGGAGGATGACATTTCACAAATAACCAATGGATTAATTACTTAACCAAAGGTACTAGGCCACTGAAGAGTATGTCAGATAGACGTGAGTGAGAGCCAAGGGTGGAGAGGGTTGGCATCTGCTCTCACCTCTGGACGTCATCCTCCTACAGTCATAATTAATCTTCGGAAGTTAATCCATTTCCTCAGTTAATCTTAAACTGCAGTTTGTCTGTCTAACCATAAGTGGCAGAGCAGATGGGAGTTTTAAAGATGCCAGATGGCCCCTGACACAGCATATGACCTCCCTGGCGAGGTGAAGAACAATAGAAATAGTAAATTAGGTAAGTTCTATCCTAACTATGTACAGGATTCTTTAAAGAATCAGTTCTTTTTGGCACAACTCTAATTGTGTACCTGTGACTACCAAAAGGTCAGCTGTTGATGTTGTCCATGATGCACAATATAGCCGACCTCGCTATGTAGATAGGTAGAAAACATAGACAAGTTTTCTCTTGTTCTGCTAAGAACTCTAAGCCTAGAATCAAGTCCGTTATCAGAAATGGTTTGTTCTTTAAAAAACAAAAACTTTCCATTTCTTGTGGTAAGTTCTGTAGGCTGCCCTGGTGTTTGGGGGCCAAGAGTTCAGAAAATGAAGGGCCATCGATTTTGGTAAGTTTAGCAAATTGCATAACTTATGGGGTTTCTCTCTCTTGTCCCCCCCATTATGTAGTGGGTCGCCACCCCGAATACATCATAACATCAATGCTGCTGTCCATCTACACCTACAACCAGGCTACAACAGCGGGGGCACTTCTACTGGAGCCGGAGACGACCACCAGTTCCGGCCGCTTCCATCAGAGGGCGACACACGTCATTATGCCGATAGCACTGCAGACACCCTCCGACGGGCAGTAGGCACCTCCGCAAGGGAATCCGGTCTTCGCTTAACACTACAGACTTGTGCCGTGCCGCGGACCGAGATACTTCTGTTGTTCAAATTAAGCACCCTAATTCAGAGACAATACTATTGTAACTGTATACCTTGGGTAATAAAACGCAGTTCAAACGAATTCCTTTCGTTTTTTGTGATTCTTTCCCGAATTTCGTAAACTCGTGCCCACGAATCTGCGGTTCACTACATTGGTGCTGTGAGCCTAGGGCCAAGTAGGGGAATTCCCAAAAGGATCCCTTCTGATGGTTTCATCACGCAATGACTGAAACTAGGGAAGAAAAGCCCGAGGCGGAAGCCAAGGCCAAAGCCACGCAGGAAGCAAGCACGGCCCTTGCATTGATGTTGAATTCCCAAAAGGATCCCTTCTGATGGTTTCATCACGCAATGACTGAAACTAGGGAAGAAAAGCGCGAGGCAGAAGCCAAGGCCAAAGCCACGCAGGAAGCAAGCACGGCCCTTGCATTGATGTTGGCTCAACATCAAGGCGTCATCCCTACTAGGCCATCAGCTGAGCCTCAGAATATGGCTAGAAAATGATTTTCGTTCCGGGTTTTGGGCACTACTTTTTGACACCAGTTTCCAATTGCTAATACTATATATTATAATATCCCAAAAGTTCTCCATGATATTCATGCCAGTTTTTGAGAAAATGAGCAATCAATCAGACAGTGCAAAGCCTATGGAGCTTATGGTCTGGCTTCATTTTTAATGGTAATTTTAATAGTCCATCATTTATTTGGTAAACGTTGAATTCTTGGTCCTACTAAATTTTTATGATTGATTCAAAATCTCCAGAATCTCCAGATTTCGAATCTGCCAATTTCCACTTTGTAATTTTTGAGGAATTTTAATTATTTACGTTTGAAAAAAAAACGTTAAAAAATTAAATAATTAATCAATGAATAAATTATCTAATGGGTTTAGAATCAAGTGACTGATATGAATTGATAGGAAATGATGTCCCCTAAAACTGTTTTTATTTGATCTAATATGTCAGTGCATTATTTTCAGAGTTATTTGCAAAATACCTCACGATTAATGACCTTTGACCTTGACCTTTATGAGGCATTTTGCTAATAACTCTGAAAATAATGCACTGACATCTTAGGTCAAAAGAAAACAATTTTAGGGCACAGTATTCTCTATTGATTGATATCAGTCACTTCATTCTAAATATAGAAGATAATATTTTTTATTATTTATTTATTTAATTTTTTACATTTTATTTTCCAAACATGGAGAACTAAAATTCCTCAAAAGTTAGAAAGTTAAAAATGGCAGATTCAGAATCAGAAGATTTCGGAGATCTGGAATCAATAAAAGAATCATTGGTATGACCGAAGATTCAACATTCATCAAATAAATGATGTTCTATTAAAATGACCATTAAAATGAAGTCAGACCGTTGGCTCCATAGGCTTTGCACTGTCAGAAACAATGCCCAATTACTCAAAATCTGGCAGGAATTGCATGGAGAACTTTTGGTATATTATAATATAGGGTATTAGCAATAGGAATCTGCTACTAAAAAGTAGTGCCCAAAATCCGGAACGAAAATCACTCTTTTGGGGTACAGCTGATGGCCTATACCGCGAAACATGCTTTTCTGTGAGTCCACTGGATTATAATGTTAAGTCACGTCATAATTGTTATTATATATGTGCGAGTGTGGTGATATTGCTAGGCGACAACTCGCAAACGTTAAAGGAGCTGATCTGTTAATCCTTTTCAAAGCAAAGCCACCATGGTATAAAAGGACATTAGTCCTCGCGATCAGCAAAATGTTGTTTTTAGCTGCATTTATCCAAGTTTTAGATATATCTCATCTGTGCTTTTTGATTATAAATCACCGTTCATTCTACTCTGTTTGCGAAGAGAATAAATGAATATAACACAATTTGAGTAGCGTTGTAATGATAACAAATTAAGATTATTTTATTTGTAATTCCCTTCCCCCTCTGTGGCATAGAGGAAAAACGAAATCTGTTTCTCCCCATCGTTCAGTGCAGGGAAAACAATTTTTCAAGCGGCTGTACAGACAAGGTGAACCATGGTCCGTCTACCTATTATTATTTTATATTTAGTAAAAAAAAAGGTGGGGAGTTAAAGTGGAGTAGGACCTGAAGACTGAGATGACATATGCCTTTCTTGTCATTTGTGTGTTGTTTTTTGTAGATCCATTTATGGCAAAAAGCTTAAATAGACGATGTGCCATTGAACACAAATCTAAAATATTTTAGAGCCACATGTGTTCAATGACATATCGTCTATATTAATTAGCTGTCATGTACGGCCTTCAGTAATAAAAAAAATGTAGGACCTACACATAGGAAGTATGTGTATACTCTTAAGTTTTCTTTTGCTTTTTCCCGACAAAATCTAGGTATATATTATGGTAAGATATAATATACAGAACTAATAAGATTCTCATTTGGTTCGTTGAGGGACCGAGGTCTTCCTCATTTCTTTTAGTGTGGCATATATATATACATATAACGTCTCGGCATTCACTATTTCTCATAATCCAAAGAGCGTTGGAGGGGGAATTATAATCTATCCAGCTCAAGTGTGCTTAAAAGATCCATTCCTTTTCATTACGTCACAATATGATATCTTCATTCTGATATATGGCTATTTGGACCATATAGCAAGATCTGTCTACCAACGGTAGTAAGCGTAAGGAATGTGTATCTAACGTGCCTACACTGACTAGATATGGACCAATTTTGTCGTAAGCGCACTTTTTACTGTCCATGGATGGGGTCTACTTATGTATGATATCGTGAGACCTTGCAATGGCTAAAGCAAAATAGTACGAAGGTAAATTATATGAGACGCATCGTACGGTACTCAAACATGACTGTTCTTTATACAGTAAAACCAGCCTTTGGAGACGTTAACAATTAATAAGGCAGTCCCTTAATTAGGAGTGTGTTACACGGTGGTCTTATACGTTGTAGGAATGCCGGCTTTATGACAGGAGGAAATCCATCAATGAAATGAAATGATTGGGGGATTTGCAAAGCTTTGAGAACATATATAAGCTGGTTTACAGATTCCATACATGTATACATGTATGGAATCTGAACCAGCTTATCTTGTTGTCCAATATGGTGCACAAAGCACTGCCATGACAGAGCCCCATTGCTCATAAACCAACAAGGGCAAAACCCCCACTGGGACGAACGGTCATCCTGATGATTCACTGACCGGGACAAAAGCTCCAGAGGGCACAGTTTGTAAATCAGTCTATTCGAAGGTGCCAAATGTGCAAGCACTTTCCTGATCGTATGGATAGTTATGTTGCGATCATGGCTTAGGTTGTCTTTTTGATGAAATGCACCTCAGAGTCAGACCCTTTATTACTTTGTATATAGCTCAGACGTTGGTTCAGGGGACGCCATTCCAATATTGCCCATAAGAATAGCTAATCAATGTCCGAAGTGCTCTATATATTATCACGGTAGGTGGTCCAATAAATTACAATTATGATAAAACACATTATGATCGTGAGGAATCTAATAAACATGTCACGGGCTATTTGTTCCAGGTCAGTGCCTTGCCGTTCAACACAGCCAAAAAAAGGCTGAGGCAATGACTCTATGTGCACATACACTCTAAGAAAAAAGGGTTCTTTTGGGTTCTAGATAGAACCCCATGGTTCTACCAAGAACCCTAGGGTTCTTCGACACCTAAAAGGGTTCTTCGGGACCACCGGGGGTTCCATCTAGAACCATAGGGGTTCTTCAGCAATTTAAGGGTTCTTTGTGCACTTGAAGGGTTCTTTAACTCAAAGCGGTTCTACATAGAACCCCCTTTTTCTCCTTAGGGGTTCCGTCTAGAACCATAGGGGCTTTTGCCTCATTTTAGGGTTCTTCCTGAACTTGAAGGGTTCTTTAGCTCAAAGCAGTTCTACAAAGAATCTCCTTTTCTCCTTAGGAATATTCATCGGGATCCATGTAAAAACAGACGGAATATTTTCATTTTTTTTTCAAAAAAATTTTCAGCTGCATACATCGGTGCATCATAAAAGCATATAAAAAAAATTCTACATCTTAAAATCAAGGTTTATATAGGCAGGAGAGAGAGAATTAAAAGCATTTTCTAAATAATGTGAAACAAATGTTATCCCTTCAAACAGATTACTTTTAAGTGATGTGTCACATGAAAACAGGTCATATGGAATTATTTCAATTATGTCGGTGTGTGGCTTTTAATGAATTTCTGCACATGTCTCCTGGGTTGATTCATACACAAACTTTTCATATTATTAAAGCTGCATGTCTCTAGATTACAGGGGGGTCTTTAGTTTGAATCAATTTGAGCAACTTGAAGGAAACCAGAGACCAAAATGTGATGCAACCTCCAGTGGGCTCAGATTTTCAAAAATGATTTTCAAAAATGGAACGGTTGATTTCACCAACTTTTAGGGCAGCATTTTTTCATTTTCAAATCAAAGGATTCGTTTGACATTGCAAAGTAGGTAAGAAGAATAACACTTTTTAGGTACATCTCTATGGCACAAATTCTGAAAAAGTTGACTTTTTTCTGGTGGCCCATAGAAATTTTGTGAGATATTGACCTAGTCCAGTTTTTTCCCCTCTTTTCAAATCTGGCCTCCAATTTTTTCTATTGGCATTATTGGCGACGTTATCGGCAATCCGACTGTTCTAACCAGGTGGCAGTACCATGGAACTTGGCTTTCACTAGGTGCCCTCACAGGTTACTACATGCTATTTACAATTTCTATTAGAACAAAAGTCTCACTAGTAATACTTATATGAGGCATTTATATCTTATAGATATTACACTTTATAAACTTAGGAATATTGAAAGCAATGAAATCAATACTTTATTTGTATAACTTACCTGCTTGATGTTGAAAAATGTTGTGAAGAAAGCACCCTTATAATTCTAATATTATTACTATGAGTACTACTGAAGTACCAAGATTGTCAAACATCAAGTTGCAATGAATACATATGTCAGCTGCAGGAGAGGATTATATTAAGGGTAAGTTTAAGTGATGGAAATGGACGAGGAACTCTTAAAAAGTCAAGCAAAGGGACTGCATATAATAAGCAGTCTCTACTTGAATGCTCTTGGGCAAAATGCTTCTGTGGAGAAACATGCTGCCTTAGCACTGAGCACAAATCTGCTGTTATAAGGACCAGTCTAGATTCAACAGGGAATAATGAAATCAATACTTCATTCAGAATTAACATTGTAAATTACAGGCAATTTTAGGGATGCCAAATCAGGGTTCTATGTAAAACCCTACCTATTTTGGCCAGAGGGTTCTTCAAAGGGTTCTTCAAATCGAGGGTTCTATGTAGAACCCTGCCTATTCCCGAAACGGGGGTTCTACTTAGAACCCTCAAAAAAGGGTTCTAAGTAGAACCCTTAGGGGTTCTGCCATGTCGACAAGCTGAAGAACCCTTAAGGGTTCTTGTTAGAACCCTTTCTTCTTAGAGTGTAGAGTCATCCTTTTTTTATGAGAAACTGTGAACCAGTGCTTAGTATATAACATGGTTCTCTGGAAGTATCGCTCTTTCTGAATCAATCCTTACTCGGACACAGTTGTGGACATGACGTTCAATGATGTATGGAAGGTCCTTCAGACGTGACATTAATATATCATGGAGAGCCAGGATTCGACACCCATTGAACCAATTGGGAAAACTCTCTTCCACCGGACGTCGAGCGTATAGGAAGGATACTTTTATTTGAAGCACACCTCCTCCAAGCTGCATTCTCAATGAGCTGTGATGAAAACTGTACAGACAATAGGCGATTAAACTTGAGAAATCTAGCAAGTGGCAAAGTACTCAAGGTCCCAATGGCAAAAACTAAGAGAATAAAGAAGTCATTTATTCATGTACAGGCCCCCTATCTCTACAAAAATTACCACCTAAAGGGAGAAAATCATCCCTCACAATTAGGGATTTCAAAAACTACCTAGAAGAGGAATTTTACTCCTACTCTTTATTGGAGTCAATAAAACCTGGTCAAACGAATTTATCCTTGTTTGTTGCTTCCTTTCACAATATTTGCGACTCGTGCCCACAAATCTGCGGTTCATTACAGATATGAAGGAGATATATATCGTGAACTAGACAAATGTAGAACTTTATACTTTGATGTATTCCTCTGGGTTTTCTTTTAGCTTTGTTCTTCCTCTTCTTATATCAAGGGAAACATAACCCCCGGAAGGTTAATTCACATCACATTAATAGTAATGATACACATCTATTTGAGTGAGGAAGCCTCTGCCTCCATGACCTCACCTTCGATTGGTTCAGTTATGGCACCAGAGAGGTGAGTATACTATATCAACAGATGTCGCCTTGAAATGTCACAGTCGCAAAAAATGGATTTTGAAATATCATCCTATGTATTTGAAAAGATGAGATCAAGCTAATTCCAATGATGCAAGACACCCAATAAGTACTTCTATATGTTCTGTATGCAAAAACAAAAGTTAGCAATATTGCTTGATTGTATCATCACTATAGTAAATTAATTCAATTTATATACTGCTCAGGATGACCTCAGAAATGCATAAATTATAGACATTAATTTTAGCACACAGTCTTTGAATTTGGTACATGTATTGCTACTACAGGAACTCTAAACTGGCAAGAAATGGAAACAATCATATGAAGAGTTCTTGTGGCGTAAAGACATTTGAAAAATACCATTTTTGCGACTTGTAACGCATTACTGAGCAACTCGAATATCTTGTCCTCTGGGCGTCTCTTCTCACTCTTCTCTATCTTCAGCTAGATATCTCCATCACACTTGTCGGTCTCTGAATGGATTGACCTGCAGCATAGCTGTAGTCGCTGGCAGGGGACCAATCAAGGCGGTCCAGACTCCTTCTTTCATGGATGACAGTATAGTAAGGGAAGGACTTTCCATGTGAACAAAAATGGCGACAACCACTGGACGGACCTGCAGGCAAATCATTTAAGTCCCATGCCTGGTCAGGTCACCATGTTTGTCTCGGACACCTCGAAAGCCTTGAGATCAGCCGTAGACGGCTGTGTCGTGAGACTGCAAGCCCTAACTCTATGTATATCTATAATCACCAGTTGGGTAAACCTAATACTTGTCCCCTGTCTCGACCAAGAGATTATAATTTGTATTGAAGAGACATTGTCAAAATATTCCTGCTTTTTGTTATTGAATTTAAATGGACACAAGCAAGTTCACAGGTTACAGTTATGTGAAAAGAAACGGGAAAATTGAATAACATCGAATGAAGTTAATTAGATATGATTTCATAGATGATCCATCATCTATAGTATCTATATTTGCCATAATAAAATAAAGCTTCAATTGCACACCTACATTCACTAAAATACAGCATATTCTAGGACTATCAAAGATTAATCGCCAGATTTAGTTCTCTGAATTGACATCATTATGTTAAAATCATACTTCACGCCTTCACTATACTCTTAATGACTATAGTGCACATCTATAAAACATTACGTTTTTACAAGATCACGTCATCATCTACCATCATCATCATCATCATCATCACCACCATATTTAACATTCTGATATCTAAGTATCACCATGCATATTTCTTTTAAACTCTAGAGGAATTAAAACAAGATTCTCACCATTCATAAACTGTGTCCAATACAATAGCTTTAGTTATATATTGCCTTTACAAAATCAGCGTTTTTATCAACTAATTTAATCTTAATGCAGTCACTCCGTAGGTATATATTCACTAATATGTTCTCGAACTTTTTGCAATAGTAACTGTTTTATTGATATGTCGTTATCATAATTATACTTGCTCCTTATTAGGTCCATGTTTGCAGACACGGATTCAGCATAATTATGTTCGTGCAGGGGTAATACACATTTATATCACAAGTTTGGGTGTTATCATATAGAAATGAGTGATATCTGCCTATATATTTATTGTTGTCTTTGTGATCCAAAACGGGGGAGTTATGATATAAAATGTGTCTTATGTTGTCTTTTGTCTAATTTTCTTATCATCTATGTTTTACCAGAACAGTGCAAATATTGCTGTTCATATATTTCCTTATCTCCATGAAAGCGAATCTAATAGAGAAAAGACAACTTTGTGATGTACAGGTGAGAGGTATTAGTCATGATTTCTACATACATGTGCGCTGCAACATTTATACCGGTACGTATATCGTTTCGTGTTTCATTAGCAGGCGAAAAACATGTGATAACGTCTCTATGTGAAATCGCTGGGCCAGGGATACGATGGGAAAATGAGCGGGCGCCGAGGCTTGCCAAGATGAAAAATCAATGCGCGCCTTATCGTCCCGCCCAGATATATGTAAAAATGGGGGAAATGGCGCTGTAGCCGATAATGCTATTACCGTAATTAATCCATCTAATGCAGTGATATAACATATCCCATAGTACACACATGTACAGTGCCACTATTACCCTTATCCTGGTAACGTGGGCCTGCACCTGAGGTAGACTACCCCTGAGATATATTTTAGATAAAGGGGCAGTCTTTACGAACTGGGTCTATACACCAATGTCTCACTATCGGTACAATTCTGTAAATTATATAGCCGATCTCTTTGCCGTTATGTTGAAACCGGAATCAACACTACTTATCTGATATCATTGTGCATGACCTTTTTGGTTTGAGGTGTCTAAGAGCTCAAGTAAATTATTCCAATTTTCAAAAAAAAATCAGAAGGGACGATTTTGATATATACTTTCCTTGCTTGAAGCACTGCTACTTACGTACGTTTCTATGATACAAACTAGATTCCCTTAAGAAATATAACTGGACAATAGTTTATAACGTGAGGCCATAGTAGGACAGTTTAGGAATTGTAATGGTATAATATGGACATGTAGCTTGAATTTTGAGGAAATAATGATTTATGTTTTAAGAGGCAACGCCTGAGAACATCCTTGGATGATAGGGCCTATTTTCTTGTTACCTATAACTTTATTATCGGCCTCAATGAAATAGAAAAGGAATCTAAAAGAATCGATGTTTTACTACTAACAAGCTATATGTATCCATTGTGATTTTGTAAAAATATATTAATACAAATCATATCCAAATAAGAAACTTGTCAAGTAACACGAATACACAAATATTCCTTATTTAAAACATTCGTATGTGAAAATACAAATATATAGCCTGGGGATATCGTTTGTTTGGGGGATAAATGTGTTTTGCTCAATTCTCATTGCAACAACAACGTCTATACACATTTTAATTATACTGAATATCAGGTTTCAACAAATGGTTACATTGTTATTATTCTATACATTGCCCCAATAATTTTTTTCTCAGTATGGTGGCGTTATGATATTATTACTAAGGTTACAACAACAGGGCTTTCATTACGTGCAATTTTCTATATATATGGGGACATTTGTATCACTGAAGTAAGATGAGCCTCACTCTGCAGATATCTCACTCAAAGCCTGCGACATGTCGTGAGGTCGGTAAAAACAAGTGGCCATTACTATTGAATAAACATTGGATGTGTACAACCAAAATTACATTCTATCATAATACCCGATTCGGACAATTGTCATTGTCTGTTGCAGCATGTTTATTTATGTAGGTTTCAATTTTAATAAGAAAGAAAAATGTTGTACCGTCTCAAAGATTTTTCAGAAGTCAATGCACACGGCACATACTTTCTTTCATTGCGATATAATGATGCGATATATTTTGCGGCGTCCTTTTCTACTTGCATAGATATGTTCCCTATTTGTGAAAGGTAACATGTGTATAGGTATGCGTAGAAAGGTAGTATATACGTAGGGGTACATACATTAATTTTTCATAAACTACCCAGCAAACGGCTCATCTCGCCTAGATGTTATATCGACTCCGATCTGCTTTCAACAAGGTTGTCTTTGCATGATTCAATGTTGAAAATTACTCTTCTCTGTTAACATTTTACAGCTTATATCGCTATAACTTCCTTTACGTTTAACTACAAGAAATTTCGAACACATTTTTCATTATTTTTACACAATTTATTAACTTATAAAGTGAGGCCGAGTACTACTGTCGGTTGCTTACCACGAGTAGCTCGCTACATACACCTGGAACTTTTTTTATTATTATTTCATTCAGACCAATGTTGTATTTGATACGATTACAAATAACGCACTGTCCCATGGCGTTGCCATAACTTACCTTTTTACACTATACAATACTAATATGAGGACCTGACCTGAGGGCATTCCCCCTAGTGTATATTGTCTGGTTCAAAAATCATTTCGCACATGTCCTCTTACTGCCATGATAACTGAGAATTGTTCACGGTGGGAAGTATAATCAGGATCATATTGATGCAAAAACGACATTTTACACTCCAGTTTTTAAATAAAATTCAATGTGCAATGACGAATATGAATGTGAAATGAATGGCATCAGCCAAATCTCTAGCTGCCACTAAAAGTGCACGACATGGTCAATTTTACTGGTCTGCAACTTTCTTTTGAGCGCGGCAAGATATGCTTTTTTGTGTTAATCTATAGGATATGAAGGTGTAGCAAATCTAAAGAAAATTGAACAATTCACTTTTTTAATTCAGTAAAACGTGAGAAAATATCACATTTTCCCATAGACTTCTATAGTAAACCACCGTTATGTTCAAGTGACTCTTATACACGTAGCAAGGAACAATCCCTGAACCTTTAAAGCCAATTGTACTGGTCATTTTGTTTTTCATTGAACTGTCCTCTATATACTTCTGGCGAAACGTCATTGATTTGAGAGCCCTGCAACATGGTGGTTCTAGCATCGTGGATAGTGGTCAGGTAGAATAATAATGGGTATGGGTTTGAAATTGATTCCATTGAACCACGTGGAACTGTGTATGGTGTACAGACGTACAGACGAAGAGATCGAGGAGTATACACTTAAATATTGTGCCGAGAAATGGGGTATTGTCCGATATAAAATTATATATCGTATTGCCAGATGGGATATGTTGGCGTGTTTATTAGTAATAATGACAAGATATTGACACGTACACGGTGTGCAACTAGCTCAGGGATGGAAGTGATCGTCAGATACACGGGGGGGGGGGATATACAGTTTACACAATCTGAATTCGTGTATTCTTGTACGTGGAATGGAATGAGAAACATCTGCTCCTTCTGCCAACGAATCAATTTCCATATATGATCCTCAACATACCCCGCGGGGTGTGAGTCAGTTGTCACCGTTACTATATGTGTGGATTTCAATCAGTAGCTCTGAGATACGTTTACTTGAAATGTTCTACACTTTCATTTTAGTCATCCCTCATTCCTCTCTTTTTTTTTAATTTCAGAGGAGACCCAACGGGATACCTTTATTTAGAAGGCAAATCCACAGATTCGATCAAATAACAATCCATATTATCAGCAAAAGAAATCCCAATTCATTCTATAGCTTCTTTAAATATATACCGTTTTAAAGACATCAGCATTTATTCTAGCTGAAATAACCTTTCTATAATATGAAGTTTGGAAAAATATAATAGGTTCCTTTTTGGTATTTTGTGTATAAGTTGAAATAGGATTGTAACAAAATAAACGTAGAAAAAGGTAGACAAGGTAAACAAGATTAGGAGTATGGTAAAAGCAATGAGACAAAATAGGTGTTACTGGAGGATTGTGACAGTATTCTGTCTCTCCAGCTGGATGAGAATGGAGAATAACTAAAATTGTACTTAAAGCTATACAATGTCCTTTCACGATAATCTTTTAACCTTTGCTCAAAACTGCACTTTCAGTTAACGTCGGTCAAACACAAAATATTTTCTACATGTTCTTCCATTCTTTTCCAACCCATCTAAAAGTCCGAAATTTTGGAGGATTCTCCCTAGTTGTTGTTGCTATACAGGGCTTCTAAAACGTCCTTATATTTGGAGGAACCTCCCGAATCCTTTCCTCTGATGACTTCACTTGTTATCGCTCACCGGCGGCTGTTTTCGCTCCACAATTATATTTTAAACTATTGTATAAACACACACCAGCAGCAGAATATTGATGAATTCAGTCCTATAAGTCATAATAATTATAAATAAATTTGGTTAGATTGTCTTTGTCATAATATTTGAGAAAGCAGCTTTAATATCAATGAGTTAGATATACCAACGTCAAGTGAACATGATCAGTAACTTCAAGCATATTATTACATAGATCTATACAAGTTACTCATTAAGGTTGAGTTCATAATAAGAGTAGAACTGAAGCATGATTCACACGATTGAAACACGATTCATGTCCCGCATTCCTATGTATTGCCTGTCAAATGTAATGGACATGCTTGACAAACCCGGCATTGGGGTTTTATTTCAGATCTAATTAGGGTCACCAGGGTTTTGACTGCCACGACGTGTAAGGATCCCAATTAGGATTTGTTGAATTATTGCACCCTTGTAATTAGGATTAAAATTGAAATTCATCCAAAGCCATGATTACTTGCACATTCAATTCCCCATTCTAATTTTAATTCTGTGGTATCACGTTTTGAAATCTTCATTTTCTGATGATATTAATGAATTACGCATGACAGGTTGCTTAACTTGTCATAAATATTGTCTCTGTGACATATTCCATAAGAATATTTTAAGGCAGGTTGTAGCACTGAAAAAGAGATAAACATATTCTAGAGGATACGAAGGCATCACATCAAATACTGACCATCTATATATACAGAATAACAATGGCCTGCATGTTATCGGAGCGAATCCATTATTGATTACAGTGCTCTATGAAGTTCTATGAAGATACCGGAGAATTTGTATTATTGGAGTCAATCAGGCAGATGTTTCAAGTGGGAATCCATTGCATTATGAATAATTCAAAGGCCCTGCTGAATGCAGGCTGCCATGCTATCCTTATTATTTCATCGTATTGTTCCATATCCAGTTCCATTATTTGTGACCGGCTGCGCAATTGTAAATCTCACATAGTTATTCTACTCGACAAATTATGTTTTCGTCTTCAAATCTTTACCATTTATGACTGAGAGATAATAATATCATTACGGAATAATCCAATTTCATACATACTATACCCATATTTAATCGAATTTACATTTGGAATTTAGCAGAGGTAATTTCCTTGAGGTTGTACATAGTAAAAAGTTCATTTTCGGGTGATTCAAATAGTTTGTAAAATAGGTCTACGAAGTAAAATTCAACAATTTTCATTGTTGGCGTTTCATGTGAAAAGAAGGCTGTATGTATGATTTTGTGCAGTATAGTTATGTGTCAACAGCCTGACTGCCAATGGTTGCATCTCAAAATAAAAGTATTTTACTTTGAGATGGAACGTAATTCTCTTCTCTAATAACTTGGTAACCAGATCTGTGAAAGGGATGAAAGGCAAATTGTTTTCATAAATTGCGTCCCCTTATTCCTTCGAAGAAGACGTCCATCTTTTGCTCTTAGTCAGATCACGAATCTCATATGGTGACTGATGCATGTATAATTTCTCCTAAATGTCAGTTCCCTTGTTATGAGGTTATTGTTGCCCCTTTTATCGAGGACATCCATGTGGCCAGCAGGTGACAGAATCTCTTAATTAGATGGCTCACAAACGGCTGCATCATCTATTACCTTGTGCCAAAGATCACTGCCAAATATTTTTTTATCTAATCAATAGCGTTATCTGTCATTTGTTTAATTGTGAATGAATATTTACGGTCAATAAAAGAAATGAATGAAAGGAAAATACCATGCAAATTCTTTTCTCAATCCTTTCTGAAATCAAAACTAATTTGCATTTTTACGGGATTCGCAGTTCGACGTAAACATGGACTTTCTTGTCTTATTTTTTAATGACACTCGTTCTCGATGCTGAAAGACACATTACTGAGAAATATACCTAAAAAACGATCCTCGATGACTGCCTACCAAATAAACCAGACCCTGTGACTTTTGAACGGCGAGTAAATTCTAGCCTTACCTAAGTCCGTGTTTTGAGGCCGAACCTGTCTGTCAGTTTCTTCACACGTTCATTTTACACTTGCGTTCTGCCCACATGACATAAAAGTGTTGTTTCGTGAAGAGGTGTCAACCATAAGTAGATACTAATTTAAGTAAATCACCTCCGGGTGGTATAGAGTTAAAAGCTATCTCTCAAAACCTGGTGAAACTTCAGAACTAAGTTGTTTTGAGGACTTCATCTAACACAAAAGCGGTAAATGTTAAATTGCTTGAACGGTGGCTATTATTTATGTTAAGTTCTCTCAAAACAATTCACTACCACACAAAGTGGCCTGTGCCTAAATAGTTGCATATCCACCAGAAAGAAAGTGCGACATTTTCTTCTCATAACTTCTGCGAATCAAATGTCAGGGGAAAGATAATGATGGATGTCAACATCCATTACTTCCCCAAATAATAACCAAATAACAACTCCGCAAAACATAGTCACAAAGAATTTAAAGGGATCACAATATGTGTTTATATTGCGCGGCGCTTATAAATCCTGCTACGGCAGCTGGATACCCTTCTATGAGGTATTCATTGGGATTTGTTACTGTGGATGAGCCTGATATAAGGTTTATATATGTTGGGACGCGGACATCATGACGAAAATAGAAGTTCGACAAGGAGTTTGGTCGAAACCAAGCAAAGCTAGGTTTGATATGCCAAACAGACAAACACTAAGAGAACAGTTATAACACATTTTCGAGGCCCGTGATCAGTGGCCTCACTCTTTTGTAGATCATTAGTAGAAGCCACGATTTTTTATTCCACAATCGAAGATTTCCTGTTCCCCCTAACTTTGATTTCTGATAGAGGGGTACCAAGGGATTAGATGACATAAAAGAGGTTCCTCCACAAGGGTAGGAATGCATAGTAAAGCCAGTGTCAAAGCCATGCAGCTGCTGGGGCAATGGTTGAGCAAAATGTTTCTTAGCCCAGAAAACAGCATGTATAATGGTCTGGTAGTAGTTTTCTTCAGGTGAATATAGTAGGGCAAAGACAAAGTCTTGGATGAACCAATCTTGACCGATCGCGACTGACCCGCCCTCTGAATGAGGCGGATAGCCACGCAACTAAAAATTGTTTCCATCGCCCGAATCCCTGGTACGTCCTTGTTGACTTTTTTCTTACCAGAAGTATCGGAAGAAGCCTTCTTGGAGTTTTCAAAAGAGTAGAATTGCAGAATTTCCTCCTACTTAACATTGCTAAATGCACACAGTCCCTCTTTGTTGGCCCTTGACCAAATACACTTGTCATACATGACACTAGCTCGAAGATGATAAACTTGCAATTTGGATTTCTCACACATCGTTACACCCACCAGCTCAGCATAAGGGTGTTCATCCACTACTAACTTTGACATCAGGCGTAAATTAAGCAACAACAATGCTTCAAAAGAATCAGTGTCCTCACCCTTATCAATCTGGTGGCATGATCAAACGACTTGGATCTATTGAAAAAGGGGCATCAATTTGTAGGGGGCAGTTGGGTCATTCGGCTGTGTTTCAGAAAAGGTATTTTGAGCCCAGCCAAGGGAATTCAAGGAAGGGGATTTGGTCTGGTGTTACGCTACATCTTTAGCCCAAAAGAAGTATGGTCCTCAATGGGATGGTCCTTTCTTGGTGGTTAGACGGGTGCAGGGCTCTACCTATGATTTGCAGACAGCTGAAGGACTCCTCAGGTGGAATGGAAATCTATTGAAGTTAGCTTTTGATTCAGAAGGTCACCCGGTCCAAGCAACTAATCTCCATCAAGCGTCTCAATATCAAAAACAGAGAGCTCAAGGGCGATATTATTATCCGTGTTTCCCCCATGGTAAATTGCTGCCTGGAAATGAGGCTCTGGTGCCAAAGTTGACTGATAAAATTGTTCATCATGTTAAGAAGAGAGGCAGACCACCGAAAGCATCTCCGGCCGCTGAAGCTGTGCCACCGGTAGAGGGAAATAAAACCTATTGGGAAATAAAATAGGGAGTACCAGTGCTTTAGAGTTCCTTTCCAGACTTCCATTGTCATTAGTTGAATGTAAGTACAAGTGTCCTGCTCAGGGTCACTATCGGTTGTTTTGACTGCAAGCAGGGGTTATACCATTGCTCAGTTGGCCTGTACCCGTTTCTGCATGATGAAGCGAGAGTTGGGCAGTGACTGGTGGGTTTCAGTCAGTAGTAGTCTTGCCAGCAACTGCGCTTGCCGTGTCCCTAAATTTCTGTCCGAGTTGGCTTGTTTGCTTGAATTAAGGTGGTTGTGCTTTATTTCTATTGCTGTGTTTCCTTGTAGTAGTGCCAGACCATTGTTGTAGTTAGATCTGCTTTGGTATTCTAACCCTCTCCGTATGGCTGACTGGGAGACTGGTCTATAGAAGGGAGAGGCAGGAGGTGATTATGAGAAGGAGTTCCCTCAAATGAAGACCCCAGTTGCAGTTCCTCCTCACCCTGGAGTGAGTAAGAAGGATGAAAAAAAAAGATGTTGGAGCTTAAAGCTCATGAGGCGAAGAAGTTGGCAGAGAAGGAGTAGGAGAAGTCTGAGAAGACAGCCCAAAAAGCTCAGAAGGCCTCTCAGCAGAAGTTGAAACCGAAGGTTGAGAGACAGAGCCAACGCAGGTATGCTAAACCAGTAGAAACCAAAGCCCAGAAAGCTGTTAAGTCTTCTCCGGTCAAACCAGCTGAGCTTTCTCTGGCTAAAACTGTGCCTGCTCCTGGGCAGCCAGAGGAGGGCAAGATTGTTGCAGATGGGACCAGAGTAGGAGAGCAGGAGATGCAGGGTACTGAGGGTGGTGCTACCACTGCTCCCGGTGCTACCCCAGTCAACGTAGCTGAGAAGGAGAAAGAAGTGGCTGGAGAGGAGTCAGATAAAATGGATACCACTCCAGCACCTGACTTTGATGTAAACAAAGACAGGGAGGAAGGGTTTACTGAGGTGAAAGGAAAGAGGAAGTCAAGGTAAAGGAATGTCACTGCTGTTGGTTCTGTTGACCAAGTGAAGGCCGTACAGAAGCAGCATGAATCTACGCATTATAAGGCTGATAAACCTAAGACCAGGTGAGAGAGGAGGATATAGCTCCTACTGAGCCGAAGGAGGATGACCAACTTAATGTATGATCGGATTCAGAGGATGAAGATGAGGTAATGGGAGCCTATTCAGCTGGTCATTGTATGGGCCAGTATGAGTTGGATTTTCATTTCTTGAAAAATAGGACTGGTCGACAGCCAGATTCTAGCGTGGAAGTGACTATTAATCCTATGGTGTTAATTAAGATGAATAATGTGGAGAGACTGTGGCACCCCAGCTTTCATTGCCCCTTCTTGTATTGCCGACATACAGGTGAGGCAGTGAACCCAAGAGGTTTGAAGGCCTACAGCACTAGGGAGAGGTTTTTTAGGCATATGGTAGAATAGAAGAGCATTGCCCGGCCACTCATCAGTTGACTTGTCACTATGCGATATCTTACTTGGTAAAGTTGGATCGCCAGCAGCTTGTGCAGCATTGTATGACCGGACACCATGACCGGTTGGATTTGGTGCAGTAGCTGTGTTCCAGCTGTAAGGTGTTAACTAAGGAATTTCCTATCTATGACTGTCAAAAGTTTGCGAGAATGAAAAGAGAGAATTGGGAAACTATTGCAACCTTAGGCAAGACTGGAGCTGATATAAGATACCAGATTCCTAGAAGATCGGCATCTGCTCGCCTGCTCCTCCACCACCATCGGGTGCATGGAAGAATCTGACCTCAGCTAGCTATGGAAGTGCTGAGCAGATGTCTAGCACCTCTAAAGACTTCTCAGCTGCTTCTGATCGGAGTTCTAACGGTTCCGGTCAAGTTGGTGAAGATGAAAGTTATGTCGGTTCTGTGGGTTCAAGAAGATCGGACATCAATATACAGCTCCCAATGGGCGATTTGGTTTTCCGGTCTCTTGCCCACACTGATTCCTGTATGACTGAGGTGTGAATGCGATAAGGCAGACTGCTGTTAATGTTATGGAGGAGTTGAAAGCTTTGATTGGTGATGCCTTTCAGCCTGTGGATGGTATTGAAGAGTTGAGAGAGCAGGTTAAGCAACTCCCTGTACTGGAAGCAGAGAACACTTTGTTGCAGGATCAGCTGCAGTTTTATGAGGAGGAAGATAAGCAGTCAAGGGTGACTATTATGGAACTGCATAGAAAGTTGGCCCGGGTGGACTGGACACAAAGAGGAAGAAGTTAATTGCAGACAGCAAAGAGGATTCTGGCGAAACCGCTGAAGCTTCTGCTTCTGCTCCTCTGGCTGAAGAGACTGTTGCTGCTCCCATAAGCTTAAACGATATGAAGGAAGTGATGTCTGGCCTCTTCAAGGAACTAGTGGTAAAACATTTGCCTGTGCAGCCTATGCTGGCTCCTCAGGTTGGCTCTTTCAATCCGTGGGATATGTATTTGCAGAACATGCAGAACCCATCCTGTTCAAGACCGCCTGTCCAGGACCATGGTTTTATGGGTGGTAACATGTCAATGCAGATGCATGCTTTACGCATGCAGGGTGTACAACAGTCTTTTGCATGCCCCCGGTCACTAGGTCAGTGGTTATGCCACCCGGTCTGGCTATGACCTATAGTGCTATGGGAAGAGGAGATGTGTTGCAAGGGGAAAACCCTGCTTCGGCCACCCGGCTGCCCCAGCTCTGAAAGTGGGTCAGGGACGTGGGGGAAACCCTCATTGCTGCTCATGATAGTGACCCTGGAGTAATTAAGTCTGCTGGTAAGGTTTTGGAGAAGTCACCTGTTAAGCAGTGTTCTGTGGAGAAAAAGTGGACAGCCCAACTAAGGTTAGTACTGAAATGCAGTTATTAGAAATGCAGGGTCAGTTGCTGGGTACTGAGGACGTAATAGACTACGAAGTTAATTCTGAAGAGGAGAAGGAAATTCTACATGGCTCCTCTGATGGTCCCATGGAGGAATAATAGAGTCAAGTTGTATAAATGTTGGTGGTTTAAGTGGTGAGTTATAGATGAGCACATCATTGTGTGCTGTCCCGGTCGGTTGGACGCAGGCAGGGTAGTGCCGGTGACAGAGCCCCTGGCTATGCCAAAGACAACCGGGCCAGATGCTGTGCTATTGGAAAGTTTACAGTCCTCACCCAGACAACACTCTACCCTGCAGCAGTTGGAATTGACAGTGCTCATTCTTGAACTTTACTTTATTTTTAACGGACATTGGATTTTACACCATTTTACCTCTACTTTACATGTTGGATTGTGATACCTGACCTACTATTTTACACTGACGTCCAAAAATAGAGAGGGAGGGGGATATTGTGGTGCTGTGTGTGGTGGTGCTGAGTTGGAGCAGTTCTCCCTGCTCTGGCCCGGCACCGCTAGACAACCGCCTGGCTCCCCGGTCAAGCCAGCCGGTTCTCTGGTCTTGCCCAACCAGGCTGGACGCGAGCTGTCTTTACCGCCTGCTGCAGGGAGTTAGCGCTTGGTGTCGCTACCTGGGTTTTATGTTGTATATTTTTCATTTTTATGTCTAGTTTTCATTTACTGTTTTACCTACTCGTTTATACACCCTTTTTATGATACATGTTATTGTTCTTATATTATACACCCACTGTCCTGGGTATGACCATAAAGTGCCTTTCTGTATCTTCTCTGTCTCTCTCTCCCTTCCTCTCTATCTCTATTTCCTGGGTATGATCTCTATTTCCTGGGTATGATCATAAACTGCCTCCCTCTCAGCTCTCCCGCCCTTGATAAAACCATATTAAATGTGTTGATAAGGGCGTAAAGCAATCTCACTCACTCACTCACCACTGTGGTGCAAGGGCTGTTTGCCTGTAGAACATCCGGGTGACATTAATAAACATTAATAGCTGATCTATGGATTCTGCTGGGGTTTTGGATAGTGATAAATTACTGTTTTGACAGGATGTCATCACTTAGGATAGCGGATGTAGTAAATTATTTTTCGGATGTAGAATATTATTTTTCGGATGTAGAATATTATTTTTCGGATGTAGTAAATTTAATGCTTCCTGCATTGCCGCTCCTTCACTTACCTCATCAACTAGTTGTTTGTCGTCAATTCCGCGTTCAGTTTGGAACATGTATAAAATCCTGGTCACCCAAAATTCTTTTCTCCACTGTTTCCGGTGGAAATATTAGCTATTTTTAAGTTTTTAGGGCATAGGGCTCGCAATAACGTGACGACGGTAGACATCGTGCAAGCGATGTTGTGATACCGTACAATGGCTGACTCCCAGTGTCACTGTAAGTGACAATCAGACGAAACAGGCCAGGCTCAGTAAAACTCCACACAATATCTCCAAAATCACCGATAATGTTCCAAATATCCTTGTACTTAGCATGATCTGCTTGCTGAATGGTGGTGAGCAACGAAATAGGGAATAATCCAAGTATTTGCAGCCTAGGTCTCGCCATAACGTGACAACAGTATGAGTAGACATCGTGCAAGCCTCCGTTTGTTGATGTGTAGGCACTTTCAAATGAAATCATCCGTGCGCTATATAGACTACTGTACACCATGCAATGCCAAGTGCACAGAATGGCTATGCCAAGTGCACAGAGTGGCTATGCTGAAAGTCTCCACATCTTTTCCGGTCTACCTTGCTCGTTCAAACGTAGGCATGTATGGCTTCTGAAATCGCCACTGGACTAAAACTTCCCTATCGGGGGGTAAAACTATATTTAAACCATTTCTAGCGATCCAGATTTTTTAATTATTTCTTTTTTAAGTCCCTAGACACACATAACACGGCATTTGTAAACCGGAAGCGTTGGTTGCATGCAAAAAGTGGAAGCTTCGTTTGTTTCTGGAGCGGAGAGTGCGGCTGACGTAACCGACATTCTGAAGTTATGATTATGTGTACTTATGTGATATTGCTTTGACAGAGGTAAAACAAACTAAATATTATACTGTGATGGTTTGAATTGTGTAAAACATGCTGATTTGGACGTTATAAAGGCGTTTTGTTGACTCGGTCCTTTCCATGTCAGATGTAAAATAGTAACCCATGTGTTCGAGTGGAGGAGCTAAATTATTGCAGTTCTTCATGCTGTAAGTACATCTAAAACGTTTTTTTAAGGGTCTCATATGTGTTTAAACAGTAGTATTGAATCCAAAAATCGGCTATTAAAGTGATTAATTCCCTTGATTTGGTGTCTACGGCTTTTGTTTGAAAATAAACCCCTTGGCCTTGACGGGCCTTGGGGTTTATTTTCAAACAAATGCCTCAGACACCAAATCTCGTGAAATTAATCCCATATTAATGCTAACAAGGACTCGGACATCTGTGTTGTTTCAAGTGTTGTTATTCGTAATCGTTCGCCGAGATAATAAGTAGCATACACTACAATATGAACCATTTATTTTTAGGATAATAGCTTCATTTATTCCTGTCCTTTTTGTTTCGCAAGAACCAAAGTAGAACCTTTCGCTACTGAAATTTAACCAACATAGCATCTCAGTCAGAATCTCCACATATATATACGCTTTGGATATCACAGGACCGAGAACATATAAATTTGCTTAAAGCGGCCTTCAGTGAAACGAATTTCATTTAAAGTCATTCACAAATCAGGCCAAGCAGACAGCAAGGAGCCCCCGTGGACACATCAGGGGCGAGGTCTGAATAGATCATCTAAGTCACCCTTGTGGTCCTGTGTGGTAAAATGCTCCAGAGTGACCATAAGATCATTTCAAACAAAAGAAAGGCCGCCTTCCATGAGAAGGTCCTAGCTTATCAATTGAGGAGACCCACAGAAACTCCTATCTGGAACCTGATTCATGATTCGTGTAATCTTTCATGGTCAAATTATCTTGGTTGGCTCTTGGCACTACTAGAGATTATGGAAGTGAATGAGATCGTTCTGTGTAGAATACACTAGGGATGGCTTCTAATATTCCTTTTTCGTCAGAATACGAATGTTTTCACCTACTTATTCTACCTACTGGCATTCACAGAATATTAAGGCAATATTACCAGTCGCAGCATTCTCTGTGATTATGAGTTATTCATTTTGGTTACGTGACAAAGGTATTTCCCAGAGGAAGGCATGGTCAGTGGCAAGCAAAAAATGAATAAAATGTACAACCAATATTGTTCCCTACCGTACATGTCTCCCTTATATATATAGGAAGCTATTATTGATTACAGCAACAGCTAGAGTGCAAGGAGGACGTACGGAATGCATATGAGGGTCTCCAAATAAAATCCCAATTTTCTTTTCATCTTACTAGATGCGGTGTTGTTCGGCAGCAATATATCCGATTCACAGGCTTATCAAATGTTTGCTTTGATTCCAAGATCAAAGAGTGTGTTAATGTCCCCCTTCCTATCTCGGTGTGCTGAAGATTTAACGTCCCGAAGATAGGACTTGGCTACCTTTTATATCAAGGTCACCATTCAGTCTGCTGGTTTAGCCAGTTCCTTTTTCTAGAATCCGATGTAGATATTCCAGGATACCTCAATACGGCTTAGCGAAATTAAATGACTTACATGAATGAATAATTGAAGAAACAAGAGTCTCAGCTTCTGTCCTGCTGAGCTAAGTCGGAAAACATCTTTGCGAGTAGAATCTTTATTGGTTTGGGACAAACACTTTGTATTTCTCAGATAACTGAAATGTGTAGTAGACTTATTCACTAGAGCACTGGAAACAGAGTGATGATTCATGAATTCTATATAGCTCTACATGCAAGATATAGATCTATATATTAATACTAGCATTTTCGCATGCTCCTCTTGTTTATTAGGCATCTCACTGCATGATTATAGTTATACCAAAGACATAATAAGGTTAGCCCCCAGAAAAAGAAGCCACACCGTTCCAACAGTACCTACCATACCCTTCAATATATATAGATGAGCAAACTATCTAATGTCAACTTATTGAACCGGGGAAGGTGTTGGTTAGCCTATATGCCAAACACTGTTGCATCTTTATTGACAACTCACATGGATTATTCACGCCTGGGATATTACCTCCGGTTCGCTAAAAATCCTCAATACAGGATTTCCATTGACAATTATTTCATTTGTTTGTCCTATTGCTGTAAATATTTCACTTTTGATGGCATTATTTTGAAGTCAACACATTCTGAAGAATCAGAATTACGAGCAATAAAATACTCTCAGAAACAAATAAATAAAAGGCTAGCACGATTCATTTATGCCAAGAAAAAGATGGGTAAATGGGAAAATCTCCCTGTCTTGTTAATTCATTAATTGTTAGTGGTTAAGCTTAATACGTAAGCATACCAAGGAATATTTCTATCAACAAATATTTCCCTAATACGTATTCATTGTCTAAACAAAATATATTGACTCGGCGGAAGGAACCAGTCCTGTCGCGGACCTCTTTTGTCTCAGTCCCAGATGAGTCATTTATGTAAAACCTATCCGGAGTGCTTCAACCCGAGAATAGCTATTGATCGTCCATCACTTGGGCAGCCTCACTTGCAACAAACTACTGTAACGCATAGCAAGTTTGCCAACCACTTAACACAAATAATTGTAATGATCACACAAATATTGGTCGAGTCTGCATGCAATTCAAAAGCTGCGTGAAAAGGAACCCCTTAGCGTCCGATGCCTGCAAATCAATGCCAATGGATTCCATTAAGAAATAAGATCTCGCCTTCGAACTATTCGTCTGTTTCATAGTGGATCACTTCAAAAGGTGAAATAATGTACAAATGGTAATTATAATGAGCTGAAACCTTCGACTTTGCTAAGGTATTTGAACGCCTTCAGAGTAATTTACAGATTTCCTTTACTGAAAAGTACTATCTTTGGCTAGTACTGGTAGTACACGTACTCTCTATAAGTTAATATTTATTCAGTATACATGTATGTGTAATTGGTTGATGCACGGCAATAGAAATATATATTAATAAGTCAGAAAATATTTAGATAATACTTGGAAAAATCGATGTCGGGTCAAGAAATAGTGTCATGTCGAGAAATAATAAATAAATATGGTATAACGTGGTCATTTTTAGACAGAGTAGAAAGATTTCCCTCTCTTTGAGGCGTTTTAAAGATCTATTGGAGAAAATCAAGAGCCTCAAGAAATAAGAATCTCCAACTAGGCGTGAAACGTTCATTTACGCGGTCTTTTTCGAAAAGGTAATGTGTATACTTGTGGAAACTTATTTGATATATGAAATAATATAGACATTATTATTAGATAAATAAACTAATAGTACAGCGGCCAAGGGCCAGAAAAGGCTATTATTTAAGAAGTTACCCCTACCCACCGTATAACAAGCTAAATTTGAGGTATTTTGTGTAGGATTTCATAAATTTTCCGAATCTGAAGAGGTGGCGAACATTGTCAAAATAGCCTGTTAATTTCCATGGAAACTAGTGATTTTTTTGTATTTTAGTCAAAAATAGGTTTTTGGTGTCCCATTTTTACACTTTTATTAAGATTGTGACCAAACTTAGGGATAATGATGGTGTATTTAAGGGCTATCATTTCCTTTTGAATCAATGAGCTTGCTCAACATCAAGGTTGCCAAATATGACCTTGAAATATAAAAATAGCAAAATTCTGGGATGTGACATCCTATTTACTCTTATGAAAATATGGCAATAGAGGGAAATGGTAACCTAATGCATACTAATAATAACTGACATTAGGGGAAAGAAAAATAACCCATTTTTGGTATCATTGGAATGTCTGTTGCCATGGAAACCAAGCCTTACTTTTCATTCTATGCTAAATTTTGTGTAAATCTAAATTACATACTGCAGTTTATATCTTTTGAACAATTTATTTCAAAGCTACACAATTTATACATGTGAAAGAGCTCTGATAGTACTTTCATAATATATCTTTTAATTGACCTTTGTTAAGGTCAAGGTCATCATTTTCACGAAAACAGATGTTACAAAAGAAACCCCTCCCCCCACCACACTCTGAGTAGAAAGCGAGTAAAATGGAGTAAAACAAAATAAATAAAAAAAATATCAAAAAATTAAAATAAAAATAAAGTCTGACATTTTTTTTCAGCGAAATAGGGTCTACCTCGGTGCAGAAAGGGCAGGCTGGCGATAATTACCTAGTCTTATAATAGATAGATAGGACTAAACAATGAGCTACGACTGTTTGCCTATAGAGACGGTAGAGCTAGAGACCCGACACTGGGTGCTTGCGCCAGGGCGCTCTGGTATCACTCGATGAAATTTCAAGTCCAATATGAGTTTGTCCACGTCCCGGGCATACAAATGGTGATAGCTGACGCACTCTCACGGGCAGCTCTCTCTTCTGAAGAACTAATTAAAGCTAGAGACATTGCTAAAGAAAATGACATTTATGTTTCCTGTGCTCGTGATAACATGTTCAACATTGATATGTTCTATTAGGCAGGCAACCTAGGCACCTCGTGAAAGCTGCTCAGGCTAGACAATGCCAAGCACATCGCCCGGGGACTGTTGCAAATAGGCACGCGGCTGTCAGGAAGTATATCGCATTCTGCACAGCTGTGGGCCACGATTTCAAGCAACCATTCCCTGAACTAATATGCTGGTTCATCGAATATCTAGCTAAGTATACAAAAGTTCCTGCTACTGTCATAAACACTCTTACAAGCGTCAGGACGTTCTTCAAGCTGACGGGGTATGCCTCGGCATCTCTCTACCATCCGCGGGTCGCCTATGCCATAAGGGGCCTGCAACTGACGCTCAGACATGTCCCCCAGCCGAAGCTTCCTCAGATATTGAAGAAAATACTAATGAATATTCACCTCCTTGACTTCCCTACACACATTAGAGTCGCCATACTAGTGATGTATATGGGAATGTTGCGTCAGAGCAACCTAGCCCCCAGATCTGGTGCCTCTTTTGACGCCACTAGACAACTGACGCGGGGAGATTTCAGAATTGCATCGGATGGCTCATATATCTCCGTAAAGTGGTCTAAATCAATGCAGTCATCGCGTCAGGCCACTGTGTTGTTTGTCCCGACGACAGATGATCCAATGTTCTGCCTCTGCAGAGCCCTCCTACGCCTTGACAAACAGTCAACAGTCTCCGTTACTACAATTCCCTAACGCCCGACACATGACCGTCAACTATATCGTGACTCAATGGAAGGTGCTCCTAAAAGCCTCCCACCTTGATTCACGCCTCTTCTCGCTACATAGCCTTCGCCGGGGGTCGGCATCATATGCTTACAACACTGCCGGAGCGTCACTCCAAGATGTGAAAACGCACGGGACGTGGGCGTCCGATGCAGTGGCGTTGTATATACGCCCCTTCTCCTCCACAAGAACTTCTGTTCATCATGCCCTAAAGAGAATCGCATAGCGAATCCCCTTGGTTATTTCTTTTAATATTCAACTATTTATTACCCAGCAATTTCAGACAATGTGATACTTACGTGATATACCTCACCATTTATTTTATTCAACAAATGAAAATGTTCATCGCT
This sequence comes from Sthenelais limicola, assembly GCA_942159475.1. Taxonomy (NCBI): domain Eukaryota; kingdom Metazoa; phylum Annelida; class Polychaeta; order Phyllodocida; family Sigalionidae; genus Sthenelais; species Sthenelais limicola. The sequence continues at coordinate 108,963,699 of OW804096.1, read as the reverse complement.
GGACCTTCATACCCTTTTACCCAAAATAATAAACAAAATGTATTTTAATTTATTCTTCGCCTCCTCATTTAATGAGCTTGCAGGCGGGAAGCCAGTTCTCCGCAGGTAGGAGGACCTGGAGATGCGTGCACGGGCAAACCGCCAGAAACGAGGTTGGTTCGATATTTATTTCACTTCTGTCGACCAAATTAATTAGATTTTAAATTTTTCCTATCCTCCATATGAAATTCATTGGGGATGCATCCCGTTAGCGAACTACTTTGTTTGGAACCAACAATCCGCATTTCACCATGCGCCAATCAAAACACAGTTTTGAGGTGGTGAGAACGGAAAACCAGACTCACCGCTTTGTTGAGAACAAATTGCCTATGACTATATTATTATATTAATCCAATGGGCATTCTGTCCTCCACGCTTTCATTCAGAGGTGAAATAAATGATATTAATTACTACACTCTATTTCAGAAGCAAGTTAAGCTGGGAACAACTTTTTTTTAAAGATTTTATTTATCCAGCATCTCAAGACATGATTCACAGTAAAACAGTCGAGAACAGGTAAGACAAGAACATTTGTGGCCTTCTACCTGCTGCTGCATTCTACTTTTTTTTAACAGATCAAAAAATTTACTAGTAAAACTAAGTAACACATTCAATAGGTAATAAGGACACATGATAATACACGTTATTAGCAAAGTGAGTATAATATAATACCATGAGCTTTTTTGATTAGCTCGCCCAGTTGTACTGCTGGGTAAGTACTTATGCGATTGTAAATTAATTGATTTTTTATCGCTCCAACTGACATTGTACTATGTCAGGATAATGGCGGAGGATGATCACAGGTGGTAATTGGCTAGCCAAATGTACTGTTGGTGTAGATAAAACGTGACAAACATACATAAGATACAGAGAGGTAAGCAGTCTAGTACTGGTTGGTAAAAAGGATTTGGGTAGATGAGAGGGATAGTGTAGGGTAGGGGATAGGGAGGAATGAGGGAAGGCAGAGGGTCTGGGTCATGTAGTTGGGGTTTAGGGGAATACAGAAGGTTTTGGCCTTAGACTGTAATTGAAATATGTTTTGGTCAGAAGTGATCTCGAGAAATAGCTGCAGTTTTCCACTTGCTTGCTTTTAGCTTGATGTTGATGACCTCATGTATGTAAGGCCCTAGTCCATTAATGCGATTTTGCGCCGCAGAGGACCATTTTCTACTACATTAGACGACGGGAAACAAACTAATGAGGAAGTTTGGATACATTTTATTTCATAAAATTGTAAATATGGGTCATGGTTTCTCTCAGAAGCACAATGTGTTAAATGATACGTTTGTTTACACATTTAAAATAAGAAGCCCTTTTGATAAAAACTTGGGCGGATGGGCCAGCGGATGGGCCAGCTTGATCCGTGGAAGTGGAGCTAGCCATGTCCCATGCCCGGACAATTCCGTGGACAAGGGCCATACTTCAGCCTAAATTTCGCCTGGTGCCATGTACGGTATATATTATAAACCATCCGTTGGATTACCTCTTCATGGTAATTCATAGGGTTGTGTTGAAATAATGCAGATATCGGGTATGAGGACCATGTGCTTTAGAAAGGTTAAACACTGTTGACCTCCTTTGGACATCAATATGGTATTCCAGTAATTCTGTCAAATATGATTTTTTTTATTGCAGATATTCTAACATCTTGCCTTTATCATCGTATATACAACCGAATAGGCGACGATTTCACAGCCTATTTCAATGGAGTCACATTCGATGTACATATGCTTCATTGAATTAAGAAATCCTCTTTAATCATTAAACGAAGTTCAAAAATGACAATTATTCGTCCGACGACCACGACATTTGGATGAAGATCTGCCATTTGTGCTGATGATTCAGATTATTTTGATCTCGACCTGTTTAAAACGGATAAACCAGCAAGGATGTGAAACCGAAGCAAAGAAGGGAAGCAGCTCGAGGTATCTTCCCGCACCCATCAAATGTTGATCAACGGGTTTCTTAATATCAATAATTAATAATATTAATCTTCGAAATCGAATTTTCCCAGTCTTATTGTTCTGGGGAAACAATGGGAAAATAAATGACAATCTCACTCTTATTCTTTCAGTTTTGACTGACTTGTTTTCTTTGATTATAAAACATAACCACTAGGAAATGAAAGCCAAATCCTTTTATCGAATTTGAAAACTCTAAAGATCCTTAGAAAATTGCTTGATTACTAGTGTAATAAATATTATGAAAAGGAGTCTTGGAACAAACCACCATTGAAGGAATAACATGGACTTGTATTTAAAGGAATAACGATTTCAAAAGCCGGACATTTGCATCAATGTTTCTAAAGAAATAAGCTTAAATCGCAAACCTATCTGAATTTCCATTACATTCTTTTTGCAATTGTTTACCTTTTTGCGTAGGCCTACTAACAATAATAGCAGCACACGCCGTGATTCTGAATCTTTCCCTTTGGAATCAATCATTTACTTTCCATAAAAACGTACAATTATGTCATAATTGGTAAAGATTTGTATGATTCAGGTTGCGCTAAATGCCCCCAAAATGGCACCTTAAATTCCAAAATGGATACGTCGCACCCTTTTGGTGCACCTTTGAATGTTTGTGGATGTGTTGGCCGTTGAATCAGTTCTACTTGGACTGTATGAGGAAATTGTTATTCTATTCGCCCGAACTCTCTACTTGTTGTGATTTGGTATGTCGGTGCTCTGGGCATCTGAACTTGTTTTTACAAACTATGCATTTCATATTTTTTCTTATTCAATGTAGTACTTCATATATCAGATGTTTTTCTATTGCTAAAATGAAATTAAAGTAGGGTCCTACCTGCGCCCATTGAGAAATGACGGATGGCTATGAAGGACATACCGCTATAATATATTCATTCTGTATATTATTTCTTCCAACATTGATTCCATCAGAAATGTATATTGTTCACGTTGAGTGATCGTCTGGGAACAGTTTGATGTCGGCATTTAATGTAACGGAAGTAGCAAGCCTTAAAGTCTTTGTGGTTACGTCAGCATAAAATAAATAAATAGTTTGAGAGGAAAGCAATGTGAGAAGGATTCACCGAAGCAACAAACGACTCTGATTCGTCTCTATATATATATATCAAGCCCAGTTTTAATCGTCTGGTCCACACCATCAACACGAAGATAATCTTCTGCGCCTCATAGGAAGTAAAGTTTTAAGCCTCTTAACTTTTACACTAGGGTAAACATTGAAGTATCTCTCTGGTAGGTTCATGAAGTGTTTTGATCACACTGCGAAATGCCAGTCACTTTTCCTTCTGTATCGAATGATAATCCATTGAAGCGTCCTTAAGAAAACTAGGTTTTTAATACTTGGTAAAATGTGTGGTGAGGACCGACAGGAGGGTTTTAATACCTGCTTTATTTCTATTACAATTGTAGGCAGTGACTACACACATCCTCTCCTCGTAAGTTCAATCAACTAGCTTCGCCACAATGTGCACTATAATGATTCCCAAAATGCATAGAGATCTCTACAGGCATTAAAGTTATGCTTTTTGAATGCATGTAGTCACCATATTTTCTAATATTGGAATTATTTTTGTTTTTGTTATATCTTATCATGTCGATATGTATGAATTTCATAAAGGGTGTTCCTAACTCTAATGCTTGATAAGATTACAGACAGAAAGCTATACAGTATCTGAACGAGACAAACACACAACCGTACCCCAGTAAAGCTACCATGCAACTGAAGAACGTCACATTCTTCAGACGTGGGTTACTAAGACCTCATTCACACCCTTAATTCGTGATGTCATGGTGAAATCAACAAGGGGTGCGCTTGTTGCCTGGCATCAATGTCCAGGCGATTTTAACCTCAATATGTAAACACAGACATCTGAGATTAAAAAGGAATTTATACCCGAATAAATAATGGTTCCCTCACGAGATAAAATCAAGTATTTGGATTTGAATAGACTACTTCTTCCCAACAAAAATTTCATTGGTTTGGCACTACATGGTTTTGCTAATAATAGCTTGTCAGGCCACTGGCATCACTAGTGATGTCAATGGGAGGGGGGGGGGGGGATAATATGAATGGATGAAAGCAAGTTCACCCAATCTCCATTTCCGAGAAAATAAAGAAATGTTCAATATCAAGGCTTTATTCTAAATGATAATGAATAAAAATTAGTATGACCCAAAATCGAGGAAAGATAAACATTAACAACAGCTTTCCTACATAGCCAATGTTATACAACGGTGGGTTGGGGGGGGGGGGACCTAGCCCCCCAACATTATGTTTCATTGTTTCACTGGTGGCCCCCATATGCCCCTTTGTCCCTAGGATCCTCACTATCGGTTATATGTAAAATTTAAAATGTAAAAAAAAAGAAAAGAAGAGAGCTATACAGTAATTCTAAATACTTAAAAGTTTGTATCAATTGAATTAAGGATGAGAGGATACGATGCATGCATGGCAGAGGTGTGATACCTCATTGTGTCATTTAGTAATTTATACTGGTAGTGTCACTTTGATTGTATTACTTTTTTTTCTCTTTTTTTTTTAACAAACTTTATTCAATCTATCAACAAATCTACACCATCCAGGGCGATTAACATTCTCAATACAAAAGCCCTTCCTGTCCGCATCAAAGGCATATATATGATGAAAGTTTTCTGTTGACTTCAAGCGAAACTAAAATGTATCAAATTTAATCGAGCTACTAACTACGATAAAATACAACTTAAAGGAGAAAGGTTGCTATCCGCTAGGGCAGATTGAAATGTTAACTTGTATACACAAGGCAACGGCAGCAAATCAAGCATTGAGCCTTATCGGAAAAGGCAGAAAATCAGTTTATAAACTCCCTCATTTATAACCTTTCAAGAAAAGTCTCAAAGGGGGGGGGGGGGTCATATTAACTTTATAAAAACTCCTTAGAAACGGACGTTTCAGCCGGGATATATAAGCACGCCCACAGTTGGCTACCATCTGTCAATGAACTTCTTCCACTCTCTGTATCTTCGATAATTCTGGAGGTTACTGGAGCCAGCTTTTTGTAGTATAGTGAATTTTCTTTTGATTTCATTATGCAATATGCTAAAGGTTAAAACATTATCATGGAACAGACGCCTTCTGGAGGCCCTTGTACACAACAGGATAAAGTTTACAAATTTTGTCTCCATGTCTGCGCTGTCCGTACGTAATATTGCTATTGACATGCAAGGGAAATTTTGCAGCGTATTAGGGGTATCGTGACTGACGACCTTCATTTTTTTTCTCCCACCTTTCGAATTCGAGCACTCTAGGACATTGGTAAAAGAAATGACAGATTGTGTCAATATCATTGCAATAATCACATGTATCCGATGCTTTAATTTGTATTTGCTTTAAAAAGCTGTTGCATTTTATGGCTCTGTGGAAGATTTTGTACTGAAGCGACTGGAGCCTCACATCTGATGTGCATTCATATGGGAAAGTAAAACTATCCTCCCATGTTACTGCATTATACAGCTCATTTTCACTTTCTAAAAGATTGACCCACTTTTGGATTTGCTCTTTTTTTTTAGTTTGAGTGGCTATGAATGCTTGGTAAATGAGTGAGGCACAACAACCAATAATATCGATTTTTTTCTGACCGATATAACAAAAATAACTTCATAATTTCCAGATGCTGCTGCTGGTTAGTATTTAACAAGTTCATCCACAAATTTGGAATGGCATTTTTAATGAGCAGCCTAGTGCGAGAATCGCAAAACACACCGGAAAGCCTTTGGATGTCTGCAGAGGACATAATTGTGTTCCTTTCGGTAAGCAAATCCTTGATCACCACAATACCAATTTGGAAAATGATTTTTTTGGGGTTTATAAGTATATTTCTGTAGTGAATATGGGTTTTAGTAGTCCGGGAATAATTGGCTCGACCGGGCGCTGCTATGATTGGGTGCACGCTCCTCAACTGAACGTCGTGCCGTTTGAGAAACGGCCTTTCGGATTCCTGCCTTTTCTTACTTGGACAAAGTTCCAGTAATACAACATCATGGGTATTCCTTATCTAGTCAAATTATTCACCATAATATGTGTGGGAGTACTTCCGGCAAGACTCTGTGTTATCATACTTAACTATTCTCAAGTTTAACCATGTCAAGCATTTGTACCCTAAACACCTACATTGATTGTGTACCAAAGTTGCCACTTGTCTTGTGAGGCCAATACCTGGTCACCTCTGTTGGGTCCGATAACGACTATCGGACATGATTTGTGTGGAGAATAAAGCCTGTGATACCTAAAGAACTGTGTGTCTAGTCTTCTTTCCCTTTGCTAGGATTAATAGATATCGAACTTGGGTGTTGAGATGGAAATCACTACATTTCTATTATTGCAAATTCGTTCGCTTAGAACTTCTTCCCCTGTAGTAGGTATTTTGCTATAATAGACCCTCGCCAAGACCTTGAACAGGTCTTTATGAAAGGGACTGAGAGGATTTCTAGGGGTCAATCGTTAAAGCAAAAGCTTGGCTTTTTGTATGCCATGCCATACTTGTACAGTATGGGTCCAACCCTCATTGGGGCTTTCCAAAAACCAATTGACCCACATGACTCTATTTGTAATATAATCTCTTTGAGAGCCTTAAGTTTAAGACCACCATCTGATATAGGTTGTTTTAGATGGTCAACACCAATAAAGTTATGGTTTCCATTCCATATAAATCTCCTTATTGATTTTTTTTGTTTTTACGACAACTTTTATTCAATATTGCCTGCCATCTTGGCTCATACACTACTAAAACATGTTATGCAATTAAAAGAGATGATATGTAATACCTCTAGTGCGGACTATTACAACACAACATTATATAGATATCTTTATCAACAGTATACCCGATGTGCATGATTACATTACTGACCTAGTTTTGACCTGGAAATTTTGACCTGATTTTGACCTGGTGCTTTACTGGTGGAAATCGTAAATGATTTTGAGGGTCAAACTTGATTTTACAATGCTCTATGGACCCAATTTATAAATACACTTCTAATGCTCTCAGAGATGCACAATTCACCAGGTGATGAAATTCACTTTTGAAGCACTCAACGATGCACTACTGACCAGGCTAGAAAAATCAGTTCTGTTGCACTCAGCAAGAGTTTCCTACCTCTGAATCTCAACAGTATTAAAGCTGGTGAATTCTTCACAGAAATAAATTCCCCAATATAATGCAAAGAGTGTATAACAAGGTATGTTACCTTGTCTTTGCATGGAAATACATCAATTATTTCATCATTATTTCCATCCTGTTAGCCATACCCACAGACCTCTGTGTATGAATCCTTTTGATTGTTGGTGAGCTTAGAGACTCCCAGCTGACTAGGCACAATTATATGTACAGTTATATGGGTGTTTTGATTAGGTTGACTCCCAATATCATACATATACATATAAACTCTAGAAGAATATCACTTATAATATTCATAAGTATCTGTTGGACAATATTAATAGTATATGAATACCACATTAGTGTATTAGCAGTACTTTTATTGTTAATGAAATTATAAATGCAATGCAGTGACCTGTCACGCCACCTAGTGAGAAACAAGTACCACCACCTGGTGAGAACCAGTCGCACAATAGGGAGCTTACATTACATTACTTGTTATGTGTAATATAATATTGTAAATAATTATAGAGACACTCGTTGACACAATGTTTAAAAGTAGAAATTTCTCATTGTAAATATGAGAAAATATGGATTCACCCAGGCTATGTTATTGGTAGAATACGAAAGTACATTTATTTATTTGTCTATATAATTGTATTTTGATGTATAGTAGTTGATTAGCCTAATTCGGTTAGGAATTAATGTTATTAACTTCTTCCCTGCAATGGTAAAATATAAGAGATTTGAGTAGCATCTCCAGGGCATAACGAAAATCACAATTGATTTGTGAGAGTGTAACTGTTGTCTTCTGCCTGAATAAATAAAAAAAAGTTGGGGGAAAAAAACCTTGCCAGGAGCATGTTCAGCCATGCTATTCCTTATTATTCTCCAGCAAAAGAAATAAATGATTATCTTTGGTAACTACTCATCATATTATATATTCTTTAATATGCACATACTTTATATCTACAGAAAGCTGGGGAAATAAGGAATTCAACCGTATGCATCATAATGATCTTTCTAGTAGCAGGCATGCGTTACCGCCGTGCGTAATAGTTACGCATATTTGTATTTCATGGCTGTATGAGGGATGTGCCACCGAAATTATAAAAGGATTGATTAAATCAGGGGGAGAATTTGGGAAGGTAATATTTGGATAATATGCAGGTAGCATTACATCGTTTAGTTTAGTGGAGAGGGGTTTCTATGAATGGGTGTCAGAGACTGAGTGTCACTGTCAGAGAATGGAGTGTCAGATATGTGCGACATTAGGTGTGAATGCCATGCAGGTGAGTGAGCAGTGGCAGGTATTATGGACTGTGGCAGATTTGGTTTGAACAGAGCCATTAATACTACTTTGGTATAATGGCCCTGGTTTGAACTATTATTTGTGATGGAAGTGTTAAGAATGTTTAGGTTATACAGATGAATATATGAGATTCTCAAATAAATGCAATATGCTCCATGGACCCTACATAAATGTGGTTCTGATGCTTCCAACGATGTGCTACTGACCAGGTGTAAAAGACACAGTTATAATGCACTCAGTGAAGCACTTTCATTGCTATTGCTATGTGAGGGAGAGGGAGGGAATTATTTAGTAAAAGGAATTCCTTCATTCATCACTATTCATACAATTAAACAGGGCATTTAGATAGAGGCTTAATTTATAAGTGTTTTAATCTTTATAGGGCTTTAACAGTTACATTGAAAAAATGCTGTATTCACCATAAATGTTTTCATATGTTGCCTTAATATGAAATATAATTATATTTTTTTGACAGAATAAAAGATACTATAATTCACTAATTGTATAAATTCCTCCCGACTGACTTGGAATTCCAATGCATGTAGCTATAGTGCATTGATACCTGATTTATATGCATAAATTTGATACTCATTTTTGAAGTGCATCTGATGATGCACATTGCATCAGGTGCAAAACCAGGTGCAAAACTGCTTTTTTGAGAGGATTGCACTTTTGTGACTGGTCAGTGGCACTTTTACATGCACTGGTGGATTTTCCAATGCACATAGGGTACAGGGGTTTTTTGCGCAAACAACAAGTCTATCAAAGGTATACAGGTATTCTTTATCAAAAGTATACAGGGGGTTTTGCACAAACACAAAACGTCTAGCAATGTAAAGGTGAATTGTGGGAATAACCCGAACAATTTTAACTCTAAATTTTGTTACTAAGTTGGGCTAATAGGGCCCGTTAAGCTCCTATATGTTTATCTCTTGGTCTCTTCTAGGGTTAGCGTAATATCTTCATTAAGGCTTCTTCATGGGAGGGTTTTTGTTTTTGTATTTGGCTGACGTCTATTCTAGCTGTACCGCTAGAAATTACAATTATGTCTTCATCATTACCTCTTTTGTTAAAATAACCTATTTTGATTATCCAATTAAGGAGTTCTCGCCATAGGGCTTTAGCCTTTGGGCACTCTACTAAGAAGTGTCCCACACAATCTACCTTCTCGTTACAGTAACTACATCTTTTGTTTTTTCTGATTGGGATATTTTTCAGGTGTTCATTACATGGTATCACTTTATGTAGCACCTTGTATTGGAACGACTGTAATCGCGTTTCACTTGTAATCTGATATATTCTCAGGAAAGTGGCTTTCCAGTCTTTCAGAATTCTGCATCAGATAGTTTGAGTATCCTCTGCCAATCATCGAATTTTAGAGTGTTTAGTTTCTTTTTCTTAACGAGAGCCCGGTGAACCACTTTCGAGGAACAGTTAAGGATGTTAATCTTTTCATCGCCGATTTCTATATTAATTTTCCCTTCGTCAGGTACATCGTAGTTTTTTCTCATAAGAATAATCCACTCTCTAGGTACCGCCCTAGCTAGCTCTATTCTTTCGGTGCAGTTGGTTTTTATGTGATATAACCTCTTTATTTCACTAGTAGACATTAGTCTTCCTTGTTCATCAAGGATGTCTCCCAACACATTCACTCCCTTCTGTTTCCAGTGATTCCACTCTAACATTTCCCGTTGCGCACATTCGCACTGGGCCACCACATTTTAATGCACAACTTGTTGCGCATGAAAATGCACCACTTCACAAGTTATTTTGATTACAACTTGTCGCACTGTTTCACAGGCAACAGTGTAGCAGGTCAAAAAGCACTACAATGTAGTGGCTCAAAACACAGTACTAATACGTAATAATTATGTGTACCATAAAGCTATATATCTATAGCAATCTGATTCAATACAGTATGCACATCAAAATGCTCATTTATTTGCATGATATTTAGCTCGATTTAGGGGAACTTTTCATTAAGTTATGAATAGTTATTTATGAACATTCATGTGAAATGATTATCCAATAAAGTTGCTGAGTAACCCAACAATTGACAATATATAAACAGTGATAGAGCATCCTTGGAAACACATTCATTTATTCATCATTTTGCCCCAGTGTCCACATGAGTGTAGGTGTCTATCATTCTCCCTTTTTGTGGTGTAGGTTGTTGGTTGTGGAGTTGGTAGACCCACTGGGGTAGAGTACATACATATGTAAATGATTGGGGGTGTTTTGTTTTTACACATCTTCTACAATTGCTCACAATTGATTACACAGACAAAATATGAAAGAATATCACCGAAAACAATTCAAGATATATAATGGCTAATTTCAATAGTGCATATTATGTCAAAATACTACAATGGTTTGTGCTTTTAATATAAAAGAATTAGTAATAATGACAGGCTTGCCTGTAGCGCCCTCTAGTGCTAAAAATGCACAATTGACACTGTTTGGTTTAGCGCAGTGGGGTTTATGAATACAGGGAGGGAGAGGTGGGTGTAATGAGCGACAGGTGAGTGTGAAATGCCAGTTATAGATAGGGGAGTGAAGTGTCATGTATTGTAGCTTTGTGGTGCTTTTTCACGCATTGTTAAGGAAGCACTGGGAACTTATATTATGCTACATATAATATCTGGGTGACCAGACTATTGACAGTTGCTGAATTAATTAAAAATACCATTTATTTGTTACAGCCTAATACTTTCTATTGTGATTTTGCAGAATTGCACTGTAAGATGTAAATTATATATATGTTTTACCATTGGGAATGTACAGTACAGTACAAACAACTGCTTGATGTGAAGATTATTTTCATAATGAAGATTATAATTTACAGTTCTTAAAAGTCCTTATTGCATGAATATCCAAGATATAGGTACATAGGGCGTAAATGCCGTTATATAGCTTTACTTATCAAATTAAAAGCTATGGTTATTGACAGTGTGTGGAGTACGCAGTCACGCACTATGCCACTCCAGGAAAGTTTGTAGCTTGACCAGCGAGTGGACTGCTTTTTATGTGCGGGTCGCACTGGGGCATACACTTTATATAGGGCTAAAAAGCTGTGAAGCAGAATGGGTGTGCGCATAGGGTTTGTGCTTAATTCTAATGTTTCTGTTAGACCAAAGTCTCTCACGTTGGACTTGTTCGGGTCCCTCTGAAAAAAGAATACAAGTATCTATTCCAGACTAAGAAGATTTCTTTGTAAAAGTTATTGATGTATTTCTTGGGGTGATATCTAGTAAGGAAAATATCTTCTATTCCCCTGCCTAGACACTCCTCCAAGACGGAGAACCATGAGGTATTTCTACCCTGGAACATCCTTTGAACCCACTTGATTCGGTTCACCTCGTATATGTCCTCAACTAGCCTGAGGCCCATGCCTCCCATATCGAAATTCTGGGTCAGGAATGGCGCTGAGATTTTTTTTTTTTTAATAAATTTTATTGACAAAGTTTCACAGAGTGATAGTTCTCATTCGTCGAAATCTTCTGGTGATACAATCTTTTGTTTTAATCAAGGTTAGATCTTCCTTTTACACTTTACTACATTTAATATCTTTAAATTTTTAATCACAATTATACATCGATTTAATACACATAATTAATTAATCTTCTGCTTCAGCATATTCACTTTTCTACATTTTTTTTGCCATAATTTTAAACACATACCCAATGGGTCAGTCCACAATGATAAAAACAAACATATTTTACGAACCCAAGTGATTTATAGAAATATTCAATACTAGTATTCTTCAAATCATACGATAAGTTACACAATCTACTATATAGTCTCATCACTTTCTACTCGGTTCTTATTTTACCTTTTCATACTATTTCGGCTCTGGCTTTTAGATCTTTTTTCAGATTTGGCCATGACATATTTTTGCATGCAACACTAAGTCCATTCCACATATGTGGTCCCAGATAATTTGGACTTTTTCTTAACTTTTCTGTTTTCGGCTGAACTATTATCATATTGACCCCTTCAGCTTGTCTTGTGTGTCTGGGCATTTCTAACCTGTATTCTTCTAGATCTTTTAGGTTATACATTAAGCCAAATATAGCTATGAGTCCTCTTTTTTCTATTGTTTGGAACCCATGTCTCGCCATTATGTCCAATATAGGTGTTACATTATTGCGTTCAATTTGCCTTAGCCCTCTATTGAATACACACTGTATTTTCCTAATGATGTTTGCATTTGCTAACTTGTAGAACATAAGTCCATACTCAAAGAGAGGTAATATATGGGACTTCAGAATAGTTACAGCAGTTCTTTGATCGATATAATATCTGATCCTCCCTAGTTGCGTGATTTTTGCCTGTACAGAATTTTTTATTTTTGAGAAGTGATCATTGAAACTCAGGCAACTGTCAATATTGAAGCCCAAATATTTTACTGATCTCACTTGCAAGAGTGTAATCCCATTTATATATATAGAACCCGGGTTTCTACCTCTGATCTTATTTAGCTTCCTTTTCGATCCTAAGATCTGCACCTGGCATTTCTTTGAATTTACACGCAATTTATTTGCCAGCATCCAGTTATTTACATTTGTGGCCACGATCTGTGCTACTGCTATACAATTTTCTACTGTACCACTCGTAACACTTGCAGCTGTGTCATCAGCGTACATGGACAGCGACATTCTCATTTCGGTGTTAATATCAGTCAAGCAATTTTCTAGATCATTTATATAAATGATAAAAATCAGGGGCCCTAGCAGGCTTCCCTCCGGTACACCCACATCAACATCAACCTGCTCCGATATGTGACCATTAAGAATAGTACGCTGTTTCCTACTGCTGAGGTACTCTCTTACAATGTTAATAATGACAGGATTTACCTTGTAATACTGTAATTTTCTAAATGTGATATTATAGTCTAAGCAGTTGAATGCCTTCACTACGTCGAAGAAAGTAGCAACAGTTACATCACCATTGTCTATACCTTTTATTATCGGGTCAATAAATTCGTACACAGTTCTGTTCGTCGATCTACATTCTTGGGTGCTTATTGTCCCATACAAAATCTGTGATAATTTTATCAATTTTTGTTCGTAGAGATTTATCTAACGATACGCAAGACAGAGTATGTTGTATGATGGGGGAGAGAAAAACATTCACGACCACTACTCTACCTTTTAAGGTAAGAAAGCGGTTTCTCCAGTCATAGACTACGGATTTCATCTTTATTATAGCAGATTCCCCATTTATTTTCGAGAGGAGTTTTTCATTTCTAGGAAATAATACAGTTACACCCAAAAGTTTCAGTCTACTTATTGTTTTGGATATATCTCTAATTACCTCATTTTCCAGCGTTATACAGGAGAGAACATGTTGTATTTTGGTAAGCATTAAGACATTACTGATTAAAATTTTTCCCTTCAACGAAAGGCTTCTTCACTTCTATCAGGTTGCAATATTTTCCAGAGAATCAATGAGGTCGGTGGTGTTAATTGAGTTTTTTTTTGATCTGGTGGACAGACCAAGGTTACCCCTAAGAATTTAGGTTATCCGACCAAGTAATCTCTCTTGATTCAATGGAGGATAAGGATATATTATACTCATGAATTTATACTTTTGTTACACACACTAAGGTCTATAATGGCAACCAATAAGCATTATATATAATAATTTTTCATTTCTACATGCAACCTCAACATTATTAGTAAGCACTGTAGTTTAGGCCGGTAAAATATTCCTTTAATTAATGTAGGAGATGTACAGTAATGTGTGGAGGGACCACAATCTGAGGGAATGAGAGGTAGCATCTTCTAGCAAGGGAAACTGATTTGGAAAAATCTTTCTTTTAATCTAAGAGATATCTGTCAGAGAAATGCAATGAGAATCAGAGGAGGGGACAGGACATAGATTTCACTGTGAAATGTGATGGGAATGATTTTTGTTTTATATATTTTAAATGAAGAAATGATCACACAAACATCCTTATGAAGTTGGGATTTTTTGCGTTAAATCATGACATAATTTAAGCTAAGTGAATGTATATAACTATAATTAATCAGAATAAAATAATCGATAATCAGAATGATAAGGAGGTATAAGTGGTACTTTATGTTGATGTATTAGAAGTAATTGGAATCTAAGTTTACTTGACGTGGCCAAGAAATAAATGAGAATTGAAATCAGCAAGATTTACTGAAACATAACCAACAGGATCTCAGACTCTCTCATCAATGTTTGTATTAATCATTGGTATATCAATACCTCACAGTCTGGGATATCTTGCTCATTCTGAAACAAGTGGGGCATAGTTATATTTCTGTGCGCCAACAATCAATTAGGAATGCGAATACACTATCCTAGTATAGCCACACATTTAAGTTTTAACACCTGTCAATGCTCCTTTTCGCTCACATATACTCATAGGGGAGGGGTATTAATTTCACATGTTTGAAAGCTATGGCAAAACTAAAACAGAGCTTGTAGTGTGTTCAGAAATTGCCACGAATTTTACAATAATGTGAGTTGGGTGAAGGGTATTTTGAAGGAACATAATTGTATTGGTCAATTGGCCTATGATTGGGCATGAAGACAGTGAAACTAGTGGGCTGAATCTTTGTTTTTTTTATAATGAATAATAGGTAGAGACTGATGTAAAACTGTAATGAGGTTGAATAAATAAAGATGAACCCACTTAACAATGTTACTCGTTAAAAGGTGGGAATTTTAATATGTAACAATCTGTTCCCCATTCATGTAAGCTTCAGACTGGTAAATAAAATATATCACATT
Source organism: Sthenelais limicola (assembly GCA_942159475.1). Classification (NCBI taxonomy): domain Eukaryota; kingdom Metazoa; phylum Annelida; class Polychaeta; order Phyllodocida; family Sigalionidae; genus Sthenelais; species Sthenelais limicola. The sequence continues at coordinate 108,948,469 of OW804096.1, read as the reverse complement.
GTTTCTCTTGATCATTTAGATGGTAACCAAACGACCTGATCCTTGATGAACAAATCGTAACCTTTACTTAACAGTATTGAAGATGATATGTATAAAAAAAATGACATATTCCAACGATTTAGACCAAAAATGGTCACTACATTACTGCAGGCAATAGATCTGCAATGACCATTCGGCAATGGTTATGCAATAAAAAACACTGGCATTGCAGTTGGATTTTTTGCACAAAAAAATCTTCAATAATTTGATTTAAAAAGATCCTTTAGAGATCTAAATAATAATTATAACTTGATGATTGTTGTGGAATGTAATACAGCAAAGGAATAAGATAATGCAATGTCAGTGCAATGGGTATTGGATTGATATTGCAGTCAACTTGAGACTTGACTGCAATGGGAATGCAATCAGTCATACATTCATATTGCATTGCACTTTATTGCGGAAAATTGCACCCGTATTGCGGTTGCCATTGCACTCTATTGCAGTATATTGCACTCGGTGCCCATAGGATAGATACTTTAGTTCAACCATACCCAAGTCCCCATTATGCCAACTCACAAAGCCTGCTTATCACGAGGAAAAGTCGGCAGCCAGGGGCATTCCTTCTAGTGCCTGTTTACTCTCTAATTTAAACATCCCTACAAGCAACACAGATGATCAATTAATCTGCAATTATTGCCTAAAAAAGTCACAGTAGTCGGAGGCATATTTGAGGGGCTATCAAATATAGTGTAGGCATTGGAATTGAACACCGTTTAATTACCATCATCATTGGATTACCATCATTGTGGTTTGTTAGGCGATTCCTACTCACTTGGCAATCTCTCGAAATCAAAAACTGCTCCTTCTTTCAATCTACCCCTGGGCTCCTCCAGACTTGACGAAGTTCACGAATATAAAGAACTTGGATTTCTCTTTGATGATTGCTTATCATTTAAATCTCATGCCAACACCAACCTGAACCTTGTTACCTCGAAATTTAGACTTTTATATAGAGCCATATATCTTCCTCTCTCTCTCTTTTCATTTTCCCCTCATGCCTTTCTCTCCTCTTGCACTTGCATTGTTTGTCGGATGATTATCATTACATACCATCGTACTTTAAGTAGAGGCAATGCGGTATAGAATTCAAAACGATTACGGATCTGTGCAGAATATCTGCCATAATCCCACATCCTATTTAGTACATTCATTGTGGAAATTATGCCTCCTTAACTGGTATACTATAGATTTTGATTTATTCATAATTGAAATTAAGTCCTTATCTGTGCAGAACACCTGCCATAATGAGGCGCTTGATTAACAATTTTGGCGATATATTGTTAGTATGAATTTCCTGTTACTAACCTATTGTGGATAACCCATGGTGGAATGCATATGACCTCCTCTCTCCCTCAAGCATTATCCCACCCTAAGCAGCACTGAGTAATGAATGTCCCGGCCCTGAATAGTTGGAAGGAGCTGAACAAGATAAAAGGACTTAAAATATTGCATTTAAATACTAGATCCCTACTTCCAAAAATTGATAATATAAGGCAAGATATCCTAACGGAAGAACCAGAAATCTTGGGAATTTCAGAAACATGGCTCAAAAGTTCTATTCCTTCAGACCTCATAGAAGCATACAATTATACCTTAATAAGACAAGACAGACTAGCCGCAACGTCTGGTGGCGGGCTCTGTCTTTATGTCAGGAAAGACTATAATGTAAGTCAGTTAAGCTCAGCTGTACTGATGAATAATGACAATATTGAGGCGCAGGCAATTAGTGTATATAAGGAGAATATAAGGACCAAACTTGTCATCAACCTGTATAGAAAACCAAGTGGAAACTTAGATAGCTTTATTAACTCACTAGGTGACCTTATCGCTAGCGCAAAGGAAGAAATTAAGACTAAAAATTATGATATCATTATTTGCGGCGACTTCAATATTGACATATCAAACAATACTGACTGCAAAACAAAGCTGCTAAAAAAGTTTAGTAAAGAACAAGATTTAAACATACTTATGAATGGAATTACCAGATTCGGGCTACAAAAAAACACTATAATCGATCTTTTCTTGGTGCAAATCAAAAAAGAAGTTTCCTGTGGCACCATCCCGATGTGCATTGGAAAATCCACCAGTGCATGTAAAAGTGCCACTGACCAGTCACAAAAGTGCAATCCTCTCAAAAAAGCAGTTTTGCACCTGGTTTTGCACCTGATGCTATGTGCATCATCAGCTGCACTCCAAAAATGCATATCAAATTAATGTATATAAATCGGGTATCAATGCAGTAGCTACATGCAGTGGAATTAATGAATGTCAGTCAAAGTCTAGAGCAATTTATACAATTTGTAATTTATAGTATCTTGTATTCTGTCTAAAAAATATTATTATATTTCATAAGGCAACGTATGAAAACATTCATAGGTGAATACTGCGTTTTTTTTCAATGTAACTGTTAAACTGTTAAAGGCCTATAAAGAATACAATACTTATGAATTAAACCTCTACCTAAATGTCCTGTTTATTTGTATGAATAATGACTATGAATGAATGAATAACTTTTACGCAGTAACGTTACTCCCTCCCTCTCCCTCACATATCAATAGAAATGAAAGTGCTTCACTGAGTGCATCATAACTGTGTCTTTTACACCTGGTCAGTAGCACATCGTAGGGAGCTTCAGAACCACATTTCTAAATGGGGTCTATAGAACATATTGTATTTATTTAAGAATCTCAGATATTCATCTCTATAACCTAGATTTTCTTGACAAAAATAATAGTTCTGACCAAATCCATGCACACAACTACCACACAATTATACAACACAATGAAGCCACAACAGGCCATAGTACCTGCCACTTCACACTCACCTGGCATTTACAGCTCACTGTCGCACTTGTGACTCTCTACACTCTGACACTCACACTCACTCTCTAACACTGAGTCATAGAAACCCCTATGCACTTAACGAAACTTTGAATATCAAATTAATATAAATATTACTTCACAATTTCTCCCGCGGATTTAATTCCTCTTATTATAATTCCCTTCCGATTCTTCAACTGAAATTATATTACTCCTTGAATTATGCTAATTCCATGAGTTTTGAGAAACATTTTAATTGCTACCCTATGCTGAGTATGCGTAACATTTACGCACGGCGATAGCGCTCGCTGTGTTGACGTGAGAATGAAATGGTGCATGTGGTTAAATTCCCCACTTCCTCAGCATTCTGTAGCTATAAAGTTTGTGCATATTTTGTTGTTGTTTAGTTTGTGCATATTAAAGTCTCCAAGGATCACCTTCGAAATGCAAACATGAAATTTGGTATATCGATTCATACGATATAATGTGTTAAAGGTATACGCGGGTGTTCAATGGAAAAAAGATTGGTCGGTGACTTTTTCATGAAACGTTCAGGGATCATTCCTGACTACATAAGAAAGCAAGAAATGAAAAAAAAAGTATATCTCAACGACTTATTTTTTTTTCTACAGCCGCCTAAAAATAACAGTGCTTTAGCATTGTAGTCTATGGAAAAATGTGTTTTTTTTCACGTTTTACTATATAAAAAAAAATTGATCGGTGACTTTTCATCAAAACTTTCTACACATATATTTGGTGTATTATACTACTGATTTATCAAAAAAACTGTACGTTGACGGGTTTAAAAAAAAGTTATGGTCATTTGAAGTATGAAATAACCAATAAAAACCAATAAACATAAGCATGACTAACAAAAATGAATCTTAGAAACATGACTTAAAACTGCTGCAATGAAAATAAACCATGTCGATATTGGAAATCGTGTACAAATACATCTCAACTTATCATGATAACGAAATATTTCAAAGAAAAAAAGGAGCCGCTAGGTGGCGTGTGCGTTGACACCCGCGTATACCTTTAAACTCTCAAAAAGTGAGGAAATTCCAACACATAGATCTCGTGAATAAATCCCTTTGTAAAATATCAATTTTTGTGACTTGTGACTCATTTTCCTGGAACACATCACATAATATATATGGGCACTTCTCATGAAATGTCGACAAGAGCCCTATTTACAAATATCAAAATCATAATTAAATTGCTGGAATCAATTCCATACAATATGTATTGGTTTGATTTTCGGGGGATATACAATATGCAGAAATAATAATATTCTTCATTCCATTGTTCACTCTGTGAGTACAAATCATGCCATTGCTTTAATTTGTATCATTACGAAGAAAATAAATTCCTGTTTCAGGAAATGTATTCTTTTTTATACCTATTTCCATTATTCTTGGCACCAGTGTGCGTTAAAAATACGCACAAATACATGCAGCGTGACGCCGAATGATGTGGGGTGACGACCTCATACCTAGTATTCATATTTTTTCTAAATGACTCATTTAATATCATGAAATACAGGTCTAGGAACTCTATCGACGTTTCCTGAGAAGTACCCATGTAGTAGAGTAGGAGTGTATTGCTTTATATAGATAGGGCAGGTTGGGACTTGATGATTTCTTGGAGAAATGATTATAAAGTTGTTATGCAAACATTAAGACAATATCCTATTTGTTTCCCTTGGTTATGAATTGAGGTTTACCATTATGTCACTTGTTCTCACCAGGCGGTGGTACTGATTTACACCAGGGGCAGTAGATTACACCAGGTGGCGCAACTGGTAAATGGTGTACATTTACAATCGTTTTTACAATGAAACTGCTGCTTATACACTTTATTTGGAATTAATACCAATATAGATATTTCACATCATGTACAATAGGAATGTTATAAGTGATACACTTCCATAGTTTATTTGTGTAATTTAGTTGTTGGATGTGGAAAGATGTTTTGATCAAAATACCCCCCATCATTGCATACTTCATTAGCTGAAGTAGACTCGGCCACCTTGGTTTTATGTACAACTGGAATAACCCTTCCTGGCAATGCAGCTCTCTAACAGGATGAAATAAGTGATGAACTATGACCATGCAAAGATATGGTAACATACCCATATATACACTCTCTGTGTTAAATTGTGGGATATGTTTCTGTGGAGAATTTACCAGCCTTACTATGGAGATTCAGAGGTATGAAACTGCTCTCGTTGAGTGCAACAGAACTGATTTTTATAGCCTGGTCTGTAGTGCATCGTTGAGTGTTTCAAAAGTGCATTTTATAACCCGGTTAATTGTGCATCTCTGAGAGCATAAGAAGTGCATTCATAAATCGGGTCTATAGAGCATTGTAAAATCAAGTTTGAGCCTCAAAACTGTTTACGATTTCCACCAGTAAAGCACCAGGTCAAAATCAGGTCAAAATTTCCAGGTCAAAACTAGGTCAGAAATGTAATCATGCACAGCGGGATTAATTACAACATCTCTGACCATCAAGGTATCTACCTAAATATCAAAAGTCAGAAAGTAAGACATGAAAAAAAAGAGTTCTTTGGTAGGGACTATAGGAACTACTCCAGGGATATTCTACATATTGAATTGAATAACGAACAATGGACTGAATATTATGATGCTAATAATGTGGATGAGCAATGGGATATCCTATTTAACAAATTAATCAGAATTAGTGACAAAATAGCGCCCCTAAAGAGATTTAATCTACGTAAAGATAGGCCAGAATGGTATACAGATGAGCTAGTTGGACTAGGAGTTGCCAGAGACAAAGCATTCAAGAAACTCCACAGAAACAAAACTATTGAGAATAGGGATTTAGCTAGGGTAGCCAGAAATAATTTTAATGACCTACTAAAAAGAAGCAAACGAGAGTACTTTGTCAGACTTTTAGAAGAGAACAAACATGACAGCAAGAAATTCTGGCGTATCATAACCGAAATACAAAACAAGCAGAACAATACTATCACACATTTAAAGGATGAGGATGGAACCACCCTGACTGGGGCAGACCTGGCTGAACATGTCAACAAATATTTCTGTGACATTGGGCTAAATATACAAAAATCCATTCCAAACAAACCCCCTATAATAGACAGAGAAATAGTTAGAGTCCCTATGGAATTCTCCATGCCTACCGCTAACGTGCTGGCTGAAAGAATTTCCCAGATTAACATAAGAAAATCCTCCGGTTGTGAAAAAATCAGTGCAAAAATATATAAGGATGCAGCCTCGGATCTGATCCCACAACTGCTCACACTTTTCTATAAGTCGATCGAGACTGGTATTTTTCCAACAAAGTGGAAGATGAGTATAGTCAAAGTAATACCGAAGATAAAACACCCGAGAACGGCAAATGATACAAGGCCAATAAGCCTGATGCACATGTTTGGAAAAATGCTTGAAAAAATAGTAGTGGATAATTTATACCAATATCTCGAAAACAATAGTCTATTGACGCAAGACCAATATGGCTTTAGAGCAGGAATGTCTACTAGTGATGCCCTATTTAAGCTAATTTATGATATCGATAGAACAATTAACTCTAATAATTATTTAACCGCCACCTTTATAGACTTCAGTAAAGCCTTTAACAGTGTTCAACATGGTATTCTATTGGAAAAACTGAACAATATGGGCGTCACTGATAAATATAGTTCATGGATCAGCTCTTACCTTGGTATGCGGTCACAATATGTAAAAATAGATAACTTTAAGTCAAGACCCTGCCCTGTACCATGTGGTGTCCCCCAGGGATCTGTCTTAGGCCCACTATTATACTTAATATATGCAAATGATTTAAAAAACCTCCAAATTAATAGTCACATTATCCAATATGCTGACGACACCATTTTGTACCAGTCTGGACCCAACATGAACCAACTTGCTATTAATATGGGGAACGACCTGGTTAAGTTCAAGGACTGGTCTATCCGCAATAAGATACTCATGAATATGAATAAAACAAAATGTATGATATTCAGTAAAAAGAAAATTCCTAACCCCCCTCCAATACAAATCGAAGGTGTAGACATTGAATATGTAGGCAGCTATGACTACCTAGGTATTACTCTAGACAGTAGGATGACCATGAATTTACAGTATGACAAAATGACCCGAAACTTAAATAATAGAATCTATCAGCTAGGCATTATGAGGCAATACTTGACCACAAGTGCAGCAATCTGCCTTGTGAAATCCCTAATCTTATCCATCCTCGATTACTCTTTGCTCTTTTTAACTCCAATTGGTATTGGCAAAACTAATAAAATCCAACGTCTACAGAATAAGGCTCTGAGAATAGCCCTAAAATGCCCTATTGACACCCCGACTATTGAATTACATACAACCGGTAAAGTAATGAACATTAACAATAGAAAAAAATTTTTGCAAATAAATCTAGCGAAGAAGCTCACACAATGTGAGAGATTTATCAACCAGCCAGCTCGCCATACTAGACGTGGGGATGCTATAACCCTGGCCCAATTCCAGCCTAAGAAAGAAAAAAACAGACAATCCATTAGCTACCAATTATGCCAAACCTGGAACAACACGGCCCCGAATATCAGGAATATGGAACCCCTTGCAATTAAGACATTTCTGAAAAAAGAATACATCCCGAGAGAACCCGATTAGTAAGCCAGTAAGCCATTAACCGCTCTTACTCCCATAAAACACGGAACCCACGATTCCCACCCAAATATGCCCCTTTCTAATATGACATTCTATCCATAGCTCACCTGGTCTTCCCCCTCGACCGACCACACTAATGTAATTACTAACAACGAACTGCTAATTTTCTATATATCTTTGGATTTTGAATATGGTATCATTGTAACTGTTAAATAGGCAGGCAGTGGGAACATCGTCACTGCGACGACGCTGATGTCTATCCTGCAATAAATTCTGTTCCAAAAAAAAAAAAAAAGACTACTTGACATCAAAGGCAAAGGTGGAACGATTTAAATCCCATTGCTCATAAGATAGATAATAAACAGACTTTTAAGATGTACACTGAATGCCTCTTAGCCCCAAAATAAATAAATATCCATTAAATGGACACTGTTGGTCTACACAGTTAATTACAACATGGGTTACTAATCCCTTTATTTAATGTTAGACGCGATTTGATCAGATTCTGGGAGGTTTTTTCTTGCCTATAGACCACATTTATATCGACGGAAGTCCCTGAAGTGTGGTCTATAGAACGTTAGACGTGATTTGATCAGATTCTGGGAGGTATTTTCTTGCCTATAGACCATGTTTCTATCGATGGAAGTACCTGAAGTGTGGACTATAGAACGGTAGTGTTAAAACTCCATAGAGGGTGGCGCCACCTAGTAGTACCTGGTGGAATTAAGTGAGTAAACTTCTGGTTCAATGTAGGAGCACTTAATACCTGTTTTGCAAGGCATATTTGATTAAAATAAATAATTGTACAGGTTGGTAAACCTTTTATTTTGGTATTGATAAGTTGATCTGATCAAATCACGTCTAAAAGCACTATTACCCTGGGTTTGGTGGTTTGTTGTGATCTGTGTGGTCATAGACACTGTCGGGCAAGCCCGAGAGTGTCTATGACCACACAGACCGCAACAAACCACCAAACCCAGGGGTAATAATGCTATAGCAGTGTTTAAGCTCCATAGAGGGTGGCGCCACCTATAGTACTTGGTGGCATTGACTGGGTAAACTTCCGGTCCAAACGCAAGGCATATTTGATTGAAATAAATAATTGTACAGGTTGGTAAACCTTCTATTTTGGTATTAATAAGTTGATCTGATCAAATTGCGTCCCTTGGTTTGGTGGTTTGTTGTGGTCTGTGTGGTCATGGAAACACGAGGGCGGAGCCCGAGGGTAATTCATCTCACCCAAGAGAATTAAGAAATGTACTCGGATTACCGATTTCCCTGCTACCGTATTTTTCATCCCTTTAGTGTACCGGAATAACTTTAGTGTATTGGAATAACTTTACTCTACCCTACCCTAATACTAATACCAAACAAATTGAGGTATCTTGCCTCGGTCAGTCAGTCCACTCTCACCTCGCTATAATTTTACTCATGTATGATTATTCATATGTAATGAACCATCTCATACATCATTTTCTCACTGTGAATCTCAGAATATGGGCATCGTCTGGGAGAAGTACATATATATCACCAACATCCATGTATGGACGTCCATAACAGGCGTGAAATATTCATGGCTATCGGCCGATGCAGCTATTACATAACAGGTCTACCAATACAGGTATACTATAAGGTGAAGTCCAGATATACCCATTGTTTGTATTCATCTAATCTACATTCCTCTATGGTCAAATGATTAGCACCTAGGACTTCCAATCTGAACATTGGGGGGACGAATCCCAGACCAAGCAGCTTTTTCACATTTGTCCCAACATCACGTTGCATGGCAGGCCGCCAACACCAGGGCGATCAGGCATGATGGAAGGGGGCGCTGATGGCGCGTTGGTAATGAGCGTCCCTTAGACGTATAGATGGTAGGACGTACATGTATTCAGCCTGTGGCCGGCAGGCAGAAGTCCACCAACTTCTGACCAATGTCTTAGGCATAGCAGTACTGGCACTGCGCCAATCGCTACTGTCTACTGTACTGTAGATATTCATAGGTATTCACTGCATATATAAAGCTACCTACTGAGATTATAATTAACATAATTATTAAACCACTTATCGTTATTTCTACCATACTTAGCTTATCACTTAGCTGTTGAGAGCGATTGTTGTTCTCATCACCAACTGAGGATACAATTCCTATTTTTGTTACTATTCCTGTTAAATCAACCATATTGTTAATTCTATCATATTGTCTCTGACACACAATAATGTCATTGCGACATTCATAGGAAGATCTGGCACGCCAGAATTGAACAACCAATTGTTTTGCAACAAACCGACAATAAAGAATGTTTGAATTGAATTGAATTCCTGTATGAAGATAATTAACATTATGGTCTACACTATTTTAGAAGAATAAATGTGCGTGGACTCATAGTATAAGCAGGAAGATGCGAAAGCTTACTCCTCCTATAAAAAGTGATTGAAGCTCAAAATAAAATATCCTCCCAGCCGTGTGCATTGAAATATGATATCCTTTCATCTTTCTGGGGGATTCGAAAGACATTAAAGGCTTTGAAAGGCTTATATGACGGCAAAAATGAATCCAGGGGATTTCTCTGTTTCTATGCATGGAAAATAATACCATATACAAGACAATCAGTCGTTTTACCAAATACTTTTAAACCCTGATTTTATATTAAAAACCCAAATATAAAACATTAAAAGATTTCAGTAAACAATTACGTAAGGAAACATTTGCAAGACAAATTACCATTTTGCTTGACGCCAGCCATCAACTTCATTTTGATTATATTCCTTGTATTATTCAGAATATTATTTATATAGCAACTCTATAACATTGATCGTAATGAAAAACCTAACAACAACTCAAAATACATCCTGCTGTGTCTAAAGGTAAGTAAATACATAACCTTAAGTATAGGTTTGGTGGTAACACATTGCCTCCGTGCCCCCCAACGTCATTAATACCGGGACATATCTGGAGGGCCTCAGGAACTGATGGACTGCAGGACACCAAGTAAAACAATACACTGGAGAAGCGTATCCGACAGGCCAGCGTATGAGTACCATGATCAAATACCAAGACTTGTAGACATAGGAAAGCTGTCAGAGATATTGATCATGATAAGCAAGACTTAATTAATACCGTCTATCATATGGTATCAGGGGACATGGTATCTACATTAATACAGTAGCTGTAGTCGTGGGGGTGGCGCAATGAGGTCCTAAAATATGGGGACACTCCTTGCATATTCATTAAGAGAATGAGGCAATTGCCTGCGACAAAACTGTCTAATCTACTTGCGGAAGGATTCGATAAGGGCTGGAATAATCAATTCTCTTACCTGCTAATTTTGGGCAAGCTAGAACTTGGAACTCATCCTTTGTTACTTTTTATCAATGTTAGTCTTTTCTAATGTTTTGACCACTGCCACAGTAGTTCTTTAGTATCAAGGAATTTTAACAACATGAAACCTTTCAAATCATTTCTAGTTTCCATTTATAACCTTCCATAATCAAAAGAAATCAAAATGAATACTGAACTTCTAGATTCGCTTGTAACCTCCAGGCTATGTGTTTCAAGTCCAGACACAATGACAGACTTTAGTCCCTTTATTAAAATCTTCGGTTAGATCTTCCCCACTTCCATTCATCGTGGGCAGAACATAGAAAACTCCCTGAAAACATATTTGTTTTCAAAATAAAAAGTGGCATTTTCGGAAATACACTATTTTGATTGCCATAAAACATTTAAGAATAAGGCCTGTGGGAAATCACTGATCAAACGCAACTGGATTAGTGGAAGGATCTACACGGGCGGATTTTTTGGTCCACAGCTTCTTTGCAGCCCTTTCAATCAATTGTCAAATTCATGGCCGATACGAAGCGTACCATCTGCTCATTTCTGCTCATACAATATTTGTCGAGATAGGAAACTCCATCGGAAATGGCAAAGCGATGGAGGAAACGTCGCTTCATGACCTTTTCAGTTGACAGTTCATACCTTACTCATTAGCGTAATTCCACTGTATTTTCCATACAAAGATGTTCCGCCATGCAGCACCATAACTACTTTTTTTGCCTATGCAATGAATAAGGAAAGGCTTTAAGAACTATAGGTCCCATCCCCTGCCAGAGATATCTGGCCGATTTCTATTTATTTCAGAGACACTCGTCCTAATCATCAGGGGCGTTCATAGTCTGCCTTCCAGCTTACCATGCACCGTGTGATGCAGCATATTATCAGGGTATCATGAAGAGATAAGCTCTCTCTGAATTCCCCTGGAGACTTCCACGTACATCCTTTTATAGTAGCATTCATTTCCCGGCATGACCAACATTCTCATTTTCACGTTAATATATTCCGGCGCATTATAGAAACATAGCAATTCCGATGCTCACCATATTATATACTCTGACAACTGGGTGATATTCCATTTTGGTGGAGGCTGCTAGGGTGACCTCAAATTGATATGATTCATTTGTGTATAGAGTAGTTAGTGAATGGTCAATGATCTTTTTTGTTGGGATTCCTTCGGAAAAATGTCTCCACACGATGAAGCTGAACTTATGATGTAATATCTCATGAATCGTGTTATTGTTTTCTACAATAATTGAGGAGAATAATTTGAAACGAGTCAATGTGAAAGGTTTTGAGAAACATCTTATATATGCAAATGTGGGGCAATCCAGGATTAATAGCAATCTTCCAGCAGTGTCTCCACATTTTGAACCTGGTTTGAAGTTGGTTATAATTAATCATTGGCAGTGTCAGTCACTTCAATCTCAGCAAGAAACTCCTCATGAAAGACCTCCATCGCGATTGACGGCGGCTGGATACAATTAAATATATTGTTGCTGTCGCTAACGTTGTTGTCCTCGTAGCTTTTATTGAGCCAGGAGTGTGTGTGGGGAGGGGGGACCTGGAAAGACATGGTAATGCAATTGGGACCAATGATGGGTCAGATAAAGCAAATTTAAGAGAATGGTTATAGAAGGGATCCATAGGGCAGTAAGATATTGCAATGCGGATGACAATTGTACCATACCCCAGTAGTACACAACATTTGGGGAACATTGGGATCATGTTCCTCCTGTGTTAGTTTGTAGGAAACACATAGAAAACATAGAGCAAATGTTTTTACCAAACATCCTAGGAATGTTAGGATTTTATGTTCCTGGAACGTTTTTAGCTAACGTTCAACTAAAGGTCTGATATAAATGTTCTAGGAACAATAATTCCCATACAGTATAGGAATGTTTCAATAAACAATGTTCCCCAAACATTAATTGTGTGAACATCACAGAAGCATTGCATGAAAATATGTTATCCTATGGTTCCTGGTGTAACTTTAACATATATCATTAGGTAATTATGATCCTGGAACACAGCTTTGCAAACTTTCTGCTAATGTTGTCAGATGTACGTCCTGCAAACAGTAATTCTCAGACATTCAAGGAACATTTTTAAATCTACATTCTCAAATCATTATCTCTCAAATTAAAATAAGTTAAGATTTATATTATGATGTGTTTCAGGAAAATGAGTCACAAGTCGCAAAATTGGTGTTTTTCAAAGTCGTTTACTTACACAATCTCTTTGTTGAAATATTTTCATTTTTGGAGTGTCTAGTCCTTGTGGTTGTACGAATACATCTACCAAATTTCAAAACTGCTTATTAAATATATCAGTGCATTTCTTAGATCATCCTATTATGTATATTTAGCTACCTTACTGATAATTATCCACCCAGAAATATTTCAAAGGTTATTTCTCAAAAATAAAGATATCTAACTAAAAAGATAAAAGTACTTATTAGATGTCCTTAATGTTTACATTCATTGGAATCGGGTTGGTCTCATCTTTTCAAATATGGTGATATCTCAAAATCCATATTTTGCGACTTATGACTAATTTTCCTAAAACAGATCACATTTAGATTCATGTATACATGTATTCATGTATACATTTCATCCAAAGAACTATGTTTTCAGTAATGCTTGATTTTTCATACAAAAATATTTGTTTTACTTTACTACAGAAAAGAGAGAAACATATTATATTTTATATAATAACTTATACATAATATGACTAGTCTAAGTTTGTTAAGTTTAAAAACATATATATATAAGAGATTAGGCTAATTATCTGCCACTATAGGAGGCCAAAGATTACATACAAACATACCTAATATAAAAGGAGCAGAAGTAGAGAACAGGGAAGCAGGAGAGAAGGAGCAAGGAGAGTTAGGGAGGGTAGAGGGGACGGGGAGAGAGATTTGCTCTGACTCTTGGAATTTGTTTCCAGGATATTTTGTACATTAGCTATAAAGGATTGTAGACATAATACACACAGGTGTATGTATCGTTGGTGGCGAAACTGGCTTCGGTTTTGATACCTCAAAACCGAAGCGGTGTTGTCGACGGACGGACTCCTACAAATATAATAATCTGTGAAGAAATATGATGGTGCATCATTAGATTTTCTTTCACTGCAAGAGGCTGGCATGAGCTATCCAGTTAGGATCCATTTGGGAGACATTACATAAATCCAGACCCCTTCGAAGAACAACCGATGATGATGATCAGATATAATGAAATTCCAAACTAATTCGTGTAAAGTAATAATTCTTGATAAGTTGGCGCAAATATGATTTTTTTCCCTGTTGACAGTATCAGTAAGATTTTTGTACTGAACATAAAACATATTAGAAATTTAAGATATGATAATGATGCGAATGATATTTCATAGTTGTAAGTGGAGATATCCTAATCAGGTAATATAGACTTTTGTTTTGTATCTAGCAAATATACTTCTCGGTTTCTTTCTTTCCTTTATCCTGAGTACTGTAGAATAGACGATTTAAATAAAAAAAAATGAAGAAATCTTTATATTTGCTCGATTTTTTCATGAAGTTTGAATGTTTTACACCACGAAGAACAGGTCAAAATCCATTAATACTCTATCTGGGTGAATTTTGGATGGGTCTGGAATGAATAAATCACTAAAAACACAATTTCAGACTATTTAAGAAGTTACGAATGGCTGTGTGGCACCAATTAATTTTTAAATTGAAATGATTTTGGTGAAGATAGTTTGTCTCGGGAGACCAAGAAATGGCGAATCATTTTTTATAAGGCATGAATGTATTTCAATGGGCTTAAATGTGGTCTTAGAACCAGAGCGCCACGAAACCTCACAGTTTTCCCAATATTTAAATGGGCACTCGGAATGCATTGACAGGCAGATCACCGGTAAAACCCAGACAGGAATGACTCCAACTGAGTGGCTCATTAGCCAGATGGACATAATGGATCTGAAGAAAATAATCAATCTTTTTGCATTTCTCATCTTCATTTTGTAGAGACTTGGGCAATTGGAATGGGTTTATGAATGAGGAACAACACGTACACTATGCTCTAGCAGCATCCACCCAACTATTTGTGTGCTTTTTAACGCCCGTTCCTCTATTAGGGCGCGATATATGCTTTGTGTTTCGCTGTCCTAACCTCATAACAAATATAATGAACTCTTAAGACTTATTAATACATACTTAAAATCTCCGTAAATGATGTATAATACAAAGGTTAATGTTAATTCTGTTAATGTTGCATGGAACATATTGATGTTGTACAGCTCTCACGAGGCCAGTTTAACTACTAAATATCCATTAATAAGTTCTCCTCGTCGACGTTGCTCTTGTTATGATGAATACGTTACCTCTCGGTAATTCAGAAATAACCGACAGCTCTATACCCAGCGTAATTAAAAATGATTCAGCAATGCCTATCATTTACTGAAGTCGAGAACGAAGATGGTCTTGAAAAATGATTAGTGTTTTCCGATAGAACAGCTAGGTTTATCCTTCTTTAAAAGCTGGGACACTCGTTATGATTAACACAACACAACTTTGGATGGAACAAAACCCAATTAATTAGTCCTTTTTCAAAATTAACGTGAAAAATCCTTTAATGTTACCAGTTTTTAAATGTGATTGAAACGTCTTGTCTGGCATAATTAATTAAATGTTACGATAAAAATGCATATAATTTTTAAGGGTGATCAGAACAGGTCAGAAGCAGATCGATAGAAATCATATCAGAAGCCAATGGCACAGCAGAAACAAGACGTAAATGCAAACAAATACATAATTAATTGGAACTTCCCGGCCATCGTTAAATCATGGTTTACAGAACGATGACAAATCTCTAGCAATAACTTAAATTTTCTAATTTAAGTTTTCTATTTCTTCTTTTGTGGTTCCATCTTTGAGACAGCAATCATCCTGAACTATTTCCTTCATGTTTCAACATTAGTATTACGTACGTACGTATTAATCGGTGACCACATTCTAAAATAATGACAAAACCTTTAAACGTGCAGATTTCGAGAATTCAGAGATCAGAGTTGATCTAATGAAAATGATGAAATGAAAAGGAAGAGTGCTGGCAGGTTTGGACAATCTTTTTGGAAAAACCTGAATAAGACTGGTAACATTTCTTCAGTCCTATCCAAATATCATCTCAAACCATCCTCACTATGCTCAACTTCCATCCAGAGTATGAAATAACTGAGAATAATGAAACGGTACTGCCCCACTCGCTTCGTAAGCTAAATCAAATTTCCCACTGTTTTTATAACGCCTAAAAATTACTTCCCCGGCGGGGAGGGGGAGACAAAAGGTTTATTTGTCAATCCTGCAATACACATGTCGACGTCGATCGATATTCCGGTATACGCAAATCATATTTTTTTCCCACAGATAATTTGTATTGAGGTAAGGCATCAGTTACAATCTCACAAATTCATGTGATTTTCGTTTTGCCTATATGATGCATATTTCTTTTCAATAGTTGCATTGCAGGCAATTATTATTAGGACCGTTTCAGCGGTATCATATACCTTTATTTACCATTATTGATCTTCGAGATATAAAACAACAGTCAGATTATTATATGATTATAGTACATAGTACATATAGTGCATTAATCAGTTGTGAATTGGGTTAAAATTGTGTCGCGTTACATAATAATGATATGAGATGGGGGATGATGGCTACAGACTATTGATATGATTTCATTATCTAATATGAATGAGGGAGTGTGGTGGGGTCGGTTTAATATGTGACACGAAACAACATTCAGGACCAAAGTTCATGGCGGAAATAAGAAACCATTTCAGTTAGAAAATTGTCTCGTTACAAGGAAACTTTCCGGTTGTCTAGAAATAACTATTGGTAGCGAGTTACAGACGGGGAGATGTGCAGACTTCTGAGAGACCTTAAGCCATTAGGGCTGATAATAGCATGTACAACATTTCTGTGAAAATAGGCCACCTAGTGAGAAAAGACCGAAAAATGGCATCGACGGAAACTCTTCAATATATACAGTTTGTATTTGAAAATCATTAAAAGAGAGGCGGAGTTGATAAATAAGTTTATTTATTAAATGTGGAGAAAGTAAAATAAAGTCCAGCAACGAACATGTTTTCTTTGTAGTTTTTGACATAAAATTCAACGACTTGGTAGGGTGTATAACATAATTATAGAGATTGGGTAAAAGAGAATATGAATATAAAAGAAACCTTATGGGTTTATTGTAAATAAAAGACGTAAAATGATGAATTTTCGGGATGGAGGGTCGGATAAAAAATGTTCCAGACCAGCTTGTGTGACCACGAGAAAGAGTCTGATGGCAGATAGTGCCTGCATACAGGCCGCTGAGGTTTCCTATTTGGTCGCTCTTCCCAGCTGGCCTTGTGTTTGCCGGGATCGTGTATATCCCATTGATGAACATGTAATCCCCATGTAGACAAAGTAAAGTGAGGCATAGGTTGGAAGTACAGTGCCAAATTTATACAACGCATTTAAAAAAATTGGTACATCCAAACTGTATTTCATGAGGTACCGGTACCAAACATTTTAATGAAATAATTAGTGGCGTAGCACTATTTATATAATAAAAAATGCTAATCGTTGTTCATAAAATATTCATTCATGCACTCCTGAGCTTTCAAGCTTTCAAGAGAGTGGAAGGGTAATTTGGGGATCAATCATTCATTGACAACATTATAATGCCCCCCCCCCCCCGCCCACACACACACACAACGAGTGTGATATAATTTTGTTATATCATGTTTTCATGCCAATGTGTATAATTGCATCAAGGTTCCTTTTTAATGTGTCAATATTGATTTATCAAATATGAAGCATATTCATGAATGATGCCTTTCAAAACTGGTTCGATAAGATGGATCTTTTCTTGATTTTGAATCTTGAAAAAAGAGGACACCGCTATATGAGTGCCAAAGGTGTCATTTCCTAAATCTATCATCATTTGTTAAAGTTACTTATATGTCTTCGATGTAAAAGACATCATCTGCCTCATATAGTAGTTCGAAGACATCATCTGCCTCATATAGTAGACAATAGACACTGGAACTAAAGATTACTCCATCATACAAGTTGTTGACCCGGTCTGCCTGAAACCCTATCCATCTGCATCCTCTATTCAGATAATAACAAAACACCCCACTGTCAAACAACCACTACTCTCCATCTATCTCCAAGCCCTTTCAATAGAACTGCTTGCAGATTTGATTGGATTCTACAAGAGGATCTACCACATCCATTGCACAGAACAAAAGTGCAATTTCTGGTTGGTAATGATGCCCATAAAATGTGAAATATCCATTAACAAGTGATGGTATTGTTGGATGAAGCGTAACAAGTGGAGAGGATCGTGAACGCCATGACAGGAAAAACTGTGATTTTCTTATTACCTTGAAAATATTGGAAACCCAGAGAAACTTCTTCAATCTTTTTGATGTGCCACCCGGCAGTTATTTTCGACGGCGCTTTGATTACTTTTTTATATTCTGTCAGTCAAAAAATACTGAGTATGATGCTGCTAAGGACCTTCCATCGTGTAAACACAAGCACAGTTTGTTTTTTCTCTTCTATCAAATTACCCCCATCTGATGGTTCCATAGAAAGCAGTGGTAAAGGAATACAAGCTGGAAGAAGCCATATGTGGCCAACAGCATGAGGTTCGCAAATCTACTTGAGAGTCCACTTTATGGCGCTATCCATGGCTTCGAGACTTTTGTTTTGAAAATGTCAACACTTGCTAGATTCAAATTACTGACCAATTTACCTGATCATAAAATAACGACCCTAGTTGATTTAGAATAAGCGTGTGTGGCAGAAACGGCCAGGCCTATTATAATACAAGAAGGGTCAATATATAAAAATACATTTATAAGATACATTGATGTGAGGGCAATTAATTCCCATATTTGCTATCAATAGATGTAACTAAATACTGATCACTGACCGTCGTCGAGTATCATGACATAAAATCGACGGACAATACATTTTGGCTTATTCCAGTGGGAATTTAAATATCATGATTTGACAATAATATTCCATTGGTTTACGACGGTTTTTCATTTAATTCTTATATTTTTATATCTACATACGGACATACACCTTTTAGGCTGATCTCCACATTCAAGCCCCAAATGACCTTTGATTTGACCTTGGCAGATATACAAAACTTATATAAGAAATACTCATGATGCATAGAATTCATATTTATTGAAAGCATTCATAATATTTTCCTCATCTCCCGAGAGCTATACACATCACAGACACCGTTTGTAAGACCTTTGTGAGAATGGCCTCATTGATTGTTGTGTCAAGCCAAGGAATTAGAAGAACTACTTTTATATTATAACTTTTGATATCCGCGAATATCTATCATTCTACTAAATTTTAATTATTTCAGTCTAGGCCCAAAGTTGAGAGTCCCTTCAAACGAAGGGAAAGTCTCTCGCCTCAAACCGCAAAGCGCCATTATAATTCCATTAAGACCGGAAAATGTCATTATATTCTATCATTCTATCATTAATTCTAGACCAGTAAAGTAGACATACCATTTTTATCTAATGTGAGGGTTTGGACCTTTTATTTATTTTCATTTGTCTTGTCTTGTCATCAGTTTTGTATCATTTTAGACCACAGTGTAGTACAGCATATTGAATTGTATGAATCTAGCTTTGCTATATTCCTTGTGTGTTGTCACCACAGTGTACATTATATAAGACCACAGCTAGGTCGATAAGTATAACAACATTCACAGCAGGTATTCCCATGTAACGATGTCTCTATCTGATACGAATTCCCCTCGGGAAACGTTATTGAATCTCATCACAAACATCAATTTTCCATTAAAGTAAAACTAGTTTGATTTATTTTATTCACCTATCTCGATAAATGATGTATGTCTAGATCCTTACAGACGAACATCTTAAAATTCTTACATAAACAATGAGGTTTAATTTCGACAAGTTCGCTAGCAAAGCACACCAGTCCCCTACTAATTCGTACTAAGTACCCCACATAGTTTATTATTGAATAGTTGCTCCCAGTTTCACTTGGAAAGGATTCATTTAGCCCAGGTCGAGTTAGTTGTGAATCATAATGATAACAAATGTCCTAGATTAAGGAAGTAAGCCTCGTGTTACAATCCTAATCATCCCACGTCTCTTACATTAGAAAGACGATCTATTGTGTAAAATATTTCTTTATCAAGAGTGTGACATTTTAGGATTAACCTCATGAGACAGAAACGTTCTATAATACGTTCTATAATCAACTTTACAAACGTAATTATCTCGTGTATACATATAGTAAATGTTGACAGCAATGCATACAATGAAAATAAAAAAGTTGTAATAAAGTCGAGTGATTCGTCAAAGTTTGGTCTGCGTTCCTATTATGTGTGAAGTTATCAGTCTTTTTCTCATATAGAGCCGGTATCTGTTTTCTTAATTGTGATGCATGGGTCAGAAGACACAATGCAGACATCCCCTCAGGTGTAATGAGCAATTCCTAGACTATCGATCATGGACGGAAGAGGAAATGGCAAATCATTCCCAAATGTTAGCATCAGTAAGAGCAACACCATTGCCCTTCCAATTTGAATTACATCAGGTGATTATATCAACATTTGTTAAGCATTTGATTCAGTAGCAATTCCATGGTCGTTTATCTAGTCGTCACTGTCGAGCCAATACTAATCTAAACACAGTTTAGAATGGAAAAGAATTATCAATAATGTATCTACATTCTTAGAACATATGGGTGAAGTCACACTAAAGGAGGCCAAAAGTGTTACACGGAGCAAAATTTTCAAAATTCTTTCAGGTCTTCAAATTAGAAGTATTGATATTCCATAGGGTCTCTAGTTTGTACCTGCTAGCACCAACAAATTCCAACAAATTCCAACAAATACGGAATAATTACCAAATTACACTGAACCTCTACAAGAATATCAGAGAACTTGTGAAATAAACAACTGGATGTTCTTATGTGGTAGTAAACTGCATAATATCTACAGAAATAGCAACATTAGATATCATTTAAATATTAATACTGTAGTGAGAAGTTGTAAAATTCCTAATGTGTGGCCACGCATGTAGCCATTCACAATATTTTGTCTCAATTCACAGTCAAAGGTTATGTACCTCAAACCAATCTTGGCAAAAGACAGCTTTGTATAGTTGATGTCAAAAAGTGTATTTTTTTGACAAGGCAGATACTTAAGCTAATTATCATTCCTCAGATGGGAAAAAACCACACTAACAACACACAACTTACTTTTTTTTGTGTATGTGATTATTGACCTCTGTCCTAGTAAAGCCATGCAACTCTTGCTGTCAAAAGTGATGTACATCTATTCAAAATCCTCTAAAAATCTCAAAATACCTTTATTCTGCATCTTCCCCATTTAACATATATCTGCATTTCTAAAATTCCTACCACACAGCTAACTATTGAGAACATTTAATTGCAAACATGTAACTATTGACATCATTTAATTGCAAACCATGGTCAAAGGTGATGTACTTCACACCAAACATGGCAAATAATGCCTATGCATATAAAAGGGCATAAGTATCATACAGAGAGGGAGTCAGAGCTTAAAGGGGTGCCTCCACTGGCTGCAGTAGGCTCTGCGTTTGGTCTTTGATTGGTCTGCGTTTCAAACTCTGCGATTCTATCAATATTATGTTGTAGCCGCAGGTCAAATGCAGAGGTTAACGCAGTATCATTAAAAGGTCTCATGAATGCGATAGTGACTGTGGCTAGATAGCCTTCCCGTGCTTGGTCAAGTTAAAGCAAGGAGCAGACGACATTTTATCACTGTACGTCGTCATGTCCACCATGTCAGTTTATTGTTTTTTTCTCATTTTTAGGAGTTTTAACGACGAATCTGATCTGTAGGTAGAGCTTGTCAATCTTTTTGACATGATTAGATATAAAGAAATACAATTTTCAAACACTAAATAATATAAGTATTTAATTACATGTCCTGCCATGATTAGCTATTGCACAAGCTGGAGAGTAAACTAAAGGATTAGGGAGTAAGGATGAAATAATAGATGATAAATCATGTTTTAATGAATGTTTTAATGTCAAATGAATCGTGAACCAACCGCACTTCAGTCTCCATTGAACATTCCAATCGCAATCAGATGCAATCGCAGAAGAGGTCTCCACTGCTACGGTTGGTCTGCACATGAACTGCGCTTGATTAAATTTGCCTGATTTAGTATCGCAATGCTTACTGCAGAGCTTACCGCAGCCAGTGGAGACCCCACTTAACACACCACACTTGGAAACGACTAACCCTGTTTGGTATTTGTAGAATTTGTAGAATTCTTAAAGATGGCTTAGTACATTGCTATTGACAATGTTTCATTTTAATTCCATGGTCCAAGGTGATGTCACAAAATAATCATTTGTCAAAAGCTATGTATGTCTGAAACATGTGACAGTTGTGGTATGGTCAAACGCTATGTACCGTGTTGACATTTTCAACCTAAAAATCCTGGTGCTTTTTTATTATCGCTCACACACCATGGTATACACAGCCGATTTGTTAAGATATCTACAAATCTTCTGCATCTATACAGTACCTATGTATTCTATAAGACTTTAACAGAAACCTATACAATATTTTTCTGTATGTTACTGTCACATAACTGTACGTGATATTCAATTTGCCTTGACACTGTGAACTTACCCATCTTCCACATCTGCCATGATGCCTGGTTTGCGATGAAAAGGATACTCATGCGCAAGATGTGATGACCTACGCAATAACCAGCAGGGCAGGAGCAATTTGACATTCAAAACATTTAGATTTAACCTATATATTCAGTGTAACAGTATGTGACAGGGGAAAAAATGTAGACCTTCAATGGGGAAAGATGTCTATATTAGGTACCTATGCATTACTTACATGAGAAAGTGGTTCATTTTCACAAATTAGTGGTTTCATGTTACATTATTATTTAATTACCACTGCTCTAGCTCATAGGCCTGGTGGTGAAAAGAGCCTAAGCAAGTTATGTTTCAAATTGACACAAATCATCACGTAACGTTACGCCACTTTCAAAGCTTATAAAAAAAACAAGAAGTACTATGATAGGATGTAACGAGGTTGGTTTCTGACTTACTGTATATGATGCACACGAGTTATTTTCGACCAGGGATGTCACGAGAAGCCGTAGACTTCGAGTGACATCCCTGGGCGAAAATAACGAGTGGGCATCGTATACAGTAAGTCAGAAACTAACCGAGTTACATCCTATTTTTATACCACGATCTTATATTGTAAAATAAATGAATAAACAAACTATTTATTTACCTCGCTTCTCGCCAATCACCCGCCATATTGTATTTTTGATGCCAAAGCGCTAGACAAGCCTACAACTGATTGGCTAATCTACAACAAAATGTAGGCATATGACGTCACAAATAGGCGTGACGTCATGAGCGAGCCTAACCTCAACCAATGAGAATGCTTTTTAGATTTAGGCCAAAAAAAGTTCATATTTTCACGCGTGGATCCATTCCACAAAACACAATAGCAGGTATCCACTCATTTGCAGCGTGTACAACCCCCGATCATGGTATAATCTGCAAGATTCATTGATTAAGATGAACTATATGGTATATTCTTAATATGAAAAAATAACATTTGACACATAGAGGCACAATAATAATGCTTTTATTTCCATTCAAACTTGACCCTGTATGAATGTATATAAGGTTTGACATGACCAAAATGGCCCTTTTTTAGAGGTTCAAACATTAATAAAAGATCAGCAACTGCATAGACATGTGGAATATTGAAGAAATAAACCTTAATCTATGCACAACAGGTCCTCCAAATTGCATTAAAAATTATGCTCTAAGTCCAGAAATATTCAAGGTAAAGGCACTCCCCACCCATTGGCCTCCTTTAGTGTGACTACCCATATAGATTGAACGTTCTCTGCTCGGGGATCTGTCATCACGACGAGAATCATCATGACGAGAAGACCTTCTTGACTCATTGAACTTCACTTCGGAATCTGAGGATGATGCTTCCGAAGGCTCAGGAATAGCAGTATTATCACTAGACTTTTTCTCAAGCCGCCTCTTCCGCTGACAGAATCTTGCCCATCATACCTTCGAGTCCCACAACTCTATCGGTAAGCGCAGCACTCTTTTCTCCTTCCACAGCTTTAACTTCTGCGATTAGCTACCTATTACATAATTGTCCTGTAGGAGGCTCGTGGGCATAGCCGCAAGGTTTGCACTGTTTAGCCCTTCCCATCTTGAATAATTCCAAATAAATGCCTCAACACCACAGAAATTTTTTTCGTGGTATGTGTGGACAGGTTGGGATCAGGAGAGCAAGTGGCTGGGAGAATGTTATTGTTTTGGTCATGGAAGGCTCGCCATTATGACGTCGCACTGTCGTTGGGGCGTGTGGCGAGGGGGCGTGACCTAAGGGGCATAGCCTGGCGACGTAACCAATATACCCGGTGATGCATCACCTACACATAGTCTCATGTGATCTGAGTCTCACTAAGATATTCAAGGGACTCCCCATGTCCTTTAATGATATAACCCATTACGGTGGTACATAATTAATGGAATCCATAGTCTCAAATTCTAGCAGAAATTCTAGTGTCTTCATCCTATAGATGGATGCCCCATAGCCGGGGGCTATATTTAGGTTCCCCAGCTTTATCTTCTGATTGATCAAACAGACAATTAGCATTAGATTAGATTAGATTAGAAAACTTTTATTGCAATAGATTTGCCATAAAAAGAGCAACTCTCGGCCTCTTCATAGCTTGATTGTCTTTTGTTGAGGATAATATCACCTCAATAATTGACTAAGGATGGTTCTCTACACTTGCTTCATTAAATTTTTAGAACATTAAGAAATACAATATGGCTTGACTTGGGGTAGATATGTGTTTGTATGTTACACTTGGGTATGGTTAAACATCTATATGAGCATTTTAAATAAATAGCTCGTTTTGCCAAATATAGGTTGATCTAGAATAAATCTTGAACACTTTAGGGTCAACAATTTGGTGGGCCACCGTGGGAAGCTTGTTCCAGGATAAAAGTAGTCTGTTATAAATAGATCGCTTGATTTGGTCAGTTTTTGGTATGTTGTGTTTCAGCATTTTTCTGCTTTCGACAAAAGTTCTTGTATTAATTGTTCTCAAGTCTATATTCTGGGGGTTTTGGGCCCTACGGTGATCCGCCTTTAACAGGTGGAGCCTTCTGCGATGTCAGAGAGGGAGTAGCTGCTTCTCTATAATTATGGAGATCTTTTACATTTGCCCTTTGTGGTAGTCTATATATTATTTTAAGTATACAGTTTTGGAATATTTGTAGTTTATTGAGGGCGTTGCCACCGAAGGTGTCAAGAAGGATGTCAGCCTGGTCTAAAATTGGTAGGACCATTACTTTGTATATTAGAAGCAGTGTATGCTAGGGTAGTATGAGGCGATCATCTATGCTGACTCCTCGGCATAAAGAGGAATGTCCTCCAGTATGGCTCCGTCCAAGGTAATCACATTTTGCAGTGTATCTGCAGACATTTAGTTGGCCCATCTTGATCTGAGGGACGGCATGGGAAATATCGTCTGTATCTTAGACTTGTCTAGATTGAGGGATATCTTATTGTTTCTGCACCAGGAACTCAAAGAGTTCAGGTCTTTTTAAAGATTTTGGGTAGTTATATAGGTATTCTTCCTAAAGTGTAGACGATCGTGTGGTCAGCGGACATTTGAATTTTGGAATTTACTATGTGGGTCGATAGGTCGTTAATATATAAGTTGAATAAGACTGGGCCTTCTATTCCAAATTTGGGTAATTTATGAATTGAGTTCATGGTTAACGGTGCCAAAAGCCTTTCTCAGATCAAGATAGGCCACCCTCACAATTTCACCCTCATTGAGGGAATGATAGACCTCAGATGAATAGTTAATCCAAGCGTCTTGGGTAGACCTTCCAACTCTAAAACCATATTGGTAATTATAGAACAGGTTATAATCTTCAAGATATACAGACAGCTGGTTATGTACAATTTTTTCGAGTATTTTAGCTGGCAGCTGAATTGCTGAGATGGGTCGGTAGTTCACTGGGTCATTGGCAGTCCACGGGTGTAACCTTTAATTGTTTCCACTTTTCGGGTATGCTTGAGGTTGTATAGGTTAAATCGATGATTTGTTTTAGTTGTGGGGGTAGGGCTAGTAATGCTATCTTCAGTAACCACGCATCAGCATAATAAAGCAAAGAAATATAGGCAGTTTCATTAAAAAGACAAATGAATTCCCAACACCTTTTTGTAAATATTCCTAACACCCTTTTCTAATAGACCAGATATGTATTATATGGATGGTCCATAATCACGTACTGTTAACAGAACCGTCCTTGCCCCGTCCCTCGGGGGTTATAACAAGGGAATCATTTGATAGAGGTTGAATTTCAATCAAGATGAGGGGAGGCGGAATTTACATCGACATTTCCTCCTATATATCGATGGGAATACTTGTTTGTGTGGGAGAAGAAAATAAACATAATTATCAGTCCTATTGAAATTAATTTAATTGATTGTTCTTAAACAATGATTCCGTTTGAATGGAACCGAGACAAGGAGTGAATTTTAAGTACGTATCTTTTCCCCTTCCTACTGATTGAGTTAGTATCTCGATCGAGTGTAATTGGAAACTATGTTCTCAATAGGAATGCATTGATTTCAGTATTGACTCAATTTTCCAGAAGGTGGTTGAGTTCCAGCCCTTGGAAATGGAGTCAGTGAATAAGACCGTGCTTCTTTTTTTGAGTCCGTGTCGTATGTATTGCTTTCTGGTGCTTGGGTCATATCAGATATTAATTGTTATCCACACGTGCCAATGAATACGTATTAGAATTAGAGACCTCATTCATTATCAGATTTTGTATCGAGGATCTATAATGATGACGATGCTCCTATTGGTTTAAAAGCAGAACTCACGGGAGGCAACCTCATACTTTAACATGTCACCTGTAATCTCTCTCATTCACACCGATAGAGGGTTATTTTAATTCCTTTCGCCGATAAATCTCCTACGACATCAGGATTCTTTAATTTAAAACTCGCCCTAGTTGCACAGATTGTGTGCGCCTGAATACCAATTAACATAAATAGATTTTTCTCAGATGACCCTTGCAGAAGAGCATATGCTACAGCTATCGAGCCACTTGAGTGTGAGTTTGCTCTAATTAAGCTCCGTGGTATCGGAAATACTAAACCCTTGCTGGGAGTAACGTGAACAATCTTCTTTCTTTGGGTTTCATCTGAGCGTTAAATTATGCTAATTCTCCTAAACCACAAATTCCTAAGTGCAGTTTCATGAGACGCACAATCGTTGACCGGTCCTTTCCGAATATTGACAACGCATGAAAATAATCACCATTGTAGTTATGTGTATTTTGTAAAGAATTTAAATGTACAAGGCCAATATAACAAAATTAATATTCATGAAAGATATTCTGTCCGATATGAAGAGCAAAGGACTAATAAGTGAAAACAATAGAACGATATTGTAGGCCTATCTGTCTCCTTCGGCTTTCAAACAGGTTGATATATCGACAGTGGCTTATAATATTAAGATGTGTTGACTCAAATGTTTTAACCGCACAGCATAGCACAGCAGAGCAAGCACGGCATTACGACTGAGCCAGGCTAGAGCAAAGTAAATCTCCTGGGACATTTGCATCTATAAGAGCATTCGAAAAGGCCATTGTACGGTGGAGACAGATTTGAATCCCTCCTCTATGTGAGCGTCTACCTCAAGTTAGCGTTAGTTGCATTCTTTGTCTGAAGAATTTAAAAAAACTGATATGATATAATATAATATATGTTCCTCTTCTTACATCATTGGAAAACACTGAAGAATTAAGAAAAACCTTTGATATAATAATTATGGTTCTCTTCTTACATCCTTGGAAAACGCTAATATTCTTTCAGTCATAGCATCTCCCAATTATGACAAAAGGGAAATTGGAAAGTTGTATATAAGGAGTTCTGCAATATTTTGTCTGACGGCGCGGATTGCTATAGTAGTAGCATTATTTACTACAGAATATTAGACCTTGAAATCGGCTGTTGAATCCATCTGATACACAAAATTATATAGCGTTCGACGAATACACTAGGCGAGAATAAATTCTCTATCCACCCCTAAAACGTAGAACTCGGGCGCCTAGAGCAATCCGAGCATCTTCCAATGGGTTCAAGCAAATTGAATTATTTGACAACAAAGGAGTTTTCCATACAGAACCCTCTTTCGCGTTGGGACATTCCATATACCCTGATTTGATGCAATATAAAAAAGCCCTTTATGGATCTTCCATGATCGGGGTTTCTTTTGAGATCTAAGAGGTGACGGGGCTGATGTGTGTAGAGGCCACACGTGATTTAAGTCTGGAGAACTTCAAACCCGCCATTCTGACCTATGGTATGGACCCTGAGATTTTACACGCCTCCTCAAGGTCAACCAAGGGGCACCAGCATCAATCAATACGCAAATCATATTTAGAGGACCATGTGCACCGCTCTCCCCATAATTTCCCGGGCACTCTCTCTCTCTCTCTCTCCCTCACTCTATATCAACCGCAATAGACCTTATAACATTAGATCCAAATCGTTGGATAAATATAACATTTTATCAACACTCAGGAAATTCATACCATGATCATTAAGTTAAAGCTTTATGTGATGCAATACATATGTAATGAACCTATACTGTATACGTTCGTTTGAGGAGGAGAAATAACAACAAAAACTCGTAATTCTATTATTACACTGTTCATTCTAAACTTCGTTGGGACATAGATAAAATCGTTCATATACATCAATGGATGTAGTACATAAAGAAGTATCACATCAGTAAAGGAAAAGTAAAGGCTATAGTAGGCTATATAACTCCACCTTGTGGAAATATTCAACTACCTATACAAAGAGACGTTAGTAGTATAGGAAATATATAATTGTGTATGGCATTACACATTTAGTTTACTCCTTTATTTTTAATCTTATTTTCATGCAATCCCTGGTATACATATAACCTATGTAGTCATTGCTTTTCTATTTAGTGAAAGAGTACAACGGAATCTCTTTACGGCTTTGCATGAGCACAGTTCTCACAGGAATTCTTTTTGCCAATTCATAGCTATACCCGAAGTATATTAGCACCGAATTTGATTTATAACGACCCAGGGATTTTATCCATTTTGATTTTCATCTGATTTGTTTCTCATTGATTGTATTTCCAGATAATTTATATTCACTGCTTATCATCCAGTTGTTATCGTGTCGTCTTTTTGCGGCATATATAGACACTAACATTGAAATCTTAGAAACATGTATTTTCTATAAACGTATTGTGTATATTATATCTTCCTTGGCACGGTCTCGCACTTCATAAATTCCTGATCTCTGCCCCGAGTTACGCTCACGAAGATAATTGAGAAGCAAGCACTGAAAAGAATAATACAGAGAAAAGGATAAGTCAAATGGGAAAGGATTTAAATCCCGTTACAACACTCTGGAAGGAGAAGCCACGCCGTGCCATAGATGGATGTACCCGTGTATGAGGTGTGATATATATGGCTTGAATAAAGAAATGCAATGAATTCCTAATCAGATTCACTTATAAATGGGATACAATGTCAATGGGCTGATGACAAAGTATGCAATGACGATTTTGATGTAGTTTACGGACCAGCTTTTGCAGCAATGACTAAATTAAGGTTTATGCCATAAATCATTCATAATTCAGGTGTGTAATTCTGCATGTAATAATTACCCATATAACCAACCGAATGGGTCCAGATGCGCAGGACACATCTACGTCGTGCACATCTGGACCAATTCAGTTGGTTATATATGGGACACTTGAGGCAGAGACTGCAGGGGCGTCGCTACCGGGGGGGACGGGGGAACATGTCCCCCCCCCCCCCACACTTTTGGTGGCAGCCTAAAAAGGTCCAAGCCTGAGCCTCTAAAGAAATTCCTCCCAAAATCAGGTCCAAGGCCCTCAGAATAACCTTCAAAGTACATTAGGTCCAAAGCTGTAGCATTTTGTTTTAATCTAAAAGATGTATGCTTCATTTGCATCAGAAAACCTCATTACAAATGGACATTTGAAGGATGCTTTAGTGTTACTAAAAGAAATTACCATATAATTATCTCTAAATACTTAAATTAGATACCCTAAGGAGTCTCAGAGATAGGGACTTCCTCAAATTTGAATTGAGAGGCACTGGTCCGAACCACTTGATCTGGCACTGGTTTGGCCCTCAATCAAGATGCTGATGTAACAACAACTCATAGTTAGATATATTAAATATCTTATTAATAAGCGCTCATCTAATTGATCTCCCACCAATGTCTGTACCTATAATTAGCAGTGATTTCATAATATGTGTCACACTGTGGTCAGTTCTCACGAAACAGGCTCACAAGCAGTTCTAGATGTCCCAACACCCAAGAAAAACCCTAACAAAACATGAAATATATATCTCAATAAAATATGGAGAAAAGATCATTTTTATACAGAACTTTCATCCATATACTTAGTTTAGCAGCTATTTTTAATGGTACAGTATTAAATAGAAATTTACAAATTCTTTATTTTGTCTGCTCCAGGAAGGGATTTTAAGATCCGTGTTCCCAAGTTTCGATGTGAACCTTAAAATATGTGTAGAATTGAGGATGTGAAGGAATAGTAGTTTCAATGAATTTAAAATTTTACCCCCAAATAGCCCCAAGTGACCTCATTTCGTGAGAATCGACTATAACTATAAGCTAATAGAAAAATCTGAACCTCTTTAAAAAAGGGCTCATAAGACCCGAAACTTAGGACCCAATTGACAAACCCCATACATAACAACCTTATGTACATTATATACTATATGAAGTCCCTTTTCAAAGGTAGAAGCATATAATAAGTATTATTGTGTTAAAGTATGTTGTGTTGTTGTTTTAAATAGATAATTGATCCATAGACACATGTACTATTACATTTGGGGAGA
Organism: Sthenelais limicola; assembly: GCA_942159475.1. NCBI lineage: Eukaryota > Metazoa > Annelida > Polychaeta > Phyllodocida > Sigalionidae > Sthenelais > Sthenelais limicola. The sequence goes on along the minus strand of OW804096.1, from coordinate 108,917,527 downwards.
AATCATTTTTGGTCCATTTCATAGAAAAGTGATTGTTTTCATGAGCAAGGTCCCTGCTTGTTCCGTCAAATCATATTTAAACATTTAGACATGCGTATGTTTTATATAAAAATGTCTTCATGCATGAAAAGTTAGAATATATTTTTTTCAAACTTTGTCTTGAGAAAGAACATGATTGGGTGATAACAAAAAGCAAACCAAATGGTTCTCAACATATTTTCTTTTCCATCTTAGGGACCACCAATATTTACTATTGAAGTTTGTGGGGAAAATGGATATTTTCTAGCTTTTTCCAAGATTTTAGATGGATGAACCCCATATTTCTTTTGAAAATTCTTGAAAATATAGCCATCATAGCTATTGGTTTGCCCTCACGCTTAAAAGAACAGGGTATTAATACATTTTGAAAAATATTATTTAGCTTTGAAAATCATCAATACAAAATTATCAATACTCATGTAGCTCATCAGAATGACAATTCAGCCGATGATGTTTTTTTAAAAGGCTGGTGACCTCCCCATCCCCTCCCTTTTCTGCTTGCAAACCAATATAATTATAAAAAGGTAAATTCCATTTATTTTTATACTGGAAAAATTGTCCTTTTCCCATAGAATCCTATTGTGAACGGTAATATATTTCAGGGCTCCCTGAAATGAAAACTAACCCAGTGACATATTGTTTTTATTTGCTTTTTGGATTCTCTTAACCATGTTCTTTCATGAGGCAAAGTTTAAACAAAATGTTATAATTCATATTTTTCTCTGCTGAACAGATGTTTAGACCTTTTATATCCTAATAAAAAAACTTTTGTCACTTTTTGTTTAACATTGGTTTTGACCATTACCCAAGCCCCATGGATTGGAAAATAGCATACTTGAAAAAACTGAAACAATTGCGAGAGCCTGTTTTCAACCCTACTATTATGTACCTTCCCATGCATTAATACAGTTTCTTATATCATAGGTTAGATATGTTTTGAAATGTTCTCATACTTCTATGATGATTATTTAATGAATGCTGTACTCTCTTTCTGATTCTAGTTAGTGGAGATTTGTAACAATATACTTGAATGTCTTGAAATAATTAATCAAAGAAAATGAACTGACACTATTGTAAGTCATCGGTTGTTTACATTAGATAATAGCATTTTAAACTAATTTTTAGACTTGAAAATTGGAACATGTTGTTGTACACTTCATACATGAATATGGGAAAAAGGTCCAAGATACCAAAATATGTCCCCCCCACTTGGAAATTGCCAGCGACGCCTCTGGAGACTTAAAGGTGGGTTCCACTGGCTGGCTACTTCTCCCGTTTCTGCTCCCGCTTCTTGCTTAAAGAAGCGGAAGCAGAAGCGGGAGAGTAATGGGGATGGGTGCTATTGGGCCCCGCTACAAAGCCACATTACTTCCTGCTTCTTTTGGAGCGTTTTCGAAGCATAGAGTGCTCCCGCTTCTATCAAACGTGTATGATTTGAAGCGGCTGCTACTTTGTAGCAGGAGGTAGCAGGACATAGCAGTACATAGCAGGACATAGTGGGAGCTGAAGTGGGGCAATAGCACCACTCTACGTTACCCCTCACATTACTTGATGCATCCATTTACATGTGAAAATGAAATGTTGTCTGCTCAAATTTCTTAATAGCGGTAGAAGTAGTGATGGAAGTTATGTCCCAGTAGCACCCGTTCTGGTTACTTTCAGTTGCTTGCTCCCACTTCTAAAGAAACGGGACCAATTGACTGTAAAAGTAGCAGGAGGAGAAGCGGGAAGAGTAGCCAGCCAGTGGAACCCAGTCCTCAGGAGGCTGAGTTTTCAAATTACAATATCATTTATTATAAATTACATATTATTGTCCATCTGTAGCCGATGTCATTGAAGGCAGGGTTCCATTGTTACTTCTCCTGTCACTTGGTCATGTAAAAGGGAGCAGTAGCTTGGTTGTAACAGAGTGGTCCCACATCAATCAAACATGTTTGATTTGAAATGGCTTAATTTCATTAGTCGCATTACTTTAGAAGCGGGATCAAGTGACGGGAGAAGTAACGTCCCAATGGAACCCACCTTTCAGATGCAATTTGTAAAGCGAATAGATTTGGGTTAGACCTGTTGATAAATGGTGAGTTGACAAAGGCTCCTACGAATTGAAATATGATAGTTTCAAACAATTGAAAGCACTAAGAGTTTCTTAATTGATTGCTATACCCATAGCTTACAATCAAGTGAAGATTTATGTTCACTTCACGGCACATTTGAACTATATATGATGTATTTACCTACTCATTAAAATCGACCCAGATTTAAGCAGGGAGCATGGATAGACAGCTACCAGAATTTGGGCGTGGCCACTATATTGCAACATTTCTGCTACATAACGACAATCTCCAGTTACGTAATGCCGGGCACACATATTCACAAACTCAGAGCCGAATTGGGCCTTAAGACAAGTCGTACAAATTCAAAATTATTCTTAAGAAAACCTACTTCAGTTCGGTAATAGGAGGGCTTTCTTACAAAAATTCCAATTTGTACGACAAATCGTGGGTTCTTACAACAATTCATAAGCAATTTAAGCAAAATTTAGGCCCACACTGTACCAAATTCAAAGCCGAATTGGTGCTAAGAATCTTCTTAAGAGCACTTTCCAAATTGTATAAATTAGAGTCAATTCTTATGTTATATTAAGACAAATACTTTTTTCGTAGACCACTCGAAGTAAACATGGCGGACGCGAGGTTAGACGTTCTAGCTAGAGCTCCGACTAATTTCTGTCAGTACAAGGGAATCTAAACGACCATTTATCTCCGATCTACGACACACATCTCAGGAAAGCTTTCTGGATATGTCTACAACAAATAATAGATCATCTAGATCCTCACGTAGCCTACAAACAGTAAATCTTTTCTCTGACCAGGACATTCGCACGATAAACAGTGACAGGTACAACGGTTCGAACACCAACAAGGATTACGTAACAGCAACCAACAATAGGGATATGTCGACTCAAAAAATCGACCAAAACTCCCAACTGGATGGTGATTCCTGCTATCAGGGACCACAACTACAACCTTTTGCTAATGGGACAAATAATGGATATCCAATCGACCCATCCCAACTAGGATCTGCAGGACATTTCTCCCCCCCAGAAATGCACCAACAACAATGCGGATCGACATCGGTGGTACCTTCCTCGACGGCCATGCACGCATACCAGTCACCCAACTACCAACAGCTCCCCCCACCTACACATCAGATAAGTCAATTCCACTATGACCATTTTATGAATACTGCCTTCATGCAAATGTTTGTTAAAAGAGAGCAAAAAATGGATGAACTTCTCCAAGGCTATACCAATATGCAAAGCACTTTTTCACAGTTACATACATTAGCTACTGCAAACCAATCGCACATCTCGACACTGACTGTTAGCATGAAAACACTCTCTGACACACAATCGAAAAGTGAGACTAACACCAACAATAACTTTACTGCAATGCAAAATAAAATTGACGAACTCTCCACCCAAATCCAAGCTAACAAGTCTTCCATAGAAAATGCAAATCTGAATGTCCAATTTCCGCCGCTGGGACAAAATGCGGGTATTATGTGCCCCCAATTGCAAGCGCAAAGTAATACTAATTCTGCGAACAACCTTCCCTCCGAAAGACCAAGAGACTTTAGAATAATAGTTAGAGGTTTGAAAGAAATGGATGGTACTGATTTAAACAAACAATTAATTGATGTGTTCCAAGCGTTAAACTTGAAAGTCGACTTCAGCAATCCAGAAAGACTAGGGAAACCTAGGCCCACGGCCAATGCAGTCTATCCTAGACCGGTTAAAGTTACCCTCCCATCTACTAAATTGAAAATCGAAATCTTCAGATCCCTGAACAACAACAAGAACAATCCTTTATTAGCAGGTATTAGAATCTCTTCAGACTACAGAAGAAGAGCAAGTATACCTGGTGGAAGCCAGAACGATCGCGAATGCGGCTAGGACAGTGCATCAGTTAAACGCTAGACCCAAGGGTTTTGCAGTTGTAATCGATGGCGAAACATATGAACGAGAAGATTTTGACAAATTGCCTAATGGGATTACCAAAAGCAATGCTGCAACGATCGACACGACAGATGGGGTGGCCTTTCAGGGCCACATGAGCCCTTTGTCTAATATGTATGCATGCCCAATAACATACAATGACGTAACAGCTAATTCTGCCGAGCAATTATACCAAGTCAGAAAGGCAACAATGTCAGGAGCGGACCAGTCATTAATAGACAGGATCAAATCCGTAAAAAACCCATATGTAGCGAAAAGACTAGCAAACCAAGTCCCTGATTCTCCCAATTGGAATGAGGAAATAGCCCATGAAACTCTCCTCGACTGCGTGAGAATGAAATTCACACAGAATGATAACCTGAAAACATTTCTTATGCAATATACACCAGAGGCCACATTCTATGAGGCAACGTTAGACCCCTACTACGGCTGTGGTCACCACCTAACTGCCGCACCGGGCCTAAGCAAAGATCAGATCGTAAATCACAAAAACGTTGGAGGTAAACTCCTCAAATTAATCAGATCGGAGCTAACAAGCTGACTCTTTTTGCCATCAAATTCTCTGGCATAATGCCTTGTTTTGAAATACTGCTCTTGGGGGATTCACGAATCAAAAACTGGGATCTTCCAATGCGTGCACTATTACGTGAGCACAACTGCTACGATATAAACTTCACCTGTATACCATTACCAGGAGCAAGATTATCTGACATAGCAACTGAGGCTTTCAAAAGGTTCCACTTCCACCAGTTCGACTTATGCTATGTTCTAGGTGGAATAAACAAACTCACCGAAAAGCTAAAAGGCAGGAAAATATACCCACGTTTTCCCAACCACCAAGCAGCGATTGAACATTTCACAGGTGAACTATACTCCCTTATACGTGTACTAAATGCTGCGTGCAGAGCCCTAATAGTCATGGAAATTCCAGGAATTTCACTCGATCATTATACAAATGGATGGCTATCATCACCTGACGAGCAAGATGAAATTCATTTAGCGTTGCTACAGATCAATAATCAAATAAGAAAGATCAACCGCAAGGCTCATGTTATCGGGCCTCATCTAGAAGGAGTGATCCACAAAAAGCGCAAACTGTATACCGCCCACAGATACTCAGCAAAAACCAAGGATGGTCTCCACTTCAAGAGAGATACAATCGCCAAATTTGTTTACATGACATTTACCACCTTCTACCGAAATATCAGGAAAACGTGCTCCTAAAACCGCAAGTTAAAATCAACTCATAATCCAATTAATTATATCTTTTTTTCTCCAAGGCAACATGCTATGTGCGTGGCAAGCTTTGTGATACTTAATACCCATTTTTTGTCCGCGCATGTCTTTCTCTAATATATCCCTGTACATAAAGTGATCTTCTCATGATAAACGTCTTTTTCCATAACACGCCATCAAGGCAACACGCTTAGTGCGTGGCAAGCCATGATTAAATGAACTATACGATACATGAACTCTGCATATTGTTAGACAACAAATGATCAAAGCAACATACTTAGTGTGTGGCAAGCTTTGGAAAACAATTTTTCTTCCTTCCTGTCAATTTTTCTGTCTATTGATAATGATACTGTAAATAATTTGTGAAGCAACATACTTAATATGTGACAAGTTCCTGAGAACTAAAAGCTGCACTTAAAATACTATGTTCTATCTCACTGACAACTCATTGTCCATCTCATTTTATTGTATATCTTGTATTTACTGTATTGTCACTGGAAACCCAATAGCCCGGCTGAAACACAAATGTAACTCTTTATAAAAACTCAGCTCCCCTATATCTCCCAATGGTACGGTGCAAACAAATAATGATCGTCACATCAATTGAAAATTACCCCCCCCCTCAATGCTATATCTCCAGTAGTACGGTCCAAAAAAATTGAATCGACTCCATGCCCGCATAAGCCTGGCAACAATAGTTATCCGCCCAATGCAAAACTCCAATGGTACGGTTCAATCATAAAACACCAGATGGCACCTCCCCTTTTTTACCATCTTCACATATATATCCCTTGTTCCCTACTGTCAGTCTATCATATGTCGGAGCCTAGTGCCCCCCAACGTATCTCCTCGCCAATTGAATCACTAATCCCACATAAAGATATTAGTGTCCCAGTAGGACCCCCGCCTCCCTGCTTGGCACTACAAGCCCCAATCTCTTCCCTAGCAGTTATCTGCAAAAAGGGATATTCGATAACATGGCCTTCAACAAAGGCTTATCTATTTGCCACTTAAATGCTCAGAGTCTTTTCGGTAAATTCGACCTAGTAAAACAAGAAATTCTCCAAATTCAACCCTCAATTTTAACTCTCTCAGAAACCTGGCTACACGATAATATAAAAAATAATGAAATACTAATTCCAGGTTATACACTATATCGACTAGACAGAGCCTGGACCTCATTAAATAACCCTTCACCAAAGAAAGGGGGAGGGACCGCTTTCTACATAAAAAATGAAATAGATTTCTCCTCGATTGATAATATCAATATCAGCTCAGCTGACGTTGAATGCGCCTGGGTCAGACTCAACCTGAAACACTCAAAACCAATATTTATCGGATCTTTATACAAACCCCCTACTGGCTCTACAGCCAACCTTATCACATATCTAAATGACTCTCTAAATTTTATTTTATCTAACAAGAAAGCTGAAATATTTCTTTTAGGTGATTTCAACATAAACTATAATGATAATGCCTCAAATGAAAAAAAGCTACTCAAGTCATTTCAGCTAGAATTCAATCTTAAACAGTTGATAAAAGACCCAACGAGATACCACCTAAGAGATAATACCCTGATAGGGACCCTAATAGACCATATTTACTCGAATAGTGAGATCATTCTCGAATCTGGAGTAAAGAACATAAATTTGAGTGATCATGAACTTACATATGTAATACGAAAAAAATCAAAAATGACAATTGAAAAAACTCTAAAATGGACCAGGTCTTTAAGAAACCTGAACGTTATTGAGTTCACTCAAAGACTCAGACAAGAATACCCTTGGGAAAATTTCCCTAACATACTCTGCCCAACCCTAGCCTGGGACACCATTATAAACCGTATAACCCTTCTACTTAACAATATGGCTCCCCTCAAAAAAAGTTACACAAGAGTGAACAATGATCCCTGGATCACACCAGACATCATTGACAAACTAAAAGAAAAGAACAGAGCAAGAAAGAAAGCCATCAGAACAAAAAACCAAGAGGATTGGGCAAATGCCAAACTCTTAAATAGGCAAGCCAAGAAAGCTATGTTTAACGCTAAAAAAGACTTCATAACTAATGAATTAAATGCAAACAATAAAGACCCTAAGAAATTCTGGGAATTAATAAACTCCATTTCCTGCACGAACAAAAGGTCTGAAGTCATAAATCTAACTGACACAGACAACTCCCCTATTGACCAAACCCTCCTACCAAATTACATCAACAACTATTTTGCCACGATAGCCTCCAACCTTACAGAAGGAATGGCACCAAACTGGCACTCACTGACTGAACCATCTCAAAGCTCCCTCCAAAATATTTCAACAACAGAGACTGAAGTAGTTAAATTGCTCCGTAAAATTGATTCCTCTAAATCATCCTCCATAGAACATGTACCCAACAGTATCATAAAACCTGCACTTATATCACTTAGTAAAGAATTTACCCACTGCATCAACTTATCACTACACACTGAAACCTTCCCTGACAAATGGAAAATAGCCAAGATAGTCCCCCTCTTCAAAAGTGGAAATCCCAATAAAATAAATAACTATAGGCCCATAGCATTGCTCCCTACCCCAAGTAAAATCATAGAAAAAATAGTTCACAACAGAATATACGAATATTTAGAAATGTATGATTTGCTCGACAGTCACCAATATGGTTTCAGACCTGGCAAGTCGACTATAGACGCGATAGGTAATTTTTCTGATGAGGTAGCCTGGAACTTAGATGCTAACATTGATACACTGATTTCATTTATTGACTTTCGGAAAGCTTTTGATCTAGTGAATCACTCCATCCTAACTTCTAAACTAGCTCACATAGGCATCAGAGGAGCACTCCTTAAGTGGTGCATATCTTACCTAAAAAACAGACAGCAATCAACCATAGTTAACAACTCCCTCTCAGAAAAAACCCATATGACAACTGGTGTTCCACAAGGATCAATTATTGGACCACTTATGTTCATTATCTTCATTAACGACATTACCCATAATATTGCACACACAAAGATCTCTCTGTATGCTGACGACACCCTTATATATACACATAGCAATAACATCGATATTTTATACAAACGCATGCAACAATCAATAAATTCTCTACACTCATGGTGCAAAAACAGCCTTTTTTTAGTAAACTCTGATAAATCAAACACCATGTACATCACAAGATCTAAGCAAAATAAGCAAAATAAGAAACAAAGCAAAACCCAAGTCATCCTATATCAAGAAAAACCAATGAAACAAGTGCAAACCTACAAATATCTAGGATTTACAATTGATGACAAATTGAGTTTCAGACCCCAGACAAATCAATCAATCAAAACCATAGCTTACAAGACACACCAGCTTCAGAAAATTAGGAAATATATAGACCCCCGCACTGCACTGAAAATATACAAAACAAAGATATTACCCTACTTTGACTACTGTGATGCAATAATCCATGACACCAACCCACAATTACTCCAGAAATTGCAAAGACTTCAAAATAAATCATTAAAAATTGCCCTAAACATGCCCTTTGACACTCCCACCAATACACTACACAGAATCTCAAAGATACCACTTTTAGAAAACAGAAGAATATCACACATACGCACTCTAGCATACAAGAGATCTAAATGCCCAGACCAAATTGAAATCCCAGCTAGGCCCACTAGGAGAAACGAAGGAATAATTCTAAAAATACCAAGATATAGAACCAAAATAGGTCAGAATACCCTCCAGGTAAAATGTGCACGCTCCTGGAATGAGCTGTCAGCCCGTCAAAGAGGAATAGGCACTATAGAGGCCTTTAAAACAAATCAAAAAATATGGCTTCAAACCCTATTCTAAAATCAAAACTATTTCAGAAATCAGAAATCCCCCAGTTATAACCAATAATATTCTCCTATAGTTACTCAAAACACCAATCACTCCAAGCTAGTGGCACGGTGTCAAGCATCCAATTACCTGTATAATACCATGTACCCTGCTAATGAACATGTAGATCAACTCTTACTGTATTGTACTGTATTGTATATCTCTCTGAATAGTTACCATCAATACCTTATTTTCTTTTAAAGCATGTACCCTACTCTGATTATAGATATCGATCTCTATGACAACACCAACACTCCGAGTCAGTGGCAAGGTGTCTATCCTAATCTCAATTTGTATTATACACAACTCTTTAATCTTTGATACACCAACACTCCGTGACAGTGGCAAGGTGCCCCTCAAAGAATTCTAATTGTCTTATCTAGCTTATTTTTCTTTACCTTCACGTTAAGTATAACATAACAAAAACATTGAAACACCAACACTCAGAGACAGTGGCAAGGTGTGTATCCTATATATCTTGCTGTAAATATACATCTTTCTGTAAATATAAGAACTACTGAAATGTACAGTCACCTGGGGCATGTGAAAAACCCTAGTTTGGGATTTTGAACTCCCAGAATAAATAAAGTCTTAAAAAAAACAAAAAAACTCTAAGACAATTCTTAAGGCCCTTAAAACAATCAAATATATCCGAAAGCCTTAAGAGATTCTACGATTTGACCAAAAATGTTAGTAATTCTGAGAGACAGGTAACTTTAGAAGTCTGTAATATCACTAAACTTTGGAGTATCAACATTTTTTTTTCACTTTTATAATGCTCATTTTCCCTTCTCTACATCCCTGACATTTTTTTCATTTTTTAATTTTTTTTATATGTGATGTGTCCCAGGAAAATGAGTCCATGACATCGTAATTCCTTAAGAAAAGTGCTGAGACAATTTGTAAGACAGTTCGGGAATGTGTGGGCCACGAAAATCTAACACATATTTGTATGAATTGGCCAATTGTGTTAAGAATTCTTTCACGAATTGTCATGAGACCCCAATTCGTACAAATTGTGAGTTCTTGAATGTGTGAGCCCGGCATAACTCGTCATGACTCGTTGCTCATGTCTCCCTGCAACCCTGAGTTTTATCTCCACCACAGTGGTCAGAACTGTCCTCTCTCTCTCTCCTCTCTCTCCTCTCTCTCCTCTCTCTCCTCTCTCTCCTCTCTCTCTCCTCTCTCTCCTCTCTCTCCTCTCTCTCCTCTCTCTCTCCTCTCTTTCTTCTCTCTCTCAAGTGCAGAAGGCGCTTGTTATATATAATATATGTATACACTTAATTGTCATAAGCTGCTTAATGGAAGAAGCACTGGGTGAATCCCTATAGTTCTTATACTGCCATGCATATTCTTTTTGGCAAATCATTCCATAGCTTTGCTTTAATCCCTGGAACTGGGAGGCTCCCTTTTTGGATGGCTTTCAACGTTGGCTAATGCTTTCAGTATCAACAAAGGCTTTCAGGACGTGAATAGATATGAAACCTTTACAACAGGCAATGTGCTTTTGATGCTGCTTCCAACATAGCTATTCTTTCTTAGTCCTCATTTATCAATTGAAGACTAGTTACCAACCATGCTTGTCCCCTTGAATCAGCTTTAAGCTGGGCCCTCACATTCAAGATCTCAGAGCCGAATTGGGTCTTAAGACAACTTATTTGAGTTTGGTAATGTGTGGGCTTTCTCATGGAGAGAACTCCAATTCGTACGACAAATCGTGGGTTCTTAAGACAATTCGTAGGCAAAATATTGGCCCACACTGTACCAAATTCAGAGTCAAATTGGTGCTACGAAAGTTCTTAAGAGCACTTTCCAATTCATACAAATTAGAGTCAATTCTTATGTTATATTAAGACAAATACTTTTTTCGTAGATCACTCTAAGACAATTCTTAAGGCCCTTAAAACAATCAAATATATCCGAAAGTCTTAAGAGATTCTACGAATTGACAAAAAATGTTAGTAATTCTGAGAGGCAGGTTACTTTAGAAGTCTGTAATATCACTAAACTTTGTAGTATCAAAATATTTTTTTTCACTTTTTAATGCTCATTTTCCCTTCTGTACATCCCCGTCACAGGGAATTGGCCAATTTTGTTAAGAATTCGTCCACGAATTGTTGTGAAACCCCAATTCATACGAATTGAGAGTTCTTGAATGTGTGGGCCCGGCATTAGACTGACACTGCCATTAACAGGATTGGATTGGTGTATTTTCCAGCAACTGTCACATTCTAAACTAGATGACATATTGCCTCTTGTAGAAAACCCCTGGATCCCAGTGAGTGATATTCAAATATAATTCTCATAATGAGGGCTGGTAAACTGGCAGTTTCCTAGTCACCTAGTTTCCTAGTCACCTTGATCTTGGCATATTTAAATTATGTACGAAAAGGATAATCTAACAGAAATAACACCTTTCTTTCTGAAAGCCATTAATAAAGGAATATACTATCTAAGGCATGCAGTTATTTCATCACGGCTACTAACCATTGGCCATCAACCACAGTGGAGATTATATTCTGATGACCTTGAAAATCGACACTTGCATAAAGATTCAGATGTAGGTCTGTAGTAATCATAATGTCTTTACTGAAAGCGGTAAAATAAAAAAAAGTAACGTCTTTTAACTGACGATTTCGGATGTTGTCTGACAAGGCTTTTGCCATTCGAAAGAAAATTTAACAAGTGAAATTGAGTAAACCAAATGCAGAAAATGGTTGAACACTGTCCTCCGCATTTGCGTCAAAGGCGATAATCTTTTCAACATTATATCCTTTCAGTATTGATCTTATATTAATTCGAAACGGAAAATATTAGCCATGAATGCTTAGACATCGACCATGAGGTTTACACAGAGAGAGAGGGAGAGAGAGAGCGAGAGAGAGATGTTTAAAAAGGACAGACTGGCACGAAGATTGTGTTAACCTCTCATTCTAATAGAACATCTAAAGCTACGTAGCTAGCTAAAGTAATAACCGACTGCATAATTATTATGGACTTTCCTCTTGTATATTATATAGGCCTACCTCCAGTGGTAATGGCATTATGCGATTTTGTCCATTTGCAAGTAGGCGGATAGATTGTGATCCATGTTGCTGGATCGGTATAGTAGCCATTATAAAGACTGATTCAAGTTAGTTTGTTGTTGTTGGTAATAGCTTTTATCTTGCTGTTAAGGGTAGTATAGTTTGGCCACTCCTCACTGGACCATCAGTTCAAAAGAGATAAAGTCAGTCGATCTGTACATATTAATTCAATTAGTCAAGGATATGGATGTTCTGTGTTACCTCTAAGGAAGAGGTATGGTGCACACCCACGTGTAGCTTACTTCTCAATCTACCATAGACAACTTTTAAATGTCTATTTAGCAGCAAAGGCCATCCCAAGCCTATTTAAAGGGTCTAAATATGTAGTCATAAAACAGTCCTGATCATGGGATAGCTGGCATTAGAGAAAAGGTTCATGCTACTAAATGCTACTCTATGTTCCCTGATTGAGGCAAAATTTATCTTCTTTCTTCCTTATCATGGCCATCCAACTTTTATTTTTTACCCAAGGCAAGAAATGCCTATATATGGGGCCATAGAAACGACCAGACGTGACTGGAATAATGCTATAGGAGGAGGATTTATTCACATCTATGTCAGTGCAAATTCATATTCCCGCACCTATTAAGGCTACAGCGTATAATATATATATGCCCTGTGGCGACGTAGCTCAAAGGATTCAGGAAGATGTTGATTTATGGCAGCTAATGCATGAGATCTGTCATGGAATTAAGATATAATCATGGAATAGAAACAGCTTAGTGCCATAAATGTGTTTGACAAACGCTGATAATAATACACGACCAACGCTAATAATATTGCACGAAAGTGCCCAAAACCTATGCGTATAACTGTTCAGAATTAGGACCCTGTACCCTGTCTTTACACACATCTCACTGCCACCTAGTGTGGTGAGATCGCGAATACATCCAGTGGGAGAGAGTAGTTACGGTATAGCTTTGTTTGCATCTTTATCACCATTGCCCTACTAATAAAATGAGGTTTTGTGAGGAAGAAAAAGAAGGTGACAAGCAGGCTTGGGACATTATAATTTTTATTTATAAAATTGTTGTAAAATTATATAAAATGTTTTGATAAATGGAGATGGAAAAATTTATAATAAAATGAGAATTGATGTTTAAGTAATGAGGAGTTTAAAAAGTATAAATATAGAAATTGATTGAAATTGATGAGAATTATATATAAATATGATGAGAATTGATTGATAATATAATATAATGCCAAACCTGCCATAGTGATTATAGGGATGGTGGGTGGAAAGTTTTTTGTTGTGAGGTATATTTATGAGGTGAGAAATGTATGAGTAAGAGAGGTTGTTATGGGAGGGTAAAATTGTGGGATAAAATTAACCCATTTGGGTAAGTCTTTTGGTAAAATGTGATAGATGATAAGGATAAAATTGTATAGTATATGTTTAGGCCCGTAGGCGTTGAGACTTTGTGTTAGTCAGTAGACCAATGACACAAGTGTTGTAAGGCAGCGAGTGCAGGGTGGGATTTGAGAGGCCTGGGGCCTATTGTCTGATGTGTGGACGAGGGCCTTTTGACTTCTTGGATTTTGTCATCCCAGTGATGAGAGCGTCATTGACTGATGAACTATTAGTGTAGATGTACTCCTGGTACGCGCCTGACCGCCACCGAGGTGCTGTATATCGAGTTCAGTGCATCCATGTTCGAAAGCGGTGGAGGCAGCGGCCTTGCGCAAGCTGTGTAGAGATAGTTGAGACGTGTCAGCCCCTGACTGGCCAGCTGAGCTTTCCATCTTTTTGCCATGTATGAAGCAGTGACAGTCTCCCTTGTGTCCCTGAACATAAAGAAGGGGTCCCGCTCCGAGTGGGTGGGGACTACCCTGACAATGCGTTGACACAACCACATGATGCATACGTCTGGTTCCGGTGCGGCTTTAAGTGTGATGGACTTGTATTGGTAGGCAGACTTTCCGCCCACTTCATGTTCACCACAATGAAGCTATTGAATATGTTTACATCGCCGTGAGTAAGGTGTTTCTGTGGATCGAATGCCGAGATCGTGGGGCACACAACTTCAGATTGGCAAAGCACGCCATAGTACATGAGCAAGACGGGGCATATGCGAGACCACTGTCTTGAGTAGAGCTGTTGAGGTTTTTTGGCTTTAGGTGCATATGACTTATCGTTTTCAAGAGATTTAAGAGCCCGGGTGACTCTGGGATGGGATGTTTGGGCCGTATCAATGTCACATTTCTTGAGGTATGTTCGTACGTGGGAAATGTAATTTCTGACCGACCTTGGTATTGGTACGATGCTAGGTATTCTATGCATGCGCAGATGTGTTTATACATGGGGTGTCTGGGCTGAATGAACGTCTGTTGGCAGAAGGCTATGTATGTCTCCACCACCGACTGGTAGTTTCTTTTTGTTCCAGCTGCCCACACCTTTTCTTGTCTTAGCGCCGCCAGGTCCAGATAAGAAGCCAGCCCATTTCGGTTCCTGCAATTGAGTTTGGACAATATAAAGTTAATGGCATACATGCATGGGTCAATTTCGCTGAGTCTATCATTATGAGCGATATTATTTACTTCGTTAACATATTTTCTGGCGATGTGCCTGCGGCTTAATGCATCTGCTATACGGTTTTCAACCCCGGGTATATGTTTGTACGAGATGTTAATATCATGCACTGCCTGGACCATCCATGCCATTCTAGCGGATTCAACCATAACCTTATTGCGTCCCTTGTCCATCGTTAATACTGCTACAGCGGCTTCGTTGTCGCACAGTACCTCAATATGTGAGCCCCTGTCTGCTGGTGTTATGAAACTATGCAGTGCTATGACTACATTGGCCGCCTCTAGCTCAGATATGTTTTTGTGAGTGGGAATACCTGTCTCCTGTACATGAGCCTACCGTCACTTCCCCCTATACCGGTGAGGCAGGCATCAACAGTTATTACTCTGGTGGGCGTTGTGGCTGGTATTAGCGACACCCCGTTCCAAGACTCACAAAAAGATTCAAACCAGGTCAAATCGGCCTTCATTTCTGCATTGACATTGGTGTATTTACCTTTCATCTCCCTTAGTGTGTCGAGGAGTCGTGAGATGAACAAACGTGCCAGCTTGATGCACTTGCCAATATGTATGAGGCGTCCTATCAGGGACTGGAGCTCTTTTATACTCATGGATCTGCGTTTCTTGAATTTTTTGACTACATCAATGGTGTCTGCGATTTTGTCTTTAGGTATGGAGAGACACATGTTCGCTGCATCTATGTCTACCCCAAGCCAGCGGACTTTGGTGGCTGGTGGCTGGTCTTTTTCGATGGCTCTGGGGAGTCCGAGTTCTTTGAACAGGTTTGCTGCGAAGTTGTGTGCGATCATGCTGGATGCCCTGTCGGGAGATACAATAATCAAGTCATCAAGATACATGTGTGATGTAATAACATTTTGTTTGAGGATTGCGACAATAGCTTTTGCGATCCTTTGCATGTGGTAACTCGATGCCCTGCTGCCGAATGGCATAGTAATGTCAAGATAGCTACCCTTCCAAGAGAGGCAGAGCAGTGGCCAATCGAGGGGGTTGGCGCAGAAATTTTTGTATGCGCGAGATATGTCCAGGGAAAACAGGTATGCCTTGGGGCCCATGCCAACCATATCTCCCACCAAGTCATCTACTGTGGGGAGCGAGTGTACCTTTTCTTCCCCCCACAAGCCATTTTTTTGAATATAAGCGTTTACTGATTTTTCAGGTGGGTGAGTGAGATCTATTATAACCCTCCTGTCTTCACTTCCTTTCTTTTCCCGCGACATGAGCGGGGATGTGTGGGACCAATCAGCGAATGGGGGTTTATCGAAAGGTCCAAGGATTCCCTTATTTCTTTGCTGATAAAGGAGTCGATTTTGTCAGGGAAGTTTGTTGCGCTAGTATGGTTTTGCCCAGGGGGAAGGTCAGATACGGGACCCATGTATCCCATGGGAAATCCAAACTTAATAAGGTCGAGGAGTTCCCTGCCTTCGGCATTATTGGGGAGATGTCTGTCCCAAGCATCGATATTTAAACTGGTTGGTAAAGTAATTCTGCAACCGAGTGCATTTGGGACACCACTACAGCGTACATTGTCATATATGTCTGCATAAGATTTGAAACCTTCTAAGTTTGCGCGGCATGGCCATTGTTTCTTCCTATCTTCTACAAAAATCATTGGGGATAAGTCTATTCCTTTTGAATCGGCTTTGCCAGCACATATCATCTGAATATGGTCAAATAACAAGCTCGTACCTTCAGGGCCCGTATGGTTACGTTGGCCTCTAGGATCATCGGTCTGTGTGTGCGTGGCTATGTGGTGACCGCCATCTTGGTTGTTTACGGGCTTCCCCCGAGACTCTTCTCGGCTGGCGCATGAGTTGGCGCGAGAGGAGCTGGCTATGATGTCATGTTGCCTGGAGATTCTGGGATTCCCGTCGAGAGGTGATTCCCCGTCATGCAGGCAAGGCGCTGGGTAGTCTGAATGTGAGAGAACTGACATGTGATGAGAAACAGGTACATGATGTTTAGGAATAAAAACAGGCGCTTCAACATTAAGTGTAGATGAAGCGCCTATTGGCCGTTTTTTGCGTTCTGATAACTGCCGCTGTTGTGTTGGCGTGTGGCGGCTGCCCCTGCCTGCGCCAGTGCGCTGGCCTGAGCATGGCCATTGCGTGCCGGGTCCTGTGCACTATGTCTCATCCTACGGTTACACTCCGATACCGGGTGCATACACGACCTTCCAACAGAGTCACAGTACGAGCAGAAGTGAGTGGCAAATATTGACCCGTCTCTATGACTGGAGGTATTTCGGCAGCCATTTTTTTAGTTGTAATGTCTGCAAATGACCTCCTGAAGCCCGCTGTTTGATGATGGCCCCCTTTGCTGGCTATTATTTTGGACATGTCCCGAATGAGCACCCCCAAACTGTGCGTTACCATTATAGTTATTAGAGAAAGGGTTGGTCATACATAGCCTGACTCTTTCCTCCTGTATAACATCTCGTTTGGCCCAATCAATGATCCCACTTTCTACTGCGTCCCAAATGTACTGAGACCAGCGTCTCACGGTGGGCCATGGACGCTCTAGTGAATCCCTAGTGACACATTTAAGGCTGTGCATAATATGAACTCTATCTTCCTCGTCATATGACCGGTGGTCTTCAAGGAGGGCCAAAGTGACATCAATATACTCTAGGGCTGATAGGCTACTTCTTGCTTCTAGCTTTTGTTTTATGGTATGGACGCCCTCTCGGTAAATATACATATATATATACGGCTTAGCCAGTATGTGAGAGGAATGAAAGTCATGTATAAGGCTCATCTTACCGCCGAATTGATGTGTAAACCTCTCTCTTTCCATTTGCCTGTCTAGGTACCCGTCTGTCTGTATTTGGTGGCGTAGAATCTTAGGGGCGCGGAGACGCTTCTTGGACGCTGCCTTCTTGGCCTTTTTGGAGCTGTGGCAGGGCTCTTCCTCCTCCTCCTCCTCGCTGGCCTCAGACTCGGTCGCCGGCTGTTGCACTCTTCTGCCTCCCTGGCCCAACAACACATCCAGCTTGGTAGAGATATCAGACATGTTTTGAGATAAGCATTCTGCCGTCCATTTGCTTGAGCTTTGTCCCTTTCTTGGCCGGGGCCTTTACCTTCTTAGGCGGCGGGGTGCTGTCATCAGCGGACTCGCTGTGTTTGACTCGCTGCTAGAACCAGTAACCACCTCGGGCAGTTTGGCTTCTAGGTCGTCTGTGGGTTTTCCTCCTTTACCCATTTTGAAAAGTCTGATATATACCAACTGGGAGCTGTATAGGCAGCAGTAGTGTGTGTGAAGAGAAGTGTTGTGGTTCGAGATGTAACACAACACTTATTGAACTTCAACCCCAAAGAAGAAAAATTTGAGGTGCGTCTGTGTCGACGTTTGAAGTTGAAGTGAGGAGAAGGTGGACATGAAACCGTGGCTTTCGTGTGGGTATTTATAGATTTGGATTGTTTATGGGGTGGGGGTAGGTAGGGCGGGATAATGACCTGGCATGACCACCAGTCATGCCCTGAACATGACGTTCGCTCAGACAAAGCGTCAATGACGGCCGTCACAGAATGCGTGTGCGGCATTGGTACTTGCGTAACGGTCGCGCTGTGCCAGAGTTATTTTGGTCTGGCAGACCAAAATTATTTTCAACGGGAAGGTACGGAAAATAACTCACAAATATGGATTTATATGATCAAATCAGGAGAGCCATGGGTAAAGGGTATTCAATTGTATTCAATTACTATAGATTTGACCAAACTCTCAAAAAGGTAAACATGGGAGTCGCAGTGCGACGCATGGCTCTCAAATTCAATATGTTAGGATTCTAGAGCTTCTTGTGCTAATGAAACATACGTACATAGTGGTTGCAGGAGCAGGTGGGGTAATGCTTTCCAGCTGAAATATGACAAAATATTTAATTCGAGCATGTAGCCTATAATTTACTCCTATGGAAAACCCCCACAGAACTAGCTCAACAACTAAATGTAAGAGCATTAATTAGTTACTAAACTCAAGAATGGCTTGAGGATACTTTATAATATAATATTTACATTCTTAAATAGGGACGGTAAGATAATTGCAAGAACTAAAACATTCACTTCAATAATGTTAGGGCTTCATAATTGATCCTCTTCTTCTAATTCTAAAATAAAGGGACATCCCTTAACATATCTGTAATGGCAGGATGTAATTTTGTGTTGCATATAATGTCTAGTCGAATAGAATTATCTTTTTGATTTAACAAAGGAACTCTATTCCCATTATGGATCTTTTTTTGTACTACAGCAAACAAATTCTATTTCACCTTCTCCCCTCACCTCTCTTCCATAATACTAATAAATCTCGGAAAACTTCAGCCCCAAACAATACAACGCCTTTAATTACAAAGCTTAGCAAATGAACTGAGCTTCTGTTATCACAAAGAATATTGGACGCATTTAAAAACTTACCTGGTAACCTTGATTCACCACTATTGGACTCCTGTGTAGATGTAAGAAGTATAGGATAACACAATTAATGTATAACTTGAGACATCGAGAGAAAATATGCATGTGATGTGTTAATACAGAAAAGTGATTTTGAGATCGCATCATATTTGAAAAGGTGTCATCATGCTGATTCCAATGATGGTAAACATTAGGACATCTAATAAGTACTTCGATATTTTGTATACAATAATGTGACCCGCCAAGCAGAAAGGGACCTTCCTGCGGGAGTTATAGTTCCTGGTATTCCCGCTAGGAGTCACATCATATTCATGACGTCACTGTCACAAATGTTTATATTAGTAATTCTGAGAGGGAGGTAACTTTGAAAGTCTGTAACTTTACTATTTGTTGGAGTATCAACAAAATTCTTTCACTTTTATAATGTTCATTTCCCCTTCTGCACACCCGTGTCATTATTTTTTTAATTTTTTTTTAATATTTTTTTTGTACATGTGATGTGTCACAGGAAAATGGGTCACTCCCTCAACCTATTTGAGATCATCTACTGAAAACTGACATAACTTTACAAAAAAACCCATATCTCGGCAAATTCTGGGAATTTTCAAGTATTTTTTTCGGTTATTGACTCGGGAGGACATGCAGATTCAGAATCTATAATACACCCAAATTAAAAAATTTGGCCCTAGAGTCCCCTTTCTGCTTGGCTGGTCACAGAAAAACATCAAAAAAGTTAGCGATGCTTTCTGGATGGTCAATCACAAGTAAAGTATATTCAAATATATATACTCCTTAGGCAACCTCAGATATGCATATGTAGTGATATTCAATACTCTAGGTGTCATTGTATCTTATATTTGGTACTGTTGATTAGTTCCACTGAATAACAACAGAGGTCACTACTATTTGTAGTACTGCTAAAGCCATTGCTTTTATATCTCATCAATCTACATGATCAATGTAACTATTACCTATCAAGACTTGGCTCAAGGTATGGAGTTCAATACTATTTACCATAATGTGTCAATATGTGTATAAGTGTCTGTGATTTATGCTTCATCCCTCAACATGTACTATTTCATCATATCATTGTGTATGTATGCTGTATGTTTCCATTAAACACCATGAACTCTTAGGGAGCTAAACTACCTAGGAGCCCTCTGAGCCTAGTTTCAGGCAAGAGGCCGGCGGAGGGTTGTGTGAATAAACCAAGAATGAAGTTAAGCTTGTGTTCTGGTTGTTCTTTGCTAAGTCCGAACCTGGATTGTGTTGGAAGAACACTACAATTGGTGCCGTGACCAATTCTTAGCCTCAACTCCTCTGCTGCTGTGGCCCTGTGAGATTCTCTGAGGAATCAAGATTTGCTTGGACTTTTCATGCTGAAAAATCCTTGCATTGTCCCTTGTTGTCCCTTGATCTGGAATCATGGATTTCAGTAGTGCAATTTCGGATTTGGAATTTCGGAATTTCGGAATTTCGGATTTGGAATTTCGGATTTTCAGATTGGAATTTCGGATTTTCGGATTCATGGGGAAGATGTTCCCAAGAGCAAGCATATGCCTGGGCAGTGTGTTCTATGCAAGTGGTGATTCACAATTCACTAGGCACTGAGCTCATATTATTCTGGGAATTTGCTGGGTCTGAAAGGATCTCATCATGATGGGACAGAATCTCTTGTTCATTTATTTGAACTATGGGATAGCAGAATAGAAAAGACTCCAGACCTCCTATAGCTCTTGTTATGGGTTGATTCTGAAGCTGTGGCAATGACTGGAAATATGCGTTTGGGAATCCTGTAGGTAGTTATTGGCAATAACTACTTCAGTGCCCAAGGTTTTTGAGTACAGTCATTGCATATGCAGGCTTTGCAGTCGTTGCAGGGTAGGAGGAAAGGAGGATTTTCCGAGGATTTTCTTAAAAGACCAGGCCAGGGGCCAGGATTTTAAGGAAACCTTGTAAGCCTCGATGGACAAAACTACTTCATAGTACCATAGTCCGAAGGTAATCTATGTGTAGTACAGAAGCTCGAGGTTAGTGCCTAGGCACTGGGAGTAGGGAGGGCAAGCCAACAAAAAAGGGCAACCCCGACCGAAATCCAGAGATACTAGTTCGCTGCCGGAGGGAAAATACCTTTCCTGAGGGAAGATTCGGATACTGGCCCTGGTAGTAAGCTGGGGACAGACTGAATCCCAAGCTGTGGAGGGGTCAATTCTTGTGATGGACATGGTTTCCCATAAGATTGCCCTAATGCAGAAAGTTTCAGTGTTGCAAAAGAGAACTTTGGAGATTCTGGATTATCTAATAGTCCAGGAGAGATGGTATGCCCCAGTGGGAGTGGGTGGTCATGGATATTTCCTTGGAAATTCTATGATTCCTTTCCTCTTGTGCCACCTATGGTTTCGGCTCGCATGGTGTGTGTAATGGGAGAGGGTACACTCATTTTCACTTATTGGAGTATGCTTTGTTCGGAGCTACAGGACAGACAGGATTACATGTTTCGTGCTCAGTGGTCGCAAGGTGACTGAACACAAGACTGGGTCCATGACTGTAGTCTTGACTGGTTAGGATTGCTATTCTTGGATAGGAACTGGTATTCAACTAGGGAAAAATCCAAGAACGAAGAATAGAATCCTCTGTGAAATCCTTTGAGGTGAGATGATGGGAGAATAGGTTTAAGGTGACATTGAGAAATCTAGTTACCTAGCCAGATCTCTAACTCTTGCTAAACTGGATAGTATCAGTGACTCAGAAACAGGAAGATGGATGTGCGAGTCAGACCAGGAATTGCTGAAGGGTTTTGCCTTGGGAATCCTGCGTACTTATGTATCAGGAGACAAGAAATCGCCGTGGCACCCGTCTACAATTCGTCCAGTAGCTGGTGAGAAAACAGAAAGAAGTGACAGTTCATAGGAAGTACCACCTATGAACTGGAGCCGCTGAAGGTCTTATGAGAAGACTACCTGAAACTGTCTTTTGATGAGGATGGTCTGATGCAAGCTGCCAACTTGCATTGTGAACCTGAATTTACAGAAGCTGCGGAAGGCAGGTTGGAATATTCTAAGACTGGAAGATGGTTGAAAAGTGGCAGGGAAGGAATGTCCGAGAAGGAGTAGATCACTACAGGCAGACCCCAGATTGTCCGAAAGGAAATGAGGGGGAGGAGGTGCTGTAGATCTTTCTCAAACTTCTCGGAATAAGCCGAAACCTCGAAGGAGGTGAGGGGGTTGACAAGGGAAATCTGTTGATAAATCTGCAGTTTCCCTAGCTGATCCAGGACCAACCACCACTAAGCCTAGGTCAGGCAGGCCCAGGAAGGTTTTATCAAAAGTGGATAAGACTAAAGTAGTGACAGTCCATGGGAGAAAGTGCGGGAGGCCAAAGACTAAGATGGATACACCCATTTTGCCAGTGGCGCCCCCTTGTACTGTTGAATAGGAAGCCTGGTCGGCCGAGGAAACAACCAGCTTGGATGTTTCCATGCCTCCAGTGCAACCTAAGAGAAGATCAAGAAGGCCAAGGAATTGCTCCAAAGCCATCAGATTCTTCTTCCCCTAGCCTGGTAAGAGCTCAATGTACACAGAGAGCTCCAGTTCGGTTACATAAAGATTGAAATGGTACGAAGAGAGAGAAATTTCCAAGCTGATTTCTTTCTCACTTAAAAGTACACAACGAGAAGTCAGACGAGTGACATGCCGAATTCAGTTGCTCTGTCCCCACATGACATGTAGATTTACTTCTATATGACTGGGAGATCCTGGATTCTGGAAAGTATTTGATTTGAACGCTAAGTGTCGCTTGTGCCCAGGCTTGCCCTGCGAGTGATGGTAACTCGGAACTTGCTGTACGGCCAGAATCTATTGATGGTAAATAGAGTGTTGCTTCAGACTTGGCTGGATAATCAAAGAAATCTAGGATAAATTGCTCTCTGATGTCTCAACAGAGGACCAGCACAGCCAACCATGCTGAAACATGGTCTGCGCTGTAGGAGACCTGGTTCAGAGACAGCGGGAAGGTGCTCTGGTGATGGTACCTCGCAATTTCAGGTTGCAACATCTCTAATGAAATAGGCTCAAAGTGGAGACAAAATGTGATCCAACTCTTGGAGAAACAGTTCATAGTGTGAAGATTAGCCTTCTGCCAACCGCAACATGTATCAAAAGAGTAAGTAATAGGTAAATAACGTCGACTCAACACTCACTACTTCTTGGACTTGTTTGTCCAAGTTCTACTTGTCCACAGAAAGTCAGCTAGGCATCTTCTTGGACTTATTCTTGGAGGCTTGACCTCACTCAATATTTCTTGGACTTGTTAATCCAAGCTCTACTTGTCCACAGAATGTCAGCTAGACATCTTGGACTTTTCTTGGAGGTTTGACCTCACTCACTATTTCTTCAGACTTGGGTAGTCCAAGGTCTCCTTTCACAGTTGTCATTGTCCAAAGACAGACAGTACCTGTGCCTCTAGCAATTTTGCAGCTCAGCCTCAGACTGGAGTAGACATGTTTCTCATCAGACTCAAGACAATCTGAAGCCCAGCTCCTTCTGCTTTTCTTTGAGTGAATATTTAACAGTTTCAGCATGCTCCTGCTTGTCAACTTACATTATATCATTCAAACTGAGCCAGGTTTGCGCTGCTAATTCTCTTTTCATTCAGGAAAGTGGTGAATTTTATTCTAGAGTATGGCTACTTACTGTTTGGGTGTTATAAATAACCAAGAATGAATAAACCAAGAATGAAGTTAAGCTTGTGTTCTGGTTGTTCTTTGCTAAGTCCGAACCTGGATTGTGTTGGAAGAACACTACACATAGATAGATTTGGTACACCTATTTATGTTACAAACAGCGCAAAGCGCACTGAAAATGAAAACATTCTGAGCAAGGGTTCTTGTGGGAAAGCAGTAGAAAAAGTTAATATGATTTTACATAGGCCTATATTTCATTTCTGCCGATTGGATGTATTAGATTTTTAATGTTTCCCACCATTGATATGATTGAAAAAATATTAAAATGCAAATTTCGAATGCCTCGAGTAAGAAATACATCGTTTTGAGCCAAGGTGTGCGTCGTCTAAGTAACCATCCCATGCGCGACGTCTTATACAATCAAAACGCAGCTTTGAGGACGTGAGAACGGATATATAACCAGACTCACCTATGCGTGGAGAACGCAAGTTGCCTACGTTACTTCAATGGGCATTCCGTTCTCCACGCTTTCAGAGGTGAAATAAATGTATACTGTATGTATGTATGTATGTATGTATGTATGTATGTATACATGTATATATACATAATTATTATATATGTGTGGTGTTTAATGACAATTCAGTCTTCATGTTCTGCGAGCGGACACAATTTTATATCAAACTCAAGGAATGTGCAGAGGGCTTTAGGATAGGAATGGCTAGTTACAGTGCGGATACAGTAGCTGTAAAAAGCTCAGGTGGATGGCCTCACTGATCGGATATAGCTTCCTCGAGACATGCCCTTCCTTTTCAGTTTACGCCGAGATAAATCAGAGCCTGGCATTAAAATAGGACTTCTAGACTATCTGAGAACGATGACTGTGAAGAATGGGCGAAAACGCCAGGTATTTAACGACCATCGTGCATAAATGGGATGGAATAAAGATGTTCGGAAGCAATCGATGATTTACTACTTTCTCCGCTGAATGTTAGTGTGTAAACTATTTTCTTAACATATAGATTGTTGGTTGTTGGCAACCACCTGCTTTCAGATTAGCTTCCATGTGTTTTGATTACAGATTTGCTTTAGGGGGAAACTAGTTCATAATTTAAAGGAGTAACTAGACTTTGCTAGGTGTTGTGAAATCCGACACGTTTAGGTCAATTAATGTACTGCAGGGCATAACAAATTATATATGGCGGTGTTCCTTTTAATTATGACTGGCATACCATGGCAAAACATGGCCACTATGGACGGGGACAATAATTATAACCCCAATCTTACATATTGTAAGCAAGTTTTCCCTTGGCGTTTCCGTTTGCCTTTCCCCTAATCGCATGCAGTGCTGGTGGCACTGCAATTATTTTGAATCGGCATCAATTAAATCATTTTAAAAGATTAATTGGATAGTGGAAATGCGCCGATTTCATTCCAAATTCGAAACAATGTTTTGATGCATTGGTTTCATTAGGAACAATGACCTCCCAACCATGTTTCTGGGAAATAAAATAAAAAAGTGAAAAAGAAAATTAAAGTGCGTGGGTCTTTCGCTTGTGCACCAACATTGTTATCTGTGATATTTTCAAGGGAATTCCAAATGAATTATTAGTCAGTGATGTATCATCTTTTTCTTTGATCTTATAAGATATTCCCTCGGTATAAATTGTTGAAATGATATAATTATTTTCTCACAGACAATCACTAGCTTTTGCTAGACTATTCCCAATAACGAGACCTTTGAATATATACTTCTCAGCTTTTCTGTTTTGGGGATGAACATTTATGTCATATTCTTACCTCTATTTCTTAGTGATATGTCTTCCTTAATGGAGGTGTGGTATCTATTTCTCCAATGAAAAACTACTTTAAGCAGAAAAATCTTATATCATCACTGAAGCAGTAATACTCTTGTATAACACATTGCTTGACACTTCCCAGCCAAAAGGCATTCGTAGACCCCCATTAAAATCCTCTGCAATTTCTTTAGCTGTCCTCTTTCACTACACGGATATGAGGGGTTTATTTTGTTTTTCTTTTACATTTTTTTACCAGGACTAGATCACCGCAATGGTGGTCTTCCCCTAGTCTTGCATTTGAGGGTTGGAAATCGAACAAAATGGAATTAAGATGACAGGTTTCGGAGTATTATTTCCTGAAAAAATAGTCTCTTCTATGTAATCCTAAATAAATGACACTATTAAGGAATTTCGAGCCTAAAACGTGAGGAAAGGTAAACATAGTTATTTTCTTAAAATTTGATTTCTTAGTCGGGGGTTTAGTCCAAACAGGGGGGCGGGGAATGTTCAGCAGTCCTACAGGTTAGGTGCCTGGTGCCTTGTCTGCATATTAATCATAAACATAGGGGTCGTTGCATAACAAATGTCTATCTACAATGTTGTAGACATTTGTTTCTACGACTACGATGTCTGTCTGTGACTCGTAAAAATAAACGATAGTTGCATTGCATAATAATGAATCGTGAAATGGAGTGGAGTCCTTGTGGCTTCCAAAATGACATTAAATGACAACTTAAAGGTAGAGAGGTTTTAAAACGCCGACATGGTGCATGTGAGAACATCGTCCATAAAGGCTGGGTTCCACTGGCCGGCTACTACTCCCGCTACTCTTCCCGTTGCTTTGCTCCCGCTTACTCAGAAATGTAAGCAGACATGTTATTTTCACAGAGAAATGGACACATCAAGTAGCATGAGAAGTAGCATAGAGTGGTGCCATTGCCCCGCTTCAGCCCCCGCTTCAGCCCCCGCTACTTCCCGCTACCTCCCGCTACAAAGTAGCAGCTGGTAACTACGTATGCTTCAAATCAATGTTTGATTGAAGCGGGAGCACTCTACGCTTCGAAAACGCTCCAAAAGAAGCGGGAAGTAACATTACAAATACATGGCTTTGTAGCGGGAGCCAATAGCACCCATCCCCATTACTCTCACACAGCGAATATAGCATCATTTATTTTTCACCAAAATGATGTATGTCGATATTTTTCCATGAAATAAATAACCATAACCATAAGTATTTAGGTTTGATTTTTGGTCTCATTACGGCCATTCTTTTTTTTGTCCAACATCGGATCTTTATTCATTAGAAACATGGGTTATTACGGCCATTCTTAGAGTAAAAAATAATCCAAAACATTTATCATGTCAGTATTGACGCAGTGTAGAAAATTGATCTTGGATGCCAAGAGATGTGCACATTTGTCGTAGAAGATGTCAAATGTAGATTTCATTCATTATTATGCAATGCACCTGTTGTAGACTTTTACGAGTCGCAAATAGACCTCATAGTCGTAGAAAAAAATGTCTACGATATCGCAGATGGACATTTGTTATGCAACGACCCCATTGTTTTCCTTTTTCAGAAGTTAAGAATCTATTCTATTGATTTATGATGGTTTTTCATTTAGTTCTTATTTTTTTCATATCTTTTTACAGCTGTAAATATTGAAGATTGCCCTACGGACATAGCATTTTCATGTTGGTCTCCACACTCAACCCAGAAATGATCTTTGATCTGACCATCGCATATATATTTTTTTATATTAGTTTTGTATTTATACAAAACTAATATAAAAAAAAAACTCATGATACATAGAATTCATAATTAATTAAAGAAAAGTATTTACTATACTTTCCTTTGCATCAGAATGCTATAGATACCTCAGACACAATTTGCAAGACTTAATGGCCCTCTTAATATTGCATACATTAGTGTCCATGTATATTCTTCTACGTTGTAACGTTACATCTCTATATTTCTACGGAGTCCATTAGCCTCTTGAGGGGATCGTTGCAAGACAGGTTGTCATTGATGTTGATACTAAAGTATTTGAAGATCTGAGTTATTGCACTCAATATTTAATTGGGTGATGCTGTTCCTTTTTCTGCGAAATATTTGATATTTTAGTTTTGGCCTCGTTAATTTATAGGCAATTATTTTTTTACACCACTCGGCATATAAATCAATGCACCGTTGTGCCTCAGTCTCAATCACAATAAAAAGTTAAATGTTGTGATGCCATGACCGTTTATATTGATTTTAGCTTTCAACTTTACTTTTTCATTTTGCCCTTTGATGATAAACTTAAATTATTAAGCACACTTACGGTGTAAAATGACCTTCTTAGGAAGAAGCGAACGTAAAAGATGGGGAATATGGCCGATTCCCCATCTTGCAGGCACCCTCTGACGTAAACGGAACTTCCAGTTCCCATGATCATCAATATAAAAATGCTGACAAAATGATTGGTCACCAGGATCCACATTGATGGATTCTCTGTCACCACAATGTTGTGAAGCATCCACCCACCTCTCCACACGTTCACAACGCCAACTGTAAGAAGTTTGATACATGAATTTAAATATAATTTCTTTTTTTGAAAGTCACTAAACATCTGATGAATATATTACAGACATGCAATTTGCGAGCAATTCATTCTACTTCATGGATAACTCTCCCAGTTTTCTGAGAGAGCAGCAATTCCTTACTTGTCCAAACAACATGCAATCACACTTTCTATTTAAAGAAAGAAGCGAGTGGAGGTCATGCAGATGCAAATGTGCTTGCACCGAAATGTTCATTAATCTGGAAGTCTAAATTCGGAGCAATATCTATTGCTATGTTTTTATTGTTGAATATGAATTGCCTTACCAAGACCAATGGAAACGAGAACGTCTTGTAAAGCCACTCTGAGGATAAATGGGAAGTCTTTGCCCATTGCTTCTGAACTTGATTGGGCTGAGTATTGAAATGCCAGTGCCACGAACACCAATCCATAACCAGCGCCTAGAGATAGGAAACAGCTAATACTGTGATCTTCGGGATAAATTAAATCATCTGCAATACCCCAAACACCTCTCCATAGAGAAACCACGAGGATGTATATCACAGAACTACTAAACAGGACATCCAGACAAAAATTCTCCATTTCACTTCTTGTGCTGTTTCTCCTAAACCTAGTGGAGCAGTCAAAGATTCTATCTGAAATATCTGTGGTGACAGATAAGGGGACAGAGACGCTGTTCATCAGTGAACGTAGGAGAATCAAGGCACCATATCCAACAGTTAATGATGTCAAATGTGACTTCAGGTCAGTATTGCCAATTTGATCGGAAAGAATCCAAACTCCGCGCCAAAATCCAATCGTGGAAACGCCCATAATATACAAAAACAGGTGGTAGCCGATAAACCATTTAAACGAAATCAATGATTCGGCATATAGATATCGTTTAAATAGATTCTGAAGTAGGCTACTAAGTAGAATGAGTGGGAGGCCGGTGGAGCCACACACTATAGCTGAAGTCAATAAGTCATCATTATAGATCAGTTGATCCATTAGTTTCCAGGTAGACCACCAGTAGCTAATGACTAGAGGAGATATGACGAAGGAGGTAATGAAATAATCCAGCAGGGTGAGCCATCGTAGACTCCAAGGTACGATCACCAAATGGCAGTCGGAACGTAAAGGCGGTCCCATTGTGCCTACCTCCGTTCTTGGTGCAAAGGGAGAATCCCATTGTGGCTTTGGTAGATTGGTTAATGTTGTCGTCGAGCTTTCTGGCACCATTTATTGCTGAAAATAATATATATTGGAAATTTCAGTTATCATTCTTAATATATTTTTAATTTTAAAAAAAGCTGGCTATTGTGTGTGATATAATCACTAATTCAATTAACACCTTTTATCATTCTGACTTGTAGCCAAACAGCTAGAGGCTAATATGTCCATTACCTCATTTCTATCTTAGTATTCCTAGATATTATATTGTGTGAACAACACCTGGGAGCACCTTTATATAATTAACAACAACTTCTAGTACTATACAAGATACGGAGAATCGGTTTTTTAATTTAAAAGGAATAACTCTGAATTGGAATATAACAATATACGCTGCATCGAATAGAGCTACATTTTTTAGACATCGTATGGAAGTTATTTTTTCTAACATATTATTTCTGGTAATTAACTAGCGTGAAAATACACCTCCTAGAATGTAGCATCGTGTTTTCCGCGACCTTTAATCAACCTGTCGTTTTAAATTTCTGACACGTAATTATTTGAATTTAGTTGTCATGTTTGGCTCTATCATTGGGACATTAACACTACCTCTTGGTTATTATGCATGTTTCCAGAGAACTATAAGAGATTATAGTTTAGCCTGTTTTCTTAGGAATGCTATACCTCTATATTCTAATACTCTGCTATAGTGATCTGAAACGCAAGGTGACGGAATAAAAATAATTAAGGAATTTAATTTAATTTTGATATGCGTCCTAAATTAGCCGATTCCTCTGAATTCCAAGTTTAACAAGTTTATACCTGAAAAGTGTATATATATAAATCTCGCGAAATGGGGGCAATGGGTGATTTCAGAAGTCATTTTTTCAAACTTCTCAGAATTAGGAAATGTTTGTGCATTGATAAATAGGGTATTTGGGGAATGTAACCTGAAAATCGCTACTGGATTGGGTGAATATTTCTCTCCCAGCATCAATTTGAATTTTAAACTTATTTTTTCCTAGGTGCCTACGTCGGGGTAAGCCTTGTTGATTTATGAACTAAAACTGTGGGGAGTTACTGACAAATAAGAATTTACTTTTATCATTATACTCCTCCCAACATATTGGATGACATATTTTGAGAGTTTTGGGAGGATCTGTAATGTGTAGAGGCTTGAAAAACTTTCAAAAAAATGCCCCAACGTAGGCACCCCACCCCCGACGTAGGCACCCCACGTGGCCCCGACGTAGGCACCTATCCAAATCATTCACAAAAACAGTTGCAAAACATTTAGGTATTTGTCTACACATATTGATATGTCATCACACTGAGAATCACATGTATCGTGTCAGGAATAAATAAAATATATAGAGTCTACTTGCTGCCACCAAGGGCCTACATGAAGATGGGTGCCTACGTCGGGGGCGGTATGACTAAAAGACGCACAGCACCGAAAACCCGCACAGCATCCGCACAGCATCCGCACAGCATCCGCACAGCACCCGCACAGCACCGCCGCTACTTTCAGGAGTAATATTAGACTTACCTCTTCACAGTTTTTCACATGAAATATTCAATTTATAACCGGGAAATTTTAGGATATCAATAATGATGGGTAGAACTCAAAAGCCAGTAAATATGGGATGGAATAGTTAAATAGTTTTAATGTAATTAACTGTCGAAGTTGCAAACAAATAAAACTTCTGTTCAGAAAACGCTCACTGTATGAAGATACCAGAAAACGGGAACCCGTTTTTAATACGTTCATACTATATGGGCACTTCTCATGAAACGTCGACAAGTTCCTACATCTATATTTCATGATAATGAGTCCTTTAGAAAAAGAAATAGCTTGGTATCCGATTAAATTCTGTTTTACTTAATGCTTTTGTAAATTATACTTGATAAGGTTACAAAGCGCAAGAGGACAGCAAAGACAACTAGTATGAAAAAAACATTATACAATAAATGTGATGTGTATTACACTGTATGACAATGTATAAACGTCCAAGTTGAAATTGATATTGAGAGAGAATTGGAAAAATATTGATATTGAAAGATAACGCTAAAATGTAATACATGTATTATACGGTCCAAATAAATAATCCAAATGATATTCGAAAATAATAATAACTTTGTATAATGAAAAACTACCAACTTTCCCCGCTTATTATAGGGTTATTATTGTATCAGAATATAAGAAGAAAATATGAAGGGACACCAGTATCAACTGATTATGATTTATCTGTTTCCTTAGAATTATTAGTATTATTTCATGTTAATGTTCCGAATGAATATGGATGGGTGATGGATTATTATTTGATTGATCTATTGTGTTATATTGTGACTAAGCATTGAATAAACATTTTTCTATATATACACATGTATATGTTATAAGACATTAATTTGCGTTGATTTTCCTTTTATTGAGTATTTAATAAAGTTGCCCATTCTCTCTCGCAAGCATAAATTCAAAATAAACCACCAGTAGTTTCCACAAATATTACAACATATATCATGATATATCATGATATATGACTGGGAGAGTGATTTAATGACAGTAGATTAATCTAAATACCACAAACTTCGACAGCTATTTATCGTAAAACCATTCCAGCTATAAAACCCATATTTACAGCCTTTTGAGATCCGTATTCAGTAATTTGTATCCTTAAATATCATGGTGATCAGAAGAATATTTCATGTACAAAATGGCAAAGTGGTGCGTCTAATATTAGTGCGCAAGTAGCGGCGGTGCTGTGCGGGTTTTCGGTGCTGTGCGTCTTTTAGTCAGGGTGCCTACGTCGGGGAAGGTTTTCTGGCCATGTGGTAAACTATTTTCCACACATATTGTTCATATGATCATAATTTGAAGTCGTTAATATATATAAGATATTTTACATACTTTTGCCACTTTCGAACTAAAAACTCTTTGTAAATGGTCAGATCCTTTTTATGAAGTAGACATTCTGAAATAAATCCATGATTTTGAATGCCTACGTTTTCATTTAATTCATTTCAGGTTTTAAAAAATGTCTATTTTCACCTATATTTTGTCATTTTATGTACAAAATGCACATTTTCAGATTAATGAATCATATATGGCCAGAAAGCTCTAAGTCGGATCCATATGAAGGGAAAGATATAAAAACAAAACAAAATAAAAATCTAAGCTAGGTGAACCTTGGAATAAAAAAACGCTATATAACTGCCCGCATTTCGTGAGAATTGACCATTATATATGTTGCCTAAAACTGAAAGTGTGTATCAGTTATCTGAAGAGTGTATAAGTTGAATCAGAGGTTTAGATGAGTTTTTGTTAAAAAAAATTAATAGTAAACATTTTTAATATCCCCCAACATTTGTGACCCATAATAGTTCTCCAAGAAAGGCTAGTATTCTCCCACCTGTCAACCTCATTAGCAGAAAGCAAAACTCAAACAAATATATGTGACCCCCAACTCGTCATGATCCAGTTGTTCCTTTTCTGGGTCAAATGTCTGGTATATTCAGGTAAGGTATCATTAGAATAACATAGAGTGTAGGCGTTGTGTCGTATGGATGACTGTTTAATCGTTGCCCTCAACAGAATATCCATATTTGCAGGTGTCACTTAATTGCAAAATTGCAAAACATGCCTGTATGCCTTATATATTGTAAAACTCACTATTGTGCAAAACATTGATGGAATTCGGTTGATCGCGTTGTAGACAGATCTGTCTAGTGCGTGGGCTTTGGATAATTCAATTGGGCGTTTCTTACATCAGCCTAATATTTCCATTTAATATATTTCACTTGATCCTTCGGGGCTGTTATTCAGGGATTAATATCAGGGATATAATTCCAAAAGTAATAATATAAACACCTACCTTGTTGTGAACCATAACCGTAATCGACAACCTTCCCCTGTAATGTACTCGCTCCTATATAATGCACCCAGGTTCTTCACTTCACTAAGTAAATACTGTTATGCAGACAACCTGTAGCTGTATAGAATGACATATCTGACGGAGGCGCATTAGAGCCATACACTGTATTGAATATAAACTTCCTACTATTCTAATACACCTATTACGAGGCAAAACCATGCAGAACATAAGCAGCTAGCTGCAAGTGCCAAATAATTAACCAGCCAGTGAACTAAATAACAAATTGTGTATTTAAGCAAGGAGCGCGGATTCAAATACTCCGTAATTTTCGTGAAAAGGTGTAATGAAACAGCTCTACTTACAAGAAAACCTGTTATAAGGTTGGGATTCAAAGCAATCAGCAACCAATTCCTCGGGACTGAGTGAATTTATTACCCGATAAATAGTAAAAGTTTCAAAACTTTATTCAATAAGGATGGCAATAATTGCAGTCAACGTTTTGATGAAATGCGTTGATTCAAACGATCAACAAATTATAAAACCATAACAAAATTCGTTCTGAAATTGAAATGGTCCATTTTGTTCATTGGAGAGGAGACAAAGAAAACAATCTCACAGGCCTACACTGATTCGAAATGAATTGATAATTAAAACAACAACATTATTGTTGCTTCAAAAAGGAGTAATATTGCATATTTTTTCTTTCTGGGTTACTAAACCAAGCACATGTGGTGCGCGGCTCTGGATCAGTATTTGCTGAACCAGAGCCAGGCTCACGCGTCTATCGGGTATTTGACAGCAGGGTTTGGCCAAGTGTGTATTCTTGTAAGAGGGCGCTGGTCGCTGTTATGGTAGTTTGTCTGTACTGACCATCAGAGGTCATGGTAATCCGTTTGACTGTCTTTTAAACAATTTCATTCTATATACTACTCTGTAAACCTATGTGTATTGATGTCATTATTAGACCACATCTCAGTGCATTGTGTTTTTACATTCTACGGAATTAAAAATTCGTGAATGTTAGTGAATTGCGTACCATTCTGTCAATCATCCTGAGTAGCCAGTTCATGTGATACATTTTGAGGTGTTGGTTGAGGGTTGGTGTGAGGAGTATGGACACTTATCTGGGAGGATATCTGGATACCCATCTCTATGTGATGTAATTCACACCAACACTACTAACTTGGCACTTATGCAAAGACTGCTTGATTGACAACCTTCTACCATCTCTGCAGTAAATCCCTGAAGGCCAGTGTGACATCCTATTGGTTAGGACTGTTTGATTGACAACCTTCTACCATCTCTGCAGTAAATCCCTGAAGGCCAGTGTGACATCCTATTGGTTTACATGTCTTGTATTCTATTAGCTATCTTGGTTTGATTGACAACTGTAGAGAGGACCACCCATGACTGAATCTGAGTGATCTACACCTACTACACCCTTTGCGATTTCTGGGTTTCAAAAGAGTGTTATGTTCTTTATCCAATATTATTATCACAAAATTTACACATATAATTAAGCATAAGCATTTTTAATTAAATATTAAGCATTTTCAGTCGAGCAAAAACTAAACTGCTAACTATGACTTGCCATTGCGCACAAATAGTTGTCCGTAGAATTCGTTTCCTTGGGAAACGCACAATATATACATTAACTTAAACTGATTATAAAGTTAAACAGAAAAATAGTTCATTAAATGATTGATTAACTTAAAAAACTTATAACTTGTTATACTATTTGATTTGCCTGTTTGTTGAATGTTGGCCGAATCGTTGGCCCATAGCCATGACCAACCCCAGGTTTTGGAGTTAAGATAATTAAACAGAGAGTGCTGGTGAGGTCCATTAGATCCTGTTGTTGTCGTTGTTCTTTGATCTGATATATTAAGTTCCTTTAGTCGCTTAAGGTTATTGATCGGACACTACAGTCTCTATCCCAATTGGTATTTTATGTACCAAGATTTCCGGTTGTAAATGTGCATACGTTACAATAGTCAGAGGCATTTGGTTTTTCGAGTAGCTAATGAGAATTATAATTCAAGAGATTATGATCAAGATTACCAGTAATAGTATACATTTCAGAGTCAGATTACAGGATCCATTTGCCACTCAAATGGCATAGGATGGAGAGTTGGTGGTATAATAAGTAAGAGGAAAGTCAATTCTAATGGCACGTATATAGAATTAGACCATATTTTCTGGTTTGATTTCAAAGGTTCTATGTTTCCAATGTTTTGTTGCCTTGCAGTTAATTAACCTTGTGCTGGATCAGCAATGGGCTAACGTTACCATAACGAAATGAACCAATATTGGACAAACGTTTGGGGTAATGTAGAGAACCAACTTTGGGCAATGCTGGGTCAACTATGGGCAAGCATTAATCTATTGCTATACCACGTGAGTATGGAGTAAATTGCAGGTAAACCTTTTTTTTGCTCTACATGTTACGAAGTGCCGTTTAGAATGTTTCTGGTTTGACGTCACCATTGCAACCTTTTCTCAAATGTGCATTTTTTCAATTGTTAAACCTAGGTTGATTGGCCATGGAAACCATACTCAATCAACCATTTTTAAATTTCATCAACTTTTACAACCATTTGTTTTATTTAGTACGACAAACGAATAAATAAATGAGAGTTTTGCCAAATGTTTTACCAATTTGGTAAAATTGTAACAGTTCTAAATTACCCCCCTCATCTAATGTGTACCCCCTGGTAATTTAGACCTTAGGTTTAAATGACCCCCTCTAGACTAAGCGACCCAATGTGGCCCCTAAGGCCGGAGGACCAAACCATAACAACAAAAAACGGGTCACCACACTTCCACCTAGTGCTCTTTATCTGTTATATGGAAAAGAATGAATCTCAACTAGATGAAAAACTCCTCCCGTGGACCTCTCACTTGACGAAAAGTCGCCAAGTGGCAATGCCATGCATAAAAACCTCAGCTCAGCAATTCGACCCAAGCTCATTGGCCAACACCTATTGCGCAAATCTGCAAATAATTTCCAAAAATCCCTACGTTCCCATATGTACACACACTTCAAACCTGTCCCAGTCTCAAGCTTATTGATTTGAAGAGACATTTCACCCAAAAGTTTTAGGTC
Source organism: Sthenelais limicola (assembly GCA_942159475.1). Lineage (NCBI taxonomy): Eukaryota > Metazoa > Annelida > Polychaeta > Phyllodocida > Sigalionidae > Sthenelais > Sthenelais limicola. Next base: position 108,881,164 of record OW804096.1, on the reverse strand, counting down.
TTACTATAGTATAATTACGGAGTTCCAGCATTGCATGCTTACACCTATTTCTCTCTGTTTCTGATCGTTGCCGACATTACTCGGCTCACTATCACACGCTCGGCCACACTCGGTGAGCTTCGTGTAATGACGTCATAGGCGCGGGGATTCCCCACTGGAACCCTACCCAGAACGAGGCCCATGTAATGACGTCATAGCAGCAGGGAATCCACAGCGCCGATCGCGATGTGGAGATTAAAGCTAAGAAACGAAACGATTTGGAAGGCGTCGGGAGACGCCATAGGAGGGAGGTGGGCGGGATGGTGGGCAATGTCAATGTACAAATAATTCAATGTTTAGTAAAGTAAATAGCCCAAGACTTCTCCTGTTGTGACGATATCCTTCCGATTCCTGGTGCCACACATACTCTAGACGAGCTGGCGAAAATGGCATAATTATTAATTATGCACCGCATAAAACCCAAGCCAGAACAATCGCCATTCCTCCTTTGGAGATACAAATTATACTGGACAACTTCCTCCATGATCGGGAAACCCCCTCTATTTCTCATTGTCCAAGACCCAAAAGTTACATGAGTGCCTATGTTAGAGCCTTAGGGAGAGATTGGACCAAGAATTTTTAGCTCTTACTGGTATAATTACTGCATAACAGACCTCTCGCGTTCACGCTTTATCTGCATGAAGAACTTGAAAGCCATAACCATGCTTGTAGGCTCGGCATGACTTACACCTTGTGGCAATGTGGTAAACTAACAGGAAGTCAGAACTCGGAGAATGTTTTCTGACCCTCCCACCAGGTAGCGCCACCAGCAGCGCCACCAGCAGCGCCACCCAAACAGCTATAAACAGGGAATCCACATCGCCGTATCATGTGCATGATCGGCGATGGGGTCCACACGATTAAAGCTAAAAAACGAAACGATTTGGATGCGTCGGGAGACGCCATAGGAGGGAGGGAAGCAGGTAGGGTCTTGATAGTGTTAATCGACAAAAACATTTTATATTTATTGACGTAAAATGCCCGAAAATGATGTTGCGCCCCCAGCGCCCACCTGGTGGCATTATACCCTCTGGACCACATGCAGGCACTCACTACATCCTAAAGTAGCTTTAACTAACTAACTAACTACTACTACACTGTCATCTAGTGGTTAGTGCATAAAGCACGCTCACATCAACGCTCTAGTTTCTACAGTTATTTTTACCTTACCAAGCATAACATAAGCATTATAACATGGTGGCAGCAGTATTCAACTTGTCTGCATGAAAGAGGAGGAAAGTCTGGAGATCTACACCAAGCTTGTCATTGACCACTATCACAGGAGTGATAGCCAAATCCGAAATTCAAACTGACTGACATGACTCACATGGTTTCCAGCCTGAATGAATGGCTTCACCTCACCTAGTCAACAAGTGACCCACTTCAATCTCAGTAGGATTCAGTAAGTTTCAGTAGATGTGAAATACACAACATAGCTGTTAATAGTGGATTCGCACATATGACCCCATAATACTAATCTCGCCCAGAGAGGTATCCCCCTATCTGACCTAGGCATTTAAATGGCATAACAAATTCCAATAAATCGCCGATATTCAGATATACCTTTTGCATATTTTCTGTAGAAAATTAATCATGAGAGAACCATTAAAATTCATTATCAGTAAGAGTTATAAATGAAGGATGGGAAGTCGTCCTCTGAATCGTACACATTATGTAAAATATCAATACAGAAAGAGGTGTGTGTGTGTTGATGTCCACTATTTTGTGAAACTTCACTTGTCCTTTTCGAATTCTTATAAATGTTTCTCATGATCATTATTTCATTACATATTTCTCTTTTCATTTCGAGATATAGGGCTAGGTACATCCATTTCATGTAAAGTTATTACTAAATTACGATTACAATTTCTGGCCATTTCGAAATATATTTTTAATTTTTAAAATAATCAAAGTATAGAAAATTTCCATTCAAACTTCTTTAAATAATCCCTAAATACCCCCCCCCCCCACACACACACACACCAACCCTAACCTTAGTCAGGGTGACCATTCAACCAATCATGAGGTATTCTAAATTTGATTCCATGCATGCATTTACCTTCACCTCATATTTATATCATTATATTGCAGATCTGGTGATATTGCCGACTGCAGAGACAGAATCAATGCCAGGATATCAAGCAATATGAAGAAAAATCACGAACATGTACCGAAAATAGTCGTTAATAAATAGAATTATTTTTATCTATTTTATTCCTTATAGAGTAAGACCTTATATTACCTTAAACAACTATGTACTGTCGGTATTATTATAGGATAATGAGTACTTAGGTGGTTCTTTCATTGTTTACAGACGGTTTGTATATATTGTATATTGATATCAATTGCAATAAAGAGGTATACAAACTATTTTGTCTGTGTCATCTGCTTTCTTCAACATTATTTTTATTTCCATGGTATTACAAATTGTTACATATTCTAAATGGCAGAGAAAGGCAAAAGACCTAGTCAATACCCCTAACTCAAAATAAAGCTAGCTATTAATAAACCTAGCTATTATTGAGTGTTCAAAAGACGACCTATGCAACACGTCCATGGGCGGCTACATGTAGCGTCCATGGACGGCTACAGTAACACACCTGTATAGCTGCGCGACTGGTTACATTTGGCCAGGGTGAAAGATGGCCATGGGAGGCTCCAGTAAGCCTCCTTTGGTAAGCTAACCAGTGGCTTGTGCACATAGGGTAATCGTCCCACTGAACCCACTTCGTTGTCCACGTGTTCCTTCCACACTTAGCCAGCCGGGGGCCTTGGTTATAAAAATGTAAGCTCAGTGAACCTTGGAATACAAAAACGCTAACTGCCCCCATTTCGTGAGAATTGACCAAATACAAACATCTTTTTGCGATTTGTGACTCATCTTTCTGTGACACATCCCATTTGTAAAAACTGTTGGCCTGTGTGTGCAGAAGGAGAAAGAAGTGAGCATTATAAAAGTGAAAAAAATCATTTTGAAGCTCCAAAAGTTGATAGTCTTTCAAAATTGCCTGCCTGTTAGCATACTAATATTTTAAAATCATTTAACAAATGGGGGCGTTCCCCCGACGATCCATTTTTTGGATCGTAGCCCTCCCGATCAGTCGTAGACCATGCATGTCCTTGAGGCCCACGACCATTCGAGAGCACCTTACCTTGGTAAAGATGATTCAAAGTTTATGATGTTAGAACCGATTGCTGGGTTGAACAACAGTCCCACCCTGTATTACTATACCCTCCCTAGGGTCAAAATTAGTTAAATAATTAGCCATGTAATTATTGAAAAATCTTCTTACTGTGGTTCGAGTCTTTAGATAATTGAATTGAGTTTTCTCGATTCCTATCCTATTTGACTTTCAAAGCTGATCATCTGACTGGACATGCGCATCTCTGTTGTTCAACCCAGCAATCGGTATTAATTAACATCATAAACTTTGAATCAAAGGTCACCTTTACCAAGGCAAGTCTCCTTTAATTAAAGAATTGGCGTGTAAGAGTAGTGGTGAATAGCGGAATGATATATGAAATAAGTAGATCGCCGCATAGCGGGAACGCTGCTGATTCAATCCATTCCCTGCTCGATCACCTCATGGCAACTATATATAGAGAGAGACTCAGAGATCTACGTAAGCGTCCTGACGCAACTTCTGGTATATAAAGCTATTGGACTGTGTGGCTAGTGAATCAGTTCGTAAGCAGACTTCCATCGTGTGTGCGATAGTATAGATGTATACTATATCAGTATAGATGTACAACTGGTGAAGTACCTGCTGTGTAAGGTAGTTGTATCCATTGTTTTAGTATTGCACAACTGCTGGCAACACACCTAAAACCATATAGTGTAAGTTCTTGAGTTTTTCTACAGATGGCGGCTTACACTCATGCAAGCCTTTGAAGCAAACTTAAGGTGCCATCTAACAAATTTGATCTTAATACTAGTATTAAATTTATACCGCATATATATCGCGTTCACACTTACTATAACCGCTTCATCTCTAATGAGAAAGTAATGCTGTTTGACATTTCTATATCAATTGTAAGAAAGAATAAGAACATTATTGAGAAGAGGTCATTTTCTCGAACACATATATACTATGTGTATTTATGTGCGCTGCCTTGAGTAAATCATTCACTTAAAACATTACATAGTATGTCGAATGAACGTTTGTATTGCGTGCGTATGTAAACACATACATGTTTGGGACGTATCTCCTTTGTTGACCTTCACTCCATCCTTTCCCGGTGAAATGTCACATGATGTCATATGATGTTAATATATAGTAAATGAACTTAATGTTTGATTCGGCTTATTATAGCACATATTTGATTCCTTTAATTTAGATAATACAAAAATCTCGGGAGATGTGAGATATACAGATATTTATTAGTAATAGGAGAGAGGTGACTCCAAACTGGTGTGATCTCTATATTTATTAGGCTCGACATGAGAAAGTTCATCTGTGTGGTTTAATCCTCTGGTTCAAATTGGTGCATAGGATGTTATGTCTACGAAAAGGTAGAACTACTAGCTTCAGGCCCGGATACATATAGACATACCAGGACCAACACACAGAGAGAATGGGACGAGCCGGCAATAATACAAAATTTATTGGACGAGATTCGTCCACATAAGCATCGTGCTTATGTGGACGAATCAAGTCCAATAAATTTTCGATTTCCACGAGTTCCATTCGTTCATATTGCGACCATTTCTTGAGCTACATTAATAAAACTTATATCATTTGATAGAGAATTTAATGTTTTATTATTGCCGGCTCGTCCCATTCTCTCTGTGTGTTCTCTCTCTCTCTGTGGCCGAATGGTTAATGGTGTGGGTTTTATTATAAATGTATTTCTATAATCATAGTACCAGAATCATGGGTGGATTACCGATCGCGGGGATTTGTTTACATGCTTCGCGGAGAGCTATTTTTAGACAACTACATTTTTATAGTACGGGTACTATATGAATATTTTTATAGCACCCCACTTATAGCACCTCTCATATAGCATGCGCATATAATAAAATAATATAGAGGCTTATGAGAGGAATTCAACTCACTGAGTAGCCTCAATTCTAACTGTCATTTCCTTTTATTTACAGACCAGAATGTAATGTTGGGCACTGTTAGTTATTCCAACAGCATGTCCCACATGATCAGCTGAAGATGGATTGAGAAAACCATACAGAATGCACTCTTCTGTCTGTGTACCCTTCCTCCAGTATCATTCTCTCCTTCCATCGTCTACCGTAACTGAGTAAACTTGGTCTCTTACTGGATACTATATTCCTTCCTAAACATGGATGCGTTTGAGGACGTTCTTGAAGACATTGGAGCTTTTGGACCTTTCCAGGTCCGCCTTTTCATATTGGTAAGTGCCTTTGAGACGCCTGCTGCCTGGGCAATGTTCCTGCCAGTATTCACCTCGGCCAGATCATCCTGGACATGCCCTGGGCCCAGGAATAACTCTTTCTACGACCCTTCTGCCGCCTTGGACACTGTTAACTGCTCTACTTCTGGCTGGCCCACTTGTGGCCCCATAGTTTCCTCTTTGAATGGATCGGAAAATAGTTGTGATGGAGGCAGTGGTATTATATGTGAGGGGAGGGTATATTTGGCAGATTTTACTTCAATTGTTACAGAGGTAAGCTGCTATGCAGTTATATAGTTACAATCTATTTAACTTAAAACCTTGCTAGAATATCAGTAAGCGTGATATTAATTTGATAAAGTATTTTGTAATTAAGACATTAATTCTTTATCCTATCATCTCTTCGTTGTTGGCTGTGATAATTCTATTATTTATCAGATTCAATATTGCAACAGAGCTATCCATATTGATAGATAGCTTTGATTGCATTAATAGATAGCTTTGATTGCAATTTATGGCATTGAAAAAACAGAACTTAACTCCTGAAATCTTTTAAAATGTTCAAATCTAAATTTGCCTTTACTTTTTCCAGTGGAACTTAGTCTGTGAACGTGAATACATCGCCTCCCTTATCACCACCATTCAGATGGTAGGCGTCTTTGTAGGAGCATTTGTTACTGGACAACTAGCTGATACCTTTGGCAGGAAGAATATTTTCTTCATTGTATATACTTCACTCCTACTTGCTGGATTCATGTCTGCTTTCGCCAACTCTTGGCAGTTGTATGCCACGCTGAGATTTCTAATTGGTGCCTTTTTTGGAGGTGAGCATATTTATTTACCCCATGCGCATGATTATATATTTAATTCTCAAGAACCATTAGCCATTAGTCATTGAAAATATAAGGTATTGTACCTATCAAAACTGAATTAATCATCAATAAATCACTGCTATCATCATATGCGGCTGTTTATAAGCTTTAGGTGAGATATGTCTAACAAGTCAGACATAGTTAGATATGGACCTAAGGAATCATTGGAGAAAAATATCCTGTTATGTCATTCTTCATATATACTCTTAATGGAGGGGAATGCACACATGGTTAGTAAGCGTTAGTATTATTATCGAGCGTTAGCATAAGGAGTAATATTTAACCGAAAATGACCTTGGTCGTTGCAACCTCCTTTTCCTTTAATTCATATATTATCTGGAGAAATGAGACATTATTTGTAGTTGCAGCGTCATATCAAGTTGCAGTTGTTACCGAGCGTTAGCAAAAGATTTCTACCCATGTAATGTGGTATATGTTAATTTCTCTTGAAATGCGCATTTCCGAGTGTAAAAAATATTGTTATCATATTATGGCATTTTAAAAATGACTGTTTTGATGACGTATCATTTTGCAAGAGATTTTGATTTTGGAAATATTTTATTCAGGACAAATAGACATTTTTATACATCAAGTATAAATATTCTCAGAATAGCCTGATTTTAAACTATACAAGTACAATGATAGAATTAATAAAGTGTTTACTTTCTATACGATTAACGATTCATCAAATAAGATTTAAATGAATTAGACAGGTTGACTAAAAATTATAACAGACCATTATATTATGCCTATATACTCAGTATATGCAGTACATACAAAGTTTGTTGTTTTAAAACAGTCCCTTCACCCGCACCATGCTCTCACACACAAACCTTTATTAAGAGCTGGCGCCGAGCTCACATATGTGCAGGTGAACCTTCACCATTCATATTGACAACAAAGCCATAGCAACGCCACCTGGGAACAACGCCCCCCCCCCCCCCCCCCTTGGTCCCCCCTTATCACGCCCTCCCGATGTTTACATCGTACGTCACAATCCAATGTGTTCCACGCCCACCTCTTACCTTCCACTCTCCAATGCCCACTTGCCCGAGCCGCACATATAAAAAAATTTCTTTATATAAGTTTATGGTGAATAAAACCTCCTGATGTAGGTTTCAAGGCCATTCCTTCTCTTGACTTCTTCATTACATTCAGCGTCAGGCGCCGAGCTCACATATGTGCAGGTGAACCTTCACCGTTCATATTGACAACAAAGCCATAGCAATGCCGCCTGGGAACCCCCCCCCCCCCTTGGTCCCCCCTTATCACATGCCCTCCCAATGTTTACATCATACATCACAATCCACGCCCACCTCTTACCTTCCACTCTCTAACGCCCACTTGCCCGAGCCGCATGTATAAAAAAAATTCTTTATATATCTTTATTTCACCTCGGGAATGAAGTGCCCATAGACTTTGTATAGACTCACTATATGCAAGTGAGCGGGAAGAAATATGTTTCATTCCTCCCTAGGGAAGAAACAGATTATCTTTCTGCATTTTCATTGGCTATTCTGAAAGTAGGGCAGCCTTGTCATAGGGACACGTTATTCCATGATGCTACGTCCTCTGCTAAGCATTGTAAGTCCGGCAGCCATCATCAACGTCCTGACGGCCGTCATAAACTCAAGCACTAAGTGGCATGGTTCGCTGTTTTTCTCGCAACAAGTTACCGTAATTAAAATGATTCCAAGACATTTAAAATCATTTGTAGAGGTCAAATAAATCTTGAACTAACCTAAGTGCTGTCTCTGTGATGGTTCTTCACCTCGTTTCCGGCAAGGGGAAACTCTCGGGCCTACACTACGCTCTGACCCCTCGGGATTCCCCCGCCCTCCAACTCGGTGAAGAACCATCACACAGACAGCACTGCGGTTAGTTCTACCTATATATCTATATGTTTATGGTGAATAAAACCTCCTGATGTAGGTCAAGGCCATTCCTTCTCTTGACTTCTTCATTACCTTCAGCATCAGGCGCCGAGCTCACATATGTGCAGGTGAACCTTCACCGTTCATATTGACAACAAAGCCATAGCAACACCGCCTGGGAACCACGCCCCCCTTGGTCCCCCTTTATCACACCCTCCCAATGGTTTACATCGTACGTCACAATCCAATGTGTTCCACACCCACCTCTTACCTTCCACTCTCTAATGCCCACTTGCCCGAGCCCCACGTATAACATTTTTTCTTTAAGTATGTATATCTATATGTTTATGGTGAATAAAACCTCCTGATGTAGGTTTCAAGGACATTCCTTTTCTTGACTTCTTCATTACATTCAGCGTCAGGCGCTGAGCTCACATATACCTGGGTTATTTTGTAAATCAAAATTATCCGACCCTTGAAATGAAAAGGTTATTAAAAATTGGTGATATAAAAAAGATAAGAAAAAATGGCGATTTTGAGTCTAATGGCCTCACAAGTGAAAAACCCTGAGTTGATTCAAATTATGCCAAGACAAACTAGGCTTGCTGCCTGGATAAATCTAAAAGTACTCCAACCCACCTCGGAAAAAATGTTTAAATCTCCCCATGTCCAAGGCCCAATATTGTGGAATAAATTGCCCTCCTTGGAGAAGAAAAACCATGGAATAAATTTTTAAAAATTTAAAGACCCAGTAGCAAGCAGTAGATATGTGTTGCAGTCATGAAAAATCTTTGGTAGCATTTATTCCTCGTGAATGATTTTTTGAACGACTTTTGTACCTGAAAATTTGTCTGGGTTTTGATGGACTTTCAATGATAGAGGACTTGAGACACTGTGGTCTCTTCATATTAACCAAATCGTTGTTTTATATTTGCGGATTTGTTAATTGTATCTCTGTATTTTAGTCGGTGAAAAATCGTCAAAAAAATGTGTGTAATATAATTTACTGTTTATTCTTTATGTTGTGTAGAGCTATATTATAAACGAGTTCTTCTTGTAAGACTCTGTAAAGTTTAATCTCGTCTTTGGATATAAATTGTTAGATTAATCTTAACTCTAAAAGTACGGATGACTACTGTTTGTTTGTAAAATTTGTATTTGTATCAGAAATATTTTCGAACATTGAAAGGTATCACCTATGTGAAATTTGTTTTAAAATAAACTTTATTGAACTGGAAATAAACAATATACATACATACATAAACATCATTTGAACTATAATTCGCAAAGACAATACAAGTAAAAGTGCTTCTATTCAGAATAAAATTAAGTCGACCAGAAAAATATGCACAAGAAAGCAATTCCTACATTAACTGCTCAAGAAAAGCCAAATGTAAAATATTAGAGGCAGGTTTTGCAGTAATTTCAATTCAGAGAAATGCTTATTTTACCACAAACATTCAAAATGCCTTCATCGACTTCATATAGTTCAGAGAAGATAATTAAGTCTTGAATATTTAAATACTTCCTTCTTCCCTCTTTCTTAAAACGTTCCTCTTCGGTTTTCCTAACTAGGGACGATGCTGGTGAACTTCGTTCTTCCTCTGGAGTTCGTGGGGCCACGTTGGCGGACATTCTGTGGGTGTATAGGGTTCTGGGCGTGTGGGGTGATGAGCCTGGCTCTTATTGCTTACTGCATCAGGGACTGGAGACACCTCACCATCGCCACGTCCTCTGGGGGAATATTCTTGCTATTCACCTGGTGGTGAGTCGCTTGTGTTATATATGTTGGCTTACAGACGCCCAACTACGCTAGGGCCCACTTTCGCTTATTTTTAGACGTTAGGGCCCACCCGAGGAACCTTCCTCGGACGCAAGGGCCCAACAATCGGACGCTAGGGCCCACCCTAATAAGTTCAATGAAACCATCAAACAAGTACTGTATCAGATGCTAGGGCCCATCCTTAGCGTCCGAGGAAGGGTGGGCCCAAGTGTCTGAAATATTCATTTGTAAATGAAGGTGTAGTGAATTTTAATATTGTGGGAGGTGTTCGTAACTCAGGGGTAAATGGTCTCCTTTTTTTCTAATGTAAGTTTTCAGTCGCGGATTTAGTTGCTCTAATTTATTCCTGCTCAAAATAAGAACTTTTCAAAATTATACCCCCGAAGCAACCCTGAAGTACCCCCGGAGAAACAATATCTATATTACCATACCATTAATTATTAGCGTAATTGTCATTATTTTAGTTTAGTTTATGTTGCTTTTACTTATGGAAACAGAATTAAAGGGAAAATGAAGAGTTTCTAATATAATTCATATTTATAGATAAGTAAGTGAATGAATGAGTTTAAGGTAGTTAAAGGATATAGCTATGAGTATATATGTATGTACCTAAAATCCTAAGCTGCATGATTTTTCTGTAAGTTATATTTTTTTATTTACAAAAACTACATCTCCAAAAGTTGGTGATAAATTATGTGTTTCCATTTAGGTGTATTCCCGAAAGTCCACGTTGGTTGATACAGAAAGGCAGGTTTGAAGAGGCAAATTGTATCATTACCAGAATGGCTACCTTCAATAAGAAAGCTGTTCCTGATCTCTCTCGTCTTCAATCTTCAATAAATGTAAGTTGTTTCGATGCTCGTTATCCGTCGTAAAGCAATTTGGTCCGATTAAGATCACATTCGGCATTTAACAATGCATTCCCAGCTAATTCGACCAGACGATAACAGTATCTTGTCATTAGCCACTAAGGATCAACATTTATTATGTACATGTATTTAGAGAAGAATTTAGAGAAGAAATTTTCGGTCGAATAGCTGCATGAGAATGCAGCTTTACGCTTGTGCACAAATATCTATTATCTTAGAATCATTGACTGCTAATAAGAGAGATAAAATTTATGCTTCTCTAGATCATGCTAAAGGGATTTCAGAATCAAAATGAGAAAAGAGAACCAAAAAGCAGAACAATTCTGAAATAGTGTAGAAAGGAGAAAAAACCCAGAATATTTGGTGACATTTCCCAAATTGATTTATTACTCGTCAAGCGACACAGAGTCTAATAAGGTTTCAAGTATTGATTAGAAAAAACGATGTGTACCAGTGAAATGTGTTTATGAAGATTTACCAGTTCTGCTGACGTGATAAGTATGAGTTACAAAAGTTACATTTATTCCTTATGAATGGAGCTTTCGCAGAGGAGTATTTAACACATTTTGACCCCTAAATTGTCTGCAAAATTTCCTGTAAAGTCCTATATTCTGAAAACACCCTGTTATGAGGCCTGTTATCCATAAAGCCTGTTAGGCTGGTATTGAAGCATAAAATGAGTTTTGCTATTGACATAAATTTCAAGGTACGTTGAATATCCTACATTCATTTTTCCACATTTTTAAAGATATTTATTTATACTTTTTCGTTTAAACCCGTTAACCTAGTATCTATAATATGTTGTCCCTATTTGCTCTGGTGAAATTCCTATGTATCCTACATTGTAATTATCCCCTGTTAGGTTTGACACACTGATCGACATGTGTATTCCTGTTTCCATTTATTTATGGATATATGAGCAATGCGAGTAGGAATCCTACCCTTCTCACCATTTGAATTGTAAATTGTTTTGACCTTGTCATCCGATAACATCAAAAGGACAGAGAATAAACTAATACCCAACACCCACCCTATAGATCATATGGCAGGTGTCTATCTACGTAAGCGCTGCGGTTATGTAATCAGTTACGGTAGCCCACGTCAACGTTGTTTTTTTTCTCAGACCTACATATAGTTGTCAAAATGTTTGGCTGTTTTTTCATGGGTGTAAAGAGTCAAATTTCAACGTAAATGTTGTTATAAAAAATGTTGCAGGTAAAATGCCAAAAGAGGTTTTATATCACCACGGAAAGATAATTCCATATATTTATCTATTTCATATAAACTACTGCACGGATTCCCATGTCAATTTGATTGATAATCTTTGGTTAACCCCAGCCTATTAAACCACCAATGCTTCATTTGCTTGTGGTGAAAGGAAGTGGAGTATATCAATGAATCGTGCTCTACAACCGGTGGTTACGTTCCTACTGTTGTGGTTGAGTGTGGTCTATATACCAACATAGTTGTGGTCTCTCCCAGGTACATAGACCTCCCAGCTATTGGTTTAATGTCTCAAGTCTTTGTCACTCTACTCAGTTGCACTTGTGATATGACCTGGCATGTATTTATTTCCATCCTGATGAGAAAACGTTGAAGCTGTCTGACAAAAGACCTCGTCGAAAAGCGGATGGTTTCCTCACTTAGCAAATAAAAGAATCACCTAAAAAAGAAAGTCTTAAGAGGTCATCGAAGAGCGCGGGTGTTATAATGAAAATACTATACTTACTTGGCATGCTCACGTTTGACAGATTGATGGACAGAGTGATTCTTTGGAAGAGGCATGCATTGTAAAATTCCAGCTAAGATGTCCTTTTTCGCTGAATTCCCCTTGAAAGTTCACTCGATTATTTGGAATAAAATTATTCAGTTTTTACCTCGTTTTGTGCCAGTCTCATTAGATCTTCCCCTCTCTTTGTCATAGAAAAAGAAACTTGAAAGTGGTAAGAAGTACACGTATTGGGATTTATTCAGGGAGTTCACGTTGGCGAAAAATACACTTATACTCATGTTTGCCTGGTGAGTATAACATGAATTTGTATGTTGAATAATCATATTCAAATTTTAATACCTGTTGTTCCATTAGGACCAATGGTTAAGGAAGTATATATGTCTCGTTCTATCTTCGCTGATGATTATACATTCAAAACAATGTTCATCAAATCCCTAGAGTCCTTCTTTGAGTGTAGTACTTCTATTTTTCTTCGGAGGAACCCTTGGATGCAAATAAACTGATCTCACTTACCTTTCAGGTTCGTAAGTAGTTCTGTCTACTACGGCACATCGCTTAATATAAGGAATCTCTCTGGGGACAAATATATCAATTTCTTCCTTTCTGGATTAGTTGAAATACCTGCTCTCATATTTGTTGTCCTCGTCAACAACAGGTATGTAATGCTTTTAGTATGGCAGAAGTGGCGAGTATAGTCAGATCTGTACTCCCCTTTGCACTTTATAGGATAATAGTTCAATAAAGAATATATATCAATCATTTGTTTTTCAATAGATTCTTTGTCGATTGATGAATGATTATAACTATTGTTGTTTATTGTTCTTCCAGAACTACTTATTAAGCTTGTAGATGTTACTTAGTTTCATTTCAGTTGTAGATTCATCATCCCAATTCGTCTTAGATAGTAAATCGATTGTTTAAATTGGCTGAACAAAAGATATATTGCTCTTCTATACTTTTAATTTTCATTCAGATGTGGACGAAAGATAACACTATGTTGTTTGATGGTTCTCTCAGGAATCTCAATGCTAGCCATATTATTTATAGATATCTCTGGTAGGACCATTCTCTTAATCTTAATATAATTGTCCATGTTTCCATTAATTACATACATTCGAAAATCGCTAATTCTTTATTCCTGATTAACATTTTAACTAAATAATGTAAATATGTAGCTGGAGGTGTATTCTACCATTGACATTGAATTTCGATACCATCGTTAGTGGGAATAATAGGTTATGTTAATATTCGTTTGGTATCCGATGTCCAGTGCCATTCTGTCGTTAGTTTAGTTCTTAACTATGATTGACAGAGTGATTCAACACGTGTTACTACAAATAAAAAAACTTCCCTTCCTCCCTAGGGAAACTCCAAAGCATTCAGGCGTTAACTATTACCCTGGCGATGCTTGGCAGGTCAGGAATTGCTGGCGGCTGGGCCGCAGCACAGGTCTACTCAGCTGAAGTTTTTCCAACAGTAGTGCGGTAATTATTTTTAATGTTGGGTGACGTCAGCCAAGTAGAGGGTGTTTTGATCAATGAATTTTGTGTTAAAGCATCCATCGCTAGTTATAATCTTGCGGAATTATTCGTGAAATTAGTGCATGCATATATGCGAAAAATTGTAGCTTGATTAGACTAAAATACCTCTTATGATTCTTCATAGATTCTTCACCTTTTACTAAATTTAATATAACAGAAAAAGTGTATCTTTCATACATAATATTTATATTGAACTAACTGTAATAGGTATATTTTTTTTATTTTTTTTTTTAGCAATATTGGAGTCGCAAGCTGTTCAATGTCCAGTCGTATTGGTGGAATAGTCGCACCCCAAATCGTATTCCTAGTAAGTGTATAGCCCACATAAAACCACATGTACATGTATTATTTTCAAATTGGAATCTAGTTAGTTGAGGGTCCTCTCATCCCCTATCTTCTAAATATTAATAGAATAGCGTTTAAAGTTGTAAAACCCCTATCTTCTCCAAAACCGCTGGCCTGATCTCCGATATATTTCAGGTGCACATTGCCAAAAATGGTGCGGAGCCATTCCGCTATGTTTCATTATCACTTTTGGAAGACGTCAGGGTTACAAATGGGTTTGAAATGGGTTGAAATTGAACACCTCCATCCAGGGTCCCCATTGGTGCCTGAAAACAATCCCCTATCAGATCCCTACACCAGAATGAGGCGATTTGCATATTGGTTGGGTCTGTGTGTATATATAGGTCAGTGCCAACGTCAGTTATCTTAATAGAGTTGTGACATCGCTGGGGGGTGGGGGGGGTTGGCGGGTGAGAGATCGGGGGGATGAGATGGGGGGGATGAGATCGGGGGGGGATGAGATTGGCGGGGGAGAGATTGGCGGGTGAGAGAGCGGCGGGGGGATGACATCGGCGGGGGATGACATCGGCAGGTGATAGATTGGCGGGTGAGAGATCGGTGGTGGATGGGATTGGCGGGTGAGAGATCGGTGGTGGATGAGATTGGCGGGTTAGAGATCGGCAGGGGGGGTGGGTGGGGTGAGATCAGTGGGGGGGTGAGATCGGTGAGTGGGTTGAGATCGGTGAGGGGGTTGGGGTTGAGATCAGTGAGGGGTGAGATTGGCGGGGTGAGATTGGCGGGGAGGATGAGATTGGCATCAGGGACTGAGAAGGGAGGAAGGGGTGATCAGCGGGTGACAGAACGCATCTCACCTGTATCTCTCTCTCACCCTTTCTCTTTCTTTGCCTCAGTCTTCAGCACTCTGTACAGTGTGTGAAATTAACTTTTTTTCTTCGCCTGCTAAGTTGGCGGGTTAAATCAGAGCAGGTGAAATCAGAGATTTACCTGACCACACAGAAATCTATCCACCCACTAATTACCTGACAATGAAAGTGGGAGAGGGATTGGGAGAGGGAACAAGAGAGGGAGTGGGAGAGGGAGCAGGACAGAGACATGAGACAAGGACAGGGACCGCCCACACAGAAATTTATCCCCCACTAATTACCTCACGATGAAAGTGGGAGAGGGAATGGCAGCAGGAGTGGGAGTGGGACAGGACAGGGACAGGGACAGGCAACACAACAACAGCACAACAGTGACCAAAAAAAGAATCTAAACAGGGTTCCATTGGTAGGAATGTTAATACAGATACTAAGTTATAGAGACAACTTGAAAGAGAAAGATGGTGGGAGAGAGAACAAGGAGAGATGAGGATGTGGGCCCCACTGTCCCACTAGCAATCCCGTGCGTAGCATGGGTATTTGTTAGTATGTAGTATTTTCTTAACAAATTACCACACAGTAAAGGAAGTATATTATATATCTTCATACTTAAATGGAAAAATATACATACATATGACATTAAATGGTTATAAATACAATCAGTGCAAGTACCTCCAGATATTATGCATAATAATTCATCGCAGTTGATTATATATTTTGTCACTTTACTTTACAGAATAAATTTTCCCAGCCCCTGCCTTATATGATATTCGGAGCTCTTGCTGGCACCTGCGGATTCCTCTCTTTTTTCCTGCCAGAAACTCTCAATCGGCCACTCCCAGAGCAGTTACCTGGGATGAACTGTAATGCTCAGGGCGACACACGGAGGGAAAGTCACGAGCTAAACACGGTGAGCCTTCACCACGACTGTGAAAATGGTGTGGGAAAAGCTCAGCAGGGCAAGAAAGTCAATTGTGGTGCTGAATACCATTCAATATCTCACGATAATACAGAGATCTAAATCATGATAATGTTAGTTCTAAAGCAAAAGGGGAAAACAGGATTCTTGTATAGGGTAGAAGGCGTTTCACTAGTTCCAATTAGTTTATGATACTTTATTACCGTGGATTCGTGAACTTACTTTTTATTATTCTTTATACATGTATATATAATATATGCTATTTAGTTATAGCTCAATAGTGGTACAGCTAGTATGTTTATGGCTTATATTTTGGCCTTAGTTAAAGGGGTTTGAAAATGATACTGCTGGTGTATTCAAGACCTCAATAGCCCTGATATCATTTGTGTATTTGTATAGGTATATGCGAAAGGGTTAATGGAATTACGGCGCATCAATTTCGCCCTATTACATTATTTGTAGATTGTATCCCGTGCGCACAGAATGAGAATGTATCGTTTGATGTTTGATTTTAACTGATAATGACTGACATGGTAACCTTTCCTTAGCATAGTTCCTGTACATATGTAATAGGTTGAACGGTAATTGGTGAAAATGGTGTATTATTTAACAGTATACACGCCTTTATCCGACGATCCCAGTCATTTACATATTGCTATAGGTTATAAGTTGCTCAGGCTTACTGATTCGTTTTCCCCTATCACTTCAAAAGATCTCGAAAGGTTTTACATATTTTAGCTATATATAGAGTCGTGGGGTTTTGAATGTATATAAAAATGATTTCTCTAATTAAAAGCTTCTGAACTATGCTGGGGAAATGGTGCATTAACGCTTTGAATACAAAATAAAACATGAAAACGTTGAGAAATGAGTCACTATAGCTGTCTGTGCTTGGATGTGTGAAGGAGGCAAAGAACATTTGACCTCGCCAGTTTTCTTACGTTGTGCAGAGAAAGAGAGTATACATGGATGTTCTATTTATTTTTTCAACCATTGATATCAAACCATATGATAAATTTACGCCTATTATTTGTGTGAAATATGTGTGCAGTAGGGACCAAATTACGAAAATGAAAAGGTTTTGAAGTCATATTAATTAGTCTTGTTTCCCTTGTGAAACTAAGTATGATACAAATTTCCGTATGTAGTCCATTTTTCCACTGGTAAATTCCCCGTTATCATTCAATGGCTGCAAGTTATACAAATGTCACTGAAACTGCAAAAGGTTATTCAATTATGTTGAGTCTAGCTTCTGCCATTCTGGTTCCTAGATTGCGTTCTATCGCACCAGTTTTCAATTTCCTCAATTATTTATGCAAGGGATGTAATATATGGGTGTCGTGCATGCTTGGTTTGAAATAACCAGATGGTGGTTAGCGTACGTGGAATATATAGCAATTAATTAAGTTATGTTTCACATTGTGCATGTTCATTTCTCATGTTACCGCGATATATTATTATACAGTATTGTTATGTATATTTATGTGGAACCCCTTATTTATAGCAATCATGTAGTTTCGGAAGGCAAGTTCGCAATTAAAGACTTCCCAGAAAATAGTATTTGAGTTATTCATGATATTTATAACATTTTCTTATGGACACACTTTTCCACAAAATAGGAGAAAAAGTAGCTTAAATGGATGTCTCTCAAATCGTCAGTTATGTGTTTGAGGTACTATGTTGATTCAAAAAGTCAAGATATTGATCTTAAATTTCATGAACATTATTCCTTGTCAGTTTAGGTGTGCTTGAGGCTGTTAAGTGGACAGGCCTGTTCCCTCTTGACACTAGAATGTATTCCTTCGAACTTTGGATAGTATTATTGAAAGCTTATCTGTGAGGCCACCCGTTGCTTTGATCAATAACAAGTGTTATCCAAGCCCTCAAATAATATATATTGGTCCCAAAACTAGGCCGTTTGCTTGGGTTTGAAACCTTGTTTTCTATCACAATGCGTACATTGTCTCTTGCCCTCCCCCTACACGAGGACAAGATTAGGGTCGGCTGAGTTACCTTCGTGTTCATGGGATATGTATAAACGAATCATTTTCTTCGCGAGTGAATCATCGACATACCTGAGAACACTTCTTAAAATTACAGCATATTTTTTTTTATTTCTTCACAGTTTAGTTACTGATTCTCTTAGTTTGTGACTCAATCCGCGAACTGAGAGCCAACCGTAGGATCTATATTACTTTCAAGTCCCTGGTATGACTAGAATACTAATTTGACAATCCCTCTTGGTGTATTGAAACCCATTAGATATGTGTGGGTCCGTTAGAGCTAGGAATATCTGTCACATCGCTGAGGAACAGTTTCTTTGGAGAGGCAGGAGAATAATCCCCTTAAGATAGCATCTCATGCATGCACCAGTGAAGCAAAATGAATGAAGAACGCACTTGTTGTCACTTTTCATTGAACTTCAGTGGGGCTTGACAGACTAGCGGATGCCATCCTTTAAGTCCAGATTTACAGCAGTGTCTGCCATAAGAAGGTATATACTGTACAGACCTTCAAAATCTATATGTGTACCGTTGTGGCGTCCAATAGTGGCAATCTGTATGAATTCAGCAATTGATAGAGAAAATATCCTAAATCCAAGATATGTCCGAGGATATTTAAATATCCATTAGTCCTTTGAAAATGTGAGGGGATATCTTAGATTATCAAGTTGATATTTTCCTGATTATTATGCGAAATTCGAGTCAATCCCGCTGAATGAATTCTATTTGCTCTGTTTTACAGGCGAAAAAAAAAGAAGAAAAACATCAGTCCAACTTTCACAAGTCTACGATTCATAAACTATAATGGAATAATTATATAATTTAATATTGTTTAGATAAGCTTCTAATTTGTCTAATCATTCATTTATGCGGGAATGTTGCCAAAGCAAGTTATTTAAGTCACATTGAGAATACTTTTTGTGAATGAAACGAATGTAAACATACTTTGCGAATCTAAGCCCATTTTAACAACTAATTTACAGACGGGTGTGCGACAGTATTTTTCTTTCCACTTAATTGCTCTCAAGACAAAGAACGAGACGAGAATGTATGTGTTGATGACAGCGATCCAGGGACTACCTGTACTTGAGGTTATTGCCCCAACCACAGTCTATTAAGTTTTTAAACAAGAATTCTTGGTAAATGACAGCATGATTGATATATTTTCACATCCTAAAATATATGGCCACAAAGTTATAATCTTTTCCGACTTCTAAAGACTTCTATTAACTGAGGACCATTGAATTAATCATGTTTAATCTTTTATATATTTGCACTGGGGAATAACGGAGTGGGTACACACGTATACGTATCCCGTATATCACGGATGGCCTGAGACACAATCACGAATATTCTACCCTTATTGCGTGTGTGAGAACTGGTCCTCTCAATTGTTATTAAGCACTTAAATGGCTGTCGCTTACCTCGCCGACCACCCCACCGCATATTGCTATATATGCTACCTGGTACCAGGTACCTGCCTATACAAAACACCCACCCACGCAAAACCACATTCTTTACAGTAGGCGCGACGGGGCAACGGGGCACAATGCTACAAGAATACAATTCATTAATATGACAAAGTACCGATTATATATGTTATATTTTCCATTTTGATAATGGACTACAATTATTACTTTTTGATTATTTATTTGTAAATCTTTTCAGAGTGCTGAAAGATGTTTCAGAAAAACGGGATATGGCTATAGCTATATTTGGAAGACCAAAATAATGATGCAATTCAGCCGTACTAATTTCTATTATTGAGACATCAGTTTGATTTGACCTGCACTTGCCACACAGAACATTTCACCCTTCTTTTGTTTCCTCGCCTACCGAAAACTTCCGTTCAGTTAGGTCCAGACACCCACATTCCTCGATTCCACATCCAGCGATAAGCTTAACCGCAAGGCTAAGACTAAGGCTAAAGTGTTAATGACTCCCTGAAACTTAGGTGACCACAACTGCCTTCTGAACCTGACTGCGTTGACCCTCACTTAAATTTATTAATTTCGTATCTATTACGTCTTTACCTGTATAGCTAATGCCTCCTGAAGTAATCTCGAGCGTTCAAGATTGATGACATTCTCGACAACTCACAAACACTTAAAATACTGATATACATGCACCCTTGCCAATCGTCAGCTGAGATGAGAGGGTATGAGAATATGTAGTCAGGTTAGCGTTTCATGTGGCGCAAGGTTAAGAATGTGTGGCCATGCATATCGGCTGCATGGGATGAATACGTGCTATTTACTAGACCAAGTGATGGAATGGATCTCAAGTCTCTGCCCGATAACATTTTACCCATATGTATGCCAACAGTACACCATTTCGAAAGGCCAACACTAGTTGGCTCACAATAATGATCAGTTGTCATTTTTCACAATGAAAATGCTTTTGTTTATTATCCAGTCTGTAATGCTTCCATTCAGAGATATCGGTTCTATAGCGTTGGGCTGTTTCTGATAGAGCACTATAAGGGTTCGTCCATTACTAAATCATTTAAATGGATCCTATGTAGCGCACACATACATATTATTCAGGACATGTTATGCAGTAACACGGGTGAGAAGTTCTCTTCGGCGGAAAATATATAACTAAGTTGTAAATTATGAAAACGGGCGTGGTAATATTTGACTTATCTGTACACTTTTTCCACATTGCTGCATTCAAGAAGAGTCGAGAGACATTTAAAAAAAGTCGGGGTAAGTTATGCCCTTTGCAAAATTCTTTCGGCAACATTCCAAAAACTAACTTATAAATGTGTCCATTTAACTTGCGCTGTATAATGAAATTGATTATACGTACGATTTATCTTTCCTCTACCTTTACAATTCTAATGAAAGGGCAAGTACATTTTTTAAAACAAAAATATAGACGAGCGTAAATTTATATTCATCAGATTTATTATATATAAAGTTACTGGGCACTGGGACCCGGTACAGCGCTCTCTCCCTAGTGTATAAACCTAACACATATACACATAAGCCTACAAAAATACAAGTAGAATGACAATTGTACAAATAACGTTTAAGGTAAATATCCAGTGAGTTGATTCTACAGAATTCTTGAAAAAGGACTCAAGTTAACTCACAATGGCTTTTTTCAGCCACTAAACATTAAAAATCTCGGTGCCAAAACACAAAGCTTTCGTTTTTAGTAATGATTGCTAGGTTATTCACCAATGATGGTGCTTTATACAGTCCCAATACGCCAAATATTATAGCCCCCAAATTCCCCATTCCAAGCAGTTCGCTTTAGATAATGAATGTAATTTTAACTAAGGGTAACTTTTGATGTCATTAAATTTGGCTTTATGATACACTGGTATGTATATGAGATAGTCTATACGATTGTTTTTGTAAGTTTCAACAATAGAAGACGATATAATTTTCAAAGCAGCTTAATTATTTTAATTTATGGTAAAAACAAGAGGAATGTCAATAGCATTATCATAAGAAATTACCACTGTGAACCATTCATAGAATAAATGATCGAAATGGACAATGGAATGGATGCAGTTTAATTAATGCTCTATACCAAAGCTATTATCGATACCTTCGGATGCGTAGTTTGTCCAACAAATAATTTCACCTATCCTATGAGTACTCTTTCATAATCTTACACAATCTCAATTTCCGTGGGGGAAAACAGTGAAGCCATTTCGAAGCTCTTCACAGGGTATATAATAGGCAGTGTTCAATTATAAAAAAAATCCCTGAATGTTCTTTTGCATAGACATGATTGGAGTGTGAGTGTCAATAGGTCGCAATTGGAACGCAATCCCAGTTGTAGGGGTCTGAGATTGAATGCCAATTGCTCACTATAGGAATGCTGTTGTATGGTCGGATTGGCACCAAATATAAGTCCTCGAAATGGCTTCAGCTCTTTCATAATCATGATCGGCTTCTTATCGTATGGAACAAAAACAGCAGTCATTGACAATTTGTACACCAGACATTAATGGAATATAGTATATAATATTCATTCTTCGGACAGCACGTTATAATCTTGAACGGACTTTGTGAGAGGAGGAAACTAATAAAAACGGCCACTGCTTTGTGATTATGTCTCTTCCATTCATACTTAACAATCAAGGAGACAGCTAGATCAAAACATCATGCATCTACAGGTAACATGCATGGCTACGTAATAAATAACACATCGGAAACATGTACACCACCTCATTGACACAAAAGGCCAAACACTTTTCAGTGCACGAAGATAACCCATACTAGATTCTTTTTCTTTCATTTTTCTTTGAAAATATAAAAATGTATAAAAATCGGTCACGTTTGCTCATAAATCTCAACGGGGTTTAATATAATAAAGTGTAACATGCAAATATTTCTTTTTACATTCTGACCACAGACATGTAACATACAGCAAACGCGTTTACATCTTTTTTCTTTGATAGATTCAAATGCAATTTATGTAGGAAATTTCATGACGGTGGAATCATTGACAAATGTAGCGATCACACGGGAATGAAAAAAAGAACATTATGAACAGAATATGTTAAAATCTATAAATAACTATCGGTGGTTGAATACTGTTTTTACATTTCTCCATGAAATATACCTGTTTGGCCCTATGTTCGTTAGATTCCGCTCGAACCTTTGTTGTTTTGTGTGCGTTTTTCGCGTCAGCAATGTCAGATTGCTAAATATAATGTTAACATTTGATCGATACATCCTTGAAAGACATAAGTTGCGGCAGGCTCATATTGCATACACATATGTTTATATGAAAGACTAATATAATTATACTATATTTGTAATAATCGTTATCATCAACACAATCCAAATAGCGCCTTGAATTATCACTTAATTTGTTCAAAAGTAATGTTGGCCTCGCTCTGTCTTAAAATTGCGCCAAGGCTATGAAGGACACCAAATGTTTATTTTGATAAATGTTGGACATATTTCAGGATGAGAAAACATGACTTGGAAAATATAAATTATTGTCATATGATAGCCACGGGTAAAAGCGAATATTTGAGCAGTATCACCTCAATTGGAGCCGACGACACATGTCTGCTAGGTAAATAGCCTAATTAAAAGGTCAAGTAAAATAATACTCAGCTTCAAGCATTCACTTAGGAGGACATAAATGAATTGTCACATGAAACATCAAAGCTACTAAAACCAATGGGACTCAATAGGCGAGCATCATAATGGAACGATTTTGACACTTTAACGAAGAAAATATCGGAAAATATCACAAAGTACGGCCCAAGAAGTTAGACAGACTTCGTGTAATCATTCCTTCCGAAAATATTTGTTGTTTCATATCAAAGAGCTATAGAATAGCAAAAGCGTAAGTTTTCTTTTTATGGATCTGCCAAAGCCTACCTTTTTGTTGAAATGAAACATCCATTGTGGCGTGACTATAGCTTATGGGATATTTCACTCGATAAACGTAAGAACAAAATGACCAACACTTATAATTTGTCCATGTCACATTTGCCTGACGTTTGTTCGGTTCCTTGTTCCCACTTTTCCCCTTTTAAGTGGAAGAAATAGCTTTCCTTGCGGATGAGCACCGTTCAAATGATCAATTCATGATGTCAGTACCGACATGGCGGATTTCATGGTATGTTTTAATCGTTCCACAGTGTCCCGTTACCTTGTTTTAAGCTTGTTAATTGTGCAGGTATGAAGCTCCTTCAGCTACCAAGAAAAATGTCCTTAAGTATTAATCCCATACCGCCCTCTGCATCTTCTGATCGCTGATTTTTAATTGAGGAACTCATTTTTAATTCAAGAGAGGACATCTGCGTTGTTACTCAATATGGAGATAAGCATGGAGCTTTCTTATCATTCTATTTTGTCACCGATAAAGTTGTCGTGGATCGATGCGGGCAAGTTAAAGAGCACATTTCCGCATGTTCTTATTTAAAGAAAACTCCAACAACAAAGATAGGGATACTTCCATGTAAAAAAGAAAAAAAATGATAACATCCTGTTATTAGGAGCTTAATAGACTACTATCACGATATTTCTCCGACTCATAATCTCGTCGCATCACTTCCTACGGCTGGATTGAACGTGTCGTCATTATTAGAGGACACAGAGTCAGTGTTACTACTCCCACCACCTTCTCCAGCGCCATTTTGATGGACGTTGACGGATTGAGGTGCGTCATCTCCTTCAAAGGCGCTGTTGGACATGCCACTGGAGCTCACACCATCCCTGCCACTATCCATGCCCATTTCTGTGCCAAGATTTGAGCCAAGTTCACTGTCCGTGTCCGCCGCAGACGATCCAGAGCTATCAGAGTGACTTTGTGCGTCTAGGAAATAGTGACTTCTCCATCGTCGGAAGGAGAGAACCCCTATCACTACCAGAGCCACAGTGACTATGATCACCCAGATGACGATTGCAAGTAGCGAGAACTTGACGTTGGTGAGTGACGTTCCAAGCACGGAGTTGACTGCTGCTCCTGGGACTACGGCGCCTCCGATTTGTGATTCTGCATTTGGGAAAAGATGAGCATTTAAATATAAACTAGGAGACGTACGAATATCCATAAATTGAATAATCTCTGTTATTTCCTATTTCTAACAGCATTTGCCATACTCTAAAGATAAAAAGATATCTTCAATAAGTCAATAGACCTATTACTATAAAGGCATATGAATATTTTCTTCAAAAATAGATAGATTCGATGCCAGTAGTATAGGGCATAGATGCTTAAAGAGGAATGGTTTCGCTGAAGCTTAATGGGCCCTAGTAGATCAGTATGAAAACACATATATATATGAAAGTTTCAAAATCAATTCATTGTCCTTACCACTGGCTTCTAATACACTAACATGCAACCGTATACATGTATAGTTTCCAGGTGTGTTGATACAGAGTGCACCGGGCTCTTTGCACGGAGGTTCGAAAGGATTTCGGTGAACGAAGCATTCATCAATATCTGTTAAAGAATAAAAATACAGTCAGTTATCTGTCCTTTGTTTTTGTATTAGCTTTATTTATTTATTCACCCCTTCCTCCCTCTATTAATTAATTTCTGAAGCATGTGATTCATTTGCTTGATTTAATGTACAATTCAATGTGTATAATAGACTCGAGTTAAAAGTTGATGGTTGTGGTATAATTACATGATGCACATACTTATTAAAAGCACAAATTAAATTTGATGACTTTTAAATTGTGAGTTGAATACACGAATAATCTTATATTTGTTGTACTCTTCATTTCGGACCAAGAAAGCATTTTTTGGCAATGATTAATCAAATGTTGCAAAATAAATTGATATCAGGCAATGTATTAACAACAAAGCATAATAAATGGATACTAAGAAAACATTTGATAAAATCAATACATCTGGGACGAAGTAACAAGTATTCAAATGACACTTTAATATTAAACGGACGGTAAAATGTGCTATTAAAAGACGTTTCTAGTTGGAAAATTGTTGAAGGTAAGCCTTGAAATGATGCAATATTAAGCATAGTTAAAGCACATTAAAGGCTGTTGAGAGTGGTGTTATAGATATAATCCTGCATGGAAATAACAGACATGTATATATCCATGGGCAGGATTATGAATCATTTCAGCTTAGCTGAAACAGTACGACATTTTATGGCAAGCCTAGACTCGTAATGTTTTATTTAAAGTGCGAAAACATCACATGTTGCGCGTTACGATGTGAACCCCCTCACATGATTACTTTCTTAACACTAAGGTGTACCCCTCCTTCATCTTATTACGAGACAATAATGTTCGAAACCACATGTTAAGACAACTACTTATAAATAAAGTATGTAATATAATCGCAGGTTATGAAATAAGGTAATAGACATGGGTTAATACCAGGTTATGTCCCTCATATATATGGTGCATATATTGTCAAAATATAAATTGTTTAAAATGAAAGCAAATGAATCAATATATGTGACAACATATATGCACCACAATAGCAGTTTGCTAAAACAGATAAAATAACACCGGACTAAATACAACGATGAAATAAAGAACAATCTAAATACTAATACACCCCTTCTCATAGAATTACAGGCAGCCTTTGAAAAGGCACCAGTGATTCTGATGAAAAATGCCATACTACCTTCTGGGTTAAACTCTTGACTAATTCCAACAACTTTGTATGCCTAGGACTTTGATTTCGGAGTCATTCCACGTAGATACCCTTGACTAAATACACATTCCTCCAAACTGATAAATTTAGGTGGGCCCTTTCTTCCCTTTCGATGGTGATTCATTCGATTGGAATTGAATGTTATCATCAGATTAAACCATGCAAACTTTGTACTAAGCATTCTTGTCATTCTACATTACAGGACAAATAAAATGTCAACATTAAATATTATGTGTCAATGTTCATGTGAAGCTGTAATTTTGTACTTATTGTTCGAAAGAACTTTTGAAAGAATATAGATTTATAAAAAGGAGAAATAATAGATTCAGAAGTGTAAAGATTTCAAAGGTCATTAGAGGTGGTGGAGAAAAGCAAGTTGCATGTCAAATAGGTTGTCACTCACACACCTATAAGTATAAATTATATGTCTACTTCCAAAACAATTACCAGAGAGCTATCAATTAAATCAGTTTGGCAATGTTTTTCTTGTATTAAGCTGCTGTGGGAAAGGGTCTGGATGTGTAGGATTTTACAACAAAAATAATTGCGAGAAAGGGGTGAAGATCTGCAACGGCGGGCGAGGAAGAGAGTAAAAGGGCAATAGAACTTAGAGGCACTGGATGAATAGGAAAGCTCGTCTTGTATGACTCCAAATCAAGGGCCGAGAACCGACCACCATTGTAAAGAAAAGAAAGAGACAGTAACAGAGAAGGCTGTCAATGGGTTTAATCATGCACCATTAAAAGGGTGAAGAAGTCGAGAAAGTTCGGCAACTGCCAAGCTAATA
Organism: Sthenelais limicola; assembly: GCA_942159475.1. Taxonomy (NCBI): domain Eukaryota; kingdom Metazoa; phylum Annelida; class Polychaeta; order Phyllodocida; family Sigalionidae; genus Sthenelais; species Sthenelais limicola. The sequence goes on along the minus strand of OW804096.1, from coordinate 108,854,097 downwards.
GTAGATCCAGTGTCTAGATGTAAGAAAGAGAGATTAACGATGGTTGCATAAAAAAACTCCCGATCTTTGTGAGTGGTATAACGAAAACCATCCAGAAGAAACTTGTATTTTTTCACCAATTATATTCGTAGTCTAGATTGTTTGTCAAATAGTTAAAAGAAATTCACCTCTGTGCAAATAATTCATTTAATAAACGAGTTCGAAAATAGAGGTCTTAATTTCCCATCCTCCAATTTTTACTTTAAACTTTCAAGGATAATTTTACATCGGTTTCTCTGATTAAAAGATCATAAGTTGTTTGTGCAACATCGCTCATTCTGCTCTTTTTTCTCGACTGCCGGGAACCATGCAGTGGGGAAGTAGTGGGGACTGTCTCACCAATACATGAACGCTCATCAGGAGACAAGTAATAGCCTCCGAAACATGCACATTGGATATCTGGAGTGCCATCGTCGCGGTTAGCCCCGGTCATGCACCAATGTTCACAGTCTCCATTGCGAACGGCACACGTCCTGTCTATGTAGGCGAAGTTTGGGGATAAAAAGAGAAGACACAAGTTGAAGATTTTTCTTATATGTAACATACAAAGTGTGTGTATTTTAACGAGTCTCACCATAACACGAGCGCGTATCCATAGCTAGCGCATATCCAGGGAAGCAGGCGCAGCTTTGCACATCAATTTCCTTGCCTGTCTGGATATCAATCTTTGGGATGCAGTAATGAGCACAATCGCCATTGCGTACGCTACAAGTCTTGTCTGAAGGCAAACATACTAGGTCATATCTAAGCACAAAAGTGAGTACCACCACCACCACCGAAATACAGATTTATAGGTTAAACTAGAGAAGATAATTGAGCATCTAAATCCATCTAAATTCTTTTTTAAAAAAACTTTTCAAATCACACTGATTCCACATTTACCCATCTTAAAATAGGTTTAACAGTGAAAAAAGTTCAAATTTATCTTTCCAAATGTACCACTATTCAATGTTAGATGATATTTTATGAATTTGATACATTGCCCATTTATCTATTTTTTTGTACTTCAAAATAGGTTTCGTAATCTTCTAATATTTTTTTTAGATGAAAGTGATAAAAGCCAGGTTTTTTAAATTATACTAAATTACAATTATGGATTATGTTCTCCCATGCACCATTTCGGCATTTTAGTGCCTCCCTACCTTAAAATTGTCATTTAATATCATTTTTGAAGCCACGATGACTCCTTCCGTTTACAATTCATTATTATGCAATGCAGATGTAGCTTATTTTTGCGAGTCGCATAATGACATCGTAGTCTTAGAAAAAAAGTCTACGACATCGCAGATAGTCATTTGTTATGCAACGACCCCTATACATCATTTAAAATGTTAACATATGCTGATGCCTTTTTGAAAAATAATCTCATAGATAAGTTCATAATGATATGAACGCACCCGCCCCCCCCCCCTCCCACCCACTATATATATACATGCTAGGTGCTATCTGGACCTATTGAGGTGGTCAGCAAATAGGAAATCGTGTATGGCAAATACAGCTTACGTAGAAAGGATTTAGAACAATAGAGTGGGTGGATACTGGAATAGAAATCTCACTGAGCACTGGTTCAGCAGCCTCAATATAGTGTTGGATCCCAAAACACAATGGCATAATATCTCTATTAACATATCATTAACAAGGGAATCTACATCGTACGCAATTATATTCTTCATAATAATGGCATTGCAATTGCTATAAGTGAGTACATACTTCAATACAAAGTTTGTAAATCTCATTACAACTACGAATAAATAAATAAAAAACGCGTTAGACGTTTACTGAAACATTAAAACTATAAGATACGATATGTCATTAAGTTGACTTGGAACAGCCTATGAATTGGTAGGCGCAGCGTGCATTGGACTATGCAAACTTTGTCTTACTCTTTTAAGATCCTTAGATATAACTACGGTTATATATATCAAATGAGACTTACTGTCCAAGAATCTATTGTCACCGTCGGGTCCTGGTGTTTCTCCAGTGCCAGCCCCGTTGCGTATACAGCTGTGTCCGTTGCTAGAGAGGTAATAACCTTCGTAGCAGCTGCAGTGAGAGGTTCTTGTATTGCGAGTTACCCTGTTGCAGACATGCTCGCAGTTTCCGTGGTTGTAATCGCAGACATCCACTCCTAGGAAAATGCATACAAATTTGATATATTATATATTATAAGTGTAGTTTTAAAAAGTGGTTTATTAAATCGTACATGGCTGAATATAATATACTAAAAGATTGTGCTCCTTAATTTACATTTACATCCATCCTTGGAACTATATTTATTATAAATGAAAATGTATTTTATTTTTACCTCCGCAAGTTTCTTGTTCTCTGATTCGTAGTTTTCCATAGATCTCGAATGTGCACACACAATAGGCCCTGACAGTGGTTTGGCCTTGTCGGTCAACTGTCACAGCCGTCTTGCATTCCTCCTCGCAATTCATATCTCGGCAGAGCGTGGCCTCGAATTCTGTACAAAAGTTGTGCAATTAGTTCCTTGCCTATATCTTTAAAATTGTTCTCATTTCCTTCCGTGCGACTACAATTGATAGAAATAGCTCCCCACCTTTATTTGTAGAAATATATTCATATGACCTATGTACGTATGCCCGATAGATAAGCAGAGTAAAGCATCAAGGTCCTCGAGTAAGTCTATGTTTTTAAAGGACAGGAACTGATATGCAGATGCCAAAGAAACATGGTTTTCGTTGCGTTAACAGGCATTTAATCTTTTGGTAATTAGAAAATAGGAATGAACTATATGTCGGGACTCCTTCACCTGCAATTCATTAGGCTAACACATATATCCTCTAACTCTATACCCCGGGCACGTTAATGTCAATCGGTTGGTTTAAGTACAACATAATGGTATTAAGATAATATTCAATACTTTTCATCAAAGGAAAGATTAGTAAAGGGACGGATTATAGTACGGGAAGGGTAATTAATAGGAATAATACGCTTGTTGTAAAATGATTTGTTTAGGAAAAATCACGATTTTGTTTATATAATTCGCAACAAAACTATACGTGGACACTTAATACTATTACAGATGTGTAAAATAGCTATATAACTAACGGAAGTGCGATTGTGTATTCAATCTTGCAAGGAGATCACATTTATATGTACACAGATCATTTTTGTTATATATACATTGGGGAATTTCATTCGGAAAGAGTAAGTAGATTGAAAAGAGAAGGCAGAGAAATACTTATTTATAAGAGATCCTTGCAAGATGGTCTATTCTAACTTGACATAAAACGTGATCATTTCGTGACCGCATCCCCAAAATATTCTTAAAGGAAAAAAATAAACACACAGCTTGGCTCTAAGAACTTACCATTCAGGGAGTCTGTTGATGTGCAGAGGAAAAATATTCAGATAGGAAAATCGTGATGTGGTTGTAATTGTGATTAGAATCACCACCGACATGCACAGTTAAATGGCGAATATCTTTGAATACACGTTTACACAAACGTTTATTCATTGACGAAATATGCATTCATTGAATGAAAGAGATTTAACCCACAACATCATTAAACCTATCAATTTGGATAGAATACTAACATCACACGGTTAAAGATGATATTCTCTCACAATGCCCCCGTTGCATAACAATCTGCGAGTAGCTTTTTCAGTGTTATTACTAATTGAAGTTGCATTCAATGAATGATTATTCCATAGAAGGATACGTGAAAAAAAATATCTTTTAAGTGTGATTCGATAAATTATCATATAGGTAAAGATACCCTTTTGTATGATTAATGTGAAAAAAATAAAGTTCTCTTTTTGTGAAGAAAATAAGTATGTATAACTTGATAATGTATTACCTGCTAAGTCACCGGCGAACCCAGGGCCAGGAGGGCCAGCAGGTCCTATTTGACCAGTAGCTCCATCGTTTCCAGAGTCACCCTTAGGACCAGTAAAACCGATGGGACCCCTAGGACCTGTTGTTCCAGTGGCACCAGTATTTCCTCGCACACCAGTTGATCCAGTTGCTCCTGTCCTTCCTGTGGGACCTGAAGAACCAGTTGCTCCTGTCCTTCCAGTAGGTCCAGATGATCCTGTTGCTCCAGTGCGTCCTGGTCTTCCAGTAGAGCCAGTTCCACCAAATGGTCCAGTAGCACCAGTGAAACCTCTGGGACCTCCAGCACCAGTTGAACCAGTTCGCCCTTGGGTACCAGTAGCTCCGGTACGTCCATCAATACCTGGACGTCCCTCTGACCCAGGAATACCTGGATTACCTTGATTTCCTGGCTGTCCTTCAAAACCTCTAAGGCCAGTAGCTCCAGTTCGTCCTGTTGGTCCAGTAGAACCTGTGTTACCATCTCTTCCATCTCTTCCTGTGGCTCCTGTGCGTCCTTCACGACCTTCAGGACCAATTGCTCCACTACTTCCTGTTGCCCCTGTTCTGCCATCTCTACCATCCTGTCCAGTTGCTCCAGTGTTACCGGTGTTTCCTTGACGACCAGGCAAACCATCAAAACCTTGTAAACCTGTGGATCCAGTAGATCCAGTGGATCCTGTGCGTCCCGTAAAACCAGTTGAACCAATTCTACCTGTGGCTCCGGTGCGACCAGTTGGACCAGTTGCTCCAGTATATCCAGTGTTTCCTGTACTTCCAGTGAGACCTTGTAAACCTGTGTAACCAGTTGCACCTGTGCTACCAGAGCGACCCTCAATACCTGTTGCTCCAGTGGCACCATCTCTACCATCACGTCCTGATGCACCTGTGCTTCCTGTTCTTCCTGCTTGTCCAGTAAAACCAGTGGAACCAGTTGCTCCAGTTCTTCCAGTTGGACCTGAAATATATCAAATTTTTGTTACTTCTAAATTGTAAAGTATGTACATATAAACAACAAGTTTAATAAATCATTAATGCATTGTTTCTACAAGCATAATATTCCACAGGACATGGCATTACAAAAATAGTCATACCAATTGGTCCAGTTGATCCTGTTGACCCAGTTGATCCTGTACGTCCATCACGTCCTGAAGGACCTGTAGTTCCAGTAGCACCTGATCTTCCAGTGAGACCAGTGGCACCTGTGGAGCCTGTTCTACCTGTTGGTCCTGTGGATCCAGTGGATCCAGTTCTGCCTGTTAAGCCAGTTGAGCCTGTTGCTCCTGTTCTTCCAGTTGGACCTGTTGATCCTGTACTTCCAATCTCACCTGTTAAACCAGTTGCTCCAGTAGAACCTGTTGCACCTGTTCTACCTGTTGGGCCTGTTAGTCCAGTAGCTCCTGTTCCACCAGTGCGACCATCTCTCCCAGTTGCACCAGTGATTCCATCTCTTCCTCTAATACCAGTGGCACCAGTTGAACCAGTTGAACCTGTTCTTCCATCTCTTCCTGTGGCACCAGTTATACCTGCCCTTCCTGTTGCACCAGTATACCCAGTGGATCCAGTTCTTCCATCCCGACCTGTTGCACCAGTCTGTCCAATTTCTCCAGTGGCTCCTGTTCTACCTGTTGGTCCAGTAGATCCTGTATTACCATCTCGTCCAGATAAGCCTGTAGCACCTGTGAAGCCAGGGCGACCCTCAACTCCAGTAGCACCAGTACCTCCAGTTCTACCTGTAGCTCCAGTTCTACCTGTAGGACCTGTTGCCCCAGTAAATCCATCTCTTCCTGAAAGACCTGTTGCGCCTGTACCTCCTGTCCGTCCTTCATTACCAGTTGCACCAGTATCACCAACCCTGCCAGTAGCACCGGTTCTTCCAGTGGGTCCAGTGGTACCAGTGTCACCAGTGCTTCCCGTCCTACCATCTCTTCCAGTTGCACCAGACCTACCCTCTGGACCAGTTGCACCTGTGCTTCCTATACTTCCAGTAGCTCCAGTGCGTCCTGTTGGTCCAGTGGATCCAGTAAATCCTTGTCTTCCATCTTGACCAGTGAAACCTGTTGCTCCTATTCTACCTTCAGGACCTGTTGATCCAGTTGATCCAGTGGCTCCTGTACGTCCAGATACACCAGTGGCCCCAGTAGAGCCTGTTCTACCTGTAGGACCTGTTGCCCCTGTAGATCCAGTGCGCCCAGTTGGACCAGTAGTTCCAGTGGCACCTGTTCTCCCGGCAAATCCAGTTTCTCCTTGAGGTCCTGTTGAACCAGTATCACCATCTCGACCAGCCCTTCCTGTGGAACCAGTTGCTCCAGTTCTGCCTGTTGGTCCAGTCTGTCCAGTGGATCCAGTTCTTCCAGCATTACCAGTAGCTCCAGAGGGACCTGGCCTACCTTCTCTTCCTGTTGAACCAGTAGCTCCTGTTCTTCCTGTTGGTCCAGTTGATCCTGTTGAGCCTGTAGCCCCTGTTCTTCCTGTTGGTCCTGTTGCTCCAGATCCACCAGTAGAACCAGTAAAACCTTGAGGTCCCTGAATTCCAGTTGCTCCAGTAAAACCTTGTGAGCCTGTTGCACCAGTACGCCCCTGAAGACCAGTGCTTCCAGTGGCTCCTGTACGTCCAGTTGGACCAGTGGCTCCAGTAGTACCTGTGCTCCCTGGTCGGCCTTCCAAACCAGTGGCTCCAGTTGATCCAGAGCGACCTTGAGGACCAGAGAAACCTGTTGCTCCTGTTGATCCAGTTCTACCTTGTGGACCAGTTGTTCCTGAAAATCATACATGAAGTTCATTAGCAAGGTACAAAATAACATGAATCAATGAAATCAGATGAAATATTAATGTGATGGGTATAATTTTACTTCATTTTCTTTTTAAAAAAAGAAGGAAGAAAAGAATTGTATTGAATGGTCTTCGGTGGGCAGATGGAAGGTAGGATTTTCACCCCAAATTGACACAAGGTACTTGAAAACCCATAGACTCCAAGGCTAAACCCCACAGATGTCTGTAATATCATTTTAGAAAGTTTAATATAGGAAGAAAGACTTTGAAGTGATTACACCAAATTATTCCTCTTCTAACATGCTTTGATGGCTATTTTCTTTTAATACAAAAAAAGTGCAGAAACAAAATCTGTTGGTTTCACCTTGATTCTTGGACTGATTAATTTTTATGAACCCTCCTTGATATAAAAGATCAAAAGAAACAAATCTCTCTGTAAATTCAATTAGTCACGCTAGCTGATGAAGTTGCCACTAGTTATTGGGCACAGCTAATAAACTTATTATTCACTGATAATTTCAACCTTGCACAAGGACTTTCATAGCTTACACTGAATGGTGTGTGCTTCAATTGTGATATATTGAATCTGAATTTAGGTGTAAAAGCAAACTCACCAGTAGCGCCAGTTCTTCCTGCTGGGCCTGTTACTCCAGTGCCTCCAGTTTGTCCAGCACGCCCTGTAGAACCAGTGGCTCCTGTTCTTCCAGTTGGGCCAGTGACACCAGTTGATCCATCTCTTCCAATTTCACCTTGTGGGCCAGTAGCTCCTGTAAATCCTTGGCCACCTGTTCTTCCAGTAAAACCTGTGGCACCAGTAGCTCCATCCCGACCAGATGCACCTGTTGCACCAGTTCGACCTGTGGGGCCAGTGGAACCTGTGAAGCCAGTTGATCCATCTCTTCCATCTAAACCAGTGCTTCCTGTAAATCCTTGAGGACCTAGACGTCCAGTGGCGCCAGTTGCCCCAGTTCTGCCTGTGGGCCCAGTGGTACCAGTGTCACCTGTTCTTCCAGCAACACCAGTTCTACCTGTAGCCCCAGTGCGACCCTGAGGTCCAGTAGTACCAGTACTACCAGTCTGGCCTTGCCTTCCTGTAGATCCTGTGGCACCTGTTCTTCCTGTTGGCCCAGTTGATCCAGTGCCTCCAGTTTGTCCAGTCAGACCTGTTGCACCAGTGCCTCCAGTTCGTCCATCTCTGCCATCCTGACCAGTTGCTCCAGTGAAGCCTTGACGTCCAGTAGAGCCTGTGCTTCCTGTTCTACCTTGAGGTCCTTGACGGCCTGTGGACCCTGTGGCACCTGTTCTTCCTGTTGGCCCAGTAGCACCAGTGAACCCATCTCTACCAGGCTGTCCAGTGAATCCTGTTGCACCAGTACCACCTGTTCTACCTTGAGGTCCAGTGACACCAGTTCCACCAGTCTGCCCATCACGCCCTGTAGAACCTGTGGCTCCTGTCCTTCCTGTTGGTCCAGTTGTTCCAGTGGCTCCAGTCTGTCCTGTAAGACCAGTGGCTCCAGTTACTCCATCTCTTCCTGACTGACCTGTGAAGCCAGTTGCTCCATCTCTTCCTGGTTGACCTGTGAAACCAGTTGAACCAGTAGCCCCAGAACGACCTTGACGCCCACTGGCACCTGTAGCACCAGTTCTTCCAGTGGGACCTGTGGTACCAGTACCTCCAGTAGGCCCTTGTCGTCCTGTTGCTCCGGTTCCACCAGTCCTGCCAGTGGGTCCAGTAGCTCCAGTGTTTCCATCTCTACCATCTGTACCTCTTTCTCCTGTGGCTCCAGTTGCACCAGTTCTTCCACCAGGACCTGTAGCACCAGTTGCACCAGTTCTTCCTGTGGGACCAGTTGAGCCTGTAGAAAAGAAATAATTCACAAAGTTATTGAAAAATTATGATATAAATTTAAATTTATGAGGATGGATAGGGACTAATGATAATGAGTTCAACTACAGTGAATTACTTCAAATTGCTTTAATAATAATAAGTAATCTAAATATTTAATCTTAATAGTATGATATTAGGAGTTTCTCAGCTTTTAATTCATATCAAGATAACCTAATAATATATATATTTTAATTCTAATGAAATACAATTGGAGAGTCAATATGTCTGAGTAACATACCAGTAAAACCAGTTCCTCCTGTTCCACCAGTACGGCCTTGTATACCAGTTGCACCCTGAGACCCTGTAGCACCAGTTCTTCCAGTAGGGCCTGTTGCTCCTGTATTGCCATCTCTTCCTGGTTGACCAGAGAAACCAGTGGCTCCAGTTCCACCAGTTCTTCCTTGTCGTCCTGTAGCACCAGTTCCACCAGTTCTGCCAGTGGGTCCAGTTGCTCCTGTGAAACCAAGGGGACCAGTTGCTCCTGTGCCGCCTGTTTGACCCTGACGACCTGTTTCACCAGTTGCTCCAGTTCCACCTGTTCTACCATCTCTGCCAGTGGATCCAGTAGCACCAGTAACACCAGCACGACCTGTAGCTCCTGTAGCACCAGTTCTGCCAGTGGGTCCAGTTGCTCCAGTGCCACCAGTTTGTCCATTTACTCCAGTACGTCCAGTAGCCCCATCTAATCCAGAGCGTCCAGTCGCTCCTGTACGTCCTGTGGGCCCTGTTGCTCCAGTAAATCCATCCCTTCCACTTGGACCAGTGGCACCAGTTGAACCTGTTCTGCCTGCTATACCTGTAGAACCAGTAGATCCTGTAGCACCTGTTCTTCCACTAGGTCCAGTGGCTCCTGTAAAACCATCGCGACCAGGTTCTCCAGTGAATCCAGTGGCTCCTGTACCTCCAGTTCTGCCTTGTGGACCAGTAGATCCAGTTCCTCCTGTTTGACCTTGTCTGCCAGTTGCACCAGTTGCACCTGTTCTACCTGTTGGGCCTGTGACTCCAGTTCCCCCTGTTTGTCCTTGTGGGCCAAGTCGACCAGTGGCTCCTGTTTGACCACTTGGACCAGTAGCACCAGTTTGTCCATCTCTTCCTTGAGGTCCTTGTATACCAGTAGCACCTGTTCTTCCAGTTGGTCCAGTTGATCCAGTGAATCCAGTTGATCCAGTTAAACCTTGACGCCCAGTTGCTCCTGTACCTCCAGTTCGACCTGTGGGCCCAGTTGATCCAGTAAATCCAGGCAAGCCAGTGCTACCTGTCCTACCTTCAGGGCCTGTAAAACCAGATGACCCAGTTGCTCCTGTTCTACCTTGAGGTCCAGTAGCACCAGTGCCACCAGTTGGTCCACCAGGACCTGTGGCTCCAGTTCCTCCAGTGCGACCAGTTGGACCTGTTGCACCTGTGCCACCTGTATCACCCCTTGCACCTGTCTGACCAGTGGATCCTGTCGCACCTGATCTACCTTGTGGACCTGTTGCCCCAGTACCCCCAGTAGTTCCAGTTCTCCCCTGAGGGCCAGTGGCTCCTGTTGAACCAGTTCTACCAGTTGGACCACTAGCACCAGTGAAACCATCTCTACCTTGAATACCTGTTGCCCCAGTAGATCCTGTTCTTCCCTGGGGACCAGTTGACCCAGTGAAACCTTGCGGTCCAGTAAATCCAGTTGATCCTGTTCTTCCCTGGGGACCAGTAGAACCTGTAAAGCCTTGTGGACCTTGGATACCTGTTTGTCCTGTAGCCCCATCTCTTCCAGGTAATCCAGTGGATCCAGTGGATCCAGTGCCACCAGTTCTTCCTTGAGGTCCAGTTGCTCCAGTACCACCTGTTCGACCGGCTCTACCTGTGGATCCAGTTGCTCCAGTGGGCCCTGTTGGTCCAGTTGAGCCTGTGAAACCTTGAGGCCCCTGAGGACCTGTTGACCCTGTAGATCCATCCCTACCAGTTACACCAGTGCTACCAGTTCTACCTTGTGGGCCTGAAGCTCCAGTAGCACCAGTCCTACCAGTTGGTCCAGTTGAACCAGTGAAACCTGTGCCACCTGTGCGACCCTGAGGTCCAGTGGTACCCGTGAAGCCTTGAGGTCCTCTTGTTCCAGTAGCTCCTGTCCTTCCAGTCGGCCCTGTTGATCCTGTTCCTCCAGTGGGTCCTTGTCTTCCAGTGGCACCAGTTCCTCCTGTTCTACCTGTTGGACCTGTGGTACCTGTTGAACCATCCCTTCCTGGAGTACCAGTTGAACCTGTTGCTCCTTCTCGACCCGTAGCACCAGTTGAACCAGTCCTTCCTGTAGGACCAGATCCTCCAGTTGCACCAGTTCTTCCTTGAGGGCCAGTGGTACCAGTGGCTCCTGTGGGACCACCAGGTCCAGTGGCTCCAGTTGATCCTGTTCTTCCTGTTGGTCCAGTGGCACCTAGAAAAAGAACAAGGATTAAAAATGTAGAGATCACTACATATTATATGTCATCTTGAAATTTAACCATATTTTCTTTACATTGTTTCCTACTTTCATGTATTACCTCAAGAGTCTAACAATTGTCAAATTGTATCATACCAGTTCCACCAGTCTGTCCTTGAGGACCTGTGGTTCCAGTGTCACCAGTTGATCCCTGTGGACCTGTTGCTCCAGTTCGCCCCTCTTGACCTGGGTCACCGGTTTGTCCTGGCCTTCCTTCATTACCTGGACGACCAGAAGTACCTGGTAAACCTTGTCCTCCAGGTCTTCCATCATTTCCTGGTGATCCAGTTCCTCCTGTTGCACCAGTTCTTCCTGCTACACCAGTTGGACCAATTCCACCTGTGGACCCAGTAAAACCACGAGGTCCCGTAGATCCAGTAAAGCCTTGGCGTCCCTGTGGTCCTGTAGATCCTGTGAAACCTTGAGGTCCTGAGGCTCCTGTTGCTCCTGTTCTTCCTGTGGGCCCAGTTGTACCTGTACCTCCTGTCCTACCCTGTGGACCGGTAGCACCTGTCCAACCTGCTTGGCCTGTAGCTCCAGTTCCACCAGTCCTTCCATCATTTCCATCTCGTCCAGGTCGTCCCTCAATACCTGTTGCTCCTGTACGACCAGTTGGGCCTGTTGATCCAGTAAAACCTTGTGGACCTTGGGGACCAGATAATCCTGTTGATCCAGTTCGACCCTGAGGACCAGTAGCACCTGTAAAGCCTGTACCACCAGTTCTTCCTGGTTGACCAGTAGAACCTGTGGCACCAGTTGGTCCACCTGGTCCAGTAGCACCAGTGGATCCAGTTCTTCCAGTTGGGCCTGTAGTACCAGTTGCACCTGTAGGCCCACCAGGACCTGTTGATCCTGTGTATCCAGTTCCACCAATTGGTCCAGTTGCACCTGTTGAAGTAGAACGGCTATAATTTATCAATTTGTCAAATAATATATCAACTTGGGATGAGAAATTTCAAATTTTTCTTAGTCAGTCTTGGTCCATTTTTATTGTGAGATCCCTCATGCTAGATCAATTAGCAACATGCCCTACCTATGGTATTTTTCAAAATTGAGTGAATGAGGATTTTACACTGTGTTAACAGCCAAGGTCATATTGCAGATGGCAGTGACAACTAATGAGATTTGTTCCTGAATTTTTGGGTTGTGGTGTCATTCACTTGACTTCATTTGCTTTGACTTTTCATTGCTCATAGAATCATGTCATCAACAAATCTACACTTACCAGTTCTTCCAGTTGGACCAGTTGATCCAGTATTTCCAGTTGATCCAGTTCTTCCCTGAGGACCTTCTCTGCCAGTACCACCAGTTCGACCTGTTGGTCCAGTTGAACCAGTATATCCTGGAGCTCCACTTCGACCTGGATTTCCTTGATTACCAGTAGCTCCTGTTCTTCCAGTTGGGCCAGTAGAACCAGTGAATCCTTGTGGTCCTCTTGTACCTGTTGCACCAGTTCTTCCAGTAGGACCAGTTGATCCTGTAAAGCCTTGAGGGCCATCTCTTCCTGTTGCTCCAGTCAAACCTTGTGGACCTGTAACTCCAGTCCCTCCTGTTCTTCCTTGAGGTCCTGTTGAGCCTGTGAAGCCTTGAGGCCCTTGTGGGCCAGTCTGGCCAGTGCCTCCTGTCCTACCTTGGGGTCCAGTAGATCCAGTAAAACCTTGTGGACCCTCACGACCAGTAGCACCTGTACCTCCTGTCCTGCCTTGACGACCAGTGGAGCCAGTTGCACCAGTGGGACCAGTAGGACCAGAGGATCCTGTGGCTCCTGTACGACCTGTGGGGCCTGTCACACCTGTAGAACCTGTTGGACCACCTGGACCTCTTTGGCCTGTGAATCCAGTAGCACCTTGTGGTCCACTAGTCCCAGTATATCCTGTAGCACCTAGCCCACCAGTACCTCCAGTGGATCCTGTTCTTCCAGTTGGACCTGTTGTACCTGTTGCCCCAGTTGGCCCTCCAGGTCCAGTTGCTCCAGTACCACCAGTGCGACCTTGAGGGCCAGTTGCTCCAGTACCTCCTGTTGGACCACCTGGACCAGTAGATCCTGTGCTCCCAATGCGACCGGTGGCTCCTGGAATAGAAAACAAAACATGTCACAATTCCTATATTCACAATGAAAACTTATATAGAATATGTGATCCAAGTGTGAATATGCTATTTAGAAATTGATAAAAACATTTGTGATTTCATAAGATTAAAAGTATAGATGCAACAGATTTATATGTAACATATCTTCATTCAATCAATGGAACTATAACTAGAATCAATGAGGCAATTTGTTATTTAGATGATGATTATTTTTTGTCTTACTTTTATTTCTGATTGAGATCCTCATATCGAGGCAGGGGACTCTTTACAATTGTATCAGTTTGCTGATTTGATAACAAAATGAGAAGCCAGCATCATTCAACTTGTTTTAATTCATTAACACACCTGTTCTTCCTTGTGGTCCTGTAGATCCTGTGAATCCTTGAGGTCCTTGAGGTCCACTTACACCAGTTGACCCAACTTGTCCAGTAGAACCTGTAAAACCTTGTGGTCCCCGACTGCCTGTGGCACCAGTTCTTCCAGTTGGACCAGTTGACCCAGTCATTCCTGTCTGTCCTTGGGGTCCAGTTGATCCTAATAATTATGAAATAGGTTTCGAGTATTAATAAATTAATACCTAATAATTAATACCTAATAAATTAATACCTAATAAATTAATATAATGTACAACTTATTTAGATTGCAAAATATCCGAATTCAATTAATCTAATTAAAATAAGCCTCTAAAAATGAGGAATTAATTCTTACAAAAATATTTGTTCAAAAATTCTTTCAGGGCTTGGTGTAGCCCAGTAGGCTGATTGCCATCACAAATATTTCTTAGACATACCTGTAAATCCTTGAGGGCCACGTACACCAGTGCCGCCAGTTCTGCCTGTTGGTCCAGTTGCACCAGTTAGACCTTGTGGTCCAGTGACTCCTGTTGATCCAGTTCTTCCTTGTGGCCCAGTTGCTCCTGTCCATCCAGGTCTTCCCTCAGGTCCCTGGGGCCCTGTTGTACCTGTAAAGCCTTGGGGACCTCTTGCTCCAGTAGCACCTGTGCGACCAGTTGGACCTGTACTTCCAGTTGATCCAGTTGGACCAGTTGGACCAGTAGATCCTGTTCCTCCAGTTGGACCAGTAGGACCTGTCAAACCAGTTGCTCCAGTTGGTCCACCAGGGCCAGTAGCACCTTTAAAACAATTTAACTTTCATCAGATCAATACTAATATTATAACTACATCTTGATTATTTTCTTATATCCTTTCTCTAAGCTCCGTAATGTGGCAATTGAAAAGCGCCACTAGGTGATTTTATTTACATTGATTCACTGACTTAATATAATGGTACATAAACATAAATGAATGTCTAATATATGCTGACATACTCAATGAACAGGATTCATGCAATGTGTAAAGTACATGATCTTAGTCTACTGTAAGATGGTATACAAAAAAGAAATAATCATCTTATGGTGAATGACATACTTCTAGGTCTAAGCAATTCAAGACAACATAAGATACATCCTTGGGGCATTTATCATGCCTATGTGAAATTTTCATTGATACTGCTAGAGCTCTTGAGGCCCATATAGCATATGATGGACACATTTCTAGATGTATTTCCTAGTGTGTGACTCACCTGTACTTCCCACCTGACCAGTTGCACCTGTTCGCCCCAATGGTCCAGTTGCACCGGTGAATCCAGTTGCACCAGTGCCTCCTGTTCGTCCATCTCTGCCAGGCTGACCTGTTTGACCTGTTTGACCTGTGCCACCAAGTGGTCCTCTTTCACCTGTGCTTCCTGTTCTTCCCTGAGGACCTTGGGGTCCTGTAGTTCCAGTAAATCCTTGTGGGCCTTGTGGACCTGTTGAACCAGTTTGACCAACTGGACCTGTAGATCCAGTAGATCCTGTTCTTCCTTGTGGACCAGTTGCACCAGTCAAACCCTGTGGTCCTGTTGAACCTGTAAAGCCTGGGCGCCCCTGGATACCAGTTGCACCTGTCCTGCCTGTTGGACCTGTTGATCCTGTGAAACCTAGAGGTCCTCGAGCACCTGTTGCACCAGTTCGTCCTGTTGGTCCTGTGGCTCCAGTACCTCCAGTTGGCCCAGTTGGTCCAGTAGTACCTGGAAATTTCATAATACTTATGTATCATTCAAGGCCAATATGATTTTAATTAGAATCCATGTTAATTATCATTAATAATAACTATAGCAATATAGTCATTCATATTTTCATTCACATGTTTGCATGTGAAATACCATGGGCCCTGACTGTCAACACACACAGAACTTCAATCTCTCCTCACCTATACACAAACTGCAAAAAAGTTGATTCATGAGTTTTATTTCATGAATTTTTATTTACCTGTGGATCCTGTAGGACCTTGTGGACCAGTAAGACCAGTGGCTCCTGTTGGACCTTGTGGACCAGTTGTACCAGTAAATCCTTGAGGACCTTGCGGACCTGAGGCACCTGTAACTCCTTGAGGTCCTGTGGATCCAGTGAAGCCAGAAGGACCCTGTGGACCTGGATGAATAATAGGGAATGTGTTTTTGAATATATAAATGTGTACATAAATTCTCAGATTCTGTGGATGGCAAGATACAATAGAGTTTGACAAAAATTGTACCAGAAAACTGATTTTTTATATACCTGTTGATCCAGTTCTCCCTCCTGGTCCGGTAGCTCCAGTGTTACCAGGACGCCCAGAAATACCAGTTGCTCCAGTCTGGCCAGTTGGACCAGTAGAACCAGTTCTTCCTTCAGGACCAGTTGATCCTGTGAATCCTTGGGGACCTTGTCGTCCAGTGGCACCTGTTCGTCCCTCTGGGCCAGTACTGCCTGTGAATCCCTCAGGACCTTGACGACCTGTGGCTCCTGTTCTGCCTGTTGGACCGGTTCCTCCAGTTCTTCCTTCAGGACCTGTTGATCCTGTATAGCCTTGGGGACCTAGAGGACCAGTTGATCCAGTGCTTCCAACCTGACCTGTAGCTCCAGTTCTGCCTGTTGGACCTTCAGGTCCAGTGGTTCCTGTGAATCCTTGTGGTCCTCGGGCACCTAGAGAAATAAATTATATGAGGGATCAATAAAGATCTGTGATAAAGGCATAGATGTATAAAGGAATAAATATGAGATACCTTAAACAACCATGTTAAAGATGGACAATGTTCATAGGAAAGTCTTTGGAGGTAATACTTTATTCTAGAAATTAAATGTGCTGTCTTCTGCAATTTTCACCTGTGTGGTAACAGAAACAGTGAGTTATACCTCTACAATCCACTAGGACATTGGTGGTATCACCTGAGCATTATCATCAGGGTTTCTCCTATGACCATCCCATCATATGCACTGTTTTGTCATGTATTACATACCTGTTGCTCCAGTGCGACCAGTAGGACCAGTAGAACCAGTGCCTCCAGTTGGACCAGTTGGACCTGTTGAACCAGTTGAGCCAGTTGGACCTGTTGGACCAGTTGTACCAGTTGCTCCAGTGGGGCCTCCTGGTCCAGTTGAACCAGTATAGCCTGTGCCACCCTCTGGGCCCTGTCGGCCAGTTTCTCCAGGACGGCCATCACGTCCAGAAGCACCTGTGAATTGATAATGAGGTATAAGTATATAATAATAGTATTATAAGTATAACTATAACATAAGTAATATCAGGTTATTATTACATTTCCTACAGAGAAAATTATTTGGATTTATTGATTCATGCAAGTAGGCAGCCTGTACAAACAACTTAATATGTACCTGTGGATCCAACAGAACCAGTTCCTCCAGTACCTCCTGTACGTCCTTGAGGACCAGTTGATCCAGTTAACCCTTGGGGACCTGTAGACCCAGTGAAACCTTGTGGTCCAATTCGTCCTGTGGCTCCAGTTCTACCAGTTGGACCAGTGGCACCTGTGAAACCTGTGCCTCCAGTTTGACCTTGACGTCCAGGTTGACCATCACGGCCAGTTGAACCAGTCTGTCCCTGTGGCCCTTGCCTGCCAGTTGCTCCTGTCCTTCCAGTTGGACCAGTTGTTCCTGTAAAACCCTGAGGACCAGAAGGACCTGTTGAACCAGTGAAGCCATGAGGACCTCTTGCACCTGTTGCTCCTGTTCTTCCAGTGGGCCCCGTAGCTCCAGTACCTCCAGTAGGTCCAGTAGGCCCTGTGGTACCAGTCGAACCTGTTGGCCCAGTTGGTCCTGTTAATCCAGTGGCACCAGTTGGACCTTGAGGACCAGTCGTACCAGTCGAACCAATTGGTCCTGTGGCTCCATCCCTGCCCTGTGGGCCGGTTGCTCCTGTAGTACCTAGAAATTACATGAGAGATGTCATGAATTATTTTATATTAATAAAAAAAACAAGTTATGATCATATATGTATAAAACAGGAAATACAAGTATATTCTCATATCTTATAGCATCTACAGGAAATTCAAATAGATTTAAATTGGAAGTAGTATCTTGTCTTGTTTACTTTACAAACGAGTATATAGCTTTGATGTAAGTGACTAATAACCATCCATTTTAATGATTGTAATGTAGAAAAATTACCTTGTGGTCCCTGAGGTCCCTCTCTACCTGTACCACCAGTTTGACCTTGTCGACCTGTGCTTCCAGTAAATCCCTGAGGTCCTTGTGGGCCTGTCAAACCTGTGGATCCTGTTCTTCCTTGAGGTCCAGTTGAGCCTGTAAAACCCTCTGGTCCCCTCACACCAGTGGCACCTGTTCTTCCTGTTGGTCCAGTGGAACCTGTAAAGCCTGTGGGACCTTGTGGACCAGTTGTTCCTGTGGGTCCCCTCTGTCCTGTATAACCTGTTGCACCTAGGGGACCAGTTGAACCAGTTCTACCTTCTTGACCAGTTGACCCAGTAAATCCTTGGGGGCCTCGTGCACCAGTGGCGCCAGTTCTTCCTGTTGGACCAGTTGAACCAGTTGATCCAGTGGGACCAGTAGGGCCAGTTGTACCAGTAGAACCTGTTGGACCTGTTGGACCAGTCAATCCAGTTGCACCAGTGGGTCCTCCACGACCGGTTGATCCAGTAAATCCTTGGGGACCTAATGGACCAGTAGACCCTGTCCTTCCCTGAGGTCCTTGTGGACCAGTCAATCCAGTTGCACCCATTGGTCCAGTTGACCCTATATGCAATGAAAATGTGTTACAAGTTATTTCACAGTCATTCATTAGACAATATGAAATGAGTAGCTAAATTACCACTTTTACTAAATTTATCAGTTCTTGATACTGTTAAAACTGCCAAAGCCCATTTACCTCTTACAAAACATAATATTACAATAGTTATTATCCTTTGAAATACAAATATCATTATCTTTAGATATCTATCACTATAGACCTTTTATTAGGGTAGGATTGTAGTTAAAAATAATATACCTGTCTGTCCTGGCCTTCCTGTAGATCCTGTACCTCCAGTTCTTCCTAGTGGTCCTTGCGGTCCAGTAAAACCAGTCGCTCCAATTGGCCCAGTTCCACCTGTGCTACCAGTTCTTCCTTGTGGTCCAGTTGCTCCAGTTCTACCTTCAGGTCCTGTTGCTCCAGTCAAACCAACTGGGCCGGTGCTGCCTGTCATTCCAACTGGCCCACGGGCACCAGTTGAGCCAGTTCTACCAGTTGGGCCTGTAGATCCTGTGCCACCTGTAGGTCCAGTTGGACCAGTTGTTCCGGTTGAACCTGTAGGGCCTGTTGGTCCAGTAAGACCAGTTGCACCAGTTGGCCCACCCGGCCCTCTAGGGCCAGTGGTTCCAGTCGCTCCCACAGGTCCAGTTGAACCAGTATATCCTAAAGAAATAAAGATACTTTGATTAAACAACACTGCCATTATCCCCTGTTCTAAAATCTGATTAATTTTGAAGGAAATTGGTGGTGACACATGCCAGCTGTCTGCTCCAATCCCATAATTACCCATCATCCTCTCTTGCCTTACTGCCTGCCATTAATTCGCATTGGCTAGAGTACAAGATTCAACATTATTGTACTAACATATGTTTGGGTTAGTATTCTTTGACATAATGACCCATGGATTCACTATTTGTGGTTTAAACCATTTATGTTTTTCATAAAGATATAATGTTCTTTTATGAGAAAAAATATGCTTATACAAGCAAGATATAAAATCAAGATTATTACCTGTTGACCCTTGTGGTCCTGTGGATCCAGTGAAACCTTGTGGACCTTGTGGACCAGTTGAACCAGTAAGGCCTTGAGGACCTGTGACACCAGTACCTCCAGTTCTCCCTAGAGGGCCAGTTGCTCCTGTCATTCCTGGCTGACCTGTCGCACCAGTACCACCTGTCCTTCCTTGTGGGCCAGTAGTTCCTGTAAATCCTTGTGGACCACGACGTCCAGTGGCACCTGTTCTTCCAGTGGGTCCTGTAGATCCAGTTCCACCAGTTGGACCAGTAGGCCCAGTGGTTCCAGTTGATCCAGTAGGTCCCGTAGGTCCAGTAAGACCAGTAGCTCCAGTTGGACCACCTGGACCCGTGCTTCCTGTGGCACCAAGGGGACCCTCAGGTCCACGTGTACCAGTGGATCCAGTTGCTCCCAAAGGCCCGGTTGCACCTGTAAAAGGATAAATTATGAACAAATTTAATCATTTTAATGCATAGAAACTATAGATTTAGCAGGCACAAGGATATATGGCCCTAAATTAGCCATGATTTCACTTCTTGAAACACATTTTTATTAATATGGTAGATAGATATATTTGCTCTGGGTACATCCTAAATGTCTTGAAAAGATATTCCCATTATTAAGAAAATGGCTGGTAAAAATTAATACTGGAGATCCCATAGGGGGAAAAGTAACTAATATAGTTATCATTGAGATATTGATTATTAGGATTTAAGATAATTTCAATATATCACTGTTAAAGAAATTGTCATTTTTGTTAAGATGTGGATGCTTATTTCATATGATGATTTAGAGGAATCGGATTCTATTAATTATTTGAGGAGTTTGATTTCATTGATTATTTGATTTCTTTGATTAAATTTCATTAATCATTTCCACATTCTTCTTGTACCACTATCTTGTTCCTGTACTGCTACATCAAGGTATTTGCCATCATATGGCATCAGTAAGATACATTGGAATCATTATCATTATATCAAGTTATTTTTTCATTTCAAAATATTTAAATATGGCATGGTTGCCTGTAAATAATAAGTAAAATTTATAAATTCTTAGTATTTAATATCCTCAGCCCCACCACCAAACTTCTCGTTTGTTCTTGTGCTGCTACATTTTTTATGAAAAAGCAAGAGATAAATGAAAAAATGTAATTTGCGAAGGGGTTTATATTCCCCACATATAGTGTTTTTGTCCTTAAAAAAGGGGGTCTAAAAACGGGTATTGGGGCCATATTTCATTAAATGTTGATGCTAGATGTATAAAAGGACGGTATGCATAGCATAATTGACCGTCTATATATATGGGTGAAATCGTCAGAAAATGTACAATTGACCTTCACCAATCCCATCAAATAACCCAAATTTGAGACAGAAATCTGGTTCAAAATACAGTTCAACCTAACCAAACAGATTTATTAAATGAATACAATACAGAATATACTCAGATATACCTAGTATTTATCAATTTTTACTCTAATTTAACAGAATTTGATAGATTTGTAGAACTGTAGATGAAAATATGACCCATATATATAGAATCCATCAACATGATGGCATTGATGGAATAATCTTCCTGAAACATTCAGGAATTCTGATGATATTGTATGGTTTGGCAAACAGTTAAAGGACTGGTACTGGTCAAGACTCATTGAATCAATGGATTTCTAGCTACTACGGTATCTGTAGTTATTAATTGTCCCCAAATTTTAGATATAAAGTCCTTATCAGGGCTAGGCGATTGTGTACGTATAACATAAACTATGGAATTGTTTGGATACGAATGTAGATCACTTGATGATGATATTGTGCATTTACTGCAATTGTATTGAAATTTATTGTTTTCGAAGTACTAGCTCGATGTGTTGTAGTATATTATATGTAAAGGCCGTAATTATTGACAATAACTTTTTCATGTATTGGAAATTTATTGAAATTCTAAATATTAATAATGGTAAAGATTGGATGAGTAAGGATTAGAGTCGACGCAAGGAAACATCCACAAGACTATTAACAAAAAATGCATCTAAATACTTCATGGGATATTTGATCGTTACATGTTTTACCATCTCAATGAAAAGTTAGGGCCTTACCTGTCATACCAAGGGGGCCTTGGGGTCCAGTTGCCCCAGTCCTACCCTCAGGTCCAATACGACCAGTAGAACCTGTAAAGCCTAAGGGTCCACGTGGGCCTGTTTCACCAGTTGCTCCAAGTGGTCCTGTAGCACCTGTGCGGCCTTGGAGACCAGTCGATCCAGTCCTTCCTTGTGGGCCAGCAGGGCCCGTGGTGCCAGTAAAACCTTGTGGACCACGGGAACCTGTTGCACCAGTTCGTCCAGTGGGACCAGTTGACCCTGTACCTCCTGTTGGACCAGTGGGTCCAGTAGTTCCTGTAGAACCAGTTGGACCAGTAGGGCCTGTGGCTCCAGTACCACCAGTTGGTCCTGATGGACCAGTTACACCTGTTCCACCAAGAGGGCCAGTTGAACCTGTTTGTCCTTGTATGCCAGTAGCTCCCACAGGACCAGTTGAACCTTCAACAAATTATAGACCTTATAGTTGTTATGTTAAAAGAACCTAGCTATATATGACATTGTAATACTTCCTACCACATTAACTCATTCCATGTTTTGTGTAAAACAATTTCCAATTTCCTCAAGGCATTCCCCCGGAATTCAGCACTGTTCCATTGAATGCCTCAAGGCATTCTCGTGGAATTCAGCAGTCCCAATTGAATGCCCAATTGTATGGGTAAACTGAATTAAATTATAAGGTAACGTTTGCATTAACAGGTAACAATGTTTAAATATTATACTTGTTATTTTTTTAATTAAAATTGCAAATCTATTTTAGATACTCTAATCCCTTAATAAATACATGTAACCTGACAGTGATGTTTCGAATATTTCATGACTAATGATAATTAAATGGATGGTTGAAAGTCTGGTTGAGCACTTGATTGGTTGTATTTATCTCAGGTTTGGGTATTAAAGTCTAAATAAATATCGCTTTTCCACTGCTTCACGGGAAATTAACTATAGCACTTAGCAATTTGGTATGCTATTTAGGTATTATAATGAACCCACCTGTCCATCCTTGGGGACCTTGAGGACCTGTGGAACCAGTGACACCTTGGGGTCCTTGTCGCCCTGTGGAACCACCAGATCCGGGTCTACCTTGATTTCCTGGCAAACCTCCAGGTCCCTCTCTTCCTGTTGCTCCAGTGTTTCCTTGTGGACCTCTCTGACCAGTTGTTCCAGTGGCTCCTCGTGGACCTAGTAGACCAGTGGAACCAGTGCGACCTTCAGGGCCAGTTGAACCTGTGAATCCTTGGGGACCTCTTACTCCTGTGGAACCGGTGCGACCTGTTGGACCAGTAACTCCTGTTCCTCCAGTAGGTCCAGTGGGCCCGGTGGTACCAGTTGATCCAGTTGGTCCAGTTGGACCAGTAGCACCTGTCCCACCTGTTGGACCAGAATTTCCAGGATTTCCTGGCCTGCCATCATTACCTGGTACACCAGGGCCCCCCCTTTGTCCATCTGGACCAGTGGCACCAGTAAATCCTAATCCTCCCTGTGGCCCAGTTGAACCAGTGAATCCACTTGGTCCCTGTGGTCCAGTAGTTCCAGTAAATCCTTGTGGTCCTCGAATACCAGTTGATCCTGTCCTTCCAGTTGGTCCTGTTGAACCAGTATTACCATCTCTGCCTGGCAAACCAGTGCTACCTGTTCTACCACCAGGGCCTGTGCTACCAGTGAATCCTTGGGAACCTCTTGCTCCAGTTGAACCTGTCCTTCCTGTGGGGCCAGTTGCACCTGTTCCACCTGTGGGACCAGTAGGACCAGTTGTACCAGTAGATCCAGTGGGGCCAGTTGGACCTGTAGCTCCAGTTCCACCAGTAGGTCCAGAGGGTCCAGATGGACCTGTGGTGCCAGTGGATCCTGGACGACCATCTGCCCCAGATGCTCCAGTTGAACCCATTGGGCCTGTGCTTCCTACAAGGTTCAAGGAGACAGAATTATAATTTAGGATGAATAATCTCTCATCTGTCTATAAATGTAATTGCTAATACTGTTAATGTGAAATCCAGATTGGATTATTCAATTTTTTTAAGTTTAAGGGCACAACTTGCAGAACTGTGGAAGTAGATGTTGTTTTGTTGTACTAGTTAGTACTTGATGTAATTATGAAAGAGAATAATAACAATATCACTAGAAGCTCACATGAATTATTCTTGAAGGACCAAGCCACTCAGTATAATTAGATGCAACTAATAAAATATAAGTTATAGATAGAAATTTATTTTTTTAAATGAAAAACCCTCCTACCTGTAAAACCCTGTGGACCTTGGGGACCAGTCAAACCTGTACTTCCTTGGGGACCAGTTACTCCAGTTTGACCCCTTGGACCTGTTGCCCCAGTGAAACCATCCCTGCCTGGTCTTCCTTCAGGTCCTTCTCTTCCAGTGTTTCCTGTTGTACCTTGAGGTCCTATCCGACCTGTAGATCCTGTCCTACCTTGGGGGCCAGTAGAACCTGTAAAACCTTGTGGACCAAGTCCTCCAGTTGAGCCAGTAAATCCTTGAGGGCCACGCACACCTGTAGATCCAGTTCTTCCAGTTGGGCCTGTAGATCCAGTTCCTCCAGTAGGGCCAGTGGGTCCAGTTGTACCTGTTGAACCAGTTGGACCAGTAGGTCCAGTTGCACCAGTACCTCCGGTTGGACCACTTGGCCCAGAGGGTCCAGTTGTTCCTGTTGCTCCAGGTCTTCCTGAAGGGCCTGATGGGCCACTAGCTCCGAGAGGACCAGGTCTTCCTGTGGAGCCAGTTGCCCCTAGCGGACCCTCAGGTCCTCTATTACCAGTTGGACCTGATGGTCCAACAGGCCCAGTAGTACCTGTGAATCCAGGGTTACCTCGTGGTCCACTTGCACCAATTGGTCCACTTGGACCACTGGAGCCTGTAGAACCTTGAGGACCAGTTGATCCAGGTTGTCCAGGTTGCCCAGTAAATCCAGTTGATCCAAGTGGGCCACGTACACCTGTGGCACCAGTTCTTCCTGATGGACCAGTAGATCCAGTACCTCCAGTTGGACCTGTAGGACCGGTAGTGCCAGTTGAACCAGTTGGACCAGTAGGGCCTGTGGCTCCAGTACCACCAGTTGGTCCTGATGGACCAGGTTGACCAGTGCTGCCTGATGGGCCATCACGCCCTTGCGATCCAGTGCTACCAGGCTCTCCTTGTCTTCCAGGAGGACCAAGGGGACCTGTAGATCCTGTAAATCCTAGTGGACCAGTGCCTCCAGTAAAGCCTATTGGTCCAGTCGCTCCTGTAAATCCAGGTCTTCCCTGTGGTCCACTTGATCCTGGACGCCCTTCTATACCAGTGGCCCCTGTTCTACCTACAGGGCCTGCTGAACCAGTAAAGCCAGGCTGACCTCTTTGTCCAGATTGTCCAGTGGCACCAACAGGACCTGAAGGACCCTCCCTTCCAGTTGATCCAAGCTGGCCAGTGGCACCAGTTCTACCTAATGGTCCCCTGGTGCCTGTAGCTCCAGTAGGGCCAGTTGGTCCAGTAGTACCAGTTGATCCAGTTGGTCCTGTAGGTCCTGTTGATCCAGTACCACCAGTTGGGCCAGATGGACCCATAGGACCAGTTGCACCATCTTGTCCATTTCTGCCATCAGTGCCGGGAGTTCCTGGAAGGCCATCACGCCCAGAATTACCCTCTCTTCCTGTTGCTCCTACTGGGCCTGGGGATCCTGGGGTTCCAGCTCTTCCACCTGCTCCAGTGGCGCCAGAGTTACCTGGGAAGCCACGAGGTCCAGTGAAACCAGGGAGACCACTTGGACCTGTGGATCCAGTAAAGCCATCTATACCTCTGGGGCCAGCTGGACCTGTTGATCCAGGAGACCCTGTAGAGCCTGGAATTCCCTGTCTACCTGTTGCACCCAGTTGCCCTGTAAAATGTAAATATGTGTCAGTGTTCAGCAGAAACTTTCATAACAGTATTACACATACTAAGGAATGCATATATACATTAATTCTGTAAATTAAAAGAAAAACATGTGTATGATTTCAAATAGACATTATTCATACTGTACCTGTGGCACCAGTTCTTCCAAGAGGACCAGTTGACCCAGTTCCACCAGTAGGACCTGTTGGACCTGAAGCTCCTGTAGCCCCTGTGGGTCCAGTTGGCCCAGTTGCTCCAGTTCCTCCAGTTGGACCAGATGGTCCTACAGGTCCAGTAGATCCAGGCCTACCAGAAGTCCCGGGCACCCCAGGTTGACTGGGACCTGGGGCTCCTGTTGCTCCTTGGAATCCAGGTGGACCTCTTGGACCAGTAAATCCAGGTGTGCCATCTCTTCCTGGTTGTCCGCTAATTCCAGTTGCACCTAGAGGGCCAGGTCTACCTGCAGTTCCAGTAGCACCAGTGCGGCCAGGTGATCCTTTGCCACCTGTGCTACCAGTTGGGCCAGTAGGTCCCCTGCCACCTGTAGCTCCAGTGGGACCTGTAGGGCCAATACCCCCTGTAGCTCCTGTGGGTCCTTGATTTCCAGACACTCCTGTTGCACCAGTGCGACCTTCACTTCCTGGTATTGTTGCTCCTGAAGTACCTTGACCTGGTGGTCCTGGAAAACCTCTGGGACCTTGAGGGCCAGTTGAACCATCTCTTCCATCTGTTCCTGGTATACCTGGCTGCCCATTGTTTCCAGGTCTTCCAGGTGTTCCAGCTGTTCCCGTTGCTCCAGTCCGTCCAAGAGGGCCACGTGGCCCAGTAGCTCCAGTGGGTCCAGTAGGGCCAGTGCCACCAGTGACACCAGAGGGTCCAGTAGGACCAATAGCACCAGTTGCACCAGTAGGCCCTAGGTCTCCTGGGACACCTGTTGCACCAGTCCTGCCTGCACCTTCCCCACCTCCACCTCCGCCTCCACTATCCACTCCAGGTGGACCTTGTGGTCCTGGTCGTCCTGGTATTCCTTGTGGTCCTGTGAATCCAATGGATCCTGATATACCTGTGGCACCAGTAGCACCAATACCACCGCCTCCCCCTTGACCTGAACCTGGAAGTAGACATAGGCATGAGTGCGACATCTATTTGGCAATCATGTGAAATTAAAAGCATATTGATTGATTGATATTCAGGTTGTCTTATTGGTAAGATTATCCAGGTCCTATTTATTAATGAACATAGAAATCACCCTTATACAAATATTTCCCCATATTTCTACCAAGTTGGTAGGAAAAGGCATTTAGTTTGTTTTACTTAGATTGATAACTTACCCGGTGGACCAATAGGGCCAGCTGGACCGACAGGACCAATAGGGCCGGCGCGACCTGTGGCACCAGTGGCACCAATCGTACCTCCAGTATCTGTTTTTTTTTTAAAATACAAGGTATTTAGGAATTAAGAAGCCTCTCTAATACAACATTAATGAACAATTTTTCTTTAAGAAGTAAGTAACAAAGCTGTATAAAAGATCTGTTTGTCGTATACAGTTTTATGTTTGCTTCAAGATCAATTCGAACGATATGGTTAGTTAATGTCTTACCTTGTACTATGTCAACGGCAACGGAAAATATACTTGGGAGATGAATATTGTCAAAAACGTAAGTTTGACCAACAACCGGGTAATCATCATCAACTTTTCGAAAGTATGTTCTGTGGCCTTCCACGTATTGAAAGCTTATAGCACCAACGTCTGTTTCAAAGGTCCAGCCTATGAGGTCGTTTTCTAGTACCGTAAATCTCTCATCTGCAGAAAGTGTATACTGAAGAGAAAATTAATCATTCTATTAATTATTGAATTTATTTTTTATGATTCTCAAGATGCAACATGTCGTCAATTAGAAGAAAATGATTCTGCAGGTTAATAATGGCGGCTCAAACAATCGAGAACTTCTCCTCTCTGATGTGTCAAGTGTTTGAAAATAACCTGTTCATTTGTGAACTAGGTGTGAAAGAAGGGAACGAATCTTTGGAAAGATATCAAGTAAATTATTACAGGCAGCTGTGATATAACGTCCTGTTCTACATGGGGAATATAATGCGTATGTAAAAGAACCTAGAAACAAATATATTGTTTGCTGTCATGGCGTATTTCCCCTTTGAAGATGTTGTCGAGGTAGCCAAGCCCAGGTGGGTATATAAACAAAATACAATTCAACACGCATGGATTCCTATAGGCGATATTTACGCTTAGGTTTACTCTAAAGCTACTAACAATATGAGGGCACAAGACATTGGATTATACAATGATCCTCTTCCCAAGGACGTAAACCAAGCTTGAAACCGGTTTTTACCTCTTATATATCGGCACCTTGGGAATGACAGAGTGAATGGAGAAAACCGTGAAAAATTGAAGTCCACTACGGACACGCATTTGTGGATAGTGTTTCCTTATGATACATGACAATTGTAGCCTCTGCCATATATGATATATAAATATGTAAATACATATTATATATATGTTTATACGACTCGGTTGGTTTCGATGCTGCATATTAGCATATTAGTTAGGTACAATAATTATTGATTAATTAAGCGATATATACATTCATGAAGATCCACCCTTTATTTTGTCATATTAAGTCGGCCTGTCATATTAATGTGGCATGTGTAATCTCATTGGGAGGAGCAAACTAGAGTGGTGCATATCAATGCAAAATCCAAGTATAGACCTACCACTCAAAACTATTAGCGTGTCGACATGCTGATGTGTGAAAATATGTCCCCCGAAAAGTCTAACTATCAGTAAGAAGATAATGAACCGCCATATGAATTCATAGGTATCAAAGTCATATGTTTCTTTGAATGAAAGTCAGTCACCGCCTTTCTGTAAATTGAACTAAGTGGGTACCATTGAGAGAAATGTCAGAAAACAATTGTATCCAAAATGATCTAAGCTCAGCAAAGGATACCTCTTTGTCTCGAACTTCAGGCTCATTCAATGGCAAATTGGATCAAAATAAACCTAGTCACGAGAAAATAGAACTTTACCTCAAGGGGTTAACAGGTAACTCCAAGAAATAATTCAATATCCGTCTAGTAGGTGCTCCGGCAAATAATGTGTAACCCTGAGGGGGACTACAAGAAAAATGGTTAACGTGTATTGCTATTCCTAATCCTCCAATGTTTAGAAACGACTGGAACTCACTTCTTTTAAAACACTAAGCCAGAAAACAATATGAGGGTGTCTGTTTTTGGTTGTTTTTATTAGACAGTCAAAAATACATCATATACGTTTTGATTGATGTCAGTGGGGTCTTCAAATTACTATTCAGGAGATTGTATAAATGTTTAAAAAATACTATAACTGTCCATTGACGGTCAGAGTTTCTAGATAGCTCCCTCGAGCTTTTCTTGGTTAATTCAGATAAAGTTCGTGCTGACTAAGTTCCGCCACATTTTTCACTGTGCATCCTGCAAATTACAAAATAATGTTCTATTGAAGTTTGTGTAATTAAAATTAAGTTTAGAAGGGGCGTGGAAGACACAAAATGGTCAATATCAGAGAGATGTTCTGGTCGTTGCCCTGGACATGTCACGTGTAATTTTGCCCTGCAGCTTGTATTTCAATTTACATGTGCAAGTGTATCGGTATCCCGACATAGGCATGAGGAGATTAAACAAACAAGTCAGAAAGTCAGTGGAACTGCAATGTGTGAAAGAAAGTCACCAGCTGGCATCTAACTTTATTTCTCACTAATGAAAGCGACAGAAACGAGCCTCGTAATCGTGTTTGTTGGCGGTGTGTGACGACGAATGTGTATCTTTAGAGAGATTTTAATATTTTCATGGTTATAGATCTGTGCACAATCCGATATAAAATAAACATTCATGATAAATCTGACAACAAAGATTAGTTGTTACAATGTTCTTACTTCGAGTAATTATCCTAATTGAGAATGTCACATATTCACCCCCGTGCCATACCTTAATTGTAAAGTGGTATATTAAACTCTTGTATTGACATGGAATGCTGAAACAATTTAAGATTAAAAGATCGTAGATGATCGTTCGGTTCGGATTCAGTTGCTATTCCTAATCCCTGAATAAACCTTTTATACTAATGAGTACAACAACTGATACAAATCGCGAGATCAACCAATGTGCACAAGATCTCACCCCTTTGAACCTACATAGCATTGTATTACAAGCATCATTTAACATTCTACGTAAATACAGTCATTTTAAGCATCTTTTTTTTTAAAAAAAAAGCTACCTTCGGTCGCTATTCACAACAATTTTTTTCATATTTCATTATGTGTAACATATATAGTTTATATATATGTGCGACCCATCTCCTTTTTCTATTTTGCCATATATAATCAAAGATCATAAAAGTGTGCTTAGCATGTACATGAGTGAATGATCGGGTTCACCTCCTTTGTCACTCGGGTGAAGAGCATTGAGGGCACATTTAGGAAAAGAATTTTAAAAGATGTTCCTTGCCTGACAACTCACAATCATGTATCTCATACTTTGTACCAAAATTCTTCGCTGACATCTTTTTTGTTTAATAGGTCATAGACCGAATTTTCGGCCAAACTCTATAATGAATAAATGAGGAAGGGCTTCTCCCTGGTCATAGAATATGTCAATTCTTCTGATTAGATGCAAAAAGGAGGACACGTGTGCTCCCAAACAGGTTTAATTGCACTCATGATGGTATGATACAATTAGTTCCAGCAAATGAAACAAATAATCATCGCATAGACAGGTTTAGGTTTTGTGCTGACTTGCAATCATCAAAAGGTTTAAAATGACATAAATGTAAAAGTAAAATGGTCTGATTGCTAATTGGTTGGTCAGATCTCTTAAATGATCAACATGTTAAATACCGATATTTTGATTAATCTAAAACTCCTTGTATATCGTGCATAGATCTACAAAGATGAGAAAACCTTGCGCCATTTCATCTGGGAAACTTGTCTGTTAATTCCCTGCCATTAGTTAAGGTCGTTTTCTTTAATCTAGGATGTGTATACAGCAAGTCACAAACATCAATCACATCACAAAGGGTCAAGTATAGAACACACAGTCATTTCGTGAGACCAAAAGCTGACCAAAAGCTGGAACAAAATGTTTGTCCTAGCAAACTGTTAATGAGTCATAAGCTCATGAAGCAAGCAATATAATCATACTTCAACAGGTATTTTGTAAGTGAAAGCTTATCTGAGGCAACCATCTCTACCTTCAGGCTTGTAACCGTGTACAACAGGCGCATTCTTGGAACAAGGGAGCACGCACGGCCTGATTGAAATAAATGGCTGAAGCTCAACAAAACAATACCCATTGCCACACGATCCCTGTGTACTTATGACCGCCTACGACAAAAGAGGTGCATCTCATTGTAAACTTGTTTTGTAATCAGACAACATGAATAGGGTGTTCTCTATTTGTTCTTTGCTATTTCGACATGGAAGGCCAACTTCAAGCATGGGATCAACGTGTCACAGGTAATATTCATCGCAGAAATGCTAAAAAGGTACTGCACCCCACCCAACCCCCCAAAGCTGGAAGAGATCCTTTTCATCGTAACCGTTTCAGCTATGTGTGTGAATCTCAGTGAATGCTAATGTCATTTTAATTAGCATATTCATTAAGCAATCTAAATGTTGCATTGTACTGCGGTAATGTCGGTTCATATATATTTATGGTGCCTTCTTCATAGAGGTTAAGGAACTTTAGTCTACTGATGCAGGTTCCTACCGGCAGGATAACAATCAAACTAGGGAGTGCAATAATGAGAGCATTCTACATTGCAAGAAATCCACACTTTATTGTTATTCTCACTTTATTACAAGATTGGCGTAGATCCGACATGACTATGGTTTTATTATATGTCTTAAAGTGTCAGCACCATCCTAAGGCCACCACAATGATACTAATCTGGCTAATTTTGAAGAGTGCATATAAATATATGAATGTGTAAAATATGTACTTGTACCAGCGTATATTGTAATTTTACACTTCGGCCATTCATTCCCCATGGGTTATTGGTCCATAACATATCGGGGTCGACTACTGGTGGTGCGACTACCTAGCTCCAGGCATTCTTGTTTAGAGGGTGTTGGTAAAGAGGGAGAACGAGACTCCAAGGGGAGGACGGGTGCCATATACACATAGATCTTGACGGTAAACGGGGTGTATCCAGAATCCACAAAGGGAAACGAAGTCAAGGGGCTTTCACCAATGACAGAATAGGGAGTGGGTGGAAACATTTCGCGAAATCTAGGATTCCAAAGAATAGGGAAAGTATGAAAAGTTGTGGCACCCAACTCCCGACCTAACTATAGTGGTACCCATGACTTTAAGGGCTCGTTTAAGGGTCACCAGGATTTCACTTATTGGCAATAAGTCCAATAATTATATTTTGAAGAGGTATCTCTTAAACACAAAACCTTCTTCTTTACACAAGCATTTAGTTTATGCTTTAAGATCTTTTTGTGTATTCTTAAATTTATTCTATACACACCAATTATACTAGTAGTCTGGTATATATATTATACACGTATATCAGTTGGTTTGTGTTGTCTATGTCTGCAGGCCGTGCTTATTTACATTCACATAAGAACAAGTAAGCTGAACCATGTAAGGGATCAAACATAAGTTTAGAGAAGGAAGGGAGCCGTCGAAAAGAGAGAAAAACTGGTGATCGCGGGAAACGGTGACTAGAAACGTTATGCATGCCTTCCCAAGTGGGACACGTACACGTAATTGTTGTGCAGTTCATCTTCCCCTCCGAATGATCCTGTCGTGGCGGTGCACCAAAGCTAAACTGGAGCTCCTCCGCTCTTCCATTCGTAGCTATTCCTAAAGCAAAGACCCTTGTCAAAGGCTTTCCCAAACATTGTATCGTGCCAATGCTCCCGTCAAAAAGTGAAGGGAGCAGGACATCATTTGCCTGTGAGAAAAAGAACCACCGTATCGTACATCTGGTATTTTTGCCCCACGGTGAACTCAAGCTTATAGGTGGTGGTTATGTGCAAAATAGTGTAAACGCTCTCATATGAACCTAGCGTTTCCAATGCCACTATTGTCCAATTATTATGTCATGACATGCGTGAGGCCCATTTCTCATGTCTCAGAAAAGCATGATGATAAAATTTGGGAGAATCATAATAGGACGTTAAGTTGGACTCGATCCTATTGTTCAGCCAATGGAAAATCAGTGGTTCAAATTTCACAACCATTGTTTTGCCTCAAAGTGTTTTTTTATGTTTCCATGTTATTCACAATCGATGTTTCCGCCCCTCAATAAATAATTCAAACTTTTAAATACTAAACAAAAGAGGAGCAAATAATCGAGGTGGATACTTTTTATTTAACTTCTTGAATCTTATCTTGTCAACTTAGACAACTCTTTGAAAGGAACAAGGGTGTATATATATAGCAGTAACCACGGTCTCAAATGCACCTGAGAGCCTGAGAGGTATAATATTGTTCAGCAGGTAAATATCCACCCCTATGTAGCTCCTGTCTGCTGGAATGTGCATACATGTAGGCTCGCAGTGTGGGTCCTCTACACCAACCATGCCCACCCCCAGAAGTACAGGAGGGTTGTATGCCCCCATTATGTACATTTCACGGCTACCCACCCAGACAGGGTATCAAGTGCATGTTATATATTCTATATATTAGAAATATACATCTAAATTCGCCATGTGCGCATTTAAACGACAGTCACAAAGCCATTTTATTTGTCATTTACTATTAACTCCTTGCCATCTACGCTTTTTCCTAGCGAGGAAAGATCCCATTAAATATTATATGTGGTCATAATTACAGTTATAGTATCAAATTCCCTTAGGTATACGAACTAGTACTGAGTTGCATTTCAGCGTTGACTAAAATCCAACTCAGTTGATCGTATATATTTAATTCATTGCACAGAGATGTAAATTCATATTCACAAAGACTTAATCCGTGAAAACACAGATCTGTCACTTGGCAAACTTGGTAGTATAAGATCCATTCAAACTCAGACTTATTTTCTGTTTATTTAGCTTTAGTTATAAAGTGCACCTTAATGTATGCTTGCCCAAGGGTAGTCAACAATGCATTGCACCCGGTAGGAATGGAAATGTCCTTAGATATGCCCTCAAGCAACTGAGGAATGAAACAAAAAGGCCGAGAAGATTATGGGCCTAATTTGTCCCAATGAGTTCAACAAGCGATCCGAGGCGTGCACACTAAATCTAAAAATGACACTATTATGATAATTCAAATTAGATTCCCGATAGACAGGATCCGACTGGTCGTTTGCAGCTCGGTCTTAATGCTTCATTTTTTTCCCAAAGTTCGGGATATCTATAACCAAATCTACAACCAACCTTTTCCATCTACAACTAATTTTAAGATGTCTTTTGTATATCCCAAAAGAATCCCAGGTAGACAAGTATTAAATCTGATTTCCTCAAGCAAAGGGTACTAGAGCATTCCCATCCATGCGTTGGCGAGAGTTGCATTTATTTGACTATTCAAAGCATCTTTAGGAATTTCCATATTCTGTACATATGAGTCGCCAAGAAGGGTATTAGTGTTCACCCCACCTACCCTAGTGATTTAGTCCTAAGGCCTGCCATTATATGGAAGGTCAGAGAAAGTGCTTTGTTCAAGGGTAGCATCAACATCAAGCCCTGCTCTCGTCTGTTTGCCCTAATCACTTAGGTAATCAAAGCCACCACACACCCACTGAACCTAATCTCTACTTTTGTCACAAGAGTGGGAGGGTAAAGGAAGGCCAAGTTGCATCAAGCACTATCCCCCTAACCCTCTCAGACAGAATGATCAACAGATGGGATCATCCCTTTATAAACAAATGCAAGAATATGTGCAACCTTTTGTATTTTAACACTGCGTTTCCTTAATTAAAACGCCAAAGTCATATATATCTTTCAATCAGGGTATGCAACAATAATGAGTAATGCACACCACACACTGGTTCAAGCGGTTCAATTAACTAAGGTTCTAACCGGGATTATTCCTATTACGATATCTAAAATTGGTAAATTGGATATGATTATCATGGCGAATGCAATGAGGAAATTGCCTCAGTACCTGGTATGGCAAGAATTTCCTTGTATAGTTCGCACGCCCCCCTTCCTTACCGTATGCCACGACATAGAAACGCAGACGCTTGTAGCAAATATTTGAGCAGAAACATTTATATGACCCTCTTTCCCCATGGTCTGCAAGAACGACCGAATATCCTCTCAAACAGCGTTTTAATTATATTAATGATTATTTCATCTACGATGTCATCTCTTTGGGACATTTCACTCAACAATCCACGTATATATGGATCAATTAAACAAGGGTATACACTTTACCATATTCCCAAATAAATTATAACAATGTCAGATTCAGAATAAAAGTCGTATGGACTGGAGTGTAGGTTTGAACATGGTGATTTTAGATACTTTTAGCTAAGTATGATCTTAGTATGATTTTTGACGAAAAATCAAGATTTTTCTACTTGTACTGTCGACTGATTCAGTTTTTAGCTGTACATTTATGTGGAATTTTGTACGGCGATCTAGAAGAAACCTTTCCAACAAAACGAAACTTCTCAGTACCATATATTTTAATATTCTTAAATGTATTCTTAAATGTTCTCACGGTACTCATAACTTTTCATATTATACCTGTTAGGGGTATCAATTACTAAGCAGATTACAGCAATTAAACAACACTTGAGGACCGAGTAATATTCAGGAATGTAGTAAATAACTCAGAGTCGAAACATCCTTCGAAAGAAGTATAATATTATATGACATCTTGTTAAATAAAATAATGTATGTCATGTAAGAAACAAGTCTTTAGTTTGGCATGTACATGGTAAATGTCGCTGGCAGATTCAGATCCCAGCCTTAACCAAACTGGTCCGACCAGCCCCATTCCCAAAGAAAGTAGACCAAGTATACCAGAGGCAGTGAACGTATACATATTGCCTCTTCCTCTTGCATTGTAGAAGAATTAAGTGAACAAGTCTAAGCCGAGGTTTATATAAGCGTTCGGATCATTTTATGATGAACTACTGCACTCTCAGGATCTTATTTTAATCTTAATGTTTTGGACATAGAATTATTACCTGGACCAGGATGATCAACAGATAAGATGTCCATTTGATATCTGCTCACATAAATTAGTTGGCCGATCACATTCCCCTCCTTTCCTCCTTTAACAGATTTAAAGAAGATGGGAAGAAGTTTTTGTCATGACAAACTGCGTGCGATTAATTGAAACTGGCATTCTCTAGGTTATTTCATTATGAAACGAAACCTTTCTCCAGCATGAACTATGAAAACACTTGTGGTATAGTGCCATGGTTCACAAAGCAGCACATTCAAAAGTTTAAATGGCGACGACAAAAAATCGCGATCTTCCAAGATGAAATAGGAAGTCATGCTGGCAAAAAGAATAACATCTACCGACATAAAGACCTGTGGGTTCAGCGAGGCTTTTTAATGTTTTCCTTTGTACAAACACACAGCCGCATGCAGTATTCATTTGCTAGTGGGCAATATATATATCATGCTTAACTGTCTCTCGAAACATAATTCCTTTTTTGCAACTAAAATATTTTTGCATTTGTCATGGATGATCACACCTTAATGCCCTAGTATGTTTAATTATTCGTGATTGATTGGCATTGAGTACCTCTTACAAAGCCTTGTTGGATCTAAGTTGATTGAACTAGTGATGCACTTCATACCAATAGCCATTCTTTGACTTGAATGAATGCTAACACTTTTGTCGGGAGCTAATGCAGCAAAATATTAAAGACAAGAATTATAAAAGGGTTGCTTTACTTACCGTGTAGAGTATTCCCGTCTGTGAAAGTATGTTTGCACTAATCCGTTTTTCCCATTTTAGGGCAAATTCATAATTGATTGGATCTGTTGGAGACCATATTTGAAGTCTTATGAATACAGGTTGTCCCCGATTTGAAGATGTAGTTGCGTTGTGGGTAAATATATAAAACTTTCTCAGAGTTCCCTGAGGCAAAGGATTATCGAAGTCCACCCAAGACTTTTTGGCGCCCGAAGGTAAAAAGGCATTTCGTAAAGTTACATTATTTCCAAATATCGTTCGCCCGTTCACGATCACGACTCCTCCTGCAGAGAAAAGAATGGTGTAAGAGCTCTTAAAGCTTAAAACTATTGATCAAGAACATTTAAGGAAAGTTCAGGCGTTCAGGGACAAAGGAAACTGGCAAACCCATTGTTGTAGAGATAGAAGTTGGGCCACCGTATCATTTTTTAATTTCTTTTGAAGAGAGATATATAAACATCTAGGCATATTAGATAAAGAACTTTTATATTGTAATTAGTGAGGGACCTACCTGGCTGAGCCAACGGGTTGCCTGAACCTACAAAAAAATAGGAAGTATGTTTAATAATTTGTAATGGTACATAATTCAGGTTCAGATGTTATAGGAAGTGCAGCAAACAAAAAAAACTAGGCTATACACAAGATGTGTAGGCCTACATATTTTAACTCTATAGTTTAATCATTAGATATAGTTACAGATCTAATCTAAATGACAGTTAGAGAGATATGTAAGAAAAATCTATTACTATAAAAACTGACTATCGTACTTTAGCCAAATGGAAATGAGACATTTTTCTTTATGTATCAATTTCAGAAAATAAGTTGAAATGCGCCCGATAAACGCGCCCTTCCAAGGATGACAGTTGCCAATTATATAGACCTGTTTACATGTCACGGAAGAAAGGTTAGTAAACATACAATCTCTTTACAAATGAATTGTAATTCCAGAGAGGATATTGGATACAGTATAGATTAGACCATGTGAGATAAACATGTAGTGGAAGTGATAAATATAACTTCAGTCTGTGATAACCATTTTACCAGCTTCATTAAAGGCAGTTACAAACCCAACGCAAAAGCAATAATGTACTACCAAAGCAATGACACATATATATCTATTTAACCCTACGTCATAACTGAAAACAAAGCATGGGATTAACAAAACAGGTGATGTGTTCATTGTATGAATATATGCATAAAAAACTGTGAAAGTTGGTTGTGTTCGGTGTCTTGAGAGAACAGCTCATTTGGATCCAATAATGGATATTCATTTTGCTTTGTTGCGCAAGCTAGCTTTGCATTGGCACACATACTTGTACCTACCTCTTAAACTGAAATGGCAAGTTGGCTTTAACATGAAGACAATAAACGTTATGATTTATGTTTAAGGAGAATCAAGCATATTGGATCTCAAAGACGGACAGACAGACAATGACACAACAGACAAAAGTGCACAGGAGAGGCCGAAGGCGTTTTTTTCTGTATCAGTCTGAGAAAAGGAAAAAGGAAAGTGACTGGTGTAACTGTATCAATGCATGAGCATCTTGAATGCCCAGGTTTGATGTGTATGTGGTACGTTTTACTGGTCCACTGGAAAGTTTACAAACAGCCTACAAATTATTAGTGGCATGACCAAGAAACGAAAAAGCTTTTTAAAATATGCAGTTCTCAGAAAGAACAAGCGCACGAGGACACATTCGTGGTAGCAATGTTTCAGAAAGGCCAACGAGCCATTTTCTGCGATTAATTTGCCTGGGGACTAACAGGGAGATTTTAAAAGGACAATGGTAGTGAGATTGATAAACAATAGGAAGTTTGTACATCCGGTGATGGCACAACACAAGGAAAAGTGAACCCCAGCTAGAGCAGCGACAGCAGCAGCAGCATTCCCCTAAACGGTGACCCCCCAACATCGGACTCACCGTGTACACTTAGCAATGTCATTTGCCAGATGATGGTTGAATTGTATTGGGTGAAGGATGGATAAATGACAGCAAACCCAGGAGAACTCCCTGCTTCCAACTGAATTTGATCAACGCTGGAGGAGAATCCGAGCCCTATGACACGTATGCTATTATTTCTCAGGTATGCCCCTTCCCTCTGTATCTCAGATATTGAATATTGGCTAGACGTTCTCCAAACAATTAAGTACACAATATTGCTGGTATTTGGTCTATCACCTCTGGCTGGAACATAGATATTTCTAGTTTCTCTCAAGGCTGCAGCTATATTGGTAAGTGAGGTGTCACCTCGTTGAATTCGTGCTATTGCATCGTCTATCTGTTGTATGGTAGTATAGCTGTCCAGATAAAACTCAATGTTGGCATTATTATCAAAGGTGATCATAGCTATTCTTGCCCGGTCAGACCCTATGAGGAAATTCCGGGCAATGAACCCGGTGAGGAAATTCTTCAAGTCATTCAATGTTCCAGCATCCATATCTTGTCTTACGTTTACAAGGAAAGTGACATCATACTGGGTTGGATCTTGAGCTATTTTCATCAGTTCTGAGAATGAAAAATTAATGTACATTCATTCAGGTATTTATTCTCTCATGACATCTATCAGTGAACATCTCAATCAAAGTCTTAATACCGTAAGATGAAATGTTTGCTTACAACCCTAGATTACTAAGTTAATCTCATTAGGAAGTTAGGTTCTTAGGAGGTTCGTCTTCATGATAATTGATAGTTTAACTTACTAATTATCTTATTATTCAGTTAGCTCTAGTTTCACTATACCTAGTTATAAGTATTCCAAAACCAAGTTGCATTGAAAATTATATCATTAAGACTTTTGGTCTAAGTTAGAATTATGAAGTGCAATTCAACAAAATAATTGGATTCTCGAATATGTGAATTAAGAAAAAAAAAGTTAATGAGTTATTATAAAATTTTAATGTTGGGCATTGTTGTTAAGTAAGACATTTGAAGAAAGACACAAGCGTCTGATTGTTAGAAAATTAATGAGCCATTTCGAAGAAATATGTTAAAGAGTAAGAGTACTTTAATGTCAGGAGATAAAGGCTTTCATGTGCTTTTAAATGTATTACACGTTTAGTTTTTGAGTTGATAAACGGTTTTTCACTGTTAGATTATAACATTAAATTATGGTCAATGTTCCCAAAGCTATGTATTATACAAATCACAAGTTTTGAAGGAGGCATTCATTGATTTATAGAGGATGTTCACATTCAAGAGAAAGAGAAGCAATTATATAGAGAGAGATCTTTATTCGTGATCACTTTTGCAAATAGGGTAATTTTGCAAGCTATGGCATTTTCTGGCAACTAATGAACTCACCACTGGCTAGGGCATTGCCGACCCTTCTAACTCCAGGGCCATTCAGTGCATCTAATCCAGATGCTCCTCTGACGAAGCGACTGTCGAAGGCAATGTTATTTAGAATGCTGGGTGGTACACCCAGTCCCACTGCAACAACTCCAACCAGCAATTCTCTCATTCTCAGGGAGTTTGCAATTTCAGTGCTTCTTCTAATGTCATCTGGTGTGTTTGTGATAAATAAGTAAACTAAATTGACTGCATTATCACGGTCTCCTCTCGGTGGAGTGTAAAGGTTTTCCAAGAGACTCAAACCAGCTGCTAGATTGGTGCCAAAGTTGTTGAATTGGAGATTATCGATAGCTTCCTCTATCTGAATGATAGTAGAGTATCGGTAGAAGTCAAACTCAATCCGTGCATTGCTGTTAAATACTATCATAGCCACCCTGGTCGCTGATGGTCCAACGTTTTGTGTGCGTACAAAATCTTTCAAGAACTGCTTTAGTTGTGTTTGGTATGAAATGCTACTGCTGGTATGCACCATCAGAGTCACGTCCAGGCGTATCATAGACTCCAGGTCTATAGGAGGCAATAGAGTAATGAGGAAAATATGGGAAAAATATCAATATTAAAGACCAAAAGGCAATGACATTCAGCGGAAAACACAAATAAGCAACACATCAAGAAACGATAGCATTCCTTTCAAAGGATTAAAGTTGAAAAACATTTCACAAGGGAAACAAGATATCTTTATTAAATAATTCACTTTCCTATGATCGTTAGTGATGAATGAGATTAAGTAAAAATGCGCTTGATTATAGTAATACAAATGAATCCAATATTCACTAGCGCAGAAAAATCACTTTGAAAGCATCATTGAAAGTAATGCAATTAAATTGCGCATTCCAAAAGGCATTCAAACAAGTTGCATACGAGCATGTCTCTCTAATAACTTAAAAGCCTCTATCTAGTACAGAAATGCTAATGTTACTTCAAGTTCATCATTTGAGACTTCGGACAATAAGCACGCGCTTGCTATCTACTAAATAAAGTATAGTGCATACACAAGTTAAGGTTTGTACGTTGGTCACTCAATGGGCAGAACATGTATATATTAGGATAAACATTTTGTGGGAAATCACACTCTCTACAAGTCTAAATATTTGAATATCACACATATACATTAACTAGCACGTATACATGTATATATATATATATATATATATATATATATATATATATGTATATGTCATACATGTATACATGTATGATAATAAATATGATTAAACAAGCGGTGGCACTGCATATGAGGGAACATATAATATATATCAAAAATCAAGCACAAAGAAAGTAGTAAGAAAGCGTTGGTTCAATATGTGAGATGCAGAAGCAAACCATCTTCCATGTTGGCCCAAAGCAAACAGAGGCATCAATCCAAAGTGCAGAATCCAGTAGAACTAGGCTGAGATTTCTCAAGGTATTGAGCTCGCAATGAAATTTAACTCACCCCCACTTAATCGTGCAGACTTAGTACGAACTTCAGACCACACAATTTGACTCAATGAACCATAGGTAGAGTAGGAATTGGAATCCTGTGTCCAGGAGGCCTCGTTTAGTTGAGAGGTGACAAGTGGATTGCTGTTATATCCTACACCATAGACAGCAATGAGCTGACTTCGGAGGCTCAGGGCAGCCTGGGGTATTTCATCACGCTGGTTCTCGGCAAAGTACCCCATGATTAGATATACTACATTGGGATATGACGGCCTGTCGCCAAACTGTGCCTGAAAGACTTGGGATCTAAGGACTCGCAGGGCAGCAGCCAAGTTACTTCGACTAGATCCCAGGTTTACAGCGTTGAGAGAACTTATCATTTGAGTTGTATCTGTATACCGGTCTAAGTTAAAGACCACAGTTGCCTGTTGGTCAAAAGTTATCAATGATATTCGTGCTCTGTTTGGCCCCACACTGTAACTCTGTATTAAGTTACTGACCGTCCTTTTCAGTTCATTTAAGGAATTGCCTATGGGCGAAGAGGTTTGCATCAGGATGGCTACATCTACCTCGTCTATGCGTACACCTAAACCAAAATTGTAATAAGAATACGAAACGAATTTAACGTCAAAGAAAGATGTGTGCAGTTTTAATCAGGTTAGTAAGAAATATCAATGTTTAATTCAGTAAACTTTGCCAATATCAAAGGACAATCCATTGATATTTCACCTACATGTATCGTATTAAATACCTATCATTAGTCACTCATTTGGTTAAAGGAAATCTCTTATGAAAGGCTGCATCGTGTAAAAATACTTGGAAAATAATTCACAAAGGGCAATAACTAACACTCTAATAAATGAATCTCTCAAGAAAAAAATTGTAACTTTTGTGTTCGTTAATAAGGTCTTTCCCACTGTAAAGCCCACTTTATACTTTGAATGGCGAATTAACTCACTTACAAATAAAGAAGACCAATTGATCAATCATTTTACTGAAGGCTGAAGGCTGACTCAAGTGAATCAAACTTCATTCATATGTGACATGCTTTGTTATGAAAATAACCCTAAAGATCTCTGACTGTGAATATAGATTGTATTGGCAAGCATTTTTAATGGAGACAGCCATTGCATAAGGGTGCATGAAGTTCTTAACAATAGATCATATTTTTTCTTAAACAAGTCCCAGTATTTACTGGTACGGTATGTCATTTCTTAACAGTGCAATATAACAAAATATATCCTTATGAGTGCTTTACGAAAAGTATATAAACAGCGTGTATGAAAATCAATGTTAAAAAGATAAAATTCCTATGCGATAAAAAATATTTTAGGGAAAATGCGGTGTTAGTCAAATTCAAGGCAAGTTTAAAACGACCCAAAGCTGCCGATAATAATCTTGTAATGTCTTTCATCAGGCATAGAGACGGAACATTTTGACAAAACACATCAAAGGCTCGAGGTTTTAATAAAGCGCAACGGGGAAATCATCATGGATTTGGTGATATTTATTCATCTGAGAAATTCAATATATCAGACAATCTTTTAATTTAAAAAAGAACATCCACGATTTTTCATGGATCGCCATGCATGATGAAGCACGTTCCTGAAAATGAAAGGATGATTGTAAGGGATAACCAATACAAAGCCAATAA
Organism: Sthenelais limicola; assembly: GCA_942159475.1. NCBI lineage: Eukaryota > Metazoa > Annelida > Polychaeta > Phyllodocida > Sigalionidae > Sthenelais > Sthenelais limicola. The sequence continues at coordinate 108,811,675 of OW804096.1, read as the reverse complement.
AGCAACCTAATGATTTTGGAGCACATATAATATATCGGTTTTGGAGAATCCAGGCAGACAGGCCATGCAAACATCGCCATTATTCATACGCAATTGAGGGTATGCAAAAAGCAGAAGGACATAAATTCGTGCACAGGTCATATTTTCGCGACTTTGTAATACCATTTTCAATTCCTCAAGCAATCCAATAGCATGGCGCAACCCAGTAGCATGACATGACATACATGAGATCAGGGAGCAAAGCAATAGATGAAATTGTTTCATATTCGCAGGGAGGGGGAGGGGAAGGATTGATTCGCTCATTGAAATAGTAAAGACCTTTTAGCTTCATGCAATGTCAGGGTAACCAAGGGAACTCTTTGAAGCCAGGTCGCCCTTGAAACAGGCAAAGAAAAAAGCTTAAGAGGCGTAGAAATATGGGTAATAACAGGGTACATCCCATTATTTGAAAGTATTGACATGCACACCCAAAATACCTTTTCCAAGTACCATATACATGTTGATATAATGTATACGTATATATTTTTTCCAACATACCAAAACTTAGTTGACTGGATTTTTGGATGAAAGTTTCTATACTCAGGCGCCCAAGTGCGGTCGTCTGCAGGGCATACTCAGAATTCCATGCCAGTCGAGAGAGAATATCGAACTGAATCTGAGTAGTGAATCCAATTGAATAAATTCCAATGCTTCTTTGTTTTGTCCTCAAAGACTCTACATCGAGCCTTGGATCATTTTGACCATAGCCTACTAGCCAGATGACTATCTTGGCTGAATTCTCGCGCATTCCCGTCTCTCGCGAATAAACACGAGATCGGAGGTGGCGATAGACTTCTGTAAAATTTGCACCACTTTCTTGCAAGAAGTCCAAGCTATCAATGCGTCTTTGTAAATCTGATTTAGTACTATAAATTCTATAGCTTTCTAAATCTATTGGGACATGTGCAGATTGGGCATATGTAATGACAGCGATTCGGACACCATCAATGCCATAATTAGGCAACCTTTCAATGAAGGACTTGACAAAATTCTTCTGTCCTTGAAAACTTTCTGTCCCGAGATCTCGGGAAGCGTGAATGACGAAGGTAACGTCTGCCACATTCGGGAATGCTTTAGAGGAATGGAAAGAATAACAAGAAAATAGCTGTTAGTAAATTCAATCAAGACTATTATTTGAAGGCACACAAATACGTCAATACAACTAATGAGCTGTATACACGAAAAGCACAGGCGTTATTCTTTGTCTACTTTTCCTCTTCGATTCAAACTATGGAGCTTTCCTATTTTTTCTTGAGAGAATATAGTTACACATGAGGGTATGTAGACTAGAGATATACATGGCGTCTCAACAGAGATCGCAACAATAGCGTACTATTCATGTCAGCTATACCTGAAGACCTTTACATGGACAGGTATACAGACATATATATATATATATATATACTTGTTACAACGAAAGCATTTCCTAGCCATGATGCAAACATTACTGTTGAATGGTTTCCTCACATTGACCGCGCATGCAGTTGATATATATAAACACACCAATCAAAGTTTTACAAATACATAGATTGAGAAATAGAGCATAGGTTTATCGAGATAAGCGCAGCATATTGACAGGCCTGATTTGTGCAGTTCAGCCAGAGGACCATCATTATTTTGTGAAAAATCAGTAATATTATTGACAAAATCAAAATTATTTTCCTCCGCCATGGGCATGCATCTATATCTGGAAAACAATGAATCTCCTTGATTTATTAGCAACAACACATAACTATACCAAGAGAAAGACACCGACTGTACAACTGACCACAATGCATAAAGATTAGAGAAGGAATCAACTGAACATAGGCTACATAAGTAGTATACTACAAGATGGGATCGTTAATGGGTAGTAGGACACCTCTAATAACCATTTGAACGTCAATATTTTAATATGGTATCAGAAGAACCTAGAAGGGTAGAAGCAGTAAAATTCTGACTAGTATTTCTTAAAGCACTGCACCTGTGCTTTCTACTTTTACCCTGTTAGACAAAATGGAAGAAAGGACATGTTTATTTTCCTCCTTCACCACCAAAGCCCAATTCGATGCGAGGTTAATAAAAAGGGGTCAGAGAATTATTATAGCTTGTTCGCCTGTATCCCATCGGTGAAACTGTATGTAAAAGGATAAACCAATGCAGTTTTTGCACCAATGCATCTATACCTGTTTGAATTTTCTTTTAGATAACAAAGCTGCGAGTATTTTATTGGTGGTTTTAAGTCCAGTTGCCCAGTGCACTGTAAGATATGCTTTCTACCTGTGTTGCCTAGAGTATAGTACTGTACACACAGGGCTGAGGCTTATTGGATTATGCCTATTTAGATGAAGACTGACCTGGTGAGCCAGAAGGGAGTTCATCCTGAGCGGGTTGCGGTGGACTTGTTCCTGGAGTTGATGCTCCTTCGTCTCCCAGTCTGCTTGACCCTCCTCTACTTCCAGTACCATCAGTATCTGTTTGGAAAATTGAGCTGGCCTGTTGCAATGTTTGGATGATGTCAAAATCGCCAAACTGGAAACTCACTCCTCGGAGAGCAAGCGAGGCCAGCTGGTTGTAGGCCACATAGGCGAGCATATCTTGGCTCAGATCGGAGATCTCATAGCTGACTCCCATTGTCAGGATCTCATTCAGTCGCAGCTGTTCAGCTTCGTTCCTGATGTTCGCCCTATCAGCCGTCCTCAAGTCATTGGTGAATACTATAAGGTATTTTGGAACAGTGGACGGAACCTGGAAGAAGTTTCTGCGGGCATATGACAGAGCACCTGCTAAATCACCCGGCCCTGATCCTCCAGCTGAAAATCTAGCTGTCACCTTTTCTCTGATATTCCGGATAACGCTATCTTGAGTTTGGTTTCCGTTGAAGTCGAAGGCAAAGGTGGTACCCCCAAATGGCTGGCTATTAAAGGCAAGGAGCGCAAAGCGAACAAAGTCCTTCCCGATTACAAAGTTATTGTTGTTGATGAATGAAGTGATTAGCTTGATGATATCCTCCTGCCTGGATCTTAGTCCCTGGGGAGCTTGCACAAGGAAGGCTATGTCGGCCTTTGATGTCACCCGGTCGTTATCTTTGAGCAAAAAACAGTGCAGGACAGGGTGAGCAAATATGACAACCAGTTGGCTGATAGTGAAGTGAGTTAGTCATAGACTCAAGATTCTTCCTTCATTCTTAATTGGGAAACACTTAGCAACTTTAGAAGCATTATATACTAATATATCCAAACAGGGTGAAAAAGAATCAAAAGGTCCGATCGTAAAGATGTTTACGCGGTTAGATTTTAGAGTATATTATATAAAAAGAATACTTTGATTCGTAGCAATTTATAAGGGAGTCATTAAGGCAATTTTCAAGATTTGTTTGTGCACTTTTCAAGGTTATTTTGATGAACAATGCTCGTTGCACTAAGTCAATATTTTGAAGCATCTAAGTAGTAGAAATAGGGAATGATGTCATTTTAAAACATTTCGTTCTTACCCAATCAAGAAGAAGGAGTGATACGGCATTGTTAACAGTGAGATTCACACAAATGTCCATGCTATCTTACATTTATAGTTTCACTTTAAAATTAGTTTTTAGGAGAAGTTCTATAGACGTTAGTGGTTGTTATGATATTCGATAATTCTCTACTAATGTGAATTCGATTTCGATTAGAGGAACTTTAATTATATTCTTTAATTATGATAAAATTATATTTTCAAAAGATTGCTTACAATTATCTTAATCTTATTAATATCATTATTCTCTCATACGATGACTGTATAAGCTCTTTCCAAGAAGAGATAAAATTTACGACATGACGATATCATTTTGTTATTTTCTATTAAATTCTGAACAATTATATATATACAAAGTTAAACTAAAACTGAAACATATACATCTATTTAGACTAAGCTTAACTACATTAAAATAATTGTGGGCCGAAACAAATCGCATGATAATAAAGACCAAATGTTTCCTACAAAATATAGGCATTTTATAACTAAGCAGGTTAAAGTTAGTTGTCTATCCTAACTCTAGTCTATGTGATCTCAGATAGGAAATCACTAGAGGTGTAAGTGAAATAGATGTTATCAATAATTGTTAGATTCTGGAATAATATTTGGGTGTTCCATAAACCACACATAATATTAGAGAATCAGCTGCTTGGCAAAGCTTCTGTTAGGAGAAAATGTGAGTTAGAAAGAAAGATGGCATGCAGATAATCATACTTTATATTTCGATTATAATGAGCCTAATTAGACTCCGAGTAGTTTTTTTTGTTTTTTGTTTTATCTGTAATCAGTAATTTGTTATAATATTATTGAATACTTTACGGCATCCTGGTGATTACTTGTGTAAGATGAATAAATCGTTTGAAATGTTTTCCTAAAGCCTTTGGTCCATTTGGATATTGCAGGATGAGAATTAGCTATCCGGAATTTACCGTATGATATGGCTAATGTACACAACATTTCAATTTTGATCTTAGTACATTCACTTGCAAATAATCTGAGAAATTGAACTCGGAATTCTGAATGTAAAATTATACGAAATCCAATCATGCATGTTGGTTGTGAATTAGTAGGTAAGTAGGAAAGTAAGAGGGTGAGATATTGTTACCGATTCTTTCACAAACAAGAGCAACTCAAAGTATTAATACGATGACAGACAACACAGCACTGACATCAAACAGAATCAAGAAGGTACGTGGATACTGTTGTTCGTATCCAGAACTACTAGAGCAGAGGCGGTCTCAAGCGTTACATATTTCTCACCGAAGTTTGAAGTGATGGCCTGACCATATAATACAATATCCCTAATCCTGAAGGACAGGAATGTAGCTGGTGTGGAACCATAGAAAAGTGTACTACTTCTCCAAGAACCTGATGAAAACAGGCCAATAACGTTGGCATCATAGTCGTTCGGGTCGTAATATGCCAACATTATGACTCCTATCTGCTGTTGCATTGCTCTTGCAGATTCCTGTCGTATGGCAGATAATGAAGAGACCTCGGATGTGCTGCTTACTTTACCAAATGTCATGATAACTAAGTTACTGACATCCTGTCTGATATCGTTCGTCCGAGAGTACACATTGTCCACAACAGTCCGCAAGGCCTCGGCGACCGCAGCTCCCCTATTAGCTCCGTTCAACCTCCACGTTTTGAGTGACTCAATTGAGTTACTTACAACATCCCTGGACCCTGAGAGTTGATTGATTACCTCCGCGCTCGAGCCATCGTACGCTACAATGGCCACTAGGACATTGCTGTCCGATATTTGGAGGAATTGTGTGAAAATTCTCAGCTCATTGGCTATTTGATCTCTTTCTGTACTGGTCATAGTAGAATAGATGTTGACGACCAACGTCATGTCGACCTTTGACAAGACTTTTGGAGCAAGCTGTCTCTCTAGAATAAGGGAAAACAGGCAGAACTGGCTAAATCCAAAGATTCCCTGCATTAGGTTAAATATAGTAGGATGAAACAGGTCCTTAAACTATAATTACCACTACAGGTGAAGGACAATGTAACTTGTTACATCGACCCTAAGGTGGCTACTATTCGCACGTGAATTCATAACTTATCTACTCAGTAAAGGGTTTCCTTAAACGCTAAAAAAACAGGTGAGAATAAAATGTTTATGTTATTCCTATTACCGGGATGTATACTTCACCAGGTTACATCTAAATTACATATTTGATATGACACAGCCAGGGCTTAGCATGCACTTCGTACTCTAAACATATATAGGGATGGTGGGTGACACAATCGGTTTAAATAACAAGACAAATATTACAAAACAAACATATTCATAAATAGGAGATATAGACCCTTCGTAACTCATTTGTTGCATATTCAGTCACACTCATTATTCGCTTCGTTAAGTATGCAAGTGAGTTGCATCATAAAAAGATAAACTTGAATAGATATGGACATTCTTCATAAAGAGTAAAGGTTTGGCTAAATATGAGATTCTGCCAACTTCTGTCTATTCATAGCAAATATGTTACTTCAAATTACTTCTGTTACCATGAATGACAATATAACAAACAATAATTATTAATAGGTTAGGCATTCCAATAGCTTGGTTGAATTAGTCTTCAATACAGGTCGCTAAAAATCAAGTTCACGTAACCGTTTCCCTTGAAATTGCATTTGATGTTATTTTATTATCAAATTAGCAGCTTCCTCAACACTGGGCCACTTAATAGTGCTTGATCTAAGACAGTACATATATGGAAATTCAAATATGCCCATTTAACCTTCCTACAATCTCCTTGACCAAGGAAAACACGTTGTAATAAGGGTTCAAAAAGGATAATTACTTATGGTAAAATATCTCCTTGGGAAAAGTTCATCATAGTAAAAGAATTACCACTTTGAGTACTTATATATTTATATATATAAGTATAACTGTTTTTAATACTGTACATATTGTTTTAATGAAATGCCTGGATGTTAAAGTTGATGTCCATACGATCTAATCAAATACGGTTTCATATATATAATTATAGCTAAACCATGTGTAAGCCTAGGAGACATGGTTCCCCAGGGTTGGGCATGATAGCAAATCAATTTTAAACTTGAAAGATTCCTATATATGTGGGTTGCCAGATCAGCAAGGACAGTGACCTTTTTTTATTGCGCTTCGACTCCCACACTGTTATGCAAGACGAAAGAGAAAAAATGGGTGAAACTTAATTACAGAAATGATTAGTGATATAGAAAGAGCAAAGGAAATGGAAATACATGGCAGCTAGACGTGTTGTCTGGTAATGCGGCAGATCATACTTTAAATACAAAAGATCTATGTCATTATATTTTTTTTCTCTCTTTTCATCACAACATTCCATTACAGGCACAATAAAGCAGTGTGTGGTCGCTGTGTACCGCCTATATATAATGTGTGTACACCGTCTGAGAGAATCAGAGCGTGCCCTGCCAATTCTATACCGAGACCAAGCAGAGTTGAGTGGCATCAAACGGGGAGAGATATGATATATGACAGGCAACGTAGAATCCATACATATATGTACCTCTGCCTCACGCCATAGACGATTGCCATATATAGTGGTTCAAAATGTTTTACATTTATTATTAGACATGCATTATGCGTTTTTATGAATTATCTTTAAAAAACGCTAATAAATGTGGATGCATCTTGTAAATACTGTCTGGTTAACACAAAGATTCGGTTCAGACCAGCTTGCTGTAAGGGATCTTTTAGCTTTATTTATCACAGAAGATTAGGAGGTTTTGTGGAATCAATTTTAGTTTTAAATTCATCTGACACTAGCAGGCCGACCGCAGATCTGTCCCTGGGTCAAAGAATGAATCTTACAAGACAGTTCAGATCGTTCGTATTGTTGGTAGCAACTATAGGCTGGTTCAATATGTATAACATGCAATAAATCCAATAGAATACCTAAGCTTATGAGTTAAACAACCCCGAGGGCTATACACAAAGAATCGACCAAGGGTCTTGTGCTATATTTGTAGCAAAAATTAACCTCCTTCTTGGAACCCTATACACAACTTTGTAGCATAAAATGTGGTACGATTACAGTCTGAGGATAATTTTTGAACTCTTCATAACTGTATTGAATTCAGTTCATTCCCCAATTAAATTAATTGGATTCATTCCAGATTTATATTAAATATAATTTCGTTTGTATCGTTCATCGTCAAAGGTGAATTTGAATTTAAGTTCATGAAGTTTGTTCAACCCTTGTTTAGCAGGGAGTTAATCCTACTTCACTTATGAGGATTTTAAGTCTTTGAAATGCAAACATGTTAGGGTCTGTATCGCCACAACAGAAAGCTATTTGCCACTTGTATTGTTCCTTCCCGTTAATTTTAATGGGTCTGTGCTTGTCTTGCTAATAACCCAGAGGAAGAAATTTGCGTTGACACACCCACACCCACAAATTTGCGTTGACAAACCCACTAATCAGGGGGTATTTCAAGAATGTCACTTCACTATTCCATTATACTTAAATTCAGTTCAACCATTGCAAGAGAATAATTGATGGTTTGCCATCTGCCCGACAATTGTATACATACTGATGATTGGAATTAATGATTGAAATACCACTTCGAATTTGTATAATTAGTCTATTCATTATTTCCTGAACTCAAATTAGATCACGGATACATATTGGACGACAACACATTCCTGGACATACTGGTCAAACAGGCTGAATAGATTTATTGACGATCACCAGAGCTATACTCTCGATAACGAACAAATAATGTTCATGGTTTCCTTGTACTATCTCAATTTAAAGGAAAACCATCGGCTTTTTGTGTGGCTACATACATTTTAAATGAAATTTCCCTTTGGTATTTATACACACGCCATGTTTCTGAATAACAGCAGAGCTCTGGTCGTGTGTTTGCGGTTTTAATTGGGATTGCTGTGGTAATCTGACTTCCGAGGCAGCCGGAAGAGTCTGCCTTGGTCGAGTGAACTCGCCGGCCTTATTGACCTCTCTTTGCGGTGGCTTCCCTCGCTTAGTTACCCGGGTGCTAGGTACCGATTGTCCAGCCCACTGTCACGCCCCAAATAAATATACGTGTGGAATCTGTCACAGTAGAATATGTATGCAAATAAATGTGGCTATACTGGTATATTCGTCACGCTCGGTTTTTCTAATTATAATGGAAGTAATTGAGTAATGAACTATGGGAAGAGCATCGATGATTAATATATCATCGGATCAATTATAGGGCCACAATAAATACCTTTCTATTAATTGGATACATTTCTTCTAATATTCTAATGTGTAATTTTCCGCTTCTTGCATTCTACAAATCTAATATTTCTCAGTAATAGCTTAAAGTATTAGTAATTTAACATTTCAAAATGTGACGTCGTGATCTGAACAGGATATATGATCCTCGTATGCATGGATGTATACTAATCTTGTAGCCGTGTTTATGCATGAGTGGCATTCCTGCACTATTACCAATTTTAACTGCACTCAAAGGTGACAAATAAAGCAATCAACATCTTAGCTACACTAACTCCTAATAAGTTGTGAGGGCGATTTAAAGTATGAACAGTTTTATAAAGCTTTGACGGGTTTCACATATGTAGACATCGCATTCTTTCTAGAATGACATCAAGTTTAGATTTCCTTTCCCTCTCCAGGTTAGGCTAGTTTCTAGGTAGTCTGTTATGTCCTACTAGCTGAATTGCCTGCAGCAGCAATTATACCTTATGGGAACGTGAGTCATCCTTTAATTAGACATTAATCGTGTTCGGGCATTGGTATTTCAAACACTCGCGTGCTCCATTTACTAGTTTTTATGTTCCCAAACTACCATCACCCTTGCGCCATGTTGGTATTGCCCGTAACGCCAACCTACAGGAGTAAGCTCATTATGTCAATTATAGGGGTATGTTCATATTTTAACTCCAACTGGGGTCCCGGAGTGGAAATATGGTGAGATGTTCAGGGTGAAGAGGTTGTATTATTAAACACGCGTTTCACGCTTGATGACTGCATGCTGTGTTACTGTGAAGTCATGCGTATCATTGAGGGTATTGATTTCTTTACGTTGGCTAAGTAGTAGGGCATGTGGACTGGCATTACAATGAGGAAACTGATGACATGCATACAAGAGGGGCATTCGTGATATGTGTTCATGTTCCTAAGGAATTTCGCACCATTTCTATTGGTTTAAGGCAATTATCAAACGGTTTGAAACAGTAATTTCATTGAGGACATCTTTATTTTTATCTCTAAAAAATCGGTTTGCATGAGAGTTATGCCGCCAAAGCAAACAGATCATATTCATTTCCCACTTTCGATTGATTGATGAATAAAACTTTACTATCTCTTCCTCATGTATTGATCAATGGAATTGACATTAATATTAATATCAATAATAGTTCAGTCAATGCCAAAAATAAAGGCTTTAGAGTGTTCTGTAATTACTCAGATTATATTATATTATTACTGGCAGTAACCAACTAAAACGATATACTTGGATTGTTCTGGGGTTAATTGGTTTTTTCTCCCACCAAGCAGAACTGAAGGCTGGTATAGATGGAAGGATAGGGAGACACTTCAATAGCTTTGAGTACAGGTTGCTACCACTTAGCTGCACCTTAACTTTTCCCGTATTGTTAAACCAGTCCAAGGTTAAACGGAATTATGTAACAACTATTAAACCTACGATAGAGTCCATTATAGACAGTGTATACTCAAGGAATTTGATTTAAGTTGTTGGGTGAGACTCATAGCTTACGATTGTACAATACAAGGCATAGATGTCGGTAGCTTCTTGTAATTATCGGGCATTTATCGGGCATAGCTTCTTGTAATTATCGGGAAGATCCCCAAAATAAAATACTTGGGATATAGTTTATTTCGAAACCCCGTTTCGAAGCTTGAATCTCGGTTGAATGGAATCGTAATGCAGGGTGGGGATTAGGGTACATTAATTAACCTGCATGCTGAAGATATTAATGCTATGTGTTTGATGCCTTCAGATCATTCATCAACTGTACAGGTGGGGTGAATATTTTGTTTGATGTTACAGTAATATGTAATTGGAGAGCTGTATCTACAAAATTGATATATTACCTAAATATGTTGCTTTTATTAGGGACACTATACTGAAGGTGTTAAGAAACAGACTGTTATTATTGATATTGACATTTATATTGGGACGAACAATCTGTAGTTTTCATTCACTTTTTATTCACATTATTTGTTGTAAGATACAACTCTAAAATATGTAATACAAATGTAACTCAGATCTCTTTAGACTATTCTGAATGATGATCATAGATGTTAGATATTATGTAATAAAGAGAAGAAAAGGTATGGTCTGGAAGACCTCTTTTTGAGATGACTACAAGCTTTTTGTCTGAACCATCTTATGACGAATACAGAATTATCTACCTATCTATCTGCCCCTTGAAAAGTGAAAGGCTTTGAATGGCTGTAAGGATTGGAATTATTCTCTCATTTGTGGGCGCGCTTCAGTGGGATCGGGGGCCAAGTGTGTCAGGGAGAGAGGAGGAAAGAGAATGCAGCGTGAAGAGCCCTCCTATATCACTCCGACCTCCTCGCGTTGCAGAATAATATAAGCACGCCATCATCACAAACACAAATCAAGCAGTTACTACCAACTAACAATGAATGATATTTGTCTTTGACGGAAAACCGTATTTCATCATCGTTTATAAGCCATGTTACCTCCACTTACATACATGATCCACATGGCTCCTCGGGGTCAGTAGTTAAAAATAGCCCAGCCCTTGTCAAACCGGTTGTCTATAAGAGTCCCCCAAATCAGCTGAAAGGATACCTTCAGCTCTCTTAAGGCACGAGTTGAGAGGTCCTCTCGCACAGATAATATAACCTTTCCATTGCCTCTATCCTCTAAAGGTGATGTCACTAAGGAACAATCTGAATACCAGAATCTCTCACCTAATATACTTATATGACAAGTAGAGAAATCCAACCGGGGAGACTGCTTCTGGCCTTTTGCCTTTGCTTGGCATGGTTTTAGCCACATTTGCTAAGAGGGGGCAACATAGGCATGATGTGGGATCAGAGAGCTTTGAGTTATTATTATACACAAACACGTATTCCTCGTCTATCCTGCTAATGAGGACAATTAAAACACACCTCCCCGTGGGGATAGCTTTGATCCCACTTGTTCATCCACCATGCCCCTACACTATAACCCATGCACAATTCTATTGTTCCTTTGATCTCTTATAAACCGATGATCCGCAAGGTTGAAATACTATGGGTGTTACATAGTCCCAAAATAACAATACTCAAATAACAACCTATCTAATAGATAATTCTGATCAGAAGTAAGCCATGTTTTGATACTAGGATCAATGGGAAAATTAAGCCTAAATATGTATAAGTTGCAGGTGAAGGATAGACTGTTGACTTCTCGTGCATGCAAAGGAATACTATCTCATTATTTACGTACCAAAATTCATGAGCTACCCCATTGGCTTTTGTCAATGTATATTGGCGCATTGTCTCCTTTGTTAAAAGATTAAAGTACCATCAAGGATATTCGTACCAGGACGATGTGAAGGTTTATAGGTACATTCAATAATTGTTCTCACGATCTCATATAATGGATCATAAACTGGTCTATAGTGTACAAGCGTACAAGTTCGCTCCGACAAAAACCAGAAATTTTGCATTACCCTTTTCTGGTGCCCATCCAACCGTACCCAATACATCAACCCAAAATCTAACCATTTGGATGTTTCTATGTCAAGACTTTGGTCGGATCAGTAGGCAAAGCCAGCCATCTGACATTAGTGACAAAATGGTGAATTTTATCAGTAAGAATGCGATATTGGCAATCACCCAAAAACAAACAGCCAAGGGAAACGCTACCCCTGGAACAGGTTGTGCATGGATTCCTATGTGAGCTTATGTGGCCGTGAAATCAATTATTATTCCAAGCTCTCCAAGAGTCCTGGCTTTGTTTCCTAGCCAGCTTTGGTCACTCAAACAACTAATTGATAATTAATCAAGTTAACAAAAGATACTAACTCTTATGACTTTCTTTCCCAATGGCAAAATCAATTTCTTCTAATGACCTGGCAATTGTTTATCAGCTGAAAAGCGATGTTTCATACATATATATTTAGATTCGCTGAATTAAGCTTGGCTTTAGGTATTGAACCCCGTCTGTTCAAACAGACGCCTAACCCCGTACCCGAGGATCGCCAAGTGGCAATGAACCTATACTATTGAGCTCAGCGGGTGGCACGGCACATGTTTTCACAGGTATTTTAAGGCATTGAGACTACTTCTGCAACCACTGGTCATAATATGAGCAGAGTCCATGCTTGCCTTCCATACATTCATACATAGGTTAAACTTAAAGCTCCTAATGCTGGCTGCGCTTGGATGCATGGTATGAATGTTGAAGTATTTCAAGTTTCTTAGTTTACAGTGCAACCGAGGCCGTTTGAGTCCCAACTCAAATAACATGTCATAAGCACCTAGATTATTTCATCCTACTTTAGCTTACTTTGTGACACTTTGTTCCAAATATATTGTCTTGTCAATTGCAAAAACTTCAGGTTTTAACCCAGGCTCATCCCTGACATGATACACACATACATGCTTTAGACTGCATGACCCTGTCCACAACCCAGAGGTTAACCTGGATCGACTATATTACCTTGCCGAGCATTGCATATAATACAAGGGGCTAACTTTTATAAGGGGTTCTGTCGCAAGAAGCCAAGTGCAATGGCTTATGCTATGCATGATGCGTGCCAATTGCCCTATTTCCATATTTCCTTCATAGTTCCGCATCATAATGCATAACTGGATGAGGAGGCGGTATGATAAAGAATGTTGCTATGACAACTCAACAAGCACAATGCATTTCAACTACAATTTAGAATATCCCCAAGTCGCGTTTGCCTCACAAATGAGGACCCGCATACTAGATGACACAACTGTTTACGCCAATTTACCGCACTCCACCCAGTAATTACACCAATTCAGGGTCTCTCCTTAAGATTTCGCCATCCATACAAGCAAGGCTTAACTTTCCAGAGCTCTTGCTTGTTTGCAATGGTTGTTCTACTTTCGTATAAAGCTGTCGAGACAGGTATCCTTTCATGATGAACTTTTTCTTGTAATTTTAGTTAGTTATTACTCACTTTTAAAATGTGAATTATGGTATATCTTATCAGACCTTATCAAACCATTCAGATAAATGTATTACAAAATTAACATTTTGTTTTTCTCAACATAATTTGATCTAATTCTAAATGTCTTTAACACTTTATATTAACTATTATTAGACTATTAAACTTCAATCAATCTACAGTTGTTCAGTGTTAACTTAAGATTCACAAATAACTTGAGTAAGTTTTCAATAGCTCATTATTATACATTTCTTCTTGTCATCAGAGAAATGCTTTTCTTTGATTCCATAACTAAACACCGTCATAATAATGCATCGCTAAAGGTTCAATCATTTTAGAGCATGGAATATGTGAACATCTTGTCTTCCTCTTAATAAGAATTGGAGCACATGCGTCAAAGCAAGAAAAATGTTCTGTATAAAGTGTTAGTGTTAGTGTTGTAATAAACATACCAGGGTAGGGGACCATGAAGTGCAATAGTATGGGACATTGCATAGGCACGGACATGAAGAAAGGCCATATCTCTTTGCCCTACATCATGTAGAAATATTTGATTTAAAGTGTTGCAGCTGAAAGGGAGGATGTCACTTGTATTTCCAAGAGTGGGAAATAAATATGCCTATGTAATGTGCAGGTGCACATGGGCGGGTGGGCTTCAGGTGTTGCGTATGTTGCCCGAAACGTTGGAATCCCAATAAACCAAAACAAACTCAATGTCCCATGTCCTGTCATTCCCTTAAATTGCTCTAAATTGAACCTACACTATCTGAATCTGTTGCATATGCTTGCCTGTCGAATTGCAGTCGCATAATTATTAACTAATCCGAATGATATTCCTTAGCTTGCTTCGATCAAGCATGATCCAGGCTAATTTCGGATTGACTATGTTGGGTGTTCCAGGATAATTTCGGGGTCTTGTTTGAAGTATATCAAGATGAAAAGACCAACGTACTGATTAAATACGATCACCCTATGTTAACTGACTAGGGAATTCACGAACATTTGCACCTTGAAATATTCTATCCTTTATACCAATAGATTTGGTCACTTAGTACCAGTGCCTTAGTTGGACTACCTTCAATGACATAATTGTATCCTTGAAATAATGTGATATATAATCCTTCCCAAATAGCTGGTTCCATCGCTACAATTGTAAACTCAAGTTGCATTTACATGTTACCACATTTATTTGGCACAGTGTGAGCAAAGGGTAAGGCAAACTCCGCTTTAAATTGTATGTGTGGTAAATAAGAGGGTAATGCATGGGGAACAGGGCTTCTGTTGGCAGCATAGAAGAAACTGTTGACTTGACCCATATAAACGTTGGACTTGGTATTAGAGATCCAGTCTTATGCACAATATGTCTAAGATCGCTTTAAAATGGTGCCCTTATAGGTCATACCTGGATCTGTCTGATATATGTTTTGTCACACCAACCGAGCTTCAAGAAAATGTTTTGTCTGGCTCGCTCTTTACAATGAGTAAATTACCCCATGAAGAAGTATTTGACCTTCTTTATTTCCATTATACAATTTCTCTGTTAACTTACATATGTCGTATGAGAAGAGGGATCATACAATACCCAAGGTTCACGAAAAAGATGTACATATAAAAATATGTGTCAAATTATCATGAGAAAGAACTTTGTTTGCTAATAAAACGGAGTCAACATTAAAAACCGAATTGAAAAAAGGGAATCTAATTTTGTATTAAAGCATCTAGTGAAAGGAGGAATTTTGTTCAATTTTAGGACCTTTGTGTCATTTAAACAAAAGCTGTTGCCAAATGATGGAAACAACACTGTATTAGACATGATATATTTTCAGGAGCTAAGTATAGTTAAGGCGTTAAACAAATATTGTTCTGAGGCCCTAGATGGAGATTTTAGGGAATCAAAAACTTGTCTGTCTTGCATGTCCCGCCTACACAACTATAGAACGTACTGCTGGCAGTCATGTCGATCATTATTCTGGGCTTCAGACTCGGGCTTCACAGAAAGCAGAAGTATGTGAGTGCCATGCACAATCATATGAGCCCCCACAGCTGGTTCAGCAAGGGGTAACCAACAATCCACAGTTATAGCATTTAACCCCTAAACAACTGAAACCCCCTTTAAACACAGCCTATCCAGTGAATCTACAAACCTATGATTACCCTTAAACTTCCTTTTGTACTAAACTAAAAAAAACTTTTCTTGAAGTATTTTTCAAAGAGCAAAGAATATTCCAAATTACCTGAGAACTTGGACCTGGCTGATTTGTAAATGGCGATCTTCGTTAACCTTGGAATATGGTAGCCTAAATGAAAACTCTGTTGTTTGTTGTTAACTTGAGTGTTAAATGATATTTTTTTCGAATTGTTTTTTTTTCACTATCTCTTTGGTCTGATTCATTGTTAAGTTTAAATGGCATAGACCTGTGTTTAGACTCATTATATATTCTTGTTAAATTTTCTCTATTGATGTAGACTCTTTGACCCTTTGATGTATTTAATATTATCAACCTATTGTACACTCTGCATCTGGTTTTGTAGTTTTTTTGTTCAAAAAGTGATATTTGAATTTTGTTAAAACTTTCTCTAACGTTTATTAGCTTTCAATAGCCTCGACTGAAATAAAATGTACTACTCATAATGTCTTTGCTGAATAAAAATCTTAAATACAAATTTTACATTTTGATGCAAAAGAATTAGAAGCGTTCTGAGAAGATGGCAGAATTTGAAATTATCTTCAATGACACAAATCAGCGCCGAATTTAATCAAGTGGAAAAACATTTATGTAAATACAAACAAAAGGAGTGTGACTGAATTGCAACCATCATTCATCTTTTTCTTGAGAGCTCTAACTTCCCACGTACAGTGAAGACCATTTATTTGAAAGGCTGTATTGTGAGACGATGATAAACTACACTCAGGCCATTGTGTCATTTTTGTTGGATCTAGATCCAAATGTCTGCAGCCCTTTCACCCACCAAGTTGCTAATGAACATTTAGGATAAAAATCAGCACGGTAAACACTAGACCCTGACGACTGTTCTCCTATATCATCTATGCATACTAGCCATGGACAGGTGCCTCCTATAAAAGTCTTAGCAAACCTACCGTCGTAGCGCATATATATCAACCTGAACAAACTGAATTTACCTTTCTTCATAATCTATTTATATATAGTATTGTCAATGTTTACTCCACTGAAAAGGAATTCTTATTAAAGTTGGGTCTCCCGTTCCGTGTAGATTCTTGCTGTTATTGAAAAGAATTATTATCGTCACACAGGGGCTTCTTGCGCTGCATAATCTTTATGAAATGGCGAGCATTAATTAATATATCAAGACAAAATGCGCAAGAAATTGTCGCATTTAGCATAAGGTATAACAAAAACTAATGTTTCAAAATCTTACCTTGGCCATGGCCCGGCACTGCAAAGAGAGCCAATAGTAATACGGTTCCTACGAAAATCCTCATCTCCTGAAAGATAGATCGTAACTTAGGTGAGTCACGCTGGCAAGATATATATTTGGTATCCATTATGATTGATTTGGTTGTCTTCACTTTAGTCAATGGCCGTTCGTGATTATTTGTACCATAGCAGTAAACCGCACACTATACTGCTACGTTTGTCCCTGTTCAACAGAGGCAAGATATCTTGTAGGCAAGGCAGAGATCAAATAAGATGAGTATCACTGTCCAGGTGAAATAAGTAAATAATATTCAATAGAATATAAAATCTGATGATCAACAAAGTGGATTCTAATTCCTGAGTCACAAAGTCATGGCTGTGTATAAATTCCCAAATATATCACAAGTCTTTTCCAGGCATTTCATATAATATGTAAATATTTATATGTGCTAACATCAAAGGATAGCTGCATTGTCTCGAAACTTTCTACACATTTCTCCTAAAACACGGTAAGCCAAGTATGAAAGATCATAGTTGAAGAGAGTAAGCATTTCCAGTCCTAGTACTCCTGTGTAGTTACAAGAAATGAATTGCTTCGGGGTTGGGGACACAATTTATGCATGCAATTATGGAGCAAAATCGGACTAGAGGCATTTCCTCCTCCTCTCACTCACGGATAATTGTATAAGGACATTGGCTTTGACTTGAGTGCGTTGGTGGGAGAGGTCACGAAGCAGATATACCTTGTCTCTCGCCGCCCTCGCCACTGCCCCCATGATGTAAGGCAGGTAAGCAGGTTCCACAAAGGTCTATACATATTTACCTACCCTCTATTCCAGACTGAATCCTATCTATCAAATACTAGTACTGTCACTGACTGCTATCATTAAGACGATGGCCTCCCCTTCTGTTATTCGTCCCAGTACGTGGTGGCCAGTATCTTTTATTACCTTTACATATGGATTTCTAATTATAAAAGTTGCAATGTAAAGAAATTCTTTCTGATATCATCATTATGATTGATATTATAATTATGACTTTTGTTAGTCCTGTCTAAAAATCGGTTTGGGTTTGTTGTGCATAAATCTTACTGACTAGTTTGTGGGGTTCAAATTTTAAGCTGCGGGTTTAAATTGCATATTCTAGTTGCTCTTGCTAACGTTGCTGTAAATTCATTATCTTATTAGTACTGGTGCACCCCTAATTATAGGACTAAGGTCAGGCCTATGCATGCACGTAATCAATAAAAAGAATGAGCATATATGAGAAAGTTTTGATTGGTCAAGCCTGCTAAATAGCAAGATAATTTATGAAATATAGTAAGGTAAGGTGGATGTGGAATGGCAGGTAAGGAAAGTGACAATTGAGTAGAGAAATGCAAGCTTAACCTAAGTGTGTGCTCTGTATGCATTGCGCTCCTGTGTCGTGAGCGAGTTCACTGCATTTCCGGGCCAAACTAACCGCGACCATTGTCATACTTAAGCCTACTAGTGTGAAAAGACAACAGGGGGAAATAAGCAGTTTGATGGAGGGAAAAGCGCTGGTAAATTCTTTGCAAACTAGCTCGGATGACTCCGTTCAATTGATGCCTAATATTTTCACATTGATCTCTAGTCCCGCGGGAAAGGGACTATACTTGGTTTTAGCGGGCTTTTTCTCTATGCTATGCTTTATTTTCGGTATATATTTGCCCTCTAATTACATAGATTATGAAATGCCTGCTGCGATTAACTCTGCATTTGACCGAGCTTATCCCCCAAAATGGTCATATCCTGAGGGGCATATTCCTTAGCCGATAATCCCAGATTAAAACTTAGCCTACTGCAACTCGTGTACTTGCACGTTGCAGTGCGAAGCGCTGGGATCTAGGCTTGAAACCAGTGGGGATGAACTGGATCCCGAAAACCACTTGATCTCAAATAACTAAAGGAGTAAATAGGTAAAATGCTGGTGGTAGCGTGGGAATGTGAGATTGCTTTGAGATGAATACATTTTGATTAAGTGCCACTGCAAAGGCTGGGACTGTGTACCATACTTTTGGGCTGGCCTACAATTGGTGTAAGCAATGTTGACCCGTCAACACGATCCCTCTGTATAACACTCTATGCATTGATACACGTTCTACCTAGTACTGCAGGTAGCCTATTTCTCACAGGCGCCAGTGCCATAGGCAGGAATTCCTCCCATACAATGTCAACACCAATATCTTGGTGTGCAATAATCCGGGCCAGAACTAGAACTTTTTAAACAAATACTGCTTCAATGGCCAACAACAAAAGTTTCATAATACATATATAGCATATATAAGCTGTCAAAGGCAAGTCACTGCTTTGATAGATCCTTAAGGCAGATTCTTGTCATGTATACTCTACTTTAGGAACTGGATTCAATGCAATGCATACATATATATGCATTTATCAGACACACTTACCCAAGCTTTCACCGGATGATTGGGCGGCCTGGAGCCGGCTTCCCCGCCCATCCTACGTAAAACCCAACGTAAAATCATGCCAAGAACCAATCCATGTGTAACTACTCCGATGGGGAACTTTAGGGATCCACCGGTCACTCCGGGAAAGTAAGCTCCAGCCTTTCCCAATACTCCTCCTTAACTTTCTCTACTCCAGCCAGCCACACTTTGCAACCCTGTCCCAAGTCTTGTCCCAGGCTCTCCTCCGCCACCTCCCCGACCAGGTTGGCTGGGACTAGGTAGTCGCTACGCTCCACTGCTCCCACAGTAACGCATGGCCTCCTCTGCTTCTAGAAGCACAGCCAATGGCGGCTCGTCCACCCACTGGCTAAGCAAGTTCTCTTCAGCTATAAATACACTCTTGCAGAGTAGTAGTTATATAGGCTCTAGCTCAAGCCAGCAGAAGCTGACTTTCTTGAGAGAGACACAGAGAGCTGACGGTATAATATATATTATATATAATACACACATATTGGGTATCAGTATAAGTGTAGGATTCTGTCTACTCAAACTAACAGCGATATATATAGTGATTCAATTTGAGGGTAGCATAATTATTATCACTTCTTTTTAAATTGTAATTCTTCGGTTCTCACACGAGAGAGTTCCCGTGCTCCGAGTGAGCATGAATGGGCGAGAGACAAGAAAGCCTCTTAGCAGTCTGTGCAGGAAACAATACTCACTTGGCAAAAACATATCAGCTTTAAAATGTCCGACAACTATTCCAAACTGCAACGGTCTAGACATCTTTTAAAATATAGCATTGATTGCATAAGCATGTATTGCCCTAAGCATCAAACTGCAGATATCCTGTTATTCCTTTAGCAGAATTTCTTTGTAGGGATGGAAACAATAAAATCAGAAGTTGTGTAGCAAAGTTTCTAATGAGTTGTGATAGTTGTGGAGAATGATATCCTGTCCATAGAACTGAGACGGAGTACACAACCTTTTCTCGCCCCACATTAGAGGCCTCTATCTCACAGCATACATGTATATACTTAACAAACTTATATTATTCATTCCAAGAGAATCTAGACCCGTCTTAGAACTATGATTGAGGGCCGCAGGCCTATTCTCTACAAGCAGTACCAATCTTTGAAATGCTTCCGTTTTAGTTGGCTCTAGGCTCTTTGACATGCATAGTGGTCTATCAGTTTTCATTTAGTATTAGAAAGCCTACAAGTTTAGCATACTGCTACATATGTGTTGGTGCAAACACCCCTTTATGAACTAAATATATTGAGGATGCTGTCTGAAATAAAGGATAATTGGCTAATTATAGGATAGAAGTAATCATCTGTTGGAACTCTCGACTATGTAATTAAGATATATAGCACTAAGAATTCGTGACACTTAAAGTAGGTTTGGGTGTTAGGTGTGTTCAACAGTGTTTGCTGGTAGCCCCACAAGGAGTTAGGTGACCCGGGCCGAACCAAAAGTCTTCCCCGCAAATTGTTAGCAAATCTAGGGTTGGCATGTTGTATATTCTTGCTAATTGCTTACCCATGGATAATAAGGGAAGGTATTGTGTGTAATACACTCATCCATAACTCCTGTTTGTTACTTATGACAGGACAAGGTCCATTATCGCAGAAATGTTGTATTTAGGCCTTGATGGTGGTCTGTCATGGCCCAAGGGAAAAATTATTAATTAGAATGTTGATTCCTTAAGAAGCCTAAAGTGATAAGATACGGAAGAATCGAAGGACATTAGCGCGAATGGTTACAGTCAAGCATTTGCTGGTCTTCTGTCGCATATGTCACTGATGAAATTTACAGTTTGTCAAGTTATATATATGGCTTCTATAGGCAAGTGCTTGAACGTGGATGGATTTGCTAAATCTGTATCCTTCAACACCACCACTAGCTACCACCTTAAGTTCGCGTACTCGATAACGCGATGATTAATTGCATAATTAGGCTACACGATTAATTAAATGATAGATAAATTAGACTAGCATATGAATGTCCCAGAGCCGGTTTTGAAAGTGTCAGAATTATGAAAAAGAAAAGGAAAAATCGATTCAAAGAGATGACTATATTAGGCATGTAATTCGAGTGATGGACAGATAATGAAATTAAAGTTGTCGTTTGCGGCATGAAAATGTCGCTCCCAGTCAAGGACATGAGCTCACATATATTGGAAGATAGTTGAGTTATGACATATACTACTGTAAAATATACATCAATATTATAATATTGACAATAATTATTGACAGGAATACAGTATTATTGACACTGATATATATGACATATAGTATCTATACTTAAATACCCCGCAGAGTTTAAGCAACTAATACGTGTACGCAGATACGTGTACATGGATTATGAAAATAATTCATGGTTGCTTATTACCAGTACCAGTACCAGTCAGTGTTTCTTTACGACGCGAAATTCCTGCGCAACATCTTGTGAAAAATATGAAAGAAGATACCACTGGCTCATGACATGATCAAAGTGATGTCTGTTCATTTACTCCTGTCACACAACTGTAGAAAAATACTATTTACCAACCATTCTTTTCACAAAAAGTATCTAGTTCTATAAGTTTCACAAATCTATAAAAAAAAAAAAGAAAAAAAAAGAGTACAATTTACGTATAGGAATTGTATACACCAATGTTCACAGGCAGGTTATTCATACATAAATGGTGATAGAAATTCGCGAGTTAATTGAGAGCCATTTAAAACAAAGGTGCGAAGGTTTACACTCTGATGAGATATAACGCCCAATACTTTCAGTTTTTGAAGTGCCAGGTGACAAAAATTATTCTTGCCGATATTTCTCCGTTCTACGTCTAAAATAACTAAATACACAGGTAAAACACCTCTTCGTGAGTTGTACTCAATTTCCAGATTATTTACCACAATGTGTCTAATTATCACAACTGAAATTGATCGATCCAGCTATTAGGTAGAAAAGATAAATACATAACAAGCTTATAGATGGCACAGCACGCACACATTTCATAGACTCTAACATGCCATCCAATTCTAACTTTTTTGTATACTATAAAATGCATAAATCACCGATTGTCGACGGTACCCTTATCACATACAGACTTCACAAGTCTCCAATGGAGCGGTACTATTTTATTGCAGTGACTACTATCGTCTCTGGGTCAAAGTCAGACATTCAAAACTCTATTATTGTTGTTGTGGACGTGTGATGGATTTTGATGAAAAGAAGGCATTTTAGGACTGAGGCCACGTGGGACCAATTGATAATGACTCTGGCCTGAGTAAAACAATCGATACCACTGTGCACTGCGAGTTCGGACATGGATGTGCGCGCGCACGCGAGCATTTAAAGTCACGTGTAACTGCGGGGGAATTCAGATAGTGGCACACAATATTAGGAAATGCGTGCGCGATCAGGTGTGGTCAAGAGATGCTTCTTTTTCTCTTTGCCTCCTCCGGCGTAAATCAAGAAGAAATATTTAAAAAGAAATAATCTTCCGAGGTTAAATTACTCCCCATCAAGGTGGAATGTCCCATAGGGTCTGCACCATTCCGCTTAACATAAACAACTTACCAGATTCCCTCTACCCACATACTATGTTCAAATACAAAGATTAAGTTCCAGCAATCACATTATAACCCTGCAGAATATCGTCATCCTCTCAAACAAGACAGTCGCCGACCCAAAATGACAAAGGAACAGCTGAAGCGCAGAGAAATTCAAGCAGCAGATTTCCTTCATTTGAGTGGGTACAAGATTGATGGGACAGAGTGAACTCCAACAACAATGAATGAGAGAAGAAGGATCCAATGATCCAGTGCATAACCGAGATTGAAATCTGTGTCTTCCTCTTTGCAAGATAATTAATTCTCCTTAAATTGTGAATTCTCCTTCATACACATTCAAGCTATAATAATATTCGTATTTACACTTACATCAATGATATATACTAGAGGGTCAGACCAACGTTTGACAGGTTAATTGCTCTCAACAATTGGGTAGCACCCCATCTCTCCTTTGACGTCGACCACTGGACCCCTTATGATGAGCGATACGTTGATAGGGTGTGGTAGGTTTGTTCTGCAGGAAATGACTTTGACCTTAAATACGAACGGCCTTATTTTCTGAGACAACCATGCAGTGACATCATTCCAAATAATATGATATCCACCCCGTTGAAATACACCGGAAGACATCCCAGCATTAAAATGTTAGAGTAATGGAAGAAATAAGGGCAATCTGAACAAGCAAGACAGGAAAAGCAAAACGTAAAGCTGATCATCACGAGATCTAGAGGATGATCTAGAGGACTGAACACGATTTAATACTAATGACTTGAATGCTAGCGAACTACTGTTATATGATGCTACACGAAGTAATAATATTATGTTATACTATAGTGAAGAATGAAGAATGCCGAATAAAATAAACCCAATAACTATTATCAAATACAGTTCGAACATATCATTAATAATCCTACTCGACCGACACCGTGTCCAACGTGTCCATCCCTGTCCTCTTGATATATTGATAGCCTTTGATCATGCATATAAGACCTAATTAAATATATCATTATGCTCAAATGTGACTACAAAGAAACCATGTTACCATGTTTCCTCTGGGCTATCCAGTTATTTTGCCCAATAGTGAAACTCATAACCTGTTTAACCAAGACAAAATTTCACTCAAGTTCTACGATTGGTTCAATTGAGGATTAGGGATACACTCAGGCTATTTGAAACTATATTCCAGAAAGCCATGACAATTACCAAATTTAGATAATACTAAATCATCGTAGCATGTGTAGTGTGCCAACCGTGGATCCTGTGTCTTAGCATCATTAGAGTCATACATATAAAGTCTGATTATGTCGCATGTAAAACTGCACCCAGCCAAATTATTTTCACATATTTTATATGAGAACGCGAAACTTTGCCGAAGCCCGGTCTAGCTGATCCTATGGTAAATATGCATTATTAGAACACCTAAGAAGCCCTGATGGTTTACGTATAGCCTTTTCAAATGGACCCGGCGATTCGCTTCAAAGAAATTTATGAAAACATGAAATGGCCTTGGCAGAAAGCTTGTCGTGGCAATAGTCATACCCATATAGATCTGAAATCCCCGATGTAAATTTAACACCTTATAGTCTCCTAGAGTATTCAAAGTTAATCTGATTCCAAAATTTTAAAAAAGATCAGCATGATTCTAGGATTTATGTGGTTCAACCGGCATGACTTCAAATTACATTATCATTACATTTGATCTTGTTTTTAATAAAGGTTTGAAGTTATTTCGGACTGACACAACAGAGCAACCTTATGTTTTCGACCCCTGGAAATTCTCCGCAGAGTCAATCATGTTCACTTTCTATCCTTACCACGCACACCTGGGTGAGTGTTTTTACCCATTAGAGGCATAAGATTCAATGTCTGGCATAAGAAAACTTTTTAAACTTACTCGGTCACCATGCTTTTTCTCTGAATAGTTCCCCAACATGCATTCCTCTAGTCGGCTACGGATAAGATTCGATACAAGTAAACAAAGACTAACCTCTGTGTCTCAGAAAAAAGCGGTCAACCATTTAGTTACTCAACAAAAACTGGCCCCTGCCACCACCAATTATGTGGGTCTACAAACATATGATTTACATTTCGTTCTAAGCGCAAAGGGATAAGAATACATTCTAGGTAAATAAATATGTGATGCCGAAAGTGGGGTGATACTTGGGGAAGGGTTGACCTAACACTTTTTGCATATCTTAGGATCGGAAGAGATGCATGTATTATCTCTACTTCAGAATGATCTTTTTCTGACTGACATCACTTTAGCTTCCCTTTTCATTTTTTCCCTTTATTATGCCATTCATTACACGATCATACAATTGTCATGTTTTAGTGCGATTATAAAAAAATAAATCTAAAATGACAGTCGCATCGAGGAAGCTAGAATATACTTGTGGTAATTAGACTCGAATTTATATCAATAGTTTTATAATCTAGGATTGTCAGTAAATCACTTATAACTAATATATGACCAATTGAATTAAACTAAGTTTCACTCGTTCATAAATTTATGTTTTGCTTCCTTTTTAAAAATGTTTAGAAACTCAAAAGAATCATCCATTCATACCCTACCTGTAGGTAGGGTCAGTTATGCATCAGATGACGTCATAAGAGGAGAAGAACACAAACTATCGTGTCGGTGAGAATAGAGCGGTGACACCGGAAGTAGCTCCAAGTCAATATTGAAGTTTAGCTGCGGCTCAAGTTCGGTGTTTCACACAAGTGAATATAGGAAATATGAACGGATGGGGGGTGTAGATTGGGGGGGGGGGGCGTGACGGGGAGTAGAGGGGGGGGGGGGAGGGGTGTTGTTCACTTAAGTCAGCTAGGCTTAAGGAGGTAATAATGAAAAGTGAAATGAGAAGTAACTGAAAAGATCCTTGCCTTTCTTGGAGTATACATGGTCTAAAGTGTATTGGAGAATAGAAATAGTCCAATAGACCAGTATAACCTAGCTCTGGAATTTCCTCATCATTTCAAATAATACTGTCTTCACGAATTACAGTTATGCACTGTTAACGGTCTCAATTTGTTTTCTAGGGGTCATTTCGTCTATATAATATGCATCTCTCCAAGGAAATGGAGGGACCAGTTAAATTACCGGTTTACTGGCCGCATTAATTATGAAAAATATTGTGGTCTTCTTAATTAAGACAGTGCAGGCAAAATATAATAGCAGCAACATATATCATTATACTACGACTGAATGGGTTATTCACTTTGAGCAGGAAGAATACGCCCATTTAATAGTGTTGCTGGTTCTGTACACGTTGGGGGTTTTGCCCTCACACGTACACATCAAAATAACAAAAAACACATGTACAGTTCAGCTTCTAGAGCCCTATTGTCTGCAACTTGAGCAATTTTTGGTGAAGTGAAAATTAATTTATATACATTGGTTCGTTCAGAGCAGCAGGGAGAATGGAGATCGGTATCACTGATTTGTTCGGATATTTTACCAACATTGTCACTTCAAATTGTAAGAAATGTGTTATATTAGTCTTTAAACCCAAGAAATGAGTGAATCTTATGCGCCCTATTTACCTTCTACCTTGCTGACCCACACCTGTACAGCAAGGAATATTCCTACGAGCTGGGAATTTTATGTAGGAATGAATGTAGGGAGGGAAAAATTCCTACAGAAAAAATCCTTGCTTAGCTTATACAACAGTGCCCAGGGATTACAGTTGGAGAAGGACCAAGGGTACTGCTATGTAATAGCTCCCAAACTTGAGCAAGAGGCGAGGCTGTGTATTCATGGGTATGGTTAGTGGTATGTGGACACACGCCACTCAGCTTGTGGCTCAAACATTATAGAGGTAGTTTTCAAATGAGATCTGGCCACCTTTAATATTAGATATTAACACCTACCAGTTACTCGAATGTGCCTTAAGTAGTTAATGGCACCAAGGCCTTACAACCCCGGCCATAAGAAGGAATCAATGGGATAATATTCAAGTTTCATACCACTATTCTCTTTTATTAAAAAAAAATGAAGAAAACTGTTAATAGTTGATCCAATATATCTATGCCTATGTGTCTAGGGCAAATACAAAGAGAATTTTATTACCGCTTTGGAATGGATAGGAGCTTTTCCAGAGAAAAGGGAGTGCATGAGACAAAATCTCTTTGTCTCCAAAGCCTAAGAGATTTATTTGACTCTAAAATCTAGGATTGGACGAGATGGCTATGCTAGGATTAGATCCTGTGCATGCTGAATGGACGGCATTTTATTCTGAGGTCCCGGAGAGCCATATATATCATATAAATGGGGATTATTCTTTTTGCGAGACACTTGAACATCTATTCACTAAGATGAATATTACATTTTTTAAATATTTTTTTTAACCATGCACTATATTTGTTAACTGACGTTGCCCTGCCTCCGGGTAGATAGGTCATTTCTCCGTGATGGGGAAATGAGTGTTACTGTTAGATATTGACTATGACTGCTATATCTCACATCTTTCGTTCATGATATCTTTACCTTTAGTTTCATTCCATGCACTATCGCCCAAGCAAAATGAAAGGCTGCAAGACGCAACATGTCCCTGTGACTAAATAGACTCCAAAATTTGCAAGCTCAGTGGTGCAGACATGTATAGTATCATTGTAAGATGAAAATTATAGATTACACTTTTAAAATATCTATTTGTGAGTGTTTATGTTCCATGGATGGGGTGGAAGCAGGAATTTGTAAAACGATCCACTACTTGCCAAAGTATTTATTTGGCTCTATCCAACGAGAGTAAATCAAGACTCCTTGCTCGTCTTATAAAAACATTATAACCTGCCTCGAAAGATCCAGTTGGCATTTGTGGTCCCTATTATGGGCAATTCACTCGTTAAAGCCTAACTAGATCTAAGTCTATTTGAGAGAATAACACATCAAGTTGAAACTAAAAGTTTCTAATTTTGAGATTTGAGGTGACTTGCATTTTATAACTTTATATATATATAACCCAAAACTATAAAGATTCCAAATAAAATATTTCCAGCTAGATCCGTTGTTATGATTGAAATTCAAATTGCTTTACATCTATTTGGGGCCAATTGGTGCAATTTGATCGATAATCTAAACAGCACCAAGTTGATAATTTGGAATGAAAATGGTTCCAAACTATTTGATCGATAATCTATACAGCACCAAGTTAATAATTTGGAACGAAAATGGTTCCAAACTATTCATTGGAAACTCATCATTAAAATGGAATACTTCTTTAATTCGCTATTGCCATCATCTGCAGCCATACATCTGAGTGTAGAATATTTTATTTCACACCAAGAATGTAGTCCTCATAGGATTAACATAAGCTAGACTCATATCTATAGTGAAGATAAAAAAATATTTTCTGTCCGTGCCCAGTGCGACAGACGTGATCTAATTACGTCACGCCCTCTTTACGTTTTTCTCCATCCTGATTGGTTGAGTTGCGGGTGTTGAAAGCTGATGAAGAATACAATAACAGCGGTTTAACCGGGGTTTCCACTGTGAGCTATGTAATATTTTGCAGTGTACTGCCATTTTAAGAACTTTGAATCGACTGTGAAGGTACATATTTCAAAAGTTATTATCGGAGGGGGTCAGATAGAACAACCATAATAGGTCTTGCAAACGAGAGTGGTAAAGGCATTCTGGAGAAACGTGTTTCCTGATTTATGTTTTACCCTTTGTTGTAAAATCCAAACAGATGACGGGGTTTTCGCATATATATCGGTTGGTTTCTTTCGACATGGGTTTCTTTTTTAACGATAGCTTCAGGTGCTGTTGGCCACCTTTGTTCTCTCTATAATTACTTTGATAGTATTTACTGAAGATAGAAAGGCATTTCTACTTGCATGCCTTGAGCCAGTTATACATATCCAAACAGTACGTTTGAAAACCTGGGTTTAATTAACTTCAATTATTGGGTCACTTTTTTCTACTCTAGTATCAGGGGACCATCAAATAGTCTTCTCTCAAATGCTTCTGCCCAAACGAATATCTATTGTATGTCGTGCGTTATAAACCAGTTGAATATTGGGAACATCATATGATATCCTTTTGATCATGCAATTCTGGTAGGCCTACGGAATTGAGGACGCAAGATTGTCCACTGGGTAAGGTAGTCGATTTTGTTCCTTCCTTGTTTGCCTTCTGCTTTTTACCCGTGGACAAATACCAATCGGATGAGGATTATGAAAAACTTATTTCGATTGAAAATAGTCTTTTAAAATAGTTCTAGTGAGGGAACTGAACTTTTACATTACCCATGCCTCATCTTTGTTGTATATTTTGGGGGAAAACGTGGTCATGGGTTACAAAATATTAATCATTGTTGGTTCATATATATATGATATATATTATATTCCATTCTTTTCACAGCTCATTATTCAAACATAGGAAAACGTTAAAGAAGATTCACCCAAGTGAGTCACAGGTGCTGGTAGAGAGCACCTTAGGTTTTAAAAGATGTGACATTCTGAAAACTACTCTTCAAGAATGAAATGCCCCTCTGGCTTAGGGTCTATAATTACGGTTTCATCCAACATTTTGGGCACATGCTTGTCCCAGTGTAGAGCCACGTGCTCCTTTTGGGATCAACTGACCCGTGTTGAGTAATCTTTTCATTCAGTAACAATGTGCTTGTAGATTCGGACTTGAGCGTTTCAAACTGAAGCAATAAGCCACTGCTGTAGGCCTAACTGTAAGATGTTGGTTTCCAGGAATGTCGGCAATATGACCTTGTGTGCCCCCAGGTCTAACACTTCAATAGGTTTTGATCATAGTGACATGGGTTTAAGTGTAGAACTTTAATTGGTATCTTTAGTAAGATTATCCCAAGGCTGGTTTCTAGAGTTATTGATTTCTGTTGCGAGGGTCATGTGAGAGTTCTATTAGTTAATTGGTCTTTTAAAGCTGCACTCTCGGCTAACGTCAGTAAAAACATAATATTTTCTACATTTCCTCCCATTCTTTTCCAACCTATCTAAAAGTCATTTGACAGATATTTTGGAGGATTCTGTCGAGTTGTTTTTGCTATAGAGCTTCATATTAAAACGTCCACATTTGTATTTAGAGGACCCGCCCGAATCCTTTATGATGACTTCACTTATTATCGCTCACCGGCGGCTATGACTGTCTCTACCTCAAATGCTCAAACATTTAATAGCAGAAGAATATTGATGAATACAGTTCTATAAGTCATTATGGGTAAATTTGGTAAGATTCTGTTGGTCATGATAGCTGAGAGTGCAGCTGTAAAATGAGCTGGGCTTCAACGTCAGTGAACGGTACCAATTTAAAGATCCCGACTGCCCTGCTTCACATTGAAATTTGTGGTCTGCCAAATCCAGAGATCAGGTGCCGGGGACAACCAGGGCAAGTGGCATAGCGGACTTGTTAGTAAGTCGGTAGTTTTGGAGCGTTCGTTGGCTTTTTGGATAAATCAAATCCTCATCCTGGTGGCATAATAACACAATGATAAAACCCATTTGATATGATGGCAATACTATTATTATGTCATCAATATTAAATCAATTGTTTGTTACAATCAGCAGGACTTGACAAGCTGTTAATGGAAAAGCCCTTCTAATAATAATTCGTCTTAATTCCACCCTATTACTAATGATAGGTGAGGCATTTCTGAATATGAATATAAAGCTGTGTTCTTTTACTTATCTTCTGATATTTCTCTCAATAGTTTCTGGGTACATTGTGATACAGCAAATGTCTAGACCCTCTAAAGGTAGGCGGATCAGCCTTCGGAAACCATTGGCTCACCTCTAAGGAATACTCAAGAATGGGAAACCGAAATTCTATCTCGATTATTTTCAATTTAATCACCCTGACGGAAGGGTTCTTTCTGTGTCACTTCACTTCCCATAGAAAACGGCGTGTTTACAATGTTATACCAGCAGGGGCTTGGCTCAAACCCACACACTCTTTATACAACAAAGATTATTCTTTGCACCCAATGACATTCTATGGCAACCTACGTTAATAACTTGCTTTGGGAGTAATCCCCATCAATGTCCGCTATGTACTATCATCACCATGTGCACCAAGTCGGAAAACCTACAAAAAGCCTTCAAAATGTCTTATGACATGGGGATGGGTGAGAAAAGAGCTTTCTGCTATGGGAAGGAACGCACAAAACACATTATCGATGGTTTCTCTGTTAGGTTTGGGGAAAATGTCCCTGGAGGACGTCAGGTGTGTCCATACAAAGCAAAAAAGGGTAAAACACCATTATTAACATCATAATTGAATTTTGTGAAGTAGGTGGTTCTCCAATCGTCGTAAAGAGACCACGTTCCATCACAATGGAATACAAGTGCAGTTGGTGTAGTGGAATGCATATATACAAACAGGATTACCATCTAAGCCCGTTCGGACAAATAAAATACATACACTTGTCTTCTCTGACCCATATGACCTTAGCGGAGAAACCAGTGTAAAATATTTCTATTGAATGGATTTTAGTAGAAAATGTACTACTTGTATTTACAAAGTAATGTGCGGACTGTTTAAGTTCTATGACCAGGCCATACCTGATCAGGTTACCCCCAAAATTGTTATCTCATATTTTCACCTTTAAAAGATGGCAATTGGTCTTGACATACGGGTCTTGTGCCAACGTGGATAATCTAACCTTTCAGAGTCAAAGAGATAGACATCAGTAGCAAAACAGGATGTTATGTATGTGCTGTTTTACAGCAAAGGTGTGTATCTTATCCACTAAAGTGACAAGAATCGCGTGCCGGGAATAGGAAATTGTGAATGGCGAGTCTCAATAGTTGTATAGGAAACCGCGTTATATTGCATGAAGAATTTTGGACTTCTATGCTATTTGGAAGCTGTATGTCTAAGCTCTTCTTCTCGAATCATGCTGTGTCAAGTATTTAATAAAAGTGAAAGGAGTTTGTATCCTCAATGTTAATGTATAACTAACACTAGCAGGAAGCATCCAGGGTATTTCTCGTTAATATTGATTTTTATTCATCATACATTAATTTTATGGTACATACTATTAAGAAAAAATATTATAAAAAGAACGTCCATTTTCTAGTCATTTGGTATGGCAAGGTTACTATGTAACACAAATTTTATGATTAGTATGTACGTATGACCAATCAATTACATAATTAACTATAACCCATATATATATTATATATATAATCATAATGATGTTTGACACTTTAAATGGGGAAACCATGTTCAATGTCATGCTATTTTATGTTTACTGTACATTGTATCTGTTTTCTATACTATGTGCATGCATGTATTATACAAATGTATATAATGACGTATGGTGTGTATATATCCCATTACCGAGCGAGTTTAACATGCATAACGTGGGTGTTCTAATAGTCATAATTAGCCCTAAATTTACAGTGGATTTAGATCAGAGCTATAGAACTATTAGAACAACACCCCTAGATTATAGAACAACTTGGACCTAGAGGTAAAGTCATATAGGCCTTCGGCGGCCGCGTACCAATAGTATGTATGCACTTGTCTCTCCGGCGTTAGAAGTCTGTATTCTCCTGATCCCTGGCACCAGTCAGGTGAAGCCCGACTGCTCAAAGACTTTATCCAAATACAGAAGGGCCGAATGTCACCTTGTCAGGAACAAGGTTATTTTTCTTGGTCCAATTCAAGCATTAAAACACCTGGGATAAATATACAGAATACATTGTGTATTTGTAAAGAATGAGACTGTTATATCCAGTCCATCATGGAGAATGGCTTGAAGTATGTCCTTCGATCCTTCTTCTTAAAGTCAGAATGCGTTAGAAGGCATTGAACATTTGCAAACCATTCTTTAGCCACGAATGCCCTATTATCGGTAAACAATCTTGTCCTATCTTCGATTATGATGATGTACGATAATGTACAAAACAGTACATCGAGTTCAAATGGCAACCCCCTTTCTGTAATACTGATATGGCCCCCGTTGCATAACAAACTGCGAGCTCAATATTAACACTGAAAAAGCTATTCGCAGATTGTTATGCAACGGGGGCATTGTTGGGGATCATTTGATTATATTGTCATTATATAGCCGTACGGCTATAATTGTGATGATATGTTCCCCTCCCCTCTAAAAAACAAAGATAGAAAAGAAAAGAAGAGAAGATAATTAATAATACATAAGGGTTAATATATTTACACTGTCTATCCGCATGGAAGCATGATTATGTATCTCACAACAGCAAACATAACGAAAATTCTGAAACAGCAAACACAAAAATCGTTCTCATTCAGACTCTCTAAAAGCGAATGAACATTTCGCCATAATTCTTTTGCGTACAATAGGGACCCCAGGCCTCCACCGCAGACAGAACAAACACATGGATCTTCCTCCGCAGGCTCACGAACAATCACAATCTCATTGAATGCGGGGAAGAAACTCAGTCCCACTCATCGTCACATTTAATCCCCCCGACATTGATCTAAACCTTCCTTAAAGTTGCAAAAGATCCAGAACTCTCAGATAATTATTTTCTCAATAGAATGGTATAATTATATAATAGCCTGTTTTTATGTGACAACTGATACACTTATTAATCATTGTTAGGCTGAGGGGGATCTTGCTCTTCGAAGCTTTTTGAAGTCTAGACGTTATGCCACAAACCGCAAAATGATGTATTTGTCAAAGAACTCGCCAAGGACATCATTCTTTTCTTCCATGTTTACAAACCCCAATTCCTTAACCGCAGAGGCACAAGGTTATGTTGAATTATCAGCATCATGCCTTTCAAGGAGGCCCTGTTGCAATAAACACCAACTGATCGAAAACATCAAAGTTGAGTCTTATGTAGGACTCTCATGTAGGAAGTTTCCAGTAACATTTGGCTGCAGAATATGTGTTTGTTTAACCCTTTGATGAATTGACAAAACCATCAAATCACTACAGCCTTAATATAGTTTGTTCCAAACCATTCTCATGATGCTACTGCGACTATTACCTGTTTTGAATATGCCCCCATTGGAATCGGGAGTTTTCATTGCGATGGAATTGGTGAATAGTAGTGCTATCTGAAAATAATCTCGATGGTAAGCGATGGTAAGTCTCAAATACCTGTGTCAGAACATACAAATACATGCTTGTAGAATAGAATACCTAAGGGTGACAGGGACCTACAAAGCTCTGATAACATGTTGAGAACGTCCTACTGGGCAAACTATAACCAATGTCTTTGCAGTTGACTTAGTCCTGGAGGCAAGGAGGGTGGGGTAGGGGGGGGATTTTGGAACACACCGCCCGATAAATCATTGCGAAATAGCAGCCAGGCTGTGAGAAACTCCATTTTTTCCTTCACTCCAATCTCCTATTCATAACCCAGGTTAGGGTTTGTATGAAATAAACATGAGTAAAATGAAATGAAACGTTGGGAGTTGGGAGTTGGGAGTTGGGAATGTATGTGGCGTTATTTATCTTTGAAACCCTATAAACAGGGACCAATCACATTGTTAACCATTTTTTTTAGAAATAGTAATTTAACCCATTTCTCTAATTTGATTTTGCCCAAAATAATATGCTTATGAATTAAAAATGCATTTAATCCTTAACTAAAAGTTAAATATCCAAACACATATATATACTCAATGTACGTGTGCAAATAGAAGGGCTATATGACTATGTAACTTTTATCTGTCGGTAATCTTTTCCCATAAGTAGTAAATAGGTGATTACTAGACAAGCGTTTGCCCTTTGAACTTCTATAGTCGGCATTCTGAGCAGTTCTTCCCTCAATATGAATACAATCTTTGAGCCTTTTCTGTTTAGTGACATAGACTCTTCTATTCTTCACATGAAAACACCAAGCAGGTTTCCATAAAACCTGTATGTGCATGGTGTCTATTGAAGAGCCAAACCCATTCTTGTTCCATGGAGCCTTCGGGCTGCCGTTTATTGAGCAAAATACATACATAGAGTGAAAACAAAGATGGTAGAAATATAAATTTATGAAGTAGTGTGTCACGATTACATCGAAGTTATAAAAAGGACTTGCATTATAATTAGCAAAGTATAGCACTGGAAAAGTTTGCGCCACATTCCTGAACATATACTTTTTTTTTATCTATCTAGTTAAGGCCAATATAATATTAATTACATTAAAAAAATATGTGCTGTTCGTCATGGATGGGTCTCAGACATTGCCTCTTGAAATAAAATAAACAAAATATTACATCTGTAGTGGGTCCACCCACCAACAGCATGGTGAGACTGCCGTGCTATCCACCCTAGCGGCAACAGGCAACATCTCTACCAGAGCTGGGCACAAACAGCGGTCTCCGGCCAGTCCCACCAGGCAGTGACACCCTATCATCGTGACGTCGTCGCTGAAGACACCCTTCCACGGGTGGTAGGAAAAGTCTACTCCTCCAACGTCGTGGGATCTCGCAGTCGCTTAACACAACGGACTCGGGCCCTGCTGAGGAACGAGACACTTCTGTTGTTCAAATTAAGCTCTTGCACTTTCACTTGTAACTGTCTTTTGGGGTCAATAAAACCTGGTCAAACAAATTTATCCTCCTTTGTTGCTTCCTTTCACAATATTCACCTTTCACGATAACTCGTGCCCACGAACCTGCGGTTCATTACACATCTAAATTACCGCTTAAACTATCTATCATACTTCTTCCCATTCGAAACATCATAGTATTGGATCTCAATGATCACAATCTACTGTCCAATTTATATAAACACACTCTGTACTATTAGTAATACTCTCATTACAACTATGTTGCTTTCTATTCTCCATCGACATTCTTACTACAGTACCACGCTTTCAAGGACTTTGAGATATTGGCATTCCGGTTTTTATAATAAGTCACTCCTAATACCATAACACTAATAAGGAGTCTTTTTGTGTGTGTATATATATATGTGTGTGTTTAAGGTAAGAGTGGTGTAAAAAGAATATTGTCCTAGACCTATATATATGCCAAAAAGTAAGAATTATTATAATGCAGTAGGGTTCGGGTACAGACAAATAGTGTCATTGGTTGAGACTGTGGAATGTGATACCAACTATTAAATGCAACATATTCCAGATGCCAATTTTCCAACTCGAATTTGGACAGAGAGTACAATCTCAAGGCCCTTTCATCCCTTTTATGTCTGGAGGAATCTCAGTTGAGCGAACGCCTGATTTATAAGCGGGCGCTTTTATATAAAAAATAAAATACGGTATACAGGAAATGGTGTGGCTAAAGCAAACAGTATGAGTCCTATAGGCGAAAAGGTTTGATGAAGGTATACAAAATACTTTATATTTAATATCCAGGACATGGTATTGTTTACTCCGGTGTACTTTTAATATGGGTTATTCGTACGTGAACTCAATATACAAATGTGCTCGTCTGTCAGTTATTGAAAAATAGCATTGTGCAGATATAATATTTTCCCAAGGGAATCACACAATCTTCTTTGTGCTCCTTCCTATGGCTTTTCTAATGCCTGATTTCACATAGGGAACATAGGGAATGAAAGGTGTTGTTCCTCAGAATATTCTCTTTATAGCAATATAGAACATCGGCATAATAACTCGGGATGTAGCCTACACCACTTAACTAGCATTATGGCACGTAACTGTACAACGTTTCATCATCTATTTTTATACCATATCTAGACACCTTCAGCCCATCGTCTGGATGATATAGGCTATAACGGTTCCCGTATATCAGACGAAATGGGTGTCAAAGAAAGGATTTCGTAGACCACGACTTTTTGATCAATTGTAAACGAAGACCGCCTGTGATCCAATGAATATATAACGCCAAATAAACGATATGTCGGAGCGTTTATTTTCATTCTACACTGGGAAATACGTTTGTAGATTTAACATGAAGTCAAAACTTTCAATTATGTTTGCCATACAAAATTGCCTCAACTGTACATACTCTTCTGTCAAGGAATGCCTTGTGTCGCCTAAATAGGGTTAAGAAACGGGGGTCTTCTTTGAATGCAGCACTACTGAGACCTTATGTCCAAGTTCTAGGTTAGTGGGTCCATATCCTATATCTATAGAAACCTAGGAGTTTAGCTATTACACCCTTGAAAAGTATACAATAAATCAGTGATTTTTAGCTACAGGAGGTACACCAAAAATCGCATTCCAGAGTATCACCGGCTGCTAGCATGCAATCGGAGAATGCTCAATCGACATTCACAGACAATGGTATCAGATGCCAGAGACAAGAGGGGAACGACCAGGGCAATATTTGGCCACAATACCTGGCCAACATTCCCCAGAAACATCGCATTTAATAGAAATTACTCAAGCTTAACTTGTGTACATTCGTGAGCTAGGAAAGTTGGCGAACAAAAGATTCGCTGAAGAGGGTCGGTGACAAATGTTGTCTGGGTTTTATTTTTCACGGCATTTTTTACAATCCCGTTCATTTTTTGTCTGCCACAGCATTCTATTCCATTGTTTTCTTGTCATAGTGGAGCAACTCCAGCATTTGACGGCGATAATGTTTCACCTGAATTTATGCATTGTATATATAACATAATACTATATAACCTCATAGACGTATTACATTGTATCCTGGTCGGAGAGAAATCATAATGTAAATATCCGTTAAACCGTTACCATAAAATATCCAATATTACCGCAATAACTTTATTGTAAATAATTAGATTCTCTTTGGACACGTCCACGATAAAATATACCGATGCAGTCTAACACTCCTGTGCTGCATCATGCCAAACACGTATTATTGGTTTCATACTTTTAATTCCCAATTGGTCTTTTTTTAATGTGTATTATGGCAAATCATTACATAAAAACTAATTTACCCACACCAAATATCATATACTGATTTAGAATAAACAAATATATGATATACTTTCCCCCTAAACGTTTGACAAGTCATGGACGATGATTTAAAAATAATTGCAAGTTAATTGCTTAGAACTTTTGACCTATACACATACCAGTGCTGTTTCACACCAAAGATCGCAGTCAGCCATTTCGTGAGCTTACCCATTAAACAATGTGTATCCTCTACATTCTCCACCTATTTTCCACTTGTTTTACCCGTCCGTAGCAATGGACTCATGGCAGGGAGTCATGGCATGCTATAAGCTTCCATAACTCGCCAAACGATGGACCTGATAATGGATTCTCGTACGTAGCATATGATATAGTATACATTGCATGTTACAAGATATATAGCGAGACCAACTTGATATTATATGGTTCTATATTATTACACGTTCTTCGTCCTGCTGGCTGATATGGGGTGGTTTCGTAAACCCTCCCGCCCTTGATTTAAAGATTTTTATAAGTGAAGTTGGTTCATATTTCGATGGAGTTTTGTTTATTCGGTCAATTCGGTTATTATTGTCCCACCTACGTCCCACATATATATGTATACATGTATGTATTTATGTATGTACGTATGCACCCCATGGTTGATATAATAATATCTACCTTCGTGTTGTTCATTGACCTGCTACTTATATCATCCCAACTATTAAAATGTCCGAATGTATTCTCTTCTATATCATCAGGGGGTAGAGATGGCAATGACGGGGGATGAGCCATTTTTACTTTGAAGTTTAAGCACTCATGTTCTGCATTGCTGCCAAATGATTCTACTCTTAACTGGCAGTGCTCCAAGTGGGTACTAGACATTTACTACAACGGGTATGATATGATGCATGGCCTCTTGTTTCCTTCCCAGATCTATGTGAAAAAGAATTGCTGCCTTGAATTATTACATGCACTTGATTAGACTGCACTTTGTTCAATATACATAACAATAGGACCTCATCATTATGACATTCAGGTCATTTGGCTTTTCTTCAAAATGTTTCGACTTGAGAGAGATTAATGAGACTGGATTTAATAACAGGAAACGGAACAATATACACATTATGCTGTGGTTGGATGCAGACCACACATTTTCTCAAACATATATCTCTAGCTATTCAACTCTGCGTGAAATGACGTAGGAATCGAGGGATCCTAACTGTTCCCACAACAGACAATCAAACCATGCATTCAATTCTTCAATTTTCTTTGTAATCACTTGTCCATTCTGACAAACATAGATGATTTCTTAATACAATTATGGTATAGTGTTTCCAAACTGATTGAGTCATGAATGAAATGTTTCGTAAGGTCGAGAAAACAATCATCACTTTCTAGAGTTAACAGCTATAACTAATACTTGTAAATCATGTTTTATTGGAATCCTGGGTTAAAGCCAAATGAGAACAGAACTACGCTTTAAAGTGGAAGATGGCACTGTTCCCTTTGACGATTTTTGCTATGTTGCTAAAGACGAAAATAATACTGGTGGGGGCGGATCCCTAATCCATGTCTAGCATCAAGAAGACATGCATCCTTGACGATTCTATACTATGGTGAGGTCACAAACCAAGAAATAATCATAGAGCCGACTCCCACACTCCCCACCTTGAGGCAACCTGCAGACAGCAGACTTCACCTATGCGTAGTTATTTTCTTAAATAAAAAATCGCATTACAGTCTTAAAAACTATAATAGCATTACATGTATACGGTGTACCTCCTTTTCTCTAATCACTACCTATACATGTGCTGTATGCATGAATGTATAATATTGGCATTTTAAAAGGTGACTATTGAATTTTCATTGAAGGAGTTCCACACCTATACTTCGGATCCAGATTCCTCAGACATAAGCATTGGTGACGGTTCTTAAAGACGCACTGAAAAACTATCTAGACTATAAGACATACCACAATTACTTCCATTGCTACCCGCACTGTTCACTTACCATCCTTTTCTCAACAAGGTGGCAGTGAGTGGTTACCACCCTCTAATGTTGGAACGCTTGGAACGTCGTCCTGAAAAGTGGAGTTAGTGGGGTAATGGGGAGAGAGTAGCCTAGGAAATCAATGACCCTATCGGGTCAATGCTTCCAGGTAAAGGCATTTACCCTAATTTCATGCCAATACACATTTTAACCATCACATACTCATACAAATTTCAAAGGCGTATTGCCTACCTGTTTGGTTCATAAGGTAAACCCAAATCATATATCAAATAGGGTACACTAATCTACAGTCAATAAGTATGAATGAGATGTTCTTCCTTTTATTCATAGTATCCCTC
Organism: Sthenelais limicola; assembly: GCA_942159475.1. Taxonomy (NCBI): domain Eukaryota; kingdom Metazoa; phylum Annelida; class Polychaeta; order Phyllodocida; family Sigalionidae; genus Sthenelais; species Sthenelais limicola. The sequence goes on along the minus strand of OW804096.1, from coordinate 108,771,497 downwards.
AAGGATCCGAGTTACAGCCCTCGATACTCAGTCTATGTATGATAATGGCATATTAGATTAATAATTAATGGTACTGTACTTTTATTTGCAGAAGATCTTATGCCAATTAATCAAAACTAAAAAATGTGGACGACCTGTGTACTCAATTACAACTAGACGTGAACCATATTTTGGATTGAAGTAAATATATAATAAATTATCATTAAGTATAGCAAATCTAAAAGCTATGCTTATAAAACCATTTTCACGAAAGGCTAACTATACCACCTTAGCCAGCATTGAAATTGGAAACTATCTATTAATATCTATTAATTGGGTATTATTTTCTTATCTAGGAGAAACAGTAGACTGCAATCTGAGATTCGGGAATTTATTTTTGTATTAACCAGACGTCGAGCTACCTATGTGCAACAAGATCAGCTAAATAAAGAATACTTGAATTGAATTCCAAGAAGACTGGGGAAAACCGAGCCATTGGTATTACAAATACCAATTCAAAAGCATTTCCTTATGGGATTAAAGAAAGAACCAAAATTTGTTGAAAATGTTTTTTAAAAAAAGAATTACATTAAGAAAATACATTCCTGCTGATGACAAAGCATGGAGGTCAATGGTAGTTGCAAAAATAATTCACAGACAGATAGTTACAGAAAAACAGTTATAAATACAGATACAGTAAAATCACATATTTGTGAATTTAGAAGAGCGCGTGTTATGTTTCAGTATACTGGGGAAAGTTGCCTCCCAATCTTTTGGAATGAAATATCGTTAAATAAAGAAATTTAAAGAGAGCTTCATACCTTTAGAGAGAGAAAAGACATTCTCCAACTGACATACTCAACCGCCCACTTCTAAATAGTGACAAAAACAGCTATTATTTAAATACTATCTATGGTAACTGATGTTACATTTTATTTCTGCCTCACCAACTTGGTCTCTGTTTTCGATTTGCCTATTCTCTCTAGCGTTTAATTTGATTGAGACAAATATTGTTATCATTTCCCTCAGGTTACAATACTCCGAAAAAGAACATCACTGTGTTCCAGATTTGTGTAGCTCATCAACTTTAGTATGATAACCATGCTGTTCATTACATGGAAGAGATTGAATTCAGATCTACATTACAGTAGGTACTACTATACCGTGACAAATGATTTTAGTAAAATAGTTGTAAAATTCCCAATCCCACACTCGATATCCCCATATTTGTTAATCATCGTCAATCTCAAACTTGAATTCAAGAATAATTCTAGTGGGATGACCGACAATAAAGGAGAGAAATCCAGAGCGTTGAACAGTGACAGTGGCACAGATAGCATGAATGTTATTGTAAACTGAACTCAAAAAGCCCTTAAAGGGTACGTTCGTGAGCTGCCTATCAAGAGCCGCTTTTCTTAGCGGAAATTCTTGCTCAAGCATGCCCGCTTTCTCTATGACCTATTAACTATTCTTAAAAGGCAAAGTTTACGTGCTTAAATCCTCATTTAGTACTTTAGAGTGTCCGTCTATTCTCACGCACCCATGTGAATCTTCTTCCAGAGTAACAATGCTTCACACACATATGTATTATGCATCTATGATTGCATGCTATATACAATGTCCGTTACCTTTACATTACACATTGTCAATGCTCAGGTATTCTCTATTTTTAGTATTCAGCAGATTTAAGTTAGCAGCGGGTTCAAGAAAGTTCATTACAGAGACAGGCCGACTCCTCTCCCATAATATATACATGCGGTTCCAACCCTTCCAACATGTAGCTTACAATAATAGACTTTCGTCTTGATTCCGTTAATTCTTGTGAATCCATTGTGGAACGGGAGGAAATCTTTTGCTTGGATGAACCCAGCAATTCTACTCTTGATCACATGATTAGTGAAGCGATAGCGAGTGTAACATTTACATGGACTCATTCTGTTGTTATTAAACTATTTATTTCTCCTTACAATTATACATTTCTCACTTCACAAATTGTCATTCACTGTCGCTTTCCTGGCAGAGGTCCAGCTTCAATTTCAATCTCGACACCATTGAAGTCCTATGGTATTATGAGCGATTGACCAATTTCTCAAATTTCTTCTCTCATGATTATCTTTACCCTGTAATTTATTAAAGTTTTCTGTCCATCGAATGTCCTACTTTAGCACATGTATAAGTTTATATTTGAAATGTAATCTAAATGGTGGCGTAATTAAATCATGTCCCGAGGTAATATGCACGTATCATATTAGCAGCTGCATACTTTCATATTTTATATCTAAAAAACAGGGCAACCACTGTCTGGATCCTAATATCAGGTGTTCTGACCATCATAGGTGAGAACAATGAGATTTTGGCTTTTCTTTTTGTTCAGGTGTCTGCTATGTGTGGGGGAAACGTCTCAATTAAAGGTGGAGCTAATTTCAGCTTTTGTCGCATTACCTGTTGAGGAATTACCTGTTCTTGGTGAAAAGAAAGTCAGGGTTTTAAAACCTAATAATGGATGAACACAATGTTTTCCTTGACTTGATTTACTAGTGTTGGCAATACGTTAAATTGTCCCTAAGGGCACACAGTCAGACCGCTAAGGTAACATCAGCCAGTCTATTGTCTCTAATAATAAGATCAGATAATGGATCTCCAATTCCTACACTACAGAACTTTGGATTAGGTTGTCGTACCCATAACCCCTTTCTAAAGAAAAATTAGTAAACTTGAGAAGGTTGCAAGGAAAAGTGTCTAACAATGCAGGGCTCTGTTCTAGCTTGTGTCTGAATTTGACATGCATGTTCCCATTTGTCGAACAAACATGGCATAGAATATTTTTATTATTTATATCTAAATAAGCCAAGCTAGGTTTACATGAATTAAGAAAATGTTAAAGATCAATGTGAAGGTTTTGTCCTCTGTAAAAATAAGGAACATGTGCAGTTTGTGGAGCAGTATAAATTAAATCGTCCAGAGATAAACTTGCACAGCTACAAACAATTGTTACTGTGATACTACTATTACTTGTATTTGATAACGTATTATAATTCTCCTCAAGGATTCTTAGATAATACAATAATATGGTGCTGTGTTTTCACGAAACGATGCATGTCCAATTAAAATTACTCTGCCATCGCTAATTACACATTTGTTCTCAATTCTGAAAGCGACAGTGAATGGTAGCAATAACTATAAATTATACTTAATAAATATATAATTATAATATATAATATTGATATAATGTTATAAAGTAATATCGATTCAAGACGACTTCCATCTCAAATAGAATTTTGTGATATGCGCAGTGATTTCTTAAAAAGACAATCACAATTATGGGGCTCTGGGGCTGACGAAATGTTACAATGGTATGCTTTACATGCAACGATTGAAAAAAAGGGTAGAAATAATAGCAATACAATCATGAAACTTTAGCAGAGTTCAATTGAGGTGTTCGGATATTTCCAATTATTTCCCTGTAAGATGTTTAGGACTGTCGAAATATGGGTGACCTTTCACCGGGCTGCCTTTCGCCTAGGTGGCTTTTTGCATGGGTGGCCTTTTACCGGGTGGCTAATATCCTAGAACCGATTTGGTGAAAGTTAGTAAATGTGATGAAATGGTTTGGTTAATGTTGAAGGCACTGTTCTACCATAAGTCAAATCAATGATACTGTGTAATAACAGAAATATTAAACCACATTTATCAATTACCACATTATTATTATGGTAAATATTGCGTGCATAGCCTGAATCTATGATAAACATAAACATTATATTATTTTGTTTAAAATGATACTGATTCAAGTTATATATAAGCAGTTTATTTCATTCCAGCACTTACATTTTTAACCTGCACCCAAACAAACTTATACATAAATTGTGAAAGTCTGTACATACGCTCTAAATAATAATTGGGTTTTATTGTTTTATTGTTGTTAAAACTTCTCAAATCTTTGGCTTGACCTTTCACATCGCGTAGTAATATTCCTTTGGACGTAAGGCTCCTAATTATTAATCCAGCAACGGTTCCAACGGTTTCTTCACTTTTCTCATCGATATTTCTTATGTAACATTGTGTAACCCATATGAATATTAATAATTCATATTTCATATCATGCTTCCTGTATGTCATTACATGACTTCAAGGTATAAATAATTAGAGAATCATACTAATTATGTACATGATGTTCGGTATTGTACTATCACACAAAGTACATATTTAATGTTGTTATATCTCACCTTGCATGGTTATATGTGCAAGTTATAACTTAATTACAGGTCGACATATCCAAACTAAGGTCTGTGTCAAATAGGTTTAAAAATATCTCCATATGTCTAATACTAGTAGATGAAAAATAATCCCTTCATTCTCCGCGAAAACACCTCAGTCAAGCCTTCATTAAAGTGTCGTTGGACCAGTTTAGTGACATCACGGTACAATGTCGTTTCTATTGTGGTTGCCGGGACTGGAACAATACCTTTCCAGTTATTACCCGTGACAACAATTCTGAATTCATCGCCATTAAGACCGAACCAACAGAAACATCACTGTTCATTTTTTCAACTTACTATCAGTACCTAGATAGACCAGCCGGTGCTCTAACTATTCTCAACAATGCTATAGTTGAATTGCTCTCAAGTCCACTGAAGGAAAACAATGCCAAACACGAATAGAGCCACAGGTATAGGCCCTTCTGAAGGCAATGATCTGAAACTCCTATGAGGTCAAGGAAGTACAGTGAGATTTTTATGTCTCGTCACAATGTGATCGTGGTGTAGGGGTTCTTCGGTTTATGTGCATTAGGCAAGGACATAAAACAGTATTGATGTGGACACCCTTCAAGAACTAATTTATTGCTGGGATTTTGTCAACCACCCACAGCTCGATCACTCTAGACTACTCAAAAGTACTTTTTATTCTTATAATTTCAATGATTACCTAAAAGTTATTTATTTATTCAGTCATGTGTGCAATACATTTTGTTATAGTCTGGTATTCCGTTAAGAAATATTAGTAATATTATAACACTTTAGCAAGTTATTAAGCCTAAATTATTATGTAAATGATTATCAGAAAATTATAAATACAATCTCAGACGAGGGAAATTAATTGAGATCATAATCAACAATTATCTGAGTTATGTGATAATGTGTTTGGTGAGGGTTTATAATGTCACACCTAACATTCGCTTAATAGAAAAAGCCTTTTGATACACGTATGTAATGGACCAATTATAAAAAATGAAAAGAAATTCATTCCAGGGCCGCAATATAGATCAAATGGTTAAAAAACATACCCTTATGCACGAGTCATGTACCCATATGTCTTAAAGAGCATGCAGCCTACGAGCTTGCAGCCTATAATTTGTATAGAACCCACCATCTATGAATACGGGAACGCACAACATATAATTTCATGGCATATGTTATTCAATGACAACGATATCAGGTTTCTCTTCAGACTCTTTTTAATGCACGTAGTCAGCGATTGTTAGAAAATCACACGGGTTTCTATCTACACACCACAAGAACTGTTCCAAAATTGGTTCAAGTCAATTTCAAAGTCAATTTCTCCAGCGGCATAACAAACGTGTACAAGTCGAGAATTTTTCCTTAAACATATTTAACCCAACATGGTTGACGTGGCAATGCTGTAACGTATGATTGCTGTACCCTTTAGTTCATATCTTCCAATTTAAAGCCACTGCCTTTAACTTAAATCTGACGTTAGGAGACGCTCCAGTGAATCATTTCTCCTCAGGGCATGAATTTTGCTACATTATATACATTCGAAAGAAAAAGAAAGTCAGCAGCTTTTATACATCCCCCCCTTTCTTTCTGTCTCTCTTAGTTTCCCTGCATATACCTTGGATGTATATGGCAATTACTTAGATTACGAAGAAAGAGTATATAGCAGGGCACTACTTTCCTTCATTGGCGGCGTACGACCAAATTGATAAGATGTAAAGATTTTCTAATAAGATTTGAGCATATATATTATATATACCCTTTACATGTGAGGCGTTTGGTTTAATGCAGGAGTGTAAATAATATCTTTAAGTTGTTGTTTTGCTGGATGATGCGTACAGGGTTGTTAGGTTTCACACTGGTTTAAGCTTGCAGCGGATGGGCCCCTGGCATGTTTACAAAATCAGTGACTTGTGACAAGAGTTTCCAGGGGCATACGTAACTGTACATTTTTCCCCTCAACGCAAACTATTGACTTTTAAGTTAAATCCATTTGGACATCAATTAAATGTTAATGTACATTTCGAAAATATCTAAACTCGCAGGTATCAAATCTCTTGAAGATTACGTGATGATATAGAAGGCCAAACGTGTATAAAAATTGAATTGATTACCATAAAACCCATATATCGTGTGTGGCTTTTTGGAGCCTTTATCTTTTCGAAATCTAAAAAAGACATTATCTGTTTCCCCAAAGTGAGCATTAATACTCATCATGTTCATGAAATCATGTTCATCGGATTAATGTTTGTCTTCGAGAATTAAAACGATCCTGCTGCAGTCGCATTGAATCTATCGTAGGGATGATGAAAGGGAGGTCGTTGACATGTATTCAGAAAAAAATGAATGATACTCATGGTAAATGAAGTCAACCGAACCATGAAGCTCTCACGTATACATGTATTGGGAAGGAAGAACTCCTATAATCTTATGATTGTAAATCTTCTTCATTGGTGTCATATACCACTAAAGCTGGAAGCATTAGCATGCAGGTATTATACGACACCTCGCGTATCTGGTATTTATAATGGAATATAATATTCACTTAGGGCAGAATGTAGAACGATGTTATATCTATTGAGGGTTCTTTTTCCTTGGGAGGTTGTGGTTGGAAGGTCCCCAAGGAGATGCTTAAAATTCTAGTATATTAAAACAAGATATTTTGCCTTAACTTAACTCAGAGCAAAGGCTCAAGTTGGCAAAGATTGGCAATGGAAATAGGAATTTGCCCACCTGAGTGACTTTCAAAACATTTTACAGGTGCAAGTGACGTTAAATTGAAAATATACTCTGCCTTTTCTTTTATAAACTAAAATGAGAGATAAATTAGCGGAGACCATGCCCTAAATAGCAAGGACTAGATACCTCAAGCAGAAAAATCGAAAACAAGCATAACGACACCACCGAATCATCAGTACCTCTTTTATTTCAATGATTACAAACTTCCTTAAAGACAAAATGTTTTGTTTAAATGTGTTTATTCAGCCAGAGACATTATGCTATTATACACTATTCTCAGTATTAGCTTAGGGAAAAGATATACGATAAGGTTCATTACAACAAGTTATAATCTCACGAAAAAAATCACAAAAATATGAGAATGTACATAGACATCATAGGTATCAAAATATATCCAGAGAAAAGCAAAATATTAATCATATCTTTAACAATAAGAATAAAATCGAAGCAAAAAAGCTTAAAACCCAACACCTGGGTATAATCATCGTTATACTACTGACCACGGAGAGGCTAAATTTATCGAAGAAATATTTCTACATACAAAAACATATTTCTGAAACATTCAAATCAAGATCAATGTAAGTACATCGACAACAAAAAAAGGGCTATAATAAATTTTCATGATCTGGAATAGTGAAATAGTGATAGTGAAAAAGATTTGCACATCTCTAATAACTTCAAAGATGATTCCTAACCAGTGTCATTGGAAAGAACTATTGTGGTATATATATATATAGGTATCTAACAAATATACATTTCATCTCAATATACATGATGTAAATGTACGTGGCGCCTTTTTGTCCTATCATTTTCATCTATACTTTGGGCTTGGCATGAAATTGCATATAAATGGATAGCCATGCGGAGGGAGTACGTATACCTAAGTTTGCTACCCCCAACCCAACCTGAGGATGTTCCCAAAAGTCAGTCATACTGCCTTACCAACGAGTCTCTCTAGTCTCGTTGGCCTTACAAACTATGGCACATGCAAAGTTCCTGTGGTACAGATAAATAGCCGACATCTTAAATACGCTACTTTACATTTAGAACAGGGCTCGATTTTAGCATTCATGCTCCAATGCAAATGAATTTCATGGATATATTCCGTATATAAAATACTTTATATATCTTCCACTTGAACGAAACACCCCACGTGGATGCATAGGTCTATGAACCGCTGGTAAAAAAAATATGCAGACGTTCAATTATAATTATGTCGGCCAACCGAAAACAAACGCTCGTAACATCTCTAAGATAACCTACCCCACAATGTAGATTATTAGATGGATTAGGCTCGCTCAAAGGAATGGTGCACCGTACAATACCTGACCTCAAGAGTGCAGGTCAATTGTCTGTGGCAAGTTGGAAATAACCATCAAGTTTGTAGTAACCAGGGGAATAGTTAGCCATTCAATTCACCTATAAATGGATCTACATTCTTGGGGCATGTCACTCAGTCAAACACGATAACTGGATATTGTAAAGCTACGTCCTAAACGTTTCTATAATTAAGTTGTGTGTACCCATTCTAAAAGAAACTGTCCTTTACTTTCATATTATGGTGGTTGATTCAAAATGATTTTTTTTGTTCAAAAGTAATTTCAAGATTTGAACGGCGTTGCCCTTTTCTTGTGATAATACACCGGTGCTGATAGTCCAAGAACCCGCATAAATTGCTAATGGATGGTTCAAAGCGTAATCACCACATTATTTCCAGAATTGTGTTTATTATTTTTTAAGTATTTCCTTGAATAAATATCCTATACTTTTCTCGATCGATGTTGCCTGAAAAACTCCGAGATGCAAGTTTAATTTTAATTTTAAGTTTAATTTGATTGACTAAAGTAGACTGTTGTCATTGATGTAAAATTAAATTAATATAAATGGAACTTTATAAAATAGTAAATTTTGTGACAAATAAAACGTATCACGATAATTTTGTGAAATTTTGTCAATTAAGGTATTTTAAACGAACGTTATTGCGCCACTAAGCGTATACATAATACATTACTTTATCACCAACGGATTATACTAAATTCACCTGGTAAAGACTTTGCACTCAGAGTGTACGCATCCTGCATCTTCGATAAATATTCTCATCTATAAATTATATGATAAAGGATGACGGAGACCTGTTTCGGGACTATTACATGAAAATGTTGGCAACACATGCTGCCAGTATCTCAGCGGCACATTTGAAAATTCGTGACCGTGGGTGAAATTACTAGCTTCGTACCAAATTTATAGATTGTTAAGGATGAAACTCGCAATTTGCTAATATTTTAGGCAAGGAGGCAGACAAACATGCTACTGATGTCGCACCGTTTACCACATTAAATACCTTGGGTGCATATCGTTGTCAGTACTTCATCTCTCAGGTAATATCTTAATCCTGTCTGGATGAATCTGGTATACATATATGTAGTAATATCAATTAAAGCCTCTAAATTACTTAATAATTGGTTTAATCACCTTGTACATACACATCAACAGTAACTTCAACCATGCTACGCCCTTTCACAAACTTGAGCACAACATTCAAGCCAAATATTATATATATATATCATCAATTTTCTCTTTTAAAACACCGGATTATGGTTCAATTATATGTGATGCGCAAACCCTTGCTTTGGTTGTGCGAACATGTAGTATACAGGCATGTTGAACTGCCACAAATCCAACTGCAAGAGGTAGACCTGGCAGTGTGTCTATCCAACGTCCATCTAACCCGGATGATAAAGACCCAAAAGGGATGGGATTTGCGAAAAACGTTCGGTGTGGGTGGGTAGGTGGGTTCAGAAACTATATATTATTTGATGATAATTAAGAGGAAAAATTGAAGGGCAAGACCCCTCTCCATTACCCCCCCCCCCCCCCCCATATATGATTATATATGATATATGATTTCCAGATGCAAATCTGTCGCTGATCGTTCTTCAGATATAGATCTTAGATCGATGCAATGAATATAGAAAAATTGTTAATTTGGAAATGGATATATATATATATCCCTATACAAAAGCGCTTCAAGCAGCAATGTTATACAGGTCAATCATTGAGTTGTTTGTGTCTGCCTGATTCAGCTTTCCGGGAATTGCCTAAACCATTATGTTTTGCAGGATTTTTCTGTCTGTGTACTTTAGACCATGGTAAAGATTAAGGCGAAGCAAAAAAGGATACCGTGCCCTCTGACTCGTCCAGGTAGTCCCCTGTACATATATTATACGATATGAACTGAATGTATAAAAAATAGACAGCACAGAACATAGATACAATACGATGCGCAATAATTGCAAATATTTCATATTCATCGAAAAGATATCTCTTTCACTGAAACTGCAAAGAATATCATATATATATCCTTTATATTTAATCCTATGACTATGATATTATGTTGCAGTCTCTAGGTTAGTCCCAAACGGAAGGATTTTTAACTGGTGGATGTTTGCTGTAAAGATGTCTTTCATTATGCTAAACAAAATTTTATTACTAAAAAATTGCCCATATAATACCGTGCTCTACTTCATGATGTACATTTGACATGCGTGAATGGGAAATCAACGACCTTTCCCAAATGCAGATGGCTTGCCTCTCATATGAAAAGATTTGAGAGGGGCATTGCTGTAAAGTAAAATATCTCAGCTTAACATCGGTAATGGTGTACTTACCAATGTATGAAATTCATCGTGGTCTTTATAAGCAGATAAGAACTTAGGGAAAATTTTATTTTTCCTTTTTATAATTAGCTAGTGAAGTCCTGGTATCCTGGACTAGTTTAAAAACTATAGGGGCCACTGCAAACCCAGGTTAAATAGTATAATAATAAACACAAAGAAAGTTTAATCAGTGGCCTTTATTCTATGTCTTTCGACTAGTCATCTATACAATCTCTGTTACATATACAAAAAGATGGGGGGGGTGCTAGCAAACCTAGACAAACAAACAAAAGAAAGTTGTTGACCAACAATTAATTTAGTATTTGCATTATGATGTAAACGAGGGTTTCGTACAGCGATTACAAACGCTGCAAGTGACACTGTGCATGGACGATTAGTTTCTATACAATAAAGCACATCACCATATTCCAACCACCTCCCCTCACTTATCTCCCCGATATACTTGTCCACTTCGCTCTACAATAGACTTTCAAGGTATCAGGATAAATGACGGTCATCTCGAGAGGATCTGCCTGCAATGCCCAGACGCTAACAATACATACTTTCAAAGGCATTTTGACAAATGTCAGAGCTTGTTACGTGATATTACTCAGTTGTAAGGGGCAGAAGCAAGGGTTTCTAAGACAGGAGGGAGTTCAGTTGCATTCCTGAAGAGATCAAAGCTGCAAAGCTCGACTGGTCGATGGATCTTCGCATCAAGACGGACAAAAACAGTGGCTAAAAGTGGCGATCAAGGAACAAAGGTTCCATTTGTTAAACTGACTTGACATACTAATGACAGATCTGCTACTGGTCATAGTCTTTGGACCACACCAAGGCAAACTATATTGCAGGTGTCAGATCGAACAAACAAATCAATCAGTATAATCATAGATTTGACAGCTTTTTTAAATGAGCGACAGGTATACATGTACACACAAAAGGTTTTTGGAGGTTGGTGGCTTTCTTACCAACTTTTACCCCAGAATAAGTATGAACAACTTCCTTCTCGAGAGTTAAGGCAATTAAACACTTTTTCTAAATGAGAGAATCACTATCACGATTTATTCATAACATAACGCTTCCATAGTCCATATTGTTCTAATGAATCTCTGAAATAATATATTCATAATTCTTGATTGGTACAAAAACTGCATGGAAATTTACCGAATTATATATTTTTTATAGCTGCATGTAACGATCGAAATGGGAGTGTTTTGCAATCCACACTACCTTATTTGCATTTATATACCACATCACCGATGACTCAGCAATGACTTTAGAAAATGCCTTATTTGGGGTATTCTATTGGGTGGGGGTGGGGACTGTATTCCTTCTTGCGACAAATGAGTTCTTGTGTTGCACCCATTCTAATAGAAGAATCCCGAAAAACGACTCTGACCGCTCCAAGTGCATAATATGTATAATTTATTGTGCCATGGTTTGTTGCCACTGGTCGCCCGATGGGATGCAAAACAATATTTAAGGTGATATACAGATTATTACAGTGTGGTAATTACATTGTGGTAATTAAGGCATTGTCTCTGATGTCAAATACGTAGTCAATCCAGCAATCACAAAAGGAAAAATGAGAGGAAATAGTTTTTTCTCTTAAAAAGGTAAACATTCCCATCTTGTCACCTTATAAGGAAACATACACCAGTGAACATCTCAAAAAGGTGCATAAAATCAACCATTAGCATGTATACACGCAATTTATCTTTGGGGAACTTATTTCCAAATATAAGCATCTCTCGTAGGCGGAAGGCACGATTTCTAAATAAAATAGTCTCTTTCCAGCACCAAGTTTCTTATTTGCACAACTCCAACGTTCCCAATAGCAAATCACCATATAAATCAGCCCAATGGGGAGTCGCAGTACTATGTACCTAGTTCTTGTGGAAGGTGCTAATACTTTCTGGAATCATGTATCGAGTCCCAAGTAAATATCACAGGTCTAATAATTTTGTTGACTTTTCTGTCATGATTTGGAAATGAAAGGACAGGTTATGATAGGCCAATACACATCAAGAGTTTACGTACAAGAAATATTACTTTATCCTTTCCATACTTACATTTTAATATCACCTTTACCTTCTCGAATCATCCGATTACTGGCACTGTATTAACTGGTTAATCTCCATGCCTTATATTATATGGGATTCTGTGTGAACTGAATATGATAATCTAACCATAAACATAAAAATATTTTACAGCAAGTGTATGTGGGGAGGATGGCGGTTACTAGAACATTCAATCAAGCATGGTAACATGACAAATAAAACATCATTTTGGCACATAATATTTGACTGTCACTTAATCCAAATGTTTGAATGTCACTGAATCCAAATGTACTGGATCAGTTGCCATGGAAACACAATTATTAACAATTAACGGGACATATATATGCATACAAGTAAAGTCGAGATGCAAAAATACTGTCAAATATTATGGATCATTGGGTGTTTAGTCATACATAACCTGTTCTAAGGCATTGATTAGGTTAGTAATGACCAGACCCATTGCTATCATGTGCTGGATTTTTTATACCCATATAGACCCAGCATCCTACATGTAGGGTGGCTACACATTTCTGTAATTTTCACCAAAGGTGTGATACATAGGAACTCGATTTTTGACAGAGGCATTGTTCATACCTTGGTCCCATAAAGGTTTTTAACACGAAGAATAATTCTTATTTCTTGGGGTGAACTTTCAGAAATATGACTTTCTACAAATCGCCTTAGAGTTCTTCATAGGTAGTTACCATGGCAACCCATAGACTGGTAGAAATAATATTCAGTTTCAAAAAACTTTTCTTACGTTTTTTCGATATTTGAAAATCATAATTCTGCCGTCCTACATGTAGGACGGTGGATCTATATGGGTTAACAACTCACTGTATAATTGTTTGAGATAACCCATGGATATTCCCGTGCGGAGCCAAACAGCAGGTGTTTTTTCCACAAAAACATATGATATAGGTTAAAATATTACATGCCATATTACCCGCATACATTTGTGGTTTTCACCAACTTCTTAGCTATGTTCTCTTCTATATCTTACTTGCACCTAGGAGTAAGCTAACCTGTTTCTCAACAAAATCAGGTACATGGGCCAATGTGACTTAATGTCTTTAATTACCAGAGCATTAATTCATGAATGATTTATGATAACCTCAAGTAAAGATAATCCATGGCGACATACGTCACGACACAGAAATTTGTTTTCATAAAGTAAGAATACATGTTTTAGGGAGAGCCAGAGAAAATTAGGTTCAATATCAAATGAACCTTATTTGTTAAAAAGTATAATGAAATACCTATTTTGAGGGAATACTAAAATACAAATGAGTTAGGCATTTGTTGATAGTAAACCGTGTTTTCATTGATATTCTACGAAATGTATATGCTTTGTATTGGTTCATATATTCCTAGGAGTTTAACATTCGGTTCATTAATGTACTGAGGCTGCAAATGCCTTTTAATGAGAGTTGAGGTTTATACTTAGCTATAAGCACTCTACATGTACCCTTTTGCGGGCTCAGAGTACAAAGGAATAAAACCACTTAAAATACAACTCTTGCTTTCTGACTGCATCAGGTCTCGGTCTATACACCATCTTTTCAGCCCAGACCACCTTGGGGTGTGTGGGTATATATATATGCGGTGCTTTAGAAGAAAGGTGCAAAGAAAACAAAATGGGTGGGTGAGGAGTTGCCGTTCATGGGTGTTGGTGTGTATATGCTAGTAGGAGCATTTGTATACCAAGACTGGAATTGCCAGGCTTTTATTTGTCAAGCTGTGATTGCTAAAGGGTGAAAGATCTCAGGATCTTAATACATACTCACAATTGCCCTCTCAAACATATAGTATGCCTGCATATGAGTATCAATGAATCTCTAGCTTTTGTAGTACATTTCATGAAACCTTCAAAGGGTGTGGGAATGGAATGTATCTTCAGTGATCTCTATACGCACATATATGACATATAAATTGACTTGTTTCCAACATGAAAAGAACCTACATTTATGTGAGGATTTCACATAATGTTACGGGTAATAAGGAGACGGATAATATCTCAGGGGCTGGGCTATATTCAACAGCTGATGGCAATAGAAGACTAGTATGGACGATACGAGACCTGCGTGGTATTATTACATTCTTGTCGTTCTTACCATGTGTACATATATCGATGAGAGTGGTACATTGAATGAACTTCGAGAGTAGTGCCAGAAATGTTGTAATATGAATCTCTTAGTGGGTTGGCAGTATTTACAATCATGAGCCCGACAATGAACAGATGAATGAATGGACAGAAAATCGTATGGAAGTATGTCTCAAAACTGTGTCAGTCAGTATAATTATATCGCCCAAATGCTTTTGATGCAGGACCACAAAAGAGAACATCAATAAACCACGTGAAACGCTGCCTATTAACATTTCTTGATCCTCACCAATCCCTGGTTGATATCTTACTATATACATAACAACAGAAGCCTGAAAGATCTTATCCTCAAGAAGGTGACAATCATTCATTCAGATTAGGTTTTGCCCGGAGCAGGTATAACTAAAGGGTGAGTATTGTAAAGTGACCGGGCGACCCGTCCTATTCACCAGAAGAACCGGCATATTCCTCTTATGGTCCGTCTCCCCTATTATTGGTTCCCAGTGAGCATACACCTTTAACTACTATGGCCTAGGCCTATTCTAGAATCCCGTCCTGCTCTCTATCTTCTCTGAAACCTTGGCACACGTCTATTTGTGAATTATCCGGGCTTAATGACTCGGTCAAATGTGTTATGTGCCTATGGATAGAATTCCCTTTAAATCATATAAGTATCTCCCTTTATATGTCATGTTGTATTTTTGTCAGGGTCTAAAAAGAATCCGCAGACATTTGCCAACCTTTGATGTCAACAGGTTACAGGTGTCCAAAATAGCTTTGATACCCCATAGAGAAATACACCTATTGTTCAGCCTGAGAGATGGGGGAAGATGTGGTCCCTTGGAGGGAAATACCTACTTGCATTGCCATAAATACCACAAAGGCGAGTACCGTATAGTTATTTTGATGTGTGCAGACATGTATTAATGATAAATCAAGCAAATTAATTAATTTATCAGCAACTGTTTACAAATATATTACAGGCAAAACGCACACTGTGAAGGTTGTAACTGATCGATGTAAAATCTGGATTGTATGACCCTGAGGAATCTTCCTGTACTCAAATATATATAGATCCATATACAGTATACATGAGTGTAAGAGATTGAACTGGATCCTCTATATTTTGAGTTCAAATTGTTCTACCAGGTGGCACCCGTCGGTTGCGAACGACAGCAAGATCAACCATTCGGAAATAGTGACAACGACTCCTAGGTAATCGAGGTTGAACTACGATGAGGTGAGCACCCCGAGTCAACACCAACAGTGTACACTCTTAGTCATTCAGACTTTGCCCCTGTTTTTTAAAAGAAGACCTTCGCAGTGTAATATGTATTCATTCGATTTCCCCTTCATGGGGAGAATGATAATATTATGCATAATAAAAATAGCACCTGAGTCATGTTTTCTGCACACCGTTATAGATTTCTTCACTATTCACTTTTTAAGTAACGACTCTTGTAATGACTCTTTCTCTTTCTATGAGCCAACTACAATTATGTCAAGGTAAAAAGATTGTATATCAGAATTCATCAGTAGTCAACCACATGCCTCACTCGTCCCTGGTACATGAAGTGCATACCACACGTTTATTTCTATCAAGTGCATGATGCTTTTTAAATGACTTTGTGCCATTCGATGTTGCCTGCCAAATTGTTGGTCACCTGAGAAATTATAACTAAGCAATTCATTGCCAAGTACTTTATAAAGAAAATCAAGTGATGCTTAAAGATTCTTCAAATTAGTTGAAGTTTATTTAGTCATACGAAGTTATGTCACTTGACAAAGTTACTTGGCTTAGATATGTTTGTCGCAAAAGCACATTGGCAATAACGATGATGGATGGTTTGGATGATCTTTAGTGATAATGAATTGGATTTTCTTTAGATTACTTATAATCTTATGTTCGTTAAGAGCTAGGAGTACGTGTATACATAACTCGGAATATTATCAGTTTTGTCTTATATGTCATGTCTAGACAAGTAATTAAATGTAAATACAGGGTGCCGACCCAAGACATGCTTAGAGTGTGCCATTCAAATGCATTTTTACTTTCGCTATTCGATGGTTATCATACCTCACAAATATCTTTTTTTCTTTTGCTGACAGCACGTTATGTTATGTGTATCTCTTAAAGGCAAACGCGACTCAAAGATCGAGATGTAAATAGAAATAAATTTCATTTTTCTGAAATTTTAGTATATGGTTCTTAATGTTTCGAATGAAAATGATCCATGCGTCACCCTGCTTTATTCAGATATGAGAAACCTTACAATGGGATCAAATCTATTAAAGAAAATTTACATACAATGCGTCCAAAGGCGCTAGTAATATTTCTTACATAATCAAATAGCCCGCCCACCTCTCCTCTCCTGGTTAATGTATAATATAATCCAATAGGCCTATATTCCATTTTTTTAAAGAAAACAAGCGGATTGTCTATTTCGAAGTACTTTCTTCAATATTCCTATAGAATTTTATAATTCAATTATATTATTTTCAACATTGCGGGGGAAAACATGGTTATCCACCCTATTACTTCTTTAATGAACTTGAATGAACTATAGTGGGCTAATGATGTAAAAGAAATTGGAACAAACCACCCGGTAAATTAAATTTCCACCCTAATTCAAGAAGTCACCAATACATGAAAAGATAAAGATTCTTATTGCGAATTCGTGTAGTGCTGTACGCGTAGCTGCCTAAAATTTAAGCTTTGTCTAAAAATTAATTTTGTTTTAAGTGTTGCATGTCATTGAAATATCTTATCCCATTTTGGTGAATGGTGTAACTGTCGTTGTTCCACAATTTATTAGTATCTAATTTGGAAATATACAAATTTATCGACACAGATACATTCCATGAATGTACCTACCTAACCATGCAAATTCTTTGCTGGAGGCTTTTTTCAAAGTTAGAGTTGACCTTGTTAATGACTCGCGCCGAAAAAGAATTTCAAGAGGTAAAATGTACCAGGGGATGGGGAAGGCTATGCAAATCATATCCCTGGGGGTCTAGATTCACGTGTCCTGAGCCGGGGGACTTTATAGAGGTTTGGTTATATATATTATATATGGCTCACATAAACTGTACACTAGAGGTGTGTCTACAATAACAATTAGCTGGTGAAAAAATCAAAATGTAATATTCTTACAGGACAGGATTTAATAATAACCATATTGAACTTAAAACTGATACAATCTCTCCATACCGTGAGTGCACACTTGTGTATCAGTTGGAAAGCAGACAAACATTCAGTCCTTCGCTCTTCATGTCACGTCGTAATTACATGGAATATCTATCCACCAACAAAATCCGTCTAAATAGCTACATATGGGACAAGCGAGAGACAGGATAATATATCAAGGATTATGGAACACATCGAGAAAAACGATGGTGTTTTGTTGGAACGATAATTATAATACTAGAACTTCTTTTGTCGTCAAAGATACATTCTGCCCCAAGGCCAATAGGCATTGAGATACCAATTATGTGGATGTATTATTATATTTTCATCGGTGTATAAATCATTCTGATAAGTAACAGTATTGTAATCAAATAAATGTATCAATTTCTGTCTTCATTTGTCTTGGCAGCAATTAGAAATTGCTAATGGAAGTATGGCGCAAATATTTCTCAGTAGTCGCTTCTCAGTAGTATGGTGATATATAGATACACATGAATACCGGTATTCTTAAAATTCTTAAACAGAAGATGTGCCATTAAAGATCTAGATGGTGTTGTTACCGCCCGCTCGAGGCGTTTGCATTACCAAAAGAAATGGCCACTTCTCATAATGCACGTCAAGACCGATATATACCAAAGCAAACTGCTGAGTCGAAAATCAAGTTTCTGGCATAGTTAGCATTAGCGGCACGTTGAAAAGATGATTAGTTCATGCTTTATAACGGATCATTTCTTTGCACACCATGCATACTTTTTTTTGCAAACTTATCATATATAAGTATGATATAATTGGGTTCCTACCCGTTACTAAGGAGGATGTCCAAGTTCAAGAAATCAACATTGGCATATAGCGTGTTCATTGATTACACTACCAAACATATTAGACCTTTAGTTCTTTGGGGTGTGGAGACTTTGTGACAGTGTTAATTATAAAGGCACTAGCATTTTGGCAGAAGACAATATTGAAATAGAGACTTCTTGTATCGGATGTCTAGTAGACTGCTGACCTTACTATTCTTTTGGCCATCCTCCAGAAGCCAAACCTTACTAAGTGCAATATGATGTTACGTGTTGCCCAAATTGGGATTCACAATGACTTTTTACTTCAAGCGAAAATAATTACAAATTTCTAATTGGAGAGTCAGTCACACCATCATTCCTCGGAAGTTGTCGAGATGAAATTTCTGTTTAAAAACGCTACTTGTTTCCAAGGCAATCAATTATTTTTTGGAAACGTTTTTATTCAATTGGTTGGCCAGACCCCTCTCACACAATAGTGATTTTCATAGGCGTCTTGACCGTGAGCTATACAGGCGTAGGTGTAAACATTTAAGGTCGATTCCTATT
The DNA here is from genome assembly GCA_942159475.1 of Sthenelais limicola. Classification (NCBI taxonomy): domain Eukaryota; kingdom Metazoa; phylum Annelida; class Polychaeta; order Phyllodocida; family Sigalionidae; genus Sthenelais; species Sthenelais limicola. The sequence goes on along the minus strand of OW804096.1, from coordinate 108,752,188 downwards.
ACTATTCAGTATGAATTATATAAAAAACATAAGTTTCCTAAGTTATTTCAGAGTTACTGAAATAAACTAAGGCTAAATGTTATCTGCGAGAATGATTTCATCGAGGAACATTGCTTTTTCTCGGCAACCATGCAGTTATTTAAACGATAGCTTTAATAGCAAGAGTAACAGTTTTGTGTAACTAATATGTGTTATTTGGTAATGTACAGGGACCTGATAAAAAGGTATGTATCCTTTCTGTTGTGTTGGTCCAAATATATGGTGAACATTGGAGAAGCCAAGACATTATTCACCCACGTTTTACCCTTGATATAGACAAATTAATTATCTAACAAAACATGAAAAACAACATGCCTTTTTCGTTTGAAGGGGTGCACTATTCGCCAAGCATGAAAAATCTAGAGCGAAAATATATATGGTTCTGACAAGCCTCTAGAAAATACATTTATAAGACCTTGTATACATGTATAATTATTTCCACAAACGTGGTATTAGATCGTGTAACCATGCTTGGGCACAACCCTCGGACAAAATATTGTGCAATCTTTCATAGTCAACGTAAATGTTCATGCGATCCTGAAAAAGCATCTCGTTCCAAAACCAGAATGAATCTTCAAGTTGTTCTACCTACCGCAGTCTGGATTTTCCGTTCTAAGCGAAAGGCCACATCTTCGAAATAATATTATACATCCGAAACTCAGTTTGGCAAGAAGTCCAAACGCACAGTTATGTGCACACTGTCCTTGAGTCAAGGAAACATATATGACTGAGAAATACTGGTTCTTATTTAGGGTTATGTAAGATTAGATTCAGGGATTTATGCTACGTGAGGCAAACATAGGAGAACATCAAACGCTATGGGAAAAACATATATATAAATATGGCCAGTGGAAACTGCTACCTTCTTGGCATTACAATATTGTCATGCAATACTGTACAATATGTACATTGACATCAGTCTGTTCTGGTTTCAAAGGATTGGTTCCAGTATTGTAAAAATATATCTAAAGATATAACTATAATCCCTGTCTGCCCGGACTAGAGCAATTGTATGCGTAAACCCCTGCCTAAATGTCATGGTTGAAATGCTGGAATTCCCATCTAAACAACCCAAGTGTAAATATAGATGATTTAAGCAACATTTTTCTATCGATAAAGTTCCCTCTTCGCATTTGAAATAGAACATGCGCCAGGGATGCATTGCGGACCAGTCAAAACATTGGCACAAGATCTTCTCATAGAGGTATATTTTTAGTATGTTTCAATATAGGATTCAGGTATCAAGCTCATCGATCTGATTGTCAACATTGAAATCTGGGCTCAATGCTTACCCTTCCCATCTCTAAGCCCAGCCCATGAAGAGTCTGTTCACGGTGAGTTTGACCAGGATTGTGAAATGTATAGTACTAACATTATTAGCATTATCTTGAGGATTGCAATATGAAACATAAAGACACATAGGTACTATACAATAATATCATTGATTCAGATGTCTAGTAGACTACTGATGCAAACATATCGTTGGTTTGAATGCAGAGTTAATTGTACTACATGAGAATACCAGGATTTCCTGCAATTGCGTGCAATAAAAACTTTTCAAAAACAATTACCCATGTGCAATGGATAGTACACCCCAGGTACTCTCCAGTTAGAAAGCAACATTAGAAACAGCATAGTTTAAAAGTGGTTTTACCTCTACATAAGTACCCCGACAATGAATCGTACGTAACGTTAAATTACTATAGCTATATCCTTCCTTCAAATAATATTTAAAAGGTGTAGTCGAATGTGGCGTGGTATGTGATGTACCTATATCTTCTACCACGTTTAAAGTTAAAAGATTTATCACACACATATATATAATTTGAATAATAATATTCTGGCAGTAGTACTAAAAGCCTTATTGTAAGTGATGAAGTGTTATTGCAGTTTACGTTAATATGACGTTGGATAAAACAGCCAGGTTGGAAAACTAGGTGTTCGAATCTACTTGAAAGAATTTGACATTTCATTTAGCTAACAAGTTATGCACCGATTTGATCAACTGTTAACATATTTAACTTTGTAATCAGTGTCAACTTAATTCATATACTTGGCGTTTCCACTGGAAACGATTTTCTCAGCCACAATCATTTGTGCCTGATGTCAACTTATAGTTATACAGTAGTTTGATTCTTGAAGAGGGAAACAGTGTGCAACGCAGTAGCCAGGGCTGTAAAAAAAGTTGGTTGAAAAAAAAATTGTCATTAAAAAAAAGTTGGTTGAAAAAAAATTGTCGTTAAAAAATAGTTGGTCGGGAAAAAAATTGTCGTTAAAAAAAGTTGTCGTTAGAAAAAAAAGGTTGGTCATAAAAAGTTGGTCGAAAAAAAGTTGGTCGAAAAAAAAATAGTTGGTCGTTAAAAAAAATTGTCGTTAAAAAATAGTTGGTCGTTAAAAAAAGTTGGTCGTAAAAAAAAGTTGGTCGTAAAAAAAAAAGTTGGTCGTAAAAAAAAAGTTGGTTGTATAAAAAAGTAGTAAGCTAGGCTAGGCTAAATAGTTGGTAACTTACTTTTAAAATTTAGAAAATGTGTTGGGCAGCAGTGTCCATTTGAGCACCTGAGGCAGGTGAGGGGGGTGGTGGGCAGAGGGATGGTGTGGGAGGTGGGAGGGCCTTCTGCAGACCTATCATGATTGGAGAAGCATCTAACTAACAGCCAATCAACTCCCAACAAAATTGCGTACGTTCCCATTGCCAAATATGCATAGTATTTTATGTTCTCGGTGAGTCAATTTCAATCTAAAAAGGTGTGTTTACAAACGAACGTAAAGACACCTGCCTTCGGAAAACAACATCTCCATGTTAGATCGAAATTAGTCATACATCAGAGACACTTGTGAGTAGTGACTCGATACTGTTACTCATCGGCAACTAATCAACTAAATTGTTCTTGATTTTTATCTAGTGTATACCTTCAGATAAATTACATAATTACTGCTAATTTTTCTTTGATCCTTTTTAGATATAACTCTGATTATAAAACACACGAATGCTGTTCATGAACAATGGTTGCAAGGGTGAAGTAATTATTTTGTTCTATGGGGCAATTAGACCTACCCTGGATCAAAGATAATAGACCAAAAACCTAAGAAGACAAAGGTGAAATAGATGAGCGTGACAAATCGTCATCCTCTTGTATTGTTTAAAGGGAAAAATATATTTGCCTTCAAATCACAATCATTTAATCCCTATGTTTATTAACAGATAAATAGTGATTCGAATTTGGCATCGCAAAATAATATGAGGGTAGAATGGGTTGAAAAACAAAATATGTTCATCGATTAATAGGGTTGTGATCTATTATGCCGTTTAATTTATTTTTCTCATTACATGTTTTCTATACATGATCGCTTAAGAAACCCAAATAAAATTTCTTTTAAACCTGCATTCTCAGCTATTAAGACAAATATTACCAAATTAACTCAAGCATATTTTTTAAGACTGAATTTATCAATATTTTGCTGCTGTTATATGTTTATATAAGAATTTGAAGTCGAATCGGCCGAGAAAAAACGCCGCTGGTGAGCGATAATATGTGTAGCCCTCAGAGGAAAGGATTCTCCTTTCCTCATATCCCACGTGACATTACTATACTTATATTCTATTGGTCGTGAATATATTATACCTTACCTCGATGTGTATCATTGGTTAATATATTCCAGCTTTATTATTGGTGACCCCCTATGACACACCTGACATAGCTAACATATAACCATATGTTTTCCTGAATAAAATTAGTTCTCAGATTACTCTGAAAGATTACACAACTTCTTCTCCAGAGTTTTTATTGATATTATCTAACAGCTAATAATTATGAGCTATAGCTCTACCATTCCCCGTAAACCTAAGAGAACCAAGCATATTAATTTGGGCGGGTCTCTAAAATATGATTGTGGACCTTTCTGAATCCCTGTAGCAAAACAACCAAAAAATGCTCCAAAACTCTGGTGACCGAAGTTAACTTGCATTTATATAAACACCTGAACAAGGTCACAAGTTAACATTCACGTTACTAACCATTTGCTACCTTCATCGCATTGTATTAATTCTGAGGGTAGGCCATTATATATATTATGATAATTCCCCTCGATGATACATGTACTCTTTGCCAATAACTCAATTTTTGGTTCATAATTTTTAATAGTCAGTTTGTTAAGTTTGTCATCTAAGCTTAATTAAATAGAAACCACATCCACCAACTAGGCGCCTAGTAAACCTGCTCTAAATAATTGCTGTGATTAATCCCATGGGTATTGATGTAGATCAATGATAAGTGTATAAATGTAATCTCACGGTTTCGTTACTAGTGACTCTTTCATGAATGAATACATGTATGCCAATTGATATCAAAAGACTATAGAGTTGTAGACCCACTATGATTATCCTACGATGATTACTATTGGCATGATCTTGACAGGGGATAAGCTCTGATAGTATTCACTCCAATTAGACCATAATTAATTTCATATATCCTTAGTTCACACCCGCTTATCATAGCATTGACCTGCGATCTTCTGCCTCTACTTTCCACAGGACGAAGATTAAATAATAAGTATGCTGCGATTGGCATTGTGTCGAATAAAAGTTATATTATTTGTTTCCCCTACAGTGTCCTTTCCAACGTAATAGAGATGTTATTCATCTTCGGATCATAGCCTATGAAGTCTTCAGCCACTCTCTACTTGAACTACCCCACTCTCTCCGTAATTACAATTTCACCCCTCATCTCCCCTCTTCGATTCTCCAATCGATATCTTCGCCAATTTCACTTCTTAATCCGGTGCCTCCTTGTACAGTAATATCTCAATATGTATTGATGCAGGCCCCTCGGATAAAGAGAAACGGGAATTAAATGGACCAATCATAACCTTAATCTGTTCTTGACAACAGTATAATACATTAAGGTATATATATTATATATATATCTGAATAATGAAATGAAATTGGTGGATCAATTGCTAATTAACTTTATGATGATAGCATGGATGGGCGGAGCAAGTTCTCAACTTAGCATGTTTTCTGAGGGGATATATTATATCATTATACATATTACCATGTTCCTAGAAAGGTGCGATTAAATTAAACTGATATTCGTTAACTTTGCATTTCTTCCTAATTTACTGCCAAAGAAATAATACACTCGTGCATGGTCCAAATATCTAGATCCTGCATCCTTCCTCAAGAATTGCGACCAAGAAACATATTATAGTATCCATATCTGGGTACTCTGCAGCTGCCGATAACTGTGAATGAACAACAGGGAAGGAAAGGATGGCCTTAACCACCATTACAGGTAGTTTTATTATACCATAAACAGATACATAATAATCAATAAAGAAAAAATTTCAATGGTGCGTGCGATCAGTTAGGGATCAGGAGAGCAAGTGAGGGGGGATGGAACACATTGTTGTGGGAAAGGAAGGGTCCCATTATGACGTCGCCCAGAGCATTGTTGTTGTTGCGAAGGGGGCGTGGCCTAATGAGGACGTTGCTTGGCGTTGCCGGGCGTTGCTTGGTGTCGTCCCAATATACCCGGTGATGAATCACCTACACATATCTGGGTACTCTGCAGCTGCCGATAACTGTGAATGAACAACAGGGAAGGAAAGGATGGCCTTAACCACCATTACAGGTAGTTTTATTATACCAAAAAAGGCCAAACCGAAGTCACAGTTGTGAAAGTTGTTCCGAAATGAATGAGTCCACCTTGAGTTTTGTCTCCATGGACGGGGAAATATAAGAATTGACGCACGATGAACGCCAATTCCCCCGAGCTTTGATGTCAGACATCGAAGAACCCACTGATGCCATGTAAGTCGCGCCTCCTCTGCGTAATGATTGAGGAGAGAAGACACCAGATAACTTGGCTCTAGCACAACAAGTCTGAAGAAAAAGTTTAAACTCTTCGTAAGAGGGATTAACCCTGGATTTCGTAGAGAATAGGAGTGTCTCTGAAGATAATCTGTGAGATAACACATACTTCTGTAGCCAGTGTACCGCACACAGGGTGAGATCCTGAAGTTTCACGACAGGAATACTGAAGGGGGATGTAGACGTCTTAGACGAGTTGACAGACAATACCATTCCCCACGAGGTAATGCAAACATCTTTACGTCGAAGAACATGGGGGGAGGAGACGATGTGACCTACCCTCAGCAGGGATCTGAAGAGGAAGAGTGTCATCGCCCAGAGGACACACTGGCGGGAAGAAGAAAAGTCCACTTGCTTGTGCATCTGCAACAAGTGAATTGGCAGGATGGGGTCCGAAGGGGTCGGAGAAGATCCAGGTAGACGGTTGATGCCGCGAAGAACACATTTGATTGATGGATGTGACATAGCAGGGCACTCAATAAGACGTAGTCTGGCACCAAATACAACACCACACAAATACGTAGTTACTGATGAACTCTTCATAAATGTGGAGAGGTAGGCAGCGTACATACACATCGCGTCTACTGACACTGGAGACCCTGGGATATTGTACTTCTGAAGAAAGTCAGTAAACGCCTTCCACTGGCGGTGGCGTTGCACTAGAGTCGATGGGGCCACCGAGTTCGCTTGTAGAACCGCTACCCTGTCCATCCACCTCTCTAGGCCTATGTAAATGTGAAGAGACATAGGATGAGAAACAACACAAGCCAGCTTCACGTAATGTAGAAAAGTCACAACTCTCGCCCATATATGGGAGACGAGAAAGATAATCCGCTACCACATTATTCTTTGTATTAATATATGAGGGGCATAGTTCAATTCCATATATAAATGTGATCCAGAATAGTTCGTATAACCACTGCATACACGTTTTATTGCAGCTAATGCCATTGGTAAGCATGGCCACCACTTGAGTATTGTCTATGAAACATTTAACACGGTGACCCCTGAGCTCCTCTTTCCATCTCTTAACACCAAGTAGAACCGGGTACAACTCCTGGACATTTATGTTATCATGTTTCAAATTTTCACAAGGTCCAGAGGCAAGATGATGACAGTTGGTATCTTCCCAAGGGATACTGTGGTGTTTGAATGGGCCAGCTATCCAGTCCCCACCTAAGAAAATACCGAAGCCTCGACTCGAGGCGTCGGACACCATAGGTAACTCATATTCAGGTCTGGAGAAGAACCCTATACCATTAAACACTTTGCAGAAGGAATTCCACCATCTAATATCATCCCTGAATGCATCAGAAATGGCAGATCTGGATAGACGTCTAGGTAATAACACTTTATACAGGTCGAAGAGCCGCCTGCAGAAAGTTCGCCCGCCCCTGAAGACTGAAGAACAGTGGGCGAGGTAACCACAGAGACGTTCAAGGTCCTTCTTGGAGATATATTTGGCATCCTGAACTGTTTGCAGAACGACCCTGAGTTTCTCCAGCTTTCCTTGTGGCAAACTCAAAGTCATATTGGATGCGTCGATTTCAAAGCCCAAATAGGTGCACACTTGGCTGGGGGTGGTCACTTTGTGCCACGCTACATAAAATCCGAGGAAGCGAAGAAGGGCTATGAGGGAATCACGGGCATTAGCACAGGAGGACAGGGACTCAGTACATAGAAAGAAATCATCCAAATAATTTACCACACGCACATTGAAAAGATTTAACATACATTCGGCAATCATGGTAGAAATACGATCAAAAATGTAAGGGCCAATTCTGAGCCCGAAACACAGTCTATTGTCTGTTAAATATTCTTCCTTTCCATTGATAGTCCATCTAAAGCCGCATAGGGTCCTGTGGTCCGGATTAATAGCAACTGCCCTGTAAGCAGACTTAATGTCGACTACGCTCATGTAATAGCCTAATTTAACCATGTCAGTCGCCATGTCAATGTTATTGTAAGAGAAGTTACGCACTAATGAGTCGCAGTGAAAATTGACTGATTCTTGGTCCGGACGGGAACAGTCGGTGATGGGTCTGATCCCACCATCCGGTTTAAAAATGGCTCCGAGAGAGTGAATACACTTGGGCTTAGAATCAACAATAGAAATACACCCTTCAAGAAGTTCGTTCTTAACAATATTATCCATCTTTACACGAGCTTTATCTTCTAAGATTGAAGAATAATTAATACAGTCGTACGCCTCTACCGGCGAATCAACTACATCGACACCATCAATAACACCATTAAATACATCTACATAGCGTTCAAATACAGAACATCCCTGGTGGAATAGAATAGCCGCAAAACGGCAAGGTTTAAGTTGAACAGATAATTTATCAAGTCGGTGTACACAATCGCAGTTACCTAGAAAGCAGCTACTAAATACATCAACAGAACGACCGTTCTTAGATACAGGGGTAGAGAATATGGATAATTCAGGTGAATCAACACTATTACCGCAACAAAATTTTCTGACAGCATTGCAGACGTTCACGTACTTACAGTTACTATCGCAAGTTGCAGTATAGTCGATCAGGAGGGGAGAATCAGAAGGGGTATCATCCGACGAAACACTATCTTCGGCACACACATAGTCACAGGCATCCATGTTGCCATCATAACACACCTCATTTACAGAAGAGTCGCGCACCGTAGCAACCACTTCGCTCGGTAAACCATAGGTGTCAGCACCCCTCTGATTCTCCATCGCATCCTATTTGGTGACCTTAGTAGATCCACAAGCCTTGGCACCATGATCTGTCGAGGCACATGTCGAACAACGGTGAGGATACTCACATTGAGCTTTGGAGCACCCACCCGCATTAAATTTGAAGCAGATCCTAGTAGCACTGTTGGACGAAGCCTTGGAACCCTTGGACGAAGATGCAGACTTGGAAGAGACAGCTTTCCGGGAGTTCTCGTAGGAGTAGTAGCGCAGAATTTCTTCTTGCTTGACCTCGTTGAAAGCAGGGAGCCCCTTCTTGTTAGCCCTAACTCTCACCGCTTGGTCATACAGTAAGGAGGCCTTGAGGGTATACATTTGGGAAGCGTTCTTTTCCGTCATGGTCACCACATGCGACAGAACACCAGACAATTCTTCATATGGTCTACAATCAACAACCATCTTCTCTAGCATGTGCAAGGACAACAACAACAAATTGTCAAATGTTTCAATCGTCTCACCCTTATCTAGGTGCTGATCCCTATCAAATGGGCCCACTCGCTTCCTTGATGAACTGCGACGACGACGGCCAGAGGTAGAAACATTATAAATCGAACTTTCCCTACTCGGGGACCTGTCAGTGTGATCATCACGAAGTGCAGACCTGGAATTACGGAACTTTATCTCAGAATCCGAAGAAGAAGCTTCAGAAGGATCTGGAGATGTTGTCTTCTCGTTGGCACGTTTCTCTAAACCTTCCACGGCTGACAGTATCTTGCCCATCATGCCCTCAAGACCAGTCACTCTTTCGGTAAGCACCGTATTTTTCTCACCTTCTACCGCCTTCACCTCTGCAATGAGCCGTCTGTTGCATAACTGGCCAGTCGGAGGCTCATGAGCATAACCGCAGGGCTCACATTGCTTTGCTTTACCCATCTTGATAAAATTCCACACAATCGATCCAACAAATAACCACGAAATATAAAAAATTTCAATGGTGCGTGCGATCAGTTAGGGATCAGGAGAGCAAGTGAGGGGGGATGGAACACATTGTTGTGGGAAAGGAAGGGTCCCATTATGACGTCGCCCAGAGCATTGTTGTTGTTGCGAAGGGGGCGTGGCCTAATGAGGACGTTGCTTGGCGTTGCCGGGCGTTGCTTGGTGTCGTCCCAATATACCCGGTGATGAATCACCTACACATATAATATACGGGTAGAGAGATTTCTACGAAAAGAGATAGAAAAGAGGGTTTTTTTGTGTCACATGTTCTCGGAATCTGGGGTCTCCCCATCTACTTTGTTGGTCTCTACAGGTCCGTCGACCCTGTCTGGAGGACATGATATGTGGTTTGTGAAGGTATCTGGGGTGAAAAAGTGATTTTGAAGCCTTTTTTAAATTGGGATCTCTACACTCTATTTATAGCCTGGGAAAACCCCTGTGAGACACTATGTCATTTCCCACAACCTTTCAGGGGGGCCTAATAACATGCAGAGGAGTGGGAGAGTGAAGAAGAGGGGAGGGACAGGGTGGGGGTATTGGAGAGAGGGAGGGAATGGAGAGGGTGTGGGAGGGGGAGAGTTAAGAAAAGGGAGGGTGGGGGAATAGGCGAGGGGGATCGAGGGGAGGGAAAGAACAGGGGGAAAGAGGCGAGGGAGATGATGTAGGGGAAAGGAGAGAGGGGAGGGAGACGGGGGAAGGAATCAGAGATAGGGTTGGGAGAGAAAAACAGGTATGAAAGACAGAGAAGAGGGGGAGGGAAAAGAGGGAGACAGGGGTGGTGTCAGGAGAGAGGGTGACCGTCCAAGAAGAGGCGGAAAGAGGCGAGGGAGAGGATGTAGGGGAAGGGAGAGAGGGGAGGGGGAGCATGAGAAAGAGGGGAGGAAGGGTGGGGGATCAGAGATGGGGTTGGGAGAGAAAAACAGGTATGAAAGACAGAGAAGAGGGGGAGGGAAACGAGAGAGACGGGTACTTTGCTAGTATTATATAAAATATGTTATATACCAGCAATGATGGGGAGCTGGAGAAGTTGAGGAGCATTTCAATGAAGGGAACCGAAAAGTGTATAAAAGAATGCATTTCTGTGAAAATTACGATGATACAGTGCGGAACACCTCAAAATGATTTGGTTTTAGTTTGATTATTACAGGATACCGATTAAATCATCATTATAATTTTTTCATCCGAATACATTTGCCACCTCAGGAAATTACTTTATCGAATAATGTTCACATATAGGTAAGTATTAAGTCAGGTACATCAAATCATATCATATGGTAGTATTATATTCTTAAAATATACACCATCCATTTCATGTGCAAGCCACTAAACTAATTCACTCCATTCTTTGTAATAAGAAGAAAAATCATAATTGATTTTAGTCGCGACTCTCCATTTACTTGGAGACTGGAATTAGATAATCCTGTTTACAGAAAATTCTGATCCATATAACCGATCAACCCATCAAGCAAACAAATCAATTTCTTCTTGGAGACATTATACAATGTGATAATGGGAGTTAGATAGTACTTTCGCTAAAGATATTCCCCTTTTCTCTTAATAGTGACGAGCTAAACAATTATGCTCCCAACCAGATAATAGACTTGCCCAAACATTCATATTCTTCATGGATGCACATTAACATTAATATACTAGAAAGATGTAAAAACTCTTAATAGAATTAAAATCTTGTAAACTCTTAGAAACAATGAAGAAACCAGTCGATTTATTATTGCGTTATAAACTAACATCTATGATATCACCCGTGGGCCACGCCTTCAACATGATACAAGTCACCAGACACTATTTGAAGCCTTTCCTTTTTTACGACATGCAACAATGAATCACATCCTTCTAGACAAGTAACGTGGTATACAAAGTAACTGAAGGAACACTGGGACAAGCGCGCCTGCAAAGGCTTGAAAGTGTAGGTATAAATTGGATTCCTCCAAAAGATTTTGTCTCATGGAAGGTAACAAGACTATGGAAGGCATGAAGACTCTGGGAGGATGAGGGGTAAAAAGGTTTCTAAGGAGCCGGATGGGGTCAAACTCTCACTTTCTCTGTGTTTTCTTACGTGACGCAAGGAGTCATGAGGCGATTGAATGAAGGTCACACGTGACAAGGAAATACCTTACTACCTGTACATACATGGCAAGGAGTCTCTACTGGAACTGTCTCCACCAACATAATACTAAAGAAGAACGCAACTCCTGTATGGTCAGACAAGACTAAGCTTTTAAAGACTCCAGGTGTATTGCAGTCTGTCCCCATGAAAACCAACACTATATGGCTTAGAAGGGAACACCTTGGGAAATACTTCTATACCATGACCATGATAACTCCATATAGTTTGGCAAAATAGAGACTATTTGGTTTTTGCTGCCAGGTACTTTGGTTTTAGATCGGTCGAATATATAAACAAATGTGAACAAATCAATAAAAAAAGCTTTCATTAAAAAAGCACTGCTAGCATTTTCTACCGAAAGTTAACTGGTTCAGTCAGCTAACTACATGCAGTCAGACGAAGCTCTGCTTTTCTACTAAGTTATTATGTGATAAGTGATGCAATAAAACTTACATGGTTGTTAAGTCTCTTGCAACGTCCAAATATCAACTCCTCCATCTCCATATCCCCCTCACGTTCCCTAGCATTCTACATATTCATAGTTCTCCACATGAAAAAGTTTAGTGTTTAGGGTATATCAGTGCTGACAGTAATCCATATTGACATTATAAAAGATTAATGGTTCGCGTGATGGTATACTCATATTAATGAGATGATTTGTAGCGGTGATGGTAATAGAGACAATTCCTGAGAATATAAATCCTACATCTGTCCATTTTCTCTCTTTGTTGATGATATTGAGAAATGCTTTTAATAGTATCACTCAGCATCAGCAACCTGTCGGAAACCTCACTCCATCCAGTCTGTATCCTCTGCACAAACTCCAAGATGGCTACCAGCCAAAGAGGAGAGAAAGGGGATGAAAATGTTGAGGGGAGGGAGGAGATGGAGGAGGGAGGGTGAGTGAATGGAAGGAAGGTAGGGAGGGGGTGAGGGTGGAGATTGGGTGGGTTTGTAGTTGTTGGGATGGAGGGCGTGCATGCATGCGGCTCGACGCGCGAGAGGTGGCCTCAAGCGTGTCCAGGTGTATTGATAGCGAAACACCATAGCGGGTTCGCTCTAGCTTAGGGGCAAATGTTACCATATATCCCCAACGGGCGTGTCACAGAAATATAGCGAAATCAGTTCCATCTATGGCTAAACCTACGCCAGTATTCAAAATGCAAAACATATATAATATATACGCAGAAAGCATGGCAGGCGGGTATGAAACCATGGGATGCTTCATGCATCGAACTACTATACAATGGATTGAATATTGATCATGCATTTGAAATCAATCAGTCCTGTCTCGACCGATGTCTTAATTTGCGAGTTTTGAGGTTTTCATGGGTGCTTGAACATTTAAGTCAATGAGTTCTGTATCGACTGCTAATAAAAACCGTGGCAACAATAGTGGTAATAATTGTTACTCATTATTTCAAATTTTGCATCGATCTCTCTTGCTAGAGTGATGGCAAGCATATCGCCATGCTTAGTTTTGCCTCAGTGTTTGAACATAGAGAGGGTGCGGCCGCTACCAAGCAACTGTCTAATATCCACCTGTACAGGCATCGAAACGCTATGTGACCTTCAGGACTGACAAACCCACTTCTCAAAAAATCCTCCATTTGCGTCCACTTTGCTATTTACGAGGAGGAATGCACTCTCTGAATTAAAACTTAGGTCTTTCGGGTTCCTGTACTTGGCCGGAAAATGAGTATAATTCAAAGAACAACATTGTTATAATATACTTCCATTATAGAAGTAACTTGTTTTCGTGAACTTTCATCTTCAATGTGATTTATCCTAAAAATAAAATTCATGACTATTTTGCGACACTTGATTAGAGAGAACTAATATATCATTACACAATAAAGACATTTTCCCCGACGTATGCCTGGACCGCATTTGAAAACTTTAATCACAGTATTTAATGAATTAATAATATCACCACATCTGGCTAATCAAAATACTTATTGAAGTGAAAACACACCCAATTATTCATAGCTTTAAAAATGAACATGGGTGCCGGAAAACCCTTACAATAAATACAACATTACATGAGGCGTGTTTATCGTCCAAAAGGGGTACATTTTAAATCAGGTTCTAATTAATATATTCCATGCATTTTCAATATGAACCTTCCCTTAACCCTCCATTCCAACTCCACCCCTAACCCCCACTCCTTCCCCAATGGCATAATCCCTATAGTTATAAAAATGGAACCAAATAGGAAAGTGTGTCCGCACAGCGCGTGCCAGCGTTAAATTATCGACGCCTGTTTATTATTTAGGAAAGGGAAATAGTTGGCATGGTAACTCAATAAACAGAGCGTTCAGATCAATCATGCGCGACCAGCTCCTGCTCCCTGAGATCCAGTGTCTCCTGTGCTGGGCATGCTGAGGGATCCAAACATGGGATCAAAGTCGTAGGTCTCCCCTCCCTACTCTAATAACCCTTTATTAAACCGAGCTTGCGAAGAGAGAAATTCCAGCACTCTTCACCCTATCGGGACAGTCGTATAATTGATGTTAGGAATTAAATCCCATCCTATAGGAATACATATAATTTACATATAGCTGTAAATATATGTACGGAGAGATAGGAAGTGAGTATGACCTGAGTGTGTGAAAAAACATAATGAATTTTCCTCTAGTGATTCTGAAGCGCATTCACATTATAATACTATATGAATGTTCTGTATGTGAGTATGTGAATTTTAGTTGTATGTATGTACCTCAAGTTCATAGGATGTATATAGTAATATATCAATATATATAGCATATGACACATGCTTTATACGTTAGAAGGCAATATCCATGTGTACACGCAAAATACAGGAATTCGATAAACTTTAAAGTCACTGACTTGGTATTGCATAAAGGAAATACTGAAAGCCACCCCCGAGGGTGTTTGTGTGGGCCTTGTAAAGTCTGAGTCAAATAGAAATGCGCAGGATGGCGCGCCTAGTATAGGTGTCATATGAGTCGCGAAGTCGAAAGCGGGGTTTCTTTTAGGACGATCATAGAAAAAGTGAGTGGGTTGGATCACGGTTCGGTCACGGTCACTGATATGTGGATCACATGGGTAGAACCTAGCCTGCAAAGCTGGACCTTCAGCCATATTGCATGCAGCACATGCATTCTGGGAATGGATCATTGAGAGTAACCTCGGGTCACCATGCTTCAACGGTAGGGCATGCCAAGGACATCCGTATAATCCCATATGATGTGTGTACTTCTATCCCCCAACATTTCCCTCAACAAACCTTTCCCTCACATGGAGCTACATACAAAATGTATTTAAGAATTAAACTGAAATCGAATGAAATTATTTTCCTTTCCCAATGACGCTACTTAGTCATGGATTTTCTTTTCATTCAAAGGGAAAAGTTAGTAATTTCAATCGTTTCGCGGTGGGTTTTAGAAGGAAATATGCCAGGTAATTGAATTGTGTGTTACCACAATCGGTAGGAATCATTAATAATGAATAAAGGCATTCTCAGTGTATATGTTGAATTCAACCAAATAACCAATGTTATCATGATTTCATGCCAAAGGTATTTTAACATAAAAGCCTTACTTTGTACAGTTAGCAATTTTCTATCTGGTTACTCTAGCCCATGATTCTTTCAGTTCACGTTATGACTGGGTTGAATACAGAGTACATTCACCAAACCCTTGGCCTACATTAAAGATCATTCTCCCTTTCTCCCATATATATATATATTATATATATATATATATATATATATATATATATATATATATATATATATATATAACAATAATTGTAACTTTCGATCATTCTAAATTAGTTTACATCAGACGTTATTAATCCTCTAAATCTTTTTCCAATTCATGTTCACATGTCGCACAGATCCGAGATTTTCATTCACCATTTTACGCCATTCGTGTCATTTAAATGTTGTTAAACCGATTAAGATCTTTACAATTTACTATATGAAAAAAGCCACACTACAATTGTGGACAGTAATTCTGGGTTGCGTGAGATTCAATGAACAGAATCCATTCGTTACCATAATTCGTGCCACTTATCATTACTTACCACAGATAAAACCACATGTTCATACTCGGCCCTGATCCATATCACATAATACTGGTCAGCATTAAATAAGAATCAATCATGCCCGACATCGATGCCATTGATTTCCAAAACCCACAGGAGCAATGTGTGCAGTTCTAGACCAATGGTGAACCATGTTGTCATTATTATGCTTATTGTACAAGGGGTGCAAAGGGAATCAGACATAGGACCCTCCCTACTCTATTCATCACAACTTCAAAAACATGTTATAGATCTTTATATTGACCACTGACACTATTTTGGAGAAAATGATTTATATCCGATTTGTGATCTTGACTTTCCCGGTCAGAATAGTTAACATGAAAGAGAATGTTAAGGATTCGGTCAATATCAGCCACCCTCGGGATTACAATAAAGGGTGATTCAATATATAAGGGTGTTTTTTTTTTAATTAATTGAACAACATCAAATCCGTTCACCTCACTCCATCCACAACCCCAGTGGAAGCCCCGGCCGTCAACATACATGTATTGGAATTATATTGATCTCATTAGTATGTAACACAATGGGATATGCTGCTACATACCACTACCAGTCTACCCAGATCTGATCAATACCTGCTCCATTGAGAGGCAGGAGCAGGAGGCTGTTGCAGAGCTGTTTATTTACATAAATATATATAGGTAATGATAATAAATTAGATATAATAGAAATTGACATTTAGTTAATTTAGATTCATTGTTCTTTTTGTTGTTATCTGCTGTTGCCAGAGTCTTTGTTATACAACCTATGCATTTCTTTGTTATAGAGGATCACCCTAGAGGATTCATCATCCACAGTATCCAGGGCTAGGCCGGCTAAAGCTATATCTTGTTTGGCTATTGTAAGAGCGTACTCTTTTATGTATATATGTGTTACCTGAATATATACCTTATATATGAATATAATATTTTTTAATTTTTTTTTTATGAATATAATATATTCTTTATATATAAATATATCTAACAAGAAGTTCAGATATGACCAAAGACATTCCGACCGGACTCAGTGAGAAGTGGTTGGAATGTTTTGTTCATATATATTTCAACGTCTCCTTAACAATATCTCATTATAAAGACGTTCCCAAAAGGTTTAAGGAATATCCTTGTTCCATATCAAATTCCATATTCATAGCCTTATCATTTCATATGTTTTACGACCCGAATATTGAACTACACTTGAGAACGAATCCAAGATGGTGGCACCCAAAAGTGTAAGATCACGTCCCGTTTAAGTCTCATTCATACACCTTCTTCTTGTTCCATTTGTTTCCGATTTATTTTCTTTAGGCAAAACAAAATAGGTGTGTTTCTGATTTACATAGCTGAAAACTAGGTGGGGGCGGTAAACTTTTTTTAGGAACTGAAAAATGTCAATTTCGCTGTTATCCTGCTTTTGTTACCGTTATCCTGCTTTTGTTACCTTTATCGCAAGAGAAAATTAGACACCTGGTTGAGAATGGACTAACTATTAGTTCATAGGTGTTTACATACAGACAGCACAAATGACCTTTACCTATGGTATATATATATGTTTATTATACGCGCATTCTATATGAGACATGCTATAAGTGGGGTGCTATAAAAATATTCATATAGGACGTGTCCTATATGAAATGTAGTTGTCTAAAAATAGCTCTGTCATTATGCTTCGCGGAGCTTTGGCTCTCCGCGGAGCATGTAAACAAATCCCCGCGATCGGTAATCCACCCGTGATTCTGGTACTATGATTATAGAAATACATAATAAAACCCATATCATTAATTAGAGCATTAAATTCTCTATTGAATGATATAAATTTTATTAATGTAGCTCAAGAAATGGCTGCGTTATGAACATTTTAAGTCAACAATAGGCTATAAGTAGACCTAAAAATAGTAAAATAAATACTGCATGATCGCATAGTGCAGGACTGTCAGCGGGGCTGTCAGTGGGGCTGTCAGCGGGGCAGTGGGGCTCTCTGAGACTTCTTTAGTATTTTTTCGGTAATATCTGATGACATATGATCAAATTGTATGCACATATAATAAATATAGAATGGAACTCGCCGGCAATAATCGAAAATTTATAGGACTTGATTCGCCCACATAAGCACTCTGCCTACGGCATCGTGCTTATGTGGACGAATCTCGTCCTATAAATTTTCGATTATTGCCGGCTCGTCCCATTCTCTCTATATATACAAGAGAGTTCCGGGTAAAATATGCGTAAGTCAGCATGTATAGCGGATTAGTCTTGGGACATACTGGTCAAGCACAAGGGAGTCGTGACTGCAGCCTGCCTATAACTCCAAAGTGTATCGTTCCTGTGTAACCAAATAATTTTATTTCTTGGAACAAATATCTTTCTAGGAAGATATCCAGACCCCATTACCACTGACTAAAGGCAAGCAAGAGAGTTAAGAAAAATATTGACACGAATGTTTTGCTCCAGGTTGCCTTTCCATTCTATGCACTCAAAATATCTTCCATGCACGTTGGACCACAGAATGTCTTCACAATATAGCTTGTCGGTATGTGGTGGGAGGTATGACTTGCTGACCTCATGTCTCCCAGAATGTCCTACTGCCTTGACGGGTGTGCTTGGATGAATTGCCAACTGATACTTTTAAAACCAAAAACAAATTGCCAACTGATGAGTGATGCCCTATACCTATACAGCCTACACATAATCTGGAATAATCGAGAGTTCTATTTGAAGAAGGAGAGCATTTGAATGTTATTGATCCCACACAGAGAAATGTCTTAATGAAGGATAATGGTTGTCTTGGGGGATCAGTTACTCCTGAATAAAGGTAAAGTATAATAAACTAGCAATTAATGTGTGTCTTAATGATAGGTGAGTCGTGAGATCCAGAAGAAGTCTTAATCTATTTATAACCTTGAGAGGATGTGAAGTAGGATGGAACAGAAGTGTTCAATGTCACAGACAGCAGGAAGAGGGCAGCACGCCCGACGATTCGCCTCTCCCAGCGGTACTTCTAATTCTGTATGGCCATAGAAATCAGCCATCCTGCATGTCATCAATATTCATGGTAATGAATGGGTGGCCATTTTTGAAAAATCCTTTGAAATTACATTGTGTCAATTATGGATTTGCTGATGAATAGACGAAAAAAAGCCTTCACAGGAATTCGATACACAAATACGAGCAGATTCTATTACGGCCAGTTTTCACATAATAATGGAAGAATTTTGAGATAAAATATTAAGGCTGAATAGTAGATATTCGATTGTTGGTAACAATTTCCCCTCTTTTACATCCAGTAGATGGCAGGTCAATGAGTTCGAAGGCAAACATGGGATACCCTGTAACAACTATTTTTCACTAGAGGGCGAATTTGTCACACTCTGCCAATGCCAATATTACCAAGGGGGCACCACCATCACTGCGAGCAGGCCAAAGAGACTATAGTCTCGTTGAGCAGACTAAAATATGACGAGCTGAAGTAGCGAATGGCAATGAAAATCACGCATGAACTTGTTTATATATATGTTTTGGTTCAAAAACCATAAATTGGTTAATGTAATGTGTAAAGGAGTATTTGAAGCATCTTACCTGCATATATACGTCATGAGTTAACCTGTAACTTGGGGTCATTTTTCCAATGATACCTAAGTCCAGGTATGACCTTCCAGCAAGAAATTATTATTCTAATTGCTAATATTCCAATTAAAAAATCATTGATGGATTTGATTATCAAGAACATGAATCTTATACTTGGAAACCGATCAAGCATTCTCCCTACAGTGGTTTTACATGAGATATTTTAAAGGAAAATACCCCGAAGGTAACCAACATCGGGGTATGTGTCTTTTTGTCTAATTGTTTATTCTTAAAGTTCTCTTACAATTCCTTTTGATAGATCTCTCTATTTGTTACTTTAAGCACCTGGCGAAGTATTATTTGCACACAAAAAACAAAGTACCAATGTCGGGGTACCGAGAGGGATACCAACGTCGGGGTACTTTCCCTTTTTTTCTAATTGTTTATTCCCAATTTAAGTTATCTAGCAATTTTGTTTTGACAGACCTCTCTGTCACATATATTCTCCGAAAATTATTGGAGGAGGAGGATAAAGAAAGACATAATGTAAGAGGGACATGGCCAGAGCCAGGTAAGACACTGGAGGAGAAATATGATTAGGTACTGGAGGATATAAACATACCATGGAAACTGTACCTGTAAACATTAGAGACAATTCATTGTATAAATTTGGAGTTGTTAAAACAAGAAAAAGGTAATAGGGAGGTATACCTGTTGCGATTCTTGCCTATGTTTGGCCATCGATGCACATCTGTGTTTCTGCCCCGGCTTAATATTAATCGATATCAAATAATGATATTTCGTGATCGTATAGTTTACTTCTGCAAGAATAAATATATTATGAATATCGATAGCAGCCCTATGTGCATTGGAAAATCATCAGCTAGTGCATGCAAAAGTGCCACTGACCAGTCACAAAAGTGCAATCCGCTCAAAAAAGCAGTTTTGCACCTGATTTTGCACCTGATGCAATGTGCATCACCTGATGCACTCACAAAATGTGTATCAAATATATGTATTTAAATCGGGTATCAATGCACTAGTTACATGCAGTTAGTTACATAATTAATGGGTTGAATAAAAGGGTAGTATTGATATAGTCTGATTGATTGATTCATATTCTCTTGTATAGTACATCAAATATCAAAGATCTAACATGAGACTATTCATGAAATATTATGGCAGTGAAAATTGTTTGGAACCACTGGTGAGGCAGGGAGTCCAGCATAGCAATTGTTTTGCCATCTATGGATTAACTTGTTTTTAAACATATGATTGTGTAGTTTTTGTACTCTTCTTAGTGTTAATTTGAATTAGAAGAGTGTGATATCTAAATTATCTTTTATCGTAATTAAATCTAGTGGAATTTATATCATTCATAAATCATAGTACTTTTTATTCTGTCTCAAAAATATTACTATATAATTATTTCATAAGGCAACATATGAAAACGTTCATGCATGGTGAATACAGCGTTTTTCAATGTAAATGTTACACTGTTAAAGACCTACAAAGAATAAAATACTTAAAAATTAAACCTCTATACCTAAATGTCCTTTTTATTTGTATGAATAATCATTATGAATGAATAACTTTTATTCAGTAACTCCCCCACCCTCTCCCACACATAGCAATAGCAATGAAAGTGCTTCACTGAGTGCACCATAACTGTGTCTTTTACACCTGGTCAGTAGCACATCGTTGAGAGCATCAGAACCACATTTATAAACCGGGTATATAAAGCATATTGTATTTATTTGAGAATATCATATATTCGTCTGTATAACCTAAACATTCTTAACCTTTCTATCACAAATAATAATTCCAACCAAATTCGGACCCACAACTACCATAACATTCTGCACAATGAAGCATGGCATTCACACCTAATGTCGCACATATCTGACACTCCACTCTCTAAACACTCACACTCAGTCAACTCATTCATAGAAACCCCTCTCCACTAAACTAAACGATGTAATGAGC
The DNA here is from genome assembly GCA_942159475.1 of Sthenelais limicola. NCBI lineage: Eukaryota > Metazoa > Annelida > Polychaeta > Phyllodocida > Sigalionidae > Sthenelais > Sthenelais limicola. Next base: position 108,730,886 of record OW804096.1, on the reverse strand, counting down.
AGGCTACCTCCATATCATCCAAATATTACTTCACAAATTCTCCTGCGGATTTGATACATCATTTTATAATTCCTATATGTACCTTACCACATACAGCACATTATTAATCTGATATTAAATGACTTCTAGAATTATACCAATACTCTTACACCTCTACCAATAGTACTGTTCATTATGATATTGCGGTATTACTCATGATAAAAAGTATTTTGTTTGGTTACGATAATAAGTACATATTATGTGATGTGTTTCAGGTTAATAAGTCACAGGTCGTAAAGAAAATTCCAAAGGGATTTATTCACAAGGTTTCTTTATTCAATATATCAACAAGCACACTTCTTACGGGACTGATCACACAAAGAAATATAGCTACAATTTAAGATTATGCATAAAATTATTAAATGCAATGTCCACTTGAAAAACATCCGTATTATCAACTCTCCCAAATGTAATTTTTGCAACCAAAGGGACGACATTGTTCATTTCATTCTCAAGTGCAAGCTAAATATAAAAATAAGGCAAAATGTACTCCAATGGATCCATGATGTAGGGTATCTATATATTAATAAAATAAGGGTTTGGAGCCTTAAACCCCTATCTTCTCTGAAACCGCTGGCCATGCAGATCTCCATTATATTTCACATGCACATTGCCAAATATCTTGCCAAACCATTCCACTATGTTTCATTAACAAATTAGGGTTGAAAAGGGGTTAGAAATGAGTTTACATCGAGCACCCCCATCCAGGGCATCAGCGGGTGAGAGATCAGCAGGGAATGAGATCGGTGGGTGAGAGATTGGCAGGGGAGGAGATCAGCAGGTGAGAGATTGGCGGGTGAGAGATCGGCAGGGGGATGAGATTGGCAGGGGATTAGATCAATGGGTGAGAGCACTGCCTGAAAACAAACCTATCAGTGCCCCTACACCAGGTTTCTGGGTCACCCAAAGCATGATGTCATGGACGGGCACATCATTGCTTCAATATGGGACGAGAGTTGATGTATTTCCACCGAAAGGAGCATCATCAGAGTTGAATCAGTTCATAAACTATTGTTTGTGATGGTTTTTGAAGTCGAGCAGGGGGAACCCGCCCACTAATTACCTCACAATGAAAGATGGAACGGGAGAGGGAGCGGGAGAGGGATTGGGACAGGGACAGGGACAGGCAACACAACAACCGCACAACACTGAACAGTGACCAAAAAAAGCATCTAAACAGGGTTCCATTTGTGGTATGAAGATACTAAGTTATAGAGACAACTTGAAAGAGAAAGATAGTGGAAGAGGGAACAAGGAGAGATGAGGATGTGGGCCCCACTTTCCCACTCGCAAATCCTGTGCGTAGCACGGGTATTTGTTAGTCTAAATATTATTAAAATAGTCTTTGGGGCCATAAAGAACTTATCTTCTCCGAAACTGCTGGCCAGATCTCTGTTATATTTCACATGCACATTGCCATGAATGGTGCCGACCCATTCCGCTATGTTTCATTAACACTTTTGGAAGATATCAGGGTTATAAATGGGTGCAAAATGGGTTGAAATTGAACACCCCCATCCAGGGTCCATCGGTGCCTGAAAATAATCCCCTATCAGTGCCCCTACACCAGAATGAGGCAATTTGCATATGGTGTGTGTATATAGGTCAGTGCGTGCTTACCTATAGGTCATAGGTGTCATAGCATGGACACTTTTTAAAATGTGGTTTTCTACACTTTACTCCCGATTTTGTTAGTGGGTGAGAGATCGGCGGGGGGGTGAGATCGACAGGGGTGAGATGGGCAGGTAAGAGATCAGCAGGTGAGAGATCGGCAGGGGGATGAGATCGGCGGGGGTGAGATCGACAGGTGAGAGATCGGCAGGGGTGAGATCGACATGGTGAGATCAGCGGGTTATGAGATCGGCGAGTGATGAGATCAGCGGTGATGAGATCGGCGAGTGATGAAATCGGCAGGGGGATGAGATCGGCAGGTGAGAGATCGGCAGGGGGATTAGATCGACAGGTGAGAGATCAGCAGGGGATGAGATCGGCAGGTGAGAGATCGGCAGATGTCTGTCTCTCTCTCTCACCCTTTCTTTCTTTGCCTCAGTCTTCAGCACTCTGTACAGTGTGTGAAATTAATTTTTTTTTCTTTGCCCGCTAAGTTGGCGGGTGAAATCAGAGCAGGTAAAATCAGGGATTTACCCGACCACACAGAAAAAGAATCAAAACAGGGTTCCATTTTTGGTAATATGTTAATACAGATACTAAGTTATAGAGACAACTTGAAAGAGAAAGATGGTTGGAGAGGGAACAAGGAGAGATGAGGATGTTAGCCCTACTGTCCCACTAGCAAATCCTGTGTGTAGCATGGGTATTCCAGCTATTCCAGCTATCCAGCTATATTCACTGGCAATCAAACATGTTCCTAGAGAAAAAACCATAATGTGGAGAAGGGTAAAAGGGAATCTCCAAGAAAAAAAATAGAAGAGACAAAAAAAAGTGTTTAATACCCACCACAAAATTGTCCATATTGTGTAAGGCTGGAAACAGCAGAAACTTTCGCGAGCAGGTGCGATTAAGCGCATTATGCCAGCCCTCATCGCTGACTGAAAGCGTTGACTTTGTGAAGAGGAAAATCTTCGTAAGAAGACTCTTGAAGACAAACATCGTTGCAAAGACGAATGTTGTGCCCTCCAAAAGAAAACTACAGAGGAGGAACGTCGTCAGGCAGCTGCTCGCGAGAAGGAGAGTGCAGACTTGGGTGTTGTACTTATGGATCTATAATGTTTGTTATCCTAAAAGTGACCATGAACCCGTTGACTGACCTTTTAAATAATTATTTAAGGACTATGCTAGCCCGTTAGGCATGAGTGCTATCAATAATTTCTGAATCCAATTCTGATAATATTACATCTGCGTCCTACTCTCAAGAAGAAAGAAATTTTTTTTCATCTATGTGAATAGTGTGTCCAACAGGTCAGTCCAGTCAGTATCAGATTTATTAGCACGTTATGTGAAAGAAAATAATCTAATTAATTACACTCATTATTATTTCAGGTTCTTCTACACTTCACAACAATAGGACTCATAATGTCAGTGGATGGTGTCATGGATGTCAATGTCAGTGGATGGTGTAAACGAGGAACCATAAAGTGAAGATAAACTTATTGGTTAAAAGAAAACCTTACGTCACTCCACAACAGACCCGCCATGCTGATGGGTATGCACTTTAATCCAAGGACAAAATACACTGCCTACTCAACTATGCCATCACAGACATGTTCCAGTGGTCATTCATCAGGATCAACCCTGCAAAAGGGTTCAAAACCCAGTAATCACAAAACCTCTGATGGGACATGCAGGGGGTGCATAATGTTGGTCCAGTAGTAAGTGGCTGGGGATCAGGTTGTGTGGCTGCAGTTTCTCTAAATTATTTTTGAAAATGTGATATTTGTTACTGGAGTGATTGAAACAATTTGTGTTTGAATTGTTGAAAATACTGCACTTGAATATTCCTTTGTAGGTTTAAACATTGTTTATTGTAAATAGACCCTGGCAGTCAGTACATTGTAAAGCACTAATCACTCCATTGTTGACTATTGCTTAGAACATCAGCTTAATTTGATTCAGAACTAGCAATGTACTAGTCTGTAATGGTTGTCAGTCGAAAAGGGACCAGTCAAGCAAGTATTGTGGATAGTAGCTCTCTTTCTTACCTTCTACCCCTCCCTTTCTGCATAGACCCTCCCTCCTTTATCCCTGCTCATCAGTACCTCCCTCTCTATTATCATCTTTTGTGATATGTGTGATACATATTTTTTATGTAGAAAATTGATGTCGATCATATAGAAGAGTAAATGTAGCCAAACTCGAAGAGTTAAATTGAAATTGAATGTCAAAGTATTAAAAGCGCTGAATGCACTGAAGTGGAGATGCCAGCAGGAGGACGGAAGTAAGCCAGGACCGAGTCACTAGCCCAAGTTTTGTGTGAACTCACATCGTTTATATTTGCACCTCCTTGGTAGTATGCAAAAGATGCTCTACCTCTCCTTAAACAGTGCAAAGAGAATTTCGTGGGGTCATAACCTAGCTGGTGCAGGGCAAGTGTCCATTGAGATGCTAGGAAACGACAAGTCAGTGGAAGGCCGCCGACATCGGTGAAGAGTGGAGACCATGGCGCGTGAGAGTCATTAAGAGCTGTGTAATCGCGAGGTGTGGGCAGAGGTCGCTACCTGGAATTACTGGCAAGAAGGTGGAACGCGGGGCAAGTCCTGACTGCAGAGTCTTTGACCATTTAATATTAACTTGTATACCATATTGAGATACTGTAATATCATCAATTGTGAGCTGTCGAGAATGATCAAAAGCATTTGATGTCTTAGGACATAAATTACTCTGCCTAAGAAAAGCTGTAAACATTAATACAAATACTGCTCTGAGTTGTAGAAAATACCTATGATTTGACACAACATTCAAAACCTGACGTAATATCTGAGGAGTAGTGGGATCTCTCTGTAGAGGCACATGCCTTAGTGAAATATCAAGGGCTCTAATGGCAGAAGGTTTGGGGTCGCAGAAGTCCAGTGGAGTGGCAGCTGCTAGAGGCGCCTTGCGAATGTAATTTAGATATTTTAGGCCGTTTTTCTTAGCACACAGTGAAACATTATTATGGATATTTTGTTTCTCAAATCGCTAGCCTTCCTCGGCCCCCGGCCCGGCCCCACCCAGTGCAAACCCACCCTCTGTCCCCGGGACTCCTGTCCAGGCCATGTAGAGTGACAGCTCTACATGGCCTCTACAAGTCTTAGTTACGCCCCCGTCGGGGAAAGAAAGGTCTACGATAATTCTCCTCTTATCAGTAGAGCCTTTAGGGCGCGTCATCATGGGACTGACGTGACACCAGGGGGTAAAGGGGGCGTATTAAATGGTCCCGCTAAAGCGTTAAGAGACGATTCCTTCTGTATGTATTCACTGACACGTTTTGGATATGTGTGGGCTGAAAGATGAATTTCTGGGGGCGATTCAGTCAGAAGAGGTGGCCCCCAGAACTGAAGAGGGAAACCATATTTCAAGCCCTCAATGACAACACTATCCATGTGGTGGCCAGTCACCACAGAAGTCCAATTATTAACCTTAATCCTCGTTGGGAGTCGTATTTTAGCTCCAAACATGTTCAGAAGGGGACAGGCCCTCACCGTTTCATATCGTTGTAGGAGCTGGTTCACAGGTTGTTTTGGTGACCCTTCTCCAATTAACCCTCCTTTTATTCACCCTGATACTCATCGTTTAGTGTATTTCTCTGATTACTTTACTTGTTTGATTGTATTAGCATGAACGTATCGCATTGACTGGTATGACCCCCTTTTATCCCTCTCTCCTTCGATGGCCTTCTCCTCGCGTTCATCTCAGGTTGGTTTGGAGGTGAGCGGGGTGGGATCAGAGAGGGGAGAGGGAAGACAGAGGAGCGGGCCGTGTGATTTATGGGGCATGAGTGCTGTGGACAGGTCTCAGGGTTCCAGATTGGAGTTAAGCTGGATGACCTGCTCCGATTGGAGCTGCTTGTATGACCTACCCGGGCGGGAAACTCATGTCTGGCCCTATAAAAAGCCCTGTATTCTCTTGTCTTTGTGCTTTGCTGTTCGTTCTTCGTTCTACCGTCATACCTTGACGTTCGCATCTGTGATTGCACTGCTGATACTCTGTACCTTACCATGTACGATACTACTGGAATAAACCTCTACCTGCCAATGTAGCTACTTGCACCTGTTGTACTTATCCACCCCTAGCTGGGTTTTTCACCACGCTCTTCAGGTAATCAAGGGAATTGGGGTAATTAAGTAGATCGATTTGGGCATCATGGCTTCTCCAAATTCGGACGCTACCACTACCCAGGAGATCCACAATGGGTCAGATCAACGGAATGGTAATGGCTTAATGGTAACGAGACCCAATCAGAGCCTTGAGGTTAATGCTAATGAGGTTAACAATGATTACACTAACAATATATTTTATTTTTTTTCACGTTTTGAAAAAGCTTTATAAATAAACATCAGAGACAGGTCTCACAAATTCAGGTGATTTTCGTATTGCCCTGATGCCATATATTACAATCTTATCCTAGCAGGGATGAACGTAAATTTAGATTAGTAAATGAGGTTTACTAATAATTGACATATATACATAAACATTCAGTTTTTGACAAGTTAACCCATTTAAACCGAAGGTTGCAAAAATTGTTTAATCATCTTTAATAGAATGATTAGAAAGGTACTGTGAGTACATGGATGAAATTTGATGAAATTTGATGAAATAGTTCCTGAGATATAGGGTGGGTCGAAAACGACCCCTCTAGGCAAATATGGGGGCAAAAATTGGGGAAAAAATGGGAGGGGGGCAAATAGGGGGGATCCACAATGGGGGGCAAATTTATTGTCCCATTTTTACACTATTGTCAGGAATGGCAACAAACCTGGGAATATTGATGGTATATGAGTGCCTTATGCAGCTTCCCCGCCTCCGGCCTCCCCCGCCTCCCCCCCCCCCCCCCTATATTCCTGTAAATGACCTTGGCAAAGGTCAAGGTCACCAGTTTCAAGGTCAAATATTGATTTTGGATATAAGACTGTGTGAGTTGGGGGTGCGGAGGTGGTGGGGGGGGGGGGGGGGGGGTGGAGGGGGGAGGGGGGGGGAGGAGATGCAGGGAGCATCAGCAATAACAGTAGCAAAATGATTATCTTGACCTTGACCAAGGTCATTAACAAGATGTCTAATGAAAGAGCTCTTATAACTCTTTCAAATAGAATTCAATTCTAAAAATAGAATAAAATCTTATTCTACAGGAATGAGTGTATTTTATAGATAGTTTACCAATACCCTACTCATGAGAAGCTAATTGCTGCGCCAATTTCCACAACTGTTTACTAATGGTAACTATGGATGGGATATGTTGCTAAGTGACTAATATATACATAGACAAATTACAACAACTCCATTTAACTCATTGGGACTAATTCAGGCATGTGATTGCTCTTAAAATGCTATTTTTCAAATGGATTGGCCACAAGGGGCTGATCCTCCTTAGTATTGCTTTTGTCACCATGAAAATACCTCGTTGCTAAGCAACCAAGGCAGATAGAACAATTTCAATGATATCATTGAATTCCTTGGGGTCGATTTAGTGGGAGTAGGTGTCATCAAAATCAAAATATCTCTAAAACTCACTGAAATATGGGCTGATTCCTTCTCAGCCAATCAGATTTCAGATAATTTGCATAAAGTGGGCCCAAAATGGCCGAAATATTGAAAATAAAACATGCCGCCCAATCTCATCGTTTTCAGCACCCTTGAAAAACCCCCATATCAATTGAGAAAATAAAATAAACATTGATATTTATAAAAATGGCCATAAGGCCCTGGACTATAATATAATAATAATAAGGGATTTTTATACCCCATATTGTCCTATTGGGGTCGTTTTCGACCCAACCTCAAAGAACCTCAATTCCTTTCTTACCAAATTTTGATAATTCTAGTTTAGGTATGAAAATGGATGCCTGAGATATTTCTTAGTTCATCATATGCATTTTTTTTCTAAAATTATTTATTATATTACAATTTGGAGTCCCCTTTTCTGTTGAAATATCTTTCTTTTGTAGCAAACATACAGGAGTGATGGTCACATGACCTAAAATAGTGTATTGTCATGGTGTTGTCATGGTAACGCTTGTTTTGCAATGTGGAGAATCTATACTTTCCATACATATCATTTTCATTACTTATTTAATTTGAAATCTATATAATAATGCTGTTGAAAAAAACATCTCACATGGGTCGAAAACGACCCCTTTAGGGACAAATGGGTTAACCAGTCATAAGAAATGATTTCTTGGTGAAGCTTGGTGGTTTAAGGTTGATGGTATGGGAATGAGGGTGATGGCTACTGACTATTTTATATTGTATAGGCTAATTTAGGGAGGGAGTATGGTGTGGTTGGGGGGGGTGTGTATCGACCAGGGCTTTGACCAAGCAATCATACCCGTTGTTATTCTATATTTAAATATTTGCTCGGACGTTGTAACCAAGGGGAACATTATACATTGCTTGAGAAGGCTTAGATACAATATGCGGAAAAGGCAGACTGACGGTAGGAGTAGTATCAGCCAGTTATGTGAGATAGATGTCAAGTACAGTGCAATGATTGGAGATGAGGTGATATCAGGGTGCGTGACGCAAATGAGCATTGAGTGGTGACCAATATTACAAGTTATTTACATAGGAGAGAATTCAAGATCAATACATATGTATATCCTACCATGCAGGGCTATTATATACAACAACATGAGACACGATCAGAGGGGGTAGAGCAACCAAAACGTAAACAATCCGTCTATGTACAGTCACAGCTATCAGTCGAACCTGAGGAACACATTGAGAGGGAGGGTTGACCGAGCAACCATTTACCTACATATTATTATTTATGTTGCCAGAGTAATGGGTTAATATTCAACCATAGCGTTATTCGCCATAGTTGATAATGAATTAGTCATTTTGTATGGGATTGGCTTGTATAGTAAAGATATGACGTTTCAGCGCACTACAGAAGTAGTTCCTGTCACGAATGCTTCTTAGCTCTGAAGGTAAATTATTCCATGTTCTAGCATGGTGGTTAATTAGGCATTTTCTATCCCTTTCAGTCCGGGGAGCAAAGCCCTCCAGAATAGGGGCGTCAGCTTGCCTGGTGGCTCTATTTGGATTTACCCCAAGCCCTTTTACGTATACATTTACATGTGCCATTTTACTGATATTGAAATTTATCCTGTTTTCTAACCGCATCACTTTTGTTGTTAGATAGATCTCCTCTGTGGGAGTTAAGTGATCGCATTGTAGGGCAACCCTTAAGATCTTGTTTAGTAAAACTTGAAGTTTTTTCATTTGTGTAACGGTAAGCGGGGTCAGACAGAACAGACTATAATCAAATATTGACAAGAGTTTTGATTTTGCAATCATTATGGCAGCAAATTTTGTTAAGAATGGACGTATTTTCCTAAAGATGAATAGTTTATGATTCAGTTGGCTGACCAGATTATTGTATTGTAACGCCGTAGTAGTGCTCGGATCAAAGGTTATACCCAGGTATACATATCTTTTCACCTGTTCTAATTGTACATTATTCAAGCGTATATCTATTTATTTTTTTTTAGAAAAATTTTATTTGCGAACATTGTCAGGCTAACCTGATAATCCCATGATACACAAGTGAAATCTTATATACATAATTTTAACTCTAATGATTCAATCTTTACCGAGAATATAGTGGAGGGTTGTATTACCTTTACAATGAGCAGCTAATTATAGCAAATAAGCCTCCATTTTAATCTATACAGAAAATTTCGTCTGACCCGTTTTTGGTGATGACACAAGATTTTTTTATTTTTTTGCATTTTTCCTTCAAATACATTTTAAAAACATTTTAAAAATACATACGAGTATAAAAAATGAATTATCTTACTAAGTGTACTTGCTTCTACCACGAAATGTTATACAGGTGTGTATAGTCAATTTTTCTACTAAAGATTCGCTACTAGAACTTCATAAGAAGGGTTTCGTCCCTCGTTGACAGCCCTTGTTTGTGTTCTAAGTAAATCGTTTCAAGATAGAACTTTGATGACAATCAGTTCCAATGGATATTATCTTTCAGGATTTTCTTAATTTGTACCCATTGCAAGTTTCTCACGTTGGCTGGCAGTTTATTCCACAGAGTCGGTCCTGAGTAGTGGGGAGTGGTTTTATACTTTTCTCGATTAGGTCTGAGAATTTTCATTACGTAACTGTCAGCCAGACAGGTGTCTCTTGTCATGGGTTTCACAAATGAGGGGTCGTGCTTTTTATTGAACATTATCCCCAATAAAGCGATTTTGCTATGTTTACATAGACTGTCCACTTTGCATTCGTGTCTTATTTCTAAGATATCTCTGTTGTCGTTTAGATATGCAATTTTGATTGCTCGTGTAAGTAGTCGTTCTAATTTGTTTTTTTAGGTTGGCATTTGCCATTCCTAAAAATACAATACCGTATTCTAGAATTGATAGAATATGGGTCTTTAATATTGTCATGGCCATTTGTCTAGAAATATAAGATCGCATTTTTCTAAACTGATGAATTTTATATTGAACCGATGTTTTCATATTGTTGACATGATCGTTCATAGTCATATGTCGGTCGATTTTGAAACCTAAATATTTGACTGTTTTGCATAATTGAGTGGGAGATCCGTTTATGTAGATTTTTCCTAAGTCATGAAACTTAATCTTTTTTAATTTTGATCTGGCACCTAATATTTGGAGTTGCGACTTCTTTCCATTAAGTAGTAAGCCATTTTTTATCATCCACTCACTTATGCATGTTGCAGAGGCTTGTATTAGTCTCATACAGTCAGTTATGTTCGGCCCAGTTATAGTCAACGCAGTGTCGTCGGCGTACAGTGTAATATTCATCACATTTTCAAGGCAATCAATATGTTTCAGGCTTATAGGCAAGTCATTAATATAGATGAGGAATATCAGGGGCCCTAAGTGGCTTCCCTGAGGTACGCCTCTATTTATAATTTCTGATTCAGACGTAACACCATTTGAGATTGTACATTGGGTCCTGTCCAAAAGATAATTTTCTATAATACGTATAATTTTTGGGTGAATTTTGTAGTATGATAGTTTTCAGAAATATATAATCTATACTATTGAACGCCTTAGCTATGTCATAATATGATGCAACAGAGATAAAACCTTTATCAATACCCTCTACTATAGGAGTCATGAAGTCGAACAAACTAAGACTTGTAGAATGTCGAGACCTGAACCCCCCTTGGGATTTCGAAAAGAAATTATTTCCCACCATATGGGTTGTGAGAGAGGAACAGATGATTTTTTCTAATAATTTGGACATTGTGGGGACTATAGCGATAGGTCTCAAGTTGTTAAAAAGCCTTAGATCGCCATCCTTTGGTATTGGTTTCACAAAATAATGTTTCCATTCTGTTGGTAGTAACCTCACAATGTAATTTTATCACCACCTTATTAATTATTAATTCTATCACCACCTTATCCACCTTGTTCTTTCCACCTGAGACCATAATTTTAGTTTTTTTAGCATTCACTTGTAACTTATTACTAACACACCAGTCATCAAATTTTCCTAGGTCCTCATTCATAATATCACTATCAACCTTCAAATCCGGGGTTGCAAGGTATAAAATCGTGTCATCTGCGTATTGCAGTATATTGGCCTTTAAATTTACATATTTTAGATCGTTAACATACAATAAAAACAGTGTGGGTCCTAGGATTGACCCTTGAGGTACTCTATAGGCAATGTTTTGGGTTTCTGACTCATTCCCGTTCATGACAACTTTCTGTTTCCTATTGGAGAGGTAGAAATCAAACCATGCTATCGCTCTAGGAGGTAGTCCACAATCTGATAATTTATCCATAAGAAATTTAGGTACAACAGTATCGAAAGCTTTACTTAGATCAATAAAACAGGTCAGCATGAAATCATTTCTATGAGAGGATTTATTTAAATCAAATAGATATTCAGCTAAGGCTTCAGTGGTCGAGTGGCCAGATTGGAAACCAAGTTGTCGTTTACTAAGGATGTCATTATCATACAAATATTTCTTCAGTCTATCTAACATGAGTTTTTCTGTAACTTTACCAGCGACATGACAGATTAAAATCGGCCTAGTGTCGGAGGGAGTTACAGGAATTTTAATCTTTGGGACAGGTACAACTCTTGCTCTTTTCCATTAATCAAGAAATAAACTATTTTCCACACTCTTATTTATTAAAAAAGTCAGATGAGGTAGCAAAATCTTAAAGGCATCTTGATAGGTATGACTATTAATTTCCTCACAACCCGAATTTTTATTACAATCAATCTCATTTATTTTTTCAAGCACATATTAATACACATTCACTGTCTAAGCCTGAAGGAAATGGCCAACCGACTCGGGGTGCAGGGAAGACATCTGCTGCCTCGAGCGGAAGGTCCGGGAGAGGCAAAGGATGAAGAATATTTAAGTCAACATCGTGAGGAAAACACAATTCCTCATCTCCATGATCAGAAACTTCCTGCGAGGGAGAGTAACTTGAAGGTAATTGAAAGAACAGATGCAACTGGGGAGAGGGATGCATCAGGCTGATGCAACACTTCCTGGTGAATAGCAAGCGGAGATAAACAAACTCTAGTCTCCGAGAGTTCATGGTGAGAAGAGGAACCAGGCGACGAAGAGTCTAACAAACAGTTCAGTGTTAAATGGGTACTCACCGGAGGTGAACTAGGCAGAGAGAATGAAGCAAATGGTTGTTTTAATTCATTTATAGAAGCACATGGACTCACAACTTCCTTAGACTGTGTAGAAGGCAAGAGTTCTTGTGCACAACAAACATCCAAACATTGGGCGGAAGCTCCGCCATTTGCAATGGAGCTCTCCTGGAATGAAGTATAAGAGTTGAAGGGCACTTCCGGTGTAAACAAACAAGCACTTTAACAAACACTGAGCTAACACAATTATGTCCTGGTCCTATAGATGTGGAGCTTATTGCTTAGATTTATCTACTGTTGGGGTGAAGGAGGATCTTCCACTCACCCACTGAGATGATGCTCCCTCCTTCTGGTCCTCCTGAATTCCCTTTTCCGGCATTTTAGATTTGTTGTTACAGGATTTGCTCAGGTGAGGGTAAAGACGGCCTTTTGTCAGGTAGAAACAAAAGCCGCAGTTGTGGAGCATACAAACGCAACGACATCGTGGTCAGCTGATGCTTCACAATCATCGAAGTTATATGCCATACACGGAAGGTATACACTGGTGTTAGTAGCTGCTGACTTAGTGCTCCAGCATAGGCGTGAACGTTGGAACAGGAATCTCACTCTGTCATTCCAGGATACCTGATTTTCATTTATTAGGGCAAGGCAAGACTAGGACCATTCCCTTACCCCACTCCATTCAAACATGGACACATCCTCGGCCATAGCCTCTAAATGTAGTAGCATCTGATAGGGCCTGCATCCAATGGGGAGAGTATTATTCACCATATGTGCCATGCCGCATACATATTCCGGGAAAGAGAGATCTCTCTTCTCCTTCCTGATCTTGGCTTACATATCTGGGGGCAAGCTGGCTTCGGGGGTCAAGAAAGGGAGAATAAATTTCAACATACCCCTCGGAGCACCGATAGTCGGATACTGCCTGTCTAAGGCATCGTATGCGAGATTGGAGTCTCTATACATGCTGGAGATGTCAGATGGCGGAGGAAGGTTTCCAGCTGGAGTGTAAATGGGCTGTAGAGTAGGTAGCACATTTCCCTGGAGATGTTGTTGGCATTGGTTCGGGTCTGTTAGAGCTTGAGGGTGTGACAGAGCAGCCAAAGGTTGGAGCAACTGAGGTACAGCGTAAGGCCCAGCTGGCCTAAGAGGAAGCTGTGGTGTCGCAGGAGTGACAGTCGTTGTTGGTATGTTGACAAAAGGAGTTGAAGGTTCTGTCATCGAAACCTGAGGCAAACTCACATTTTCCATTTGCTGAGGAAGTCCTCGAGAGGTGGAAGCCTGAGGCTGGAAATGGACCGTAGGCCTGGTCAGAAGCTGTGGCGAGGTCACAGGAGTGACAGTCGGCTTCGTAGTGGTGACAGTATGCGTCAGCGGTGCTGTCTTCGATGTCTGAGGCAAAGTCACTGTCACCATGCCAGGGAGAACTCGGCGAGATGCGTCATTCTGTAGCTGACCCTGACCAGACTCGGCTTGAGTGGCCTTTACCTCATTAATCGCTGACAGAACCGTCTGCATCATTGAATCAAGATCCGCTCTCTTAACGAAATCCGAGTCTTGAGCCTTCTTGGCCTGCTTCTCGGGCGGGGTGTTCTGCGCAGTTTCTTGCACAGGCGGCCATTGCTGAGCACACTTGGCGCCATTTTCCTTCTGTTTGGCGTAGCGCGGATTCTCGGTCACCTTTCGCCTCGATCTGGTTGAGCAGGCAGTTGTTTCACTCTCTCCATGCATTTCCTCCGTGTTCTCTGGTAGTTGATCGTCCGCCATGACATGTTAGTGGCGGATGTGGCAGCTTTTGGAAGATTAAAAGGCCAGGAAAAAAGGAGGAACGCCGACGTGACGACGAGGACGTGAAGGAAGTGACGTGGGAGGGGTCTGCGTACGCAATGCCCTACTCTTACAAGAAAACCTCGTAAGTTTCAGACCCTGTCCTCCTCTCCACCTTTTCTCGCACAATGCTCCCTATCATACTCTGCTTCCCAATGCCCCTCCACACACACACACACCTACCCTTCTGCCCCTCTATCCTCCCTCTCCATCTCCTCATTTTACACTCCCTCTAATTCTTGCTTTCCCTACTGCTCTCTTCACCCTCTCCCTCAAATGTCTCCCATTTCACCACCCCTTTCTCCCTGTCCTCCCCTCTCCCCTAGTATTTCCACCCCCACCCTCCCTCTCTGTCTCTCTCCCTTTTCTCAACCCTTATATCCAAGGAGTTCCTGTTTCTGTCTATATTTTGATCTCCCAACTCCTCTTGACACTCTGCCTTAAATGTCTCTCCCTCTCGCCACCCCTCTTCCTCTAGGCCTACCCATAACCCTTCCCTACTTCCTCTCCCTCATGCCCTCCTGACTAGCATCCTTCTCCCTTGAAATATATCTCTTAATCACCCCTCCTCCTGCCCCCCTCTCCCCATTTTACTCTCCCTTCCTCCCTCATCCACCCACCCGCCACCTTCTGCGCCTCAATCACCACTTCTCTCTGTCTCCTGATTCTACTCTCCCTACACCTCTCCTTACCTCCCTGCCAAGTCTCTTGTTTTTGCTACCCCCGCTACCTCCCTTTCCTCTTCCCTCCATGCTGATCTTCCTTGACATTTTGCTATTATGATCAGAGAATTTTGCTACATGTATTTTATAGCCAAATGTTGTTTAAAACGCTATTTTTATTGAAATACATGGCCAAGATGTTGAAATTAAGAAAAAGCATGCTTTGTCAGTCTTTAAATGAGGCAGATATATATATGAGAGAACATTTTCTGTCACTCATACTTTGTCTCATACTGACAAAAATCCGACTGTCGTGCAAAACTGGGTTGTCTAATATCGCATTTTAAGGAATTAATATATTAAGTAATTGCCTAACCCTATACACCAGCGGAAAGAGAAATGTCTAAGCTTGCATTTGGTATGAATCATATTTATGTATTACTTTTTTTAATGACGTGAGAGACCAATTAATACAAACTTTGTTTTGTTGGTGCAAATTTCCACTCTTTCCCTGATGCCGGCCACGACACAATAATATGGAAAGCCATTTATGTACATATCCCCAAAAACTCTAAAACGGGAAGACTAGCATGCTGATCAGAAATACAGAAGGAAGAATAGCCATAGAAAAAGCGTGCGGACTGGGAATTACATTTCCTGTTCAGCTGCGGGATAGGCCCCAATCCGCACTCTTCCTATTCTTCCAAAAAGTTACATTTTAGGAATTTACTAGTCCTTCAGTTTCATAATTCCTGCTAAGCCATGACCAATTCCTGAACAGCATCATGCTTCTCCTATCCGTCCCGGCTTGGGCGCCATTCTGCAAAACGTTTTGCTGTTCAGCAATCTTTTAAATCTCTGATACTCCACACATAAATATTTCTCACCATGATTACCCCTCGCCCCCAATATATATACTTGTATCATGACTCCTATACACCTTTTATATGAATACTATGGAAAGCCATTTATGTTCATATCCCCAACTCTAAAACAGGAAGATTAGGATGCTGATCAGAAATGCAGAGGTAAGAATAGCCATAGAAAAAGCGTGCGGACTAGGAATTGTATTTGCTGTTCAGCTGTGGGATAGCCCCCAACCCGCACTTTAAAATTTCCTATTCTTCCCCAAAGTTACATTTTAGGAATTAACTATTCTTTTAATTCTTAAAAAAAAGGCTATTCAGAAATGAATATTGTTGACCAGTTCCTATCCCGCAACTGAGACAAGAGACATATTGCTGATCAGCAGGGTAGAAGCCTACCACGGCCATGGTTGGCTACGATCCCGGCCCTGTGTACTGCTGAACAGCAACTGTATAATGCTGAACAGGATTTCTGCTAGTCCTTTTTAACGGATTGGCGATATGTACATAAATGGCTTCCCATACAATAACGTAGGCCTACGTCGTAACGACTTCTAATTTATGCCGCGTTAGTAAAGCGCGTTGTACTTATGAGTCCTTGACAACGCTTTTCCCGCGCCAAGTCGGGGCTATAGGGCAATTAGGGGAGGGGTGCCCTATCGGGGGAAACCGTTTTATCCTTGATCATCACCAAAATTTATTGTTAGTTGTAGATCTACTTTTGCCTCTTATTGCGTTGATTTGTCAGGCTGTGTTACTTTACCCAATAGGCTAGTGTTGTTTGCTTTCAAACCCAATCGAAAAATTCCATGATAAACTTAAAATACTTCTGGGCATTTTATTGAAAATTAATGAAATCCGACAACACGAATTAGGTGCACATTAACTTTATTAAGTGCACGTGACTGGGTGAGCTGGTTCCTGAGGACCATGTGTCAGGCTTAGCATGTCACCTGGCATCTCCAATCACATAATATAAATATCGCCAGGCTCTTGGGAAGGCATTTACTGAGATTATCTCAGACATCCCCAATGAGTCTTATTATTCACATAAATAATTACAGGGGAGTAAATGGGGCGTGTGTTCTCTCCCATGAGACTGTTGTTTTCTTCACATTTACGAAGCAGTATTATTCTTTTCCCCAATATTTTATGACGAAATGATATCCTGTATTTAGACTGCGTCACCCGATGGGAGCCTCTCAGATAAAATTGGACGGCCACCCCTTGAGTATCATTCTTCCGAGCTTCATTGTACAATAATCAGAGACGTTTTAGAGACATTAATAAACGTGTGTCCATCACAATATATGACCCTAAATGAATAAAACAAAAACGAAGAATGATCGCGAGATTAATGAATGCTGTCATTAATAATTATGATCACTTACATGAGTACTTATAGATCAGAAGTTACTGCATAAAATAAATTCTGCTAATTGGTCTTCCGCATTGTAATGCCTGGTGTCTCTATATATAAAGCCCGGTTTACAACTGTTATTTCTTGCTATTCCCATGGAAATAGCAAGTTCCTAAGCTTCTAAGTAACTCAGCTTTTAAAGCTGCACTCGAAATGACAAGTATTACTTGTATGAAATTCGCAAAATAATGAGGTTTTCTCAGGTCATTATGGTAACGGATGTACTTCTCCGCGTCTATTCCACATTTTTCTGCTTATTCAATCAACAACATGAATTCCCATGCACTCCTTAAATGGCTGGGAACTACTTCCCTTTCCATCATTTTTTTTAAAGAATTGTATTGAGTTCAATTTCAGGAGTCCCGATATTTTCATCACTTGATATTTTCAAATCTATTAAATGCCCTTTATCCTTTTACTGTCAAGATTTTTTTATCGTGAGGGCCTGTATTTAATTCCAACAGTTCAATTATATCAAAATAGGTTGGATTCACTTTAATTCACGTCCGCATGATATTACGTCCCTCCGATAACAAGGGATCGGTTAGAATGATATGATCGACTATTAAATATTTAAAAGCCCGAGTCCCGGGTATACATTCCCGGGTAATCATTGCATATAACTAACACATGCATTTAAGATTGGCAGTAGCCCAATGGTACACAGCTTATTCTCATGGATATTGAACTTTTTCTTGTCGCAGATAGGTGAGAGAACGTCACCTTAAACTATCGGAGCTGAATCCTACAGGAAATTAAGACTGTCAGGTGTTGGTCTATCTTAGCATTCACTACTTGTTATGATCAAGCAGCCTTAAAGGTTCTAACGGGATCAGTATCAATTATACATTCCTCTTCTCAGAAGGCCACCGGTGGCTTACCTCTTATACATTGCTAATGTCCCTAGGTGTATATCAGGACATGTTCGCAAAAGGTTGGCCTTAACGCTAAAAGAAAACCCATAAATCGGTAGATCACACGTTTGGGGAGACGTTGGCTTCGACGGCTATACACTGTTGAGGTGGGACTGGAACAGAAACTAAGAGGGCTATTACTATTCTGTTGAAGTGAAAGTTGTAACGAAACCAAAACAAGGTATCTCCAAACAGCGAAATAGATAGGACCGTATTGACCAGGGCTATAGATATTCATGTAGCGAGTTGATCCATGTAGCGAGTATATCACAGAAGGTTTGTGTAGAATCTTTACTTTGTCCCTTTTTCCTGGAATATATAAAATGAGGAAATAAAATAGATACATACATACATCTACTGCCACGATGATTTTGTTTCTTAAAATACAAAACTTTATAAATGATGCTTTTAAATAAAGTCACATCCAACTGTATAGAACTTAAAAGTATGACCCTTACTACTTATACTACTCTTAGAACGTTATCGTTAAAAAAGATACATCGGTAGTAGGTTCATCATTCTTTTTCGAGCAGGGCGTGTCTTCTGCTGGCTGTTTACTCTATAAAGAGGTAGTTCATCATTCCATATTAAGTCCTTACCCTGGATGATATCTGACTGTGAAAGCTCTAAAAGTTGCAGGATCGTGCAACTTGCCAGATGAAAAACATTGGATGGTCACATCTACGTACTTCAGTGTGTAATTATTTTCAAGGCAATTGTTCTCCTCATCTTCTCAATGTATAACCATAGATCGCTATATGATCCATGGTATAAGTGACTTTATGTGAGTGAGAGATGGTTATCTTTTTACATTGCCTTTAATTATTACCGCCATTGACGTTGTTAATAAGATATCATTTTAATCTGTGCTTATGTATTGAAATTAATACATACCAATTAACATGTTTGGCCAGTATAAGAATGAGGTATTATTGATCGTTATAATTAGAATACTGCATACAACTACGCTACTATAGGGAAACGGGTATTGTTGGATAGGGCCTACTTTAAACAATTCCTGATGATTTGGCTCCAATTCCAGTTTGAAAAGATTCTTCCCTTCTTGAAGACGGTTCTTTTTTGTTATTCCGACTCCAGTTTCCCAGGTGATGGGAAGTGTCCAACAAAAAGGAAATGAACTACATAATTCCCAATCTTCGGATTAATGTATAGAAGAAAAATCAATATCATACCCCTGTCCCTGTCTCTTCCCCCACCCCTGTATAGATCTATCACTACTTCTGTGTATCCATCTATGAATGCTTATACCTCAAATATCCACTTTTGGACTGATTGCTATACTCACACACCGAGAGTAACTGGTGCCAATATAGCTCATAGATACGTGATAATACGTTTTAATGTGAATTCATACGGTTTTTTTAAACTTTTCTTTCACTTGTGGCCTCGTAGTCAGTATCAGATATCCCCATAGTCCATCATCATTAATAGTTCCACGCGAATATCAGATCATGTATCATTAAATGTTTGTTGGAGATAAGCACCAAAATGATTTTTGCTCATAAAATGCTACATTTTTTGTTACGGTACTCGTGCATATGCTACGTCACAACACAGCTAACTAACGAGAGCGCCGCCTCCCGCCTGAAAGCAGTGACTCGGAACGCCAGAGGGGGGAACGTTTTTGATTGGTTGCTTCTCAATGAGACTGGTCTACTATTGCCTCCACGTGAGGAGACGGGGGGAGGACAAGGATCACAGACATTTCTCCCGGCTTTTCTTACATGTATACCCACACCAAGCACCTGGTGTGTGTTTGGCATCGACTAGGGTAGGAGAATACCAGAGAAAGGATATATTCATTCTCTCCGGATGAAGGGACACGAGGAAAAAAGGTCCTGAAGGATATTTGGAACTTTTAAGACGGAGCATCCAGCAAATGTGTGTTAATTTTCTTGCTGCAGGATATGATGTTTCATGGATAGTTTGAAACGATCAAACATATCAGGTGAGGTATTTTATTATTGACTCATGTAACCACTAAAATATTTTTAATTAACAGAAAAAAACATCTTTTGATACTAGTGCACTTGCCAAAATATCTTTTCGTTGTTTTGGTGCCCCGTTATTCAACATATATTTTTATCGCGTGATGTATTTTCTCGATTGGTGTCTATGTCTTCGCCAAATGTTTTACCCGGTGTATGTGTTTTTCCAGCAGGCGACACACTTTGTCTTAATTTACCTTACTTCTCAGGTGGGAATGTTTCCTACCAAATCACAAGGAAAAAATATAGAAAGAACACCCTTGGGGTGAAAATTTGCTTATCGACCCTCATTGTTTTATTAAACTTGTGGAATAGACTCTGTTACATGTATTTTAATCGACCAAAATTGAAAAAAAAAATAGTGTTCTTGCTTTCTTTCTCTTCTTAAAAATTGCTTATCGACACATCTTGTATCTCAAAGGTGTAACATCTATGTTACTTCGATGTGAAGAATTGTAAAGTCGCCTCATGACAACCATATATATCTAGTAAATTTAAATTGTACTTCTAGTTAGTAGTTATATTACTCAAATTGCATTTGTATCATTAATGTTTCGTGCAATGAAATGTATCACCTAGTGAAATGTGTCATGAAATAAAACTGGTTTTTTTAAACACAATACTATAACAATATCAATTATAAAAGCCATGTTGGCGTTGGAGAATGAATCGATGAATTTGTCATAGACCATTGATCATTCGTGCAAGGGTTAGTTACAAATGTCCAAGTCTCACCTGGGTAAATGATTAAACAGGGACGGGCCATTTATTTATAGAATATTATCTCCCCTTACATGCTCCCCTGTGAATGGTAATGGTTGTAAATAGTCCGTGTGTGCAATATGCCAAACAACATGTCTCCAGGGTGTGTTGCTACCGATAGCACACCTTTCACACCGCAGGGCATTATTTTCCTATAGGATATCGTCCTTTTTTAAGCGAGTTCCACAACCTCAAGGCAAGACACATCTTGGTTTTGGCCTCCGGTTTCTGCACCAAATAAGGGTTATCACAATTCAAATTTTAGCCGGTCGTGAACGTGTAATACATAGGAAGGAAGGCATTCTAAGATGAAAGAGAATATAAAATTACCCGAGTGCAAAGCGCGTATACATATCTTTCAAAGGGACCGGAAAGCGTTTACACCATGGTTTAGTAATTTACAATGGTTTGACAAAGTTGAAACTGAAATATCTGGTTTAACAAGACTATAAGTGGTTAACATAAAACAGGTCCCTTTACAAAGTAAAAATGTGCTACACCTCTTTGAGAGGATGAGCCTGCCGTTTCAGTCCGACGACCTATTCTGAATGGTTGCCCCGGTTCATATTTGCCAACTTTTAGAACCGCGTGCATTGAGGATATAACGCGTCGAATTATTGTAGCAATGCATGAATGAAATGGTTCACTTGTATCAATGCATTCAAAGTCATTTCCTGATTTTGAGTCATGGTGATGTTTACTTCTACCATGCTCTAACACATTTGAATATGCATTCCTTTTTGTGACACTGTACGAAAAAATGGGACGATGAATATATTTAGATTTGATGCTTATGATGACAATGAATGAACTCAAGTTCATATATGCTTTACAGATGGGTCGCATTTCAATTGTTCGTGTGATATAGTTATCCACTGAACCAAATATTATTCTATTTATAATTCATTTAGGTACTGCAGTCCTGGCAGTCTCACACGACAGTCGTATAGCTAGTTTGTTTTCCTTGATGTGAACGTAACCATGGCAATAACAAGCGTTCATTCAATGCTTCCGACTATTTCACGCCCCAGTGATGAAAATCGACATACACACTCCTGGTAGGAGCAATTTTAAGTATACTAACTTTGGCCATGTCCAGTGAGACGAAATCCCTTTAAACGTCTCAAAGATACAAATATGTGAGCTAAAAATTGAGAAATAAGGATAGTCTGGTAACCCAGTAACCCGAACAAAAGGTGCATCCAAGCGTTCACACCATATCACGGAGCGAATGGGTCGACCAAGTCATCCCAACAGCAGACAAAAATATTGTGGTGCTCCACATTTTGATACAACGTCAAATAAAGGAATATGCCTACCTCCATGCAGACCAGATGGAAGACACTATACTCCTATGTCTGATCTCTTAAACCCTTTCCCTGCCCATACCCTAATCTCGGAACAGTTGGCAACGAGGCCTGGCCTCCAGACATCAAGTATTTGTTTGAATGCTGTTGAATTCCGGATATGTTTTAATATTTGATGGAATGATTATACCTGATATTTGTCAATATTGGTACGGTAGTTCCCCCAGGAAACTATGTTGGTACCGACCGTTGTTGAAAGATGAGTGCGTATGTACAAACCCCCAATAGCGACGGGCGATTTCCAGGTAAACCCAAATGGTAATGAAAAGGATTTTGTTATGGGTACCAGTGGATCTCAGACTACAACAAACTTAAGAGCATCTGGGATCATATTTATGACAAGGGCAATGACTCAGAAACAGAACACCATCAATATTGAAATGTCTTCCATGTACAACTTCTTTATAGGTGTTTTCTATTAATACAATGAAAAGTGGAGTATTTAACGGAACGGGAACGACTTGTAGTTGCTTCATTTGGGAAGATTTGCTGTTCATTAAATCCATCATTTCATTTTAGGAAAATAATCTCCATACACTTTCGTATATATTTGTTCGTATTTATTTTCGTCAAGATATTATCACAATGTAATACACATGCAAGATAAATGGTTTAAAGCGAGAAACATCGTGGATAAAATATATTTAATCTACGTTAGTTATAATACCGGAGCTTTCTCATTTTCCATAATTGTAAGCTGTTATCGCGTCTTTTAACTGCATTACCTGTCCATCCAGTCTTTGACGTCCTTGGATTAATCTTCAAGAAAGTCAGCCTATCCATCAAAACTATCTAAAATCTTTATTCCATAGCAGCGGTCAGAGTGGCAAGAGCAGGGGCAGCCCCTGCCATTTGACCATTGACCTAATGCATATATATGGTAATGGACAGAGACACCGGCAAAATGTTGTAGGGGAACTCTCAATCTATGGTTGACCAGTCCAGCATTATATCTCCAAGAAAAATTCTTTTACAAGGGTCATGGCTGAGGTTTATTTCCTCTGAGTGGTTGCCTTGGTCGAACTCTCTGACAGAGATGAAACCGTTTAGAATTGTAATTAATAAAGATAAGGAGACGTGCCATAGAAAGACCCCCGTGAAAAAGGTAAGATTACAACACGAGGATTGGTATGTGAATGGAACATTGATTGGAGACACTCTTAAGCATCGATCCATCATGTGAGAAGTGATTTGTGATTAGAATGAATCCTGTGTGGTGCTTAATCTCGATACTAAACTACCTCACTGGTAGGAATGTCCCTGGAAATGGGTACCAGTCAATGAAACATACATCTGAAAAGCAACATTGGAAAGGTATCAGTGAAGTAACAAATTATAATATGCAAGGAGGTTCTTGAGCAGGTGCTAAAAGGAGTTTAATACTGTGCAAGTTTCTTTTGGTAAGGTTGCTTCCCGAATGAGATACAAATCTCTCGTGCATAGAGGGGCAGGTTCCACTAGTTTTCCCTATAGGAATGCGTCAGATGTTGGTATTGGGGTATTGGTAATCGATATTAGATGATTGAACTAGATGAATTAAGGAATCAATAAAATCTAGCATGCTACGAATTGTCCTGCTGGATTGGGATTTGTACCATTAATTGTTGGCGAAATATAATAGCATTGCCAATATTGCATTGATAGCATGGGATAACACTTACAGCCCTAGGATACAATTGACCCGTGTGATCACTTTTTATGCATGATTACCCAAATATGAAGGTCATTATGGCGATATGTGACGAAGCACTGCTAGTAATTTCGTCATCCTTAATTTATATTAAAAAAGAAACGTTGATGAATATGGAAGAAATTTAATCGCGAAGAACAATCCGGGTCAACGGCAATATCTATGTTCACATGTATCAACAAAATATGCAAGGATGAGTTGGAAATTCACGATCCCAATTTACAAAAACAACCTTCTCAATCTTGTCATTACCTTATAATAATCTCTGCATTGATAAACTGAGCATTCAATGTCACACAATGGAAGCCTGGAGAAAAATCACAGAAACTACATATATATATATATAGCATTTTCGGAGCCTTCCTTTTGTACTATGAGTGACCTGAGAAGGCTAATCTCCATCCATTTAGATGGAGCAGAGAAAATACCATGGACATCCTTAAACACAATCCACCGAGACGGTCGCTGGCGACTGGAAGATCCAAATGTAAGCAGAGACAGAAATCTCCGAGTACTGTTTAGTGTTTATGCCAGCGTTTTCTGTGTTCAAAATGTGATGTTATAAGGTGCTTGATATTCTCATCACGCTATGTAAGCTTGCCTATTCCCTATGCACCAATAGTGGCAGGCCAATGTCCTGTCCAACCACAGTCCTCTTGACTCCTATCACCACGTCGTTAATGGCAATAAGGACCGCCCTGTGAGTGCTTGCAAAAGTAACCTGTCGGTTCTATCGCCAGAACGACCCTTCATCACATTCCTCTTGGACTCATGGACCTGCCTTCCTGGTACATTTATCTACAGGACCCTGTAAATGCAGACCTAATCTTCTGTTTTTTATAATACTAACACCAAGAATTGACTAAAGCAATAAACTCGCTTGTGTAGTGATTGACACCTTCATGATGGTAGTTGCATTTAAAAATACCAGCTTTAAGATAAGCGGTAAGGAACCCAGGCCTTGCGCCCGATCTATGAGGGAAAATAATATATGCAAGATCGATATCAGGAACCATATGAGTGATTTGCTCACTTGACACATCAAACATAACATTGGATTATTCCCGTGGCCAAGGAAACGTATCAAATGTTATGATAAAAGAACATTATTAGTATTTATAAGTTTTTATTTTGATATTGGGCATAGATTTTAGTTATCGCACTTCTAACTCTCATTAATATTATGGTGTACTCTATGTCATCGCGAGTGGCATGGAAGTAGTGCCACTAGTGGCTTTAACGATATTTTATCTTATACCATAACATCCTTTTATGCTTCACAGTTCTGCTTAAAACGACGCGTGCATGACATTATTGTTTCTAAGTTATGTGCTTCATATATAAAAATTTCTTGATTAAAAGTAATGGTTTGCAATGACACGAGTTGATAGACATTATCAGCGTTAAACTTAAAATTATAAAATCAGGCTATTCTGAGAATATTTTTACTATATGTATAAAAATGTCTTGTTCCTGAATAGAATGTTTTTAAAATCGAATCAAATCAAGAGCCTAGTGTGGTAGTGGGTGGGCATCGGTTCTCCTCCGATTATCGTCATCCTCACAGAATCAGGATTAATTAAAAATCGTAAGAGTTAACTCTTTATTCCATAAACTAACGTTAAACGGATACATAGGGAAGTGCGTTTTTCTAGCCACGTTTCTTCTTAATTATTCAATATTTGTTTGATGAAAACATAGTGTGAATGTTAACCTTGGAATGAGTATGCCAACAATTGAAAAAGGGTTAATACAAATGCAGCTAAAACATATATGTATGAAGCTACTTCACTCCAAGGCTTCCTCGTTGGATATGTCTAAAATATTCCCTTTCCTTTTGTTTTCTGGGCTAATCCCATTTTCCTCACCACTATTTTGAAGATTTCATTGTGAATGGAAGATATGTCCCCGTTTACGCGAGAAAACACATGTTCTTCGATGTGAGATCAGTACATCAGACGCGAAATATCTAGCATTGGAAACAGGTTGGCAATGATAGATCACGCTTCCACTAATGGATCAATGTGGGGTATCAAGGCTTAACGCATGATCCCGCCCTAAATCCCAGTCACCAATAGACACTAGATTAACAGCTTCTTCTACTTCTACTTAAGAAAGTCTCCCCTGCATGAATGCCTAATAATTCTTTTTGTTACCCAAGCTGAAACACAAAGAACAGCTAAGAACGGAAAGCGTGAACATGAATTGACGCCGAGCATGCAAGACACATGTCATTCAATTGGAGAAAATATTGCTGTTTCTCCTCGCATAGAGAAGGACCTTCGTTAACTAATTCAGTCAAGTATAAAGCAATGATACTGGTGGCTTTCGGTGGTTGGGGTGGGGATGAGAATTCTATTCAAATGTAAATCCCATCACTAATCTTTTCAATCAATTCAACTAGTATTATATCAGGTCCCCCAATGGCCCATCCTATGTGGATTGAGTGTTCACAAGTAGATGAAGCCCCGGGTCAAGCTATCTGAGAATCAGAAATTATATGTGTACACACCTAGGCAGGACATGCATGAGTCATGGAGGTTGTTATCATTGGGAATCTCTTAACGTAGCTTCATTTGAATTGCAAAAGTCTTGCACATGGTGTCAACATCAGCCTTTATAACAGGTTCTTTAGATCTACGGTTGGTTTCATGTGTACCCGTTGCCCCTTGAACATGTAAGTTCCGCGCGTACGAAACAATCCCCAGGCTTGCATTAATTATTAATTAGGTCATGTTTGCCTATCAATACACCTTTGCGTGATGACCCAAATTTCGGACTTCCAAATACCGAGAGGGTGCATACAGGAATTCCATCACATAAATGTTATGATGGCATACTATAATAATATATTGGTAAAGTGTTTGAACAAAGTCAATATATGGTCCAATTCGAGAGGTGAATATATTTTGTATTCAACTGAACAGCTTCCTTTATTCGCTACTACTAAAACTAATTTTTGTCCAGAAAAATCCCTAAAGTAAGCGTATAGAGAAAATACAATGTGTAATTTGCCCCCATTTAGCCTTGGGGAGTTGGCTCATTGTGCCGGGAAAAGATCAAGATGTCACGTAGGTGATATACGTGGAGCTCTAGAAACATTTAGGATCGGTGAGAATGTGTTGCTTTTGTCAAAAGCTTGTCAACCTTGAGTCCGGTCAGTACCTGTAATTTGTTCCTTGCCCTACAGGCCTTTTTTTTAATCACCGCAGAATATATTGTTTAAAGATGAGTACCCAGAAAGTCACAGAATGACAGAAAGGTTTAACAATGGGTAAAATGTATTTTTAGCATTGCAAATGGTTTATAATGCATGTATATTCCATGCTCATGAATATGGTTTTGGGCATTTACACATTTATAAAGATAATATGTAAACTTAGGATTTTTTTGCGTACGTAGAGTTGCCTTCCACCTAGCATTAAATTCGGTCAAACACTAAAGAAGTCTTTTTATCGTACGGAGAGAAAGCAACTATAATGACTAGAATAAAAAGTGAGACGAACATTTCTCTGCAAAAAGGCTTGAGATTTATGAACCAGCTACATGGAAATTAAAAGAATAAAAGATGCCACCACTCAAGATAAACCATGCATCTTGATAAATTACGAGGATATGTGAAACTGCGCCTGCTTAAATCGGTGGACAGAATGTAAACTCACCAAAATATTTTTCCATTCAAAGATAGGAAACAAATTGGTTAATTTTTCATTGGAAGGTATGGGTGTGTTGCAGTCATCTTACTTGGGATGGGTTTGGTACTGGATTTTGAAAAGCTGATGTTTATAGTCTGGAACGTTTTAGCATAATATATTAAGCGTTTTCGAAACGCCTACTTATTCCGAGAGTTATGTCTTAACTTCGAGGCATATACTTCCCTTACTTACATATAATTCAGTTGAAGACATACAACCAATAAATAAACCCTTTACAAATGAAAATACTTAGCACAGTGGCATCACAGGAGTGAATTTATTTACTCTTTGTTTATTAGAAAATATGTTTATTCCACATAGGGTAAGTTGTTTTGTGTGAAAGGGTATATACGATGTGGTTGACGGAGCACGGATATTGCACGAGTTGTGCAGTTAATTTTCTAAATAATCCCAAAAGAAACATGTTAAAATCATGTAGTTGAATGTCGGCAATAATCCTGGTAAATAACGCAGCGGTTGCACTGCCCTGCAAGAAATGTTTGTAGTTTCCCATTAAACTACTGGTGGTTTAACTTAACCATACGCGATAACGCACGCCCGATCCAATGGGTGTATATATAATAATGCTGTTAAAAATGAAAAAAATACACCTTACTTTGGTAACTTTACTATCTGATATATTTGCGCAGGCCCCCTGCATGACATTTACAATTGTTGTAGGAGTAATTGGATGTCCATCGAGTAGGGCAGAGCTCTCACCGCCTACACTTACATTGTTGTCATAGAATCCACTCAGTCACGATTCCCATCTGAAATAGATCACTGAGAAGTGAGTATTATGATTATTATTCTCCTCTCTTTGTTATTTTAGTCTTCCAACTAAGGGGAAGATAATACTTGATACTTTAGGCTTGAAACGCTCAGACGCAGTCATGCACAAAAATGAATTTGTATATATGTGTGCTTCTTAAAAGATGACGCCTACCATTACAGTGGCCCAAATTACTTACTTTTTCTACAACTATAAAACACATCAGGAATGTAAAGAACACACCTTTATGAACTCGAATACTATTCATACGATGTCTTAACCCCCAGGAAATAACACAGAATGAAAGGGACAAACCCTATCAATTGCTTCACATTCATGCATGTTGAATGTATTCAGATTAATGTCTTCATACTTCACAACACTCCCATAATTAATTAGGTTTCCTAGATGCACATTGTCCCTTTACTGGGATACTTACACGGTCCATATGTATTATATTATATATATATATAGAGAGAAACGATATCAATTGATTTATCTGATGGCTTTCAACCTTCTGTTGCCAAGTCACCAGCCACTCACTGGCCAAGGAAAAGAGCCTGTATACTTGACCACCAGTAACAAAATGCTGAAACTCGATTTTCAAACAGCATTGCCCAGTTTTTGTCTTATCCCTTTCCATGTGTCTGCACAAATCGTCAGCCTGAACAACTAGATATAATATATACCGGTATGCATTTTCTACATTATGTTTTAGGAGGAAGGATAATGTGGTACTTGGCCTGCAGATATCCTTGATGTAATTTTCCCTTTGATGTAAAGACCTAGGAAGTCCCAGTAACTTTACCCTCCAACATCGAGGAACGGTGGAATAAATGTAACTTCCTATAATTGTATCTCCTGCGTTTCGTCCCCAAAACCCGCCATAGATAATTGATACGAGCTCGCCTTAATTTTTTTTTAAAAAGGGTTTATTCAGCATATTCTACCATCGAGGCTCTTACAATTCTAAACAACAAGTATGCAGTGTCCTTCATATTATGAATTTTTTTTAGTTTTTTTTTCTGAAATTTTCTCACGCTTCACAGCTGATAGATCAATAGCATAGGGCCTAAATGCTTTGTTCTTAACAATATAGCAGCCGCCTAGGAACTATTAAGAAAGTGTGGGTTTTCCCCTTTTTATCTATGCGTCAACATTAAGTTCTTCTATCATGTTATACCATGGCTCGGGTTTTCCCCCCGTATCCTTGTACGATGTTATTGTACTCTAAAACTCTCAGATTTATCTTTACCTCATTTAAAAATGCCCTGAAAATTACTTCATTCTTATGGAAGATTCTCTGGCGATAATTCTTGGCTGCAGTAATGATCCAGTTTACGAAAAAAAATGTGTGGGCTCTTTCCATTGTAGGCCTATTCTAATAAAATAGCTGTGTAGTGGTCGTGTGTTTTATGGGTTCCGGAATAGTGCAGTCCGGGAGTCCGAGACTGTCCGCTGGTTGATTCCAGTCCTTTCGGACTGACGCCAGAGGGCAGTCAAGGGCTCTCGGATCTATCCGAAGCACAGACCCTGGAAGAGTGGTCTGTAGCTTATTTACTATTATTTGTATTCATCACTTTATATTGTGTCTTTTCCTTGTATATTGTCATTTTATGCTATGCAAATGTTCCTTTATGTGTTCGTACCCAATCTCTGGTTTTACTTATTCTTAACTTCGCTTTTATAAGAATATCTGTGATATCGATATTCTCCACACCTTGTTTATACTATTTCCTATTGTATATGTTCCCTTTCTGGCTGGTCCAGAAAGGGTTGGTCTAAGGTTGTGAGGTAATAAAACCAGAGTATGAGAGTAATTCTTGTTCCGTTTTATTCCTAAGCTAAGAGTCCCGAACCGAGTTCACTACAATTGGTGCCGTGACCAGTTCTTAGCCACAACCAGAAGTTAGCTTTTCAAAAAGCCTGAAAAGTGTTCGGATCCATCCAGGTAGAATTCTATGAAATAAAAAAAAAGAGAAAGAGGTCGGTAGAAATGTCAGACCTAAATAGAGCGAGTCAGACGGAACAGTCGGCCGGGGCGACTGGAGGTGCGGGCAGAGGCAGAGGTAGAGGTACAGGTGCTGTACCGAAGGTCCGAACCGCAGTGCCTAGACCGAGTCCAAGCACAAAGAAAATTACACAAGATGTTTGGGCATTCCGCGATCCTCGCGAAAGATTTTTTTCGGACGATACGGATGAGGGCTCCCCACAGAGGAAAGAGTCTACTCCACCTCTGCAGTCTCAGGTAGAGGCTTGGCGCAAAGCCTATGAGCGGGCGCACAAGTTCAGCTTGGGCCAGAGAAACCAAGTGGTGATGTTGGAAGATCAGAATGCAGAGCTCCAGAGAACTCTACAAGATTATGCTGAGAGGAGTGATCGTTCAACAGCCAGGTTAATGGCTGAAAACGAAAAACTCCGGGCCGAAGCTTCTAGAGTCGATGATTTGTCCAGATTAATAAATCAGGCAGATCAGACAACAGAATCTCCAAAGGCACAGCCAACGTTAGAGCAAGTGGCTGCTATTTTCGGATTGGGGACGGGCACGGGACCCGAGTCCCCGATAGAGAATCCAGCACCCGAAGAAACTGGCAATGTGAGGAATGAAGGACAGGGGGAGTCTTATGTACTTAGGACTCCTGCTTCCTTCGTTAGGGGAGCCGAAAAGAAGGTCCAGATTATGACCCCGGAAATTCCCCAAACTTCCTCACCAAACCAGGGAGTAGTCACCCCACCCACTGGTACAGCGGGTAGACCGGGCATAGGAGCTGGCATCTCCACCATTAAGAAACTGGCGGATAACACTATTGGTTATCCGGGTGGACATGTCACGGATGGAACCTATGTCCGTCATAATGTTGTTGGTAGTGCAGGTGCTGATTCCTCGCGGAGTTATGTTCCTGTGGCTCATAGTACAACAATGAGGAGAGAAACATACTCATTCAAAGATAAATCCTTGACACAAGGATTAAGATATGACGGGCCCGAGCCAGCTGCAAGCTCATTTCATTATGAGTACATGCATGAAGCGGCAAGTCATGTCCCGAAGATGTCTTTCTTGAAGCAATGGGATTCTTCCAAAGACAGTTGGAGCATTCATCTGGGAGAGATGAGGGTGATGGCAGAAGCTCAGAATTGGTCAGACGATATTTTCTTGATGTTTCTGAAGTGTACCTGCCGCCGCCAAGTTCAGGAGCTGGGGGAGTTACCCCCTGGACTGAAACTCCCAGAGTTTGTCCAGCATATGGAGGCAAATTTCGGGGAACACAACTCCCGGAAGAAGGAGGCCATCTTCTATGCTGCGCGACAAACAATGAATCAGACTAGTCGCAACTTCGCAAATGAAGTTGTGAAGAAAGCCCGAATTGCCTTCGGCAATGTAATAGACTATACCGGACGCACATTGTGTTTGAAGGTATATCTAGATGGCCTATCCAACGCCAAGGAAGCTTGGTGGATACGACTCCAGGAACCTTATGACTTGGAACAGGCCGTCCATTGGTCCGAGGTGTTCGAGGGAGCTGATTTGGATGCTGTGAATACTGTATCCATACAGAACACTACCGCTAGTTCAGCGCCGGACTTTTTCGGACCGCCTGAAGCTGGTGGAGGGCATAAGAGCAAGACCCCGAAGAAGTCTGTCATTGCCCAGATTACTGAGGCATTGCACGCCAGTGATAAAGTGGAGTCAGAAGAAGAAGACTCTGGCATTGGCGCAATTGTACAGGCCATTCAGTCATGGCAGGCTCACAAGAAACCAACCCCGGATGCCCCGAAAACATCTTATTATGAGAGGTCTGGGTATAGGGGGAAGAAAGAGTTTCCGAAAACTAAACCCTGCTACTTCTGTGGTGAATTTGGACATAGAATCTCTGAATGTTCAAAGAAGAAGGGGCTGTTCAAACTCCTTGCAGAATCCGAAGCAAGGACAGCCAAAGCAGGAAATTCGGAAAACTAGAAGGGGCCCTCATGAGAAGCGTAGTGAGGGTCGACGGCAAGGCGCTTCATAATACCGCAATCCGAGAGGAGTATGAAAGTAGTGTAGAGATCGGGAGTAAAACCCAGGCACCGCTTAGTACGCTCGAAGGAATCCCAAGTGTGGACGAATCCGAGTCGAAAGGTGGAGAATCTAGATCGTTGCCGGACGGTAAAGCTCTTTCAAAGGTCTGTACTCCTTTGAGAAGTCCGGAGGATGACCCTAATATACGATGGGGGGAATCCGGATTCCAAGCTGAGGAAGGGCAGATTTTAATGGTCAAGAAGAACCGTAATAAACCTGCCAAGATTCAGAAGGTTTCTGTGCTACGGAAGGAAACTCTGGAGATCCCGTCTAAGTTATTAGTTCGGGAGAGATGGTATGCCCCAGTGATGGTAGGTGGGATGAGTGGATTCTTTTTGGTTGATCCTGGTGCTACTACCAGTTTGATCACTAAGAAGTTCTATGATTCCCTTCCACATCCACCGCCAATGATGCCGGTCCGAACGGTGTGTGCGATGGGAGATGGAACACCTATTAGCACTTATGGTAGCGTGCTATGTCCGTGGAATATAGGTGGACGGACCTATATGATTACATGTCTCGTTGTCAGTGGTTTACAAGGCCCTGAGGATGGGATACTCGGTGCAGATTTTTATTATGTGCATCGATGTAGTCTTGATTGGTCAGGATTACTTTACTTGGATAACTACGGTCATTCCGTGAGTTGTAAACTCTGGAAGAGACAAGGTAGTAGTAAAGAAAAGTCCTCCGTGAAGGCGGTGCAGGTCGGAAATTCACTTGCAGGTATAGAGGTGACACTCAAAAGAGGTGTAACCCTTGTACCCGGCAAAGTGACTCTGGCCGAATTAAACATTCACGGTGGCTCAGACACATCGGATGGATTGATGTTCGAGCCAGACCAAAAATAACTAAGTGATTATGCCTTGGGAAGCTTGAATACATACGTATCAGGTGACGGGAAACCGGCTGTGGTGGCATTTAGTAATCCGTCCGGGCGAGCTATTAAGCTCGGAAAGAGAAGAATGGTAGGCAGATTGTATAGTGTGACTTTACTTTCACAAGATTCAGTCATGTCTGGGGAAGAGGATGACGGTGTGATCGAAGAGGTAATCATCAATTCAATACAGGTTATGGAATCACCTGTGGCGGATGATGATTTGATCTCACCTGAAATGCCCGAGAAAATGCCCCCCACTGTGTGTCCGCTGGCTAAGTTAATATCGGACTCAGACCTGCGGGATCAAAAAGAAATTAAAAGTGCAACAGATCTACTGAAAGAATATCAGGACTGTTTCTCCATCCCAGGATCCGGGAAACTACTGGGATGTACACATAAAGTCCGACACGCTATTAATACGGGTGACGCAGCCCCTATTAAGCAAGCGTATCGTCGGATACCAGTGGCAAAGAGAGACAAGGCCGAAGCAGAGATCTGGAAAATGTACAAAGAAGGCCGGATCGAACATAGCAGCAGTCCTTGGGGTGCTCCTATAGTTATGGTGGCCAAGAAAGATGGGACCCAGAGGTTTTGTGTCGACTATCGTCAGCTAAATGCAGTGACCATAAAAGATAGTTTTCCATTACCTCGGATAGATGAGTGTGTAGAAGCCCTTGGAGGAAACAAGTGGTTCTGCACCCTAGATCTAGAGAGTGGATATTGGCAGGTAGCCATGGATGAGGAAAGTAAACACAAAACTGCTTTTCTGTCCACTGTGGGCTTATTCCAATTCAAAGTTATGGCTTTCGGATTGTGTAATGCCCCGGCTACTTTCCAACGCATGATGGATCAGATGTTAGACGGACTCAGATGGAAGTCCTGTCTGGTCTATTTGGACGATATTGTGGTTTTCGGAGAGACTTATGAGCAGTGTCAAAGTAACCTCAGACTCGTCCTAGACCGAATCCGAGACTATGGTCTAAAACTAAAACCGAAGAAATGTGATTTCTTTCGGCAAAGAGTGGAATATTTGGGAAGAATTGTATCTCCGGATGGCATTCAAGCTGATCCGAAGAAGGTACAAAAGGTCAAGGACTGGCCTATTCCCAAGAACGCCAGAGAGGTGAGGCAATTCCTTGGTTTTGCTTCTTATTACCGAGAATTTCAAAAGGATTTCGGAATAATAGCAGCCCCTCTGCAAGATGTAGTGACCGCGGCAGGGAAAGAGAAGCGCTATAGCAAGCCTATAGTGTGGACGCCACGGTGTGACGATGCCTTTAGCAAGCTGAAAGAAGCCCTAGTAACTTCTCCAGTGTTGGGATTTCCCCGGAAAGTGGGAGACTTCATTCTGGACACGGATGCTAGCGGTTTCGGGATGGCTGGGATCTTGTCTCAGATCCAGGATGGGAGAGAAGTGGTATTGAGCTATGCTAGCAATAGTTTTTCTAAATCACAGAAGAATTATTGTGCTACCAAACGCGAGCTCTTAGCCGTTCTGACCTATCTGAAAAAGTTTCGACATTACCTATTGGGAAATCGGAACTTTGTGGTTCGGACAGATCATGCATCCTTACGTTGGTTGCTAAACTTTAAGGATCCAACTGATATGCTCGCGCGGTGGTTATTGACGCTGCAAGAGTATGGTCTGGATCAGAATATGATTGTCCATCGTGCTGGAAAGAAGCATGAAAATGCTGACGCGTTATCACGACTTCCCACTCGGAAATGTGGAAGACTAGATTGCTCGGATTGTGGTATTCATGATGCTGTGGCTGCCCCCACTACTGTGGCTTTAGGCACACAGGAGCAAGTGTTGCGGGAGGCTCAGCAGGAAGATCCACTCATCAAAAGATTACTGGCTATTGTTGCGGGTACAGAGGATGTCCCTAGCAGAGAAGATCTAGCTGGAGAATCCAATGAATTCCGTACATTTGTCCAGCATCTGGGTAATATGGAAATGAGAGAGGGTGTGCTATGTCTGGGTTGGACAAGACTAGCCACAGGAAGGAAGTATTGGAGAAAACTCATTCCTGCCTCTTTGAGAAAGGAAATATTCCAGGGGATGCATGGTCCGAAGATCTCGGGTCATTTCGGTACATTTAAAAATTCTTGGTCAGCTAAAATGAAATATTACTGGCCAGGGATGAGGTACGATTTGAAACGATGGATCCGGGCCTGTCCGGAATGTAGTATGAGGAAATCCAGACAAGGGGGAGGGACTTCCCTCCTTAAGAAAGAAAAACATGGGGATAGGTGGAATCGGATAGGATTGGACATCTTGGGACCTCTTCGGACAACTCCCAGGGGAAACAATTATATCATGGTGGTAACGGATCATTTTTCGAAATGGGCCGAAGCCTACCCCATGGCAGATCACACTGCAGAGAGTTGTGCAGATGTACTCTTCAGAGAATGGATCCTACGATTCGGGTGCCCTGTTGCTTTGCAAACCGATGGAGCTCCCGAGTTTAGGTCTCTGCTCTTAAGATCCTTGTTAGAAATGTTGGGGGTGGAGAAATTAATTACTCTTCCCTACAGACCCATGAGCAATGGTCAAAGCGAGAGACTCAATCGTGTCCTCGTGGAACAATTGTCATGTCTAACAGATGGAACTGAAGATAACTGGGATATATTAGCGCCCTGTATTGCTCATGCTTATCGGGCCACGGTACATGCCAGTACACTCTGTACTCCGAATTCTGTAGTCTTCGGGACAGAGCTGGTGGCACCAATGGATTTAGTCTATGGTGTGACACCAGGAGAACTGGATTTCCCATGCAAAGTGGGATATGTGGAGCACTTGAGACAGTGTATGAGAAAGGGGCACCAGTACGTGAGAAATAATCTCGGAATTTCTGCAGTCCATCAGAAAAGGGATTATGACAAACGTTCTCGTCCTCCGAGATTCCAAGTGGGGGAGGTAGTATACCGATTCTGTCCCCCAAAGGCCTCTAAAAAGATCGGACCCAAATGGGATGGGCCTTATGTCATCAAAAGATTCATAGGAGGTACCACCTGTGAATTAGAAACCTCGGAAGGTCTGATGAGATATCATATAGACTACTTGAAGCCAGCCTTTGACGAAAATGGACCCATACAGGCAGCGAACCTGCATCGGGCGTCCGAATTCCAGAAGCAGGCTAAAACAGGTAGAGATATTCTCCGACTTATCGATGGGAAAGTAGTAGCTGGGAAAGATTGTATAGTTCCTGCGGCAAAAGCTAAAATAACTATAGGGGCCAAGCCGAGAGGCAGGCCCCGAAAAGTTAAACCAGCAGGACAAGAGAAGCCCGTCCGAAAGAGGGGTAGTAAGACAAAGAGAGCGGATACTGTAAAAACTACAGCTCCTGTGTCAACTATTCCTCCTCCTGTGACAGAGAAAGGCCGAGGCAAATTGAAAAAGAATGCAGTAGTGCCTCAACCTGTTATTCAGGGGAAGAAAAAGACGAGGGCTAGAAGGAAACCGGGAAGACCTAGGAAAACAGTAGTGCCGGATAAACCCGAAGCTCCAACAACTCCGAAGAAAAGAGTTGGGAGGCCTAGGAAGTTACCAGGCGCTGCTGTTCCACCAATCTTACCGGGTGGTAGACGGACAAGAAATAATCCGGGTCCGGATACTAGTAATCCTTCCCCAGCTCTGACAAGGGCTAAGCGCACGCGCAATGCCCCAGTTCGGTTGCAAATCAAATAGAATATGGTATCAAATGAGTTAAAATTACCGAACTGATTTTGGCTCAATAAAAAAGTACACAACGAGAAGTCCGACTGGCAGTAGACCGGAGAATTGCTGCTGTGTCCCCTACCGGCGTAATGGATTCATTTCTATTGTGACTGGGAGACGAATCTTTGTCTTAATAAGTATTTGTTTGAACGATAGGTATTGACATGATCTAGGCTTGCACTGCGGGTCAATGAGACCTGGAACTTGCTGTAAGATCGGAATCTATTTATAGCAGATAGAATGTAGCAATTAAACCTATCCTGATGGCAAAGAAAGTGGAGATTAACAAAGGGCCTGTCATGTCTCAACAGGCAGATCAGAATAGCTATTGGATTAGCACCCAATCATGCTATGTGAGCGTGCTCGGAGAAGGAGCGCGGGAAGCGTTGGCGCTACCGTCGCGGTGTCGGGTTGGAGTACTAGCGTTGCACCAGGTGCGGCGAGAGTGTTCTACCCTTTGCCATTCTGCTTCCGGAACTCGTATGAGTAAGCAACCGACAGACTTTCACCAACCGTACAGTAAGTTTATCAAGCGATGATGTACATAAAGGACTTGTCATGTTGTTGATCTTGTATGAGTGTAAGATGTCTAGAGATTTGAACGTATGGTACCCTGTATTTTGTTGCCGATTGGCATTTCTATACTTTGGCGGGCTGGTGCCTGGTACCGCTACGTCCATTTTGATATACACACTGTTAGAAATACTAGCTACGGGTATGCGTGTTGTATGTTGTTCTCTAGCATAGAAGTGAACCATCATGCCCTGTTAACTTATTCCATTATGATGTTTGGACGTAATTAACCCTTCCGGATTGGTGGGAGATGTGGCAACGGTGTGTTGGCTCGCTAGAAACCTAGTTCGGATCGACCCACGCTAAAAGAGTGGGGGACTGACAGCACAGTTCGGATCCGAAGGGCCATCCGAAGCTCAGTCCGAGAATGGACAAGGCTCAGAAATCGGGCTTTGTTATTCCATGAAGTCTTGTCATTAAAATGCTTTGTTTGTATTCCTTTTCTAGCAAAGTAATCGAAGATGGAGAAGGCTATGGCTGAGCAAGTCGAGAAGGAGTTGGCCGAGGCGGAAAGATTGATGGCCGAGGGCATCGAAACTGAGCTCCCTGCCATGACAGAGGCGGAGGAGCAGCAGTTGTTGCTCGAGGAGGGGGCTGATAATCTGATGAGGTTAGCAGCCGAAGTCAGTGAAGTGGTGGAGGACGAAGGACACGACCGTTCTGAGTCCGAAGCCATGGAAACTGAAGCTTCCGAGGAAGTGGTGAAGGAGGAGCCGAAGCTTCGGGTGAAGGCCAAACCCGTAGCTGAGGCAAGTCCGAGGGACAAAGGGGAGACTGTTGTCGACCCTGATGTCCTACGCCGCTCTCCGAGGAAGCAGTCAGCACCCCGGAAAAGTGAGGATGGATCCCAGTCTCCATCGAGCCCTAAAAAGGCTGACGATGAGGACATGGAATCCCGGGGCAGATCCCGAAGTCGCAGATACCCTGTCGGTGGCAAATCGGGATCCGCATCCATGACCCGAGGCGGGTCAAGTAGGTCGGAAGAGGAGAAGAGAAGCAAGAGCGCGGTGCCACAACCAAGCACCAGTTCTGTTTCTGCTGGGACCACCTCTTCCAAGAAACAGAAGCAGAATCCGAAGCTGTCCTTTAAGAAGGTGAGAAGGGTCCACAAAGCTCGGATGTCTGTGTGGAGAGCTAGGGTTGGTGAAATCGGGGGAAGTCTAGAGCACTTCAAGGCTGTAATGGATAAGCCCGACAATACAGCACCCATCAACCCTGGTTCGGACAAGCCAGGATTCCGGTTTCCTTCTGATGGTCCGGAATCAGACTCAGACGACGTTGATTTCCCCGGGACAATGAAACGCTATGAGTCCGAGATCTGGCCCGAGCTGTTGCAGGAGGACAGCTTGGATGAGGGCACCTTGGGAAAGCTCAAGATGTCCCCTATGCTCTGGAAGCCAGGACACCGTTGCCCCTTCTTGGTGTGTCGGTACACTGGTTTCCGAGATGTGGGTGTAAAAATTTACACCACCCGAGAGAGGTTCTTTCGCCATTTGTGCGAGTGCCACGCCCCCCTCCGTCAAGCCTGGACTTGCCCGTACACTAGCTGTGCACAGGTCCTGGATCGGAAGGGTGAGCTTATCCAGCACTTGATGAATGGTGAGGTGAGACAGCACAACCTCAGTCGGGAGAAGGCCCAGGCCCGCATGGTGAAGGACACAGTAACCGCCGGAACAAAAGAGAATCCTCTCTTTTACAAGATGGTGTACTTGTCCTTCAATCACCTGAAGGTCTTAAGAAAGGCACAGGCTGCAGTCCAGACCCGGCTAAAGGCTGCAGAGAAGGCCGAAGCTAGGAAAGCCTCTTCTTCCTCCAGTTCTGGGCTTAGCAAACCCGCAACTGGACAGCAAGACTCGGTATCGGTGAGCTCTGCTTCCAGCAGCGTTGCCCCTGAGTCCGGAAGTAGGCCCGCTTCGGACAAAAAGACCTCCAAGAAGACGCACAAACGACAGTCTTCGAGCCATCCGGAGGCACCCATCACCAAGAAGGGCCGCAAAACCCAGCAATGGGTGGAGCAAGCCAAGGAAGATCTGCCTTCTCGCCATGACACCCAAGAACTGGTCCGGGCAGTTGACGTTAACGTCGAAGCTGCCCTGACGGATCTAGAGAAGGCAGCCATAGCTCTAAGCGAGGGGGTACGTCGGTCAATTGCTTCGTTGACCACGCCCCTTCAACGTTTGGAGACTGTGGAGAGTAGGATTGATGAGGTCGCCAACCTCCGAGAGGAGAACAACCAACAGGCGGTCATCATCAAGACCCAGCGCGCGTCCCTAGCCCAGAAGGACAATCAAATCCGCGATTTGATGGAGGCTAACGCGCGGCTGAGGTCAAGGTTGGAGTCCGCGGAGTCCAGTTCTCCGCCGGAGCAGGACCCAACAGAGAGTGTGGGAGTCACAGATCCATCTGCCCCCACTCTACATGTGGATGGTGGTCAGGCTGGGGCGATCCAGGTCAATGCCCTCCAACTGGATGTACTATCACAGTTGTTGGGACAGATCGGGAAACTCCCCCAGATGGCCCAGATGGGTGTTAAAACACCTAGCCATCCTTCAGCATCCCCCTTTCGGATGATTGTGTCCCCCGAGACTTCTCGGACGGTTCCCGCTGCTGCTGCTGGATCCGCAGCTCAAGCTGCAAGGCAGCAGCAAACGCAGAGGTCCGCGCCCCGACAACGCTCACAGAGCAGGGCCCGGACTTGGCTAGAGGGAAGCGGTCTGGGACAGGGAGGAGTGGGAGCATCAGATCTCGGAATCCACCAATTGTTTGGACCCGAGAAAGTGATCTCCCCTCTAAAGTCGTCGCCCGGCTCTGGTATGCAGGCACCCCCCACTCCTGGAACCAAAACTGGCCACAGTGACGTGGAGGATGATGCCGACATGGACATGGAGCAGGACGACGAGAAGGACCCTCATCGCCAGTGAAGGAGGATGACCATAGGACGGACCAGACGACAACACGGATCGCCCACGAATGATGCTCGGACTCGGAATGGAACGACCTGTGTGGATGATGATGACTGGACTGATTTATGGACTTGGAAATGGATACGGACGCACTCGGATTGACACAAAGATGAATCGGACTACCCACGGATATTAACCACTGGAACTAAAGTAATGAAGTAATGAACTTTTCTCTCTTATTTGTTATACTACAGAATGTAGTAGTGAGATTTATTTTTCTCACAGAGAGCCGGAGGAATTTTTTTTACTTTTTCGCCATTTACACGGATCATTTTTATCTTTCCACTTGTATCAGTAGTGAGGACACTAAATGCTCCTGCTTGTACTTGTCTATGATCTTTTATTATTGTGTTGAGTGACTTTTGTGTTTACTCGTGGTGATTTGTATTATTTTTCCTCTTTTCATATGCTTTATTGTTCTATTACCCGATTTTTAAACAATGTTTTAAACTCTTTAAAAGAAAGAGGGGGTATTGTAGTGGTCGTGTGTTTTATGGGTTCCGGAATAGTGCAGTCCGGGAGTCCGAGACTGTCCGCTGGTTGATTCCAGTCCTTTCGGACTGACGCCAGAGGGCAGTCAAGGGCTCTCGGATCTATCCGAAGCACAGACCCTGGAAGAGTGGTCTGTAGCTTATTTACTATTATTTGTATTCATCACTTTATATTGTGTCTTTTCCTTGTATATTGTCATTTTATGCTATGCAAATGTTCCTTTATGTGTTCGTACCCAATCTCTGGTTTTACTTATTCTTAACTTCGCTTTTATAAGAATATCTGTGATATCGATATTCTCCACACCTTGTTAATACTATTTCCTATTGTATATGTTCCCTTTCTGGCTGGTCCAGAAAGGGTTGGTCTAAGGTTGTGAGGTAATAAAACCAGAGTATGAGAGTAATTCTTGTTCCGTTTTATTCCTAAGCTAAGAGTCCCGAACCGAGTTCACTACAGCTGTACAATTTAAATCATTCACATTAAAACCAGACAATGGGGTCGTTGCATAACAAATGTCTATCTACAACATCCTAGACATTTTTTTCTACGACTACGAGGTCTGTTTGCGACTCGTAAAAATAAACGATAGGTGCATTTCATAGGCCTAATAGTGAATTGTGAATTGGAGGATTCCTCGTGGCTTCAAAAATGACATTAAATGATAATTTAAAGGTAGAGAGGCATTAAAACGCTAAAATGGTACATGGGAAAATACCATCCATAATTGTAGGCCTAATTCATTATAATTTTTAAAAATTTGCTTAGGCCTATATTACTTTCATCTAAAAATATGCTAGAAAATTATGAAACCTATTTTGAAGTACAAAAAAATAAATAAATGAGCAATGTATCAAATTCATAAAATATCATCTAACATTGAATAGCCTAGTGGTATATTTGGAAAGATGAATTTGAACTTTTTTCACTATTAAGATATTTTAAGATGGGTTAATGTGGTATCAGTGCATCGCATAGCATGTTTGTTATGCAAGGCAGAATATTAACCCAGTGAGTATGGCATTGTTTATTTTTTCACCAAAGTGATGTGTGTCGATATTTTTTCCATGAAATAAATAACCATAACCATAAGTATTCAGGTTTGAATATTGGTCTCATTACGGCCATTTTTAGAATAAGAAATATTCAAAAACATTTATCATGTCAGTATTGGCGCAGAGTAGAAAATCGATCGTGGATGCCCAGAGATGTAGGCCTACAATGTCGTAGAAGATGTTGTAGAAAGTTATGCAATAGGCTACAGTCGTCGCAGATGGCTGTCTACGACGTCGTAGAATCAATCCACGAGCTCGCAGATTGTTATGCAACGGGGGCAATATTTTACTTCTTCTGACCCACTCTTCCAATCTTTGCCAAATGACATTCAGAAGCTCACAACGTATAAAAAATGGCTAATTGTGTCGTCGTCGTCACAGTAATCACAATTCTTAGATTTTTTTTAAGTAATCCGATTCAAATAGCTGTTGCATTTGATCGTTCTGTGGAAAATTCTGTACTGTAACGACTGCCATTTTGTGATCTTATTACATTCGTAGGGTATTACAAACTTTTTCTTCCAGATATCTTTCATCCCTAAAAATTTAAGCCTACTGTTAGATTTGGGGGGGGGCACGTTCTAGACAGTAGAAACTGTAGAATTAGTCAGGCTTTCTGCTATAATATACTTCGTTCCAT
Organism: Sthenelais limicola; assembly: GCA_942159475.1. Taxonomy (NCBI): domain Eukaryota; kingdom Metazoa; phylum Annelida; class Polychaeta; order Phyllodocida; family Sigalionidae; genus Sthenelais; species Sthenelais limicola. Next base: position 108,688,221 of record OW804096.1, on the reverse strand, counting down.
AGTTTAAACATCTCTGTATAAAAACCGCATACATTTGCTCGTTATTACATGTTTAATATTTTCTCGATAAAAAGGTTCAGATATTCCTATCCATTTTGGTTGATCATTATATAGCATTCTCTGTATCATATTAGTCTGGATAATTTCTTCTATGCACCTCACGTTCAAACCACCATTCTCATAGCTTTGTTTTTAGAAAATTACAGCTTATTTTGACCCCCCTCTTACCAAACATCATCGTTTTAGTTATACATTTGATTTCTTTAATCACATTTTTGTCTAATTGAACACAAGCCAATACATGTTGCACAATAGGAAGAATCAAGGTATTATTTATCACTGTTTTTCCCTTCAAAGACAGATTTCTTGAGCTCCATATGCCAACGACACCTCTCATTTTTGCCAATGCCATTTCATAATTCGTTGATGCTTCTTTGTCTCTATAGTAAGGATTAAATATACAAATAGGACTAACCAGAATTTGTATTGAATTTTCCCAACTAATTCCTCTGCCGCCCTTTGACTTTGGCCGTGCCTTCTGAATTTTAATTTCTTTGGTCTTATTTAAATTTAATCTCAGACCTGTACCTTCTCCAAAATCTTTAATAATTTCCATCCATAGATCTGTCATCGGATGTGAATAAGGTGGTGTCGTCAGCATATTGCACAATTTTGTGCTCAATATTACCAGTTTTTATTCCCCTAACACTCTCATTCCTTCTTATACTGTTGGACATAAATTCCACTGCAATAGTGAATAGATAAGGTGATATGGGATCTCCTTGTTTTACCCCCTTTTGTATATCCCGGAAGTCAGCTCGCCTTAAATATTTGAAGCTAACCCTATTTAAGATCATTTTTCAGTTTTGAATTTAAAATAGAAAACAAATGTCTTCGTATTTATTTTTACAGAACTTACCAAAGGCATGACTTTACTCGACATGTAAAATCATTCCATTATTTATTACAGCAGGGTGTGGGAAAACCCCAAGCCAATAGGAAGGAAACCCCTTGATGTTGTGGCTCGGCCCTTGATGATTTGCACTGAGGTCCAACATCTTAGAATGATGTTCCTTTGGTCAGAACCTTGAAAGAGGACTGTACGCATATATATCTATACCAAATAATTACTCACACCCAATTAAACGGTATCTGCCTTGGCGCCAATACAATTGTTTCCCATGCTGGCTGCATGCACTAATATGGCACAGTAATTTTCGCATGAAATTATTGTGCATTATATTCGAACACCATATCTTTTTCAAGAAGATAATGATTGTTTGATTCCCTTTGTATTTAGTGTTTTTAAACATTTAAGGACGATGGAGATAAAATAAAAATGCTTGAAAATGCTGATATTTTATAGCTTGAGAGAACTTCCCTCGTAATTAGTGACATTATATAAGTATTTCATAGAAGCAAACTGCCGAGAGATTAGCGAAGGGCTAATTGGGGTTAATTAACTACAAATAGGAGAAATTAGAGAGAACGATACTTAGAAAATAAAGACTTTACCATAAGAAGCAAGATGCAAGCTTACTTGCACGGCAACATTTACTACATTACAATATTACTCTAAGGTTTAATGACTGAATTCTAAGTTGAAAACACAATTTTATAGGATCAACCCTTGACGTCCTCCTATATAAACTTTTATCCCTTTTGTTGTTAGATCCTTTGCCAGGTTCCGGTATTGATTTTAGTGTATCTACTTTCCCTTTGCTAACCGCCAATGATGGGCGTCACGGACACTGATTTTACTACCAGGTGGCAGTGTAAACTGGGTTGCCAAGATCACCGATCCGTAACGTTTCTTGTCAGTGGCCCGCGCTTGTGCTTCTCTGGCCAGGCGTCAAACACCACCTAATGTCCAGTTTATTTTACTTGAAATCTTGAGGCTCTTCTTTACCAAAGCCTCGGACTTACAGGTGTTGTTTTAGATAAAAAAACAAAAACGCTGACTGACACCACAGATCCAGGAGGGGCCACCCTACCCCTTTGGTTCACTTCAGGTAAGTGAGGAGGATGATCTACCCTCTAATTTGATATTACAAATAGACTAGAGGAGGCGCATATTAAGTGCTAGGGCCATAGTTGCCATACACTGAGTGTTGGGATCAGAGATGAAATTCAGTGAAGTTAACCGGGCACAATAGAGCCTGTGGCGTACAGAAGCTTACACAGACTACCCTAACCCCCTTTTCCATTGCAGATGAACTGTGTACCTTGTCATGAATCCATCTCCTAGTTACCAACTCTATAATATATAATATGATCCAGCATTGTCTTACAATCTGTACTCGGTAACTATAGATGTTCTATCCATTGACCCTGTATCAACCAGAGGATATCCCAAGAATGAAATCCGAAGCCCGTAGATAATAACAGAGAACTAATTACCAGGTGTGTTTTGTAAGAGGGTGGGGTGGGCTTAACTTAGACACGTTCGGCAGACAAACTATATAAAAATATCTAAGAAAAGGTAAGACCTGGAACAATCATTATATATCGCTCAGAATGACTTTTTATACCAACAAACATATGTTGGAGCAATTGGCACTGACAGGTGTCAATTACAAATTCCATGCACATCTATTTCAATATAAATAGAAAATTTCAGAATTTTGATTTGTTAAACTCTTTTCGGATTGAAATTAGAGAACTCAGGATGACCCTCTTGCCTTTCAAACAGGACATCAGGTTTCAAACAATTTTGTCTCCCGCTAAACAAAATAAGTATAATGGGGATTAAAATTAGCCCAGCCCCCCGGCAGTATGGTTGATATGACACATTGTTTACTTTTATATTGACCACTCTCTGCAGTGATTCAAATCAGACCCTTAACGTGGTTATCGGATCTTGCATGTCTATGCATAATGGTCTCCATTCTCCGTCGTCTGGACACAACAATTCCTATCCCACCATTGACCTTTGGAGGATTTACACCTTCACTTCAAGTAAAATTTCCTTATGTATAATGTTTTTCTGTCTCTATTACCAGCTGTAATTTTTATGGAGGCCTTGTTATATCCCGAGGCTAAAACAATAATTATCTCTCTAGTGGAGATGCGATTTAGATATATTTGTAGGTGCTGATTATAACATTGATAACCAACGATTGCCCTCTCTTTAGGTAAACCTACTAACAACAAAAAGTATGACAATTTAGCCAGTGCTCCTTCGGAAAAGGTGACTCGTCACGAATATATTCCCGATAGCTGGAATAGTGTAAGCTATTGTCGTTTTACCATGACAATACATTGACAGTAACTGTCCAGCCATAAACCGCTATTAAAATGTAGCTCTGCGTAAGTAATTTAGACGTTGACTAGGTCCCCCCTTTAGCTTACTTACACGTGAAGTGCTCTTTCTACAGAATTATAAATATTTTTTATCCTACTCGAAACCAAAAATGAATCCTTTCTATTCATAGGTGAATCTGAAGAGTCACACTTTTAAAAAGAGAGACATAAAGCGAATAATATATTTAAGACCTTTATATAAAGTGTCCTTTACAAGGGCTGTCCTGGGGCCTGGTAGAAGGAATTTATAGCAGTGAAGAGCTTAATGTTCTTTCGTCTCTTGAGGTGAAATGATCTTCTTATCAAAGGGAGGTACCGTTTCTTCTGAATAATAAATTGATCTCCAATAAATTCCATTGCAAATAATTGACATGCCATATATATGTACTTTTCGCAAACTTTCTTCTCATAAAGCTGAAATGGGATTCAAACCACGAAGGGCCATTTCATTATAATATTGATTACACATTATGGAACAACGTAATGGTCTTTGAAATAACCATTGAAATGATAACTAATATGGGAGTTTCAGGAACATGTAATATATAGCGTACATATACTGTTAACGTTTCCTCATGCTTCATTATTATCATAGTGTTGTTGAATGATTAAAGGGTCACTGAACGGGTTGATGGTCATTTTTGAGGTAGCAAATATTATGGATCCATGAGTACCAGACCCATGTCTCAATTTTTAAGGTTTCATTTATTCCTGTGTGACGTCAGAATGTAGCACTTGAAATGTACGCAATGCCCCTCTCAACTTGTTTATTATGTACATTGTATGTTTATTTCAAGACTTTGGCCACATTGTGATGTAGGCTAACAGTGGCGGCCTGAATGGAGTGATAAACTGTGGAACTATTTTTTCCCCTTCTAAATGGGTAAAACTCACTAAATGTTAGGTTGCACCAAGTACTACTGGGCCATTATATTTGAATAATAGCCAAGAACTTTTCTCCTAATATTTTGGGGTTTAGTGACTCTTTAATATTTCTATTTGCAATAATTTGGTTAATCATATTGTTGACAGTTGGGGTTGCCATTCAGTCATATTGGTCTAATTCGGTGCTGGTCTAATAAGGTTTTCCATTGAGACGGATCAATACACCTTTTTTTAATAGGTGCCTACATTCCTAGGTATTCCTAAAAAAATGTACGTAACTACTGCTCATGATGTAATGGGGAAGCTTCTCCCTTAATCGCCGAGGTTGGACCGGTTTTTACCATAGCAACCTTCCTTATTTAAACAGACAGCGACAAAGATTTAACAGACATAAAGGTGGATAATGAGTGGTAATATAATAAAATACGAACTGGTAAACCATCACGAATAGCCATGGCTAATCGCCAGGAGGACTATAGAATACTGATATAAGTCGCCCAGGCGAATGCTCATTATAAACTACACTGGCGATTCACAAACAAAAGAATTAACAGGCAGATGGAGCGATAGTGATTCACCTAAAAACAAAGGGAATCGCCATTCTCTTATTCCCTTTACAATATAGCCCTGTTGTCATTACAAACATCCTACCCCAAAGCAGAGGAAATGCAATGAGATGATAATCTGCTAGCATGCAGACTCTGCCTTCTCAGGGTCACTAGGCTTTGTATCTCTTGGCCTATGGCATGACAATAAATAATTTAGTCCAAAAATAGCTTAATAGCCATGCTTTACCGTTGGCCGAGGGTTGAATCTTATTGCATGCTACAATTGCCCCTTCCGCAACAAGCTTTTTTCATTGAAGTAAATGAAAATTTGTAAATAAATAAGGCTGCCAAAGTGGAACATGGGTTAGCTTAAAGCAATGTAAAGCTCTTCGTTATATATGGACCCCTGTCGTAAACACATCTAGGCTCTTTAAATAGGACTAGTATATGAAAAATAGTCACAATTACTCATGTCTTGTGAATATTTGTGTGTACATAATTAGTTAGACTAACGCCGGCTGGGCAGCGAGGCCTGTCATTCTTTAGTTATCAATCTAATGATTTTAGGCGGTAAAAATCAAGAAAAAAAGAATTCCAACTGCATGTCTAGATACAAGTGGCCCAGCTGTGTGTATAAGCTTCAGTTACCCTTAGTCTTCCCGCCAAACCGGATTTTTCTCCTTCACTCTCATCAACTTTCCTATTTTTGTCGTCGATTCGTTCCATGGATATGCTTGTGGTTATCTAGAACTGCTGTTTTTCAATGTTACCCGTCTCCCCCTCCTGCCATCTGTAGTGTAGTAGACAGAGGAATCAGGTCGATTGTAGAGTATATCGACGTGCACCAACATCATGAAAAATTAACACCGCCAGAGAATTAATTCCTTGTCACCAATGTGTTGTAAAAAATCACAACTCACACGTTTAATTGACACCCTTCTGATCTGGTGGATTGGATGGCTCCTGGTTCCGACAAAGCTTTTTAAAAGTTACCTTCAATATGTATTAGTAGATAGATCTATATCATTTAGATTTCTTAGTCGATGGTCACATGCCTCTATATTATAACGTTATTTTGCTACAAACATTTCCAATCCGAGGTGTTAACAGTGATTATAGACCGATGCAAACTGAATGGCGAGGGTAGGCCTATTTATTGATTTTATAAAATGTTAATTTTTGTGTATGTGTTGTAACATATGTTTCTCTGTGTTGTATTTCATACCACCTCAAAAGCAACTTGTCCCAACGTCTAAATGAAAAAAAGCTAATATAATTCTTAGATTGAGAGCACCATACTAAGTTAGGTCTACTTAGTATTAAAGCTGCATTCTCAGCTATTACAACAAACAAAATCTTACCGAATTTACTCGTATTATCACTTACAGGACTAAATTTATCAATATTCTGCTGATGTTATATGTTTATACAAGAATTTCCTGTGTAGAAAATCAAGTCTGTTCCCGAGTCAATGGTAAAGTGATCAATGCCTCGTCCATAAATTACAGGAAGTTGTCTAATAGTTTCACAAATCATAACAAAATTAGCATGTAGAAACCTTTATACAACCTCGAATGGTGGACTTTTTTTGAATGATGGATTTAATGAAAATATCTGTTTTTAGAGATCCAGACGATGTTGTCAGGAGTAGGGGCATTAATGTAGAGCCAAAACCCCATTTCCAAAACGGCACACATAAGTTACTCTCTTCCATGTCATCTCACTGTTTTCTGCGAATAGATGGGAAGGCCTTAGAAGTATTACTTGTGAATAATTGACTTCACTTCTCAGTCTCTTTGACATCAAGAAGACGAATGACTGGCAAGGGCATTATTACCAGCCACAAAACCAGCGAAAATGAAAAGATACAAAGGACAAAACTATTAGGAATATCTGCCCTGAAAAACATAGCTGGTTAATAATATAAGTATTGTATGTTATAAATAACAGTCGGCTTTCATGAGATAGTCGCTGAAAGGTGTGGATAATCACTGGCCTGGTGACAAATATTCTGTCTGTGAATAGAAGATTACTAACAGCAATGTTGAAAGATAGCACGTAAGATCCAGGGGTATAGAAATTCAAGATCAAACACAATTGAGAATACTAGAAATGAATATCATTCATCTCTACTCCAAGAGAAGGGCTTTTGTGTTCTTATCCCAAGATGTTAAAACCTTCGTTGTGTTGGGACCAATAACTCATGGGACAGCATTGTAGATAATAGTCTTCTTAAAATGTACTTAAGTGTAAGTAATATTTAAGGTAAGATGCTATTGACTATTACAATATTATATAGTGGTCGTTTAATAGTTCCCACTCCGACATTGTCAAGTTGTCAAGGTACCTCTTGGCCTCCTGTCAAATCTTCAAACACAGACCTTGGAACGCAAATTGTTGAGTAACTTTATTGGCCTTTGTAGGTTACAAAGCCCTGGGGAGCGTCCAAATACCATACCTATTTTTGGGTTATTCATATCAATAAGGATTAAACTAACCATATACCTCTGACAGAAGTAAAGCTATGTTATTATTGTCATTAAATATTCACAGGGGTTACGTCTGTCATAAACATGGGACGAATTCCAAACGATGGTATCGTCCTTGCATACCTTGCATTATTCTTTTCAAACGGCTTCCAAATGTAGGAATAACCATCAGATCAGCATCCAGGTACTTTATCACTTTATCATCACCTGACATGTATAACAAGGCCTACATCAATCTGCCATAAATTCTATAAAAAAAAACGCTCGGACAAAAATATTTTCTCAAAGGAACTTTAAATATCTGAGGGATTCGTATTGTTAATGAAGATTAGGCATCTATCTGAATGAATGCTGTCTAATATACCATATGCACTTCTGTAATTTTCAGCACCTGCTGCCATGTTGCACGAGTTGAACAAACTCAAGATGCATTCATCATTTGTAATATATTCTTATCTTAAAATTGCCGGAAAGGAAACGCCTTAAAAACGTGTTGATGATTACTAGTTGCTAGGAAATATCAAACATATATATATGTGTCTGACCTCAAAATGAAAAATGCATCATACACCCGGAAGATGGTATTCTCTATTGCCACACCTTCATCCCCTGAAATTGCTTAAGATCTTACCTTCTTAGTCGTGCTTAGAGTCCGGCCATTTTAGGCTGAAAAGAAAAGCTCCTTGAGATTGGACCTCTTCAGATGATTGAACTTCACGGAGCCGTTTGCTAGCACCTTTATATAAGCTCCTTTACTTTTAATGGTTTGAACCATGAAGCTAAAACTATTCTTTTTGATGAATGCCATCCTTTGTTGAATCGAGGCATTATTAGGAATCTAAAAAGGCAAATTGTATAGGGTATTATCTTGGCAGCATAGATTTATTATGGTCGAGTCTCAAGAACCAATGAAAACCTCTTGAACTTATACTATCGGCTCTTTGTTAGGATGTCTGACACGAATTACTTTATTCTCCCTTTCTCATGATGAATGCCCCCTGGATTCTATGTAAATTTTACTAAGTAGGGCTATCTCAAATCGCTAGGTCAGTAATCAATATTCACATGCAGGAATAGTCTTTCATGGGATCCTACAAAAAGACATATTAGCAGAGTATGTTATAGGTATTGTTGTAGAAAATACCGCTTAGAGAAAATAGATATAATATTTTCTTTCATTTTTCAGCATGCGGTCCCCTCAGGTAGTCCGGATCATTGTAGCCGGATTCCTGGCTGTCCTCGTTCATACACAGGATGGTAAGTAAAACTCTCCAAAAACTGTGATAATTGTATTATTACAATTCCTGGATTCTTATAATCTCATATTGAATAGTTAGCTAGTGCTAGTTAGCTAAGATTTTTTTATACAACGTCTCTTTAGTACTGGGTTCTAAAAGTTATAAGTAGATTTGTTGGATTATGTGGGGTGCTTGAATCCAAGAAGAATGTTTAGGGCAATTTCCACAGAAAGATCAAAGAGTAATTAAATCAAAATCAGAAAAGGCGATAGGATCTGCCAGAATCTCACACTTTGATTTTGAATAGTATGTAGGACAAACATGGTGCTATACTATTTCTAAGATGGCATGACAGAAGATCCACCTCGATTTATGTTAGTTTTGCGTCAGGTAATTGGTTTATGAGCCCAACACTAATACCTGGATCTCAGAGTGTCGCAAGCATCACAGGATGGTAATCATACATCAATCACATTTTGAGGATTTCTGAGTTTAGAGAACTTGTGGAAATAGTGATGTTGGCTTGAATATTTTGGCCCTGCTCGTCACAAATAGATGTTTATGTGGATTAAAAGAAAGAAAGAACATGCACTAAAGCTTGACTGTCTTTTGCTCGAATCTAAATCCGCTAGTAATAGACATTTTTAAAAGAAACAAATCTAATCTTCAGCTTTTTACCATTACTATTAGAGAGTAATGAGAAAAGGACGATCTGTCTGATCACCCATTATGCCCCAGCGACAGCTGTAAAAGAAATAATAATATCATTTAGGATTACTAATTTCCTAATCAGGATAAGTGCATCATCCTATATTTTATGGATCATTATACCCCTTCGTTATACCCTATTTCACGGGACAAGTGCAAATTAAACAACAGCTATGCATTTGTGGCTCATCACATAGTCATGTAATAGAGGAGTTGCATGAGCAATCCAGTTCAACTGTAAGACATTACTGTTGGCAATTATGTTATTGTTGAATTGTCGATGTTGTCATCAGTTATTTTAAGTGCATCTGGTAGTACTCATTGAGAAGGATGAAGCCCTTTGTTTCCATACCATGTATCATTTATGACTACCAATGTGAAATCACTGTTATAGATCATACAATCAACATTAAAATTTATTTAAATAGTTTTCCGAATGTTACTAATGATGCAACTCCCCTAGCCTTTGACTTTGCTATTAAGACACGTGTCATATAATCACCCCAAAACGTTTAACTCTTGCGCAGCTGTTATAGATGGATGATAAATTTAAGTGCTGATATCAACCAATATTAAAATACCTAAAAATCCAGCACTTCTTTGAGGTTCTTAGAATCATGACGGCAGTGGAGGGAAACAAATTTTGCCATACTGTCTGAGTCACACCCTCGGTATGGCCATTTATACGTTTGATTATTAGATAGAACTTAAACATCACGTTTCGTGATTCTGGCCTATCTATGATTACCTTTAATGGGAACTACTGACTGAGAAGGGCCATTTTCATATTATTGTCCCCAAACAGGTTCCGACCACATTTTAATGTTGACCAAATTTTTCGGACCATTTAGCCCGGTCGGGTCAAATTGCAATACGATATGTTCCTTTCCAGACCATGATTACCTATGAGAAGTTTCAGAATTTATATTTGTTTGGGAGAGTTGAGGAGTAGGTGTTTAAGGCCATGCGCACGTTTAGGCTCCTATTCAGGCTTTCTCCCTTTAGCTGCCCTCTCTCTTTGGTTGAGATGTCCGAATGACACAGATTGCACTCTATGGATCATGACCCCTCTCTGAAAGCCCACCCATCCTCTTTTATATCAGGGTCATATTTACCTCTGTTGAAATCTGGCAAAGAATGCACTATACAACGGTATTTTTCTGCGTCTATGAAAGCTTGTCACAAATCCCCATGAAAGATGGAGTGTCATAATATGCGAATCGGTAAGGCGATTTTTTTTTGTTATGCAAAACGACCGGTCTTGCCACGTAAGATAGTACGACAATCAAATCCAAACCCAAAGAAGTTGGAATTTTGTGGCAGGTTATTTAATTAAATTGCCCTTTTCCACGGCAATGACTATTACGAATTAGTAGTACTGAGTACTAAATTATACACCTTTTCCTTGGAATAAACTAATGGGGATGGATTCATCCCATTGTTAAAATAGGATGGGGGAAATATGGCACAATGTGGATTTGATATCAGTATGTACGTAACACAAGCACTTTAGCAAGCAACAGTTTACCCCAAGTACATCAACAGAAGGCAGTTATAAATAAGTCTTGGTCTGTTTGAGTATGAATTTTAATATGTTTACATTGGCAGCTCGGTTGCCCGGCCATAAACAAACAGGTGTCCTAGGGGAAAAGAAAAAAACTTGGCACTAAACAACAATACCCTTTACTAGCATTCTTTCTGGATTTTTTTAAGCTAAAACATACATAAAACATACACAAATGTTCGTTCAAATAAGATGGAAAGACAGGTCACGACCTGCCAGGGATCTATGGTTATGATATTCTCAGTTACATGATGCAGAGGCTCTTACACAATACGACACCTGGAAATGAACTTTTGTTCTCTAACCTAAACATGCAACGCACGATGTTATGCCTCTACCTCTACTGGAAGCTATGTTGGTGTCATTAATAATAATATTTCTGACAAGCTTGACACCGCTGCATTGTTTTGAAAGGCTTTTCTCCTGTCATATTGATCTATGGAATCCTAATATGTGAATCCCTGTGGTCTGGGTTTGACCTGAATTATCATCTCCAAGCTGTACTGTGGCTATAGTGACATAATGTTAAAGCTTCTCAAACCTATTATAATACAATGAAAGATGATAGTTAATCTTACCTTTAAAGGATGTTGCACTGATGCTAACGATGCAAAGCAATTCCAGAACTGCAGAGGCTCTACGGTTTAAACACTTGCAAAATTATTAAATAAGTTGTTTACATATTGTCAAATATTGTTTTCTATAGAATTTAACTCTAAAGGTGTATACAATATTAGTGTTTGTCCAATCGGTCTTTTGCGTCAGATATATCCCTTGATGCACAAATTATATACATTTGATATACTGATGCTTACCAAGAAAGAACACACTTCTAATTCTGATTAAATCATGCCTTGCCATTAGATATAGATATTATGGACATGATGGCAATCAATGGTGCTGAAGGTAAGACGAACAGGGTGGAACGTAGATTATTCTAGATTTTATGGCATGTTCACCAAATCACAAATCATGAATGAAACACAAAGGCAACCATTTACAGCATTCAAAAGTCCGAATGACGCCCTCACATTTTGACCATTAGCGTTCATAGTGAACATTATATATTTCCATCACATAAAACCAGTTACTGTAAAATTATAACTCTCACATTTGGAGGAACGACTGCACGTGATATTCAGATGATTACAATTTACAGCTAAATGTGGCGGATCAGGGTTATAGACATCGCTTTCACCTGCCATCCTGTGCACAAATTATCCTCCAAATAAGGAAGAATCCCCTTTCACCAGTGTTTCCTCTCACAATGCAATATCTAGTTCCTTTTCAGCGGTGTCGGTTCACTGATGAGGGTGTCCTGTTGATAATCTATAGATTAATCTATAACAGCTATATATATATATACGTACATTGTGTATATCTGACAGAACCAAATGCTAAGTTTCATAAATATATCTTACATCAATTGCTCTCCTGCCCATTAGAAGTAGTATGACCGAAATCGACATGATTAGCAAAATCAGAATATGTAGACCTAAGATTCTCGTTGTAACTTTCAGTAACATACAAGTTACCTTCTGCTGGCACGGCGGAAGTATGGGGTCATCCTGTGATAGCGAGGAACAGAACACAGAGAACTGCTGCACCAAGATCATGGGTTGATTATAATGTACCCATCCCTGTGGGAACACTCAAGAGGTAAACTTTATCTACACAAGCTCTTGTGAATTTAGATTTATCGTCGACCAGAGAACACACGAAATCGGCACACGAAACCCTAAAGTAGGAAGTGTGCAAAAAGCCAACAGGAAAATAATAAAAGCGTGAAACCATATGTGTATATACCAAGTATGAGTTATCAACTATGAGTACGAGTACTTCACAATTGGAACATACATATAATTGCATCCATTATGATGCGCAGATATATACTTACACTTTCTTGCGAATCTAATTGTAGGTCATTATGAACGAATTCTTCCAATACCCACGCACCTCATCAATTTAACTATGCTTGAATGATCAGTGGTTCTTTCTCTCCAGTCATGGATCAAACATTATGTTACCTGTACGCATCAGTGGTTGATCTGATACCACATATGGGGATTTAAACTATGGCTAAATATTTGAAAATGCTCTTAATCTGAGGTTAAATATTTGAAAATGTTCTTAATCTGAGGTACTCGGAAAGATATAATTGGGGTCGAATACTTTAACCGGATTTGTAAAAAGAATATTCATTAACATGAAAATGCACTTTTGTTGGTCTTAATTTTAAATATGGACATTTCTTCAAAATACTATAGAACTAGAACTTTTGAATCACCAGACACCTAGACTCCACGCACTGAAACTGTTTCTTTGTGCGAAGCCGGATCATAAATCTTCGAAAAATATTGGCATGTAATTTGATCTTCAATGCAAATACTTTCCACCAAGGTGAGCTTGACCCAGCTAGAAGTAATTTATCATAATCGTAACCAAGGTTTGTAAAAGGTGGCTGAGATGCAAGTGTGGAATTCCTCAACAAAACTGGGTTGAGTGCTTTGGCTGGTATTGAATGTAAATTACTGTCCCTCTTCTTCTACACAATTGGTCTCTCTCTCTCTCACGTGAACATTCCGTCTTGTACAGGTGCATACATGTGTAAATACTGAAATGGATCTTATTTGATATCTTCTCTTTTCAGCTTTAATTATTATAATCACCAAGTCCCGGGGCCACGGTCCTTTATAAGACTACAAATATGGAAGTCATATTCCTTCACGGAGTATATGCTAGTCTACGAGAAAATAGCACCAATACCTATGACGACGGGTGTAGTCAATGTACGTAGACCATATAAACTGCATTCGTGACAATGGTGCGCCTACTGATTTGAAATAGATATCAAATTACAGAAACCAATAGATATATCTGTCACCATAAAAAAGTACTTCAATAAAAAATGGTCCATTAAAAAAATCTGAACATTTTGATAGAGGCTTTAAGAAATAAAACAAACGTAGAACAATTAATCCTTAAAATGTGTTGGTGTGATTGTAAAGATAGGCCTAGGTTCAAAGTTAATAGTGGAGGGAACACGTATTATTTATTTTATTTCTCCACATTCCTTCCTAGGTTAATGTATCAGGTGATAACTTCCTTATACCGAACGACGCCCGAATGGGTTTTACCTTTGAGGAAGAAACTATACCAATCAGCTTCGACTTCCTTGAGAGCTACAAAGTTTATTTTAGGGGAATCGTAAATGGTGTTTTCCCTCTGGTTGGACAGAATTACACCTTCCAGATTCTTCCCTATCCAGCTGTATATTCTGCGTCGGTCGACGTTGACACACGTGAGTTATTTGTGTTATCTTGTATGATCTTACAACAACATAGCATAGCTCACTAACTTTACCATTAATTTATTTCAATCTACATGATCGTATTTTCCTAATGCACTTGTCAATTGCAGCCCCCACCCCCGGGGATGTGGGGGAATGTCCTTGGCCTTTTTGGATATTTGATGAAATCCCCGACCCCCCAGGGCAAGAAATCCCACCCCCAGGGGCACATTTTCGATGAATATTTTTTTTAGACAGAAACTATTATTGCAAAAATATAAGGGCCATTCTCAGGAAAGTCTTGCAAATGGTGTCTTTGGTCAATATAGTTCTGTAGAGCTGGAGAAAATATTTGTTTGAATTTTCATTAATGTTTGTTTGTTTGTTTGTTTTATTCATAAGCTCATGTATCAAGTACAACATTTTCAGCCTATATAAACATACTTAAATAATAATAATTCAAATTACTTTCTGAAATCATACATTCACTAGTCAAATTAATTACATAATTAAGTTATAGTCAAATAAGTCAATCATTCTGATGCGACACATAATATTATATAGGTAAACTTTTGTCCTTTTTGGGTATAAAGTAAAACAATGAGTGATTTGAGAAAGATGATGTGAGATTTTAAACAATCATAGACGCCGTGCATCCATACACAGAATCCAAAGATCACTATTTGTCTACAACCTTACACAAGAATCACTGTATTGTCAGATATTAATTCTAAACACCAAGAGTGTTTTTATGACATACAGTTTTGTATATCTCTGAAGGTCTCAATGGTCATAATGGAGGTAAGTATGGAGATGGTATACTTTGGAAAATTGTCTGACCTTGACATGCTTTGTAACTGTTATTATAACATGAATAAAAATTCAATATAAGAGAGAATGGTACGAGCCGGCAATAATTGAAAATTTATTGGATGAGATTCGTCTGCATAAGCACCCCTAAGTATGTAGACGAATCAAGTCCAATAAATTTTTGATTATTGCGGGCGAGTTCCATTCTATATTATATGGGCATAAAACTTGATGTGTAAAGTCTGAAAAAAGTAGCCGACTTGGTGACAAAGTAGTTCATATAGTACACATACTGTATGAATATTTTTATAGCACCCCACTTATTACACCTCTCTATTCACGTGTACACAGTAGCAAGGTATAGGGTTGATGGTTTGGCTAACATATACCCCAGCCTCCACCCCCTTGCACCCAACCCCAATCCCCTCAACAACCACCTCCCATAAGCCCTACCCCCTACCCTAACCCTACCCACAACACTAAAGGATCTTGACATTTCTAGTATAGGGTACACTCAAATTAGAGGACCCCATCATGTTAAGCATGTCATGTTCAGGCCTTACACTATTGAAACACTATATAGAGGGTGGTTGCAGCCTGTATAGTTCAAACATGACACAGCTGCTGTCCAAAACACTGTGTGGACTAGTTAGGGGTTGACTCTCTTAGCCAGTTTATTACATATGTACATGATTTCAATGACATGATACAGGGGTGCTATATGAAAAGTCAAATCGCATACCAATGCTATACGGGTTGTCATGGAAGCGTGTGACCCAAATAATGAATTTGATTGGTTCACAACGTCACGCTCTCCGCGGCTGAAGCGTGGCGCTGCCTTGCATGTTTCAAAAGTTTTCAGACATTGCTCCAATAATTCATCAAGAAAAACATTACTAAGAAGGTAAATACAACAAATAAATCGATAAATATGTATGTAATAAATATCTAATGACCCTCTGTTTGGTTTCAAATCGATCTCGTCGCGTGCGATTTGACCCTCCGTCTCGATCGATTTGAAACCTGCATCGGGCCTTAGATATAAGCATCTTACCATCTAGTTGTACATGCTGTCAAAAATGACTGTACAGGGTGGAAAACTAAAAAAAAAGCAGTTCCATTGTCACACTCGGAAGTGTTCACATGTCTTATTTGAAGCATCAATAAATTCTACACAATAGCCATGCTAACCCTATAAAAACACATATACATTGTATACATCAATTTGTGTCACTGGTGGAGAGATATCAATACTATCAAGGGCCCTGTCCAAAGATTATTAAGAACACTAGTCTAAATCAAGAATATTATTTGCAGACCTGTCAAACAAAAGGTTAATTTGCATCAAAAGTAGACGTTATATTCATTTCCATCAAAAGGATTTACAATTATACTCGTAGGTATAGTAGGCAGTGAAGGACCCACTGGAGCTACAGGACCAGTAGGACCAGCAGGACCAAGAGGACCAGTAGGCAGACCGGGAGACAATGGTCCTATGGGACCTAAGGGAGATAAGGGAGACAGGGGAGAAGCTGGGACACCAGGACGCCCTGGACAACAAGGAGAACCTGGGAGACCGGGACTTGAAGGTCCACAAGGCATACCAGGACAAAATGCAATTGGTATTAATTTACGATTCTACTCGTAATTATTATTCAAACCCTAACTAGTTCGTCTTTGCATATTGATTTATTGCTAAACTACATGAAATGGTGACATGGGGCGTCACAATATCTGAGGTCAACAGGCGTCATCTGTCCACAGAAAAAAAAATATAATAAATGATCATCATTGATCCCGATTTATTCCCAAGTCATTTTCAATTGCAAGACACATACTTATATTTCCATCAGAAATCGACGAGTGTCGAGAAGGTGGGAACAATTGTGAGCAGGATTGTATCAACACCGTGGGCAGCTATCGATGTGATTGTAACCCGGGCTTCCAACTTAATCTGGATGGAGCCACGTGCTCAGGTAATTTTGAAATAAAGCACTATAGGGATACGTATATAGGATACGTAGGTAAAGTAAATGTTTTTATACTTTTAGGAATACTGAATAGAGCAAACATTAAATCGGTTACAAAAAGAATAACTTTCCTTTACTGGTATTTTGCAGAAATTGATCAGGGCTTTCCTATTTCTCTTTCATTCAATTAGTGGGTATACACCCTAATGGTTGCAGGGTGCTGTGGTATTTTAAGCCTATTATTCATCTACTTATTCATCTATGTATTCATTTATTTATATAATATTATACAAATGAATAAAAAAAAATAATAGCCTTATAAACGTGTGTATAGCGCTCATGAATACCAGCAAGCCAAGCAACCAGCCCCCGATGGGCACAGGTTCAAGGCTCAGCCTGGACGCAGAAACTCTTACTTAATATATAGAATTTTAGGCTTTCCTGTCGATTAGTCTAGGTTTCGGGTGTCACTAGGGTATCTATCCTAAGCTGGACGCAGGATTCAGTGCCTCCACCCCACCCCACTTCCCAGGTGAGGGGGGGGGGGGGGACGGGAGGGGGTGCACACCCACAAAGTAGACTGACTTTAAACTACTATGTATACACGACTTACTTCTCGATACAGATGTGGATGAATGCGGGGAGGTATATCAAGGCGGATGTCAGCATGGATGTATCAATATGATCGGTAGTTTCCAATGCACATGTGCAGCAGGATTTGTACTGAGTAGAAATGGAAAGACTTGCGAAGGTAAGGCTTTAATATATTGGGTGTGTTCCCTTATTTACTATCGGCAACTCGAAAAAGCGGCATCCCTGGTTTTTCTCTGGTTTCTAAAGATTTGAAGAATACGTCATAATGGTCATTTGCTTTGGAATTGGTAATTTAAACAATGATCCTTTAAAATTTACTACACAAATCCTTGCCTACTTTGTAATCGTCTGGTTTCTCTCATTTACACCATTTTACCATGAAGTTATTATAATATTCATTTTTTCATTGCAGACGTTAATGAGTGTACTACAGTAAATCGCAGTAGATGTACTATTTGTTTGAATAGCTACGGGAGTTATACGTGCTTGCGACTTTCGTATTCAGCCAAGAATCCTGCCAGTATTCCTAGTAAGTCTCTCCTAACTAGGTGAAAATATAGAAGTAAATGGAAATAAGATTGAGTCAGAAAGATTATGCACCTCCGCATGTTCCCGTGTAATTGATATGAGCAACATAATTTCTCAAAGACAAAAGTGAAGTTGTCTCTCAAAATTCCATCTTGGCATAATTACCTTTTTCACTGCTTTATTTCCCTCAAACAAACAATCATATGGACCCCTATCCCATAAGCAATTTTCATCAGCTATGTATTAGTGTCATCTTATTCTATTCACGATAGACAAAGATAAGACTAATACAATTCATACAAGAAATCGTGGGACGTCTTACGATTTTCCTCAAAATAGTTTTAGCCGTGGGTTACATTCTACTTTTGACTTACAATGTTTCTTTTGGGGGATGATTTATCTCCCCCCATATATCCCATCGCTCTGTGGTCACATAAAATAATAGGTGTTTTGATGGACAGTTTTAGTTCCTTCTTTGTTTCATATTCTCTTATTTCTTTTGGCATGGTATTCCATAGAATAAGAAATTGGTACACGAGTGATTTCATAAATACTTTCTGAGGTTGGTTTGGGTACTTTTAATTTCATCCCAAGTGCGAGACTGCATAGGTTTACTGTTCTCTTGTCAAATGTTTCCTCTACCTTCTCATAGTATGGATCATCGTCTCTGTCTGAAGTGTAGCTTCTTTATATTATATATATATATCTCGAACTCTCCCCCAAGGTGTGATAACAAGAACTGACAGGTTCAGGTGTAGGTTCTTTATCATATATCTCCAACTCTTCCCACGGTCTGATAACAAGAACTGACAAATTTGTTCAACTTAAAATGGGCGCAGAAGTAAATGAAGAAAGATATACTATAATAAGTTATCATTTTGAAATAAGAACGAATTTAATTTTGAGTATTATTTTCCAAGGTGTCACGTTCACATTTGTTATCATTCACATTTGCCATTATTTCTCTATAACCATTCCTGTTGTTTGGGGTGAAATGGCGCTCTTAGATACAATTCAATGTAATACATACTGTGGATGTGCTAAGCTTGTGTTTACTGAATGAGACATTTAAACTGCGAATAGATGACTATATACCAGACTTAATTCTCACTCTTTTCATTATGTATCTTAAGTTAGAAGAAATTTGAAATAACGTTCTCCATTTTCTACACCATTCATTCGGTCATCACCTTTCTCTCTCTCTCTCTCTCCCATTCCCGCTCCCATTCCTGTCGCATTGAAATTTGCTATCACTCACTATAGGACTCTATGGGGAAAAGTGGTATTTTCTTCGAGAACAACAAAAATAGACATGCTGGTGGGGCAATAGGGATTGCTTAAAACAAAGGGAATCGCCATTCACTTTACAATTTGGTCAAATTATGTGCATGTGTTCGATATTGATCAAGTGATTAATGTCGGGTCATTGTGGCGGGAAGCAGGGCTTGATTTGTCATATACGTCATGTGACGTCATCGGACAGACGTCTCATCGTCCTCTCATCTCCTGTCGACGTCCATAGACATTCGTACAATATTTTTTCTTCCCTCCCACCTCCCTATATAGCATCTTCATTATTATAAATTAATAATCAAGGGTAATTATCTTTGTGCTTCTGGAGATGATATCACTGAACAATGACTTTCACCGAAGATAACAAGACCTAAATATAAAACTATCTTGTCAAATCCAGAATATAGAATGTTTATTCCCCATAGAATAAATAAAACATTTCAAATCAGTTCTGTGTTCTCGTTCATAATGAGAGAGTAAGTCAAATAGCATTGTAATAACTTCAAAATTACCTTTCTTGAAACAAATATTTTTAAGTAACCAATACCCTGGTAACCTCATCCGAGGCGAAAGTAAAGACATGTTGAAGGTTTGAAATCAGTACATGTATGTAGCCTGTAAAACCATTTTACTACTACTTTGTGTACAGTCTCAAGTGTCGCAACTCTGCGAATAACAGTGTGGATATAGTCGGTGTATAACAATGTTTGTTTGGAGCCATGAATGACTTCCCAACTGAATTTGTCATTGTGTGGAGCAACTGGCGAAAAATGTGTTAATACTGAAGTTCGTGGCTCAATTTGTAAATATGTGAAATGCAAAAACATAGATATCGCAGGTCATAGAATACTATGTGCGACTAAAAAGTCGTGGATGTGAGTAGCGGGGCTTTTATATGGAGAAATTGATTATGATATTGATGATTTCAGATTTTTATTGAATCGCCATTGAAGATCCCATGTTGCTCATCTATATTTCATTTCAGATCCACCTGATCCATCAGATCAAGGTTCCAGTGCCGCTCTCATTATAGAGACAGCTCCAGCGGCGACACTTGTTGCAACATCAACCGGAACTATCGTATGGATGACGACCATCAGCGTCATCATTTTCGTCGTAGTATCCGTCAGCTTCCGGCGCTGGCGTCGAGATTACTGTCGTCCGGCAGCTGGACGCGAGCGCACTGACGACGAAGAATCGCGCGCGGATACAAACAGCATTAGTGAAGCGGACACAGACGCCACATCTTGTCGCTTTGACAGTTTATCATCAAGACAATGCTTCGCTAATGGTGGATATAACAAATCCAGCGATGACCCAGCGCGAGGGGTAGAAATGACAACACGTTAGAAATTTTTTATTTTTGTTATCCAAGTATTATGATTCACAACCCAAACCCGCTTCTCATGTATTCATATATATTTCTTTGTATGATTTCATTCGACATGAGCACATTTTTTATAATGTTGACAAATGAAAAACGCTCGTGTTTTTTTAGAATCACTGATTTCGCAAACATTTTTATTCAGCCAAAAGTGTACATAATATATCTCATCATCACAGACGGAAGGGAACTGCCTAATTTTTGGCCGTTTTCCCATTATAATTCAGGGCATTGCCGGGAGTTGTGGATGATTCTTTTTTTCTTATTAACAAAAGTTTAGTGTTGAAGATGGTTTTACGTTGAAATCAAGACTTAATGTACGTCCTATTTCATGTTCACGCTCCTGACCCCATTCGATTAAAATGGCTAGTAAATGACAAGGAGTTGATTGAGTTGAGGACGGGGTGATTCTTTTTTTTTTGTCGTTCATGCTTCTTCTTTTTTTAACTAGGAAATGATAATAATAAGTTAACTATTATTTGTCAAAAATAATCATAAGAACATAATAGAAGATGTGCATTTGAACAGGTTCGGGCCTTACAGTACATGCCTCTTCTTAAGCCTAGGCTATGTCTGAGATTATTGTAAAATATATAAGGATCAGCAATTTATTATATCATACGACGGTGAGCTCGTATAATATAATAAATCTCTGTTCTAAAAGTACTTCCAATATCTAATGTAGAGCAGTTCTACTCTTTAACGGAATGTCATCACCTCTGTTCTTCGTGTTTACGGTCGAACGAACTACATGTGCTGCATATATGACAAAAGTCATAAGTATGTCAATCTTGTTTGTGTTTTGTTTACTATAGAACCAATCTGACCTAATTCAAATTTGATCAACCTATGAACAGTTGCATGTTATAGCTGTATAAGGAGAAGCCTCATATTTAATCAATATCTCTAGCATTATAGCTAATCTATTATATATAATAAACCAGGGACTTCGTTTTATCACCTACATCGTTTAGTGGTGCTCTCGGTGAACATGAATTCGATATTGTCTGAAAGGGCGTGGTTGGGTACTAAATGAGCGAATAAAATTAGTATATGATATATCCTTATCTGAAACTTCCTCTTGTAGTGAATGGTTCTCTATTGGTGGTGGTTAATTTGTTTTTCTTTCCACATTTGTGTTCTCTGAAATGCCTGTGTAATTCTGGGATTGTGCAAAAACTGTTATGTGGGTTCACTATCGTATCAAATGCAAGATTAATTTCCATATACTGATTGACCACCTGTTTCGTGAAACTTGTATGTACACTATGTGTTCTTAAGCATTTTAACATTCATATGATAAATGTAGTATCATACATCATTATGAGCATCTAATGTGGCGTGTTGCTTAAATGTTAAGTTATCGTTATCGTTGAATAATATTCGGTGATATGGACGAGGAATACCTAACCACCGGATTTTATCACATACATATAATACCGTATGTATACATGTATTTTATGTATTCTAAATCGACTAATGGCTTAGAAACCAGGGCCAAGCTAAGGAATGTTTCGGAATATATTTAATGAACACCAAATCGGTTTACGTTGTTGTATATACTGACCGAACATTTTCCTGTACCGTAAGTATTTATTCATCGTTTTTTTTTCTAAATCACTGCCTAAATCCGACGATGAACGTGTATAATATAGAAACCATGATTGTTTTACCAGGTTGACATTATCCTTCGGAAACATAGCAAGCATTTTTTGTCGGAACCAACGTTTATGTATGACTTGCATTTTAGAGTGTTAATTGATATGATTATTTAAATTTCACAGGTTATCACTAGTCACAAATGTTGCAGGCAAGTTGCAATTAACCAGGAAAAAGGCAAAGTGACGCACAAGGAAGGAATAATTTCCTTTCGTCTGAATATATTGATTTACAATTATTATATCACTAAAGCTGGCATCGGATAATTATTCTAACATGGTAATGCATAAAACATGTAAATGTCTCATGTTATTTCGAGAAGGAATAAATTCGTAAAAAAAAAAAAGGTTTCGCAGTCTTATTTAACCTTTTTTACTATGACATTGATGCTATACTGAGTACTATATGATATTAATTTACATCTCAATGCCCTTGCTTGTAAGTCTTAATCTCCCGTGCACGTATTTAGATGATGACTATAGTTCAATTTAAATACACAAAACCTGCTTGAGGTGAGATCTATGCATTTCGTGGTTTCTTACACCCCTTTTTTTATCACAAAAACCCTTAACATTCGTATAACTTCGAAATAGCAAAGTAGTGGAAAACTTCCATTTGCTGCCCTCTGGGAAGGAATTGTGGGCCTAGTTCATGGTTATGCTACTAGAGGTAGTGGTGGTGTCGGGAGGTTGTCTTTCCAATTGTTAAGCTAAGAATGAAATCCATGCTGACGGAAATACGTCACTAGTGCAAGACAAGATCTCAAAGGAAAGACCCCATCACTTGACGCGGAAAAGTCAAACGGGATTCTGTTGTTTATCATATAATATTGCAGTGCATGGTGGATATACCACGAGTTTAGAAGATTTTCAGGTAAATTTACTTCCACAAATCAACCACCAAAATATTGAAGTATTGTGATACATCGCTTTTGATTATCAAATGACAATGTTATGGTCATCAGTCGCAACATATGTTACGTTTTGCAATTAACGCAATGAACGATGTGAGATATTTGTAACAAGCCATGCATTCCATCAGTCGTGGACACAACTATAAGACTCTATCCGTTTGGTCTTTATATTGACTAAAAGTTAATATTAATGCATGCATAAGAACTTTTTAGGAATCATTTTCGTTCAGCCAAAGACACTAATTCCAAATATAGATCTTAACAACTAAAACATTCAATTTATAAGCTCTCTCTAACCACTAAAACCACTAAAACAACAAGATTTTCTTAGTTTATCCAAAATACTGCCACCGTATTTTTTTCTACGAATTTTCTATATTCATTCTTCAAGTGGTTTGCTTGATTCATTTTCATTAGTTTAAAATACATCATTATAATTAGAACTTACGATCGCAATTCTGGAAAAGACAACGATTTATAATGATGTTTAACTGCCGAATCTTTGACTTTCTAAAATTGTTCCCTTAGGGAAACATATAATTATTTTTACTCTCGTCATTCTAAATTTAGAAACCCATGAACCCCGGCCGGCCTGAGTAATATTACAATCTACAATGTAGCGTATAGCGTATTCTATTTCCATTTGAAGAAGAAACATTTCCTTAATTTAGACATTAAGGGTTGTCTTACTATGTTATCCCGGTTATATAAATGCTAAACTAGTGAATAAAATGTCCAACTTAAAATAGTTCCTAAGGCCATATGGTGCGCACTTCATAGTGTTTACTAACACATGCAGCCGCTATCCCATAAGCGCGCATGGTGGTGCTGGCGGTGTGTAGTGGTGGTGGATGAGGCAGCGGTGGTGGTAGACAGGCTTTGCGCCAGCCGGCCATCGAGTTGGTGTGGGTGGTAGCTGCTGTGTGCGCCATGAATGAAGCCATGGTTTCCGCAGCAGCAGAAGCAGCAGGATTCCTGCAGTTGGTGCTGCTTGTAGCACAACCTTATCCGGAATTCTCGGTGTAGCGTCAATTGGTGACCGCAGTCACAATTAATGCCCGTTGAAAGGTATGTCAGAAATATCATGCACCCAAAGAATGCTAGAATAATTTGCAGTTCTACCGTTGGTATTGGCATTGTATATCCTACCTGTCATTGGAGCGGCTTTATATAGAAGAAAACAAGAAGTTTGCTGAACATGCATGAGGGGCGATATAATGCCCCTAGGCACATGATCAGAAAACTTTAGAGTATGTCATACTCTAAAGTTTTCTGATCATATATCGGACGGCATTTCTACTTCTGACTATCCTGCGATTAGAACCTTCGGTGTGTTTCAAATTATAATTTATAGATGATGTATTATTTTCCATTTGTACTTTGATAACAAAAAGTAGGTGTTCATCTGGTGGTTATCTCCATGTCCTACAGGCCCCTCAGTCACTGTCGATGGCACTAATTTGCAACTGAAAAAACTGTTTTCTATATAAACTAGTATTTCTAGTTCCACGTCCATTTCAAATTATATTGTGCTGTTTAATTTCTCTATGTGCCTAGATGAAATGTTGATGAAGCTAAACCCCAGCGATAAATGTCTTAAAGCTGCACTAATATTATGGAAAACACATCCACAAAATGTGCCTCACATATGAGCAGAAAGGATTGATGCACGCTTAGCAAAACCATTCTATGGCAATTGGTACCAATTAAGCAATTAGCAATTAACTAGGGCTATTCTATTTGATTACCCAATATTTGCTATTTCTTTTGTAATGCGGAATTTCTTTAGTTTTCGCCTTATTATTGGAGGAGATATGTTGTCTATATCGTAAAAAAAATACTAAGAGAGTACACATGTGTTTTGTGTTACCAAAATACAAAATACTCGTATTTTGTATTTTGGCAACACAAGACTAATATTGATCCTGAAGAAAAGTACAAAGCTTGTTTTTGTTTTGTTTTTTTTTATTACAAACAAAGGCCATACATTTAATCATAATAATAAAGACGCATGTCGACGTGGTCAATGTTTTCCTGCGTTGTCTAGCATTATACAAGAAGAAATATATTAACTTAAACAGCAAAAGTTACTCATACATATGATCCAACCAATTTGATTTGATTTGAGTCAATGAGTCAATGAAATCTCAATATCTCTCCAAATATACTGGTGGCATCCAAATTTGCATGGACCATTCAGCTGGAATCATCTGTGATAAGGCCACCCCTTTAACTGTAGTTCAATTGCCGATGGACACACAATTGATGCACACTCATCGGAGACGCTATACCGGCCAAACGATAGCTAACGATTCGACCTCACATAATCTAGTAGGACACCCTGCTCGGCAGCAGGCTCGTCCTGTGATTGGTTGGAGCGCTACTGACGTCAGCAAATGAGCCTGAGAGAGTAGACGGAGCTCCTAGCCGCATCTAAAGCTTGATGTCAAAGTATCAAGGATAACCTTTACCATCCGTGCCTACAACATGGGGTGTTTTCACTAAATGGCTTTATATTTTATTCCAGTGACTTCGTGACAATGTTCTAATTACTCTGTTCCGCCTACAAGATAGTTTACCAGAAGGAAAATCGCCACAACAGATTAGCGGAGGAAGGACTATACGTTTCCGGAGGCTTGCCTCAACGACGGCAGCTCCCACAAGATGGTGGGTCCAAGTGAAGACCAGCAGGAGATCATAAACAATCCAGGTGGGTAATACAATGAGCACTAGAGATTAATTGGTACTGTTGTATTGCCTGTCCTCCTGTTCCTATGTTTTTAATTAGAGTGACATGATTTCCCGGCTGTCCTAAGCACCATTGAGTACAAGCCATTTGCCTCTTTCCCATTTCGCAGCAATAGGATTTTAATAATTTATCGCGTAGTCCGTGCGCCCTTACCCAGACCAAGGAAAACGGATGAGATACTCTCTCCCAACACCCATTTTAGAGGGTTGTGGTAAATGTTTTATACGGCTTCTAAATCCTATGATTAATTAAATATAGCCAATTCAAATCAATCCTATTCTAGTCAGGTTGAAAGTGCTTCACTTCTGCCAGGTTGGTTCTGCTTGATCTTACAAGATGTTATATGTGATGTTCACATATGATACTGTATCGAGCATTCATCAAAACGCTCGAGGTGAATACTGGCTCTTAAGTGCCTTTCGTTGCTATGGCAGCTTTCTGTGGAATAGCTCAAGCCTCTATCAATATTGCAATAGCTTAGATGCAATAGCGCATGTGAGGAGCCTGAATAGATATTCTCCAGGGGGCATAAATTTACACTATGCGTCATATACATAATACCAGTGGGGCTAGCTGAACATAATAACAATAGGCTATTTAATGGTTAAGAATGGCGTCATTTAGTCTCACTGAATAATTGATAGTTACCCTTCAGGTTATTGTCAGGCATATTCCCTTTAATGAATGATATCATGTGATACTAGAGAATATGTATATATTATATCAATAAATCAAGTTTCTGATATTGTCATTTTCCATATCCCAATGACCATCCCCAAAACAATACTAACATAGCAAACAAGTAAAGGTTGAAGGGCCCCATGGTCTGCCAAAACATATCGGCAGTAAACTAAAAAAGCCAGTATAGGACTAATCGTTCATGCTAAGTCATTAGCTAAACCTAAATGAGCGATAATTACCGATATAGCATCTGATATTCTGATTTCATTTATTCGGATATCATTTTACTCTAAAGCGATTTGGGACATTATTTCATTTATTTATTTATTTTCTGGAAATACTGTAAAGCTTTTGCAACTTGGTCACTTGGCCTTGTTTTCTGCTAACTTGCTGCAAACTTGAACATTTCACTTAGCAACTTCGCAACTTGGCAAACTAAAAAATCTTTAATATATCAAATGCTACACATTGAATTTGAATACATTTTATTTCAGTCTATGCCTGCAGTCAAGTGATAAAATGTTTATATTTTGATCACAACCTATTTGATATTTAAGAATTATTTGAACAGGGTATAGGAAGCATATGAGTATACATGTTTTACCCAGAGGCTTAGCGCTGGGTTAGGCTAATTCCCATGTACCAGCTTGTAGGGTTGTGTTCCTGACTAGAGGTAGCAACCAGAGTTAATCTTTAATAGCAGAAACATGATCTGAACATGTTTCTGAGGGTTTTGCTATGCTCTGTTTGTTTATGTCCTTCCGGTGACTAAGTGTCACACATGATCTTAGATACTACCAACAATATTAATTATTACGCCTAACATACATCACACAGCGATGATTCAAAAACCAATATTTGTCTCTTCTTCAGTAGAATATTTAAGATGGTGAGTTACTTTAGTATATCATAGATTTTAAGAAATTGAAAGGTTGTAGTACAACAGCTGTCACAGGTTTGTCATCTCTTAATTACCTTGTGGGCAGAGGGGCAGATAAGGGAGGACAGGCCATGACCCTGAGGGCGGCAGGCGTGACCCTTAGTGAAATGATGAATGCCACACAATTGCATATCTTAAGATGTAGAACTTTGTATAAAACATTATCTTGGCTTATAAATATCACAGAGCAATCTAAGAAAGACCAAATTTATTCTCATCAGCATTACAATCGTTTGGACCACAAGTTAATTTAGTATATCATAGATTTTAAAAAGTTTAAACAATCAGTAGAGAAGCTGTGACAGGTCTGTCACTTCTTAATGACCCTGAGGGTGGCAGGCGTGATCGTGAGGGCGTCACAGAAGTATAAATGCATTGCAATCAGAATCACGCTAGGTCCAAACGATAGGAATTAACTATTGCAATCACTCCTTTCAAAGAAATCGCACAGAAATGAAACTTTCATATCCTGTAGAAAACAATAGTTTGCATCAGATGATATTCAAGGGTCACTATAAAGCTACATGGCCGCCCACACTGAACAATAATAGAAACTAAAATGGTGCGGTACCCACGAGTTCCAAAGTGATAGCATAAAAAGCCAACTTCAGCTTGAAAGAAATATCTATCACTTATCCGTTTTCTTATCCATAAGTGAGGACCAACATTCTGACGTGGTAATGGATTTGCATTGTAGGCTCCTTAACAGATGATCCAAAGGGGCGTAGCCCAGAAAATTGTAACCCTATAATCAAGGGGTAATAAACTGGTAACTGTGACGTCAGGTCAGATTTCAGACCTGTCAAGGATCTCCAAAGTGTGGAAGGCAACATTAGATGAAGTGGAGCAGCGGTTTCTCCTTTGGAGGTGTGCCATTCAGGCGCAGACCGATACAGCGATGGTCTACCCTGCATAGTATCAGACATAGCCTCAGAGGAAATAATGCTCCATATCCCTGCCACCATTGATCAATAATCGAATCGCGCAGGATGCCTTAATGGGGTGCTTCTAACACGGCTCCTTAGCTGCCTCTAGGCAATGACCTTTTGTTATGCCTCTGAGCAAACAGTCACGTAATTTAATGACATTAGAAAAGTCCTATGGTATGGAGGCCAGTCCATGTTTTAGCCTTGGCTGTTATAAGAATTTGCACCCATGTCCTGCATGGACAGGCACATTTAACATGTGTAAATTATTTGTTTTCATGAATCAATGACGCACATCAATACATTATTGTGGTCCTTAAAAAGGTATCCACATGCTTACTGTGCACTATTCGAATTTATTGAAACAAAAACATACTGAAAGGGATACGCCTACCATTTTATTAGTATATTGCTTAGACATATAGTCACAAATGTCTGGCACAATGTAGAACCTTGTACTCTTGGTAGGGGTGAAAGAGTGGGTGGTCTCAGTGAGTGATTCTTGTTTTGATGTGGATAATCCGCGATCCAGGATACTAAACATAGATGCTAGATATAATTTATTCATTCATTGATGCATCAGTTATTGCTGAGAACAGCATAATTCATGTAAAGCTTTAGCTGAATAAACAATTTTAAAACTTATAGGTATAGCCTATGTATCTATACATTTGTTTAACCTGCAAATACTGGAATCAGTTCTGCCAAAGCATCGGATCCACTGCACGAAAATGCCCCCAAGTTAAGAGCATATTGGCAGACCACTGCACGAAAATGACCCCAAGTTGAGAGCGTATTGGCAGACTACTGCACGAAAATGACTCCAAGTTAATAGCGTATTGGCAGACCACTGCACGGAAATGACTCCAAGTTAAGAGGGTATTGACAAAAATCGCCTACACTAATGTACCAGTTGTTTGAATCTAGGACATAAATAATATCCCTGAAGGAGAACTTTTAAAAGGCGTTCTGGACAAATCAAAGATTAATTCTTATGAAATAGTAAATTTTGCCAAGTACGGAAATAGCTTGGTTTATATAATTATACAAGATGACAGACAGCAAACTAAACCAAAAATAAAGATAAAAAGCTCTCCATGAACCCTTATAATAGCGTATTTAACCACATTAACATGAATTATTAGCAGGAGCATATAATAAATATACAGAATACGCTTAGTAGTGCTGTATTTACCATCCTTGTGTGTATATAATATAATTATTATATAACATAGACTCGAAGAAGACTCACAAGAGTTGAACGCAATGTAAAAGGCAGCAATAGAGTGCGTAAGTGTCATGGCGGCGGGGCGCAAATTAACAAAAATTAGTCGCGCAGTTGTACCGATGTGTGGACCGGAAGTAAACAATCCCCATAGGGTTAGCATTGCGGCGATAAATAATCACTCTTTACATCGCCCCTGTAAAGGTTTAATGATTATGGAGGCTATAGTTGAAATCGTTTGCCTCTAAAGATGGATATATGTAAGTTAGAACTCATAAAACTATATGATCGTTGAAAGAACAGAGATTTAATACCGCAGAAACGTTGGGGCTATGGGACTTTCGCGCGACATGTCCACATGACGTCATGAAACTCCTACAGTAGCGCGACTCAAAAAATCGCCGCGGTGGACTACTTACGCGCCCTATATAAGCAACAATAAACCTAAAAATGTGCAACAAATTGTGGTTCATCCTCTTAACTCCAAATCATATATGTCTGCTTAGCCAGCCTGAATAAAAAAGCCTTCGTTTATATCAGATCGAAAATCCTGATGAAATATTCATCTTATTGATTTTAATTCGCTCTCGATCCTTTGGCTGGCGTGGGAGGTATAGATCGCCTGTATGAAAACACACTAGGCTGGAAGAGTGGATCTTCATAGTACGGAATCGAATAGCACTGATATTAATCACTTGGAAATGTTAATCTCCTGTGTGACCATGCTCTCTGTCTTTTGCTCTGGCCATATTTTGACATAGTTTTAGATGAGCGTCCTTAAATGAGTTTGCGTCTACAGACACTCCACCCAGAGAAGGAAATTAATGTTTGCACTGGGTGTGCGTGACGGAAAACATTCCTCTATAGTCATCTCATTCCGGGCACATTCCCATGTACAGAAAATACCATGGTTAAAAAGATTAGTGGTGGAAAGTAAAAGATATTTTAATTATGAATTTACGAATAAATATTCAATGGGGGAGGTGATTCGCCTTTACTACTAAATTCCGAAAATCCATCCACTGTATCTGTTTTGAACCATTTATAGTTTATTACCACAGCTAATGACCGATATTTGTTATTGCTTCATTTATTTAGGTCTTTAGAAGCACTACATACTAGAAAGAGAGTGAAGAATGGTCCACTGGAAAAAGTATATGATAAAATAGGATCCCCAGCGGCGAAGATACCAGTCCTTTTATAGTAAACGTTTCCCCACCTGTGTCTCCTATGTGTATTCTTGTCCTTGTTTGCACCGCCTTGGGTCCAGATAGGCTGGGGTGATGTGCCCAAGGAGTGGCTAGCTTTTGCACTGCCCCTCTCTGCTTTGGAAGCAATCAGCAACCGATCGGCAAATCCATAACCTTTCCCGGGAATGGAGGCGAAGGCCAGAAGTGAGCGCGAGTGTTATCCTGTCTGAGAAGGCGTTTACCATCAATATCAATCATCTAGGATTGCTGACGATGGCCAACATCCATAAGACCTCTTGGGGAAATAATAATGGCTAGGTCGGAAGGATCAGGCAGATGTCCCAGGCTTGCCCAAGCAGAAGCCATAAATCTATAGCAATGTGTATTGATCTTCCTGGTCCAAAAATAAAACAGTGTTTTTCCATCAGTATTCTTCAGATGCTCTTTATTAGATATTTATCTATTGAAAGATTCTTTTAATGTCTGACCTGTGATTTATCTTTTATCTTTTTATCTTGCAGTACGATGGTACGCCGTATGTGGAGTCGTGTTAGGATCGTTAGCCTTTGTGGTTGGACTCACAGTCACTGCTTACAAATGCTACAGACGGAGAGTCATGCGCAACAATGAAAACCGCCTCTCTGCTGCAATCAAGAAGGGCCTAAAAGAATCAAATAATGGAAGCATGAAGAAAAGCCCCAGTCTCCGGAGCACTGGGTCCGTGAAGAGTGTAAGAAGCGAGACTGGAGGTCAAAGCCGACCTCTCATACAACAAGGCCAACAACCTGACATGACACTGCCAGAAAAACGGAAATCGCTGAGTCCCAGTTCAAATTCAGCAATCGACGCTGGGCAGATCAAGACAGAGTGTTACATTGAAAATGAAACCAAAGAAGAAATGACTTCTCCCGGTAGCGAAAAGGATGAGAAAATGAAGGAGAAATCTGAAGACGATCTCAAGGTGGCAAAACTTGGAACGCTCTACTTCACTGTGGAGTACGACAATCACAAAACAGCATTAGTTGTGACCATCAGCCGCGGCTGCGACCTTCCTGCTAAGGACCCTAATGTTGGTTCATCCGATCCTTATGTCAAGCTTCAACTTCTCCCTGAAAAACGCCATAAGGTGAAGACTAGGGTACTAAGAAAGACCCTGAATCCTGTCTATGATGAGATCTTCACTTTCTATGGCTTGTCGTACAACCAGCTTCCAGGAATCACGCTGCATTTTGTTATACTAAGCTTCGATCGCTTCTCTCGAGATGATATCATCGGCGAGGTGGTATATCCCCTCACAGGCGTGGATCTAAGCGAACAAGAAGTATCCATTTGCAAAGAGATTGCCCCACGTCATATGAAGGTAAGTTTGATGGAAGTAAATAACTCGTATACATCCTTCGTATATACAAGCTTCTTCTCTGATGCAGATACCATTTTAAGATTAAAGTGTGATAACAAATAATATTGTTAGCAGCCTATTTTAACTGTTGTGAGGTTGTGTTTGGTTGTTAATTTGTGTGTGTTTTTGGTGGTTGGGGGTGGTGGTGGTGGTGAGGTGATGGAAAGGGACTGTAGAATGTACATTTCCCCTAGCATTAATAGGCAAGGAAAATGGCCCTGATATTGAAGATGTACAACTGCAAAGCCCTCGGAGGCATTGCTACTGAGCCATAGGGCGCTAAAGCATATTCATACTTAGCGGCATATGACAGTTATGTTTCTCTTAGATCTAAGTGCGCACCCAAGGCACGCCACCACTACCTCCTCCTCCTATATGACCCTGCTCCTGGAGGGATGCATGTCATGCTGCCCTTGGAAACTTTGATTGATTTTATCGCCATATTGCTCTCTGAATGCAGGTTATGAAAGTGGACCACTCAGAACGACACTACTTTCCTCCATGCCCTCCTATTATTCTGACGTGTTCCCCATTCGGGAATTGGAAATGAGGGAAACCAGTGAAAGAGCTGGGCAATGCTTTGATACTTGTGCCCCAGTTATCTTGACCTCAACGGAAACCATTGAAATATAGTTTGCTTCTCGACTGATTTTCCACATTAGGCGAGGATATCATTCGTCATTAGTTTATAAGTATTCCGATATTTTTGCACATACGTAATGCCCCTGGATACATGTATGCCAGGACAGACAATATATACCAGATCCGTTGCAATCATTAATCGTTTGGCCTTATATTCACTCTTGATCCTGTGCTGCGTGCCTCATTAACACGCAACCAGAGTGATTGTATCGCTACACACCTTTCAATACCCTGATATACTTGTTATTATGTATACCAATGGTGTTTGTCCTGACTCATAACAATGGAATTCGGTTAATTAAGGTCGGTATACTGGCCTTTAATTAACCGAATTCTGATGATCAATACATTAATTCTGATGCATTTTGATGATCGATAAATGAGATATAAAATATACATTGATTCGAAATGTGCACAGAACATAACCGTGATTCGAGTGGGCCACTCGAATCGGTTATGTTCTGTGCAAATTTCAGATTATTCAGGGGTGTCATTATGACAATGAAGGGGATGATTGAAGCAACGTTTGTGTATTCATATCAGTTCCTTTATATGCATTCATGGCCTGCATTGCGCTGCATGGGATTGCAGTGAGTTTGGGACATAGCTAATCCACAGGAACGATCCGCTTATATATAGTTAGGGGACGATATGACTTATTCGGGGGCAGCAATGTAATCATAGGATATATAGAAAGCTAGCATGATATTGCATTCTACATGCTTGGGTATACAACGCATGCACTGTGGATGTTAGACCTCTATTGATTGAGGCATTATTTGGCGGAGAATAGCTGGTCTGTGGTGAGGTTAAACGCACTACTCCAGTGGCTTGATAGTATATTACAGGAAGCCTAACGCATTCATGTTTTTTCCATTAAATATCCAATGAATAAGAATGGCACAGAGTATTTGGTGCTTGAAAAAGAATTTGAATACATAGATTGAGGTACGAGGAGGGTTAGAGCCCCTTAGTAAAGTCGGTTAGGAAATAGTGATGGTACAAATGCGCCTTCCATTTGCCTAACAGGCCTCTTATTTGTGTATTTTTGCCTTTTCTCTTTTCACAATCAATCCCTATAATAGTGTCCAATAACTGTACCATCTGCTGGAACCCGTGGTGTTAACACGTTATTCCGTTCGATGGAAAGCACAAACGCCATTTTAAAATTTCATTTAATTGCATGTTTCTTATTGTGGAAAACCACTGGTGCACGATAGATCTGGATGCCCGAAAGGGTTGCAACACCTAGTAATATTCCACACTTATTCGAGCTTTGTTAATCACAACATTCTATTTTAAACATGAAAGGGGAGTACCTAAAATGCGGCATCTGCTGGAAAATAGAGAACTATAAATAAGATTAAAAAATCAATATTTAGATGGTCTCCCTATAATTACACTAGCGCTGGGCCATAGTTCTTTCCATTGGCTACAGATACTATGCAACATCATGTAACACCAAGGGGTGTTTTAATTCATGGATGCACTATATGTAAAACATTCTAAATTTACAGCAGCATAAACCATTGTCTACAGTATCAAAAGACAGGCCAATCAATGTTATGCTTCCCATGAGTTGGTTAGTATTTGGAGGAGAGGCTAGGAGTGGAATAACATTAATAGTAACGGCCTCATCTATCCACTGGCCACTTCCTGGCTGGGCTCGATAACAGCGGACGATTCCTTCCGTATATAGGAAAGGTACATAGGTTTATAGTTGGCTCAGTATAGTTCAGGGAATGGCTTTCGGCTGCCATACTTTATCATATCCATTGAATATCAAAGTAATAGTTGTAAGTATTGTGGAAGTTATTACAAACCTACCCAACTCCTACGCTGAAGCAAATACCATTCTTTCGACACAGAGCTGAAAACGACTGGACATGAAAGGTCTATTACCACGCTTCTGCGTGAACATATTGTGGTGGTTGTTTTACTCGTGGCTCCACGCCCACGCAAGTCCTCGGTTGTTCGGCAAACCTGAGTCCCGGACAATTGTATACATACAAAAAAGCCTCTGTTAAGAGATAAGGCTTTCGGTCCATACCACTGTCTACCGATTCTTGGAAGTAATCAGGATAATACTCTAGGCATGCAAATTTTCGAAGAACATTCATGCATGACTGTTTGCCACCAAATACTCCGCAGCAGTTTATGTGTTTTATATATTGAAACATTATTTTTTCAATTTCTTTTTACATATGGCATACTCGGAAAAACGGGTCAAATATCTCTGCCTTGACAGTTCTTCCGAAAGAACCCTTCCCATGTGAATATATGTATTTAATGGATGCTGACTTGGTAGCCACATCAATACTTGGAGCATTTTGAAGCTTTAGAATGTTGGGTTTCATAAATAGTTCAATGATGTATGCATACTATTTGTGGATTGTGTGAATGACAGGTACAACAGTTGCTTGGAACAAATTCCACAGGCAAAGCTGAAACATAATATTAGATAGAATTTGGACAGGGGACCAAACATAGACTAGACAGAAAGTATTAGAAGGGAAGGAGTTCACAGGTACATCCACTGATATCTTCCCCGCTGAAAGCACACAATATCAATAATTTAGTCTTTGAAGCTAGATGCGCGAGCCTGCAACAACCGTGTGGAAGGAGTATGTTCGCTAGATTCCTTTCCCTGGGAATATTGAGTGTTCTCCGGGAAGTTGTATTCAACCGCTAACAGCCAATTAATACAGCATACCTCATATGTGGTAAGGCGACACAATGCTGGTTAATGAAGCTGAATAAATGCGCGAAGATAATGTAATTGTGATAATAGATATATTTCGGTGGGTATTCTAAGCGATAGGGACAAAATGTATTTTCAATTCATAGAAATGCAAGCCCAATCAGGAGGAATAGTGTACACAGATGTAAAATACTAAGAATGCAGAAAATAGCAATGTGGTACACATAAGACCAACTTCCTGCGTCAATACGATCTATACGGTTGTGGAACCAGGCATTGAAAGTATGTGGTATAAACCCATTCCATAATATATTATTTGCATGATACATGCATGAGTACTTTCAGAGAAGAGCAGCGAAACAACACATACGCCAGAAACGGGATATTCATCAAAAGCTCTTGGATGGCAGCCAATATAGAGGCCGTCTAGTGGGGAATAAAAGCGCAGGCTTTTAGCGCAGATTCCATCTAACTAAAGCTCCACACCTTTGAAGTGTGTACTTGCATGGTTGCCTTTCGTGCATAGTAATACCATCTGGGTCTCTCTATTCTTCATATTTCTTGCTTTCCAATAGGAGCAGAAGCAGTGGGAAGCATGGTAGAGGCATTCTTGACATATTTTCCGAAATAGAAGTCCTACCTTCCTTCTAGATAGATGTTATTAAATTTAGGATCAGTACATCTGTTTCTATAGTTAGGAAATGGATGTTGTTCCTTTATTTTGTTATCACGGTACTTGATTCTATATTTGTCTTGGGAAATGCCCAGGGAGAAAAATATTCCCCCTCAAGAAGAGGAAGAGTATTGTATTTAAATGGCAATTAGTCAGCGGTTTCCATCAAATGGAAATGAAATACACCAGGAACATATTGAACTTTTATTTTTACTTTCACAGTTTGAAATATTCGTGAATGATTGCCATCGAACATTTGATTGCAATTCGATAAGGAAGCAATTCTTTGAGTGAACAATAAACCATTAAATATAGAATGAATATTGATCATCTAACAAAGGACAAAATGAACGAGATATTCCACCAATGTTTGAAGGTCATAGGTTCTGCTGAGATTTCTTAAGTTTAATTTGGCTAATTTAATCACAAGATATGGATATCTCTATAGCTCGGAATAATAATTTTAAAAACGAATTGTGCCACGCGATACAAATGACCCAGCCTGTTTGAAGAAGATAACTCCTCAGTGCACCAATCTTTGTACCTTGCTGCTAACTCTGGGAAGATGTTATTCCGGGTGTCAATGAAGTACACAGGGCGGAATCCCCTTTACGTTATGATGCGACTGTCTTGCATCTCCTCCATTTCCCTTTAACCGTCGCCTACTGCAGAGACAAATCAGCTCTCTCTGGCATCCCCTAATACAGAGAATGGATTCGCGTGGGCGTACCAACTACCTTCCTAGCATGCCTGCTTTAATCATCCCTTGAATCTTCAGCCAATGACTCAGCGATTCCTTGTGGGAGCACAATCTCACGATTGCCTCCTGGTACCCAGACTTCCTATACATGTCCAGCGATAGTTTTGAATCAGGGCACTATAAGTAATATCGTCGAAGGTTCCATTGCCTGTTTAATACTTCATTGTGTTTACTATGTCCGAGACGATATTTAGAATCATGTATACAGAGGACATAATCCCTAGCCATATGGTTAATTATCGATGGACTGTAAACTCAACTCACAGTGGATGGTCTATTGCGTATGTGTACGTAGGGGCTTAGATTGAAATAGACAGTTCAAAATATCAATTAATGTCAAACTACGTAAACCTCATTACTTATGAAAAGCTATGAAAGTAAAAGTACTACAATAATCGCAATGTCTTCTTATCTAAGTCTAGATTTAAATTTAAAAAATTTGAATAGTTTGAAAGATTTCTCAAGTTCGGTACTAACTGTCTTGTTACCATTTGGTGACTTTTAAAACAGTCACCTACCTGAAAAGTGGGTGGACGTAGGTGCATCATGGAATTACAACTGGGGTCTTTTCCTATTTGTAAAATGTTTAATCAATAAGTAGAATTTTGGTTTTAGTCCTTCCTCCTCCTTAGAGAGAGAGAGAGAGAGAGAGAGAGAGCGAGGGAGTACTCGGACTGCTACTCAGGTACTGGGTACTCGGCTGTACTCGTGTACAAAATAATTTAGTTTGGTTGACCACCTCCAGTCACTTGAATGAGTTGCATGTACAGCTAGATTTAGATGAGCTTTGTTCATGTTATGTGAGTCAAGGACTAAGATGTATTTTATTGTGACCCAATTAAGCTGACTAATAAGGATTTTATAGAGGCTTGGTACTATATTTAAGTCATGTTTTCTTATTCAGCTTCAACAATAAAATAGTCAGATTTGTAACCAAGATAACGTCAAGACAGTTATTATCAACAATTGAATGAACCAAATCCGATATGGGAGTTTCTGTTAACTTTAAACTTTCACTTGTTTTGCGTGCTATAGCTAAAATAGTATTCGAGCCATTGCATAATCAGACTTTGCCTTGTGGGACCTTCATAATCATATGGCATAAAGTCTAGATAAGAATAATACTTGATCGCTTCTGGTTGCCAAGTTACCCAGCTTATGTCAGATCAGATAAATGATTTACTATGTCCAGCCACTCACAAACTCACATTGCCTTTATCTTTATCATTGCAGATCCATAGCCATGGCCGCGGAGAGCTTCTCATATCGCTGTGCTATCAGCCAGCTGCAAACCGACTCACTGTGGTTGTACTCAAGGCCCGGAATCTGCCCAAAATGGATATCACAGGCCTATCAGGTAACGATGCGTTCAAGTTATATGAGTATACATACACTATGAGCTAAAAGAAGAGCATAATCCGAGCTGCTAGCATTTATGTGTTTAAATATAAGTATATACAATTATGCAGATGCCGTCTTACAAACGTTGTTATAGTAGATGGTTTATGAGTGAAAATAACTTATTAAATGAAGGTTCGGAAGATCTTTTTCGTAATTGATATTCAGCTCAAAACTATCGACCTTGTCTCAGAATGGTAATGATAACAAACTGTTTGAGGGGCGGGGGAGGGGATTACTGTGTTCAACAGCGATGAGGACAGAATAAAACAGCCTTCGTGTATATAGTAGCTATTGCTCTGATTAAATTCAGGCAAGTCAGCACTTGATTCAATTCTGTCGGAAAGGAATCGCATCCCTATTTTATCGTTCATTCTCATATCTGCATATGCCTATAGGTATGTAAAAACCATTTGTATGTATTTAAGTAAAGCAAGCAGACCAGACCCCACCTCCCTAAATGTTTAATAAGTTTGTGGGTCCAGATAGTGTGCGGTACTAGATTCCCGCAATACTCAAGAAATTGTGTTGATATTATAAGCCTTTTAACAATAAAACACAATATATGACAGAAATCATTTATTTGAATTACTGGGCAATTCAAAAATGGTACATAATTTATGGTATGCCTATTAGCCTTTAGAAGCCTAATAGGCCCTCCACACAGTGGCAAGTGAAACAATATCATTAGAGTGTTTACATGCTTGCCTATCCAGTCGCTGGTCCAGTGGAAAGGGATTAGACTTCCAAATGGGACATTGTGAGATCGAGTCCCAGAGCAGACAACCTTTTTAAATTTGTTTCATTTTCGAGTCATTTTATCTTTTTTTATTTCATTTATAAGTTATTTCACTTTTTATTTCACTATATCTCCACATCTGTCGCTCGGATTTCTTTTAAACTCACACATTTAGTTATTGATGTCATTCCCTTTCAATTGGTGAAAGAATTAGAGAGGCTAAGATTAAGTGAGAAAAGGGAGTTAGATGGGGTTTGGGGATACTATGATTCCTCAGACCTGAGTGTTGGGTGGCGGAACTAAGCTTGTGTTTATTTTCGGCGAAAATGGTTTTAGCACGGGGCCACGATTCGTCCAGAATACTGAATTTTTGAATATTCTCCTGTTTATGGTAGTCTTTTTCTTATTATTTCCAGATCCCTACGTTAAGATATACTTACTGTACAATGGGCAACGCATAGCAAAGAAGAAAACACACGTGAAAAAGCGAACACTGAATCCAGTGTTCAACGAATCCTTCCTTTTTGACGTTCCATGCAACGAGGGTCTTCAGAACATCTCCTTGGAATTCCTCGTCCTCGACTGGGATAGAATGACCAAGAACGAAGTTGTAGGGCGTCTGGAGGTGGGAGCCAAATTCCAAGGGCCAGAAGCACACCACTGGAACGAAGTCATGAACTGCCCTCGCAAACAAATCGCTGAATGGCACAAGCTGAAGGAATAGCTTTTATAAGAGAGAGAAACAAGAGAGAATGGCCTCAAAGCAAAGAAACATTTTCATCCTTTGAACAGCCACGGACATATGCGTTGGGATATCTGTTCTATTCTGTTGTCTGTGACCCGTTGACAGTGTATACACATACAAACAACATTATATCTTCGTTGAGTACTGTAAGAGACGGATAATATTGGCTTTATTCCTGTATATCGGACTCCTATATTATATACGTGGACCAAGGATCAGATGTGCATTAGTTTACGAATACCTAACAGGTACCCCTATAGTTGGTGTCAGCTGCTTTGTGGGGTGAGTATCCTGTTTGTATGAGACAATACCAACGATCTTAAAATATCACCACACATTCTACTGACTTGGAATGAAGACACCTTCTCATACAAAGGACAAAAATCATGGCTATCCAATTTGTGACTGAGTTATATACCTCAGACCAATACTGAT
The DNA here is from genome assembly GCA_942159475.1 of Sthenelais limicola. Classification (NCBI taxonomy): domain Eukaryota; kingdom Metazoa; phylum Annelida; class Polychaeta; order Phyllodocida; family Sigalionidae; genus Sthenelais; species Sthenelais limicola. The sequence goes on along the minus strand of OW804096.1, from coordinate 108,647,843 downwards.
AGCCTAATGCCGTGGAAAAAGCTTAAAGGAATTTCATTTGAGAGGAAATAAAGATATCCCTACAATTATGTCCGTTAAATACCTATATTCCTAACAATCACTAATGAACGAGATCATCATCAACGGAACACATTAGTTGAATAGAATGGATATTTTAAATCTCCCTTCAAGAAAAACAGAATGTGGCACAATGTTGACAAACAGACTATAATGTTTATAATGCGTTCAGGAAATACACAGGAAAGATTGTGAGTAACACATACAATATATAGGATCCCGCGCACAAGTTCCATATAAAAAGGACTGGATTGGGAGGCCTCTTGCGTGCCGCGTTTCTATGGCAACGGGGAGGTCATTGTTGGTGATACTGAGTGGAAGGATTGTGATGTACGCATGCGGCCGCGACACAGGAACTAGTTCCGGTTCGCCCGACGCTGTTGAGTGTCAAGATGGACTCGATATCTCAACCAATCACAAGTGTTCTCGCGTTTTCATAACCCACTACTTAAGTTAGAGTCTAGGATTTCTACTGAGGTATAAACAAGATCATAGTACCCAGATTTTATGTATTAAAAGGGAAAAAATACAAAAAAGAAACAGCACAGCGTAGCATTAAAGCTTGGTAAATGTTTCAACAATACAAAAGCACGTCTAGAAATATGTCTTAAGGCTTTGATAGGAATTAAGTCATAGGTTTTGAAGGAAAGGATGAGCGTATACCTCCTCGGGTGGTGGTATCGGAAGGAAGCAAAAGCTATCCCCTGTAGATGTACATTCATATGGGAAGCCCCTCTTCAATGTACAATATTTGTTAAAATTTATATAGCCGCTACCGCCCTCCAACACCTTGTGATGTTAGCCTCAGATATCAGAGGAGGATGTATTAATGTTATTCATGCCACTATGATCAAGAAAAACCATGGAAAGGCATGACTAGATGTTGGATATTTCCTAAAGAAGATGGTATACTTTCTTCTTCGAAGTTAAGATTACCCTGAAAATGGATGTTGTACTAATTATTAGTGAGAGTAACCTTGCTATGATTAACCAACCTGAAAGTTCAGAGTCATTTTTCTCTATGCCGTTTTCTACAGTTACTTATACCATCGTAGGCTTTTTGTAGGGAACATGGTGTTGTTAATATCGATGAATGTTGAAGTACATACTTACCAATCACCATCAAATTAAACATACGCAATACGAACGACTCTGATCAATAAAACGTAGTAATACTCAGACGTAACTTCGTAAGATAACACTATTGATATGCTCTGAATACACTCGGCAAATGATTTAATTAAAATTTGCATGTAATTGGGACAGTTGTAAATCGCATAATCTACCATGCCATTAGGCCTTCCACTAATCAAAACAAGAAAATTGTGGTGCAAACAAGTTTCGCATTCATTTTCATATAGTAAATAGCGCTTCGGGGTACTTTAGGGTATACAAAACTAGTGATAAGCATGTAAACACAATCCTACGTATAGAGAATACCCTAGTATCCACCTTATGCGTACATTAGACTGTGATTCTGTATATTGGAACATATGACCCACATTAAGGATGGGGCAGGGTAGCCGATGGTCCATTTTAAGGGCAAGAATTGAACATGCTTAGCATAATGTAGGCATGATGTTTGCATTTCAATAGAAGGAAGGAGTATAGAACTATGCCTGCAGCAAGTGAATCAGATTAAACATTCCTGGTACCGAATCTTTATTATCTATGAGCACCCTTACCGCTAGTAAGCATTTTTCTTCTCCTTCATCGTACGTATATATTTTTATTGATTACACGTGTTAAAGATGAAAGAAGCATTGTTTGAACTCGTGAATACTTATATTTTCATAACCACACAAAATTATGTAAAATACTGCTCTGAAAGTAGACATAAATTACCAATAGTTTGAGGTGCTCTTGGTCATCGGATTCTACGTAGTAACAATAGGATTTAGAGAGGAAAATAGCTCAATATTGTATAAAATACATAGTAAATCAGCATCGTCTGAAAATGTAGAGGAAATGAGGATTAATCCCTTGTATTTAATGAGAAAGGAAACTGTACATATGTTAATTTGCACATATTGTGAACTCCTTGTGCACAGGAAATGAGTGCACCCGATTTGCAAAGCTGTATTTACAAACAGATTGCGAAAAATGAATATTATGTAATCTCACTTGAAATTCTTTAATGTAACTGAAACTTAACTAAAATGAATCGAAATCGCAGTGAGACGATCTGGATGATGTACAGTTGCCCATCATCGGTTTCAATTTTATGTCCATTGACATTTTTATAAATAGAAAACGTGGATATTAACATATAAAATGACAAGGTTATGTCTCGCCCATCACGTTAGTGGTTACAGGATTAAATACATTTTAACACCGGGGTATATCAATAGATATAAGTATGTTACGATGACACCATTTTTCAGTCCATCTAATAACAGATATTAAATATTCGTTTGTATCAAAAAATTATCAGGAAAAACCTGTGCCAAAGATCATATTTTAAAACCTAGGTTCGTGATAATCTATTCTGATAGTTACGTTGATTCAACCCCGGTGATATAACATTAATATTAAGTCCCTAGTCGTGACACTTTTCCTTGTGTTATTGTACCATACCTATTTATATACACACACATGTTACATTGTAAATGTTTCGATGAAAAAAATCCAATGTAAATGATATAAACATATATATATTTCTGCGCAATAAAGTACAAACGGTACGATTAATTTTGTTTTAGCTTCTATTTCATCAGAAGGCGTGATCAGTCGTTCCCAATTATTTAAAACCCAATGTTTGTCCAGGAACAATCAACTATAGCGATCGATGCCTGTATTACACACAACCGCCAATTTAGTATCTAAGCATTTAAAACGACCTTAACATCGCACTTAAATGGTTCTATTTATAGGGCATTCCACCAAACTAAGCCCGAGATCATGTTACACACGCCTCTCCCTTATAATTATCTTAATTACTACATGGGAGATGTGTAAATGTATGATATTATATTAAAGCGTATAATGCGGGGATCAGATTGGCACACATGACACAGGAGTATGCTTTTTGCAAAGGTCCATGGCAACTGTTTGGGGTTTCTTTAACTAAATGAATATAGAGACGTCACAGCAATTAAATTACATCCATCCATTATATCTGTTCTGCATGAAAAGAAATAGTCTTTTCTTACTATAGAAAACTGAATTCTGTCTATTCTGTTGATAGCAAAGAATAACACCTGTATGAGATGAGAGTCGAAATAGTGCAAAAGAAAAGAAAGAGGCAATTTTGGCAGGGTTTGGAAGCTATCAGGGATATGTGGTGCAACGACCTATTTCATTATTTCATTACCAATATTATTATACATTTACAGTGAAAACAGTTGGATCGATATCTATCTTAAACGTCCGTGAAAGCAGAATTGCTGATTTAGTAGTGGTGTTAAGGTATGATGGAAGAATACAAACGAACGTGTGGTCTTCGTGAGAAGAGCGAAGCAACTGATTTAATGAACTAGAATCAGTACATATCTTCCTCCAGGATGTGGGTAAAGAGTAGGGGGCGGAGCCCTTACACAATGTTACGTAATGTTACATAACAGTGGCAATATTAGAAATGAATTCTACCCGGTGATCGGTATATTTTGTAGGAAACATCCATTACTTTCTATTCGATTCAAATCATGTACTTCACTCCGGAGATTGAAGCCAAACAGGACATAGAGAATCATATTCGGTATCCGACTCACTTTAGTTAAATTATTGAGATTACTATTTTTCAGCAACTATTAAGTACCAATCATATAGACTATAGTTAATGATTACCGTAATTTGGGACTGATTTTGACTGTTTACTTTACCAAGAGAAATGTGGCTCGGACGTAAATAGTATGGATGGACCCTTTTTATGATCAGTCTGCTAAAAATCATAACGATTTTGCAGTGGATAAACAGGAAACACGTTAATTTACATTACCATTCACGTCAGGTATTGTATTTATGCAGTACCTATAAAATAATCAATATGAGACAGATAATAATAGTACATCCTACGCTTCAATTGTATGCCATCACATTGCCTGAGATACATTCCCTATTCTCTACTTCTATACACCGTCGCCTGCCTGCCGATGGGCCCCATTTGCATAAACTACTCATAATCAGCTTCAGTTGCTGCTACCTCTATAATAACACTGTTGACTATGGTAAGGCCTCCTCGCGGAATCCCTCTTGTACACAGGTTCATCTTCCATCTGAACACTGTTTTCCCTCAATATCCTTGCCCCCCCCCCCCACTGCCGTATATAGCGGACTACGTTTATTCAGTTGCATGGATTCATTTATTGTTAAATTTTAAAGTAACATTTTAATTGTACAAATTTTCGCATTGGTCATACAAAATATCTATAACTCCCATATCAGACGTTTACCCCCTGATTTTACCGTGTGATACTTAAGATTAGACGCGACGTATCTAAGGTGAAGTAGAATCATGATCTTGTTACACGCAGTCTATATATATATTTCGGTCGTTTTGCAACGATGTAGCCTACAAGAAATCTTTGACCACACAATTTATTTTCTTCAGTTATGTCTGTGCCTAATGGCGACAGTGCTGAGCTAAGAATATCAACAAATGTAAATATACTCCTATATTGCAATGGCGTGTATTTGCTAACCATTTAAAAATGCCATTACTTTTAGTTTTGCGGATATATTCTACCCGCACTCTTGTCATAAAACTGTATGGTTTTTTGTATCCATATATGTACATGGATGGGATCTTATCAATGAACAGGCTCGGTGGAGGTACGCAGTAAATTACGTGAGGACTCAAGTTATGGTGACGATAAATGTGAGCTTCACTGTGGGACTTTCAGCTTACGTATGCATTGCTGGTAAATGAAGTAATAAACAGTAGAGTCCACCTGCTTGCAAGCCATGTTCAAGAAACGATCAATAAAGGTAATCCTAGAACGCAGCCAATCTAACAAAGCATCTTAATTAAGGTAGCGTAGTAATTGTGTCCGTCTGTCTTACACAAGAACCGATGATTGCCAGGTTTTAATTAACGTTACAGGATTGTTAAGGCACCGACCCCTTTGGTGAAATTATAGGCAGAGCTTCGGAGGAGAGAAAAATACGATAGACATCACTTATCATATTGATGGACAAAATATTATATAACAATAGTAAGTCTTTGGTTCAATTTATGGGATTTACTTGTTGATTTTCCGAACCCGTTGGAAAGCACTTCCCATTGATGGTTAAGAATAATGCCTAGGATGTAACTATTTTTCTGACTACAAACCTTTTCAACAGTGAATGAAATGACTGCACTCGTTGGGTAGCAAATCTATTCCTTTTATGCCAACTACTATGATCATTCACACACATACACACGAATTAAAAGTTAAAATGGCTACATAACAGAACTGCACTAAATTACCAGTCTTCGATTGGTATCAAAGTATTGGAGGACATACCGGATTTGGCAATGCTTGCTATATGACCTTTGGTGTAAACACTATATGAGATGAATTATTTTGATTAGCTATATAGACTGACAAAATCGTTAGGGAAATTAAGAATATTTGATGTGGACCAGTCATGAGAAAAGAGTAAGTAATTCGACGGGCCAAAAGAGCGATCCAGTGGAATCGTACCTTAAGGCTGCGATTCCACTGGCTCGCTGTTTTGGACTGCTCATGGCCCGCTCTTTTTATTTGCCAGAGCGCATAACAAGTGAAGGCAGAGCGAACCCAAAGCGGTCCAATAGAATCGGTTATTGCGCTTTCTATACGCTCTTAAAATTTGACATTGGCACTTCTTTTTGACACTGCGATTATATCTGACGTGTTTGATTTGAGCGCAGCAAAACGGCACTCTTTCCACGTCTTTTAGTAGCGGTCTAAGAGCGCAGTGAGAGCGCACCAAGGCACTTGCTATTGATTTCATAAGGAAACAAGCGAATCAGTAGAATCGCTCTGCGTTTGTCTTGCGCCAAAAATATTAGTGGATGAAGAGCGAATAACAAGCGCCCTATAAACAAGCGCAGCAAGAGCGAACCATGAGCACATATACAAGAGACCCAGTGGAAACGCACCTTTGACTGTGAGGCTCTCTAACATGTCTTCCGGTATATTTACACAGCGACGGCATAGGCCAGCCACAGTAGCTAGAAGATTGATTGCATGTCCAAGCTATGAATTATGAATCATTCTAAAGTTCGGGTAAAGTCTACAGACACAACAAGTTCAGTTCCTTATCGGTCATGTGGGTTTCCAATGGATAGAATTTGTTCTCATTTCAGGCCCTTACTAGCATACCAAATATGCTTCGCTCGTCCCCCTCATTATACGTACAGGGCTTTAAATCTTTAAATTTCACAAGGGTCTGTTCAGGGATATGAAATATACTTCTGCATTCATAATAGCATCTTGTCTATCGTGAACCTTTTTTTCCAAGTGATTTTTCGAACCTGGAGTTACCGCTGCGGTAATCATTCATAAGAGACTCGGTTCTATGAAGATATCCTAATGGTATCCATAATGAAAACTAACCGAGACAATATCGGAGAGGTTACCTAAGATAACGTGGAGTCCGATTTGAACATAATTTTAAAGATATGGTACAAGTATAATATATATGATAACCTAAGGTCATGCCACAGTACATTATGCAATAATCCCTGCTGATACAGCAATGATAATGACATTAAAACGCGTCCATGATAGTAATGCATAATAGATATCGTTATGCAAACCTCCTTCTGGCAGGTGGCAGTATGGTAGAATGTATGGGAACAAAGATCATAAATTATATATCTAAGCTCTTTGATTAAATAACCTACAAGAGGATACCATTTATTCCGATTGTTCATATTCTATAGAGCTTCTAATCCACATACCAATATGCTATCCTCACCAATAGAATATGAGCAGAGTTGGCAAATTCCATTTGTGTTTTAGCTTTTACAAGCTATATATAGCCTAAGTTTTTACATGCTCCAAGGCACTAGGATGTGAATCGGAAGAAGGTTGACAGTTGCAGTGGGCTTATTGGACTATAACCCAACCCCTCTCGCAGAATCACACATAGCCTATACAAATAGTGCAACTTACCCTAAATCGGCCGGAACAATACATAAACAATTAAATAATATATAACGAATTATGCTCACTCTTTTAGAGTGCGCATTTAATTTGGTCAATTGGAGGAGACTTCCGGCTGAATAATGAAGAGAAGTAAATTTTAACTCTTTGAGCAGGGAACTTCTGACGAGTGTCCAGGGCTACGATATCACCGCTCAAAATGCGTTAAAGCTGCATTCTCACACATTTTTATTGAATTTACTCATAATTATTACGACTGAATTTATCAATATTCTGATGTTGTTACAGAGATGTAATTTGCAGTTGAATCGGCCAAGCAAAAACGGCCGCTGGATAGCGATAATGAAGTGAATCCACCACAGGAAAGGAGCTCAGCAGGTCCTTGAAATATAAATGTGGCCTATATGGACCCCCTGTACCATAATCAACAGGACAGCATCCTTGAAAGTTTGGGTCAAATGACATTTAATTTCAGTTTCAGTGGAAAATGTTATAACTTCTAGAATTTGATGTGAAAATTTGAGTTTCAGCCTTCCAGCTCCACTCCACCCATCACCACCCCAGTGTCCCCCTGCAGCCTACTCTCCCCTCAGCACCAGCCCAGTCTGCCGTGCAACTCCCACCAGCAGCGAAACTATGCACATCCCGGCTGGAGGAGGGGTCGGGAGAGCTCGGCAGTAGGCGGTAGTTCAAAGCTTCAATAGTAAATAAATACAACGTGCCATGTATATATAGATTTTTTGAGTGGCGGAGAGATATATACCAGTAGTCGCGTTATATGCATCAAAACACATTCCATTATTTCCGCATCCTAATAATAGGTTCTTCAAGGTGCTGCCCACCCAATCGTTTCACAACAGATCAAGACTGACAACACATCAAGGCTGACATGATGTGCTGAGTTGGCGCGGGGGTGATTATTCTTTCTCCTCCAGGGACAACTAGAATAAGCGGTACTTTGTATTGCCAATGGTTATCTAAGGCATATTGTGACTATAAGGTTTCCTGTCTCACTGTGACGTTGGTTCCTGACTGTGTCTGTATTTGTTCATTGAAAACTGTCCCTCGATTCGATTTTCCATTTATTTCTTTAATTCCACAAGCATCAAGTTCACGATGCGTATATGTACCATGTTCCAATCAGGCAAACTAGTTAACAGGTTTAAAATCAGTGTATCTATAAATATAGGCGACCGCAAATGGAAATTCAATAACAATTACAATGCTTCAATCATAATTGTTTTTAATGGATGTTTGATGTATATTATATACATGTATATTGTTTTGTTTGGTTATCAACAAGTGGCTCCACGCTCAGGAGTCACCGGCTACTTCAGTTAACCTCATTCCTCACCTTGCCTTCAACCTGTCAACACCAGATTTTATAATGCCTTACTGCGCTGGCCGCTGTGGTTCTACTGTTTGCATTTATTGCAAGGAAGCTCTGAAGAAGTGTAAAGAACTCAAGTTGTCTGATAGCGAGTTTGAACTCTATTTGCCTGATATAGACCCTGATGACAAGGAAGGTGGGGCTAAGGGTGGTGTACACTATCGGAGGATGGATTCGGACTCAGACCTAGGGAAGTTGTTACAGCTCAATTCCGACAAGAAAGCTCAGATAGATGCCCTTATCACTCAGCTTAGGGATGTGGTTAACTTACAGATTAAAGGTCTGGTTCCATTGGTACGGATATGGATACGGATACGGCAAAATTTGCTAACATTAAAATATACAGTCATGCTTCCAGAACAGTCTCCATTACAAATTCCAAAGGCAACCTTTGCAGTAGAGCCCCAATCACATCGCAGAGCTGCTCCAGTTGCAGAAAATATTCAACATGCTGAAAGATTATTGTGCCAGACGGAGCAGATAAAACTCACATTTTTAGCCGCAATTCAGCCGCAATCCAACTGCAAATGCAATCGCAGAACAGGTCTCCACTGCTATGGTTGGTCTGCACATGAACTGCGCTTGAATATAATTTCCTGTTTTTCAATCGCAAGGCTTACCGCAGAGCTTACCGCAGCCAGTGGAGACCCCACTTTAATTTATGTTTCAGTTAAGATCTCTTATTCCGACTGCTCAACTTTCCTCGGAAGACATGTTTTGATGTATTAAGTAAACACGCCTTTCCGCCTACACAGCTGACATTGTAAAACATATTTATAGGCAAACTCATCCAGGCAATGGCTTTCCATGAATTGCCTATTGGGCATCTGCTACAATAAGCTCCTCTACCGTCATAAAACATATATCCCTAGATAATAACGAAGCCAGGTGGATGTGTAGATGCTAGTCTGCGATTGAAAGGGAGATGTTTGTTTAATTTTCATGCATAGATGATTGAAAAGGGATGAACGAGAGAAAGTAATGAATGAATTGGCATAACAAGTATCCTTATAATACCCCTTTTATGATTCACGAGAGATGTCAAGTGGTTTAAATTTTATATCTGTCTTCATCACAACAGGCATCATGCTAGTTAAGCTCTGTTATAACGTCGAGGACACGGCGCCTTACTCTATCGACGATTTATGGATTTTCTAATCAAGGGCAGATTGAATTGAAGCTCTCGTAATGGTGGGTCGTCCTTCAATGAATCGCGGTACTAACACAAGTAAAAACAAAATTAATAAGACAAGATGTGAAACAAAAGAAAGCCTCGGGTCGTAAGAAAAACATTTCTGGGAGCCACATTAATCAGCAATCTTTGAATTAATTAATTAATGGATGCGGTTACAATGAACTAGGTAACAGGCCGATGAGTTGAATACTATCTCTGATGACAGTGGTATTTTAAGATGCAAATGTGACTTTTAACACACAATATGGATGGGCATGTTATAGATAGTTTTAGTGATGCTGTGCTTTAATCTGGGCTCTATAGACACTGCATGCTGCGCTGAATGGAAATAAAGGTAGCTGAATGAGGGAGATGAGGAGAGGCAACTCAACCTAAACGAATCATTATTGCCAATTGTGAGCCTGCTTTGTATAGCGTGCTTCATTCTCTTCCCGGGCGAGAATTAAACTTCATTATAAAATATTACGAAACAAACCGTTCAGCCAACACGTGATGACTCCAGGCTGAGTACGGGTCGAATACCTGTAGGTTTCTGTAAGCAGGTACAATCGACGTAATAACTGATATCACCAAAGGTAACGGGGAATTATCTATCTGTTAATAACAATAGAAGCAATTCAAATATACTTTGTATTAATTTTATTTCAACAATACTTTAGAGTATAGGAGATAATCCTTTCACCAAAACTCTCACATGATAAATTTCTAAAGCACTGGTTTATTCCAATTCATTTAATTCGTGAATTCCCTATAATAACATTACCAATCAATTTATACAGTCTCTTTCATTCCATTCAAATTATGTTATCGAATAGTCAGGTTTAACAGTCAGTCACCATGATTTTCCCTTACCATATCACTGACATGGACTTACCTGAATATCCTAAAACTGAAGTCACTCCCATAACCAAATAACCATTAGTGAAAGTATCCACTCATTCTACATTATTTTCTAAATTCAAATAAATGCGATCACTTTATCTCTTTTACCTGTGTTCCTAAGATACTTTTAAAAAGATCTTGAAACCGTTACAACTGGAAAGTTTTTTTCTTTAATGCACTACAACACCTATCCTTCGACCTCGGTGGTTACAATAGATTCCCATTTACATAAAATACAATGTAAAATACAATGTATGAACCAAACGGGAAGATACAAGAAGTCATTTAAGAATAACATGAGTATATATAGCAGAAACCTGTTAAGACTGGGAGAAGGCTATGTCGTATACCTCTCTGTAATGTTCTACGAAGTGCACCTCTAGGCCTTCAGTAATGAAGCTGGGCAGGTCCGAGTAATCTTTCTTGTTCTCAGCTGGGAGGATGATACAGGTGACGCCCACTCGCTTGGCCTACAACAATAACATATGGTACGTGACTAAAAGAAGAAACATGTTCACAACATTTCCGTCCTTTAATACCCGCGGTTGCAACCCCGTGTACGTGTAAGGAATCAAATAAAACGTAAACAACTAATAACACAATTAAAATTATTAATTATTTTATTATTATATATATGATAATATGGTTATAGAATTTCAATACTGTTGAAATTCTATAACCGATTCTCACCTAACTCTTGCTGTTTAAGGTTTAGAATGTCATACACGTATTTATCTATCTATTACTCATCAAATGACCAAATAATGACTTCATACATAATTCATTTTCGATGTATATATTTAGTAAGTTACAAGAAATAACTCTAAAACATATTCTTCAAGCAAATACATCCTTCCATCGACAACTCACAAGAGAAAGATATGGCACATTTAGAGAGTAATGAAATAACTCTTAAACACGTCCCTCTAAAACACATATGGCCCTCCACCGACAACTCATAAGAGAACAACGCGAGTATAACAGTTCTGTGAAGAACAGATGGGCTTCATACGCAACTTAATACATGTACACGTAGATATTTCCTTCCAAGCGAACTGGAAACTAGACAAGCGTCATATCTAGACAAACTAATCTTACTGCTGACTACATTTGAGAAATTATTGGTGGGCTCTCCGAAGTAGGTTGAAATTATATGTCACTACGCCAATGTGTAACTATTAATTGCGATGGCGTAATATTCGGATACTTTACAAGAGAGAAAATCAAAAAATAATTAAAAGTGATACATAGCCGCGGATACGGTGGAAAATGGAGAAAGGAAGGAAGTGGCAAACAAGTGGAATGGCAAAGCCTATAGTTAATAGCCATCCACGTTTTCCCCTATCAACACATCATTTTTCATATACCGGGGCAACTCAGCACTCTACATAGTACCATAAAAATGACAACCTACTTAATGACAATTCACGCAGAGATATGGCCCACCACTATGGAGGATAGCAGCCTACAAGTCATATTGCATCATGTAGTACTGGTGCTGCGCGATCCATCATGGCACCTCCACTACCTCCGCCAAGGAGGCAAATAGAAATGTGAAAATTCAAGGCAGTGTCCCAGTCTAACACACTAAGCTGCTTCCTTTGTCACCTAGATCAGAGGACAGAATAAACTAAAGTATCACCAGTTTAAAATATCTCTTATAGCATTGCAGAGTGAATCAGGCAATCTAATGGGCATATTGAGTTGCCGCTACCACAATTATAGAGAAATCCCTTCAAGACCTAGACACAAACAGCAGTCACAGGAAAGCATGGATGAATTTCAATGGAGGAAAGGAAGAGGAAATAAACGGTCATAACATAAATAAAGGACAGCTCTAAATAAAACGCTCATGTAGTGATTTTCCCCATTAATTCCACATACTCAGAATGCCCTTACTACGTCCTAGCATGTAAAATCATTGCAATGGTATTTGAATAAGCCACTGTTTAATATTCATAAGGAAGGTGATCTTCATTCGCATGGACATGTAAGTCCGAGGGGTAAACAGTGAATAATTTACTGGGGGTGGGGTGGGGAGCACAAATAAATAGATGGTCTGCAGGTTTGGCAAAAGGGACGGGTCGCCGGTAATAAAATATCCTTAATTCCAGGGTAGTCCGGTTGCCAAGGGGGGTTTTTTATGGCAACCTTGCAAAAATACCCCCCAAAGAGGTTATGACTGATTTGGGTAGAGGAAGTCATGTACTTTTAGAATCTGGATGATGTCAAGCTGACATCCTTGAGCGTTTTGAGAAATCCAAGATGGCGGCCAAGACGGCCGCGAAAAACGTTCTAAGTCATAACTCTGCCAGTTTTAATGTGATTTTCATGTGTAATACCACTAAATTAGGGTTTTGTGGGATGACAAATCAATTAAAATGGTCAAATTACCATTTAAATGCATATCCATGGAGATAGGCTGTTTCCATAGCAACCAATATGTCGTTTATAACTATAATATCAATTCTAAGCCACTTTTTAATTTATGAATGGAATATTACCAATAAGCATGTTCATAAATCATAACTGCATCAGATTTACAAAAACCAATGGCTACAAGTTGGCCCACACACCTGGTGGCTGGTAGCTGCGAAAAATAAAATGGCCGACACAAGACATCAAATGCATCCTATTTTGGCTTCTACTCTTCCTATTTTCAAGTACAATACCAATTTGTCTATGTTTTGAGGTGCAAGGAACCCATTTCTGACATCCTTTTTCTGATTCAAGGTCATTTTCAAGGTCAAAATCCTAAATGGCCACCCCTGGAAAACAAAAATCTCATATCATAGCTTCTTTTGGCACTACATACGAATATAATACTACCTTTCCATGTTTCTATGACCACCACTGGGAAGAAAAAGTTGTCATATCTTTGGTCATGTTAGTACTACGTCAAAGTATAGACCATTCTTTCTATGTTTTAAGGTGTGAGGAATCCATATCTGAAATCTTTTTTCTGAATCATAAAGGACAGATCAGTGTAAAGTATGTGAAATATACTGCATTACTATATTATCTTTACTTTGCTTTATGAACATGCCAATAAAATTAAGCAATACAACACAGATAACTAAACAAAACCTACATCAGGACAGTCATTCAGAGTGTTCATCAAGGTTGTTGCAGCAACCACCATGACATTTACACAATGGTATACACCTCATTCCAGCCCCAAAACATTTGCAAGCTTTTAGTCAGGAAAAGCAGAGCATAAGTGCACAGGATGCACTAGCATCACTCAGTTCTGTCCAATAGGGGACCCATGTCTTGAGGTGCCCATTCTATCCCAACCATATTGTGCAGGATCTGGCACACACAGCTGTTTCTCCAAGGCTTGATGCCAAACAAAATCTGATACTAAAATGGTATTTTGATGTGCTGGAACAGGGCCGCTTTTGTAGGTGGGATGGTCTCGAGAATCCTAAGATAGTGAGTGAACATAAGCCGCCATGCCTCATTTACTGTACTGCAGGAACTGTACATGAGCACAGTAAATTGCTCAATGTGCTACATGTGCAGAGAATCCTCTGTCAGCTCTTGTGGATTTTCAGTTAAGTGGATCATTGTGTCAGTTACCTAGGGGAAGCTTTCCATCATGATTTTATCCAAATTCCCATCATGCTTGATGTTACATCACAACCTGTCAATGCATGGAAGAAAGGTAGTGCTTTGCATTTATCAGGACCAAGCTGTAATGAAACTTCATGGATCAGTACATCTGTGTATGCTTTTCCAGATCCAAACCAACCCACAGCTCAGTAAGCCCCAGATTTTGCCCCAGTTGTGTTGAAGAGGTAAACAGACAGTATGACAACATCTGAATGAACTGTTCTTAGAAAAGCTTCTTTATGACCATCAGACAATAGTATGGCACTGGTGCAGCATCGTATGGTTGTGTGCCTCCTCAGGGTCAGATAGAGTTATGTCAGACAAATTTGTATTTGTATTTATAGATTTTTATTCAGCAATAGGACATTATGTAACAATTACACTATTCTCAGGACGTGCTGATTGACTGCCTTGTTTGACAGTTCCCTTTTTGTCAAATGATAGTGTTATACAATAATATAGTGTAACACAAAGGATTAACAATCAGTCTGGTGCAGGCCAGCATGCAGGTAGGATGTAAATGAAATGAAAATTTAGGTAGGTACCCTTATGTAACAATAAGGTATAACAATAGTACTCAGATGAGGAGGTTGCATTCACAAGCCCATCAGCAAGAAACTTGTCCTTCGAGCAGGTGTTTCCCCCCAGATGTTTCACTCTTGTTTGGTTCTTTAGTCTGTCCTGAGCCGATAACGATCTAAGACTGCATCCATTCTAGTAGTACTTGTATCGTTGTCAATGAAAGGCAGTGCATTGCAGTGTATTTGCCAAGCACATTGACTTGCTGTTATTTAATGAACCACTGCAGTCATGTCTAAGATGACTACAGAAGCTTGTTTGACTGATGGATTTCTGCCACATGCAGACATAACTGGCAAGCAGCCAAGAATCTGGGATTTAGTACCAGCTCACAGTTTGATTTTATTGGATAATCAAGATAGATCGCTTGCATTTTCATGCATGAAAAACTCATCCATTGAGCTTGAAGTGAAACAAACATTTGAGTCACAATTGCTGTCTTTGCCTTTATCTAAGTTCACTGGAGATGGATGTAGAAAGGTGAAGAGATTTGCCTTGGGATTGACATCAGAGAGTGGTGTGGTAGTCCTCAATTCCCTCCTTAACAAATTGTAAAACATAGCTTGCCTGATTGTTGGCAACTCCTGAATACACCTGCTTACTTCAGGGTCCATATTTTCACCAGTGTCTAATGTCACCAACTGATTCCCTATTTCTTCATAAGGGTTGATGATGACTTCCTGATCCACAACCTCAAGAAGGGATTTGTGCTGTTTGGGGAACCTTTGCTGCTAAGATAGATAACTGGTTTTGGTCCAGGCCCATTAGAATGAACTTCTTTTCACTTCACTGGACCACAAAGTGGCCATATGAAATTAGCATGGACTGCAGGATGGCCCTGAGGAAGCAGAGCCATGTCTGTAAGAAATACCGGGGTCCACTGAGAGTAATTGATGTGACTTATAGCAAAGAAATATGAACACAAATCATCAATAGCAGAATGTGTACCAGGCCAGATAACAAGGCACTAGTTGCAAACAAAAGAGTAGCTTTTGAAGAGGAAGTCACTGACTATTTGACCCCAATAACATGCTCTCACATTTCAAAGGACTCATGGGGTCCAGGTTGTTGAGAATACTTGTCATATGCCTATTGTCTCAGTATTTCAAGCCAAGCTAGGTGAGAAGGTGTCATTTTCACATGTTTTTCACTTAGCAGAGATGATGCCACTCCAGGTGTAAATATCTTTGCTAAGTCGGACATTGCTTCCCAGCCTGAACCACCCAGCAGCTTTTCTCCAGCTTCTTGTGTGCAGAAAGCCAATCATACAGTGGTTTTTGAAAAGCCTATGGCCTCACCTCACAGCATACCAAATTTTTAAAAGGCATCACAATTTGTATGATTCATGGCTTTTCTGATTCCTCCCCAATTAGGAAAATTACTTCATAAATGCATTCCTCGACTTGTGAGAAAGGTAGTATTATGTGCGGATATAGTGCTTACAGAAGCTAAGATATGAGATTTTTGTTTTCTGGGGGTGGCCATTATGGATTTTGAGCTTGAAAATAACCTTGAATCAGAAAAAGGATGTCAGAAATGGGTTCCTTGCACCTCAAAACATAGACAAATTGGTATTGTACTTGAAAATAGGAAGAGTAGAAGCCAAAATAGGATGCATTTGATGTCTTGTGTCGGCCATTTTATTTTTCGCAGCTACCAGCCACCAGGTGTGTGGGCCAACTTGTAGCCATTGGTTTTTGTAAATCTGATGCAGTTATGATTTATGAACATGCTTATTGGTAATATTCCATTCATAAATTAAAAAGTGGCTTAAAATTGATATTATAGTTATAAACGACATATTGGTTGCTATGGAAACAGCCTATCTCCATGGATATGCATTTAAATGGTAATTTGACCATTTTAATTGATTTGTCATCCCACAAAACCCTAATTTAGTGGTATTACACATGAAAATCACATTAAAACTGGCAGAGTTATGACTTAGAACGTTTTTAGGGGCCGTCTGGGCCGCCATCTTGGATTTCTCAAAACGCTCAAGGATGTCAGCTTGACATCATCCAGATTCTAAAAGTACATGACTTCCTCTACCCAAATCAGTCATAACCTCTTCGGGGGGTATTTTTGCAAGGTTCATGTAGCTGGCTGCCGGACTAGGGTGGAGTGCATTCTAGATGTTATTTGTGACAGAAGGCGTACAACCGTGTCGGGTCAGAGTTGAAAAACAACAGCCCACCAGGGTTAAATCCAAGCCACCATCAATGACCCTTCCCACTTAAGGGTCAGTGTTATCATTCCACTCGTGGCCGCGTTTACCAGCTTCTCCAAAATTGGCAGCCGACAGCTCAAGCAGTCAACCCTCTCATTGTTTGTTCCGTATGGAAATAACTGGGGAGTGAGGGGAGATGAACGTCCAAAGCTCAGACTTTATCAATGTCACCTCTCCCTTTCTCTTCCCCCCTTTGGCAGTTTGGCGTAAATCCAAACCATTGGCTTCTACTGCAGGTTCTCACTCTCTACAACCCAAACTCTACGCCAGGCCGAGGTCCACTCGGAGTAACAGGGACCTAGTATTAGTAAGAATGACTGCCATATGGAATATAACAGATCCCCGGTGCTTCATTGTATGGCGGTGACAGGTGTCTGGCACACCGACACTTGGCTTCCAATAGAACCTGGTAGGGGGGATGTGATCAAAATACTCATTCCCTCTCTAGTAGTACAAAACATTTATCCAGTAGTGAGCACCAACAATCCTGAACAGCAGTTTGGCAAAGGATAATTAACCTTAGCACTTAAGGTGAAAGGGGTGTAGCGGGGGAGGGGGAGCAAAGGGAATAATGGTCAGGAGTCCACCAAGATTCATTCGAATACATCGCCAGGAGAAAGGGATTGATTGGAAATAAACCACTTCCAAGTACATGACGTCTTCCCCATTATATATATACCTAGTCTCAGGTGTTTGCGTCAGGTTTAAAAGCACTAAAAGCATCATCGTGTGGCAAGAAGAGTTCGAGCCATAAATCAATGGGTGGACACGTCATTAGCAGCAGAGTTTTTAGTAACTGTCATACGAATATACCAGTTCTATATTTGAATAAAATGTAAGCTTGAACGCGTAACCATTTTTTAAAGGAAAACCGGGAGCAGGCTGGTTGTCATTGGCAATACAATTATCCCCTGATCTCCATTTCTCATACTACTCTTGATTGGGGAGACCTCAATCTTAAAACAAACTGACCAAATGTAATGGAGTATCACGATTAAACGCAATAACGCATATATTAGAAAATAGAAGCCTTTCTCAGATACTTCACTCTATGACATCGATGTTATTTCAATCGCCAATTTCATTTTCTTGTCCATTTCGATTTTATTTAAGACATACTGGAGAGAACGATAGCCAGGAAGTCACTAACAAGAGACCCGAGATAACTTCATATCTTTAATGAACCCGGCCGGCGGCATTGATTGCATGTGAAACCCATTCTCCTGTTATGTAACATTACGTAACATTGCTTCCGAGTTCATTCTTACACCTTAACACTCCCTTGGCAGGCCCTATACTCCGCAACCAGTTTCTATGTACTAGTATGGAGTAACTCATTGCGGAATATAGGGCCTGCCTAGGGAGGATGGTGAGACCATAACATGGAGGGTCCAAAAGAGGGGATGGATGTCACACCCACATGCGCTCCTTTGCTATTGTGTAATAGCCGACACTTGAACATGTCCCATAAAACCAATCAACACATTGCGCTGACAGGGTAGAAGATACAGGAAACGTATACCGAACCAAAGGCGCAAGACATTTGTATTCAACCTTGAGGAGCTCTGACTTTCGAAACATAGCCTCTTCTACACTAGGGACGGGGGATAAAACCCACGCGAGTATACAATATGTTAATAACCCGACAGCATAAGCGCTTGGTGTAGAATTCCCATATGGGAAACTCCACTCCGTAGGTTCTCTCAACTACGCGATTCGTAAACTTTGGTCTGCTTAAATGCTTCCAGCATAAGGCCTTGTCCATTCTCTCCATGTTGCCTCCTAGCAAATTCTATCGCTTCCTTTCCACCCTCTTAATTCTGCATGGGTGACCGTATATAGGATTGTTGCACAGTATGGCCCTTATCGATCATGACCAGAGTGTAGGGTAGGGACAAAGACTCAATGGCTTCCCATCTTTTGCGGGTCTGAGGTCTGGGTTTTCCCACGACCAGTAACCTCCACCTTGGATAATCCTCTTCATGGCTCCGGGCTAGAAGATTACTTATTAATATGGTGTAATCCGAGGTTAAAGGATTCGGCCTCTGTTTCCCGCTACGGAGTAATCAATAACCATATATATACGGTATAGGTACCTCATTTCCTATGCCAAAGATACCCAAGATAGGTACCAACGAGACTAGGAATTGTTTTTTCAAGAAATGACATGACACCACATATATTGAATAACGATTTTCTAATGGTCATGTTTGTTTGAGCGGCTCAAAGAGGAGACATATGGTTATGACTAAAAGCTATACATTATATACATCACTCAGTCGTCCTGGAGACCGAAATAGATCTACGAATAGACAAGAGCATGATCGCGACTGCTAAAAACGGCATAACATGGAGGTACACTTTTTAAGCACTGGGTAGACTTTTACACCACCTTTATCTAATTGCTTTCACATTCCAATGGCTTCCATCTTCTAGGAATATTTAACAGGGAGGAGCATTTATCCGCCACTGGAAGGGGAAAACTCAGCTCAAGCTCTGACCAGAGATGAAGATGGATATGATACCATATGGAGCCATGCGGGAGTTGCTCGCAATGGTTCAATAAATTATTTCTTGATAGCCGAAGCCAGCAGTGCGCCTTGTTAATGCTACTCGGCTAGGTGTCAACTACATCAGATTAGTCGTGCAACTCGACCTTTTCTCCTCACACGCCAAACACTCCCTCACCCACACACGGGAGTACAAGGTACTGATATAGAAACATACACTTATGTCGTGCAAATATGGAGGTGGCATGTCATGATCATCTCCCAAATAGTATGGTCTCTCGGGGCAATGAGTCGCCGTTCATTTTGATTCGCAAAACCTTTTTTCTGTGAGTTGAGAAGGCGGCCCAGTAATAAATCACAGCGGGTGGTTTTATCATCAAAAGGCTAGACAATTTATATTGATTAGAAGGGGATGCGCTTTATTGAACGACAGGAAATTTATGTTATCTCGCTTATAATGCTTAATAACTTTAATATTAATGACATTTAGTATCCTGAGGGCTCTGTTCGAAATTATCGGTGACAATAAGGCCACGGTCAACGCAGAATAGCACAGGCAACTGGTTTCAAGACACATAATTAAAGGAAATGCGATATTTGGTGGGGAGTAAGGGGGAGTATAGTGTTTGCAGCACTCGCCGCTAGAAATTTATCAGGGCTTCTCCATAGAATGAAAATATCACAGGAAATTCTACATTTCGAAGTTTTATTTATGACATATAGTACTGAAATATGGCACCTTGCGAAAAATGGGCTTGCTCGATCAAGTCTGCTAAATGACGCTTATCATACTGTCCATTTATTGACATTATACACCAATAATTGATATGGGTATTTGGAGGCGTAATCTCCAAGGCTACATATATTAGCAAAAGCTTCGTATTTCAGCAAAAACAATTAAGGACAAACAATGTCCATTAGGAGAATTTAGATCATACATTTTTTAATTGTATCTAAGGGATGGGAGCCATACATCTGAATAGAAATCCGGGTCTTCCAATTCACTCGCCGTGCAGCAACCATTGGTTACGAATGTATCATAACACCTGAACCTGCAGCATTCCATCGAACAATGTCAACGGGAATGACAATTCTGGACCATTAATTTTAATTTGCCTAAAAGAAGCTTTCCAGACCGTATACTATCAATACATCAATGACCATTTTTTGCACTGAATTGCTTTAGTAAAGAATAAATTCAAACTAAAGACGTTTTAGGAGAATATGATTCTTTCTTAAGCATTACTCCAGCTCATATAAAACTCTTAGAATGCGGTTTCCGTATAAAGAATCACGATCTGTGAATCGGAGAATGAAATCTTAATAGCTTCTGTGCCATTTATTGAACAAGACAAACTAAATCAGTTCTGCAATAATTCCTTCGGTGACTGTCATAATCCTACCACTTTTAATTACTTGGAAACAACTGAAATGGTATGTGCGTATATAATTATGATGATTTATAAAATGTTATGTTCTGCTATGTTATATTAGGCTGAAGACATTGAATCTATGCCTACAAGTAAGGCACGTGTGATTGAGGGTTGATATCGCACCATATGATAATGGGTCTCTAGCCAAATATTATTTATAAAGCAGGGAATTTAATATTAAACCTTCTTTTAGACAGTGTTGAAATAAACATTACTATATTTAAGGGGAAAGTCTGGATAAATAAATAATCCCATGTGTCCACAATGTTCGGTGTTATTTATCTTACATTACATAGTCTGGTACATAACACTGTCTGGATCCATGCAGTCTACATCCCAACAATAAAATTCACAATACATTTGTGTGGATATATTTGTAGCTGGATTTCTGAGTGTGTGGATCAACTGGCGACAAATTTGTTACAACCAAAGTTCTAAATAAATTCGTGGCTGATCGAATTCATAAAGATGAGTAGTACAAAACAAAACACAGGTCATAGACATACCACGACCCTACGAAGTCAGCCACGAATTGTCGTAATCATATGACTAAAAAAAGGTGTGAATGTAAGTGACTTTTTAGTATAAGTTTACACTGGCAACAGGTTCTAACTCACTATTTCTAAAATTTCTAAATATAATACCTTTTTATTTTATAGGAGAACCGATTTTGTTATATGGATTCCTGACAAACCGAATATACTGCACAATCCGCTTGCAGTTCAGCATTGTTTCATGCAGTAGGAATCAAAGATGCTATAAAAAAATTAAAACCAATTAAACCTTGCATTTCAAAGAGCGCATGAACGGATTCTAATTAAATATGGGACATGGGAGAGGCAGATAATAAGCTCGATAGCCCGTGGAATAAACCACAACTATGACATAAGGGTTTTATTTCCTGGTACAAAACCAAACTAATATTGACAGTAGAGTGCTGCCTACACGAAGTCATGCCAAGGGAAAGAGGAACCTCATTGTTTTAACATTCAAATTAAATAAAGTTATTAGCTCTGTCATTTACAAATGTCAAACTAGATGGAATATGCTGAAACCAGTCGCTCATAAGATTGAGGACAAGGCTGTGGGAAGTACACTCAACAACCTCTTGCACCGTTTTGATATATTACTATATGATAAGGTAGCTTGCTGCTCTGCTCATAATAGTGTCCATATTTCTCTGTTTTTATTTATCTGACCCTCTGCTTAGCTGGGTATGCTTCCTCATGGGCCTATACCTTACATTAAAACTCCGATGTGTGTATACTTAATCATCAAAGTTAATCTATGAATATGTATACCCTGTGTCAAATATGTCAGTCGATCTCTGTTAAATTACCTCATTATAGTTATCAATTTTACCCATTTCATTTCAATTTACTACACATGTTAGCTTTACGTTTTAAACACTTGCTGTAACACCGTTTCAAAGATGCGAAGTCGGCAGTCATTGGAAGAACTGTCCATTGGTGACAGATTTGACCGACCCATTGTAACTCCAGCAGTAATAAAGAATTTTTTAATTTTAATTTAAATTTAATCGTAATGTATGAAAGAGGAACGTCGCCACAATGATATACCTTTCTCCAAGATAATACCCCCAACGGCCTATCAATGCTCATGACTTACAGCGAGATAATTACCTATCGAAAACGGCACAGTGGCTCATCCCTCTTAAGCTGCCCGTTAAACCCCCTGAATACCAAAACCAGAATGGCGTCTAAATGGATGACAATAGTGGATAAAAGGTAAAAGTCAGTTAGATTGCTCTTCATTGGGATTCAGTCCAAGGACCAACTTAAAATGTATGGAACGTTGTTTATCGGTGGATATTATCATGACATCTTATGCAATAGGAGAAAAATGACTGGTACTTGTATCAATACATGACTATGCTCATAAGGTATACGCTTATCAAATCATCTCATGGGAGGCTAAACAAATAAAAAGCTTCCGGAAATAGAATAAATCACAGAACATGGTACACCATGCATGAGCGCCGGCCTTAAGCGAATTAAAAATAGTCTTTGCAGAATGCTCTTCTCTACCCATGTATACATGTATTGGGTCCTCCTTTATGGCGTATATGCACGAGTATGTTCTACGAGCTGTAGGGAAAATAGACGCGGTTCCGGATCCAGATGAATCACGAAAGGTTTGAGTACCGCAGATTCTGACATTCGAGCTATCCCAAAGGACCTACAAGAACTACGCTACAGTGTAAGACCCAAATGACCAGGGCTGGCTATAATTTAGATTAGGGAAATTGTTGTTGCATTCCCTCATGCCCTCGTTTAACCTGCTAAATTACTTTGCGTCTACTATGCCTCTTTTCTCGCGGGCTTTGGGAAAGCTTTAAAGTGGGCTACAAGTAGCTTGGTCGTGATTTTGACAGAAAACCTGATTTGTATTGCTTGACTGGCGAAAGCCAGATAACGAAGACTGTGAGTAATTCCACTTGTTCTTTTGTGTTTTTATTTGTAAATACTCAGTTCTCCATCAAGGAAATTGGCGGTAATTCCTCAGCCAAAAAAAGGTATAAGGTGGAAAGGAGAAATTGCATTGACCAGGAATACTAGAAGCCCCAAGGGGAGCGCCATCTCTTTTATGAACCATAGAAACACTTAGATCTAATGTCACCATGAGGACTGTACATTCTTGGAACTGAAGGCAGCACACATGTATTAAATCCCATGCACGTCTAGTTATTTCAGATCATCAACTGTTCTCATATTTTATCATTTAAAACAAAATAATTCGTTATTGTCTTCTGGGTGGATCATACACAATGAGAGACACTATATGAATCTGGGTAAAATATGTTCACCCTAATACTAACGAGTCAGTTATTCTATTATATCAACTTCCTTTCTCTAAATATTTTACAGGAAGAGGCACGCCCATGCTAGCTATTCATCTCGACTGAAGACAGACTATAGGTGGATTGCTAGAAAAGAATAATTATTTTCTTATCCTTGAAGCCATTTTGAACCAGGCTTGACCCAACAGTAAGCATTCTCTGACAACATATTTAAACCGTTAAAGGTATGCCTTACTCATACATGTACACGTTTATAAGGCCCAACATTGCAATGAAATATCAATAATAGTGATGAGAAGAAACTGTCCGCAGGCCATTAAACAAAGCCTTCACCTGGACAATAACCCAATAAGTTGCCGATCCTGGCGCACATAATAACAAGTACGAGGAATTCCAAGAGGAATAATTAGGCTATGGATTGGCCAAGAGATGGTTCCCGAAGTGTGAATATCCGCCTGTTGTCTACCACCTAGGGACCATTCCCGCCAATAACATAGCATGGGTACTTGGTAATGGAGGAGGACGGAGGCAACCACTATCTCCAGTACGCATCCAGGGCTAACTGACCCTCTGGCGATATGAAGCCAATGTGCACACAAGGTGTGGGCGTACGAGAGATGTCAACACTTAAAAATAAGCCCAAATGAGCCCCAGCGCAAGCAGCGAACAGAATCCAGATAATTCTGTATCCTTTCAGTCTGAACATTTATTGGATTCTGGGACACCAACGTTTTTCCCCCAATTCAAATACCATCTTTTTGCATTTCAAACTAGTCCCAGAGCACCAGTGGAATCGGGCGCTGGGGAAGACGTGCCAGTTATCATATTATGCAATTTATCTGCTACAAAGTATTTTTATCGTTTCTTTACGTGCTTTTTATGCATTAACGAGATAAGGTGCCGGACCAGATATTTGCCATATCACTTCTATCTCTCTGTACTTTGTATACCAGGCAAAAGTCAGGATATCCCATTCCCATTTCCTTAACCTCCCGAGTCGTCTCACAAAAGGCAGAGGCAGAAAGTCGGTTCTTTCATTATTTTATCTTCTGGTATATATAAAATGAATGGTGAGGACATTCAGAGTATTTGATAAAAGCCATGACAATCGGCATGGCAGTTTCCATGGCACTACGACGACAACCTTGTGTGAGATAGTGCGGATGCGTTAGCCCGTACCTAATACATCAAAATTATGCCAATATTGGCAAATACTATTTCATATCCCTCGGTGAAAATCGGTAGCTATATGCGGCCGAGTGAACTGGTTGTGTTGGCAACTACATTAACACTAAATAGACATTATACCACGCTTTTATAGTTCCCATGCCCATCGCCACAACTCAAAGCCTAATTTGGTCATACTTATATTAAAATATTTACGGCAAAAACCATCATTCGGATTAGCCTACCTCAGAAAGTATATGGCTGGAATGATTGATTTGAAAACGGTCCAGGTAATAAGAGCTGATATATAAGGTCACCAAGCGAAAGTCTCCAAACTAGCCGAACATTACACATACCGTATTCACACAAACGTCATAGAAGCTGGAGAAATAAGACGGCTAAAATCGGAACCGAAGATGTACAATATGAATATAATATGATTCGTGCATACACATGACAATGACCATCACTTTTGAAATAGGCCCCAACTGCCGTCCATAAATGAACAGAGAAACGATCCCTCTGGGAAATGCGGAGGCAAATGAAGAGGCAACAACCTTAGAAGTTCAATGAGCAATATGGCCATTGTTGTTTAATCTTTTTACCTCCCTGTAAATGCCCTGGCACACTAGGAAAACGGTTTGAGCGACTAAACCCAGGGATGGTTAAAGGAAAGAAAAAAAAGCAAGCCACCGTATACAAATTATCCAATGGTGAGATATTTTTTGGAGCAAACAATTTCAATTTCAGAGAATTGATTTGGGGGACCTATGAGCAGCTGTCCCTACACTAAAGTGTTAGAAATATTGGCACATATTTAAACCTTTCACTGTGATATATTGGCACATATCTAAACCTTTCACTGTGATATATTGGCACATATTTAAACCTTTCACTGTGATATATTGGCACATATTTAAACCTTTCACTGTGTTATGTGTACAAATTAGTTGCTTCTCGCTGATCAAATATTGGACATCCTGGCAGAGGTCAATCAGCTTGGCAATAACGTGTAATCAATTACCCACATTCCTGTCATTTATCTCCGATCAGTGAGTATACAACCAGACATAATGGCTCAGCCTGTCCCCCAATTTTTATAAATGCTCGGCGTTTGCATGGTAGGTCGTTGACTGAACAACATAACATCCCACGGAGTTCTGATTATATAGTGACATCAGGGAGAAAATGAGAAACAGCAGAACAATCATTCTACCACTATGCATCGCCGCGTAGTCCTAACGAAATGAAATCGCTGACGCTGATTTATCGTGTTGTAAGATGGTATCACTCACTTCTCTTTATAAAAATGTTTGATGAGTATTTCATTTTATTTTTAAAATATTTATGCAGGCCGAATGTATTATAATATTTCAAATTCTCAACATCTACTGATCCCACAAACATGATTTATTTAACAAGAGAGATATACGTATACTATCTTTGGCATGCGGTAGTGGATTATATAATCTTTATTCCGATAAAATGACATACAGAAAAGGGTGTACGGACAGAATCCCGTCAGTGAACCCCCCCCCCCCCCCAGGCATAACCCCGCCGTCAGAACCCCCTTGCCAATATCCCTCCATGTCAAAACCCTGCCTTGCCTTTATCCAGCTATACCATAACCCCGCCAGAATATGTTATTCAACCAAAATCATACAGTGGCAGCATAGTCATTTTAGACAAATAAATTGAGTACTATTGAATTCAGTTTATAGGGGATCTGGCCCGAGGTATCTATATGTTGAAAGAGATTTAATGTTATTCTTCAGTCTCATATTTTGTAAACAAGCAAAGTGCTTATATTGAAAGATTGAAGAATCCCTGTGGTTGGAACGGTAAAACGCTGGGCTGTAGCTCTTCCAGCCCGCCCGGACTTAGGGTTAACATAGGATTTACATATTTCACAAACTCATACAGACACGGGGTGGTATTTTCACGTGTACAGTATATAGTATGGTTGGTTTATCACCTTTAGATAATATCTAGATTTGTTAAGGTTTGAATAAAACACTTGCTGATTCTGAGTTATCATACGTTTTGTTATGGTAAATATTGTCAGCTCCCTATAGTAAAGAGTCATGTCATAGTCAGTAAAGATCGTCCTCACGGTTTTGGAGATTCAATATTTTTCCTCCTGCAATGAAATGATTACAGTAAATACACAGAAGTAATCACTCCACCAAATCATATAGTATTGTAGTGTTTTTCGGTCTTTAGTGGTCTATGAAAAATCCTTTTTTTTCACAGTTATTCAAAATGATTTTTATAATTTTGCAACATATCCTCTTATTAATAGAATAGCAAAGTACCCGTCCTCTGGACGGTCACCCTCTTCCTCTCACTGTCTCTCCCCTCCTCTCTCACTGCCTCTCCTCCTTTTCTCCCCCTGCCTCTCCCCTCTCTCGCTCCCTGTCCCTACTTGCCTTCTCCCCTGCCCTATTCTCTATCCCCCTCTTCTCGCTCTATCCTCTATCCCTCACCCGATCCGATTTCCCCCACCATGTCCCTTCACTTCTTTCATTCTCTCCCTCCCTCTCCTTCCCATCTTTCTCTCCCCCTATTCTCTCTCCCCCTCTTTTCTCTCTATCCTATTCTCCCTCTCCCTATCTGATTTCTCCCACCCTCTCCCTCTGCTTCTTTGTTCTCCCCCCTCCCTCTGATCTCTCTCCCCTCACCTCCCCCCTCTTTTTCCTTGCTCTCCCCCTCCCCCTCTGATCACTCTCCCTCTCTTTCCTGTTGCCAGGGACTCTCAGGACGCGTTGCTAGGGAATCCTATGTTGCTGAGGACAGTGGGACATAAAGGCACGCTTTCAATCTCTTCTAGTAACAGGGGCTTTCCCGGGCTATAAATAGTGTAAAGATCCTGATTAGAAAAGGCCTCAAAATCACATTTTCACTCCAGATAACTTCACAAACCACATATAATGTCCTCCAGACAGGGTCAACGGACCTGTAAAGACCAAAAAACAGATGGGGACATCACAGATTCCCAGAACATGCATGACAAAAAAAACCTTATAGAGCTTTTTATATTAGAAGATAAGTTATTGTTTCAAACACCCCTAGCTGGTACAGCCTTCATTTGTTTCTTCATCGATTTCTTATATAACACATTAATTGTAATTTTCACACACATTTGGGCGGGGCTCCCGAAAATGTCCACTTTCAAAAAAATAAAATAAAAATTTTCTTTTCTTTTAATTTATCTGAGCCTTCTCCTGTCCATACCCAATGGTACAAGCTTAAACATACTTAAATTATGAATTTTTCTGATCTTTTTCTGATTTCCTATGAAGTGTATCCAAAAAGTGTCCATTTTTGGCCACAGTGCCTGTTGTGTTCGGGGAGGAAATGAACAAAAAGGAATAAAAAAAGAAAATAGCATTATATTGTTGTTATTACTCCTCGTCCATTTAGATTTACATGAGTTCTGTTGTATTTAGTTAAGAAATAAATAATTTATATAATATTTCATCTATTTATTCATTTCTATTTCCTGTTCCTTCAACCACTATTGCTTCACTGCCAATTCTATTCCAAAGTTTTCCCTGCTAACTGATGTAAAATTAAATATCTTATGTTTTCTGCTTTTTTAAAGGATAACTCCGAATTTGGAGGAGTTTTCTACCCACTTCTACCTATTTTTATTAATATCTCATTAAAAAATATGAATATATTGGACCAAGGAAGAACACTATGCTATCCCAGTCCCCGAACACAACACATGTCAATTTTTATGGAATTTAACTTTTATTTCTGCTTTCATACTACATATATCGATTTAACTTGATAAAACTCAGGCCTATATTTATATTTTTTTACCATTTTATAATAAATATTGTATTTTCTGGGTTGTCCCCGAACACAACAGACACACAAATATTGCAAAAATACCTGTAAATACCTATTATATTGCCATTATCTATGTCTGTATTCATCTGATACCCATAGGGGTATCTTATTTCGGATTAATTTTGATTCTATTATTCATATTTTCCCTTTAATTACCAATTTACTCATGCTGCTTAAAGGCCCCTGTCCCCGAACACAACACCCCATTTATAAGATAAAAGCCAAGCAGTAAATGGGAATATAACCAAAGATTTATGTGCAGAATTACAGAGAGATATGATTAGAATAGTTTACTTTTTCATTATTATTCAATTTTATCGTTTTTTGGTCATAGTGTATTTGTACCCGAACACAACACCCCTGTCCCCGAACACAACACCCCTGTCCCCGAACACAACACCCCACCCTGTCCCCGAACACAACACCCCATTTTTGCATTACTTTTCAATTTCATTATACTTTGGTCATAATCTCTGTTTCCCCGAACACAACACCCCTCTCCCCGAACACAACACCCCTCTCCCCGAACACAACACATACTCAGAAGGTGGGTTTTCTGCTAATATATTCAAAGTCAACATATAAGATGGGTAAATATCAAATAAATGTGCATAATCACAAATGTATTTTCAGGAATATTTGAATAAAAATGAACTTTATCAATGTGAGAAGAAAAGGCGCTCAAACTCGGAATTTCTATGCCTCAACTTTATGGAATTATGAGTATGGTCAAAATTGGAAAAAATAAAAAAATTAAAGTTTTATGTGATATGAGACTACCTGAAGAACACAAGGCCGGATGCAAAACATTTCCTAGGTAGAAGATTTATTGTTGAATTTATCAATTTATCAAACTTATCAATGATCTTCATAGGCTATTTCGATAGATTTGAATGAAAGAACAGAAAAAAATCACATAAATAAAACAAAATAAATGTTAAAAATAAACTCTGAAGGAGGTTCTTACATATGCTTGATGGAGAATTGAAGACAAATAACAAAATAATCAGGTTTACATAATTTTTCAATGAAACGAAAAAGGATTTAAACTCAGGGACATGCATTTGGTGACATTTTCCAACATAAGATATGGTGTTTTTTGCATTAAAATGAATTTTTCCATATATTTTTCCATATATCCTCATTAGACACTTGGAAAGGTACAAAATACTGAAGAATTGCAAATGTGGAATGAAATCCGAATAAATAATGAAATTAAAATCGGTGATTTTGGCAAAATGGACATTTTCGGGAGCCCCACCCATTTTCGTTTCATATGGAATGAAACTTACTTTTCATATTTTCAATTTATGATTGTTGTAAATGGCCCCATAGAATGTGTTGTTGTTTTGAGGTACGTTCTCCACTCCATTTAATAAGGTACCATTTACTGATATAAGATATCAACATGCGGAAAAACCACAGTTGCCAACCATGCATGCGAGGTGCAGTGCTGAGTTCGAGTGAGCCAATCTTGGGAGAAACCTGACAACCATTAGATTGGTTCCGTACAATCTGCTGGGAGGCATAATGATACATTTTTAAGGCACAGAAAAAGAGATCCCATGTTTCATTGCAGGAGGAACTAAAGGGCTTTTTCAGGCGATTTAATTTCATATCACGAGTGCTATTGAGCACAGAAAATTTTGCATTATCAGCATTTTCATCTTACGTTCTAGAGGCAATAATACCACGCCAAGGCTCTGCCTTCAATGAAAAGTGGCAGCAGGCTGGCTGAACGAGCGCATTAGGACTTTGTATCAAATTATACTCTTTGTGTATAGTAAGGTTCCTTTTCACTCTCAGAGGTAGCTTTGCCAGCTCATGGCAATGGTTACGAGCTAAAAAGCCCCAACCACCCAAGGGACTTTTCCCTGGGCAAATGGTTTTCTCTTCATTGCTCTAAATCAAGAGCGGGGTCGAGCTCGAGGGCCTACCTATCCTATATATATTTCCGCTAATGTTTATTACAAAGGGGCCACGAGGTGTCGCCATTTCATAGAGAAGGATTCTATCCCATATTTATCCGAGAAAGGCTGAAGGCAGTGAGGGGCTCAAACGCCGATGTATATAATATATAGCCTGACATAGTGGGAGCAAAAGCGTAGCACTAGTCTTTAGCAAAGAGATGTGGAGGAACCACATGTGCCGCTGGGGCTTAACCCGAGGCATCAAATGCTCTGGGGGTCGGTGGATATAAGTAGTGTGTGTGTGCATACATGGGAAATATTCCACGCGTCGCCAGTTACTGATGGTATGGAAAGAAAAATAGCTTGGTGCGAACAAAATGGATCTGATTAAAATTCATGTCTCCCTTCTAATCTCATACGACAACGGGGTCTATCTGTGCTTGTGTGTTGGAACCAGTTCACCGTGTAGGTAAGAACTACTAGACGGCAACGGCCAGCCATGCAAGGTTTAATACCTAATGACTGAATACAGCACTCAGCCTTGGGATGAAGTTAAGCGGAAGGATATATGAAGCGATTGATATACAGATGTTCTGGGAATGCTGTCAGGAAGATAAGACCATTTTGCCTATTCAGCAATAACACAGACATCTTGCATCGCTGCCTTCATACATCCTTTCTAAAAAAAGAACAAATTATTCAGCAATGGTGTTCGCCGATTAATTTGTCTGCTTAAACAGCCACAATGATTAAATTTACGGATCTATAAATATCGAGTTTAGAGCAATCGTAACTGTGAAGAAAATATGGTTTGCGAGAGGCCAGTGCATTGAAACAATTTCGAAACATATGGTGAATAATAGTTGCTTGTACACCCTCTCACTACTCTCCTTAATAATATGTCCAGGGAAAATAAAAGGGAAATACTGCATGTATGCAGTACGGTGGCTTACAGGAGAGCTGAGAACAATCCCAGTGTACGAATGTTCAAACTGAGCTCAAACGTGAAGAATCCTATCCAGGCACACACCCTCCTGAGTCTGACCCAGCTTGAGCCGGATATGTTCAAGGGTCGGTTGTATTTCACATTGAGCTGCTTGAGCCGGCCAGCTCATGCCAAGAGCGGATGGATTTGTGTCTCATTCACTCAGGGGACTGGGCCATCGTTGTGCGACAACCAAATCCTGACTGTCACTTGTTAAATTATTCTGGCCTCCATGTCCCGTGTTCCTGTGATGGTCGTTGTACACAGAAGTGGGGGATGGGACACTGATAGTTCTTTCTTTTTCTTTTTTTTTGGGACAAAATGGCGCCGCACTGGTAACACGCACAACCGACCGCGCTCCGAGTATTTTGGGATAATCGTTTTGTATAAGAGCCCCATTGAAAATCAACTGCAAGGAAAACCTTGACCATCGTTTTTATTTTGAGGGATGAAAGGTTTATCTACTCCACCCATGTACCACCCATTTCTCACCTCCACCATACACCACTCCACTCTGGCACATGCTCCCTGCCCCCCTCTAGTTATTACATAATAAGACAAACCAGGCCTGCCCCTCACCCATGTATTATATGGTTTATATGATAATATGATTGGTAAGTTCATCTTATAATATTATCTTATGCATAAGAAAATAAATTGAGATTGACCTCTCAAAAGCAGATATCATTTTTAAATGTGTATTGTGAATGGGCACTCTCGAGTTTTCATATTTAACAAGCATTAAGAGCTACTGGATCCGGCTTCCTATTGCTTAGAAAATGAGTTTCTTAGTGGAGAAATTCGGATATTCTACAAGTGTCTCAGAAGTGCTTAGATAAGAGGTTTCGCTGAAAAAATCTTCTTTGATAGCCTTTGATATTTGGAAGCTTTATCGCCGCGCCCGGTCTATAACCTTTGCAAGAAGCAGGAAATGGACTGGAGCGAGCGTGCCAGGCGTAGAACAAGTAATTGAGGAGAGCTAATTTGCTGCAATTAGTTTCATTCAAAATCCCACTCTTGCGATCAATTTACTATCATTCTAATTCCTACTGCTCCAAACAATTGAAACAAGACACCCACGCGCATGGATGGCAGAGATAATCTGGTGTCATCTCAGCGCTGTCCTCGGTATCGCCTACCAATACCAAGACAGTTTGCAACTAAAGTGGCAAGGTGAAGTACTTCAAACTATGAAGGCTAATAAAGAGCCCCTCCTGCTATTAGATACTTAACATTTCAGTAGCTAGGTAAGGCATTCATGCAACACCAAGTTTATCAGAGGTGGGAGGATGATTATTGTAATCTTTCAAAAGTATATCTATAATGAAAGAATAAATGGCAGATACCAGGGCAAATACGGTTTCTTCCTCTGAGGCTTAACACTAGAACCTTGAATGAACTACTGGCACCTGATAAAAATACCCAAGAACGGAGTTTTAGGTGTCACCTCAGGTTAGATGCAAAAAGGTCAACAATCAATCGTCAAGATTGAGCCAGTCGGAATAACCATGACAGCAGCGAATACTATGAGAACAGGCCAGTAGAAAGAAAGGGGGAATATAGAATTATTCATCTGCCGATGCAGATGCCTGCTGAAATGAAGTACCTCCGGTTTGGGAAAGTTATTTACCGAGCTACTGTAATTTTGAATGAAGAGCTCTCAATTTTCCCTCCACTATCGTTACGTGAGAAGAGGTATTGATAGGAAAATGCTGACATATCACACAAGTGTCTGTACAATAACATCTTTTCTATTGCTTGCAAGTCTCATGTGCCTAAATCGACGAGAAATACACTTGAAGGACAGTGCAATTGCTGCTTAAATGATGTTCGATTAAACTAGAAAGGATAATTAATTGTAATCTTTCAACAACTAACAATCTTCTGACGAAAGATGAAGTTAGATCGGCAAATATAGGTATGGATATGGCCAATTAAAATTACGGGCCAGGATCAAGTGACAATTATAATAATTTGAAATATTTTTTCACAGAAAATCTCTGCTCAGAAACAAGTTAAAAATGAAAATGAAATGGATCCTGGCAGTTCTGTATATTCTCAAGACTTTATTACAACACTTGGACTAGGTCTCGAATCATGAAATTAATGGAAAATACTAAAATAATAATTTCATTGCAATGCTTGAACTAGTTCCCGAATAATAATATATTCTTGCTGACCAAACAGATTTTCATAAACAGCGCATGAGATCCAATATCGTATGGAAGCCATTTCAAACACCCCCCCCCCCCCTCCTGTGTCTGGAATCTGTGAATAATATTGATGACCTACTTGTAGTATATTATATTGTTTCTAACAGAACAGGTGATTGAAAATATTTTTCACAGAAATAATCAAATTCAACCAAACTTCTGAAGCCAAATTCTCATAGAGAAAAACAATTTTGATTCTTGATATTTTAGACAAACAACCTCAAGATACTTTTTTTATCATGCTGACTAGTTCTTGAACAATAACATCAAGGTTATATCACAGAAATAATTAATTTTGAAAAATGTAATGACAGTCATTTCCGCTCATGTTCGTCATTATAGCCTATGCCTATGGTGAAACATTAAAAGGACATTTTCTGAGTCAAATATACAAATATCTGTAAATAGTTATAGCCTAGATATTATCAGAGTCAAGTTCAAGACAAAATATCAATCCTTAGAATTTTCACATAAGGTTTGAACACAATAGAGAAATCCCTTTACGGATCCTGGCAGTTTTACCATATATTTTCAAGACATTATTACAAAGCTTGGACTAGGTCTAGAAACATGAAATTAACGGAAAATAATAAAATAATAATTTTTTAAATATTAAGCTTGCAGATCATCGCAGTCAAACTGAATCCTAACTAATATGGATGTAAAATACATTTATCAGAGTTTTTACCGAAATAAAACATAAAATAGAAGCCAAAATGATCCGCTCCCACAAATCACTTTAGGATATTAATCCCAGTTGTTGAAATAAATATTACTGCGTAAAAGCTCTGAATTTGATGTCAGTGTTAAAATTCCACACAGAAATATTTTGAGCAAAACGCAATTTCAAAATCGCCTAAATCTCTGAAGAACTAAATGTAAAATAAAATTCCTGTAATGATCCAGTTAAATATTGATATGGTCCTTCTTAAGGAAGCCATTTTGAATGTGAAACAACCCCACTCTCCTCATACAGACCTAAAAGTTTTCTTCAAAAATTATAAGATTTGCCTTGCTGACAGTGTCAGTGACAAAATAAATAAATAGGCAGTCAGTCATTATGTCGAAATTATGAATACAAAGTATTCTAAAATCTATACCTCTGCCCAGAAACATTATAAATCCTACCTTCACAATATTTAATATATAGGCTTGTCAAATGAAATATAGCTAACCTCTTTATTTGTAAAATCTGGTCGACCTTCATTTGTATACTACTGTATATAAATGAAGAGGTAACCAAAAATATTCACTGACTGGTGATGATGTAGAGACCGGGAGTAATTTACACATGGGTGGCTTGGCAAGCATTGAGGGCAATGTACCTAACGGTTTGACCATGCCATCAATACTAAGGGCATTCCCATTGTGAATGGCGGACATGGGAGAGTTCGCCTAGGCTGCTCTGTGCATACTATGCCGAGGTAAATGCAAACAGAGTACTAAATGACTCCAACAAATTGCCGGGGCACGAAATATGGGGGCCTCACATCATAGTCAACGATAGTGCTTCAGAACATAATACAATCTATGTAAAACTTTGACTATTATTTTCATCTCGTCAGGAGTAGAGCACAGAGGTATTCCTTCCGGACCTTAAGGTGTATCCTTGGAAAAACGATATATAATAGATTGTGCTGCTAAACGTTGCTAAATGTGATGTAAAACTAGGCTTTGACCACTTAGTGGTAGCATATGCCTCTTCTCTCATGACAGAGAGACATATCATATTATCAATTATTGTTTTTCATAAATTTGACCCAGTAGAACCAGGAGTAGTTAGACACAGTAGTGGGTGGACGACCATGGTTA
This sequence comes from Sthenelais limicola, assembly GCA_942159475.1. Lineage (NCBI taxonomy): Eukaryota > Metazoa > Annelida > Polychaeta > Phyllodocida > Sigalionidae > Sthenelais > Sthenelais limicola. Next base: position 108,612,110 of record OW804096.1, on the reverse strand, counting down.
TTCTGTATTGAATTATTGTGATACATATCTTGATATGTAAATTACCTCTATTGATTATTAAACTCAATGTACACTGTGCATGCGTGTTTATAGTTCAATTAATAATGCTCAGATAATAATGCCTTGAACATATGGCCCTGCTCCTAACCTTCATTTGTATACTGCTTACAGATAATAATGCCTTGAACATATGACCCTGCTCCTAACCTTCATTTGTATACTGCTTACAGATAATAATGCCCATATCATTTGGCCCTGCTCCCAACCTTCATTTGTATACTACTTACAGATAATAATGCCCTGATCATATGGCCCTGCTCCCAACCTTCATTTGTATACTACTTACAGATAATAATGCCCTGATCATATGGCCCTGCTCCTAATATTCAATTGTATACTACTTACAGATGATAATGCCCATAACATATGGCCCTGCTCCTAACCTTCATTTGTATACTACTTACAGATAATAATGCCTTGAACATATGGCCCTGCTCCTAACCTTCATTTGTATACTGCTTACAGATAATAATGCCCATAACATTTGGCCCTGCACCCAACCTTCATTTGTATACTGCTTACAGATAATAATGCCTTGATCATATGGCCCTGCTCCTAACATTCAATTGTATACTACTTACAGATAATAATGCCCATAACATAGGGCCCTGCTCCTAACCTTCATTTGTATACTGCTTACAGATAATAATGCCCTGATCATATGGCCCTGCTCCTAACATTCAATTGTATACTACTTACAGATGATAATGCCCATAACATATGGCCCTGCTCCTAACCTTCATTTGTATACTACTTACAGATGATAATGCCTTGAACATATGGCCCTGCTCCTAACATTCATTTGTATACTACTTACAGATAATAATGCCTTGAACATATGGCCCTGCTCCTAACCTTCATTTGTATACTGCTTACAGATAATAATGCCTTGAACATATGACCCTGCTCCTAACCTTCATTTGTATACTGCTTACAGATAATAATGCCCATATCATTTGGCCCTGCTCCCAACCTTCATTTGTATACTACTTACAGATAATAATGCCCTGATCATATGGCCCTGCTCCTAACATTCAATTGTATACTACTTACAGATGATAATGCCCATAACATATGGCCCTGCTCCTAACCTTCATTTGTATACTACTTACAGATAATAATGCCCTGATCATATGGCCCTGATCCTAACATTCAATTGTATACTACTTACAGATGGTAATGCCCATAACATATGGCCCTGCTCCTAACCTTCATTTGTATACTGCTTACAGATGATAATGCCCATAACATATGGCCCTGCTCCTAACCTTCATTTGTATACTACTTACAGATAATAATGCCCTGATCATATGGCCCTGCTCCTAACATTCAATTGTATACTACTTACAGATGATAATGCCCATAACATATGGCCCTGCTCCTAACCTTCATTTGTATACTGCTTACAGATAATAATGCCTTGAACATATGGCCCTGCTCCTAACCTTCATTTGTATACTGCTTACAGATAATAATGCCCATAACATTTGGCCCTGCACCCAACCTTCATTTGTATACTACTTACAGATGATAATGCCTTGAACATATGGCCCTGCTCCTAACCTTCATTTGTATACTGCTTACAGATAATAATGCCTTGAATATATGGCCCTGCTCCTAACATTCATTTGTATACTACTTACAGATAATAATGCCTGCTTCTATCGGCTATTCCCCAATACTACTTATGCCTATAATATGTGTGTCTCTCTTTGTATTGGAGAGAGGCAGATTGTGTGAGACAGAGACGGAAAACCGAAAACCGAACAAGGGAGATGAAGAAGCATAGTGCAGAAAGCGTGAGAAAGGGAGGGTTTGCAACAGGAAATAGATCTCCATTTTTTAAAATTTTCATGAACAGCTTAGTTTTAAAATATTATACCGATTCCTAGGGAATGTATAAGATATACACAAAGAAGACTACCTAAGCACAAAAGAAATCCCAGCATACTGGGAACGTGTGGGCTTCTACCACAGTGGTTTCCCATATCAAAAAGGTGGTACAACCAATAGAGTAAGTGACAGAGGTCAATCGGATGAGTGACAGATCCTCGGAAGCAATCGGCCTCAGTGAGTGAGAGTGAGACTGGTTGCTTTACGCCCTTATCAACATATTTAATATGTTCTATCAAGGGCGGGAGAGGTGAGAGGGATGCAGTTTAACAACACGATAACAATGTGTTAAGAAAATCGATATTATCCCCTTTTATAACTTGAACTTGACAGACTATTGTAGTTTATTCTGATTTATATTGAAGTGTTCTTATCCCCAAAAATCTAATAATTATTTTCAATCATCTAAGACAATTTAAGAGAACCAAATGGCTTCGGCTAGGGAGCTATGGCGTTATTTTGGTAGTAATATAACACCAGCACAATACTTGCTATTAAAAATAAAAACTTAAAGAAATACATACCGTGGCCACATAAAACAAAAATGTACTTCATACACAACAATAATTTCCTGCACATAATCCATAAATGTCACAGTATCTCAAGGTTACGTTCAATGTAATAACCTCAGGATGACAATATGTTCAGAATGCGAACCCAGCGGGTATAAAATTCACAGTTGCCCTATGTCGCTGAGGGAGTCGAGGCAAGTTCATTGGTCGATCTAGTTCTCGTAAATATTTTGTAAAGGCTTGTTTGATGGACATGGGTTGCTTACATGCCCCTGTGGGAAGAGGCAAGTGCATCTTTTATGATACATGTGCATGCTAGTCGGTGGAATATTGACTCAAACTTGTTGACTAGGAGACATTATTTATTCTCTAGCCGGTCCTCTGCGTGATTGCTAACTAGCTATCAGTCACTAGTTTCTCTACTTGATCACTCATTCCTCTCCCTGTATCTAGCCATCAACTCGAGAGTCCTCGTTTTAAACATTTGTATTAATTCTGCTCCTCTTTCAATACATACTATCAATTCATTTTACCTTTTCTCCTAGGGTCTTTTTACAGAGGAGGTTTAATGTCAAATAGCTTTTTAATGCGGATATGACTTCTTATTTGTCATATCTATTTGTCAGGTCTTGATAAGGGTTGCTCAACAATGGATTAGATTGTAGAAGCCCAAAGGGCTTGACACGTTTCAAATGAGTGAGGCCATGCTAGTTTCCTATCTAGATTAGATCGTCTTTGGCATTCGTCAAAGCTTTCTCCAGCCTAAAAGCTTAAGAAATAATGGAGCTAATATTTGAGTAAAAACAAAATCACAAGTAAAAAACACAGCAAGCGCTCTATGTGTGGCGATGGGAGGAATGTTTATTAACGCATGCAGTACCATACGTATTGTTTAAAAGCTTGGACTTTAATATAAAGTATTAAAAGCGAGCAAAATATACGGAAGTCGTTTGTTTGGGCGTTGGTGAAAAGATTGAAATGTCCATAATGTTGGTAGGACAAATTTCATAGGTAGTAAGATATAGTGAGCAAAAGTGTATAGACAGATATGGTTTAGTAAGGCAGATGATGTATTGGGCATGGGTGTTGGCCATAGGTATAAGGATGCACGTATTCAACACATACATGAAAGAGTCGAGACTGAGATCACTCCAGAAAGAACAATCTAGAACAGAAGGTCAGGGTAATGGTGCTCATCTGCTAACGTATTGACACAACAACCAGGAGGTATTGTGTATATATATATAAGTTCGCTTATACAACATTCATATCATAACTAGATAATAAAGCCAGCAAATCACGCTATCCGTCCATCACCTGGGGTACTACTGTCTATTATGTATGGCAAGAATTATGATACCAAAGCTCGGGAAGCAAACAACATTGCCAGAAAATCGTTCTGCTCATGTAAAATAACATATTATGCGAGTTATTCTGGGGTAGTGGTGCTTTGATTTTAATTATGAAGTTTATTTATTCAGGGGTACGGTGACTAAATAATAATTGAATTAAATCTTAACAATCAAAATCATATCAACCCCAGATGAAGATGAAGATTTGATAGCCGGGGATGTCATTAAATGTATATAACTCAGTTTCCAACAACTCTATTCTAGCTATTAAAATAGCAACCTTGGGAAATAGTTGAAGGAATAAGAGGTTTTAACTCCAGAGCAAAGATAGAGTGGCTGCTAATGTTCTTAAACGTATAAATACACATCCGAGAATAGAAACAAAAGCTATGCGCACGGCCTACCATGGGAGGCACAATGGTTTCCCCATTGACGTGTCTCCCATGTGAGAATATAGCGGTGGTAAAGCACCGTAACACCTCACCAAGGTATTGAAGGTATTGAGCAGGGGGCGGGAGGCACAAAAGACAGGGGATATATATACTCGGGAGGTGCCCGTAGAAGGAGATCGTATAACTAAAGCACTCGGGATGCCTCCGCTGGGCTTTCCCTATTCAGTGCTGGGTTTTAGAGGGTTTGAAACGTTAATGCTCCACAGAGTAGTCCCGGGGTAAATATTTTCCAGGTGCATCCTTCTGATAAACCAGGGATGAACGTCAAAGTGTTCCGGTGCCAAGTGGCACTAAAACTAAACTAGGTGCTAGGTCATGAATCTAAACGACCTCGTGGGATACCTTCTATGAAATATTTCAAATAAAAGATCTTGGCTAAAAAAAACTAACCAGTGGGCAGATGCCACGGGGAATGACTGATACCCAAGACCAAGAGATGTGGTCTCATACGGCGGTCGTGCAGATTAGCTGCATTTAGGTCTCACCAACATAGTAAAATAAATCATTCATCAAGATGAAACAATATCGCATACAGTACCTTAGCTGAAAAGGAAAAAGCCTCTGAATCGATATCATCTATAGTAAGACTAGCGATATTTCCTTATGTGAGATAGCTCAACCCATCATGTAGCTGAACATATATCATATAATAATTATGAAACGTTTCTAGGAAATTAGAACTGTAGCGGTTTATGTATGTTTGGCGTGCGAACAGTGTCAGTCGATTAGCTGCCATTGATTAACATTAAAAGACAAGATTAAGTAAGTAAGGGAGAGAGAGAGACAAGAGAGCCAGACAATAGGGCAGTTCACAAATTTGACTGCAGCGCCACAGCTCCTGTGGTGGTAATGAGCTGAAGTCAAGGTATGACGGGCACTTGTCCATTGCCCCTAGACCTTCACCATAGGTGCCTAACTTTCCCCACCTTTCTCTCCAAAGATTCTAGCTCGTTTCCCAACATGCTGAGTAGAATTATAGAATGGTATGTTTAGAGTAATCTTGCCAGACTTCAGGCCGTTTGACCCACTAGATTTTAAAATATGCTAAGTTTTGTCAGAGTGTATTTACAAAGAACATACACCCACGGGTACACACAGACAGGCAGCGGGCAGCTCGGGTCCTATTGACGGGTCAGTGAGGGGCAGTGGTGGGGTCGAGTGAGCAGTCCAGAAGGGGAGCATTTGGCCTGCATTTATGTGTGGCTGTAATTAATCACACATGCTCAAAATGATTCAGAGCAGTCCCGCAGGCACTGACTGCTGAATATGTGAAGTCATCCATACAACTAACTATCTATCCATCCATCTATCTATCTTATCTATATTTCTGCTAGCAATACAATAGCAGACTTCACATATTCAGCAGTCAGTGACTGCGGGACTGCTCTGAATCATTTTGAGCATGTGCTCTGGTATCATTGAAAGATTTTTAACAAAAGAAATAAACAAAACTAAATTCATTGGAACACTCCACAAAAGTTGCATTCTCTTGGGACGATCTTAGAATTGCTCATTGCTTTATTTCCAATCAGGCAGATACCTCTCTCCCGCTCACTCTCTTCCCTCTCTCTCCCTCCCGACTACGTCTGAGTTCTGTGTGAATCTATCTATCGTCTGAGTTCTGTGTGAATCTATCTATCTATCTATCTATCCCATCCATCTATCTATGAATTCTGTGTGTATCTATATATCTATCCATACATCCATTCCATCCATCTATCTATCCCATTCAAGGGAGGGGAGGGAGAGGGAAGGAGAGGGAAGGAGAGAATGAAAGAAGCAGAGGGACAGGGTGGGGGAAATCAGATAGGGTGAGGGAAAAGAGGATAGAGAGAAAAGAGGGGGAGAGAGAATAGGGCAGGAGAGAAGAGAAGGGGGTATAGGGACAGGGAAAGAGAGGGGAGAATAGGAGGAGAGGCAGGGAAAGAGGAGGAGGGGAGAGACAGTGAGAGGAAGAGGGTCACCGTCTGGAGGACGGATACTTTGCTAGTGCTATTATAAATGCTGCAATCAAACTGTCCCCTATGCCAGCAGAGACTCACCAGATAGGGAGAATTGCCTTTATTTGTTTCCCAATAATAGTGGGAGAATAGGCTAAAATGATATGAATTGTTGTTTAATTTTGAATAAAGATGCTCCCTACCTCACTTTCACTACGTACAGTGTGAGTGCATAATTTGCTCGGGGGCAGAAGGGATGCATCACAATAGAAGCCCAGAATGTAGAATGAACCAGAAACTGCCTTCCATATTGCCAAGAGACACAGATCCACGTTAGACACCAGTGTAAACAAGTAGGATGCTTATAAGCAAAGAACTGTTTACAGTCCACTATCTAACCTAATTCATTTTCAATTTTTGATAGAGGCGAATGATTCCGAAGGAGTATTAATTCCGCATTTAGCAAAACAATTGCACTGATTAGGCAAGTTCGGAGATATGTCAAGAAAACAACACTAGAACTGAGGGCGTTTCTCACATATGATATAGATTGTATACAAAGGGTGCATGTACAGATTTGTTTAATGTTTGGGTTAATCCGAACATGTTTCCTCATCGCGCTTCTCCATGCGGGAAAACTGTGGAATTTGAACATACATTTAGGCAGGAAGGCAAGAAGGGAGGAATGAAGGAAGGGAGGAAGATATTATCTCATATAGAGGTAGGTCCTTCTAACTAAGGCTGCACTGCGCTGCATTGTAGAAGGCAATCATTATGGCAGAAGGCTGACTTACCTACACCCTCTACACATTAGGTGAAACAAACAGAGACCAGCAGAACTAATTACTCGGGATAATATGCTGACAGCACGCCCAAGTTGACTCAGTCAGTTAGCTAGGATCAATGTACGCAAATGGGTGAGTTCATCAATACAAGCCTTGTTGGCTACAACTAATCCATCTTATTTTTCCTACAACACGGGCTTATCATCGACGGAAATGGCCTGACAACCTGTTAAATGAATGTCACTGATGTCGGGTAAATGAAATCGATACCACAGGACCAAATGTAAATGTTAGTCTAGCTATCATGCCTAATCAATATCGATATGTCACTGATAACAGATAACTAATGCAATCATATTTTTGGGACTGTTCATATCACAACCAGCCAATGTAATAATAAAGGTTAGAAGGAACTTCTGTATTTCATCTAGGGATTTGGTGAGAAACATAGAACATTAATAGAACATCAAATCGGAGTTTTGCTAAGTTTTAAACCCATCCCCCAGAGCTCATATCTCAAAATGATTTTGTCGAATTACAATATTAAAACGTCCACCCAATTATGGGCCCAAAGAGATTGACAAACGCTTTACATCGAACGACAATAAATAATCTTGAAATAAGACCCTACTAACACGACTAACTCAAATATAGAACAAAGAAATTTAAACAGAAAGTATTAGAAGTCAAACAAAGAATAGTGACGCAAGGAGACATGCATGGGACAGTACAAAACATTCAAAAGAATAAAGCAATACAAAGTTATTAAGCAACATTTTGAGAACAAAAGGTTGATAAACACATTCTCCATGTAAAAATAAATTGATTCCTCCACTTGAATCTGAGAGAAACATGTTTCCAGTCAAATCCATGCTTCTACCATCGACTAATCGCGCTAAGGACCGACCATTCAAATGATAGATTCTCATCTCATGTCCGCAGCCCACCAAACGAGTGACAAGCAAACAATTTCCACATCCGCATTTCCACTTCATTTAGTAAATAAATCTTTGTTAAAAGCATAAATAGAAGCAAAATAATATGATTCACTTTTTATGGATCGTCTCTTAAAATCATAATATAGTGTGGCTCCTGGTTTTGTAGGGTTCCAGCCACTGCCTGTTCATAATCATAGGTATTTTTCTTAAGTACTTGTAACATAATTCTCGTCAGTAACTATAACACAGTATACGAACAAACGTCGTATCATAGATAGTAGCAGTTTTAGGTAAATTTGGAGGGGTTCTAAGGGGTGGGTGGGGTATAATTTGATACAATTCCTACAGAACATAAACTACTCATTAAAGGCACAAATCGCCCATTCTTTTGGCCTAAAGGTTAACGAAAGAGCTAATGAACATAATGGTGCGACTGAGCAATGGAGGGAGACATTTAGAGCAGCACGTCTCACGTTTGACTAGATGTTAATTATGAGCTAACCATGTCCTTCTCTTCTTTTCCCTCATCGATCAACGCTGCGTCTCTGCCTATAATACTCGCGCCATCTATCACTATGGCCGACTATTTGAAGCAAGAATTACGAGGTTAATTGGGGAGATAACTTCTCTAGAGTAATGGGTCAATATTCTAATTAATTATCCCATTATGGCATAACTTCTTCCTTTTGGGATATGTTTTCATTAACGACTTTGATTGAAGTGGTCTACTTTAGAAGAAATCAGGTCACTGATATAAACTTTCTCTCTCAACAATACGTATTCTCCTCTTGGTAGTTCTTCCAGAATGTTGACAGGTAAGTTATTTGAAAATGGCAATGATAATAGGCCTACCATCTTGAGATATGTGATACTGGAATCAAAATAACTAGGGAATCAACTATATATTCAATGTAATATTTATGTATTATTAATTTATGATTAATTTGTAATATTTATTTAATTATTATTTATGTACATGTATCTTATTTATTATATAAGAAAGAATCACTCATATCAACGTTGGACATCTTCTTGGTTGTTTTTGCTTTATCTTTAAATGTCAAATATATTTCGACCTAAGATGGTCTTCTTCAGCGACTGATATTTATCTATTAATAGTGGCACAGGGATGTCTACATCCTGATTACTATCCAGCTGTGTAATCTAATTTGAGTTTTTAAATTAGGATAGCTTAACAGTGATACATAAACGTGCACGATGCAAATTGAAGTAAACCTGCGATAGAACTAGAATAAACGAATATTGTGCTCACATATCGTAAAAGAAAATGATGGATAGAAAGTCGCGACTTTCGTGATTTGTGTACGACTTCTCCGGTCTCTCAGCACAAATTAAAATGTCAAGATTCGAGAAACTCATTGAATTGAGGGAGATACAAAGTTTCTCAAAACTTTTGTATTTAATCAATAGAAGCAATAGTGACAAAGACTTGTTTCTGCGGTTCCGCCAATGTGATCTATATATTCATTGTTGTACCTCAAATATCAGAAGGTATGACTTTACAAATTGCTCCTTAAATACTGATCATAATAGCAAGTATGACGATTGTTTTTTTTTGTTTTCATTTTGGCCATTGTTATATGGGTAATATGACAGGTGAGAGAGCACGGTGTATGAATTGGTTCGACAATGAGACACTGATTCTGATTGTATGACAGGGGAAACCTATTTGCGTGAACTCATTTTTCCTTTTTATTTAAAAGATAGAATGCCTAACAATTATTGTCAAACATTATGTACATATTTATAAGAATTTTTGTTAAATGGAGGTTAGGCATGAACCCATTAAATCCATAACAAGAAATCTGCAGGCGTTCTTTACTTGTACTGGTGCATGTCTTTCTATATTTTCCCATTTGTTAAAGAATTCTTGTTGGATTCGTGTTACTTACATGCAATACATAAATACAACTTGGAACTCCATTCAAGTGATCCCTTACAATCATGTCCGTGAGGACGAGCACCCTCAACAAAGAGTCTCAGAAGATCAAAGATACTTGCAATTTTCTAGAATCCAATCTTCAGATCGAGGATGCTGTCTCTCAACAGAACTATTTATACTACTAATCGCTCGGTTAAAAAGCATCACAGTGAATTTCAAAGAACTGGACCACCGCAGAGGACGGAATAGCACCGTAGCATAAAGCAGTAATGACTGGTCCACCACTATAGGTCTCTGCTAGGATCTAACTGGTACACATATAGGCATTCAATATACAACAAGACATTGCTTGTATAGACTTAAGATTTTTGATGCAACATAAAAAGGAACGGTCTCACGTTGTTTAATTAAGATTGCTTCCATTTGCCTTTTTCCAATATCAAGACGAAATAATGACGAGGAGGCAAAACACGACATGCAATCAATGGATGATTCAATCTTTTTGTCCGTCTTCCTCAGAGAATAATTTCATGAGGTCGATGAATAAAGCAGGGACCGAAATCAATAAACGTTGCGTTGCAGAGGATGAGACTTAGATTACCACAGTCACATAATTAACCACTTAAAAAAAATCCTTTCAACATTTTCAGGAATTCATTGAAAATAACTCCATATGGAACTAGAGTAATCTGGCAACAGAATAAAAAAAAATCTACAAGGAATTAGAAGACCTTTGGGGGTTAACTAGACCAGTTAAAACTTTGTGTGACGTACTTAATGTTTTGTGAGGAACAAACCTAAAGAAAGGCACTCTCATTTGCCCATTACCTGGGAGGCTACTTTCTGAGGTGCTGGCTTTATTGGGAGTTGTTGTCACTGTCATTTCCAAAGAACTGAAGGTCACTGTCCGCCGTTAAAATTAAAATAAACAAATAGCCGTCATCCATTTCATCACAATGTTCGTCATCATAACATGAGCTAAAGGGTAGACAGAACCTGTATTTATTTCCCTTTCTTTTAGTCAGTGGCTTTAGTTTTGAAGTTTTGGGATTGAATAAAGTAAAAAATATACATTACGATAGCTATATTTAAATACTTTTAGCTTATATTTTACCAATTGGTGGCATAAGACCACACCGAGCAAATAATGATTGTATTCATATTTTCTATGGCATATCTAAAATGGCCCCTTATATGGTCGTTTTTTCCTTTTGAAAGGCAAGTAAATAGGAAATGATGAAAAGAAGATTTTTCAACATGGTTCCAGACACATTCCACTATGCATCCAAGGAAATATTAATCTAAATGAAATCCCATTTCAATAATAATTATCTTCATAGCAAATATATTTTAATAATGCAACATGAAATCCTCCGTATCACATTTCACTTCTCTCCTAACAAACCACTATCCGCTGCACTCTGTTTCCTTCCTCTTTTCCCTATCAATGATGCACACAACTGTCCTAGGGGAAAGATATGGATCCAACTAAAAATATTAGTGCCCCATGAGCCTAGTAAATTATGGCTGTATAAATATGCTAAATAAAAGAATGTGATCTTTAGATCATTAGATTAACTCGAATAAAAAACTTCTCCCTTATATCGATCACTATGTTCTTACATGAATCAGGCACACACCATAACGGCCCCGTCACTATAAGCATTGAGCAAGTTTACTATGGTCAGTAATCAGGTGATGGACTCATGGGTACACCTAGGTCAAGTTTAGAAAGGATAACATGAACCGATTAAGTTTAATGCATGTACATAGTCACTGCCTGCACAGATAATATCTGCAGGCGATACTATAACCCAGGCGGAATGGAGACGTTATAGCAGGTCCTGGTGGCAAAACAGGCAGCATGCACTTCCCCAAACAAGCAGAAAGATGTCTAATGGCCCATAATAGGTAGGAACCCATATCCAGGAGGCATTCCAAGTGGATATAAATAGCTACTACTAGATTCCCTATTAACCATGACGCCCCCCTCCCCTTCCTTATTATGGTTATTATGGCAAATTTTTATAGTTTATATATTATAGGCCCTTAGACACGAATATAAAATAGGATAAAGGAGGGACAACAATACAAACTCGTGGCTGTTTTGAAATAACGTATCAGACACACTTGGAGTGTAAATGTATGCATCAGCACCTGAGGCTTCACCACTCACAATGAGACAATAATTTACACTCCTTGTGCCTGGTATGCTAATTCAGAACAACCACTCATTGCACTCTGATTTTCTATAATACCCATGTACTACTGAAGCCCCGAATTGTCTATTTCATAATTCTTATATTATATTGTCGTGTTCCCAACTGGGACCAATTGTCTCTCCCCCCCCCCTACCACACACACACTAGGAAATGTAACCTCCAGTGTAAATAAAATCACACAAAAAATGGAGTTATTACAGCGACAAAAAGCAGACCTCGTAACTCCCAGTGACGAATGACCAGAAACCCCCCAGTTTAATAATTTTCCACTTTTACCAATTAAGTAGGAGAACATTGACGAAGCGCCCCGCGATTTAAATAATGTTAACGCAAACAGTATCCCCCACAGCAGCCGCCCATGGACTCTCGTAAACTTTCCCTAACATAGAGGACTAAGATAATTGGATCAAATAATTATGTAGCGTTGGTTCATGATGCAAGGCCCTTTGCTTTGTGGGGAGATCTACTGTATTATGTATACTATACTCATAAATGGGCACATATATACGTAAGTCAGGTGGATAATTGGATGGAGGCAAATTAATTTTGACTTCTTGGCTACAATGACCAGACCGGGAAACGTACCTCATCACTGCCAATGGCCAGTATTGATTTCTATTGACGCAGATTCTTGCACCGGACTGCGTCTAGACAATGTTAGATCATGTTTAAGCAAGCTTGATAACAGCACAACTGAAGCGGAGGGACTGGCAGGGAAAGGCGAGGAGCACGGTTAGTATTTAGTTTATTATGAGGCGCCAAGTGTTACCTAGATTAGTGTGTCCTTTTCTGACAGAATTAATAAATATCAGTTTAAAACAGAGTTGGAATAAATAAATAAATAAATAAACAAGAAGGTCATTACATGTAGCAATTTATAGCCACATATCGCGAAGCCTGGTTATTATATTAATAGAGGGGTGATCTCTGTAGAGAGGTGGTCTTGCGCAACGTTATCTCTTAAATTGTCTTATGTAATCGGTCAACTTATGACTTTGAAATAAGACATGGAAGCTAAATAAATCAGGAAAAAATCGTTCGTTGATAGGCATGGGGATTCTAGCATATTGATTATGAATATTGATATTTCGTATATCGAATCATTATACAGAGACTGAGAGAGTGGAGAGGAAGGCTAGAATAGGGGATAGGGTAAGAGGGGCAGGGGAGGGGGGGGGGGACTTCTCATGGGCCATGTGTCTGGCCATGTTGTCTCTTGACATATGGTCTTTGGTGTTGCTGTGGAGGAGGAGGAGGAGGAGGGAGGGGGAGGAAGAGAAGAGATTGTGAGAGAGAGTAGAGAGAGAGGGGGAGTGAACGAGAAAGGAGAGAGAGTGAGAGAGAGGGGGGGAGTGAACGAGAGTGGAGAGGAGAGAGAGAGTGAGAGAGAGAGGAGAGGGAGATGGAGCTAGATGGTGTGTGTGTGATTTTATTCATTTTATTCACAAACTTTAATATTTTCTCTTCTAAAAGCCCCACAATGAGCAATTTATATCAAAATGATTTTAACGACTGTTAGAATATGCTTAAACATGATTCAGAATGTTTAATTCACAAACAAAAAAACTTTTAAAGTGAAGTAGATATCAGATAAGAGCACGGCCGCCTGGCCCACACTCTAATGAGAGGTGAGATAAGAGAGCAGGGGAAGGATGACAACGACCAATCCACACACAGAGAGAGAGGGGGAGTGAAACACATATCAGAGAGTTTAATGAGAGCACGCCACCCTATAATTCTGCTTGTGGTGATGGTGCACCTTATCAGCTTATCAGGGTAATTACTCCCATTCACCCCAGAGTTGGAGGTGGAGGTTGGGGTGAGTAGGGGTGACATGGGTGGGTGACATGGGTGGGTGGGATACAGAGGGACAGACATACAGACTGGCAGGAAGAGGAGAAAAAGTGGAGAGGAAGGGTAAGATGACAGAGGGGGAGATTATCTCAACTCTTAGATGGTATAGGCCTGTATGGGGGGGGGGGATTGTGTGTGTATGAGAGAGAGGGGGGTTAATGAGATAATTACAACCAGACCATCATCTATAGGACAGAGGGACTCCTACAAAAGCCCCTGGCCGGAGAGAGAGAGAGAGAGAGGGAGAGAGAGAGGGAGAGAGAGAGAGAGCCCTCAATGTGTCTACATTGCAAGTATGTACAGTGTAAAGAAATTATATTGACAGTTTATTTATTGTGAACCTTTAAGGAATATTCGAATGAAATTATTGTATGTATTTAGCTTTGCTTAGACTAAACTCAGATCCGCCTGTATATGTGCTAAGAAAAGAATACAAGAAAACCTTCATACACTACTTGGACTTATTCTTCATTATTCCTGAATGTTATTTTAACAACAGCCAAGTTTACAGAGATAGGGTGACAAACAGGTGGTCTCTGTCATTTGTCACATTCTGTCTGCACCAACGTCATGATGCGAGGGGGGATACCCTGACCTGCTAAGATTAGCAACACAGGCATCACATTCCTTAGCTTTCAGGGGTCAAGCAGTATCAGGTCAGGAGCCAGTGACAGGTCAGGAGCCAGTGACTAGCGAGGGTGAGCCTGACTAGCGAGGGTGAGCCAGCCTACTAAGTCCTACTAGTGAGAGTGAGATAAGAGGAGCACTTCAAAGCTACGAAGGTGGTTTACCGCTTTTGGAAATAACTCTTTTCAAAAAAACAATTTAAAAATTTAAATCACCCTATTCAACCACAATCGGTTTTCCTGAGCCATTTACCAAACATGAAAAAAATAGCTTGAAAAGAAAGGCATGTACTAGGTCACCAAGGATACGCAATAGGTTATTCTATATTTGTATCTATCTTTGTCAATGTATGTCTCTTTCACAAAAGTCAGAAGATAATCCGCTTCGCGAATAATAAATAAATAAATACGCTGCCAACTATTCCACTAGTCCAATGGCTTTCAAACAAATATCTGGTATTCATCATCTGACATTAGATATAATATTACACGTGTCGAAACATGTGAAACGCCATGGGAACTATTGAAGCAGTGAGTCCACGGGATCCAATATGTATTCCCATGGAGCAGAACAGGAAAAGTATTTAGAGTAAATAACTTATTGGGGACAGGCAGGCACGGGCCCCATTTCATACCAAAGCCACCGGAGTAATTATTTCAGAAATTCCATAGAGAGCCAATGACAGAATCAATATTGTGCGAGCAAACATCTCTAATAAACGAACACTGTGACTTCTTTTGGGTCTGCATGTATGGTGTCGTTACAGTACAAATGTCCACTGGCTATTGGGCCAATACTATTCAGCACAAGATAAATATAGGAATACCTCTATGCAGAGTATATCTAGGTGCGTGTGGAGGAGGGGGGGGGGGCTGAGATATGGTAAAAAAAGCATTCAAACGCAAACTTATTTCAAGGACACGTATGGGAAGAAAAACAAAAGAAGGCTCCTATAATGACGTTATATTGAAGGAATGACCTCCTGGTGGGACCCCATAGACAGCAGTGAATGCACAGCTTTAACTCAACCCTACAAAAAAAACATTATTAGCAGCAGTGATTTATAGACACGAATAGAGTGACGTACACGGGATCTCAGGAAATGAACAAAAGAATGGACTTAAATCATGTGAAACTGTTCAGAACAGGACTATCACACAACAGAACACGCAAGTGATACATCTGACATCAATTGTCACCTGAGAAATGATAATGGACATAGTTTTTATCCATACAGGGTGGCAGCCCTTGCGTGCAGACAAAATATGCTACAGGTAAAAAAAGAACAAAACCGAGGCAAAAACAAAGCGATAGCCTGCAGCTCTCCAGCGAGAAAGAAGGCATTCGGGAGCTATTTAGCAACCAATGAATGGCAAGTAGGAACTCAAGCTAGAAATCCTGGGGCATGATGGCTCTGATAAAAGTTTTTGCTACATTACATTATAACACCCACCATCAAATATTAAAAGTTACTGTGAAATTTAACCTTGTATTCTTTTAAGAACAAGGTAGTAACAATGTTCTAGATAAGGTGTATTATAGGTAAGTATCCATGTCGAAAATCACATTATAAAAAGATAAAAGTAACTGAAGAGCATACATTGATAAATAAAGAACTATTATATAATCCGGATATTCAGGTAAAAATGCATTTCTTTTTTTTATATCAATTTAATACGTAAGTAATACAATTTAAGGGAATTACATAGACTTAAATGGATTTAGAGAGATACTTAGAAATGGTAGTTTTTAAAAGTTGATAATAATGTCTCACACATTTCTGCATAGAAGTGAATATTTGAGAGGTCAGAGTATAACTGAAGAAATGCTGCTCACCAGGAATGAGGGATGTGAAACTGACTATTACTACTGCAGCCATATAGATCCTTGCCATTCGAGTGGTCAGATAAAAGGCCGGTCACCGGTCAATATGCAAAAAAAGCTTTCCTGGTGGAACACAGAACCACTCCTTGTGTTGGCAAAATGAATAATTTACTATGCTAACTGCTGACACTAGCCATTTTTATTTTTGCTGGACATTTATTGATGGTCTACTTCCCCAAGAAGTATATATCACATGCCATCGCATACGTACAACGGTTCTACATCGATAAAACATATATAAAGGACTGTGTTGCGATCCTCGTAACTTTAAATTTATAATTAATGACTTAGATTTATCACCATTTCACCAATAATGGGAACTATCAATAATATTCCATACGACTCACCAATTAGACTTAGCACTTAGCTAATACCACTAAGCGGTTATATAATATGTTTAAAACATATTCTATATCTAAATTCGGGGCCGTCATCAAAGTCTAAGATAATTAGATTAGATAGATAAATAACTACCGCCTCCCCGATGTATCAAGGGTGTCCCTGCCTCTGTGTCTCTATTTTTAAAAGCTCCCTTAAAAGTTTCTCATTTTGCCATCCCTCTCTCCTACCCCTTCACACCTCCTTCCCCTTTACCCCCCCCCCCCTATCCTGTCCCCTCCCACCCTGCCGCCAGCCTCTCCCTCCCTCCTGCCCCCCCCCCCTTTCTCAAAAGTGTGTGACGTCAGATCATGCATGATGTATTAAAGGTCAGAGAAGCCCTGAGCAAGTGGAAAAAAAGAAATTTCAGATCGCGCATTATAATGGCTTAGTATGAGCGTATAAACAGAAATTGGTTACTGCTTTATATAAGTAAGTATATATAGATTATATTGAATAGAAGTAGCCGAAGTTAGTTTGCTGTCAAATCAAGACTAAATCTCATGATCATGTTTTAACCAAATCAAGAGGCAAGTGAACCATGTAGGGACGACCTCGCCACCCCTCTCCACGTACAGAACCAGCACAACAACAATAACATCCCATGAGGCCTTAATAAGGTCTAGCTTATCATGCCGTCTACTTAAAAAGTAAAGAAAACTCAATACCCGGTACATATAACGGGCTTTAATTAAAATAGACTTATCTCGGTTAAGGTGATGTTAGATTGATAATTAATGTATCTTGGTAGATCGACCTCATCCTTAATTAAAGACTGTAATGTTGTATTGAATGATTGTACGGCTTCTTGAGATCTGGATCCAAGCCCCCGACCAGCCATCGTCATCATTCATGGTGGGAGGGTTATGGTGAAATGATCGAGGGTCGCCTTCTATTATTAAGACATACACATCTCAACACCTCCCTCAGAAGATGGTTACCATGACAACTTAATCCCTATGACAACCGAGTCCCTCCTATCTTTGAGAGCAAGATCAATAGACGCCTATGTGGTGCGGAGGAGGTGGTTGTGGTGGTGGAAGCCAGTCACTAGCTAAACAGCTAGGAACCCCTTCAGTAGAATGCACTTAGCCAACCATCTAAACCCCCAGCGTTAATCTAACAATTCTCCGGCTCTTGATTACATCGGAGACGATTAATTGTCATTTTAAATAAAATGGGGATAAAGAACATAAAGGGCTTATTGATGCCTGGAAAGGAAGTATGGTATATTTAGATCTATATTTTCCCCACACACAGAGGCAGAAGGATTACAGGAAATGAGGCGTGAAGGCAGACAAATAATTACCCTAGCTCATGTGATGTTTAGCAAAATCAGAAGGCAAAAACAGTACAGTATCGAGAGTCTTAAACATGAAAAACAGATAATGTAAGTCATGTTTTTCTGAGAATTGGATTTCTGACAATTTTCAGATGCAGATTTGTATTCCTAAGGAACAGGATGTACAGAACTAGAAACCGTTTTGAAACGTTCCAAACTAATATCCATACTCCCTGGGGAGAAAATGTTAATAAATATCAACTGAAAATGAAAGAAGACTGAGGACAAAAAATAATCATATTCTGTTCTATGAAAAAAGAGAGAAAGATTGGCTTCAACTTTGAGATTTCTTTCTTTTCATCTTGCTAAAATCTGTTTCAAAGTGGAGTTCTTTAGCATGACTACATATCATCAAATGGCGACGTTCCGTCATTCTATTAATATCACTTCAAGAACAAAAATAACCCAGGAAATCTTGGGACCCTCCTAGATGCTTGACCACCATTTTCTATTCTTAGTCCTCGGGTAAGGTCAGTAATGAGGAGGCAGTAGCTCTGCACACTGACTTTTGAGCATTCAGTCAGAGTCGCAGGAGATATGTAAAAAGGAGCGGTAAAATATGTGACTCTGGGGCAATAACTAAATGCAAGTCTCTATAAAGACGGCCGGGTATGCTGCGTGAGGAAGAGTATGAACGCCTAGCACGTGAGGAAGAGTATGAACGCCTAGCATGGAAATCTATCCTAGACGTGGAGGGGAAGACGGGGAAAGAATGAACTGATCATTCTACACTATAAGCACGCAGAATACCCCACTGGCAGAATATATACACCGTATGTAAAATGAAACGAAAATTAAACCTCTTTGATTGATTGCTCATTCAGCAAAAAAAAGCAAAGAAGAATGACAATGAGGAAAGAAAAAACGAAAGAAGGAACAGAAAGAAAGAATAGAAAGGTAGACAACAGGCAGGAAAATAGACAGAAAGAGAAGAGAAAAGAATGATAGTGAAGGAGAAAGAAAATATACGAGAAAGAACGAAAGGCGGACATGATAAGTTAAGAAAGAAAGAAAGAAAGAAAGAGAAAAAGAAAGAAAGAAAGAAAGAAAGAGAAAAAGAAAGAAAGAAAGAAAGAAAGAGAAAAAGAAAGAAAGAAAGAGAAAAAGAAAGAAAGAAAGAAGAAAGAAAGAAAGAAAGAAAGAAAGAAGGAAAGAAGGAAAGAAGGAAAGAAGGAAAGAAGGAAGGAAGGAAGGAAGGAAGGAAGGAAGGAAGAAAGAAAGAAAGAAAGAAAGAAAGAAAGAAAGAAAGAAAGAAAGAAAGAAAGAAAGAAAGAAAGAAAGAAAGAAAGAAAGAAAGAAAGAAAGAAAGAAAGAAAGAAAGAAAGAAAGAAAGAAAGAAAGAAAGAAAGAAAGAAAGAAAGAAAGAAAGAAAGAAAGAAAGAAAGAAAGAAAGAAAGAAAGAAAGAAAGAAAGAAAGAAAGAAAGTCTAGATTTTAAGACCATGACTGAGTACAGATCCTATTTGCTGAGAGGGCTGGGGACTACACCTCTCATGAGTAACATGCTGAAATAACAGTTGAGTATTTTCAAAACGGATGGTTCCTTGATTGTCAATGGACATTCAGAGTTTGAAAATACTACAGCAACATGAACAAATAAAATAACTAAAGAACTGGGTTTACCTGAAGGGGAAAATAAAGACTAAAACAGAACCTATACTTTTTCAAATCGGATGATTCTCAGAATCTTATTGGGCATTTAAAGTTTGAAAATACTGTTACTTTTTACGATTGCTAAAATCATCGGAAATATTTAGTCCACAATAGTGAAACTCGGCAACATGGAATAGCTAATGTTTCTCTTTATGCTGATATTTTCATTTTGAATTGTGTTGATTATAATCTGAGCAATTCACTAAAACGACCAGCCACTATAGTAGGCTACTGACACTACTCGTAGCTGGTCCCAAGGCTACCTAAACAATTACTAAGTAAACAATCGCTAGAATAAGCGGAAATATTTAATCTACATCGATAAAGCTTGATACAATCGTAGATCTAACTCTCCAATTTCACATATTAGCGGCTCCACCTCGCTAATTATAAATAAGGTACACTGATTGACGCATAAAATAATCTACCTATCATTATTAACATAGCTCCCAGTAATAAGCACACAACATAGTGCTAACTCAAATCATGGGCGAAACTCCCGGATGTCGCAAAATTAGAAAGGACAGGAGGGATGTAGACAAGGAAGGCGGCAGTCAATCGCCCATAATGCAACAGGCTATGCTAATAGGTTAAGCAATGACCGGGGCCATGTTATCGGGACTTTACTGTAAGGCACAGGTGCACCGGATGGCATTGTAGCCTGGGCACAGAGTTAAAGGTCATCTACTTCCTCTGACCCCCGAGTGCGGGGGTGGGTGGCAAAAACTTGCTGAATCATGAATGGGCACAAAGACAGAATACTAGGCATAAGTGATTTCCAATAGGTCTATTGCCCACTCGGCCTGGGTCTGGTTTGTATGATCCATGGGGAACAAGGTTGAAGCTTACGGTACCCAGACGCTTCGGTCCAAAACCGCGTCGGCCCAGGCACTTGGACCTCGTCGGCCCAAGGCTTAGACCGCGTCGGCCCAAGGGGTAGACCGCGTCGGCCCACTAGGTAAATATAAAGGTATCAACTAAAAACTAGGAGTCAGAATGCTAGTGGGATATAACTACTGCCTATACTAACCTAGGCTACTGCCTATACTGACCTAGGACCACACATTTAAGGTTAGGTTTAGGGTTATAGTTAGCATCAGTATCTTGGGGGTGGGCCGAGCCGGCCTTGGGGGTGGGCCGACGCGGTTTTGGAGGTGGGCCGACGGGGCGCACAGGTGGGCCGACGGGGCTTGGGCCGACGCGGTGTTGGGACGACGTGCCTATGAATCGAAGCTTACTGGGGGAGCAGTAGTGGTTACCACAGGTTTACTACAGGACAGGGATGTTTCTTCCTGACATTTTCGTGGAATCTCTTTCCAAGATTTGTTAAATATATGTCAAATAATTTGTATCGTAGTATGCTGAGATCAATGATCCAAATGCCCAAGGACGGAATTCGCCTTGAATCCTGTCACACTGCAAATAACCATCACAGTTTTATTGCATGAAGCCATCAGTTGTATGTATGTATACATTTGATAGGGATACATAGGAAAACGGATGTCCCGATAAAACTGACAATAATGAAAATATTTTTAAAAGACGTTATAAGGTGATGTATGCAATGCTTAGTATAGGAGTGCAATAGTTTGTTTTCCATGGTCATAAAAACAAGAGTCACAAGCATAAGCTTGTATAAAGCGGGCTTTCAATTATTCAAATTATATATATTTTTAAATAAGTATATTTTTAACTATAAGTATAAATCAAGTATGGAGGGGGGGGGGGGGAGAGAGAACAAGAGATTTCGATTATATAATTATAATTATAAGTACAATTATAAGTATGAGAATAATTTAATAATAGCATAAGTCTCAGAATAAATTTATGAAATAATTACATACTCTTGTTCTTAATCTAGACCAACCAGAGTTAAATTACCCAATATGTTATCATATGAAACACTTTTCAAGCCATAACGGAATCACCAGAATGAATACAAAAATTATGACTGGCTGTACCTGCCAGGCATGTCGTTGACAATACAATATGGCCTATGTGAATGCATTGAAATCAAATATCTCACAAAATATCACAAAATCAAGCTTAAAAGTTCCAAAAAACAACTGGTAGGATTTAAATCAACCCCTTTGAACTATGGACAGCAAATCGACCATAATTTTATCAAATCTCAACGTCATCTGCTGGAATAATGATCAATTTCGTTGCTAAATTTCCCGACGTCCCCCCATCTTGGAATACATGTCTCAAGCATCGACACAAAATTTCAACATTTTAACATGGGGAATCTGTGAGTAGTATTATGTCATTTTAGGATTGCTGTGTAAAAATTGGGCTGTCGGCGGACGACTATGTCAACACTGGCCATACGCTGGAATTGCTGCGTTGACGGATTCCCCGTAGGATCTTATGGCAATCGTGAGCGGCGGTTACGGTCCCTGAAATGGCTACTAGTAGAGCAGCAAGTGGCTCAAAAAGGCTTTATTTTAGAAGTTACCCATACCCAAAGGGTAACAAGACGTGCCATACATCAAATTAATTCTTGGAATGTGTACAATCAGAATATGCTGGGTGACATTTGCAAATTTTAGTGCGGGCTGAGAAAAAGTAGGTCAAAGCCGAAAACAATCCGAAATTAAGTTTTTTTTAATAAAAAATTCACACTAAATTATTGAACCCATTTTTTAAAATTCTGATTTCACTTTTGAATAGAAAGCCATTGTATATAAGCAGGCTCAAGCCCGCTTTAAAAACTGGTCTGAGGGGGACAGTCTTTCGTCTTGATATGTCTGCTATGGCCATTGGACACTTAGATAAATGGTCCCTACTTTCCATACTTAAACGATTCTGTCCGGACTGGCAATACATTCAGACTATTTTTACTTTTCTATGCAATGAAGAGGTCAATGACTGTAGAGTAATACATTGGGAATTAAAGCCAAATTGATAAGAGATGCAAAATAAGTACTTGTTTAAACGAAAGGCCATCCAAGACCCACGCACATGGAAAGCACCTTGGTGACCATTTAGCTCTTGAAACACGTATAAATTATAGTTTAATTAATCAAAGAATTTAAGCAGGGAAACACCAAAGTATTCATTGAAATACTAAAGAAGTGGAGCGAAGCTCGTACAGGTGCAGACCCTGGTACCTGATTGTACATGATAAGAGAATAAGAGAACGCTGCTGGCTCAGGTTGTAAAAGACAATTCAGTTAAGTTCGTTCCTCAAGGTAGGCAGGACTAAATTTAGCAGAGGACTGTTATGTACGATAATTGCTGGGGGTAATTCCGTTGCAATTGAGACCCCTGAGAAGGTATCGTCAGTCCCGCGCTCATATAGTGTCCACCTAATCTTTAATCCTCGAGGGTGAGTGACCTAAGGCGAAATGTCAAAGGGTCACGCTGAACGTTAATGTCTCATCTTGTATGGAAGAGACTGTAGTATTGAATCATAGACACAAGTTGCACCTGCACCAGTTGCGCCAGGTGTAAACTTTCCATGGAAGACTAAATGTAATCAAAATGTATCTAATGAGTTCCTATTTCAATATGTTTAACAAACTATTTAAATCGTACCATACTTGGTTCCCTTTAAGGTACATACTTACTCAACAAAAAAAATCATTGCAATACCATATTCATCCATATTCAAGTGTATCTTATTACTGATTTACAAATCAATGAATGATTATATTTCTAAAACAACACTATTTCCATGAAATATATATCAGGGATGAAAGTGGGGTCATGGAAAAAATACTGAAATATTTATAGAAAGGGGAAAACCCTCATAGGGGTTCCAGGGGGTAATTCTCCTGCCCCCAGAATATTTGTGAAAACATTGACGTTGGTACCATATATGGTGACAACTGCCGAGGGGAGTGTCAGTGAAATGGGGTGATGTGGGACTACAGACCGTATATGAAGGGTCTCGGTACTCAGTACTCCACTGGCCGCTGATACTATAGTACTCCACTGGCCGCTGATACTATAAGTACCACACTTTCTCTAGTACTGTGCTGCGGCCTCCATACTCATAAAGACGGCCAAACAAGCATCACTACTCACGGTCCCTGAACCATGGCCGACGGGGATATCCATCAGTATATTGCTTAGTATATTCAACCCCACAAAATAAGCGATTTTGGCCCTTTTAATTATTTAAAGTATCGACGATATTTGGTGTATCAAAATTTGAGGGAAAAAATTGGGTTAAAAATATGGAATTTGACACTTTTTATCAGTTTTCAAAGATAATGATTTCAGTAGAAATACTAAGGACTTTCATACCTGATATAAGTATTTAGAAAATTCAAGTCTATTAACTTGCATACGAATAACTTTTAGTTTCAGACGCAGATAGCCCTGAACAAGTTTACATGTATGCAGCTGGAATGAGTAGTTATTATAGCACAACAATTGTTTGATTGACTCAGGTTAAATAGCATCTTAGTGAATCAATGAGGGCCAAAGGTGACACAGAATGTCTTCCTATAATGCCTCCTAAAGGATGCAGCACGTAAATAATAAAAGGAAAGTACTGTATGTATGCGTATGAAACGAGCATCAATAATCTCTTCAACAAAAAAGATACATTAAATCGACATGACGCTGATATAAAATAAATCGCAATAACGTAAAGCCTCGCATCCCAAAAGTCACGATTAATCGGTTCATCACAAAAACATAGCAGGATGAAACAAACCGCAAAACCAAAAAGATAATTGGCTGCTTGCGATACAGTAAAGGGTATAGTAGCTAAGCTGTGAATCCATGCGTCGGTCGCTAATATCATGGTCACAAGTAAGAGGGAATAATAGTAAATTCAATGTGATGGCTAGGTAATATTACATAGCTTATCCATTCATTATAAAATACAAATACAGTTATAAAGTGATCCTCCAACGAGGGTAATGATAAGCACTATACATATAGTAATATTAGATCAGCAATCAGTTGAACCTAGTCCCAGATGGGAGCAATAGGCATATGATTTAGATACTTTGGCGTCACTAAGCAACCCTTCATTCTACCCAAAGGGGCTTTATTCACCGGTAGTAGCAAGCTTGACCGATGACCGTCGAGGGTCTCAGGAGAGTAACCAATCACTGATAGGAGAAACTTAATATCACAACGCGTCTGGTTGGACATTGGCACTCAAAGAGAGAGGCGCCGGGTAAAGTAGTAGCGAGTGTGTCGCCATCTACTAACAAAGGTATCAGAGTTGAGGAAGATTCCCCTGGTACTTATTGATGAAATCATACAAGGTGAAGCGTTTGCTTGAGTCAGATTAATTGTTATAAGAATACAATATTCTATCATATATATTAACATGGCTTCCCATATTTACAAAAAATGCAAATGCTATTAATAAAGATGAAATCTACATGAGGTTTTGATACTTTATTCTGTTGTTTTGATAGATCACAAAATATACACACAATATCTGGAGCAAAACCTTTAGAAGAGGGTATTTGGGTCACTTAATGAAATATCTTTTATTTATCGCGGACCGACGCGGATTTTAAAGCTCCTGTTGGCGTATATTCCGCTGGTTAATAAAAAGAACGCCATTATACAGAGATAAATTAACTGAAAGCTGGACCGGAGTCGACTGATTTATAACTTACTATATACCCAAAGAACAGTCAGTCCTAAGACTTCGGTTCTGGCTCTAAAAATATTTGTATTGCTTCTCTCCAAATCGGAGAATAATCATGGGTCAGTATTCATATTATTACCGCATTTAATTATTACATATTATAATAATTGTTGTCATTGTCGTATATTTTGCTGATTGTGTGTTGCTTATGCCTGGAGTAAGGAAAATTAATCGAGGTAATGTTTCTTAACTTACAAAAATTCGCACAAACTATGCCGATATCTATTTTAAAGAAGCAAGGACGTTGGACATGAAATCAAAATATGGGCAGATATGAGGTTTATACCCATCAGCTTTTGGATTTTGCAAGCACTAATTACATCAGGTTCAGATCAAAATATACTCATTGAATGACCTCCCACGGCCAGGTGATACGAACTTATATAAATATAATAAATTAAGTGGGCCATATTTAAGCGGTATCATTGGAGAATATCTAATTAAATTGAGAAGAAAAAAACATTCTGCAAGCACTTGACTGTACTGTTATTGTTCACATTTGGAAATAAAGTTTCTGATGTATCCAGGGCTATTATTGAAAGATGAGAACCAAGCCTACCAGGTTGTATAATTAAACTTCCTGAATCAACCAGATGACGAAAGTTCAGTGAAGGAAGAATAAAAACCATCCCCACCACAGAGTCTGAATCATTTATTTATGAATTTCGTGCAGTATGCAAAAAAGGACCTTTCAGATATTCTTCCACAAAACAACTGAAGTATGAATTATTTCGAGAACTGACAAAGCGCTAACCTTATCAATGTTACCCTAGAGAACGGCAACATCCAAAAGAACAGAGGAGCAAACGATAGAGAGAAAAAACCTTCATACGTGTCACGTCATAACCTCGGTGACATCACGTTTAATCTTCACTGCTTCACCGTTTTAAATTATTCACTCAATTAATGTACTCACGGCTATCGTCTTCTCTTTGATGCCTCCGACGGGTAGGACCTTGCCGGTGAGGGATATCTCTCCAGTCATTGCCAGGTTCTGGCGTAAGGGACGCTGCTCTGCCAGTGATAGCAACGCTGTTACCATGGTACACCCGGCACTGGGTCCATCTTTAGGAGTAGCTCCCTACAGGACAGAGAAAGTAAGAGCCTCAATGTTTGTGCTAGAAATTATTTTTGTGATAAAATAATATTCTCGCGTGCAAATAGGTCTGCTCTATTATATAGATTTATTTTATTATTATAAGTGATTTATTAATTTCTACGTGGCTGGTGTATGATCTTGAGCTCCATGAGAATATCGGTGTACCTGAAATTGGACTCAAATGGAAAAAAAACGTTTTGATCCAGCGATCAATGAGTGACTCAAGCTAGGCCCTGACGCAGCATTACCATAATCATCTCGGGAAAACCTACGAAAATCATCCATCAAATCAGCGCTAGAAACACTTATATTGAATATGACGGAGGAATTTATTCACCGGCTTTATGAACGATGTTTAAACCGAAATAAGTAATTGTATATTACCTGAAACTATTCTAAGGTCTAGGTTAGGCAAAACCATAGTCAAACATTTATCTACCCCGTTAGAAAACAGTTACCAATAACCACCATATACGTCTATGTCCATTTCATCAAGAACTACATGGTAAACACATATTGATAATGATGGACTTCAACTGGACGCATTAAGTATTTCCTAGAGTAAGAAAAGGGGGTGTAACTATTCAGCACAAAATAGGTTCATGGCACTAAGTGGGTATGACAATGACACGAATGAGATTAAAATCTTACTTCTGGGACGTGAACATGAATGTTTCCTGCTTCGAGGAACTTATTATTTGCATCTTTCTCTAGGAGGAATGACTTAGCGAATGTGTAGGCAATATGAGCGCTCTCCTTCATGACGTCCCCAAGATGTCCTGTTAGCTCCATGGAACCTTTGGCATCTTTCAGGTCCTCAGGAAGAGGCCTTTTTAATAACGATTCTATAAATAACGTAGATCCACCTGCAATGAAATGCGATACTATGTTTACCAGCGTGAAGAATAGGGGACATGCACGTGTACCTCATTTTGAATCTTGCTTCGTATAGAAGTATTGGAGTGTATAAATCTTAGATAAAAACAAGGGAAATGTAAATAGCAGGGATGCTAGTTGGGTTGTAACAAAAAGTCTGAACTATATTTAATGATGAAATAATATCAGTTTCGGCTCTTTAATTTCTATCTGACTCAAAGATTATCATAAAAAAAATCTTTTTTAATAGATTAAAAATTCCTTCAACGTATACAACTATTTAAGCAAAAGATAAACAATATCAGTTGAGATGTGACAATTTGATTGATAAGGAGAACCAATGTCACCTCTTCCACGGCTTCCATCCTCCTAGATGCTCACAGCAAGGAGAATAAGAAGGGATTGACCGATTAAAGTCGCGTGGGGTCGCCACCCTAATTCATGTCTATTTAATAGCCATGAATTATGCCCGACAGAATAAAACGTATACACATGTATTTACATTTCTCATCAGGCATTTAGATTTTAAATATCGTTAAGTGCAAAATGTTAAGAATTTTTTCCTTAAAAAAACTGCCAAATATGTGTATGTCAGATGTGTAATAAATCTATTTCCGGATGCACTGTCACTGACATGCGTTGTGACACGCATAGATATAGATTTTAATATGTATATCTCCTTTTATCTGACTGAATATATTTTTAAAATGGTTCATCTGTGGATATTTTTTTTAAAAAAAAAGGAAATTTATAAAAGGGAAATTAAATTTCCATGAAACAAACTAACCCATAGCTGTCCATGCTAAGCCCATAACAACTCCAGGAGGGGTGGCTTCATATAATCTGTCTGATGTGAATATTGGCTTGCCCACCACTTCGTGTAGGTTATCTTGTGTAACTCTGTAATCTTCCACTTCTTTGCTCACGATTTTAAAAGCAGTTTTTCTAAATATCTACAAGAAAGAATCAGGTCATAGAGTTGGTGTAAAAACGATATAAAATTAGGGATATAAAAAAAATACGTTGCAAACAATTGCATTAAAATAACATCGAAAGTCTGATTGTAACTGACGTGAATGCATACATGGGTCAGATTTTCAGAAAATGTACAATTCACTGTAACCAATCCAGTCAAATAACTCAAATTTCAGAGGAAAATAAAGTTCAAAACACAGTTCAACCTAACCACAGAGATTGCTAGAATCAATGCCATGCCGAATATTCTCGAATTTACCTAGTATTGACCAAATTGCAGCCTTATTTAGCAGAATTTACTAAATGTGTACAGCTGCCAATTGTACATTTTCTGAAAATCTGACCAACATAGTATATTACACCTCTACGAAACTGTTTACCTTTTCAATTTGTTTTTGAAGATTCCTAACGCCACTTTCCCTACAATAGGATTTTATAAGAGTTTTAAGTGCTTCTTCTTCTATGTTGATCCTTTCTGACGACACACCACTCGCTTTTTCGGCTTGGGGAATTAGATACCTCTGCAATGAGAAATAACCAGCACAAATAGTATAAATATTTGATAATAGATGCAAAGGTTAAATTGTAAGTCTAAAGCTCCTAATAGCAAAAACGTTTTTCATTATGCAAAACAGCATTAAGTTTTATATTATCACTTAGATTGCCGATAATTCCATGGAAATTCCTTATTACGGAAAAATATAGGTTCCGAAGCACATGTTACAAAACAAAAGTAAAGATTACAATCGATACCATATTTCCATACTAGTATTATGATGATAAGCCGATACTAACCTGAGCGATTGCCACTTTTTCCTCAGCTACATACCCAGAGACATCAATCATTTCCATCCGATCTCTCAGAGGATCGGCAATGGTATCAATTACATTAGCTGTACAAATAAATAGCACCTGAAATATGGGAAGAGATAAAAGATGAATTACTAATTGAGAGAACGAGAAAAATTGAGAATTGATATGCCAATCTTCTAGATCGCATCAATCATATATGGGATTTTAAAATAGCATTTCACTGGATAAAGTGTATATCAATGCTAATGATTTAAATGCTAGTTACCTTGGATAAATCAACTGGAACATCTATATAATGATCAAGGAAGTTCATGTTTTGTTCTGGATCGAGTAATTCGAGCAGTGCGGACGCGGGGTCTCCCTGATAGCCACGGCCCATTTTATCAACCTAAAAAATAATATTGTGATTAAGAACAGGCCACAAATGTGAAAAGGACTATACCAGAAAAAAACAGAGCCAATGTAACTGAAGAACGTTATGTTCTTCAGACGTAGGTTACCAAGACTTCCTTAGTCCCTTGCTAGTTGCTAGGAAAATATCTCAAACGTTTTAATCTCATTATTGATACAGAATTTATTAAATTAAAAAGGAAAACTGATGTCTCTATCCTCAAAAATTCTCATATGAACTGATTATTGACACGGATAAAAAGTTCCTTTTTCCCAATGGAAATATCGTTGGTTTGGCACTACATGGTTTCGTTATAATAGCTTGTCAGGCCATCGGCATCAAATGATGTCGACCGGGGTTTCTTTTTTTGTTTAAAAATATAAATATATATTTTCTAAATTTTAATAGAGGTAGAGATCGATAGAGCAGCAATATAATCCCAATGCTACAAGTGATAAGTCCTCGTGTCTATCTTATCAACTAGTGATGCATGGTAGCAGACTGGCATAACACAAGCAGTCCCAGGGTACAAAGGTCCCTGACGTCCCCAGTCCCTAACGTCCCTGGGCAAAAACGTACCATAACGTCCCTGGGCAAAAACGTACCTAACGTCCCCGGGCCCTAACGTCCCCAGGGCCCAAACATCCCTAATGTCCCAGGGCACAAAGGTCCCTAATGTCAGCAGGCCCAAACATCCTCAGGCCCTAAAGTCCCCAGGCAAAAACGTACCTAACGTCCCAGGGCCCTAACATCAAGGGAGAGGGGGGAAGAGAGGGGGGAGAGAGAGAGAGAGAGAGAGAGAGAGAGTGAGAGAGAGGGAGGGAGAGGGAGGGAGAGGGAGGGAGAGACAGAGAAGGGGACAGGGGAGAGGGAGAGATTGAGCAAAAGTAGAGTAGATTGCTCACAAATAATTCCTTTCTTAGTTTATACAACAGGCCTCAGCTGCAATGCCCTATTGCCTATGTGGTAATGACGAAACGAAACGAAAACAAAACGAAAATTTACGACTCAAATATTTTTCAAGTTTACCTCTAACTTGAAAAGTAAAAACGTGACCTCTACCGAAAATCAAACTCGGTCTCTCACTAAAAAGTCAAGGCGAGTGTCTTGGGAGCCTTGCTTGACCACTTTACCACCGAGATTGACCACTTAACAGGGCCACCACTGCCAGATTCCACACTCGAGGTTATTACACATCTTTAAATAGTGTACTTTTACAAAGGACAATATAATATTCTTACCTCATCGATGAGAATCAGCGGATTTTCTGTCTTGGTCTTTTTGAGACATTGGATCACCTTCCCTGGCATAGCTCCGACATAGGTCCTCCTAAGAAATATAAAAAAATGATTCTAATATACTGAGATTGAATTGAATTTCCGAGTACGATGAATACGATCCCTACATATATGGAATATAGCGTGAAGGGAAATAATTATTCCAGAGAAATAATGTCACAATACCAAATTCCTTCTTTTCTATACCTGTTTTTTTTTGGGTTTTTTTAAATAAAGAGAACTATGACGTCACGTTTAACGAGCACTCATTATGCATTTTACCAAGTATAAATAAAATCTTAGAAAAAAAAATGTGGAAGCACACTGCGGCGACAGCAACGTATTTTCTTTCTTTACCTGTGTCCTTTAATTTCAGCAACATCCGTCATACCACCAACGCTGAATCTAAAATACTGTAAAAGAAAGTTAGAAATTGTATCTTCCTACAAGCAAATGCAGCGGATAATTTTAAAGGCGGCACAGTGGAAACGGGGGAGGAAATATGATTCAAGTCAACTGGGAGGTTGGTTGATTGACCTACCTCTCTATTAAGAGCGCGTGCGATTGACTTCGCTATACTTGTTTTGCCAACGCCCGGTGGCCCATAGAAACAAAGTATTTTTCCTTGGGTAGAACCCTTCAATTGGCTTACGGCAATAAATTCCTGCAAAATTTCATAATTTGGTTAAAACGGGGGTTCACTTTGAGAATTGCCTCAGTTCATATATCATCAATATTTAACCAGATGGAGTTGATGTAAGATGATTTAAACGCCAAAATTGTTCTTGCAATGGGGAATATCTTATTCTTATAGAGTGAAATAATATGGACATAAGAGAATGTTATAGGTATTTACAGCCAGGAAGCTGACCAGCACTAATGACCCTCACTAATTACACCTTAATGACCCTCAATTGTCTGATAATAGTCTTTTAATGTGAGGGCCCATGTCACTCTGTACATTCCTTCTATCCCAATAGCACAATCATGAGACTCTATTCCAGGCTTACGACACACCAACATTCCTCATAATCGACAAGTGAGATTGCAACATTGTCAAGGCTTACTATTTTTTAAAGTATTAAAATTGAAAGATGTATAATTTTAAAAGTCAAACCAAGGAGCTATTTTGTACAACATAAGCCAATTTTCAGGAATTACCGCTGAAATGCAGCTGAGATACAGATGCAAAGGACCATGGGGTGGGTGACGACTAGATTCACTAAATTCACTAAATATCTTCGTGAAGTGGTTCCTAAAAGTCTTCGACTAACAAACATAAACAAATGTCCTTGAGAGAAAAAATGTCAGATTACTTACAAGGATTCTTTTCTTGACTTCCTCCATACCATAGTGGTCTTCCTCGAGTACTTCGTTAGCTCGCTCTAGATCCAGATTCTCTTCGCTATATAAACCCCATGGCAGACTAGTTAACCAGTCAAGATAATTCCTCGTTACACTAGAATAGAAGAAGACTTGCTAGTAATACCAACAAAACTGTCAGGTGAACATTCATTTCCAAACTAATTTGATCAGCAACGGAGAACCCCATCCCAAAATGTGGAAGGGAAATCTGAATAAGCAGGAAAAAAATACTTACTTGAACTCAGACGAATGATTATCAAGGAAAGACAACTTGCTTAACTCCTCCTCGATGACTTCTTGGACATGAGCCGGTATCTCGCGGTCCTGAAGCAAATAAAAGTACAAATGATACTGAAATGATAACATCTAGTCAACGTAATCATTCAAACAAGTGATGAAAAGCCCATTAAAACGTAGACATATAAATACTTTTAGTACGTGCACACCTTTAAACGCTCGCGGAATTTATCCCCGATCGCATCTTTGTCATCTTTTTCCATTCCTAATTCCTTCTTGATAACTTTCAGTTGTTCGTGCAGCATATATTTTCGGTGTTGCTGTTTGACTTTCTCTTCAACCTAAAGAATTAAAATTTTGAAATTTGAAATCCGAGTGAATTTGGATCCATTCAATATTCCGAAGATTAATGAATCAATTACTCCATACATAAAATACTGTAAAAGATCTTTAATTGATACTAACCTCCTTTCCTATTTTTTGTTGTAGCTTACTCATCTCGTATTCTTTCTTCAGCAAGGATAGTGCGAGCATTAGTCTTTTGGGAATCTGTGAAACAGTAAAACGGGCCTTTAGGAGAATATACACCATCATAATCATATATATAACCGAAACCTCGGAAGAAATGTCTTAACAAATTTTAAGCAATACGTTAACTCCATAAAGGGGCTAGAAATAACCTACGCTTGTTTCTTCAAGGACTTCTTGGAGTTCATGAGATTCAGCTCCAGTAAGTGCAGCACCTGAATGAAAAATAAAATTCTATTGAATATAACCATATATAACAATCCCACTACTTAGGTTCCTAGATCAACACATCGAACCATCACATCCAAAAAGGGAAAATGATGATAGAGGCACCATTGCCTCCACTTTAGGAATCCCTAGCGTGATGTATCCATTGACATAGACTGGAGGGTGTGGTGCTAGTCTACCAAGCATAATGTTTCATTGACTAAAGATAAACCTACCTAAATCAGCCAAATATGGAGGGTTGTCAAGAACTCTTTGGCCACCTTGAATCATGTGAGCGACAGTCTCCCTAAAAATGAATGGCGAAAGAATAGATCAGAGGAATATCGTTGACGATTTGTATGTACTGCTATCAAGTAAAACTAGAACATTTGTAGAATCTAATGATCTCACAGTGTTGAACAAGTAGTTAGTTTATCTCATTTCACTAGTCGATTTATATTATCTACTCACTATTTTATATCAGGGACCCTCTGGAAGAGCTATGGCTAACATAGCCGAGGGCCACCCTTTTCCGACAAAATTGTATTGTTCTCGCGATATGAATTTATTATACTGTTGTACCCAATCCGAACATAAACAATATGTATACAATACAACAATGTACTAAATGTAACATCACAATTGTGAGCAATTAGTTTCCCGATTACTTAAAAATACCCAGAGGCAACCAACTACCTGTATAGCGGATTTAGAGCAATGATGTCTCTGATAGTTTTCACTACTTCTGCGGTCAGAGCTTTAACCTCGTCCGTGTACTTGAAGGGGTCATGCTTAAGATTTTCTGTGGACCCCATTAGGATACCAGTGACTTGAGGCTCGGGGGTTGGTTCTTCTGATTCTTCAAATTCAGGTTCAGGTTCTTCTTTTCCCAAGGGTTCATCGGTGGTTCCTTGAGAGAGTCCGTTCCTCCTCTGCCCCCGCTTGCGCCGGAACCTTCCACGTGGGTCCAGATCGATATCCTTAGTGTGCACAAGGTGAGGAGCACCTGTAAGGGATGGATACAAAACTACTTAATTTTCACTCACAATAATGTCACTACCAATGTTATATCAGGGTAATGTACTTTTGCCATTAGTCCATACAACAGGCTATAGAGTGTAGAGATCCAGACTAAAAAGGGCTTCAAAAGCACACTTCCATTCCATATATCTTCACAAAACCCATATATTACGGGAGATAAAGCGTCGACCGATCTGAATGAAGCACAAACACGGTTGGAAACTGCAGAGATGGAGAAGTTGCGTGAAAAGAAATTGGGGATTAACTTATATAATATAGATTAGTAAGTGAATCTGACTTCAAACGTTAATCGAATAATATGGTATTGGTAACTCAGTTACTGGTAACTAAGTGCTATTTAATCACATTATACAAGTTGCGAAATGTACCTGGTTTCTGTGATTTTACAAGATTTTCCATTATTTGCAAGTTGTCGAGGTCATCCATGTCGGTTCCTGGTTTTTCTTCAGCATCTTCAGGTAAGGTACCTGTTATCTCGATTCTTAAAAGAAATAAACAAAGTTAGTAATGCTTAAAATTGGTAATTGTTTAGAGATTATATAATTCTTGAATTATTGTTGGTAATCTTGAGAAAGCACGTTGCGCTGAAGATGGTGTTTTACTGTTTGATCTTGATCTGAATATTCTCAAGGTATTTTCTTGAAACTCTTTAGTTTGACTGCATTTAATATATCATAGTGTACTATACTATCTGCATTGATTAAATCGCATGTATGTAGTTATAGTGTACACATCATACTCTGGTACAAATGATGAATACATGTGTTATCTCAAGAATGCTAAACGTTTTCTTAATATATTTTCATTACAATCTGTCACCATTGAAAAAAACGTTGCTCGATGTAATAATGTGTGTCTCTGAAGAGAATATTTTCAATCAATCATTTAAGTTTCCACATATTGTTTAAGTAGGCTATGGGCAACTAATACCCCACAAGATCAGCTACGAACTTACCTTCTATGACCCATGACAATCATGCGAACTTTGTCTCCTAAATCTTGCAACTCATGAATCTGTACAAAGGTTCCCACTCTGTAAATGTCGTCCAAACTCGAAACAACATCAGCTGCATTGCTGAAATATGATATTATTTTTTAAGTAGGCTATGGGCTATCACCAAATCGAATCGCTTACATTGTAATTAAAATTAAGGTAATGACATATATTAGCACAAGTCATAAAAGTGATACCTTGTCTGTGTGGAAATCTGGGTAAAAATATGACTTAAACTATATGGTTATACTTTTTCCCTTGATAATATAATTGGCTGAATCAGCAGGGGTTCAGGCTAACAAATTGTTCTTACTAGTCCAGCGGACTAGTGATTTTCAATTTCCACTAGTCCTCCTGAATTTCCACTAGTCCTCACGGACCAGAAGGTAAAATCTAATATGGCACAAAAGATATACAAATGTCAACTAGACAATAGGGTTTATATATACACTTTTATTTCCACTTCAGTAACTGTAACCAATAATGAATAACTCGGCAATATCCAGGGCTTAAAATCAACTCTCCTTTTGTCTTTTAAACTTATTCATACAGAATCTTCTAGTGTCAGGGTTGTCCCGAAATTGAAGAGTAAGTGCCACTAATAGGTGGAGTAACTGGCTCTGCATTTGAAGTGCCACTAATAGGTGGAGTAACTGGCTCTGCATTTGAAAATTTTAAAAACATTGCTACAAAATTGTGCAATATAGTGCATTTTGAGAATTATATTTTGTTAACTTAGAAGTCCATGATTTGTAGGGTTTTTGAATGAAAATAATAAATAAAACTTCAATACATTCTTATATCCCCTTAATTAAGCAACCATCACACACTCTCCCAGATATTTTTCACATCATTTTCAGTGGTCCGTGCAAGATATTTTTTAAGGACATCAGGCTTAGGGCCATTTGTGTGAAATACGCATGCCATTTTTCAAATGTGCAAGAAGATGCAAATTAAGATACAAATTAAGAATATTTTTCAATCAATTTCTAAAATACCATGAAGTTGTCTTATCTTTTGTGTATGTTCTATAACTAGTAACAGAACTTATTTGCTAAGTATCTATCATTTTTAAGTAAAACTCCAAAAGTGTTCAATGGGCAAGCAGGCTTCTTTATCAGAGCGGCGGAAGTTTGTATTCCAAGGCTTGGAATACAAACTTCAAATAAGCACCTTCTGATATTTTCCCCCAAGGTTAAGTAAATTCATCAATCTCGCCATCATGTCACAATACTTTAACTTCCTTCAAAATAATAGGAATATGACAAAACTGCATTGAAAAATCGAACATATATCCATTCATGTATATTACATAGAAGGACTGGTGGTCGGCTAACTAGCCTATGTAATAGCCGCACACTCCCAGTGGGAGAAGTCGGGGATGATACTCTGATAACTTGATACAATTCCATAAATTCTAAACAAAACAAAACCTGCATGTCTCTTTGTAGTTGTCTGAGCGAACCTCTAACTATAGCATAAACATGCTGCACTGAGTGTAGACAGAGCTATGTATAAATGTTTATGTTTATACATAGCTCTGGTGTAGAAGTGTGTGAAGCTGGTCGCCCATTGGGCGACGTCACGCCATAAATTAGTGGGGCTTTTTTCTACTCGCCTGGCGGACTAGTGACTTGATAACATTTACTCGCACGCAGAAAAATCTGCTCGCCATGGGCGAGCGTTAGTCTGAACCCCTGAATCAGTACAGATCAGCCTCTTCCATCATCAGGTCAATTTTTACTGTGAAGCTTAGCTAATATTGATCATATTGTAAATAACATTAAAAAGATTTAATAGATAATTGTTGTATCGAGAAATCAATAGTAGACCATACTGTTATATGTTTATTGTTAACTAGAATAACCAGATATATGTTAATCAATATGTGGAGGGAACCTTGGAAGTTGGAAGAGCAACATTGTTGAAAGGTCTGGTCAACCCAATTTCTCCACAATACTGTACTTGTTTTAAAAGAGAAATGAAAATACTTATAAATATATATATGCCAGCCAACTTAGAAAACCCTAGAGGCTACTGACATAGATTACATGGCCTGAATAACTGTCACTAAATGCCACGAAAACGACCGTATACAAGAGACGGACAATTAGAAACATTACACATTAAAGGAGAAACCTTAGGTAAATTGATAAGAGAAATTTAACAAGATTAAAAGATACTCACTCATCGTCCTTCTTCAGAAAGACCCCAGCATAGGGTAAATTCATTTTAACTTTCCTCTTCAAGAGGCTAATAAGGGCTTTATCAGTGAGCTGGAAAATTGTGAGAAAATGTTGAATTGTAATTAATGAAGAAGCATATATATATGGAGGAAACCATCATTATATAAGTGAGAGTGAATTAGCGACAGTAATTATTGACATTTGTCACATTCTAAATATTATAATATATTGAAAGACAGACACAAGTAATGGGGGATATAATTGACAATAAATGTTATTATAAATATATTCCTGACACCCGACATATTTATAAATTTGGGCAGAGTGCATTTATTTTGTATGAAAGTTATCAGTACATTATGATAGTAACTCCAAGAAAGGAATAAAGCAGTGTGCATAATATAGAGTAGCCTACTGGAATATTGCCAATATCCCCCATTACTGGTGAAATGGCACATGTCATACCAATCTTCAAGAAAGGCGACAAGAGCAAAGCTTCCAACTACCGGCCAGTATCACTAACATCCAGGGGTTCAGGCTAACTAAAAATTCTTACTGCGCGGAGATAGGTACCCTGGCTAACGTATACCATAAGTACGATATAGGCCTACAAACCTCAATCATCTTGATAAACCTGGGGAAACATAGGTTTCTTTTCACGGCAATAATTGGCACATTCGGGAGATGGTCAGGGATCGTCAACGATGTAAGAGCCATGGTAGATGTGGGATGCTCATCGGTCTGTCCAGAGTGGTCGTACACTACCTCAACCCCATCATCTTCTCCGCCTTCTCCCCCATCTTCTCCACCGCCTGCACTGCTGGCTGCTCCGTCAGACGCCCCTCCCGAGCTGCCGGGGCTCTTGCTTGAAAAATACTTCACTTGCTGTATATACCCACTGCTCTGTCCGGCATTGAACCCCAGATTTTGACAAAGTGACAAAACAGGCTCCCTGGTAGTGAATGGAGGTTTGCTGGACAAGAGAAGCTTGTTTATCTGCCTGGTGCCACCTTGTTTACCTCGTTGGGGTGCCCATGTGCGGTCGGTCAAGGAGCCTTGAATAACACCGAAAACCTTAGGTGATGGCTTACACAAGGTAGTTATATTCCGTCGATGAATGGTGGTTCCGATAGATTTGGGAAAAGATTTGAGAGAATGCATGTTTCGAGTGATCCCTCTAGGATAATGTCGTTGAAAGTGATGAATAGATTCTAAATGTGCCTTAGAAAAAATACCAAGGCCGCACAATCTGATGCAAGCCGCCATGTTGGGCTGGGAATTAACGTAAACGAGTTCTAGATCTCAGAACTTTCCAGATGGACACATCCAAAATGTCTAATGAGTCAATTCAAAATTACTTTGATGTCTATCTTGATCATTTATTTGGTTTCATGGGGATTGTAATACCATACGCTTCTAAATTGGTGTCGTTATTCGTTTTAGTTGTCAACACAAGATGTCGTTCATACCCCGGACCCACGCTCGGCTCGCTCACGTACTAAGCGGGGCGCCACCACTGCCACCAGGCAGGCCTATAATAATTATAGTAGGCCTAGTGAATTTTGCGATAAAATCACCAAATTTGGTACAGAGGTAGATTTTGGGATTCTCTATCATTTTTAATTTTTAGAAGGGTCCACATTCTGAAATATGAAATTGGTTGTCATGGCAACCGATTTAAAAGTGAAAAATCAGAAAAATCGCCATAATATAGCCTAATTTGAACTAATAAATATAAATTGATGAGTATAGATATTCATAAGAAAGCTCTAAAAATAGAGAATCTGAAAATATTGGTCTTAATACAGTTTACATAGGCCTATTGTTGTTGCTATGGCAACCATTTTAAAGGTAAAAATAGGCCTTTTACAGGAAAATCGCCAAATAGGCCTATTGGCCATAAAATTAGTTCTATTGAATGTAGGCCTATATATAGGCCTACTACCAATAAGCAGCACCTCATAGGCTATGAAAGGTCTTTTGATGCCGAAACAAATGATATACCGGTATGGTTTCCATGGTTTTGCATGTTTTAGTTACCATAGCAACTGCATTATCATCTGATTTGCCCTAAAAGTTGAAGTTTGGCCATCAAAGCTGTATGAGAATAAACCATTACATGCAGTAATCCCTCAAAATCAGTAGGCCTAATGCTCTCTAATTTTGGAGACCAAACCAATGAAATAGGCCTATGTTCTTTTTCATGATAACTTTACATGGAATTTTGGCTTGGTAACCACCTTAGAATGAATTTTCACATTGTTGTGGTATGCGGAACTCAGTAGGCCCTAGGCTACTATGGAAACTTCAGTGGTATAAAAAAAAGTTATGCTAGTCATAAGTCCGTAGCCTACATTCATGAAATCATGGCATTGACCAAGTAGGCCTAAAGAAATGTGAGTTTGTGTACAAAAGCATCAAATTTGGTATAGAGGGAGATTTTTTTATTCTCTATCATACTGGAAGGGTCCACATTCTGAAATATGAAATTGGTTGCCATGGCAACTGATTTAAAGGTGACAAATGGCATTTCAGGGGGAAAAGAGCCATATAATTTGAACTCATAAAACATAAATCCATGAGCAGATATTCATGTGAAAGCTCTAGGCCTACTGACAGAGAATTCAATGATATCCTTTTTTTTAACAAATTACATATTTTCATTGCCATGGCAACCATTTTTATGGTGAAAATAGACTTTTAAGTGAAAAATGGCCATTACAAAATAAAAATTTGTACTATAGCGAACATAGGCCTACATCAGTAACCACGGCCTCATATGAAAGGTCTTTTGATGCACAATTAATGAATTATATGACATAGGCCTATGTGTCTTTTGTGATTTCATGTATTTTAGTTGCTGTAAACGTTTTAGAATTTAGTTGTTGTAAACGTCTATGAAGCCTTTGGCGCTCGTACCGCCTTCGGCGGGGATACCTTAAAAACCCCATTGAAATACAAGGTATGTAATTAGTTTTATCGTGGCATTGCTTAATAAAGATGTGGACTGAAAGCCGACAACCTTTTCCCCGATTTTCCACCTGTAAACGCCAGGTGGCAGGGCGGTCGGTCCCGACTATAGCAAAAATAGGTCATTTCACCATTTGCCTTAGAACTTAACATGGCGGCAAATGTGTTTCCTGTTTCATGAAATGATGATCTAAGTTTATGTTCTCGTGGCCTAGATTGGAGTTACATGCTTTTTGAAGAGGATTATCCATAGGAATAAGGTGAGTTGAGGAATACCTATTCGACATGAGAGAATTAGTGTTGTTTAGCTGTCCAAAAGCTAGTGGATGGGGATATCATCTCGCATGGGCTGGGCTTCCCTATCTCATACAGGGAAGGTTTGAACTGAAAGTTTCGAGGCCCGTGACATGATGGCTAGTGAATTACATGTAAACACTTTAGATGAGGACCAGGCTGTTTTACATGTGTTTGTACGTTCTTTCCCAGTTGCTTTTGATTTAGAAAAGTGGCATGTGCTCATTCATTTCATCAGTCGCCTTGACCACATGTGTCTTGGTGTTCAACTTGCTTCTTGCACTAGCGTCCTGGAAGTTATGATTGCGGTCAGGAGAGGGATGAATGTGTTGGTTAGGTGTGAGATGTGTAGAGCATTTGGGGATAACCCCTTTCGATTTTTGGTCTGTTGTTAGCGTACCTCTTTTGTGCTCATACGAAAACACTTCATTCATTTTGTCAGGAAAATCTGTGCCTGTGCCAAGCTGTGGGAGTGAAGTGGTAGGCCTACTGACACAGTTTGATTGAACTGAAATTGACCTTGTTATTGCCCCCCCCCCCCCCCTCCTCCTTACTAAACTAAAGGTGATGTCAATTGTATTTCTCTAAAACTAGTAAAAGAGTTCGCGGGGCTTTATTTTACGGTGCGGTAGACTACGTTAGTCTGGGATTTTTATGGCTTGCACCCTGCTGATTCCCGGCCCAAAAATGAGGAGTGGGGGGGGGGGGGGCACCTGTGGTGCAGGGGGGGTTTGTGCCCCATGATAGTCACCGCCGAACCCCACCGCTCTCCAGTAGGCTACCTCATGACCTAATTGAGGTCTAAGCAAACTGGAGATTAATTATTGGTACATGATTAATACTAACTATTATTCATACACACTGCACCCTCCCAGAATTATATTTCCCATGTTGCAAGCATAATTTTGGTAGTCAAATTATCTTCCTACTATGATTAGAACTCAAGTTATTGTTAAATTTCTTTGGAACAATTATTTGAAGGCACCTTTTCTTTTCAAGATCTATATATTTCCTAATCCGTCCTAATTGCTGGCATTTGAGTATGTAATTCTTGAGAACTGCAGCTTTCCAATGGTATATGTGGTTAAGGTGTCCCAAGATGTTGCATGGTGGAAAAATACAAGTAAAAATGGTGAATTTTGTGTAGTTAGTACTTTATATCTCTACTTGTAGTGCATGTATTAGAACCGGGGAAGGACAGTTTTTCTGCTCTTTACTATCTACCGTACTTGATGTTGTATCGAAATAATTCTGATACAGGTAACCAAAACTCAAAATTAAGTGCAATTAAGTCGTTTAGAAATGGTAAGGGGCACCCCACTGCTAATGACCAGATAAGAGCTAATCACACTGCTGATGATAAAACCTTTCATCTCCGTCAGACTGTCCTCTGTCTCTTTTACTCTAAGGAAAAAGGATTGAACTGTTAAGTCTAAGCTCACACTAACATTTTGATGAGCCTATAGACTATATTTAGTCACTTATATTCTAGTTTTGATTATAGGCCTATATAGTCTATATCATAATTTTTGCTTTTGATTTAGAAAAGTGGCATGTACCGTATTCCCTTTTAATCGTTATTGTCTACTATAAATAATGCACTTGTCAATTGCTTCCCCGCCCGGGGGGTATGGTCTGACAATAGTATGGAGGATCACGGGACAGTAGCGCCTCAAGACGGTAGCACCCCAGCCTGGCTGGTAGCGCCCAGCCTTGGATCGAAGCGCCCACGGCTTGGAGAACTGATTTGGGACTGATTATGTACGTTTCAAACCTATGTCGGGTGATTGGTTAGGGTTAGCGTCTAGGCAGATGCGTGGTGTCTGTAGGATCTCCCTAATACCAAAACTAACCCTAAACCTAACCTTAAATTGGTGGTCCTAAGTCAGTAAAGGGGGTAGTGAACTGTCCCGAGTACCATCTACCATCTGGGTGCTATGATCACAGGGCGCCAGCGTCCAGGCTACATATGGAGGAATGTTTTGGGCATTTGGGGAAATATGATCATAACCCCACCCCCCAGCAAGGCATTTGTGTAAATCCCCGACTCCATGGGGCATATTTTTTACATTATTTTGATAAATAAAGGATAAAAACCCTGACAAGACATTCCCCCACCCTGACCCTGGGCCACCTCTTGATACTTCGATAAACTAAAAGTCCAGGCAATCTTGCTCAAAAAAGGGCTGAACCTAGGAAAAATTGCAACAAAAGGTTTCTCAACGGTTTTGGGTAGTAAGAGTGCCTCGTATTAATATACTAATTGTTTTATTTATATAGTGAGGAAATATTCTTTTCATCTCTCACCATTGTCTATTTTTTTCATATTTGTTCACATATATGCGGTCAATCTATATACCAGAACATATGTATTTGAAACCTTGGCCACTAGGTCGCCCAAAATTGTTCTTAAATATGTATGTGTCACTTCTAATTATATGGTTAAACTTTGGCTATATAGATCCCAGCAGATTGCCTTGAAAATCGCCTGAATTAACTTTTGTTAAAAAAAAAATTTGATGTGTGTGTGTGTGTGGGGGGGGGGGGGGGGGCTATTGGGTCCAACATTTCAGGCTTTCCAAATTTTCAAAGAGGTTCATGATTTTTCTTTTAGAGGGTGTTATGTACTAACTATCATTCATTATTATGAAACACCATGATAATTATAAACATTTGTATGAGATGAACAGGCTTTTGCTTGCATATTAAAACGTTATTGTATGTAAATTTTGTTTGAGGACCGAACCAGTGCTAAGTGGTATGGACTAGTACCTCACCACAGTCCACTGGTCCGTAAATTTGAGTACTACCCATTTCCTGTTTATCACCCTGTTATGATAGTTTGTTTAGTGGAAAGATGTTAACTGATAGCCTTGGTCAAGTACAATCTGACTAAATGAGACTTAGATTTTTCACTTCACGGGATGCATTTACAGGACTGTTTTCTTGTCATTTCTTTAGCCATGGTGACTACAAACCAGCTCAGGTGTTAATGATAAATGATGGACAACATGTGGGGTGCCTAATATAGGACTAGGAGGCAAATTGTATCTTTCTTGACGTATATTATATGATATTCCTTTTATATAACAGTTTGGATTAGAGAAAACCATTTCTTAGTTTCCTTGGTCATAAATGCTTTTATACAAAATGAGTTTGATTTTTTCCCTTCACAGGACGC
This sequence comes from Sthenelais limicola, assembly GCA_942159475.1. NCBI lineage: Eukaryota > Metazoa > Annelida > Polychaeta > Phyllodocida > Sigalionidae > Sthenelais > Sthenelais limicola. Next base: position 108,568,256 of record OW804096.1, on the reverse strand, counting down.
TTTTGCTGGTTGTTTTTTCCCATTTCTTCTCTATATCAGTACATTAAGTTGCTAAATATTGATTATATTGACTTCATTGCATTCCCCGTGCCTTGAAACATCAAGAAAATGTATTCACACTTGAATATATGTTGATTTTACACTGACTTATGGCTTTTCAAAGTTTTAGTGGCAGCCATTTTGTTTTTTGCAATTTTGGACATATTTCCCTACCTAGATTTTTCTAGACGTTTAGTATGTTAATAAGGGGCACTCCTACTACCCAAAACCGTTGAGAAACCTTTTGTTGCAATTTTTCTTGGGTCAAACCCTATTTTTACTGGAATCCCCGCCTGGGTAGTGGCATATTTTCTCTGACACCCCCTTCTATTCCCCCATACTCCTCGGGTGGGGGTGGGGAGTTTACAATTATTGACAAGTGCATAACCGTGACATTTCCGCTGATCTTATATACGGCAGGGTACCTCACTGTGTTTTACGACGATTAGGAATGTTATCCCTGCTAGTGTCAGTAGTGATTTTCAGCACCACAATAAGAGCAGGTTGTCAAATAACCAGATCAGAGGAACTCTCTAAACCGCTGCGCGAAACCTCAGCAGTGAGGCTCTCTAAAGACTAAGAGAAGAGTGACTTGAGATTGGTATAATATTTATGGGGAATACTTAATAAAAAAGAGTGTTTTCTGACTCACGGACTTTAAGGGTTCTCTAGAAAGTATCCGCTTCAATGGGTGTTGTGTCTTAGGCTATGTACTTGTATTATATCAATATGTAATCTTTTTCTCATTTTCAATGCTGCCCACCACCCCACCCCCTGGCTCCCGCACCCCCACCCTTAGCGCTGTTTAGCCTCAATGGCTAAACAGCGCTTGATACAGTTGCGCTTGCGGCGGTATTGGGAGACACCATTTTCGGCGCTTGTTGATATATTTCGCGGCAATGACCGTCGATTCGAATCTTCCCGAGCGGATCTTTCGAGCTATACCTGACCCTATCATTGTATATAGACAATATTGTTCCAGTAATCACTGGCTAATATCGTTGCTTACTAATATACGGTAGGAGTGGGCGCAGAAAATAACCTCAATAAGCATGTATTTGGTGGGCAGAGACAGCTATAAATGTCGTTCTAGGTATATAGGCGTTTGACCGTGATAACGGGTTCGACTGCTCTTTTTCTTCGGATTCTGCCGTTGGCAAGCGTCTTACAGAAGCGGTAGTCGTGGGGAGTCGAGCCTATTTGAGAGCTATTCAGCAGTGGCGATTTCTGGAACTAATACCTTGTAAAGCAGTGTGCAACATAGTGAATTGGGAGACCAGAGACCGTCGGTCTCTGTCAAATTGTTACAGTGGAGACCGACAGGATTTTACAGAGACCGAAAAAAGGGGGGTATTAATATGGTAATTAAAAAATAACCCAGAATAAGAAAAGTTAGACAAGATAATTTTATCACTTGTTCATTTCATTGGAGACAGTCGGACTCAGCCTAATATCAATATCAGAGACCGACAGAAATTCAATGGAGACCTGGGCGTCGGTCTCTGAGTTATGTTGCACACTGGTAAAGAATTGCATTCTTTTGGGTTGGTTTACCGACCCCATTAAGCCGCCTCCTCTCCCCCCCCCCCCCCCCCCCCCAGCTTGGAGACCGAATCTCTGGGCAATTTGCCTTCAGTTTCTCACAACCTATTGTCCCAATATCGATAAGTAAAGGTTTTGTCTTTCCCGTTCACTCATATCATTAAATGTGCATATTTGAAGTATATGGAGGTGATAATACCAATTAAAAAATATCTGGTGTGTTTCTGGACACGATAAATTAATCATTAAAAATCAAATTTTGCGGTCAATTTATGTACCATACCCCCACCCCCTATCAATATGAATGGTACAAAACTGATTTCAGTTTTTAAATCACTGAGCTCCATGCACATGCATTATACAAACACACATTGAATTAGGAACCAATTTTGCAATTTAATTACAATTTTGACTATATTTAACTGAAAAAAAATCCGTATTTTTGCTATTTCATATATTTCAGAACGCCCTCACAAAAAAAACTAGACGGTGAAAACTATATTTTTTTCTTTTATAACAAAGAAGACACTCCCAGGCAGCATATATTACATTTTCAACAAAAAAATCTGATTATGGGTTGAGAAATACAAATATGTTTTGAAAAGTCAATAGGAACCAATAGTAAACCAATAGTAAAGGGGTACAAATATTTGCCACCTCATATTTCAAAAACTAGTCTGTGAATTGATTTTAAAAATCATATGTGGCCTTGGGATGATCATATGTACAAATGATTCAAGTTTAGGAAAAATCTGATTATTTCTTAAAATAGGCTCGAGAACCCTTAACCACTAGTACATGTACACACATCAAAACAATTAAAAAACATGCCATTTAACTTCGATAGCCCCATTCTAGTAACTTGCGGCCATGGGATAATTGATGTATACACACAGGGTAGACAAGGAATGCAGGAAGCATGATGATGGTTATCAGGCCTCTCCGGAAAGGGCTATGGGTAAATTAGTTCAACACACCTGTGTGCGAGTCAGGATCAGTATTCTTGCACCTTAAGTAGAGAAATCCTATATCTCTAAGCTTGCACCAATTACATGAGTGTATCTGGGATCGTGATGTGAGGAGGCAGTATTGTAAGCTAGGCCACAAATCCAATATTTTATGAAGTTGGAGTCTCTCAAACCGATTATTGAGTCAGCAACCCCCCCCCCCCCCCCCCCCGCTAAACTCCTCCCTCTCTCACACCCCTCCTATACTAGTCAGTTTACTCCTTGTGACAGTGCCAATCGCGCAACTAATATACTTGAACTTCGGGTGATGGTAGAGCTAGCGTATATTATCGACGAGTAATATTAATGTTGAGTAAGCACTGGAACAGAGTCTGCAGGAATATATTTGGAACTAAACTTTATTCATTAAACATGAACTTAAGTAGGTGAAGGTTACAGGTGTGTCATAATGGAATGTAGTTGTTACATCAGAATTATTTACGTTGATTGAATGTAGTCATCAGATATTATGTATGTGTGATACTGGATCATTGATATATATGCCAGTAGCATTTTCAACAAAATCATATATAGTGAGTCTAGAACGACGTTTCAACATTTGCATTAAAGTGAGAGGGTCCTTTTAATTTATATCTCATTTTTCCTTATGATTTAATGTATTATATTAGTCTCTACTTACAGGCATTCGCTATTCACATACTGGTGCTCAGATATTACCAACCAAACAGGTCAACCTTGACCTTTAATAAAAATTGACAAAGAGCCTCATTTACTTTAGAAATTATGCATTAAATGTCCAAAGCCTAATGCCTGATCTCAATTGGGGTTAATACGGTACAATATGTGTTTAGCGGTGTGTAGAAGGCGGGCCTTATAATTAGCTTTTGAAACGATATCTATCAAAGATAAAATGGCAATAGCAAACTAAATAGACGAGCGAACCCGACTGTTCCGTGTAATAAGAGTGATAATATAAATGCTGGATATGTACCTAGTGGGATTTGCAGTGCATATATATATACCGCCGGGGTTAACCTAGAGTTTGATAACATTATGGATGGCAGCGCTGAAAAGGGGGTTCTTTTCTAATGTTCCCTGTTTGAATATACATCAATCATTCTAAAAATGAAAAAAAAATCATTTTAATATTCATTTCGATACTAAATTGCGGGTAAACATTCAACATTCTAAAATTATCAGCGGACAGCAAAACAAAAATGTCATATCATCCAGTACTTATAGCAAATGGCCCAATGGAGGGTTCAAACTGATCGAGACCCAAATTTGGGTCGAGATCAGTTTGAACCCGAACAGAGGGCCATTTGCTATTTATTACACACTCTTATTTGGATGTTAAAAAGTAAATTTAACTTGTTAAGCCTATAGTTTAACTCGAGGAGGCTTCATTCACCGCAATTTGTAGGCCTAAGTTACGCGGTCGGGACGACGTCATCTGGCCTACGCTGCACCAATGAAATTGCGTCTTTGGCCGAACGGCACACGTGAGCGGTTCGTATCAACCGAACTGCACCCCCAAACTGCACCTTTCTAACTGCTCATGTGTGTAACAAAGGATGTTAATGATCTTATTTGTATACAAAAGATAGGCAACACTTTTGCCAAAAAATTTAAAATGGATTATTATGTTAAATTTGTAAATAATATTATAGTAAAACAGCAGTATGTTAATATTAAGACTAAATTTGATTTTGTTAGTTAATAAGGGTACCTAGGAAGAACAGGATCTAATACAGGTGCTGAATGAATCACCCTATTTCATAATAATATTGTATTTAATGTAAAACTAAATTGAAATTGAAATGTAAATGTAAATGTACGATATGAAATAAAGTTATTTATATATATATAAACCTGATTTTTCTGCTCCACATCACGAGGAGCAGTTTAGTATTTTCTTGATTTGACGTTTATATGCAACCCTTTCCCAAATGTACTTTTTTTTTTCGATTGAAAAACAGGTAGTTTGGTTGCCATGGAGCGATTCTAAAGCAACCATTTTCAAATTTCATCAACTTTTTCTAACATTAATTTTATTCAGCACGAAAAACTGAATAACTGATAATTTTAACTAAATATTGGATACATATAGATCCCCCCCCCCCCCCCTCCTTTTTTTTCTAATCTGAAATGGACAAGGAATCTTTTATATCCTGATTTTAGTACATGTATTGATTCGGATACAAACATCCTCCTAGCCACAAGAATGTCCTCCTAGCATACGATAAAAGACTATAATTTATCAGCATTGCCATAACAAGCCAAGATGTTGCATGACAGTAAAACCCGAATACAGACCTATTATATAGAAAGGACCGAGACCTTGTTTTAAAACAGCTTAGTGCTTTTGACAACATTAGCTTAGCCGGGCAGGTCTAGAAGGTGGGGTTATACGAGCTTTGTTTATGTACAGTTCCCTAAGAAAATTGAGTTAGCTTCTGCATGGTAAAGACTTGCATATAGCTAGTAGTCAACTAGCAGTGTAAAAACCCACTGACTGTTTATTCCTCAACTTGTATGCAAACACACTGGTGCTCAGGCCCTAGTGTTTCACGTGCTGATATGCGTCTCACGGTCCAAATAGTGATGATTATCTCACGGTTTTCTTTTTATTATAGGTTTCCTGATAGTGATACCAGGGAGAGTTCTCACCGAGAAGTTGGCCCTCTTTCTTTGCCTGAAACTGAATCTGACCTTAGAGTAACAGAGACAGAGGACAGTCTGACAGAGATGAAAGGTTTTGTCATCTCCGCCGCCTAGCATTAGCTCTTATCTGGTCATTAGCAGTGGGGTGCCCCTTACCATTTCTAAACAACTTAATTTCACTTAATTTTGAGTTTTGGTTAACTGTATCAGAATTATTTCGATACAACATCAAGTAGATAGTAAAGAGCAGAAAAACTGTCCTCCCCCGGTTCTAATACATGCACTACAAGTGGAGATATAAAGTACTAACTACACAAAATTCACCATTTTTACTTGTATTTTTCCACCATGCGACATCTTGGGACACCTTAACAGCATATACCATTGGAAAGCTGCAGTTCTCAAGAATCACATACTCAAATGCCAATAATTAGGATGGATTAGGAAATATATAGATCTTGAAAAGAAAAGGTGCCTTCAAATAATTGTTCCAAAGAAATTTAACAATAACTTGAGTTCTAATCATAGTAGGAAGATAATTTGACTACCAAAATTATGCTTGCAACATGGGAAATATAATTCTGGAAGTTAGAGCAGTTAGAAAGGTGCAGTTTGGGGGTGCAGTTCGGTTGATACGAACCGCTCACGTGTGCTGTTCGGCCAAAGACGCAATTTCATTGGTGCAGCGTAGGCCAGATGACGTGTATGAATAATAGTTCGTATTAATCTCAAGTTTGCTCAGACCTCAATTAGTCCATGAGGTACTGGAGAGCGGTGACTTATCATGGTGCACAAACCCTCCCTGCACCACAGGTGGTCCCCTTCATCTTATGACCGGGAATCAGCAGGGTGCAAGCCATAAAAATCCCAGACAGTTCTCTGTCCCTTTTAGTCTAAGATCCGACACACAACATTTTGGAGACAAGGAGAGAAAAATATCTAACTTCCCTTCTTTGACGTATTTTCCTTTTGTCAAGGTTCAATGTACTTCTGATCAAGATTAATTGTAATAACACTACTTATAACAATTGACAACATCAATCTCTGTCTCTGTCTCTGTCTCTATATGTCCCTCTCCCTACCTGTCCTATTTCAGCCATATCTCTACTTGATACCGCATGACATGAGTCATGTATGCAGATTAACTTTACATGTGCTACACTGTATGAGTATAATATATTCGTCTACACAGACGAGCATGCATTGGTTTCTCCATGGTCGTCGTTTTCGCCCATAATACCTCTGACTAAAAATGAATTTTCATTTGTCACGTTCCAGATGATTCAATTGGGCGTTTATATGTTTTACTTCTCACTCACAGTATATAAATCATAATAATTATAAATGATCCTCATTATGATTGAGTATTCACGCAATTCAGTAAGAAGAGAATAACATATGTGTCTGTGATGCTGGCCCCAGTTTGTTTACATACCCCTATCAAAGAGCCCATTGTTGTATCTGTCTCAAGCTCTTGGTAAACTGGAAGTATACTATAATAACTAAATAGGTTTTTCCGTTCATACAGCTAGAATACAGAGCCACCCCATTTGCCACCGCATTCTAGATACTATTACCTCATCACACTGATTATCACTATGTCTTATACTAGAGCTCGTATATGTGCAATGTCTATTTCTGTATGAGTGGCAGTGTCCATGAGTACTCTATGCAACATCACCTACCAGTATCCCCTATCTCTTGCTTCTTGACATAATACATTCTGCCACGTAAATTATAAGTGCCCCAACTTTGGGCTTGGTGGACGGTATGCCATATACACTACGGGTAAATAAGCATGTTTTCATTGAGAACATGTCATTATGGATCGCACGGGGATGTATCCCCTCGAGGCAAGTGTTATTGGATATTGGTTTCTGTATTGAATATTGGTTGCCGATATGTATGTGTGCAAATATTGAATGCATATAGATTTCTTATTGATTATTTTTTATTTAATTTGCAGTGGTCTGCTGGTCTAACGGAGGGATAGGGAATCTGGAATTTTTCATGCTACAAATATGTCCGAGTCACAACCTGGAGTGACACCGCCCATGGTAAGATATTTTCGAGGTAACACTGTATCTAAAGTTGTTACCAGTTCATTTGACCCTGAGCTTCGGACATTGCACTTAGGTAACTACCAACGTATTTATCAATCAGTATACATGTTATAATAAGTGACCTTTGCTAGTAATAAGATTAATGACATTTCGTGCCCAATGTAACCCATAGAAAGCGCATGCTTGTTACCACACTCAAGGTTCAAGGCTTTAGTTTGTATTGGGTGTTTGTAGTTCTGTGTATCATGAAACATCCCAGCTAATACAGGCAGCCACTTATCAGTATTGATATTTGCTTGCAACGCGATACTACTAGCTTGCTTCCAAGTATTGGTTATACCCCTTCCAGGGATATATATTAGTGTCGACTCTTACATACAGACGTCTTATTTCGTGCTCACTTTTTGATGAATGGCGTGAAACCGAAAAAAATGTTTCCCTCTGGTTAGCTCGTTCTCACAGGGAAAATACCGTATATTCTTCTCGGTGCTTGTGACACGGCCCCGCTTCATTGCAAGTGAGAATTCATACTGATTATCATTTCAAGCGATATGGTATATTATAGAGAGATAGTCGTTGCCATGGAGTTTTCCTTGAAATGAGGATGAGTATTATTTCACTAGTGCCTTGTTTTACTGCACGAAGTTTTGGCTCACGTGTGCTTTTAAGGCTAAATGTACTGTGTGGCAATTGTATTTAATTTAAAGCAGCTAAAACCGGACTAGTGGAAATACCGTGGAGCGGTGCTGTATACATTATAGAGAGTTGATTTGAAAGTAGCATTAAATCACGAGTCGCCTACGCCTGATACCTCACTCAGTAGGATGTTTTCCTATGGAAGGATCCTGAGTAACATATCTTGTGAACCTTGAGGCTACATTTTAGGTCGTCGCATCATTATATTCTATCTGCCAATGGAGGTAACCTAAGGCCCTTATACATGCCAACTGTCTCGACTTCATGAATTTCTTTATTCTGTTTTCTTATTGTAATCAAAACAGCAGATTCACCTATATATATCCTCTTTTGTTTGGTCTATTCTTCGTTTTCATTACTCTTGTCCACCACACATCTTGTTTGCCAACATTTTTATTCTTGCGACCTTCCATGCGACCTTTCATACCTTACCTATAGGCAATATTTACATTCTTACCGCAATTTCTCTAATAAATCATCCGGCTGCGGGGAAGATGGGGTACAGAGGGTGTGAGACCCAGACCCTGGTGATTTGTATTCTTCAAGACTTCCCGTCCCTATTGTTTACAAGAAGCTGTTGTGATGTTTGGCTGCGGGCCAGAGGTGTGCAGGTTTACGACCTCAGCTTATATCGCTCAAGGACCTGTTATCACGAACTTGTTCATGTGGCGAAAACTGACTTCCTCCACTCTCAACGTTACACCATGTACTTAGTCCTCTAGACAGCCTCATTTTTTCCCTTTTAGAAAATAAAAAAAGTCCTCTCACTGTTCTTGAACACTTTGTTTCCTTTCTATGCAAGTTTCTTCGATCAGGACCTCCACGATCCAAGTTTGGTAGTTGACAGTGATTCAACAAAACAAATAACTCTTTAACTTAAAGTTTACTTACAATTACAAGCGCATGTATGTATTCTTAGTATAGAGGCTTTGCCAGTTAAGAGTATTGAATCAATATATTTGATTCAATTCATGTTAATGTTATTGTGTAGCCCACTTGACCTCATGCCAGGGTGAAGATTGGTAGATCAGCTTATTACCGCTGCCTTAAATTGTTTCTACATCCTTGAGTCGGACTTCTGCGAACGTAATCGCAGCCGTGGCTTGTCTTGCTTTTTGATAAGTGATTTTATCCCCGGTGCTCCGGTTTTCAGGGTAAAGAAATTTTGAGAAGATTGCTTGCTAAAGGCGTTTTCAATCAATGGAAAGATTACTTTTTAAAGTAACTGGAAAACCTTTATTAGGCGGTAGAACGGTAGAACGGTGATGTATGCAGTACTAGCATATGGTTCTGGGTCTGTCCTCGATTAAATTAAAATTAAACTTCACCTCCCCTACGGTACGTCTCGTTTAATTTGAAAATATAAATATTTTTCTACAGGATTATTCTCAATAATCGACAGACAGACAGATCCAGACACCAACAAATCATAATTATTAAAATATAATAATAGTTGTGTGTGGGGGGTGGGGGTGGGGGGTAAATGGTTAATACAATGTAAAAGAGATACCTAGTTTGGCAGTGTTGAGGTCCTTTACTTTTAAAAATTAGCGCTGTTGATCTAGATCACTGGAGATCTAAGATGGGGAACATAGTGGAGCTTGGAATTGGCACGAGGATGCATAAACATCCCATATTGAGGAAATAGCCTGTCGACTTTAGGCGGACGTTATGATTACGGATCAGACTAGTGGGACCTCAGAGTCCAAACTATTCCACATTGTCGTAATTAACTCGTCTCGATCCTGGGCCAGATATCGATGTTTTAATTTGTCTCTGGATGGCCTAGCCACCACTCAAGACGCGCCTCTTGTTATTTTCCTCTATGATTCCATTCGGTGATGATACTCATTAAGAGTTTTTTTCTTTTGCTCCCGCCCTGCTTTGGCGAGCGATTGTGAGCTATTCTATCCTGCGTCGGGACAGTCATAGGAAAAGCTGCTAATGGGTTACTCGTGGATTTTCGTATTTGACATGTGAACGTCAACCTACATCCTCCTTCTTCACTTAGAATCAGGTTCATATTATATGATATCAAACGAAACATTAAATGATATGGAAATGATTACACTAGTGAAATGAAGAATACTGCTGGGAATATCCAGGCACCTTGGTCACGTTTTGAAAGTAATGTTATAAAGTTGCTGTGAGGCTTTCCGACGACAACTATCAAACAAATGTCAGGGTTCTAGACAAAAAAAGATCTGGTGACGCTTGTTTTGATAAGATAATTAAACCAAATCCATCTTCGCGGCAACAGAACTAAACTTGCCACAAGAACAATCAGTACGGTGGTCTTTATGTAGCTTCTTGTGAATTCCATTGTAATTAGCCATTAAAACAGAAAGAACCACCAAGAAAGGCCTTTTGTTTGCCTCGATTCTAATTAAAACCCTGGGCCATAGTTTAGTGATAGATCTGTAAATTGAGTTCTGGATAATGTTTGTTTGTGAGTGTCCTTCAGGTCTTGTCAATGGATTACAGTATTGATGTCTGGAGTAGGCTATCTTTAGATTCAGCGTACAAAGTATTAGCCATTTCCAAATAAAGATGTTGCCCAAAATGTGATTATCCTGTATAATGTTGGATTTTGTGGGACAACTATGGAGGAGATCGAATACTAAGTTAGATTCAGTCCCAAAGTATTTCCTATATCCAAATGAAATATTGTCACAAATGTGAAAATAAATAGTGTCACAAATGTGAAACTCCTGTATAATGTCGGAGAACCACATAGAAAGCCTCATACGTATTATAGGTTCAATTCCGGTTAGCTCATAATTTTTTTTACATTAAATACGCATATATATATATCCCCAATCTCCCTTATATGTAAAGGCAAATCGTTCCATGTTTTCAGACCTGCATAATACAAACTGTTTTGAACCTATCAGACCTCAGTCTAGCCAAGTATAATTTTGGTTCATTACAATTTCTTAGCTCTGTGTTAGTTGTGGGTTTCTTTAGGTAATCTACCCTTTTTGAATGGATTAGTTTTAGGATAGAAAACTTTCTTCTTATCTCCAACGGCATGATTTTGGCTTTTGCATATTTCTCCTCTAGATAAAGAGATATTACTAACATATGCAATCCGCAACGCCCTGTTAAGGGTATGATCTAATTGTTTTAGCAAGCCAGTGGCTGCTGTGCCGATTAATGCATTCGCATACTCCACCAATTGCAAGATAAATGTTTTAAAGATAATAATACACAACCAACCGTTTATCAATTTTTTATGTCTGTGTAGTTCACCGAGTTTCCAGTTTGCCGATTGAATCATATTATTGACATGGGTGTTTAGTGTCAATTTTTCATCTATGCTGCATCCCAAGTATTTAAAAATCTTGACTCGCTGGATTACACACCTATTACACAAAATGTCAAATCTTCTCCCGTTAAAGGGATCATTTCTCACACCGAATAGTTGAAGCTTTGTTTTTTTCTCGTTTACTGCAAGCTGGTTAGTCTTGCACCAGTCAACATCCATTTTCACATCTGACTGAGTGGCGCGTTCGAGTTGGTACAAGTTTTGTTTTGTGACCACAACTACAGCATCATCGGCGTAAAGTGTTAAATAACCATTAAAATTCATACCGACTAATTCATTAATAAAAATTGAGAACATTTGGGGTCCAAGAATGCTTCATTGGGGAATTCCAGCGTATAATGGAAACTCAATACTGTTACCACATCTAGATCTAACATATTGTGATCTACCAGACGGAAAGTTTCTAAGGAGCGATACACTTTATTTATTAATTCCCAAGTTTCCGATCTTTTTTAACAACAGGCTATGAGAGACGGAGTTAAAAGCGAAGCCAGGCATGTTAAGATTAAGATTAAATGAGAATGTTAGTTAGTTAAGGGTCCCTTGGAAGATCAGCATCTGAACAGGTGCTGAAAAGGACCATCCTGTTTCCTGTTATTATAATTAGAATGTAAATGTATGAAGTGAAACAAAGTTACTTATATTATTATTGGTCTGTTGAAAAGTGTATTGTCCGCTAGGTGTATTTTTGATGTTCACTTTACCCATATAATACTATACCGTGGGAGACGGATTTACTGATAGGAAGAGGGCAGGCAGTACCCACTAATAAGGACTGTTATGTTGTATTTGAATGCATGAACTAGTGGGGGAGATCGTTTAGGCCTTTTATAACTGACGGTGCCGCCTGTGTAGGTAGCCTTTGGGGGCTGTCCATATATTATTGGAGCTCATTGTGGACTAAACAGTATAACCACAACAACATTCAGAGGGATGCAGCTGGGCGGTGTTGTCATGCTGTCCATGTTCAACAATAAGCCTGGCATTGTTTGGGGTTTGTCAGCTGGCTTCCGGTGCAAGGCGATCCTCAGTACACCTATAGCAGTTTGCTAACTTCACAGGGACACCACGGTGCTCTGGGAGACACAGGTATTCCTTATATTTGTATTTTATCCTCATCCTCAGGTTGCATCTTTCAATGACATGACCTCATAGATCAGGGTGTGTGTGTGGGGGGGGGGGGGGGGGAGGGGGGGGGGCTTTTTCGTTGTCATGACAAGGAAGAAGTCCGGTTGATAACTGATAACTTAGTCCATAACAAAGTCAGGTAGCAATATGATTATAAGTAGAATGATGTAGCCAAGTGAGTAAAGAATCCATATATGAAACCTATTGTAATTTGGAATCTGAGCCCCGCAGTGTTCCTCATTTATGATTAATATCTGTTATATGTGACTATATGTTGAGTAAATATGTAGAATAAATATAACTAGGAGCTAAAATAATAAGAGGTTCAATTACACAGAAATAACTGACGTGGTGGTTTCTAGTGATTACGTACTATCACTTTCCGGTGGAATGAAATGATGACAAAAGACATATTACAGTATCATAGCACTAAATACAATGAGCTAGTATCATTCAGAACGTCAAGAAAATCAGAATGAATCCCTCGTGTCCACAGCCAGTCTGAGTCACTCATAAATAAGCTCATCTCTCAGTGCAGGGCCATATTGATGTAGAAACGCATCATTCACTTTTATGTCGTACCGTTCAATATATCCATACGTACTCACCACCTTTCAATTCTTTCACTTCATCTCTATCGTTTTCTCAATACTGGCTACGAATCTTTAGTTATAGCAGTATAGTGTTAACCACAGAATCTATGTGTTAACAAAGCATACTCGACGTTATCGTGGGTCTCGTGCTCCTAGATGATAAAACATGTTTGTTATCATTTGTTCCACATAATGTGACCTAAATTTAAGAAGGAAAGGCAGCAAATGGAATGAAAATATTTGGTTCAGTTTTACCAACGAGATGAAACTAAGTGACCGAAATGAACTTTACCCAGTAATATGTATATACCACTAATAGCAACGAACACATACTCTTAAGATATTCTGAGGCAGGGTTAATAATCTGCTCAGAACTTGGTTCACATGAACCACCCATATGGCATCTATAATCCCATTTAGAACATCCTGATCGGGAAAGCATGTTTTATTTATTTATTGCTCCGTTAGTTTTAAGTATACTTTTAGACAGCTGGCTTATCCCCTGTAGCCATTGCAGGGAGACATATTATGGCGTTATTGGCGCTGTGCTGCCAGCCAGGAGAGTCAGGACTTAAAACATGGCCCCTTTCAGGCTATCTTAGTGATCATTGTAGCTGTCCCAGTGCATGTTATCTCCAGGATACTGAGCATGATGGCCTAAAGCTACCATCATCTATGTCCGCCTGTGACCGTACCTGACCCTATCTCTACTATCTGTTCTTATCTCTTACTCTTAGACGAGGGGAAGAAATGCTTGTTTTTAGCATTGTCCCTCGCCTGCTTCCTTGTTATTACCTGTTCTTTAGACACGAGATAAGAACTCTGCCTATGTTAAAGTATAACGGACGTGGTTTACCCTACTGACAATAGGATAAATGCTTTGTTTCCCTTTTCCCCAGTAGTATGCTGACCCTCATATAACTCATTTAACTCGATATATGTTGATAAAAGGACTGGTGTTGCCTATCTGGAATGCCGCATCATAAGGTTATATTCAAGGCGGTGGCTCACGATGCGGGTGCTTATTTTTTTTTTATTATTTTATTATTTTGCATTTGATTTGATTTATTATTAAATGTCATGATTTTCTTTCTTGTAGGAACAATGGGAACCAGGAACAGAAGTGATTGCTATGTATAACTTCCATGGTAACTCTAAAGATGACCTCTCGTTTCGGAGGAGGGATGTATTACACATTGTCAAACCTACTAGGGTTCGTACCCCCTTTGCAAGTACTCTAGGGTCATTTCAATTTGAAACCACCTCCTATGCGTAATTTGGAACTGTTCAAACTTTAGTAGCTGAATGTCGAAAAAAACTTACAATCGGTACGTTGAGGTTGGAGAAATGAACGGAGGCCATCTCAGAATTAAATTAGATTTGAAAGTGTTATCCATCGTGTGGTCTGGTCATGGAAAGACCATGGAAAAGACCACATTTAATTTCCGATTACTGTTAACTTTGTTTTTGAAACCAATCATTGCGATGTTCAGTCAGCATGAATTCATGCGCCGTATTAAAAACGGTTTTCTAGTGTTCTTTTTAATCTAACAAATTATGCCTAGATAGTGGGATTGGCACTGGGTTAAAAGTAATTTTCTCAGAATCGCTCCTATCTCTGAGACGTGAAACGAAAGGAAGATAATCATAAAAAAAGAATGTTAAGGTTTCGACATACGTTCGCGTACGGTGAATTCAAGCGCTTCATCTTAAGAAACTCTACATTTTGTCATGGTTAAAAATGTTTGCCTGCGAACATTTGATACTTAAATTAAGAGAGATCTACTAATTTTTCATCTTCCCCCTATTTGAGACATATTTCCAAACGTGCCTACAGTAAGGGCTAAAGTTAGTGCGACAACAATGTACACGTGTGGCCTTGTTTTACTTAGGAACTAGAGCATGAACAGATATGGCTCCATGTGTCTATTTTATACCAGCAATTCTTTTTGGTTCTTTTTCTTATCATAGATTTTTGCTCTTCTGTGGTTCCATGTTGTGGCATTTGCCTTTTGCGCTATGCAATCATTTGGCGAAATTAACAAATAAAATGTGCGCACTCTAAGTTTAAAGGATGCTTTTTTCTCTATCAATAGACCTCCCATTGATGTAGTTTGTACGTACGAAACTGGATTTAGCTATCAATCTACTTGGGAAGTATTTCTTCTTTTTAGGATCCGATGTGGTACCGAGCTAAGAATCCAAGCAGCGGCACTGAAGGCATGATTCCTGCAAATTACGTTCAGAAGCGAGGGGAGGTGAAACTCCATGCCATGCCGTAAGTATGGATGCGAGCAGTAAATGCTCCCCACTGCTATTACTATAGAAATCAGGGCATCGATCTCGGGCAATAATATAATAATGAGGGTGGACACGATCGTTTAGTGTAGCGCGCCACAGCAGTAGTGGCGGGGGAGAGTTGGCTCCGGCAAGGAACTGAACCGTGAAACTTCTTTCAGATTTCATGCTTTGGGGTGAGTAGAAGAGGGGAGGGGGTACGTAGGATAAACGGGATCGAGGAATCGCTGTGCTCCTGTTTAACTGTGGGTGTGTGATTCACCTTAGAATGAAACTGTCACTCATTTCCCTCCGAGGATGAGTCACCTTGTCCTATTTCCATCTCGCCCAATGTTTTTTTGTGTATTCATTGAAAACCAGGGACCTCGGAGAAGTATATATATATTTGTAGTGTTTTCCATATTGTTTTACTTTCATAGTATTTTCCATTACTTATACTGTTAAAAATGTTTCGAATGAATTATTTATGGGTATGTATGCCCAACACATGTCTTATGAGGGGACTTGCTGTCATTGGTGGATGATGCATTTGTAACAATTTGTATTCATAACAAAATTTCGTTCATTTCTTATGACTTAAATACATTGCCCCAGTCACTGATGATAGGTAGTTAAAATCAAAGGTTTGAGGAACCAGAGATTTTTTTTAAATGTTTTTATTGGCCACATCATTTGCCCCACTTAATGTATTTACTCCAAAGCTAGAAAATACAGAGCTGTGAAACATGAGGTATTTGAGCCGGATCATGTTTCATACGGTGACCCCATTGTAATAAGTCATGCTGCTTCCTTTTTCGGTCGGCGGATAGAACATCTCTATATAAGGGCATTTAGTAAGCCGAGTGTGAAGTGTGTCATTCGATTTTGGTATTCCCAATATTCTAATCATGTACCCATGCGATCTAGTTCCAAGATAATCATTTTGTTTTTCTACCGGTCGATTATGACGGTTAAATACGGATGCATATGTATACTAATTCTACCTGCATTAAAATGATTAGCCTACGGATCCTAGAACAACTTTCTAATGGCCTGGAAATTATTTTTACCAATTATATCCAAATTGGCCGGGAGGATTTATGGTCTGATTTATGGTACACTAAAAAAATATCTACGTTGTTAAATGTTACAAAAAATAGGTTAAAACTATTTTTCACCAATTTTATAGTTCCCCCATCAAATGTCTAATCGTACTACCAGTCTATTAAAGTGGGTACTTAAATAACTTCTAAACGAGCTTTTTATTAAGTTGTCTTAACCGGAAGAAATGCTCGTTTAAACAAGTATAAATTTTACTGGACCATTTGTGGAATTAAGCGCGGTCCAACGCACTTGAATCAAAGCTTACGTAACCTGCTCCTTTTAGTTGGTTCCATGGGAAAATGAAGCGTGAACAAGCGGAAGAAATGCTGACCCCGAAAGAAGATGGACTTTTCCTGGTACGCGAGAGCAACAATTACCCGGGTGACTACACGTTGTGTGTTTGCTCGGCCGGCAAGGTGGAGCATTACCACATAATTTATAAAGACAACAAGCTCACCATAGACGAGGAAGAGTTCTTTGACAACTTGACACACTTAGTGGAGGTATGTTAAGTGGACGTGTATAATTTGGGGTGCACACGTTTCGATGCTCATTGATCACTTTTCCTCTCTTCCAGGAGCAAATGCCTGAAAGATTCCAGATTTATCGCTCAATCCCAAGAATGTGGCATGGTCGAAAGAGATTTACCCTGTAATTACACGCGCTGGTTTTTATTTCTAGGATTCCAGACGGCGATCCCAGGCTCTGAATTATTCCTCGAGACAGACTTCAATTGTTTTAGGGAAAGACAGAATAACTGGGATTTTTTCCGAGGCAGGTGCTTCTCTCCCTGGTCTTGGGGCCTTGATAACTTTGACTTTTGTTTTCACAAGAAATCTGGTGCTTGTGTGATCTGCAGGTGGTTCCATGGCAGGATAACGCGGCTACAAGCAGAAGAGTTGCTTCAGCCGCCCGAGGACGGGCGCTACCTAGTCCGGGAGAGCACGAGCTTCCCCGGCGATTACACACTGTGTGTCTCCTGGGATAACGCAGTGGAACATTATCATATCATGTACAAAGACAGAAAACTTACAATAGATGAAGAAGAACTGTTCGAAAATTTAGACCACCTCATAGAGGTAGGCCTAGTGATAGGCGCGGCTGCCTGGTGTTATAATTTAGATGTGGTTTGTGCTTAGCCAAGTGTAGAGCATTTCATCCCTCGAGATTTGTTGTTGGTTTTTTTTTGTCCCTTCTTCACATTTAGATTTTATCTTGAGTTTTAGTCTTGAGTGTTTTAGACAAGCTTCTGTAAGGAATTGGTTAAGTTAGTTGAAGTGGAAGAATAATTACAGGGAAAGATTGGCCCTTTATTCCCTGTAAGTACCATCCCCAAATGCTGTAATTTATTGCTGGTATTATAGAAAAAATGGACAAAAGAGTTAAGAGAGACCTGATTGAAATCAATAACACTAGGGAAGAAGAAAATTCCTATTATTGAATATATATCTAATGTTCGTAAAGAGCTGTTGATAATCAGTGCTAATTTGGGTAATTTTACCTCGATTGGTTAGGACATAATTAAATAGGTTATTTGTATCATTCCAATCAAAGCCCATATTGATACTGCTAGTACTGGATGGCAATGTTTCTTGCAGAGTTTTATACCTTTTGAACCGTTTAATTTTGATGGACTCAAGAAGTTTGGTGTGTAGTTTTCCATTTTAAACATACGACAGCAGACTTCCTTACAGTTGATACAATTAAATCTAATCGCATGAAATTATTCTTAGCCGTTGCTTGATTGTTGTTGTGCCTAGTTACGTGTGACTATATGTCAGTAGCATATTCCAAGTGGAATACAGTACAAATCAAATAGACTGATGTTTATTTCACTAGTTTTTGCCTTTTTAATAACTTCATTTGTTGCGCCTATTCATTTCATCTAAAAAATTCGTGCTCTATTTTATTTCGTGCCAATGAAATATTGTCTATTGTTGAGTTTTATCCTGTTATTCACTTGTGGTAACATCTTGTATACATGCGTGTGTGCAAATACCTGGACCCAATGCTCTAACAGCCTTAACGAGTGAGAATAAATAAAACTGGCACAATTAGCTACAAAACCATGGTTTACATCGCCATTCTATAAGTTCAACTAAAGAGCCACGTGGCCAACTGAGACATAGATCACAGGAAACTACCACTGTATTTGTTCAGGATGTAAATAAAGCCTTTGCAACCTGGTGCCCCACTTCCCTTATATATGCTTACTCCAGCTCCACATACATCTAGAAGTCCTTCAGTGTCCCACCTGCCATTCAGAGTACCGGTATATAACATTTGCCCCTAAAATATAGCTATCGATCCTTTGGTGTTTTCATTAAGAGGTCACTTAAGTTACAAAATTGAAGAATAGGTCAAATCTTTATGCCAGCAATTACCTGTAATATAGCTATTCTTAATTATTAAAATAGCATGATACAGATTCTAGTTTGTCTGCCTCTTGTCAGAGGGCAGAACAGATGAGATAGTTGGTGCAGCCAGTGACCGTCACTTTTTGTATGCAAGCAATTTATGCTCCAACATTTTCACAGAATTTTCACTCATTGAAAGGTAATTTTCATTTCTTCTTTTCAGCATTTTGTCAGTTTACCTTGTTACCACCTTTGTATCAACTTATTGCATCGTAATAAGTTGATACAGTGATCCCTTATCTAGTGTTGCCTGTTGAACCTGACCTCAGCGGAGTCCCTTTTGGTCACAGGATCATTGTTTAGTGGTTTGCTGACACATCTTTTCTGTTTATCCCCCAGTATTTCTATGTTCCATGATGTTGGAACATGATTTAGTCAATGGTACTCCCCATGATCCTCTAGCTGAGGAACAATGTTGCTGCCGTGATCTTGGCTTCTGCGTTGCTCAGGGCTAAGCATCAGACCATGAAGAAGCCTAATAAGGAACAAGCAATGTTGGCTGAATTAAAGCAACAATGGGCTTCTGACTACATGGTTATGGCTGAGATTGCTAAAGGCCCAAGGTTTATTAACAGGGAAAGAGTTGGGTCACAAGTTTTGAATGCTTTTAAAAGATTGGGGCACTCAAACTCTAGTAAACATCAATCCTGGTCATTGTCCTCCCGGGTTTCCTCCTCTTCCCTTTCGGAGCATTGCTCTCGCCATAAGAGGAAACAAAAACACCACCGCATGTCCCACAGTCACCACTCATGGCATCACTAGCACAGCTCAAGGTCGCCTGCCAAATCAAAGTCATGACCCAACTCAGATATGACCCTAGCTCAGCCTTCAACTTCTGGCAGGGTGGCCGCCGCCAGTTTGCCAAATACTGTTTTTTTTGTAGGGTCAAAGCCTGCCATATATACATTGCTCTCAAACGTGTATCATATACATGTGAAATGATAAACATCAGATAAACATTTTATCTCAAAGGTGTCATACCGCACACCAGGGAGAGCAGGGAAAGAAACCCTATCAGGGTCTCCGCGGGGCCTGGAAAAGCCTTGAAATTGTAGTTGGCGAATCAACTCCTAACAATTCAGGAAGGCATTAACTGATTCCGCTGTTCAAAAACTGTCATTGTGGCCCTTGGTCTAGGCAAGCTTCTAACGGACCAAATTAACACCTTACCACGGCGAGTAAAAATGTAATATCTCAGTTCCTGGATTCCAAAGACCAGGACAGCTTACCAGATGTTCCACAACAAGTAGAAAGACTTAGACTTCCTTAGAAACGAAGAATTCATCACAACAGATCCTAACATGGGCTTGGAATATTTAGTAAAACTGTTTGACTAGGGAGACACTTAGAGAGCAGTGAATGTGGCATGATCTTCACTTTCTGCAATTATTGATAAAATAGTTGGACCTTACAATCGAATTACAATGATTTTATAGCTGAATTTTAAATGTCTCATCTGTTTTGTCCTCTGACGGGAGGCAGACGAACTAGAATCTTAAAATTAAAAAAGTAAAAAACTTACTTAAATATTTTAATCAGGATTCTGTGAGGATGATGGAAGTGAGATGAGAACAGATGCCCACCCTCTTCTCCTCATGGCTCTGTCTTCTGATGTGTTGACCAAGTCAACTCTTAATAACTTGATTTCATCTTCAAACTTCAAGATATATTTTTTTCTCAAGATATATTTACTTTAATCTAGTCATCATCATCCTCGGCTATTTTGTTCACAGACTTTTATCTCTTTTAAAAAATGATGGTTGCTGGCTCATCTGACTGTTTTCATCCTCATAAAATCCTGATTAATACATAAGTTTTGTAATTTTAGATGATAGAGAAATAAGATAGCACCCTTCCCCCTGTTCCAGCATTGCAAGGCTTCCTTGAAGTAGCAGGATAATATTCTATAATAGATTGTTCTTTTTTATTATTTCATCTATTGTATTACAATGTACATTTATTTGGGTTACCTTCATTCATGAACACAGATTCTTTATTATCATTTTGTTCCAAAGAGACCATGGGAGGATATTTTGAATCTTTTCAATAGAATTCCATTATTGCTTTTACATTACAGTTACCAAACTAAACTGATGTCTGCATATAAATTTAAGATAAATCCATCTTTGATGCCTAAATCATTTCTTATGGTACCAGAATTCCTTGTAAAATAATTTTGCATAGCTGCTATTTCCAAACATGTATTATCTAAATGCATTTCCTTTAAAATTATCCACTCACCCAATATCTCTTTATTTCTTAAGCATTATGAAAAAGATGCCGACGGCCTCTGTACGAGATTGGGAAAACCTGTGGCTAAAAGAGGCCAGCTGGACTACTCTGTGGACCAACAAGCTTTCATCGATCAAGGCTGGGTCATTCGCAGGAAAGATTTGAAATTAGGAGAAATTATTGGTAAAGGAGAATTTGGAGGTAGGGCCAACCATTAGAATTAACACTATTTATTAGTCGATCCTGATTACTGTGTTTCCTTTACTAGATAATCCTTTATGCAGGAAAGACTTTTTACCGTCAGAGATGGGGGATTGAAGGACTTTCACTGCCATGTGCAATTTTAGGTGTTCCCAAGGTTCTCTTATGATTAATATTAAGTGAGTTATTAATAATAAAAAGTCAAACTCAGTATTGTTTAACCATCAAAAAAGCACTTGCAACCATTATAATACCATTTGCTTATCAGAACGCCATATTTATGGTCCCTTTCATCTTCCCCTGCTGCTCCCTTTAAATGTTGCTGCCTTACGCTCACCAATACCTGGTCTCTCATTGGTCAACATATTCCAGCCAATAGGCGTTGGCTATCTATCCACACACGTGACTGGACATTTCCTTCCCCCTCATTGGTCAACATATATCTCTTATGTTGTTCCTCTCTGTCAACCTGCCATAGTGGAGGCAGATAAGGGAAAATATGTTGATGCCTCCTCAAACCCCTCCTCTCTCCCTCCCTACCCTCCTCCCTCTCTCCCCTTCCTCTCGTCAAATAATCGGAAGCCCTTCCTTATCTCACATTGGTCAACATACATACAATATATGCATACAACGTATATACCGGTAGACACACATGTATGTTATATACATAATACATACCCTCCCTTTTCTTCTTTACAGCTTCAAATTGACGAAAGTTGTGAATAGATTTGATTTCATGATAGATTCTTGCAATACAAGTTGAAAAGTTGGGCGATAAATGAGTTAGAATCACTAACTAAATAATAAAATCTGACAACAAAATCTAAGCCCAGAAAGTTGTGTCGTTATTTCTATCTAGTCCCGTAGCCACTACGATACGTGGGAAATAACCAGACACTACACTGTCTTATTTCAGATGTATTGAAAGGGGAGTATTGTGGAAAGAAAGTCGCTATTAAATGCTTAAAGGATTCCAGTAAAGCTGCACAGCAGTTCCTTGCAGAAGCCTCTGTGATGACGTAGGTTTTACTTCTTAAACCTCATCTTAATTCCTATAACAAATCTCAATGTATTAGGCGAACTCTCTATAACGTATACTGAAAATGTTATTTCGTAAAACCATGTATCTGATGAATTTGCCGGAAAACGATATACCATAAAATGATAGCTGATTTGGGCTTGTTTGGAAATCCTTTCCCCCTTGGTCACTCGATTTGAAAATATATTTTTTTATAATTGTCTATTGCTATGGTTCTTTGTCTACGTGAAAGGAAAAAAATGAGAATAAGAGTATGGTTTCCCTCTTCACATATATATTAATTCACAATTATATGTTGCAGTGCCTTACACCATAAAAACCTCGTACAATTGATGGGCGTCGTCCTTGGGGAAACTATTTACATCGTCACAGAATTCATGGGTAAAGGAAGTCTGGTGGATTACTTGCGGTCCCGGGGACGTTCGGTTATCACGAAAGGCTACCTTATCGAATCTGCAACGTAAGGACTTGATAAATGATTTCTAGTGTGTTTCGATCGCGGATAATCAATAATAATGATACGATACATATGATACAGAAGGTAGATGCGTCGGATGAAGTTGAAAAATGCGCACATCGTTATATTGTTCGGTTAGAATTATGAATGAAATGAAACAATTTTTTGTAATTACATGGTAGACGTTGGGAAAGGATGCGTTTCCCCTCATCAGAATAAATAAAACAATTTACTCGGATGTGTCGATTAGAGAGGATGGTGTAAGACCATTTTCGCAATGATGATGGGTTGACCATGTAATATGTGAAACCAAGGCTAAACACTGTAATCAGTGTATAATATACCCACTGAATTTCCCTTCGTCCTTATGCAAAGGATGACAGCTGTCTCATCTTCTATTGCAGTGACACTTGTTGTGGAATGGCCTATCTGGAAGCGAAAAAGCTTGTACATCGAGATTTGGCTGCAAGAAACGTAGTTATCTCGGATGAAGGTGTTGCCAAGGTATGTGTTTAAACACTCGAGCCCAATAGGAAAAAAGTGCTTATTGACTGCAAGTGGCTTTTTTCACCCGATGATTTAATTCTCTGTTTCGTAATCGTTGTTCTTAGCTGTGTATTTATAATTTTTTTCTCAAGAATTCCGGTTGATATATGATACATTGTTTGTGATTCAAAAGCGACATTTCTCTCGAATGCTGCTTTGCGTGATTGATACTTGTCACTCTTTTATTACGAATCCTCTTGTGTGCAGGTATCAGATTTTGGACTGGCGCGGTATACCGATTCCAATCAAGAAGGAGGGAAATTCCCGATCAAGTGGACTGCTCCCGAAGCGTTGAGAGATAGTGTATGTAAATTTCCTGTGTCCTGAATGATACGGAACCATTGTATACCAAATACTAATTTCTGTTTCTGTTATGTTTATATAATAAGATGTCCAGTATCACTGTATGTGATGCAAATTCTGCATGGTTCTGATTATCTATAATGCTACAGGGGTAATTTACTATAAAAGACCCCGCTTTTTACAAACCATTAGGAAAACGTAGGAGAGGCTTTAAATATATAAAGTAAAAATAATACAACCACCTGAGTTGTCCTTTACATGGATAATTAAACATCCACCCCGTTAGAGTATCTACCATTTCAGTTTCTGTTTTACCGAATTATTCTCTATATTTCAGAAATTTACAAATAAATCCGACATGTGGAGTTTCGGTATCCTTCTGTGGGAAATATATTCATTTGGAAGAGTACCTTACCCTCGTATTGTAAGTATTTTTCAACCGCTGTTTCTTTCGCCAAATCAAATCAAACCTTTTTTGAAACGCAGCTGAATGGTTTCGATTTTCCTGTTTATCTCTTTCGAAATATATTGAGAAATCACGAAATTCACCACATACACATAGACACGAATTGCTGTTTTCAATATTAGAACGGATCACATTGATATGTCCTGTTATTAGATACTGTCTGGAAACAGATGTATATCTAAGACTATGGAGGTCAGTGTACTTTCAAACTGGGTCAGTTTCCTATCGTTTGTAAGTGAGCTAACATTGTAATGGGTCGTGCCAAAATGGAATCCCCTGAGATAAAACCTTTCTGCGCTAAGCCTAGAAATATTATGGAGGAAGTAATACATTTATCTTGAGATATACAGCCACTGATAAGAAAAAAAGATAAAATGCCATCTCCCTTATACTTTTATTGATCAATATGGTCATGTAGTTGATTTATATAATCTATGAGTAATCCTGATGTAGATTGATGCTTTTTCATAAGGATATTTTATGATTTTTGCAATTATTCATGTGAATATGCTCAGTAGTAATGAAATTGTGAATATGTTTATTAGTACTGAAATTATATTTAGATGTAGAATATTGAATAGATGTAAAATAATATTAAACACTGTATCTCCTGAATAACAATATCTTAAATCATATTATTGAAAATTTTGCAGCCCCTTGCTGATGTTGTCATGCACGTGGAGAGAGGTTACAGAATGGAGGCCCCTGATGGCTGTCCGAAAGAAATTTATGAAGTTATGAAATCTGCGTGGGAACTCGATCCAGTCAAGCGACCAAACTTTTCAGAAGTACTTGTCAAACTAGAAAATCTCCAAGCTACAACAGATACAGAAAAATGAAAAAAAAAGACAGATGGATTTAAAATGTTTTTATTGCTTATAATGTCATTTTGGGTGGGAAATGAATTTTGCAATTAATTTTGCTTCGATCTGGGTGCGATTTGTGCGGCGATGATGGTATTATTATTACTACAAAATCGCCAACTCTATTTCAGTTTTGAGGAGGCGTTTGTTCACAGGCGGTCCTTTCTCGTTTTTTTGTGCATATTTTGTACATACATATATATATATATATGCAGGTATTTTACTCTCGGTCGAAATAAATAGGAAATGGTTAGAGTATATCAGGTTTAGGTACTAAGTCTCGTGGCCTGGCACTTTGCTGCCATTCCTGGAAGATAGAAGCTATGAAGGGAAGCGGGTAAAGTGAGTGGGTGAATATCAATAGACCGCCTCGACTTGCAGGATTGTAAATAAGATTGTATAATGCGAGTTCAGTAGGATTGGATCAAAGATGGGTCTTAGCATGTGTATGATTTGTAATGTTCTTGTGTGCAAATCGGACAAACCGGTAATGGGTGCCCAAAATGATGGAAAAATGGCATCAGTTTGGATTACTGATTCTATATGTTACTCGTATAGATCCTTTGCAAATTCTGCACGTGATAACATGTTTCGACGGTTATGGTGTAGAGTCATAGGGTATCCATTTTACTTCAATGCCCTCGTTCATAGTTCACGTAAGTGTTCTGCATTTTAGTAGGAAAATGTCTCCAGTGAAAAGGTTATGTAAAAGTAGTCTTAGATGATAATTATAATATTAATAATATTAATAATGTTAGTGCCATTCCCTTAAAGGATATATGAGAATACCATTGTAATGTTTTTTTTATCTAAACAAATTGATACAACAGTGGACTGTACATTTCGAGCCCCCCAGTTTTCTATTGCTGCATCAGCATTTCAAAAGTTGCAAGACATTAGATGTATGTGTATCTGAATTAAGTGTATGTTTCGTATAGTTATTTTAGTGTGACAACATTCGTTTCCGTACTCACGGTTAAGCAAACAGGATAAAAAGTTTGCCTCAGCAAAATGGCAATCGTTTCATTTTTTTAATATGTCAGCTCTTTTGTATTGCTCTTCCAAGCTCATTTCTGTTCTGTGCGTCGTCTTTGTACCACTGAGACTTGTCGTCTCGTTACTTAGAGCTTCCTTTGTAACAAAAATATTCTTCATTGAAAAGAAAACCCTGAATCATTCGCTGCGTATATATATTGTTCTATCGAAGTTACACTGTATTTGCGGTGGCTTTAAGTATTAGTTAGCTGTAAGAAAAGTGGATATGTTTCTGAAAGTTTGGAGGAGACAGAAGATGTTGAGATTAGTGCACGAGCTTAGTCGAGAAAATGGTGTCACGATAAGGATAGACTTGATACTCACGACATAGATCAAAAGTTAAACAAATATCTGGACCCTTTCGATGCATTCGAGTGCTATTAGGAGCCACCACGTGTATCTTGGGCTCTACCTATGACTTTGGGGGGAAAATCCCATTACCAAAAACATACAAACGGATCCTATATGATTGTTTTAACATATATCTTATGACGTAATTTTCAGACTTTTTTATTTTGGTATTTTGCTCGATAAAGCGGTTGTTCCTTTAGATCTTGCACTAAGCTCTGGCGTTAGTACCTTGGATGTGCCTAAGCCACACACCCAAGTCTTCTTCACTGCTGAACTATTACTTTCGGAATACTATCCTATATGCCTCTTGAGTATCACGGTAGGAAAGCAGTTGGGTTCGGCTTGGATACTAAACCTGATTACTTGTGCGGTTGTATCATATCGTTTTGAGTGCATGTATTTAAATGTTATGGGGACTACGATTCCATGTTATGATTATTTGCATTTATATAAATAATAATGAAATTAGGAAATGTATCAATAATTATGAACTAATTATTTTTTGCCAAATGTAAGGTTTGTGAAATATTCCCATGTATTTCCTTTTATAGAAATAATACTGCACTGACATGTTCCTCGCCTTAACAGGTTTAAACACTTCCCTGTATTTCTATATCCCGCTACTGTTATTGAATAGTACAAAGTAGAAGTATGACATCTCATTCTGGTGATTTGATCAAGACATGGAATAGAACACACATGATTGAAATCGTTACACAGGGATTATTGAATTTAATAGCACGGCAAATTGTCAATGTCCATTGGTGTACCAACTATTATAGATTAAGTTTGGGAATTTGGAACTTGATTTGACATCTGTTTTTCCAGCTTGTTTCATACTGCTGTAATTTACTGGATATTTCACTGGGAAACAAAAGTAATTATTTCAAGAAATCATGTTGAATGAGGTGTCACGTTTAACACTATTACCTTAAGTATTCTGCATTGTCTCATGCGAGAGGAATATAAGAGCGTCGACTACTTAAATACTTCTTCTGATATGGAAGTGTTAGCTTAGGGGCTTAGCAGGTAACAGGTCCCTGAGTCGCTGGTTCGACCAGCCCCAATCTCTTCATTGTATCGGTCTATGCATTCAATTACGGAATATACCGAATCAAACTGTTTATTGCTCTTGTGAATTTCATACATTGAATGTTCTGTGAGATCGACCCTGAAAATATAAATCTGAAATTAATGTTTCCTCAAATAGAAGCGCATTCCTGTTTCATGAGAAGCCTTCTCAATGTATGATTGATAGATGTAACGCACCACACAAATCCCTTGCCATCTGAAATTTGAGTCATATTCTCCGTATCACACCGAACGAAAACCTGTATAATATTATGAACAGTCGTGGGATAATGTTGTACATTTGTAAGTAAAGATTTTAAGGCGCTTCCCTTTCCACCGTCTTTTCTAATGAATACATACATTTAGGCTGTTGGTGTTGTGTCCAAAGCTGATATTTGAGGAAACACATAATTGAATTTAAGGACTCTTAAAACAGGCACACATCACTTCATGTGTTTCATTAGTGTACATTAATATCATCAGTCTCATCATATCTTGATGTAAAATAAATATTATGACTAATATTTATGTTACGGTTTTGGTATATTTGCATGTGTATCCTAAAATGAATTAATGTAGGAAACAGCGATCCATTTTCTAATTTTATGCATAGTTGTCATTTGCTTTATCATTTCAATTTTTACTGCTCTTTTTTATTCCACCCGTGAGATCGGCTAGCTAAAATAATTAATATGTATTGATCGAATTGTGATTTGATATCAAATAAATTGCAAGACCTGTGCATTCCATCGAAGATTTCACGATTTGATGGTCACTGGAATATGGTACTATCGTGGACCACTTCGAGGACATTAAATATGAGTATATTAAACATTCGATTTTGTTACACTCCTTGTTGGTGTTATTTATTTACTGTACTTATTCTTGAGTTTCCTCATAATATAAACGCTCATTATCATAAACAAAATTTTATCATAAAGTCAGGGCCCAAGTCGGGTTTATCTTTAACTTGGATACTACGTAGACAGAGCATCCATCTCTACTCAGGTAGACCTCTGGGTGTTCGACTGGCTAGGTAGCTACTGGATTTTCTCTCTACTCTATATTCGTCAGGTCGGGTCGGCGATTGCCGGTCACGTGTCACGTAACTGGTAGCGATTTGGGTCTAGCAACCAGCACATTTTTCATATTTTGAAATTAATATGCACAGGAAAAATATATTCTATCATGAAATCTACTTATCATAAGTATTGTCACCATTTCCGAAGAAATTCCTCTTGATAACAGGGCTATAATGATTAGATCCAGCTCATTGTTTACTACTCGACGAGGAGGTGCTAGTGGCAAAGCAATGCCTGCATTTACCATGACGTCATAACGCACCCCCGCCCACCCGGGGGCTATTTTTTAGTCTGGCAAATCCGTCTCGCTCACCCAACTACCTATGTTTTCACTGCCCATGGGAGAAACCAAGTACGGATTTGCCATCCTCAACATGTTTAAGAAGCAAAACTTCGGGGTTCATAGTGTCTATATTGTAGGCCTACTCGTAATGCACATACCCTGATTTCCCAACGCATGTCTAGCGATGTCCAGTGCTTAAGCCTTAACCCCCCTCGGCCGTACGAATACTCGGTAACACTCGGTTACCTACGAAGGTAACCGAGTGTAACCGAGTATTCGTACGGCCGAGGGGTAATGACGTCATAGTCGCGGGGATTCCCCACCGGAACCCTACCCAGAACGAGGCCCATGTAATGACGTCATAGCAGCAGGGAATCCACAGCGCCGATTGGCGATGTGGAGATTAAAGCTAAGAAACGAAACGATTTGGAAGGCGTCGGGAGACGCCATAGGAGGGAGGTGGGTGGGATGGTGGGCAATGTCAATGTACAAATAATTCCATGTTTAGTAAAGTAAATAGCCCAAGACTTCTCCTGTTGTGACGATATCCTGCCGATTCCTGGTGCCACATATGGCCAATTCCACCAATTTGACAACATTAAATCAAGTTAATTATCATTAATTTGATATTTTTTTTGATTGGATGGTTCTACCAACCTGTGGAACAACATTTTTGGCATTTTTAGCCCAATTTTTTTTTTTTTTAATTTCAAAATCCCATTTTGGAGGCAAAAATCGTTTTTTTAACAGCCATGAGTCCGTGGAATTGCTAAATTTCTAAATAATCTTCAAAATTGAACTTTTTTTTAATATGTTGTGATAGCAGGTTACGTGAATATGATCTGTGTAAAAAAAAAATGCAAAAAAAAAATTTGTTTGGCCAAAAGCCATCAAAAATAAAAAAAGAAATTTGTGGGTACCCCCCCCCATGTCGTCTTCGTCACACTGTGTGCCTAAGGTGGAACAAATAAATAAAAAAAATAAAAAATGTCAAATTTTGATGAATAATGATAGAATGCATGGGATTATATATGTATAGAACATCAAATGTATTGATTTGATTTTTTCTTTAATCATAGCAGAGAAATAGCATGGCTTCAAAAGGTGGTGGGTACCCTAGCCCATGTCGTCTTCGTCACACCTTTTATAGGGTTTTTAGAGTCTTATAAGGTATAAATTTGATAACAAACTTTAAATTTGACATTTATTATTAACTTGGCTTAATAGCAATCTATGTAGACCAAAATTAATAATTTCTGAGTAGTTTTTTCATGATTTTTACTGCAAATTGCTTTTGTCGTCTTCGTCACGCTTTTGTCGTCTTCGTCACGTCGTCTACATCACGTCTGCCGTCACAAAATGTCACAAATTGTATCCCAAACACATATATAATATTAGAACTTTTATCCTTAAAAATTTTGCATCTAAATACTTGAACAGAACAGGAACAATCAATACAAGTATTCAAGTCAACTTCAAAAGGTAAACGAGGGTAATGAATGTTATATATATTCTAAATATAATGAGTTATATAATGTGTATACATGCATAATAATGTGGGCAGAGGGTCAATGACCTGTCACGCTTGCCGCTGCCATTATCATTACCATTACAGAATGGTTATTTGGCTGTAACTTTTCTTCTCGTTAATAAAAGGTGTTATGATCCTTATATCGAGACCTATCAAGTACAAAAAAGTTCAATGCATTATGTGCATATTTGTTTTATCTATTTATAATTTAAATCCTCATTTATGTAGAAATATGTACCATTATTCGACATGCTATTTTTGGCATTTTTTTCATATTTGGGATCTATTTTTCGACCCCCCCTGTAGAAAAATTACTAATAATCAGAATGGTTCCAAACTTGACAGTTTAATGTGCATATATATGGGGTTGATAGAAAATAACAAATCAACTGATAAAAGTAAAAAATATTTTTTGGTATTCTGGGGGTGTCTAGGGGCCCAAATGTTGTCAAATTGGTGGAAATGGCCATATACTCTAGACCCCCTGGACTATGAGTCTGGTGAAAACATGCCATAGCAACTCATAGGAAGCAGGGTTAAAATCGCAAAGTTCCGTCCTGGATTTCTTAAATTTCTGTGAGTATTTTCTTGGCAATACTGTACATTTCTACGAAGAATCTAGAATTTTTTACCCAGTTTCTGACTGTTTTCTGAGCATGTGAAATTGAGCAATTTAGCACTGGTAACAGGCGCGGCGTTCGTTGTCACCAGACAATATGGTGGCCAGTGCGGCCGATCACAGCGCCACCTGTACAAATCGCTTCCAGCCGACCTGACGCATACCCCATTAATATATTCTAGGGAGATCGAAAGATCCCTTTCTGTACTCACAGGAAATCGGTCTCTCTCCCATTTCGGCCTATATTATTTTTTCAAAAGCATTAGGGTAATATTGAAACTGGAGTCCAGAGGTGTGAACATTCCCACCCAAGATTTACGATTATTGCTGCCGAAGTGCTTTAGCCACTCCTACAGCCGTGCACGCACCCCTAGACCCAGGGCATATAGCGGTCAGGGTGGGGGGCTAGTCCTACTGCTTTAGATCCTCATGCCTACCCTCACACAACTGAATGCCCATTAAGTAAACACAGACATTCTTAAGGTTCGAAGATGTTTATTAGCGATATTGGGACATTTATGGTATTGGAGTATATATGAAGTAGTATTGAAATAGACAAAGCAATGTCATGTGGATAAAAGGAGATATACATATATAAACCTGTATAGCAGAAGAGATTATTGAAGATGGTATTTTCTGCATAGTAATAAAATTGTCTGTCAGTCCAGATGCGCACTTTAACCCCTTAAGTTTCTTGGTGTTGATTGGAACGGAGTGCCAGCTTATTGTAGGGAGGGTGGGTGGCAAATTTTTCTCCAGTCCTCTCTCCTGTGCGTGGGTCAGTTGAATGGACAGAGGGAGAGGAAGTGACCAGTGAGCTGAAGGAAGTGGGGATGACATAACTTCCTGCACTTCCGTTGGGGTGATGGCGTTCTCCCCTGCAGTCTGCTACTCAATGAGGAGGAATTATCGCAAGCGACAATCCCTACCACATTAAGTAAACACAGACATTCTTAAGGTTCGAAGATGTTTATTAGCGATATTGGGACATTTATGGTATTGGAGTATATATGAAGTAGTATTGAAATAGACAAAGCAATGTCATGTGGATAAAAGGAGATATACATATATAAACCTGTATAGCAGAAGAGATTATTGAAGATGGTATTTTCTGCATAGTAATAAAATTGTCTGTCAGTCCAGATGCGCACTTTAACCCAAGGAGGAATAGTTCACATTGCACTCAGGGCTTTGTGGACCGATGTGGAAGTCTGGGCTGACGGCCTCAGATACGATCTGACGGCGTCACTGGCCCATGTGCCATGGGTCATGACGTCATTTAGTGAAGCCCCCGCTTCATGGTAGGAGTAGGACGCCCCGCCTCGACGCAGGCTATGCATGGAGTGGCAGGACGGGGAGGAACCAGCCTGGGTGATGATCCATGCCCACGTTCGCCTCATATACCCAGTCGTGAAGGGGTTCCCATCTGAGAAGCTGAAGAGGGGCGCGTGAGGTGGAAGGTGTCTGTTCCTTTTGACCAGGCTGTAGACAGCCCTCCTGGGGCATATAGGGTCACCTGGCTTGGCCGGTAGGAAGACACTCACGGGGGTTCTCGGAGACTGCATGGTCTTCGACCATTTGAGCTTTATAGTAACCCCCTCCCCCTCGATGATCACGTCAGAAGTGGTGAGGTGCCTTGTGTGATCGAAGGCCCTTTTCGAGGGAGGGAAGAGGTTAGACTGGCGTATAAAGCCCATGAACATAATGAGGATGGCGGCTCTGACCTCTCTGGGATATTCACACTGAGAGGCCCAGGCCACACACTTCCTCAGCAGGGCGGGGGTTACTGCCCCTTTTGGTTTTGGGATGTGTCTCACAGTCAGGCGTACTCCTTTCAGTGCTGTGATAACAGAGTAGTCGAGAAGAGGGGCGGGGTCAAGCCCGGCCATCTTGAAGAACGTCCTCAGCGAGGACACGTTATTCTGGATGGTATCAGGAGATAGGCCACTGGCGACTAGGTACTCTACATACCAACAGATATGGGCAGCAGTTGGGGCGTCATATTTTATGCGGATCTTGACGCAGAAGGCAACATACAACTTGATGGCTGACTCTCTGTTGGCATTGGTCCCAGGGCGGTGGGCTTCTCTCTGTCTAGCCACGGCCAGTCTGGCCAGCTTGGCTTGGTGTCTGCCTAGAAAAAATCAGAAATGTCATATGTTGAGTGTGAGCACTTAACCTCGGATAGGCAGAGGTCTTCAATAATAGTTCTAGCTTTATCATGGTAAGTTACAGATAAGTGTGAGCGAGATAGGGCATCGGGGAGGTCCATCAGGCGGCCTGGGATATGGGCATACTCCAGTGCAAGTTCCCTCTGAGCGGAGATGTACCAGAGGGCCCTGGCGCATGCTGCCAATGTGAGGTCCTTGGGTTTGCCGCCTTTGAAGGACTCCACTGCTGCCTGGTTGTCTCAGCAGACTCGTATTATCTTTCCTTTATCCTCGGGGCCAGTCAGGAGTCTGACCGCGGCCACGCAGTTCAGTGCTTCTATGTGATTGATGCTTCTCCCCTCTGTATCACTAGGGTGAAGCTTGTGGGCATAGTATGTGGAGCCATTGGTGGCGCCACCACCAGTGAGGCAGGCGTCAGCCCATATGGTCTTCGACACAGCCCCTTCAGGGATTATGGATGAGCCATTATATTCGACCATGAAGCGGTCGAACCAGCGGAGGTCGGCCTTCACGAGCTTCGATATTATGACTGGTCCTCCTTTGGCCAGGCGTAGGCCGTCTAACATGCGTTGCATAAACAGAGTGGCAGGCCTGACAGCCTTGGCGAGGTGGGCCACCTTTCCTATTATGCTTTGCATGTCTCTTGTGGATACTATGTGTTTACTGGCTGTAGCCGCCAAACATAACTTTATTTCGGCCAGTTTACACTTAGGTATGGTGATGTTGTTGTTGTGAGTGTCAATAATTATGCTCAGCCACTTGACCTTAGTTGAGGGTAGCTGGGTTTTTTCTTCGGCTACCCTGAGGCCCAGGTCAGACATAAGCAGCTTTGCTGATGCGAAGTGGTCTTGCAGTTGTTCTAGGGATGGAGCTATTAGTAGGAGGTCGTCTAAGTACATGAGGGCGGTGATATTCTTCTTAGTAAGGGCCCTCACTATGAAGCAGGCCACGAGCTGCATTACATAGGAGGACATTCTGGCCCCAAATGGGAGGGCCCGGTCCATGTAGGTCAAGTTGTTGTGGGTGACGCACATGAGGGGCCAGTCGAGAGGGCAGGTTTGAAAGTGACGGTATGCTCTTGATAAGTCAAGGACCGCCATTGCAACATCTCTCTTTCCCATGCTCTTGATGATTTCGCAGGCCGTTGACACAGTAGGAAGGTTGTGGGTGGCTGGGAGAGTGTTGTAGAAGTTCTTGGCCACCCAAGCATTGACACCTCCATTGGGGAAGGAGAGGTCAACTATTATTCGTCTCTTGGCTGTATCAGACTTGGGCCTGGTCATCATGGGGCTGGTGTGGCACCATGGGACGAATGGTGGGGAGGTGAATGGGCCTGACATTGCCAAGAGGGTACATTCTGTGTTGAGGTAGTCCTGTATGTGTTCGGGGAAAGCTAATGCAGAAGGGTGGTTGACTGTTGGTGTGTCTGAGTAGATTGGGCCTCCCGTATACTGGATTGGGAAGCCAAATTGAATACCATTAAAGATCACCTCATCATCCCTGTGGTTAGTGCCATTATGTTTCCAAGTTAGAATGTCCATGGTTGTCGGGAGACGATGTCTAGCCCCCCTCCAGTTAGGAGCACCTGCCGCTCGCACAGCCTCGTAGATGTTTGCCAGGCTTTGCGGTATGACAAGTGCAGGGTATGGCCATTTACTGTAGTTGCTGAAGGCGATGTTTGGAGGTGGTGTGGTGGCGCTGATCGATGGGTTCACTAGGGCCAGGCCCTCCAGGAAGGAGAGTAAGGCCTGGGAGTGGTCAGCACTCGGAGGGGGAGAGATGGTGGATGGAAACAGTTTGTTATTACCTTCAGTTCCCTGTGGCATAGCTGAGTGTTTGTGAGGTTTTTTGGAGTGCAGCGTAGGCTGGTCCACATCCAGGTAATCCTCGTGTAATAATCCTTCGAGCGTGATTGCTATAGCATCGG
The DNA here is from genome assembly GCA_942159475.1 of Sthenelais limicola. NCBI lineage: Eukaryota > Metazoa > Annelida > Polychaeta > Phyllodocida > Sigalionidae > Sthenelais > Sthenelais limicola. The sequence continues at coordinate 108,533,260 of OW804096.1, read as the reverse complement.
TGGAGTCAGTTGCATTGGTATGCCCGTGGGTGGTGCTCGGCCCGGCTGGGCCGACGCAAGATATGGTGTTCACTGCTAGGGTTTGCGGCGTAGGCCGTTCCAAACCCTCAGCATGTTTCATTGTGTCAATACTGTACAGTTCATATTCTTTACAAGGAGTAGATCTGGCTATATTAATCATACCTGATGTTTTCCGAGCTGCAGAGGCGACGTGTTTGCACTTTCCGGAAGTGTGGCGGCCATCTTTGTTGGTTTGAGAGGGGCTTTGTGGGAGCCTGGGCCCACTTCCGCTTCCTGTGTTGGGCCTGTCATGGCCGAGTTCGTGAATGGATGGAATTTGCACGGTAAGAGTCTTAATAAATGTGGGAGAGTCAAAGTCGGGGGCACCAGTATTATTGTCCCTGGTGCTGGTGGGACATAGAGTTAGTTTTTTGTCTTGGACTCGGTCGGCTTGCCTTGGGTAGCCTTTCGGTTGTTGCAAGACTTAGCGGTGTGACGAAACTCCTTGTTCTTAGTATTAAAATAACAATACCCACAGCAGTGTAACATCAGGGAGGGGCCCTCGTGGTGGGAGTTGTTGTGCTGGCATTCCTCTGAGTTATATGGAGTACAGGGGGAGGCTACTCCACGCGACTTCTTATGTTTTGGTATTATAGGCCTGGAATTCCAGCTTATGCGGGCCCTTTGCTGCTGTATGTATGAGTTATCCTTCCATTTTATTTTCGCGGAGCAGATGTGGTCGATGATAGTCTGGGACCACAGGACAGTGGCTTCTCCAGAACGTGAGACGGCATCTTCAGCCACCTCTGCTATATGGATGTTTACGTGGTATAGGGTAGTAGCACTGCAGCCATCCTTGTTCATGGTGGCTGCCATAAGATTTAATCCGCATAGGTATTCCACAACACTTAGGTCCCGTTTTTCGGCATCAACTCTAGTGGCCAGGTCAGGGGGGAGGCAGTTTTCTGGGGTAAGATACAAGTTTTTGTTTTTACCTTTTGCGGAGCCTTTCGATCTGTATTGGCGAGCCAGGGCTTTGGAGGCGAGCTTATGGTGTTTGTACGACCTCTTGAGGTGAGTGGGGTCTGGCACATCGCTGTCATCGCTAGAGCTGGAGGAGCTTGAGTGTCGCCTTTCTCTGAATGGGTGACGTTTTGCCGCAGGAGTCCTTCTATCTCTCCTAGAATGCTTTGAAGCCCTTTTCCTTTTCTTATTCCTCTTAGGCGATGGAGTATAGGAGGAGTCAGAAGATGAGCTGGAGGAGGTTGACTCGCTGGATGAGTCAGAGGGTGGAGGGGAACGCTTGCGGTGCTTGTGGCGACGGCCCCCGGGGTGACCACGTGCACTGGAGGTCGCTTGACCACGTTGTCTGGAGTTGGGGGTGGCATTGGCCTTAGAAGTCTCGACTAGTGCATCACAGAGACTAGAAACAACGTTTGAGAGTTGTTTCTTGGCAGTGAGGGTCTTCCTGGGCCCTTTCGGGGTCTTGAACTCACGACTGGGAGAGTCTTGGGGGGGTTGCTCGGGGCCCTGGCCACTCTCCTCCTCGGATGAGGAACTTTCCTCGAAGATAGTCTCCATTCGGCCCTGGGTGACTGGTTTCTTTGGCTTGTTCTTCTTTTTAGCCTTAGGCTTTGTGGAGTCCTTGTTGGGGTCAGCCATCGCTACGTAGTTCACTTTGGGCAGGTTTCTGGTCTTACGAGGGGAGAAGAGGGGTCCGGATTCGGACATAACAGGGCTCCCGCACGATCAAATTTTTCTCCAGTCCTCTCTCCTGTGCGTGGGTCAGTTGAATGGACAGAGGGAGAGGAAGTGACCAGTGAGCTGGAGGAAGTGGGGATGACATAACTTCCTGCACTTCCGTTGGGGTGATGGCGTTCTCCCCTGCAGTCTGCTACTCAATGAGGAGGAATTATCGCAAGCGACAATCCCTACCACATTGGCCAACACCAAGCTACACCACGGCTGCGCTGGGGTGGTGTGGTTGGTGGTGGTCGAAACAGCAGTCACATACACACACGACCTACCCAGCACCAAGTGCATAGACCTAGACTTTTAACAGAAGAGTGTTTCCTTTAAATGCTTCTATTCCCATCCAAAAGTTAGGCAATATACAAGACGTTTAAACAATTAGGAGGCATAGACCTAGACAAGGAGGTGTCAGTGGCATAATAATATTATGCATTACATAACAACCTTAGTTCGAAAATTCGCCACCAGCCTCTTGGCCGGAAACCTATTGGTCAGGACCAGCTATAATTTCCAAATAATGCCCTATTTGTTTCTATTTCCTATGTAGCCAGACTCCTCACCTATAGCAGTGTCCAGATTATAAGTTATTAGAGAGATTTGACCAAAGATTTTAAGCTCTTACTAGTATGATTACTGAATACCAGACCACACACGTTAATGCCTCTAGGACTCTAGTTCCGAAGCCATGACAGCATGCTCGATCTGTCTCACACGCTCGGCATGAATCGGTGAAAGTTCGGGTAAACTCGAAGATGGTTTCTCACTCTCTCACCAGTGGTGCCACCGTATGATGTGCAAAACCATCAGCGATGGTTTTGCACGTTGATTTAACACTAAAATTAAAGGATTTTGGAGGATGGTGGGTGGGATGGTGGGCAATGTCAACGTACAAAAACAATCTATATTTTGAAAGTAAACCTAAGACTTCTTTTTAGCCTAAGACTTCTCATTCCCATCATGTTATTTTGCTTGCTATTCATGGTAGTGGATGCATACTTTTGTAGGAGAATAAGTGCGAGAATGACTGATACATATAGGGAGGCGTATACTAGTAATCGTGTCTTCAGTTATGGCGTGGCGTTTGTAATGTTTTGGGCATAGCATGTGCTTATGCGCATAGCATTTGCACAAAGCGGTTTTGCCACAAATCATCTAGAGGTATGTGGCACGCAATACCTTAATAAGTTAAATTAACTGAAATGATTAGCATTAAATAACAACTATCGTCAACGCTAGCGATCAACCAAAATGCAGAGTAATGCTTCATACAGAGTGCCATATAGTTGGAAGAGCCAGAACAGCCGCTCTCAGCCAATCAGATCACACGCCTACAGCATGACGTCATTTCCGCGGACCAGCGTGGGGAAATACCCATGGTCCAGGACAAAACAATGACGGAAATTTGGCTGTCATATTCAAGGTAGAACTCTGGAATGATTACATTAAAAAGCTAATGAAATATAGATTCTTCCGCTAAAATCTAAATGTCTGCAGGTATCTGATGGCGGAGCCATAAAGTCAACAGCAGACCTCGGCAAAACGCCTGACTTGTGTGCTCTATAGACAGAGCCGGGAAACTCCCAGCTGGTTTGCAAGGGCCGTTTTTGCGACAATTGACCGGAAACTCTGACTCACAATAAAGACCATCGAGTCACTAGAACTAAGATCTTGATACGAGCAGTTCATTTATCATTACAACAATCCTTTATTCTTAAATATAAAAACAATATTAGGCGTTCAGATCTGGTGAAATATAACCAATTTCCTTCCTCCGAAATGAGGATCCATATAAGGATATTTAAGTATCAAAGGATAACTCTTCTATAAAAGATCTTACAGAATCTAATACATTTTTCTGATCCTTTACATTATTTGCTGTTGGGGCATATATATTAAAAATACACATACACATTGATTTGTTCTTAATTATAACATATTGCCATCTGCCTTCTTGATCTTGGCCTGAGTGAACAATTTTTTCTTTTATATCGACTGAAACCAATAATACACCTTTTGAAGCAGATGTGTCATGAGAATAATAAATCTGGCCAGGCCACTTAGATGACCATATTTGCTCGGTACTTGCTATGGAATTGGTTTCTTGAAGAGCAATGATACAATTCTTATTTTCTTTAAATCTAGTAAAAATTGCAGATCTTTTTGTTACATTTGCTACCCCATTTACGTTTAGTGACAATATTTTAGTCAGATTTTCTTGGGCTTCATAATCCATTGGTGGCGTTTTTGATAGCTTCTTGTGTTGCTTACACTATTTGGGACAGTTCTATTTTTGCTGCTCTCCCTTCTTCTTCTCCTCTTGCTCCTGTAGGGTTTTTCTAACTTTCATCCATAGCTCCCCTATATAGTAAGTTGCCTTTTTGTGGCCACTTCAAGAGCATCGATATGGTCCATGTCCTTGCCTATGCCCCATACCTTGTTATATGAGGCCTCACCGATTTCTTTATCTCCAGTCATTAGAAGATATAGTTCTTGACTTTTTCCTTCCTTCCTACCTTTGCTTTTAGGGCTCTCATAACTAGCTCAGCTCTGTGCTTTTCCCATTCTTCCTGGTTGTCTGTAATCGACTTGAAATGCTTCTTGAACTTCTTTGGGTCCGGGTTGTTAAGAGCAAACTCTTATCTTATCGACATCTTTGCCATAATATGCCTTTTGGTACAATATAAATTGCTCGATATTGTCGAATTTGTGACTGTCCAACACAAATGGGGCGAAGTAGTGATTCGACAGAGGGTTATCCTCTGAGAAAAATATAGAGGCTGTCACTTTCTCGTTTGGATATTTTAGACAACACCAGATCCAATGGAATGGCTGCTAGCTGGTCATGTCTGTAAATATCTCCATTTACCTTTATATTTCCTCTCATAAGCTCTACTTTGTAACCGTCCGTTCTTAGGCTTGCCATATCGATTTTCTTTGCTTTAGCATACCTTGCCTCAGAATTAAGAGAGTATCCCTTTTTATTCCGATTTTTACTACCTCTTCATCTTCATTGAAATTTCTCATTCTGTTTCTTTCCTTTCGTACTAAGGCTGCATCAGCTGCTGATTGAAACTCTACTTTAATTGGACAACCTTCCTTTGTGCTAACCCTGTAGCACTTTTTTATGTCTATCATTGGAAAATTCATCAAAATGTTGATCATTTTTCTAATCGTCGAATCCACAATATCAGGGATCTCATTAATTACAGATTTTTTGACACCCATGAAGAGAATTTTTTTTCTAGTTTTCTCTCTTCTTCCTGAATTATTTCATACTCCTTGGCATCTTTAATCTGTTGCTGTTCCACTAGAGTTAGTCTCGACTAGCTAGGCTTTTCTGCTGTAAGATTTTTATGGCTTCCTCTTGGCCATCCATTCAGCTTCATCTTGTTGATATCTTTTTTCATTTCTCCAGTGTCTTTATCTCTCTTAACGTTGTCCTGGATTAACGCCTCTACTTTCTTCACACTTTCATCAGCTTTTGCTTTGGCTGCTTTGGCTGTAGCCTTGATTTCTTCTAACTGCTTCATTGATTCAAATAATTTGTTGAAATTTTGCTTGGTTAGGGTTGCTGCCTCTGCTGCATCTGTTGCTGCTTGTTTTTGAGCCTCTGCAGATTTTTTAGCATCATCTGCCATTTTCCTGACCAACAATGTTAAGTCAGGCTCAGCTGTATTTGACTTCGGCACTGAGTTTTTCATGTTTTGTGATTTTTCTTTGGTCAAGATTTCCGTGTCTTTTTGCTTCTGTAATTTACTTTTACTTTGTTTATTGTTTTCTGGATCAGGCGATCTGCTGGAGGGTCTTTTCTTGGGAGATGAAGGTGAATTTAGGCCCTTATTATCAAGCCTCTCTAGATCAACATCCATAGCAGTATTGACAGGGGCCTTGGCAGGAGCTTGCATTGTAACTGGTACTACGCACCCTTCCTCACTTACTATGCCTGTACTTTTGGCATTTTCACTCTCCTCCAAGATGGAGGTCATGTTCTTCCGGTTTACCCTTTTTAGCTTCGTTACAGATTTTATTCCGTCTCTAACTTATTTATTTCGTTGCTCACAATGTTTTTATGGATTTTCGATATCTGTTTTTGGTGCATGTTTCTTTCCACTAGCTTAAAAGTTCACTCACATTTGGTTTTCGACTGTTTTTGGCTATTTTGCAACCTTGCCTATGCCGACTGAGAGGCGGCCACTGAGCTATGTTGATCTAGGCTGGTGCGCTGGGTGGTCATCGGTCAGTAGGTCTATATGAGTCAGCTGTATATTATACTCCCGGGTTGGCTAGCGTGGGAAGATGGCCGCGGGCTTTTGCCTTGACCATTACTGACCCACTTTAAAAAATCCTTGTCTTTGTTGGAAGATGTTTTCCGCTTATAAAGTCTACTATTTTTCCTTAACAGCTTGCTTTTAGGTATTGAAATCTCACTTTTGTCCTGTAATTCCACTTTTGTTCATCATCCCCGAGCGAGCGATAATCCCTCCAGGGTTGACTGTCTCTGGTTAATGGCTACCACTCCACATGTTCATGCTTAGTCCAAATTTGTAACCTTGTTAACTTTTTCCTAGCAATTGTCAACAATTTTTCTCTGCTTTTCAATATTCTGTCTGGTATAATACTCCTTCTGACACTTTTTTAATCACTCGACTCTCTGGATCTGAAAGAAAAAGAGTTAAAGAGGGGGAGCAAGTCCACCCACACGCTTTCTGAATCTATCGTCAACCGGAAGTCTCAGCTATACAATTGTTGGCTATTGGATGGGGGTGGGAGTGGGGGTGGATGGGGGTGGGAGTGGGTGGACCTGATTCACTGTAGTATGACTGTAGTTAGCGCCACAAGCTGTAGTGGCATTACTCTTACTCTTAACTATGGGGGTACCACGCATTGAACCTCACTTCCTCTCCCTCTGTATAGGGGCCTACAGCCTACCTCCCTGATTTTGTCTGATGTATTTTGCTCCTCTCTACCCCCTATCCCCCCCACCACCGACACACACACACACACAACCTCAGATAAAAGGGTCACTGCCAGGGTCATTAAAGGGGGACACTGGACTGAGTATATCCTATGTTCAGACATTGAGGAAAACTAAGATGTTATGTTCTGCACACTATAATGAATAATCCAATAATGTGTGTGGCTGTAAAGCACCATTTAATAGAGAAGACTCTGTCTGTTATTTGGATAGTGTAGGCTGACATCTTACCAGGGTGCTATGCATAAATGACAAGCTGGAGGTCTGGTAAACTTCCTTTTCAGTGGAAGTGAATGCACACAGACAGTATATATTGTAATCTAAGCTAAATATTTATAGTCCCTGACTTCTACCTGCTTTAGAAATGCAAACCTATAAAGCATATGGATGTATAACAACAAATAGTGGCAGCAGAAAGACATCAGGGAGCTCTTTCAATCGATTTCAACAGTAAAAACACAGCTAAACATTTATGTATTTACTTTTGAGAATTGAGGTCAAGTGTCAAGTGGATCAGTAGACCGTGATCAGTATAAGGTAGCATTTCTATAGTGGTGTGTGCTAAGTTCGGGACTAAACCCTTAATTGCCTTAATTCATTTTATAAGGTTCCTTTAAGTTTTTAGAGTTTTTCTGTTAAATGTTACTGTGATATGTGAAACAAAAGCAGAGATTCAGGGCTGTCTATATTTGAAACTGTTGCATGCACAATTGCAAAAATTCTTTTTCATATTGTGTGAAGACAACCTATATCAATTAATTCTCTCCTTTTACTCAAATTTTGCACTATAGTTATGCAGGTATGGAATGATGGTCTTTTATTCTTAGAAAAATACAGAGAAAATCCCTATTGCAAAAATTGATGAACTTATGAACAAAGAAAACATGTTCATATCCAAGGATTAAGACAAAAATGGTTAATACAGCAATGTCCCTAACTTGGTGTGCAGCCCTATAGCTAAGTTGACCTTGAAGTAAAGTGGCCACTTCGATTGTTTAGTACAGATTCACTAGACCGTGACCACACATAGCTCAGCTCAGGAAGTGGTACAGCCCTAGTCAGTGTCATACAGCTACTAATATGGAGACACCCAGTCTAAGGGTTTGGGAGAGCGGGAAAGAAATTACTTGATTGATTCTCACAATATCATTGCCCAGAAACCAGTATTATAATGTGAGTTCCCACTTATGAATCATAATTGAGCTGTATGCCCTGCAAGTGTTCCAGCCCAGTGATTTACTTTAAGTGATTAACCCTTTGATTTTGGCCCATCAGATCCAGAAAATTATCGCAGCAAGACATTTATTTGTGGGAAGGTAATTGGTTATATTTCACCAGATCTGAACGCTTTTAGATTATTTTTATATTAAAAAATAAAGGATCGTCCCCCCCTCCCTCCCCCCCCCAACACACACACCCTGTCTCTATCCCTCCTACCTACAATATCCATTTGATTTACTGTTAAAAACTGTAGACGCACACACCACAACGTGCTGTGTACGTCAACGCCACCCTCCCTTTAACACTACCGCTATCCATTTCGAATATATCCCATTTGCCGGTTACGTTTATTAGCGTAAACGTGACTTCCGGGGACGTTATGGAACCGGTACGGAACTGAAAAAGGGATCGGAATAGTCACATGATATTGCCGATAATGGAGCGCCAACTTTTATATTTAACTCATTGAGGACGGGATGCTGCCTCAAGGCAGCATTTTCAAAATGGCGTTGGGGACGGGATGCTGCCTGCAGGCAGCATGACGTCCTCTCCATTAAGGACGGGATGCTGCCTGCAGGCAGCATATTTTTATATAAATTGAAGTGGGCATAACTTAATAAAAAATAAACGGATTTTGATGAAATTTAAAATATATATATACAAACACACTAGAAATATCTTTATAGGTATGTTGGAGACAATAATGATGACGTCATAACTAACATACGTAAATGCTGGAAAGTGAATTTGGAGCAAGGTTGCCGCCATATTGCACCCAATTGTGACCCATTATTTTAATTATTGAAGACCAAATTCTAGAAATTATGAAAAAATATGATCAATAACTGTTTATACCTATTAAACGATGTACATATGACACATATTATTTGAAGAAAATATTCTTAAAGTGTTTTTATACCCTAAACCTCATGTTAAACACCCGTCCTGAAGCCCAAAAAGGGGGAAAAGGGCCCCCGTTCACCAGGCAAAATATGTGTAAACTGCCCCCGTCCTCAATGAGTTAAAAGTACAAGTTTGTTACACCGTATAATATATAAGTCCTCCCATAAAAAGGCTTCGTAACTAACACAAGTTTCATTTGAGACGATGATAAGGTTGCGACTTACATGGGATAACAACAAAAGTTAGGCCATAAGTAGGGGTCGTTCATATATGGGGAGTGGACGCTGATTGATACAGCGACGTGAGGAATTTCGGATGTGGGATTCCACCCTCATAGAAGGCGGGTCGGTCGCGCCTCGTCCAGTAGAGCAAACGTTTCCTTGGTTCCCGCTCGTAGTTACCGATTGCTGGTGCTGTGTTCAGTTGCCACATCGCCGATCAGACATGCCCGATCATATTCCCTTCTGGAGCAAGTTCTAGACATTGTTGAAAGTTGCCGCGATGTCGGAACTACCCACAGTCACTAATTAAACGTATAGCCTACGCAGTTCATCAGATGCCAGATAAGGTCGGAAAACATGACAGGAGTTTTACCAACTCATGAGTGTATGTCACACATGGTTCGTTTCAAAATCGTTTCATTCTGACTTTTGATGTTGAAAGTGACTTAAATTTGGTGTTGCAACTGACTTTTGACCATATTCATAAAACGTCGCTCTATTCTCGCTTATAACTCTCATCAAGAGTGCAAGCATTTAAGGTAGGCCTACCTGACATTGATTTTGCATGATTTTCAAAGAAAACTTTTAGGTCTGTAGGCCTACGCGCAGAGGGGGGCTGTTTCACTTTCATAATGGCTTCCTTAAGATGGACCATAACCATATTCAACTGGGTTATTACAGGAATTTCATTTTACATTTAGTTTTCACGAGATTGAGGCGATTTTAAAATTGCATTTTGCTCAAACTTTTTCTCTATGGAAGTTAACACTGACATACAATTCAGAGCTTTAATATCCTAATTTATTTCAACGACTGAAAAATTGTGCTTTTCAAGTTATGTTTTCATATTTATATTATTTCTGGGCAGAGGTAGAGACTTGAGAATAGTTTGTATCTATAATTTCGACAGCTGTGCCCAGGCTAGTAGGCCTAGGCCTATCACTCAATATAAACTCTTGAATGATATTTTTTTAATTTAACAAAAAGTTGTTGGTTCCAGGCATTCGATGATTAATCCTTAGGTATGTCCCGTCCTCGTTGAGACGATTCACCTTTAAACCAAGATTCCCACCTAACTTTTTGCTTCAGTTTTACTGAAGGCTTTAGTAGATTAACCCTAAAAAACCTACTAAACAATTAATCGTTAAAAAATCATTCGTTCTTTGATTCTAACGTTACTTTGTTTCCACCAATTAAATATGCCATTCTTCCGTCTAGAATATATTCTAGTTGTCAATTAATTAAAAACAGGTCTCCCAGTCTTAATTAGCTTTAATTTAATCTTTTGGTTTCTGAAAAAAAAAGATACCCACATATCGTATGCCTACAATGGTAGCATCTAGAAAATGATCTCTTAACTCCCTCAGCTTATGCTGTGGGAATTCTAGTACCGGTATCAAACGCTGGAAGAAGGGACAGGTGCGCTCTACCACGCCCTGTCAGCCTAGTAGGTTAATGAACCCGTGAGTAAAGGAAAGGTGGCAGCACTATGATATCGAGGGGTCCCTCTATGATAAGGTCCAAAGTCCAAGCACCCACTCTCATAGCCTATGTAATCGCCTCGCGCTCCCCGCTCGGGATAAGTCTGGTATGATACTGTCTACCACTCTCATAGGGCCGTCGTTAGTCCCCTACTATTCAATCGATGCGAGTTCTTTTAATTAATTACAAGTGTGTGTGATACTGGTATATCCATGGACATCATGTTAATATTAAGTTAAATCTATGCGTAAATGGATATCATAATCCTCCCGTTTTTACATTCTACGGAATTAAAAATTCGTGAATGTTAGTGAATTGCGTACCATTCTGTCAATCATCCTGAGTAGCCAGTTCATGTGATACATTTTGAGGTGTTGGTTGAGGGTTGGTGTGAGGAGTGTGGACACTTATCTGGGAGGATATCTGGATGCCCATCTCTGTGTGATGTAATTCACACCAACACTACTAACTTGGCACTTATGCAAAGACTGCTTGATTGACAACCTTCTACCATCTCTGCAGTAAATCCCTGAAGGCCAGTGTGACATCCTATTGGTTAGGACTGTTTGATTGACAACCTTCTACCATCTCTGCAGTAAATCCCTGAAGGCCAGTGTGACATCCTATTGGTTTACATGTCTTGTATTCTATTAGCTATCTTGGTTTGATTGACAACTGTAGAGAGGACCACCCATGACTGAATCTGAGTGATCTACACCTACTACACCCTTTGCGATTTCTGGGTTTCAAAAGAGTGTTATGTTCTTTATCCAATATTATTATCACAAAATTTACACATATAATTAAGCATAAGCATTTTTAATTAAATATTAAGCATTTTCAGTCGAGCAAAAACTAAACTGCTAACTATGACTTGCCATTGCGCACAAATAGTTGTCCGTAGAATTTGTTTCCTTGGGAAACGCACAATATATACATTAACTTAAACTGATTATGAAGTGAAACAGAAAAATAGTTCATTAAATGATTGATTAACTTAAAAAACTTATAACTTGTTTTTAAATGCTATTGCGAGATAAGGGGCAGGAAGCTGAATGCTCGGGTGAATGCTTTATCACTAGGGGCGGTCCGAAACAGTAGAACACATTTTGAAATGAGCTGTAGAAGTACACATAATTTCTACTATAAAATGCATAATAACAGAGTTTCTTAATTTAAAAAGAAAAATAGGGAAAAGCTTGAAACTACTACTGTCCGATGAATCTAACAAAAAGTTTTAAGTTTCGGTAGTCACAGGCGCTTCGGTGCTAGTGGCCCAAACATAAATAACGTCATGCCCGCTTCCCCTCCCATAGTTACTATTTAATTATATTTTAAACTATCCCCTCCGCAACCACATCATTCCGTGTGAAATCATGGAGCGTGCAACTTCTCAGCCCTTGAGATTTCAGCGTTCAATAAAAAAAAAAGAAGGAATCATAGATTTTTTTTGGTTGGGGGAACCCAAAAAGCCAATAAAAACCATGTCATAGAATTGGTTTTTATTTCAGGAACCATTGAAATTTACTACCATTCACTAGAGGAGTCAATGAGAAGAATTAAGGCGTTTCCCCCCATTCTTTCACAATTTCAGATGATTGAATCATGCGATTTCCTATGTCCCGTGCTCTAGCCAGCGTACACAACTGCCTGCGCCATATTATTGTCATATTGTTGATGAATCCTATTCCAAGTTTGTGAAGGAGATAAGTCCGAATGCTGCAAGCAAGTTTACGTTCCACTCATCAGTAATAGAAGATCATGTGGAGAACATTGAGATGCCTAAGACCCAGCAAGTGACTTTCAGTGAGATGGTATCCGCATCGCAAACCCCTACACCAAGAAGATCAGGCCGTGAAACAAAGAAGCCTGATAGACTCATTGAACAAATCTGATAGTTGTTATCATTATATTGCATTTATTTCAGGTTATTTGCAAGACCCTAAAAGACTGAAACTATCAAGTTACCAACAGTAACAAACTGGTTAAATTTAAAACTAGTTAATATATGTGGGACACAAACATTTAAATTACTTTGACGAACTCAACTCTTTAAAAAGTTACCTTACGATCCATCACACTATCAATGTGATAGCTATTATTGATTCTATAAAGCAACTCAGAAAAGAGGGGATGTTGTATGGTGTCTCCACCTACCGATATACTATCCTAACTACTACTACACCGTCATCTAGTGTTAGTCATTGAATAAAGAAGCTCACACCAACGTTCTAGTTTCTACAGTTATATCTATACTCTACCAAGCATAAATTAAGCATTAAAACACATACTACAGGGATGGTCGCTCCTCCTCCCACAGGGAACGTAGACCAGACAGACTCACACTCAGATGAGGGATGAAACTGATGAACGGAAGCAAACCGAATCAACTCGCCTTTAAAGATTCCCAGCTCTATAGGCCTATATATATATAACGTTTTTGACAGTTAGAACAGTGAGTGTGTTATACATTTACATTTACCTGTGAATATTTTTCTCCTGTTTATATGTCAGCTTGAACCACGTTGTGTTCGTTTTTGAAAGAATCCCAGTTTCATCAACGATCCTGTGTAGCTATAGGATCGTTGGTTTCATGTAACGAAAGGTAATTTTGTACAAATCCAACGAATATTGTCATTATCGTCATAAAATTGGGCTGCCCCTGACTGGGGCCCAAACGTCCAAGGCCGGGGCCCAAATATCTAGGCCCGGGGGCCCAAACGTCCAGGGACAGTTTTTTCTATATTGATTGATCTGAAATGTAACCCTATTAAATAATGATAAAGTTTCAAATGCTGACTCCGGTAGACCAAAGTGTCCAACGCTATCCACCGAGATTCGCCCATTTCCGAGGACTTTTGTAAATTTTATTCTATAAGCACTTCCGCGGTAAATATTCCTCTATGTAATCCTATATGCACAAGCCTATATTAGACATGATAGTCATGTCAAAGAAGAAAAAGTCTGTTCATGATATTTTTCTACCCGTAGAAGACAGGTAATAATAGTCCGATATGTATGACAAAGAAAAGGCTGTTCTTTATATATTTGTCTAACCGTTGAAGAAAACGAGAGTTTAATCTTGATATATTTTTTTACCCTTTTCTCTACTGCACTTATTCAATGATTCATTACCATGCCCCGACGGCAGCATGTCATGAATAAAAGCAAGTTCATCCTGTTTTGGGTTGTACGTGGTTGAACAGTCTGAAGCCCTGGATCCACAGGCAGGAGTATATATATGGGTGAAATGCACAATTGCCAGATCTACACATTTAGTCAATTCTGCTAAATCAGACTTAAACATAGTCAATACCAGGTATATCTGAGTATATTTGGTATTGTGCTGATACAAACAATCTGTTCAGTTACGTTGAACTGTATTATGAAGCGTATTTCTTTCTTAAATTTGGGTTATTAGAGAGTATTGCATGGTGAAGGCGAATTGTACATTTCCTGGTAATTTCACCCGTATCGTGCAGCTGTGATTTATTCCTGTTGTACGTTCTGCTGTTTATTTTGCATGTAGAAGCAAACATTTCTTAGAGATCCTGCTGGTGTGCATGAAAATTAAATTATAAACACATGGATCGAGCAGGCCCATTTTACATTCAACTACAGTGCACATACGTGTGTCGACTTTGTGTCATTCACTTCAACCAGTGTATCAACGAAGCGACCATTCATTCCCCTTCCAATGTTATCAGCTTGTGTATGGCAAGCAATACAAATTTGTGACAACAGATGAAACCCCTTCCAATGTTATCAGCCTGTGCTGCAAGCTATACGTATTTGTGACAGCAGATGAATAATATATGGTTACACTCCTGAGCGTTGAATTTTCTAGAATCAGTCATGGCATTACTAACCATATGTTCTTTCTCAAGACGAAGTTTGAAAAAAATATTGTTACTCCTATTTGTTCATGCATTAGTTCCTTGAACCCCCACCTGCAGCAGTGCTGACGACGCTGGCATTTACCTGTAGGTAAGTGTAAGCCTACCCAACTTCTTGGTGAAGGCCTGCACTATCAAAATGGTCCCCCCAGTACCAGAATATAAAGGTTATTTTCAGGGAAATTCCGTCACAACTTCGATCATTTTGTACTTACGCTTGAGTTCATCTTTATCATAATGATGTGAACCTCTTCCACTGATGTCATTGGTCGCTGTCTAAGCTTGGATCGAAATATTCCTCAAGATCGATCTCTTAAACGAAGGAAAGATGATTCGGACAATAGCTTTTAATTATAAAGATCTATATATTCTATGTATACGCCTAATTAACCCACATAACAAGCTCTGTGTTTTGGTTGTCAGTAGTCTACATAACATAACATCGATCTGGGTGTTAATACCCATAACATGTGAACCCCAAGTATTCTAATAATATTAACTAATGCCAACTATATTTTTAATTTCTCCAAGTCATTGTTTCAGCAGTTTTTATTTCTACATGGCAGGATCTATTCAATATGCAGTTAGACCTACAGTAATATTCCGGCGGCGTGCTTTAGGGGAGAGAGAGCAGGGCATGCGGAGGACTACCAACTACTCGATCCCTCCTCTCTTTCATTTAGCATATTTCTTATTTTTATCATTATAGAAATCAAAATTTAAATTTACTGTACAAACACTCCATCTATTCACTGTCCCTGAAGAAGCCCATGCTCAGAAGGGTCGAATTATTTGACTCAAATAAATTGACACTCACTTGTTTTAAACAGACGGCGTGAGTGACTTTTCTCCATCTTCCAAATTGAAATGTATTACATGTTTACATATGATAACTATAATCTTTATTTCTACATCCTTTAATTTTATAATCCATTATCTCAATACAATTCTTTTTCTCCATGCATGCTCCTTCCTCGTCATTTATTGGGGTTTATCAATACCTATCAGTATCAGTGATTGAACGCCTTACTCAGCGGCGTCGCTAGTGGGGTGGGGGGTGGGGGGTGCATATGTCTCCACCACACATTTAGTGGCAGACTAAAAAGTTTCGCATGTTCTGATGATCATTATTCAATGATTGTTATACTTTTATATTTTCAAATGTTATAACTCTATCAATTTCCCTTTCTTTTTGGTATGGGTCTTACCCTATAAGAAATACCTATTTAATGCATGCCTTCACCGTTTAGCTTAAATTTCAAACAATAACAGGTCGTGTGTCTTCCCTGATTTATATATTAATCTAAATTACTATGAAGAGGCAGTATTAATTGGAGACTGATGCACGCGGTATGTTGAATATTGTCATCGTTGTCACATCATGAAAAAGAAGTTATTTGTAAACTTTTGATGGTTAGGGTGTTGCCTTGAGAGTCCTCAAGATCACCATAATGCCCTTGAATAGCACTCATTTTGCCCAACAAATCTCGTTGGGAGGGGACTGTGGCTGCATGCGCCGGACAATATTAGCTTGTGCGAGTTGGCTCTCCTTGTCGGAAGCCCTGCATCATTGGTCCAAAACTGTTCATTATCATATAAGCTCTTGCTCACTATTTCAACACTATGAGATGTTTATATACACTGTAGGCCTAATTAAACATCCTTTTATATATATGCTGCATACATAAATCTGGGGGGAAACAAAAGATCCAATTTTAAGACACCACTTACACTTCTTACACTTGAAAATAACTAGCCCCTGACAAGCAGTGGTCGTCATATTACTACTGTCAACAGTCTTTATCTGTTTTAGGTTTTGCTTTCTCTTTCCGTTTCCACAAAGGAAATGATGGCAGGGGCCAATTTCTATTGGCCATGTTATTCATGGCAATGACTGGCCATTCTGCTGAATTGTATTATGCGTCGTTGACATTTATTCAATTCTGAATGCATGTGGAATAATTTACAGATCAGTAAATCAGGTATATATTATTTTAATTGTCTATCAGGGAAAATTAAAAATAATAAATATCTGGGGCCTGTTATGTAGAGTATTTGGATGTTTGCAGGACAATTAGTCAGTTTAGAGTTTATTGAGTAGATTGAAGACAATATAGATGATAGTTAATTGTTGATAGGCTATGAAGGGGTGCCTCTTGGTCAAACACAGAACCGATATGGGGCGTGGGTTGGTGAGGGCTAATGTATGGTGGTATGCAGTTCACGAGCATATTCCTCTTTATTGTAAGTATTTTGTCAAAAACAAAACATCTCAAGGTTTGGGGGTGTTTATAGTAACTTGAGAATTAAAGATATTGTCCGAGAGACTGCCAACTGCGAATCGAAAACATGTTTATATTAAAGGAAACAAACACTCTGTGTATTCCATTATTTATTCCAAGTACATTTTATTTTCTTCAAGGCATGGTTCTGCAAAATGGCATAAACAAAAGAAGCAAGATACCTGGGGTCTATAAAACGAATACGATTGTATTAACGACCGAATATAACCTCGGGAATGAGAAAATTAATCGTAATCATATATGGAAGCATACACATAATATTTCTTGTCACAATTTTGTCCAATTAAAATGACATTATGTTATTAATGAAAATATTGATATCCAGTTTATATGATTGGGAGCAGTTTCTGATACAGAAACATCTTGATATTTTAAAAGAAGGCTACGAAATGGCATTATCGTGAAGTCATTATTAATTCATATGATCAAAAGGGGATATATACTGAAGTAAGCAACAATAATGTTGATAAAGAAAAAAATATTGTTCATTCTGACTCTATCTTGATGATTTGATCCACGAACTTTTTGTCATGCCTTGTAGAATTTATCATAATATATTATACTCATAATTTCCTTTCAGCTTCGATAAACACTGACATTGGGGAATATGACAGGGCATTGGTTAGCAACATTAGGTTAGTTAATTCCGCAAGGAAGTGTTACCAATAATGAGTATTAAAATAGAACTACAAACACATATAGAATTACGTAGTAGCATATACATGTTCTCAGAACCGGTCTCTTTTTTTGAAACGAAAAGACTCACGAAGGTATGTACAACATAAATGTTAGGAAAAGCAAAAGTTGCTATGTACATGTTATACGTATGTTCTCATTATCGACAAATGGTAGGAATA
The DNA here is from genome assembly GCA_942159475.1 of Sthenelais limicola. NCBI lineage: Eukaryota > Metazoa > Annelida > Polychaeta > Phyllodocida > Sigalionidae > Sthenelais > Sthenelais limicola. Next base: position 108,515,650 of record OW804096.1, on the reverse strand, counting down.
GAACTTCCTTACCACTAATCTAATGTCTCCCCCATTCAATGTATTAACTGTAGAAAATATTTGATAAAATATAGGCCAACAGTTCTTGTAAATAACATTTACCTCTCTTCTAGACATTCTGAAGGTAAACTTAATATGAAGTGGTCGAAGATCAAGACCCATATGCTTTCTACCTCCGTGGTGATTTCAAATGGAATGAAAGCAATTACTATTGCTTCATCCCTTACCTTGTGTAGGTATTCTCTGAGCACCCAGCGAATAACACACTCCAAGGGTCTATACGTATGCTACATCTCGTATTATATGTACATAATTAAATGTAAATCCCAAAATGAACAATCACGGAACCAATGACATTCTGACCTGGATCGTGACTTAGAAATTGCGGTGAGTTTCGTGGATTGTTGCTTATGCCATTAATTTCGTAACATCGTTTCTGGCCGTACACAATGTGGACAGATGACAAAATGAATATCTCTAATGACGCACGTTACACCCATAAGGATCTATAATTTCAAGAAGAGCCAGGGCTTGGAAAAAAGCTCTAGCTTTACATTATAATTATTCGGAGCATGGTATTATACATCAAGAATGATAATACCAATACATCTAGAATCCATTCTCACCATTGGTAATTACATGTACATATAAAAAGGTACGATGTACTGCACTACATAGAAATGCCTGGCTCGCAATATTTACATAGATATGTAAAACATGATTTACTTCTTTGAACAATATTTCAGACAAATAGGTATGGGGAGAGGTTACCGGTATCTTATAAATTGTCTATTCAGAGGATATTTTTCACTTTGATCGGACTCAACCATTTCCTATTCATTCAAATATTTGACCACATTCCTTTCCTCATGATGAATCAGGGTGGGTTCCTGGTACCAAAAAACCTCTGAAATAAGCTTCAATTATTTTCTTCATAAAGAGTGGCTAGGAATACCCACTGAGAAGTGTAAACCACCTCCGATACATTGCTGGTATAATTAAATTTATAAAACATATAACATTCATTCTTGTGGTTAGACTTCTTGGATCACCTTAGTACCAAGCATAATTGACAGCTTTATCAGACTGATTATTTGGGAGATACCAACCTGTTATCTAAAGCAAATTAAGTGGAAGTTGTTTTATAATTCAACTCTTATAAAGAAATATGGGTTTATGCTATAGATTATGAATGTTTATGTATATATAAATATCTCCGACATTATAAGATTGTGATTCCTTTGGTTTATCTTTTGCATATATAATGTAATGATATTTAATCTACCTTGGCATACTATGATTGCACCTTCGTCACGCTTTTCTGTATACCGAATTCTTGCTGCCAGATAACAATGAATATTAATAATATTTTGACTCACCAGACGGGTGCTTTATTACTATTATCTTTTCTACTCGTCCTTGTTTCGATTTATGAGATTTTCCTATTGGAGTTTCCGTAATGTCTTTACTAATAGTATTGTTGTGTACCGATTTAGGAACTATAATATCCAGTATATGTTACAAATACCACACTTAATCACAGAAAAATGCTGAGAATCGTTTGAGCAAAGACGTACAGAGTAAGAACGTATTTGTCTGGAGTGCCCCATAGTATCAGCACCTTGGTGTATATATTGGTGTCACAGCTCAATTCATATAATGAATTCATGTGTCAAATTCCATCTAATGATGACTAGGTAGACGAACAGAAAGTAATTATCAAAGACAAGATTACCAAAATGCCATCAATGTCTCAAGCGTACTGCACCGCCATGAGCTATAAACTCCTAACTTGAATTGTTAAACTTTGGACTTTTTCATAATATCCAATATTGTTGTCTCGTAGTCACTAGAAACCATTTGCAGTGCAATTCAAATTGGACAAACGGCTATGGAGTTTTAATCAGTCTTTCATCCTTTTATGAAAAGATATGTCACTCTTGATCATCAGGGCCAATTTTTGATTTGATAGATTTCTGTTTCACAAAAGAACCATCTTTTTGAATAGTAATTGTAAATAATGAGGTGGTTTTCCATTCATCTTAACGGTCTCTCCTATCTAGCTTCTATAAGAAGGCATGCAGTGCACTACAACTGGATGTTAAGATAGTTCTTTTTATTGCAGTTTCGTTTAAATCTGCCAAGGCATCGTTAATCATAAGCAGTATACCGAATCTTAGTTGTGGTGTCACAGACAATGCATGTTGTGTATATGCATACTCCCATCGATAATCTCTTTTTCGGGTGTAGACAGATTTCTGTACATGAAAACAAAGAAGTAGGTGCTCTAATATAGCTGTAAATAATTGTATTTATATATGGACATGTATATGTTATACAATGTGATCCTTATTATAATTGTTTGTTCATCGCATTGTACATCATATTTAGATTTATTCTTAAACATTGCCAGAAACATCCACTCATTCCAGATCAGCAAAAGCAGGCTCTTACTGGCATGTGTAAACCCTGCTCGTTGCTTTCCACTTCATATCACATATAAAGGTACACACCAATTGCAAAAGCTTCATTTTCCCCCATAATACTTCTACTTTGTTGATTTTCCACAAAAATAAACCTACGAAACTGAAGTCCTTTATGCAGTCTTCACCTCTTTTGCTGTTAAGGACGAGATACATTTAAGATTCATATGTGTACCTTTCACAACATTGGCTGCAGAGAAAAACATGTATTTACACATCTTTATAATTATTGAATTTCAAAGAAATGTCAGTTTGATTTGTCCTAAGATGCCCTGGTTGAAGCAGCTTTTAATCGAGTCCCGGTGGTGAATCATTTCATTATTCATACCAATCAACCAATCCTCTGTATTAAAGCAATCCCATTTAGAAGAGGGTCTCGAGCGGTCTTTTTAATGTTGCTTCCGATCTGGCATCCATTGTGGTTCCACACTCAGTGTTTTCCCTCTTATTATTGCTTCCCATCACATTTAATCCAGAGTCCTCACTTTAACTCACCAAGCTTCTCCATTATAGAGTCCAGCAAGGGCCCATCCATTAGTTGCACAGATTGAGTCTCACATTTGTGTCAGAGTATCCCAATGTCCGATTCACTGAACACGACAATAAGTCTGTTTTCTTTTGTACTTTTTGGTTTATGCTCCTTCAGAAGGAATCAGCACGGTTGAAATTGCGGGATATCCCTTACAGAAAATTGTCCCCTAGACGGCACATTCCTGGTAGGCCAGAAAGGCGGATTCCTATCTGGGCAATTCGCACTGTTCAAACACAGTTAAAAAAGGATAATATATTCCTTAATTATAATGAAATTCTTCATAAGCTTACTTTAGTCGTAATAACAATAGTGCGCTAGTTCGTGCAGTTGTCTCTTGTTATAATCCATTGTCAAGTGGCGGTCATACTTGCCGTAGACTTATTGCCCATGTCGTCAAGAAGACAACAAGTATTGTGGCTATACTTGATGCTTTGTCTCTGTGAGAACCACTACTTATCCTCTGCTTAGAGGTTCCTGGCAGTTCTGAAAAAGACATCATTGTATCCATGGTTATACAGGAAGGACATGTTCAAATGGGATTGAAGATATTGTCTTTTCATTTGTATTCGGGAGATATATTAATTAGAGGAATCTACCAAGCCATTTATGGTAACAATAAAAACATTTTTCTGCAAGAGTAATATGCTTATCTAGGATATGTTGAGTAGTCAAAGACTAGTGTCTACGCTGGAAATGACGATTAAGGGCTGGATGCATGCATTCCGAGCAGCTGCAAGCTATGTAGATCGCATGAGGATGTAGGTTGCCATTTTAACTTGCTCAAATTAAGAGAACCAATCATCTACACATTAAAACGAAATACTTCCATACTATGCCAGGTACTTGTCTTCCTACGAAGCAGAAATATCTGGACTACAATGCTAGAAACTCATCACGTGTGATATGAATCAGACCAGACTTTTCAGATTGATATTGATTGCAGATAGGCCTACTTGTATTCCACGAGCGAAATAGAATATGTTATTTATTTTAGGTTTCGGTATAGGAACATTTCCATTATACGTTTTTAATTGGGTATTATTGTGTCAATTAGTGTATTGATTTAACCACAATCTCTCTTGGTGTGTATGTCCATTTCATTTTTCACATTTATTAGATTTTATTTGTTCGATAGGAATTTGGAACTACCAGCATAGAGAGCTAATATATATATATCTACTGAAATGTTTGAGATAATATTTGACTAACACATAAACAAAACAACAAATCAAACACTAGTGGGAAAAGTGCAGATCTACAACACAAGACAATTAATACAGGACCAACCACGAGCCCGTGCTTCGTGAGGGCATATGCATTATACACAATCCCTATAATTTATATGATATTTGCTTGAATGTGCGTGAGGGTATACATATAACAACGACTACTACTAAAATAAAAGGATAGGGAATCCACAAATCTGTATGCAAAGTTGTCTACACCTTCTTGAACAGAACAAGATTGGTAAAAATGTGCAAATTAAGCAATTGCTCTCCCAGCTAATCTTTCATATGTAATGGAGGTTTAGACTGAAGCAAGAAAATTGACACGTGCAAACCAACACTAGAGTGTGGATGACGTGGTAAGAGTTCTCAGGAATATATTTCCTCTCGAGAAATACACTGGTCCAGCAGGTCTATCGAGTGTCATCTAAATTACTCACTCTGCCCTTGGCGGACCATATTTTACTTACCCTGCTCACCTGACCTGTGCATCATGAAATCTTTAAAAAGAAACAAAATAGATGGTAAGTTCTAAAGTGAAAATCCCTTATGTGGCAAAATTTGTTTCTACCTTTATGATAAAAAAAATGTTCATTGATCTTTCCGATCGGACGATGGAGATGCAGACAAATTTGTGGATGACCCAAAGAAATCAACGTTAGCATGAGAAATTGTGGCAAAAGAAGCTGAAGCAATAGTGGCGCTATCTGACGAGGAGTAGGGTAACTAAGACACCCAGAGACTGGAGTAAATGATAGCCAATAGAAAGGATCTTAAGTGTTAGGATCAACATCAAAGTCCAACCATGAAATCGCTAATTTAAACAAAGATCAATAAAGGTCTATTTGTGCAAAAGGCAGTCACGGATCTGAATGCAGCGATTTTTAGAATTTAAAAATTGGCTTTGATTAAATGTTTGTTTTCTCACTTAGTTTCATGGTAGGACAAATACAATTCTTTTAACCCATTTGAGTGCTGTGTCTGAGGACAAATGGTTTTAAGGTGTTGATCGATGATTAAAGAATGTCTGCACTGAACGGGTTAAGTTTGGTTAGGGCAGCAGTGGCTGTAAGTATGGTTGGTAATATATATAATACATACGCTTACCACTCCTCTTAACATTAGGTGCCGCCACTGTAAAGCAGGACATACAATGCAAATCAATACAAAAATATTTGATTAAAATTACTCAGGTTTGGAATATTCCAACCCGTGTCTCTGGTAGGGAAAATAATGTATCAATTAATTGAAACGTTAAATTTATCATTATACAGTTGGGGCTTATAATTATTCGTTTCAGTATACAGTTCCTTGTTAAGATTCCCGTGGCACCTTCTGGGAATAGGAGACATAACTCCGAATTATCATCATTAAATTGGTTACTATTCCGTAATCTTTCTCACCAGAGTACGGTTCACAGAATTTGAAAATAAGAATCTCTGGAAAATGGGAGGCCGAACTCCAGATTTGGCTACGGAAATTCTCTTCTTGAAGAATACAACAATTAAGGTTAACATAAATCAAAGCTAATTTTAGAAACCATTTTGATTGGTTGCTGCAGCTTACACAATGGTCGGATATAAAGCAAGGAAATAAATCAATAAATTTAAGAGTAAAGTTCTATTATGCAGACTGCAAATGAAGATAGACCAATCAATTATATAAGGAGAACCAAGTATGTTACAGATTTCAAAGGAGTATTCATGACGATATATTAATATAGGACCCAGCTATAAATTATAGGAATTCTAGTGTCATGGGAATACATAACCCTCTCCCGAGGACACATTTATGTGACAACAGAAACGCGTTAATTCTTCTTTTGATCATTAGCTGCCTACAAAGATGAAGAAAGGTATGAAATGACGATCCACCGAAATTATTTAACTAACTTGTTATCATTGGTTAATAAAGACTTTTTATATTGCCAATAGGAAACTTCTATTTAGCTACTAAAACAACCCATACGTCACAAAATATAACTGCCATAATTTCCCGACCATCGCTTATTATAAAACCTTCTCGAAGATTCAGCCTTGACCCATCATTCCCAGGGAGGAATGTTGGAAGTGAAACACCCTGGATTTTCTTATCCGTTCTTATTCCAGTTCCAAATAATCGACGAAAAAATAAATCTCCCTTTTTAAGTCAGTGGTAGCTTCCAAATGGGTCCAAATGGTCAGGGACACAATAGTCTACTTAGTTGGGGAAGCGGGGCTTTACGATGTATTCAGCAGGCATATCAAGGACTATGTTTAAGAATATTCACCGTAAATTGGCCCTAGAACTGGATATATCCGGAATGAATAAAATGGTTGACACTAGAGATTTTGCAGAATTATTATTCCAGGAATGTGTAATTTTGACAGTAGTATGATCATCTGGCAAATAATTACGCATTTGCGATTTTCGCACACACTTCGGTAAAAACAATTCGAATGACGAAGGTTAATTTACAAATGTGCCTACGATTAATTTATGTGAATAGAGCGTGTTTAGAACTATGCCAAAATATTAGCTTTTGTTTGAAATTTCTGCTGATCATCTTGTGGATAAGATTCGCAAAGGTCTGATCTGAATGGAGGAAGGAGCGTGTTTGCAATGGACCACAATACTTAAATAACAGCACTTGCCATCTCTCATTCACAATGAGGATTTTATCCAGGGGCGGCAGAGGTTATGAGAAAATCTAAGTCTTCAAATCAGTAAAATGATACAGGTATACAGGTGCCTAGTACGCGACCATAATGTAAGGGGACGTTGGAGACGTGTAGAATAAAAACGGACAGACGTATGCTATAGCCATAGTCGATGGAAAATAACAACTTCTTGAAATAATGACTCTGCTTACCGTTAAGAATATGGACTTGTATTTTCCCTGTATCTCTATTTGAGGATCTGCAGATATATGAGCCCGCATCAGACATTTTGCTGTGCTTGATTACGAGGACACTGATGAGGACTTTGGTTTCTATCTTTTTTGTAATCAAAATACCACTCTGTGCATCCGAGTTGACTTTGATGCCATTTTTGAACCACTCCACGTCGTGTGGAGGGTCTGGCTTGCCCGTGGCGTTACAAACCAGATGTACTGTCGTACCTTTCTCTACATATTCTGTTCCTGTTACTTGGACAGCTGAAAGACACACAGAAATTAGGTTAGTAAATGCATTCAACTTCCTAAGTTTCTTTATAGGAGTGATGGTCGGGAGCTTGGACCTTTGTAGCTGCATTTCCCAGCTCTGGAAAATAAAAGAGGACATTAATAATTCCTGTTCCATCGTGGTTCTGTTAATACTGCGGGCAATCCAAACAATCCAAATCCTGCTTGCCGAATCAAATTTTCACCTTTGAAATGTAAATTGGATGATTTCCTTTGCTGTCGTCATCGTGGATGGAATTGATGGACTTGAATAATGAGATCAATGAATGACCTGGGAGATTTGGCAAACACCATTGATAGTACAGACGCTACATTAATTTAACAATAAAAATAAAACAAATGGAAACTGAAAATGTATACTATTGCTTTTTGGTGACCACCATCTATTATCATTGTCGATATCCCTATCTAATCTTATATTTGTGATTGAGAAAGACGTTATCCTAATATTTCCACTGGCGATTGCTACTTTACCCTATCTCTAAACTATAAATTTGCATGTTACAAAGGAACTATATATAAGGAATTACCAAAATAAACTCATAATTTATATTTTGTACTCTTGGGAGATTGGTTAACAAAGATAATCCGACATTCTCTGATACGGTTATCTTTAATCTGGGTATTGCCAATTAAATAATTATGGTTTTACTCACCAAATACTTTGAGAAATATGTGATCCATACACGGGTTGACGTGAATTCTTAGTTTCTTATCTTATGTTAATCTGTTAAAATTGCATTATATCGGATCGCCTCACGCTGGCTGAATTAATTCATGCCACTTGTCGATTAATAACTGCATATCAAGCCTCACCAAATATAATCTTTATTCCCAAACTTCAAAGTTGAGGATAACATTCGGTTAGTCAAAATCAGAACTGAATGATAAAACTATCAATCCGAAGGAAAGCATCAGAAATCCAAAGCTGAGAACACTTTGCTCTGTGAAAGTGATTGTTTTTGTGTCCGATTGCTTTCATTGCACTCTTTTGGGGGGGCTACCATGCACTTTGATGCCGAGTGAAACGAGAGGAAGCTCAGAGACATTAGTAGGAGAGAAAGTAGCCCGTGTACCATTGAAAGCTGAGAAGTGGTAAAAATAAGATAATTAAGTAATAAAATATGAAAATCGATAATGGAATTAAGCGTTACATATTCAGTTAAAAATGTTGTCCCAAATAGCAAGGAATGGACTAGAGATCTAACAAAGCAAACCATGTAAGAATCGAGAGACTAGAGTAAAGGTCAAAGAGAGGAAAATTGTGTAGGATGCTGCAAGAATGGTGAAGCAAAGCGATGGAAGATAGGGATGCAGATTAGTAGAGTAACATAATGATAGTCTGAGTGCTAGATGAGGGATAGAGAAGAGAGCGAGAGGATCTGTCATGATGACATGTATAATAATGCCCCCTAACCATTAGTAGCCAGTATCTTAAGTATGATATTAATGGTTTATCTTTGGCCAGAGTATCAGGTTTCTGAATAAGAAACATTGGTCCTATGCTACACAGACGGCACCAGACAACAAAGCTGGGGTAAGTTTAGGTTAGGGCCTAAGCCTCGCGGGGTTTTAATGCAGCCGTGGTTGCAGCAGTAAAGGCATGAAGAAAAAGTCTGCTAGATCTACTATTAAGAAGAATCAGCTAGTAGTAGATTATACTGTGAGCGATGAGGAAGAATTGGTTCGTTAAAAATTAATGGAGACAATTCTAGGAGTGAGATCCCGGTAACACCATTAGAAGGACAATAAGAGGAGAGGATCGGTGTTGCTTGGGGTCAAAACCACATGGATGGACAAACAGACAGACAGGAAAATAGGTGGCGCCACCATTTGGGGGTGAATGTTTGGCAGCAGAGTGAGATAGCCTGCAGTGGTATATAACAGAGCTGACAGTAGCAGCAGACGTGTATGATTCAAAAGCTTACCTGGACCAAGGGCAGGGAATGGATCGTCTGAAAAATGAGAACAAGATGGTCGGTACAGAATCAGGTTGTGGGCGACACGACGAACGCCAACGTTTGCTAGTGGCAGTGGGTGCGCACACAACAGCTACGCCAGAAGTGCTAGATTGTCTTTTCGCTTGACGAAAGTTAGAGTGCAAAATGCAAGCGAGGCAAGGACTTGAAGAAGAGAGAGTTTAGGCAAGAGAAAGAGGCTATAGAGTGAGAGAGAGAGAGAGAGAGAGAGAGAGGATGATGAGGAGGATAGGTGAGAATGTTAGTACGGTAGTACCGGCTTGTTATATATCAAGGAATATGTGAAAAGGATTGAGAGGTTTACAAACGTGAAAGTTGAGGGGGTTGAGAGAAGGTGTTATTCAGAAGATTGAATTCAGGATGATCTATACGAGTATGGTATTTGTGATGAATGGTAGTGCAAGGAACAAGTCATTCAGGGGTATGGTATTAATGAATTAAGATGGAACATGCAACTGCTTGGCATCGCACTAATACATCATGGATTTGCCGAGGCAAAGGAAGGATTTGACTAACCAATGTTTCTTTCCAGCCAAACAATTTGCCTGGAGCAATTTCATCGCAAATAGATGCATTGCCGTGATAAGGAATATTGTATAAGTATACTACGCCCTATTCTCACTGCTAAATTGCCATTTACAAATTAAAGGTGCATGGCAATCAGATAATATCATATGTCTGCCATGCAGTCCATGGTGCTTTTTTCTCCACGTAGAAAAGGTGCACGACTCATCTATCATGGTAAAACTCAACAGATAAATGATAAACTATCAGTCTGCAGTGGTAAAGGTTAACTTCAATGATTATAATGAGTGTTATAAGTAGGAAACAAATATCTAAATCAAATACTATGCTAGACAACACATGAAATAGTTCCCTTGGGATTGTGATGACTTGCTGGATAAAACAAACAAAAAATCCTTCAAAATGCAAAAGATCTAAATTTCATAAATCGGGACAGGCTATTATTTCTCTCGAAGCAGCCAGTCATTACTCCATTGGACTACCCTTAATTACCCATATGATTACACCGAGTCTGTTAAACATGTCAGTATATTTTACTGCATGATCAGTCGATTTGGGCCAGAACCCTGGAGAAAATGAATCACAATCCTGAAAGCGCCCTTCCATATAATTAACTTTTTAGAAGGGGTGTGATTTATAATGATCTATAATTTAATCTTTGATTAAATTCAAAGTCAAACGTAGACTTAATAGACATTGCTCTAGTCGTGAAATGGCATGGCGTGTGCAGATACATAGGTCTATTGAGTTCTGAAAGACTCATACATAATCAGCTAAAAAGGGCGTCATGGAATATTTAGAACTAAAATGGAATATTTCGAACTCCATTTCCATGCGATTCAATTATAATGTTCGGTTAAAATATAAAACCAACTTGGGGACTCTATAATGCAGTCCTGAAGCATTCTGATTCGCATCACCGGTCACTCATGCATGATTGGGAAACCGATTCACAATCACCGATTCACAATCACAGCTTCATAGTGACACTGTACAAGTGTTTTTCTATGTTTCTTGAATTTGAACGGCAGTATACTTTTGTTTAAAAATATATCTACACTTCCCCCTCACGGGGATTTCACTTGGCCCAGTCCACTTCCACTGTCCAAGGGAAATTAAAGTACAGTTATATAGACCGTTTTCTACAAATTATATAAAAAAAAATACTAATAAAACTTATACATGTACTCGATCTAAGCTACTTCCAGAATTTAGAAGAATCATTTCGGGGCCTAGCAGGGTAAATATTACTTATGCCCACAATTTAAGGACGTTGATGAAAGGAAAATAAACCAAATTTAATAATGCAAATGCGTTATTTCCTTTCGGAACATTCAGGGGGCATATTCTAATAGAGTTATTTCTTCTAGCCAAGAAATAGCATGTCGTTCCGGCACCAGCCCTGTCATTAATGAAATATCAATGGGTGTGATAGAGTTCCGAGTCGCCAAGCACAAAATGATGATATCGCTTCCATGATGCAGCCTTCCTTTACTGTTTATTGATGGGTATATTTATCACGATAATGAGACGAGGCTATCAATGAAGGATCATTGGTTCTTTGATTATAGTCCATCTTTCTCCACCCTACTTCTTTACCGATTATGCCGACTACTGTTATACAATACAAAAACACTTTAATCAATATAGCTTGCAAGCGAATAGGAGTTCATGAATGATTTGAACGAGACAATGATTTCGATTGGTGTTTTAAGTAGCTTTTATCTCATGGTCTGGGCGTACCACTTTTGATCAGGGGTGATTGATAGATATCCAAGCTTGATGTGACGGCTGGAAAGTCAATCCACCGCGAGTGTTATTTTATCAGCGCTACCTCAGGGGCTAATTAAGAGCGAACATCAACATGTCTGCAAAGGGATCGGAACATCATTGTGGAATTTAAAAACCCGTCGAATTCAAAAGGAGACTTAAACTAACTATCGTAGATACATAGATTGCGAAAGGAGTATCTATTAAATATTTCTTAACTATTGTATTTGTGGCCAACTGCCCAAGGTGTAGCATTTGTCAACCCAAACGACTAATTGCTGGACGGACCATTGAAGGATTAATCGATTGATTAAAAATGCACGAAATGCTGATGAAGGGATAGGCTGGCAGGTCCTCCAGAAGATAATGAGTTCCCCTCCATCCTCTAAATATTAGACCCGAAGGGAAAAATTCCCTCTGAGAGGGGTGAAGGATATCGCTCATGCGCTTGGTTACTTGCATCCATTTGAAATAGATTGGAAAGAACACCGAACCCTTAAATGTAAAATGCAAGAAATAATTCAATGGGTCCCGCTTTCGAAGCTCCACGAGTGCTTCTTCAGATTAAATGGGTTGAGGAGATGGAAAGGGCAGAGGCAACAGCCAGGCAGTCCCATCTTATTTCCCGGTCCAAGTTGACAAAGGCAATTCTGCTGGCCGAACACGTATGCGAATTCTGCGCATACACACATGGTTCATCATGTAAGGCTATGTACAAAGTATCCATTAACACTCATATAGTGAGGTTGGTAAAATAAGGAGGGCTCTAACGTTGACAAACGTGTGAATCTCGGCTTGGGTGGTAGCCAGGAGGGCTGAGGTGCATGTTCAATGGCTGTGAGCTTCTCATGGAGAAGGGGGAAGTGTATTGCTCGTGGCCAGTGAAACACGATCAATGGGCGTCATGTTGCGTTATTCCGAATGGTGAAAAATAAAACCCGTGAAGATGTGTAGCCTCGAGGGAGAGGCATAAGAACGACCAGGCCCTGCTGATGTATCGTTGGTTTCGGTCTTTCCCGTCACAAGCACTGCACGACTGGTTGGCTCCACACTGGAGAAGGCCCTGAGGCTCCGCGTAGCGGCAGCCGCGACAATTACTAGCCCATCAGCCAGAGCAGAGAGATCCGCCCCCTGTCTCCATGCTGAAAGAGTGGCCTTAGCAACAAGACGAATGGTGCAAGCAAACTGCATGGCAAGCAGCTTAGCCAGGGCGGGAGCCTAGTCCCATGGGAAGGGCAAGGTTACCCCTGCGACAGCCTCAGATGTACATCCCTCTTCACATCACATGTCTGCATGTTGGCTGTGCCAACACCCATGACGACCCAGGTCCCAGTGGGGATTGAGGCTGTAGAGCCCTTTCCAGACACTTCCTTAAATGCTGCCTAAGTCCTTGCTTGGGTCTATCTAGGTCCAGTAGCACAGATCGATCCATTACTGAGGATGCTGACAAGGTGGTCGTCGAAAGAGGTACTTGAAGAATGACCCTTAATCCCCCTCCTTCTCCGTACTGGGTTCCAAAGGAATCTAAGCACACAGTCTGTAATTATCAGCAAAGGAATAAAGATACAGCCATAAAGCTTTGGTCGAAGGCATTGTAAAAACATCCGGTTGAATCCATGGCTTCATTGCTACAGGTCTCCAGTCCAAAATGGACAATGAATGTCACGGAAAGCATTCTAAAGTGGAGCAAATAACAAGGCTTGCCAAAGAGTCTCTTCAATGGGTCTAAGACTACTTATTTATGGCTGCGTCTTATCCTTGCTCAGAAACCCCTTGCAAGAGAACAGGTGTGAGCTCTAAGGGTATGACTTGTGTTATGAAGCAGTGAAAGCCAAGACCGAGCATATTTCTTTCTGTCGCCAGGGAATCTGGCAAAGACATAAAAGTATAGCATTTCACTGGAATGAGGTAACATTAGCTTCACAGAAGGCCCCTAGCCCTACTGACATTTTGCTCATTTCATTAGTATATCCCCCTATTGCAAGTTTAAAAAAAAGGTCATCATAGTTTTTACGCCAGCAATACGAACCATAGGTAAGGCCTATGTCTGTATGTTGATGTTGTTGATGACGTCTACTTATGTTAATGTTTTGAACGGCGGCTTGTAAAACTGACATCAGTTAACCTTTTCATGTACTATAATGGCCTTGAATAGCATTATTAGGTGCAACTGAATGGAAACCAAGGAGTTGTTCCTATTATGGGAACATTAGCAGGGTGAAAAGGGGCTGTGAAATTGCTGTTGTGTTGCTTCCAGTTCACCGCACTTGGAAACTCTATGCATTAAAATGGGAAGAAAACACGCTTCATGCACCCACTGCGACTAGACACTTTGCTGCTTCCCTAGAGATGTGTAAACGCGAGGCTCGCATGCATAATTCAGTGCTCCAACATCTTGGTACATTGCCTTGAAAGGTCAACGAACAGTTCTAATGGGCAGATTTGTGGAGTCGAATTCAGCGCTTGTCCCGTCTAGGGGGCTGTGTTCAGCCAGAAGATGGTGCCAAATGAACATTGTTGAGGAATGTGCCAAGAGACAGTTGGGAGATGTTCCTTTGAGATGAAAGGCCAAAGGAATATTCCATTGTTAAAAAGATAGCACGATTGAATCTTTTTGAAACATCGTACATCATCGTTGTTCTGGTCTATTGTGTGCGAATTTATATCATGGACATTCGTTGCATTATTGGTTGCCGACATAGTATAGCTGACTTGCATTACACCTCAGGTTAATTCATCTGATTTGACCCTTGATATATTCTAATTATAACCACAAGGCAATTTAATGTCCTCTACTTTCATGTAGGCCTACGTATTCTGAAAATAACCTTACTTTTTGCCGATCTATGCAGAGGAGGCCTACTGACACAAATGTGACAAAACTAAATCAGTAGACTATGCTTTGGCTTACATTGCCTTACATATCCTATTGTAATTTTTCTCTCACATCGTCCTTATTTAAAAACCAACGTTGATAAAACTACATATTTGGGAGTAGGTTATCATGCTCTTTTGGAATTCCCACTTTATTTAAATGTATTATGAAGGGAAATGTCATTTTTATTAGGCCTACTTCGTGGCAGCATTAATTTCCCGCGATGTGTACGCCCAAATAAGGGAAAGTGGAAATGATTCTACGTTAACGTTACTGCATGGTTAGGCCTATCAGTAGGGATCAGTATAATAATACACCAGGATAATTACTAAATCAGCACAGGGTTCAGCTTAAAATCTATATAAAACATCTAATGCAAAGATGCAAGATTCTGCAAATCAAGAGTGGATTTATCGTAACGTTATCTGATTTAACGTTCTCTTAGACAGGAGGCTCCCTTGGAAAAAATTGCAGTAAAAATGAGCAGTAGGGCCTAAGTATTCTCACCCTCGCCTGCAGGGTACCATGCACATCGTCGGTTTTATGCCAATATCTTGACTAAATTCAAGTGTTCGATGGGGACAGACGATATGCAATTGCTTTATCAAGGCAGTCAACCACATACAGCTCCTCTTTTTTCATAGAACGCTTTGGGGAAAAGCATCCGCTCACAGACTAGGCTATATACTTTTGCATTATATAAAAGCGCAACTCGGACTCTTTTAATATATTTAGCACAGCAGCTGGTATGTTTCACTGACCATCAATCCAGATATCTAAGACATCCAACTCTTTCTGTAAGACACAGTGTGAATAATATAGCTTGAACCAAATCGTTTGCAATGGAGGAGATGACGCAGTAAGAAGATACCAAGGTCATGGTCTATGAAGATGAGTTTCTAGTTTCTAGTTGATGGCTTGAATTCCTAACCGCCTGCATGTCCAGGATATCGCTAATTTCGATTGATGTATTAGCCCGAGCATCGTCGATCCAATTAGTTTTAAAATGCATTTTTCGGTGGTGGTTCTACGTTGAGGGGTTTAAACGAACAGCATATTTTCTTGCATATATATATGATAGTTTTTCAACATTATTGTGTCTTGTTTCTTTTTCGCTTAGACATGTGTAATATCTCCAAAGAGTAATATGTCAAAAGGTAGCGATAAAAGACATTTTAAAGATAATTCAAATTTTAATGCAAGTGCGACATTTGCATTCTGTTTCGCTTTCCCGATGTCTGCTTGGATAGTTTCCTACATTACCCTTATGTCTTATCAGGCAGGAGAGACTCTTGGGAATAGTGACAGGCGTGTTTTCCTGTTATTTCCCATTCTTTCTTTTTACAGCCTCCCACTTGCATAGACTAAGTATTTGTGGGCTGGAATCCCAGAGTATTGCTGTTATGCTACTCCACCACCTACTTTAGAATCTTGATGTTTGAGCTTGCCTAATTAAGTGTAATTCTACGAGGGGAAAGAGGATACGGTGTGCATGCATTTATGTTCCATGCGGAGGTTCTCCATCAAAAACTATTTCGGAAGCTAATTAAATGCGCTAGTAATGGTTCGAGATCTTTTCTTCGGCGTCTTTCTATATGTCTAGAATACTGAGCCGTGAATATGTAAATTTACCGAAAGCATTTATATACATCAAT
Source organism: Sthenelais limicola (assembly GCA_942159475.1). Classification (NCBI taxonomy): domain Eukaryota; kingdom Metazoa; phylum Annelida; class Polychaeta; order Phyllodocida; family Sigalionidae; genus Sthenelais; species Sthenelais limicola. The sequence goes on along the minus strand of OW804096.1, from coordinate 108,499,442 downwards.
ATAATGTACTGTATTCAAAATTGAGTGATAAGTAATCGGCTTATGTTTATATACCAGGATACCAATTTGTAAATATTTTTATACAGTCTTTCAATACTGGCGTGGTTACGTTTTATGTGAACAACGATACGTTCTTTTAGACGAGTCACTCTAAAGTAAATCTAATCGATCTAAGAATTTACGCGTGGTCTCTCTATAACGTAAGAATCTATATATGTACATTCACCCAGGAAATAGAAAGATAAACGATGGTGTTGGGTCCCGCTGTATCAAAGCAAAAGCAAGGAAATAATAAGCTTTTTTGGCACAAATCGTGGATATAAAAAACAAAGAAATCTTGTTAGATACAAATACATTGGTCATAAACAGTATATTATGCGGATCATTTTCACAGGTATTAAAAAAAAGGAAAAAAGCATCAAACATTGTTAGGAACGAAAGACGGTTATGGATCAGGTCATAAATGTTAGCTCTGGTGGAAACAGAAAACAGTGGTAGTAGATGGTAATCTTGCTCTTGGGAGAAAATCTGAAAAAGGAAATCCTTAGTCATGTTTAGTTATAAGGAAATAAACTACTGCAATTAATTATCTCTGACAGAAGCTTTATGGTGTGGTCAGGTGCTTGACTTCCCTTAAGGTATACACAACTCACTTTATCATTTCCATGATCTTTAGCTGTAAGAATTTAAAAGAGTTTTCTTCTCTCAATACTAACAATTTTCATTTAAATCAGTCGTGGTGTGCTCTGTTGAATTTCTTAATGAAAATTCATTCAAAGAGGTTAAATATTATTTCATATTTTGGAAAACAATGAACATTGTATTACTATCACTAACTTGATCTATTATTATGGACTTAGGCCTTTGGAGATCAGGAAGAGATTCAGTAAGTATCCATTAGAAAGGATCCATGATTTGGTGTACCTTATTAACACTATGGAATTACAATATCGATAGCATCAACTCAGAGAAAGGACACCAAGTGCTACAAATACACATGGGGCTTCTTTAGATTTTCGCTTAAGCATTTATCAATCCATGAGTTGTAATATTCCCGGTGTTTTATTGTTGGATTATTTTCTCTATATTAACACATAACATGCATTAAGAGTAGATTAGGAAGACATTTATAGTAGGTATTAAGAAAGAAATGTGTATATCATATAATATTAGGATGAGGAGTGAAAATGATACAGCAGAAATTCGGGCTTACTTTTAACGTTGAGTTTTATATCATATGTGGCGGTCTCTTGTTTTGTTGAAATGGCGCAGGAATATATTCCTTCATCACTAGGCCTTACATCTTGAATTATTAGACTCCATTCATTTGTTCTTTGATTGTAGTCCACTGCAATGCGCGTGTCGCCCACAAAGGTGTAAAGCCCAATCGTTAGCGGGTGGTTTTGGTCCTTCTTTCGCCACGTAACCTGAATTAAAAACAGGAGAAAAAACAAATCCGTTAGAAAGGGTAGACTGTTTGGGGCTTGATTAACTGATTCAATTTTTTCACAATACCGGAAAGAAAGTTGATATGTTAACAGTGGTACATTAAACCATAATTATAGCTTATTGCTCCGGGTAAATCCCGAACAAGTAATAAACAAATCAGAATAACGAGCGAGGCATTAATCAGCGTTTATAAATTAAGTAGAATTAATCACGCGGTCATTTATCCGATTAACAGCAATAGAAGTACATTTTTTGTCACTGCTGGTATGTCAATCTTGCAGATAATATTTGGAAGTCATTCATATCTTTGAAATACAACGATACAACTTCAGTCTGATATTGATTTCAGTACATTAGGTATGCTCATGTGACAAAGACAAAAGCCAACGATCCTTTATCTTTTGATGGAAAACAAATGAAGCACCAAAGGACTTTCAAAGGGGAGTTGTACGCTTGGGGACTACAAAGGCACAGTTTGAGAAATGCCGATTCTTCCAAAAATGTTCTACGCTGAGATTATCTCCATATCTGTCAATAGACTGCGATAAGAGAGTTGTACCGTGCTGGTTACAGTCTCCGTGGGATTTTACCTCTGTTATTTCAGCGTTGATTATGCATTCCTATCAGGATGGAGTGCGTGACGGGTCGGCCCCATTCCCCGCCTCTCAGCGGTAATTGCTAATAAAAGTGTTATCAGATTAAACACCCATCACTGATAACTCTAACACGAGCGTGAAACTATTATATCGTTATCATTCCCAATGAGTTTGGAATATAACTTTCCATTTTCTCCTCACAGCACCAATGGCAAGGCACCATGGATCCGCGAAGATGCTGTGAATTCCCAAGCGTTCTTTTTTAGGGGAGCTGAGTTTTGATTCAACATCTCTTAGCACATGACCCCGAATCGTCGTATATGCAAACGGTCGGAAGATGCTGTAAGAATATGTAACGAATATGGACACTCCTGAGACCCACTAGAGTGATACGGCATGATGAAAACCATTGATTCTGCCGAATGTGATCGTTATAGCCAGCATAAAAGGACACTCTTTAGTTCTGTGTATGGGATTCCTGTCAAAATATTCATATAATATTCTTTGGTCTGGGGACACTGCCACAATATCCCCTCTGAATTATGGGGCAATATATTATTGTAGGAAACGTGGCAGAAACAAATGAGCGTTATCCCATGCTTTTTATAGCCCTACCATTGGGTGTAAATGGTGCTGTATGGTCTAATGCATGGGCGTTTAAATGGGTATAAATTCCTCATGGAATTTATAGATATATCAATTCTCCCATGGCGTTTTGGTGCGAAGGGGGAAGCAGAATATGGAATATGTCTGCATTGTGATTGATATAAGACAACGATATTTTATTTGTTCATTTATTTACTGGAATGAATCGTGATCGATGAATGCATGGCAACGAACGTGCAATGAATAGCTGTAAGAATATTGAAGTCAGTCACTGCTGATATGATAATACTAAATACGTTTGAATCATTTCAATTCGGTACACAGCTATACATGCATACATACATCTATACGTATGTAATGGGATATGCAATTGTCCCTGCCCTTTAAACATATATAGAATAACGGAGCAATAATATTATATGCCGAATATGGAATGAATGTCTAATATATAGATGCCCCTATATGTCTGTTGTCGAGTCTGACAGAATATAACATTAAAACTATTATTTGGGATAACCCTCTATACAAAGGGTTCGATGATATGGCCTCTGACAGAGGAGATGGAAGATAGTTACACGAGAAAGGCATTGGCGATTATAAAGGATCACCGGTCGTATTGGAGCAAGGGCAACCATGGAAGAGGAGGGTAGATACAGGAAAAAACTAAATGGCGGGGGGTACCGGTGAAGGGAAAACATTTAGAGGATAGGGGGAGGGAGTGGGGGATAGTTCTATACATTATTACAGAGGATTGGTCCTGTTTTGCTTCATTTTGCTGATAAAGGATAGCCCAGGCATTATGAGTAATCATAATCAGTTTATTGGGAATAAAAACCAAGCTTCGCTAAGTTTTCTGGCCATCCAGTTGTCATCTCCACTCATTCAAAGACTCGGACATATTACGATAATAGTACTTGGTATCTGGGTACGGCGTATATAGTAAGATATGCACACAACTATATGCGGATGATATATTGAAATGAAACTACGTATTTCAGAATTTCTCTTTATTAGCTAGCTTATTATACAATTCTTGACTAGTCATCGTCCCTTTTAATTTCTGTAGAATAAATAAATAGTCAAAGAGCCATGAGGATTAATACCGACCCAAGATGGATATTGGAAAGCGCAGCCACGGAAGCTTAATCTAAACCGGCTCGTTACTCGGTCTACATTATAAAAATATTCAATAAATAGCATGTCATTGGAATAAAGAATCCAGTTTTATCGTACAGCAAAATGGTGTATTCAGGATTACTCAGGGAGACAGGCATCCCCATCTCCTGTAATGAGTGTTTAAATTAATCTCAGACTGCCAATTCAGGGCCGGCCCATCCCAAGTAATGCAAACGAGTCAGCGGATCAAGACCTCCTTTGAATTGCCCAGGGATTAGGGTCCGTTACCAAATAAATTGCATTGATTGATTAAAACTCCTTCCCTCTCGGGTCCCATTTATTCCCACTTTTTGATTCGTGAAAAAAAGCTACGAGGCACGATCTGAATTAAGATAATTTTCTCACCTATCTTCTAGAACATTTCCATGCCATGACCAAGGTCCTATATGGATATTTATAAGCATACCAATGACCCAGGGACCCACATGAGTTCCATTGCATCATGATCTGCTGCTCTTTCTTAGAGTAACGGCGTTCTTATATTTCCCCTATTCCCTTCTACTTAGCTCAATCTGTGCGAGCAGTAGAGCTACTCTTATGGGGCCTCAGATAAATCTCTTATCACTCTGGCTTGTCTAGACCGTACATCCTGATTAGGGAAGAGGGGCTTAGGGAAGAGCCGTGCGACCAGAGAAGATAACAACCCAGATATCGAGACAATGACATTCCTGAGCAAAAGGCTCCTGGCTATGTACCTGGGCGTAGCGATGGCTTTCAAGGTGGCAGGAAAGATGTAATTGATCCGCAGGACATGAACGAATTTCGAACCTATTCACCAATGTTAGATATCGGTGGAGGCTTCCGATAGAGCTAGTCAAAGTGAGTTACGCTGCTTGCTGCATTCTTCCTATTGACAACATTTTGTCATGAGCTTCTCCCCTGCAGGCATTTGTATCGCTGATTGAAATGGAGAATTGTGTTAGTTGCCTAGCCTATGACTGTAGCGAGCCTAGCTTAGGACCTTGGGCTGTAGGGCAGCGGGCTCGCCGTATTTCATTTACGATAGCGTGCTTCTGACGAAGTCCAGTAGCCCTCATATCCATTCAGACATATTATGCCATTATTCCATTCACATTTCTCACTGATAGTTGTCCCCAGCCTTGTTCCCTTCGGTGGCCAGATCGAGTTGGAGCTGAAAAAATAATTCTCTATCGGATGGGCGAATGTGCAACCTATTGTTGGCCGGGTGTGCTGGGATGTGTGGTGCCACGGGAAGGGATGTTTCCATATATTTTGGAGAATTCTCTGAATATAACATACATATGACCCGAGAGCGCTGTGCCCCATGCACCTCCTCGGCGGAAGTATATGGACGATTGTAATTACAATGACAAAGGGGTCATGACTATAACCGGGACAATGTTCATTGCAAATGCGTGATGCACGCAGACATTTGGCTGTTTCTATTCATATCTGATGGTGTACCCTACAAAGATTTATTCTTTCTGGCTGTCTTCTGAAAATAAATGGAATGCTAGAGCCAGAAATGTTTAATCTGAACCATCATAATCTTGACTGTAGGAAAACGTCCATGGAGATTATGAACTATAGTTCTACAGAAGTATGGAAACCCAACTTCAGTTCCAAATGAAGGTAAAATTGAAGAACATAATCAATACTTGAACCCTTCACTTAAATTCTAGAACAAGTGAGCTAAACAATTACTTTGTATTGATTTTTTTTAGGAATACATGTATAGAATAATTTCCTGGACAGTGTTCTGGAGATATAGAAGAAGATGTTAATGTGTAACGCAACATCTAATTGAACAATATTCAATTCCACACACATATTTTTTTTTTTTTGGACATATTTTATTCAGGTTAAACAGGCAGTTACAATCTTCACAAAAATAATTAAATAATTGTGATTTTCATCATGACCTGACCTACAAAGACTCTTTAAATTAAGCATGGAGTTTATTTATAATCCATTCGTTTAATTAATTAGATTTAACATTAACCAGTTTTGAAATTTTAATAAAAGGTTAGAAAATAATGAGAGATGGGGTGATGGTTACAGACTATTAACTATATATTAACTATTAAAGCGAGTGATCTTGATATGTCAAGGATCCTGTGATACAGGAAGTAATTATTTCTATTTACAGTATTCATCTTTCAATATTGGGTTTTTATACAATAGACATCAAAACTTTATACATTCATTCATTCAATTTGACGAAACGATACGGAGAAGCCCAGTCATGTGGGCTACTGTAGTGGTCACCTGTTTAGTGACTCACTTTTAAATATACACATCAACATTTCAGCAATAAGGCGTAATTTAACAATAATAATTTAGGACATAGTAGGTCCTTCTATATAATCATTTGTTTTTTCGGTGTGACTCTACCAGAAGTATGATAGGTGGAGTCGATCAAATAAAGAACAAACAAATCACTGCTACCATAATCATGTAGTATTAATATTTACAATATCACAGTGTATAATATATACAATTTCCTAGCAGTAAATTAGGTGATAATTCAATCAACAAGTTAGTCGATCAGTTGGCATTGGTAGATGTAGGGCAGCGGGGGTTGGTATATAGTTTGGGGTGGGGGAGGGGGCGTAATCAGTATTTTCCGTTGTAAGAGGGTGGTTGGATCTCGCGGATTGGCCATATTAGCCTAACATATAATGTCTTTTTAAAGCCAGACTGAAGGTCTTATGGTCAGGTATATTCCTGATTATTTTAGGTATAGAATTCCAGGATGATGTCAATTTACTTTTTAAACATTAAATATCCTTATCCGAGTTCGGTTGAAAGGATTCTAAAATTGGACCCAGGGCTTGTCTCGTATTCCTAACATGGACCTTAGCTCCATGCTTTAGGTATACCTCCTTGTGTGCCAGTTTTCCTAGGTTAAAACTTATTCTTTTATTAATAGTCATTACTTTACATTCGTCATATAACTCTTCATTAGGCTTATAATAATCGCACTTTAGTGCGACTCGCAAGACTCTATTTTGAAGTACCTGGAGTTTATTCAGTTGTGTTGCAGTGAGGGGGGTTAAAGTGAAGATACTATAATCAAATATAGATAATAATTTCGACTTGGCTATAATTATAGCTGCGTTTTTCGTCAGGTTAGGCCTGATCTTTTTATAAATCATCAACTTATTATTAACTTGCTGGGTGAGACTATTATACTGCCTCGTCATATTCAAGGTTGCGTCTATGTTAATACCTAGGTATACATAGCTATCAACTTGCTCTAATATTTCATTTTCAAATCTTAGGTTAATTATTTTATTTTTTATTTTGTTTTTAGGACCACTTAGCATCACTTTGGTCTTTTTTATATTTATGAACAGCTTGTTACTCTTGCTCCATTTTTGGAATTTAGTTAAATCTCTCTGCATAATATCAACACAATCCTCAATTTTACTAGCGCTTACAAACAACAGGGTATCGTCAGCGTATTGTATCACCTTAACATTCATATCTAGATACCGTAGGTCGTTCACATATACCAAAAACATTAAGGGTCCTAGGATGGATCCTTGGGGGACTCCGTAGTTAATGCATTTTTCAGAAGAAGTATAGTTATTACAGGTGACCATCTGTGACCTTTCTGTTAGGTATGATTTAAACCAACTTATAGTATTTTCAGGTAATCCACAGTCAGCAAGTTTTTCAAGCATTAGGTCATGTGATATAGTATCAAACGCTTTGCTGTAGTCGATAAAACATGTTACCATAAAATTCTTTTTGTTAAAGGTACAATTGATATCCGTAATATATTCAGTCAAAGCCTCAGTGGTCGATCTACCTGGTTGAAATCCATATTGGTATTTATTTAATATATTGTTCTCAGTCAGGTGTATGCGAAGATGATCAGCTAGCACTTTCTCTATAATTTTGCCACAAATATGTGTATATATAAGTCATTTTAGAAAGCAAGTTCCACTTCCCTTTTCGCTATCCCCACATTTCTTAATACGGTTCCCAACGGAACTGAATCTTTACGTCCAAATGAACACCACTCATCGACAAGCGTGGGAATAAACATTTTGGTAGAAGACAGTTTTATCTTTTACAAGAACACTTATCGAAATGTTGGAGTCTGCCGAATATTTTCCCTAATCTCCAAAACGATACTCAACATAAACACAGTTCCAATATAAAATAGAAATAGATTTATGAATGGATAAATTCAGCTTTCAGGAACAGGACCATAATGAATTCCTAAACATAATATATGTCTTGCATAGCAGTGAGTCTGATATTACATCGATATTGTATTCAGATCCTGCTAAATAGGCCTCGTTTCATATACTACTTGACAGACACATGCATATTTAGCATACTACTTGGCCACAAGAGCGGCATGACGAACCTCAGCTTGTACAGACATACGTGGCACAAACATGTAAACACATTGCAAGGCCGTAATAGGTAATTCCTGCTCTTTATATAGATGGTAAGAAACAATTGTTTCTTATATCTACATATATATGCCTTCTTACCTGCACCTAGTCAATTTATCTATATAGGAATAGGAATTTATCTTCTAGAAATGAAGCACATCTTTCCGGCAGCTGGCTTTTAATTACTCGAATTTTACCAAGGAACTGTGTATATTGGTTAAAACTGCATTTTCAGCTGAATAGACCAACCATTCCACTCCACATTGAAGCATTTTTAAATACGCCAAAATGTAAATTCATCTGCATTTTAATGGAGCTCTGCTGTATAGTCTACACGGCAAAGTTCTAAAAAATGTTGATCAAAATTTAATTACTTTCAGATGGGTGAGGAAAGAATATGTTAAGATAACATTCAAATGATGATCAAATATGATGACGAGTCAAATCCTGTTTGTAGTAACTTGTGTTTCAGTAGATCAAAAGCAATATGGTTAGTTCAGGCCTAGCTTGATATTAACTTGCTTCTCACTCCATGTTGATTCTCTTCTGACTCAATGCTAATTTCTAACTAACTCTACTTAAGGTAAACAGACATTAAATATGGTATTTAACCATTGCGTTAACATCCTGGTAGTCTGAAGTAACCAAGGAGAAGTCTCTTAAGCTAATCTATGATTGGAGAAAAGAAAGTACAGGGGTCACATGATCGTTGAACAAGCTAAAGCAGAGAAATATATATACAGGGGTAACTGTTAGGCTATTACAGTGCTAAAGCTTAAAGGTGCTAAAGCCTATACACCAGTCGCCCAATACACAGGAGATAATCCCTAGCTTGTCTGCTAACCTTACTTATTACCAAATATCAAATTATACCAAATAAAGTTCCAATATACTTATCCGTAATTCAAATATAACTTTTCACAAATAGTACAAAAAGTAGAATATTTTATCTTTTGATCCATTGCAGCTGAGAATGTAGCTTTAAATAATACTTCCCCATTGCGTTAGTTCAGAAAACACATGAAGTGAAGAATTTTAAGTAGTGCATGAAAGAGGAGGAGAATCAAAAGGGAATCGGAGAGACAGGAGGAGAATATAGGAAACAGAAAGGGTAGCCAAAGTACATGCATGGGCGTTTACAGCCAGGTTATATTAAAAAGGGCCGTCTCGGCGGAAGTAATGACTGGAAATTGGAAGCCCTTCTCTGCCAATAGACACAATTTGGAGGCAATTTTAAAACTTCCTGGCAGCTTGCACTTCCAACAAGTATCGCTTTCTAAACCAATCCGTCCTCGAAACCACCTCCGATTTGTCCAATCGTCTGTCAAAGACAGGTGCCAGTCATATTAATAGATACAACAACTAGGGTTTGCTTGTGAGATACCCCATTAGGGAGGTGGTATGGAATACCGTGGAGAGGGTGTGTGTGTATGCTTTATAGTGGAATTGGTCCCCCCTCGTTGGCTCCCCCTCCTCCAGTGGGTGACTAAAAGCACCTCAACCTCGCATCTGGTTGCCTAGACCCAAATACAATCTTTCCTTTATGCTGGGGTTAATGCTACTGGTTAGCCCCGTTAAAAGCCATCTGGCTTTTTATTCTAAGCTGCAAGAAGCCTACAACGCATGCTCACTAATGAGCAATGTGCCGGTTGGCTTTTTAAGGGCCCGCTTGGGATGTTTAAAACCCATGCTCCTGCGTGCTGTGCCTTGCTCGCCAAACGTGGCTGGATAGATGATACACCATGCTCCACATTCTTGCAAACATATCGACAGGGTTGCTGGAAACTTATCAATCAAGAGGTCTTTTCAGAAGAGGTAAGCAAGAATCAGAATTATTTTCACATGGCTTCCATGCCTCACATTCGAAAGGAAGCCACTCGCTGTTGATGGCTTTATGAATATATATTCCTCAGATGAAATCCTTATACCCTCTAGATGACAATTAGCATTCATTTTAGCTTAATATCTTACAGACATAGAAGGTTGACTTTCATTTTCCTTAGTGAATGCGTGTCTCAATATGTTCTTATGACTTCCAACAATAGGGAAAGTGATATGGAATACCGAGGGGAGCGTATGTCTGAGTGCACTAAGAGAATGTAGGCTTCTGATTTATGTGTTCTCCAATTAGCACCCTTGGTATAGGGTGCTAGCGTGCAAATAATGCAAACTAAGACTAAGATTAGCAGACAGCATTTTGCAAGAAATTAGATTCCCTTACCTTGGAGGCAGCATGACATAATGGATAATGGATTGTAGGTAAGGTCTCATTATGCTTCTTGCATTGGGTTTAGCTTGCAGAGTGTACATTATCTCTATTGTCAGTCTATGTGGAAGTTGACAAAAACCTCCGGCTAATTCGGTTCGTGGCCAAATAACCTGCTCTAACTTCATGAATGCTTTGACAGTGACTGCCAGTGAGGAATGCGATACGAGGAAGGACTTCTCCTATTCAATGTCCCTATAATATTGCTGGATCTGGATAGGGCCTAGATTCTATGCATTGCAGGGAGAACAATCTATTCCTTCAACCAATAGGCGATTGTATTCACTCAACGATTTCATTGCTTATTTTCATAAGTGCACACACTACCGTCTCCCATTGTTTTCTACCTCATTATAGATCTGTTGTATGTGAATGATTTTTATTCTTTGATACACAGATGCAACTAATTCACTATATTGGATTGTAAAGGGGATTGGCTGCGGTAAGCTCTCTGGTAAGCCTTGCGATGGTTTGGGCTGGTTCTGTAGGTGGACAGGAATGATGAGGTCCTGCCTACATGCTTCACTGGCCATGTCGGACCTCGCCACTTTTCACCATCACAGCACCATCGCAAGGCTTACCGCAGAGCTTACTGCAGCCAGTGGAGACCACCCTTAATGTCACTATAAACCAATATTCCATATTTACATCAATGAATTATAGTTGATGAGAAGGACTCTTCTAATTCTGTTTGCAACCATCAACTGTTTTACATTAACATCTATTTTCTTCAATACAAATTTGTATAAACCCGTCAATTGGGGCCTTTCTGTCAAAGGTATTCTTGATATATTTATCTTTAAAACCCTCTTATAATGGACGTTTTCTAAAGGGTAACTCAGGAACTGCATATCCAGCCACGAGTTGGTGCTGATTGGTGCTGATTGGTGCTAATAAATATATATTATAGCAAATGGCACGACGGAGGGTTCAAACTGACACATCAGAAAACGGGACAGATCCCAAAGTTCCTGTTTTCTGATGTGTCGAGATCAGTTTAAACCCGAACAGAGTGCCATTTGCTATTTATTACACACTTTATATGGATGTTAAAAAGTAAATTTAACTTGTTAAGCCTAAATTTTCGCTCGGGGAAGCTTAATTCACTGCAACTTGTAGGCCTAAGTTACGCGGTCGGGATGACATCATTTGTTTCAGGTTTGTAGGTCAGGCCTATGCTGCACCAATGAGATTGTTCATGTGAACAGTTCGGATCAACCGAACTGCACCCCCAAACTGCACCTTTCTAACTGCTCACATGTGCAATAATGGAGAGTACTGTCCTTTCTGATATGGAAACACATGAGAATCACTTGTATAGTATAGGTGTTACCCCCTGCAATAACACTTCACCGACTTAAACATGGTTCTACGAGTTGCTAACTAGGAATGTATATTACTCTATTGACAAAAGGCTGAGTATGTGAACCATTAGGTTATTGACATAGATCTATTATTGATACACAGTCCCTTTAGATTGAACACTGCATGCTGAAAGGTAATGAATGTAAGAATAACCCCACCAGCTCTATGATCTACGGTCTATAAATAATGCCATACATTCACGTCAATGTCTTATCTTATCAAGCCATTCGTTCTGTTCTTTTTCATATGACCCGCGCCCGTGAATCTTTACTACAAGAGAGGATGCGATTGGACGTCGCTAGCCAAATCACTCGCTGTCATTATCTCGATGGCCGAGTTGACTGCCTCATATGTAATCAAGCGGATACCTTGCCAACTTGTAATTACTCTTAGATATTTATGCTCCCATTTGACTAAGTTAGAGGGGCTCCTATACGCTTTTCAGACACCAAGTGTTTATCTCTGTTTTCATCAATAGATAAACAACGTCTGTATTATCCAAGTGAACTAGATTGTATTGCGTTTACCGCGTGAATTGTCACGCTCACACTAATGTATCGACTTATTTCACGTCATGATCCACATCTGCGATTCTTATTTCTTCGGCTTCATGCAATGCTAATATCCAATTATTCAATTACAGATACCTAAGATCAGAGATCAAGAGCCCATCCAGTGATAAATTAGGTTAGATCTTTTATGCATCTAGCTAAGATATCTCTTCATGAGGCTCACCCCATGATATCGACAAGGCAGCATTTTTCAGCAAGAGGAAGGGGAATGTTTGCATCATGAATTTTTATGACAATCCGATTGTTCCCAAGGAATAGATTTTCTATCACAACATGCACCCCCAAGGGAAGGTGTCCGGGAGGATACATCTCTCCATCATTCCAGAAACTAGGGGTATCCGGTGTGACCTCACTGCTTCGCATTCTAAAATTGTCTCGCACTGTGAGAGAAATAGCATCATTGTGGCTGCTCCAGATTTCAAATGGGCTTTCAATGCTCGATTTTACCCACGGGTCTCGCAGGGTATTAGATAAAATATCCCTGCATTATTCCTCAAGAGTTCCCACCGCCCAGCAGGCGGCCACTGCATCAAATGGGACGTGAAAAGGGGAATATGCAAGTTCTTTAGATCTCGAAGATAGGGCTTTTTACATTGACTTGCTTGTGGGTGGGCGAGAAGAGTGCAAAGCTATGAAGTGTGGTTGAGAGGAGGATAGATGGAAGGAAGATGAATGTGATAATGTCTGCCTCGTCTGACCAGTCGCCAAAGGGGAGCTGTGTGAGGCCCAGAGGCTGGACGTTAATGCCACACAACGATTGCGCTTCCATAAACCACCGAGTGAGTCTGGGGAGCATTCCTTTTAAATTAGTCACAGTGGGGGGAATGGGGAAAGGGAGCGTGGAGTTTTCGGTTCGAAAGTGCAATTGAACTCAGCCAAGTTTTGAAGAAGCATGCTTTATGTGATCCGATCTGTTTACGTTAATGAGCGCAGATAGCACAAGACAGTCCGGTTGCTCAGCGTGAATAATAAAGGTCATTAATGGTCCTTAGACGAGTTGTGGGACAGCCTGATAAGGCTGGACAACTTCGCAGCCGGGGTTCCTCTGTCAAATGTGTTGCTCCTCTGTCCGTCGCCTGATAATAGTAAGTAGTACATGAATTCGGGGCTTTGATGCGGGCAATGTCTGTCAGTTCCATTTAAAGACAATTAGAACTAGCCATTAGAGGGCCAAATGGCCCATGCCAGCTGGCTATGCGACCCCCATAAAGGCCTGGTATAATCGGCCATATGCTCCCCGTATACCTATTGACCCCTAAAACCAGTTTTAATGACATGGATAAATCAGCCTACAACATCCCACCAAAGAGTTACATTTAGGGTTTGAAGAGAGGGTCCACCTTGTAGGGTGAAGGAGCCCAGGGTCGCTACATACGTGATATTCTTATAACCATTAACTAAGGGTTTTGGATTAAAAATACTAAATATATGCCCCCAATTAGACGCTAGAACTTATCAGCAGATCAGATGGCGATACTGTGAAACGAGGGTTAAAGTCAGTCTAGTACGAAATATAAGCTTTACTTTAGTATAGCCAAGGTGTATAATATTATAATGAATAATGAATGAGCTATAGCTTTACAGAAACCCTAAATAAATGGGCAAGATCGCCGACACCAACAGAGATGGGACTATTATCTCTATTGCATACCATCCTGATTCCATCGAGATGCCAATTTCTCAGATGGTTAGTTCATATGATGAGATGCGCATTTTCTTGAGGGAAATGAGTACATATCTTTTTAGATGTCATGGCCACTTAATAACAAAGCCCTTCGACACCATTATTATCCATCATGGAGTTTGGTAGATCCTTATTAATAGAATTACCCTCTTCGCAAGTCGGTCATGCAGACCACTCATTACTTTGGAAGCAGATTCGTTTAATTCGCTATCGAGACAAGGTTTCACCTGAATATAGATTGGCACAATGTGCCAGATAAACTGTACAGGGTCATAAAATATATTGGAATGTGAGTGTGCGTTATAATACGCCCGAGGGTACTGTAGGCTTGCCTTTCCCTGTCATAGCCTACGCAGTCTAGGCGAGACTCAGGATAGCTCCCAGTGCCCTCCATCTGATATCAATACATGTAAGCACGAGGGGAGAATAGGAGACGAGAGAGAGAAAGAGAGCGAGAAAATATTGCTGTAACATTAGGGAAACAACAGCTAAAGCAGTGAGGAAAATAAGTGTCATGCAAAGGAATGGTGAGTAGATGAGATCTACGTTAGGAAATAGAGAAAAAGTGCCGAGAAGAAGGAAGTTTGTGACGGATGAGCAGATCGGCCTCGTAAGAAGGGGCAGGGTGGGAGCACCAAAGACAGAGGGGAATGCAGTCTGTTTGGGAGCGTGTGAGAGATAAAATGAAAGATGAGGAGAAAATGCATGAAGACCCGAGAAATGAGTGAAGATTCGTACATGCAAATGAGGATAGAGCCTGCGATTGCAAATAGAAGCGAACAATTGAGTGGGGAGAATGGAGTAACACGTTCTGCTGTGATCAAAGATGGGGGCGATGACCACAATGAACCATCAGAACAGCGACGTTATCTATCAACGAATGGATCTACTACTCGCAAGAGGTGAACAGGAAGAATTGTTGAAACCATTCATCCAACAAAGTCGGCTGCTAGACTCGGAAGCTGCTAACATATGCATGGGAACGATGGGATCTGTCAACATATGATAGATAGTGAGAAATGATTCATTGTCGCCCGGTTATGTTCATTTGGTGATATAAAAGTTTGCAGGAGTATCCACATACGTGTCAGCATATTTCACACGTAGATTGACAAGGTAATACTTCTCCCCTTCCCAGACAGTGTAACTTATATATTTTATATCGTATCTATGGCTTCAGAAGACTCGATTACCTCTGAAGGAGCGTAATATTAAATGAGTTAACTTCGCCTCATCGCGCAAGTATCGGACTTCGAGGATCTTTTATATGTAACACTGCTTTGGCCCCATGTTAATAAAGAATAGGGTTAAATATTGCCTATAAACCTGTCGGCATTGCTCTTCGTTTAATCAGCTGGAACACTGTCAATGGACATTAAGTGACATGATTTATTTACAAAGTAATAAGGAAAGTGGACAAGAGTGGTATTGGGTTCATCAATAAATTAAAACTGAATAAGTAGGCCACTATCAATATCAACATTATCTCCTCCTTCATGTGGGAGGGGATTTACACAAATGAGACAGAGGAGAATTTAAACCGCAGGCAAAACAATTCCCATGTCATAATGTAGGGGTCGATTTGATTTGATGTATTTAAAGATCTGACTGCGACTGGTATATTCTTGAATCAGGACTTGTGTGGACTGGTCTAGAATAGATAGGTAATATATTGTTCCATCAGATAGAGGCCTTCACTTCTTTTGATGGAGCGCCCATGGATTGTGACACCGTTGTCATCCTAGAATGAGAAATTTATCTATTTATGATAAGGGTTTAGGGCGTTCTGGGTCCCTACTTTGAGAACCCTGCAAACCTCTTTCCTTACATGATTTCGGAGCTCCCTTGACGGGCTTATAAATGCTGGAAGCATGTCAACTCATCTCGGCGAACCTATCGTTTCCCACGACAATAAAAATCACTTTTGTGTCCCTAACTTTGGGGCGTCATGTAGGCGATACTCAAGATAGGCGCCGTCATAAAAAGGCGCGCAAGGCTTGGGCCCGGGGCTTGCAAAGAAAACCGGAGGATGTGATAGATTAGGACGGCGGAGACTGCGCCTTAATCCGGCAGATTTATCGCGCTACGGCCGGGCCACGACAAAAGGTAATGATCGTCCCTCACCGGCCGACAAATGAGCTTTGATACCCAGCGCTGCCTCCGACCACAGAAGCAAACAGATAACATAGCAAGTGGGCAGAAACTGGTACTATACATATCGTTGTAAAATGTAAGGATACGATTAGGAGTACTCTGTAATTAACCGTCTCAACTACGAGGAGAGGGATTTTCACATTCACCGTTCAAAGATTAGCTAGCTTTTCTTCATTTCCCTCAATAACATGTGAGTATATAATTATAGGACTTCGTGAATAGATGGATATGTATCGCCAGTCCTATATATCTGTGTATATATATATATATAATATACGTTAATGAAAATAAACGCTTGGTACATCTTAGGTTTAGGAAATATTCACCTTTTGTAACTTATAATATGCTCTTATTTTGACAGTTATTCAAATAAATGAGCTAATGCTAGCCCGTTCCAGGCGGGTGGTAGTTCACGATTCCCCCACTGGTGGGCATGGCAGATCCTGTGCGACACCGCGTATTCCATCTTCGTATCTTTCGCTTGTAATCCCCATTCCTTTATTCAGTCGATGCTTCCATATACATTTTGTTTGTGGTCATTTTATTTCTGGAGACAACAAAGCAATGCTATTTAATTCCTGCTATCCTTCCTGAGTAGAGAGACATATCTAATGTGAGATGATATAGATCTCTCAATCATGTTTGTTCATCTAGTCAAGGCACAACAGAACAGAGATGCCCTAAAATTCACATCACAAGGTCTTGTGCCATGCGTTAATTGGTTTTTATTTTTCAAATGGAACTATTTCTATAATTAAAAGGACAGAAACAGAAAAGTGCGTCTACGATCCCAGATAGCAAGGTCCGTGACAGCTGCACGGTTGCATGTGGGTGCATACGTGTAGAAAGAAAGTGAGGCGCTGCCGAGGCGCTGGGATGGTTAAAGCGACAACAATTTTATCAATTTTTAGAGGTTTTGTTTCCATTGCACCTCCTTTGCTGTAGCGATGGTAGGGAGGGTGGTGGTAGTTCTGGTGGTCGCGGCGGAACTGCATGGGTGGGTGAGGATGAACACGAAGAAACAGTACTACATCATTTTATTTTTAGATGAGTGTGATGATGATTGATCGTCTATCTGATGAGCAAGTCAAACTGTCAGGTGGGAAGTGGTGAGGAATGGGGAAATCCAAGAAGAGATGAGAAAGGACCGTCCTTTTGTTTCAGTAGAACAAAGTGCCCCTGTATAGGTGTACATAGACGAGCGTGAGTATTTTATTATAAGGCAACACATGTAGGCCTAAATGTGGTATTAGGAAACGAATGGGACATATATAAGTATACTGTGGTGCTAAATTCTGATATAAGAAATAGGGAGTTAAATGAAAATTAGAGGAAATCATTAAAAGAGAGAAGGACCAATAGCAAAGAATTCAGCCTAAGGCTATGGATATCATAGCCACTCTATTTGGCTCAAGAGTAGCCCTCGCGGCAATATTTGTCACTGACAAAGAGAATCATAGCAGCAAAATATTATCGCCTGACTTCAGTGCTCACGGCAAGCAAGGCATACACAATATCCCCCAAGGTGTTAACCATTGACACCTCATATGCTTTGAAATATTTACGGTCAGTTGGAAGTGAAAATGAATTCTCGCCTAAACGAGCCACTCATCTTTTGCAATAGGTTAGGAACTCCATTATACCATTAAATGTTTTATGATTTATCTATATATACTCTAAATCTAAGTATTACTTCATGCTGTATGGCAGACAAGAGGCCATATCTGCCACTTTCATAATTTGGGCAGCGTGCACATGTTGGCAAACCAAATAAAACAGAGCACACATCTTTATAATATGAATAGATTTGGTTTATGAAAGCCCTAAATGTAATAAAGGATCAAACAGTATCTACTAGTATAAGACTCGGTGTGACGGGAGTAAGCTTCAGAACCCTAAAAATATTCTGCATTTGATCTGCGCTTTGACCAAAGACTTCATACAGGCAGATATCGTACGTCGGACTTTGAGTCCCTTATTACATTCGGACTCAGAGAATCGTGATTTATGAAGGAAGTCATCCATGTAGCTTTCTTCCTCATAGTTCCACTGTAGAATCAGTATGTGCTTGTGCTTTCAATGCACGATACCCTTCTATGTGCGCTCTTTACTTCTGGCACTGTCAGCAGTTTCTGATATATATAGCAAGGCACAAAGTTGGCATCGGAATGACATGTATCTGTATTTCTTATATGTTGAGCCGCATGCGTCCTCCACTATGTAAGAATGGTTTCCAAGGGAAATCACGTACACACGAAACTCTAAAGTTGTTGATTCAGACGTCTTCTATTGTACTACATCCAAGAGAGAAATATCTATAGGATGCATGGGGGAATATACATAATATTGAAATAAGTATGGAAACGGAGAATTCGTCTGAGTTCATACGGAATAATCTGCCTTGCGTAGATCTATGAATATATGAAAGGAAAAATGAATGGCTTCCCAGGGTGTTCACAAAATAAGTACAATGCAATTACAAATTTTTGTGTCAGCGCGGCATCAGCTGGAAGAATATTGATGCATTTCCCTAAGAACCAAACAAACACTTGTCAGGATAGGCGCCTTTCTCCATTCCCTTTTGGCCCAGGCCACCTGCACTTGAAGTAATCTATCATAGAGACGAAAGCGAAATATTACAATGTTTAGAAACAAAAAGGAATCATCGGAGGGGACCGGAGATGTATATATTATACCCAGGGGGTGAAAGAATGGTATTGGGTGCACTCAGCTTTTTGATGGCGAAGGGGGGCTACCACGAAAATAACAGTTTCCTGCGAGTGGTAATGATCCCTTGGAGTGCTGTGGCATATGATATAAAGAAATATATGTTATCAAGCTGGGGCTTTAGACACATACAGTGCTTCACATCTCATTCCTCAGCGACCACCATCCGTAAGGGAGAGTGTGGGCCTGCGAACAAAATGCCAAGGAAGAGCGATTTGGTAATTAGTTTTCCATTTCGTTGGATGACGCAGTGAGTGAAGAAGTTTGCTTTTGGGGAGTTCGAAGTATGTCCTCGGGATGGGTTTTTGGATGGTGATAATAACCTATTAGCCGTGAAAGATATACTCCCAACGCACTACTTAATGTTATCACGCTTTCAAAAACCAAGCAGTGGGTTATAGCGCTGAGCTAGCATCCATCCAATTTTCTTTGCCCTTCCTCAAAATCTTGCTTCTTCGACTGAATCAAAAGTCCCTTTTGAATAGGGACAGGCATCATTTATTTATTATAATCATATCGCATATCATATTAAAAAGGCCCTTCTTGAAGGCTTAGAGGGACATCACTTTCAGGATCGCCCATATGATACATCAAGCAAAATGGTCCATCCAAGAGTGGGTCCGGTTCACAATGAAACGTAATTTTCTCAAGTTTGACTGACTGCTTGCATGTAACTTATTCTGCGCGCACCATGCCAAGAGTGTCGCGCCATCTAGTGCTTACATATTTCGAATAACGCCCCTAGTTTTATCAATTCTGTGATGGAGATGTAGCAATTTACAAAGGAACAGAAGCACAGCACAAGCACATCCTTCGCTTAAGTTCCTTAATGAGGCTCAGGTTAGCCGTGGTTTGTCGATAGGTGGACCCATCTAACATTTCCCCCGGGCGTACTAAAGACCCTATAGGCAACATCATCAACACACCATCCCAGCATCATACATTTCCCTCCGCCTCACTCGCCCCTGCCACTAATCACAAAGCAGGCCTTCTAGAAAAAAAAAAGCAAAAACTATGTAATCTCCCCTGATACTGGCAAACTGATACTACAACTATGTTATATCACACACACCGTTTTTGGTAAGTACTTTTTACGGTTGTTATGCCTCTATATAGAACAGAATATATAGTGCGCAGGAAAGTTAATTTAGCCATATTGCTATTTTTCGCTGGCATGTTTGGGAGGAACCTTCAGAAATTCCCCATTACAGCGCCCCTTCTAGTGGAACTAGGGGATGTGTTATTCTTAAGTGTTGATAATAAATGTGGACACTGACCAGTAAAGGCAGTGGAAACGTGTTCATGGATGTTGCCACATGTAACATTATTTTGATGTATTTGGCGTATACCTACATTTATAGAAGAACCATCGTGAATCAGTCGTTTATATGACCACCTTGCTAAGACCTTAACCAAAACAAAGTCTATTGGGTTTAAATACAAAACCACTAAGACATTTATCCATGGTACATTAAAAAGTCCATTTGTTAACGTCACCGTATCTGGAAATAAGCTGGCAAGCCCGTAATTGAAATGGCACTTGAGTGCATGATTGGAACTGAACGTACTCCTTCACGTCAGAGGGTGGTACGTGCTGGGGAATCTCTATGTCTCGAAAGAGAAACATGGCGGGCGTGAGCTAGAACATGAATGGTGGGCAGCTCATACAGGGCCAGTGTTAAGTAGTGACCCATCTCCGACCGTGCCCACCTCCCCTTTCAGCATATCTGCTGAAATCTGTCACCTTCCCTTTATCCATCACTCCCCTCCACTTGAAGAGGCAATAGAGATGCTTATCGGATGCACTAAAAGGGCCTATTTGTATTGGGATCACAACTCTCAGAGATCATCTGGATTGGTAGTGTTGAACAGGCTATATAGATCTATACAACAATGTATTGCTATATCTTAGTACTGAGCCCCGGGGAGAAAGGCACCAAGGGGCTTGTCTCAGCTTTACTATATCCATATACCATAGTGACGAAGTTGTCTTCTTCACTTTATCAGGCGATCAATCTGTTGTTGCTAAAACACTGAAGCCAGACAAAAATGTCCCCAGTCGTCTGCTGGGCCTGCTCAGAACCTTGCTCCTTCTCGGACGATGGCATGTTCTTATCTACATCGGTGTGTGTCTGGAATATGCAATGCTCCCTAAATTCAGGCTATCTGATTGGATGGCACGCTTGTTGTTTGGAGAGAACACCATCTTGGGAGCGCCAGAATTCCCTAGATTCGTTTCTCGCGCCTGGGCACCCCGACAACACGCAAGGCACAGAATACCGAGAGTGTATTTTTTCCCGCCTGTATTGAATAAAACGAGCTCAATTTTGTAACATCCTTCCTAAATACTCTCTGTTTGCCTCTCCTTACGCATTCATCTTTGGTCATGGCACCTCCACCTCTCTTCAATTTCCCCTATATTCTCTCGTCAACACGCTTATTTTCTGTTATCCCCCGACACCTACCCTACAACACCCAACTCTCATCCCCTTCCAATCCCCAACACAGGGAGTTTTATCAGAAAATACAGAGAGCGACCTGCGAAGGTTGGTTTCCTAATGAAGGCAGCACCTGGAAGGTCAGCGAGCGCCCCATGTTCCCAGTCTGATAAGCGATTACAATAACCCAACATTGGAGGAGGTGGCTGCCCAGGTCGTTCCTGAGGGTCACTACAGCCTTCAAGCAAGGAGAGGCCAGCCTACCCTTGCATAGGCAAGTCGCTTGTTGGGGCAGGGCAGCGTACACATCTTCAGTTGAAGTCATTTGGCATCTCTGACCTTGTACTAAAAAAGAGTTGACCCTCATATATAGGCGCGCCCATGAGAACGTCTGGCCTAACGCCCTCGCGTTCCACCACGCGGCGCGCAAATCAGACAACGGAAATGGAATTAAATTATCATGCTACAACCGAAGGTAGGAGGCCCGGATGTTGATGCCAGCTGTAAATATTTCATATTGCAGGAACGCCTCCTCTTTCCCAGCTAGACCTGGCGGGCATTGTCAGACCACCTCACCACAATCCCACTCTCCTCCTTGGCCAATCAGAGTGGGCCGATACAGGGACAACTGCCCTTGGGGCACATAGTGCTCCTGATAGTCCTACAAGAGACAACTCTGGGTCCTAGTCAAATTAATCTCCAGCAGGTTCCCTTGTGCCCTGACAAATAGGTCCATCCACAGCTTTATACTCTTTACAGTCTTGAGCAGCCATACGTAATATCCTATGCTTTGATGTAGAGATTGTCTGAAAAACAGATTTCCAAGCTGGCACTTTTCTGTAATGGTCAGCTTGATTAGGGTAAAGTTAGTTTGCACATTTGCTTGGGTGCATCTCAATGGTATTAGAGGGTCTTGATGAGGCGGTCTGTGTGGCCAAAGTTTAGATGACCTGAGCTGGGCGCGGTAAATCTGACCTTAAGTGGAACAAAGGACCTCAGGCCTTTAACTATGATGTCTGTGCAGTTACACTCATAGAAGGCAATCTGCTCAAAGGGATGTGTTTTCCCTAGAAAGACCCTCAATATGAAGAAACAAGGCTGTTTGGCGAAAATATTTCTTTTGTTCTTGAATAAGGTAGACGTCATTTTCAAAAGCTTCTATGTAAGGGATAAACCTCTGCTCATTCCTCTGGAAATAGTATATCTTTAGGGCATAACACGAACGTAAAGAATTGTGATCGAAAAAAGATTCAATGAAATAGGAACAAGGGAATATATATATTGTTAGCGTTTCCATTTGCATTAGAATCAAAGCGCTGATTAGGTCTAATTAAGGTCAAATCATTAAGATCACAATGTTGTCTGAGCCCATCTTGGATCTCCCGGGTAGTGGTAGCATCCGGTGTTGGAGATGCCATAATGGAGAATCGATCCCAATAATTACCAATCCCTTTAATTATCCGAGGAGGTCAGTGAGCCCAGCTGGGGCGGGGAGGTAAAACAGGTACAGGTAGCTAGGTTGTCAGATAGAGGTTTATTCCAATAGTCTCATAAATGGTAAAGTACAGGGTATCAGCACAACAATCAAAGTAAGTCCAGCGCAACAATAGTAACGGCACAAGAAGAAGAAGTCGAATAACACTTTTACAGAAGAACGCAACTCCTTTATATACAGAGTAGGTGCTACGATCAGAGCTCATTATACATGCAATTCCCATCCGAGCTCATTACACATACAGTTCTGATCCGAGCTCATAACACATACAGCACCCATGCCCCGTAAATCACACAGCGAGCTCCTCTTCTCCCTCCTACCCACCCCAACTCCCCTCCACTCACCCAAATCCACATCCTAGGGGACAAATGAAAGGGCTACCTAGTCCGGGGAGGGCAGGGGTCAGATCAATTAAATAGCACAATTAAGGTAAATACAAAAGGTAATCAAGAAAAGGGTAATTAAGAGGGGGGTATGGCCCCCAGGCTGTCCTACTACAATATGTTTAGAAATGATGCATGAGCGCCTTCGGAGATTTCTACAGCCAGTCTCCCATATAATGGAAGTTGACTTTAGACATACAATGTATTTAATATATCCATATTCATGGGATAAACCAAGGCACACTCAATACAAACATGTTCAATTTGGAAAGCGTGATGCTGTCTCATACGTCCATTGTGTTCGAGCAAGAGTTTTTGATGAAAGGCAACAGCCATTTGCAAGGCGTTCTACAAAAACATGCATGTGCCCGGAGATTTATTCCCCCTTCATTACCACATCCTTTCTATTGATCCTGAATTACTGGGGTTCCTCATATCCGGAGTATTGTTGATTTTGGGTGCAGGCCTACACATTTACTGGAGCCTCGACGATAACGCATGCATTTTACTTCTTAACACTATCAATTGTTTGAAGCGCACTGCATACAAATGGGAGTTTGAAAGCAGGTGCATTGGACCCGGGAGGTTTCAACAGCAACTATCCAATGCATAGCACCCCCTACCGGTTTAATGATACCATAATCCACGCCTTTGAAAACACTGATCATTTTCCTAGAATGAGCAGAAAAAGGAGCGAATGCTGCATAGATTGAACGCATCTGCGTTGAGTTGATCTGAGACCAAATCCACCTGTTTAGAAGGAAATCTTTCTGCGGTTCGCCGAACGAGCTTCACCACGCAATAAAATCTGTCGTCCTGCCATCCACATCGCCGCATTTCACGCGCGCGGCGACAGTTTGGAGTTTATAGCTCTGGAACATTGTGTCTAGTTTCTGTACTTTCTCACGTGAAAGCAACAGGGATCCATGCTCTAGGAGAAAGACTTTATTATTGATCATTGGCACTTGCTATCACCCATACTACTTTTGATGCATAGGCATCAAACTGTGAAGAGCGACTGCTTTTTGAGGATGCAAAATAATTCTCCTACCCTATACCATACATATATGATATGTCTATACGGATGGAAATCTCTTGTTTCTAGACATAAAAACTGACCATTTTGCTTACAACGTAGCGCAGTTTAATGGACGGGTGGGCATGAGCGGAATAGAAATCCTTTCACATATAGCCTGAAGGGATGGTCATTCCTTATATGGTCTATTTCCATGGCGACACACAACAATATTCAGACTAGATTAATAAAGGCATTATTCATCTCGGAGGAACTCTCAGTCCTGCCCCCATTGCCATCTTAGAGTCACCTCGCCTACCTCTGACCGTATCTTTAATACAAGATAATAAAGTAGAATTGCCAACAAACCATGAATAATTCACTCGCCTCTCTCATTTTTCCCACACTGAACAGAAACCACAGCAAACTTTATTCCTCCACGCGTCTTCATATATATCCATTTTTCACGGGAGTGTTGGGTTTTCTAGCGTATACTGCATCAAGGAGAGAGCCTTAAGGGGCTAAATCACAGATGGATAGGTCAGTAAGGAGAATAGGTCAGGGCAAGGGCGACATGTGAAATAGTTTTGAAAATGGTTCTTTGCAAAGAACCATTTTCAAAACTACATGTATAATACCATGGAAATATTGTGTTTTAAGCAAACTTAAATTTGGAAGGGTATAAACAAGAACATTAAGTATAGCAATTAGCTTCGCCTTTTTTATCGTTCCAAAGGTATAGTAGACACATGTGCCCGCCGAAATCCAAATACAATTAGGTTGTACAATATGCTGAGATGGTAAATAGCCGGCAGTGAAAGGCTGCTGTAGCGTAGGCCTTATGAGGTGATCGTCAGAAATAGTAGCATGAATGTTTCGGCGCCTCTCCAAGGCTTCTGTCCTGCCAAGACCTTCTCTGAAATATTGACGGGGGTAAAGATAAAGACTAAGGATAGCAGTAGGTGTTTTTATGATTTGCTCACTTCCATAGGAGAGATGCCGCTGGACGAAGCTCACAGCCTCAGTCTTTAAAACTCCGTACATAATGCCAAGATCTATAGGCGACGATAACATTAGGAATTACTTGTAACACCATCTCGGGCCTGTAGAAGCACATAAATATTTGATTCACCGCGCCAAACCTACATGATTTAATGAAGACTAGTGCAAGGGAACGGGCCAAAATCAGCAAGAACGCTGCCAAGACTCCGCCATAATTAAACAAGCGTCAGTTTTGATGTTCTTTTTAGTTCTCTGTGTTACCTATTAAATTGCACTAAGATCTTTACTGATTCGTCCACATTCAATATTTACACAATTGGTTCAGGACAACCAAGGTTTTATTTCTAATAACAAGCAATATTCGCAGCGACGGGCTGTATTTGGATGACCAAAATCAAGGTGATCTCCCAAGGGATATTTTAGGATTTATTTGACAAACCGTGTTTACTGTATTTTGTTTAAATCTATTACCACCTAACAGCTTATTAGATTTGCCTTTCTCTCGTTTTCCTAGTTGAGTCTGATACATAAAGGAGCGATGAAACCAACAGGGGTCTGAGTAGTAGGGGAAATAGATTCTTTGACGTTAATTGAATACCGAGTTCGTGAAAGATAATGTGAAACGTTCATCTTTTGATCATTATCTTTAAAGGTTGCTGTTATGGTTGGAAAGAAAGATGTATCATAATTTACCGAGGACCAAATAACAAGTGGACGGAACAATACATTTCTTGCAAATTTAGTTGTTACGTGTCTTCTAAATAGTTCTACATTATTATTATAACATTTAGTATAACTTATTTCTAAAAGAATGGTATTAAAACATTTAGTATAACTTATTCTTAAAAAGAATGATATTAAAAAAATGGAATGGACTGAAATTCTCATGAGATAACCTATGGATAGATCGTCATAGTAAAACACTGTCTCACACAGTGAAACAAATTTGCGCAAATATCATTCTGGCTAATCCTTCCCTGAATCAATCCAGCCAAATGATAAAACATCAGCACAAAACAGTATGCACAATGCTGTGACTACATCGATATTGAACATTCGTAGTCGCAGCCTATCGAAATGGCTTTGATGCCGCGAGATCTGCATTGTTCTCAAACAGAATATCTCCTCTGTCATATTGTGTATGAATATGAAAGACAATCTTCAATTTGTTTGTGTAAGGACACTCGTATATTTATTAGCATACGCCGGTGTGCAATGCATCAACTAAGTTGGTTCCTGTTTCACACTTCTACCTGTAGGGTGTAGCTAGCATACAGAGAGAGAGAGAGATAGAGAAGGTTGTGGCGGTGGTGGAGGGGTTGGGGGTAGTGTTGGTGGTGTAGTTTGTATGAAGATGAATGGCCTTACCTATACCATCCACCTTGTCTATGGGGAGTCTATACATTGCCGCTATTCTATATGAGCGATGGGCAGTTTTCTATAATAGCGATAAGGTGAGAGGACATTCAAGCCTGGGGCTAGGTTGTCAGGGTCATAGCTTCTCATAAACACCGAGTTTCCTATTACACTTTCGCTCCATACAGTCTACCATATCTCCCATGTTAATGAGTATTTGATAATTACCAATGTGACCTTCCAAGCATGGCCTCCCTGTAGACTCTCATCCGAGTGTTGGTGTCTTTGTCGTGATGAAAAGGCCTGGCAAATGTTCATCTGATAGGCACTACCTTCATAAAACGCACACAATACACACGCTTATATATGAATCGTGCATGGACGAAGTGCTTGTTACAGACATTCTACAAGCAGGTGATCCTTTATCAGCACCTTCAGAGACACTCCTGATTTCATATGTCCCAATTTTCTTGTATTGAAAATTATATCGTCCTATATATATAGTTTCATCAATTATGCTACCACCTCCCCCAAATAATTGCTAGTAGTATTAGCATGACTGTTTGGATCATACATATTTAATTGATTTATGTATACATTCTGAAATTTGCATTATTTTACCATTAGATCATGATGTTAAAGGTATTTGGGTGTTATGTAAATGTTCAATTCATACAGTGATTATTAATAGGCTGGGGAGAAGAACACCTTTCGGTGGGTGGACTATGACTTTTAACTATACTGAATGTCCAACGACCTGAGGCTAGGGTTTCAGGTAGCTTTCAGACACATCCTAAATCATCGGCACGTTGGACTATGATTAAGCAGAGGCCATCTCACCCTCTGACATTTTCAGTGACAAGTCAGGGCAATAAGAAGGGCATCCCATGTAATTTATACTTGGCAGTCGCCCTCTCAGCGAATACCTCCTATTAATGCGTTCTCACCCCCGGTAGAATGGATTCACATAGAATGTCATCCTTAAAGAAAGTGCAGCGCCTCTGGTAAAAGGTCTTCCTCGCCATTCACTCAGGGGTAAATAGGGGGAACCTGGTAAGGGCAGCGAAACAAGAATCTTTCATGTGGCTGTTGTTGTTGGACAGTTGTTGTTCGTTTGCCGGGACTATTGCCATCCAGAGCCTCTCAGATCAGATAACAATGGTATGTCAGTGATTGGACGCCTACTGCGTTAACGGCTTTCCTGGCCCTGCATCGTGTATAATCAAGGAGTCTTTTTTTATTTTTACAGATAATTTTATTCATACTGGGTATCCCAAGTCCCTTCGTGACCTTAATGATTTGACCCCTAATTAGACCTAAACAGCACTTTAATTCTAATGCTAATGGCGACGCTAACAGTATGAAAACATGGGGATATGGTTTGATCTCCAGAGACAGGTAGTACGAAACGTGTCTAGATGGCTTTCCCCGTCTTCAGATTCTGTCGATATTTTGCGCATTATTTTTAATTCGATGTTATATGAATCCCAGTATATAATACACATATATATGAAATACAGTTAAAACTATCAGTTGGATGGGATTTGTTTCCATCTACGGAATGTAGTATGTGAGTCTACATACGACTACATACATTACTGAAATATCAGAGTAATTATTAATGTGTGTACATCCTGAATTTTGAGTATGCATACATAAGCACACATAAGACAACTAACATACGAATAAACGACTTCAAGTTCGGGTATTGGGATATCGATTCCTACTTTGCAATTATTCTACGCCACCTCAGGATGATTGGACATTGTACACAAGTGAAAAGGGGATAAAGTAAAGTATTTCAGGGCGTTTCCATGGACGCTTTATGGATCATTATATTCACAGGTGTGAAGTAAAAACTTTCGTTTCTGAGCGAGAAATGTGAAGGAGTTTTATCCCTTGGTTTTCGCCCCCAGAAATGCGACCGACTCTATCACAAGATGTTTCTAGACACTAGGCTCCAATTTTCTTACCAAAGATGACTTCGGTGGCAATCATAACATTGGATCATGATGTGAGGTCTCAATCCATATGCATGCAGTATACTATATGAAGTGAGTGGCATAGGTTAAATATATATGTTTTCTCTATGATACTTATAAGGTCCAAGTTGCGTATACAATGCACTTGAATTTGCATCATCCATTGAACAAATTTTCTTCGTTTTCCTATGTATGTGTATACAATATACTATGTATAGAGATACAGGTCTATAGAAGTAGAAGCCAGATACATGATTTTGGAGGGTGATCCTTTCAGGTTATAGCGCAACCTGTCAACGAGTACTTTGATGGTTGA
The DNA here is from genome assembly GCA_942159475.1 of Sthenelais limicola. Classification (NCBI taxonomy): domain Eukaryota; kingdom Metazoa; phylum Annelida; class Polychaeta; order Phyllodocida; family Sigalionidae; genus Sthenelais; species Sthenelais limicola. Next base: position 108,470,484 of record OW804096.1, on the reverse strand, counting down.
CTGGCTAATGTTTAACATAGCATATATACAGAGATATGAGAGTGGTATGGGGATTTGGTGTACACGTCGAACCATACTGCACATATTTATGAGAGTATTTCAAGCAGAATGGTACTGATAAGGAATACTATAAAAACATTGGAATCCTCTTGCATTGCGGTAGCCAGCTAATTTGACCATAACAGATATCGCTTCGAACGCATAAGGAAACACTATGGTATAACATATAAGAAATAGTTCAACGACCCTCATCTACAAAAGGTAATAGATGTCCTTATAATACTATGAAAATAAAGGAATACCATGCTAAGAATGTGATTAGAAAGTTCATCATTGGTAGGCTACTCATACAAGTAAAGGAACAGATGTTATGTTTTATGACATTATTTCCCATCAATCCCTTCTGGGACCCACCTGTATCTACAATCTTAAATCCAGATCATGCACCCTCTTTAATACGTCACCTTACACAAGGTAGTTTTCGACTTGGTCATTGATCGTTGCTGCCGTGGAATTTTTTTTGTTTATGCTCGAGGCATAAATCTATAGGGTGCATTTCAGTGCAATATCCGCCCATGTTCAGTGTCACGCGTTTCGGGCTATGCACGTTGTCAGGACACGCACTGTCAATAAGGAGAGAAATCATAGTGCTTTTCTTGAGGTCCGCTCCCTCTAAAACTCCTTCTCGAGATCCTGCATCGTTTAACTTGCTTTACCTGGTATGTCCCCCCGCTTTCACATGCTCGTATTTCCGACAAATAAAAGCCTTTGTCAAAGCAGCGATGCCGTATAATTTTCTTTTGCATCACGTATTACGAGGAGCAAGGGAAGCTTGCTTTTCGTGAGGATTGCCTGTCTCTGCAGGTCGATGCGCTTTACCCTTCTGCTACTCATGACCTTTCCTTGGGAAGAAAATCATTTGATGACTAAATCCATCGATAATATGTATCATATTTCCCGCAATTAGTGTACCCTGTATCCCAGGAAACGATGGAATATGTACACATGTGTATTTGTTTTTATGTTGTAAAAAATAATAGCTTGTTCATCTGCAGTTCTTTCAGAAATATGCCGTGCTATAGTCCAATGTCCATCGCTTGAAAGCTATTATATTATGCTAATCCCACTAAGGGTGAGTCTAAATCAAGAAAACCCTTATCATTTTCAAATAATATTATTATAGCTCAAGCCACATTCATTGTCAAATTCTGCTTGCCATAGCTTAAGTTTAGGATTATGTTGCTTTTGTATGTGAAACAAATCCAATAATGTAAAGTATGATTATGGACGTTAGGAGCAGGAAAATATAAGATAACAGTAAATTAATCAATATCGATTAAATCAAACTATAATAATAATTAAGGCCTAAATCAATAGATTTTCAAAGATCATAATCATGTGCAATGATACAAGATAAATCAACGATAGCCTAAATCAATAACGGTAGCCTAAAAATCGATCACTTGTATCTATTTGATTTCTAATTCTAATTATTATTGTCGTTGATTTATACAAAACATAAGGAAATTGTATGATCATGTATGTATTTTGTACGGTCCATATGACCTTTCAATAAAATATAATATATCTACAAGAAATTGTTGTAGGGGTAACAGCTATAGGTGTAATGAATCAAAATTTAGGGGTGTATACATATGACACAATAAGGTATACCAGTATAGATAAATGAAGCAAAATCAAATATATGACCCCCAAGGAAAATATGAACGGTCAACGAATGGAAATACTCGTTCCTTTTGGTATTTCAGTCTTCCTACAAGTGCCTTTCGAGTAGACACTCAACTGGATATAATGTCACTCCATAATTAATTGCATGCAACCTGCATCAACTAGAAAGGGACTACCATTTCTTCATTTTGACCGATGGATATTTGTTTGTGTTATCCTTTAAACCTCTCAATTGCAGGATAGTTCATGACGTAAGAGACATTCGTCACTCAGCTCATCGATGACACTTTACCGAATTGTGGCTATAGGAGGCACTACAGCGTAAGGTATCTAAACCAATATGAATCCCACTTCAGGCCAGGCTTATTTATGGACACCAACAAAGGCGGTATGACTAATTGAAAAATGGTGGTGGCCAATTCAGCCTCTTAGCGATCTCGAACCGACAACCGTTAAACCGAATACTATATGCAGTTTGGCCAACACTGTGTGTGGTCCAAGCAATAGTCCAGGAAGCATGCAGACCAAGAAGTCCTGCATTCGCATATTATAGAAATAGATTGCAGATGCATGATATATTTTTATGATTAATTTGAATCATTAAATTACCCGCAGCAAACACGGGGACCTTAAAAATGTATTGCCCCATTCTCCTCAATCATCATGAGGAGAATGGGGGGGGGGGATTAAAGTAAACATAAGTGATGCATCAATGGTTATGCCCATTGTTTATCCATCTTCTCTAGAATCCCCTATGGTCAAGTGGTTAGCATCTAAGATTGAAACTGGACATTGTGAAATCGAATCCCAGAGCAGGCCGCCTTTTTACATTTGTCTGATTTTCGAGTCATTGCTGACTCGCCGATATTATGGAAAGGAATGGAAGATGAAGGCAGCTTTGGGAAATTAGATATTTATTTAATTAATAAAGTTTATATAAAATATTTGGTAATAAATAGTTTGTATAAAAGAGTATATTTGGATGATGATAAAATTGGTAAAGGAGATGAATTATAAAAGAAATTGAAGTATGATAAAATTGATTTGATAATAATAAATAATTGGTATGGAGGAATGAGAGTTAGATGAAAAATAGGTGTGGGTGGGTGGGTGGGTGAAATGTTTAGTGTTTAGTGGTTGGAAGTGAAGTGAGGGGAGAGGAAGTGGAAATGGTTAGTGTGTTTGTATGGTATAGGTGGTGTAGTGGTAGGTGAGGGGTGATGAGCTGCAGCAATCAATGCCCGCGCACTGCTAACAGTAGTGCTTGGCACATTTTATTTTTTAATTTCACTAATATCTGGGGCTCGGTTTTCTTTTAAACTCACACATGTAGTTATTGATGCATTTCCCTGTCGAGTTGTCAAAGAATTAGAGAGGCTAAAATCGAATTAAGTGAGAAAAGTGAGTTGGAGGGGTTTGGGTATACATAGGTTCTCTGTTATAGAGGCATGGATGGCGGTCGTAAGTTTGTGTTTATTTTCAGCGAAAATGCTTTTCGCCCGGGGCTGCGATTCGTCGAGACTGACCCATTCCATTCGGTTATCACTGGCCTTCAATGAACTTTCAATACGCCATATCAAAGTAGTTGGCCTGGTTGGTTCCTGATAAGAAAGTTTGGGATCAAATATGCTGCCAATACAGCATAAGCAATGCTGATTTTACTTTGGTCGCACACGTCCAGCCCCAGTAAATGATACATAAAGATGAAACCACAAGCCAAATATTCCCACGACCTAATACGAATATTACCACTCATGTTTTCTCTTTGTGTCATAGTATTTACATTCTAAACCTTTAGAATCTATTTAACTAATGGCGCGCGATGCTAAAAGACTATCTCTATCATTCGGGATATAAATTTACGTTTAATGGCCTATTGTTGTTACCTGCTACATTAATTTTCCGAGTATACTTAGCGATGGCAGATGTTTAGTATTGCCTATGCATTTGATCTCCTTTACAAGCTTGTTAATCTGTAAGGGGACCTGTTTAATGTCACAATAAATTTACAGAAACGATGTGTAAAAGACCAGAGCGATCTTAGGTGTCAGTGCACACCTGTCACTGCGGTCAGCTCAGCCCCAGGAAAGAGCTCTGCCCCATCTGGTCTCTGAATGGCAAGGTATCTTCTCAAATATCCTAATATGTAGGTTTGATCACAAAGAATTCGGCCCGAATGCAACGACCACCAAAGACCTCCCTTAAGTGTTTATTGAAGACTTTAAAGACCTGACAGGAGATATAAGATAAATGTCCACTAGACCAAAGGATTAGCCTGGGGCGATGTACTAACCCAAGGTTATGATCTTTAACCCTTTCACGGTAGCAGGTATGAAATAGACTACCTCCCACAACCTGCCTGGGGTCCCTCCTCTCAAACCAGACCTCCTCCTTTCTTTAGTTGATAATAGCGATACATTCTTATGCTGATGACTTATATATCACGCCAATACGTCTTTTATGGAACAGCAATCTCGGCCTTTGGCAGTATGAACATCAAAGGTGGTATTTTCATTTGAGATGACCAATATGCTAGGAAACAGCCTACAGGTCTTTTTCGGTTCTAGCTCTGGCCTGTCAGAGATGCGTGGTGTGAAGGATACGGAGGTTCTGCCAACGGTCACTCACAACTCGGGTGTGGCAATTTTCAAATTCATCATTTATTCATTTTTCTATTCCATGTTGGCGCTAGGACACAAATCAATTAGACCCTCTTTAAAGTTTTACACCCTCCATCAGACTCGTCTTGCGAATGACAGGAGTTCATTCTACTATAATACAAATCCCAGATGTCAACAGTTTTAAAAGTGAGGGCTTATTTGTCATTTCCACAAGAGATGGCGCTCTCGATCGCTCCCCCCTTACCACACTATGCACACATTTAATAATTTCGCCACCGACAAACCTATTAGCATAATTACATTGATTATCAATTCCCCTTGAATTCCTTTTTTCCAAATCTTGCAAATTATACACAATTTGGGATCTATTTATCATCATCACACCACATTTAACCAAACATGCAATTACTTTTCAAAGATATAGGCTATTTGACCCAAATCTCATCTCACTGAAATTATTTCTATTTTCAAAATCAACAATAGATATTTGATAAGAATATTTCGATCCGCTATCCTGCAATTTCTAAGTATAGTTTTAAAAAAATGCCCCACATGATGGTATGAGTTTGGGTTTGGGTTGGAGAAGAAAAGTGAGTACTAATCTCGTTTAGCAAGAGAGCGAGATGAAAAGAAGACAATAATAGAACAGTAGAGTGATCGTTTTGCGCTGCTGTATTTTGTTTTTACTAAGCTCAATATGTTTTTTTTCATTATTACATATTCTTTACATGTCTGCATGCACGTTGTCTTCACAACCACCCACACCCACGCACACACACACATATATCAGATTCCTATGACCCATCATAACGAATGTTATGCAAGACGTGCTTGTAGGACTGGGTCGTTGTATAGAATCACATAGAGGCGTATTCCTATGAATACACAGTAGGCGGAGGGAACTAAATACAATTTACAATTCATGAAAGTGATTGGTCTATTCCGGAGTGAGATAAAACTTTTAGATATACGCTAAGGAACAGATATGAATTTGTTCTGCTTTTTCTGCCAGTCGCAAAAGCTTATTCCACATGCCACAGTTCATTAGAGAAGGCGACTGGCAATAGGCTGTTGTATTATCTTTCTCCTGGGTCGTAGATAAGTTGGAATAACAACACGGAGACGAGGTGCCACAGTAATTTCACCAATTCATCGCTATTCCATCCATATTATCCTTCACAAAGAGGTCCCTTGTTATTGACTGATGGTTCTGCCGCCAATCTCTGCACAGTCCAGATATACAGAATCCCGGGTCTGGAATTGCCATACCGTCTATTACTAACTTTTGAAGGACTCTCCTCGCCGCCACCAGTATCAAGTTCTGATATTACCAGTGCCACAGTGAGGAACTAAGAGATATATCATTTTTGTTAAATGCACGGTAATATTATCGCTTTTGTTAATAGTAGACAGGTAACAAGAATATGAATGTTGTATTGTACGCACGAAACAATTCCTATGAAGTTATTTCACAATCCAGCAACTCTAAATCTATATTATAGATCCTGTGAACCAGATCCGCGATATGCTGTCACATATCTCACGCTTTTAGAGCGAGACCGCAACTTATAGTAGCAAGGGATGTCAAGGTTTGCTGAGGTTAGGGGTGAATCCGTTATCATGGATTTTTAGATCGGATTTATCGAAACAAGCTACTGCAAATGGATATATTATATAAGCATGCCCTGCCTGGGAAGATGCTATTTGTCATCGTTCTGCTTGTATACTTGTCAATCATTTCTTATATTTGCATTCCATTGTGCAATTTTCGAGGTCGTTACTTACCGTATTGATGGTTAATTACGAATTGATCAACTCACCTGCAATTAACAAGGACATAATTTTATCAATACAAAAAATGCATATGACAAAACAGTTAGAGGTATATAATACATGTACACTACAAACTTATATTCCTAGTATCAAGTACGATTGAAAACAATTGAATACAATTAGGCTAATAATGACGTGTCATTATAGGGCATTGAATGGGTGGCGCCACCTTCACGACTTAGAACTGAACTCTGGGCCAAGTCTGTCAGACACGCCACTTGGACCTTCGCTCGCACCCTAGTCAGAAGCGAAATCCTTGTTGTGATAACCTCCGCTATGCCTCCCAAAGCTACTACTACCGCAAAAGCCGCTAAAAAGGCAGAGAAACTAAAGAAACAGGAGGAGGAAAGGCTTCTTAAACAAACGCAAATAATAGTCGACGACCATAAAGACGAGGAGGAAACTTATGAAGAACAAGACTTCACGCCAGAGGAGAGGGCCGAGCACGCCAATATGGCGGAAGCCGCTGACGAGCATGCTTTACGGGATTCTGCCGGCGGGGAAGATGATGGACCGCCTCAGACGCCCAATAAAGTATTGCCCAGACGTGGTTTACGTGCCAAACGAAAGACTATCGTTACTCCGAAAAGGCGTGGAAGGCCAAAGAACGCCCCAGTAGTTTGTGTGAATCCGATGCAGCAAATGTCAGATATGCTACAACAGATCTGTACGACAGCCATTCAGACTGCGTCAGCCAGTGTCAGTCATCGTGACAGCTACACGAGGCAGCGGCAGTCACCGCCGGCGTCGCACCAAGTATACCGCACGCCTAAACGGTCTAGAGTGGATGTTTCACAAAGTGACTTTGAGCAAACCCAAACTGAGGACTCGGACGATACTATAGTGACATTTAAACGCCCCCGGGAAAGGCAATTTACGAGAGATAGCCACCGTCACCATCACGGACGGAGGAAGAAGAAGCATAGTGACTATAGTGACAGCCCGCCTCTACGCAGCCGGCACCCGGCCTACTCTTATAGATCACGCCAGCCCGCAGACAGTTCGGAGGAGTCAGCTTCGGATAGTGACTCGCTCCCTTCTCCTCGTCGCTTAACAGCAAGACATCGCTCTTCGAAGGTTGTTAAGCGAGCCCTTGACGCACAGTATAGGTCTACAGGAAGACGAGGTAGGGTTGAAATTTTCAATGCACCTGAAACTTCTCTACCGCCAGATATGGCGGCACGTATCAAAAAACAGAAGAGAGAGTTGTCCCTTGCTGAATATACCTGCGGCTTCGCACGCATGACCATGAATAACGTAAAATACGGGTCGACATCGTGGTTTATGCTCCACCATCTCGCAACTCTAGCTGAGGATACAGCTCTCCGCACTTGGGATTCGGCGCATGCATGGTCTCAAGCGTGCCTGGATCTTATCCTGGAGGAGCAAAACGAGTGGTCCCACACTGATGTATTCAATGATTACCGTGTTAAAATGGCCTGGGACACACAAGGTGCAAGAAGCGTGGATACTAATACGAAGGCAAACAACCAAGCAATCTGTAGAGACTTTAATTTTGACAACTGTGACCATGAGAACAGCCACACGGATGGCAATACCAGGTTTCTACATGTGTGTGGTTATTGTTATTTTGCAATGAAAGAGAGAGAGAACGCCCATGCCGTCAAGGATTGCCAAAATAAAAGAACAGCTCAAGCCAATTTACATAGCGGCGACGGTGCTGGCCGAAGGAATAACCAACCATTCCATAAGAAACCAGCATCTCAGGCTTCAAAAAACTCTTAAACTCCTGTTCCATCATACAATCCCAAACGATCGGTGAGTTGACCAACTTTCAAGACAATCTAAACTGTACAATTAACTCTGAATCTAATGAATATGTCGGCGTCAGATCATATGTGCCACGCCCCATCCAAGATGGCGGCGCCCATACTAGCGAGAGCGGGCAAGCCAACATGGCAGCCGCTTCTCGTGTAAAATCTCGTGTCCCACGCGATTCTCGCAAGGAACGAGAACACAACCAAAATGGCCGACATAAACACGAACAATCCGACAGAAGCCATTCTGCCGTAGACAAATCTATCTCTAGAGTTAATATCAACAAAGTTGGGTCAATTCAAACCATTAAAAATGTGAACAGGAGAAACAGTGAAGCAATCAATGGCGCAATGTGTATTTCTAATGACAATTTCGTACAATTCCAGGCAGAAACTCACGCCCACGACCGAGAACTTGACTTCAAAACACAAGCGAGTGACGGCGAACAAGCCACGAGAGAGGTGCCTACCTTTCTTCAAGATGTACAGTATCCACATTACGAACAGGTGTTTAATGAACAGGAACTAGTGACCAATGACTTAGACGTCTGTGAGTATGAATTAAATGAAACTTCACTCAACAAATGTGACAGTGATAGCCCACAGAACATTGCCTTTGATGCATATACAAACTGGCCTTACCCTGATCTCTATATGGACTCTAAAATGGCTGGCATTTATGAAAAGGTTAAAATCTACAATGTTCCCAACTATAAAGGTGCAAAAATACCACTCGAGTCGACGCTTAATATTGAAAAATGGTCAGACATAGCTACAGGACATAAAGGTGACAAAATGGTGTTAGAAGGTGTGAATTTTGGTTTTCCGATGCAATATGTCGGCGGGCCTCGCTACTATGCACAGTCAGTGGTAAATCATCCGTCAGCACAGCAACATATGGCGCATGTTCGAGATTATGTAAAGGAGGAAATGGAACATAACGCCATATCCGGACCGTACAAACGGCCGCCTTTCACCCCATGGTTAAATGTCAGTCCGCTTATGACTCGTCCAAAATCTGATACAACCTCCAGGAGGATTATAGTGGACTACTCCTTCCCGGAGGGGGGCGTCAATGATAAAATATACAAAAATCGATACAATTGTGCGCCAGCATATCACCAACTACCCACTATAAACTGTGCAGTCGAGATTATTCGGAAAATGGGCGTGGCTCCTGCAATGGCTGTCATCGACTTGAGCCGCGCATATAGACACTTTCCTCTCTGCCCGTTAGACTGGCCGCTGACGGCAATCATGGTAGATGACGCCTATTACATCGATAAGGTGCTCCCCTTCGGGGCTCGTAGTTCTGCCTTTGTAATGCAGTCTGTGGCGGAGTTTATAGTGCGTGCTTTGCAGAAGAAAGGCGTAACAGCAAAGCAGTATTTGGACGATTTACTTATAATCGGTGAATCTATTGAGGTAGTAAAATGTCAAATGCAATTAACAATCGAACTTTTTACAGATTTGGGATTACAGGTCGCACGCAAAAAGCTCCAAGGCCCTAGCCACGCAGTAAGGTGGCTGGGAATTGACATTAATACAAAAGAAAATCGCCTCTCAATACCTCTTTCTAAACTTGCAGAAACAAGTTCCTGCTTGGCAAATACACTGCGTCAACACCAAATAACAACAAGCGCCATGCAATCACTTCTCGGTAAGATCGCACACGTCGCCAAAATTATCGCACCTGCACGCCTATTTATGCAACGACTTCTGGCTGGCCTCCGTGCAGCCGCAGGACACAAGGTCACCATCTCCCCGTACATAAAGTCGGACTTGAAGTGGTTTCTAAAATACACAGAAGCCTTCAACGGAAAAGCCATAATTCCGCGTCAACAAGTAGTGGAACACATATGGGCCGACGCTTGTCTAAAGGGAGGGGGTGCTACCAACGGTCACCACGCCTATATGTACACATTCACGCCCGAAATGTTGTCTGAGAAATCCATCAACCACTTGGAGGCAATCAATTGCCTGGCAGCTGCTCGGTTCTTTACAAAATCCAGGCACGCCGGGGGCATAATAAGGATTCACTGTGACAATACTGCGGCGGTGTTTGCATATAGAGATGGTAGAGCTAGAGACCCGACTCTGGGTGCTTGCGCCAGGGCGCTCTGGTATCATTCAATGAAATTTCAAGTCCGATATGAGTTTGTCCATGTCCCGGGCGTACAAATGGTCATCGCTGACGCACTCTCTCGGGCGGCTCTCTCTTCTGAAGAATTATTCAAAGCTAAAGACATTGCCAAAGAAAATGACATTTATATTTCCTGTGCTCGTGATAATATGTTCAACATTCATATGTTCTATTAGGCAGGCAACCTAGGCACCTCGTGGAAGCTGCTCAGGCCAGACAACGCCAAGCACATCGCCCGGGGACAGTCGCAAATAGGCATGCGGCCGTCAGGAAGTATATCGCATTCTGCAAAGCTGTGGGCCACAATTTCAAGCAACCTTTTCCTGAGCTAATATGCTGGTTCATCGAATATTTAGCTAAGTATACCAAAGTCCCTGCTACTATCATAAACACTATTACAGGCGTCAGGACGTTCTTCAAGCTGACGGGGTATGCCTCGGCATCTCTCTACCATCCGCGGGTCGCCTACGCCATAAGGGGCCTGCAACTGACGCTCAGGCATGTCCCAAAGCCGAAGCTTCCTGTCACGCCACAGATCTTGAAGAAAATACTATTGAATATACACCTCCTCGACTTTCCTACGCACATCAGAGTTGCTATCCTCGTCATGTATATGGGCATGTTGCGTCAGAGCAATCTCGCTCCCAGATCTGGTGCCCTCTTTGACGCCACTAGACACCTGACGCGGGGAGACTGCAGAATAGCATCGGACGGCTCATATATCTCCATAAAGTGGTCGAAATCAATGCAATCATCGCGCCAGGCCACGATCTTATTTGTCCCGACGACAGATGATCCAGTGTTCTGCCTCCGCAGAGCCCTTCTACGCCTCGACAAACAGGCGCCGACAAGAGAGTCGAGCTCCCCGCTACTACAATTCCCTAACGCCCGACACATGACCATTAACTATATAGTGACTCAATGGAAGCGCCTTCTCAAAGCTGCGCACCTTGATTCACGCCTTTTCTCCTTACACAGCCTTCGCCGAGGATCGGCGTCATACGCTTACAACACTGCCGGAGCCTCTCTCCAAGATGTCAAATCTCACGGGACGTGGGCGTCCGACGCGGTGGCGTCGTATATACGCCCCTTCTCTTCCACAAGAACATCTGTCCATCACGCCCTTAAGCGACTCGCTTAGCGAATCCCCTTGGTTATCTCTTTTAATCTTCAACTATTTATTACCCAGCAATTTCAACAGACAATGTGATATTTATGTGATATAATACACCATTTATTTTATTCAACAAATGAAAATGTTCATCGCTGGATCTTTATAACCCTTTTACCCAAAATAATAAACAAATGTATTTTAATTTACTCTTCGCCTCCTCATTTAATGAGGCTAATAATGACGTGTCATTATAGGGCATTGAATGGGTGGCGCCACCTTCACGACTTAGAACTGAACTCTGGGCCAAGTCTGTCAGACACGCCACTTGGACCTTCGCTCGCACCCTAGTCAGAAGCGAAATCGCCCACCCTCCGCCCTGAATCTTTTACCAAAAGACTCCACAAAAACTATCCCACGAAGGGTTATCTCTTTTAATCTTCAACTATTTATTACCCAGCAATTTCAACAGACAATGTGATATTTATGTGATATAATACACCATTTATTTTATTCAACAAATGAAAATGTTCATCGCTGGATCTTTATAACCCTTTTACCCAAAATAATAAACAAAATGTATTTTAATTTACTCTTCGCCTCCTCATTTAATGACTGGATCAATTATACGGATTATAATTTGTACAATTAGTACAAGTAGTACGTACAAATAAATTGAGTAAAGCAAATTGTACTCATATCCACGTAAAGGTGTGTTCAGAGGTTAGCATCATTCAGGAGGAATGATCCTTTTACTTAAAGATTTTGAACTTATGTGTGTACATGATGTTTAATGATTTTGTATTATTTCCACCTATCATTCATGTACATTGATGCATTTCAATGTTTTAGTTAACTTCTCTCGACAGATAGCCAATCACAATTGCAGGCAACGCATGCGTGTTTGTGTAAAATTGTTATTTTTTGAATGTGTAGGCCTATTTCTTGTAAATGTATTTCTTTTTAAAGAACGAGCCTGAATACAAAAATAGTTCTATACAATAATGTAACAAGCTTTGGTCGGAATTAATAAATAATGTCTAAATTAACATGCGCATCGGTGAAAGCGAATCATTATCTCTACTTTTGTATGGACATTAGTGCCATAATTATCACTATTTAAAAATCATAATTTCAGGATTCCTTCCATCAGATAGCTCGTTACACCTGAATCAATTGTAATGATCAGACAGAGATTGAATCATTACATCCTCAAAGCATCAAGTCAGCGGTGTCATTATCAATTGGGCTTGAGTTAAAAGATCGGAGGGCGTTTTCCCAGAAATCATAAAATTCAGGATCGTTTCTAAATAATGATTCACGATCATTATCCCATCATGGCGATTTCGTAGGGGTATCACTAACAAAAAGTTGGTCACACTGTGCCCTCAGTAGTTTTACGTTACAATACAAATTAAAACAGTGCTTATTGTCTTTGAATTAAATTATCTGAATGTTAGTTGTATTACCCACAATGAAGTATCACATCTCAGAAGATTGTCTCGGGTGAATCAAAAACCCATAACGTTTGAAAATATTTGCCCCGAAAGAGATCATGGATATTTCTGAATGTTTGCGCACATTATTCAGGACCTTAATTATGTAAGGTTTCTTGGGAATAATGCGCCCACACTGAGTGAATTGACTAATTCATCGATGCATGCATGATGTATTTGGTGATTAGGGATAGTATAATACGTTCCCATTGCATTACCTAACATCATAGTGAGCTAGCACATCTGATCCCAATTTGCATTAAATTTACATAAATATTAACTAATTCCCGAGCTCCTGTTCTATGGCAGAATAATATCTCCTTTGTCTTCACTACAGTTGACTTGTATAGATGAAAGTACCTAGGATGTGTGCGTAAAATACATGTTCGATAATGAATATTAATTAAGAGTCGCATCCCGGATTTTCCCCATAGAACATGAAGCTACACGATCACAAAATATTATCATGTAAGTCACAAGCTGGTATTTTGATGCCAGAAAATAGACCTCAGTCATAAATAAGATATGTTATTTACTCCCAAATCATGTTAATTGCTCTCCGGAAATGCAGCTATAGCATTACGCTATCCCCTATATATTACAACATGACAATTATATGGGGTCCCTGATCGCTTGATTAATAATGTAATGTATACACAACACCAGTGGGGTCGGACGACCAATAGCAATTAATATAGATTCTATAGCCTCACCAGACAGGTCCCAAACACGAGACAATATATTGTATGACCGACAGAAGCAATGGCAATCAGCATATGATCTGACAATCAGTTTTTTGTTTAATCAATAGAGGGAATTATACACCGGCTCTCGGTATTGTAATTATCATGAGCAGGAATGGAAACTGTGCCTATACAGCCTTCCCCCAATGTCGTGACTCCTGATTTTCCCTAGACACTAAGCACGCATGCGCCAAATAAATTTAATCTCGTGTTCACCATTAGATGATATTTTTATTTCTCAATGGTCACGTGAACTGGAAGTGCTTGCCGATGGGATAAATGAGCAGAATGAATCCAGTGAATTGGGTATGTTTGAGAGGGATGTATTTCTAACAGCATTTCCAAACTAAATTTTGATTAAACTTCCGAGATGGGCATTGGCTGCCCCTTCTGTTTGTGAAGGAATGTCAGAAAGAAACAAATAGCTTTCTCACCCCAGACCAGATCCATTATCAAGATAAATGCACTCTCACGAACCAGGCAACGACTATATGGGGATTTCACTTCTGACGGCAAATATATATATTCCGCGGGGTTTACTGCACAGAAGGAAGTGTGAATAAGGAGGTCCCGCATATGTTTACATTTAGCATTGCCTTTACCAGTGAACATAAATACATTCTTAACACTAACAGATTCAAGATTGAATCCAGGGTAGAAGTGAACATTGCACATTGAATATAATCTATTACTTTTAAGAGCATTCAGTAACCTTTAAGCGAAATTGTAAGCCGCCAGTCGATCAACCTGAGCAATGAGTGAAAACTGATATATGCATTACTTGAAAGGACTACTTAGCATCTTTGAGATATTTCCCTCATAAATAATGCTATTGCCTTTCATTTGTTATCTTCCTCTTCAAATATATATATTATATATATATGTGGTCTACCAATAAATACAAACGTAGCCCTCTTAAATTGTTCGTAGGCTCTTGAATATTCATACAGTTATTGCTATTAAGACCGTGCGGTAGAATCGATATCTTTGTATTCAGGACATAGCGTTTGGAAAAGGACATGGCAGGCCACATTCCATATATTTCTTTTTATAGGAGATACTCATCCCATGTGTTCTTTAAATCACATATCTTTCATGGCTTTGCCGAGTGTAAACGATACCATTTTGCATGAAGCCATCGGTTTTATACCTGGCAGGCCTGATCCATGCCTACACATCCACAAATGACAGTAATCGAAGCGGTGATGCCCAGCCAAAATAAAAACATTACTTCTTCATTAATCAAAAAGTTCCCATTAGTACATGTGCCAAACGTCTATCCCTTGGTCCTCACATCACAGGTTTTTCTGTCTGTCAGCTGTTTTTATCACACATTTTTAAAAGGCTTATTTTATGAGTCAAAGGAAGGATTCTGCTTGAAGATGGGACGGGGGGAATGGGGCGAGGCTGAATTGTGAATTGTAGGGTTGATTGCGGGGATGGGGGTTGCGATGCTTACTGTCTAATTCGCATGGCATATAACATAGTGTCGTCTATTTTAGAGGATAGACCATTACACCGCTAAAGGATCTGTTATAAATTCTACACTGGTTTCTATGGTGGCTCCTTCTAACGGTTGCTTCCGATGTGGCTCCAACGATGGCTTCCTCTAATGGGTCCATGCGCGTGGCGGACTTGTCCTGAAATGGCGGCAGAGACATGGGGCCAACTTATCAATCAATGCTTTACTGCAACTCATTCTTATCCATCATTCGCGGGTTGTCTACGCGGCCGAGGTTTTCATCCGTCACCTAGGAATCTCGGCTGGCACCGGGAGTGGTGTGTCCGGTAGGCACGGCTTGATAAGGGGGCTCCATGCCTCCTGAGGCAACTCCTAGTCACAAAGAAAAGGCTCAACTCTTGACAACCAAGGCTTAATGAGTGGTCGTGCCCACGGTAGTTTCTGAATGCTCGAGCTCTAACGAAGACCCTGCAGTCTATATTATGAGGCCTTGGTACCTAGCATTGATCTAATTCTTATCACCTAGTATGTATATAGAGTAAATAATGCCAATGACTGTGCTGATATCATTGCCTTCATAAAGCCTAATTGCAGCCAAGAGCCGTGAGGGCCCACTCAGCTACGTTGATTCAGCAAGTCAGTAGCCACACATAGAGATCACAAGTTGAACTATTGGACTTTCACATGATTACACACCAAACACCCTATATCATCTAAAAGTCACTAGACACGCCTGGAACAAAGCAATGGGGACCTTATAGCCAACGAGGTTAGGTATAATTGTTGTGTAGGAAACAATAAGCTTATACCTCTCAGCTACTCTCCTTATTAAATGAATTAAACATGAGCTTCTTCGACATAGAAAGAGTACACCAATCCAGGCATGCTTGTGTCTCGCCAACCCTTAAGGCAATCTATTGGGTTAAAACTGGAGGAGGTGTCTCCGATTGGATAGACTCATAGTTCCAGAATGACATATGCGAATGAATATGTATGTGGTTCATTATCTAAGACAGATTACTCATGGAAACTGTTGGCTTCTAATCAAATATGTATTCTTGGAATAGTTATGACGCATGGGATATCATAATATTTGATCCCTTATAAGCAGTTCTCCTCGCTGGTGATCAGAGAAATGGCGACTAGCTATTTCGACATGCCCTATTATATACTCGCTATAGTTCTTTTATTTTAGGTTTCAAACTCCACACATCTTCACAATTAGCTCCGATTTACTGGTTCCCTGCCAGAGGACTTCAATAGCACGTCGCCACTAAGTTTTATCATCTTGACAGCTGGCAAAAATATTTTCACATAAAACAAAGGCAGCTCATACCAGGTAAAAATTGACGCAGCAGGTAAAATGTTTAGGTTTAGCAGTTTGCGTGCCTCACAAAAGCCATAAAATCGTTTTTATTGTGAATACTCAGCATGTTCTTACAGAAGGATCATCTTTTTCCCCCATTTTTTGGTTGGAAGATGCCTTGATGAGAATAAACTTATTTTCGAAAGCAGCTCGGTGAAACAGTAGCGTATGCAGAGAAGAAAAAGAAAAAAAGACCATTTGCAATACATCTCAATTACTCTTCGTGTAGCTCTCATCGAACTGAACAGAACATTGCCAACCGCGCGGTTGGCCATTTCTGTTAAAATGAAGGTCACTTGAGATCCACAGAAAAAGAAGCTTTGTTTGTTACAACTGCTCATGGTACACTAGTTTACCCTGAATATGCCTATTATGATATTCTGCCTTGATTATAAAATTGTAATACAATAGCAGGTTCTTTTTTAAAAGCAACACATTTTGTTTTGAACCACCAGATGACAGTGCTTTTGTTGGTAGAAGAGCAAACCATTGTCCTGTACGTTTGGGGGCCTATGTATAGTGGCTTGAGACTTGATAAAAACTACAGACAAGCCCTGCGACTTGAAGCCGTGTCCAAGCATGTCTATCTCAGCCAGATGTAAAGCCTCGAAATGAGATTTGCTTCGTACTGTGCCTTTGTTGGCATCCAATGGAGTGGACATACTTACAGGATGGGTCAGAAAGGCCTGACTGAGTTGGTCAGGAGCTGGATTAGAGCAGCTCTCAGTCAATGTTATTGACAAGCTAGCAGCGCCAATGTACCAGCCCGACAAGAATGTGTGTCGGAATACTATGCTCTAATTGGATACCTCTCATCAGCCCTGCGCTCTTACCATTGGCATTTCTACGCCCCGGAGTCAGAATAAATTTTCTTGATTCTCATGACCTCTGAATACCGTCTCCCTCTTCTTCTTCGTCTTCTTCCCTTTACTCAGATAATTTGAAATCATTTAGCACTTGCACTATTTCCCCTTATCCCTAGAGCACCTAGGTATATAGTGTGTAAGAAGCAGTGCTTGCAAGTTTGTTGTTGGGAAATCCACTAGAGCCAGGGAATCAGGGTTTTACTGGGATAAGACAGGAAGAGATAGCAGCATACATGTCTGGTGTCTGCATGGGATAAAATAAGAGCATAAAATATATCCTAAAATGTAATATCCTGAGAAAAGGTCATACATAATATGACATCATTCAGCTTCCTTATGTACTATTTGCCCTTTGGCCATGTTGCCTCATTTCATTTGGGCGGTGGACGAAGTTAATTCCAGATTAAAATTAAAATGAGGTTCTTGGCATTGCTGAGATCATATTTCTAAAATATTGAAGTAGAACACACTGATACCGAATAGTTAATCAAGACAGCAGTGTATTAAAGGCAGGAAGCAGATTTTAGTACCACTTGCGCTATGAATAATATGATTTGTATCCATGTGTTCGTATTATTTGAAATTTCTCCGGATATCGATAGTAAAATTAACTTTATTTTGAGAGGTATTAAAACTGAGATAGTAAGGTAGATATAATATTGTGACAATAGAGTCTGACATCCTGAAGTGTAACTGGAACATGGATTACTTTTCTATAGCGTTAGCCATTTATGAGGAAAAATACATCAATATGTATATGGTGGACCATTTACATGTATAAGTTGACCTTGACCTTGGAATGGGAGATTTGGTGCAAGGGTAATGGAATAATGCTGAAGGCTGTGGCATGCCTGTGCACCTGAACACATATATAGCCAGTGTGTATATGAAGTTATTGCTGTCTGCTGATTAGTGCCAGACCAGTAATATTGACCCCGCTGTCTGATAGAATCACAAGCCCTCCACCGCACTGGAGAGACTTATACTCGCTCATATGCTAAAGCAAGCACATTAACTAGCCCTGCAACTGGGGACACTTTCCACAGCATTCTCACGCAGCTCTACACAACGGCCAATGCAGACAGCTAGCTGAAGGCTCCATACTCCAAATGACGAGGAATGAATGGGCAGAGTTATCTTCATTACAGTTTTTATTCCAAGGAGGAACATTATTTAATGGCCAATATCTACCGAGTGTCCTGATAAGCGTCTTATTTGTGAAAATGTGCGCACTTAGAGGGGTTTCCCCTTGTATTCACGGGAGGGATACAATGCAGGTTGTATTAGAAGGTATTGGTATTGTGTTTCGTTCCACATTTCGATTGTAGCCCACCTTGGTTAAGGACAATCGTTGAATTGGATGCTCTCCACCCGACACAAACAGATGCACTCGTTCCCCTTTGAGCAAACTGACCACCGAATCAGAAATAATCTCTCTTGTCAAAATCACATCCCTCTCACTCGGCACGTGTTTAATAGGCGACCCCTGACAACTACCCATGACCCAACCTCGATTCGCGATATCCCCCAGTGTATTGTCAGCAACAAAATGTGTGTCAGTTGGTGTTTTCCACATGGTCGGACGCCAACGCTTCTCCTTGCAAATTAGACTCTATCGCCTTCTACTATTAGCCTGGATTTGTTGTGAGGTGTGATCTTCACACAGTTCTCCTGGCCGCAGATCAGGGGAAATATATTGAATTCTTTCCCCAAAAGGCAACACAGTATTGATATCTTTTTTTATCAACATGAAGGAGAGAAGGGGGTCTGGGCTACACATATGATAAAAGGATCACACGATAACTTAATCATAGAAGCAAACAAAAAAACATATGTTAAAGCTGTATTTTTCCTCAGATAACGCGCAAATCACATGGCTCTGATCTGACAGTATAAATTTCCTCCCACTCTATTGGCCCTACTTGTAAGAACTTATACTCTTGACACTCTTTGATTGAATCCCCATCTCTCTATCAGGGTCGAACTACATATAATAGATTACATTCGTGAACAGTTTCAACTGAAGAGAATGAAAAGTAATACGCCAGATCCAGATACCCATGTATAGCGTTTGATTGAAATAGACGGGACTAACAATAGGAAGCGAATGACTCTATTTAGGCTTTTTACATCCCATTGCCTACAATTCGTCTCCATTGATGATAGTCGTCCTCCTGATTATGCCAATATTTCTCCAACAATTCCTCTAGTAGGCGGCTGAAAAAACAATCGCGACTTCCCTTTTATCAATGGAGTAATCCCCTGATAGATTAATCTTGACTGCCTATCCTCTCCGTGAAACTCTTTAGGGTTTTTTTCTTCTAGTATTTTTAAGCCTGGGAAAAAATGGGGACGTGGGATGACCAAAACTAAGTGCAAATGATAGTACAGACAAACAATACATAGAGCGATTAGATAGTGTCGCACGGGCTTATATCAGCAATAGAATAGCTTTTTATGGCCTATTACCACTGTCTAATGCCATCTAGTGATCACCCAACGAATTACCTAACTCTCCAGGATCGGGACAAAATTAGATCGTTTCCATCATTAGGAGCAATGCAGAATAGGGCAAGGGTGTATCGCCTCACAATAAAAACATTGTTAAAAGCTTACCACAGCTACGCTGCGTCCTGCTATTATTCACCAAAGGCAAAATACTGATAAGTACGGCAACATGTTTGTATCCTTCTGTTTTATTATTGTTACCTATATCTCCTCACTAACCGCATGGAGGTTCATAGATCTTCCGTCATCAACAACCATGCCATTTAATTATATCCTATTTCAATTAATATATCGATCGTTGATGATTCAAGCCATTCAGGGTTTATTCTGTTATGGAAAATGGTTAGTTATTTAGAAATGTTACAGCTTGTGGCTGATAGATATACCTAACTGTTTCTGAGGATCTCGGTGAATTTGAAGATGAAAGAGTATTAAATAACTGACCATGTATCATCCACATCAATAATGATACCTTCCTATGTTATTCTACTTCTGCGAAGGACTACATATATATACACCGTACATTTATGTACGATATATAGTTTATGTTGTCGCTCAATCATTCATTCTGATATATTGTACAGATCTTTGGCATCCACTGAGATTTGCTTGGTGAAATGTATAGGGAAACGACATGTTAAAATTAACCAGATGGGTTTTAGAATAACCTTCGCTCAGTTAATACTTTCTGACACTTTCAATTCTTAAATGTTGATTACTATAACAGATCTAATGAGACAAACGTGTTGGCTAATCCTAGCCAAATCCATAGGGTCCATTTAACAACAAAGTAATAAGGTAATGGGGCTTGGTATCTTTCCTATTGAATCACGATCGACATGGGGCGCATACCCCTCGCTTTGTGTTCACGGAGGCAACAATGGTTTTCATTTGATTGATGAGGACAAGGATTTTCGCAAGCAGTAAGCTAAGTTATAGCGGGGTAACTATGGCGATATGGCCCTGGCCTTTCTCTCTGACATTAAGGCAGAAACATTCGAGTAATTCAATATTCAAAATTACTTTTAAAGTA
Source organism: Sthenelais limicola (assembly GCA_942159475.1). NCBI lineage: Eukaryota > Metazoa > Annelida > Polychaeta > Phyllodocida > Sigalionidae > Sthenelais > Sthenelais limicola. Next base: position 108,449,835 of record OW804096.1, on the reverse strand, counting down.
CAAAACAGTTGTATTTATAATTTACGCATGGATTTTATAAATTGTAGGACATATCAGTCTGTTTATTGAAAGGTTGTTATTTGTATAACCCAATATTCCATGTCTTTATAGTTAAGTAGGAATTATAGTTTCGGCAAGACCTTTCGAAGGAAATTGGAAACACGCGAGAGTTTTAGTATTGATTTCTTTCCACCCACAATTCATATGAATTGTTTGCATTAAAGGTTCGAGTGCACTGCTTTCTGTAACATGCCATTCCTTTGCACCAGGAGAAATGTATAAAAGGTATGGGCTGGCGCAATATGTGATTTCTTCATGTGCATAGTCCGAATGCATTTCACAAACTACCAGTACATTTTAAAATCGAAATATTTATTTAACGTTCGTCATACTTACGATCCATTAGATGCGTAAATATCTAAATGGAAATGTATCACACGGGTAGTAAATAGTATTAAGCTGGAGCTGGAGCTGGTGGTTTTTCTGTTCACAACTGGATATCATTTTGTGTTCAGCCACTGCAGCAAACCAGTCGTTCCTTTCTCCTAACCGAGCTGTTGTGGTTTTTACCCACATAATAAAACAAGTCATTAAAAGGCTCATGCGACATAGGCCACACCTGATATAGGTGTATAGCAGAGCCAATAAAGTACCTGCTGGGAATGTCACTCAGGAAGAAAGGGTCATATCTTAATAACTACAGATATTCTTGCCAGGCACTCAACTGAAAAGATAGCAGCACACATGCGTCGCGAGGCTGGCAAAAATATATCCGCGTTTCCGCTGGCGCTGGCGCACTACAGGTTACATGAATCAAATGATCAGCTCCCTGATTTTAATTGGTACGACCTTGCTAGCCTTGCTATCCACGCTGCCTCACGAATCAGTCGGTGCAGATCGATTAGATCTTGAGTTAGCAAAATGCTCCGCTAGCCTTCCCCACGTACAATAAGTGTTAGCTTAAGTTCTGCTCTTAAGGCACTGTTTATAGACTAGATAAATCATACTCTGGTCCACTAGGATCAATTTCCAAGCCAATTCACACTTTCGCAGCGTTAATCTTGTCCACTGTTACCCGTTAGTAATTAATATTCCTCCTCTCCGAAGAACTTCCTTGGATGGGTTCTTTATTTTTGGGGGGCGATGCATGTTAATATGATTAAAATAAAAGAGGAGGTAGCATGATCGATGCACCTAATTATATTCATGCCTTGTTATGATTTGTTTGCTCACTCTGATGCAATTAAACGCAGAGAATGTTTGTCATGGTATCGGGTCACAACACGTGTCAGTATATCCAATTTCCGATGAATACCATGCATCTTTCTTTGTATATTTTAGATAGGAATTCTAATGTAAGATGTCTAAGGATATAACATGTTGTTGCATGTGATTGGATTAAACAGTGGTGCACCTCTACTCCTCTAAGCCGCAACAGTGAACTTTTTAAAAGATGGTATTAATTGCACATACAATAAGCAACACTGGTTGATTAGAATCTACTCCGGCAATGAACAAAGATGCACTGTTTTGACAACTAAACAGATGATCAGCATTATGTATTTCAATTTGATTAGTTTCAATTTGTTTTCGGAATTATCTTCACAATGGGAGATGGATCGTTTCATTGTTCGGATGACATCCCCATCTTTGTTGAAACCTTGCTTCCCCATGCAGGCCAACCTAAGCACTGAATTAAACAAAGGGTTTCGCCTGCCACAGTCGTGTCCTTAAACTTAAAGGCTCCAATACCCAGACCCGTATGAAACAATGGTTCATTGGTGAATTCTTGGTATTAATGTTATTTATGTCCGAGGAGATTGTGTTAAGTCGGCTGATTGAATGGAGAACGATATACATTGGGATCGTGGTGGAGATAACATCTACATAATCTCCAGATCAGATGTTTGCATCTGGTATATTATTGTTACAATAACGGCGCATGTGGCCCGACTTTCAATATCTATTCTTTCATTAATATATATGTGCATGGTACTACTCCTCTCTTAACTAAAGCAATCGCAGACAATGAGCCACAATACCAATGAAGACCTTCTCAATATACCTTCTGTCTTAGGGCCAAAGATGTAGGGTTGATATATAATTAAATAATTGTGAAGGTGGACTAATAAATTATGCATGTCTGAGTTCCCTGACTAAATTGATTATAGTATTAAAAAGCCTTGCCAAGTTAGATACAAATTCCATGAACACTGGGAAATCAGATGTGCATGCTTTTGTTAAAAGCTAAGACCGATATAAAAGGTGATAAGCTTCGCCTGAATCCATCGCTTCCATTATTCCAACAATATTTGTAAGCAACCTGCAAAGCCTGGGAATATCAGGCGATCTTCACATATATGTAGATTTTAGTAGAGACTGGCAACAATTTTCTCTCCAACGACATAATAGAGTAAGGACTGATAAGAAAAGGGGGAAATGTTTCTTTTCCTTACCGTTTTTGTGCCCAGATTTTCCACTCGACATCGCAGCACAGCTCTGTCCCCGGGACCCACTGTGACGTTTCTCGGCGTTTGCCTGAAGATGGGCTTGTATATGTTCCTCTCTTGGGAAGACCTCGCTCCTCCAGCTGTGGAAAAAAGACATAAGCACTCTATTACATGAACTCAATATTGTTGTTGGTCAAAATGTTTTTATCGTACGGCAAACACTCAGTTTAATAGACCACGATCGATATTTTTCTAATCTCCAAATCCTACACGCAAAACCCATGTTGTGTGTTTATTTCATTTTGATTCTTTATACTTTGAGAAAGATTATAATCTTCATTTTATACTCGTTGGTTCGACAAAATAAATATCATTCAATTATGAAGAATTCTCTCCTCGCTGTACAACACTATACCATGACTTGATATGAATAAATCAATGTTATTATTCAACACATGGAGACGTATATCAAGAAATTCAAAAGTACATAAACACTATATATTATTTTGGGAGGGTCCTGAGCGAAGTGAGTGAAATTTGAAGGAAGTGTTTGGCCATGATTGTATGGCTAAGAGGTACGGGGGACTGTGCAGCTATCAGGCCTGGGAACCTGTCCCTCCAGTGGTGCCATTACTCCCTAGGCATATTAAATATTATCACTATCTCCTGCAGGAACGACGCCACAAATCAAGGAAAGCCCTCGAAAACAGGATGGCAGGCCTGCAGCTATTGAGTATCCGCTGAGACTCAAAGCGTATCGAAGGGCCATGTGGAGGGGAGTCAAGAGGATCGGAAAAGTTGAAACGTTGTACGCAAAATGGAGAGAAAAAAAAGTATTCAACAGCATATTTTCGGTGGAAATGCTTGGTAACGTAAAACGTAATAGGTAAACGAATGATCGTACGTAAAAAGCATCAGTATGATTATATCATATACATATTTGTATATATTATATGTACCGGATTCACCAGGCTTGTTTGCGTTTGTGATTCCTCTATAAAGTGACTCCGAATCGAGAAAAGAATGACAGGTAGAAGGTTTTGTGCTTGTATTGAAGGACGGATGGATGGTGTGGGACTTATAGAGATAGGCTATATAGATTATTTAAGAATTTAGGATATGGACGTTGAAAAATAATACAAAGGGATAAGAGATCGAGAGAGAGATGGAGGGGGGGGGGGAGAGGGGAGTGGGAGAGGGGCTGTAGGAGGACAGAATCAATGGGAGGAGCTTGGAGAACTAACCTCGAGTACTTCGCACAGACGAAACAGATTTTATCCGCCTCTAGCAGATTGAAGTAATTGAGAAATCCCGAGGCGATTTCCGGGCCCATCGCTATCCTAACGTGACCAGGGGATAGGTGAAAGAAATAATCCGCTACCCGGTGATTTAGATTTATGTAAATAGCCGACGGGTACCTCCGTAGAATGAAGTGTATCAGGAGAGACACCATTGGGAAGTTGGGTTTAAGGGTGGGCTAATGGGAAAAGGGGTGAGTTCTGCGATTGGTTTTATCAACAGGGATGATAATTGCAATGGGTTTGAGTATTCCATCTAAATTGGTCACGCAAATTGATTGGAGTTACTTTGCATCAAATGCTGTAGATGGCAATTTAACTCATAATGGAAATGCTAATACGTTCTGGTGAATACATCACTTTGAAAAGTATAAATTTTGCCACTTGTCACTCATTTTTCTATAACACATCATATATGCATTTCATTGTCATATAGCATGCACACATGTATATGTACATTGTATATGAAACTATGTTCATAATCTGTGACCCGCCAAGCAGAAAGGTACCTTCCCGCGGGAGTTAAAGTTCCTGGTATTCCCGCTAGAAGTCACATCATATTCATGACGTCACTGTCACAAATGTTTATATTAGTAATTCTGAGAGGGAGGTAACTTTGAAAGTCTGTAACTTCACTAATTTTTGGAGTATCAACAAAATTCTTTCACTTTTATAATGCCCATTTCCCCTTCTGCCCAACCCTGACATTTTTCTTCATTTTTTTTAAAAATATTTATTTTTTGTACATGTAATGTGTGACAGGAAAATGAGTAACTCCCCCAACCTATTTGAGATCATCTACTGAAAACAGACATAACTTTACAAAAAAGCCCATATCTCGGCAAATTCTGGGAATTTTCAATTATTTTTTTCGGTTATTGACTCAGGAGGACATGCAGATTCAGAATCTATAATGAACCCAAATTCGAAAATTTGGCCCTGGAGTTCCCTTTCTGCTTGACTGGTCACATCTGTATAATAATGTATTACTGCCGAAATAAAACAATTTAAAAAAACCCAAACAAATCTGAAAGTAGTATATATATGAAATGGAGCTCGTTCAGAACATGGTTCGTATTCTTTTAGCTTGAAAACCTAAAGTAATGGTATTGTTGATCATTTCGACTTTATGAAAATAGCAATCTCGCTCTATGTTTCCCTTTATTTCAATCATCTTCTTTAACAATCACCGCAGGGAACGTTTTGTGCAGTACAGTCAATATGCCATAGATGCCTCATGTGAAATATAATGTACCATTCATTATCTTGGCCCAAATGTACAGGCGAGTCTCATCCGCAGCAGCAAGGTAATGGGTTACGTTATCTTGGAGTTTTGACTGACACCAGCTGCGGCCTCGAACACACGCCCAAACATGTCACTCTCCTGCATCATAGCTGATAACAGCAGCACAAGCTACCATCATTCCGGCCATATCCATGCGGCCAGCGCCTAGTCCATTGGGTAAATATTGCATCTGCATTCCTTAGCAAATATAACACTTCATTAAGTTAATGTACACCTACCCTCAGGCGCAGCATTGTGTCGTAAGAATGCCGTGGAAGGTTATTTCTGACAGAAAATAGCAGCACAATGGTCCCTAGGGAGAAGTTTTTTTTATTCATAAATCATTAGTATCTCTTCCGGGTTCCTTTTAAAATACGAGTGTACCTTGGCTTTATCAGATACAAAGGATATCATTTTATTTAGACCCTTCCTGCCAAGGCTTTCAAAATGTACCACTGCTGAGTTTATTGATGGATGCCTTAGTCATAGGATTTAATGAGTCTTACATAATTCCTGAATCCCACACACGGAGATGGAAATCACTAGGGAGTGGAGGGAAAGGAGGGAGGCAGGGTGAGACACGCAAAAACCCTCAATGAGGCCTGCAAGGATGATTACCACGAATTCCCAATTAAGTACATCTCTCAAGGTTCTCAGGCATCCATTTTAAGAATGCCACAGTCCGTCCATCAAATGTCATGAATGTGATTGGGATCTTTGAAATGAGATTTTGCTGATTACTTGAACTGTAATACCCGGGATGAAAAAGTATAGGGTGTTTCCTGGGGCCAGACAATTTATCTCACAATCCGATTTGACGTCCTGACACGTTGTTACTTTTGTTTTGTGAATTATGATATACAAATCCATGATTTGTTCACATAATCCCCCGAATAATAGAACCTACTGGTACAGAAACAATGAAATGACAAAATCCAATTTGCCGAAGACAAGAAGACTTGAAGAAAGAAGACAAGAAGGAATGGAATTGTACTTGTACGTGTGGTCAAGGAGAAATTCGCCCCAGTAGACTGAATGATACATCACTCAAGGACGGCATTTGAGTCGCTCGACGTCAAGCTACGAGGACGATGTAAGTAGGAGGGATCGATTCTGATATACCCCCAGTCGCTTAATGAGTGAAAAGGATACATTCCTCTGGGGAAATTCAGTGTTTTACTGAAACGATCGCACAACCACAAGTATGGGCCCCTGGTGGTTCTAAATTGACGGAAGGAATGATCCAGGGTTTTCTACATCGAAAATGAACATTTTAGTTTCATCATAAGTCATTTAATTCAAATTTATCGACATTAATGACATTTTACGCCAGAAAATCGTGTTTTCTGCGATTGTTCTTCAGTAGGTTTTTGGCAGGGCTGTGGTAGTTTATTGCCCCAAATGGTTTTCATGGAATGCATGGAAAGGGTTGTGGTGATAGGAAAGTACAAAGGACCAGAAAGATATAGTCGAAGGAAAGGGGTTTCTTTTGAGAAGTCATAAGCTGAAATGTGAGAAGAGCTTTTTCTTCCAGGGAAAGATTTTCAGATTTTTAGGATAGCAATACCCACCTTCATCATCCTTATCAAAGTGTTCGAAATGCTCTCCATGCATATCGATTCCCATGGATGAAATTCCTGAAAGAGATGAAATGGGCATAGAGGCTTAAAATGGGATAGACCCTGTGGTCAGGGATCACAGTTGGAGGGCACAGCAGATGAAAGGTGGAGCTATAGATAGGTAGACACGGATATACAGAGAGGAAAGGGGAATGGTTCATGCATGAGGTGTACCGAATATCAAGAGACGTGAACAAGGGACACGGTAGGTTGGTTCTTTAACATATCCACAGCCACCAAACGATGGATAATTGGATATGCCGATCCGATCCTAGGTACTCATACGTGGTGGACTAGTGTTGGATTTCTCCGGACAATGTAACCATTTGACAACACTGAAATTATATTGTGATGAATTGCCATGCTTTTCAGCAAGTCTCTTATCATTTGTTTCACAAGGTATTCACAAGATGTTTTCATAAAGGAAAATGATAATGTAACAATACAACTGATGTATAATACACTGTAATACAGGGAGACATCATCACTAGCACTTATTATGACTGACGGAAATATGTACATCCATTGTACACATTATACACTGCCGTCAGATAACATCATCAATTACAGTATTTCCTTACACATTCCGACATTTTTGAGTGTGAATGTGATGTGAAAATGTGTTGATTTATATATAGCAGTTTCACCATGTTCTGACATAGACAAATAACTTTCCTTACGTCCTCTTCAACATCATCAATAATCCTAGTACTTCATGCAATATAAAAAATAGACACGTATACATACACTGATATGTACGATCGGTGTAACATTTCGTTGATTGAGAAATATGAATGTGCTCTTCAAGTGAGGTTTTCCTTGGTCCATAAATGAAATGCTTACTCGTCCCAATTGATTTCAAAAGACTAGACACATCAAGAAAAACAGGAAGGGATTGCCTGTATTCGATCCTAATTGAAATAATGCTAACTCAACATTCACTGGCAGTAAAGCAACTTGCCACCACAAGATTTAAAGCGAGCCTTTGTAACAAATATTAATAATTGATCATACATGGATAGGTTTCCCTAGATAGTTAGGAGCTCAAGTAATGTTCTCTGTGGATAACTTATTATGTGCAGAGTTGCTGGAAAGTAAAACTAATGTTCCAGCATAAGCGGCCGGATAAATGTTGTTGCAAAACCTGATGCGAGGGAGCAGGTGGTCCTTCCCACTCGCCATTTCATTCTTGATTTACTGTAGCGTACACCAAAGATACCCTTGTAATATAGTTCATGTCTCATTGTTGGTTCATACTGGAAATGTGAAATTTAAATGTACTTTGTCTGAAATATTCATTGTCATGTCTTGGTCTCAACACAAATTTGTTCAAAATATTTCCAATAGCCTTTTGTTGCACCTGAGTGCGTGTGTCCCTCCCACGAATTTAATCTTCCAATGTCATGTCCTTTTACTATCAAATTACCCTGCGACGTCTGTTATCTTTGAATATTATCTTATCAGAAGACAGTCACCAAATGAAATTGTCTTCGATGGCTATGATCAGACAGTGTTTTTCCATGTAATTAAGGTCTGATGTTGTTCAATGATGGGATATTTATACATCAGGAATTGGCCAATTTCGGTATGGCTTGCTACCTAAAATTGCAACGATATTTTACCTTTTGTACTTACATCTTCTTCACGAAGTACAATAATGAATCATTCCATCTTTTTTAAGTTAGAGACCTCAAGCCAGAAATGATTCCCAATAGATCCTTCCAAATGAATGGACACATCAAAGTATTCAACTTGGGAGGTAGCAATCTAGATAAAACAAAATTTCCCCATCATTAATGAAATTGTGGGCGAAATTAGGGGTGGTTAGTTTCGTTTGCGATCCAACCTTAGGGAGTCTCATGGGATAGAATTGCGTCCCTATCCATCACAGATGACAAAGTGACCATGATCTAAATGCAAATTTTGGAGTGCAAGACCATCCCCACTTGTCAGAGTCTTTTTTCCCATGCCTTGAGTAGTGAGACATCCCTCTGCTTACTTGTTCTTTTCCCTGTTCATCAACAGACACATATGACAAGCATCCACGGCGAATTCAGAACACATGCTATATTTGGGCTCACGATCAAACACCATCTTCGAGTCTGCATACAAATGGGTCTTTGTGCCTTCACCGACTCAAAATAGATGAAAAATTGATGGTCGTTATGATGTGTGTCGGGAATATAATCAGGATATACTACGTCTTTATATTTCACCGAGCCAAATGATCTTCAGACATTAGATAAGCCAGCGAACAATGTTAAAGCCCGAGGCTATTCAGGTGTAATAACTGTCTGGAAAAACTCATGGCTGATTTAGTTAATTAAACTTTGAACAATCCATAAGTCAATCAGATCAAACATCCATAATGGAACATACATTTCGATAAATTTAATTAGGGCTACCAATATTATCGTTTTTAGTAGAAGAGAATCCTTGCCAATAGAGTTGCTAATGGTATAAATTTATGTTTACAAGTAGTGTCAGGAGCCTCTAACGTTGAAGTGACAATCATGCAGACAGGATGATATCAGATCGGAACATTGACATTGCAGTATCCCCATTATATAAGATTTATTGGACGTCAAAACAGTCCGTGCAAACCCAGAGATAGTCTCAGGAAAACCGGAAGTCAGTACCGAGGCGCCACCTTGCGTCTGACAGCGGCCTCTAACCTGTGTCAAGATAAGGTATGTGTGTATGTGAGGTGACAGATAGCACGGAGGGCCCCGCTCTCCTTCACATCCATCCACCATCAGGCAAGCAGCGAGTAAATTGGTGGGATTTCACCCCAGCTTCATTCTCAGACGGAGCGGAAGACCCAAGATGGTGAGGTCCAAGAGCAATCTGTCGATTTGGAAATGCCTACCGAGCCATCCCTATCTAGGTGGCGGGAGTAAAATGAAGTATGGAGCAACTCAACGCAAATCCAGGACGACGGAAAACAGCACCAATTAATTGTTCATTATGGGGAGTCCCTGGACCCGGGGCCAAATTCCCGCTCAATTTTCCACTATTAGATAGCTTGAATAGCTCATTGGTGGGCAATCGCTCGATGTGCTCTGTGTTTTTTCTTGGCCAGAAGTACTATCCTAGATCTAACCAGCTGCTATACGAGCTGGTTGTTTAGGATTCGTAGAGCATCGGGAGTTGCTCGTGTATTGCCGCTTGATAGGTTCAGGCTGGTCATAATGAATCTAACGCGGACGTCTGGCCTTTGATTCCTCACCATTTGTTGTGGTCTTCCTCAGGAGCTGTGGATGAGGAGGAGAAGCAGGCAGCGATCAAAATCAATGAGGCAGACGAGTAAGGCAGACTATTAATACGGCCCAGGCTGGTTTCAACTTGTCTTGCAACCAACCCTGTTCCTATCTCTCTCTATCACCTGTTCTCTCCCCCCCCCCCTTTATTTCTCTTCTTTCCTAGTCGTATCCTTCGCTCAGCAGACAACATGCCTCGCCCCGTTCACCAGTTATTACTGTCTAACTGCACTTTTCTGAGTAGTTCTTTACTCAATCAAACGGAACTCACATTAAGAGGTTCAGCAATATTATCTATCCCTTTTTCAGGAAACCCTGCCCAAATCCTCACCCCACTACTCTGCATTCATTCTCATTGTTGCAATTACCCCCCCCCCCCTCGCCCCTCCCAGGCGCCCCGCTGCTCTGTTTGATAGCGTATGTTCAACGAGCCGCTGGTATCATTTTGTTAACTTGCTTTCTGACGAGACTTCCAGTTCACCCAAGTCCAACCACAGGTCTGACCCTTCGAGCGGTGCGATAGCGATAAGAGACAATTCAGTCGATATTAGAACGTTGGTCTCCCCCGATGTACCAGCCCATAGGAACATCACTATGCAAGGCATGATCAGTGAATGGCAATACCCCATATCAGACGTTGGCTGCCTTCGCCCTCATAAACTCAAACAATATTGGGTTCCACCCAACTCACAAACTTCTATCACTCCTAGGACTGCAGCAAAAGGCATAACTGTGCCATAATTTCACGGTATCTGATTCATTAATGGAACTGCGATGGGATCAGCTTTGAATGGGGAGGATTCTGGGATGAGGGAGGCTTGAATGTGTGCCAGTAAAAGGGAGGGGAAGAAGGGAGGAACTCCTTTTATTGCCTCACAGATGGGCAGGCAAACTGGAGGGTTGACAAACAGCCTCCCTTGACCCAGAGCGACACCCAATTCATCAAGGATTGTCTCTGGTGATGGATGACTTATAGAGGAGGTGGGGGTCGGGGGTGGGGGTGGGGGGGGGGGGTGGAGGGGACTAAGGCTATCCCATTCAGGCAGATATATATAATTACGTAAATGAGTAGGAGGGTGCTTTTATTCTGCTTATACATAGTCCCTTTACAAGTCAAATCTGACTAGTCAAGGGACAATGTCATGCCAGCACACGGATAAATTCCAGTTTGATTAGTGCCCTGTCTGTCGTAGGTCCTGCTTGTCAGATGTTGATGAACATTCCATCTGAATGATGATTAAATCATGATATGCGAGATATTACAAGCGGACCAACTATTATTGATATAAGAGCACACGTCTTTAAATCAGTATCCCTTGATTAGTGGTTCATTACACTAACACGCAACATTCCTATTAGTGACTGTCTACCGTGTGATATAACAAAAACTCAATCCATATGAAGACATCGACACATGGAGTAGAACAATGAAAATATTGAAAATGGAGCGAGTTTCCACTTGATGTGCATATCGAATAATATAATCAGAGTGTAAGATATACACATTGACGAGATAACTACAGTGCACTTTCAATAGTAGTACATATTACTTGCATGAATGGGGGTACATGTGCATGCACTTCAGCAACATCAGAAGAGTTCTTCAACGAAGGACAACATAGAAGCTCTCTTCTATGTGCTTAAGTAACAGTCGGTGTCGCGGATGTCGCCAAGCAAAACCTTGAGGGAGCTTTGCCATATTTAGACGTGGCTACATGAATGATGATCGATTCGTGCCTGGGTTCACAGCCATGACATGAAATGTGGCCTCTCAAATGAACCAATATTGAGTGAGAATAAGCTGGGCTATAATCTTGTTGTTACTTCCTTATTCCGTATGAATAAAGTTGATTGCTATGGTTTCCCCATATATGTGTATGTACTTTTAACAAATGGCATGGTCGAGGCTCAGTTGGTTCAGTCTGCATTGGTGTTTTGCAGTGCAGAACTATTAGGATTCATTGTCCGTGCAATCCAACTTGATCTGAGGCTGTTGCACTGAGCAGCTCAGCCACGATATACAAAAGAAGATTTGTGACTTGAACCGAAGGCAACGACAGCTCAAACAATGACTCATCAATATTGATAGGTTAAAACACTATTTTGTCCTAAAGTTGCAAGAAGGTTATTGGCATTTATATGATGAGGTAATAACCGCGCCTATTGTACTAAAAAGCCAGAATTCAAGCAATTAAGAGGAATTACTGATGTACTATTCCCCTTTCTCAAGAAGCTAAATTGAAGGAAGTTGACTCTAGGGTATCTGTACATGTGTGTATTCACAGCTGTCGGTTAGAAGTCCTATGAGAGTGTGGGGGCGAGACTGTTGCAGCTGCAGCTGCACCAGTTAGTCCCATAGGAAGACATACTTGTACACTCAAACTACGTTGGTGCACGTTTAGTATACACTTGCACATAAGTATTCAGGGTATGGAACATTGTTAGTCTAGTAATCATCGCCTTACTGCAAGGGTAATGGTTATTGACCTTGAGCATGAAAGAAGAATTGGCCCAGAATTATCATAACAGGCTAAACGTTTATAAAAGGCAAAATTCATGATTAAAAATCATGTCAAAATGACAAGTATTTTGTTTCATTGTGACCAGATGATCCTAATGTTATTACATCGTGGTATCCATGTTAGATTGCGCATGTTATAAATAAGACAACAATACCTAACAAAGTGTTAACCTTTTGGGAGGGCAGTTGGTTACTTCCTGTACATTGCCCTTTCACTTAAGGCTTTCATAAGGTCAGTGAGGAGCAAATGTTGGTGGGTAACGAGGGCCGAGCAAAGGAAATTTGCTTCAAGTCTTTCATCATTATACCAAACAAAGGTGAGTACCAATAATCTATTAATTTAAGCGCACCTGAACATCTTTTATGAATAGTCCAAGGTACTATTGTGCTGTACTTATTCCCGTGTTTTGTATCAGGACTCGCGAGCAAAGATTAGGAAGAGGTACAGCCTTTGAAGTGACTATTCATTTATCTCTAAACGATTAGGTGTATTACATTACAGATGTACACCTTCCTTCCTAAAGTCACACGGGATTACACGATATGACTGGTACTAGTGTGCGAGTCCTCGGGAAGCAAACGGTAATCAGAGGCAAATATATCATTCGGGCTTGAATAAAATCTTGTTTCAAACTTCAAAGTAGGACGTGAAAAAGGAAATGCTTGAAGACATATATATACGCCACCGGCATCTATCAGGAAACATTATCCCTAGTTACATCTACAAAAAACTGACTATTTGTAGAAAGAGATACGTGGAATAAAAGAACGAATGCCATCCAAAGACTTTTTGTTATTCACACATAATATAAAAAGTGGTAAAGACAGATATGATCCGGCGAATATCATCCGAGCACACCCATCATAAAATATGATGCTGGTAATAATGGTTTTTGAAGAAAAACTCATCAGGAAACCATCATGATACATAAAATCATCCAGGCTTATTCCATGATTGGCACATGGGGTCCTACTGTTTTATCGTTACATAGATGCTGTTTTAGGTCAAGTACAAAGGAGGGTCCACTTTTAGGAAGGGACTAACGGGAGGATCTGATCTTGTTCCAGAAGCATCAAAGGGTGAGAAATCATCAAATTATCTATTCAACTATCATGTTGCCTATTGCCCGACTGCCTGTTTATGAACGTTGTGAAGCAATTTGGAAATTCCTTTGTGGTGAGGAGTGACCTTCCTTCTTCCCACTCTGGCCACATCAGTAGGGTATAAAACATCCTTGGCCTTTTCCATGGCACGGTTGGAACAGTGGAATCGGTTCTGATGATGTCGTAGGACATGGACCCTTACAGCCTCAAGTAAAAAGATTTCAACGCATTTCCCTTATTTCCTCTGGCTCTCAATGGCCTTGATGAGTGCGTCTGAGGCCTCAGGGTATGCCCATCAAAGCTCCCCTTAACCTCCCGAAATCCTACCCCCAAAGCCTTCATAAAACTCCTTGGTCACTTTATGAATCATAGTACTATCAAACCAAGAACGCATTGTTCGCGAACGCTAGAATGACCATCCAAGGAGTCCTTAATTCTTTTGGTACAAACTATACATCAAAGAATCATAGTGACATAAGAAATCCCCTTCTTTCCCAGTCGTGGTTAATCCAACCCAACGATACATACCATTATCTTTGATGATACTCCAGAAAATCTGCTGTGCAGGAAATGGGGAAGCGCAGACTATCTTGAATGCGCTGTAGTTATCCATATTTCCCGAGAGTAAAATAGAGACACCTTCTCGAAAGAGGTCAAAGGATCGACGATAAGCTTCACAAGGAGAAATAGGGGGTATCTTTATCTGGCCTATCTTCCCTAAGCCTAGGAGCAGATTTATACGCCGACGGATCAAGGAGATTAGCATCAGAACGGGTATAAACCTATATTACACTCTTTAATCCAATGAAAGTCGATACCCACATGTAAGGCCATTCACATCCGGAAAGGCGTGGAGACTGGCCAAGCTATAAACTTGCCCCGTTTAGCAGGATATCGAACACACCTAGAGTTAAAAGGCGATTCTCTCAATAGGTCTGTTCCTATCTACATACCAAAGTGGTGTATCAAGAGAGAAACACATACCCAACGCTCTTGGGACTTCTCGCAGACTGTGGCTCTCCTTTATATTCTATTTCAAAAGCTACATGTCATACAAAAGATGCCATGATTGATCACCTTGTTGCTAGCTGAAAATAACTAGTTTCTTCCAGGGCACAATTAAATGATGTCTGGTATTTCTACACAAAATTCAAATGGCCTCAAGTAATACCAGTTTCTCTTCCTTGCGTTCGTATGTTACGGGAACAACAGCTCGAAACTATATAATAACCATACATGACATGATCACTATTGTTATTATCATTATTGTATACAACGCCACTGAATGTAGGTATCGACTACTAATATTTAAATATGATCGTTTTTTGATGTTTCGGACTTGAATATTATGTTCTATGTAAATAGTACGCATTTCCTAATGTTATTTACCGGTAAATGGTTTACCCTTGAAGTGGTCTACAATTCCCATGACTTCACTAGGCTTTGCTCATAAAAACAAACAACTCCCTTTGTTCTTATAAGTTACCATTCTACATCAAGATTTCAGTAGATGTCTCGGTTGGGCGAGGAGTGGTGTTACTCTATACCTTTATCAGGTAATGATTACGTTATTAGTTAATTTTGTTGCAAAAGCCTTCATAATGGTGTAGCTTCATTTCCAGGCCAGACAAATAGTGTTTGGCATGAGTTAAACTAATGGCAAAGTTCTGCAATACAACATTATGGTGCTCTGTCACACAACCTGGCATGGTAGCAGTGGCGTCAGAAGCACACAGAAAAGCAAACTAATAACGATTGGTTCAGCCGCAGTATGAGTAGTGCATAGAAAGTGGTTTTATACGCAGGTCAATATAAATTCAGGGACAATGATTAGTTGTATCAGCATTCTACCAGTTCTAAGGAAGTGCATGTTAGCCGGATAAAACAATTTGAGGAAACGTGTGGCATGTATTGCATGATTTATCATTTCCGTGATTTAGCACGAGAGTTGCATGATAATTAAAGAATTGGCACTCCGCAGGTCTACCCCTCAATACCAGGAGTTGCTATCGGATATTTTGTCCGGTTAGACCGGCAGTAATGCAAACGTGTGTAATTGGATAAGAGCCCTTTGACAACTGGCATCTGATGTTCGGACTCTGTAAAGCCAACATTATGCAATTCAACCCTCGATTTGTTAACGACAGTGTCTTCGTTTGCATGGACCATGGCATTTAAAAAATATGTTGATGAAAAATTTGTATGCGAATCATTTTCACATTATGTAAAATTCTCAGTCTGTTATGACTATAGTCACATCCTTGGAAACTAATATTCCCCACATGTGCGGGTCTTGACTCTGCCTCAACTTCCGCAAGGGAATTCCATGAAACAACTGAAAATAGATTTCAAATGTCAAAGAGGCAGAGGACATGTTTGAATCATGATTTTTATAAGAGTTGGCACTTGTTGCATGACTCGAATAGTTTTTATCAATAAGGCCTTGAAGGAGACTGTGATAGAAGAAATGCAGCCACTGAAATGACATTTTGTCAATAATGATACGAGCATGCAAAGGTTTTCCTGGTTTGAACTGCCTTCTAAATGCTACCGGTTTTATTGCTTTCGTAACATTCCATAACCGCTAGTAAATTGTAACAATTTCTCAGACGTAAAATGTGTTTTCTGTAAAATTCCTATTCAAATAATTACATCGATCCCCGGCGATGAATATAGGAAAGAAGAGACGGCAGCCCCTTAATCCTGAATGTTGGAGTGTCTTTGTAATTATCAACCAACCTATAAAATATCCTCGAGGCAGTACAGATTACTTGGCCCAGATGTCCCAGTGGCATTTCCCCTGATCACTTGTCTTTTATCAGTTGGATGTATCGACAATTTTCTTGTCGGAGCTAAGGCAGGGTGGCAGTGGCAGCGACTCACTTGAGACAAAGTCCTCTCGAGATCCGATGAGAACTTTCAGACTTGAAGATATTTTATATCTGTCTCGGGAAAAATGCACCCCACTCGTTATTTCAATGAAAGGAAGAACAGCTTCCCTTTTCACCAGCCGCCTTATTTCAACTTCTGCAATCTTAAAGCAGAATCAATCGTCATGGGAGCGAAATCCATGGTAGGCATCTGACCGTGAATAAGCCTCGGACAAGGATATAAAACATCCTTTTCTCTTGTTCGCTCGCTGACTGGCTTATCAGCGCGACCAATGTGTAAGTATCATGAGCGACGAATTTACATAAACCAGCGCCGATCAAAGGCCAACCCAGAACGGCCCTCGCCTTATTGATATATATGTCTATCACTAAGTGTAGGTAAAGGAGAATTGCAAGGAAGAATTTTGCGAACATTGAATCTGGTAAGGACGTGTCCGTTTGTACCCTATACTTTATTGAATATTCAAAACGCAAGATCACATAAGATACGTACCAGACAAGAAAGTGACATTCTCGTGGAGGATTGTGTGTATAAATGAGTCCCTCATCCAGTGAAATACTAATGTTGTTAGTACGCAGAAGCATGTATATTCGAATAGTTCCTTTGATATAAAACATCCGTGAGGATATTTGTTGCAGGCCAGTTGTAGTTGGGACCAAATTACTATCCAAAGCTGGAAGTTTAAACGACCATCTATCATTTTGTAAGCGCGTATAAAGGCCAAGGATTGGAAAGTAAAGTGGTAAGATTCATAGATCTCAAGTAAGATGGAATAACCTAACCTCAGCCCGGTAGCCCATAGAATAGAAGACAAATTTGTATTTAAGAAATATACTGAACAACTTCTGTCCCCCTTCTAGATTATAATTGTTGGTTAGGTACCTTGTCTTGCCCCTGTATTTATAAATCCACATGTTCGACCTTTCTAGATCATGAGTATAGGTTCGCTTTGCCTCTGCATCTACGGATATATTATAGATTTTTATTCAAGTTGATCAGTAAGTACAGTTACATGAAAAGTACCCCTCTAATCTCAGCTGCTTCCTCACCTTTGGCAAATTATATCAATACACCTGCATCTATCTGTCTCCAATCAGACCACCAAACATTTTTTATGAGATTGTATATCAATGCCTCGAATCAATAATTAATTGAATAATGTTCGAATAGCTATTCACAAATATAACTATAATATGGCTCTAGCCATCATTCTGTCTCATAGTCTAATAAACCGATCTGTCAGTCCATTGTTAGTATCGTTTATTGACATGTAGTAACATCCATTCAAATGTAAATGTACTCATTTTCCATCTCATCAAAGTATGTTTCATGTAAACCTATTTTGTAAACCTTGTGCGTAACATTTCCCGGTAATCATAAAACAAAACTCAAAAACCGGCACTCTCCAGGAGACCTAGATATTAGACTTGAGCGACCGTATTGTAATACCATCTGCAACAAAGAATTTTTGAATTTGAATTTGAAATCGAAAGTATGAAATGTCCTCGAAATTAGCATACTTGTGTGAAATATATTCCGAATACAGTACAAATAATTCGGAGTTGACGCCAAGACAAGTAGGAAAAAGTTAATGTTTTCAAGGATGGGTAACAAGAAAGAGGAGTCAAGCTCCTTATAACCAAACTGTTAGAATAATTGCTAAGACAGTGTTTTGTGTCTATTTTATCAATGTTTCGGCCACCCTGTGCGAGCTATCGATGGCTTAATCCTACACAGACAAAAATCACTAAAGTGGAATGAAAGGCGTTAGGTAGGAGATGAAAATACCACCATTCATAATTACTATTGGATCATCAAAGAGGCAAGACAAATTACTGGTCTTGGCCTTACAGTCCTAATTAGGTTTGATCATTTTCAGCCCTTTACAGGCTGGATGAAGAGCCAGAAGCTAAACATGGGTTCAGCTATGATGTCTTTTAAAAGAAGCATCCTTTTCTGACTGACATCTGTCACTCATTGAGAAAAACATAGCCTGGGGATAAATCCCAGATAGGGATAATGGGGATATCGAGATAAATGTATTTGACGTTCGGGCATCAATCGGGACATAAGATCCGACCTGTCATTATTAGGATCTCTGATAAAATTCTTTGGACAAGGCTTCCAGAGCTTTTCTAATCAATCGGTGGCTTTTTCTTGCGGTGACGAATGAAATATGATAATGCTCTAAAGGGAGCTTTAAGAGATGAACTTCATTTAGCTGTGCCTGATGATTATCAATCAGGGGCTTAAATAGTGGCGGCAGATCTGGTTTCCAATTATGCAACCAAAACAGGCAGGGAGAGCACAACTTCTCGCCAAAGTTTTTAACCCAGGTAACCGAGCTGAAGAAGATACTTGTAGAACGCATCCATGTCCTCGTGTTTGTTTTTGCCCTTCAAGGTAATAAAAAATATTCATGAAAGACATTAACAAGCAGTTTTATATTGCCTCTGATAAGATTACACCATCAGAAATGCAGATACGTTGGTTTTACAAAATTACTACATCATCACTTCAAACATCATCACAGAAAGCCCGGGACATCTCTGCATGGGCACTCATTGATAAACATGGCAATACTCCTGCCTGATATCTCAAGTTAGCTATGCACGGATGGGTGATAGGACTTTCACAATCGGCCTGGATATGGAGAGATTTTAATAACTGTGGGGATTGGCCGGTTGGTGTGGAGAAATTGTATCATACATTCCTTAGGGTCCACCTGATTACGGTATCCATTATGTTATGACATGAAAGAGGCTCCAAGGGTAATGCTATCTGTACTGGATCATGCACAAAACATCCATCTCGACCACAACTTATCTATTACAACCTACGCAATCTTCTTCCTCTATGTCCCGAACGTTGTTATGGTAATTACGCAACCTACCGGTACTCGTTCGAGGGGCGATTTCCTAATGTGTGTAATAGCTACGAATCTCCCGTTACTATTGATGATCTTCCTCTAATCAGAGCCGATACTTCCAAGTGATAAATTTTTTCATTTTTCCCTTTCTATTTTAAGCCCTGAGCGATTTTTGTTTTGGTGTGATCAGTGTGGCGTTGTAATGTAATGATAAAGACTTGGGCAGAGGGCTTTGGCTGACTGCATTTGACATCGGCAATATCAGGGAAATCCATGGGAAAATCTTGTCATCTCTAGTAATGATGCTACAGATGGTGCCATGTTGGCCATGTTGGGTGACGGTTTCCATAGCAACCTTGCGTGTCACCGTGAGAGAACTAAAAATGGTCACCATCACTGCCCCTATTGCTAGGGCCACCAGTACCATCACAGTAGAAGCGGGATGGGGGATAGTTTTTACCCCGATTTTTGAGGTAGAATAGTATTGACTAAGAGGGACTCTGATGCGAGATGGACTCGATTCTGATAGGAAAAGAGTGCACACTCATACTTCATCCCCCATCTGACTGGTGAGGACTGACATCCTAATAATATACTAGTTTAGGCCTTCCACTATTTGCCCGAAGCCAAGACCAATTTCAATGAATCTATAATTTGTATACTTGGTCAGAAAATCAATAAAGCTCATGGAATTCCATACAATTTCGAAGTAAGAGTTTTAGTTTGAGGAGATCATAAGGACATCAGCGAATGTTTTACTTGCAGCATCTTTAGCAGGGAAGGATTGATTTAATCTGACTTGACGATGGTCAGGGACCTGGGAGAGACTTTGACATTACAGTTCCACACCCTCCCACCTCGCATTCCCTGGGTAGAAGCAGGACCATTGCCACCTGCCACATATACTAAAACTTGATGGTCGTCCAATGGATCCTTCGGGTACTATAGGCTTTTTTCTCTGTCTCCTCCTGGAAAATTGCCTCCAGTGGCCATTGATGGTCAATAGGTCATAAGCCTAGATGGCAGGGTGATTTCATCAATATCATTGCCTACCAATGTGCCACTGGGGCTATTCAGGGGAGCGAGGTACTGCAAGAACTTCCAGAGATCCGATAGATGCGCATCTAGGCTAAAGACATTGCTGAAATATGGCCATTGGACCATCGAAGGATCTCATGAATTGACACACTGACCGAAGATTCGCCCGGAGTGAGAAGCGAAGCTTTAACAAACAATGTGTACTAGAATTAAAGAGTTGAAAGCTTTATAATTTGAGATGTGTGTCAGATGCACAAGAAGACTTTACTTGGCAAATACAATATGCCAAAAGGGCCAATGCATTTCGTTTTGGCTAATGGCTGGTTTAATGATTGAGTGAATGATCGTTGTATACTAGTAATGGGTCTACAGAGGCTCTCTCCAACATGGTACACAAAGCCATATTCAATTTAACTGGCGGGGAATTTTAACATGTGTTTGAACCAATGCCCTGTCAGATACGTCCACACTAAGAGATATGCATCACAGCATATCATTATGGTTATACACATCGCATAATATTGTGCATGGTTTCGTATACTCAAGCAAGGTCCGACTATTGTACACATATATATTTAGTATCTGTACTTGGGTAGCGTTCGTGCGTGAATAATGGACATTGTTCATGCGGGTCTGCTGGGGATGGTTAGCAGACTTCAAAGAGATTCCATTGGGAACCTGGGGCCTGTCTCCCAACACTTTATTGATCTTCCAGGCCCCTTCATGCAACCCACTTCGGGCCCGAACTATATAGAAGCTCTGCTACAAACAAGTACAGCTTCCACCTTCCCTGCTTGGACCTTCTCCCTGCGAAGAACATGATCAAGTAAAAATACTCCTAAAATAGGCTAAAGCTTCGACTGACTGTTGCTTCAAATTAGCATCTCCGTGTCTAGCATACTTCCAAGGAGAATATGTATGGTGTTGCCAAGTGTATTGGGAGGAGGATGCAGACATAGAATGAATTCCCGGGGTTCTTTTATGATACAGCTTTTTCTATGTTTGCTCGAGTTCCTGTAGAACTATTCAGACTAAGAATTTTTGTCTGGACATTTTTATTATCACCGTCTCACTGACACAGCCGAGGCATTACATTCATTTGATTATGCGTACTATGGGTGAGTAGTCATATGAAAAAGCCTTGTTGATTAAATGGCAGCATATAGACCCAACTCTAGGATTTCTCTACATCATTCGATATGGGACCTACCTACACCTAGAAAAGATAGAGGTATTTCGTAATTTAGTATGACATAAATTAAAACCACTATATAAGAATTCGTTGGTCACGCAGATAACACTTCCAGTCAGTGCAGACATTTGTAGTTCAGCTTAGGTTCTCTTGAAGCCATGCTGCCTGCCGTGAAATGTTATTCTTGCATTAGCAATTCAACAGTGCAATCAAAAGGTGGCAGGGAGTACAGACGAGCAGGCCAGTCTAATATTTGAATTGCAATGAAGGGACAATCAATCGTTTGGCACTTGGCTACAATACCCAATGATTTCACATATTTACTTTGAGTTAAACATTCATTATAATAATTCGTACTTGGTTGGCAGACTACGGGTTTCAACTTGCCAATGCTGACATGGTTTCGGGTTTCATCAAATAGTGGACATTATGATGTTTTCATGCCCATCTGTTTAATCTTCCCGTGCAATGAATCATCGAGGATAATGATGCCAATATAAACATTGTTATTTGGAATTATGCATCATTACATTGATAATGTACCCCAACACATTTTCGGCGGCCCCCGATTTAAGAAATAGTATGCATTGTCACGGTTGGATTGTGTGTAGATCTTCAGGACTCATTGTATTTGGAATTAGTTGCCAGAGTATGTGTAGCCATGGCATATTAAACATTTCCATATACTACCTTCAGCGCCGTGCCTATAGTAGGTGGTTATTGTACAAGACGGGTGTCTTTATCTAAATGATCGCCCACCGTAAGGCTAAATCAGGAGAAGCAAACAATTCTAGCCCACTAGCTTTAGAAACAAAGCAAGGTATGTTAGTGATAACAATAGAAGGGAGGACAATAAGTGTATATTTATAAACATATCGCACCCAATATGAGTGACAGAAAGTCCTTATACATACGAAGAGAGGCTGAGTGGTACATAATATTTTGCTTATAGCCTTATTCTGGAGCATTATGTTAAAAATCAGCTATAGAAAATGCTTTTCCTAGGCCCAGCACAGAGGGAATGAAGTATCAATAGAATTCTTCTCCGATACGCATAACTGCATATATATGTGGGAATTAATGTTGTTAGAAGAGCAAACAAAAAGCTAGATTGACACCACTATTGTGTGCGCAAAATGGTATATGTAAGATTCTGTTGGGTTTATATGGAATTCCTTTAAACAAATCAAGAACAATATTCTCAGCAAAGCTCTATTTGCAAAGACAATCATGGATTCACAATGGTAATTGTTTCATTTCTGCACAATAGGAGCCACACATCTATCCCACATTCACTAATGAAACTGAAGTTCCTAATAAGGAATTCATTTATGGAATAGCCTTCGTAACGTGACCCAGAATTTAAGAGGGAAGACTTCTGATAACATTCTTCAGATAATTACCCATTAACTTATTGTACTTAAGTGTCAAATTGCCAAATTATCGCCGCCACGTTTGCCGAGACCACCAGTAGCGACACAAAAAATGTTGACTAATTACCTCGACATTTGCTAGCTATTGACACAAGTGGGAGGTGGAGAAGGCATGATAGGTTTGCTCTGTGCTTAAGATGGAGAAGCTTAATAAGAAGGGAAGCTTTAGTGCAAGGCACTGTGAAATCTAGTAGGAAAGAGTTGTTTTAACATGTACAATCTTCACAAAGTTTCAATCGTAGGCATCTTCACACTTCTACCTTAAATCCCGGGCATTTGCTTCACGCCCAGTATTCTATTTTGAAATCGATACACCCATATGTGAGAGTATGAGTATTTACTGGAGTATTTACCTCGGGGCCGACGATAATGATTTCGCCTGGAAACTTCTATTACTTCAGGAGTAAAAAGGTTCAATAATTGTGGCAGTGTATACAAATGCAACCCTTAAAATCCACAAATATGTATTCCCACGTATGGTACAAATAAAAATATCTAAGATATAATATGGTGTAAGCAGAACACATTGGGTAAATAACATTTAAGGGTAGAAATTAAAAGGAAACACATGACTATGGCTTTACCTCCCTCATTATGGTTTACCCACAGTCCCTCTCTGGAGCTGCTACAACGCAACAGAGCAATTCTAAGTGCTTCTGTTATTTAGCTAGACTTGATGTTAAGAGTCGTATTCACTACTGTCTTTTAACTGCTTGGCCTGAGGCTAACTGAGAAGTTGGCTCATCCTTCTGATGAGGCAAGAGAAATTATGCTTGATTGATCTAGAGCCTTGATGAGCGATGACTTGTGGCATATGACAAGGCTTCCTCGGGCTTGCCATTGATTTTCAATAACTCTAGGCCAAATCCTGAAATCAAGGATGGTGGCAGAGGGAGGACAAGTTGCTCTTGGCCCTTAGATAAACCCAAGAAGTGTGCGCTTGACACCTTTACAGTCTAACTTTCCATTTCTTTCTTATCTAACCTAAACAGAAGCGCTCGTTGTAAACAACATTTTAATGACTCGGCTCAGGTCTGACCGTGATTCGTATCATCAGTCAAAGTCGCAATTAGAATTCAGTAACGAGGATTCCATCGCCAAACAAAACAATATTTGTCCTCTTTTGAATACGCTTTCTCAGACGCATGCTTTTAAAGGGATGTTCCTGATCACAAAACTGCATCTACTCATTTCCTTGGATTAAAAACTGTCAAAAGCGGAAACTTAATTTCCGCAAACAGGGTCTTGATTCTAGTCCTTGGCATGCAGCTGATTTAGAGGTCTTTCTCATATAAAAAACCCCCCAAAAAATGAGTCTAAAATGCCTTACATGTCACGAAGGAGCTCGTTATTGCTCAGATATTATAAATATCTACACATGTACTGCTGAATGTTGTTTTCCAACAGGCTAGAAGATGAAGAAGGGAGATGCAGTGCTTTTGAACAGACGCGTATATTTATAAAATGTAGCATGCAAACTTCAGATTAGCATAGGCGCACTGGGTACCAAGACTACTAATCACCATAGGCAAAGGGATTAACTATAGTGGACGAGATAGCGATGGATTATGTAAATACCACTAAAAGGGCCATATTCCTTTCATATCTGCAGGTCTATGTCAAGTGCGATTCCAATACAAGGGATTGCAGACACTAGAAAAGCAGAGTAATAGAATGTAGGTGGACAGCAGTGCCTAGTGACAGAACTGTGTCACATCCGAGCCAAAATGTATTGGATCCAAATAATCCTCTATACCGACATAACATCCTATTTAGGAGACAATGCTATACCGCCGGGGACTGGGATTATTTGTATTAGTCTCTCCCTATGGCGGGGACTCCCTAGAGGTGTCTATTTTCTCCTATATACCAGAATCATTCGAAAGTCTATTGGCCTATTCTGAATGCAGAAATTTACATGTAATAACCATTTTGCTTATGGTATTAATAAAGATCACAGGAACAAGCAGACAAAAAAATAAATAACATGCACTAAGCAAGCGTTATTCGATATAATATATATTCGGTGAATTTTATAATTTCTAAATCTAGGTGGACTTTATAATCTGTTTGTAAGCAAGAAAGGTCGGTAAAGCCTGTGTGTGGACGGTAGCCAAAAGATTAGAATCGTACAAAGCCCTACTAAATACTACAGAGTTTTTCCAGAAGAGTGACTCTTATGAAAGTGAGTAGCTGCAGAATGGAACCAGTCATAAATCTCCTCATGGTGGAGAGAGGTCAGTGTCCTCGTAATGAAGAACCCTTATGAAGCATGGAGTCCTTTCATCTCATGATGGTCCTAACTGTGAAAGCATGTGAAGAGCTGAAGGCTTCAACGTGATAAGTTGCCCAATGGTAACACATGGCAGGCTCAGAATACCCCCATAAAGGTGTCAGACTACATGTATTGAGTCGTTGGGAAAGTGAGCCTGATTTGCTATAACTGACAGGAACAGTATCATAATTATCGGGTACATTGGATCAGAGTAATTGCCCTAAATGCTGTTGAATATTTGACATTCGGTCAAATTTATCAGGGATGTCAATTTATGTGATATTATTATACAGGTAATTTTAAGGTCGGGAAAATAAGGATATGTAAGGATTAAACACTCCTTGTAGAGGAACCCTCCCTCCTAATGAATTTCCGGCCAAAAACAGAACACAAGAGTTATGGCCTTCTTGTGTTCCCGGACGTAGCTAGATTGTGATACCTTGTTGGCATTTGAATGGAGACTCTGGGTATGACAAATGTGATTAATTCACTAGGGGTTTATTGCTACAGGGACCTCCCTTCCGCCCTACATTATTATCTTGTAAAGATTAATCGATATGAATTATACCAACCTTTATGTTAAAAATCCAATGTAAAACTATAAAGATATATGTTTCTTTTTATTTAATATTTGTCACTTGATACGCTGAGAATTATCATCTGTAAAGATGAAATGCTATCAATAAAACAAACAAACAAATAAACATAAATCAAGGCAGTAGTTGTTTTTAAATACGGTCAGTTGCAGATCGCCGTTTTGTCGTAATTCATGGTATCGTGGAAACAAATAATTGGCTTTCCAATGAGGGAAATGCAATATCATAAACAAAATTATTTC
Organism: Sthenelais limicola; assembly: GCA_942159475.1. Taxonomy (NCBI): domain Eukaryota; kingdom Metazoa; phylum Annelida; class Polychaeta; order Phyllodocida; family Sigalionidae; genus Sthenelais; species Sthenelais limicola. The sequence goes on along the minus strand of OW804096.1, from coordinate 108,423,761 downwards.
GGGTACTGACATAATTAAGATAGGAAGTAATATATGCGTAGATAATGGGAGGTATATTGTGTATCCATCAGAGGTTTGACAAATCTAGCGATTCTCTGTGTTCAGGTAGCATGCTTGTATATATTTACCCCTTGAGAGTACTGGTCATATGCTGTGAAAAGGTTCCATTAACTTGTGAAATAAATCAAAATAAAGGGGACTTTTGCGTGAAAGACAGCCTCCCGGGCAGTTTTCCTGAAACTAAAGTGATCTGGCCCAGCATCTTATCAAGCCGTCCAACACAAACCTCTTCGTGTTAGAGACTCGGGCCCTGCTGCCCACCTCCCCCTGTTGACCTTCCGGGGACGGAGAAGGCGGTAGCAGGTGGCATTTTCTGATTTGACTGGCTTTCATTAACGCATGGTCCGCCTGGCTACCTGTCTTCCGCACCCGGCTCCCATGATTTGTGGGCAGAGGGTCGATGATGTGGCTACTTGCCGATGACCATCCTCACCGACCCACCAGGCGAGAAATAGCCTGAGCCATTTAACTATCAAATAAGCAGACATATGTGCGAAAAGGGTCTGCGGCCGATAGCGTTCTGAACACGATTTGCACGGTGTTTAATCGTATTGAGAATTGATTGACGGACTGAAAATAGCCCTGATTCCTTAGCATAGGTCGATGAGAAAAGGCTTGGTAAAACACCCCCGTGAAGTGGTCTATCGCTTGAATGCAATTTTGGCTCGAGTATATAATTCAGATGTCTATTGCCTTGTATACACGGTCATCTGCTCAATAACAAGAGAGATATTTGCTTGTTATGAGGTTTATAAATATTGATCTCAATGCACTGGTTGGTTCTGATCCAGAATGGTCGTTACTACGTTCATATTACATATAAATTCAATAATGGGTCGATGATTTAGCTTCCCATTGGAAACAGGATTATTCCTGCTATTCAGACAGACGTAAACATAACCAGAGAAGACCATTTCCTTGATGACGTTGGTATCAGCAAAACCTGCTATCTCTTGATTGATAAGAATCTGGGTCATCCATCCCCTTAGCCTATCCCTCTCTCCCAACCCGGATCCCTCATCATTATAATTCTATCCAGCTAAAGCTAGTATGGCTGCCAGGTCAGGCCTGTAGTGTTATCCTCTGCTAAATGCCCTAAATTACCATTCCAGAACCTCAAGTGAACGCTTGGGGAACTCTTGCCCAGCTACTGCATGGCTCCGATGGGTTTCACAACGGGGCAGCAGAGTGCATCGCTCCCCTATTGGGAAGCTTTCCCCACTCGCTGTCTCCCACTCTTGTTTTCCACAAGAACGGGCAAAGTGGGATTGCTAACGTAAGCATCCCGACACTGATGGAGCCGAACGAGAAGACATCACATTTAAACTCGGTTGTGGAATATTTTCTGCAACCACAAGCAGATGGTTGTAACCAGGATTATAAGTTTCTTTGTGTGTTCCACCGTGAGTTAGGTATCGGATTGGTGGCTGGCACAACGGGCGATGCTGAAATGGGGGAAAGAAGATATCTTTAATCAGGAAGTATATGTATAATATACATAGAATAAAACGAAGGTGTTTCTGAAATAAGATGTTTATCACCCCAGGCCAAATCCTGTAATAGTGCCATCTTTGGACTTTTCAGTGGGGCTGGGAATGAAGAGTGGACGTTGTGGTCAATGGGCTCTGAGAACGGTCACTCCTTGTTCTCCAGGGAGGCTGACAATGTTAGCAGGTCACTCTAGTGTTGGTCATCACTCTTTGCTTGGATGCTCGTCCGACTCTAGATGACCATTGCCCTTGAGATCCGTGCCTCTTAGCTTTTATGGGAAGCGGGCAATAAACCACATAGTCGGATCAAGGACAGAAAGGTGCCGGGGACACCGTGATTTCTATTAAAATTGCTTTTGATATATGGGTCTATTATTACGATGTATAGCTCAAGGGTGTAATCTATTTGCATTTTACGTCACATTTAACCAAAGGAATTCACGATGGGCTGAATTATGTCTTCGATCAAATAAAATTGTTTTTTAAAAAAATCCCATTCTTTATTCAATTTCCTGCCAACGAGGCCTCTACAAAGCTATAACATGTATGTCAAAAACGTTTTCTTGAACCGAACAAAATTCTGGTTTCATTTTCTTTATTTTTTCCCTTTTGGTTCGCACCCTTTTGGTGCCTTTTATAATTTTTTATTTTTTTTTTCTAATTTTTCTCTCTTTGCCTCTCTGCAAACAACTCAAGATAACAGAACAAATATTGCCTTTCTGCTCTGGCTCATATGCTCCACGTTACACAATGCTTTCAAAATCATTCAAGAGCTTGTACCATTCATTGCATTGCCCCCCCCCCTGAGCTTGAAACTATCATGTTCTATTTTTTAATTCTCAGGTTCATTCTTGTTTCATTAATAAAAGTCTGAAACACGATGTTATTTTTATAGTACATTTTCTGTCTGTAAATATAGAACTTCGCTGATATTAACAACCAATTAATGAAATGTTTGTGTCTACTCTCGCCACTATAACCCAACAAAAGGTTAGTCCTGCTTAGGTCACTCGCTTGGAGTTTGGAAAGTACCTCACTGTTTGTGAACCATTTTTCAAAGTTCCCCCATAAGGAATTGATGTAAATGGAACCAGTGAAAAAAATGTTAATTGGATTATCCTCCAGGTAAAAGCACTCATACATAGACAAAAACTCATTCACAACGGTTACCTAACGCTTAAACTTGTAATAGCAGACTTAGAAAACAGGTGTCGAACGATTATGTATCAGAACAAGGTAGCAGGAGCCCAAAAAGAGTGGGTGAATGCATGGAGAAGACTACAGTCCGACGTAAGGAGCTTAAATGTCTAAAATACCTCTTATATTTTTTCTTTCGCCAGATACTGTATAGTTGATTTCCAATTTTTAATGTTTAAAATGACTGGGTTTCAACACCAAACGTGGGAATTACCTCCTCAATGTACCTCAACAAATTGATGAGATAAGCTCGTAGCCGCAAAGTTCTAAAATTTGTAATATACCACCGCCCCCCCCCCTCAGGGCGGAAAAATATGTAAATAGCTCCAAATGGTTCACAATTTGTTCAAACACAAATAGAGTCTATATTTTACTCTTATTTTTTAGAAACAATTCATGTGAAATATAATATATTTCCCTTCACGGATGAAACATTACACGAGATGAGAAAACGGGTACGATGTAAAATTTCTGTTATCGACCCAAGGAGATGAGAGGTTTTGTTGACATATTGAATAAAAGTTGTTTGAAAAAAAAGTTCCCCCCATATATTTCTGGATTTTTCACATTCAGTAAAGAAATGACATACAGTATCTTTTCTCCTGCAATAATTACAAGTTTCTTTCTTTTTACAGCCTATCTGTTTCACAAAGCTATTGGCATGTACCCAATTGATTCTGTTGGCTTTTACAATCTCATCAATACAATGCTCTCTCAGACCACCATTTTCATAGTCTTGTTTGAGAAAAGGCATGGTTATTTTCAAATCAAATCAAATAGTTGTAAAATAATTGCTGCAATAATGGATACAATGGGGATATAAAGAGTGAATTCCTGAATCCCCCTGGGTAATGAACCTGCATTTGTCCCTCTTCTCTGTAGGCTATACGAATGTGACGGTACTCAATACAAAATCCTTTGCATGGAATACGAGGAAAGGACAGTTGGACGGTGAGGCTGGTTGGTAAGTGATTGTAGGAAAAAAGGCATTTCATGAATAATTCATCACAAGTTCTTATCACAAGGTTGCGATGTGGATGCCGTTCTGGTAACGTATCGCCATTGTAATCGGCTAATCATCGATGAATTCAAATACATTCATTAAGATTATAATGAAATGTGTGGCTTACGGCCTTGGGTTATATTTCACTGGAAAAAAAGAAAGCAGGAAGTAATCATGGCGACCCGGCCACCCATCTAAACTGTTACAATAACATCAAAATCATAGTTAAAAGGTACAAATACGGGTTCATTGCTTACTGGTCGAGTGATGACGCAGTAGATTTATATATATCTGCCCTTTTTATATCTTACAAATTCCTAGACTATAAGCACTAAAAGACATGGTGCCTTGAGGTTTCTGTTTATTGAGCGAAATACATACAGTGAAAGCAAAGAAGGAAGAAATATAATTTTATGAAATAGTGGGTCAAGATTTCATGAACACGCTGGAAAACCTGACATTTACTTTCACATGCGCGTCTCCTCTGTGTATACCTCCTTCAATAAAAATGCTTTAAATTGAATTTAAGATTGAGGCCAACAGGAACTTGAGGAAGGAGAAAAATAGTACAATAACTACCTGAGCCGAACTTGTAGAAAAACAACTTCGATACCTATCATGCCTTTCGATCGAATTTTACTCGAAGCGGACCACAACTTGGCCATACATTGATCGCACTGGGAAAACGTGACAAAACGATAAAAATGTGGAAGTAATGTGTGGGAAAACAGAAACGAGGTTAGATTTTAGATAAAGGCGTTACAATGTTGCTGGCAAGGTAATGTATGTTTATTCCATTAGCATGTAAGTAGTTAGTGTAGGCATTTCTGATAGCGATCAAAGAGGTAGGCTACCGCGCAGCCGTTTAGCCTCCTGTCGCATTTCAAGCGTATAATCTGAAGCGACAGCATAATGCGATGGTTGTGTCAAATTCCAATACGCAGACAGTTTTAACTTTTCTGCTATTGGTGATGCCATCGGGTTTTCAATTCAGTGCAATTTATGCCCAACACAGGTGAGTCCCATTCATGATGCCAATAAACTGGCCCATTTTCCTTTTGGAATCCATTCAGCGGAACCTATTCATAGAAATGCTAAGTTGTCAGTGCGGCCTTGGAGATTTCTTTCCGTGATTGTTGCTTGTTTAGGCAGTATGATAATGGTATTGACAGATTTGAACTTCAATCTTTCTATACTGCTTCCATATGTAAACTTGAGGAATCGTGTTGTTGCCTTGTGAAAAGACATAAACTCGGAACACAAGTACTTGTTATAATGATGTTAATAGTGATGGAAATACTTCCTGGCAAAATTTAGGGAACGATTGGTAACGACCGACTGCTTTTCACTGTTTTTATACTTTTTCATCCAGGTGCATTAGATTACTTTCAGGTCCACAAATATGCTGAGAACAATCACTAGCAATGTAATACCTGCAAGGTAAAGGAGTCATTGTCCTATCATAATTTCACCGAATACTCATATCATTACAGGTGACATCGAGAAGAGGATATGGCTTACACAACGACATAGAGCCGTCCCAACGCAATATCAGTTATCGTTTTTACAGCCTCAGATATGCATTCAAAATGAACCAGAATCCATTGCTTGGAGTTCGTCTTTCCGCTACCTATCAATGACAGATGAACTAAAAAATCCTCACCTCAAAGAAAGGTTGCTGAGGATTTTGTGTTACTACATTAAGAGGCATAATATCTTTTATCGTTCTTGCCAGGTCTTGTACAAACATATGTCGTAAATGTAGCATTAATACCGTACAGAGGAGAACACACAATACGCAAGTAAATTGTCAGCTGCAGTGTCTTTATAATCCACGAGAAAAAAATAAGGCAACTATTTAAAAAATCCAGCATGTGTATGCCGACACATTTATGGCATTATTTCGTGTCGCTAGGACCATTGGTATCTAAACTATCTCAGACTCATAAAGCAGCCGATGTGTTATTGTCTCCTTATTTATTGCAGAGAGCAGATGTTCTTAGTGATGATATTATGTATGGGATAGTGTGCATTTCTAGACAATTATCACATTATAAATATTGACGAGCACGTTATTCTATCTGCTCGCGCATATATAACTATTCTATATTGTTAATAGACTAAGAGTGAAAAGTAAAAAATGAAACATTATATTTCGCAATTTGGTATGAACAATGCGTTCATATATTTATAGCTTCGCCCCCAATGCTGTAGCAAACATAATGGATACCTGATTGCCTTCATGGACATATTATTCAATTTCCATTATTCTAATTACATGTATGACGTGATATAAATAGAAAGGTAACCGGCTTGCCCGCCAGTCTTTTCCATATAAACTTGGGTGATAATGTTGAAAAACAAGCAACACGATGACTGAGGAAAAATATCCTGGATGACTGCAATGGAGCTGTCAAATGAAATCAAATAGGAAGGATCAAATATAGAATACTGATCGAGCCATTCATTTGACAAAAAGTGCACCGTTGAAAATATTTGTTATGCCTTGTGATGTTCGTGAAGTATAATTTGAATGTAACAGAAATAAATTATTGGATAAAACCTTAAAGCACAGTAATTGCCTTATTTTATATAATCAAGGAGAACTAAATAATCGTATAAACCCTTTTCTGAGTCTACCATAATTATCTCATTTCAATGTGGAATAGAATCCAAACTAAACAGAAGAAGTATTTTTTCTCAATGTATTACAGTCGTCTGCGTTATGTGATCAAGGGATGAAAAGGTATTTTGTTGACACAAGGTCTCAAAAATGATATTCATTGCGAGTGGTATCCGTGTAAGAGGTATGCATCGAATTGCCGTATTTAAAGGCAAATGTTGGTGTGTTGACAGTAACCATTACTTAAGGGATTTAATCTATATAGTGATGTGTTTTCCCCGTGGGAGCGCTCCATCTGACAGAGAAAAGTAATTCATCTCAAATTCAACCCCCATCATATCTCTAATAACCGATTTAAATGCTAATCATGCAAGAGTGGCTGTCTCAAAGTAATTTGTCAGCAAGAGAAAGACGAGTGTGGTAATGATTCATGTAACGTCTCTAGCCAGAAACAGCTACTGCCTTTAAACTGAGTGGTTCTAAGGCTATTGACAGGCCATACAAAAATATTCAAGAGGCCGTCTTGATATTTATTTTCAATAAATTGGGATTCTATCTATGTCAAATATGTTACTAGGTATAAAGTAATAATATTGCCAACTGTAACTGGAAGCTATGCAAGTACGGTAAGCACAATTCAATGGAGTGTCGGGCCTCACTTCGTGCAGTGAAACCATCTTCGGCGGCAGCATTCTTTACCGGATTTCAACATGCGAAAACATGTGTTGGCATGTGAAAGGTGGCAATATGACTTCGGCTATTTGCGGATCCACAGGGATTAGGTGCATGCCGGAGAAAAGGCTGCCACAAACGGAGGGGCACCGATCGAACTAAATCCCTAGACTGAAAAAGTAAGGCTGGCCAGCCCTGGCATGTAATCACACTCAATGGGCAGAAAAGACCTATTGATGAAGGATGAGCCAGTGTTTTAGCTGTTAATCCATTAGTATTGACAAATGAGATTACAGTGAGAAAGCAGCGCACGGTCCTTTTACTCCTAGTGATTAAGGCTACTGCTTATTCCTCTCCGTCCCCCTGTCGCTTGGGGTGCCAAGTCGGAAAAATGAGATGGAGAACGTGCGGTTTGACGTGGAAACGTCATGATGTTGCCATGGAAGGTTTAGCACTATGAGGAAGCGCAAGTGGCATAGGTGTTTTTGTAACAGAGTATGATTATTCTTCTTCCACAGAATAGAGGATTTTACTAGGTATATATTTTATCGATTTCATTTCATAAGCCATGGTCTTTTTTAAATGTCCTTGTTTCGTGGTAACATAATATTACGTTCATAGCGACAGTTCAATTACTCTGTTGGTTTCATCGCAGGGAATTGTTGAGACCAATGACGTGTCTTTAATCAATCGACCAGCTTTAAGGGTGATGCATGACCTTAAAAATGAATATTGAATTGCTCATATTTAAATGTAAATAATAAGCGAAAATGGTATATATAGCAATTCTTATGCCGCAACTGAAAGCTACTCGTGAGAATTGATAGCATGAATGGGCATATATTGACTCATCTACACGTGTATTTGATTAAATAGGAATGGTTGTAGGCCTAGGACTGATCCATATAATCAATGGCAAGGACATTTCAATGAATGAGAAAGAGAAATTCGACACATCTAGGAGGTTAATGCCAATGAACGCTAAATCATGTTTTCCGATGATTTACGACTTGGCCAACCCAATAAATTAGTGCTATAAAACTGACCTTCATGACTGGTCTGAGTGAAAGATAGGTTATGATTGGTTGGCACTCCAGATGGGTTTAGGATCCCGTCCGGTCATTGGCTCATTTGATTGGATCCAGAGGATAGAGGGTCATTGGTCTCACTTATAATTAATGGTCAGCCAGACTAGGCCCGATGGGAGTGACCTCCAGCCAATCGGGTCAGGTTAAGAGCAGGAAAGGGATTGAAAAACATCACGTTATCCCTGATAACCAAGATGGCCACTTTGTAAGGACCTGCCTACTTGATATACTACACAGCAATGCATACTGGAATATATTGAATCATGCTTAAATCTCAGGCGTCATAATTATATAGCGATCTACAAGTTGAATGTTTGAAAACAAAATATAAGTTGGTTTGGCTGATTCGGTTAGAATTCCCTCGGAATGCTCCATGTCACATGACGTAAACATTATATGATTTCAATTATTTCGTATCAATTGTGCAAACTGCTGAAATAATTATAGCCACAGCATCCTGATTACAGACTCCTATTACTACTCAGCAAAATGATAACATCAATAAACTAGATATGGCAGAAGCTACAGAATAGATATGCCATATCTACTGCCACACACTTTGAGGACCAATCACGTCGGCTCAGTGCTACGTGGACGAACTGTGGTTGACTTACTTCAGTATTAGCTGAAGCTAGATTGCTTACTTTCGTCTACAGAAGTCTTGCCTAAGTTTGTCCAGGCCGCACAGCAAGTCCTTTACTGCAGCGACAGACCATCTGCCATTTGGTTGTTGAATGCTATCCTTATGGACAGGCAAAGAAGAAGGCAAATATGACTTGAAGATAGCCTGCGTCTGGGGATGCACTGTATGCAATCATTTGGATGGCTCCAACCGTCCGAGGGACATCAATAGCAGGCTGCTCTTACACAAATAAAAACCATATCTATATGACAATTCCAGTAAAGTCTGAGACCACATCGCTGGTGGTTCCTCCCCAGGAAAACATGATAAGAACTTTTACATTTACATGGAGTTGGACCGAGAAACACCATTGTGTAGATGTGTGATTGGGCAATTTGCTAGCCTCCGGGCTTTGGTACCTCCATTTGTAAAGGAAAAGCTTGGATGTAGGCAAGACAGTGCAGTCAGCTTCTATAAGTTTAGTGCTTCGGGAGCGCTGCAGTTATTGAGGTTGTTCCTTTTTTAATTTTCTGCAGCCCCGATTGTACACACGGTGATCAAATAGTGGAATATGGGCAACTCTGCCTCAATCTATTGCTCACCCTACAGCAATATGTTCAGCTGAAGAGCAGTGAATAGCTTCCATTCAGGGCGATGACCAGAATAAGATGATGTACAACTGATGTACGTGTCTTTCCTTTGTGACTATTTGTATCCTAAGGGCTTGGGTTCCTCCCTAAAGTTATTCCTCCAATTACAGAGAAAATGATTCACGACCGAAGAAGGGGGTTAGTAGGTATGTAAATACAGTTACTATTCAGGAGTTGTCACAATGCACACATCAACAATGGGTTACACGTTTGTTTCAACAATGTGAACCAAGGAATCATTGTATTTATATCAGTGCAGTACTCATATTAGAGAGATAAATCTTATTTGGTATTAGGAGAATTTGTTCGATTTATTTTTGGTCCATTTTTTGTATGTTTAAACAAAAGGTTTTCAGTGCGACCGACCTAAGGGGGAGTGAATACTAGCAAACAACCATTCTCTGGGATTGATTTCATAGATTTGCAAATGGAAAATGGGGAGCATTGGAAGGGCTGTTAGCCTGCAGCTGCTGCTAATCCCCCAACAGGTAATTCTCGTCCCTTCTTCCTGCTTCTACTTCCTTTTTCTAGATAAAGCGTGGTTCAGCAATAGGCACAGCCTAACGTAGATATATAATATATATGGATCTGTTCTTCTAGCTTGGTATTATCCAAACTCACTTTCATTTATTGTTCTTTTACCAAACTTAAGATTTGGGCATTTGTCTGTACATAATCCGACAATGATTGTGAAGAGAACAACAGGATAAAGACTTATGTTGTTGACGCCCTTATCTTAATGAGAGGTTCACCACAGGGCAGCCAAGCGGATCTTTATAGTAATGTTTACAGGTAAATTAGATATTTATATTGATGTTTACAGGTAAATTGAATCTACATGTACAACTCCTGAAATATAAAAGTTGCCCTTTATATAAAGATGTCTCACACCGAATTCTGAACAGTAGATCTACAAATCATTTTCAATCACACTAAAGTTATTTCAAGGTGTTGAATTATACGCGAGGAGTATCGCATAGCAATATTTTTCTTTGAGAAAAAAGCAAGCTGTCAACAGCAGTCTTGTTTGCTGGGAAACCGTATACAGCATCAAGCATAAAACGGTATCAGTGTTCATTTACCGACGTTAGCCTGTAGCTTGGGGAATGGCGAGATATGAAAAGTCCAACTCGGAGGCCTGGAGACAGAAACAGTTGCCAACGTAATCCACTGTTCATGGATGGGGAGGCTGGGCCTGTTGGAACCGTGCCATGCGATACCACTAAACCTGATGCTGAAGCTAGCGTGTGGGGGGATACCAGTAGCATCCATTCTTTAAGATCCTATATTGATAGAAGGTATTGCTTTTCATCAGTTGCCATATCCTTTCCCACGGGCTCCAAATTATTCAATAACGTATCAATGATGTAGTAGACCGGCAATCTACCCGGGAGTGATACTAGTAACTAAACAAAAGTATTGACACTTAGAGCCATAACATATATGGTAAGGTATAGGGCATTATACATGTATCTATTCCGCAATTCAATCAATGTATTCTGTTATTATCATTATCTCAGTCAAAGCATTAGTTGGAGGCATTGTATACCCATGACTTGCATTAGTTGATTGTTTATCCTTATGACAGTAAACAGCTACATAGACAAATCAGGGACACGCCAAACTCCACATGACGTTCGAATTATCAAAGCGAATGAGAATGAAACACGCACAATTCAAATTGCAGGATTCTTGCAGCATTTACTTCTGCCCATGGGGAAAATTTTAGCGTATTATAGACTGATCCTTATCACAATTTTAAATGCAATTTCAACTCAAATGTTTCTCCGTTTTGTACCACGTCCTTGGGAAAACTATTTGTTGAGACCAGAATGTAACCTTCTATGCATGACTGATAATATAATAAAAAGCTAACTGGAGATTTTGTGATGGAAATGTTGTAGAGTGCCATCACAGTCTTCTAATTGATATTTACAATTTTTGTGCAGAATTTAGTTTGTCTGCGAGCGATAAGAGGGATAAGGACACTTGGGAGGATACAAAAACTAAGTCCCAGCGACTTTACGGGAGATGGACTCGGAATTCAATGGCGACTGCCAGCGATCTCATTTCCTTTCTCTCAGAGGCCCCTCGCGGATGAAAATTTGAATGAACAATACGCTCGTAATTGACGGTAATGCCTAAAGTATCCTTCTGTTGGTGTATGCATATATCGGACGTAACTTCTCCAACAATGTTTGAATAAACTCAGATTCTTACTGATAAGTAAGGTCGCGGAAAAGAAGACCAATTTATTGCCGGGTGTTTATAGATTTATGTGTGGGGCTACATGTAGAAATGTATCTTATATCACTTGACTATAGACAGCAGCGAGATTATAGACCCGATTTTGTTTTTAAATCCCGTCGAAGGCAGGTACACAATGACACTGGTGAAAAGAAAGATCTGCACTGAACATACAGTTTACTCAAACACTTTATATATAGAACATCATACATGTAAGGTGAACTTTGACATGATACACTCGATATGATCCATACTTCCTGGTACAGTATACGGAATACTTACAATAACCATGCGAAACTATCTATGACACCAACATTTACCTTGGTAATTGATATACCGTATCAACATGCATCTAACCAACAGACCATTACATTAGAACACTTTATCTATGACGAATTTACTACGATGGTAATCACCCTTCAATAATAATCTCATTAACCAATCTAAGTACTTTTGATTTATAGGAATAAAGATATATTTTTAAAGAACAATGCAGTTAATGAGCTAGATAGGTAGTTACTACTAACCTACAGAAATCAATTGAAAAGAATTGAATTGATTGAAATAGAGGTTCATGACATGTTATCTTCCTGCAAGTCTATTTCTGCTGATAACAATCCTTATAAAATAATTCATTGGTGACTTATTATGATTTCTTAATGGAAATATAAAGATCAAATCGGTCATCTTACCAGCTGGAAGCATAGGAACCCAGACAAGTGGCATTCTTAATATACATACCTGAAAGAAAACGGTTGAGATTGAGAAACGCAATACCAAACAACAAGATAACAACATGATGGGGATAGACTTTTGAAAGAAATTATATGAAAATCATATCATTACCATGCTCTCGTCTGGAAAGCTCATATTTCACATTTATTTAAAAAATCAGTTAGGGATTTCACAAGTTAAATGAATTAATGGGTTTTCTGAACCCTTCCAAAATATAGAATACAATATAAATAACAAACTGAATAGAACATAGGTGTTACAAATATAGGCATGAGCACAGTTTACCACTCTAAGGTTATTATTTCGGTTATTCCTTCAACAATTAAAATACATCCGATATTATCAGCTACCATTTCCTACTATCCCATCTCTTGCAGGAAACGTGTTCCTAAAATAGCTGTGTAGACTCAAATGCTCTATCTTAATTCACTGGTAAGGAAAAGCGCGATCAATAGCGACGACAAAATTCGATTCCGATTATTTAATGTAAAGAAAAGCGTTAGCATCATACACTCCCAGAATACCACATGGAAACCACATGGAACAAGAACTAAAACTCCGAAGCACAGTGGAAGATTCCCATTCCCGTTTACTGCTGCTTCATCTGTGTTGCTCAAACACGCTATTACGTAATTATTTTGGGTTATGGAGCAGCATCAACGTGACGCATATTAAAACCCAGTTCCGAAAAGCATCACGCCCTGGTGGACCATTGAATCTGGGAGACCAATGTTGACTCGTTATATTTTCTCATGATAACTCGAAGATTGATAGACAAGTATTGGCGATAGAGGCAGCATGCTAGCACATTGGCTTGACATGGAGTATCTTTGAGTCTGATGGAGTTATGTCATAATACCCCCCATATGTCATGTTCCATTATTATTTTTTCCCAATGCTTCAGAGAATAAACTCTTTTTATATGATACTTATTTAATAACATCCATGTATATAATGAGTTTGCCATAAGCTTTTTCAAACATCTCATATTTCAAATTTTAACAATTTTCAGAATAATCTGATTCGATTCTGTTCTTATGCACACAGCAAAGCGAGGTTTTAACAGAAGGTAAATTAGATGCATGGGTGCAGTGGGAATTTCCAGCTTATAATGAATTATCCTTCTATTGCATTTCTGAGCAGATGTTAGCAATTACAGTACAAAGGAGAATGTCATAAAGAGAAAATAATGGTAATCAGTACTTTCTAGGAAGCGCAATTGTATGTAAGGAAGTGACCTTTATTCCTCATGCATTAGGCTTAAGTCAGCCTCTCCCAGTCAACATATCCCTCCGGCCCTTACAGAGCCTTTAACTATCTACCAGCATTTTTACTTAGAAGAGAAGCTTTGGTACCCCTAATCTTAAACCATATACATTGTCGCAGTGTGCATTGGACTAATGAAGTGCTCCAACACACGAACGGAGCTCCTACCTTTTTCAGTCGAACCAATTCCATCTAGTGGATCTCCCATTCCCCTGACTGTTCCCATCTAATATCCAGTCAAACTGTGTATAGCCTATTGAAAATGTAAAAGGCTAGTACTGGAACTAGGTGACTTTCGTGCATTACCAGATCCATGTTATAGGGATCGCGGGGTTTTGATATGTAAAGTATCATTTTATATGTAGCCCTGCATGTATGCAAGTATATTTGTAAATATACTTGCGTAGTTTCCTAACATCAGATAAACCGGCGTGTGGCCCTGTTACATTTAGAATAATCAATTCCAGTTTGAAATCACTAGACAGCCTCGCTCAATGTTAATCGATTGCCATAAAGTCATTACGCCATGTTGCAGGTAGTTTGGGCGTGGATACAAACCCGACGAAGCATAAGAACCCTCACTCTCACTCTCAGAACGCACCCTCCGCAATCCAGCAACTATTCTGAAGAATCATTACATAATCACCTACTGTCCCAGGGCCTCTGAAACCCTACGCCTTCGCCCAATGAGGCCCTAGGACGCGGACAGGCTGCAGTGAGGAGAGCGCCTCAGGCAATGGGGCCTGTAAATCATTCAAGGAAAGAGGCCCCCATTGGGGGAAACATTTCAGTGGAGGGGAACACACACACCCCTAATAGGAGTTGATGGTGTAGGGTCCTGCCAATTAGGCTCAGCATGACAAATCAACTCAGCTAATATATCTGACAGTGACTCCCTCGGATTCCCTGTATACCCTGCTTCTAGTGATATCAGCCGGAGGTAGTAGCTACTGTACAGCCGCTGTGACTATGGGCCAATCCCTTGAGGATATCAGACAGTATACAACTGATGAATATATCCTCTACCCCGCCTCCCCTGGCAATACTGTATCAATAGGAAAACACTTGGTGGAAATTAAGTATAGCCAACATGGTTGGGATATATATTCATATCCTCTCCTTTACGGGAATGTAAATTCCTTCTCTCGATAAGTCAGCAGTATGTGAAACAATTATAGACGAGCGTCTGCCGTTACTTTGGTTGGCCTTCCTGTAATTGTGCATGTTTATACAGGCGGCCAAGACCTTAATTAGAATAAACACAAATTGAATAAGGGTGTGTATGTGAGGGGGGAATGGGCAGTTCAGGCTCGCTGCCACGTACAATTACCCAGTGTTACAGAACGTTTACATGTTATTTAATCTAAATGACCTCTCTATAGCAATTCCTATACAACACATAGAGAGAGGACTGATACCAAACATGACTGTATAAATGAGGTAATGGACCGGGGCACGAGGCAATTAAATCCATTTAAAAATAGCTGTGCCCACAAGACATTCAACCAAGATTGGTCGGAATGAAAATTGCAGAAAGCAGGCCATTACGACATTATTAGTCTTCGGATGATGATAATGTTGACCATTGGGGAAACCTTTATCACCTTGATTAGTTGGTTGTGAAAACATCCGGGCTTGTCAGCGTTCCAGCAGTGTCTGACAGCTCAATTTTTCTGTACTCGCCGAGTGTTCGGAGCAAGGGTCGGGCGGGAAAGTCATGCGAATTCCTAATCACGCTGGCAGTCAGAACCTATAATGTCTTGGCGGGGATTAAATCGATGGAGAGACTGGTAAAACTTTCATGGCATGTCACAAAGGCCGCCGCCATTCACCGACCAGAGCCCAAGTTTACACAACTTACGACCACGGACAGAAAGGGAATGTAAAACTGTGTGGGGCGAAAGTGCATGGGCAAGCAGCAACAGTAACGGGAGGCTGGTGCACGGGAAAAGAATTTATAATCCAAATGAGGATTTTCGATTATTCAAACCTCCTTCTAACTTGCCTAAAGCTGCGTCCGAAGAATTTCTAAGGTACTTTAATATTGATATACTAGCATAATACTTGAGAAGCTTATTTTTCTTTCTGCTCATCTTGAGAAAAATTGTATTACCAAGTCACACTATTCTTGCCAACTATGATTGACAGAAAGAAGTACGAGCTCACAATGATGTAGACAGGCTTTGCTTGCCCATTGCAAGCCTTGAAGGGAGCGATTCGCTGATTCCCCTGTGGGAAAACTTGGTCAGCTCTGCCAAAGACAAAGGCCAGGACTTCTGACATTTCATGGCCTTTTACAAAATAACGCATAGTTTGCATTCTTTCAAGAATGACTGAAATAAAAGAATCCAGGCAAAATTCCCCAAGATCTAAATTTGAACTAGCTCATTCTATTCAAAGAGGAAAAAGAAAAAAGTGTCTCTACTACACCATCATGACCATGGCAATTGAAATTATTTTGACCTGTTTGGATTTTTATACCTCAGAATAATTACTATTGCAACAGCAACATTTATGGCGCATCGATATTTAACAACTCAAAATAATTGAGAATAATTGACGTGTGGCGCGACGAAATCCAAGCAGAAAACTTGTGGGAATTCATTATCTACTTTTTAAGCTTCTGAAAGAATACCTGCATGATGTAACTTATATCCTATGACAACCCGCTAATAGCGTATGCCTATGCGGAGGTGAAATCGCGTCTGAAAGGAAAGATCACTCATCAACATTCTATCACCCCTAGGTCCTTTGATCCAAAGAAATTTGATTCCTATATTCGAAGGCATTTGGGACCGATTGGATAGGGAATATTCAAGCACAGAATGTTCGGTCAAAGCTTGGCATTTGCTTTTAAATAGGGCTTGATATTGAAAAGGGGAACTCGTTTCAGATTCCCCTGAGGTTTAATCTGATGGTGAATGCCGGGAGTAAACTTGTAGCGCAGGAGGTTCCTCGCGACTTCTTCCCAGCATTTGCTCCGGTCAAAATATGTTATTCATGTTCTGACTGATGGGACTTGGAAAAAGTCTATCCTTGATATTGTAACACTTAAATTATATAGTAAATGTGTCAAATCACACCCCAGTTATGTGATTAATCATCAAATTAAATCAAAATTATCTTTTTCACCTTGTGTTAAGCGACAACGGCTCCAGCGGAGAGAAGGGGAAGGGGGAAGGGGGTTTGAAGGAGGTGAGGGAGCCATCAAGAGACACTAAGTGATCAGGTGTTGCTTGCTAAGCTCGTGTTCTCAAAGCCTTTGTTAACTGATGATGGTCTTCTTATTCCTGGTCAGTACACGCGGTCGGTGTCTTCAATAAGAATGATTGTCTCCCCCGTGTCGCATAGCTCAAAAAGCAAATGCTCCCTCAAGGAAATCCCCACGCAATTACCCCTCCCTGAAAAGCAGGGAATGAGTATGATGGAGCTGAGAGCGCCTCAGGAGCCAACCCCTTTTATATATGGAGGCGTTTCACTATCGATAAAACTCATAGTGACGACCATCTCACGATGGGGGCTTTAAAAACTACAGAAACCCTTTAGCTTTTAAAAACTGTGAATCCGTTCATTGACGAAGCACACTGGACTGTCCTGTCATTTCTACTTTCGTGTGGTCTTCCCCGTGGGATCGTATTTAAGTTATTTCAAAATCATCAGTTTTTCATTTTTAAACACTCTGTCCTTCTTATCATTCAAATTTATTCACAGAAGAAAAGGGAATCCCTATAGAGGGGAGGGGAGCTGGGACTTGAATGTAGACACGCAATTGTGTGACAACTAACAGATTGCCATTGATGAGAAGTTAATAATCATTCATAATAATCATTCATCTCGGATAATTTATTACGTATGACACCCAATACTATGTAATCCTAATTAAAGTTCTGTGATTGAGGACTCATTGGGAGTGGCTAATATGGCCCAAGGCATCTGAGAAGCTCATGTTTGTTGATGAAGGAATAATTAGCTTTGTCTGCTCCTTGTCAAGAATAAGAGCATGGCAGTCAGTAAAGAACGCTTTGGGATGGTCATTAAAACATATACGGTATGCTTACTCAGGGGTGTTACAGTCAAGTGTACGTCTAAATATATATATTTTCTCACTTCCCAGTGCCAGATTTCTTTTAATTAATGGAATTACACATGTCCATCAGATGACAAATGCACGCCAGAAGTCAAAACATAGTAACGGGTGGCAGTACTGTAGCTTCTTTTCCCGAAGTGCAGTTAAGACATTGTCATGTCTCGAACGAGGCTCCGGATTATATTCCCACAACTTTGTTAATAGTCGAGTCCAACTTTGTTGACAATGCTGTAACAAACTCATGCCCAAGGCGGGCGTATTTAGGGAACTTTGATCCCACATATAAATATCAGCTCGGTGCTGTATGAGTGGAACGTCTTCCTAGTGATCGGGAACACCAATACCTTCCACACTATCAACCACTACATTCCCTCGCACTTTCAAGCCACCCTTAAGGGTTGTCGTAGACCGCCCTAACATCCTCTTATCTCGAGCTGAGCACCCTGCCTCTTTATGTAGCAACCATCCCTGACTGAAATAGTCTCCCCCAGGTGTTTGGGCAGAGGCACCTTCCAGCTGAATGCCCCATCTTATACGGTGCAGAGCAAAGTCTTCGATGTGTGCACCAAAGTTCGTGCTAAAGGGGCATCCACACCAAACATGCACGCGCTAAGAAGGAGCGGAGGTGCGAGGGAATAATTGGAAGAAGAAGGACTGTACAAAGGTATCTTGCAATCGTCGACCAAGCATGTATGTATCAGATACATATAAGGAATGATTATAATGCCTCTGCCGATGTCCCTCCTTAACACATCGCACGTCTCCCTCTCACCCAACCCCAGGCTTGACCGGATATATATGTGTCGTCTTCGAGAGGCAGACGGAAGTGACGTAAACAGGTCATGTGGGCATGTTGTTGACTAAGGTCGGGAAGGCAGGAGTCATGGCATGTTATTTCAGGACCGTGTCAGGTAGTGTCACGGAACAAATAAAGAGCTGATTTTGACAGAATGATGACGTTAGCTACATACACTGCAGAAATATACAATTGTTATTATGTATGGTACAAATGTCAAAATGAACTCAATCATATATGCTTATATATTCGCCTTAGTTAAATTGCTAAACCTCAGTTTGCGCGCGGATATCCACATTTACAAACAAATGATTACATGTCTGGCCTGAAGAAGAATACAATTGTTTATTGTTTACTCCAACAAATTATTCCAGGTCTGGAGGGGGGAACCGCAATATCTCAAATTTGAATCAAAATTATTGATTCTTGGCATTCCGTTTCCCATGCGGTTTGCCTGTCATTTTGAAATGTTTATCCCGTCTTGGTCTCATTTAGAAGCAGTGAATGAATGAGCAGATGCCTACTCGGGAGTTTACCCATTAGGTGGTGTAAGACCACTTTTTTTTTTACTGCTCAGGGTTATTTAAGATGGGACTTTATGGAGGCAGTCTCAAGGCGCTTTCATAATGCAGCTCTAGTCTTTGGTCGACCACTTTCTCTTGGTCAGTTGGGAAATCAGAGGTGGCGCACAGGCCATAGGACCGAAGCGGGCTCTGATGAATGTAGAGCCCGCTTGAACAAGCGAGGGCAGCGCGCTGAAACGACCTCTATTACTATATCTGGTTGGAACCCAGCAATTGCTTCCCGGGACACACTTGAGACACTTATGAGGGTATCTGTGGATACACTGATAGAGGAAGAAATCTCAATTATCAGAATATTACATGACGATGTTAGTGGTAATGGCAATTTCTACGTGCAAGTCAAAATCTTAAGTAAATATAGTTTCGACTGAATCATAGTTCCTTTTCCTCATTATTGTACATCAATAAACTAAGGTAGTTAGACACAGCAGTGGACAGAAAACCAATTCAGCAATATATGAATATATACCCGTGAGCCCATGTCTAGGTTAAAATTGATTTGCGAAATGACTATGTACCTTCATTGTACTTGACTACTTGTGAAAAGATTTGACTTATTGATTTGCTGTGTAAACATTCTAAATAAAAAAATTCAAAAAAATAATTTTAGGGTGTGAGGCTCAAATCGAAGAAAAATCTATCAAAAGCAATATATCAGCAATCGGTTTAATAGGAAACTTGCCTGTCCACCATCTTGAATCCTGATTCGCATGGAATTATGTGAGTTGTGTGTCATTGTAAAATCTATAGAAAACATGCCATGATCAGCAATATTTATCGGTGCTCCAATGTCAATATCCATGTGTTACAAGAGCTCATTTTTCCATCATGCATTTTGTTTTATAGATCATTTTCACAAGCTATATTGCTGAAAACATTCTTGCAATTTTCGATGAAAATATTGCTTCATATTTGTAAGACAAAGGGTTTACCTTATACACATGACACATCACACAGAATTAGTAATGTAATCCACAACTCTGATAGTTTTAAAAAGAACCCAGGCAATTTCGTTATATATAATTTTTTTTTAAAGATTAAAGGCCTTAGGGCCAACTGTGGATTCATGTGTTTATGAACAAAGATTAAATGGATTGGGTACAATCTTATGGGATAGATTTCAGTGGGATGATATCAAATAATGACCTTTCGCCACTGGCAAAGATGCTTTGAACATTTTAGTTGTGATGGGGCCGCAATGAGAGGAGGTGCAAAATCGCTATTTGCTCCTCATGAAGATTTATGTGATATGAATAAATGAAGAAACTGTCCCTTGGCCATCGCATCTCCTGTGTTAAGAGTGGACTATCTATGTTAATCCAGTGTGACAGCTCGGTTAAATTATCCCAAGTCCTCCTCCTACTACTTTCCAGCTTATTTAAGCCGCCTACTTGGAGAAGCTCTAAAAGATCCCCGAAAGCGTGGATTAGCTGAGTGATGGAGTTCCAGTGCTGGGAGCTATGGATCTGCTAGTGTGTTGTGAATTTTCTGATTCTAGATATGTGCCACTGATATGATAAGGTCTAGTGGTGGAAACAGGCCTTGGACTAGGTGTCTGCGTATTGGTCACATTCTACTGGAATGATCAGCTTTTAAAGGCAATCCAAGAGCTGCAGCTCCTACCCAGCCATCCGCGAGGCCCAGTGCCTGGCGGAGCGCCTGGGTCAGCAAGGCGTTAACCATGCTCAAAGGGGAAACTGACAATGACTGATGAGGCAAGCCAATACATACAACCCTGATAATAGTGTCAGTGTATCGGATTGTTTACATACTCAGAACACTTCTTTGTTTTTGTACGAGACAAAATTGAGGACATCAACGATCACAAGAGGGACCTCTAGACGTACCCCATAAGCTCAGTACTCAATAGCAGCTGGTGGAATTTATGGTGAAGCGTGTATGCTAGAGTAGTACTTTATCTGGTTGAGTTAGGAGAGGTAATAGTATACCCTTCGGCCTAATTGATACAGGGGGGTTAGCTAATCGATACCGCCAGCCAGAATGTGTACCAGGCCACAGCTGGGCGAGTAGATATTGGGATCGCAGGCCAGCCAAAGTAAAACGAGGCAGCCTGAATCGGAGCCGAGTCCCTGTCAGCATAAGTCAACATTTGTGATGTTAGCTGTGACTCGCGACTCACAAGCCTGGATCGTGAAGAGGCTAGGCGTCGGATAGAAGGAGTAAGGGGAGAAGGGAAAGAAGAGGAAAGAGTCGCAAGGGGTGGAAAAGCTCTAATAGCGTGATGAGAATAGAACCCCAGAATGTAGTCTAGATCCACTCCTCCGAGAAATATTTATCTCGGGTGATGTTTATTGATGGTCAATTTCAATCAAAATGGTGTAAAATAAATGCAACTTTAATTGCTTGATATCTCTAACCAAAAGAAAACAAATATAATCCTGAGGGGCGGGGGGGGGGGGGGGGGACTGTGCCAAACAAATGGCATTTCAAGTGAATAATAGGAGGATTTGGAGGCGGTGGTGCATATCAAGAAATAGCGTCGTGGATAAAGCTGGCAAATTTCTTCCATTTGAGGTCAAGTTGAAGGATCGGTTGGTGGGCGTTCTTCCATGCCCGTTACCCTCCGTATTCTGCCTTTGAGATTTCCACTTGTGAATCGGTGCTAAGATTGCACCAGCCTGCAGTGCACCCAACTCTTTCTGAAGGCACGAGCAGAGCTCAAAAGGAAGCCACACTTTTTACCTGGCACCACAAAGGGTCCGGACGTGTGAAGGGCAAATTGACAGCACAGCCCACAGATCTATCTTGACAGCTGGCACAGAATACTGAGAAACTTGAGAGGAGAGACCCAGGCCCCTTACTCCAGCTCCAATCACCTGGACCCGTCCTCAAAAGGGCAGATTCAGCACTAATTCATGAACGCCCCCAAGACGCAAACGACCTGGCGAATTCCCGATGGCTATGGGGAGATCTGGGTTTTGCTGTCATGTAACCTCCATCCGTTGATTCCCCCTGCACAAAACAACCTTTCCCATATACTACTTGCGCTAGGCACGTACAATTCGATTTCACTGTTGCCCGCGTGATCACCAAGTTCTCTATCGGATTTGACATTGACAAAGGGATTATTGGCATTGTCAAGCATCCTTATCTCATCCGTTATGCATGCAACATTCTGCTGGGATCGGAACATTTGTTCAAATATTTTAATGCAAGAAAGTATAGCACGTTGCGTTATATTTTGGCAATAGAGGTTTTTTTGCCGGCACTGTACGCTATGATATAGACTCTGATTGCAGGAATCTCGGCTATATTGGAATGTTCCCAAAGTGAATGTGAGGCCTTCACCAGCATTTGCTCCTAATTGCCTTTACCCTTAGCATTTCCAAGTTTGGTTCATTGTCACTATTACTCGGAGCATGCTGTGTCATCGCCATGGGTTAGACCGCCTCGTAACATCGCTTCGTCGCTTCGCGTTAGTGTCAAAAGCTCCCGATCCCAACAATAGCAGCCTTCTCTTTCAAGGCACCCACCCATTACACCACTGCTCCCAGCAAAGGTAAACCAGAGCAGCCTTATTGAGAGAATATCCATCACAGGCAGTTTCCAGTAGTAGAAGAAGATTAGCCTAAACCATTACAATGCTCTCCTCCTGACCGATCGCGTAAAGGTGGCCATGCAGATACTCTTATCTCAATGGACTACATTTACGTGCTGATTGCTTGCAATAGGGCGCATTCAGGCTAAATACCTAGCTAATTTGAGTTATGTCTCTGAAGCGTTTTTCGTGAGATTAGCCTTCCGTATCTGAAGCAAGCATGGGGATTTTTTGCTGATTTGATTTCCACTGAGCTGGATGCATCAACTGCGCTGTCGAAATGCAGTCGAGCTTCCATTGCCAGTCCAAGGGAATTATACAGGAACATATAACAATTGAGTGGGTGGAGTGTAGGCAACTTTCCGATCACGCAGACCTTATTCAATATGTTAATTACCATACATCTTTAAACGATTTCCCTCTAAGCAAAGCATCCAATATGGAGGTGTTACAAGTCCACTCCATTCGCCACACATGGCATTGTACTCCAGTGTTCACAGGGGTTCTTGTCACATGGCCAGTCCGTTCAGCATGCAATACACTCATTACTCACCCACCTCACTTGCATTGCATATTAACGTTCGTGCCTCCTTCTTATTTGGAGTAATGATTCGGTAAAACAAGGAATACCAGAGCATCAACTGCTGATATTTAGAGCAAGCGCCGAAGGCAATTTCTCCCAGTTTCCTTGGCAGTAGCTCTGCAATGCTTCCCTCCCGGCAGCAAACGGTTTTCACAAGGGCTGCAATAATCTCACGAAAATAATGTCCTCTTGTGGCTGATCGAGTCATCATTTCAAAGGCATGCAAACATGGGGTGGCGAGGAATGAGATTAAGATGTTAAGAACAAAGGGACGGCTTTTGTGGCACGCCCTGAATTAGGAAGGGCGAATGTATCCTTGCTCTACAGCCTGAGGAACTCTTCCTTACCCGAATTTACCCCAGAGACCATCTGGTTTAATCACTAACGTGATCTTCTTTCTTTCTTGCTATTCACCCCTTGGGTTCTTCTAAGGTAATATGTCGAACATGCCTGAACATAAGAAACATGATCTTTTTCTCGATGCTTTAAAAACGTAAACAATTGGTGCTACTGTCCAACATGAATTATTCAAATGTTATGGGCATGAATTGATATTTCAAGCAAATAATAGTTATGTCTAATATATGGAGACTTCCAGGGTACTCAACTCTACATGAGAATCTAATCTCTAGAAGAATAACTCGATAGAATTTCAATTATGGGAATAGTCTCTATACGCTTGAGCTCGGTACAATCCCTGAGGACATATGCTGTGCGCAGTCAATCATTTCCTGGTAATTAATCTTCGGGCCTTGGGACGTAATTGCTTCAGGTAGATTGATACCTGGCATGGCACTCGGATTCGTAAGTCACTGAGGTTTGCGTCCATATCATATCAGGGGATGTGGATTAAACCGCTTGATGCGCTTAATTAAAGTTTAATCCTCAGTTGAATGTAGAACCTTCATATTAAGCCCATAATTATTGAGTATGATAATGGTCTTGGGATTCTACACCGGGATACAAGTCTGTTATTTCCTGATTTAGTGAATCGTGAAAGTCCATGTATATTTCATGGATCTGACCCAGAATTGAAGGAAGTCTTACTCTCGGCTGATAGCAAGTGAGCCCAATTACAACCAATCGATCTTGAAATAGCCCAATTGCCAGCGTCGAGAATACTTTAAACATTATATCTAGTTGCTAAGTTAAACGAGGAGGCAATCTTTAAAGTGGCATGTACTCTCATATTTTAAAAAGGGATCTCAGACGGTAAGAACAAGTTGAGAGGCAAAATCAGGTCAAACACATTCATCAAACAAGCTTTCTTCGTTAGAATTACGTGGCGTCTTACTGTTTCATTTCAAATCATTATCTACCACGGAATATACATCTGCTCTTCTTTTATTCTGAATGTATGTCACTATAGTCCGAATTACTTAGATACAGAGATTCTTATACTTTACCCTACGGCAGGTGTAACGATTGCTTACCTGTAAAGAAAATTAGAACAAATCATTAGAACAACATAAAATCCAAGGTAATGTGGATAACAAGGAAGATGGAATGATTTATTCATTTATTTTCATACAGTATTTCACATGAGTATTTCAAGTCACTGACACAGCACCTATATTCTTACGCCCGGGATCAGAACTG
This sequence comes from Sthenelais limicola, assembly GCA_942159475.1. Taxonomy (NCBI): domain Eukaryota; kingdom Metazoa; phylum Annelida; class Polychaeta; order Phyllodocida; family Sigalionidae; genus Sthenelais; species Sthenelais limicola. Next base: position 108,398,900 of record OW804096.1, on the reverse strand, counting down.
CCGATGCTATCGTCACAGTTCGTGGCCTTGGTTAGAGCCGCGCTAAGCGAGATCGGTTTCCATAATATACAGAGATGGGGGTAGTAAACAGATGACTGTGTTTATGAAAGTAATAGGCCTACTTGTGATACCAGTGATACCTACAGGAATTTTGGTTTTCCTCAAAATGGATACATTTCGCGATAGGACACTCAATAGCACATCAGTTTTGATAGATAAGGCTAGTTGACTAACACACTTTAAGTTACATGATTTTACTGCTTTTCCTATTTCGGTTTCCCTATTGGATGGGAACTTATCGACGTGTCTGTAATAAGATCGGCTTTACTTGGACATGGTTTATAAGAAATAAACGTCAGGGCGAGAACTTAAAAGAACACCATTGGCGAATAAACATCATTATATGAATAATAATCATCGTTAGTCCGTCTGTCTACAAAACAACCGACTTATTTTCTATGATGTAGAATAATCTTGAAACAAAGGGAATAGATTGTCCTTTCCGGACAAGAGTAATGCCCCGCGGTAAACCATGCCAGAATATTAGATAACAGGCTAATATGTCAAGGAAGCCTTGATGGATGAAGATGGAAACTTTTCCTTATCAAGTTCTGCTTATGGAAGAAGGACAGCTTATCTTTCTATGTCCCATACAGCAGTGGTAGCCTAAGAGGTAATCTGACCCTACCTACAAGTAGGATGGCCGATCCTTTACGAGGGATGGGCGGAGGTTATTGTCGTGAATGATATCTAGAGTGATAGGGTAAGGAGAACCCATCGCATGCATAAATAAAGGTTTGTATTACCTAGTGTTTGACCGTGTTTGGATGCATCGTTGTAGGGTGTGACATGAAATAATTTATGTCCTTGTACGTAAATATAGGCTTATTGGGCCCAATGCATAACAGTACTCGACATAGAATCATCGTACACTTTCCTACATTCTCTCTGGTATACCATTAGACGTACGCACTGGTGAATAGTACACATCAATAATATATGTTGGATTTGCTAGGTATAAAGACGTACCTCAAGCTCATTTCCATTGTCCAGTTAACATTTATAAATTTACCCGGCATTATTGGATTAATTTGCGCTTTCCCGTAGAAAATGAGGGATATGGCCCAAGATAATGACATTCAGTATCAACATTACTGGTCAAACCGGTCGTCATGCCCATTGGCAATTCCCATCATTGTCCATTTCTGCTACTCGTTGACCTCTGTAAATATTGAATTATTGGCTTTACTGTCAATCATGGTCCTGCATGGGGACATTTAATGAATAGAATATCCAGTGGGGAAATTAAACTTTGACAGTTGTTGCCGGTCATGGATGACCGAAAGCATGGCTAGTGTTGGCGACAGAAGAATAATAGATGAGAATGTTGCTAATGCAGAAGTTGACCTGGGATACAGACGATGTGTTGTGTATTCATAGCTTTCATAGAGTATTCATGTAACCGCCTATCTAGAATAACAAGCATTTTCCCAATCTCTCACCAGAGCATACTGGTTTGCTGATAGTCATAAACTATATGTGTATGCGCACTTAATAACAATTGACTCATAATTCATATAATGGACCCACCTCACGCCCCCTGTGACGTCATAAAGGTTGTGCGACAAGAATATTCCACGCCTATTGTGACGTCGCACATGTATACCTTCCTACTCACTTCTCCACCTCTTTTTTCTTATCTGAATTAATATAATTATCATGTTCATGGTGAAATAAACCTCGCTTTCTGCTAGGTTTCTGTCCAACCTCGTGACAGGTGGTCTCAATTGCCTCTTACATTATTCCGTGATATGATCACCTTAGGACATATATATATACCTACAGACAGGTGGTCTCTAGAGCCGTATTTGGCCTGGTTGTTTTGTTGTTTCCAAGATATATAAAGGGAATTCGGAACCTCCCTTACATTCTATATTATATTTTGTATCTGTCTCACTCCAGGCACTGCGACGGCCGACCTTCAATGCCCAGCGTCCCTCGGGATCAATGTCAGTTGGACCATTGAAGGGACAGGCTTCTAGTCAATAGGTGCATGGGACCCATGTGGAGAAGACTTAGATTCCAATCCCCCCGTGACATTTTGATCCCGGGGGCTGAGATGACCCGAATCCCCCTGGAATCACCAATGATCTGTCTCTGCACCACTACTGTGGCCAGCTCACTGAGCTCGTTGGGGCAATTCTCTGGCCAGGTATTTACTGCTCGGTACCTTAGTATAGTCGCTACCAACCGAGTTGCCCGTTAAGCTATAGATATGTACCTTAGCCACATCACCTTTTAACAATCCCAGTTTTTACATTCATAATCCGTCTCCCCTTTTTCTTTTCATTGTTTTATTATGGAATATTATGACTTTCTATGATATACGTAATCGTATCAATAATCACTTGTGGTTTTTATTCCCTAGTTTGTACTCCGAGGTTCTTCCCAGAACTATAGGTCTTCAGTTCTGTAGACCTTAAGTCCCACAGCAGCCATTATTTGCACGTGATGGGGACGGTTCGTACCACTCTAGGTTATCGCAGGTGCGTACCACTGATTGGTTGAAATGAATGTCCTCTCAGCTCTTGTAATGAGAGGGTTCTCAGAGGCAAACTGTCGTTGGACTGTCTTCAAGTTTTAGTTAAATGAAAGCCCGAAGGCAATCCCCCAGAATACGTTTTATGGCCGGATTTAATGAACACTGATATATTCATCACATTCTGTGGCCATCTATTTTCGTGACAAGGTCCGCATTCCTCATCAAGGGAAGGCCGAAATCTCTCTCTCTCCCATAAGCACATATTTCAATATAAGAAACGAGGGGCCTGAACTGACGCCCCATAACTTGGCGTTCTTCAAAATCCCATCGTTGTCAACATTTGCATCATTGCCAGGTACCTGTCTGCGTTTGACATCAATAATAATTGCCATGACAAATTCTGCGGAACCATTGTATTGACATTTTAAATATACCAGTCCCTTTCAAAGGTTTGTGATTGTAATCAATCTTGTTGCAAAAATGTAAAAGGCCATCACAATTGGTCGCCTTTCATCAATCTCAATACTTTTGTATTGGGGAAAATGAGGTTCGGTGACTGGGTATTTGATTGCGTGTCTACAAACCCGGTGAGTATACCTAAATTGTGGGGGAGTCATTAGGCTTGATATAGGAGCATGAAATCCTGATCTGCTTCATCTAACTTATTGCCTGGCATTAGTAGCTTGAGCCCCCTGGCCTCTCAGGTTCTATACAGAGTTTTCACCAGTCCAACCTATCTACTTTGTCAGCAAAAACCTTAAACCAGTATGTTCAACTGTGCCAATATCTTCACTAATGTTATAACCAAGTCTTCATCTTGTAATACCCCCATGGGAATAGCATATATGTCATCAGACATTTGGAAAAGAACAAAATTGTATCTAACACCAAGATCTCGTTGGGTTCGATATGTCACTCCTGTAAATATTAAGTAGGCAGCTTTGGAAACTATGGTTATTAAGAAGGATAGAAAAAGCTTCGGCAAGGATGCAACTGTAATACTACATAATGATGCATTGGGGACAGGCTGGAGCCCGATGCGTCGGACGGTGAAGATTTTTATTGTGAACACATTGAATACCTCCCGCCGAAGATACACCAATTGAAAAGAACAGTGGCATAAAGAATTGGAAAGCAACGCTAGTAGAGAAAACGATGAAGATGGAGGGACACAGGGGAGGGGGTGTAATTGTTGCCTTATCATCAATTACATTGAATGAAAATATGGGTCGGTGGTGTGTTTACTTGAAGACAAGATAGATAACTCTACTGAGACAGGGTGGATGTTTCTGCTGTCAGTTCCATCGTTACACCATCAATGTTTGAAAATGTGCCTCGGCGTTTGAGTAAACGAATGCAAGCTCATACATTATTCCTCAGTGCCATAGTATATATGCGTTGCTCCGCGACCCTACCCACCTCTGTCAGTCATACATATACATAAAACAGGGCGGCAAATCTTACATTATTAATACACACAGGCACGGATAACCAGGTTTTTCTGCTGTTTGAAATCGATATGAGAATGCAGTTCATGCAATCAGCCGATGGTTGTATTCTTATCATTCCAATCCACGTTAGGGCATGACTGTGTAAATTGGGCGATTCTGGTCCTATCAGAGCCGGTGGCAGGGGTGAAATCATATTATGTAGTGTGTCTTATCAGTTATTAAAATATATCGCAACAAATCCATCATCTAGAGATAGATCTCGAATGTTCCTGCCCAAGCTCTATTGCGGTGTATACTCCACAACTGTGGTGGCATATTTATATAGCAGAAATATCACGCAGCCGTTATTGTATTATATAGTTTATGCTCCTCCTGCTTCCACGCGATAAAGATTTTTGGTGTTATACGAGAAACTATTACCTGTTAGCCTGACACTAAGATAAGACTGATAGAGGCACCAGAAGCGAGTATATATCATATCTAGAATAACTCATTAAATTTGTATATATCTTTTATAGCGTCCCGCACAGAAACAGACAGCGTATAATGTTGGTATAATGTATAATGATGAGATCAGTATCACTTTAGTTCAGAACCAGCTAATTTCAATGTCTATCATAATAGACTAGTATATATCATTTTGATGTGCAGTCGTCGTGGCGCGCTTCTTTTGCTCAAATATTTTCACTGGGGATTGTATTATACGAGGATTGACGTAAATACATCTTGTTATTAATGATAATGAATAATCCCATATTATATATATATATGTGAACATTAAATGTTGGCCAATATTGGTAATGAAATAACACAATAAATGAATCCAGATTCTAATTGACTACATTTCTGCTTACACATTTTGACACATTGTATATGTTTTTCAAAAGACGGGCTTTAATATAAAGATTAAACATATTCTATAACATCATATGGGGCATTTAAGATAACTGTGCAAGCATTTCATTTTAGCTGCCTTAGAGTCAATCGCTTTTCGAGCGAACCATGTATACAATTAATGAACGTGTTCTATGTTCTATTACACCCAGGCATTTATCAGACCCGAGGGGGACTCTTAATTTGTTTTCCTGCAGTTGATGTAGGCTTGATTTAAAACACAGCTGTGCCACAATATAGATGCACGTGTAAAAAAGCCCCTCTCTCTCTGACTGAAAAGAAACAACAACGGCGTTCTTTGCAGGTCCTATATCATTAAAAGAGCGGACCAGTTTTATAGTCGTGAGCCACAGAGGCGGCAGGGAAAAGGGGTGTGGAGACGGAACGAGGTCTCAGTAATTTCGTTCATGAAATATAATAAAAATTCCGGTCCTAGATGGGGAAGATATAATGTTCGCTTTGTTTGCATTTGATTATAAGACCCGAGACCGTATCCGAAGTGTGGAACCTCATAATGCACAAAGCATTTGCCGTTGCTGTTTATACTGTATGGAATTTCGATGTTGGGTAGTAGTAAAATGAAATGTGTCTATGCAGCAGGCTGTCCAAACAGTCGCACATATCGTGGAATGGGATCACAATGAGCATATTTCGTCTGTGACATATGTACCTTCATGGGTCTGCGTATGAAATTTACTATGTCTGTTCATGTTACAAACCATGTTTGCCTAACAGAACCTCTAACATAAAGCATTGATCACGCGGTGAACACATGCACACATGTTTCAGGAAATTGCAATATACATTCTTTTGTGACACAAATACAATGTTTTGTGCACTCATGTGTGAGATAGATACGATATCATTTCCATAATGTATGTGATTATTGCAGCAATCAGGTAACGTTGGTTTGAAGAACGCAATAGTGTATCAATGGTATTGATTAAATACCAGGTAGTAAAATCACAAGCATATCGTAAATACTCATTACTTCTTACATAAATGCAAGTCGCTATTCTATTTTGCGACGCATTTGTTCACATGGTTTCGCTATTCCTTGTCGTTGAATATTTTATTCCTGAGACATATCGATCGCATAGCAATTTTGCGTGTTTGTTTTAAAAGTAAGATTCCAGTCAATGTCTGATTTAGGAGGCGATGTGTTGCTCTGCTCCTATGATGTAGACTATTTTAATGCTTCAACAATTTGTAATTTCTTTTACAATAATTAAGATATTAATGGAATGGCATGCATTAATCTGATTGAATAGTTAGCCCTATGGTTATTAGACATGCTGATTCAGTCATACTCATAACTTCTATAAAACTGCCAGTTTCAATTTCTAAAATAGAGACGGAAATAACCTCTACTAACATCATATAATATTGGCATTGCCTACATAAATATACATAAGCATAAATGTACATGTTCATAAATAAATACACACGTATCAGATACACTCTTTAGAACTGACAGTAAGTGCAGATGGTCACCCATAACTAAATACCTAAGAAATAAAAAGAATTGGAATTTCTTTTGATTATTTGATAAGAGGATAAGAATGTATATACAATAATGGTTTTAATTCGCATCATAGATCTATTTAAATATGAAGTGAATACAAACTCAATCAACCAATGGGAATATGTACAGCGATGAGTTATGTCATAGCTATCTTAACTGCACATCTATGTATTAGATTCTAATTTTATTTTAATGTTTAAACTTATCATATTTATTCGGATTTAACATTAACTGCTGCCATTATAAAGTCACCATTATAATTTCTAACATACAAAACCTCCTCTTGTAGCTTTTTTGTAAAAAATCGATTTTATTCAGGTTTAAAGAGTTACAAAAAAGTACACCAAAGGTAATAATGGCATAGGTATTTTCGCTCTGATGTTGAAAACTGCTATCATAAACCACCTATTCTAATATCTAACTCTTAACTGCTGCTATTACAACAATAACAGATGCTATTACAAATCTATTATTAGAACTCCTGACTTACATACCAGCTATTATAATTTCTCACATTCACAGCTGCAAACCAGATTGCTACTTCACGAGTAAAAGAGCTCGATCTGACATTACAAATCTCCAATTGTTCCTTTACGAGTATCACAAACCCCCAATTGTAACTTCTGACATTAACAGCTTCTATCACAAACCCACTATTGCAACATCTAGCATTAACAGCTGTTATTAAAAACCCACAGTTCTTACTTCTAACAGTAACAGCTGCTATTACAAAAACTCTGTTGCAGCTTCTTACAATAAATGGTGCTGTCTAACTTCTAATGATGCTAGTGGATATTATACGATCCGTCAATGTTATTACTGCATCAACTGTTACATGCTAACCATTTCTCTGTTGTCCCATTGACTTGTCTATACAAGGACAATTTGACATAATTTATTATCTACTTTGTACTGAAAACACAGTAAGGTCGACCAAGTAATTGCTAAGATTTTTTCAACATGGTCAACATGATTAAATATGCTTCTGTATCTATACAACGTTTTTCTATAAATGAATTTTCAGAATGGTACTGGCGAATGTCATGTAACCAGACAATGTTGATGATGTCCACGTGAAGAGGTTATTACTCCATTAAACATGATTATATAATCATTGCTCTAATCTTTCATTGCCCTGGTCAGGGCAATTTAGCATAATTTAGCATCCGCTTTTTACTGAATACTGAGTACACAATACAATACATATACTGCGTATATAGTTATAATAACAGATTGGCCTGGATGTTGTTCATTTTCCAGTCAGATGTAATTTTCTCGACCCAGCTAGATACAACATGGTTTTGTTTGTTTAGATAGTTTAAATAATTAATTCTGCGAAAACATTATGCCACAAGGACATTATTCTCAGTTACACAGTTGATATACAATAACATGCGAATGCCATTCAATAGGGGATTTGCATGTGCCACTGTGCATGTCTCTTACAGTGCATGCTGGGATGAATTCAGTTCAAATCTGACGTACAAATATTTGGCAACATTTTCATCGAAAAGGATCTTTTTCACCAACACCATAGCTTGTATAAATGATCTACACAAATACACATCCAAGTGTGGCAATATATTCTAGAATGGCATCTTTGTGGTGAGGAAAACATACCATGCCTTTTTTTTCGATATTCTCATTGATCAAGCCCATGAACAGAATAATAATTTGGTGAAGGAGGATGGAGGGGTGCATGGATATATTATTCATTTCATTGTTGGCACATGCCTAAAATGTGGATAAGTTCTAATTGTTAGTAATATTTAGTGGTATTCTCTGCATTAAGAAAGTTTATTGGCCCATGCCTGAGTGAGTAAGAAAATAAGATGTGGAAGGATGTTGATGCCCAAAGTATATCTGTGTTGATGAGTGAATAGGATAGGATGCGCGAATAGGATCTATGATTTATGAATTATGATTTACCATGATCTTTTATGCTAAGTAATTCTAGACACCATTTAATGGTGCTATGCATCAAAACCCAGAGGACAAGCGCTGGGCTACTGGTTGTTAATTAATTACTTCCAACTCTCATCCTTTCTTCCCTTAAAAGTGGTTAACGTGGTAATAATTTTGATATTACACAACCAAGGCAGAAACAAAGCTCTGTACCAAATGTTATTGCAATTGAGTGTCTAGTGTCAGGTATAACAGACCCATCATTGGGTCATCTTTAACGTATTCATTTTGACACCTGTGCGATGTGCTTGTTAATCTTGCCTTTAATATTTATACTGATAGGGATTTGCTCAGTCTTTAATTTAGTGTTACTACTTGATATAATGCACAGACAAAGCTATTTCAACAGTTATAATCCACAGTCAATTGGTTATGATAATAATTGGCTACTTAATAATTGGTATTGAATATCAACTTTTCTTACTATGCAGCTTGACAGCTAATAGGGAATCAAGGTACTGTTGGTCACAATTAGAAACAAACATACCACTCACTAGTGACCAGCAGAGCGAAATGTTATTCCAGACCGTTCCCCTCCATATCTACAGACCTGTACACAATAGAGTTCAACTACAGGCCTATAATAGTCTAACAACTGCTTCCGAACGTAAGAGTGGAATGAACATGTGGAAAGAAAACAAAAATGTCTCAATTTATGAATCACTAACTGTCTCGAACATCCAGCAAAACAATGACAATATTCCCCTTTCTAGTGTTATGCACTTGTTCAGCTCAACCCTAGGATTGATAGGTTAAAACCCCAGGCCAATTCGCTAGCTTCCTAGTGGAATAAACACCACAACTTCCTGGAATGGCTGAATATTGCGGTATCAGGGGTAAAAAAGTACTAATCTGTTCCTCTTTAATGCCAATTACATCCACCTTTATCACCGTGTGATTACAGCTCATATCCCAATCTTATAGCAGCTCACATCTGCTCGCCAATCCATCATCTACTATGTATTATTTCGCTGATTAAACTTGATACTGCCTCGAAAACAGATTCCTGCCAAGTCCCAAGGGATCATTGCCATCTAACAGATTATTTCGGGACCTTGATGCAATTTCAATTGATATCCCGTTGCTGATGTCCCCTCCCCTGTTGAAGAATGAAAGCCACAATAGCGATGACCCTCCTGATATTATATTTGGAGCATAGACCAACCATTCGTCCCTGTTACTCCCCTGAAGCTCTGTTTGCTAACATGTAGAGGCAATACGTTATAGTCCTCGCACAAAGACTCATCTCCTATTTTAACAGAACCATATTTCACCGGTCAGTTTTATTCAATAATGTATCCCCAGGGGCTTTCTCCAGCAGAGGGGGTCCAGGACTGCGGAAATATGCACCTTTAACCTCTGTATGAAAATATCCAATACATCAACCTGCATGGATTTCCCCTCCATATCAAGGCCAGGACCTGTACTGAAGTACCTTCATAGGAATACTTAAATAGGTGTATTGCCAGGGGCATCTATGGTTTGTGGATGTTAGTACCAGTAAATCCCCATGACACCTGCCTGGAAACGTCATTGTCAGACAGTATACCCTATAGAAGTCTTCTAGTTTCGTATTAAGATGTTACTACTGATCCGATAACTTCCAAGTCAATCAGTACTCGCAAAGAATCGCCTGATAGATATTCATTCACCCCTGAGGTATTGTTTATGAGGCAGGCCGAGCAAGGGTCACTCTGAGGTTGGGTTCCGTGAGTCAACCTATTTTGTGGGCACCTGGAGGCTACGGGAATGAGCTGAGAGTGAGCTGAGAGCGTTAAAACTATGCTTATAATATTATGGCCGTCCTTACTGTCTTTGCAGGGTCGTGAATATCTCCGCATTTATATTCTTGCATGAATATTCATGATTCCACAAATACAATCAACCATGGATCTGCAACTTTGATTCATGACATTGTTTCTTCTTTTCAGAATTTCTATTGCTGCAACGCAACAAAGGGAAATGTTATCATTCTATGGGTCACTCCTATAAGTGAACGTGATGACCGCACGTCATCAATGTCAATTACTGCCCAGCATGTGCACCCCAATGTCCCACTTCACTAAATACTTGGGCACTGGATGGGTCAGACCTGTACAAACAGGGTCACACGCACTACCAACATTACAAGGTGGGGAGCCTGCCATTCTTTTTCGGTATCTTTCCAACTTTCGTGTCATTCTTCGATTAGGCCCTGGCGTTGCCATATCAGATAGATATTATTTTGATTTGCCTCCTTGCCACAGAACCACCACACATAATGTGCAGTAGAGGCAATTGTCAGAACCGTCTTAAAATGATTCACCAGAAGAATTGAATTTGAATTGTTGATCTAATATATATCTGGTTATTATGAGGGCCTTATGGTTCGATGTGGTGTCACATACCTGCCTCCTCATCCAGCCCACATACCGTGTATTTATATCATTAACAAAATAATGTTTAGTCTTTTCTTGGAACAAACATAAATCCTTTAGTCCCTGGTGAACCGTTCGTATCCATAGAACTACTCACTATGGAGCAATAGACATAAGCCTTCGACATAAAACCGTGACAGATAGCATTCATTCTTTTCTGTTGAAGACCTAACTCTGGACTAACCAGGCGACGGAAATATAACCTCCTTTCTCTACCGTACCTAATCACATCACGACAAAGTCCACTCATATTGGACATTTGCATGCGAAACAAATTAACCCAATCTCGACCAAACTCTAAGGACACAATATTCGTCATGTCTTGGTGTAATCATGTCTGTGTTGTAATCAATTCAAAGCCTCTCTAGAGAGTCTGGTATCATTAGGTCACCCATTTATATGCTTCTTTACATCCTTTTCCTTGCCCACACTGCACTTGCCCACAAACATATAATCACAAAACAATTAGAAGACATTGAAACCCAAGCACTCAATGCACCCGAGTAATTTGGGAGATGAGCGGCTCTCATAGAATAACATGCAATAGTTGCCATCAACAGACATGGATGAATGCTGTTCTGGACATATGAATAGACAATGTGGATGGCCTTTTGTTGGTTAGGTGTTCTTTCATGTTCATAGCTCCCGTTCTTGCGACTCATAATATCACATCCTCAGAGTACGAACCAATATCTGAGCAAATGAAAAGGTAACAAATAGGCATCAAATTTTAATCTGATACAGTATACCATCCCTGTAGGTAATGTAACCGTCTGAGTTTGGTTTGCGGTCTTCTCCTGCGATCAAAGCCAAATGTTATCTATCATGAAAAGTGATTCGCGATGGGAAGGTAAAAAGGTCATTGAGGCGTCGTAGAAAGAAAAGGTATAACAGAAAAGGTGACCATTTCAATCTACTGAATTAGAAATGGAAAAAATGGCACCCATATATATATTATATATATTGACCATATATATGTTTGCAGGGAAGGCAGGGAGGAGAGAAATAGAGTCGGCCCAGGTTGTCTGTGAGAATTAGTTATTTCTCTGGAAGGCGAATGGCGAACATTTGAGGGTGTAATAAATTATGTTGCCGGAGGACAGGATTATCTGTCCGGGTGTGCAGTAAGGTGATAGGGAAGACACCATTGCAGCAAGCACCATTGGCCTTGTTTGTCGTGCTAAGCAGAAATCTCAAGGGAGTCCGATTCCAGTGTCAGATAGGCAGTGAGACTGGGCATGGAAGCCCCCTTATAGCGATAGGCGATATCTCAGATTTTGAAATGTTGGACAGAAAGACTGGGAAAACCTTACAGATATAGGCCGCTCTGATGATGCCCCTGACACCATCCGAGAACGTCTAAACCCCGCTTGGGATATCTATCATAGAGGCGAGCTCAGAATATTAGCGTGAGAAATAAATTGAATCAGGCATGTGGCCTGTGAATTTGTATTCCTTTGGTGGTATTTGCCGAAGGTTCAGAGGAGCTCCGTTTGCATGCCAATGTCCTGGGAAGGCTATCTACTGCAGCTGTGGACACTGGCGAAAACAAATGATACCACGGAAGCCCGGACGCAGGAGATGGGCTAGGGTGGTAAGCAACTGCCTTAGCAGGCCCTAGCATGCTATATCTTGTTGTAAATATCACATTTATCCCCCATTTAACGTTAAAGCGAGAACTCTCCTCACACACATCGTTTACACGTACAGACTGAGTTTATTAGGGACCGCTTCAAGGCAGCTTCATCTAAACTTAATTAGCTTTGCAAGGCTAGCAATATTAAATGTTCCAGCTCCTCCACAAAAAGAAGACTTATATGCTTCAGTGATAGGCAGCGTTGTACATATATTACGGTTCTTCGCCTGCTTATTTTGATCTATAGGAGCGAGCGTCTGTGAGTGCTGGAAAGGATGGGATGGGGGCCCTTTACTTAAACCCAATGGATTGAAGTAATCGGTGCTTATTTAACCATGCTTATAATTAAAATATATCGGCTATTCTTCTGTCCAATAGCACAGGAATTAGGGAATGTACTTAACAACCAACACCTAGTTATGCGTAAAGGATTTATTTGTTTTCATGTTTTTTTTTATCAATTCCCCATCACTTCTGTCGTGTAATCTCCTGGCAATTTTCGATGGAAAATGCTCGCCTTTTTATCTGGAATTACACGCCTGACAAGGCAGAGGAAACTTCAAACTCTGGTCATTTTGAAAGGCTCGAGAACAAAGGAAATTTCTGACAATGTTACCTTTCCTTGGTGCTCATAGGGCTCAGTTGTAGCGATGAGAAAGACGCATAAAATAGGATTTTTGTAGAGCATGTTCCATTTCTGTGCTTCCTTAAAACATCCATCCCACGGACATTGACAGTACCACACTTGCTCCCCATGCCTCCGAGCTGAAGTCGGTTACATATTTGGAGCGAATCAATTTTAGAATCAATCCCCATATCTTTTCCATTTGCCACTTGCAGACTTGTTTGCCCAAGTTAAGTCCCAGAAAAATGATGTGCTGAGAATTCATCCCTGTCGGCGGCGCATGAGCTAAGCAAAAGCATAGCCCGTCGCTTATGGAAGGGACAGATCTAAGACGAAATCACTCTCTTGTCGCTGACTTACATTGAAAAGCAATCAAGATCGTGTCTAGATGCGAAAAGGAAATTGGATGTACTGTAAAGTCGGTGTAAACACAAGACGTCGGTCAACTAGGGATTTTCACCAGGAAACCCAAGCATCATTCGCATATCTTACAGATCGCGGATGATTTAGAATGGATTTGTTCTGATACATGCAACATATTTTGTGCAAATGGTAGATTTTATGGATTTCATGACTCTGATATAGAACTCTTAGTCTGTGTATCCTCTGATAAGATATTTTTGCTCCGGCACTTGCCGAAGTTTTCCCCCAAAGTTGATAGCATGTCTACCAACTAATGCGCAGGGAGAATAGAATAGGGGATTTGCATAGCCGCCATTTTGAATCTTGATTCGTACTGAATTATGGGACTAATGGTACAGTGTAAACTCTATAGAAAACGTGCCATGTTCAGCATGGACTATTTATCAATGCTCTAATGGCAATATCCATGTGTTTTACATGTTTCAATAACACAAGTCCCCATCTTTCCCATCATGCATTTGGTTTTCATAACTCATTTATACAAACTCTAATATTGGTGAAAACATTCTTGCAATTTTCGATAAAAATTTCCCAAATATTTGTATGTCAGATTTCAACAGAATGCATCCTAGGATGCACTGCAATAAACATGCGCACTTGGCACATGCAAGTCCCCTATTGTCAAAATTAAGGCGCTACAAGAAAATATGGAAGAGCATCTTACTCATTGGTAGTGCGAACTGCATGTTTACTTCCGAGAAGGAAATTACCACCAGGTCCTACATATATCATTACATTATGATCTTTCGCCGGTGGTAAGTTTCTTCTGGACATAACAAGTTCTACTAAAATCCTATTTTATTCTTCCTTCTCATCGCTACAACCGGAACTCTTTGCTTTTCTTTCACCAACCAGTTTCACGATGCTGCTATGCGTTGTGTCAATTACGTGCTGGGAAAACAAGAGAACAGCACCGGATTGCTACTCTCATACAAAAAGATCCCTTAGAATCCCTGGCGAAATAGATGGCAATTAGGAGTCGAAAACTGGAGAAAGAACCCTAGGATATTACGTGTTGAGCCTGGTTGAGAGGCTTGTAAAGCTGTCAATGGCTGGAGAGCACATACAGACTAGTCTCTTTGCCTCCTCACACCTGTGGTCAAGCTTGTTCCAAACCATTAGGCCGAATCTTCTATACATTTCTTAAGGGCTCAATGAAATACACTTAACAAATCCAACACCACTTACAGCTTGTGTTTCGGGATCAGATGACTTCGAGCATAAGAATTTCACTCTATTCCTGCACATTGTGATTCGACTGAGAGCTAATGTGTCCCTCTGTTAAACTTGTGTTTGAAATCTATCTTATTCATTCGGTGAATTCGCTGAGAATGTCACTCACTATAGCTCTCTATCACTCGCTATAAAGTGACGAATAATGATTTTGTTGAAAGAACGCTCTATACTACCATGTCCACCTGCAAGCACATCTTGTTGTGCAAAATCACTTATTCTTGTCCCATGTCTCTAAAATCCCCTCTACTATTTACTGGACCTAAAGGTCTGGCCATTCATCCGAAAATTGGTCTTTTGGCAATTATCGTTCCAATTTGCGATTCCGGAAAAAGCAAGGAAATCTAATAAATTGTCTGCTTGTTATCTTGCTTGCATTGGATCCCTGGACAAATAGCTTCAGGAAATCCAACCTGAAAAAAAATCATTAAAAAACCTGGAACCCGTGAAGAACAAAATGTGCACGAAATTGGAAAGACTTCCAATAGAATTACAATGCCTATTGTGTTCTCCATCTGTTCCAAGATGGTCCAGGTAACAAAGTACAGTGAATCTGAAAATAATTGGTTTAATACGCTGGTGTAACTCCATTCCTTTTGGCACAAACATTTGATTAAGTATGACGGAAGGACCTTTTGATAACGTTTTGTTTTTTTGCGCTTGGATAAATTACCGGGAATCGGTGCAATTTGTTTAAAAGTACAGTTGGAGCATGGACCCCCATTATGCTGCACTCAAAGTCTACAAAGTCCACTTCCTGATCTCTGTAGGGGACCGCGTATGGATTAAACATTATAGTGTAGGGCATTGCGGATTATAATAATCTCTAGAAGTAGCGCGTTCATCTATCCGTATAATATACGTGAAGAGGGGTTTCTTTGTCTGACATGTTCTTGGAATCTATTATTTTACGAACCGTTTTTCTGATCTGTACAGTTCCGTCCACCCTCTCTGGGGGACAACGTATGTGGTTTGTGAAGGTATCTGGGGTGGAGATGTGATTTTGAAGCCTTTTTTTAGTGTTTTAGTTGTGTTCTATACAGCTATTTTTAGCCTGGGAAAATTGGGGATGTCTGTCGGGAGAGCCTTTTATTTATGCTTAATTGTTATTGAGTCATGTATATATAATATATAGTTTTACTCTCTAGTACTCTTGAAACTGAAAATGCATGCATCACGAAAATAATACAAGCCTATCTCAAATAGAAGCCTATCTCAATTACAAGCCGTGCCAAAAGGGACCTTGAAAGAATTAAAAGCCCGGGCTTATGAACGGGCCACTACGGTATGCCTTACTGACAATGAATATATATATATTAAGCACATATAAGGATAAATATTAGGGCAAATACTATACTAACACAAATAAACATTGGGGAGCTTAGAGAAACATCACTATGCGAAAAGTTTCACTACAAGACAAACTCATTTACAGTAGCATAAACAGTGAACATTCACCTTAGACAAACATTTCTGGTCAAGGCAAGCTTGCCTACAACACGCCGTGTATACATATTCTCAGTAGACGTCTGTCCAATTACATAAGTGTGTTTGTTCACGTTCCAACATTTTCACGGCTTTATATATATAGAAGCATTATTTGGATCAGCCGGCTGGGAAGCAGGGGTTTGTATTAGGTAAATCCAGAGATTCTAGCGCAATCACTCTGTCCGTAATCAGATAAGGGGGGCTCTAGAACCTATCCCCTGCATGCTTACCATTTAGGATAAGTCCCAGGTAAGCTACACTGCCCTGGCTGCCGGTCTAGTCCATGCAATTCTCCACAGGGGATCGAATGTACGGAGGGGAGCGTCATAATATATATAAATGTATATATGGGCGAGGAGGAGGCAAAAATTGGGAACATATTCAGTAATCGTTATCATTCATAGAACGTCCTTGCGTGCAGGGCCTCGGAAGCATTGCCATGAACCAAGAAGAGGGCCAGGCGGGTGATTAGTGGTTTATGGGGTTGCCCCAGTCACCCTTTCACACCCAGGTGAATAGGAATAGATCCAAACGAGTCCTATAAGACCGCTGTGTTTGGGATCTAACCAGCAATTCCCGTGTGGGCGATTTCTCTGGTCTTTTAATTAAATTGTTATTGGTATATGTTGGTGAGGTTTGGGAGGTTGGGAGGTGAGGTCAGGCTCGAGCAGTGTTGTGCTAGATAAGACGCCGCAGACATGGAGAAGGGTCTGGGGGACATGGAACTTCATTATAGTACATCACACTTTGGCAGATGTAAATGGAGTGCTAGGTGACTGGGGTTTGGGTTAACACGGCTCTTCTTATTCATCACACACCGTATTCAACAATATTGGACATGTTTTTCCCAACATATATTCATGAAAAGCTGCAATGCAAGCGATACAATTAATACATTCTCGTATTATTATTCTTGATCAATGATCAAT
The DNA here is from genome assembly GCA_942159475.1 of Sthenelais limicola. Lineage (NCBI taxonomy): Eukaryota > Metazoa > Annelida > Polychaeta > Phyllodocida > Sigalionidae > Sthenelais > Sthenelais limicola. The sequence continues at coordinate 108,381,772 of OW804096.1, read as the reverse complement.
CACTCTTGTCTCCTTCCACATGACATACATTATTGAGATTTTAAGACTTGTTGAATATGCCATATTTTAAAATATCAAATGTAAATAGAACAGAAAACTACTGATTCTAAATAACACGAATAGCAACAACCAACTGTTTGGTGTGTTTTTTTACAGTACCTTGGAATATATCCAGGGTAGCAAGAGTGACCTACACATTCAGTGCTTGAAGAGCATAATTATAACTTTCAGTATCAATAGTATTGTGTTGGAGTGTGAATAAATGACCAGCCCCTTTACTTTACATTCATATTAACAAACAATGTAAGTCCTACTAGCAAGACCAAGTGGCACATCAAGTTTTAAAAGGAGACGCAGTAAACGTGTATGAGCTGGGCGATCACATGGCGAGCAGATGTTCCTTACTCGACGATTTCACGTTCCTTACTCAACGATTTCTACCTGTACCTTGGATCAATCCCCTACTAAGTAGATATAACTCTATACCTTAATTGATGTTAAGACCTTCTCAAAAGCCTTCACCCTCTGATACGGAAAATTCGCTCACGTTCATATCCTCGTTACGCCCTTTGAATGTTCTAAGTGCAATTTAAGCCGAGTAGTTTGAATGTGATCAGGGAGTTATGCGCAACGGGATTAGACATGGGGGAGGGATATATCCCTGTCACAGCTGCAGTGCCTTAATTAATGGACTCGGTGCCAGAGCTATGCTTGAAAGTATCCATACTTTGCAGCTATAACTTGGTAATTATTATAATTAGAAATAGTAGCATTCTAGATCTAAGCGTGCTAGTTTCAGGACTGTAGGTTAAATATTATACATACATTACGTATCTCTTTAATGTATATTATACAACATAAGTATTGTATATATAGATATGCATAAATAATGTATGGTTATAATATTCTCCAAGACCAAACTGTGCCAAGTGAAAAAGACCACGAGGAGATATTTTAAGTATGTTGCACAGTATAAACAATCAATAATATCAATAACAACTCAGCAAAACAGTAGACACAATTATTTGTAGACGTGCACTAATATCCTTGAACTCTAAACATTAAGCTCTGAGAATTGCGTCAACCATGCTTTATCCTTGGCTGATGCTAAGTATTTGAACTGTAAGCGATTGATCTCTCTAGCTACTTACTAGATGTTATGTATTCTATACATGCTTCACTATTGGATTCCAGTTCTGGCTTGGATCAATGGGATTGCTCCGAATAGAGGCATTGTTGTAGATTAGATCCTATTGATTATGTCACTCAGCACAGAGAATATGACAAGTGCATTAATAGTTATTTATTACAGGTGTCTCCCAAACATTCTATACTCACTATTATGAACCGTGTGAACTAAGGTTCGGCATATATATATATATGGTAAAAAGGAAGTGCATCGGGAATTAACGCATAAAGCCCTTTGGATACGATCCATATTTTATAAAGTATCCCATGACCTTTTCCTCGGGTATACTAACAGCCAGAATAAAGACCACACAGCCACGGTTGGATTGCCATTGCAATGTAAGAATCTATATCCCGTACTGCGCAGAACCCTTTTGTGTTTACCTGCAATAAATGTTTTGATTGACAAAAACGAAACACACGATAACTATTATGTGCAACAAAATGATTTACCAATCGCTGATTGATATATCATTTGGCAATACCTTTTTTTCGTATTACACAGGAAATTCTCTTTAATCTAGTCAAGGCTAGGAGTATATCGGTATATCCTTTATAATGCGACTGAAAAACATTAACAACAGTGTGACTGTCTATAATCAAACTGCATTAAAGCAGGATTACTCAATCTATAATAGAACTAATCTTAGATAATGAGTCCTTTGATAAAGCGAGTTAATTTATTGAGATGCTTGGCACTTTTAACTTCTAAGCGCGACAAATAAAAATAACCAGCTCGACTCACGAACTTCTAAGCCGGAGCCTTTCCAATCGAGTATCATCCCTATCCCAATTCCATTTAAACAGTATCAATGGTACTTATTGAGGAGGGGTAATAAGTATGATTCAAGGCAATACACGCACTCTCCTTCCCAGACAATGGCTTATAATGTTTTCTCTATCCAAGGGCTCTTCTATGCAGTTGACGAACGAGGATTAATTCTATTACTCTTTAATAACATTTTAGTTCCCCTCTAGAGATTACCCTTACACGATGGATTATACTCTACATAATTTAGCCAAGGCACTAGCGTGCAAGTTAAAAGTAGATAATCGCATTAAAGTTGACTTTTCTGTTCAGGAATTATTGAATCATGAACATAAGCAGCTGTAGTATTGGAAGGTGTAGCCATTTTGTTCACTCAAAATTGTGCTGCCTTCCTTACGTGAATGATTAAATCCGATAAAAAGAAATTAAAGTATAATTAAGATAAATAATCTTAATTGCTTTAGTTCTGCTGGAGGAACGGATGCATTACATTGGAACCACATAAAGAATATTTGTTTTGCTCCTAAATTCCTTTTCCATTCACGTGCAATCAACTTATTAATACGGCTATTGGTGCATTTACATTAATATAAATCCCTCTTGTAAACTGCGTACCGGTATGCCCTTTTCCTTATTTAACGTTTGGATAAATCTCATCGTATCCAGCTGATCTAATCACAGTTTAATTTAAATGTGCCATACAACCTATACATAGCTTAGCTTTAAAAAGGTATAATAATATCAGGAATAATCTTTGGTCCTGAATGATGTGATATTGATAGCTTTGTCGGAATTCTAATCGTGGCCTTTAAATATTGTCAGTGTATCTCACTGAGACCCCTGGAAGAAAACCTCTTGCCCTGCGTGAACCCATAGGGTGACCACACTTGCCATTATTACCTGACCTTCCATGATCAGCTGACCTCCATCTTTCATCCCATGGGTATCGACATAAGGAACGGCCCGCTTAGTGAAAACTATTCTGTCCTCTTTTGATGGATGACCGGAAGCCTCAACGTTTCATAATCGCAAGCGGGATCATGGGTAAAATCCCTGGGCTACCCTCAAAGACCCTATTTGGCCTCTACCCCAGCAACCTCCCAACAGATAATTCTACGTCTGGCGTTGGGGACACATTAAAGACACGTATACTACGCCTAATTCCCTGACAAGCTTGTTTTAGACGCCGCGTCCCAGAGAGTTTATTTCTGTGGATAGGGCGAGGAAACGACAAGGGCGCCCTATTGGTAATCCTATGAATTGCATCGGCGGCACGAACCCATGCAGTGACGCATGCCTTCTCAGTCCATTAGTTCATTTAAGGTTAATACAATTTTAGTGGATTGTCACATTTGTCTTGCCTTGCTAGTGACAACGAAGTCTGGATTCGTGCGAGCCTCCAACTAATTTATCACTTTGGTAATGAACAAGTAAAGATGTGTCCTAATTGGAAAGGAAGCATTTCTATTGCCAATGATAAGGGATGGTCAGAAAATCGAACTGGTCACGTCCGTGGAATAGGGGTGCAAAATGTTTGGGGGTCTTTTATTCACATACAGGTGGCCATTATGGGATCGACACCCACCACCCAGGATGGTATGCCCACTGGACACAAGGTTATGAGGGAGGCACAAATAGAGGGGAAACGCTGGGCCCATTATTATAGGAAACCCACCATCCCCGGTAGTGCTCCCACATGGACGGGTCACGCTCCCCATCCTTTCTTTATAGTCCTCCCACGCCGCTTTGAACTAAAGGCGAATGCGGTTGGTTAGTAAAAAGAATCGACACAGTGTCACTTTAGGCATCCTTAGTGCTGCATAGGATACGAAATAAGTGATGTCCAAATTTTTGGGGTGAACAAGGGCTCCAAACTGGCTATGATATTGATCGCATAAAATCAGGAGGCAATTTGTATTCAATTCAAATATCCAGTAAAAGGTTAAATTGAGAACTTGTGCTTGGCAGCCGGTACTGGTGATTCGAAAGTATCAGTTACAGGGGGAAAACAACGAAAATTTACAATGGAAAGTTTGAAATGAGAGGGACTAAATCATTGAATTAGTAACACACTCATAAAATTCATGGATAACCCACAGTTATACAAAAAGAAGAAGCAATGCTAATCAAGGTTCGAAGAGATCCTTAGTGAGACATCAGTCATACATTATGAGATAACATAGTTCCAAAGGATCGATATGATTGCATTGTAAATACCGATGTGGCACAAAAGGCTAATGCTACATATGATAATGTCCCATATATATATTAATTAACTGCTTCGCCTCCAAAGATTAATATGAAGAATGATACTCGGCGCCCATAATTGAAAATTTATGGAATGTTCGATAAATTTCCGATTATGTGTGCCGAGTACTATTCCATATTATATAACATTTATTAAAATGTTTCCATGATCAAAATGAATGAAAACAAGCATAAACAGGTAACACTATACGCAACTTGTCACTGCGTTTTGACACTGGGAGTAGTTTGATTTGTTTGCCTACGTGTGCCATAACAATTCTGTTATTATACCGCCATGAATGCACCTCATAATAAGTATGGGCATACATGTACATAAGAACACCCCTCATTAGTGAATCCATACGAACCTTGAGCTTATATGTTTGGGAATAAAATGGTGGTATATTATCAACTAGATGGTCAAAATGTCTCATAATAACAAAAGCTACACATCACATGTACAGCATCAAAACGCCAAACAAATAACCAAAAGCCCGCAATCATACACAAACTCCCATGCTGTACCTTCACGCTGCCACTAGATTTACCAAACTAATAATTTCGAAATTTATTTCATTTAATTTTATTTCTGATCTTGACCTTTATTGGTCTTACTATGGACTTTGTTCATTAGAGTTAGGTCTAGATAGACACAGCGGTGGGCGGAAGACCATAGTTATTCTGTATTGAATTATCATCTGTGAGCCCATATCTCAATGTTAATGTCTTCAATTGATTATTAGAACTTCATTGTACAATGTACTTGTTTGTTGATAACTCAACTGTCGCTATTACAGAAGATGTGCTGTATAGAAATACTAAATAAAAAAAAATTATATAGATCAATCACGTCCCTCATTGCCCCTTAACCTGTAATGGATTTCTATCTCTAGAAATACAGATGGGATTTTTAATTCAATGAATCTCAACCAGATTAGTAATCTTTTGGTACAGGGAGAGGGAATGCCTGTTCAGTGGAAAGGGGTATAACGAGGGAAATTTTCATATAGTACCAATAAAGATGTTAAACAGGAAAAATGAATTAATTTATAATTTTGCAATCTGTGTTGGCTTCAATGAAACAAAGTCATTCTTGGCCAGGCAAGCCATGAACATTCTGACCCTCAAGTCACGGAGCTCATATAATTCGTTGATACGAATAGTACGACATGTGAATTCAAAATATCCAAGGGGGAGAGATCCTTTTATCTGACAGTTCATAACGGACTCTCATGACCCACGCGACCTATGGGGACCCTTTAGTGATAGTGGAAAAGGTCCTTGCTTCCTCAGTGGTCACTCTGGCAACCCATGGGGAAATGATGAAGCCTAGTTTTAGTAAGTGGGTAGGCGTGGCAAGGAAGGATTCCGATATCAGGAATAACAATATTTCCCACACAACTTGAGTATGTTTCAGATAAGTTGGAAGCATTCTACACATGTTTCAAATGGTCAGGACTAGAATATTTTTCCTATGGTCAACCTTTGTAGACAGACTATCGTGGGCTGGTCAGTATGGCAGGCCATAATTTCCATCGGGCCTCTCAATAGTCCAGCCCCAATGCCAGCCCAGGGAAAATGAATGGAGGGTTTGACCCTGGTCACATTACCTATAGGTTCGCACGAGAGCAACAAATACTTCTATCCATATTTAAGACTACAAATTTCAATCATCCCCGCCCCTGAAAATACCCACGAGGCTTGTTTCCCATCGTTTGCATTCAATTTTTTAATGCGTTTTGAAAATTAAACATGCTAACGTTGGATTTCTAATTAGGTGCTTGTGGGGGCTACAATGCGTAATTAAAATAGAAGACCACGAGGGAATTGATTATAGTCGGAATGAAGTGAAGCATGAATCGGACGATCGCAATCGATCATTTTCTGAATTTTGTGATTACCAAGGGTCACTAAGCTCTGCCCCCCGTAAGAGCAAATAGCCATTAAAACCTATTTCCCCTCGTATAGACCAGACCAGACCCCCTAGTGAAGAGTTCCCGATTTGAATCAATCGCAATCGAGATATTTCTCGAGCCGAAGCAATTAGTTTGGAGAGGTCCTCTTAGAAATGGCGTCGCCTAAATGGGGAAAGCTTCCCACCACTCTTAGGCTGGAAGTCATTCCATATTGACTGGGACACGCCAGCATTGCTTTCGGCGTGTTGAATCACAAAGGTAAACACTAGATTCTGATCAAATTTAATTATGTAAACTTGCTCCATTTACAGTATATAACTTTCGAAATTTGCGTTTTAAAGATGGGTCCATACGACATATACAATGTACTATGTATCACTTAGAGCCACACATTTCTTAGGTGAACTGTACGCCTGGAATTTCAGAATTATTATTGCTAGTTGAATCAAATGATTCATACCATTTTTGGAAGTAGAATTTTGATGGTTTTCGTGGTTTCCGTCACGCGAAGGCTAAAATCAGTTGATTGATCAGTTGGTTGCAACATCATAGCAACATGTATGTATACGCCTTTTAATTAATTGAATATATATTTATTAGTTGAAGCAATACTTTTTACACTTCTTCAGCATTACAAAACAACATTCTACGTAGTACAGCCTCAATACATCTACACATGTTGTAGTATATTTCTTCATAATGGCAATGACAATCAAGAATAAAAACACGTTCCCACCGTTAAAAGAGCACAAATCGCAGTTGTGGCTTAAAACATACATACTAAATCACACCATTCTCTGTAATTAAATCAACAAATGTCGGTATTCCATATGTGTAATCCTTTAGCGCTCTACCCTACAGTGCTTCATGCAAAAATTGTACCTGAGCGTTCTTAAATTAGTCAATAAAACTACTTTGCGGTTCACTCCAGATGGTCAAAGTATCCATAAAGCTCGCAAAGTGTGTTGCCACAAAGGTAATTGGCCTTACACATTTGTATTATACCATATTGTACGGGGATCAGCAACTTACCTGTAAAATGCATGATCAAAAACTAAATATATATTTTAAGATTCATACACTTCTTAGCCCATCTAACCCTTTCACTTGCCTTAGTATGGAAGAATTGTTTATAAAAATGTGCACTCAAGTGGGGGCTTCTATATTGATCCGACCAGAAATATACACAAAAACCTTCTATTGTTGAGGCACTCCTTTGCCAAGGTCATTCACAATTAATACCCTCTCCCGTCGAGGTCAGAAAATACCTTTAAGAGGAGGTACCTCTTCAGCCTATACTCTAATCTAAAGGTCACTGAAGTAAATGTTGCACACAAAACCAATTTGATAGGGCCTTGTTTAATGGTTCTTGTTTGGAAGATAGCTATAATAGGGGAGGGTTTCTTGAATAGTCCCGGCGGCTCTCCCCCCGCTTCTCAGTAGTATATAGACATCGTCCTTTGTGACCTTTGCAAGAAAGGTTAGCTCCCGGGGTGGAAGGCGAATTTAGAAATTTAGCAAAGTCTCCTCCGCCTGCAAGGACAATGCTAAGGTTAGGCCTACGATCAAGGGGAAGAAACTTTGGATAGGAAATTAATTTGAAGCAAGAGTAATTGCATGTGTCTGTTTGAGGACTTGTGTGCGACGTATGTTTAAATTGTTACTTGCCCTTTTGGATGGTTAATTCCCAGTATATCTGTAATTATTTCGAGCTAGTATCTTCTTAATGTAAGAACGATAAATTTGGGTTTGGCGACGATTTGGCTTTCATTAATCATAGATTGCGATTATCAGTAAATGTAGCAATATTCTCAGAGTTACGCGTAGTTTTGCGCTACATGAAGGATGTTGATTATCCTGCAAGGGGGAGCTCATGTACATGAGTTAGTGAGATTATTAATTTAATCTGTTAAGTTCGTGAATAGATGCATTAGAGCTAGAGCCAACTGCCATAATGGAGTTGCGTCTGGGCGTTGGCATTCTGATAGAGTGGATCGCTAACTTAGACGGCGGGACAAAGGTTTGCAATGAGAGAGCCTGTCCTAAGACTTCCCTCTCTCCAGATTTCAGCATTAATTGAAACCCCTTGCATTCCTTGCTAACTTGATTTACAGTAGAACGTAGGGAAACAGTCCGCAACGAAGTTACCCGAACGAGGCATTTTACATAAAAAGGTACTGAGGGAGGCTAAGGCGGGGACAATGGTAATCAAAAACTTCAGAAGGAGTTGGTACAAGCCGGAATTTAGATAAGGAAAGGAACGAGTGGCCGGAATCGTTAGAAATAACTGGTAGTGACGAAGAAGGGGCAAATCGGGGTCAACTGAATCAGGAGTCCTTTCCATAGTACAGGAGAGACTACATGATTGATAATGTTAGAAGATTGCAAGGCGGGAATGCGATCACAAGCGTTGCCGGGTGCATGTCTTGTGTTCATAAATTCCAAAGTAGAAAATCCAGTGCGGGATTTATTGGATAATATTGACGTCCATCAAGCAATGTAATATGAGCAAAGGAGCTGGAAGGTAAATTGGGTATGTTTTGTGGCATTCCAATAAGATGGTACAGTCCTCAAGACACACATAGAACTAATAAAAATAAAGTTTTGCTTGATCAATGGGTCGTCAAGCAATATAGATTCCGGAGGGGAGATAAAGCTGAGAAAGGATGACTGGTATTGGTTCAATAGCACTGTCATTTCCAAAGGGGTTTGAGTTGCAAGGACAAGTCACTATCTTGTCTAATTTAAAAAAATAACATTTTCGAATACATTTTCTATGGTCGACTTTTCAGGTAGGCTAAGGGCAGGGAGGCCTGAAGTATTTATCTTAGATCTCATTAATAGCTTGGGTCGTCAAAATAAGAAACTAGAATCAAATATCATGCACTCATTTCTGAGCAAGAAATACTGCCATGAAAGTACCGTATGAATCAAGGAAGCTCTTTACTTTTTATGTCCAGTCAACCCCGTTTTCTTGAGATAAGAGCCAAGTAAAACTAGTAAAACATCTAGCGATGGACCTGCATGTAGATCTTTCTAAAGTATAAGATGAGGAATGCAGACTAAGTTTCTGCCAAGTGTTGTGGTGTCGTGACTCGAGTCCATCAGATATATGTGAGTCAGAACAATTTAACTCCTATTAAGGGGATCGATATTTGACCTAGGTTGGGCGGGGTCCTCAGGTGTCGCCTTGCATCTCAAATAGTCTGAGAGGAGCCGGTTATAAGAAGCGACACCAAAGAACAAATGGACCCAGACCTGGCTACTTGCAGGGGGAAACCTTTATTGCTCCGGGACTGATCCCTTAGCGTGAATTATATATAAATTGCAGTCATATATATCCGTAGGTAGGCTTGAATGCTGTAGGAGACTTATATAGGAGAATTTATTTGATACAAATATTGATTATACTACATATTTTTAGACACAGGTACAATGATTTGTCATAATAACCGTTTCATCACTTTTCTCTCAGAGTCAACCACCCATCTAAGCATTTGCCTCAAAGACTAGGCTTGGAAGTGCTGCCAAGATTAACAGTACCTCTCCGCCAACTTCCACTAGTTCTGCGATTAGAGACGTGTGAGAAATAATAAACGCCATAGCCTTTGTTGGCCGTGAGGAGATTTAGAATGGAGAGATCTGCGGAATGGTAAAGTTCTATCAATCATTGTAGAGTCCATGGCTCAAATCCAGAATGGAAAAACAACACCACCGGCCTTTTAATGAAAGCCTTAAGGAAAGGCGAATTGGGTACGACTGACTATGGCGATTGTCTGATGAATACCCCGCTATTCTTGAGCGTGAAATTAGATTGACAATGCTTAATTTGGCTTTGGTAAAGTGATAAAAAAGCAAATGATGTTTCATTCTTATTGTACATTCACAATAAATAACAACTTAATCTGTATCTCCGATGGAATGTTGAGAGAGAAAAAATCCTTCGAAATAAATGTTAAATATCAGTTGATGGCGTTTCATATTTCATATCACAACATAGCTTGTAATTAACTCTGCAGCTAACACATCCGCACTATGCATTTTGTTATGGAAATCCCACACATGATTTCTGCAGAGTGACATGCGACACAAAGGCGTTAATTTCGTAGTTTCATGTAAACAATGTCAGGGGAACGATCACACAAGGTATTTTCACCATTTAAACATGGTAGTTGTGATATACGAATGGAATACAAACTCGTGGCTAGTCATCGGTCGTGGCTTTGCCACTCATGATGATACATACATTTACACTCCTCAACTGATACACTAGCTCAGAACAACCACTCAGTGCATTCCATCTAAGTACTTACTTGGTATGCACATAGCACATGATATCGCGATGAACATGCCTTCATTTGGTAAATACTATGCAGGGATTGACTTACCTGAAAGATAAAAATTGGTTATTTAGTAAACTAGCCAGGGAATAAATGTAAATGTCATTGAAGGAGAAACTTTTCTAAGAGTGCATGCGTATAATATATCATTAATTGTCACAAGTTTTGCCGAAAGGCATCTAAATTTGTGCATCATGAATGCAATTAGAAGCATATTTATTCATATATGGATATTTGATAGTCTGTTTAACTATAAAATAATAACATTATTGCACTATGTATAACATGTGCTAGATGATGAATGTAATGAAATGGTATATATATATGCAGGGACAATGTACTTGATAAAAATATTCGTTGGCATCAATACTCATGGTAGTGTGAATGGCTGGGGGATATAATATATCTAGACTGTTTCGGTACAGTATCCAGGAGTGAGTTGTTCGTGACAAAAGTTCTTGTGTAATACTACATGGTGTGTGCAACATATATGGTATCTCTTAACCAGGTCCCGAGGAACATCGATGAACATATGGCCAACACGATGTTACACAATGCACAATTGCATCAGACAGTATGGTTGCGGACAGTTGCCAGATCATTGACATCATAATTAGGCAGTTGAACGCTGGCTACCCTGTTGGTGTCTTGCCAGCAACTTGTTCATCGTAAGTTATTATCGCGTGTCTATCAAATACCATACACTAGTCAGGGAATATTTTACCACCACTTACATAGAAATGAAATATTTAGAGAGACACACTAAGTTGACAATTAATTTGGTACTATGTTTAGGGGGAAAAAATAGGTGTGTTTCCGATTTATCTGGCTGAAAGCTAGGTAGGGGGGTGGTTACTTTTTTTTTCTTTAGGAAACCACCTCCCAGGAACTGAAAAAAAATGTCTATTTTATAACAATAGTTGTTTTAAACAAGGGAAATGTGCTTTTTGACAGTTCCGGGTTAGGAAAACCTGTTTTCCTGATTTTATTAGCTTTTTTGTCGAAAAATCCCCCCAAAGTAAGTTATGGTGAAAATAAATCAGGTATGGTCAAAATTTGTTTTAGGTAGGGAAAGGTTTTCTAGGTAGGGGGGGGGGGGGGGGGCGGTAAATAGGAAACACACCTATTTTTTCCCTTATATAACTTGTGGTTGCAAATATCCTTTGGCTAAAACTGTCAGGCTTCTAATCCCTTGGAGCTAGATCCTTTATTCCTAATTGCATTTTCTACACTTACACGTATAAATATATAATATACTATGTTAATATTATATATGAAACGCATGAAAACAACTACATTATTATAGTTGCCTGTGCGTATTTGATAATTTGTTAAATGAACGGCCAATAGAAATATTTAAACACATATATAGTTCATATCAGATGTTTAGAAACACACCCGAATGCATGGATCTTCATTTTAATTATCTGGTTCACATTTCCAATCTATATCTGTTTCCTTTCTGATACTGGAGCCCCGTATCCATCTCCTCTTTCTTCTTCCATCAGCTACGTAGCCTACCCCCACCCAATCACACGCAATTGTTAGCAGCCCATCGGTAATGCACATAAATTTCCGATGGTGTCCAGTTCTCCCTTACACTAAGTTAAACTTGTTACGAGATCTCTATTACACAATATTGCATACCTGGCCATAGCGCTCGATGGGAACGTGCCAAATTATGGGGTAAATCAATAATGATCACCATGAAAATACCGTCCCGACGCCTGAAGCTATTTGGGCGGGAAAGCAAACATCCTACCGGACTCCTACATACCATTAGCATGTATTCCTATGCTGCCATGATTTTCTTATTGAAAGACACATAGGGGTGCTAATATACATTGCCCTTTCCCTAGTAGCAACAATACAACGGAGAATGGAAGAATTCGCAACCTTCGGCGTGTTTGAATAATAAATGGAGCCCTTTCAATATGTTAATACAATAATTGTTCACCTCCGGCCTTTTGGTTACGTGAAGAGATACGCATACGGCCAGGACCTTTATTGACGCAATTCAAGCGCACAATGTCCAAAGCCTTTTCAGTAACAACTGTTAAATTCTCGAGGGTGTTTGAAAAGTCACAAGCTATTCAGCTTCAGAAGCCATAATATATTGATTCCTATGCGCGCACTGTCAAAAGGTACGTCTACAAGTACAATTGTCTTGTTGGTCAGAAATAGGCATTTCAACAATAGAAACTGCTACCCTTGAAATCAATGGTGAGAAAATAGCGGCAGAACGCGACCTTCGCCTCTGTCTGTTGAAGCTATTGGAATAACGAATATACCTACCATTATATTCAAGTTGCAAGGAATTAGATTCCATCTTTGTAATTTACCATCTCCTCACGTTTACAGGACGAAATAATATGGGATGAGAGCATTGATTCGATTGACTCCTTTTGTTTCCAGCAATTGTCAATGTCTACTCAATTAAGTGGCATTATGTCCAGGCATAAAACATAAATGTCAGATAAGTGATAGCAGTTTTAGCAGTGTCACCATTGTCTACAATCTGCAACTGAAAAAATCACGAAAATGTCCCACAGTTGCGCGTACTAATGTTCTAATTTTAACGTGACATTGCCAAGTACCTTTGTTTCCCTTCCTCATTCATTTTACCCGACCTCTTAGAATGACGGCCTGGCAAGAACGACCTCAAAGGAAACCAACACAGACCATTTTTATTCCCTTTTTAGACAAGTAACACATTGAGTAATGTCCCGCTACCGTCCTGAAGGCTTTCGCTTTTAAACGTAAATTCTCCCGTCGTCTCAAGCAAGGACTCATGTTTCACTCAATTATCACAAGTCCAAAGTTTTAAGAGCAATTTTACCTTCGCCTTAATTTTAATCTGATTGGTGGCTACTTTCAGAACTACTGGCCATGATATTGCTGCGTCATCGGTTGCCATGTATAGGCAAAGGAAGACTTTCATTATTCGGACCACGTTTCTTGATCAAATCCCCAGCGACCCAGTAGCCAGTAGATTGAACCGAGTCCTCAGGCATTGGTTTTAGTTAGTTGCCTTGCCTACTGTACACACGCATTTGCCAGCAGGTTCCATCACTTGTATAAATTTACTCATATGCACAGTCCTTGGGGTTTGCCGGGCGATGTAATATATATACAATTTCAGGGAATGCACCAGTCGTGTATTCATGGACACTCCAGCAAGATTTTCTGGCTCATCGACATGGGAACCACATAAGACCTCTCTATAGTTGGGAATACATTGAATACTATTGGTTGACAAGGTGTCGGTTTTTTCTAGCTCCTACAATCATGAATATATGTGTTCATATGGAACTATATATGACATCTTTCTACTTTTCTACTTGCCTAGACCATGATACCCTGCTGGAATGTAGCGATGTTGAAGCAAGCCGGTATAATGTACTATCCGCCTAATCCATTTTGACATGTATTGGGGAATGCTAGTAGAAATAATTATAACTCCAGTCAGTAGAGTCGTGGGTCGCATCCAGAGTCAACCACTAACTCTAACATGGGATTACATCGACTAGATACGACTAAAAATCTGTTGATGTTTCATACGATGGTGAACCACATAGCCATATCTGATGTAAATCCGGTTTTATCTCCATTTACTCTCTCGGCCATTTATAGAGAGACAGGGGCAGGGACAGAGAGACAGAGAGATCCCAACTGCCTCGACTCGAATATGTAGGCGATGAGACCTGACCAATTTTGAAATTACAAATTAAATCTCGACCAAGATGCATAAGAACGGTCCCATCTATTCACAGTGCAATTTTGAAAAGTATTGTCATGATCTTAATGAAATCACATAAATCACAATCACTGACAGAATAGTTCTATTGGAGGCTGATGAGCTTCCCCGATAAAGATGCAGCCATCGATCGATACTGTGTGAAATTTACGAACAAAAACATATTGGGCCGTGCGTATTAGCAGGACTTGAATAGGAATCAGCACACGCTCGAATAATCACCTATTTCTAGACTAGGGACTCTCCAGCATCCCTGAACAATATAAGATAGGGTTTCATGCCGATGTAATATTTATAGACTAATTGTACTTTACTCTTGGGGTTAATGGATCCTTACATGTAAATATATATAAAGATGTGTTATAGCTTCGATTATTAGATTCCTTGCGGGAAAGATCTTATTGTATCAGTATCAGCAGTGAAACAGGCAGGGTTCTCAACTGTGAATGGCCTATAAGATTCCGGGCGTGTCTCACATGCTTGGTTGAACCCTCGTTAGACAGAGGTTCTGAACCTCTGCTCGCTTCTAGTCACGCGTTGCCAGAATTCTGGTGTCCTCGTAAGTCGTGCGTGTGGCTTCCACCAAGTTTCTCACACGCTATACGAGGGATGACCCATCACCCGATTGGCACTGGTTTTTTTTATTGGTTTATACTGTCAGGTGTAAAAAGAAGAACTTCATTGGTCGTAGATAGGACGCCCGTTCTGTTCTATAATATATAAGGTGCAGAAAGTCTATTATCTCACTTGAAATGTCCTGGTTAAGCTTTACCGCCTCAAAGGAGCAGTATTTTGCGTTTTTGTATTGCGCAGTGTGATCAATACACACTCCATTCATGGAGGAACGCTGCATGGAAACTCGCTTAATTTTGCCCCCATGCAATGAACTTCAAAGTATTATTCTTTTGTATTATCACTCCGATTTACGGCAGAGGAAGTTTTCATTCAGTGCCAAGTTTTGCTAAAATTCCTATTCATGCGGGGACGCAGAAACTATGTATGCTTTTTGCCTTGGTTGTTTTATATGAACCAATACTCATGATACCGTCAATGAGGAAATAACAGGTCTTTAAAGCTGCACCTCTCAGTTAACGTCGGTCAAAATCTAAATATTTTCTACAATTTGTTCTATTCTTTTCCAACCCATCTAAAGGTCATTTGACTAAAATTGGGAGGATTTTGGTCCGGTAGTTTTTGCTACATGTCTTCTTTTGTATTTGGAGGACCCGCCCAAATCTCTTCCTATGGTGACTTCACTTATTATCGCTCACTGGTGGCAGTTTTCTCTCGGCAATTACCCTTAAAATTCTTGTATAAACATAGAACAACAGCAGAGTATTGATTAATTCAATCTTATAAGTCATAATTTGAGTCGATTTGGTAAGATTTGTTTTCTCGCAATAGCTGAGAATGCAGCTTTAATTGCCCTTTTGAAGACGCTCTTAATGGGAGTTTGATTGCAATAAAATACAACTTCTAAGACCGATTTCTTCGGAGAATTTGTACTAGCTGTAACTGATTCTTGTTTTCAACTCATATATCATGATTCATTCATGTTGAAGTGTGTTTTATTCTTTGTCACTATGTAGGTTGGACAGTCTGGACAGCCTCTCAGATCAGATAAATATGGTATGTCAGTGATTGGACGCCTACTGTACTAATGGCTCCCCCAGCCTTATATAGTAGAATAGGCATCCTTATGGGATTTTAATGACATTTTGCATTTGGAGTGAGAGGCTTTCCCTCAGTTTGGGGGGACTATCTCAACTCAACTCTCAACTCTAGAATGTGGAGAACATAAAGGCGTTGGGCGATGTCTATCCCTACTCTTATTCTCGACGTTATTTATTCTGATGAAGGCAATGGCGTCATGACGCACTCGTGGGAGCCTTGGTAAACACCCCAGTGTATCTGAAGGCTATGCACTGCCAGGAGGATGACTGTGATAAAAGATCCTGTGTTAATCAATCTCTTTATGAAGAAATAGATTAATATAGGCTGCAAAATGAACAGGTCTGCATCCTTTGGGAGATAAGAGGAAGAATTAACATAATCGGTGTATTATGTCCAAACCTGTGAGTATCGCTGACAATGCCTTGTTGTATTTGGTTCAAGGATATGTATAAACGCCATTCCAAGTGTGTAAAATTCGCTATCTATATCCATATCGACAGGAATGGGACCGAGCAATACCAAGTCTCAATAATACTGGTGTGTTCACATCCATTAGCCACGTAATTGTAGTGGTTTCCTTAGCGTAAGATACAAGACTAATACCGCAATACGGGGGTAAAAGAGAAACTTTGGGGGATGTCACTTCAAAAACCTAAGGCGAAATGTCAAATCTTACTGACCTTTCTAAAGGTACGTAGTCAGCAAGAAGTATAGTGTTGTTTCTAAAAACAAGACTAGTCACAGACAGACAGAAACTGTCAAGGCATTGTTTCGGGTTGGCATTTCCAAAGCAAAGTAATGTGGTCGTATATCATTTACACCCATCAATATACAGACAGATACAGCATTTCATTTCAAGAATATTTAATTGCCATTAAACACAATGTGATCGAAAAGTATTTGAGCTGATTTTCCCTTCATTGATGGATATCTGTCGATTCTTGTAAAACAACGACAGACGGTAACACTAGACCTGTGTATATGACATAATACAATGGATGCACGGGGTGTGCATAAGTAATTGATATTTCCTATAATATATACCATTATGATACCTCATTCCCGTACGATCGTTGTATGGGCACAATGCCTTATAAATGCACAAAAGTGTCTGAGCGTGTCACACACGGGAAGAATGGTGAGTGGACGAGGTAAAAAGAAGCTGGGTGAAGTGAGTAACCAGTAATTTTTATGATACATTACGTAGCATTGCATAACCTCATTATATTTATTCTTCTTCTTGAACAGGTTCCTGTGTGTACATGGGGTAACTCTCTCCACCGTGTAATGACCAAGACTTGAGAAATACAACGTTGGACTATAATCTCGAATCCGGATACCCGGGGCGAAGACTTATCCCATCGTCTTTCCAGAACGCAATTGTCCACTACGTTAATATCATCCTGAATCGAGGAGGACTGCATCAATAACTTCCAGATCCACAGATTTATTTCCCCAAGAAGTACATTCCTTTCATCGCTCCCTGAATTCTCTTTGTGTAAAAATGGTAAATGGGGTTTTTCCTGCCACTCTGTTTCGCCCTTTACAGTCCAGCCACATAAAATCCTCAGAAAATGTTGGTTCATTTAGGCAATTTTGGAATCTAAGAAAATAAGGAATCTGGAATGTTTATACTTGTTGGTCTTAGGAAAAGTAGTGGCTGTTCATTATACTGACATTACTACTCTGTCTTTCGCACGAAATTCGCTGTTACTCTGCCTTACAAGGCAGGCTACTCACAGATACAAGCCAGGAATTACAACGAATCAATGCAGAATTGGCGACTTGGGTTTCCTGGTTTCATTCATCAGGGTTCCCGAATGTATAAGTTGAGATGACCTCTTGAGTTTAATCCAACTTATCAGGACTATATATGACTTTCCCGATTTTTCTTTAAAATCTTTAGTTATCTGCGAAGAAACTGACGTCTGATAATAGAAATATGAGCCATATTGATGATCATCTTGACGTCTGTCAAGGAGCTTCCCGTACGTCCTATATTATCCCAAAATACAAGACTTTAACATCTAATGATAATAATTAAAAGCCGTGCCCCTCTGTTAATGACAAAAAATATGATAATTACCGATTCCGGATGATAAAAATAATCATATGATAGATTAGAAAGCAATACAAAGTTATATTATGACTAACGATTGCAGCTGGGATTTTCCGGCCTATGTATCAAAGTCTACTTCCTTTTTTTGGCCCCGGAAGAGCCCAGGTAGGTTCCAATAGCAAACTCTTATTAGATCATGGGGTGATTTTACGATTGCCGCAAGGGTTTGTGCATTATTGACCATGAATTTTAGAATAAAAAAACATCTGTCGGGTAAATGACTCAAATGCATGAATCCGATCCTCACTTTCAAATCACGAAATATTAAATCCCAGAAAAACGACTGCGCCTCCGATTCAGCAGTTATTTTTAACTTAGTTAATGTAGAGTAATTCTAAATGAAAACTTGATCTACCCTAGGGATACCTAGGGTTTCCGAAATCAAATATAAGACAGTCGTACACGGGAAAGAAATGAATAGAAACTTCCAGGTTGATTAAAAGTCGCTACGAAATGTTATATGTGGAAAGGTGGTACAGCGGTAATAATTCGAGAAAAAAAGTTCAACGAAAAGCAGCGTTTATGAGGGAAAATGAATCTGATGTGAAATAAATATCAATATGTTTTTGTTCTCTAATGCAACAATTATCACTAGTTGCACAGACAGTGCGTCGTCAGAATTGGAACCAGTCGCATCAATCAAACCAAAAACTCAACCCCCAGAACGCCAGCGAAAAGCCTTCATTCAGCTAATGATCAACGCAACTTTCTAATACCAGTGCCACATCCAGCTCTCGCTCAATGGCTTAGTATAAATAGTATAATGATAAGGCAACGTGAGCATTTATCATATTGGATATATTTTTTAATGGATGCTATGGATCTAGTTCATCCGTATTCAACACCGTGGTGTAATTCTATGAATCTAGGCTACGTGATTGGCCACCACTAACCACGTGATCGCCCATTCTCTATGCCCGGGTAATAGAAACCAGCGGTTAGAGCATCTATTCTTGCCAATTATAACAAACCAGAGGAATAGAAAGCAAACTAAAATGTTATCAATTGATAGTTATTTCTTCTATTCTGTAAAGGATGCCTGCTTTAAAGATATACCGTTGATCACCTGCATATATGGGTGAACCTGTATTTGACCTAGGTCCAATATATTCCCAGTATATTG
Organism: Sthenelais limicola; assembly: GCA_942159475.1. Taxonomy (NCBI): domain Eukaryota; kingdom Metazoa; phylum Annelida; class Polychaeta; order Phyllodocida; family Sigalionidae; genus Sthenelais; species Sthenelais limicola. Next base: position 108,362,639 of record OW804096.1, on the reverse strand, counting down.
ACAGGTCCAACAAACTGGGGGTATATTTGACCTAGGTGCAATGTACCCCCAGTATATTATGCTAGGTTCAACAAACTAGGGGTATATTTGACCTAGGTCAAATGTACCCCCAGTATATCAAACCAGGTCCAGCAAACTTGGGGGTACCAGGGGTATATTTGACCAAGATCCAATTTTATCCCAATATAGCTATTATAGGTCCAACAAACTGGGGGTATATTTGACCTAGGTCCAATTTACCCCCAGGTTGTTTCATCAAGGTATGCAGGTACATTAAAATTCCAACAATATGCCAGAGACTAGCCACAAGCTATGCCCATATAAACGTATACTGGTAATGTGATCCAAATGTAGTACGGACAACACAATATAAGATTATAATTGCGAAATTCAATTCAATTCAATTCAAGAATTCTTTTATTTTGCATAGGTGTTACATACAAATACAGGTAGCTGCGTCTATCATGATAGCAGTATCATTTCCTCCAACGAGTGCCTTATTATGAAAATGTACAACCCACATACTTTACATGTTTAGCCCTAACATGAAACTACCTCCTAGACAACTAGGTAAGAATTGGTTATTAATCAAATAGCCATGAACGTCTGAAAGGATCCCTCACTTTGTCATATAATACGTGATGTGTTATAGGAAAATGAGTCACAAGTCGCCAAAAAATGGATTTAGAAATATCATCATATTTGAAAAGATGAGATCAAGGGGATTCCAATGATGGTAAAAATTAAGGACATCTAATAACTACTTCTATATTTTTTATGTGTAAAAAAAAGAAAATGATGATATTACCTGATGATCAATCACTCTAGTAAAGTAGTTAAATATACTACTTAGAATCACCTCAGATATCCACAAATATATATATTCAATGAAATTGAAACAGTCATGAAATTTGGTACATAAGGTCAGCTAAAGATGAAAACATTCCGAGCAAGGGTTTTTATTTAAACTTCATTATTTTAGAAAATATCATTTTCTGCAACTTTTGGCTCATTTTCCTGTAACACATCACATAATGTGGTTTGGTTTACAGAAATGTTAAATAGTTTACAACATATCATTATGGGTTGGGGCCTTGAGTGAACAATTAAGAAATGCATTTTGAGCGAATAATATGGGCCTTTGAGTTCTTCAGCCTGCCATTTTAGTCAGTATGAGCCAGTGTACCGACATTCACCAAATTTGACTTTCATTTTTATAGTTTAATTGTCATAACATTTTAGATGTGGTTACATACAAGGTCCAATATACCCCCAAGGGTATATTGGGCCTAGGTTAAATGTACCCCCGGTATGTTAGACCTAGGTTAGTTATACCGGGGGTATACCTGATGGGGGGTACATTAGAACAGCTGCACCTGTAGGCTCTTTCTGAAAAATACCAGATGTGCCCAAGATCGGCTACAATGTCTATCATCTACTTTTGTGATGATGAACAGGCAGCACCAGGAAATCCGTAACTGACTCATCTAATGACCAGCATTTATAACACAAGGATAACTGCACGAATTGCTGCTGTCTTTCCCCACATTATGCTGAATGACACCCTCCTTATGATCATCTCTTGGGTGTTCTTTAAGGAGGCATCGGCAATCAAATACTGACTACATGTATTCGCGGCTATTCGTTATTTGTTGCTGCAGATACCATGTCAACAGATAATAAAGCAGCGCAACTCCCGCAGCAAATAATGCTTTGGTCGATGGATACCGTTTTTCCCCATAAACATCTTCTGTCATAATTTTGATTACCTTTGTTCTATTTAAGTTTTTGATATTTTGTCGTAAATCAAGTGTGCAGTAAACGCATGGACTTGGTCCCATTTTTATGGTGGAATATATTAAGTTTCTGACAGCTCATATCCCCAGTTGGAGTACATTACTGATCCCTGGGGATTCGATGGAATATCTGCAGGGATATTAAGACGACTCCCATGGCAATTTCCAAGTCAGGAAACATTGACAAACTCAAATACACTGCACAACATCACTGTCATTTCTGACATTTTATTCATGTTAATGACATATGGAAATTCTGCAAGGCAAGTCTAGTTGAACCTAGCAAACGTTCTTCCTTGACCTCTCTATATCGATATAAATTTGAACATTATTGGCTGCAGCATTGACATGGCCCAAGTATTCACTTGGGGGAGGTGCCTCCGAAACCAAGAGTATATCGCCACTGTGGCATGTTCTAACTCAAGCAGCGGAGGCAGGAGATTGCATTCTACCCTTTGTGCAGCTACATTGAATTGGGAATTCTCCCAGCCGTGATTTAGCAAATTCCAAGTACCTGTGTTTTCGGATTGCCTGGATCATATCGGCCAGGCATTGTGTTCGTGACCTTATCAAATAAATCACAGAAAATGAACCAAAACAGGATCGTTTACCATAATATTTATAGTCCAACCCTCAGATATTGAAGTAAACATTTTTGTTACCGGAGCCTTTCTCATTTCAAATATCTGATTCATTTGAGTTTTAAAAAATGCGATTGTCTCAGTTGTTATTCTGTTTGATTTGATGTTGGTGTGCGTACTCTGGTTAAATCATTCAGCATCAAGGTTGATGCTCCCCACGCGTATTCCCTTAGAGCACGACATGATATATGCACGCACCATGTTTTCCCAAGGTTCATGAGTATCTTTGAAACCCGTGGCTATAACAAGCATGACCATCCCCATGTTACCCAAAGGGTGATACGTTCCAGGACATCCAAACATCCACATGGGTTCTTTTTCCTAACCCAGATGCGATCAAATGTAGTTATCTCGGTCTACGCGGCCAATTTTTGACAGGCACTATAGAGTGCACTGTACAGTAGACCATGCCAGGGGAGACATTGCTGGGCGATCCAGCATTGTCTCTCCTCCCAACAACTGGTATATCAAAACGTACAAAATGTGCTATCGTATTTAGTATTGAATCTACAGTTCTTTCGATTGCGAGGGAAGGTAGATGAGGAGGAGTATATCCGCCTCAGTCATATGCTGCTGATTGACTGGGAAGCTTCTTTTCATGAAGTGGCCTTGGAATCAGATGAAGCGACTACTTGGCCTCATGTCCTCCATCGCTTTCAATACCTCTCCTGGATCCTCATCATATTCCCCCGCAACGAGAGCTGCTTCACCAGCAAGGGCAGAATCTAAGGAGATGTATTCCTTGGCACTATCTCATATCTTATTAACCCCTTCTCTGTCCCTATATCGTCGACCAGGGGATGGTGTGTGGAGGTAAGTAATGCACTATGAAGCACCACATTAATAATAAGTAAAGCTGGTCAATTACAAAATTCTTTTCAAACAGAGACAGGACAATTTCCATATAGATTGATTCCTTCAGTCTCGGAATGATCAGAAAGAACGAAGAACTTTTTGATTAGCTATAATCCAGAAAGGTATTATGTAGTGAGGATATATATTCCCAGGCCAGTCTCGCTGGAATATGTTTTATGAATAATCCAATATTTATATACCTATTTGTCGGTTCATCTTACTGGATAGCCATTATGTAACCCGCATCACAAGTGTGTGAATATAAAAGTGAAATATATAATGACAGCGAAGTGAGTATATCAATATAGGAGAGAGAAAAGGGAAATTACCATACAACCAGAACAATCAGACAAGATACATTTACGCACTGCATCAATGTTGTCCAGCACCAAGTATGATAGAGAGAATAGATCCCAAGGGAAGAAGTTTGTGGTATGAATTAACCATTGACGTCTAATCCACCTTTTGTATAATATTTTATATACATATATAGTGTACATACACACATATACCTGGCTGATAGATCGCGTGCCCTTGTTTGCTGTATATGGTTCGAAATTGAGCTGTAGTTCCAATTGTCCTGTCACGTTTCCATTGAAACGATCAATTATAGCCTATCATTCTTCATTATAGCCACAATAACAGATTTTCTATGCAATATGCACGGTGACAGTTGTTTTTATTCCTAATGCACTTATATTGTCATTCTACTGAAGAGTGTAATGAGTGTCGCCACATCTCCCTTACTTAGACATCACACCAATCACTTTTAATCCAGTTATACAAACTCAGGATGGAGCCACAAACAAAATGAGTTAGGGTAACAATTGAGTTCTAAACATAATGTCAGGAGATTGGCGTTGGTCGCCTAGGCACGACAGGGTGAAATGTACCACAGGTGATTTTCCCTTTAACAAGATAATCCTGCAGCGCAGGCGGGACGGGTGGCTCCTGGAAATCCAATTGGATGTGGCCCTCAAGGCCCAAGTATAGTTGGGAACTGTAGCGACCCCCCATTCTGCATACCCACGACATTCGATTTTAAGACTTCGGGCCGAGCTCTATCGACGAAATCTCTGTTAAAACTGTTGGATATGTAGACCTGGAACTACCGGAAGTTCTCCTCCATTGACTTCCGTTACCACGGCGAGACCTAGGCTCCGCACTCTCCTGCTCTGGTTTGAACCTAGTATCGGTTTCACCGCTCCATCCTACTGCTCCCCTGACTCCACCCAAAGGCTGTTATCCGTTTTATTTTTATTCAGTTTTTTCTTGTAGATTTTTAACCTTCGTGCCAGTCACCATGGTTTCCAACCAGCGGCCTACCTCTACCTCATATTAATTCCTATTATAACAGCGCAGACGTACGTATGGATTGTTGTGGGGGGAAACATGGTTAAATAGAATTTTTACTAAAGGTCCATAAATTGCTCTGAGCCATGGTGACGACAGATAAGCCTAGTACATGTACACAGAGGTGGTTAAATTCTACCCCTAATTGCCCCAACCCTTCCTCGGGCAAACAATTCAGAATAACAGTTGGATGTATGGCTGTAACTAGGAAAACAGGGCATGGTAATGGAATAAAGCAGCTTCACCAAGAAACTTCTAGTGCAATGTTTACAACAATATGACGTATTATACATACGCCAACCATATACATGGGATAGGGAATATATTCTGATTAGAAGGTCAAAACCTGGCTTGTTTATATGTGTATTAGGTAGAGTGGCGACGTGGGCTGCATACGATGGGGTAGATATTGAAGTGTTATCCCCATAGTTCATCTCTCCCCTGTGTACATATTGATTGGGCTTTGACGATGTGTGGCTATGTGTTTGCTCGCATCCACTCCTTTCGCCGCCATTCATTACACTCCAATATGTCTCTGTTTGGGATGAAATTTGGAATGAATATTTTATCAGCTGGAGGAAATGGGTCTCGTGGCACCTGGCTTTAGCGCCTGGTAATAGTGGCGATGTGGCAACCACCATTTAGTCTCATTATACAACCGTGCCTCATATTATTACACATTGTACTGATTGCCGCTTTCGCGCTCTCTTTACATATTTGCCTACACAAATGGGCAGCTCCCACCCAGTGGCTCATCCTTTCTTTGTCCCTAGTTCTTTAAAGTATTCATGGTTTTAGAAGGACAGCATTGCTACACATTGCGCAGTCTACATTTGCGCAAGAAATGGTTTACATTTATTACTTTTTATTCTATATATAACATGGTTACCTAACCATTAAGACATTATAGTAATGAATTAATAATTACTTTTCTTGTCATTCTTTTCCGCCCTAATTATTGCAGTGACGAAATGATTGGTCTGTGCTATATTTAGTGCTACTTTCATGGCATAAAACCACGTAACCTCCTCTGCTGTTTCTCAAGTAATTCCTTGTTTATATCTGTTCCAGCCAAGGATAGGGAGCAGCTATAAGTACATAGCCTTTTTACATGGTATTTGCCAATAGACACTCAATGCACAAAACATTCTTTAATTCTTACATTAAGAGCCAACAGAAGGCATAGTTGCTGTTAATTCTGCAGGAAAAGCCAGGCCTTTCGAGAATAGCCTGCGGGGGCTGCTACTTATCAAGCATGGAGAAACGAGATTAAAATGCTATTATGTCTGCCAGTCGGGCTGGCGGGTGTTATTACGGACTTGAAAGGTACTTTATGATCGATGTATTGGGGATGGAAACAGCATGGGAAACTCTGCAGCAGGTGTGGCCTATGAAATGCTGCCCCTTACCCCCTGAGGGTTTGAATCCGGGCATTATCTTCCTTCGGATCTGCTCATAATGCCTTTCTTGGATTCATATAGAAATCACACATCGCAAAGGTTGTATCCTGATACTTGGGGCATCCTCAACATGCAGACAGACAGACAAACACCTCCTTAGGTTAGAGGAAATCTAAAATGTAATTTTCTCGACCGCAACGGCAGAGTTAAACAAAAAATATGTCTGCAGTTTTACGATGCTCTCTTTGATATTCATCAATAAAAGTATGGTTGTTCAGGAAATCAAAATTACCCTCGCCTCGGGAGTGTTTTTGTGTGTTTTTGCCTCGCGTGTGAAGGTGAGATGGTATCGGATGCCCGATCCGTCATTAGATCCGCGCACATGGAAATGCTGATGGATGGGATTTATATAATACGATATCAACGCCATAGGTAAGAGCATTCTCCCCCTGTGTGATCTTTTTAGCAGATCAGGATGCAGTTTCAACTTATGGATTCACCATTGTTGATATCAATAAAAAGAGACAGAGAGGATTAGTATTGTGGTTTCGTTTTAGGTAATAATTCAGCTGTCACCTTTATGCAAAGTCTTAGGGAGATCCCAGAGCTTCTTCTGTTACCATTCATGCTAACATCCCCACATATCAAGCTCTCCTGGTGTGTCGAAGGCTTTATCTTCTATTAGAGCCAGTGAATCGCCTGCCAGCTGATTGTAAAGCCAAAATAAACAAGCCCTAATACCCCGTATCTCCTACCACCCCTGTGTACGGTAGCAACACAAACCCGCTATATAGAACCCATTGAAAGGCCATACCATAACCATAGAAAAAGGAAGGCAAATCTGCACCACACCACCACCACCACCTACCCCAAAGTTCAGTCATTGCCTTTCCGTTTGAGCTTGTTATGGGTGTGTGAAAGGATGTTTTGTGTGTGAGAGCGTGTGTTGGTTCCAAATCGATAGCACCAATATGAATGGTATGGCCTATTGAAGACCACCCAAATATGGGCTAAGGTAAGTCAGGAGTAAATTCAATACGAAATAAGGGTCTAACATATATGACAAGGAATTTCGTATTACAGATACGGAGTGTTTCATTTTAATCAGCGGCAATAACACCCATTTTATGAAGGAAAATCAATGCAAAATCGAAGTTTCTGTGAAAAAAATCCGCTAGAAAACGTGTAATTATGTATCCTCTCATATTCAATCTACATATATATTTTAATTATCTACGGTAGAATTATAATCGATTATTCTGTAAGAGGCACTACAGTTCCCATGGAAAATAGTTAGATCCGTTGAATCTCACATTGCATGCAGTTGAAGTATTTTCTTACAGTGACTCCAAGACATGGCCTATTACTAGTGGTGGGGTAGATATTGATCTCGCGGTACAGTAAATCACCATTCTAATACTGCGTTTGCCGCTCTCCCTCTGATGCTTATAACTGCCAAGGATGATGATTTCATTATCACCGCAAGCTAATTGGCGAGTACATAATGTAGGTACTTCCTCAGGATAAGCGAGATGCAAACACTCGCACAGGATATGTTAACGGAGATTCAGTATCGATAAACCACTTTCCAGTTAAAATTTCTTTTAATCAGATATCATGGGAATCAGCTCGTAATTTCAACAACTGTATCGAGGTGGTATAGGCCTATATTATATAATGTGCAATCTACTCTCTACATATACATGATACAATGTAATACATTGAATAGCATTGTCTAGGTATGCATACACATGCATCAAATATGTTAAACGTAATAGTAATCTTAGATTCTTAGATCTTAGATTCCTTGATATTAGGCAGTTGACAACTGTGATCTTCCAAACATAATTTTCTGCATATACCATGATTGATTTATCACATCAACTGCCGCTTCGTTCGAAGAAACGGTGCATTTTGTTTCTATACCGCCAGGGATAAATCACCTCAGCAATTATTTATGTGGTATACACTGAGGATTTGGCAGACAAAAGTGTTACATTTCGGATCTGGTAAGCCGAGGAATGTAAAACTATCCTGGGCGCTTTTTTATTTCAATGAAGTCTGCTTTAACAGGCCGCTTTCAGACGAAGAGCAGGATGACAGCAGAATACCTTGCTTTCATCATAATAGCTTATGTTAATCCATGGTGCATCGGGGGAATAGAACGTATTTGTTAGATTCATTCGTCCTAGCAAATCTAAATCGAAGATTTAGGTGGATAATGCACATACTGCCATGATTAGAGCCATCTCGAGAACCTTATAAATAGTAATCATATTCACCTAACTGCTGGCCATAGGTGATCGAAAAATATCTTATCTGGAGATACTGCACCCAAGTACTAGCTATCCTGTCAACCCAGAGCATCTGTTGCAGGCTTACCCTACTTATATCTTGTTGCTGTATGATGTTTCTTACATTATTCATGTCTAATATTGCCAAAGGGAGATATATTACCTCTATTTACGACCAGGTCTTTGGACATATCATGAACGGGGGATATTGTGTATGGAAAATACCAATTAGAGCTGGGTGAACAGGCCTAATTCCAGGCTGTGGTTATATTCAGTTTGGTACCACGAGACCCGTAAGGGTCAAGGGCTGTGGTTATATATTCAGTTTGGTACCACGAGACCAGACTGGATATAACCACAGCCTGGAATTAGGCGTTCACCAGGCTCGTTAGTAGACGAATTTGGGTGGATAGCTTTAAAATGTCTTTAAAACAACTCAAATACTATGTATTTATTAGAAACGACCAATTCTAACAGGAGTTCCATCAAGGAAATGGCCACTTCTACCCTGTCGGTTCTCCCGACCTTGAACTTGACATGACTTGACCCAGTAACCATGGTGTTATTTGTGTCAACTGTTGTAGCTGAATCTATGGTGTTTTCCAACAATTCAAGCGAAATGAAATGAACTTTTTTACCTGTTAGATTTCAATCATGGAAATAATCACTTCATAGCTTTTTAGCATATTATTAGCCACTAGAAACTGCTTTATTTTACTGTTCATAATCATTCATAATTCATAATCAATGGTGTAGTCATATCTGTTCTGTTGTTCTGTGAACCATCTGGTTTAGCAATGTAAGACTAGGTGCATTACATAGACCATATTCGTATTCATAATGTATCTATTAATATAGACATATAATTTGCATATGCTGGCTGCAGACGTATGAGAGAAAGTCGAACCTGGATGAGTCAAGTGAATGTATCATGTAATGCATCATATAAACAGAACTTAAAAGGGTGTAGATCGTCGAACTAGTACATTTTGGCCTGCTATCCAAATTTAAAGTTCCTCGGAAATAATGCTTAAGCACCGGTTATATATTCATAAAGTAAAAGGTTGAAAGCTTTTCTGAATTATCTTACTCTGAACCCCTTTTCCATTCACTAAATACTGTTATCACTTGCGGTTGGGGAATTCCATGTCAACATACTTTAGTGGCCTGATCCATATAATCCTTGTTTCAGATGGAATCATGTAACAGTATGCATGATATGGCAAGGGACAGTGAGCATGAACCGGGAGTTCAAGGCCTCCGGACAAGATCAGTCAAGCATCGTGGCAAATGCCAAAGAACTGAGCTTTTGGCACCACAGGATTCTTTCTTGTGAGATCTTCTGTCAAAGCATACAGGAAGAGCAATGCATATCCTGTCTAACTGTCTAATACAATCTCCTGCCTAGTGAATGTCACAACCCTAGATACATGGAGCGTATTGGGGCACTTCATCCCTAACGCCCATACAACTGTAATCGCGTTAGCCTGGCGCCCAATGCACGCTCCTTTCAATCACCTCACGACCTCCAATCTTATAAGGAAGCATTGGCCGAGGCTTTCAGCAAACGAATAAAGTTCCAGGATGTGTCGGGCTGGCTCAAATTGATGATTGCTTGCACGCAGTACATTCTGATGTTGATGAAATTGGGAAAATACACAGTGGAACCACCAAATCAAATTCCTGTTTTAACAACGGAGGAAATATGCCATGCCTGTATCGCATCATGCCTTATGTAATTACTATACATTTCCTACCAAACCATCCTGTTCATGCATTCAGCATGTGGATACCAATAGGGATAGTTGTCCCTCTATGACATATGAGGAATGAGGTACGTATATATCTTCGTAGAAATGTAACTTAATGTCCGCCCTCTCCTTATGTATGTTGCCAACACATATTCTTCATCTGTGAATTATAAATATAACTTACTATTGGTCAAAGAAATTAATTGCAGATCATGGTAAATATGTTACGCCTATAGGTGAGATCGTGGCGTTCCTTTTATTCATAGCTACGCAGTCAGTCTTGGTAAACTACCATGTTTATGGTAACCTTACAGGTCGATGGTGAAGTACGAGCATGGGCGGTGCGACAACAATAAATATTCACCCGACCATATTGTGCCACCATTACATGGCTGGAAACCAATCTTTTTCTGGAGAGGGGAAAGCAGATTAAATTGTCATTCCCTGGCAAAGTACATATCAAATTTTTCTTTCCGCTAAAAATTATGAATCCTATGTCGCATCGGAAGGCGACAACGATGAATATTCATATCAATCAGGGACAGCCCGAGGGGTAACATTCGGAAGTGTTTATGTTACCAGCCGTGACCACCGATAAATTTCATCAAAACTTTGCAATCTGTAAGCGAGGTAGTTTGGAGAACAAATGGCAGAGCTCTTCAGGTGTTATTCGTGTTATTTTCCCTTGATGAGGTGTCCAATATAATCCAATGACCTCGTTTTCCCTGGAACGAGCATGATAGGAACGGTTGTGTAATGTTTTATATACTGATCACTAAATGCCACCAAACGTTATGGGATCAAAGTAAAAACATTTGGGCGTTGAGCTCAGCTAATGGGTGAGGAGGTCGGCGGCAATGATGAGGAAGGGATCAAACGGCGCTGCCATTTCAGAGAAATGATATAGTGCCTGGCAAGACCAGAGAATACCATCGATAAGGATGTGGACTCCATGATGGTGTCACCCCCTGTTAATCTAACCAGCTGTGTATGACTGAAGGTTGTATCTTAAGGAAGGAACGGGCAAAGAGACAGATAAAACAGGGACGAAGAAAAACTGCCTGTGAAAAAATAAAGGAAAATACATTGAAAATATGTTTTAATAAGATTCATGGGAAGATACATTCATTTGAGAGCAATACATAATGATATAACCATCAAGGGTGGTCTATTTTGATCTACTGTTATTGGCCAAATAGACCTGCTATTATTCGTGATTGTTCTACGGGAAGGCTATTCGGACATCCTGCTATGGGTTAAGTAAAATGGCAGAGCACTTCTCTTGTGATGTAGGTAGGTGCTGCTTGTATATAGAAGACATCACAGACACAGGGGATGGCTTTTGTTCTGCCATCAAGCACACACCCTATATAACCAGCCATAGCGGTACACGGTGTTCCCATGGAGTATGTGTTGGCAGTTCACATGAGGCACATTACTATCCGTTGATGCTACCCAGGCATGAATCCTTCAGACTCCAGCCCATCGATCCGTGCAGTGAATTGTGACCTCGAGCCACATTCTCGCATTTTCCCTCCAAAGTCTTACGAAAATAAAGAGTTCGTTGGCATCGGTGTCAAGAACATGAACTCACCTCGGCAGTGCCTGAGAATTTGATTGAGGGTATTAGGATCGATTTTATTAACCACTCACGAATAATAGTCTCTATAAACAACATATTGAGCTTTATTATGGTAAACCAATATTTAGGTGTGCATTTAAAACCCCATTTTCTCTTACAGATTATAAAGAGACGTACAAGTGCATAAAATAAGCATATGATATGCACACATGATACTAAATACATGCAACAGTACACATACATGTGTTACATGTATGTATACATACACATGTACAATACATACGTATTTGTAAACATATATGCTTGCATGCTTACTTCCGTATAAAGTGAATAATCATTGTACAGGAATGAAATCATCTTCCAATTTTAAAACATGAACTTTCAGTCCTATTTATCAACCATATGTACCTCAAAAGGCCTCATTGAACAACTGAGTCCACAAGAAGGAATGCACAAGAACATCTAGTGATCCCCATCTCCGACAAGTACCCCCAAAAGCAATTTGCCCACTCACCACGAGCTATCCAACGTATTATTAACCGAGAAACAAGACCCAGACCTTACCCCTGCCAATATTCAGGAATTTTGGTCTAGATTATGAGGCCTTACGGATAGGAAATGGCTAATATAATTCTAGCTCAAGACCAGATAGAATAGGTGTTAATTGAATGACTAGGCTAGGGGACGAGGGTATATACTTTGCTGAACAAAAGGGTTGGATGAATCTCGTGAAATATTGATCCACGGATGCCTGGTCGACAGTCGCTTAGGCGGTGTTCAGCGAGTGTCATAAATGTGGACTAACAATAGAAATTTTGGTCAAAATCAATATTTCTAAGATTCGCAAGAGATTTTGCCTCCAGAGAGAGAGTATTTGAAAGTGGGTAGGAACTAGCTTTGCGTTCAATGTGGAACCGTTTAATGGAACCAGAGATTCCCCTAGCACATGTTCCTTGCTGCCAATAGAAGGCCAATGTACAGCCAAACCATTCAGGCCACCATTGCCTCATATCTATGATGTATTCCTTTGAGGTGGCGGAATGGCATGGTACAAGACGGGCCTTGAGGGACAAAAGGTGACCTCACAATTCCAATCAGCTGATGTATCTCTGCGCAGCCAACTGCTTATTTTTATGTGTTAACCCTACACAGAAAACCAAAACAACATACAATGCCAAAGCCTGATGCTTTCTAAAATGGATGTATATCACTCACTACTTTTTCTCTGAGGGAAGCATGAAACAATGCAATGCAACCATATATTTCATATGTGGTAAGTTGGTTAGGATAGTCACTAAAATATTTCGCTTTTCCCACTTATAATTGTATTGTTTCATGCTTCCCTCAGAGAAAAAGTAGTGAGTGATATACATCCATTTTAGAAAGCATCAGGCTTTGGCATTGTAGCTGATTAAGTTTGAAAACTTTGGTTGAAATATATCCTTTCATCTTTGGATGGAAGTCAACCTGTTAGAAGGACAATGACCTGTGAGTTCTAGGTTACTAGCCAGGAGACGAGGCCTCATGTGGGAACTGTCTCCTCATACATGCATGTATTTCCTCACTGGATTTATGGGACACATCTAAAGGAGCCCATCTCTAAATTGTGTGGTGAAAGATCGGGATGGGCGAACAGCCTCGCTTGATATCTTTAATGACTCTAGTGGAGCGTACGCATTACAATAACTATACAGAGCTATACAGAGAGCAAGTAGATTAGACTCACGTACGGTATATATTTTATGTATAATAGACCACCCCTGCGAACTATTTGTATTCAGTTAGTGATCATATAACCATGTGGTCTGGAGATGATATTGTATTGAATAGTCGAAATAATTACGTTACCCTACCACCCTATTGTTTTTAACTCTTTGCCATCTCCCCTTTACTGAATAAGGGTGATAGCTATATAGTCAGCTAGGTGCAGATCGATTGCACTGATAACTCTGAGGACAACTCTAATAATACGTCCTGGTCTTCAATATAGTTCTATAAAGCATATTTGGCCTGGTAGTGCCGTGCTCTTCCAAATGCAATTTTATTTCATTAAATTCGCTGTTACATGAGAACCAAATCATTATGAACCAATAAGCTCAGGACAGGGCCATATGAAGGCATCGCAAGAGAAGGTTATGGAGGTGGGTGAGAAAGAATCCCCCAGTTTGGATATGCCAAGCTGAGCAACTAAAACACTCGGGGTTAGATCGATATTCCCATCCCGGGCTATATTGGCCAATTTGTACTGCCCCATGCTAAGTCCTGCCTTGTGTTAATATTCAAGTCACTAACCCTTCCACCCTGAATCATCATGCTGCGGTGCAACCACAAACCTACCCCACCTGGAGGGTATATTTACAAATATACCAATACCAATAAAACCATGCAATTAACATATTCACAACCATTGAGAGAGATACTCCCAATATTAGCCATCCAAATCTCGTACTGTTACTCCCAATCAAACGAATGTGAGGTTAGATCCGATAATATTGATTCCATTAGAAGAGAGAAAATAGACTTTAACTACAGCCATTGGTATCCACACAAAAATATGTCGCAGTTGTCAAAGGGTGTTTATCATTGGACTCCATGCCGGAAAGAACGCTCATCGATCTGTGAAAGTGTGGGTAGAAAGCAATGAAAGAGGGAGACGAAACAATTAAGAAGCATTTTCCCGAAACGGCTCAGTCTAATACAAAGACACAACTGGATTTCCAAGGGTGAAAGATCTAACTTCTTGAATTTCATTTCAAGGCGATTTGTCTTTCAGAGTGTGCTAAAATTAGAACTCATTGACTGGCATCGTGACGATTGGAAATGGCAGTGGGTATTTGCTAGCAACTAGAGGGTGAAAATACAAGTGGTGTCCAGTAATTAATATGCCTCTACTTTACAGAAGCAGGGAATCGTATAGCAGAACAATCGTGGTGGCATACTATATATATCTAATCACTAAACTGAATATCATTATTGGAGTGGAATCATAAGTTCTTCATTCTCATTCTCGAGCAAACAAGTCCAAAGGTGATGGGCACAGTGCTCAGATTTTCACTTCAGCATGATGAATATTTTATACAAGTTCATGTATGCAGTCTTTGCATGTGCAGAGAACCAATTCCCGAGGACAAATTGCTTACTATATATACTACTTACGGCATGTACCTTAGGCATTCTGGGCCAAGTAGATGCATCTGTGGTGGGACAGGGTTGATTCTAGGAAATACAGCGTTTGGCTTTAACCGCCACTACAGGAAGTCCTGTTTTAGAGACATAAATCCATGCATAATTCATACAGATGGGCCTGCAGTGTGGAGTCGATGAGCATCACGGGGAAATAGGCAAGCTAGACTTGATGTGTGTGATATACATGGTTGGTGGTCAGCGGGTAGCAAGGCGACAGCCAGAAATAAACACGTACAGTCGGGTCAAATTAACTCAGCTCATTTTTGATTGCTTACCAATATCTTAGATTAATATAATGTATCAAGGGAGATGCAATGCGGCTCATTATGAATGCAAGCTAACCTGGAAGTATTCTATAAAAAGCGTATCGACTGAGAGGTCAAAGGATTTGAGTGATTGATGTGACTAGGATCAACATCCTGTGGATAAACTGTAGGGTGTGGCTATACTTGGAGGTGACAGTGATATGATAAAGTTATGATGGATGTGCGAACTGATTAGGTTAAAGCTTAACATTGGCAGTCCATCGCTATGCTTGAACGTTGCTTATATCAATTAGAAACATGCCCGGGGAAGGGGAACAGAATCATAGGGAAATATTAGTGATCGATTGTAGGATGTATGCAATCGATGGCCTCTTAGGGCCTATGTTATTGTGCGCCACCAGATTGGTTATAGGCGCTTGTGTCCCATGGCAAGCATTTGGCGATGCCTTAACATGAACATCATGATAAAGAAGGGTCACTTGGAGAATGGGTGGGAAATAAAGAATTTCCAGCCCCTCTGTTATCTCTCCTTATCATCCTCTCCAGGATTCAGTGGCATCATTTGTTAGCTCATCTACTTTAGAAATCACATTCTGGTAAAAGAAAAATCTAGAGTATGTTAATCACAGAACGCTTGCCTGCCTGTCGACATTGTCCGGCCAATTCTCCAATTCATGTAACTGGTTTGGTTCATATTAGAGGACCATACGTTTTGCAGTTGAGGGACCATTCATAATGCATTTAACACATGTTTAAAAACCAATCACTCAGACTGTGTCACATGCTAATGTGTCATGAAGTCAAGGGCTGATCAGTAAGCAATTGCCAAGGTCGTTACTATTGGTAGCTCTACTCCCGGCTAGAACATGTCAAAGTGATACAGAAAATGTCATGCACATAGTCATTTGGCAAACATCTAGGCAGTGTTGAAACCATTGGCATATATGCCAAAATCAAGCTCACTGTATGCAGCGTACAATTTTGTTTTTGTGTCTGAGCTCCCTTGTGACCCACCTTCTGTACATCGTGAACTCTTGGTACGTGTGAACGTTTAGGAATGAAAAGTATGAGTGCTTAGTGTGCGTGAGTTAACATTGATTCCTGGCAAAGTATCAATTTCTTAACACATAATTGCAACTTTGCAATATATACCTTAATTGTGTGTGCGAAACACGGAGTAGTAAGAAAATAGTTTGAGTTTCGTGAATAGTGGTGTAAAACTGTAGACTATTCTTAAGTCAAACATGTTAACTATTGCAATGGTGTTGTCATTCATGGAATGACAACACCTTCGATGCATACATCAGTTGTTTCCGCAGTCAGGATAGCCACCCATAAATCTGTATCAACGGAATTCTGAAGGTGCCATTGCACAGTGAGGTTCCTAAAAAGTGGTTACGGAGAAAGAGAGATAATTTTCTTTCCTATCACCCCTTCGTTTCTTGGTCCCGACAGTGCATGGTTAAAGTCTAATAATCCCCTGCCAATTCGCATTATACACACTGTCCTTCATTCTCTACCGAATATCTCACGGAGATATTGTAGGCACCAAGATTACTGTGTCGTACCTATAATAATATTCAGCACGTTTGGGTCATTACCATGAGCATCATTAGGCATACTTGCATGAATGAATGGTGCCATTATTGCCTTTGGCACATTTTGGGCGGAAGCATTACCGCTATTGTCAGCTATATATATCCCTCAATACATGTGTATGAGCCAAAACCCCTGTTCCTTATAGAATGGTTTGAGAGAGAAAAGAGGTCAGTATGGCTTGATGTCACTTTCTCACTATAGAGAAGCCTTATCAATGCCATACTTAAGTGAACAATCAGGGGAATGATTGACACCAAGAATCACAATTCATTGAATTGAAAAAAAATACCGGGAGCTCCAATTCATATAATTGTCGCCCATATATAAATTCATCGCCATTTATAAATGCATTGTTATCAATGAATGGATGTGTTCAGTTTAGTTGCTCTCTTTCTAGGAGGTCCGCAATTACTTTACACTGTCTTTACCCCTTTTCCCTTGGAAATGTCCTGATTACGCGCCGAAAATGAACCTAAGCGTTATCAGTCGATCCTTGGCCATCTCTGACAAAGAATAATTCACCTAGAAGAGCTATAGTTCCAATAATATGGGGCCAAAAATAACCATGTCACTGAGAAACAATTTACCGAGCTCCGTACTTATTTCTATATGACCATATCTGTCTACAGACATGTGCATGGCTTGAGTGGCATTAGGTTTTCTGTATGAATGCAAGAGCGGGGAGCTATTGCCTTGGGTCCAACCGTACCACGTATCAATCATTTTAATGTCGCAGTTGAATACGCATGATCCACATGGAACTGGTCCAAACGCCAGTAAAACATAACACAGTCATTACATGGATTGTGTTTGGCGTGTTTTATAGGCCGCACATAATTCAAGACAAATAGGTGCTCAGTAAGTTATCCCATCATGAAAGACTTATCCCGAATCTATCCATGACATGAAACGGTCATCAAGGAGTCCGGACGTTTTCTAGTAGCAACAAAGACTTGACCTTCATATTCAAGGCGAGCAAAACTTTGAAGATGTGAAATCTTGCACATCTTTGGCAGGCAATGTGTAATATTTTATAACCACTAGCTCACGTAACTGTACCTGTTTTCTTACTAATATCTGAGTTGGCACTGAAAGGGTCTTCCTTGAAGGGTTGTTATGGGATGAGATGGCTGGATTCTTACTGCTAACTACTGGTAACTTATGCATGCATGTTATGCTATAACTCAGGCAGAAATGGCACACACAGTTAATATCAGGCAGTAGCTGTCTGACCTCAGTGTGTCTAACTTTAAACCCTAAATCTAATTAGAACAAAACAAAAAGTAAAATGGGGCTTCATAGATAGTTGCGGATGCTTGATATATGAAGGGATCTCGTGGTTTCCGAATCCAGTGATGGAATGCAATGCACATTGTACAGGAATCAATAATTCAAACTAACTATTTCAGATCTGAGTATAGTTGCATGCCTTTCTGATGAAAACTAGAATTGCACCTGCCCCATCTACTAAGCTATCCATTGAACCTAAATTCCATCCGCGCTTAGATTGTTGCTGAAGCTGGTGGTGGTTGAAGCAGCTATAAACCTTCCACGTCTGATGTGAACATCGTAATGTAATACCAATTGTCAGAAAATGTCTGGCCGAAAGTTTACTGGAATTACAAATGGTTTGTGTATCTTTGGTCGATAACATAATGTTTTAATGTTTCAAAATGGTTCCAATATTTGCTTAAACGTTCATTTAATCAAAAGTAGGTCTCGGCTACAAGGCTCACTGTAGCTTGGAAGATTTCTAGTAGTGCTGGCAGTGCAAGAACCTTCCCATCGCTTATCTCCTCTTGCTCTCCACCTCTCCGCTGTTACATGGACGGAAGCAGCATCCCCCTCTCCTCCCTCCTCCATGGGCTTTCTCCAGCATCTGAGCAATACACGGGCCTCCTAATCAATGCTCCTCAAGCGGTATGCTTGTCGGCTGTGGGCCTGGCCCGGCCACAAACGAAGCGCATCAGCAACAGGCCCAGTGTCTATGTACTACACATATCCCCATCAAAATAACAATCCCAGTGAAAAGGCCCCTCTCTCTCTCCTTTTTACAATACATTTTTCTTCGGTGTCTTACTACCCTATTACCTAGGGCCTATGCTTAAGTTTTCCCTCTCTTATCCATCGGATTACCAATTCACACTTCAATATGATACCAAAATGCATAATTGGAATTTCTCAAGCGGGCTTGGAATTACTGTACGACTCCGTGTACCAGGTCTCATAGGGATATCTGGCAGTAATTGCTTGGTCTAGATTCTGCATACCAATTTGCCTTCGCTCGGCCCTTTTCTACGTATAGAGGCACCGCTATATATATGAGCCGTAAAAGAGGCATAAAAACCTCCACAAACAGAAGAGCATTAAATTAAGTATAGTTAGTGCTCGTTAATGCAGATGATGATAGTGATGGTATGATAATATCCGAGAGGTCAGAGGTCACCGACCCAAGGAGATTGACCTCTATTATTATGTTGAATATAACATGGTCGTTGACTTTCCATGTACAGAGATAAAAGAGTTTATGTTTATATCCCTTTAAATTTGTTCTTATCTTATAATCATATTTAACTTAGGTTTAAGCGTATCAACTAATAAACCATTTTTAATGAAAATTACTAAGTGATTTATTTATATCTATCTACCCCTCCCCCCTCCCAACTATATATAACCCTCAAACGGCCATTGGGATATAAATCAATACTAAATTGTATTACCAACCGTTGCATAATCAATACAAATAATTTGATAACTCAACTATCAAACCACAGACGGATTGATTATGGTGGGTTAAAACGCTCATAAATTGAAAACAATTGTTTTTGAAGGTACATATATGCAAAAATGGCTAGTATAAATTACGTCAATGATATGGCAAATCTGCCAGAACTTGCTTTATGAGGTTAAAAGGGTTTTGCACTGGCAACCAGCCTTTCATCCGTGCACACAGACGAGTTTTCTCCATTTGTCGGACAATGTTCCTCACGCACAATAAAAGGAAGTAATATCACCTCCATTTAAAATTCATACATCGGCTCAATACTTCGAATGGTAGTTCCCGATCAAGGGCTATATCTGTAACAAAGGCGAAGTAAATATTAGAGCGGACCTAGTTTGGCAACAACATTCATAAGGATTTCAATGCGTACTTATTGGCGAAGTGGGACCTTGAAGAAATAACCGCAGGGCATATTTCAACTGACCTCATACATACGGGCTATCACCCATATTTTAAGAGAACAATTGAGGTAAAGCCTCATTTGCATTCACTTGCCTTACGACTGCGTAATGTCAAGAGGTCTAAGTGTTCCTTTCAACCTTCATAGTCCTTTTATCATGTACGTGCCAGTAGTTCATTTTTCACCAGTGAATCTACTGAATTTTAATGATCTAGTGAATGGATTATTTTCCGCTGCCTTGGCTCAAATGTAAACATGTCTCCTTGGGTTTTAAATCATAGTTGTTGCCACAAGTCATCACGCATTGACAATTTAAGAGTCCTTATTCTCAGACAAATGATGTACCTCCTGTTCTCCAACATTTTAGAATGACAATGTCCCTCTTCTCCGAATCCTGATTAATCTTGAGATACATTGAGCACTATCAAATATAATGACTCCGTTCAAATCTCTTTTTGTTTCATCCAGAGAGGAATGCATTTGTGGATAAAGTTTTAAAAATACAACAATACAACCCTAGTGCTATAAGCCCAATAGTTTCTTATCTATACCCTATGCAGGTTTCTCCTATAACAGATTGATCGATTTCACATCAGGCCTGATAACATCTACCATAGATCAAAGGATATGTAACCCCATCCTCTTTTATTTTAAAAGTACGAAGCAAAATCTAACCTATGGTCTTGTGTCCTGAAGGGTCAACTGGATTAATGTTTCGAATAGGATTCGAATAACACATGATAAGAACTTTGCATGGGGTTCAGGAACAGGGATTGATATATGAAGCTAAGGCACGCAGATCCTATATGTAGGACGATGGATATAGAATGGCATCTCACGCCATGATAACAAAGACTGGATCGCAGATACTGGGACTCGGAAGGGTTTTTTTGTGAAGGTGATTTGTGTGTGCCAACGCATCTTGCTGTGATCCGATTGATCAGGTAATAGCTTCACAGTAGGTAGAGTAGAGGTGATCACTCCGCTAGCTTGTATAAGAGGCACGGTCTATATATTGTCTTTCCCTAAAAGGCACATCCACCTGCACCGGATAGTATGAAAGAAACACTCGATGTAAAAACGGGTGAGGAGAAGTAGAAGAAGGGATTCCTTTTACATACCTTTATAGGAAGGCATGCGATGGGTGGGTATATATCATACAAAGAGAATGATATGAGATCATTTGGAAGCTCTCAGAAGCGTTTCATGGATGTCGCCCCTTTAGAACAAATGCTACAGATACTGGCTTCACGAGTACTAACACCTCCTGTCATACGGATGAATAGGGGGTGGAGATATATCTTTTCCGTGGCTCTTCTATATCTAGTAGATCTATGGTTACTTCTTGAAGTGGCTCCGAAGGATAACTCACAGCACTTAAAATACAACCCAGAGGGTAAATAACATTCCAACTCTTTGGCTTATTTATCTATCCATTAAGACAACTAAATTGGTTTCAAAGAACCCTTTCTCCGAGGTCATTATGGGCAGATTGCCCTCGACAGCCTTTCCCCTATCAACAGACTGATATATAGTTGAGTGCAAAGTTGATATATCTTGACTTCACCATTTGAAGTTTGTCAAGGAAACATGACTTGTGTCCCCCGAACTATCAATAGGTAAATGGGAGCTGTTGTGTGAGCACCAAAATACATTCATAGCTCCGTTTTATTCTCGTTGGCTATACTCATGGGAATAGGTATATCGTTTCATTTAATTAGCATATGTAAGGGGCAAGTAGCCATTTTGTCCGGACTGTGATGAGCATTCCTATTGTGGAGTACTGTCAGACATTAGCTGCCTGTGGGAACGAGGTAAAGTATCAAAGGGCCTCAGTAATAGCTAATGTACCTCGTTACCCCATACTCCAGTGCTTGCAGGCTGACAACTGCCAACTTCGACCAGTTTTTCCATTTAAATAAAAATCAGGTGGCCTGTTGACAACATATGAAGGGGCCCTTCCTACGAGGTAAAGTCCTCAGTATACCTACGCCACACACGTATGACAAGTTGGCAGTAGGGGTTTGTAAACAATAACCCCCCCCCCCTGCCTCCCACCACCACCACCACCACCACCCCCCACTCACCTCCCTAGTTTTGATTCTAACACAAGTGAAAAGACATGAGCAAAATCAGGTTTCTGTCCCCAAATAAACTTGCTTCCGACTAGACAGTTTGTATGTTGCTTCAGCCCACTCAGTGTGCTTGATTTAAGCTTATCCTTGCCTTTCAGAAGGATCTCATTGGTAAACCTCAATATTTCCATCTAATTCCTAAGCGTTGCGTGCCAGACTGGATCAAGGTTCTGTGAGGACCGGTGGAATTTAAAACCAATACATAGCGTATGAATAGTCCCTAAGCCGTGTACATACAGTTATTTCATGCGGACTAAACATAATAAACACGCGAGATGTGTTCTTGCATAATAATGTATTATTATGCAAGAACACAGCTCGCGTACATTGGGTGATGGGTGATTTGCAGGAGGCACACCATTCTTCTAATATAATAATGTGCGTGGGCGTAACAAAATCTCTCACAAGTGGAAGGACAACATATATATCAGAGTGTAGGGGCTCAATCCCAACTTTCCGTTAGGCCCGGATACTTTCTCCATATTTAGCTCATGTTTCCTGGGAACTAATGACAGGTGCTCGATGCCACAAGGCATACAATATCTCCCCATCATGAAGAAATATTCAAATAGACTCAAATAACACCAGAAAAAAATGTACGTGCAGCTCGGGAAAGTGGGCGTTAGAGAGTGGATGGTAAGAGGTGGGCGTGGAACACATGGGACTATGACCTATGACGTATTATGTAAACATTGAGGGGGGAGGGGGCCTTAATGGGGACCAAGGGGGGGGGGGGGGGGTCGGCGTCGTTCCCAGGAGGCGTTGCTGTGGCTCTGTCGCCAATATAAGCGGTGATGATTCACCTGCACTTCTTATACCTAATGGCACGATGAAGGTTTGTAATCGATCAAGATATTGGGTCAAATCGCACAACACCCCAAACAAGAGAACTCGATCTTAATAGTATTTTACCTTACTTTCCATCAATCTTGTGGATATTCGGCTCAAATAGCACATAGGTGCAATTTGACTTTTCAAATAGCACCCCTGAATAGCACCCCTGAAATCACATATACATATGTAATAATTCGTGAAACAGCATCCTTATGATCCTGGGTGTGGGCGGAATTGAATGGAAGAGGAAGGTGTGAAATACTTACCTTGGTTAAAACTATCTAACTGTAATCACATTGGATACTGGGATTCAGGGATTCTGGGATTTCCCATTGTGAACATATATCTATCAAATTCGAGCACCGTCATACAGAACCAAAAGGCAGATGGCTTAACATCGCCTGAATGGATCTAAAACATACAAAAACCATAATTATGACTCCTATGTCTGTATATATTATATGTATTATCTGTTATATATATAATATATCATAATCATATATATAATGTATTTGTATTCTGATATTTTTATTCAGCATTCCAACATTATACATGTAACAAGTACACTGTCCTCAGAAGTCGCTGAGAAGAAGAAATTTATTAATTACATCAAGAGAAAGAATATATATCCAGTTCATACACGAGTAATAAAAGGAAGTTACCAACTCACACACAATATGCGAATATGTTCATACTAAGATACCACCATCAGGCGTAGTGCATATATCATGATAAACACATAATTTGGGGCAACGACAATATATGATAGACAAAGAATGTGCATGTGCATATTGTCAAATTTGACATGAGTCATTGGGTCGAGCGCATGACATGTGGTTTTCGCCTCGGCACGAGCATTTCTGTACTGACTAAAGGAGAATAATAGATATATAATTGTAGTAGTTTCGCTACATACCTCTAGGGCCAATCCATAAAGGGTTGGTACCTTTGCTTTAACACAGAGGGATCTGCGTTTGATCCCCTGCATTTACTAGTAGAGTATATCTAAATGCTTTGTTATCCCTTATTTACACCTCAATTCTTATTATATACTCCTGCAAGAGTATCTTCTCTGTTTATATATTCCATGTCATTCCTATATTATGTGTCATTTGATTGTTTGTGTTCATCATATTACCTGATGTGTTCTGACACCTTTATGTGCTCCGGATTGTAATACACTACCCTTGCCGGGTAATCCGGATAGATTGCCGTTTTACGGACTGGAGAATAAACAGAGATACGGGGAATTGGCTTCGTTAAGTTGTTTATTCATTGTCGAGACTCTGCGAATCGCTACATAATTATATATATGGTCACGAAAATACTTGATTGGGTTCTAATTCTTTAATCGCTTCATTCGAGTGTGTGGTCTTAGCCACAAATTGAACACTATTCTCCGTGGCATGTGACCCTCGGTCATGGGCCAACTCGGTGAACAAATATGTCGGTATATCAGAGTGATAGACTATAATATACATGAAGCGTAGTTTATAAAGCAGCATGAACTATGGAGGCCAGTTAGGAAGAAGCGGGAGAAAAGACCACCATGATATATTATATTGGGACATTATTCAGATGGCATAAAACATGCTGGCGATATGGCTATGACCTGGGTTGACATTTAGCAATAAACAATGGGAGCAATTTACAAGGCACAGCAAGATGGGAAAACAAATCCGATAGATTTGGCTTTGATCAAGGAGTCCCGAAATATAGATATATATGGTTTATCATTTCCTCGTATGTATGTAACTTATGGCATATGGAAATGATGGTAATACTAGACCTAGAGACCAGTGCCCTATATTATGATATATATATAGATAATTCGGAAGTTGAATTAGTGTTTAAAAATCTATCTGTATTTGATATGATCTTTGTTCCTGAAAAGTACCCATTTATGTACAAATTATAATCATTGTATAAGCAAAATTTGATCATAAATATTTCCATTATACCATTTGGCAAACCTTCATGCAAATCCTCAAAATATTATATATCACTTTTACTAATGTCGGCACAGACCATCAACCATGCGGCTTCTTGTCTATGATTTCATCACCTGCTCACTGAAGTGTAGACATGCAGTGTGTAAATGTTTTGCCACGACAGCTTGTGATCTTATATTTCATATAGACCCAGGATTCAGATTGGAGAGTAACCTGTTGACTCATCTGAAATATTTGATTGAAAATTGCCAGAGTCAATTTCTATGCATCCTAACATGGTCCATATTCATTCGTTGAATGCAATTTGCGGACGGGGTTAGTGCATGTTATTTCCCAAACCTGTGGGCAATAAGGCTAAATTTATTGTCATTAAGATGCATTATGAATGATTCACTGTTAAATTCGTGTGCCTCGCATGTCTTTTCATATGCATGTTGCCCTACCACGCACTCCCTTGTGATGATTCATTTTCCTGATATCATAGAAATCTACTGTAAAGCGAGTGCATTTACCCCAGATGTGGGCACAATCATTTAGAAATATCACCTAGAGTGCACGTTATCGTGGCTTTTTATATCTTCCTGGATTCACAGAGGGAATAAATCTCAAAGGTTGGTGGTTCGCTAGAGACAGACACATACATTCACTATTAAATGTTACCATTCAGTGACCATGCTATATCGGACATACTCTTTTCACCAGTAATTCAGAATTATTTGGGAAATTGCCTAAACAACAGGTCATTGTTGTACATCAAGAGGAAACAGGATCTAGGATAAGTACTTATAGGCTATACAACCCACCGCATCCTATGATCCACTTCTATAAAGGTCGATCCTCGCTAACCACAACAAAACCACTAGGAAATTTACCCATATATGGGTCAGTTTTTTCAAGTGTGCTGTTTTGCATTCTGGCCACATTTCCTGGACTATTTTCAATAATATGGGTTGAATACTCATTATTCCTGTGTCATGCGCTTCCCCTGGACAAGCTCTTTCATTCCACATATGCTTTTCCATATCTCAAAACAATATTAAGTATCTTAAAATGGCAAAAACTGTCATTTTACCTTACTTTTTGATGTAAAAAGATAAAACGAATAAAGCATAACAATGTTCACATAGGCATAAGCATAGCAATGTATATTTCTTTTTGCTTTAACTTACTTTCGTAGGTCTGAATTATATATGAAACCATTATTTGAGCTTATTCAGATCTCAATACCATCCCCCATGGCCCTCAACATTTTTCCAACCAATTTTGTGACGTAAGTATATCCCTTTTTAAGGAGCCATTAATCAATAATAAGTTTTGAAGCACATACCAAAAAATTCTCTTGATTAAGAGCACTATATCATCACTTTATTACTTAGAAAAATTGAGGGTGTAACTTCAAAATTCGTTTCACAGGAACAAGCTATTTTTTTAAACCCCATTTTCCAACTTTTATGCTATACTTACGTCACTATTATCAAATCAAATCCACATAATAGGCATTAAAATATTAAACATTGAATTACTTTTTTTGTGGTCTCATTCCAAGCTCTCATAACCAGAGGACATTCATTTTTTAAAAATATACTCAATTAATGCACTCTAAGGGCAAAAACTCTTAAAAATGCCTGTGTGTGACGTAAGTATATCTGCCTGAATTATTAAACAATACAGTCTCAAAAAGACTAACAGACAGTTTACATTTCATATTTTGTACTTGGATGCAAACTTTATCCACACCTGTATCATGTGGACTGCATACACTCTTATATCAATCTCACATAATAGCATTACTGCACAAACATGTAATGTTTAGTATGTGACGTAAGTATAGCCCTTGCTGGTCATGAGTTCTGATCCTTCTGTCACACATAAATAGTTAAAATAATAAATAATAGGAGATAAGGGATATCATATGGTGTATTGGAATGACCCATTTAAAGTTATAATAAGTGAAATTAGGTTATTATATTCTTGAAATAATTGTTTAGACCTCATGTGAAGAATTCTGTGACGTAAGTATATCCCTTTCTGGCCATATGGTCTGACCCTTTTGCCATGCCTAAATAATTGAAATAATGTTATCAACTGGATATTGTATATTGAATAGTGTATATGGTGTGCTATAAATAGTTTTTGTTTTAAAATGAAATATTTTTGTTTTGCCATTTCTGTTTACGTGTTAGAATTTTGTATGAATTTTGATCAATTTCCACTTTAAAAAGTGACTCATCATGACCCAAGATGTTTTTTCAACAGGTTATCTGTGTAGAATCAATTCTGTTAACCGTTGTTAATCTACTTAAATCATAAAAAGTAAAATTAGACTATTCCAATATAATCATTATTGATTTCACCTCATGTGAAGTATTTTGTCTTTAGTGTGTGACGTAAGTATAGACCTTGCTGGCCATACCATCTGGCTCTTTTTTCATGTGTAAATAGTTAAAAAAAATGATTTCAAGAGGATATGGGACATTGAATTGTGTATAGGATGTGCCATATTATTGTCATTTCAATTTAAAACGATTAATTTACCTGAAGTGAAGTCATTCACAAATGGTGTAATTCATTTTCTTTCATGTGACGTAAGTATAGCCCTTGGTGGTCAATTGATTTGACCCTTTTGTCAGGTGTAAATAGTTGAGATAATCATTTCAACTCTATTATGTGATGTTAAATGGTGTATGTTTGCCATATAAAGTCAAATAAGGCTATTATGATCTAAGGATTATTGTTCCTCCTCATTGGAAGTATAGTGTCTTTTGTATGTGACGTAAGTATATCCCTTGCTGGCCTAGAGATCAGAGCATTTTGTATTGTGTAAATGGTTGAAATAATAGTTTCAAGTAGATATCAGATATTGAATGGTATATCAGTTGGGACCCATACAGTTTTTATTTGAAACAAAATAATTATTTGTGAGATTTCGAATACAAACTTGGAATTTTGTAGAAATTCTAATGAACTTCCAGGATAAAAAAGTGCATCCTTTTCATCCAAATTTATTTTCCAACAAGTTTTTTTGGTAGAACATATTCCTGAAACATTTGTTATCCAGTTGATATTATATCAGACATGATTAGGCTATTTAAATTATTATTTTCAGCTCATTTGAGGTATTTTATCTTTAATATGTGTGACGTAGGTATAGCCCTTGCTGGGCTTGAGATTTGGCATTTTTGTCATGTTTAATAGTTTAATAATTAGTTTCAAATGAATATATATGGCAGTGAATGATGTATGGGGTCATTTTTTATTCGTTTTATTGTGGAATAAAGCAATAATTCATGCATCAGGGTTGAACAGTTGGAATTTTCTTAGAATTTTTGTTGAATTTCCAGGTTGAAATTGTGCCGCATTGTGACCAAAGATCATCTTTCACTTGAATTTTAAGGTCATGATGATGCTACTTGAAGTTGAGAATTCATTTCTAATGTTACAAGTATATTTTTATTTATTTCTATTTCATAAATTTGAAAATTGGAATTTTAAAGCATATATGTGACGTAAGTATATCCCATTAAGAGGTTTTTAAAAGAAGCTCTAAAAAATGTGATATCTTTGTGGCCTAAATTATGAGCATCGTCTATATAAAAAAGTATGTCATAAAACAACACATAGAAAAAACTAAATAGTCAACCTACTGCTTGAAGAATAGGTTGAATTGGAATGAAAATTATTTTTAGTATCAAAAACTCCACAAAAACACGATAGAATTATATAAATCAGTTGAAGGCCACATTGTACATATTGGTCATGAGATATTGGGGATTATAAGTACTTATCATAAGTAATAGAAGGATTCTTCGAATAAAATAAGGTTCTCATCTGACATTTCCTTCAATGGAATTTCAGAGTTTTCAATATATTCCAACACTGGGGGCTATACCTACGTCACAGTATTTGAGCAATAGTATACAAAAGGCCCAAAAGGGCAGAATTCCTGGTTTGATTCTGTTGGAATGAAGTTTTCCTGAAAGCTCAAACCCCATATTATACAATCAGAGTGTCGAAAAACAGTTTGATATATTTTAAATTTTGGCCCTTCACTCACAACCCCAGGTGGCAAAAGAGCACACTTGAAAAAACTGACCCATATACAATGTCAAGGGGTTCATAAAGGACACGACATGTATGTGCATACATGTGTGGCATTGCAGTAAATATTCCACTATAAATCGTAAAAACGTTAATATCTGAACAGTCTTTCATATAATCAATTGTCACAATCTTTATATTCATTGATCTATTGATCACTAACAAACTGTGATAATGCAAATACAATCCAAAACTATAATATTTCACTCGCCAGTGATCTTTTCATGTTTAAGACTTTATCCTAAGACATGTCTTATATGTAAACAGATATACATTCCCTAGAACTGATATAGCTGATGCATAGATGAGCGTTCTCAATGTCTGTAAAAGAAGTATTGAATGTGATATTTTAAGAGGTACTTATAATCGGCTGTGTCCCTTTGAGGCTGCTGGGATTATAAGAGTTTTGGGGATGAGCGTACATCATACAGTCATAATTTAAACGTGGTATACATTATAACAATACGCCCCTATCATATCACATCGACAGACTCGCAGGCTTTACTGCATCCATTTGGTCAAGACCGGTTTGATGTACATCACTTTTATGTTATTCACATTCGACACTCTCATCTATAACTGTAATAACAGTATGTTGTCCCATCCCGGCATATTCTACTTTAAAGGGAATACAGGGAAACAAATGGCTCCCATAGGAGGCTTCAGTGGACTCGGAGCTTTCATAATAATCGACGCAACCCTTCATCCGATGCTATTTTGTGTCGGAAATACATTAACTTTTACATCCACTCCTTGATTGTGAGTTCTGAATGCGGAGGTTGTACATCACGGAGAAATGGAAAATGGGGTATGAAAATAACAAGTTGGTTTTCTGCTCTGGGATTCATAAGCATCGGCAAACAATACAATGGTGAGGCATGTTTTTTTATTCGTGGCACACCAGCATTGTGTATGCATACCACGAGGGCCAACACTACTGTGCCTATGTTTCCATGGCTCTACACCCATCAATCTTAGCACCAAATCTCCCAGGTGATCCTCCAATGTAGGATTAAAATTTTAGTGGTCGACGGTGGCGTTCCTCTAAGGTATCAGAAGGCCACCCCCACATATACTGCCGTTTACATGCTGCAGGAGGAATTCCTTACTATATTAACACCCGCAAAACTATCAATGGCATGCTTATATATGTGGTCTGGAATACCGATAAGTTTCATATGTTGCTTGTTTGACAGAATGCCTACGGCATGTATAAATTTAAAATAAACAATAGCCTAAAGCTAGGGCTACACCAAGGTTTTCGTCCTTGCGGCAGATACGGTTCTCTAATCCGGCACCATTGGTTTACCATTAGCCGTAAGGTGAAAACCGGATGGGCCGTAATGAAAAATCTCTTGGTGAAGTTACACCTTTAAGGCCCATTCACATTACAACGGCCGATTGGTGTACGGCTGCCGCACGGCAAAAAACACAATGTTAAAGTATTGCAGCCGGCAAGTATCGGCCGGCTGGTCGTAGTAATAGGAATGGACTTGGCACAGACATGGCATCGTTGGAAACCTCATACAAATATATATGTCTTATCTAAAAATATGTTTTCATGCTAGCACGTATTTATCTGAATTATATGTTCCGCATGTGTACACATTATATGAGAATGCCTTTTATGCCTATGGACAATCTGTTTATAGAAATGTTTCAGAATTATATCTAATAGTACCAATATAATTATTGATCTGAAAATTATAGGAGCTTAAAAGCGAATGAAAATGAGACAAATACTCCCCAAACACAATGTCAATTCATTACCGTTCATTCAGTGATAGATCTCTATACCGGCCGTAGACCCTGAGATATTTCGCGAGATACAAATCATCATCACGAACCGTGACATCAATGCAACTCAGCATGATTTTCGTTTTAGCTCTCATCATCCACAGTTACTCAAGCCTAGGGAAAAACTATAATTCTATATACTCCTCTAGAAGCCATTCCCTGCTCTACGAGTCTAACATATTAAGTGCATATTTACTTGGATTGCTCTACCATGTAGAGCACATTCAGTATATTGGGTAAGGCCAAGGAAAACATTCACCTGAAGGATTAAGTATAGACTATACACAGCCAACTGTATCAAACACAGGCGCTTTCAAAAGAAAGGGTCAAATAGATATGATAGAGCTGTGTAATAGTATGTTTTGATATGTGGGTGTGTTATCGGTAGCTTCTAGGGCAACAATAGAGATCAGTCATTTTGTTGCAGTGTTTGATCTCTAAATCTCACCCGGCTTGTTCTGCCCACTCTATCTCCAACGGATCATTAAACCGTGTTCAGATTGTCCAATACCGTCTGGGGTTATCACCAACAAGTAATGATGCGAGCAGAACCACTATTTATGAACGGTCTCCCCTCCTCTCTAGGATCTATTTCCAGACAGATGGGCATCTATTTATGTTTCTACGTCGAAGGAACGTGAGTAGGGGAAAGCCTTGAACATTTATCAAAGATATAAAAGCCAACGTATAAATGTTTTTTTCAATGAGGTATTAAAGCCAAGAGCATCTAGGTTCGGACATGCTAACAGCATTTTTTTCGTTCTCTAGACTAATCATTGATCACTGTGGTTTGCAAGTTCTAGTTTATTTAAAGGTATTTTTAATGTGTCTAGCTTCCGTCTGATCACCCCAATGCTTATTAATCAAACGATAACCGTGTGAGAGCTGACACGGTTTCATGCCATGTCGTTGATGGATACGTCTCAAGAGGTGGACGATCAGTCATCAGGTACCTGTTTGGCGCAGTCAGTCAAAGGTAAAAGATGGATAGAAGTATTGGCTGAGGGAGGAGAAAATGCCCCAAACCAAGATGCCTGCGTAATGAACAAATTTAACATTTTGTGAAATGTTACTTACCTGGAGCTTGACAGAGGGTACACAAGCACACCAGACCAAGGTAGACGGTCCAAGGTAACTTCTTGAACTGTAGACACATTTTGGTAAGTTTTGTTTAACTATCGATCGAGAAACATTGGTATATTGATAGACGTAATACCTCAGCTTTCTATTTATTCAAATAGACGTGGCATAGATAGCACCTACTAAATAGATAGATATGCGTTAATTTCCCAAGTTAGAATTTATTCCACGAAAGTAAAACGTTCCTTCCTGGGTGATGAATGAGATGTGATCAATCATTCAAAGTGATGAAGAAAATATGGTCCGAATTATGCTGGTAGTTTGGGTAGGTGGTTTACTAATTGAATATTGTCCTCTTCTTGAAGTGTATCCGCAGTGGACGGTGTATGTATGTAACTTGCATGGTGGGCTTCAAAATCGCGTGTATGCAGTAGGTCCCAATCGTTCATTCAGTTCTATACGGACCGATCCCCTGATTTTAATTGATAGGATAGTGTCATGCTATGATGAGAGTTCTTCTTTTCCTATGTGTATGCACTGCACAATTCGTACTTAAACTTCCATATTATAGGTAGGCATCAGTATTAACGGAAGGATGGTGTACATGTAAGGTGTTCGCACACTACTCCCCAATACTCCTCCTACTGATGTCTCTCTCTACTGTGACAGAGGTTTTTCCTCTCCTCCTCCACCCGTGTCAGCCGTGTTCTACGCTCGATCTATCAACTGACAGACTAGGGATCGACCGGATCGTTGCCTGACTGACCCTAGAGTGCTTGAAACGTAAGCAGATAGGGGGAAGGGAGTAGTAGTATGGGGGAAGGGGGATGAGGGACTAAAGTGGTGTAGTGGTATAAGGAAGCAGGGTAGATAGAACTTGTAGGATCTTTATACCCCTGCTATCAAGAACGGTTGTGAGGGCGATAGATTTGGATCCAGTAGAGCCAGTTCTGCGTATGAGTTATATTAAAGGGATGAGAGGGGGAGGGGCAGCAGTCGCGGCGGCAGCAATATGGGATATGATAGTAGTAGTAAGGGAGAGTGGGAGTAGGGGATGGGATGCTGTAGGAGAACACCGAAGTGAAGCTGGTTTATTCCTATAGTATGTGTTGTCTACGCTGTATAGCTATATCGCAACGGGCACTATATGCACAGTGGTGGTGATGGTGGTGGTTGTACAGCAGCGTATAGGTCTGACTGCACCACTGTCCCTCGATGCTCGGGTCCTTCTGATGAGGCTGACACAGCTCCCTCGTATTAATAAAAACCTGGTCCAAAGATCGCTCAACTGTGACCAGGATGACTGACTCCCTGACTCATTCACTCAAGCGTCCCCGACGACACACACTTGTATTACTACGTGCCACACTACGGTATGCCTGTGGCACAATCATGCAACCTCTCACCTTATCAACTGTTGAGTATGGTCCATTTGATGCTGATATAAACCGTGGTGTTAAATAGCAGTAGTGACAGAGGTCGAGGAATGAATGGAGAAGAGGCAGAAAATCCTTCTTATAGCTGTGTACTAATTAATGTCCTTACCCTTTTTCCTTTTCCTCCTCCTCTTGCTGTTTCGCCGATATCGTTAGAATACCAGCCACAGGTTTAATGCCACTCAACATAAGACTGAATTTCAACACAGCCCCTATACCTACCCCAGTCCTCCGGCGGACTGGAGAGCAGTTATCGCTTCATACAAGCAATCCACCAGTGCTGAAGTAGTAGTATCAGGAAGAGTATTACCTCCAGTAACTGAAATGTATCAACTCTGCCGATTCCAAGTAACCTCCTTTGAAATAGCCAGCCTTGCCGTGTATGTTATTAATATATACTCTCTACTCCCAAATGATAACACAAGTTGTTGGTATCTTTCTCCTGAGGGACTGACAGTGAGGGAGAGAGAGGGAGAAGGTCTCTCCTCCGGTTGACTTGGCTTTCCCTGTGTTGTCTACGATCCCAAGCAGTTCTCCGATGGTGGTGCGGGGTATGGAGGGTCTCGTGGCAATATCGGCGGGCACCTCGACATCTTGGTCAATACCAGCGGCAGCAGCACACACTACAACAAACTCTCCGGAAGGCTTGCTTGCTGGCTTGCTTAGCTTCAGTGTGTGGTGGCGATGGCGGTGGTGGCGGCTGCAGTGGTGGCAGTGGTGGCAGGCAGAGTCCCGCACCTCCTTCCCTTGCTCTCAGCGCTGCGCTTTCACTCGCACGCCCCCTATCGTGAAAATCTACCTCTAGACCTCGGAACATCCACACAGAGGACATAACAGCAAAGCCCTGTCAGTATGACGACCTATTGCTTCGATTAAACCTATATACATCATCCTAAACTGATGTATCCTATATTTAATATTATGTTGCGACGCCTCCTTGACTTTTTACCACAACCCTCGAACGAGCTCGCTTTCCCCACCTGGGCAATCAAACCATTCGATATATTTCCAAGAAGACATCATTATATATACTAGATCTATCTTTATTTCAAATGCTCATCTGTTATAGAGAGGTTTTTGAAATGTCTCTGGCTCAGTGATGATGCGGGATTGAATAGCGGAGCGTGTGCCATGCTGTCTTTGCGCTATCGGGGCTCACACAACATGGCTGGGCACAGCAGATAGGAAGGCAGGGAAGGGCCCGGTGCTTCGTCAACTGATGAGGGCACCACTTGCCAGTCCTACCAGGGATGATGACACTGCTCGTCCTCTGGACCTTAGCAAGAAAAAGAAACAGGTGGAGAGGGCGAGGGTGAGGGAGAGAGAGGATAGGGCGGAGAGGGTGTTTTGTATACATTTTCATTTTTACTTCACTTGGTGTGTAATGTGATAAAATATCTTTTTATGAAATGTCATGTCTTTGTACTTAGTTATTAATTTTGTTAAAAGATAGAAGAGCATGCGGCCATACTCATGGTTGGATGTATTCACGTTGCTTGTTCCACTCCCAAGCTATTTCCCTGCTCCTTCAGTCGTCTTATCGTCTTTCACGGTGTTCTCTCTACATCCCGATATGGATTTGCTTGGCGTGTCTCAGTATCTTCCTATATCCGAATCATATCCTTTCGTCATTACCTTCATCAATACCATTCCCCTACTTCCAGCCCTTCATCGCGCACATTGAGGGAACGATTTCATCCCTAGGACTTTCTTCTACCCCAGGGTATTGCGATATCCCTTATCGCCTCAAAGAGATTATTGTACCCCAATGCTGAAGGACACTTCCCCATATTTGCAACACAGCAATCCTTATGAACCGGTGGTTATAAACAGTTTACAATACATTCTTATTTAACCCAGTAAACCTATAAAAAGGGCTAAGAAAAGGAGATAATTTCAAGGCATAAATCATTCACTCCTTTCGCTCACTGCGAGCTTTCAAAACAAATGTCTTGGCAGGTACCCATCCTCCTATATCCTTGGCTCATTTCTCCTGCTTGTGTATCCCATTTCCATCCTTCTCTTCTTCCTCACACTCCCGAGAGTCGTGTAAGTAAATCATTTATATAGCCTAGTCAGCACTGCCACGACCATTATTACAAAACTAAAAATAAACGCTACATGTATCATATTTTTACTCCGTTGACTATTGGGTCCTCGTTCCAAAGGAGTTGATTAACGTTTGTAAGCTCAGAACTATTCAAGGACACGTAGCATCAACCAAGCGATGTTTTATTTCTCTGTTTTCTCGTACTAATTAGATCCGGGTTCGGGAAGATGCTCTCTAGCAAGATCAAGAATGTCATATCATTTTTATTCTATGCAAGTTTGTTGAGTTACGCAGGCTACAAATTTATAAATTAGATATATATAAATTATATACTTTTATATAACATAGTTCAGAGAGCCAACCTTTTCTTAAAGGGATCATAAAGACCAGGGTGGTCATTTTGTAGGAGGAGTCGGTTGTATAAGATTATTATAGTTCAAACATATAACAAGATTAGAGTAGACGACTCTATTGAGTGGCGCGCAAGCTATGCTTATACATATTTACGTGACAAAAGACACTCATACTTATCGACGTTTATTGTTCCGATGTATACCCCCAACCTTGTTTAATACCACAGGAGCTGATACCCCCTGTGGAGATGTCAAGCGGATAAACGTATTAAACTGTGAATCTTAGTATTTCATTTATCACATAAATATTCAATGATTAGCGTTGAAGGCTGTCCCTATTTTTATATATTCTCCGTCCACGCGGTAAGATTTATTAATATTATATTCATTATATTGGCGGCGATCCATGACGTGTGTATGCGTACTACCAGATTTTATGCCCATGTTTTGACATTTGAGTTTAGAACTGGATAATAGAGATATATATTATTAGAGATTGCATCCATTTGAATCAATCCATGCAGGAGTATATCTCAACAGGGGGTGACATTACAAAAGCCTTACATCAATGTATTGGTGTTGCAGCAAAACGTGCAAGGTATTACCTGACGCCTACCTATACCTGTGAGAGAGATTAATCTGTCAGGTATAGCCTTCTTTCAAAGGAACTTGGGATTATCTTCTTTCAGTGGGAGGACCGGTTGAATACCAAATAGGGACCGGGTTTCGTATATTACTCCACACTTTATTCTGCTGTATTTCAGAAGAAACTAACTCTCAGTGATTTATATTGAATTACCTTTAAACTTTACGTACCGTTTGGGGGTACGAAATGTGTGATGCATTGATAGTTTCTCTTGATGATTATAAAGTGAACTGCACAATTTCCGTGCGTTTACTTTGGTCGTTATTTGAATTTTGTTAGTTTCCTGCCTTTATTGCTCATTAACTGTCCTCTATGTGTACTTAAGCGATGGATTGTTCTCCCCTCTCGTGGAAAAAAGTCCAGCATGCCATCTTTAAAAAAAACATGATGGCCAAGTGCTGACATGTATACATACCAGTTTAGTTTAATTTTAGCAATGATGACTCATTGCATTGGATTATAGGATTATATAAACAGAAACGGACCCTAGGCTTAGAGATTAAGAGGAATAGCATAAGATTACATGGAATTAAAGACTTTTAGCTCAATTTTATTGTGGCGTATAGTGTATCCAGACCAAATATTTGCCATGAAGCAGACTAAAGTGACTTGTTTGTTCGGGTTTTTAAACTTAAGAAACTATTTAAACTGATTAAGTTAATTGATACTTTGGAAATTGAATGACACAAAAAGTAAATTATATCGGTGGGTATGAACGAAACACTACACGTGTTCGTAGCTAGGATTCGTGTAGACATCTAATATAATTATTCTGTACGGTGATGTTTATCTATCGCTCGTGGCTGGATAATTATATTTTTTATACTCTCTATACTTCTGGATTGTATGAATTAGCGTTAGGCATTTTCACACCAATTATATATAATATATTATATACGTACACATTTATTTCCACAAGCAGTGAATTAGTTGAACCACTATCCGTATCATTGTTGTATTAGTCCCCTTCTCTACCCGAAGTAGACTACCATGCAGTTTTGTTTAATTGCTTCATGTGTGTTTTGCAAGATTTCAGCGATAGTGCATCTAATTTATAATGACTCTGAATTAGTCTTTGTTTCATAAGTCTGTGTAGGATATTTTTAAACATTGGGGCTTGGTACTGCATGGGTTCTGAAAAATAAACGCGTAAAAATGAAAATCATTGTAGGCGAATTGCAAAACCCTATTATAGCATCTTATGATAAGAGCAGCATAAAGAATCTGTTAATTTATAAATATATGCCACCTTTCATTTAATTTCGCTGTCGATCTAATAGTTCAACCAGAAATTAACCACCTTAACTAACAAGCATAAGAGTTGTGTAAGCCTCATTAGTATGGGTTCCCCACCAATCTAGTTAACTTGGCTTTCCGAATCTGATGATAACCAAATTGAAGCTCACCACAGGTTTTATTTCAAATTTTGGAACAATTCCAACTGTCAACCATCCCCTCTTCTATTCCTCCTGTATGAATTGATCCTCGCCACATTCCCTATTCTCAGGATCATTTCATCACAGAGCTCTGCAGTCGGCAGTATCAACTTCTTTCCTTACAATTCCTATCGAACGCAGATGCATATTCTACACGCAACCAAAAGGGCAAATATTGCGATTCTGAAATCAGCATGTCGCCAGACATGGCGGAGAAAAATGGTGAAATATCGTGATTCACTAGTCTACACAGGTGCTGAATTCCCCCCACAGTAGCAGCAGCAGGTATAAACTGTCGCCAACCAGAAAATGAAGTCGCTGTGGAAATTGTGTAGGCCATACAGTCATCAGCATCAGATGATGTGCTGCATCCTTTATCATCATGATTAATGTTCTCGCGAATGTAGACATCAAAGACTTCATTTTAGATCGTGAACATAGTACGCCATTCAGAAATTCCTCCACAATGTATGTAATAATTATTTTCAGCTTTTGAGCTCCTGCATATGGCAAGAGAGTATATGTATACACTCTCTCTCTTTCTCTCTCTCTCCAGTTCGTCATATAATATTGAAGTGGGTTCTTTGAACCTGAATTTCTGCTGAGGTGTACAATTTTTTAAAGTTCTCTCTTCAAATTCACCATATTATATATCCAATATATTGCAATAAATACATATTGAAACAGTATTGAACCTAGACATACAATTCCAGATAATAGCACTGTACCGAAATTAAGTCGCGAGCTTTTTTGCTGCTTTGCTCATGATTATATTAGGAATATATATCTAGCATGAAACGTAGCCGAAATGTATTGGATCTTTTATTTTTAGACAGGGCGGATGCCTACAATGATCCTAAAGGCTATCCGTCAAAATGTATCAAATTAGTATCCTGAACAGACACGGCGGGCCGTCAATATTTATCAAAATGTATAACAATACCCTCGCACATTACCTCACATAGGGAAAGATGGGGGTCGGGGAGCAAGCGCTTTTGCTGTATATGTATGTGCCAGACCTGCCAATGTTACCCCTCGCAGTGGACGCCAGACAAAATGAGCACAGATATCAATGGTGTTTTATACAATCTTTTTTATTATTAGAACAAATACAAGGTTCCTGTTATTGCGCTTGCCTATCTGTTTATTTGTTTTCCGGCCCATCAAGCGAAGGCAAGTGGCTTAGGAATAGGAAGGTCTTGCACCGCGCAGGTGCTCTGTTTTGGGCTATACGATAAAGGCCTTTTGTTCTTCGGGCATGGATATCCACTCTAAAAGGGCCACAGGTGACTCAGCAAAGACAGCTACATTGGCATCAAGGCAACCTTGATCTGACAGACACACTGCTAAGTAGAGAAACATCTTTTTGCCTGTGCATTCACGATAATACCAGCTGAGAGAACAATATTTTCTTTGAAGGCCTTCATGTTATGAAAATCAACATCGCCTCGTCAGTTCGGCCGAACAATTATTGCTGAATTCAGCCGCACCAGATTGAATAATGTCAGGAGAGATAGAAGCTTCGCAGCAATGGGCAACGACTTGTGACATTTTCCCCCTG
This sequence comes from Sthenelais limicola, assembly GCA_942159475.1. Taxonomy (NCBI): domain Eukaryota; kingdom Metazoa; phylum Annelida; class Polychaeta; order Phyllodocida; family Sigalionidae; genus Sthenelais; species Sthenelais limicola. The sequence goes on along the minus strand of OW804096.1, from coordinate 108,323,356 downwards.
TTTCAGCTGCTCACAGATATTCACAATAAAACAGTTATGGCTTTGAGATAAATTCAGCTGGAGCGAGCAAGGTATGTTTAATAGAATAAATCAAGCAAGATAACAGGATGAATCTATAAACATTTCTTCTCTTGAGTTACACAAAGGCGCTTTTTGAAGCATGATTACTTAAACTTTTAAATTCGTCGATTTCTCTGATCATTGAAAATTCTCTTGTGAAACATTTATTTTAGATCCTGGCCCATCCATATCGAAGTACAAAGCCATTCCCATTGGCTTTGACATCGTATCAATTATAGGGATTGAAGCTATCTATGGTATGTAATACTTGAATATATATATATATATAATATATAATATATATATACATGAATGCTTTCTTGTTCCTCCATCCCCTTTAACATGCGATCTCAATGAACTAGCAGACTGCTTTGAATCCGCCTCACTGTTTGCTTACCCTTGCCAACTGTCGATATCATTTACGTGTCTATCTTAATATTTCCTTTAGTTCATCCGCATATCATACCTCATTCCCTCTTTTTTGATACTATTTGTAATCTCCAGAAATGATCGAGCTGTTCTTTAAAAGAGTTCCATAGCCCTTTAATTTGCTGTCCTCTAGCTTGTATGAGGTATAACTGGCGTTCTGACGATTTAGTTGTTGCTGAAGGCGTGTTATCATTAGGCCTAAGGGATGGCCAAGACTGTTGACGGTCGCAACATGTTGGTTGCATCATAGATTTTGATGGCCGCACACATTTTTGTGGCAGTACATTTTCCCACCTACACATTTGTTTGAACACTAGTAATTCACTCGAAAGATTCCAAACCGAATACGAAATGCACAGCTGTTAATAGGCAATCTTCTCCCAACGTTGTCTTTAGGGTGTCATATCATGACAGAAGGGGAGACGTTGAACCACCTCTACGAATGTCTCTCTATACATATACCGGGATTTCATTAGAGATGGCGCTCACAGCACAGTTTGTCCTCTTGACAGAAATAAAGTACCAATTAAGATGGTTAACCTAGTAACACAAATATGAGTGTGAGTGAGATTGGTTGCTTTACGCCCTTATCAACACATTTAAGATAGTTATATCAAGGGCGGGAGAGCTGAGAGGGAGGCAGTTTATGATCATATATGATCATACCCAGGAAATAGAGATAGAGAAGAAGGGAGAGAGAGACAGAGAAAAAGATACAGAAAGGCACTTTATGGTCACACCAAGGACCAAGTAACACAAATATCATGAGATAGGACATGTATATATTCCAAGTACAACAAAAATGATTTACTCTCAGTGATTGCATGAATTGAATACAAGACATTCTGTCAAGCCAGGTGCAAAAAGAAACAGTTAAACTTAAAGGGATGTTTTCCGAAACAATATGAATTGAAACGCCTACATACTACATGCTACATTCTTATAGCCTTTTAGCACAAAGAATTGCTCCTCAAGTCTCAGCTTTTATGAAACGATGTCCTGACTCCGTTGAATATCTTATTCTTTTCTGCTTTTAACAATTTGACTCAATATGAGCTATCCTGGATAATCAACGCTTATATTAATAATAACGGATTTTCTGATTTCCAGAGGTAAGCATTTTAAATCAATCAATCAAACAGTTGCCATGCTATTCGGCGTAAGTCGTCATGTCTTCCATCTTTCACACTCAGAATAGTGGTGGTAGTAATCTCTGTCTCTAACCAATAATTATGTTAACCCATCTAATAATTTAATTCTCTCTCTGTTTCGAATTATTTTTCAACCTTTTTCCCGCTGTTACCAGCTTTTCTCTTTTCATTACATGACCAATGAATTTACTTTGTTGTTTTAAATTTAGTTTAGTTTGAACTTTTCCTGTTGCCTTTGCTTTCGTCGGTGATTTTTATCCAAGTATTTAAAAAAATACATAACTAAATGTCATTTAAATTTTCTTCAATACGTTTTTCCCCTCTCTATCCTTTGTCAGAAACTGATATCGATTTTCTGATCCTAAATATTTTGATGTATTTTTAAAAGGGGCCATCCATAGGCTATAATATTGACTTGTATTATTTGAGCGCCAAGCGAGGAGCAATGGATTACACTATCCAGACCCGGGACAATAGGGCAAAGGCAATGTGGTCATCTATATGGTTGGTTAGATCCGATAAATTATCATTACCTCGGGTGAGATATAGCCTAGCATGAATGGAGTCAGGCTATGGTCAATTCTATTTCCTCGCTAGCCTCACTATTCATTCCCCTCCGGAGTTCCAATTGCGCAAAGCAAACATCTCAACCCAGAGCAAGTCACTAGCTGCCTAAAATGGATATTCCTTTCTCTTGTTGAATCTGATGCCACCAAGATGGAAATCCAGTGACAAATATTTGGCCAACCTTGGTAACATCTTAACTATGTCTTCTTCATGGCAACCACAGTTCTGTAGACCTAGAGTGAATAAAATAAGGGTCTTATCCTTTCTTCGGAGGCGAGCATTACGCATATCATCCCCTATACTGGTGTACATTTGCGCCATATGAATCCATCCGCAACACAAAAGGAAAGTTGCTATATTGACAGTATCTAGAGAATCTGAAAAGGATTAGCCCTCTTGAAGAAGGCGAGGTGAATACCAGTAAGTTGAGTGGGGGTGGAGCTGTGTTTGATAGGTGTATGGTCAAACTGAATGGCTGGGGTTTGGTATAGACCCCTGAGCATGTGGAACACTCCCATGCGATAATAGAAAAAGTAAGATTTAAAGCTTCGACGCCCTGGGAAAAACAGGATAACTGATGGGTGGATTCTCTCATTGTATGCACAACCCGATGGGGATGCATATCTAGCACCATAAAATTTTCATCAGGGCGCCAGGTATAATTCTTCAACACGTTATAATGCTCGCAAATTGAAGTTTATTGGTGAAATAATGAATGAAAAGGTGGAAAGGCGCCAGCATGAACAATGAGCCTCGTAAATTATGTTTATACATAATGCACCGATAGAATAATGTATCGTCTTTTGATGGCTTAACGTCGGCGTTTCATTTGTTCCGCATTGACCATTATGGTTTGTGGGTGTGTAGTATAGTATGTGTAATATTTTCAGAGAAACCAAACAAGTTACCTAGCTGATGTTCATTGACCCATGCCTTTATGATATGCCATAATATATAAATCATTAAGAATACAACAAGCACGTGTATACTATATGGTATCAAGAACGCCTCTCTAGGATTGAAATTCATGCATGCATGCATATAAGCATGAACATGTTCATGCTTATACATGTATAGGGATCCAAAAGTCGTTCCTACCCTTAAATGGACCGTAGTTGGGAAATGTGTTTATATCAATAAGACACGTATAGTGACTTACAACACAGTTTTCTTTATCTAAGAAAAGTTTCGCGGAAATTTCTCCTCCTGGCAAAAGTCAAAATGAGAAAGTGCTTGACCAAAAGTAAAGCTTGTGTAGTCATGTGGCTTCTTTCTATGGGAGTTGGTAAGACCTCTGGCATACTTTTATTTACCCCACTCGATCTTCTGCTTACTAAGTAGCTCTGACCCATTGCTCCCTGCAGGGGGTATTAATATTTGTCCAGCAATTGATCCCGGACAAAATATTGACCGCTGCACCCATTATCGCTCACGAGTCCCATTCCCACGGATGTAAGATGACCGGATGTTAGCACCTTCCGGGCAAGTACTGGTCAAATTTCCAGGACTCAATTAGTCAAATATCATTGGTGTACTTGCGATAAATCATTTTCAACAACTTAGGACGTGCATATGCCACTGCAATTTTGTAGTAATCCCTAAAAGTTCTCACTACAGTTTTGATCATATACATTACATAGAAATCTCTATTATATATATCGATCCAGAATTTCATGAATAATATGCCTAAGCATGTATAACTCTATGGTAATTCAACACCATTCTATCTTCACATGGTAAGGCTTTCCAGAATGCGTTCATGACGCCTCATATGCAATAACCCATGGCAGTATTCACTTGAACCCATGCCCCTTTTCAATTCTTTGAAGCATGGCGCTAGTCTTCATGTAAAACCCTTACTCCTTTCCAAAGCTCACTCGCTTGCCTTTCGTATCAGGTTACGTCCCCTCAGCTCTTCTACCATGGATTTAGAAATTGGAGTTAGCCTAGGCTAAATGGACCTGTTTGAACAGTTCTAGGTGCACAATCGAAGTAGAGGGCCGTTTGCGAGGGCATCCTATCCAGTTTCATTACGGAAGGCTTGGCATTTAAACCAGTGCAAATTTATAATAACCGCACATTGACGGATCGGCGCCATCAATTGTGTTCCCTATTTATTGACTATTGGCGTATCAGGTTCTCTAACTCCCGGAAAAAGGCAATGCTTTTTAAGCAAGCTTTACCACTTATAAGCTGCACTTCGCAATGGACCTTTTTTTTATATTATTATTAAAATACAGTTGTATTTTGTGTAGGTTAAATCATTTGCGGTGAAATACTTTCCGACCTTGTAAAAGGAGCTCTCCTAAAATTCAATTTCAGACCAGTCGAATCGTTTAAGTCAATCAGTTTCACTGCCCAGGATATAGCTAAATGTAGGGATGCGCTATTATAATTATGTCTTGTAAATACAGCTCGCTTTATCCCGAATTAGAAACAATGCCAGCAGCACGTAGCTTCTGCGATATTAAATGTGCTGAGGTTTTAAGAAGGGCATACATACATCAAACGAATATTGTAAACAAAGTGCTATTTATTCATATACCAAGGTTAAGAATCCCATTTGGAAAATAATGCATGTTCCTACAAACAGTTATAAACTTGAAGTAGCCTTTATCATTCATAGGTATAAATTTGAATAGTGCATGTACTAGTACATGTACTAGGAAAAACGTAGATAAATATAGGCTACAATGTAGTTAACCACGGCCTTGGTAAATATGTGTCAGTCACCATTGGCATAGATTTATGTCAATAATGCGATGAACCTGGCATCGAACAATCTCTCAAGTACATAGCACTTTGAAGTGGGATTCATGCAACGAATATATTTGATCGATTATTTTTACCCGGTATTACTTTTCAGATTGAGTATATCTTCGAGTTGGGATGTTGTAAAGATTATATATCTGGATTCAGGATTCAGAAACGCAGTCCTAACTGAGGGGTAATTGTTCGGTTTCGGTTCGGTTTCGGTTCAGATTTAGAACCTGTGTTCATGTTGTTGACATTTATAATAATGTAAGCCTAATTACCTAAATCCAAGATGGCCGCCAAAGAAAACTCCAACAATTTTGGAAAAGTTCAAAATATTTGATAGTAGCATAGTATAAGGTCAAATTTGGTGTGTATTTAGGGGTTTTGATGTATGCTGAATATGGTGGTGACCTTTATAATCATGGTAAACATTGCCTAATTACCCATATCCAAGATAACCGACACTGAATATTAGACATTTATGTTAAAAATGTAATACCATTTGATATAAAGTTTTATTTTGAAAGTATTCAGTACATACCTTGACTTGACTGATATGTATAGATACTCCCAAGATTTTTGTCACATTATGTTGTAATTTCCTATTTAACAGTCTGTCCAATAGTTTACTTTTAGCATGTAGTGTTGGCCAAAGACCCTATTTAATCTAATTCAGTCCTCAGCATCCTCCATATCTATTGGTGGGAAGTTGAAGTATGATGTCCCATGGCATTCTCCACAGTCAGGTCATGGTTGCATACATGACACCATCCGTCTCTTTCCACTCACAGTCTGTGGGCTGAAGCCTGTTGTTGCCTAACCAGAACTGTACCTGAAGTAATTTAAGATAAACTCGAAGGCTGTGGAATTTGGCTGCTGTTGAAGTTGGTGGTAGAATCTGTGTCTGCGCACAAGCTGTGCTTTTTGCCACTTTTTCATGAAATCTGCGATATTGAAGTTTGTCCAGTGATTCATTTAGCTCTGCCCTATAACTATCAGTGCCTTTTCACCTGCAGCAACAACATCCTCTTTAGAGCAACTTGGATCGGAAAAGATATTTGCATGCTGCTCCAGCTGTTTTGATTTTTTTAAGCCAACACCTTTCCCAATGCCAAAGAGTTGTGATGTTGTGTCGCATCCTAGGAATGCATGTATGAATGGCAGTTGATTGCACAATTGCAGACCAAGGAATGATGTAACAGCTTGTATGTCCCAGATCCGGATTTTTGTTGATCCTCACTTTGGCTCTGGTTTCTAGAAATAATCTCTCTTTGGTCCGGTGGCCATGGTACCTTAAGAGAACAAGTATGTCTGTGTCATCTGCTACAAGCACTGTTTCCTTGTCAGCAGCAGCAATCACAGCAGTTTGGACAATGAGAAGGTCAGCATCTCCTCTGGCATGACTAGTCTGACATCCAGCTTGTACCAAAATTGTTGGAGTTTCCTGTGGCGGCCATCTTGGATTTGGGTAGTTAGGCAATGAGTTACATGATTTTAAATATGACCACTGTGTTGGGCATACCTTAAAACCCCATAATAGACACCAAAATCACATATCTGCTATATTTCTTTCAAAAGTTACATTGATATTTTGTTTGGCCCTAGTACCATGGCAGCCATTTTGGAAAATGGTCATTTTGACCTATTTCCCAGCAAACGATTTTTCTACATTTTTAGTATGTTCATCTGGGGACCTAATGGCAATGCATGGTGAAAATCGTATTTCAGTTCTAGTATTTTCCATCTTTTTACCTATTTTTACTGGATTATAAGGTTTCAGAGTTGGAAAAGCCAACAAAACGCTCCAACCAGAAAAAGAAAATGGCCAACGCTGCGAAGCTCAACACCATTGACCGACTCTCCAGCTCCTCTTCAAAGGACAGGCTGGAGCAGGCCCCTCCTCCCCAGAAAAATGCCTGGCCGAAGGGTTTTGTTATCCCCTCTATGAGGGTATTGAAAACAGGTGCGAGGGACTCACTCACAGTTCTCAAAAAGTCACATGCTAAGGGTACAGTGACTAGGGTGGCCTCTGCCGCTGAGTTGAGAGCCCCTGTGGACGGTTCAGCTGTGACAGCAGTTGAGTCCAAACGCAAGCACGTTCCGGTGCCACCTCCTGTAAACGGGGAAGCTGTTAGGACTACTCGTGCCCGGGTGAAGGTCGTGCCGCCGTGTTGCGGGCAGCCCTCACCAAAGCTGTTAACAAGTTCTGTGGTGCAGAGTGCTATAAGCCTCTGGATGATGCCCAACGGCTGGTGGACAATCGTGACCAGCTCAACTATGTTCGGATATGAATCAATCTCTTTCCAAGCAAGAAGAAATGGTTGAGCGCATCCAGCTACTTGCGTTGGGGCTGAATGGTGTCCGTTGGGAGATTTAGGAATTTCAGGCAGAAAATGGTCTGTTGCAAGTGCAAGCTCAAGAGCAACAGACTTGGCCTTCGGTCCCCCGGCTGGCGAGTGGGAGTTCTGTGATTGGACAGTCTCCAGCAGACCTTATCCAAGCCATGCAAGAGCGAATGGCCTCAGTCAAACTAATGATGTAGGCTGCATTCCAGCAACACTGGTCTGAGGACCGCCCGTTCTTTACCACGGCGGCACGAGGCCTCATGACTCGCCTGGTAGGGATAGGGCATGGCCAATTTCCATTAGGTGTTCCAGACCCTAGGCCTATACCTGGGATGTCCATGGATGTCCAATGGCAGTTGACCCTCAGGTCGTCCCACTACAAACCCTGGGAACAGTGGCTCCATGGATGGATTGGATGGCTCCAAATCAACGGAGACGACCATGGAAACAGACGGGGTAAACGACTACCAAGTCCTTCTGTGACAGGAGCAGGAGAGGGTATAAGCCGAGAATCATGCCAAGAACATGGAAATTCAACGCTCACTCATGGCCGCGAGATTAGCTGAGGCTGCGGCTGAGGAACGAGCTCGTCTGTGGGTCCAGGAGGAGATGGTATGGCTTCAGAAAGAGGGAGAGGCTTTGGAAAAGCTACAACTCAGTCGTGAGCAAGAGACCAAAGAGCTCCGAGACCAGATGCAAAACATCGGTCTACAGCACAAGACGTTTGGGTTCACGGTGCTAGACACTCAGGGTCAGCCCGTAGACCAGCCTTACTTTTAACAATAAAAGTTCATCCACTAATATTTTAATGCTTTGGTGTGTGTCCTCGGGAGTGTTTTATGAAAACACCTGTCACACATGAGAGTCTAGGGCACAAAGTGATCTCCTTGGTGCCTTGGCAGACCCTACGTAACTAGTTCTCAGGACCTCCTCCACTCCAACTAGTGAAGGGGTAGTGTAGTGGGTCTGCCCGATAACAGCATGATGACACTGCCGTACCAATACAACCAACCTAACGGCAGTGAGGGGCATTTCTACCAGTGTCAGGCATGAATAGCAGACCTGGCCAGTCCCGCCAGGAGGTGTATTATGTGTTGTATATATACACAACATAATACATTGTTCACAAGCATACATATACATGAATATAATATTATGTATTATATATAACAATAATTTTCCTTTTCATATTATAAGGGACAACGTCAAGATTTCTCAAAATCACTCAGTGCGAAGTTTCTGAGTGTCCCTCAGCATGGGCCACTTCAAAGGTATTATTGACATTTTGTTAAATAATTGAGACATGTTTGTTTTAGATATATATACCTATATAGCAATAATTACATGTATATGGTTCTTGTACCCGGGGGTCATTACACCTTTTACTTGAATGTAGCAGGTGTGAACAACCTCTTACTCTGATCTTTGAGCTTATGACTTGTGTATACCAACCACCTATTGTACATATTGTACATGTTGTTGAGAAAATCCCCCTTATGAAGTATTAATTTTAGATTCGGACAACCACTCCAATGGCTATTAGTACCCTTAAGGCCCAGTGGACCACCACAAAAGAGGGCCTCCTCAAAATGACTTTAGCTTCTGGTGGTTGATCACTTAAGCCCGTAGAAGCTTAACTTAGCTGGTGGGAACGAGACCCTAAAAGCCCATCAGCCATAGAATCTGCCTGGACCTATTCCAATTGGTTTTACATATATGAACACTGGTACTGTTATATAAAAGAGTGGCTACTGAGGCGGACCCGCTTGTATACATTGCAATCAATTGTTATGTTTACATTGTTATTCGGTGGTATGTTAGCTGTGTGGTTCTATTAAGAATTAAACTTCATATATCATCCAATTTTTAATCAAATCAAGGGTCAATCTCACTGAGTCTCTACCTCGAACGATCCAGGGGTAGAGACGAAAATGACAGAGCCTAACTGATTAATAAACTCCATTTCGGGCCTGCTGGTGCACTATGTATCAGCAGTCCCTCAATATCGGTCATTAGTCCTTACTTATAGATAATTCATGTTGCCCGTGAATAATCGGTAGATTTTAAACATCTTTGTTCCTTTCTAGGAAAGTTATATTTTGGTCGTTCTGATAAAAATTCCAAACGTTTCCCCCAGGACTTCCAGCATGCAATCTCAAATTGGTAGGCTTTTGTAAAAAGGAGGGTCGAATCAATAGCTCGCCTTTGTGTTTGATTTTCTATTTAAACTGACTCGCGGTAATCCGAGAATTGATTTTGAATTATAACAATTATCAAATAAACATTAACCTGAGTTTCTGGAAATAAGAAAAATGTACTCTTGTTAGAGTCTAATATTTACACGCCAAAATAATTTCCACTGTCTCTCTCGCTCTCCCTCTCTCTCTATATATATGATCCTCTTGCGCCATCTAGTAATCACCTATGATTCATTCGATAAAATCTCAAATTCTTATACCAACCACATTCAAATCGCCATTTACTACATATGGGCGCACTGAATCGAGCCTAAACCCCGATTCACCCATTACGAAGCCTATTTTCTTTGAAAATATTTGTGTAATCGGGTGGTCAGTACTCGCTACAACAGTGCATTAAGTGAAAATGACCATTTACCGGCCCTGTGGCTGGAAAATCAGCGTTCGCGATGGTCCTCGTTGAGATTGCAATCATTTCCAAACGGTTTGGCAAATCAATTTTACAGTTTACGGATAACATAATCTCAGAAGGACTACAATCTGACGCTATTATTTATAGGGAAATAATCCTAGTGACTGCAAAATGAATTGAAAACAACTGTACGAATGTACTGCTTTGAACGTATCTTTTAATTCTGATGTATTTTTTCGGACTATGTCATAGTTGACATATCCCAGGATTCGATGTGCCTATGAGTCTCCTCTGCAATTTCACGCCTATCTGTGTGCATTTTTGGAGAAATCCTTGGCATCCGCAGAGGATCTTATGGAAATAGAGTTGGAAATGGAGCTCGAAACCAACAGGAGTGTCTCTTCCCATTGATAGTTTTTTATTTCTCAAATAAGGGATAATACGCAAGCATTCGCAAGGTAAATAGCTGCACCGGTACAGTGAAAGCTGATGTGCTTACTTTGAAGTCGTGATTGAGTTACAGATTCATCCTGGGGACAGTCAAAATCTATTCCAGACAAAAATAGAAACAAACAGATTTCCTCAACTAACGCACTGAAACTGTTGTTGCACCCTTTATTTTCCTGATGAAATTCGTTATATCAAACCGAAGCATTTTCCGTGTGCTTCAATACGATAACATACGGCTGGAAATTGATTGTTCAAAATTGCAAGAATGAATATAATGCATGCAGTACGCGTGGTCACTATCAAAATTTTTCCATCATATATAATATGAAATTGTATTATAACTATTAAGGTTTGATGAAATGGTAAAGTTAAAATTGTTTAGATAGGTTCATCAAGTTAAAAATTGTTTTTATTTGCTAGCTAAAGTCCACTAGTTCCAAACTCGACACGTACGCAGATCACTCAAATTTATCCCCTATCAACAGAATTCCAATGGTGCAGATCTCCACTTTTCCCTTGACATGCCTCCATGAATACAATCTGAATCGCGCCTGGCAATGCTTTTGGAATCGCGCGCCCACGGTCCATTTACAAGATAAGGGGCCTTCAGTTACTGCAACCCTTAAAGTGTTTGTTCTCAGTCAATGATGTTTGCTTTTTCTCCACAAAGAACAATACACCTCTACTGCGGCATAAATTTGCGGGAACATTCACACGGTAAGACAGGGTTACATGTATTCCCGAGTGATGGTGAAGAGAGAAGGTAAATACTTGACTCGTCTACAGCGGGATGGTTAACATCTAAGGTGTAGGGTACTTGAGCACAGAGGGCACTCATGCACCACCAACCAAAAGCTTACATGTTGTCTATTAGGACTTACATTCCAACCAACTTGATCTGAGTATAAATTGAGTTAAGAGTATGTAGGACGAAGAAAGGGACTCCAGGTAATTCTCTGGTAACTGCATTTGTTCATTGCTCCTTGGCCACAATGAGTTTACATCACCAGGCCCCTTCAAACCAAATGATTGTTTTGTCAGGATCTGATTTTTTTTGTAAGGTCAAACAAGGTCTGGGTTATAATAGGTTTAGCAATATGGGTAGGTAATCGTGGCCTGATCCTACTTTGACCATCCTTTGTGGATTTAGAGGCTTGAAGCTCAAACATAGACAGGTTCTTCATGAGGTATGTACACACTAGGATTGCGTGTTTTCTTCTATCAGACTTCAACAGAAAAACGGATTTATTGATTTTGCCCTTTTCTTGTACAAGTTGCTTGCTTGATTCCGACGCTAGTATACATGTGTTGCAAAGGGGGATCCAGAATAGACAACGTGTGTAGTGCCTCAGTGGGACAACTTAACTTGTCATAAATAGAAATAAAAAATCTCCCACTTTTCTCTCCCCTTAAAGGGACCTAGGAATCACGTGACAACTACTTTTCGGACAGACTATAACATCTGTTCTATAACATCTGTTCTTTTGTTCGGTCTTCTTCAAACCCCTTTTGTGTAACAAGTTATAAGTTATAACATTTTTGGGAAGAAAAAAACCCCAACAAGGTATCGTCACAAGGCATAGTATTGCCTACATCGCATATTAAAATTGCTATGGTTGGGCGCCACTCATACAAGTGTCCTTTTGTTAATGAATGCAAGTCTCCCTTAAATACTGGCATCCATAGCAGCATTACTATTTTTCTCTTCTGTATACAGATCATATATAAAAAAAGTTTATCGCAAATTAAGAAAGCGTTTGCCTATAGCGAGGAATCTAGTTGACATAACGATCTCTTAATCGTATCTGAATCTTAAAACACCTCCAGATTTGAAAGACACTCCATCTATATGGTTTTAGTTCTTTTTTCCTTGGGATGGTTGGGGGAGGGGGTTATACTTCAACATATAATCATCCACATTATGTCATACCCGGCCCTATCAGTGTCAAGAGGTCCATTTAATTTCCATAAGAAAACCCATCCTACAAAGATCAACCTAGATTAAGAAGTTAGTCGATCATGAATGTCTATAAAAGGCTAGACTGAAACTGATGACCTGGGAAGAGGAGAAAAACCTCTTTGTGTTTCCGGCACATTATAAACGTAAAATAATGGGAGGTAGATTTCGTCACTTAGATGAAGCTCTAATTGGACGTCAGCAAAATGATTGCAATGGTTACTGAGCTTGAGGCTTAGATACAACGTCACAGCTTGTGATTATCATTAGCTAATTACTGGCCATTCTGAATTATTTATTGCATCAACCAAAGGCAGAGGTTTGATTAGATTAAGGCAGACTGAGCCATATATTAATCAACTGCAGTCATCGCTTCCCCGAAATCCTGACTGGTCATTTTTGACAGATAGACATTTACCATAATCAACTTCTCCGACCCTAGTGATTAATTGAAGCCCTACATCAATAGTTTAAAAGGATGCCATGTATTCATAGCATGCAATGTCATGTTTACGATGACTACCATGTGGATGATGTCAGTGCAAATCATTCCTCATCCTACAATTGGATCCTCCACTTAGAAATAATATGATCTCTCTTGGATTGATCTTGATTCTTTTCCAGGACACACCTCTTGGATTTCAAGTTAAGATTCTATTACGTAAACTGGTTATTGATCTTTGATACAGGCCTTTCATGTGATGAATTTCAAATGTGTCGGATAAGCATCCAGGTAGGGTTTGCATGTGGCGTTAGGTTAGGTTGGCTGGTCTATAACACTTAGTCATGGCATTCTGAACTTCAGCAACTGGTGTAGCGCACCCCTGGGGACACCTGTAGGGGGAGAGGCAGTGAGTCTGAATGGAATGAGTCATATCCAGATGACATCCCAAGCCAGTCCATTACCTGGCCGCTGCCATCAGGTTTGCCCAGTAAGTATTACTCATTGGCGTTTTAATTGGTCAATGAGACCGTATGAACTCAATGGAATTTCACTATGGGGATTCACGTAAACCACTGGGAAATCTTGCTTCGCTGACGAATGGCTTGGATGGAGGGAAACTACTGGCCAATGCTTACGTGAGGCTAACTATGTTTCACTGATTAAACAACCATTTAAGTCTAGGCCTTTTTAGTTCTATTTGTTATCGTCAGCGGTGTAAACTAAATAGTAAATTGATTCGATGCACTGACGCGATGGAGCTGCATGGGGATTCGGTTGACAAACCTCCTGGTTGACGAATTTCAAATAATGCAGACCAACAAATATTGGGATATTGTCACATCAAACCCACAAGAGAACCATGAACCCCGCGGAGTCTTGATCGAGAGATAAGTTACAGCGGTTTGGGATGGAAAGTTATAACATTTTTGTAAAAAAAAAACAAAAAAAAACAACAACACATTGATAGATCTAATTTCGACAGTGCTTGAGCGTTCATACAATAGTGGACAAATACATGAATGCATTAATATTTTAGGTATAGCTAGTAGGCCTACATAGGAAATCCAGTAGCAAACTTTGTATAAGTTGGTTATGACTTCTTACATTCTCCAGACACCAGAGGTAACCAAAGAAATTTGCATAATGAAGCAAAACAGGCAAATATCTGCTGGCTGAATACTTCCCCGAAGACCGGTAAAGGGACGCTTGTATCTCTGCGATGATCAGCAAGGGACCATCTGTTATAGCAACACATCGAACCAAATGTTTTCATCGAAATACATCATCAATTGTTTGAAGAGCTAGGATAAACATAATAAATATCGTTTTGATGAAGGATAGTCGAGATGTCAAAACAACAGGCAATCGCGAGAAATCTGGAGATGGAGATGGAGATGGAAAGATGGACTTACACCGCTGACGATAACAAAATTAATAGAACTAAAAAGGCCTAGACAAAACCAAGAGGCTTAAGGGTGGTCTCCACTGGCTGCGGTAAGCTCTGCGGTAACTGGGTAAGCCTTGCGATGGTGCTGTGTTGGTGAGGAGTGGCGAGGACCTCCCTACATGGCCAGTGAACCATGCAGGCAAGGACCTCATCATTTCTCTCCACCTACAGAACCAGCACAAACCATCGCAAGGCTTACCGCAGAGCTTACCGCAGCCAGTAGAGACCACCCTTTAAGCTGCACTCTCAGAACTTTAACATCGGTCATTTTCTTCATTTTGTTTCGTTCCTTTCCAACACACCTGAAACTCAGTTTACCAAGAAATTTGTAGGATTTCGCCCGGTTGTTTTTGCTGCAGAGTTTCATAAAAGAGAGGCTACATTGAAATTCCGGAGACCCGCCGAAGTCATTCCCTCCAATGGTATCACGTATTATCGCTCCTCAATGGGCTAGTTTTCTCTCGGCCAGCTCGACTTCAAATTCTTGTCTAAACATATAACAGTAGTAACATATTGATAGCTTCAGGCTAATAGATCAAACAATAATTCAACTCGGTAAGGTTATTAGTGTGATGATAACTGAGAATTCAGCTTTGAGCCACAATGTATTTCAGTCCACAATGGTCAAGGCATGGAGCTTATGCGCTTATGCCCGATCATTGTTGCCACCTGGGAGCAACTCTCACAACCCCCACAAACCTGAACGCCACCTACACTCACTCCCACTTCACTACCCTACCCCCACTACTCTTCCTCACTTCCTCTCGGTCCAGCCACCGGTCAACACCTCCTCCAGCTTCTCTCCTGTTTTTAAAATTGTTGGCCAGCCCAACGGTTATTAATTCTTGGCAGTAAGTTACATACAACTACTACTAAAGATGACAGGAAGAACTACCAGAGCCAAGCAGAAGCCTGCTGCTAAAAGCACGGCTGGAAAATCGAAGAAAGGAGCAGTGGTCAACCCACAAAAGAAAGCAGAGCCCAAGCGCACTGTAACGGCCAAGCGTCGACGCACAACGACAGAAAATCCCGAGGAACCAGAGGCCCCAGATGATCGCATCTCCAGGGTAGAAAAAGCAGTAGCTGGGATGGCAACTACAGTCACTACTCTTCTCGGCAGGCTCGACAACCTAGATGGTTTCTGGGTGAGTGGAAGTAATGATATTCCCACGGAGGAAGAGCCGGTCAAGATCGACATCCCGACCCCCAAAGCGTTGAGGTCAAGCCAGGACGCTGAGGGATACATTGAGCGGGAATTCGCCCGGGAGGAATACTTCGCCCCAAGGGCGGATGGTAAGGCATCTATTGCATCTGACTTATACATTAAAAAACTGATCAGGAAGCCTTATATGTACCTCGAAAAGGAAGGGGCTGCCACTCTTAAGTTGAAATTAGAATACCGACCTAGGATGGAGCTTCTTGAATATGCCTATGGCTTGGTTTCGCTGGTGCGGGATCCCCAGCGGCAGGACCACTCTGATGATACATATATCATGGCTCACACACAGGACGTTCTGGAAGATGCACAGCTTCTGCCTTGGCCTACAGTCAGACGCTTCTCTCAGAACCTGTTCGATAGAATAGAGAAAGGAGTAATTAAGTGGTCCGATCAACAGGAGATACAAACCATGCGAAATAGGGCCGCCGCACTGGGCGACAATAAAGTGAAACATACCTCTGCAACAAGGCCCAATAACTCAAACGTCCACACAAGCAGAAAGCCCGACCAACATGTGCAAAAGGGCTCGATCTGCCAAGACTGGAACGCTCCACAGGGATGTAGACATGATGGAGATCACTACAACGGAAATACTAACATGCTACATGGGTGTGCCTACTGCTTCTCTGTGAAAGGAAAGGCGTTCAACCACAGGGTGGGGGACTGCACCCGACTGGCCAGTGATCAGGGTTGGTCGGCCCAGCAAGGGAAGGGAAGCGGTGGAGCTCCCCTTCTCCCTTTCCCTTCAAAAAACATGTAGTTCCCCCTTTGTATAGGATACACGAAGGGGGAAACAGCGGAGTCTCCTCTTCCCAAGGAAAAACTACCGCTACCAGTGTGAATGTAAAATGTTCGTCAACTCAATCTGATCATAACAAAGATGGCGGCGCCCAAGCCGGCTCCCGGGCCACCCCATCTCGTCCAGGCTCTCGTGGGGGTGAGAGTTGGAGCGGGATTGGAGCGTCATACCAAGATGGCGGCCACTGTCAACAAACAGAGCCCCACAGGATCGCCAAGAAACAAAGGATCGGCGATCACAAGCTTCAGACATCAGAAAAAACCACCGAAACTGATAGCGTGGTTACCAGCAATGGAGCTGCAAGTGAATCTGACACTAATGTGTCCATAGACTTTGATGCCATTAGGAAATACTGCGAGACGGACGGCCTACTGTGCCCAGCGCCAGCTGACCCCGAATCTTTCAGTGCACACCGTAAACAACACTGGCCCGAAATGGTAATCACACAACACTACTGTACAGATCTCGTTAAAATATACTCATGTGTTAAAAGATCTGGCGTCCCCAACCACAAAGGTGCTAAGCTATTGGTCCCATCTGAGCTAAACATGGATGGATGGGAAAAATACCTTGTGGAGGGAGAGGACGATTTTGAACTGCTGAGTTTCTTAAAATATGGATTCCCGCTGGGGTACCTCGGTCCTAGTAGCAATACTCAAGATTGTGATAACCACCCTAGCGCGAATAACTTCCCAGCGAGTGTTGACAAGTATATCAAGAAAGAACTGGAGAAGGGTGGCATTGTGGGGCCCATGGCCACGCCCCCTTTCTCCCCGTGGTGCCATGTATCTCCCCTGATGACTCGCCCTAAGAAAGACCCAGGGGAGCGACGCATCATACTAGATATGACGTTCCCACAGGAGGCGTCAGTCAACTCCTATATTAGAAAAAACGCTATTTATGGGAAGATACGTTCCCATGGTCTCCCTGGCATTGATGACCTTGCAGAGAGGCTTAAGGTAGTGGGAAACAGAGCATACATGGCAACTATGGATATATCGAGGGCCTACAAGAACTTCCGATCTGATCCTCTAGACTGGCCCCTCCAGTGCATAAAATGGAAGGGTCGGTTCTACATGGAAACGGCCATGCCATTCGGGGCTAGATGCTCTTCAATGCATATGCAAAGGGTCGCCGACAGAATAGTTGGCATCCTGGCATCGAGGGGCATCTGGTCGAGAATGTACCTTGATGACCTCATTATTGTCTCCAATGATGAGGCGGCGTGCCGGCGCCACCTGGAGGACGCCGCACATCTACTAAAAGAACTGGGCCTGCCAGAAGCAGAAGAAAAGCGCCAGGGCCCACTACATGTTGTGACCTGGCTGGGAATCACAGCCAATGCGAAGAAGATGGAGCTGTCCATCCCTGAAGAAAAGGTCAAGGAAGTACTAGGTGTAGCTGGGGATGTAGCAAGGAAGTCCTCAATCCCCTTAAAATACCTTCAATCGGTGATAGGAAAACTCCTCCACATAAGCAAGTGCATAAAGCCGGCCAGGGTCTTTAT
This sequence comes from Sthenelais limicola, assembly GCA_942159475.1. Classification (NCBI taxonomy): domain Eukaryota; kingdom Metazoa; phylum Annelida; class Polychaeta; order Phyllodocida; family Sigalionidae; genus Sthenelais; species Sthenelais limicola. Next base: position 108,305,613 of record OW804096.1, on the reverse strand, counting down.
ATCCAGACTACTAGAGGGACTAAGGTCGGTTAAGGATGAAACAGTCCTTGTCACAGAAGACATGAGGAGGGACCTAGAGTGGTTCATGTCATTTGCATCTCAATGGAATGGAAAAACCCTATTGAGATCGGAAAGATGTGAAGTAGTGGTACAGGTTGATGCCAGCCCCACTGGTATTGCTGGAATCTGTGGTAACTCAGCATATGACATACAAGTGGCGCCAGTGGGTGATGGAGTCGGCTGGACCTCAGAGGCACAGTGCGCCAACCTAGTAGTCGCCGCACACACCTTCATCAATAATAGTCACAGAGGGTACCGTGTCATATTCAAATGCAGAGACCCGGTCGTTAACTCTGTCGCAACGTCAGGCAGGACCCGGAATAAAGTCTTCTTAGAATCATGCAGGCAGCTGTGGATGCTGCAGGCAATATATGACTTAGATTTTGTGTTTCTGGATGCTAACACCCCTCTGGTGAAGCGACTAGCTACCAGCCATCTCTCCAATAAGCTAGCTGCTAGAGCCAGAGAAGCATATGTAAAAAATAATCTGTGCATCATCCAACCATGCATGTACATATTCAACAGTATAAGATCTCCTATCTGTTGCAGATCCGGCCGCCCAATATCTTCAGGGGCTGGTGCTCGACCGACAGAAAGCAGCTCGAGCCCCCGGCACAGAGAGGAACAGAAAATCATCAGCGACCCTGTTCCTAGCATTCCTGCGGTGGAGAGGCATCACAGCAGAGGAACTGCGCTTTAGTGTAGTGTGCGAATATGTAGAATACCTCGCACTACACATAAAATGCCCAGCATCCATAAAGAATCACCTGTCTCATATAAGAGAGCACTGGAGGAGAAGGGGCCTCAGCCTCAGTGAGATCAACCATCACAGGGTGGCCCTCTCACTGGAGGGCATAGAGAGGAGGAGTGACTACTCCCCATCACCAAAAACCCCCATCAGCATGACTGCCCTAAGGCAGGTAGTAACTCAGGCAGCACACCTCGAAGAGGGCACAGCGATAAAAGCAGCTCTCTTGACTTTATTCTTCGGGGCCATGAGACAGTCGGAGGTGGCCCCGCCATCTGTCAAAACGTTCGACCACCAAAAACATCTCACCAGGGGAGATGTGATCGTCAATAAGGACCAAGTGACAATTACGATCAAGCATGCCAAGAATGCTCAGAGAGCAGTACAACATCAGCACAGGACATTACATGCGGCCAGTGACCCGACCTGGTGTGTCGTAGCGGCCATAAAAGCCATGTTAGCAGTGTCCCCCACAACATCAGCGCTGCAGCCTTTCTTGGTATTCACTGGTTCACTAAGGCCCATGCCGGTCTCGTTTATCAAAAAACAATGGGACACATCAATAAGAACATGTGGCCTTGACCCAGTAAAACTGTCCCTCCACTCGCTCAGGAAGGCGGCAGCCACTGAGGCATTCTCCCAGGGCGTACCTGAACTTGATATACAAAAATTTGGATCGTGGAGATCAGACTCTCATAAAAAATATATCTATAACAACTCCTCCAAGAGGGTCAGCACTTCCCTAAATGCTGCAATATCACAATCATAAAGGCCTTCCTTTACCCCCACCCACCACTCCTCATACCCAATTCTGGGAGCCTTGGCTAATTAATTTCAATTATTATTTATCTATTATTATTTTTCACCTTCTTTATATAATTTCTTAAAACAAATATACTTACCTATATCATTACCTCTTTTACTCAAAATAAAAATTACATCTCCAAAGCCATGCTTCTAGTCTTATGTTCACAGGTGCCGCAATAATGGTCAAGGCATGGAGCTTATGCGCTTATGCCCGATCATTGTTGCCACCTGGGAGCAACTCTCACAACCCCCACAAACCTGAACGCCACCTACACTCACTCCCACTTCACTACCCTACCCCCACTACTCTTCCTCACTTCCTCTCGGTCCAGCCACCGGTCAACACCTCCTCCAGCTTCTCTCCTGTTTTTAAAATTCCCACCTCTCCCACCCTTTCTCTCATCCCCTCACTCTCCCCCGGCCTAATTAATTTCAATTATTATTTATCTATTATTATTTTTCACCTTCTTTATATAATTTCTTAAAACAAATATACTTACCTATATCATTACCTCTTTTACTCAAAATAAAAATTACATCTCCAAAGCCATGCTTCTAGTCTTATGTTCACAGGTGCCGCAATAATGTATTTCAGTGATGGGTCTGATAGCATAATGTTTCCTTTAATACAGGGTACATAGTTGTCTTTAATTATCTGTGTCTTCTTGGATGGCACTTAATTCGATCAGACATGACAATTTTGTGAAAACGTTTGAGACTGCTTAGAACCATTGAACACGGATAATACGTTTCAATGATTCAGCTTGGTTTGGCATAACTGTATCCCGTTGACGTGGAAGAAGAATCTCGTGTAATATGTCAGAGTAGGGGCCTCGTGCTCTGACAATCTGCCGTGGAATGTGCTTAACAGCAATTGTGGATGTCTATCTAGCAACTGCAGCCTAGGAATGGAAGTGGACAAGAACTTTTGTGAAAAAATAAAGAACTATTTGTGTGCAAATAATACATGGGTGTATGGATCCTGTTAGATTCAAAAGTATGAACAATGCTTCTTAATATTATTAAGAATTTTAGAATTTTAACATGAAATTTTCTCGAGATTAGATTTTGTGATAATTCTACTATAACTACTCAAGTGAATCTTGTATTGATAAAAGTTTAATCTGATATAATACGTACGATTGTAATATGCACATTATGAACAAGGAAAACGGAAACTTAAGTTGAATTGTTTTATTATTCTTTGGGGAATAAAACATTTTATATATTCCACAGGGGAATAGAGATCAGTAGATTGTCTTTATGATGTATAGGTATTATCCGGGTAATGTCAGTTCTCAGGAATCTTGTGTTTAGAGTCACATATATTATTGTCCCCTTAATTATCAAAGATAATTTGAAAGATGGTAATAGGGAGGTGGGCGGGGAGAACAAATCTCTATCGACTGTCTTTGACGGTGAGAGAAGTTGAGAGGATGATCAGACGTCTGAGTGGTTACGTCATGCGACGTAGGCTCACTGTAAGCTCCGCTTCCCGCCAAAATGACCCGATGTTAATCATGCGATGGCTGAAACATGTGGGCTGAAACAGATTAATTCATGTTTTTGTCAGGACTTAATTAATTAATTGTTGATAAATTTCAAACAAATGTTTGTAACATAATGTTACATAAACAAAGATTTATTCTATCATTGGAAACTTGATATATCAGCCAAAGCATACAGGTATGCTAAATCTGACAGAAAATCTTAGCCATAATTCAGATAGAACTAAGTTTTCATCAAGCCATTTCAAGTTCAAATGCCGTCAATCCCCGTTATTTCAATGAAGATACAGATATAACCAAGCCATAAACTCAACTTGAAGTTAAGGTACAACACTGCTATTGATACCACTGGAAAAAAATAAAATAGCTCACTCCTCATAACTGGTTACAGATTTTGGAATTGTTTCTTACGTGAATCAGCATATTTAGACCATTTAGTCTCTCATCAATGTGGGCCCCTGATTCGGTGGCCCCACCGTTTCCTCACCTCGTTGGAAACTTCTCGTTGGGGTTGAAGTGATTGTGTTTGTCCAGTTGACCGTAGGATTCATGCGCATTGACAGCTCCGTGAATGATTCACAAGTTGACGCCGGTGGCCAGCCTTACCCCTGGCTCCTTTGCCTTATCCTCCTCGTTCAATGCTTAACGTTACCTGACGCAAGTCCCCACGTGGCTAGGCTGTCTCAGAGAACCGTCTTATGCATTTCTCATGAGATCTGACTGAAAGAAGACTCCCAAAGGCAGTCAACTGTTCGACCGACTACCCTTGAGTAACTCTTTAATACCTCGGCGCTTGGAAGGGGGACGTGGCATGTTCCAGTCTCATGAATATCAATAATGCAAAGAGTTTCTTGACTCGTGTCCTTCTTCTCGTCAGTCCGTGTTTAATCCTACAGCTATTAATTTCCTAGTTTCTCAGTCTGAAATAACCTAAATATTTCCCTATTTAACGTGCATCCTCCTTCTCCCCAGCCCGCCTTTATACTTTTCGATAGGTTGGTTCATTTACATGTACTTCCCTCGTTCCCGATTTTCACTGTGTATCTCTTCTTTCCTTCATTCTCATGCTTTCCGGACGGTCTCCGATTCCTCGGAAGCAAAAACACATCAAAAACGACAATATTCAGTTTGGATGGTAAGAAAAGAAATCAAGGTCTCTGGGGACGTTCTAAAATTGCAGTAACCTGATTGCGTCTGCTTATTACAAGGGAGCAATGCGCATGCGTTAGGTTTGATGTGGAGGGCCTTGTGTAATTTGTATGCATAATCACTAGCATTCTTGGCCCTTTCTAGAAGCATTGAATATACAAGGTAACATTAAGTGTGTATACTAGTATATAAAAGCTCGCAGTCAGATAGCCATGTGTACTGTATTCACGCAATGCAGGCTAATCCACACAGAGATGGTATATGTATGCAGCAATAGGCTGTATAACTATCGACTATCCATGGGCGGAAGTGCTTCCTGAGAAGTCAGTATTTGTGATACTTTATATTGTATAACAAGGGAAATTGTGACCCATTCTATATGTATACATATTCACACATAAACTATGCCTAGTTGCTACTCGCTCCTGAAAAAACAGATCTTTATACTTCTTAAGCAAGAACCTCTGCTGGCGGCACTGAAGACACGTTTGTGGCAAGCAATTGCATTGTAATGCAAAGGGTGGCTTCCTTTCCTTTCGATTTATGCGCATTGAATTCAGATTAGAGTGAAAAGGCGCCCAGAGGGACCGATTGCTAAGTTGGATTTAATAGCAGTGTGGAATCGTGATGGGAGGAAAATGAAAGTGACCAGTCAAAGATAAATAGGGGCTGTAAATCAGCATAGTGGTGTTCTCATATCGTTTTCCTTCCTTTGTCTGCTCAGTTATTCTAGACCATTTTGCTTATACGTGTGAGACATGGTTTTCACAGTGTATACAAAACTATACGATTCTTTCTTGTCACAAATATCAATTTATAAACACGTTGAAGTCTGACAGTACAAAGGCTTCAAAGTTTCCCGAGATACCACGGTGAGGTTGCTGGCAAATCCCTAATCGAGGAAGTACTGTGTAACTAATGCCCAAGGGTATAGTTCCACTTTTGTTGACTTCCCTTCGAAGTCATCTTCTAAAACCCCGCATTAGATAAGATAATAACATAAAGAAATAAAAAAAACCAGGAAGTTTGCCAAAGAACCGCAGACAATGTCAAGGCCATCCATTGATATAACATGACTTATTGATGATAGGTAAGAACGTATTTTTGTAGATTATCCCACACGAACAGGAAACTATTCAAAATAATGGAATAAAGGTAGATCTAAATGGTTGTAGACGCATAGCTTCCTAATATATGACGTTGTAGCATAATTGTACGTTCTTATGTTTTCTGTTTACGTACCCAACACGTTCGTGTCTTCGTTGTTGAAAGGTACCTATGTTCGATCTGTTCTTTTTCCATTACGAACCAACGATATCGAGTGGTTTCACTTCACTTCAGGGTTCCGTCAGGAACGTTCAATTTCATATAAGTTTCCTCTACATTTGCCTCTTTCGGTCAAGGAACTACCTAAATAGGCAGTCACGCACATCTCTCGTCCCTACACCAATCCACTTTTGTGATGTCTTGGCAAGGTCAAAGTTCTTGGGATAGAATCAAATTATTGATGGCAGTGCATCTACTATTGCAAAATGTGTAAAACTAAAGTAAGCACTCTATTTCCAGGAATTAGATTTTGTTCTAAGGATGTATACGTTATCCTCTTCATCACGATAATTATCAACTATTCTAGAGTTGATCTAAGAGTTGTTATATCCGTATAGTCCACATTGTTATACTTCTCTCCGTTTATCTCACTTATACAGACACTGCATTTTTATGCCACACCATATAGGAATATCTAAGATATACCACTTTATTTTCCATTCACGAAGCCATTGGTTTTGAAGTTTTAATGTCCTACAGAAATAAGTAGCTCGAAGAGGACGAGCTGTCTGCACCAAGGAAAATTCCCACTATACTTCGTATTCGACACTGTTTTGTCTGCCAAATTGCAGAGTTGTATTCTATTGAAGGCGCAATACGTTAGGGAGCTAAATAATAAAATGACTACACTCACACTGCAGCTGCTTCAATTAACTTCCACATAAAGAAAAGACTAGGGGTAAATCATTTTCATCTATCAAGTGCGATCGATTTGAATTTGTATTTGTGCGATTATGATCAACCGTATGTCAATATTATTATAACTTCTGCACAAAAAAGGCTGTTTATTTTTATATACGCCTCTTGCTCGGATTTCAACAGTCCAACAACAAGCTACCGTTAGCTATAAATATTCAGAGCACACACAGGCGCTTTGAATTGCTAGCTCCTATGAACACTAGTGGATGTAAATTGAATGCATTGAACTAAATTCTTCAAGTATGCGTTAAAGCTATGGTGACTGATATTCTTTTTATTTCGCAAACAGATATTTTAATCGATGAATCATTTAGTATTCGCACATAGAGACGATCATGAGCGGTATTTATGGACATGATATATTACCAGAAAAATAAGTATTTCGATTATCTGGGTACTTGAATTTTATTCATATATTATTTTTATTTCGAGGAGGATCCTAGAAATTAGTGGGTCGACCTGACAAATGCCAATCACTGATTAAATCAGGATCAGATAGGACGAAAATGAGTGTTATATCAGATGATATCAGATGTGAAATCAGATGCTATCAGATCGCATCTCCACCTGGTCCATCCACCCTTCCCCATCCATATAACACCATACAGCATTGCATCATCCACCGAGCTACACCCCGGGATTAACCGATCTACTTGAAACCTTTATCCTCACATAATACAACCATATAACTTCAGGATCAAATGCTTTACAACCCCTTCAAATGAAGGGGAAAATTAAACTAATGTAATCAGGACATACCATCCCAGGTCCACATATCCACATATACTCCACATATCCCTTCATTCCAAGGGAAACTAAAAACTTAAACTAATCAACCTTAATTCTCTACAGGCCCAAACCCCATTCCAAGGGAAATTAAAACTAAAATTAACCTAATTTCAACATACCTCCCCTATGCTCTTCACATGATCTGCCTTTATTTATCCCAACCCCTCATTCCTTTTTCCCTCATTCCCCTCCCTCTTTCCCCTCCCTCACTCTCCCCCCCCCCCCCCTCCTCCCCCTCTTCTCTTTTCTCTCTCTCACCACTCGCTCTTCTGTCTCCTCTCCCCTCTAAATACTCTTACTTGTGGACAAGTTCTCACCAATGGTTATCCATACAATATGAATTATACTGAGGAGTTACAATAGACAATGCCAAAATACATGACATAGCTAGTGAACCGATATATAAAAATCCACTTGTTATTGAGCCCTCTATTATGCTTTAATCTAAGTTCAGGTTTGATGTTTTTGTTTTTTAAATATATAACACTTTCAGTCATACTATGCCTACATCACAGTAACAACAGGGAGAGCTGGAGGTGATCTAGATGTCTGTTTACCCATTTATCGTGTAACTGTATTAATTGATGAATAGAGTAGTTCTTATCTTATCTTATCTTAACTATCACTTGACATCGGACACAAGTATACTGCATTTGAGAAACGTTACCCTTGGGAACGCCAAGTAGTTACATTAAGTTCACACTAATTGTAAAGTTGAATAGATCAATAGTTAATAACCTAACTGTTTACTTAATACAGTTTTATTTCTTAAAACAACTTTTTTAGCTGTTCGTTTGTGGCGAGGGAAGGAAGTCACCCATCGTAATGTGATGGGACTTATTCTAACTTTATAGTGAAGATCTCAAGCTGTAGAATGCATCGGACGAATCGATATGATCATAGTCACAGGATTTGGGTAGAACAAAGATGGGTAAGAAATAAGATAATTATGGAGATTTCTCAATCTGTTCACGTGTCACTAATTAGTAGACTGATTAGCACCCACCATAGGTCTTAACAGAGGTATTTCTTCAGGGTTAAAAATGAGCAGCTGAGTGTTATTATATGGATGTATTATATCCCAGTACTCTGACTCTCTTTATATGCAGCACATTCCCTATTGAAACTATTCCCAAACTCATTAAAAATGTTTACTTGATCTGACGGCCCTTCAAGACGTTAGAAAAATTAAATTATAGTCATTATTTTCATAAATATGTTCGACGTCCACTGACCAAGAACACCACTGCCTTCTTCACAATATAGGTAATATATATTGCTAAAGATTTGGTTGAGCGTGCATTTTATATTAGAATTAGAAAATCCTTTATTTTGTCTACGAGGAGTTCATAGATCGAACTCGTCGGGGTGCAGTTGCATAGTTACCGTGTTCAAAGGACAGGACAAAATAATAGCATGGTAAGGCCCAAAATGTATTTTTCTTTCAATGGAAATATTGGAATATTGAGAAAATAGTATTCTGACTGCCTCAACTATGAGGACAAAGTAACTTTAATAAATTATTCGAGCCATATAGCGAGGCATTGAGTCAATTCAATAAGAAACGATGAACGTGGAGTGCAGCACAGTTCGTGAGGGCCTATTTTATTTCAGCCCCTGTGAATTTTATTAAAAATTCAGAACAAATAAGAAAACAAAAATATATGCTTGTAGCCTAGAGTTTTTTCCCACCGATCCGAACTCTCTCTCTGCCTGGCACTCACTGCCGGTCGTGGACGAGGAAGCCTATGATATATCTTCTGTGACGTCATAATTTACTGCTGAGTGATTTGCTGTCCACAAATTTATATCCATATTAAATTAATATTCCACATTAACCTTATCAGGGTAAGGTGGAAAGGACATAACGTACCTCTTGTAGTGACGCACACAGTGCAAAGCATCGATGTAGAAATTGTTAGTTTAATTCAATTGTTCTCCATTCGATTGGTATTGAAGGGTGAACTTAGATTTATTTACTGTCATACAACCACATACCGCTTCTGTGTATTACCTTTTCCTGTTACCTAGTGCATCGACTGGCTAATCCAAGTCATTATAGTGTTCAGGTGAAACATTAATTTGTCTACTGCTGTTTAGTTTGGGCAAAGATAGTAGTACGTAACTTACTATAATCTTTGGTTTGGGAAGGAATCGAATAGAAGAACTCACCATTCACAACTAATATTTGCATAACATAATGGTTTCGACACTTTGAACTTACTTGGGAAACGAAAATGTTTAAAACATCTATCTGATTGATATCGTCCCATATATTATATTATCATTATATTTGTTATTTTCTTTTGATATTTCCATTGAGAATTCTATCCAGGTGATCCATCAGTCTTCCCAAATTGTAGGACATATCAAACAATTAATTGTCTCAGAGCAACATTATTATTTTACCTACATTTTGTATAAAATTGAAGTCAACGGTACGCACCAGTGTATACATTATATGAGACACATACTAATTATTATGAATGCCATCCTTAGGGTATGAACATGTATTGGCTGTGATATTGAAGCGCACACGAATTATTGCAAATATAAAACCCTACAAATGAGTAATTAAAAAGTCCTTTTCATCTCACCGTGCTATTTTACAGCTGTTATAAAATAAATATTCTTTTATGTAAATTTCCTGACGTAATTCTTCTCACAATTAACTGAAAACACAGCCTGTTGCCTCGTTCCCTTAGTCATGGTATTTTATTCTTCATGGATCAAACTGCTTTGGACAAACTATGATATAAATGATGTTAAAGCAGATGTTGGTTATTGGAGTGGGTACCACCGGGCAAACACCTATATTTGATCCATCATAACACATTGTCACCTTTCTTTCTTTGTTTAACACATCGTTCCCAAATTACAAAACAGATGCATCTGATACATTCTGCTACAGAACAGAGAACAGATATTGCGTCCTCAATCTTCCAGCTGCCAGTGTCGGTAAATTCAGAGGTACTTTGTGCTCTTCATTCCCTGCTAGGCCAGCAGTATCTCATATAATGGATATTTGATCGCATTGCAGGAAGTACTATGCAAAATACACAGTAAGGGGAACTTAATCGAGGAACTTAATGATCATACAAATTTCCAAACGTAAATGTGATGATATACATTCTAAAGTTTGTATGAACCCCACTCTCCCCCACCCCCTACCTCATAGTACACCATCTTACAATGAAGTTTAATGCCAGGAACATTGTGCCAAAAACATTAATTTTCGTTTCAAATGCGTAAGGTACTCGCGTGTGGTATGTGCCAAACGCATCAATCTCAGTTATGCACTTTTCAATTGCACCCCCCCCCCCCAACACACACACACCCCTGGGGATATGGGGGAATGTCCTTGGCCTTTTGGGATATTTGATCCCTGACCCTCCAGGGCAAGAAATTCTTGTAAATACCCCACCCCCTGGCACATTTTTCGGTGGACATTTTTTTAGACTATTATTAGATTATTATTGCAAAAATATAAGGGCCATTCTCAGAAAAGTCATGCAAATGGTGTCTTTGGTGAATATAGTTCTGTAGAGCTGGAGAAAATATTTTCTTGAATTTTCATTAATCAGATATGAATTCTAAACACCATGAGTGTTTTTATGACATACAGTTTTGTATATCTCTGAGGGTCAGATCAATGGCCATTTGAGGAGTAAGTATGGAGATGGTATACTTTGGAGAGCAAGGAGATCGTAACAAGTGAACATATCCATAAATGTCAATATGCAACCAAGTAAGTATAAAGACAAATGGTAAAGTATGTAAAAATTAATTTATGAATAAGTAAAGGAAATTCTTGAGCCTCCTAGTCTAAGGGGGTGAAACTAACGAGTAATGGTTGCAAAAGTTGTAAAAGGAAAACAACAAAAACTGTAAAATAGTATTTTTAGGATAGATAATTATCCATTGAATGTATAGGTTGATACCAACAAGTAAAACATGTACCTATTCATTATTATTATTGTTAAAGGAGCCAATTAGCTCATAATTCGTGATTGTTACTTAAATATGTAAAATGTGAATTGTATGTTAACTGTAATTGTATAAAATGTTATTAATTGTTGATATAGATGTATACCCAATATGCTACGGCCTCATTGGAAGAACAAGATTACTTGAAATGAGGACCATTTTCTCTAAAATTATTTTCAAAAAATTACTGATGTAACTGTATAAAGAGAAATAAAAATACTTATATATTATATATATATAATTGTCTGACCTTTTCATGCTTTGTACCTGTTATTACAACATGAGTAAAAAGCATGTTTTTTCTGAATTTCAACATGTTGACAATATATTTTGAGTAGAAATAGTGACTTTTATCAATTTGCGGGAGTGTAAACCCTGCGATGTGTATGCGAATGTGTCTGAAATTCTGGTGGCAGGATGCTGAGTTGTGTTTTCTATTTATACCCTGAACGCCGACGTTGCTACAGCAGACAAAAACCGGAAACTATATATAAGGTTTTCCAGCACAAGCGCCTTCGGCGCTCGTACAGCCTTTGACGGGGGAAACCTTAAATAATACATCATATTTATTTATTCACTAAAATCTAAAATGTACCTACAAAACTTATGGTTTGGAAATGAACATACATATTGCGTCTGGGGATTTGGAAAGCATGCATAAGTCGAATTAACTTTAGCCCTTTAGCCTACACTAATACAGGGCTTTGCCTAAGAATCGATTCGAACAGGGTTGCTTGGGTTTGCGGTAGTTTGCGTAGAGTTGTAAAAACCCTCACTATGACAATAAAATGAATCTTTAATATCTTATCGTTACCTTTCAATACTGGATGTGAAGAATTAATAAACTGCGGGCAGAGTTTTCCTCTGCTCCACCCAAAAAAACCAGCAAGGTAGCCATTTTGTGGCAGTTGTAGTGGTGTTTTTTACGCACCATTTTTTTTAAACCTCATTTACATACTTTTGGGCATGCGCACTGGGACATAAACAAGTCGGAGCGCCATGTTTCAATATCAAAAAGATTCTGGAACAGATTTGCCGATAATAAACCTAGCAGTTCTCTGTGTATTTTGCCTATCCTCTCCCAAGAATCTACCGTAAGCACCACAAAATGTTACTGATTAAGGACACATAATTATATATGACAGGCGTTGCTTGAGTATTTTGTCTGGACAAACTAGAGAACTTTCAACTTTCCTGAGTTCAGCTTGTCCTATTGACGACCCAGAATAGAAAATGTTAATTTTATTGGGTCGTCGTCAGTTGGCTAAAGTTGAATATGCGAAAGCCTCCCTGTAACATTCGATATCATTATGTAGATACAAAATTAAACCTAATACGCAGCTTCAAAGAGGCTTATTCGCATGATAACCCATCCAGTAATGGACCATTAGTAAGTGTTCCTATCTTTGAAGTGGGATCCGGTGGGCTTGATGACCGTCGGGACAACGACGGTTTGGCATGCAAAACCATATTTGAAATTTCTTAGGTTCAGCTCACCAAAGGCCATCGAATGAGCTCTTTCCAATCGCAAACTCATCTTACTTGGAGCAATGAAACCAATCAAACTGGACCACTGGATGCTAATGGGACTAGGCTACCCGGTATCAATCAGTGGTAGGTAGATCCGTCTCAATATTTCATGACGGGTACATCAGTAGACATTAAATTCAAATTATGTGGCTTACTGGAAAGGGGGAATACGTTTCGAGACAATTACATCCATGATTCTGTATGGAACTGGAAATTATATACATTATACTAGCACGAATTCTTAATAATTATTCATTCTATTAATTATGTCAATTGTATGTGTTTACGTGAAGCTTTCTTTTATTAGATTTATGATAATATCGTAGATACACTGTCTAGGTTCTACAAATTGTGTTTGATATCAATGCTACATTGCTTTTCACTGACATCTAAGTCGATTTCCGATCATATCTAAATACAGGCTTACGAACTTCAACCTGTGCAGTGACTGGAGTTTTGTTTTTCACCGGACAGCGTTGATGGAAATGAAATGCGTCTATAGGGTGTCATGACTCAAGGCAACCATTTATCATTATCTGTCCTGATGGCAATGATTGTTGTCTCAACACAGGATTCACAAAGGTTGCTGAAACACTGACCAGAGCAGCTAATGGCACATTTAGCCATGAATATAAATGTGAAACCTGACACTAGGTGGAGGGAAAGGATTTTAAATGACTGCCTTCGTCACTGACGCGCTTCCTGACTCTTGCTTTAACGCAAATGCATTGTACTTTTAACCCTATTGACCTGTGGATGTACTTGGGCCGACTAATTAATGTGAGTCACCGGAATGCACATGATTTTTACATGGATTCAACCTGATAAAAAGATGTCCTGATTTGAATAACAAAATTTTTATCTTAAACAATCAAATAACGCAGTTCCAGTTTTTTTTTTATGTTGGACTCGTTATCCACCAGACACAGTCATTTAGGAACAGGTTAATAACGTATTTCACGACGTCCTTATGTTCTCAATGTGTCTAAAAGAAGCAGGGTGATCTCGTATAATGCCGTGAGCCTTTGGTATTTTAGAATCATCATTCACAGGTCCTAGGTAATGAGGCAGTGACGCAATCATTTGTAATATTATTTCCAGCAATTTAGGTTGAAATTGTAATGTATACCTTATATCCTATTTATAGTAACAAAAATAGTCGCGTTGAGGCCCTTTGGTTGGGTCTAATGGACTTTCGCTGTCAATAGTGTCATTCCATTTCGGGGTAAAAGTAACCGTATTGTTGGGGAAGTGGAGAAGAAAAACAAAACAATCTCTTTTTCGTTTTGACCTTAGTGAATCACATGGGGAAACGTGAGTGATGTGAAAATGGCATGTTTGATGTATACAGGAAATCTCCAGCTGCTTCTTTCAAGTCCCTGTCTCTTAGAATCCCACCATTCCATTGTGGGAAAATATGTGAAATCTGCACTCTTGCCAATGTCTGAGTCATACGCTGTGTACTTCAAACATATGACTTTGTCTGAGCGAGAAACACAAGTGAGAATTCAAGAAGTTACAGTGTCGAAAGATCAAACACATAGCTGACAAAAGTATGTACATATGCCTCTCATTCGTTGGGAACATATTGACTTTTGTTATTTGACTTAAATTTACTGGTCAAAACGTGAAAGTATTGTTATCTTTTTATTTATATTAACGTATTTCCTCCTGTGCGATGTTGCTCTTCCCCGCAGATAATCTAACAGCATTATGTTTCTAGATACACGAGATACTCCATGGATTGACCAGGAGGTGATAACACTATTTATCGAATCAAGGAGTAAAATGAAATGTTACTACTTTGAGTAATTACTGTACATTGTAATTACTCCGACTCATCGGCAGGATTAAATATGGCCTATTCAGGGGGACAGAGAAGAGTGGATAAAAAAGTAAAGAGGTGGGTGTGTGGGTATTGATATGAAGGAGGAGGAATCCCTATTTGAGAAAGCAGCACTAAAGGGGTTGGTAAATCCAATGCTCCATTTACTCCGAGGATGAGTCGCGTGCCTACTGTCAATCCGTCGGCTACGATCCGGAACAGAAGCTGAGAAGTGTGTTGATGAAACCCATGGTGTGACGACTAGTCCGTCATGGTTCACTTAGTAGACCCACACTTGTCTTTACAGACAATGGCAATAATGGAATAAAAAACACACACCTGCATTTGACATGACAGGAAAGGACCTACCGCACTGCTTTCTCTTGATTCTGGGGGGAAAAGCTAGTGGCGATTTGCAAACGTTATACTACACAAAATAGTCTTAAGTAGTTTTTGCACGAGTGACTCATCTTTTAAATCGATTTGGATTGTTGTCTTATTCATTTCTAGGATAATTTTAATGACTTAAAAAGTCATGATTGGATCATTGCCGATATAATACGATATCGCCATCTTTTATTCATGATTTTGACAGCATTTGCATAGATCAAGCAGGATAGTTTAAATCGTTGTCGCTGGATTTCATCCCTTGAATGAATAGTCCGAGATGAACCATGCCACCCACGCTGCTAGAAATGTGTAATATGGGATATCAACTTATAATAGATTGAATCCGAATCAAATACCTAGCTTGAGTCTCTTTGGAATTGATCTCTTGTTGTGATTAATTTTGTAAAATAAAAAAACAACAAAAGGGGGGGGGGGAGAAAAGAAGCAAGGTTGAGGTGTTATATCATATTAAGCAACAATGACGTAATGGTGAGAACCAAGAGAAACCATTCCAGTGACACCCACACACATGGGAAGAACTAATTTTCACCGTAACGAGGTAACTATTTAACCCTCTTTTAATTGGAGATGGACGTCAACCTCTGTGATCTAGGCCTCGTTTTGGTAGCAGGCTTTGCCCCAAACTCACATAGTTGAGATCTCGCACTGTACTTTTTTTAAAATTTTTCTTGAATCATATGAAAGCTATTTACCCACCCACACAGAAGTTTACCCGCCCTCACATTACCCCTCAATGAAAAAAGTTTCAAATGACTTCAATCACACAATTGAATTATGAAATAGCATCCTTTCTTTGTACCAAAACAAGATATATAAGAGCTTTTGTCTTAATGTCTAATACATGATCGAAGTTACATGAATGTACAAATAGGACAGACAGGAATCCGCTGCCATCCTACTTATCTCTGTCTGTCTGACCTCTATCTCCAACTCTCTCCTCCCTGCCCCACCCCCTCCCTCTCTCTGTCATTTCTTTATATCTCTCTGTGAGAGAAAGAGGAGAATCCTCAGGCACTAAGAGTTTGAAAGATGAATAATAACAGATTAATTGTCCCCTGACCTAGGCACCTAGGTTTTAGCAAGATTTATTTCGTTTCTTAAGAATTTGTCTACCATGACAAATTAAAGGGAGTACTACACACGTTTCTTTTTTGAATCATCAAGATGGAGTAAGAAACCCAAAACAATGAGGACAGAAGGGGAATATTTGATGTAGGCTTGTTTTATTGGGGGTCCGACGTTTCGGGCTTCAATGGCCCTTTATCTTTTTGAATATTATTTGAAATGTAATATTTGTTAAGATGTCATTAGGATACAAACGAAAAACAGGATTAATAAATAATGATGCTTTATATGCATATCGCATAGTTCCCTATTATTATTAATCATTTCTTTTTGCCAAAAAGAGGCAATAACAATAGTATCTCTTATATCTTCCACAAAAAAACGTTTAGTAAATGGTCGGATTCCTACAAGAAGTAGAAAAAAACTGCCTCTACAATCCAAGTGTCGAAGGCACTTGTGGTATATAAAAAGGTACAGCCGAGTATGGATACAATCCAGAGTAACGTTAGAACAAGAAAGTTTGGTTTGTTCCATGCAGGTACTAAGTAAATCTGTTGGTACAAATGGCAAAATAGGTTCTGCATAAAGGCACAAAGGGGAAAAAGGTTTCCTTTAGGTCCGATACATCACCCAAAGGGGAAAGTACAAAATGTCAAGGGTCAGTGTAAACATGACCATTCTATACCGGCGTTCTGAATTAATGCCTTTTAAAGTGTCCAGCGGTGATCAATCGGTCTCAGGGAGAATACCCGCATGGACAACTGGTGGGAAAGAGGAGTTATCGGATGACAAGGGGACGAGGGCCAGTCTGTCATTAGCGCATGCGATACTGGGGATGGGTTTGATCTTAGTAGGTTTGATGCACACCTGTTTAATGCTATGTGATGAGGGGGATTTGGGATAAGGCTTATAGCCATGGGAAGGATATCCCAGTTTCTCAGATCTTGTACCAAAATAGACAACGATTGAAGAGGTGTACTAAACCTATAGACAGACATCCACTTCAACTTTGAGGTATGAAGTGAAACTTACCGATACTACTCCCTCAGGTCGACTTTTCTGGGAAATAGTTTAAATATTATATCATATATAATATATATTATATGTGGTGTACCTTATGAATCTTACAGACAGGGTAGGCCGGAAGATATAAGGTTAGGTCAAGATGAGGATACAAACAAAGGTATTAACCTCGACTTATCGTGATGTGCCATTATCGATTACTCAACACACTGTTAGGGAAGTGATAAAGTAGGGCGGTATCCGGATGATCAACATGTGAATCAAATGATTATGTGTCTCTCCTGTAATGAATACATGTAAAGCCATTACTAGAAGCCCCATGGAGGGAGACATTCAAAACCCTACTTATCTCCACTTATTAGGAAACATCCATGATAGAGGCCTCCCTAAACTGGCATTATGCTGATGATCATTTGCAACGCCAATCCTTTTTCACGGGTTCTAAGCCATCGCATGGGGCCATGGCGTGACCGAGTGATACCTTCTTGTTTTGGTCACTCCCAATATTAACACTTTTAAGTCCGTGACTCACCCACAAAGCACCCTTTACCTGTGACATTGATACCTTCATTTGTAGTACTTTGTCTCCTTATTGTCAAGCACCGGAGTGCGTGTTTCAGGGATGAAGGAAGGGTCAGCAGAGAGGACATTAGGACTTTAGGACATATTAGGACATTAGGAGAGGCTTATGCCTTTAGCTCCGTGTATCGAAAGTATGAGTCGGTATGAGGTTTTCATTTCAGATTCAATTTTTGAATACGGATGTTTTAATCATTTTGTACATGTAAATTTGAAATAACAATCAACTTTCCTGGATTTTGGCAATTAGTACAGAAGTTTACATTTCATAATATTATGACTATAGAATTGTCTCAGCAATCTTTTCTAGCTGACATTCAACTGACAGTATGTTGTAATAGACATGCACCTGCCGGTACGTAGCACTAATATTATCCCTTGATTCCCTCCATGCTGGCAATTCTTTTTTGCCTTATTGACAATAATCTCAATCTAGCTTGGTGAGTAAGTGACACAATTCATTCCATCAGATCTTATTTGAAATTATTGATTTATTTGAAGATTACTCGACCTTACATGTTTCGGGCTGAGTTGGGCCCTTCATCAGAGATCCGATCATCAATTCTTCCCTACAAGCCTCAATTAATGACTATGCACAGGCAATGACTAATTTGTCTCCTGTTGACCATTATAGGGGGACCTAGGTTTGATTTGCTCTGTAACAATGGGCTGAGGTTCCCCACCCTCCCTCTAATATTCTCCTATGTTTGGGTTATGGTTGAAGAAAAGTGATTTATTTGCCTGTAGTGTACTCTTTATTGTAATTATGATACTATAAGGTTACATTCGGATGCAAATGAGCAGAGGATTATGTTCTGGTGTAGTGTTTCAAAGATATAAATCTAAATTCAGTGCCTGTGAAGATTCACCATCTGTGTTCAATGAATATTTATGAATATAATACGCGACAATAAACGCCGACAAAGACAAAGTATCAATTGATACTCTAGATGGTTTAACATTTAAATACGTTTTAGTTGATTATTTCGGATTGGTACCGTATTGTATCAGAATAATTCAGTGGTTCTTAACTGCACATAATAAGAGAAATACCTTAAATACTGACTTTAACCTCTGAATGCATACGTGTAATTGCGAGTACAGTTGTAAATGGAGATCAAATTTTTGATACTGAATAATGGTAATAGTAGTAGACTCACCGCACGCCAAATGACCTTAATTAAGAGCAGAAAATGGCGGCCCTAGGGGTTTTGGTGTATGTGTGTATGTTGGATCATTTGAGTGCGAGATGTGGAGATGATTGGACATTGTGGAGGTGGGGGTGGTAGTGGTGCGCGGATATGGGTTGGGGTGGGGGAGAGAAGCGGGGAGAGGTGGGGAGAGAGGTGAGGAGAGGTGGGGAGAGGGGGTATGAGAAGGGGAGAGACAGAGAGAGATAATGTGAATATATTTATTTGAATAAAGCATTACATGTGATCCTGTCTGTATAGTCCATCATGAATGTGATGGGTAAAACACAAGTGAAACACAATATACACAATAATACAAGCTGAGCACTGTTAATCCATTATAATCCTTGATATAAGTAGCCAGTTATTGGTGTGTATAATTCATTGTTAAGTTGAGAGTACAGCACAATAGAAGTTTGGTAAGTGTTCCTACATGTAGGACGGCTGGTATCTCCTGTACAGACCAAAAAGACAGATTCGGAGATCACAGATTCCCACAACATGTGTGACAAAAAAACTCTTATAGAGTTAATGTTCAAGCGGAAAACAATCTCTTTATCCAGAGGCATTTTATTCTTTTCCAATTCGTAGAACGTACATGTTTACACATAAAAGCCATTTCACATAGCTCTGGTAATACAGCAAGGCAAATTTGTTGTTTTACTAGATATTGGCCATCAATTAAGTGAGTGCGATCTGTACAACCTCACAAAAGCCTCTTGGTCTAGGCGTGAAGGTATTATCTACCGGGGTAATTTGGACATAGAAATGATTCCTGCACATAGTCGGCACTCTGGGCAACCTTTTACCTCCTTTGTACTCGGTGAGAAGTCAATACCTTGAGTATACATTAGGTTAGTAACATTGATTTGCATAACAATGTAGTCAAGGTAAATCACTTAGAATAGGGTTGCTGGAAGCAAATACTCTAAGTGACGATTCATTAAAACTTTAAATACTATACCTCGAGCTAATTGAATTAATATCAAGGTTGTTTTCAGCTGGAGGTTTTAGTTACTTTTATGTTGTGAATCTTACCCAACAGATCTTTGCAATATGTTTTGTGAGTGGGAGAAATGCTATACTGACGATGTACCTATGAGATATCCATTTAGTAAATGAAATGGGAAACCTAGAAAGTGCTCGGGAATATTTAATATTGAATTAATTTTAACCACGAAAATTAACGAATGGATTTCATACGTGTATTTGTTTTCCCTAAAGGACCAGAGTTTCCTAAAAGGGTTTGGGACTCTAAACACGAGTAAGAAACCCTGTTTTTACAATAATAAAAGCTCTACTTGTTTGCTTTCCTGGATGATCATATACAATGTATGGACACCAAGCAATCGTGTATGCTCGTGACTTTCATTTTCCCACACGAGATCCTGAACATGAAGCTCCGTGGAAAAGTCTCATGAAATATCGCTGACATCCATTTGACAGCCCCTAATATTTGCTCGTTTTAAAATAAGGATGAATTGCATTCCTTGCGAAAAACACTTGATATCCCGCGAGCCCTTAAATCGCAGATTTTAATTAAAGGCAGTGCAATGAACGAGATAAAAAGCCCTTCATAAATGCCATGTTGCAGGGAGATTTAGAGGATGAGTTAATTCAAGTATATTCCTGGCCCTTTCTGTAGAAGCAATTCATCTGAAGGCAGATGAGAGTTATAGCCAATTATATGAGATAGAAATTATGTCTTCATTTTGAGTAATATCGACTCTTTACTATATAAAATACCCACCTTGATGATTTCAGTGCCAACAAATGTTTTGTTGTTGCCGTTCTGGTGTTAATGACCTTGCTAATTGCATATCAATACTAGGGAGGAATCCACCCTTGTAAAGATTCGTCAAAATATTTAGGAACAATCCTCCTGAAAGGATTTCGCAGTATCACATTCAAATGAACCTTATTCTTCTTGATATATATACCATTCCGTTGGATGTTATTCAGTTATTATGCTACATAAGGTATAACATACAAGTATATAGATACAGTTTACATGAATGCTTCAATGAATATAACAGGTTATGTTCTATTAGTATATGCCGCTTTACTCTATAAAGCTGAAGCACTGAATAATTTAGACATTATATCCGTGCCGACAAAGGGGCAGCATAGGCCCAGGAACAAAGGAAGATAATAAGAGAGGTACATTTCAAACACCTGCTTCTTTCTTGATAAAAACTGGCCGATAAAGGATAAACCAAATCCTTTCCTGATTTGCTTCTTAGGACTATCTTTCTCTGAAGCAAGAATTGCTTGGCGAGATGCCCCAACCGTAGAACGATACGATATTGATCGCACTTGGGACGGCGGATGTGTAAAAGTTTAATAACCCGACTGGGGCTGAGAGCTGGTTCAGCTATAGGTCGCTACCGGAAACAGTGATTTTTGATATTACTCCTTTCTCATTGCCTACATGTCATCAAGTTCATAATGTTCATATATACTTGTGTCATAATCCGTATCATTATATAATATATGATGTGCACTGATTATGCTTTTGGACATTTGCAACTTCCTTATTATAAAATGTACAGATGGATAGGTGTAACTCAGTGGCCTTTATGTTTTTAGAAAGCATGTCACTTTCGGAACTTAATTTCTATTCGCTTCTAAATGAATGTATCTGCTTATAAACTACCCCTGTTATAATAACGTGAAGCCGAGCAAAACAAAGCTCTAATTCTCGGTTTATTCGAGGTACACGGATGGACGCTGACTATAGTTGGCAGGGAAAAACAATCATAGGTGGACACGCTAATTCATATTCTCCCGGGTACTCTCCGAACAAACTTATGCAGATCAGTTACATGGGCGAAATGTACGAATGAGACTATTCGGTGCGACTGCGAGTCATGAATCTTCTTTGAATATCCCATCCTTTCCTTCGAAAACTTTATATAAAAGTCGACCCTTTTGATCTTAAATATTTTCGGTTTTAGTTTTCTTAGAACATTTAAATGATATGTAAATTAGCTTTAGCCATGAGAATAATTATTCCCAACTAGGAACATATTAAAATGTATACGTGAGTAAACTATATATAATTATGATTATTATACAATATATCAACCTGGGCGTCGTGTATGTAGTACAGCGTAACATACACTTGATTGCCCAAGATTGTCAGTGTTTTAGAACTTCAACATTGGCTTACTCTTTCAGTATTATTTTTTCAATTCTGATCACTATATATATGAGAAATGAAAGGTAAAAATCACAGGAAGCCAAGCCATCGGAAGAACAAACAGAGAAACAAGGAAGTGTATTTCTACACCTGAATAGAATACACCTAAATGCACAATGCTGAAGGGTCGGTAGTCCATGGGGAGCAATAGTTACTACATATAAAACCCAATCCTAAGGCTGGCTGGCAGGCAACGCATAGGACTCGGTGATAAGCAATAGCTACACCCACTGTGCAAAGGGTGCACGTGCACTTTGAGTGGAATAATCGATAGTAAGTCATAACTTGGAGGCGTCAGTGAAAGAGTTGGGGAAGACGGTGGGATTTACGTAATTTTTCCTATCTTTTTGTATACTTAAAGACAGCCTGAAGCGCTACCGTTCCAGTTCTAAAATTGCCTCTAATACAACTAGGCAGGGGGCGGTTTTTAAAACCATCAGTAGTACATGAGATTGGGCCCCTGCTTCGGGAAATAACGAAAGCTAGATCAAGTAATCATATCAAACTAGACCTATCAATATCTATGGAATGATAAACGGCATCAAACCAAGAAAACATCTACGACAAGAACTTATTACATCGAACGACCATCACCAATTACTATTGAAAAATAACAAGCCCAAACAATCTAAAAGATTGCAATGTTGCGTGTGGGTGAGTATCGGGGAGGAATTGGAGTGCATGACATGAACTTGGCATATAGACTTAATGGATGGCACCTAATATAGGCAGCGCACTACAGAACTCTGGAATTTAATTTACTTTATATTTTGGTTTCCCAATTCGACCAGACCGGAGGTAAGTGTACTTACACCTGTGTTCATCACTAAGGTCGCATGAGAAACTCAAAAAGAGTATTATAGAGCCCAATATAGCCAGCGTATAGAAAGGCAACAACTGTTTTTATTCGTATCCTTTATATTCCATCTCTGTTATTGTTAAGCATTTCTCTTTTTTCTTTTTTTCAAAATCGAATTTCACAAATTAATTGATGTCAACGGTCTCTTCGTAATGGCAGAACGCACGATACAACTATTGACACTGGTAAATAGATTTCCCGATTCTCAGCACAAAAACACTCGGTATTGCTTTAGTTGATATTTAGATAAATCCAAACACTAAGAATAAATTCATAAGTTGTCTTTCTATTCCTAATTCAAGGTATATTATGTTGCCATTCCTATATATATTGAGGCTTGTATTGCCTCGGTTTATGTAACAGCGGACAGTATTTTGATTCACGCAAAGGATCTAAGATTACCCCAATAGGTATGTGGTTAAATCCATAGTCACACACATTAAAGGGGTGGAAGTGAGGGGGTTGGGGTGAACTTTAAGGTTCACAAGGTTTTTAATTGCAACTTGTGAAATGAATTCCCGTAAAATCTCCCCAAACCTGGGATTATCCAACGTTTTACAACCTTTTGACAGACGATGGAATAATGGTACTGAAATCGATAACGCTTTTCCTCCTTTTTCTAAAAGTTCACTTTTGTTTTAAAACGCAAAATCCATTACAAGGTGATTAAGCGTCGTGCTTCTTTATAAAGGAAGAAAGGCCAATGATACCGTTTTATTCGGTAGGCGATACTTATTAACATTCTCCTTGCTGCAGTATTCAAGGAAAATATCTATGGGATACCCATCCCATAGTGAAAATTCACTCTGAAGTAACCATCTTGCTGATGCAATGTTTCCCAAATGAAACTTCATAGGGAATTTGTCAGGGTTATATATTAGATACCCAGTCCTATCTATTGCCTTAGAATCACCAAAGAGCTGGCCTAGCTTGTTGGTAATCGGCCGTCTGGGGACGACTGCGGTGACGGCTACCTTTCTGGTTTAGGATAATCATTCCCTTAGGAACCATAGAAGTGAACCTTAATGCTTCACTAAGGAAGATGCCCGTTTGATTAATCCCCTAAGGAATGAACTTAGAGCGGCTTCAATCACTTATAATGAGGTAACATAACCCTCGGATGTAGTTTACAGTCAGCTACGCAGAATTACACACACAAGTACTGTATTACACATTAATGTATTCACTCTTTTCTCATACGAGGCTACCAAGAAGTGAGGGTATCTTATTCTGCTAGTGAGTCAGGAAGACGGTACACTAGTATACAGAATAATGTGTCCTGAAGTTTATACTAGCATCGATTTATTTTACCCCACAAAGCATTTTGCCCCTGGTATAAAAAGGAGTAATACATGTGCATGATGGTTCGACAGTTTAAATTCCCACACAAAATAACTGGAGAATGAAATTATGGAACGGTACATTGCACATTTAATCTTTTCCCTGTTTGGATCGATCCTTTAGAGCCATATAAGAACAATATCCCACCTTTGTTATCAAATATTTGTCAATTAAATTCTGCTTTATCTTTTATTTGCCGCCAAACAGTTGGAATTTATGATACTGTCGTATGGAAATGTCTGTGTCCTGAATAAAAAATTTCAAAAATCAAATGATGAAAAATGAAAAGATTTAGTCCTGCCCATGTCATTGCTTTGGGATTACGCTGCCATGAATTGATGCCTAGTGTCATGTATTGCGAATATCACCTGGAGTTTAATAGCGATCATACATCAGGCAGATTTGATTGACCTAGCATTAGGGAGCATTTATTATGAAAGGCAACATTAGGCCGGACAAAACAGACCTAGCCCTAACAAGCTGGCAATATTCTTATTTCATCCCAACACGAGACCCCCAAATCATTTCCTGAGGGGAGAGTTTCCAAAATCAATATCCATTCATAATCACACTTTAAAAAGACATTATCAGCACATTTGATCCTCTGCTGCCACTCACATCAAGATACAATCAAATAATAGGAGGTTTTTGTGTTTATCCCCCTTGGCCTGTAGGCCTACTGTCGAGAAAACTTTTTGAATTGTGATTTTCTCGTGTGCCAAAAGAATACAAGATGAAGCGTTTTGTTGATTACACTAGGCTCCCTCCTGGTGGTCCTATAGGTATGTAACTGATTTATGTGGCGTAGGGTCACATGGGGAAGTCAGTCTCACCAAGAAACGTGACCTGTCACCACAACAGTGCGGGCGATAATTAGGGTTTTCTATTGTTAGAGATTCAGGTGTCACTGCAGGCTATTACGCAGCACGTGGCGTTGACAAAACCCTGAAATCATTTAATCATTAACAGACTTTTTTTTCATCCCAGGTACTCACTTTCTTCAACAGGACAATGGCTCTCTGAACAAGTGGGGAAATGGGCAGCCTCCAATATCTAAATGGGGCTGCTGGTCGTTAAGCGCCGCTATCAAATCAGCGCATGTTACTCAACGGCAAAAACTATTAAATCTTCTTCATAGCAGCTGCAACTCTTTCTGATAGATTACTTACAACGATGAGTTAAAAAGTCCCAATCAGGAAAGCAGCAATTTAAGAGAGCCTATAGAGATCATTAACACTTCCTACATGAAACCTGGCTCTAAATGTGCTCTTACACTTTTTATACGAGTTAAAACACTGAGTGGATCCTTTCCTATTGTTAAAAGGTAATAGGAAGCCACACCGGAGTGAATTCAATCACAAATTGAATTGTTCTCTACTTGCCCGTTAATCCGAAAGGGACATTTAATTCCACTAAAAGCAACTAGGTCTATCCACGATTAGGAAGATAAAGAATACCTTTGCAATAGCCTCCAAAAATAAACAGCACCTTCAGTTAATAGAATTCTCGAACAAAATAAACGTCCTCTACCATTACATGTATACATACATATGAATGGTTTCTAATAAAGCTTGTATTTATAAGATTTTAAAATACTGACATTCAAATGATTCTGTCAGTTACAAATTGATCTTCCAACTATAAACAGACATTTTGGGCTGCAATGAGCCTAATGATCAAGTGAGTATTTTTAAGAACATTGTCCTGAATAAGATCCTTCCGATCAATGCATTCATTTGAGATATGAATAGGTTGGTTCGTATTATTTAAGGTATAAACGTTGATTTTCCGGTCAGTGAATGCACTCTGCTACCTTGCCCAGATAAGAAGACTATTGAAGAACACATTCATGACGCCTCGATATAAGGTGCAGATGGTGTGCCATACCTGTAATCATCTCACCTGTAATGAAGGAGCACTGAGGCTTCTTGGGTCCACCCCTTTAACCACCCTGCCTCGAACAAGGCCGTGCCATCAATGTACACACGTCAAGAGTCGCAGTATTATGCACTAAGCCAAGGCTGGGCAGAAAATGACTGCAGGTTTTTATAGTTGATCCACTTAAGCTTGGATGGCATATGTTTAAAACGACTTGACATATGTTAACGATCAATCAGAAATGGATCATTCAGAACCGAGAGTTAGAAGAATCTATTTATGTATATTTCTGGCATGTAGTGTGGCAATTATTTGGTGATCTCAACTTGAGTGTATGTCAAAACTGCATGGAAGCGCTCTAGAAGGAGTGTATGAAAGGTGTTGGTCCGTGATGGCTTAAGGTCTTGCTTCTCGAAGGCGGAACAAGGTTGATTATAGGGCGTGTCAAAGTTGATAGCATGGGGCTTTGGACGGGCAAAGGGGAGGAAAGTATGATTATACCCGTGGTATACCATTACCGTGGGATGCATTTTTTCCTGTTTCTCTACGTCTTATTTTCCTGTTAATGTCAGGGGAAGACAGGTTATGATTTTTTAAATCCAATTTCGGTACTTTCTCCGTATTCAGATAGTTCCTACAATAGATACATGATACGCCGCTCACGCATTGCAATCAAACCATAATTTGCAACTGAGAATGCATCGATTAGTTTTCCCATGAAAAGAGTATCCTAGATTAAATATCTGGCTCGGAAATCTGATGACTTGTAATGATTGGCGAGAAAGGTCGATTGCATAGCTTCAGTTCCTATAGTCTTAGCCAAATAGTTCTGAAGGGGAACAACCCTATCATCGTGTTGTGTGCATGTATCCCATTTACCCTTGATATCAAAACAAGTATTACATATAATAATCCCAGCAAAATTAATATTACAAATATCCTTTGTAGGTTTTCTTTTTTTACAACATAATTATACAGTAAATATCGGGGTTCTCCTTAAATTTGGCTAATACTTGGTCCAATTCTTTACCCAAATTACCCAAATATTACCCAATTATATTACCCAGTATTACCCAAATAGTTCTGAAGGGAAACAACTCTATCATCGGGTTGTGTGCATGTATCCCATTTACCCTTGACATCAAAACAAGTATTACATATTATAATCCCAGCAAATATTACAAAGATCCTTTTTAGGTTTTCATTTTTTACAACATAATTATAGAGTAAATGTCGGGATTCTCCTTAAATTTGGCTAATACTTGGTCCAATTCTTTTATCATTCATGTCAGAACCGTTTTCTATACGGTTCGCATTTTTTTTATGAACATATTATTAGAGCTTGAGCTAGGATGAGCGGGTGTGGGGCGGGCGCAGGGCATGTAGAGAGGGTCAGACTGTGTACTGCATGGGACTTGGCGTTCAGTCGGCCGGCCCACCTGTCAGTGGCCAGCACTTGAACAGCGGGGGTGACATCAAGGGGATGGGTGGGGGGGGGGGGGGGGGGGGTGTGTGTGTGTGTGTGTGGGGGGGGGGGGGGTTAAGGGTCAGGCTGGCAGACATGTATTGTCAGCGAATATGGCCTGAGCTGAGGACACAATGACATCTACTCACCATCACCACAGGAGGCGCATGGACAATGGCCTCAGCGCATAATAAATATACGCAGAGAGAATCTACAGGCTGGTTCAGATGCACGGGAGCAAAGAGTCAGCATCTTGGGACTCAACAATAGGCTGTTTTTGTAATTGGGCGTAGGCCTCTCACACTGATATGTTCTTTTGAGGCTTCTTGTAATAAGGGAAGAATCCACAGCCGAGCATTTTTCTCACAGAAAATGTGTGCTAAAGGGGGCTACACAGTTTGTTTTCTTTTCACTGACAATTTCAAAAATTAAATATTTTTCATACAGCTGTGATCAAACGCACGTCTGGCCTACGACAAAAGAAATCAAACATATTCCGGTTGATGACTGCAAAATTTACACTGATGGTGTATCCTCAACTACAGAGAAACGTTTGTATGGGACGAAAAAGAAGGAAAAAGAATCCCAAGACAGACAAAACCGTTAGAAAACGAAAAGACAAAGCTTCTCTTCTCCTACAATGCCTGGGAAATTACCTTCGTTGGTGTGACATTGTCATGTGGGAAACCGTGGCCGCAGAGGGCTTTACCCAACATCCTTTCAATGACATGTTCTGTAGCAGGTAATAATTACTGTTGATGTAGTGTGATCATTGTCTGACTTAATTATCTTTATCCTTATTAGGTATAGGTGGCTTATCGTTCCTATAGCATCAAAAAACATGGAACGATTCGCATGGAAATCTTTCGACGCGGATAGGGCCTACCTGTCAAAATGTGCGCACGATGAATTGTATGCATTGTCTTTTGCATAGGACTTTTTCTCCAATGATGGAAGTCCAAGGCGGGTTATGAATGGGGAACGCGACAAAAGGCATCCAAATATATTGCTTCTGTCCTGAACCACCCCAGCTTGCCTGACACAGAAAGGTAAAATAGCCACGGTCTTAGTGAGAGAAAGCGTCCCTAACAACGAGAGAATAAATCGAGAAGCGATGGGACTGTTGAGGGCAGGTCAACTTCTGCGCTGACAAGCGAAGGGGTCCAATAGAACGGCTGGTAAATGGCTCTCCTGACAAGCGGCAGGCCCCCCCCCCCTCCTCCTCCCACCGAGAAATGAATCAATTTGCATGTCTGGTCGTATGCTGGAATTAACACATGAATTAATGAAAGGGCAAGGTTGGTGTGTTTTATTTGACAACCATCTGGTCTGTTGTTACTCCCCTTGTTTTTATTGTCCCGAACGCGAGTGTTGTTGAGCATAGTTTGGGATGCACAGTGTCAGACGTCCAACAGGAATTCTTGCCCTTATGTGATGACCTGGTAATGCGCTTGGCTAATAAGATATCGATGTCAAAGATCATCAGCCTATAGAGAAAAATAACTCGACTAACTCCCGATAGGTCTCTCAAATGAATCGGAAAGGGCAAATGTCGTTTGGTTTCATATCCGACATGTCATATACATCGTTGCCCTATGCCATTTGAAGGCAACATAAGATTCATTTCTTTTTAGTGGTCTGAATTCATTTGAGTGTAAAAATAGTTTACCTCTTGACAAGTCCAAATACTCCGTCGAAGCTTGACATCTTCGTTTTGTAAATGCAATACAGAAATATACACGAAAGAGGCAATTAAACCATCCTGCTGAAAGATATATATATTCGGATGATACAATACTACTGCATGTTAAATTAAATATAATTTGAATATCACGCATTTCACTGTTTAGATATACGATTCAACGACAGATTTATTATATAATAATACATGTATTTCTCTGCGGAAAATAAAAGCACAGACAACAAGGGCCTACGAGAGGTGGTAGATTTATGGCCAACGGAAATGTGCATGGACATTGCCATAGATCCCTGCAACTGCTTGGATGGCAATCTCCCGAGCCCAAAGACACCCGAGGCAAAAATGCGATTCCCATTCTCATCCCGAGTTATTGATCGCTATAAGTAGCATAATGCTTCAAATATTTAGGCCATTCATTCGCCTTTCTGTACCGCACGATCCCACATTCAGTGTTATAAAAGCAAAGCAGAAATAATTTAGAGTCAGACCGCTCCTTATATAGCTTTTCGAGTCCCTCTGAATCCGCCATTGTTGGAAATGATTCCCTCGCGAATTCCCTGGTTGAGACAGTCGTCTTTTTAATTTCCCCTTCTTCAGTGTAAATGCGGAACATTTTTTGTTCATGAAGAAAATAGGAGTATCATTACAAGGGGCCACGGTTTCAATTTGCCATCCCCTTTCGACGAAACATTTCCACTTTATCTAAACTTCTTTCCCCTTACTAATTATATAACATCTTGTTTTCGTCCCATATCCATTTCCACCATCGATATCGCCATTTGCCTCGATCTCCCTGTCCTCCATTTTTCTGCACAAGGCTATTAACGACTAATAACATAGCAGTTTCATACTATTATTCTTAATAATACCTGACTATGATTGTTTTTGTACCGCTTCATAATTGATGTTCCTTCTTTGGATAGATGTCCAAGGTTGTTGACGTAAGCCAAATGCAGAACGGATGTACTGCGCAAGTAGCCTACCGAGTGTGGATACAGAGGAGTAGCAGTAGGTGGGATTGGCAGAAAAGGAGATTCATACTACATGCATTGCAAGATGTAGTTTGATTTCTCTCAATAGACAAATACTCTGTACAGATACAAGCCTCATCCACTCCTGTAGAAAGCCTCAAAGGGGACATTCCAACGATCAACTCGCAACATAAGCTGCAGCATTCATTGGTATGAATAACCAGATAAGAGGCCCCACCACCTCACGCCGCATATCATTATCGCCTGTATTATTTATGTGGCTTCGTCGATGCGCAATATTATAGGCAATAATTCTGTCTCATACAACAATACTCATAGCTAATCATTAGAAATTTCGACGCATTAAAAGCCTCTGAATGAACATATTCATAGAACTGTAGCATATCAAAATGGCAATCTATTATGTCGTCATGCCTAGCGCACTTGAAGTTAAAAAAATTGAAGTAATGTATGCATGTTCATATATATATTTCATGTGGTCCATGGTGTTCCTGCTTTAATTGAAATTACAATCAATTGCAAGTCATAAAAATAAACATTTGGTCTTCAGTGTAACGTTCAATCATATGCACCCGAGTTTACTAAGTTGTTCTACGCTATGGGAATATCTTATTCGCTCAGGAAGTTGTACATGCGATATGCGACAAATGCGACAGACTGTCCCATGAAGGCAGTTATATGATGAATTGGAGACATTGTGACCGTGGCTGTATTCTCCCTGAGTGACATGCCACATACAGAAGAAGCCAGGGCTTGAAACGATAGCGTCGACACCTGGCGAGTTGTACCCGAATCAAGGAACGCAGAACGCCTGTATCGCGTCCAGACCAGACCAGAAATCATGCTTTGGGCATTTCATAACACCCTCCAGATACATGCAACTGGGGGTTACTATCTTCTTCTCCCCGAGTCGATTCAACTAAATTTGAAAGCACTATTTCCATTTCAGTAATAACATCATGCCCCGAGTCGATTCAACTGAATTTGAAAGCAGTATTTCCTTTTCAGCAAAAAAACATACTAGGTATAGGTAGCTTCCCTCAACGTTCATTCTTCATTACCTATACCCAGTTGAAATGACAATGAGATAGGCACGCACTGTTTTGAGGTGATTGACATAGACCAAAACGGATCGCAAGGACTTGAGTCGTGTGTAAGGTAAGTGTTTCGAGATGAAAATAGTAGTGTTAGTATCATAATATATGATAATATCGAAATCTACATCAGACTTAAACCTAACTCAAGTGATTGCAAGGCATAGTTTCAAGGGACCTTTACCATCGCAATATTTCACATTGATCAATGGTGCATTAACGGCAATGATCCCATTAATTAATATTTCACCCGAATGTATTTGAATTTTTTTTTATAATGCATCTCCACGACACCGAAAGTATAGGTTATATAATACGGAAATATATCCTGAACGACTGGGGCCCTGATGTCATTGTGATATATTCGACATCGGAGACGCCGGAAAATTTTAAGACAGGCGTTGACTGAGTAATTATTATACCCATTGTTGAATCACTTACTATGTCCACCCATTCAGGTATGATTTAATATGATCGTTTGGAGGGTAATGGAGGTGTTTTATACTTGTACATTTCATGTTTTTTGTGAGCTCGTTTTTTTTTCAAAATTTCGGAATCAATAACTCAGATTTACTCAACAGATAAAAGATAATTCCAACAATACAAATCGTTATGATTGAGAGACGAGACAAAGGCTCCATACATTGTCAATCAGAACTCTCTACATTTCCACCGATGCAATGGTGTCAGGAGCTGTTACACATCGACTTTCTTCACATTAGTTTATCATAGCCTAGCATAGTTTCATTGTTCGGGTCAATGGAACTTTTACCTTCATTGGCGTCTCCTGGAAAGTGTTGAGGGGAGAAATCCATAATAAACTCACTACCAACAAATGCTAAGTATCTCATACGGCCACCATTGGAAGCTCTTTCCAAACACATGGATTCCCTGCCTCCTCCTAATGGCCTCTGGGACGTTTTTATTCTTCGTAGAACACACACATTTTAAGAAGCATTATTGACAGGTGTTTTATAATTCCACGTGTTAACCCAGAGAATCCCCCTTCTGTCTCCCGAGTCAGAGTTGAGCCAACTAAGCGTACCGGAGCACTAAAAGGATAATTGATAACACTAATCAGTCTGACGTTTACATGCAAAGTCACCAAAAGCTAGCCCACATGTTCCAAAGGCGCAATCTCGCGAGATATTATCAGTCACGTGATGAAATCCGATTGCCTTATTGCCTAGTTGGTAGGGTATACGTGATAGGCCCGTTGCGTGCACAGAAAGGCATTCTGCTATAGTTTACCCCAATTTACATGAGGTGAGCACATCTGTGAGTCGTGAAAATGGGACCCTCGTTGTGGGTCTTGCAATTACGAAACTGTCAATATCGTTGTAGCTGTTATACTCCTTATCAGATTCTCAGAAAATCGCGGCATTTGACCCATATATCATGATCTTGCGACTTTATACTTACACCGTTCGAGATATTTAGGGCTTCTAGCTGCTGTCTTAGATCGACACATCGACATGGCATTTTGTCTAGAATCGATAATCGACATTTTTCTTTTCTTATGATCGACAACTCAAGAGGTATAGCCATTGACAAACGGCTGAAGAACTGTCTTACTGACAAATGCTGTTTCGTTATTAATATACAAGAGTAGTGGGAGCGCCCCCTACGCACACTCCTACCCAACGTACGTCGGAGGATGTTTCAAATCAGTATCTCAGGGTGGAAAGACTGCGATGTGAAAGGGGATTTTTGTTTGTTAATTTAGCTTTCTTTGATTAGAACTTCGGTTCACCATAACTGTCGATGAAAGACAAATCATAATATAGTCCATACCAAAAACACATGTACTCTAGATATTAGATACACGGATAAAATGTTAACCATCCAATATATTTTTGGACAGACTGTACATCAAGCTCCCTGCCACCAGAATCCCAGGCTTTTCTGCCCTGGCCACCATGACATCCATATATCCCTATGAGAACCTGACCACCAGAGGTCAAACCTTGAGTAGCCATTAGGTCATGGGACGGTTTGATGTGCCACCTGTACCCGAATGCTCTGTGTTTTGATCCAGGGGCTTCAATGAAGATGTGTCGCTTGCAATGCTACGCTTTTCCCATTAGGAAGAAATAGTGACCAATGCAATTAGATTGAATATACTGTCTATATATACTAGGAGAGTATAGTGTCGCTGTATCTCTGCTTAAGGCAAAGGCCGATATATATTGATTATATATTAAATAGTAAATTATATTCTATCATGTAGTATGTACATTATTTAAGATGGCTTCATGTGTCAATGGGTAGAGCAAAGAAAAAAATCTAAAGGACAAATTTGGCATCTCCAAACTGGATTGATAACCTTTCCAGTACAAACCATTCGTAAATTAAAATAAGTACAATCTTTAACAACCTCATTGCATCCAGGTAGAACATATCACCCACCTCATAACATGTGTTACTCCTACTTTCTAAATATTCATGAATACTTTCACCTCACTCCCTCAACCACCTCATTTGCCACAATTCCTACTTCTTACCCCAAACCATTTTTCTCCTTCCAATTATATATTTTTTTTTTGTCAAACGGTATGGTATTCCTATGTACATCTGTCCCTGTCACACAGGGTGGGATTCTATTGCCAGACAAGAAGCATCCTGAAATTTCTCTTCTGTAATTGAACTATATCCTGAGGATGAATACATGCAATCCCTCAAACAATACCCTGTTGCGAAAGTGTAATGTGCCCATGAAAGGGGAGACATCTGATTCTTATTCATAACATTTGGACTCCCTTCATATAAGAATAAAGAAAGCGTGCCGCTGAATTATGCAACGCTAGCAGGTTTGATGAAAAGGAAAGGCTGATAGCCGGGCGACCCCCAATTCCTTCTAAATTAATCTATTGTTTCCAAGGTTCTAATTATTTTGCAAGGCAATGGGGGCGGGGTTAGGTAATTCCGTAGGCGAGATGTTATTAGACATGAGTAATGGTGTGAATAGAGGGAGCTGAGGCAGAGGTGAAGGGGACGAGTTACGACAATCTGTTATCCCGGCCATGAAGTAATAGACCCTTATAGGATGCCGCTTCTTCGCACCCTGTATGTAAATTGATATTATAAAATTCCATTTGATTATATTGATACCTATGCGCCTTCATATGAATTTGCCAATCATTCATGCTATATTCATGCCTGGTAGTCTCGCAGTAATGCAAATTGTGGAATTATCCCCTCTTGATAAAGACTTTCAAGAACTCTGCCTTAAACCTGCGTTGTTGTCCTTAAAAGTACGGAGATGTATAATTTACTCCACGTTGATGGATGTACCACATTCTATTTGTATGGGCGGGAGTAGTGTGGTAATTTGCTCCAGTTCAACGCGTGTGGTATGACTTCCTGCCCCCAGTACACATAGACATATAAGGTTAGCATAACAACGACGGAGTAAATATAGAACCTAAATTCGAATATGTCCGAGGTGTTGTTTTTTTCCGTAACCCACTCGCCTATCGGCTCATGGGCCACGAAAAAAACCAAACATCTCGGACAGTGCAATAGTGTCCCTCGTACCACATTCTCATCAGGTTCTATCTATACAAGCAACAGTCAGTATAATATTTGATGCCCATCAAAATTGCAGCTATTGATATATATGCCTATATTTGTACCGCTTCTTCTTTACCGATAAGGAGCTCGTTTTATCACAGAGGAAAACCAAGGAGGGTCTAGAAACTTTGGCTTTTGTTAATCTTTATGTTCCCCCTGTTATACCTTCGCACGATACTGAAAAATAACCTAAGCTTCTGCGTTTGAATGATGACAGTGTTGGTGGCTATGTTTTATGCATACATGAAAGTCGCAACATATGTTTGAATTCTCAATTTACTGTGGCTTTGGCCAGACCTCATCCTCTGCTGATACACAATGTACATGTACTTAGAACCCCAAGTTATGAACAAGTTGAACTCAAAGAGACGTGTGTCGACTTGTTAACTTAAGGTCAAAGAAAAAAAGAAGTACTCATTGCGGTTAACATAGGCCAATATGGGTGTAAACGAATGCTTATGAAATAAAGAGAGAAACAATCTTTCCCCTTCAAAGAAATCGACTCTATTCAGATAATGTTTGCTACAGATATATTTTGATTTTTGATTTTGCCATGCAATTTTCATAGCCATCCTAAAACTTGAAAACAAAATATAGTTAGATGTTGAGTTTTACCTGTAAACATAATACAGGACAATATAATTGGTCTGTCTAGTTTGTTGTAATGTTTGTATTAAGTAGTAATATAAAAAGAACTACACTTTTAACAATCTATAATCGAATTTTAAAGAATCAGGGTTATAATTCAACTACAATGCGATCCTTAAATGTTTCCCCATGTTTTATAGAGCAATCAGCGAGGAATACAGAGTTAGATGGTGCATATATTCAGTGTCACAAGTAAGCAGGAGAGTATTGTCGGAGTGCGCAATTGACAGTGCATTGAGATGGGAATCCTGATGGAACTAATTGTCTCCTTAATGAGGCCAGTTGGGTTCTGGCTGGTACGCAGATGACATAGAATTCTACAAATATACAGATATAGGCCTAAGCGGATATATACGACGAATGGTTTTAAGATGCACCAGAAGCTGATGTTAGTAAATTTGATCATTGCTTTAGAGCCCGTGCTCGCAGCGCAGATAGAAAGGCTAGATAATTGTCATTCAGTGTTTTAGTGTACATTCTCTCACATTCGACGAGTCCAGAAATGGGCTCTGTGGAGTGTGGAAGCCTGGGGAAAATAAAGCAAATTCTCAATCTCAGAGACCTACTCCCTGAACCGTTTGCAACTGATTTCAATATTGACTTTATCATATGCGCATCCCTCTTGAGAGGTGCAATAAGTGGGGTGCAATAAAAATATACTTATGGTATGCGTACTATAAAAATGCAGTTGTCAAACATAGCTCTGTTGATATGCTTCGCGGAGTCTTGGCTCTCCGCAAAGCATGTCAACTAATTCACACTGAGTGAAAGTAGTCAGGAGTGCTTGGACTATCTCTGATAATTTTTCAGTGATACCTGATGATATATGATCAAATTTTATGCACATATAATACATATAGAATGGAATTCGCCGTCGTAATCGAAAATTTATTAGACTTGATTAGAATTTCGTCCAATAAATTTTCGATTACTGATGGTTCGTTCCATTCTGTCTATTTATGGAATACTCATGCTACATTACAATGCTTCTTGTCCCCTAAAAGGTAAAAGGTAAAAATCCAGTTACTAATTAGGTCTTTGCACCAGCTCAATTACACTGTATATAGTTTTCTCATAAAGATATCTCAACACTGATGAAACCTCAACGTATTATGAGGCCCATAATATTATGTTGAACAATATTGTATTGCTTTTACCCCACAAAGGGGGATGTGGTTTAGATGTCTAGATAGGCGAGGTGTCTTCAGAGAACTGATTTTCTATATATAGGTGCTATAAGCTTCATCATGCAAGCAGATACTGTATTTGAATGATCTTCCATGAAAGCATATGAAGTTATGCGCACAGTGCATCGCATACTGTGCATTGCAGATGGGAAATCATCAGGATTATACCAGGCTAGGTGTCAGTGTCGTACAGAAACATATCCTCCTCTTTGAAATTCAGTCCATGTGTGCATGAAAGATGATCCTGTGGCACAATGCCATTCCAACATTTACAACTAGGAACAGGGAAAAAGAGATTAGATTGTTAATAGTCCTCCTATCTAGCCATCCGACGTTGGGGTACTGAGCGTTCACGAATGCTGATAAAAACTCCGATTATATGTAATGACCCTTGTTTTGTAGGAGGAGGATTATAACACAGACAATTAAGCCTCTACTATCATTACATGGTTTATTCAGTTTACTGAGGAGATACTGATTATATAGCATATGATGAGTCAGGTGTGTGGATGAAATATAAGGAAGTATACTGTAGAATAGTTCTATAATGTTGCAGCATGACAAACAGTTCCACCTAGGGGACGAATACAATGAAATGTACGCTTCGCAATGTTGCGCAGCTCTTGCGTGTACAATATAGCATGTTGATTTCACTAAGTAGTATAAGGAAAGGTGCATATGTGTATGGCACTATATATATGATATTAAGAGAAAAACTAGTACATAACTCATTGCACTTATTAAAAAAGACGTATATACATGTATGTATAGGCTTACATATTCCCCACCTCGAATATCCTATAACTCACACCTGTATATTTGGAACAGAATAAGCAGCTGCACTGCTCTTAAATTAGCTTCACCAAATAAACCTTGAAGACATCGCACTGATATTTTGTATGATCAAGTGCAAAGACGCTAGATACGACGGTAATACATGATGATTATCTTCATTATCGTCATTACTAGAGTTCCAGATGAAAGCAACGGTTTGCAAAAACTGTATTAATGGAAGGGGATACTATTGGTAGAGGCAACTAAGTCAGAAATGAATTTAAGGGTAATTTGTTTCCAAAATAAATGAACAAAGAAGATGTGTAGCTGGATATTGGTAATTTTCAAGTTACCGCAACCACATTCAGGTGGCGGGTCTACTCAACATGCTTAAACTGCTAAGGAATATGTTATATACCTATTCAGTTTTCTTGCCTTTACAAATTGTTCATCTCAGTGCCATTGTAAATTCTCTGAATTCCTTGCACTCTAAGACCTTCCACCCGACATTATTCCAGTATATGGGATATATTTGATAAATTACAAATGTGTATGTAAACATAAGCATGCAATGAATGAAAACATTTAAAATGAATGATACCTTCGTATACCAGCCTTACTATCTTCTATTTTGAGACCCTAGTACACTATAATGGTTGAGATCGATAGGGCGTCTTAGTGACCTGGCAGCAAGGGGACATCAGAGTAATGAGAAGGGTTTATTGAATCATAAAGCAAGCCAATGCAATCCATCAGTTTGACCCTACCACAACGGTGATGAACACTGTGGGACAGTATTATCATATATACGCAACCTTTGGTCACCGCTCCAATTTCACTTTGCATTATTTTGTCCTCGTATAGAACCCACACTCGCCCCCAAGAGAACACCCTTCGGTTGGCGGCAAGGGGAGGAAGCATGCAGTCAGAGAGGCTAGAAGAAGATGACGCCTCACTTCCGCATCCGGTGACGAACGCATGCGCAGGGTGTCCTGCCCATATTGGCTGTGTTTGTCAATGGAATTAATTCACGCCAGTGTGGAAATTATGTGTGCTTGCGGACTTACATTAGGCTGGGATGAATGAATCAAGAAAACATCAGGGTGTTTCTACCCTAGAGAGGGAATGCCATTACTTCTGGCCTCCAACCATTTCTTTTCAACCTAGGTGCCTGTCAGTGAGCCCTTGGGAGAAATTGGCCCTCGTCTGATGTATGAACTGTAGAACTCTGTGCGAACACTGGGCAACAGACAGAGGGACCCCTAAAGCTCTCTCCGGAGCATTTTTTCGCACTCCAATTGAGCTAGCATATCCATGTTGACATAGCTTCAAGAAGATAGCTCGTTGTGCTTCTGTTGATCCACACTTTTTCTTATCCGGCTCAGCCATCGTAAAAGGCCCGTAATGCAGTCTTCTGTGGTACGACCACACTGCGGGTCTTGGTGGGCACAGCGTAAGGTAACCAGGGTATTTTCGGACGTGCAATTATCTTGCTGATGAATAATATATCAAAGTGTATGTCATGTCGTTGAGGCTTTTTTTTACGTGAGCACTATTCTTGCCTCACCTCCACATTTTCCTAGAGTACTGTTACCGAGCGTAGTCCTTTATAAAGCGCGTGTATATTTAGGTCAATTCTCTTTTGTGTATTTTGGAGAATCTCCGTCTATTTTAGCGTTTAAATGGCATGTCATGCATAGGACACTGTCCCAGCTGTGTGGTTTTAAATTGTCTCGATATGTTGTAATAATTGCTTTCCATATTTCCTTTTATTATAGCAGGTCGTTTCATATGACCTTGATATAGTATCTATAGTTTATCTTAATAATAAATCTATAATTGTATGGTTTTTGACTATATAATTTTTTTTGTATCATTGCGATTTAAATCAGCTTATACTGAGATTAGTGTATTAATTGCATAATGTCTGGCTAAATAAAAATCTACAAAATCAAACAAACTATACTTGGGGTAAAATTAATTTGTCAAAAAAGAAAATGCAAGTCCATACTCGGAGTAAAATTGATTTGTCAAAACAAAATATGTACCCTATCATCTCCCGGTCTTTTCCTCCCTTCCTCTTTCTCCTGTATTTATAAGCAACACATTAATACAACTTTTATATTCATTATAATTGTTTGAGAAGCGACAGAAAAGTGTGTAGTCAGCCACCATAGTGATTTCGAATTTTAATACACTAATGAATTATAGAAAATAATATCACATACCAAACCCAGAATAATGTTCCTAACAAAATATTCTCTGCATACCCTTACCATAAAAACCTACTCTGTCTGATAAATCACTGAGACGCTACTTAATGGTGCTGATGGGTACTGCTCCTTTTATGGATGAGCAATATCCTCTGGTTATAATTGCTGGGATATGGTCTTCCCAAGATGGATTTACCCCTACATATTTCAATCCCATTGTCATACTCCAAATCATAAGGGCATAGCCAGTATTGCAATTTGTAGAGTATCAATTCAACTTAATCATATATATTCAATCATGCAGCACATTGTGATCCATAGGTCACGATGCTCTTACCATCATGGTGTTACAACTAGTGTAACACAAAGGGTAACAAAGTAATGAAGTTTATAGAAGTATTTATTCCTTGTACAGGTATATAATGTGATGGTATAACCTAGTTGGAATCCGGCAGACAACTGATGAGTAAGGGGTCAGAGAGCCCCTGATATACTAGGGGAGGCTTACCATCAGGTCTGCCTCCCACCCTCATTGGGGGGCGTGGCCAGACCAATGAGGGTGAGGGATTGCTCATTATAGAGGTAGCCTCCATGAAGGTAGGAGCTACGGTGAAGGTAATGGCATATGGCCATTAATAATTACAATTTTAGGTACATTAAT
Source organism: Sthenelais limicola (assembly GCA_942159475.1). Classification (NCBI taxonomy): domain Eukaryota; kingdom Metazoa; phylum Annelida; class Polychaeta; order Phyllodocida; family Sigalionidae; genus Sthenelais; species Sthenelais limicola. The sequence goes on along the minus strand of OW804096.1, from coordinate 108,265,331 downwards.
ATATTATGACACAATGAGTTATAACATATTATCTCCCAATCACTATACATCCCTCCGCCGATGAGATATTAATTAAAGATTGATTGTGGCATAAGGCTTAAAGTTATATAGCATTATGTAATAGGCAGATGCATTATGTAAGATAATGTAATAGAAAACATGAAATTGAGGTGACATATTGCAATTGTCACCTGTACCAGGATATGATGTAATGAAAATATATTACATGATGTTGCATAATCCCATGTAAATGATTATACAATAAGAATTGATGATTGACATAGGGTCTGTGAGTATTAATGCAGTCACAGTACTGCGTAGCCTTGCATAATAATTACGCAATTAAGATAATTTATGACTAAATTAAAATTATGAAAAATACATGGGCTACAGTGCCATGTAATGTTACGTAATAAAACGTAATACAAGTTATGAAATTTGTATAATTAAATTACTTATGCAATGTTACGTGAGGTTACGTAATTAAAGATGGAAAGATAAGAAAATTAAATTTAATTAACCAAATTCAATGAAATTGAATTAAATTAAATTGAAACAAATTAAATTGAATCAAACCATGCAGTGGCTTAATTGCTTGCGTAAGATTATGTTATAGTAAGTCATAAAAATTATGCTAAAATACAGCCAACAAAAGTTAACGTTATAAGATTAAAATTAAAGATAACCAGTGGCTGAATGGCCATGCAATATTACGTAACAAGTTATGTAATTACAATTAAGTTTTTGCGCTAAAAAAAGTATGATGGCTGCCGAGGTTAGTGCTGTTGGAGCCTACCTCGGAGCATCGTTCAGCTTTTATGACTGCATGAGGCCTTCTGCCTATACAAATACATAGAGATAGCATTATGAAAAATGGCATAATTAGGGGGAGAATTATGTAATATTGTGTAATGAACGGATGGTACACATACACTAGACATAGATGGAGGTAAATAGAAGGTTAGCCAGAGAAAATACCTTTCTGCCAACCTAATAATCAAAGGTTTTTAACCCTGGATATTTATACAGAAATAATAAAAACAAAGCATCAAAAAGAGCTCATAGATCTGACCAAATTCGATAATATACATTCAATGATTAAATAGATATACACAAGTATAGGCAGGCAGATTCAGGATGGCGAATCCATCCCCCAGATCTATTGTTGGATATTGCGAGTAAATGTATTAATTTTTGAGTTAGGCTCTTAAGATGAATAATTTTCTTGTCGAATTAAGTTTAAAAAAGTCTCTGTTTAACACTAAGATGAGTCTATAGGGTATCCTCCCCGGTGGAGATGTTCACCACTCCGTTGGTGTATAGCTGTAGGAACAACAGAGTCTTGAATGATATGGAAATAGTAATTAGACATAGCAAAACCTAAACCTTTTATCATTTACCTTATAAACCTTTTATCATTTTCCATACCAAGTAAAGGCCATATGCCATATTTTTCTTGGGACACCTGTAAGTGGAATAAATACTTCTATAAACTTCATTACTTTGTTACCTTTTATGTAACACTAGTTGTAACATATTGGTGGAGAACCCGGGCAGGCAACTGATGAGTAAGGGGTCAGAGAGCCCCTGATATACTAGGGGAGGCTTACCATCAGGTCTGCCTCCCACCCTCATTGGGGGGCGTGGCCAGACCCATGGGGGTGGGGGATTGCTCATTATAGAGGTAGCCTCCATGGAGGTAGGAGCTGCGGTGAAGGTATAGGCATATGGCCATTAATAATTACAATTTTAGGTACATTAATATATTATGACACAATGAGTTAGAACAATGGTTAGAACAATGGCTGAGCAGACTTACACCTAATTGTCGGTAGTAAATGCGATAGCCAGTCACTTCAGGATGGATAATCGAACTTGGATAGACAATAGGCTTGCATCTGGGAACAAGGACGAGACAATTTGTTAAGGCACGGAGATGCAATACTCCTTTGTCATATGGGAAACTAAATCACACCTTTCCTGCTAATATGTAACTTTCATAGAAAGATTAATAATGCGATGTCTTTCTTAATTGCATCCACAATATATCACATTGCCACTAGCACGGATCTAATTAGGATATATGGAATATTCTGCTTAAAGCTATTGACAGAATTATTAGGATGCTATGAACTGATTTATCTTCATTCCCTAGATAATGGGTATAAAGTATTGTAGACGCTTCCCACTAAAATATTGCATATGTATGTGGTAAAAAGGACTGTGAACATGCATTCTCTCATAAGAATACTGAACACCCACTGCACATTCACCTAGATTAATAACACCTTGGTTTTATCACAATTCTGAAACATTTAGTCACCTGTTTTTCAGTGGGAGATGTCTCCTGACCTGGCAAGTGTGAGAGGACACCTCCAGAAAGGCAGACGGCTCCTAGGTATGTGAATTCAAATGAACGTACTTAGCTTAGATTAGGAAGGTTTGGCATGGGGTATTTTCCTGCCTAAATTCTCCCCTCTTGCTATTGATTCCATCCTCTCCCGTTCCATACTGCTTATCTCAAATAAAAGAGAAATCGAGAAGCTCTGTTCTTCATTATTGCTCCCTTTTTATTCATCCGCAATATCGGTATTATGATACACGATGGCCTAAAACTCGAATCCAATATATACCAGTCCTCTATCATTCGTGGAGGAGTATCTTCTTACCTAAGTACGAGGGTGTCTGAGAAAGGGATCTTTTCGGATTTCTCCCTCTTAAATGGAAAATGATATCTTTGATACTCCAACAATTAGTGAAGTATATAATGGTCTCTCATAGTTCCTTCCCGTGAAAACTTGTGACAAACAGCTTAGCATGAATGAAGCTTCCAAAAGGAAATAAATTACCTCAAAATACTCTTGGTGTACATGCGCAGCACAGCCAACACCACAATGGTAAAGTATCATAGTCGGCCGGGTGGCCGTCCGTGGCAATGGATATCTGCCTTAATCCATATTATGCAAAATATCAAGAAAATGTAAACGGTCCTTCTCTACCATAGTACTGTTAGAAATCTTATTTCTATAGGATAAATTTCAGGCAACCCTAAACGCTGTTCTCTACAATGTCATGTTAAGATGTGCACTTTCGAAATTTGCCATTTTGATGTTGCCATTTTGCCATTTTCAAATTTTATCAATGTTTGCTCCCATTCATTTTGTTCAGCACTAAAACTGAATAGATATATGATATTTTTTACATGAATAAGAATATCTCATCGGTTTTTCGATGAGATATGATGTAACGGGCGGTTTATAACATTTTTGGATGAAATAGTTATTAATTAAAGCGGTAATTCGAAAAAATGGACAGACATAAGAAAGAATGATTGATTTTAAAGTGGGGCTATTAGGCTCAATCGGTGGTGAGAAAATACATATTTAAATATATCATCTGAGTCAACAAAAAAGATGTATGAAGCGATGGTAAAGTCGTTTGATTCGATCTGCGATAGATTATCTGGAGAGAGCTATTCTGTGAGAAGGGATATTCCTGATAATAATATGGAATATGGAAATATGGTACGATATTCTCGACCTATGAAAAGAAATATGATACTTTAGTCTTTTCAATTTAGAGTTGTGAAAAGGTTAATAGTATGTAACAAATATTTAAAAAGAATAGGTATCAAAATGCCGATACTGTGGCGAGATTGACTACATTTTTCACTTTTTTTAATAGACAATAGACAACTCGATTTGGAGAAACCTAGTCAACTGGGCGAAAAGAAATCAATTTGTGAGTGAAGAAGCTGTTAGTAATATAAATGCGGTCTACATCCTTCGCGGTTTTCCTGGGAACGAAAAGAAACAGAATATGTTAGATTTTATACTGCTGAACTCAAGGTTTTATGTTTATGAGACCAAAGTGTGTATGTTTGAGTTCTGGAGAGAGCTGAAAGTCAGCTTAAGAACCTCAAAAGATGAATAAAACAGGTAAACTAAAGCCCATCTGATCACCATCAGAACTTCACGATAAATTCAAGATAGGCACACGTTTGCTAGGGAATTCAGTATATAGGAAGGACGTTCGTTTGAGTTACCTTAGCGTAATTGACTCAGTAATAATTATGTCTAATTGTCTAATAGTAATTCCATGACATTCCTACCATTTCACGGGCTGTTTATAAGTGGTCGCAATATGCCGGTGGACTGCATACCATAACCATGGTATAATGCCCTCGTCGGGGGCCTTATTAGTTTTTGAAAGAATTCAGGATAGCCATGAAGTTTTTAGCATCGCCGTAATACCGTATGCCACAACAGTGTTTGTCCCAAGATTGCCAAGGCCCAAACTTATGAATGTGACCTTTAGCAGCGGTGAAGGTGAGAAACGGACTGACACATTCAAGAACGGCTGACACTCGGTGACACCTCAACAGATTACACTGTCAGAAGGAACCCTCTGAGACGGGTGTCTGCCCCAGGGTAAATGGACTGGAGAGATGCTCTCCTTCCCGAGGGAGGCAAATGAGTCTCGGGCTGACTTCTCACTCCAGAGTTGAAAGGTCTACTCCAGGTTGACACCTTTCGGGTCAATTGGTGCGGTGTAATTACAAACGGAGGAGAGGGATATTGTCCTTTTTGGTGCTCTTATTGAAAATGGCGGGTGGGTCTTTTTCTATTAGTTTTCCAAGCCCAGGTGAAACAGGGATGAGTAACTCGGTTAGAGGCCTGTTTCTCTTCCATGTTCTGTAGGACCTGCATGCAGATAGATATCATATACTATAGTGTTGGACAAGCATTTTTTGCATTCTTGCCTCGCGAAACAGTTTATTCCTACGAGCTGACAAAACCAACAATTCTTTTCTAGTGATAACTCTCCATCAAAATCCATCTTTTTTGAATGTTCAAATGCGAGGTGACGTTGCAAATACAAATATGTTACGCGTTTGATATTTGGTCCATTGCTTGACATGAAAGGAATACAGATTTATTCAGCAGAGTTTTCCTTATTCCGTTTTTTAATAAGTCAAGTGTGGATTACAGGTGCCGACTGATAATCTTGATATTCATTTGGCGGCCGTGTGAGTGGAGAACGTGGGCGACGAGCATCCGCATAAATATTTCATACAACTATTAATAGAAATCGTATCCATATTGATCAGCTGGGCGTTGTTTTTCAGAAGGTAATTGGTTTTCAGGTAATTATGCTGAGCCTAGTGGATGATTATTTGATTATGTGAAAGAACACGATATTGTAGGATTGGTGTAACTCGAGTTGTACGATTATTTACCTTTGTCCTGAGATAAGTATATAGCATTTTTTATTATAATATCATAAGTATTTGATCTGACATGGTGTTATCGCTTTTGATTGAATTGTAAGTGTTAAACCACTAGTGATTTAATGAGAAGTGTCTAATGAGTTTATCGTCAAACATTGAAAAATAATATAACTTTAAAATCTTCCGTTATAATATAGTAAAAGAGTTAACTAGTATTTAATTCACAGCGGAACACGTGATATCACAATTGCTCCAGACTGCTTCGCGATTAATATATTGATTAGGATGGTTAGAACGTCCAAGTTGCATTCAAGGATGCTATTTATAAAGCATTTTGAATGAACATTTTTCAGATGGTGGAATAATAATTTTTATTCCTTTGACCCACAACTTCAAATAAAGGGGAACGTGCTTAAGACGGCTTGGAATCAGCCATTTCCAACTCTCTGGTCTCTGGTTCCTTTCATTACTTTTATTGTTTAAGTTTAAAAAGATGTTAAGAATATATTTTCATGTGTCCTACACAGTACTGCTATTCTCTCATACATTGGATATCTCCTGACAAAGACCATTACAATTGCCAGTGATGTATTAATATTAACAAAGGCATTTTTCAGAAAAGAGGAAAGACAGCCCTGAATAGATCTCTTTCCCTTTTCTCTTTAAGGTCGAAGATATTGTTACAGGAAGGCAGACGAGTCTCCCTTGTTAGAATGACCTCTGTGACCTTAGTTCTTGGAAGTCACTCAGTCCACACGTCCCAGTACATAGATCTATCCACACCCTTTCTTAAAACTCATCTGTGGACGGGTGGGACGCGTGGGACGACTTAACCTGTCAACACCTTTCCACTATTTTATGTCTATTTTATTGCTTGTCTTGTATATAAGGCCCACTGTAGGCCGAATAAGATTGTCACTCCCTGTTGACCATTCCATGGATGATGATGTGAACCTGTGTAAAGAATAAAGCCTTGCTGAAACCATATTCCTTTTCTCTGATGTCTGACTAGATCGAGCGCATGCCGAACCGTCTGAACCCAAGGTCACGAGCACCATTGCCATTTAAGTTACTTATCTTGCTAAGTCCCTCTTCTGTGTTAGCTGCCACGCTACCCCTGATAGCTGACCATTGGAATTGACTATGTACTTGAACCTAACTTAGAACAACTTTGGGACGAACCAGCCACTAGCAACCAATCATCTCCCCTTCTTCCTCCTAGCGGTCAAATAACGAATAACATTAATTCCCACTCCAACAATATACAACGTTTTAGACTAGGCCCAAAATGGAAATAGATGGATATTTAAAGTGGTTGAGGCGTTTTATAGTAGAAGCATTACAAGACTTGTTCTTAGACAATTAATATGTGGTAATTCCAAATCTGGCGGATGACAGAGCATATTTTCAATATTTACAAGATGGCGGCCATTTTTCAAAATGGCCACTTATTTTAAGCTGTGTTATCTGTTTATTCATAATAGCTTTAATAATATTTGAGCTAGATCCTTCAAATTTGGTTTAGTGTTAAAGAAGTTATTGTTGAATTATCCAAATAAATATTGGTGACCTTTCTCCAGGTCAAGGTCATTTGTAATGAGGTCAAATGTCAGATATCATTATTTTTGCTGTATAATCAAACAGACAGAGGGGCCTAACTTGCTGAAATAGGTTTAGACTGATTCTGGCCAAGGAATATGTCTCAATGATATCAATTTAGTGTTAGTGACCAATTTAAGCAATCCAAGATGGCCTCCATTATGGCCGTGAAAAGGTCAGAAGCACTATATTCTGCAGTAAAAGTTACTTAAGCACCACCAGAGAGAACCTTGCAAAGAGACCTCTCCCTAGGCTATGGTTGTTTTTTGTTCAGGAAGTTGTCTGAATAATGTCAATCTGACATATTTCAACATTTTTAGATTTCCAAGATGGCTGCCAATATGTCTGCCCAAATAGTAGCTTCATTAATAATCATCAGATTTTGAAGTGCAGCATACTGAAACATAGCTTTTCAGGGGTGCAGAATTCATTAAACATGTCTGAAACAACTTTGGATAGAATATTAAAAAGATAGTGTTGCCATAGCACCCAATATATTAATCAATGCATCATAGCTGTATTCATTATAAAGATGAATGAAGCTTTTAAAACAAATTCATTACCAAGCAAAGACATTAGTGTCTTGGCACTTCCAGACTAATGCTATATAGTTTGGCACTTCTTTCCATTATAGGGAAGGGGGGAAGATAGAAGGGGGGAAAGGCCAACTACTTAGGTCATTAAAGTAGCTTAAAGGGTGGTCTCCACTGGCTGCGTTAAGCTTTGCAGTAAACTCTACGGTAAGCCTTGAGCTTAGCTAAGCAGAGCTTACTGCAGCCAGTGGAGACCACCTTTAAAGTGTCATTAAGAACTGCCTACCTATGATGGCTAAGCTAAGACAGGAGGAATTGTGCCCGCAATTGGGCTGAGGGGGGGGGGGGTAGTGGAGGCTATGAACTAGCTGTTCTTTTTATGAGGATTTTAATCAATTAAAAGGGACTAATGGAATTCCTTCTTCCACACATCAACATCAGAGAGAAATCACCAAATTATAGTTATCCTGCCATAAACTATACATACACTGTATTGTGATCAGAATCCAATTGAGTAATGCAGGCATACATGCAGGGATAGTAGTCATGGGGCATCACTGGTATTGAGAATCCAAGGACCCTAATCTGACACAGTTTATATTGATAAGGGTTTCTGATATGTGCCAGCTTTCATGTAGACTTCTTTGTTAATAGCTTCATCATGTGCATTGAGCAGATGTAAGATATGTTTCTTGACCACATTACAACAGAGTAAATTTTGGTGTTAACACAGCTCAATGCTATCCTTATATCACCCTTCCCATGCAAACATAAGAGGGATTAACAGTCCAATTCTGATGTACTGCAAAGAACTCAATCACTTAGATAGAGACTGTCCACTGTCAGTACCTGGGATGAAAACCTTTCCAAAGCTGCCTTGTTTTCATAGCAAGAAAGTAAGTCTTGTAATTTGTGTAGAAGCAGTAGCCCTACTATCTACAGGAATGCAAGTTGTGTTTTAGTTGATGGATTTCCTTCAATCCGATCATTACCAAAATGTGTAATTCATTTCCCATATCAAATGTTGTTCATTAATGAACTGACAGAATAGCTTGTCCATCTACCCCAGAGTAGACCCAACCCTTGCATTGGAATATGGAGAGCTATGTACCAGTAGTGGCCTGCATCACTCCCTTATCAGCCAAGGTTTTGCCACCAGCTCAGTGGAGTGATATCACCAAATTGCTGGTGGAATTTCTATGTAGAAGAGTAGCATGTACAATGCTATTAGGGCACATACCATCAATTTTGAATTCCCCAACTTGCATCCCTGTACCCATCATTTCTTTGATGGGATGTCCTTCCTTCCTTTTCCACCTTGTGCCTTCTTTAATGGACAGTGGATTGCGTCATCAAAAACAACATCAATACAATGAAAGTGATGGCCATATCCAAAGGCAGCACCTGAAGATTTATCTGACATATCTCCAATGTCTGTCTAGTTTTCTGTCTCACACAAAGCAACAAGGCCTTCACCATCAACAATAAGAGCTGAATCATCTAGTATGTTGAGGGTCTTTGGACAAACAATTCCCATCATAAGTGTATCCATCAGGATAGCTTACTGTCCTCTTCTAGGGCTTCTGGTGCTGCTAAAGAAGGAGGATTTAAAAGCAATTCATGCTTTAAAACATTAGAGAGATTGATGTATCTCCCTGCCTCATATCAGACTTCTAATTTCTGAAGAATGGAGTCTGTTATCTTTGGTTTTGTTTGGTCTTTTGCGAATTAAGCAATTCATGGGCAGTTCCATTTGAAATTTGAAATCTACTAGATCCTCATGGTTCTCAGTCATCATTTTCTCTGCTTTGTTGTCCTTTGACAGGCAAGGTTAATTTTATTTCCTCCATCAACTTTCCCATGGACAGCTTCATTAGTGGTTGCTCCAAATATCTCTCTGGTACCTTGGGATATCTCAGACCTATGCTTGAGACCCATCACATGAGGGAACAAGGCCTTTTGGTTAGACCAACTATTTCCTGGCTTTATTGGGGTCAACTTGATTGAATTGCTTCTTTCATGACAAATTCATAACAAACTTCCCTCTAAATTCAGCCAGTATAGCCTGTGGTGGCATTTCCATCTCTGTCACATATTGCTCCCCACTTTGCATAGTTCAGGTGGCTGTATCTATAATTGGTAGAAATATGGGAGCATTCCACAGGCCATCACTCTGGGCATATAATTATGTGAATTGAAGAAGGATTGATACAATGCCCAGGTCTTTTATTCTGTTTCCTCAACAATTTGTTGGTGGTTGTCTGAAATTCATTAGAAACACAGCAACAGAAGGCTGAGTTTAGAGTTTGGTGCCCACTAGTGGCCATTTTCTCTCAGTAGATTCAAGTTCTTGTATAAACATATAACAGCAGCAGGACATTGATGAATTCAGTCCTATCTATCAAAATATGAGTAAATTTGGTGAGGTTGTGTACATCCATCACACAACAGGGCATCTGCATGTGTGACCAATGATTACATACTATTTGTAATAGCTGAAAATGCACCATTAACTTTCTTTCTCTAAATAGTATGCTGTATCCTTACCAGCTGTAATCTGTAAGTCAGGATTGGCTTCCCCACCAATCACAAACCATTGAAGATTGATATCACCAGACATTTCCCAGACATATATTTGACAAATTTCTGAGGTAGTATGATCTTTGTCACCTTTTGGGAAAACTTAATTTTAGGACAGATCTTGCATTTATTCTCACCATTTAAAGGTCAAGTGTAATGAAAATTGTAAAATTCGAGTTAAGGGCTGATTTACATGTGTGGGGGTGGTATCGATGGCATCTGGGGTTGAAAATTGAAAAAAAAATCTTTTAATGCCCGTTTTTCACAGCTTTCCTTTGAGTACACAAATAGGGCTCAGTTTGCCTTAGTAGAGGGTGTGTATTCGCACCCCACCGCTGTGACGTCATCCATGTCCAAGCTAGGGCCTGCTTTAGCCTGGCTAAGCATTATCACCTAGCGTTTAGGTTTTAGTTGAAACAACTGATGATTTTTTTAACTCCTGCTGTTCAGGATTTACGGTACCAAATATATATTCTACTTTGGACATATAATTATTGCCCCCCCCCCCCCCCCCCACCGCCCACCTCGGTTCTGCCTCACCCAATGTATTAAAATAGGCACCTTCTGATATTTGCATCAATGTAAATTCATCAATCTCGCCAACATGTCACAATACTTCAGAAAGAATGAAAAATACGTGTGACGTACAGTGATGCATTTACCTTCCCCAATCATCATTCTGGCATTTGAAGGATCTTTTAGATACTTGCCCTAAATGTTATTGCAAATCTAACATAGGATTATGAAACTATGTGAAAAACGACACCTGATAATGTATTGGATTTGTATAATACCTTAATATCTATTATTGATAGAGGCTCATAAAATAGCGTGATGTACGATGACGCACACATTTCCCATAGGGTTCTCCTCTAGCTAAGAGAGAAATATTGAATTTATAACAATAAAAATGGCCAGAATCAATTGCCAAGTACTTAACCTCAACATTCATAGAAGGAACGTATGGGCAGAATATTGCCATTTTTTATTATTACAGTTCGAAATAATAATTTTGTTTAAATATATGAACATCATTTGAAAAACACTGGTTTTTTGCCCATAACTTCCTTATTTCTGATGAAAGAGCCGTTAAAGTAGGGTTCCCATGAAAGATTTTGACAAGATACACCCAGCTAGTGTCATCAAAATTAAATCCGTTATGATTTTTATTCTGTTATTGCTCAAAAACCCAAATGCCTACCAGTCGTGAAAATCGGTTGTACATGTACGTATATATATTACCATGTATGTTCTTTGTGTATAATGTTACCGGATTCCGGTAGACCCCCCCCCCCCCCCACGCCATACTATACTACACCTCTATGCTAACACCTACCAGTCGCGCTTGGACATGGATGACGTCACAGGCCGCTGGACCCGTGCTAAGATGGCTACCCACCCTTGCCGTGCTGGGTTGCAGTGGCTCACTAAATGGCAGCGCTTAAACAGCTCTCACTGGTTTGATTTATTAGGTGGGAAGCTATAACTTTGCAGATCGTTTCAAAATACTCCCCCGAATGTATCAAACACACAAAAAAATCCTTTACACTTGACCTTTAACTACTTTTATCCATCTATGTTGTTTCATGCACAATATCTTGCATGTACCTTGTTTCCCTGGAAGTGGAAGTCATAAGCAACATGTGTTTTCTTCAAATATAATTCATCTTTATAATGATTACAATTGTAATGCACTGATCAATAAGTTGGTTGCTATGGCAACACTGTATCTTTTTACAATACTATCTAAAGTGGTTTTAGAAATGTTCAATGAATTCCTCACCCTTGAAAACCTATGTTTTGGTATGCTGCACTTCAAAATCCGATGATTATTAACAAAGTTACTATTGAGGCAGCCATATTGGCAGCCATCTTGGAATTTTAAAAATGTTGTAAGATGTTTGGTTAACATTATTTGGACAACTTCCTTGAAAAGAATCACCCATAGCCTTATTAGTGATCTCTATGTAAGGTTTTCTTCTTTGTCCGTTTGATTATACAGTAAAAATGATGATATCTGACATTTGACCTCATTACAAATGACCTTGACCTTGACAAAGGTCACCAACCTTTGACAAGATAATTAATAAATATTGTCTCCACCCCTACACAGTTTTTAAAGGGTCTAGCTGAAATATTGTTTAAGCTATAAAAAAGAAACAGGTAACACAGCTTAAAAGTAGCCACCATTTTTTAAAATGGCCGCCATCTTGAAAATATTGAAAATTCACTCTGTCATCCGCCAGATTTGAATTTAGCACATATCAATTGTCTAAGAACAAGTCTTGTAATGCTTCTACTAAAAAACGCCTCAACTAGTTTGATTTTCTGAAAATGGGCCTAGTCTATTTCTTTTTTACTTCTTGGAGGACAAGTTTTCCCATATATTTGGTTGGCTAGGGAAGGAAGCTATAACTTTTCTAATTTTCCTAATGGGATGTTATTCGTATTACTGATAGTCAGACTTATAACGTTACTAATCAAGTGAAACTGTAACCTTTTTCCTGGGATGGCAGCTAATATTGCCAACAAGTGGGCGACAGGAAGTTGTTACCTTTAGTGTGTGATATACTGAGCAAGCGGATGACCATAGACCTTTTTCATTTGATAGTATCAGCACATATACAGCAATTGATTTCTCTATGGATTTGGAAGGTGAGACTTTTATAATATATTACATAGGTATTTTTATTTCCATATTATGAAATACAATTTGTAGCAGAAAGATGTGTGACAGCTCTTTGAAGAGTACCTTGATATTAGGCTACAAATTTATGCCAACGTTGACGGGCATGAGCCCATATACTTGTTTTGAAGGAGCTATAGTGCAGAAATTGAACTAGATATATACAAATATGCTATATTCAATCTTTAGAGATGTCATTCGTAATCTATTGTAGATTTCCAATGCAGAAACTTCTACTACCACTAGTTTCCAGAATTTCATGTGTTAAGAGCTAAGATAGGCTTTTCATCCTTTGACCATCTTTATTCAATGACATAAAAATATATACACATATATGTGCATTGTATTATCATTCAACTTAGTAACTGATGAATACTACAGACCAACTCCAACTTTTTTCCCTCCTCGTCTTCCCCACGGTTTAAAGCCCCTCCCTATACACACATTCATGGGGGATTTGTTGTTTCCGACATGACGGCATCAGTAGCAAAGGTCAGCGGGAAATCCTATCCGAATGAGTCCTTTCAGTCTTTGGTAAAGTGATACCAATGCTTAGCTTTCACCTCATCTCCTTCACGTTTGTGTCAATAGCATCTCCATATCACCAGACTCTCCCCCTTCACCTGATACAGGCGAATCACGTCCTCGCAACACGGCATATGGAAAACAGGCAATCCGGATCTTTGACATTTAAATGCACCAAACACGCCAGAGTCCAATTAATGTGACTATACACTAAGAGGTCGTACTTTGTTTATTCAGGCTACATTGTCCACTGATACCTCCCACGTTAGATTTCATGCTTTGCCACCCCGAGGTATACAAACGTTTTCTCCTCCCTGCTCTCAATTATCCTTCCACACATGGAGCCTAAGCATGTGATATAAAGAGGAACATGTTTTATGTTGAAACTTTAAGTGTATACCAATAAATTGTATTTATTAAATATAGAAATATTTATAAAGGAGTTTATTTTATTGTATTAAACAGGTTTTTAAGATTTCACAATTCACATTTTCCTTTGAAACATTTCGTCATTGGAAACCAAGGTTATAGTGTAAAATTAACAAGCATAAATTGTCTAATTTTTAAGTTAAAGTAGTCTCCTTCAGCCACACATTCGTCACGCCCCTACCGGCCAGAAGGCTACATACACTTTCTTGCCGCCACAACACTCGCGGATTTCTTATCATTCCAAAGTCCAAAGGTACAGGTGAGGTCCAGGTCTGACCGTTATCTCAAAGTCGATCACATGGGAAGGGAGGGGAGGGACTGACCGCCAGGTCAGGGGAGGGGGGATACTGATGAAGAGTGGGAGGGAGAGGGGAGGGGAGATAACCCCGTGACCTGGTCACCACCCAAAGAGATTGGTCAGAAGTGGCAGTGGTCACTCTGAACCTCGTTTTAATATTTTCCTGTCATTGTTATCCTGTGGCTGATTGGATCTCTAATCTAACCTGTCGATTAATTGGTCCAGCGAGACCTAAGCCATTCAGCGCAGGCCCAGTGTATTCGTTCTAATCTGTCTAGTATAAGAATAAAGATCAGAGTTAGTTCGACCTCTTTTAAGTGATCCTACTGATCTGAAGCATACATCTCTGTGTGTTGCGTTGATTAATTTCTCGCCCAACTACTGACCCTGAATTATTACGAAGAATGACCCGCATTTCTTCAATAGCTTTTGGTCGCTTCCACTTCCGTTAGAAATAATGGGAATAACAAAAGTGATATTTCCAAGGATATGATGTTAATTGGGGCACCTTAAGTGACGTCAAGCAATTAAGCAATGTTTAATTGTAAACCTTTTCAAGACTTTTTCGCGGATTCGCTAAGATTAAAATTTCCGAGCGGCCGTCAGTGTCAATCATCCAAACTGCTAGCAACTAGGTAACTAACTTACTGTACGGTTTGGTACCTTTGTTATTATATGTTTTAGTTGTCTTTAATGGCAGAGCGTGTTGCATAGTACATCTATTATAATATATACACAGTATTTATAGTTGTTTCAAATAATTCCATCAGGGGTAAGGGCTTAATAATATGTTCTTGCTACTCCTGTAACACTGCAGCTTTCTACCCCAGCCTTCACACATTTCCCTTGTACGCCCACGCACTACCTTGTTCATGTATAGTTTTAACCTTTCTCCCATGCCCACCTCAGTTGGCCTAGGTATGCCGTCTTACTGGAGAAAGGAGGCAAACCGTACCATTCATATTTTTCTCCACTATTTCTATTTAAGGGCATTCTGAATTGGAGAAAATGAATGGTTTTCTCTATCAGGATTCTTTGCTATGTATTCAGAACAACGTCTATATAAGTGTGACAAATGAGTATAATTCAAATCATGATCCCAGGGCTGCGTTGGTCCGTTATTTTATTAAACCTGGGTTTTAATGCGAGCTAACAGGAATACAGATTGCGAAAGATTTTCAAATGTTGCACAGCTGTTGCTCCGTGCTTTCCTGACCGTAACGAGAGCTAAATTGACTTCATATATAGTGTTGCTGCACTTGAGAATAACAATTTCTAGATGCCCCAAACCCTCTCTCAGCTAATTCTGAGAGGAGGTCCAGTATAATAAGTATCTGGGCGTGGATATTGAAACATCGCTAAAATTCAAATCTACAGTCCCAAAAGTAACAAATACCATGAACTATAAATCATGGCAATACATGTAAATTAGCTTTATAACATAACTTGATGTACACCCCAACCCTGGCATTTTACATGCACAAGGTATATTCAGATCTAGCAATTGTTGGGATTAGGAGGTTGGGGTGGATATGAGATGAGATGAGATGGTGTTAATAAATATGGATAAAGATGAAAAGGATATATATACATTTGTATATTCATTGGTTGAACATAGTGTAAAGTTGTATCACTGCAAGGTTTCTATCGGAAGGTATCCTTGATTAATTTCTTAAATGTCAATGGATTCTGTGTTTGTCTGATGTGGGGTGGTAGATTGTTCCATATACCTGCCCCATGATATAGGAAAGATTTTCTATAAAGATCGTACCTTGGAATATGTTGCAGAAATACTACTCCATCCAATCTTTTGGTGATTCCATGAGCAATTTGTGTAAAAAATCTTATTGGGAAGCAGAACCATAAGGATTCGGCGGGCATATCGTTCGGGGATTTGCGGAGCAGTTCCGAGCAGTCACGAGCAGCCTGAGCAGTTCAACCAATCAAAACACCTCCTTGTCTATGTAACCAAGCAACAGAGTCACTCTGGTATATAAGTAGCTCCCGTCGTTAGAAAGAATCATTCATCGATCGGGCAGCAAGCGAGCAACTCCTCCGTGCTTCAACTAGCAGTAATCTCATATTATTGTACAATTTTAAACTTTCCTCATTTATTCCTATTGTGTTATGGAGGAATAAAATTACAAAGTTGGACCAATCCTGTCTTCCGTGTCACTCCCTACGACAACGCATATGTTCTCATTTACATAAATGTCATTATGAATTAATTTCAGAAGATTGAAGTCCATTTTTTTTTCAAATAATAGCGTTTTTGTTTGTTGGGGTAGATCAATTGTGGGATGTAACCTAGGTAGTGCCATGGCAATTTTAAGTGCCCTATTCTGTATGGTTTGAATTTTATCTCGGGAGTTTTTATTCAGAGATAGGTAACAGAAATTGATATAATCAAATTAGCAAAGTACCATTGATTTTGTTAGTAATAATGCACAGCTTTTAGTCAGGGAAGATCTAATTAATTGACTGGTCCTTAGGCACGTGGATGCTTGTGAAATCAATTCTCTAAAGCTGCTATCAAAATGTAGGCCTTGTTGTATAGTAATACCTAGATATTTGAATTTCTTTACCCATTCGATTATCTGATTGTCATCTATAACAATTGGTAATTCAGTATCATGTAACTTGAGCTGAGCCCTGTTACCAACAAACATACATTTGGTTTTCTTTATGTTAATGCTGAGCTTGTTGAAATTTCTCCAATGAATGATCTTTTTACAATCCTTGGTAGTAGCTTCTATTAATTTATTATAAGTTTTTTCAACATTCAATTATTAATTGAATAAAAAGTTTTCAAATTCGAAATTCAAATGTAAATGTAAATATAAATCCTCAAATTGGATATAAGGTGTGTTCAAAACCGTAAAGGTAGAGCAGAAACCTCCACTTGATATGTATTTCGAAGTGAAAGTAAGACACACTGTGTTCAGTATCAGGGAATATATATGAATATCATGAAAGCTAAATCGGAATTGAGTTTAAAGGCAATGAACATCGGCTTTTTTCATTTATTACTTAGAAGAAGAAGAGGAAGACATTTCAGCTTCCATCATTTATGATTTCCATTAATAGTGAAGTGATGGCATAAGAGTATTTATCTATATTAGTAGGCTGCAAGGTACTATCAAAAAGCACAGAATACATCAATTTTCTCAACTATATGTACAGGTTTTTCATTTCATCATCAAGGTTTCATCATCATTGTCCTTTGTCAGTAGTTATGAATGCTTGTATGTAATATTTACCTAAGAATTGTAGATTAGTCATTAGCGGGACTTTATATTGTGGTCTTGAATTCTTCCGAGACATGGTATAGACAGACATGTCCGGAAAAAGTTATTCGGAAGCAGTTCAATAGTCAACAATTGTTTGCATCATCTCCAAGAAATAGGTATTAATCTACTTGCTGGATCATCTTGACTTCCCAAAGGTGGTGGGTTGGGGTGGGGACGTCTATTGCATGGGAATATTAGAGATAATTATAATTATAATAATTCAGTCATGAGTTCTTGCGAAACGACCTCATTGGAGGAGCATGAATATGATATTCTAAGTGACTGTAACCAACGAAGTAGTTAACTGCTTTATGATCATATATAACCAACGAAGTAGTTAACTGCTTCATGATTATAGATGCCTATAATGAGTTAAATAGAACCATTTTACCTATATTTGAATGTCGACAGGGAGCCTGGTAACTAACGCGTCAGTTGACTGAAGTACTTCTTGTGGTTTAACACTTACAATTAATCTATGTGTGATAACATCATGTCAGATCTAATGCGTATATATAATACATGAGGGATTAATGACCGATATTGAGGGGCTGTTGTCGTTGTTCCCTTTGGTTATACGGCCCCCAGAACGTTCAAGGCAGTTTTGATATTTGTTAGCTTTCTGATCAAGGAAATTATAAGCGCATGTACATACGCATGTATGACGCTCTCTATAGATATAGAGAGGGAAAGTTTGAAACGCAATTGTTTTGACTACTATTTCCTTTCTTCTATGAAGTACATATTTTAGAACACAAAATCTAATTGCCTCATGGGAGTCAATATTCTCATATTGGTTATGTATCGCCCTCTATCTATATTATGTTGTAGTGAGAATCAGTAAGATTCAGTTCAGTTCGAATCTCTACCCGGCGACGACAGCCTTTGCAGCAGTGTTTGAATAACATTCAAATGAGATTTCCATTCATTTACGCATGACGACGAGCTGTCAATTGTAATGGGTTTTGGAATTTAACATAACCAGCATTCAGATTAAGCTTAAGTGAGGCAAGCTAGGCGAGAGGTGGGTTGGCAGGCGAGGATGGTTTGACATAATGTTCTCTTAGCAGTCGATGCATCGGAATCAAATCAAAGAATCTCTCTTTAAGTGATACCAAAATGTTAGGATTCAAAATCACATGTGACAAGAGACGAATATTTCAAATTAGGTCTCGTCATGTGTGTTATGGAAATATTAGAACTACTTTCGCCTATTTGGGAAGTAGTTTGGAGTCACAGTAACCACTCTGCACCCTTGACTTTAACACCACTTCAACATTTTAATAGAAGCTGTTGACTAAAATTCATGGTTTCTATACGTAAAATAGTATACAAATGATTATGATGATTTATATAAATTTTCATAGGGATGATGGATACGTTAGAGTATTCCAATGAATACTTTAGTACCGTAACACACCCATACAAGTTTTTCAGACACTATAGAATAGTTATTTCCTATGCTAGGTCTCTATGTGAAAAAACCTTTTGTATATTGTTCAGCATAAGCTTTGTATTCAGTTATCTAGCCACGAGAAAGGAATTGATAACCTCGGGTATTTCATTGTTAATCATGCCTGAGGTATTCTACTTTTTACCAAATGACTACTTTTATTTCATAACTATATCTTACCAAGGCTTTTTCTATTTCAATTCTTAGATGGGCAAAACCATCAAAGAAATAGAAATAAAACTATTTTCCACCAGATGTGCACGAAACCAATCATTACCTCTGTGAAAATTGGCACCCATTAAAGCTTTAGCTCACCTTCGGTAGATAGATTTCAGGTCACTGAATCCATATAATATACGACTAGAGTGATTTCTAGGAAAGGAGGTAGAAAAGAAATGGTAGAAAGAAGGTTTTCTTTGTCCAGAATGTTCTCGGAATTTTTTGTTTTACAAACCACTTTACTCATCTGTAGAGGTCTGTCCCCCCTCTCTGGATGTCGTCGTATGTGGTTTGTGAAGGTATTTGGGATGGAAATGTGATTTTGAAGCCTTTTTAAAATCGGGATACCCACACTCTATTTATAGCCTGGGAAAGCCCCTGTGAGATACTACGTCATTAGCCTCAAGCTACTGCGTCAATCTGTATTGTTCTTAATATCATTGTGGTATGTGTATATTAACTAAAATGATCAATTTATGGTTTTTCCATTTTTTCTACACAATATACTTGAGTTATAGTAGTCAGCAATGACTGACAGGACCCTGCGAAGGTCAAATGATAAGAAACTTTTCAAATTTATCGTGTCATGCACTGATAAAATAAAAAAAATCTGGATCTGCTGAAAATAAAATCACATCATGTAGGCTAATTGATTCCTCTTGACAATGTTCTCAAAATTAATTAACCCCATTATATATTCAGGATTAGTGCTCCACCAGGTACTAGGGAAAGACCTTTGTAAGGTCAATTAGGCCTGGTATATAAATCATCAACCCCTTCATATTGGGGGGGGGGGGCAAAACATGTTCTGCACCGTTGACAGGTGGGGTCACAGAAGCATGAATAAATGCATAGTATTCCCCGAATATTCCTCTGAATGTTAATGATTCTCATAATATTATTATCATAAAGGAGTGTTGAGTTTACATGGATTATTTCATCATATTTGTGAAAATGGTATTATGTTATACAAGACTCCCTATATCTAGACTATATCTATATCAAGACTCCCTGTTATACAAGACTCCCTGAAATGAGGATGAGAAGCATGAGGAAGAGGGGAGGGAGAGGGGGGGGGGTATCGGAGATGGGGTTGGGAGAGAAAAACAGGTATGAAAGACAGAGAAGAGGCGGAGGGAAAAGAGGGAGACCGGAGGGAGAGGATGTAGGGGAAGGGAGAGGGAAGGGAGAGAAAGCAAGGAGGGGGAGCATGAGAAAGAGGGGAGGGAGCAGGGGGGAATCGGAGATGGGGTTGGGAGAGAAAAACAGGTATGAGAGACAGAGAAGAGGGGTAGGGAAAAGAGGGAGAGGGGGAAGTGTGGGGAGAGAAGGGGACCGTCCGGAGGACGGGTACTTTGCTAGTACATTATAATATTGTGAAATCTAACTTGAACAAAACAAACTCGTTAAACCAACAATCAGAGGAACAGCAAAGTTCTAGGAACTACCGCTCTATTTCTCATAGGGTCTAAATCTCACAGGCACTGTCTGGTACATGTAATCCATGAAAAAGGAGCTAAACTGAAATAGTGAGACGTCCGATAATAACAGATGATGGCCGTCTTTCCATAGCAGGAGTTACTATAATGATATGTACCCACACAATATAATGAAGAGGTACCTTGGTCCGCTCGCGCTACTGCTCATTTCTTGACATCAGTAGTAAATACACCTACATGACTGCCTTGGGACTTTATCCGCACACTAACACTCGCCTCTTATTTACGAAGTACAGGATGCTCACTCAAGTACTCTCTTGAGAGTTTTTTTTTATCATGCCTATAGGTACATATATATATATATATATATATATATATATATATATATATATATATATATATGTATGTCGAATAATTAACTCATGGCCGCTCGTGTAGAGCTGGCGTTTCCTTGTCTACTATACAGGGCCTTTCTTGACCTTCCAGGTCGGGGTAAATATATTGTTGATGAATAACCTGGGGTTCTGGTGAATTTCTGATGAATCCATGATTGTCAGTGTTTGTAACTGGGACAGTGATGTATTGGTCATTATTTATTCAGTGTTTGGAAGTACATGAACTACGCCTGCCTTCATCACTTCCGAAAGTAGGATGTGTTTATGGAGTAAGAGGGAGAGTAAGAAAATGGAAAATAGGGAGAACCAAACGAGGAAAACGAACGGGACCGTGGGGGAAGGAACTGAGATTTAAGGTATGAGCATATATTATGGAAAGAGGGATGACCCAGTCCACAATAATGGCCGTAATTCCGGGCACTCCAATTCCGGCCGCTAATTCGGAGGATCCTGCCGCGATTTCGGCCGCTCAGTATCAATTTTTTTTCCCATACTGAAAATCCGGCAATACAAGGTCAAGGGCAAATTACGCAGAACTTCGGCCCACTACTTCATAAAAGTTGCCGTCACTTTTAACAATCATATCGGCCATCTCTTATTACCATACGGTAGCCTATATTAATAGGGAGGTTCCGCAAGGAAACGTATCTCCATTAAGTAACCGCATCCTTATCTTTTTTGCGACTTAGGTCGTATTTTTATGTATAAAATATAAATTGTGAGATGAAACGTTTTGCTTGATAGGTTAGACTTGCAGAATCTCACTACTATAATAAATGGTATGCGAAGGCCAACTTTACTAGTTCAGCAGCCAAATGGGTTTTTTGGGGTGGACCCGGCTCTGGAGGCCCCAGAATGGTTTTTGGCTGATTATATACCTTTGGACCCTGTAGAATAAGAATCTGAAAAATGCCAAGCTGTAACCCTTGAGGGTTTTGAGAAATTCAGGATGGCTGCCATGACCACACCCACAAAGTACCAATTTCACTTTTCAGCTCATAATTCAATAAATAATAGTAGTAGAAAGACAATTCTTGCACCAAAATGTTCCATTTATCATGGGGAATCGTAATCAAAAGGCCTTGAGTAAACAACTATAGCCTATTTTTTCATATTATAATAATCATACCAGTAAATTTCTCAAGGTTTTTTATACCATTTTCCAGCATTTTATGGTTATTTTCTATCAAGATTAAAAATTATGTTAGTTACTGTCATACACCATATCCAAGGGAATCATATATGGATTTCCTTGGTATCCAGACGCATTTACAACCACAGGTGTTCAGTTGAAAGTGCCCCCCTCCCCTCCCTTTCCCCACACACCCCATCACCAGAATTTCCCTGAGTGATAACATGCAAGCACATTTTCCCCCAGTGCCACTCTCAAAAGTGGTCCACACTCTGAAAGTTCTTGCAATGCGATCAATATCAAGTCAGAGGGCTTATGAAAGGGATTTGGATTTTCTCAGGAAGGTTACCGTGGAAGAAGGTTGTCTAAGGTTGTCTAGAGTGGAATGGATGCAATTGTTCATTGAATAGAGATGAGGGGCATGCTGCCAAGTGCCTGACCAGCTGTGTCTACACCCCATTGCTCAATATGAAGCCTTCAGACCCAGATACAATGCTCACTGCCATGGTAGAAGCTGAGAAACTAACTAAGGAGACTGGGCAGGTTATTGTTGTACTGACATGTGACCAACAGCTATATAAAGTAGCAGTAAATATAGTATGGGTATATCCAGATCGATTTCAAAACTTTTTGTTACGTCTGGGTGGGATGCACTTCCTTATGAATTTCATAGGCTGTGTTTGAACCCTCATGGATGAGACAGGATTATCTGATGTACTGGATGCAGCTTTTGGTGGTGTATCTCAGATGCTTTGGGGGAAGCAATACCCTCAAAACTATCATGCATTACAGATGGTAACAGAGGAACTATTGTGCAAATTCATGCCACAGCACACCAACCCTCAAAGTTTAATGAACCACTTAGAGGAGTCGGGCAACTGAACTTTGGGTTGACTCCCTGATAAAACCTGTGTTGATAATGATGCTGTTTAAGCAGAGCAGAAAAGGAAGGTGATTGGCTTCTCCACTCTTCTCCGGTAAAAGAAATAATTCCATATTTTTTCACCGCCGGGGTGGAATCGTTGCCAGCCTCTGATAGGAACCTGCAAACCTCTGCTAGGTTTGCAGTCTTCTTAAGTCAACAGGTGAAGTATGTTACGATTGACAACTATGTGTTGGCAGTGAATGCATTACACCACTTCTATGGTTTCAATATTGACTTCCGCCGGTGCTTGCTAGTGCAGTTCACTCTTGCTGGACTCGAGAGAGAATTGGGTAATGCATCCTGCCCTAAAAGCGTGGAAACCTTGTGCTAATATATAGCTGGCTACCTAAGACCTCAAGGAATTTCTGTCTTTGGTGGCCAATAAGTTTTTGCTTCCGCACCCTGCTGCGCAAATGCAATGTTGTATCTACTACTTCCAGCAACCTCAGTATGTGTGTTCATAGGAAAGAGATACAGTTCCTGAGTAATTATCTTGTAGTCACAGTGAGGGCCACAAAGACTATTCAACATGGTGAACGTGTGCTATCCATACTTATTTATCAGAGGAAAATGAGTGTTTTTGCATTTTCACTGCTCTACGTCAGCATTTCAGTGAGTTCCCTGCCCCCTTGGAGAGCTCCCTGTTTTTGTTTTTTAAAGATGTTTATTCAGCAAGATGAAATTATGCAGTTACACACTATTCTCATTCGAGGCTGACGTTAGAAATTTTTTTAAGCATATAAGTACATTACGATGAGAAAAGAAATATTACAAAGTGATAAGAGAAAAAAGAAGAAATTTTTATTTTAAATTTGAAAAAACATTTCGGCCAATCGGGCCCAGATAATAGCACAGGGAAATACATAAAAACCACCACCGGGGCAGCATCCTTTTACTACATTCCTCAGAGATACAAGATACTAGTTCTTCTTAGACATACACAAGTTCATTCGCGAAGATTTTCAAGATCTATCCATACACGATCGAAAGGGCAGTCAAGGTGTTACCACGGAAAAAAGGTGTCAATGTGCTATTCAAATCATCATAGATACCAGGGTTTATGAAAGAAGACTAATTACACACCATGGGTTGTTTACAGGAATTGACCAGATGTTTTGGCTATTTGAGAAAGCATTAGCAACAACCGTTTTAACCTGATTTCTAAAGAAGGTTTGTTCATTTGCATTCTTTACATCTCTGGGAAGTGAATTCCAGATAGTCTGAATCCTTCCAAAGAGGCTCTTTCTAAGCTTTTCTTTTTTCCATGGCATAATAATCAGTCTATCTGCTCTCATATTATAGTTATGATGTTGTATGTGATCTTCAAAATTATGACAATTCCAAAAAATGGTTAGGAAACGCTGGAGTCGCCTATAACATAAGGGCAAGATATGATATCTCCGATGCAGGTCAATGTTATTAATTCTGAAGGCACCATTTCTGGTTCTTACCCCTAGGCATAACCTAAGACAATTATTTTGTATGACTTGAAGTCGTTTTAGATCTTGTAAAGAACCCAGGTCTATTGTGAGACAGCTTGACTCAAGGACAGGAAGAATGTATGTCTTATAGATCAGGACAGCAATATCGTTACTAATACAATGTCTTATTCGGGCCAGGCACTTAAATAACAAATTAGCTTGTGTACAGACATTGTTAATATGGTATGACATTGTAAGACTACTATCAAGGGAATAACCCAAATACCTGAAATTCTTAACAGTTTCAACCTGAAAACTGTCGTAATAAATAATATACTCTCTAGGAATTTTTTTACGTGTACCATAAAAAACCTGAAGTTTTGTTTTAGAGCGATTGACAGTCAGCCCATTTCTTTCCGTCCAAACCTTAAACTTATTTACATCCTCCTGCACCTCTTCCAGGTCTTTGTCATTTCTTATGCCATGAAGTAATACACAGTCGTCTGCATAGAGTAAAATCTTGCCAGTAAAGTTTACAGCAGCTACATCATTTATATAAATGATAAAAAGAAGTGGTCCCAGGATACTTCCCTGGGCCACGCCAGCATGAAGGAATAACCTGTCTGATGTAGAACCATTTAAACAAACCAACTGTTCCCTATTTACAGAGTAGGAGTTTAGCAAGGATGTTAAACTGGGACCAAAACCCAATGTCCGCAGTTTGTACATTAGAATTTCAATATTAATCGAATTAAAAGCCTTTGAGAGATCAAAGTAAGTAGCCACAGTATCTATACTTTTGTCTTTGTTCTCGACCACAATCTTTATAAATTCCTATATTGCCGTATCTATTTTTTCCAAGATCTTACTGGTGAGAGGGGCAATGGAGATGGGCCTAATATCGTTGATTTTTCTTGATTTTTTTTGATTTTTTTTTCTATAAAAGGTATTAATGTACAGAGCGAGAGTTTCCAAGATTGGGGAAAGATACCTGACACACAAATTCTATTTAACATAGCCACAAAATTATCCACACAAGACAGTAGGGCATATTTCAGAAAACTCGTGTTAACTCCCATTACACGGCTTGATTTAGTTGATTGATTGATTGATTTGAATTTTATTTCCATGACTTTGCAAATGTTTTACAGGAAAATGGACATTCGGTTTATGTATTTTTCATGCATCTCTTCCTCGCGAACCATCTACTATTACCCTTCCTTTACATTAGTCATCAGATACATAAAAATACAATATACAATCCAATCCAATCCAATCCTCTGGATATGCTTTATAACATCTTCACCAACTATTTCATCCACCCATTCAAACATCTGATATTCAGGAGCTGGTTGGTCATAATTTGACAGAATATTTACAGAAGACTTTGGAAGAATTTCACAAAAATACCGGTTCCCATAGTTGGCAGCATCAATACCTGATACTTTGTTCCCATCAGTGTCTACAACATGTTCAACCGATGCGAAGGAAGCACTACTTGTCCCATAAATATTAGAAATGTGCGACCAGAATTTCTTTTCATTCCTGCTAAATCTCTGGCAGATGTTAGCCAAAGCATCTCTTTTTAATTTTACCACCATTCTTTGCACATCTATACGTAGAGACCTAGCCAGTCTAAAGTCATCAGCACTTTTGCTTCTCATTGCTTTCTTAAAAACCCTATTCTTTCTCATGATAAGTTGACGAAGCTCCCTATTATGTAGTATCCGGCCTTTCTTAACTGTAAAGGTTTGCTCAGGGTATAGATCGTCTTGTACTCTTTTAAGCTCTTCCATCAAGTTGTTACTAAGTCTATCTATATCTGGTTCTGCCCAGAGATCATCTTTAATAGCAGTTACATGGCCTCTAATTGCGTCAAAAGACATATTAGTTGTTGGTGTACATGTGTATGTAGGTCTACCTTCGTCCGTATGTTGAGCCTTTCCCTTTTTTAAGATAATAAAGATTGGGATGTGATCACTGATGTTTTCACTGATAGAGCCTGATTTGGCCACGTTCTTACAGTTAGAGGCGATAAAGTCAATCGATGTACTTGTGTTAGAAGTAACCCTAGTCGGTTCTGAGATATGCTGAATGAGACCATACAAATCCAGCAAACTTACAAAACGCCTACTGGTAACATTTTGTTTTGACAAGTCAATGTTCACATCCCCTCCTAGGATTTTGTTTGTATCACGATACTTTTTGTTGGTAGACCCCAAAAGAAGTTGGTTCATAGTTGTAAAGAAATGCTCAACCGAACTACCAGGAGGCCTATAGATAGCTGATAATAGAATCATCTTGTTTTTGCCTGCCTTGATTTTACATGATAGTAACTCACAGTCAGTGGTGTTAACACAAAGGTCATCATCTAAGCTAGCATTGAAGGTGTCTTTGGTGTAAACAATAATCCCACCACCTCGTTTTCCACTAGCCCGGTCCTGTCTAAGCAGGCTGTAACTGTTAATGTGGAGCATATTATCTGGGATATCTGTGGTCAACCAACTCTCTACAATACATACAACATCGTATAAACCGTTAAAAAATTCGCTCCTCAAATAACTAAGCTTGTGAAAGAGGCTACATACATTGAAAAAAATTATTTTAAGCCCTTTCGTCGTCGAAACATCAATATTCGGAAAACAATACATCTAGTATAAGTGACAATGGCGAAAGTGCCCATGCTGAAAAGAAACAAAGAAAGTTGCTGGTACAACTGACAGACTCACAGGCGAATGTATATATCATGTCTGTGAGTGGTGTTCGGAAAAATACGGACCACAAGGCTATACGCAGCTAGGTGAAGACAAGCAGTAACACATTTTTTTATATTAAAAAAAACATACCAGAGAACGAGTCAGCGATCCACATGGTCCGCCATCTTGGAATGTATTTACATATCTAGAACTCATTCACGACCCGTCGTTTAGTGACAAGACGTTCACCAAAGAAAAACTCTGCGATAAACCCAAATATTCGATTATTAGTTTAGACATCTATGAAACTCCAAACAAAATTACAATAAGGGAGATTCGTATCATTGTATAAGCATAGCATTCCGCAAGGCAGTTTACGACATCAAGAGCCTTTCGTCAACATTCAAAATGGCTACCATCAACATCCGCACAGCGATATCAAGCTAGTGTAACTACGAAAAAGCAGAAATTACGGTGGAAAAATAGTACATAACAATGTTCTCAGGTGTCTTCTGGGTCTGCAATATCCATAGCGGAGACTGACAGATCAGCGATATTCTTGGAAATATCGAAGCGAAGTGGTTTCAGCTGATGGCGTGACCGATTTGCTGTACGGGTCGAGATGTCTATGTCCGCGGTGGTGTATAGCAGTGACTTCTCGCTCGTTTTACGCAAAAGAGGCAAAGGGTTCCTTGAAGTGTCCAGTCTGTCCTGCCTTGAAGTATCGGCGAGGGAACTGAACTTATTGGATACTTGTACAGAGGCTGACGATGATTTGGCATTGATGTAGGGCGTAACCACTTTAGGCATGGTGAAACCAGAGTCATCGACGGTGGAATGATGCTTGGACGAGGCTAGCTTCAGCTTTTTACATCTGAGATCGTCGAAGGATCCATTGGAGAGGGCATTGATGATTTCAAGACGCACTACCATCAAAATCTTGCCCAGTTCATTCTTGCCTGTCTAGGAGTCCTCGTCTAGTCTCCTATCCCCTAAGTAGCAACCCGCCCCCCTATACGTGTTGTTGGTTGCTTCAATCAGACGTACATTGCCTGTTTTTGACAATTTAGTGGCCAAACTACGATTTTGAAAGTACTTGCACCTTGTGATGTCGAGCATGTCTTGGTATTGGAAGTCACATGGGAAAAAGTTGGACAAGTATGCCCTCTCCCTCTGAAAGGCTAGGCCATTCTTGACGCTGATCATCTTTACTTTTTCAACACTATATTTCTCCTCTAGAGTACATGTAGTTGCCTAGAATTGAACAGATGACCGTCAATGAGCACTTGGTCGCCCTTAGGCTTAGTGTAATCACGATCTGCACCCGCAGCAATGGCATTAGTGGCCAGGAGTTTCATGAGGCTCTTCCTTTGCCGCATTTCCACGGTATCGTAATCGTGAAAAAACATGTGTTCCTTGTTTGGCCATTGTTCCGGAGGAAATACCTTATTACATGTGAAGGGGTCCCTCCTCCTCACCAGTTGCTCCTTCATACTACGATGCAGGAGTCGGATAACGATAGGAGGATTGCCTCTACGACTGTTGGATTTGATTTCACGATAAGCGAGATTGACTATGCCATCCCATGCTGTAGGAAACAATGAGTGTATAATTTTCTTCACCAGGTTGAAAGTATGTTCGTCCTGGTAAACCGGACAGTTCTCAAGCACACAATAGGTCTCTCTCTGTTGTTGCTTCAGGATATCCAAGTCGTCCTTTGCTTTGACTGCCTTAGAAGCTAGATAATTAGACTTATGTACCTGAGCCTCAAGCCATTGGTCAAGATTACACACATCTTTGGAAACATGTTCGGCTAGATAATGTAAGTCCTCTTTCACTACCATTTTCGCCTGCAGATCTTGAACCAATTCTTTGAGTTGCTGTTGATTTTTTAGTATCGTTTGCAATAGTATTCCCTGAGCCTCACTAGTAGTGGTGAGCAGGTCTACACAACTAAATAAGGCCACCAGATCGTCGTCGACACCTTGGCTATGTTCTTTCAACAGGTTAATTTCATCTACATCGGACATAATATTACGTAATTTCTTTTTGCCATCGTTCAAAACAGGAGATAGTACCTCACTTCCTCTCTTAATGGCAATGGGAGTACTGGCAGACTCAGGTTCGTTTTTAAAGCCCGCCAAGGCCTCCTCCTTGTTAGCCGCCATTGTTGTTGACAGGTAACTAGTGGTATCACACCTCAAATATCGCTCACAGAGTCCCGATTCAGTTATTCAATATTCGGTAAAGTTAGTCAAAAATTCGTAAAATGACCCAACTCCACGGCCAGTTAATGCAGGTAGTCCATATAACCTCACACACATAAAATCCGGATATGAAATAACCAGGGGTCCGAGATTTTTCCGAGTTTAGGTGGTTTACTCAGAGCAGGGAACGAATACGTCTACCATGTTCAAATTCCCGCGCCATATCTTCTACCTTGCAGATAACGGGTCCTCACAGCCTGTGTTGTACAAGGATCTTCTAGCCATCCTGAAGTCTTCAGTGAGCCTCATCAGTTTGCCCCCATCAGACTTTGGGTTGCACCCGTTACGTCGAGTGTGTGCTACCTATCTTCATAATATTGGTGTTCCCCTAGAGGATATTCAACTAGTGGGAGACTGGTATAGTCTAGCGGTACTACTCTACTTGGTCTCTACTGATGATCGGAAGCGCTACATTGAAAAGACTGCCACTGATGGCCTATGTTGGATTGGTTCTGATCAATCTTAAATATAATGACTGCTACTTGCTAATTATTACTAGAGACTGGTGTCATTTTGCATTTGCCTTACTAGTTACTTGAGCATGCCTTAGGCCACGTTGGTCATTGGCTATTACCTTCATAACATGTTGGTTATGTTGGTCATCTTCATTATGTTGTTATTGATGTGTTTATTGGGTGTTGGCGGACAAACCTGTCCATCGGCACCATCCTGCACTGCCATTGTTCTGTTCATTCAATTCCAACATATTGTGTATATATATCCTACTTAATCTATATAACTATATGTGCCTAATTGTGAGGCTAGGTGGAGCCACCACCCCAGCTAGGACTGACCTGATGTCGACCCATATCTGTACACTCACCTGATCACCATTGGTCAGCCCACACCTACTGTTGCTACCTTTGTAGGAATTTTCTTTTTTTTATTAAATTGGGCGGACAAACCTGTCCGTCGGCACCATCCTGCACCGCCGTTGTTCTGTTCATTCAATTCCAACATATAACGGTAAAATGCGTATCATGTGCCATTTGCGGCCGTTATTGCGGACTGGGTCATCCCTCTTTCCATGATATATATATAGAGAAAGAACTAACTGAAGGTAGATGGGTCAGAGATGCAGTTATAGACATTCGGAATGATATTCATATCTTTAGCAATAAGAAAGACCGGGATGAATACAGCTGTAATTCTTACACTCCAGATGAGAGGGGTAGAGTGATATTCCCGTGATATCCTCTTTTTTCAACTAAACCATGAAGTGCATCGCGAGGTTCCCCTGAAATTGAAATACCAGATACCCAGTTTGCTTAAGATGGCTCTTGTTTAAGTCGAGGGCGTCAGAACAAATTAATGAATAATGTCCAATTTGCCTAGAGTGCTTTCACAAGTGTATCTATGTCTAGGCCTGCCCTGCACTCCTCGTAGAGGCGACCCGAGAAATGACCTCTTCTGATGGCAAGAAATCCCCGCCTTTCTGCCCACTAAATGATGTATAAGAGGGCCACACAGGGGCGCCGTGGGCTTCAGCAGAACACTTTGTTTTCTGGGCGTGACAGGACTGCTCAGGAGCTGGACATGGGGCGTACATCTTCTCCTCAGAGCTGCTCAACAACTGGGACAGTCTGTGTTCTGCTCGTGCAAGAAAAGCATATTGACTCGCTGGTCACACTTCGCATTATAAGTTCTAAAAGGGTTTCCTTGTGTTGTCACAGTGCTACACCGTCCAACGCTCCGGTGGCGAATGTGTGTGGTGGTGGACCAGCAACAACTGTGCATACAATTACATGAAAGTGTTAAACATGTCCAAAGAAATCAACTCTTCTTTGCTTGTTTCGGCTTTAGCAATTCTTGGACAGAAATGAGAAAATTCATTTTGTAACTTGGACCTTCTCTTTTCAAAAGAGGAAATAGGTAGTAAAGAGGTAATAAAACACATATCCGTATTTATCATTCTCATAGTCATAGTCATTTTGACAGTCGATAATTATATGAATCTACTATTGTATCAATTTCATCAACATAGAAAATGTATTCCTAGACCGGAAGTGAACAAGTAATTTAATTGAGCAATACAGACTGCATTCCTTCACTCACATTCTCCGTTTTGGCAATATATTGTAAATACGTTGAGCCATAGGCAAATACATTGTGATTTCTCCCTCCTTTTTTCAACTAACAAGCCCTTTATACAAAATTTATGTCATTCGGACGGAATGTATCTCCCATCCATTATAAATATCCTTGACCTTCCTGAAATAAATTGAATCGGGCGGAAACACTATTATCCAGCAGCTGGGGCGAGTTTTCAATATTTCATGCAATGTCTCCGATTCATTCACTTTAACTAAGCAGCATTTTCAATAGCACGAGTAGTAATATATCAGCACATTGCATGCCCAGCAACCAAAGGCCCAGTCGAGTTGTTGGATTCGAATGCTAATGAAAATAACTGTTCAACGTTATTCACCTGGCGGGAACATTATATTCTTCCTGCGTTGCCCAATAATTATCCTGATGAGCTTTAAATGAAATTGTATTCGCTTAATCAAATTTCTATTCCCTTGAATCAATGGTTTAGCTTGAATAATATTAATATGATGCACGAGTAACACATGCAGTTAGTATTTGTTATAGTTATTTGCAAGCATAGTTATGCAAGGACAGTTTTACCGAAGGAAATCTGAGATATATTCTGATTACCATTAATTGGTCTGTGGTCAGATGATTGAAGGATCAGGTACGTCTTAATTCACAAATTAGTCGTTTGTATAGATCTGGCGAGAGACGACACTGAGGAAGACACTGTCGAAAACGCTGACGTGTAAGTTAGAGTCCTTTCGTTTATAGATTAAGCCCCTATTCACTTTGTATTCTAGTTGAACATATCTGGCTGAATTGACTCTGATTACTCATACCCGGGCAAAGCCTATGCAGCAATAGTAAACATTCAAACGGTGGATAGCTAATATTATATAATAATGTAGGTAGTTATTTGGTATTTGATGGGAGCTTATTATCATATGGGCAGCACATTAAATTGTATTATAGACGTTGGAGCCAAGTGGTGCCCATGATAGTTTTATGTCTAGCCTTAATGTGTCCGACATCCAAATGACAAAATGGCCTTTTAATAAAACACATATCTGTATCTTCTCCAAACGCATAGATTGTCTACACACATCTCCACAACTCACGCCAGCCAATCTCGCACAAACATCCGCATGCCCAGCAGGAAAATATCCCTCATCTCCACCCACGCTCTGCGCATGCTAGTCAAACAGGCTAGGATCAATTAAACAACTCTGATGTTGCCGACCATGCAGGGTTGACCAAATTCAGTTTGCAAATAGGAAAACCAGGGACAAACGTTTTTACCACCCATGGCCAGTTGTGCATGGATATTGACCGGGTAAATTTACATCTGACGAAGGAACAGGCGATGATGTCCTTTTATAGAGATCTTCTCATAATGTGTTTGCCCGGGATAGCTGAGCAAAGCATCAGAAGATTCTCCTCGTCGGGCATAGTTACTTGCGCTGACACCAAAGTCCACATGGCCTTTTATGTGTGACGGCAGGAACCCGAAGCCTCACGTCAAATCCCATCCTCTTTATAAAAGCAGAGCCTGTCGAATCGCTAAGTTGACCACGACAGACGCTCGTATTGCGTGTCGCGATGGACGTCCTTCACCGATGGAGAATGGCGACCTTAACGATCGAATCTCTCTCATGTTCTCGCCGTTCTGGGAAGAACTTCGTCACTATGTAACTATTTATTTCCTGGCTTTACTTGATTCTCTTGTCAATGGAAAAATTTAAGTGCACTTCTGTTAATTAATAAAATATTCGAAAGTATATATATTCATGTACACATTATAATATATATATAGAAATATATAGAAATTGAAGGCATATTGATCATTTCGAAGTGTCAAAATAATTGAAGTAATTGCTAAGATCATTGTATAGTTGAAAAAAGATAGGTAAGCTCCATTTTCCTTCAAGTCTGCCCATGAATCAGTTTGACGTGGTAATTGGACACCGCAAATGATCAAAGCGCGTGATGTGTTTATAGTATGAGGTAAGACTGTCATGGCAAGGTACATCTAACATTACATATCTAGTCTACATCTACACGAAGACCCTACACAGGTATCCTTCTGTTAATGTCCAGATTGGGACAGTAGTATGGTATGAATTAAAATGTTTAACATTTCATATAAAAAATGTTTAATATGTTTGAATTTGACCCTGAGGCATAGTAATTGTCCAAAAACCTAGCCTTGATAGCGATAAGATTTGATTTACCAAATCTGGTTTTCCTGGAAAGCCCGGAGGCTGCCCTAGATGCTCTATATAATAGGAGGTCAATATATAGTCGTTTGACTACATTGATGAAAACAGTTCCAACAACATAATCAATACCATCATTACAACTTCAAAGTAGCTTTTACCAAGTTGAAGAACATGTCTATGCATCCATGAACATGCATATGTCTATTGCTGCTGCCGTTGCAATGGACTGGGCAATTAAGACAGCTAGCGGGACAAACAGGCACGGGCTAGAGCCAGATATACGCTACAATGTAACTGAGATATCATTTATATATAATTATACTTACCTATTTAATTCTAATCCTTCACAAAAACTGTTCTCATTTTATTGGGTGACATTTTACAGAAAACTCTCAAATTTTTAAGGAGATCCATCTAGCTATGTTACCATTGATGAAAGCAGGGTCAGATGACTGGACTGTTCAATGAAGATCTAGATTTAAAATGTCAGGAATTTAAAAAAATAATATGGCTCTTACTATGACTTTCCAAAAGGCACCTTTAGAGTTGTAATACCTCCTCATATTCCAATTTCCCTTTCGAAACTCTTCGCTTTGGCAAACCAATTGTCAACAGAATAACTATGGTAAACAATGGACGTCCTTCGAAGGATTCGAAGTTTTATTTTCAACCCATTGTATTAACATACAACAAGTGCTGAGATCACATTCTTGTTATTCAGTCGTGGCCATATTGAATTTCGACCTTGAAAATGACCTTGAAACAAAAAATGACCTTGAGAAATGAATTCATCATAATTGAAAACATCAATAAAGTGGTATTATAGTTGATCCAGATCCAGATCCAGCAAATAGAAGCCATGATATGGAATATTTACTGTTTTCTTGGCGGCCATTTTGAATTTTGCAGCTACTGGCCACCAGGGGGTCTACCAACTTGTAGCTGGTGTTTTTTGAAAATTTCAGGACTGATCTAACACCATGCTAAATATCAAAAAGGTGTCACCGGGTTCTGGGTTTGGCCTAAAATCGACCTAAAGTGCCTGTACTTGTTAGCCATAACTAATACTGGACGTGTTTGTGTCTAATTCAGATCGAACGATCATAAATTTCAATAGTCAATAAATTTTGACCTACTCTACTATTTGTTTATTTCACTGGAAAGTCACTGAAATTGACGAGGCAATCTGTGATATAATGACTTACGTTTGATGAAGGAGTACGAACATACTTAATATGTAATAATTTACATAACATGAGAGAGGAATTATTGACATGGAGTCAAGTATGGGACTTAAAATCTGATAATATATAAAAGCCAATTTAAATGTATTGCACTGTTTGGATATCAGGTGTACTATTTTATCATCAGTACTGAGAATAGTACAAGAGTGTACAATGTAATTCATGAATACAGCTGTAAAAGACGAATCATACACCAGCGAAATACTAAATAAGATGCAATTCTTGTGTAGAGATAGATATCGGTATAATTACATCTAAATCTTCCTGAAGCCATAAATGATGCATATTATAATATAAGTTTGCACGCTCTTTTAGCATCAGGCAAGACGATCGAAATATCCATGCACAAAAGGGAAATGAGCCTGTTATTCCTGTTCATATTCAGCAGTACCGAATACTCAATTATGTGACAAAAATCAAAGATCATTCTGTCCTGACCATAGATCTTTATACCGCAAAGATTAATTAAGGCGACTTTTCCCAACAGGATAAAACAGTGTTGTAGCAGCTCTCTCACTCTCTCTAGATTAACCCTATGAGTCCCTAAAGAAAATTCTAAGATATATGGCTGGAAGGCCTATGCCCTTTTTTCTATGACTTCTCTCTATGGTGGTGGAAAAGAAGAAAGGAGACGGAACTATCAGGCATCCTATTGAATCTATTTTGAAGGTCCACAGAGACTTTTGGACAGGTGCTTTAACCACCTCCATGTAATGCTGATGTATGTGTTGGTCGAGGGCTGTTCCTTTTTCAAACACCAATAACAATTGAATATTTTCTAGTTTTTTCCCCTGCTGGAAAATATAATAAAAATACCAAAACGATGGAAACCATAGAAAGAAAACGATAAGCAAGAAAGTCCCAATTGCTGTTATTGTTTCCAGATATCCTGATCCCCACACCCGTTTGATTTTCAAATATATTCGATATATATAAACACATTACTATAAAAACTTGATACTCCTGATACAACAGTAATCTCACTTAGTCACCATATATGTGTTTCCTTAATATGTCTATTGTTATGCTGGAATCGGTATTAAATCTACTTCCTTGTTGTGATTCACAGTGCCATTCACCTTATCAATGTATGTTGAAGATAAACTGAAACCCTATAATTATACTTAATGCCTCATATTTGTGAAATATGATATGAATGCAAAATTAAAAAACATATTTCGTATAAGATGATTTTGTTCATTACTATCCAGCGGATTAGACTTTCCTTTCTACATAAGAATCGTGAGCTGGAGCTGAATTGATACCTTGTTACTCGTGTACTAGGCTGGAGTAGGTTTGAGATAACGGAGTTGTTTCTCGCTTGGAGTACAGTAATAAGGACATATTTCCCTCGTGAAAGAGGCACATTTATAGTTAAAGACGCCTAGGTTAGAGGTTATATATTCAGACTTCCAATCAGTCAACGACCCGAGTCAGGGCCCCAGGAGCTAAATCCATTCATCAACATTCACTGATCCAACGTCTGACCCTATCTTAGTTAAAACAGGATAAAAACATTCATCTGAGCCTTAATCTTATTCATAATACGATTCATAATATTGGACCGAACATCGCAGGGAAAAACAGGGCGAGTTTTCCTGTCGGTGTCGGTGGCGGGTATTTGCACCGAAGCACCAGTCGATCAATAAACTCCAAGTGGACTTTTATGTAGATGTTAAGGTTTACACCAGAGATGTTTGTCCCACTGTGGCACCAACTCAATATATCTTATCGCCAGTTTACTGGGGAGGTCAGACATAGTACAAGTGATGTCCATACTTGATCTCAGCTCTGGATTTGCCATGCATGATACTCCTCCCAGCCTCCTCTCCTCCTCTTCAAACCACTATGCCTAACGTGAATCCCAATGGCCTCCGCCTTCTCTCCGGACGTATTCGGATAACCAGCCGGTGAATATTCTACAATGCAAATCTAATTCATTGGTATGTAACATTTGTTAGTGATGGTTATGTCATCAGATAAATGCTATCATAAAACCTGACATTCTATTAATCATATAATCGCCCATAACAAAGACACATTTACTCTAATGGAATGTATTTAATGGCGAATGGATTGACTAACATATCTGTATTGCCTCGCACCTTAAACCTGAGTAATGAATGGAAGATGGAAGTTATAGGGCATCCCTGAGGCGCTAGAGCTCTTAATTTAATTACTATCCGTGATATATGAGAGATTGCTGTTTCTCCATGGCATTCCGTATTCTCATATGGCATTTAAGTGATTAATAAACCCACCACAAGGCAGAATATTGTCATATATCATATCGCAATATCTCCTCCAGCTATTTCTTCATCGCCGAATATAGGAGCAGCCGGAAATCGAAGGAGGGTGCTCATATAGGACAGACCTGTATTCATTATATGACTCATTTCATAAAACGAAAAAATACATATCGACTTCATTCAAATTGAAAATCGAAAAACCGAGTAAACAAAACCAGCTAGGCATTATCGTAAACACTCTTGGCTGATCTTAATTTGGCTTTTATTTATCATACATCAGGCTTTAACTATGTCTTTCTATCTTGAGGTACAAATCACACTTCAGAAGGTACCACTTGAAAAAAGGTATAATTTAAGAGTTTTTGACATTCATATTGGTTCATCGAAACTGAATCTATAAGTTTGTTCTACAATCTCGCTGAATCTTACTCTACTTTGTGTATTTGTCTTTCCTCTACCTGTGCTTTGCTCCTGGCAAAAATGGCGGATTTC
This sequence comes from Sthenelais limicola, assembly GCA_942159475.1. Taxonomy (NCBI): domain Eukaryota; kingdom Metazoa; phylum Annelida; class Polychaeta; order Phyllodocida; family Sigalionidae; genus Sthenelais; species Sthenelais limicola. Next base: position 108,227,973 of record OW804096.1, on the reverse strand, counting down.
TGGTAAAGTAGCTTACACATTTGCTCACTAGAGGCCCTCGCTTGCGTTTAGCATAACCGTCCACAGTACAGAAACCCCGGGTGTATTTTCGCTCAGCTTCATCCGTCGTTTGATTCAAATTAAATCAGTCTTGGTCGTCGGTAGCCTTGCCAGTAGTTGAGCTTTGGCCTGTCACTAAGATCAACTGCCAGTCTTTCCCACGAGTCCAAGTGACAGGTGCTATAACCTTTGCTCTGACCACGACGAGTAGAGGTCGATGCAAGGTCAAATTGATTTGCAGATGAAATGATTGGTTCGCCATTTGATAAAGTTCCGCATGGTGTTTCTCTGACTTGTTTCCCAATAGGGAAAAGTTACTTTTACTCTGTCAAAGTAAACATCTGGGGATGATTCACTTTATCAGAAGCAATTATTATATTTGATTAGAACTCAGGGCAACATGCTGTCAGAAAGCTCCCACACCCACAAGCCATGCCAAGAAGCAAGTACTCGATTTGCTACGCATGAGGGTATCTCAAATCAACCGCATTTTTATCCAGAAATGTGTTCCATTTGTTACAAATTACAGGTTGCAAATGTACTGGAAAAGCACTCTTGGTTATGGGTTCTGGACAGATGCAGGAAGGAAAGATACATGCATGTAGTATGGAAACTTGCGAATGTATCCCCAATTCCACCGACGACAATGCCTAAAGTTAGGTATCAATAAAATAAAGTATAAATTAGGAATTAAGCCGCAATGAAGTGTGGAATATGGGTTTTTGTATATGAATAGGTATTGTTTTAATAACCACTGATTATAGGACGAATTGGTTTTCAAAATAAAACAAACTCACGTATTCGCCTCTATATTCCATCTTTAGATGGATTTCTATAGATTGGGGTGCACCAGCATCATTCATTTGATTCATTAAAGGTGTCTACATAAAGTAAGTTGACATTTAATTAGGAACATTAGTGGTTTTCCTGCGTATCTTCAACAAAGGCCGAGTTGGTTATATAAATTATGTGTGTTTTATAAAAGGAGCCTCAAGGAGTTTCGTCACACCCTGATCTCGCTTCTTTTATGGCATCACTAACAATATTCTCCACCACTCAACAAAGAAAAGCCCCCCTATCTTCTTCGCTCCCTATTCATTCTATTTCTTGCCTGCACCATAAGAAATCCTCATGGAGTTTGAACACCTCCTGAGAGTAACTCTATAAGAGTTAAAGCCCTCGAGCCCAGCATAACTTGTAGGCGTGACAAGCAATTGTTTAGGCGCTACTTTGAATGAATTGAAACACTCGCTTTGCTTTCTTATGCCGAGGCATCGTATAGAAAAAAATACTTCCTTCATTTTGTGAACTCCTGCTGTAGTTCTTTCACATCGATGAATGAAAGCGTTGCTGTGGCACAGACATATAGGCATGATAATTCTAAATACAATATTTCTGAAATTTCTCAGTGCTTGTTATAGAAAGGTGTGTTTCATCACATGACTGAGTGTCTCGCCTGTGAAAAAGGGAATTCTGATGGTATGTGCATGGGACCATTCAAAGCGAGACAGATTTGAAAAGGAGATCCGTTTACAAGATGGTGGAAGTCGTACTGTTGGCAGCAACTTAATGTGGTGGGAATATGAGTTTTCAATTGTAATAGTTAAGAATAATTATAATAAGAGTAGGAAAGAGGATTTAAATAAATGTTACATACATAAGACATGGAGTGGAAAAAAACCATGAAAGGATACTTCATTACTGTGTATTATATGCTTTATAGCTTATTCGAGAATCCTAAGTAACTTACTTGTGCATTGTTCTGAACTACCACTAGCGAGTGAGTGGAGCGTAAGTAGTGTATGAAAGTGTCGTTTTGTGAGCGGCGATAGGCTCGTTGCGTCCCAGCGAGAAGAGAGTAGTTCATGAAAATTGGAAATTTCTTCAGGCTATGGCTGTGCCTCATAAGGGGTTTGTGTCTCCGACCAGTGGCTTTTACTGCAGAATGTCTGGTTTTATTGTTGTGTTACCGTTACTCCTCACCGAAATGGACCTTTTATCTAGTTTAGTATGGTAGTGAGAAACAAAGGAGGCTGTTTACGTTAATTTAAACAAATGAATTGAGATCTACTTGGATTGGACAGAAATATTGTTTTTTTTGTTGATTGACACAAATAGGTCCATAATTCTTAACTCTAAAAGGAATTACAGAAAACACAATTATAATACAAAGATACAACAATTAATTAGGAATTTTAGTACCATATGGGTTGTTCACATCCGGCATTTGCCAGGCCTCTTCTGGTGTTTGCATTAACATCCTGGCACTCAGGACATACCAGACGTATAGGAACATAAGAGAATCATAGTCAAACAATAGCTACTGTGTCCAGAGTCCACTAAGATATACACAACTTTTACAAGAGCTTTTTTAGCCTTGACGGACGGCCTTCACTGTTATCGTAGGGGATTTATTGCCCGTGGTTGTACTAGGCCATGTGTGTCTGAATGTGAGAGAGAGATAACATGGAGGGTACAGGAGTAGGGACACACAGTTTACATGGAGATTATCTCACCATGGGGTAAGGATAGGAGCCCCCGGCAATAAAGATACCCCTCTACTCAAGCCCGAACAAAAATGACAACGGTTCCTTGGGCTTGTTATTATGACAGGACCCCCTACAGGCTCGCGGCCCTGTCCAGCCAATGATAAATCATTATAATCGATGTACCTCTCCTGTTAAATAGGGTAAGAAAACACAGTAGTTGGGATGAAAGAAGTGTTCTCCGGCGCAGTCCCAGTGCAGAATGACGCAGAGAGTATAATTGGTGAAGTACAATAAGAACATAAAGACCATCTTTTTCATACTGAACTCAAAGTATGAAGAGATCGAAAAGAGAGAAAGAAGGATTGCTCTGTCATAAATCATGGCATATGGGAGCTGGTGAAAGCCATTGAATGCAAATGTTGCTTGAAAGTGTACAATGCATCCTATGTGCCATTTCATTTTTGTGCCATATGTTAGGGGTATTGTGATTGGGATAAATAGGCGAACTTCTGGCTCTATTCATAAAAGATTTGTGTAAATGAAATGAATCGAGGTGAAAGTATGAGATATTATGCCCCCGTTGCATAACAATCTGCAAGCTCGTGGATTGATTCTACGACGTCGTAACATATAGTTTCTTCAGGAATCCGAGAATGAAGACCTTAATGCCATGAACAGAGTCATCTCTCTGAAATCATAGATCTATATTAAACCAGGCAGATCTGAAAAATGTGTAGCTAGTAAAACCAACAAAAGATGAATAATGGCTAACAATTCCACATTTTCTTTTAATTTAATTTTAAGCATTCGCTCCATACCATTCGTAGTGTAATAGGATTATCTTCATCCAATTATGATATGATGTTTTCAAGCGGAAAGTTGAGATGGCGGTAATCGTGATGCTCACTAGAATTCGATATCGGCCAAAATTTTATAGGGGGTTATTTGAGCCAGAAGGCCTCTGAAATCTATACGCTCTTTCAATGCTGTTCCAAGCATGAGGATACTCGATACTTCGCAATAATACCTTTCCTTCTTTATTAATGGAACAGTCAATACCAAGATTAATGTATTGAATATGAGTTGAACAGAAGGATTCTAGGATTTCTACATTCGATAAGAGATAGCGATAGCATTATTCTCTTTCTATCGTTGCACAACAATGATACATTCACAGTGTTGTTTTAATGGAGAGGTGGACGGGGTGTACCAGATGACAGGAGAGGTGTATTCGATTATTTTAACTTCACATTGAAATCTTTTTACTTTGAATATAACCCGATCATATCTGTATGGGGAATACCGTATCACTCAATCCTCCTAAATTTGATCCTGCAAAAACCGCACTACTAGTGATCGGTGAAATCTGTTTTAGTTGTAAACACAAAATAACAATGTAGGTAGATGCTAGACCAAACTAGACTCTCTAGACCAAACTAGACCGTAGATGGCCTATCTAGAGTGTCTACATTTAAGGAAGAACTCATATTTCTGTCGGGACTATATTCTTTGCTCCGTCAGTGCTGACTCTAAATACACTATTGGGACCAACAATATTCATATCACATTTCTCTTATGCCTGCATAGATTAAGCCATTGTAAAAGTGCTCTCTCTTCCTCTGTGTGATATTTAGAGACAACGTTAAACATTTAATACAGTGCAAAGTCTTTTTAGCATACATGCACTTCAAACCATTCTCAGGTCATACATCGTATATGATAGGCGTGATTAGAGTATTTTGGCTTGAAAGCCTGCATTTATTACATATTTGTTCGAGGCAGAGATGGCGATGAAATAAGATGAGGGATATCAGTTGGCGGCAATAAATCATGCAGGGATATCGATGCCGATACGTGGAAAGGTAGTCTTGCTTTCTTAAAGTGGAAGCCTGTGCTGTTGGTGTGAGGAGCGGAAGAGTACGAAAGAGGGTGAGAGAAAAAGAGAGAGAGAGAGAGAACGAGAGCGAGAAACGTCACAGACAGTGAGAGAGAGAAAGAAAGGGAGAGAGAGAGAGAGGAAGAAAAGACTGAACAGATGTTCAGATGATGCAAAATACAAGCGAGGCAAACGCATGAATTTGAGAATTGCCATAAATACGTGGGAAATATATAGGAAACAGCAGCAGATCTATATATGCTTTATAGATTCATCCTCTTTCTGCTTGGGAGACAGAGTGAGAAAAGTGGCCGAGTGAGAAAACATGCGAGGTCTGACGCTGTGGTTTTATTCCTATTGCTCAGCAACCTTTATAAATGAGCTGTGTCTGTAACAAGAAACAGGATTTGCCTTCCCCCATCAATTCCACATTTCACATCGCTGAAATAGCAAACCATGTTTTATTCTCACTGAAATAGCAGTGCGTCTCGGAACGCCTGAGGTAATCCGTTTCAAGTGAGAGACATCTCGTCATTAGGATAACACAATCTCATTATCTCTCCCAATTAATGTAACCTAGTCTTGACTCACTCCAGTCAATGACGTGTCGGGTTTCCCAGGTTTTGGCCACTTTTAATGGCTGCAAGTTCCCTCAAGCCTAAAATTCAGTCAGTTGCCTCGGGCATGCTAATACAATTTATGGAGCTCCCTCTCTCTTTTATGGGAAGAAAATGCTGGGATTTCATTCTGAGCTCATGTTGCAAATCCATTTAAATTATTTAAAACGTCCACAGGATCGAAGAAAGAAAACCTGTCCAGGTTTAAAGCCCGTGCTTCGGACTGATTATATTACAGCAGGATCTACTAAACTCTTATAGTTAGTCTCTTCTGTCACACGCCCAACACTCTGGTGGTTATATTTGTATCCTTAAAATCTCCCATTAATCACATTGACACCGACGCTGGATATCATTATCTATGGTTAAAAACTTAACAAGCTTTGACATCATAACTGAGAAGAAGTGTAAAAACATGTTTCGTTTTCCTAATTGATTTATTGCCCTTACCTCCATGGTTGAGAGGTAGATAAAGAGAAGGGACATTTTGTGAGGCTAATAGAAATAGATAATTTATCATTTGCTTGACATTTGTAGGTGATGCCCCTACTAATTTACCGCAACTTTTAATGAGATATTCTACACAATAAATTACTTCCATTTTCCTTAATTGACGTCAGTCCAGTTTAAATATTGTTTCACAACATGTTTTACAAATGGTATTAGGTTTTAAAGAATTGTACTAAATTCGCGTGTTTTAAAAAATGCAGTCCGATAATTCCCAAGGTGAGAACAACACGGATAGTACAATGTTTGACTTGAAAGAATAGAATGTTAAAATATATAAATCCTTATACAACGAGTGTAAAATATGCTATGGCAGAGATATGAACATTAATAGAATATTTTGATTACTCACATTCTTTGAAGGTTTGTATTTGTATTGTTTGTTCATATTAGCTTAACCCATCAGTCGATAGGTGAGTTATGCACATGTATACCTATGTATACACATAATTGTTATAGAGGTTTTAGAAGCTTGTATCAAGATGAGCTTAAAAGAGCGTCTTCTGCATGTCAAGCCTAACTGAATAACTTAAACTAAACTAAACAGATGTAGGCAAAATTTGGTAAAACCATGTTTATGAAATACCGAATGAAATAAAATACATAAATGTCGTAATGCGATTGTTATGTTAAAGTTCTTTCTATGTTCCCTGTACGTTTGACTTCACCACATTGATTACAAATAGTGCTTTCTCCTAATGTGGCGTGCTTGCTCATGCATATCTACCTATGCTTAACTCGTACCGGCATCTCGTCAAGCAATCCGGCATTCGCACCATTTCACATGTCTGATACACTAACCCACCTAATACCTGACGCTCATTATTACTTCAAAGCTCCCCGCCTACACCATTTTGTCATTTTTGAGGCCCTGTCACCTCCCTTCTACTAAAAATACAACTAATTACCGAAATGTGGCGGCTTGGGCGGGTGGCTCTTTGTTATGGTAGCATGAATGTGCCGACCTGCATGGAGGCCTTGTAGTAATGTTAAATTATGCATCTCTTTTGATGTGGGCGATGGCTCCTTGAATTTGTCCTCAGCAAAAAAAGGTCCGCACCCAATCAGGTTTATGTTTGTACTGTAGAGAAGCAAGTATCCTCATATGGAGGGTCTCGTGACACAAGGTCATGTTATGGGATGCATATTTAGCATCACATAATTTCTGCTTGATTGGAGCATTTAATTGGATATAGTGCAGAGCTATTGTCAAAAGGCCGACAAATTATCGATAGTGGAAGCACTGGCTGGCCTGTTTAGGTGTGATGGAGGTCAGGGCTTAGGGCTCAAGGCTCAGAGACGGGAAATCAGGGGGCAGAGGAAGGCTTAAAAGAACCAGCAGGAGTTTATCAAGCGGGTGCAGCCGGAGGTGGAACGCGGTTGGTGGCAAAGCAGCCCCACCAGTACGAAACTAGTCAGGTGGAACGCATCAACATTGATTCCACCCCACTGGGTGTATTAATTATGGATCTGTCAAATGTACCAAAACGTCGAAATTACAAAAAAAAACAAATATGGATTATATCGATTCATTGTTGTCATGGTAAAGGACAAAAGGACTGATTTACATTTGGACCTTGCAGAAACAACTGAAGTCACTGACGCGGAATTCTATTTCTCTTAAATATTACTTTCGCGAAGCAAATAATATGAAGTTTTGACCTTCAAAGTTCCATATATAGATGTATATATATGTTATGATAAAGGTTAGACAATTGAGATTAAATTAAGTAGATATCTCTCTCGTTGACTGGACGCATCTCATTCGATGTTATAATTAGAATAATAAGGCCTCGGATCAATATGTGGTTTTCTAGCATTGAGAAGTGTCTGGGTTGTGAGGACAACCAGAAAGGGGGCTTCCAAACTTCCTAGCATTATCCCCTTTTCAGTCAATGGTCAATGGTTGCAACACATTCTCAGGTGGTGTATTTTTTCTTGTATTTCAACAATACGATATCCACTCACAAATGACTGGAGTGGAGAGCAATTACGTATGGCCCAGTCGATCCTATAAAAATGAGAATAGTGCATACATGTCAAAAACTGACGTTCATACTAGTTGTTATCGACCATAGTCAAACAAGTGTATGTAATTTTAGACTGTCGACAAGTATGAATGACTGCAATACACCAACAATCTATGGAAAAGTGCCATACCGCCTGAATTATGTGACATTGTAACTATGGTTAAATCCTGATGTATAAAATTATGACACCAAAAGCGATTATCAAACCATCAAATCATATCGTCGATAGTTCAGATCTGGGTGTAATGCTATTCTACACAGAAAATAATTTCTGTCTTCGCGATAAGTAAAATCGAAAGCTGTCCTGGCCATTTTGACAAGTATTGTGCACTTGGGAATCATGGCTACATTCTTGAAGTTATTAGGACGATTTTAGGATGGATCATCAGAGCGAATATGCTCCCAATTTACCACATGTTAAGTACGGTGTGGCTGTTCTGGAAAACTACCATTGGATCAGGGCAACAACTTAGTGTGTTCAATTTTCAAATTTCTCTTGTTTTTCATCTGAAACGCCAACCGCTTCCCCGGAAATGAATGCAGTGCCAGTTTTACCTCTTCGGATCCTGGTATCTGGTGTTATCAGCCTGGGTTAATGATACATCTATCGCCTATCGCTTGGGTCTTCTTTTGGCGTACACATTACTGGGGAGGGAGGGGGGGGGGCTGCAAAAAAGGAAAGTGTGGATGAAGGTATTCGGCATTAAAGAAATCCCATCGTCCGTCAGTGAATTAGTCTTAGCAGTGATCCTTTAGCAGTGATTAAATCAGATCCATATGGAAATTGGACAGGAGAAAATAATTAAACCAACATTTGGACAAAAGTAACATCCTTCTCTATCCTACTCGTACTGGGTAAATCAATTCCCGAAGGACTGGTATTAAATATGTTTGGATTTCTTGATAAAAAAAGCAAATAATTAGGAGTAACTTCAATATTCAAGATAATAAAATCATCTACTTAAATTTAATCTGTGCTATTTTCTCTGCGAGTATATATGTATACACATAATCCACCACTTATTTTGCTACCTTAGTTATTGATATTCCACGAATTGGTTAATTGTTCGAGAATATTTAATTGTTTGAGAATATTTCTTTCGAGAATGACACAAAAGTTCTATAAGAGGTCCAATGACTTTACCCGCTGAAAAGATGTGTGGAGTTTTAGTCTCCTGTTTAGAAATGCCATTTTATCTGTAAAACCTCAGTCACGTCGGACCCTGGACCCGTCTGCGAAATTAACCTTTAACACATCTCGGGTTATTAGGTGAAATCAATTGCAATGGTACTGCCTGCACAATGTTGATATCCCATTTCCTTTTCAATGATTAACATTTTTAATCAGCAAAATTACATCTTTTCTGGAACTGTGTGGCTTGCCATGTCAGAGTGTCCTCATTAAGTATTGATGCATGAAGAACTACATTTCAGATCAGAAACTTCATATTAACTACTACACGATTCATGGATGCGAAAGTGGGCATACGTTCTTCCTAATTAGTATAAAGACCTCTGAGAAAATTGTTTGAGGAGAAGCTAAAACTTTTATACAGATAAATATTTGACATTTTGATTAAGAAACTTTATTCAGAAAGGTTTAAAGGGATTTACAGTTTTTTTTATAAATTAGAGGAGGAACCAATAGACTATTATACTTACGCAAATACACATATCAGGCAGTCATCCAATATTTCTATGCGTTACCTGTCAATATATGATATACATCCTAGTCAATTGGAATTATCAAACACAGGTACATGTATACGCATATCAAGGACAAAATAAAGGACAATACCACAACCCAACATCTAAAAGCTTATTATGGAATAATGCCATTCATTAAAGTATTACTTTTTAAATATGAATCATCAAGGATAAATCTAACAACACTTTATATATAGAGGCATTTAAAAATAATCTTCTTGGTGCTTTCCCATTATGCCATGGTTTTAACATCCTTCCACGACATATATACCAGATGAGGGATAACAGATTAATTTTAGAGCATTGGAGAAAAGAAAGAAATCAGAGGAAGTCCCTTTGGTAGAATCCGTTAGTATTGGAACTCCCTACCTGGTAAAGTGGTTATTGTGGTAAAGCTTCTAGACGATATTAGCGTTTTCAAGAAAGAGACAAAAAAGATGTGTACTAACTCCTTTTCGACCAGCCAAGATGTCTGGAATATCCCTGCGCCTGAACATTTGATTTGATTTAGTCTGATTTGCTTTTCTGCCGTCGAGATTCGAGATTAATTCGTCTTTCTGAAATTTTCTCATATTTGTTCAGAGATGTTTTCTCTTTTTCCATCTACCTATGTGTATTGAGTGTATATGACTATGAGTATCTAAATGGTGTGTCATGAATTCGACACCGCCCGGGTGGAGGTTTTCAGACGACTTATTTCCTATTCATTATTCTTTACTGCAATTTCTAATTTTTATTTTTGTTATCAGCTTGTACTGAGAAAATTGTAGTATATTATGCATAATGTCAACGCCGAATAAAATATTTAAACAAACAATACCAACTCAAGTATTTTACATAGATCTATATAATGTAAAATTTTATACTATACATACATTGTTATATATTCAAATTTTAGATACCGACATAGCCACCGACTGTGGAGCGTTTCATCAGGAACAAGACAACAACAGCATCCAGAAAACTACCGACCAATAAATCAAACAAACTGGGAAAATTAGGGATTCAGGTGGTAGTTTATATTTGGCAAAGTATATGACAAGTATAAAAATCAACTTCACGTGGCGTTGCTGAATCACAATGTATATATCCTTACAGATTATTTTAGAAAAATAGAATGGCTGCAAATGGATAGCTCTCATATTAAAATTCAATATACGAAAATATTCATGCTGAAGCTATTAGTTCTAATACTATCCAATAAAATAGGACATAATAACTTCTTTACTTTCACACTAATACCATTATTGCTGAATACTGATTACTGAATACCTTACTGCTTTATATCAATCTCAATTTTGTACTGTATGTCCTGTTCCGAAATACCGGTTCTGTGTACTATACTCTAATATCATCAATATATCAAGGGACAACTTTAGGCCCATTATTGTTTAGTATATACATAAATGACATACCCAAATTCATAAAAAAATCCACAATACAATTATTTGCAGATGATACCATCATATTTGTCTCTGGAATGAATGTCCTAGAAGCTACAAAACTGCTTCAACAGGACTTACATGCCATGACATACTGGTGCAAAATTAATAAAATTTCCCTAAATTTAGATAAATCCAAAATTCAAACATTTTTACCGAAGCAAACAATGAGGTCGAGGTGGGCAAATGAGCATCTATATAGGGAGGAAGAAAACATATTGAGGCTGGATGGGACGGAATTAGAAGATGTAGAATCCTACAAATACCTAGGAATAGATATAGATAGGAACCTGAAATTTAAAACTGCAATCAATAAATTAACAAAAGTAATGAACTATAAATGCTGGCAAATTTCAAAATTACGTGGGAAAATACCAAAAGAAACACTATTATTAATTTACAAAGTAATGGTTTTACCACTAATAGATCAAACTGACCTTTTTCATGATTCTCACACAACTAATAGCACAGGAAAACTACAAATAATTCAAAACAAAATATTGAGGAAAATTTATGAACTCCCATCCAGAACCAATGTGGACGATATCCATATAAAGAAGAAAATATTAACGCTGAAACATAGGAGAAGACTGCATTTGCTGCAGGTAGGCTTCCGTCTAGCAAGAGATCCAAAAAGAATAGATATCCGAAATTTAAATACAAGAAATTTTGCAATAGGACGTAAACCCCTAAAACAAATAGTACCAAAAAATGAACAACTAAGAAGATCCATACTCCATAGAATTCCTTATTCATGGAACTCGTTGCAGACGGAGACCCATGGGATTGGGGATACGAAGGCCTTTAAGATGGTAGCACAAAGTACTTTAATATGGAATGACCAGTATTTTATCGATTGAAGATTATAAGTTAAATACAAAGCCAATATTTCAGACTACTATTATTATAAAACCAAATTACTTATCAGAGAGTCAAAGATATAATAAATATCTACTGCGCTTGACAATTATTATAAAAGGAATGTATATTAAAAGAATATTTAGCATGACAACGTCCCACTTTCGTCAATGACGACTGGGGAACTGTACGTTGTAAAAAAAGTATTATGTAAACCAACAGGAAGCTTGTAAACCTCCCAACATGCCGGAGATAGGTTTCCTGAAAATGGCACGATCGACAATAAAAGTATCTTAATCTTAATCTTAATCTTAATCATCCGACGCATATTTTATATTATATAGTTCTTCAAAATGTGTCATTATGATGCACAGACGTTATTGCTTTATAACTCGTAGAAACTGCTACTCAGCAGCACTCTATTAGTCATACTTATCTCACAGCTAGTACGCTTCATCCATTATTGTTACATTGTAATTATTCATCTCATAACAATTTCCAACTACTGCTGGTTCTAAGTCTTTTATTTTCCACTTTTGTAACAAATCAATTTATTTTTACGAATCAATTCAAGACTCTGAAAGGAGGCATTCATAGGAAGACCTGTCTGTAAAGCCAGAACTGTCCGACCTGATTGTAATAACATCTGCAATAAAAGAATTTTTGAATTGAATTGAATTGAATTGAATTGGACACTAAAGCCAGGCCAGGTTGTTTTTTTCAAAAGCTTTTATTCAGAGGTGCCCAGCCGCTCTCACTCCGAAGGTGATTTTCGTAGGGAGCTAAGCATGCTACATACAGTTATATACATCGGTGCAGTGTTACTTCGATTACCTTTCAATATTTTACAATTTTACAAAAATATAAGTTTCCTAGGTCAGTTACATTTAACTAGCTGTCTCTACAATAGTTTATACATTGGGTGATAAAAAGTTCACGTTAGTGGTTCAGCAAAAGTATAATTGCCATTTAGTAATAAATACATAATATATTCCACAGCCTAATATAAAACAACATGAAGATAATGTGTAACTGTAAAGATATGCATATTTGGTATTGTGTATGATAATTGGGGCATCTGATTTGGGAGTTTCTCCGTATTTATTCAATTTAACTTGTATTACTATCAAGGCCAAACATTTTCAATTGTGTGAATAATGTTATGGAGAGGCGACATTATGTCGAATTCGCTTTGGCTTTGTGCGTCCAAAGGCAAGGGTGAATTCGATCAATTTAGATTCCATTTAAAGATCTATTGACGCATATTTGATCAAGTTCCTTGATTGGTGTGTTAAAAACTAAGAATAACTAGACTTTATTTCTTCTATGTTTTCTTTTACTTACGAGAAAGGCAGATCCTTCCACGCGATCAAGAAATGCGATCCATTGTAGGATAGGATGCGCTGAGAATTTTGGAGTGACAAACAGAATACACATGGGGAGTTGCTCTTTACTAAAAAGAAGTTTCATTACTCATTGGTTTACACTGTTATTCCACTGCATTGGAAGACCAATGTTTCTTCTGAATAACTGCCAACACTTGCTGTAGCAAATGGGACAATCTGTTCGGCAAATTACCACTTTGATTACTTTCGAAAGAAGGGGGCGTTCGCTGGGAATAATTGCGCGGTGGGACTGATGCATGTACTTGAATATTCCCCTGTGGGGCAAGGAAAGAAAGCCCAGGCGCCAGGAACGGAGGAATAGCCCATGCATTTCCCATCAATGTTTTAGCTTATCCAGTTCCCAGTTCTCCCCTCCCAACACGTCGGCGTTTTTTGGCATTGGGGAAAGTTTAATTAATTCCACATCGGCTCTCCTGGATCGATGTGTTTGGATGTCCGAACATTGATAATATTATAGCCATTCTTGGTCGGCATACCAAGGGCAAGTACAGCATGACCCTTGCGTGTTTCAATACAATAGAAACACAGCAGTTTGCCTTTTGATTTATTAAGCACTCCAGACCGGGTGATTCCTCTCTTTCTGATATAGAATTCTCTTTAACACAGCTTGACTTTGTTCACCTCGTATGAATATTTCCACTAATCATCCAAGCACTATGTAGGAATGGGTGGAAATAGAAGTGGAAAGGGCTATATGGGAGAATGTTCACCATACAAACATAAAAAAAGGGTAGGACACCAGACACAGAGACATGGAACGTAATATAAACATCGTATTCATGTGCTCATGCTCCTTCACGAATTCGTTACATCACATTAAATGCTTTTAAAACTCTTAAACTGCATCTGGCCGATAGAATGGGCAGGATGTTAGTTTCCCATGCAGAGTAATTAAGCCAATTTCAGACTTTAATTTTCATAAATGCCCGGCTTTGTTCAATACATTAATTTGCGATCCGAGAAACGACGGTGCACATGTATGCATGTCGTGGACCCCCTGTAACATATTGCAAATACATTCCTTCACAGAGAGAATATTTAATACATTGGTTCGCGGATAAGAACCTGTATTTCTAATCAAACTAGATGTACATTTAATGGTAACAACAACGTTAGTTAGACATAACCCAGCAATATGGCTCTAAGTATTGTAAGAACTGGCAGCTTAGATATCGAACAATAATTAGGGAAACATTAACCATCGCAAACTGCATTAACTGTACGCAATCCTGGAACGAAAGCACAAACTTTGTATAACCGAGGGAAGACTGAACATTATATACGTGTCCATACCCTGCGTAATCAGGGCAGACGCTTCTAGATTTGTATTCATGTTTTATTTTCGATGGAAATTGTACAAATTTGATATGCGTATTTGTACTGTTACTGTTGTTCTGTATGTGCAATACTAGCTACATTATTTTATGCACGGTTAATATTATTTGCTATCCTATATAATGTATTGGCGTTATCTGAGATGAGATTGCTTTGTGTAAGTATGTGTTAAATACGGGAATTCATCCTACGCTTACAGTTATTAGACCCTTAGAAACATCAAAAGAACGTTAAGGTTTAATGGTGATGGCTCGAGTTGACGTATATTATCATATAAATGTAATATACAAATCGGTTGATAGAAGGATATGTAATGCATGCATGCGCCTGCAAAAGAAAGTTGGAAATGTTTATATAATACATATTCAGGTCATTGTGTGTTATGTATCAGAGGATTGCCAGCTGTCCCAAACCTCAAATATGCGCGTCAACAATCAGTATGATATGAGCACTGCCTTCAAGCCTTTCGATTTGCGAAAGAGATGCGAAATATTACTTCTGCATTGCTTCGAGGGCTCGAATTCGGAGTGTACGGCGCACATGGAACCGTCAAGAATAGAGAAAACACTAATGGATGCTTCGTGTTCTGGGCAAGTGAACTCATGCTGGGAACGCATCTGAAATATTCAACTGGTGTCAGGTGGGCTAGAGCTCCTATACGTGATCTGTCCGTGTTCAGGTGTTGGTGGCACATCGTCCACAATATTCCCACGGCCTGCGGAGAAATCTTTATACATGCCCGAGGTTTCCTCTGCTTCTCCCACTCTCTTATTATACACACCCTTGCTCCACATCACATTACCTCCTTCGAGTGTCTTCTATACCTTATTTCTTCTACTTGACATTTGCTCAATGTCCGAAAGGTGACATTGTTCATTCAGTCCCTTTTAGAAGCAGGCCATTGGGCTTAACGCAAAAGTCCTGTACATATGTATCAGTCTTCACTTATACATCTGTAAACGGCCAACTTTATGGAACTAGACTATTTCCTGGAGTATCTCTCTTGAGTGTTGTATGAACTATTAAATATATTGTTACTATAACAGCACTGAAGTGTACGTATATCACATCCTGAATTGAAATGATAGTCGACAATGAACGTTCGAAGTGTTACGTGATCTCCTAAAGCCTAGAATCCACGTAGCGAGCAAAATACAGGGCGTTTGGCATCCAGGGCATTGGGTGTTGCGTTTTTTAATCTTCTGGCGATTCCAATCATTGATCTGGTGATTGAAATGCACATAGGCGACTATACCAATTGGAAACGCTTGGATTCTGGACGAATCGTGGTCCCGGGCAAAAATCATTTTTGCTATTTATGGCCAAAGATTATTGGAGGAGGGAAAAGAAAGACATAATGTAAGAGGGACATGACCAGAGCCAGGTAAGTCACTGGAGGAGAAACATGATTAGGTACTGGAGGAGATAAAAAATACCATGGAAACTGTACCTGTAAAAATTAGAGACAATTTATTGTATAAATTTGGAGTTGTTAAAACAAGAAATGTACTTGTACTAATAAAGTGGTGCAGTAATGTATTGCAATTATTTGCATGTAAAAATGAACTTATCGAACTGTCTACACTGAATATTGACTGCCTAAAATATAGGCAACAATCTCATTCTCTCTTATTATAGAATATCATATCAATTATTCCGTCCAGGGATTAGATGAGCCCGTGTTGTCGGACTAATATGGTTGGCAGTGTAACTTCCTTTAGTGCCTGTGATCCCTCTTGGTTCGAGCAGCCGGTGACTCTATCCCACCCGATCTCTGATCATGATATCTATGTTATTTTAGAAGAAAATTATGCTCAGACATGTGGACATAATTTGTCCTCTATCTCTATCGAAATGAAAATAATGTTTTGAAATGTGCCTTGCAGGTGCGAAACTAATTGTTACCATCATCTCACTCATAATTACTTACACATGTTATCCGACATATATTGCTCCTTACTCGAATACATATTTCTCTACTCTTAATTACTAGAATTTCCAGCATAAGCACTGTATCGAAAACTTGAAGTCTTATAATCACCCCCAATTGTATCATGTATCGACCACACCATTGTCTGTTATCTTACACATATTTCATCTCATAATATCGCTTTACTGCTATTTATAATTTCTCACACTAAGTTCTCTGTTGTAACCAAGTTCGCAATCAAGTATAGGCACTCTCTGGAAGAACAGGCCCATTCAAAGTTGTAAAATCTTTGTATGAACCTGACATGGATACCCTATGTGCAACAAGATCAGCTAATAAAGAATACTTGAATTGAATTGAATGATTACGGTAGCATGTGAAGGCTCAGGTATACACAAATATGCTTATTATACCCATTCCAATCCTAACATAGATATAAGATAACATGATAGTGTATACATTATGACAGAATGACAGAACCATATCAAACATTCTATGAAAATATTGAAAAACAACTGTGGAATTATTACTAAACGTATGAACCAGAGAACAATTATAAAGAGCTTCAAGCATACATGTTTACATGCTCATTGCACTTCTCAGACGCTAAATAATTGCAGGATAACTTCCGGTAAACTCGGTTGTTTTCAATTACAACCCGTTACAAATATGTAATACATAAATAGAAAAATAGATGTCGCCAATAGTTCCTTCTTCTAGATGCAAGATACTTGTGAAAAAAGTGTGATGAAGATACGTATCTCCTGTGACGAAGCTTATACAAACACTGCATCGTATGTCTCTCGCACTTCGTACGTCCGTCGTTTCTCACACAGATGCGAGCGCTTGCGAAACCCTTATAACTGGGATATGATGAGTTCCTTATAAAACGGGCCCAATATCAGAAACAAAGCGACAGACATGAACTGCCCGAGGAACTACGTGCTAATAGATGATATGTAACCAGAGATTCCAATTATACACGCAGCAAAAACAAGGAACTGAGCCATAGGCAACTGAGGGATCAAGAACTTGTCACCTGAGAAAGGCGTCTGCTTAGGAGATATGGACCATATTCTAAAAGCTTTTATGTCTGAAGTAAGGAGATAACATTTTGGAAAATATAATAAGTTTTAAATGTTGTCACCATGCAATATTCTCATCGAAATATAGGAGTAATACGAATAAATAAGATGGATAAAAAGACAAAGAGAGATCCATTTCTAGATAGGCAGCCTGCTTTTTATGTCCTTTCAATTTTGAAAAAGAAGATTTTCAACTACTCTATGGACACAGTTTAACCGGATTCAACTAAAATATATTGTAATAATTATGGGTGATTTCAACACCATTCCGAGCATAGATTTAGAGACATTACAAACTGAACACAAGAGGTAATGATCCATTCAAGGAACATTTGAAACAATTCCTGGAGGATGGAATGAGGGACAGAAAACAAAATGATATAGTATATAGGTGGTACAGAGTGGGTAAGGCAGGACGATTAGACTTTATTTTCACAATGGCAGAAATCTCAAACAATATTAAAAGGTGTTTCCATTCAATATTTCCATTATCAGATCACAACCTGGTTGGATGTGAGTTAGGAAGATCAACACGCATATATATTGGAAATACCTAAATCAACAGAAATATTCAGTGACGTTATTACAATGAATCTGTGAAGACAGAAACAATATAAAAACGAACCCTATAGATAGATGGGAATGTTTCAAATATTCAGTTCGAAAATGTATAAATAAAATATAAACAAAATATAGAAGCAACCAAGGAAAATATAAAATAGAACAAGAGGTTACAATATATATACAATATAAGAAAATACTGTAATAATGTATTAATCGTATAGAAGATGGAACTGGCAGGTTGTACACTAAGCAAAAGCATATTCTGTATATATGTGTTTGAGGACTACTTACTACCCGAATGTATGATTATTACAAAGAGTGAGGAGCCGATTTAAACGATGTAAATATTATAACAAGGATATCGCAGCCTATCAGTACAGAAACATTACTATGACAGATTTTAGAGATGTATTGACATAGTTAAACATTAGAAAATCCCCTGGTACAGATGGGTTCCCTCCCAAATCTATTGATGTTTTTGGGGGAAAGATTAGTGAGGACCAATACTTTAAATACAAAACCGTAGGCCCTACAAATATTGCAAATAGAAAGTCAATCTGAAACATGGTATGATAATAACACAAAAGGTCACCATAAAATCCATTAGCAATGTTCAGACTTATGAGGAAAGCTGACTTAGACAGCATTTAGATTATTAAAAAGGAGACGAGAAGCGATATCCTGGATATATGTGTTAACAGAAAGAGAAGAAAGGAGGGTGTTGAGATGATGGGAATGGGCAGGAGAGGTGCAGAAATGGAGGGACATGCAGGGGAGGGGAGGGTGATAGGGGCAGGAGGGGGAGGGGCTGCTCGGGGAGGGACTGGGGAGTGAGAGGGCGATGGTGAAATAAGAAACATCCAAGGAATAGGGTGGAGAAGGGTAGGGAGAGCTAGATCAAAATAGGGGGAGAGTAGAATGAGGACATGAAGAGAGGGGGGATATCATAGGGGGTTGGAGATGATGTGGGGGAGAGGGGGATGCAGAGTAGGATGGATAGAGGGGGCAGAAGGAGGGGCAGAGGATGACTGGAGGAAGAGAGATATGTGAGAGAGAAAGGGAGAGTGAGATAGATGAAAATAGAGACACAGAGAAGGAGAGAAAGAGAGATGATCATACAGATATATTATGGGAGAGGGAGGAGAGCGAGGAAGTAGGACGGAGGAAGGCGGACGGAGGGACAGAGAGGGAGAGAAAGAGGGGGGGGGGGTAAATGAGAGACATTTAAGGGAAAGAGTGACGTGAAGACGGGTACAGAGGGAAAAATCAAAATATAGGGAAAATAGAATAAGAAGATGGGGAGATGCTGGATGGAGTATATGTTATCCTTGGATGACTTGCAAAACATGATGAGTAGATACAATTATGGCTAATGCACCGGACTGAAAAGTTTCCAATTTTATTAGAATGAGTATTTTGGAATGTGAGGCAACTGAGTCATAAAACCCCAGTGCCCTGGCAAACAGAACCCAGGGTTTGCATAATGTGTCACTCTGTGTGCGAAAGAACCTCCGTTACAGAATAACCCTCTCTTGCTCATCATATTTTTTCCGAATAATATTTATAAAAGGTTATGTTACTTAGATATCCGTTTGCAGTTGAGTGCTTTCATCTCTGTGAAGGGTATTATGTCCAAAGTTCATACAAATTCCCAACTCCCTAATATTGGTTTTGTTATTCGCGCAAAGATCACTTCAGCCAATATCCCATTATTAACCCATAATTTTAAAAGGGAAGATAGAAAAGAGAACGTTAGTTCAATTTTATTTGTAATATATTATATTCATTTTTTTTAATATCAATGTTTTATATCATAATTATGGTTCTGAAGACAAGACTTGATTCCATGATGAGTTATTATTAATTAATAATATATATTCAAATTAGATCCGTCTGTTAATTTCTCCAGTGAAATCACAGGAATCGTCACTGACGTCTCAAACGTTGACACCCTTTTAAAGACAATTGAAGTAGATCAATATAGTGTTCTTCGGCTGATCCCTTTCTCTCAAGATTAAGGAGAGATATGAATCATTTAGCTTTTGGATGCGACGAGTTACATTTACCCTCCGGATAGATAAAACTTAATTACACCATCTACTCATCATATCCCCCATCTATTATTAGCTTCTTTCAAAACGATTTCTAAATCAAGCTCTGATATTAGTAATTGAACAACACTGGAGCGCATCCAAATTTTGAGAAATCACTTGTCTGGAAAAGAACATTCGAGTATGGAATAGGGCCAATATCCGGGAAAATTTCCTCTGCCTCTGTAATGTTTCTCTTTTGATCTTGGCAATCGGAATGGGACCAGAGCTGTGGGGAGAAGTTGCGGGAGGTGGGAGAGGAGGAGGTCCTTTTTCTTTGTTCAATGTCTTTTTCTTCCAGTCTTTTTCATCGTCTAACTGTACCGGCCTCATCTCTTATAACAAGATCATCCACATCAAAGCCCTCTGGGGTTATCATTAATTGGCCACTGAATTAGGAGGTATCCTTTCATGTGGCTGGCACATCGGTCTAAGTAATTAGTGGATTGTCAAGGAAAAACACATCCAGCCAATAGTGGAGATTGTCTCCAGATCCTCAAGTAGAAAAGGAAGAGGCGGAGGAGAAAAATCAAAACCATCACGATCCGGTCGCGAAGCGGACTGTTTTTCTGAGAAGAAAACACAGATAGGTGGACCGCAGTTGCTCTTGGAATCCTGACAAAAATACGCACGAAAAGTGGGAAGTAACTTAATTCTAAATGCCAGCTGACACACATGTGAAAATACAAGCTGAAAGCAGAATGTCATCATCACAAGTGAATTCAATTTGTGTGCTTTACAAAAATATTTGGGACAATTTTATTAATCAATGGAATAGATACGATGATATTCTCAATACGACTTCCTCTTAGTGTAGAGGGACATGTTCAAATCATTTACTGATGCCAAAATAATATTATGTCCTTTACATGTATTAGCTTTAGCCATAATGGTAAGCCATTTCCATATTAGAAGACAGCAACAATACAGCCTGCAATACAAAAGCCCACACAAACAATTTCGAAGATATTAAAATGGCAATGAAAACGGTTTGTCGTCATTTGAGAAAGGACAGGAACAAACTCGCAGCAATGGAAATGGTGGTATTTAAGACCATGATTTTACTGCATGTAGAAAAGATTGAAACCCAAGGGAAGATGTCGCCACCTGTGATAACTGCTGGTGGCCAATCTATCAAGATATTATATATGATTCCGGGGAAACTCCTCTCACTCCTAACTACTTGCAGGTTATGGTGGCCATTCTGGTGTGTTTTATCCCAGTGTAACCTCTTCACCAAAACCCGATTTGTTGTGACTGTGAGAATACCTTGTCTTATTACTAGGTCGACGTCTTCAAAATGTGTTTTTGCCATCAATTGACGTCAGGTTTTTTGCAAAGGCAATACATCTTTTGCAAATTTTTAGGGAGTTAGGCAGAGAAGGAGAGATATTCTAGTGCGAAATTGGGACGGGGGTGGAGAAGGGATCAGAAAGAGGGAGGAGTTAAATGGGGAGGAGGGAGAGACGGAGAAATGTGAAATATGGGCAGGAAAGAGAGTAGGGGACACCGGGGTGGGACTCATATGCATCAAGAGTAGAGTTATGCTTTATTAATGAGGGAGATGAGAACGTTGAGTGATCATCCCTAAGGCCTGGGATGCTCGAGTATCTATATTCTCCAGGCCTGAAAACGCCAAGATGGAACCCGCAAGCGAGTTGCTCTCCTCCCTGAATACGTAGCTGGAGTAACCCAGAACCTATACAACCGCAGACGGTGTTCCTTAAGCAGCAAAACCCTCTACAGCCATTTATTCATTAGCCATTCCAAGCACACCATCTCCTTCTAAGCCACTTACTAAACCAGCCATTCTCAATGCCGTCATAATGCCCCCTTATGCCCTCACAAAAAGGTCCAAAAGAACGTGGTTTATTGGTGATCCCAGGCCTGCAGGCTTGACGTAGCTCAGGTGCATTAGGTACGGTATCTGCCGAAGTATTGCCTAGTTTAATTTGGCACACTGTCTGTTGCAGAATCTGCCCACCGCCTGCACCACCGCCTGTACCACCGCCTGCACCACACCACCACTCCGTGGACGAACGAGTTCCTTCATCCTCCATTTAATTGTTTTCGCCTAACCCAGTATTAAGTCCCATCACCCCTAGCTCCTCATATGGCCAACTTCCTCCCATCTCCGAATTTCGGTTGTTCTCAATCCCTCCTGCGACCAAACGTTTTCCGAACCTCGATGATTCCTATAGCTTCCTTACAGAGTGCGTCTTTGTTCGCTAGGCAAAGAAAATGCGAGGCACATTTTACCTAGTATCAGGCAAGCGGCCATTTCCGTTAAATAGGAAGGAATAGATTTCTTATTGTTAGGCTACAACAGATCAACGTTCTTGCCAACTATCCGCACAAGGCCCTACAAAAACATTTATATGCTTTGATCCTTATGTGAAAAACTTCGTTTTTCTATGGGCCGCTCTGTTGCTCATTGAATTAGAATAATAGAGTTTGGAATGGAAGCCGGTCGTCAGGTATAAGTACACAAATTCGAATGGGATATCTACGTCACCGAGTGGCAGCACTTTCTATTGCCGAGAGGATACTATGGCAAAATATTGGATATAACACTGAGCAGAAGCACGGCAATGATGCTTTTTATCCAGATGATCTGTCTTCTACATATGGACAAGTCCCATGGTAATTCAATAGGCAATTGTCTTGTGGGAGGTTCATAGATATTTAAAGAATAAATTGAGATATGTTGCAAGGTACATCTCCTTCGCAAAAAGCGTCGCAATTGTTGCTCAATGGTATGTCTACAGAGGTTTGCCGTCAGCTAGGGACACCTAGTGAGGAAACGTTGAATCAACATTAGAAATCCATCTTAAAGGAGCTCCTGTGCCACATTAATATTGTGAAGCAGTAATTCTACATACTGTGCCACATTATTGTGAAGCAGTAATTCTACATATCAAAGGGGAGGGGGGTGTTCTATTATCATTCATTGCTTGAATCATTCCCCATATAAATGCCGAATCACATTTTGGCTGACATTTGAAGACTAATTCCAATACTTTATTTCTTCCGTCCAGGCCCCCCACATCAGGTCATGCGGACGGGAATCGAAATACCAGATTATATTCCCTCTTAATTCATTTCTAACCACCTATAACTCAGATTAAGGCGCATATCCATCTAAGCAACATCTTGCTAATTAACGTAATATGTATAGCGTGATAGTAATGCACTATATCAATTAACTGAGTCTTCTGCAAATGGGATAGGTTTTTCTGTGAAGAAGCCCCTGGAAGATTGGTCGATTCACTGCATACCGACACTCAGCAGCAATTCGGCCAGAAATGAAGCAAAAATAACTATATAGACATAGCCACAAATAGGAAGAGGAAAGTCGTGATAATTGTGACATCAATATTACCAAGAACAGACTCGACCGGGGAGAGAAATCTCCAGACGGGAGTGGCGTAATGACGTGGAAGGAAAATTAGATTTCGGAGCTCCACCGGTCCGGGGAAAGGCAGAACTTGAGTGGTGAAGTACCATCGCGGGCCACACCGGGTCGCCCCGACCAAGCCACTCAGCTTTGTGTCATTGTGTTGATAAACTTGGTTCTTTTCTCTTATTTAATTTACATCTCATTATTACCGAGGAACAAAGGTTCAGTCTGCGTTGTTCCTTCTGTTGCGTCTGCTTTTTGGCCCCCAAAGGCCTCGAATGCGGGGAATAGATTGGTTTTAGGACATTAAAGAAAATATGGGAATTGTTTCGAAGTGTTTCCTTGATAGTATATAATACGTTTATGACTTTTCAGTGGCTAGAATATTATTTACATCTATTCTAGCAGAACATGACCTCCTTATGACTCCATATTGATGTAGATAAGAACACTATAATATTATATATATTCAACGTCCAATGCTTCCTATATGTTTAGCAATTTCTGGACAAAAATAGCACAATAAAGCTTTTCATATAACTATATGTATTGCATTCAATGCCTTAAATGAGGCAACTGATGTTGAATCGTTCTATATATCGGTGGGGGCCGTTCTTTAAATTGATGAACTTGTAGAATTGTATAAACTTGTTGCTGTACTGTGTTTATTTGCACTTATTGGACTTAGACGCCCTTCATCAGGTGCGATTATGCATGTAGTTGATATTTGCATATAGATCGCACACACTTATCTACCCTAGTTACCATCCAGCAGCTGACAGCTGAAAACAGATATATATGGAGCAATGGTTTTAAAGATAAGCATTAGTCTACCGAATTAAAGAACCTTAGAGATACTATATTAAATCTTAATTGGTTCTGCATGTAGCCTGAAATAAGTGTTTCAATAGGGGGTTGCATGTCCACCATCTTAAATCACGATTCGCATGGAATTATGGGAGTTGTATGTCAGTGTAAAAGCTGTAGAAAACATGTATGTTCAGCATGGGATATCAAACAGTAATCTCATGTCAAAATCCATGTTAATACATGTTTCCATAAAGCAAGACTTCATATTTCCCATCATGTATTTGGGTTTTATAACTTATTTACACAAGCTATGGTATTGGGGGGAAAAGTCCTCGCATTTTTCGAGAAAAATGTTGCTAAAAATATATATGTATGTCAGATTTTACCAGACCCGAGGACACTGTATGTCACTTATCTGCATCTGCTACGCTCAAACCCTAAGGTTACATGCTGACTTGCATATGTGCGCTGTCAAGAATACACAAGTAAAGAGAATCACAGTCCATCTAACAAGGGACATGAGCTGCTTAGAAGGCGTAGTAACTAATTAATAACGGCGTTATACTAGTGTACCTGCATTCAAATTAAGTACCAATGGGTTACCTATCTCAATAGAGGATGTGCATGTCTCACTGCATGCTTGGATTGATTCAGTTAAAATAAGAATTCACATTCTTTTCTATAACCCTTAAACCTAGGAAATATAAAGAAATCCTACTATGACAGTCCTGATATACAATTAATGTTTCGTGCATGTTCTTTAAAATTGATGCCCCCATCGCTGAGTTTTCCATTTGGAAGCCGCCTGCAGGTTGCCATTTTCCTTCTCATTTGTAACCGTGAGGTCAACATTCATGCTCTGTCCCTGTTCCCTGGTCCTCTTCCTGCTCCCACTGCCCAATCAATCAATGTCACAAAGCCAGTATGGGGGACTCTTCCCTTATACAAGGTGCATGTGCCGTCGGAGAAGGCCTTCTGAGGGTGTGATCCCTCAATATGTCTACCCCCGCTTACCTAAACTCTGGCGTTCGTAAAATTCGCTTGCAAATCAAAATCAAACATAATATTTGGAAAGAATAATCGACCGTAAATGATCACTTTCAAACAAGGTCACCATCAATTGCCTTTTCCCACCCTGGCTCATCATCTTTTAATCAATGTTTTATGAAGTATTTGCTGGCAAAGCTTTCGGCCAACATTCATACTTTCTGTATGAAGGTGGATTTAGCTGATATTTTGGCACTGATAAACACACATTCTCTATCTTCTCAAAAACATTGTGCTAAGGTCCTTATAGCTAACCATCAACACAATCCTTACCAGTTTTTGCTATACTTTAGATGAGACAATTATTTTCATCCCGGGAAATAATGAGAACATTAAAGAGGGGATTATCGAACAATGGCGCCCTTCTAACCATGCTATACGTCTTAAGAAAAGAAGGGTACAAACCAGCCTTTAAACCTGCCCTTTACCTTTATGTCACATAAAATTCGAAACAACTAAAAACTGATGCAATTTGCAATAGGGAAAAACGGTAAAGCGACGAAAAGCGACGAAAAACATGCATAGAATATCCTTGTGTTTTAAGGCACTTACATCCTATCACACGATGTCCTTATCAATGAAGCAGTAACAACCATTATAAATACACTTTGTGTATGCATTATACTAGAATGTACGAGAACTATCAATTTGTTTATCTGGTTCCAGAATAATGTTTGCCATCGGCTAAGCCTAGTGGCAAACACAGTGATAGTAACCGACATCATAGAATTCACCAGGTGTACAATTATTTCAAATTGGCCACGATAAGTAGAGTTTATTCAATTCCCAGTATTTTGCTTAAAACAAGGAACGCTCTCTCGTCTGGATTATTTGGAGATGTGAGAATGTTTCCCATCAATCTGATAGCCGTCTGATGGTCAGAGTTCCCTCATGCATCTGACCCTGGGACTCCTCCAAACCGTTGAACAACTTTTCAGTTAATCACAAAGCAAAAACGAACAAAAGAAGGCTTGGCTGTTATGTCTCTACAAAAGCCACGGCCGTGGGAAGTGCCACGAAATCGCTTCTAGCCTTTCTCCTCTGTTTGTGGGCTAATGGACGGGCCTGGTCCCAGGCTCTGTAGGCTTGCGAATTGGGCTGGAGTGATTTGCCTGGCTTCGCGCGCCATCTTAAACGAGCGATTTGTATTCACATTCCTGCTCTAATGTGTCAGATTACATTACGGCACATGCGTGCAACATTGAACTTCCTGTCTGTGATCCATCAGTTTGCACCCGCCGGAATGTTGCTACTGCCGCCCGAAGAGGATTTCCCCCGGCCCGTTTCACTCGTAAATTGGGAGTAACAAGTCCATGTCCGCTGTACATATATGTACACAAGGTAATTAATCCTCGAGAAGGGCCCCCATTTCCATCTATAGGCATTTTTTGGAGATAAAAGAAATAAGCACATCTTGGGTACACGTGCGTATATGCGTCCTGCTACACATCTATCTTCATCTTTCGACCTGTTATTCATGTGTCTTTAGGGCACTTTTTGTCTATGAGATAAAGATAACGTCGCCTCACGTGTCATCAAAGTGGTGTAACTTTCCTGGATGGCCTCATTTACCGCTACCGCTCGCTCTCATTTAAATTTATTTTCTTTATTTTATGGCCTTTGTTACACGCCAATAAAACCATCTTTTTGTCGAAATTTGGCTGGCATCGATGATCATCCATGACATCATTCTCTCTTGCAAATAGATTCATGTCATTAAATAACACACTGATGCGTCTCAACACCATCACCGGGATGTGAAATGAACATGTGTATGAGGCCTTGCATGGAGGATAACGTTTTATTCCATACCTATTTTCCTTAAGCTTAAAACCCCCTATATATATATATCAATAAATCTCTTGCATTGATAGTCCGTAGTACATAATTACCATTGCCCTATTGCTGGCCTACATGTTGTATTCTATGTTTTTATTATCGACATAGGAATTTTTTATGAAACTACATTGAATCACATAGTTTCATTTTGGGACTCTTGCTGCTAAATGAAGTTCATTGTTAAAGATATGTTGCTTATATGTAAAGGGCATCACGCCGTGTGACCCAAATAACAATCCAACACTTAATTATATCACAGTATCCATTGATATATCCTAGTCTTTCACAAGAAGAAAATACTTCCGGGAAATGTACTGACACTCAATTCGAAAGAAGTGTTTTTATACATTATTGCTAAATATTCTCCCCACTATTATATATATGTCTAAATTGGATTAGAAACTATCCATAAGTAGAATAACATATTAATACTTGGAACCTATTAATACTTGGAAGATACTGTGGAGGCTACCGCATATGCAATATAACAAAATCTGTGCAAATTCAAAACAATGTACAGTATGTAGTGGATAATTAATGTTGCTCGAGTGAAAGTGTTGTTTGTGAATTATAATGAATGAGAATGAAGTAAGGAGTTCCTTATAATCCACACACCAACACTTTCACAAACAAGCCAACATTAGTTATCTACTTTATCACACGCCACCATCCACCATCCCCCAATCCCCCAATCTATCTATCTATCTATCCATCTATCAATGGATCAAAGGAAGCCTCCTAACCTCGCCTCCTCTCTTCACCAATTTATGGCCTTTTATGGCACTCCAGGTGTCAGTCTTTCAGTCAAGGAATACATAGTCTAGTCCAGATAGTGTACCGCTTGAAAGATATACTTAATATTTTAGACCTATTTCAGCAGATCTGAATGCATAATATTGTTTTTATATATACAAACTCCCCTCCACCCAGCTGTCCCGTGAATATGTGCCGACCTCCCCGCTATCACCACCCGGCAGACCCACGCTCACTAAAGGTTGTGTTGCTTCTCAGAAAGAAGGATCGTCAAGTGTTTTGCCTGGTCTTGTCTGCCGCTGATCTATGGCACAGCCATACAACAACGCAGACAATCTAGATTATATATTTTGTTACCTTTTTTATTGTGATAATCCTAGATTCTCGACGTTTGTTTTGGAAGCCATTGTACGAATCCGTATGACCTAATTCCTAGTCTCCTGATCACGTGACAGCTCTTGGCTGTTCCATGCTCCTTCCCTGCAGCTCTTCCATGAACCTTATAGCTTCCCATCTATTTGTTTTCTTATTTTGTTATGGTTGACTGCACTCGCTTCGAATATTCGGTAAGCGATAACTTTGTATTTTATCAGTAAATGACACATGTTCCCGTTTGGACCTTGCTACCCTTGACTCACTCTAGCTTCTGGGATCGGTTAGAAAGTTCCTGAAAAAAAAAAGCATGAGAAAAGGCGTTCGGAAGAGAGTGTTGATACCGTACCGTTCTGGATTCGGAAAGCGCCCTGGTGACCTCACTAGAATAGCATAGCAAGCTATCCTTACGGATAGCGGTAGGGGGCTGCTCGTCTAGTCCATTCTTAGAGACTTTTTGCTAGCGAAATATACTACCTAAATCATGTTAAGGCATCTTCTCATAGTCTTTGGTATCATTTTGGTCATTATTGCATCAATGTGGGACTTTTAGAAGAGAAATTCTTAATGTTTACAAATAGATTTGCAGTAGAATACTTCTTCTCCAGATGTGTTCACTCTCCCCTTTGGAGGGTTCTGGAGTTACATATCCCACTGGTCGCAGACTGCCCATCTCACCCCTGTGGGGGGTCACATTGGATTAGATAAGGGTTTATTGCTTTTGTGACAAAAACTAATTCCTATTAACAGACTATTAAAAATACAAGAATGATATTCTGCCAATCTGTAGGATATTACTGATTTTCTCCCCATATTCGATATGCGATATTTGTATTCAAAGTTAGAACAAACTTTAGATATGAGGAAGATCTGGGAAGTTCCAAAATAGGTTCCCCGAAGTCCGCCAACCTATTTGTCACTGTAAACTCTTTTTTGATAAATAAAAGATTGCTCCATCTATCTATGTACATGTAAATTTCCTCAAACTAGTTAACAAAAAAAATACAAGAGATTTTCTCAAGAAATTATGGGAAAATAAGTTCATTTATATTTAGTTTAGTCCAGTCTAACGATCTGTTAGTAACAGTACACAAACAATATTCCGCCAATCTGTAGGATATTACCGATCCTTCAAAATTTATATTCAAAGTTAGAACAAATCTAACATATGCTGGATATTTCTACGTTTTCAGGCAATTGCCTAGGAAGCTAGCAATTGCCTAAGGAGAAAATTGACTTTACCATGAGTCAATTGCCTGGGGCGATAATATCAGGATTTCAAGACACCAATTTATTATTTTTTAAACAATTCCAATCGACCAGGAAAGTTGCTCCGATTCGTCTGAAATAAATCTATTCCACTAGCACTGATCAAAGGAAGCCTCAGAAACTCTCACCCAAGCCTCCACCCATTTATAGCCTTTTATGACGTCACAGGTGTTTTATGTCTCCCTGACTCAAGATTAATTCTTGGTTAATTACTAAAAGTAACTTATTATATTGTTTGGCAAAGGTTTCCTATCAAAATCACAAGCATCTTCATCTTTTCTTCATTTTTTAGCTTTAATATTACTTTGACAATTAATGAGATCAAATTATTATACAAAAAATGTGGGGTTAAATTACAATAGTGTACTAGCAACGAGTAAGAGAAACAGTAGTAATAATATTCATATAATCTTGAAATGTTTTTAGAAATAAGGAGCATGTTTTTAGGAATGTACACATACCATTTGTAGGTTTATACGATCGGAATTGACAAAGATTTGCACCTCCTCTAACAATCACTGGAAAATTATTTTTTCCCCAATCTTATATCTTTGCTCATAGACGTCACAAATTGATGCAATAAAGATCTGTATGATCAAAATGACTATTAGAATATATCCAAACATGAATTAGGTAGTATACTTTGCAAGAAAAAAATCTTTAAAACTGAAGCAGACCCCCTGCTGAAATGAGATAAGGCCCACCAGATAAGATAGGTACAAGCGCCCAGCTGTGATAACATGTAACATTCTATTCAGCAGTGCCAGCCACTGTCATAAAGCATCCGCATAGGAATGAGAGTCCAATAATCAATTCATTTACTTCAGTTTCATTTATAATGTGTTGTAAAACTTATTCATTTATATCAGATGGGAGTATAACATGTTGTATAATGTATCGTTTTCAAAGCCGTCCATACAGCCATAAAAGCGTACAAGTGATATCACGTCTTAAGTGTTTGTTATCATCCTACTGAAATCCTATAATGAATACTTTGGGCCATAGAGTATATCAGTACCGTCCTTTCCGTGAATTTATGGCAAATAATTGATGGCAATTTTGCATGATAACCCCCTAAAAGTGTGATAATGACAAATAGTTTACCAAAAATAAAATGTTTGCATCAAATTAAAATACAGCATGTTCTTAGTAGAACAGAAATAGTTGCGGCGGGTTGGTTTGATGGTAAGGAGTAAAATGGTTTATTCAGACTTTTGAAAAAAAGAAGTCATGTATAAATTGTGATCGCTTCTTCCTGTTGACTTTGTCTACTTCGGAAATAAAGACCCGGTGTTGGGGGAAAAATATCAATAGTATTTAAGCCTGGAAGAGATCCAGAGTCGATACACAGAAAGTGCAACACTGGCAAATCATCTCACTGGAAAGTACATAGGCAATAAACGCAACATGATACAGAAATAAACGGGCAAGGCAAAAGTAATCCCCAAACCGTACAATTGTCTCTGTGTCACCTACAGCTTATTCTTTTTTCTCTCAACGAATCCCCCTTCGATACGGTTCCCACTCGAGCATATTGTATTTATTATGCATTTCATTTCACTCTTCCTCATGATAAAGTGCCCAGATTTCCCTTGGTGAAACAGGAGGTAGAGAATGAACAGTGAATGAATGGGAGAATGGGAGCGGGAGAGAAGGGGTGAGGATGTCTGTCGTAACTCCCATACCTGCCCGAGGCACAGCACATCCTCGATTAGTGGCAGCAACCATGGAGCCATTGTCTCTTCTAATTACACCGGCGTACACCATCTCCTTGCCATATTAACATCGATCTTTTTCCCTTACTCAAGCTATACTGAGAATGATGAACGCTTTATATCACAAACTCCATTTGTCACAAATTGACAGAAACTATAATATAAAGGATAAAAACACCAAGGCACAGGGTTCCTTTCTTAATGTTTCCAAGAGAAATCCTAGATACTGAAGAAGGCAACAGATGTTATATACTCATAGAGTGATTATTCTAGATAATTTGTTAGGGATAATTGGTACCCCTTTCAGCTGATGTTCCAAACAACGTCAATAATTACAGCGCAGGTAGTTGGATAAATTCAGTCATTGCTCTTAAAGGAAATAGATGAAAAGAACTGGCGGATGTCTTCATTAACAAGTGCACATAAGCAAAGTATATCCTAAGCTTATCGAGTAGCATTCTTGTGTTGAACATCCAAAGGATTGCTGGGGATGTAGGTAAGCGAGGAAATAGTACTCCAAAAGCAGCTACAGGTTTCTGGGATGCACACACATTTCTATCACTGGCCAGGTTCCCACAATATCGTTGTCGCGAATTATGTGGAACTTTAAGGTAACATAAGTTTGCTATTTCCATAGTATTTACAACTTCTTCCTCTCAATATGGTGCATAATCTAAAGTACAGGTTATTTTGGAAGGTACAACAGTATGTATACACATATATATAGGCAAACGTATTATCCCACTATATGTTTCTAGTGCATCTAAATAAATGCTCTATACCATATGGTAAGTATTTATATAGTCTTGGTTCGCTGAAAGAGTATATGGGAAGGTTCTCCCACTGTCTCATATATATAGCCTCGTGAAGCCCCCTTGTTTTCTGGCTTTATTCTCCTCCTTGTATGTATAACACCACCATGACATCTAATGACAATGGTAATTGTTTATGTATGTGTATGGTGTATGCCTTGTATGAGGTATAGCTACTCATCTGCCATTAAGACATACCTTTTTTATTTGCGCAGTCTCATGTGCTGCTGCTGAGGAAAAATAATTCCAAGGTGTTCGAGACTCCCTTAATTATTTCATTCAGGCGACTAGCCCATTTCATCATGGGTGTGGAAAAGCTAATCCATGAACAAAACCGGTTGAACAATATCTGGCCTTTGATTTGTCAATTATATCTGCCATTTGCCTGCTCCATGGTTCGATTACCATTCAGCAAATAGATCAATTGCGGCTCCATCGTAAAGGCAATGTGTTTGTTTCGGTAGAAAGCCGTGACTAATGGATCGTTCTCCCTATTTCCATTGTCTCGAAGCTGACCTTTTGAAAGCAGGTCAGGTACTCTGAAAGGCAAGACAGAGGTGCGTGAACCCAGCAAAGATCTCAGTCAGAAATTTTATTGTCATCAATCTCTGTCCTCTGTCCAGCCAAGTCACTGCCCGAGGTTCTAATAAAAAGCGGATTGTGTGGAGCCAATGACTGAGGCATTCACCCTCCGGGCTACTCAATATACCAGAAGAGGCTCATTATGAAAGCAAGGGGACTTGATAAGGAATAGATGAGAGGCTAAATCAACGGACCTTCCCAGATTGCGACGGGTTATGATGTTCAATTAACTTTGGTAAAAGTATCCCACCTTTCCATCTAAATCAGTCATGGGGAAGGGGTCTCATCACGGCAGGCTTTTGTCTTTCTTTTTTATTGAAAGTCTCACAGGAATGAGAAAATTAGTTGGTTTTTCTCTATGAATAATGTTATATGAAATATTCTGAGCACGATGCATTAAAAGGGTATTTCCGTATTACTAATAATTAGCCGGATATCAAGATATGTTAACGCTTAAAATATGGGATAGTTGTTAATTAGTAGTTATTTAATCTAAATGGAGCAACAGATCTAGAGGACCTCAATTTGTTTCAAAAACATTAAACTATTATACTTATGCGAATTGTAGTAGAGAGATGAACAATTTAATGATCAAACTTAAAGATGTTTCCAACACAATAATCACCCATAGATAACAGCAGAATGTAAACAGAGTCCATGACATTCATTAATATGGGCCTAAACAGATTTACATATGGAACCGCCCTTCCTAAAGCTTTATGAAAAGCATATAACTATTATGGGTGACTATTTTCAAGCAAAGTTTAAATCAATGTCGGGTTTATAAACGCTATGAAGCAATTTAAGCAGAAAAAAGCAGAAGTAGAAGAAAGAAAGAGAAATTCCATTATAAATGTCATAACTGAATTTGCATTGATATACAAATAGTGTTATAGTTTCTAAAGAAAAGAGATAATGCTATGAATAAAGGAGTCGCATAGTGCAGAAATTCATTATAGCATAATCTCAATTATAATTATAGATCAGTAATTCATTTTAGACGTGTAGTTTATTTGCCACTTCCCGCGCATCGTATATACGAGACCTTGTAATTGAGAACCTCTGATAGAGGAATATAGAGACTAATAACATTGACCTAATATAATAGGCATTTTTAATATAGCTGGAGTACATGGTGTTCTCTCCTGATTTGAAGTGGTAGAAGATTGGTATTTTTCCCACATTGACTGGTGTTTCGTCTTCTATTAATTAAGATTTAAAATGCATCTCTGCGTACATCACCCTTGTTCGAAGGTACCTGATAGGTGAAAATGATGAAGAGAACTATTGCGCGTACAATTCTCAGGTTATTTTTTAAGAGAACAACTCAACTCTTATTAAGAAGAACAACTGCTATTCATCCAAAGACGCATGTTAATCTATGCTGTTGCATAGATTAACATGCGCCTTTGGATGAATAGCACAGTTATGAATATGAATACTTATGAATACACAAATATTTTGAGTTAAAATTGCCAAAGTTGCTATTACAATTCTCAAATAATTTGCCCCACTGCATATGTTTATACCCAAGTCTTAATTATTCACATTCACACTAACCAGTTGATGTAGTCGCCCATACATCTTATATATTATCTCCATAACATTGCAACATGCTGAAATTCACGGTATACACGAAACACTGCTGATTATGACTTCAGAAGATATTTCCATCATCCCGCCTCTTTTATGAACCAGAACCAAATGAATCCGGTTAAAGCTGTGCAGCTGTCCTCAGAAGATCCTTCAAATCCACAGGCGAGTAAAATATACAGCTTCACACTTTCCAAGCACAAGTCTGCTTTGGAAAGAACTGACCAACTACTAGGGGCGAAATATGACAAATGAGTAGCTCTTGGAGTGAGAGGTTTCTTGTTTGTTGGGGTCCTTTGGGGAATATCTATCCATGTCTGCAGGGGAGGAAAGAGACTCTGACAATAATGTGGCAAGTCTGTAGAGCGCCTTTCACAAAGGCTCATATGTCATCTCATTCTGGCAAAATAATATTCTTGGGCTCTATATGCCGTATTGGAAATACACAATTTTAAGCCTTGGACTTCTCGCCCGTCAGAAAAGTGTCGATATTAGTTTTGCTATGATATATGTCAGAAGCTTTTCATGTATTATTTAAATGTTTTTAAATCACTAGGCTTTCCCCTGCTGTTTTGCACTATCAATAAAATCTCAAATTTCCTGCATGTTCGGGATTACTTTGGTTGCCTGACTGAGTTCCAAAAGTGCCACCTCAATGTAAACATCGACCGATTCAAATCCTCAACACGTTCTAACGGAGATAATCAAGGGTAAATGACTAAACGATGCAATTTACACTGGTATCAGAATATAGGACTCTATTGGCAGTGACGTATAATAATCTTAGCTGGTCTGGTTTAAAGTCGCATCTGGCCAATTTAGCAAACTGGCGAGAACGAGAGACAGCTTCCTACATGGGGGATGGGTCTATTGCATGATGAACTACTCCAGGGGTTCTTACATATCCAGCAGAAAGTAGAAGGGGTGTGCTCTCCATCAGCATTAATTGCATTTTGCCACTTGGATGCACTTCTTGGAATATCAAACGTGGGCTTGTGTGACGCTTCTTGCATGTTCCTTGCCTCCCTCTCTCCTACCATCCCCATCTCTCTCTACATCTTTCTCGCAAGTATAAGACTAGGAAGCTCCTCGCCAACGGAAAACCACTTCTTCTATGGTACCAAGTGTGTCTTGAGATGAGTTTTAAAAATCTGCATTTCCCCTGGGAACTCTTCAACGATTAAACTATGATTAAGAAATAATTTTGATTTACAATCTGTTATTTTTATATTCACGTAAAATAGATCTTCGATTGCAGATGGCAGTCACTTTATCGCGCTCACTACCCTGAGATTTTGAAATAATCTTCTCCATGACAATATTATCTACACCGGAAATTGTACATATGTTAAATGTTTTGAAACATATGTTCATTATGAACGCTAGTATCACTTATTCTCTATGATTTATCGTGTAATTGTTTTTTAAAAACAATTTTGTTACCTGAAGTTAACAAATCGATGTCGTCACGATGACGTTCATTCCATCGCCTGCCTTAATTCTATATACATCATAAAATAAAGAATAAAAAGGTGATGTGATCTGTGTTAGTCGTTTATGATTCATTAGTTATGGGTCAAGGGGGTGAGACCAGGTGAGCATAATACTTATATACTTTTTTCAGTCTCGTGGGATCAAGCTTTCTAGTAATGTGTGAATATGTATTGAACCGCGGATTCGTCGGCACAAGTTCGCGAAATTCCGAGAAATAATCATGATAACAAAAAGTATTTGTTTTATTACCCAAATTGCACAGTTACAAAGGTATTGTCACTGGACGGGGTGCTTAATTTGAACAACAGAAAGAGCTCGGTCCGTGGTGCAGCTTGAGTCTGCAGTGTTAGGCAAAGACCTGATCCTTTTTGCGGAGCTACTTGTATACTCCGCCTACCGCCCGTCGGTGGGTGTCTGTAAGTGCTGTAAGCATGATGACGTGGTGTTGCCCCCTGACGGAACCGGCTGAAACTGATGGTTGTATCCGGCTCTAGCAGAAGTGCCCACCACTGCCGTAGCCTTGTCATAGTTGTAGTTGGACGGCAGCGTTGATGTTAAGATGTATTAGAGGTGGACCCACTACAGATAGTATTTAGCATTTAAGGTGCATGTTTATGTTTTCTCAGTTCACTTGACAATCGCTCACACAATCGGGCGTAACTTCATACAGTTGGGATTCTTGTGCTCACAGAGTACTTAGATACGCTGATGATAAACCAATACAGTGAACAAACAATACGCTCTATTGAAGGAGTTGTCTTTTCATTTCGAAACATCAAATGTTCAAAAGCCTTTTTGGCGACCGTTCCAAAAGCATCCTCTTCCGATCAGTGGTAATTTGCCAGGACTAACATTTGAGCGCATCCCACACAGTTCATCCTTGTGTGAGGATTATACACAGGAGATTGATTCTTAGGAAGTCTATAGCCACGGGCCATGTAAGATGAAGGAATGCCTTTAAAAGCTCTGCTCTTAATTCTCCGCGCGATGAAATCGATCCCATATGGACCCACAAAGTTCACTTCATTAATTCAGAAAATTGCAGCTCTTTGCACATCTTCCTCTTGTCTGCCCGTTATTTTTTTCTCTTGCTGAAAACACAAACTGTTGGGGCTCGCTCGAGAATCATCGATGTCATTCGCAGAAAAAAATGTTATGCCTTCTCCTATTTCAATCTTTAATGACATCATATGTTTCAGTTGGAGGGGATGACGCCGAGTATAATGTCTGGAGGATGGATGAGAAGGAAGAATAATTGAGTGAAATGAATGCAATCGCAAATTATGATCGATTGTCTAATCTATGCGGATTCATTCATCTATTACAAAAGTATTTTCAGCTATGTGCCGCCAGTAACACCGAACTAGTATATATGTGTATGTGTTTTAAAAGTGAAGAAGATTCCATAAGTAGTGAAATAATTTAATGTATTCACATTACTTATTTCTGACTGGTTAGTGTAGCCTATACGAGATCTTAGTAGCCCATTTAGCTCTAAATCCATATTAGCATATTATAACGTTATAAGTCATTAATAAGGCAGGCGTCACATGAGAATGTTTGAATTATTCGTGTGATGAGATATAAGTTGATGGACACATATATATAAAAAGAATGTATGTGCAGGTGATCCATCATCATGTATATTGGCGACGGGGGATAGGCAACGAACCACGCCCACCGCGCCCACCACTCACCTCAACCACACATGCTTGAAAATGTTTTATTTTCTTACATATTTAGTACATGTATTGATGTTTATGGTGAAATAAACCATCCCTTCTGGATGGCTCAAGGCATCCCTTCTCTTCTGTCTTCTTATTCACAGCTATTCAACTAAGCGGACAAGCCTCATATTAAAACGTGTTGGCTAGTCGTAACCACAGTTAAGATATTTAGATATAGTGTATGACTCTTCTACTAGAAATTGTAGGAAACAGGGAGGGTTCCTTTTTTAATGTTTTAGCCCTATGTAATAAACCTTTTTATGTATGAATTATTTCTTTCTTTCTTTTTTATCCCTGCATAGGGTATAGTTTAGTAGTGTGCTCTATGT
The DNA here is from genome assembly GCA_942159475.1 of Sthenelais limicola. NCBI lineage: Eukaryota > Metazoa > Annelida > Polychaeta > Phyllodocida > Sigalionidae > Sthenelais > Sthenelais limicola. The sequence continues at coordinate 108,190,256 of OW804096.1, read as the reverse complement.
ATTCCTTATGAATCTCTGGAACTGACCAACATGTCCATATACTACTTACATTATGCTCACTGTTATGTTCTTATGCTCACTTGTTTATGGCCAAGCATATCTGGACGTGCCAAGGTGAACCTTCCCGTCCTTCTACGCAACTGTGGGTGCATCCTTTCCTTGAGGACTAAAACGATTATCCGCACATTATTGTTAATTTGCACTATACCTGTGTTACTACAAGTGTCTCATACTGTGAATGGCTTGCTTGTATTTGTCAAGTTCCATTCTTATTATTTGTAGATATGATCTATAGGGTGTTAGGACAGCTACCCGCCGGACATATACCCGCCGGACATATCCCCCCCGACTTTTACCCCCTGGACATTTACCATCCTGGACATTTCCCCTCTAGGACATTTACCATCCCGGACATTTACCATCCTAGGACATTCACCCGTCTTACCTGAAGTTTTAAGTGTATTTTGGACACAGCCAACCAATTTATACTGTACAGTATAATATTATATCTATTATATACTTGAGTAACAATCACAAGTATGCTATCAGATCTGGTGTAAAGATAAAACTAAACCAGACACAGTCAATTGAACTTATTGGTTTATGTTAAATCACATCACCCTGTGCTGAGTGATATAATTGCAACCTACTGTAATGAACGTGCAAAACCTATAAATTTACTCATATTTGTACAAGTATATCGGTCACACCGATTCCATTTTATATTGTTTATTTTATTGCATTTTTATTTCATCTTAGTCTGTCTGATATCAACCCTATATCGAGATTTAGAAATAATAAATCATATAGGGTTGATTGCATTACTAGGCCTACAATTGTGTCAATAATTACACTTTATCGTGTGACTATCACAGCATACTGTACGATCATGCTGACAGAATACACTTGCTTATGTATTAAGTAAACCGTTAATTGGTTGATTAATTAATTAATTAACTCATTTAAATTGTATTCATACCATGTATCCTCACATGTCTAATTAAGCCAGCTTCTGTAAAGCAGGGTTAAATAACTACTAATGCCCCCAAAGTAAATATATCCTCATTGATACACTTTCCCCATATGTTCATTCAGGGGGAATAAAATGGCCTTTAAACTATCACAAAAGCAATATGTGAAAAGTGGATAAATATCCGAAAAATTCTGATAAGGCGGGTAAATGTCCTGGGATGGTAAATGTCTTGGATGGTAAATGTCCTAGCGGGGAAATGTCCAGGATGGTAATTGTCCAGGGGTTAAAGTCGGGGGGGGGGATATGTCCGGCGGGTACATGTCCGGCGGGTAGCTGTCCTAGAACCGATTTATAGATGTGTTTGGTGTATTATTTGTGTTGAAAGCATAAAGAATTCTTCTAATGTGTCTCTAAAGGAATCGTATAAAGTCTTTTTATCCCCACAGACTACTGTGCCATATGTATCCCTTATGCATATATATCTGGAACTGAGCAACATTTCAGTATACTACTTACACTATGCTCTTATTGTGCTTACTTATTTATGACCGTGCAAGGAGAATCTTCCTGTTCTTATGCGCACATTGTCTAGTTACTTTTGATATTCTCTCCACAAGGTAAAGCTCATTTTCACATATCACTATACTTTATATCTACACCATCTCTTAGTGTTGCTCTGATTCCAGAACAGTTTGACACAAAAAAGTATGACACAGAATAATCATAATAATTATATGGGTGTAGTATTTATTTCAATAAGAATATAAATTGCTGTAGCTGTACCTGATATGTGGCGGTGGGAGTCGTCTTAGCAGTGAGCTTGCCTGCTGCACACAATTTGGTCAGTTGAGTCAGTCTCTGCCTGGCCGAAGGTTGGTGAACATGCTAAAGGCATAGCTGTTCATTTGTCCAGAAATTTTCAAAGTTAAGTTAAGTTAAGCATGCAATATCTGTGGTACGCACTGATCTGAGTTTTAAAGATCGTTGACGCTATTTTAAAGATCGTTGACTCTATAGTTAACTCTTTAGAGATGAAAAAACTGGGGTCACCGATTTCATGATTAGGGGGCATGGCATAAAGATGTTGCGCCATATATATTTTCTCTCCCATCACTTCATTCTCTATCAACAATTTGTAATTAGTGAGTTATTACTGAACCAGTATAGATCTATATACTTCAGAGTATTCTTCAGAAACCAGTAACTCCTCTCCAGTAACTGCTGTATCCCCACCTGTAACTCCTCTCCAGTAACTGTTGTACCCCCACCTGTAACTCCTCTCCAGTAACTGTTATACCCCCACCTGTACCTCCTCCCGTATATAAATCTTTAATAATAATATAAATCTGCCATGGTACATTCTCCTACAGGAATTATTCTTTACACATCAATGCAGCAACCCTATTACAAAATCTAGAACTTTATATTTGTAATACATTTACATTATATCATTAAAAACTAATCAAGAGAGGGGGAGGAAGGAAGAAAGAGTGAGTGAGTAAGAGTGAGAGACAGAGGCTGGTAAAAGAGAGTCTTAGGACGGCGGGAGAGGGATGGGGAGGGGAGAGACAGTAGGGAGAGATCACAGAGAAGAGAGTGGGTAGGGGGACAGTGGAGGAAGGGGGAGAGGGGGGGGGAGATAGACAGAGGGGGAGAGAGCATGAGAGGGTGGTAGAGAGACGCAGAGAGAGAGGGAAGGGGAAAGCAAGGGAGATAGCTAGGCAGGGAGAGATCATAGGAGGGAAGAGGAGATAGAGGGAAGGGGAAGACAGGGATAGAGGGAGAGAATGACAGAGGTGGAAGAAGGGGGACGGGGAGAATGACGTAGTGGGAGGGGGAGAGACGGAGATGGAGGGAGAGATGGATCATAGAGACAGTGAAGCGAGGGAAGCAGAGTGAGAGGGGAAGGGGAGAAAGAGAGTGGCAGAGCTCAAAATGGAGAAAGAAAAAGGAAGAGAGAAAGGCAAAGAGGGGGAGGGGAATAATTAAATTTCTAACATAAATTTCTACGCAATCTAGTAGAGACTAAATACCTCAAAACATAATAAAATTTCTTGTTAATTATAAGACGCTGTTTATAAATTAGTTATATAAATTTGTCTGTTAAGATATCTTATTTCGATGTGAAGGGAACCTGGGAAGACCAACTAGTGCTGACAGGACTCATCCTATTTCTCTATAAATTTTGTATTGTGAAAGGAGAAATAAAAATTCTTATATATATATATATAATTTTATCAGCGCTTGGTAAAAAGTGTCATTGGCTCGGGACTCATGAGAGTGTCCTACCAATCGGTTCTACCATTACGTCTTAATCGGTTTCTAACATTATGAAAAGGAACTATTGAAAACAAAAACAATTTAAAAATTGGGCAGATGAATGCAGTGGACTGTCTATCCTTTTAGTCCCAATCGTACGGATTCTAACATTTTTTTCGAGATTTTAAAAAAAAGCGATCTGAGCGTAAGGTTAAAACAGATTGGTGGAACTGCCACTTATGTCTTGTAGCCAGAACGTTCTAAGTCTAACTTCTTCTTTTTGAGTAAAAATTGCTAAAGGCATCTCTGAAAGACAAATTGGATGGCTATTCACTGTTGTAAAGCCTGTGACAACCATTGGACTCACAGACGAATAATAACATTGAGAAGTGTCTTGTTTTTGTGGAGACTTAATCTAAAATCAATTCAAGTCTTTTTCTTTCCTTTGTGCTGGTTAATTGATATCTACAAAGAAAATGATTGAAATAAATTGGGATAAGGACCCCACACTAAGGCTGAGCAGGGATGATAACAGCAAGTCAATTTCGATCTTTTCCTTGTCGGCCTCCGATCGATTACTAAGAATTCATGTTTTTGTTTCTGCCCTGGTGAACTCTCATCTCAACTTACAATCTAAGCTGGTTTTAATGAATTTTTGCACAACTGTCTCTGTTTAAACCATTTTATTTCCGCGAACTTATCAAGCACTATTTGTGAACACCTGGTGTCGTCTCAGCTGTTTTTCTTTTCTACTCCCTGTCTATTATTGATTCATTTTCCAGATCGCATTAAAATGAATGTAACTCCCTGTTTGTATCAGCATATCTTTCGATAGTATGATAGCACTACCCTTCAACTCCAGGTAAAAATATTATGTATTTTAAACTTTCCTACAGAGCCCAACGGGCAAACTATATAATTCATGGATGTTTCTGAATAGTCTGAAGGTTTATCTTATAGATACCGACCATTCCTAATTTGTTTGACATGAAACACAAAGAGTGACTTTAAAAATAGTAGTCCATCTAAGAATTACTGCTTATCATAGAGCAAGAAAGCAGGAATATATATAGTTCAAAGAAACAGAAACACTAGAAACAATGAAGGTCCTATACTTAGAATACCTAGATTTTAATCCAAAATAGGTGAAAACACAATCCTTTATGTATAGTGAAATGTACAAACTCATAGAACCAGTTAAGTCCCAAACAGAGAAATATTGGCACTGTAGAAGCGTTCAAATCTAACCAAAAAAGGTGGTTATTATCAGACCTTGCCTCACTAGTAAATAGCTTACTTTCCGTCGGTACTTTTTTATGACGTAATAATAATTATTTGGAATTCAAGCCGCCAACATACACTACAAACATTGAAACTAGTGTTGTAGCAAGCAAAAGTATTACTTGTTTGTTTATTATGTACTTATAGTAATTACCAATATTACCAGAGAGCAGTGGATTAGTGGCAAGTGATTCTATTCTTTATTTGAATCCATCACATACGTTGTCTAAATTCCACTAATCACCAACACTACTTCATGAAAGTGGAGAAAGTGGCAAGTGATTATATTCCCAAGCATCCTATTCCAGATATTGTATGATACTCTGTTTTTTCTATGGAAGCTTTTTGTTATTGATATATCTTTTTTGATTACTAGGCCAAGTGAAATCCCCGTGAGGGCATTTGTTCATCCAGTATAAACAAAATCAATATATTTAAAAATGCCAATATGAAGTGCCTTTAAAAAGATATGATCCGAAAATGTTGATTGCATTGGTTTTTAAAATTGCGTTTGCTTCGGACCCAAAATCAAAGAAATGATATTGATGAAAGAGAGATTTCAAGCAACAATATTTAGAATAATAATTTACATGTCCTATATTTTATGGGGAGTCAAATGTGCCAATCAGGCTATCTACTGAACCATGCAAGCTTCGTAGGCTCGGGTTCCCAGAGCAGGACCACCAAAGCGGTCACCTCAACTGTGAGCTACCTTGTTGGTGGCGGAAGGAAATGATGTATAGCCAAGGTCCCCCTCGACCCAACCTTAGATGATCTGCCTGTCGACATGAAAATGGCCATGATCGATGGGTTTTGACACTGCTGGGTCCCTGGTTGTCCCGTGATTTGGGTTTTCTCCTACCCATGGATATCATATTCATATGTACATGCACACAACACTGCTTCTTTTGATTCCTATGCTCACCCTTCTTGCACGTATGTACATGCATGAAACTCCTTTGTAAACTCATATCAATGTTTGGTGATTTGGGAGGATGAAACTCGGTCGCAAAAGCAGGCAATTTAGGAACACGAGTGCGTAATTCTCGTGATTCTCTCTCACATCAGGGCTTTACAGACACAAGTGAGCAATTGTATGTCTGGGGAGCAATAATCGCAATGAATAGTTTAGCTTTATAAGCAATTAAGTGGAGGACCCCTTTAAGTTTGGTTTGGTTTGCATGAATAAATCATCCTTTCACGAAAAGAACTATTTGACAAGGTATTTACCAGTACAGATGCCAGTTCATTATTAATAAATGATAAGGTGATAATTCCTTTATTTAAAAAACGTCTTATGTAGTCTTAAAATTCACTGCCTTTGTTAAGCGCACCTATCTTATGAACTTATTTATATACGATTGTTATCTGTTTTCTCTCAGATAAAATGTAGAGAGTGGAACAAATCCCTGCTGCCCAGATATTCTACAAAGTAAGGACAGCAGAAGTACAATCCATATATCTGATACGGCGATGCAGATAATCCAATTTGCCTTAATATCCATTAGTCTTGGAAATGTGTTGGGAAAAGATTTTGTTTGGAACAAAAAGCATCGTATACACGAGACTGGAAAGGCATTTTAATGTAAAGGCAACAGTTATTTTAATGTTGTATTCACAAAGTATGGTGTAGGGCCGTGGAGAAGAATTCAATAATGAGAAAAGTACTGGTAATACAACGTTTAGAAGTAAATTGAATATTAGCTTTTGTAATCAATTAATAACTGAATATGGCATTATCACTTGGCCTCCTTATCTTCCCTGGTCCATAAAATGTAGAATATGGTTATTTGGTTGTAAAGTGTGTTTTCTACTAGCCCCTTTAATTTCAGTGGAAAGCATATTAGCTAATCTAAGTATTCCTTATCAAATGCTAAAACAGGATAACAAATTAGCTCTCATGGGCACTTTAAGCAGCAATCAAAATTGTAGAAGATAGGAAAGATGGAGATAATGTCACGGCTACAACTCAGGGCAAACTTATAGGGACCAGGGGATCCATAGATAATCCTACCATTTAAACGAGTGGGAGAATGACGAAGCACTCGTGTCAATTTCATTTATCCATGTAGTTTTATGTCCCATGTCCTTCAGCATCCAGCCATCCATAACATCAGTACATGTAACTTGATGAGGAAGATTGAAATGCCCTCTGGAGTGATGTTTCTCTTTTTTCAAGATGAATCATCATCGCACCGAGTTTGTTCATTTCCCATTAGAAAATAGTGGGTGCATAGCTTATGAAGCTATTAGGTTAAGTTCAAAGGATGAAGTCATCAGAAAGGGGTTGTCTTTTTCCATCAGTTTTCTCATAATTGCTGCTTCCACAACTTGTTCCCTTTTCATCCTCGCTAGAATTGAGAAGTGGTTGTGGAAGGAAAAAGAAGAGCATGGAAGAAAACCTAATTTTGCGAACTGATCTAAAGCGAATTTATCTGCGTTTGAAGTTTTATGTATCTGGAAGGTTTTGCCCAAGGGGGACGGTGGTAGAACCGGTGCTGCTACTGATTTAGATGGCGGTGGTCGAAGCTCTGGATTCCACTGTGGTTTAACCATGGACTGGGAGTGCATAGAGACCGTCCGCCATGAAACCTGCTGACGGAGGTCGCGTCACCAGTGGCCGGGGACATGTCCCTTTCGGGGGCTATTCTAAGCAGGTCCTGTGCCCGCCAGTGACCATCGCCCACGGTCCACTGGCTGCACAAATTGTCTGATTGACGCAATTACTGCAGCTTTGTGATGTGGAAAATTTTCTGAAACCCATGTTCTCCCTCCAGTGGATCTCCGCGAGAGAATTATTGAAGACATGAGTGATGATTGCCTCGTCTTGTATAATTGACCCCTTGTGTCACATAGAGAAACCCGGACAGGAGGTAGAAGGAAGAGCGATGCCAATATAAGCAAATGGAAAGTTGGAAAGGGATGGGAAGGTATTGTGAAATATGGTGCACGAATGTTTATAACAGCAGCAGGAAAATATTCCCAGGGGAAGATACGATAGGGGGAAGCTATCAGTGCATGTGAAAGGACAGCTGCATATTGGCAGAAGTCGTCTTAAAAAAGGGCATTGTATGTCATAAGAGATGGAAATGTGTTGAAGATGGAAGGGTAGGAGACGATGTTTAAATTCCTAGATTATTGACACGTGGAAAGTTTCCTACGAATGAACCCCTATCAGGTCAGAATTGAAAGACAAAATAGTCTGAAAAAGTCACGTCTGAAAAAGATTTCACCGCAGCAAACAGACCTAACGGTAAATACGTACAGCTACAGAATTACGATTTTTTTTTAAATAAAAAACTCTAATTAACCCACGAGTAATTGAGACAGGTCCATCGCTTAAATTTCTTTATAAATCGCGCGGCGTCCTTATATGACGAAAGGAGGACATATTTTTCAACCAGAGACAAATATATGGGAGGCATCGTGGAAAGCTCTTGGGTGGCCAATATACACTGGATGGCCCAAGAAACACCATAGCTTCTGCAAGGCAAGCGTGCTTCTGTCGCCATTTTGTCGCCATTTAAATGAAGGACCTTGCATCGCACCTACCGGTTCATCCTATCAACACCTCACCGCCATGAAACTTGTCTTTATTTCAGAGCAAACTTCATCAGCATAAAACTCCGGGTCCAAAAGGTAAACAGCACAAGAGATCCCTTGTATTCCTCGACACTTCTCTGAAATTGGAGTTAACATTTTTAAAATTTTGGTTCGGTAGTGTAGATTAAATATTAAAAGGCGTTGTCTGGGTAAGTGACTAGTGCTCTTTCGTGTTTACTGCTGTGGTTTCATTGTATGTAGACAAGGATTTCTGTCGGCGCTGGACAAGCGAGACACAGTGAAAAGGCGCCTGAGTGTCTGGACTGGTACAGGCCATGGAACGTGGGGTCAAGCCTCAGGAATGAGTGGGTAAATAATGTAGAAATTGGAAACCGACATAGGAGCTACAAAGGCAACCATCAGCCTCCAGCTTTTTACAACCTGTGTCTCGTCCTAATGCATCATGAAAGCTCTTCGGTGCTATGTCGTATTCACCATATTTGAGAATGTTAATAAATACGATTCGAGTACGATCGTGTGCTAATTAATGATACTAATTGTTCAGAATGATAAACACAATCATGGGACAGAGATAATGCTTGAAATTAATTACGATATTGGGTCATTAAATGTTTGAAATGCAGGGTCGTGTGGGGAGGCACAGGCTCCTTTCCATTGCCCATGTTCAGCCCATTTGGCAAACGTTTGACCTCTGTGTTGAATTAGAACATGATCGATGGTGGGTAAATTGATAACAATGCATTCAATTTTAGCCTTGATCGGCTAGGGGAATATGACTCTAAAACTACCGAGTTGGCAGTGGCGAAATGTCCCCAAACATGACTACCTTTACCTAGCTAATTATCATTAACATGTATTTATTTATATATTTATAACCTAGTAATGAAGTAGGTTTCCAATGGATACATTATGTGTGTAGTTGTGGTTGCATTATCTTTACAATGTGTAGTTATTCATATGTGTATTGTTTCAAATCTAGTTGTCAAAAGAAACCATGGTTCTGCCCATGGAGCTTGATATTGCCTCGCATAAACGGCATCAGGTGGCGCCACTGGAGAACAGGAAGTCCAGACGGAAATGGTCGGTGCGAAACGAGGTAGATAGATCGAAATATTTCTAGAAAATAACCTCTCTTTGGCTGCTAAAGAATGCCACTTTCGAGACAGAGTCTTCAGTTTTGAAGCAAATACTATATTATTCATGGGACTTTCGTTGGCATGGCGCAACTACCTCAAATTCATGTCAATTATTATGGTTTCGATTCATCAAACTTATATAACTCGTCCCATTGTATCCTCGAATGTCTATGTTCTAAATTAAAGAGTAATTGACGACTGGGGATTTAAGATCACAGTAGGGGATTGTATTAAGACGAGACGATAACAGCCATGTATTTATCTCTTCATATCTTCTATCACTGCACATTTCTCTGGTTTCATTGAAGTATTAAATAGCTGTTGTACTTCAGACAAGAAGACGATTACAATGCATTATAGATTTGCATTGGCTTGCAAGTACATTAATCTAAATGATTTTACAGAGCAAATGCTGAATGCCTTAAAACCTATTCATCGTAAATTCCTTCTTCTGTTCATAGGAAATCAATCTATTAACACAGACGGACTTCTACGTAAAACTGTCTTTTTATAGGACTTTTGAGAAAATCGATTTTCTAGAATTCATCATATTAAGGATATATATAGGCCTACTTTCCTTCACAATAGAATAGTTGTTTCGCATTTTAATGTGAGCAACTGAAGGTCTGATTCAATGATGAGGACGGTGCGATGCATACTGAATGCTATAACATAAGACGGATTGTTAGAAGGTAGGCACAAAATCATCAGTCTCAATCCTGATTTATAATAGGCATTAAGTATTGGAATGATTACCTTGCAATGCCCACTGCTTTGGTGTGTTAGATTGCTTTTCCATTATCTTCGAAGCAACGGGTGCATGTGATTAGGATTTGAGTTAAATAATGTTATTGAAGACTTTCTAATACCGAACACCCCAATCCTCATCATCGTTAGAATGGAATTTCATGAACATGTGAAACGCTGCATGTCTAAGAAATATGGCACTCTTCTCAAAATCGACCCAGGATATCAGGATTTATCCTAGAAAACACACAGTAATTTACCCTGTATGTAAAGCATTGGTATTCATTTATAGCTATAGTCTTTTTTAGGATCTTCGATCGAATTTCTTAAATTATGTTGTAATTATCTATGTTTTGGATATACGACGTGCACATTGGAATCCCAATCTATCTATAATCTTATTCGTTCTTTTATAATCTAAAATAAAGTTGTATTTATGAATTGGTAATTATAAAAATATCCTTTTTACATGATGGCCTTTTTTGTTTGAGCAACAATCCTAAAATCATCTCGATGATCACTATCCTGCATCAGTGTAGACAAAAGACAACAAATCAATTTTCTTTACAAAACAATAGATCAGCTTTATTTCATTAATCCATGAAAGCTTTGTTTCAAAACGGTGCGGTCCACCCAGCATCGAGCAAATCTAGATACATAAATACACTTTGAATTGGGTTGAAAGGAAGGCGACAAAATATCCATTCACCACAGTCACACTAATAATTGCCCTGGAGTATCTACACCCAAGTCCGTTTTCGATGACTACATCACCGAATGTAAAACCTAGATTTGAAATGTTTATTATTATCATATGATATTTAAACAATGCAACTGTTAGTAGCTCTGGACTTCATGTTTATAATATTCATTAATTGATTAACACCAATGAAAAATAAGTCGCCTCGAAAATATCTACAAAATTGTAAGATATATGAAATTAAAGACACAATACAAATTTCTTTGCTAATGATTGTTTCGATTAGTTTTTTTCCTTGTTCAGTGTGATGACCCAGTTCGCTGTGACGTCATACATCTGGGAACTTGGCCCCTAGCGGTCACAAACAAAGGCACATTGCCTCGGTTTAGTTAAGCTATTTTGTTTTTAAAAACTAAGGATGGCACAGACGCATCAGAGTAAGATATTGTTGCATCACGGCCATTGGAGACAAGACACTACATACAGGGAATATATACATAGTATTTACACAAGGAAGATAAGACCTGTTTTATTGTAATTGTAACTATTGTCGAAGTGTCCATTCTAAACTTATATTTGCCTTAGTAAGGTAGTTTTAATCGTTATTGAAAGTTTCTAATTTGATGATATTATAGCAGTATTAATACAATGATACATCTATGGGCTTTGTTTACCAGGAAATATATATAGACAGGTGTTGTTATTGTAGGTGTATGACCCTCCTTTGCTTACACCGGTCAAAGAGATGATCATTTGTATAGTGCATGATATCGTACAGTGGTGAAATACCTATGCAAAAAAAAAGGTTCGGAGAAGACGAATCCAACTTCGTGGTGTCGGAATTAGAGGGCGAGTGTATAATCATTATAAACGGTGCTACGTACGATGTCCAAGTCTCACATAGTGATGATATCCATACCCTTCCTTAACACATACATAATCGTAGACCCGAATACCACCTCAAATACCGAATATTATATCAATAACTAGTATTTCAATATGATAAAGAGAACTTTATATTTTAGTCCCCTCCTTGGCACTCGCATTGTAATACTACAGTGCTTTGTATAGAAATGAAAGATAAAAACAAAGGGGGCATGACGAGTTCGGGCCGATATCTCCATAACAATACTATCATTTCTTGATTTTAGAACATTTACATTAGATTATACATATTATACATTATGATACAATATATTATGGAAAACATGTTTGTAGAATGGAAATCCCACACGAACGTATTCTGTCCTCTTCATTTTTACTCGGAAAATGATTCGATCCTGACATAACATGCATGACACGGTACAAAAAAACCGTCGACGTTCTACCATCCACATAAGGGTATTCATCCATGAGGATTTTCTTACGATATATATTCTCCTCGTTAGTTGTTCACATTTCTATAATGTACCCTTTTAGGTGATGAGGTAGAATGAAATATCAGGATGTAATAGAACTAAAATAGCCGTGGATTCTTTCTAGGCCGATTCATTCTAAAATTAAAGGATTTACCAAGAGAAAAGAGGTTTGTAATCATTTCTCTTCGACGCAATCCGAAGGTAACAAGATTTAACACATGCAATCTTATCGGTACAAAACCCTAGAAGCAAGCATTAGATGATGAACACTTGCAAACTCAAAGTTTAGATATTCCCTTATGCTAATTTGTTTGAGCTCTTATGATAAATATGAATAGCTAGATACCGAAACTAAATGAAAAAGCAACAACTTTGTTTCAAATATAGGCAACATATAACATTAGAGGATACATACAGAATCATCCCTATAGAGCCCAATTTAAACCCACCCAATAACACCTTAATCACGATTTGCCTTTCGAGTTCATATGAAAAACAATCAGATCAAGTGTGACAAGGTTAATCAATTATGCGAAGAATTAAAGAACACCTTACCAAATCCATTTGAGTTCCCCTTTAACACTTGCACAGAGAAGAAGTACATAGAATATCTTCCTTATTAGCTAAGAAAGATCATGGACCTTTCACGAAGTAGAGGTTGAGGCAGCAGCTCGATCAACGCGTTGCGGTGGTAATTGCGTGTGCTGTTTAATTTTCCCTGTGTTGAGAGATTGCAGAGGCAGTTTGCAGCAGCAAGCAGATAGGAAAATGTGGTCACCAATTGGTGGTGATTCTTTTTTTGTTTTCTTTATTTTTTTGCACTAGGATCCGTTTAAGTATGGTTGAGAGGAGCGTAGAGGAGGCTGGGTTATTATTATCATCTATTGTCACAGACTCAGGGTATTGATTTGAGTGGACTTCCAATGGCACAACATGTCCCCCCTTCCCCGAGGTTGAAATAGACCTATATATATGAATTTGCGCATAACACACACATATGTATATATACAATGTATGCATTGAGCAGATGAGACAGTCGACTCACCGGCTTTCATTTAAAGTGATATAATTTTTCTCGTTAGTCACCCTCAGTTGATATAATACGATTTCACATAACACACACTGTAATGGTATATAAACACTATCGAAACGTGTACGGTCATAAATGATTCGTTTTTTTTCAAACTTTACATACAAAATAATTCTTAAATCCCTAGTTAGTCTTCCAACATTTACATGCAGTTTAGTATACATTGCAGCATTGTACAAGTGTTTATTTTATATTTTTGGTTTGAGTTGCCTATCATCTCTCAAGACCCATTTTTAGATAGTTTGACCATTGGAAGGGCCAGAAAGCCCTCGTTGACTAAGCTACATAATAAATCTCAATAATACGGAAGAAGCTGTTGCCAAACATGTGTTCACACTGAAACTGTACATTATATATATTACATATATCCAATAGGAAAGCCATACAAGATCATACCCTGGGAAATGAATGTTGTAAACATGGTTTGTGACGGAGAGTCGATATCGCATAATATCAAGGGATAACATAGTGGCATGTTAACACTGCCGCCTTGCTTTAGTGGAAAGTTTCCTTAAAAAGAGCTGATTTCCTTGGTTATGCCAGTAAATATTCACAAGTGTTAGGATGCTTGAGCAAAAATATTGCATTGCGATTTCCACACTAATATTACTTGGTCAAGAATAAAGAATGTAATTTCGTTACCAGAATCTTCATATCTTTTAAGTTTAGTTCTTGACTCGATATCAGGAAACATCCACGATCTATTCTACACAAATGAAGTTTAACTTCTGGAAATATAAATTGTCCTGTGATTGCAACACTTACTCCTACAAATATGTTATATGCCACAGGAACCCATTTTATCGATCGTTCAGATCATTTGCTCGTGTTTCATATTCATCACCATTTTTAATCACTCGTTGCCCCCAGCCGCCCTTAATATAATCTATGTAGCATTTAAAGCCAACATATCAAGTTAAACATTGTACTGTACAGAATTTGTAGTCGCTGTATGTATCTACCATCGTCTCGGTACTTCTTCTACATTCTCTTTAAGAAAAAAAGAAGGACAGAAGTTCATGCTAAACCCCTCATATACCACTAATACTCTCTCATAACCCAGGACCTACACCAGTGTATAATGCAGATCTGCAAGGAATACATGTAGAATAAGTCTGTTTTGTGACCACTTTGGATCGCAAGTATTTATACAACTTGCAACCCAGGCACCAGTCGTCCCTGTCTTTTGAAGTAGGGTGAATTATCACAACTCCTTGGTGATTATTTTTTTACATTTTATAATGACCATAGAAGTTGGTGATAACACACCAGAATCTTTCTAGTATTAGGACATAATGAATAATTTCAGGTATAAGACATTATATTTGTTATCATTATTACAGAATAATAATACGTCAGGAGTATTTGACCATCTCATGACGCGAAGTGACTGAAATTAACCAATCTGCCCTTTCCAACACATGCTACGTATTTCTGGTATAAAATATCTATTTGGCAAGATGTCAGTAGTGTGATAAACCTCAATACATATCAACCATTTCCACTCTTATTTTCAATCATTGGATCTACCATGTTAGAGAGATGCTTTGCTCAAACCAGGACACATTACCCATACCTATATCCATCACCCTTGGTATAGATACACCTCATATACATATATAGTGCCGTTATTCTGATCATGATGTGTGTCTATATTATTATTGGACCTATACGTTTCCCTACGGTGCCACCGTCCACTATCACCTCTTACGGGTCCCCCCTATATGACAGAACATTTATACTGAGTCACATTTGTCTCTGGCACAGAAGCGTACCCCGTGATTTAGCCAAGAGCCTATCTCATTATGATATGTCATATCAGGGAGTGCCTTTTATTTTTCCTTTTTCGGCCCGCCCCTTTCAAGTCGGAACTCTACCTCCACTCTGGTCTGTGCACTTACAGCCTTTAATCACAATACGGCCGTGTATCCATGAGACGCATAGGCTTCCTCTCTCTCTCTCTATTCCTCTCTCCTCGACCATCCCCTTATATATATATATATTCCACTCCATCTCCGGGGACGTAGGATGCAAGCGTCTTCATTGTTCCACCAAAATTGAGAACGTATGTTAATTTGACAAACCAGTTCAGGAGTTTGATATCCAGTCAGCGAATACAGATCGGGAGTGTCCTTTTCCCTATTACCGAGATGACTCAATATTTCAAGGGCGTTTTTGTGTATGCCACTCCCATTTTATGAAGAGATATTCGCCATTTTGCTGGTGAGCGAGTAGCGTGTGGCTCTTTGTTATTTTACATTCGTCATTCGTTCTTTTTTGGTTGAATATGGCATCTCTTTGCTCTCTCACTTTCTATGGATCCAAGCTGCTTCTTCTTTCAATATAGATGTTATCTGATTGATGGTAATAATATCGTTCGATTTTCCTATTCATTCCTCTTCTTCACTCTCTTCTCTCGCTTCTTTTGAAGTAGTAATTCACACGAATGACTTAGTCACAACTGACATGAGAAAGTTCCCCATTAAAATCTGCTTGAGTCTACGATAACTAAACGAGCGTTTCGCTGTCAATATCATACAATTTGATGGAGGTGTGTGGTGAGAGGTTGAATTGCAAGCATGACTGCGACACTTGCTAATAATGCTGCTGACAACGACAAGGACAGCTTGTTGGCACCTCCGCCCGTCACCCGTCCACTCGCTGGTGCCCCTAGAAGTAGGAAAGAACAAGATGACTTATGTTAAATACAACATTTCCCATCTACCACCATAATGGCCGATACATTAACTGCCATGTTATCTGTACATCTGAACTTGGAATCGTGTGAGTGTTTATTGATCGGGCTTTCACTCTATGACTGAGAACAAATAGAAAAAAAAGTTCATGGCAAGTTCTTTATGCAGTGTCAGTCGCGGGTTCAGTTCGGATATATTGGTTTGAGATGAAAGCGTAATCATCGAATATTATATTTTCCACACAGTGGAAAAAAGAGAGTGAGACACTCGGCCCTGATTACTGGGGGTACACTGTCTCAATGTTCGGAGGTCAATTCGGATATGGATGTTCGCTAAATCAATTTGTTTAAGATATCATAAATACCTAATGGATTGATGAGCTTATAGGTAAAGGGATCTACGTCATATTTATGGCGGTTCTTATGAATCATATTCATTAGCCCTGACAACTCGATCGCCGGGCTTTTCTATATAGGGTTAGCACTGGCGCTATCTCCTCGATAAAGACGGTTAAGGAGGATAATGTTCTTATTACAAGAGAGCACAGAAGGAATCCCGAAGTGGTATACCATACTTGATTTGTATGCATTCGGTCATATAGCCCTAATGTGTCTTTCTACAGAAGGGGACCTTATTCATGAGGCAAAGCTCCAACCTACCCCAGGAATATCAAGATTCGTTGACCGCTTTCAACATATAATTATGTGTTAAAAAACAAATAATTATATAGGTTTAATTCCGAGATAAGGACCGACTGTCTTGTGATTACATCCATTCTACCAAATATGATTCTGAATTTTGAACCAAATACTGACATTATGCACAATCAGATAGAAAATGTTCGGATAAAGCCTGGATGCGTAGCTCAGAGCCACTTTATGGCAAAATTCTCAGTAATCGAACCTCAACCAAATTTATAAAATGGTGCGTGTAGTCTGAATTATCAAATATAATTGCTTTATAATGGACACACCAATATGTGTACTGTATGCTTAGTAATGTATGACATAGGGACTAAAGAAAATCATTAAGGCCAATAGTTGGAGCCAAATATTCTTTCTCATCTGCTCTTTAAGTGTTTACCTTTTAATAGTGTAATTACATATTGCACCTGATTCGAGTAGGCTATATGTATTATATTTAATCGTTGACCAAGGAAGACAATTGGTATGTTCTTTACAAATCATAACTGAGACGTTTCTGAATGGTATTGTTTTCCCGATGAGGGGAAAATACTTACCTATTCCAGGTTTATCAATCTGGTTTGTATTATGTTTGGGGTTAGCTTTCCCGGGGTAGTTTTTAGAAGTAACGTGGCCATAGGGCTTAGAAGCTGTGGTTGACAATATCACTAGTATCGGCCACTCCGTTGAAGTGGATCCGCCGTGCCCAAGCTCTGGCTCGGAATATTCTGGAAAAGCAAAAATACAGCTTTACTATATATTATAAGGGGTCTAGGATAAACCGAATAAAACTGCAGAGGTCCGTTGCATAACAAATCCCTTCCTTAGCTACTTTTTCTTGAGAAGCACCTGGTAAGGCACTTTTGATAGAGGAATTTGATATACAGACAATGCCAATTTTCTCTATTTCTGCAGTAGGAAATTGTTAAACCTATTTAGGAAAAATAGCTTAGCAAGGAACATTACTATTAAGGGTTTAAGGATTGCAACAGGCCCAGCTATCTAAATCTACGTTGCATTAAGTAATATATTGCTCTTATTGATTTGGGAAATAATGTTATGTAGAACTCGGGGATGTAAATCAAACATATCGCCTAACACAAAGGTTCCATTCGCGATAGGATGAGGGCATTGATTGGCATGATTGACGAAAGGATTAATTTAAAGCTGTGGACGGTATTTGAATAATAACAATTAAGATCAAAGTTAAAGATTTCATAAGCAATGCGGATTGTTTTATGTCACTAGTTTCAAGTCGGTTATTCGCGTGCAACATAATGAGCTAATTCAAACGATTGCCCTGCTAATTGCTGTAGTTAACTGGAGGCTTATCGGAGTGTTGATAACTGGCGGTAAAGGGATCAGAATCATTATTGGCTGTGTCTATACTACCTGCCCACACCACCCTTCATGAATATTGGCAATCGTTTGCCAGGCGTTCTTTGAGTGACAGCCCCAACAGCTTGCCCCTGGCATTGTATTGACATCCCGATTTGGGCCGTTTCTACGAGCCTGGGCGTGAAGGCAAAAGACCGTATAGCCCATTCATGGAATTGTCACTTTAGTATTCGTTTGGCACGTTCATTAAACGATTACATCAGCATGATAGACTAATGTTGTAAAAGCTGCTGTAAGTGCTACTTCTGATAATGGGAGATCTTCGAAGTTGTCGTAAGATTCCAACATTTATATTAAAACCAACGCGGATATTACCGTTCATTCCAAGGAAATAGAACACAGACCAAATCTATGTTCTAGATAACGCTATATAGATTTGTATATAATATAGTGACACATATTACTTACGGACTTTTGTATAGGTGCACACCATAAATTGTTATTCTGCGCTAGGTTTATTTATGGTACTATATTTCTCGTTTTTCTATCACGTTTTGTTATCATCAAGAAACTAAGGTTCTATATTTGCCATTTTATACTTAATAATTTAAAATAATTTCCGGTAGTTACAATCGTTCATAAGTATATTGACTGTTCTCTGGTTACATTATAACGTTTTAAAAGAAGTTGTATATGTACAAGAATCGTAGGAATCGTATACATGAATTTCTATTGATACACGCAGAGGGTAATGTAGTGCCATTGGAAATGTCAACTTTTCACATACTACTTACGGGTCAATGTATGGGTACACGCGCACTGGTTAACTTCTATATCTAGCGTGTGTACGCTGCACGCGCTATGTCTACAGATTATATATGTATTATTTGCGCATATATATTGATTCAATGTACTTCTTATTATCCACAAGGTTTCACATTTAACTTCTTACTCTTACTACACCAACTTTATGTGTAGTAAGGTTTGGTTACGATCTCATAAAAAACAGAGTAATTATCAAGTGTCAAGAGTTTTGTCTTCTCCTCAAAACGATCCCCCGGGTCATTACATATCCATGATATATCCATGGTATAACAATTAAATTCTCCATCATAAATTACATCATAATTATACACATGTATTAACATCAGAATGCTCATATCTGATTGGAAATTCAAATAGATGACGTTTCAGAAAAAAATTGGATATATAAAATGTGACACATATGGCATTCTCATTCCATGTCGACACTCTTCTATAACGAATATTATTTTTAACAAGAAAGTGACTCTAATGACTTCATCAAGGACTATAGAAGTAACATTTCTATAAAAAAAAAAGAAGAAGAAGAGTTCCCCCTCATATGATCTAATGAGGTGATAATCCCACGGTATGTGCCGAGGAAGATCCACTAAGATTTTAGCATTTTCTCATATATTATGAAAGGATCGGCCATCATTAGCACATGGATTCTCGATGATAAGGTGTCCTAGGGGATGACAGTTATATCTTGTTCCATAGCCATATTCATTTTTAAGATATGAGAATATTCATCGACAGAAAAGGCTAGCACCATCATTGAAGGAAAAAGTCCCGTATCATCATTACCTTAATCTAAACATTCATCTATAAAAAGTTCAGTTTCCATGACAACGGCATGTTACCATGTACACTGGAGGTGGTGGGTTTGCTTTCCCCATATCCCATTGCCAATAAGATAAAAAGGACCAGTTTCATAACGTACACACAAATAACCATCCAATTTCAGCAACAGTCTTTTCTACCTTGGAGTCAAATTTGACAGTTTTTATACTCTGGCAATTAGTATGCTAAAGATCGCCCTATGAAACATCTAATTCTATTAGATTTGATGTCTACCACCTTGATAAAATTCTTATGTGCACTTCAAACTTTACCCGAAAGGAAATCTCAAATACATAAGTATCAAATATGAAATTATTCAAATGACCGAATTTGTCGCTGATTAAAGAGTGAACCCATTTGTATCACATAACATGAATATATCGATGTTCAACGACGCAGGCACGGTACGAAAGAAACGTCGATGAAATTAATGTTGTTTTATAATCCCTATCACGTATCAAGTTATTTCTGTTCATAAATCCGTCTAAATGTCACCCCTAAATTACAACATTTTCCTACCATTGGAGGAGCTAACGGAAATATTCTATATTGTTTCAAGTACTAGGCGGCTTGCAGAAGCGTGCAGAAAGATTATGGCGAAAGGGTTGAATACCCAGATGGACTATCGGTATTAGGTATGAGGAAGTCTCAATAAAATAGAACTGGAATAAAAATATGTAGTTCTACGGATGGTCTGTGATGGGGCGTCATAAGATCTGTTAATACTTCGCAGACCGGATGAAATTCAACCCGGAACCACTTTTTCCCCTTTTTCAAAGATGAGGGAAAGTATCCGATTTAATGGCATCATCACAGTAATTACAGCACTACCTCTGATTTTATTGCTTAGGTTCATGGCTTTGTGTTTGCCATGTTGTGAAAATAATGTAGTTTTATGACCTTCGGGTGTAGAACACCGGTGATGTAATATCATTGTTCTCCAGGTCCATTAATGTTAAACGAAATTAGTTGACGTATACATGCAATAATGATTATTCTGGGCTTCATCAAATTACATCTGTTTATTGCTACAATAGCCTTTATTTACATGTTGCGGGTCACAATCTATGGTGTTGAATTAAATGCAAAGTTTATTTATCAGATATAATATCTAATACGACGATAGTCCTTTCTTTATAAAACATTAAATTTCCACTAAAACCATCGACATCTGATGATATTGCTCATAAGTGCATTAAAATTGTGTTAGGTCACAAAATGCCTATGTAAAAAATTGATTTACGACTAATTGATTTATAATAAAGAATGATGCCTACACTAATTGGCGAAGCCATTAGATGAAATCATTAACCACGGAGGTAGATGAATATGCATTTAACGTCTATTTTATTTTTTTATGTTTCTGGTTTATATGTGACATTAAAAATATGACCGGTTTGACCATATTAAATCATATCAATAATACTTCAAGTATTCACGAATAGAGATGAAATGTTTGCGAACATGGAACTAGTCGAGGTAGCAATTTAAGAAAATATAAGGAGGTCCACATGGGCACGGCCCGCCTTTAGGTCAGCGTGTGGAATTACATTTAAGGCAAGTAACCCTCCTATGGCTAGTAAATCCTGAAGCTGCCTCCTTGGTTGACACAGTTATGAGCAATAAGGACAAGACCAACAGCAGAAGGAGACGCCCATGGAAGTATCCATAGCTGCGCAATGGCAAGAGCATCACCATTCTGCCAACTCTTTTCGTTCGCATACTACCGAAGCACGCTCCCCTTAATTACCAAGCTCACTGCATGAAACATGCCCCCCTCATCCCCGATGATTGTGCTTTCGCTGACAACAGCTTGAACACGCTGCAAGGGAACGTTCCCAAGGGTCAAAATGTTTTAATATCTTATTGATTTAACCTTCATAATTATGTTGCCATTTAGTTGCGCCGTATGTAGATGCAGAGAACAGTGCTGTGGGCGTTTGTGGAGCTTTAAAATCCGGACTTTACATTCAGTCTGACTGGCATTCGGATACCTATAGTGTTCCTTTCACCGCCCACTAGATGGTGACGGTGAGGATTGTTCATGGTCATAGCATTAATTTGTGTAGCGTGCCGTATCTTTAAACGTACTGTAGGCTGCTAGTTGTTAAGTAGTTTAGTACGTAAGACCAATTATCGGGCATATATATAAGAATGGATGTAATATTATCAGAATATTCAGCTTTTACACAGTTATAATAATGACAATGGATTGGCCGTGCTACAGATTATTTGGGGAACTGTATTACAGTTAGCTACTTTTTTCTGATCGGAAAAAGAAATGAACTATTTGCTGCTTTTAATGAGATTTTTAATTACATATGATATTATTTTCGTTGTTGTGTAAAATGCTTTCTTTATCAACTTTTAACAGGAAATTGCTGATATTAATGGAGAGATCTTTGGCAGAACTTGTGACTTCATAAAAATGTGAGATCATTGAATGCTTACTGTCATATTTATTCATGAGTTAATCAACAATGTCCCTGGTGAATGATTGTTTTGAATGAAATAGTATGTAGGGACATTTGACTGTTTGAGAAGCCGGCTCCCTATAACAGAAATGAAATTAAAATGTTTGGGCTTAAATAATCAGAACATAAGTGGCTTCTTTTACCATTGAATGAAACCTGTCAGTGTTCATACCTTAACCGACGTGTTGGCATGGGCACAAACGAGCATCCCTGCTGAAATCAGGCTTGAGAAGAAGCGCCTGTGAGGCAAGCAGTTCCTGAGCTTGGAACTGATGTAACTGACAGGACTTGTTGGGGATTGTGTGGTTAGATGCAGGACTCCCAGCACCGAATCTACCTCTCTCTGTATTGTCACCCGTGTCTCATTAGGCGGTGTTAGACTGACGTTGGGGAACATAGATTCCCTACATTGTAAGTATTGTCGAAACAGCAGGAAGGGCAAGGCAGGAACTTCTATCAAATGGTAATTTGTTATGCTGAATCTCGAGCAGTATATGGGCAAAGTGGTGGCGGTTCAGGTGTTGTTGTTTGGGATTGGGGATGCTCAAATGCTCAGTTAAAGCGGCCTGATGCCACGGGAAGCGTTATTAATAC
Source organism: Sthenelais limicola (assembly GCA_942159475.1). Taxonomy (NCBI): domain Eukaryota; kingdom Metazoa; phylum Annelida; class Polychaeta; order Phyllodocida; family Sigalionidae; genus Sthenelais; species Sthenelais limicola. Next base: position 108,167,719 of record OW804096.1, on the reverse strand, counting down.
ACTCGGTGGATTTCTGCACAGCGGGCACCACATTGTGAAATGTAACATTTATCATCTAAAATGCCCCATGTTGACGGATATTATAGCGTTCCACCGCCTACTTACCTCCCTTCAGGAGGCTTCTCTCCGAATGCGAGGCAAAGCCCGACGACTCCGGCCATCGTATGGATGGGCCTCCAACAATCTATGTCATGTTGAAGGAAATACTGAAAATGTCGAGAATACTATCTTGTTTTGTAATTGCAAGCAGATGATACACCTTTTTTGGTGGGGGCGCGGGGCGATTTTAACACCGATTTCATAGAATAGTTTCAAGCTGCATCCCGATTAGTTTCTTCTTGAGGATTTTCAACCTGCACAAGTGCATCCCATTCGCATGATGAAATATCCAAACCTGCGTCATCAAATAATTTTATGTCGGTATTGGATGACTACGACTTAAAATGTCAAAGAAGGACGTGACTTCAATGTTGTAACACAAGCGAGTCTTAAAACAGATGACACTTCCCATGCCAACAATTAAAAGCAAAGTCCCTTGGCAATAACTCTGCGATGAATTTAGTACAACACAACTTTAGACCATGAAGGATCAAGTGTCACGCGTCACATTAAATCGTGTTTGGATGTGATACAAAAAATGAGCCAACCCTAACTTTGTTTTCTGCAATCTGTAGTTGCGATAGTTCCTTTAAGACGAACATGCCACGAGTCGGCTAGGGTTTCAAAGTGTGTCTATAATAAAACTCAAAATTTTAAATATTCTTAACTAAAATTGAAATGTAATGAGCAAAGGTAAATGGCACTTACCATATAACCACATAGCTTCTTCATCTCTGCCCAAGGCATTGGCAGCTACACACTTGTACTCTCCATAATCGTCGTGATCGATGTCATGTATTCGTAGACTCAATGTTATCGTGTGATCTCCTTCATCGTAAGCTTCAATTCTGTGCTTTGTAGAACTCATGATGCGCTTTCCATCCTTCTCCCAATAATTGACAGCATGTGGAAAGGCTGTTATTATGCATTCTAGTATTGTGTCCTTACTCTTCAATTGCCCTATTCGGCTATTAGGCATCCTGATTTCAGGAGCAACTGCAAAGAAGTGTAAAAGTACTCGAATTAGAGTAACAAAAAACCTTTAATTAGACAATCGTCGGGATAGTCCTTCTCTCCGAGATAAAATCTTTCATGTCTGACATTCAGATGGGAGAGTTTGAGGAAATTTGGGATTAAAAGTTCTCCTCGAGGAAATAGAGGATTTCATCTGTTATGTGTCACGAGGTAATCGTCCTAAAATGTTGATAATATAGATTATTACTTTTAGTGAAAGACTTGTATAAACATGTTTTAAATTACCATAATGCCCTGTAGCCATCTGTCAATTGTGTATTAACACTCTCGAATTCAAAGGAATACTCGTGGGTGTACATGGGGGGAGTTTCCTCTTTATTATGAGTGTCGATATTAATGAATAGCGATAGAAATTTGCATATGAGGCAAACATCTCTGAATTAGACGCAACAAAAGGTGGCATTGCTTCTAATTCGATATACAAAGCCGGCTGCTAAATGGGAGACACCGCGCTACGCAGCCATTATATCATACCGGGAGAACGGAATTTTGTGTGCGTAGACTGTGAAATCAGATTAACACAGGAAGGCAATTTTCATGGGAGCAACTAAAAAATTACGAATGCGCTTGACCGTGTGTGTATGGAGACGGACCAATGCAGAACCCATGTTTGCGTTTTCCTCGAGTTAGGAGGGAACAAACATGGGCAAATTGAGCAGTTTAGGAGTGTCTCCTGGGATAAATAGCTGACCCTATGACTGACAACTTCTTTCATGGGGGTTGCTCCGGCGTTCGTAGGGGGTGCTGATTAAGCCGAAGCCTTCCTGACTTGTCCACAAGCAATCACCAATACAAGGGCCCGCCTCCAAATTACTCAATCCCGGGCGAGAAGTAATGGGAAGCACGTTAGGACCAGTGGCTCTCACATTCGCATTCTCCTTCTCGCAATATAGAACTGGCGGCAGCAGGTTGGTGGAACTTTATTACCTGTACCTCTTGAAAAAAACAGGCATTGAAGATAAAATGGCCCACGGCTCGTGCCTAAAACACACCAAACTATGGTGGGAAATAATAACTTCTCGAGTGCTTTCAGGTTAAAAATCAACCCAATGTTTTACGTGCAGCGGCTATGAAAGGCAATGCCGCAAAACTTGTTATGTTTGTATCTGTCATATGGCATTGAAAAGTTCTTAGTTTCTTAGAATGATGAGAAGCCTGTCCATTATAAAAGTAGAGTGGGAAATATTATAACCTCCACTTCTTACTCAACATCAAAGACAGATATCTTCAACTTAAATGCGGGGACGGTTTCATTGATCGTGTTATGGATCTTTTCTGTTATTTTCCTGAAAGGTAACCTTCCACCTATAGTCCTAATGAATAGACCTGATATAAGATTTTGCTTTTGAAAAATGAACTCAGACTTGTTTTTAAATCTATTTTTAGCCCAATGAAAATATCAGTATTAGATATTATTTTATGCTTTTGCACAAAGAAGTGTCCTGTATCAATGAATCTTAATGGACACTAACAATACACGAATTACCAAAGCATACTTTGTATTGTTGCTCCCATGAACAGATTGCAACACCAGGCTAAAACCGAAAGAAAATGAAAGGTTTTCCTTGTTTGTGAGTCCACCTTTCTGGATTATAGTTATTACATAAAGTATCCGAGTGACCAACTTTGAAATATTCGGACTGTAGAAAACTCTTTAGATAACAATCAAGACAACACTGAGAGATATAGTGTCAATTTATAAGGATGGATCGAGATCGATAGGTCATTCTTTGTCCACGAGGGGATAGGCCAGTTTTGAATCCAAAAGTATGCAAACTTAAATCACACATAGGTAATTGAAAGGGATGCCCTATTTACGCTTTTTTACAGTATATCATTGGAAAAACGTCAAGATATCTGCTTCGATGATCTAATTACGTTTGTCATCTGACCAGATATATGCTCTTAAAATGAAAACCATATGGAGCACCACGAATTAGTATAAACTAATAATGATAGAGAACCGAGAATTGAATCCGTAGCATCTGTCGCAAAAACAAAATGTACGGCCGGACGCAAAAGTTTTGATACCGTCTCCGTGATTACAACCCTTTTGAAAATATAGCATATACCGTTGCAGAAAAGGGAAAAGACAAATAAACAAATGGGGAAAAGTACAAAATTGGAAAAGTAGAAATTGGGATTTCGAAATGATTGAAAACAAAAGTGAAACTCATGTGAAAAACAAAACTTTCCCACGAATCGCATTAGAATAATGGAAGACAGACAGGATTGTGGACATTTTTCATTCAAGATGCAGCGATTATCCAACCAGTCTACGATTTTGCGTCCTCTGAGCTCTTCTGTGGAACCCGTGGAACCTTTAATGTCGCCTGTTGTTCTGGTGATGGACATTCCATCACGTGCCACAGGGGCACTTTATCATGGCTCGGGACCCTGTTTGAATACATGCCGCCTCATTTGGTTGCTTCCCAGTCGGAGAAGGCATTCACTTTGTGGTGAGGGCCCTACATATAAACGTCTAAGGTCGGCGCAGATCACCGGTATATATCATGCTTATTGTCAAGGTTTTCACTTGGTGGAATTAGGGAGGGGATGGGGGATAAGGGTGGGTGTGGGGGTGGGGGGAGTTCGTAGATACCAAAACTAGAGAACCCGCTCATCCGAGGTATCGGACAAAAGTGAAGAAGTAAAAGTTCAAGTTCATTATCTTTTTATCAGAGTCAATACCCAATATCAATTTTCTAACAGTGATCGACCTTCTAGCCCCTCCCCAATTCTGGGAAGGAACATACGGCAGTCCTGATTGTTTACAGCCGCTTTCTCTTGCCTTTCAGAGGAGGCATTGGTGTGTCATCTAGACCCGCTGGGAACATATTCATCGCCATTATGGGCGATAAATGATGATCGGAACCAATATCATACGGTGAGATTATTGCTTTCTACCATTGTATGATAAACATTTGCAGGTGCCTATATAACCTATACGCAAGGTCATATTAAGTCTTATACATTATAAGTGCATAGTTTCTCGAAAAATAAATGCACATAATTCCTCTCACCAGGAATGTGTGACATTTTGATATAATATATAGATTCGTCGCCAGGTATGGTAGTAGTTTATATTCTTCAAATGCAAAAAAAACCATATCAGCTAGGTTTTGTAAATCATCCGAACATCCAAATGAAGAATTATGATTGTAACAAAATATCGTTTCAAAAGATGGTCAAAATGTATACGTATGTGAACATTACTTTTTCTGTCCTAGAATGTTGACTCGTTCCCAGGATAATTATGTCAAAGAATTACCATATTATCTTTCTGTTGCACTTTTCGCATCTGACAGACAGTTCCTACATACATATCTCTTCCTCATGCTGTCCATCCGAAATGCTCTGCTAAAAGATAGGGTTTCCTCTGATTTCCCAAGAGGTGACCTTAATGTTCGAAACACTAGGATGTAAGATGGAACGGAACATCCACAATATGCATGGCGGGTAACAGATGAGGCAACCATATAGTATCCAATAGGAAGAAATCCAAGTGCAGAAAGGAAGACGGAGGAATAGGCTGGATACGCACTGGCATTTCCTCGACAGGATTTGTTATGATTTCATGTACAGGCAAAATGGAGTTGGATAGTGCAGCGACAGAGAAATGCTCTTATTTGGACATGTTTCTCTCACCAAAGTTCTCATTTGGAGGTAAGAAGATGGTTTCTTTATATACATGTGGGAACACTCAAGCTCCAATGCCAAGAAAACGGAAGGTCACATATAATTGTTAATGACAGCAAAGATGGCTCCCAATAGGAAAATATGACGACATTTATGCTGGCAAGACGTACTCTGAAGTGAGTCCTTGGGGTGATGGGATTCATTTGGATCTATCGCCTACAAGGATTTCCTTGGTTAGTGTTTTAAATCAGTTTTGGTTAAGCACTGTATGTACCGAACATAAGAACATCCGAACATAACACTCACACTCAGAGATATTGAACATGTCTAAATACATTAAGATCGTTGAGTTCTCCAAAAGAAATGTGAACCAGGGCATTTAGCCAGCCATAGATTAACATTTGAGGTCAACATATTCATTTTTATCCAAGGTATGTGTTCTATCGGGACAGAAAAGCAGAGGTCTTAAAAGCCTAAGTAAAAGATCAGAGCCACAGGACCTCAGGGTTATGCAAACCTGATATATATGAATGAGACCTTATATGGAGAGGGCAATATAAATGTATGATCATCGTGACATCTGTTTTGATAAATATTCAATGCCTTTATAGCCTAGAGAGTTGGATTACTTACATTCAACGGTGACTCTCATCTGTCTGCTTACCGCAGGCGGAACACCGTTGTCGGCTACACATTCGTAGATATCATCGCAATACCGAGATACATTCTGAATTATGATCATCTCGCCTTTAAGACCTATCCCTGAAAAACATTTAAGAAAAACCAACATTTAGATGCAAGTTTCCCAATGGCGTGTATGTCAAGAGATCACATCCATAGTTGTAGTGGAAACCTGAAATAGAGATGTGATATCAACAAATATTATTTTCTGTGACTTCTAGAGTCAAGTGTACGACCATGAAATAGATCTGCGTCTCTTTCCAGAACCTTAAGAAATTCCTTTATATTTCTTTTTCACACAGACTTATTGCAAATCCTTAGAACTGCCAAAAGTTTCGGTAGTCAAACCTCAACACGAAGGGGTTGTTCAGAACGGCAAGCAATTATGTATGGAAAGTTCAATGTATATTTCATTTGAGGTGAGAAGATGTACGTGAAAACTGATGTACTTGTTGCGTGCAAACATGCGACCTATTTTGTACTAATACTATTAATAATTTCCATAGTGCCAAGATGATTTGAGTGACATGTGCAATATCAATTTAATTGAACTAATGGTCCAACATTGTCATCAAGCTTATTAAGAATTACGATATCCATTATAGAACCCGAATGTTTACAACTATTTCTTTGGATAAATGTATATAGTTATTATCGTTTCAGGAAAATGACAATGAATGGTACGATAAATAATTGTCCAGGGTGTGTCAATCAAATGGTAGATACTCCCTTAAATTTGGTTTTGAAGAATAGTTTTTCAACATGTGTAGTCTTAACAGTGTTGAATAAATGTAAAATATGACACCCTTTTGATATGCCATGTTTTGGCCGATAACCTTTACGTTAGTAGTGTATCTTTCCGAAAACTAGGAATTTGAGAGACCTTAGCAGTCATGTAAATAGGTGGTGAAAGGTGCGTTTCATGCTACAACACAATTAAATTAATGAACACACAATGTTAACGTTTTAAGTAGACAATAAAATATAGAATAATAGGCCTTTGTGAACAGCTTTTCTAAAAAAAAAAAAAAAAAAAGCTTTTCTATAAAGCAATGTCGGCTTAAGACAGGCCTTAGCTATCGCTATTTCTTTAAACTACTATTTCTTTAAACTTAGATGCTCTAACACATTTACTCAACTGCTCCAAAAGGGATTAGATTCCTCAACTGACAGGCAATGTTGTGAAAAGAGTTCATTTGACATGCGATGTCTCATGCATGTTAACAGGAGAGTTGGTAGTCTCGTTTTTTCTCTCTCTAAATTAAGCTATTTCACGCATTCCCATGCACGTATGACTTCAAATGTGGATAAAATATGAGTTTTGTGAAAACTGTCTTTATTTCCGGAACCTTACCGGATAACCTGCTAATAATGTTCAAATATTGAATCACACAAAAGCAATCCAACTTATTTGTTTACCTGTGTAAAAAAACGCATGTTGAGGAAGAAACATTTAGAATACATCAATTACACCAATTACTGGTATTCGGTGCCCATAATTGGAACTTTATGGAAAGAGATGCCGCAGGAATCCTGTTTCCATTCTAAATGTGCATGTATTTCATGCCATTTATAAATATTTTCCTCGATCAGAATGAATGAAAATAAGCATAAACAGGCAACAATTCATGCAACGTGTCACTGCGCTTTGACACAGGTGTCATATCGAAAAGTGACCCCGTCGAAAAGTGACCCATGGGTCACTTTTCGATTGCTGAAAAGTGACTCACCCCATCGAAAAATGACCGCCCATTTATGCAGAGATATAAAGACATAACATTTATACCCTATTGAGCGTTTATTTGTCAGCAATTATAGAGCTACAACTGCTAATATAGCAATATGGAATGTGCTATAGCTCCCGAATATCCTCGTATATTCTGATCGTATAAACCTATGAATGGCATGTATGTATTCCTAAGGACATGTGCCTTTTTCCTAGATATATTTTAAGATTATATGAATATTATTTCTAATTTTCTTAATCGTTGCTAGTAAATTATTGTAATTTATACTTGGCTTTTGACTTGTAATTTATATAAGGCTATAATAATCCACCTTTCGGCGAAATAATGTCATTGTACCAGAATGCAGTGAATTTGTATCCTTATATGTGACTATTTGAGACTTTTACAAAATTCAAAAAACATTAGATACCCTGACATGAATTTATTACAAGGGGGTCAATTTTCGATGGTATACATATTAATTATATGATACCATATGTGGCCAATTCCACCAATTTGACAACATTTGGTCTCCTAATTTTTTATTTTTTTAAAATCCTATTTTTGGTGCAAAAATCTATCTTTTTTGCTGTCACGGTACCGTGAAATTGCTGAATTTTTAAATAATCATTTAAATCAAATTATTTTCTTTATTTGTCATGATGTAAGATAGTAGGTTACGTGTAGATAATTTGTGTTAACAAATCTCTTTAAGATTATCCAATTATGTTGAATAATGATAAAATGCATGGGGTTATATACGTATAGAACATCAGATGTATTGATTTTAGTTTTTCTTGAATTCTAGCAGAGAAATAACAGGGTGGCAAAAGTCACTGGAACAGGAGATTTTGTCTCTTGCCGTTTTGGGCATTTTAGGGTTTTTAGAGCCTTATAAGGCAATTACTTTGATAATAAACTTTGAATTCGACATTTATTATTGACTTTGCTTAATATCAGTCTATGTAGATAAAAATTCATAATTTCCGAGTAGTTTTTACATGATCCAAAATGCTTTCTAGTTGTGCTGTCTCTTGCCGTCTCATTTGCTGTCTCTTGCCGTCTTCTGCCGTTTTTTGCCCACAGATTTGCCCACCCATTATAGATCTGCCATCACAAAATGTTATTTGGCTGTAACTTTTCTTCTAGTTAGAATTTTTTTTTATGCAACACTTTTATTCAATATTCCTGCCATCTAGTTAGAATATTTTCACAAACTAAAAAGCCTTATCACCCTTATGTCGAGTCCTATCAGGTAGAAAATAGTGCAATACAGTATGTGAATATTTTGTTTTATTTATTTCAAATTTATATCCTCATTTATTTCCTTACTTTTTTAGGCAATGCACCTAAGTTTCATATCATTTTTTAAGTTTTTTCTATACATAATTATATAATATGGTGGCAAATAAAATACAAATATTAATTTACTTGCATTCTATGTTCTTATTCACATAATCCGACAGCAAGAGACATGCTATTTTTGGCATTTTTTTCCATATTAGGGAGCTATTTTTCGACCCCCTGTAAAAAATATCTAATAATCAGAATGGTTCCATACTTGGTAGTCCAATCAATGCGCATATATAAGGTTGATACAAAATAACAACTCAACTGATTAATGTACAATTTATTTTCAGGTACCCAGGGGGTGGGGGTGGAGGGGGGGGGGGCCTAGGAGGCCAAATGTTGTGAAATTGGTGGAATCGGCCATGTATAGATCAGGTATGACAGAATACTATTACATTTGTATACCAATTGTATGATTCAATGATACCAGAGAAGTCGGGGGTCAGTTTTCGATGGTATACATGCATGCTATATGATACCATATCCATATAATATACAGGTAGAGCAATTTCTACGAAAAGAGGTAGAAAAGTGGAGGTTCTCTGTGTCACATGTTCTCAGTATCTGGGGTCTCCCCATCTACTTTGTTGGTCTCTAGAGGTCCGTCGACCCTGTCTGTGATTTTGAAGCCTTTTTTAAATTGGGATCTCTACACTCTATTTATAGCCTGGGAAAGCCCCTGTGATGAGACACTACATCATTTCCCACAACCTTTCATGCAGAGGAGTGGGAGAGTGACGAAGAGGGGAGGGAGAGGGTGAGGGTATTGGAGAGAGGGAGGGGATGGAGAGGTTGTAGGACGGGGAGAGTTAAGATACGGGAGGGTGGGGGAATAGGAGAGGGGGATCGAGGAGGAGGGAAAGAACAGGGGGAAAGAGGCGAGGGAGAGGATGTAGGGGAAGGGAGAGAGAGTAGGGGGAGCATGAGGAAGAGGGGAGGGAGAGGGGGGGGGAATCAGAGATGGGGTTGGGAGAGAAAAACAGGAATGAAAGACAGAGAAGAGGGGGAAGGAAACAAGGGAGAGGGGGAAGTGTGGAGAGAGAGGGTGACCGTCCGGAGTAGGGGTAATTTGCTAGTAGTTATATAAACTAGCTAAAGCAGTTACACCTATATTTCACACGTTTCTAAGCTGTCATTATCTATCTACACCCACACATATGCTTGTACCCACGCACACACCTAAATACAATATCGGACATAGCAATATTTTATTTGAGAACATTAAGTTTGAAAAGAAGAGGGGCTCAATTTTCGATGGGGTTGGTCACTTTTCGATCGCCGAAAATCGACCCAAGGGTCACTTTTCGATGGGGGGTCACTTTTCGTCATGTACTGTGCACATTCAGCAGAAGATATGATGATGTCGGAACTATCGCATAGGTCTAGAATTACTTTTGAAATTGAGTATTTTCCTTGTGGAAATGTTGTTTAAATATTCCTTATGGCAAAAAGTAAAACGAAAGGTTCAATAGCAGACTAATACCGTATACACAAAAGGAGTGCAATATCTATGTTACGCTAGGTGGTGAATAACGAGCATGAAAATTGCCTATCGTAAAAGCAAAGTTAGATGTTTTGTAGACTGTGAATAGAAAGCCCTCCGACCAATAAAACCTTCAGAAGTATAAACACCTTTATAAAATCCCCACTCTTCAAGCATCACATTGCTAATGAAAATGCTCAAAAACGTGTTTGAAGTCCTTACTGACCTGCAGAGTGGGTTATTCCCAAAGAGAGATACCGTACCTGCAGAGGCTTTCCAATGCCACTTAAAATTAGTTACGTATAGATTGTGTGCTCACAGGTTTAAGAATGAATAATAATACTTGACATTAACACGTTTTAAAGAATAAGATTGGAATCCATATTCACAATACTTCTAAGTCTATGTGTCAATAGTTGTCTGCTGATTCTTTTCACCTTTACGCAAGAAAAGAAGCAACAGACAAGGTGTTGTTTTGGACCAGGTAAAAAAGCAAGGGGATTTTCCATGTTGAAAAATACTTTAGCTTCTCTCAATTTAATTTAGGCAGCATGTTCAAAACCATGAATTGATGACTCTTTTACACGTACTTTGAATTCAGAAGGTACAGGTCAACTGAGATAAAGTTGTTATTTTCCGGAAAATCAGACACGATTTAAAAACCGATGAACCCACATTTCGGGCGAGATTTGAGATGGATATTATTGTACATTTCTAGTAATAATCTGATATGTAGGCTCAAAATATGATGTAATTCTATAGCAACACAAAAATCCTCAAATATAAAACACAATAATAAAGCTAGCATTGAGTCAATTTGGCGACATTGAGGAAACAAAAGCGCAGGGGAGAGTGATGAGGAAAACCGGGGAAGCTTTTTGCTTTTACCTGGCCCAAATTTCATGGGTTTGCACATCTTACTTTCTTTTTCAGTGGCTTTGGCCATAGCTGGACGGCGATACCAGGTGACGTCAGGCCGCGGCACCCCCGTAACATTACATATGAGGATGATGGTGTCCCCCTCCTGGACTGTAACATCATCACTCGATAGCTCGTCTATAATCTGCGCTGGAACTGGAAAGAAAAGAAAGAACGATATATTTTTTCCTGGATTCTACAATTACGAATAGCATATACTTTCTTCAGATTGTGTTAACACAAACTGAGTTCTTTGTAAAAATACTAAATGAAGTACTAGTAGATAATCAATAGTCATGGAATAATCTTGGAATTCACCTGTCGACATGTGCAATGAGGACAATGAAATACGGTTGGCAATGGTGAAAATCAGTTGATATAATGCTATAACGCATTTGTTCTAGATAGTGTATCTTATAGTCACTTGTTTTTACTGGGGTGAGGATCCACTCGAAGCTGTGCTTCTCGTGTATCCTCAGCCCGGTAAAGATGCATGGCTAGAAGATACATATCTCTAGATCATATATGCTCGTTACAATATCTCTTAAATGCATTTAGCGCAAAGCGTTAAAAAGATTATCACAAGATACCAAAGTATAACAGCATCATGTGAAGAAGGTTTGATTCCTTTACGTTTAACTATAAATTGATGTATTTGCAAATGTGACATCAATAACTTGTTTACATCATCGTTTACATCGACCTTTATTAGATGTAATTTAAATCTGGGGACCTATTTAAATAGGAATATAGACAGTTTTGTCTGCAGAATCGCTGGTCCCGTCTCCTTCACAAAGATAAAATATTTCTTTTTCAGGAACCCAAGGATTTAAGAGCTCATGAAAATTGACTGTAGCCCCTCGTAATTTGGCCAATTAGCCACTCTCCAAGGGCTTAGAAAATTGTCGTTGTACGAAACGTAGCTCAGAGGGCTTGGTTCATCCTTCGGTTCAGTCTATGGGGGATAGACGGCGCCCTGATCAGCCGAACTGGCTATGCACCCTGAACTGTGGAGAAGGCAACAAAGGGGGACGGACCAGCCTGAGGACAGAAAGCCCATGATGTTTGATACAAAAGGAACCCAGTGGTGGGAGAAGAAATCACAGGCAACTATATATAAAGAACAATATATCATGTGCATTACCTGCTCTTTGACTTTGAATCAGTGATAAATGCTTCAAAGCTTTCAGAGCAAGTCCACTTCTCACATAGCTTGGTAGATTGATTGGCTTCATTTGTTGGTATATATCGGGGACGGACAGGACTTGGAATGAGTAATAAACTGCACTCCTGGCTAAGTGGATGTATCCTTACCCCACGGCGAGGCGACCCGGCCAAAAAGGCCCCGTGTACAGATCGTGTTACAAATGGATCTGTACATTAACAGCCCAAGACCATTTTACCCAGACATCACTTATGCCCCCCCCCCCGCACCATGCATCCCTTTCCCCTGGATGTAGACCAAGAGACATTACTCAGACTGATTCACTGACCACTGTCAGCCTCGTGTTTAGTCCCTTTCGAAAATGTTCCTAACACATGCTATAATTAAAGGAGATGGCTTCATAATTGGATAGCCTTCACCAGGAATGTTGAAAGCTGATACCATATCAAATCAAGGATCAAGGTATATACCCGTTAGAATTCCATAACATTGTAAGTTTCTTCCGATATCTAAGTTGCCTATATTGAAATAGCCAGTATCACTTCAATCTAGAGACGTGAAAAGAATCTTTTGAAGAAAATATAGTAACCTTTCTAACTATTTCTAACCACATATATTATATGTCTACAATTACAACAATTAATATGCATGGCGTAAACCTTTAGCATACATTATATGTTCTGTCTAAATGGAAATAGAGCTGCATCCCCCATTTCCCATTGAAGTATGGATTTATAATGACAGTCAGACTACCTCGTTTATTGTCTTTGATCTCTTAGTTTTGCTACAGCGTTCGGTCACAATGACTACAGCAGGGCATACCCACGGCAGTAGGGCACCATGTTGAAATATGTTGTTCAAGAACGTTCACATTCGGGAGAAAGAAATGAACTACAAAATATTTACTTCAGTTCATACATTATTTTATTCAAAGGTTATCAAATGAGAAGAAAAATAGTCTGCTACTACCAATGGAATTGCTATTGCTTTCATAAGTAAACAAGTGAACCAGTAGTATCGCTCTGCGCTTGTATATATATATATGCGCTGACAATATTAGCGAATGAAAAGTGCTCTATAGATGAAGAAGCGAACCAATAGCGGACCATGAGCACAGATATGAGCTATCCAGTGGAATCGAAGCTTAACAGTGATAAATGTATGTACTTGACCATCAATACATGTATAACCAGCTGCCACTCAGAGCTCATATTTAGTTCACTACTCATTATTGGACACAAATTATATTACATCAATCCTACTAGTTGAATATCATGACAAATTGAACTACAAATCACCTTTGATTAGAATTACGAAATCCATTCGGATAATTTACCTTTACAGTGTCACCACTGTAGGTACAGGTAGAAAGAGGAGCCCTGGAAAAGAGATCGATTCGAAATATGACCTCCCTTGGACAAAATAGATCTACATGTGTGGACAATCCTTTACAATTTTGTATCATTCAAAGGCAAGATGCCTTTATGGAATGGTCCGATACTTTTCGGTTACCCAATAAGGTTTTGGACCCGTGATGTGCATTGCAAGGGGAACTAATCCGTAAAAAATAGACTTGGAGATGTCAGGGCTCCTCAGAGCAGCTTCTATATTAGAGGTGATTAGCCGGTGGCTCTGGTATGGGGACTAGATGAGGAGTGGGATGAGGCCATCCTTCATTGTATAATGAGAGATTGATCAGCCCCCACTCAGCTCTCTATATAGGAGGGATTCCTTCTGTGAGATCACCCTTCTCCCCTCACCATTGCTGAAAGCTGGGGTGATGGACGACCAATTGGCCAGGAGCCCCGCTTATGTATGGGACTTTAAGTAGAGTTATCAATTGGGGACAGGAGAAGCCACTAGATAGGTTGGACATCACGGAGGCTGCATGCTGGTTACATGTTCTCTCGCTTTGGCCAATCTTTTCCTTCCAGATTTTCAGCCTCAATGGACCTTGGACAGAGGTATGCAAGAGTGCCATCGCTGATTTTCCCAATACCTTTTAATGATCAATTGCATATTTCCCTCTGACTTCAGGTACAATTACATAAAGTTAAGAAGTATACCCCTGTCGGCGTTCATAAAATATAATTATTAAGATGGCACTTTGAAAATATATGGTGTGAAGGGATACTGCTTGATATCAATCATATCGTCAACGTTGGCGAGAATACTCGGTTTACTATGATGAATGATTAGCCTGCCCCAGAGAATAGAAAAGAGAACCTCTGACAATATTGGCTACTTTCTCACGTCGTCAATTTCTGACAAGCCTGATAACTATGGATAGCAAAATATTGTGATGAAAGATTTGTGTGTGTATAAGTTACCGTGATGGATCTGTTGTTTGATAGGAGGCTGATAAAGACAAAGCATCAGCTGCTGACACAGCCAGATCCGACTCAAGAATACAATGCAATGCAGGTGTGCATATGTCAGACACAGTAGGAAGGTCAGCATTTGGCAGGCCAGGCCAGCTTTCCCCTGAAATATATGTTGGCTTCATGTATGATCCAAAACCTCTGGGTGCTGCTCAGGTGGCAAGGTGGTAACATTTGGCAGAGGCTGAGATGGCCTCTGCTGAAGCGGTCCTCGGCCTTATCTTCGTTATAGATGCAACTGCGGTTGCGCATCCAATGCCTGCGTAAATGACAGAGGACCAAGGGCTGGGGAGCCTGTCACCGTCTATGCGCATACCCGATGAAAAGGTAGGCTTAGCAACCTTGGCGAGAGAATCTCTTTTCCAACAGGGGGGATCCCTGACCAGGATGCTTGGCGGCAAGCTGTGAGGATTAGGTCTTGCTCCTTGTCCCCAACAATACATCCATCTCTGGCTTGGTCATCTCCATAATGGAGTCCTAATGCGCCACAGTCAACCTATCTCTACACCGCTGCCTTCTGACATTGGCGAGTTCGAATTGCCAACTAGTATCCTAGATTATACCGATGCGCAGCTTCTGCAAAGCATGAGACTTAGTGTGTTAGTGATATATACAGCGGAGTTTATCCTTCATGCGCCTATAGTGAAACAGACTCAGACAGGTTCTATGTTTGGTTGCTGCGCTCTTTATGTGTGGGGGAGAGAGAAGGGTGGGTCATTGAACCGTTAATGGGTACATAACTCTAGCTGTTAATGTAAAGTCAAGCAACAATGCCTTCTTTCAGGCAAATGATAGTGCATCGCCATTGGTCACCTCTGGTAGGTGTCAGACTGTGTAAATAAATAGTTTTGTTAGTTGCTTCGGAATACCAGAGGTGTATCTCTTCTCATGAACCTTTGGCTCAATCAGGGAGTCATAGGCTCTGTTTTCTCAAGGATTTCTAAGGTGATAGACTACAATATAAAGGGAAATATAAACGTCAAAGCAGATACCAAAAGAGCTGTATTGCCTTCCCATATAGAACTTTTTGTCACAGAACGACGTCCTAGGTACATGATGCAATTGCGCTTGTCCAGTAGTGTCCGGGGGCAAAATGGCCCCTCGGAAGCATACCCTGTGTAGGACTGACACTGATGGGCATTTTATGGTGGTCCTAGCTCGCAAGGGGCGCTCACAGCTACATCACCCCGCAGACAGAATTATTGGTAGCCGCACATCTCTCGCAGCCTCTAATTGGTTCAGCGCAGGTCATGTGACCCACAAGGTTCCCGTTGAGGGGCGCAGGGCGCAGGATTTGAGGGATTAATGTAGGAGATGGAAGTAGAGTGGTATGTAAGAAAAGGGGTAGGGTAGATGTGTGGGGCCCTCTAGGTATGATAGGCACATGATGGAGGTGTGCGGGAGTTTTCAAGTAGTGTTGAAAAGGAGATGAATTCATTGTCAAGTCAGGGTTAGGAGGTAGGCACCATAGGATGGTGAACAATGCTATACTAGGCTGGCATGGCGTAGAACCGTCCTTATCTGGCACCTACACCTGTTCCCACCGACCCACATGCTCTCCCAGGCCATCACAGGGACCCTCATCCTTACACATAAATATGTGTCCTCATACAAATCTTCCACGCCTCCACCAGAAGCAGGGATTGGATGCTATTTCATTCGTACGAGGCTTTGGGGGATCGTGACAGTCCAAGCGCCCACAATTTATGCCCCCACTCAGACTCGGCCCTATTGATCATCGGAAACTGGACCTGTGAGATTTTTTCCTCCTCCTCACGGGGTGAAATTAATTTTCTGAAAATCCACTGCAGGAGGGGATTATTGTGGTTGAGTAGGGGCGATTTGTCAGTGTCACAGGCAAGACTGCTTGAGCCTGTCATTGGGCCACTACGATATGGTTTGAGTACATACGAATCACCTTTCCTCTGACTTGACTGCCCCGCTGATACAGAAGTATGCTCTATATATGATAAGATGGAAGTGAGATATCTCAATTTATCCATGTCATGTCGACATATCGGTTGATATTCGAATCCCACTTACACCTTTTTCAATTGCGCTATATGGGAAAGGGAACCTTGTTACAGCCTTCGGGAGGCAATTATCAAAAAGTAGATATTTTGAAACTGTGACCGAGAAAGTTTATAAAAAGTGATGTCCTGATTCTGAAATGGAAATCAGTAATCTTCGGGATCGGATGTAGAAAGATTTTCTTCCAATGACAATTTTATTTGGGATTACAGGACAAGTTTTATCGCTTTGAAAGCAGAATTTTTTGGCGGTACTTTAATCAATCTCTCAGATGTAAAAGTTGGCCATTTAAAAGACTCAGGCGACAAATGATGCTGCAGGCACAGGTGGACAAGACCCGTCCGAAAAAGCGACCAATAATTCCCATTGCTTGGATCTGAAAATTAACAACTCTTATAACAAATCGAAAGTCAAAGTCAGGGTCATCCAGATGGTGCTTAATGCACCGAAAGCCAGCCCAGCAAAAATAACATGAAGAGGACTATGTATTTTAATTTGGGGATCGAGTTATTTAAATAAATCTTGGACATGAAACAATGAAAACTATCCTCTCATCATGTCAATAAGGCCCATATAACTATAACCATGAATTCTTCATTGATAACAATGAAATTTCGGACAAGCAGCAAGTCATGGCTTAACAAGATGAGCTCTGAAACTATTTTTAAAACCATTATTGACTTCCACTCAAATTAATTTTTAAAAGTCGACCAGATTTAAACGATCCGACAGTTAAAACTGAGGCTCATTCCCTACCTATTATACACATATTAATTACTGTACTCGCATGATAGGATTGTATATTGTCATCTTATTTTGTGTATCAATTAATAAACGTTTCTGATGAAAAAAGAAAAGAAGGCATTTCCAGACAGTTTAAAGGAAACATTATTTTTCAGAAGTGAATCTAACATAGTTGCAGATATAACTTATCTTGTCATCTGTCATCAAGTAATCCTTGGTGACTGCATTTAGTGAGGCCTTAAACCCAAACATTTCGTGCAGGTCTTGTCCTCAGGGACATGGCATTTGGCCGCGAGTGAGGAGCAGGGGGCCAAGTGTCGCAACCGGCCAAATGAGACCCAATGGTCTCTCTACATAATCGAGCCGTCCCCAGGCAAGCCCAGTCCATAGCACTCTTGGTCTCCCACAACATGCGGTGGCAGAGAGAAGAACCCTTTCAGTTGGAAAACTTGTCGATGGGAAAATCATTGGGCTTTCGCTCGACTGGCCCCGATTATGTTGTCATACAGTGGTGCATTACTGCACTATGACTGGCCTTTATGGGGTAAGGGACACGGATAACGCCGAACGTGACCACTCTGATACGGTGGCCCGTAGTAATGGCCAAGGGGTTACACCGGCTTCGCGACAGCTTTTGCATTGACGCGTGGTGGGTGCAGACTGACGCAACTTCCGTCTTCGGGTCAGAGGTGAAGCTTACCACACACAACGCCTCTGGTTCATCTTGGCGCCGCCAGGATTTTCTTCCAAATGCCATGAGTAAACATTCTCTATGAAAAGGTGTTTTGAGCATTGAATCATTATTCATTTGGATCTTGAACAAAAGGATGAGTCTAAGATTGTTGTTATTGTATGAACATTTCTCATCACATATATTAATTATTATATGTCCCGATGTATTTTTTTTATTTGTGTACAGATATGCATTTTCGCATAGCAGTGTGGTGAAATCAATAACAAAATGACTTCTGTGACTCTGGCATAAGGAACATCTGGGAATGTGACTTTGCAGTTGTGAGTACCTCTTCTCCTAATTTGTGAGGCAAATCCTGTTTATAAAATCTGCCTCATAATAAGATTGATGAATATGACCCACAACATGCAGAAGGTATGATAAGCGAGAACAAACGTACGCATATATGTGACCGGACACCCTTCTCAACCTTTAAAAGGGGTCACATCTTCAAGATCAAAGTGTTATATTTTTTATAAAGGGAAAGTTGTCTAAAATATATTGTAAAACTATTTAAAGATAGCCTGATGTGCGAGGCTAAATACTCTCACGTGTATTATAATATACAGTGGGCTAGCTTATTTCACTGAACGAATAAAAAAAACGGTCTTGAATAATCCGTTTAAATGACGAGTAGCTGAGGAATTAATAAATTTTACCAATTACATTTTACTTCAAACACCCAAGTACAAATAATGCACTTTCTTTCCAAATATGTGAAGTTTTTTCATTGCAATTTGAATGGTTGTGATGGGTATGAGGACTCGTTATTTTTCCTTACAGTTGTAGAAAAAGATTTCTCATCACCAAAATAATAGCTTAGGTACTAAGATGGATCGACGCGGTTCTTATTATTTTCCTCAAATGTGACCCTGAATTAGGATAGTTTGAAAGCAGTTCTCATGTCAAATGTATGCCCTGTTACATAAATTCTTTATTGGTTGACTATTTCATTGATCATTTGATGATCGCTCATGTGCAGCATTTGACAGTAATTATGGCTTCTATAGCGCTGTTTTTGCCCAAATGCCGCTCTTGCGTTAGATTCATGACAGTAATTTTATTAATTTGATGATTGACGAAATTTGACATGTTTGTAACAGCTGGGGAGAGGCTATCGGTGCTGTCTCCAGGTGTTCTGGCAGGATAAATGTTTGGGAAGGATGCCAGAGGAGCATAGTTAAGTCGACTTAGCAAAGCGTGGGGAGGAGCAGGGCAGGCAAGCACGCAGTGGGATAGTTGATTTCAAAATGACATTATAGTTAGTTATCTTTGGAGGGTACATAGGCAATTATTGTAGATAAAATAAGTAAATAGAGCAGTGTTGATACCATTCAGCAGTCACTTTAATACAGACGTTCGTATTTGAAATGAAGAAAATAGTCCGGGATGGCCAAAGGCACACTGTCCTATCCGACCATTAGCAGTCACCTTCGTAATGCTCTAGCACCTCAAAAGCTGACCATCAATCGCCCTCCCACATGAACGATACCCCATAATGGTCCTCGAAACACCGCCAATACGCCATCGCGTGGCGTTGGATGGAAATAATCCAAGATGGCTTCCTTTGCCACTCTGCGAGAGCCTTTCTCCAGTCAGAGAGACAGCAGGCGTCGAGAACCAATAAGAACGTCAGCCACATTCACCGCTACTACCGCCCTGCCATTTTTTTGTGACGGTCTTGCTGATTGGATGGGATGCTGCTAATCATGTTTCCTAATTATTTTGCGCAGGTTTTCTTCCGTCGTGAAACAGATCGTTGGGAATGCTTCCATCGGGGTGTTTTATTCAGAAAAAAGTCCTTGAACTTTTACAACTGTTTTGTTCCGCTCAACGAGAATGAACATCAATTAACGCCTACTGGCCGTTTTTCGCTCAAGCATCTGCAATTTCTAGCTGTTTCATTTCAAACCGAAACTATCCAAGGAATTGAACGTCTTTAAAAGTTCATGCTTGCACAATTTTAGAAGTGATTCAACTTGAGAAATTGTAAGGATTGAGAACGTGTCGAACACAATGCTTTCCCACGCTTCCGAAGCATATTGTAAAATGTTGAACTGGCATCTGATAAGCGGCATCTGGCTTCTCCCTGCAATGTCTAGACAAGTCTTGTCATGTCATTAGGCCCTACCCCTTTCGCAGCCCCACACATCAATCGTAAGGGTTGAGAGTGAGGAGAAGGAGAAGAAGGAGAGGCCTTTCAATAAGTAATAGCAATGCTACTGCACGAATGGTCGCCAATGAGTGCTAGATGTTTGCCATATCTCTGACGGAACGCAACACGAGATGCTAAGATCAATCACTCGTACTTGTAGCAGTCTGTCTGACAGAAATAGGAGAGAGAAGGCCTTCAGTCTCCTCACACTATGTCTATTGATTAGGGCACACAAACATACCTGGATCCCCATCAAAAGGTGTTGAATAAGATATCTGATAGCTTTCGTTCTCATGTTATATATGACTATAACTCATAGGGGAGAGTCTCTCTCCACCCAGGGTGAGTGTTTGTACACGATCCAAACACCCGGTAAAGGGAATCCCGATCAGTACCTCAATACATACGGATGAGTATAGATTCACTTTATGACCCCTAGACTTCTTTGTGCATTGCCCCAGCACTGGCGATCAAAGAAAGTCTTACCCATCCAAACAAACAGTAACATTCTTTTATCTTGATATTGATGAGAAAATGTCAGCCGTGAATACGATGATGAACTCGTTTTATAAGTTCGCGGAAATGAAGATGCCAATATGACTTTTTCATATTCTCATACATACATGCTTTGTACAAACAATTCGTGACGGGCCATTGTTATTCTCTTTGGCTTTAGGGAGACGATTACTAGAGAGTACAGGAAGGCTCTCCCCCAAAGTTAACTAATCAGTTTTGATTTCCTCTGTTGTATTATTATTATTTATTATATTGTATTTTTCAAAAAAAATAATAGGGTTGTAAATACGACAGAATCTAAGAATGACTGTAACATTTTCTATGAGGGTGCTCTCAACGTATATACTGTCACGTGCCAGTATCATATCCATGTAATTAAAACGTGCAGACCCAAAGTCCTCTTTTAGACATACACATATATGTGTATACTTTGTTAGCAAGTAGAGTACTGACTATTTTCTATATGGTCTCATCAAGACATTATTCCAGATGGAGACGTACACACACATCTTTAGGAGCATGGCCGATAGATTCTCCAATCCATGCCAGCATTAGCATCAGACAAGACATGTATGGAACCAAATACTTGAATAGAAAGAAACCAAATGAAACAAAGACTAAGAATGGAGGGGGAGAAGTCGAGGCCGTGCGTCGGTAAGACTATGGTAGCTATGGGCAAGTCTTTGGTGCCTGCATGGTACTGCAGTGATTACCTCTGATTAAAGATGTGGGTAGGAAACACTGCCTGCCCATGGGACCAGCTCGACCAATGGACAGGTCTTCATTGCTCGTTCTCCGAGCTGCTCTTAAGGCTCGATATAGACCACGGTCGTCAGGGGAATGATCAGGACTTAGACCCATTGGGCATGGATCGAGGCGCGTGTATACGACTGTATTGACTAGTCCTGACAGCAAGTATGCAAGTCAGACAACCACAGTGAGGGTCTTCACAGTCTAATGCTCGGAGGGAACGAAACATGAACCCTCCCCTTGGAAGGTTACAGCTGGATGCACACACCCAGGGGCCAGGTCTATCACCCGTGAATAACTTGAATTGATATGACAGTATGATATTATCCTGTCCTCGGTTGGCTGATTATTTTGCTCTTGATAACTTTCTAGAATAAGAACTAAGGTGTTCAAAAAGTCTGTTAATGTTGCTTATTTGGGGAAGGCAGTCACAATGCTCATGGTATATTTGGGACAGGAGGGATACGAATATAAAACATTCATATGTGTCCATAATTAACAATGATGCCCTAGATACAAAATAAATGAAAATGGAATTATCTTAATCGAGGCCGGTGATTCATGTCAAAGTGTATTGTTTATAATTATAGTTTCGTGTTATGTCTATTCTTAGGTGTATTCTTCAGACTTTCTATGCAAGGTTATTGTGCTTCTATCGTGGATAAGACGTTATAAGAGGTGAGTGGGTGAGTTGCTAAACGAGTGAAAACATGCCACGTTCTCAAATAATGACGTGTCAACAAAGGGTTAGCTCGCTGACCATTGGGTCAATAATGTATCTAATTTCTCACGTTCTGGTCATCGCAGTTCATCACATGGATATTTAAATAAGCTTCATTTCTATGCATGAGGACGCAAGGTAACAGAGTTGCCACATTTTAATGCCAGTAGGGAATTCTTCTTAATCATGGTGTTGAGTGATAAATCATGAAACCGTTCCCTAGTTTGAACTAGTGTGATTATTTAGACAATTATCTAGACAATGATATCTGTTCTCTTGAGAGGAATAATATATTTTCTGTTGCACTCCCAATGGCTGTTAGTAAATGAATCTAATAGTGAAGCCCTATGCCACGTAATCACTAGCTTTACCTTGGAGTCATTACGGAGCAGAAACATATTTTGTGGCCGTCCTGAGACATATTAATCCTTGAACTCCAGTGGATTGGGTCTCTGGGAGTAACGTATTATCAGATGGTTTTATGGGCGCAGATAGGAGCGAAACGCCATTGCCATTTAAATGTCCTTGAAACTAAGAATGTTACCTATCGGAAACATACTTTATACAACTGACTACGTGGAGTACTATCATGTATCTGTCACATACCCACTATTTCTAGAATTTTTTCCTGAAACTGGTGGTTTTAGAACATGTTCATGTGGAGTTGGGATGGAATTATTCTTTTATCAACCGTTATAAGAAATTACATACATGCAAACACAGTCGAACAAAATCAGTCTTATATTTAGGAAACTAACGATGATAAGTATTCTATACAAGATCTACTGACAGGCCCAACGGAGTATGCATAGCTCTAGTGTCGCCAATGTTCATTGTGCAATGACTTGTTGGCTATATGGTACAGAAAATCCAGTACACCACAATGGATGATAAGGCAACCAGGTCAGGTCCCCTGGCCATTGGCGACGCTATCTGGATAGAACCGATTGCAAATAGATTTGGTTCAGTGATACTAGCGATCATTTCCCCCCACCACAAATAGAGAGTTAGCGATCGGGGATCCAGCAATCGAAGGACATGCTTTCATATCAAGATAGGTAGATCTAGGCAACAGCAGCCGTGGGAGAGGACACAGTTGACAGGTCAGAAATGACCTTTAAGTCTTATACTGGGAACAGATAGCTGCGTACAAAGCCAAGAGATTCAAAGACCCTGAGTACAAATGGTTCAATCGATCAGAATAATCCTTAGGTTCAGTTAATCAAATGACAATAATAGTCATAGTTTCTCACAACGATGAAATGATGAATGGCCCTGGCTATTGCAATTATAGAAGCAAAGTCAAGCGCAATATTAAAAGAAGTGTCCGTTTTGGGAACATCCTTTAGATCTTGGCTCTGCCCCAAGACATTCACCACGCTTCCTATACGGAACGCAGGTCAATGTCAATGTCTTTCCTGAGTCTTGACCTTGGCGTAATTCTCCCGTCGTGGCCGGCATACTGGAGAACTATCCGAGACTAATTAGAAGCAATTAGGATGATTCTTAAGCTCCTCCTGGCCTTTTGACAACTCAAATCACTTATAGGATTCATTGCAAGATACTATTTTAACCACCTTCATTTTCCCAGCAATGTATATTGTGTCGCTTCTGTTGATTTGATAGAACCTAAACCATACATTAATAGGAATGTAAATTCTTAGATCCTTGTTAAATGCCTTCTTCCTATACACGTGTAAATTGCCTCAGTAATACGGGTTTGGGCATCATAGTATCGACTTTGTGTATTTATGCGAAACAATTTATCACACGAATGGGTCACTGAACTGACAATATGATAAACATCTCATGCATTTTCAATAGCCTTAGTGGCTTTGTCCTATTACCACGAGCTGATATAAGCTTAGATCTGAATTGGCTTGCAGCAATAGCATTTGTGAACCATATTCCGCATAGCTTCTTACAAATAGTCATAAGGTGAAGTCCATTTCCCTGATTGATTGCTAGAGCACGGGCCCCTCAGACTGAGGTCCTTTCATATCAATCGTGTCATTACTTCCATTCCTCCATGAAACTCTCACTGAAGCCACTCCGGATGGACAACATAAAGGACACAGCGTGTGCCACTTGTTTATTTGCTATTAATGGCTCCGGCCAAATCAGGGAAGGGAGTCCGAGGGAGCGGCAATGTGACCATTGTACAAATGTAATATGGAGGACCGGCGGTGGGCCCTTCGTTCACTGCCAATGCAATACATGCAGTGAAACTTAATTTTGAGCTCGGAAAAGACTGTTGCCCCGGGGAGACATTGCCACGAGCTCCATCTGGTTGGGCAACCAATCACTAGTGCTTCTCCAGAGATTCGGTTGCTGTTAATGGATGCTTCCTCCGACTCCTGTCCCGATAACGTATGGTCACTTGCCCACACCAAGGCAGGTGTGTCCGGTGAGTGAGGGTCACTTAAATACAGATAGGGCCACACACAAATGATCTAAGGTCAGTCTCATGAACATACTTCTTTCAGATGAATATCCTGTTTAAAAGTTTTCAAGACAACCTTATGAATACTGAGCGTAGTGCACCGCTTGACGGATGGAATGCTTGGCATTTTAACATCACTCTGGAAGTATTTTGGGTGATGTATATTGAAATGTCAACTATAGGTAGCTATCATCTTATTGATATGTATTATTTATTTGCTTTATGGACTTGCCGGAAGACCTGCATCGCAGAGGTATAGATCCGATTCCGTAATTTATTATAACAGAATAAGAATTAAATATATATCATCGTTTTCGTAATTCTAAAACTGCCTTGAGGTGAAATTCGAAACACAAAGAAAAGACAATTACTGTGGCATCTATATAATTGATGCTGCATATTACGATCAACAAGGCACACAATCCAGTTATCTATTCATAGGATTTGTGTGTATATATGTATAATGTTCTCTGAAACAAGCATTTCAGCTCATACTGTTCAGTGTCTTGTTTTTCCACCTCAGGTTTGGGAGAACGGAAAGAAGATTAAAGCATTTTATATGAAGGCGTCTGTTAATATTTCATATCCTTCGGGATGACCCAAAGCATAATTCATCATGGGTGTTTGCTTTGTATATATTAATCCGCAATCCTCAAGTCTTTCTCCGCCTGCAGCACTCGCTAAATTCCACGCACCACTTTCTAGAATTCCATCACACTTCCTAGACCTAAACAGTTAAAATAGATGGACAACTCCGTCTCGGGCTCAGTATTTCAATCAAGGATAGGTTCTTTTTAATCAGGCTTGTTCCACTAATCAAGCAGGCCCACTGGGATGTGCCAGGCAATATGTCCACTCCACTAAAGGAGAAACTTGAGAAACTAATTTTAGGTAAAGTGTATTAAATCTCATTCGATGAGTTCAAGTTCAACCTTCGTACCCCTTCGCTGACTTGGTGATTTTCTCGGTGTAGCCATTTTTTCATTGATTGTACATAGTCCTGTTCCACCAAAACATAGTTCGCAGGGCTGTTGTTTTTACTCGTAGTAGTTATATATAATTATATAGGGATATGTTTGCCCTCTGGAATGACTCCTCATTTTCGCGCCTTTTTTCTTGCCAAAGCTCTTTCCAGAATGTGGCTATATTCAGATAAGCCTAAATTAATCGGAGTTTAGTGAAGACCATATCACAGCCTTAAGACATAGATTCAATGCTTGCTTCTCCCTAAGTGCGTATAAGACAGGTAAGATTGAAGCAATCGTTGTGAAACTCTGTGGTGAATTACCACCTCTTTGACATAAAAGCTTGCAACTCTGCGGTGACTATCCCCGCTGCCTCAGATGACTAAGAGCAGCCTTTAAGTTTAAAACAAAGCTGACTGGAGAACATCTCCCGCAGAGATGGTTTCAGCCTAAGACAGCATCAATTATTCCTCTTCCCCTCAGTTGGACCCATGTCCACGTGCGGGAGCTTGGATTTACGGCTGGTCCCAAAAAGCCTTGCCTTGCCATTTTGTCGGTGGGCATTAGCCTGGCTTTTCCTCACCCGCCGCCAGTCTGACAGTTCAATTAGGCCTGACGTTGTGACAGAGCTCCACCGCTTTTACGTCAACATTCCCGCCTCTTTGAGCTTCGCGCGCTTTCTACCCTTTCCCCAGCCTTTCGGGTAGTTAGCGGTTCTGTACCTCGGTTCATTTTCACGTCTCTTTTTGGATGGCATGCCCACGCCATGCTCCGTGCGGAGCCTTCAGACTTAGAAGTGACTGTAGCACAATGCAATGATTTAGGATGAGCCCCCAGCTCTGTTGCCTTGACTTCAAAGTGCATTGTCACCCATGGGGTTGAGAAGCTCAACAACCTCCCGAATAATATAACAGGTCACTGGCATCATCATGTATGTAATACTACAGGCAAGGATGTATGGATATATACATTATGTTTATTGCGATATATATTATATCATATCAATTATCACTATATTCAAATAATAGAGTTAACAGTTAGCCATACATATATGTATGTAGAAGAATGAATTTTTACAAATATATAAACTAGTAAATCCTAGGGAGATAGAGAGAGATTACACATATTTCCACTGTTCGATTTATAGGCTCGGCTCAGGTGTTTGCCCAACAATCTCGCCGGCGCATTTATCAAACATTCTCAGTAAATATATATATATACAAGGGGTAAAACTAAATGAATAAACCTTTGTCTAAGTAGCAGAACCTTCAAACATTTGATGGTCTGCTTGCCATTAGTTTCCCAGTGGCTTTTTTAGATGTTGGGTCTTGCAAGAAATTCGCAAATACACTTCAGTATAAAATGATTTATTTTCATTGAAGATAGTCTGATCCTTGGCTGTAATGGTTGCATCTGATTCTCTCAGGGGGAATTTCACAACTAATGACCCAGGCCGTGAAAGAGAGGTAACGTCATTTGTTTTAGGAGAAAGACCGCCAAAGGAAATCCAATCGTTTGATCTTAAGTTACTTCTGATACCAAACGTTTGTAGACTGATACTTCGTCATTTTATCATACTTCAAAAATGTAAACGCCATCAAACTATCATACTCCTTTAAGTTAAAAGTAGAGCTATCATTCCTGATTCTACTCAGAATAACATCCAAGTATGCATATAGTTAGTAAAGGGTGCATCGTAAGTCAGATTGAACCTTCGGTCCTTTCGTGATACATTTTAACTACAGGTGGGATATCCAATGTGGGAACTCTCTCTCTACCTTCAAGGAATAATTATCATCCAGATACAGAGGGGACATGTCAAAGCACGAGGAAATCATTTAATGTGTGCAGACCCGGCCATGATTCTTTGTTATGTTAGTGCAGTGACCCTCAGAGATGATATGCTCGGTCCCTAGGTGCCCTGAAGCAAGTGACCTTTACCGGGCACTTCTTTGGCCTTTGCCGATCATGCGATACAGTCATTATTTGAACAAGCCAGAATAAGAGCGTTCCCGGGCTGATGTCCAGAACATTATTGCATTCTTTTGTGGATTTCTGACTCGGGAAGCTTCAGAATGTATCATTGCCTATAGGTCTGTGGTATTCACATCGGCCTGAAGGGTCTCATTATATTCACTGGCGCATACCGGGACGGCAAGGCTCGCTCTAGCAACCTCCTGCCAAAAAGAATTAAATTCAATCCACGAGATTCCATGGTGATCTCGCCGGCTATGCAAAATATGACCAGCGTGTGAATCGGTGTAGTATATCATATTGGGTCCGCGCCCATGTTCACGATAGAGGTATGAAGTCAGTAGTATTGTGAGTCAGGAATTTACCATCAAATCTTGCCAGAGCCAGGTTAGGCTCGCATGCTACTTTCCGATTGCACGCCAGTGAGATCTAATCCACAGTATCTGCCTGCAGAGGCGAGGAAACCTTTGCTGGGGACATGAATGAAGCATATCGAATGGGACACATCCATGCCTTTAAGTGACTTCACAACTGACGACTAACAAATTGTATGTCAGGAATACCAAACTCAAATTTAGGTTGTCCTAGATATTATGTATTTTCACAGACGCGTGCCATTAGATGGTATGATGCAAGTGGTTGACGTAGATCATGAACGCTAAGGATCCATTCATAATGTTAACCTATTAGTAATTAAATAGCAAGTATTGAGAATTAAAGGAGGTGCATGGTATGCAGTCATGTACGTCCCGCAATGCCTCTTTAACAATGTAATAAATTCTTTGTCCACAATTACAGGTTTAATGTGTTCATTCACAGATGAAGAAATATAAATGAACATTGATCTTATTTAGAATTAAACAACTAGTAGGCCTAATGCCGAAATATGCTTTGGTTGTTCATAGTGTTCTGTATAAGTCGCCTGATTCGACCGGAATACCAATAGGATGATGATAGTTCACTATGTGGTGTATATATGGCAACTCTTAGTCCTGATGAGGTGATAGGATCTTTCATGGTCGTTCTATCGCTATCTTGTGGGTGAATGTCAAAATCAGTGATAACCTCTAGTCCCCCATTATTACCTGCGTGTGCCCTGCATTGAAATCAGGCAATTTATGCAGTAAGGTAGCATGCTATGCTATAAGCTCTGTATGCTGCATAATAAAATGGGAATATAAGATGTGCATGAAGGCTAAGTAAAATGAGAATTGGTTTCAGTCCATGTCAGAAATTATATTCCAATCTACTCCCCGATCGACTTGCGCATTTATGCCCGATAGGGACATAGTTGTACCAGAATTATTGTAGGAGTACATATATATTCCTCATTTGATTTCCAGTTCCTAAAACTATATATCTTATATATTCTAGGTATTATGTAATGAAACCATTGCATCAGTCAATTTAAGTCGAAACTATTTATTGGTATGACGACTTTGGTTGGAACGCTTCCCATGGAATTGTTTCAGGACAAATTGACTCATGTAACTAGAATTTTGTTATCAATCGCCATTCATCATGATGATGAATCACACAGAACGAAAGACATTCTATTGAAATACATTAAGCATCGCACAAATAATCCAGTTCACAACGCCTAATTTGAATTCCGAACTTCCCATTATATTCAATTATAATGGTTGGAAGGTTGCTTTCATTTACTCTAGCAATAATGGGAGCTGTATTAATATCAAAAGTAATTCGCTTTAATTGCCACTAAGATTTTACTTAAGATCGAGGTCATTGATGGTGCGTTCATTTAGAACCAAAACCGCGAAGCACGACTCTCAGATCCAAATCCATTTAAAGGTTAGCCACAAGCAATTAAGGAAGGTCAGGCTCTCACGCCAATTAAAAACATAATCATTAATCAAAATAAATTTCAGGGGTTGAAATTAAATAGTTTTGACAGGGTCTTACAAAGGAACAAAGCAAATTAAGACTGACACCAATGATTTGTGACTGAGCTTTTCTATTTTCCTGAACATTTCATGATGTTGCTTTACCATGAAAAATACAATTTACCTGGGGAAATAACTTTATTTAGTTCATGTATTGATTGTTTCTCTATTTGGTTTTGACTAGTAATGTATTATTTGGAATGGGAAGTATTTTCCGTAGCTTAAAGTTAATGTATGTTTAAAACCAATAATTCCCTGCAGAATTACTCATACGTGTACTTTTAAATATAGTTGTCTTTCCATGAAAATTTGTTTCCAACCGCCCACAAAGTTTGACAGCATATACGGTTTGGTGGCAAAGCCTAAAGGTAAGATGGGTCAACTGTTGCCTTTATGCGTGGGTTCATTACTATAAAGGATCCAACATATAATAAGTCAAACATGACAATCAGGGCTCCAGCAAAATGAATGATTATTGTAACGACTCTGAGCCAGTCAGTTGGGAGATAGGGATGGGTCCCTCTTTCCCACTGCAATGACTCTTCTTTTCGGCATACCGAGGGCTAGGAGGACAATTACTGCCAAATGAATAAAGAGAAGCTATAAATCACTAGCATTATAGTGGAGAAGTGCTATATCATCCCAGTCTGATGCTGCCTCCAGCTTTCCTCTCATACAAATTACCGAAAAGATTTCATCCGAGATTAAAAGTGAGGATGCATCTCCACCACAACACTGCTCTCGGGATTGAGATACGGTACCTCCAGCAGGCCATGCACATGGTATAAGCACACTATAAGAGGGAATGGAGAACAGCAAAGAAGAGATGGGGTTACGCATTAATGTAAAAAAATGTCAAGCACAGGTTATAGGCTTGACTAGAAAGATAAAGAAAATTAAAATGAATGGTATTGATAAGATCTATCTTGTAGGTGAGGACATAAAATATGAAAAGAATGTGAGATATTTGGGCTTTACAATAGACAATAACCTAAATTTTCAGCCACACTTTTCGAGAATGAGATATATTGTTCAACACAAGATTAACTTGCCCTCACGAATACGGTTGTACATTACCAAAAAAGCTGCTATGTCTATTTTTAAGGCCTACATCTTATTTCTCACTGAATATGGTTTGATTGTTCATGGTCTTACAAGCCATAATATCATAAATAAATTACAGAATACGTTGAACAGAGGTGTATAATTGAGTGATATTGAGGTAAACCAGCCTGTGCATCGATTAATGCAAGACTACAAGATCAACACTGTAAGAACTAGAGGAAACTTGTCAATTATTGTAAGGTTGATGTTTATTTTTAAAGACATACCGGGTTATCAACAAATATTGCCCCGAAACACAAGACTGGCTGATGGTATCAATATTAAAGTACCAAACCCAACCTCCCAGAAACTCAGAAACTCTTCAATGGTGACAGGCCCAATCCTTAAGAACAAATTACCACCAAACGAAAAATCCAACACATGGCCCAAACTGAAGAGCTTTCTAAAAGCAATTGAGAACTGGCTGGTGGATTAATTTATATTTGTTGCCATCAGCTAAATATGATATATGCACGCAATGATACAAATAACTATATAGGTGCGTATTAAGTTAACAATGTCTGCTTATGTTTTTATCTACCAGCAACTTGCTGTATATTGAATCTCTTAGCAGGGCACAAAATACAAAAGAAAATATTTGTCTGTCAAGGAATGAAATGATGTATTTGACGCTTCTTCCTTTTGTAGGAATGTTAACCTTGTAAATTAGATACATAGATTTCACCTAAAATTCTAAGAATGAAGAAGGATTAACTGACAATTTTGTACTCTCTCACTTTTTGTTTCTCTGCTATTTATAGCAGAGAAACAAGTGTGTTACTATGAAATACGCCAATCACTGATAGTGGATCACATCTGATAATATTCTTTAGCTGTCTGTGAGGTGTTTAAGCATGCCTTATCTAATCCTTTCGATCAGGTCCTATATTTCACACTCCGTCGTTATTGTTACACTGATAGCTACTGATTGACAGCTTTTCTATAGCCAAGGGAGCTGATTGGCTCTTAGCTGATTGGTCAGCGTGAGCGTGAGTGACAGTGGTGGAGCAAGCCATCAAGTGGGGTTTGTTTACATCCACACACACTCTCCACTGTAAGTAAGCGCGCCGCCAACCAACTATTTATAGTATTGAGGTCAACGGGTCAAACAGCTGACCACCGAGGGGCAGACAAACATGAGCTCGGTGCACGTCTTAAGACGCTCACTGCATTAGTGTATGGGACATTATAACCAATCGTTGTCAATGTTTCTTAGATTTTAAACGTTTAAGTCATTTCAGAACCCCTTATGCTTGAACATTAATGTTTATATGTCATACCTCTGGATGCAGTGTCACCGACCAAATACCCACCATTTATTAATCTAAAGAACTAAAACCATGCGGTTTTGATATTAGTTGTGTGCTGTTTTATGTTATTCACTGTAAATAGATACATGTACTATCTACTATCTACTATCATATATGGACACTTCTCATGAACAGTTGACAGAGTTCCTGGACCTGTATTTCATGATGATGAGTAATTTAGAAAAAGAAATAGCTTGGTATCGGACTGGCTCCTGTTTCACTCAATGCTAAATGCATGTGGGCATTGAATGTAGGCAAAAACAGAGAGAATTTATATTTGTTTGGCTTGAAATGGAAGGAAATCTGGAGTTTAGGAGAATTTTTCAATGATTAATAGTAAAGGATAATGTTTATTTTTTAAAGTATATTATTTACGAATTGTTTGTATGTGGGTCACTGGGTGGGTAGAGAGTGGTCACAATCAGCAAATATTATGACAATGCGATGATAACCCTAATATTTATTCAATTGTATCATTTGGTGAAGGGAATGCATCATTCCGTATCACGTTTTATGCCAGGTAATGGCTGAGAAATATAGGGTTTTATAGGAGAAAGAACTCCTAAAGAAATAAAGCTGAAAGTATTATACTGTGGAAATATAAGGAAATAAGAAATAATTTCTTACTCATTTGTTTTGTATGGCTGAGTAGAGATGGGTTACTGAATTTTGTGTACAATGAGTGTCATCCCGGGAACGCTGGTGCAAATAGTGATGGAGATATATATGAAAAAGTATACATTTCCTGAAAGGAATAACCCAGTGATATGACCAGAAATGTCCCTGGAGTATTAAATCAAATGGCCGTACAATACCCAGCAAATCGCATGTATGTTATCATAATAGTACAGCCAAGCAAATCAAATGTAGTCTTTACCAAACTCTTCACGACATATCCCAGCGATATTAATCAATATTTATTAGGATATATATGTTATTTTTGTCAAAATAAAATTCAAAAATCTTCTAGCTCATGGATCTTATTTGGCATTGCATTGTCTTAGTCCGCTATAGTATTATGTAGACTGCACTGGGCGTGCCTGGCTAAGCAAAACTCACCATTTCCCCGATATCTTTCTTCAATGAAATGCTCTCGGTAGTTTATTTTTTAAAACTATGTGACTACAGTTCAACATGTTTTCTCAAGAATCTGTGAAATTCAAAGCAAAAGTCGGATAAGATAGTGTGTAAAGGGAGGATTTGTGTGAGTATGTTTTGGGCTGGTTGCAATGGTTTAGCATAGGGACGCGCACCCACGTGGGTTTGTTTGCCTGTCCCCAGCGCGTACCGCTACCTCATGAATATTAAGTAGCCGCCTGTGACGTGTGCTTGGCGGAGCGCTAACCTCTCCACGAGCATCGAAGGTCCACCCCCCTTACATAACCGATAGCCAGTCAGCGCGCTTGAAACCATAAACAGATGTGGCCCACATGGGTTGTTTTGCGCGCACTGCATGTTTACAAGTCCAACCTCAGACACAGATGTCAACACCGCCTATACTTTAACATAGAAATGTACCATGTTTTGCCACAAATATCGCTTTTTTTATTGGATTTGAAGTGTTTTGCCTTGTTCTTATGGGTGTAATATATTACAATGTTAATTGTTTGAATGCACTAGACAGACTAGTCCTTTTTTAAAGTGTTGCCTTGATATCGACCTTCAAGTATTCAGTAAAGAAGTAACTTTTTATCTAAAAATATTTAATATTCATCATACCATTTTAAGCAAAGTCATGTACAATGATTGGCCTAAAATATGCTTGAATATTGACACACTCAATCTCCACAATGGATGTTAATTTCAGTTTTCAATAAGCCAGTCATACTGGTACTTCTTTCTATACAGTGGCCATCGTGGGTTTGTTTGTCTGAGGTTGCACCGCGTGGAGTCCCGGGAGACAGTGGGCGGAGCATAGCCCCGCTCGTGGAGAGGTTAATTGGCAGATCTACACATTCACTTAATTCTGCTAAATTAGGCTGGAAAATGATGAAGAATGGGTATATCTGAGTATATTTGGTATCAGATTGGTTTAAAGTATCAGTTCTGTTACGTTAAACTGCATTTTGAAGCTCATTTCTGTCTTAAATGGGGGTTATTTGAGAGGATTGGTGAAGGCGAATTGTACATTTTCTGAAAATCTGACCCATATGCACCCCTCACACAACCATAGTCTCCCGCCAACAGATCGACTGGGGATCGGCGGGAGTGGGGGTAGGGGGTTCAGCTGGAGTGGGTGGGGTGGGGGAGGTCGGCGGGAGTGGGGGGAGAGGTCGGCAGGAGTGGGGGGAGAGGTCGGCAGGAGTGGGGGGAGGGGGGTTGGAATTGCATATAATTGCGATATAATCTCATATGGTACTGTGCCCTGAGGGAACAGTGTTATGTTTTTTGTGCAATATTTGTACTTTGAAATGTTCGGATATAAGTTAAAATGTAAACTTTGTAGGTAAATATTTTGCATTTTCAGTCTAAACATGCCTAAAGTGCAATAACAATAAGTTGACATCAGGCACAAATGATTGTGGCAGAGAAAATCGTTTCCAGTGGAAACGCCAAGTATATGAATTAAGTTGACACTGATTACAAAGTTAAATATGTTAACAGTTGATCAAATCGGTGCATAACTTGATAATTAGTTAACTTAGTACTTGTTTATATTACCTATCGCTTGATTTTGATGTAGTTACTGTTCGACTGAATGAAACATATCGCGTAGCTAAATTGTTCAGCAAATAAAAATGTTTAACACAAATGTTTAACAAATCAAACAAAAGCTTAATAAAGAATTGGGGAGGACACAAGCTATGTAATACCAGATGCTTAGATTCCTCGAATAGTCTCAAGAACCATTCTAAAACTAAGCTGTGAATGTACAATATTAATGCTAAAGAAATAGAACGCCAGAGAACATATATTGATCATAAAAACGACGGCAAAGCCTATTTTGCGGCGAAAGTATTGAAGCACAAATAGAGAGATATCCTTATCCCTAATAGTCAAATAGAAAAGGAATGCGCAAGGTCTTGTGCATTTAAGGCCTGACGCGATTCATGTGACTATGCAGTACATATCCTGATCTTCCATGGGAAGCATCTCACGACTGAGATTAGTTTATGAGTTTGTAAAGGACATAAAGCTCCCGCCTTTATCGTTTCATCGGTTTATATTGCATGCAACCATAGGTTAACTGCAACATTAAGACTGATCCTGTGATTCCTGGTATTTAAAGAGCTTGGCAAATTCTGCACAAAACATGTTTCAAATATCTAATGCGATTACTACGGTATTGAGCCATGACATGTTCTCAAAAGAGGAACACAGTAAAACCGAAAGCCATAAAACGACTGGAAGGCGGTGCAGAGAATGCTCGTTCTCATTGTAGGGTTGGTTCGAGTCGTCCAAAGATTGCGCATGAAAGAGATTGGGGGCTGCTATTGGCACGTCCAAATGCAAATGGCACGGAGGAGCTGGTTGGAGCTAGCTTTGCCGCAAATTCGAGTCCGACAATAAAAAAGACAGCCGTGGTGAGACCGGGGTATGGGCAGGAGAGGAGATTACGGAGGGCTCTCTGCCGAGGAAGAACCGCAAATACTGGTATTGGGATAAATCTTAGTAAACACCCACCAACGGAGACAAATGATAGCAACCGAGCTAAGTGGGATAATCTTAGGATAGCTGTTGATCCTTCTCGAAATTCCATTCGGGCCATTATTATCATGCAATTACACCCAAAAATATGACTCACATCGGGAATGAAGGCAAAGAAAAGCATCAGGCATTTCTAAATGCAGACAACCGTACCGAAGCCATTCATTGAATTCTGATTTTCAGATGAGGTCTGCGGGCCGAGCGCAGTAATATATCATCGGAATTTATTTTTTTAAGAATCCCATTCTCATTCATTATGTAAGGAACTGGCCATATCTGTGGAACGATCCATAAGTGGGAGGGAGATGGGGGTGAAAGCAAGACAGAAATTACCTCAGAATGAAGAATATATACACGAGATGGAGACTTTTATATAATAATACGATACATCGGGTAGGCAGTGCGTTATTAGGGACCCTGTCATGTTGTGAAAGGGTTTGAAATTCTGTAAGGTATGCCCAGAGACATAAGCTTGCCTGACCTGTCTAGTGTACCTATGCTCAGCACATCTCCAGCATAACCCTCGGGTATTAACCCCCACAGGTCAGACGCCAGGGTCAGAAAGGGCATACCATTTTACGCTGCACTCATGCAAAGAGCATTTTGGTCCACTAAAAGAAATAATATGCATAATTTATCGTTCACCTTGGAATTCCCCTCAACCCCTGCGTGTATATTTTGTGATTTGAATCGCATCTATTGCCCGATTGGGTTCCTTTCATATGCGGAAAGAATTTCATGCAGTAATCTGCTTTAACAAATAAATCCAAGCTTCTATCTTCTTGAACTTAAATTGAATAGGAAGCCACACACTGAATTTCTTTCTGGGTACAGGATTAACGTCAATGCATGCTTTAGTAAATATTTCATTCAATACTATAAAATTATAATAAATGTCATTCCTCTGCCATTATGATGTGTTCTGGGGAAGAACTCATTTTTCATTTCCAATCAGTATCTTGTAAAGATATGGATTATGGATGGGTTGTAATTGCCAATGTACAAAGCGATGAATTATGGAGCGATTGTAATTGCAAATGCATGTTCATTATCCATATGTGCCACACTTTAGAAATGAATCCTCAGCACTAAAAACGAGTCGTTTCCTTTATCAAATAATCTATGCCTAACAACCTATAGCCAAATAGGAAGGCTGCAAGACAAATAATGCCATCAAGGGGATGGACTCTACTGACTACATGCTATGCTTGCGGGCGACGTTACCCTCTGAGTTGCTTTCACGCAATGTATGTGTGCTTTTTGTTCATATCAAGCGGCGAAATCCTCCCTGGGGTTGTTGTTACTTGAACACTTTTGCGCAGGTAATGTCCCTCCTGCCGGGTATGTGCACACAGCATGCTTTGTCATTTTTTCCCACGCTAACGCTATGGGATATGTTCATGTTCCTCAGCCGTAAACATTCCCTGGGATCTTTCCAAAGCAGATGATCATAGGCTCTGGACCCTTTCATGTGGCCAGACATGGGTCCCTTGCTGTTTGCTCCAGATCATCAGCATCACTACTAAGCTTGACCTCTGCCCATCTGCTCACTAAGAACGAGCTTTAACAACGAGCAACTCGTTTCACTGCATAAGGTTGAGGCTAAGCTGCCATGGACCTTCAAGTATGTCCAAGCAGGTTCCATAGGAAAGCTGCGTTACAACATTTAATGGCCAGCATTATTAAAAGGAAAATAGAGACTTTGGAATGCTTTAAAGTGCCTCCATTTTGCCTATCTAATGTCGTAGGATTATAGCTCAATTTTGAATAAAAAGGCGTTTTATGTTCACTTGTTAAAATGAAATATCCCGCATTATATAAGACGTAATTATACCTTAATGATGATGTTTACTTCGATTACCTAGATGCTATTGATATATATTTGTTTGTACCAAGTAAAGACACACGTGAAGGGGACAGTCATAATATCTCATGTCGTAATTGTACAATGAGCCCATGCTGACAGTCCCTTTATGTTCAAGAAAGAATCACAAAGCTAATGTTGCGCAAAGTTATTCATTCCAGGACGTTTAATATTACATCAATGTGTCTCGGACCTAATTATGGCCAAATTCATCAATACTAAATTACAACCCTGGTTGAAATAATAGCTGATACTGAAATGTGTCTTCTAGTACAAACAAGACAATTACAGGTAGTCTTTGGTAAAACATTTTCAGTCTGTTCGCGATTGTGACTTTATTCATTAATAAATCTTATTTGGTTTGGAATTCAGCTTCAGTTCCTATTTGTAGCAGTTGTGGAAAGTAACTAAGATGACCATAATAACTTGATATTTGAGAGGGCTGTTGCACAACGAAATTCAACGAACGAACAAAATAACCTCCTCGTAGGGTCTAAGAACGAGCAGGAATAGCAATGATTAGCCCTCTGTTGCACAATACTTCGTCCTAAACCTTCCTCGTTGTATGTCCGCACATTCGTGGGTGTACTCCATTAAATATAGGAGGTGTGGACCCAGTCAAATTGTGGGTAATCCAAAGAGTGATGTCACACAGAGGGGATATTCCAATCTAGTTTATTACCTCTTTGATTGTTTGTTTTGAAATGCACAGGGTCAGTATAGTGGATACTAAACATAGGTTTGATTGAAAGGCCACACACAAATATAGAGAGAGTGACTATAAGGTACATCAATGAACCTGCCACGAGGATGCCTCATAGCCATGAATATTCAAAACATAGAAACATGAATAATAAATGTGGAGAACTTTCAATATATATAATTTTGTGTTCATCATAAAGTGATATATATCAATGAGTGAATTATAGGGTCTTTCAAATTAGGTACGAACAGACTTAGGATAACCCTGTAGGTCGTCCTAACTTTTCGAGCAGAAATGTAAACAATTAACTCTTGTACATTTCATATGGCTGCTCGTTTGTAGGTGTACCCTACGAGGATGTGTACCCAGTTAAAACTGGGGTTATTCCATGGATTGACGTCATTCATTGGGGATATTCCAACCTAGCTTCTGACCTTTAATGGTCATTATAAGTCAGTCAATGAGGATCTACGAATAGAAGGCCTCATATTCGTAAATGTTTTTAGCAACACTTCTTGCACTTAGGCTTCAACAATAGTTCAGAATCA
Source organism: Sthenelais limicola (assembly GCA_942159475.1). Classification (NCBI taxonomy): domain Eukaryota; kingdom Metazoa; phylum Annelida; class Polychaeta; order Phyllodocida; family Sigalionidae; genus Sthenelais; species Sthenelais limicola. Next base: position 108,129,128 of record OW804096.1, on the reverse strand, counting down.
TTCATGTATGACGGAGGTCTAGGTTTGATACATAATCATTGTCATTTTATCTTAATATCAATGATTAAATTATTTAGATAATGAATGTGGTCATGTATACCAACGAACGAGCACCTAGAATTGGTTATGCAACAGGGTCTCGTTCGTTGCACAAAAAACGAGCAGTGATTTCTACGAATTTCAATGAGCAACAGAAAGACTAAAAACAGCCACCAATTTGCAACAAACAGGCGTTGTGCAACAGCCCTCTGATGAATCAATTCCTCTTCCGGTGACTAAGATATATGTTTGAGAGCTGTCACACCAAGACTGCTGGCTTTGCTAGGGTAAAACAGTCTCGGGAATTCTTTGTCTTGTTAGGTGTATACTTAATACCAACGCTATCTTTATCTAACGAGTCTGCCCATTCTCCTAATTGTTCTTTATGACATTTCCTTTAGGAGTTGTAGGTATGGCAATGTAACCTGATAAGGACACTTCTTATACTATCAATACCGTCAAAGGTTAAAAAGGAAAATGAAAAGGGAAACTTTCTAGATTAAATATTTTTAGGCCAATCATTCAAAAGCTTTCAAAAGTGTGTTATTTTTGCATATTGCTTATGTATTGCATGAGCACTCTTAAAAAGTTCTAATCAAACCTAATTAAATGGCCAATCGACAAGGTCCGCACAAACCCAACGCAGACGGAAAGTTGAGTATGGAAAAATATGAAAAAGGCATTGGCCTGGAATACTGGGACGTGTGACAACTAAATTGTACTGACAGTTGGCAGCGGTTATTCATACCGAAGTGTGTCTGTGTCGTGCACGATACAACAGTCCCAGCTTGCAGGTAATACGAACCAGACGAAGACCAGCAGCCACACTGGAGGCTACACATCGATAACATAAGCATCTTGAGGAGAAGGAGGGGCTGAAGAAAGACCTCCTTCTCCTATGCTAGCTCCAGGGAATGAGGGAGTAAATGTTGAAGTGCAGCAGGCGCCGCTACGTGGCTCAGGTCGGAACCAAGGCACACTATGGAAAGGATCATTATCTGTCTACCATTACAACTCTGTCACACCCCGCTTTCCATACGATTGCACCTGTGTCATATAACCATTTCAAGCTCGGCCAAGCGAACTCATCTCTACGAGCGGTTTTTAAAGTATGGACAATGCCAATTGCCCTAATAGCTTCTGATAACTGATCATGAGTGTATCGCGATGTGAAGGCTCTCTGAATAACATTGGCTTTGCCCACCCTTCTTTCATAAATGAGGCTGTAAAGCCCATTGAGGGTTTTACAGGCTCGTTGTATATTACATCGTAATACATCGTGATCAACAGATAATAATTCGAGGCCATGGAGACTATTTGAATTGTACTGTAATCACCATCCATTTACTCTTTGATTTAGGTTGGCAGATTCTGATTGCATCTGAACGAGTTTTAATTCACTGTATGCATATTTCAAGACAAGTATTGCCAAGGTGACGGCTTATTTGTTTTGAATATAGAATAAATCTCTTGGGATTCGATAGGCATCGTCTTCCGGTGCTAATAAGCAATCCATCGAATCGGAGAAGTCCCAAGTTGGGGATGATATCAGAAGTGACGCTCATGCCTTCCTGCACTCAATTAAACTAATTGGCAGTTGCACCGACAACAGCGAGAAATGTAAATCCCAGTACTTAATGTACGCATGTTGCATAATGGTTTGTTTTACTTACATCTTCTATCAACAAACATGTTAATGCGTCATCTGTGCCAGAATAATGAATATCTCTAATCATATGCATAGTAAACATGTGTATTTTGCGCAGCTAGAATCGTTGTATTTATTTATAGACATAAATTGGGATAGAGGCGTATCGCATTGGACCAGGCATCTGGACGATTGTGGTGTATAGTGTCCAATGGAGAAACCAGGGTTCCGTTGCAACGCCAGTCTCTGGTAATGAATGAATTATCACATCTTTAATGGCGAATGAAATTGAAAATTAAAACTGACACTCCATTGAATTCATTTCATAAACAGTGCCATTGCTATTTAGCTGTTCGCATTACTGTAACGAGACGATCGACTTGACGCCCGCTTAAAGCTTTGGCACATTGTACCAGCTTCTTTTAACGTAAATGAAGTATGCTCCAGCCGAATTGATATGGAATAAGATTTGTCGATCAAGATCCACTTTTTCGCTTCTGCTTAATGAGCATGATCTGACTGAGAACTCCACTTGGTCAAGATTCTCTGAACTTGTCATGCTCAGCATCTTAATTAATAATCATAGGATTAATTACAATTAATAACGCCACGATGTAAAAGAATCTCTAGACCATATTTTAAGATCAATATAGATTAGCTCATCGCATTTTGATAAAAGGAGGGTCTACTTGAAACTCGGAAGAGGGTGAGACATCAAGCAGAGGAATTCAATATTTATTTCACCACAGAGAGATCCAATATTAATTTCGCTCTATATGGCAGCTAGGTTTGTGAGGAAAACCTTGGAATTTTTAAGTGCCACCGAAGGAGAATCCCATTAAGGAACGACCAACCACAGCTTACCCAAGGGCGGGGGCCTATAGAGTTCTCTTGTACACCACCCACACACAGAACCTATCAACTCGCGTTGCAGAGGAGCAGGAGGAGCCCCAGCTTTTCCTATAGAATGGGCTTGGTTTATGACCATATTTTCCAGGCGAATAAGTTAACATGTGAAGGCGCGATAAGGGAGCGACAATGAACAAACGAGACATTCACTGCCAACCGTTCGCGGCATAAGAAGGTAGCGGCTCAGCCCGACCGGAAGTGGCGGACATCAAGAGTCGCTTCATTTCCGGCTATCGGGTTAATTCATTTCCTGGCGGGCAGGTGGTCTTGCTCATGACCTTCGACCGTTTTTTATGTGGAGGAGAAATATGAGTTCTGATTGGCTCGTGGGCACAAGCGTCGTCTGGCTAACATCTAAAGGCATGGGTGCGTGTCAAAGTACCATATAGTAATGGCATGCTTACGCCGTGTTAATTTTAATGATTAATTCTTGACTTGAATTTCAAATATTTTTAGGGATTCGGTTAATAACCAAAAATTGATGATTTCAACAAATTGTAATGCAATAACATGAAACTAGTGATTTTGTTCTTGTTATTTATTTGCACGACTTTTAGTATACTTCGGGTATTTAAACAGGCAATCTGATAAATTGAACTACGCACCAAATTTAACCATTGTTCCTTTGAAAGTATTGTCTTAATTGTTGCTAGTACACTATTGTAATTTATACTTGACATGGCTTTAATAATCTCGTAATCTTCGTCTGTCAGCGAAATAGTATTATTGTACCTGAATGCAGTAAATATTTATGTTTATATCTCGGCGACTATTTAATATTTTTTTTTTTTTTACAAAATGTCAAAAATTTTAAATATCCGGACATCCGGACATCTGACCGTCCTAAAGTTGTATGGTTATATAACTATTCTATCTATTTAAAGAAATATGACGCTTATAGACTTTGATATTTTGTTTCCACAGAGCCCTTGTCGACGTTTCATGAGAATTGCCCACACACATATATATATGATATATATCACTATTATTCATAATCAGATCAGTAACATGTAGCATGACGCTTTCTTTTAAAATATTTTCATCATTTCTGTGGTTTATTAGGAGATTTCATATGAATGTCATGTGTATGCCAGTGATTTCTGACTCGGGTGTTAGTAAGGAATACATTATCTATATCGTGCATTATGTCTGAAATTAGTATGCATGTACTACTATATATGTATGATTTAATGATTAATCAATATGACATAATGATAGTAATAGAACAAGAACCCACAACAACCCCAAGGGAGGTCGCACTTAAAACTGATATAGTACAATATCAAAATATCGCCTATGTGTAGTGTATTGCCATAGAGAAACACCACTTCCCATATACTACTCTCATACGAAATCTATATGGATCACTATATATACAACTTTGTACTACTCAAACCAACTCTCTCTGTATTTTATGTACGTACCTTTATGTCGCCAACAGACCAATTATAGTATAATATTGGCAGGGCAACAAAAACTTTCACATATGTAGAATTTATGTACTTTACTCGCTTATCTGTACGTATTATTACGTCGCCAGCAGGCCAATATAGTACAATATTGGCAGGCTATCGAAATACTCACTCAAGTAGAAATTATGTACTTTATTCTCTTATTTATTAGAACATGTAAAGCACCAGGGAAGTAGATTCAATGCTATACTCACAAAATGTTAATAAGATTCAATGTCTGATAGTCGTAGATCCATCTGATACACTTTATGTTCTCTTTATTTTACCTATTTTATCCTGTTTTTTGTCATATCTGCTGCCTAAGTCAAGTACAGGACAAGGGCCCTCAAAATTAATGGTAACTGTCGGCAGAAATGGAATTAACTTTTCGTATAGACATGTAGACCTTTTTGTCCTATTCTTATTGTAATATCGAGCAAATTGACACATAAAAGATTTTCTTATCTTATTTTATCTTATCTTAACACATACCTGACACTTCACACTCATGCATTGTAGCTGACATTTCTCACCCAATCCGCCGCCACCACCAGCTCCCCACCTCTCCTATACTTGCCTACTATTCAACCACCTCTTAAACGTTAACTGTTGTCACCTTTCTTCCCTCTTGCATTTGGCAAGAAGTAAATTAAGAGGTCGGGTTACTGGATTTATATTTTGAGCTTCATTATGAGAGCATAACTAAATCGAATTGTTTTAAAGGTGCATTATCAGCTGTGAACATATGTATGTATACAAAATGACTACCAAATCGAAGATGAGCACATTCAAGTCTCCATATCTTCAGGCAATACCAAAGAAATTAACTATAAATAAGTAAAAAAAACCCGATTTCTTCATCAAATCATAGCACTGTGTCCCATGCTCATGGAGCCACCTTGTGGCATATATACTATTATATGGAGAATAAAAAATAGCAATAACTTATATTATGGGCACCTGCACCTCACCTCTCCTATATGCAGGTATTGAGTACATTTGAGTCTCCATACATGATGGGGCTGTGTAAACAAAAACATGGGCTTCAATCGGTGCGGTCGAATACAATTTTTCTTTGGCTATTTCCATTGTTTACTGACATTACAACTCATACAAACTTATGAACATGTATTGGTATGTTATATAGTTGATACTTGTGCCCCAAAATCTAAATATGTGAGAAATGTGCATGCATAGCTGATAATGCATTTTTAATATATCAGTTCTGAATGGACGATTGTAATCGGAAACAAGCCTAAACTAAGCTGGAAAGTGATCACTAATTGTCTGCTGATTATGTGTGAATATAAACGTTTAATGTGCTATTCAGTGGTATTTATCTGGTGCAATTGGGAGATCATTCATTTTGTTCCACCTTTAATATTTGAGAAAACTTATGTTACGCAAGGTTCTATTGAGTTGTAGGCCTATGGAATTTAGTGGATATGGCAGTTTTGCCATGAGATTTAATATATTTTACCGGCAGTTAAAATATATTGCTTACACTTATCCTTCTCCCTGTTTCTTATGTAGTATAAAGAGTGGAACACTAAATTAAGAAAAAAAATTCATTTAGAAAAAAAAAATAATTTCATTAGTGTGGTGTGCTGGATATGAAATAACTGTTACAACGTTGTTCGAATTAAGATACCTATTGAATAAAATATTCTGGCGGCTGGAATGTTGGACTGAACAGTATTGAATATGCTCTGTATTGCAAAGTGTCTGCAACAGCTAAAAGCATGTAGCAAAACGTTTAGCTCAGTGGACGGGGCCGCGGGGATTGGTTATGAAATCATAATCACTGCAAAAACATCTACACAAATGTGTTGGTGACGGGGTTGAAGATGCAAACATGTTCAAATTCGTTTAGACTGAATACGCTGTGGTAAACGGTCCCTTTGCAGTGTATAGTTATTCTGTACTTATTTGCAAAGCCTAATGTATACTAGAGCTTCTAATTGATTAACAGGGTGGCATGTTAGTTAATTTTCCCGATAATATATCGATCTATTCCTTAAAGGTTTCAAGGAGTAGTGTATATTGCCTCGTGACCGTCAATAAAACGTTAAAATTGAATACCGACGAAGGGAAAAGAGACCAATACTTACTACACCCACGCCAAAGGACCCATATACATGGAGGGGAAAATCTGTATGGATTGAAGGCTGAGTAGTTAACTTGATCCCTAGTGATTAAATTTAAATACATTGGGATAAGGAAAAAACCTTGATGTTGAAGTGCAGGAATATGTTAATGTTTCATATTGATGAATGGATGGAGATGTAATGTATATAGAATATGTTTTTCCAGATGTAGATGGTTGTTTGTTTGGGGCAACAGTATATATTTATTACTGCGGATCAAGTAAAATAAACGGATTCCCGACTTATCGAGTTGGATAGTATTATTCATAATGCGAAATATACAATTGTGTCTATATGTAGACAGCAGCATGTAAAGCCCTCGGGAAATGAATGTTAGAGAGAGGTTGTAGTGGTGCTATTGGGAGGGGGGAGACTCTAGGTGGTAGAAAATGGGGGATATATTGAAGTAGACAGATGCTGGTGGCAGCAGTACTGTCAGCGTTGGTCCGGTAGGAAAGCAAGGATACATCACACAATGTGTCATACCCCCTCCTTGTTACAAGCCTGATGCATTGCCCTCCCTTCCCCAGCTCCTCTCCCGCAATCATCGCCAGAGCCAACGACTATGATCTATTGGGTTATTTCTGCAACAAGGATGGATAAATAATTCATACATGTTGCAATCATTAATCTTCAAACTTTGAACATACGACCCTTTCCACTATCAAGTCAAGCAACTCAAGGGGGTGTAAAGTCAGAGAGGGATGTCATGTTATTTTGAACATTTAAAACAGGACAGGTTCGTATCTCAACCGACGGCCTAGATATCAATTTGTGGCGTTCCTATGGTAAGAAAATCTCTAGGAACTTGGAACGAAGAATTGCAATTAAAAATCCTAATCAATTAGGAGCGTGATATATTTTTGCCTGTCTGTTTGCATCGATAAGTCTATGACATCGCCATCCCCTTCTTTAGTTAATTAGAGGATAATCTATGATGTGGAAGTGTTCTAATTCTTTCATTGTGCATGGGATGAAGGGTTAATGCTAAATAGAACCCGTTGTCTTACCGTGCCATCTGAAATAATATCGATTCATCCCATTATCAGCGCAATATAATTGACCTTGTATCGCCAGATCTGCTTCTCTGATTTGGCGCTAAATTCAACTTGAATGTATACAATGACTGTCAGAACAATAGCAAAGCTTACACTTATTACAATCATGTTATAAGAATGTGGAACAAAAGGCCAGGTCTAAGATCTTTCTTACAGCTACAATGTACCTTATTACCTTTCATTTATACCTAACATCAGCGCATTCTATACAGCCATATATATGTATGGTGGTATGGTCGGAATTCTGTGTCTTCTGGGGAAATAAATATGTCTTTTAAGAGCGAGTATTATTGCTTACCAATTATTCAGCATCAAAACACTTAGCAACATGATACCCTTGTCTGACATCCGCCTCAGCGCCTAGCCTGAGGCTGGGTCACACTAATTAAAAAGGTTGACGTTGGGTTCCGAACAGTGCTGGGCTGAACCCACCTGACATCGAAAGCTTCCTTCCCCTTATCCCCTTCCCGTCTACGCGCCTATTGGTGGGTAATGACACTAACGTGGTGTAGATAGCAAACTGTGACTTTTGGACTTTTAATACCGTGGATTTTCAATTTGGAAGGATACTGATTAGAGTGTAGTGCCAAGGTATGGTGGAGTGTTTGATGCTATGTAAATTCTTCATTACTTCCTGCCGTTGGAAGCAGTCAGATGGCTTATTTAGTCACTGAGAAGCAGTTCTGGTGAAGATGACAGAGCGTGCGTGATAAGAGTAACATTAAATATGGCATTAAAGAGCAAACACACGCCATGGTCGTTCCGAGCTTGCCAAAGCCCCGAGGTTCTTTCCCTTGGTTAATAGATTAAACGTGATTGATGAATATAAACTATGCTTTAGTTCTTGATCACCATATATGTATCTTCTCCGAAAGTTCAGATGGAATACATCAGAGGCAATGGGATTAGGCCTTTTTAAAATTCATCAAGGGATTTGCAGCCTTTGCAGGCTATATGAAGTGGGGAAGGGATAAGATGGGTTTGCAGTATTGCAACCTATATCAAATATTCTTTCAAACCTTCTTATAAACCTTAAGCATCATCAGCTATCAGAGATCAAGCATGGGCTGAAGCTGAGTATGGGCTTGTGCTGACACTCTTGTCGGCCAAATATTCAGTTGTTAGCTGTGATGTGGCAAGTATTGGCACCTGCACAAGGCACGCCAGTCAGGACCACCACGTCAAGGTTGACAATCCCTCGCAAGACACCTCACTCGCTCCCCCTAACAAAGAATAACGTTTGTCCTGCAGATTGACAGGCATTCTGGGAAGGCTGACAGCTGTTCTGCCCCTCGTCCCAGCCCGACCAACAAGCAAGATCTTTGTGTGTGAGAGAGTGAAGAGAAAGGGAAGGTGGGAGGGGAGGGAACATGCCTCAAGCAGGAGAATAGTGGAGGTGGACTTGCTCCCCCCTTTTGCTACTAGCAAAACTAAGTCGATAAACCGACATGAAAGAACAGCTTGGTTGGTGCCAGTATCGGGTTCTCCGGCAACCTTGGCAGTGTGGTAATCAACACAGAGTCTTAGTGGCCAGTCACACATGTCCCAGCCTCGGGCAGATTAAAGCCTTCTAGCAAAATTCCAATGGTCCGACGAAATTCGATGACATAAACACGCCCATGAGAAAAGCAATGAAGATCGAGGTTGCTGCCACGGCTTCTTTTGCTGCTCCAGCTTCTGCTGCTACTGCTGCTTTTGGTACTCCGTTTTCTATTTTCACACAGGGCTGGTTTCCTGATGCCATTTTGAGGGTATTGCCAAGAACTGCAGATCAAAATTCCTTCGGTAATATGCGAAAGTTTGCATTGAAATGAATGCAGGTTTAAAAGGTAAGGGAGGGCTAGCGAGATGTCCTGGGAAAAGGGAGATTAAGTCAGGTTCACATTTTGTTCTCAGCCACTGGCAATACAATGTCATGTGTGTTGGAAGGAACCAAATTAGTTACCAAATTAGTTAAAAGATTTTTCAGTTCCATGTGTTACCCTTTACTTGGATTATTAGAATTAACGTCCAATTCGTGTGGAATAATGTTTAACATTTATTTAACATCAAATTATGTATGGCAGAACCGTATTTAGGATTTTTAAGTTGTCAGAAGCGATGGACTGCGGAACAGTAAAGCCAATGCTTCCATGATACCTCGTTTTACTTCAAGCAACTTTAAAAAGATGGAATGTTTTTATTGAATCCAAAATTGAAAGGCAAAAGTGTTTTAACCTTTAATGTATTTAAGGAATTCAATTGGGAAGATTTCAAACGAGATCCGTTCTCCACCGCGTCCGGTGGAATTGATGAGGCAAACCGTAATGCAATTGATTGAGGTGTAAGCAATGAAAATAGGTGGAAATGACTAATTAATTCCATCAGTCTCAACGATCTTCCAATTGCTCTATAAATTTCAATTTCTTATGAAGACAAAAGGGACATTTTGGGAGTGATCGGTCTCCTCAAAGATCCTCGGAATCCCTCGTCTGGTAGCAGGATGACGATTTTAGTATCTGATATCATCCCATGTGTTTGTGAGTCCATGTTGTACAAAAACGAGTTAAGAGTTGTACTGGAAAGTCAATCAAATTAATGAACTTTTAGTTCAGGTTTAGTTTACTTAGTCAGTGGTATTACATCACAATGGGCGGTATTCTCAGCTAAGCCTTATATATAAACGTATACTATATTTTATGCATTATACAAATAATGAATTTACAAAGATCACAGGAATAATATTATTATTTGGATATCGGCGATTCCTTTCTTGAGATATTTAATAGTTTCACCGGAAAGAAATAGATAATATGCTAAACTTAATTGTACATTTATTTTGTGATGCATAACTCTCTATACTAAATTAAATGTATGCTGTGGTATGTTCAAGGTTTATAGACTAGTATATAATGCAAGTATATATATGTGCAAAGTTAGCACATGAACGCCTGGATCGGTGTCTACTAAGAAGTAATCATATAAGTTACCTCCAGGTAGGGCGGACTATCAGCATATCAGGAAAAGCTGATGATCACGAAAAGAATGATTTGTTATTCCTGACAATGTGTTTTTCTTAGGAGTTTAAATGTAGACCCTTGTATGCAAAGGCGCACCAAAATGTTGTATTGTTGATTTGGAGAGTAGTTAGCAAACCAAATACATCATCGTTATTTCAACTGAAATATCTTTATAACTTTAAGCTTTCGGTCACGCTAACCCCTGTCCACCCTTGCTGAGGGTCAACTGCATAATGAACTGATTTTACAATATGCAAATTATATATTCCTTAAGACATAGTACATAGACATAGACATAGACATAGACATAGACATAGACATAAACATATTCCTTAAGACATGTTGCGCTAATAAATGGTAAATTGGACAAATATGATATTTGATTTGATATGATATTTTGAAATATGGCCTTGACCTTTTGTATATTGCAAATGTTCTCCATGATGTGAAATCATGGCATGCTCATTGCCCTTAACATGTTTGAGTGCATAGAAGCAGCAAGTTACCACACAATGGAGATTGTGATCGGGCACACAAGAATAATCGTTGAATCTCCCTCCAGAGTCAGGTCTCCCTCGAAATATATTAGAAATCCATTAGACTGACAGCATATGAAGCAGCTAAATGTTATTCATCATGCAAGGCTGGGGTATTTGATGTAACAATCAAATCCATGTAAACAATGTTGGCATGTACATCATGCAGATTTCATAATCTCTGAAACATCATGATTGAAAGTTTAATATAATTTAAACTTACCAAGCTAGCGTAATAGTTTGAATAGCAATATCAGACCTCAGGTAATCCGAGTTTTTAAATGTGTTATCCAACCAGTCTTTATATCGATTTTGTTGTAGGGATGGAAATGTAACTGCATTTAAAAACGCCAGTTTAAAAAGGCCTGGTTATACATACGCGCTTTTATGATGATGTTTATTCTTCCATCCCCCTGTTGATACAGTCTTGCTGCTAGTCCCTTTGCCCAACAAGCCAACAAATTGATTACCGTTATGTACACAATAGGGGAGTGAAGAAAGAGATTTTTGAAATGAGTCAATAATGTATCATGCTTCGTTCCCGTTAATCATCGGAAAGATAAACGATGGTTGTGTATTCAAATGCTACAGACCCTTCAAAGAAATAACCGTCTCTTAACAGGCAATTTGCTGTATCCCAAGCGTCCTGACATTAATAAAGTACATCTTCTTTGATTGCTTCACCAATGATGTTAGTGCATTAAAGGTCAATGTGTTTCGCGCTTGACAGATACTCAGTTTTATCGGTCGTTCAAGTCCAACTGAGTTAGGTTATTGTTCTCCTGGCCTGGATTCGCTGACTCTCCTCCTTCTCCATTGATTGGCTAAGACCTCGGTCAGATCCACTGGGGCTTTATAGAGGAAGACATAACCAACTAACCCAAAATCGATGCTGGCTACAGATACCTCTTGACCAAAGATCAGATGTACTCCTGAGGGGCGAGCATAGAAGAAAAGATCTATTAATTTCAAGCTTGGTCTGTGCTCGCCGGCCGTTGGATTGAAACTGTTATGTGCCGATGTACTGGAGCATGAGGTTCTCTAGATATTTAACTGTAGGAAGTACACCAGAACAATGTAGTCAGACAGGCCAGTAGGCAGACAGTCTTGGTTCCTATGCTGACATTCATGCACGATATTTCTTTATAATTCAAAAGAATGAAACTGTATGATCCTGCGAAATGATTTAAACGGTATTCAATCAGCATTACCAGATAGAGTAAATATTATTTTTATGAGCTTTCTTTTAGGATTTCAAAAACTACGATCCTTTTGATGAATAAGACATGATCTTCAGTAGATAAGGAATGTTTCCTTAATATTAATCTTTAACATCTCAATCCAATTTAGTTCATGTGTTACGGCAGTATTACATATCTATTTACCGAGTTCATTACATACAAAGTGAAAACATATTTGTTATCAATATATATGAGGTTCTATAGTGAAAGGAATATTTTCTACTGTGAAATATTTAGGTATAATATCCAATATTTCGACGTTTTTCAATGCAGAAAAACTGAAATATATCAGTGTTATATATAATTATTATATGATCATCCTTTTAAAATTTTAATTAAGAAAGTATCTATGTCGGATGTATGTATGTACATGCTATTCCAGTGTGTAACATGATATCAAATCCTGTCATTACTGGGGATACCTAAGAAAAACAACACGATAGAACCTGATATTAGTATTTAAGAAGCATATATACTGGATTTTATATTGTCTGTTAACATGTCCCTGTCCGTCACTTCCTTTACTCATAAAAATACAATATAGACTATACGCATGATACATAATACATATGAATGTTCGTGTAAATATAAATCTTCATACATACATATAATAGGATGACACAATACTTCTATTTGACACGAGTATGTAATTTTGAATTCCCTTAAGTACATGTACGTGTCACAATGCAGAATAGAAAAAAATGCACATGAGAATGTATTGATTACAGCTGCCTTGCCATTCCCCCATGCCAATTACCTCCCTGATGCTGATTTAATTCCCAGGAGGAAGAATAAAACCATCCAACAAGATGGAACTATGCTCTTTTTTGCGCATGGCACTTCCTTTGTACCCTGGTATGTTTCCGGCCCTTGGGAAATACTTTCATCGCAAATGTCTGTGACTACTCCCAAGATAAATGACCCTCCCCTATTGGACACAAACTAGTACGGCAGGCTATGTAAATATTTTAGAAGTTCCGTAGATCATCAGTCAGTCCTCGCCATACAAATTTCCTGGCTGTAGAAAATTGCCCTGGTATTCATGTCTGTGATAATTCAGGCATTGTCCGTCAGAGCACACAAAAATCTGGGACAATTATATGGGCTTGTGGGTGGCAATAATAACAATACTGAACGCACATGAGACGGCCAGTGGGGAGGCTTTTGGGGTTGTCATAATCAAATCGCATAATATGGAACGTTTCTAGTCCCTGTGTTGGAAATATAATATTAAAATGTTTACTCGTGGAACAACGTCAATTCAAAGCAACGGCATGCCAGTACGAACACTATGGTTCTCTCTCATTGAATATACTCTATTTACATAGTCAAACAAGAAACTAATCTGAGAATATTTATGCTAGATGTATAAAAATGTTTAAATAGTCCTGAATAAAATATTTACAAAATCAAACAAGAAACATGGGAATACATGTAATACGAAATAATCTCTCGTTCCAATATTGCAAATCAACGCGTTCTGCATGATTCGATGAGAATATATTATATTAAGATGATTGAAAATGATTGATATGTAAAAGTAAAAACAAATCAGGGATGGAAATAGGACGTGTGCGCGTTTTTATTAAATGTATGAATAAATAGACGTAAGTGCCTATAAAAAAAAATCTTTTAAAATGATAGTAGGTAATAAGAGCTAATAATAAGAAAAACCTTTAGTGAATGGAGAGGTCCCTCTGGGCCTTTTGTCTCTGATTACAATGTAGGGGCACTTTGAGTTGGAATTACCTTTGTTCATAGTTGTTATAAGTTATACCTTGCAAGTTCGTTTTTCTTAACCGTGTCCGTACTCGACCTTGCTTGCGTTCGAACGCATATATTACTATAGGCTCGAGTCATCTCCTAATAGATCCAGCGAAAGTGATAAAAAAGCTAATTAATGTAGCTATTTCTTTGGTTTAGCTCATACAATCCCCTATTACCCTGGAGTAAGCATGCGCTCTCACTTCATTATTAGTCATGTTCTGCCCCAGAACGCCTCCACTCCAGCGCAGTAAACTCAATCCTGGAGGAATCCCTACATTTCATCCATCGGTCATCGTAAAGATGGCATTGTCATGATTTATTTATGCTGGTCTATCTAACTACCCCCTGGTCATTTTCTCTATTGTAATTAGAACTAATACCTTTTCATAGTCTCTGTCTTTAGTTAATTACCACCCGACGTGGATTGCCACAGGGCTTCCAGACACATCTGTAGCAGTAATCCCAAGCTACGCTGAAGGGGGTTCACATTTAATATATCTCAAAGTCATATTTCCATCTATATCAATCTATTATAAGCGCATTTTTACACACGCATAATCTTTGACTGTCTACTGCTTGTATCTTTGTCTCGTATACATATTAATAGGAGAATCAAAGTGGTATTCACATTCGTGACAAACATTCTAAGGTTATACATAAGAAGGATGTTTGAAATGTGGTAGATGGAATGATCTATTAAAGTAATGATCAAATGTATCATATTTCTGCTCGGTCAAAAGATTTGTCTGAAGATAGTATATTACGATATTATCAGGATTAGAGCTCTTCAAACCTTTTCAGACTAAATATTTCTCTTTCTATTTTGTCACATAGTAATTGACCCAACGCTTGTGACGGAATATCAGAAAACATGGAGACCAAAGGAGCTTTGAATTTATCATTCAAACGGATGTGTGGTCTTGATTACGCCGGAAATGAGGGAGAAACCTTCATGAGTTATGACTGCTTGACCTTAGCATCTCAAGGCCTTTCACCTTGCCTACTACTAGCATTATGCCATAAAACCGAGCTCTGTCAAACAAGATAAGCAACAATAGCTGCTTTAAGACTGGGCTCTGTGGATAAAAATATATGTACCACGATATCAAAGCTTGATTCCAGGTCATCTAGACTACAATACCAGCTATAAGAATGTGGCACGTACAGACATCCAATAAGTGCTCTTCAGCTCCATAAGGATAACAAGGAGAACAAAGGCATGTTTCTATCTATTCTCAGAGGCGCTTGTCTCCGTGGCACCAGTCCAAAACCAGCACACCTCAGCCCAGAACCAATTATTCCGCCATTAATGGAACAACAATGTGTCGAGAGATTTTCTTTAGTAAGGTGCTTTCTCTGAGGATCCATACTTAGGCTCGGAATGAATGATTACCACAGTCGCCGATGGGGAAAAAGTTTACTACAGTCAGGATATAAATTTATTATGTGAGAAAATATTTGACATCACTTGATACAGTAACACGGTCCCTTAACTCTAAGAACCCGACAGAAGACTAAGCATCGAAAGTGATGTGGCAATGTTGAACACCTGCGGCTAAACTCTTTACATCGAAGCGATTTCACCTGTTTGTGAAAAAAATATAGGCCCAGGGATATCTTTATTATCGCTCCGTATGCCCAACAATGCCATAAGTATGTATATATTTGGGTGCATACAGAGATATAAAAATGAATGGTGATTGCTGAAACCTTCATTTAGTTTCCAAGCCTGTTTTGTACACCTTCAAATCCGGAAATCTAAGTATAACTGCATTCGGAGGTTCCTTTTACGGCTGTATTTTGTCTTTCAGTAGAAGTGGTTCACTTAAGATCGCCCTTTAAGCTTAATTTTTTTATGTTTAGTACAAGATGGTCAGATGGCCAGTTTGCCATAAGAGCACACTTGTAAGCAAGGAGACTGCAAAGGGACCAGTAGACGGAGTTTTCTCATCAACCTAAGTGCCAAGATTTCAATTCAGACCCCAAGGGTGAGGTTAGAAAGAGACAAAAATGGCGTCCGAGATAGGGGGAATGGGATTCAGTCACCATTCCGCGGCACATGTACTTTAGGACGTCCGTGTTTGGAATTGATAAACTGAAATCTATCTCTGACGGATCTAGATTGTGTCAATGAGGCGTTAACTTCCGGTACTGACGCAACTGCCAGTCATGACGTTACTGGACCTCCTTCTTATGAATCTGTAGCACTGGCGAGGGTGAGATCAGAATAGCAAACGATAATAGTGGCCGTTTGGTGGTATTACACACAAAACAATGTTAGGAATTCAAGAGAACATCATTTAAAGATAATCGTTGGGACAGATTACCCACTCTTTCAGGAAGGAGTCTAGACCTGGTGGAACCACGGTGGCCATTTTAGATCAGTTTCGTCATTCGTCTTACATTTTATGGTGGTTAGATGAGAAGGGGGAGGCAGAGAAGGAAGCCGGGTTTAAAGCTGCCCATCCACCATGTACATACTTTCTTCTCAGTATTTTTTTTGTTCTACACTGTAGAAGAAGACGGTCAGGGTAACACTCGGCGTTTGACATCCGAATACGCCATAGAGGGAATGAATCTCCTGTTGTGCCACGGGTTAATCTGCCTTTGATGATGCTTGATCCACATTTCTCTCTTAGTTTGCTGCCGCAGGGGATCTTGGATCAATGACAAAATCGACATTACACTCCAGCTCCAACCGGGCTGTGAGACTCATGTCAAAGCGCTTTCTAAGCTCAGCTTCAGTCGCCGCTTATTCGCTATATATATTCAGGCTAATATTGCGTAGCGACAAAGTTGCTTGCAAACCACCAACCTTTTCCAGTATCGACAACCTTAAATGCTAACTGACCCCTCAACAAGTAGAGTTAGTGAGTTTAGAGCAGAATGAACATCATAAAATATTCAGATGACTAGGAAATAGGCTTGAACCTCACGCTACCTTATTATAACGCTGAAAAGCTTTGCTGAAATAAAGGCACACACAACCATTGCTCTGAATCAATTAAGTGGGGATTTCTGATTTAATTACCTACTGAAACGTGAAGACATTGTCCACGTTTGCTTGCGCGAACAAGAATAATAATGATAATTGAAATCTCATGCTATGCTAACATCACGAATCATGTGAGGTGTCTGATATTTAAGTATCGCAACGTATACTTATTAAACTGTATACTTGCAACATACTCAGAAAGAGAGTTGTGATTAATTTTTCTCCATGAATACCCAATCATCATTTATATATTTATCATAAACATTCATACTTAAAAAAGAAGTTTGATGGGTCAACCTCGCGATTGTGTGAGTTATCATAAAACTGCTTGCGTTGACCGAGCAGGGCACGAGTACCATAGAAGGCAGCCTTGAATGAGGAGAAAACGCGAATAATAATACCCTCTATTTCGATAGACCAGATGTGCTCTTGATCCTCTGAATCAAATGGATCAGGCCTGAGGTTGACATATGGCGCCCCACGTCTTTTATTCTCGCCCAGCGTTCAACTGCCAGTCGAACTGCATCGCAGCAGTCTCTCCTTCCATCTAGAGACCAGTCTATATAACATCATAAATGTGGCATGAGATATATCCTTTATACTGGCTATTGAACTTGGCAGCTCTTGGCCAGCAAACAGAGGTATATTCTTTTATCATATCCCACTTTTAATTACTTGACAATGCATATTCATTCCCTTATTAATCCTCCTTTGTCCTCAGTTCCATATCTACATTCTATATTTGGAATAGGTTGACAAAGCAAGTTTCTTTTAGGAGAAACTCCCCGAGATTAGTAAAGTTCTACAAAGGATGACTTCTAGGAACCAGATACAGCTTCAGTCAGTGAGGAGCAAACCATCCATATTTTAGATTTAATCCACCATGAAAGAAAGTAAAGGATTATTCGTCATTCGCTTAAAGTTTAGATGTCTGGAAACTTCAGAGAAACCCAAGCCTAACTTGCTTATCAGATGCCCACATTACTGACCAGAGCTGAGTAAAATACCAGAAGATCAATATGGAATATTTGCAGATGGAATATGAATTTATATAGTCCAAAGCCATCGCTTATCTCGACTTTGCAATATGCCAACTTAACTGTCGCGGAATGGGTCATATTTCATATTTACTTGAGCAACTCAAAATAAGTGTCCCTGGAATCAGACCTTGGTAGTATGATAGTGGTAGTACCTGTGAAGAGTATTGGGCTAGGCTCATCCTCCTCATGACTATCTGCTCCCAAGGTACTCAGGTTGTCAGAGTCTTGAGTCAGAGTCTTAGGGCTTTGAGTTGCCCACTGCAGCTCTCCCAGGACTTCTCAGTACAGGTCGATCAGAAGTGCAGCTGGCATGTCCACGATGGTATCTGGACACTGCAGGCAAGCCCACTGACCATATGTAGATACCATTGGCATTGATTTCTTACTGGCCCCAAGTGACTGGCCACCGTGTAGTCCTTTCGGATAGTTCCTGATCACAGCTCTTCTTAGGCCAAAACACACTAAGTGTCTAGTTCGCAGCCAATGACAATTCGGGATAAAAGACTGGTTGGTTCACTCCGAGACGAACAAAAACTGCTCCCCATGCTTCGTTTATTGCTCCCATTGCTCGCATAGCTTCAACACTTTAATCTCAAATTAAACTCTGTGCGTTAATCCATTGTTTTCAATTCATAAAGAAACGTGCCCTTTACCAAAAATCAGTCTCATTTATAGATCCATTGTTGTCGAATCCATTACAATTGAGACACATGTGAAATCCAGGTCATTGAATTACCAGCACGGATACCTGATTCTATGATACTCTCGTTCGGTGCAACACTTTAGATTGGGAACATCCAATATGAACTCTCGCCCTGAAAGCCTTGCCTCCAGGCATTGTGTGGTTGGATAAATTGAGAGCAATAGCTATTCATTTATTCATAAGTGTAGGACAATGTTCCTTCTAAGAGTTCTCTGGGGTGCCTCCCAAAAATCCACTTACCCATTTTTATTTTAGGGTACATCACATAAACAACTGCCTCTGGGTGTGGTAGAAAATTTCCAAAGTTATAAATAACTTTTAAGTAATAACTGCGGAATATACCAATGGTAGCGGTAATGTTCCGGTGTACCAAGTGCATTCGGAATTTGTATATCAATGTTACTGGCGTTATTGGCTTGATTAAATGAAATGGGTACCAATGTGGCTGTAAGATAGGATTCGTTACATTCATCACAAACAAACCGTTTATATGTCTTAATAGACTGTTAACTAATCGTGTGTGGGTCTTCGGAGTGATAATACATGGATGAAGTGAAAAGCGCTGATGTATGCGCCCTGATAAACGGGTACATAATTTAGTTTGTTTGTACGTCTGTTAACACTGTAACGAGTTCTAGCCCTTCTGAGAGCACTTAATGGCCACATGCTTACATTGAGTCTGAATAGATGCTGTCGGTATTTATAAACACCAATATGCCATATTGATCTCGAGGATCACCAATTGCAATGTCAAAGACTCCTAGCCATACAATTGGACTGGTGTCTGGTAATTGAGCCAAAGTGGTAAATAGGTATTTGTATTGGCTTATTTACGATTGATGTACCCTTCTCTGAGGGTATAGACCCCTGTCAGGCTTTGGACTCATGCTTTTAGTTGGCATAGTTTAGAACTATCTGACTGGGTCATTCAGATCTCTTTGATGTAATGCTTATCTCCGGCCTGTTTTTATTTCATCTAGGGGTGTTTGCAGGGCAGTGGGATGGCAGGTCAAAAGGATAGATAAGGTTTGAGGTTTCATGACAGCAATTGATGTTTCACTATCTTCCGTGATAATGTGGAAAATACCCGACAGTATGCCTGACCTATTCCAGTAAAGAGCATGGAAATCCATCCTCACTTTACTTATACCGTATCCTGTGTTTATTTTTTTAATTCTATTTAGGCTCTTATATTAATATCATCCGATTCTTTAAAAGAAATATCTTTGTATTTAAGTGTGGATCCAATGTGAATGAATCCAAGGCAAGCCTACATAATGTCGTCGAGATTAGTGATATTGAATAAATATTTGAATGAAGTTTTGTGTCAGAGATAGCATATCTGCAGAGTATGAATTCACTGATCATAATGTGCTTAGCATTGTGATTCGGTACGGAATAAGTCAAACATATTACAGTTCAGTTAAACTGTTTTCATAAGGGTGTTTTTATTATAATATTATGATCCCAAACAAGTATGTATACATGCATTTATTTATCTGGCTGATTCTTCATTGGTTTTTAAAGCTCTATCATTAAAGAGTCAAATTATTTATAAAAAAAAAAAAAAAATTATAAGAATGGAATATTATGATTAATATGTAGGCCTATCTGAAACTTTATTGATCTGATTTTTAATCTCACAATTACGATATTTGCAGGGGTCAATACATATTATACAATATATTTCATTATCTTAGACAAATTTATCATCAACGCTTACCCTTCACCAATCAACAATACAAAATATCGCTCGTCATCTATCACATGCCATAAGTCTCTTCCCTCCTCACCACAACCTTCCAAGTCCTTTAGGAGTAGACCACAAGAGGAACAGGGACTGGGGTTTATGGAGGGGGACCTCTATCCTCTGGTAGGATTGTCCGTTTAAAGGGCAATTCAGGGACAAAACCGGGCGGGAGACTCCTAAACATACATAATTACCAGTAAAGTTGGGAGATGCCAGGAACAGTTAATTTCTTCCCGACTTATTCTTTACACAAAGTGAGATAATTAAGATTTCATAAAAAACAGCTTGTGCATCCATGGTTTAATTTTCAAATTCGTTACGATGGAGGGAAGATTCAGTTAGATTAGCAGGCGTAGACAGTCAAGGAATGATTCCACTATAATTCGCTTTTCTTACCCAGTAAAAGAACAAACCCGAGAACTATTGGCTATTGCTTATGATAACTTTGTAAAGTAGTTCATGTTCTGGCAATGTCTCGACGAACCATTACAAGTTGTAACGCCCACGCAGGTAGGGAAATTACCGGGATCGATGCTATTTACTCAACAGATAAGTAACACCCCAAGCATGAAATAGACTCAGAAAATGTGTATCAAAGATGAAAGAAGCTTTGATATATTAGTGCTTGTGTTGGCCACTCATGATACATAATTATTTGAGATAGAAATAGAAAACATAAATTCCACAGAATATAAACGGCAGACCAGTATCACATTGCCTTACCCCAGGGTATATGTTGGATTCATATCTTCATATCAGGAATTGTACTTTACACCAAAAGGAATAACGAAATAGCCGCTGGACTATTCCTGAACTATAACTCAAGTGGTGGATGAAGGTATAAACATTGATTCCAAGCACATTTTCTTCCAGGGAGAGCCTTAGAAACATAGAGATCAATACGTAGAAATTGAGGGTTCAAAATGCCTTCTTTATTTGGTAGGCCGCTGTGTCTGGCTGTGACCTATGAGACACTTAGGCCACGGGACCGGATTTAGTCTTAAAGATCGATGCGTTACTAGCTGTGTCTCCTGGTGGGGACGAATACCAGATCCAAACATACAGAGGAGTCAGCCAAAACATGGCTTTCTTGAATCGTAAAATACTATACTTTCCTCTGGGAAGTACCAAGGTAGCAGCAAAGTAAAAGTCTGATCCATCGTTCAAGAGGAAATGAAATAGGTTTTATTTCAGATTGTCCGGCGGCAAGATATCTTAATGTCACCGTAGCCGAATGATAAATCCTAGCCTTCTGGATCGAAAGGTCAAGAAGATGCTTTCCCAGGAGAAAAACAAATATGCGTATACTACCTTACTATGCATGTATGTGATTTCTATCTTATTTCAGTTGTAATCTCAGGGTTTTTATTTTAAGGATGCTCGCTTTCCCAGGTCATTGTGCAATCATTGTTGTACTCCTACAAAGGTTTGTGTTCATCAAATTTCAAAAGGACACTTCCTAATGAATATGTTTTCATTCATCTACGCCTAAAATTGGCATGCATGTATGAAGTTCATCAATGCCGGGAAATGTTATCTTAAAAAAAGCACAATCTGCTTACTGCGTCTGTACAATGCCTTTCGTATAAATAGGCCTTAAGTTGAACCATATAATGCTTGGATAAATAATCAAGCTGCTTGTAGATGTGTATTCATCATAGCTAATATGGCATACCATTTAACGGTGCTTGTGCTTTGAGTTAAAGAGACGACTCGATCCTCGCCCTCCGAAGACTTAAAACATCTACAAACAAGCTCCATAGCTTTCAACCGAAATGTTTCTAGCCATGGCGGTCTATCCCTAACCAGGTGGATAATGATATCAATAGCTCTTCAGCATTGCTCGATGAAATGAAATAACCGAGGACGCTGAAGCTATCTATAGAAATTTGATAATTGATGAAATTACATTACGGACTATTTGAATCATTTTTCGATCCTTATGAAAATAAACAGATCCTACATTGCTTCTCTCCGAACCAAATCTGATGCGAATAAAGATGATTTTGTACAAGTATCTAATCATTCCTTTATGGATAATGTAGATCATATTTCGACATCAACGCTATCCTTAAAATAACACATACTAAGGCAAAGGAAAACCCTGCTTGGGTAAAGGGTCGTCTGTTATTGATATATTCCAGCCGGGTCAACCTTGAATGGATGGACTGTAATTGCTGGAGGTCCCTATCTCTCAGGCTAAATGATGTCACCTATATAGAGCTAACTAGGTGTATACAAATGAACACATGGAAGATGCGTGAGCACATAAAAACCTACGATGGGCGCGACCTATTTCAATATAGACTGGGCATCTTAAATCACTGGAGTTTGTGATTGGGAGGAGTTTGACCCCTCATCCGAAAACCCGTCCCTTACTTGAGACGAAATAGACCCAGGACACTCGAATCATGCATGTATGCAATATTTATATTGGAGAGACCAAATGTTATCTGTCTGGGTCTGTATGAGCCAGGGGGCACACGTTGTTGCTTCAGTGGATCATGTACACCTAGGCTAGCCTTTACTATTGCTTAATCCTATAGATTCTAGAACGTTGTATTTTCTCTCTTCTCTGTATAACATGAATATTGTAGAAGGCCAATGTATAAGCACCCTCCCCGTGTATTTGGATCCACAATGTTACTCAATCTCTTGCGGGCCTTCACACACTCGGATCTGTTTCCTGACGAATACGGTGCCTGTTTTTCTAACCCTCAGTCCACATGAATATTTAAAAGCACTTACAGGAGGTTGAGAACTCCCAGATGATTTCTCAAGTAAAATATAATGATGGCCTTTCTCCTGTACATCAGGGAAACTGTGGGACATTACATAAATACTGTTATTTGGTGGGAGAAGGAGAAGCTTTGCATTGAAAAGAAGGAAAGAAAGCAAATCCAGCCTTCTGTCACCGTGGGAACCAAAAACATTAAGTCTACATATTATTCGTGGAAGGCTCTGTTGCCTATTTGCAGCCGGTACCCCATTTGTCTGTTGCCGGAATAGTAGATTAGATTTTTAATCTTAGGATCACCCTTTATAGAAAAGACTGCATCGGCATATTATGTACGGATTCCTCATCGTTCTCACGGCTGACTCTATTCCTCAGAAGCTCACGTTTTTTCATTTGCGTATTTGTTAAAGGGAGACAGATCGGTCGCTACATATTGTCCATATCGGCCTGTAGCAGATTTTAGGTAACTACAATGGCAGATTAGGCCCTGAATCCCAGTTCCCGCAGTCGTTGATTCAGAATTTCTTGATAAAGCAAATTAAATTTATACTGTAAATAATTGGGATGCCGAAATTTCAGCCACTACACAGGTCAATGTTGGATAGAAAGAAAGCGGGGGAATTTAAGTCTCGCGGGGATAAATGGAATAAATGCTCCTAAAGAGAAAAAACAAAACACAGACAGTCGCACAGCACACTCTCCCAAGTGGCAAAGCCAATTTTGTGGGGAATCAAGTTAGTATAACGGATGTAGACAGTTCGGGCCAGAAAGATGGTCTTTGGAGAACCATGATGGCTGAAAATTGACAATTACACTAGGTATACGAAGTCGGACTGGGTGTGGGGGATGTATTGTTCCTCGAAGGAAAGGAGTGGTTACAAGTGGCATACAAAACATGGTTTATACTGGATGATATAAGAAAAGCAATGCTTTGTTTTGTCTTCAATCTGGGTAATTTATATTCAATGAAGCATGGCTGTATGTAAATCTGTAGATTGGAAGTTCAGTTTTCTTAATGCATGGGCCATCAAATCGCTTGCAATAAGAGTCTATGACGCAGACCCTATTGATTCGATTATAAGCCCTTATTAAATCATCTCCTCCGTCCAGCAATCGTCATTAACGTCCATCACTTTTTTATCAGCGAAGAAAACGCCCAAACTTAATCTTGGTTTTTCGAGGCAGTTTGTGTTATTTGATGGTAATAGCATCTGCATCAGAATGAGCTTAGCCCAAAGTACCAAATTTATGACATGCTTAAGACCACCATGTACTTTGACTGATAAATAAACGAGAGTTTTGTAAGTAGAAAACTGTAGGCTATCCGAATACAGGCCTAATGTAATGAGAATGTAATCGAGACTTTGTTCACTAGCTGAGAAATCTGTCCCCTGTGCGTGTGACAGTATCAGCGAGACAGCACTTCCGCACCACGCGACAGCCGAAACTCAGGAGATTTATCATGAGGGCGATGTCACATGGGAGAAGGCCGAGAATCTCCTCGAGAGGGGAGTTTCCTTCTTCCCATGAGGATACTAGAGGAGACCACCCCTCTAGATGGGATTCCTCAGTACCTATTAGAGGTGTGAATCCTTGGTCACATCCTAATAAAACGCGACGCAATACATACATGTGCCCCTCACAGAGCATGCTTACTCAGGGGATGCACAACGTCTCCCCGAGTATGAAATTGAAGGTACCTCTATCTCTATCTGCCAGAATTCGGTCGAGCCGGATCCCATAACGTCCAGATACCGATTTCTCTTGATATGATAAGTACTATCTCTACCAAGCAGTCACCTGCTCGGATTGATGCAATCTATAGATTTGGGATTGAACCAAGCGGAATCGTGAGCAGTATATAAAAACTGCACATCGATGCAGGCCACATTCTTGGCAGATCTTACCCCAACAACAACTTTGAAATACCCAACAGACGAGTACGAAAAATATATATTCAGTCTTACTTTTCTAAATACTTAGTCTTTCCTTGGGCCCCGTTTTAGAATTGTATGTCTTACGAAATAAGATTGATCGGGAGAATGGCCATATCTAGATAAATCTGATCTAATCTGTAGAAGTCAAAGCATTCAGGATGGAAAATAGGTCAACGGGGCTTCATAGCCATGCTAATCCGTACCCTTCTCCATAGTCATGGGAACAACCTCCACTTCATGCCTTGCTCCCAATCAATTCCATTTCCTCGACCTATCTCTCGCTATCGAACCATAGCCAGCCTCCCTAACCCCTCCCACATGCACCCAAACTGCATCCTGAAGCTAACCTAAACATTGTCTTTGGTAGAGAGAAAGATTCTATTAGTACATCCATTTGCTATTCACAAATGTGCACACAGAAATGTTCTGTCATGATCGGGGATACAGAGGCTGACACATTCTGACATGGCACATGGTTCGAGCTTATATTCGAAGTTAAATGTTACATTGCCTATGTATGGGGATGTTGCACCGGCGTCAATGTTAAATTGATTACATCTGTGATCAATAGCAAACACCTGTTTGTATGTATATTAATATAATGTAAGTATATTATTAATGAAAATACTCGACTAAAACAAGTGTTTAAGAACAAACATTGCATGGGGCTACGAGCGCATGAAACCACTGAATATGTGTTAGCTCCAGACCATAATTGGCTAATGTATGTTGGCAATTTTTAATTATTGATGAAGATACCATTGGAATTAGATTTTAAGCATCTGACTTTCTTTCCCTGCAGGTGACCTTGGAATTTTGCTTACGCACTGTTGTCAACCAGGGGTTGTAATTGGGGACTAGAGGTGTGGCAGGACGCTATTCTCTCGGGACAAACGCTACTGGGGTAATTACAGGCTGAAATTTAATTATAATGACAAACTTCATTTCCACTTCAAGGGTAGTCCTACACTCTGTGCTGCCTTTACTGTTTATGCCCATTCAAGTTCTTCCCATTGCAGAGTGTCTGATGGTCTGTTGGTAATCTGCAGAACGTCCACTGCTTGTAAATTGGTGTCCCCGAGTCATTATAACATCACTAGAATATACCCTAAATTTATTGGTATACAATTAAACTAAAATTGTCTTTGATAAACTAGGTTTCCTTTAATCAGAAAAATAGTCAGTAATGGTTGGCTGGCTGTGATATATGGTGAACCTAACTGAAGTAGTTCCCGCAGAGAGTCACTTTATCCGGTATTTTTTTCGTCGGTGGGAACAACGGAATTCAAATAACCATAAAACCTGACCGGTGGTAGTCAGAGTACATTGTAGGTTAGGCATACTGATAAATGTGCTCTGCCACGTTGGTCGTGATTCGAAGTGACAAGACGATCATACATTTCCATTAAATATTCACTGGAGCGTAGTATTGCTACACTGGGCGTTGCCAGACGAGGCTGACTGGCAACGTGTTGAACCAACCGGCCATGAGCGCCCTCAAGCTTCTAACTACTGGCATTGCCGCTAGGTGTTTGTGTGTGCGCCATTCCATCGGTTGCCACCGCCCTCAAGGATCATTTGAGAAGGCAGCCGCATGGTAGAAAGAAACGTTCACGTATGCGAAAAGCTGTGGCTGATGCATTGTTAAGATCATGCCACAATTAATGTTGTCTTTTGATACAAAATGGGTTGAGTGGTATCCCATGGCAGGAGAACATACAGTAATCCTGAAAGGTCCAGCTTGCCAGGGTTTTGAATTGTAAAGCATCAGTTGTTCCCATGCAAGGTTGTAAAGACAATGAATTAACAGATCTAATTATTCAAGGTCACTTTTGACAAAGCGTATTCCATGTTCGGTGATAGATAGATCTTTCAGAAATGGCATTTGTTCTAATGTGATATCATATTAGAGATTGTCACATCGTTTTATAGGAGTAACTACTGGTATATGTATAACACATATCTTCAACGGCAGCATGCTACTTTACTTAAGTAAGCACTATGAAGGTCAGGAATACAATTAAGTTAGATGTAATGACATATGGAACGCTCGTAGCTATATGGTGAAAATATATTTGTTTTAAATCGTAAACTTTAAAGACCAAAAAATGTAAGTTGATGCACACATCAAACTGAATCGATAATAATACCGCCATTTGATGAGACCACACTAATATATATATATAAAAAGAAATCTAATCGTCATGTACCGATGAATGTTTATGAATACGACTGCTTCTATGCCCTTTATTGCCAAAGAATCGCGGGTGAAATCAGAGGTTTGAGTTAATGACCATATCATCTGGACTTAATGGTTTCCCATGGGGGAATCTAAAAACTATCAACATTCACAATATACTTCGAGTAATGGTATGTTGTAGCTTGCCATTTCATGTTGCAACATATTTAACTGGAGCAAAATGATAGACATAATACTGACTTTAGGTGAAATGAAATAGCCCTTGTTTTGACAGATAATCAATAAAACCATTCCATCAACAAACCGGGAATCGATAGCATACTACGAGGATCTCTTTTCACAAATAGGGTGGAGGAGGCACGTCATGGATGCATTTGTTGGAACTCAAATGCTCAGGCAATGCCACTTAAACCCAGGGATAGTCTGGTATTCCAAAGAGCGAGCGAGATTATACCAAACAATCTTTCATTTGGCAAACTAAACATAAAAGATCTCTTTGGCGGCTCACTTACTCAGCAAACGAATTGGAAGATAAATATCTAGTTCTTGATTTAGATGTCCTTTCATTGAGCGACCATGTCCATACACTCCCTCACGTCCTATAGTCAAAGAATTGAGCAGGTCAGAGCGTTTCTTCACCCTATAGTAGAGTACCTCATCAGGTATCTACAATAACACAACAGGAGCCAGAAGCTTGGCTAGTAATAAAAGTGACATTAATTGTATATGAGGGATGGTTGGGGCGGCTTGGCAGGAATCCAACTTCTGATACAGACTCCAATAAGACACATCTACATAGGGGCGGTTAAAGGAAAGAGAGGGGGTATTATATGCATTAGATATAGAAGAATAGATCCGATTAATCTGAGCTATTACCTTGGTTATATGGAAGATAAAATATATAACGCAAATCCAGTACGTTGTATCCGCTTCGCGTACTTTTCACAGGCTGTATAAGAACACACTTATATATTGTGCAAAAATGTGCTTGTATCACCCGAATATAAGGTGGCAATTATCTCTACCTTTTTAAATACTGATGTAAGAAATAATGCTTATTGAATTATTAATTCCTGAGTGCAATCTAATTGAGCATAGGGACTAGTTAAGTATATATAATAGATACAATAAATGGATTAGGCGTCACACTACTCCAAGTATCTAAACCCTCTGCAAAAACCGCCTCTTTGCAAAACACTTATACAATAAGTGTCTATGGCTTCAGCAATTTTTTTTTATAAACATCAGCAACGTTCCTATGATTAAACTTCACACTTAAAATCATAGATAATTTAAATGTGACATCCTATATGCATGTCTTGTAGTGCTACTTCAGGAGGTTTAGTTCATTTAACTCCAGAAATCGATCCCAAAAGGGACGTAATGGCTCTTCCCTCTTCCTACGCCTTTTTGCCATCGATCTCCATAAGATATACCGCACCATACGCAACGCAAATTTCCTGTCCACCATCCATCTATGAAGCTCCCTTTTTATACTCAGACTCTCTATCACTCCTCTCTGTTTTGGATGGCAAATGACTACCAAGAGTCCAAGAAAAATGGAATTTAAGTGCTGCCGGTTAGGCTTTGGCCACCAAATGGTTACTGCCTTTCGAGCTAGTAGTGGCGGAGCACGGCTGGAAATAGGCACGGAGGGGGATAGGTGGTGGTGAGACGTGTAGGCAATTGTTAATGTACCGAATGACCCTTTTCCTGACCACCTGCAGGTATCAGAGAAGCAGGTCTCTGTTTCTTTAATAAAGGGTTCCATATGAGTACCCGAATCCCCCTTCCTCTCTCTCTCTCTCTCTCTCTCTCTCTCTCTCTCTCTGTAAACTATCCATTATGCTTGCCCTGCGGAAGACGGTCTAGTGACTATACAAGCTAAACCCGCCTAAATGCTAATGATAAAGCTCGTACACATGTCGTTCATCTGTTATTGGCTAGGTGTTACGGATTGCTCAAGTCTGTTGTTGCATGTTGTCAAATTATCAAAAGATCCTCTAAATGCGCAATTTTTTCTTCCCTGGAAGTGTGGTGAAAGGGTAGAATGTTTTGTCACCTATATGAATATATATGAATTCATCTTCGGATGAGCGTGCTATAGTTGTTTCCTGAATAAATTTCCTGAATAAATAAACTTGTGAAAAAAAAAGTTACAAAGAGGAAATGAATGCGTATACATAAAGGGTTCTATGATACAAATTCACAGGAGGTAATTAAAAATCCTGACTTGCATATGAAGCGCCAACTCCCTTCTTTATTAAGCTTTGTATCAAATGACTCAAACGAAGACGGGGTAAACAGCCTTTGTTTCCATCATTTGATATTTACATAATATTATATGTTATTTTAATACGCCTCCGCAATAACCTAGATTTAACTGGATTACCGTGAATACCATATAGAAACTGGAAATATTGTGAGACAATAATTATGTGTATTGCTCACCTTATTAAAAGATATTCCGCCGCGTTTACACTTTGTCCTTATTGAATTTGTATTTTGTCATAGAAAGAAGAGGTAGGGAAATCTTGTCCGAGGGGCATAATTATTATATATATGTCATTTTGCGTATTTTCAGACAAAGTTACATCAATGTACAGGAACAGCGAATCAATGTACACATGCTTTCCTTAAAACTCTTGTAGAAATGAAAGCATTAGTGATGTTACAGCATAGGCCAATTCCATTAATCCCACTTAAATGTTCTTTAGCTATAACTAATTTACATCTGCACTGTTACATGTTAACTTACAAGGAACTCAAACATAAAGCAGATGTGTTTTCTGCATAGTCAAACAACGGCAAACGACAGAAATAAGGACTCTAGTTGACAGCATTCAGTCAATAATTTCACAAGAGGGTCCTAATATTCGATTGACTAGGACGGGAGAACTCTCAGTCATGAGTGTTATATTTACTTGGCAAAACTGTTGATGATAGGAGATGAGTTTCTGGGGTAAATTAATTGTCTCCTTATGTATTATTGAAAGGCAATAGTGCGAAATTCAGCAGGTGTGCCGGAGGAAAGCAGAACATTGCATGCGTCCTCTCAGCTTCTGAGACTAGTCATCACATCAGCTAAACACACAAAGTGAAAGAGAGCTTCATCGTTAGTGAGGCAGTTTCGTCACCCATAAATTCTGGGCCTAGAATGGGAGCAACAAATTGAGTAATCTACTATCTGAGGGTTCTTGAAATCCCTAGGTTTATCAGGAATACCAAGTGCATATTCAAGAATAAAATTCAAATAGTAAACCTTAGTATGTTCCCCGTTTACACGAGTAGCATCTTAGGTCAAATATATTGAGTAGCAACCGTGCCCCATCCAATACCATCACCAGTTTCCTGTCGGAGACTTAACTGATCTGTGTCCACAGCATGGTCGTCTGTGTTTGTACTCATTACCTTGGGTCTATACTCAATATGGGGGATAATCTTCCATGCTTGGACTGGCAGGCCGGCGGCACGACCCCCGCGAGGAGCAATACCAATGCAGATTATCATTCTGTTCAGGCTCTACACCAATGAACTAGTAGGAATATCATATAATACATTGATACAGATCCCCCATAAAAGGGAAATTAGTACAAGGCAATATCTGCCCGACGAGATGCCCCTCTCTGGCATCGGACAAAGGCACTTCCCTCAAAGGGGAGTTCGCCAAGAACATGCTGTTCAGTCTGGTTGCAAAGAGTTTAACGCTTAGAGGAAGAAATATTTAATATTAACGAGGAGAGGATGCGTGCATGCGGTGTGGACACTATCCCCATGTGATCATAATCCATCAGCCTGTCACTGGTGGACATGGCTTTATTATGAATTAACGCTGCCAGTAATTATAATGTACTGCCCTCCGCGACATATAACATATTATTTTCCTTGTGTGCGAAAACGTGTGCGAAACTACTGTTGTACATTCATGTATATATGTGGTATATCCAACTGCTATATTGTACCTATCGTAATCAATGCCATCGTTTAAAAAAGGAGCATGAAATATTTACAGAAACTGCATCACGCATGAAGATAAATCAGTAACACTGATGGGAAGCAGGCACGAGAGGCGAGGAGGGTAGCACAAAGTAACAATGTGACCAGTGGGTGCCATTTGGGGTTTCGTAAACGCCGACAAGATCTATCAGCAAGCCTTCCCAAAGGTATGATGAAAGATAGCTGTCCCATCACCCGTTTACCCGGACATGCTCATCGATAAAAATTACCCTCCAATAACTCACACCACGATCCTTTAGTGTGTTCGATATGAACCCTGACCCCCTTTTGTTAGCTTCCTAACAACGGCAGGGGTAGTTAGTACAGGGCACTGCCCTTACAACCATTCATTTGTGGCCCATCCACAATTTGCGTACGTTTTGGCGACAGCTGGGCTTAATGACCTCGGTACATGGGACAACAGGTCAGAATATGATGAGAAATATAAACTTGCTATCTATCACCAACAGCTCAACGAGAGGTGGAAATAGTACCCATAAATACATCAATATTTTATCTGTTATCAAGAAGGCCAACTAGACAAAGGGACTCGCTGCAAAGACAGCAATGCAAAGACGGCAATGCGAGATGGAGTAACTTCATTGAATCCGGGTGAGAAATATTCACCAGATCACTTCTGAGACACATAAATGAAACGAAGGTTAGCTATATTAAAACAACAAAAAACCCATCGCACTTCAAAGTATGTCTTAGCGAAGATCTTCATTAGCATCTGCAAATACTTAGATCTCTTTAACTGGTGTAGTGAATATCAATGGAAATGTCAAAGAACTATGAAACGTTTCGAAAGGCCATATTCAATATGCAAAGATTCCGACCTATGCTGCCTCGAATGTCATTTTCAATAAACATTTCACAAGATATATATATTATACGTACTAGACAGTGTATAACATGTCTTATCTTAGTACCGGGTTGCTTATAATTTCTACTGGAAAGGAGGTATGGGAAAGCCTGGGATAATCATTACGGAGGAGACAGTGATAAATGAAGTATACGTGGACCCAATCATTAATAATGAACAACGCCATGGAAATCAGCTGGCTTTTTCCTAGTCAACCGGGCCTGATCATATTTGTTATGTACATAGCAGCGCCTTTCACATGCCGCTGTGAGACTCAATCAAAAGAGTTCAAGATGTTTGTGTAACAAAATGCAACAATGCGTTATACCTATACAGGCCTATTTAGACCTCCTATAGAAGTGATATTATAGTGATTAGATCATTTAATCTGCTGTTAAACACCCTCTTCATTAATAATTAGGTTGTAGACATTGTTTGTGTGTTTGTTTAGTTATATGAATATAAAAAGATTTTGCGTATGGTAGTAAAGGTGAGATACATGTTACTTAATTATATTTGGCAGCGCATGAAAAATATATCTAATAAGTGGTTATGCGTAATTTTGTGTAAATATATTAAATGATGTGGCCAATAACAACATTAAAAAAATCTGCTACTCCAATGATTTTGCTTACAACTGAGCATTTCCTTTCATGCAAGATATTACCCTTATCTCACTCTATCACCGTAATAGAAGAATGGTAACGATATTATATTACATATTTAGCTCACGTATCAGCTTATCACTAATTCAATCTGTTTATCAGACTAAATTAATGGATAGCGGCTTCTAAAAAAATTCAAACTCCTGTACTGCAATAGGACACGTATCATGTACCATGTTGGAAAAATAACTCGGCGGCCTTTTTTATTAAAAATCTTCTCGCAGCTAGATTATTTTGATACCTTATAGCTTCATATATAGTCAATATCGATGTACACGAGTATTGTTAAATATGAAGGAAAGTACCCTGATATGTAGAAAATACTTTGCTTCCCATCCCTTAGGATGGAGTCGACTCGGTGAAGACCTCATCTTGAATACTTAAAAGGAAGTAAATGACCCCCTTGAGGTATTTTGCTCCTCGTAGAATAGACAATATGCCACACCAACGGTTTATACGTATTAGAGTACACATGCAATGTATCCAATAGCGAAGAAAAATAAAAGACAATGAAAATTGCCACATGAGGGTGTACAGGATTACGTAAACCACAAAATGCATCAAGAAATATCTTTCTGGCTTCATAAAGCGGCCAGAGAGATATAAGCGTGTAGTGAATCCCGGCTGAATCAAAGATCTTATCTAATGTTTCTCAATGAAAAAGATTACCCTGAGGCACAACTGATGTCGGGAACATTCAATAATGGCCCCTTTTCCCTTACGGCCCCCAGAATATAGTGTACAGCTCTTAATAGCTTTCACCTTGTACAAATACCCCTCAGGGCCCTTTCGTGTAGAGCCAATGGAGGCCTTTAGGGTATTTCGTCAGACAGTGAGTTCCTGGTGGTTCCTTCAGTGGCAGCTATATTGGTAGTAGTAAGTGTCTTCTCTATAGGTTCAAGAATCAGATTCCTTCTATGTGTCAAGGGAGGACTAGGGACAGACCAACGTGGACAGTAGAGTAAGGGGGAGACAGGGGGACTTTAAAAAAGCAATGTCAGCAACAAAGAACGTAAGGTAGTATACCGGAAAGCAGACTGGAAAATGATGATTGAAGACAAAGTGAGTGACAGCAGTTTGTTAACTGGTTTCTTGGTGGTGGTTAAATCAGGCAGTAAAAAGTAAGGATCATGCAGTATTACAGTCTACGTTACATCCCGTAGATGTCATCACATGAAATCCATACATATAGGACATCACACTTTAACACAGGTTACGAAATCTGAATGTAAACAACCTTTACTGATTCTGAGATGTGCCTCGTGACATGTACAAGAGATGAAAGCAATTTAGCTGATATCACGCAATACACGTGCAAAGAAAACACGCTTGGCTTCTCCTATCTCTATACCGCCATACTTTCCTCCAACAGGAAGGGAAACGGTAAATTCAAAACCTTCGATCGATGAAGGACGCGTAGATTACTTCGGTAATTCGCGCACACTGAATATCTTCAATGAAAATCTTTTTGATACTGAGGGTAGGAATGTCAGCCCAGTTTATTTGCATGTATGTTTATGTTAGCAATTCATGACTGGAAATTCAGTTTTCATCAATTGGATTAAATCTTTATGGGAGAGATTGTTCAATGAGAAGCTAAAATAATCGTAAAGAATCAATACAAAATGCAAAAGATGAGAGAAGTCTGGACGACTAATCAGTCGATTATCTCTCTATTCATAATTGAGATAATTTCATCATGCTGTGGTCTTCCTTGGGGTACCCAGTCATTGGCACAGACCAATTCTTAGGGATTCAATACTCGACAAAACCTGCTCCATAATCGTAATTAAGGAAGAGTTAGGCCCGACCTTCAGACAACGTTCTCAATGAGGGAGTAATCTTCGAGTTTGGAACGTTGAAACAGGAATCATTAGGATTCGCAGTGGGACATGGACTGATGGAATCTCTACGGCGTATTCTAATACAGTTCTACATTGAATATTATTGATCCTGTATTCTGGAAAAGAATAGTGCTTTATTACAATAATTATGAATGGGTCAAACATGTGAAATTATAAATTATTGGTAAAAGGTTTTAACTCCATAATGATTAAAGAAAGCAATCCGTCATCAGTGTCAACACACCAGAAGGTGTAATGGAGTATCACATTTGGTTATCCTGAATCTCCCCAGTCCTAAAGCCTGGATACCATAGAATCAAACCAAGAGTACATGTGGTGCACATGGCTGCGCTCAAAGTGATCAGGCCTCATAGAATCTCAGTTAGGGCAAGTAAAAAAGACGGCGATGTCAAAAACTCAATTATTCACCGCTAGCAGAGGGGTCACCTCATGGTTAACATTGTTGGGGGAAAAGCATCTCATACATCGAACCCAAGACGTATAGAGGGGAAATTGCCTTAATGATTCATTGCCTTGGCTGTCGGAGTCTACATCTAATTTGGCGCTGTAAGAAGGAACATGTTTTCCATTCAGCTCATGTAGTCGGGATTTCGCAAGTGCTCTCCCTTATGAACAGCTCAAGTTTTGACAAGTGACAGAGCAGGTTCTTTCTGCTTGTACTGCTGCTGTTGTCGTACATGTGGAAGCGCCTGTTGCGATGAGAATTCGTACGACAGCAGGTGTGTGTTCAGCTTCGCCCAATCCCCTCGGCATTTGAGGTAATTGTGTAGGAAGGAAGTGGCGAGTGTGAAGAAATGTAGTGACTAATGGAATTAAAGACTCATCAGGTACAGGGGGTGAGCACTGGCCTACATGGACACAGCCACACTGATCAAGCAGGCGGTCCTTTGGCCAACACTTTCCTACCAACAAATTAAGTAACTCTGGTAAAAAGTGAAACAGAAGAGGAGCCACCTTGAACCTCTTCTTCCCCAGTATTTTTTCTTCCTGTACACACAGATATACCATATTTCTCTGTCCCTTTCTTTCTCGGTCATTTTTGCTGGTCCTTATTTTGACTCTTGTTTAGCACCAACATGTCTGGGAGAAAGTTTTATTTTCTAACCCATTTTGCACGAAGTTGGAAAAAGCTACAGTCGGTCCTAGCTTTCCTGGTGAAAGATTGTGATCAGACTCAGTTCCCCATAGTTGGGTACTAGGATGTCAAAGAATCGTGACTTTTTAAACAAAGTGCCAAAGACCCTGACCATCTTTGCTTAGAGATGTTATATAGGACGTTGCGTATTCACATTCCACACATCTACCATCGCCACTATCTTAGATCGAGAACCATAGATGGCCATAGCCCCCCGATAGCTGTAATTGTCTGTACAGCCTATCTGCTCCTACCAATCAAGCTAAATCAATTACAATGTTCATTGCACACCCTTGATTGAATTACCCGTCGTGGAGATTACTCCAACAGATTTATTTGGCCGCAAAGAACGTGGGCAGAGAATGACAAAAATTCCATCAGCCAAAAAGACTGATTAGGCCGCCTTTTCCACCAAGGGTTCTCCATTACGGCCCGAATGTTAAAAGGGCCTATTTCTCATACGGTAAAATTAAACGTCCTCTACAATGTTGTGTTTTGATAGGAACCGCCTGTATTAAGATAAGAATCTCCATTCAAAAGGAGTTTAAGGAGACAGTCCCATAAGAGATCGAATATTCAATGTTCAATTAGGGAAAAACTCGCTGTTTTGCCTTTCTCCCGAGATCAAATGCGGCATGCGAGGGCTCTTCGAAATTAGCGTCCATTCGCCTAATTAAAACGATATTGTTTCTTACACGCTCATTTATTCTAAACGTTGACGTTTATACCGGCATCCCAATGGGGTGATTTAGGTGGAAAGGAAGGAGCAGAACGCACACAGCCTACCAGTTCAATTTTCCAACTCAAATTTAGACTAAAAATCCTCGATTTCTTCATCGCTTGCTGGAATGATGGAATATATCTTATCTTTATGAATAGAAATAGAAATAAAGTTATGATAATTATTGTAAGCAATAATTCGGCAAAATTTCGGCGAGGTAGCGTCTCAATTTGATTGTAGAGATTGTTCTCTACAACAATTGTCTCGTTACAAACGCATGAATAGGTACGCTGGGTGTCGTCAGGATATTCCGAAGCAATCATTATTCATAACTAAATACTCATACATATGCAAAATATTGCATCACGACAATAATAACAACATTCCCTGTTGTATATCATCTACATATACATGGCTTAGTTAGCTTGATAATTCATTTTATGTTATGAGTCACACGATCGAATGCATTTCAAAACATGGATACCAGACCATGCAGGGTACATTTGCGTGTGTAGAAATTCGATTGATTGAAATCTGTGGATGAGGCCTAGATCAAACAATATACTAAGCAGAAAATCTATGCCAACAAGTTGTGTCTTATACTCTGAGATTAGTCACCCCAATGCCGGCACATATATACGATCAGATCATATATTAGTGTGCTTCTCCTGCATCCCTCTCCATTTACACATGGCCTAATAATGTACACACTGAGGCGTTACGAGCCGGTCTTAATTATCATAACATTGGCTCGAGTTCAGGGGACTGTTGAGAGTGTGTACCATACATACATTTCGCTTGGTAGCTTGATCACCATTAATTTTGCCTGTCAACTAGCCACTTGATTAGATAGCTAACCGCCCCCAGCAGCACCCACGTAGGAGAAGATGACCCAGCAATGACCATCTCTCCCACTCATCGGGCCTAATGAAGCAGAAATGCTATTCCAGCACTAGGCTAGTATTTAGAGAGCCAAATAACTAGGGATCTAACAATATTTATCCTACTCATTTAGACAATGAAGTTGCAGACCTGTTCCTACTCAATGGATCTGACCTTTGCTGATATTGAGTTCCTGGGGCCCGGAAAGACACTTGATGAAGAATCGCCTTGTAAATAATGAGTAACTCCTGGGGTAGAGGCCTCTTAAATTGGGGCTTCTGGAGCGAGTAGTTCCTGCCTAGGACACCTTTAAAAGGTAGTATTGTTCTTGCACCTCATCTCCAATAATCAAAAGTCCGCGCCATGTACATTAGAGACAGCAGTATGTAAAAGGAAAGGGACGTTGGCCGAAAAGATGAAGGGCAGTGTCCGTTTGGCAGCAATATATCGAAAATCATGTTGGAAATATTGGCACTGGTAGCCCCATCTCTTCCATCTAATATCCTCTAGTAGGGTGAGCGAAGTACTGGGACCGTAACCGTAACATACATTTGGTCTATATCACGCAGCTACATCTATGTTTTGATGTATGACTTTGATATAGAGCTACAGTTTGCTACATGATCTTAAGTGCAGTATAGACTATTTCTTAGATCTAACGGAAGTGGGTACTTATGCACACGCGAGGGCGGGGCAATTCGATCTGCGCAGATTTTGTTACCATCATCTGGGGCTTTTGAAGTGATCGGTATTACATGAGCATGCGATTGTTATGTCTGAGCATAAATTAAATCCAGATACAATCCGACTTAAATCCGGCAAAGTAGAATGTAACAATTGCTTTCCAACTCAAAATTGGGTATACACACACATATATATTTGAACACGACCGCACAGTGCGGCAAAACAGTTGGGAGTGCCTCGTGGAACACTATTGTTGGTGATGCGCGTCATAATCGCTGTATGGGCGCTTTTCATTGGTCCACCAGAATGGGGATAGGGACTCTTGCAGGATGCGTTGCTAGGGAATCCCACGTTGCCCCGACGGTGAGGCATGACCTCAATCCCTTCTAGTTCCCAAAAGGGGCTTTCCCAGGCTATAAATAGAGTGTGGAGGTCCATGATTAAAAAGGGCTTCAAAATCACATTTTCACCCAAGATACCTTGATAAACCACATTTAATGTCCTTCGGAAAGGATCAACGGATCTGTACAGAGCAGGAAGAATGCTGGTAAAGATTCCAAGAACATGATCCACAAAAAATCACCGTTTCACGTTTATTATATAGATACAAATTAAATTCTCCCGATTTGTTTATGTAGTAAAATGTACCAACTTCTTTCCAACTCAAAATTGGATGTACACACATTATATATAACTCCTGGTATTGCAGATAGGCATTAAATTCACGATCCAAGCATGACGCCGCTTACTGTTTGAATTTAAATTAGATCATACAGAGAAATGGACTACCGTTTCTGACACAGTGTGCAGAATCGATATAGGCATAAGGTTGGGTGCATAATCGTTACTAAAAAGGCTAAAATGGTCTTATTTACGAATCCTACGATTATTTGTAAGCACACCGATTTTGTTTGGTATGATTTGAATTAATGGTGACGTTACAAGTTTACGAATTTCTTGCACACTAATATACCGACCCCATGTTGTTTTACTTCGTTTTAATTAACGTTGTAAACAAGCCTAATATGTATCCCTTCATAACTGGAGTTATGTGGTTAAAATGGTCCCAGGTTTCCGCCTCTAGGAACCATAGGAACGACATTTGCTCAATGCATTCATAGGCTGAACACGGTGGAACATTTAAACCCACTTTCCTCAAGCACAGACCCCCTTGATCGAGAAGTAGTACTGAATATCCATTCCGTGAGATCAAGCATCACAATGTCAACAGACCATGTTGTAATCACCAACAGTGTTGATGATAGAACAATATCTCCCAATCGATTGGATTGGATAATCCACAAAAGCGAAATTTGATAGAGCTATATAAAATGGTCAACAAGCGGGGGTGTAAACTAGTGAGCAGAGGGTGGATGAAGTTCTGGGGGAGCGGGGAAGATAATATCACTTATAAGAGGGCACATGTGGAACTATGGCAGGTGGCTCCTGGGGGACAACTCGGACCGGATCTTGT
The DNA here is from genome assembly GCA_942159475.1 of Sthenelais limicola. NCBI lineage: Eukaryota > Metazoa > Annelida > Polychaeta > Phyllodocida > Sigalionidae > Sthenelais > Sthenelais limicola. The sequence goes on along the minus strand of OW804096.1, from coordinate 108,089,684 downwards.
TACACATCCCGGAAACTCACTGCGCATCCTCAGCACGTCCTTCCAGGGGGTTCCATGGATCCAGCTAGCTTTGTTTGGTCTGAAAACAGTGCGGCCTGATCGCATCAAGCTTAGGCTGGACCTGGGTAGGGGATAACACCGGTGAAATTAATGTGACAGGGGGGTTGGATTTAATATCAGCCAAGCTGGCAGTCGCCCGGACCCTTGCCAGACCCAGGGTCTACGAGGCCAGTTGGACTTAGGGCAGTATCCTCCTAATGCAGTTATTGGCCCGACCATGTCAGCCTCCAATGACACTGATACGATTGCCAACTGCTATCCTTTCCATATTTCCACTCGGGGCCTCTGACCACATTAGATCCAGCTCCACGGGTCCTACATTATGAGATCGTCATCCAATTGCTGCAATTTAAACAAAGACGCCGCAGACCGCCCCTCCATTTCCGCCGCAGGCCCGCAGAATGGTCACCCCGGCGGAAGTGACCTCGGGAAGGTCGGCTGCTTTTGATCCACTTCCTCCGCCGGAGGAAGATACAGCGCTTGCCACCAGAGGGAATTTCGCTCAGCGTTTTTCTTCTCCTCCTTTGCCTTCTTCGGGGTCTAATTTGATGTCAGCCTTCGCTGCATGCTGACTGTCCCCGTCCTGTACCGAAGTGCAGGGAAAAAACTGAAGATCTGGGGTGGTATAGGGGAAGGGGAGCTTGAGGAGAGGAGTACTCTCCACATCTTGCCATTACAACCAGAAGACATTTGGTTGTATTGTTTAAAAGGCCCGGAACAGCTGAACAGGTAAAATTACCTGTTTTGATGCAAATGCATACGCACTATCTGCAGACTTATATATAATTGATGGAAAAAAATGAGAAGTTCAGATATGATCATATATAAGTCCATTTCCACAAATAACCACTGATATTAGAGAAACCTTACAAATGTCACAGCAATAAAATCCAGGTTGTTATATAATAGAATAATATCGACTGACGTAATATTATAACTTCAATGTTGTATTTATCCTATTGGCATATTAATGCGCCGACAAAAGCGAAAGTGGGGAAGCTACAGGTCCCTAAACGTTCGACAAATGATTTGTGTGTATAGACGCACCGGAATGAAGAAGCAAATACTGCGATGCGTGACTGTTATGTTGTGTACACTATGGTTTAACAATGCCCTGCTGCTGAGAACCGCACGATCTTCTGACCTGAGAATCATGGCTTCGGCTTAAGCGTCCATTATAGTGTAGCCTTTCACTTATATTTGACATGAACTCCATGTGGGGCCATTGCCCATAGTAACCTGAATCTATATCAGAAAGTAAAGAATTTGAGTGAGAGTGAGCGGTGAAATGGTAGTTTAATTTGAATCTGGATCCTGAAATGATTTATGATTTACGAACATATAATAAAAGCGCATTTTTTTTATGACAATTTGTATGTGCTTATGATCTTATTTATATTAAATTGTTAAAGCAGATCGTGTGCTAAACTGTGGTATTTCCAATATTTGCTAGAGCTCGCAGTCATACTCCCAAATGAAGTAGACGATTTGCTATCTGTTGCTAGACCGCACCGTCAAATTATTTGTATGTTTACAGAACATTATCACAGATGTGATGCTAAATATGGCCACAGTTTGATCATGAATATGCATAGTCATGCGTGTTGTTAGTAGAAATGAATATTCATGAGCAAGAACCGTTGCATTGAAATAGACGATATAATATATGAAGTCATTATGATTACAACTCTAGGAAAATGAACCGATCGCTTCAGTCTCAATTTGGATGTCATAGAATCCTTCTCCCTATTGGTAGCTTCTTAATGGAATCCATGGAGGTTTTCTGACGTGGATATCAACTAATTGCTGGAATTAGTATGGAAATTAATTTTTCTTGCGGCGGCCAGGGATAAATGAATCCGGGGTAAAATGTTTTCCGCTCCTAATGAATTCAGATTGTTTCCGTAAAAATCATGTTTACAAGAACATTAATGGCGAATGGACAATCAGAATATCTTATCGGGGAAGGATGTTGAAATATCACTGCCCCAAGAGAGAAAGACTGTCTCACGAAAACCGCCACATGAAGTTTTTAAGCTAAAAGTGTAAATAGATTATACTTTTGCCATTCTAACAAGACGCTGGCATTAAAAGCATCGAGATATTAAATTGAGTTTTTTTTCGATTGCAAAATGACAAAATAAAGTATTTTTTGAGATGGCTCCTCACTAAACCAAATTAGTCAATTCAATTGGAATTTGTGGCTCGTCCCGGATGCGATGTGGCATAGTATTGAGCGAGGGCGCCTGGCGGAGCTCAAGGTGTCAATGAGCACCCCTGGTGAGTGACACGGCAATTACATTGGCCTGGGGGGCTTCTGTGTTGGTGTTATCGCAGCATCATCACTCATTATCCATAGTTAATCCCACAGGAGGTCTGGCAATGAGTATAATCCCAGATACCATTCCATCACTAATTGTACAAAGGATGCATGCATCAGCATCAGCATTTCTATCTCACCACTTTTCTTCCGGCTACTTTCACACATTGATCTATGATATATTGTACTTCATCCGGGTCTTCTTTGGGAAGAAACAGATCCAGAATCAGGAAACAACATTGGTTCGGTGTATTGTGGGTATAAGTAGTTCCATTCAGTAATATAATTATAAGTATCATTGAATAACGATTTGACCATATTGTAACAATTTATGTAATGGGAAATCGCGATGACTTCACCATTTACACTCTTTTATGGTGTCTATGTGGTGTTGATGCCATTTGATATTCTGTAGCTTTTACAGTGAAGAAGCCTTTTATTTGTAACTGCATCAAAGAAGCCTTTTATATCTAACTGCATCGCATTTGATAACATTTGAAAAGGAAATTATTTCCAGGGAATATTTACTTAAAACTGTAATAAGTGTGTCGGCCATGTTTCTAGCATCGGTAGAATATATTATGGCTATGAATATCTATCCAATGGACGGAATGACCGCTAAGAATGCATCAAACAATTGAACAATATACAGCCTTTACGTCATTAGCAGATTATCCATACTCTTCATTTTGGTTTTACATACTTTCATTAGCTTTTCATCCGAGATGCTATATTATTCACCAACTAAAATACATATTCCAAATAAATGGTTTCTCCAAAAGAAGGTAACTTCAAAATCTGGAGTATTATCGAGTATGGCTCTATAATGGGTAGGTTATGGATCTCCAAAATTAGTATTCTGAACCTTGGTTTCATTGCTTTTCAGCAGGATAAATACGTATGTGTTCCAATCCAAGAAGGGCACACATGCATATAATTATACAATATACATCTACATCGATACCGGTCTGCTCTGTGAATTCCAATGTTCGGGACGCATGTTATATTATCCGTAATGTACTCTTGCACCAGGCACGCAACGCACAAGGTAAATCGTGCCAAAGCTTCTCAGAACCCATTCATAACCTAATTGTTTCAGATGGACAACGAAAATAAAACATGTCTTACCTTTAACATGCAGCATAACTACTTTTTGTTTCACCGGTTGAGTGTTAACGGTGCACCGGTACTGCCCCTGATCCTCCCATGCAACGTCACGGATCTGTAGATTCCATTCCTTTATAAACGGTCGAACAATGCTGAACCTGTGATCATCAACGACTCGCCTATCCTCGTAACTAAGTGGTATAAAATGGTGGTCCACCCAAGTAACCTGAAAAATCAAAAGCGAATGATGAGGAATTTGATTTACAAGAACATTCTCGGTGGGTGGGTGAGTGGGTGGGTGGACATGCAAGTCCACCCACCCACTCACCAAGTCAAAATCTATATTCGGGTGAGGAGGATTAGGGATGTGTACATACAGGTATATGCGTGTCACGCTAGTGGAAGTATTTGTATATGTGTGTGTGGTGGGGGGCGCCTAGCATTAACTGGGATGCTTGGAAAATTAATGGATACGTATAACCATTCTATTCTCAGATTTATATCCCTGTCCTCTACCAGTAGGCTAGTCCAATGGGTTATCCATCCATTCGAACGGATCGATTATATGTGAAATCAAGGGTTCAGATAAACTTCAGTTGATTACGATTTTTTAAGCTATTTAAGTTCGCTTTCTGCAGTCTTGATATATGTTCATCTGGATACAAATTTACAATTTTACAATTTACAATTTTTTCAATGGGCTTCCTTTTGTATCTGATCTAAAACAGTACTATTCCTTAAATTAGAACTATTTCATAATAACTGGGGGCAATTAAAGAGACTTCGAAAATGGACTATGATATTATTTTCATTAAACATTGATTTTAACCATAGGTACTAGGCAGTTATTCATATATTTGCCTGTGCTCATTTTCATAGACCACATGCACCGGTGAATATTACAACGGTTATAGGACCTTCCGACTTTCGCGAATATGAAGGTAAGGCGCTATTTTCGTGGGTGCTATCAAAGTTTTATGTCGCTTGTCAGCACAAGGTATACATCGGTCCATCATGCACATGTGTTTATCTCTACATGTTTCCATTGCACCATCCTTTGTTATGCCGACATGAAATAAATATGTACTTCCTGGGCATGTATGTTGACAGAGGATTTTAGGAAGCATGGAGGAACAGTTTGATACCGGTAATCCGAGCCCATGCAACCATAGACTCAGCACTCACCCTTCATAACACTGTCATATGCATCTTCACGTTCCAACCATTTAATCATGGCTGACTCTTTCATACGTGTAAAGCGTGTTTTTTTCTTTTGCGTTAGGCTAATGGTATATGGTGTTGAGCCCATCAGTTTCACATAGTTAAGTTCAGAATATAGTTTTCCTGTATTATATCAAACTTCATTCACAATATTTTAGTGTTCTCATTACTAGAGAGGAAACTGGTTCCTATTTCTGGTAATGTTTCCTGTTATTCCGATGGTATAGCAATAATATACCCGGATGTCTGCATTAACACCAGACTTCTCTTCTCTTCTCATGCTATCTCACATGTTACACTTTCATTAACTTGGAATCCAACCATTCTAAATTCTTCTGCCTAAGGTTCGATCAGTTTTCTCCCTTTGAACCCATAATCTGGGAACATGCCTAGCCAAAGCTTAATAAGGATTGCTGTCTAATTCAAATAAACTAACCATTAGCAATCGTTTGAACTGCATACATATTTATGCTCGATACGTTTTAATGCAAGTATGTGTCATACCTATCAGTCAACTAAATTGAGAGTATGTGCAATATAATAAGCCGAAATTGAATACATTCTCAAAGAGTCTAAATCGTAAATGTAGCCTATCCTCCCTAGGGATCAAAATAACGCCCTAAGGCAGTTTTACACTACACCAAAGATTCTCCTTTTTCAGATCAGCACATCTATTATTCCAATGACCGAAGCAGGGAAATTCTCACCTTAATCGATGCGACATGTATCGATAACAAACTTTGAATAAATTATGACGAACCTAGTGGGGTGTGTGTAGGATACATCTCAAGTGCCCTGAGAGGAAGAAAAAGAGAGGGAAGACAAGAGGGAAACCATGTTCTTAAGCACACCCTCTCTCTTTTTGCAGACTTCTCAAGTGTTTGGAGAAAGGTGGGAACCCTTCAGGAGAAGAGATGGATTGACGTTAATCCATCCCGTTGGGCCTATTCTATTCTCATCCCTGTGGTGAAAAGGAGGGTCCGATCAAAATAGTCTAGGTGGGACTGCCTGTGAGAAGGCTATAAGATGACAACTTGAGCAGACTGGCTGACTTATTAAACCAAAGTATATGTGTATACATACACTGTATACGGGTGTACATACACTAAATTACGAATACACTGAAACAAGCGACATCGAGAGTTATCTACAAAATTTCCATCCCGAGACCCTTTAGCTGAGAAGGTGGAGGAATTTTTATGGTGTATTGAAGTGAGAGGAGCGGGGGCGGACTGCTAGGTTCGAATCGGAGGGGGAGGGTGTTGAAGTGGGAGGATGGGTTTTCATAACCAGAAGACTTGTCGGGCTTTCGCCATCACTCAGGCTAGAATGAATATCAGTTGATTGCTGACATGGAAATCTACTCCGGGCTGATTTGGTGTGGTTGGAGGAGTGGGAGCACTGGATCAGTGGATCTAGTCTGATCTCATCCCTCCTAGCGTCAATGTGTGGTGGTCCACGATGTTTTTATCTTTCTCCACCTGAGAACGCACCCTTTGAATACCCATATTCCCTCAAGCCTTAACTCTACCGATTTGACATTGCGTAATCTGTATCACTCCTCACAAACGTGTTAGTTGAAAATACAGGGTGTGTCTGTCTGTCCCATGCACTGACCACCATATAATGTTGATTATTTTATCCTAGCGCTGGTTGTGGCATAAACTGTGTAGTAATTTAAAAGTTGATTTCATTCATGACAAGGAGATTCATAGAAGATACATCTCATGTCCAAGATTCAAAATCACTTTTGTTCATTTTAAAGTACGGATGACATTAATAAATACCTTCTACACCGTAAAATAATATTACTCTCATGGAATCAAAATTCTTGGACTACCGAACAAAGCACTGTGATATTTGAGGCATTTCAGTAGCCTGCGCTGGAGATTGAAGAATATGAACAAACGTAGAGGAGAGGGAGGAATAGAACGCAGAGAGAAAGTGGCCTCGGTGATGGATCGCCATGCTACAGGGATTTTTACACCTGTGAGGGATCCCTGGGGACTGGGTGGGACTGGCCTACCTTACTCCTCCACCGCTCCTAGGGTAATTCAGATAAGAATGCAAGCCCCTGAAGCAATGTAGATTGCCTGCTTTCTTAGATGAAAGTCCCGCTTCTATCTATTTCTGATGGAAATAGCGCAGTATAAAGTACATAATTCTCCATCCATATCTCCTGTGGTTCTTTTTTGTGGAAGAAAACTCACAGAAGTACCTTTGTTTTATATGGCACTGTGTAATATTGGCCAGAATCAAATTTGTTAAATCTATTTGCGGTGTGGTGTCTATAAAGGGGCATGGAGCCTGCCAGTATACTCAAAAGTAGTTGTCTGTACTCCCAGCGCTAGTAGTAAAAATCATCTATCATATGAAATAATTGATGGCACAAAGCCTATACAAATATAGATATTGTACTCCCTTATCACATTTCCATTCTCCCAACATAAAGGGATATGATGGATTCGTACTGGTGTGAAGGTGGTATAGTAGAAGGAACGCTACAGTGTGTGAACAATGGCAACATCCCGTGTGACATTCAACCCTTTTTGCGAGAAAACGAAGACTGTATGGGAATGATTTGGTCCCGATGCAGCTGGGTAATTTCATACCTCGCTGTACTGTCATTTCAGAATGATACTTTACGTCCCAGGAAGGTTATTTGACTTGTGACTTCACTATACAGCAGGGATTGTTGGTTAAAAGTGTGCAGATTTATAACCCTTCCATCAAGTCTTAATTGTTGAATATCTAGAGCGTTATTAACCTTGAAACAATTACAACGTTTCGGAGCGTTTCATCAGGAGAAAGATACGTACAGATGTGGCGAGCATATAGCTAATTCTGTGTCCGAATTGAAAAGGAGCACACTAACGATTCTAAATATTAGTTGAATTTTTATTGATTACCCTACATTATACCAGAATTATAAATATTCCCATACCCTTCATAATTAGATCATTGCTTATCAGATGTATAGTGGCTGTTGGATTAAGAGAACATCGGTTAGTATAGCGGGTGGAGATGTTTCCTCTTTACAATCATCGTCTAAACTGCTCGACTGCGGGAATATGTTATGGTTCAAAGTTTATCATGCGCAATAAAACTGTTCCCATGACCAATGTCTATGAAACGGGCAGGAGGAATTATAAAAATTCGAGTGATTTTAAGACCACGTACTGTTGCAGAAGCTATGTCTGGGATAGTGAAATATGAGACAGATCCTCAGTAATCCGTAGCCAAACAGCCATTACCACAGGTCCCTTCTCCCAGACTGTTACCAGTGATTCCCATAATTATGATTTATTTGATGCTCTTCCTAATTCACCCCATGTCCAGATTTAGAAATTGGTGTTTGTCACTTGGAAACGTTCAGAACCGTCTGGTTTTCCTCAACAAAATGCTGTACTGTCTCTATACGTTTGGATGTTCTGTGTAAGGCAGTAAGGTCCAGGACAGGAATGTATAGATGGCCATGGACCAAGCAAATCAATGGCATGAAAAACGCCTTAGGGCCTAACCTTCGGCCCCGGGATTTTGTACTAGCAGAGGATATCTTATTCGTGTCCTGGGCTGGAAAACGACCAAAAATACTCTAAAGCCTATTGATGGACAAGCGTCCATTTGTACAATAGCGGGTAGACCGTACAGCAGCACAGCTCGTTTTGAGAGGGTAATTGTTTTGAACTCACTGGTCACCCCTGATACTGAACTTAAATCCCTGTGGTAGAATTACTTGGGCCTGACGGTTAACCCACGGTAGAGAGGGAACACGACTGGTCAATGGCCTATTTCTAACAATCTGGAATAATAAACAGCAATTTACGGCGAGATCCATCGGGGAGAGTCTAGTGGAAGGCAGGACCACACAGGATTGAATAAAGGGATTACATGTAAACATCAACCAAGAATTGTGGCCGCTCTGGGACAGAGAACCCCACCAAGGGATTGGTTGCCAAGCAGTAGACGATGGAAAAGAATCAATGGCACTAAATACCACTGTTACTTGGTAACTATTTGTGAGGGAACTTCAATTGATTCGATTTATTTTGAGTCTCACACTAGGGGAATACCAGACACAATGTAATCTCGTTCAAAAGATATCGTTTTAAAGAATTGGTTTGTTGACCTACATTTATTTGCCTCAATCATCTGGTCAAAGTGTCCCAAGCGATCCGAGAATGGAGTCACTGGGGAAGTTCAAACGATCGGTGAGGCCGTTTTTGCAGCAGGCAAAGGTAGAAGCTATTGTTATGATAACAACGTTTGCATTGTAATCCGTATTTAAAATACATCCATGGCAAATTATGAATAACGAGTTACACTAATCGGTCGATTTCATCCTGAACACGGTCTATTAAATGGAAATCATCATTACACATAATCCATATTTGCGTGGAAATAGTTTTAAATAATATTATACTGCATATCTCGGGTCTCCCACTAATATGTTGTGGTATGAACTTTAAGTCAGCTCCTGATTAAACTTTAGTTCGGCTCGAATGAGGACTAATGTAAGCAAATAATGATAATAACGGGAGTAAACTCAGTAATCAATAGCATCAGCTGTCTAATTTGAAGGTCCTGGGTTCAGTCAAGACAGCAAAACATCTTCCCCCTCCCAGAATGATCCATAGCTCAACGATTGTAAGCGTACTGATTTGCTTCCCCCATTTTAGAACAATGACCTTGGTTTTCTTCCAAAATAGACACCAGGACCGACCTTACTGAACTGGAAGTATTCTAGTCGCGAGGGTTACAATATCAACACACATATGACTATATACACCCTCTCCTTTAATTTCCTTTTGTCCTGTTAGTATGATATATCGTAAATTATGAGGACTACCCTCGGTTTGGTCTCTCGTTATGCATTGCACAGTATATCATCCTGCATTTATTTCAAGATTCATGGCCTTTGTAATGGGGTTGTTCGTATTCCTTTAAATTCATTGCGTCAAGACCGTCTACTCTGATGTCGTTTTTTTTGTGTGTATTTATTATAGCACCGATAACACTTCATCAACTGAGTTCTATTAAGTCACCGGTATAAACGATTTGATTAACAAAGAATTAAAGACTAAGGACTCAATGGAATGTAAATGCACATCCTGCTAGTTGGGAAAGACTTTATTTCACTTGAGTTAGGATTTGGGCGTGGTACCAAGTTGAAACAGGCCAACGGAACTCCCATGCAGTAAAATGAGAGAAATTATGGATCTACCAAAGAAATGAAATACGTCTGCAATTCTGAGTATACATATCGCTTCTGTCTATTTTAAGAAATGTCAACACAACTGCTCTGTGATAGGATGTCAGAAGAACATCATATATATCTGAAAAGACATTCGATGAATCAATAATTGACGGCTTATATAACCCGGTTATTCATCAGTGTGATAAGTTCTGAGAGTGCAGTCCAATATATATTATATTGAGTATGAAATACAAAGGTGTCTCGTTAACTTTTCATTCATTCATTTCAGCGGAGTTCTTTCAATTCCATTTATTGAGCCTTTTTCATTCAACTGCACAAATCCGACAGCCAAGATGACATATCAGCCATACTATTTTGTGTGAAATACAGTAAGAACAATGATATTAATTATCTCACTTAGAACCGTTATCTGGCTACATTAATACCAATGCTCTCATAAGTACCTCACGGATAACTACTCCAGAATTGTTATAGTCTTTTAAGGGATTTTGTAGTACAGAAAAAACTAAAGAGAACTACTCGTAGCTTATAACACGCCCTTCTACTAATACGAAGTCATTCATCACATCCCCACCTCCTACCGACTCGATATATGAATAGCAAAACCTACTTCTTATGCATAGTTGATTACTCTACTCATAAAGATTGGGCCAAACGTTTCCAACCTATGCTGTATTTGTCAGGTTTATTTACCAAGAATTTTAGTATCCATGTTCCTCGTAAGCTTAACTAAAAGAATAAAAGAAACATATGGGAAACGTTTTCTCAGATATTTTAATAGTAGAAGGGGGTGATACTGTATATCGGCTGTATATCGGTTGTGGCCGGAGGTATGATGAATTAATGTAGGGTCATATTAAAGTTGTTATTGCTGATTTTATTTCATACACAATCTTTCGGGCTTTAGGTGCCTTCATCAGGTGAATAGTCAAATATTTTAACTTCAACAGGTTATACTTGAATAAAACCTTTTCAAACACAAAAAAAAAATGTTTAACTTCAGAAGTCTCGTCACGGTAATAATACCTGACAGCATTTCTGAAAAAGGATTATACGTATTTTCTAATTGCATGTTAACTGTTTGTAGCCAACAAAAACGTCGATCACAAGTATGCCAAAAATAATATCCCTAAAAGAATGGACAAGGGCTGACCATCGAGTATTGACGATTACAACAAAACAGTTGGCAATTAAGGCAGAAATAATAATGATAAAAGCGAAGGGTGAAACATAATTAATTATGTATATTCCTCTTTTTATTCGCATTGATAACCCACATGAAGGAGTGATGCTACAAGTCAGAACACCTTGTTATTTTTCAGGATCGCCTGATTCGTATATCCATTTCCCTATACTACTTATAAAAAGGGTCGTGAGTAGTATATGGAAATGAACTAGATGCCCAGGATAGAGTAACTACTAAAGTACATACAAGCTAAGCGAAAGCAAGTCAACCATATTCTAGGTTATATTGGGAAACTACCAAAATGTTTGATACATCCATGTAAAATCATGCATTATCAAGTTTATTTACCTGGTGTGATCAAATTATAGAGAACTTCATGATTGTCTGAACTGTGGAAGTAATCCATTCTATCGATCGCAGATCATGGTCAGGGTCCTTATATCATCATGAACCATGCCCAACACCGAACCTCAACAATCGAATAAATCACATGTAGCTGTGCGTCCATAGTTTGTACAAAACCATTTCTAACAAACAGTGGGAGATTCGATAAATAAGACAGGCTGGGAAATCAGATTGGTTTTGCGCTGTGCTGGCATGATGGTGTTTTAGTGACACTCATTTGCATGGCGCCGAGCTTGTTATCATGCACCTGGACTATGCATGGCTTTTATCTTCTTGAACTAAGCTGTACCACAGCGCACTGGTATTTATAGCACAGAAAAGGAACGAATAATATCCACCGCTCAACGCCTTTGATTGCGATACAGTAGTAGTACAAACAGAGCAATTAGTTCGGACCAGACGGCGCCCCTTTTCCTTAACCGATATGCTCAATCTTATCGGAAAGCACACAGGCAGCCTGCCTTAACAAATTCCTACAGGGCTAAGATCCCTTTAGAACCACATGAGAGAATCATAGCCACAATCGCAATAAGATCTCCCCGGTTGTTCTTTTGACAAAGACCTGGTCATAGCTAAGCCAAGGCTTTTCCTTTTCATAAATGCCCTGACAGAAGGAATTATCATATGATATGAATTCTGCATAGTTGTGCTAACAGCTTAATGGTACGGAGCATTGACAATGTCACTTGTGAAAAGCAAATAAGACTAGGCTTGATCAGGATTTTCCCAGTGTAGTGACAGTCGTAATGCTCTGTGCCTACCCTGGGGCATCCAGATCGGGTTAAAGCTGCAGGAGAATAACTAAAGTCGTCCCAAATTTGCTTAAGCCCCTTTATGTAGAAAGAGGTATTTAGTGAAATCCCACTTAAAATCATTGAACATTGGAAATATAGTGGGTTCCAATGTCCTTAGGGCTAAAGAGGACTAAAACTTAAAAACAAATGATAGGGAGCCTGGGATATTCGCTTTTATACAACGTTAGATGCGATGCATTCACTTGTCCCAACTATAGATTACCACCCTCCGACGTAACATATCAGCGAAAGTTACTAGATCCCGGCATCCGTCATATCTAAGCGTGTTAGTCAATAGCTAATTTGTTACATAATGTCCGCAGTTTGTTAGACACATATTTAGATGTAATCAATACTAATTATGATCCCTTCCACGTTATTTTTGACAACTAGCCTGAGGGTTTTTAGAATATTGAATGAAATTGTTTCCACCCATGGCATCCGCTGGGCCGTTTTTCTCATTAGGTACCGAGGGAGTTGTTATATTTAAACCCAGGCCAGTAGCAAATATATATGGTAAAACGTGTAGTAATCTTCGAGGATCTCCCGCGGCTAATGAATACCTATTTTCAATTATCCACGTTCAAATGATATAGAATTGCTTAGTAGGTTTTCCTTTAGTTTAAAGACAGTAATTATGGTTTCTGCATTGATATTGGCTTCGGCATAGGCTACAAAAAATATCCGATCTTCCTCTCGGTTTGAAATTAGGTCCGCAGATTTAGCATGGCCCCGGAAGTGGAGCAGAAATTCAAATGCGGCGCGGGGTTTGTGCGCGCATGATAAATACATCAGCGCCGACAGTGGTAAGACTTCAAAGGCCTTGCCGGCGGACATGTACTTTGAATGGGAAACGTTATGTCCGGAGTGCAGACTGTTTCTCGCTGCATGGTATGAACTTGGGACGTGCAAGTCATTGGCTGCTGGTGCCCCCTTCTCTGTGGGGGGATGATGGCGGTAGCGGTGGGCGGAGGGTGAGCGGGTGAGAGAATGTGGGTGTGGCATGGGAAAGAAAAAGAGGGAGCGTGAATCTGTGCTTCGTAAAGATCGAGAGATACAAAGGGCGAGGGCTGACAAAGGGTAAGTTGTGTAATGGTTTCTGAAGCAATATAATTATCGAGACAGTCACACGTAGGATACATGGGATAAAGAATTAAATTTACTTAGTCCTTTCTTGAGATGTTTGTCAATGCAGGCATTGGCATGCTCTTTGAGCACGTTTAAGTTACCTTGCCTTTTCAGAGTTTAAATGTTTGGGAGTGCATCGATCTTGAGATACAAAAGGAATTCAATGAAGACATAATCTATATTCAGGGGAAGCTTAAAGATGCATGATTTTAAGCGTGCTTCGTGATCCACAATGTTTGTCGACAAAATGTGTGAATTGGCTATGTTCGTGCTGTGGAAAGTTGGAAAAGGGACAACGGAATACTTAAAGGTATTGGGTACTGGTTAGAGGTAATGTGTAATGTCTGCATAGATTTTCTTAACACATCCGTCGTTGTTGTTGTCGAAGTATCGCTCGTTTCAATTGATTGTTCGTATGATATAGTATGCCTCACTGGGGAAAGTGGTCTCCAATGTTGATTAATGCGAGATGGTTTTGATGGACATTCTTCTAAGAGGTTCAATAAATCTGTTACACACCCTGGTGTGTAAATCAAACACTATTTATGACAGGATTATCCTGCTTTAGACCCAGTATATACGGTACCAAAATCTAGATTATTCCCTCAAAATATGTATGATCAAATGTACAGTTTTGACCAATGAAACAATTGACAAGATTCAATTCAAGCTTCCATGAATGCAGAAGGAAGGAATTACTTTTCATTCTTTCGCCTAACCATGTTCTTTCCTTGAATAAGTGCTTCGGGTGATCTGAATAAAAAGTAAAAGAGGATTTAAATATTTTGCCTCCGTTCTGAGAGATCCGATTGAAGTACTTTTTACCAACTATTTCACAGCTAGGCTACTGGGCGCAATTGCCAAATGCTGAGCCTGACAATCAATGCTCAAGCAGCATTAAACGATTAAATCATCATCCCAAATACTATTGCAATGCTCTCTTCACGAACGAATGGTTCTAGTTCCATTCACTCTAAAAACATAATTAAGGTTGATTTTATCCAGCAATACATTGCGGCATGGTTAATTATATGCATGCAAGTATAGTATAGTGATTTTAGTGAGGCAGATATATATCTTAATGCATTAGTTAGAAAGTGGGAAACTAAAATTGATATAATGTGAAACCCGAATCCGTAACTATTTTAACGATGACCTCTGATCGATATATAGTTTACCGGTATTTGTTTCTTTTTTCGACGACGCATGGCAACATTTACATAAGTGTATAAATACAAATCCTATGATCATTGCTGTTCATTACAACACCATTTTTCTGAATTAAACATCCACCTGAAAGTCCCCCAGTGTCCATAAACCTTACTAGTGAAGGTTACAATGGATTCATGATTATACTTTTGACTAATACCCTACTTCTAAGAACGTTGGGGTCAGTGTCGAATATATTACAGTTGGCATTCTTTGAAGAATAATCTACAGTAGATTGTAGAGTAGACAGTAGTCTGGATACCGAGACGTATATATGTATTATATAATGTATTATACTCCCTTTAAACAGGTATGTGAGAGGTAGAGGTGTATATCTATCATTTCGATGTGAGTGATAGCTTTAGCCATAAAGGGTGTTATAGATCAAAGTAATTTTAAAGATCACATACTTTGGTCAAAATTGGGTGAGTTGGATCGCCAAGCCTATTGAAATATGGAGACAATAGTGTAAACGGGGCATTTTACAATGAAAATAAATGATGAATATGGTAGGGAAACTACAAAGTAAAGGGAGCGTTAGGTGAAAGACTTCGAGTTGGTGAACTTTAATGTAGATATGTATTCATTTTAGTTTTGTACAAAAAGAACCGAATCTATCCTTTTAAATCCGACTCAGAGCGTTGTGTTTCTATCTATTAGTTTCGCATGTACCTCATTTTATTTGTAGAATATCCCCATGAAACAGGTCATAATCCCAGTCCTCTACTAATATTCGAGTGTGGATTCATTAGTGTGGTTTCTCAGCGTGCATTATGCCATTGCAATACTGAACCACAAACAGTACGTACGAATGCACAGCCAAACCAACCTAAAACATGCCGTTGACTTTAGTGTATGTGACCTCAGGTGCGTTTGTGGGCGTAGCATATCCCACAGACCTTTGCCAATTCCATTGCTCAGAACATAGTACTCTCGTATGCATATAATAATTAATCTCTGTGATGGATCAAACAATACTATTTTTGTTATTTCGTCAAAGGCCAATACATTTAACAATACATTGCAATTATTCGGCATTATTTGGTTCATTTGTTAATATGTATCCGTATCTCTTACTATCAAACATCGGAGGACATTAGGCACTCCCACAAAATACCTCATAATTATACTTCGAAGATTTGGCAGGAGTATTATTTTTCAAAACCTCCATTTTGAAAATCATGAATCAGAATTATGTTCTGGACTGACACTATTCGCACTTACCAACCTTAATCTAGATCCGGTATAGCGTGATATAGCATTTAATTTCTAGGTGTACACCATACTCTAGCAAAACATCCGCCAGCCAGCTTTCTTTGAACTTAGACCTTGGAGGAAGGAGATTATTGGCAAAGGCCAACATGCGCGGTCAGCTGGGGTCTAGATCCCCTACCCCTGCGTAGGAATAGACAGGAAGGTAACATAACACCTTGGCATACAGGCCGCTGCCTTGGCATTTATGGACGAACTGCGGTTGTCGATTTGGATGACCTTTCCTGCAATTTTCTTTCCATATTCCACCTCAGCAAAGTTCGCTCAGGATTTATGTGCCGGAAAAATTGGGTTCGGGAAATTCTCATATGATATCATCATCATGTTAAATTTAAGGTTGTCAATAAAAGTGTTAAACAATTATTTCATTGTTGATTTGCCAGACAACGTAACAATTTAAAGTTATGTATATGTATATGTATGTTGAATCTTATCCATTCCCAGAATATTCAAATATTTCCCTTACTCAGATTAATATGGTACAAAGCATGCACTTTATACACCACTTTATGATCAGTAATCGCTCTCTATATAGATGCACTAAGTCTCATCATCAATATAACCAATCAATGCATTAACTACCTTGAACCTACTGACCATTGCATGCTTGGATTCCTACCACTTCATCCATAGAGTCAGCCTTATTATATTGACTATCTGCCAAATTATTCATTTCGACTCTTGTACAAATAATTGATAGCCCACTGCTGCAATAAAATACGTTCTCTCTGAGTAATGCTCTAGCCGAATTGTGTGTTGGAGAACTTGGTCCGATAGGCACTTGGACCACTTTGATTACAATGAAAATAGATCATAGGAATCTATGATAAGAAATCTAGAGGCAACGCATTAATTAGTCGTAATGCATCAACAAAGAGAAACACAGGGAACTCCTCTCAAGCATATCCGCCACCGGCATGGGCGTCAGCCTCCGGCGTATATGGTTACCTTCAAGCAGACCATCCTAGTTTGATTTCTGGCCAACACTTGCATATTTTGAGCTTTGAAAAAAATCCTGACCAAACGTGTGTAAGACCTACTAGCATGCATATCGACGTCTTCGCAAGAGTCTCGTTAGTTTGCAATATATCCCATAGAGAAGAAGTACATGTTAGACATTTTACACGTCTAGTGATCACTTCCTAATGAGGGTCTTATTTTAAGCAAAGTTATACTTAACTGGTTAATATGTCTTCCGCTGAAGAGTGCTCGAGTATAGCAAAGGAAGTCCTGAACTGAGCATACGTTAGCAATTATTATTTGAAATCAATGTTTTAGTCTCACATATTCTATGAGTCTAGGTAAAGTTTGATACATTTTGTTCAACAACGAAGTTATACAATTCTATTTTAAATATTACCCCAGATATGGGACACCAAAGTAAGACCCACTTGCGGGCACAATTTGAAATCTGTTTAGGGCGTTTAGTTCATATATATGTCATAATGATGTTTCACAAATCCCCCTAAAAATCCGATGACTTATATGGCTCACAAAACGTATGCACGTTATATACTTGAGTGGTCCAAATGCAGTATCTGGCCCAAAGTTTGGTGATGTATAGCTCACAAATCCCTTATCATATATGCTTTGCAAAGTTGCTGATTTATATGGGTCAGAAGTGTGTGTGTGTCTGTGGGCTATATCTACATAAATGTAGTACTGCCAGCTACTGCTTGGTAACCGTAGGATACAGTGACATATTCTGACTATATAACTATTATCATGATGTATACCTCACAAGCATAAACTACTTTATGATAGTCTAGAGAACACTCTGATATGTGAGAACCGTGATTTGCGTCTGAGGCATTGAAAATGTCCCACCGTTTTATATATGGCCCACACTAAAGATCCCATGCGGACAAATGCCCCGATTCGTAGAAGTGTCTTTATATAATATATACTGTATCTCTGCACACCAGTGAAAAGTATGACATCACTTGAAATATAGAAAACGATAGCCATATGCACCAGCTATACGTCTAGTATATATTTTCTGAATATTTAGAGTAGCTACTACGAAAAATAACATATGTAATTAATTATTTTAGAAAAGAATAATGTATCTTTAAAGCTGAAGCTTTGTAGGTGTGTGCAAGTACGAATAAATGTTTACTCTAAGAGTCAGTCAGGGATATCTAATGATAGAAGAATGTAGCTGAAAGCTGCCCTGATCAAAGCCTGATCCCCTAACGTTATTGTTGCATTAACAGCACACCAAGGATTGTGGGGCTGCGGAGAAGCGAGGAGAGAGAAGGAGCTGGAGGCCTTCGAAGGCCTTACAAAGATAGATCACACTCTCTGTGTCTGGTGCACTTTTATGCCAAAAAGATTTATGGTGTATCCCTCTTGCATATTCTTCTAAGTAGTTCCTTACCATCGATCTAACTTTCATGGTTTTTCTTTACCCTTCACTTTGTTGTATTTTAATTCCATCTGCATGTACAGAGACTAAGGACGATTGATCTGGGTTCGATCTCTCCTTGTAATTTTCACCTCAGTTTTGTGTTTGTATCAACTTTTGTACATAAATAATAATCAGGCAATGTTAGCTATTGCGAAAAAAAACCGAATTCATCAATACCTAGATGGACATTAATAGTCATGATGTGTATTACGAGTCACTGAAAACTAATTCTTTTGGGTCTTTATATTTTCAACAGAAGCCACAAATTAATAATAGGGATGAAGAAGATGTAACGAGGAGAGAGCCACATCAGAAGAAGATGGTGAGATTTAGAGATGAAGTATGGTAATCTAACAGGAACAGCATCTAAACAAAGCAACATCCTTCAGTGATGATGCATCATGGCAACCTACTTGGATTAGATCAGACGTGCAAAAAATGATCAAATGATTATTGATCGTTCCGAGGTGATCCCTACTGTGCTTATCAGAGTGTTGCTGATGCTATCACCGATTATGTAATTGGTGCCACCCCTAATTGGGCTCCCAGTCGATCGATGCTGGAACACAACGGCAAAATGATTGCAATATTTTCCCCTGATTGGTCCGCAGGCCTGTGCTATTGCACCATAGATTCCCGCGACCTGCCGCCACAATTTACTCATGATAGACATACTTCGGCATCCATCAGCGCCTGGTCGTTTTCATTGGTGAGTGGATTTCTGTTAACTATGAAGGGAGGCTATGATCAGGGACTATTGCGGAATGTCTCTTTCCCAACAGTGATGATGTCATATTAGTTGGATGGGCGGAATTCCAAAGCACAAAGCAATATAATAAAAATGGGATAAATATTATGCACAACCGCGGACGCTCGTGCAGCCACATAACCATCTAAATTACGAGTCTCATTTGTGTGCTCTGTCAGGCCTAGTTTCAGTAGCATCATCAACGATGGAATAAAAAAGCAATTTCAATAAACCTGCTCTCTCCCAATATCTTTATTGGATATGGAGAGTTAGGTGTTCATAACTAGAAGCACAGTGCCTGTGGACTTATCCCATATTAAATCAAATTGTGATAAAGACAGGAAAAAATGAGCAGAGAGCTAATAAGTCATCTCGTCTGGATTAATTGGATCGCTATTGCTCTGAGCAGAAACTGCAATTCTACCGAATAAAACTACTAGTGGCCCAAGAGCATTGGGTTTAATTATTCATAGCTAAATCCGAGCCCCAATTCATCCTACATATAAGCAGTTTTGGTTTTATGATCTTTGTCCACAGTCTCGAGATACTGTTTATCAATGCATATCTGATAATATTCCTTATTAAAGCAACCAGAAATGAATATGGTATGTAAATCCTGGAGGTACCATTATAATGAACATGGGGCAATTAGGAAGGAATGTTGAAAGTGATCGTTGGCCATATCGGATAATTGCAATTGTTTGAGCAACAAAAATATATACTTGTATATTTGCGCCGCGATTCAGGGCAGTAACTGATCTGTTATGTCTTCTTTGCTGTCAGTAATTCCGGTATAGCATAAGGCATAACACATTTCTGTCATTATTAGAGTGGCAGGAAAAAAGGCCAGCGCCATGAATCAAAATAATGGGAGAATGCTTCCATCGCTGTCAAATTTAGTAACAAATTATTTCCTTTGGAGCAGGGATTCCCGCGATGTTCTCCGCAGTGATGTGTTGAACACGCCCATTTATGGAAGCTAAGCAATGTTATTAGACATAATGTATATCTATGATTTTCATAAATAAGGTGGAATTATGAATTTAAAACAACGGGACAAGTAGGTAAATCATGCAATGGCGCTTGCATTTACAGTGTAAACACGAATCATTGCCTTATGAAATGATAAAGGTTACGTATTTAAAATAGTGAATCGCGTTTTAACATAAATTACATCTGTCCCTGTCTGTACACCATCCATGTTAGTAATATGTAAGTATCACATTTATCCTTTTATCCCAATTTGGATGCTCTTTATGTTAGCTCATTATTGATCATAAATTAAACTTAAAGGCAATATATCTTTCGCCCACACCCCGACTAATTCACCCTAGATTGGGAAGGCGTGGGGCTCATTCAAGGGGTAATTTTCTCAGAACACGTACTCCACCATAACTGTAAGTTAGAACAAAAAGTGTTCAAGTGAAACTTTTTTTCGACTCTCCCACCAGCGTATGTTGTTGGTTCTTATGTTCTGCTCCACCAATCAAGCAACTCTGTTAGTCTCCCAACCGCATATCCACCAGCTCCCTGATCCAAACCTGCAATAAATTCCCTCCTTGGACAACTTATGCATCTATAAGACTCGGGCACCCAGCCTAAGCAGGTGGCTTGTTGTTTCTGTTGGATCGTAGACAGATAAATTATTTCTGTCAGCTTTGCCAGCCACGATTCAGGCCGGAATTTGGCAAGATGGAGAGCATGCATGGAATATAGATTCAAAGCAAGCAGCCCGAGAAATTGTTTTTAGGGCTCCCAGATGGATAGCATATATCTTTATATAGGTAATCCTGATGCCTGTACTTGTTTGTATACATCGGTTGCATATGGGGGCTATGCCAAGTATGCATTGCTTCATTATGAGAAGACTGGCCCTCGCTAGAAGTTATCTGATTTTGTTTATTTGTTGGATATCAAGAAAGGCCACGATCTAAGGAAGGAAAGTGTGAGTGCCCAATGCTAAGTTATAGGGGAAGAGGTGCAATGGCCACGTATAACTGCTGAGTAAATATTAACAGGCCTTTGTTTGCAAATGTTATTGGGGGAAACCTGGCATAAAATTCCCCTTTTATCGCTGGATTTTATGGTGGCCATGGCATACTATAAAATCATGCTGCCACCCTATAAAAGAAGACATTTTGTTTGTCATTTTCCTCGCTTCAACAACACGCACGAGTTAGCTTTCTGTTCAGTGGCCAGGGCTGCCGGGTTCCCGATTGAAATGTAATAAGCAAGGAACCAACGTGTGTGTCAGCTAAATGATAACCCCACCCGTACGGTGGCCTACAAGTACGTGCCATGGTAAAGGGCAACGGGAAGCACCGTAGCGAGGCGCGACGCATCGCGTTCTACGCGTGATAAAAGTGGCGTCTCCCTTTGCCAAATGGGCCATAGGAGATGACTTCATAACATTGTGGGTCTGGGCTGTCCCTAGAAAAAAAACCTCTTGGGGAGAAAACAGTGTAACATGCGCAAATATACGTTCAAGACTATTTTCAAATACAAAAGTATTGAGAGCTCATTAAATGTATTTGTCTGCTCTAGAATACAAAGTATAAATTTTCGGACTTCATTATGGTGTTACGAAATGTTAGTATTTCAATGAGTCTTTTGGCCTTTCATTTAGCTATTAATAAAGCCAGAGCACTCCATTATTAAGTAGAAATTTTCTAAAAAAATAAAGAATCAAGGCTTGTAAGACATAATGTCCGTAGAGGTATCAGTGATCTCATTTCCATTAAAAAATCTAATCAAATATTTGGCATTAGCCTTATAATTAATTACGATCTTGACACGGACATCGTTAATACGAAGTCGTAAGATTTGATTCGTTTTTGGATAAACATTGAGTTAAAGAAAGAAAGATTGGGGATGTTTTAACACGGAGGTCATTCTTCTCATGGGTTATTGTCGGAGGAGTCGGTTGGTTCCTCTCAAACCTGCCAGAGCACGCGAGGGAATAAAAATATTAAAAAGGTGTAACAAAAGCATGTTTCCTCGGGGAATCTGTTGATTGGCCAAGCTTCAAGTTTGGGTAATCCTGAACTAATTAGTTGGCTGGGGGCAACTGCTAGAAAGCTGGTCAGTTTAAGTTCAGATCCAATATTTCCCTCGTAGGGTTTTATTACCTTCCATGCTCTGCACGCAAATAATGGACTCAAAGAGGCATGGAAACTAGTGTGCAGGCCTTTGTGGTACATTTTCAATGTAAGCCATGCGCTGGAATCCATGGCCCCTTTTTATGACATTTTTAAATTGGACCGACATTCCTATTACATACAGCAAAAGATGAGGCCAGTTGGTAGACGGAGTTTGATGAAATATTTTAGATGCATTTCATGATTTACCACAGTGTAGTATTAAGATACCATAGAGTAATAATAGTATGACTTCAAACTTCCTGCCTCGTAGAACCTGACTTAAGTTTGGTTGTTATTCAAAAGAAATCTCTCCTTATAAACTGGGGGCGGATGGGGGGCACATTGAATTTAATCATGGCCCAGGACTGGGTAATTTAGACATGAATCATTCCAATTTTACGCATGCTTTGATGGTGTCACGAAAACTGTTAATAATAATTGAATTCCTTATTTGAAAAGGTTGCGAAAGGTGAAAGATTGGCATGGCCTTTACTGGTGATGGAGCCTGTGATCATAAACACAACCGTGATATGAAAAATTCACAGGGAACTCTGGGACTTTGCAGGCCTTGCATCCGTTACACTGATATATCCCGCTATCTATCTTGAAAAGTATGATTTTTTGATGAGTAAAATCGATGAGGGCGAGGAGATAGAGAGAGAAAGCTTAAATACGTTCATCTTAATGAAGGCTGAGGTTATTTTGACTTCCAGGGCTGACAGAGATAAACTGATAGGCACACCTGTGGTGGCACCCAATTACCACGCTAAATTACAGCCGGGAACCTGGCCTTACGTCCTCATCTTCACGGTAATCCCCCAAGCAACACGTAACATGTGTCCGTATCAGTATGGCCCGCGGGGAAAATATGTATTTATCTTTATTCATCTCCACATTATGGAGAAACATATTTATTTTTCTGCTGTTTGGGTTGTGGAATATCTGTGTGATTGGGACGCATACGTAAATAGAAAATCGCCTCTCTACATGTGATATGTTCTAATCGAGATATAATTCACTAAGATAAATATTAATCTGTGACGAGAAATATACTTAATGGATACAAAAAACGAAAGTATGACGATTGTAACATTATCTGAATAATGAATAAAGCTACTGCTGCCTATCCGGAACAGGAATCGATGTTGAAACAACGGGTTACAGTTTCCGAATTCCATTTTTTCCCAGAGGATTTACATCAATAGCTTCGTATATAATCTGATACTTTAAAACATGCTAATGGTATTTCATTAGAAAACCCATCGCAATTCTGTCTCTATATTACTGTGTTGTTGCACAAACAGGAAGTGATTGAGGACTGCCAATCACTAGGAGATTTCTTTAGAGATGATGCACATTCCTCCTTAGAATATGTCAGCACGTATATAAGAGTCATTTTACCTCAATGATGCTGTTTGAAGTCCGCTCCTATAAAGAGCATAAATGACAGGGTTCTTCCTTGAATCCCTCTTTGCATATCAGCCATTCTTTTTCGTTGGAGAATATGGATGGGTGCTATTAGTAAGTTTGAGCGAGAGCCAGGTTTGAATCTATCACAGTTTTCTGCCTTCTTGCATGGGAACACGCTATTATTGTGATGTGAATACATGATATTTTGACAGACGTTGTGACTCAAATCACAAAGTGAACTCAAATACATGCAATACAAGAGGAATTACTTAGTCTTAAGGACACAGATAATACTCCATGGTTACAATCGCATCTATTCTCTGTCTCGATTCTCTCAATTGGTGATGTGTGTGTGTGTGTGTGGTGGCGGGGGGGGGGGGGGTTAGTACAAGTAAAGTAGACCCACATTTCCTATTTCAATGTATAGTTAATGCTGACTATATCTTGTTTATTTCCCCGCTCTAATTCAGCTTGGTGGTTTCCCAATTTTCTTAACCTCTGATCAACAGTTGATCCAGTTTCGACATCGCCGCCATCTCCCTACAATTCCACAAGGCACGGAAGTTTACTTGTTGCCATATCTACATGTATGTTCTCCACAGAAATGTGTTAAGAAGCTAGCATCCTGATATGCCTTTGGATCGTTGTCATAGAGTGACCACACCGTATCCTCTTGATAAAGAAATACGATGCACTTTAATATGTATAGTGTGTATGTATAGACGCACTGTTTATTACTCACCTTGTATTTTCCTAAGTAATCAATTGAGCATGGAAGCACTGCCGTTTGTCCGGCGACGACTGTGACGTTGACCAATGGGACATCAAAGGTAGGCTCCAACCCCAGCACTGAAAGCAAGCGAGACATGAAGAGATTAGTT
Organism: Sthenelais limicola; assembly: GCA_942159475.1. NCBI lineage: Eukaryota > Metazoa > Annelida > Polychaeta > Phyllodocida > Sigalionidae > Sthenelais > Sthenelais limicola. The sequence goes on along the minus strand of OW804096.1, from coordinate 108,065,175 downwards.
TATGACTCACTATGTGGTCTGTAGCAAATTCGGGAATTCGTAAAAAGAGGCGATATGAATAGTATCATGAAGTCTCATGAACTGTGTTTCAACTAACATATTTGTAAATATTCTTAAGTATAACATATTGTAACCGGTACTTAATTGCTTTTGCTTTATTTCATGCGATTGATCTGATGTAACGTTTAACCTAGATGGATTTCTTGAATGATATATATGTTGTATTGAGACTCCCATCAGGTCATTAAAAAGGCTTAGACTTTTAATGGCCGATTAAATAAACAATTTGAAAGAACGCAAGGCGGATTGAGAATGGAATAGAAAGGAACATGTTTACTGTTTTATTTTCTTTCTGACGAATACAATTTGCGTGATGGAATACCAAGCTAATCAGCATTAATTACTGGTTTAGCTAAGAAATCACACTTTCAATGGTATGACCTAGTTTCCTGAGATATAGCAGGGTCTATTAAATCCATAATTATAGACACACATGTTGATCTTAATTAATATGAGGTATGACCGTTTGTCTTAGGCAAGTGCTTGGAATAAACCCTCTACTGATTGCTTTACGCCGTCATTAATTACTGCAGTGTGCATATGTGAAAAGTATAGTTATTTCCTAATCGGTAACTGTCAATGCTTTCCTTCTTGAAATTTCCCAATTTCATTAGTTATTGAATTCAAGCACCACTCCAGGATGTGAAATGATGGAATATCCTGAAGATCAAGAGGCATTTTAAGAAGAAATGAACAGGCGTCTGTTCGTTTAAAGCATTTCTAGAAGAGAAAGGGGGCTTAGCGCCTAGATAACTAGTTCCTGCAGCTAAAACAAGGGCCCATATGGACCCTTATTCATCCATCATACTGGGACCAGCAATTACTAGCGACGATGACGGTAGATAATGGCTCTCTCCAGGGTGCACAGGCATGCACTGGAGAAGGCTGAAGCCACCTGCATACCACCACCTTCTCCTTCCGTGCTTTCCCCATCGCCAAAGGACCAGGTCCGTCGGTCCTATGGTCTAGCCTAAACCACTAATACTGATCCCCCACTCAGCCTCGCCAAGCCGCCAAGTGATTAAAATACCAGATGGACACACTGAGGACATGAAAGTGGCAACCTTAAATGAGCCGAAAGAAACACATTAAGTTCGACTAATATGTAAACTTATACAGAATCAAAGGAGATTCAGCCACCGGAGATCTGCCCAAAAGTAGACCCCTGCCGGAAGTTGTATTGATTTCCTTCGAGCCGCCGCTTTGAATTGTCCTGTTCCAAGCATCTCCTCGGTCGATAGGGTTTTAGAAAGCCAATTGTGCAAGAGAGAGAACCCAGTACTTTGCCAGAGTTGCCAGGTCGAATTACTTGATCGCCTGTAAGGCAAGCAACACGCTCTTGTGCCTCGACTGCAGTGTTGGGGTCCCTAAGGCTCCTTACGGCTATATTATGTCCAACTACACTTAAATGGCTCTATTTAAACATCGTTTTTCCGAAGACATTCCCCCTGAAATGGCATGGCCTTAAGTATACTTTTTCTGTATCGCATACCTGGTTTATGGCTTTATCGGAAGCATGCAACATAATGATTGGGTATCTAAGTTTTCATTATTTCATGATTTGTTAAATTTGATACAGTTTTTATTGTATATACGAGAGCTATCTCAGTGAATTGCCCCCGTTGCATAACAATCTGCGAGCGCAATATCAACATTGAAAAAGCTACTCGCAGATTGTTATGCAACAGGGGCATAATTTTACAAAAGATCTCAGACATCTTAATGTATTTTTCGAGGCACAGGACCATATTTACAAGACCTTATGCGATAAAAGTAGCATGCTCAAACGATGACGGTTTAAGCAGTACACAGGTGCACTATGCATTTTATTCTCATGTTTTCTATCCTCTTAAACACGGGTTTAGCTCCAGAATATACTTATATTGGTCAGCCAAGTTGCTCCCGCGCCATTCAAAATAGCACTAAAAGCAGACAATCATAGGGACTGTCCATTTTAATGAGGTGTTGGGAGCAGAAAAGGTCATGTCCCAAGTGGTTATGTCCGATCAAGGCTATCGTTATGATGTGTGCAAAAGCTGGTTATACTGTGTTATACGCGATATATGTATTGGAGTATCGCGTTATCAATTTTCATTTCAATGACAACTAGTTATCCGAAAAACGCCAATGCTTGGTATGTTCATTATGATAGAAATACTTCTGCCATGGATTTGCAAATAAGATAGAACTGTATGAGTGGGTGAACTACGAGGTGCTTATTCCATGACTCACGTCAAATCTGTATTTCATATATCCAACAAGCGGCTGTAGGCCACACGTTTGGATGTGAATTGCACGAGTAGTTCCAACCTCAAGTAAAAGTCTTTCTTTATACTACGACTTTGGAAATAACAGGAACATTGCCATTCTTATGGTAGTGTCATTCCAGCAGAAGCAGTTTGCGATGCCCATTTTGTCTGAACTTGCAAAATCCCAAGTCGCAGTGAAATAAACTCGTCTCTGATTGGTCTGACGTCATCAATCACGGCAATATTGACCAACCACAGACTTGCTTACATCGGCGGTCACTCCTTTTTTAGTGCACGTGTATAACCAATACACTTCTAAAGGAAATAACCTATTCAGGGATATTGTAGGCCTATATATATTTTTTTTTAGAAAAATGTTATTTGCTTACATCGTCGGGCTGGTAGAAATTCTGCCATTGGGTCACAATGATCTCATGATACACAATGGCAAAAGGACATACACAATTTAACGAGTATAAGACAGCAGTCTTTTACCATTTATATAATAGACAAATTCAGTACACATAGACTAGAAAAGAATTTGAATGCCCATGATTGATACATGTATCCATTTTATCGTAAAAACTTAATCAGGCCATAATCATCTAGATTTGGCGCAACATTTTTTTGTACATTTTTGCCTTCGACATAACAATAAAAAATATTTTAAAAATACGTACGAGTATAAAAAGTTGTTTTTCGTTATAATTTACTTGTTTCTACTACGAAGTATTCTACCAACCTGGCATGTTTACTGCTCAGAGTACATATATACATACACATGTATAATATAGTCGATCGTCATCTAGTGAGTAGTTATACTAAGAAGGGTTTCGTCCCTCGTTGACGTTCCCATATAGTATAGTACTAACAATATGTAGATAGCCCTTCCTTTAAATTGTATTAGTACCAATACTAATTAGGCTATTTTTTAATGTTTTTTCTATTTTAATTGATAAGCTATGGCGTTTTGATCGAATGATAATAACTAAACATATGAAATACGCTAAGCCAATACAAATGCAATCAATTAAAATTCACTCCAAGGATTGTCCTCAGTTGAGTTGTCTCTACTTTACTCAATTTACCTTTAATAAAATACATGATTATTCTGTTTCCGGCCAAGGAGTTAGTGTCTAAATACCATGGCAATCGAACAGAAATAAGATTTTAGTATCGGACCATTCATGGTTATCTACCTTAATCATTTATCAATTAATACATAAATCAGAAAACAAGGCTTTCATCTATAACAATGCACACGAATTCATGCATAATTGCATTAGTTTATATTATATTATATAATATACGCAGTTTATGTTATATCTCGCATTAAGTCTCTTTCTGCAGCATGGTGAAATATTAATGCCACTCTTCGTAGTTTTAATAACTTGTCAGGGAGTATTATATTGCGATAGGCATCATCCATCTTGACAAACTAGACTTGTTTACTATACGCCCGTGCTCGCTTGGTAAAATATTACCTAATTTACCTGAATCGTCATCGAAATCATCATCATATGCATCCATATAGTCATAACCAGTGTCTCCTTCTGTCTGGGCTGAAAATCAGAAGGTAAATAAACACAAACATGTGAGAAAACATAGGATCAGGAGATTAATACGACAGTATGAGAATGTTAAAGGCAAGTACATGTTTTATATATGCAATATGTCAAACGCAACCAGTGGTCTTTCTTTTAAATTGAGTTCAAGGGGGGAGGTATTTCTCATGGAGCCACGGGACAAGGTGGCCTCGGTCTATTCATAATCTGGCACCATATTCGAGATAAGTTATACACTTGAGATTTAGATGTAGCTTATTTTTCCAAACCTTCAAGGAAATACAGATTAGTCATTCAAATTGAAGAGAAGTCCTTGAAATGAAAATAACCCTTTGTGTTGTTTCGCCTTCCTGGCTTGTAGGAGTGTGTTTATTGCAGCATCCCGACGACTGGAATCACCTGCTCTGGGGAACAGTGTGTTATTTTGGAAGCATAATGACATGGCTGGAAGAAGCACCAGGTGGTCATGAAGATTGCTTTCAGACAAGAGCTTGTTCTGATACGTACGGGATCTATTACATATAATGAAATCAGAGTATATCTTTTCCTATGGTCATCGGGAAAGCTAGCTCAAGTCAATTCAATTATTTGGCAGCCGTGCTGTGCGGTTGATATTACTCAACCATAATAATGACATGATTGCACATCATCAGTGTTGCTAGTTATATAATATTTAATACATCATCAGACTGTGTATGAATTATTGATACAGATAATTACATTATGGCGGTCCCTGGCTTAAAACTTACTGCTTGAGGATTACTTTATGCGTTATTTCTTTATTTTCATTGAGTTGGAGTCGGATCTGAAGCTGCTCTGATGGAAAAAATCCACGGGTCGATTTTGCTACGTTTAGCCCACGCATGCCCTATAGGCAGAAAACATATCTTGATAAAGGAACTAACAATCAAAGTCTAAATTCCTGTAGATGTCATATTACAATATGACGTTCCTCTTACCTACAAACTAATTGTATTCTTATACCGGTATAACAACTAGGCCTTTTTTATGTACAAGCCCTTCCGTGTAGGACTCTATAACTGTAACTACTCCATACGGTTATGATTTTATGACCAACATTTCCAATATAGACCGCAGCAGAGGTTTCTCAATGCATATCTACTGCAGGGAACAGAGAACAGCAAATGGTAAAGGCACAGTTAGATTAGACTCATTGTCGAACCTGAGTACGTGATGGATTAACCTACATCTCCTTTTATAAAGGTGGTTTAGCCTCTCAACCACCAATAATACACATGCATGGTATTCCTCCGTCCATATGGTATGACATAAACTGATCGATCGAACTAACAATAAAAATGCCAAAGTCTTTACTTTCTCGTATGGTTTCGAATCGATTGATAAAGCAGCCATCTTACATTTTTATTCTCTACCATGTCCCTTCCACCCTCCCATCCCTCGCTTGCATTTTGTTCTTTTATAAACATTCCTGCCTCTTCTTGAAGAATTCCTTAGTTTTTATCTCACGAGCTACCATTTGACAAAACGAGGGTATATGAACATAGCTAAAGGAAAGACCTGTCAAATGTATATGATGGATCGTAAGGTTGGCACAGGCTCGTTTCATTGCTCTCGCGTACCCTCCCTAAATCATTCATGGGTTATTGAAAGTAACATCTGCTCCTTCTATTACTGGATAACAACCCTGAGAACTATCAACATGGAGAGGGGGAGAATCTACTTAGCTCAAGCAAATTGAAGAACAAGGTGACAATAAAAGCAAAACAACAATAGCCTTCCCATGTAATTGTCAACACATTTATATGACACAGTTGTGTATCTGTCATCCATGTGAGGGAATAAAATTCTCACCGTTAGGGACACGCAATAGAAGGAACCTATTATTTGTGAAATGATTGCACCACCAGTGATTATTTCTTTGATTTTAGGAAGAAAAGCTACGGTGAAAGTTGATTCTCAGGGCATATTGACCCACGCCTTGATGTCTTAGACGACGAAAGCGGGTTGTTGTATTCGAACTGAGACCACTTCTTGCAGAAATACCTTATGAACCCCACGATGTCTACATGCAGTAGGTCTTTTGCCTAATATTGAGAAAGCTGAGGCACAAATTTAGCCTTCACTGTAGAGGTACTTGGGTTCATTGTTGTTATCAAAACAGAAACATCAAAGAATGCACTCATTAATGTACAACGTATCAAGTCCAGGATTCTAGCGCTAGCATAGTCCTGAACATTTGATGGATGATATACCAGCTCCAATGTGGCCCACAGAAATACAACTCCATCGAAAGATTTAAAAGTAATTCTCACATCAGCACACGTTTCTCCTGCTAGTAATATATCAATATCAATAGAAGAGAGAGTGAATTCTATGATGACGGATCGCAGCTTACCTTTCCGAGCATGCGAGGAATTCATATGAGGTAAATGGGAAAACATGTTTCGTTATCCAAGGAGGTTTGTTTCCATGCATCTATATTCTACGCAATTAAATGAGAATATTAAGCGTTGCGTTATTTCAGTTGGCTTTTTGCGGGATTGATCATCACTATCCAAGAAAACTATGGACGATCCCAAAACAATAATCTTCAGGCAAGACCTTCTTTTCGTTTTCTTGTCTTGAGTTGATGATGTGGCACATGCAGAGCCGGTAATGGGGTGTTTGGAATGCATATTCATATAAGAAAGGACTGCAGAAGAAGCACTCTGTCTGCTGTGGTGGTTCAAAGGTAGCTTAAAGAGCCTCGGTTCATCCTACTGGCCTAGGGCAACCCTGAACTCTCGTGAGTATTGTACCTCTTTCAGGTCCGCATTCCCAATTCCTTCACCCTTAATCAGAGTGTGCTGAATGTCTATCGTTAAGTCTGTCTCCTGAACATTAATCATGGCTGGCCTTCTAAGATACCTGTACACAGTCCACTCTCCCGGGTTGTAATTAGGAGATCTCTAGTGAGTGGTGGGCAGTGCCCCTGGTCCCGCTCCCCGTGGAGTCGTTAACGGAGAATAGCATCAATAGGTCACTGTGCCCCTGCCTCAGTGCCCCCAGAAGGGCATTAAAACACCCTCACACCTTCAGTAAGACTCGAGAGCCGTCATCTGTTCCCTTTCAGAAAACCACTGGCACGTTTCCACGGATTTATCATAGATTTAAGACTTGTTATATTTGGCTTAGTTTTACAGCGCGAACAGCAAACTGGATTTAGAATTTCCACACCAACAGGTCTAGCTTTTGGGATAAGGACACGCATGGGATGGAAAGAATCGATTTGGACTCATTTACAGGACGAGTGTGGCTGTTGACAATGTGGCGTTCGGCTACTGTATGCCTCCCAGGTATGTGATTCAAGGCGTATAATTAGAAATTGGAAGCCTGTTAATTCTGCTGAGCAAATACTGTCCACATAGCAGACCAACTCAGATCCAGTACATCTGGAACATCCTCACCGGACTTGGAAAGGCTTTTTACCCGAGTTTAGTTCATCTACGCATGCTCAGCACGCGGGTGACTTCCGGTAGGAAGGGTGGAGCAACTTATTTACTCTCAGCCCGGTCAAAAGCTAGCAAAGAGTAAGAGTGCTGGGGTAATAGCCTAAAGTATGGCTGGTACATAATGATTGTATTTATGGTGGATGAACCGTATTGAGAGGCATTTATATCACCATTGCGGCGAAGCTTTCTGGTAGACCTTCGACCGAAAATTGTATCGAACTAGAGAACCAATAACCATCATTTCCTTTTTTACACGATGCTAGCATTTTTATAACCATCTTTCCATATATATTGCGTTTATTACCCGAGGAAAATATGTGCCGTTTAAAACCAGTGTTTCATCATCGTAGGCAAGGCCTTGTTTTGTACAGAAATCATTGGGTTTATACTAATTATTTCACTTTTATCCTTTTAGAATACTGTATCAGTGAAATTACAAAGATAATGTATATCATATAGAATTTTTTTTAAATATTTTGACTGGCCACATTACATTACAAAATCATTATTTCATCTTCATCTTAAAGTGTAATGGCCCTACATAGCGTAATATTGTTTAGCGTCAGAGCCCCATTAAAATATTCATAACTATCGTTGAAAGTGGTCCTATTTGTTGTAAGACAACTTCGGATAAATGTATTTTGCATGATTTGACCCCTACAAAAACTATTTGCTCTTGAGAAATAGGCAACTTTGGAAAGAGCAAATGTCGAAATTCAAAACTCTGATTACTCTATACGTCCAATTAGCTTTCGTGAGATCCTCTATGAGAAAAAACAGTTAGGATAGATAAGTTTTCATAAGACTAGGAGTGTAAAACAAGTAGGCTGACGGGGATCTTTCCACTGATCCCCCATGCTTTCTCATCGTTGATCCCCACGGCATCGCCTCACCCATCCATTCACTACTAATTCCACCTGCCACCGTAAGGTACAGGGGTCAAACCAGACCGTACTACTCATTCCTATACATATATAGTGCTTCCCATGTACACCGAGTCATAGCGTACGCATACTATGTTGAGGTTGAGTAGGAAGGTGTATGAGTAGGATAGTAAAACTAAAGATAACATTGCCTCATATAAGTGATTGTGTGATGTAATATTTTGGTCAATGTACATTTACATAATCAGATATGGAGACGTAGACGTACTTTAAAGAAGATACTTCTCTAGACTATGGGTCATTTTTTTAATTGCGATGTTTTTGCTATGTAGGGATCTGGGAAGGGGGGAGGCGACTTTAGAATACACTGGATATGTATGTTCTGTCCTTGGATCATAACAAGCCTTGAGCCTTCCGGAAAATTCTATTCCAACAACATCAGAATTTTGATTATATCGATATAAATCACAAAAATGTATCCACTCTCATATCATGAATATAGAGGCATGGAAGTTGAATATGAATTATTCTGCGTGTCAAGATTGTCAGGCAATTGCTGCGTCCCATTGAGAGACACATTCGAGTGCCATTTGTTGGAAATACGTGAAAGACTAGATATAAAGCTATACGGGGTTTACCCTGGGCGCATTCAAAGAATAATATATATAAGCTTGGCTATTTTCGTAGAATCGATGTCTTTGAAATCAATTTAAAGTATATGATGCTAGAAAATTGCTTTTACATCCCATGAATATTAAAGCAAATGACATTTCAAGTGGTTCCACCAGCATGGGAGAAAAACACAATATTCTGTCTCGTATCTTCTATCTCTATTTGATTCCATTTGAGGATGATGAATCTCTAGAACATCAATTTATCTTGGATAGACGGTACCCACTATGAGTAGTATCAGATAACCCCAATCTACTCACACCTATCATCAGAATGACTTGATGTTTTATTCATACCAGATACATTTACTCATTTGTCATCACTATTATCAATCCATTATCACCGCGGGTGTGATCTGTTTTTTAACATTGGCGTTTCGAATGGCATATTACCAAGCTTTTTTACGGTCAGAGAATGGGTAGATTTTAAGCGCCCTCTAACGTTTGCTTTGGACCAAAAAGAGAGAGGCCTTTGTCAGCAAGGAACTGGACATAGCTGTATTGAGACCCGAACACAACCTAGGACATCCCTGACCCTCCGAATCCCATCACTCTGAAATTTGAGCCGCGTGGCAAGTAAAGACATTGGCTGGCTGGCCTTTTACAGCCATAAGGCCGGGTGGATGTTACTGCTGGGTGGATTAGATTCCTTACCCTGGGGGTACAACCGGATGTGTGATACCATCTAAAAGACTAAAACAATGACTTCCATCAGTAGATTATAGTTTTACTGGTTTCTATTGTGATACACATGATATGTAGTATTATGTTAAGTATTAAGTTATTATAGATAATATGCATGTTGCATAACGGGAATATTTAGTTCCCGTGCGTGTTAGATAACTCAGTTTCTGGAGCTCAAACATAGGAATGTTCCCATCATAACTGCTACAAGCCGCATTTAGCACAAGTCGCAGGATTCCGATGTCGAGTTTCGTGCAGTGAATGTCTACGGGATCCTGTGGCTTTGCCAGATAAAGTAGAAAGCTTTGGTCCACGCCTTCTTATATACGATGTACACTAACACAGACAGATCTCTACCTTGTATGTACGGGATGGGCGCTCCATTTCCCACAACCATCGAGGGGATATGATATGATAGTAGAGGACATTTCAGAAAATAAAGCCTGATTATCTCTTGCAACCCCCATGAATCCACAGGCGGATATCTTGAGGACACCAAAATATAATCGATCAAAATCTTCCTCACCCTCCGGTGGGCCAGAGGGTGATACATCATGACAGAAATGGGATGTAAGGATACTCGGTACAGATCGCTCCATCCCAGAAACTAGCCAGGCTCACTACGTTATCTATGTTAGTGTAGAATGATGGATGCCAAGAAAATGTTTTTGGAACTAACAAAGACACATTATGCGTTCATTCATAGTATAAAGTTAACACATGAAACGGTACTTTGAACCTTCAAAATGACAGAACTCGGTAACAGGATTGTCTGGTACTACATTGCCTAGTGGTAGAGTCATACAGAAGAGGCGTATTGGTCCATATGAATCAGACAGGTCAAGCAGTGGAAGTGATCCATTGGCATGTGGGTCTATCTATGATCCTCTGTGATACCCTAACATCCTACATGGCTGGCTGTAGCCCCTGTACATCATCAATCTCACACCTCTGTATGTATCAAGTACGAGCCTCAGCAACAAGGCTGAGCCTACAGTCCTTGCCGGTCCTCATGATGAATTTCATATCCAGCCTAAATCAGCATATGAAATTTGAAATGTCATTTTGGTATTTAAATATGCTTTGCACCATCGATTTCAAAACGTACTCTAGTTTCTGCCAGGCCAGGCCTTCCGAACTTGAAATATTCATACGCAGCCAGAACTTTCATTGCCTGCAATTCGCTTAGCTGTCGTTTAGCTGTCAGTATGAATTTAGTATTGTTAAGCTACTTCCCAAGCTAGCCCATTTGAACTCATGAATCTCGAATTCCACAACCGCACCTTAAAACACACAACACCTGATATCGCGGATTAAATCAATGAACGTTAGAGTGAAGATAAGAAAGATCATCTTAAGTTGTGAAGTCTATACTGGAGGTGAAAAGCTACCTCTCTTGATTTAATCAGCTAGCCAGACCGGCAAGCTGATAAGCAGGGATATCACCTGATACCCACGCGCCAAGAGACCACCCCTATCTCAACACTCCAACACTGACCCTCCCAGATACAACACCTGATAAGCGCCTATGGATCATATAAAACGGGATTACTGGGCGCTAGATAAGATACCCCCGCGCTATCCATTATCGCTAGAGATATCAATAGAAAGAACGGACTTCTGACATAGATAGACAAAGGATTTAAATTGATTATTGCCTCGGAGCTAGTTTCTATTGCATGTCGAATTGTCATAATAGACAAATCTCACGTTTCCAGTGTAATAAAGGCGAGAGAACAGCTATTCATATCCAGAATTTATCCACGTATGATCGACATAAAAACATGAGAATATTTAAATAGCCAGGCAGTACGTCTATGGTTAATGTTGCCATTAAAACAAGGCATTAAAAACCTTGAATGCTTTCCATATACACCTTCATATTCGTGTGCCCGAAGCGTTCTAACAGGTTTTAAACCTTTTGATGGAAAGTAACAGCTGATTAAATATTGTTATATACTCAAAACGCATCTTGGGTTCATATGCCTTACAGTAAAATAATTATGATAGGCAGATAGTCAATGTCAATGCCTAACTTAAAAAGGTATAAATAAGATGATGGTGCATGTGTATCGATTTATACTCGGTGTTGTGAGGAGGGGTATAGCGAAAGGGAGGCTTATTAAAATAAATGAATGGTCGATTGTAGGCAATTGCGACAGGCTTCAGGGTATGGGAAAAGCTATTGTATACTCCATCCTGGCATATAGTCTTTGTCATCAAAAGATATAGGAAGGTAATAGGCATTATCATTACTGGCTCTTGGAAATTAAAATAAAAGTTTGCTAATGCTGTAGGCAGCTGCTAAATAAGGGAAGAGCGCGGAGACATGCCTAAGCCCTTCGCCATTGTTGCCATTAGTCATCCGAGATCAAATGGGCTTTTGATCTGCCCATAGGGAACGAAACAGGAACTGGCAAAATGGCTGGGCTTAAAATTCAAGGGGGAAATTTGATTCAATTCCCAACTGTAGCTTTCGGACGGCATTAAATCCACTTGAAGCCCTCAATAAGTGAATGTCAGAGTGCTATTAAGGGGGCATCTGGGTTGGTTATGTATTATGAATATACCGTTGTAGCTGGCGCTGTCCATAGACTGCGTGCCAACCCAAAGGGAATTGGAACTGGCATATGACCTGCCGACCTTTGAGCACGACCTCGGGTATAAAGGATCAAGTCAGAGGTCATTTGTTTTCCCTGACTCTGATTTATTTCTCCTGTGATTAATCAGACCCATGGCAGTTGTCTGAAATTTAAATCCCAACATCCGGCGTTGTGGATCAACAAGTAATCGGATGCCTTAATAATGCGCCTTTATTGGCAGACCTAATGTTGATAGGCACCATTAAAATTGGCGGACCAGTATTTATATTGTCTAGGCAGGCTAGGAGATGTAATTGGTTTTGAACACTCGCTCATGAACACGTCGACTAAGTGTACAACCATCATCAGCCACTCTAAACCCATGTAATGACCATTCATTCGCACTACTAATCGCTTCTGATGTCATCTCTGCGAAGACGCAGAGATGATATCTAATCAGTTAGAAGACATTACTAAGATGGGCGTGAGGGTACCTTTGTTCTATCTCCCTCTCTCTTCTGAGTCTCCAAAATATCCAGATTACTGCCACAGTTAAGGAATCCTCGTAACTGATAAGGAGCAAGGGTTCTTGAATATCATTTCTGAAAAATGTTGCCATTGAAATAATTACCATTATCAGATGTACCACTTTCCAGTCGAAAAGCCACGTTATGTCAAGTCATTTAGATGGGGACTAAATGAGAATGAGACCAAATTCATATTGTGTACTTTTCCCTAAGATTTCAAATGCTGGACCAGATGGTTGCGAGTCTCCAAAGAAATTACACCTAAACATAGTTAAAACATAGCACTACAGATAAGCTATTCAATGTAGTCGGTCCTATTCTAAGGCCTGTACATCCATCCTTTTGTCTGGCCTGCTTGGAAATCAAACCGACCCTGAATGATCATGAGGGCCGAAATACAAGGTTTGTGGTAGTATGGTTGTATCTGCCACTTCTCTTACCCACATACTCCCTTTTGGCTTGGCAGATATGGCCTTGTCCCCCGAGGAGGTGCAACACTATAGCCAAGTAATAGGACCTACAATACTCCAACGTTCATCCTTGTAGCCAGGCTAAAAAAGAGAACATGGCTGTACAGTCTGTACAATTTTATTTGAACTCAATCGTACATTTGCGTTCGGTTCAAATAATATTATCCACCATCTGTTACCAGACCCTTGTTACAATGGGAAATATTTTGAGCACTGCCTCACCGGGTTTATGTCCGGTCATATTTCTGCACTGATGCAATTCCAACAAGCAATGCCCGGAAGGTTGGTGCCTCCTCAGGAGGACTGTAGGGAGGGAGCACACCTCAAATGAAATGGCAGACATTTTGAATCGCTTTTCTCGTCCCAGCTTACAGTATGTCGTTCTTCTGTACTGTGGGAACGTAATGGCTTGGGAAGGTTATTGGATAAAATATGCCACCTTTTTATAGGGATCAATTATCACGGCCCTGTAATCACACCAGCTCTGTTTGCATTTAGAATTTTCATATTATTCACTGACTGATCCCTGAGGGGATTAGCAGTCGCCAGCGCTTTTCGCATGAAACGTGATATTACCAAGGGCCGAACTGGCCAAAATAAGTCATTACCTCGCTGAATTTGACAGCATTGGGAATTGGCATAAGCATAGGTGGTTATTTGATATGAATCGCCAATGTAATAGGGTGTGTTTTTCACACTTCGGAACAAGCTGTATTGGCACGGTTGTGAGGGATAGAACGGAGAGGGCAGTCAATATAGGCACCGAGCTCGAACTAATATTTCCAACTATGGGTAACAATCATCTCATATTAGTCATAGGTAACTAAGGGGAGTTGTCGGCTACATACCAAAGAAAGAAGCTAGAGAGCGAGGTTTGTTCAAAAGCGCCAGTGCTCAGCCGCCTGTATGGTGTTGGTTGACTTTATAGGAAGGCCCTAGAGTGTAGTTATGAGTAGTATATGGTTCTTGGCTGCTGGGGCAGGCTGATTGTATGAGTCCCCGCCAGCCTCCAACAGGTGCAAGGCCTCTGCGACGGCGTGCGCCTTGCGTCTGCATATTTAATCCCCTCAGTCACATGTATGTGTACACTGTACATGGCTTAGGCTGAATCATTTATGAGCTTCCTTTCTCTACATTCAGCTACTGTGTATACAGAAAAGGCTCACCTCCTCTTTTTCCGCTCTTGATATCACCTTAACCTTTGGATGAGCTAGGATAAGGTTATAAATGGGTTCATAAAATATGGCTTAATATAAATGATGTTATATAGAGCAAGTGACAGCACCCAAATTTAGCACGGTGATCCCACCCTCGTCTCGCATACGTTTGGCGAGTTTTATTGCAGTGTCACGTCACCCGCTTCAAATCCTTGCCATTTTCCAGGTTAGAGCAACAAGACCATGCATTAAAGTTAACCCTGAGCTACTATAACTAAATGTCCCACATCGGACAAAAATGTCAAGTATCGGAGTATTTGGGTTGAAAATCGCATCGGCGGTTGAATAATCACAGACAGAGCCCCTGAGAGAGGACTTCAATTTCCACAATCTGGAATTTCATTTTAAAACGGTTCACATTATCACAGTTGATTATAAAATGCAAGTCCAATTTCATGCAGTTGTGGCTAAGATCATACAGTTATTTAACGCATGGGACTGATGGATTGGCTGTCAAAGGCCAGGCCTGGCCCCGGTGGGTCTATAAGGCAATAAAGGGTATAAAATATTGGCTCAGTACAATAATAATGATGAATGGGCAATGGTGAAATAGACAACCTTTCAACCAGCCATAATTTGGTTCCTAAATTCTAGTCAAATCATAGCAGTCAGACTGTGGACTGTGGAAAGCTATTTTAATCCAAAATATGGCAAGTACTTATAAAAATGTTGGCTAATGGTTTTGAGATTAAATATGGCGGATAATTGAAAGCGTTTGAGTTTATACCCATATATCCAATGTTTACATATTCCATAGCATTTAGAGTATTATAAATTATTGGATATATTGTATTCCAGCTCAGGAATTCCGCCCGAGGTTCAAATATAAAATGATTATCAAAAGAGGTTATAGACATGTGTGTCAATAATAATAGTGTACCAATAGTTCCAAATGTTAGGCCAACTTCTGAAGATTTTATCATGTATAGTTACGGAAAAACCGATGCATCAAACATGATAATTTGTGTCATACAACAATGAAGATGATTTAGCTAGACGTTGTAATATCATGATGCATGATGGATTAAATAGTGTGAATCTCCCCCTGGAGAGCGCGAGAAATGCACTCATTTATCATGATCTGAAGGGTCCAACATGATGTGTGTTCTGATCAATAAATGTTGTGATAAAACCAGCCAAATGGTGGAGGGAATACGAGGGTAAGAAAAAGTAATTACCGAGATAAAAACGGAAAGCGCTCCCGTGCATTTGTGACACGTGCTTCTCATTATGGGACGCGTGGTAGCCGGTACTCTTAGACCACACAGGCGAAAAAGGGACCCACTTACCAGAGATACGCGACACAAGAACCATTTTAATATCCAGTATTATCCTTCACATATTCGATAACTAACGCCCGAATCGATCTTTCCACATCAGGGGTTGTGTACTCTTAATTCTGTGTCTGATGAAGCCAACGCATTTTGCAGCCACTTGCCACAGACATATCAAATGGAACAGCGATATGAAGAACTTGAAGAATTTTATATCCAAAGAATTAACACATTGGCATACATGTATATTCTACTTTGAGGGATGGTCAGTGAAAGGGTTTCTTGGCTTTTAGTACTGACTCACAATTTCCGGGGTCAAAGGGGCAGTTTTTGCACAGGGAAGTGCGTGCATGAATGTTACTATAGACCTGGCGTGTTGACGAATTTATTGAGTAATCTCGTATGAAGTGTATGTATGACTAACTATGGTTATACCATATTAATAATTGTCACATATCATTTGGGTTATGATGGGGATACATATATATAGGTTGCATCTTTTGGAACTCGCACAACAAAGCATTCAACGCTATAAGTAGGGACATATCATCATTCGGTAAAAGTTAATTACACATAACATGTATGTATGACTAACTATGGTTATACCATATTAATAATTGTCACATATCATTTGGGTTATGATGGGGATACATATATATAGGTTGCATCTTTTGGAACTCGCACAACAAAGCATTCAACGCTATAAGTAGGGACATATCATCATTCGGTAAAAGTTAATTACACATAACATAAACTTTCATAAATTTAAATAATCCTCCATGACATATGTACCTCCCTGAATTTGCTTCGTTCAGAAGAAAAGTCGCCTATGCTTAGGCCGCCAACTGTATGGTAACGTATAGGTATATATGAGTCTATATCTATATCTATAGCCGTGAGGCTTTAAATGCCATTATAATTTCCAAACGATACAAACTTGTGTTATTATTTTTATAATTGTCACCACATCATCTACTATACTCCTATTTCAGAAGATGGACGATGAGAGATACCGTCATTGATCAGTTAGAGTGTTCTGTTTCGAGGCTAACCTCAAATCTATAACATAATGGTTTATACAACATTAAGTCCATACTGCAACGCCATCGTTCAGGTAAGCGTTGGCCATGGCGTTGTTTATTGATTCTAGACCCTACAATGAAACAAGTGGGACTTGTTCGAGTCCCCTCTGTCCATTAAACAATTTAGCAGTCTATCAAGCAGCTATTGGTTTAGGATAGGTTGGGACGTGTTAGAAGATCAGTAGGTGAAGGTAGGTGGTGGCCAGAAGCTTAGAAAAGTGAGTTGTTGGGAGAAGGGAGGGAAAGGGAGGTGGTAGAAGGGCAAGTGTGTGTTTGGAAAATATCACAGGCACAACGCACTTTATGAGCAGCCAATAAGTCTCCTCTATGGCCCGCAAAAGGCAGTGGTATACCATTACTCATCTTTGCATACCATAGCAACCGGTAGCTATGACGTATAGGCTCACCAGTCTCCGGGCCATATAGGCCGATGAAATCATTAATAAAGGCCAGTATACTCTCAGGATCAGACCCATACTAGAACATGGTCTGAATAATCCACCACAACGTAACGCATCTTCACGTGCACATCGAAAGGTCTTCTACCTTTCTTGCCTTGCCTAAATAAACTTCGTCAAAGTGAGTCTCTAGGCTCTTTTCCCGCGAGATGGAAATCGGTCCAACAGGAAAAGCCATGTATTGGCCCAACATATGTGACATATGATATAGCAATGCCCATAATGTTAAAATCCCAACCTTAATGTATGGTTTGTTTGAATAAGGTTCGATGTTTTATATAATTATATATGTATATGATATAAGGGAGAGGGGAGGGGATTTATTTGTATAATTATATGCTGTTTCTAATCCCCTCACTCTGTATTCGTCACAATTGCTCGGACTTTTCATGTGTCTAACAAGCCGTCGGACACAGGGAGACTGAAAGTATACTGCAGAAATATCCTATGTATTTAAAAGGCACCTATATCTTTCCCTGCGTTAATTTCGCATCGTTTCATGTTACTCGAGGAAACCCTAAGAAAACTGCCGTTATCTCACATTCCTGACATAAATAATTTGTCTGACCCTTGCTGCATCCAGCGATGCCACAGGAGGAGTCTGACAAGCAGGAATTATCCAGAGATATATCAATTGCTAACCCCACCCCATTTACAAACCCCTCACGCCCTCCTGTTATGCCAGGTCTTATAACTCCCACTCTTAATCTTACAATTGAATATTAGCCCACAACGGCCTAGACAGTCCAATTTCCATCTCCTTTCAGTAGTTAAAGCATGGGAAGGCGGGGGAGAAGGAGATGATGCATTACAGTTATGAGAGGTCAGTGCTAAATTTGTGTTGGTCATTGACAGCTAGCGCCGACTCCGGGTCAGGGCTTGCTTCAAGGGTTGACGGGAACGAGTGACAGATTGTTGGGCTCTGGAAATAGCCTGACGGATATACAGCAAAAAGCCCCGGTGTAATTGCTATAAAGCCATCGGTATATTGGACAAGATTATAAATAGAGGCTGTGGAGGCTTAGGGCTTATACACAATATCGATATCTTGATTTAGCGTAGTTGCTCTCCTCACCAATTAATTCCCCCTGATCCTGATAGACATTTCACAGTGTGTAAAATAGTTTTATTCGGCTTTTTTTCTATGCAATTGATTCATTGTATTGATACTATCTGACTTAGATGTGGCAAGAATATTGTTTTCCTTGTATGTGTAGTATGTGATTGTGAGATGGTATACAGATCGTATCAATATAAGACAAGTAGGGAGTGCAGGAAAGCGGCTATGGTAATGAATACCCACCTAAATAAGGTCAAGGGATCTACATGAGGTATATCTTCGCACACCCTTCCTTCTTAAATCATACAAGTATCGCCATTGTTTTGACTGGTATTATATATATATATCCTCCGGAGAAATCTCTTTTTACTACAGTCCGCTAAGACCACTTTGTGGTCTATTGTGTTGGCCGTATCATATTCTAATTTATATTCCGCGGATGTTCCATTTTGATGTGGAGGGAGTGTTCAGCATCCATGCCGATGAAACATGCGTTGCATGGTTACATAAAAGAATAAATAATCAAGGTCTAGATGTCATTCAGGGAACACCATGGGTATCATGTTATGGAACCATAGTATCATGGATATGGTATTCCTTGATAATAATTATCTTCATTAACTCAGTAGAACATCGCGACATACCAAAGCCACCAAGGTGTTTATTTTCCCACATGTTTTTCTTGACCTTAGTCAGGTCTAATATAGATTATTCTCAAGGGGTAGCGGCTCCCATGAAACTCAATTCTCACACAACAGGCCAGTCTATCATATATTATATATATTTTATTCCCATATAGCTTTCATTGTCTGATGTCCGTGAGTCTCAGTGTGACTCTCCCAAGTCGCGATTTATTGAGGCTACTGCTTGTGGCTAGTGGTTTATGTGACTGGGATTTTGGCTAAGTCCTTGTTTAGATCAGATAGTGTCCCTATAAAATGCAATCCGGATCGAACTGATCTGCCTTAAGGCTTGGCTTACCCTTCTATCTGATGAACGAGGTGGGCGCATGTCTTTGCTAGAGACCATCTAAGATGAATTGATGAGCGATCTTCCCTAATCCATTCATATGTATTTGGAAGCACGTTATTTTTGTTCCTCTTCCTCAATTAGAAAGCCACAATTATATCCCATGTACGATGTTTGGAATGAGACAGTATTTAGAAAGCATTTGATTGGTCTTTTTTGTTTTATTCAGTTGGTATAAGTATTTTACCTATGAAAACTTAGATTATAATTTTTAAAAATAAAGTGGTAAACATCTACCATTGAGACAACTGACATTTCCAAGACAATGCATGCATGCCTATTTTAAATTCCCTCCAGCTAGAAGCCAGGCCTCAGAGCCTTTCTCCGCACTATGAGAAAGCTTTTGTTTTCCTGCCAGAGGAAATCCATTGACCACTAAGCCCTAGCGAGGTCCAAGCCAATATGGTCCCCTTCTACGAGCCTACCCAAGGGCAATCCATTATTAAATACCGTGCGCTTCCCGGAAAGCCATATTTCCTGATCTGTGACATTTGAATCCGGATCATGGACAGGTGAATGTCAACGGGACTTCTATTATATTCCACCGAGAGTGGGCAAATATTGGAGACCAGTTCGGACCTAATGGTCATCTAGATTGGTAATCTGGTGATGGCAATGGTCAGGCCTTGTCCTATATGCCTGCGGCAGGACCTCAACATGCAACCTGTTTCTCTACCTCGCTTCCATCTTATCCATCTGTATATGTTTAGAATATACACAGATATTTTCGCGACTTGCAAGAATACATATATGTCAAAGGAATACCATTTAAGAGGTCAGGTAATCAATAATAGGCTGAATCTGGCGTTTTATTCGATAAATATAAGGCATATTGTATCTGTGCCGACATCACCGAAGTATTGGGGTGTTTTTGCTTTATCATTTAAAATCCATCCAACTCACACCGGCAAAAAGGAGATCAATGTTAGATGCAGGTGTGTCAATGATTGCGTATATGAGCGGGACATGATTCAGGTATAATGCCGAATGATCCATTAGTATTTTCTTTCTTCAGAAGGATAATTTTCCTATGGAGGAGGAGAGAGACACCGTAATGTGTGACTGTACCGAGTTCAAAGACTCTAGAAAATTATTTTCTCCCCACTGCTTGATGATATTGCAGCTAATGAGAGTGGCAGTGGTAAAACCACGTTGTGATAGGCAGTCGATTTTCTGCCAACATAAACACATTATTGCTACAGACCTTTGATGTTGTTCTGTAGTGCAATCAATTGCAACCATCCTGCTTTTTTAGACCTAACCACAGGAATGCTCGTCCTAGGACATCAATGGCAGACAGTGAAGATGGTATTGAAGGCAGAAGTAGGACAGCCCATCCCATCTATCATCACTCATCGACTCAATATTCAGAGATCTGATTTGTGATTTAAGCTTGACTGGATGTAGGCAGAAAAAATTCATATTCTTCGCTTTCCCATACCCCACTTCCCTATCTTTCCATTCATACAGAAATCAGCTGCTCATTTGGTTGGTGGAATTTACTTCCAAATTGCTGAATTTCCTCCTCATGATTTGAGACATGGAGGAAAAAGCTGTCCTTCCCTCCTCAGACCCTGTCTACTACTGTGCACCATCCCCTAGAGTTATCCGACCCTTTGAACAACACCGGAAAAGGAAATAATAAAATATTCACAAAACAACTCTATCCAGGAACGGAGTCGTTGGAGATGGGGCGTAGGCATTTGGCAAAAGGTCCAAGACGGTTGGGAATACCCTAAGAAGAGTCCTTCTCCTTTTCCCCATACTGGTCGCGAACATCTCTTCAATAGACATACAAAATGAAAGCTTTTTAGATTGATGAGATAACATCAATCTAAGTAGTTTGGGGGGATGTCTGTCAATCATTGATAGCATCTTGGCTCCTCCCATCCTGGATATCAGTGTGAAGAATCTGTTGATTCTGATATAAGCAGATGGGATCAGAATCATGCTGGTAATGGCTGGGAGGTGGAGGGGATGGCGTTTAGGTGTGAATTAAAGGGTAGACCATGTGTGAATTAAAGTGGCAAGTTGAGAAGTAAGATGCCTCATATGCAAAGGTGTTAAAGGGGCCCACAGAATTACATGGAGTGACCAGTCAGATATGGGATAGGGATTTCATGTTTTCTGTCTCCCCTTCCTCTCCCTCCTACTATCCCTCCCTCTAAAACTATACATTCAACTGACATCAATCTTTGTTTCCCTTGGAAATGCAATCTTCTGCATGAACCGGAAATAAATAAATGTAAACTGATCACTGTTAACTAATTCTTGTTTTTAACATTGTCATGCACATCGAAATTGATTAGCCATGGTAACATGATTTACCTAACGATCAAATCGAATATTTTGCCGTCACAATTTCGTATTGTAAAACGAAATTGGACATAAGACATTCATCGCAGAAAGGCAGGCTTTTTACAGACTCTAAACCCATTGTGTTGAAAATGGTGAAATATTACCGCTGGACGATTAGTGGTTTCCATGTCAGTCGAGGGGGAATACCAACACTCGCCTGAGAAGCTCTGTGCGCCTCAGGGTAGCTTCGGCTCGACCCGGACTCAATGGACCAATTTGTAAATGTAGCCCCAACATTCGCCAGTTGGAACGAGGTATTATTTGGTGGAAAGAGAACGACTAGCCTCCCATGCATGCATGTGAATCAAGCACGTTCGTGTGGAATACAGGAGACATGCTAGTTAAGTTCCATGCTTGCAATAGAAATAGTAAATAAACATAGACAATCGCGACATTTAGCGCTGAAGCACGATCAGTTATCACATTGGTGAATATAGTGGAAGAGAGAATGTTCTGCGTTCATTACACAATTGATTGTTTATATCGCTATGTTCTGAGAGGCATAGGTCGAGATACGGGCTATGAATATAGAATTGCATTTTTTCTGAAACACTATAAAGATTGCTCCTTGGTTCAGTAAAAACCTGGTTCGTATTACAATGCAGGTTTGGCAAGCATGAAAGTCAATATCAATTTCTGCAATTGTAATAAATCTATGGACACTGTCACGCGAGCCTATATATCATGATACCATGACCATGAAAGATAACAGATTCATATTCATTGAATGAACAGTAGTAATGTACAGAAGGGAATAAAGTATACATATCGGAATGGGACCACAGGATGTTATCCATAACATGCATATATTACATTTTGTGATGCAATGGGTAGGGAGTATAGACCCTAACGATCCAATCCACTATGCCCACTTAGTCGTACATTACATGAGCGAAGGCCTCGCTATAAACAGACTGATGCTATAAGAATTATGCTCACGGAGGCTGATTGGAAATGTCACTGGAGCACAGCAAACAATGATGCTGTTCGAATGGTAGCAGAATATATATAAACCAGACTAATATGGTGATGGTTTATTGACCCCCGAGTTTATACCTTTGTACCCCGAACAAAGTAATGACATGGGTCATAACATGCATGGCATTCAAATATCCACCAAGCAAAGTGAGGGATAGTAATTCAGTAGTTCTAAATTCAGCAACTCGGAAGTATACGGTATTTACCGCTCCTCTACGATAATAAAACTGTCAGATATGTAATAGTAATTTGCACTATAGACTATTGAAGACACATTTAATGACAGGAGATTCCAATTTGTCAGCGCAGCCAATAAACGTGTAAATATGGGAGGAATCCAAGGGGCCATTTTATCATCCCTTATATAATTCCTTTATTCCCCCTTAGGAAAATTACATTCCCCATGGCCTTCATATGTATTAACTATAGATAATCAAGAGCAGTAGGCCCATATATAAGGCCGTTCATTAATTTACTACGGAGCCACTGCCGTGCAGAACTCCCTTTCATGTTGCGCTGGATGTTTGTATACCCATCTACTACTTTGAACTTTCATCCACGGGGTCAATGGGTACCTTCGTGCAAGGACATTTGTCAGCCTATTCATCAAACGAAGTTAGGCCATCGTGTGAAATATATACCAAAAGGCACATATGAGGCATCAACAATCTAATCATATGAACTATTTGTCAGGGGCTAGCGCAATGGACCAACTCTATTATATCAATTTCATAATGACATAAAGTCATGCAATATACATCATTAGTATTGTTAATTTAGAGTAAGCCAATCTCATCAGCCCTTGCATAATAAAGGTTTAACATGAAAGCATTGAAAAATTTTCATGGGGACCGGTCTGAATAAATCTTTATAAATATTTATGGGCATTAACTTGGATAGAAATCCCACTAGATACTCCCAGGAGGGGCCGGTTTCATGCTATGGGTATATAGGTGCCAATGACTGTCATTCCAAGCTTGGCACGGATTCAAAGTATTCATTATTTATTGGTCTCGATTTTATTGCGTCATGAATTCCCACCATCCCACTCTTTCACTATTCAGCAAATTACAGATATCAATATTATGTCCTCTTGAGGCGACAAAATTCATTGTGTTCATCAAATCAAACATGGATGGTCCAACTGCGACAAGGACCCGATACATCCAACAGTGTAAATGCTGATGGTGCTTGCAGGATAAAACAAGGCAGAATATGCTTTATGATTTTGTTGCAAGTGGTAACAATCGATACTCCACACCTCAATGGATCTATACAGCCAACGACTACCATATCATTGCCTGCTTAAACACCATCCAGCCACCGAGCAAAATCCGGGCTCGAGGCAGAGAGAGAGACAGAGGGGGACGATGTACACGAATGGTGAGAGATAGAGAGTCGCTCGTTGAAATATCAAGGACACATCTATGGAATGGTTAGATCAACGAGTATAGATCTATACTCGTTGGTCGAAAACATTGCGGACCAGGGGTAGAAAAGTAATGTAGGGTGTGTGCAGCAGAGGCAGGGGTAAAGACAGAGTGTTCGGGGTTAATCTGATGGTATTCCGTTATTATATCAGTATTAAACAATTAACATGAATCGTGTGTAAATAGATTCTAATGATTCCCTTGTAAATGATTCTGACAGGGAATAGATAGTATCTATACACAATCGGGTCCATATCCGTATTAGACTCGATACAAATGAGCAAAGGGAAAAGGAAGACAACGACATTTAAGTTTAAGAGGAACAGTTCATCTAATGGAATGAAGGTCAGGCAATACAGATGATTAATTTCTGTCCAGACGTTGACGAAGAGATAAGAAAAAGACCATTAGACGGATAAATTATTTAACTCTCACAAGTAGGATTTCATATCATCCCTCACCGTATTGCCATCGCCGATTAAGATTATAACCGATTAGAACTAGCTTCCCGCTCGGATAAACTGAGGATGCGATTGAGAAGCTGTAAAATAAGATGCAGGTGTGGTTATTCTCAGAGTTTCATACGCGTGGAAGGTTACTATCCATCCTGCATTACTAGTGTTAATGGCTTTCAGCCTTTGTACGCAAAGTGCATCAGGAGACGGATTAGCTAGCTCCCTTTCATTTGTCGGTGAATCTAGCTCTCAACCACCTGGGATCCAGAACCTTGCCGAGTCCCATCTAATTGCTTCTTTCTCTTGCAATCTTTCTCTTATCTTAGTGTTTTCCCTTGGCTAAAGTGCCTTAATGCAGAGGATAATCTATGGCACGTGTTCCTTGCATGGTGAGAATCGGTTAGAAAGGAGCATGGCCATTGTAAATATTTTCAACCAGAAAGGATTTCCCTTTCAATAAACAGAGAGTATCAAGTGCTGCAATTATTTCAGTCTGTCTGGTCGAACCACAGGTTGGGGCGTGTCCCCAGGTATTGGCGATGATAATCATGAAGCCAGGGGGTATATTGGTACTGATATGATATAGTTGTCCCATCTCAACAACCGATATCTTGCGTATTATGCAGAACTGATAAGAGGCAGCCTGCAGCAAGCGATAGCGATAGTCCACAGCTGCGCAGGTGAATGCATAATTATACTGAAGTCATAATGGAATTCCGGGATATTTATGAATTTTGAAATAACAAAAGCAGTATCTCTATTGTTTTGAATGGAACCTTTTGACGACATGCAAGATCTGAATTATTGTGGAGCTAAATATTAGGTTTCATCTCTAAATAACTGCGACTATGTATCACAGTACACCATTCACCTCATAGACTTGCATATAACATATTGTATACGTGGCATTGAAGTTATGCAATACCAAATACAATTATGGAATGAAGGATATCAATCATATTTTAGCAATTTTAGGACAAAGCAATATGTGGTGGGCTTGTCATCAACTAAAATATTGATGATTTATCCTTCGCCATGTACTCATCTGATATAGTAGTAAATTTAAGAGACAATCTTGTAATGGTGCTCACGCTTTATACTCTAGAAATTATTGATGCCCAAAAGTACCCTGGCTTTAACTTAATTGGCAATGTCCATTACGCTAAAGATATATCTAATGCCTAGTATCATCAAACTTTTTCTCTTAGAAGTACCGAGTAAAATGTTGTGAATACATCTGGATGGAGCTACATATTTGCTCACACTGCTCATCTTACAAGAAGTTCAGATTTGTACTGTTTGTTTTGAGAATAAACACAATTAAGAGCTTGAAGAATATAATATTCACGTGATTGCTATGTTGAATGATGATTACTCAAAATGTTTTTGTTTTTTTTGAAAGATATTGTCTGTGGTGTGATAAAAAAGATGGGATCATTATGCTAGTGTGGCTAGGCGTACCGTTTGTTGTTATTTGTTGCGGTACATGAATGCATTATGTTAACTG
The DNA here is from genome assembly GCA_942159475.1 of Sthenelais limicola. NCBI lineage: Eukaryota > Metazoa > Annelida > Polychaeta > Phyllodocida > Sigalionidae > Sthenelais > Sthenelais limicola. The sequence continues at coordinate 108,039,162 of OW804096.1, read as the reverse complement.
GGCTAGTGTCACCGTACCGGCGCTTTCTTCCACATAAAAGATCAATCTTGGGATGGCTGACATCATGTAATTCTAGATCTCCCCTATCTCTATTTTCAGAATTAGTGGCAGGATCATCTCGAACAGGAGTCACACGATTGTAAAAGTCCCCCACTAAATTGTGGTTCATGGTATTCGGTAGCGTACAGTAATGAAACATAGCAGAGACTCATCTGATTGGAACAGTATGGCCATAAAGAGCCTATTAAGAGACCGAGTTATATACCTAGAAAATAGGGTAACATCATCATGCATTAGTGGGATATAGCTATAGAATTAAATGGTTCGGATCCTCAAAAACCATATTAATCAGGCCGTCAAACCGAGTGGAATTTATAATGCACTAGATATGGTTAAAACAATGCAGGATGGTAATAGACGGAGACGGAACTGGGAGAGGAAGGAGAGGAGAGAGGAGGCAAATAGCATTGCTGGCTGTTCATAGCGAATAATTGAATGTTCCATGTGATATTGAACGGAGCAGGTAACTGAATATGTAATAGCAAACATGGCCCGATTTATAACTAGGGAAACAAGAAGAACCTCGGTCGAGGGAGATCAATTCCATTGCCGCGCTCGGACAGAATGTTCCCAGAGCAGCCCGGCACGGGAGGCCTTATCACAAATATCTTAATGTAGAGATATTTGTCTGTCGTCCGCTCGCCATTGATAAGCCAGCCTCAAAATGCAACACCCATGAAATAATAGTCATGACCCGGTAACTGATTGAGATATTGCACCCCCGGAATACTTAATTGAATTACACGAAGACAATAATAGTCTGGTCCGTGTTCCCCTATCCACAACACCGTTGCCATGACAACACTCGGGACAAGAAAAACAGAAATTATGAAATGGGAGATTGCCCAATGTCTCTCTCTCCTTCATTCTATCAGAGAATGAGTTGCATACTATCTAGGAATACATGTACATCCCCTGGATGATTATGACTTGTTTTGCAAAGCCTGGAGACAGAATCGAGAGGTGAAATCCTCTTAAACATGGACATTATACTCCCAAGTGGCTCCAAAGCCTGAGCAACCAAACACTTGGTCAGCACAGAAACGCACGGGGCTGGAAATCAATGTTAATGCACTTGGGGGGTTCTGCCATTGATAACTTTTACATGGCTTTCTCTTTTGCTCTCGATGCAGGCTTCATCTCCGACCATGGGCCGTTGTGTAATAGAGGGATTCTCCTTCGTCATTGCGCCGTGTAATACGGATAATACTAAATGTATCACGTAATTTGTTGGGAGATTTCCTCCAGCCCGCTGGAGTGGTTTACAGTTCACTTGAACAGGGACTATGCTTAAATTGTTTGGATTAAACTCAAATTAAAATTGAGGATGTCCATATATTTTCAGTCCATTACAATCAGTGTGAAATTGATTTGCCCCAGTAGGCAATTATTATGATCATACGTCTGGTGGCCATGGATCCTATTAGCATTTTGAAGGTTAGGCTGGGAAGCAGTTATGCAATACAGACTATAGGTTTAATATAATCTAATCCTGATACTGTATCCAAACCTTAGAGGTCCTATTAAATATATAACCGGTCGATTATGATTGACATTATGGACTAGCAGGGATACAAATCCCACTTCAAGCCACTGTGATCCACACCGATAAATATTGCCGTCCTCCATGAAACCCCTTAACGGTCATACACATTCAATTTGGAACCTGCAAATGTCCATTGCTGCTGGTTGTAGCAATCTGAAAACGCACTGCATTCCCCCCCATGGACTGGCATATTTCAGGATTTCGATAAGCATCGGGCAATAAATAGAAAAGCATTCCAGTACAGAAGTACAGGAATGGATTTTAAGGCCCTACAATATTCTTTTGCATACAACATTGGATTTGACGCCTTAGGCAAATGTCTGTACTGGTAGAGAAACATAGTCTTTACACCACCCCATGGGAAACATTGATGCTCACGAAAAAAAATATGAAATTAAGTATGCATGATTACTATACGTATGAATATGAGGTTTGAGAAGAATAGTGCTACGTAATGCCATTTCGACTCCTTGTATTTCGATTTATTGTTAGAGCTGTCACCAGTCCACCGTCTCTTCGGTGTTGACTTAATTTTCCAATCATTTTATCTTATATTGAGTAAGATGTACCGAGGCAAATGATTGTTGGCCGGGTAGCGATAATATGATGGAATATAGATGGGCTTCTCGGTACTCCATGAAATATTCAGTTGGGGAAGGTCTCCTGGGCGAGAAGGGGGGGACATAGAATTAAAAGACAAATCCTCCGGTCGGGATGATGACGTGACTTTTTTAGGAACTCCCCAAAGGAAGGATTATCCCGTATTGTACCCTACCAGGCGTTGGATGTCGTTTAGATTACTTATAAGTGTGCCGTACGCAATTTTACTTGTCTCGTTAATCCTCAAAATTTTAAGGTTTCCCTGGGGCTTTGCCCTTTGGAAGCGTGCGACAAGAATCCGTCTATACATTGCTTTGCAGTTCCTCATGCTTATCGTATCTAGACATCAAATTTAAACGTTTTAGTGCCTTTAGTGGTAAAGGAGTCCTGAACGCAATTTGTTTTTAAACTGTTGGAGTCTATTTCAAAGGTAAATACATATCTCTCGTTGAAATTAGTACATGTGCACATAACTCAGTACACATACAATTACAACACCATTAATCCATAATGTTAACAATCAATGCATTCTTCAGATATTACATATCTATAAATGCACATTGTGTACAGAAACAGGATGATGATAAATTGTATCAAACGTTCTCTCCACAAACCTGATGTGCGAAAACGAAGAGAAGAAAAGGAAACGAGTGAACAGAAAAAACACAACCGCCCACTAATGAGAAAACATGTTGCGGTTCCCATTCTGTGGCATTTGGTTGCTTTGTGCAAAGGTTCTTCCTTCTTCCTCCTTTCCATCCATTCGGGGCCTGTCGTTGTCCTGTTGGCACGTGTAAATGGGTTATCAGAAGACATTACTGTCACAATCTTGAACTGAGCTGTTCAACAAACCCTGTGGAGTAACTTGAGCGGAAGGCTGAAGACACGCCTCAACCGCAGCTGGCCACGTTCATGCGTGCAGTGCTTTAGCTGCAAGATCTTCAGGAAGGTGTTTCGGATTATTTCTTAACCAGGAGAATGAAATTTCGATCTTCAGGATAGCCATGGGTTCAGGTATTTGCCCAGGATCACTCTATTTCTAAACCGAAAGCTCAGATTTGTCAACACGCACGTCCTCTGCTTTCTCTCTTTTCAATCGGATAGCTACTTCAGACCATCGGGTTGAATTCAATGAAAAAGGTAACATCGCAAAGCGCTTCTTAGATTAGTTTTGTTCAAATATTTAAGCAAGGTGGAAGTAAACTTGATATCAAAAAGTGCATATATCAGGGGCGCATTATTTGGGAGGAGGGGGGTTCGAACCCCAACACCTTGGGCCCCATGATGCTCTTTTTGCCCACCCCAAAAGTGCCCTTTTTATCGGCCCGAAGTGCCCTTTTTCCCGCCCCAAAGTGCCCTTTTTTCCCACCCCAAATTGCCTTTATGCCCACCCCTATTTACCTGTTTGGTTACTTAGTTTTGTGGATCCTGCCCTTTTTGCTATATTAAATTCAGAGAGCGTATTTCAAACTTATGTAATATCATGTACATTGAGTGCTATATTGCATTACGATTGAATTATATAACAACTGTAACATTGTAGAGAATCACTCTGGTCGTCGATAAGAGTGACATTGTACTATACATAACATCGATTGTAACAGCAACAAAGAGGATGAGAACCTCCCGTTAGCCGGAGAGACCCTCTTCTTTGAGACGAAATGTCAAATAAAAAAGTTTTCTAATCTAATCTAATCTAAAAATTATGACGGTATTTCGTGAGAATCTTACTTCACCTTATTTGAAGCATTTTGGCTTTAGTGTGTGACGTAAGTATATCCTGTGCTGGCCATGAGAACTGATTGATTTGCTGTGTAAAAATTATTGGGATAATAGTTTCCAGCAGATATAAGATATTGAATGATGTATTGTGTGTGGCCCATGTTGATTTTATCTTGACATAGAATAATTTTCATATACAATTGGTGCATTTTGTTCCAAATTTGCTGCGTTTTCATGTTAAAAAGGGCCACATTATGACAAATGATTATTTCCAACTGACTTTCTGAGCAGAATCTGTGCTTCAGACCATTACCAACCTGCTTGATATTACAAGAAGTGAGAGTAGGCTATTATGATATAATGATTATTGTTTTCACTTCATGGAAATTATTTTGACTATTTTGTGACGTAAGTATACAAACAACAATGCTAATGTTGCCATTAGTTCTGACCCTTGGTACCAATCATACCACATAAATGAAATAAAACAAATGTTTTACTCTGAAAAATCAAAGTAAGTAATCTCAATAAGAATGCACATAATTATGTGATGTGTTACAGGACAATGAGTTCCTTCAAATTGTTATGTTTCTCCAGGATTCTTAAAAGGGGACACTTTGGGATTCAAGATTTTTAGAGCATTGTTGTGAATTCACTTGAAATTATGTACAGGGTCTCCACGCCTTTGGACTAAAGAAATTCCAGGCTTTTCCAGGCCCATTTTAGTGATTTTCCAGGCCGATATCAATGGTTTTTCAGAACCTAGATGACGGGATCTAGGGGTTATAGTTTTTGTTTTTCATAGGCCAATGATGTACTTAACAAATTTTATATTCATATTTTATATCCATCTCCGTTTTTCAACTCAGGTGGCAGGTGTGAGAAGGGTGAATCAGGGGAAAGTGTACAGTGAGAAACTAAATCTTTGACAATGTCAAGGCTATTTATGTATTCCAACAGAAAATAACAGAAATAACAGAAAACTTGAAAACCTCCCTTAGCCGTAGTCATGTCCTCTGATAGCGATAATTTCGAAAATAAACGTATCTTAATCTTAATCTTAATCTTCCAACAGGATTCAAGGGCCAAATATAGATTTTCCAGGCCCTTCGACCAAAATGCCCATTTTCCAGGATTTTTAAGGCATGGAATTTATTTTCCCAAATTCAAGGCTTTTTCAGCTTTTCCATGATGAATTGGAAAGAGAATTTTTTTTTTTATAAACATTGGTTAATCCTGCCATCTAGGCTTCTACATTTCTAGCGCTCTCGCACAACGACCTTCTGTATTTAGGTTACTTTGGTTTTTATTCTACAAAGACATTGTTAGCTCGCCTTTTATAATTTTTTTGTATTTGTTCGTGTTTTCTATACCACTGCCTCCAAAGAAGCGAGGCCTTCTTTCTATATCCTTCAACTTCTAATAAAACGATCTCATAGATCATTGACAAACACTCTCCATTTTTCCCCTTTGCCCCCCTTCTTTTGATTAACCTTTTCCACATATTGAATTGCCCTAAAATTTCTACACATCTCTCTAACTAATTGAATCATGCAAATATCATTACCATAAAAGATGCGCTGTCTGTGAATGAAATTCTTAGCCTGAATAAATATCCTGTTGATGAAGTCATATTTTTTCCCTTCCTTCACCGTCCCCAGGATAACCTGAGTAGGTGTTACAATTTCAGGGGAAACATCATTAAAAATTTCGTGCAACCACTCTTGAATCATAGACCAGAGATTTTGGACCTTTTTGCATTTTTAAAAAAAAGTCCACAATATGATCTTTGTATCCACAAAATTCATACAGCGGATCCCTCTTAATTGTAATATTACAGAGGTACTCATTACAGCATATGTTCCTATGAAGGACTTTAAACTGCAGGGCTTGTAGCCTTGGCTCAACCCCTATTCTCTGAGGTATATTTGCTCTACTTTTAAAATTCTCATAGTTTGGTAATGTAATTTGGTCATTAAGGATAATATTTCATTTAAAGAATTTCTTGAGATCTGGCGTGTTCTTTGAAACTAGAGCCTTGTACATCTGATTCACACATGTGTTGTATATATTTAGGTTCTCACCATTAATCTCAAGGTTGGCTATTTTACCCCGAGCCTGCAGGGGGAGAGTGTCTCCTTCTAACATATACCACCAAGCTATGGGAGAGTTTCTCTTAATTCTATTCAAGTACAGAAAGGTAAGGTTCACATCGAATTTCTGTCTTATGGCCTAAGCTGATAATACATTATTGTCCTCATCAAGTAAGTCACCGATTTTTGACAGGCCACCAAGATACCACTCCTTGTTTTGTAACGTCTTACCTTTAACTATGATATTTTTATTGAACTTAGATTTTTCCCTAAGCAAATCACCTTGAGTCACAGGCCATTTGCTGTAGAACAATCTGTCCCATAGTTTGAATATCTCTTTGTAAAATTTACTAAGACACATTGTGGGTTCGCTTCTGCTTATTATTATTTCTTCGATTTTCCAACCATGGAAACACTCCAAGGTTTTGACCCATTTAGCCTCAGGTTTATCTATCATTCTTTTTATCCATGACAAACGGTTAGCCAGGATTACCTCTCTTATGCTGTGCAGCCCTATACCCCCCTCCCCCGGTTCTTGTTTTAAGAAATCCCAAGCAATTTTGCAGCCCCTTGATCCCCACATTAATGTCGTAGCTACTTTCTCGACTTCTTTGATAAACGTTTCTTCTGTAGCGGTCAGAGCAATGGTATGTTGAAGAATAGGTAGCATTAGTACACTATTAATAATTGTTTTGCCCTTGAGCGATATCTGCCTGGGGGCCCAGGCCCCCACAACCCCCTTCATTTTCTTGACAGCTTCCTGGAAGTTTAATTCAGACTCTCTCTTTAAGAAGTTGGGATGAGCTATCCATGCCCCTAATATTTTCATGTGCTTTTGCAACATTATAGGACATTCTTCTAGCTCCTCCTCCTCAATTAAAGGCACCTATACTCAGGCCCACCGTCTTTTCCTCATTGAAGCATAGACCTGAGGCTTCCCCGAAGGTTTTAAGCACCTCAAGAACTCTGTACAGGGACTTTGTATTTTTAAGTAGGAAGGTTGTGTCGTCCGCAAATTGGGCTATTTTATGCTCAACATTGCCTGTCTTTATTCCATTTATTCTAGGGTCTTCTCTAATTGCTATTCCTAGGGTTTCATCAACCACAATGAATAATGCAGGAGAAATAGGGTCCCCCTGCTTGACCCCACGTTTTAAGTCAAACCACTCTGAAATGAAACCACCATTGTGTTAATTGGTGAAGGATGCTTTGGAATTTTTAAGTAGGGTCTGCGTCCATGTAATAATATATTCAGGGAACCCAAAGAAGGCAAGAGCCTTCTTCAAAAAGTCCCAACTTACTGTATCGTAAGCCTTCCTGAAGTCTATTGCTACAAATAGCCCCTTCTCTTCTTTTTTGTGAATTAAATCTATGATGTCATGTACCCTTCTTACTGTCTCTCGAATATCGTCTCTCCAAACGGCCCTTCATGAACCCCGTTTGATCTTCATTGACTATCTTACCCATAACTCTGCTCAAGAGAATTACTTTTAATATCAGAAAACAACCCCCAAACCATGAAAAAATGATTGAAATCAGTTGACGGCCACATTGTAAGTATTGATCATCAGGTATTGAGACTGCAGGTCATCATAACTGATAGAAAGACTCTTTACACAAAATATAGTTCTGATCTGTCTCATCTTTAGTGGAAATTATTGAGTTTTCAATACATTCCAACAATGAAGGCTCTACTTACGTCACAGTAAGTAAGGAAAAATATTCAAAAGGCCCCAAAATACAGATTCCCCAATCCGATTTTGTTGGAATAAAGTATTCCTGAAAGCGGTAAAACCCATATATTACAGTCATAGTGTCTTAGAAAAGTTTGAGAGACTTTCGAAATCTTCCCCTCTCCCACACTGTCATGTAGCAAAACAGCACACATGAAAAAACTGACCAAGCCTGAACATGTCATTGTGAATATCTATTATTTTTTTTCTACATCTGTAATGTAATGAGCAGCAATTCCAGGTAAAATATTGTTAAAATATATTCACTAAAAATATGTTTATCCACTCAAAATGCACCAGAATTATTCACCATTTATGGAGTATATGTTTAAAAAATTCTCAGAGGAGCCTCTCAGCGCTCGCAGACTCCCCAACATGTGCCCTTTTCTCAGACCTGACCTCCTCCCCCTTAATGAAATCCTGGATCCGCCCCTGAATATATATGTAGACAACCCAAGACTGGACCATGTATATAGATATAGAGATGCAAACAACCGTCGGATGGACAATTGTAAATAGTCTTTTGTCTCATAGTATACGGTAGATGCCTAATATAATTATGATACGTTATCATCGTATTTCCAATAACACACATTTCTCCCTTGCCTTCTGTGATACGGCCCTCATCTCTGTCTCGTATGTACCTCCTACACTGCTGCGTGTCAATTCAGAGCCATGCTGCTGCTTAGCTGGCCTGACACTGTCTTACTATACTATGTACAATGAATATGTGAATGCCCGAGGCTCTAACCTTGGAAACCCCGCCGTGCATAGCTATTCAATACTGAAGAAAACATAGGTGGAAGAAGACACAACACCCTGTAGCCCTTATTCCGGACAACACACTCAGTCCGATCCATCCTCATCAAGCCACTTGAACCAATCTGTTCAACAGATCAGCGCCTAAATGATACACTGCCGTCCCTGATCTCTATGCTGGTCTAAACATTGGTCCAAATTAGAACAACCGGCAGCGAACGCCGTCTCTAGGCTTTCCGCTCCGGCCTTATCCCCATAGATTCTTGGCTTGTTCAGCCATAATGAACCTAAATACCTCTAATGGCCAACGCTCCATACTAAAACTATCGTCTTCATTTGGAGAAGTGTGCTGCTCCTTTGCCCTTCTGGGTCCTCTAATGCCATCTCTCCGAGGAATAGACCAGCATTTCGCGTATACATCATAATAAACTAAACAGGAGACAGTTATAGTATATGCATCTCAGCATTTCAAGGCTAAGCAATCGTGCTGGTAAGAACAAGTAATCATCATTTGCTCGGAAATTGATGCCTATCGTGGAAAGCTTTGGCTTGCCGGCTTGGATGAAACAAGGATAAATCCATACCCGTTTATTCCCTGCTCTAAATATAGTCGTCTGATCATGACATCATTTTACAAGATGTGTTTCATATTGACTAACCATAAACAGAAGCCCGTTACATCAGACTTATTTAAGATCAGTAGGAAGGAAAAAACGTACAAGGTCGTCTTGTATGACTAATGAACATATTACTCTATGGACGGTCAAACCTCGATGCTGCGTGCGCAGAAAACAGGATTGTTTTAGACGTAGTTTTGATGGATTGCTCATTCGCTCACTCGCGCACACTCAAGTATATTCTATATCTGTTTGTATTTGTGGTCTATTCTTGTCTTCATGTACTTATCTTTGCTGTCACCAGCACTGTCCATTTTCTTCAAAGTAGACCTATCTACATCTTGTTGTATTACAGAATTGAATGCCCTATGTGGTTTACAAGACAAAAAGAGTCTTGAAGCGAGATATGGAGACCATACATTAAGGTGTATGCCTGCGTTGGATACATTCCACAGGTGCCTTTCGTGGACAGGTTATGATTTCGAGGCCAACAGCGGGATTGATATATCATAAGTGAAGGTGATAATATCGAGGTGGCTGTCGCCCATGTTTCCTATAGGCTCCATTGATTCATGGCTGAGTCTGCGCCTTATCACTATTGTCGAAAGCCAGAGTCCGAAGCCATAAGGCAGGCCACAAACACAATGCTTGGTGCTGGGGGTTGCATATAACTCCTTCCAGAGAATCACCCTCCTTGCCCCGAATCCATTTAGCACCTCTCAGGTCGCCCCAATCAGATCTAGACCCCTATCATTTCTCAGTCTGGATCGTATTCGACCTCCATAATAGCACCGAGTATGCTTTGTAGGAAGGTTGGGAGCTACAGCAATATGAGGACCATTGTACACAGCTTGTGCAAGCATGTCAGGAGTGCAGCCTTAGCAATCTAACAGTCGCCAGAGCCTGCTTCTGGCCAGGGTCCAACGGTACAAGAGGTATTCCTGCACCAGAAGTACACATTACAACAAGTGTATACACTATCGGTATAACACCTTCGTATGGTCTGTGTATTTGGCTGCAGCTATGCTACATCTAACGATATACACTGAGTCTGACACAGCGAATTTTATAGAGAGGGCAACGTAGAACAGGCTACATCTATTACGCAAACACTGTATAATATCAACCCTATATCAGTGTTTGCATCGCTGGCACAATGATAATTTATTTGACATTAGATGATCATTCCTCGTGTAGCGACGATATATTTCCCTCTTTTCTTCCAAGAGTCGTTGTAGTAAAGACAAATGGACCGCCATTAGTTCAATATTGGGACAAGCATTGTTATTAGGTGCAGTAGAAGGAGCATAAGGCCAGAGCGTATGATGGGGGAAGACCGGCAAATGGGTGATTTTTAGGAAGTGGAATAACAGAGTGCTCTTTAACATAATTCATTGTAGAGGAAGGTGGGGAGATATTAGTAGCAAAGGCTAATGATTTACATCAATAGACAATTAGTAGTAGGTTCCTAACCAAAACCCAAGGCAATGTAACACTATAATGCTTAGATGTCAACGTCGTCGGACAAGCTCTGCGCAGAGAATAGCAGACAAGAAAATTGAGATTTCCAAAGAGCGAAATTCTAGTAATGAAATACGAAAGATAAGTAATACTAAATGCACTAATGCTTCACGATGAAGTTCGAGTACACAGGCGGACTGCATTTTTATTCTAGGATATTGATCAGCAGTAACTATCAAGAGGCACCAAAGTACTGTGATACGTACATCACATCTGTTCCAAGAACGGGAATAAAAGCATGGACCTCCATCAACGAATCTATCTATGTAATTTTGCATAATGTTGATTTAAATCAACCTTGGTAGCTAAAATGCATGATTATATATCAAGTGCTTATCATATATTAATATGTACTGACAAGCAGTCTAACGCCAAGTAATTAACTAATTGTCATTTTTTATCTTTTGTTCCCATGGCATCTCTCACAGGCTAGAAAATAATGGAATTTTCATTCATTATAATGAGGGAAATAATGTCCTGCCAAGGCATTCTGTCAGCACCCATGTCACATGTTCAATGATGAGGTGACATGCGGACGTTTCTTTTTAGGGCATAGTTTTTCCTTAATGAGATGAAACCCCATCATACCATATGCCTTTGTCTAGAAACTGAAGTCAACTCAGGGCCAGGGAAAACATGGTAATAGCTCAGACACGCATGCGTCTCCCCAACAAGTAACGATTATTTACATTTATATTTGATGGGAGTTACGTTATTTAAACCAATGCCTCTTACACGTATAGAAAGTGGTACTGTGCTATTTTTGTTATTCATATATATGCTATGAAATTGAGTGCCTAAATTATGTTTTCTCCAGATACTAGCACTGCCTTTTATGAATAAATGCATGAGATGATAGAAAAGATAGACAATGGGCGAGGAATAAACATAATCCAATCCCGGACCAGGAAACAGTCAAACAATTTATACTTATTCGTTCCGTTATTAACCACTATCGGTCATCGATTTATTCTTCCTATTCCGAGCTAATATCTGCTTAAAGCTTGTATCTGAATAGATAAGATGCTATGTCACTTGACAAAATCCTGGTGGTGATTTGCAAATACACCAGTTTGCATACATAAGTCGTATTAAGTGGCATATTCCTATGGGATCACGCTGAAAGTTCATTATGCATACAGCACGTTAGATCAATGAAATTGCATTTCTCATGCGAGGTCCAAATTCACTTAGTGGGTCTGTTGCTCACTGTTTTGGGACCATGGAAAACTGGGACATGCAGTTATGAGGTATTGGTGCATTTCATACACGTGGTGATTTTGTAGCTGAGATGTCTGGCCATTTAACGCCCAACGTTCAGGCTTTCTACCTTTAAATCTGGATCAGTTAAGAGGCAACCGCTCACAAAATGATTTTGATGGTGATAGACGCATGGAGAGCACATAGGTTAAGGCAATGGCTTTCTGGAGTCTAAGAATGTGGAGCATGTTTAAAATACTTTTAAAATTCCCAGTGCTGAATAATGAACGGAATAGGATTACAATTTCCCAAATAAGGGAGGAGACAAACGAGTCTGAAATAGCTTTTATTTCGCATTGTTTAAATCAAATCTCATAAAAGAATTATGATTGAGAAATAACTGTTTAATAGTAAACCTTCGCTGCAATATCTTTTATTCGTGATAATTATATGGATGAAGATGGGTGTAAGGAACAACGCAATTTACCTTTAAATCTGAGTTACAAAGATGTTAATCTAATTAATGTATTTGCCATTCCAGTTCTTGCCCTCCAGCGTATTACTTCTTATTCCAGTTTTACCCACAAATTATCCATTACCAATTAACATAGCAAAAGACCATCTGACCCTCTAACAGGCCTTTGCCGTGGTAGTAATAAACATTAAAGTATCTTAGCACTATTGGTAATGGGCAAACCGCTTAATCGCAAAGAGCAAGAGATAACCTGAGAAGCCAGATATGGGATTGCATGGAAAATAATCTATGAGGAGATGAAACATTATCTCTAGTGCCAAGGGATCACCCAATCTCGATGTCATTTCTGTTTGATAATCAACAGAAGGAATTGTTTTATGAAGGGAACCAGAGAAGTCGACGGTCTTGATACAGAGCTAGACATGGCTCCTTAAGGTCCACTCGTGTTTCAGAAACTAGCAATAAAATGTGCCATAATCATCGACGTGTCATGGACCTTACATGCAATTCTACAATTTCTGATCGATCGCGAACTCAGGGATACGAGCAAGCTAGCTCCTAGGGAGGGCCTTCTACCCGTTTACTTATATTGATCCTTTTAAATTGTGCCTCAATGAAACAGCCTTATGGAAAAATTATCCATATGCCTTCCTGTGAACATTGATTTTCACAAAGCATCTCCATAGCCTTCCAAAGGATATATGTATACATGATAGCCAAGTGGTTTAACCTGTAACTCTATGTATTGTCTTGGCTTGATACTGTTGAGTTTGCACAGGGACTCTCCTTCTCTCCTCCTGATGAGCATTATTTACCGTGTTTCCCATCTCAGTATTTGGTATAATGTCCTTGAGAATATGTGCTGGCAGCATTATAGGGCACTTGTGTGTTGAAATTCCTCTGTTCTCTAGGGACAAGGGCTAGCTGCTTTCAAGGTTGAGCCGCACATACCACCGCCAGATATTTCAGATCGAGACGACATGAAAATACACTTTTCTATCCACCCTGCGCACAAAACAGGCTCCTGTCCAGTCTGGCAGGGGAGAGTAAAAAAAAAGATCGGACGTAGTGTTGCGTTGCAAACGGCTACAGCATGGTAGCGGTCAGTCAGACGGTCTGCTAACATGAAACCTTACTTGGAAATGTATCAATCTGAAGGTAAGATCACGAGCAAAGCCAGACAGTTCTTGTCACCCCAGTTAAAAAGCATGGTTAAATAACAAAGCTCTTATTTTAGGCATTCGAGGTAATACAAAATCAGGGAATAAACAATTCTAACCTGATCAATTTGTGTTGGCATTTATGCATTAAATTTTGGGAATATGAGTAAAGATGTGATCGTCCCAAACGAAATCTTCCACAAAGATGAACACATATGAGATGATAAATGTTAGAGCTTTGAACAATTCTCCTTAATTCTCTTTCATATATGAATGACATCTTCTCGGTATTTGAAAACACTCGCCCCCATCTCTAGATCGTGTGGAGGAATGACGTCCCCGGCATAAAATACTTCATATTTCCCTCAGGTCTAAAGCGAGCTCAGAACAAAGCGTGTATATCCGTATTCTTGGAGGAATACATTGATCTAGCACTGAGGACCATCCCCCTATAGACAGCTGTCTTGGAATTTATCATAACCTGTCGATAGCAAGTAATACGTACTGTCAAAGACTAGTGTCACCCAGACATAGCCCCAGTATATAAACTTAGTAAGGTATTCATTTATTGACGCTGAAATCAAGGACACCATGGGTCTTCTCGAAAGGCTGAGCCGGGCTTGTTTAAAGAGCAGAAGGTGTTGGAGTGAGATAGAAGCAAAGAGGGAAAAGGATGGGATGAGATTCGGAAGGATGGTACTTTGAACCTCAAGACATTAACTCATAAGAACAACGTCTCTGCTCTTCACGGAGGTTTGCCCTTCTGCAATCAGACCATTTGTGGAATGAGTCAAGCCCCTCCACGTTCATGTCCCCTTCACACCTCAGTGCGGAGTGGTGTCAGGTCTGGCGTGTTAGGAGTAGGTAGGGTCGGGGTGTGTAGGAGGAAAAGAGGATAGGGAGGGGGTGCAGAAGGAGGATGACGATGGGGCGGAGTAGAGGATGCAGCATCACAAGAGCTGCCGTGAAAGCACTGAGAGATTCCCAAAGTCACCGTCGATGACAGTTGCATTCCATGTAGCCTACACCTCTCAAACCAGCGAGAGGAGGAGGAGCTGGTGGATAGGGAGAAAGAGCTGCTGAAGAATTAAGAGAAGGGGATACAATGGGACGGATCCCTTCCCCAAGTCCCAACTATCTCTATAAGGAATGAGAGGATGAGTGATTGGAACAGAATCAGTGTTTAATCCCCACTTTCTCTATGATTATCCTTGCATCTTGATAAGAAGCCTTTGTAAACAGACCCGGCAAAGGAATGCATTTCCCCGGGAGCTTGTCTCGGGTTCCTACGTTGAGATCAGATCTCCATGGATAAACATGAACTGGCGTTATATGGGATGGCTATGCTTAAAATCCCACGGGGAGGCTTCTTCAAACAATCAGGGCTCAGCCTGGCTAGCCTGAACCAGTAATCTCTTCATCAAGGCAAGAGACAAGGAGGGCTTTGCCGTGCCATGGTAGGAACGAGGGTATACACTCTACACGTTAGAGCAATCATGAACACAAATTGCACATCGATTCACTTGCTGCTCAACGTCTATACGGCTATAGGCTGACCAATGATATCCTGCGACCAATAGCAACAGTGAATACAGATTCCACAAGCAAGGTTTATGCCCCCACGCCATGCTTTAAGGGTAGAAGGCCATTACACAAATAACCAAGAGCCTTTGCCTAGCGAGACTGACCTAAAGGTGACTCCTTCCATAAAATGCTGGGGGTATGTTCTCGGGTGAAAAAGTATATATATGCACAAACACTGCCCCAGCATTCCCCTTAGCTCTGGGTTATCCAATAGGAGCATCCTAAGCAGCAACGTCCTCTCCGGCTTTACTTTGAAACTGACATTCTTTAGGATGAAAGAGAGATACGCTTCGAGCAACGATGTGAATGTCGAGCATGGTAAAAGACATGCAATATATTTCAATAAAGATCTAGGCCGTGGGTTGTAGCTAGCCTGCGAGTGACAGTATGGCTTTGCATCTGCTCCCACTTGTAGCCCCGTGACCATCTGTCACATTCAATCTGATGCATCCCGACTACTAAAATCTATCCCTCGGCACCGCTTACTTGTCCGGTCAAAGAGGCTTTTCCAAATTTACACTATGTATACGTTCCAAACGAAATTTACTTGGTCTGTTACTTTGCTGATATAGATGATTCCCTTCGCTATCCATCTAATAAATGGGCTTCAGGAGTACAATTTTCATTCCTGATTTTGCCTCTCATGGTAGAAAGTTCTGGCAAGCATTCCCGAATTTTATATCCTTCCCATGTTTATTCAGCTCAAGCGAGGCATTCTATTAGAGTCATAATATGCAATTAAGGCATGTTTACTTATTATGCTGGACGGCCTTGATAAATCCATGTCCTTCAACAAAATGATTGCTATCCAGGTGGCAGGGAGAAACATGTTATTGATTAAAGCGATAGTATGCAGTCATCGAAGACTAATTAGGACTTCCCGATCATAAACACCGATTTAAGCATGAGATTCCCTGCTGGGCTGGCAGGGCCAGAGTGATACTGTAGGGATCGATACGTTTAACAGCTTGATACAAGTTATCATATTGGAAATTGACAGACCCCACCTAGCTCTGTGTTCAAGTAAATATCAGTCACGCTCATACCGGGAATAATAAACTTCGGTTATAGATACACGTTTACCCTCAGGTTTCCTCCAACATCTTGCATAACCTAAAAAGCAAATTTTATCTGGAATTTGACCCTTACCTGGGAACAGGCCCATCACTACTGGGTATGGGCTAATCACTATGTGCTGTATAATAATACTGTATGTGACACCTTCAAGGCTTGTAAGTCCTTTTCAACAAAATTGCTACATCGATACTTAACTGTAGGCCTATATGATATTGACAATGATTGCTGTTAAGACTGTATGACTGTTTACTGTATCTTATTGTTCATGTAATCGCTATTGTATGCGGACACATATTTCTTATCGTTAACACTGGGAAGGGGTAAGCAATATTGTGCTCAGCCTCATAATATTCTGATAATTTACAAAGCTGTAGTACCTAGAGCAAATAGCGTTCTTTTATACTTATTGATTATTACGAACTATTGAGAAGCGGTAAGAGTAAAAAAGAGACGTGCAAAACCTCCGCGCAAACAAAGACTGCTAATGATGGACTAAATCCCATGCAAAGACCATTCAAGTGACTACAGCGGGAGAATACATCCTCACCACCACTTTATACCTTAAAACTCTCACGATTGCTATTGATATTGTAATCCACACCTCAATTATGTATACCTGAGTATTTTATATTATTTAAAGTGAGGCCCGAAAGACCAGTTTTCTGAGGTTTTTTTTTCCTTTACTGATGTAGCTTATTTGATGTCTGAATAAGAATACGATATATTATATATATCACATAGTATACAAATATAATGTAGGTTGTAATACAACTGACCAAATGATAACCGAAATGGAAAGGTCCTGACGGTCCTGTCAGAATACATTGAGCCGTTCGACTGAACTGTTGGCCACCGATGGGGTTGTTTTGTAGGGAGAGATAGATGTACTGAAGTGAGGCATATAGTCAACGGCTTCTTATGCATAGCAATGACCAGGAGTATGGAAACTAATATAACATGATGTCGTATGAGGTATATAATACATGTATACAATATTATCGTGTATAGAACAGGGAAGGAAGTAGTCTAGGAATGGAGTTGCCCTGTGAAGTGCGCCATAGTGTTATACTGTACGGTCACGAGGGTAGTTCCTTCTCTGTATATAACCAGAATACTAGAGTAGCGCTTTTTCCATCTAAAATATCATCTTAGGTTTACTAAATGCATTTACCTGGTGACATTTTCTTATCCCATGTAAGAGCCATAAGGCCCATAACTGTATTTTGATGATTTATTCAGGTCATACACATTTCCATACATTGAGTACAAATTTTCTCAGTACAGCCTGATTTCATCAGATACATTTACGCAAATTCTCAAGTAAGTAATAGTCAAGTGACATCTAATATATATAAAGATTTTTATTCAAGTTGAACAGTACAGTTACATAATTAACATAGTGCTAAAAATATATCACATCAATTCTGTTGGCATATTTTAATGATAAGCACACATTTTAAGCATGTCTTAAAATACCCATCTACCAGCGCCGTGCTCTCACACGTTGACCATTATTAGTCAGACAAAATCAAAGGTGACAATTTCACTTTGCTTAGACTTCTATCAGTCCAAAAAATAAATGACTCTACAAGGCAATAATGCATGCTGATCAATACGTCCAAGTTATGCTAGATATTACAACATGTTATGCACAAATAAAAGAAAACAACATAGACTTGTGTCACCATGTCACTCCTGCTATACAGTGCTTTGAGCCTTTATAATTCTATTCGTCCTGTACGTAACGTACGTATAATGTTAAGGTGTATGTTTATATTCATGAATATTCTGCAATACATTATCAGACTAGATATGTAGGGTCTATGCATGTATATTTAATGTTACTATATGTTTCAACTTCATAGTTATTCAATAAAATGGAAATCAATGTAAAGATGTTAAAGACTAAGCTAGGTCTTTAAACTTTGATAGGAAAATCAATGCCTGCATAGGAGGCCGTATAAGGACCAATTATCCAGTGACTTTCTGTCAGTATATTCAGCCTTATAACTAAATTACCTTCCTTTTTCTAATGTCTTGTCCAAGTGAAGGCAAATCACAAATGTATTCAGAACTATCTACATTGTGTCACTAATATACGGCCTTGCCATAAACATTGATCACGATTACAGTTTCCAGCAATTATAGCTACTCAATATAGCATCCCCTTTTAGCCAGATGATGGAAACTAGACATTGACAGAGCAATGGTGTTTTCCCAGGATGGATGAGGAAAGATTGCTGGGAATTCTGGATGTGATTCATTTGCTAAAGTCAAAGACGCTATTTGATACATTGGTCGATAATGAAAATGTGGAGAAATGTTCTGCCAGCAGAAGAGGAGTTGCCCAGCGTGAGATATGGGTCATGCTCATGAAGTAATACATGATTATTCCCCGGGTTGCATTAAATTCAGTTCACTCGGGAGTGGGTGGATCTGGGTTTTAAAATTTCATCTTAAAAACACTATACTGCCAAGATCGGCAGTTTCTTGTATTGCACGTATGGGCCCAATGTTTTGAATTGAAGGGGATTATTTTTAAACGAGAGGGATCTTTTGATGGTATCAATCGATTCAAATGCATTAGGAAATGCTACTCATGGAACCCCAGACAACATCTGAGAATGATGAGATCACAGGCCAAGTGATTAAAGCTGAAGGCTATAATATTTCTGACGGTCCGTAATAGCACAAGCATTATTCAATGTAGGGAAATAGAATGGGGCTTTGCCGCTCGCTTTGAAATCATTCTGAAAGCCTGGGTTTTTACGTAATGACAGAATGAAATTTTCTATCGATTTCAGTGACTCTATTTGTGCTCTTACTTTCTTATTCACATCGACCCACCTTTTCAGGCATTCGTATACACATTCTCATTTATGCCTTTTAGTTTCGGCATATTATAGTATACGTCAGCTTTATCAAATAATGTCTTACATCAGGTAAGTGATGAAGGTGACCGACCTATTTTGAGGTTCTGAGAGAGATCGATTGTGATTGTAGATCAAAGCTAGTAATTGATGAGCCCTATAATAATGATTAAAAATCTCTGTTATTCAGACTCAAACGTTCTCTATAAACTATCATGTATTACAAGCACAAAGCTTTGATAAATAAAGTGATATCATGTATACGTTATTATTGCCTTTAATATTATTCAATTGCAGAACTTAATCAAGGGATATGATAATCAAAGTAGGGTGTATGAGTCGTATGCCCATATTTTACACATTTTGGATATGAGGTAGCAACAATGCCATGTATGCTGCTGATAATTGATAGTTTTACACTACCTTGTATGCCCTGTTAGAGGAGTAACTCCGCGAGTGCTCAACCTCATGCTGCCCAGAAGGCACCCTCTCATGCCAAGGAACACTCTACCTTCCCTTTCTGCTAAAGGACCTGTTAGGTGGATTATAGCACATTACTTCTCCAACTACCTCACCAAATAGCTTCGTTTTGCTTTTGCACTCGTGGACATTTTAAGTATGGATCGAAATCTTTCGCATCTGCTACCCCATATAGGGAACGGCACTTTACCGCGCAGGTCATTACAGCAATGCAGTATGCCTCTTACGACATGATATTCGGCCGATTACGGGTGGTATTAATACCATGCGCATGGCTGGGTCATTTATCATGCTTCATATGTTATGAAATCACACACAGCTGGGATCTAGTTTTGACGGGAAGGAAAGTATGAGTTGGGTCGCTGGCCTATCAAGGTCACTAGGCACAGAACCATGTCGCAGAACTCAATATAAATCAGTAACTTTCACCACACAACCGAAGCAATAAACATACCGGGATTCTCTTTGCGATTGTAAGCATGCATTCAGCCCATTCATTCTGTCTCTAAGCCCATCAAATGTTTGATCGATCTTATTGCTGACAGATATTCAATGAGACAATAGTAGAATACAAACAGAAAGACAAGTTGTCAGATATTCATGAATGCGTCAGTCGCCGATTAACTGAAGGGCCTTGATCGAAATCATCTTCTCTTTAGGCAAGCACAATCAATAGTATTGTAAAAAAAAAAATAAGCTAGCGTAACAAATAAAGTGTATAGAGTGGTTTTGTTCTGTGACGAATGCTTGATCTTAATAGCATGTGTGTGTAGTCACGTTCCCCATTGTAGTAAAGTCTAGCTGTTTTATGCAAGGAAATCTGTACAAGACGACTGTTCATGACATAGAACATAGTAGAAATGAATAGGAGGACCACGCCTGACTTTCTGATTTAAAAGCCTTTGTGTTAATTGTAATTCACTTAAAATTGTTGTGCTGTGCCAGCTTATTCAAGGTTCTATATACCCGTCACAAATCAACGGATGCATGCCACATAGTGCAAACCATGAAAGTTGAGAAAGGCTTGATTCAATATTGTTTCTTTTGAGGCAAATGATTCTAATGGGGTTCCGCGTGTCTTTGGGGTACATGGAACTGCCACGAAATTAAATCTTCGTATCACATTATAGGACAAGGACATAAAGAACCAATCAGACACATTGAAATCTGTCCTGACATTCCCGCCGTGTGGAAAGGAATTTCATTGACTAAAGATGGAATTTCATTGCACTTTCAATTGACCCATATTTGGCAGCATGGTGTGTTTGACTGAAGCAACAGGAGAGAGAGGATGCGAATATGGCATAATCTATGCTGACAAGTCATTTGCTATCAATCGGGTCGGTTATCTAAAATACAGCATTGATTGATTAATTTGGCCAACAGATAGCAAAACATTAAACCACAGTAAGCCAATATTTGTTGGATAAAAAGTGTACCTCGATGAATCAAAATTACCACCAGGTTGGAACGGCTAGTGACAAAGGTAGCAGGCGTGTTACGGAAACCTCTGCTCGCTACAACCCTCTGACGTCAGATGAATATAAATCTATTGTAGTTTGGAGGTAAAGCTTGGTAGTCGTAGCGTCCATATGTAAAAGCTTGGATTCACCTAAGGTCCACCAAGCAAGCATTAATATTGACAAGGATTGCATGTCAGCGAAACATATACATCTAGTTGTTGAATTGCACCCTGGTCCGTACCATTTAAGGCACTTCATTTATGAGCTAAATAGATGCATGTACCGCCTGCCTGAGGGGTCGGTGGCTGCTCATATTCTCCTTTCTCTTGGCACCGTTTCACCCCAGGCATTGTGATAAAAGCAAAGGTTGCTAACCATCCAAGGGTGAGTGGCACTACACAGACCGCTGCATCTAACTTTTATTTGTTCAAAGAATTCCTTTCTGTCTTGTCCCCTGCATGCTTCGTGTCTGTTTATCCACATAGTCCAATTTGGTAGCACGTATCAGTACATGTACACTTGTATTAATCCCAACCAATGGCTCAGAGTACGGGTTTTATCGTGATGTACTTCTCTACATGTGCATGACTAAATCTGTGGAAATACCTTAGATTTCTAGACTGGTTTCAATTGAGACAATTTGTGTGTGTTTTCCTTTGAAAAAATGTAATAGACGTATATCCATGAATACGAGTCGCAAGCAACGAGTATAAAAAGATAATTATTCAAGATAATCATTTATAGTAAAGTACACGACATACCTAACCAGGTACAATATACGGATGAAAATGAACTGTATTCTATGTATCTAACTTAGAGAAGGGGGGGGGGAATAACTTATGAATGATAACAGCGCTTCAGAACCTAAAGGATGACCCCCGACGTTAGTGTCTGGCTGCATTGTTACCGAGGCTATCGATTCATACAACAGCAGTTCTAAATAGATCTATCATAAAGGAACGTAAAATCCCTTCCTGCAATATTAAGTATTTTGCATAGGTGGATTTCCGCATTATTTGCAGTATCATGTTGGAGGATCGTTTAAAGAGGAAGGTGGAGGAACTTTTCTCAGGTTTTGCTTTGAACTTAATATTCTTAGTATTGCTTCGCTCAGACCCACATCCCCACCGTTCAATACACCAGCATCAAAATCGATAACTGCGCACCGAGAGATGTTGCCAATCTGTACGATGATCATAATCAGTCTGAAATAGTAAATCCCGCGTAGAAGAGGGACGGTGTTGCATAATTCTCAATGGGTACTGTAAGCCCATTATCAAAATGGCAACTAGGGACAAAATACAGCTCTGGCGAGGTGGATTTGTACAAAAATCGGATGAGTTACTCTCTACGAAACTAGGGGTTTCATAGCGAGTGTACCACAATCCACTGTGGTACAATACACTCCCTATCTCCAGGCTTGAAATTGAATCATTTGAGCGCGAGGGAGAATCTTCACTGCCATATCCATGCTCGACATTCTCAGCGTCTACTAATCCCATTGTATGAATGCAAATAGCTGGTAAAATATACAGACTTTCTCATTTGATATATTTGGTATAGTCACATTGGGGAGGTATGTCGTACAGAATGACATCAAACCGGGGAAATAATAGGTACTCTCGTGAGAGGTTGCCTCTCTACACCCATGGCTATACCTATAATTCCCCTAATACAATCATTGACCTTTCAATCGGACTGATTCAAGATCTTTCTCTCCTCCAAGATCTATGACCACCTCAATCGCTTTGCCACACAATGACTTGTTTTGAAAATCGATTTTCCTGCGCCTTTAGCTCTCAGTTCTCCTTTCTGTACTCCTTTCCCGATTTCTCCTTTTGCGATTCCGTAGTAAACGCGATCTTAATATGATCAATCCGATTAGAAGGGCTTGTTAACTCGGGTCAAAAGGCTGAATAAAAGGCTTATTCAACGGTATCACATACAAACCAAGTACGATTGTATATATACAGCAGGTACACTTGTTTAGCTTTCATTCGATCAGCAGCCGTACAACTGTTTCCGTTTTCGAGCTTACAATAGGAACGCAACCGTTCCCAGACTTCTGAATTCATAAAAAAAAATCAATACGTGATGTTATACACATTCGGAAAAGAATATGCATAACCTTGCAAACAGCATTGGAATTAGCGATATAAATAAAGAACATATGAATACAAATCGATTTATATGTGTGTCATCTTTTGGATGGCAGTGACAGTGAATGCTTATAGTGAAAATCTGATTGCTTGCATTAATTAACACATACTATCGCTAAGTGTTGCGTTGGAAGGCTTATACTATCAGATTATTATTTATTGTCACTACTATAGACCTTGTATACTTTGCCTACCCAATGCCAACGGATGCATTCTCATTTGATGGTTAAGGTATCAGTATATAGCATACGCATCCTAGACTACCGTCCCACTCAGGAAAAACAGGCACGATCGGTCGATATACGAAGAACTGCCATATATCGTGTCCGGAATGACACAGAAAAGCCTGTGATGAAACGCTGATTATTCCATACAAGACCCGTTGTCGACCCCAGCCCAAGGTAGGCGGGGTGTGTGAGGGCCAGGCATTCATGATAAGGTGACAAATTGTCACTAAATTGCATTTACAACGGTTTGGTATTCCATGCACAAGATGGGCTCTTAGTAAATTATCTTTTCTTTTACACACAATAGGGACAGAAGTAAGGATTTATTGTCGGTTTTCTCATAGGTGTAGCTATGAAATGATTGATGGAGGGTTGGGGTCGAGGGTCTAGGTAGCTGAAGACACCGAGGCTGCGACCATGCATGGATAACATGCCCCAAGAGGTGAGTATAAAAAAGGCCACACTTTCATCACACTTCGCCCTCATCCACCTTGGTCCCCAACACACATTACTGAGACAATACTTTGGGTGGAGGGAAGTATAACAGGTGGAGGGCTCACGTACACCCATCTTCTGATGGTCCCATTTTCTTTCTAGCAGTCAGCAGTGCAGACTTGGCTCCACCCATGGGAGTCGATATTTCCTTCCTTGTGTTATTAACCCATCTGTAGGCGGGAGTCGGTATGGGAAAGGAACATAATCTAAACTAAGACGGTTAGACCACCTCGTACAAAGAGATAGCTGAAACGCAAAACAGATTCCCATCAATCAAGCGAATTTGATTGCATTGATAAACCCTTTGTCACATCAGTGCTAGATTCTTTATCAACTAACTTATCCATCCAATCACAATGCCGATTTTTCAGATGAGATATTCCATTTTTGCTAAAAGATAATTCATCAGGATTTATCAAGCAAATCGGAGATAGATTTAGTACCACACCCTTCTGCCACTGTTACCCTTTCCTCCTCCTTGTACCAATAAACGACCTCGCTTTCTGAGATTTCTGCCATTTAGATCACCAAAACGTCTGCTGATTAAGGGCCGGGGAGCCATGTTAGGTCTAAGGTAGACCATATAGCTGTCATCTTCTATTTAAAATAGAGACTGGTATAAAGATGTAGCCGAATGCTAGTGGATGGGGCGGCAGAACAGCCTATTATATCTAATTAAGGCCTGACATCATGGATGTCAGGGCTTCTATGGCTCCCCAAAAAGCCCATGGCAATGACATCTTTGCTAAAGGAACGCACCAAAGAATTTTGTGTTTAGCTATTCCGGTGGGTCCCCATCACAAAAGAACCAACGTAAACACGCATACAAACGTTACCATAGTAACTCTATTTAGTCATTCTACCTTGTTTTCAAGGAAAACATTCGGCCCTTCAAAACCGCCCTTATACATAGGAGGTAAAGGAATATCAACTATTGTTGATATCGACAGTACAGGAGGGGATACTTTTTGTAGTGTAGTGTAGCGTATTTTTAGGACATCTTTGTATTCGATCGGATAAAAAAGCTTAATTCTATATGGCTTTATAACCAGAAATAAGATGTGAAAGAAAGTTGATGGATATTTATTTTGATTAACAAGTCATAGCCAAAATTAAGCAATTTTCTATCTACCAGTGCACACATACAGAAAAAATAACAGTACTGAATGGGCATATGAAATGGTTTGATAAGAACAGGTGTGAGAGAAATAACTTTGAAGCCACCGCTGACATGGGGAAAAATATAGATGAAAGTTGTTGGCACAGCGACTGGAGATCAAAACTTAATTAAGGGGATATGATGAATACAAAACCACGTACGTGTACGCCTGCCTGAAAGCGCCCCAAAACATTCATTGCTTACAAAAGGATTTAATATTAGTTTTTCTTCGGGCAAATTATGAGTAATAAGAAAGATTAGAACCGATGAACGAAAAGGGCTGTCAGAGGAACTGATTGAGTGTCTTACCTCTGCAAATTGTTATTCGCCTATGTTAGTGTTCTCGTGTGCTTTCCCTAACAGTATTCTGAACTGAAAGGTATACCCAATGCTTTAAAGTTAACTCCAAAGAGAATTGCAACTATATACCTTTGAAGTAGCTCTTCTGACATCATAAACTGGACCTAGTATGCTATGATCATAATATAAAGGGGCAGGGACACCCTGTGCATGACATCCTCTTTGGGTCTCAGTAAATTAGATACATGCTGGTCTGACCTAAATAAAGCCCTCCACTATTCCATATAATTTCTACCTGTCAAGACCTAGAGATTAGAGGACGGATATTTCCTGAGTTATGATGGTACACTACATTTGAAATGGTACCGAATTCAAAAGAAGCCGGTTCAAAAAGCATTTTTTGATAGGTTTGTGTGTGAATTCGGTGGTAGATGTCATAACATGATAGCATCAATTCTGTGATCGATCTTATAGAAAATCTTTTCAAGTAGCACAGAACAGTGAAATCGACTTCCATGTCCCACTTATAGATTTTTATGATCATTGATAGTGATGATTGAGTTGGTTTTATCTGAAAACTAGCCGTGTGTGGCATCGTTCTACCGGCCTGTAGAACTAAGCAGGCGTAACATTGTCATTTGGGCCGTTGAAAAGGCATACTCGATGTAGGGCCTATGGAATTTACGTGGCAGCGAAATAACTGTCCTACACTGACACGGAATGTCATCATGAACATGGAATCATTTTCAGTCTCCATATAAGACGTAGGCCTACTCTTCGGGTTAACCTATTGCATTTATCACGTAACACATTAAAACCAAAAACATCTTTGTTTAGGGATAAGAACTCGTTTTTTTTTAAAAGAAAGACCAAAGCGATTATGAATAATATGATTGAAAAAACCACCAATTCCACTTTAATTAATGTCGATAGAATGATCATAAAATCAGGTGGATCTAGGTGAATGTAGTGGGCGGATTTCCACCGTATTAAAAGCATGCATAAAAAGGTATACTAACCGTGGCAGTGCTGGACGAGTGCTGAGACGACCAGCACAAGAACCACTGGCTGGACAAGGTGGTAGGTACTCTCCACACCCATAGCAACCCTTCGTACTGACCACTGAGTCGCCAAGGAGTACCACCCCTCCTCCAGCCCTTTTTCCTCCTGACCGTGTCCTACCCCTCTTCCTTCTTTTCCTCCGTACTATCCAGTAGGCAGGTATAGGGCTCCACACTGCCCTCCGCCTCCTCCTCCACCTCCTCCAGCTACTATGCTCCAGTGGCTTCGTAGCGGTTACCTTTCTGAGTACTAGCTCCTCGTTACACACTCAATGATTATATTATGATAAAATCCACTGAGATCTTAAAGGCAATGATCTTGCAGCCCACCCTTTTCTTCTTCTTGCGTAGCTCTTTTTCCTTAGGGAGTTTGTAACAATTCAATCCTCAAAAAGAACCACGAATCTAATGTGTTTCCCAACCACCAGGCTTGTTCAAACAACACTTATTTTATATTATTTTTACCATTCGATTACAAAGAAATAATAACTATTTGCTATGGTTAATATGGCTTTATCCTTGTCTAAGGCCATACAGTCGAGAAACCTTCAGTGAAGCGTATATCCGTGCATCGAGGGGCTCCATTTGACGCCCCTCAGTGAAGAAGAACCTCTTCTCCTCGTAACGTTAGTATCACCAATGGCTACCACTACAGAACCTCGAGCTAGAGTATTCTCCATAGTGTGGTCATCCTACATGGACTGTCCATGGGCTGGATGGTGAGAGTAGGGATTCTTAGTTGATATCTGTTGTTGTTGTTCTGCTGGTGGCGGTGGGGTAGCTCCATGCCAGTGGTCCCATTGACGCGCCAATGCCTTTCTCTACACACTCACTCTCTCTCCCCTCTCTCTCTCCCATCTCCCGCCGCTTTTGGCGCTGTATGACGTGTGTGTGGTGGCGGAGTGCTTTCTTCTCTTGCCGTATGAGGCCGCTTCTGTTCCCGCCACTCTTCTCCACCTCCTCCTCCTCGTCGTCGTCGCCCCCTGCTTCTGCTGCTGCTGCTCCTGGTCTACAATATAGAGAGTAGTAGATTGAATTCCCAATTGCCAATCTCCACCCTAACCTCCAACGCTGCTGATCTTTGCAATGCCTCTGTTCCCCAAGTAACGGGTAACCCCGCAGTATACTGTCGCCTATACTCCCTGTAAAACGATTATGTCGCCTACAGGTGGTCTTTTAATTAATCTAACTGCAACATTTTTTGCAAAGAGCCACTATCAATGACGGCTGATTAAAGCACTGCAAACTGTCATTCATTTCCCTTTATCAGAATTCTCCTCCTTTTCATTCTCCTGATCAAGAAGCATAGGTAAGGAGATTGTGGAAATCCTCCTTGTGCATGGAGCCTGGTGGTCTGGGAATGTGTCTATGTCTCTGTGTAGCGGCATGGAGTTGTTGCATGCTGACACTGGTGATTAGGTGTGGCTAGGGTGCACCGACCTGTGCAATACAGACCACGAAAGGAATAATAGCTATCCAGCAGTGGCTGTGTCAATGGGGTCATGGCTGAGGCTGTTCTCTGCCTAAGCTCTTGCTCTATCCTGGCCCCTGTTATTATGTCTCTGCCAAGGACATGGCACAGTACATATGCCTAGGAGTCTCCACCTGGCCCACCAAAAAGTATTGAGAATTATCTCCTTGGCAGCTAGCAGCTGTCGATGCATACATAAAATCATCCTTATATATGTTCAACCAGGTTCGGTGCATATATGCATCATGTTTGTTCATGCTGCAAATGGATGAGGCGTGTGGCCCGTTAGGAAAGCGGAGCTGACCGAGACATTCTCCATGGTACTGGCAATTTCCAACTCTATCTACTTGATGCAACAGTCCGATCCCTATCTCAACCTGCGGTACCAGATTAGTGTGCTGATATTCAGCCCACTCCGGCTGTGTGACAGTCCAATCGGGTCATTTTATTTATGAGTGGCCAACTATGGACCGGAATTCATTTGCTCTGGGAAAGATGGTCATTCATGATGGGATGGTGTTAGAGTGGATTATCTTGAGTGATTAGTCTGAGAGAAATGAGGCAACTGTCAATAATCTCTTGACTGTCTCAGAGACAGCCACGAATGACCAGGGCTCTGTCCCAGTATGCCACCGCCGTGTCCGGAAATTCTGTACAGGCACCGATTGACTCAGCCACATCTTATTCACTGAGATATGGTATTCTGATTACACTGGATTACCTTCATTAAACGAGGGGTGTTTCCCTGCCTATCAATCACATATGACAACACTGGGAGATGAGAGATAGCTGTTAATTTCTGAGATTCGCGGGGATAATACTGACTCCCTTCTGCGATCGAATCTGTGAAAGGGAGGCCATGGAGGAGTGGGACATACAGCAAGAAAAACACATTTATTTTAGACAATAGATTTTCTCACTTTGTTGAGCCATAATAATTATTACTTGAAGGTAAAGACAGAAATGTGTCCCAATTCTTGGAATAGTCATTTGCTCCCACCTAACATATCCCCATATTTCACACCGTATCACATGAGGGAAAGCCAACAAGACATGTGTGCATTTCCAATCCAAATATTATTTCACCCTCAAAAATATTAATCAGCCTGGGACCAACTTCCAAGACAATTATTATCCTTTTTCAGACGTAAGAAAGAGGCCACAATGAGAACATCTTCCTTCCTCGTCACACGTTTCCTTGAAAGCTCGCCTAAATAAACACATCAATCTTTCTCGAAGAAGGATTTCACAGTCAGTACAACCATCTTTACACACCTTTTTCTAGATGGAATTTTTATTTTTATTATTTATGGATACACTGGCCTGGGAAATATAAATGAAAGATTGTCTTCCCTTCACAGAAGCCGCAGTTAATGCCTACTCCCTTCACAGTATTAGACAATGTAGTGCCCAGAATGCTAACAGGAGGACGTAATCAGCCATAGAAATCTCCTAGATTGAATTGACACGTTATCTGAAACAATCATCTAGAATGGGAACCTCCCACTATCACAAGAAACATGAATCGATATAATGACTCAGTCCGCTTCATACTAAATTGAACTTCACTCCAATTCTGTTTCACATTCACGACATGTTTTGTCATACTGTTGAAGTGATCGATAATATTAAGTATATGAAAAGGTAGAGCTTCGATCTGAATGATGTAATGAAGTAAATGAGAAGAGTTGAGGTCAAGTTGCGGTTTCAATAATATCTGCTTTATCCTGTGAATCATGCATGTTATATACAAGGTGGTACATCGAGGTAATCCAATAGGAAAGAAGGGAGCATGTCTCCCATGACACAGTTCAGTAATTAACCAATAATAAGCTGAATACTAATTAGCCAATCGTGAGGTTCTATATGGTTGACCAATGGTGGTCTATATGGTCCCA
Organism: Sthenelais limicola; assembly: GCA_942159475.1. NCBI lineage: Eukaryota > Metazoa > Annelida > Polychaeta > Phyllodocida > Sigalionidae > Sthenelais > Sthenelais limicola. The sequence continues at coordinate 108,009,432 of OW804096.1, read as the reverse complement.
CCTCCTGCTGGGACAGCAGCTGTTGTTTATACAAGTAATTAGAGGCATGGTGTGTGTAGATGATAATCAGTAACCTAGACATGCCGAGTAATTAGTAAAGATAACATATGGTTACATGTGGAGACAGCCTGTCGTCTGTCTGATAGTTATGTAATATGGCGGCAGGTGTCTCCTTACCTCTGGACATGCATAATGATTCATATTTCACATTAGTTAATCAAGATTCATAAAGTTATGGAACATCATATCATATCGCATATTAATATTCATATATGTTATGCAATATTACGTAATTAGATTTAAAGATAAGGCAAAAGAAAAGCGGGTATAACATTCGCCCCCAAGTCAACTATAATCTCGCCGCAGATATGTGTTGACTTTAGAGAATGGAATGATACAAGTGTGATCGCTTTGACTATCTTCGTGCGATATGAAAAATAGAAAAATAAACATACAAAAATACAAATATAAGTACATGTAATAAGTACAGATTATAAGGTTAATCCAATCGGATAACTCTTCATAGAAAAATAGAAATACTAGGTAATACTTTTGGCTGGGCCTTGCTTTGGCATATACCTGTATATAAAGGTGGATTCGTTGTTCAAGTCGTCGTCGTTGGACATATTCATCATCAGTTTTGAGTCACATTAATAACATTGCTACCTTTTAGATCAATCGTTTAAAACATTCTTAACCTTATTCTGTGGTAAATTGTGCTGGAGTTGAAAAGAGTTCTTTTGCTAATGCATACATGGTAAGGCCATTGTCCGTCTCTGAAATACGAGGATCATTAGCTTCAATATCAACATTATCATTCAATGCAGTCGTAGGGAGGGAAATACAATTATTAGAGCTTTGTAAAACTATGTCCTTTCTTATAGAATCGTCGTTCATTGCTGGAATTATACCGAATTTAGCTCTCCAGGCTAATTTAATCATGTTCGGAAGCCTATATTCTACCTGTTGTCCAAATATGTTAAGGTATACGGGTCCACTCCAGGTGAAGTAGCATCTGGGTGTTGGACAGTATGTGATCTTTGAGTCGATGAGTTTCGGTGCTGTTCCTTCTGTTATGGCATTGGCTTCATATGGGATGGTGAGGAGGGTAGTTGTGTAATCTCTATTACCTTTATAGATTTTCAGTTTGAGTGTTGAACTCGTTTTCATTGAGCTGTGATATAGACCGAAAAATTCTCTTGCCTTTTTCACAAGAAATTTGAGAACTTTCAGTCCGCAGAAGGCTACTAGTATGATGCAGAGTATCGTGAATATATTATGAGAATCATTAAATGAGAGAAGTTGAGCCACAAGACTTTTCGGGGTGGTGTACGATGTGGGCAGCTGAGTGGTGATCACGATGGGTGTTGGCTTCAAAACTTCTGGGGAATCAATATTATTAAGAAATTTGTATGCTTTTGCCATGGAAAAGAATCCTGCTGGGGTGGCTGCTGCATTGATTTTATAGATACAATATACGTTGGCAAGTGCTGAGAAAATGGTTAGAATCGGAAAGGCATACCTCCATATTGGGTTGTTTAATAATCCTTCCAATAGGGGTGTTGGTCCGACTACTTCTTCAGGTAGCCTGATAGATGAGGCGTTGTCTAACAAGTTCTTTGCGAAAGCTGATAGTGAGTATGTAGTAGTTTCGTCAATTGGCTGTAATTTGTTCAGGTTTCTTAAGAATCTGCCTAAGTTTGGTGGGTTATAGACAATTGGTGTCTTGTGTATACTGCTTGGGGATATTAGTGGATGGTCTATCTTGAAGGCTGTCAGGAATGGGAGGTTTGTAGTATGGAGTGTGTAATGGAAGTTTAGTGAAGCGTTGCATGGTAGTCTTGTGTTGGGCAGTACTAATCTCCCAATGGCTACTGTGCAGTGGCATGGAATTCCCATTATGGATAATGACTGAGTTCTATGTGTCTGGGAGGGTCTAGAGTGACAAGATATGGAATATTGTGTTTCATCCGTCGATACTAAAAATTCATCTTGGCTGATAGCTATGGCAAATGTCTCCGGTTTCGACATGGGTCTGAATGTGAAGGCACATAGGTCGTTTATACTGTCTTTGTAATCTAGGAAAATCGATATAAGGCATGTTGGGTTTGACTTGTGAATTCTAGGTATTGTTCTTGAACACACTCTTACTGTTTCTCCAGGGCAGGTGTGGAGATCTTCACTTGTCAGCTCAAGAAATAGAGAAGAATCTCTTGATACGGCGATAAATTTGTGGCTATTATGTAATACTGTCGTTCCTAATGTTGGAGTTGAGTTGGTCGATATAGGGATTGGCATGGTGTTCACTTGGTAGATACTAAAGACTGCGTCGGTGGAGGATACTATTATGTCTACGTGTATGTAAAGAAAATGATCGCTGTAGACAAATAATGAAAGTTTTTGAGAATAATAATATTCGGTATTTGTTACCGCGACAGAGCTTCCGGGTGAAGATAATTTTAGTCTTTCATCCATAGCTATTAAATTCTGTTGGAATTCTGAAGGTTTTACTATGTCTGGGGTGATAACACCGGTTGACAATAGTCGGAGAGAATTAGATATTTGATTAAGTTCTTGAGAAAAATGTAATCTGTGATTCAGAGTAGTTAAAGCTTCTGTAAGAATAGCCAGCTGTGCTCTTTCATTGTCGGCGTCGGCTTGTACACTACCGAGCCTTACAGCAAAATGATTTGTCCAGTTTCCTAGTGTTTTGACAACATCAGATATAGTTGCATTTATGACGGATCTATCCTTATAGTATGTGGCATATAGTTTGTCCTGTCTGTCGGCCATCTTAGATAAAAGCTTGGCTGAGCTTATGCCATTGTTCTTTAAGTCAGAAAGTGTGGCATCGATGTTTATTACATTTGTCACAACATTATTAATATCCTCTGTGGTTGCTAAACCGAACAATCCACGGAAAAGGTCTCCCATAAAACCAAATATAGCGTTCCGCTTTGTCCTGGCTTCAGATTTTGTGGAGAGAGGATAGGCTAGGAATAATTTGATTGTTTCTAAAGTTGCCTTAATGTTCGCTTCTATTTCTGTAATTATCTGGTCTATTTCGTTGGCTTCTTGAACAAGTAATTCGGAGAGATCAATACCTGGTTGTTCTGATGTCCTTGTGGTGAAAGGTAACATCTTGGTAGCGAAGGGTTTTGACGAAGGTGGGGATGATGGGAGGCTGTACGGAATAGCAATAACCATTTCTGCGAAGTCGTGTCCATTGACCATTGGTGCTCTTATAGGTTCAAATATGGCTCCTACATTCTGCCTGACCGTCGGTTTTGAGGAGTAGGTCACTGGCAGTATTGCCACGAAGAGTAGCAGGATAAACCTGTAGTACAAAAATAAAGAAAAAATGCGAGGCTATAGTAATTGTTCATCGGCAAGGTATATATTCCTTTTGCATTTGCCAGTCATGAATAAAGTGAAAATCGCTCAAATAAAGTGCAGAGTTCCTGGTAGGTCGTAATAATCCTTTGGTTTGACTCTACCGGAAGAAAAATAAAATAAGCAATAATAATAATCTATATGTACCTGTCCATCTTTGGATGCGACCGAGAATATTAAAATTCTGGTCTGAAATCGTGCACACACTATTAGGCTAGGTGTATTCGGTTCTCTAGAAGTCTGCTGCAGTATCTACTATTACTCTGTTGGAGGTTGGATGGGTAGTGAGGAACAGCAAGCATGCTTTGCCCTTTAAGTAATTGGGCCATAGGTTGGCTATGTCTATGAGGCTTAGCTGTCGGCAATGCTTGTTGTTCTAAGGTGTGGTTGCTTGTTTTCTATTGGGCATTAATGCGCGACATTGAGCTTAGTCTGTCTCGTCCAGCAAGCTTTCCTAATCTCCTGTCGAGGCCTATGTGACAGTTTCGCTCATAATGCCGATATGGGGGTGTGAAATTACCAGTGCGACACATGTGTGTCTTCTGATACAAGCTATTGTTTTGTTTGTGGCTGGCAGCGTCTACTTGTCTAGAACCTTAATGAATATACCTGCAAGTGCACGATAACTGATGGTTGTACGAAAGAAAAATAATAATAAAAATAAATGAGCAATCATATAATTTCTGCAGCGATTTTTGCCTCTTATAAATATCATACGTGGTTTAGGAGAATATCTTCGAGTTATTTATGATCTCTTTTGGACTTTAGAATGACTCATTCGTTTCTGAACGATGTTTTCTGTTTGTAAAAGGTTGTCTTTGGGGGTTATAGTTCCCTGTTTCATTTGAAAAGATCTTTGGATTCGTGTGGGGCAATGTGCGAGCAATCTTCCAGCGAAGCGATTGTTTCTCACTTCTGTGACTTTCTTTATTCTGTCGATATGTATTGATCTAGTCAGTAATTTTCCTGTAGTTAAATCTCTCAATAGAACTGAGGTGTTTGATTTATATCTACATAGTATATATGGGCCCATGTAGGCGGGCTGCATTTTCTTACAAGTGTTCTTGTGTAATAAATAGGGGATATGTACGTATACCATATCTCCCGGTTGAAGGTCTGATTCGGTGGCTGTTTTGTCGTGATTGAGTTTCATTTTATGATTTTGTCGGGTTCTTCTCTTTTGAGAAGCTTGTTTGGCTAGATCTTGAGCCAGAATAGAATCGGTGAGGTGCTGCATAGCAGTCTTTGTCTCAATCGGTAGCTGTAATTGGGAGTCGGCGATGGTGTTGGGTTGTCTTCCATAAACCATAAAATGTGCTGAATAACCAGTGTTCTGGTTAGCAGTATTGTTAAGTGCGAATATCATATAAGGAAGATAAATATCCCAGGATTTCTGGTTTTGCATGGCATAAGCGCGGAGTGAGTTGCCTACGCTTTTGTTAAAATTCTCACATAATCCATTTGATTTTGGCCTGTATGGGCTCGAGAATATTTGTTGTATGCCATGTGATTTGCATCCCTCTTTGAATACTTTCCCTGTATAGCTTGTGCCATTATCGCTTTGAATTGTTTTTGGGACTCCGTATTTACCGATAAAATTGTAAACTATCCCTTCAAAAGCTGATTTTGCATCAATTGTGGCAGTGGGGAATGCAACTGCGTATTTTGAATAGAAATCCATTATTATATGCACGTATTGGTGGCCTTTGTCTGTCTTTGGCAGTGGCCCAATAGCGTCAATACATACTTGCTCGAAAGGAGCCGGTGCAATGTCTCTGATTGTCATAGGGGATTTTCTAGTGATATTCGTCTTCTTTGCCTTCAAACATATATTGCAGGTACTCACATATTGTTTTATGTCGCGTTTCATATGTCGCCAGTACACTCTGGGTAACATGGCGGATAGCATCTTCACCTGGCCAACGTGTCCGCTGATGGGATGATCGTGAAAGGAATGTAATATGTGGTTGATCCATCCCTCAGGTATAACTATCTGAAGCGACAATTGTCCGTACTTTTTCCAAGCATCTATAGAAAAATGGAATAATACATTGTTCATGACAGTAAAATGTTGGTGGTTATTTAGGACAAATGTTCTGTCCTTTTTGCATTCAGGCAGTGATTCATCGTTTAGATAATCTAACATAGCTTTGATGTATGAGGTTGCTTGCTGATCTTTCTTTAGGGTGACCACATTTCCCATGCTAGGAGGCAATTCTGTGATGAGATCCGCTATATCGTTAATCTCTGATTTTGCCTTCTCTACTAGCGATGCTTTTGCAATATCTGTGGGTAAAGTGTCGGTCATGTATTTTGAAATAGATGCTAATGCGCCCCCAGGCTCTATGTCCGCTGACTTAGGAATAGTATCTTCCGTAGTCGGTATTTCTGTTTCAATCGGATCATAGGCTTCTGGTGGCAAATTCAGAGATGTTCGTATTTTATCTCCGAGAGAAGTCTTACTAGCTTTCTTCTCTGAGTCGTTCCCTTTAAACTTGTCTTGGCAATCGCAAAATAGGTGATGTGAGGGAGCTTTGAGAATTGATTTGCTTTTTAGGAATTTCTGAATATCGATTGGGGCTTTAGTTGTATTGAATTTAATGATAGCTGGGGTCTCATGGAATGTAACTCTCCTTGCTATTTTCAATTTCATTGGGGGAGGTGGTGTTTCGTTTTTATCATTGTCTTCATCATATTGTATTCTTGATAATACATCTGGTGGCACGTTTAGTTTTCCTCGGACGTGATGGATTGTGAATGAGAATTGTTGTATGTCAAGTGCCCACTTGGCTAGTCTATACCTATTGTTCACGTTCGTTAACATAGGGATTAAGGCGCCATGGTCTGTGTATAATTGGAAGTGTCTTCCTTCCAAGTAATGGCGGAAATGAAGCACTGAATACACAATTGCAAGTAATTCCCGGTCCGTTGTATTGTAGTTCTTTTCATGTTTACGTAGGCATCGGCTTGCGAATGCTACGGGTCTTAATTGGCCCTCATTATCCCTTTGACTTAACACGGATCCGATGCTAATTCCAGACGCGTCCGTTGCGAGGACAAACTCGCGATTAAAGTTGGGATAATGCAACAATGCATCTTGGCAAATGCCGTCTTTCATCAGCTGAAAAGCTCTTTCGCATGCATCGTCCCATTTAAATTTCTGGTCGGATTTTGTAAGGTTGTATAGGGGCTTGATAATGTGAGAAAAGCCTTTGATAAACCTTTTGTAGAATTGGCATAAGCCATTAAATGAGCGTACCTGAGAAACATTCTTTGGTGTGGGAAAATTCTTGATAGCTGTTACCTTCTTATTGTCTGGCTGTATGCCTTTTGGGGTGACTACCATTCCTAAGAAATCTATCCTGTCAAGAAAGAATTCACATTTTGCTCGATTTAATTTCAAATTTGCTTTCCTTAAGGCAGTAAAGATTGATTTGAGATCCTCAAAGTGTTGTTCCTCATTTTTAGATAAACATAATATGTCGTCTAGATATGGGATCGCACATCGGTATTTTAATTTATTGAGAATCATCGTTACCAATGCACAAAATGCTTGTGGGGATGTCTTCAGCCCCATTGGTAATACTTTGTAACGATATTTCTTGTCATAGGATAAAAAGGCTGTGATATCTCTATCTTGTTCTCGAATGGGAATTTGGAAAAATCCTGATTTTGCATCCATTTTGGAGAAAATAGTGGGTTGTAAGTCGCCTATTTGTTCAAGAGAATCGTCGGCTCTGGGTGATATCAACGCTTGGTTTATTAGATTAGCATTTACATATCTTAGATCTGTCACTAGACGATAAGAACCGTTTGATTTCTGAACTAGAAAAGAGCGACTAGCCCAGGGTCCTGAGGTTGTCTCCTCTAAGACTCCTTGTTTCACATAATCCTGACATATCTTATCAAATTCTTTGGCTTTATCGGGTGTCATACGATAGGGTAGGTGGTGACAGGGCACGGTGTCTGGTTTCATATGTAATGAATGTTCGTATAGATCCGTGAGCCCTAGTTGGTCATCTTCACCCACAAATACGTCTGAGAATTCTTTTAATAAACCGTCTAATCTTTTCTTCCCTGTTTGGGAGATGACTTGCTTAGGTTTTACATTGTCTATTGAATCAATATTAGCATCATGTGCTTCTGAGGATACGGTTACTATGTTTTCCTCTTCATCAAATTCTGAATCGGAATCTGATCCGGCGAAATCAGACTCGACGATAGAGCAATTGTTTTTGTCTTCAATATCAGATACTGGGGAAAATTCATCGTCGTTTGTTTTTGTATAGAGACCTAGGATTTGACCTTTGTGTACCCGATATGGCTTCTGTGAGGTATTTAGTAATATAATCGGGTGTCTGTTTCGCTCATTCGGTAACACTGCCGATCTTTGTACAATAAAAGGAACTTCTTGCTTCCTGGCCATGTTTTCTACGATACCTTGGAGATTGGCTACTGAATAAAGGCATGTTATCTCAGCTGGAATGGCGATTTCTGCATATGGCGGTATGGTGACAGACCTAACCGCTCTTATAGGTTGATGGTTTGGGGTGGGGTCTTTGGAGAATTTTATGCAAGCTTCGTGATTGTGAAAGAAGTCTACGCCTAATATAATTGGTCTAAATAAAGTGGGAAGGACTGCAAAGTAATGATAGAAATTGATACCTTTCAGCTTGAAGTTGATCCTAGCCAGCTTTTTGACGTGACATACGGCGTTATCTGCAAGATATACTCGAAGAGATGTTTTAGCAAAGGAAATATCAAGTTTAGATTGCAATGAATACACAAGTTTTGCACGAATACATGAAATACTAGCCCCTGTGTCTACAAGCGCAGGAAACGTTTGATTACCCATTGTGACTGGAATACAATAATTTTCAAGATCAATTGTCACAGTAGAATTGGGATTATCTGATTTACTCAATGTAATTTTTGCATCACCGTTGTTCTGAGAAAGATTCTTTGCTATATTCGAGATATTTGCGTTCTCCTTATTAACATAATCATTATCAAATTCGACTTTCAATATCTTGCCTAGGTCTTCATCGTTGTTTCTTGTTATCTGGGATGGGTTGGTGCGGCTTATTGGCCCTAGTAAGTCGCATTCTTCCCGTTTCCCTGGTTCTGCATTTGTTGGAAACGTTGGAACTCTTGGAATTGTTGATATTCCCTCTGGGATGGCTGGTAGTTATTCTGATAACCGTTCTGGTAGTTATTTTGGTACCCATTTTGATAGTTGTTTTGATACCCGTTGTTGTGGTACCCATTATTCTGCTGGTAACCATCGTTGTTGTGATATCTATCGTTATTGTAGCCCTTGTTTCTACCTCGTCCCCCTCTCCAATTGTTCCTATGTCCGCGGCCTCTTCCTCGGCCGCGTCCTCTTCCCCTACCATTGTTGTGGTAGTTGTTCTGACCATTATGACTCGATATTTGATTTACTTCTGCTGTTGCTATTTCTTCTTTCTTCTTTGTTTCTGTTTTTAAGTCCTGAATCATTGTTGTGATTTCAGCGAATTTCTTCTCACTAGCTGTCGTTATTTCTGCTAAAGATTTCTGCATTACAGAGCTGAGTGCAGCTGTGTCTAAAGTGATATTTTGCTTCTCGTCGGCCTCTTTGGTCTTGGCCATAATTACCGCTTCTTCCAGAGTTGCTGGATTCTGTACTGATACTACTTTCTTTAAGATTTCTCTTAGACCTCTAACAAATCTCTCTATGGAGGCTTCTTCATCTAAACCTCTAGCTGCGACGATTTCTCTGATTTCTGCCGCATAATCTTCTACTGATTCGGTTGCTCGTTGCGATCGTGTACCATGAATTCTGAGGTTTCTTTCCTCATTAGCAAAGTGCTCTATCATAGCATCTCTAATTTGCACAAAATTGTTCCTACAATTGTTCACTCTTACAAATCTGTCGTACCACGATTTCGCTTTACTAGCTAACAAAGAAGGTAAAGATCTGGCTAAGGCTTGGTCATCGTGAGGGTAGGCCATTCCGATGTAATGTTCAAAGTCATTTGTGAAATTTCGTGTTGTACATTTGATAGTTGGGCCGTTGAAAGGGTCTGGTCTTCTAAAGTTAGGATCTTGTGCTCGTAAGGAGGCAATTGCTTGTGCCCATTCTGCTGGCGGATTCGCCACGCCCTCGATTACTGGGTCGGCTTCTGCCGCCGCTGGCCTTGCTCGTTCTATGGCTTCTTGCACTTGTACTTGCAAATTATTTTGGAAGGCTAATCTTATCCTGTCTTCCTGGGCTGCTCTATCGTTATTAATTTGGTCTGCTATGTGGTCATTTAACAGATCTATTACCTGTTGCCTATCCATAATCACAATGTCTCTATTAACAGGTTGATTTAATTCTTGCCTACCCCTATGGTTGTTTCGCCTTGCTCTTGGTGGTCTTGGAGGAGGAATTGGAACCAATCTGTTCCTCAGTTGGTGCTCCAGTGTGTGGATGTTCCAGAAAAATAATCTAGCATTCCAGTAGCGAGCTAGTTAAGTTTCATAAGTCCGAGAATTTAGGGTTCTTCACCATTGAAGTGATCGATAATATTAAGTATATGAAAAGGTAGAGCTTCGATCTGAATGATGTAATGAAGTAAATGAGAAGAGTTGAGGTCAAGTTGCGGTTTCAATAATATCTGCTTTATCCTGTGAATCATGCATGTTATATACAAGGTGGTACATCGAGGTAATCCAATAGGAAAGAAGGGAGCATGTCTCCCATGACACAGTTCAGTAATTAACCAATAATAAGCTGAATACTAATTAGCCAATCGTGAGGTTCTATATGGTTGACCAATGGTGGTCTATATGGTCCCACCTCCTGCTGGGACAGCAGCTGTTGTTTATACAAGTAATTAGAGGCATGGTGTGTGTAGATGATAATCAGTAACCTAGACATGCCGAGTAATTAGTAAAGATAACATATGGTTACATGTGGAGACAGCCTGTCGTCTGTCTGATAGTTATGTAATATGGCGGCAGGTGTCTCCTTACCTCTGGACATGCATAATGATTCATATTTCACATTAGTTAATCAAGATTCATAAAGTTATGGAACATCATATCATATCGCATATTAATATTCATATATGTTATGCAATATTACGTAATTAGATTTAAAGATAAGGCAAAAGAAAAGCGGGTATAACATTGTGCCTCAGCTTCAAACTATAGATTTGCAGTTTACATAGCAACCTCAATTTATCCCTTGAATGAGGAAGTGAAGAATGATATGGGTATTTTTTCAAAATGTTTTTCAAAATGGTATCCGTGAGATGGTACAGAAGAAATGATCCCTCCTCCGCCTTAAGGTTCTCACACCATTCTCAAGGGTGTGAATTCAACAGGAAGGATGCCTGGCCCTGATTGGTGGGTACCCGCGAGGTGTCGATGGGCTCCCATCTCATGGGATTAGATTGGGACTTGAAGGAACGACCCAGCTAATGAGTGGGTCCCGACCTGACCTGTCTGACCTCTTAAAATAGGGCCGGCGGTTTGAGCAGCTGGAACCATTGCTAAAACCCTCTCCTTTCGCCATTGTGATAAAATCACGAGAGTCGTTTCGAGTATCTCTTCTTGGAAACGCCTGCTATTTCTGGTCTTTGGACGAAGGTCATACATTGTACCCAATTTCATACATGGCCCATTGGCTGTGTGTTATTTTGAAAATACTCCACCGCACTGTTTACTACATCGATTATGCCCTCAAATTGCCCTCAATTGTGGGAAACATGCTGCTGCCTATATCCGTCAGGAATGCCTAGGAATCTAGAATCCAAATAAGGTTCATTTGGATGACTCGTCATCATATTATGACCAAACACCCTCTTGCATACAGTTGATACAGAGGATTTAGCTGTGTCGTTAAGGAGTGCAATCTAGGCCATGCAAATCTTCTTATTCTATGGTGAAGGCGCTTTTCTATTCAGCCTTCCTGACCTGCAATCAATCGCTGCCGTCCAACCGACTTCGACATACTGATGTGAAATTAAATATAGGGGTGTCCCATATAGGGAGTGTCATATAATGTGCTAGAGCATGTGGGTTCAGAGTGAGACAATGCAATTAGACGGAGTTATCCTATGCTAATACTACCAACCTGAAGTGTCCTTTTCCGTTACCCACCCTTAGGAAGGTTGTCAGTGTGGGCTGGCAAGTCCTTTGAAAACCACCCACATCCACTACAGCCTTACCTCTGCATTAGCCTGTTTTATCCTGACATAAGAAATAACATTAGCAATAAAGCTTGTGGAATTAGGGATGGTGGGAAGTGGGCAAGATGGGCTCGATTCACTTAGGTAAGCTGCAGTGTCCCAGCGTCCATCTTTCTTAAATGCATTACCTGTGTACCTTTCTAACTCTACGGTATTTCATTGGACATCTCACAGTAAAACTTATTTCCTCCTTTTGGGACTTATACCAAATCGTAAATATCTTCCTCCAGATCTCCTAAATTGTTTTCGAATGGTAATTCCAGTTTAAACGAAACGAATTTTGAACGTTTGATCAATTGTGTCTTACGGAAGAAATGGTCATTGTATAACAGATAATTGGGCTATTTACGAGTGCATCCCAGATGAAAATTTCAAACATGAGTTTAAGTACTTTTGACTGTAAATGACAGTACAGCTTATGAAAGTAATAACAGGATTCACATGAACAGCCTAACTCCAATCTCAAACGTGTATATATTTCTATTACAAATTATAAGGATAAATAGATACTGCTATTGTTTAGTATGTTCCCATTTATAGCATTACTCCCTCGATCCCAAGGAAACTAGCAAAGTGTAATCCATATAACATGGGTTAAACCAGTAGTATTGTGGTTATGAAACTGAAGAATGTCATGAAAGGTATGCGTGATATACTCATATCACAGCCTAGAAGTGTATTTGCTTGCAAAGTGGCCAGAGATCGATGCATGTTCCGGGTATATGTCTGATCTCATCCAGATCATAGGGGACTGACATATATCTGTTATATATCCCAATTGTGTGTGCGTGTTGAGTGGGTGGGAGTGTACAGTTGGAGTCCACTCATTTACTGCTTGATCATATACCAGCCACGTAGAAATTGATAAACCACTTTTTAAATAGCATTCATCCTGTTCACTTCGTTCTCCTTCCCACTCGTGGGGACCATATCAGACTTCTTTATTTAATATCAATTATTAATCCTTACAGAATAACACTTATTTAAAGATAGATCATTTCCTCTCCCACGCACTAAATTGGATTAGCTTCATATGGATATTGATTATTAAATAGAGGTCAGTGAGTCAGTGGAAAGACGAAAGTCTAGAAAACAAAAATAGTGTGAAGTAACGACTACCAGAAATGACAGTTGACGTACTTATTTATTAATTATTTCCAGTTTCCATTGATTTACATATCAAATAATGGAATATTGAATTTTGGAGTTAGTAACTGGGTGTGTACGCAATTGTAAATACACAGGGGGACTGATATGAACGTGTTCTGTTGCACCGTTTAGAAAAGAAATTATTATCATTGTACAAAATTATCGAATAGTGGAGATTAAACAAAAATAACAATTTCATTCATCAATTTTCTCTAATAACAAATCCTTTTGTCAAGAGTATAAAATGTAGTGTTATAAATAGGGCCTGTTATACTTGTGTAAATTTATTATCCCCTATAAGACATCATTAGAAGTAAATGGTTCGTGGATAGACAATGTGGAACATCATTACATTTTTTATTGTAATATATTGCTGACAGGTGGGTTTACCTTTGTTTTTATTTTTGTTGTGTCTCTTAGTAACCATGGATGGATTTTATAATATATATATATATATATATGATGATGTTTGTTTAATGGTCTGGAGTAACATACTTATAGAAAGTAGTTTATAACCAAGTCCCATTCAGCTGCTATTGTCATTATGTCATCACAGTCAATTAAGAGTGCCAGTGTAAGAACTTCTTGGTACTCAGTGATGGGTACTTCATGGCATAATACTTTCTAACGGCCTTAAAATTCATTGCATAAAACAAAAATACATTTTATCGGTAAAAGATGAGAATTTTGATCTCCCAATAGCATCAGATCCGGAATACTTTCTCCTCCAATAAACACTGGGCGTTGTACATTATTGTGACAGGGCGTGGGAAAACATCAAATGGTCTCCCCGTGTACCTGCGTTCGACTTGGGTCTTGGTGTGTTTATTCTCAAAATAATGTCACCCAGACTGAGAGTAGCCAATAGAAATGTTTTCTCTCTGGCATGGCAATCTACTTATTTGGCCACAGATTGCGAGAGCAAATTGAAAGCTTTACATGTATAGACAAAACATTGGGTTTGTAACTCGATTACTAATCCTGAGGTAGTGTCTCACACCTTATGCATAACAGTATGCAATGGAGTTGCAAGGTACATGAAATGAAAGTAAATGTTACAGAAAATGTAATTAGTTCGTACGTTTCTTTGCAATTTACTCTACCCATGGAGCTTCGTTTAGTATCTAAGTAGGACTATATATTTCTCCGCCGGAAAGAGCGGTATTCATAAAATGGTAAAATGTATCTGTACAGCTTTTCTGATGTTCTCAGATCTATTGATTTCCTGTCACGGTTTTTCATTGATTATTATATCAAATGACAGTTACACCATTGGACCCAGGCTCCTTTCTTGTTGTTTTAAAGAGCATAATGCAAAGATGCAATAATATGTGAATATATAACATGTTGTATATTAAGAACTATACGAGCGTGTATGAGTGGTAACCTGCATATCATAACCGAGTACATGAAGGTATAGTCAATGTATTTTACATTATTGTTCAATTCTGTTTCATTTCTTTCCTACACTTCCTATCTATCGTATAATATATAATGTTCTACGTTTCACTTCTGACTAAATGAACTACTTACATGAATCAACTTAGATCTATAGACTAGTGATTTTGATTTTTTATAATAATTAAATGGCTAGCATCAACATACTTTCAGATGAAGTTTCCCGATGTATGCTTTTCCATCATAAAGTTGTTATTAGTTAGGATAAATAAGTTTGATCTTTCTCGGGTTTCCTGGGGCCCGTTGCTCCGTTTCTCGCTAACTATTTCCCCATTGAAAGTGTATGGGAAAATAGTTAGCGAGAAACGGAGCAACGGGCCCCAGTACATGTAACATGCTGCCAGGTACCTTTTCATTTCATACAGGTCGTAAAAAACTGGATGCCTGGCAGCAAATGATTTCCTTTTATATACAATTTTGCCAATAGATATATCAAATTTGGAGTATTCTCTTCATCACCCACACCAGCAAACCCAAATATAATTTCATGAAAATCTGGATCATCTATATAAGTATCCAGGTTATATCTCACCCATTTATTTAGATGGACCCAAAATTCTGATTTTGGGGGACAATTACACAAAAAAAGTTTTATAGTGTCTATCTCACCTATATTGGAATTGTTGGTGGAACAAAGTAAGCATTCTGGTGATGGTTTGATTTTGATGTTGCACAGCGACTTATTTGTGGGTATAGTTCTTGACAATATCCTGTAGTAAAGATTCTGCAACTGAAGTGACGGTGTATAAAGGTAACCGCCATCAGTGATTCTAGAATGCCTTCAAGTCTATGGAGCATTCAACATTCGTATCCATATCCTTTCTCCATGCTTGTATATAGCTGGGTTAGTCCAGCTTTGACAATGAACATGCATATATATATACAGAAATGTGCTCTGGGTTAGCTTCCTATATATATATATTTCATTGGATGACAATTTGAAAACATTTAGGTCGTGTTTATTTTTCATTCAAAATGTACTTGACATTCAAAGCAGTCTTGAAGTGGCCAGAGGGATGTAAGGACGGTTTTTCATTTACATTCGGAGACCAATATTCAAGTTTAGGGCATGGGTAATTCTGTAATACGAATTTTATGGCAAGTCATCAATAATTTACCTTGAATCGGTCCGACTATCTACTATTAATATGTTCCCTGTGGGTGGTTTTAAGATATTGCAATTCGGGGCAATATTGGCAAGTGTAATTTTTATTATGCTTATAATTTGCTATGCATTTCCAATCATATATTTTCTCATCCTACCTTGGGTTATTATGGCCAATGCAAATCGATGAGCCAATCATAGAATCAAGGAAGAAATTAATGTGCATATTCGTGTCCTCCAATATATCATCATGAAATATACATGTGGATTTAAGCACCTGTCCGTCTATCACTGGAGGTTGAAAGCAGTACAGGTGGGGTATAAAAGAAATATTAGGATAGTCCGCCAGCACTCACCATTGATGACAGGCTTTGATTTACCAAACCAACATACGAGCCAATAGTTTGTCAAATACTGTTTATGTTCCTTTACAAATGAACTACTCGTGCCAAAATATGCATGGTTTTCCTCGGATATAATATTTGTTCGAGGTTCGTGCTTGTTGGCATTAGTGCTGATTGGACTTCAATATAGAAAGATTTATCAGGAGAGACTTAGACTTATTATGGAATGAAATAAGAATGGAATCGTTGTGTCGCCGTCTCAGTATTCTATTAGGCCTAAATGTATTCTCAGATATATACTCTGTAACACTATTTTGTGTTAATGGAACGCTTTGTGTTTGTTATTTATAAGATTGAATGGAAGGAAATTTCTCTTCATCATCCCATGTGGCGAGAACAAAATAATGCTTTCATTTAATCGGCTTTCGAAATGCAACCAGTGTCCGATTCGAATGTCATAATTGGATTTAATGTAGATAGGAAAATGTCATTATACCCACGCAATTAATCGATGTTGAAATAATCGAGGAGAGAAACATTTCTTATGTCAAATAATTAAATCATACCGTCTCCGGAAGAGAAGCTGTAGAAATTCCAAGTATTGGAAATATAGAAATACCATGCATAGCGGCAGCGAGTCTATATTGAACGACACATGTTTCCATATAAATATTTCATTAATTGATTGCATCAAAACAGAAAAAGGTAAACATCCATTCAGTCACAATCAATATACAATCGTTGAGTAAAGGGACATATCAGGGTTGAGGGAGAATTGAGGTAAATTATGATTTCATGTTGACGTTGTATGAGGCCGCCTTTTGTTTTTACTCCTAGAGAGGATTTGAGGTTGATATATCGGTACTTGTGTTCATAACTGAGAATAAATGAGGCTAGAGAGGCACTTTGCGTGCCTAACAGAGCCATGCCACACCCCTAGATTCATAAGATCTTGCTTTTACATATTAATTCCGGAACTTGCACAGGTCTATTACTTATACAGAGAGGCAACACGGCCTGTTTACAGACTTCAGAATTAAAAAAGTGTAAAAATACATCACCAATCAACGCCAAAGTCTCACACATGGACGACCATTTGATAGCTGAAGAAGATAGTGGAAAGAACCACAGAATGTGGCACAACCCGAGGGATAGTGATCAAAGAGGTATGGAGACAGCGATGGCTGCGATCAAATGATAAGGAATCTGGACTTCAATCACCCGACATCAAGTATAAAGAACACAAGTATTGTCCCTGTACAAGACTCAATATTTAATTTTCTCATAAATATCTAACGTAAAAAGGTGACGATTAAAGAGTGCGCCCAGCCGTAGATCTATTTTAAGGGAGCTATTCATTATACGAATCTCTGGAACCTAATAATATTCATAAATAATTTATTACCTTTGACAATCTTCTTAAGGCGCTGAAATAGCTCAGTGTAACATCTTGTCTCAGCCAATCCAGCTGTATATCACGCCCCAAAATCAATACCAACATGCATAAAAAAACGTTGCCGCTCAAGGTCTATCACAGTTTCTGTACTCATATATAGGTCATTACAACAATAAATGTATCGAGGAAGCTCAGGTGATATTGCGCATAGAATTCAAGCAAAATGTTACCACCTTTGCCTGAAATAAACACCAAAAGAATATACTAAGGGTGTTGCACGTAGCCTGTGAAATTACATTAGCGTTCCTCCGTCTGTTGTGTCTTATCTTTCTCTAGCCCTTGGCCGAGATTGGCGCAGCAAGAATATTCAATACTCTCAGGGATAATATAAGCTTTCTTTGCCTAGTAGATGCGGGGTCCTTTGAAAGTTAATGAAAACCTATTGATTCTTCCTTAGCCGAACCATTCGTCGGTAGCACAACCTACACTCATCAAAACAACAGAAGAACGCCTTCATGGAAAACAGTAGGAAAGTAGAATCATTGCCCCCTACGCTGGGGGACAATACTAGCAGGCAAGAGATTTGAACGGTCCGGTATTAGGGAGGATGGAGGATACTAACATGAGAAAACGAACGAGTTTGTACAATTGCAGGTACCCATGAATAGTGCACATATATTTACTTCAACCTACACACTCATACATAAACGATGCCATATCACATATGAATACATATATATAATACGTATATCTGGCGTCTTTTCAATAGTGGCATTATCCTTCCGACCATAGCAATATCGGTCCAAACTATTAGGCCGTATTGTGTTAGGTAAGGCCGCAGACATGTGATTTGCTGTGTACAATGGTCACTGAGTTTCCCTATTAACGTGTCATGTCAGCAACAACTGAGGCATCAGCACTGGGCCCGTCTACCTTTTTGTTCGCCTCTAACGAAAGGAATATAGACAGATCTGATTAGGGAGACCCCCAATGAATGATCATTTGTATAGGCACGCAAGGCAAAGGGGATTACTGTGGCAGTAAAGCAAGGTTAAATTGTACTGCCTCGAACTGTGCTCCTTCTCGACTAATACATCCGTGATAAAGCATGATTTAATACTGGAGAAATATGTCGGCTGATATAGCGACCCCCTATAAATAAGGGTGGAATATAGTGCAAGCAATTACACATCTCATATCCCGATGTTGATAAGAAAAGGAGCCTTGTATGTGCACGATCATTTGAATCCATATTGAAAAAGTAATTTATATATGTATCTAGGAAGGCGGTGGTAGTCAGAAGAATATTAATATGATCAACTAGCTGGACCAATCCTCAGGGTTACTCGTCATTGCTGTTCGAACAGAGTTATTGCTTCCCCCTGTGGCTGGTCTATGATGAGGAGGGGGAGGGGTCCCCACTACCATTTGATCTCTGACCTCCACTGACAGGAAGCTAACCCAGAGCACCTTCCCCCGGGCAATAAGGAACTAGCTGTTTCCCTTAATGGATAACCTCACCAATTCACCCAAGCATTACCCATCCTTTTGGTAGTGGGTACTGGACACCTTCAATAAAGGGCACGCATAATCCTTCTATATAAATATATGAAATATCATCGCAATGAATAGGTCACCAACTATCTGGATTGATTCGAACATTCAACACTTCCTCCCAACGCTACACAGGGATAATACATGTCCAAGGCATGGTAATAGAACCGTCATTAAACCGTACATTTAGAGTACCTAACAGGTATTTAAACATTATTTAAAAGGCATGCGAAACTATCAACTATCTATCTAGCCTGAACGGATTTACAACTCCTCACCCCGAGCTGCAGGTCATTAATTATATCAAGGTTGCTATGGTTACATTGCTTTTGTCTTTAAATGGGCTGCACAATGGTTCCTTTATATAAAGGTGATTGCATGGATCTTTTCATACATCCCATTAGGCGCTAAAATATTGCCCTCATTGAGAAAATATAGGAGATGAAAATTTACATTTTGTATCTTCTATATCACTTTGGTTGCACTCACAAAGGATAAAGCCGGGCTGAGAATGGCCAGCCTTTGCTTCGATGGCACCATCGCTTAAGTTTACCCATTCAGGGGAGCTCAAAGGAATGTTTCATACTCCTAAGTAACCATGGTAAAATCAATGGTATTTCGTTGTTGATGGTTTTGGAAAGCGTAAGGTTAACTCGCCCAATTCCCTAGACACTGCCTGATGCCACCATTCTAACAAGAAGTGCTAATGTGATCAACAGTTAGCCCGGTACTGCCGATGACACTGTGGCTATCAAATGTCCTTGATTCAGGTTTTGTGTGGCTGTGGTCTATTTATAATGGACAGATGTACGTATGCTCTAATTTATTTTGTTTGCTAGAGGGAATGGGTAATATTTGCTGATAGTTATTTGAAGGTCTTTCAAATATAATTCGATTCCTTGAATAAACATCTAGGTGTCTCTATAGATTATTGAACTCCGAGTAATTCGGTAATCGTAATAATATATCAGGATGCGTTTAAATTATATTAGTTTCCTTTGCTTTGATTTCAACACTGATGACTTCTCATGAGAAGGATAAGGATATACGATCTACACCCTACAATTATATTGAGATAAATCTATAAGACATTCATGTGCACGATCGTGTTGAAATAGTGGATCTACACACAGAATTGCAGCGTTGGGGGCTTCAAGGAGCGCTTTTCAAACCAACAACAGTTCTGTACATGGAGCCTATTTGCTTTCGAGGTTTGTTGCGTTTGTCCGTCCGACAGAGGCTCTGTGTCAATCGGATGGAATCTAAAACAGCGGGTGGTCAACATTTACCCAGGTCTACATGTTTATTTTGGGAGGAAATGTGGGAATAGCGAGGCTTTGGCTGGCAGGTTGTCAATAGAGCAAGTACTTCCATCAACCCAGTGAGCTACCCAACAAGTTGCTTGCGAGCACCTCTTTAAAAATGAGGTCATAACCAAAGTAGATTAAGTCTAGGATCTTACAGAGAGTAGGCCTTCTGTAGGAGGATACATGTCCTGAGCAAACAGCCTTTATCCTCCAACATTTCTTGTGACTGGCATTGAACATGCCACCATCTTAACTGATGTGTCGCTAGATGTAGATATAAGTATAAAGCTGCAGGGTATATTTAGGTTTGGGAGAAGATGAAGAGACATGACTAATATAGCATCAAGTGTTCTATATAACAAATATTATGGGAAAATCAATTCTTATGAACAACAATATATGAATCTGGTATATTCTAAACGGGTTTTAGACACGCATCCTTTTTGTGATTACCTAAAGTCGTCTAAATTGAGATAGTGACAGGAGTTTTTCCCCCCAAAAGAATTCTTTATTCAGGATATTTGATGTAGGCCTACAAAACACGCTCATTCCGTAGATTGGTTTTCCTTGTGTCCTGATATTATTTTCTTACATTACAAACCGTTTGTGGATGGTTTAATCTAGGGTAGATGATTAGAAAAAACTATTTGTTACATACGTGATTACATTATGAACATGTGAAAATCGTGAGTGATGTTGCAAATTATGAGGTGAAATGTGATGGGAAAAACATAATACTAGACTTATAGTACCGCAATGGCTATTTGAGTGGGTGAGTAAGTGGATAGGTTTACCACCTATTATACAATATGCATTATGTTTGCTACAATTTAATTTGATTAAACAATATCTTCATACATTCTGATTAATGTAGAATTCTTCCGTTCTTTACTAAAGATTTTTGCATCTGCAAGGGCTCGTAGGGGCGGAGGTAGCTCGTTCCAAAGGTTACTACTGGTATAAAATAAGGAACGTCTATCTTTTTCAGTTCGAGGTATGAATGTATCTAAAACAGGAGCATCGTTTTGTCTAGTATTTCTGCATTCACCAGCATTATCATGGCTGTAAGGTCGATTATGAGCCATTTTTAATATATTGAAATCTTTTATCAACATAGTATTTGTATTTCTATGTAGATTTTTTACAGGAGTCCTGGGGTGAGCAATGGTAGCAACTCTCAGAATACGGTTCTGTATCTTTTGTAATTTCTGAATATATGGACTTGTGGGAGATTTGAAATAGCTGCCAGACTTTAGTCAAAAATTGATAATAATTTTGACTTGCTTAACATTATTAACAAAAAATAACATTTCTTTCACTGTGCCCAGGATCTTTGCTCAAAAATGTTTTCATGCCATGTAAAACTTTAAGATCTCTATTAGTTATCGTTATACGTAATTGGTGGTCATGTGACATCAGGACTATTTACTCGCTCTCTCAATACACTATCTTTATGTGCATACATGTACAAAGTGATTTAACTATCGGCAGATCGGCAATGATTTCCGAATACTACCACCGAAATATCACGAATATTTTACACTCATGCAGATTTATATTCATATAAGAAGCGCTTGATATTCTATCAGGGCTGTAATTTGCCCATTTTCATGTGGCCATTTTCCTTCGGACAGCATTTGTATTGCTTGTGATATTTCATGTGAGAAGGTTTAAAGTTGTAGACGGTGTTCGTTGCTCACCCTGTCATTACTCATATCAGTAATGGATGACCAAGGCTCGAAGGTTCCTCCTGTCACCTGGATAGCCTGGTCACAGGGGACAGCCCATCTACAACTGCCCCACCTATCCTCCCACCTTAAACTAATGAACTTGTGTCGGACACTAACGTTTCAGAGGGCGGTCGTGGGTCAACAAAAGGTCATTCAATCGCCGGCCTCAGGGCTCGGGACACGTGTAGAATTTGGTTGCCAAGTCGCTGGGTAAAAGTATGCGAAGTGCTTTAACATGCAGCTACCCGAGCAATCATTCCCGGTTTATTTGATAATGTTCCCCGGGGTTGTTCACTGCCGGGGCCCGCCTAGAAGTGTGGTGGCTAAAATATGCGATAGGGGAACGAAGGGAATAGAATATAACCTTAGCTGCAACTGCTGCTATTGCTACTGGTGCAAGGACGAGAGTTTCTCTATACAGGTATCGGCCTATTATTCAAAGCAACATGAGGTTATATTTAACAGCACGTTAGGTATATGGCCGATATCATCCTGTTGGCTGCACACTATTATATGGCACATACACTTATGAGCATGTAGATAGGCCGCGTATATAGAGAGACCAATGATTGCCTGATGTGAACATCACCCTACTCTCTGACACGTGTGATGATGAGAACGGGAATGGGCCTTTGTCATGTTATGGAAATGGATGTCAGTTTATAGATCCAACATCTATATTTAAAATATCGACATATTGTACTGCGAATAGATAGAGTTTAATTTATTAGACACTTAGCATGAGTAGATCACTGGTTATTTATGCTATTGTATATTCATCCTTATGTGAAATTTTGTCAACGATACTTAGAATATATATTGTCACACAAACGAGCTAAGCATATTTTGTGTAACGGTTATCTCTGGGAAATGTCTCTAGATATTCGTAGCTGAGTTGCACAGGCGGTTATAATGTTATTGTAGAAATAACCCCTTCTGTTCATTCTGGGAAATTTATCTAGGTCTCATTTGAATGATGACTTAATTTGCACAATGTATTCTGTGCTCATTCTCTACTGTTGAGGCAGGCAGAGTAGGCATTTTCTTTCGTCATATAAATTACCGCAGAGGGCACATCTCCCAGACTAGCTTAGGAACCTTAGAGATATGTATCCTGCCTGGGTGTAGTATATAAGTAGTATAAGGAAATGAGTATCAGGAGAAGGCCAAATGTAAGTAATATATGGGAAAAAAAGGGATTTTGAGAGGGCAAATACCCCATACATAATCACTGCTGTTGTAAACATAAACTCAGCTGCACAGATGATTTTCTTTATTATTAAGCTTTTTTATTTTCATCTGTCTGCTGATCATAATTATTCCACAAAGTACTACCTGCCTGAGTATTAATTGACATAATACTATGTAAGAAGTATAGGCAAATGGGTATGAGGAGAAGGCCAAATGTGGGTAAGTTGTATATGGGAAGTATTATACATGGGAAAAGGGATTTTGAGAAGGCAGGCAGATGTAGTATGTAAGCAGTATATGGAAAAAAGGAAATGACTATGAGGAGCAGGCCAAATGTGCGTAAGTAGTATATGGAAAAGGGATTTTGAGAAGGCAAATAGGTATAGAATGTAAGTAGTATATGGGAAAAGGGATTTTGAGAAGGCAAATAAGTGTACAATGTAAGTAGTATATGGGAAAAGGGATTTTGAGAAGGCAAATAGGTATACAAGGTAAGTAAGTAGTATATGGGAAAAGGGATTTTGAGAAGGCAAATAGGTATACAAGGTAAGTAAGTAGTATATGGGAAAAGGGATTCTGAGAAGGCAAATATGTATAGAATGTAAGCAGTATAATGAAAAGGGGAAATGCGTATGAGGAGTAGGCCAAAACATTTATCACTGCTGTTGTATTAAAAAAACAGCTGATCATTCTGGGAAATCTATCTAGGTCTCAGTACCCGAGCTGCACATAGACAATCAATATATTCCACATACCACAACTGCATTGTTGAATGAAAATCCACTATAGAGGGACAGCCAAATTCACACAAAATGACGTCAAGAGTTTAACGTTCAGGATGAATGAAACCAATTCATCTGTTTGCAAAACTCCTCCCAGTAATTACTATTTGACTCTGAAAGGGAAGAATGTGCATCTGTGAATAAGGTTTCCTCATATGCATACTGATGGTAAAACCTTTTGTCTCCACAAAACCTGACTCATATGTATGTACATGCACTATAACCAGATAACCCCACTGTCTATTTCACTTGTGTCTGCTCCCGATTCAATGTATTGGACTAATTCAATTATGTGTTAGTAATATTGGCGGAGGTTTTTCTGTTTAGGCAAATAGGGCACCCAATTGCGCAGTCATGGTCCAAGCACACATATGTGCGAATGTAAAGTGATGTTGACACGGAAGGCCTGTGCCATGATTTAACCTTGCTATTACCTGACAAATTAAGTTAACTCTCCATTTCCCGCCTTATTAAGTTTCTACGGGACTATCGGCTATGCCACTTTCATACATATTCAACATCTCTGTAAATTTTCACTAACCTGATTATGAACACTCTGTGAAGGCTTCGTTTTTTCCTTTCCGGAAATAATATTATATGCGTCCAAGGTATATGTATGCATTGATAATATATTACATATAAGTATAAACATACTTGTCTTTACTATTATTGAGGTAAAATATGCATGCCGTCATAATGCATATAAAATACATAAATACAAACTATGAGTTTCCCTGTAAAATATCAAATTGACATCTTATTTGGAAGGCATGTTGCCATCCGACATCACTCCACATCTAAACATTGGAAATTGATACTTTTCAGCAATGAAGGAAGAATGATTTAAAAGTTATACTGGGACAGGGAACGGTTATATTATTATCTTAATGTTGCCGTAATAATTGTAACCCTTGAATCAGTGTCTAAATGAAATATTATTCAACAAAATTGATTGAAGTTAAGAAATCCATTGGAATATCGGGAAATAGGATGCTAGAAAAAGCATCACACTTCGTTCTCTTCACTAAGTGAGTAGAGTATTCTTTCTCAAGAAATTATTAATCTAGACAATGATTCCGACTTGATTTGATACATGGAAAAATAGTTTTGTCAAGAATTTATGACATTTACATTCAAATCATATTGATGATTTTGATTCTAAAGATAAATAATGCAAACATTCTTAGTCTTATCAACTGGTGGATTTAAGCTTTAACTATAGTGCTGAACTCCGTTCGAATTTAATTAGCTCCCAACGTCTGAACTGCCATCATGCTTATTCTTAATAAGCTGAATAACGCAGCCACTGGAGTGTCATTATTTTAAATCCATGTTCCCATACATTGGTTTTATCTCTTCTTACTTAAGGTGACTAAGCTTGTGCGTTACAACTTTGTCCTCTGTAACAATGTTAGTTCTGCGACCGTGCCTCCAACTACACAGTCGGCTATGGGACCGGACCACAGGTGTCCTCTACTGCTGATTTTAAAATATTCATCACGTGCACTTCTCCAATATATAAGCAGTCATTAATGTAATCCGACACCCCGCCTACCTGCTGACAGCCAACTACCTGTCCCTAATACAAGCAGGTGACTTGGGCAGTACCTTAGGGGAAGGGCGGGTGTTTGTTGGGGGCAAAAGGTTCCGCCCCGGCTATATACATCTATCTAAACTGTGTTCTGAATCAGGAATAAAACCTACGCATAATGCCAGGCTCTTGTCTTCACCATCATGGAACCTAAACCATGTGTACCGTGCACATTCAGTTTTGTCCCGTTTATCATTTCTAATTATAAAATCAATATGAAAAGCCAACGCAATAATGCTATACATTCTACATTGTTTATTCACATTTTGTATGAAAGTATGAGTAAATGACATTTTGGAGAGGCGCCGTCAAAGGAAGAGATTTATTCAAATTATCTCCAAGAACAGGACCGTTGTCAATGCGACATGACCATATTTTACTTCACATTTGAAAGTCATCCACCACCTGAACATTGTTGTTTTTCTTGCTCTGTGAGGTTTAATTAGAAAGGATAGAAGGTCCCATCTGAGAGGCAGACAGATGCGCCATTATGGGATCTTCCTTCTTCTGCCTTCCAGTCTTGACGCGTCTCCCCAGCAATATCACACCTTAAATATTCATACCTGTGTATATGGCACTTTGATACACAAAGGCGCCATATATTCTTGCACTTCACGTATTTAATTGATATTCATGACTAAGAGAACATATTTAAGACCGTCTGCATTATGATTGCAGGGATCGTCTCCTACCTCCCTCTTCCGACATAGTTGGCGACAGGAACAGGGAATTTTCCGCCCATTACCACCTTGTTTTTTCACTAAACATTATTGAATACTATCTTTCCTGCGTCAACAAAGGAGATGAAATGAAGTATTCGGCCCGTGTTCCCCGTGGACGTAAAAAGCAAAGTGATCGAAAAAGGAAGGAAGAAACGCTTGGAAGATTAAATGCAACGAAAATTAACCGAACCAGCAAATGAAAGAAAGCAAGGCAACGGGTAGAACGAGTGGAGTTGGAGGAAAGATAAAGTTCAAAACCATCGAGTTAACATCAATTACTCAATCCATTAACCTCTCTCAATCATCTAATTGGTATTCAATTGTTTCCTTTCTGATTGCAAATAGGAGCTTCAAGGAACAGGGTCTGTCCCCAATTTACAATTTATTTTTAGAAGGAGGCAGGCAAAAACCAAAAGTAATAACACGCCAGATTGATTTTTTCCTCAACTCTAGTAGGTCCCGGCACATTTAAGTTAAAACATATAAATCATTTAAACATATAATGGTACCATTATTAGCATCTATATACATTCCTAGAGCCATATAAGGAGCTATAGTGTGGTAGTGGGTTGTGCAAACAAGATGTCCTAAGGGTAGAAAAGATACCCGTATGTCCGTACCCGCAGTATTTACTGTTAAAAGACAAGCTAGAAAGGCACAGTGGAACGAGGACGAGGATTGTGGAACGCGGAGCGATACATCACCAAGGGAGTGATCCGGTTCCATCAAAACACCTGTGTGCGCCACAGTAGGATGAAGAATTACTCCGCGGCGTTCTAGTGCCTCCACCTAGGGGACATGATCATCTCTAGCCTCGAGGCAGAGGCAAATGAGTCGTCATCTTCAACATTAAATGCCCTGCGGATGACTCGGGCTCTATTTCGCATTGGACAAGCATTCCCTTTCCCTTCATCGAAGAGAAACAGCCTTCTTGTTTATCACTTCTTCATTTCCTGGCTATAGAAAAGGCTTCTTAGACGGTATATATAAAGTAGACATCTGTTTCATTTCTATTCATAACGTTTAGAACATTGACTGTGCAAATGATGAAAATATGTTATCGTAAAATATTAATTAATTTCTACATCTTACCTTAAAATGATGAAAGAGAATGATAGATGAAAGGAAATTCAATTGACTAACATATACACTCTCCCGCGCAACGTATCCGCGCGATACGAAAATGAATACGATTTTCTTGTACCCACTTTTGATACGATTTTTTTCGTCTCAGGCGTTTTTCGTACCTGGGAAAGCTAAATCTCATAATCCCTGGTGTGCGGTGGTGCGTTAAGAGTTGACGCGCCTGGCCGTGTGCGGCAGTGCGTGAAGGGGTGTGCGCTCACCCGTGACGGTGTGAGAAAGCAGAGAAAAAAACCTGCCCATGCTTGGGTTTGATCTAGCAACCTTGTGACTAACAATCCAGTGCTCTAACCATTACACCACTGAAACAGCTATCAAAATGGCCTCAACTAATCAATCTGAATGTTAATAATGTGTGTGAGAGAGAGAAAGAGGGGGAGAGGCAGACAGGGAGATTGCAATTGAAATTAAGTAAGAAAGAGATGATATAATACCATACTAGCAACGATTGCCAAATGAGGTACAGATAATAATTCAATAATTATTTAATTTTAGGACAGTCAAATAGATATGTTTGGGTATTTAATACATTTTAAATTTTGGAAAAGGCTCAAATAGTTTTCGAGTAATGAGCATAAGTACTCCGACATAATTTTAGACATTATTTAGGCGAATTAGTTATACCTGAGTATAATTCAATTCAATTCAATTCAATAACGTTGACCTTGAACACAAGCTATTAAATATTTGGCCTCTACAGGAGCGTAGAAATAAGCATATTTTAGATATGGCTTTCTATCTCTCCCAAAACCCAGAAAATGTTGACCTCAGAGACCTTCCTACCCGAAGTCATGCTGTAGGACGGAAAAATCTCCTGGTACTCCCTGCTAAGTCCACTAAAGTTATCAATTCCCTAGTATACAAATGTATATTTCCCTAGTATACAAATGTATATTTCGCATAGTCAAGTCTTATAAGAAAATGTGTCACAAAATAAAAAAAAATCAACAATATTTCTTTCTGCTTTAGATAGCTCATAACTCCCTCAAAATGCATCCGATCTGAATATAAAAATTATCCCCGAACCCCATGAATGTCAGGAAGACAGCCATGTTTTCAGATTTATAATCAGGCTATTACTTTCTTCGTAAATAATTATTTTCGTCAGCCGCATCAAGTCGTTCGAATTGATAAAAAATATATTATCCCTTTCCATTGTGATGGTCTTCTTGAAGGTGTTAAAGCATTGCTAAGAATTTGTGCGTCAAATTATGGTGTTACCCAGGGAGGGGATTCGCACTAGACTGACACCTCCACCTCTTGACTCTTGTTTTAGGTTAAAACAATATTCAATAAGTTTCACCTTATTGGTAAGCTTCCAAAATCCAAAACTCAATACGAAAAACGGAGCGCGAATACGGAGCATATCATATTTCGTCTCCGTGATTCAAACCACCGTTTTTCGTATCAGAAGTTCAGGCAATTTCGTCACCACAGTTCACCAGTAGCGTTTGCGGTGCTCGGTAGACAAAAATCGTCACACTGAAGACGAAAAAGCTCGCCGCTCCGTATCGCCCGGGTACGGAGCGCGGGAGAGTGTATAAAGGACTTATATTGGACATAAAGAATTCGCCGAGAATTCCTCCAATGTAGCTGCCGGGTTTTTAGTGTAACCAAACACTACAGGCCATGAAGTGCTTTGCTCGTGTTGAGATATCAAGTGATAAAAACCGAGCCCCATCTTCTGCGTTTATCCAACACGTTTGGCGAAAGCTTTCACTTTTATCGTATAAACCAAAGACTGACAAGTGATAAGAAAAGGGGCAAGAAAGGGGTAGCCGAGAGCTTTTACGCGGTAGCATGACGAAGATGAAGAGGAATGGAGGAGACGTGCAAAAACTAAAGGTGTGTGAAGAAATACTACTCCCATTCAGGAAAATATGTTCAGGACTTTCTGGCGGACTTATGTTCTTTTCATCAAAGATTTCTCCGTGTATATTCTATGAGTGAGTTCTGCTGAGGAAAGATACGATTTGCATTCCACTCTTGTCTGGATTTAACAAATATCGGACAGACAGCATTTGGTCATTGCCCTATTCTATAAGGAAGAGTCAGTCCTGAAATGAAGAGTTCTACCCATACGTATACATCACAATACATATATATACTAGTCTTGCTTATGCATTGTGAGAGACCTAAACATAGCCCATTAGCATAAGTTATGTCAGGCGCGAAGTGTTTTGCATTTAATATAATAGCCGGTCACAGGTGTCCCAAAAATATAACTAACGGTAATCCGACGGCTGCGATACCATGAGACCTATTGCCTCTCTAGCTAGGCCTTATTCCAATGCTCAGGGCTGATATGGGATAATGGGGGTTCTCTGAAGCCAAGAACTAAATACACTCTCTCTCGCCTTCACTTAGCACTAAAATGAACGTTGGTACAGAGAAAGGTGAGTGGAGGTCCTAAAATACATAGGGATCTAACAACAACCCCAGGATTAGGTTTCCGAGATAAAAGCTCTCATATATCAACGGGAACCAGAATATCATTACACATAGTCAGTCCATTAAGATGACTCATTTTAATATCTACAATATCATAGCTGCATGCGCGCTTTATAAATTGGGAAATGTTATAAAAATAAACAGACATCAAACATGAATCATGCACTAACATATTTATCTCTCACAGTAGGATTATGTACTGTCCTATAAATGTCGAGAATCAGAAGCAGGGACGTTTCCCATGGCGGAACCCCATGGGAGCATGAAGAAATCATAGTGAAGAAGGCCAGGCTGCCGCGCTTCTAGCATATGCAACCTCTTGGGGACGGGTCAAGCCATTTTCACATACTGCACATGTCCTTTTTCGTGAAGGCTTGGTCAGAAGCTGCAAGAATTTTCTCCATTTGTATTGGACTACGCTAAAATTACAGCGCAAATATGTATCAAATGACATTTAATTATTTTTGTCAGATACATATTATTCGAACATAGGATGCGAGCATCAATACATGTGCATACATACATACATACATACGTACATACGTACACACATTATATATAATACATCCAATATACGTTATCATAATTGTGCTGTTTTCTTATCATCGACTGATTTTGAATTTATATACAATATTAGGTGGCGACTTTATCTTGTGACTCTTATCCCCATGTATTCTCTTTCAGCACACATTATTCAGGGGCAGTGCCTGCTCACATACAGGAACCACCGTCCTCCTCCCCCACCACTCCTCACCACGTAAAGATGAGCCCATTCCTTCTGCAAGCATGCCTGCCTGTCACAAAAGCTCCAATGAAAGAGCCTGGTGAGACACAGGACTCGCTCTGACAGCCGTCACTAGAGGGCATCCGGGGCTCGATGAAGCAGCGTTCAGCCTGCGTGCCTTCACATGGAGAAGTCAGCCTGTTTTGTCTTTAACTGCTCCGCGCCAACACACACACAAGAAGCAACTAATCTCATGTGTCCTCCAACACTCCCTCTCTCTCATTTCCCCTCTTTTCTTCTCCAGCCCCTTCTATTTCTTTCACCGGTTCTCTCGTTTTCTATTTCCAATCTCAACCTCTTCTGAAGTATTCTCTTCTTTCGGCAGAATAAAATACCAAAAGGCTGTAATTGCGCAGCTTGTGGCCCTAACCATGACGTGCACCAATCGTGTCGGGGATTTCGCGGAGTCCATGTATAATCCATCCTACGTTGGGAACACTCAAGGGCCTTGCAATCCCAGGAGTAGGCATGCAGTCAGCGAGAGAGAGAACACGGTAACAAGGGGTGCCAGAGGTGCCAGAGGGTTCTATCACTGAAAGCCCTTTGGGATTTATGTAAGTTGTATAATGAGACAATGGATGCTAGAATCGTATTGCACTTGGATTTCATGAATTGTCATATAATGCTAATGTAAGAGACATGGACTAACATCCTGTATTAGTTATTACATTTTCAATATTTATTTTTGCTACCACTAGCTGGTAGACCTGGTGGACTAGCTGATAGTTAAAACGTTATTATATATTATATCAATTAGCAGATGATGCCAACTAACTTTCCAATTTTAAACAATATTCCTTTGGTAATGATCGGGAATTATTTGCCTTGGCAGACAATCCAGACAACCTTGTGCAGACTACTTAAAAGTGTAAGCAAGATGACCTCCGCGATTGCCCCTGTACTTCTAGCTGAGTGGGACAAACGCAGAGAAACAATTGCATTTCCCCTAAAAGACAATCAGGGGAATGACACAAATTGATTAAATGAAGACACATCAATTTGCTAATGGAGGGAAACTGATGAACTCGTGAAGGATAATGGGAACATATGCATGTACCCCTTGATCAATTGCTATAGAATTAATGTATTAGCTCAAAATAAAATCGATTCTACGCTTCGGCAGATCACTTAAGATGTTTAAACATCTCGCCACTTCTTCGCGATCATTGCTGATAAAAAGAAAGGATATCTGACGGCGAATCGATGACTTAGAGGAATCCACTTTACTTTACTTTTCGTTATTGTAATCCTCATATCTATATAATTATAAAACAGCTGTACTGTATTCGTTGTAAGAATGATTAAGTGTGACACTAGTTGAAATATCTGTTCAGAGTACTATGCGAGCAGGAACTCTGTAATCTTAAATAATCTTTTTAATGATGGATAATCACTAGTTTTTTCCACTGTGGGTAATGGCGTACCTACAGGTATATTGCACAAAAACCGTCCGAATTCTTTTTTTTGTACAGAATTCGATTCAGGATATCTGAAGGCACATTTATCCGACCAATCACAGAACGTATAGAGATATTGTGCGAGTTGTCAGGAAGATCTGAAGCCTCAGAGCTACACTGAAATACAGTGCTAGTATATCAATATTTCGCAATTGATTAGTTTGATAAGGCTATAAGAATAAGGCAAATTGAGAGATGACGTTTATACTGACAAGGCAAATAAAAAGAAATAATTACTTCTACCTCTGTTTAAACTATTCTGCTCCAGACACCACCTACGTTCTTTTCACAAATACACCTGCCAACGTGCCTCTTGCCATGGCCAAAAGCCTAAAAGATATGAGCTTCTTGGGACCTGCTCTCCTACAGAGGTCTTCCCTGTGTACATTTACATCCTTGTCTGTGACCTTTCCCAGTGTCACAATCACTCGCTACTAGAGAGGAGCATATCACACATGTGAAGAAACCCGGAATTATTCAAATACTACTGGTTTGGCACATATTGTCATTAATCATTCTGCACCAAAGAAAGAGTGCCAAAATGAATATACTTAATGTAATATCAGTAATAATACAGAATATGTAGATGTACCTCACGCTTGGTATCCTAGATAAAAACAATTAATACGAGATCAAAACATCTTTTTAATTACTTTCAAATGTCCTCACGTAAGCGAAAGATATAATCAAATGAGGCAATGTATAGTTCTGCATGTATCATCCGCCACATTATAACTCCAGATACACTCTGAGATCTGGGTTTAGTGTACCAATGGTCAGATGTACGGAACGTATCGGGTTGACGATTAACATAGACGAAAGTATCGCTTGTTCTTTTAAGGGTTCGCAATGTAAGAAGCAAGGTCTTGCCATCAAGGAGCTTTTCTGCATCAGCAATGGAAGGAGAGTACTATAGGCTTAATTGGCAACCCGTCTTCAGGCTTAGACCTTGACATTCTTGGCAGTCGTGACAACACACGGAGCACACGGTCGCTCTAACACCTCAGCGACATCCAATAAAGGGGGATTACATTAATCGTGAAAGCTGAACAGGGTACTTTAAGCCCATATTTTGCCTTTCAACGAAGTGCAGAGACCATCAGTGAGCGAGGGTTATTAGCAGTTTCTTTACTGCCTTACTATGGAGGAAAAGCCCCATACAGTCTGCCTTCCAGCTGCTGTTCTTTTCAATAACAATACAAAAACAATAGTTTGCTGGTGATATAAGTGTCCACTTTAGTATATCTTACCGATTAGGTAATACTTCTTAGTTATATTAATGGCAGGTTTACATTTCAATATTTTTCTTCTCCAAGGGCATATAAGAATAGTGAATGGAACTTGGCGTTATTATAATTATATTGCATGAACTTGGTAACTTTGGAACCTTGTGGAATAAATAGTCCATTACCAGTACTTCGTTCTATTCTCTCTATTCATCTCAAAGGTTAGGATAAGTAAATACACATTAACTGATGCAATGCAAAGTGATTAGATTTTGTTGAATATAACCAACTTGATTAACCAGTCATACTCTTCCATTTTTAAATCAAATATCTTTAAGAATTGCCCTATTAATTGCTTGTCAGTTTGTATCTACCCTTTCAGATAATAAGTGTTTATATTATTTTTTCCATTGTTACTAAAGCACGGGTTCGTGTCCTTCTAGTCACTACTTTGCGTGACCTGCTTATGCTGTTCAAACACTGAAGACACCACGCCTTGTCCGGGCCTCTGAAACAATTCATCCCGTGTCAACTGGATATATATCTATTATTTCAGTCCAACCTCTTCATCGATGAGATTGAATGGATATGATGGAGGGTAGTTTGTATGACGTCTATTCTATAGCTGATGGAAAATGGCCATCTTAGGATGAGAGCCATAAAAATGACTTCCTTGTATCGCACCGTACCAAACAAAGCTTTATTCTGATGGATCTGTCTTTGCCAGGGCCCAACTGTTGCAAATAGATCTAATTACGCCTGTGATTGCTTTCGCGAAGAATAAGTAAGCGATTCATCAACTAAGCATACTGTATCTCCCTTTAATCTGGTAATATTACACGCCGTATTTTCGTCAGTATTTGTTTCATTTTTTTACAGACTTTATTCACTATGAATCTCATATTCCCCCAAGCAATCAGAACTCTTGCTGGAAGTCGAGACAGGAGGAGTCAGAACTATCATGATGTGTCTGTGATTCTGCGGTGAAACCCTTGAATGTGTCTTTTTTATTTTCAAGTCATTAGCCCAAGGAATATGAGGATAGATCGGGGCAGGGTGGCCGAGGCATGTATTTGGTACCAATGACAGCCCGCGATTTTATGTAAGTGCGTATATGTAATCTTTCATTAGGTTGCCCCAAATGAACCTGTCTCCGGGGATTATTGCTGATAATTTATGACTGGACGCTATCGGAGAATGGGGTGATAAACAAGTTGGAGTTGGTCAACGAACAAATCCACTGGATCCATCAAGTAGTGTGCGTATCTGGAGCTTCTTCGTCTCGACTAGAGCTAGCGTAGCTTCATAATGGCAACTCATACAAATGTCCTGTCAAGGGCGAGTATAACGATAACAAATTAGTAATCGGCCAAAGCATGAAATGCACCGGGAATATAGCCATCCAAATGAAAGAGATGTCGGACCTAATCCTTAGTCCTAAATCTGCTGGCTCAGGTTCCTTGAGCAGAGACAAATAATCAAGTCAAAATAGATCTTGGGCTGATAATCTTCAGTAGAATACACCATATATATATAACGCGCCCAGCCTGTAATCAGCATGTAACCTGCACTGTATTCTGTTTCATCTATGTATCAATATAAATAATTATTCCAGTTATATTATGAACTTATGAAATCGCATTTTTTTTCTCAAGAGTGAATGCACAGCAGCTTAGTACACAATGCCAGTAGCCATTGTCAGAACGGCTAAAACATATTGCTACATGCACAGATGAGAGGTGTGACAGAAAGTGAAGTATATAATGTATGTTGTCGGTCACATTAGGACATACATCGGAGATGAGGAGATTCCATGAGGAGATTCCAAGTTACCCATCCTGCAGTATACATCAGTAGATGTTTCTATAATAATTTACTAACTGTATATTTAATCGTCATAATAATATTAATAATGCCGTTTTTCATGATGAAGTGGATTAATATCATATTAATTTGGAGGGGGTGAATCGTTGTTAGTTTGGGTTCAATAGATTTATCAAGAATAGAATAGGTTCTTATTGTTTAATTACGCTTCAAACACAGAACTACTTTCTTGCCGAACAATGCTCGCGTATGGATATGTGTACTACTTTCGGATTCTCGTTTTTCCCGCCGTGTAGACCTTTCCATTGATCAGGCCTTGACATTAGCGGCGCTGCATATTTCGAAGGCCCAGGTCGCACATATTGGTTCTCTTTCTAGTTCTCTTTCTAGATGGACAGGAAATTATTCAAGCGTTAATTTGATATAAAATATGATCCTGAATTTGTATTATTAGTCCTTCTAGCATAACTTTCATCCAGACTACGACGCCGTCCACCCTGTGCGCTTCGCATGCATCAATAGTTGGTTGTCAACTAGGCCTAGTTCTATAGCTATACAGATTTCGCGGCACGTGTAACGGCCGTTTTACAACCATTTTCATACAACTGACCGTTAAACAGTACACATTATTGGACAGGAAATCTTTCAAGCTTTAATTTGATATAAAATGTGTTCCTGAAGTCGTATTATTAGCCGTTCTGGCCTAACTTCTGCCCAGAGATTTTTGTCAACAACTATGCCGGTCAGGACGCAATATTTTAGGACGTAACGTCACCTATTGCAACATACGTTAGTAACAACGCTTTTTCCTGCGTAGGGAGTGGAGGGGGGGGGTCATGAGGCCAACATAAAACTTATTTTCGTTCATTTGAAAATGCAATAATAAATAGAACCATGATTTATATCACATTGATCATTGAAATTCACATTTATTATAAGTTCCACCCCCGCCCTTTGTCTTTGATATCAGAATTCAGGTTAAAGTATAACTGTGAAGCTCCCATGACCACAATATCTATCATTATCATACAGTTAGTGCGGTTCAACTTGTAATAGTAATAATAATAATAATAGATTTTCTTTCCATAAAACATTTACTAATGTAAATTATATAAGTGCGGGCTAGAGGTTGAATGGGAAAAAATGGGAAAACGATTATTATCTGTAATGTGTAAGGTCTTCCAAATACCCCCAAATTTGGAGAACGAGAATCTGAAAAATGTAGTAAGAGGACACAGCAACGGTTATGAAATGGGAAAGAAAACGGAAATAATTATTATTTCAGCGAAAATAAACCAGCAAAGTCGTATGAAAAGTTTCCATTGACATTGACAAAGACAAAGAAACACTTGACACTTGAGTGTTGAATCAACGTTACCTGATTCTTAAACTAGGAGATCGATTCCCTCCTGATGCTTTAGCCAATTGTGAACCATGGTTCTTTCATTGAACTTGATTTTGTAACAGATATTTAACTGTACTTATTGAACGGATCGGAAATAGGTGTTCCATATCATGTCAATCATGTTTGGTCAAATTCTATGTGTTCGATTAAACAAAGCTGCCTTACGTTTGCAATACTGGTACCAAATAATGCAATTCAACTTGAAAACCTCTTACTTGGATGGTATGAACTGGAGAAATCGGAACTGCACCACCATATACAAATGGATTCAGTTATTGGAAGGTAAATGTTGTTGCATGTTAAGCAGATATAGCCAGGCTTATCGGTTTGTGAGTCTTTGGCACTTCACAAACAAGGGATTGTTGTGGACACTGGTAGTAAGTATTTGTAAACATGCACATTCATCATTTATATAGTAATAATACAGGTTTTCATGGCATGGTGTTTAAATGATCTTTAGCTTCTCCCGACTTCTGTTCTTCTTGAATGTTACGTTGAAGTTAAATAATTCTGAACACTGAGTGACCTATGATCTTTAATAACATGAATATGTCATTTGATATCAGGTTAATACTCGAAATGAACTGAGATGCTTGTCCGCAAAATGTAATTTTTTTAGGGCATCTTCTGGTGCAATGAAGCCAAAGATTCGTCATAAAACTTGCATATAAGATTCCATGAATATGATGCCGGTCTGATATAAACATGGCTACATACAGGACCACGATGATAGGGCACCAGGCAATGGGAACATGTGTTCAGCAATATCGCTTTCTCAATATACGTCAATGACTGACTTAAAGGTACAGAGCATGTACACAGGAATAATGGTTGTTTGGGCTCATAATAGACAGTGGGATGTGCCTTGCGTGTTGTCAATGATTAAGCACTACATGACATCAAACAAGCCAAGGTAACAGTCCATGGAAGTGTTGTTTGTCACTTGCAATAGTCAACCATGACAAAAGATAAGACTAATTAGCTTTCCAAAAACCTTATCTCCCCCTATCAGGATTTGAAACTACCGTTATGCCACAACAAGTGGAGTGCTAGACTATAATACCAGGGTTCCAATGGCCGGCGTCACGTAATGTGATTTTACTGCATTAGATTGTTTTTACACCCGGTAGGAAAAAGCAAGCACAAGAAACGGCTGGTAGTACGCCTGTCAGAATGATAATGAAGAGACGTTATTAAAAAATGAAATGTTAACAATTTAGGAGGAGTTACATGGCTGCTTCTCTTATTTCCTTCCGTTGTTGCGCGCTTATTTTGAGGCCTAAATGGTGCGGGAGGTATAGGTTCTATCGTCCTATTTTAATTCATACAGTTTGCATGGATGGTTTCTACTGAAATGATTTCCTTCACACTGTAACTTCGCTCTGTTACCGATTCGTAGATATATAGCTACGGACCAAGATTGGCCGTTGGCAATCTGAGAAAGCTCTGGCAAAATACCGAGTCAGCATTGAATGAAATATTGCCAGAAGTCATTGGTTTTGTATCCAGTGTAACCTCACGCTAGTTAATTGGTGAACTCTTGCCCATTGGTCAACGGTGGCTGGCACATTAGTAAGAGTAGCCAAATGGGAGACCCTGATGGGAGAACCGGCAAGGCGTGCTTGTATAATAGTCTATGGAGTAGGCCTTAGTCAGGGACAGAGTGCCTTGGCTTGGCCATTAGTGGACCCAGCAGAAACCACTTAGAACATGCTCTGAGGGCCATGGGCTGCAGATGATCGCGGCACTGATGTATGGTTGAGGTTTGGAAATAGTGAAAGAGAGTGTG
The DNA here is from genome assembly GCA_942159475.1 of Sthenelais limicola. Lineage (NCBI taxonomy): Eukaryota > Metazoa > Annelida > Polychaeta > Phyllodocida > Sigalionidae > Sthenelais > Sthenelais limicola. The sequence continues at coordinate 107,971,412 of OW804096.1, read as the reverse complement.
GCTTCCATCTCACCCATCAGACACTGAGTGAAGTAGTGACCACTGCCTTAGACGGCTACTGACCACCAAGAGCAACATTCTACATTATATTTGGCTCCTTCAAATAATGAAAAATATACCTATTCTTAGGCTTTTACCGTGACAGAAGTATATATGTGCATCTTTGACACCAAACATGTTGTTTTAACAAGAAACCTAATCTGCACATATGGAAGTTCAAAGCTAGATTGATATCGCTATCCGGTACTCCGCCTAGAAGCGTATTTTAAGCAGATTCACTCTTGCAGCTTGTAAACCTACACAAGTGTGCTATGATACATTAGTGAAATTTCCCATTCTTCAGCGAGGTTGAGCCCATAAGCAATATCTATTTCCCCCCATTCATATCCCTAGCGAGTGATACCTTTTTAATTAGGTGACTGGCCTGTCAAGAACATTGCCAGTGGTCCCAGGGTCTATGCATCAAATCTGTCAGTAGGCAAACAAAGGGTTAGACTCAGAGGGATATATACACTCCCCTCGAACAAGACTCACCTCTTAGTGCTATACACTTTGGGGAAGCCTTAATATGACTCGGGATAAATAGAGTGTACAAGTACAACAGAGTGAGCTTATTCTCATCATATCGAATGTATATTTATAACAAGTACATGTATGCAGTGCTGCGTTATTGCAAAAATTTGACCTGCACTGCCTTTTTATATACTTTCATCTAAAGGCCATTATTACCTCTTAACAGTACAATGTCAGCCAGAGACAGACAGCATTAAGAAACATATTACTTCCTGAAAAATCCTCAAAATTTAATATGTGAGGCTGCCTAAAATATGGAACAATGGAACTTAATTTGTACAAAGTTAAATTCATTCATCCATTGTTTAAAATATCTTTTGTGTTTTTAAATGATGAACACAGAGAAAATGCGTGTCCCTCTTCCATTTCATTTCAGCTTTTAGACCCAATCTAAAATAATTGCCAACTAAAGACGAAAGCAACACTGACAAAAGTGTTCTGTTAAAAAATGCAGGCAATGTTTAGAATTTAATGGAATAACTGCCGACATCTCGGGAACCTATAATAAAACAGAATAACAGAATAGTTGTTTTTATGACTTAGAGTTAAAAACCATATCTAGGTGCTCCAACAGTTTATTTTAGAACTCTGAGAGATTGCTCGAGACAAGGTCAATCAAGCTGGAAGCCCTCGAACACTAAATCATGGGTCATCTAACCCCCGTGCATAAGCGCTTTATGTTTCACCAGATGAGTTTATGTGCATAAAATGCAGCAACCAGGATAAGCGAATCAGAATTTCCAGCATAATTAAGTAGTTAGAGACTATGTTATTTTGATGCCAACGTTATCCATTACAAACGCAGCAACAGTTTTTCTGATGCGGTTAGAAATTCTTCTTGGTGAACTTTGAAAATAAAGTCAAGAGTTTCGAAGGTCAAGTTAATACTTTTGAACTGCTTGTAATGTTCTCTGTGTAGAAAGCTATGTTAATATTGTTTAAACCTTTGGTAATAAAGTGCATCAACGCACGAATACCTGATGTAATCAAACACCATTACACAATGCGGCCCATTGACCTTAACCGAAACAATACTTTGTTCAGTCCTGAATCATGCTGACCACACTTTTGGTACCAATAACATGTATACTGTGGTAATATGAACATTAATCAGTGATTTTAAAATTTCATGCACTGAGTGAATACGGCACCATAAAGGTATATTCATTGAAAGGCCATGAGAGTGAGAGGGATCCATCCCTGTCAGAGCGCGGGTTTCACACTGAGATCAAGGCAGGACCTTGTCAGAAGGCCCTGACATGTGCAAGCAAACTGAACCCCCTCCCTGTAGCTTATTATGCGAGTCATGTACAAGCTTCGGGACATACAAGGTCGCGACCATCTGCCAACCATGGAAACTCACCCTTGTCACGTACCAGGCACCCCTATGCCATGGAAGTAAATCATCTCCTGGAGACTCAACGGGTCCCCTCGACAACCTGATGCATTTTAGTTCCCCTTTACCCCCTCCAAGATCCCCCTTCATTGCATTCACAAAAGGATTGCATATCACCCGGTAGCCACCATATCTGAAGGGAGTAGGGCATGCTTTATGAATAGTATACTTAGCTCTCTCGAATGTGCTATTTCTGGCAAGTACACTCAAAGTATTTGAACAACTGGAGAGGACGCTTGGTTCTAAACTGTGAATCGTCATCGATACATAATTAAGTCAAATACATAATCCAAATTACCTAATTCCACACAGTATCATAATATTGCAGTTATATATCATGTTTGTATAATTTCTATTAAGAATATTTCAATTCGGTCCCCCCTAAAGTCCTACCCCTATGACCTAAGGATCATGGAGAGAGAGAACGTACTGAATATAGAAGTATCTAAGATCGCAACTCCTTAGATAACAATATGAGTTTCCAGCCGCCCGAGGTATATCTTTGCTGCACATTATATGTTTTTGCGGATGAATTCTTTAGAGCCCTGGAAGATGGATACCTCACTCAGGCCAATCTGAATAACTTCACTTTGACACACAAGCTGTTCGAGAATTTCCAATGAGAGCGACATCTGGAGTGGAATACATATAGGGCCTAAAGGTGACGAGAACGAATCTGTGGGTAGCTCTATACGCAATCGTTACCAGTGGTATGGCCAAAATTAAAGTGAAAACATATTAGAGATCTAGCTGCCGGGAGTCTGTGTGTACTTTGACAATAGTGCCCGGGGATATGTGTTGGCCAATATATTTACCTCTGCTAGGTCATTCCGATAGAGCAAACGCAATGATTCACTCAGTTCTGGCTGCGCTGAAGGTCTAACTGTTTCTGCACCGCCTGCTCGGTAGGCCTTTTTTTCTGTGATCAAAATAGGCAGTGCTCCTGGCCACAAATTAGAGAGGAGTAGATGAACAAGACTTGACTAAGAAATAGCGCGACAAGGCCCCCTTCTGCGGCACCGCTTCTCTCTTTCTGGCCCTAACTAGAGTCTTGTGAGCTTTTGGTGCCTCCCAAGGTAATTTGCTTCTGCGTGATTCAAAAGGCATACCTCCGCTGATGGACATCTCTAGGTTTCATCAGATTAGTTAAGTTCATGATGCATTGATATTGTTCTTGAGGAATTTATCTTTTTATTTGAAACTTTGCTGTTTAGGTTTGATGGTGACAGGATGACAACGTCATCTGACATTTTTATTTCTCTTCCTTTCTGTTTCTTAATTTTGCTTTAGTATTTTCTTTCCACTATGATATCTTATTATTTCGAGGCGCGTAGTGTAATAGGTTTAGTTTCTTTCTATCTTCTATTTTCAATAGATTTGATCTAGTTTTCTATGTCTATTGCCCGTACTTAAATAATTAGGCAGAATTCCTTTTACTCTGATTGCTCTATTTGAAGTGTCCGCATTCTCTAGTTCTTTTTTATTACCGCTGTTGTAGTAAGTCTCACCATAGCTTATAATTGGTAATATATTTACTTTATATTTGTCACTATATATCACGTGTAGTAACTTGCCTTTAGTTCTAACAACTGTATATCATTACTAATTTCTATCATAGTAGCACAACATAGCCTGTCCGTGAATTTATAAATACGGCATATTTATTCAAGATAAAGGGAGCTCTGAATTAGCTTAGAGACTTCCTAACCGTTTCGGGCAAGCTCCCTTTAGTGCATTATTTCCTCTGCCTTTCTGCCCAGGCAAGTTGACAGGGCTTGGATTAGTTCTGCCATATACATAATTACACAACCAGTCGTAAATGTGGAGCCTTATGACACATTCTAATTCCACGGGCGCATATATATGGCACGTATTATATATCTATCATGTATTATAGCCAGGGATTCAGGGATGAGTTCAGTATTTACATACAAAATGGAAAGGATCAGCTAAAGGAAAATACCCTCGTCGTGTCCAATATTTCTCCCTGAAACGTATATATGTATTTCTAAATTCACTCAAACATAGGCCTCCTGTAACATGGAACCATGAACTCTGATTATGATATGGTAATAATTGTCTAATAGTTACGATGTATTCCAATAGGCTATGCGTATCATGAATATTTCGCTTCAATGAACACAATGTCATCTGATAATTCTAAAATAGCAGGATTGACACGCATTTGGCGTTCGTTTGATTATTGGCTTGCATATCCATGGGCGTTGGGGCAGACGGTTTCCAGGTGCGGTGATGACCATAGTTACCTGGAATTGTATAATGTCCCTAATAAGTTAATGAATTATAAATTACGTTTATGGATATAGAAATGTTTCCTGCACCCTGCTGGGAATACCATGGGTATTGTAAAGGTGAGAATGTGCCAGGTCAGCAGTGAACATACATGCTCAAGCATCATTAATATCAATTCCCTAGACGGCAATTTTATACTCAAGTCTTATATAACTTTTTATTGCATGCCACAGCAATACTTTTCAAGACCCGGCAAGTGAATTATATTCATTCCAACACTCAAGGCAATGATGGCCACATATCAGTTTGGAATATGTCACGCTGCGCATCGTCGCTTTCAAGTCATACCCCATCCCCTCGGAACGAATGTGAAACCAACTTTTGAATGATCGAAATGAAAATTGACACAGCGGAAACTCTCAATGTCATATTTCAATCAAATATCCCTCATCAAAATCTGCACCAGATTAAAGATATGGGACACCAGCCGATCCTCGAAATAGAAGCTTCGCCGATACTTTACTTGGCTCTGTAGCAAACGCCACCATCACTCTTCGCCTCTTCTACCCCGGGATGATAATCAGTGAATTCAAATTCTGATGGCACAGTGGCTTCCCCTTTTAAATAACGATGAACTATAATCTATCAATTATAAATTGACAGGCATTGTCTAGGTATAATGGAGATTGCATAGGTCATTTTGTGATGGAAGATAGCATCATACCCAAGCTAGTATCTTCTTCCTACCTACTTCTTCCAACATCACCTGCCCCTCAAAACATTGAGTTCGGTGGAACAATCATTGAACTTATACACAAAGATCATACATCTTCTTATAGTGAAATAATACTATTATTGTAATATTTATGAACATCTTCCATCTTTGTAATTGAACAAAGGTGTTGTAACACGTTTGCATTCAATTTCATTTTCTATATTATATGCGGTCACTGAGGGGTGTTTTTGAATAGACAACCTGCATTGCAAAGAGCGCATGACCGGATGCTATTAAAATATGGGATTGTTTGAGGTCCGTGCAGTCTGCCAAATCATGCATGACGATTGTTTGCTACTGCAATAGGACATCAGACCCCATAATCCCTTTCGCAAAATGGCGTCCGCGCAGGTGGGCTATTGCATCTACGCTTAAATATTATTGGTTTATAAAATGTCCAGGAAACAATGGAAAACAGACGGGATTTGAACACAACTGAAGTATGAATTCGGAAGAAACGTCGTCTGAATGAATGGAATAACAACTGCAATACTGAGGATTATTAGGGGTACGTCTGTAAACCCGTTCATTGCTTGTTATATGGGTGTTCTTATAAATAAACGAGCGTACGGCGTGTTGGGAATTATTGTTTCGTACAATGGCCTTGAATTATTAATTCTCCATGACAATGATGTATCCAAGCCTAATTTGTGTCGGAACCCTTCAATATCTATATTGGCAGGGGGTTTCGTCTATGATTTCATGCACAGCTGATTGATATTATCCACCTATAGTCCAATGGTTCAATGACAACGATTGCAAGGCTATGGATACACCTGATCAGCCCTGATTATCCCACAGTTATTATTCATGATAAAAGTTACCTTGTAGTCAAATATCCGTGTATGCATGCCTACACGTTTCTAGTACTAGTATCATTGACACAGCTATACCTATTTTAAAACATCTAAAAGTAATCTTGTAACCAAAGTGTCGACAATCCCATTGTTAGATATATATACCGTATGAACAGATCGAGATGTATGGAATTGTGTGTTAATGTCTCCTATACGTGCAAGTTGAGGTCGGCTTAACCACAGAGGCCGTGACCTCTCAGCAGGGGTTAATACAAGGTCATGTCCCTGTTCCATGATCATTCACCGTGACCTAGGAACGTTTTGTCCTCCGAAAAGTCGGAAGGCAAACAGCTTTTATGTCTTTGGTTCATCTAATTAAAACGCTGCAAACGTCCACGTCAGCCCATCACTGTTACATCTAGTCCTAATACGCACCAAACATAGTGATTCATGGGCCACGTGTCATCAAAGTGTCACGTGGGCCAGGGCGTCCTAATGTTTTCCGGGCAGTTTCGGACAACAGTCACACTTCATTGCCAGATCTGGACGCCCAGCCTATTAGCCTAGTTAGACCCCCAACGAGCCGTAGTAATTATTGGTCATTAGCAACACAGATCGATTTCAATGAGTTGCATTCGTCTCCATTAAATTGACAAGCTGGAAAATCAAATGACATTTGTTAATCAGTCAACAGAGAAGCCCCCTCTCATCTCATCTGAGAGCAGATCATGTCCTTCTATTTGTCCGATGTAAATTTGTAATGAAAGTGTTAGCAGACCAGACCGGAGGAAATGTCCAGGTGCTCCATTGGTAATGCGACCTCTCATAAAGTTGTTGGGGACCACACAGTGGTCAGTAAGACTAAAAGCAAAGCAGGCTTGGATAGATATTATATATATATATTCAGAATCTGTAGAAGGTTTATTTCCCGGTATGGTACTTGCTGCTCCTGTATGCATCATGGTAATTTGCTAACCCTTGGTGCATTCCTTTCAAAGCAAGTGACTAGTGATTATGATATAAAAGCCATACCCTTCTTAGGGAAATTTCCAAGAGGTGTATCGTTTCTGCATCGTTGCACGGGACTTTCTTCGGCTATTAAAGCTGCGCTCTCAGCCACCGTCGGTAAAAAGTAAATTTTCTACCCTTTGTTCCACTATGTTCCAACCCATCTCAAAGTCATTAGACAAACATTTTGGAGGATTTTGTACAGTTGTTTTTCCTACAGGGCTTCTAAAACGTCCTCATTTGTATAAATTTGGAGGACCCGCCCAAATCCCTTCTCACGAATCAATGACATGATGACATCAGATATTATCGCTCACCGGCGGCCGTTTTCCCTCGGCCTATTCCACTTCCAATTCATGATATATATAAACATATAAAAGTAGCAAAATATTGATAAATCCAGTTGTATTAATATGGAGTAAATTTGGTGAGATTTGTTTTGTCACAATAGCTGTGAATTCAGCTTTAATGCTGCATAGGTTGTTGATCCCGCATTATAAATATAGTTTAGTATTGATTAACACACAAACAACGTGGAAAGTTCCATTTAATTGATGGTGTATGTGAACATAGTTATGCAGGTTATGGAAGGTAGGAAAAGACTGGGACTTTTAATTGAACACGGCTACAACAGAGCCGAGGAGAGAGAAACTTATGCACCTCCCATATGTCACACATACATGTACATGAATCACCATTTAAAACATGCAATGAATTTACCAGTTTAGTTTATTTCTTGAAAGGGGTGATTAGGTAACAGCTCTATAATCCTATGCTTATGCTTTGATCTTAATATATACATGTATGCGAAAGTGACGCATCACCGTGTACATATTGGGTTGGGAGCCTGACAACAGTGACTATAGGGCCACGCCCCCCCCCCCCCCCCCTGGTAACGCCCAGGTCATAGTCCCACGCCATTGCTTTCACCATAATAAATCGCACTCCAAGCCCGTCACCCAACCACTTCACACGCTCAATTTTTTTCTTTACTATTATGTATGTATTATATATTATGTATATGTTTATGGTATGATAAGCCTCCATGTTCATTGGTGGTTCAGGCCAACCTCAGTTTTTGTGACTTCATTACAGATTATATATCTTCACTTCAGCAGACGACGCATATGATATGTATATATTCTTGTCTGCAAGAAGGAAACCACTTGATGTCATATCAGTTCAAATGATTGACCTTCTATACTAAGATGACATAAAGGGTTTCCAGAATCAGAATGTTGTTGAGAAGACAAAGCTGCGCTCCTTGTATGCTATTTGGGTTTATTAATAATATTTAATATTTCGAAGTACATTAGGTCCCATATTTCCTTGGACTATTCTTCCCCCATATAGTTCTATACATTTCCATTTCCATATGATGCTTTCATACGTGATCACTTCTTCGTCTTCCATTTCTATGGAAACGACCTGGGCTGGGGTACTAACTTGCGAAACGAATTACCCCTTTATTTGCGATGACATTTTAAGCCCGGGTAGATCATCCTCTTCTAGTTGGTGCGATAGGCTTTCATTTTATGTTTGTCTTTTTCATAACAATCCTCTCACCTGACGGCTATGCCATTATGGACATGGGTTAAAACAGCAGATAAGGTTGCGGCCACCATGTTTGCAGGGCGGTGGGTGTCGTGATGGTCATGAGGGATTCGTATTGAGTGATCACCTACCAAAGTGGCAGGCTATGTCCAGGAGATGGGGTCGATGCCAGGTCTGAGCACACGGTCCGTATTCGATTGCTGCTTTATTGAATTTAGATAGGACAGAGAGTAGCTCGGTACGGTGTCCGGAGAAGCCATGTGAGCACCCCCAGATAAAACAGCATATATCTACCTGGGTTATTAATACAGCAAGCTTGCATGCCCCGCATTATGATGTTGGTGTTCAAGGTAACGAGATATGGTCAACGATTGCTTATAGGGTGCAAATGCGATTTTGACGCCCACGAACAACCTCTTCTTAATTTTCTCCACTAGTCCATCGTTTCACTTTATATATATGTGTGTAGAATCATAGTGAGAATTACAAGCAGGGGATTCATGGAACCCGAGACTGTTGATATCCGACTCAGATCAATTGAAAGGGAAAGCCATAAGCGCGAAAACATGTGACGAGGCTGCACCGCGAATACCTTCAAAGAAATTCGGCTCGAAAATAATATATCAATTACTCCGACTGCTTTGACATAAATCTCTAAAAGCGGGTAGTTATCCTAAAGCATGGCTTTAATTCCTCTATAAGAAAGGATGTTCCCCATGACAGAGTTATTCTTTATTTCACGATCGCCCATTGTCATGTTTCATTCACTTTTTCCCATTAAATCACGTTTGAGCTAATTCCTCATGTACCCACCCTTTCTACTGGCTCAAATTTGTTTCTCATATGCCAGAGAGATGTTTACGATGTAGCGGAATGCTTGCCTTCAAGAAAATCATAATCAGACTTCGCTTTTCTTATACAGAGCTTCGAGCAATTATGATGACATTGTGTTCGATGGTTAGCTTTTTGATGTCCAAGGTCTATTCTTTTCATAGCTGTCTTGATATCTTCTTCAGTACAGCTTTCGGAGCGCAAGGCGGGATAACGACCATAATTACAAACTGCCTTGTAATGAAATTGATATCTTTTTAAGGTAATAGATGGAGGAATAAATTGACTATGTATGAACATATCATAATGAAGGATTTGCAGACTGGATTCAGAGACATATGGAAGATGTAATACAATTTGATCCTTGCATGTTTGTTCCTGCTTTAACGATTGCAAAACCCTGTGTAAGCTTCCCTTTTTTTACATTGTGTCGCAGGGATCTTTGTCGTTCGGTTCTTTCATCCAATTAAGGCCATCGCCTTCAGAAAGCCCGTCATGTTTTGATATGTTGGCAGAGAGGAGAGCGACTCAACAGAATCAGCCTCTCGTAACAGAAATGTAGGTCACGTAGGAAGGCGCCCATTTGGTTTGTTTTAAATACCTTACTACATACATCATGTGGTTGTAAATTTTCCCCACCCAAGTAGGTTGATTCCTAATTACATGAATAAATGCTTTATTGACCGGGAACTTGATATCAGCATTCTTAAATTTTCCTCCATGAAAGGGATTCGATAAACAGGGTTATCTAAGTGTAAGTGCCATGAATCAGATAATTTATAGCATATAAAAGATAAGCTAAGGCTAATCAAATACTCAATGCAATTTGTGCTGTCTATATGTATAACGATATAGCTATACGAGGAACAACCATTTCATGTATAGAAGGAAACTTGCATCTCATCAGACTACGCTGCCCTACCTGGTAAAGCATTAAGTGTATAATGGGACATCGATTGCTAGTAGATCAAATAAACGACCATTCTCTCATAGACATTGTCTGAAGATTTTCCCTTTTACCGCCTAGCTTATATGCAGTGAAATAAGGAAACGGATGCCATGAGAAGATATATTCCTTCCTGCTATCCTAGACGGCAGAGAAGGCAAACCATAGGACAGAACATAGCATGACTTGAATATGACATTTTCCTAGGGAGTCGGCAGGTCAACGATTACGTTCTTGCAACTGGTAGTAGATGTGATGGAGATACGATATTGTTAAAACATACCGAGTGTTCATGCTTCTCTCTTACCCTTACATATAATGAACTCATGTAAATACACGACAGACTGGACTCCAGATGTATAAGAAGGCCCATGCAGAAGGCACATGATATTCCCAGGGGTTAGAGCAGATTCACCGTAGAAACATCGCCCTGAATGCAAAACTTAGCTCCAGCACAGTGGCCACCTTCTCAACCATCTGTTTAAAAGGTGATAAAATGCAGAAAAACCGTTTCTGTATGGAATATTGAATAATTTTATAAAAGGTTCCGTAATAATTTAATACAAACACAAGACTAGTAGAGCAGGTAGGATAAACGTTAACTTCTGACTAAAAGAACAATACAGCAGTAACCAGGTTTGACATTTTGAGAAAAACCTTTGGAGCATTGATTTAAAAAAAAGAATTGAGAGAGGGTAAGCAAGCATCAAATGCCAACTGATACACAAGTGTATTCGAGCTGAGGAGAATCAGCAGTAATCAGAGGTACATTAAAGAGCCCAGAAGGCAAGCTAAATTGGAAAACAAAATTGAGAAATTGAAATGGAAGGAAATGTAAAATCCAGCAGTACAAGCAGAGGGGATGAAAATGGAGAGAAGGGGAAGGTTTAGAGCTGCGTAGGCAGGCGCTGGTATTCTAGCCAGACCCATGCTGTGCATATTTCATCACAGGCAAAGCCCACTATGTGTTGGGCAAAAATCCCCCATGGATGACCGAACCTCCACACAGCGCCTTATTTATACATATATGCTGGTCCCGACTGGAAATTCCCCTAACGAAACCCTTTGTCTTGCCAACCACAAGTCCCTTCTGGTACACACTGGCTGACATATGTCCTTGTATGAGAACTCCATTATGATATACTAGCACAACTCATACTACCGCTATTCTTTCCCCAATACGTTCTCCTCCGCGCCGTCCAGTCAGAACGTAAGTCCTCACCACCTCGTGGCATTTATATCCAATTTATTAAGATGCATTTACATGAAGGTGAGCTCGATGGGGCTATAAAATGTATGGGACACCACCACTACCCTTTTTGTGTTGTTAGAGCCGCGCCCTAATATCATAAGTACATCGATGACATATTAAGGCAGAAAAAAACTTGTTGATGTATCCGAAAGGAAAGCCTCTCCAGCGCTGCCCCTTGCAACAGGAAAACGTATGTCTTCAAACACAAAATATTTATAAAGAGCAATGGTGTGAACCAGTGTATGATAATCCAAAATACCGAGAGATCCCACCATTGTGATAGATAGTGGGAGAGGCAATTATTCTCAGGTAAACTCTTTTGTTTAAGGGTTTAATGGAACTTTTCCAGAAAAAGAAACAAAGGCCATGTTCTTTTTAAAGGGAGGTATAAAAGAGAATCCAATGAATTATGTAACACACTGGATCGTTCTATTCTGACATATTGCATATGTAAACGTGAGCTTACCTTTATACAATATATATACGAAGTATTTGTCCTGTCTGGATCAGCCGGTTATTTCACTCACCTGTAAGGAATAGAAAAAACAGAATGAGTTTCCTCGTCATATTACATCAATTGATTCCCTGGCGTACATACAATTGTATAAGCTCATACCGGATGTCAATTAGCATAGTGATGCAAAATGAGAATCCTATGGCACATGGCCAAAAGATCACTTCTGAAAAATAACGTACATAACTCAATATATATGTGTGTGCATATTATATTATATGATCATATTTCAAGCGCTCAAACATTGTTCAAGGTTCGTATTAACTTTATTAATACATTTCCTTAGTGTCAAGGTAATTTGCTGTGCGAGCATGCTTAGGGACGCCGGGCAGCTGACAGGCAGAGGAAGCACTGTGTTGGATAGTGAAAATCGGCAGTGAATTATTGATTCCCCTTTCTATTGTCATCGAGAATGGAAAGCTAAAACAAAACATAAAACCGTGAGGGTGAACTGGGGAGTTTTCAATGGATGAGAGCAAGAGATCAATGAGAATGAATAAACACAAGGAATCCCAGAGAAACAGAAATAAAAACACTAATCTGGGATTTCTCTCTCAGTGAGATTGTCTGAGGAAGAGATAAAGGATCGGTGTAGGTTAGTCAACACATTGAAGCTTTCTTTCTTCTCACAAGCGATATATACCTCAAAACATACAAGTTAACACTTACTGATCGTCTCAAAATCTAACACCAACGGTAGAGAAAATAGTACTAATTGACTATAAATAAATTGAGCGATTATATCTACTGTAAAAATGTACATAAATTTATCATTAATTTGTTCTAACTGAGGACAAACAGAAGTTGTACTTGTATTGCAGTATCATTTGTTATGCAACGTTTAGTTGTATCCACCGGATGGTTAAAGGGGGATTTAAATGTAAAGTTAAAAGGAATGAATTTCTGGTGGAAAACAGCCTGAAATACCCGAGGTTCTGAAGTAGGATGCTATTGGCTTAGATAAATGAATATATAGAATATTAAGCAAAGTCTCTTCATAAATCTCACTGTGTTTCCTTTTAAGACTTTAGTACAATCATGTGAATCCTATAATCACAGCGGTATACATATCATCAAGTGGGCTTTTCCTGGAACAGGCAGTGATATAAGCGATCCTCTATTATTACTCCGATGTAATAAATAATGAACCAACCACACGTTCTTTCCTTATCCATCGAATCAAAGAGTCGTCTAAAGATATAGTTAAGGAATATTGAATTATGATAGATTAGTGTCACCAATTGCTGCCATTAACTATTCTGTATACATCTGTATATGTTAATCGATTCACTCGATTCATACCAGTTTATAGTAAAACCATGATTACTACGATGCATAATGTAATATGGTTCATGAACCATATTACATTATGCATCGTAGACTGCAGTCTAGGCCCAAAGTTGAGAGTCCCTTCAAACAAAAGGAAAGCCTCTCACCTCAAAGCGCGAATTGCCATTATAATTCCATTAAGACCGCAAAATAGCATTATATTCCCATTAAAACGCCGAGCCCTAGGCTAGGAAAGCGATTAGCGAAGTAGGCTGACATACCATTTTTGTCTGATCTGAGGGCTTGGACCGAGAGTGGGTTGGCCAGCCTTTTCAGACATCGCCTGCACACTATCTACACATTTAATTTAGTTACATCTCATTTTATTTAATACAACAAACATTAACCTTGCAATGTAATTGAAAGGTTAGTTTGAAAAGAAGTTACCTACATAATACACTGAAATTACAAGTAACATTACAGATAGTATGATAAGTGGTGTTCCCCAGGGATCAGTCCTTGGGCCACTGATGTACCTACTATATGCAAATGATATCAAGAATCTTAACCTATCGTGTAAATATTTGTACTATATCATATATGCCGATGACACGGTTTTATTTGTCAGAGGGAAAAATTTTCCTGAATTAGTTGATATACTATACAGGAAGATCTGAATCTTTTTTATGACTGGTCAGTGTGTAACAAGATCAAAATGAATATGATAAAAACGAAATTTATGCTGTTCACCAGAAAGAGATTAGCTCTGCTACCTGAGGTTAAGTTCAGATCCTTCAAGGTAACGTTTACTGAATACTATGATTATCTGGGCATTAGACTAGACACTAGATTAAGTATGCTGAAACAATTCGATCGGATGCATAAGAACCTGAACTATAGGATACATCAATTATTAATTATGCGAGCCATAACATTAGTAAACACATTTATACTATCTATAATAGACTATAGTTTACCATTCTTAACGTCAATCGGAAAGGGAAATCTCCAAAAGATACAGCGTTTACAAAATAAGGCAATCCGGATGGCTCTTAAAGCTGACCCACTTACCCCTATAGGCGGGATCTACACCAAAGATGTAACATCATGTCCGTTAACAATAGACAGCACTACCTCCTGATGAATTTAGGAGGAAAGATAGCAAAAAAGGTAAAAGGTAGAGTAACTAGACAGAATGAGGGGAGAACTGTAACCCATTTTCGCCCGACGACGGAAAACGACAGGAAATCACTAATTTACCAAATGGCCTCTAATTGGAATAATTTGGATGTAAACCTCAGAAACTTAGATAATCTTGCCCTAAAAAAGCAATTAAAAAGGAATATCATGACAAGACAGAATGCCGAAGACTTCTAATTAAGAATCTGAGATAAACTGGGTATGTAAAATAACATAGAGGTATCCCATGCCCACCGTCTTTTTCACACGCCCCCTCGACACAAGACATAGTGACTGTTTGACACAATGAAAAACACTACTAACATTATAAGATTATTAAGTTAGTTAAGGCAGGTGGTAAGAATACCGCCTCAGGGCGAGGCCATGAAATGTACTACTGCCCAAATAAAAGAAATAAAAGAAAAATAAATAAAAAAATAAGTAGGAGTACCCAATTTAATTTACATTACGCAAGCCAAACACCCGACGTAAATTTATGATTGTATTCCCAGGAATCAACACGCTGTATCATTAAGAAACTTGATAACTGCCTTTTATTAATTTTAATGTTCTAATATCCCCAAACACAATAGTGTTGTTGGAGAAGACATATTATATTCCACGCATTTATCTAACTTATGATAACTTACATCGAAATAAACAACATTTTCATATTGTTGTCTATGTCCTGATGTTTTATGATACAGATACAACAGTGAATATTCCTGTTTTAAATTAATGTTTTTGTATTATAATCAATTGTTGCCTACAGGCCCGAAGGGGTTAAAGGGCAATCGGAACGATTTGTAGATGATTTTTTCATTTTCCTGCTAAGTGTATATTTTATTGCGAAAATAGAAATATATTTCTCAATGATGTTATTGATTATTCTTTCAGTTAAAAATATAATTTGATTACCTATCAAAAAATGATTAATCGTGGAAATCGTCCTGTAAAGAAGGACTTGGACTAGCCACGATTCTATGACTTAAAGGAAGACATGAATGTGATCATTCTACAGTGGTGTGGGCGGTGTTCTGGCTGAATGCCTCTGACCACTTGGAAGCAAGCATTGAGACATTAGTCAAACCCATGGCGTGATTGCATTGACCGGTCGCCCGTGAGACGACAGAGCATCGACACTATTTGGAGCAACTTGAAATGTGCTTGATACAATTGGATGTGGTTGGGGTGGGCGAGTGGAGGTATGGGTCGGCAGGTGGGGTTAGAGGCTGCTACTCAAAGATGTTCACTCAATCTGGAGTCAAATAACCCAGCAATATAATAATATAGGACGTAGAGGAATTGTAAAGGAGTATGGTCAAATTAGGCGATGGAAATGTCTGCTGGCTCCGAATTGAAATTGTGACCAAAAAGGCTCCTGGCTCCGATGAAGGGAAGCTTTCATTGATCTCATGTTTCTGCAAACCCGGGAGGAATGAGGGAAGAGGAAAATAAATACGTCGTTAATGCATTAATCGCCAGTTTTATACAACTCCATACCGATATTGCTGATTTCATTTTGTCTTTGGAAACGCCACAGGCGCCCTAGACTGAGAAACACCCGACGATAGGTTATTACAAAAGAACATATAACTAATAATCTTAACTAAACAGCAATACAATGTTCATGCAAAGCGGGACAGAAAGAAATTGATAATCTCCCAGTCTCCAAGATCGATCTTGGTGTGATGTGATTTGGGATACATATTGACAAACCCTTTGTTCAGGCTGTGTTACCTAACAGTTCCATTAGAATAGTGGTTTCTTAAGATTGCGTTCTAAAATAATTATATATTTTGCAGTGTGAACAGATGTTACATTTACATTACAGATGTTACAGACAGTACTAGCCATGTTTACAGTTTGTAAATGGAACGATACGGGGAAGACCTGGGCTTTAAATAGTATTCTTTGAAGGGACGTTTGTCATGAAGGGGCGAAGGAATGCTCATTTTATTTAAGACCCTAACCCATCATCACGGCGATTCGCCATGCCTAGAGCGTACTACAAATAAAACGAAGGCAATAACCTAAAGACATTTGAAATCCCCCTGAAAAGTTTGCATTTTCCCTCGAACAAACTGTAAAGCCTGTCAAAACCATTTGCAATACTCGCATCATCCGATGCAGAAAAGCTTCTCTAAGGGAGGTTAAAAAACATCTGCCTTTGCCAATGGGAATGGCCGCCAAGTACTGGGAATGCACCGTCTGGTTGAAGCTGCCGTAAAAGGCTTGGATTTAGATAAACTTTGAGTGAATAATGTCTGCTCTACAAAGGTGTTAGAATCATGGGGGGAAGGTTTTCTATGAAGATCCAGGCTTAGGACACAAGATTGACCATTGTCGCTATGCTTGAGCCTCAGAGCCTGTAGCATTGCACAAATCGATGAAAGGTGTCAGCACTGAAAGCACGTTTGGAGTTGTTCCTTGTATGGTCAACTGTCGATCACCATGCCGTCTGGTGTTATGCGTAAGAACTAGTCATACCCTGATGCTTCCTCTTTTAGTGTAGTCAGTGTCGAACACATGTACATGTATTATATCATTTTGATTATCGGGGAATGGGAGTATTCAAAAGTTGCTAGGGCCACTCGCACTCAAAACACTTCTTTGACATAATTTATCTATCTATCACAATATCTATCTAATATTTATTTGGCATTTTTCGTAATGCTTTGGACCTATTTTCTTGGTATATGAAGGTCATCTATCTTGACAGTAGGTCAAACTAGGGGCTCATAGTAAAAGACGATTAAAACGATTGGGAATGGTATAAGCATCAATGCTGTGCCGCCCTATCCATTATCATTCAACAAACAGGTAAAGTAGTTTGCACTAGATCAGCATTAGACCTGTACTATGTATCCATGGATTTGGGGTACATCTGCACGGATTACTTATATCAAAGGACAGAAAATGAGCTTTGAAACAAGTTATACAGAAGGTAATACAGTCAGATGAATATAGAGAAGTTTAATGAATTAGAAGCTATTAGAGAGCAGAACGTATGGCGTTGTTTCGTTAGAATGTGAGAATACTACATTTACAATTAACTAAGATGGTACAAGATGGTCACTATTCATTAACTGCTCTCAGCAAATGCATAGATATACATCGCGTTTGGAGTTGTTCCCCCGTCCCTTCAATCCCCCGTCTCTTCAAACCTCCGTGTTGCCTTCATGACGGAGAGGATGTCACTACTACACCGATGGCTTCTTTGTATGGCTTCCGCAATGCACCGCTGCCCCATCTGGTGTTTAAGGAAGGGACTAGAATAGGACAGCAAACCACTGGTCAAAAATCCTACCGCACTGCTATGCAGATTGCGATACTGCATATATGAGAGGAACAGCAGCTAGCGTCCTGCATTACATCAAGGAATATAGATCTATATGAATATAACGTTATTTGTGTTCGATAACACTTTACTGAACCTTTTTGTAACAGGTAAATGGACACATAGTCTCAGAGAATTATGAGAAAATTACCACAGAACAGCAAAACTGCAAGTCCTGTCTGATACTGTTACTCTTCAAATCGTTCATATATCCTACGTGTCAGTGTTCCCTTTTCCAAAACATTGGTGCATACACACTCAGAGCTGCCAAACCTCCGGTTTCGGCGGGAGATCTCCCGTTTTTTTTGAAAATTTGGCAAGTCCTCCCGTCCTCCCGTTTCCAAATCAAAATCTCCCGCTTTTTGACGAAATCATGTAAATACTCCCTTGGTGGGTACCAACAAAATAAAAAATCTCCGACTTAATGCAGAAATCCAACAATAGGATAAAGCAGCATCCTGTATTTTCCTTATGACTGCCATTACACGATGTACAGCAGACACACTGATGAGAAGAGCCCATTTGATATATAGATTTAAAACAAACATGAGAAAAGCAATTAATACAAGCAAAAACATGTGGGAGTCCCATATGGGAAAATTCGGAGGTATGCCAGTCATTCTTTTCTCTGCAACCAACCATACAGGATTGGCTAGAAAAGACAGTCAACAGCTTGTCTCCTACCCTTTCCAATGGTGGACGAATTACCAAGAAAGTAAATTCATGTTCAAAAAGTGAATTCATGTTTTTTACAAGACAGCTTCCTGTTCCAATTAAATAGATATTCAGTTTGCTTAACATTGAATTGACATAAAGTCAACATAGTGATCTTAGCGACTTTAAGACATGCAGTAAGAATAAGGTCCTTAACCTATAAATATGTATCCACCATTCATTATGATGACACAATGTCATGGCCATTACTCCGACATATTAAGCAGTTAAAATGTACACTATACGAGATGACATATGTTAGGCACATTTCTTATAAGCCCTTTCCACTTGAGACCTATATTTAATGGGGAATGACACAAATATTTTGATCGTACGTCTACGATAAAAGAAGGAACTGTATATTCTTTTAACTTTTAGGTACTTTATGGCTATTCAGAACCTAAGATAATGGTTTTTATTTCAATACTTGCCTTTGCTTAGTGTATATAATAGCTAGTGAACGAAACTCGGCACTTGTAACTGAATATTTATTTTATTTGCATTCGATTCCACGGGAATCTCGTAGATGAATATTCAATTACTAACACCTCATTCTATTCTCTTTATAACGGTGAGGGTATTTTACTATTTACTATGTATATTCTATTTTCTCTTAGTAAGTATGCATCGGTTTTTATGTATATCAGATATGTGTATATGTGTATCAGAGATGTATAGTCTACCTCCGCTGGGTTACATTATATGATTCATTTCACCGGAGGAATGACACTGTTTTAGTATTAACGGCCCGTTCGAATTTCAGGATGACGCAAAATGCTTGGAACCGTTTTGAATTATACATGGTCCCAGCTGCGAAGCTTTTAAACGGTTGCACAAACATTCACTGCTGTGTCGGAAATACACTCCTTTGTGTAAATGTATACAAATGAACTTTTGAACCGAACTTTATTGCTGTAGCACAGGAAGTCTCTGGTGTCTTCATACGCCAGCCTTGAGCAGAAGTCACAAGAAGGGATCAAGGGAGTCAGGCAACCATTTGAGTGTGCCTACGCCCTATGTCGGTCATCACTCATCCAAGCCCATTCATATTCAATTTGGACCAAGCTGGGATGGCTAGTGCACCGAAGACCACCGGCCCGTCTCCCCTTCTCAAACGAGTCCCGAGGTGCCCATCTCACCATCCCATTCTACGGTGGCCCAGAACGGCCTATGAGCTATTGGAACTCGTTCGTCATTGGTGAAGCGCGGTGTACAATGCTTTCTACACCCGCAAAGGGCGCAGAAGCAGGCTCTTTATATTGTCATGCTAATCTACTGCGGCCATCTCCAGGGCATCTTGGTTTGTGACATGTTCTCCGGGTGGGCGCCTCCCTTGATAGTCAGACACAGGAGTGATAAAACTGTTAACCTCAGAATCTGCCGCCTCACATTTACCCCTTTCACGCCCGACCCAAACGCGTGCCGCGAGGGACGTGATCCCGTTTCTTCTTCTTGAATTTCAGGCCGGTATAGCAGAAAACCGAATTTGACCATAGAGAAATAACACAGACTTAGGGAAATCATGATCACCATACTAAATGCATCAGTCTGCCATGAAAATGGGCCTCATGCCTTTATATATACACCAAAACCAGCTATGCGCACCGAGGAGGACACAAATATGCATTATAGGCTCTGAAATATTCATGGCATTTCAGATAGAATACACACTAAGCATTTCAACTGTTATATCTGCACGGCTGTAATGAATTCAGATTGACCATTATTATTCTGATCTTTCTAATTCTGATGGCACTGAATAAATATTAAATTGTTGTTCTACAGTTCCCTCCTAATTCCCTGTTAATTGTCATCACAAGCACTATAGTCCTTTTTTCTTTTTCCAATGTAATCACAATTAACTTGGCAATTTGTTTAGCAATTCGAGAGAACAGAGTAGGTATTCTTCATATTCGCATTTCAATTATGAATTGTCGGTGTCTAGAACGCATATATACAAGGACCTTCGTTGTAACATGTATATGAAGAAATTTAATTTATTTCGCTATGCTGCATATTCACTTTTCATCACACTAATAGCAACTTTAATTGTGTGCTATATTGCCGAAGTTATGAGCAAGTATTTTATGCCAGATGATAAAGTTGATAGGTAAGATACCCAATGCAATTACAATATTTGTTCCTGAAACTATTCGAAATGTCAAAATATCTACGCTCACGTAGAGTTGAAATAACACTGCACCAGTAAAAGGAAAGCAGTCCAAAGAAGTAGTAATCAAATAAGATTATAATTATATAGAACTCCGTCATGCGGCTAACAATCGATACTCACAACGGAGGCAAATCAATCAGTCCTTGAGCATTTCTCAATTAGAGCAGCATAACGAGTCCAGGGGAGTGTCCTAAAAGAAAGGCCGGACACTTTTTTATACGGATGACTCGGCTCCTGTCCTTGTTGGTTTGTGATCATGGTCACATTAATGTAATCTTACCTTGGTCTCAGCCCACTCTTACTTAATCTTCATTCTGTCAATCATTCTTAAAAGCAGTTTCAAGGACTCGCGGCTTCCGTTTGCGTCGCATAGTTCCGCATAGCGTGTAACAAGACAATATTGGCCGGCGCAATGATTAAAATACAACCACCAACAATTATGACTATTGCAAATCTTAAATCCATCTAGGGAATCTAGGGTTTGTTTTATCAAGATATAAACATGAGTGGAGACTACGGTTTATTTTGGGAACTTTGCAGCTGCATACTTTTTTATTTCCAGTCTGTAAAAATAGCTGGAATTGGCTCGGGGGAATCCAGTAATTTCTCTGATAACCGTCACGTGACAGGAGGGTGATCGAAACAGCTTATCAGTGTTATCAAAACCGTTCAAGAAGATGATTTTATTTGCTTCCTGATAGCCAGCCTTCATTTCAGGATAACTGGGCCAAATTAATTAGAACTGAATGTTAATTGGAAGAAAGTTAGATATTTCACTATAAACTGGCTTATCGTATACAGCTGGTTTGGAGTGAAAAATTAAGCCAGCTCCCCTCTAAAAATCGATCCAATATCATCACCCCCTTGACAATAGTCCCACCCCGTGGTTTCAATTATGCCGCGATACGTGCCACAGAACTCCATTCCAGAGAATATTTGAGGGGTGTATACATATTTGATATTTCCTTTCAACCTAAATATCCACTACCAGGACAGTTAGCGATAGACATAAAACCAGTTACTATTCTCTTGTTTTGTCTGCATGTAGTTTTTAGACCTCGTCCTATTTCTTGTACGCGAATGCAGATACCCCAGTTTTGATGATGTTTTTGTTGAGATACTCCATAAAAATGGAGACTGGAGCTTGAACACCGCACTCCCTCTTTCTCCAGATCCACAGAGAGCTGCGATAATAAATACATACCCCCGCAGAACATCAGAATCAATGGTTATTCCCCAAGGGGTGCTTAGGGCCTCGGCAACACAGTTGATTGCGGCTTGGTATTTTCTCTATGTATGGCCACCCAAGCGATAGCTTGGCTACAGCCTCCCCGCTTCTTATCAGTCACTGCGTGAGATGGCAGCTGTGCATCGTTTGGAAATGTGCTTGATCATCTGTGAATTACAACTAAATTTTCATTTTGGGTTTATTATGCCCGGTGATTGTCAACGGCGCTTGTTGTCTGGCAGAGATGCCTTTTCAGCCGGCAGCTGGAGGGAAAGATCTGTTTGTTGGAATGAGGACTGGCGGACGTTGGATACTGCAATCTTGTAAAAGGAGACAAGTCTTTGACTTTGCTGTCTTCTGAGATGAAAAGTCCGTAGCTCTTACCCTCTTCATTTGACACTGGCAGCTTTAAAGCAATCTAGTATTTCTAGTAGTCCACATTGTACCATGTTTTGTTATCTGGAAATATGACAGAAACCAAAATGGCACACTAAAATAACCCCAAATATTCGCCCAAAATCTTAACAGCTATTCAAACACCTGATGTTATGATAACAGCTCCCGTTACAGTGAGCGTGTCGTGATAAACCATGATCTATTTAAAATGGCTGTGGCTGTTTTAAGTACTAACAGAACAGGCGTACGTCACAAAGTCCCACAGTCCCCCTAGCAGCATGGGCATACTTTAATGCAGTATAAAGTTAAAGAAAGAGCAGTAGAACTCCGGGAGTAACTCTTGCTCAACGGATAATCCTCACTGATAAAGCCACTCTCGCTTCCAAGGTCCTAACTCAGTGTTGATTTGTGCACAGGGCTGTTGCTGGGGTTGTGGTTTTTAATTAACTTTCCCTGAATAGGTGACGCAGCTATGGCTCAGTGGTTACTATGTAATTAACATGTCCCTCGTAGGGGTCCCTTTTGATGCAGGGATGGGAGGCATTTTCAATAGGCATCCACTCCTCTGGAGGGGTATAGGCCCTGGATAGATATCCTACGCTTGACTGATTGCTGATTACTCGCCGGTCACATCATCCTTCCTCAGGTGGAAGTTCTAAGTCATGGCTCCACGCTTCACTAACCAATTCTAACAGAAGCGGCACATATTCATTAGGACAGTAGGATCCGTATTAGCATCAATAACTGTAAAGTTCAGAAATCATGATGCATGAATTAACGCGATATAATATTTTAAGAGCATATCATTTCGTATATCCATATTTACTATACATCTCCATATAGCTATATGTGGACATGTCCTCAAAGCATGCCGTCGATATACATATTAACTCACTTTGTATCTTTTGATTACTTCAAGTAATCGAAGAATTTGCATCTTTCTTGCTTGGTAGTTTAGTACACAAGAATCATTCTCTTGGGTCTTTTTTAGAGAATTTTACTATACAGCAAGAACATTATACTGTTCTCAAACAAACGTTGGTAATAGAGGTGATAACATCAATGATAAAATTCAAAATATCCGATATCCAAGTTCTTAGATATGAAGTTATGACATTCACTGAAGAGTTTAGTAATTTATTATAGGATTAGCTATATTGGGGGCTGATGTACTATCAGAAGGGGTGATGATGGACCAACGACGTTCATAGTTCACCATGTGTTATTCCTCAACGGTGAGAGGTAACATAGTATATATTTCTCCGAGCTATGAATGGATGGAAATCCCCTCATTCTATTTGATTGCATGCATATGAAACCATTGTAGACTCAGTGAATATGTGGCAAAGGAGTTATAACTCGATTATGAAGGGAACGTGCACTCATGTGAAAATACATTATGCATGAACATCTGCATGGCAGAATCATCTATTTACCAACACTCGTGCTATGAAAACCTTACTCTGATTTCCGATGGAATATGAGTCCTTCTCCTGGAGATGATTCTGCACTCAGCCCTAGCTATGCAAAAATCCATTTTCTAGGTTTTGTTGTAATGCAATCCCTTTTGTCTGCAAGCGCAGTCTATGTCAGACATTTATCTCCATAGAATATTGTGCTGCACTAATTAATGTCAAAACTCAATACTGTAGCGTGTGATATATGACTTTGTCAACAGTCAAGAAGGAATAGGTATTCGCAGTAATAATCGACTCACTGATGCTATAGACAATGGAAACATCTGCAACAGGTGAAAGAAAGAAGTCAACAAAGCCTGCAGTACACGAACAGCTGGAGAGGATCCCAGATAAAAGCCAGAATACAATCGCACCCACAGTTAGTCCCTTCTATACAAGACTACACATAATCTAGTGTCACTTGAATC
Organism: Sthenelais limicola; assembly: GCA_942159475.1. Lineage (NCBI taxonomy): Eukaryota > Metazoa > Annelida > Polychaeta > Phyllodocida > Sigalionidae > Sthenelais > Sthenelais limicola. Next base: position 107,947,329 of record OW804096.1, on the reverse strand, counting down.
TATATCCTTTCGGTGGGATATCTAAGTCGGTTTTGATATGATATTGTAGCAGCGATGTGAAATAAGCAGGGCCATCCCCAACAGCTAGCTGCCATATCTCATTCAAGGAGAATGACTGATATCATTTAGATCTTGGCTTGGGGAGCCGGTGAATAGAAACTGCCAATGACAAATCACCCAGCGCCGGAGGAACGGGAATTGTGTAGTGCTTCACTTTAATTATCCATTAGCTTCTACATTGAACTGAAACAATAACAAACAAGCCTGGAACATGTTATTAATATCTTGTCACAGGCTCTCTATATAGCGTTGTACTATATGTGCGCAGCAAGGCCATATATACATGCAACAAATCGTCAACTTTCTGTCTTACCACGTACATGAACTGTAGAACACATACCGACTATGAACAAATATCATTACTACTTTGCATCATAGACTAAATTTAATTGCTGAAGCGCAGTATTATATTCCTGGTACATTTATACAAAGCACAGTTGCACTTGATGAATAGTTATGATGCTCGGTACATACAGGCGTCTGTGATATTATACATAGCAAAGGAAGCAATGATCAAAATCTCCGAAGCGGTTTCCATAATATAGGATTAATCGACTGGTTGCTGATAGAATCCAAGGGGAATCGTGGCTTGTTATCAATAATAGGGCAAGATTCTTTTCTCAATGGAGCTCATTAATTCGTTTATTTTTTTTTATTTTTTTTTTGAAAGATTTTATTCAGCTTCCTGCCGTTAATTCGTTTATTATATTTTGGGACGATTTCAACGCTCTTTTGAATTGTCAACAACCTGTATGTCCCCAGTACTCACAGGGCAACTATAAGTTCTTCCAGGACACTATACATAGCCCTACATATAGATAATGTCTGGTTTCGATGGCCCACTATAGCCCCAGGTCGTCCCATAATCTACTAACTAGCGAAATATCGTCCATTTATCAAGAATGCCGTTCTCACTTCCTCCTCAAAGTACCCTACCCCGCGACAAAAGTTCACTAGGCCACCTTAAGACATATTCAAAGAAATTACTTGTGATTGTCAACCCATTATAGCAATCTACTTTTCAGTCCTTCTGATTTGTGTTTAAATTGTTTCTAAGACTAACAAAACAATTATTTGCGATAATTATGTTTCACTTGAAATGTCGTAATCACAGCGTCATAAATGTGGCCTTCATTGATCGCTTGATAAGAATATACTTCCCGGAAGTAATGTGAAAAGTATTGAATATATATAATTCATATATTCAAGAAAAGAAAGGATTTGAAATTGCACTGAAAGTGAAATGCAAAATAAAGTAATTGCTGAATTAAATATTTCTTATCGGAAAGTAATAAATTTGCTTCTTAGCATTTAATTAGCTGTCAGTGTCAGTGGTATTTTGAAGTGGGTGTTACGCCCTATTCATATTGCTATGCAGTGCAATGATTATTGCTACCTTCGTTCAATTGCTGGTCAATATAATTATGTATAGATCTGTCAATATGTGTTTAATATAGTCATATCGCCCGGGCCATAAACCCAGTCTATGATATGTAGTGAGCGAGTGATCAAGTCACAGGCAACTCGAAAATTATTCGCAAGAGGTGCCAGCCTGATGCCACTTCTTCCTTGCAAATACAATTTCCATTCTTTATGTCTTGGCCTCGGAGGCCTGGAGGTCAGGAAAGGTCAGGGTGTACCGATGCACTCCGGAGGAACTATAGACATTGTTCCTGTATCCTGGACCTTGCGGGCACTTTCCACCTGCCAACCCTCCCCCCCCCCCCCCCCATCTTACCAGCTTCCTCGCGCCATTCGTCAATGCTTCGCTTATTTATCGCCGTTTACGTCATTTTCCTTCATCTAATTTGGTGCACAATCTCCTCGCCAGCGCCCTCTACGGCTGCAGAAGAAATCCCCCTACTGTCACTTCCGCTTGAAGGACAGCTTCTCTTCTCTTCCCGTCCTGCGTCTACTACCACCTGAGGGGGTAGCGTTTTGCGTGTATAAACGTCGTTTTTGAGCCCGTTTCGAAGTCATTATTCAGTCGCAGAGTGAACGTCCCACGGCGATCTTACCTTTCGCGTTATGAAAAATTTAACAAGACCTAGACACCGAAGGCAGAAAACGTTAACTCTGGCGATACACTTTCGTCCCGCGAGCTAGGATCAAAGCAGTTCCATGGGCGTTTGTCCTATCATGCTAGTTAAGCATTTTGCTCTAAGGTATGCTGCCAACATAGCAGTAGCAAGATTCATTGCTGAAATTATCTCAATCGCTGCGGAACTGCAATATCCAAGGACCGGCACCATAAATGTGTTTAGTTCTACCAGAGTATTGGTTTCGGGAAGAACTGTTAAAATCTCCAGGACACCTTCGGAAGTTTGCGGAGGCATTGAAGAAGATCGTTTCTATAAAATATGAAGGTCCGCATCCATAATGCATTAAGCAAGGGCGTTCACATTAGAGAATGAAGGTTTTCAGTCATAAACTCTTGTTATGCCCTTGAATGCCCCTCGTGGAACCAGTATATTAGAATACCCACATAGCTGAAGACCTTGTTTCTCGCCATTTTCAATTTGCTACATCGTCTGATAAGCAAATAAGGAGATGTCTGTTGATTTCTAGTTAGTCTCCTTATAGTGTCTTCATTGCTTATAGCTAGAACCCTATATGCTCTGATGCATCTCTTGTACCAATACAACTCAGGAAATAAAGAGAACTCGATGTTTGGACATCAGTGATCAAGAAAAGTGTTATACTAAATGTTTAACATATATAGTTGGAGAGTGTATACATGCCAGGGTTACACGATTTCAAACAAACAATGAATCACGATATCCCATACATAGATCTAAATTTCACACATATAAATCAATTGCTAGACAACTTAAATATCAGAGAGGGTAAGGTGTTATTGTTTCATTATCATCATCACCATCTAGTTTTTCCTATTACAAATGATCGGACAACGTCATATTTCCGTACTCTATCACAGCGTTGTGTCTTTTGGCAAAACAATGACCAACACCATTCTGTTAACAGCAAAGCTTTGAAAAGCTTACGATAGATCTAAAGTTATCCCATTAATCATTGATTTATCGACAGAGAGGCCGGTCTTGGAGGCAGGCATACATCTCACTGCCATGGCCCATGATAGGTAATGAATATGGCAGACAAATTTATCTGACTTGATGGCGCCTCATTTAGGCCCATCTCTCAGCAAGACAATCACTTTTCATTCTGCATCGAGGCGTTGCAACGGGGTCTTGATCATCGCCCGTTTGCATACTGATGTCACACAAGGGAGTAAAACATGCTGGTGAAGCCTCCCAATGATGGGCTAAACGCAACCATTTGTTTCTATTAAGTGAAAAACACCCCGACCGTATCTCACACAATAAGGGTGTATACATCGGTCAGTGCCGGGTGTGGTATTGTAAAGAATTGACCTCCCAACTCCTGACCAGTGTATTAGGGCCGAACATCCACGGGCTGTCCGGGTAAACCAGAATCAGAACTTTACTGATTCTTCCCAGAAGGGAACATCCTTTGTTTGACTTACACAACGTACACCGCGGTACAATTGCCTCTATATTTGTATTGGTTGAATTCATTAGTGACGTCTTTGAAAGCAAATATAATATCCCATGCATTATTTTTCTTACATTTGTTTATTTTCAAGTGTATGTACCTGCTCTGTACTAGGTGTCAGTTGAAATGTAAAACTGTTTTTGTAGTTGTAATTGTTTAAAATGTACGTTGAAAAATTAGGTTATCGATAATGTAGCGTCTTGTTTCGAAAATTAAAAGCGAGAATATATTTTTTGGACCGACTATTTCTGTGGTAATGGTGTAATAAAGCGAATCCTCAATGGACGAAAAACAACTATGAACAATTTAACATGGGCGACACCATCATTTTACCGACCGAATTGCTCATAAGATGATTCACACAGACTTCTCAGACAGGTTTTGTATGGAGCAATTGTTAGAAAAAAGACACATAGTGAAATGTTATCGCTAAGGCAGCCATTCCTTAAATTAGGGACCTTTGTTCCAAAGCACGAATACGATAATTAGCGACACAACAGTCGGCAGTGTGCAGTTAGTAATCCAAAAATAATATCACAGACAATCGGTTCCTAATAATAATGTTCATCCTTTCAGCATTTACCAAATATGCTAGGCTATTGCAAATAAATGATTCCAGACATTTATTTTTATTGAACGTCAATTTCTTTACCATTACGATATCATACGATTCAGTTTTGTAGCTGAACGTAGACTGTATACGAAAAGCGCAATATCAAACTAAAACTGAACATGCTTCCCTGGCTGAAAACAATATTATAGTGTGGATTCACCACATGGTAAAGTCTAATCAACCGATTTAAAGTTGTCTAATTTTATCTACACTCCCAACACATGTATTTCATCAAATGGATGATTCAGTGAGAAAGTGGAGCGGGTCTATGGTGATGCTCCCTCTTTCAATGTAAAACACTAACCCTCCATTAGGCGTAGCATGCATTAAGCTTCAAAATGATTTGTGCACACCTTATTTTGCATAGCCGAAGAGGAAAACAAGAATATCTACTTAACTATAAAGTGCCTAGCCACATTTCTCCTCCCTTACCAATGCCATTCATATCATGCATCAGAATATGTATGTATATGAAATTCTGGCCTAGAAAGCAATGAATCTAGGTTTTTAAGGATTGGAGGGCTTTGGAGGGACATAGTCGTGTGGGAAAGGTTCTGAGTATGCGTGCGTTTTGATTGATTCTATATACAATCGCTTGGGGCGCATCTTTCAATGCTGGATGCAACGCGTCGCCATGGTTACCACCCATGGCATCTGAGGTATTTTCTCGGTCATCGTGACCCGCAGTCGTATACGGCGACTTATGGCGAATGTTGATGTGTGATGGAGTGAATTATAAAAGAGGGATATATTGGGGGCTTGTACACGCATATTTAAAGCTTTGGTATTGTATGCCTTGCCATAATGTGATTGTGTGACTCTAACCGTAGCCAAACAGCACCTGTCATTGAACGGTATCAAATTTTACAGGCTTGCATCAGCTTTATGTATGGTAGAATCAGGATCTATACTAGAATCATATTTATTGACAGAAATAGCATCTACAGGTTGTTGGTTATCCCCCACGTTCATCATAAAATCATTTTCATTTGTCCACAGATATGTGATTAGCCTACCATATTATTAATTCTAGTGATCTTAATGATGGCGTACATAATAAATTAATCGCATTCCTACTGCCAATTAATGCATATGGCATTTGATAAATTACATGTACTATTTCACGTCTATCTATCTTAGGAATTTACTTTTTTAACATAGAAAAGTCTCAAACCTACGACTCAAACTAAATTGTACGCAGAGGGAGTTTTAAATATTAGTTTAATACGACGTATATCATATATATGTATACGTATATTTGCGCTTGAATATAATATTATGCGGTCGATCCTTAACACACCAAAGACTGGGGCAATCAACAGGTCGAAAGCGGTATGTATTACATTTATTATCTTTAAGTTCCTTTACACTTCATCCATTATCTTATCATTATCATTATCTTATCATCCATCTTGTAAACTAAGATGCTAATTTCTTAAATAGAAACGACCATGCCACCTTAATAGTTCAGAGTCAATATGTTCATTGACGAGGCACCGGGTATGTATACGGTAAGCTATTGAAGTAATTTACGCCCGAACCACCAGATGGCTCGTGCGAGCTACTTGAGTGTACACATTGGCATAGCGGTAGATACTCATCATACAACCTAACACTATCCCTAGTCGTCTTAAAGCAAAACTGATTGAAAGGATATACTCATAACTTAAGCTTGCATCTTCACAACGGCTGCCCAGGAATTGATAACAGATTGAAAATGAATGTATAGGTGAATGGAACCACTATTTTATCAAATTTTAACAGCCATTTCTCTATTGAATGTTGGCCTTTTGGTGGTCTCGATTGGAGGTTCCGTTTTTCAAAGGCTTTTGTCGATCCAGGATGTATTTTGTATACTTATGATTGCAAATCTACCCTTATTCTAAAAAAATAATAGGTATCGCTGTTTGGAATTGTATGTTTATCACTACATGTACGTCAGAAGAATTTAATCAAGGTCTGTGAAACACCCATCATCAGAGTTTTAGTCTAGGGGAGGGAGAGCCATTGGAAACAAAGTAATAAGCCTGGGCTTGAGGAGTGTGCGTCAAGAGTATGACCCCTCCTCACAAATATCCTAAGCTGGTAATTCCTTTGCCATCCACAAACCTGCATCGGTTCAGGGGTGGGATTCCTTGGGTCATCATTAGAGTCAGCGAGGCAAGGAGTCCCGCCTCCTGGGTGTCCCTCTGCTTGTAGTGACCATTAGCCAGAACTAGTTGGTTCGTCCTGGCTCTACTAGTGTGTATCCATATATCCTGCTGGCCCTCTTCACACTGGTTCCCGATGCCTAGACAATTACTTAACTTCAATAAAATGTTTGTATAATCTATAAATCATATTTTAAATTGAAGCATTCATTTCTCACATTGAGCAAAAAACTTAATCTTTATGGTCGGGAATGCGTTTCCCAGAGTTCGGGATGTTGTTAAGTTGCTCTTATAAAACTCAGTGTTGCATTTAAGGGTCTCGTCCCATGGCTTGAATTGAAGCGTTTGCTGGGCAATTGACCACTAGTTGTATTATTCATGCCAGTTGCTGAGTCACATTACTTTCGATTGACTGTAGTGAATATCGTCCAGGCAGTGTCCACCCTCCACCCCTTTCTCGGCTGGTATCCCAGGGCAGTGCCAAGGGGACTGTGTGACAGAATCTATGGCTCAACTGACACCAAGTGTAACGGGCGGATGGGCAACATCTTTCTGGGCTGTTGATCACGAGATTTATGTGCCATCTTTGTAACTAAGGTTGAGGACGGGGATAAGGAGGAGGTTAAATGAGGCACTAGAGAAATAGGGTGCAGAAAATATGGATAGTTAGAAGTGAAGGCTGCTGGCTAAGAATTACAATCAGTAGGATTCGAAAAAGCAGGACCCATGTGCTAAACTAAATGATAGATCATGGATGGGGTGTGTATCTCCATGGATGGGGTGTGTATGTATCTCAGATAAGCTGAGATTATAGTTTGTGAATGAATGTGTGCTGTACTTCTCACAGTTTCCCAATGCGAGGAAATACAAAGAATATTTGACAGTATTTCAGTTCAATTTCAGGCAAAACATAATATAATGGTCATCATTATTACATGCATGAGATGCATACAGAATACATCATGTGCATCATTTTAATTGCATCTTTTATAGGCTTATAATATCCTACCAGAATAAGCAATTCCCAAAGAATATGAAAAATGCTAAGAGATGAATTTAGCATGTTTCATGTCTCATTCAAGAAAACAGACGCCTAATCGGGTTTCGTCGTTTTTCTAAGTCTGGGAGCCCACTAAAGCCACTGTACACATTGGAATTGGATGATGAAGCACGCACCTCTGAAGTAACCCGACTAATTTTCGGAGTAACTCCCGACAGCTGGCTACTGACCGCATCAGTCGTCTCCGAATCCATTCCTCAATTCTGGTTGTCCCTTGCTGTGTATCTATCACTATTACTCGACACGAAGCAATCTCAGCGAGGCAAGGAGGCCCCAGTGAAAAGTCAGAAGCCGGTGGCCAAACAATGAGTTGCTAAAGACTAAAGTCTTGTCTCAGTTATTTATTTACCTAGATATGTATGTCTTATACTATCCAACATCTCCCTCCCGCCCAATTCAGGTTTAGCAACGAGGTGAGGGTGTGTTGTATTATATATTATATCGCACTCTACTACAGAGGAGGTAGTGGTCCTTGGTAGCGCAGGAGTAATTAAACTGCAAGTCACGTCTCATATTTCATGAATGAAGAATGTTGTATTGACTTTTCCCATTTATATCCTGGTTTACGTGATTTGGGTATATTTCCGAGCCCAATCGTGGGATAATGTCTGCCCCATAGGCCATTTCTAAGTCCACAGCTGTAAAAGGCTACAGAGGAAGCGGTGGAAATATTGGCATTCACCCAATATCATTGGATAAATTCCAAGAGTAAAGTACACAACTTAATCAACTATTTGTTTCATGCACATTTCCGGCACCGGGGATGGATAATGAAAAATAGGGTCTTGGCATAAGGTTCAGGTTTGAGACCCATGGTCGTTATGCTCACAATACATGGTGGAAGTTATAAACCCATTGTATAACCAGGGAAAGACTTTCCATACAGAATTATCCCCCAATGGCCATTGTATCAAAATAAATTGATGAATTGATGATATATTGAAATATATGAAATCGGTGGCGAGTTTCTTGCCCTCCTTGTCAGTAGTTCTCTAGGCCATGTGGAACCTGAGCAACGGTTTCGCTTTATTTAAAGTCTGTAAAATGGGCCAATAATAAAAAGATACATATTATATAAGTATAACTTTTGAAATCAGAAGATACGCTTGACATGATGTATACATTTATTTGCACATAGGAATCATGCGATCGTAGAGATTCGTCTCACGTTATGTTCTGAATGTCTGTGATCTTATGGGTGCAAGAAGAAAGTGGGTTACTCAGAGGAAATTGGTGACAAAGGACACCCATATATTTTACTTTAATAATCCGGAGTCCAAAGGGTAAGGGATTTATCATCTTGAATCTAATATATGAAAATGTGCTTTACAACCCTTCTTTTATCACCTAGAAATGTTGCAATAGATTTTCCTTCAAATGCGCAAAAAGCAGGTATGCCAGTCAATTTTCTATCCCTACTACCCGCTATAATGTATGATTGTGGCGGCGTTGCGATCGGAAGATAGTCCAAGTTACCATAAACCTTCATAAGTTCATCTAAAGGTGTTGTGTTCATATACATTGAATATATTTGTGGTTGAGATGACAGTGATTTGGTTTATGGTGACTGTTTGTAAGTAAGCCATTCTCGCCGGCCAAGGGTCAAGTGCTATAATAGCTATATATGGAGGTGCCTAAGCTAAAACCTTTCCATTTTGATAGTGTCCCAATCTCTCATGCTTCCCCAAATTACGTAGCTTTACTCAATACCAGATTCACACGGCTTTTGTGCGTTTTGGGTCGCCTTCGTCCATTATCTCCTGTTGTATTATATTATATATATATATATAATATAGTAATTAAGCATGCCTTCAATCACATAAAAACGGGAACGTCAATGACTTCTAAGCATGTGCTGAGCCCGGAATCTAACTGCGATCTGGCTTTGAGAAAGTCTTCGGTCATCGATCGGTGCTTGTAATCCCAGGCTAAAGTAGATTAAGTTGAAATTAAATAGTTTTTACATCATCACACGAATCTGAATCGAATTGGCCTGGATAAGCCCCCATATTGAATTATGGGCCTACTGCACCGAAGCATTCTTCTAAGGCCCGCACAACAAAAATATTGAGTGTCAAATAATTCACTGCACTCTGCACATACCGCATGCGTGGGGAAGCCACCGAGGAGGGGTATTTTAAAGTAGTCGCATCTACCGACAGACGCATCGCCTATCTTTTGCCTCATCTTGAAATATGGTGCCTAGACACACACGGCATTTAAAGAATTTTACCACAAAATTGATCTAATGTTAACGTCAGACACTCCCAGATGCAAACACTCTATGATTTAATCTAAGTCCCTTGTTCGTGTACAGGTTTTTCAAACGAGATCAAGGCAAGTAAAGGTTATTTTGCCGGGTAAAATCCCAAGTCTTGTTTTACCAAGCGAGGAGTTCCTGGGAGACGATGCACTCCGGTGAATAGAATTGACATTGACTGTGCCTAATCCCCAGTCTGCGTTCGTGCACACTCGGCAGATCCCATTAAAACGGACTGATGTTTTCAACAAAGATTGGAGACACATCCTGGACCCTATGGGTAGCGTTTGACTCGGTCAGCTGGCCGTGAGCAACTCAAGGATTTGCTTCTCTTCGTGGCTCTCCTTTACCTGGTCATTTAGAAGTGCTTGAAAGGGTAGATAATAAGGGGGACTTTGCAAGGCGGAAAACTATCTAGGGGTTTTAAAATCTGAATCGAAGTACAATATAAACTATTGTTATATCTGCGTGCTTTATAGAAGAGCGAGGGGCTCTCAACTGGATTCCCACGAGTATTAGAAAGAATATCAAACGCTCTTGGTTCCCTTTATCTAATTTGGACTGGAACTGAGATTCAAATATTATTGTCGATATACTGGTAAGAAATACAGAAAAAACATGCATTTTTATTGAAATTCTGATGGAATTAAATAGATATACTGAGCGTTATTGGTTATCAATTGGATATAGAACTACTGATGCACAGACGGTGATATATGATACAACCAGGCGGTCAATCAAAAGAAGCCAATGAGGTGATAATTATATGATGAAAGGGTTATAGTGGAAGTTGAAAACACTAAATAATTTATTTTGAAACAAGTACTGATCTATTTCCGGAACGCCATTCAACTTCCATCGTCCCAATCATGAGAGCTATATAAATAATTCCTAACATTAAGTGCTAAAGACATAGGAATAAGTGCTGTCCGAAACAGTCTAAATACAATTGTTTGGTCTATCCTTGGTAGGAACAAAGTCGTTACTGCATAATATAATTTTTCTAATAGAGTATTTTAAATGCTATACCCAGAGCCAGACCGCCAAGTCTACCCGCACTTGTTCTCCAGTGCTAGCTGCTATCAAAGCTGTATTATCTGTCCCCATTGCTTCTATCTCTATTGCTGCTGAGGAAATACCAATACACTCGCATGTTGATACAGTTGATGCAGCGGGGAGACCATCATCAATGCATATATACATAAACGTATACATTTACTTCGTGTCGATCGAATATAACCAGTTCGCTGGCATTCCTCTTCTCCAATCGTCTTTGTTTTTGCAGCTGTTATTCCTAGCAACAACATGATATCTAGCTGTATGTATGTAGAGATTGCATTTGTTGCAATCCTAATCCCAAATTTGTGTCACTTGATGCGCCAAGCCATGGTGTTTTATTTGAGTTAATCCCAGGAGATGCTTGGACCGACACGTCGGCTTTGTGGGCAAATACCACTATCATTCTGTCCCTACGTTTTTTATGGTGATCAACTCCGTTTGATATGTTTGCCATCGGTCATTGTTACGCACAAGCGTGTGTGCTCGCATACTTAGTTCTGCTGTATTGGGTCGACAAGCTCCACTCTAGGAAGGTCCTTAACACCATTAAATGCTGTACACATTGGTTTCTGGAGTAGGAAATTATCTGTCTTGATCCGATGTTTTGAATTTCATCCGTATCAGTGTCTCAATAGTGTTCTTGGATCTGGAACTCTACCAAGAGGAAGTATAGTCTGTGTTGACTCATACGTTAGCAAGGGAGATGACATAGGCATTGCATTTCCCACCACGACAGTATCCGTGGGAATAAGATGAAGTGTGTGAAGCGCATGGGGGAGACTAGAGTATAACATTTGCAACTGAAAATGAATTAGATAAACAAGTAACCCGATAATTTCTATTCTAAGTATAATTTTGTCCTTAAGATTAAGTTGGTCAGAAGCTTGTCCAGGATCTACAAGATTGTCGATGCTAGTTGTTCTAGCTTCCTTTTAAGTGTGGGAACAGAAGCTAGCAACAAGTAAAATAAATGCAATTGAATGTGCAATACAATTATGTAATTCATTGGGAAAAGATGTTGATTACTAATGCCATGAATATACTGAAGTCGCTGTTGATTTCTCAACAGATTCCTCGTGTTTTAATCACAGTTAAAGATCGATGGATGGAGTTTAAAGCATAATCCTGAACACATGTATCATAAAGTGGAATATTGTAGTATATCATTCATGATTAATACTAGATCAAACTCTAAACTAAGTAACTAAGTTCACTGGTTCCATTATGTATATTGCTATCTCCTCTTAACGGCCATAAAAGTATCTATAGGCATTCAAGATTGAAAAAAGAAAAGAGCAGAACAGTGATTCCCTTCTTCCTTTGAATGAAAGCAAGTTGTTGCAAACTAGGTTGTATTGCGTATTCATTAAAGAGAAACAAAGATAGATGGTACATGGTTGGCCTTTTGTTCACTCAGCTGCAGGTGATGGCAGCACATCACCTCTTCTGGCCAGGAGGTGCCAGCCATTGAAACATTGGTTTACAACGGGACATGACAGGGGCGAATATTCCTTCATGGACAGATCCCATTGTTGGCATATTTCAGGCAGTTATATCGTAAAGGTGGCCAGCGGAAGTATGCCCTTGGTTGCACAAGTATAATAAAGTATTCAAAATAAGAGGCTGTATATGACGATTAGCAGAGTGCAATGATATGGGGTTAATTGTAAAGGCACGGTAAACCGTATGTTTTATCATTGACAACCTCCGTTCCCTCGATAGGTTGACAGGTTTTATTGCCCGTCTTCACTGGGGAAGCTCACACATCAGCTATAAGGGTGCATGCGAGATTATATTGGGACATATAGCTGACGTACTAATTTCGTTCTTTATCTTTGAGAAATAATTAAAGTAAATTGTTTTATGCAGAAGAGACCACCGCATAAGGTGACTAAGCCGGAGACCATGATAATTACTGAGAGAGGGGATTTGAATGAAGTAAATATGGTCAAACATATTTATTATCTTCAAGAAATGGAGTCACAAAGGGTTGTAAGTCCAATACCGTTGATATAACGGTATTGGATCTTTTTGTTAAGAACTTTTTGTGGGAGAATTGCCAATCATTTGGATTCCTCCAAGAAGGGTTGTCTCTCAACATGGTTACCTGAATTAAAACCCAACTCATTTTAATCACAGGTTTAACTAAGTAAACTGAAGGCTTATTCAACTCCGTGAAACTTCAAATTTGTTTTATAGGTGAAACTCAAATTCAATGAAAAAAGTAAAAGTATAGGTTACACTGATGAGAATAAAGCATTTAATATTTCACAACGTCACGCCCGATTTTTTAGTGAGTTATGTAGATAATATGATTGAAAAAAATGATTCCCCGTTTCGATCCGATCAGAAAATCAATGGCAGGAACAAATATTTCTTTCCAATAACAGTAATGGTGTCCTACAAAACGGCATTTTATTATGCATCCATGAATGGCTGTCTGTAAACATATATATGTGCTTCCCACAGTGACTTGGCTACCTGCTTAGTACTTGTGGCCCAAATTGCATTCCATTTATGTCTATATATGCGTATCTGTACAGGCCCTTGCTCTGTCGTTGAATCTAGAGAACTCCCACGAGATCTGGGGGGATTTGTTCCTAGCGAAATCACAAATGTCCGCTCTGGATTCACTTGATCGCCTTGGACCTCCCTCAAGTCATCTTGGTTGCGAAGTTATACATGCACGTTCCTGCGAACCAGAGGCAGTTTTAATGCTTGATTTGTGCGCCATATCAATGTACATTAATCACCCCCTTCTATTACCGCCGTATAAGCTAGGAATATTGAAATCATATGCTAATCCGAATCAGTGAAGATCTGTTAATGTCATAGAGCCCGAATGGTTGCTATCATGTATTCATGTACCATTCGTTACCCACTGACTTGGGGGCTTTGAGATCAGCACGCCTACTGTCCGCACATGTTGAAGCATACATTTTATTCTGAATGCGGAGATTATGGGTTGGCATCGCTAGCAACCTAAACACTCCCCGATTCCCCGTCCTTAAGAGACCTCCTCGCGTAATTGTCTTTATTTTATCAGCGACTTATTCTATGGGCGGTGATTTCCTTCTCACATGCTTTATGGACCCTGAATCCAGGCATTATTTGCAAAGGACAACGGTGAGTGGATCGTTATGATGACTTTGCCAAGTCATAGCCATCGATATCGCAGTCATCGAAGGATTCCCCAACCCTTCTTCCTTTCCCCACTCACCGGCTCCGCTGGTTGGGGGTCAAAGAGCAGATGTGTGAGCTTCTCACTGATTGAATAAGCTCGTAACACGAACTTAGATGGCGGGGCTATTCTTCCCAATCAGTGACTAAAGGATATCGCTGCCATGTTGACATGATAGGGGCTCATTTCAAGACAGGCCTCATCAGTACCACTTGACTCTCAATGTGGACGATTAGTCCGAATCAGACGTTTAAATTAAATGCAATATTCCAATAAGCTGGAAATTGAGTAAGTGCCGAGCCGTCAAACTGCCAATAGGCGACGGTTGTCTATGGCTATGGTTGCGCTACAGTTGTTCCTCATATGATAATAGAAAAACGAATGAGAGCCCTACCACCTGCCATAAGCGAGTAATGATATCTCGGATGAATGTATGTTCAGTCAATTACGGAAATACAAGCTTCTGTTGTATCTCTCATCATTTATTCTTCTATTTCTCCACATATATTATAATATTCTTTATGTGAAATGGTCGCAATGAAAGCATCGCAGTGACTACAGTCCCTCTTGATATCCATATATTAGTATACGGGATTTCTACAAAAAGAGGTAGAAAAGAGAGATTTATTTGTGTCACATGTTCTCGGATCCGATCTGGGGTCTCCCCATCTACTTTGTTGGTCTCTACAGGTCCGTCGACCCTGTCTGGAGGTCATTATATGTGGTTTGTGAAGGTATCTGGTGTAGAAATGTGATTTTGAAGCCTTTTTTAAATCGGGATATCCACACTCTATTTATAGCCTGGGAAAGCCTCTAAGGAAGAGCCAATAGGAGGGTACAGAAAGGTGTTGAGCAAATCCCCAAAGTCATGTAAGCTTAGGATTGCCTGTGGGAGTTCAATAGCTGTCACAAACCTTAATTTAATAATCGCTGTATTAAAACTATGACAGCTGACAGACAACCCCTCTGCATCACGGGAGGCAGTTACTATACTACTCACATAGGCCTTCTATTCATCTTGGAGCGACCTCCACCTAATGACACAACCAAAATGATGACGAATCATTTCAGTCTGACTTTTTCTAGGGTAATCATTTTAAACGTGTGCTTTTTCCCTGAACGGGTTCTGTCTAGACGCTTCAAGCAATTGGAACAACCTCTGACCCGTTTGGCGTACAAATAAAAACCAAACGGTTTTTTCAAGGCTGTATATTCGGTCTTTCACGCAGCCTTTCGTGAACTATTGACAATATTGCCTTCCCACATCTTCGGAATACTAATTTTGATGCTTGAGAAACTGCCTTTGCGTAGCGTCAAGCGCCGTTGGCCTGATTAAATTCTTTCTTGCATGTTTTTCATTAAAACATGTTTGGGCGTATACATGATAAGGATGGGAGGGATGGTGTTGAGAAGGGATATATTTGCCTGTTCTATTAACGCTAAGACTTGATGCCTTCTCGACCTCACTGGAATGTTCTGACCATGAGCTATGTACCTGGGTGCAGCTGTCGGACAAGTGCCTTGCCCCGGGTCCTCTCAACCTGATAAAGCACGAACAAGAGAAGCCCTACTATAGCTGATGACTCGGGCTTATCTGCCTCGGCTGGATGTGGGCTTACCAGTCTCAGGCCAGGAGAGCTTCTGTTATGATAAGAAGGTCTAAGGGGTAGCCTGGACAAATATGACATAGCCAATACCATGGCTCGAGACTGTGATCCACTGGGATCAACCTAAGTCCAGAGATCTAGGATCGGAGAGCCTGGTATCGAGTGGCCCAAGCATCCAGGATCTAAATGTTGGCCCTGCTGGACTCGCCAGCCCAGAGTCAGTATGGAACGAAAGGCAATAAAACTTGTACAGGTCATCCTGTTGCTGATAGGACATCGCGCCTAATACCTGATCCTTTGTATGGAACAATGTACTGGGACTTGTAGCTATCCTCACGCGATATATTTGCTAAATAGCGGGAGCTTTGTATAGCAGAATATCTGGTTGAAATCTTGATTGGAATCAACGTAAAATGTATTCATGTGAATATTTATTTCCCTCATCTTAGATGGGAATCGAGGGTACCAAAGTATGTATTTTACGACTCATATGCAATAAAATATCACAGCCAATAAATGAGCATCCTAGGTTGGGATGGTACCAATGTGCTTTTAAGTCCGATGGAATGCAACTCAGTTATTCATAAAAAGATAAACTAGAAGCCTATACAAATCGACTTCTTTTTTATATGGAATCTGCTCTACACCATGGTTCGAAATTATCCCGAGATGACGATTACCCTTAATAGAAGATATCACGGACAGTCTTCTAAACGCTAAACATTCAAACATCACATGTTATTTACAGGATAAACAACATATACTTTAAATCTTGAGTGACTATGTAACGACTGGGCCAATTCCGGCTATGATCAAGAATTAATATTCTAATCAGAGTGAACAGTTAATCATGTTTGGTTTTGGATATTTCATGTTCGTACATATTGCCTTCATAGGATCTATAGCACTGTTCAGCTATCTCCTGAGGCAGAATCTCCAAGAGTATTGTAAAATGTCTCCTCACTGCACAAGTTACTGTACCCCTGAGAGGAGAGATAAGTTGGTATAATGGCACTAATGAAAGTAGCGACAATAAGCACCTAGTTCTTAGCGTTGGTATTCAACCGGGTGGAGAAAATAGGGGCTATTATGCCACCAAGATGCATGGTTGTAGTTGCCTTTGCACAAACACAACCAGTGTTCAGGGGATCTTCAGAAGAACCCTTCCCACCATTGAAAGACATTTGAATGAGCCCTCTGATCTTTTTGTCATCCTCCGGCAATGAATTTTAAGTTTTGCCTCCAATTGGAATGGTGCATGGAACCTGAACGTTGTTGCAGGGGGGAGAATTCACTGACTTTCAAGCTGGCCTAGGTTTTGTGTTTTAATTTCTTATCTTAGTCGTTCACGTTTGGTTTCTGTTGGTTTCCAGGGCAGCAAGCAATTTCCATTTGTAGCGTTCGTGTGGCCTCGACCATGATCTTGGCAAGAATGATACTTTATTTTTGTGTCTCAAAGACATAATCGATAATGGCATAGTCTCCACCGACCAGGAAATGATTATTCCTCATCTTTAAAACAGAACTACACCCAGAACATGAATTGATCTTTGATGCTGACCTACATCAATAATATAGCCGGACAAAGGACCAAAACCGAATATAAAATTAATCATCATCTCTTCTTTTTTCTGAAGTCATTGTTTATTAGGAATTATAACACAGCAGATAAAAAAGGTAAACAGGAGAAGTCCTGAGATAAAAGTGGCGCAGTTTTTCTCATCAGCCTTGGAGCAAACGTTTAGCATTCCTTGATCTGGGAAGATGACCTCAGAGAAAATCGCTTCTTTAAGCGAGCGAGGAAGGATTTAAAAAGATGTTTGTCGCCCAGTGAATATCCACCTTTCTCATATTTCACTGTCGCTACTGAGGATTACCGGTCAGCCCAAGTCTCCAACCCAATTTGGTCAGGAAGTCAATCATGACAGTTTGGGCCTATGTCGGGGCATTATCGGGCTGACTGCAGTACTTCTGATAGCGACCAATAGTTGCCTCATCAACCGACCCAATGGAGCATAGTCGTGTCCAAATAACCCCACTAGCAGGCTCAGCAATAAATGTATTGGCGCAACAAGCCATTGGCAAGGCAAGATGATCACAACCTCATTACCATCCCAAAAACTAGCATGGTCTTTCTTAATAGGCATTTACATTATTAACACCGGTTACAGGTATCAAATGGTCCATTCCATAGCTTATCACAGCAAGCCGGTATAATTTAGCTTGATCATGTGACAACATGTGGCAGAATCTGAGTTGATTGGCTTTAAATATGTAAGCGACTGGCTTGCAAAGGTAACTCCTCCCAATGAATATTGGACCAACTCGCAGTACTATGTCTGATCGAGTTTGCGATAAATGCTACTGAAGTCATCATGGTGGACAGGGCGTCCTTCTCCATTAAACGACCGTTTTGAGTTTCTGCCTTTTGGACAGACCACAGTGTCTTTGATAACTGCCCTGTATACCCGTCCGTCTGTGTTCAGCCTGTCACTCTTTAGGTACTGCCTCTTCATTTGCTAGAATATAACTTTAGACTAGCTCCTAATATGATCCCGGTGGTCTAGACCTCAGTTGGCCCTAGTGTCAGCTTTCTAAAGAAAACTACCTTTGCCCTAAACTAAGTCAATGGTAATATTTCTAGATAAGGTATTTCATCTCGAAGGCACAGAGCAGTTTTGCACTACGTATTGGAACTCCTAGTGTGAATTCCCTAAATGCTAAATCATCCTGTATATAATAGTGACGTTCAAAATACAGAGCATAATTGGAAAAATCAAAGTAGTAAATAAACACCATGTTATTCGACCCAGTGAACTCAAAGTATCCCATCAATAGTCTAATGAGTATATACGAAAGGGGCTATTCTGAGTATCACCTAATGTACAGCTACATGAACATAACCACATAAACATGAACATAACTACATGACTTTTACTCACGCGGCTAAGAATACAAAATAACACATAAGAGAATGCCTGTAACTATATATGATATTGGTGCTATATGTTATTCAATAAATGGGAATGCTTCGGCTTCTCGCACAAGAACATTTAGGCATTTGAATAGGTTAGTATGATATGTAACGGGAGTTGATCGTTTATTCTTTATAAAGCATTCTTTTATGGATGTACTGCCTAATTTATCTCACATTTATTCTACTACGGTAGAGAGGACGTCAGTGTATAGCTATTCTATATACATGTATACCCATCCCATAATACAACGATGATATAATCTTCATGTACGCTACTTGAACTACACCTTTGATTCGATTGAATCCCAGAATTCTTTGATTCAAGACTTTCGGAACAAACACATAGATCTATATGTTTGGGCAATTTCTCATCCCCAAACGACCAATTGCAGGCACAGTATTACTTAGGACATTACAAGAACGACCTGCAGTATGACATTGCGCAGAACTGACGTATAGTGAGGCGGTGGGGAATGTGTTTTATTAATGTTGGTTTGTAAAAGCGGGCTTCCTCAATAGTATTATCCTGACACGACGTGACAATGGATTGCACGTCATCCGAACGCCTACATTGACCACCGTCAAGGAGACATCAGCGCTCATCTCGCATCGCCGCTTGTCGCATGAAGCATGGGAGCCTGTCATGGTGCCACCAGATCAACGTCAAAGCAGGAATCCCAATAACAAATATCGTCTGCGGATTTTATACGTCACAGGACATCGCCCCGGCATCGCCCACATCTGTCAAGAGGCTCTTGGCGGGAGTAGTGGGTACACCAGCGGTAGGTGCATACCCGACTGCGGGATTTCAGTACTACAACATAGAATCCATCTCTACTTATTGCTGGGCGCAAAACGTTGACAACACAGTGAGACACAAAAAAGAGGAACGTTCGTTTAGTATTTTCATCAATCATGAAGCACCAGTGGCGTCATCTACTGAAGAGAGGATGATGTATCGATCGTCGACATCATCACCAACTTACCGTCATCCTTTTCATGTCGGGCAAAAATGGATGACAGAAGTAGAGAGGGAGGAGCTTCCCAAAATTCTTCACGCACTGTGGTTTTTGATAGATCGCGTGAACGTGGCTCGAATAGTTTGAGAATTTCTTGATTAATCTTACATCACGTGAAAAACTAGATCATATAAACAATGCAAACTTTCATGTTCCACGTGTTGGAAAATGTAGCCAAGATTTTACTGGTTTATTAGGTGCGCCTAATTGCTTCACGCATTGAATGCCTGTCGTCACACTCAAGACAGGTGCAGTGCCTCAGAAAATATCTCATCATATGTATCTCACCATGGACCGTTGTTTAATCCTTCTACTATTATGCCAACCTCTTACATCTTTCGTATTTATAAGTGATTCCTATTTTTAACTTGATCTGGCCATCCAAGCGTTTGAGGAAATTTAAAGTGTATTCAGGTCCGCAAACCTTTTAAAATTATAATATATATATTCGGAAATACTCTCATTTTCCACTCTTTCTCTAGTTCTAACCCGTTCTTTGCTCCGATGAAATGGACGCATAATACGTAGGGAAATTCTATAGCTGACATATCATTTCTTCTTATTTAAATGTGTCTACCTATTTATTCTGATACTTTTACGCATTCTATCCCTCATATCTGTTCCTCGCTATCCATGTAGCCATGCACTCGTCCCTTTTTCCGTATTCCTATGAAATGAATCAAAGCACTAAATTCATGGACACATATGTATCGTATTTGTAGACCTAATGAAAACGACAACAGAATACTTCACAAAAGTTGTCTCATAGAATCGTCAACACACTTGAATGGGGCTATCAGATAAAACAATTAAGGAGAGCCCTACATTCGACATTTAACATATTGCAATGTAACTTAGGGTTTTCATACCAAGTATCGTTGAAAAATGTATCATACTAATGGGGGACTAATGTCACTCCCGAATGTCCAAATCTGTGTCCTGGATTTCAAAGTATTTTTGATCTTTCTTTTTCGTACTAGGAACGCTTTGTTAAATTTACATTGAATGATATTCGAAAAAGAAACTGTAATATTCGACACTAGAGCACTCTTTCATGTTTTCTTTGAGGCATAACTGTTTGTCAGATATAAAGTCCTGTCCATTAGTACCATGCAATTATTGTCTTTCAACTGCCCACGTAAAAGGTGAAGGTCCTGTGATATCACATTTCTTAATTATTTAAATCAGTAAAAGCTTTGTCAACGGCTAGATTTAGAATGTGATAATGGAACACGTCATAAACACATATCAATTGGGTACTGAAG
The DNA here is from genome assembly GCA_942159475.1 of Sthenelais limicola. Classification (NCBI taxonomy): domain Eukaryota; kingdom Metazoa; phylum Annelida; class Polychaeta; order Phyllodocida; family Sigalionidae; genus Sthenelais; species Sthenelais limicola. Next base: position 107,926,544 of record OW804096.1, on the reverse strand, counting down.
ACAAAGATTATTTCGAGCTACAAACACGCATTGACACCATTCACACCCATAATTATGTATGAGATATGCTAAAAACAGTCCCTCTCCCATTTCGAACCACAATGCTGAATAATTAACTCGCCTTTTAAACCTTCCCCACATTCAGCTCTTTCTCATTTCAACTGCAAGGCTCCGCTCCTGATTCACCAAAAGGTGAAGATAGGTTCTAAGGCAAGAAGGATGGTGAACTACGGATTGATTCACCGAGTAATCATGGTGTATCTACTGCAGAGGCACTGTTCTAAAATGCATGAACCCTGCGTGTTCCCCACACTATTTTATCATGTATTCGACTCGAGAATAAGGAATGTCCGCCCATTTTATATTCGACTTCTTTCATATCCAAATTCAAGCCGACACGATTACCTGACTTATTGGTTTAGTCGTAATATATCCGAGGGGAAAACAACATCCTGTCACAATAAACATTTTTCATATACTTCTTACTTCTTGAGTAGGCTTCACAAATGGGGCAATGGATCAGGCTTTTCAAATCCAAGATCTACTGTTAATGATTTTTTTAATACGCTTTCATATTGGCATGCCATTTTCAGGTATCAAAGTAAATGGTTGCAAAAAGCTGTTAGAACAAACGCTGCTTGAGTTTCAGACATAATGATCCAAGGATCCAAGGATAAACCCTTTAATTTGGACCTATGCATCACCTTTCAACACTAATAGCGCTCAAATCGTTAATTGATGAAGGTCCGTATTTTGTTCAACGCATCAGACCTCACATGTTTTATATCTAGAATAACCATTTGTAAACTAGTAAATACATGCATCTGATATGCTTATATATAATGCCGCCATAAAACGCGAGCAAACTATCTTCAAATTAACATTATGAAGATGATGGAACGACGACATCATAGGGACGTAACATTGCGCCTTAGAGAACAAATGTCGTCTTTAAAGAATGACATGTTAGATAAAATAGTTGTAAAGGTATTATGTTAATCCTTGTGAGATCATCGAAGTAAGGTAAACGCAAATTAAGCCGAGGTATCGATTTGTGTGGTTGATTCTTCGTACTTCTAGAACCATATTGGAATTAAGTAGCTTTTTTTGAAGAAGTGTCATCAAGAAGCTATGGAGCATTTATGCTAAAATGTCTTATTTATACCACGCATTATCGCGCGTCGCAGCTAAGGACGCCCTCCTGAGAATGAGTGTATATGAATAGAAGGACAAGCCAAATATCTACAATTATTCTGTCTAGTCGTAGAAGTATTTGTTTGCCAGAATGCCGGAACATTCCCATGTGCTCCTGGCACAACCTCCTAACTAGAACATGCATCATTCTGAGCTCACCCTATAATAGGAAGAGTGACATTTTAGAGAAACTAGCCAAAGGCAATTTTTGAAACGATGGAGAGCGACTCACCTGGGCTTGCAAAGCTTTTCTGTGAGCGGAGACCTGGCAGTGTTCCAAATAACTGCTCCCCAAAACAGCCCCGTCTGAGTTATTCTCTCACCCGCGCTCCACCTACCTATTAATTTTTCAAAAGCCGTGAGTTGGGATCTATTGAATGCATGTTTATCTTGGCTCACAGTTATGTTGCATCTTGGTACAACTTTTCTGTATGGTTGCCCTAAAAGATTTGATTACTTCCCTACCGCCACTGTGGTGAACAGCGCAGTGCGGTTTTGAAGGGGTTACTAGGCCTGGCTGTTTGATATTACAGACTCCGACTCTGTAAATGAAATGTCAATCATTATTCATTCCGGTTAATATTGCATTGCTAGCCTGTGGGACTAATAGAATATGCATAGTAACATAATGAACGACTTCATCAACACGAAAGGACGTGACCCTCAGTGGAACGTTCATAAAGGAAGACCTTTGTTGCAGTGGCAGATGCATATGATATCCGAAAATCATGCGCTGACAATCAAAAGGCAAAATCATTCTTGCTGCCATAAACTATGGATAGATATTTGTCACTGTCATGTCTCTCAGATTGAACCTTCCGAAAAATGAGTACTGTGTACATGTATAAAGATTCAAAACGATGTAAGCAGGAAGGTTCTGAACAATGCCCATAAAAAGTAACCCCCTTGCAAAATGTCATCCTGAAAGGGCTTTTTGATGTACATGATAACATCTAGTGAAAAGGATAAGGTTGCGAGGCGGAGTAGAATCAATCGCCACCGAGATACGCCATGTTTCATGTATAAATAGGGGAAAAACCTAATTTCAGGCAGGGAAATCGGGAGATTAATACAATCAATTGATCCAATTGAATTACATGTCCATCAGCTCGGAACAGGCTGGTAAACAGAATGTACCCTGGCGTTTTGCCGTCACCCCGTGCCAACCGTTATCCGAAGGTTCAGATGAATACCCCATCGGTGACCAGCATAAAGAATGAGTTGTCTAAATCACTTCAGAGATGTTGGAGAGGTCCTTGGGTAACAAATGACCAGAGATGTGGCTTGAATCAGATGAAATGTGTGTGATGTTTAAGAGGTCTATAAGTCTATGAGTTTATCTATTTTCGGATACAATCTGCAAACATTAAATATTTTCAAATAACATTAAAATACTTGAGATATAAATTTCATAATGATAATTAAATACAGAACAATACAAACAGGAAAAAGATTTGAGAGCAATCACCAAGAGAATGTGCTCTTGCATCCGCTATGCTCAGTCATGCCTCGGTTTTCCCTGGATTTACAACGAGTCCCAAAGGGAAATGAGGGGGACGACTGTTACTATAGCTCGCAACTCCCTTGCGTATCTGTGGTTTAAAAAATGGATTTGGATGAAACAGGAAGTTTGAGGACATTTTTTTAGAAACGTAGGGAAAAAAGTGAAGCTTCGAAGCAACTGCTCTTGCATGGAAGTAATGGAAATCAACCATTTGGAGGATGTATTATTGAATATATGCAGAATCCATACATTTTGCCAAAAGGTACATTGATGATATTAACAGAATTTCAAATTTTTGTTATGGCATTCCTGAATTTCGCCTTATGTCACGCCTTGTTAATTTTAGGGAAAACCCCTTGGACAATGCAATAAAACAACGTGAGTTTGCCAAAAATGTTGAAGGAATGCGAGCGGTCAAGAGGAACTTCTTACGGCTGTTGCACTTTAAGAGATACGAAGGACAAATTGATGGAGAAAGTTAAACAAAAACACTCAGTTTTTATCGGGAAATTAATTGACTCCATCATCAGTGACTTCTTGCTCATAAAAGACCGGGCGAAGCTTGAAGACTTGTAGCTGTCAGTATTTTCATGAAGCTCGTGTCAAGGATATGACTGTTATGTCTAAAATACTTCGGAAAATCTGCATCATTCAACTCATATGGTTGTCTACGATGTGTCTGGCCGAATAATATGCAATATGTCCCGCTAGGATTTCGACAGCTTGACAATGTGTCAGTCACTCTTGACCGGCCTCAATGCATGACTACGTGTGAAAGATAGTCTGAATGAATTAGCGACCTTTTCCAATTGACAAACATGCATACAATTTGGTGGATCACATGAGCCGCGAGAAATAATGTGGCACTGACACTGTGCCTGCTTGTAGCAGAAATTCATTGTCTAGTGGATGCCCTATTTATCTAATGAAGCTTGTATGCATAATTTACCAATAATTATATGGCTTGACTAAGTGAGATAATGGTGTCAACATTTTGGGAAATTAGAATTGCAAGTTCATAACTAATAAAGAATCTTTCAAAGGATTATCAGGTAAATGTGTGTATACATACATGTATATGGTCAATTCTATTTTTTGGGCGTCCAGGAGGGTGAAAAATGGTCGCTTTTCAAATTGGTCTGATTCAGAAGTGTTTATCATACCATGAAACTAGATGTTTTGAAGGATTTTTGTGCATAAATTGGTAAGGTTATCTCCTGATGTTAGCTGAGCTATAGGAAATGGCTAAAATGAACCCCAAAGTAGATATACCGTGTGTGTATGCCATGTGATTTATTCAATGTCTTGTCAATTTTACTAAATATATCTATACATATTTTTATTTCTTTTAACGTAATGTGGTAAAAAACATACATTTATTGGTTTGGGAATAACAGATATTTGATTAAATCATTTTTAGGTACTAATTATGGATTCGAATATGGACGTTTTTTTGTGTAAATCATTCTATTTTGAGTATACATTACATAAAACTTGTGTTTAACTTTAACATATCAATGACGAATCATTATACTGGCCGATTTTCTTTTAGTTGAGAGTGTCGACCATGTACTCTAAAAGTTGAGAATTAATTTCCAGAGTTTTTCAACTCTGTATGAACTCTTTGGCTAAGGCATACGCACGGTATAACAAGTGAGAAAACCAGTTGATTACAATTTGATTGACTTCAGGTACCAGTTGGTAACAGTATATAGTTCTATGGATGACGATTTTTGCATCAGCACTATGTGGTATAATTTTTTTTTTTTTTTTTTTAAATAAATTTTATTGCGTAAACATTTTCAGGCGAACCCAATAATCTCATGATACACAGTTCAAAAATTACATAGTTATTCCTTTATATTTTTAGTTATTTTAACGTTTTAACTTCATTATAATTACATAGCAGGAGGACATACGCATGTTTATTTACTCCCGGCAGATCAAGTTCATTCTAGATATACACAATTTCATGTTATCATTCAATTAACTACTGATATTTTTGAGTTTTTTGTTTTTCGACCATACAGAATTTGAATAAAAGTACACATAGGCATAAAAAACAGATCATGCATCAAGTTATATTTGTCTCCGAAATTAGAGATTTTCCTGTCTTATTACAGGAGGTTCCTTATAATAAAAGGACATGTATCAATCAATTTCAATTTCACAAGTACATTTCAATCAATTTGTGTCCGTTCAGGCCCCTCGTTGACCAGAACAAGGACAATTTCTGAAAATCACGCTTATAAAGATTCGAGACCTATATCAGATCGTTATTGGCCTTCAAAGATAATTTCAGGGTTTTCCAGTCTAATTTTCGATAATTTGCTGGAAGGTTGTTCCATAGGGTAGGACCAATAAAGTGGGGGGTCTGCCTAAATTTTTCCCTGTTTGGCCTGTGGATTTTTAAGACCTGCCCATCAGCAAGCCTGGTCTCTCTTGGCATGTTTTGACAATAAAGAGGATCATTTTTCTTTTGGAACATGATACCTAGTAAGGCAATTTTACCCCTTTTTTCCAGAGAGTTGACGTTACAATCAATTTTTAGTTCGTCTACGTTTCTAGGATCATTCTTATAAACAAGTTTGATGGCCCTTATGAGAAGCCTCTCGAGTTTATTTTTGATATTGGCATTTGCCATACTCAGAAAGACTACACCATATTCGAGAATAGATAGAATGTGCGTTTTTAATATTTTACGCGCCATCTTGATTGTAATATAGCCCCTGATTTTTCTAAATTGAGTCATTTTGTATAATACTGAGATTTTCAGGTTGTTCATATGATCATTCATGCTTATCAGTCGATCTATTTTGAACCCTAAGTATCTTACTGTCTTACTGTTTGTAATTTCAGAACCATTTATATAAATCTTTCTTAGTTGGTTGAAATTGATCTTTTTTAGAGATGCTCTTGTGCCAATAATTTGAAGCTGGGATTTCTTCCCATTCAGTAAAAGGCCATTCGCCTTCATCCAATTATTTATTGTTGAGGCTGCGTTTTGACATATGGTTAGACAATCGTCTAGATTAGGACCCGTTACTGTTAAGGCAGTATCATCTGCGTAAAGTGAGATATTTAGGTCATTATTTCCATGATCAACAGTATCTATACATGAGGGGAGGTCGTTAATGTATATAAGAAAAATTAAGGGTCCCAGATGACTCCCTTGGGGCACACCTCTATTTATCAATTTTGTATCCGAGATAAATCCATTCAGTACCGTTTGTTGTTTTCTGTTTTGAAGGTAATTCTCTATAATCCTGATCAATTTAGGATGAATCTGATAAAAAGATAATTTTCGTCTTAGAACTCGATGGTCAATACTGTTGAAAGCTTTGGATATGTCATAGTAGCAGGCTGTGGTACATTCACCTCTATCCAGACCCTTAACTACGGGGGTGAGGAAGTCGAATAAACTAATATTAGTTGAATGACCCGCTCTAAAACCTCCTTGCTTCTCAGAGAATAAGTTATTGCCCTCCATATGTTCAACCAAAGATTTACATATAATTCTTTCGATGAGTTTAGACATTATCGGGACGATAGCTATCGGTCTCAAGTTGGTAAATAGTTTAGTATTGCCGTCCTTCGGGATAGGTTTCACTTGGTAGCATTTCCATTCCCCAGGTATGACTCCTAATTCAATGCACTTTTTTAGCAAGATAGTAATCAAGGGGCACAATTTTAGGAGAAATGATTTTAAAATTCTGCTATCCACCCACTCGAATCCGCTACTCTTACCTACATCAATATCACCAATCAGATTATAAACATTTGTTTCAGTAATATAGGTAGTGCTAGTAAACAGAAGATTAGGTTCTTCACCCAAGAATTCTTCAAACTCTGGGAAATTGTCAATTTTCGTATGTCCCAGTTTCACAAAATACTCATTCAACTCGTCACTGGCTATTTGGTCAGTAACTTCCCTGCCATTGTGTAAGAAATTGGTTGGGAGAGCACTATTTGCTTTACCAAATAAATTGTTTATGTTGCGCCAGAACTTTTTACTATTGTTGGCATTAGCATTTAATTCATTTTTGATGAGGTTTCTTTTGTAGTTCTTAATGCATTTTGTTACCTCATTTCTTTGCCTTACAGCCTCTCTATGGTCATTTGCTAAACCTGATTTATAGGCCTTTTTAAATAAACTATCCCTCAATTTAATCTTTTGGATCAAATCATGAGTTAGCTTAAATTTGCCTTTACTTCTGACAATTATATCTTCGAATGGACATTTTCTATCTAACAATTCAAGGATACACTGTTTCGTTTGATACCACATACCGTCTGGACAATTACGAACATTTTCATAAAGGTCTAAATCATTCATTAATGGCTGAAGATGATTATTAATATCCTCCTCAGTTAGCCTATGAAAACGTCTACCCTTTTTGTATTCGACCTTTCTAGGTTCCTTTCCTTTCTTTATGATTAAATAAGTGCCTAGGTGGTCTGACAGGTTGATGTTTACGATACCTGTCTTACTTATGTGAGGATGGTCGGAGCATAGCACGTCCAGAAGAGATCCACTGTCTCCAGTAATTCTCGTATTATTTACAACCATTTGCTCAAGGCCATGATTATTTAGGAGCACCGAAAAATCTTTTACAATTTCCTCCTGAACATTGTTTAAGTTAATGTTTATATCACCACATATGAGCACCGCACATTTGGGCTTCATAGCTTTCAGACTAGTTAAAGTTGACTCAAGTTCTTCCAGGAATATTTTACGACAACCATTAGGCGGCCTGTAGATGTTCAAGCTTATGATAGTCTGCCTATTTCCTGGCTTAATTAATAAACACTGCAGTTCTAGATTTGGAGAACAGGTATTAAGCTTATCGAATATCCATGGATCAACTTTACAGTCACTGTGAGCTAGACAACATAAACCTCCTCCTTTATTTTTCACGTTAGGACCTAGCCTATCGTGTCTATAGATGTTAAATTCGTCAGGTAACGAGAGGTGGTTATTAAAGTCAAACGAGTTTAACCAGGTTTCCTGGATAAATACCATCTTTATGCAACCTTTCAATAGTGAGTTTGAGATTTCAATGGATTTGTGTCTAAGGGATCTAACGTTAATCGAGATAATACCAAGTCCCTTGCTAGTATTAATTTCGTGTAAGTCATCCAATTCCATTTCTCTCAAGGTACAAGGTCTGATTCAATTCGTGGCAAACTCTCAACACCCACATGGGTTGTAATACTCGGGCCAATATTCGAAGGTCAAGTGTACAATCTGTATTCGAAATGGTATAAGATAAAAACAATCGGGGCCCTTCTGGGCTTAGCGGCATTATGTTCATAATGTTCTGTTAAGTACACAAACTAGATATTCATTTTCAATGCAAGTTTCTCTTTCATCCTAGGCATACACACGGTATGCATATTTGTGCATATGCATGGGATAGGTATTGTGGTTGGAAACATATGTGACGCTTATAAGAGTCATCTTTGAACTTGAAACTTTCAAGAAACATTCAAGATTGACTCATATTGCATTTGAATCGGTTTCAAATTTAGCTACAGATACTCCTGAAGATCACATTTTATTGCTCTTGGACATCGCAATAATAATGTCTACTAAACCAAGGTGTACATATTTAAAATGGGTAGTATAAACTAGAAAAAAAATAGACTTATAGAGGCGCTGACCATCATAACTTAATGCGGCAATGATGTCTTAGCGTTTAATTTTATTTTTAATGAATATATGACATACGATTGTCTGATATTTCTCAGTTCTCCTTTATTTGCATACGCACGCTATAGGCATATGCATGGCATGTTTCTAATAATCTTGATAATCAGTTCAAATGTGTTTTGGCCACATAAATTTATTACCTTGAATAAGGTTCCAACTTATGTATACATGTTTAAAGTTAAATATGTTAATTTGCTGAGATATGGATATACACAATGCATACGCATGGTATGTAGAAAAGTTGACTATAGGGTATGTCTCTTTACTATTGCATTGATAAGCAGAAAATAGTGGTAAACTGAAAATTTGGTCTGGTTTCCTTAAAACTAGAGTAGTTCTACTATCATATGGATACATATTCGCCTTAACAACCTGTATAATAACTATCAGATTGAGAAGACAATGTATACCTAGGGTTGACTATTACATACCTATCAAAGAAATATATAAGATATTCAAATATAATCTCAAAAAACATCATTATTATATGTAAAAGTATACTGGCTGCAGAACTATTACAAATTTGATATTATATAGACATTCATTATGTTCATTTCGCATGAGAAACACTTACATTTTGCACCTCATTGTAAAAATTGCCCATTTTAGGAGGTTCTTTAAAGCTCGAATTGTGAATATTTGTTTTAGACCCACAAAAGTAGGGTTCGGATTGTAGAATCTTCAATGGCGGATTTAATTAACTGCACACATCATGGTCCAAAGTCAATATCCCCGAAGATATTATGTAAAAACCTTATGGACGTCAAAAAAATAGAATTTACCATTTCATATACAGTGTACATATCTTTTAAAAGATGTGCATGCATCTTCACATTGTATACGTGTTCAGGTGTATTCCCTGTCTACGCGTCCGTTTGATAGACGACTATCATAGTTGTGGTTATGTTATATGATATGGCTAACCTTCAAAATGGCCTATTGTTTCCCGCACTGTGAATATATTTGATAATATTTCTATTCTATATTGTATTACAAAATGAGATTTGCCGAGGTTCTATTATGTACGATTGTTGGTGTTGTTGGGCCTTCGAAAGGCTTTCATAGATACATCGAGCTATAAACAAGTCTTATGATATGGAACAACGATTACTTTCCTCAGGTTTGTAAAAGATGACAGTTATGTCGATGTGTCATCTTTAAAATGCAAAAACTAACCTTCGGACAGCATGAAGGGTCATTATGGCAAGACCATCGCTATGACAGCTTCCGGTTAGGGTATCAGGTTTCTTGTTATAAGATACGCATTTAAAGGGGGAAAGTTGAGTATCAATTCCCAGTCCCCAAAGCATGTAAAAGCTATACCAAGTTTTCCAAAGTCGCGGTTATATTGATTCGGAATAGGAGGAGGAGGAATGAACATCATAATTATATATTCTCATTTCCGAAGAGGTTATGCCAATACTAAGAACAATTCCTCCTCGTTTCAGGTCAACATATTTGTAGCATAGTTTCAAATTTGTTGCAAATATTTGTGAATATTTAAAAACATACAGGTGAAATCGGGGACATGAACAATGGTGTACTGTAATCGTCTCACACATTAGTAGCCATATCTTATAATGATAGTAAATAATTGGTAGAAATAACCCATTAATTCCCATCGTCAATAGTATGGGGCGACTCTCGGTATCACTCCGACAAGGATCCGGATACTGTAGCCAAGAAACCAGTGGATATTCTTCACCTCAGAGGTTGAGAAAAGGAGAAGGAAAGTGATTTGCAAGTTATGTTTGAAGCACTGAGCAATCAATTTCTGTTTGCTGAACAAATGATGGCTCAGAGCCTTAAGGGAGTAAGCCTTCAACACACATAGAAGTACGCTGTGGTTCCATGACTTAAGACGTTCACCCGCCAAATAGTAAAATATTTACAGCGAGCTACTTATGGTGTCATAGCACAAAGTGAGCTAATGCTTAGGCGGAAAGCTGTATAGCTTCCTTCATATTTAACACTTGTTTTGCATATCATAATGGGCATGGTAGGTATGCGAATTACACCAAAATGACTTGTATGTATATAAATGTGATGTCTTATCATAATTCTTTGATAGCTTTCGATGTATTGACAAAATAACATCACGCAGCTTCCACATCTATCCTTAAACAACTGACATTTCTTCTTATTTCAGAAAGAGTATAAGAACGATCTAAAAGTAAAATGTTTCTTCCCAAGTTACTATTATGATCAATATTTCCACAATCGTTATTTGTTCCTTAAAATAAAAGCCAACTATTCTAAAATCTCAGGCATATTATATCTCACTACCGTTACGCTTTGAATTCGAGTGTTCAACAACGAACCACACCAATCTGCATATTTCTTCGCGCATTTAGGTAATCGTAATAATTTTTATATTTACGCAATATAATCTTGGACAACTAATGAATTCGTGTTCATATGTTAAGCCATCTGTGTGAATGAGATGAATATTGATGAATTAGGGTAATTATCAAACTGTGAAAGCTGCTTTGCGTAATTATGTGTGCATTGTAAATGAGTCCCATTTCTCAGAGTCGCAGTTAACTAAAATCAAAACGATGCCGGATCTAAAATAACACCCGTACAAATCACCAATGCTCCACAGAGTCGCTATTCAGTGATAAAAATAAAATAAATAGGCAGTGCCTTAACTTAGAAAGTCACCCGTTCGTCATATATTATTATGGACTTGAAAAAACCCCTTCTCTTTGCCGGCATAGATCCTAGGCTCCTCCTGCATGCACTTGACTGAAAAAATAGAGGGCCTGATGCTATCGCTACCCTGGGAGTTCCCATTAAAAAGGCCTGGAAAGACAAACCTAGGGTACCATCGTGGTATACGTGGAACAATTTACAAAACTGGAGTAAAACTGCTGAGGGTCTCTGGGAATTCACATAGCTCTGGTCTCATCATCATCACTCACCTCTTTCTCTCTCAGATGCTTTGCGTGGGTAGGCACATTTTGCTTCTGAGGCAAAAAGTCGGGGCAGGTTCGGTCATGTACAGACCTGGGTGTATGGCGTCTTGCAGACTTTACATGTATGGTACTGTGTCTTATGATGTAAGTATATCATATGGCCTGTATTAATGGAAACAGTAAGGAGTATTGATATATATAGCCTATAATTATATATACATATATAATATATATAAACTATTTCTTGCTAATGATCATTAATGTATTTATTATTTTGTCATCCTAGAATCTGTATAAGATTACAAATTAAAGTTATGGTACTTTAATTGGTTTACAGATGAAACTACAGGGAAACTGAAAAAGAAACCATTTTGTTCAAGGTCACTATGAATTAGCAATGCCACAGGACAGTGTCCCGGGTGAAGACAATTGCGTTTCAGATAAAGCTGACAAAAACATGTCTAGGGCAGGCAGTCAATGATTTAGATGCATTCACATGTGTCCTGAAATGAAATCACTCTGAAAATCGCACATGGGACCAGCGACATATTCGTTGCAGATCCCTTCATAGAGCATCTTTAGGGAAGAGTCGAATAGATAGGGTTTGAAATACAGTGCGAGGTGATGGGCCCTTGGTATCATTCACTGAAGCAAAGGGCCAAGAATGGAGTCTATAGTAAATGCGATGGGACATGTAATGGAGGGCCTACAGAAGCGCCATCACCGGCCAACAGACGAATGACCCTCCCTATCGAACATAGGCGATGTGAGGCTTGCATGCAACCGGTGGGGATAGTAACAGCTCGAGTGTCATGGTCACTCAATAGCCACTAAATGACCAACACGCCAGACCATCAAATGTGGCATGACCAACGCCTGTATGCGCCACGAACCGGAAAAGGAGCAAACTACCGTACATGCCAAGTTTCAATCAGAAGGAGACTATGGCTAGGTGGGAAGCACCCTGTAGACTCTGTCGCAAGTTCCTGCCTATTGAGGCAAAATGTTTGACATCAATTCTGAAAAAGCCTTTAATTATCCGGGGGTAAACCGATCTTAAGACGATGGAGGATTCCTTTGTGTCTGTCCGTGATTGATCGTAGATGTCCGGGTCAGATTTGAAGCAAGTGCTTGACGGCACGAGATCGGGAGATAATATCATTTATTTTAATAGCGCATCTCATTCAGGGAGCTTCTTATTAGAGTGTAGTATGGGTGGCACCAAACACTGAGCTTCTGATCAGAATCAGGCATGGAGAACCGCATGTAGACATCATCATTCATATGGAAATACCGGAGAGAGACATCTGCATCAGGCAACTGCTGGGGCCTGTTCGTACTGGGACATGTTGTCATCGCTAGATATTTCCCCCAAGGTTGCTAAGGGCATGAAAAATCTCCAATTGATTTTTATTCAGAGGACCCCTTTACCCATGGAGGCCAGGAAGCCATCTCGGTCGACCATGGACAGAATAAGCCACAATCTATGGTAAGGTGGTTGGGCGTTATCAGGACACCAGGTGGCGTCGCTGGTGGGATTATAAGGCTTAGCGGGACAGTTTTATGCTGGAGGATGGTGGCCGGTACGCTGCATGGAATACCCACAACTGGGTAGCCGGGCCCTCCAAGGGAAGGCTCCTGGGGGTAAGATGTAGGCCCGTCCGTCCCCATTGGGATGTATCCTCCTGTGCTGAACTGATGATAGGGGGGTCTTCGGGCGCATGGGAAGCGCATGGAGGAATGGCAGACTGGAAAGTGAAAAAGTAGTGACCACAGTCTTGGATTCATTGGTGAAAAAGATTCGAATCAAAGCCCAGCGGAACAGGACCTAGTTAAAATAGGGGCGTTTAATGAGACCAAACATTTTGTTACACCGTTTGCGGCAATTTACCTTTATATGAAGAGTGTTGAGGGGGTGTTCTGGGTTAAATTAGGATAGTGATAGAAACCTGATTATGCAACAGCATCGGACCCCATTAGTGTATTTCAATACTAAAATTTAGTCATATCGAAATCAAGAAAAAGTCTAAACCTCTCGAATTCTCTTAATTAAATCGAATGTGTTACAGGTTCAGCTGATAAGAACTCTCTTCAATTCAGAATGGTCTTATACACAAATGATATTTGGGCATTTATTCAGCACCAATAGTTTAATATCTATTATCATAAACTCCGTATTCATTGTGAGGTACAGTACATCTATCGTGAAAGTCGATGATTGTGTCAACACATTTCAGCACTGATGGGTCTTCTGTCATACTTGTTTTGAATTATTAATTCAACAAATCCGTCTCTGTCAAATTGGACCTTGGTTGATGTTAATTCTTGGAGACAGAGTCCACAGGGAAAACATCAAAGGGTCACGAAGACCTAGCAAATGTCCCCGTTATTTCAGATAAACAGGGTTCAATTCAAACGTTATCCTTGTTGACTGATGTCGCTCCACCAGGGCGGAGTTCAGAGGGCAGTCTGACCAAAACACGTCATAAGAGTTTTAATGTTTGTGCATATATAAGATCTTGAATCAATTTAAGCCGGGCCCATACATTCAAGAACTCAGAGCCGAATTGGGCCTTAAGACAAGTCGTGCGAATTCAAAATCATTCTTAAGGGAACATTCTTGAGTTCGGTAATGTGTGGGCTTTCTTACGAATGAACCTCCAGTTCATACGACAAATCATGGGTCATTAAGACAATTCGTAGGCAAAATTTTGGCCCACACTGTATCGGATTCAGAGCCGAATTGGTCCTACAATCATTCTTAAGAGCACTTCCCAATTCGTATGAATTAGAGTGAAGTCCTAAGACAAATGTTTTTTTCGTAGATCACTCTACATTGTTTTACTACAATTCTTAAGGCCCTTATAACAATTGAATATATCCGAAAGTCTTAAGAGATTTTACGATTTGACAAAAAATGTTAGTAATTCTGAGAGGCAGGTAACTTTGAAAGTCTGTAACTTCACTAATGTTTGGAGTATCAACAATTTTTTTCCACTTTTATAATGCTCATTTCCCCTTCTGTACATCCCCGATATTTTTTATTTTTATAAATTTTTTCACATGTAATGTGTCACAGGAAAATGAGTCCACGAAATCGTAATTCCTTAAGAAAAGTGCTAAGACAATTCGTAAGGCAATTTGGGAATGTGTGGGCCATGTGTGGGCCACGAAAGCTAACAAAAATTCGTAAGAATTGGCCAAGTTTGTTAAGAATTCGTCCACGAATTGTCGATAGACCCCAATTCGTACGAATTGTGACTTCTTGAATGTGTGGGCCTGGCATTACACACACAGGAGAGGCCAGGAGCAGTCAGGTATTTGGCACAATAATATATGTATCCAATATGTTGCGTTCCATATTTCAAACATAGATACATGGTTCAGAATTTCATGTGGTAAACATAATTACTATACACATTAGTTTATATATTATATTTATATATTAGTTTATTCAGTACTTTATATGAAAAATACTGTGTAACTAAAACATCCACACGGAAATGTCCCCAATCTTTATGTATTCCATCCAATATGGGTTTGTCGAAGTAACTAAGAAACGAAGGATTCCCAGGCAAGAAGCTTTAAAATAGAAATGGTCGGAGTTGGAATAGGAGGAGCGGTGGCACCTACTAACAGGGGTATCAGAGATAAAACAAGCTTGGATGCTGATCATCGTTGTGGCCTGTGGATCTGATAAGGACTCGTACCTACGAGGGATGTAGTATGGCATGCAACCTGATAAGGCCTTATCTCTTTAGCTCATCGTTGGAACACTTGTTGTCCCCAGACACGCTAAACAGGAGGGTTTACCGAAGCACTTGCAGTTATAACAGATATCGGTTCGACAGCACTAAAACTTGATATTCTGAATGTCCTACCATCGGTCTCCCATGTAATTTTACATTTTGTTGACTAGGTGTTTAAGATAATGCCATTGGTTCTGAAAACATGTATATTCGGCACTATTTTAATTATATTCTTATTCTCTACCGATGAGACAATTGAAGGCAAGAGTAACTATATCTGTAACATGTCATTATTTTATGACATACTATAGATAGATGCTCTTGCCTTCCATATAATATCCTATATCCTAATGACATAACACACAGAACGGTTAATATTCGGGTTAGAAACCTCACCGTGTATACGCAACATAAGACGGATTTAGCGTAAGCCACAATCCACTGTCCTTAAAAGCCTTGAACCCCATCCTCTCATGGAAACAAATGAATGAAATGCTGCAGAGGGAAAACTACTATTTGGCCTATTATTGAGATGTCATGTTCTCAGCATTTTCATTTCCCAAGATTTCCCCATAAGGCTAAGACACAGTTTTAAGCTGGAGTCCAGCCTGACGGCTTGCAGCGCCCGTATACATCTGATTGGCTCCCTTCCTGTCAGCTTCTTTACGGGATTAAGCCTTCTAGTTGCGATCTACATGCGTAGCCTCGGAGGCACACGCACTGGAGATTAATCTCCGGTAATGCAATCACTTAGTGTCTTCGTACAATTCTCCTTTAGAATTTATTATACGCCTTTATTCAAGTGTAAAGGAAATGTAGTTTGCCTAATGCAACATTTGATATTTATCTAATGTTACATGAATTTCCCTAAAAGGCATTGGGTTTCACGCCCGTTCTATGGGATGACAGCGCGACTGCATCAAATTACGCCGGACATGGATGCGCATTGCGGATTGTAATGCAAGTTCCTGAACAGGGAATGGTGACACCCTTTTGCATGTTAACCACTAAATAGATAACACAAGAATAAATAGTGAAAATAAATAGGTTTTTAACAAACTCCCACAAGTTAATTTTAGTATAAATAATTAAAGAGCTATCAAATATCTCGCCTAAGGGCTTTGACTTTTGCATGAAAGCACATGAGTTGGGAATAAAAACCTACATAAGGTGGATTATCAGTTTCTCCTTATACTCTGTCCTGTATACTGTCATTGCAGTTATTGTATAACATACAACTAAGAGTGCATTCGACACAAATCCCAAACTTAACCCTTATTAAGTAGGCCCTATTGGCGTACAAACTATGTTTTTTAAAATATCTATCCTTGTCTTTCTAAAAATTGGAGCAACTCATTTGTGTATGAGAACCCAAATGGTACTCAACCTTCTCAAATTATATGCTACCTCGAATTCAACATCGCCACTTGATCCGCCAATATTACTATGCAGGAAACCGTTAGGGCGCAAGAGAGAGAGAGAGGTATCAACGAGTGACTATGAAGAGTATACAGGGTAACATTTATTTTAAAACAATTCTATTGGCCACACTTTTAAACGAGTCAGTTACAAAAAGAGCATAATCTTATATATGACTGTTTGCATGTGTAGACATTAAACTACACTACAAAGAAATCTGTATAAAGTTACACACAAATAATCTTACTTGATGTGCTATTAGTCATTCAATATTCTTTAATTCTTTGATATTATTTCAAAACCAGTTCAAAACATTGTATATAATCCAATCCCTAAAAGTGTCGTATTAACTCATATTCTCCAATATTCGATCCCCACTTATGAGACATCTGTAAATAGACAGTAGTCCACATCCTCACATGAGGCTTTCTTATCATCAGCACTGCCTAGCCGGAATGTTGCGACCACCCGGGGATTTACATAATCCCATCACAGAAACTCGAGTCTCGGTGATTTATAAACAAGGTATCATATTGCTGTAATTTAACCTCCAGCCCTCTACTTTGTGAATTTCTATTTTTTTTGCGAATCGGTGGATACAATGATATTGATATTCTAATGACCAACCATTCATTCATTTCTGTTTGTGAATAATATTTCTGATAATGTTAGAAAGGAATGTCCATTGCTTCTACAGAGTGGAACAAAATACATCATGTCTATTTTGTAATATATATTTTGGACCGACACCAGTGGGTGTTTCCCCCTTAGTAGGTCCCCGGATATATATAAAATATACATGTTGTATACATAATCATACATAGGTGTCATATTTACACTTAGCTTATACGTCAGAGATGTGAGAGACCTTACCTTGCCCGATACAACATTAAATTACGCGGATGATCATTTTTCTGAAAGAAGACCCGAGTGTTGTTCAGTTCAGACAATTCATTTCATATTGCGATCCTCTATCGAGCACAATTAATAACACTGGATATATTATTAACACTGGCGATTTATAGAGCTAGTCTAATCCTAGGGTGCGTCTACTTCCCTGGACATGGCACCGGCCTTAGAGGGTGGTCACTACATAAGGTCATGGTCTCACCATAGATTATCCTGCCTCCAGTGACATGAGGGATCAGGCCTACTGGATTGCTAATCTTGCCGTTCAATGCTTTCGGTCGTAGAGGGGGAGATTATAGGGTAGACGACTCAAAAGAACCGCCAGCCAGGTATCTCAATTCAATCTACCCTGTTCATTAATAAAAGCGAGACCCACTCTCATATATAGTGTGAAAGTATTTTAGAGCATGCGGTGTGCCCATGCACATCAACATTGCTACTGTTCTTCCATACTTCCTGTGACAAGAAAAATATCGTATGCATGGTCAATTTTCGAATTTCTTGTACATGCACCCTGCGACGATTAAAGTGTCATATGGTCAAATCTCATTACTCTGGTCATTTGACATGGCTTATTATCTTAATGCAAAATATTAATTGGTTGATTCTCATGAAACGTGAGCCAATTGTGAAAAAAGCAACACATCTAACACATTACATAGGGTTGTGGTATATCTAATTAATTAAAGTTATGTCATTTTTTAACACTTTCTGTTTTAGATGGAATATTGAGGGACTCTTATCAAGTGGATACAAGCAAATTTGTATTGAATTATTTGTAAAGTGTCTTGTCTTTCAAAAATATTATATATCTGAACAGCTTGGGCTGCAAATTGACTTTGTGAGCAATATTAATAGGTTATTTATATTTGGGGGATATTACATTAAGCACATGCAATCTTTAACTAAGAATTATGACTATTAAATTTGTATATAATTCTTATCTGTAGCATAATTCAAGAAATCACAGGCAAGATTATAAAATGCATTTTGTAAAATATAGGCTTCAATATAATCATTATTTTTTTATTTTTCTGTTCAGAAAATGATTAGAACCTCTAATATCTGGCTATATGGTGGAAATATACAGAAAATAAATAAATTTGTTCTAAAGTTTATTTTTATTCATACATGAAACCTTATTTCAATATAGAATTTAGTTATACTAAAAATACTGTTAATAAAGGAGAACTATATCTCAATGAATGGTTAAAAAAATGGATCATTTTATGAGTAACATATGATGAGCATTGCAGGTCAACAAACGAATAGCTTTGAACATTGATATTTGTAACAGAGGCCTTGAAAATACAAACTTTTGTATGATCCTGGTGTTTTGTATGATCCTGCTCAGTAGTATTACAATTTCAAGTAAGCTCCATTTGGAATAATTTAATTAATGCTTAACCCCCTGTTTGTTTTTTTAAAGCACAGACTCAATCTTAATATCATACTAAACATTTGAGTAATCATAAAGGATACAAAAGACAATTAAATGACGATCATACAAAACACTCATTGGTTGATTACCCTCCTCAAGTAAATATAAAGCCTACAACTTAATCCTGTTATTCACCCTCCATGCATCTTATTTTCCCTTCTTATAACTAACAAGAGGGGTTTATTTTCACAGCTAAGCACTTTAAACTGCACCCTCATTATGCATGTGTCAAGAATAGAGTCAGACAAACTTTTTAAAAAGTCAGAAAACTTATTTTTTAACAATTCTGATCATGTCCTTCAAGCAATATGTTTGGAGGTCCTGAGGTTGTGCCCTGTGATTGCAATTTGCTTCACTAGATGGCTCCACTATTAGTGTCTTCTGTTCCCATAAGAGGGCGTTTTGCGAAGATGGACATGGGTAAACACAACAAATCTCATAGGATTTGAAGGCCGAAACACATGCTACCACTGAAGATGATATTACTCACTAATCTCAATACTGACCGACGATAGAATAATTAGAAAAGCTTTTGTATGATCCCTCATTTTCAGTGGTTTTAGGGCCTTTTTTGGCATGTTGGAATGCTGATCACCCCCATTGCAATTCAACATTTTTTTTACAGTTATCCCGAATGGATAACAGTTTAATGTGTACGTTAGACCCTCTGTCTCGTCTTTTTCAGCAAGTTCCATTTATCAGATGTACAGGGGAATATATGTATTTTGTATGATCAGTTTGTTACGTGTTTTATCTTTTATTACAATAAAATCACTTTCAGTGCCCCACATGCCACAATGTTCACATCATTTTCATCTACATTTGGGAATGAAGGCATCTAAAACAAATAAAGCCTGTGGACTTCTTATTAAATTAGTTATGCTCTGTTTATTGAATTTAATCAAATTGGCCCATGTTTCGTGAGAATCGACCTATTAAACCCAGTATAAGGTTGGATGGTTGTGGAGTATTCAGGGGGAAATCAGAAAATTTATCTTGAAAATTGACCTATCTATGAGTGCCCAAAGTTGGGCTTGCAAGAATAACTTGAACACGCCCAACTGATATGATATAATATGATATGAGGTGATATAATTTGATAGGGACATACACTTTCATGAATTACTATTTATGAAATATATAATGGAGTTCATACGTACTCTACATTTCTAAAATGAACTATTCTAATCGGTATTACTATAGTCTTTGCTTTAACATTGTATCCTATTCTTGGAATTAGGAAGTACGGGCAGCTTAACAATTTCAATAGAAATAAAGGACATTTCGTTAGAACGTATTCGAACCTTATTATGTTTACTGATATTACATCCATTGTTTTGCTTAATTAAAATGTCTGAGCATTTTCTCATTCCAATACAGTAGAAGATACCTATTCACTCATTTATGAAACAGATGAACATGGGCGTTCTTCTTGTGAAATTAGAATACTCATTTCACACTCCCTTCCGACCTAAAGCAAGAGGTGCATGTCAACAGTTGCGGGGGATAAAAAAGGATTTCTTTTCACTGGGATTAAGCCTTTGGTTACATTGCCCAACGGAGAATCTGTCCTCTTACAGCGGATCTTTGATTTGATTGTTCTGCGCAGCAGGATTAACTTCCGGTTGGGATTTTCTTGGGGTGTTACGAACAATCATATCTCGGTTTATTTTGAAAAAAGGGGTTCCCGCTCATTAATAGTTTCAATAATTGTAACAAGGAAGAAGTTTGAATGAATCCATTGCTAAAGGCTTTAGTGCTCTTGTCCTCCCAAAGCCCACGTTGTGGCAAAATGACACATGAGATTTCCGCTTTTGGCTGCATCTTTGGATTTAAAAGATTCAATCGTGAAAACCTAATTAAAATGAAGTAGGCCTACCGCCATCAGTACAATGATGCTGGAATAGGTTATTTTGTTAAAAAACACATACCTGCAGTATAGAAATAGCCTCGTAGCTATTAGTACCTTGATAGAAGCATATGAAACGTCCGAAATAGGCCCAAATCAATATTTATGTATGCCGTCAAGATTTGCGAAACTACCCACCATCCTCCTTGATTTTAACTTTGATGTCACCACAGATAGCTGACCCTACAATCCTATAGCTAAGGACCTTTAAACCCCGCCCACATATACCTGATTTGAAGCCTTATTCGGGCTCCCGAACATTCCCAAGAATCCATTTCAAATCCTAATTTATTTATTTTCAAATCGGGGACATCTACATACACAATAACCCATAACAAACAATCCCTACCCCTCAAATCTAAAATCTAAAATCTATCTCCAACTTGAAATCTCATACTAATCTAGAAGGTGAAACTGCTAACACATGTATGTTCAGGTACAAACACAAGTGGCAAAGCAGTATACTAATCTTACTTATTGATATTATTTCACCAATATGCTATGTCTATAACTCTTTTCAACTTAAGGAAGTACAGCTAACACTGACGAGTGGCACAGCAATATCTTCCCCCTTATTCCTATTTCATCTCCTACTTTATCCTTATGAATGTTAATGTTAAAGACTCTTATCACTTTTGTATAGAATGCATCCTAAAGCTAAGCATTATATCAAACTAAATTGGAACATTGTAAATACTTGTAATACGAAATCTGGGGCAAGTGAAAAGCCCTACTGCTGGGACTTGAACTACCCAGTATAAATAAAAGCTTTAAAAAAAATGTGTGTGTCTATCTAGGAATAGTCAGGGGTTACACTAGCAACCCCGCCACCAGGTTCAGGTCCCACTACAATATATTTATACATGTGTTACATCATGTTACGCAATAATGACGTAACAATAATTATTGGTAACCACTTTATGGCCAATAGTTATCACTAATCATTAGTATTATATTTATTTCCTTAATTAAGTAATAGGTTCATAACCTATAAGATATCATTACACAGATGCATCGTCTATCGTCAATACCATATATTACGCTACTTTTTATTCATCTTGGGTTGATATTGAATACAGTTTATATGTCCACCGCCTAGTCTGATAATATGAATTTGTTTAATTGAATTCGTACTGCTGATACTATGAGGAAGGAACGTCTTGTATCATCATCTTACATGGCACATATTAAAGCCCCCATTTTCGAGACGCCTCTGCTCATTCATATGCCATTAATTTCGTTTTCTTCAAGTTGACATAACCCAATTTTGGGTGCTAATCATAATTCCTTTATGCATTTTCATTCGGAATTAAGCCTTGACTTGACACTTCATTGCCTAGATCTGAGAGCCTGAGTGACAGACAAATGCAAGGCATCCTATAAAATGTAATGAGATTCCTGGAGATTTGTATATCGCGTTCAAAAGGCAAGCACCTTTTTAAAACTTTATTAACGATGGTTGTACTTCGTCCTTGGATTGGGACAAGATTATTATATTCGCCCTTAATCGCTACTTATTTTGACTGCGCCTCATCAATGAATAATTTGGGCTATGGCTATAATTCAAGGCTTCATTAGATAAGCTTAATCCATTTCTTACCAGTCAAGAATTGTTTTTCTCTCCGGCGCAATAAGCCATCGGACAGAGCAGCAAGCTAGGCAACTGAGCTGATTGCTTTCGATCGTTTCCTCTATATTTCTTTTCGCGGCAGCAATCTTATTAAATTCAAAGCTAATTATGTAGTTGTAATATTTTAGTTGAGGTGCCAGGCTGCTGCTCCAGGAAATAAATCACAGAGTTTGAAGAATGATTTGGAATCAAACTTTCAAGTGTGCAATATATCTATAATGAAAGTGTAATAATAAATTCAATCAAATCAATAAATTCTCACGATCAACGTCATTGGTATTCGGTTCAATCCCTAATTTCGGACAGTTCTGAGCATAATCTAGCGTGATATACATAGATGCTTTCAAGAGTCTGTGTAATACAGTTTTAATAATACACAAGCCTTAACAAATATATATGAGCCTTTTTCATTTGGAACGCCTTTTAAGAGAATATAATTATATGCCTATATATAGCATGTTTTGTACACACATGGCGAGTTTCTCCTGATATAATGCCCACACCCGGCAGGCAATACATCCAAACCCTTACACCCACGCAGAGAAGTCGAGTTCTTCCAATACCAACAATAACCAAGCTCCTACTCATGTAAAGGAGAGCAGGGGGACTCTGGAGGAGTGTCTTTGCTCGTACTTTGTACTGATGTACAGAGCAGCAGCAGGCTGCGTCGTGCATTATGTAGAAGATCCATTGTTTTGTAAAGTGATGATTAGTTAATGTGAGTGATGGATCAGTGTCACCCACTGTGCATGGACCCGGAGAAGTGAGAAGATAAATGCCTCAGTGACAAGGGTTCAGGGCATGCACCCAAAGTACAATTAAATGGATAGCAGCGAGTAGAACTAGATCATTGTGATATACACGCAGTGTTTGATTACCCAGTCCATAGCAGACCTGTCAATCCTGACAACTATATCCCCACAAAATAACATAACAAGCTGAATGGGTGTCCAGGTCAATAAACTTGCGGGAATTTCCTGGCTACGCATACGCACAATTCTATCCGATTACAATAAATTTTATTACGTTTCCATGTGACCCTATTACTGCAATTGCTCGGATGTTTTTTATGGCAGAAAGTTTTCATTGACCGCAGTTATTGACCGCAGATTATTCCCTTTGGACAAATAGTTGGAGTGACAATAACATTATGATAAAGAGAGATCTTTTAATATCGACCGTCCTGGATTATTAATTTAACTTGGGCACTACATCCATTCTTCATTCTTCAGAAGAAATATATGCCATGGAACCTCATGAATAACGTTAGGAGATGGCCCAGTATTGGTTCGCTGGTGATCACCCTTCTAAATAAATTAGATATGAATTTTTAGTGATTGATTGAAAATGTAACGCGATAAACCGCACAACCTGAAAAGATTGATGGTTTAAATCAAGACTTCAATGAATATCTTGGAAATGTGCCTCAATTCTATTGAATTAAAGAATGGACGAATATTCAGAGGACCAATCTGGAGATGTCTCCTTTTTCGAAATGAAATAATTAGTTCAATCAATGGATCCCAATGGCATCACAAATATTTACAACAATTGCTTGCATTTTTGCCTCGTTTATTTTGTAAATATGGTTTAAAGGAAAGCCCTCTGATTCATATCATATTTTCGTCTACAGCCAGGCTTTTGTAAAGGAATCTTATATAATTAGTCCAGAACGAAGGAGCGACGCTCGTTTGTATTCATCACTATTTTGACCCACAAATCGAGGAGAATGGATAGCTTCGCTCAGAAGCACAGATAATTACATATGTAAAGCGGGATTCGTAATTGTATAGACTCACTATAATATATGAAAAATATACATTCTACTTTGGGTTTTTTGTCTCTGTCTACACAAGGACCTCTTTGTCTTATATTACAGACGTATTTTATTCCTTGAAATTGTATGCCATATAATTAATATGTATCACACACAGGGGACTAAGGAATTATGCGCATGTGCATAGGCCTTAACGTCTCTCCATGAAGAGATTGCTTTCATTTCTATGAAATTAGTCAATTGAACATAGACTTCCTTATTACAGAAGATTTCATAGATCTATAGTGGTAAGTTAGATAGAACACGCCATACACAGATTGGTGCAGGCTGAGGAAACAAATATATAATTTGACATTTGACATTATACACCCTTGATTTTTTCTATATCGACAAAATTGGCTTGTTGTTCAACTACTGCGGTAACTCAAAGAGTTGGGCAATGTATATGATATCATACAGCCATGCATGTATATACTGTTGTCGCCATTGGTTATTGTATCAGTTGATCGGATGAATAAAGATAAAGCCATGGTTCATCTTCGTTTGTCCTTGTTTGTCCTCGTCTTAGTTATATTTATTTGTCATGTAATTATCACTCCAGTAGGAGGAAAAAGGGAAGAAGGGGAATACTAGCAGAGGTGCTATCCTCCTTGGTATAGGGATCGCACTATCCAAGGATCTCTGTGATTAATTATTAATTCGAGTTGGATGAGGGGATGATTGCCCAGGCGGGGCTTGGACGAGCTGACGGATCTTTTATGTCTCCAGGTAAAACGTAACAAGTAAAGTACTATGCGGTAGCGATCTGTTGCCTCTTTATTTACTGTCTGCAATACTTCTGGTCTCTCCCCAGCCTGGGCTTCAACTAGCCCTTAATGAAAAAGCTACCCCTATCTATACCTCCCCCCAGGTCCCAGTCCACTCACAAGGTGGAACCCTAGTGCCCCAGGCGGCGGACGAATGTACCCTATACATCACTCGTCCACCGCCCCCAACCCCTGCTACAACAATACCCTCCCATTAATAAATTTTTGGACCCCAAAATTATGAAATTACAAAATTACCAAAAATGCACAATTTTAAACGTGAACACACTTCAGATCTATATTACTGAACTTAACATCACAACTATTTTTCACACCAAGAAACTGTTCTTCAATTAACACAACTACACGGCCATTTCTAGTGACGTCTCCTACGTTCATCCATCTTCACAGTGGTCTCTCTATTGTCTTATCTGGTTTGTGGGTTTTCAAGGGGTGACGTTCATAATGGTGCCCAGTGCCCGGTGCCTGGGCACCAGTTCCACTGACAAAGACCATCTTAACGGCCGCGTTTATAAAGTTGTCACCGTGACAAAAAAGTTGTCACCGTGACAACTTTCAGTCTTAAGTTTTGTCATTGGTAGTCATAAGTCTTGTCATAATAAAAAGCCATGAAGGGTATGGTTGTGCATTTTTCATGTTTCATATCACGTTTCATATCCATATCCATATTAAATATACACTGCCTATTGCTTGGCTATTAACTTCCTGTATATATGGTGTGTTACAGGGAAATGAGTTACAAGTCACAAAAAATGGATTTTGTGACATCAATATATATATATAAATTTGAAAAGATGAGATCAAGACGATTCTAATGATAATAAACAGTAGGACATCTAACAGACATTTCTATGATATTTTTATTTTGGAAAAATAAGTTTGCAATATTTCTGGGTGGGCAATTACCAGTAAAGTAACTAAATAAACCTTATACGAAGACCTTCAAAACGAAAAGATATATTAAATGCAATGTCCTGAATTTTTGTCCATGGAAATATATGACGTAAAGAACTAAACTCACCAATTAAAGATCAGAAGATTCCAGTAAAGAGATTCTGTGAATAAATCCCTTTGAATAATAACATTTTTGCGACTTGTGACTCATTTTCCTGGAACACATCACATATTAAGTATTCTATTCTTGCTCTGCGAAGTGAGTCAATTGTGTTAGTGTGATGGACGATAGTTGACTGTTCAACATATTATATGACAGTAAGCCTGTGTCTCCATATGTACTAACAAGATGAGATTGCATGAGATAAATGATATCTTTCACAATGACAAACATTTAACAATTTCAGAAGCACTTTTATTGCTAGTCTTATTGCTATCTTCTCTGGTCATATGCATCAAAATTAAAAGTATGTTAATCTAGTTGCCATATATAGCCTGCCTCCCCATGTTGCATCATATTACATAACTATTTAACACCTAGACCTGACAAAACTTTGATGGTCCAGATGATAACCACCCAAAACCACAAGCATGCAGCAAGATGTACCAGAGAATAGCCTACTTATTCTGAGGTGCAAGCAGATGAATTAAGAAAAGAATAATTCTTGCCACTTAAAATAGCTAGAACCAACGAGCATACATTTTAATTTGACTCTCGTTGCTAAAACATATATATGAAACACTTCTCAAATGACAGTGGGATGCTTTGTAAATCAATTTGTTTCAAATTTCCATAATTTGTAGGGTTTACATATTTCCCCCTCCTTGCCCTCCCCCCTCTCTACCTCTCTACCTCTCTCTCCTATCCCTCTCTCATTCTCCCTCTTTTCCCCTCTCTCTCTCCATCTCCCCCTCTCCCACTCACTTCCTCTCTCTCCCTCTCTCTTCCCCCTCTCTCTATCCCTCTCACCCTTCCTCTGTCTCCATCTCTCTCCCACTACCTCTCTCCTTTGCTTTCTCTCCCTCTCTACCCCACTCCCTCTAGGCATTCTCTCCCCCTTTGTCTCCCCCCCCCCTTAATATATATATATAGAGAGGGAAAGAGATACGGATGAGAGAAGAGATAGAGGGGAAGAGGGAGGAGGAGAGAGATGGGAACAGAGACAGGGTGAGGGGAACAGAGACAGATGACAGAAGAGGACGAGAGAGAGGAGAGTCCGAGAGAAAGAGGGGAAGGACAAAAACAGGCGAGAGAAGAGGGAACAAGATGGGGGAAATATGATATAAACTTACCTAAAGGTTCACATATATTAACTGGGACTTGAATTTGTCAATATGTACATTCCTTTAATTCATTATTATTATAGTTAGTAGTATTATATTATTATGCATGTATTACATCATTACTTTGGTTCAGGGAGTCCTTGACGCCGAATTTTGTTTTTATTTTTGCGAAGTCAACACTTCCATACAGACGTTCGGGATCTATTGCCTATTTCCTTAATGTAATTATTCCCTTATTTATTCCCCACTTAGACAAGAATGCTTCAGTCTTTTTGGTGAAATGTTTGTGTACTTGACAACGTAATTTATAAGGGTAGGGGCATGTATTATATGATCAGTGTTTAATCAATAAAGTTACAATCGACCAAGCTATCACTATATAGAATGTGTTTTTACACATACTATCATTGTTCGTAGGTTATGGTGTTCTAATTAAGTGGTGACATTGGCTGGAAAGCCAATGATGTGCCTAATTAAATATGTCAAGGTGCATGTACATATAGTTTAAGCTCTTGCGATCTCATTGACAAGTGCCATTAATCAGCAATTTCAGGAATAAGAAGGCATAGGTAAATTATTCTCCTAAGTACAAATCATGCCTGAACTTGAGATAAAAGCACCAGTTTTGGTGCAAGCTTAAATAAGGATCTGGATACTTGATGGTTCTTTGAGGGGCTATGACTTTGATGTTTCCTCTGTACCAATGTGTGAGATCTATGTTTTGGCGTTACAGTCTGTATAGGCTACATTGAGCATGATGATAAAAAAGTAGTACGTACTGGAAGTACTTAGATCATTGTCTATTCGCTTTCCATTAGCTGAAATGTCACTTCAAACTTCTGTTTTGGAAACATAAAGCTAGTGTCATACCTAACATGCACGGCTAAACAACTGTGTGCCGCCTTCCGATCATTGCGAGGTTTGCCCTAAATATAGGGGGTGGTGTATAATCGCAACTAAATTTTAGAGCTTGCAAGTTTCGTAATTTGCTTGTAGTTACTTATCCTGCGATTACAATAAAATACATGGTTTGTAACCCCTCGATAGCATGCTTGCAAGCTAAAATATGGTGCTGAAGGTTACATGTACCAAATCGTAAAAACTTAATTCTTTTGTAAGGACTCGTAGTTGTGATGGTGAGTGGGGTCATCACAAGAGCTTGTAAGGCGTTTACAACTGCTTTACCAAAAGGCTCGTACTTATATTCTGTTGCAAAACAGTTCTTGTAAACGTTTTTACAGGTTTAAACCTCTTTTGGGAAATGAACCAATTTCTCCATGCTGGATCTGATGTTACCTTGATCGATTGAAGGTTTAATACTACCTAGGGTAATGCAAGCCTGGCCCTCTGTTAACTATAATAAGTGCCCCCTTGTCCCCCCCCCCCCCCCCCGCCTGTGTGTATGTGGATGTGGGTGTGTTGAGTGTGGGTAACTGGGTATGTGATAGTTCTGTTTGTGTATGCAAGCTTTACGAATACATGTACATTGCAAGACCAATGCAAAATGCATTGTCAAGCACTTAGTAATGTTAACAGTCAATCGTAAATTTGTATTTCCAATTACAATGTTCTAAAATTACCAACTCCAACAAGTGGGTCAAGGATATATTCTGCACACTGATTTACAACCTTTATTTTGCAATCGCAGGATTAGTAACTACAAGCATACTGTACCCGGTTACAACTTCCTTGTAAGCCTATATAATTACACAATAAACTTTGTAACTACCAAATCCTATGCTAGAACATACCCATTTATGAATTTCGTAATTGTATCATATGCACCATGTTTTGACTTACAAGCGAATTAATAAGTGCTTACGAATTTACGAATCTTACGATTTTGTATTCTTAATATTATACACCACCCCCATAGATCGCTAACATTATATATATGGTAGGTTTCTACAAGCTTGGCAATACATACAGACAGTAAGGATCAAATGCCTGTGAATCGACTATAGTGGAGTGGTAAACTGGTGAATGTTGATGATATGCCATCAGACCGTAATGGAGCTGGTATTGTGCCTTGGAATAAGATGAGAGATTCCTACCATGCCGGTAATACTTCGGGTGTTAGCCGGCAATCAAGTACAACAATAGAACACACGCTTTTTCTATGGTTCTACCCATAGTCGAGCTATCGGAGTACACACCCTTTATCCACCTTGGAAGATGTTTAGGGGGGCTGGGTATCCTTTCCTACCTCCTTCCTGAAAGGTTTTGCAAGTGTTGTTTCTTGTTTGTACAGCAAGTGTTTAGTTCTTTTTCGATTTCAATAGATTTCTCTTTCTGAAATTGCAGGAATGCTTAATATACGATCATAGATGAGAGGTCTCACTCGCAGCAGATGGTTATTTTGTCTTTTCTACCCCCAGTGCCTGACTGACCACCTTGACAGACGCCCTTACCATCACAATGGTGTCTGTATCACTGTAATGCAACATCTAGGGCGATCTTTTGATTGTATCCCATCACTTTGTACGCTATTTATGACTACATTGCATGCCAACCATTTTCTCTTTCGTGCAAAACAGTGCATAGGACCACAACATTACCCGGACCGACCTGCACTCCTGTTTCACCGTATTGTAGTCGGCCAGAAAGGCGATGGTGAACGCAAATCGATATCATCACAAATATTTCAATTTTTCCTTTCCCCATTTGCAATCAGTAAGATGTTTCCATGCGTACCGAATATAGTACAATGGCTCCGTTGGGTTCACCGAGCCGACTTCAAACGGCGCCGATGAGTTTTTAGATGTGGAATTATCGAGGAAGCAGACGAGAGAATCCTCTACAAAACACCGATCAAGATCCTAGCATTAGACTCATTTTAGTCATCAATTACCTAATTAAGTGTGCCTTAAGGGAAGAGCAACGTCCCCAAGCCCTATTCACACACTTTGTGCTTCAAAGATCTGTATTACATTGTTATATGGAGAAGGCAATCCTCCATCCCCTTCCATCTCTGCCTTCAGTATCCCACATTGATCTCTCTAACGCCCTCCTCCAACCTTCTTTCCTCATATTACCTATATATTATACATCGTTCATGCTTTCCTTTTGGCTTGATATATCTTCACTCAGATTTGGTTTGTTCTATCAAAATCTTTCACGTTTTTACCTGCTTCCTTAATTCGCCCTTATTTGTTCTCATTTCCCCCTTTACTTCCTGTTCCAACTTAGCCTATCGGCTCACGAGGCTTCTCTTTGATTATCTAAGTTCAGGGAAGAGTGCCCTTGAACACACTTTAATTACCACGATTGTATGAATACGATATTTGTTCTAGGATAACCTGCTATCCCAGATAAGGGGAGATGATGGTTGTACATCATATCCTGCCACTCATTTCTTTCGTCTGATTTATCACCCACTTCTCCTAGAACGGCGATCATATCATTAATGCGGGACGAATAATTAAATTTGTGCTTCTTTCTGATTTTAAGTGCCTTGTGAAGATGAAATGGGTTCTTATTTATTCATACTAGATTCAAAGCCATATCTATCAGAAGAACTAATCTGAGTGTTAATTGTTTCCCTGGTCTTAACTGAGAATTATTCCGGCCCTAAACCGAGTAAACATCAGTCGGCTGCGACCATAGGAAACAATAGTTCTGTATCAACTGGTAAAGCAACATTAACCCTTCGAGAGTAAATTATCATCACAGGTCGTAATTTCCTTCGATGCACCGCTCACAGGGATGAAAAACGAATAAAAATGCTTCTATATTTTGCAACTGGTGACTTGAAACCAATATCATGAATAGCGATATTGGATTGACCCAGATTTTACCCTTGGTAACAAAAATCGCGTTAGGAAATATATATATTTGGACCCAATTTGATGATGTTTAAGTAACGATAAAAAATCTCTCGTCACAAATCCACTTCCTCGGTATGCCCTCTTTCATTGTAGTTTGAATTTGACCTGAGTTGATTCATCTCCGTGAAAGTGGGTGCATTTCGGATTCGGGTACGGTCGGGCAACATCGGTCCATGTTGCCCCAATGTAAAAGGAGCCATGGGAATGAAAACATGGTAAAGGGCAGGGGCCTTTGGAAGGGTAAGATGACCTAACGTAGATAAAATGAGGTCTTGACCCAAAGAAAAGCCTGGCTTAAACAATCGCCGGGATGGATTCTAGCATGTGGGAACTGCATAATATTATTTATAGATTTTGTATGTGGAAGGCTTTGCAAAATTATGACAATGCGGACAATCCTCCTGATCTGCCAAACTATAAAGTGTAACGGATCTTTACGGAATCAAGGAATTTGCGCGGAATCCTGATAACACGAAATCCCAGGAAATGAAGAATAATGACCACAAAATCAAATTATTATTCAGTAGTTTGAAAATTGGTGGTGCCTACCCTTGTTACTAAATTAAAATAAATTTGAATGAATCGATTTGATTTCATGTAACATTTGTCCCTGCCCTGCCCTATGGTTTATTTTTCAAATATATCCCCTGACAGAAATGGTATTGTTAAAGGCAAGAAATTCTGATTGAGGGAACTATTCAGCTATCCATGAATGCTAACACTTCACCAACGGGAATTAGTCACCAATCTAATAGAGGCTTGTCTCACGAAAGATTGAAATGTATTTGTCTAGAAAGTACTCAAGTTTGTAAATTATCTGCAACATGGTTTAAACACGCAAGGGGAATACCAATTAACAATGTTGGAAACATGAGTAAACAGTTCCTGTCTGCACCGCATGGCAGGCTGGCCTTAAAGCAGTATCAATATAGTGATATGTTGTAAGATAAATATGAAGTCCTTCAGCTAATGTCTTCTGTTTGGTCAGCCAGCATGAGGAGCCGCAGGGAAAGCCCAGAGCCCTGACCTAAATTGAGATCTATCACCACATGATGCAACGTTGATACACTTATCATTGCAACCATTCTGGGTACTCATGAAATATAGAGAGACTCCAAAGATGGTTCGACCCTCAAGCACGATGCATAGCAATAACACTGTAAGAAATGATGTACCCGGGCGAAATTCAATGCAGCTGTATTAGATTATAGAAGGGTTAACGGAGATGGACGTGGGTCTTGTGAATAATTTTCAATTGCTGAGCTAAGACTCTGAGAAAGGCCGGCGTCTACGTGAGAGCCAA
Organism: Sthenelais limicola; assembly: GCA_942159475.1. Lineage (NCBI taxonomy): Eukaryota > Metazoa > Annelida > Polychaeta > Phyllodocida > Sigalionidae > Sthenelais > Sthenelais limicola. Next base: position 107,894,246 of record OW804096.1, on the reverse strand, counting down.
TGGCTTGCCCGAAGTCTTGCCACCAATGGACTCTCTCAGTATTCGTATTAATGATTCATTGGGTAATATTTCTGGAACTAGCAGATGATGCGCCCAGGGAGAGTGTTCATATCCCTTCGCTGTCAAGGTAATAGCTAGACCAAACTGCTTGGGTCAGGTAGGCACTTCATCACCATGGCATCCACAAGGGGCTTGCTTGTAAAATCCATGTATTACAGCATTTCCAGGACAATTTGTTCGCCCGTCGAAATCATGTCCCTGCATAATATCCTAATGTATAGGAGATTAACATGCAACCGTACCCAAGACATATATCAGTAAAGACCCATGTAGTTATAACCAAAGATTTTCATGATTCTTGGATAGCTTCCTATGAGACGAGGATATCATAAACATAATTTATTTCATTACCTAACGACACCGTCCAGTATCGGATGTCTCAATTTGGCGATTGGCTGCCCTGGACCAACAGAACTTAAACAGGCTTAATATCATGCGGTGTTTGGTGTCTTGTTTGCCCCATTTTAACTTGTTCGGTTTTAAAGTACTAATAAATGAAAGCACAGATGTTGCTTCAATTGCACAATGTTACACAATGTGGATATGTAGGACATGTTATCTGGTATCACGCATGACAATACAATCCAGAAGGTCGTTATTCATAATGGTTTATAAATAAAATTCATGCAATATTGCTAGTATCATGAAACGATTTGTAGTTAAACATGATATGTACCTCAAGGTTAACATGGAAATACTACAAATGGCTAATGTTTACCGGATTCATACAAGAGAACATAACAGTTTTTATCTCAATCACAGGATGAGCAAAACACAGTGCATACATGGTAATGGAACTACTATTTTTTTTCTATTCGGCACCGTTTAGGAGTATTGGCTAGCCCATAAACTTTCGACTCGAGGGGGAATGACGAAGTCTTGAAGCACATTACGCCTAGAATGAGAACAAGACTGCATCTATGGATTAATGACTCCTGCATTAATGATCAAAGGCACATCTTCCCATTTCAAACCAGTACACATTCGAGTGCTTAAAAATCATAAGCCTTTGAAGGTCCATCCCGTACCATCCAGAACAAACCGTTTTTATTATAAGGAGCTGAATAGATTTAGATGCATTTACACTACAGTTTTCTAGCATGATATTTAAGAGTAAAACCAATTCAATGACCTACATATGGTTGTTGGGAAAGGACACTGACCTGATAGGAATGGGCTAGGATCACAGGAGGCTGGTCAGTGAATCTACGCTCCTATTCGTACTACCCAACAAAGGATCGGGGATGGCTGATCAGAAATAACCCCAATCCCCAACCCGCAGACTAGTTCCAGCTTTCCCGCTCCCCTGAGCTTTGTATTTCCCCTTATAAGAAGCCTGACCTGCATACCCCTTCCCCAAGCGATATGCAGATGCATTAAGTTGCTATCCTCATCGCAACCATCCATATTAAACCTCTGCCCCGAATTGCTAAGAGCTTGAAGAACAGCACACTATGTCAGTGAGGCTTACTTTCACTGATTGACAAAGAGAAACTGCCTTGATTCTATGTTCGATAAATCCTCCCCTTAACAAAGGGAAACATGTGTTGTGTTAAGGAATTAAAGCTCCATTGGCTTGGAGTCTGGAATTATATCGTCCATAAACATTGCCCACCGAAGTAAAAATGATTAACATCGCATTTGGCGGGTGAGAATTGAAACAGGAGATATCATCATGGTTCAAGTGCATGTATTGATTGTTTTGGCATTGCATCCGATGCACTGTGGATTCAGAATGGAAGTGCTAGCATAAAACCATTGAGTAGCGGTAGGGTGGTGTTTTCTTTATACTCTGATACACGGGGCTTTTTGCTTTAGTATGAAAGACTTGGCAGGTTTCCGTCTATTTTATCTATTCAGTTATTAAATGCTTTCAGCTTATGTGAGTATACAAAGCAGTTTTGGACTGTTTTGTATGAGCAAAGCTTTTGTATTCTGGTTCTATGGGCTTTGCACATAAGCCACTGTTTTATACCTAGGTAGTAGTTGTACCCGGAAAGGTATTTGAATATTATTACACACGTGAGCAGTTAGAAAGTTGCAGTTTGGGGGTGCAGTTCGGTTGATTCGAACTGTTCACGTGAACAGTTCGGCCAAAGACCCAATCTCATTTGCACAGCGTAGGCCAGATGACGTCGTCCCGACCACGTAACTTAGGCCTACAAATTGCGGTGAATCAAGCCTCCTCAAGCTAAACTATAGGCTAAACAAATTAAATTTACTTTTTAGCATCCAAATAGAGTGTGTAATAAATAGCAAATGACACTCTGTTCAGGTTCAAATTGATTTCTATATAAACAATGACAACAGAAACGTTTGCCTAGGAAGCATAGAACTGACATATCTCACTGGTGCCCGCATGCTTTTCTAAACAATGACTGCTGCATGTTATGTATCCCTCTTTATCCACAGGGAATAGGCAAAACACGGTGCTAATTGTAGCTGTTAAATATTAATACCAATTACACAGAAGGTTAATGGCTCCGATCCAAGATTTCTTGAGCATCTTTTACATATTGTGATCGCTCGCAAGGGATCACATGAAACCGGTATAGAAAAGTTCTACAGTCGTCAATACTGTTTTTATAACTATTGGCCGTTACGGCTTGTGTTTCGCTAACCCAATAGTGAAGTAGAAAGACAACAATCAAATACTCAAGTGGGACATTGCAACGTGACAGATTTTGATTAGCCATAATTGGCGGGTGGTTCGTGTCAATTGTGATGATTCATCATTGATGATTCTGCTAATGCTGCCTTTCGTTTTGTCTCTTGGGAATTGTTGAACTGTACCAAGCGCTCTTGAAAATGAGGTTTGTGTGAATCCTGGGATTATCGCCAATCCCATAGTGTCTCTAAACTGCAACTGATCTTTATAGAACACTTTTCATCATGCTCGAAGTAAATGACGGCAATATCCATTGTGAAAGCTGTCGGTTGGTATAGACACTCCTGAGAGAAAGCTATTTATAGCACACAAATTTTACTTTCTCTCATAGAAATTAATTCTAATTCAAAGATGTATTGCAGCAGAGGAAAAAGACCATGGTAAAAACTTTCATCATTAACACAATCAAGACTTAATTACTTTAGGGAACTGTGTTCAGAAGTAAAACAGAATCCTAACTCGTATTATTTGTCTCTGTGACAACAATTTGTCCTCAAACTGACGGTCTTTTGATCGCTACCTTTTTATTGTAATTGATGGAACTCAGTTCAGTATAAAGAAACCAACTTGGGTGCAGTCGTCCTATCCTCAAGGCATTGCCTCAGTCTCCATGGTATTTTAAATGCAAGATGATTTTTTTTTCTTACAAAGATTTGTTACATTGTGGGAGTATTTTAATACAGCCCATTAACAATTGCTGGAGAAAGGGCTTGTTGGGAATACGTGTATTAACTACGCAGCATTCCATTCCTTCTTTTAGGGAGGACGATATTTTTATGTCAGCATTTTGCTTCCAAAAGCGTAGTTCGGAAACATACACGAGCACAAAACTCATTTGAATTGGTTCCATTGAAATCAGTTGTCCTACAATATCCCGACATTCCGTTAAGACGCTGTGTGTAGCTTTAGAAATGCCTACTAAAAATAATTCAGGATAGAACAGACAACTAGTTGCCCTTCTCTTGAACTATGTAAGCAAGGAGTCGTTTATCATTATTTAATGAATATAAAGATGCTAGGGCGTTGTTGATTATAAGAGAATTACTGTAGAAAAAAAGAAATATGGGTACATACTAAGGAAAGACGAGCAAATGCTCAGCCGGGTATAATTCCATTACTCAGTGTTGTGCTTCAATCATTTTGTTACCTGGTACCTTTATGCAGCTCATAGCTCAAGCTTAATCCAATAGTGTGATGTCAGGTCTTATTGCCTATATTTCAGCTTGAAACAGGTATTCCTCTCTGTTGTGTCGACATGAGTCAATGGTAATTATTTGATGTAGCCTTGCAGTATTAATCAGACAGATGGTCGGGCATTTGACAGAGAAGAGACCGATGCACCTGTACCTAAATCTGATCCTAATGTTAAGAAGCCCCAAAGCTTATTCTGATATATAGAGAAGTCAATCATAAATGGAAATGGACGCATAGTAAGTAGAACCAAGGAGTGTATGTATACTCGTTGGCAAAACCCAGACTAGTCCAATTCACGTATAGATACTTCTCTCTCAGCGTGGCAACGTAGATGTTTCGTGAGCTAACACATGTAGATAACTATGAATGCTACAATGATAGCTGACTGACATATCCTTTTCCGATTCAAAGGGAGAATCGGTCTATACATGATAGATTATATTTGGAATGGGAAGAAACCCGAGGTAAATACGCTGGGCTTGAACTAAGACCATCACAAATTAGTCGCCAAATAGAGTGAGATAGAAAGTTGGTCTTGTGTAGATTGTGACCAAGATGGGATCTGGCAGATTGCATGACGATAGGGTGGCTCCACACTCACCATGACTGCAGTCTCCTGGGCACTTGGGATCGAGGGGAATATACGAACACACACAGAGGCTCGTGGCTTACCTGAAAAGACAGATATGACAATAGTGTCAGTCGTATAGAAGTATCAAGGCCTTTTATCATGTATAAAATAGGACTACCGAGTAGATGTTTGACTGTGATGAAAGCGCAAAAATAATCCATCGCATGGAGATCACATTTTACATGTAGGGGGAGATCCGAGGTATAATTTTTAATGGGCATCAATGAATATAATAGATACATCAATCATAGGCCCATTCATCCATCATGTGAGCCTTGGGATAGGAAAGCAAAATTACAAAAGAATACTTCAGCAATGTACGTGGCAAGTAGTATACATAATACTTTAATATACATGATTAATTTAACTAGAATTAAACAGAATGTGGGGAGTAATCATGTGTCCATCGCGGACGAAAAAGTACAGCTGAAACAAATTAGGGATGACAGAATAATCAATGTTTGAAAAATTCAGAAAGCCCTTCAATGTCATCATCATTAAGATTCGATGGAGCGAGGAACAAATAGGGTTATCGTCCCCTAGCCTTTGCACACATCAAAGCGTCCTCGGATCCCCCTATCATTCCACTAGAGATAAGCTTGAGTAAACATGATTCATAGAAGCGAGCAACTCACGACGCCTATGGTACTGAGCAACAGGAGGAGTAAGATCAAGTGCAATCGGTATTGGAAACTTATACTCTAACCAAAGTAGAAAGAGATGCGCCAATCTAAATTATAAATTTGAAATAAAAGGTTCAACAATAATGATGATAACAACATATTCCTCATCATCACCATTTATTTACAGTTCATTCACAGTTTACTTGGTTATCAAAGGAAAGGGCAATAACTGACAGCCAGAAATCACTTTAGTAATGTTACTAATTACTATCATATTTCCAGTGCAGAGCCCATACTCACATAGGATCATGGAAGGAGGTGGTGTGTGTGTAGGGGAGGGGGGGGTGAAAAACCGTACACATGATAGATGCTTGGCCATAGGCTTATTAAAACGTGGGAGGATTTAGATTAAACTGGGTACGATTATTCCTCTTATAGAAGGGACGGGTCTGCAAATCATATATAATCATATCGATTTATACGTCTAATAGCAAAATCTCCTCAATTTAATGAGATATTAAAAGGGAAAGAAGTCGTGACTACATCAGAATATAAGCTAATTTATTTACTTCTTATATTTTAAAGATAAAATCTATAGACCACGGCCCTAGAAAGAAGACCTCCTATGGTACTCCATTAGCATTGTGGATATTATGTATTTGCTCCAGATCTCCTGTTGCATAAACACGCCCTTAGAAATTAATGAAGTTAGGTTACTGTGGGGTAACTGACAACAATCCAAAAAGGGAATAAGCCTGTCAGTGCAGGTTCAGTAAATCACTCAGGGATATATATATATATATATATTTGTCAGTAGAGTACCCCAATGTCCTAACTTGTAACCCTATAAGAGATACTGATGATCTCGCCACTAGATGTATAAACTCTAGTGCAATACCCCCTAACGCTTCATTCACCAGGAAGACACAACTGAAACAGGATTCGGGGGCTGTTTTAGGGTGCATCTTCTTGGGAAGTGATATATATATTTTAGAAGATAGTGACGTGGATCAACGAGTAGTTGTAAAGATATAACTGGAAGTCCTGAATCAACAGTCATGGCCAGTTCGCTGACCTCAGAGAACGACCTTCCTTCCTGATCAACTCTTCCTCTTGCATCTCAAACGAGCACAACACGACCTCACGGTCAAGAGAGGACGATGCGGCCTAGATGCTTCACTCGTCTGGTTTCCAATTAGTTTTACTGGGATGGCTCTCCGACACGCCATTCCCACGTGATTTCTCCGTGATCATTGTTTGGACAGTAGCTCTTGATTGAAATGATCATAAGTACTTTATTGTGGCTTATTTTTTCGCAGATTATATCTGCCGCAGACAGACAGCCGATCTCGCTTATGCTCGTTGGCAGCTGACACTCTAGAAGACTCGCAGTGATGGCGAAAAACAGTACGCTGGCGTTTTGGATTTTAGTGGCTAATATTTGTCCAAATCTCTTGGAAATGATCTGGGTGCTTTTTGTCCCACATTTTATCCCGCTCTGGGAGGATGGCAACCAGGCGAATATTTTCCCGAGACGTGAGTGGTTTCAAAATGAAGGAAAGATGCACTGCGTTCTAATAAATGTATGAATGCAGACACTGCTGACTAAACGAAGATTCGATATCATTACATTTGTCAGGGTGCTAGTAATTCTAGACGAAACACATGGCAAGAGTATAAGTCCCTTTCAGGAAATAATATTATTTTATGCATCTATATTTCGAGACCAGCAGCGCACACAAGACAGGCCATTTAGTAAATTTCTAATTACGGAAAATTGGTTTTACAGTATCAATGAAGGGTCGCATGCTAATAAGTATCAAGAGGGGTAACTGCAAAATGAGTCTAGAATCGGGGATTATCATATATGTGAGTGATTTTAGTGTAGGTTTGCACTGGAAACAGGTTCTCACTCATTATTTTTTTGCTGATCTTCAAATATAATACTTTTTTTATTCTATCGGAGAACCAATTTTGAATTGTTTTTTTCGGTTGAAGGTTGCTCATGAAAATGAGTGTTACATGGATTCCTGACAAAACTTGATATACTACATGATAAGTTTGCAGTTCAGCATTGTTTCATGCAGTAGGAATCATGGATGAATGTACTGCACAATCCGCTTGCAGTTCAGCATTGTTTCATGCAGTAGGAATCATGGATGAATGTACGCACAATCTGCTTGCAGTTCAGCATTGTTTCATGCAGTAGGAATCAAAGATGAATATACTGCACAATTCGCTTGCAGTTCAGCATTGTTTCAATGCAGTAGGAATATAGATGAAACTAACATATAACTGATATTTAGGTTTCTCTTGTATCCAAAGACAGTTCATCTCTAAATTGTCTCTAAAATGTAGGTTTGGCTATGATGAATGATTATTATTTGTTGAAACCCACTGAGTTGATTGTTATGATAAGGCATGCGCTTGCGCTGATGGTCGATTCATAGGCCCTATGAAGGGTCATTGGTGCCACCCCCAACATTACAAACCTTCCCATAACACCTCACACACCCCTTCCTCTCTCCAGCATCCTTCCGCTTCCTCTTCCTCACTCTCACACAGTCCACGGTGCCACCCACACGCACCTATTCTGTCCCACCCTCCTCTTCCCTCTTTCTAAGGATATTCCATACATATCCTAAATTCTACTCCTCCCTCACATTTTAAATTTTATTTTTGTATTATTATTGATTAATATTTTGCATTATATTATATTTCATTAGCTATTATTACTCAAATACTTACATAATTTTCTTCAATAAAATGATAATTTCCCAAGCCAACGACTTCTCTCGTATGTCCAGGTGTGCATGCAGTAATGATGTATATTTTGTTATCTACACTGTTACAAAAATCATATATCATGAAAGAAAATGATTTTATTGTGCTAAGATTTACTAAGTATACTATTTGCGAAATGTATATATATATAATACATAATTATACTCACACTTAGTAATTTGATGATAAAATATTTGTAATCAAGGAATATATGCATTGCTCCTATGATGTTCGATAACGTTTTTGTCATCTATACTAGACTGAGAACAGTGAAAGTTTAAGTCTGTGCTGAATAAAGATTAATAATTAAAAATGACTAAACGTAAAGAAGGGAAAATGATAATGCCTTGGCAATGAAAAGGATGTATGCTTGAAGTTGTGAAATATATCAATACTTTTTGGCACACATCCATATAAAACATGCATTATTTTTTAATTCATATTTCTGTTTACTGCTGGCTAGGCAAAATAGATCTGTCTATACTAGTGCGCCAGACGTTGGAGACACATGTTTAGGACACTTCCATTTAAAAATAGGAGTGTTTGTATAAATTACTGGCAAGGGCTATGGCCCTTCACGCCATGAAGTTGACTAAGCATGAGTAGATATTTCCCTTGGTGGAAAACAAAACGTGTAGTGACAAAGAATTCAATGGGAAACCTTTCCTTTGAACGCAGGTGTCCTACATGTTAAGTCGGTAATCCATTCATGCCATTGATACCCGAATGTATCTCCCAGTTAGGAATAGTATGTCATTAGTGAAGGTATAATGCTTAATTAGTATTGAATGAGCTTGCCTTACATTACTCCGTATTATAGAACATTATTCCCATTGCTTCGATATATTTAGGGAATCTTGAAAGAAATTAATATAACTAATACAGATATAATTGATATTGGAATCGTTTATATCGAAATGGTAAGTAAACAGACCTGTGTCAAATTAATAAATCATGAAATCAAGCTTTGGATTAACTACACCTACATTATCCAAAAGTCAATACTGAAGATGGCTCACTCAATGATATTAATCAATCCACGTAAGATGTAAAATAAATTAGTATGTATGTATCTGTGTATTTCAAGATTATCTGTAATTTCAACAGGTCACGTGTTAGATTTTTGCCTTCAGATTTGGGAACTCAAAACAAAACGCTTGGGATAATCCATGACGGACACGTGTTTACACTTGAACTGTTTAAATATATTGGCCTTAAATGAAATAAAACAAATCTGATCTTTAAAGTATAACCGGGGACTGAATAGTATTATATTTTGTTTTACTCTTGTTTATACCCGGAATACAATGTCCCCTTGTGGGGATTCAATTGACCCAATATATAATGTCTACGATTACTGAATCACGAATCTGCAGTAAAAGATAAATCCAAAACCCAAGCCAACAAAGGCAGTAGGTTATATGAGAACCTATATCGAGGCAGTTTTGAGGGTGGGAAAAGACTTCTATAGTGACATCCCCAAAGCGAAAGGACATTAAAATTTTAACGTACCATCAATGTTCATTGCACATGATTCATCCCTCGGAGAAATGATGGGACCCCGGATACCTTAATGCTAATTAAATTCTAGTTTCGTTTCCACCCAATATCCTTCCTTCTCGTAATCTGAACCCTTTTAGTCTTTATAATCTGTCATGGATTATTCATTTGGCCTCCCACTATGAAATACAATCTATTCCTGATGCTTCAGAAATGTGAATTTTATGATGTAAGAAGAAATAAAATTCAATTCATTGATTGTATTTTGATTGATACCCATATTAGCTGGAGAAAAACAGGTGTCGGACTTCATACCACATAGAGACCTTTGGTAGAGTCGTTTTATTAAAAAACAGTATGGAGCCATTCATTACTTGAGACACAATTCCAACCATAATTCGCCTTCCCAGCTGATATTATCCTTGAAAAGGAAAAACCTGTCATCATTTGCGCAAGGTTTTTCTTCAAGTATGTATGTTGGAATGTGATAAATTGCGTTACTCGAGAGTAGACTTATTGGTTTAGTGCCTTAAAGTTCTGAGCCAATACTTACATCTTGCGAGGAAGAAAAGTGTGCTGGTTAATAATTGAGATAGGGTGCTGTACACGAGGCTTGAACGATCATCAATGATGTATGGATGAATGACAGTAGTTAGTAGTGGCCAGGTCAACTTCGGAAACACCTCGGTCCGCACTTACTGTAGGCCACTCGACATGTTGGAATGTAGGCAAGGACTCTGTATGGCTAATTTACGTTCTAGGAACCAGGTTGTCAAGTGTTGCATTATATTAGGCAGCAAGTGTATTAATAAGGTAAACTATGGAGCAATGATTAACCACAAACTGTGATGTCGAAGATACATCTACTATCTCTAAGAAGAGGAGCAAGAGGGATGTAGTTTTTTTAGCAGAATGCAAATATATTTGAAACCAATAACGATCGTGGAGCTACTAGATACAGTGATTTATGCAGATTGAATTATTTATTAGGTTGCTCGTGAACTCTCAATTCTCTTTAGCCTAGTTTGTATATCATTGGAAATCTATGGATTGTCAACGGTAAGACGATACTCAACGGTAGCTAATATTAATGGCTTAACTGATTGTATGATTACGATACATACTATATAATATATACACCGTTAGCATTATATATTGCTATTTCCTTTGAGAAATTCTTTTAGCTCTGAGAACAATACAACTCGTATAAAGATGTTACAGAATAAACAAAATTTTAAACTGAACATGCAGCATTTTGTATCAAATGATCATCAGCTCAGGTCCAAGTATTCGACCCTTTTAAAGAAAATGGATCCATACTTCAGGAACCATATCGCCTATCATAGCAAGGACGGGTATATTTTCAAGACCCTGCCTTGCGTATCGTGTCGTTGCCAAATTCTGGGCCAGGGTCTCCTGTTGCTGAACGAAGAGAGGAAACGAGACCTAACACCTGTTGTTTGAGAAATCTTCATTTCTCTGTCTCATTCTCGCTCTCTCAGATGAACTTCAATTAAAACTCAACCAAACACTGGGGGTCTAAAAACAAAAAAAGGAGAAACGGTTAAAAGATCCCGAGCTTCTGATATCACGCTCTGTATTGATTTCCGCTATAAAAGTAAGCGCTATCATGTCTGTCAACCCCGTTCTCTTTGGTTCTTCTCGTGGTTAAATCTTCTAATGTTTACTTGGGTCAGGAGGACGTAAGCTTTCACATGCAATCCAACCCCACCGGTTGTTACAGGGAACTGCATCAAGTGGACAACTTCCCAAGCGCCAGAGGTAGATTTTAATGCATTTGCACATTAGAAGAGACGACCGTTGCTGCTTCTGCCACGCCAGTTGATGCGTCTGCAGCCGCTGTGGGAAAGATGGCGATGAGAATGTCATTTTTCTTTGCTTTTTCTATACTAAGGAGAAACATGAATCGAGTCTTCTCCTTGCAGAACAATAAGGGTAATTATGTGAATGAGAACAGGTTTTCCAAAGCCATATTGCGCAGACATTCAGTGCTTTAAAATGCTCATCATTAATGCGTAATAAAGATGGGGGATAAAATGTTTGCTAGACATGAAATTATGAAGAGCAGCTGTTCGTGATTACTTTCCCCCTTATGAAAATTTCGACGGAAATGATTCCCTTTGATTATTCATATGGTAATCTACTACAAAAGAACAAGGTAGTACACTCTCGGGTGAAGTAGGGGCTGCTATATTGCTATATTGTAAACCTTCGTTGATACTTCATTCAACGATACAGTATTGATAAGAGACTAAACTCCCTATTTGTTTTAAAGAAAATGGAAGTAGGAAAGAATAATGATAATAGTATCCATGTGGGTTGCCGGAATTAATTCTAGGAATCAATACACATATAAATGTTCCTCGCAATACAAATGATACCGATTTAATTCCATTCGCCGAAGGCCTTGGTATAGATTTTGGTCTGGACGGTGGAATTATGCCTTCTATCACCAACGAGGTAAACACACCCTTTCATAGAACATAACAGGACATCAAAACGCATGGGAATACATACATCCATGTGCAATGATGGGCAAACGCTGACTGTCCCCTGGTAGTTTCAGCCATGTCATAAGGAAACAACATTAGGGAGTCAATTATTGGAAGCAAGCACGATGAGCATGTTTAGTCAATATTGGCTGACAACTGGACTCGGGCAGAAACTTGTTGGACGGCTAAGTGTCACCGCCAACCTCCCCACCCAGGGACATCAGAGAGAAATGGTGGTGAAGCGAGCAATGCATCCCCCTTCATACTCTCCATCTCTGTCACGTCTTGTTGTATCTTCAGTCCGTCAGTTTCGCCTGACCCAGAAGGTGGTGTAAAAATGATGTTTCGATTATAAATGGACGGCTTTCCACCTGATGTTTGAAAGGATATTCTCATAGGCTTTGGTGGTGTAAACTATGGAGTACAGAATATAAATATCACAAAATGAAGAACAACCCTCTCCCACATTAATATCATGAGAGGTGTTAAATGGTACTGTTAATATATAGGAAATTGGAGGATATAGATATCAGGGGCATTATGTGTACTTTGTAAATAGCTCCATTGCGAAGTCATATTTTGTAGACAGACTTTCAAAGCTAGTGCTTTCTGTTACCTGAGTAACATTTGCAAGTATGGAGTCATGCGCACCGTTTTAAAGACCAATAAAGCCTAGAAAGACTTCAAATGGCAAAGGCTCTATACAAGCTTTCAAGTATATACACGAAAGGGCTAATGGAAGTTTCCTAGCCGAACCTATGCCCTTTGGATAAATCAACCAGGTCTCAACATTATCATAAAACACGCGAAGAATAAATAAAACATATAATCATAAAAACCCCGTGAGCTTGAAATGGAGACTTCTCACTTTCAATAACGTATGCGTAGATTTAGGAGGGAAATGAACCCTGGATTTATATTTTCCTCTGGCATGAAATCATTTTTCAAAGAGAGAAGAGAAAACAAACATTTAGGTCATGCTGTATGGTTTTGTTTTGTTAATAAACACACAACGGCCTGTTGTTAGAAGAGATATATAAAATATTTTTTTGATCGTCAACATTAAATGAAAATATCCAATTGCTGCCTTTGAACCTTAGAAATACGTCATTCGGGCCATGGTTCTGGAATAGTCCATAAGTTTATACGCGATAGATGTATGTTTGGTTGATAGCTAGATTAACATAGAAGCTGTAACCCAAAGATGTAGACAGACATATAATACTTGCATCTATACATTCTATTTATCTATGTTCACCAATAGTACTCCACCACACTGAGGCCTAGGCAGTATCATACAATCCGGAATATTCGATGTATAACATGTATCTAAAAATGTAGTTTCAAAGACTGATCTACCTAGTATATGATGTATGTTCCAATCAACATCCGAAAAGTCCGAATGGTATATTGTTAAATTTTATAGATTATCCCTTTCACTTCTGTCAAGTAGATTATATATTGTGTTACTTAATGTTAAATACTATACATTGTTATCCTTCCTTGAGGTACAAATTTCGCTCTTCTTATGCTTTTTAATCACAATAGGCAATTTTTTTGTTGGTGAAGGTTGCACATGAGGTGGAGTTCAAAACTGTTCCTCCTCTTCCTCTTGCGTCACCTTTTCTGGTGCTCCCACTTTGTCAACTATGTTTCCTGTATCGACTTGTGGTACTTTCGCAAGTAGTGCTCCAGTTAACTCAGCAAGGCTTCTCAACCTCACTGGTTCTGCTAAGTCCTGTATCCCGTTACGAAGACCATCTTTGATTTTCACTCCTGCGTTGTGTACTTCAAGTGCACAGCAAATCGTCACATCTAAGTCCTGTATCGCCCTATCAGCGTACTCTTGTACACCCTGTCTTCTATCCAAAAACAGGTCTACTAAGGCTCGCGAAGCCATCACAGCCTTTTTTCCCGATGCTGCCTTAGCATCAGGTATGCCCTTGTTAGGGTTTCCATCCTTGGAACTCATCGTTCCATGGATGGGAGGCAATCCTTTCAGGCCTATCCCCTACTCAGACCCTTGGTACATGGCACCAATGTAGTGAACCGCAGATTTGGGGGGGGGGGGGGGGGGGGGTCACGAGTCAAAGTGTCGCAAAAAGAAAACCAGACAAAAGAGTTATTCGTATGCACTGAGTTTTATTAAACTCAAGAGTATCACAGGTTTAAATGCAACATTAGTAGTCATGCTTGATTTGAACAACAGAAGAATCTTGGTCCGCGAGCAGCCCAAGTCCGTAGTGTCAAGCCCAGGCTGGATCCCCTTGCGAAGGAGGTCTACTCTTCGCCTACCGTTCGCAGGAGGGTGTCTTCATGCATGATTGTATGTCGCCCCCTGTCGGAACTGGCCGGAATTTCTTATTGCGTCCGGCTCTTGTAGAAGTGCCCTTCGCTGCCGCTAGGTGTTGATACGGCAGGGACGTCGATGTTGTCAAGCGTAATGGTGTAATGGTGTTTGAGTAAGGATTGCGAGTACATAGATGTGTTAGAGTGCTCGTTGAGTTATGCTGGGAAGAATTTAATCCAAATTGAGACTGTGTGAATTATGAGAAGTATCAGGTTTGTGAAAATCAACCTGCAAATAACGCAAACAAGTCCTTAGAATTTAAAGACCGATATAACGGTAGCTCCACCATCATAACAATTTAGTATGACATACATATTATGATCGTTGCATGTACTGTTTATTATTATGTCTTAGGAATTAAGTATTCGGGTTCAGGGTTTGGTTCTATATGGTGAAATTACTTAACTAGAGACAGCAGAGAAAATGAACAATACTATCAATGATAGTACGAACACTCAAGGAAAAGACAATCATGGAAAGGACAATGAAGGACATGGTTTAATACTTCTAAGAAAGGCTATAAAACCTAACTATTAATGAGCCGGGGGGGGGGGGGGGAGGGTTCTAAAATTGTTGATATGTATTTTGGCAATGGTCCAGACGTAATATTGTTCACATCACTATATTGTTCTTATAAATGAATTAATGAATTATAATCGAACTATTTAGGAAGAACCTGGTAGACCTGCTATGGCAGAGGTCACCTTCCTAATTTCTGGATGATGTAACTGATTGAATGAATGGACCAGAATAAAAATACGATATATATATATATATAAGCGGACCCACTACATATTGATTTTTCAAGTAGGTTGTCTCTATGGGACAAAATGCGACTGAATAAATAAATACAAATACAAAAACCTTTTATATTCAAGTTATAGGACATTGTGGATACTATAGCCTCCTATCTAACCGTTACATGGGCTAGAATCCGAATCCTATCACTTTAGTGCATAGACTATGATTTTTACGAGGGAAATCGAGACTCTGGTATAGTTTATCCCGAGTTTGGCAATTCCCCTGCCCCGAGCCCACAAAATAGCCTGACTTCTCCTACGAGATAAAACATTAATCTCTATCGCCCATAGATGAATAAGTCTTGTACCCTCCATCCTGAAGTAATGTGTGCCAATGATAAGCAGAAAGATAGGATAGGATATCATTGAAAATAATGAGGTGGAGAGGGCTGACTTATACAATGTGATGAAGTCCCCATTAGGTAACAGTATTATCCATCACCCTCCTAAGAAGATGTACATAGAATGTAATGAATTTTATATCAAGTCGATCTATCACTTTAGCGACTTACAAGACAAGGTCAGTCAATTCCATCTATTCTCACTGACTGACACAGGTATTTTTTCGGCAAGCAAACGCTCTTCGCGAGCGTGGGTAGAACAGATTGGAGTGTGGCTGCTCAATGTTGTTCCCTCTCCCACTAGACAGTAAAACTCGATCAAAGCATACATAGCGCTTTACATTCACCTCTCCAATATCCATTAATAACTTCAGCGCTTCGATATGAGGAATTCCATCCAAAGGAATAGCTTTGATATCGGTTTTCTTCTTCAGATGGTATTTATATAAAGAGAGTTGGACAGAACTGTTCCTCATTCTATAGATATCAACACACCACATCGTACATGTATGCGAAAACAGCGTGTAAACATATTACAATGAATCGAAATTAAAAACCGATAGATTTCTATGATGATGTTATGCCTTAACCATTACTTGTTCTGTTCTACACATCATGTTCAGTATTCGTACATGTGACTGTATTTTAAAATGTTATTAACATACAATTCTCACGTGCTAGTAATGCAATTGTTTATGTGTTTCCATATTGGCAAAATACCTCTTTCCCGAATCTAGCCCATCTTAAAACCGACCAGAAGCTAATTTAGCTTCCCACACCAGACCTCGATGGCGCTGCTTGGCGTGTGATAGCCCGAATCTCTTTATTTATTAATAAATGTGAACCTTAACGAGGCCAAGAAAGCCCGCCTCTATTTCTTATCTCTGAGGAGATATCTATCACAATCAAATTGTGTTTGACACATGGAAGAAAAGTAGATGAGTTGTCATATCAACTAAGTAGAGTTATCAGCAAAGCATTTATTTATCATTAGCAACGATCTATTGCCGGTTAATTTCCAACTGTTCCAATCGTTCATTAATTGCGGGGTTTTCTCACCAACATGCCAAGGTACAATAATTTCTTTATTCGCTGCTGCGCCGATTTGGTTTCGTCAGTTTATACCACACAACACCATACTGCAGGATCCTGCACAGACATGTTGTGTGGGGAGCTGCGAATAATAGATTACCTTTTAGCCAGAAATGAAACCAAGTGAATTGGACTTCATAACAATTGTAAATTATAAACATTAGAATGACAGTGAAACCCACAATTAGGCACATGGACTTGATCAGGGGAATAGGGATGAATTGATGGATCGCGTGATATAACTTTGGACCACCCAAAACAACTGGGTAATATTTTTACATAATAGGCGCGTTTCGTCTGAGTGATGGTTGGCAAAACGAATCGAAAGCTTCTCCTTCCCATCAACCATCCACAAATGCCACAGCAATGATATATTTTCATACCAATAATGGGCGGTAGAAACACATATATATGTATAAATACACAAATAATTCTCCCGTTTGGACCAGCATGGGATGGTACTGTAACCATATTTCATAGCGGACACGCAAATAAAATGGCACGTACCAAACAAATACTAAAGCAGAGGAGAGAGACCCGCCGGTTATTTTACCATTTCTGATTTCGTCCTTTCGTCCTCAAAAGGCGGAAACATTTTTGTTAAAAGGTACAATACAAAACTTCGTTAAAGGTTCAGATCTCTTTCAAAAGTAGTTTATGTATATTGGGCGGCATCAGAGATCAAGTGCACCACGCTACTTCAGTTACTGAGTCAGATCTATATAAACCCACTCGATCCAAGAGTCAAATATTATATGGAGTGAATGTATTCAGATTGGTCCGAATTTGGGTAGGCAAGAGAGGTGGTATTTGCTATGGAGACAAAAAAGAAACTATATTCCAAATAATATAAATGTTCAATGGGACAAAGCAGTGGATAGGAAACTCGTTTAAAAACTAAAGACCCAATCAATGAGTATAGAGTCTATGTATCACGTTACTTAGCCATGTGCAACTCTTCTCTATTCTAATGAAGTACATATTGATGTATTTCCGCAAGTTCCATCTACTTCTTTGGAGCGCCTCAACCTGAAGGCGTTTAATACGCAAGGAACAATTTTCTCTGCGTTTGATGTCAAGATATTAAATTCAAAGCTCCAAAGCCGTCGAACGCCGATCCACTGCAAAATGTGTAAGCAATTATATTCCTGTTTCAAGAGGAATCCGGTCATTATTGCCAGGCGGAATGCGTTTGTCATATTCCCAAGTAGAACGCCCTGCATAGGCGTCATCGATCTAGGAGACAAAGGTTGGGCGAAGACTACAATAGAGAAGGGAGCAAAATGTTTTCCGTTTATGTAAATATGTAGGCAAGGCAAGCTTTATACAGCATTTCTATATAGGAGAGATAAAACTTGAGGAACAGGGAAATATACAGATGATCTGAAAGTCTTCATGATTAAATAATATCAAGCGACATGTTCTCTCAAATTAATTCGTTTTCCCTCCGATTCAGTAGTCATTTTCGAATAATTGCTTTGAAGGAAAAAGTTCCATGGTATAGGGATTCAATTGTATTTGTTCCTAGACTGATTTAAGTTATCTCAGTTTCCGTATCACAATCAAGCATAATGCAATGATTAAGGCAATTTTTGAAGTGTGCTGCATTAATAAATGAGAGCAGATCGGATGCCTTTTAAAGTGATGCATTAAATGCGAAGTATTTTAACGCGTTTGAGCAGCTGCATGTTCCACAAGATCTTTTTCTCTGTACAAGACTTTCCCACATGCTGCTTGTTCATGAATGACAACGTCGTTCATTCCAAAGTACAAACAACAAAAGCAACACGGTTGATAGGGACATTTTGCCTCTGGGTAACAATAGAAATAGATTAATATTGATGACCGCAACAAACAACCACTACTTTTAGTAGTCATTTAACTTGAGTACATTCACGCCTTGATTCATCTGTGAATAGAGACAATAATTGAAATAATATGAAATCTGTCAAATAAATTGCATGAATATTTCATGACAGAGTAGGTTTTCGAAACCTCTATTAACATAGTCCCGTTGACAAACAGCCTTCCAATCGCGTTTGCATTGTATATTGCCATGACATGTTGCGGAACAGCAAACGGCATTTTCATACATAGGCCAAGTTCCTAGGCGATAAACGTTCTCTTTTATTGGTGTCTAGAAAAGCAGGTATGGAGTGGCCTTCACACTGATCATTGAATAGTGTTTTCCCCCAGCATGCAAGATACCATTCTTTTTAGCTGTGCTTTTGCAGGATGCACCATAAATGGCTTTAGTCGAGTGTCGGAGACCCTAAGCACATCACTTAACTGCCAGGTCAGGACTGTCTACAGTTTGTTTCATCAATGTTTAAGCAGCCATGTGTTATCAGGTCAGTGTTTCTCTGAAAGAAAGTCAGGCTACACGCAATAGTTTCCATACTGTCCATTCCTTTTTTCAGAGGAATATATAAGTACATGACAAGCTATTCTCACATAATCTTATGTACATGGATCTGTGTATATCCTGTGACTGGTGTATAACCTGAAACCATATATATAAAAACATTTCATACAGTTCACACCCAGACTTGCCCATATTTGGGATTATTCAGAAACTCAATTTTCATTCATGTATCGTAACGGAACCTGCCAAAGCTCCCATTGCACTACATATAAAGACATGCCCTGAATGCCAGTTACCCAATTGTAAGAATAGTATTTTATGGCTGTAGTGAAAGATATAGGCAAGTAGAGCGGATGTGTAAGTGTAAATCTTGAGTTAGGGATTTGGGGATAGTAAAGGCTGGCCTTTGCCAACCAGTAGGTGGTTTGGACTGGGTCCCCCTTGAAGACGATAGGGTAATCAGGGCTTGGGAAACACCTGCACCCAGGCTCACTGGGATGGCCTGTCAGAAGGCATTACAACGCAGAATTCTTCCACAATCATGTTGCAGGTAAAAGGACATACATCATGTTTGAGAGAGCATTTCCGACCTTACCCAGTAATTCAGAACACTCTATTCTGGAAATATTTCTTAAAAATGTTCCCCATTAATAAATGTACAATATAAGCGAGTGCATATCAATACGTCATATTCATACCTTCTAGATTAATGGCTGGTAGGTCAAGCTGTGGAGGGCAGGTTGACAAAGATAACATCTACCTGTTTGTTTCCCAACGACATTGAGTAAATGCTACCTGGAGGGCGAAACTCTACTTATTTCTTCCTTATGAATGCGTGGCGGTTTGTCAGTTACAGAAATAACTGAGCTGACAGAACAACCTCTGCCTAGAATACTCAATTGGTGGACGTGGAAGGTATGGGTGTTTCAAGTATATGTTTAACTTGTTGTCCTATGAAAAACAGGCAGTTCTTTCACAAGCAAGTTATGTGACAGTGAATGAAGAGACACAGTTCATGCTTTCGAAACTTTCGCCCCCCCCCCTTCCCCCCCCCCCCCTCCCTCTTTTGACATTGTCTTGGCTGCATACTATGGTGGTGCTGCTTTGAAGAAAGCATGCAATGATATCGAATACTATATATCTGTGTGAATGAACGTAATTGGTATCATCTGAGTGGACTTCAGAAACAAAAGGCTGCATCCACTTTGCATAATGGGCGAAAACATTATGTCTACAGATTGCAAGCTTTAGGACCATGTGGGATCGACGCGAGATGGACAAAACACTTAAACCTACGTGGATGGAGGTGTCCATTTAATAAGCCAGCCACGATGGACAACCTGTTATGATAAATGCTTACTCCCTCCCAGATAGACCTGCAAAAATGGGTTCTACCTCAGTTCCTCGCATCTCAAGAGAGGAAATGAATACCAATGTCAGTGAATACAGTGCTTATTATGGAGACAGGCAGCAGTAAAACACTCTACACTGTGCAATTGGATCTGACACTTTTATTTCTGCCATAGTTCATTATCCACAGGAGTATATCATTATGGTTTTGTTGCCAATTCACCCAGGGATACCTTAATGAGAGAACATATCATATAGGTTGCGTTCTATAGTTTGGTACAGATAGGTATGTATCAATTGCACGTCGGTCTTCTGTTTGCAATAGGGTAATATACCTTATCCCATTATTCAATGGAATCAATCTGTTGCACCATTTATCTAGACCTGTATCCCACAATTATCTAACCTGAGCAGTTGACCTGTAACGTCATTCTTGTTGAATCAAGTGTCATTAATCTTTTATTTTTTCTGGAGAAATATAGGATAACAGTTTTGTGGTATAAGTAATATTCCCAGAAATATAAATATAAATTAGAATATGGCTTACTTCGACACATTTAAGAGGGTTTTCGGATTTGGGAATATTATCAAAATGTATATACTGTTGTTATCTGGATTATTTCCCCATGACTTTGAATTAGAATTAAGGATTGTGGAAGAAATGTTCACCTTTTCTGCTGGTGCCTAGTATATATAAGCATTGTCAATCTGCTGTCATAACAAAGCGTGGTGTATAATCAAGCGCTTAATTAGAGGAGAGGATGAATTAGGAATAAGGGTTGATCTCATCTCCTTCTTTGTCGAGACTATCCAAATAATCCTTCATACTGATGGCTATGTGTAGTAACCTATTTATACGGTGGATGAGAAGATTATACATGCATCTACTCTGAGTCTGGCCCAGAGCGAAGCTGCTTTTTCCGTCTGTCAATCAACCATATATCAGGCGTTTAGCCTCCGTTGGACAGACCGTCACCCTTGACCAGTGGTCCATCGGTTTGCTAGCTAGCCATTTTAGTCCATTACCAGGCCGGCCTTCGCTTCATATTGATGTTGAATATTGCAGGTTGGGCCACACTGTGCTCGGGAGGTTTGGATGTGAAAGGGTTGAGTCCTCCTACCACGGGGTCTGGCGGTCTATGAAGTTAAGAGCTTAGTTGGAAAAGCATCTTGCCGTCAAATTCCCCATCGTCAAGTATTTATATTGATTAGCCCTTAAGTTTTAACTTTGAAAGCACCCCTCGATGAACAGAGGGAGTTTAGATGTTCGGTGTTATGTCTTCTTTGAAGGAAATTACCGCGAGCATCCCTGAATGAGTTTCTCGTCTACAATCACAAATAATTGGCCGCACTGTACATTAACGGCAGTTTAACAAAGGTCTCCCCTTGCTTCGACGCGTAGTATACAAAGGGTAACATTCAGCATCCATCGTTCATGGGACCCCATTACAAATAAACCCTTTCCTGACTAGTTCCCATGATATGTCTTCAGGGATATTTAAATACCTGATCCTAGAATAACTAGTTGAGAAATTTGTCACTCGTACAATTGTGGGAAGAGGCGTGGCAGTTTATTTTCGCAATGTTTTTCTACTTATGTCATATGATCGCTCACTTTCTCACCCACACCCACAGGTATATGTCACATGCGAGCATTTGTGGCTATCGTGAAGAAGATAGACATGCAAGGAATGCAAGAAAAAGACATTCTATACCAGTTATATGAGGGCAACGCCCTGTGTCTATATTAGAGCTCATGTTGCATTTTACTGGGTCAAATAGAAGAAAGGTGATTCGAGAAAACTGATTCGGGTGAAGAGGAGAGCTGAAGGTTTGCTTAAAGAAAAGCTAGATAACATTTGTTTCTAAAGAGTAGTCTTCTTGTTATCAAAATAAAACTTTCGTTCATAACGGAGGAAATGGGACACATGCCAACAATATTGAGCCAAGGAACTCCAGATAGAAAGTAGTTTTAATTTTTGATCTTGGTTATTTTACGTAGAATACAAGCTTTTAATGGCCTTGTGGTAGGAAAATTCATAAATGTGTCGCCGCGGAAGACATGATGGGGCTTCTCCCGTTGGCATCACGCAAAAGCAGCACTTGTCATCAAAGGGAAGAAGCCTCGGAAGTGCGGCATACAAATATGCAAGTATTTTAGGCAAATGCTTCAGGTTACAACCATTCCCCATCATAAAAGTATCTGCCAGTTTTCATATCAGATTTTGGCAGGGTCACTTGTTACCAGCGTGACAACCGTTAGTGTTTTTTTTATTCTTTTCATTCATCCATCCTTTGGTCACAAATAAAAATGGAGCTTGATGCTGCGGCAAATTTAATGAATTAGTACAATAATGACACACTCAAATATTCTTTTATCGTAATCAATATCCTCCACCATAACCAGCCTTTTAATCAGGCGATAGAATTTACTGCAAATAAACTATCATGAGGTTGGTTGAACATAAATGGAACGGACAAATGGTGAACCAAACGAAGGACAAGACGACACACGAAAAACCTAAAATAACTCTGTTTTTTAGATGAAGATATTAATCATGGTGAGAAACAGCACCCTTTCCCCGATAGTTTGTTCATTAAATGGGTGTGGTAATTGAATCTTCTCTTATGAGTAAGAACGCTAGTATGAGTAGTATTTTGTCCTCTATATATGGATATATTCTTGTTCTTTCTATCTATCCGATCATATGATTGTATGGCTAGCGGTCGGGAAAGACATCATTCCTATCAAATGTCAGAATTAATCATTCGTTTGATTTATCTGATTCAATAAATACCAAATATCCTGACATTTGGCCATTTGGCCCTATTGATTATTTCTCCGAAGACGAAATGCATACTATCTGGTCTATCCTTATGAATATGAAAAGGGAATTATTATCTGTCAGAGGACATGCAAATGTTTCTAGTTAATTGAATGTACAAAGAGGCATAATCATATCAACTCCATGCACAACCATGTAGCCAAGTCTTGATCTATGTAAACATGACATGCATAAAAACGACGTGACCACTGCAACATTCAGTTCCAAACAAGCTGAACGTTGCATTATCACCACCGTTGTATTTTATATCCGTCGGGAAGCTATCAACAAATTTCAATATCTAAGTCTACCTGAAAAAATGTACATAAACTCGTTTGTTTTTAATATGGTGTTTCTTTGTGTGGATTGCATGCTATATTAAAGTTTTCTAATGTTTGGATATGTCCTCTGAAAGTCGATATCACTATTCAAAAAACTACTGAAATAGCTACGGATATCTGGACATGCACCTTCCCACCCATCCAGCCCCATTCTTGGTTTCCTCGGAAGGACAGACTTAAAACTCGAAGTTAGAGTTTAACAAACGGGCGGGGAATCCAACTGAGTCAACTTGCCTACCGTCTATATATACAAGACCTAGCGACGGGTATAAAGTCTTTGTCAAGTACAGGTGTTACTATAATTTAACCTTTCTGCAACTCACGCGTTTTAGCCTTCACGTTTCATCCCACCGGCCGCACTAAAAAATCGTTTGAAAGGCAACTGCAATGTACTGCAATTTCCTATTCGGAAAACCAGTAAGAATTTATTTTAGCTCAGCTAGTGTGAAAAATGACTTTTATTAGTCTTCATGGGTCTTACTTATCCTGAGGATGTGCTATCATGTCATTTCTTAATCTCTCTCAAGGCTGAAGACTTGTCACTCTTAAATTACATCCATGGGGATACACCATACCCTAAGGCTTAATGATGGCAGGCTTTCTCCCTACAACGGTTCATCCCTTCTTGAGATCTTTTACCCTGCTACATTGCAGCCAGCATCCTGGTTTGTCGGCCCTGTCACTTCATGTTAGGCTCAACAACAAGTGAAATAATATGATCTAACAGAAGAGGTAGGATGTCGATAAAGGCAATTAAGGGGCCAGGTTTTGACAAGCGGAGTGGAATGACTTGTACGTGCCTGCCTGTAGCTTCAACCATTTGCCATTTATGTGCTCTTTGCAGGGGTTCAGCTGGCCGAAGATGAACTCTCTACGTATGCAGTAAAGTGGGCTTCAATTTCAAGCCACTGCTATGGACAATGTCAAAGGTGAGTAAGGGGTGCATGGGAATGAATGAAAACTGGGAATGATATTAAATACATAATGATAGTTTACTAACACCTTTAATAATAATCATAAAGTTGGCAATAAAGACCGGCTTCTAAGTAAAGTGAATAATACGAAAATTATTTGAAACACGAAAACAGTTCTAAACACAAAATCAAGACTGCGGTAATTATTAATAGATCAAAACATACAAATACAGAGCTCTTTCACCATCAAATTCGGTAATCCAATATGGCGGTGCTTGGGACTGGTGAGGCTCCTGCAGATTCTGAAGTAGGTTTCGTGACTATACAATGAAAGGGAGGTTTAAAGCTGTGTTTTCATGTCGAAACGGAATTTTTATGAAAAATATTCACTATGAAACATTTATAATGTGGCCATGCATAACTGGTGTCCCGTTCTTTCATTTCATGTGGTGAATTTGTGTTGTTTATTTTTGGTACCGGGCTTGACAGCGGAAGCATATGAATACTAAATCAAAGCACCTTCTGCTTGCTGGAACTACTTTCATGGTCAAACTAAATTTCCCGTGCTTGCTCAGTACTCGTATACATAGGGTCAGGCATCGGTGTACATTGATCTCAGGATTATTTAATTTTTATTTTCACTTAACACCAGCTCATCTATGATTTGATTTTCCTGCGACATATATGTTTATGGCGGAAATTTTGTTTTCAAATTTTCTCAATCAATCAACTTGAAATAGTTATATTTTCTGCTGCTCTACTCACACTCGCTAAGTTCGATCCAAGCGCAAAAATCGTCTGCTATTAAAGATGTTAGCACGGTTCAAGTTGTAATAATATAAGGACCGGTGAAGAAAAGCCTGAAGAAATACACCAAATCCCTGGCAACATCAACATCACAGAAATCCAGAATGTCACCCTTTACAGGCTCAGGACCAAGGTATGGACTTGGCCCTACAGGACGAAACACAAGAAACATAAAGGAAAATTAACAATGAATATAAGAAGATGAATATGTGTGTTTGTTGTAACTAATCGATACAGAGGTCATGCACTTCTAAGCAAAACTTAATCAAGTCTTCAGGAGACACATGACTAGGTTACAAATTTCTAAGATTATTCTAGTGTCTTTGTCTTATCATTTGGAACATTCTGATGTCAAACTTCAGCTATTCCATAATATTACCTTGGAAACTTCGTACATATTCTAACTAGGTTTGAGAGCCTTTGCAAGGTTTACCGAAATACCATCATACAGAAAGTATGGAATAGGTAACCCCGGGCCAGTATCGAATTTTAGAATTTTCCTGTTTATTGCGAGTCCTCTCCTTAAATGCTCTAATGATTCACCTGCTAACTTTGGTTAGTTTTACCACATTTTATTAGGCTGTTACCATGGCAACCAAATGCAAACCATAACACTTAAAACTGAAAATTTAGATTTTTTGTTGCCATGATAACAGTTGCCATGATAACAGATCCCCCCACCCCACAGGTGTTTTCTGAAATAGCAATCTTGTGTTACATCATGTTACGGAAAGAGGGCTGGCAAACCTCCCGCCGTTGAAGAAGTGCCCCCTTAATGAGACTACGGTCGTAAATAAACGTTTTACAATACAATACAATACGGAATAATGACGTAACAGGATGTAACCACTTTATGGCTATTAATTAACATTAATCATTATTATTATACTTAATATTCTAAATTAGTAACATGTTCATATTTGGCACAGTGATATTGACCAGGAATTTATTGCGGTAATTACGGTAGCATGTTAAAGCTCAGGTAGCACTCTCATACATAATTAGAATCCCTCCACTGACGAATTGCCGCATGGACCAAGCACCCATGCAACTGTCTTAATCACAATCAATATCCATTCTACATCTTAGAATCTTAGCCCCTAGACTCTTTCTTTACCGTTTCTTATTTCTACAATAGCTCTACGAATATCCCATATACAGACAAGACAAATCTTCATAACGCTTTTCCCCAGTAATCTTAGGACACACACAAAATGATTCTTTTTTTTTAACAAATTTATTTTATCAGGAGGTTATCAAGTTTACAGCAATCTCACCCGTAGGTGATTTTCGTTGTACCCTGAGAATATTGTCTTTAAAAAAAGTACATAGAGGTGTGGACGGAAGAAATGTTTAACAAACTGGCTAGGATAATATAGAGTTAGACATTATGTCACAAGCATTTACATTACAAATTATGATGATGATAATGAGATGGAGAAAATGAGGTAAAAATACGGTCTATTAAAACATTTACAAATATTACCAATCAAAGGGATGTGAGAGGGTGTCAGGGTTTTCCTGAAATTAGGTATATAATAAGTACCATTACATAAAGAGCGACGCTATACAAATAATATTTACCAAGAGTTACAATATATACATACAAAGAATAGATAGCGACGTAGGTTACAATTAAGTAAACAAGTACTGATCTAACATCATATACGGAGAAGACCAACATAAGGGCCAAAATAGAACAAGACAGCAATACAATATAACACAGTGAGGGTGGGACCAACAGACCATGTCCACCGTTCGAGTAGTATACAGACAGGGTCTACACATAGTACACAGAATTATACTAATAATTTTGATTTGTTTGGTAAGAACTTAGCGTGAAAGCAAATTTGGGAGAATGTTTTAGTGCAAAATAATCATGTTAACATGAATTATTTTGAGTAAAAATTAATGTGGGTTATTAAGACCTGTTTTCATGAAATCAGTCTTTCAGCAAAAAAACATATTTCTTTCTCAAGACATACTAAGGTATGACAAATCGTGAAATCTAATGGTGTTGTAAGTACGAGTTCTGCAGAAAAGCTAAATGGAAACAAAAAGACAGACAGAAACAAACCGTAAATTGTTGCCTTGTTTCCATTGTAACCATTCTATTCCCCTTCAGGTGCCTACAAAATAATACCTGCTTTATCAATACTTATTTTCATATTGTATGCTTTAATGTGATACCACATAATCTATACCAAATGCATGAACTTTAGCCTGTCAGCTTTTCTCCTAGAGTGTTAAAATTGTGCGCCTTCTGCAGCCTGTCCGTAATGGTCATGTGTCTACCATGAGGTCACGAGCCAAAACATAGTATATATACAACATTTCCGCGGGAATACGTTACTACACCAAAAGAAACAGTTTACAGCCATTTTGTGGACTTTTCCTAGTATTTCCAGTGATTCAGGTGGTGGAGTGGCATATCATTCAGCGGTAATTAAACTCATTTAACGCATCGCACTCTATTTTAATTTCAAATGCGTATAATACATTGACGGTAGTGAATGAGTAATGCTGGTAATTGTGGTTTAGCTGAGCAAAAGTCCGCCCCTTTATTTTGAGAAAAGGACTTTCTGGCTTATCCAAAGTGGCTGCTGGCTAGCAGATGGTGCCATAATGAAGTCATAGGAAAGACTAAAACCTGAAAATACCTGTTTTGCATTTAGAGATTTGTATTCAGTCTGTACATTGTGACGATACATTATTCTCAGTCGAAGCTGTCGATCACTTAATAAGGGTAGAAAAATATTTACAAAAAATACTCATAACAACATTACCACTACTACATGAATCAGCTATTACGTATTCTTATATAAGGCAAGAACACAAGTATCGTAAAACAATACTTCCAATTTTTCATCATGAAAAGTGAATCAAGAAGATAATAAAAGCATCAAATAATGTTAGTATGTAGGTCTATGAGTAGTAGGTGAGCCCCTACTACTTCTATGCCATACAAGTTAGAATGAAGAAAAGTAGACCTTTCGATTTCGTCGACGAATTCAGAGTTTGGACCTTGCAATTCAAAGCCTGCAATTTCGAACACTCCTCGCTGCCTATGAAATAATTCAGAAAAGGTCGAAAAAAGAGAGGCATCATCAGCATATCTAAGTTTCTGAGGCAACATATTCCAAATTGTTCTAACCCTACCGAAAAGGCTTTTCCTCAATTTTTCTTTTTCCACTGAACTATTCTGATCTTCATTACATCCCTCATAAAATTGTGTTGGGGAGCAATAGCATTAGCCTACTCTTGTAATCACACCAGAAAAGTCCAAAGAAACGAATTATGTGCCTGTAAAAGAGCGGTAATATTTTGTTCTTCATCTGCAGTTCTTTAATGGAAATTCTACAGTAAGAACTACCCCCCCCCCCTACGATGGACACAAAAATTGTACGCAAACAATTGTTTTGTATTAGATGGAGTCTACTGACGTTTTGTTGAGTTGACAATTTTACCAACATAGACCCAAACTTAATATCAGGGATAATATAAGTTTTATAATTCAACAATGCAGTTGTGTCGTCAAAAAAGTGCCTAACTCTACACAGTCTCCTCCAAAGAACATAGCGAATGAACGAATATAGGTGTTATGTATATTTATAAGTAGATAAGAACAATCTACTGTCGAGGTGGAAACCAAGATATTTAAAATCTTCGACAACTTCAATTAAATCCCCTTGGTTGAAAATAACCAAGTTCCAAGATTTTCTTATCCTAGAACCGTAGAAGATTTGCAAATTTTTGAAACTATAGGATAGGAATTCAATTGTTAACCCATATACTGTTGTGCATCTATCAAACTTGTTCACATCTCCCTGAATATTTTGACTGTCGTCATCTTCTCCGAGCCTACGTAACAATACAACAATATCTGCATAAAGTTAAAGTTAAATTAAAATGCAGGAATTCTACATTAGAAAATCATTTCCTTGGCCAGCTCAGTGATTATAAATTAACTTTTCAAACAGCGCATCAAGGGCATTGGGAACACATTTCAGTTGCCTGGAATCTAAAACAAACACAAAGGTCAGATCATGCCCTTTCAACCGCACTGGCAGCAATTGTTGTCAGTTCCACATGGGCAAATCATGCCTATTTCTGCCCATTTGGGCAACCAGGGACAAATTACAGGAAACTTGAGATACTTTTAGTTTTTCACTATTCATTGCAAATAATAGTCAGGTTTTTATATTCAAGCTAAATACTTCCTCATGTAGTGTCCGATCGACGGCCTTAAGCGACTATGAGACTTAATCTATCGAATAAAGACAACGACAACAACAGGATCTAATGGACCTCGCCAGCTTCTCTCTTTATATACTTCTGTTCCTCACCCGGGCTGCTCTCACGAGAACAACAACAATACAATACGTCATATCGAATAATCAATACATAGGTGTGCATACACAATGGGTGTATAAGGAAGGAATAACAGTAAATATATGGAACAAGCAGTATCACACAGCAATAAAAAAGTTAAAATATAGACCACCGAAATACAACGACCTCTATCGGTCAAACCCACCACAACCGCGACCAGCGCGGCTACTCTAGACTTACAAGCGGGACTGGTACAACAGCCGCGTAGCCCCGGCTCTGGTTTAACAAATGTCAATCCAGAGCCGCGCACCATGGCACGGGAGTAAGCTTGCAGCTCACTTTGGCGAGTTCAAAACTTATCAGGCGGCAAGACAAAAGTTTGTTTGGCCCCGGATGAAGAGGGATATCGCCGATTGGGTACGCGGCTGTGAAGTTTGCGCTTCTTGTAAGAGTAGGGGTGGAAAAGGTATAACCCCGTTGAAGAAGGAAATCCATGGTGTGCGCTGGAGCCGCATTGCTTTGGATATCATTGGTCCATTTAGGAGAACCCCTAGGGGAAATAGTTGTGTGATGGTTGTCACAGATTATTTTTCTAAATGGGCTGAGGCTTACCCGCTTCCCGATCACACAGCCGCTACCTGTGCGATGGCCTTGTTTACTGAGTGGGTGCTAAGGTACGGCCCACCGGTCTCCCTCCAGACTGATGGAGCGCCAGAATTTCGTTCAGCTCTTTTAAAGGAGTTATTACTCTTGCTTGACATAGAGCAGTTGATGTCCCTTCCCTATAGACCCCAGGCAAATGGGCAGGTAGAACGTTGGAATCGTGTTCTTGTTGAGCAATTGTCATGTTTGACACAATTTGAGGATTTGAATTGGGATTTGTTGGTGCCCTGTATTGCACATGCTTATAGAGGAGCGGTGCATAAGAGTACTATGTGCACGCCAAATTTGGTGGTATTCGGTACAGAATTAACAGTCCCGGCTGACATTATATATGGTACTCTGACTGGGGACGTTGATTTCCCTTGTCGCAGTGTCTTTGTGGAGGAGATTAAAACGCTATTGCTGAAAGGACATAGATTTGTTAGGGAGCGTTTGGGGCATTCAGCCGTTTATCAGAAACGATATTTTGATAGACGGGCGAGACCCAAGGTTTTCAAATCTGGAGATGTTGTATGGAGGTATGCGACGCCTATGGCTCAGAAGAAATATGGCCCTAAATGGGATGGTCCTTTTGAAGTCATACGTCGTGTGCAGGGTTCTACCTATGAACTCAGGACTGAGGAGGGAGTTCTCAGATGGAATGGAGATTTACTAAAATTGGCTTTTGATGCAGATGGGACTCCAGTGCAGGTTACTAACTTGCATAGAGCATCTGAGTATCAGAAGCAGCAGGTAGCGGGTAAAGACTACTTGAAGATTACTCCTCAAGGTCGTGTCATACCCGGGCGGCATGCTCCTGCCGTGTTACCTGCAGCTAATATAGTTAGACATGTGAAAAGGCGCGGCCGTCCGCCCAATAAACCAGCTTTGTTGTCTGACCAGCCGCCGGGCCTGGGAACGAAGCTGGAAGGTGGCACAGCGGCTGTGGTGTCTGAGAGTTCCAGTGATTCAGATTCTGAGGAAAAGGTAGAAGGTTCACCACTAGCCAAGACTATGGATGGTTTGTTGCGATCAGGTTACTTAGAGGAGCGGCCTAGGCGTCATAGGCAAGCACCTGACCGATTAGGCTATGAGTGAAAAAATTGGGTGAAAGGTGCAAGGAAAAAAAAAAATGACACAACGAGAAGTACTGGTTTAATAATGTCTTACACAAGCATGGCGGGGGTGAAGCTACTCTGTGTGTGGGAGTTATTTAATAAAAAAACATCATAATTACTGTACGTGGTTCAGTAATTGAATTGATTTGGAAAATGTAATCGACTGGCAGGGCATGTAGCCTCTCATTGTCCTGACACCTACTGGGAAATGTGATTGGGCCGAAGCCACGCCCGGGCCTCTTTCCCCTTCCTTGCAGACTCCAATACCGAATCATTCATCAAATTCAAAGTACTCATTTGCGTAGAGATGAGTTTATCCATCCTATCATAGGTCATGCGCCTATTCCTAGTACGGTCCTGAGTCCATTCGGATTGCAACTGACCAATATCCGCATGAACCACTGGAGTCATGGGAGGCAATTTACCATGCAAAAACTCATCCTCATCCGAGCCAATATCCACAATCTCCGGTTTTTTCTTTAACGCACTACGAGGAAGCTTTGACAACTTCCTTCTCATGGTCACTTTCAAATCGGGCGGTTGTACATGTTCATCGCCGCTACTTGAATTAGCTTCTATGCTCGCTTTCACCCGCACATTAGCATCAACATGGGGTTCCAGCGATCGATTGAAATTCAGTTTTGACTGGGCCAACTGATTTTCCAAGTTCTGAATAGTCTGATTCGTTTGCTGCAGAAATTCATCCACAGCCATCAGGTCATCCGGCGCTCCAGTGGAGAGCCGGACATCTTTCCCCTTGTCACCCATCGGCACTCCTCGTTAGAGGCTACCGACGGCTGACACAGGTCTCACCCGTTAGCGAGCAAAAATCCAAAAATGGTCACGGCACCAAATTGTAGTGTCCGATCGACGGCCTTAAGCGACTATGAGACTTAATCTATCGAATAAAGACAACGACAACAACAGGATCTAATGGACCTCGCCAGCTTCTCTCTTTATATACTTCTGTTCCTCACCCGGGCTGCTCTCACGAGAACAACAACAATACAATACGTCATATCGAATAATCAATACATAGGTGTGCATACACAATGGGTGTATAAGGAAGGAATAACAGTAAATATATGGAACAAGCAGTATCACACAGCAATAAAAAAGTTAAAATATAGACCACCGAAATACAACGACCTCTATCGGTCAAACCCACCACAACCGCGACCAGCGCGGCTACTCTAGACTTACAAGCGGGACTGGTACAACAGCCGCGTAGCCCCGGCTCTGGTTTAACAAATGTCAATCCAGAGCCGCGCACCACACTCAACCCATTTTCAAATAGAATTTTAACGGACGAAGAAATCATTTTCTTGCAGGAAAAGGAATGCAGTGGAATCAGTTAGTGTCATTAATTTTTATCAAAGCAAAATTGCAGACTCATGCTACTTGTAAGGGTTAAATACTATAGCGCATGCATAATTGACATCTATAATTTGTAATAATATGACCTAATAAGTTCACGTGTACAGCACAATACCCCTGACTGCAGCATTGGCTAAATGTATAGAGAAATATCCCCCCTTCATCTCATTGCAGTGCATGACCTCTTGTGAATTCACTCAGTATCGGACGGGCGCACCCTGGTATTCAGTATGTGAAGTACAAAGGCCGGGTCCACATCCCACATTATGCCCCGGGGCTAATGTATAGATCCCCCATCGTCCACAAAGTAAGCAGGCCCCGATCTCAATCAATAGTGTGGTGGCCTAATTAGCGTTAGCTTGACCGGTCTGCATCCAGATTCCACCCAACGGGCACATCCCTACCTAACCAACCCTGAGTAATGTTTTCATTGTGAGATATAAGACCAGATATGTATCCTGCGAAAACTAAACAAATACATCTTTACCATCTTGTATTGGTATAATTAACGTTGACGATATCAGACAAAAAGAATAACGACAATAATTGTCGGAGATTAAGGGCCATCTGAGGAAGACAATAATATTTGCTAATTAAAAGGATTAATAAAAACTCCTGTAGGTGGAATGGGGCCTGTCTTTGTGAATGGGCTGAAGTTCCATCAAATTATGACAACTCAGCCCTGGATGAAAAATTTCAAATTTATGACAAAAGGTCAGAATGCTTAATCAGGGGTAAAGGAGAACTTTCACATGAAACTTTGGCGAACATTACAGGATAAATCATCGGAGATAATCAGGCATTGGTGGCATCCAGAATACAACCTATTCACTACATGAAATACAAACAGAAAAGCAAACAAAACATCCCCTTCCCCGGGGACCTGGTTATTAATATTGTTAGCAGCCATTTTTCAAGTGATTTTGTTCTTGAGCTAAGCGTGATCTCTCCACTTAATGACGTTTTGACATCCCCACAAAAAGACCTTTTTAATCAGAAGACAAGTACTCAAGTCCGTTCAGACTCTCATTTTGGAAATTACTGAAACATTCGTGAATGTCCCCTAATGCTTCATTGTTGAGTAAATATTCACTGTTCAGGGTGGGTCACTAAGAAAATTTGAATGCAATTACTGCTATCTGAGCATGCATAGTTTTTATGTAGATCAAGTCAATTTCCAGAGGATATCGCAATTCAATATGGCTGATAGATAAAGTCATGCTTATATTTTTTTTGCCACTTTATGTATTGAATATTTGGTATCGTACAATATACCCTGAGTGTTACATCTCAGGTCTCAGTAGTTCATTCATTCTTTTTAAATAACATAGAAGAGTATGCGTTTCGCTGGAAGCATGGAACGAAACGTATTGATATCAAATTGATATCTCCATTGAAGTAGATTTCGGACACGTCATGATGGTGAAAACGACATAAGTATATTTGGTATGAGCAGTATTTTCATAAAAAGGGCTTATGGGGATGTGATGAGTGTCGCATTTCCAATTGGGATATTCTCAAATGAAGTATGTCTAATACGTCGGATGTATGGGATAAATAAGGTTAAATGTCCTCAATTATTATCTGCTAAATGTAATGTTTGTTTATTTAACGAGCTTTTATTCAGGTTACATTCAAAATAAGATTATTCGGGTTACATGTAAAATAAGATAAGACCTTCTTTTCATAGTAGTAATTGATCGTGCAACGTTTGCCTATATAAATACAAAATATAGACTCTATGAAATTATTTCTTGAAATGTTCATCGTCAAATATGCAACTGGGCACATTTTCATTTGCAGATATTAACAGGAGAGACAATAACGGAGACTCCCCTGAAAGGATTTCGTCAAGAGTGAGTTTTGAGACTAAACCTTTCATCAAGGAACGTCTGATTATAATGAGACACTACTCGTCCTTTTTCGGACTGTGAGTTTACAAATAACTCTAGTTATTGAACATCTATTAAAGCAATCTGTATCCAGGCACCAAGAAATCGAGTCAAGATATGTAACTTGAATGGGTCTTCTCCGTTATGCATCTTGACTTGAATTCCTATTCCACCACGGCCTCAGAATATGAATTGCTGGGAACTCTCACAAACAACAATTTCATATGTCACCACAGATATTGCTATTTTTGAGATACTGGCTAGCATTACATGTCACTGATGTCTTATTATATGTATCATGTTCGGAAAATTACATCCCGTCCCAAACAACACTGGTGTGATACATCAGAAATTGATTAAAAGCCATTATACCGTAATCCCCTGATTGCTTTTATGTCTCGTAGATTACACTTCAATTGCTCTATAATTGGTCCTCGGCCAGACATATATGTAATGTATAACTTCAGTAAATAGGATGAAACGACTTAATTCATCCATCTCACCTCTCTTATCAGACTGTACATTAATTAGATAGGAATGTTCGTTCATTATTTTTCATATATCAGCACTCATACCATCTCATTTTTCACTCATCTGTCACATATATCTGATCCGGGACGATGTATAATGATTTAATGTCAAATTTACCTGTAGGCATAATAGTTTGGAAATTAGAAAGATTCACTCTAGATATACTGATTTTGTAATTTACCGATTACAAATACCTCGATGTATAAACAGAATATTTACAGGGCACAGCGAAAACCACCCCTGGGGTGAGCGTGTCAACTATTGACAATAATTTCTGAATAAAAACATGTTAACAAAATATATTGTGGGAGAAAACAATCGCAGGCTTATGGAGTCTTTAAAAAATCAATTTTTAAGAAAGTCTTTCTCACAAATATTCACCAGAAAACAAAACCATCTGAAAGGGAATCGAAGGCGACGTCTTACTTCACATCCATTCTATAATAATTGGCCTTAGAGTCAGTGTGGTACTGGTAAAATGTGAAGAAGAAAGTTGATTATTACCATCCTGATTATAAGGACCATTGTTTTGCGGTAAAAAAGTGGCCCAGAGAAATTTCAAACCCTGCCATGATCCATTTGCAATGCAATTTGAATATTATTTTCTTCGATGTGTTATTCTTAAAATAGAAGGACAACGAACAAAAGGATTCTCTTGTCCACAGCTGCTAAGGAGGAATGGAATGGAATCAAATATTATTCCATTTTCCATCAATGTCATAACCATTATACTGATCCTTTAATAACGCCAATAATGTTGCCGACTCCATCATTTTGTTCTTTCCGTTTTGAAATATATAATATATGCTATATAATAAATCTTTGAATTCAAAATAAGGTATATAAAAGTGTTCTTGATGGACGCGGATTTTTGATAGACATAGTTTATTCAAAGGACATGGTTTCAAACCACATTATAAATTCGATGACGAAGCTGAAAACTCCTACGTTTAAAAGCAAACACCTGTCCTGGCGTTTGAGGTATTATCCCCATCACAACGAGTGTTAGTTAGGCCTAACAAATTACATCTTTTTAAATGTCCCTTTTCTGCAAGGACGGAATCCTTTTCAGTAGAATATTGCTAATGGTTTTCATACATTGGAAGAACCGACACCATAATTTCTAAAACCGATCATGGCGTTGAAAATTCAAGTGGTTGTCTTCCCACAGCTTTGCTCCATTTATGAGATTTCCCTGAAAACATCTGCCTAACGTTTCTCAGTGTAAACAATAATTTGATATTTTTCTCCACGTTCGCAGTGTGGTGTTCATTCGAACCTTTTTCGCCTTGCCAATTGAGTTACGGGCGATCCCCTTTGCCTTAAGTGAGATCCAGCATCAATTTCAATCTCCATCGCATTTAAGCGCCAACCGTCGTTGCAGCATCATAATAGGGGAATTTTTACCCCAGAATTCTCCTGCTGCTCCTTCTGACAAATGTTTTCTTTACTGACATGAAGAATGAGAACTAGCATTATACATCGGAAAAACATGGATTGTTTTCTGGAATTCCTGAGGAAAATCCAATAGAAATACAGGTCATGTATTAACTTGGTCTCGATTCCGCTCTGAATCCTGACAAACACATCAAGTGGTTCACAACCAAACGTAGGGTAATAAAATTTCGTCTCTTTTAAATAACCTAATACAGATCAGAAGGTTGTGCTATTGACGCATGGGGAGTCTATTCATGAGATTCAATGGATGGAATTCAAATAATGTCAATCATTGGCTTCTATGGCTCTCCTAACAACAACCTCAGACTGTGGACAGCAGTATCGGGTAAGTTTAGTTAAGGTAATTCCGTATCCGTTCTAGAATGTCCATGGACATAAGTAGTCGTTCTAGCCGATTCTCATTTGAGTGCAAAAGAGTCCTCCGCGGCGCAAAATCGCATGAGAATCGGCTTGGTGGACTGGGCCTTCTAAGAGAATCGGCTTAGTGGACTAGACCCTAATCGCTTCTGTGACTTCTTTTAGAATGGAATGACTCACAAATGAGATTCACAATAACTATTGTATTCGCTGTTATTTCCTATAGACCAAAAGACCATCAAATAGGCACTGTAATTGATAGCATAACCTTATGAAGTGTATTTGCTATATATATAAATACAAATTTGTATAAAGACTTTTTTAAGCACTAAAGTTCGCACGGCATGATATATTTTAATGGCCACCCTTTCTTGAACGTTCAGAAATCGTTCTTGACTTAGGTTTATGCCTTTCAAGTAGGATGCGCTGAGCCAGAAGTTCCAGAGACGCAATAACTCGCTGCCCATAACATGTGAAGCTCATTTTGACGTATACATAGATTTACCCATATCATTGACACTGCATGGATGCATAAAGAATAGTAAAACTTTTAAACGGATCCATATTCATAGGTGTTTGTAGACCAACAGTTAGTGTGCCATCTGGTTCCTATTCAAAACTGTGGATGAAAATCATAATGACGCACTGCAAAATTGTTGCATAAAACAGCACATTCTAGATGAAGTATTTTTGTTGAGACACCACGAAACACCTGCCTTCGGTGGCGCGGCGCGTGGTGAGAGTGAGTGAGGAGAAGCAGTCTAAGGAACAGAAAATACCCCAAGGTTCAGCAATCTTTATCATGCGTCTCTAGAACACAATACAATCTCAGTATGGTGCAAGTGAGCTTGCCGCCAGCATATAATGACATATCATTCACAGCTGCGAAGAAGTGGTTATTGGGCCCCAAGCTTTGGGGCATAGAATCTGACCTATTCTAGGAGTGATTGGTGTAATGACGTAGTGACCTCCAGTGGATCGGGATGTGAATGAAGCGACTGGATGGGTATGTTGGGAGTAGAGTGCTTGCAGCATGTAAGGACCTAATAGGGAAGTCCAACTTTAGGGGAGTTTCACGCGGAAAAGAATCTATATATGCATGGAAATTAATTACTATTAAAATTAGACATTAAAGGCGATTATACCAAAGAGATTATGGTATCATATATCAGGTACTATAGCAATAATTGATAATAATCAACATTTTTTTTTAAATATTTTTATTGGCCTTAAATTTAACATCTCTGATCTTTAAGAGCTAGAAAATACGCATGACTAACAAATGTAGTTTTCTTTCGTGCGTCGCCAAGAAATCCAAATAACGATCCTAATTACTTTCTCAAGTTCATGTTGGTTACAATAGATATTACACAATATAATAATACACATTACATAATAGGAAATCTCCCATCAAGTCATTTGTTCCACCAATAGATATTGTCACCGCATTTTATAACATAATATCATATAAACCTAGTATCATACAAAAAAATATTTTCTTATCTTATCCTATCTTATCATATAATTTCATAGGTGAACTGATATGGATACAAGGCAATGTAAAAGAGATAAAAGGAGAATGCACGTTGGGGAGTGAGAGGGCTGCGAAGGACAGGATGACAAGAGTGCTGCTCAAGAGGAAAGGGTGTGTATGGGTGTCTATGCGATGGCCTTCTCAGAGTCACTCCTCCTTGTCTGCAAGTGTCATGCCCACTCGTTTATCCAAGGCTGGGAGATGTAGGAGGGGGAAATACAGCGAGGTCAGCTGTGCCCATAGTGATGGCAGACACAGGGGGCCCAAAGATCTCTTCCTAAGTAAATTACCACCAGTGGGCGCTTATTTTATCCCCAGGTCTCAGTTCTAACCTGTAATTAGACTCGTTTAGCGGAGATGACCACATATCTGCCAGGCTTCGCATCGTATTATGGATTTTTCTCTCAGTTCCATTCGACAGATATTATCAACGCCAGGGTGTGTAGGAAAGGGGCAACTGCGAAAGGGCTGGAGGAGGGCTGCACGAATGAGAGCGGGGTAGGCGAAAAAAGAAAAGGAAAACCTGCGGTTGGAAAAAGGCAGTTTATACTAGCAACGGAGAGAAAACATTGAAAGGCAGGCTAAGGTAAATCAGTGCAGATGAGAAGAACGTTATAAAACTAGTAGCTTTAGAAAGACTGAGTTTCAGGTCAAAAGATATAAAGATAATGTGTCTGTAAAAATGAGGCGAAAAGAAGGAACATAAAAAATGATGTACAATAATTGAAACACCCCTTTTTAATATCAACCCCAGCTGATGCAAAATATATGAGTGCAGTGACGAGGATAAAGGATAACGCTTTTCATTAAACTGTGCTTTCCTGTTGCATCGAATCAGATCTACTTTATGAAAATGATGGGGATCTAAACATGAGCAGAAGACCTTTAAGAGAGAGAAGTAAACCTCACTCAGGAGGATGGGAAGTCAGAGAGAAAGATCAGCCCATGGAGTTTTGACACTATGTACACTCATACAGTACTTATATGGCTATAGAAAGAGATCATATTGAACCTGCTCTCCTCGTATTGAGACTGCTTCGGATCCAGCCGCCACGGGCCCATTTCAGCCGCCAGGCATCTGACCAACTCCAAACACAGGCTCTTATTGATTGGTTTTGATCCAAATCGCAGTTTTATTGTTGGCATAATTCATGCGAATAGGACCCCAATTCAGTCTAATAGTGGAGGGGCACACCCATGCCACTCAGAATCGGAGGCAACACACATCTGCGCCGTGTATTCAAGCGTGACTCTGAAAATATCAATAGTGGTTGAAAGCGAGTGAAGCAGAGGGAGTTCTCCCTCTCTCTCCTCTCTTATCCAAGCAAGCCATTCTCTCCCACACACACTTTCACTCCCCCACACCATCTCCTATTTAATCAACAATCTATGCGAGCCGGCCTCGGGCTCAACGGGGGTTAAGTAAATGTCTTGGTGATGACATTTTACTATTTTCCTAATTTAGGAACAATTTGGGATGTGCTAGAAAACGAATAATTCTCTGATAACTGACTTTAATCTCATCCTCCTCCCCCAGGCTTTTATCAATGCATACATTGTTATTATCGTTGGATGGAAGGGGTGGCAGGCTCTACCATATATATAATTCACACTCTTTTGATTTCGTATTTTCCCAAATAAACTATAGGTGATTATTGGAATGAATCCATTCTAGAAAAAAAATAGTTCAAGATAGGACATGAATATAAATTTACGCGATCAACGACGCAATTAGAACATAGGAGCCAGTTGCCTGGGTAAAACTCCACTTTGCTAATTGACTTCGATTATTCGAGGCCGACCTCTGGTCTTACTCCATTCACCACGGGTATTTGACGTTTTTCTTGCGCTTCCCGTTAATTTTAAGTACATTTAACAATGAACACCGGAAATCCTTAATAATTGAGTCCACGAAAACGGAACCAAAAAGCCGCCGGATTTCAATTAAACTGTTCCGGGCGTTTGCTACCGCTGAGATTAGCATCTAATATTTATTATGTTCAAGGTCTGTCGACTCTGGGGATGTGAACATGTCCTTTGATTATAGGTTATCCTTTGCAAGGTGTTCATTTGTGGTCAAGGGTCAGGGACATCGTCGGATGCACTCGATGCACTTTTGGTGTTCAATTGGCTAAGGTCCAGTGGGAGGCGTTACGGTGGACAGGTAAGTCAATAACTTCTGTCATTACCAAATCCTTATTTATGCCACCTGAAATGTGCTTTGTAAACGGAATTTAGTAATATAAGTTTTGTCGTTATGAACTATGTCTGGTCGATGTGACGTTGATACTAATTGAATTATATCAATGCATTCAATTCAATTTATTAGATTTCAAAGAAAATGTCCTCCCCAAAATGGCCCCACTTTATGAATGCTGACAATAATTACGAGGGAAGACGATATCAATATTAGGTAAATCGTTTGCTGCGGAAAGTTGCCAAAGTTGCTTAGAATGGCCACTAGGAGATTTAAGGCTGGCAGTAAGTAAAAAACGATATTATAGCTAGTTAAATTGTTGGCTTTTAAAATTTGCTGCTGCCGGATGAATAAAAATGATGTGGGTGGTTGTTGGTTTTTATGACAGCATGGGTTTTGAGGGATAGGAACACGAAATATTCCTCGTGGCTGATTTTTTCCAGTTTAACTAAATTTGTTATGTGGCAAATAATTGATGTAGATGCAAAAAGCACAATCTCACGAAAAGCTGCGTTTGAAATTCGAGAGACAAGGTAAACTTCGGATCACATAGTTAGAAAAAGAAGAATGCGATACTTGAGGGAGTATTGGTCCTGTAGTGGTCTGTAAATTTCTGCCGACAATTATTATAGTATCAAGAACCTTTTATTCACCTTACAGTTTCAGAAGATCTTGATTTAATAATTCGTATGGGACGAGTATAAGAAAATAATATTTGGGCATATTCTATAGGGTGAATCTAAGAGTAAGATCCATACGAGTCAAGCAGTTAGCTTGCTTCCTTGATAAGATACGGTGTATTCTTATATCATACGAGGCGGCATGTGCGAAGGCGTGTCATGGCCACCCATCTTTAAAACAGCGTTAGCAGTACACTATTGTCTGTCAGAGACAGGCTCAAGTTTCACTTTCCCTGCCACAATAGCTTTGACAACAATGATTCTTCTCGATTCATCTCGCGAAATGTATCTGACGAAATCGTTATTACTACTATCAGTTGAGGGGGAAGTTAGGTTTACAATGTGAATCGATTATATCTGGAATCGCTGTACATGTGCAGTGTGTGTATTCTAGAGATTAAGATTAGTAAGATTCAAATGGTGTGGTATTTTATAAGGTGAGTCATGGTGAAAAAATATGACGTTTTGCTCTCTGCCAGTGGTTCCAGTAATAAAAGCAAGTCTTACTATTAGCCATCTAGGTTGGGATTGCTTTTCAAATGTAGCTAGTCCTGCCGCATGTAAATATATTCATCAAAGCCCTTTGTGATGACTCTCCAAATCCTACACTAATCTTGATCCAGACAGGCCAATCATGGTGGCCCAGAAGGCATTTCCATATCACAAGCTGGGGCACAGGGACCGGATCGCTTCTGGGGCTATTTGGGGACTTCCGGCGTCCCGTGGAGATGTCCATAACATAACTGGGCTTGCTTCATTGTTTTTGCCGGCGATATGTTCGCCAGCAAACCAGATCTACGGCTCCAATACCGGGCCCCAGATAAATCATAGTGGTATCACTCGGAGAGGCACATTTCCTGAGGGATGGGTTCGCGGACTTATACTAGAATACCACATCGCTATAGCGGGATTCTAGCCTTTAATGCTTAGCCTTTACTTGAAGCATCCCCGATGCTAACACTAGGATTGGTTCCATTGTGAATTCCTTTTCATTCTCATTGTAACCCTTGATCCTTCCCTGCTGCCTTTTTGCTAGCTTTACCTTTGTAACAAGAGGGTTTGATGCCTTTGTCTCTGCCCTGACATTCTATCTTAATGCCTGTTTTGATCAAACGGGTTATCTGAAGCGGTGAACCAGGCCAACACAGATCAAAGAGATACATGGGAAATATTGCACATAAAGATTTCATTGGCGCAAAAGAATTAAGCGCTCAGGACGGAGATACCACCTTACATCTAAATGCATATATTTTGATTTATAGCCAATAAAAAGCGCATAAAACAATGATGTGAAGAAGATCTAGGAGAGCGGGAATAAAAGGAGAAATCGTGATGAATACATTGTGGAAAGAACTATATATAAGGGCCTTAAGGAAAACTGGTGTTGAAAGAATTGACCTATCCAGACGGAAGAAAAATGTATGGCCATGATGCACATATAAGAAGTGCGAAATGTTTATTCTGTCTTGTTATCATGTCAAAAGCCTACATGTCGTTGAGATGATATAAAACATGGTTCCTTCTTCAGATAAACTGCCCCTGACAGGCTATACCATCCTCCTGCCTCTCTCCCACCCC
Organism: Sthenelais limicola; assembly: GCA_942159475.1. Lineage (NCBI taxonomy): Eukaryota > Metazoa > Annelida > Polychaeta > Phyllodocida > Sigalionidae > Sthenelais > Sthenelais limicola. The sequence goes on along the minus strand of OW804096.1, from coordinate 107,851,392 downwards.
TCTTCCTCCTTCTCCACCTCCTCCCTTCTCAGCTTGTCTATGTCTACGGTCCCACTAGAGGATGAGGAGAAACAGCAAGCTTTAACGCTTAGCAACAGCATGGCTGGGTTTTCTTTATGGACAGGACACTTTGGGCCCAGGGACTGGTTCCTGTTTGGCCAACTGTGCCGCTGATATTTGCCGCTGAAGCCGGTTGGCTTGTGAGGGAATGGTGCATAAACAGTGTGGTTTATTGGATAACGATGTAAGCATGGCGAGCCTACAGGGAGAGGTTGTGTTAGCCGGACGGCAGGCACTGTGGGGTTGACATCAGCCAGTGTTTGAGAAGGGCTATCATTGCTCATTGTGTATCAACAGTAACACACTACCAGCTATTGACAGATTATATAGCTGTGTCCCCCACCTCAGCGAGCCCCCAAAACGCACTCCTCCTATATACAGACACCCACACACAAATTCACACTGTCACTGACACATAAACTGCCGTTCAAATATGTTCTCACAAACAGAAGTGGGGACAAAGAGGGGACAGACAGAGAGAATGAGCAGGGGAGATAATGCGTATAATATTCAAACTAAAAGGCAGCAGTAAGGGAACTTCAGGAAGCCCAAAAAAACTTATAAATTAAAAGTAGAGAAAATGTAATAACAGTTTGAACAGTATTACCACTTAGTAGAAAAGAGTGGAAGAAGAAGTAGAAGAAGATGATGATGACGAAAGGAAAGATCTACCCTGATACATATATATATATGATATAATAATGATAATGAATTATATACTTTGCCAAGAAAATATAGATACAAAACAACAGGTAGTACACTCCAATGTACATTTATTTCTTTTAAGGACCGATGTGGACTCATATTATTTTCATTTGCCACACATAATTAATCATGATACCAGCCAAATCTACTTTTTGTTAGATAAAAACTTGTAATTCACGTAATATGTCAGTATGCCAGATTAAGCAGATTCCCTCCTGAATGTTCAATAATTCTCAATTGTTTAGAATAGGTTATCTATATACACCCCCAAAATGAGAATTCACAGCAGATTGCGGCAGAAGTGGCTACAGCATTTCAAAGACAAGTATGTTTCTTCATATTATAGGAAGGCAAAAATATACGGAGGCAAAAGATCACGATTTTTAGACCAGAGGTAACAAGTGCAAGATGTCTCAGGTCACAATGCTACGAAACACTGATCAAGAGAACGTCTAGGGTTCACCATATTTGTCCACAAACAACGAGTAAGCTTCACTGAGAAATGATTCCACAATTTAGCCCCAGGCCATATGAAAGGCGAATGCACCAAAAGGTTCACATGTGACTGCGTCCGGCTCGTGGAGGCAGCAGAAAGTCTGACGTCTGTTTATTTACATAGCATGTCTAATTCATAAAGGCAATTCAACACTGTAGAAAACAAGGCCAGGATGAAGGAGGTGTAGATGGAAGTCATGTAAGTGGGTTGGATTGAACAATATATGTTCTAGATTTTTTTGTTTGTATCAAACAAAGAGTTCATGTTTCATTTGTCATGAGAAGTGTTTCTTTCTTGAAATTAATGATGGAGGTATTTCAATATAAACGCCAGTGTTAATTTCTTAACATTAATGGGGAGGTTTTTTTTATATATTCGTCATAGTCATGAACGTTCTGCTTGATGAATTCTATACGGACTTCTAAAATGAATTCTACAATGGATTCCAGAGGTAAATTATGATGGAGCTAAGGAGTAACTAAGTGAATCGCTCGAGTCAAAGATAAGCTATTTAAATTTGATCCAAATACATTCATTAGGTAGTAAAGAATCTTCTCGTGCATGAATACTGCAATTGGGAACACAGGGTACAATCCCTGATCCTATATTAGAAACAGCAGAGGGCGGATTAACATAGAATTCTTAACTGAATATCTCACCCGTGAGCCTATTTCACTATAACAAACCTGTTTTTCAAACCAGACATGTATTGGACCTATTACATGACTAGTTGTAAGCATAATTGTATTTGTTGATACGCTGTATAAATATCCTAAATAATGATATAAAAGAATTCAGTTGACCAATTATGTTATTTTTATCACCTATTCATTTATAATGGGGAACATGATATAGTGTTGCATGTTCAATGAATGTATACATAGGGATAATATCATTGTAACCATGATGTGTATAAATACCGGTGTTTATATATTTTATATGTCCTCCAATACTATCTATGTCATATAAAATTTCTCATGTAGACCATGTTCGACTCTGACCTTCCAATGTGATAGCATGATGATGCTCCATGTGTTTTTAGACACTGATTCAACTGTCCTACCTTAAATTAGATAAATGTAACTTTAGTGCGGTACATGGACCCTAATGCAGGCGGCAAGAAGTAGGATATGTCCCTTGGGATCGTTTATGAACGTAGTAACCACAACCAACAGCGTTTGGAAAAAGTAAATTGGCTATAAAATCCGTGACTCATCCGGGACCTCTGTATTGTCAATCGTATACAACAAACAAACTACTGATAAAAATGCTTCAGGAATTGAAGAGTTGTCTTCACGAAGAAATGACAGAGAACTGATTATTTTGACTTCCATGAGTCATGGCGCGCTTGCTATTTGTCTCGCCATGAATTAATTGAGAGTGACTGTATTCAATCAATACATACAACCTTAATCAACCTTTGCGATAACCGCTCATCCACTTTACACGCTTTCTGCACCAACGTGGAAATTATAACTGTCGGAATTCCATGAGCTGTATTCATTTATTCATTGTTGGCGAGAGCACAACAGGACAAATCTCCGCCGAGCAGCGGGTTTTTTTCAAGCATTATATTAATGCTATTGGATCAGGCTACTATTACAAGACTACTTACAAACAACTTGTTTTTCTGTACAGAAATACATAATCATGAAGGAGAATCTAATATTATATTGATCAATGTTCGATGATGCCCTTAAGATCTCCTGGTTTTAGTGTAACACTACCAGACATATTATTATCAATATTTCAGACTCTCTATGATTCTCTTTCTATGAGACATGTAATACGTGTGTATCTTGGGGCTCATCTCAATCTGATGGCAGATCCTAATCTATCAACCAGATCAGACAAATAATGCCTGCCTGTCGGCTAGTGAATGGATATATATGATTGAAAGTAACCGTATATAACGAGCATTATATCTTACCCTCGACAAGTGCTCTACTCGAATTTGGCCAATTATACCCCAGCTGTTTGTCAATGGATGAGATGGAAAGTAACTCTATAAAACTAGCATTACATCTCTCCCAACTGTATTAACTGGTCCTCTGGTATCATCGTATTCATTAACATTCACATTCACCAGTTTATGAATGCTTGTGATATATGATACATCATGCAACCGACCTCCTGCCATTTGAGAGGGCCATGAAAATGTATCATTATATTTAGCGTCGTAGACTTTGGAGCATGAGTTTTCGATTAGTATATGACAAGCCATACCTCGGTTTGCTTGTCTCTCTCCATTACATACTGGCATATCCTATTCCCTCCTTTCGATATAACTTTCGTATTCAAATTTATTTATATAGATGCCTTCTTTGCAATACAGCTTGTCCTCATTGTTCCCATCAGATTGCTAAAATAATTGATCGCATTCATGAGTAGACCTATGTTGCGAAGCCTCGTCTATTTCAGAAACCAAAAACTAGGTGGTGAGTAGTCTATGAAAATGTGCTTTCGACACAGGCTAATGTGGGGGATGCGTTGTTACGTGTTCACGAATCATGACCAACAATTTTCTGATATATTAGCATAGAGTATCTTGAATTAATAATTATGTTAAAAACCTGATATTTGATCGTTATGATATCTAAAGCGCTTTATGTATCAAATACTATATCTTATTATGTAATCGCTTACCACCCTTTTCCGGGTGGCTTTATCAAACTCATTGCATTGCAATGAGAGGATTGAGCATACTTGGTATATTACTAAATAGTATTACTTTCTTGCTATTACTTATATATCATATATGAATAATGGACCGACGCAGTCATAAAGTTGCATGGAAATATACAACGTTGAAAAGACAGACCCTATTTCTTATCGTGGCTCTGACAACCTATCAATTATTCAAAGGACGTCACCTCATATATCAATGACAATCATAGCCTTAATAAGATGCTAGATGCGATTCCCTAATCAGGAAGCAGAGTAGTTTTAAAGGCTCATCCAAACTTGCTAGCAAATGAACAGTGGCCGTGGAGATTATGACAGGTTTCTCTGTTTGATAGGCGAGAGGCAGTCTGAGACTCGAAGATAGGTGTGACTAGTGACGCCTGGTGGACAAGTTCTATACCAGCAGTTCTATACCTTGAGTTTTGATCTAATCGGGTCTTTGTAGAGGGCGATCATCAATCAAGATAAAATCAGCACCTGTACGTGCGGTTCACATAGGCTGCCACACACGTCTAAATTAGTCATTCCACAGTCCAGAGGCTCCGGGAAACATTGCAGGGTTTATCATTACCCAAGGGTGCTCGCTAATCTGCCGCCATCCCAGATTAAGAAGTAACTGGAGAGCCTGTGTTCCTGTAGGGGCTAGATGGATGAAGCCCATGGGGGTTTCTTGGAGTCGTCTAGGCATCCCTTCAATACGCACATTGCCCTTTAAGGGCTGGTCCCAAATTCATGTCTAGCGAGAAGGTCCCACATGAGGGTAAGCTGCGTGGTTCTTATCTCATGGTTTGGAGTTCATACACTGCCGAGATCGTTCTGTACAGCAGACTTATACCTGAGTCAAGTAGGCCGGACCAGGCATGAGCTATTGATGACCATCAATGCACCAGCCGTCATCACTACCCTGACAGCAGTCATCATACTCTGTTTGCTTACATATGTATAGGCTATACTCCGGCGTAATAACTACATTTACATAGGCATAAGACACTGAATACAGCGCGCACATTGAGTATAATTTACTTATGAGTGTGGATACCTGGAGGGGATATAATATGTACATTGAAACAAAGGGTTCTCATCCTCATACATCTGATCCTCATACACTTCATTACTAATAAACTAAAGTAGGGTATCCACTTACAAGTAAAATGGAACCGTAAAAACGGGACCGTAAACAGGAGCTTTTGATGGTAAATTTTCGTATGGTATCCACTTGCCAGTAAAAATTGCACCTAAATTGCCATGTAAATGGCCCCCGTTTACCTTGCCTTGTATCCACTACTACGTAAACGCATCCACAGTTGGTGAAAAATAATTACAAACGAAAATATAAAATACTTTTTTTCAGTTTTCTCTAATACTTTCACTCGAAGGGGAGTGCTATGTCTATCAGGTTCCAAGGAAGGAAATATTTAATGCTCTTAATGTTTTATTAACCACATATTGAACCGAGTTCAAAGCAAGCGGGAAATCATGAGTTTGGAGAATGAGTTTGGAGGTGGAGTGATACAACACAAAGCCGAAGGCTGAGTGTTGTATCACTCTGCCGGAAAACGAGTTCTACATTTTCCTTGCCCGCGTAGAACGAGTACCATAAGTTTATTAGTATACTAGCAAAGTACCCGTCCTCCGGACGGTCACCCTCTCTCCCCACACTTCCCCCTCCCCCTCTTTTCCCTCCCCAACTTCTCTGTCTTTCATACCTGTTTCTCTCTCCCAACCCCATCTGTGATTCCCCCTCTCCCTCCCCACTCCTCATACTCCCCCTCCCCGCTTTATCTCCTTCCCCTCTCTCTCTTCCGCTACATCCTCCCCCCCTCTTTTCCCTCCCCCTCTTCTTTCCCTCCCCCTCCCCTCTCCTATTCCCCCACCCTCTCCCTTTTCTTCACTCTCCGCCTCCTACAGCCTCTCCCTCCCCTCTCCCTCTCCAATATCCCCACCCTCTCCCACCCTTCTTCTTCACTCCTTTTTTCTCTCCCCTTCCCCTCTCCTATTCCCCTCCCCCTCTGCATGTAGTTAGGTCCCCCTGGAAATGACGTAGTTGGCTGTGGGAAATGACGTAGTATCCCACAGGACCTTTCCCAGGCTATAAAAAAAAGTGTGGAGATCCCAATTTAAAAAAGGCTTCAAAATCACATTTTCACCCCAGATACCTTCACAAACCACATATAATGTCCCTTGCACAAGGTCAACGGACCTGTACACACAAAAAAAACAGATTGTAAAACAACAAACTCTAAGAACATGTGAGACAAAGAAACACCACTTTTCTACCTCTTCCTGTATATTATGTGGATGCAGCAAAAATCGATTTGATGCTTTATGGGACAATGCTCGAAAATTCTTTTTCCACCAACTTCCATCTGTTGAGGATTTCATTGAGCAGTAATTTGTGGGCGGGTAAACATCTCTCTACCCCTACACCCCCCCCCCCCCCCGGCTCTCTCTTTTTCCCTCACTTTCACAGAGAGGCGGGGGTGGAGATAGAGATCAGACAGAGAAAGGAAGGGAGCGGGGAGAGATTGAGTAAGATGGCAGCGGATTCCTATTTGATACATTACTCCTATTTGATACATTAATGGAACTTGATTATCTATTAGACATTAAGACTAGAGCTCTATCTTGTTTTGATACAAAGAAAGGGTGATATTTCATAATTTAATTGTGTGATTGAAATCATTTGACCTTCTTTCTTTGCGGGCAGGTAAATTTACGTGTGGACGTGTAAATCTCTGATTTTACCTGCCGAGTTGGCGGGTGACGAAAAAAGTTAATTTCACACACTGTAGGTCCCCCTGACAGGTTGTGGGAAATGACATAGTGTCTCACAGGGGCTTTCCCAGGCTATAAATAGAGTGTAGAGATCCCAATTTAAAAAAAGCTTCAAAATCACATTTTCTCCCCAGAAACCTTCACAAACCACATATATAATGACATCCAGACAGGGTCGACGGACCTGTAGAGACCAACAAAGTAGATGGGGAGACACCAGATTCCGAGAACATGTGACATAAAGAAACCCCTCTTTTCATAGAAATCGCTCTACCCGTATAGTATATGGATGTGCCCCTTCTTCCTTTAGACGTGACATAATAAAACAAGTCCCATCGATAAAGCACTAGTTCTACATCAGTTTACAGATATGGAACTCTCTGTTATAGAAAAGGGCATGGCACCTCTACCATGTAGTTCTTCCGCTAGACCCTAAATAATAGTAAAACAAAGTGATATATTTCGAAGTTTGTTACAAAAAAAATATTTTTGACAGGGTATAGATTACAATGGCAGATCAATGTTTTTTTCCAAATGTCATTAATAAAGTTGCTAAATATCAGTCGTTAGCAACCACTACATTTACTTTAAATACAAAATATAATAAGAATTGAATAATAATAATTTGTCTTTACCATGGAGACCCAGATATATCGATAATCAAAACTATCCGTAGTATAGTTTTTAACAGAGTAAGTTCGACGGGAAGGCCAGTTATTTTTGTAATTTACCGCGCCACACTGATACGGCTCGCCGCCTCTGTGGTTGGTAAAGAATTTGGGGGGACAGGCTGATATGGCCTTGCTGGTTCAACCTCTCTTTTTTCTTCCTATACCATACCAAAGTAAGCTTGGAATAGTGTGGGGAGAGGGTTAATGATAAGACAGGAGAAGCTGTCCCTCAAATCGGGCCCCTCCCCCGAGCACAAATCATGACCCAGCTGTTGTTTTTATCAGGAGGTGAGAGTGATTAATGGCATTCCGTTATCCACACATCCCAATCAAAGAAGTATCACCGCAAAATAACTAGTTAAATACTATATCAACAACTGTTTATGTTTTATATGGTACGGTCAAACGTAATGAAATTTGTATCGCTATCAGATATGATGCCAAGAACACTAAGCCCAGTCCACAGATACACTATAAATTATCATTCCCCTATGGCAAATACTATTTTGTTGTATGAAATGGAATTATGAGTTCTTGTTCTGATGGGTTAGTACATGGTATCAGTCTTGAAGTGTTTCTTGTCTGTAAAGAATATAAATAAAACCTTAATCACTCATAAGAGAGGGTGTCACACCAAAATAAACAGTTCCCATTCAATTTCGTGAAGCAGGATATATATATCAACAAATTCTCAACATGTGTAAGCATTACCAGGAATCCCGAGATGTGAGCACATGAATACCACAGGATCTAAAAATTCCATGGACTGCAATGATGAAGTTCTCTCTCACGCTACCAATAATCAGGTTGATTATAATACATTTATATAATCTGCATTGCAATTGGGTGTAGAAATGTTGGTAGAATTTGACGGTTGACAATTGATCTGCATAAGTTTATAGAAAGCAGGAAACGTGACATATTCCACGAATGTAATTCCACATAGTTGAATATGGAGACTATTAAACGACTATAATGGAATCATGAGACCCATCTTGTAACATAAGGAAAGAGTTGAAAGGGACTGATTGTTGAGGCATTTCGGTCCGGAAATGCCAGGTTACAATAACAAATGGAGTAAATATACCTTCTCTGGAGATACGAGATCTAAACTAAAGAGCTGTTTTCATTTTGAAAATAAAGGCTGTCAGTAAAAAGGAATCAGTCATCCCGTCAGACTCAAAGGTAAGCGGAGAGCCATCTTTTGAATAGATGAGTTTCGTTGCAAGAAACCAAAATATGAAAGCTCCCGAAAGACCCATCAAAAGCACCTTTAGCTTTGGTCCCTTATTTTAGGGATTAATCTAAGCTTTCTTTTATCTCGCAGTTTCGGCGATGGCCTTTGACGTTGAGACATCAACCAGGGTTATACGAGAATCTGAATTTGTAATTTGACAGCATATAGGGAATACTAGGAATATTACTATGCATCTATTGTGACGACGTAGATATATGAAAAGTATTATGTGAACGCAAAGAATCGTGAATTATCCCGAGAATAACACTTCATTAACGTCATTCAATTCATTAATGTAAGCACCCTGTGATCTCTTGAACAAATCTAATGTTTCTGGATGAATGAAATAGGTTACGGCATAATAGTCCCGGATATCAAAGAGTACCTCTCTTACGTTCTGAGGATGGTAAGCTAACATACTATCTCATTGAAAGGAATATCACAAGTTCAAGGGGAGTATGCAAAGAGAGAAAGCACACAAAGGTGGGTGATGACTAGGGTGGAGATCTTGGGACGCTGAGGCAACCAAGCGAGCAATGGTGATCGCTAGTAGAAGCAAAGATATGGGATGATGCATCACAACCAGGTGCGGCGTCCAGGTGAATGTCATCTGTCAGTATCTACTTGCGCCTCCTCAACACCAAATACACAGACGCCCAACTTAATCTGTTTACGGTGCGATTTGCTCGCATTCAATGCCCCTGCTCGTCCTAAACGCGGTGGAATCATCACAAAGTAATGGGTATTATGACCAATGTGAGACATTTTTTCTCCGTGATCTTCATTAAATTGAATTTAGATTCGCTTTAATGAAATGACACTGGACATCTATTCTAAAGTCAAATGGTACACAATCAAGTTAATTTAAGAGGACTCTCGGGACGACGTATAATATATGTAGTACGTTTGAACCATTAGAGCTTCAATTCTAATACAGCTTCAATTCTAATAAAGCTTCAATTTTGATACAGCTTCAATTTCAAGAAAGTCTCTGAGCTCTGAAATTATAGGGCATTTTTCCATATAAAGCAAAGGTGCCATGTTGGAATGGTTGATAGAAATTGACAAAACAAAATGTATTATAGACAGGCCAGCATTTTTCTATTCGAACAAGAAACGTATATATTAACCTTAGTGATGAGTGAAGAGTTTCCTCGACATCGAGGCTTTCCCTGAATACACGGAAGCGAAAACGTGGCTTGTAACTTATTGCCTTCTCTCTTTCCCTGACCTTTAATATAATATCTGTCTAATCTTTGCTTTTTGGCATTTATGCCTTTTTCATCTGAATACATGTAGGTATACTCAGATGAATTGAAGCACAAATACTTAGTCAGATCTCTCCATTTCAAACGACATTCTCTTTTCCCAGATAAGGAATAATAAACATGGACATGCTTATACTAGGAAAGATCACATGAGGTTGAGCGAAGGCTTCATATTCCTGTGCCAGCCTGCTTCCTAACCAGGTCACATATCTTGCAGTCAGCCGGCAGTTTCTTAACAAACATCTAGTACACAATGACCCAGCATGCTACCCACATTTGGAGGTTATGACCGTCCCCTAAATCGTCCATTCCTCCAGTGTAAAATGGAAGAGTACTCGAGATCTCCACAGTCTGTAACATGAAACTTAAGACCCCCGAGTCCATGTAAAAGTCTACCAACTTAAAATAGTATCCGATGGTGTTATTCAACATGGTGTAAGGAAGGAAACGTTTTGAATTCTATGAATTTTGAAATGTGGAATTACACTTATGAGTATACCGAGGTAAGCACGGGCTTAGCCCGTTTAGCTCCTTGCATTTTTTAAAGCTTGCGATGGCAATGCTCACGTTGGTATGGACATACTGTAGAACCCATTAGTGAAGCTCACGTGAGAGCTGAATAAAAGTGACCAGGTCCTCATGTTTATCCATTTGAGGGTCAAGGTAGCTTAACATTTGCCCGCTAAGTCCCCCTTACATATTTTTACTGGCAGACAATGAGCCGGTGCTCTTGAGTTTTAATAGGGTCTAGCTCAATATTTTATATCCATAGATGGCAGCCGGTCCGAAATATATTAATTCTGGGCAGCCCATTAGGAAACTATGCTATATAATTCTTACCCCAGTACCCAAGTGAGATATATATTTGAAGATACCTAAGAAGAGAGTTGGAAGCCGGTTACAAACATACAGTTTGCTTTCTTTGCCTGAATTCCAGACTCCCTTTACGCTGGGTGTACCATAAGCATAGTATTCTGTCCACAACAGAAAATAAGAAATGACAGAAAAACTATATCCCAGGATTGACCAGATTTATATGTGCAGGCAAACCACAATTGACGCTCTTAGACATACAATAGCATAATCGTTTTTGAACCAACGTGTATTTCCACACCTCTCAAAGTGCATGACTGTAACTCATTGCATCCGGGCAATAAACATTCATGAATGAAGCTACAAAATCATCCAGCATCTATTTTTCCCCACCCTCTGCCGAAGAATGTGAATTGAATTAATCCCACGGGATCTAAACACCGCTTGCGAACAAGGCATGAATTAGGCCCTGTCTCCTCCATTCACCCGAGCCTTTCATACGTGCACCCAGCGACAAACTCAAGGATTAGCAGAGAAGCCACTTAGCCGCGGGTGTACACTGGCTTCCAATGTGGCTTCATGTTTAGCCAATGGAGTCACCTATTTCAAGCCTTTGTGTCAGATGTCTGATAATGTCAGGGCCTTGCTACCCAGCCAATGTAAGCAATTGTATCACCATCCTCTATTTTAACGCTTACATGGGGATTAGAACGTCATGCTATAGCTGCACTGGGGAAATTCAATAGATGCACCCAAGCATCGCCAGTCTTCTGAGAATAGACAGGTTCCAGGCTAGCGCCCATGAATCCCGAAATATATCGCTCCTTACACCCTTTACACTCTTTTCCTGCAAATATGATTAGTAGCCACAAACCCCATGGACTGACATGTATGAACTTAATTGCAGAATTGAATCTCTATTTCCGTATAATTATAACGTATTAAAAGGCAACAACTCCCATGAAACATATTTAAACGCCTATAGTTGCACGCCTACTAGATTGCTCTCTCTATTATTCACAAGGAGGGTTGGACCACGTTCGTGGTTGATTAGAAATGTGGCCAATTACTTTTGCATGCGAAAGGAATGGGCCGGACAACAATTTTCAAGCTATGGCTTTCAACAGATGACTTTTATAAGAAGATAGGGGGTATTGAGGCAGAGCGCTCATGGTTGAGATCGTTCAACAAGGCAGAGGCACACCTCAGGTTTGAATATTACATGCGATGTGGTCTAACTAGATCATGTCAGTTTGACCATTGAGGCATAGTGCGGGGTACTTTGATTTATGTACCTTTAGTCTGTTTCGGAATCCATTAATCCCGTAGATGAATATTGAAACCTGAGTCAATAACCAAGGTATGCATATCGAACCTATTGGATAAATATTGAAATTGAAATTCTTGATATCGGTAATACCGAATTTTATGATCTACTTTTTCTGGTGTTGAGGGACAGCTGTTGAAGATCTATTTACACTATATCTATAGAGCCTTCAGATTAACGTATGTTGTTTACAAGATATCGAGTGTCATTGGTATACATATCTTGAATTGTTTAGTTTCCTTCCAAAGGCCGTTATTACAACTATATAAAAATGATTGGTTTCAAATAAATTTCGCCTTTGTGGTGTTACCCATTTTGGGAGAAAATTTTTTTTTAGCCCCAAGTAGACAACGGTCGTACAGGTTTAGGTGAATACTGCCACGTCTACCAACTATATATAAAAATGATTGTAAAATATTTGAATTCCAAGTGTAATTCAATATCAATGCATTAAGTTCGGGTTTTTAGTCCATTGTATCCTACTCTAAATTACAAACAATATCAGTTGCAATGTGTTTTGATGTATAGAACACAAAACAAGCAACTTGATGCAATCAATGCACTAGGCATAGGATGGAACTCATATTTATTCTCAAGTAGACACAATGCCAATAAAGTAGTACAAGGCCCCGGAATGGAGAAAACACAATACAATCATTTAGAGCTGGAAATATCTATGACCTGGGGCTACTGTTCACACTCAAGAAACTCTCCAGGGAGTACCAGACCATGACCAAAGCCTGTCCAGGCATAAATATGTGTCCAGTCATGCTGACCTGTCTAATATGACCCGGGAGTCTATGATATCCCCAACAAATCACCGCCACTATCTATGAACCCGTTTCATTAATGGTCTGTGTGCCTGTAAGATTCCTTTAAGAAATGAATTTGATAAATGTAGTGAATTAAATTGAAATTCCTGTACACCACTTCATTTAATTTTATAGCCAAAGTTTTTGTTAACACAGACAAAGTTGATGGTATCTATTGATTATTAAGAATTTGATTTTAAATTACGTGGGTAGCGCTTCCCACCGATTAACTCAACGCTAGGCTGTATATTATGGAGAACGCATATAATATGGTTAAACTATTACATAAGGATAGGTATAAGCTATGTTTTGAAGATAGTCGTCTATTTCCGACTTACACACCCCAAAATGTCTACCTCGGGTTTATTATACTTGAGGTGGCGAGTATTAGTGCAACGGTGGAAGTAAACCCATCTCAACGGTCGGTAGATTCGCCGGTTGTTAAAAAAAAGTGGGGGATCAGAGGGCTCGGTTCAGTCTGTAATCTTAAAAACGGGAATGTCAGTACTATCAAGGACATCAAGGATAACTCGATCAATTTTGTGTCTTCTCCAGAGTCGATTTCTCATCTGACCAATAAACAATGAAAAAGTAACGATTGAAACAACTGGTTAAGGATACATTATATATAATATGACATTTTTATCAACTCTTCCATCCTTAACTCAAGAAGATCTTTTGTATGGGAATAGGTTTTTATACTTTGAAGAGGTAAATATAGAAGACATTTACCAGTAACCCCCTTCTTCCCCTTCTACTTGAATGTGGTATGTCTAGATCTGGGACTGATATTGACACAGACGGAGCGGATCATGTAGCAGAGGATTGTTTCTCCAGGGTGTTTAGCTACAGGAGAATGGATCTGACCGCCTTCAGACCCGAGAGGAGACGAACTACTCGTGCCTCTATTGATTCATACCACAGTGCAGTCCACTATACATCACCATAAACCTTGCTGCCCTTGTCAATAAGTAGATACTGTCACACGCCGTTGACGAAAAGACATTCTGATGATGTTCCACAGTATGAGTCCCATACATACTCAGATCCGTCACGTTCCCTTTGATACAGTACTACAACAGCCTTGTTAATGTCAATTGATTCTGTTTTATGCTCAACTTACATTTTGCTATTCCATAACTATCCACTAGTAATATCATCAACAGGACTAAGTAAAGGTCAGAAGAGCAGTTATTAGTGAAATAAGTAATACCATGTCTGGTGCCTCTTCGTAATAATAATCAGCCCAGCTCGAGTTAAAAAGAGTCAAACTAATGAAAAACTTAACTAATACGTTAGGCAGAAAGTGCCACCCACATAACATACATGTAAACATACATGCATACAAACAACATTAAAGATGAATTAGCAGCCTACAGGTCATGAACAAATCTCCCTCTGGTAAAAAGGCATCACAATATCCTCTGCAAAAAGTGATCAAACGTGTACAGATATAATAATAGTGACATCGATCATGCCCGTTACAACACAAAACATACAATGCAATCATGGCCCGCTTAATGATGAAGCCATAGATATGAGCTGCTACAATGACATTAGTATAGAAATATAAGTGACGTATGTGAATATTCATCAGGGAGGCATTGCCTGGTCTCAGAAGGCTTTGCATATTCACTTATGCAATGACAAAGCAATGCGATCCCCATTCAGAAATTGGCTACTGTAGCACTTACAGGCCCCTGGTTGTGATTGTTACACTAAGGTGATCCTCACCAAACAACTATGTTTATAGAAGGAACCTTTCGTTCAGCTTTCAAAACAACAATAAGTCATTAGAATTATATGTAGTGTATACAGTTATCATGCTAAATTCAGGTTAATCAAGATTGATATAAGAGATTGTTGAAGATACTACTGATTTACTTCATACAGTATTCATACATAATATAGTTTATGCATTATGGTTTTGTGTTTCAAATTGCCTTTTGGTCCTAATCTAAATGCATCGTTTAGTATGGTTAAGTGACGCACCTATCTGAGGTGGAACACTGTATTTGTATGAATGAGAGGTCCGAGGGGGATGATAGCCTGATGGTTTACGCTATACCCAGTATTGCCCATTGGGATCTAGCTGAGCTCAGAGGAGAATACAATAAATACAATCAATAGGGTAGCTTGCTTGAGACAAGGCAGGCATTGTGTATGACAGCAACATTACTTGCAGATCAGCTCATTACCTTCCCCAGCCAGGCATCAGCTAGGAACTGAATCCACACTACAACAACTCACTACTGCAATACATCAATTTACAAAATGATGGCAAATGTTATCTCGGGCAAAACGGTTGGAATAATATGGAGAAACCATAGATTGCATAATATGGTGAGGCACCGACAAATAGTGTTCTTTCTGTTGAGTTTCTAATACCTTCCTGCTTTAAAAGCAATTGTTCATCCATTTGAGGATTCATACCAAACATTCTCTTTTTTCCTGTCTCCTGATTGCTGATGAGTTTTACCCCTCAGGGTAGTATTATGCTTTCCTCTGAGAGTGATGTAAAATCAATCAACTGCCATCAATCCACATTTTTATCTCGCTTAATCAATAGCGCTCGTAGACATCCATAATACCTGAATATTCACAATGAAGGTTGTTTCCATCTTTCATCAGAAACCAGCCCTTATGTTCCGTGTTTAACTAAACCTCCAAGAGGAAAAGATTAAGTGTAGAAATCTACACTTTTCTTCAATTCAAGCAACTGTTCTAAATTGCGCTTGCCAATTATGTCAAAGCTTATAACTTGTTAATGCTGGAAATAATCGCTCCATAAATAATGGAGGGAGAAAACTCATTAGTATCTGCACCTCTGTTCGATGACCGACTTGATTCAAAATGTGTACGTACAGTTTATCGAATGGGAATCGTTGCATGGCCGTTTAGTTGAAGGAAAATGCTATTCAAAGTACTACAGAAGAATGGTGTGATGACAGGCAATCTACGAATTCTTAAAGTTTTCAGATGAAAGGCCCTCCTTGAACAAAGGCGGAAGCCGTTATTTTCCGCATTGGATATCTTGGTGAAAATGTGTCCCTGAATTTTGTGATCAATACTATTTATTTTCTTTCTTTTGATCACACTATACAAACTCAATTAAATATTATTGTCGGGTACACAATCATCAAACATTAACATCTATAGCTTGATTTTTTTTGGTGGCATCATCTCACATTAAAAGTATTCATATATATAAAGTCAGAGTGACAATGTAATGGCAAATCCCAGAGGTAATACATAATTCATTAAGATAAAACATTCAAAATTATTTTCAAATATCTACTTAATTTAATCCAGGTATTGTGTAAGTCGCTGTTTAGTGGTGGTATGTATAATTCGAAATGAATTATGCAACATACAAAATGAGAATTCATTTTCATAGTTAATGTAGATGAGATTAAGAAAAGAAGTGAAGATTTTGTACCACTTTTGTTGTTGTATAATTTTGTTCAAAGCTGTAATGGTCCAAGCCCCCGCAGTAATAAAATGCCTCTTCAATATATGTCCATATATGTAAATTATATAGAGAATAGATTTGTGTTGCATGGACAATTCATTTATATGGTCCCGTAAACGAATTGAATTGTCAGATATAACATTGTATACATTTGTCTGGGTCCGAGTCTAATAGCATGACACCAAAATAGATGTATACTATTAAATATTCATGACAATTAGTTTATATTAAAGATGAGAGGGAAAGTATGATGTGAGACCCTGTATATATTCGATATTATGCTTATAGCCTTTACATATTATAGAAAACCTGTTAAATGGATATAATACGCCACAAATAATCACCTTTCATTGTGCATAATGTAATAATAATAGTGCGTAATAATAATTTCTACCAAAATTCCTTCCTTTATAGAGCCCGCAAATCATGGAACAACCTAGACAAAGCTCTACAAAATTTCGAGCTCAAAAAAGAATTCCGAAAAAATATCAAACCAAAGATTCTGACCATAATGAAACCTGACTAGTACGTTTAAGTGTGGACCTCTCCTCACTTTGTTCATTTTATTCACTGTATTCACTCGAATGTATTGTGCGAACAGATGTACATGAATATATATATCTACATATATACATTATATGTGTGTATTAGAGAAATTTGTTCTCCTTGTACCTTAATCCATGTATGTGATCTTGTAATTTGATACTATTCTATACTCAGTCAGATATAAGAAATGAGCTGTACTGCTCATTCTAACCCTTGTATGTTCATAAAACCTCTACACAATTAACCTGTAATAATGTACCTTATTACAACGTGCCTTACATTTACTCTCCACATCATTCTGATTTGTGGTCTGAGTCTGTAGAAATCGATCTGTATTGTTCAATTAGATACCCTATGTTGTAAAAAAAAAAAAAAAAAAAATTGTCTATGTTGGAAAACTGTCGTGCTGTACTGCTCGATTCTCTTAGACTAACTACCATTACTGGTCTTCTCATCTGTATCCTCCTAAGTCAAGTCAATTAGTTATTTAGTTATATTAGTTCTCTACCTATTCAAAATTCGGGTAACAGCCGGGAGAAATGATGCCTTGTAGCATCATATAGGTATGTCGACCTATTGTCTTATTTAACTACTTCATTCAACTGTACCCCTCTGTACCTTTGTTTCAAGACAATAAACAACTTCTTATCTTATCTTATCTTAACCCTATGAATGATGGTTGATCAAATGGCCGACATTAAGGGGCTACGGGTGCACGGTGTGGTGTATAATTCCTCGGCTGTTCAAGGCAATGACTATAAAGTGACGCAAAAGCAATATGAACCAGTATGTCCTAAACTTTGGAATGAATAGATAAAATACGTCAGGAAGCCTTCAGGATGTTAAGAGAGAATATAATGAAAAATCCACAACCTGTTATGTATTGTATGATGATGTAAGATCAAAGCAGACAGATCCGTGGAAATTACATTTAAAGAACCCTAAGTGCTTGTAATTCACATTCACATAATGTACACATTCAGTGGCGAGCTATACGTAGGGGCAACATCGGGTAATGTTAACATATATATGATGATGTACCATGAACTATGCGAATAGAGCTATATCTATAGAGCAAACTATATAACATGTGTAGTCTCATCTGCTTTTTAATTCGACCACCGTTATCAATGATAGAATCCGTAGTAGCTGGGTTTAATACAAAAAAGAATGAAGGAGTCCTTTTTAGCTTTTCTTTGGCAACCTTTAGGATTCTCATAGTGCTGAAGAGAGGTCTGTCTATCTCCTTTGCGAGACCGGCAATTATCATTTCATCATGAAGACTCAGGAGGTGATTCGAATGAGATCGGTCTAACGCACAGTATCACCAAAGTATGTTGAAAAAATATTCAAATCAATCCACAGCTGTCCCATCAAAGCCTTCAGCAGTGTGATTTATTTATATTCAGGTTTTATGACACAATTAGCTGTGCAGTTACGTGTCAGGGTCTTTATAGGATTTATGAGCGCATTAGTTGTTGAACTAGAGGCATTTTGTTCACATGCAAGTATTGCTTCAATCAAGTCAATCTAAGCTATGCAGAGGTCATCTAGAACAACATAACATAAAATGGAATGGGTCAATCAGTAGTCTCATGTTGGGACTTAGACGCTAGGAAAGCTGCTGCTATTGTGGGATGTGTTTGGGTCATCGGACTGCCCAAAATGACCATTGCAGGCCACCCACACAAAGGAACGATGGCCGGACGCGTGAAGTGCATGTTAATCAGAAAGTGAGTGCGTTGAAAAACAGAGGTACTGTGAAATTAATATATTTACACCCAACCTTTGGTCATACATTGCTCCGTATTTGTCTAGAGCTGGTTGTATCCATTATTTCTATCTTGCAGATGGCCAGTGAATGGACAACATGCCGAATTGCTTGTGTGGGTGGGAACGATAACACCTGTGCATGACCACATCAAAAGCTGACTACTTCCTAATCACCTTACAATTGGGACTTAGCCACTCTGCCCTCGCGACCCGAGGCAACCCGAAATTGGACATTTGATAAGTTGTCCATTAACGGTCCATCACACTTTAGTATTGGCGATACGTGAAATATGAGCCATCCGCAGCATTGTGACAAATGTGATTCATACTCAATCTTACGCTTTCTAACTTCCCATCCCTTTCCTGATCCATTCCACAACTAATTGCCGGAAAATTGTGTTCAGAGATCATTAACCATGAGGGACGACATGAAGATGGAAAAGGATGAAGCCAAGCTTTGGCAATGTTTACGTTTACCCAAATCTTTCATATTAACGTTCGGTCGTCAAGGTTCTTGGTATCAATCTAAGTTTGCATCTATAGATAGAACTGCTTTCTACAGATAGTATTCTAGAGACGGAGTTAATTTTCACAGAGATAAACAGCTCAATGCTCGACTTATAATAAATGAACTTAACTCTAATGGATCAGGGTGAGTATAAGTAAACAATATGTATTTATCCTTAATTAAAGGTACTTATAGACTGGTATCTTTGATCCACAGACTCTGGTAAATCACCCATGCTGGGACTGGAGTACACAGATTAGTAACTTATTAATTATTCTAGCCAAAGAACCCATGGAAGGCTATTGCTACGATATGGTAACGCTCGTGGGCTAATAAGAAAGATTATCATATTCGATGCCCAAGCATAGTATGGTTTCTTCTCCAGAAAGCCTGTTTCATATGGTTATTGACGGAATCATTTATTCATTCGGTTATGAACCATTAGTTCTCGAGCACCAGGGATACAATTGATCGAACACTATCCCTATGCATGATCCCATGTATTTTTCAAAGGTTATATTGGTGTGGCGGCCCTTTAGTCCGGGTCTACTTAACACTTTACTTCTTGATTTTTCGTCTAGAAGAATAAAGCAAGCCCATTTGATACTTGCGCTTATGATCTATGATCATATAATTTATATTTGGACATTTGATAAGCTGTCACTTAACGGTCCACCACACTTTATTATGGCTGATACGTGCCACCCATATAATAAATTATAAATATATAATTAATATGACATTGTCCCGTGCAGTGATCTATGGGGAGGATTCTTTCAAAGTATCCTCAGTCAAAGAATTGCATTTTTTCCATTAGTGCTCGGCGAGTATTCTGAAAGTCTCAAAGCGTGCTGCTAAGGGCTAGGGAAACCAACAAGTATAGGCGTCCTTATAGTCTGTCATGTATTTCCAACACTTAATACAGTAGCGTTGGGCACAAGAATATTGCCTCATGGCGTGCTTCACCCCATCATGTTTAGGAATGCTTAATCATTTTTATTCAGGAAAAACGGAACGATACAAGCCTGGTCGAGAAATATCACAGCATTCATCATATTGTTTATACCTGAATCATATATATAATATATTATCAATGTTTAAGAAACCACCCTGCATTATTGTATGCATAGATTATTTGGATATAGATGAACAATGGTTATATTATTATACTATTAAGTGTATCCAAAATCCGCCTGTAGTTCCTAAGACTATGTTTAAAACATAGTCTTAGGAACTATAGGAAAGGTGCATATAAGTATGGCACTACATTATATAGTAATTTGTATGATATATTAGATGTTTCTTGATACCATATATCCAGTCTATTGGTGTTAAGTCATATAGGGATAGCCTATAATACAATAACAGATTCCAAAACTGAACTTCCAAGCATGGTTTGTTTGGATCGATGTTAGCTGAGAGTACAGCTTTCATTTCTTGATGCATGGAGAAGTGAATCCAATTTAGGAAGTATTGCGATGTTTTCCAGGTGTGATGTCCTTGCCCTTTAGAGGCCTTGAATAAATAAACAAAATGTCAAATCCGAAGAAGAACAAATTTCATTAAATACATCATTAGCATACCAATGGGCAAGCTACTGCTTGGAAGTTCAGTTTTGGAATCTGTTATTGTATTATAGGCTATCCCTATATGACTTAACACCAATAGACTGGATATATGGTATCAAGAAACATCTAATATATCATACAAATTACTATATATGTAGTGCCATACTTATATGCACCTTTCCTTATACTACTTAATGAAATCGAGATGATATATTGTACACGCAAGATCTGCGCAATTTTGCGAAGTGTACATTTCATTGTGTTCGTCCACTAGGTGGAGCTGTTTGTCATGCTGCAACATATAGAACTATTCTACAGTATACTTCCTTATATTTCATCCGCACACCTAACCCATTATATGCCATGTAATCAGTAAACTGAATAAACCAGAGTAATAACATCAGACGCTTGTTTGGGTTATTTATTCTTCTCAAAGAACAAAGGGTCATGCATATACTTTGTATATAGCTTTGATTCAAAATGTGGAAATTGAGGGCCGGGACCTCAACACACCTCACAGTTTTTTCTAAATATATATTGTCTCATTTACCATTGTCTAGGAGATAATTAAATTAGGTAACTCATGGTGAAGCATCATGATTTAAGGCTGTGTCATAGTGAAGTCATCACGATAACTTTAGTCCAAAAGGATCCAGGTTGACCATTGATGCTGTCTACACGAAGCTTGACGGTTAGAGGTCAGCATGTATCAGTGACCGCATCTGCCAGGAGGGACAGTTTGTATATAGGAAGAGACGAGTAGACAGCAGATCGGTTTTATAGTCCCATGTCCAGTGGTCAGTATCCGACGCTGCCTCCAGCACCAGTCAATTATGAGGACAAACAAAGCGGGCTGTATTGGGCGGGTAATTATACTTAGAAGGCAGCACACAAATCTGGCTTTTCCTTCCTCAACCGCTCAGATTGACCTCTTGACTGCCTAGACTCTAACTGAAAGAGGATATGCAGTGTACATTAAGCACAATACGACCAACCGTTATAAAACCAAATAAATCTAGTCTAGCAACACTTGCTTGTGCTCGAGAGATTAAATATAGATCTGCTATCTCACATATTTTCCTTTAATCCATCTTGGAGTTTTAAAATAAAGATCATTACCGGTCGGCTGGTTTTCAGTGAATAAATGGTCAATGAATGCCCCCGAAGATAAACGCTGCTCGACTGGTGCCGTTACGGCGTTAGTTATAGTAGAGGCTCAGGGGTGCATCTATTCAACCTATATATTTGCCCTATAGTAGTAGATGTTCATGTATGGAGATATAGCAATGCAATGCCTATTTTATTATTAATACACTCAATAAATACTAGGTGCATGGTCATATTAGAATCTGTTGTGCAGTCAATGGGAACTCAATATTTGAGCACATAAATATGTTTGTTTTGACTGGATGGTAGGCCTACTTCTGCTCAGATAGATAGATTGTTTCCCTAGCACACCAAATCCCTGGTGTAGGCATAGTATGATCGTGATTTTAAGCTGGAATAATAATGATATTGTTAAGTTGACTATCAAAAAAAATGTAGAAAAAATAGGAATAATCTATTCAATTATAAAGTAGACGTTGGTTACTAGTTTCAAAGTATCTTTTGATGCATGTATTACACTATTCAGTTATTAAAAGTAGGATGTAACTCTAGTTTTCTTTGTGCAGATGCTGGAATTAAGACATGTGGACTTCCCAGAACCACACTACCAGTTTGTATGTTTTACTGTGACAAATAAAGAATTGTATTTGTTATATCAGTTATTAATGCCTTTGTCACCGTCACGTGATCGATAAGGTCTACATACATACATAATTTTCTGTAAATAATTGCCTATATGGGTATTATATTTTCAGTTCGAAAGGGCATCTTGTAGAGAAAAGAAGTACAATACATGCATGGCGAGTGGCATTTCGAGTGCGCATCATGAATTAGTCATACACTAACAAAATACCACACCTGTTAGTGATTCCAATGGCAGCGCTTCATTTTCTCGCCCAAGGACAGACTTTTCCCATCAATATCTGTATTATGCACTAGATCACTGTGTTATGTCAAGCTGTTTTCTAGGTAAGGATCTATGTCCCAACGGGTTCACCCACGCTTCTCTGTTCAATAATATTTGCTTTGCCCAATATGCGTTCAGTCTGCATCTTCTGAATGGTAATAGATTAGGGCCCCTTTAAGCAAAGAGCTTGATTCCTCGAAACCCACGTTCACGTACGTTCAGGTCACATACAAACCTATTAGTGGGTTGATTATTTCTCCAGTGGAAATTTTGGTTAATCACTTACTTTCCTCCATATTGAATGGTTTTACAATTGCTGCAATTAAACATTCAACCTAAAAATGAGAGCTTGTTGTGACACACACCTGTACATAAATAGGCCCATCAGGAAGGGTAGATTTAACTCAATTTATGCGGTACTTTGGTTATCAAAATGGCCAGCCATTGTAAGGCGTCAGGCAAGTGTAAGAGAAAAACAAGACATTGTAATAAATTACAGTTTATGCCTTTTTTCTTTTAGGAAAAAACAAGCCTCTTAGGACCTCTCAAAATAACCTCCACAAAAGTTTTTAAGATATGGGGAGGAAATGTACATAGCATTTGTTCTGAACTGCTGGGCAAATAGTAAAGAGCGAGAAAACCGCTATCTGTAGTCTATACGATCTCTTATCACCCAAATAGCTGCTAGTGCCATGGACTGACGGCTCCGTGCTCGCTATAATATGCATCTAGCCCAGTGCATCAACTATCAATAAGAAGTTTATCAAGAATCAATGTTCCTGTATTGTAGCAAGCAACATTGCCATGCGCCAGTGCGACATCTCCGCTAGGAAAAATGATCCTTTCGCACGAACATGCATCGTTCCTTGTCACGGTGCATTCCATGCCCCTGAATGATGTCCGTTCCCGATCGAGGTTATATTCCCTAGCATTTGGCCAAGTGAAAGCTTGGAGGTGAGAGCTTGAATGTCCCGTGACCAAAGCTTCATAAAAGCTGAACGTTCATGCCAATTCACTCGCTTGTTGCCGGCCGCCACCCTGCCAGCTCTCACTTCCGGTACCCATAGTGCACTGGGCGGTAAACATGACGCGAGGTGGCAATCGGAGGCGGGTTGTACTGACATACAAAGTATAGCACTCTTTGTGGCGGTTAGCCTTGATTCACTCCTACTTCCATTCTGATGTATTAGGCAGTAAAAGCTAATCTGTGCCCCTGTTAGGATTCAACAACTTCTCATTAACATATCCCCCAGTGTTTAGAGTTGAATGTGTGACGGGGCCGATTCCTTAATTGAGACTGTCAGAGGAGCTTAGCTGGGTAATAATTTGATGAAACGAAGTGAGTGGCTCGGAAAAATGTGTATTTTAGTCGTTAGTGTTTCTAAGGAAGCGTTTTAGGTTTATAAAGAAGGCAAGTGGGGAACGTGGAGTAACAACTATTTTCCTTTAGCGGTAAATGGTGACTGATAACAGGTGGTGTTTTCAGGTGGACTCGTGCCGACAAGTATCATCAGTAGGACATTTGGTAAGCCTGACACTCGCTTACCCTCGTAGGTAAGTGATTCATTCATCTAACGCTACACCATATTACTTTCGACGTCGTCTCTCCCACTCTTAAACATTTCGTACTTCAATATTTGCACCATAGCCTTTTAAGAAGTCTTCAGAACTTTAAATTCTGCTATAAATTTTACATCGAATAAAACAACTTCAGACTGACATGACAACATTTATGTTGTTGAGGGATGTATTCTTTAAAACATCCTACGCCTATATTTGCGTTCTGGATAGCCTTGGGAGATATCCTCTCATACATACACTCACATTAAGGTCTAAATTCCGATGGGCATATGTACGTTCTCGAGGCCGGAACATGATGAGCCAATTTCACCCAGAACAGCACCATAGACAAGACTTGGCTTCAGATATTTGGCTTGTGGGGAGATAGGGGGAAGATATCTTTCCCGCTATGGTGAGGCAGACAGACCTGCGAGACGTGAGACGTAACCCAAAGCTGAAAATATCAAATTGATTCACGAAGCTTTTCTTCCATCGAAGAAATATTTTCTCGTGAGGCAAACGGTGGACAGGAGAAATGATTTTAAGCAAATGGATACATGTCTATAATGCAGCGATATTTCCCTAACTTTTAGTGCAAGAAAAAGTATACTTATTGTATTTCAGAGTTGTATCAACATTTGGACTTCCCTCTTTGAAGATTGGAAAAATATTCGTCTTGTTTACTTTTGCCCGAGACTTTTTGCCTTGAGGTGGTTAGGCAGAAGAAGGATTGACGAAGAAATTGTAATTTGTTAAATGCATGTTATTATACTGAGGGTTATGAAAATCCGATATTGAATGCAACAATTATAGTCCATATATATATGTACATACAATATATGTAATATCATTTTATAATACTAGGAATTATATATATAGTTTCCGTTGGTCAACGTTTCTTTTGTAACCTGTGAAATAGATGCTTTAAATTTGATAATAATCATGAGATTAAACGACGATATGTTTAAACAACGAGAAACAGAAAGAAATTGAAATAAGAAATCCATCTTACGATCACGACTATCTAGCTGATTAATGTAACTAGATCCCATCTCCAGAAATACTCGCTTTGACGACAGAAATGCATTTCTAATTAACCACAAAGTGTTCACATTGATGATATCCGATGATATATGCTGGACCCTCATCCTACGCATCTGTTTCTATCCATTATGTAAACTTTATGGCCCCGAAGAAAGACTGGTGAAACTTATACATAGCGAATCCAAAAGTCTAGAAGTGCTACGAGGGACGTTAGTTGTTTTTGACTACAATATGCAGAGGCATGTGGAAGTATAAAATGTGATTTAAGTTTACAATTAAACCTCAATAGTATTCTTGTATTGTAGCTAGCTACATTGCACATTATACTTTACCTCCTTCGGTCAGAAATGTATTTGCACGTCATAGTACAGAGGAGGTCAAGTGCAGTACATACAAAGAGACCTTTTCTACACGCGAGAATGTACATACATGCATACTGTGAACTATGTGTGTAAACGATATCAGTTCCCTGTAAAGGGCTCGACTCATTGCTACTATAATCGACAGAAACGTATCTATATTTTCCATAGAATTCTAAGCGGGTTGTATATCATGGCACCCTGCAAAAGCGCATCGCGATTTTCATTTCAACTGGGGCGATTCCATTATGGGGATTCATGATATAGCATCTGAATGTTTGGTCTTTCTTGCCATGACCCTCTAGGCATGACCACCGCCAACAATAAAAGACTTTTGCCGCCAGCATCGTCTCTCACATTGCATGAATGGGTCGATTGTTGGACACGAATAACATATGGTGTGTCACCTGTCGTTTCAGCCTCCCTTTCCCCGATCATATCACGTCGAATAACCTTAGTATGGGATACGCTGGGCATGCGATGGGAAAGGAAGAGGAGAAAGAAGACACAGGACACATTGATGGAAGGAATTTCGTTAATTTTCTTTGTTTGCAATTATTCGGTTATACACATTATGTCCTTCAATATGATGCTATTTCTCCACTTTGCTGTGAAAAGAATGCAAGTCTAAAAGGGTCGTAATTTCGGTTAAAATTACAAGTATAACTTGTTGCCATATTATGACGATAGAATCATAAGAACAGAGAACCCCACCTATTATCGTATATAAAAAAAAGACTCAAATATTTATTTTCGATCAAGCCCTATAATATGACTACCTCATTGAGATATTTTCCATTGCCAGCAATTGTAAGTTGTATTATGGTTATGGGCGTTATAATCAGTCTGTGGGGCTTACGTAATCGCCCCTCAGTGTTAGGTAGCCATGTGATACACTATATGGTTGACATGAGATTAATTGGTTCAAATATCTAGATGAGTACACGCCCTATATGCCGCTTCTCAATACCCGTTAACAATTGGTCTGGTCTGGAAAAAGTTGGCCGGATGGGGGAGGAGGAACTTCCCACTTTCATGTCCATCCTACCGGGCCCATAGCCTAAGATGGCAAGAGCCAGTTTACAATTGATCCATTACAATCAATTTATAGATTAAAATAGTTAAAAATCATAAATTATGTGGTAAGGAGGCTTTTTCCGAGGTACAGCAATTGCCAATGCTTTAGTATCGGTTAAGTATTCATAATGAGTAGCATAGTTCAAGATAAATACACGTTAAACTATTTCAACTCAGATAACTGGACATTTTCTCCATATATGACCAAGGTCCATCACGACAGTATTTAGTATATTTGCATCGATCCACAACCTTCAACGTGACACCAAGTTGGTCTCAGCTGGCGTCGAGTCATGCAAGTATTTGATGTGATGCGTTGTTTCAGTCCGGGCAAACACAGACATAAATCTCCTATAGATACTGTCACGTAAGTGTTCCTTGATGGAAATCTAATAGCAATTCCCTTTACAACGCCATCACAACCTCTGACAAATATCGATTTTGTAATTGCCCCAGGAACCATTTATACTTTGTGTAACCATTGGTTCCAATAAATAATTATTCATCTACTCCGACTGCCTTCCGACGGAGATGATGACTGATCTCAAATCATTCGCCTCATGTTTCCAGCTGATTTTGATATTGACATTTTACTTGCTTGTCAAAAATCTAATCCACAACTTTCGTGAATCGATGCCAATATCCCGTAGCGCCATCATGCCTTTTCAGCGACGGAAACGCCTACAATAGCTTTTTCCCCTCTCAATTACATTGTGAGTAGCATAGAAGAGCGCCCTTAGGCAATGCACTAGGGTACCTTTGCACTTCCGACCCTGTCATTATAGGACTTCTGTTGATTCCCCTTTGAAGTATCGAAGTTCACTACTCAGATTATAGCCAGGCAAACAAATGAGGAATTCCTGTAAGAAGAATATCCGCAGATGAAGACCCTCCAATCTGTTTGATTGTTTGCGATTAGTTGTAGTGGTCCTGGTGTTATGTTCACAGGGAGTTTTTTCGTGGTCCAACATTAGTGCCCACCAAGGCTCTGAGGTGGGGATCAATTCAACTATCAGAAGATGGTATTTGTTTCACAAACGTTGATTTCTAGATAACCATGTGCACGCAGATGCTCCACACAGCACAACAGACAGGATGATGTGAATGGAGTATACGGGCCCCTTTCCTACTTCCTACTATATCTTGGCATATTACCTGTATAATACTAGTTTGTTCTGTTTTGTACTTGTGCTTGTACTGTCTTAGCAAAATAAAGAATTCATTATTATTGTATCCAGTACTTTGGATCGAAGATGTAACCGTAAAGGTAAATGTAAATTTTAAATTCGCCTTACTCAGGCCTCGATGAGCTCTACTTTCACGAAGCGATGCCATGAACTAATAATATATAAACATGAATCTTACTTGGCCTAACAATGATCGAATGATTTTGATATGTCACATTTTCAAAGCCATGGCCTGAATTTACCGACTCCACAAATTATCTACCTTTTCCCATTGCTCCGTGTTTCTTATTTTCATGAAAAATAGAAATCCGAGTCTGAGGCGCTCGCGAATAGGTCAGATGGCCTCGTTATTACTTTCGGGATCGAAATACAAATCGGATCGAGTTCTATGATGTTATCAATGATTTTGCACCTTTATCAAGAACAATGGAAAAAAGGACCTTGCCAGTCAGATTCAAATACCCTTTTGAAATTAATCATTTTGCATTGATTCTGATTTTGGGGATCCCCCAATCATCGGTTCCCATGTCATTTGCAACAAAGCATCAAGAATGCAACTTCAACTATTTAAAGACTTGCTTCTACAAAGACAATTTCTCTATATATTATAAATAAGTATTTATAAATGATACCAGAAACTTATATCCCGATAAAATGTGTGCGATTAAGATTTGAAAATTATTTTCTAAACTGTAACTCATTAGGAGCTCTGCATTTCATTAGCACACATTGCCACGTTTTATTTTGTTATGATGCATTGCTTCTTGAAGCGCGTTTGTAAAACTGAATCTATATAAACAGATTAGGAGATTCAGTGAGATTCAGTGAGGTAATTTGTACGAGTGTAACCAGTTAAGCATACTTCGGGATTGTGTATCGGAATAAACAGAGGGATCAATTTCAGTTCGCCAACCGTCCCTTGGAGAGATAATAATGTGTTGTTTACGATAACAGAAAGGAAAGATAGAAATTACATGGTTTTAGACTTACTGTTGCGTCTGTATATTCATATGATGTTACTTCATAGACAGTTGGCATGTGTCTAGTTCCCATGCTTCCAGGGGTGTCTTTAAATATAGGAAACCAAACATCTCAGAAGGATGATTGATGTGTACATACCTGCAAAACAAAAGATAGGAAATACCATTAAACATAATCTCGGGGCAACCTCTTTCATTCAAAATAATGCAATATGTCTATAAATCTACACTGACGCTGCCGATGTATGCAATATGTGAGCAATATGTGATAACTTTAAAACATACGCAACTGAGGCAAGGCTTGTTTTGAAATGCAGGTATGGTTCAAATTCAAGTAGTGTTATCAGACGCTCCATTCACCCGAAGATGCCTGATGCATATCAGCCTATTCCAGAACTAACATGGACTACTAACGTAGGGACGACTTGATGTCTCCGGGGGAAGCAAGGTTGGTTTATCAATACATGGATGAGAATTTCAATTAAAGGTTCAGAGAAGTTATATCGAGTACAGGACCCTAGGGAGAGCAGTATCAAAGACAGACATATTCATATATGGACATATGTAAATGGGGGATCGGATAATGTTTAAACACAACAACGCTCGGCATTTTCGATGAAAGGCTTCTCTGAGCCCATGGACTTAATACATTACATGGGCCTCCATTCCCGTGATGGATGTCCAATCTAATATATATCTAGATGTTCCTAGAATTGGAGATATGATAATTTATGTTCTTAGAATGGGCGTTAGAAAATGAATTCATAATTATAATGGATATAAGTATGTCGAAAAACATAGACATGTCCCTTTCAGATGGCATTTCATCATTACTAGGGTCTCTTCTTGATATTATAGAAACCATAAAGCATTAAACGAAATATTTAATTGCCTATCATACGTAACCCTATCAACGATACCAGTCTCAAACCATCCACACTGACATATGTATGATCTAACATCAATACTCAAATCAGTTTTCGGTCTTCCTGGTATAGATTTACTTGTCAAGAGTATCTTTATATTTCCCAGAGCTGGGAGGAGGGGAGTTTTACTCATGCTTTTTTAAGATCTGTCGATTGACAGTAGAGTAGGGGAGCTGTTCTGACCCTGTCCTCTTGTGAGGCCACCCCTTAACGTCCAAACATGTCCTTTAATTCAAAACTCCATCGGGGAAAGCTGCGGATGTGCCTAGCATGATCATGGCGGTGGCACCCTGCCAGAAAATGAAGGCAATTGCGAGGAGGCTTCACCCCAAAGTCTACGAGTCTGACTAAAATGTGGGAGACTAAACGTTAGCCCAACATCTGCAGAAGTCCATCACTGATTACAAACCTATAGCTAGCCACCACTATGCACCTCTCCAGTATGTTTGAGACATAACTTCATTAATCTATCAATAACATTTATTTGAAGAATGAATATATACTCACATTATTCAACCAAATCAACGGTGTATACTATTTTTTTTTAAAATGATAGGCACATGACTGTCATCGGTTCTACTCATTTTCGATCGGGGGAATTTAAACATTACTGATCCTTGACTATTGTGATA
This sequence comes from Sthenelais limicola, assembly GCA_942159475.1. NCBI lineage: Eukaryota > Metazoa > Annelida > Polychaeta > Phyllodocida > Sigalionidae > Sthenelais > Sthenelais limicola. The sequence goes on along the minus strand of OW804096.1, from coordinate 107,820,897 downwards.
TTTCTGCGAGAAGCTATTGACCCACTTCCGAGTTCAAGGCCAGCTAATATTTCTTTGTCTAGGTTGAGAGTGAAGTATGTTATAAGACGTTCAATGTAGTATGTGAAGAGGCTGATAATCTTAAGTGCCCAAATTACATGAATCAAATAACATAAACACAGTGTTTCCTTCAACTGCACAAAGATTCACAAACAGGTAGTAGCGATTATATGTTTTTGCTCGTTTGGTTGCCATGCGAACCACACATAAAATTGAGAGCGTATAAATCACGCACCTCATGCTGTAGGCCCTTTAAACATTAAAAAGGAATTCAACAATTTTTCACGAGTAGTGCCTCAAGGAATCGTGTTCATCACTGGGAAGGATCTTGCTCATTACATTGGCGTGTGTAGGCAGTATATCAGACGGCCTTAGACACCTCCACTTCCTCTACGGCCTCTCATAGTTATAAGGATGATATAGGATAGAATGTAAGGCAATGTAAATGTGTTGCGGAGGGCTGTCGACTCATTAGCCAAGTCCTACGTGCCTGATATGGCATGCCGATCTCACACACCCTACCATTAGATCATCACAGCTGCCTAATGACCGTAACGCAACTGCACATTATGAAGTGATTACCCTACTGCCTCATCATTTATCACTGGCTTCTTTGTATACACACAAACACAGAGCCTCAGACGCATACCTCAACCTTTTCTTCGTGACACTATCATAATGTCTCAGGCCAAGGCATTTGGTTGCATGCCATACACAACCCATCAGCCATTCTATTTACTTCTTTCCAGCAATCATATCATCAGGGGAAGTAGGAGATGAGGAGAGGCTGGTGGCAAAAGCAATCTCCGTACAGCTCAACCAAGAAGGTGTTGGCGATCTGCAGAGCTAGCAACTGAGCAACTAACTTCAATGCCTTCGTAGTGCATGTTGGAACGATTACATACTTGTAATGTGCTGACATTTGAAAATAATGCAAAAACGAAGAGCCATTATCATGATTCAAATGCCACGTGTAAAAGGACGCTAACAAAGTTCAAATGTTCTTTGAATTGGAACGTCCGCGGAAAGGTTGTACTCAAAGGTTAGGACAACATTTGAGATTATTCTAATGGTTGATTAGAACATTCATGACGATTAGTGGTAATTTAGTTAATTGCTATCAGGAGGAGTATATTGAAATAATTCTGCTGGGCAGTTTTCAGTGATAGAACCGTTGATAAATGTAAACCCAACGGAACTGTCAAGTTTATCTTGAGATGCTATTAGTCTTAGTTGGTTTTTGTCTTATTATATAATTTTCATTTATATTTGCATATTTGCATATATGATATATCAGAAGCCAGCATGCTCAAGGTTGACCGGAGTGGACGTGAAGCAAGAGGACTCGAACCGAGACGTAGGAGAGGGAAGGAGAAGGTTCTCAGAGGAAACCAATTCGGGGGAAGAGACCCAAGTGTGACTGTACTTACTGAGTAACTCCACTGGGGCGCCGAGTGAGATATGTAGACCAATGGAGAAGAGATTATATTGAAAAGGTAGAAAGAGAAAAACAGAATCACAATTACTTGTATGAGCCTTTGACGTTCTTCCAAACTAATTCCTTCTTGTGTAACGAATAAAGATAACTGATAAATAAATGATAGAAATATGATACAATTTATAAAGACAAATGATAGCCTTTATAAAATTGTAAATGTATTAGCATATCTGGTAAGACACCTCCATCCCACCCCAGTGATTGAATAATGTGGTGTTCCCTTGGCTTGGAAATCATCAAACGATAACACTTCACTTTATTTATCTCTATATGGTTTAGCATCCGAATATATACCCACATTTAAATATATCGCCATACACCTATATGCATTCGCCCCATGAAATATTTTACCCACTCATGTAATTTGAATGTAGAACTTCACAGATATATCAAATATTGGGAAGAACCTAATATTAAAGGGCGACGAAGATGAAACAGCGGAGGAAGGCACATGCGGTCCTGGAGCATTGGATTTGTTCCTCGGCTCCACATACAATGTCAGATGTATAAGCAAAATACCAAATCAAAGCACGCCTTTAATATTCTTGCCACTGACACGCCAAGGACGTATAACATCACTTATTAAAGTAATCCATCTTCTTCAGACCCATCACCTAGCTATATTGCGCCTCATCGATAAACACAAAGGTCGTGTTCCTTTGCACATCAGGAACACACATCTCTATGAATCAAGTGGATTTCTGAAGTCCCCGCTTTTAGTGCTTTACGACAATAATTACAAAATAGAGATAACCATGACAGCGATTATTTAAAACCCCAATATACATATCACATATATTATATATAATATACCTATGGTATCCAAAACTGTATATCATGTGGTTTTGTATCCTAATGTATATTATGTCCAACTATATATGATCTTTGTGATCTATGGAAAAGTGATGAAGATATTACAACTTAACATATTATAAATATTGTATTTATTATACAAACCCATTGTTGGATTTCCTCGAATGCCATAAATATAAGATTTATTTAAGCTGTATTATCAGCTATAGTGACAAGAAATCTTGCCAAATTTACTCATACCATCACTTATAGGACTGAATTTATCAATATTCCGGTGCTGTTATAACAGTTTATACAAGCATCTAAAGTCAAATCGTCCGAGAGAAAACGGCAAACGGTGAGCAATAATAAGTGAAGCCACCAGAGGAAGGGATTTCGGCGGGTCTCCGAAATATATATGGGAACTTTTATGAAGCTCTGTAGCAAAGACAACCGGACAGAATCCTCCGAAATGTTGGTCAAATGACTTTTAGATGGTTTGGGCAAAAAACCGAAACAAAATGTAGAAAATCTTTAGTTTTTGTCCCATGTTACCGAGAGTGCAGCTTTAAATGATAGATATTCCCTCAATATGCCATCATTAAACGATAATAATATTATATCAAATTAAATGAGCATTGTAAAAAAGTGTCTATTATCCAGTGTCACTACCGCCGCTTTATCTCTGGATTGGGTTCTGTTTATGATAGAGACAATCATCCCTTTTCATTTGGTAAAGATGCAGAGGCGATGCCCATTTATTTCCCTACACATATCTGTCCGTTTCGGTGATTTGTCTGGCTCATGGAATTTATTTCCAAATGAAACCAGGTCCTTAGAAAAACTCCCCAAAGATTGATGACGTATTGTACCATAATAGAATAAATTCTGAATTAAGTAATGCAATTCATTGTACTATTGACAGAAATTAAGTGACTTGAGAATCTATCATGGTTATTCCGCGATCATTCACTTTGGCATCAGGCAAGCTGAGTGCGGGATGTCTGAAGTGATGAGATAGGTAGGGTAAGCGCAGTCGACCTCCCTACCAACCATATCAGTCTCGCTATATAAAGCATGATTGACCGCTCCGTGGCACTTTAATCAGATTTGAGGCGACGATTCTTGTGAACACCTTAGCATCAGTACACTCTGTAGAGACCAAATGTGGGTGTTTGAGGAGGAGGCGTATAGATACGTGCCTACACGGAGCTCTGCTGCGTTTCGGATAATTTTGCCATGCGGTAATTCCAAATGGATTGATAATTGATCGCTGATTTATTTTTTATCAACGTTCCAGCCCGCGTTCCAGACGCTTTTATGGATGGGAAAAACGAAACCTAAGATGTATATCGTCTAGTTGTATCAAGGTTAAATGTCGATAGCCCAAAGTTACTTATGTGACTGAGAAGTGTTTGAGAATCAAGTCAGTTTGTTTCGACTATAGCGATGGGCAGACTGTGAGGGCTAAGACGGAGGTCTCCTGTTGACACCCTGACTAGGCTCTACTAGATCGCCATCTACCTCCCTTCCTGGCCTGAATTTTGAGCAGCTCAACACAATAGAGCAGGGAGCACCTCTAAAATGACCTCCTGGACCTTGCTGAGTATAACAACAGGAGTTGCTATCGTAGCGAACTGCTCAGCTGCGTGTAAATGAGTTCAAGGCATAGGTGTACATATATTGTAAAACCAAAGTCAAATAAATAGTCGAGTAAATTACCATATTTCAAGATCAATTCCTTTCGTGCCACAATATATATTTTACTAGAACCAACTTTCGTGTAAAGGAGCGATACGACTGATATAGAAAGGAAACAGTGCTTATTAGAATGGTGCAACTCGGGAGAAATTCGTACTCCAATTCAGCTTGCATACTCTGTAATACATTCGGAGTGCACTCTTAGTTTATATTTATTATCTATATATCTATACATCTTTTTTAAAATTAGATTTGAAGAATACACATGTATTCACAATAATTATTGATGGGCGAAATTTGCAGGTAATCAGGTACAAAGATAGCAATAGATGATGCATTTAGTCAGGAACAATTTTACAACACAAGTGATTGTTCCTCGATATTAGATACAAATGGTAAGCTATGCACGACCTTTCACAACATAATGAAATAATGTATACATGTTTATGTGTATATATATATATATATATATATATATATATATATATATATATATATACTAATAATATTATATGTGTGAGGTTACTCAAAGTGTAATCTCATTCAGATCCACAGAATAAAGGGTGGTCTCCACTGGTTGCGGTAAGCTCTGCGGTAAGCCTTGCGATGGTTTGTACTGATTCTGTAGGTGGTGAGGAATGATGAGGTACTTGCCTGCATGGTCAGTGAATAATGTAGGCAGGACCTTGCCACCTCTCACCATCACAGCACCATCGCAAGGCTTACCGCAGAGCTTACCGCAGAGCTTACCCGCAGCCAGTGGAGACCACCCTTAAGCCAGACTCTATCAATATGTTATGTCGACCATCAATTTGTACGGAAGTAATGTTACCGTTAATTCATCAAAATGGCTTTTATGCGATTTTAACTCAAAGTTTAATTAAACCTTTAATTTCAATTAGTCCATGCTAAATTTACTTTCAGTCGGAGAAATGGTGAAAAATGGATGGATGTTATAATGAATATGAAATCACCAACAGCTGCTTCTAGATCAGGTTTAGAATCCAAATATAGGAATACATCTGTATGATTTTGGTCCTTTCGTTTTAGTGTGTTAATCATGCATGTTTATTTCACCGTTATATTATTATGATGTGGCAACTATAATGTTGAGGACATCTGCATGTAGGCCTATGTATACATTTAACTTACCTTTTAAATCTGTGAATATATATATCCTACTATATTCACCAGTGAAAAAACATGAATGTATCGAGCCATAGGCATATACTAGATTGGAAAGGAGAAATTGAATGACTATCGTTCTAGGTCTAAGCCCCGAGCCTTGTTTAACCTAAGGCAATACAGATGTGCAAATGGTTCTCGGTATCCTTTGGGAACGATGGTATGGTTTTAGAAAAAAGGGCGCACGGTTGATTGAGGACATGCGATATGCCGCATATAAATCCAATTATCCGGGTCCCAATGGAGGTATTAGCTCTCAGTGTGCACCAAACACTCAACTTCAAACTGACCGTTGCCAGGTGGGTTCAGGGGACTCATTTATGGTTGTAGCTCAACAAAATGGATGTTGCAGTAATATCAACAGAGGTAAAGCTACATATATGTCTCTGCCCTCCTTGATATCATTGGCATCATCACGAGCTCAGACTGATTCCTATCTGGGTGTGGCCTCCCCCTCCCAATTTCACCCCCAGTTCCAATCAGCAGCCTTTTTCTCCTGTCAGAGTTGATCGTCGGATGGAAAACGACCTGGCGATTGGACGTTTAAAGGCAAACGCTACTATTCTCTGCCACGCCCCCCTTTTCCATATACCAAATCTACGGGCATTTTACGCACTATTCCTTTAGCATTGCAGTCTATGAGGAAATGGCCCATTTTTTCACATTTTATAGAATAAAACAAACAATTAATGGCTACTCCTACTGTCCCAAAATTTTCTACACATATAGTATAGGTTATATACTACATATAAAAAGAAAAAAAAGCATATGTCATCACGTTCAATTTTTTTTTATAGCTGTCTGAAATAGACATGTTTGGGAAACTGAGCTAGCTGTGGGTACCCTCAGTTATACCCATTTAGTACGCAAGTCTATTGGGAAGTGCTGCATTTTTCTCTCACGATTTTGGGAATAAAACAAAACTGAAAACTCCTAATGTCCCAAAATTTTCTACACATATAGTGCAGGTAATATTCTACACATATATAGGGAAAAAAATGTATGTCATCATGTTAAAAAAATAATTGTAGCTGTTTGAAATAGACATGTTAAGAAACATAGAACACATTGAAAACAGCAGATTTTTGGGGTTGTCAGCCATGTTTCAAAGCCCCATAATTCAGAAACTAGCACGGGGACCCATTATTTTTTTTCCAGTTTTATGAACACACATACTTCAAGAATCATATACTAAAGAATCAGAAAAATGACATTTAATTTCGATGAGAGAAAAATAAAATTGTTTTTATTAAATTAGTGAAAAATAGTGGGTTTTTCCAAGTTTTTAATTTAAAATTTGCATTACATATTTGTTGGTTTCAGAATAAAAATAGCCATGCATTCTATAAAAAAAGAGGCATAGAATTATTGGGCAAATAATACTCTCTCTAAAACTGTTAACCTTACTTAAATTGAGTGAATATAAATAGCAAATATTAACTATGAAGTCAAGGTACTCCAAAATGAGCCCCCCTTTTGGTCCTCATTGGTTCTTTTGAGATACCAACTTTTGAAGCACTCTAATTCAAAATTGAGCACGGTGACCCATTGATTTTTTTCCATCTTTATGACCAGAAACACTTCAAGAATCAAATTTCAAAGTTTCAGAAAAATGACATTTATTTTCATTTTCCACTAGATAGTAGCGTTTGCCTTTAAATGTACGGTATATATATTTAAACATCCAATCGCGAGGTCATTTTCCATATATGGTCAAAAGCTATCATAGATGTCATGCAATACGGTTCTTGTATAATGACAACGTTCCGTATAGGTATACCGAGGTGACATGGACAGCGACTGTCTAATGTCTAATGGACCATTTACCTCATTCCGAGGAATTCTTTCTAATGTTGACACCATTCTCAACTGGATGCACGGCTCTGTGGATATAGGGCTTTATCTGAACCACAATGGAAATTTCACTAAGTAAAGTATCCTCTACTCGAGGCATTGAAGGAAATGTTTATTCTCAACGTTTGTTCTCACTCACACTAATAAACAGATCTCTTAAAAGAAGAGGATTTGAACTTCACACACCCAAAATGATGTTCGTGTTTAATGCATATTTCTTGGCACTTCACTTATTAACATTCTGGCTGTTATTAATGCATTGACTTAAGGGTCACCTAAGGGTCAAGTGTGTTTGGTGTCATATTAAATTAATAACAGACATGGGAAGATTACTAATGGGAATACTTGCCTCATTTAAATAAACCTGGCAGCGATAAGCTAAACGATGTCAATTGATAAAACGAATTAGGATCTATTCCTGCTTGCAGATGCTCCACCTGTTTCTTCCATCACACTGAGCTGTCTCGCGTTGTTCCTCTTTCACTCATTATTGAATTACGTGAAGTGATATTCTGGGATGTTGCATCTGTGGCGTCGGACAATTAACTGGACATCTGAGTCTGACTGAAGCATTGTTTTCCTATCTATTTGTGTGACGTCCCTTGTCTGCTCTGAGAATCCCTATTAGTCCTAAATAATTAAAGACTTACCCCTTGGGCACTTGTGGGTGCCTATATCTAATCATTATAATATGCAAGGAAGGCTAAGGTTCTCAGTTGCGGTGCCACTGCCACTCCGGCCGAGGTCGTTCAAGAAGTCGGATGTAAAGCACGATTCAAGCGGGTCCCAGGTGGATGGCTAGGTGTGAAAAATCACCTCCGTATCTTTAGGGGAACACTCGCTTCCTTCAACAATAGACGACCGGCGCATCCTCAACGCAACCCCTACAGTTCAGTTGGAGAAAAAATACCATGGATGCCAGAATGAGAGGTCCCTGTAAGCAGGCCGTCCATTGTTTCACTGTTTACTGAGTTACACAATGTATGGACTAGACATTATGTCCCAACCTACCAAGTCAAACATAACGTAAAATGCTTCCCCAAGATGGTGAAGTCATGTTTCCTGCCTATTTCCCTACGGTGCTATTTTTAAAGCCATCCTCATCTCCGAACCGCCCATTACTCCATGTCGTAAATCTGACTCTTATAACCAACATGCATCGGGTTTGTCCCAGGAAGTGATATCAAATAGAAACTAGTCGACTAGGGGAGTATATTCAAATATGAGATGCGCGATACAAATTTCTACACCCCCCCCCCCCCCCCGGTAGAAATGAAGTAACTAGATTCTTAAATACACCGCAGATTCGTAAATATCACATAAGTGCTGTACGATATAAGTAGTGTTGTCTCATATTACTATAAAGACTGATTGTGCTTCTGTCAGAATGTGATAGCAAAAAGGCAATACACAGGGAGCACGTGCCAGTTAATGAGTCCTGTGGTACAAATATTCAGTTTCCTTACAGAAGAAATACGTGATAATATTCAATCATAGACTCACGCAATTAAGGAGATGATAGACAGTCTTGAGATAGTATCTGAGACCTAAAAATAGCTTGTTGCTCGAGAGGCAGACTCAGTCTTTGCCTAGAAATGATAGCAATCTTATACGATATATATATGAATCGTCATAAATGTTACCATAAAGTCTGTTTCATAATGGGACTCGACTTCACGTAACTGAAGACATCCCAATGATATAGATAGCTTTTCAGAAATAGATACAGATCAACTCGAAGTATGTTACCAATGTGTGTATGATCGGGGAGGGTAATTTCAGATGGATATTTATGGTAAATGTAAAAACTTGTACCTATTAGATCAGTTCATAGATGGAAAGACAAACATGGATTATATGGTAATAAAACTGTCTATGTGTATACCGGATAGTTTGCCATTGTCATGTATTACGAAGAGTTGTCTGCCCACAAGATCTCTCTGACTTTCTCTGAGTTTTCAGAAACGTCATCTACCTTTTCTCAAAGTTAAATGATAGCTCCTTCAGAGTAGATCAATTTCACCCAGTGATCAATTTCACCCATGTACATGTAATAGTCTTTGCTAGACCTATATCCAGTGGATAGATATGGTACAACAGTATGCTTATATTACCGTATATTATACTGGGCTGTCCAGACCTTCAAGGCATATACAACAGAAAGCGCTGGCATTTCCTTCATTATCTTGCTTCCCAATTGTGTGCGAAACTACCATTCCATTAGGTAATCCAATGCCATCTCAGTTTTCACCATGGACATTATACATCATTAATTACTGCCTTGAACCGCAAGGGGGCCATAGCCACATTAAGCAGCGATTGAAAGGATTAATAACCTCCACCTTTTCGGCAAGTCAGGCTGTCCTGAGAATATTTGTACTGTACGTGTGAAAATGTTCAATGTCCTGAATAAAATATTTTTAAATCTTAATATTAATCTTATTCTGGGCCTGTTAATTGGTGCACTGTTTGTAACAGATCCATCGGCTTCGACTCAGGATAATACACCAAACAGTGCACTAGCAGCCCCTCAATGTAGGTCATTAATCTTTTAAACGTATGTGATGTGTTATAGAAAAATGAGTCACAAGTCGCAAAAATGGTGTTTTTAAATGTTTTTATCACAATAAACACTCTTGATAGGAATGTTTTCATTTTCTTATATTCTAGTGTGATACAACAAGTCGATAGAATTAAGAAATGTCGCCAACTTTCTTTTCATGTATAAAGATATAGAAGTACTTATTAGACATCCTAATGTTTATCATCCTAATCTCATAATCTCGATTGATCTCATCTGTTCCAATATGATGGTATCTAAAAAAATTCGACTTGTGAGTCATATTCCCGTGACACATCATATATTTGTCACTGCAAAACTGATATCATCCCAATGGCTAAATATCGCTAGATAACTTCTTCGATATATTTGCCATCACTGTGGTCAATAAAGGCAACTGGTTGTGTCCTACTGCCCACCAGTATAGAATATTATTATATGGAATCAATAATGAAGAAAAATAAAAGTGTTTCCTCTCAAGTTGCTTTGGAAGCCATTATATTTCTTTTTTTGCTAAAACACTGTATGAAAACGTGAAAAATGTTTGCACTAATACTACTCGGACTGCGGCAAGTGTTATGTAACATTACGTAACATTGTGTAACCTCATTATCTATCTAATTATCACCCATTAATTATAATATCTCATTATTAAATTCGCTAATTATACTTAGCTATCCAGTACTGTGCAAGTCTACTTATTCATGCTAAGCCATAGGTATTACGTAAGGGCTCCGCCCCCTACTCTTTCACACATCCTGTATGGACATATGTACAGATGCTAGATCATTAAATCAGTTGCTTAGTTCTTCTCACGAAGACCACACGTTCGTTTGCTATTCTTCCATTCATACCTTAACACTGGCGGACAACCCGCTCGATCTTGGACTTATAAAATCTCACATGAACAAGCGAGTTCTTTTCTGGAATATGGAGAGATTATTTGAACATTTCATCAGATATTAAGCATGGAAGATGTTATGTAACATTACGTAACATTGTGTAACCTCATTATCTATCTAATTATCACCCATTAATTATAATATCTCATTATTAAATTCGCTAATTATACTTAGCTATCCAGTACTGTGCAAGTCTACTTATTCATGCTAAGCCATAGGTATTACGTAAGGGCTCCGCCCCCTACTCTTTCACACATCCTGTATGGACATATGTACAGATGCTAGATCATTAAATCAGTTGCTTAGTTCTTCTCACGAAGACCACACGTTCGTTTGCTATTCTTCCATTCATACCTTAACACAAGCACATTGGGTAACTGACACAAATAAATAGCGTTAGACTGCTATTATACAGATATACCCAAGGGTGCAGTCAGTCCATAGTTGCCTTGTAGTGGATGATTGTTATTCCGAGAAATAATCAAGACAAAGTAACTGTCCACCTCTTACTCATACAAGCAATTGCATCTATACAGCATGAACATCGCGCTCATCAATTATCAGACTTAATAACTCCACCAATCAACCAACAAAGCTGGAAATGAAAGGCCAAGAGGACAGCATTAGACGTCGGCATTAAATTCCCAGACATTATGGTCAATCGTCGCACAGATGTCCTCCTACTAGGGCATCAATGGACCCACATCCTATAAATAGGACTGTAAACAATACACGAATGCACGGAGCGTGAACGTTTGCTGTGCTGTGCATAAAATGTCCTTACACTGATATGTTCCTCTCTTTAGATCTGTTGCATGGGACTGAGAGAAGGATACATGTGCGCCTGGGGATCTAGTCGGTTACGATGGGAAGGGAGGCTGGATAGCAGAGCCGAGGCAGAAGTAACTCTACAGGGAGTTGCTCCGTTACACATGGTAGCTTTGCTATTCATGGCCAAACAGTGCACAAATTAGTCGATATAATATTGTAACGAGAAATTAATCTCTGTATTTAGAATATGATGTCTTAGATATCAAGCATGTATATATATATATGTGTGTGTATATTATTTAAATGCAGTACAGAATATTTTCTTCATTGCCGCGAGGCTATCTATTCATGAATCTCATGATGATGGCATTTATGTATTTGATGTACCGGTAATCTCTTTTGTCTTCGATACATACATGTATTTGTGTGTACACCGTTATATATTAAGTCCATATTAGGGGTCTCCGGTCCGGTTTTGTCCCTAAATTGCCCTTGTAACGGACAATCCTACCAGCGGATAGAGTCTGTGGTCAACCCCTAAAGGACTTGGAAAGTTGTGGTGAGTCCATATTAGGGGTTGACCCCTAATCTTCGTATAGGAAGACGGGAATAGAGTAGACGCCGTAGCCATAATGAAATAGTCAGGAAAGGAGAAAAATGACACCAATGTTATACGTATTCAGTTAAAGGAGAAAAATACGTGCAGTATAATATTATAATTATTATAGACATGACATCTAGTCGAATCACGGGAACAGCCTCTTACCATTGAGTCATCGATATTCACTGAAGCAGATACACTCACCTGAATGAATATTACTGATAACTCATAGCTATATCCGAAAGTATAAGTGATCTAAGCGCTTCAGTTATACATACGACCTCCAATTGATATATTACGTAGGAACGTTTCATTGTGACTATAGGCCGCAGTGTTACTCCAGGGTATTTATAGAAAAAGTTAAGCAATTAACCACCAGGAATTTGTAAGATTCCGGGGATGCAAGTTTATTGCAAGGAACGCCGATATAAGCAGAAACGATACAGTTTCGTGAGTCCTCCGACTAGTACTTTGCACTATTGACTTACAGATAAGATAGTCTTATCCCATGCTGCACAAGTGAATTTGAACATGTTACCAAGCCAAAGATTAAGAACAAGGCTTGAGCAAAATGACAGAGATAATTGGAAACGACAGTCTTTCAGATGAAGGCCATACGCACTATAGTGCGGAAAACGTTTCCTAGGCTACATAAAACGCCATTTTCATTTTTATTGGATTCCTCCAAACTGTATCTTGACATGACTTAGTCATGATAATCGGAGCCAAAACCCATTATTCACGCTATTTCATAACGGACACCAACTCTCATTCTGACAAATGCATTCTCAGAGACCCACTGGGAGTTCAAATAGTTTATCTGTCCAACACATTTTCTGTAGCTCGCAAACCATAACCGGCTTACATGAGCAAGTGGTACGCAGCAATTGGGTCAGTATGAGTTGATTAAGTTGATTGACTGAATCAGTCCACTGCCAAAAGCCAGTTGAGGCCGCTCATGTGATGTTCCTAACATGAACCAAATACGAGGGAAATGTATTACATCATAAGCTAAAGAAAACGCGCACGAGCCACGAATATTGCGTCTTGTTCAATCTTAAAACAAACCTCGCAATGCATTACTCGATATGAGTCATGCGGATGGTACACTTGTAACTGTAAGCTTGATGTCTGGCTTCAGAAGAGATAAGATAAGTCAGAAGATGAACCATGACCAATTCTCGTTGAGTCAGTGCTTCGAGGAACGTGGATGTCAATACTGCTTTATTGTACAAAAATCCCCATCCTACTCGCACACACCAAGTCAAACTTAACCCTTCGGAGGCTAAAACTAAAACACCAATGACTTTGTGATATGTATGTCCACAAGCACTAAGAACACAGATATATATGTATGAACTAAGAGCAGGGAAGGGATCCTGGTCCGGGGTAGATTACCATACAAGGTTTTAAGCAGAATTCGAGTCAAAAGTTTTGGAAGTTAGTATTGATCAGCGGGAACTACGAATGAAACTATTGCTGATCAGAACAACGTGACTGGGAATTGTATCCGACGTTTGCAACAAGCAGTTTAGTTTTTTTATAAAGGTATCTTATTGTCTTGGGTATTTACCAGCACTAACTGGAAGACCTACGCTTGGATAGAAGTGTTGGCCTTTTTCTGCAAGAGATTTTCCTTGTATTTACCTTTATAGCAGAAATACAAATAATGCATAATTATATATATTATCAGGGAACAATGTTAAACATGAAATCCTGTTGAATATTTGAGTAAATCGTACTATGATTAAAAGGTGATGCTAAATGTTTTGAGATATAAGTTGATATAAATGAAATGAAAATAAGTATTATTGTGACTTGATATTACTGGCAGCCAATACACAGCCAAATAGTGGTGGCAAGGCTTGCAGCTCTTAGTTTGGCAATTTGACAAAATCAGTGGCATTGTGGAGGAATTATCCGCAAGGTCTTTTGGATGTGGGATGCATCTCTGTAATAGTGAATCTGTTTATGTATACACGCTTACATGATCCAAGTGTGCACTTGCAAGTGGCAAATAAATCATAAGACCAGATGGTTATCAAAAGTATCAAGAACAAGTATTAAGTTAACTAATGATCTATTTAACTATTTATCTACTTAACTTTACAATAAGTGTCAACTTAATGTAGCTACCTGGCGTTTCCAAAGGAAACGTTTTCTCAGAATCAAATACTTGTGTCCGATGTCAAGTTATAGTTACTGGGATTTAGTCATTTAGTCATTGTGTTTACCTACCTGGCATTTCCATGGGAAACGTTTTCTCAGGGTCAAATACTTGTGTCCGATGTCAAGTTATAGTTATTGTGATTCAGTCCTGCTCTGACCTTAAACTTGAACTTAGATCAAAGCATAACAAGGACAGCTTAAGGTTAGAGGGGTTTGATCATATAGCATGTCTTTTTGCGTTAATCGTCAAAATCCACTAGTTTTAAAAACTGGAGAAAAAAGTAGAGTGGAAGATTCGGTTTAAGGGTGCATACATGCAGATCTATGGACAGATGCATGCGTTATGCATTCATACTAATACATGTATACACAAGACAGCATGTGTAGGTAGAACTGAATGTATGCATATGGGAACTTTAATCCAGAATATTTTAAAGACAAGAACAGCTGAAGATCAAAAAGGTTTGATCATTTAGTGTCTTTTTGCATAAATCATCAAAAGCCTCCAGTTTTAAAAAGTGGAGAAAAGAGTGAGGCAGAAATTGTGGTTAAAGTTTGAAGAATATGGCAGCCATTTAATTCATTGTCAATAAGTCTAGCATATAGGAAGCTATGTCTTTATATTTCCTGACCTAAATGTTGGTTCTTTTGCTAAAAAAGAACAACTGGTAGAATGTAAATCGATTCTGCCATTAAGCTATATAGCTCCCTAGCTTCACAATATTTAATATATATTCTGAAATAGGCTTCATTTTTTTCGTTGACACTCATCGAATGAAGGGACGATGTGGGAAAAAATTGCTGACAGTGTCAGGGACAGCTATATCTTAAGTACTGTAAACTCAAAGGCTTCACAACGTGTCTAATAACAGCTAATAACTGATTATCACAAGGATATGAATCCAAAAGTAACTAAGATTTCCTCAGTGAATCGGTGAATATCCTAGCTGTCCTGGGTTTCATGGTGAAACATTAGAAGATCGAAAGTTGCTAACAGTGACAGCTATAATGAAGAACTCGTTCACATACTATGAGAAAACGTTTCTCTAACTAGGGGAAATAACTTGACTACGCAATTCCATCTTTAAACACAACGTCGTTACTGGTCCAAATAAACGCTGTAAACACAGGATGTTCGTGTGACAAGACATGAGTATAAAATAACGGTCTGGCATACTTTTATGCTTTTTGCATATATATCCAGATAGACATGGTGCTGAATCAAATCATATCACCGAATAGAACATGTCTAGGCCCTATACGCACAATCAATAATTAATTTTATGCCATAAAATAAAAGAGACGATGTCCCCATCAGTATTGAATATATATATGAACGTGTGTGGGTAAAGAAACTCAACAGTGAACTGGTATATAATAGTGAGTTTTACATAATGATGAAAATGAGATACAAGTAAGAATGCATGGCTTAACATTACCCCCACTTTCCTATCCATTCACCAACCAACAGGAGCTGAACAAGTTTTTAACACGCAATAGCTGTCTTGTTCGCCTGTTTCTCTATGGCTCTTGTAATCATATATGTCAGTTTCAACATCCCCTTGCCTTGGTGTTGGCAAGGCATTTCTTGCACTTAGTATTCATTGTTTCAGCGTTGGTGTGGGGGAAGGTTAACCACAGTGTTAATAGCGCAGTAATTGGTGTCTAAATGAAAGAGTCGGGACATTGCTCCAATTGTTTCCAGAGCCCGGGCTGAATTGCTTTTCGCCTGATTGAATTAGTTTATCTACCCTTGGACAAGAAGCAATCGACATATATAGCTCAGTGCCAACTCCAATACGGCTGGCCCGTTCATTCCTGTATCACGGTATGTCCTGGAAGCTAGAGAATCAGTGTGAACGTCAAAGTTAAAGCCTATCATACACGATTGTACGTCATGGGACTGGACTTGCTAAATTCGACCTTAATTTAATTTAGATCACTAGAGACCGTAGTACTGTAGTTAGTATGTCTGCTACTTTGGAAATACTTTTTGTATATCGATTTTCCAACAATCCTTTATTTATCTGTCGGTTGAATGTATCAGTATGGTAAGGACTATCATAGTATTGAGGTTAGGAAATTCAGGTTGTAGATAGTGTACGCAATAAACATTATTTTTATTCGTCTCTTTTAAAGCAGGAATTAAATCAAAAGAGGGGGAATTGCCTGCGAGTATTATTTTTCCACAAGCATGAAATTACCTTTTCCCTGTGTTTATCAATAGAGCACCACCATATTCAAATATAATATTTTCAAGTAAAAGGCGATGCAGTTTTTTTGTGAGCATCGGTTCAACGAAAGTTCATTCGCTTATCACAATGTTACAACGCATTTCAGAATAAATGTCCTCAGTGTACTCGAAAGGGCAAATATAGAAAGTTTTATCCCCGGTTATTTCAATAATTATTGCTCAATCCATGCTGAATAGTATGGGACGAGGACCATGAAGACAAATATGGAGAAATCAGTAAATATTGATTCCATAAACAGAAGTGTAACGTCATCTAGTTTATGTCAACACATAAGCGGGCAATGTTTCATATTTTCCTGATCATCCTACCTTTTGGCAAGTCCCTTATGGAAGCTTTGCAAGGTTATTTCTTCAAAGTAAATTGATGAATCGATAGAAAATTCCAATTGAAAGGCTTCATGGTAATATGACAAGAAGTGTTCTGTCATATATCTAAATTTTGTCATCAGGCTCTGGCATGGTTTTTCCGAATGCCAGATTTTGCCATGCCTATAATAGTTGATAAACTTAATACCTTCTGAAGTGGCATATTTTGGTAGAAGGCATGACCAATGTTGGCTATGAACGTCTCCGTATTAAAAGGCTAAACAGATTAGTAATCAATACTTACCGAAGCGATATGCCTTAAAAGAGGCAGATAGGTATTTGATCGGAAGATATACATATATATAGTATATACTCTTGCTGAACACATACTTGTGCATTCTATCCACGTGTACAGCGCGGCGCGTACAGCTCGGTAGAAAGTACACCATGCAGTTAAAAAATGATATAACGCAGAACCATATTAACAATCATAAATAAAGGGTCGACTCCATAAAGTCTTAAAGTTCTAAAAGCGACACAAACGATACATGCGTTCCTTTTCTGGCAGGCAAAAGCACACATTTGTACATTGTAACGCTCATCCCTGAAGGTAAATTCCCAAATACAAATTAGTTGTTGAGTCTCCATTCTGCTATCATTCAGGCCTCTCACTATTTCCCTCACGATAACGTTTCAAACATCTATGCATTGTTCACCGGATTGACCCTCGCGCCTCTTCTTTCGTGTTCAACTATTAATTTCTTCACAATGTAAAATATTCATGGAGTTGGCTCGATGAAGTAGTTGCCTATTGGGACCCCTTAATACCCGAACGGCATGTGGCACACGTGGGTTCAGATGCGCGATGAATTTCGAGCAACGCCATATGGCTTCCGTGACCAAAGAGGAAGGTCATCCCGTTTCGTCTTGCTCAAGTAAAAACACTCAACTGGTTGAGTGTCACAGTTATGCGATGCGTTTTATACATAAATTTGATATATCATATGCAGAGCGAGGAAAAAAATATTGAGCACGGCACTGGATCATCGGTACATGTAGGAGATTGCTGTTCGCATAACTCGACCATAAGTAATCGCCCTTTGCAAATATATGCCAATTATAGAGTGTGTAGAGGTGTGTGTGGTGGGGGGGGGGGGGGGCAGGGATAATGCCTTGGGTGTTTTCTGGGTTCTTCTAATGCGCCCAGTTTACAAAAAGACCATGGACCAACATGACGCTATGTGCCCTTTGCTATGCTAGTCAAATGTGTCATGCACTGTGAATCCCGTGAGCATTTGAATATCAAAACCACACAAAATACTAATGAGCCCCAAACGATACACATTACTCTTTTATTTTAGACAAATACTTCAATGTTGGGAGATTAAAAATGCCATAGGCCAATGAACATCGCACATCTGCCATCCAGTAAGTTTGTTCGAACATGTTTTTTCACACTTGCTTTGATGTACCACCAAACGTTAGCTGTATAATCGAGGACGAAAATTACAGATTATACTTGCCGACCTAAATGGCCAACCCTTTATTGAGTTACTTATCCAGGCATAAAGGACCAATGCTTATAAGTAGCACAGAAGTAGGTTTCCGTTGAAGTCTTTGTCTGTGAGTTTCCGCTTCTCCTGTGTCTCCTAGCCGTGAACAAGGGATCACTGGAATAATGAAATGAAATGAGAGAGTGATCCAAACTCTAATAATACAGTAATGAAAAATCAATTGTACACGGTCTATGGCCATGCGCATATGCCCGAGGGTTATTCATAATCTAGTTGTTCCTGGCAGGGGGGTTGTGTTGCCTGCATACCAAAGCTATGGCTTCATTATTATACCACAATGCATGGTCTTGCTAAATGCATGTATCGGTGTCTGGAGGTACAAGGAACATAGGTATAAGTCTATTGATTGGTGTGTTGTTAGGTGCTTTGTGACGATCGCGTGGCATGGATGGAGATTGGGATGGAAGTAGTGGGCACCAAGCACTGACTTCAAAGGATCTCCAGGCGTTGTTCCTATACAGATGGTATCTGTCACGTGTTACCATTGACATCTTCATTAAGCGTCTGTCTCAAATAGGAAATATTTATTGGTGGTGATAGCAATCGATTGTTGACAGTGGGGGCTGTCCATTTGCTCCATATGGGCTCTGAGTCACAATCCCCCATGGACACACACAGGCCAATGATAATCTACTGGGCATGGTTTGAAGACGTAGATAGACCAGATTACAATATGGATAACATAATTAACACACTGGGGTCATCCGTTAAGTCTGATTATCATGACACCAAGGTCGATGATGACGGGATATCCCGGGGAATGTCTTTCCTACTAGTTCCAGCATCATCAACATCCACTTTGGGATGATGTTTGGGAAAAGGCAAAGTGTTGCAGAGGGTGCGTGATAGCATCTATTTTCACGGGTTTCCAATTGATGGTGTGTAATGTCACCCATTGTATAGCTGTCAATGTCTTTTACTGTTCAGTGCCTTTCCATTAAGATATTATTCTCCATTTTGCCCAATTCTTATGTTTATCAACATGAAAACTGAAGCAAACCTACAATAATGATTTTAATATAAACACACTCTTAGGAATTAAGCGCCATATGAATACTTTCATTAACTGACCATGCAGAAACGTTTGAAACAGTGTTGAATGGAAAATAAGAAAATCTTGGCAATGATTAAGAAGTATAATTGGAATAGAATTCGACATAAAATTGCCGTTGGAATTCCAACAGAGTTAGACACATGACAATGCAGCTTCTTTCCCTAATGTGATAGGGGATTGAATCACAAGGAATGATCCAACGAAATTACCGCGTCACCAATTGCTACGTTTGTGTCCTCCAAAGTCTGTCTACCGACTTGTTGCATATCGGAATTGCTAGTCTGTACAGCAAAGTAGGGGACGCCAGACGTAGAAAGCAATGACAGCCTAATAGAGTATTCAGGTATCCTTGGGGGTCAGGGGATTGCCTGTTACGACACATTCATCACTCCTGTTCAACAAGTCCAACAAGCAAATATGCATGTAGGCTAAGTCATACTGGCAAACATTCGTGAGTCTGTGAGTGATCATAATTTATGGTTTGTTTTGTTAGTACCAGGCAATAATTCATTATGTGTGTTCTGACCAAGGTAGAGAGAGTGCACGAGTAGAAAGCAGAGGATGTGCCATATTTACTTTGGGCCAATCAGCATGTCAGACAAACGGGATGAAACTACACACTGAGAGCCTCCATTATCGCTCATCTCTAGGACCGGAAGTTGGTCGTCAGCCATGTCTGTAGTGTTATGGGGATGTTCCTTCCTGTCTACTTAAGCCTCCTACAGATAGCAGGGCAGCCGCTTGCCGGATCATTCAAACCGCTCGTCAATTTCCTCCTCTCTCATTATCTAATTAAAGACTGAGGCACCGTCTCATTACGCCAATCGGGTTTCTAATTAAAACAATTTTAACCAGCCAGCAATAGCAAAGATTTGTCAATGTCTAAACAATGGAGGGAATGGCTCGTCCACACCAGCATGACAGGCAAATGGCAGAATCTGAGGAGGAAATCTCCATTAAAATGATCCTACCAGCTCAGCCGTACAGCTGATAATAGACATTCCACCAACGGAGAATAGTCGCAGAACTTTTCTTCGCAGCCACAGATGCTCAACCAGTCAAATACTTGAGCACTTTTCTTCTTTGAAAGCCGTCCTTCCACATAATCTGCCATCACCTCCTTTCACCTTGTTCATTGCATCCCTCAATCACTCAGAATGACATTGATGCCAAGACATTTAAAAAGAAAGAAAGAGTTCCCATCTGCCAAAGATATTGCATAGGAAAATCAGATGAAGTGTATATTGTATACATGTATACATTAAGTATACACGGGGCCAAAATCTATGCATAACGACGAAGGCTAAGCAAACTAAATCGTATTCATGGTCGGTGCCCCAAGTCAGAGCTGTTTTCAAACACTCCATTTACATACTTTCAAGTTTTATCGAATTCTGCCTTTAGAATTTAAGCCTGAGGTGAGATTTAGAAGCAGATGACTTCCGACTTTGAGTACATTCGCAACTATTTATCTTCAGTATTTTATACTATAGATATATTTTGAAGAAATCCCTTCACAGTGTGTATAATTTATGTAAGCGCCTACCGTATAAGAATAATAAAAGGTTCTTGTCTGCAGGGCTCGTTTAATTAGCACAGGCTCCCTCATTAGGTTTATATAATTGATAAATATTAGCGAGGGGAAGTGCTCATTATCTAATTAGCAGATTAGGCCTCGGTGCCAATTACAGGTGGTGAATATTGATTCAAATGTTTTACGTACTTCCCACCTAAAGCTCATTTGAAAACATCATAATTACTGCCGATCAATTCCATTCATTGTGCGAGAGTCATGTTACAAATTTATCCATTCAATGATACGTTCTATCATTTTTTCTCGGCGTACATGTATATATTTTGAATCTATTGCTGTTCGCGTTCTTAAGACACGGCCAAATAAGATAAACAGGAATTATCGGCGCGCGCAGAATACTAAATATAACTGTACAAATAATGTTATGTACTGTAAATGAATTGTATCACTGACTATTAACGGGGGTGTATAATATAGCACGTCGAAAGTACGTGAAGCAATATATTTAAATCTTGGGAATAGGCAACCTTGTACAACCTAATGGTTCTGTTTTGTCGCATTAACAACAATCTGCTCCTTACACGATGCTTTGTGTATCTATATATATATGGTCATTATCAAAATAATCCCAGGCGAAATAGTCACCAATATAGAAACGGAAACTTCACACATCTAAACATGAACAGTTGTGTGGGAGGTCAGTGTAACATCCATGAACATGGCCCAAATGAGTTCATTTGATTTTTTCGTGATCTATAATGGAGGTATTTGTAACAAAATGTGAGGCGCATTGGGTTTCTGGAACATGAATTGAGCATCCGAGACATGCATGGATGGGAGGAAATTACAGAGGACATGTGAATGGAACCACGTTTATCGGTTCGGTCAGTTCCCAGGGAGAGAGGGAGAGAGAGACGGAGAAAATAGTAAGAATGATGGAGAGCATCCGATCCTAGTTTTAAGCACACAGAAAGGATTCGATTTTGACTTTCTGAATGGAACACATTGCAAATTCCTCGATCCAGTAAATAATTATCTTTGTTTTTAGTTTTATTTCAGTTTTATTTCAATCGGGTGAATTTGGTTTTGGAGTATTATTTTCCCCAAACAAATGTCAATTTCGTTTAGGAAACCATGTGTAAAGCTAAGTTGTGGTTGCGGTCATGTCCAACATTTCATGCCTAGGAGTGATATCTTCCGCCATTTTCTTCGCTAACAAAACCCGAAGCGCAGGACAAAAGAATTTACTGGTAAAGGGATGTCTCCATTTGCTCTCGACCCGCTCTGCAGCTTGATGCAGATAAAGTAAGCTGGATGTAGTGGTCAGAAACTGGAGGTCTCGCCGGTAGGATATGATGTTTTGTCATGAAAACTGAATGACCCAATCACAGGCAGGCCACGACCAGCTTGTTGAGACCTGGTACGGACATTTATTATGGATAACTGTTCTGCTGGACGCAGGCCGCCTGTAAGTAGCATAACAATAGAGTGTCGTGTTGCGGCTACTCTCAGCCAGGTGCCGGAGGAGCACAATAGGTCTCACCTTTAGCGAAAGCAGTCATTCAAGGCACTTTAAAGCCATGCTAATGTGGGGGAGAGGATACAGCCGTATGGTGGGAAAGTGGTGTGGGTAGCAGGCAGCCTGCTGGTAAACTCGTATGAAGATAAATGTGGCAAGCTTTTAAAGTTGAGTCTACAGGGAGGACCGTATCATGCAACATCGTCGGCTGGTGCACCTCCCAGGCAAGAGCCACTACTGCCGTAATAGAGCCACTACTACCCTTGGGCCCCTTCGTTCCCTCCTTCCCGCTCAGGTGAAATATCACCAGCGAGGGACTGCCAAGCGGGGTGAATAATCTCAATTTAATCTCACCAACGATTTGTGTGGCATTGTGAATTTGAACCTGTTACCGTGAAGGGAGTTTGAGGAGGTACTCGGGATGGGGCACGAGTATAGCCAAGAACCGCCTAGAGGCACCCAAGGGTAAAGATCTTCGGTGAAGGGGTGGCGCTTCCTTGATGGGGTGATAATTCTGCTCTGGTATCTCAGAGGGTTTCGCGATAAGCACCTCATTTCACAGCATCTGATTGTGGTGCGTTGATCGGGATTTAAACAGCCCTCCCTTACAATAATGATGTCTTGGCTTATATGTTACCCTAGTGTCCACTGCGCTCGTCCTACACCTAAAGCAAAGGACACCACGTATCACCCCTAAGCTTGCTATTCAGCGGACCGCTCGTATAGACGACAGAGCTGATAGATAGGGGTATAGAAAAGTTTCATTGGCAGACAGGATATAGTTCTAAGGGACACCCTTCAGCCTTTGTGGTCTGCGTTGTGAGCAATGACAAGACGGGCATGACCGCAATCCGATGCCAAGCATTTCTGCCCATTGATCCTCTACGTGTAACTCAGTGCATACCAGCAAAAGCAATATGTATACACATGCACACGCTGGTTTCTATGCACAGTCCAGCACGAGTCTTGCATGTCTTGGTAGGTTGAATGTGAAGTGAAGCCAGGTTTTTATTTGACATTTACAAAAAGAATGATACTGCACAAATGTTGGCGTCACGGCAAGGAGGATTGTGCCCAAACATCTCATGGCGAATGATCTATGTCAGTTTTTCTCACCGAATACACCGATTAGACATGTTGTATGAATGGTGAATCAGGAGCTCCGGGTAATTAGATTGATAGCTCCCAGATCCAATGGAATCAAGCCGAGTATAAGTCGTCTTGTTATGATTTTGAAATTAGTTGAATTTAATTAGGTTAATAGTCGTATCAAACAATTGTAGTGGTACTTTTGATTGTGATTACACTATATAATATACACGTTTTACCTCATTTCACCTACTTACATTAATATATATATGAGCATCTTTATAAATTCTAGTTAGTGTTTCCTAACTTGTGAATGCTGAAAAACATCGACTCACTTCAATAATTCATGGACTGGAATATGTTACTTCTATTTATTCAATGCCATGTTGCGTGCGTGGGTACTATGCGTGAAATATGTCCCTTCAGAATTACGCCAACACTGTCCCATGATGGTTCTATATGCCCTGAATTACCCACCTAATAATACCGTAGAGTTGAGAGGTGTGGCGTAATAATAGGGGTCCTAACTGCCGTAGGACAGGTGATAAGGCGGACGGTGAAATACCATTAATAATGAGGATTTGTTAAAAGGCCTGAGAGCCGGAAAGAGTTTATCAGATGCACATCAGTGGTGGTGTGGCATCAATCAATGGGCATGCTATCAAGCACCATTAGCCTTAATGAAGCTTCAGTGGACGGGCTAGTCAAGCATTGCATGTTATGCCAACCACAGCAGTTGGCCCGGTCCAGTTGAATGAGAAAGCACCTCAGCAAGAGGCTCATGTGAGAAACACTGGGCTTGTACTATTGATCACAGCTTCCCTGTATTCATATTGGTCTTCAAGTGCCACAATGCTTCCTGACAGAAAACGCAGCACAGAGGAGGGAAAATTTATTCCATCGGTGGCCTGTCTGTCGATACGAGCGGACCTGTGGGAAATTGGGCCCTATGTTTCATGTCAGTCACACCAGTCGCAGCCAAGAACACTAGCTGGCTGATTCCCTCACCAATATGGAATCTTGCCTCATCCCTGTTAAGTCACTAGACAAGATTGTGCCTGTCCTTTTCTGAAACCCTCTTCGTCCTGCGAAGGCGGGAGTCCAGACCGCCCAAGGTTCACGGAGCCACAGGGGATAGCAATCGTAATGCCTTGGATCCGATTGACCTCCTGATTTTGGGTCATGGTCTGATAGAGTCTTGCTGAAAATAGATCTCATACCCTCGCTAGAAGGACGTGAGGCTTGATTCTTCTTTGATTTGTATAGTAGATATTGCTAACAGAAGCTGGTCTGTGAGGAATGCAGCGAGGTTGATTGGAGTGACTATAAATTGTCCTCTACCATCATCAGGAGTCCATGCTGTGGGTAATCACACAGGCCACACATCATTTGCTTCATAGGGTGCAGTTTGGCGAGTGACAAATAGAGCCCTCACCCTGCAGTCCGCACCCTCACACGCCTCCTCGGCAAACATGCATTTACGATGGGAGTACATACACACATGTCTGTGCCAAGCACCCACCCACCAACTCACCCACCATTCCACAAACCATTCCTCTCACTGCCTTTGATTTGCCTGAGAAAAACCCATAGAGAGAGGTCTCGAGTTTTCATTTCCCTTTCACCGTATCTCCTGATAATAATGACGGCGGTGGTACACTTTTCATATGAACTGCAAAGAACCATATACATATGCTCTTATGTTATTCTAATCTACTCAAGGGCGTATGGAAAACTACAAGCTATGGTGTTCCATCGTGGCTTTCTTATCAAAGCATCACATTTCTTACACTCAACGGGAAACATCTGCAGAGAAGGAAGGAGTTTTAAATAACAATAATCGCATGCTATTGTGGCTGCACGGTGCATCTTGTTCCGATTTATTTGAGCACCTGCTGCTGGCTTGGAGCTAGCATAAAAAAACAGTCGAGTGTCAGGCATTTGATTGGGCGAGAGGGTACTTTGGGAGGTGTGCAGGGGCAGGCAGTAGTATGGAGAAATGCAGAGAGGCCAGTGGTCCCATGACTTACGGTATGGAGGCGGCTTTGATACGGCAACTGTTGGAGATGTAGCGGTTACAGGAGGGAGCATACACCTGCCTCCCAGGTGACCTGTCACCCGTCAGACATCAGCAACAACGATCCAGACAATGACCACCTGCGCAAGTAAAAACCTATGGGAGGTCAACTAGCCCCGCGCTGTAGACTTGTGTCATGGAAATGGACCACCTTTCATCATACATCTTAACACCATACTGCTCTGCGCATTTTATAGTGAACCCCCCTTACCTATATACCCCTCCTTCGACTCTAACCACCATCTTCCTCTAGTTCCTCTTTTCAACGATAAAAAATAGTCCCTTCATATGTATAGCATTTGTACATGTATACCTATGCATATCCAAGCAGCGTACATTATCATATATCATTTTGCTGCATCTTCTAAAAGTATGAGTGTAGCGACGTATTATACATAATGTATACGAGTTCACGTGTATGTACCAGTCAGTCTGTGGGTGAAAGATGAAATTCAGTTTGAAATGAGAGACAGTGTCAAAGGGATATATAGAATCATTTAAATGTACGGATAGAAAGTCGTTCTTCTGTATTACAGGCATGATGTTTCCCCAACGTTTGGTTTTGAACGGATAGCATCCAACATTGAACTCCCATGCGATTTGTATTTATCTAGAGTATGAGAATTTCTCTCCAATCCGTCGTTCCAGTGATGATTGAATGAAATCTCGCGGAAAGTTGTCTTACTCCTATAATTGCAAAACTCATTGGGACGGGGCAATGTACAAATATGAATTTCCCCGTACACCAATCCAGAATATTCCTAATGGAGAGAAAATGTATTTAATGGCATTCAGAGGGTGGAATTCGAGGAAGGCTCGCTTTTTAAAAACTGATCTGAATATGAACGAGCTTCTTGTTCTGTACACACTGTTTTCTTCGTGATGCAATATGGGGTCTATTATCATTCGTCTATAGGGAATTGGACCTTCTCGTAGTGTAGGGTTAGTCTTAGTACAATGACAGATCATGGGATAATCGATTCTTAGTGTGCTTACAAATGATAAATGATGACATGTCATATTACATCAATACGTAAACTAAATATCTACAGAGTCTTTTTAACGAATGGTATACACTATACTTTATATATATCCAATAGAATGTCCATGCAGATAATTGAATATGCAATGTACTTTTATGTGATTGGAAATAACCAGGAACAGCCATACATAGTATAAATCTTATGGTGTGGTGTTATATTAACAGAGCTCATTTTAAGGGCTACGAATTTTAATAATCTCTGGGCAGCAATAGGAAAAGAGACATTCAATTCACACATATTGTGATCGCCAACTGGCAATAGTAGGAGATAAACGATTTGTTATTACAATCCTGGTTTAATCCATCTTCTACTCAGGCGAGATTCTTCTTCATCTTACTCTATCATGACATCTGATGACAAATTAGGATAATGTAGGGAAATCAAACATCGGTCGTGTCTGCATCGCCTCCCATTCCCCTAGGTAGACGACTAATTAACTATAGGCAAACCGGACGGAGAACCACCACAGTCTTCCCCTCCTCCTTCTCAGACACTTCCACGGCGGGGTCCGCTCATGCAATTTGGTCATCCATAAAAATAGGACCACCCTTCGAATGCATCCACTTTGCACTATTTCCGCCTGGACAACTAGGCGTTTGTCGGTTCAGTGTACAATAACCATTTGGTTGAATTTAAACGCTAGTATCCACTTTGGTGTAAGCTGGACATACTAGCAAGTCATCTTTACACAAAGTCACGGGCGATGTTACGGACTTGAAAAATGAGTAATCACATTCATGAAGTCATGTATACGGAAATAGGATTCCTAACACAAACCAATATGCATCAATTCTTTGGCGGTAAAAGCTGTTGTGGTCATTCAGACACACCTTATAAAAACACATTTTAAACAAATTATTTACCAAAGATGCATAACCTTATATAGATTGTTGTTTTCATGCGTTACCTTAACAAATTATTCAACAAAAAATAGCAATCTAGATAAAGTTACGAAGAGATAATCTAACTTTACGCCCACTTAGGTATACAATAATTAACCAAGAGTAAACCCACATCAGGAAATTCTTCACATGAGTCAATTCCCTCTCATATTTATTATTACAGTCTGATTGATTTATGAACATTTCTAGCATAAAATTGCCAAATCTAAAGTTGAGGATAACAAATAAACAAATTATTCCCCATCTAAAGAGATTACCATTCGATGGAAATGTTTCTCTATTAAAAACGTTTTTTATATCATAACTCAGCTTGTGATTAACTCCGCAACTAACTGATCCGCACTATGCATTTTGTTTGGCAAAGGTGATTTCTCAGGAGTGACGTCACTGACACTGTGGAGACCCGAAGGCGATGTTAACGTCGTAGTTTCACATATAGGCCTAAATAATGCCGGGGGTGATCGCACAAGGTAATTTCACTATTTAAACATGGTAGTTGTGGTATAAACATTAAATACAAACTCCTAGCTGTTCGGAAATAGCGTTTCAGACACAGTTGGTATGTGAGAAATAATAATGACCAATTTGAGGAGGATATTATCAATGACATTGCGACAGACAAACTTCATTTTTCGGTGATATTGGTCCATGCCAATTTGAGCAGAGCCTCATCATGAACATTATTGAGGTGCACAACCAATCAGAAGGTAATTTTACTGCTAATTACCCATATGTATTTTTTTAAAACATATTTTATTTCGAAAAACAATTCCACACAATAATGGTACGTTTCATGCTCTCGCACATTGATATATATGTCATAAAGGCAGAGAAATATAATACAGATATTACATTTAATATGATTAAGTACAACTTACTCAGTTCATTATAATAATTAGAAACCCCTCCTTTTCTTCTTTTTTGCCGTTTCTAAAAATATAATACCTAGAAGCTATCCGCATTCAGATAAAACAACGAAGTACACCTTTTCTTTACCAGTTGGTTCACATAGGTCGAATGATTTTTCTTTTACATAATAATCAACAATTAACACTTATGTAGACAGTGTGACAAATCAAATAAAAAAAACAGGTAGTATAATCACCACACACCAATAATTATCGCAATGTTGCTTTCAGATATGTTTTTATTTCTGGCCATTTTCTTGTCTTTATGTGCAGTGGGAGACTATTCCACATCCTTTAAATTGAGGAGATCTAGCTAGTTTTTCAGAGGTTGCATTTAAGCATGATAAGTATGTTTATACCCCAGACGTCAAGGAGTGAGCAAGGAGACAGGAATAACTGATATTCCATCGATTTCAATTCTGAACGACCAATTTATATCTTATGAGATGCATATCCATCAAATAAACATTTCTACGTTTGACGGTCAATTCATATTCTACATGGGCAAGAAACTCTGTTTCTCCGGCCTGCATGAGTGCATCGGGTTTTCAACGGTCTTCGGAAACCCTGTAGTCTAACGCTACATGTACCTTCTAACCCTTAATGTGCAATCATGCAAGGGCTCCTAAAATATATATATATATAGACATAAATGGAATGCAATTTGGGCCACAAGTACTAAGCAGGTAGCCAAGTCACTGTGGGAAGCACATATATATGTTTACAGACAGCCATTCATGGATGCATAATAAAATGCCGTTTTGTAGGACACCATTACTGTTATTGGAAAGAAATATTTGTTCCTGCCATTGATTTTCTGCTCGGATCGAAACGGGGAATCATTTTTTCAATCATATTATCTACATAACTCACTAAAAAATCGGGTGTGACGTTGTGAAATATTAAATGCTTTATTCTCATCAGTGTAACCTATACTTTTACTTTTTTTCATTGAATTTGAGTTTCACCTATGAAACAAATTTGAAGTTTCACGGAGTTGAATAAGCCTTCAGTTTACTTAGTTAAACCTGTGATTAAAATGAGTTGGGTTTTAATTCAGGTAACCATGTTGAGAGACAACCCTTCTTGGAGGAATCCAAATGATTGGTAATTCTCCCACAAAAAGATCTTAACAAAAAGATCTAATACCGTTATATCAACGGTATTGGACTTACAACCCTTTGTGACTCCATTTCTTGAAGATAATGCCACGCCTATATATGCACCTTTCCTTATACTACTTAGTGAAAACAACACGATATTTCTGTACGCGCAAGATCTGCGGAACTTTACGACAAGTGCATTCCATGATCTTTATGTTTATTTCATTGTGGTTTTCCACTGGGTGGAGCTGCTTGCCATGCTGCTATTATTTCTCTATTGTTATTCCTGATACTTTTTTTATAATCGGGATAGCCTTTACAAACTGAATAAACCAGATTAATAATATTAGACGCTTGTCTGTGTTATCATCATCCTCAAGGGACCGAGGGTCATTACACATGTTCTTAATGTTAGAATTAACCCTGAACACACACATGTATACCCTCTGTCTGCTCTTCTCTCTCCTCTTCCTAACCTGTAACGGTTGATAGACTCGTGCCCGATTCAGCCCAGAAATGAAAGGTAAACAAGAAGAGCCTGAGATTTATTCTTGAGATTGGCGGTTCTAAATATAACTGACGAATACATAAAGTAGTATTTACTAATCTAACTCGGTGTAGTTGCATTTCAGAAGCGCACATGAGATGATGAACTGAACGTGAGACCCTGATATTGTCCTTACACGTTCTACGTGTTCTTGAGCCTGACTCACATTTCCTGCAAGAAACTGATGTGTTTGGCACGTTTCTTTTACACGGAAAGCAGTAATGACCAAGCAAGTCTTTCCACTATCTCGGAATGGCCTAGAATCGTGAGGAAGCATAGATCTATTGGGTCTACTCTACGCGGAAGGTGTTGAGAGCGACACCAGATGGGTCAAACTTTGGTTTTAACGCTTTGACCGTGTTCAGATAGAATAGAGTCCTATTAGCTCGAAATACATGAATGTTTCTTTAGTCTGATAAACCACATGGACTGTGTTTATATTTATACTTGCGCATGATATTTGGGTATTCAGTAAGGTTTGTAACTCATGATTAGCTGATCTTTGGTACCGGATGTGATAGGCCCACTTTTACATGAAATGTTATTATACAGGCCATACGTATGATTCAATTTTTTATCTGACTTCATTAACATGTTAAAACACCCTCTCATCATCACCCTTATGAGGTATGTTCAGATTCATTCTAAGTCAGCACAGCGGTCATAAAATAACCCCTCGTCCTAGCACCTATCCGATGATGAGCACCTGAGGTTCATATTAAACCTTAGTCGTAATTTCAAGGTTTGACAGCTGCCCATACACGTAAGTCCATCGAAGGGGCGCCTGACTTAGAAGAATTTACTTTTTAGATCTTGCCGTGAGGGTTGAGGATAGCGAGTAGATGCACTGGTATGTAACTACTGTATTATAAGAGGACTTCAACACAAATCAGGCTGGGAAATACCCATATATATATGAAGTGAGTTCAGTTGTGTACCTAGTGTCTTTCAATTTCTGGCTGTCCCATCCCCATTGAAACACTCGATTGGGTGTGAGCCGACGGGTCAGCAACGCCCATTGGCTGATTCTACGGTCGCCCAAGGCAACCGTCATGGAAGCTAGCCCCGCACTGAAGCAGCACTACCTCGATGAATGGACAAAATTGGTGTCTGCTGCGAAACGGCATGCAAAATTACTTTAGGCGCATTTCTTGCAGCAATTCTCAGCGATGTATTGCATTGAAAGCAATTGGCGTTGCAATGGTTTGGTGGGAGCCGGCGGGCGACCGTTGAAGGGGTGTCAGGGGTGTCATTTTTGTCTTGATGCCACTCAGCTTTGATTCGAGCAATCTTCCGCTTATGGAGGTCATCAGTTTAAGTTGACCTGGATAGAACTAGGAGAGGAAAGGTTAAGTGATATGGTGCATCCATACAAGGAGTGTCGTGGCCAGACCTTGGATGATTCTGCCGCTAAAGAAGGCTTTCGGGCTGCCATCCAGGAGCGGTCGTGAACCCCTCCATGACATAGCCACTCCCCAGTGTCACCGACTCGCCCACCACTCTAACCTTCACTATGGATCTTCTCCAACTTTCTTCGCTCCAAGCGCTGTCCAAACCACATGCACACCTTAGATAGTCGATAATGTGATATATATTCCCAATATGCATAGAAACTAATTTTCAAACATTTTCACTGGTCTAAAAGTTGTAAGCCACATGGATAAAATTTAGTAGGTTTAGCAGTTTATTTTGTGAAATTTCCATCTTATGCCATTATAATTTTGCGTGTGCGTGGGTCAGATGCCTCCATAAACCAGCTTCTATTCATATATAAAGCACTGGCCTGTCTCTGGAATTGATTTTCCACCAAAAAAAGCTCAACATTTGTGAATTCTCGTGTTACAATAGGCGCTGCACACGCATTGGGCACTACCCGAGGCGCTAGCAAAGACGCGAGGGAAATGGACTCCAAATTCATTGCGTGTATCATGGCTCACCCTTTTGGCAGCAACACATTTTCAGACTCGATTCATCCCCTCAGGGTCATCCTCATGTTTCACAGCCAGAGTGAGGAGAGATAAAAAGGAAAAATACCTTGCTATCTCAACCTCAATACAAAATCATAGGGTATATATTTGTCCCATTCCTATCAAGTGACTAAGGATATTCATTCATGACCGTTCACGAACTAAATTCCTAGAGCATCTATCAAGTAAACGTCACAGACGATTTCTAGGGTCTTAGGTGATTTAGCAGATTAATCTTCTTTTGTTGCGGGTTTAGTTTGCCATAGAGAAATTAACAAGAAATCACTTGCCCCCTTTCTATAAACGTATACATTTTTCGAATGATCTTCTGAATTCAGTGTACATATCAATTTCAGTTATCATTCTGAAATTAAATGTAGGGTTCAGTCAGCTAGATTAGACACATATTAGTTCATTTGTTTAAAAAGAAAGACAATTCCGTTAGGCCTATACGTACTATGTATCGGTATTCAATACGCAGTAGAATGCTGGAGAGATGTCGATATGCGCAATAAGGATGAAGTCAATTAATCAATCACATTATTTCTCTGAGAAGACCAAAAACCCTTCTCGCAATCAGGGTGATGGCCTGTGTCATTCGGCCTAATTAATCCCCCTTCGTCTACGAGTAACTCATCTCGTGAATGGACGCCTACTCTATGCTGCCTAGACTTGGGGTCACAGGTGGGGACACTAACTAGTATGGGGTATTATAAAAACCGTAATCCCCAATGTGCTGACTTGCTGGTGATAATCTCTCACAGAACTCCATAAAATGGACAGGAATCGTCCTTCTGATGAGGCATAAAGGAACTGGATTCTCAATGAAAGAATAATACATTTCTTTTTTATAGAGGAGTTAATGACCTGTAATAATGAGATCAGAGTTGTGGCCAAGTTAGCCGACCTTCAAAGTCTTGAGACTTATGTTTCTAGAAATAGAAAACTAAGGATGATGTTAGAATGTGATTATATGAGGCTGCATACAAGCCATGGAGTCTTGGTTAGAAGTCTGTAATAAAGTTAATGCAGTGCCAACATTAGAGTTTAGAATGTTCTTTCCGCTGGACCCTTGTAAGTATACGTCAGGATTTACCATTCGGAATATGGACTATTCCAAATAGAGACTGGCGATACTGCCATTAAAGAGTAGGACACTATTTGTCATGTTGTCTGTCCAGAAGCCTGTTGTTTTGTCCCAGACAGGGTCAACCATATAAAGGGACAGCACCCCTCTATGAACCAATACTCCGACTGCCAATCTACACCGCCACGCCCTGTAATTTTCTTTCATTATGTCTGCAAATATGTTAAAAATGCATCTCGCTTTTTTACCATGGCAGCTCTGAATTGGCATAGAAAGTGCAATAACATCATAACCATAGGTCACGGGGTCTTCATACGACGTGCAAACGCAGCGTAAATTATTATGATTACACACATATATTCTTGAGACAAGAAAGTCTGTGATGAAAAATTGTTCGACATTGAAAGGAGTATTAGTATATAGAAATCCCTACTTTTATTTCTCGTCCGGGCAGACACGGTAGGATGCAATCGCTCGCACCAGGTGATTGCAGACCGCGAGATGCCTGGGGTGAGCCTAGAGGGTAATTCAAAGCGGTCCTTTTAATTAGCCATAGTGCTCACCGGCACTCATTAGCTTTTTCTCTTTGCATGGCTCGTGATTAAAACCTCCTTGCTCTAATACGCTCCTTCGCTATAGGCCTGTTTCTGACCTATTAGGGCTACACCACATATTGGCCACTGCGATACTCCCATCAGACATGCCCCCACTACAGCGGCGCTCCTTCCATTTTCTCCTCCCCAACTTATAGTTATACTGTATCACTAAATTAGGTTGGCTTTACTTGAACCTTAGAAGCAATATATTCCTCTTTCTCTAAGCTTGAACCGAAAGAGTCGTCCTGACGCTGCCGGTGACAACAGAGCAGCATTACAGCGGTGAAACATAAGTGTCGGCCACAATTGTCAAATAAACAAAATATTTACAACTTGCCTGCCCTTGCTTATTGCTAGTTTTAGACTTTTCAAAATGTTCTTAGACAGAAATAAAAACATAGATCTCACACAGACATGTTGTACTATGTCTATAATACATGACTCCCCTTTTGTCAGGTTCTGAACTTGACATATACAGAATTATATCAAAGATTATCCTTTCTGGCAGCTTTGGCTTTGATTAAATAGGAGGAATCTGCTTAGGATGGCTTTCCATACACAGATCTTCCATATGGACTTCGAGGGGATGAAAAGTCTAAACTTTCGTGATCGACGCCACCCAGTTACCCCTTCGTGATGTAGGCAAACGATTCGTAGGAAATGGGTAGTTAAATTACCTACACCCACCCCCGCCGTTGGAGGGCAATCTTCGGCCGTTTTCATGTGGTCTTAAATGTATTAGGTGTTTGCCTCTTGTAATATATCTTTTATCCAGACGCAGGCATGATACTGCCGGAGTTTAACCTTTCTCTTTGGTATTCATGCCCTCGTGTACTGCACTGGTCGTATGCACAGCTGCCCTAGAGTGGCCGTGCCATCCTTTTGTCAATGTTATTTGCGCTAGAACGTAGTATGTATCTTGCTCATATCCGCATCCAATACATCGGTTATGGAGCCCAGTAATTACAGTGGTACTAGCATCTAGTCTGACTGTCAAAATACTACACAGGGTTCATGATCGATGCCAAGGCTATATCAAAAGAGATTTCTGATCCTCGGTGCCACAACCAGGCAACCTTCATGAATGCAACCAAACAGTAACATCAAAGATTTTATGACCCTGGTTCCCTTTACTTCAGTAGTCGGTTTTGCACTTTTAGCCTTTTAAAAGTACACTTTGTTTTTTTCCAGCAGGATCACCTGAAAACACTTTGTTCAGCTCAGGAATTCGCCGCCAAGCCAACGTCGGCTTTGGACGCTTAAGTCCAATTTTATCTCGGAGTTCCACACACATAATGAGCGAAAATTGAAAATCGTTGGCGACGTAAAAGTATAAAGATGAAAGAAACTTTCCTAACTTATTTAGGAGAAAGTCATGACCAATAATTCTCCGGTATAATTTGATTTTAGTTCTGTCGAAGCCATCATATTCCACCCATAGATATTTTAATATTCATAAAATCGTATCAACATTTTGAAAGAATCCCATTTGAAGTAATTTATGATGGGGATTACCTTTATTAATGCTGCTCAGTCTCATTATTTCAGGATCGAATTAGACTAACACGAAGAAGCATTCTGGAATAACTCTGCTGCAAAATGCGTCTTTCACACTTCCTGTTGGATCCCATCTGCAGGCGACCATTTGCTCGACGCTGAATTTTCAAATCGCTAATAAACGTATCTAGATTAGTATCTCCTTCCTGTATCCCCTCATGGGATTGAAGACTTTATCAAAGATTGATAGGAATGCTCTCAAAGAGGAGGACAGGTCTGATTCGGGACCGTAAATAAAGCATTATGTGCTGATGTGTACTTCAATATAAGTGTATTTGAGGGATCACCGTCTGAAGGTAGAGGTTCAAATATTAAGGGGAATTGATGCGAAGCACGCTAACTTTCATTCTACCGCATTCCCAAGGGCGTTTACCACACTTCACGCCGGATCCTGTCTGGCTTCTAACGTTCTTCCAAACAAACTTGAGCCTGCTTTTATCTCTCGGTATTACAGTTGCTTCATGTATTGATATTTCTTACCACTGTCTCAATTGATTCCAGGTTCCATTGATATAGTAGGTGGGGGGTTGATATATCATATTTATATATTATACGATGAATGAGGACAATTTCCAGGGGTCAATTAAATATTAACACCACACTTTTTTCTTTAAAAAACACAATTACTGGTTGTATTTCTTAGATTGGCATTTTATAGTTCAACATGAACAAGAACATGTGTATTTCCTTCAAGAGATCTGATTCATTTTTATTATAGGAGGAGTCTAGTAGTCTGCCTTTTGAATTCTGGATAGTCTGTAGCTCCGGCTTAGTCGTTTTCAAACGATGATAAAAAACGATAATCGGAGCTTCAAGACGATTCTTTCCGATATCTTTTAGAAATTTTGATTTTTATCAGCTCACCCGACCTCTCTGCTCCCTTATAAAACAGACAAACTCACGAATTAAAAAGAAATCCTGAAAAGAACGTCAATAAGGCCTATGGCTTTTACTGAAAACAGCAGGTGCCCCCGCAATTTGCCTGGCCCGGAAATCGCTTATGTTTCATCCCTATGCACATGCCCGATGGTGAGAAATAGATTATTACCGCCTCATTCCGGGTCTCATTGATTAAATTTCCGAGAGACCAATGGAGAGAAGTTGTAGTGTTGGCTCCTTCCCTTCTCAGGTCGGTAGTAACAGTATTACACAAGACAGGAAGGTCTCAGTAAGTGTATGAGTAGGATGAGCCACCCTCAGAGTGACTCAAGCTCTATTGACTAGCTATGGTGGACAGCTGGATGGGCAGTAAGCCATACTTGACTTGAGATCGATGTGTTGGTTCTTGGGTAACTACAATTAACTCTCCTTATTCAGCTAGGTGAGACTGACCTCTGTCAATCGGCGCCAGGAACTGTGCCAAAGGAGCCTACCGACAACAGACATTGATTGGAACTTCCTCAGTGAGGAATTGGGGGTAAGAGGGTGGAGGGAAGAGATGAGAGTGGGTATGTCATTATGCGTGCTTAAAGAAGGGTAGATAGACGTAGATATCTCCAACGAGATATCTTTATATCCTGAAAGTCAAGTCCATATCATAAGAAGGATACAACCAAATTTAGGGGTCAGATATGCATGTCAACAGGATAAAGCTTTTAGACCTGTTCAAACTTGTCCCCCTCAAACCGGATGGAACAATGTCAGATGTATATCATAAGAAGGATACAACCCAATTTAGGGGTCAGATATGCATGTCAACAGGATAAAGCTTTTAGACCTGTTCAAACTTGTCCCCCTCAAACCGGATGGAACTCTCACGACGTGTTGAAACTTGTTTCCTAAACTTTGTTAATGGATTGATAGTCCCATTTGCCAATGTATAAACACATTCCAACGTTGAGTGCATATCCCTTAGTAAAGGTAGGCTATTACGTATAGACCAAGACAATAGTGGTTTATTTCATATATTTCCATTCTCTAATCATATCTAATCATTACAGGTCTATCCCAATTACCTAATTACCAATCAATTAGTAATCTATTAATGACCTCCATACTTTACAAAATACTATATTTCTATAATCTTAGAACTCTTTTTATGCACGATTACATAGTTCTAGTAATACATGGTTGGTATGAAATGATATATTAAAACAAAAGCACGGTACATGATAATTTGAATCGCGGGGGTACTCACACATTATTCTATGTTTTACACCTCCCTATTTAAAAAGTGTTTTTGTATAGCCATGTAACTCTTTGCGTATGCAAAGATCTGCTGTAAAACAGAAATACAAAAAATCAAGTGCGAGAGTATTATGGGCAGTCCCAACATGGGAGATATTGAATATTCCACACTTCATACGGCAACACAGCTTCAATTCTCACATGCCTAGTTTGCCGGAGTTAATCTTCGTTTTATTCACCTTCAATCATTAAAAATTCATCAGCGGGAGCCTCGCCTGGGTAAAACAAAAGAAGCCTAACCACTATTTCCACGTGTATTAAGGTTGCCAACAGGAGTTTTTACATCTAATTAGACTGTAAGAAATGTACTCGGGCTATGCGGTCTTAAAGAAACTATTTTCAATTAAATTGATAAATGCTGGATTTGTGGCCCTGAAAAGTACTTCACCTTGTCAATATTTGATGACTCGGCTTCGATGGATTTTCAACCAGTGTTGTTGCTTTGAAATCTGCTGCTGATATTATTAATGTAATTTATTTTCCCAGCTAAAATGTATTTATTGAATTTTCGGAATATAAGGCTATGAAGACAGGATTTTGTATCTTATTTAAGATATGACACAGAGGATGATACATTTTTTTCCAGTGTACCCATACTTTGATATTTCTCGGATTAATTTCTTGAAAACCAGGTCATGTCATAATTATCATGGTTGAAATAAGCGAATTGAGCTTAGGTAGGCGCTTCGGGGCCTTATGAAACTATTACCTCGTTTCGGCCAATCAAGAAATAATTAGATCTTAATTTGCAACATTCGGCGTGGTTTATCCAATCAATAATACCATTATCGTATCTATCGTACTTAGGTGATTTATGGGGATATTCAGATATGATTAGCTAAAGCAGACATGAATACGGTTTCATGGGTGCTGATAAATCAAACGTAATCTAAACAGCTTGTGGCCCTTCAAAACTGTAAAAGGCAGCTGTGCTAAAGGTAAAGACCATAAGGCTTAGGTCTATCAAGCCCAAACTCCAAAGCTGGCAGTCTCGTGGGACTCAGTGTGAAGCCTTGACTTGTAGGCATTCCCAGCATTGGATCCACAAGGGCTTTATTTCGCTTACAGTTACCTTGCGTCCCCCTGATCTGTGCAAAGGTATGTGGTATAATCGGAGGTCAGGTAATTGAAATTTGAAGTCGGCATCTACATGTGTATACATTGAAAATAATACCTGTCAGACTGATAGGTGAGAAGCAAGGTCATCTGTACTAGAACTATTATTTTCTATAGCGAAGTAATTTAATAATTATAGGCTTGAATCTGATTACACAGACTCCCATACAAACTTGGAAATTAGTTAACGTACTGAATTGTATTATTGTTATTATACGCATAATTGTAATTTGTCCTTCTTACTATGACGATCTCTTTATCAGTCAACTTAATTATTATAGCCATTTTGATGCAATTCCTATCTGACTCCTCTTTCCATAATTTCTCTTCGAGCATTTACACTATAGGCTTTGCAGGGGGAAATCAGATAGCTTTGATTTACTGGGATAATCTGTGAACTGGTCAAGAAGGCCAGGAGGATATGACACGATAGTGTTCCCTATAGCCCTGTGAGTGGAGGGATGCATGGTATTAGTAGTGACTGAGACGTATACTCGGGCTGATCTCTGACTGTTCATTGTGGCGTGTGAATGTGTTGGTCTATGACAGACTACAGCACCCGGATCCAGGCTATCGCGACCTCTCCAGCCACATCATAGTCATAAATCCTGTTTTACTTTGTGGATGCCTTACATTACAATCCACCAGAGTGGCTACAACGAATAATTCTAAGCTCTGATAGAATGAAAGGGGTCTGGGGGAAAAGGTGACCTCAATGGTCAGAGAGACCGTGTGACGATGCTATTGACCAAGACAGAAAAAAAGATCTGACTTTAGTCCACACCAATCCGACCTCCTCAAGTCGTATCTATTCCCTACCCATGCTTCTTGATAATAGCCTAATCTCCATTTGGCAAGCAACCATGCTTACCAGATACCAATGTCCTTTTGTTAGTCGTCGAACCAAAGGGTCTGGATGGCTATGTATCAGCTCCGATCGACCATACATGTGACAACCGTATCAGGTCGGGCCGGGGTAGCTCACAAATCCATACCTTGAAACGAGGAGGTGCTCCCCTCGACCTCACTGCCTTGAAGCCCACTGGTATCACTCCAGTGTCCGGCCTCCTACATCCAAGGCTATCTTAGATCTGCTTTCTCCAGTACATATATATATATATACATAAAAACGAATCTGGTCCCACTGCTGACCTTACGTCCTTCACGCAAGGATAAAAAGTTAGATGAAAACCACAAGTCGTTCGTGTCTCAGACAATCTATTACATTATATCCTGTGTATAGAGGTGGTGTCTTTCTGGTAATTAAATCTTTGATCAGGTCCCCTTGCCTTTATTCTGACCTCGGGTAAATATAGCTATACAGTCGACTTTAAAGGGTTGGATCATTCGGGAAGGTACAAAGGGCAGAAGCCCCATGCCCAGGGTTTTGGCGTTCCATCACAGGGCTCTCCGGGTTGATTAAGTCAATATACGTGCAGATTTTATGAAGGAAATAGATAGGCGATTTCTAACCACTCTTAGGAATTTATTCCTGATAAGGAGTCTTTCAAGCGAACAGGAGAAACCAATTTACACCCAAGAATGATGAACGTGCTGAGATATTTTATCTCTTGGTGTTCTGTTTCAGGCCAAGTGGTACATGTTTTATAGTATCCATATAGATATCATATACTGCAGCCCCTTAAAGGATCCTATCCTTGGTCAATTAGGGTAACCCCAGTGCAGATGCATATAAGAGGGACGTGACAGAGAACTGGGTTATGTGCAAGAGGACTGGTCAACAATGAACCTCCTGTGAAGGGTTGGCAATCTCCGTGATGCGCCGGAGAGGCAGGTCTCATGGTCAACACATCCAGCCCCCAGGCAGTAATGGCAAGATGGAGTCTTTTTTATAAAGGGTAAACAACGGAAACCCGCCTATCCCTATCCTCTGAACGTCCCTCATATATCTAGGATCATATACATATATAGAGGTATACCGTACGGTTTCCCCCGAAAAAGTAAATTATGTTTGGGAGATTTGAGAGGTTTTCCCTGAGTACTCTGAGTAAAATAGATTTATCCTTTGTTGCTATTGTAATTGTAATCATACATAGAACTTGTTTGAATGCAATCCGGGAGACATTAACGGTGCGTACTGTAGTTTTTTTAAAGCTTAAATTATTTATACTGGGTAGATCAAGTCCCAGAAATAGGTTAATAATAAACATAATACATAAATAGATAAGAGTGACCGAGGGGGGTTGCCCTAGGTCATTCTTGTGTGTATTATACCCTTTCCCGACAATTTACGTGAAAATCGATGAAAAATAGCCTAAATGTTGATCCCCTCGGCGCTTCAGCGGCCCCTCCCACCTCACCCTCTGGTTTTACATCAGGTGGATACACTCGACACTATTGAATCTGTCAGAATTTTTAATTCCCACCCACCACCCAAAAATCTCTACTACTCTACATGAATGTAGGGCTCTTAAGTGTCGCTGCTCAAGATATATCTATTTATTACAAAGACTGATGACTTATTTATGTAATCTCCAAAATGTTCTACAAGCTGTGATACACACGAAGAACTCCCACGAACATTGATGAAACCTCCTGCAGATCTGAAATGATCTTTTACACACCCATGCTTATATATAAATAAAACCTTTTATTAAAATCTCTTGTTCACCTCAGTCAATGCGCATCAATGCGCGGTACTCGCGTTGCCAACGTCGCATCGTTAACCTGAAGATGATCACTTGTGTACATTTCCTAAGCTGCGCAGATTTACCTTAACGATGAATAAAATGTAAGATAACTGGAGGAATATTTCTTCCTTTATATTATTGTGACAACACGTAGGCCTATAGGCTTCGATTAACATGAAAGGATTTTAGTTCATTATTTCATTTGATTTCCTGCAGGAAAATCACTCACGTTTTCGAATCAATTTGCATCCTTTTCACAGCTTTAAATCTTTTAAAAATACAACTAATGCTTTGTAATGGGTAGACTTCGATAAACATGAAAGTATTTTAGTGAAGGCCCTATTTCATTTATTTGATTGATATTTTACCGCTCTTCCTGCGTTGACACACACGCACGCCATACCGATCATTTTGCTGTCTGTATAGGCCACAAATAGCCACACTGTCACAGCCACAGGCGCCTTCGGAATGTGGTTAAACCACCGACGGAATTAGTTTCTTTTAAATACCTTAATTATCTATGATCTATGTATAGGAGCCTGTGAGGCCTATGTGCATTTTCGGCCCAAAGAACTATTTAAATAAAAACATAAAATACGAGGCTCAGTGCTTAGGCCTATGGGAGTATCATACCAACTCCACCAAAGGTACAATGATATTATATATACTATGTTAAATATACATAAATTATATACTGTCACCCATGTTATCGTGTTTCATGCCTTTAAACGTGCAATACCTGCTTATAGTTTGCAGCAGTTTTACATCCGTACAAAGGCCAGTCATTGACGTACAGGTTAACCAACTAGGAATAATATCTCAGACAAAGGCCAATTAACTAAAACACATAAGGAATTCAGGCAATACCTACGCTCTTATTATTTAGCAGATAATGACATATATTTAAATGAAGGAGGTGAGTAAGTATTTCTCAGGCTGGTCTGAGACACTTTCTAATATAGGAAAGAAAAAAAAGATTACAAGACCTTATATGTAAGATCGGTACATCGGTATAGCATTACTTTTATTACTTTTATGACATTACGACACTGTGTACATAGCGTTTACTCTACATTATATATTTTTTTATTTCGTGTGTGGTGAAATCGTATAACCATGTAACCATTTACTGTAGTGTTAGTTGCAAATAAAAAATAGAAAACAAGAAAAACATTTGAAGAGCAGACAAGGGAACATTTGTATCGGATTTAATTAACTAAGACAGCAAACTGAATCACAGAGAAGAATTTATACAATCTCGCAACACTATTTTAGAAATGAACAATGACAATAAGTCGATTACAAGAACTATAATCCTATATTTTGATAAAACTTTATGTAAGATCGAAATACTTGTAGGAAATGGATCTCTCGGGAAGACCTGCCTAGGCAGAGAGAATGTATCCAATTCCGGAATGTTTTTGTCTGTTCTGAATAAAAATGTAATATACATATCTATCTAAGTGGGGGTTTTTAGGTGTATTAATCTCCTTTTTCTATGACAATGTTCACATAATTGGCGTCCCATTTAGATGGAACGAACATTTATACATATTTGAAGATTAAAGATTAAAAGTTAGAAGTAGAATAAAGTTACCACTTCAACATGAGAAGAAGAACGAATCACTTTAATATTTAACCTTTATGTT
Source organism: Sthenelais limicola (assembly GCA_942159475.1). Taxonomy (NCBI): domain Eukaryota; kingdom Metazoa; phylum Annelida; class Polychaeta; order Phyllodocida; family Sigalionidae; genus Sthenelais; species Sthenelais limicola. Next base: position 107,778,105 of record OW804096.1, on the reverse strand, counting down.
AAATATGTATTCTCTAGATTCTGTCGTTATTGATATCTTTGTGTTATATGAGGATGTTTTCAAGTGATATGTTACAAAGATATCCAAACACTATACACACGACATATATATCATATCTATTATACGATTTAAGAGAGGGAGAAATAGAAAGAGGGAGAGAGGGTGATGTCTAAGGAACAAGTGCATTTTGATAGCTTCTCATAGGTCTCGGGTTCCTGTGAGTCTTAGCTTGCGGATATTCTGTGAAATATGATATTCCCAATATCCTAAGGGTTAAGCGCACTGATGATATCCTTTTTCTATTTGGAAAATGACATAATGTTTACATACAGGAGAGCAATAGTCGGCCTTCTAGTGGTATTTTTTCCGATCATTTTTTCACATGCATGTCATCGTATCGTCTATCTATAACCCTAATATGTACCCCGTGTACAGGTATGCGAGGTTGAGAGCCTCTTTTGTCTCTTTTTACATTCTGACTATGACTATGACTCTCAGAACCCAGATCAATGTTAAGCATATAGAAAACTGAGACAGGTGGTTTGAGTAGTTTAATACTCTTACTGTTATGCAAGTACATAAACACAGGCATACATACTCTACACATCGATAAAGAATCACACATATCATGTTTTATGTTGTTTAAATGAGAATGCAAACAAGATTAATATCTGGTTTTTTCCGAGTTGAGCATTCTCGAGTTACATCATTTTTTCCTCAGAAGGCCATCAAAGAAGCATGCAAGATGGTCGGCAAATGGGATAAGAAAAGGCATGATTCACTAGAGCCAAGCACAGAATGGAAGATCAAGGATCAAAGAATGATCGTCTCTCCGCCCGGTGATTGGTCCACAATCTTGAAGCGTTCGGTCTTGGGCACTTGTTGCGATTAGAACTTCCTGATATGGAACAGCTCGGGGCGATTCTTGTAAGAATGAAAGCTCTATGTCCTCTTTGTTTTACGTTCCACTTTGTAGTAATCTCGATGATCGATACCTTACTCGGCAATGAGGATAAGGGAACACTTTATGGACATCACGAATCAGTCAAGTAGGGAATTCAAGAAGGCATTTCCGCCCAGTGTGTGTTGGGGAAAATAGTGGGCAGTATTTATATTAGCTTTTATACCTAAGAGAGCGTTTTCTACCTGTAAAACACATACAATAACACGATGCATGACCACCTTTTATCTCCCTGCCTATTGTGCGATGACTATGTTGAAGTCCATAGAGGAACTGCGTCAACTCCATTCAGCACGTATAGTGCAAGTAGTATATGGAAAAGGGGCATTGTGTGAGGATGAGGGGCAGGTGGGGAAGCGTTTGTAGCGCATACACGTTACAGAAGTAGAAGTGTTATGAAAAGATGCTTCTCGAATCTATATTCATCGTTTACTCAGATCTTCTCTTGACTTTATGAAAAAATATATGTACCCTATGTATACATATATATATATCGACTATAAATGTATGTATCGCAATGTATCTATTCTCGCAAAACCTACCGGCCAAGTATGTATATACATGGAGGTCAAGCAGAAAAATGCTTTTGTGATTATTTTGCCTTCTTGATTTTCATCACACTCTGCTGTTCCATTAGACGAGGAGCATCGGCGTATGAGCCTGTACCTCATGGCTGTTTGTAAGTCAATTCTATAGTTTACGTCTCTTTTTATAGCAAGGCATAGAATCCATCTGCAGGGGAGGCTGAAGCCAGTTCAACACCCGATAGATTTTATCACTATGTGTTCACTCATGGATGCCATCGACAAATGCTATTAAACATATATTTTAATTACTTAAAATTGTATAATCCTTTAATGGCGGCTGGAGTTTCCGCCTGGATTGAGCTCAGCGATAAACACTAAGATGTAGGCAGAAAAGGCAGTCCCGCAGGAAGACGAATCACATTAGCAATGAATCAAATGAATCAAATGCAAAGGCGTATTGGGTGTAATACCATCTCGGCAAGGGGTTAGCAAGAGGGACAATTGCTCACTCTCTGGAGCATTTAAGTTCCTCTCGTGGTTGCTTCCAGTGCCTCCCAGAGACTAAAGTATGTTATATTGCTCCTGGGAAGCCTGGGTACAATCGAGCGAACAGCACATGAGTGGCTGAAAGGTAGATAGATAAGTTCAGAACAATAGCAAAATGGAGAAGTAGAGACAATATATTTAGAAACACTGGGATGACGTCCCTTATCTTGCATGAGAGAAGAATGAATTAGCAATGATCCATGTAATGCCATAAAGAGTTACACTTAGCGATGTGTGGAAGGTGGCCAAAATCTCAGACCAAGATCCAAATGATATTGTAATGATTTTCCAATCGCCCCTGCCATTCTGAGTGTTATCTCATTAATTGGAAATGATTAGGGAAGTTCTGGTCTGTCAGCAAATGTTTCACCATGCTTAATTTGGCACCGCCAACCCTCCACCCATCTAATTCCCCCTACTAGGTATTGGGCCAGACTAGATGAGCCAAGCCATAGTCAACTTCCAGAGTGAAAACACAAAACCAAACCTTCCTTTGTTTTCTCCATCATTTTACTCGAACTCTTCAAGGGGGGTAATTGGTTGGCCTATTCCTCCGGATATCTAGAGATAGACTCTTGCCCTGGACCGGCGACCCACAAGGAACTCCCAGTCCACCACTAGCACCCATAGATAACCCAGATAAACGATATCAGTGGCTACAGCACAGGAAATGGCCACTGAGCTCCGGAATTTGTTTAACTAATTAGACAATCTGGCGCGGCCGATTTAGCGCATACCAAACACCTCAATTTGGGGAGCAGATTCTACGGAGGCTGAGCTGATTGGAGTAATCTGTCCCCGCACGCGTTTTGTAAGATTAACCTAATGCGCGTCTATACAAACCTAAATCTGCAGCTTCCCTAGATCCATTTGGCTCGTCCCCTCGTTTGTCTACCTGTTTATTGGCATGAGACACTGATCCCTTTCAAAGCGTGAGTTTCAAAACATTCGTACCCACAGGACGTTTTTGTGGGGTTTTTTCTTTCGGGGTGAAAGCGGGGGGATATTCGGGGTCGTCAAGAGGCATCTACAAAGACTATTGCTAGTGATAGAATAACGAGTACTTAACTCAAATTGTCTCAGGACTAAAAAATCGAGTATATTTCCTTTACCTTTATATATCTTGGTATTTAGCAAAAGGATGTGTAGATCAGTCATCTTCCTTGGAGAAACATGCTTATATAAGACCCACCACTGAGTCGCATATTTAAAATCGGCCCCAATAACACAGGGCTATAGACTAGAGACATTCATTACAGGCTAGTATAAACCGTCTGTTTAATATTGCATGCCTGGCATCATATTCACCTATGATCTTAAGAAATTTGAATGTAAGTTCAATCTGTTATGGGAAATGGTATGAAAGTCACTATAAATCTAGACATTATACTCATTTATAGAGTGTCAGTTTGATTCCGTGATTCCATGCTTTATATTCATAAGAAAAGCATAAGTCAGCATTTAACCGATACGGTGGGATGTTAACTTTTTCTCTGCCTCGTTGTCGGTTTCTCACCTTCTTTGCCTTTTTTGATGTATAGGTAGCACCTGCTCAGCACTAGTTATTGATTTTGACATAGCCTTGATGATAAATCATCCAGATTATGTACCCAAATCAAGGACCAACTGTTTAAATATCAGTCCCATCCATATATAGAAAACTATAGAATGTTACAATAGTTGCATGTGTATAATGATTTCTCCCATGTAAAGAAAGTGGCCTCCAAATATATTATATACCGATATCACTGATGCATGGGACAGGTAAGTAAATAGCTCTCATTTGTTCGTGCTTATCAACTTGCTTCTTTTCATTTTTAACACGAATTCCTGATCCCATCTCTTGTTTCCCGCTGTCTACTTCCCTGTAACTGCTTGCACTTCTACCACCTTCTTCTTCCCCTTCTCTCTTCATCTTCACCCCATGTTGTCGGTGTAATGTTACACACATCAAACCCAACGCTACTCGTTTCTGCCTGGCAGACTCCTTAAAGATTCACCTCCCCTTGTCCTCGCCAATTAGGCAGGTGTTAACTTATGAAATATTAATAGTTCGCCACTTCTAATGAGGATGACTAATGCCTGAGGGGAGTCTTCATCGCTTCGGGGGCCTTCGCACAGCCATATCAGGTAGTACATGAAACGCCACTTAACTGCTACATTTAAGGTCGGTGTAGATGTTGCATACCTTGTCATTTGATATAAGAAATTGTACAAAGCGTTGCTTGAGGACAAACTTTGACAAACAAACCGAAACTCGAATCGGGTAATGAACAATTCCTAACGGTTTAAAAACCTTACATGCTTATCACTTCGTTGAATTGAATTGAATTAATAATTTACTTTTCAAATCCACTTTGTCTTTGTAATAATTGTATCTTAATTGGTGTTAGGTATTTCAATTGACCTGACGAATAACCGTGCCTAAGCAACTGACAACTTTATATATACAGCATTTTCCCGATATATGCTAGTGGATGAAATCCACGTTCACAAGATTCAAACGGCAAAGCTTTTACGGCGAAAATAGCTCCTTTAATTTGACAATGCAAGACCGAAGCGGACAATCAGACAGGAATTAATTGATTACTCCTCCAAGCTTAAAATAATGGCAGGGGTGTTGGGTTTTCTCCCATTAGCATGATCACTTGCAGAAAGGGATAGGCTTGCCGCTGCTATCTTTGCACTCATAGGTCGAGGTTAATCCGTTCCACCCATTTCCTTCAAAGGCAGATAATATCTCCCGAATGTCTCCATTTATATAACTTTCTTTACGTAAACCTGCACTTTAAAAGGGTCGTTTTATAATTATATCAAATTATCAATGACCATCATCCTGATATGGAGTCGATGGATTATGCATCTACATGGGAGGTTATTAATACCTTTAGTCTCTGTCTACAGTAGCTAGACCAAGACCGTTCAAGGCAATGACTAAAGATCTCGTTGGTCAACGTCATAGTTCGGCACTACACAAACACGATTAAAGTTATTATTGGTTGATTATTGCGCCTCCTGCGGAAATCAACCATATACAGGCTATGATTTAATTATGATTCAATTTTAAGAAAAACAAAAACGAAAAAAATAATCTTTTAATGAAACAAATAGTCGAAAAAGTGTGAAAAAGAAGAAAGTGTATGAACGAGACTTAAAGGAGGCGAGATCTCACTGGAACTGACGTCCAAGGGCACCACCATCTTGGATTCCTTAATCAAGTGGAGTTCAATGTTTTAGTCATAGAAAACATATGAAATGATAATAACATAGACATGAGATAAGCAATGATACCTACTTCCCTTAGCTGTTCAGGAATGTCTTCATAATTGAGATATGTTAAGGACAAGTGGATATATGAACAACAACATTCCGATCACAGGACTCGGTGAGAAGTGGTTGATATGTTTTATTGGAAATGAAGATAACAATGAATCGGGCAAACGAATCTAGTGAGCTGTCCCTTGAGTCCCAATCGTCAAATTTCTATTAAGCTACTTTAGTCGATTTTTTAAAAAACGGTCAGAGTGAAAGGTAAATAGATTGGTGGAACATGCCCTTATTGCTATTTTAGTATGCTTTAGCATATTCGTAGGACGGCTTTCGCAGATTAAGTAATGTCAGTAATTCCTCGTTCATTTGTAGAAATGTGCTGCGTTTGAGTTCTTTTAATCCTACTCGCCGGAAAAATTAATGTGTAAATTGAAGTCAACATTACAGCATATACAAGGCCTTTGAAGTTTAAGTAGTAGGTGAGAAGTAACGCTCTATCATGGCAACGGTCTTGAAGTGATGTAAGGCATGTTTAGATGACAGGTGCCAACTCAAATTTCAATGATGCATAACCTCCAGTTGGCATGTCTGTGATAATTTTCCATAGGCAGCCTCCCACATCAGCTTCGCCCATGCTATATACCGTAGAGATACTAGATGTAAAGGGTTTTTCCCCCTGAGATATGCCTGAGGACACCTGCGGGACTTTCAATCATCTTTCAGAGGGATGATAGCATTTCTTGCTAGTGTAGCATCAGGAGCTGACATCGTTTCTGTCTGACATTAACATTTTCTGCTCCTTCACAATTATAGATTGCTGATAGACTTTCACTCATCTGACAAAAAGGTAAACATTTTAATAGTGTACAAGGATACATCCTTGTCGCATAAGCTGAACCCTCAGCAAGGGGACATTGGCACTAATAAAGAACATCAGAAAAAGCCTCTGGGCGACAAGGAGGCCAATCAAGAAGGCAATAGTTTGCAGGAAGAGTGACAGCTGATGAAGCTTGGCAAAAGATGGCCTGTCACAAAGTTGACGGAGCATCGAAGCCAGACAAACACCTTTGTAAAGTTTCCAAAGAATGCTGTCACATTCTTCTTGTATGGCATTGTATATACACGCTGCGCCAAAATGGATCTTTATGTCCACTATGTTGCCTGGGTTGACTGGTAAATATTGCATACCATTCATCAGAAGGCCTTAACCGGAGCATTGATAAAGGGGATCTAGTTCGCATCCTTTTATACCTTGTTTCTTATGTCAATTTAATGGCGGAGATGAGTGCACCCTTCAGAAAGCCTATAGAAGACGACTTGTATCCCCCCAATAACTTATGTATAGACATCATATATGTCATATACATCACCCGTTTTGAGATGGCCTTGAACTCATGAACAAGGCAAATATGTCCATGAAGAGCGTTTAAAAAATGACCTATCATAAAACAACGTGGCATTACAACAACTGCGCCTCCTTTCCACCTAGAACAAAAACGGTGTTGTTCTTCAATGAAATCAACTGGTCTTGAAAACGGGGATAGCCAATCGACCCCGGCCCTAGCGCAAAGGTAAGAAGCGTCGCTGTAAAAAATCAAATCATATTCAAGACATTTGAAACTCTTGAGATGTTCAACGAGCGGAGGAAATCCGTTCAGCGACAGAGTGGATGGGTGGAGCAGGAGGTGAAGGAGTGAATGAGTGGGGCCACCCCGGGGCATTTCTGCTTGAGTAAACCCAGGGTCAACGGCGGGACATTAAATGTCCGGGACTGAGCCTTCCATCTCAAGGTTTTAATACTACTTCCATGCTTGGTTGCAGGAGAAGGAGGAGGAGCATCCAGCAATAGATGTATAGGGGAGGAGGGGAAGTTATGTCGATGCTGCCAGTGCTGTGAGGCCAAGGTAGGGGTTTGAGGGGGTGATTGAACTGGACAGTCGCCGCCCACCCAGTCAAGGCCCCGGATGTGAATTAGAAAATATCAGGCACTATCGCGCGCTATGCGGCCATTATGAACACTATCTATTTGCTGCCCGATTCCGGGAGGGTGTTGAATCCACTCGGAAACACTCGGATCTACTCGGATTTACTCCCACAGGCCGAAGCGCTGAGTGAGGCGGAGAGACAGAGCCCTTAATGTGATCATTTGAGCTCATTTGTTTCTCCCGATAGAATTAAGATACAAGGGATTTACACGCTTTAAGCGGCCGACAAATGGCTCTACTTGTGTGTTACCTTGTTGAGCATATATTGGGATGTTGCTTTCAGGTTAGGTGGCAATGGAACTGGTGAAGGGAAGACAGAGGGAGATGGAGTAATAACGGGGGTAATATGAGAAGAGCTTAGCGAATAAATATGTAGCTTTAGCAGCCCTTAGGAACGGTATGATTTATTTTGAATAATAGATTTCATAAGGAACCGCTGTAAAAACTAGTCCTGTATAAAACCAACATCAAATAGATGCATAGATAGATACCTCCAAGAAAGACCTTAAAGTTTAATTATTGCTGATTGAGTAAAACAAAAGATAGTAACCGATTGCTACCGATTATAAGATCCATTGAAATATCTCCCCAATTGCCAGTTGATATATATACTTAATTATGGATCCCCTGTTCCTCTTTCTTGACACAATGAGGTCAGTTAGAAAGCGTGATTATTTCGATTACTAAACGTAGCCCAAGAAGCAAAACCAATGGAATAACAAAAAAGGTGAAGCGTAGAACTACGAGATGTTCATTCGGGAGATGCCTCGAGAATTCCATGGCATACAGAAAGTCGGCGGATGTATTTGACTTTAGGGCACTGTGCATGCACAAATAGACTTTATGCCTGCGAATCACTAATGTGTATTTAGGAGAGTATTGGTGCTCCTATTTTATGTATGTTAGGGCATGTGTGTAATAGAGAGAGACATGGTTGGGCCCTGCAGACCCTCTCATTTCATCCTCTTCATGCATGTCCCAGCGGACTCCATGGATGAGTATAGCACATTAACGCAAGCCCACAGATGCTGGCCGGACCAGGCCACTTTCTGAATATACCCACTCAGGATATTGCCACGCACTCGTATTTAATTCCCCGTGGCCTGTGTAAACAAGAAATGAGTGCTATTAGCAGTGCTTCTGCCCGCCTCAGTGCTAATCAATGCCCGTGTAAGAATGCGGCAAGGCCGCCTCATGAGCGGGTGTGGACGGCTGCAAGTGGTGACACAAGCACGTACTCCATGATTACCACTAATAAGTGGACTAAGCCCAGGAGGTACATCCTTCTGGCTATCGGGGTGTTGGTGAAAGACTTAGGCCAGGTTTTGATGAAGTTGCGAGTACAGCCACCACTGATACCAGCATGTGACACCCAGGTTGTTAATCTTTCTGGTGTAGATAGTGTCCCCTGATGTAAGCTTGGGTCGATTCTATTCTTGTTGCATTGTATGGACAGATCAGCCGCATTCCGGTACTCTGTAAATGCTCGTACCAGCTTTGGCCTGGACTCCGCTTGTCTCAGGTCAAAGGCCGGGTGTTATAAAGCCCTGTGCACTTATTCTGCTATCAATAATGCATGCAAGTGATGTCAATAGCATATTGGACTAGGGTGGGTGAATTTATGAACCCAGCCCTTGTAGCATGCAGGGGTGATTAGACATTGGGCTGGACAGACTGCTAAGCTTTTCTGATCTCGCCAAAGGAAACTGAACAATGCCTAACACATAGAACAGGTGGCATTCTGGCTATTGTTTCAGCCGTCATTGGTAAGTTCCACAGCAAAAGGAAACTTCCATCTGTTATCCCAAGGTATCAGTTGAGAGTCCCTTGGGTGGAAGCTCCGTAGAGCCGGACTTAGTTCAGGCTTCCAAAGTGTTATTCCTTCTGCTTGACGCCTATTCCCTCGGCAACTCACAAAGAAGCCACCGACGGCGCCGGACCATCAAGCTCATAAACAAACTGAAGCCACAGTGATTGAGAAGACGCAAGAGCCACGGCCAAATCCTGAGGTCCGTTACTCAAAGGTTTTCCATGCATTCGCTGTGTACACAAAAGGTGAAATGGCCAGGCCGCTTCCGATTTCTTAAAGGGGTTTGGTCTATTTGGTCTATCAAGACCACGGAAAAAGGTCACTCTTTTTGCATTCATGCTTCAAATAGGTCCGTGTTCAATTTTCTATTCGCTTACCTTCCCCATGGCTATGTATCGAATACATACTGAAACATTTTATTTCAGTGGCATTAGAAGGGGAAAATATTGTTCCTTTCTTAAAAGTGTTCCCTAACTGTTTATTACTATATGGGTGGGTGATGAAACGTATTTTATCGGGTAAATTTTGCTCTAGTGGCTTCTGTGGTCCTGTACGGATGGTAAGGTTTGCTTATGGAAATTGAAGACAAAACCTCAACGTTTGGCAATCACAAAGGTAGTATAGGCTACCTATATTGACAGGAAAAAGACAAGAATATACCAAAGTTGGTACTGCAATAATCTATGCATTTACAGCAGAATGGTTGAGATGCACCTCATCGAAAGTTTTAATCTGTGATGGCCTGATTTTTCTTTCATGGGGAATGAATACGTGTCGTTGAACTGGGGCATATATATACATTTCAACAAAATCTTTATGTTTTCACGGGACTTAGGGATAAAAAAACATTGCCTAATGTTTGACATTGTAAATAGATTTCCAACTGCTGTACAACACACCCAGCCATGGATTAATGGAAACATGATGTTAGTTAGACTGGCGGAGAGGCATATTGACAAATAGATAGAAATATAGACGAATAAATGAATTTATATTATATCATATAATATAATTATAACGGTGATTGTATTCAATTTACCAGGAGACAAAGAATATATTCCAATGTAGGGTGAAAGAATTCCAGCTAGGGACAAATAGTTTATGTCCAGCTTTGTGTACAGCGTTCCAATGCACAAAGACGTTACTGCACTCATTCACGGTAATCAATGCTGGGGATCAAGATACTACACAGCCATTATGAAACTTGACAAAGCCTCCGAAGCTACATTCAACACATCTATATGGAGACATTATTGCTGTGCCTCAGGTATCTTACCGAGTTGTATTTATGGAAGGTTGAAGTCTTTAAATCAGACTGTGGTATTTTGGAATGAGTTTGCCCTCAACCACACTAACCGAGAAGAACAAACAATTAGCAGGCCATTCCTAACCTCTAGAGTTCAGTACCTTAATGAGATTACTGAAAGGTAATCAATCACTATAGCAAACCTCCAGGGGAAAGCCTCCCATAGGTCTTCATTTCATTTCCCTTAGATTTCACTTTTTAGACGTTAGAATGTGTTGGGAGGCTCGGAAACTCCCCTGACACGCCTACCCTAAATTTAAACCCTTGGATCTGAGCACTTTTATGTAGGGATAGCCTCATTTTGTCTGTGAGAAACGCTCCATAAATAATTAGAATCCACAATGTCGGATGTGTTATTGCACCAGAGGATCTATGGAAAGTGAATCCCTAGTGAATGTACAACAAGCGAATTGCCGTTTAGGAATTTCTGATAGAATGTCAGATTGAACGGTGTTATCTGTCTTGAATGAATTTCTCAATTTTGAATAAACTGAGAAACCCCACTGGGCGACGTCTGCTGGCCATAAAGGGCCTGACACTTACGGAGATACTGCATTTTCCAGGGGGAGTGGGGTGTGGGGGGTGGGGTGTGGGGTGTGGGGTGTGGGGTGTGGGCATTTACGAAATGGCGATACGTTGGAAGTGCTCTGTCCATCCCTCTCGGATCATAATGTATTTCATTATTAAGGTGTTTTATAAACAATACCTGGTTATAATTTAAATGTCCCCTAATTTTACCACAGGAGTATACTATTTCAAAATAAATGGCCACTTTGATTTTCATTACTGATCTTGTTTCTGCTTAGCATCAACCTCTTCAGCTTGATGTGGACTAATATGCTGAGGCATCCTAATTTGACCCTTGCATGTAAATATCTCCTTAACGACTTTAGTTGCGAAAGAATTCTGCTTGTTCTTGTTCGATTGACTTCCGCTGAAAAAAGCTTCTAATGTCGCGCCTCCAAAACTTTTAGCATTGCTCTCACATAAATATCATGATGGGGGCGAGAGATAAACGGCTAAATATCAGAGATTTTGACAGCCGGTTTGGGGCTGGATATTGAAAATATGACATGGCTTCGTGATCTGTGCTTTCTGGGTTAGATTTAGCGCGTCTTTCAAGGTTCTTCCCTGACTTTGATTCGTCGGCCCCCAGGAGATATGAATATCACCATGCACTCAATCACGGCCGGCTCGACGAATGAACCTTCACTTAAGGACATCTTTGCATTGGGAAAATAGGGATCTGCCGCCTTTAGAAGAAGCAAACCCTCCAGTGCTTTCAGTACCTCAGACATCCCTCCAGGCCGCCAATACACTGGAGACTCATCTAGAGAAGGAATGCACACAATTGGCATGTAATCACGGAGTCCTTGATTTTCATAACGAGAGGGGAACTCTATACATACTCCTATATATATTATAAGGTCCATAATATATTATATATACTTCGTACAATATGCTGACACCATATCAATATGTTTTCTGCAATTATGCTTCCTACCCTTGTTTGTTTGATACAAATATTTAAAGCGATGGTCCTAAATTATCAGAAAGGCCTTTCGGGGAATACGTTGTTTTGATTTAGTAATTAGTGTTACACTTCTACTTTTAATTCATCTCTTATTGCATTATGACAATCTGTAATTATTTTAGGAGTCCCAGACTATAATTGTAAGGGCCAATGTTATCGCCTTTTTAAGTATTATTAAGAAACCTCCCTTCGTATTCGGACTTCCAGTTATTGTTAGATGCACAAGGAAATTAGAATCATTAAAAAGGCGTTTTTTCCCTTTGGGACAACTGGTATTCAAATAGTTTACTCGATGAATCATGGTTCGTCATTTCACTCGCAATATCATGAATATCTCCAATCAGTTTAAAGGGTCCATTAGAATAAGAGCATAGTGGGAAATAATTGTCCACATTAATTGATTACTTATCACAGGGCTATTGCATTGCAGGGTAATTATTCTCCGTGGAAAAAAGAGCTAGCTTTCACTTGTGTAACTAATTAAGCTCTGCACAAATATGGCTATTGTTAATCATCGTTCCCTTTGTCGATTCAAGACATTATTCTCTTCGCTCCTGGGCTTCAGAAATCCACCCTTCATATAAAACACCTTTTGGGATGGGACGTGCGGCAGGGTGACCCACATTTAGACCTCATTGAGGAAGTGGGTTGCCTCATTGCCATTTCTCCTTCGTATGTACCACAGGCGCCGCGGGGAGTCGGTATGAATCAATACATAAAACAAGGATGAAAAATTCCTTTCTCTAAGTTGACATGGTCATTGATAAATATACATCAATACTGGGTACATTATTTGGGAATGAATCAAATGTCAATCAACTAGAAGGCATCAACTCGGCGCGTATTTGTATTTATTGTCTGGCAGTGTCTGGGAGAATGTTCAGTAGGCTGACAGTCCGCCACTTCTCATGTTCCCCAGAGCCACAATCCAAGGAGGAAAGCATGGACATGGAGAGGTCAATATTGGGCTGAAGTGAGGTTATTTGGTGGACATTTCCACTGTGGACAGTAAAGGAAACGGCCGTGTTGAATTTTATTATAGCTTGGCTCCGATGTGACCTCCCTGCTTGCATCGCGTAGTAGTGAAGCCACTTGAAGGGTACCCGAAGGTGTGGACTGTGACATGTATTTTAGCAAAGGGCGTCCGCTGGGGATAAGGTGTAGATACCCCAGAGTATCCGGGGGCGGGGGCGGACGCAGTTGCCCCGGAACCAAGAAAACCCTTGAGAAAATAAATCTCTATCACCACATTTTTTCTTATCAAAAACCATACCAAACCAAATCCTCGTAGTTGATTTAACCCCCGAGCTAGAATACGAATGAGAGTTCTAGGACGATATAAATTACTTTAATCTAAATATATGGGGCCTCTAGATTAAAGAAAATAAAACTATGGTGGTGAGGCCGACTGCTATGTGCCGATACGGATTGGTAATAACAGTTTGTCTCATATGTTTGGTTGGGTGGTTTGGATTTGGCATGTGATTTATACATAGATGTTGAGAGACTGTGTAGCGAGTGCAAACTTTGCCAGCCCGTATAGCTATGATTAGTATGCTGACTGAGCCGAAGCCGGGTCATCATCCAAGTTATGAATCAAGGTTGGATTTGGACTCGCGACCCAAGAGACATCAGTTCGGGGAGCTTTGGAAGCCATGATTTGACACTCCCCTCTCTCAATGCAATCAAAGCCTAAAGGAAATTCCTCCTCTTTTTGCCCATACGATGAACATGTTATCATTATCAATCATTGACATTACCTTTATTCGATACAGCTGGAAATCAAAAACCCCCGGTTTTGACGAGTCCTCGGATAAGAGCATAAAACACGAAGAGTTCTTTTTTTTACAGACCAGCGTGGCATATTCGCCATCGCGCCTTTCCAAGACATATATTACCTCTGCGAAAAGCAAGAAAAACCCCAACAAGAATATGGTAGGAAGAGAGAAAAATAAAGTAGTAGCGTTGAACATACTTTTTACTATTCAGCATATATATATCCGCTGATATTATCATGATCCTTTCTTGTATGCTTCCTCTTGGCCATTGAACTATGTGCATACGATGACTAAAATGAATTTGCTGCAAACGCTAACTTCTTCTCAGGGGCAGCAGGGTGCTTTGCAGGTTGTGCCAGCTTTCCCAAGCCCTGGAGAAAGTGAGGACAAAGCACGTACTTCTCCTATCCGCCTGACAGCTGCCCTTTTCACATATGGTGAAAATATTTAAATCTCATGAGCAATGAGAAATGTATGACGAGACGACACTGGAGGTACTGCTAGCAGAACTGATACCTCCTGCTCCAATAGTAGTCCCGATAACCTGAATATTCTCAGCACAATTTATCACACCACCGAAAAGGTTTTCAACTTTTCGTGATCAGAACTTTATGGAAACAGAAATCGTTATGCAAGTTCTACAATGGAGAAGCTAGAATTTTCTTTACAGGAAATCCCAGAAATCATTATTGTTGGCAAGTTCAATTTCCACTGGTTTTACTTTCATTCGGATGTTGTCCGATCAAAATCTCCTTGGATACCCCTCTGCGTCAGTTACCACACAAGGCGCGTATCAGCCGGGAGTCTTAAATCCCATCACCAAACGTTAGCTGAAATACCACTGGAAAGTCATCCAGCTAGCTGACTCGAACTACTTAAGATATAAATTCTCAGGCTTGTTTGAGCGCATGCCGGAATGAATCAAATCCAACCTCTGTAATTTCATTGTCAGCTGGATAAATCTTGCCTAGCTCGCTTGTGATCACTTAAAACATTGTCTCTATGCGCCAGTTCGGAAAGAATATATCCAGTCTAGTTCTGCTATTCAAATCTATGTTGTTTCTGGATTATTATTGGCGTACATGTTCATATACAAGGGGTATCCCAAAATGAAGCGATTTTCAGTCAGTGCGTACGCACAAGAATCGACTAAACAGATATGAACAGTTTGCCATTCCAATACTTGGATTGTGATTTTATCATCAAGAGACGGAAAACGGATTATTTTGTCAGTCTATTCTCTGCTGATGTCAACAAAATGAATACACATGTTTCTGTATGTAGTATGTTGCAATCTATGCCTTTTAATTTGATAAACCTAAAACTATCATCTATACATAATACAAATCGTAATAACACACAAATGTATGTTCCTTTTGAACAGTCATAGAAGGCAGGATCATCATGTGTTTAGTAAGGATCATTTTCCACTAAATGTAAGCGTTCGCTGAATGAAATATTGTGAATATTTCAGCATTCCTTCAGAACGTCTTAAGGAACTCTCTGAACAATAATAGGCCAGCTCGCTCAGGTAAAATAGGATGAATCTAGCCAGAGGAAATCGCCCCTTGATGCACATATTATCCAAATGAAACATGATGTTGCATGCCGTTATCAAATTACTTTAGCTCAGAAGGTGTGAGCTTGTGATTAAAATATGGCGCTCCATTACGACTCCCGAAGCTTCTTGGTGGGGCCAGTCGAATGAATGCAATACCCGTTTCCGATGTAATAAAGTCGGCTAGCATCTTTAATACGATTTGCTCCATAAATGTACATATTGGATACACCGATTAGATCATTTCAGACTGCACCAGAAAAACGATGCTCCCAGATCAAAATAGACCAATCGTGTTTCAGGTGATACAGCGGTTTCGTTTATTACAGTGCGTATAGCCTTGCAAATATTCCTATAGCTTCAGCATACAATAGAAACATCATCACACATTTGCAATCATCACGTAACGTTTGATAAATCTGTTCATAGCCAGTCAATCACGTCCATGGATACGATTGCTAAGAAATGGATAATTATTTCATTTAGAAATATCATCACAGCTAGGGGATGACCTATTATACGAGGCCCTTGTTATTACTTTGCAGTTGGTGAAACATACATGTGTAATTAATAAGCGAGTGTTTCCGACTCGCACTTGGGTAAAATTATAATGAGCTCCAATTTAGAGAATAGACTGTTGTGCTTTTCGATGTTTGTGTTTGACAACAGAACGTTTGAATCTGACCCGCATGCGAGTGGGAGACCTTGCTACTTTAGTTTGTTGGTGGAAATGACCCCTACTCTATCCCATCAATTTAACACTTATTCTCAAAGATCCTGGCACCTGTTTTCATTAGATTCTGCGTGTGTGAGATCCACTTGAGGCATCTTTCTGATGTCTCCGCTTCTGTAGGCTTAAAAGGAGCACATCATAAGGATCCTACTGACTCTTAAGGTGCACTCCTTACCCATGAATCTTCTGAACATACAATTTACTCTTAAGTAGTGAGGAAGCGTAACGCCATCTTAGAAGTAACAAGGTTCGTGGAAGTCAACCATGTAAATGAAAATCCTGTGTTTAAATGTAAACACTCTCTTCTATCTTATTTTCTGTTTTAAATTAAGGTTCCAAGAGCCTCCCCATAGGATTGCCAATTCATTCTCCGAAACTCATATAAGAATTTGTGGTTTAACTTAATTAGTTTGTATAAGTCTAGTTCGTCAACAAAAAAATCCGATATAAACTGTACTACTTATTCCCACCCATGTTCATTGCAACATGTCGGGTCCAGTTATTGCAGCAATTTGCAAGGCGCCCGCGCATCGGCTACCCACAGAGCATATTAAATCATTCTCCCCTTATTTAAATGGAAAAGGCATCTAAATATAGGGCACTTGTGTTTTCCATTCATCTTATTTCACATGAGGGATCTTTCACTGGGTTTAAATGTATATGAAAATGACCTTGTTTACTGGCACTGAACACATTGTCCCTGTAGACCACCTCCTCTTCCCCATACTGAATATTGATGCAGTCACTCATTGAATGATTGATGGGTCCATCCAAGCAAGCATTTTCGTGATGGGCAGTTTCATATGGTTAATTGAAACTGTGCCCATGGAATTGCCCTTTCACTTGCACTAACACGTTTCGGCTATATATTTTATAATGGGCAGAGCCGATCGTTTTGTGTAGAATAGCACAACGGTACCTGGGCACAGCATCAGCACCACCAAGCATACTTAACATTCAAAAGTGCAAGGTACACACATACCGTATGTGTATATATTATACATAATTTAGTCCCCGTTTGTTGGGCTGGCCGGGACAGTTATCCACATACAGACCAGTTGTACTAGTGTTGGACTTCCGTTTCCGGCTGACCGCTAACGTCAACGAAAATACAAAATAATATTTACTGCTCAACACGGCAAGATCATGGCTTTCCACTGGTTCATTTCCTCAAAATCATTTCTAAATTGTTGTTAATGATAGTAACAGCCCAACAAAAGGGGACTCAAGCCATTAGATCCTGAGTTTATGGTCCTTCGTTTTCTCTAAGCCTCCCAGAAAAAAGCCTCAGCTTCACCTCGGCTTGTTCCCAGGAGTCTTAGAGAAAACTCACGACCATAAACTCAGGATCCAACCGCTCAACAGGACGCAACAATAGATGCATGTGCATATGCCACCTGCCCCAGTGCTCTGCCAACCTTTTCACTTGCTCATTACAACCCAATTCCGTATATATGTGGCTTATGGCGCATATATGATTATCAACAACTGGATAATGATCGATTGATTTGCCTTTGATGATGATTCTGCTTTTATTGAATTTATAAGCTACTGGGCTAAATGGGAAACCATCATTACTCAGCCATGTTCCCCCCTCTAGGCTAGAGTGGGATGCAGTCAGCTGACATAATCGTGAGAATGATCAACGGAGTCTGGCTTCCAATGGTCTATTGGCTGACGTAACTTGTAATCAGTGAATGCTCTTGCTATTGGCCTCTCACCAAGGCCATGGGCAACACAGGGGGTATTGGGGTTAATTCGACCCTCCCCTCCCTTGTTGGTTCATTTAACGAGTATCTACGGCCACCCACTGATGGCAGGATAAATTGATATAAGATAAGGATGGCTTTTGGAACCTAGAAATTATGATGAACGCAGGGAAATCTTAAGTAGCCTTCTATACCTTTGTATCTGTCTTCCGTGGAAGTATCGCTTTGGCATCAGCGCATTAGTGGCGCAACATGTCATAATTAAGTCCATCATGGCACCCAATAATAATATTTTGGGTATGGTGACTTGAGTATGGTAACTATGTCTTGATCCAAAACCAAAGTATACAGTATGTACACTTCCGTCCTCGGCGTGGGCAATCGGCTAAATGAAACACAACAGTGGATGTTTATAGAGGAATTAGCAGTTGGCAAAGGTAACGCTTCCCGCGGGAAATCCATATCACAGGTTTGCTGAGGCTGGCGTTTCATTAGTCACACCTGTATCAAAGATTAGGAAGGTAAATACAGGTGCCCAGGGAGTAGAGTTTCTTAATCTTGTAGCGCCTATAAACCAAACCAAACTTGTCGGTTTGGCGCAACGTTTACGCCTGGTACAGATACCGAAATCGGCGGATCAAATCTTTAATCCTCTTCGGAAGAGGCTTCGTTTAAGAAATGGGATAGGAAAGCACTGCAACAGCGAAAATAAACACGATTTGTTTTAAGATCTGGAGTTGAGTGTGTTGGGATAAATAGAAAAAAGCTGCCCGGTTAATTTCCGAATAAACTGGGTGGCAGACATTGATAAATGACTCATATGCTTCCACGATAGACTGGTACCAGTCCCTGGGAAATTGCATTGTCCATTATACGTCCACAAAAAGTCTAATGTGGGACATAATTATTTTATGAATGGAATGATAAATACATGCCCTAGCATTCTTTGAAATATGTTCTATGGCAGGTACCTCTGATTACTGGCATAAAATGGGTGAAAGCATCAGATCAATCTCCTTGTCGGGCGAACCCAGTTCGATGGAATTCATCATCTTTTTTTAACCAAGCTTCAGGTTTTTAAGCAATTAACTAGGCATTTGATGGTAACAGTATGTCCGTAAAACACTAATCAGTATTACGTATTAGCAAATCATGGTCGACCGCACATATTATTGGATATTGACATTCAATGGGATATGCCAAAAAAGGCGAAGAGTTTGATGATGTACCCAGGTGGTAGTAGGTCTGGATGGTGAATATGCCAATTCAATTAAACTGAAAATGATTGAGCTTCACTAGAGTCCTCCTAACTTATCCTGATCTCAAAAATGAGGTAGTAGCGGCGGCTATGATCAGCTATTATCCAAGAAGGAAGTAGTGCTATAGGCTTTAAGAAAATAATGACCTCGAGATCTGTTGCATGGTAACCACTCGAGGACTATCATATAGGCCTATGTCAATCAGGAATCCCAATCTACAGAACCGAGTTTAAATCTACCAAGACCACTCTATACATCCACGTCTCTTGGATCGGCGTGAGAGAATATATAATATAGGCAATGGCTACAATGACCCATAATTCCGAAAAAATTCAGACAAATTCACAGCAAATAGCAGAAAAAATTTCTGACGTGCGTGCAGGTCGAGAGATGGGCGTGGAGTGGGGAACTGGAGGAATGGATGGAATAACATGTATTGTGACGTAACGTCAATAGATGCGTAGGGCGTGGTTACCGCATCGAGTCACCAAGGTCTCGGACAATATATCCGGTGACGGGTCACCTACACATATAATATGTATATATATATATATGTTGGATATGTTGTGGTATGTATACTGCCCGGAAGAGAAGAAACACAAAATGCAGAATGATTCCAAGCGAACCATGTTTAGGTATTTCTTACATTACTTTAAATAATTTTAAATTAAATATCAACTAGAACGGTACAATATCAATCAAATGAAGGAAATAAACTAAAATCCTCTCATTTTCATTACAGTCTATCCTTTGTTAAATAATTACTGTGTTTTAAAAACTATTTAAAGCTGTGAAAAGGACTTACATTGATTCGAAAATGTGAGCAATTTGCCAGGAGTACACACTAACTTTCACAGTCAGTTTTTCACTGCGCCGTCCATAGTCATACAAATAATTGTCCGAGCAAGCAAATATTGCCAGTCAAACAATGTCGTAATTTAATGATGAGGTTGCAACTCATATACTCCCGCACCTTCAGACCCACTCATCCGTTATCATACGTATATATAATTCGCTACTGAGACAGTATAGGGCAACTTGTATCTACTTAGGTGTCACCAAGATATTTTCTGTTGCGAGAGTTCTCGTCCCATGATTACCTATGGCCAATTTAGAATATTGGGTTGTGGGATTACGTTGGTGGATTGTATAATTAGCTATAGTGCCTCACCTAAATGAAAATAATACCTTGAGGAGAATTAAGAAAAGTCAATAATTCGTATGACCATGGTCTTACTTTGCGAATCACTGGAATAAGAATTTAACGTTAAATAACGCTTTCTCGGACGATCATTATTGCTAAGTCAACTTCTGAGACTCTTCTTCACAATGGATTGACTTGTCACAAGGAAATGATACGTCAAATTGGCGTCTGATGCATTAATAAGTTGAGGTCGCTTTATGGGTATACATATATTTGCAATTAATCACAAATCTTTCCCTGCAATAAAATCATGAATCCATTCCCAAAGTGCATGTTATGTTAAACAGCATGGGTTATCCGGACCTGCTTGAATACCAACAATATTCCTAAAAAAAAAAGAGTTTAGCCCGCGGAAAATTGTTTTCAGTCCTAGTGGAACGCATTGGTTATATTACGCTGGAGACTATTTGAGCGGTCTTGGGTCGGTTTTCTTGTGATCAAGGCAGCCGTCTAAAAGGGATCTGTTATCAGGGCTAGTGTGTCAGAAGATAGATGCTCTCAGGGGGGAGCTTTGATAGGAGCGTTTATGTCGGTGGGACCCAGAAGGACTAGAGTTGGGTCTCTATCTCTGATGATCTTGTGGAGGGGTTGGTGTAAGGTTGAAGCGGTATGAGAAGCAAGGGCCACCTTGGTCGGTGATGATTGGTGCATATTGGAGTGGGAGTGTATAGAGCTACTAAAACATCCAAAGTTCTGCGACTAAGCTTATCCTGAAACGGAAATATCGGGGTAAATTATATAGTCTTTGGTCGTTGCATAGATGATACCTTTTATCTCTTACATTCTCAGTCAGTTGTAATTTTGATAGACCCTCCACGTTGCTTAAGGCGACTGCATATATATCATATACTATTTCTTTCAAGGCCTCTCCAAACGTAGACATGTAATTTGTGTTTCCATCGATTGTTATTATTTTTGCTCGCCTCTTTTCCCCATTCACTTAATTAATATGTTTACATGGACGCGCAAGTGAAAAGGCAAGTGTGGTGGATCTTGGAGTTTCCCTTGCCTATCTCCTAAGTCTTCACAATTGAACTAACAGCTTATACGTATTGGTTCACCTGACCTTTCCACTGGCAGTGACTGACCTTTTGAATGTGGGATATGGCAGATATAAATTACAATCATTCAAAAGCAATTCACTTATGTGCGTTGGGCTTGTCTTGTCAACTGAAGTAAAGTCTTCAAAAGACAAGTTATAGGGGGAATACAACAGAAGATTATATTAAGCCGATAGGAACAAAGGCACAGGGAGATAAATGAAATGCTGTCATACACAAGTCCATATATATATATACAGAGCTATGGGTTATAAACGGAAAGATAATTAGTTTAACAGAATATTTATTTTTGCACGGATCTGTTTCCATGCATGGAGGATTTAAGTCTTTAAAACCGGCATATTTTCCCTTTGGACAGGTTTAAACTATCATTCGGCTGTCTCTTCCGGACATCCGGTTTCTCTCATGGAGAACACAAGACTGAGACCTTTACATTAAGGAAGAAAATGGTGCCTTTCCTTAATAAATATCCAAGGAAAATATTTCATGTTGAAAGGGGTGAATTAACTTAACCGATTTGATCTACCGGTGATACATTGTGTTATAAATTAGATCAAATTGAACTAGGACTTGATCAGGGTTCTGCTATAGTTACCACATCCGACAACACAATTTTCCAGAGCTTCAGAAGCTCTACACTATTATCGTACGTGATGTTCTCTCGTCCTGGAGTAAAACCACTTTCCATTTCCTTAGAATTAAGTATGAATTTGTGCAGACGCTGAAAAAATGCTTGTAATTCTTATATAAACTTGTTTTCTATTAATTAATTACAGTATCAATTATCTTGGCAGGGAATGGCTTACAAAATAAATGGGATGGCTTAAATTTTCATTCCCCTTCATTTAATGTGGTTTTCCTCAAATATAAGGCCAATCTATAATTACCCCGAGTGGTCCATGCCGTCATTTGACATTTTCTCGCACTTTAGAAGAGGTATTGTTTAGCCGCCTGACTAATTATCTGTCGAGGGCTTGAGGAACATATATTCGTGTTATTAAAACCGACAGACGATTTCTTTACTTTCCAACCATGGCTATGATATTTCATATTTGATAATTAAGAAAACTATGGTCTAAGTAATAATATAAGAGGTGGATCTGTTGTTGAATGTTACATGTTCTTGTACCAGCATATTATAGTTGCTTGTAATTAACACATCAGAAAGCAGGACTTAAATCTCTATGCAAAACATGTCCATCGATATTATAATACTGCTATTACAATATATTACTTTTTATTGTCGTGGGTGGTGGTCTGTGGGATGATTTGTATAGTAACACATCATGGATATCTTCCTCAACTCTTCAAACAAGGTAAGGAGACTAGAGATTCTAGCATAACCAATATAATTGATTACTGAGTGTCATGACTTGCCTATGGCTGGTCATAGGCCTGGTGGAAAACGGGGGCCCTCATATAGGTTCATCTAGGCAGCCTCATATTAAATCTGTATATCACACTAAAAAGTAAGCTCAAGGGTAAGTGCGCACGTGACAGATTATGTGCTCAAACAAGTATGCCTCATATGAAAAACCAAGTCTCCCTTTTTCCTATGTACTCAAAGTCTGCTATATCAGTTGAAAATCCAGAAGATACAATCAATGTAGTTAAAAGGTAAGCCAGGTGTCCAGAATAAAATCGTTGACCTTGACCTATATTACTTGATTTAAATAATTGGTATCGGGAATCAATAAATATGAAAGAATACTATCTGAGATAACTATATTGATAAGATTGGTGCATATCCTTCTATTCTGACATCTTAAGCACTGACTTTTAAGGGATGTCTTGCTCCAGCTATAGGATTAGCAAAGTCATTCGTTTGATGCATATCCGCGATCGGTTGCATCTGCTTTCCTTAAATTGTTAGCCCCAGTGCAAGTATCCATGTGTAGCCCTTTTCTTGTGAACTAGGTTTCATCATTGCTAATGGCGATGCTATTTGATTCATGGGATGGCTGAGCCTATGCCGAGCATCCTCTTATTATATACTAAGTTCTCTGGCGTGGAGAAAAAAATGAAATATTCATGGGGAGGACAGGACTTCAAATGGTAGTAGTATAGTAGCTATGTGCTAGAAGCGATGGGAATTAACGTTTGTGATTCTTAGATGTGGGGCGACTAGAACATTTCTGGATTGATCCTAGATCCATACTTGGTGTCGCTTTCTTTGTACAAGAAAGCAATTGATCCTCTCAAACGATGTTTATACAACAAAATGCAAAATGTGATCGAGTGTATCTTTGCCGGACGAAATCAATGCTATCGACAGGCATCACACGGGGGACACGCCATAACATAAACAACTGAGATTCCCCAGGTCAGAGATGAGGGATGGCACAAGTTTTTGTATCCCAACATAAACTTTCCTCCCTACTATAACAGTTATCCTTTACTCTTTCTTTACCCAGTGCTAAAGTGGTTTCATTTAGCAAGTCGGATGTATTTATATCATGCAACATTCTAATTATCTCTTATCCTTGCCTCTGTGGATGGGACGGTACAGTGGCAGCATTTGATTCGATATATCACCGTCCCATTATAATTAATGATAGATGTTGCCTGCTGCACTATTTTCATGGCAAGTGATGGCAGCTTTGACAGATTCATATCTGATACAACACCCTAAACAACGCAGACGTTTTTCAATTGCTGTGCACTTAAATCAAATGAAACTGTGAACAGAACGTTGGTCATGTTAGGATTGGTTTTATTCCTACATGACTTGCTCAACCTGCACTAATTAAGAAATAACCAATTAAACCCTCCCACATCGCAGGTAAAGGTATCCAACAGGCACTTCAAAGGGGTTTGTTTCCAACGAAATATTGGCTTCACAGCTTTTTGTATGATTGTTAGAAACCTGATTTAATCCATAATTGCATAACACAAATGCTCCTCCACTTGCCTGGAGGTCCCTCATATTATTCATCTTTCTATTTTAAGGGAAGCTTCATCAGAGGGCTGCTTAAATGTCCGCCACTTCTACCTCCACCAAAACTTTCCCAGGCCCATGAAAAGAAATGACTTGATTTGAATTGCATAGACAAGAGATAGGCCCCATTTTATTGCTGCCCGGCTTTAATTTGCAGGGTGAAACGCACATGTGGCGTGCGGATTCCTATAAAGCCATCACATTGGCTGAAAATGAGTTTTCTCTGTGATTTGGAAAGTAAACAAATTTCGGTAATCGGTCGTGGCTGGTGCGGTAGTTCAGGGATCGGGGATCTGAAGAGGTCGGCTCGTGCTGTTTGCGAGTAAATAAATCCAATAGGCATGTGTGGCGAATGCTTTGGTTTCAATGAATATTGTGCTTGGTGTTTTGCGAGTAAATAAATCCAATAGGCATGTGTGGCAAATGCTTTGGTTTCAATGAACATTGTGCTTGGTGTTGTCTTTTTTCAAGCCTCTTTCGCTAGTTTTCCAGTGCCGGGTCGCTAGGTATAAAAATAAACACATCCACTTACTCTAGCTGGTATGAAACACTCTCGTAAATTTTTATATTGTGGTGCAAGGCATAATCATACATATCTCAGAAACTTTGCTCATGATGTTGAGCAGCTATGTTCCAGCACAATGGATCCTCTCAAGGAGCCATGTGCCGATCTACTTTTGGTTATTTTCTTATATCCATTTTGCACCTTCTTATTATTTTTATTGAAATTCACCAGTCATAGTCTCTCCTCTTCGCTCCATCCTTATGATCTTCCTTTCCCTTTGTAGCATCGACTGTGAGACTGCAAAAGCTAGAGTACGCTCGTCCAATTACACCGTTTTTCTCCCTGATCGGGGTACCATGTTGAAAAAAGCTCAGACACACTTACATTGGGTCAGTAGTGCGCTATATGAATATAAGACTATGTATCCACATGAACTTTATCTCTGGGGAATATTACAATACCACATTGTATGGATGAATACCATTACATTAATGGGAGGAATTGTCCTGCTTATTGCTTCATGTAATCATGTTTTGATAGCGGTGACCTACATGTAATAATCCTATAATAGTTTTATATTAATAATGCAGTCTATACATTATTGCACCGGGGAAAACTTCCGTGTCCATCATCTTTATGATTATTTCTATCATACATAGATTGAATCGCTCGGGAATTAAACCTAATCCACATCTATTTGAGATGTATGTGTCATTTATGATATTACCACTGCTAGTCGTTTGCGGTGATTCGTGGGTCAATTATATTAAACCATCATGGACCTTTACACCATTATCATCGTATATAATTGCCGTATTAAGCTTCTTTTTCATGGTCAGTGACTTGACGGCAGAGTTGCCATACATATCGTATTCGCTTGCAGTAAAATTTTATCAGGCTAAAACCTTTCCTCAAATGCACGATTGTGTATAGTGTAGATGAGGTTGGAGCTATTACCATACATTTACCGTACAACCAGTCCCCAGATATTTGGCAGGTTATTTCCCAGAAAATGAATATCATCATCCACTAATGTCCAAGGATAAGTGGGCTTATAAAAATTAAATGGATATAGGAATGTTTTGGGAATGATTGCCACAGTAAATCCATCGGAAGCACATGCCAGGTCTTTCATGTCGCCTCATGATTATACATATGGCAGAGGATGTGATGATTTGGAGCTAACTTGTCCACCAAATCATAGTAATCGCTGTATTGACCATGGTATAAAAGCGTCAGTATAATCTCTCATTTCCTTAATTGCAGTCGTATTACATGACAAGGAGCTGCAGGAGACGTGATTAGGGCTGGCAATTCAACAGACTAAGGGGAACGCAATCAGCGTATACTGCAGCAATTACAGGGCGACAAGTGGTTCCAAATCGCGCTTATCCATACATGCAGTTTCGCAAGCTGACGCTCAAGGCATTTGCTCTCTTTTTACTCATCTTTTTCACCCCTAGCCCATATCCTACCTAAATCTCCTCGCTGCCCTTTCCCTTCTTTCCTTATCCTCATGTTGTCTTTTTCCATTTCCCACACAATACCAACACAAAATACACATCTCCAAATACCTAAAGAAATTATATGCGTGTCCCTTTTTCGAAAAAATGCAGGGACCATATTCCTGGAGCTTTAACTAGGACCTTCTCCGTTCCCATCTCTTTCTCAGCCATTTTGTCCCATCTTCTCTAGCAGAAAAGACTTTTATAGGCGCTATAGGCTATTCTATTGCCAGGTTTCTTATATGAATATCGCGGAGTGCATCATTAACTCCATCACACTCGAGATAGCCGATCGTGGGATTAACGTAAGTAGTATATAAAAAGTTCATTTTATGCCCAGCAAACAGATTCGGGTGATTTATATTTGGAAACAACTGAATTGTAAATGAATTGTTGAGAGCAAGATTCGGTGTGTACATACCGGCAGTAATGTGCTAAAATCTAGCAGGGAGTAGAGACGACAAACGGCAGACAGAATTCTATTAAGCCAAAGAATATCCAGATTCAATGGTTTCGTACTTAAGGACGAGTCAATTGTAAGTTAATTGCCTAGCTTGTATTCGCTTATATCAACTAGGACGATGAAAATAGACGTTTCTATCGTCGTAAATTCAGTTTTACCAGGGCATATAATTCAATTAAATAAAACCGAACGCTGCTGTTGATATGATAATGATCGATTAAGACTGCGTTTTATCAGCCCACTGGAGGCCTATATATTTTACTTTTTGGTGAAAGCACCATTATTGATATCTCATTCAGGTTGATGGTAATTTACAGCCTTATCCATACGCTAAAGAGCCGAGATTGCCCATTGTATACATGAAATCGATACTTGTTCACGATGTACAGACATTTAAATAACGGCAGTGCTAGAGTTGTATGCAAAAAGCGCTACTTGGACTCATGGCTCCTAGTGCATGTTCTTGCAAGTTAAAGGGTATTGTCAAGGGGAACGATTTACACCGAAGGCAGCTTCTTAACAGGGCCTAGAGATAATACTGGTGTGATCTGCGATGCTTAGAAGCATATAATTGGACACCAGTGAAAAGATATGGCAGGACTCTCTTCCCCATTATGTATACCAAGAACCTCTACAGATAACATGTATTAGTCCGGCGGTGATAAATTCAGAAAACTGCTTCTTTGAAAGCAGTATGGAGGATTGGGTAGGGACATCATCACAGAAACCAATTGAGTGGCACATATCGACATTCATTTTTCTATTCAGTAGAGTTTACCTCTTAATACCACACATATCCAACCGCCTTTCATCCCTGAATATCTATAGCTTAGTAATACTTTAATTGTGTGGTTTTCTATAAATAACACAAGGTATCATAATATCATGAATTATGCTCATGTTTTACTATCATGTACATATATGCATATTAAGAGCAAAAGCGACACGAGTGAGAGATAGGCACAGTGGTAATCATGGGTCAGGGATTTGTTCCCCGGATGGTGATGATGGTATAGTGAATATGGGATCTACTTCTACGTCTCTCGCTACTCCTCCTACTCCGGTGGTTTCGCCAGGAGGACCCTTGACACATGCTCATTCACCTATCCCTTATTGATCTCAATTAGGTCCAATTTGGCCAGTCAGTGCTGGAGGGGGCTGCCACAAGGGACCTCACGGCAGGGTCCCTAATCAATACATATTCAAATGTAACAAGTTTTATGGAGATTCCGAAACATGGAGAATGAGAAGGTTGTGTCTAAGTAGCGGAGAGGGTGGTTCCTGTTGGTGGTGGTTAGAGTGACGGGTCCTAGAGCGAAACGGATATTTTTTAGAATGACATATTCGGAAATGGGATCCCTTCGCTAAAAATGGATATCCTGATTGGTTAACAGAATGTATGTCATAAATATAATAGATATATAGAAGGGAATTTCGAGAGTCTCTCCCTATATAGATAATCGAAGCTATAATATGAATATAGGTGATTATGACCTTATAGTGGGTGTTGTTTTGCTTTTATCTGTTACTCACCAAAGACCACATGCCTATTGTCTTTATTATTATTTTTTATGAAAACCTCCGAGTGTATCTGAACTAAAATTAAGGTTGGAAAACAATGGCACCGAATTCCTCTCGCGCAACGCAATGAGTCGGTGAGTTCTCACGTGGAGGAGTAGGGACCAATGCCTCTCCTTTATGCCTCTTACACCACCACCAACACAAGTACTTCCACTTAAACCACGACCCCGGTCTCCTCCAAACTATTCAGCCCCTCGTACTGCTCCTCAACTTCCATCGTGTCACCACTTGGCTGGGCCTCGCACATCAACGGATACCATAACATCCCCAACAGATAATGTTGGCAAACGCCAAGTAATCATCTAGCGAAGATATGCAAGGTAATTCACACCTCCTCTTCCCAGAACATATATATTTGCATATCTTTATCCCCACACTCCTTCCTCCTCCTTTCTTTCCTCTTTCTTCTCTCTATCTATCCATCTATTTTTCTCTCTATTTTTCTTCACCTTGTCCCTTACGATTAGTTACCATGAGCTGTTTTCCGATAGACAGTTAGGACCCATCCTGGGGCCCAGACAATCCCATAATTGAGCATTGCCCTCACATAGACGCGGGACCACATCCACTTTCACGAGCCAATGCCCCGCGATAGGTCCGATACGGACATGTAGGGAGACAGGGTAATTTGTTGTAGATAAAACGGAAATGATCGAAATCAAAATAAACCCTTGTTACTCTCTTGAAACCTGTACCGAGGACACTTTGTGCCTTAATTCCTGTTTAATAGGCTAATAATGAACCACTCGCCTGTGACAACAGGGACGAGATTGTACTAAATTTAGGTCAATCGCGGCCATTCACTCCTTCTAAATATGTAGGGAACTGACTATAGTAATAATCCCTGCACGCTTCGCTAGGGTTATGGCAATTTTCCTGATATAAAACTTGATTTATTAATTGTAATTTAGATACATCATACATATTTTAAAGATTGGTATAAGCCACATATATACACCTCATTACAATATCAGAACTTGACAGAAGATGCTAATCTTATACCAAAATGGGGGACACATATATCACAGAATGTGATACATACATGTGCATGATTAATGTCATACGTTTAACGAAAGTATCAATGCCTCTGCAATATGCCCTTGGTTCGGGCATTTGTGGTGAAAGATACAAAGTTGCCTTGTCTTGGATGTCCTTAAGTCATTGATCTCAGATTTCAGAAGGCAATTGCCCTTTCTTTTCTTCTGCTGTCTTGTTCCCAGTTGAAGAAAGACTGCCCAACTGTCTTCTTTCTCAAGCAGATCCTATGTTTCACACTTGCGATCCCAGCACGAGAGTAGTGAGATGCTCTGTTCCTGATGATAAAGATCTACGGTAACTGCTGACTGTGCTATCATCGTTAATTTCTCCTGACTATTCTAAAACCCCGCACACACAGGGCCGATTTGAAGCCCGATTTGGGCTCCCAATCAATCCCAGGATTTCATTTCAAATCCTAATATTATTCTTTCTTAAATCGGGGATGTGTGTGTCTGTCTAGGATAGTCGGGGGTTAATCGGGTTACTTTTTACCACCCGATTTGGCAAATTTCTTCCCACACATGGCCGATTCCAGACCCGATTTCAGGACATAGGATTTCGTTTTGCAGAATCCTATGGGTGGGTCTAGTCCCGATTAGTCGCGGAGCCTTCTCGATAAATTGGGAGTGCTCTCCCGATAATTCATTATGATGAATCATCGTGACAAACCCTCCCGATTTGTCCCAAAATGTTAGCAGTTCTACCTGGCAGGTAATTTTGAAAAGCTATAACTTCATTAATTTCTGAAGTATCAAAACAATTTTTTCACTTTTTTAGTGCTCACTTGATAGAATCTGTGACTAGATCTCTGATGATAAGGACACCAAAGATTGGTGCATATTTGTTCATAAATGATGATATGAATTAGAAATAAATAATATGCATGTAATGATTTGAGCTATTTTGCACGTGGTAGGTATCGATAACAGTTTTTAGTTTGTAAAAATATTCATACTAGAAGAAAAGTTACAAAAGTATTTCCCATCCGGGAAGCAGAAAATGTTTTCATTTTTTGTTTACCTTACAGGCTTATAGAATCGGCCTCCAAATTGGTTATGCCAAGTACAGCCGATTTCATTTTGGGGAGAAATCGGGACTCAAATCGGCTCAAATATGCCCGATTTCATGTAATATTGCTGGGATTTCAGCCCCGATTGGTCGGTACACCCCAAATCGGGCCATTTTTTAATCGGCCCTGTGTGCGGGGTTTAAGCAGTCCATCCCCAGAACCATCTTACCGGCTGTACCCACACGCATGTGTCACAGTAACTTTCATAGTCTCATCAGGGCCCTCCGCACGTTCTACTACTATCACCTTGAAAAGCATTGATCCCGCCGACCCATGATGCCTTGCGACGAGGAGAGGTCAAGGCCACTCGAGTCACGTGGGTAAGCTCGCTAGAGCAAAGAGAAACATGGCAGGAGGCCCGTCAGAAAGAGTCTCCTGTGTGTTCAACAGAAAAAGATCGAGAGGTCAAGCATCATCGGGGTTGCCCTCCCAAACTCCTAAACATCTCTTGACTTTGACAGAGTGCCGCCGACATATGTGAAGAACGGCGTCAGTTGAAGAGTGCAAATACTGGACCTCGTACATATACATTCTTATGGTTAAAGCAATGTATGTTCATTACTTTCTGTCTTTAATCTTTGCCGTCTTGCTTTTCTGATATTTGGCTATGCTCTGAAGTTTAGACCTTAGAAGATCAATCAATGTGGAAAGTTATAAACGGCCCTAATTATTTTTGAATGAGTAGTGAAAAAGGTATGTAGCTTTATACTGTAGGTAATAGAGACTTATTAGCATATGAGTCCAATGTGTCTTTCCTGACACTACTTATCCCTAAGTATATAAATATATCCCAATTATATTAGGTAGTTCGGCGCAATATGATACCCGAAGGAATACTAATCCAGTAGAGTAAAACATATCTAAAATATGATTAATCATGTCGGTAGATCTCTTAGCCAGGGCAAGGTTATTCATTACCGTATATAAGATTTAATCCCTTCCCCGCTTCACCAGAGCTTATGTTCAAGCCTAACACGGTTTTCTGCAGAGCGTGGCAAAACAACAAAGAAAAACGCATGGTTGGAGTATTCATGAATTAGATGGGACCATCTGCGGTATATCTTGATGATGTTTTATCTTACTTGATGGGAGGAGAGATATAATCACATTCTCTTGCCTCTTGGGTATTGCATATATAAAAAGCGATACTGCCTTTTTAATTGAATTCCATGGTCCGTCTGTTGGAGCGCTCTTTGGGAAGGCTCGGAAAATCAGTCAGCGAAAATGTTTTATCATTTTTATTGTCTTTTCTGACCTCGCCTTCCCCATCTGTGTTTGAAGTCAGATTAAACAGGGGAAAGGGGAGAGGGATCCAATTACTAACTCACAACGATCCAAACCGATAGAGGGGTTGGGGATATGGAAAAATTACAACAAATTTACAATGATTTTTTTCTTTGCCCGCCGTAACATCAGATGTTATCCATGGCGGTTACCTGTGTAACGATCTCATCTCCAACATGCATGTTTAAAAAGAAGTGGTAAGTAGAATTCTGTATTGAGGTACACGACTATCTGCCTTACGTCAAATGTCTTGGAAGAGACGATATTTGTGGCAGTATATTCAAGGCTAGTGTTCTATGGCGCAGAGTATCTACCTATTATCAATATCTAGCCCATGGGAAAGAACATAACATGTTCTTCCATATAAGTATATATATATAGGCCTAATATATATTAGATATTAGATATCATATATATTATATCTGAACATTACTTTTATTATCTTCATTTTTCTGAAAACACTATGAGTCATCCTTTTTCGGGTGAATATAATGTATGAATCAAACGTGTTTGTTCTGTCTCAATTCATGTGTGAAGACCTTCATCTATTCATTTCCACCATTTGTATTCTTTTCGAAGTACGTATCTTAGCTTAATCCTCTGAAGACGAGAATGATGTGGAGTAAATCTTTGAAATATTGACCAAACTATATGGCGTACGTGGAGACATAATATATGAGTTTGAACTTAGAGTTTCCTTTGAAATTTGTATAGTAATATAGGTATAATATGCTTACATATAAGGTTTGCCAAGGTACAGGTGAGTGTGTATAGCAGAACTAGGGAGAGAGGTCTTGTTGCGTACCTACTGATTCCATTGATCATGTTCTCTCTCCATATGCGCTGGTAATAAGAGCGGTAGCAACCTGATACTCATCAGTCTGCATCCAACACAAGTCTCAAAATTAGATGTATACTCTTAAAGCTCCTCCAGAATGCTTTGACCCTTGATAAAATAAATCCATAAATCTTGGGATATGGTAAGGAGCTGGAGGCACAATGTTTGATAAAGGTGTGACACCATTGGTGCACCAGCTGGCCAGAAATAGAGGTTATATATATATATATATTTGGTACCTGTGTATGGAGAGAGAGTAATGAATGATATCGAGAAATAGAGTTTATTAATATTTTTAGTCTGTGCCTAAAGTGTTTATAGTCACTGGGCCTTTCAAGGTAGAGACTAAAGGGATAATAATTATGTAGGCCAAATATAATAACGGCTGTTTAGTACAGGTTAATAGAGATTAATAATCTGCCAGGGATAAAGGTGTCCTCCTTTGGTATAATGTCAGGTCATGCGAGGTTATATACGTGACACTTGACCTGAGAAAGGGTAGGCTTACTATGGACCGTCTATAAACCAATAGCACTTCATTACCCAATAGAACGTACCTGTGAGATCAAAAGCAGCGCCGGCTATATTACCTACCAGGTAACGGTGGCTATTTGCATTTCTCCCCGTGGCCCCTCTCTCATCCTCCTTCTTGTTTCATGCATGTCAGTGCAAGGCTAAGTTAGAGACTAGTGGTGATACGGTGCTTGATTAGGTGTCTTGGGGCTGGTATGGTGTGACTAGGAAAGACACTGCTATTCGCGACCATTCGACCGGATCAAGGGGGGATTGGCCCTCGATTAGACCGAAGCTCCGGGGAATACCGGGGCTATTGGCGTTGCTTTATTGATGTAAGGAGGGGGCATTAGGATGGAATACCTGTCGGTGAATCACATCTAATTTATATTTATAGCACCCTCGCCGTGAAAGTGGCTAGGTATAACGATGGCAAGTCCAACTCCTTACCTTCTCTCGCCGGCCATGCCCCGGTCCGATGGTAGCGGAGAGGATGCAATACTGCGTGGTATACGAAGGGAAAATCTGGAATGATAATAATGTGGGACACCCAGTGCTCCTCCAGTACTTTTGCGAAGGATGCCCCAAAGGCTTAACATTGCGCACCCCGGGATATGCTAGACCCTCAATCATAACTGTCACACACATCCATAGTGCGCCCATTGAAGGGCCTGACACCGCCATCAGAGTTCGTCCTCCACCCACATATGCCGCACACACACAATCCCTATACTTAAACACAGAGTTGTTTTCCTCCTCCTTCATCAAAACATTTTTAATAGATCCTGACCTAGGGGAAATATGGACACCGGTAGACATATGATATAAGATTCCCTATCATGCATCTCCTTCAGAAATTGAAAGAGTTGACTAGGGAGGTTCTCCGAAATATGACGGCCTTTCTGCCAAGGGAAAGGGGTGGGGGTTGCGCTTTGAGCCTCTGCTATGACGGAGACCATGCCACCTGTCCCTGCCTCAATCGGGAAGGACAGGTTCCTTTTTATACTGCCTTCTGCTATATATCAGCTTAATAAAGATAACTGTGCTGGTGGCATTATGTGATAATAGAATAGTTTCATTTTCATTTATCCGGGCCCTATGATCTGATGGGTATCCCTTGCAAAGAAACACATGCATGAGTTCTCTCAACGATGAATGTAGTCAGAGTAAATGAGGAAGGTATTGCCCAAAAAACCCTTAGCCAACTCAACCAGAGGCTTCTTCGAATTGATATCAGGAAAAAAAGTAGTCAAGTAGTTTTAACGATTCTCCTACGAGGAAAAAGCAAAAGGGAAGAAGCGTAAAAGAGATAAATCCCCCCAAGGCCTTCGTACTATTGGTACATTTTACGTGGAAATTATATTTGTCCATAAAGAGCTATGAGCTATCTTTTTATTAGATAAAATGATTATGGATAAATGACTTTATTCAAAGAAAGAACGGTAATTGAATATCATTAATGACTTTAAGTCTGAATGAACGTCTGTGACAAAACATACCTTCACATACCCTTTAAAGGATGAACGGGAAATGGATTTGAAATTTGAATTCATGAGTTCTCTTAGACTTCGAAGCAGTACCTAACACTATTAGCGGAATCTACTTAAAGTCGGGAAACATTGATTCTTCAAAGGATGACAAGGCAATAGGTTGTTTGGAACTGTGTTCTCAAGATAAATCCAATAAAATCGCCTTTATATAGAACTATACATAGAACAGGAAAATAGACATCATCATGTGCGAACGTGTATGTACGCTGGCTGACACGAAGGGACACAGCTTACACCACGTGTAAACATCCCAAGTAATGGTAAGGCAGTGCATGTAAGTAGTATAAAGAAACCTTACCTTGTTTCATGCCGACTGAGGCAACCAGGAGGCCTAGAAGTAGTACACTCGCGGTGTAGTAAGATCCCATGTTTAGGGGGTAGATCTAGGTAGGGCAAAAATCCTTCCAATGAGCTGCTATAGGTGTAATAATATTAATCACAGTGTTCCGAGAGGTGTAGAAAATAGCACAATAACGACTGTATTCTTATTAGAAGCTTTGTAGCGATACAACGAACAAGCAAACATCAGCAACGACACCAATGGGCACAAGAACAGAGCATGGTTGGTCGAAAGCATTGGAATTAAGTTGTACTGCTCCTCATCCAGCCTATCCTCCTGCAGAGAATGGGTCGTCCTCCACGGTATAACACCTCCAGTGGAGGAGGCCACAGGCTGACTTCGTTGTTGTTTAGTATAGAAGTAGTCGTTGTTTGGGGGCGTGGGATCCTGTATAAAACACCCCGCTTAACCGGAGATCTCTTTGATCCACAATGACTCTAAGACACTGGCAAGATTATAGATTCTTTCCAACATGGGCGTATGTGATGACATACATCCAAGAACACTGGTTGTTGATGATGTCAAGGAAGACGCTGTAAGCAAGATTTGAAGTAGTTGTTCTGCCCTATCATTGATTAATAGAACATAATAATCTAAACAATAAAGATCCAAAAATACTTCTGAAGATCAAAGGAATAGAGCCAAGTTTGCTCTTCTCTGATCAGTGATGAATGCACGGTTGATAGAGAAGTAGTTGGAGTTATACTAAATGTTGGGAGTTGTAGTTGTACGCTCTGAGACTGACAGAACAGGCAGAACAGCGCGAGGACTCTCCGAGGTGGACCACTCTTACTCCATGGGCAGGCTTTCCACCACTGGACCGTGCGAGAAGCTGTGAGGCTGTAGTGTCTGTGTGTTACAGGGAGGGAGAGGAGGTGCACCAGCACCTACTACTAGTACTACTACACTACTCCACCGTCCTCCAGCTCCGGGATGCTGCACAGGCACGCACCCGTTATGCTACGTGTAGTACTATATTACTACTGATCAAGTCGCTGGAAAATAAGAAGTATAGTGCATGTAGTAGTAATAAGGGTATAGACAATTGAACTATCCTTCAGTATTGTATACTGCAGTTTTCAGCATATCAAAATTGCCTGGTAAAAATTACCTTCTCTCTCTTTCTCTCCGTATCTTAGTCTGTCTCCTCAAGGATCTCACCTAAAGGTATCACCCTTTGCGCTGTCGCTAGATCGCCGCTTAGAAAACGAGTGTGAATGGGGAGGATGAGGAGGGAAGTCTAGTGAATAGTGATGTATGACAGTCCAACGTCTACTGAAAACCCTTACTGCATGTGTTAGAGATGAGGAAGAGGAGAGGGCGAAAACTTGACTTCTTGCCGAAACAGGCCAGAACCAGTGTTTGTAACAAGAGTATGAGAACACTTCCCAATGCCAAGAATGCTTACTGATGTCACCCAGCCAAACCACAGGCACAGGAAGAGCCAAGAAGAATGACTCAGTAATTCTAGTCTTTACTGCGTCGATCTATACTGCACTTTATATTCCTCCACCATGTTCAGTTCCGACAATGCCCCCTCCTTTCATTCCGTTACTCAATTTCCCTTCATGCTCGTGAAAAAAACCCCAATTATTTCGAGATGAATTGAGGATGGTCTTCACAAAAATAACCATTAGCAATTGCAAGTTACCTTATGGTCCCAAATCAAATAAATATGCCACTTGCGCATGCATGTGAACATATATCCAAGTATGAAACTCTTTGTTGTTATGTTAGTAAATTTGCGTTGTCCTGTTGCAATTAATGGTACAGTCATGTATAGACTTTTATAAACGTATGGAATATTTATAACTTCGCCATATAGACAAGATTGATGTACATTTCAATGCACTTCGTATGTTCGTATGGAAGAAGCGCATTGTATTTGTATGCAACAATACTTGATTCAAATGATGCCGCTTTTAGAATACAGGTATGATGCAAATCACAGCGATATATGACTTATCCTTGTATTTTACGATATATCTATACCGAAACATCATCTACATTTGTTTTTCCCATTTCCAAGAGAGCATTGGTAACATGTTTGTTATGAATCCGTTCTCTGGGAAATGCACCACGAATGACGCTACCAAAGGAAACGAGGTCCCATGCCTTTCCAAGCCTTTTTCCCCATCGAGTATAACACTTTCAAATCGCCCCAGACTATTGAAAGACTTCATATTGAACCATCTCCATCTGTTCCATCTCTATAGTTGCCGTAGCAGTTTCAGCCCTTTGGCGGGTGTGAAGGAGAGAGAGTGTTTATGTATAATTAAGATATAATCAATGCGCACACACTGGGCTCATTTGGAAGCCGAGAGATTCTACACCCCATGGCTGCTGTGGCTGCTGCACCGATGATCTGGCTGATCACTACACTCTAGCGCCGTCTCTTAGCAGTAAATGACACTAATGCATTCTATACCAAGTGTGAGGCAAGGGAAATTTAAAACAATTCCCCAGCTCAGTTTTCTTGCGCTTACTATTTAAATCCAAGGATAGCTTCAATGGCATTCTCATGTATTGTATAAAAATACCTTGAACCAATAATCAATGTATCCATGGTGTATAAAACACATAAGTAACATTTAATACTTTCATCAGGATTTCATATTACTTCGCTTAGGATACTTTTTAAGTCCTGTCCACGTTCGTTTTTACCAGATTGTTTACCCCAGTACCACTCTCGTCATGCTCACATTCTTAAGTCCCACTCCCAACCCCTGCCCACTTCTCAAGATGGCCCATCAATAATAAATTTGCCTCTCCCAGTCCTCCATCCCACTTGCTCCCTTATTTCGTTCGCTCCCATCCCGACTATCTCCTCTTTTCTTTTTCTCTCTTCGTTTCCTATGGCCTGTCACTGGGACTTCACTGCGAATGACATCTCTGACGTGACGTGGACTACTGGCAGTGGACAACTAATCATTCACGATTATCACCACAAGAATTTCATTATTAAAGGTTTTCTCCTGAGCGGTGTCTTTAAACCGTTGTGGCTGATGCAAGCAGTTTCAGGTTAAGAAAAAAATGTGTCAAAAAGGTCATGGTGTGAATCGGTTTTAGGAAGTGGCGAGCTCAAGAGTGCCTTGCAGGTAATCCACTGAGTTTCTGTCCTTAACATCCCAGGTTGACCTGGATCTTTAAAAAAATGTTTCTTGAAACTTGAGGGGTTCACATAAAAGGGTCGGTTCAGCTTTCTCAATTTAATTCGGCAATGGTGACTGGAGAGTGGGAAGACAATTGGCTGCCAATTGAATATTACCACATTTTGCGAATTTCTTTACACTTAACACTGAACGCAGATTGTTCGTCCGCAAGTGAGAAAGATATATGTACCCCATCTAAATAGATTCCACGAAGAATATGTGGTAGTAGTAATGCTCCTTACATTAGAAGTATAACAGATATCTATATCCTTACTGTGTTCAAGAAGCCATATTCAGATTCGTGTTGAAACCATGTGTACCGGTTTTTGAACGCCTATTCAATAATATCGGACATTTTTATCAATAATGACCAAGCTGTATTCACTCTTATAAACGGGTTCAATGATTCAATCTTTACTATCCTCAATACCGTCACGAAAGAACATTTTTAGTTTTACCACTGGTCATGGCAGTTCACGTTTCATGATCGTTAGAATGATTAACGTTGTTTTAGGTCGCAAACCTCCTCCATGTGCGAAATCGCGAATAGTAAAGCAATCCTATCAGATTAAATAACACCATCAAGACTGCTGGCGCAATTATTATTAATTCTAAATACTGAAACCATGTGTTATTATTCATACTATCAGCGATGCTCCGGTAATCCTACATCTGATAATCTAATCAGATTTCACATTGTCTAAGACTTTTTTCTCACCAACCGATTCATCGTTATTAGATATTTCCTTCAATTATTGCTTTAGTTTTAATCGAGCTAAGTGATCGGGCTGTGTTTCAAACTGGAAATCCGGGGGATGCCTGTACGGTGGTTCTCCGTTTGCATGCTGCCCCGGAAAGGGTCGCTGAAATGTAGGTCGGGGTCATCTCTATCCTGGAGCAGCTCAGTTATGTGAGCAGAACAAGTGGACATTGGAGATAACAGCCATTATAACTAAATACACGCACGCAACGCCTCAACAGGTCACAGGGCTGGCAACCCTTATCCTGGGGATCATTCGCTTACGAGGATCATATTAAAAGAAAGATTCCGAAAACGCTCCCCCCCCCCCCTCCCCACATATACTTGGGTACATGTAATCACGTAATTTTAATGTATTTGTAGTGATCTCAAAGAGGCTAATGATACAATCTCGACTTGCGGTCCAAAATATATGTTCGATATTATTTTTTAGAAATTTGTAATTTACAGATAGATCAGAATCAGTAACAAAATAGAACCAAATGCGGACGGGTTCTACGGGGACGAGCTAGAACCCATTAATTATCTCAGGCACCAAGTACCAAATATATAGTTACTTATCAAAGTGTCATTTCATCAAATAAATCTTACTAATTGATTTGTAGGTCAATCTGATAAAAGCCTGCTAGATTTCGAGTAAATACTTCTACCTATCATCACTGATGTTAAGTCATGACTAGCATACCCCTCCCCACTCCCTTTTGCCCTTAAATA
Organism: Sthenelais limicola; assembly: GCA_942159475.1. Classification (NCBI taxonomy): domain Eukaryota; kingdom Metazoa; phylum Annelida; class Polychaeta; order Phyllodocida; family Sigalionidae; genus Sthenelais; species Sthenelais limicola. The sequence goes on along the minus strand of OW804096.1, from coordinate 107,738,614 downwards.
CATATCCCACTTTGTGCTAAGTACGTTCCCCTCTTCACAGGAAAGTCTCTGTATACTCACCGATATTTACACAGATATATAATATAAATATATATGTACATATATGTCAGATCTTAGCTCGCGCATGATCATCATAATTTGCTGGAAAGATCACAGTTTTAGTGAATCGGGTCTCTGAATCCCTGCAGGATTTTCATATTGCACATCCTTTAATATATAAACGACTGCGGTTATATGTACAAGACCTGACCTAAAATGCACCTTGCGGATTCCCCGTAAGCTTAAGGTTGTGGCCGATAAATCATAGCTTGACAATTGCGTCCTAATTTAACCGACATTTTTTCTGGGTGGTCCATCAAAGTTCATGAAAGAAACATCTGATCAAGATAAAACATTGACAATGTGACAAATGCGCGTGTCTTGCGGTCACTTGTCATTCGTGAAAGATGAAATACGGCACAGGTCGTCAATGATCGATTCTAAGTAGACTTCTCTATTTCCTCCAAGGCAGATACAAATCTGGGCCTAGTGAGTTGGCTTTATCCAAGTTGTTAATTGCCTATCGGATCATACATCCACGCCGCACCAGCTAAGCAGGAGTAAGCCAAGTAATAATGAATGGGAACACGTGTACAAGTCCTGGTACTGATTGCCGCCAACATGGCTAGTCTGATACTGTCCATTTCCGAACTCTCTTGGGATCCTTGCATAATGGCAAGTCACTCTAGAGAGGTAGGGGTCCGATAAGGTGCCAAATGGTCAGGGGACAATGGTGAAAATCCGTATGGCCAGCTTTTCTCTCTAGATGGACTGTGGGCTGTAAGGGGACCAAGGGGCGGTGGAATAATCTCGCTGTCCCAGACATGGTAGGGACAGATTGGCACAGACGGTTGACAACTTAGGTCAAAGGTCGGACTTCTGGCAGGCATGCCGAGCACGTGTTAAAGGCGAGGCGTTCCATCGGTTGAAAACAATGAACGCGACGGGCGGGAGTCGGTCAGGAAGTGGACTAGGCGGTATAGAAGGCGTTGGAGAGCACATGGACGCGTAAGGGGCAAGAACAAGGTTTTGCTCGCACGAAAGACCACCCAGCGAGGAAAATGGCACCTTCATTGTGTCTTCTGAGAGCGTCAACAAGCACAGTCCGTTGTGAGACCAACCATGTGCCAAATCCTCACAAGGGTCTGCTAATGTTTGACAAATGTCATTTCAGGTTCCGCCCGGGTGACTCTCAAAGACGTAATTAGTGATGCGAAGACTTGTACCTTCTGGGTCGTCCGTTTAATCATATGACTGAGGGAGCAAGATCAAAAGCTAGAAACATAGCTGAGTAGGAGTGTTGTGTGGTGAGACGATAAGTCACTACTGAATGTATGTGTAAATGTTAAGGCTAGTAAACCGTCCATCATTATTAATTATTGCAACTAGCTTAACATTTTCTCTGCCAAGGACCAACACATCAACAATGCGATGCTATGCTTAATACTTATATTTCTAACATCCCATTGTTATGTTTGGTTCACATGAACCACATTATCATCACTGGATTAAAGTACGTTCTGCATCAACCAAGCTGCGTGTACTCATTGTAAATACATAATATATCCGAATATATCCTTAATTTCCATAGATTCTGTCAAAGAACTAGGAACGGATTAGGCCTATAGGGTTTTGACGCAGATAATTGAATTGAAGTATGCACAGAGTATGAAAGCAGTATCAAATCACCTGACACAAGTCAATTCCAACAATTTCACAGAATTAGTCTGACATATATCCCCCAGACTGCTGAACATTTCACCCTTGTCTATATTTTTTTTCATATTTCATTTGAGGCCAATACAGTTAAATTATGAGAAATATAAGAGAAAAACGTATTATACCCTACCCGGGTGTCTTCGTGCTTTGCCTTTATCGCCAAAGGATTGATGCTGTGAATCGTATTTTGACGCCTATCTCTACATAAATAAATTCTCGACATTGGAATGTTTTATTCACGGACCGTGGAGCCTATCCCTGGCTTGTGAAATGCCTTCATTGCCATAAAACCCACCACCGGAAGTTGGGGGCACAACACTTCCTGCCCTTGGCATCGCGCCTCGACTGTCCGGAGACTGGCCTCTGGCCCCAGAACGAGCCTTGAAACCTGAGTCGGTGGGCTCCTCCCCCATTTGAAAGTTTGATGTGCCGTTTCTCGGAGGTGTGATAAACTATAAGCACAATCGTACCTCAAAGGAATAAGTGATGGGACATGTCGAGATGCGGAATTGGACGATATTCGATATAAACCTGTCTTGTTAGTCGGCTTGAACTTCGTCTCCTATCCCTTCAAACATTTCTAGAAACATTGATAATATTAATGTGTATGAATATGGAAATTGTGCACTTGATAAATGTAGACTGTATTAATTTGGTAGACGGATCAATAGAACGATTAATGGGTTTAGCGCAAAAAGAAAAGTTTAAGCCAGAGCATCAATATCATTTCTTACATATGACTTTGGGTGTTTTATGAGGCATTAAATTCATACTCGGCCAATGATCATACTTCAGGAACCATTGTCCGCTTGCGGTACAGCAGAATCCGCCTTCCTTGAATTAATGAATTTGCCTGGGGAAATCATTCATTTATCTATACTACTAGCATTACGCGCGGAGGCGCGAACTCCTCCTTTCCTCGAGGCCATCCTTTCCTTGCTTGTAATTCCCCTGCGCTCTGAGTGGCAGTCACCGATGGAATTATCACGAATATTGGTACTCGGGCTATTAGGATTACCTCGGTGTCTGGGACTTCTCCATGCCTTATTAACTTCTGGATAACCGGTGTGAAATCATGGCTCAGATCTTCGGGGAGATCAACCGTCCGATGGTGTTTATAACGTCTGCACGTTATGAGAATGAATCATTACCATATAAGTTGGCGTTTTCCATGTCATTAATGCTGACAGATGTTAGCTAGATATCACCGGCTTGAGTTGACTTTGATGACGCCAGAGATACTGTTTTACATCGTATTCATCGCATTGTTCCTGAAATTGAGATTCTGTCATAACGTTAACAATGGAAGTCTCCCATTGTTCAAATGTGCTATATTTATCGCTCTCTTAGTACCAATAGATTTATCCCCGTATTCCAGTGATATTTAATATGATAATGAAGGTACACATCTCAGCTCCACCAACATACTGGGAAATAAGGTAATTTTGTATCGTATAGCGTGCCGTAATCGCAATCTTCAGATTGTGTGGACGCCTTTATTTGATAGAGGTTTCCATCAATCCTCAACGACATGGAAAATATCATGATATGTATATATAGATCTTGGTATAATATTACAACATATATTCTGACGTCATGGCCTCATATGTTTTCAGATTGCCCAACTCATCAAGATTATGTAGCACATGTTAAGGCTTTTGTACACATACAAAATATAGAGTGAAGGGAAAGGGAAAGGGGGGGGGGGGGGGCGGTAGCTTTGCCTGTTTAGTTACGCGATTGAGAGACAGAATCACGTATGTAAATGTCAAATGCATGTAGGGAAGTTGGATGTAGATTGACCGTGACAGACGGGGTGTGACCTGGCAGGGCCGGCGGGTCCATTAATAGGATTCGGTGGGCAACATTGATGATGAAACACCAGCGGACAATCCCTAGTTTTGCCGACCACCAGGGAAGGCAAGCCACTCTAAGGGTCAGTTCTAATTATGGTCATGCAGTCCGAAACCCATCCAAGTGTCTTTTGACTAGAGACTTTGCTTTGATGTTGGGCCCCGACGACCCAAGGCACGTATGGAGGGCTGAACGGGGAAGGCTCAAGCCACGAGGACAAAAGAAATTCAGAAGGGATGTTCTCTCTATCACATATTTTTAGCTTGGAGAGGCAGACACGTATACCTATACCCCCGACTGTGGTCATGTTGCTGACTTCGAGTCCCCCGGGGCCTCCGTTGATGTTTGTTCGTATAACATCTCTCTTGTATCACAATGTTGAAAGCTTGATGTGTTTCCATTTGATTAAAAAATGCAATATATTAAAAGCATCATTCGTGATGTTATCACAGGCAATCGAGTGTACTTTTTATCAGGGGGGCTTGGTTGACATTAAACACCATTTGTGTTATCATTCCCATCTGTAAATGAAACAAGAATTTTTGCTTACCACTCACAGACTCGAAGTATGATACGTCAGAACTGGCATGCGTTTATTTTTTAGACAGAATAGATGTAAAATCCCTAGTGGGAAAAGCCACTAAGTGTATGATATTAGTACAATGTCGATCATCCACCCTCTCCCCATGGGCTCTCTTGCCTTCCCATCACATCTTCCATTTATCCGCTATATACATGCTTCTCTTATATCATAATTTCTGGTTTTAATACCGTCCTTATTTCTATCCATTCTAGGGCTAATTGTTTTTCAAAAGGACATGCAAAATATATTCAATTCAAGTCGTCGTGGTGTATCTTTTCTATTAATATCTGGATGTTATTTCCTCGTAAACATAATTTCTATCCATGTCCCAACAAATACCAAGAAACCCATTGATACTACATCCATTTTGTATCGCTCATAACTAGCGACATGTATTTCAAGGCATGTTCAAAACACTATACTTGTATCTAACATCTATAAAACTATCTCTACACATTAGCATGCATGTCATCCACAACCACTGTATATATTCCAGAACGACCTCTTCAATTATATTTCAACGATCAGCATATTGAATGTCTACTGTAATAACAAGTGCATGTTATTCAAAAGGATAAGAAAATTAAGTTGGCCAGCAATTGATAATCTGTTCTGTATATGGAAGTATAAATCTGATTTATGTCTCATAGGACTTTAATATGGCAGTAACCTCACTAATACCAATAAGTTGTACCACCACCTGCCTCTGCCCTGCCTATGGGCCCTTAAACCATAAGAAGCAATAAGGAAACACACCGCTAAGACAGGCGCTCGCAATCACAAGGCAAGGATCTCGGCTATATACCGTTCCATTTTGTGAGTGGATCTTAAGCTGACTTTAGATCAAGCATGACCTTCAGGAACCCCACGATGGGTCTTAGTCCTGTCTGGGCCGTGAAAGGTCCAGGGGAATAGCCATTGGTCACTGCCAAGCCCTGACCGATACCCAGTGGTCAAGAGTACCCAGGGCAGATGCCTCGAGGGAAATGCAGGAGTTACATAACCCGCTGATTGAAATCAATAATTGGGGTTGGAATGGAGCTTTGTGTCGCATTGATACCAGCTGACACACCACTTAGACTGATTAGTGAAGGTTTTGTATTGGCACAACGCTAACTATAGATCTAAAGCCAATGGTATTTCCGACCAAAATGTCCTGCAACTGAAGAAGGCGTGCTAAAGGTGCAGTGACATATACTTGGTTATAATTTGCTGTTTTAATAAATATACATATCTATAGATTAACAATTATCTATTATAAACAATTTTACAACTGCAAATTCAATATTCTTAGATAGTTACTTATCGATCTGATTCGAACATAGAAGATAGTCAATGAATACGTTTATGCTAGTAGATCATCGTTGTATCTTGGAATCACAAGTCATTTTTTGTTATCAAAGTTCTTCCGACTACTGGTTATTCACAGTTTAAAGAATGATCGTATGTCAGAGTATGAAGCAAGCTCGGGATATGTAGTAATATGAGACTAATAATACCAATAAGCTTAAAAACGTCTATATTTATTCTTAAGCATCAAACTACAAGAGACATAATATCATAACAATGTCGGTTTGCTGAAATTAAAACGTACAAAGACATCAGTTAAAACGTAATCCGATCACTTTGCAATACAATTCTTTGTCGGAGCTAGGGGACGAGCTATGATCCGATCTAATGGATTTCTTTGTAAAACAATGACCGTTTAAATATTACCTATTCAACAAAATTGTGATAACGAAACTAATTTAAATTTAAAAAGGAGTCGAGCATTGTATATTGTATATGTTTCAAAGTTCAAATATTTAAGACACTTTAAAATTATTTCGCAACAATCTCCCATTATATTCTTATTATATTGTTTTTAAAAAACCTGCTTATTCAAGAGCAGGTTCAAAGTTACATAGTCCACGAAAAGGGTCATATTTCTTGTGGTACCACAGGTCTTCTCATGTCAGGAATCACCATCATCATCATCATCGTATCTATTCAGTACAACAAATGAACTACAATATCCAAGGACGTTCTAAGTGAGGCAATGATGGAACAAAGTCTAAACATTCATTCAAAGCTCCTTATTCTATAGCGGTGAAGCTATTTCTAAGCAGTGCAATGCAAGTCGGAATTCGGGACATAAAAATATTTGATTATTCTGTCCATAATTACTGGCCTATTCGACGATGACGCCCATAAAACATTGTATCGAATATCGTGGCAATCAATGTACCTGGAAGAAAGAAAGATAACAATTAAAAGCGGGGAATGAATTGTAATAACAATTTGTCGCTGTCGTCTCAAAAGACTAGATCAACGCCGGTGGCTCAGTCTCAAAGGCATTGAAGTGCTCCAGCAATCGCTTTGGTCAATATTAGCTATTGTTTTTGGAGCGGCTCACGCGATGTCTTTGACATTAACAGCTCGTTGTAGATGCGCTTACGAGTAGGGGATTGTGGAGTGGGTGTTACGCGCGGGTATAAAGTACTGCATTAACCCATCAATTGACATAATTAAACAACAAAATCATGATCAGCACTCAATCTTGATACCGCATGGGTTATTTTTTATAATTCAATTTGAACTGTATACCTACATAGTATTGTATCTATTAATTTGAAATTGTAAAGGTATTTTGTATGTTTTATTTTATCAAGAGCAGGTTCATTTATCAAGCTCGTTGAGGAACATATGACCTGAAAAATTAAACATAAGGTTTAGGCAGGGTCTGATTACTGAAGTAGCGTCTCATGTACACATCCGATACTAAAGGAATAGCAATAATAATCTGAGAGAATACGGGTTTGACAGCTTAGCACTATCTCCCCTCAGCCCCTACTCGAAGCAACCCCCTCCCACTTTAGATTCTGGCACTGCTTACTATCATGCGAATATGAAGGTGAAATGCATGGAAAGTGGCCTACGTGTAAACGCTTTGTGGTGTAATCACCGCAAGAGCCGGGTAACAAAAAGCGACCACGGCAAAACAGGGAAAAGCGAACACGATAGCTCTTGTGCCGCGAGGGCTCTGTCAACAGTTCCGTCAGATTAGGTGAAAGTAACCTTGATGGGAGTCAGGCCGCTTTCTCCATTGGCACATTGTGTCTGTGCCTCTTTACTCTTAGCTGGAATAAGGCTTGCTGCAACCATAGACAACAGGTTGGGGCCAAGGGATGTGATTTCAAAATCCCACAGCGTGGGAACTGGCACTTGTCACTCTGGGAACGCCACTCTTGAAGCATCCTGCTAAAACAATGCGATCCTGTGCTCCTAAATGATTCCTCTCAGTCAGAAAAGGACTCATGTTTTCCGGCAATTTTTTAATGAAATTAATTTTCAAGATGTATGGAAGCGACGGTAAATTAATTCTTTTCATCAGTAAGTGCAGTCTGCCTCCATACAATTTGTGTAAAAAACGATAAAGATGGAGCGGCGCGAACCCTGTATGAAAAGGGGTTCAGAATGGGAAGTTTTAACTGGGTTTGGGTTGATCAGCGTTTTGTTTTAGCTTCCGATTTAAAATAGGGATATTTCAGAATTTGCAATCAGAATTAAAAGGAAAAGAAACAATGCATATCAGCTGTAGAAATCATATCCACATTTTCACAGTAGTATTCATGAAGTGAGATATGATATCGATAAGCATGCAGTGCCCAACAGTTCAGGGTTATTCAAACCCAGATGTTCCAAAAAGAGAACAGCACATAACCACCTGACATGTAGGATAGGGAAAAATATTTATTCATTCTAATGGAGAAAACAGATACGCTTATCTACAGTCAAATATTCCTCCCAGCGGATATCTATTACACGACACCACACGTTTTCAAACTCTTTTTTTGTACCCCACAAAGTGAGACAGACACTTCACGAGCAAATATGGGATCTAGATTCACATTCAACATCTATATTTGAAATACGTTTTCGACCTAGTACGTGTAAGCCCCTCAGTATAGCTACAGGACAGAAAAGAGAATTATCTAGTCATCTTCAGAAACTACAGTGCATGCGTCCACGATAATTTGATACCAGAAGTTCTATGGCTGTTCCCTCTCATGAAAATGTATGTTTGGCCGAGAAAAAATGCACGCTCGCGGGAATAAGTCTTGATAGGTGCAATGCCCAAGACACTCCTTTGTGATCATCGTTTATCTCTTGCTGCTAGGGTAAGGAATTACTGACTATGTTAACGGGGGATATAAACTGGCCGGCGGCCCCATGCCAGCTGGGAATAATGATCTACACATCAACGGCTATAGTAAAACCAGGAGAGTCATTTGATCAGGGATCCGAGAAGGGACTGTTGTTCTTTCCATAAAGTAGTATACGTTTATATAGGACTCATGTTTTATTAAGGGATCCCGCTTTCTTGGAAGAAGAACCAGTAGCCGTACTAAGACTGCATAGCCGAAACTGTTAAATATTGATGGTTTAACAGGATTTTCCGCCAATGGAACATGAGAGCAGTTGTGCCAGTGGATGTCCTAGTCCATGTATGCATGCGTATTCCGTGCATGAGAGCTTGCTAGAAGTATGACCTCTAAAGGAGTTTTTAATGTTTCATCTCTCTCTCTGCTGGGACACATTTCAGCCTCGAGCTCAGGCGCACTCACCTAGGCTGCACGTGATTTTCTGGCACTCTGGCATTGTATTTACAGCGGAGCATTTCGTAATATCACAGTCTAACTACGTTGGCTTTTTCTGTGCATGCATCTTACTGTTCGGAGAGAGACAGGGCGAGAGAGAGAGGACGAACGAGTGTATACTGTCATAATGGCGTTCAAAAAAATTTAACACCACCATGCAATGCTATCCAGACAACGTTGTTATAATATTTAAATGATATAGTGAATTCCTGGACACTTTATCCGATATATATGTTAAACAAAATAACGAACGAAAACATAACCATCGTCAATCGGTTTGTTGCAAGTGGATGAGACTTTATCAAAATATGAACTCACAATTAAACAGTATCAGCAATTGGCTGACTTACTCATCCTAACCCTTGACCAAATGCATTCTGGTCTGTTATCAGTAGTTCATTGTCTGGGAATAATTTGAAAAATATGGTAAAAGTGTTATCTATGAAATTGTACATATTGCCATATTTAATTTGGGAAGCTTTTATGCGTTTTGGAAAATGTTCATTCAAGAAGCAGTTTTAAGGTCGATGGCGTTTTCACTTGATGAATATACGATAAATATATTCAGGGAATACTAACATGAAGATAAACGGGTATGCAAAGACTTCTCAAATAACTTTAGTGGTACATAATATTATAATACTGAAATATCAGTTGTATAGGGCCGATACATTGCTACAATATTTATTGTTGGGGGCAATGGAAGGAGCGACGCAGCTGAGTCAATTGATATGTTGGAATAGAATTACATCGGAGGTCCACAGCTATATGTATGACTGTATGCACGCATACCTCATCTTAAAATTTGATACGATCCTAGACATTTGCAATTATTAACTGTATGGACAACAAGACAGTTAAGAAAAGAAAACACATTTCGCATTGTTTCATTTTAGTTTAATAGAATATTTTATAAAGAAAATGAGAATTATTTGAAATTTCATTCTTAAATAGGGGAACATAATTATTTCTGATTTGGTCCGGATATACATAATATTCACTGACGTCACGGCGCAGGCCACGGCTCGCATACTGTGGTTCAAGCCTTAATTGTGAATATTAGCTGGAACAGGGAGGTATATACAAGGGAGTAGCAACGACTCATTGACTGAACCAAAATATCCGCAACTGGGACTTAATTTAGCCACTGCATGCGAGGTGACACTGCAGTATTGTTGTCAGCAATAGTACCACATATAGCCCAGGTAGTTTGATTGCCCTTTACCATAGAAGAGCATACTAGTGATGCACTTATAAAGAGTTGGCGCTAGTACCCGCGCTAGTAGTAGTAGTGGCATTACTTTCAACTATATGCCACCCACGCATATTATTTGTTGCTACTCCCTTGTATATATACCCCCCAGGCTGGACATATATGTGCTCCAAGCCTCGAAAATGCTGTTTCCCGGCCGTTTTCACCCCCAAAAGTCTTAGCAAATGTAATATAAAGTATGCTGATATGTTCATGGTTATTTTAGTGTGTCTTGATGGAATAATGAGTATAATCGCCATTATCAAACATTCGAAACCGGAAAGCCCGTTGATCTGGCTCTGCGTAGACACACAGTATGGCTGCCAGTGAAGATAGCTGCTGACTGGGGTGAAGTCATGTGAATACTATGTATATGGGCATCTGGTTTTAACATAATATGGGCATCTGGTCTTAGGCCTAGTTCATGCCAGTCATGTTGAAAATCGTAAATTATTCATGAATTGATTGTTCATTTTTGCCAGTTCTCTTTATTACAAAAAATCACTAATTTCATTTGTATCATTCGCTCTAATAATCTGCTTGTTCATTCCAGTGGTAATTGTATTTCCATTATAAATCTTCAAAATTAAAATTTCCATTTGGCACAATATACTTACTTCCTTTGTGAAAAACCTTTAATCGTATAGCAATTATAAATGCCCATTAAAGCAAGGGGAAATTTGGTCCGACATATTCATCAATGTTGTTCCCATTGCCTACATTCAATATTTTCAGTCATAAATAACGTTGACCCCCCCCCCCCCCCGCCCCACTTCCATCCACGCACACACATCTTTTTTTCTTCTACAGACGAGGCAATTGATTCATCACGAATACCTGATGTCTTGTCTACCGCCTCCCGTGAAATGACTTCAATAAAAGACCAAGTTTAACTTGATCCCATAACAAGCTGCCGCTAGAACTACCGCTGCTGCCGGTAGTGCGTACTTAGGCGTTTGCCTTTTGCAGGCATTCTGTCGGATCTATATGACACGATTGCACGTAATCAAAATAAACTGGTGCCACGGTCGCCTCCCCCAGACCTGTCAATCAAACGGCTGCCTCCTTCTTCACTACGCCACCCATCGTTATATCCAGGCAACTGCGAGGTAATTATCTCCGCCGCCAGGTACGCATGGTTGCGCGCGCAATGATCGGCGTCCGCGCTAAGTCGAAGTGACAATAGTACAGCCTATATTGCGAAGGAAGGGGTTAAATTCTATGGAAAAACACATAGCCATTCACCTCCCAACTCCTCCTCCAGCACCCCGCCTGGCTGAAATAGCCTCAGGCAAAACCCCGCCCTAACTGTTTGATCTTTTTACCCCACTTTACTTGGGACGGCGGGCAGGAGAACAAACAGTAGCCCCCACCCCCACCCCTATCCCAATAAAATGATAAAACCAGTCTGGCTTAACTCCGCCACTATATTAGGCCTGGTGATCGGCGTTTCTCTTGGCAGATGTTGAATGCCCCCATAATTGTGATGATCGGTGGGAGGGTATGGATTGATTTAGTATAGGCAACTCTGGGAGGGATGTCAATATTCACATGGTTCCAGTATACACAAAGGTCAAACACAGACACACATTCATGAAATATGCAACAACTGTCTTACTAATAATAATATGTGTAGGCCTACATGTATACTCGTAGGCGACAAAGTACAACGTTATACGATCCTATTTGGACTCGTGATTCGTCGGACATCCCATGCCATAGCTTTCTTTCCCCAATATTAGGTTCCTACGTGTGTGTTGCGAAGAGAAATGAGACGTGTTTTGTACGGAGAATATCCTCATCTTTGACATGCTTTTAACAGAATGGCCCGCACATCAACCGACCTCTTTATCTCCACAAAGAACGTACTTATTGAGGTAACATGCTGGGAGAGGGAAGGAAATATGAAAATACCAGAACAAAGAGAATGTCAGAAAGTGTCTCTCTTTTCAGATGTAGCTATAGGCTTACCTTTTGCCTGCATATATAGCCAGTCACTGGCATCATTAAATCATATCTAGACAATAGGCATAATAATGTTAATATGGGAGCAGTGCTTATTGCGAATCTCCTTATTCCAAGCCACATGAAACTATAAGTCAGGCTGCCACGGATGCGGCTCGGAGGGCTTTCTTTCCGGGACAAGGGTTACGTCATAGTTCTAAACTAGAGCCCACTAAGCTAAAGATATTATGTGTCTGCTCTTCAGCCTGACCAAATGGCTGGTGAAAATGTTCGATAATTTAAGAATTTAAAGAATAAAGTCAATGTAAAAGTGTGACGTTATATTTAAGAATAATAATCAAGAACCTAAACAGACATCGATCAAGACGTTGCATCCCTAGAGTAGGCCTAATGAGTCATAGAAACAGAACGTGGCCAGAGAAACCTCAGTAAAAAATGTTTTCTATTTCACACAGTCTGTAAAAATGTGATTCACGTAAGTTTCATTTGTACTTCTCCTAGGACAGTGTCCCTAAGAAAGGGAATTGTTCTTACCAAAGAAAAATCAAAGCCTCACGAAATACCTTTGTTGTTTCTGTGGACACATCATAATTTAGATATCATTGAATGTATCATTTTTCCGCAAGCATTTCTCTGGAGATCGAATGAATATATCATGTTGCAACATAAATATTTCACATTAGATCTTAAAGACCATTAATCGGACCACGCCCTGAGCGTCATTTTCTCTTTTGTTTTGTACAATTAAATGAGTCACTGATATAATTATATAATTTCATGACACAGTTTCGTAGGTAGTGTAAGTGTCTAAATGTATTCCACCCTAAAACCGTATTTTACCATGATTTAACTGACTTACGTTTTAGTACCAGCGTGGTGTGAATATGGTGCAACGAATTGGTGATAATATGATTTATTGTAAAATATAAACTGTACTAATGTAAATGGGTCCTAGACTAATTTTGTTTGGCAAACGAAGTTTATAAACAAATAGGCCACGATTGATATGATTTAGTTAAGGATCGAATAAAAATGGATATTAATGCGACTTGAATACATAAAGATTATCTGTCAGTCGATCAGATGAAAGAACCGAACTTTCTCATATATTTTGCAACTATAATTATGTTCTCTTTAGATATAGGTAAACTTGCACTCAGCCCCCTCCGTCTTTACGTGTACACACTTATGTACTATTACTTGGACTTGGACAAAAGATATCTATAGCATAATATATTTAAAATGGTTATAAAGTCGATATTTATCTTTCTATAAGTTTTTTGTTTGATAGGTGCCTACTCTTTCCCCTTTGCTCCCATGATTTTGCTGTGCTATATATACAGTATAGTTTAAAATATTTACAGAACGTGGGAAACTTAGTTCCAACAAATCTTTCGGTTCATCATAAGTGAAACGAAAGATTTGTTGGAACTAAGTTTCCCACATTCTGTGAATGTTTTAAAAGTACTTATTAGATGTCATTAATGTTTACATTCATTGCAATCGGGTTTCAAATATTTCATTGCAATCGGGTTTCAAATATTTCATTGCAATCGGGTTTCAAATATTTCAAATTCTTTTCAAGTATAGTGATATCTCAAAATCCATATTTTGTGACGTATGACTCATTTTCCTAAAAATGGATGACATATATATGCATTAATAAATACGTAATCAGTTCGTGTCACCCGATCAATGATTCTTTTCAAAATACGACTAAGTTTGCACCTTTATGTTAGTACTGTATTCATGTGCCACCCGTGTCACTGAAATAGCCATATTATATCCATGCACGTACATTATATTCCGCTTAATACTGGGCATAAGATAGATTTTCGGGGAGTGACATTCCATCAAGAGTCAAAATCACGATGGATTACTTTCTTCCAGTTGTTAGAATGTAATAACTCAAAACTACTCGGAGATATGTATGGAGGTTACATCTTACCCGATGGCTGACAATTGCTAGGTTTAGATCGCTGCGGTTCAAAACTGGTACCCCTGAAAGTAAACAACGACTCTACCAGTGTATTAAAATAAATCTCTCCTCTAACAGTTATCGCTAGGGTTGGATATTACTTCTTCCGACTACTAATACAAGCCTGTGGCACATTCAGCGCTATCTGACCCGGAGTGGAGGGGATCGGGGGCAGAGCAAGACTTAAATAAAGCTAAACAACATTCGTCCCTGACAAATTAGAACTGGGAATGTCTTTATGAGTAAACCAGGAACCAATACTAGGAGAACGAGTGGTTTGATTGCAGACTGGTGTCTGTGTGCGTGGTTGATGTTGTGACTTTCATCTAGTAGTGTTTGGGCGTAGCTTGCTGTTGATTGGGAATAATCACTCTCACCCACGTTCCATCAGCAGCTTGTATTACTATGTGGTAATTGGGGATTGCTCCTGGGCAGAATCTATCACCCTGGAGGCGACAGGGTCTCCTGGCGTGCCCGGAGGCTTGGCGCCATGGACACTAACGTCGGAGTGATCGAAGGTATCTATGCATTTGCCAGCTTGGTTTTATACACCGAAGATAGCGGAGAAATTCGGAGGTTAATTAGCAAAGTAGTTTGATGCATGAAGCCGGTTGGGTGGAGGTATGATTATTAGCAACACCTCGCCGTGATACATATCCATGCTTTGTAAATTACAGACACCTTGGGGCTAGGACTGACGTCACTGCATCGCTCCAGCACAGGCCCTAATGCCGAATGCATGTTCATGTAATCAAAGCGGCAATGAGCTAAATGGGTAATCGGCATGGGAAAGGGCAACTAAACACTTTCTATGTATGGATTGATATGTCACACCCTATATACTCCCATAGATACAGTGTAATTTCCTTTAGCTTTGGGGATATGGGGTAAAAAGACCAAGATGACTGTATCCTCTCACTTTTAGTATTCGTATAATATACACTTATATTATAAGTTATAGGCCTATACACTTATATTATAAGTGTATAGGCCTATATATTCTTATGCTATAGTTTATCATTCATTTTTATACAGTATAAGATACTCCAATTCCTTCCTATTATTATTACGATGAAAACTTCTTACAATCAGGCATAGATGATATGCAAACCATTTCAAGAGGAATATTGTTTTATAACCATGTAGCACTAAAAAGAACATAACTCAATGGTTTTGTAAATGAAATATATACACTATAGGGAAAACATATAGCGAATAACCAATGAATAAAGACATCGTATTAGCCTGAAATTTATATTCATAAAAACAAGAGAGCGAAAAAATGTGTGAGTTTAACTGACATTGAATAAAAATCTTTGAGAATAAAATAACGTGGCGTTCTAACTTATAAGAATATCCTTTATATAAAGTGAGTGCTGACGTTGTTCGTGCCATGCAGTGCGATCGCTAGTGAACATGGCTGAATGAACTTGACATATGGTTTTTGAAATATGCTAAGCACCATTGAAATTAGGCAGTGCATGGGTGGGTGACCTTTAGTTTAGCATCTAAACTAACAATGTGAAATCAAACCAGCAAATCTTGTGTTTGTGTTTGTACACTGAAAGTTCCAAGCTTTCCAATTAATTATAATTGAGATAAAAGTTCTAAAATGTCCTCACGATTTCTATGATGAGTTACCTTGTTATTCTAGATTCACGACAACATATATTATATTCAGAACTTCACATTACATCCGACATCACGGGGGGAGCTCGCTGAATGTAATAGTGCAGCTATCTATCGAGTAGGGAAAAAAGGAAGTTTTCTTTCATGAATATTTGGCAGTTCTGTGATAAATACTGATGGTCAGTGTGATTAATCCATGATTTATCATTCCGAAATTATATGACAGTCGTCAACTGTCCAATTATTGTAAAATATCTACGTCCACTTTTTATTGCAGGATGCTTTGCACTTTAACCGCTATTATACGTAAACAAAATAGTACGGACTTATTTCCTAAAATTGATGGTTTGGATGTGGACGAATTGAGTAGCCATGTTTGAAGCATTTATGCACAATGTCATACTGAAAAAAACAATATTGTCATTTTTAATCTTGAGCATAAAGATAACGATTGGAGATACATATCGCTAATGTTGTCGTAATTCTCAAGGATGCTTTTGATTAACAAAATTAAGAGTTGATTCATATCAGATTCAAACAAGCAATGGTGTATAAGAGTCCGTAATAAAGCTGCCATTGTTCTTCCGTTAATAATCCCCTGACTGATTAATAATTCTGTGATAAAAGTGTGAAAATAGACAAAATAGAACAGATGCTTGAATCGTGCCCTTTTATCAAATTAACCACCCTTTAATTTTAGGCTTACGCACAGTTAATGAATAGATGTCTAGATTATAGTTACTTGAGAAAACAATTGTACAACGACTGTGATTTATTGCCACAACAATGAAGGAAGATTGAGGAGTTAAAATTGTGATATATAACTTAGAGGCCAGCATCTAGATATACCATAACATAAAATCTGAAATTTTGCTGTGGGGAGTTGGAATTGTATGACCAATGAATTTAGAGAATATTTAGTCAGCAAAGAATATGGAATAGAGAGAAAACATACGGTGTCAAATTTAGAAGGAGTTATGCCGAAATAATAATGAACTAAGGACTAGACAAAATCCCGGGTTCAGCAGGAATAAAAGAAAGAAGGAAAATGAACGAAGCTTGGGTGTGAGGAAATGTTGTATTTGCTACAAAGTAGACCTGGTGTGATGAAGACTTTCCATACGAAGACGGGATCACCCATCCCACGCAGCCAATCCCACCCTCAGCCAGTCTAATACCATCCCACATCCACATCACTTCCAAAAAAGCATCACCCCAAATCTCATTCTCAACCCCTTCCTCCTCCTTCCCCTCCTCCTTCTCCCCCTTCTCCTCAGCTTGCACCACTACCGCCAGCACCACCTCTTCCTCCGAGCAAAAACTTCCCCTACAATAGCCTCGCAAGGCTGGCAGTCGTTTGTGCTGCCACCAAACGGGCTACGCAATAAACATTGCAGGACACGCTCGGCAAACTGCTGAAGGATGCAGTCATCCATTTGGAACCCGTTTCTCCATCTTCATCCTTCTTATTTCACCGTCACAAGATTCATTGTCCCGGGGCCTGAATTCCCAATGGAGGCACTGAGTAGCTGAACGAATAGTTTATCGAGGCACAATTCATGGATGTTTGGGAATGAAATTCACTTTGTATGCTTGACCTTTTAGTCTGACAATGTACAGCGGGATAGCTTGTGTAACAAGAGGATCGGCAGCAAGTTCTTATATCTAATTCATGCATTAACATAGGCATATAAAATCATTCTACTTTCATGTACATATTTGTAATTTACGAAAAAATAACCTTGTTCATTAGCTAACCATAATCGTTACAATTATAAAGGTTGAATTACTTGGCAAGATGTCAAGTTAATGAGAAATATTTGCTTTGTGTCTAAATTCAAAATCCAAAACTCGGATAGGCTAACTGTTCTAAAAGAGAGTACATTATACATTATTGTTATTTACAAAGGACTTGTTCATTAGTTGTCAAAAATCGTAACAATTATAAAGGTTGAATTACTTGGCAATATATCAAGTTGATGGGAAATATTTGCTTCGTTTTTTAATTAAAAAATGAACTTCTAATAGGCTAACACCTCTAAAAGAGACGAAAACAATACAAGAAATGATATATCATAGAATTCCTATTTGGTTTATACACAGGCCTATATATTTCTATGAACATTTCATCTCCGTTCATTAACCTCAAAAACAATTTTCCGCATGTGAAGGAATAAATGTATTTAAATGAAAGCATCGTGCGTAGGCCATTACAACCCATTCCCTGCGGTCCAGCTACTACCAGTTCCATCGATTCCCACCAGACGGCAGGCAGTAATTAATACTAGTGGAGGCCAGAAGATAGGAAGTAATATTCGACCATAGGCAAGATGATTAGTTCAGAGACCAATTCCCCTGAGTCTCCTGGTTTCTCGGGCACCCACCTTTTTTACGGTACTCATACAGGGTCAAGGACCACTGGGGGAATTTACGATATCACACTGTTTGTTACATTAAGAAACAATTTGTTTAATAATAGCTCCACATGGAAAATACCCTTACGCTCAGCTCGTAGCAACCCAACTGTGCTGGTTTGCTCGGTTCAGGGACTAACAAAGTCCAAATGCATAACTTTGTGGGGATTGAATATTGCAAATAGCTAATTGTTGGATGACATAGATGCATGCCTTTCTTGAATGAAGCGGAATGAACAATCCTTTCTATTATTATACAGTCTTTGTCTCTTACTACACTACAAACAATTGGTTATAGCCAATTTCTATCCTGAACAACGAAATAGTGGCACTGTAAGTACGGCAATACATAATGTTAACGCTGATATTATTTGCTCAGAAGGGATGACTAAGTCGGTGAAGGATTATCAATGATTATATAGGCTACTGTATCTATTTAAGCACAGACAAATATACTATTATGGAGGAGACAAGAAAAAAGTCATGGGACTGGGCGTCTGGGATGTCAAGGCATCCTATTTCTTTATACGAATGTCTGGTTATGAATAACATGCATGTATATCATATATAATTCTATAGCTCCTGTTGTGCTGTTAACGGCTAATTGTGAAATGTCTTATATATGTGAACATTGAAACAGTATTTCTGGAACTCCCTTTGCATACAAGTTATTATGGCCGGAATCGAAAGGAAAATTCCGCTCTGATGGACATAAACAAATTGTTCTTCTACCTTCAAAACACAGTAGAATTTCGATAAATACGCTACAATTCTTAGCCTTCGTTTATTGAGTGAGATAATTATAACCTACGTGATAATTTAATTGCTTATGAGAGACGCCATCTTATATGAATGATATCAGCAATTTGCTTTTTAAATTCACTTTGTATTTTTACAACACCTTCGGTAAATGTCATGGGAATATTGCCTTTGAGGCTAAAGAGTGGTAAAAATGAGTTCGATTTGATAAGAAAGGACAAAGAGGGACCAGTCGGAAGTGTGCTCTTCTCGATGAAACCTGGTTCTAATTCCACGCATCTGTTTGTTTTATGCGGACATATATTAAAAGACAAGTGGCATTTTATCTTTTTATTTCTCTAAAACGTTAAAACATTAGATCATTAAATAGAAACCTGCCTGTTAAGATTTAGACGACGATATAAATCACCTGAAAGTTCGTGAATGCTTTGCAGGCAGCATATATCTATTGATGAAAGATAATGAGGATGTATATACCATGACGAGAAAAGGTTGTACTATTGCATTAGAATGGCCAGTCAACGTATAACCAGCATATGAATTAGGGTGAAGAATTGTTGGTCATTCTCCGTAATATTGGCAGATGTATGTCTGAATGAGACTAATAATAAAACACAAAAATCTGACAACTTTCTCTTCAGATTTTACAAGGGAATTTCGCTCATAGTGTACAGGAAATGGTACATATAACCATAAATATGTGGAAATGGAAAAATATTGATGAGTAGTATGTGGAAATGGAACATAATGAAATTGATAAGTAGTATATGGAAATTGAACATATTGGTAAGTAGTATATGGAAATTGAACATATTGGTAAGTAGTATATGGAAATGGAACGTAGTTTTATTTATGGAAATGGAGCATATAATAATAAGTACCTGGAAATGGAAAAATATTGATGAGTAGTATATGGAAATGGAACATAATTGAATTGAAAAGTAGTATATGGAAATTGGACATATTGGTAAGTATATGGAAATTGAACATATTACATAGTAGTATATGAAAATTGAATAATTGGTAAGTAGTATATGGAAATGAAACATATATTGATAAGTAGCATAAGGAAATGGAACATAATTATATTGAAAAGTAGTATATGGAAATGGAACATAATTATATTGATAAGTAGTACATGGAAATGGCACATATTATATTACATAAGTAGTGTATGGAAATGGGACATAGATGGTCAATTCTACCGTTGGGGAGAATCTACCCCAAATTTAGCCAAAAAAAGTGGACCACCCACCTCGGTGGTTTGCAGCAGAATGGCTGACCAAGGAAGTTCTGCCCGAGTCAAAGTATGAAAAGTTACATGACAGCTCGAGGCTTTGAGACCCCCTGGCTATATAATCATCCACTAATTGTAGACGGATAATTAATCATTAGGATTTACGATTATTTCAAAATATCATGTATTAATTTTAGGAAGAATGGATTTAGCGATATATTGACAAGTAGTATATAACAATTAAAGATATTGATAAGTAGTATATGGAAACGAATGTTATTATATTGATGAGTAATATATTGAAATATTGATAAGTAGTATTTGGAAATGGAACATGTAAGAATATCAATACATTCTTACAAGTAGTATATGGAAATGGAACTAATATATTTATACAATTGATGAATGGCCAATAAGTACTTGCATTTCATGGGATAATTATTCTTCTGCACGATGCGCTATAGTCAAAATGTAAAATGTGGTAACATTGATAAATAAAAGACATGATTGATTATTGTTCTGTTTAATGAGCGTATTCCTTTTCATAACTAAATTTAGTGATATTGTATTTCACCTACTTCATTGCAAGCATTATGCAATATTTATGTGTGTAGCATATTTCCTTACCATGAAGTCACTTGACTGGCTTAGGATTGACCTGCATCGAATGTTCCTCAAATCACAAAAGTATTCTCTGATATTCTCTGATATTCTTTCTAATGTAAATTCTAGTTCTAATTAAACATTCTCGTCTGAACTGTTATATTTGAAGACGCACCTAGATAAAAGTGGTCTCATTTTCTTCATTTATGAATTCTATTTCAGATAATCGTACTTTAAGTGTTTAAATTACATTTCACTTATAACCACCAACTAGCAAAGGCAGCGGGGATGCTAGCTATACGGTCTGATATTATATTCAATTGCAGTTATTCACTCGATTAGGTGTCGACACCTTGGGAGACGCCAATAATATTGACAATAACACATCATATTATCTTTTATATATAGATGCCTATGTGAATGACTGCCCATCAAAGTACATCAGGTCTGATCGATCGATAATCAATCAGCCTAGCCTATTGGACAGGTGAGATGAGTTGTTTATCTTGGCTTACTCACACCATTACCCGAAACAGGACAAAGGATTCCCAATGCCCTGCAGTACACAGGAGCTTTGAAGGCTTCTCATGTTTCCAGTAAGCGAACATTATGCTTCACAGAGCTTGATAAAGATTACATGAGGAATAAATGAAAGGCCGCCCATCTAGCACCCACCACCGAGCCACCTTCATGTTATCAAATGATAGGTTTCACTATTGGTTCAAATGTTGCTTTACAAAATCTTTCGATTCATGGTCAACAATACTAAAATTGATTGAAAGTCGATTAAATAGTAGAGTCAATTATAATCATGGAACTGATCGCAGAAGAGAATTTCATGAGTCAACCTCACTTTCGTAGCGGAAGAATGTGCTTAATTCATAGATACTAGTCAGATCTACAGTCTGTGATAACATTTTAATAATGTTTCTGTGTATAATATCAATATTATTATTAGGACTGTGGTGAGCCAATAGGTCAGTTTAGCAATACATAATTAAGTAATCCAGAAGTTATAGCTAGTAAATAGCTATATAGATAATCAAATTTCTTTGTTATGTGTTTATGTTCTTCACTTGTCCCTTTGAAATACCATCACCCAGGCAAGCATCGCCCTACAACTTATGTTTCTGGGTAGAATTAAAATCCCTTTTATATCATACACATAACATTATCATAATTTACAAAGATCCTTATATTGATATTGACATCATCAATCAAGTGACTGATATATAATTGATTTAAAGCACTTGAATCAGTTTAGACCAAAGCTCAAGAAAAGAGTAAATACTATTCAACCAACAGATGCTGGTAGGGAATAAAGCATAGTTGAGATGCATTAAGATGAAGGTAGTTTACTGCAGAAGATTAATCAACATTGTTTAAAATCATCAAGAAATGTCTTGAAGTAAGTGGAATTTAGTGAGCGACAAGTGGGGATTTACAGATTTAGAGATAGAGATTTGGGGACACAACAGAAATAGTACTAGGCAACAAAATAGCAAAATCGCTACATAGATCTGTAATGGGCAGAGCTAAATAGCTAGCAGTTGTTAGTTACGTCATCTGCTTTAAAGATAGTAGGGAGATTTAGCAAGCGCAACGCACCAACGCAACACTAACGCATCCACTAACTATTTGTACATTACTATACCGCTTTGGGTGTATCTCGAGAGGCGCTAGGCCGAGGGCATCTGCATTGCAATTTGCAGGCCTCTCGAGATATCCCCACAACGGTAATAATGTACAAATAGCTAGTGGATGCGTTAGTGTTGCGTTGGTGCGTTGTGGTTGCTAAATCTCCCCAGTGCAAATTCTCCTCCACGCATTTCGCATTGACAGCTTATGGTCTATTCACTGAATGCTAAATCTTACAATTTAATAATAATAATATAGTAACAAAAACCGCGGTGGCACACCTGAATCGGGTACTTTACAAAGATTGTGTTCCCGCCACCTACGAACCCACCATGCATGCAATTGACAGACTATTCTAAAACTGGTGAGAGCCAGACCACTGTGGCAACACCAATCAAGAAAACCGCTTTTACCTCATCACGTATGGCGAATGTAATCAAAGGAAGACATTGTTTACATGTGTGTTTCAGTATTTATATACATGTATGAAAATAAACATCAGAGATCATAATCAAAATTACATCGTAAGGATTTTATCATTATTGTCATCATGACAGTGGTTTTTGGATAAAAAAAGTTTCGGAATCTGATAGTGATGACGTAAAGCCAAGGTGAGGATGAGTGCATAGCGATTGAATGATTTCCACACTCTTTACTTCCACACAGTCTGAAGTTAAAGTTATTACAGTATTCCTTGGTGCTGTATGCCTCCACAAACACATAAAATTAATAAGCAACCCATATATGAATGAAAAAGGCGTTAAAACCTAGCAAACGTTTATGGACTGAAACCTCCGAAACCCATAACTCATCGTGTATAAGTAGGTGTTGGCACAGTGCAGTCGGGTGAAGTATTGACTGTCAATCACCTGCAAATATGCCCTACTATTATATATTCTTAACTACGGACGTCAAAACGGAAAATGCAGCGTTTTTGTTTCCATTGCCTCGGACCATGGATTAGCATCGCGACCCGCCCCACAGCAGAACATCTCCACACTATCTACACTTAATCCCTATCCTCCAGGAGGGAGCAGTCGCCTGCTCGCCACATTGACACTACAGCTTCACTGACACTCCACCTCCTTCGGTCAAGCCTGACCTCTACTCCTTCTCCTTTTCTACAACCCGTCTTTTTTCTTCCCCGAATATCTACTTTCTTGGCCACACTGTCCATCACTGATACATCAACAACCGTGGAGTGCCTGGATATCAAAATACCTGCCATCAGATCACACAATATCAGAGAACGGACAAAACATGGGTGACAAAACATGGGTGACCCCCAGCGCAACACCCAAGATGGAGGAGACGCTGCATGGTCACCTACGTGTGGGCGCACCACCACAGCCTGTGGAGGAGGAGGACGCAGTTATGGAGATACATATAGGGGAGCCTCTACCACCAACACCTCCTAAAAAGGCTACTGTGAAATCATTGGCAGCCAACATGAAAGAGGTCAATGGGGAGATATCTCAAGTCAAAGGCTTCATCCATGAGATGAATCAAATTTGGATATAATGACGAGGCAGGGGTTAGACAGGAGTTGCGTCCTGGGCTCATCCCCGCGGTCTAGAAAGTATCCGCTGCAAGATTATTATGTACTGTTTTCTATAGTTGGGTTAGAACGGTACGTTCTCGGTGAAAGTAAATAGAAGAAAAATATTGCTCAGCATAAAATTAATACCGCTGATATGACACTCTCCATCCCAAAGGAGAAGATGGAGCAGGCACAGTCAATGGTTGCTAAATATCTAAACAAACGCTCCATCAGTAAAAGAGAGCTTTCAATCCATAATTGGCTCCCTCATAGTACACAAAAGCAAGTGTATGGTGCCAGCCCGCCTGTTTGTGTCCAGAGAAGCGTGCAGACCTAGATAGTCCTGCATACTATAGAAATAGATTGCAGATGCAAGATAACATTTTTTGATAATTTGAATCACCTGCGGTTAACACAGGGAACTTCATCGATGATTCATTTTCCCCATTCTCCTCAATCAACAAGAGGAGAAGCGGGGATTAAAGTACACCTTAAATGTGATAAATCAATGGGTATAGTGTGTATATGCATGTACTCTATAGCCAGTCTCAATGGTCAATTGGTTAGGCTGTCAGACTTCCAAACTGTACATTGTGAGGTCGAGTCCCAGAGCAGCCAGCCATTTTACATTTGTCTCATTTTTGAGTTATTTTATTTTTTAATCTCACTAATATCTTCATATCTGGGACTCGGTTTTCTTTTAAAGTTACACTTGTAGTTATTGATGCAATTCCCTTTTGATTTGTCAAAGAATTTGAGAGGCTAAGATCAAATTAAGCGAGAAAAGTGAGATGGATGAGGTTTAGGGATATATAGGTTCTCTGTTATAGAGGCATGGGTGGCGGTTGTAAGCTTGTGTTTATTTTTGGCGAAAATGGTTCTCGCACGGGGCCACGATCCATCTAGACTCTTGGAAGCCCTGAGAAGCTTTGATGGTGCATACTTAAACGTAAACCACCACATGATGGAGGACCTGAGGTGGTTTGCTTCATTCTGCAAGGATTGGAATGGAGTAGCCATTATACCCAGCCAGGATATTCCTGGTGGATGCCTGCCTTACTGAAATCGGAGGCACTGATGGGCAATTCGCCTATGCTCACCAGATCTGTGATATGACAAAGGAGGTGGACAATATATCAGAGGTCGAGGCCCTCAATGTCGCCGTAGTACTACATACTTTCGTCACGCCAGCTGATAAGGGATCACACATTCACATACTCTGTGACAACATGTCCTCAGTGCATGTATTCACCAGCGGGAAGGGAAGAAACAAAGATTCAGGCCAACTATCACATCCAAATCAACTATGGCCACATCCCAGGATCATGTAACAACATAACAGACTCACTCAGCAGAGCCCACCAGGGGTCGAACCAACAAATACCTCTCAAAAATGGATAGACCATTACTCTCTTCACAAAGTGAAACCCTGCACAGGTCTATGCAATTGAACAATGTACTGATCTCCTATCTTTCAGGCACTCCGCTTGAGGAACTAGGAAAGCAAGCAGGGAGGACACAAAAGAAGGCATGGGCAGCCTCAACAACAGCTAATAGACACTCTGCAGTAAAAGCCTTCTTGTGGTTTGTGCACAAGATGAATATCAACCCACAGCACGCACTGGTTGAGTATATCTGCACCTGTACACAACACCTGTACACAATATTCCTTCTCCTAACTCTGTGAGGAACCATCTCTCCCATATAAAGAATTACCTATTGAGGTGCGGCACACCTATCAACAACTATGGCCACCCATGTGTGAGGTGGATGATAGAGGGCCTAATGAGAGATAAATCATAGGTGCTACGCCCTTAGACCCCCATTGATATGGATGCACTATGGTCGACCATCAAAACCCAACAAACAAGTGCTCTCGACTGCAGTGCTTCTCATGTTCTATGGGGCACTGAGGTATGACATGGTTGATCACGTTTTATATTTGCAAGCTATCCACTAATATATTATGATCTGAACATTATCTTCTACTTTCATTTAGTAAACACTCTAATGTGCTTAGTATACTCTTAAAATGTTGGGGTAAAGGCCCATCTACATTGGTGGTAATTGCAAATTACGAGTAATTTACTAGCAAGCCATCACCCACACTTCTCAAATGCAACCAATGGACGGCTTACATAACTCACATTAACGTGCTAGACACTTTCACTGGGTCCAGTCAGTCGGCTGACAGCGTCCTTCGTGAAAAGAGCTCCCCACCCACCATCCCAATAAACAATCACTTGTATTCCTCAACTCACTTCAACATTTTACAAATTGTACATGCACTGTATGTTACGCCGATACAATAAAAAGAAGATTAACGGCAGCTTGTGTTTTAATTACCACAGCTGACTTGGTGTACAATTATTATATGATAAGGAAAAAAGACATATAGGAGATCCAGAAGTGTATAACCACTAGATATTTATTTTGATGTTAAGTCTGGGGAAGTCTTAGGCTATTTACTTGTATGAATATGGATTCATTGACACCACCCTCCATCCGCCCTCCTCTCCCTCCCTCCTTCCTACCTGATACCAGTGTCTGATACCAAACTCACCACTGCATAGCCAGGCCTTGGCAGTGGCTGCCAATGCAGTGGCTCTATAATAGTGGCAGTATCAGGAGAAACTGAGTGGTCCCCTGGTGTTATGGGCATGAACTATATATTGGTCTATGGCGGACGATTGTGATGGCGCCATCAAACATGCCTAGTGAACAGTAGCCAATGGATTTATAGACACTGTTTTGTGGGTGAGAAAAGTTTGATAAATCACCCTGAACTAAAGTGCAGTAAAGTGGCCAGAAAGTTTTTCACCAGGAGAAATGTTGAGAAAAAGTAGAGAATAGACGGTGGTTTAAGAGTATAAAGCGAAGGACACTGAGTGTTGCAACAGTTTCGATTGAGAATAGAAGTCATTTTAACTTTTTCCATGGTAAAAAGCGGATGGTTGCTGACGGTCCAGATAACGGACACAACATCGTATATTAACAACGTATGAGGTATAGTACAGCAGTCGGCGTTGATTTAGTCATGTTTCAAATTGCATGATTTGCCCTTTGTACACCTGACTTTCGTCGAGTATATTCATGATATGGCAAAATCTAATCATGGTATTTGGTATTGTCAATCAAGAGAAATGTACATGAAATATACTTGTATTACAACCCAGATCAATTGTTCAAACGTGTCCTATTTAGCAAAACCTCAATGTCTGCATGATGACCTTGAACGTATAGCGCTCATACCATTTACAAGAATAATAATGTAAGCCTAAATTTGCTGGCCTTTATAATCTCAGTTTTGACAATTATCGCTGGTATACTGATAACTTTGAGTAGCCACAAAGTCCCAGCCTATATCTCTCCGGGAACAATGCCATAGAAACAGCTATGATGCATTGAAGGACTTGTCGTCATAGCGTCAGTCGCCCAACTGCTGCAGATCAACCCAGTAGTAGAGACAGACAATTCATTTTTTTACTTACTACAGTCATGTATTCATGCTTGTTTATGGCGAATACCCCCCCCCGGGATTTATCCCCAGCCACCCTTCTGTGTTTGCACCAATCATTATCTACTATTACCTACCATTATATTATACTATTACCTACCACTATATATTACTGATAACTTTGTAAATTACTAATCAAGTATAACATTTTATGATAGGCAACACAAATATTAAAACAGAATTAATTCCAAAGACATTGAGCGTCTAACATCTAGATGTAAAAGCGCGCAGGAAGAACAGATGTGTTGACAACATTTTACGAAAGGATCTACAACCTTTTAAAAATATGTCAACCGCCTGCCTGCCACCCCCCCCCCCCCATCCCCCTCGCTCACCCACACACACAAGAGCACTGCTCCTCTCTTCCCTTTGAATTACCCCATCCAACAATAGCTGAGGTCAGGTCTAGGTTGTGTTTTCTAACAACTGATTCATATTGGTTCAACTGGATTTGTTAAAGTGTCTGTAAACCCCAAAATATTAAGAGCAAATCCATTTCTTTGCTATTATTGAAATGTAACCACCCCGGTTTTACTTAATTCAACCTATCATTTAGCAAGTTTTACCCATTTGAAGGAGGGAAAAAGTAGTTCCACAGTTTAACACTCCATTCAAGGCGCCACTGTTTGCCTATGTCACAAAGTTGCGCCAATCTTGAAATGAACATGCAATGAACACAATAAACAACTTTCATAATTGCTCCTAGAAAGAAGGAGGGTGGGGTGGGAGGAAGGAGTTTGACCAACGCAGGTGTGCAGACCAAAACAAACTGTGTTACATGTATAGTTCTCTGGTCAAAACAATGGCTGAAAGCAGTGACAGTGAACTGTTTCAATTGCTGGGAGATTGGGTGGGAAGATTATCTTCATTTCTGGCGCACCTTTGAGACGTCACACAGCACTCTCAGTGCCCTCTTGTGCTAAACAGACATTTTCAACTAAGCTTTCCCAATTCGTGCCTGTAAGTGACTATAAGTTAGACATAAATGGAAGTAAAAACATTGAGACTTGGGTGTTGTATTTATGGCTCCATGAAGTTTGTTGTCCTAAAAGTGACCGGGAACCTGTTGACTGACCCTTTAAATTGAGCTGTACAAACAATTCCCCATTTAAGTTTAAATAACGTTTGGTGATGTTTTATAACATGTTATGATGTTAAGATTTGATGTTATAATATGCAGGCACAAATTATGCACTAGCAATTATATTTTATTTTCATTTCCTCACGTGTTTAGGCAACACTGGCTAGCTCTGCAGCCTATTTTAAAGATATTCAGGAAAGCCCCACTCTACAGTGGGGTATATTTAAAATAACCAGATCACATAAATATAGATACTACTTGAAGAATGTTTCTTTAGGAAGCAATTGTAGGCATTGGCCGATTGTCCCAGGTTCAAGGAAATGTATCGGCCAAAGATTCATCTGCCATCGCATCTAGAACTAAACTAATCTCACTGTAGAAAAGAGAGATACTAAATATCAGATCAAATTCAATGAAAACGATATCAATTTAATTGAATAAGATTCTATATGAGCATAGAAGACCATTAAAATGTCATGGCCGAAAATTAAAACAGGACTTAGATCGGCCTTATCTTAAAGTTATAATATGATGATAGTGAAAGCATTGAGACTCGGTGATCAATTAGTTCATTTGCTTAAATGAACCTTAAATGCATTGAAGGTTCCCGTGGCAATTATATTTTTCCTTGGCAGTCGTTATAAAATAGTTGTGGTCTGATGATTAACAAGGCTGCTTCTTGATCAGCAGTTGAAGTTTGGGTTTTCCTCAAGAATCCGGGTATAGCCAACTGCCGCCTATCAAACAAGCTTCTTAAGATCGTATATTGCAAACCAGAAGTATACTTGTCTGCTATAATACGATAGTATGTTTACGAATATGACATTTTTCTAAATCTCCCAAGGGACAAGAGGCCTGTTCGTAATAAATCATAAGGTTCAGCAATGTGTATGAACTACAGAAATTTCACGGAATGCTATCATATATTTTAGTTTGCATAATTTGTACAGTTTATATATTTTTTTAAAAATAAAATGATGATCTGGTTATCACAAGGCGTAATGTAATGGGTTACAAAACGTCATACCCATGTATTGTGCGTATTTGATTTTATTCAGCTGAAACATTAGTGGTACACATTATTCTCAGTTAGAGCTGTACAAGTAATTTAATAAAAAGCTTTACGTACAGTCATAACATAAGGTCTTTTTCGATTATATTCGGTATGACGACAGTATTATGAAGATTTGTATTGACATACGTTCTTTCTGATCATATTATTAAGTATGACGACAAATTCAATAGAAAAGTAATCCAACGTATTTTCACAAATACGAAACATCAATCGCCATTAAAAAAATGAAGATAAATCTCAAAATCTTTAAATACTATAATTATCAGAAGCGTGCTTCTGTGCTGTTCTATATGTACCTTAAATTATTAACGTTGTTATACATTATGGGAAAACGCTGTATATTTGCTTTGAAATGAGGACCAAATCGGTTCAGACTATAATGTAATGACTGACTGTTTGTTCAGTGAAGGATTTCTGAATGTATAATTGGAATTGCTATTAAGAGAGGCATCATAGAGCCTTATGTGATTGGTTGTTTGAAAAGTTATATAACTATAATTATTAGATACGTACACATGTGCGATCACAGCTTTTCAATCAAACTTCTATAAGTCTTCAATATGGATATATCACTCACAGGTGCATAATTATGGAGAAAGCTTAGGTGAGAAGCTCTGCATAGCACAAAGGGCACTGAGTGTGCTGTTGGCGCTACATTGGTGAGTCTCCAATTAAATTTATTGTTGAATAGTAGAATAAAATAATAATGAAATAAATGAAATATCTGAGCGAGGTTTGGGCGACGACATTGTTGAAAGGTTTTTATTTATTTTATAAGTTGTAAAATATAATAGAAATGAAGAAGATGTAGTAATAACTTTTGAGTGAAGGCATAAGGGAGGAAATTATATAATGCTGCCAAGCCCCAAATATGCCTGTTGGTATGTATACATTAAAAAATCTCCAACTAATTCTTCCCAGCTCAATAGTGGGGTTTTATATACCAAGAAAAGTGTTGGGGAATATTAATGTCGCCGTAACGGGGGTCTAGCTTTCATTAATAAATAAATTAATAATAGCATAATCATTTTCTCTTAGTGTTAAAATATGTAAGAAACACCAGGGCACATAAATAAATATAAACAATTTTTTTTCAGCTATGTTAGGATTCACAAGCATAAAACTGTATGTCGCCGTAACGGGGGTCTAGAGGGGGCGGGGGTCTGGAGGGTGGTTGAAACTATTTTTTCTAAATTTTCCCCTATTAATTTTGCCTCTAAATACGTAAATGTGACTTATATCTACCTCCATAAACAACCAAAACAAGTATACAAATCAACTTAACAGGAAAATGAGGGGGAAACAATGTTATTGATATGTTTGTACATAGTCTAGATATAATGGATTATATGTGCATAATGGGCCAGAGGGTCAATGACCTATGACCTTTGTCGCGGCCATTACCATTACCATTACCATTACTAAACAGTTTTTTGGCTGTAACTTTTCTTCTAGTTAGAATATTTTCACAAACTAAAGAGTGTTATGGCCCTTATACCAAGGCCTATCAAGACCTATAAATCTGAAACATTATACATGCATTTTTATTATTTATTTCTTATTTTAATCGTCATTTATGTTGAAATATTTACCTTTTCCCCCTACCCTTATCATCAGAATTCAGGCCACAGTCTCTGCCAAGCTGCCCTGACCACAATATTCATTTTTAACGTTCTCAATTTCGTTTATATTAGCAGTAATATATTTAGTTTATGTACGAGAAAAAATAAATCAATGGAAGCAATTCTAAAAAATTATGAATTTTCAGCCCAGGATGGCCAAATGATGCATTTTGGGTGGAATTGCTCATATGTAGGCTAGGTCCTGCTGTACCACTGCCTCGTTAATGCGTGGCCAAGTCATCGCTCTGTAGCTTGCCAGGTCGTATGGCGTTGGCTTCTGGTTGTTGGGTATCTTTCCAGGCCTTGTCTGGCAAATGGCTCTTATATGTTTAAAATACATGTGTGCTGGTACATTATATACATTATACAGTGGTTTGTACGAGTTTGCTGTGTCTGTCTGGGCTTCCCGGGCCGTTTTACAGTTGTGTTCACAGTCCAGGAAGTATGCGGTACGAGAAGTGTCCAGTTGCACAATAATTATGGGTTGTGACTTAATGCCAGCGCATAGGAAGAAGATAATTTGATGGATGGGTTGTTTGTTAAGAAAACAAATTGCCATAAGTAGATATTCAGTGAGATTGTTTTGATAGCTACTGATACCCAACTGCAACAATAAATAACTGCAACAGCCTTGCCTGCATTGTTTTGCCTATGATTTGCGCTTAACATTTCTTCATACCATATCTATCAGTTGATCAGTTTAAATAATCTTTAGGAGCACCTTTTTGGAATTTTCAGATGCAATGAAAAGCCACATTAGACATTGGGTAATCATATATGATTGATTGATTTTAAATATTTTATTCAGGACGTTTGAACATTTTCACACATATAGTACGAATATTCTCAGGACAGCCTGATTTAAATGATACAAAAATTTGATTAAGCATGTTCTAATCATGTGTGCCGAGCAAGTAAATGTATTTAGATATGGATAATTTTATAGATTAGACATAAATATTTAATAGCAGAGACAGTGGATAGGATATTATATTATTGAGCGGATAATGAAACCATAGGCCATTTAAACGATTTCCTGCCTTCCCCACACCCTAGGTAGAGTCTACATAGAGCCCACCCACCCGCCTACCAAGCCATGTAGGGGCTACTGTCATATGGCCTACATGGCAAGCCGCCAAAAAATAGTAAGGCCAGCTGTGAGCTGGTTTCGAACGTGTGACCTGCCGTGCGGTAGGTGAACGCTCTGCCCCTGAGCTAGTTCACAAGATTAAGAGTTCCAGGCTTCATTCTACTGCTGTTCTAGAGCGTGTTTGAATGGATGTGGAATTCTCGCTGCTATGACGTCACTGCGTGGATGAGTTGACTAAGGAAACGGCACGGCACTCGACTAGTGGCTAAACAAAATGTCCGTCAATGTTTACATCCATTGGAATAACGTTACTGTAGGTTTTTGCCAGCATTATTTAGTAAATTACCAGAGGTATGCAAGACCAATCTGTTTTACATGCTAAAATACCATTGCTATGTGTTGCAGGACTAAACAAGCAGGTTCACATGGCGTTTTTAGGCTGTAGGGGTTTTATAGCAAAAGGTAGGTAGGCCGTTCCTAGGGAAAGGGGGCATGGGGCTTTAGCTTCGGTTTTGCCGGCGGCTTTCAGCCGACATGGTCGCCAATCCGTCGAGTTGTTGTGTTTTGTGTGCCTTCATGGGGGCCACCATTTTGTACACTGTGTCCGTGACTGTCATTGGCTGAGCCAGGCATGACTGTCTCTTGTGGGTATTCATTGGCTGTTGGTCTGGTAGACATCTATGTACAAGGTATCTTGATATAACACAACATCGTCGTCAAAGATAAAATTTTCATCATCAGCAAAGTTATAAGCATCCATGAGCAGTTTTTTCATACTCACTGTCTCTCTGTGTGCCTGAGATTCCCGTGAGTGGGGTATTTGTCTTCAGGTCTTATCATGTTATCATTGAGGAGCATGGTGGTATAGGCGTGCATGTATTCGGCATAGGTCAGTGATTCCTTCGCCTCTATTTTGTCCCTTACAGAAATAATGCCTTTGTGTTCCATGTGAGGTTTTACAATTTTTACGAACCAATATGACAACATTTGGACCCCTAGCCCCAGAGCCCCGAAATACAATTTTGCATTAATCAGATGAGTTGTTATTTTTTTATTAACCTTATATATATGTGTATTGAACTGCCAAGTATGGAACCATTCTGATTATAAGTTATTTTTTTACAGGGGGTTGGATAATAGCTCCCAAATAAGGAAAAAGGGCCAAAACAGCATGAAGATTAACGACATATCATGTGAATAAGAACATAAAATGCAAGTAAAGTTAATATTTTCATTTTATATATCATATAATTTGTGTAGGAATAGACTGCAAAATTAATATAAAATGAACAATGACAGTTAAAGTATAAAAATCTATCACAAATTGAGCCTGGAAACAAGGATATATTTTCTGGCTCACTTCTATGCAGAGCCCAACAAAGTAACAAAAATAAAAATATAAATAGAGTAGAAAACCATTCGATTAAAAAAGTGATAACATTTTACCAGACACCAATGTTTGTTTCCAGTAAGGACTTGTGTCTTAAACTTCATAATATATTAATTTTAAATGTTATAAATACAATATATTAATTTCAGGATAATCTCATATACAGACATTGCTATGGGGAGCAAATGTAGATAAACAACATAAAATCATGAAAAAATAGCGATTTTAGAGCTTTTTGCTGTCTGCTCTGTAACCTTAGCATGCTATAAGTTTGTGAGTTTTAAGAATAAAGACAATCTACATATACAGATGCATCGACCAGAGGCTGACGATTCATGCCATATATACTTTCATGTATCTAATGTCAATATTTCAGAAATTATCCCCCCCAAATGATGTTATTTTTGCCAAAAATGTCTTATCCGACCGTATAATAATGAAAGATAAATCTGTGGTGTTATTGGGTTTTTACTAGAGCTAGCCTCTAGGTGCTGTCCGCTGTGGGTCAGTTCAGCTGAACCTCCCCAGTGGGCAGTACTGGTCCGCGGGACTTTTTAGTCTATATTACCTTTATCTGTTTGCATTTTATGTTTGAACAGCAAGTATAGCTGTTGTTGTTCAAGTAACAGCAACCTGGGTTTAACCGTATTATTCTATCTGTATTGAATGTGTTCCTTCGTACAGTAGTTTCTGAGTTACTTTCTTCTGGGTGTTTTGTATGTTTACTTGAACCTGCATGTTACCTTAGACACCCATGGTCGAGGGTTGCCTGGCTGGCCAGGAGACCCAAGACTCTCGGACTTCAGTAGGATTATGTGAACTGATGCTTAGCTTGCAAACTCCTCATGAATAAACCCTTGTGAACAGGTAGCGACTGCCTTTTGTTCCTTTTGTTTAAATGTATCGGACACTCGGATAGTTATGGGAAATGAACCTGCGAAGATCACTACAAATCTATTAAAAACATGCACATTAACGATATTGGTTAGAGTTTTTCTTGTATATATATTGTAAAATATAGAAGTACGTATTGGATGTCCTAATGTTTACCATCATTGGAATCGGCTTGATATCATCTTTTCAAATATTATGATATCTCAAAATCCATGTTTTGCAACTTGTCACTCATTTTCCTGTGACACATCACATTTATATGTCGTTAATCTTCACATATGTTGCTAGTCTTCAAAACCCATTTTCCTGTAATAAGCATGTAAAGCCTAGTCGGAAATTCTAAGTACCAATATTTATAGACTGATATTACCCAGAATTAATGATAAATATCAAATTTAAAGTTCATTATTAAAATGCTACCTCATAAGACCATGAAATCCTTAATCTTCATCACCTCTGGTTCCCATGTGTGGCTGGCGCCATGCATTTTGTCTGCTTGGGTCCAAGAAAAACTCTAACTAATACCGTTACGGTTCATTACATATCAAATCCTATGCGTTTTGTCATTATTTGTTTACTTCAAGAGGCAGTCATGTGATCAGTCCTTTGTCCATACAAAAGGCTCTCCCGACAGGCTTCCCCAACTTTCCCTGGGTAAAAATAGTTGTACAGAATACAACTAAAAAACTAAAAAGGGCTTCAAATCACATTTCCACCCCAGATACCTTCACAAACCATATATACGACGTCCTCCAGAGAGGGTGGACAGAACTCTACAGCACATTCTGAGAACATGTGAGACAAAGAAACCCCTCTTCCCGCATATTATACGGATGTATAAATATATAGCCAAGGCCTACATATTTAAAATAAAGATACAACACTATGTGTAGGTAAGGTCATGAGGTAAGGTAAGGTATTGAACATGTAAGAGAACTGACACATTCTGAACACACACAGATGACTGGCTTATGCGAAATGTGGATACTCTTTCCAGAAAGTGGGTCAGTGGCATAATTATCTATTTGGTCTTTTCAGGTTCTTCAGAAGAACTTGAGATATTGGACTTGGTATTGGAGCAGAATTCTATAATATAGAAACAACAGAGGATAGAGGAAATTTATCCTTCTTCGATTTTCTCGTATCCTTCAAGAAAAAATAGCATGTTGGTTCCACTTCTAAAGAAAATGATCCGGAAAGATTAAAAACTCGTATCAATCCAATTAATTTGCAACAATGAATATTAATTCATAATTCACCAGAATGGTCTTGTGAACTCGATTTGGATAATTAGTATTAGGGCACGATTTCCGGATGCCAAAAAACTGGAACGATATTCCCATTTAGCTATGATTATATAATGCTTCTATGAAATATAATGATGTCTGGTCACCAAAGAATGGACAATATTTGCCTACAAAACCCTTGTACACCAAGGTTAAATGATATAATATCTCGCTTGCATAGATCTGCGCTTTCATATAGTGTAGTTAAACTGTGTATACATGTATATTGTTTATTCCCAGTCAAACGTGGCACTAGAATTCAACACATTCACCTGGAAAGGGGCTACCCCGTCAGGTGTCAGGCGAATTGCCACCCGGTAAAAAGCCACCCGGTAAAATGCCACTGGTAAAAAGCCACCTGGTAAAGAACCATCCGGAAAAAAGCCACCCGGTAAAGAGCCACTTGGGTGCAAAACCCATCTGGTAAAAAGCCAACCTAGGCTAAATGCCACCGAGTAAAGAACCATCCAGGAAAAAGTCACCCGGTAAAGAGCCATCCAGGCAAAAGCCACCCGGTAAGCCACCTGGTAAAGAGCCATCCTGTAAAGCTTGGGCTACCGCGGTTGCCCAACCCGCTCTCGGCCTTACCCATGCAACTAATATACCATGCTCTATGGCCTACATGGCTGATTACACACCCCAACGCATTCCCCTGGTATGGCTGGTGTTATGTAAAAATGACCCCACTGTAAAGGGAACCATTCATTTATGCAGGTGTATCAGGATATAATTTTTATCCAAAACTGAGGATTCATTTGTTGGCAGAATTGGACCAAAAGCTGGTAATAAATCAACATGCAAGGCCTGCCTGTGCATTTTCCCTGGACCATTTTGCTCCACATACCTTGCCCCTCTAAAGTTGAATGAGAAGGAGTAAATCGTCAACAAAATATTTCAAATTAGAGAATAAGTACTTTCAATTGATCAGAGGTCTAGTGAATTGTCTCATTATTCCAAAGCACAAGTAACTGAGGAGAGCCTGTAAACACACTTACTCCTGAAATAATAGATTTATATGCAAATCAAATGGGAATGTTGAGATGGGGAACTTTGGAATGCTACACCAGACCCTATAATGCAATGTCTCTTCCCTCCACATTCCCACTACCAGTTCCTTATGCATGTTACATTATTGTGGGAAAGACGCTCCCCTTCGTTCAAGACTTGAGAGGGGTTGAGGGTGGTGCAGGATGGTGGCCGGCACATTTCTGCTGCCCGGTGTACCATGGCAAATGTTCCTTGCTGTCTCCTATGGGAAGGCTGTGTCAAATGTATGAGAAACTTTATTTCCAATAAATGATAAAGACAATACACAGAAATGGGTTGGTGCTCTCTGTGTTTTGAAAAAAACCCTTATCTTTTTTCTAAGCTTATTTTACCTATTTGAAAAAAAGTCACTTTATATTTGTGGGGATAAGATATGAAGAATATCTTTGTGACCACCACCGCCCATGATGCAATATATTTTAGAGTATACTTCCAACAATTTCCATACATAAGAAACGCATTTTCAGGGTATAGAAGAGTAGGGTATGGGGCGCCTATACTAGCAATTTCATTTCATTCCAATGACCTTTCTAAAAATACCCATTTGGAACCGTTTCATGAGAATGGACCATTTTTTATTACTTTTCAATTTCATTATTTTTGTCATAATCCCTCAGGCATGGCAGAACGGAGGGGCAAGGTTGAAATGTAAAAACCACAAAAAACCAGAGCAATAAGTAAAGATAATAATACAAATGTGTTTCAGCTAAATGGTTTTTAGTTAGTGTAATATAAGCCGGCCCCGAATATAAGCCCACCCCGAATATAAGCTGGGTCAAATCACCATCTGAAATTGATAGAAGCCGGGGCTTATACACGGGTATATAATTATATACGGTATACATCCTGGCATATCATATCATATAAATTATGCTTTTATTACCGGGTGGCTTTTTACCAGGGTGGCTTTTGACTGGGGTGGCTTTTTACTGGGGTGGCTTTTTACCGGATGGCTTTTTACCGGATGGCTTTTTACCGGGTGGCATTTTACCGGGTGGCATTTGAGTGGGATGGCTTTTTACTGAGTGGCTTTTGACTAAGGGGGGTTTTATCAGGGTGGCTTTTTACTGGGTGGCTTTTTACCGAGTGGCTTTTTACCGGGTGGCTTAGTGGCCAGGTGGCTTTTTACCGGGTGGCTATTCACCTAGAACCATCGCGTCATTCACACGATTATTTAAATTGCAAAACGACATATCCCAATATGATTAACTGAAATAGTTGCATTGTCTACATATTGTTTCAAACCTGAATAAGAGTATTTTCAAACAAACGATTGGAATGCATCTTAAACTAAAGACTCGTGGAATAAAAGCAATAATGTTTTGGCTGTGATATTTGTGTGTTTGGGACACGTTCGACGTGTTAGGTCAGACAGTTCTTACCATCCTTTATATATTTCATTATTGAAAATTATGTCTTTGTGAAAGTTTTCTGGCATGGAAATGTGCATACGCTTGCTTCTCACGATAGTGAAAGTAGACACTTTCTATAGAATAATAGAATGAAAAAAATACAGCATAAAACTAGCCAGGAACGTGAAGAACCATCAGGCTTGGTATATTCATATGTACATAGGCTGCATGCACCTGCTTTTGTTTCAAATGGTTCTCATATCTTGGAGATTAGTTTTGAAGGCACAGATTTTCACAATCCCATGGAGCTTCACATTACGCAGTACAGCGTATCCTTCATAAATGTAAACGCCAGGGAACATGAGTTGGCCGCGGACAGGAAAAGAATGAGCCACTCTAAGATGAAACTGCCCATCACAAATGCCACTATGTCTTAGTTCTACAGTTCATTCATACTTCACCTTTCCCATTGTCGACCGTGTGGTAATGGTATTCATTGGCAGGCTATGTCAGAAGCCGGTATTGCTCTAGTACCTTTTCCAACTTTACACACATAGCTCGAATGTAACCCTCCTCAAAGTCACATTTTCCCTCCGGGGTGGCGACCTCTGTTGAGGATGGTTGGCATGGGGTCAGCCCTTATTGGCCTGAGTGGTCAGTCTGACTGACCAGTGGCCAGCGCAGAGGTCACGGCCGAATACATCCATGTCACTGGCATCCCCCACTCCATTGCGTCAAGGCCCACCATGACTGTCTCGCACTGGAGTAATTCCTGTTTTACCATCTGTCTCCCCAAATGAAATAATGAGCTTACAATACATTTACATTAGTCATAAAAGAAATTATGTTATTATATATGTTCACCATGAATTGAAGTGTCTGGAGCCGAGCAACGAAGCAAATAGCAGGCCCTCCATTTCCTAAGCGTTCCTTTACATCACAATGGCCGCTGAATTGATGAACTAAACAGGAGCACAGTAAGATGTGGCCCTGTGTAGTCATTTTAACATCTACAGTCGGTAGGGATTGATACACAGAGCAGTGCCATCGTCTACCACTGAATATAATGCAAGACTTAAGACTTAAGGTTATGTTCAAGAAGAGTATTCTAAAGAGCGCTTACCCGCTTATCGAAGGTTTCTGCGCTTGGACAGCAGCCCTCCATCATTTTATTGGCAGTCGTATAGATCTATAAAATCAAATGAAATATTGGTTAAAATGTTGCAAATCCGTGTTTCAGAAACGTGGAAAGAACAATCATAAGTATAGATATTTACTATAAGTTTAATGTTACTGTGGCTAGGACTACCTTAGAGTTTTAGCTAGCTAATACAAACGGAGTTTAGGGATACGAATTACTGGCTAAGATGATCAAATTATACACACACAACCTCACCTGTACAAGAAAAGGATTTCCTTCACCTCTCCTGTATGAAATCTTCCTCTGAAGAAGGATAAAGTCTTAAGTCATGAAGCCTGCCCCAATAGAAACACTTTTTTATCCTCTGTCAGGTTATCTCTTAAAAGCCTGAAGAAGACAAGAGGGCCAGGGCGAATAGCTTGTAAATCCGAAGAGAGGAGCCGCTCATATGTAGAATGATATAACACCTGGGAGTAGCTCAGGCCTGTCATAGAGGATGACCGCCTCTCACCTGGACCTAGACTGCAGGTGTCATCGATGTGAGCACATCTACAGAGAGAATTACTAATCAGTCCCTCCCAGCTCATAAGGACCATGCATTATTTGCAGGAATTTGTCGTTATCCCAATGAAAGGGGTGGATCCGCTATGGCAGCGGGCGGAAAATCTAAGTCCTTCTGACATTGATACCTGTCCTACATAAAATGAGCTGATCCGCCTCTCGAAAACACATGCAGTGGCACCAGGTTATATTTTGGTTAGTGCGTGGTAAAACCGTATGTGGTTATTCATTCGCAAGGACATCGTACAGATCCAATTGCATAATTACACAGCGAGTCATCGTTGATCTTTCATTGCAGTTTAGGATCGAATAGTTATACTTAGATTTTGTTACCAGCGTGTTCCCTCTGGTGACCCTACTAAGTAAGGAATGGATTTATGCTTTATGCCAGGTCAGACTGCTCCGAGGAAAAGGAGAAACATCAATCTATTAAAGAGCCCCAATTACTGTTGCTGTTACTATCATCAATTTAAAAAATATATGGTTGACACCAATAATTAGTATTCGGTACACACACAGAAGAAGGGAGAAACAACATCGGCACATGTCGGCAGACCTCTGGTGGAATTTGGAATTCGCAACTATTACAAAAATCATACGACAAAATAACAACATAAGGAATATTTCCAATACCTTGGGATATGTATAGAATATCAATCCCTCAAAGTATGCATCGTCATGCCTCTGTCCCGTTTGCAGGCAGTTGGAGGGGAATGCTGGCAATAATTGGTTAAATCCATGTTCAGAGCCTGAAGAATAACAGGCACAGTGCTTTCTTATTTCAGTCTATTCTTACTGTTGAATACTATTGTTGATTAGCTTGACACGAGGGCAACAGCGAGCGAATCACGTTCGGGGTCGGGGTCCATTGTATGCGAGGTTGGGAAGTCAACTTGTTAGGCCTCACTATGCCCTGGCTTCGTGAGGCGGACAAAAAAAGAAGCTTCTGTAATACCTCTTATATTAAAAGGTCCATGCTCGTTTTCTTTTGTCCTTTGAACCTGCCATACTCTTGTTAACAAGTCTTATATGTAACTAGCAAAGTACCCGTCCTCCGGACGGTCACTCTCTCTCCCCACACTTCCCGCTCTCCCTGTTTTCCCTCCCCCTCTTCTCTGTCTTTCATACCTGTTTTCCCCTCCCAACCCCATCTCCGATTTTCCCCCGCCCTTCTGCCCCCCCCCATTTCCCTCCCCTCTTCCTCATTATTATCATTATATAACTTTTATTTCTCATAAAGCATACAGTTACATAAAAGAGAAAAAGGGGATAGCATATGATCTGTCAGCACTACTCTGAAGTGTTTCCACCCCAGATATCCTCTTGTCCCTCACCCTATCCGATTTCTCCCACCCTATCCTTATGCTTCCTTAATTTTTTCTCATTCCCTCTCCCGCCCTTTCCCTCCCTCCCTCTTGAACTCTTCTTCCCTGTCCCTCCAGTTGCTAGGGAATCCCACATTGCCACAGACGGTGGGAGAGGCATGACATCAATCTCTTTTACTTTCTAACAGGGGCTTTCCCGTGCTAAAAATAGTTGTATAAAAAAATGAATAAAGAGGGCTTCAAAATCACATTTCCACCACAAATACCTTCACAAACCACATACAACGACATCCAGAGAGAGGGGACAGACCTCTACAGATGAGTGAAGTGGTTTGTAAAACAACAAATTCCGAGAACATTCTGGACAAAGAAAACCTTCTTTCTACCATTTCTTTTCTACCTCCTTTCCTAGAAATCGCTCTAGCCGTATATTATATGGATGAAGACAACAGACAGAATCTTGGAAAGAGAGAGAGAGAGAGTTTTGCCTCAGTTACAAATACATGTATATTAATGGTGCCTTTTTGCAGGGTCTACGCGTTTCAGTATATTGGTGGTGAACGCTCTTTCATAAGCAATGCATGATTATAATTATAATATTTTCACGACGACATATTTTCAATTTTGCATTATTATGAGACAATCGCACAAGGAGCGGATATTCTCGGCGATGTCAGAAATGAAAAATGTAATAGCATTTTGTAGCGAAATGTTCATTCCATACACATATGAACACATGCTCAATTTCAATTGCAAATTAAAGCTGCATTCTCAGCTAACATGGGTTAAATACTAAAGATTTCAAATGTTAAAGGTCATTTGACCAAGTTTTGGAGGATTTGGTCCGGTTGTTTTTGCTACAGGGCTTCACAAAAGTCCGCATTTATGATTCGGAGACCCTCCGAAATTCTTTCATGCGGTTGCATCACATATCATCGTTCACCCCCCGCCGTTTGGTCTCTGTTGATTCGACTTCAAATCCTTGTATTTATATGTACCGCAGCAGAATATTGATAAATCCAGTCCTAGAAGTCAAAATTATAAGTAAACTTGGTAAAGCAAAGAAACGCTAAACCATTATTCTTGATGTGTTGACTTCAAACGATAGAGACACCAAAATTAGGAATTTAAATTATATATAGAGTGTGAACACGTTGTCCTTGAAGGTGGCGATGCCATGGACAGCGCACTTTACAAATAGCTTTTTGGTAGTTTGAATAATTATGACTAGAGTTCTGTATAGTTTGACCGCTTAAGCGTAGGCATTTCAAAGGCTGTGAAAATGCCTAAAATATAAAATATACAAACAGTCTAAAGTCAGAATCCCTTCTGGCGATTCCAATCAAATGAACAGTATGTCTGTACAAGTGGTCTGTTATGCCCTATTCAGGACAGACCAAGAATAACAGACCAAGACTTGGTAAAATCCCGCAACTTGCGTCTGCAAGGACTTACAGGGTCTATTTCTGGAGTGCTTGGGACGGCTGCGCCTCTATACTAAAGCAAGAGAGTGGTTCCAGTGGCCCACGTGCACACACCCTCCCGCCTAATTTACTTTGTTGTAACTAACATTGGAATTTAGCCCCGGATGTGGATTGCTAATTTGTGATAGGTAATCTAATTCCATTAATAACTACAGCCATACCTTCTTCCACTATTCAGTCAATGAGCATTGACCAAAATGATAAACGTATTGTAACTTCTTTTGCTAACGCCATGCGTTAACTGGCACGACAACACCTAGAAACCAATGGCCATGGGTGGGTATGTGTATGCTCTAATTATGATTGATGTTTGTGCAAATCAACAGTACCTGATGTGTGCAAGAATAAGAATGCATTTTTAATAGCCATACGTCAGTTATCTTGTTTTATGCCACAGAATACCTGGGTTTAGGAATTGATGAAGGCCTGACCTTCAATCCCCTCATAATATCAAAAATTGAACAGGCGATCAAGAGACTTAAAGCCACAGCCAAAATTAGCCGTGCCCTCACCAGTAAAAACACACTCTTGATATCCAAAACCATGGTATGCCCGGTTTTTGACTTCTGTGACATATTCTATATTCCGGCCAAAAAGAGACATTTAGACAGACTACAAGCGATTCAAAATTCATGTCTGAGACTAGCATTCAAAATTTTTAAAAACAGATAGTGACAAGGATCTCCATCGTGAAATGAGAATCCCATTTCTCGATGAGAG
Organism: Sthenelais limicola; assembly: GCA_942159475.1. Lineage (NCBI taxonomy): Eukaryota > Metazoa > Annelida > Polychaeta > Phyllodocida > Sigalionidae > Sthenelais > Sthenelais limicola. The sequence goes on along the minus strand of OW804096.1, from coordinate 107,695,179 downwards.
GAGAGATTCATGCCTTCTCCTTCTAGCCTATGAGATGAGCTGTGACAAAAGGTACCTTGACAACAGGAAAATAAATCTTCGCAACCTTACTAAAGGAAAAACGCTTAAAATCCCCATGACAAAAACTGGGCGAAAAATCATTTGTAATTCAGGCACCATCGCTATTCAATAAACTACCACAAGCTGGTAGAAATTGCCCCACTATCCCTGGTCTCAAAGCATACCTTGAAGAAAACTTTTTCTCATACTCAGGGACGGAGGACCCAGCACATAAATAGGAGGTGTGCGGCCAGACAGTGAGCCAGTGTTCGCCAGAATGCTACTCACCGGCTGATTGCAACATCCCCACATGTCTACATGAAATACAACTTCAAGATCTGTTGTACTGTACCAGATCGTGGTCAAATTTGGTAAAGTGGGAAAGCTACCTGCAATTTAGAAGAAACGTACTGTCAGATATAAAAGAAAATTATCCACAAGACTAGCTATTTATCTAGAACCACAATGAGGTCTCTTGGGGCAGTTTTGGGGTCAAATTTTAAATTCATTGAAACTACTAATCCTAATTCAACGCTCTTGGATATATAACCGAAACCTTACAATATTTCACCAAGATAATTAGTGGACCAAAACACACACGAAGGTTCTCTCAACTACTACTTTACTTGTCTGATAACAATACTTCATTTTTTCAAAAGGGGCGCTCTGGAAGAGCTATGGTTTCATAAAAGAGAGGTACCCTTTTTCGGTGTAGAAAATTGATATGCTATTACAGATGTACACTTCCGGAAATAAACATTATACATACCGTACATTATGTTATTAGGATAGGCAGGCGACTGATAAAATTCTGCTAAGTCATTGCAAGCTCTTTGGCTAAACAAATATTGAAAACGAATATATTAAAAAAACAATACCATGATTGATATATAAACGTGGAGAGTTTAAACACATGAAACACATGCACGCATAGGCTCTGTTATAACTCATGAATATCTTGCACTAGCCATTCAGTCATATATCTCCCTATATTTCTGTTTCTACATTACAAAAGCGAGCAGACCGATGGGCAAGTCCTTCAGTTAAGATATTAGCCCGATAAGGGTTCTGTTCCAAATAGGGCCATTTGTCCGAAATGCAGCACCTACGCCTAATGGGTGAGTTGATTTAGATAAGAGCCAGGGGATTCGGTTCCACGCGTCCCCATTATGATAGCTGGATAAGATGATTGGTCCCAAATGTCTGACCACTGAATCTTTCAAAGGCCTGAAGTGTTAGCTACTCCATTATTTAAACAAAAAATAGACAATCGCCCTTTATTTGCTTATGTATGTGCTTTTCTGTATATGGCAAGAACTAATTAAGTTTAAAGTTTTCGATTTCGATTTTCCATTTTCATATGTCCTTTTCATATATCGGTAAGTTTTGTGTATAGCAATCATCGGGTTGAGGTTTGTTAAAATAGCCACGGAATAAAGATATTGAAAACGTAATTACTCAGGTCTATGCATGTAGACAAGAGTTCATAACATATCATACATTTTAAAACCATATATATGTCGGCTGCTTTGCGAGAATGGCTCAATTTTAATTAATGACATATTTCCGGAGACTGTATAGCTCGCATATAGAACATGTATAGTCGGTCTAAAATTATCTGAAACTTTTATAGTTAGAGGCATTAAACTAAACTAACAGTTACTGTTTGGGGCAGTAGTTTCAAGGTATGGAGGGCTTCTTTGAAAATGTAAATGTGGTGGTGTAGGCAACAGGTCGCATGGGCACTGTTCCCGGTGACTCTTATGATGCTTTACCGCTTATTTTTAATATCTTATACATTGTCCAAGGCCACTTTGGTGGCGATATCATGGCGCACCATTTCACATTTTCGGGCGGGCTCAAGACATACCCCTGGTGGTTTAAACAGATCAGGGGGTATGATCCTGTAATGATCTCTAAGCAAAGCTGATAAGGCTTGCCAGGAAGGGGACCACGGATGCTATACATGGACCGGAGGGGTGTTTGAGTAATGCTCACAAAGCAGCAGTGGTCACATAAAGGCATTGTGCCTATCCGTCATCTTCTCACGGATGCCCTGCACCCACCACTAGCTGCAATCATTCCTTTCTGGTGAAAGCATCAACATATTTCCGTTGGCTATCTAGGAGTGAGGGGAGTCACCTTTACTTCCAGATATCTAGTCTATAGCACTACCCCTCTCTTTATCGCCGAGCCGAATCAATCCCATGAAAGTGGTATATGTGTATAGTCCACATGCACATGTGTATAGTATATATATATGTCGCTACATCTGCAAAATGGCGAGGCGTATGAGATATTCTTGCATTACCATACTGCGTATAAATGTACACTTTACATTAGCTAAATATAGTTATGTGTAATTCAATGCACGTTTGCCATAAGAGACTCTTCCAGTTACCCCTTCATATGTTCATTAAGGCTTGTGTCTATTGATTGTAGATATAAATTTGCTGGAAATACATTATCTCATGTGGACGCCAATGTTTTACATATCAAGGTCTAATTCAAGATGAAGATCCTCAACCCGTGTGCCCCCATCCAGTATGTAAGCCCAAGCCAACACGGAGAACTAACTCCCTTCCTCAAAGTCCATTGCCTACAACAAACAACCAACTCACCACCACGACCCCATCTCTCCTACTAAGCACCCCTTCACGCACGGTCACAGGTCAGCGGCAAAATGTCTGCAGAAGGGCTCGACAAAAAGCTGGATATGATATTAGCTGCCCAAGATGGATTGCAGATCACACCCAATATGGAACATCATCCGGTAAGTTGTCACGGGCAACGGTTTGTCTGCCTAAGCCATTGAAGCCGCTGACCACCCCATCGATACAACAGGAAATCCAACACATGCCTCACCACAGTCCAACACTTTGATCTGAGTTGTTAATAATAGAAGAAAGCAAGCGGATTTTCTTTTGACCTTTTGCCAACATCCATTCGACAAAGCCAGGTCCCTGCAGCTGATCAGAAACAATCCATAAGAATTTTTTTGACAGGATTAGAAATTATTTTCGAGAGAAATTGCTCTGTTCGATACCCATAGGGGAAATGCTCGTGTTGACTCATCGGTCCCCTAAGGTAAAGTCACACTGCAAGCTAGGCAGGTGAATACGGTGGTCACTGTATCGTTCATTAATACTAGTCATATTGTTTACAGCTAGTGCCCTTGGGTATATCCAAGACTTGACTTTATACATTTACTTTGTTCCATGTACGTCGCTCAATGTACATGAGAGGCGTAAACCTTAGACTAATGTTGTTATACACACACTCGATTCATGTCGATTCATAAAGCCTGAACCACAAAGAAAATGTTAGCAAGTGTATCATAATATACATTTGTGTACACAGACGTCAACGGACATATGTATACCTATACCTATGCATCATAATATTATTACGCGTAGTGTGCATGTATACAATCGTACTTCCATAATATACGTACAGTGTGATACGTACCTTTCTTTACTGAAATAAATTGTATGACCACAATCGTTGTTATTAACAGATAGTATGTATATAAATATATTTCTTAAGAAAAAGAATATGAAATGTAGCTATAAATGAATAGTGTGATATATAGGTCAAAGGGAGATCAAAGGTCAAAGGGTATTGTAAGACGTTACACGGGCAAAATGTAAATGCAAGGAGGTATATTGAAGAAAAGGGATCATAAGAGATGCACTGAGAAAGAGTCAGCAGGCAGAATAATGTAAAGGAATGGGCGTTTCAAGAAGATACAGGGGAGGGGGCCCTAAAGTTGGACCGCAATATGAAAATCGGTTGTGTACGTTATTGGGACAGGAAAACAGTTGAAGACTCTACGAGGCTGTAAGTGAAAGAAGAGAAAACGTGGTGAAAATTAAGGTTGGATTGAAAGAGCGACAGTGGAGGGGCATTGGTGTAACAAGAAAGAAGGAAAATTAAGACACAATGGGGAGGGTGTGTAAAGTATCCCACATGTCAAGTTCAATGTTCATGTTCAATCGTTTGTCTCTTTACCTACTCCACCTTGAAGGCACAAACTCCCCATATATTTTACAAATACAACGATATCCTCCGGTAATACACATTTTAGACGCGACAGAATCATAATAATCACAGATTATCAATTACAACAAATATCGTGGATCACAACTGAACTAAAATTTGATACAGCAGACGTGTTTTTTTACCGAAATACTAGACGGGAGCACGAAAATGTGAGGTCATATTACCAATGTGGCCAAACCTATGATGCGAGTGGAGGATAGAACTTAGAAGGTTAGTGGATGTGGGACAGCATTGGCCGAAAAGACGTCGCAGACAGCCATGTTTAAGGGTGATGGTGGGGCAGGGACTGTCATTCTGTAACTTTATTCTGCGAGAGGGCTTCAAAAGATGCCTTTTTAGCTCTGTTTTCCCAGGGGGCACTAGCAAGATGATCCATACTCAGTACTGATCTGGACTAAGCTTCGGCGAGGAATTACAAATTCGCGTGCTTGCCTTTAGCAGTAAGCATGGGAACCTCTACAACGCGGGGCAGGCCACAAAATCAGCCTGGTATTGCTCACCAAACTGGATTTCCAAGGCGTCATTGTAACCAGGGTAATTATCATACTAATGCCTGGGATGCCTCTGAAACATGCCGTTGTGTCCTTGATCAGAGGGGATCGCTTTCCTAGTAGGATGTATCGCCGTCTCCTCTGCCAGTCGCATGGTCAGGTGTACTTTGCGACTTCGCACTTTTCCACCTCAGTGAATGGTCCAATTTGCCGGAGCTCCGGCTAAAACTAGATGGTGTCAGACTCAGTTCATTCTCCTTTGTATTACCGGATCCTATCTGCGCCTCAATTCTTAAAGGCGACCACTGTCAGTGCAGGGCCGAAATAAAAGGAGCTGATGAGGTCCCTTTTGTCGTAAGATGCCCCGCAGTTGAGTTTTTTTCACAAATGACTATTCCAAGTTTTTGCGTCTGTTGAAATACTATTCATTAGTCAAGGGCCAATATGAATTGTTATTAATTAAGTTAATATACGTATTCAGGTTTCATATGGATAAGGTTTTGCAGCCGGTTCACGCAACCATACCCATAGGACCTTTATTTTCATATGGCTAAAATAATTAAACCCAAATTTGAAGATACGATTCTGAAATACCGGTCGGACTGCTAAAGATGTTTTATGGACGGGATTGACATATATATAATATCGAATGATTTCCATTTTATTCTTGCCGTATATGACTTTCTAGGCATTGCCAATACATAATTGACTGTTCGATCTTTATTAATAGCCTGGATGTATACATCTAGGCTATTAAACAATATACATACTTATCTTATCTTATATTTAATGCTTACACAATCTCATATAGATATTGAAAACTATAGCTTTCTTTTCAATATCACAAATTGTTAGAGTATTATATAATACTAAGGTAACATTGGGTTGAGAAACGATGTGACTACATTTACATGTGGCACATGTAACTAAGGACTAGGTAGGTAGGTAGGTCAAACAAAACTTTCATATATGGTTGGTTCTCATGAAATGGGGGCACTTGGGGCAGTTTTGGGGTCAAATTTTAAATTCATTGAAACTACTAATCCTAATTCAACGCTCTTGGATATAACATTGAAAGGTAGATAAATACTATTTCTGTCTAATATTGTGCCATTAAGAATAGGTGCTTAACTAATAACATGGCTGGAAATACAATATATAATGTTTTGTCATATTATATAAAGATTGTTTTTTTAGAGTTTCTCTTGGGCGCTGGAATGCAATAAACCTTTTAATTTTGATATGTCATCATTGTTCTCTGGTACTTCTATGATTATTTATTTTATTTTTACGACCAGTAAATGTCAATAAAGGGTATACTACCATACTCATCAGTCATTAACTTAGTTCAGAAGAAAATTGTTCTAGCACTGCAACCATTATTATTATATAACTATTAATTTATCATACCTAGATGAACTCATAAAAAGGGCGTTGGAACGCAACGTACAATATTCACAAAAAGAAAAATTGAATTAGGAGAAATAGAAAATACTTTATGAGACTATGAGACTATATTTTTGTATGAGTACATAACAAATAATATAGACAAGCGTATAATTATAAACACAAAATATAATTATTTGAGGTGTTGTATGACCTGACCATGACTGTTTTCATGAAGTTTCTTATATTTCCTTTGAAAAATGAATGATTTCAGCATGTTTGATGTCGATAGAATATTTATTATTTATTGTAGATACACAAAATCATACTTCCCCTGAAAGGCCTATCTGCGCTGCATCTTTTAATATAACTTTGATTTGTACACTATCAACCCCTACTGATGTGTCACCCATGGACGCCTGGGAATGAATGCCTGTGGGCCGTTTCGTGTGAATTGACCATATAGAATATTCAATCAAGAATATTCATATGAATATTTGCATCCAGAATGGTCCCTGTATATATGAACGTTTACATTATCCATATGTATAGAATTAAACAGTAGTTTTTTGTATTTTGTACCCCTTGAGTCCACTGAACATGTAGATAAAGATAAGATATTATGTGTACATATTATGAACTGTATAAAAGCCTTAAGCTTAGGAATAGCAGTATGGCATAAGAGATCAGGTGCATATTATTATCCCCATGCTCCGGTTACATATTAACTGTTTCCATGCCTTTCAATACCAGAGGTTCTTCTTAAGATCTTAATTATTCCTCTAATAAAGAATATTCATATGAATACTCGAATACTATTCTGATTAGCTGTACACGTCCTTCGGGTGTCCTGGAGCCATGTTAGGCTATCACATAGCAGTCACCTTCCCACAAAGTGAGTGAGGCATTTCAGCCCATCAGCAGTTCCCCAAGCTTAACAGTTTCTCGGCGGCATAAGTCCAAGAGCAGAACAGGAATATTTATCATCAATAATGCAATCAAAGTCTGCTTGAGGCTTCAGAAATCAATTTAGGGAAAGAAGTGCTCAGGAATGCGTTTGCTTCTGTCGGCCAGTGGGCAAGTTTTTGCTCCCTACTGAGGTGAGAGTGTTTATATATGGGAAGTCATGGGGATATTTCTCTTTCTCTGGCGACTTTTCATTCTTGTCGGTAGCAGTTTTCTTGAAGGGTTGGTCTAACTCTGAAATTAGTTATAGGAGATTTCAACACGGCGCGTTAGAATGGCAATAGCTCTCACCCATTTGATATTTAAATATTAAGATGTTGGCGGCGACTGGGGACAACTTGAGAGGTTCTGACGTTGGTGGGGGATGGGAGCCGGGGGCAGTCATTATCCCCTTTATCCTATCGGGCTAGTTGAGCTCATCTGGGATAGAGAGAAGAGGAGGAGTGGGTGAAGTTGTAATGGGAGAGGAGAAGGAGATGCTTCGATGATGTTAAATGTTGAGTTCACCCCGGGGCTTCCACGGCCTTTAGGCCGCCTGTACTTGTTGTCAATGCCGGGTGCCTCGGCTGTAAGTCCCGTCACGCCAGCCCGGCTTACGGCCTACTTATCAGGCGGTGCTGACTGGTCTGCGCCCAGCGAAGCGATTGCCTCAAGGGCCCTGCAACCCTTGATCAGACTGAGATTATAAAAATTTGATCGCGTTGGGAGGCGTAAGCTGGAGTACGGAGGGACGTGCTAAAAGGCGGGAATCCCTCGAGTCCGGGCGGTTCGGTTTGGGATGTCTAGAACGCATAGTGAGAGAGTCGGGTAGAAAGGGGGGATGAAGAAGACAGACGTGGACAGCAACTCGCCTCAACCGACTATCACTGGTCGTTCGTGGAAAATGGTAAAGGATATGGTGCTGCGTCTTGATGAGGGCCTGAATGATAAAAAGGGTCGAGTCAATGGACAGCCACAATCGCATGTTTTATACATTCAATATATATTCCTTATCATCTCTCACTTTATTTTACTGCTCTTCAAATTAGAAGCCTGGTCTCGGCAGAAGAGGGGTTTCTTATTGGCCAGCGCCTTTAATCGTCGGTAATCTAGCTTATTTTACAAGAAAGCACCATTTAATGTTAGTCTCGATTTACTATAGAGTATTTCTAAAAACAACCTCCGCCAGCGAGTAATTTGGGCAAGCATCTTCCTATTGCTCGGCTTATCTGGCTGTTTATCTTAGTGGTCTTAGTAGAAAAGTCAAGAAGTTGGCGTGTAGGCATATTAATTAATACGACCATATTGCAGTCTTTCGCTCGATGTCATTATTCTTTAATAGTGCACATAGTTGTTGGAGTTTGGACCGAGGAAATGTTGCTGCAGGCCTGCAATTTATATTTAATCAAAATAATAGCTTATATATACATGCTCAAGTGCAAATTCCATGTGTATATAATATATTAATTTGGATATTTATAGTACATTTGTGTATAATCCTTTCTTTCAATAATCATCCACCTTGTGGTCAGCAACTGTGAAGCACTGAAAGGTTTAATCCGATTTCAGCTAAATAAATGGTATTGACACTTTTAGTTTCAGGTTTTAGTTTTAATTAATAAGCCTTGTATCATATTGCAACAAATTTGGGAAGGAGAAAGATGTCAAGGCCAATGTAAACGGACTTTATAGAGCGTAGATGGCTCTATATTCGGCGATGCTTCCTTTCACTATGCCCTTCCAAGACCTCTAAGGATGAAGAATAAATAGCTGAGGGAATGTCCTGTGGCTTCTATGACTTGAATGTAAAATGTAGTGAGGCGATCATCGGGTGATGGACAGCAGCCATTAAGAGTTGCAATGGAGCCATCTGCCAGCAGAGCTGCCATCTTGCGGGCAATAGTGGAAGGTACAATGCATGATTGTGCTGTTACCTAGTGTGTTTACAGAGATCTACTCCAAAGAGCAGATGTTCGGGTAGATTGTTTAACCTCGAATCAATCAGTGGCTCGAACTATAAAAAAAACCCAAATGGGGCACCGATTTCAAATGTATGCATCTCTCAAAAGATGGGTCAACGGAAACACTTTTGAACTTAATTTGGTTCAAGCAAGTAAAGTTCAAAATTACTATAACTTAATATATATAAATTTATATAAAAGGACAGCACAGGTTGATGGTTCATTGCTTTTATTATCACCATTCTTGATCATTTCTCTGCAATAACTTCATTGCTAGCACTACAGTACTACCGGGAAATTAGTCACAGGCACAATTATATTTATCTCGTTATCAGACGCCCTCAATTCAAGCACAATCTTCAAAATAAAACATCACTAAATTAAAATCACAACTGAACCCAATGCCACCTAGCAATATCACTTTTACTTTCTGTTTTTTTTTCATTCAATATCAAACAAAATCACAGTACCTCAAAATACAATAGAACAATTACTTGTTCTTTGCTCAATGAGAGAAAATCTAGAGCATACCATGATACAAAGTACTGCAGGAACAAAGTTATATCAATGAACTTAAATGTAAATCTCCAATGCAGATCTAACAATCGCCACGAGAAAAACAAACCAATTAGCAACAGGCAAATACCAAACAAGCATGATCAACACAAATATAATCGGAGAGAAAATGCATTGCACTGCACATCACAAAAATACAATCGTTATAGAATAAAGAATGAACAAACACTTTTACAAATAACAGAATCGCATGCACAAGTTTGTTGCAACCTAGCGAGTCAAGTAAAATTGACATTTTTTTTGTTTTTTTTCCTTTATAAGTTTATACACAATCAATTTTTCAATTCACTCTCTGCCCTACCACACTCTATAATATATATAGGTTTTGTTGAATTCACCTTTTCGCCATACCGTACATAATTTATAACAGAGGGGACACTATTTTGTGAGCGTTCGTTAAAACCAAAACAAAATATTGCATCTAGTAAGGCCTCTCGCAATAACTCCGCACTTTATATCGAAAGAGTTCTAAAAGAAGAAATGCGACACTTTCATATATAAACCACTAGGATGTGAAAGACTTGAAGTGTTGTATAAGCATAGCCAAAATATTGCACGATGTAACTTGACTTGAATTATCTAGAAATACTGGAATATCGATCCTTTGCACATTTATAATATTCGGCAATACATTGAGATTCTTTCCAGTATACTAACACATTTCAGCAGTAAGCAGATATATATCACAATTGCAAGGTATGTTAACTCAATAATTGTATTAGAAAACCAGAGTACGGTTCGATTTGATATCACAATAAGCTTTGATTTTGTTTCAACAGGTTTATCACAGGAGTACACGTGTATATTATCATACTGCACTTGAAAATCTGCATTCTTACATGTGTTATCACAGACGCAACTACAATGGGTTCGAAATACCATCAGCCTCATATACAGGTGTAAATATTCAGTTCATGAACTAAAGGTTCAATGATGAATAGTTAGCTAGGGGAGCTATCACGGATGAGGAATAATTATTAATGAAAATGAATAGACCCATGGCAATATAAACCGCGATGTCAATTTGTCTCATGCACATATATATGTTAGATTATGGTTTGCATGCCCTTACATTCACTCAGGAGAAACTCAGGAGGGAGAAACAGAAAATAGATCCATGGTATTTTGTACCCATTGCACAAGAAAACATGAAGAAATTATAATACAAAATCAATGATTAATAATGTCCATATTAGTTACGTTTATAACTTCAAAATGTATCACATCAAAATAAAATTGAATTAGGTGGACACACTGCATTCAAATAAAATATCAGAAGAAGTATTGAGAAATGTCCAGTTCCCTCTGTCAATAATTATCAATCAACTCTCAAACACTCAGCTCTTCTGTTGCCTCAAAATAATATGTTGGAAACAAACCACGATTACAAAAACCTAATCATGACTCAAGGGCATACTGAAAAGTCTGCAACGAATTGTACATGTCGTTCCATGTATAACACCGCAAGTAACATCGTAACTTATCCTATGTTGTTTAACAATGCATTAAAGAAGAAAAATTACATGCCTCATCCTTGGGTGAACAACATGATAAGCGGAAACGCATTGTCACACTGCTGCATTAAATACATTGGACTGTACCAAATTGTCTTAGCTTGCAAATAACTGGCCAGTTCTTTTTTATTTACATGAAACAAGGATGGTTGGATTGCTTCTCTTGATTTATGAAGGTTGGTTATCGAAAAGTCTTAATGTATGACGTAATATACAGAAGACATACAGAAGACTGTTTTATCACGAATATGCAAATCATATCTAAAACGATGAGAAGTAAACAAGCATTTGGAAGTCTCAGTCGATATACAAGACAATGCTGTTACTTGTTTCACTGCAGATTAGGTGTGGGGAGAAGTTATCCCTACCTGAATTAAGCCAACGGGGTCTAAAACGTATCAAAGATTACTTTGAATATAGCACCATCTTCCGCCATTATCAAGGAATCACAGAACAACAATTATCACCCCACAAATCAACATTAGTAAGACAGAAAAGGGCAGACATAAACTGCTTTTGTAGCTTAATACTGCCATACCACAGTTGCTCAAGAATCCAAATGTTAACAAACCCATAAAACTGTTATTCTATTTTTACTTTATTTTGTATTACCACATTGAATTCTAAGTCACTGTATATGTCCAATATGTTAACTCACTGATTCTATGTAATATCAAAACCGCCTTTTAAAAAAACCCGTCTGTAATTTAAAGCAAACTGGGGCAAGTGAAAAACCCTGAAAAGGGGAACTAGATAAGTCAGGATGAATAAAATCATTTTTTTAAAAAAACAGACAACTTTCATCAAATAGAGTAATGCGATTTTTTTGGCTCATTTACCCTCAAATTTGTCAGTAATTATTTTCTTTGGCAAATTTTAGTGCCCGAATACCTCAAAGATCCACCCCAATGAACAATTCTCATAATTGTTGTTGCATTAGTTCATTAAAAAAAAAGACAGAATATAGTATTAGGAAACACAGGCACTAGCATTTTGATGGAGAATCTTTGCGACTGATGCTCATGTATTTCTCACATATCTTGGGTATCTCATCATCCGTCATATGATCGATGGTGTACTCTTTCACATGCCTGATGCATCTCTCCAGTACAACTCGTGAGAAGACTCTTGTGTAGCGAGACTCGGGTGGTTTGACAAAGTGGAGATATGTGTGGGCCAACTCCATCACTGAGCAGGCCAGCAGCGATGGCTGATGCTGACAGATGGAGTAGCTCTGCAGGCACTGTTCCAGCATATAACGACCGAGAGCTCTAGTTAGCCTGGCGAGAGAAATGTATGTATGCGATAAGGGCAAATTGTTATACATGGAGTAGGTGAGAACGGTTGATATCCAAGTGTTCTTATTACTAGCAAGTTCACTTGAGGCTAATTGACTGAAGTCAATTAGCCCTGAGTTATGCAATGCTAGTACAAATGTATCCGCACGTAGAAATCGGAAACCTGTGTTTAAATAGAAAGCGAGTAATTATGTAATTTCCATATTTCACTTAGATATATTATTCCATTTCCCTGCGTTATTTCATTGAACACTTGTCCACCAACCACATCATATCTTTATTTCCTCAGAAGTTTCATATAGAAAAGCTACATAAAAAATATTTCTTTATAATTAAGGTTACCATGATTGGTTGTAATAGATATATTATAGCAACATGTGATAATGAAACCAGCATTCAGTCTAAGATCAAAGCTGTAATTAATGGGGTCATACTCATCACAACACCCATATAACCTCCCACTGCCTCTACCTAAAACGGAAATACTCAAAATGCCAGACACTGAAACAACCTAACCCCCACCCAAAAATCACTACCAACCTACAAGAACTTCAAAAACGCAATCAAATACAAGATGCACAGCTATGACTAACGTCATATAGAATTGCAATTGGCTACATATACATAAATGAGTACATGTACACGTACACACATACATGTATACATACACAAATACATATTATATGCATACATCATACATACATGCACCCATTCATGCATACATACACACCCATGCATACATTCATACACCCATTGTATACATACACGCAAGCACACACATGTGTACATACACACAAATATATATAAACATGTATAATGTATGTACGTACATGCATACATAATGTATTAACCTAAATACATGAACAAATGAGACTATTTCAAAGTATGTAGTTATCAAGTAAAGAACCATTCTAAATTTCAAGTAAGCATGTGAAAGTTGTCAGTGAGTGTCCAATGAACCACTTATTGGAACTCTTTCTGGACTTCATGATTTATGATTAGTCTTACCACTGTATACATTGCACAACTGTCTGTGAGTTAATATTTTGGCAAATATAATTTTCACATTGTAACAAAATTATTTGGGGGGGGGGGGGGGGGGCGCAAGTGCTCCCCTTGCCCCCCCCCTACTTGGTTCCGCCACGCCTGGGTATCAGAGTCATGATTAAGTCAATCATGACTCCGATCCCAATATCCCGTACATTCTGTGTACTCTCTAAAGTGATACGTCCAACTTTTTCTTCATACTCAATATGTCAGAAGATTTAGTTTCCAATTTCGCGGGACTAATACTTTTCTTGGGCACAATCACTCAATAACTCATACTGTCCCTATACCAATGTACATTTCCTTCATCGATATCCACTTGGTTATGCACTTGTCAATTGAATCCCCCACCCCCCCACCCCCGGGTAGGTAGGGGAATGGTAGGGGAATGTCTGAGAAAATATCCCCCCACCCAGGCGGAGATTTCCCTTAGTTTACAGCAATATAGAGTGGACGGGTAGGGGAATGTCCGCCAATACTCGTTTTATACCTTGGTTTGCAAGAGAGGAATAGCATTGCATAAAACATATCAGATGGTAAGATGCACTGGCTAAAGGGGGACCCACACATGAATTGACATGGGCCGATTTCAAAACAGAGCCGATTTCAGCACTCCCAATGTTTAAAAATGTGAAATTGATAGGGCAGAGGGTGGGGGCAGTAGGCTTCCTATCACCAAAAGAGAGCCTAGATAGACTCCATTGATGAAAAAACAAACTCCTAGGGGTGTGGGGGGCACGCATATACCTACAGGAGACTTGTGACATATCCCCTCCTCCATCACCCCTTACCCTAACCCCCTCAACAACCCCCTCTCATGAGCCCTCCCCCCACCCCCTGGGACCCCATACCCTAACCCCTACCCTAACCCTAACTCCAACACTAAAGGATCTTGACATTTCTTGTATAGGGTACACTCAAATTAGAGTACCCCATAATGTTAAGCACGACATGTTCACGCCTTACACTATTGAAACACTATATAGCAGGTGGTTGCAGCCTGTATGTTCAAACATGACAGTCACTGGAATTGGGGTACCCCACTTGAAGAGTCCCACATCATGTTCAGCAAGTCGGGTCCAGGGATGACACTGTTGAAACACTATATAGAGGGTGGTTGCAGCCTTTAGAGTTCAAACATGACACTTAGTGGAATATAGTTTCCCATATAGTTCAGCAAGTCATCTTCAGACATGGCACTCATGAAACACTATATAGGAGGTAGTTGCTGTCCACACATGTATAGATAGTGGTTGCAGTTTGTATACAGTATGCCTTTGTAGCTGCTGTCCAAAACACTGGGGGGGGGGGGGGCTAGTTAGGGGTTGACTCTCTTAATGGGGCCCACACATGGCTGATTCTAAGCTGATTTGTATGTAGATGTTAATGTCCTAGCATCTTTATTCAAAATATAACAATTTAGCAGCATTTAAAATAGCATTATACCAGCTGTGGCCGTTTTCTATCATATGTCAATGCTAAGGATTGCTGTCTGACAGCATTACATTGCCGATGTCAGATGCCAGATGCCAGAATTCACTCACACCTTTAACTGTGAATGCTGAGCGAATTTAGGCAACCAAACCATTGAAAACTGTTCTGAAACATGACAGATGCTGTCATCTCCTAATGTTGACCAATTACATAGCTTAATTATTCAGTAGGATAGGTATAATAGAGCAATTGGTTTGATTCTTTATTTTCTGCTGTATTCTTCCTATCCTTCTCTACAGCCTTGGGTACTGTGAGTTCCATTTATTTTACCAATTGTATTGCACTATTTGTACTTTATTTCAGAGATTATTGTGATTTGATTTGATTTATGTGTGTATATTGTGTATAGCCTAGACCAGGTGCTCTAGTGCTGAATATTTGCCCCCCCCCCCCCCCCCCCCCAGTAGAGTGGGAGAAGAAAGTTCCTCCCCCATGAGAGGGAGATGTATTGAATGATTATTATTGATATTTGTGTTTATTTGTGAGAGAAAGTACATCTCTTGCCTTCTATTGGTAATTATAGTTTGGTTTCCTTACACATTGAGTCAGGTATTTTGGGTTACTTTAATATATCCAGTATATTCGGCTATATATGATACAGGTCTACCTTTATGCTTATATAATCAGGTATTGAATATTCATTGGTGACATATTGATTTATATTGCATTATTATGTAATGAGTGAGAGTTGAGTTCATTAACATAGCCTATATTGAACTATCTTTACTACCTAGAGAGCTAAGCTACCCCTATATTATATCATTAGATCTTATCTTTATATTATGTAATATTACCTAACAGCAACTGAGACTATTAGGCTATATTATTTTGTATTATTGTTTATTTAGAATATCTATCATTATCATTGTTATCATCCTAGAATATCATATTTCGATATCTATTGGTATTAGTCTCTATTACCCTTAGTTATTATTATGTCATCATATCATATCCTATTTGCATATCTCCCCATATTAATGTGTATGATTACAGGTTCATAAGTTAGATATTATCATTATTCTCACCTCACTCACATTGTCTTATATATATTGTCATTGTTCTTTATCCTTCCATATACCTTTATACCTCCCCTGTGCACGACGGACATTGTTAAATTCCCTTAATAAAAGCCAGTCAGAGAAAGCTTAAGATCCGATTCATATTATCATTACATAATTTAATAATTACATAATATATATAATTTAACACAGCACTTACATATACATGAGTATATATCATATACATATATAAATGAATACATATATGAATGAATGTATGAATGAATGCATGGGTGTATGGATGTATGCATGGTATATGAATGTATGCATGGGTGTATATATATGTGTATGCATGGGTGTTGATGATGTTTAGAATTCAGATATGATTAATGAAAATTCAAAAATATTTTTTGTCCAGCTCTACAGAGCTATGTCAACCAAAAACACCATTTGCAAGACTTTTTTTTATGATGGCCCTTATATTTTTGTAATATTAATTTAAGATATAATCATTCTTTGTAACCATCTCATATATTTGCTATGTTAGTTTGTCTAAAAAAAGTGTCCTCCGAAAAAATTTGCCCCAGGGGGGTCGGGGATTTACAGGAATTTCTTGCCCTGGGGGGTCGGGGATTTCCTCAAATTTCCCAAAAGACCAAGGACATTCCCCTACCTACCCGGGGGTGGGGGGGTGGGGGTTGCAATTGACAAGTGCATTAAAGTAAAATCAAATAGGCCATGCAACTTGACTTATAAGCATTTGACACTTCAATAATTATAAACACCGTCTCAAAACCACTTTACTATTCATAACCACCAGTTATCACTGAACCAGTCAGGGTCTAACTGACTGTGAGACCACAGTCACCACCACCACCCCACCGGTCCACTGAAAACGACGCTCAATGCCACCACCAATAATACCTATCACTGCTCACTGCCGACGCCGCCACCACCACACTAGTGCAATTAAAAATCACAAGAAGTCAAG
The DNA here is from genome assembly GCA_942159475.1 of Sthenelais limicola. Lineage (NCBI taxonomy): Eukaryota > Metazoa > Annelida > Polychaeta > Phyllodocida > Sigalionidae > Sthenelais > Sthenelais limicola. The sequence goes on along the minus strand of OW804096.1, from coordinate 107,678,377 downwards.
CAGAAACTTCCCGCTGACCTGAGAACACATTCACATCCACCACCTGCAGACCAAACACCCAAAGCAGACACAGGCCACGCAGAAACTTCCCACTGGCCTGAAAATGCAAACCGCCTGATACCTTAACAGATACCAAAACCAACACCATAATACCTACGCCACCAAACAACACAAAGTAGACACACGCCATGCAGAAACTTCCCGCTGGCCAGTGAAAAAATCACACACATATATGCATCCCACCTCCCCGGACCGCCCCACCCCTCGATTGAAACTATTATATGAACACCCACATTCCCATGTCTAAAATGTCCTAGCGTTAAGAAATCCTAGCAAAGCATCTATTAGGGTCAGTTAATTTAAGGCCTGCATACACATACCCGATTTTTAAAAAAAGCGACCCGATTTGGGCTGGCCCGACCCAGGATTTCAGAAATCTTGTAGATCTTTAATCAGTATTTTTTTGTATTTTTGTATTTTTTTGGCAATAAAACAGTGTTTTTTTCCCCTCTAGAATTTAAAATATTGATGCTAGATATGCAAAAGTGGGGTATTTCTGATGTATATCCCATTGGGGAAGCAGGCTGAACTGATTAGAATAACTCCAGACCAGGATTTCTCTTTATAGATTCAAAAATCTATTTTATAGTCATATGTCGACCAACTGATGCATGAATTGCTCATATGCGCTTATTAGATCATATATCAGCTGACACAGCAGTGGGCAGAAAACCATGGCACATCCCGAACTGAATTTATTCCGTGAGCCCACATCATGATATTGTTTGATGGTACGATCTCCTGCATTTCAAACTTGATCACTCTTATTCTTTACTTTGCTGTATAAACATCCTGAATAAAAGAATAATGGTATTTGTGGTCCGAATGAGATTATAATGGCATTTTGCTGGTTGGAGCGAGAGGCTTTCCCTCAGTTTAAAGGGACTCTCTCAACTTTGAGCTTAGACTGCATTGTGGGTGTGGGTGTTGCTACATCTTGCCTACATGTTCTGGTACGCCCAATGCTAATTCAAGTAGCCCGATCAAAACCCAATATTCCATATACTACTCACGCGCAAGCGACCACACTTTGTGAGTAGTATAGAGAAAGCCACGGTTGAACCGGGCAGCGAGCGCGTTCAAGTACGCAGAATGAAAAGCTTTGTGGATGCATTCTAGGCTGTTCACATGTAAGCATAAGCGCATGTACAATGTTAATGAATTATTCAATTTGCTACTCAGACTCATCTGATTCACTGTATGTAGTATAAGCTAAGCAAAATTGGCAGTGGCTGATGAAATTAAACTCCATTTTGAAATGACAAAATCAATGCCTATCAATAGCGGTACTTTGTGACTCTTAGCGCACTTTTCGAACTTATCTTGACACAATCCTGTACATAATGCGATGTATACATGTACATGTACATGTACATATATCCATTTTGAATATATCACATTCTTGGATATATAGGAGAATCATTCATACATGAGGTAAACAAGAAAATGATTTTCTTTTCCATATTAATAAAACATGATATCATACTTGTCTGGATGGTAGGATATACGCGTTTTAATTTACAAAACTAATGAAGATTGTGTGAATGTGCCTATGAAGAAAAAATCGGACGTATCATTTTAGAGAATACACGGGATATTGGGATCGGAGTCATGATTGACTTAATCATGACTCCGATACTCAGGCGCGGCGGGACCAGGGTGGCAAGCATAGCAATATAATATTTAACAATTTATCACTATTCATCACGATTCATCACCAAATTCATATCCCTCATCTTAGAGATTTAAGATATTTTTGTAAAAGTTTAAAATATGCACAAATGAAAATGACAGATGGTAGTCGCCAGATTTGGTTTATAGTATTCTTAAGTTGTACCTAAAAGCATCTCACCATAATAAATGTAAGAAAAAAATCATAAAATTATTTTAGATCCCAATAAGGATAGATTTAACACCCAAAATAATGCCTAAAATGTGTCCAAGTCTAAGGGAAAAACCTGCGGGGCCCTAGGCGGGCCCCAGACCCCACGCCATATGGGCTGGTATAGCCTGGGTTATTGCATACCACATTAAATTGTAAGATTTATTCAATATTAGTATATATGCGCATTCTACAACCGGGAGTTCCATATCTGTGATGTAGTCCTACATCGACGGGACGTTTTTATGACGTCACGCCAGGGACACGCTAAAAACAACAACGTTTTATCAACGATCGTTTCCGCTGGTAATAATCCATACAAATGAACAATGAAAACATCTACAGAAAGGGAAGAGTCAGATCTACAAATGCATCAGGTCAAATCAATGTAGGTTTAAATATTCCTGAATATTCTCTTGATTGTTTACATGCTAACTTTTCCGGCCTACTCGACCGCAGTCCTAGCCTAGAGAGGTCTACCTGTGTTGATTGTTCCCCTAAAAAGCACAACACAAATGAACAATGAAAACGTCTAAGGAAGAAGAGGGCACATATACTAATAAACTTATGGTACTCGTTCTACACGGGCAAGATAAAATGTAGAACTCGTTTTCAGGCAGAGTGATAAACACTCAGCCTTCGGCTCCGTGTTGGTTATGGTAGTATAGGCATATATAAGTATGCCCCGTTTCCTGGTGAAAGTATTGTGTGTGTGTGAAATATTTCGATTCTATTATAGTATTAGAGGGTAATGTAAATTCACTCCCCCCCCCCCCCCACACACACACACAACCAAAATAAAGTTTGCCTTCCCCCCCCCCCCCTCCCAAATATTATATCTGTTCCGCCGCGCCTGATACCAACATCCCTCCACCCGCAACATTGATGGGGAATTTTCCTGCGCTTGTCCTTAATTCTTTTCAATAGATATTTGCCTTTGTTGTACTTCATCAAAATTAATGTAAGTTGCTGCCACCGTGTGACAGCTTGCCACAGAAGACTGTCCCATTTGCTTTCCCCCAACATTCCCAGGAGTTCTGAACGGGGCTGGTGGGTAATTCATTGTCACTGACAGCACAGCCACTGCGTATGCAAAACGCCTACTGGTCATGCGGAATTAATGCGAAGAATATAGAACTTAAACCATTTGAATTCAATAATAGAAGAACTTTGTAGGCAAATCCGTAACCCTAAGAAGTTTTGTTAAGAGAGATTTAAAAAATGTTTTCATGTTCTGTCAGTTCACATCTTCCAGAGCAAACCATAAATATTCAGCTCCATGAGGCTATTTGAAACTATACTTGTACCGAGCAATATCCTGTAAAGACTATTGTTCGTTGGTTAACCATTTTGCTTCTGTTATAATGATCGACTTGCCGGAAGAATTGGGTATCATCTCATCCACGACATTCAGACCAACACTCATAATGAGAAGATCAAATTAAGAAAAACTTACATCATGTAGTCCCTGTTTGATCCAGATAGGTAAGCTTTTCTAAGGCATGTTGCACAGAAGAACTCGAAGAAGTACTGAGAGGTAGGCACGAACAGATCAAAATTAATCCGAGTCAGGACAATGAGCTCAAGCTGAAGAAGCTGAGAAGTACTGAATGCATAACAACATAACTTGATCAGCTCGTTTTGGTCTGGTGGTGTGACTTCTTCCTGTTTGTAAATATACAAAGTCTGAGGTAATATTTGGGTTATACATTACATATATGACTGTGTTAATCATGAACGATATTATATTGTAATGAAATATAAAATAACATACATTAAGAATTAGGTGAGGCAGTTATACTATCAATATTAACTAATATTGATCTAAATTTTGACTAGGACACCATATTGTCGCGTTCATTCCCGATACATCATATAAAACATCTAAACTGGAGTCAAATAGAAATATAAAGATACCAGAAAAGCTCGTAATTGGAAAAGTTGTTAAGACTTTATTGATGTGAATAAAGTTCAGAAATAATTTCAGCTGTCCTTAAAGTTTCATATTTAATTTGAAAATTGGAAAAAGTATTCTGATTTGAATAGTCAAATCGTCAGGGTAGGCCATACCCTCTAATAATATTCAGATATTGGGTTCTGCAACTGTGGTTGGTTCCACCAGGTGGCAGATAGGTTGCGCCGTTGACTTGATGACTAGCAGACAGAGGGAAGCATCATCGGAGGAGCCAGAAAGCTAGAATTGTCACCGCTTTGTCTAGCATAAGCCATATAGTACTTCACTGAGTTGGTTGGCAAATGAATCTATGAAGGGAAGATACCCGGGGAATGGAAAGTTTCCTCTATCCCATTATTACCGAAGGATGGCAATCCCAACAATATAGACAGCAAGTGCAATATGGCTTTACTATTTTAGAAAAAAAAAAGGATAGACTACGGGTGCGGTGCATGAATTTCTGGAACATGTGATTATATCATTTATTGGATAATAATTCGAAATGCCTTTCTACGGTTTCTCACGAATTATTTTTTTACATAAATTTAAAGGACTGGGAGTAGGCCCGAAGTTGAGGAATATGATATCCAATTTCTTATAAGTAATAGGAAGCAATATAATATGTCAAGAAGATTTATTTACATCAATAGACGTGGTTCCGAACTACCAAGGGAAGCGTATGGGATCATTAATGTTTATTATCATATATGTAAAGACCTGCAGAATAGAAATTCTGAAGGTAAACTTGTACTTTATGCCGACAATTTAGTAAGTGATAATTCGGCAAATGTTAAATCCAGAACAGATAATTCGGAATTACACGTACGAGTTCCAAATTGTATAGATGTAATCATTGATGCAAAAATTGTCTAGAATTAGATAAAAAGAAAACGAAATATCAAATATTTAGTAGAGGTATCATTCCGGAAGACCATGCATACACCTCTGATTTGTGAAAATGAAGGTATAGCAAGAGCAAGAACTTTGAAATATTTAGGAGTTATTATAGATGAAAATTTGTCGAAGAACCCTCAAGCTAGAAGATTTACATGAACGCATGTTAATTGGGCTCTATCTGATATTACAAGAAGCCTAGGTGGTTCATGAATGGCAAAATTAGTTGGTTATAATGTAAAACATATGTATTACCATTATTAGAATATGCTAGCCAAAATTATTATCATAAACTGCAATAAAGGTTTAAGCATGAAATTGCAGATTCTATTATGTAACAGAGCAAGGCTAGCCTTCGATAATGAAAAATCAAGAACAGAGCTTTATAATGTGGGAAAGATAAAATCCGCTTAAATGGAGAAGAAAGATCGCTGTTTTAAAAATTGTGTTTGCCAAGAAACGGTCGTATGCAGATAGATCCATCAAGAATATAGTATTAAAAAGTAGAATAGGAATTAAATTTAAAGTAAAATACTGAGCTGAAACAATTGCGGGACATACAGCTCAATTATGGTTAATAACTGGGAACTTACATTATAATACTGGTATCTGGCCAATGATTTTGCCAGAATCAATCAAGTAAATTCTTTCCCACTCTCCCCGGGTCCTGGGCGCTTCCATATTGTCCCATGTATGATACTATGATACTAAAATGGGCAAAGAAGCCTATATACAATAACACCTCCTTACAAGTGACGGATGTTTGTCTTGCTATACTGACGTCATTCTCACACAGAACTCTGGGAATATGGTAGCTGCCTGCGTTCCGGATAATAGCAAGTTTAAGTACTAGAAAGGACCTTCCGATGATTTATAGATGAATGAATTACATATTACAACCTACTGAACATCATATTATAGTTTTTCTCAAAGTCTGAATATGAGGAACCCAATGTTCTCCTTTAACACAGGTATACCAAAATCAGGAAGAATGAGGCGGAGTGCATTTTATATAGGGGGAAAGGTTTGGAACCAGTTGCCCTAGTACATTAGAAACAAGGAGAATGAGAAGGATACAGAGAAAACAAGCGATTCCTTGGACCGGCACGCTGGAATTGCACTGTAATTGTAATATACAAGAATATACATCTACGTATATATTCTGTTCTTCGACGAAGATGATTTCAATATTCGGCTTGTAAATTAGCTCAAACTCCACGCTGCATGCACTACATATGGCATAGTTGAGGAAAAGCTCTACTGAAATGCTTCGTTAATATTTATATTGTGTTGAATTATGTTTACATCCCTTTGCATGTAGTATTTCTAAAGACCTGCAATGGTTTCTTACCATTTTTGCTGCAATAAGGAAAGTGGTGATACCGAGAAGCTGGAAACAGTCCCTTGAAATTGGGGTGGTGAGGAGAAATCTATCCATCACATTGACTGCGAGGAAAAGTGTCTCTTGAGAGAATTTGAAATGATGGTTCAACTTCGTCAACCAGTCAACCAGTACACCACGCATATAGGGACTGACCTAAGGAAATAAGGATAAGCAAAGGTTTTTTACCTAAATAACCAAAGAATAATTGTCTTACCCGCCTTGTTACTGAACGTTTCAGGGAATAAAATAAGTAACATTATACAACGTTTTTTTCTATATTTTGTATACATTAAGTATCAATAAATGCATGCTGTTTGGTTGCGTGTTCTACGTTCTTGTAAACCGTATTGATGATGATACATTAATTAACAACTGCAAATGAATATTTTCTATAAAAATATCGTTGTTAAATTGATGGTCTTAGCTGAAAACAGTGCACGCAATTTTGTATAATGTTACGACCAAATAAAGTTATTTCATGAGAAAATGTTAAACCAATGAATAAGAATTCTCCTGCTAAATGTTACTCTCCCCATTATAAAGTAATTACCGTACTTGAAACAAGAACGCATCACCGCAATTTGTATGTTTTTCCAAATATAAATAAAGTATGTTTCCATGATGTATATCAAATATATCAATAATAAACGTTTTCAACTTCTTCAGTGGTTTTGAATTTACCTGGGGTTGATTCCGAAGACTGAGGAGAGGATGAAATCTCATCTCCCGACTGAATCTGAAAAGATAGGCGTCATGTTCATAGGGTGTGAAACCCCCAGAATAATCGATCTCGTCATCTTCAACATACAATTTCAATGAGTTTGACCACCCTTTGGCCTCAGGGCTTTCAAACATACAGAGACCAGGTGAGCCGTCCGGGGTTGGAGGTCGGTGCTTGTCACTGAGTGAAACTAAGCCGATATGTGCAGGTAAACGTTGTGGAGATGTAGAAGTTTGAGAGCTGGGAGGGGAGGGAACGAGATCCTCAATGGTATCCTGGTGGTAATTACGAAGCACCTCTGTTGTGCTCCTGGAAGAAGGGCGGGACTTCTTGATAGGGGAGTTGTAGAACTCGATAACTGTATCATTACTTCTCCGTTTACGGTTTAACATGCGTGTTTTTCTTTTATCAGAGGAGTCAATACCGTCATGAAAACTTGGCTGAAGCTCTTTCTTTTTGTTATTCTTGGAAACGTCTTCTAACAGCTCCTCTATCAGGCCCATGACTGCCTCTTTCTTCAATGCCCTTTTGGCGGCCAACCGCTCGCTTCTAGGTCGGCCATACGTCAGCGACACTTCTATGTCTACATTTTGCATTTTGATAAGAGACAGCCTACGATACCTTTAAAGGTGAATAGACGAACTTCGAGGCAGAGCCGACCACCCTTGTCTACTCACGCTGTCCCTTTTTAGTCGAGTGCGTCTCTAAATTCCAAACACGGCGACATAGAAGTGACCGTTCTTCTCCCCATGTGTAGGACTGACCTTGATAACTTTGGTTTTATGGCCTAGATCGACGCCTAGATCGACGCCTAGAACCAATCGGAGGGCCAGGAATGATTGAGCCCAACCGGCGATGTTGTTAATTTCTGTCTGTAACAAGCTCGTGTGTTTTCCCCCATTTCCACTTTGGCTTTGTAAGGACAGCGGGTTTAAATAATCATTGGCAATTATTATAGTCGTTATGGTCTCTTATTCAAATGGGTCCACAAACAGGGACATGTCTTCCGAAGATTTATTACGGCAGCCCTGTCCCCAGTTTTCAAACCGATGTTATCGTCTTATGATCGGGGTAGTTAAAAATTCGATGGCGCCTTGCTAGAATGAATGAATGAATTCTTTATTTGAGAGTACTCAAAATGGATACATGGTTCTGAAAAGCGTTTTCCATGTCTTCAAGCTTGCACCGTTTTCTAACTAAGAGGCAGCAAAAGAGTATTAATTAACGCATTCATATATACGATTTTATATTTCAAAATCTTCCACCCTAGGTGGTTTTATCCATTCTGGGGAGAACAAATTTAGGTGAATACTGCCACGCCTACCTACTATAATGCATTCATATATGGTCGATTCAAGCGAAATGGGGGCCATTATGTGTTTTCCATAATTTTATCAAATCATTATCATTTTTATATCATAAAATAAAGATGGCTAAAGGATGAGAACCCCAAATTTTTAGCTCTTAACTCCTGAAATTCTGGGAACTAGTGGTGGTAGAAGTTTTTGTATTAACCATTAGAGATGGATTACGAATGACATCCCCCTAGATTGAATATAATGTAGTGATATCGGCAGGTTTGTTTCCCTTAACCGCATTTCTATATAATATAACAAATGGAACAAAAGGCAGTCCCTACCTGTTCGCAAAAGGTTTTATTCATGAGAATTTGTCAGCTTATCTGCTCAACACCATCCTACCTCTGTCCGAGGGTCTTGGGCCTCCTAGCCAGCTAGGTGACCCTCGACCGCAGGTGTCTGAGGCAACATGTAAGGTTCAGTAAACATTTCACAAGCCAACGTAAGAGTAACACAGTGATTACTATAAGAATAAGAACATTCATCACAGTTAGAATAATAAGGTAGACCCAGGTTGCCGTTACTCTAGCAACAACAGGTCGATGAAGGTCGATACAACGATAATATATATATACATTGATGTGAGTAGAGGGTGGAATTGGGTATATTGACTCTTTAGCCAATGTGGGTACTTTAAGATTTATAATTTAACACTGTTAATCAATTGTCAACATTGAGAACCAAGGTGAAACTAGAATAAATAGTTGTTGGATCTTCATAAATATATATCTATTATGGATGATCAACTGTATTGAATGTCGGAAATATCTATCTACTATGGATGATCAACTGTATTGTTGGTCGGTCGGAATTCTTGAGATATGGGATTGTAATATGCAAATTGATATCAGTATTGTCTAATTATATATGGTGCATAACATCGAGGTTGTCAAGTAATATCATCTTTATCAACTTTCTGATAAGTAACCAGTAAATGGAGATAGTACAAGACCACGGGTAAAATAAGCAGTACAGCTTAGAATGAGCAAAGAAATGTATAGCTTACACATGTAAACTACAAAATGGGTGAGATATCAAGATGTGATATCCTAATATGAGAATAAGAATCATCAATACCTTAACATTTGTACATAACATAGAGATTGTCAAGGAATATCTTCATTATCATTACATAGTAAATAAAGAATAAGTGGAGATAACATAGAAATACAAGTAATATTAAGCAGTCCAACTGCAAAATTGCAACAAGTTTCTATTACTAATGAAAACTGAACTATCTAATTTTACAATGATAAGCTTGACTTGAATTTATTTATGTACACTGACATCACAGATGAAGACATCAAGACATCAGCAAGACATGAGGATGATATATAAAGAACTTTAAAACTCATGAAAAGAGAAATACGAACAATGATAGACTCAATTGACTATAATAATAAATAAGAATAAAATTGCTGAAACAACGAACAATCAGAGACACTATGAAGGAATTAATGAAGCAATTATTTATTTATTTTAAGGGTCGCCAGGAAAACCTAGTTTTAGAGGGTGTTCACCCTATTTTAATGCATTACAATATATGTACAATTTTTGAATGTGAAATCGTCATATGTATAATATGTGTTGAAATAAAAATGATTATATATATATAACAGCTAGACTTGCTTGCTGTTGAACATAAAATGCACAGATAAAAGGTATAATATGCTGCTACCACTTTGCTAGATGGAAATGGGGCCTCAGGCCCCATAGCGGCCAGCGACCAGTACTACTTTGTGCTCCGGTGTGCGGTAGTGATGTGTCCAGCGTACCGCCGCGCACAACGATTTAGTCCCGTCATATAGAGAACAGTCAGCCGAGTATATACTCGCTTTACAACATTAAAACTCAATTCTCCCCAAACTCATTACATTTTAAATTCCAAGTTACTCTACAAAGCTAAAGAAATACTAATAATAAGCACTACAGTACTTTTGACTTCGAAAGAGCCGTTGCAACGGGTCCCTATAACAACTTTTACCATTTTCGGTACTTCCTGTGAGCTAGGATTACGTTTACATCCTTGGTGTCTGCAACTCGTAACTAATCTGGCTGAATAGTTTGGAATATCTCACTGACAAGCATCAATTCCTCCAAAGGTAAGTTAAGTCTATTCGCATTATTCTGTTTGAATAAACTGATTTCGGGAAATCACATCAGATATGTTATAATCTTCCCACTACAACTTGCTATATACTGAGCCTGCCTTGGCTTAGCCTTAGCTTGGCTTTAGCTTTACTGGTTGGGTGGGGAGTTGGCGGGAGTTGGGTGGGGGGGGGGGGGGGTCGGCGGGAGTTGAGGGGGGGGGGGGAGGGTCGGCGGGAGTTGGGGGGGGGGGGGGTCGGCGGGAGTTGGGGGGGGGGGGGGGGGGGGTCGGCGGGAGCGGGGTCAACAGGAGGGAGTTGGGGGTCAATGGAAAGAGAGGGTGTTGTCTGTCGAGGGAGGGAGGGGGTTGGCAGGAGGGGGGGGGGGGTTCGGCGGGAGTGGGGAGGGGGGGGGGGGCGGCGGGAGGGGGGGGGGGCAGGTGCGGGGTCAACAGGAGGGAGTTGGGGGTCAATGGAAAGAGAGGGTGTTGTCTGTCGAGCGAGGGAGGGGGTGGAGGGGGCGCCGGGGGTGGGGGGGGGGGTAGGGGAGAATGGTAGGCCTACTTTCTCCCCTCTGTCTTTCTCAGTGCTGCCAACTTCTACGATTTCGCTGTAGTAACTACAATTTCAGCATCAAAACTATAATATGATGCTGTTTGACCCAAACTACGATTTTGTGCAAATTTAGGACCTCGTCCTCTTCATAACTCACCATTGAACATTAGATTTCAAATAGTTTTTTTAGTTCCAGCCAAGTTTTTTTTTACTTGGGTTGTTAATCTATTCCACATTGTGGACCCTTGCACTTGAGGTGATTTTCTTAATTTTTCTGAGCTTGGTATGGCACATAAAAGGTTTGGGTCATTAGCCAGCCTCATTCGTCGGGGCATATTCTGATCTGAACGTATTTCAAAAATCCAATTTTGAGGTAAAATTACTCCCAGAATGCATCATTTAACTCCTAATTTCAACAAACCTCTAGAAGGGCCTCATGTCTTTGGTGCAAAGCGTCCTAGACATACTACAATTTGGGATCCTCACATTTTGGCAGCTCTGCTTTCTCCTCTTTCTCTGTATCTCTTGCCTCTTTCTCTCTCTTTCCCTCTCTCTTGGGCCAGAGTATGGGGCTACTTGAAACAGGAGGGCAACTTGAGACAAGCAAGCTGGACAATAAAATGTTGCCAAAAGTCTAATATAAATTTGTGAATGTTTTTTACTGTATTTTTTTTATAAAAGGAAAAATATTTATTATTTTTGCAAAGTAAATCGGCAGGGTAGGTCATTTAATTAAACCATAGATTATTACTCATTATTTCTTTATGACAATTATTGAACTCTTAATAATAATTAACTTCTCCCCGACCCCAGTAATCTTTTGAAAGAATTCTCTCTAAATGGTGCATTGGATATGAATGAATATACTTTAGTTCCTGTATTTTAAGGATATTTTACATAATCGGCCATTTCTAAGTTTAAACATTAAGGAGGCTGGACACAATTCTGTGCTGAGGGATAGCGTGCGATTTGTTGGTCGTAATTTGCCATTATACAGTCGTCATATTCTCTCTTTTGCAACATATCTAGTCCTGTAGTTTACAGACAACTCTCCACAAATCATATTGAAAAACAAAATATGACTAGGTTTATGCTGTTTGTTAAAGTATAAATGGTTTCTGTAATGGTTTCCGACATTCTGTCATGTTTTACGACATATGTATGGTTTAATTCCCTAGCTAAATCTCGCACAACTTTTTTTGTTTACAATTCCCCGACAGCCTAGTGTTACAGGGTAAAACATGGAAATTTCTGTTGAAATCAATATGTATAAGATACGTAAATGTTGTAGAATCGATCAGAAAAGTATTATTTAGGTCTAGCTGATCTAACTTAGTGTTGACAACAGCAAACAATGATGTAAACAATCAAAATTACGGCAAACACGACCTCCTACTCAACCTTGACATGACACTTGCCAAGTTGTCTACCAAAAAGTCGAGTGTGGGGACCCCCAATATATTATACTGTTTTGTAATCTAAACTGTTCTGAGAATATGATATGTGAACTTGAAAGAAATCTGATTATTTTTTTCTGGTGAAATAATCATGCGAAAATGTGTTGAATTATGACATTTTCCCATAGCTGCCTATAGTTAAGCATCCTGCAGGAGATCAGCCCCACAGTGGAGAAATAAATATGGAAGGATCCTTAATAAATAGCATTTTTGAATTCAGGATACTTGAAACTAATTTAGGGGGAAATCTGATGACTTTTCGAAATTGTGGCCAGCCTCCTTAAACATCAGATATCTCACGGATTCCATTAATTATTGGACCGAATGTCATCAAATTAAAAAGATTCTCTTTCTGATTCTCTTTGTTCATCAACATTGAGCTTCAATGAGTTTTAGGACATCATACAGGTGGTACAAACACTTAAAATAACTCTTTCACTCTTCAATTTTTCGAAGATTTTCAAAACACTGAGTATTTAATATATGGGAATAAACTGGAAAATTTCTCAGGGCAACCAAAAACTCTGGCAGGCAAACAGATTTTGACAGTAGGTTACCCAGTGGGGCAACCTATTTTTATTCCTTATTACGACCACTGTTAAAATGTCTGTCTAAAGTAACCCCAAGGTGTTGGTAACTTGAGACAGTTTTTAGATAGCCTTCCTCTAAAGAAAAGCTAAATTAGAAATCTCAATCCACTCTGGGAGAAGAGAAAAACAATAATATCTTCAGATGGAAATGAATATAGGATTGTAAAAGCGACAAAATTGAAGCTTAATATCCAGAACAAATCTAATGATTCCAACTTCAATCCTCGATCAGTAAATTATAATTTCATGAAAAGAATCTGTATGAATACATGTTTCCGACGAATACACGATAAAACACTGGCTGGAAAATACTAAATTTATTGTCGACCATTGTCTCCTGATGAAAAGATTTACTATTTATTTCATTTATATTAAGGTATTTAATTCAGAAACGATGTATCAATAAATACACAATTCCATACGAATACATCATTGAACTGATGTATTCGTATGGAATGGTGTATTCATTGGAAACGCTTATGGGGTTTTATATAAATGTGCTTAAGTTTTGAACATATATTTGCAAGAAAAGGTATTAAAAGTCCACATCTTGATATCAGGATTATTAATAAATTGGGTTATGACAAAAGAAAAACACTCCATACAAATACATGTATTCGTATGGAATGTTTGACCATGCAGGCTCCAATGATTTGGACGCTTGTACCTGGAAAAATAATTGACCCAGGTTGTGGCAAATTGACAGTCATATAGCCCGATGTAGGTCCTTTCTTCCTTATAAGTATGGAAAGAATCAAAGTATATCTTTATTTTTACCAAAAATCTCAAAATCACACTAAAATGTCTGGAATCGACCGTATATATTGAAGATCACAACAATTAAAAACTACATCTCTACAACTCAACAACTTCTTACTTCTTAATTACCAAGTTAACAAGGGTGCTCTGAAGCACTAATTAACACCTTTGTTACAAAGGCCTTGATCAAGTTTCTTGTGTTCAAAAGTGTGGAACCCTGTGCCAGTAATTTATTCTATGTCATTCCAATGACAGTCATGCATCAAGATCTGCTAATGAAACTCCCCTATTATGGTGGTGTTCGGAATTGTGTATGGGCTTCACTCTAAGTTATAACAGTGGTTTAATCTAAAATATGGTTACTTTGCTGACAAGATCAAGTCGTTAGCGTTATTTCGATGTCAGACATATCACTAATTAATTCCCAATGGTAAAATAAAGTAATGAAGATGATTTACAAAGTAAAAGGTAACAATGCCTATTCCCGCACAGATTTCAAAGGGTCTTGGTAGCACCAAACATGGCCGAATTTTCCATCGGACAGGCCAACCATCAAAACTCAAATATTTCACTAGTCCGCTGTGTATTTCGTCAGTCCACTGTGTATTTCATTCTTCCTCATTCAAATATATATTTATTATTTCACTATAGCATACACTGACTGACCACTTTTGCTTTATGCCAATCAAATTTCCTGCCCTTCATAGAATTTGAAGAATTTTCTCAATTTCTTGGGATATTGTCACGAACAATAAATGCCAATATCATATTATAACATTACATAACATCATGTAATGATATGGCATAAATTAATAACCATAAGATTATAACACATTATGGGTGTATTATGAATAACTTTACAGACTAGGACAAGTCTAGGTAACTAGTTAGGTAATACCTCAATAGGGGTCCACCCAATAATTATGTGGGTTAAACCCAAATCGGTAACACCTGGTTGGTCAGATCCTAAGATTACATCATTGGTTGATACTACAGTGGACTAACCCAGAAATATACATATTTCTCCCCTATTAATTGGTTTAACATATACAGCGACCCCCTGTGGTCAATAATAGATATTCCTTATAATTTGTTAATGTTAATTAATGTAAATGTATGTATGATGATTGGCTAATATTTACGCATGCACAATGGTATATAACCCCATGTTTCGCCCAATGAAGTTTATTTCTAAATAGGACAAATCTCTGCTATTTGTTTTAAAATTCTTTATTTTCTTTAACCTGCCTTCTGGGCTTTTACAATGCTAAGTTTGTCGTCTCATGGTATTTCCTGGAAGAAAGGACAACTGAGTATACAGGTAAAAATATGTAGAATATTTAAGTAGGAATGACTTGTTTATTCGATCTTAGTCAAAGTAAAAAATTAACATTTTATAACAGGTGTTTATTTTGCTTACTTTGAGGACCTTTGTGTAAGTATTTGAGTTTTAATTCATTTTAAGGTCTCTATTTGTTCTTCGATGTCAGCTTTAAGCCTTCGCCATGAAATTTTTTCCTCCTTTTTGACCTTGCTATTATTATTACACAATACAATGTTATATTTAGCCTAGTCAATCATTAACTATACATATACATCTCCGGGACTCTAGCTAGCTCTACCATAAACACCAGGTCCCTTGGAGAAGAGTGATTGTATCAACATTATATATATATTTAATATATTACATGAGTATTAGTTGATATGTTGAAATGCACTAAGTCTGATTTCTCATAACCAGTGTGGTGATTTTCAGAACACCATGGTGGCCCTAGGCCACACTGTACTTAGACAAATAGCCAACATGTGGTGTCCTTAGGCCACCACATCATGATGGCCTCAGGCCCCATTCCATACTTAGACAAATAAAATTCTTTACAATATATCCAACATATGGTGTCCTCAGGCCACCACACCATGGTGGCCGTAGGCCCCACTCAGTACATAGACATATATACAACATGTGGTGTCCTCAGGCCACCACACCATGGTGGCTGTAGGCTCCACTCTATACTTAGACATATATCCAACATGTGGTGTCCTTAGGCCACCACACCATGGTGGCCCTAGGCCCCACTCAGTACTTAGACATATATCCAACATGTGGTGTCCTTAGGCCACCACACCATGGTGGCCCTAGGCCCCACTCTGTACCTAGACATATATCCAACATGTGGTGTCCTTAGGCCACCACACCTTGGTGGCCCTAGGCCCCACTCTCTACTTAGAAATATAGTCTAAGTAGAGAGGCCACCACACCACAGTGGCCCTAGGCCCCACTCTGTACTTAGACATAGATATCCAGTATGTGGTGTCCTCAGGCCACCACACTATGGTGGCCCTAGGCCCCACTCTGTACCTAGACATATATCCAACATGTGGTGTCCTTAGGCCACCACACCTTGGTGGCCCTAGGCCCCACTCTCTAATTAGAAATATAGTCTAAGTAGAGAGGCCACCACACCACAGTGGCCCTAGGCCCCACTCTGTACTTAGACATAGATATCCAGTATGTGGTGTCCTCAGGCCACCACACTATGGTGGCCCTAGGCCCCACTCTGTACCTAGACATATATCCAACATGTGGTGTCCTTAGGCCACCACACCTTGGTGGCCCTAGGCCCCACTCTCTACTTAGAAATATAGTCTAAGTAGAGAGGCCACCACACCACAGTGGCCCTAGGCCCCACTCTGTACTTAGACATAGATATCCAGTATGTGGTGGCCTCAGGCCACCACACTATGGTGGCCCTAGGCCCCACTCTGTACTTAGACATATATACAATGTGTGGTGTCCTTAGGCCACCAGACCATGGTGGCCCTAGGCCCCACTCTGTACTTAGACATATATCCAACATCGGGTGTCCTAAGGGTGGCCCTAGGCCCCACTCCATACATAGACATATAATCCAACATGTGGTGTCCTTAGGCCACCATACTATGGTGGCCCTAGGCCCCACTCTGTACTTAGACATATATCCAACATGTGGTGTCCTTAGGCCACCACACCATGGTGGCCCTAGGCCCCACTCTGTACTTAGACATATATATCCAACATGGGGTATGGTGGCCCTAGGCCCCACTCTGTACCTAGACATATATATCCAACATAGGGTGTCCTCAGGCCACCACATCATGGTGGCCCTAGGCCCCACCCTCTACTTAGACATAATTATATCCAACATGTGGTGTCCTTAGGCCACCACACCATGGTGGCCCTAGGCCCCACTCTGTACTTAGACATATATATATCTAACATGGGGTGTCTGTACTCTGTACTTAGGCATATATATATACAACATAATGGTGTCCTCAGGCCACCACACCATGGTGGCCCCAGGCCCCACTCTGTACTTAGACATATATCCAACATGTGGTGTCCTTAGGCCACCACACCTTGGTGGCCCTAGGCCCCACTCTCTACTTAGAAATATAGTCTAAGTAGAGAGGCCACCACACCACAGTGGCCACCACACCATGGTGGCCCCAGGCCCCACTCTGTACTTAGACATATATACAACATATGGTGTCCTTAGGCCATCGCACCATGGTGGCCCTAGGCCCCACTCTGTACTTAGACATATATATATCTAACATGGGGTGTCTGTACTCTGTACTTAGGCATATATATATACAACATAATGGTGTCCTCAGGCCACCACACCATGGTGGCCCCAGGCCCCACTCTGTACTTAGACATATATACAACATATGGTGTCCTTAGGCCACCACACCTTGGTGGCCCTAGGCCCCACTCTCTACTTAGAAATATAGTCTAAGTAGAGAGGCCACCACACCACAGTGGCCACCGCACCATGGTGGCCCCAGGCCCCACTCTGTACTTAGACATATATACAACATATGGTGTCCTTAGGCCATCGCACCATGGTGGCCCTAGGCCCCACTCTGTACTTAGACATATATATATCTAACATGGGGTGTCTGTACTCTGTAACATGGGGTGTCTGTACTCTGTACTTAGACATATATATATACAACATAATGGTGTCCACATGTTGTCCTCAGGCCACCACACCATGGTGGCCCCAGGCCCCACTCTGTACTTAGACATATACAACATATGGTGTCCTTAGGCCACCAGACCATGGTGGCCCTAGGCCCCACTCTGTACTTAGACATATATCCAACATAATGGTGTCCTTAGGCCACCACACCATGGTGGCCCTAGGCCCCACTCAGTACTTAGACATATATACAATGTGTGGTGTCCTTAGGCCACCACACCATGGTGGCCCCAGGCCCCACTCTCTGCTTAGACATATATACAAGATGTGGTGTCCTTAGGCCACCACACCACAGTGGCCCTAGGCCCCACTCTGTACCTAGACATAGATATCCAGTATGTGGTGTCCTCAGGCCACCACACTATGGTGGCCCTAGGCCCCACTCTGTACCTAGACATATATACAATGTGTGGTGTCCTTAGGCCACCACACCATGGTGGCCCCAGGCCCCACTCTCTTCTTAGACATATATACAACATATGGTGTCCTTAGGCCACCACACCATGGTGGCCCAAGGCCACACCCTGTACTTAGACATATGTACAACATAATGGTGTCCTTAGGCCACCAGACCATGGTGGCCCTAGGCCCCACTCCTTACTTAGATATATATACAACATGTGGTGTCCTTAGGTCACCACACCATGGTGGCCCCAGGCCCCACTCAGTACTTAGACATAATATACAATGTGTGGTGTCCTTAGGCCACCACACCATGGTGGCCCTAGGCCCCACTCTCTACTTAGACACATATATATAAGATAAGGCCACCACACCATGGTTGGATATATGTCTAGGTACAGAGTGGGGCCTGGGGCCACCATGGTCTGGTGGCCTAAGGACACCATATGTTGTATATATATCTAAGTACAGAGTGGGGCCTAGGGCCACCATGGTCTGGTGGCCTTAGGACACCATATGTTGTATATATGTCTAAGTATAGAGTGGGGCCTAAGGCCACCATGGTCTGGTGGCCTTAGGAGACCACATGTTGTATATATGTCTATGTACTGAGTGGGGCCTACGGCCACCATGGTGTGGTGGCCTAAGGACACCATATGTTGTATATATGTCTTAGTACTGAGTGGGGCCTAAGGCCACCATGGTGTGGTGGCCTAAGGACACCACACGTTTTATATATGTCTAAGTACAGAGTGGGGCCTAGGGCCCACATGGTCTGGTGGCCTAAGGACACCACATGTTGTATATATGTCTATGTACTGAGTGGGGCCTAAGGCCACCATGGTCTGGTGGCCTTAGGACACCATATGTTGTATATATGTCTAAGTACAGAGTTGGGCCTAGGGCCACCATGGTGTGGTGGCCTAAGGACACCACATGTTGTATATATGTCTTAGTACTGAGTGGGGCCTACGGCCACCATGGTGTGGTGGCCGTAGGCCACCACATGTTGTATATATGTCTAAGTACAGAGTGGGGCCTAGGGCCACCATGGTGTGGTGGCCTAAGGAGACCACATGTTGTATATATGTCTAGGTACAGAGTGGGGCCTAGGGCCACCATGGTGTGGTGGCCTAAGGACACCATATGTTGTATATATATCTAAGTACAGAGTGGGGCCTAGGGCCACCATGGTGTGGTGGCCTAAGGACACCACATGTTGTATATATGTCTATGTACTGAGTGGGGCCTAAGGCCACCATTGTCCGGTGGCCTAAGGACACCACATGTTGTATATATGTCTAAGTACTGAGTGGGGCCTACAGCCACCATGGTGTGGTGGCCTAAGGACACCATATGTTGTATATATATGTCTAAGTACAGAGTGGGGCCTAGGGCCACCATGGTGTGGTGGCCTAAGGACACCACATGTTGTATATATGTCTATGTACTGAGTGGGGCCTAGGGCCACCATGGTGTGGTGGCCTAAGGACACCACATGTTGTATATATGTCTATGTACTGAGTGGGGCCTAGGGCCACCATGGTGTGGTGGCCTAAGGACACCATATGTTGTATATATGTCTTAGTACTGAGTGGGGCCTAAGGCCACCATGGTGTGGTGGCCTAAGGACACCACACGTTTTATATATGTCTAAGTACAGTGTGGGGCCTAGGGCCACCATGGTCTGGTGGCCTAAGGACACCACATGTTGTATATATGTCTAAGTACTGAGTGGGGCCTAAGGCCACCATGGTCTGGTGGCCTAAGGACACCATATGTTGTATATATATGTCTAAGTACAGTGTGGGGCCTACGGCCACCATGGTGTGGTGGCCTAAGGACACCATATGTTGTATATATGTCTTAGTACTGAGTGGGGCCTAAGGCCACCATGGTGTGGTGGCCTAAGGACACCATATGTTGTATATATGTCTTAGTACTGAGTGGGGCCTAAGGCCACCATGGTGTGGTGGCCTAAGGACACCATATGTTGTATATATATGTCTAAGTACAGAGTGGGGCCTAGGGCCACCATGGTGTGGTGGCCTAAGGACACCATATGTTGTATATATGTCTTAGTACTGAGTGGGGCCTTAGGCCACCATGGTGTGGTGGCCTAAGGACACCATTATGTTTTATATATGTCTAAGTACTGAGTGGGGCCTAAGGTCACCATGGTGTGGTAGCCTGAGGCTCCACTCAGTACTTAGACATAAATGGTTGGATATAGCAGGGACTATCAGTATAACGCAGGCTACGTTTGGAAAGGCGTGGGCAAATATTTCGATTCCTACACCTATGCTTGATATATTTTTCTTATTATTTGCCTTATTTCGGCCATATTAAACCTGATTAATAAAATGATTTAGAGTAAGATTGAGGTGAATTATTTTAATTCGGCTAGCAAAATTAACTGAGAAGTCAAGGGCTAGAGAATCGACAGTGGCTGGCAAAAGAGTTTTACTTTTTATTACTTTACAATTACTATGCTTAATTAAAAGGATCTCTTTATCTTTTATAATTATGGCATAATGCCGACACTATGGCATAACGGCGACATTACAACACAAGCTTACCACAATTTAAGACCAGATGAAATGTTTTGATAATCAATTAACTGAGAATCATTTTCTTAATAGGTGGACGTCAGAAAACCGCAATGAGCAACATAGAACGGGTGGAAAAGTTTATAGAGAATTAAACATAGGTCCAAGCAGAGGTACTGGCAGGTCATGTTCCATGATTTAAATGAGATGACTTCTAGGTGTGTTTTTATTCACTCCTAAGAAAATAAACTGAATTCAAACTTCATAACCCAAACTACATCGCATTCTATGGAGAAAATAGTTATAATTCTGTTGTTTGTACAACAAATCAATTTAATTTATTATGGCACCCATATTTCTATCATAATTTCTATGATAATATTATTGTCATCAGTTCTATCACGCATTTTATGAATCATTTTGTACCTCCATGTAATATTTAGTACTTAAACCACGGACATTTAGATGTGGCCTTGAAATAGACCCCTTTTTGTTTTATTGCCACTGATAGTTATCTCTTCTCACCTCCTCCCAGTTTTGCCCCCCCCCCCCCCCCACCCACAGAGTTAATGACACTTCCCCACTCTCCGACCAGATGCTCTAGGCCCTAAGATCCTTTATTTGTATGTATGTATCCATTTTATTTCCAATTTACAAGTACATCAATTCGGAAAAAGGGAAGAAGCATTCACAAAACTTCTATAAACATCCTTAATCTGGGATCCTTATTTACCTGCTTCTGCGCTTTTCGAAATATTTAATTTAAATCAAGAAATGAATGTGAGTTAGCTCCTATTATTATTATACACATGGACAAAAATAGGTTCAATAGTTCCAAACCACTTTACCTATAATCTTGGGTTCTAATTATGATAGGGAGAAAATTTGACTACCAAAATATTGCTTGGTACATGGGGAATATAATTCTAGAAGAGCGCAACATGTATGAATATTACCTTAGGATTATAATTCTAGAAGAGTGCAGACAACTCCACCCCCAAGACCCTCCCCTACATACATGCAAGGTATTCCTTAGGCCTGTTCCATTGCTTGTGTCCCATACAGCTGGGGTGGTTTACTCTCACCCTTTGAAGTGGTGACTTCCTTACCCCCATCTATGTATGTTCCATACGATCTAAACAAGGGTCATTTAGAGCGGTTAATTACACTTTTTATGAGCTGCGTGGTCCAATAGTACATTGTTTCCAGAATCCACTATACTGTTAGAATCATGATCAATTATGTCCTTATTTAGTTGGGCATTCATAACCAGCTCACACAGTATACCACCTGCTATGGAGATAGCGGGGGATATACTACCGTAATTATAAGAAATAAATTAGACAATGTAAAATACCATATCAATATGTAACATTGTTCTCTTCTACAATACTACTGAATTATTTTCTTTCCAGATCCTACCAAGCTCAAAGACTAAGGGGTACACAACGGTGACTGTTCTGGGATTCTGCTGTTGAAGGTGAGAGAGCAGTATACCTCACTACCTTCTGCAACTTCTGGCTACATCTCTTCCATTACATAGTTGTTGCCAAGCCCTGAGGCTAAGACATATAAGTTCAGATGTCATGTTTTTAGAATTATTGATGCTGCAGCTACAACTCTTTAACAATATGTTAACTTGATTCTAAGAACGGTATTTCTGCAAGAAAAAGTAAGAAAATCGCTTATTGAAATATTAATTATTAAAAGGGGATGTTTACATATAAAATTATGTATTAATAATGCCCTACTAGGAAGCCCAAGTCCGACATTTGGCTTAAGGTACTTTCATACCACTACAATATCATCCCCTCCCCGTCCCCATCTTCAATAATAAACCACTTCATTGGTAAGGAAATAAGTCTATCCAGTATGAATTAAATTTTGAGAGAGAAAAATTGTAAAATATGAAATCAGAAATTTCTTTTCATTTACAGGATCTGCTTCTATATTGACTCAACAAGGAATCCGGTAATGATGCCATGCTTCACCAAGATTTCTTCATTCTACCAGCAGTATGGGGCATTCATTTTGAGGGGCCACCGACTCAATGATAGCAACATATTGTAATTCACTAATAATTTACTTCTTGATGATGTCATTATATGGTCAATTCCCACAAAAGGGTTACAGAAGAGGGCAAAACATGTTTTTGCTTTAGAATTTTAGCCATGTTATCAATCACATTATCCCAAAATTTATAACAACCTGGAATGCTTATCTGTCAGACGTATGGACACAGTGCCACCAACCATACCCACTAATTATTGTTCTAAAACATCTAAATCCATGCGATTTTGATATTAGCTTTGTTCTCTTTTATATTACTTCATGATATATCAATATCAAGGCATGTTTATGTTAATACCCAAATATGATCCACTAATCTCTGAGAATAAACAAGGTATGAAGGTCTATGAGTTAGTATGATGAATTTGTAATGATCTATTAAGTAGGGTATGGTGAAGAGAACTATGTCAAGAATAGTCTTTAAATGATTGAATAAGTTGGAAAGATGACTTGATGTGTTTGTATTTTAGCTATCAAAAGTGTATGTCGCTGTACAACAGTAATAATAGTGATAAACTGTGTTAACTGCATCTGGCTGACTGATTTTATTTCGTAATCACAGGTTTACCTGAAGTCATTCAATTAAATAACATTTTACTTTTATTGAGTTATTATTTGAAGAGATAGAATTTGATAAAAATATTAGGTTGAATTGGAAGAGTTATTGAGAAAATTAATATTCTTGAGTAAATTCCACCAAATTTCAGCTAAGTATTGTGACATCATAGCACAAAGTCTAATTATCTTATTGCTTAATATAGAGAATAGTGCTTATATTTTATGTGACCGAGGTATATTATCAATATTTCAGATGTTTATTGCAAATAATTAATAGTTATTCAAGGTGTTTTGTTTGTAACATATTGTGTTCATCTTTGGTCGACAAAATGGTGTAATGACTTATATGGAAACACATTGTCATGTTGTCAGATCAAAGCCATTTCTTAATTTCATAATTGATCAACTATTTCATACCTTATTTACGCATGCTCACTGGAATTTGCTTTCAAATCAATGTTGACACTTTGGGGTCCACTTTGTTACGCATATTTGGTCAAATAATAAATAAATAAATAACACAATAGGATTGTATAGGAATTTTTAAAATGCCAGGTAAAAAAAATGTGTTGGTGTCCCACAAAACTAAAAACAAAACATCTTTCATAATTCATATCCCTTAAATCATATGAAATCGATTATTAGACCTGAGTAAATGGACAACAAAATAAAGAATACAATCAATCAATCAATCTGGTTCACAGTGACTTTTTAGTCTATATTATACCTTTTACCTGTGCATTTTATGTTTAACAACAAGTCTAGCTGTTGTTGCTAGAGTAACGGCAACCTGGGTTTACCTTATTCTGCTTATTGTGATCAATGTACTTATTCTTATAGTAATCACTGTGTTACTCTTAAATTGACTTGTGTTATGTTTACCGAATCTTGCATGTTGACCTAGATACCTGTGGTTGAGGGAACCCTAGCTGGCTAGGGTGCCCGATATCCTCGGACTAGGTAGGATTGTGTGAAGCTGATGCTAGCAAATTCTTATTGAATAAAACCCTTTGCGAACAGGTAAAGACGCCTTTGTTCCATTTGTTTTAAACATTGATACGCCATTAAGGGATACAAACTGACAAGATCACTACAGTTCTATGAATACTACTCTATGAATACTGTTTTTATTTTTTTAGTTGTTAGAGCTTTGTTGTGTGCGTATTGTTACTTTTTTTATTTAATGGACTCCCTGGATGATCTGCCCAGCAGAGGGATTGAACATGGCTGATACAGATTGTTAAATTTAAATGAAATCATTATATAAAATATGCTGTTTACAATGTGACTGGATATAAAATGAATACAAAAAATGAGTAAACTATATAATGTAACGATTGTCTTGTCTTCTCTTACTTCAATTCCGCCGACACTAAATCCTCTTTTACATACATATACAGCATAGTACAAGTACAGTACAGTAATTACTGTGAAAAATCTTAATGAACTATCTTAACCTATTCAGGCCGCATATTGCCTTAAAGCATTCCCACGCCTGTGGCCACGTATTGCCTTAAAGCAACTCCCATGCGTAGGATGCGTAGTGCGTAAAAGCACTCCCATGCGTAGGACGCGTAATGCGATAAAGCACTCTGTGGGAAAGGGCGCGTATTGCCAAAAAGCATCATAATAACAACGTTATTTAGTGGTGGCAACATAACAGGCCGTCCTTAAGTTACATGATGTTATTAGAATGTGCCTCATCCGGAGAAAAGTGGACGTGGTGGAGCGTCGTCCTCATGTGATGTGTATATTTCCCACAGACGTCATCAAATGAATGTTCTTTTCCCGCGCCTGGTTGTCAAGCAAAACGCAACATTGGTAGCGCTGTCCTGAATGGGTTAAAGCTAATAATATTTCCGTTATCACTCCCACTGCTCATCCCCCCCTACCCTAGATTTCCACCGACACAGTATCTCCCCCGCTGACCCCACTAAATTTTGGCCCTGCTAAAAGTGGCCCAGAAGGTATTTCCATGCTATTATGAAGTCTGATATTGATTTAGACGCGATCAAAAAGGGGTGGTAAAAATTGGTAAATAAAAAGATATTTTCATATTAAAATGGATACCTTGAACTTGATTAAAATACATACTAAATCAACCCTAAAAGTATCAGTCGAACTTAAAATTATAGATTCGACCTATGTTTCATTACTAAAGTTCCTACACACGGGCTTAAAATTATAGTCCCGTCTTATACTATACTAGCAAAGTACCCGTCCTCCGGACGGTCACTCTCTCTCCCCACACTTCCCCCTCTCCCTCTTTTCCTTCCCCCTCTTCTCTGTCTTTCATACCTGTTTTTCCCTCCCAACCCCATCTCCGATTTTCCCCCGCCCTTCTGCCTCCCCCATCTCCCTCCCCTCTTCCTAATTATTATCATAATTGAACTTTTATTTCTCATTAAGCATACAGTTACATAAAGGGGAAAAAGGGGATAGCATATATGATCTGTCAGCAGTACTCTGAAGTGTGTTGGTCTTCCCAGATTTCCTGATATATTTTGGATTACATTTTAATTTAGTTTCTATGATGAAGTTGCTGTTACATAATGTTTTCCATATTTTACATTTGTTTTACATTTGGTAGAGTGGTAGAAACCTTTTTAATTATATATTCAAGTTTGATTAGAAAATAATGCTCCCCCTCCCCTTTCCGATCCCCCCCCCCCCCCCGCACACACACTCTCCCTCCCCTCTTCCTCATGCTCCCCCTAGGTCCCCCTGGACGTAGGTTGTGGGAAATGACGTACTATCTCACAGGGGCTTTCCCAGGCTATAAATAGAGTGTGGTTATCCCAATTTAAAAAAGGCTTCAAAATCACATTTCCACCCCAAATACCTTCACAAACCACATACGACGACATCCAGAGAGGGAGGAGAGACCTCTAAAGATGAGTAAAGTGGTTTGTAAAACAACAAATTCCGAGAACATTCTGGACAAAGAAAACCTTTCTACCATTTCTTTTCTACCTCCTTTCCTAGAAATCGCTCTAGCCGTATATTATATGGATTACTATACTATATATCAAAAAAATGTTTACCAACTTAAACTTAAACCCTAGAACTCATCAAACAAAACCACTTTATTCAATTCCATATTTCATCATATTCTAACACATTTAAGACACATTATGTGTCGCAGTGCCTAACACATTTAAGACACATTATGTGTTGCAGTGCCTAACACATTTAAGACACATTATGTGTTGTGGTGCCTAACACATTTCCCATATAAAAGTAGCCTCCCGTCTTCAACCATCATTGTCCCTGAAGAAGCCCCCGCTATAGGGCGAAATATTGGACCAAATAAAATGACTTATCGAAGATGACGACTTGAGTGATATTTTTCCCCACTGATTCATTTTAAAAAGATGATACATATCTATAGGCCTAATTTCAGAGTGGTATAATGTCAGCCAGGCCTATTTTATTGGTGCGTCATAACCTTTATCTATTTACTAACAATATCCACAAATATAACATTCTCCCAAGCTTAGTTATACTGAGTGAATTAGAACAAAATTTGAATGGGGTTTCTATGACTATTTGGAGCTGAGATATGTTCTGTCAGGAAATATAATCGACCCGACCTCCCCCCCCATCACTCACCCGCGATCGCTCACCCACTGATCACTCACCCCCGATCTCACCCCCAACCCCCATCACCAATCTAACCCCCAACCGATTTAAACCCCCCACTCTCCACAGATCTCAACCCCCGCCGATCTCAAGCCCCCCCATGGATCTCATCACCCCACCGATTTCGATTTCCCCCCCTGCCGATGTCAGCCTCCCGCCAATCTCAATTTACCCCCCACCAATCTCAACCCCCCCTCCCCCGCAGATTTACCCCCCTGCTGATCTCACCCCTTGATCTCATCCCCCCCACTGATTCCCCCCTTGATCTCCCCCCCCCTTGATCTCCCCCCTCCCCGCTGATCTCAGCCCCCACTGATTCTCCCTGCCGATCTCTCACCCGCCAATCTCACCCACCCACTGGATTCCCCCCCCCCCCCCCACACCAATCTCAGCAGCCCACACACCAATCTCAGCCCCCCCCCCGCCGATCTCAGTCCCCCCGCCGATCTCAGCCCCCCCCGCCGATCTCAGCGCCCCCCCCCACCAATCTCAGCAACCCCCCGCCGATCTCAGCGCCCCCCCCCCGCCGATCTCAGCCCCCCGCCGATCTCAGCCCCCCGCCGATTTCAGCCCCCCCCCCCCGCCGATCTCAGCCCCCCCCCCCGACCTCAGCGCCCCCCCCCCGCCGATCTCAGCCCCCCCCCCCGCCGATCTCAGCCCCCCGACCTCAGCGCCCCCCCCCCGCCGATCTCAGCCCCCCCCTCCGCCGATCTCAGCCCCCCGACCTCAGCGCCCCCCCGCCGATCTCAGCCCCCCCCCCGCCGATCTCAGCGTCCCCCCCTCCCCGCCGATCTCAGCCCCCCGCCGATCTCAGCCCCCCGCCGATCTCAGCCCCCCCCCCGACCTCAGCGCCCCCCCCCCCCCCGCCGATCTCAGCCCCCCCCCCCCCTCCGCCGATCTCAGCCCCTCCCCTCCCCCCTCCTCTGCCGATCACCCACCCACCCCCGTTCTGTATTACACACTAACCCCTCAGTCTCAGGAGGCCCAGATAGGCCTACACAACGTTTAGTTTCGTATTTTTGTTGATGACAAAAGATTGGATATTCTGTGGATTTAAATCAATTTCTATAGCATTTTAAAGTTATCCATGCCTTTTCATTTATTTTTAAAGAACAAATAGGAATCATGCTACTATATACGTAGTGATGGATGCGCCTTGCTGCTAGCTCTGTTTAGTGATTTTTGTATTCATGCGCGCTGTTGGCGGTGGGGCCTGAGGCCCCATTTCCATCTAGCAAAGTGGTAGCAGCGTATAATATAGACTAAAAAGTCACACGGACCAGTACTGCCCACTGGGGTAGATTGGCCGAACTAACCCACAGCGGACAGCACCTAGAGTTTAGCTCTAGTAAAACCCAATATCACCACAATAGCATATTTGTATATATTTGATTGATTTTTTTTTATTTTCAATTAATTTTGTGTGAGTGCACTACCCATCCTTGAGTTTACCTTTAGTGACGTTCTGCTCATTTTTGCACTATTTCCCATATGTCATGGAGGGTAAATATGCACGATTTGGGCTATACATAGGTGAAAACCATTTGCACCTGGTACATATAGTAATGTATTTATGCATAATTGAAAAAAGCGTACGTAATCTATCGTTATAGCCATTTCTGGTCATAGTGTGCTTATTTCCTAATATCACATTGTAGGAAGGTCCTAAAACTGCGATTGTTATCATTCATTTATTCCTATTTCATAATCACAAGTTGACTTCCGTTGAATAACCATAATATTTTCAACAAGAAAGCAGAATTCTAATTTTTCTGAGATTTTTGCGATTTTCAATTGATGCAATTTCTCTTTTTTTTGCCAAGATCTCTGAAAAATATTGTATTTATATGAACATGTTTATGTAATTTCTTTGACGTTATTCCCTCCCATACATTCTAAACCAAAAAAATGATTTGGGGAAGATTTCTGCTGTCAAAAATACCCTTTTTCCAGTGTCATTTGTACTCTATCTGTCATTCGTAATCTATCGTCGCATATGTAATCTATCGTTTTTTAAAAGAAAAATGCCATTTAAAGACAGATTTCATGTTATTTCTCTAACCTCTTTCTTTCCAAGGTAGAGTATTTGAACATATGGAGTTCACCTCCCAGGATCAATATGGAATCTCCACCTTATGGTGTTGAGGAACCACTTTATCCTGAGAAATATTCCAACCAGAAGTCATTCAAAAAATAGGTAAATTAATCGCCCAAAAACAGTATTGTACCAACACAGCTTTCTATATAAAGCTAAGATGGCCTGGAACTCACTACCAACTGACAAACAGGCCATAGAATCAAGGAAACATTTCAGAAAAGCAATAGAAAACACATATATAAAGAGTGAAACAAACAGTAAATGGGCCCCTCTCCCCAAGAGGGAACAATATACTATACTTCATTATTACTTTAATCCTATTATTATAGGTGAAACTATAAGTGTTTTGTTTATACATACTGAAAACTAAGTGAGCTTGCTTAGACTTAATCCTGTACTGGATTGTTATGTTTGATATTTTTGTTATATGTCTTAAACTTATCTAGATGATTATTACTTAACCTTACTATGTACCTTATATTAGACTTTTATATAAATGTCAAGGGAACGGCCGGAAGATCTAGGTATAAATCCTGAAAGGTACCTAGAGGCCTGTCAACCTGTTCGTCAATATAATGTAAAGCCCTTGATGAATACAAGATTTGTCTGTTCTATTCTAATCCTGCTTCCAGAAATATCCCTTTACCAGTGTCTTTTTGTAATCAATTATGTCATTCGTGATCTATCTGTGATCTTTTATTTGTGGTATTCAATGAGAAATGTTGCTGTTTAATGAGAGAAATTGTGTCAGTTCTCTGACTTTGTCCCTTGCCAGATAGTATAAACAATAAAAATTAATCATAAATGATTCTTGCTTTCAGAAATAGCATTTTTACCATGTCATTCGTAATCTATCTTTGCATACATAATCTATCGCGATAGATTACATATGACATTTTAATCACATGTATAAGAGAAATAACAATATAACTGAGTATTTCAGTGGATGTTACCTATCAATACATATAAACTATGATCAAATATACCAAAGATCTTTGCTTATACTTTATTATTTATTCATCTAAGGTTGATATTCGTCCTGCTCCATTGGAATTGAACACAAATACGATTTATTGATCTGTAATATGGCTCTAGGAGCTGTAGAAATGGTTGCAGAACCAAGAAAATTGGGGATAATTTACAAAACATAATTACTAACATATTTAAGAAATATCTTTCATTAATCTTCAAAGCAAAAAAAGATTTGTAGGAAAACGTGTCATTCGTAATCTATTGCTTAGAGTGAAATTGGAGGGACTTTGTTATGAACAACTGAGCCTGGTAACTTCATACCTGATGATAACAAAATATATTTGTTCCTATTCGTTGACAAGCCCTTCTATTATGCTGAGCATATTTCATTGTTTCAAATGTTCTCCGATAATGAATAACTGTGCAATAATGCAATATTTAGGTGTGCATTTGTAATCTATCGCTGGTAAATTTTGGCCACAGCAGAGATACCCCACATGCAAAAAAATAAATACTATAGTAGGGGTGAACGGGTCTATGATATGTTTATCTCAAGAAAATATGAAGGCTGTCCCATCAATATTTTTCCATTGAAAACCAAAAATGCAAAAAAGTAGGTGGCCGCGATTTTTCTGGAATCATATATATAATATATGTCACAAAAATCATTATTATCTACCTAGTTCTGGTGGGCACAATGATAGGAAAGAAAAAAAAGGAAAATATTGTTCAACGGCTATATATACAACGAGTTAATATCATGATAAGATAATTAACTTTGGCTGTTTTTCGTATACAACACATTTGTTGAATTAAACGATGGCTAAAAAATATAATTCTTGCAGTGCAGTCTAATGGATATGAATACATGTACATGTATAATCATAACTATCCAAATTACTTATTTCTATGTTTATAAACACAAAATTCCTGGGAAATAGACGTACATGTTTCCAGGACAGCTTTTGCTATCTCACCATGAATAGCAATGAGAGTGTCATCTATACCCAAAACGTATGACAGTATATAAATACATACGTGGCGAATTATCTAAATAACTGAACTATTCCGATGTCAAATACATAATCTATACATGTGTCTGTATCAGGCTGCCTGTTCTGCCATCAGGCACACATGTAATGAAATTCTAAAACTACCCCTGATTTTAGAAAATAACACGAGAGTGCACCAGTATCACCATCGCCGTCGGTCCAGGCAAAGCTTGGTCGTGATTTTCCCACTAGATGGCGTCAGAAATAAAGCGACTTGTTATTACCCCGATAAATTTAAAAGGAGTTCAAACGCCAGCGTAGATAAAAGAACTGAAACTGAATCTAGATAGGTTGAAATGAGACACTGGTAAAACTTATGTTAACTCGTAGTTGTTCTTTGTTTGTACTGATTTAGTATCCCTGTACGCATGTGATATGACAGCACTAGCTAGCACTCTAAGCTATAGGCCTACTGTATCACAAAATATGTGATACAGTATGCACATGAAGCTGTAAACCAAAAAAGGAATGGGTGCACGAAGAAAAGAGTTAGAATTATAGTCTACAAAATTTGTAGACTATGTGTACAAACATATGCTGTATGTTTCTATTAAACACCATGAACTCTTAGGGAGCTGATTTACCTAGGAGCCCTCTGTGCCCAGTTTCAGGCCAGAGGCCAGCAGAGGGTTGAGAGAATAAACCTAACATCGGTTGTGCTAACAACGCTTGAGTTATGGTTGTTCTTTGCCTGGGTTGTGTTGGAAGAACACTACAATGGTATACTTTTAGAGAAATGTTATGATCTTAATATACACTGCTCTACTCTCAAATTATTAAACAATTATCTAATTGATCAGTCCCAATTCTGATATGTCACAACTCTTGAAAATTTCGATTGGTGCGCCTCAAGGCTCCATTTTAGGACCGTTACTTTTCCACATCTATATCAATGACATTACCCCAGTAAATGATAAAAATCAATAAAATTATACGCCGATGGTATAGTGCTATATACATCATCTAAAGAACTGAGGCTGCAACTAAACTGCTGCAAACTGAACTTAACTCATTCTTAGAGAAATACAGACAGAATCAACTTACATTCAATTCTAATAATACCAAATTATAGTGTGTTTTACACACAGGAAGAATATAAACAAGAAAATAACCATTAAAAATTACACAAGACAATATTGAACTGGTTGAAAATTTCAGATACTTAGACATAACACTTGACTCAAAGCTTAACTATAATAGACACCTGAATTCGATCATTAAAATGGCTGTTCATAAAATATATCTTCTGGGGAAAATTAGGACATTTGTGAACAAAGAGCAGGCTATAAGCCTTTATAAGACCATGCATGGTATTACCATTCCTTGAGTATGGGGACATTCTTTTTCATAGCACATGCTTAACAATGCTGAATAAATTAAAGAGACTTGAAAATAGTGCCCTTATAATCTGCCATGATACACATTTTGACATATTGAACCCGAATAATCTATCAACTCTTGCCATTCATAAAGGCGCAAACCTAAATATATTAGTGAAATGGAGAATTTACTAAAAACAATAGGACCAAAGAAAAAAGTCTTTACAAAAAGTATTCTTTATAAAAGTGCCAAAGAATGGAACAATCTCCCAACAATAGAAAGAGACATGCAGACATTTTAATCCGTTAAATAATACCAAAAGTCAAAACTGAAACTAAATAGAAATATGTATTTATAAGAAATTATACATAACAGCATTGGAAGCAGACCCAATTTGTTAATCCGCCAATGGACCAAATAACAAAAAAAAAGAAACAAAAGAAACTTATATCTTGATCATGATACTGTTTATCAGACTCATCCTTCATCAATTCATGCTCATTATCATATTTCACCTTGGTATTCATCACCAGACTATATTAATCTGCTGGTGTGAAAAGAGGAATCCAGATCTTAGCACCATCAGAATGCTCTTCCAAATAATAGAGAAAAGACATCTTTACTAATAATTATTCCTCAATGGTGCAAATAGGCGAATATTCTTTTGCAAATAATTAAAAAATTGTATTATGAAAAAACATTATAGTTTGCTTGAAATATGAATCTGAATGTAGTATTAGACAATGATTTAGAAAGTAAATCGGACATTTTTTATTTATAGTGAATTAAGTTGGAGAAGATTTTTACATTAATCCAGAAATGAGAATATATGACATGCTGGTCGATATTCAAAAATATATTCGAAAACTCGGCAGTTCGCGTACAAGCATTGTGAGGTCTTTATAGTTGTATGCATTTCCCCTATATAACATATAATCTAAAACGTTATCAGAGTTTGTTTGATGGAATCTCATTGAAAAATATGTCTCCTTTAGAAAGGCCCTTAACCCGTGGGGCTACACCGCGGAGTACCATGTGACATGCGATACGAGTCGACATAATATATCATATTCATTTACCAATAATTTGTACCAATAATATTGTATACATCCCGGAGAATATTTTTGGGAGATTGAAGAAACTTGAGAAGTCATTGTATCTTAGTTTATTATTACCTTGTACGTAATGAAGCTTGAATTTTGAGGAGATATACAAGGTTAAATATCGCCCCAAAATATCAAAATGTTGACTAAAGAATATCAATCTTTCCTGAACACATCTCATGCCTGGCTTAATGCTCACATCGTATTCACCGAGAGTAAAAACGAGTTATCAAGGGGGAGTGGCGGGTGGGGTGGGGGAGGGGGGGGCATGCGTTCACCATTCCATGGAAAAGAGAAGTGAAAAGAGGCCATATCGTGAACAGCAACGCGGACGCAAAATTAAGCCTCTACCCAGGAGGATTGCTTTAGCTCGGTGCCGTTGATCCACAGGTTGCTTCACTAGGATATGATTAAACTATTACCTTTTCATAATGAATGGGTTAAAGAGGACAAATCTGGCTATAATGGCCTCCCCTGAGGACAGGGTAGGCTGGAAGTGATGTGGAGAAGGGATGGGTGCATGAGATTGAGTCATTTCTTAGCTCATTAGAGACAATTAGGAGCTAGATATGAGCGGCGGTATGGAAAGTGCTTGATTGGGTGATCTAGTTATGTAAGGTTTTGAAGCCTGCGATAGTAAAAAAAAACAACTGCCATTGCAATACAAAAACGCGTTTCATAAACATTAAATAGGATGCTTACAATAGCCATGAATTTATATTTTTTTTTATTTCAACATACATAATAGTTATCGTATTGAGTGGGGGTATAGATGAAATAACAAAACATTCTTGACGATTAACCATTGAAACATGTTCTGGGACATTTGTACATGCGTTTCGACATCATTACCTCCTCTGACAAAAAAACATTGGCGTAAAGTATGATTCCTGAGATACAATTACACAATACTGATGTATATAATAGTGCACTCAGCCAGTTCCATAACAACAGTACACCCAAATCGAATTCCCTGTTCCTATTTCCATTGCAATACTTCTCCTTGATTAGGAAAGGAATGGATGTTTACTCGCGTGGTGATCAAATGAAACTAAGTGCTATAATTCGCTCTCATGAGGTGTCTCTTAGCAAGCAACTGCAGCAATTTACTGTTTGCGTGCTGCGTCTATGGGAGTACGGTCCCCTTGTCACATGGGGGCGCGCTCTACTCTCTGATTGCCCATCGGAAACAAGCCCACGTCCTCCCACCTTGTTAGCCTCCCATCTCTTTACCAATCAACATCCATACCCCCGCAGATCGAAGCCAAATCGATCCGCGAGAGGAAAAAAGCATTGACCCAAGCGGTTATAGAGGCTTTCCTTATGTTCTTAATGCGCATTGCACAACGTTGCCGGGCTTCTGACAGTTTGACAAATTAGTCGGAAATTGTAGGATTTTGGCGCCCAATTGCGCGGAAGGCGTCAACGTCAATTTACGGCCGCTGTCCGGCTTTACCCACGATTCCTTAATTGGGGAAAATAATCGGCCATTTCTTACCAATTACTTCCAGCCAATTCCAGATTAGACCGAGCTCATTAGTAAAATTTAATCAAGGAAACTGAATGCACTGAAGGTTTTTTTGAAACGATGTGAGACTGACAACATGCGATGTTCTCTCCCGCAATATTTAACCGTGCACGAGGGCGAGCACATAAGGCAAGTGTGTCTGTGTTTCGGAAGGTGTGTGTGTGTGTGGGGGGGGGGGGGGGGGGTCTTATACTTAAGGTGGATAACAAACTGGTGGTGAATACTCAATTAAAATTTAAAGAAATAATTATACATGAGAACTTTCTGAGGGCAATGAATGTAGATATGACCGATTGGTTTATGGTGTACAACACCTCGATGGAATGAACTTGAAGATATAAGGCTTACTTAAAACTCTTTTCCAGTTTGAGCACACACATTCAACATAGCAAATTCTCTACATAGTACTTTTCCTGTTGCTGTATCTACTGTCAGGATATCTGCATACATATTTTAACACATATGTACAAAGATCTTCCGTATATGGTTTCATCAATTAGAAATAAAGTTTTGCTTTATCATTTGTGCAACCACGCTGGACCTGAAAGGGTCTGAGGAATGCCAACACCAAGATCCATGCAGTTTATTTTGCTTCAAACGGTGTTTTCCTGGATTTGTAGAATTCGGTGTAGCTTGAACTGATAGTATCTGAAGTAAGGGATAAGACGGTTATAAATAACTACATCGTTCTATTTTAACCTCCGCTTTTTGAGAAATTTGATATCCTTACTGAGTGACATTCAATGGAAACCTCCAATTTCTACGATTAATCAACGTTCCTTTCTTTGGTGAACACCAAAGAAGATCAACTGCCCAACAGACAGGCTTTGACTACACACGGATAGACACTGGGATGCCTTTTGGGTCTTTATTTGACAGTCTCTTTTTCCCATTTCTAATGCTTGACTTGCCCTTGCCTTTCTTTGCGCACCCTGCCACGTCGAGTGAAATATCTCTCGCTAGAATAGGGGGCTAGATAAATTCAATAAAAGGGTGATGACACCCGTTCGGTCTAATGGGCAATCGTATCTTCGTTAGTGGCAACAGATTGGGGGAACCCTTCTGTGGTGAACTGGGGTTATGAGAGGGAGGTCTCAACTCATCTCCCACCTTCCCAGGTAGTAAGGATGTCTCGTTAAAGGGTAATGTTCTCTTTGACTTCATCATTCATGGAAGAGTTGTCACAAAAGGGTTTAGAATCAAGGCAAGCGTGTTTGATTGGGAAGTGTGAATAGAAGAAGGTCCCTTGAATTTTCGAATGAAGGAGAAATTGTCATTGATGTATTTTCAAGTGCCGACTTTCCAGATCTCCGGATAGACCTGTGGGACAAAGGAATGTGTTGACCTGCAAATTCTCTTAAAATAGGAAGCCTATTTCTAGGGGAAATAGTAAATATGATTAAATAATAAACATAGAAAACACCCCGGATTAATGAGGTGAAAGGCCTAGGTAACTTCCATTATCTATTCTAATATACACACTTATATATCAGAGTGTTCGACAAATGTAAAAACATATAATATTTCTTATTGTGGCATTATCTCTTATAATTTATAAACTGTACGATGCCATGACACTATGTTTTATTGGAAGTAAATGTTTCTTAAGTGTGTATCATGTGAGCTGTTCTAGCTTGCATGTCTTACTTATTGTGTCTTTATATTTTATCGTAGTACATTGTAATGACATGTTTTTTATATCGACACAGCAAAAAACAGAAAGGATCTTTTACATTTTACGAACATGAGAATTTGCATATAATTCAAAGCCAACCTCACCTATATGTTCATTTTATAAGCAGGAATTTTGACTAATGTTGGTTATCAAATGCCTTTGCAAAAACGAAAGATTTAAGGACTTAATTATTATTCGCATCATAATGCCGTTCTGCTACTGTGTCAAAATCACTTAATTATCGTTGTCAAGCTAAGTGTCAGCAGTCCATTCACCTCCTTAATCCGCTGTCAAAATGGAGCAGTCGTAATTATTATCAAGCTCTCATACTGCTCAGGAAGGGAACCCACAACGATAAAAATTTCAGGAGCGTCCCCTATAATTATTGGATCGATGGCTCTCATTAAGATTAAGATAACATTGGATATTCTAACAGAGAAATGAGAATACATTTATTTGGTGGCCGGTGAAATATAAATGAATAAAATGACAAATCAAAATATTGTCAGCTTATACAAAGGAACTGTTTCAATGCAACAGTCTAGTGGTGCAATCATTCGACAATGAATGGTGTTTTTGCCAAAGCCTCCAGGCCTCGACAGTGATTATTTCACACCTAATTTTGTGATAGGAATCTATAATATGAGCTTGATCTTTGGGACGTTGACAGTTATGGCGTGTAGTGACAACATGACTACAATCTAAAGATCAATATATCACATGTTGTTTGACACCAGAACTCCCATTCGGCAGCTGTTTGATTAATATTTCATCCAATCAGTGAGAGTGACAAAAGGTTAAAGGCTTCATCCTGCGCCCGTGGTAGTGCTATAGTTTATCCATATCTTTCTGATGCTTCTCTTTGTCATAGTGACTCCTTGTAAAGATATTAGACCATCAGCCAATGCACTCAAAATAGACTTTTCGTTCCCATGTTGGGGGTGCTACAAACCTTTTACATATTTTGGTAAACAATAACCTTAATAACTCAGCATTAAATTTAATGTTCTCCATTCAATATCCTGCAGTTTTTGAGTAATGTGGATATTAAAAAATTAAATGTTAAAAATTAAAAAAAAGTGTGTAGTTCAATATGAGGGGTTTAGTGGTCTTTCAAAAATATATTCTAGTACACAATGCCATAGATAATACAGGAAACAAATGTCCGTCCAATCTCCAACAGTTTTAATTTAAAGTGGAATTAGATATAAAAAAAGGGAAAAAAATTTGGGAAAAAATGTGGAGCTCAATATGAGCCGTTAAGTGAAATTTGAAATACATATTCTAGTACACAATAATGCAGATAACCCAATTAAATGTTCTCCATCAAAAACTTTTAAGTTTTGATGAAAATCACAAATTAAATTTTAAAAATATAATAAAATATATTAGAATATATAAAAAAATTGTTGTGTTAAATATGAGATTAAGCAGAACACATATCTTTTGCTGAACACATGCTACATTTAAATCCAGGTATACATATATTGGAATATGTCTAGGTAAAGGTCAAGGGAAATGTCTAACATGCTACATGTTAACCCAGGTATACATATGTTGGAATATGTGTAAGTAAAGCCTTGGTTTCACTGGGAGATGCAAATCCTGACAACAAAATGAAAGGCATTTTTCCCCAAAACATTTTAAAATGTGGCCCAATGTTACCTATATTTATGCACCACACTCAGGCCTTTTGTCTGACATACGGGCCATTTTCTAACATTAGAATTAGCAAATTAGCATGGTTGATTCCCAAGACCTTGAAACCCCACATAATTCACTGAAGATCTTTAAATACTGTTTCAGCAAAAGATACGTGTTCTGCTCAGGGACCACAGATTATTGATAACAAGCATTCTGTTTGTGTCCATTACCTTTGTATTTACTTTATCATGCATAAAGCTGTTATACTTTTGAATCAAAGAATGTGATGTTTGTTTGCTGAAAACATGCCAACAAAAGGAATATCAAATAACACAGATTTGGAGAATGGACTTTATGCAGGTCTTCCAGACTGCACTTAAACTCAACATTTTAGATGAGAAATAGGTTTTCTGAAAAATTAAACTTCTATTGTTACATTATGATTTGGATAGTAGCCTAATACCTTTTCCAACATTTATCTGTATCCGTCATACATATTTGTAAGAGTACAAACACATAGTAGTTACACTCATAGTACTAGCCTGTGAGTTCTTTTATTTTTTTCTCACCAGTATGACAATAACTGAAAGGTTTACCAATAAGTTTGCGTTGTACAGTTAATCTAGTAGAAAATCTTATGTAATCTCTAAACTTTAATGATATCTTGGCCCATACACACATCAATGACTTTAATAGCAATTATTTGCAGGAATGTAGTCTCAAAACTCAAACATTTCTTTGAATATAAATTCTTTTTCATATTTTGAATCCCAGTGGCTTACCAGAGCAAGTTAGATTTATTGAAAGTAATTCTAAAGATTCCTCTATAAGCATGGTTTGCTCGATAATATAATTTGGATAATTTGTGTTCCTTTTGGACACTACAAGAAGGCCTACTACAACACTTCAAAACTGCTGTCACATTTGCCATTCAGCAAAGACGGTCTTTGCACTCAGTCAGAGCATGGAGTTGTATACGACACAACTCAGAGCGTGGAGTTGTATACGGACACAACATATACAACTCCACAATACGTTGTTGAAACGGCAACGCGTATATAATAAATTTTGTTATATTTTTTTTCATTTAGATTGCATTTTTCATAAAAACTTGAAAGTTTTGGATGGAGAACGTTTAATTCTGAGTTATATGCAGTATTGTGTACTAGAATATGTATTTCAAATTTCACTAAATGGCTCATATTGAGCTCCACATTTTTTCCCAGTTTTTCCCCCTTCTTTATAATTAAATCCACTTTACATGAAAACTACTGCAGATTGGATGTAAAACTTGTTTCCCTGTATTATCTATGGCATTGTGTACTAGAATATATTTTGAAAGACCACTAAACCCCTAATATTGGGCTACATAATTGTTTTTTAATTTTTAATATATTTTTTTTTAAAATCCACTTTATTCAAAAACTGCAGGATATTGGATGAAGAACTTTTAATCCTGAGTTATTAAGGTTATTGACTACCAAAATATGCAAAGATTTTGTAGCACCCCCAACATGGAAACAAAAACTCATTTCTAGCCTACGTTTACATTATATATATGGCCTATATCCCAGGACACGGGACATCTTTACAGTTGGTGCTGTACAAGGTATTCTGCCCTCATCTTAATTGTGAGTCATTAAAGTTTAAAATGAAGCCTTATATTTGTTCTCTTTTAT
This sequence comes from Sthenelais limicola, assembly GCA_942159475.1. Classification (NCBI taxonomy): domain Eukaryota; kingdom Metazoa; phylum Annelida; class Polychaeta; order Phyllodocida; family Sigalionidae; genus Sthenelais; species Sthenelais limicola. The sequence continues at coordinate 107,638,359 of OW804096.1, read as the reverse complement.
ACATATATGGCTGGTTTAATATACCTTTAAATGTAAAAAGATATATATGTATGCATGGCTACATCATGTAAATGTTTCTCATGTGCTACTTCGGTTACTTTGACTTAAAAGCGAACAATAACCCACAGTATTCTCTCCCTCTAATAACACTACATGTATCGGTGACTGTTTTATACGATCAGTATTTCATCGTCATATATTATGAAATTCAAAGCAAAGTGTTATGTCAGTAGATCTTTAGATTTAAGATAGTTTTATTCGTGAGGAAGCATTGCATTTACAGACATACCGTATCATATACTAGGATCATTAAAACCCTAGAGGTGTATTTAAAACGATTGTTATACTCGTTTGTGGTATCTGCTGTTTATAATGGTAGGTTGATTTGATTAGGCTGAAGTATTATTCTTTGTTGTTTAATTTATTTCTTTTAAATGGTCTCAATATCATAACAGTTATCATAACAGTTATCATTATGTATTCGTCAAGGCTGAATAATCATTGCACTATCTCATTGAATTGCATTGAAATTCATATAATGCAATAAAAACAATGGTAAATACTGTTATTCATGTACTTCTATTCAACTACCAAGATGATTTCTAAAGTAATAGTCGAATAACCAAGTTATATTGATTTGTATTTATTGCAACCATTTTGTGGACACTGAAAATATTTTACCATGGGCAGACTGTGCTTCCTCAACATGCATGGGCTCCATCCAGACTAGCAATTGGTGTATCTTATGCATTAATAAATCAGTCTTGAAAACGACTATAGATACATGTTGGGAACTTGCTGATAGATAGCAATTTGTCGTGAAACACACTCAGGGTTCAACACAACTCGAATGGACTTTAAGTGTCGAAGATTCATCGATTTATGTAAAGGGTAAAAGGTAGCGTAATGATGTTGACATTAGCGGGAGTGGGCTGACTTAAGGCAAAGCTCAAGAGAAACCTCCTGGTTTCTGGTGCTAGGAAAGGTCCATTATAATCTTGATCCTATATCGAAATTGGTCTTGTTGAACATTATTAGTGCCACAAAGGAAAGACTTTGGTGTAGCCGGAGGACTGTTTTTCCTTAGCACTATTCAGACGTTTAACTTTGTTAGTAGGGAAGTCGCCTGTAGCCATTGCGTTCTGCTACTAAAAGGACGGGGGGAAATCTTAAGCTGTGTATTTAGGCTGGGTTCTGGGGCTATAGATCACTAAATTTCAAAGGGACGGTTTGGCCGAAGGCAATCGGAGAGCAATCGCGGTCTTTCATCGTCCACAATATGTGTATAAATTCAGCATAGAAGGCGTAAACACTCTCTTTAAAAAGCTCTTCTCTCGAGTCTCCTCGGTGAAAAAAGAAAGCCAGCATCTTTCATGGAGGTCCCGAACTCTCGCCACTCTCTGCGACCAGGCAGCTCGGTCTCGGTCGCCTGTGGCTGTCATAATTAAGTTGATGCCCGTGCTAGCACATCGCGCCAGAGTGGTCCTGAAAGGACACAGACTAAGCTAATGACATCTAATAGAGTTAGACTCTGGTGGGTGGGAGAAGAGAGAGGAGACTATCCTTCCACGCGAGAAGAAAACCTTGGGGATAGTATTGGACGGGGTGCTTCGCACTATTTAGCGGTCCTTTTATGTGAAAAGGGGAAAGGGAATGTCTAAATACCTGCAAATACCCACACAATGCCCTACCTGCCAAGGTTCTTTACCTTTAGCCACAGGCGCCAGTGCGCACTCGGCCTTTTCACTTGTTTGTGTAGGTTTTGTGCGCGCCCGTTGTTGCCTTATAATGGCGTTATTTTGTCTCTGCTCTCACCTCTCCGTTTCTTCCTCTATTTTGCCTGTGGTCCCTTCTTGAGCCTACTTCCCCCTTGATCTCCCTTGTGTGGTGGAGGGAGAGAATCGCTCAATGTTAACCATTGTCATACTGTTTGATTCATGGCAGAGCATAGGCAGGTTTGAAGACTCTTTCTCACCGGAGGCGCTGGTTAACTCAGAGTCAATTGTCGTCTAGTTATGACCAAAACTGCGTCCTCAAGAAAACCCCCCTGCCTCATGACAATCGTGGGCTTCTCGTTCAAATAAAATTCAAATACTTGGCGCGATGGCTTGGAAAGAATGGTCCGTAAAGACTACCTTAAAACCATCCGCCCATAGAATCCAAGCATATCCCCTAGCTGACGTTAAGTCCTGTCACATGACATCTATATTTCACCCCATTTTGGTCTCATTTAAACAAAATTAGATGTAATTGCATGCTGCCTACTTGTCTTCCTTCTAAATAAGTCTATGCGAAGTTCAAGGTCGTTAATTTGATGGCTTATTAGGTCCCATCGATCGATACAAGAATTAATGGTAATTGGCTCCATAATTTGGACTGTCTCTGAAGGCTTCTTTCGCGGGATGGACCGAGGGTGCTTCGTGAGTCAAAGGTTATCTCGGCTTCCCTTGGCGAGCTGTCGTGCAAGGTACACTAATAGGGGGCCCCTCCTAGACACCGACAAGTCCCCAGTTCTTCCTCGCCACTTTGCTGACAAATTGCTTTCTGTCGTCAACCAATTTGTTTACGGCGATTTCCCATCCCCGCACCATCTTGCCCCATATACACTGCCATGAACACGCCATTCTGTCATTCGACATAGGACACCATTTGTATTATCATCACTTATACTTCAATACATCCATATTCCAAATGTGACATCGTTTACCTTTTCTGTGTGCAACGGGCATTAGTTACCTTACATACCCTCAATGAAAAGTAACACCCGTATCCAGATTGAATATTACTGTCTACCATGTGTAATTAATAACCTTCGAGCTGATTGAAACATAAGTTGCCTATTGTATGTGTGTTTTCGTGGTGGATATTAAACATTATTATTTGTTTGATAACATGAAAATAAACACCCAACCTGATTGATGATATAGCCGTACACGACCGTCAATTGCTGGGGGGAAAGCTATAAATAAATGCGTTATGATATTAGTATAGTGCTCCTAACCAGTGCCTCTCTTCTCCTTTTGATCACGCCCTGATGTTTATAGTTAGGGGTCACCTAACAACAATAAAAGTGCGATTCAGAGCCCGCGAGAGTCGTTTTATTCAAAGCCCCTCTCTCGAGGTCAACATGAAGCCATGATGAATGAAAAGCGTATTTCCTCTGACAGCCAGGATCCAAACGCCCCCAGAAAGCCTCCTTCAGGAAAAGTACATTCTGATTGGCTAATGAAAAACTTCCTGTCTAAGCGCCACCTGGCACATCGACGGGAAGTTAATGGATGTGAGAATCGGAATTTTTGCCGGGAACAGAAAAAATCTAATTTTGTAATTAAACTGCCATAATTCAATTTAGACGAAATCTATTAGCGGTTTTACTCTTGTCTCAATACAAACGTTGGCTAAGTACTGCAAGAATTAGCTGGTTATCGTGAATCAGTGAAAGTATAACCGTTTGCTTTGATATTGTGATTCTAATTATTATTATTTTTTTCAAAATACTGTTCTGATTATAAAACACATCGATGATCGTCTGAAACTTTATAGTGGAATATTTTATATATTGGCTTTTAACACATTAGCACCGCGTTTCGTATCTAACGCAGCGCGCTAGAGGACCTAATGACAGTCGTAACCAAATAAAGAACGACATAGTTTAACATAGCCCTGTGTCAGTTTATGGGGAACTGTATAGTTATATCTGACCCATAGTTGCGCTACCATAACGAACGCGCGCTGTGTTAGATATGAAACGCCCTACAGTGCTGTATTACTCATGGGTAACTCACGACGGTTAGATACGCGGTCATTTGCGCGGCCACTTTCAGTTTAGTTTCACTAGGCACCGCATAAGTCATGTTAACAAACATTAGCTAATAGCAGTTGCGACCGCGTAAGTACATATTATGCCTCAAATCCATCTGGCGGATATTAGTGAATTACATTTTTAAGGAAACTCCTTGGCAAATGGAACTATGCTAATATTATCTACTAACATTTGACCGCATAAAGTGTTATTTTCAGGTCTTTATTTTAAGTGCTAATTAACCTTGAAATTGATTTATTATGGTATATTCATGTTTTATTTAAATTCTTATGTTATACTTTGATATCCTCAAAGAAAGGAATATCAATCCATGTTATAAATCTATATTTTGAACACTTGATATGACCCAAAAGCTCATATAACCATCTATTCAGAGACAAACATGAAGTACTCATGCAGCTCCTTAGGCCAGAATTATGTGAGGAGTATGTGTTTTCAAATGATATAATATCATGATTTAATAATATTAACATTTATATCTATTTTTGTTTTTAAAGAAATTTTGTTGAGAACATTTCCATGTTGACATAGTAATCTCATGCTACTCAAGTGAAAAAGGTTTAACCGTACATCAATAGATTATATATAGTTTAAGGTTTTTAAATCATGACTATATAGGTAGATTATATAGTTTGGCAATGTCGCGTTTTACCTTCATCTAGGATAGCTATTATGATTACACACAGAAATTGAAGAGCAAATATTAGATAATGTTGCAAAGCGAAGCAATGATAAACAAAGGTTAGGTTGCCATAGCATCCATAATGGAACCTTCAGTTTGGTTCATTGATGTTATGTTCACAAGGGCATCCGTGTAAAATACATTCAAAATTAATCACCGTGGTGCCCATGCAAATTAAGGGTACAGAATATATAGTTCATGCATGCGCCAACATGGAAGTCTTAATCTCCCTATGTATACCCGCCGGATTATATATCACAAATGCTGAGCTTTGATTTGATTATCTTCCACGCAAACATGCTACTATCCTAATCCTAATCCTGTAATCATAATTGGACAAATGTATAGTTAAGACAACAGTTGGATTTGAGTTAAATTGGGGAAGGAAACATTGCCAATAGTGTATATCTAACCATATCAATCTACCCCGTTGTTCGATTTAATTTGTCCTAATCGGTGGTCTGTAGCCAATAAAAGCAACTTCCCTCCATGTATTGAATTTGAGCATTTTGGTTTCAGTTTGTAAAGGTAACATTAAGTATGTCCTATGGACATTCAATACCCTATATAATTAGATTATCGGCCTTATTTTACCCATAGCTATTCGCACAGCAACTGTGTTTCCTACACAGAAGACGTATACACTCACTTATCCTATACTACCCCAGATTGGATGATGCCTTTTGCGCGAAGTTAAAAAGTAAGAGAAGACCGTTGGCAGGAGAGAGACAAGAGCAATTTGATTTAGGGACGCTAAAAGCCGTATCCTGAGCCGATTTACCAAGGATGTCACTGTTGATATATTCAATGATAATTCTTATAATGACCCACGGGTCGGGGGTCGTTGGTGCGGGTTGAACCTGCCTTAATTATGGAGAGGCTTAAGGAGGATTAGAAAAAGTTCTAATTTGTCCGCCTTGGCTATTTTCCGGTCATGGGATAGCTGTTATATGTGATCTGTGGTTGACTTTGGCAACTCGTTATTTGCTTTGATTAACTCAGGATATCTTTTACAACACCCTTCATTTCAAATCAAACTTTTAAATTTTGCTTCGTTGCTCTTTCGCCGAAACCTTGTATTTGGATATACTTGATACACTATTCAAGATTCCATGCAATTAAATGTTTCAGATTTGAATGCACAATGTACATATATATATGAAGCTTCTTGCATAAAATAGTTGATGTAAAAAGGGCGATGGGTTTCATGATTAGATGCATAATGTCAATGGTTGTTTGCCATTTGGTTGTATCCCTTTGAGCTATGCTTGTCCAGACACAAGAGGGACAAATATTAGCCATCAATGTTTTTGCGTGTGTGGATACTCGTTGACTGAAAAAGAAGCCACACAATGCGAATGTTTGCATAGGCAAGGAGCAGTCATTTATTCGCAGATCCATAGTATCCCCCTGGCTGATGGCCCCGACGGATCAATGCTATTGACCAACACGGCTCTATTAATGGCACTCACTTAATGAAATTACCCCAGCCCGCCTCTGCCTTCTAGCACCGCTCCTTCTTTGTGCCCTCTCCGCTCGATGAGGGGCGCCAGCAGCTAAATGATGATTGACATTTCTAAATTGGAGATCCAGGAAGCTGATTGGTCGCCGTCTTCTCAAGCACCGCCCACTTGGCCTAGACCTTACGGTATCTCGGTGATGACGATGATGGTTCACGGTCGACAGCACAGTCCTGAGGACATCATTCTACCACCTGGGTGAAAAGGATCGAGTTAAGCAGGAATCTTTGGTGGACACCAGGTGAAGTTTGTATTTATTAAGGACATACTGATCAGCAGGATTGCTCTCTTTGTTTCTTCAGACCTCTTGGTCTCCTCTCGGGAAAATACCTAGCTCTGACAGACAAATATCCGAGACAAACTCATATACAAAGGGTACGCCGCATTATTTTATATAAAAAACAAAAAACACCGCTCATCTTCGAAATTGAAAAGTAACAAATTACACGGATGTAAAGAATAGGCGATTCCATTATATATATGTTACCGTCTTTCAAATCCTCAATATATTCTTCGGTGTTGTTGCATAGTGCTGAATTGCTCACAACTCGAAGTATCGTAACATAAACACCTCCATAGAGATTTAGAAATGTCGAAAAGTCCGACGGACGAGATGGAGTTTCCACCTTCTCCAAAATCACCTAGTCTCTATGACCCGTGCGGAAGTGAGGGCCCGTCGGTGGGCATGGAGAGAGAGGCGGCAGATTGTGGCGGTGGCGCCGCGCCCAAAGCCTCAACGCCCGGACACCATCGGCAACACCACCACCACCACAGTCACCACCCCCACCACATCGCTCCTCCACCTGCTCACCTCCCGGATACCTCGGGCTCTAAGTCGGTCTCACTCCCTCCTAGTAACCCTACCCACACCATTGACGCTATTCTTGGTATCAAGGGCAGGGCTCACGGACGTAGTGACATGATGAGAAGCTCACCTCCGCTGCCATGCCCTCCTGGAGGGGTCATTTGCACAAATAATGTGGCCCAGCATAGCCTGGAGGAGTCACAGCTCCGGGAGGAAAGTCAACAGTACCAACAACAACTCCAGGGTCGGCTCGGAGAACCAAAACGTAAGTAGTATATAGCAACAGTCACGAAGCCTTTGTTTCAGGTACAGTAACCAAAGCCTAATAAGATTATCTAGTATGGAAATATTCGAAATATATTCCCATTTATGATCTTATTCATATTCATTTAATTATTCTTGCTTTTATTTAGTCCAGTAGCGTTTTTATCTCGAGGGGTTCTTGATGGTGAAGAAGTGTAAGATTGCGCAACATATGTATCTTTATTAGCTGCTTTATTAGTATCTAAAAAATGAATGCCCGATTCACAAATTGAATAGCTGTCGAATATCATTTCTGAATATACGTATTAGCTACAATAGCCATTAGTGTTAGCATTAGTATTAATTACAATAGCTACCCGCCGAGTCTAATATTACTGTGGCTCTTATATAATGACCAATAGAAGCCATACTTAGATGTCTGAAGATGTGTGGTTAAATTCATATGCCTTTAAATGTCATGATTGGGTCATTGCGTTGAGGAATTCTTGCATGTCTTATTAAAGGCGACAGCAATAGAAGGATAAAGAAAAAACGAGAGGTTTTACATTCTGTCCATTCAATAATCATCAACACAGCTTCAAGAAAACTCCAAGGGCCGCGCAGGCTTATTTGACTGTATTTACCTAGACGTCTTGGGATAATTGTCCATCACCTATTATATAGTTTCTTTTATGTGTTTACTTGTCTCTGGTGATAAATAAAAGATTGTCACTCTGAAAGAGTTGTTAGCCACTGGGCATTCAAGTGACCACATCCCACTTTTTAACAGGTGCCTGGACAGCAGCCTGATTCTAAACCCTTTGATCACCTGTTGAGGTGCACTAATAGGCCCGCTGCCCACCTGACAAACTTTGTGTGTGGTATACACTGGTTTATATTTAGGAACACAATTAGCACGCCGGTATCTTCATTTAATGATCTTCCCTTAAAAGAAACCGCTTAGAGACACGAACAGATGAAGACCCTCTTCTTTGATGTGCACACAAACGCGGCAGGTGAATTGTGTAATGACCGAACCCAATCGGCTAAATACTATCCACCAAATTAGGTGCACACCCGACCATAGTTTCCTGATATTAAGAATGTGGCTCTGCATTAAAGGATTACTAATCGATGAGTATTTAGGGTGACTAATACGACGGCCCAGGTGTGTGCGTCTATTCAGTAAGATTATACTATAGAAATCTTTTAAAATCAAAGCTGATGGGGTAATGTTTATTCAAAAGGGTTTTTACACCCCCTTTAGGTATATAAATGTAAAATTCTATTATACATTTATTAAGTCCTATACTGAAATAGGGTAGACATAAACTAGCAAGGTTGATGATTGGAACAGTTGAACAAATATCCCCTGAATTGATGGATAGAAAATGATCGATCTAACGGTACCAATTGGAGAGCATGATATTTAATTTATCAATGCTTGTATTAATTTCGCGTGCCGGTTCAGACACATCTCGACACCCATCATCATCTGAATAATTAAAGTATTAAATCAGGGTCAATCTGCTGCTGCGTTATTAAATTAAAACCATTAAATTAAGTTTCATTACGTTTGCGAAGACAGGTTGTATCTAGAGGATGGAGGGAAGAGAGTCATATAAAATGGGGAAAAGTGGTGATTATCTGTTGTATATGTAGAGGGAGAATTTAAGGCAGAGCGATGGCGGGAGAAGAAGGGAGTCTAAGTGGAATGTTAGGGAAGGGGATGCTGGTAGAAGTAGGAGTAAGGATTGTAGTCAATGGCTTACAGTAAAGGCGGCGTGACAGTTCGCGTGTAGGGGGCTTTGCAGTAAGCTGATTGTGCCTGCTTCTATTGCCGGATCTAAGTATTGTCCCGGCCCGGCGCAATCAATTAATAATTTGCCTTTTCTTCCCATTTTCCTCGTATCTTTAATGGGACCGTTTAAAATTTCCTGTCAACAATCAAGCTTTAATAGAGTTTAAGTCAGCCGAATGTCAGATATTGATGAAGCCGCGATGTGCCATCAAGTGCAAATAATGCACAGATTAAGCAAGGCTGCCCAATCATTTAAAACGCCTGATTCTACTTAATTGAAAGGCAAAAGATGAAATTTGCATCGCGTGTGCTGATATTCGAAACGCTGCTAAAGGGGACTTTGATTTAAGCAGTTGAGTTGGAGCTGCTTTCGAGAGAAAGAGATAGAGGAGTGGATGGAGCACCAGCCCCTAATGCTGTGGGAGAGGACCGTTTGCTATAGAGAAAATCCTTGTCAATACTACAGCGGGAGGGTGTCCTTTCTTCATACTCCCTGACATCAATTGATAAGAAAAATACTTCTCATAATGAATGTTGAAAAATATTGACATATGGGTAGGGGCTGACAGGGGCTGATTTCCAAGAGTTGTAAAAGCAACAGACCTGTATGCACAGAGGATGATATTTATCTATTGAAGTCCCTTGATTTTCAATAAAATATTTCCATAGTGCTCTGCATTTAAGAATCCTGATGGCAGATTATGCATTGTGAATGACTGTGCTTCAGATGGAATATGAATTTTATGAAGGCTCATTCCTAGGTACTAAGAAAAAGGCAGTTTATCCTGTGTTTACAACTACAAAACCTTGGTGTTTACATTGCTTAAATTGTTGTGCTTTATATATGTGTTTTACTTGATTCTCCAATTTTGTCACATTCTGTTTTCAAAAACCAATAGGTTCCCGGATATTAGTCTATTCTATTAGAAAAGGTTATACTATTCTGTTTCATAAGTATATACGGGCGGAATACATACTTCCTCAATTTGTTACACAAATTAACAGCGACTGAAGGGGTGACATATATGTGTCGCAATTTCAATCTATCACAAACCCAGATTTGAAACAATCATGATTCACAAGTATTGAAAGATGTGTAGTAATGTGACACACATCGATTGATGATAGTCTAACCCATGCAATTAAAACAAGTCCAAGTAAGTACACAAACAGCATTCAATACGATTTTGTATTCATTTCAGAACTAATGAATCTAACGCCATCATGGATAAACATGAACATATATAAGAAATTAATTCAAAGTGAAATGAACATCATTTGATTAACTTGTGCTCAGACTAAGAGTATCTGTTCTACAGTCTGATGTGTCCACAGTTCTGACAATTGATGTAGACAGAAAATGATTAATTGGCAATTGAATTTTACCGATATTATCTAAAGTATAGTGCTTTCAATTTAATCTTTGTCAAAGCAACATCGCATACCTTTTTCATGTCAAGCTATATCGTAAATGTCACTAAGTGATTGCTGCGATTATTGTGGTTTCTATGAACATTTCAATATTTCAATATAACATGTATTTCTAAATTACCATTTATTAGCATAGCTTTCTAAAACTGTCTGGAAAATCCAATCGTCTTCTCAATAATCTTCTCGTCCACCCTTCCTGTGTCTTCCCTCTCTCTGGGACTAGAATTTACCCCAGCACGCATTGACTTCGGCCTAATCTAGCGCGCCATCTTCCCCTTCACATGTCACCCATGATGCTTTGCGGCCCCTTGACATGCGCAGAATAGAACTTCCGCCGGGCTTGACTCACCTCGCAATGCCCAGACAATTTCTGACAGCTACTATTGTTTGATTATTGCTTCTGATGCCTTTATCTAACGAGTGTAGATATTTTATCGTGGTATGGTCAATTATCCTGCATGTTTTTATCACATATGTCAGACTTTGCCAACGCTATGAAAATAGCCATTGTGGATTGGAAATAGGTAACGTTTGTGGATAAAACTCTTCACGGTATGAGGTCACTGTGTTGGTTATGCATAAAGAAAATCAATTTCTATGAGATTGCAATCTCTTTCGGTAATTCAAGTTGTTGAGTAATCTATATAACAAGATGGGGTGATAAGCGATCGATCTACTTGCATGCTTTTCTAAGCCTATCATGACGTGCAATTAAGATGTGTGCCAATCATGTATATACTTACCTCAAAGTAACGGCATCTAAGGATACCTTATTGGAAATTGCGAACGTAAATGAATTTTTGTTTAGATGCACAATTCAGCGGCTATGATGGGGAACTCATTGTAGCAAATATGATCGGGTAATAGTTGGAAGGAATTCAATCAAAGAGACAGCGAAACAAAGACGCGATTGTTTGTTTTCGCTGTGGCATTGAAGAAGGCTTGAAGGCAACTACCCGATATAATTCTCTTCCTTCTTAGCCATGCTCCTAAGACTCACTAAGAAGGATGGTGCTTGACAATAAAGACATTAGATATCTCGCCATGATGGCCTTCTTAAGTGACTCATGCTGTCAGGCCCGTATAAGCGGGACAGATCATGAGTTCCCTCATCAGTCGCAACAACAATCACCGCACCCGCGACGATGGCGACGCGATTGACCGTAATGTCATCATTGTCGATACGAGCACTGTCAACTCTTCTACGGATAAGCGTCGTATCATTTGAATCTTAAACCGATAATGGCAAGTGATTTGGTGGTGAAAAATCGCGGCGACGATTGGGACGCGGCGTGCCTCGTTGATGGTTTTTATTGCGACTAATTCTTAGAGACGCGTCGCTCGTGGGAAAAGAAGTGTTTAGTTGAGGGGGACACATCTGGTGTGTATGTGTCTAGTTTTGTTTGAGCTCCTTCTTCCACTTTATACGATGTTTCATAGGATCTGTCTAACGGCCTTTGGACAGAAAAATGAACATTGCTTTGCCATTTGTAAATGTATTAAATGTAGCGTTAATGTGTGACTAGAAATGTTGGCAAATTGTTAACTGCAGTGTATGTACGTTAGGCAAACATAATAAGTACATTTATCAAATATAATAATGTTTACATTTTCGACGTTTGTGTTTGGGTCTGTTACATTCGGGGTGAATTGCATTCCGCTCGGTATAGAATGGGGGCCTTCAATACAAGTATGCATACATGTACATTTGTGAATTTTAAGTGAAGCTCTAGTTGCTTTATATCTAAGAATGAACAAACCGTGGTCTTTATATATACGTGTGATTCCGACGAAGTATACGTTTTATTGTGCTAAACAACATAGTTCGCACGTGTATATTAGTAGTAATTTTATATTGGTTTCAGATAAACAAAATGCTTCCCAGGTTTAACAAATGTTCTATAGAGTACCCCTGGTGCTGTCCTTGTTGATTTTCATCAAGGAATCCTGGTTTGAAAGTGATATCGCGGGGGTTCCTTATTTTAAATTGCCATCCGATCATTTTTTATGTCGAGTGGTTTTGTATGAAGATTAGTTAGATAGATACAGCTATTATACCCATGCCTATAGGCATTTTGAAACTTTATATAAATTCCATGAGATATATTTTTCATATCAACTAATATAATACTATTTGCTCTTTTATTGGGGCATTCTCAGATGATGTGCATTATAGAAATATACTAATTACAAAATTTCATTTCGCATGATTAATCGACAAACATCTTAAAATTGGACTGCAACAAGCTTGCATATGCGATGATGACTGGCTACGGAAAGTAGTCACTGGTGGAAAGTCGATGGTTTGGCTAAGATGGTAAGAGTGGTTACACCGAAAACCATCTGATGGTTCTCGGCGGGGGTCTATTGTGCTCGTCGGGGCAGAGAGCGGTCGGGAAGGCAGTGGGCGGCTCCGGTTTGGGGAACAGCAAGAGCCGACAAGCTGGGTGGCCGGCCTGCGTTCCCTTGCCTATACATGAGGCCATCGTGTGAAAGAGCAAACAAGAGAGGACCGAACAATATGTGGCGTATCACTTTTCTCTCTTGGTGTCCGCACCTTGAGAGACTTTGAGAAGAAACTGAGTGTTTCCTGACAGTTAGCTTCCTCAATGCTGCGTATTCAGTTGCCTGGTTATCAATTAAGGCGGCAGGTGCTGAGCCCCTGAGTCCAGTGTGTGCATATGCCCTTTCATGGTTAAGGAGGTTGCCATGCTATTGCCAATAAACTATCGCCACCTCAGATGTGGGAGTAACACAGGCGGACCATAATTAGCAAAACTGACTACATTTTACCACTTGACTTATTTGTTTTCCTTACGTGTGAAATGACGATACAACCTAACTAGAACTTGAATTTAAATTTATAATTTGTGTTGACATTATAACATTTCCACTGTGCGTATAGGATAGATGTAGTATATTTAATTTCCAGAGACATATTATTGGGTTTTATTTATACAATTAATTAATTTGGGTCAAATTAAAGAGACGCAACAGGCCAAGGCTACGGAGTTACTAAAACCTTGTCCCTTTGTTGAATCAATAAAGGTAAAAATATCTTGACGTAGGTTACTGTCCATTACATCAGAGACATGAGGTTGTGGTTCGCACCATTCTCAGTCACGTCTTTTGTTGTGAAGCAATTGTGTGCAGCAGTATTAACAAGGAACCAAAGTTATATTGGGAGATTTATCAATGTAATTATACCTCAATGGGATAATAAGGCAGACATCTTCTTAGAAATATTCATGGATAGCCTGATGGGAGACAAGCGTTAACACGCTGAAGCTTCTTTCATTAAACATTTTCTTTAAATATCCCTTTTCCTGTATCAGAATTTAAATATGGAAATGAATATATTACATACATATGTCAAGGCACAAATTAAACCATATATACCTATGTTTACTGTATCATTGAAAATCTGAGACAAATCAGTCACATCAATATCTAATCTAATGTGTTAAAAATAATCCATTTTCTGGACTAAATTTATATTCTTTTTGAATATCCATAAGCATTCTAATTGTAGACTAAGCCTTATCCAAACGAAATGAACTATGCCCCATTCCCATTACCAACAATTTAAGTGCATTATCACGACAAAATCTCCATGCATTGTGTCTATTAGACCTCAGTTATGAATAAGTGTATGGTCTGTCTTCTAAGCAGATAATATTTGCATTATATAATATCTATACTATTATCCAATGCAATAATGTAGGATTTTTTTCATCCTTTTATGCAGCAGAGCCACGACTCTACAGGGCAGATGACGAATGCAGCTCCACAAACGGTGACAGCAAGGAGAATGTGACAGGGGCTGACAGTGACAGCGGGGCCAGCCATAAGTCAGGGTCTCCGGGAGACCTCGAAGACGGAGACTCGCCTAAGAAAAAACACCGAAGAAATAGGACAACGTTCACAACCTACCAACTTCATGAATTGGAAAGGGCTTTCGAGAAGTCACACTACCCAGATGTCTATTCCCGCGAGGAGCTGGCCTTGAAAATAAATCTACCCGAAGTCAGAGTGCAGGTAAGACCAACCCCAGTTATCCAAATTCTAACGACATACTATAGTTCTACGTATCTATTTTCGCGTGGATAAATTTCCGCGCACTAAGTACTTCGGCACCTTTTCGCGCGGATCTAAATTCGCGCAGCAAGGAAGCCCTGTGGCTTCGTGCCTCATACCGTTCGCGCAGGATTTATGTTCAGGCACATAGGTCGGTGCGCTGAAATAGCGGAAATAAATACTGCGCGAACATTAATTAATACGTTTACAGTATTTAAAGCATTATACTATGAGTAGGAGGCCTGTTGCCAAGTGTCTAGTGAAGTTGCATTTCCATCTAATGTCTGTGGTTTATGCATTCATAAGTCATTCGAAAGTTACCATGCAAGATAGAATGTTAAAGGCGAAACGCCTAATTATCCCCCTAATTATTCATTCGGGTGCAAGATGTACAAGTACTACTTTCAGTATGGCATCTTTTTCATCTTCTTAAACCTAGGGAATCATCAATTTAAAATACAATGATACTTTTAAACAAAAAAATGAATTGTTCATTATTTTAACAATTCATATTAAGAACATGCACATAATCAGTTTTTCGAATGGTTTCATGACATTTTTTTTAAATTTTGTATTTTAATTCATTTTTATTCAAGTATGAGCTTACATACATCATTGGTAATCAGTAAATTTTAAATAGCAGCCCCTTAGGTCACCATTGCGGTGGTCCCCTGGGCCCTCAGCCGGCGAAGTGGTCATTAGATATACATACATGTATGTAGTTGTTCGATTTCGTCTAGAAAATTAGGACTCGATATCCAAGAACACAAACAAATAAACGTATAACTAGTTACGTAACAAAAGCACACAGTCAGATAATAGCATTATTATTTACACAATTAAATAAAAAAAGCTCAGAGTCAGGCAGTATAAATCAATTACTATAAGTATACACACAGAATCATGGAAGCATAGAAAGAGGCAGATAATAATCAAGAGGGTAACAGTTCTTTCACCCTAAATTGGAACTGTAGAACCGCAAAACACAATAATAGTGGGAATTTCAGGGGGAATTCACGGATTCATGAAAAACGGAAGTATAGTATAGTATACAAGTCATACTAGTTCTGGAAGTTGATGATAACTATAAATGTATTAACTGAGTATTGATCGTTGGCGTATTCGCCGTATGTTCTCATTGGTGTCTGAGATTCGACCACTGCCAGCTTTGAGCTGTATAGATCGAGCCAAGGACTAAAACAAGAGTCCACCATCACACGCGATTTCACCGTCAATCTCGTATCGCCGCGTGTGTATATAAGTGATATCGCCAGGCTTACAGGGGAATGGATATGTTGTAATTGATCCTGCAATGTGGGAATCACCCCGAGACGCCCAGTTTGTCCACGATGTTATGTTTCCTTTTGTAAAACTTCACACTTTCACACGCGGACACTTTTGTCTGACACGAATAATTAGCCTTGGTGATGATCAATAAAGGAAGGGGGGATGGCGGAGTGGTCGACAAGCAAATGCACAGAGAGCCGTGGATATAGACAGGTATAACATGCGAGAAAATGGCGTTATAGACAATAGTCAGCAGGGAAGAGGCTGAAAAGCATCACCTGTTTAATTGTGAGAACCCCTCAGGTGGGAACGCTGGCACCCCAACGCCAAACACGCAACGAGCTTAAGCGTCTCGGCGAAACTGATAGGAATTGGCAGAACTGGGGTATTTTACTCTGTGCGCCGATAAGCAGATGAGCCATGGGCATGTTCCCTTTCATTGTTGCCACAACAATAATTCTATTACCATTTTCTCTCGCTCAATCATAAACAGCGGTCCGGTTCTGTGATGCACTAATAGGGCGCAAACAATCAAGGGCTTGTGTTTTTAGCCAGGCCTGAAAAACCACACCACCTATGCGAGACTCATTGCCAATTAAATTGTGTTTCACTTTTAAAAAGAGCATCGATCCTTATAAAAAGGGATTATATATTGGATGTGCTATTACCGACCAAGAGTATTAAATTCAATCGCGTTTGTGGTTTCTCTGGTGATTAGTGTTTTATGGATGCTCTCCTCTCTCAGGAATGGCTAGGGAGGGGATTCAGCCAGTATTGTTCTCATTGAGATGATGCCTCCATTATCTACATTGAAGCTTGGCTGAGGGCTTGTTGAAGCGGGGAAACACACCCATGATCCTATTACTGGTGGCAGCCTAGTGGCTCCTCTGTGGAGATCAAAACTAGCTCTGGCTCTCTGATCACTACTCGCCCTACCCCCGATGGTGGTATTCACTGTGTCGCCATGGAAAATTAGATTACCCTTCCTCCCCGCCTGACATCTGCTAGGTACCGAGGCATCCCTCTCTAATATCTCCCACTAATATTATTGAATGTAAATAAAGTCCCGGGTTCAAAGTAGCCAGTCGCAATGAGTGTAACTAACCGTGAGGCAAGTAAATGGTGGCTTCTTAAATTGGCTTTGTTTCCCCGGCAGCATTAATAATTCAATCTCGGATGGATCACGGAGCATTGCGAGCTTAGTTGTGGGTTATATATGTTATCTTCCCCCTCCCCTTCTCTCCGTCTATTACTTATTCATTCCCTAGTTCTGTCTCGTTCTCGCTTCTTACTTTACTCTTCATGTATATCCACAACAAAGAATTCACTTCCATGCGAATCTATATTTTATTTGATTCGCATTTGAACCATACAATTATCGAAGCCACACGCTATTCCCCCTGAATAAAATAACACAGATCGGGGGGTAGTAATTCAATTGTGCGACCCAGCGACGAACGTTGGATATAGGCATTAGAACTAGCTTTTAGATTGTCGGACATGCTGAGTCGATTCTGTCCATGCGATTCAAGTTTAGGCCCATTTTTCGCTCAACTGGGCGCACACGGAAATCCTGGTTGTAAATTACAGGGCTCGGAGAGGGGCGGCGGGCGCTGGGGCCGGTCCGCGCCGCCGGGGCTCCGACGCGCCCCCAGCCCAGCATTGTGTGCACTTTCGGACGGCCAATTGAGGCTCAGAAGGGGAGCGATCGAAAATTGGAAATGCCCGACTGTGATGCTACATTTCCGGAGTTTTCTTGCCCATCGTAATTGTCTTTATATTTTCCGCTTGACATCTCGGGCTGAAACCCATCGTCGGTTTATTACATTTTCACCATTGCTCCCTGCGACAGCGCCGCGTCCGATTTGGGAGCTGGGAAAGCAATCAAACGAGGCAATAGTCGCACCAGAGGTTTTCTATGGCCGATAATATTGGTTTTCTTAAGGGACTCTGATGGCGAGGAGAGTCTTCATATGGCAAAGTGTTAGTTGGGGTTAGATATACATTAGATCGCCCTAAATCCATGGGATATCAGGCAATGGATATCTGTAGAAAACAGAGGGCCTATTTGAAAAAAATAATCCGTCGCAAAACGGGTGAATTCTTGCGTGTGAGAAGAATGGGACAATGCATTGAAGAATAACGTAGGGAAGTGCATGTTCGCAGAATGTAGTATGTGGGTTGCCTTACTTGCATGATTCGGCGCGCTGCCATTGATGGCGTTATGAGAGGGGCTGCGTGGAGAGGGAGAGTGGGAGAGTTGTATGCTTAGAGACTTCCCACGAAATTCTCATTCGCTATCATGGGGGCTGGCAGCTTGAAAATGAGTCCGAAAAAATCCATACAGTCTTAAGTGTATCAGGCAATCAGGCCATGAAAAGAAAAAGAAGAAAAAGAGGGTTTGAGCTTTGGCGAATACTTATTGTTCTATACAGGAATCGGTATGTGGCGAATAGTTATTGTTCTATATAGCAATAGATGTGTTGAGTGGCTTTATTTTTCCTGAGAGCATCCAGCAAGGCAAGGTAGGCTCCTATAGTAGAGAGACGCAGTATAGAAGGGCCTTATCTAACGTGCCAATCTGCCAGGTTCACGACTGATTTGCCTCAATTAAACTTTACATATTGTGCGCATGCCTTGTAATTTGTGCCGCATTGAGTATTTTCCCATGTCAGTGAATCCGAGACAGGCTGGTTGATTTGCCGTGTCATTTGGCATCAGGCGCAGCGTAATGGACAGCCCTGTTGGCAAGCCTTCAGTGCGCAAGAAGGCCACATTCACAGGAGGCAAATCAGCCCAACCGATGCCCCCTCCCTTCCCTCTTCATTCAATTCCAAAAGCAACATATTATCGACTCTCTCCGCGCGTCACATCTGTAAATAATTTAATTTGAAACAATAGAATGTATGTCAATTATTTCATTGCATATTAAGAGCTAATGGCATGTTTTCCTCCAAGCAAATCAATATTTTCCTTTAGTGAAGCATTTGCACTGACAGGCGTGGTAATCAAGAGGCAGGTGAGGGAAGGGAGAATCTGTCACAGTTAATAACATCAGCAGGACGATGGGAACCGGAGTTCCATGTAAACCTATTAGGTCATCAATAGCTGTATGGAATATCTTCCATAGGCTGTATATCGAAACATGGATCGCTGAGGCCTGGTACTAAATGAAGACCTGACATGTGGTGTATAGGTGCAATTTTCTTGCTTAAACAGCTCCCATTTAAGGCGATTGAACAATGTCCTCTGTCTGCGTTATTTTAAAGCCTATGTACCCCAGGAAATGTCAAGTAAAAATTGGGAACTTACCACATACGCCTTCATGTACGGTTCGTGTCAGATCTGATAACGATTCTAGAGGTCGACATCATGCAGCAAATGTATGACATGAAAAATCATACGTTGAGCCACACATTGTGCCATCAAATGTATAAGTTTTTACCATGCGGACAAGATACAATTACCCACACTCATAGGTAAATGTGAAAGCAAAGCTTTCAGGTCACCTATTACATATACACATCAATATCGTGTCTGTTTAGATTTAAATAGGTGACCAAGCTTCTAGTGAGACAACTGTTGACAAGTATGGTCAGGCCCATAAATAGTACCCGTCTAAACATTTATGTTTACATAATTTTGTATGTAACATGTAGACATACACATACACATACAAACTATTATAATACGAATGTGTGTAAGTATAGACAAACATATATTTTACATGCCCTTAAATTCCTTTTATGCATAGATATTCATTGTACAATTTTATATCAATTCTAATAATATATATTATTATTATTGAAATACACCACATGCGATTGCGTGCAAACTATATTTCCTACAAGACTGTAAAGAAGAACATATATATCAACTGTTTTGCAGAGGGGGTGATTAAATTTGACCTATCGATAAAGATAAATATGTATAGTGAAATACCCAGGGGACAGGGGCGGAAGAGGTGTGACCAAGTTAAAACGACAAGGAGAAATCACACATGCATTTTCTTTCAAACCCAGCTGATGACTGTCATTTCTGGCACTTGCCATGCAAACACTGACGACCTCCCACTCGGCTAATTGCTCGTCGATTGCCGAAGCCTCCCTCAGCAAAGCAGCTGCAATCTATGCCCGATCACCTAATGTCTGGCCACCCCGCTGCAGATTCTATAGAATCTGACAAAATCGCATTGGTATTTTACAGCTTACAATTGCCTGCTAACAATGAACGATCGTTAGAGATCTCCTGCATGGAAAATTGTTTCTATGCATTGGAATGGTTTTAACATATTGGCAGCCCATTGGCAGTTGTTCACCCGTTGGACAATGGGCTAAATAAAGCACATGTATGGATGTATGTAGTGTGGTATACATATGTCCATGAGCGGTTTAATTACTGTGTAATGGTCCAAACACCACGATAGCGTTTAGTCAGCCAAGAATTATATCCACACAATGTTGGCCTTGTGTAAATTTTTCCTTGCATGAGAGGAGGGGGTGGGAAGAGGTGGGGGCTCTTGCCCCTCTCCTTATTCACTGCTATAATCGTTTAGTTTGTAAAACTTTCCCAGTCTGGGGTAATTACAGTCGCGTATTGTTATAAATAAGGTCTCGTGGTTGGGCTCAACATGCGAGATGTGGGCTACAAAAATCCCACTCCATCCTCCTTATTTCTAGTACCAAATAGGTAAACACCTCTGCCAGGGCTGTTCAGGGTTGGAGTCACCTATATAAATGTCATAACTGCTTGGACACCTACAGTGCCCCGGTAATTGCATAGAGTGAATAGAGAACAACAAAATACACCCTCACCTCCAGAGAGGCTTGCTGAAGGCAGCTCGAGTGGACATTGTTGGAAAGAGTTCATACAGCAACCCATTCGGCCCAAGAAGATGTGAAAAAAAATTCAATTTAATCAACAAGGGGGCACAGAATTGTTGTCGCTTTTGAGATCGGCAGGGGGCTGTGTTGGTGGTCAGGGGGTCCATTTTGCTTCAAGTACCTTCCCCGCAGTGCCTGTGACCATGCCATACATCAACAACGCCCTACGTTTTTGCGGCCAATTTGAAAAGCCCCGATTCACCACCTAAGCCTGTTCACCCGACCCAGCAAGCGTGAGTAATAGAGCAGTTGTAGAGTGAATATTTTATTAAGATATCGTGAATAGCCATATCCATTGGTTTGACTGACGGGTGGAAAATGTTTTTGCAGCAACTCAAGTATAATCGGTGGGGAAGTGAGGTATGAGGACTCAAACAGACATACTTCATTGCCGGGCGGACCTGATTGTCCATGACTAATTCTAATTTCCACAACAAAGTGCTTTGTATTGATCCCTCTGTGCACTCGCCTATGTAATGGGCCTAATCACATTAGGTTACCAACATATTGACATACTGTTGGTGCATGTGTATTTAGACCGATATATCGACTTCTCGAAGCAACTGAGTGAGAAGTGTGCATGTCAAACATACAACTGAGTAGATGCACCCCAAATCTGACTGTCTGTCCATAAAAAATAACTTAGCTGCAGGCACTATAATATGTTGTATGTGTTTAACACGAAACTGTATGGTACTTCATTATGCGTCCGTGCTGTACTTTTATTGCACACTCCCAATAAAAGAAATCGAGTTAGTTTTGCTTTCTACTTTTAGATAATTGATGGCGATTATTTGCCAATAGCATATAATAAATAGTGATGGAACTCGGTGCTAGTAATTAAATAGTTATATTCCCTCATTTATACAATTATGTATATCCAATTAAAATTATAAACATTTAGTTACTAACACCGAGTTATTTATATTATATATAATAGATGATAATGATTATATTTGCTGATCCATTTGATTTTTCTCTTTTAATAGACGACAGTAGTAGACAAAGAATACTACTGACGACCATTTGCCAATATGACCGAGGAAAGAAACATTTCAGACTTACTCACAAGGTTTATTTTTCATTTGTACTACGACCAGAATTGTAAACGTTTTGTGTAAAACCGATTGTATCTTGTATCCTTCATATTCAGATATACTGCAATATCCCCAGGGCAACCCACAGGCTCGATTGATTGTTGGAAAAACTTGTCTTGAACTTTACTTTTGTTTATTACAATCAAAGGCCACAACATTTAATCATCACATAATAGAAAAAAAGCATGTCCACCAAGTGGATGTATTATTTCGTACTTTATTTTGGAAAAAATAATGTTCATTAAATGCTCAAAGGAAATTAGAAAGTTATCCATATATTTGATGAAGGTGTTGCAGGGTTAATTGAAAACCCTGGTTTGAATTAATTCCATCTTGACCTAAATTCTAAAAGATGGACACGTATACAATGAGTGCAATTCAATTTAAAAATTCTTTATTGCAGATCTATGTTATTACAATTCGGTCGTTCATTTCTAGAAATTAGTTCTTCCAACGAGTTAAGAACGTCTTCTGATGTGGAGTTTGATTTATGTATACACAATAGACTTCAACATGAGGAACTATTGAAAAGATAACTTGAAAATGATATGTATTTTCTTTCTTGCGAGAGAGAATTCGTATAGTCGATATTGATTCAATAGCCTCGCATACACATAGTTGGTTATAAGTCTGTGAGTAGTATATGGAAAGTGGACATTGCTTGAGGCTACATATCCTCCGTATAGAAGGACGTATTCCAGGGGTACTAGGGGTGTTTCTTCCTAGCCCTCCCTCCCATTCTCTTTCACCTCCTCATGGTTGTTTGATGTCTAAGTTGTGTGTCACTGTAGGTTCCGTCAAGAAACGGCCATGAGAACTCTCAGATGCATACACACACTGGAATTGGCAGCGAAGCAAAGGTGGCTGTAGGAACCCCATCCTTGCATACTATTGACACCACATCAGAAAGAGCCCCGGGTCCGCCTCTCTCCAAACATGCTCACCTATTAATTAGAACATATTCAACCGGGGCGCAACCTGACCCTGATAAGATAATTGGAATTCTAAGAAAGATGAAAACTTTGACATCGGGAGAATTGAATTCCGAATGGTGGGGGACAGTCCAACGCCACCGGGTGTTGAGGGTAGGTGTGGGGGGATGGGGCTTTTGAGTATGTACGAGATGGGCGCGGAGGGCGCGGAGGTCGGGGTTGTATTCTTGAGCGGAGTGGGGGGCAAAGGAAATATTGGAGGTTGAAGGACTCGGTTGAAGATGTTGGTTTGTCTGTAAGCCCCGGCAGGGCTACTGGAACGAAAGCAAAAGGGCCTCGGCAGCCTGCACGCACGCTGCATGTACGAAGGTCGATATAGGAGGATAAGCTCCCCCTGTCTCCTTCAAAGGCCAAGGGAACTGACAATCAATATACTCTTAATTACATTATGCCATTCAGACAGTATTTATCTATGAGTGGAGAAGAACTGGACCTCTGTGTCAAATGGATCTTTCTCCGAAGGATATAATTAGGAATGAAAGGGACAGTTATTAGTAGCAGGAGTTGCGTCTAGTGCCATGGCATCGAATCATTTCTTGCCAGCCCGCTTCGCACGTAGATCCTTTTGACTATGTGCCATGCATATAGACTTGCAAATGAATTTACTTGGGGATAATCAAGAGGCATTATAAAGATCCACCTTACCTTTTATGGATAGAGTTAATTGACTCATAATTGGTTCCATGCATGAGAACTTATTTTGATATGACTCGAACAGACAGATAATTTAAACTGTGATGCCGAATTCATTATGAATACACACTGCGTTTGAAATTAGCGATTTCACCAGTCTCGAGGGGGATCTGATATGAATACAATTTGGAGGATTTTAATTATACATATCATCAGCTGTTGAATATATCATGTGTTTACCCCCGGCCGACACATGGTGTCTTGTCTCGTCAGGTTATGATATAATGTTAGTTTTCTGAACAACACAAGCCTACATGTCGGCAGCAAATTTGTCTCCGCTTTGAACTGTGAAATCGACAAGTAATGGGGTTTCACGAATGAGCGCCCACCATGGGCCTGCCGTGAGAGTTTGTCTATTAAATCGTGAAGAGGCGGCTGTGCCTCCGCCTCTTCTCCTCTTAGCCGTAATTAGCACATTAACCAAAGCTTTGTTCAGAAGAAGGCCGATGATTAATCACACATAGTTTACTATATTCACTTGAGTTAACTTCGTTAAGCCACCAAAAGGCGGCGCCATTGGTATCTAACGAGGAAGGCACTCGCCCTGATAATTCCTAATGAAACAAATTAATAAAACAATTTCGGCTTTAGGTCATCGAATTATGGCAGTTTGCGCTCGGCCAGATGCAGTTAGTGGACTCGTGTGTTTTATCGAAATGAAATTTGCTTAATGCATTTCACTGGGTCCACAGCCTTCGCTGCTTGTTAACAGGGCGGCCGCTTCTTGCTATATGGCGCTTCTCAAGTTTGAGGGCGGGAAAATCAGAGTTGGCAGACGGTAATTGGACGGGTCTGCTCACCGTGTAACCTAAAGCTGCCCCCACCAAAAACTAATGTCTGCTGTAAGGATGGGAATCTACACCCATTGCAGTCCTGGCCTCTCCTTTTGATTAGCCAAGTCCATATTCATTTAGTTCTCCGCTAAGAATATGAGATCAATACGATGGCATGTCCGCAAAATAAAATGAGCTCATTTTATGGCAGCCCCCAATAGAGGCATGTCTTAAAAACGAATAGGAATTGGGTAAATTACAAAATTACTTTTTAGTTTACTTAATGAAAATTGTTGATTAGTCAGGCTCGTGTTTTAATTCTGATAATCCATTGCTTTTTAGCCGCAAGTCTAAGAAAACCTTGGAAATTGAATGGAAATACTGATTACTTTATTCCGCCTCCCAGCGGTGCTTTGAAAGCACAGATCTATACATTTCTCCATTCCATATTGTTGCTAGTCTCTCTTCTAAATGTGTTCATATTGCAGCCGAGAAAGACTTCAGGGCTAACGTATATACGTCAATGAATTGTCACAACTCCTGTGAGCCTTTCAACTGAAAGGGAGGCAAATATTCACAAATAACATATAATTTACCAGGTTGCGGTCGCGTCCTTTATTCCATTATGGATTTGTCAGTTTGTAAATTTGTGGTGAGTGACTTTTGTGAGCACCAAGTGTAGCGCTGGCCACACATGACGGCCTGGCTTGATTTGACATCACTTCCATTCGGGCGTCACTCTACTGTTGATCAAATTTCGCTCGTTAGAGTCAGTAATGGTGTACTTAGTGTAATTCAGACTATTTTTTACCGTCCCTGGCGACGTTAGGCAAAGCTCAACACTTATTGTTAACTATTGGCATCACTTTGTCGATTCCCAGCTCAGTTTGCGAGAGAGGGGGAGGCAGGAGGGGTCAACTCGCCGACCTCACGTCACTCATGTCATATTGTTAATTCAGGGTCATGTCACACAGTGTCGCCCTGATCATCCACCTCCAGACATAGAGGTATGCAGTCTAGGGGGGACTATTACTTCCAACTCATTCAGGAATTACAATACCCTAATCCACATAAATCATTGGTACTCTGTGCAAATGCACTCCGAGGTATTCTATTATATACATAAGGCCAGACCTATCTAAGCCGACTTGATATATCAGTAAAAAAATACCACGAGGATCCGATATCAAACCATATACCAATACCAATACCAAAAGCGTGTTTTGTTTAAGACTGGCTAAGTATACCCCTATGATTAGCTAGTTGAGATAACGCAGCCAGTCAATTTATAGTACTTTCTCAGCATTCTTGTCATTTCATTGATCTCTTTTGTTAGCCAGTATACATAATTAGCAGATTAGTGTCTTTCCTTTCTCCACATGGATTACCACGAGGGGGTCTATATTTCAGTAAATAACACAATATGCTTCCCTAAGTAGTCGATGGTCGGTCGCTTGCCTTCTGGTTTACTTGGGATTTTAACTTGGAAAAGGGGCGGTTCTAACCTTGGGGCATCAGTACATGCACAGTCAGATGACACTGACCATTGGGTCCCTAAGGTTGGAGGGCATTGTCCATTTAAGAGAGAAAGTCCGAACTGGTCGAAGGACGCCTCTTCGTCGACCCTGTTGTCCAACTTCTAAGCTTACAGATTTGCCAGCTGTCTAAACTGACCCCTGGATGGACCACCTTGTCGGCGACCCTTAATTTAACTGCCGTATTTGGAACAAGTATTCCCATATCAACGTTTCGAACTTTAGTAAACCGTTTCACACATTTCTATTCAATCTTCCTCACAGGAATTTCAACTTAGAAAACCTCCTATCACATTATGCGAAAATCTGACTAAAATAGGTCCATGGAAAGAGTTTAGATGGGGGAATGTTCAAAGAAAATTCCATCTCATTGTTGTCCTAATTTTATTACGGAGCTAAATACTTCTAATTGATGATCTCTTGATTGCAGCCTGTTGTGATGGGTGTCGTTATCTATCTCCCGTGTTGGCACACCTGCTTTTAGTCTCACATACAATGTGTCATCACCTGATGTATTTTTAATGCATTAGTTGTTACGTATCTAAACAGGTGCTATTGCTAAGCCGAGAATCGTGTTCGATTTCATAACACTTCACGGGGGCATCCTCTAAACACCATTTATGCATTTTAAAAGCCTTTCCTCTGAATTATATAATACGATTTAGGAGATTAATTAGTCATTGTCTACTCTCGCCACAATTTATCCTTCTTTGATCGAAAATTACATTATAAAAGCAGCCGTTTCTGTCACAAATTACGAGCGCAAGTAAGTTTCTCTGGAGATGTTTCATGCCTGCGAAACATCTTTCAATGCGAAGTAACGTAAGTGAATTATTTCATTTTATGCACTCGCTTCGTAATACACACAGGCCATGATACAAAGCAGAGAAATGCCATTCGCATTCAGAATTATTGCGATGCGCATGCAACAAAACGCTTCATGTGAATGCAGAATTTTACTCCCCGGTATTTTTCAATAATATTTATACTTTAAGTACAGAGTACCACACAATCGATTATTTGCCTCCATATTGGAGTATTGCTCATACCAAAGGAGAATAAATATCATTGAGTTGGCCCACTTGATATCTATGATTATGTAATTAACCACTTGAGTATCATTTGTAGCAGGACTTAATTGCATTATGTGACTATAATCTAGTATGGACGATAATTACATTGTCTCGTGTAGATGTGCCCTCTGGTAGCCGCTCGATCCATTAGCGGTAGTAAATACACACGCAATTTCAGTATCTAATGCATCTGGAGTGCAGCGTTTTACAAGACCGCCATGATGATCTCTGTCAGGCAAAGAAAAGATTCCTCCGACTGCAATGCCAGAGTGCTTCTCCTCTCATTTGCAATAAAAAATACGATTTTTATTCTGTTGGAAATGAAATGGAAGTTGCTGATGGGAATCAATGCTCAGTGATCTCTTTTCCTGGAATATTAAGCGATTAGAATTAAGTGACGATTGCTGTTTCCTAATGAGGATAAACCATTATTTAACAGCGAATCCATGAACGGATTAATTGTAGGACTCCATACACGCCTGGCCTTATTAGGATAAACAACTTTACCATTAATAAATGTTGTTTACACTTAGATACCCTTTAGGTAAACCGTGTAAATTAAAATTATTGATCTAGAACTATCCTAGAATTTAACCTAAGATTTATAGAGGTTTCTAGGGTCATTAAAACCTTAAATTACCCTAGGAATCAATTAAGGTGAGATGAGGAACCCCTCTTGGTAAAGTAGAGCCACGTGCGTTGGCTCTCTCTTTGCCAAGTGATTGCCTTGTTCCTTGATTATTCATCATCAAATCATAGAGTTGGTCCTACACCGCCCACCTAATGCGTGTATTTGATTTAGTGCTCTAATGACAACCCATAATAATTGGTGTCCTTTCCCATCAGCAATCATGCTCGTGATTCACAGTGGGCGAACCCCGTTGCGCACGAGGCCCCAATCGAACCAAGAAAATGTCGTCTGCTACACGTGCGGATCAAATAGCGATCGAATTAGCCCGCTAACAACAATATTAATCAAAGGTTCTGGAAATGAACTACAGGGGGCGTTAATGTGTCGTGGTCGGGTGTAATCTATCATGATAAAGACAGTGGATAAAGCTGGCCTTTTCCCACATGTATTGGCGGAGTTAGAGAAAAGTGGGAGGGAGAAACTGAAGAGGATGAAGGGTAGATTCAGTGTCAGGGATACATTAGGGCGATGCAAGAGAGGAATGATGCAGTTTATTTGTCTCGCCCATTTCATTTCCATTTACGGTGTTTACCAATACAGCTCAGACACATTAGGCCTACGTATGTTACGATACATTTTCCTCATATTTTACGGTGATAATATATGTACGTATACACATTTGAGTACACTAAATAATATGGATGTCACACCTATATTATTCCTTATTCTGTCCACTAATTCATAGAATACTGTTCAAGTTCTATCTATGAATTAATCGGTGTCATTTTGGGCTGGGCTCTTTATCAGTTAGACGGTTATTATGTCAACATAAATCAATCTCTTAGGTATCGACTGTTAAGTCAAACAAGCCGCGAAAATAATAGAGGCCAACGCAGCCATTTGCAGGCGGAATTGCTTCGGAATACAGGGACTGTGGTCAGATTTATCGAGACTTCCAGAATTGATCAGAGACCTTGAGATCCTGGCGAATAGCAATGTTGCTAGGCGTGATTGCAGGAAATGACTGTAAAAACTGACAAGAATGGATGGCTGTTATCTGGATTTATGGGTCGTTTTATCGGTGCCTCAGGTAATGGGCCACACCGAGGTCCCCTTGAATCCGTCTAATGCCTTCAACGTTTGTTGAAGAATCGTTCCACCTACCAACACAAATGCCATTGCTCGAGAAATTACCTTACATCAAATGGAAGGCTATTGGACTATTTTTATTTATTTCAAATAGGCTCCCCAGCGTCAAGGGACCTTAGAGGAAGGGGAATAGGGGAGAATTAGTCTCCCGCCTTAGCTGGAAGTCGTTGCTCTCGGATCTAAGGAGACCGTGGTTGGAGGCCCGGATGTCCCCTTACCTTCCAATCGCAGTAATTTTCTCGTTGATCGCCAAGAAATGACGAGATTCAAACGCCATCATAACTCCTTTGTCAGGCACTCGGGTTGAACTCGGCGCGCTACTCGTCTAAATCGACAATTAAGACAGTTGCCTATTGTCGCTTTTGTTTCCTCGTTTCTGTCACCTAAACGATCTAATGCCGACAGGTTTCTGGGCGTAATGTTCAATTTCCCTGTCCCTTTCTCCAACCAATATCGCTATTCTGCTGTCTTTTGAGGCCGAATTAGGCGTTCGTTACAGCTCGCGACCATCGCTGATGAGAAAATTCCTGCTCCCTAATTGGCATTTAAAAGAACTCGAGGGAGTACAACACCTGCTAAATGCCAGCACCCCCTCTTGCAAAGAATGGGCACTAGATCGAGACCCGATCGAGACTAGCTATAATGGATGGCCATTACAGGCTCTTTCCAATCGCCGACAAAAGCTTCCATTCGTGTATGTGTGTTGGATTAGTTAACGAGACGAATCATCTAATTCTGTTATGACACATTAGAAACCTTTAATTGGCGCCCGGAGTGGGTGTATGTGGCACGCATCAACAAAGCTTCCACCCCGACCTCGACCTCGACAGATGATAGAACCCCCAACGGTTTTGTCCTGCTATGTTCTGAACCTCTTCCGCCTCGCTTGCTTTTCCTTTGCTCCTCCTCTCTTCGCTCGAGGCTCGAAGTATCGGGTATACCCCTTCCTACCCTAACGCTCCTCATTGCACTGTGATTAAATAAGCATAACATTATGCCTCTCCAAAATTAAGGGATAAAGACCAGGCTGGGAGGTGGTTAAAGATTTAGTCGGGGACACCAGATATTTGAAGTACTCTACCTTTTAGACCACAATTGATGCCACCGGGAAGAAGTCTGTCCAGCTCATGCTCATGTCAAGTACACACAAAAGCTTGGGTTGTCAAATGATAGTGGACTTGTATATAATTATTTGAGAATTGCAATGATTAAGCCGACATGGAGAGGAAGGAGATGCCTCACTGACGGTCATCGTCGTTGATAGGGAACAGATGCGCAAGGGCACACAGTCTGGCATTTGGTGAAGCTTTCTCCTACAAAAAGCGCTCACTGATAGCGTGCATGCTACAGCTACCAGCAAAAGTTATAGTCAGAATATACCCATTTGATTAACCTGTGACATGTAGCAAAGCCCGTTTGGAACAAAAACCATCTAGTCTGAGGGTAGTGTAATATTTAAGTTTATTTATATGGCAATGAATTTATGTTTAAAGATATCCATGAAATGATACTTTGTTCTATTCTCGTGTTATCATCGCCCGCAATACGCCTGTCTATCGAGATAAAAAATAGGTCAGTGATTTCGCTTTAATTTTTTTATGAAATTATGGTGGGATATAACACATAGCAAGGAATTTTATTTTTCAAACTTTTTTGGATATACTGCCATTGATGCAATGAAAGGCTAATATCAATAAGAATTGGTCTATTATATGAATAACATATATATCATGGTATTATGGTTTCTGGTCGTATACTATTTCATAAATAAAGTTTCCTATTTCATTTTCATGCACTTCCAATTATATCATTTTATGGGAATTCCAACTCACATAAACAGTTCACAAATAATTCTTTATTGGGAATGAATCTTCCTATTTAGCCACTAGATATGACCTTTCTAAGATTCGGAGTGTGACTTCCTAATCTTACCAGCGTCTTTATTCCACCGACGACGGTACAAAATATTATTTTCTCATGGCGTACGAATACACCCTAGATGGGGGACGTTTATATAAATATCCTAGTGCCTAAAGAAAAGCAAGCCATCTTAGGTTGCTTCTTGATTACCGATTCTGTCACTTCCGCTGAGAATGGCGCACCATTTCCGTGCATGTCAGCAAACAATCTCCTCAAATGAGAGCCAATCTAAGAAGAGCTGGGCCAGAATTGCAACTCATTGTTCCTCGTTAATATGTCAGCGGGTCTTTACTTCTATTCTCTGGGCTATAGGAACTGACAAATCCCCACCATTTAACGATCCAATTAGTTCCCATATTGACCACTGTCTTCCGGGTTTTGAACTGTATCCACAACAGCG
The DNA here is from genome assembly GCA_942159475.1 of Sthenelais limicola. Taxonomy (NCBI): domain Eukaryota; kingdom Metazoa; phylum Annelida; class Polychaeta; order Phyllodocida; family Sigalionidae; genus Sthenelais; species Sthenelais limicola. Next base: position 107,607,544 of record OW804096.1, on the reverse strand, counting down.
AGTCACTGCCTATCATTCATGAAGAAGGATTAATTCATCTGTAAAGAATGGGTCTAATAGGCAAATTAGATGGGACTATATTCTATAGCTTTTTGCTTTGATCCGAAACCCAGCAACAAATGAAAAGGACAAATGCTTACCAATTAATTTAACTTGGATTTTAGATGCAAGCCAGACCTTAAAATGTATCCAGATAAATAGTTTCAAATTCTTAGGCGGAGCGGTTTCATCAAAGAAGACAATTCTGAAATGGACACTTCTCTCAAGTTAGTTAGCATGAGCATATTGGCAATATGGTTTTAGTGGGCTTGTAGTTTAAACATGAACATTTTGTTTTACTTGACAAACTATAGTTGTCTAAACTCACCACAACCATCTGTGTACGTGACTGGGGCATTGGAGGTTGCCTGTACCTGTTACCGAGGCCATTGTTAACAATTTGAGAAAGCCACATTTTCTATTACTTTGTAACACACGTACAAGGCCATTACAGGGACGAAAGATGTGCAGAAAAAGACTTCCAATCAAAATCCTATGATGTCTATTGGTTGTTAATTACTTTGCGCTGTCAGCAGCAAACAAGTCTACGTCTTGATAAAAAAAAGAATTGGTGCGCAATGCTCTTCACTTGTCAGTGGGGTTTCCGAGTCTATAACTTGGGTGACGGTTGAAGTATCCTCGATGACATAACTTTGCTTCCTGCTTGCCTTCCTTCTGCATTTGTTTGCTTTTAATTTGATTACCACAGCATCTAAGTGCACCGTTAGCCTCGCCCGAGGTGTCGTGACAGGCTTGATAGAGTGAATGGACGGCCTTCCGTTCATCAATGTTGTCAATTGTTTTTGCGAGCTGGGATAATCACATGAGATCTTTGAAGAAACCACCGCTCCGACACGATTATTTTCTTACGTGGCAAAACGTGGCACGAAAAATGGAGAATTTCACGCCTGGTTTTTCGGGCCTTTGTTTGCCGGTAATGACATCACATGCATGGCGGACTCCCACTTCAGTTGGACTGGGCCTAGAATAATGCTGCCTGACATGTAATTAGTGACAGATAATCGGTATTAGGGGCTCCATAGAGGCAAGAAGCAGGCCTGGGTCGGGCGCTGAAGATGGGATCCTCTCAGTCTGACACCTTCGGCGTCTCTTGCCTCGGTTTAGATCTCATTCCCATGCGAATTCTCATGATTAATCAACTTGAAGCATGAAATTGGATATCGATAAGAAAATCCCCAGCCTTCTTTGAATGGTTTAGCATCACGGTAATCCATTATAGTATGGGATTTGCTTCCCGATCAGAGGCAGACTAGTATTGGCTCCACGATCATTTTCATTATAGTAACTTACTTTTGAGATAGACATATCACAGGGCCACGATAACTATGTTGCCACAAAATATTAAAATATGTCATAATGCACATCACACATAATATTTAAAATTAATTTTACCTGGAATTACAGATTAAAATATCCCTTATACATTCAGTTTGCATATTCTTCTTATAACATTTCTCGTGAAACATTTGCATATACTTTTCATAACATTTCTCGCGAAGCATTTCTCGTGTTCATTTCTCGCGAAAGAATTTACTACCTACTGTGGACTGTAGATATAGTCAATATGGAATATGGAATTTGGTGCAATACGCCCAATTCCCCCTTATGTATTACAAAATATCCACTCACGTATCCTTTAAGTTGATCTAGTTAAACACATATATGCATGTATATAATTATTCTTATAAGTATATGATCTAATATCTATTCTTGTCATTTCTTTTCCAGGTTTGGTTCCAGAACCGCCGGGCCAAATGGCGACGACAGGAGAAGATCGAATCTTCTAAATTGAATGAGAACTTCCCCATGGCCTGTCTGGCACCACGCAATTCAACAATGGCCAACGCTCTGCCACTCGACCCCTGGCTCACCCCTCCCATCACCAACAACCCTGCGATCCATGCTCTACCTGGGTTCTTTCCTCATGCCTCCTATCCCAACTTCCTCCAAGTAACCTCCTGCAGTACTTCGCCCACGACCACCCAGGGGTCGCTGAGTCCACCGGGGTTGGGCATCCCAACATTCGGCACGATAACCGTCAGTGCTGCCGCGCATGCCCACTCACTAATGTCGAATGGACTCGCGCAAAATAGCGCTGGAAGTCACGTGAGTGGGAAGGGACTTGATGACAGCGATAACCGCAGTTCTAGCATTGTAAGCTTAAGAATGAAGGCTAAGGAACACATGGAGATTATCGGTAGAGGCCTGACAGGCCAATGACTTCCGACCGAGAGTGACTCAATTCAAGTAACCCCTCACGAAGAGCAATTCTAAAGCAACAGCCTTTTGTGGGCAACCGAAGGCAACTTGTTACCAATGTATGACTGGTTTAAACATTGAAAAGCTAGCTTTTATCCCTTTAAATTAAGAGACATGTGTATTATACCAGAAAATCTGACAGTTTTGTCTTTATCCATCGAACAATTTAATACCGAGCAGTTCAGCAGAAGTCCTTACCTATTAAAGCCAACTGTATGATGATATACATACACAGCGGGTATGGAACACACAGGAAAGATGTACACGTATACTAGGTCTGTAACTATAATTTGTCTGCTATTACGTTATTAGTTAACTATACCTGTAAAGACTTGAGTTCAAACAACTCATAGGTTCATCCTATCTAAAACCTGCTATAACTTGTAACATAAACACAGGAGTGAACAAATTCTGTTGAAATGTAAATAATTATTCATGTAATACGTTGGCAATAAACTTGAAAGTCAATCATGTTACAAATCCACCCGCATAACCAATATATATAGCGAATATTATAACTTAATGACAACAATAGAATAACATTATCTCTGATAACGATTCCACAGTATCACAGAATGTGGTTAAATACCTCTGGAATCGGTCCGACGGTCCGGATTCCTTTCTGTAAGGAATGATGCGAATGGTCAACGTTAACGTTGTCACATGTTAAGGAGAGAAGAGCATATGTGGATGATATGCACCCATATGATGTACAGTATTTAAAAGAATCATCATGTAAATTATTAGATTGGTGGAAACCCTGATTGTATTGAATGTTTGTGGCAATTATTCTCATGTATTGTCCAGATATCAATTGTATACTGAAGGAATATGGTGTTTATATTTTATTGATTTATTCAGAATTAATGGTGCTTTCATTCATAGCTGTACGGCCTCATTAATTATAGTTATATATGTATTAAATAAAGTTCAATTCTGAAATCCTGTGAAAGAATAGTTTTCCTCTTGGGTTGTTTTATGATGGGTATTGGACATAGTGTGTGAGTCACCTCAAAGATCATCTAGTATGCATGTTATCGTGTCAATGCCTTCAACTGATGGGAATAATTTTTAAAAAGATCACTTCAAGTAAAGAATGTCCTCAATACTCGGAACATTATTACAGATTCAGAAGAGATGGAAAACAGTTAATAATTATGAGATAATAGTGAAAATTGAATAGTTTAGTATCATAATTGTATCATCATCGAGATTGATCCAAATCTACCATCGAGTAGCAAGTCTACCAGGGAACCCAGTACCCCACATTTACAATAGAAATGCTGAGTGAAAAGACAAAATAAGGTGCTGTCGAATCATATGATAACCAACGGAATGGCACCCGTACCTCTTTTGACAGAATAGCTCCATCATCACCACCTTTCATTTTAACAATAATGTATTGGGGCTTTGTTGAACGAATGGATGCATGTAATTTTGATGATTTCCACTACCAAGAAATGTTATTTTATGACAAGGCAGTCAGCTTTGGTCCACACACACGTCGCACCGATGTTATCAAGTCAGTCGAGTAGAAGCTTTCCGCCTAGCTGAAGTGAAATCACATCAATGTATCTTACAAGTCGTTCGGCATGGCAAAAAGTGCACTGGTAATTTCGAGTTTTAATGCACTAAATTGAATAACTGCACGAAACATAATAATCAATTTGTCTGAATTAAAGTGTAACGATTCCCGACATGAGCATTGGTAAGCAGGCTAAGTCCGCTTCTGCTGCCTTCTCACTGGCCTGTGGCTTTTAAAGGCGATTTGCAGCTTGTGTGTTTAAGCAAATCCCAGATCAATCAGCGCCAATTTGAGTGTCCAACATTTCAGGATATTACTAAATGCCATGTCGGCATGCTAGTCTCTAAATCGGGAGGCCTGCCTCCCTTCCTCCGGACGGGAAGTGATTGGGCTTCACCATTCTGGGCGCACTCCCGTACTGTAATTGTACCGCAAATAGGGTTAATTAATTCTTTAATGGATCTAATGACTGTATGATCAGACCTAGCTACTGAGGTTGCTTGCCTTTTGATGGAATATTTTCTAGGTGAATGATTGGTAATTGAAAGACATGTCCCGATATAACACAGTGTAGAACTCGCTCCTCTGTCGATGGCCACCAAAGACGAAAGCGTTTAATTGCCGCGCCAAATTATCCAGTAACCCAGGTCTCAGAGATCGCGGAACAAGTAGCTTGGTTTGTAGGAGATCGGCCACCAGGGGTCAGCAGTGAAGGGACAGAGCATGACATGTGATTGGTCCGCGAGGTACTCACGTGACGCAGGCGGCCATTAAAGGAAAATCGGGTCTGGCGGCAAGTCACGATGTTGTTCACTAATGGTGGGTCTCATGTAAGCCTTAATGCAATAAAGCGATGATGAAATTACGCCAAATAGATTTCCATGATTCATTTTTGGTGACAGGATCGTGTTGACTAATGGCATTAGCTTGTTATTTCTAAGGAACGCGGTCAGATGTTCTAGAGTCGGGACCCGCCGACATCCCGTCCTCGTCCGCATCAGGCAGTCCGTTCATCCCCTCTATCATACAAGGTATAAAGAACTGGCTGAACAGATTCCCTGGACGCAATCCCTCCCCGGACCCCTCCCGCATGTGCATGTTCATATTGCCTACCAATGCGTAAACAGTCTCTAGAATGTGGCGAAAAGTCAGAATCTCGGGTCAGAATCCTAGGTAGGACACGACTCCAGATCACCTTCATATCGGACAAACCTACCTATTGGGTGTTGGGAAATTACAAGGGACATAATCTATCCTCCACATCTGCATCTGTAGACATCAACATAACCTTATAAATGTCGCTAATTCAATGTGACCAGTTAGAGTAAAGTACAGAAGACAAGACTTTTAATATATTTCTCTTCCAACTAAGTAAAAATATTGGATATAAATAATGAATAAGGACATTTATTTGCAACCAAACTATATATTTCAAAAAGACATCGTTTCAATCATGAGGTGATGTAGTTCCAACATGTAAAAAAATGGGAAAACATGGGAAAAAAACCACAAAACACAATACGATAACGGAGATCAATAGGTACCCTACGAGAATACACGATGCGGATACACTACCGCTACGACGCCCGTCTACTGAGAGTGACAGGAAAGCATTTTCCTACCAGATGGCTTATAACTGGAATAGTCTAAGACCTGAATTCAGAAACCTAGACTCAATAGAGCTAAAGAAAAAAATGAAATACTTAACACTAACAAGCCAAACAGAGGCAGATCTATAGAAATGGGTACATAGCTTCAGCTCTCCTGGTGCCGCTATAGGCCTCCACTACTCCTCATACCCCCAATAAGGTTATTAACCCACAAGGCATGTATTAATACTAATCACGCATGTTACCCATTAAGTAATAATAATAGGGCAGCGTGGGAGGAACATCGCCCCCGGCGAACCCATGGATTGTACTTTACTGTCAATAAAAAAAAAAAAAAAAAAAAAAAATGTAGTCCTACTTCTTCGTATGTGAATGGTTTACATATTTCCGGTGTGATATACGTTGTCACTTAAAGCTGCAATCGCCGAGAGAAAACTGCCGCTGGTGAGCGATAATGAGTGAAGTCACAATGGGAAGGGATTCGGGCGGGTTCTCCAAATACAAATGAGGACGTTTTAACAGTCTTGTAGCAAAAACAACCGGACAAAGGGCATGGTCATGACCTTTAGATGGGTTTGACAAGAATGGAACAAAAAGAAAATATTTAGATTTCAACCGATGTTAACTGAGAGTGCAGCTTTAATACGTGCTTAATACTAAATAATCTCACGAGAAGGGATGCACAGAAGCATGTCTTTTATCTTGATTAATTTATATATATTATCATTTGCAGGACTTTCCCCCTTGAAAGTATTTATACCAACTATACCTGTAATAACAGATAGATCGCTACATGCAAATTATTAGTATTCACTTACTTAATAGTATTAAGGAGGAGGTGCAGTTAGTCGTGTAATTGGGAAAGGCATTGTATCATCACCCTCTACAGGAGCTAGTCGTCCTTAACACTCATCTATCCTTACCTCGTTTACGTAACAACCTGCCGATGATTGTGTTGACTAAATACCCCAAATGGAGCATGGCCTCCGCAGGAAAACGAGACAATGAAGCGCCTTCCCAAGAGAAAGTGGATGAAAGGAGCTCGACCAGATGTCGCTGCTGTAAATTTGCATGGTCCACTTGATAAGTCTAATAGTCCGTCCTACCGTCCTTTCTAAGGCGAGAGGATGGACAGTTGGTGACGACAAATTGAAAAGATGTGAGTGTCATACGACACACGATTCCAAACTTCTGAAGAGTTCTAACTGGACGTTCGGTAAACTCTCGGGGGAAATTTGTTTTTCAAGTACATCTCACTGTGTTAGTAATCTCTTCCTTTATCAGTAATTCGATTATTCATTAAATGTAACAAAGGCGAGCCGCCTATTACATCTATACGTATTGTATGTACCCATGATTACAATACATTCTCTATTTATTATAGCCCTTGGCTAGTGAAGCCGTTCTAACATTGAAGGATATGCGTCATAGTTGGTAAGACTATCATATTTCATACTCTTCTTGCATACAAAAATATAGATAATTTTGATAAGAAATACATGTTCAATTTCATCCATCGAAGCCAAAAATGATGTTGCCTGAACCCGTGATTTAAAGTAGATAAGTTGTACTTGGTTTGTAGAAGCAGTTGTGTTTCTACTTCTTATAGGAATCCGACAATTTACTGGATTTTTTTTTTCTAATTTGGAGATATTAATTTGATTGCCAAAAATGGCTAAAATCACAGGGTGCCTACGTCGGGGTAGTAGGCCTAATATCTTTAAAAAATTATTATTATTATTCATAACACTTTCACAACTTAGTACCTGAGCGTTCTAAGCATATGAACAATACATGTGGAAAATATTTGACAAAATGTCAGAAAACTTTACCCTAGCGCTATATTCTAGCCTTTTAAATTTTAAATACATTTTAAATTGCATGTACCGTAAGATCTATGCAGGAAAGACAATTTATCCTATAAACTTGTCTTTGATACCAAATGAATCACATACATGTCAGCATTACAGAGAAATGAGGATTTAATATTATTTTTAAAAAGAATTTATGAATTCATTGAGGAGTAATGTGTGGACGGGTACATTCTTTCTCTGAGAGACAGAGAGAGAGGGAGGGGGGACAGAGAGAGAGAGAGAGGGAGGGACAGAGAGAGAGGGAGGGGGAGGGACAGAAAGAGAGGGAGGGCCAGAGAGGGGGAGGGAGGGACAGAACGGGGCAGGGGGAGGGAGGGACAGAGAGAGAGGGAGGGAGAGGGAGGGACAGAAAGAGGGAGGGACATAGAGAGGGAGGATGGGGGACAGAGAGGGGGAGGGAGGGACAGAGAGGGAGAGGGAGGGACAGAGAGGGGAGGGAGGGACACAGAGGGGAAGGGGGGGAGGGACACAGAGAGAGAGGGGAGGGAGAGGGAGGGACACAGAGAGAGGGAGGGGAGAGACAGAGAGAGGGAGGGACAGAGGGGGAGAGGGAGGGACAGAGAGCGGAAGGGAGGGATAGAAAGGGGATGGACAGAGAGGGGAGGGGGAGGGAGAGGTAGGGACAGAGAGAGAGAGGGGGAGGGAGAGGGAGGGACAGAGAGAGAGAGGGGGAGGGACACAGAGAGATGGTGAGGGAGGGACCAAGAGAGAGGGGTAGGGGTAGGGAGGGACACAGAGAGAGAGGGAGGGGGGAGGGACACAGAGAGAGGGAGGGGAGGAGAGGGAGGGGAGAGGGAGAGGGAGAGGGAGAGGGAGAGGGAGAGGAGAGATAAGAATGACAGATTATCCATATAATATACAGCTAGAGCGATTTCTAGGAAAGGAGGTAGAAAAGAAATGGTAGAAAGAAGGTTTTCTTTGTCCAGAATGTTCTCGGAATTTGTTGTTTTACAAACCACTTTACTCATCTGTAGAGGTCTGTCCCCCCTCTCTGGATGTCGTTGTGTGTGGTTTGTGAAGGTATTTGGGGTGGAAATGTGATTTTGAAGCCTTTTTTAAATCGGGATAACCACACTCTATTTATAGCCTGGGAAAGCCCCTGTGAGATACTACGTCATTTCCCACAACCTACGTCCAGTGGGACCTAGAGGGAGCATGAGGAAGAGGGGAGGGAGAGTGTGGGGGGATCGTGGAGGGGAGGGGGAGCATGATTTTCTAATCAAACTTGAATATATAGCCCATTCTCACGAAAATGGTGCAGCCCATCCTAGAAGAGTCAAAATTATATTTTGCTTGATCGATCTGAGGGTTGGTAGGTTTCAAGGTAATATACAAGCGGTAATATATCTGAGTTTGCCAATAAATTGGACCATTATTCTTTGTACAGGAGGTTATTTAAGATTGGCATAGAAAAGTTGGTGAAAAAATGTTGCACACCCCTATATGCTTAGTAATGAACATTTCTCTAATTCAATTTGTATATCATCAATTATTTCTATCACCATTCTCTTACTAAATGTTTTTTTTATGTAATAGCCAAGAAACGTTTTTCTTTCTTGTATAAAATCTTTTAAAATCGTGGTAACCAAAAATGTCAGAAACTGGATTCCCATATTAATCAGATGAAACATCCTATCATTGACTGTCTTTTTATTTATTATTTTCAAATTGTTCTATTTTTTATGTTATAACATAATCAAATATAAGCTTTTACCCCTGAGTATGATTAGTTACCCAGATTTTTGGTAATTATCCACATTTTAAGACTTCAAATTTGGGCGACATTTTTTCAGAGTGAAAAAACGTCGCCCAATCTATGTCAAATTTAGTCAATTATATAAAGATTGAATGTTATTTTTTATTTTTTTAATACATGACTGACACCATTTTAGACCGTTTTAGCATTATTTTGTATAAATTTGTCATTCATGACAATATCCACTCAAGGATGGTGACGTTTTCATGCAGTAGAGACATATATGATGTGTCACAGAAAAATGAGTCACAAATGACAAAAGTTATATTATTCAAAGTGATTAAATAATCAGATTTCTTTCTTGGAATATTCTTATTTTTGGGGTGCTTAGTGCTATTAATCATAGCAATACCTGTACCAAGTTTCAGGACAGTGTATTAAATACATCTTTCAATTAATAACATCATCCTATGGAGTATATTTAGCTACTTTACCCATTCAGAAATATTGCAAACGTTTTTTCAAACATGAATACATGAATACGTTAAACATAAAATATGGAAACATTTCTTAGATGTCATTAAAGATAAATACCAGCGTTGTCAGCACTGCAGCAGGCGGGAATTCAAGGAACTAATGCATGAAACAATAGAATTCAATATATTTTGTTCAAACTTTGTATTGAGAAAGAACATGGTTGGGGGAATACAAAATGCCAAAAAAAATGGATATTATCATATTATTTTGTGTTTTAGGGATGAATGATGTTTACTTCTCTTCACTATTGATTTCAATGGGGGAAGCTCATTGTGATACAAGTTTAGCTGAATAACTTTTTTTTTAGTTCAATGACCCCTTACTTTTTTTTAATTGGGAGGGTAGAATAATATGTCAGCAATGTATATGCAGATTTAAAAGAAAATCGTATGATTCAATCATATGCTATTGGGGAAAATGCAGAAAATACCCGTTTTTCCATAGACTTCTATAGTGAACAGTAATAAATTTTAGTGGTCCCTGAAATAAAAACTAATCCAATGACATATATTTTTTTTGGGCTTTTTGGGTTCCCCCAACCATGTTCTTTCTAAATCCAAAATTTAAAGAAAATTCCATGACTCATTCATTTTTTAAGTGAACACTGGTATTTACCTTTAATGTTTTCATCATTGGAATCCACTTGATCATTTCTTTTCAATAATTATGATATCTCAAAATCCATTTTATATGACTTGTAACTCATTTTCTTGAAACACATCACATTAATCAAGAGAAAAAAACGTCGCCCAATAAATACAGCCCAGTATTTAAATCAGGAAAGATATTTTGAGATTATTTTCTCAAATAATTCTTGAGGCTAAGCCATATTTAAACATTAGGTGAAAAATAATTTAATTTAGATAATATTTGAAAAAATATGTGAAGAAACGTCGCCAGGTGGCAACGTTTTTTCCACTGATTATATGCTGATTATTAGGATTTCTGCCGATTGTAAGTAATAAGTATCTTCCAATGGTGATGTATGTGTGTCTCTAAACCTTTGGTTATGAAATCAGACTATTTAGAGAAAATTTATTTAATAATTTTTAAAAGCACAGCCATTTTGTCTGGCGACATTTTTTTACCCCAATTTAGCCATTTTCTTATAGATTGAGTTGGAAGCATGAATTATACCAATATATTTAACCTTAATATATCATTTTGTTTGGTTTTCATCCCCCTATTCTATGCCATGAATTGTATTAATGTATATCAATTCAATCGGATTTTTTTCTATAATAACTATAAGTTAGAGAGTGATTATTTGGGTATTTCTCCTGATTTGATAGTACATAATTAATAAAATATACATTATAGATACACAAAAGTATATATCTTATTAACGCCCATGTTAAGACGGATGCATCTGGTCAATTCATTTGTCTCTCAGATCAGAATCCACTAAGTTATGGACCAATCAATGAAAAAAAACGGGGGGTTGCACCACTTTCGTGAGAATGGGTCATATAATTAAAAAAGTTTCTACCACTCTACCAAATGTAAAACAAATGTAAAATATGGAAAACATTATTTAACAGCAACTTCATCATAAAAACTAAAACAAAATGTAATCCAAAATATATCAGGAAATCTGGGAAGATCAACACACTTCAGAGTAGTGCTGACAAATCATAAATGCTATCCCCTTTTTCTCCTTTATGTAACTGTATGCTTAATGAGAAAGAAAAGTTCTATAATGATAATAATGAGGAAGAGGGGAGGGAGATGGGGGAGACAGAAGGGCGGGGGGATATCGGAGATGGGGTTGGGAGGGAAAAACAGGTATGAAAAACAGAGAAGAGGGGGAAGGAAAAGAGGGAGAGGGGGAAGTGTGGGGAGAGAGAGTGACCGTCCGGAGGACGGGTACTTTGCTAATGACATATAAGAGGGCTTCATGAAAAAAAACTTGCACCGCGCCACACACACCCATACATCTAACAATTTTCCTTCTCCTCCCCCTTTCCCTCCACCTCCCCTCCTACCTCCCTTGCTCTTCCTCCCCTTTTACCCCCCCCCCCCCCCTTCACCTCTCCTCTCTGCTTCGATCCCCTTCCTTCTTCCTCTTCCCATTCCTACCTTCCTGTCCTCCTCCTCCCCCCCCCCCCCACACACACACCTATAAATTGATATTATCACTTCAAATATACATATCTAATGATATCAGTGAAATGGAAAGACAAAACCTCTATATATGCTCAAATAGGCTCATGTGTTGAAGCAACCAATCTCACTCACTCTCTCCTGTATAGCGGCCACCCCTCTCCCTTAGAGTGCTTTGACCCCTGAGCCTGCATAGCGGCCACCCCTTCCTATTACAGTGCTTTGATCCTCTAACCGGTACCGGGCCTACCAGGCCTCTCTTACGGGGACCCTGCCTACTTTGCCTAGGGAATGGTGACACTTAGGCTCTCGCGATCTCTCACCTGCCAGTGATAATGCACATGCAGCCTGACCCTAACCAGGGAATGATTTTAAAGAGAGTTTAACCAAATGTTATGCATATATTTATATGCGGTTATATTGCGAACGGACTCATGAACTGCAAACCGGAACTGCTGTCTGCTTGGCAACATCAAGCGTGTGAAGCCTAGTGTTTTCAAATACTCTACCAAAAGCTGTCACACAGTCGGTGTCGCCAGGGAATATTTTTTTGAGATTATTGCTACCAATTTTCTCAAATTCTGTTGCCATTGGTTTTTGTAGGGCTTGTGAGCGAGACTATTCTCACCCTGGATAAATCACCTGCAAATACAGAAAAGCAGCTAACGAAGCAGCCAAGAAAGCCACTGGTGATGGGGAAGACTGGAAATTGTATTTATCTCCAATCGACGGAGAGGATGACATTTCTGAGGCCGCCAAATCGCCTTTTATGACGTCTACATATACTGTGGATGATATGCAAAAGTTATTCACTATGATGCAGCTACAGCAGTCTCAACTTACAGCCGCTACGGCCGCGATTATGAGGTTTATTTTCCTGTGCCGCCAAATCCTCTTGTGATCACCGCTTCTCCTCTGACATCCTGGTCTCTACACCGCCTGCCAGTTCGACTACTTCGCCTGGCAACCCTGTCAGTGGCATCATTACACCGCCGTCAGGCGCCTCCTTGCAGTCTGCCTCTGGTACAGACCCTACAGCAGTTCAAGCCTTCGCCCTGATGGCTTCCTCGATAAGTCAACTATCCATTGCTATGGATCCTTCTGTCACTAGGACCCAAGGTGTGCCTCTTTGGCCAGATTACCAATATTTGTATCGCGGTCACCCCTTACCCCTAATCAGAAACATTATCAAAAAGGGGTTCACCATCCGGGGGTATCGTCCTTCCTTCTGGAGCGTCTGCAGCGTCAGGAGGTTCTGCGACAGGAGGGCGTAAGTAAGGCTCCTTCTAAAACCATGAAGATTTGGGGACGGAAATGCGTACCCGACTTCCCCAAGTCTTGCCTTTTTTTCCCTGCCTCCGGATAGAGTAGGTGACCACTTATCCCAATCCACATTGTCACACACTGGTTTTCCGTTCACCTCTTAAGCACTTCAACCCAGTCGGGGGCTCATGTTTTGCATCATTGCATTTCCAGCACTTTCTCACCCCCATCATTGTGTCAAATAGCTGTCACTTGAGAGACACATGCGCTTGTGCGTAACGAACAGTTACAGCCCCTTTTTGATAATGTTTCTGATGTGGGTGTGGAGACAGATACTGTGAATGCTAAATGATTCTGAGAGGGATAAGGCCTGGCCTCCACTTGGTCCCCCTAGGCAAGTGTTGGTACTGGGTGTAATGAAGACAACTTGGAAGGCTAAAGTTGTCCAGCAAGTTCAAACGGCTTGGGGGATTGTTCCGAATAATCCTGCTAATCCTGTTCCGAATAATCCCACAGCCTCCTAATCAGCCTATACAACAAGCCCCATTGGTTGTTAACTCTAAATGCAGGCAAGATGTTTGGAGTATGAATATTAAACTTGAGGCTATAAAAACAGAATCAAGATTGTACAGCATTCTAGTCATAGATGGGTCGACAAGGTTGACAGGTATATGAAGGCTATCTATGCCATTCTGAAAAACATGTAAACCGTAGTATGTAGGGTCATCCATCAACCCTTTGTATACTTGTAGTCTTCTGTAGTTGTCAGTTGTCTAAAGCTTATAAGTCTAAAAGAAGGTTTAAAATCTTCCAGTTAAGAGGGAACAGTATATCTTACTTTAGTTTAGGCGTACGCGAGAGCGCTAGATATGTATGAGCTCGAGGGTAGGTACCTTGAATAAAAGTTATTTTTACAACAAAAAAAAAAGATTGTACAACACAAACTGTCTGGTATCGAAAATTGTCTGTCCAAAAATCAGTCAGGCAATGTCTGACTCTTCACACTCGCAAAAGTCTCATTTATCGAAAGGTGATGGTAATGGTGACCTGGCCCGGGGCCGGGGCCAGTCAAAAGGTGATGCTAACGGTGACCGGGCCCGGGGCTGGTCACACAGGTATGACTCCCATAGACATAGACATGACTCCTCAACTAGGCATATGTCCCATTCCATTACTCATTGCCTCTGCCAGTTTGAGGGGAAAGCTTCTGCTAGTGACTCTATGTCATCCACTGAATCTGACTCTGACGAGTCGTCCTCTTCCTCTTCCAGTCTGTCTTCTGAAGCTTCTGGTTGTCGCACCCACAGAAGCAGCCATAGTCGACGTCGTTCTTCCAGGTCTAAAGACAAGAAACATAAGTACAAGATAAAAATTCTACCTCATGACGAAAGGAGAAAAACTATTGAGCGTTTATGGTATTGTCACGGTGCCTTCATGTTCGAACGATAAAAAGCTGTTGATAACATTAATGGTATGCTTAAACACAATTGCTTCATTGCCGAAAAGGCTGCTTCTAAGTCTTATTTACCTTCTGGTTTGGCTAAAGTATGATGAGGGGGTCCACGACAAAGCCAGGGACCATGGTATTAGATCATATACTGGTGGTGATATTGAATTGTTCATGCGTTTCTTGTCTCATGAATATGCTGCCAAATCTCAGAAATCTCAGGCTTTTCCTGCTAGTTGAAAAGGTAAACGAGTCAAAGATTCTAAAAAAGACTCGGCTGGGTATAAACCAGTTTACTGGGCTTTTAACAGAGAATGCTGTACCTTTGACAATTGCAAATTTCCCCATATTTGCAGCTACTGCTATAGTAATCACCCTAAAACCGACTGCAGATTGGCAAAAAGTCAAAATTCTAAATCTCAGCAAAGCTTGGCTTAGTACAAAGCTGTTAAGCAGCTTCTTCACGAAGTGACGCAGTTAAATAGTTTGGTTCAAAACTGCGATCATTTTTGCTTTTTTTCTGGTCTCGATCAACACATTCAAGGTATATTGGGGGATGTTACTCTCCCTAGTGTTTCTAGTGATATTATTCCAGAATCATTACCTGTGAATGTTGCTTTTTCTCCACGATCAGAGGAAAACTTATCGATAAATTTCTCACATGAGGTAAACATGTCCGCCATTGCTGACCCTGATACTTTACTTCCAGTGTTTCCGGAAGGGGTTCCCTTACTTCCAGGGATTCCTCAAGATGGCAGCCAAAGGAAGTTTTGTTGTGTTTTGACTCCTTCTGAATTCATAAATGAGTCTAGTGAATGTTTATTTGTTCATTTTGAGGAAAATTCTCATGACTTACCCATGTTATTACCAACACTTTTCACAAGTGCTGAAAATATGATTGTGATTATAGCCGTTGATATTGGCTTCTTGCACGCGATTAACTTTGTAACTTTGCAACCCTTTTACCTTTTTACCTTTGTACCAGTAAATCTACTCGAATTCAAATAAGGCACTCGTTGGAGGAAATGATATTTTTATCATGATAGACGTAATTACCTGTTGTTGTATGTAACACCTATGCAAATAAAGAATTCTTGAAATGAAATGAAATGACTTACCGATTGACTTGAACGTATTGCTTCATCTCAGATACTTACCTGATGATTATGTTTGTAGTTTAAAGGTTTATCTCTGTATTAATAAAATAAGGGTTTGGAGCCTAAAACCGCTATCTTCTCTGAAACCGCTGGCCAGATCTCCATTATATTTCACATGCACATTGCCAAAAATAGTGCCGAACCATTCCACTATGTTTCATTAACAAATTAGGGTTGGAAACGGGTTAGAAATGGGTTTACATCGAGCACCTCCATCCAGGGCCCCCAGCACTGCCTGAAAACAAACCTATCAGTGCCCCTACACCAGGTTTCTGGGTCACCCAAAGCATGACGTCATGGACGGGCACATCATTGCTTCACTATGGAACGGGAGTTGATATATTTCCACCGAAAGGAGCATCGTCAGAGTTGAATCAGTTCATAAACTATTGTTTGTGATGGTTTTTGAAGTCGAGCAGGGAGAACCCGCCCACTAATTACCTCACAATGAAAGATGGAACGGGTGAGGGAGCGGGAGAGGGATTGGGACAGGGACAGGGACAGGGACAGGCAACACAACAACAGCACGACACTGAACAGTGACCAAAAAAAGCATCTAAACAGGGTTCCATTTGTCGTATGAAGATACTAAGTTATAGAGACAACTTGAAAGAGAAAGCTAGTGGGAGAGGGAACAAGGAGAGATGAGGATGTGGGCCCCACTGTCCCACTAGCACGGGTATTTGCTAGTGCAAATTATTATCTTTATTTATCAAGAGATTGCTTTATCGGTGACTGCTTATGTATGTATTACTTTGACTATGTTCCAACCCAACTCATCCCCTGCCGGGTAGCTGCTGCAATGTTAGGCCTACCCTTTGTGAAGAGTCGCCGCCTGTCTTCCATGGATTCATTTGTATTGACAGGTGTTTGTAGGGGTTTTAAAATTATAGACCCTGAGGTTAATCTTTCTTATAACATGCCTAATTACAAATCGATTCTACATGAGTCAGTAGTGAATCAAATGAATACGGTTGTTTCCAATGAATTGATTTCAGGCCAGGTTTCTATTGCCACAAATGTTCCTAAATGTGTTCATGTTTTGGTTGCCATACATAGACCTGATGGTAGGCTTCGCCCAATCACTGATTGTTCTAGACCGGAATTATCAGTTAATAACTTTATGGCTAGTACAGCCATTAAGTTTAAGTTTGCCTGGATTGATGATGCTTTATCCTTAGTGGGTAAAAATGATGTTGGTCGTGTGGTAGATATCTCAACCGCTTATCGTTCGATAAATATATTTCCCCTGCATAGAGAATTTCTAGGTTTCTCTTGGTAGTGGGATGGTAAGTGGCAACTTTTTAAGGATAATGCCCTGTGCTTCGGTATTCGGTCAGCCCCTCATATATTTAACTCTATCACTGACTTTGTTACTAGTGGGGTGTACCAAGTGTTAACTATTTGGATGATTTTTTCATCCCTGGTACCAATGTTACCCAGTGCCAGCACAGGCAAGATGTCTTAATCTCTTTCTTGAGATTTCTAGGTTTTGGAGTTAATTCTAAAAATGTAACTTCCCCTAGTCATGAACCGAAATACTTAGGTATTATTATTGACTTAGTTAACAGGTGTAACTATTCATTTACCAACAGATAAAGTTGATAGGGTTTTGAAAGAATTATCTCCACTGGTAGAAAAGAAATGGTGTTCTTACAAAAAATTAGAATGTGTGACTGGTCTTTTAGCTCACTGTTCTAGTGTGGTAAAGGGTGGAAGGACTTTCTGCCATCGTATTTATGTCTTGTTAAAAGCTACTAAAGGTAAAAAGAGAGTTGAAATCTCTATTCTAGAATTGTATTCTAGACCTGTTATGGTGGTACAATGTTGCCATTGTTTAATGGCTCCAGGAAAATCCTGTGTTATATAGACCTAGAACATATCTATACAGATGCTTCACTTGGTGTGTTTGGTGACGATTTTTTCTTTGGGGGTTGGCAAGAAAATGGTAAATCTTGTCCCCATTCTCTGGACCCTCCCATGCTGGACTCAGATAATTCGTCCAACATTAATATACTAGAACTTTGGCCAGTATTACTTGCTGTTAAGCACTGGCACAACTTACTAATGAATAAAATCATTCTCATCCACACGTATAACACCCACGTTGAATGTATGCTTTCTTTTGCTGTAATAATAAATTTATAATATTCATTTATTAGCTTGTCATGTATCTTCAGATGATAATTATGCAGCTGATGCCTTATCTAGAATTTATACTTGCAAAGCAAAGGTTATGTGTTATGGTTTACCCTGTATGTTCTCTGCTTGTTGTTTTAATAGCCTCAAGGTCGAAACTACAAAAGAAATGTAACCAAGTGCAGTCCATGTGCTGGTCGGATAACACTTGGAAGTCTCGTAGGTCCCAATGGACAAGGTTCTTTGACTTTTGTGAATTATATAATATTGAACCTCTACCTGCTTCGGTGGAAACAGTATGTTTATACATTACCTACCTGTCTTCTCAGGTTAAATATTCCACTATTACAAATTATATATGCTTAATAAAAATATAATAAAAAAACTAAAAAAAATAAATTATATATATGCTCTTTATGGGCCTTAGATATGTATTTCAGTGTGGCTCCTATAGCCAAGGGTACTTTCTTGGTAAAATGTACAATGCAAGGTGCTAGACGCCTTATTGATGACTTCACATTTCCTTCACATTTAATCAGAATATTTCATGTGTTGGACTTTACCTCCCTTGATAACCTGCTGTTCTGGACCTCCACCTGTTTGGCATTTAGATGCTTACTTCGTAAGAGTAATTTCACTGACTCTGGTCATGTTATATTTGCTTCAGACATTGAATTTACTGATTATGGTTTTTGCCTTACCCTACGTTCTACTAAAACTATTCAGTTCACTCAGAGGAAGGTAATTATTCCAGTTGTTGCTGCAAAAACCTTGTTGTGATTGTGACGACCTTGACCCGGAAGTTCTTCCCGGTAGTGATAGCAACGACCCGCCCTTGAACTTGAACCAAAGTGTCATGGCCGACTGTGGCAATGTTGATGCTGTTATTCGTGATTCAACAGTTGGTTTGTTCCCGATTTCATTGCCTGCCCGTGTACAACAGACTTTTTCTCCAGCTGAATATTATTCTCCAGCTGAGTTTTATTGTTGATTTTGGTCGTGATGGTAGAGAAACTAGGGATGATATGTTACTTTTTACATCTCCAGCTTCTATGCGTGGTTCTTTCGTAAATGTTTATGCTAGTTGTGCCCGTGGTAAATGTCAATGTCGCCATGTTCTTGGTGGCAAGGGTACACAATTAAAACCTTGTCGTTTTGCATATCTGCTATTTAGCCTTAATCCTAGCAGCGTTAACACTTACAATGATGTTTTTTATGGTGTTTTCGAAGGTTTTGATGTGATTGACACCGAGGTGGAACCATACGATTGTGCAAATTATAAATCTATCCTTGAACCTGAGGTAAAGTCCAAGATGGATGATATTGTTAACAAGGAACTCGACGAAGGTTTTATCTCTATTGCTGATGAATTCCCTACCTGTATCCATTCACTGGGAGCTGTCCCAAAGGCTGATGGGGGCATTAGGCCCATAACAGATTGCAGCAGACCTTTGGGACAATCTGTAAATGAACATTGTAACAGCTTAGTTCGTGAATTTACCTTTAAATCTATTGATAATGCCATAAGCTTGATCGACGAGGGTTCATTTATGGCTGTTGTGGACATTAAGTCCGCATATAGGGCAGTCCCCATTAATCCTGACCACCGTGGTTATTGTGGTTTTAGGTGGGACGTTAATGGTAAGAATCATTTTCCAAATGTTTCAACGGTGTGGGTATGTTGAAAAAAGAAATATTCCATCTTCCCATTATTTCTGATTCTTCGTTCAAAGGATTTGCAGCCTTTATGGGAGCAGATTGGTTTGCTGGACCTTGGAATGACTGTGAAATACCCATGTGTGTCAAGTATGAAGGCCATATTTGTTCCAATGGAGAACAATCTGGCTTCCAATATTAATATCCAGGAATTATTCCCACTGAAAAATAAAACTGTGGTGTGCTTCATAGACAACACTCAGGTGATCGCTATGCTAAAAAATGGAACTAGCAGTAGCAGACAATGCATGCAATGGCTCTACGAGCTATATTGGATTTGTTTCATCTATAATATCTCCCTTGCACCTAAATACATTAAAACTGATAACAATGTGGTGGCAGATATTCTATCTCGCTTGCCTTATTATAGTGTTGATGCTCCTGTCCCTGATATTTTATTATCGACGAACTTGTGCTGTATTAACACTGACTATTGTTTCCTCCAGGACTCAGCAAATGGTCGGAGAGAGTTGTTCAACCCAGGAGTTTAGCCCTTGCTCCCTCTACCAAGTTGCAAAGGCTTAGACAATGGAAGTCTTTCCTGGATGAAAATTCATCGCCGTTGATGCCTATAACAATTCAAAAACTTGCATCTTTCTGTGCCTATTTATCTTCAGTCATGAGATATTCTTCAGTGTGTATGTATGTGGCTGGGGGGATTTCTTATGCCAGGTTATTGGGCCTGGACTGCCCCCCTATGTCACATCCAGCCATTAAATCAGTGCTTCGTGGTATAAAGAGTCTACCTGGATCTGCTCCCACACCTGCTCCTCCGATCAAGCCTTCAGACCTTATGAAAATGTACCCTTGTCTGGACTTACATGACGACTTGGACCTACTGTGTTGGTCTGCGTTTATATTTTTATTCAGATCGTAATTAAGGGTTGGACATGTGGTTAACTCCCCTCACATGCTGCTCCGTAAAAACATTTCCCTTGTACCAGGGGGTCTGGTTGTGAACGTGGGTACAACCAAGTCCTCGTCTACCCCCTTCGCTATTATTATTAGAGTCATTTCTAATAAACCCCTATGTCCAGTATATTGGATTAAGAAGCTTCTAGACCAGGATCTGCCTGCCTCATCTCCATTGTTTACCTGCAAAACGTATGGGACCCTTGATTATGACCATTTCTCCAAGAAGCTCAGTGCCTTGTCGTCATCTGCTGGTCTAACTGACTGTTTCACTTCCCATTCCTTTCATCAGGGAGGTGCCTCGTTCATGTCTTCCCTTGGCATCCCCTTGGACGACATCAAAATTAGAGGAAACTGGAGATCGTCAATTGTGTCATCTTATATCGTTCCCTCTCCTCAGGATCAAATGAAGTGTGAGAGTGTGGTGGGAAATGCCCTGGACAGGCTTTCTTCCTAACTTGTTCTCTTGTGTTTGGCCTTTTGCTGAAAATAAAACCTAGCTTTGCTTGGTTTCAGGCCATTCACTTGTTCACGTGTCATTTATCTTAGCATCCGACCGGCACCCGACATATCTACAACCGATACATCGGTGCCCATATGTGGGTAGCCAAGGGGCGGTTGCTTAGCTCCGCCTCCATTCACTGTCGACCAATCAGGTCGTGCCTGGGCGGCGCTTATGACATCACGCTACGAACATAAACATTGACATTCGTTCACCCAGATCCGCATTGAGCGGACGGTTTCACTTGGAAATTTCTTCTTTATTCTTGTATTGTTATTGCTGAAAATAAAACCTAGCTTTGCTTGGTTTCAGGCCATTCACTTGTTCACGTGTCATTTATCTTAGCATCCGACCAGCACCCGACATATGTGTACACTACTCTTTTACTATTACAAAGACAATGAGGGGGGAAATACTAAGAATAATAGGAAGCAGATCCAAGTTACAATATAACTTTTACATGTAGTCTAATTTAGCTAATAACCACTATAGACGTTTACAAGTTTATCCCCTAAGCCGAGGTTTTGAATTTTAAAAATACTTTTGTCTTGTAACATAATATTAAGGTTGCACATCGTAGACCGTGAATTCAGTGATACACATGGATGAGGTGGAAAACACACCTTTGTAGTGCCATACGAAAAGGCCACCTTCCCAACTACTCACAGAAGTATTACTATACTGCTAAGGCGTATAGTTATAGTGGGTTGCCACAAGGTGGGACCACCATTTACAGCACTGCTTTTTCCACTTTCTTTGTTACCAACCATCATGAGATTGGTACACCATCTGTGCTAAACACCTGTTTACCTTTCATATCATTTACCATTGGATATGAGCTGTTATTCGCAATAAAACAGAATATTAATAGTTGACGTTTGTCCTGTTTTTATTTCTCCTCCATAAACGAACTAGTGGGTCACTACATGAGTGTTTTTATGACATACAGTTTTGAACATGGGCCAAAGTAAAAAGAAATGTACAAATGGGATTTGTTGCTTTCCACAGGCCCTAATTTCTTTAATTTTTAGTTTTTCTTCTCATTTTTGCTCTCAGTGTATGGGGCTCGATGAAAGGGAAAGGGCAATATAGGTTTTGCCTGTGTATTAGCAGAAAAAATTAATGCTACAAGCCAAAATATGGCAAATTTGGGGCAAAAAGGGGAAAATAAACAAAGTTATTTTCGGGGCAAGTTTTATTTACAAAAGTATCTTGGTACTTATTTTGCGACTTATGACTCATTTTCCTAAAACTGATCACATATGTATCTATAAGAGAGAAGGAGAGAGAAATGAAGTGTGTGTGTTTAATGGGGGGCGGGGAAGACAGACCTAAATGTGATATATACAGGATAAGTCACTAGTGGGTCTGAAGGAGCGGGAATATCGCACGAGTTGCAACCGCGCAACACACGAAGCCGAAGGCTGAGTGTGTTGCGCGGTTGCAACAAGTGCGATATTCCAAGCGACGAAGACCCACAAGTGATTTATCTGATTTATTATATATGCTTTATATAAGAGAAAACAATGTATATTTTGTAGAAATATTATCAAATTGCAACCTTATAAGATACATGACCATGCTTTTGTTTTTAGTAGGCCTACTACTATGCACCACGCTGTTGTACCGGCCTTGGGGCGAAGGGAAACTTTGAGAAAACTAGCTCACATTTCCAAATCAATTTTAGACCCTTTCACAGCCTTAAATCTATTCAAAATAAAGTAATGGTTTGAAAATAGGTAGGCATTGATAATGATCAAAGGATTTTAGTTTATTAATTCATTTGATGGATATATTACACGTCTACCTGCATTGAAAGTTACGACGATCTGACAACCAGATCATTTGGCCACTGCGGGAAAATCGTTCACGTTTTCGAATCAATTTCCATCGTTTTCACAGCTTTAAATGATTTTAAAAACACAATAATGCTTCACCCAAGGATATACTTATATAAAGTTGAAAGTATTCTAGTTTATTTCCTTCATTTTGATCTAATTTTACCGTTCTATCTCTCGTTCTGTCTGCGTTTTGTGCGTTGACAACTAATAGGTCCAATAGCGTGATTCCCCTCAGGTGGGCCTAAATGCTATCAGAGGCGCCTTCAGAGCGTGGAGTTGTATACGACGCAACTCAGAGCGTGGAGTTGTATACGGACACAACGTATACAACTCTACAATACGTTGTTTCAACGGCAATGCGTATATAATAAATAGACAATAGATAAGGTTTAGGGGGGCATGTCACCCAGTTGGGGAGGGGGTTCTGACGCTTATGGACCCCTGTAATCCATCAAAACACTTAGGCAACCTTGCCAAATTTGACTTTCTGCAGCCCTATTAAATGTACATTTTCATATACTACTACACCACAAAATTGCTAAAAATCAGTATTTTTTAGACTTTCTCAATGGGATGCAAAAATGGGTCTTATGTGCTTGGATATGAAATGTAAAATGTGTTTTAGGACATAATATGCTGCAAAAATACGAAAAACAGAAGCCGAGATATGAAGTTCTGAAATATGATGTGTTGAAATAGGGTAAATAGCCAAAACTGCTGTACAGTTTTTACTTGCCGAACTTTAGTTAAACCCTTATATGATTTCAAAATGCGCATCATTTTCAATGAATTAAATAATATATTGCCATTTTTCTGAAAATTTAAGTAATTCAAATCTGTTTTCAGTATCTTAATCATCAGAAAATTCTCTTTTGACTTCATTTAAATTTGAAACAATTTGATGACATATAGGTTTCCATGGAAACCAGAATCCTGTTAAACGTCATTATTGATGATTTGGACGTTCCATTGAATTCATGGTTACTATGGCAACACTAACAAAATTTTCTCCAAAGTTTTCCGCCACGCTATAATCTGTGAAAAATTTCATTTTCAATGGTTTTTTGAGTAAATTTTGTGTTTTTAACAGTTTTCCTGTTAAATAATGCCCCTAGGGCAATCCAAGTAAAAACCTTTAAGACCCATAATCGCAGAGCAGGTATTAATTGTATCACTATAACATTAAAGCATTCCAATTAATCTAAATCAACTTAATATTAGGTTTAAATATTAAATCAGATCCAGTTAAAACATAATTATGTCATTTTAGATATTGATTTATGAAAATATTTGTTTCCTGGTACATAATGTGTGACGCATGATGCGACAGGGTTGCCTACCCACCCTGCTATGTGTCATCCCTAAATACACTTCATTGATGAAAAAGAAAAAAAGAATTTCACAAAATTTCAATATGTTTAGGGGGTGGGGAGAGCAGGGCAGAGGGGGGATGGGAGGTCAGTAGGCTAACTATCATCAAAAGGGAGTCTAGACTCCATTGATGAAAAAACAAATTCCTGAAAATTCTTTTTAGGGCAGGGGGGTATGCATATATCTACAGTGACAATTACCCCCATTGCCCCCATCCCTAACCCCCTCAAGAACCCCCTCAAATGAGCCCTCCCCCCCCCCCAACCCATACCCTAACCCCTACCCTAACCCTAACCCCAACACTAAAGGATCTTGACATGTCTAGTATAGAGTAGAGTACTCCATCATATTCAGCATGTCATGTTCAGAGTTTACACTGTTGAAACACTATATAGAGGGTGCTAAATCCCTGTCAGGTTCAAAGGTGACACTCTTTGTGTATATATTGGGGCAGGAAAGCCCATGCTCACTGAAAACCAACAAAATTATCTTGGGAACCAAGGTATAGAGTGGGCACTGGCAGACATTACCAAACCCACCCAGTTGTTATTGCTGTAAACTAAGTCTGGGTGGGGGAATGTTTTCTGAAACATTCCCCCACCATTCCCCCACTTCCCCGGGGGTGGGGGTGGGGGTGGGGGGTTTCAATTGACAAGTGCATTAATACCTAGAATATTTAATTTTTTCAGAAGGGAGGTATAATATGAAAAAGTAGTGAATTCTGAGGTATTTTTTATAAGGATATCAACATTTAGAGCGATTTATTACATACAAACCTACAAATAGGTATATTAATGTATATAATTTCGTAAAGCTTAGGATGTCTGCTTTCCAATGATACCAGAATCATTAGGATTTATTCATTTGTGTGCAATACCCATTCAGTATAATGTGCAAAGGTCAGGAATTTCGTAAGTGTACATTCTAAAAGAATTTGACCCATATGAATGAATGATACGCACCTACATTCTTTTGTATTATATTTTCATAGTAAATATAAGACAGATAGTTCCATACACTGTAGGTGCAGTATATGTAAGAAGAGTGAATAATTTTATTTAATTCATGGTATTAAATACATTTGCCTTTTTATATTAAAGCTCCATTAGTACTCCAAAGGAAAAAAAACATATGAAATAGATTTGCAAGGAAATAGGTAGACGTATTGTTTGCATGTCACAGCAGTGCCTCGGAGCTCGGCATTTCGTCTGATCCTAATTCGCCTCACACACACAATATACCCACTCAGCGTCTGTCTCAATTACCATGCTGTGTCGTCACCTTCTATCCTCACCTTGACAGCTATCTGATACCTGCAATTAGCGGTCTCCTCTGGATGTATTTGATCAACCTTGATCCTGGTCAACGCCTTTTTGCAGATCAGACACAATCCAAATCCCTATTGGAATGCGGAGAGCTAAAGCAAGGACAACGGAGCAGTATTTTTAACCCATTTTTTAAAAATACTTCGACTGTCTGATTAACCAATGTACAGAAGTCTTACGGATTTGTCATTATATGATGTATCCTTTTTATCTAGTAAGTTCACTACATAAAATTCCGAGGTATCTTTCTCATTCAGTCAATAAATGTCTCATTTAACAGCGCAATAAAATCATATTATTTCTCGATAAATCATTTATTCTAACTTGCATCTCTTTGACAAGTAACCTCGTGTAAAAAATGGCGGAATTTTAATTATGTGACAATATGCTCAAAGTGGTATAGCTAAAATTCATTGAACAGTATTTGTCCAATGAGTATGTCAGAATGGCAATATAAGGAGTTGTATATGGAACCTAAGACAACTTCTTCAATCAGACTCTGGGGCAACAGGTGTTTTTTCTCATAAAGACCCGTATTTAAGTAGGGCACACAAAGGTGTTGAATCTTGTTTCCTGCCAGGGCAATGCCTTTTCAGTCCCTTCGCATAGAAGCTCTCCCTATTTATCAGCCAACCATTTAGTCTTTGGATAGAGAGCTTTTATTCACATATTAGCAACCGCTGGGACCTACCACCTTTCTAAAGATTTGGTGTTACATTACACGGATCCGGCCACGAAGAGACTACTAATTGAGCCCCGGACAAACCTTATGTCAGCTGTTTTCGTCAATTACACAAACAAGCAACCATGAGAAGCCCACCATGCTCATATTAATTTACCCAATATGTCAGTGGTGTTGACCCGCTGGCTTTTCCCATTGACGAGGCGCATTAAGGATGAAAAACGATCCCCTGACGCTATTACTGACGGATTTAAGCCTTCTCTCATGGTTGAGCAGTGCTTGCTGCAGGTAAGAAAGTACTGAGCACACCTCGCGGGCAACCGAGTCGAACCAGTTCATTTGGCAGGCCCCACACACCATCACCTGTCGTTATTAGACCACGATCAGCCTCTGGAATAGATTTCAGTATTGCATCTAAGTGGTGGGGCAGAACCAGTGGTCGGTAAAATGATATATAGGCGCTGACAGCTTCGTGGTCTACCATTGTCCCTGAGAAAGGCCTCTGCCACTTGCTGCTCTGCCTGATGCACACGATGTCCTTTTTTCCAAGGCTTAATGACTATAAAATATGTCAATTTCTTACGCCCCAAGGTGACAAAAGACCCCTGGTCACTTCAGCCCCAGGGGCGAGGAACCAGACACAAATCGCTACTGGAGAAAATTGCGATTTATTGCTACAAACAAGCTCGTGATGGGACGCAATGCCATTGGGTAGCGTTTGTATCTATGCTCGGAGGGTCTCGCACAGGCGCAGCAGAGCGAGCATCACTTATACCCTCCAAAACCACATCAGACCGTTATTCCAACACAATAAATCGACTGATCGATCCCTAAATTAATGGTGATAAAAGGGCCGATGTGTTCTGTGATCTCTAATGCGGGTAACTGATCACTGAGGCTGAAAGCTGGCCTTAAACGTCATTCAAAAGACTTGTTAGAGCGTGGGACGTGGACCGCCATTGGAGCCTTACTAACACAATGATTGCTACGAATGTACCGCAATTAGGTGTATATTCATCAGCTCCCTTACCGGAGTAAATCCTATCAGGGAATTCGGGCCTTCTCTGATCAGTTGTTGATGCCGTTTCAACCCCAAAGGTCCGCCTCGCCCTCGCCTTCTATTGGATTCCGCAGCATTCAGCGGAAAATGATTCTAAATCGTGTTTGCCTCGTTGATTCGCTGGCAATCGCCGAAAATGACGAGGTTACTCCGAGGCTGAATTGGAAGTTTCATAACAGGAATCCGGTAATAAGTGAACGGGCCGAGACAGAAATTTGTTTGGATCTGGTGGAAAATTGCTCTAATGCCAAGGAACGATGAGATTTTACACCAATAGGATTTCTGTCTTTTGTGGCGCAGCCAAGATTTGTTGCTGTGGTCGTTCCATTTCCAGTAGGGAGAAATGGAGTGAATTGTATTAAGGGTCTTGAGACGACAGTCCTACGCAATCGAAAAACCAATCTCTTTGTGTACATGTGTTCCCATTTCCCCATTATTCTTTGCACATAACTTCAAAGAAAGGATGGCTAATGCTTTGCTAGAGTCTTGGAAAATAACTTTCCTGGGTTACCTTGGCAGTTTGAACTTTTTTCACTATTACCTAAATTATTTGTACGCTCTAAAGTGTCTGATTTCCCCCAATTTCGTTCGTCAAAGTGTAGGAGTAGCCTTTTTGGTTGAATGTATGGAGTTGTCTTATGAGAAAATACCAAAGGCATTGGTATTAGTATGACAGTATTAAATATCTTCAAAGATGGTGCAATTAACCCAAATCCCATGATACCATTTGTATATTAAAGTCTATTTCCTTGAGAATTTGACGAATGCAACATATATATTATATTGATAGTGTCATATTCAACGGTTTAAGAATAGTTCACGGCCCCTGATACGATGTATTTTCTTATCTGATTTCGATTCCCCGGTTTTATCCTGAAGATCTAACAAGTAATCAATTCATATGTCAAGTTAACCAACCTCTGATTAAATGCTCTAAGCCTATTTTTTCTTTCGTGGCATACCTTTGGATATGTTGTGATAGCATGTGGAAACCTTTTCTGGGATTAAGCATTCTACGCATGTAGATATTATAGTCTAGATCCATAGGCTAATAAGGCTACAGTAGAAGTCATATTGCCGATGAGCTATGCTTCTGGCCGAATCCAGTGAAACGTGCCATTTTAAATCTGGAAATGACCTAAATAAAACTAAATTAATAATTTATTGAATGGGTATGTGTGACGTACAGGAATAAAGAAGACTCTTGTAGATGCATTTTTGAAGTGGTGTGGCTATGTAAGACAGGAGCACGACCCATGTGCCGAGGAGACTACTGCAACTCGATCTGGATCTTTGTGTCCGAACATAGTTTTATGTCTAATATCCTGTATATTTTATCGCATTAGAGAAAATTTTCAACAAAAAAAAGAAAGGTAACAGTTGGAAGACCTGGATCTTATCCATAAACCTGCTTACCGATTTGTCCATATTTTTCATTATTGTATAACGTCGGACAAATAAAGTATCTTTCAATTCAATTCAATAGTTCGACAAAGACTGGCCATTTCCCCATTTCCCCAAAAGGTTTACTAAAGTAAAAGCTAGTAAACCATGGTTTACCAGTCAAAGAACATCCTTTTCATTTCACAAGACAGCGCAGACAGAAGAGAAGACATGCTACCTTATAATGTGTTTCACCTCACCTTAAAATCTTTTATAACTTTTGCTAGTAGGATGGAGGACATTCTCCCCGTCATTACTCCTGAAACCACAAACCACACTTCATCCTGAAATTCACTATCCTATCTGCGGAGTTAGACTTTCACTCCGGTCCTATAAATCGGGTGTTACCTTCTACCCCTAAGGTTAGATGGCGCCACTGAACTTGAAGGAGATGCTCCCTGTCAGGTCGGTTTTATATCCACTGTGACAACCCGTAATCATCTTGCGTCGAGGAGTCGGTGGGGTCTGCATCGGCACAACTGATGCTAATATATATGACAGGTGCTACAATGTCTACGCCAGCTAGTCCAACACTTGAAACGAAGAAAAGTTTGTCCATTGGCAGACAGGTCTACATGTACGGGTATACATTATATTATACAAGGTGGGTACCCATCTTGAGATCTCGAGTCACGAACAAGAACAAGAAGATAAAACTATGGTTATCATTGTTACAACTTTGTTATATTTATCGGATTGTCCTGACATGGACAGATTCACGCCGATTCAGGCATAGGAGGAAATGAGACTATGACCAAGAATAGAGAAGAATGAGCAATGCCACCACCTCCGTACTTGTGCATAGGCCTACATGTATACATACGGATATATAATCAAAAGGAATCAATCTTCAATTGACATTTGACCCATTTTGTTCTTTTCAAATAAATGTTCCCCTTATCCCATTACCATGCGGCAGAAGCCATGCTGCTTAATAAATCATGCAGAGACCCAATATTGCTAATCAGTCTTTGTGAGTTTGTGAAGTGGTGATGCTTCCTAGTTAGTGCTGACATCTAGTGTCTGATTCCTTAACAAACAGTATGATGGGATCCTTTCGCTAACAAAATCCAGGGGGCGTGGCCGGGCTCTGATGAACCAATAATCATCTATGGTCATTGTTCAAAGATATTTCATTAGGGTGTTGAAGAAAAAGTGTTTGTTGTGGGGTCAAACCTTTGTTTTCGATTTCGGTGAATTACGACTTAAACTATAGTTGGGGTTGGTATTTAGATTAAGGTGCATCTTAAATCTATTACAATAAAAATATACTCTGAAACGAGTCTTGTACGACTGGGTTATGTCTGACTCTGGGATACCTCTAGATCCTTCTGTGAAATAGGATTCTAAGTATTGATGCATGGCGTTACATCATTCATCCGTCATCTATATGTTAATACATTAACAACGTTCTTAGTGTCATTTAGAAAATCCAAAAATAGTTTATGAATTCGAGTATAACTTACGAATTAATAAGAGGAATAGTGTTTAAAACAAATTCATTTGGTTGACATCACATAGAGGTCCGAATTACAGTTACACAAAAGATACAACAAATCAGAATAGACAAAAATGCTGTAACCACGCAAGCCTAATGCATATAAGTCATTTCCGATAGGTTTCATGAACGAACAAAAGAGACAAAAACATAACTATTGCTTTGCATTCTTAGTTGATTTTACGACAGATAAGGCACCCCATCACAGTGACATACCTCAGGTTGTGCTAAGTCCTGAGAAATTTTTCTTTGCTTGCTTGAATGTATAAAGTTCTATGAGAGTTCCTGATGACCATGATTTCGACTCTCGCTCGTCATATAATTTCAAGAAAGAAGGATACAGGTTGATAATTCAAATCTATTTAATTGTTATATATCTTAAATCTATAACATGTACCATGGCAACAGATATACAATGAAACAAAAGTATAATGCTGTGTGCATGTAGCCTTGGAAACTGCATTCGGTGATCAACCATCACATACATCCATTTAATGTCAATTATTCCAATATATTGACCTGCAAAAATTGACCTGCAACATTCTCATTGTGGTGGGCAGCTTTCTATATTGTGGTAATGGATAATTGCTGCAATTTACCCCAGTCCCCTGGTCTTATTCTGAGGATGAAAAGAGCCATTTGGGTGAATATATTATATATATCCACCGTGCATGTATAATAAAGAAACTTGGTGGATAGCCTCAACGACACATGTATAGTGTAGCATATATTTAATCTATTTCAAGTATTGTATTACCACCGATTTCTGTTTAAAACGGACTATGTTGTTGTCTCCACAGTTCCCATCCGTCTCTAAGATAGAACATTAAATTTGGGCTTGCTCTGCCTTGTGTGAATCCAAATTAAGTTCTATACCATTCATTTCGGTGTACACCAGAATCCAACTACATTCAATGTCTCTTTCGTCTTCTCAAGCCCTGAGTCTACTGAGCAGCTGGAAGGCGGGGATAGTGGGATAGTGGGCGAGGGGGTCATTCAGCTGGCTGGTGAAATGGTACTTGTGAAATATTAGGATGACACTGTCAAGTTATATAATTATATAATATATTATATAAGGATTTTTATTCAAGTTGATCAGTACAGTTACACGAAATGGACAGGAGCCTCTGCAAATAGATCTTCCTGGTCCGCTCATCAGATATACCTACTCCAATCTCCAGAATAATAAAATAAAATACAAGGCACCACTTCTGGATACATTAGACATCAAGTTAAAGCTAATACAGCACCAATTTACAATGAGAACTCACTACAGAGTCTATTAATATTATGATATGTGATATAATGAGTAATAATTATCTCGTGTAAGACATTAACCCAATAGACCTTGTTTATCATAATAATTGGTCGATTAAACCTGTTTACTGAACTTACAGTATTATCGGTCTCTGATAGGACATTAATCCAATATACATTGGTATATAATGATTGGTCAATAGGTTTGTATAGTAAGAGGCAAACACATTACACAATTAATCCGTTTTATCCTAAGTTGCCACTGCGGAACAGCAAAATACAAAAACAAATGAAGAAATCTTTGTGATAAAGCTTTGAATATATCAACGAGAGTAGAAAGAGAGAAGAGGACCCACTTCACAGCCCTAAACTTCTGAGGCAGAGCGTATACCTTATCTGGTGAAATTTATCTGACCTTAGTCCCCGTTTGTTGGGATGGGGGTGTTGTAGGCGCATAGACCAAGCCCAGTTATAGGCGTGCAGACAGAGCCTACTAGGGTTGGACGTCCGGTTTCGGCCGACGGCTCACAGCTTATGGCTTTCCATTGGTTCATTTTGTTTCAAAATCATTTATAATTTGTTGTTAATGATAGTAACATCCCAACAAATGGGGACTAAAGCTGTTAGATCATTCGGTTGTGTTGCTTTGGCCGGGTCTACGCGTACTCGTTTTTACCGACCTGAGCGGCCTCTCGAGAGATACTCAGGTCGGTAAAAACTTGTGGGCATCGTATACAGCCTCCTAGACACGGCTCTCATTACATTCTATATTAGTATAATTATGATATTATATTATGCTTTACCGTTCATATCAGAAGGTATCACTCTGCTGGCATAAAGAAGTCAACGTTACAACATCACCCGGCTCGTTACCAAAGGGAGCTTGGACATTTTAGCGCTACAATTACTCTACCATTACTTTGTGTTTTTGTTGCTAACAACCCTAATAAAGCAATCTAATAACTAGCGCTCCTTAGAAACGTTTTCTCCAAATTATCGTTGATCGATATTTGCCGCCATTACTCTTATTTGCGCCTCAATCAAGCAATAGCGGCATCCCTTCCAAGTCTGACGACAGTACCCAGAATCGAGATTTCATTTTGGGCCCTAATTCCGATAAACATATCATTGCATTGACGCATGTCATTTTTAGCGTTGCTTGCCAGCATTGAACCAATGTTCCATGTAATTAGGACAGTAATCAATTGCCAGTTGGCGTCTTAATGCATTGGAGGGAGGCTCCTAGGATGATGGGCCCAATATCTCGTTTCGCTGAACACATAATTGGCTTCTGGCTACTGAGGCTGAACTGTTCCGTTATTGAATTCCCACATTAGGGAGCCTGTCATCAGGACTATTGTTAGGCCATCATTGTAAAATGCTCTGACTCGATTATTGGGTGAACATAATTAGCAACTAATATAGGGACTGGCCCTCGAGCCTTATACTAGTCTGTTGGTGTTAATTAGGTGATTGAGCGTTTATGTCGGCTCTAATCACCTTCCCTTGGCGAGTATGTATAAAGGTTGTAAATGAGCTCTATGAGATCGTTATTGGCAGTGGTGAGACCTAAGTGATCGGTTATACAATGCATCATCTTTAAATTGTTCATGCAACTGGAATAATGAATCTGATTATTGTATTACATCGCCAATATTACTTCATGGTCGTTAACATTTCTAACCCTCAACTGGTTCTAGTTTCCTGATACAGTAAATACGTCTATACCCATTCACATTTTCCTCAGATAATCGGAGAATTGTAATGCATCTGGTTTGATGATCCAGTTTCATCATTTTCACAAGATACTTCTCGTGTATGTGTTGTTTGTGTTAATACTTTTACAGTATAATACATACATCTATTATTGACTATAAAAATCCGATTTGCATTACCACGGTGATAACCCCACATTGGCAGATCACCAGGCCAAATAGGCCAAACCCTAAACAGAAACCGCTAAAATGAAAGTCGTGAGTAGTATAGGAATGGTAGTTAAACTAGGTATATGAAAATGGTAAATTGTGCAAGTGTGTGTTTATACTCTAATATATTATATTGAACAGAAGGAATCATGAAAAGTCACGAACTGGATGGTACCTGCAATATCCTGTACATCCTGTACAAGGAAAAGCACCTTATTTGTAGGACTTGACTGTATACGTCAAGGATTCACAGTTGCACAACAATCACTCCTGATATGATCAATACTTCATGTCCGTGTGATTACCCTTGATTTATTTCAATATGAAACACGTCAATTCGTAGAGGTGATATTATAAGATTGTGTTAGCTCTAATGATGTTGTACGAGGTAATAATAACCAATAATTGTCGCTAAAATGAAAGTCGTGAGTAGTATATAGGAATGGTAGTTAAACTAGGTAGTATTATATGCAAATGGCAAATTGTGCAAGCGTGTTCTGACTGTTGGTAAGAGTAGAAGTAATAGCGATAGTATGATACTTAAAACCAATGTAAAGAAGACTAAGATCCAGTTATCTAAATTCAAGAAAGAGACTTTGAGTGTCCTGAAAATAGTTATTGATGGTAAAATCCTCGAGGTAGTCTACAAATTTAAATACTTTGTATTTATAATACAACACCAAGGATGGAGAGCTTTATTAACATCACATGACTTGTATAGATGTTGTGATTATAGCCTATGTTCATTCCTTGTGAGTCGATGGGCCAGCATTGCACGTCTGTTATATCGCCTCCGGATCTCTTCCGGGCTTAAACACAACCGATATTCATTATAATTATGTGATCGTATAGGTTACTTCTGCGAGAATAATCTATTATGAATATATTATGAATATAATAAGGATAGTAGGAGAAAGAACTAATCTCCGAGACAAAGGCAAAGGGAGGAAAATGTTTTAACATCGCTCCGAGTTAAATAAGAATACAGAGAAAGTATATCTGCAATTCCAGTTTGTATTTCTTAGCTCCTTGCTGAAGTTGGGAGGTGTTCCCAACCTGACCATTCAATGGTCTGATAGAGACCTTATGAAATCATTACACAATACATCGAGGTATTTGAACATGACTTGTATAGATGTTGTGATTATAGCCTATGTTCATTCCTTGTGAGTCGATGGGCCAGCGTTGCACGTCTGTGATATCGCCTCCGGATCTCTTCCGGGCTTAAACACAACCGATATTCATTATAATTATGTGATCGTATAGGTTACTTCTGCGAGAATAATCTATTATGAATATATTATGAATATAATAAGGATAGTAGGGGAAAGAACTAATCTCCGAGACAAAGGCAAAGGGAGGAAAATGTTTTAACATCGCTCCGAGTTAAATAAGAATATAGAGAAAGTATATCTGCAATTCCAGTTTGTATTTCTTAGCTCCTTGCTGAAGTTAGGAGGTGTTCCCAACCTGACCATTCAATGGTCTGATAGAGACCTTATGAAATCATTACACAATACATCGAGGTATTTGAAATGTAAA
The DNA here is from genome assembly GCA_942159475.1 of Sthenelais limicola. Classification (NCBI taxonomy): domain Eukaryota; kingdom Metazoa; phylum Annelida; class Polychaeta; order Phyllodocida; family Sigalionidae; genus Sthenelais; species Sthenelais limicola. The sequence continues at coordinate 107,572,800 of OW804096.1, read as the reverse complement.
ACATGGTAACATTGAAATAATCATGAGCATGTAATATACTCAGACAATACAATAAATAGGATAATGTTGAATATTAAAGATGGTTGAAGTAAGGAGAGAAATCATTTAGTCGATATTAAGCAATAATTAAATAACTATAATATTTCTGGAAAATCAGCTGCTGTGGATCTGAAGACACCAACGGCGGCCGGAGGAACTACACTTAATCCCGGAGGTATCCCGGAGGCATTCCATGGTTCCTTAGAGGCTTTTAAAGATACTTTATATGATCGTAACATAGAAATATACACAGTTAGGAAAGTCCCCCCCCCCTCCCAAAAACGTGAAGATGCTACCGATTCTAGAATATTAGGCCATCAGCTGAGCCTCAAAGTATGGCTAGAAAATTATTTAAATTTCGTTCTGGCATCGGGGGCACTACTTTTTGACAGCAGTTTCCAATTGCTAATACTTTATTTTATGATATCCCAAAAGTTCTCCATGTAATTCCTGGCAGTTTTTGAATAATTCGGCATTGATTTCGGCAGTGCAATGCTTATGGAGCCAATAGCCCGGTTTCATTTTTAATTGTAAATTTACTAATGTAGAGAACTAGGTTCAGACTGCTTCCGGTTTGCTTTTCGAAGAGAACAGTGTGCTTGGGACTAGCTCCCGCTTTAATCCGTTCTTTTTCAGGCAAAAACCAGTGACACCTCGTAAAAAATACCATGGGTATTCACATTCTTGTCTGGAACACGTAGGAAACCTAAATCGACTCAAAATCCAAACATAGGAGGAATTATCGAACTTTTCCTGAGTGACCACGCCGTGTGATCTGTAGGTAGCCATTTTAGCCACCTGCCTCCCCATCATTGCCCCCTCATCGCTTCGAATGAGCATATACGTTACTCTAGAAACTGTGAAGGAGCAACTCAGGGACTCTGTCTAAAAAAACCACTACTCCTGATGAAGGGCAAGTAAGCCCGAAAGACTTGAGTTCAATAATAAACAACATCAACTTTATTTAAAGAGCTTCTCTATTTCATCATCCATTCCACCCTTGGTTCCCCCGATATAAAGCGATCTACCTTCCCCCTTCTAAAAAAAAAGTGTTTAATCAAAAGGGATCTATATCACAAGGAGGACGGTTCAGACGTCACAAAAATACAACAAGGCTCAATTTCTATCTTCCCGCCCTGGAGGAAAATGGCATACCCAAGCGTAACCCCATACCCAACGAACGCACATGGACGACAAAAGTGAAATATTCACAAAGTGGACTAAATGACTTGAAATATCGGAGTAAGTACACAGAAAACAAATACCCAAACTGTATTGCCATGTCAATTCATTAATAGTAACGCTTTTACACGTCTCCGAGTGGGTATGCCATAGTGCGGTATAGTCTAGACGTGGGCCTATAGCTGACCTACTTTCGGTGAAATCAGTGCTAAGCTTAGGCGTACCTATCAACAAACTGGAAATACCCGTAAAAGGCAAGGAAACGCCTCAAACTCTCAACAATAAGAGGAAACCTATATTAATACACTTTTGAATCGATAAACACTCTTGAAAGCTATTATTTGGATAATAAAGACACAAGTTAGAAAACCAGTCTGTCGACGAATCGCGGACCGGAAGTAACGGTCCGCCATTTTGAAGTGGTGAAACACCAGTGGTCGGCTATAAGGGAACACCCGAAGTACCCGCTGCAATGCTGGCTTCGCGCCAACGACTATGTCAACAGCACAGAGTTCAATAAAAAGGGCTCGCTCAGAATCTCCGGATCATACCCCGAATAAAGCAGCTAAAATCGGAGACATGACGAATGAAAAGAACAATAGAGTCACTACTCAGGATGAAAATACTAAACAAAAGCCAATGGATGAAAAGAAAGATCCACCCAAAATTGATTATAAAGATGCACCGAAAATCCAAAGAGCCCAAAAAGGACTAAAACAGCTGGTTCAAGATATGGCTAGAGAAAGAATCGCGAGCAATGAAAAGGTTGACAAAAACTTTGACGACTTATTCGCCAGAATCGACGAATTAGAAGCTCTCCAGGATGAAGTGGAACAAAATGCTAAGGACGTTGAACTTCTAAAAGAAGACAACATTCTCAGAGATGAGGATCTGGATAATGTTAAACTGAGACTGACCGTACAAGAGGAAGAAATGGCCGCTGTCAGAGAAGCCATGGCCCACAACATTCCAAGGGACACTTATTATCTAGACCAGGCATGGAGAGAAAGAGACAGAGATAGACTGCTAATCGAAAGAGAGACCCAGAAGCTAGAAAAGAATCTTTTTTTCATGGGCCTTAGATCGGAGGAATCCGACCCCCCTGAAGTGTTAGCTGGTAGAATCAGATATGTGATGGAAGACTGTCTGGTCGTGTCTGACGCGAAAATCAGAAACATATCGAGAGTAGGTGGGAAACAAGACACACCTTGCAGTTCGAAACCTTGGAACATGCCATGAAGGTATGGCTCGTTAGGACCAGGCTTAAGCAGTATAATGAGGCTAGTAAGGATGGTAAAACAATGGCTATAAGGAGAGACACACCTGCCATTGTCCGACAGAGACAGGCCAGAGTCCGTACAATAGCTGCTGCTGCGAATAAAGAGAGATACAAGGTGGAAATCTTCGGAACTAGCATAAAAATCAATGGCATCTTTTATAGGCATGACCAGTTGAACGCTGTGCCCCAAGAGCTGTTACTATCATCGATCTCCAAAAGACAAGACGAGCTCGCTATGGTTTTTTTCACAGCCAATAACCCCCAGTCAAACCATTTCCGTGCTCCCTTCTCCTTGGAAAGACACCAGTTTGAGAACATTGAACAGTACTTATATTACAGTAAGGCAAAGATCTTAGCAGACCCCGAGAAACCCGCCATGGCACTTGCAACAAAAGACCCCATGGCGTGCAAAAGATTCATGTCACAAATCATTGAAAGAGATGATACGTGGGCCAAACACAGGGAAGAAGGGATTCTCACAGCGGTGAGAGCTAAAGTCAGACATCACGAGTTCATCAGAGAGTATCTCATCCTCACAGGAGATAGACAAATCGGCGAAGCATCGCCAAAAGATAAAATCTGGGGTATTGGCCGAGGGCTACATGATCCTGACGTGCTGAAAACTGACACCTGGCCAGCCAAAGGAAATCTACATGGAAAGACGTGGATGAAAGTCAGAAGCGAAATTAGACCCATCATCGTTGCTGAAACAAACAACCCTGTCCAACAGATTGACGAAGACACAACCGACAACGCCCAACAGAATATCCTTCCTCAGCCCATCGACAACGACACCAAAACTGAAGATACAGAAGAGGAAAAAATGGAAGTTGTCGTTCCATAAATCACCAAGAAGTATAGGTTGAACAAAATAACTTGCGAATTATGAATGAACAATGGATCCGGACAGTTTTTGTAACTCAAAAAAAGTAACAAAATTTATTTCACTTAACATAAATGGTCTAAATAATGTCGAAAAAAGGAAAATAATACTTGATCAGTTCTCCAAATTTCCAGAAGCAATTATTGGTCTCCAAGAGACGCATTCGATCAAATCTAAAGAAAAAATATGGTGTTCCCAATGGTCTGGAAATATATTTTTTTCACATGGAACTTCAGCTTCCAGAGGTGTCTTAATACTGGTTAGCAAAGCGTTAATGCGCAATGTTATCTGTTCAGGTACCAACTCAATGGGTCGATGGCAATATATAATTATAAGAGTTGAAAACAGAGATATATGTGTGTTTAATATATATGCCCAGACAGCAGACAAACCAAAAGAGCAAACCAAACTATATGAAGATTTGGAAGAGTGCATAGAAGAATTAGAGTATGATCAATTGTTAGTTACGGGTGACCTAAATGCTGACATATCATATAAAACTGATTCCATTCCTAGCAAAACCTTGTTAGATTATATTGACAAACGAGATCTATGTGACGTGATTGATGTAAAAACACCGAGTATCCCCCCCTTCTCTTGGTCAAGACTCGAGCAAAGATCTAGGTTAGACTATATACTTGTATCGAATAACGTAGTTAATAATGTGATAGATTGCAACACTGTCACCAACATGCACTCTGACCATAGAGAAATCCATGCCAATATTCACATAGGAGGTTCGCCTAGGGGAAGAGGATACTGGAAATTCAACGCCCGTTTGATACATGATAAGTCCTTCTCTGAAGGAGTAGAAAAGTTATCCAAAGAGTGTATAGAAACCTCCTTAAACCCCAAAGTAAGGTGGGAGTTTTTTAAGATGAACGTTAGGGAATTAGCAATTAAAATATCTTCCCAAAAGGCAAGAGCTAAGAAAAAAAACCTAGAAAAGCAAAAATTAAAACTCTTAGAGCTAGATGGTAAAAAAAGACTGAATATTAACGAAGTCGAAGAGAGAAATACATTAATACAAGAAATTAGAGAAGCAGAAATAAGAAAAGCAGAAGGCGCCCTTGTTAGGTCTAAAGCGAGATGGGTCGTAGAAGGGGAAAAACCCTCAAAATATTTTTGTGCACTTGAAAAGTACAAAGCAGAGAAAAAAGTGATCTCGATGTTAAACATTGGTGGTAACCTAACTACAAACCAAGTAGAAATTTTGCAAGAAGGTAAATCCTTCTATGAGAATTTATATAAATATGTACCTTTAGATGAAAACGCTGCAGATGAATTTGTGTCGAAAGATCACTGAACTCAGTTAGATGAAACTGATAATAACCTATTGTGTAGAGTCTTTACTGAAGAGGAAATCGAGAAGATTATCAAGTCAATGAAAAAGAATAAGTCCCCAGGGTGTGACGGTTATACCGCCGAGTTTTATCAATATTATTGGTATACCTTGAAAGACCTGTTTATGTCAATGTTCGAGTATTGTCTAATAGATGGCCAAATGACTGAGAATCAAAAACGAGGTATTATTAATGTAATACCAAAAAAAGAAAACGACCTAACCTTTATAAAAAATTTGAGGCCTATCACGTTACTCAACGTCGATTATAAAATAATTTCTAAATCTCTGTCAAACAGACTCTCATTTTTCTTACCGAATATTATTAAAAAAGAACAATTCGGCTTTGTAAAGGGTAGGAACATAGGTACGGCAGTGAGACAAATCGACGACATTATATCCTTTTTAGAATCTTCCAAAGGCCAAGGCCTTGTTACATCTCTCGATTTCGTGAAAGCATACGATTCAATTGGTTGGACCTTTTTAAGAAAAGCGTTAGAGTCCCATAATATCCACCAAGACTTTATTTCTTGGGTAGAAACCTTGTTATACGATTCTAACGCCACCTTCTGTAATAATGGAACATCTTCAGAATGGTTTAGTGTAGGCAAAGGCATGAAACAAGGCGATCCCATGTCATCGCTAATGTTTACCATAGTTGTGGAGAAACTAGCAGAACAAATTAGGAGAGATGAAAAGACAAAAGGTATTATGTTGAATGAGCATGAAGCGAAACTGACTCAGTTCGCCGATGATATCACGATATTCTCGCAAGACGAATTTTCCCTGTTATCCACTTTTAGAATAATTGATAGGTTCTCAAATGCCTCTGGATTGAAATTAAATCCCTCTAAATCAAAGGGTTTTCAAATTGGCAATATCATGTTAATGAACAGAGAAGTGTTAAGTGTCGACTGGACGGATAAAATGAAAATACTGGGTGTAACCCTGAGGTATCCTCATGATGAGACAATAATGTACAAACTGAATAGTAACGACTTAATACGTAAGATCAAATCCACAATAAACGAATGGAACAACAGGTTTCTCACGATAAAGGGTAGAGTTTTAATATGTAATGTATTTTTATTACGTATGAGAACGAAAGTGGTAATTAATTCGCATAGCTTGAAGAAAACACCAAATGACACAAAAAGCTATGGAGAAGAATGTATGATGATATACAAGAGGCCATCAACATGTTAAAAGTAAAGGGCATAGACTTTCCCACCTCTATGTCAGTGTATCACTTGAATAGTCGTGGAAATACCATGTGATAATGTCATAATTGAAACAGACTTAAAATTCATGTTATAGTACGAAAATGTTGAAACATCTTGGTCACTACCTTTCACGTATATATGTTGTTGAAATGTTTAGCATTGTAGGAGCCCAGATGGCAGTCTAAGTGTTGAATAAAACGATGTCGCAAAAAAGAAAAAAAAAACTAGGTTCAGACTCTTAGTGTAATAAATACGGAACAAGGTATTAAGCTTATTGCAACAACATTTATTGCTGACAGAAATAACTGTGGTGACCAACCCTTAGTGGGCCAGCCACTAATAAGGGATAAAAATAATAAGAACTGGTCATATAGAAGGTGTGTGAACACATAAGCAGCACCAATACACATAAATACATGAGATATCTGTAAGTCAATGGTAAAACCAGAACACACAAGTAAATGGAGAGTTTGTTATAAAACATCAGCGAGATAAAACACATTGAATGAATAATACAGCATGGAAATGGTTAAATACAATATGAAATAGAGATGACACAAGAAGGGTTAATCAGTCAGATTCAACCCGAGATCCGCACTGCCCACTGGCGTAGCCCGCAAGGACTACCCCAGCGGACAGCTCGGACTCCAACAATAGTAACACATAGGAATAAAGTCTGTTCATATATCAAAACCACCACACTAATATCTTTTATTTGATGATCCTTGAATTGTGGGTCATACCAATGAATTTTTTTATGGATTCCAGATCTACAGAGTTTCCTAATTTCGAATCTGCCAAGTACCACCTTTGAGGGATTTTTATTATTAGCGTTTGAAAAAAAGTTAAAAACAAATAATTTAATCAGGAGTCACATGTTACACCAATGCTAGTACCACTGGGTATGGTTTTGTTTTGGGTAACTTGTGGCTAGCCAGTTACTTTAATTAACCTATTGCGTAGCTTGGGTTTCCACATTGCATGGAAAAAATGTACTACTCCTTCAGTCTGCACTAAGTATTTAGGTGTGGAATTGGACACCATTGAAATGGTCCTAAGGTTACCTGCTGATAAATTGACTAGATTTCTTGATGAACTGAACTTTTCAGTGATAAGACTCGAGCTACTAAGGGTCAACTACAGAGACTTGCTGGTATATTAGCTCACTGCTCACGTATCGTCAGGGGAGGTAGAACTTTTTCTCACCGTATCATTGCCTTATTAAAAGGGTTGTCTGATAGGAAGAGAATTAGACTCTCAGCCGGGTTCAGGGAGGACCTGGACTGGTAGTTGAACTTTTCCATGATCTTCAACGGCAAGGCCAAGATTATTAGATATAACATTGGGTCAGGACCCGTATGTTACACTGATGCTAGTTCCACTGGGTATGGTTTTGTTTTGGGTAACTCATGGCTAGCCGGTTACTTTGACCCTAGTGATGTCCCAGACTACATTAAGCAAATTGATCAGCATGGTCACTGGATAAATCAGTCCATTCCAGCCTTGTCGGTAGCAGACAGCAACATTAACTTGTGGGAGTTAATCCCTGTTTGGCTCGGGTTGACGGTTTTTGCAACACATGTGTCGGATCAACATGTAGTCCCATTTACTGATAACACTCAGGTCCTTTCGATGATCAACCACGGCAGGAGTTCTAACAACTCTTGTATGATGCTCCTACGCCAGATTTTCTGTAGTTCATAACATTTATATCACGGCTCGCCATGTTAAAGGGGTCAACACCTGTTGTGCTGACATGTTATCAAGGATTTCTCCGGACTGTAATTTTGCCTTTATGGAGTCTTTCTCCTTATGTTGCAGCACTACGCCTCCCCCTGTTGGACAAGAAGCTGACTGAAGTGGTATGCTCAGCTTGGGCCGACAACAACTCTAGCCACTCGGGGGTCTCAGTGGTGTTGCTACTTCGTTCTGCATAGACTATCGGTTGACTTCCTGTCCTGCCGAGTCTACTATGGTTGCTCGGTTTCTGGTTCACCTGAGTGACTCATGTGTTTACACGACCATAAATAACTATCTCAGTGCTATCATCATGCTGCACGAGTTGCTTGGCCATCCTACACCTTTCAGAGAGATTTACTTGATCAAGGTCATCTTAGCCGGGCTTAAGAAGATATTGGCCCCCAATCATGTGCATCGACTGTATCTGACCGCGGCTCAATTGTCTAGGATGTACGCCGGAATGTCAAGACCCTCTACATGACATTTATTGGCTTGGCATTATTATATGCTTTCAGACACTTCTTAGGAAGAGTAATTTGGTGTCCACCAGCAAGAACTCTGACCATGTGTTGCTAAGATCCGATGTTGAATTTTGTCCTGGCTACGTTTTGTTTAAGATCCGCTCGTCTAAGACACATGGCCAGGACAGCACTAAATTGTACTTACCAATTCATTTCTGTACAAATCACATCTTTGACGTCTACACTACACTGCTTCCTATTTGAACATTTATCCAGCTGACCCCGGTATGCCATTGCTTCTCCGGCCCTACAGGGTTGGTACCTGTGAAGTACAACAAACTATTGGTATTCTTCAAGATTCTACTGTCTTCTATTGGGTACACTGCCAAATATACTGGGCTTCACTCCCTTCGTCGGAGTGGCGCCATGTTTCTCCAAGAGCTAGGGGTGTCACTTCAGGATATTAAATTCATGGGCCACTGGAAATCCATGGCCGTTCTCGTTTATTTATCATCACCTTTAAATAGGCTCATGGATGTGGACAAGTGTGTTGCTTCTGGGTTGGCTTCTGTTTAATGGATTGTTGGGCGGTCACACAGACCGTCACTCCTCGTGCCACCCTGTGTGTTTGTTTATTGCTTCATAACTATATGTAACCTTATTATGTTGTCAAAGATATAACATGTATATGGCCAATTCCACCAATTTGACAACATTTGGCCCCCAACCGTGGAAAGGGGTAAAATGGGCTTAAATCAAGTTAATTATCATTAATTTGATTATTTTTTTTGATTGGATGGTTCTACCAACCTGTGGAACAACATTTTTGGCATTTTTAGCCCAATTTTTTTTTTTTTTTTATTTCAAAATCCTATTTTGGAGGCAAAAATCGTTTTTTTTAACAGCCATTAGTCCGTGGAATTGCTAAATTTCTAAATAATCTTCAAAATTGAACATTTTTTTTTATATGTTGTGATAGTAGGTTACGTGAATATGATCTGTGTGGAAAAAAAATGCAAAAAAAATATTTTTTGGCCAAAAGTCATCAAAAATCAAAAAAAAAATTTGTGGGTACCCCCCATGTCGTCTTCGTCACGCAGTGTGCCTAAGGTGGAATAAATAAATAAATAAAAAAAAAAAATGTCATATTTTGATGAATAATGATAGAGTGCATCGGATTATATAGGTATAGAACATCAAATGTATTGATTTTAGTTTTTCTTGAATCAAAGCAGAGAAATAACATGGCAGCAAAGGGGGGGTGGGTACCCTAGCTCATGTCGTCTTCGTCACACCTATTTTAGGGGTTTTTAGAGCCTTTCAAGGCATAAATTTAATAATAAACTTTAAATTTGACATTTATTATTAACTTTGCTTAATACCAATCTATGTAGACTGAACTTAAGAATTTCCGAGTCATTTTTAAATGATTTTCATGGGAAAATGCTTAAAAAATCTTCGTCACGCTTTTGTCGTCTTCGTCACGTTGTCTACGTCACGTCTGCCGTCACAAAATATCAGAAATGGTATCCCTCACATATATATAATATCAGAATCTTTATGTTTAAAATTTTTGCCTCTAAACACTTAAACAGAACAGGAGCATTAAATACAAGTATTTGAGTCAACTTAAAAACCCAAACAAGGGTAATAAATGTTATATATATTCTAGATATAATGAGTTATATAATGTGTATAAATACATTATAATGTGGGCAGAGGGTCAATGACCTGTCACCCTTGCCGCTGCCATTATTATTACCATTACTGAATGGTTTTTTGGCTGTAACTTTTCTTCTAGTTAGAATATTTTCACCAAATAAAAGGTGTTATGATCCTTATGTCGAGACCTATCAAGTACAAAATAGTTCAATACATTATGTGCATATTTGTTTTATCTATTTCTAATTTAAATACTGATTCATGTAGAAATATGTACCATTATTCGTCATGCTATTTTTAACATTCTTTTCATATTTGGGATCTATTTTCGACCCCCCTGTAAACAAATTCCTAATTATCAGAATGGTTCCAAACTTGGCAGTTTAATGTGCATATATATAAGGTTGATAGAAAATAAAAAATCAACTGATAAATGTAAAAATTATTTTTGGGTACTCAGGGGGTGTCTAGGGGCCCAATTGTTGTCAAATTGGTGGAAATGGCCATATATTTATGTTCCCTTGCCTTATCTATTCTTGGATCCGGCGAACCAAAGCCCACGCTCTTTGCAATAAGATGTTTGATGAATATGAAACAAGTCAATGTGATAATAACGGAACCTGATGAAAACCAAAACATGATCCAGTATCCAGACTTCCTTGCAGTTTTTAGTGATATAACTTTCACACAAATGTTAATCTGCTAGATCGGGACTACAAAAGCTCCTGTTTGTAACATTGTCATGTTTTAACATAGAGATCTTGCAGCCTGTTTATTGTTAATGTAACGAGGACACTGAATGCTCCATTTGTGCAAACACAAAAACCTACTAGTCCCAGGCTTGCAATTTGAATTCTCTAAAAACTTACAACTGCTTTTGCCATTTACATATCACTCTTTGCCATGTTTGCCGATTTCCCCCTTGGTCAAATCGTTTTTAAAAGAGGAATATGGTGGTGATTATGGTAGCTCAGGTATACGCTTGTCATAGGTATACTGATCAAGGCTACCACTGGTGCAGCTAGGTGGCACATTTGCATTAGTTTGTCTCCTTTCACGCTGCAGTGCTAGGGACTAGAATCATCATTTGCAAACTATTCCGAGTAGTGCGGATAAATATCTCCTGAAACTTGAGAGTAGAAACCTGACACGGGCCGAGAACCACTACATGTTCATATTTTATATCATCTCCTGTAAATATGTGATTAAAACAGAGAAAATAGTGATTTGTATCCTAAATAATTTAGTATACGAATCCATGGAATGATAAAGCTATGAGAACATTGAATCTAACATGTTGACATTAACTTTTGTTATTATAGTATAATTGGATCGTAATCGTACTATAGTATATCTAATGAAACTAATGACAATAACAAGTAGAGTCGATATATATTTATTGGCTTGGTAGGCAAAATGGTAATGTGTATTCTCTCTTACAAGTTCATGACAGTGATGTCGGAAGCAGGTGGGGCCACAGGGGCCATGCCCCCCCACCACCACCACCACCACCACCAATGAAAGTGTGGGGGGGGGGGGCAGAGTATGGTTTGGCCACCCCTACCATTTTACCTCTATATCAATTTTCATAATGCTGAAAAATGAACCAACGATTCCACCAGATATAGAGTGCCCTCTCTAAGTAATATAAAAAGCCAGTAAAGTTATGTAACTAGAAGGTTCCAACCTTTGCAGTGTTTTATTACATAGAACAGGAGATAGTGGTCTTATATGCCCAAATTTAAAATACATTTTAAGAAGTTGACACATTTGTGAATTTTATGTTTTAATTTAAATTTTGTAGACTGTATTTTCATATTATTTTGGCATGATTTTGAGTCTAAACTACTGTATTTCCTTGATCATTTCTAAGCCTAATTCTAATTTCTAATTTGTTGCATAGTTGTGGGTGATAAATAATCACTCCATTCATCACCACATCAGAGGTTTAAAGATTCTCGTGAACATAATTGAATTATTTTGGTCCTGATGATAGATATCTGGTAGTCAGAACTCTTGAAATTTCTTAAAATGATGAAACAGAATAATTATGTTTGCACTGCTAAGCCTATAGGATCTTTGCACAACATATCCACACAACATCCTGAAACTGTAAAGCGTGGCAGCATCATGAAGCGGGTAACTTTGAAAGTTTGAAATTTTGAAAGTTATCTTGCTATCTCTATCAATCTCTTTCTATGTCCTTCTCATTGTCTTTTCTTAAGTCAGAACCAGTTACTGAAATTAGATCCAAATAAAGCATCTATATAGATGTGATTGGACAAGCAATAAGTACATTTCATCATTAAAACAGCCATACAGGGTAATTGTGATATACATTTGGAATAGGCCTACAAACTTAACTGTCGCACTGTGAAACCGCACCACTCGCGATGACACACAATCTTACAACCTGTGTCATAGGAAAACTATTCCCAAATAAACTTCTCACTGTATTCCATATAGACTATAATAATTTCACTTTGTGGGACAAAGTTGCTTCCCCCCCCCCCCCCCCCCATGTTCAAATTGCTTCCTACATCACTGCATGAGAAACAAGTAAAAAAATATATATTCCCAAGCAGCACCGACTTTGTGGAGTTTGAATGTTCGGGGCTTCGCGCTTGATGGTATCCAAGCGACGGGCAGTTCCGGTTAGCTGACATGTCTCCGTTCACGATATAAATACATATTAAATATATGCATCCCATAACTATTGATTACTCTGCCATATACATTTGGGAAACAATGATACAACTGTTTAATATCGCGCGCGAAAAAGGTAAAAATAAATACATTGCGAAAATAAGAACATTTATTATACACAATATTTATTGTCCGGTTTCAAAAATATTTCAATTTAGACTTAAATGTGCACGTACTAACTACAGCTAGATTGCAATTTCCAGACATACAATAACCAGGGAAAAAACAAGTTCAAACGAATTTGAACGGACACAGTGTACACGTACTTGGTGTCTAGTACATGGTGTACTGTTTTTAAAACGACATTTAGTTGAGGATATGTATGCAGCACTCCGCTAGTGTGTAGCAGCGCTTTGCACTGTGAAATCATTCTTAGCTTTAATAGTTTGATGTAATTAAGGTTATGAACACAAAAATGCTAATTCTTGAAAGTATGGGCATTCGATCAATATCTACAAAGAAGTAAAAGGGTGTTAATTTGGTTGTTTGAAATAGTTAATAACGGTGATAGGTTGCTCAATTTGGATGAGATTATGAGATCTGGTAATGATATGTATTTATGAGGTGAGCGTTCAATGGCAACTATACACTTGACGATGAGTGAGTGTTTGAGAGTATTAGGCCTCCGTATTTTGAGGTCTTTAGGCAAACTTAGCATAGGCCTACTATAACTAATTATAAACACATCAATACATCAAATATACAGTATATAGTTAAGCCTTTTTAATGTCTGTCACCATGTTGTAAATGAATATATGCGGTTTGAAATTAAATTAAATTTATCCCCTGTAATTGACTTGGCTGGTGGTTAGATCAGTTGGGAGAGGATTTAATATTGCACAAGATGCCAAAATTGCACGTGAGTGGCGGTGGGTGCAATTGTGGGAGAGAACGCGAGATAATGGGTGTTGGGTGAAGCTCTCGCCTCCCTCCGAGGCGCATTTGCTTCGTATCTGACTAATTGCTCATTGAGTGGGAACTGCTCTTTTGAGGTATCTATGATTATAATCGATGGAGATTGTTGAGAGGAAGCCGCGAGGATTATTACTGGCGATCAGTGAGCGACTTCCCCAGTGTGGGGCTGAAGCAGGCTTCTGCAACCAATGGTTGGTGAAGACCATTCAGGACCAAGCGGAACGCGCACCGCGCGCTTTGTCCGCGTCCTCTTTCAAAATGGCTGCCAAAATGGCAAAAGAATTAAGCATCAACTGCACACAGATTGGAGAGAAGGTCACTCATTGAGATGTGGTGGTGGACCGGGTTTTATCCATAATGTTAACGACAGCGATATGTCATATTAATGGTCTTGATTTGATTAATACTCATAGTGCAGCATGACCAATTCTATATTTTTCTTGCTAAACTGTAATAGCCATCATTCACGGAGGTCTGAAATGATATGTTCTATTTGGTATGTAAAGATGCCAGAGATGCAGCAAAATGTATCCATATTGCTCATGTAGTTTCCTACTCGAGGCATTAAGTAGCTTTTAATCTATAAGACAAACAGAAAATAACTAAAGCAAATTACGGATTATATTGGCACTTTCGTACAGCCAGAATTAACTGGTGGGTGCGGAAATGAAACGTTATAACCGGCGGGAAGACGTGGGACTTTTTTAATTGGATCCTCCAAATAGACACAACTGATCACTTAATCTGTTCTTAATGAGGGTTGATAATAAGCAATCTGCGAGAATTAATCACCCGACACGAGCACTCACAGTGAAACACGATACGCAGGCGCAGGCGCCCCGTTGCTGGCCTAAATGCCCATTGCCTTACAAGTATGTTTAAACGGCATCCGCGTTACTTATTGGATGCGCTGGACGAGCGACCAAAACCAGGCGAAATTGGATGGGTGGCCAATATTTAAGTCAGCGCAAATATTTATCTTCCGACTGCCCTGGGCGGGCGAGAAAAACCCGTACGGGTATAATGTCAGCAATGGAATTCCATAAAACATTCTGAGGGGGGAATCGTGAATTTAATAAATGTCTGGCGCAAATATTTGCGCTGATTTGTTAATCGGCAGCAAATGAGGTTGCAATGCAGCACTGATGGAAGAAGTCAAATACAATTTGGTTGGCCCATCCACCACCGAGTGGCACTGATTTGGAAATCAGACGCCTAAGTGCCGGCGACTGCTGGTTCGCCTTGCCACCACAAGAGGGTGTGGAGGTATATTCAGACATGATTTCCGCCTTTTTGTTATGAGCTTATTGCATCTGAGAGAGAAAGATGCTTCTCCAGATAGACTCATAGAGTGTGTGGAAGTAAACTGTGCAATCACTTAGTCACCATACACCTTCCAAGGCAGCCGGCCAAAGAAACCATATCCCATCTCCCCCTTATCCACCAGCAGTTCGTTTAATATGAAATGTTGGTACAGAATTTATCATGCCGCCTAGAATTCCACTAAAGGCAGTCTGTGCTCAAAATATGAATTTGCTTCGTTTATGAGATGTATCGTGATGATACCCGTTGAGGGGTGTTAATGAGAATGATTAGTCTCTTCCTCTTTGACAATTGGGTTGGATTGTGTGAAAATCAGAAACTGCATGTTATTTCTCGTGCTGGCATTTATATCATAAATAATTTGTGAAAAATAAGTTTTAACGCGACATATATTTGAAGAGAGATGCCGATGCTGTAAACATGCCATTATGTCATTTGATTGATTATTTGATTGATTGATTTTTGGTAACCGGCGAAAACTGGACTCATTTAAGCACATTTTAATTACAGCCCTGGTGTTATATTGTTTGGATGGGCAATCCTAAACGAATGGGGTAAATGTTTGTACAAGGCTATCCCGATAAGCTTAAACTCTTGACTAAACCTGTGTAATGGTATTTGAATGGTAGTGCGAATCTTTATAAGAGAACGGAAGTACTTGAAGAAGTATTATGTAATATCAGAACCGTAATGAGAACTTGGTCATGCCCCTTCGTAAAATGACTTTGGTGATTCACATTTGGACGTGATAAAAATGATTGTAATCACCTCTTTCCACGTGTACAATTATACTATTTGTCTGTACAAGACAGTGGAAATAACTATTCATATTCATTATCTGTGAAAATGGGTGGTACGTTAGTCCCTTCTTGACCGTTTCGACGTAGTCCATTGCAAGAAAGAGCAACCCTCCCCATCTGCACTGGACTCTATTTCAATTATTACTCAGTTCTCTCGTTATTCTAGCTGTTGAGAAAGGTCCTCAATTAAGGGGAAACTAAATTACATGAGTAACAATGAGTTGACTGTCGGCAAATTGGAAGGTATTTTTCAAAGCCTGGGGTGATAAAAGGTCATAGTTATAAAATTACTTTCTGTAAAACTCAAACGGGAAACCTAATTGAGTACATTTGACCCAGCTCATGGATTTAAGAAGAGTGCATTTGCCTTTCTTGTTAAATAGATTTCCAATACACTTGAAATGTTTGCCTCACAATTTAAGGATAAACAAAGTGAGGACCCCAGTGTAAATCCTCAATTCACATACTCCCAATCAGGCTATAATCTAATCTGCAAACTGTTAATTTGACAGACCGGTTATTTGTTTAGCTATGGGTTGCGGCAATGTGTGTAATGGTGTTGAAACCTCGAGTCTTCTTGGAGAGAAAGCAAGGGTCGGGTTTAGCTAAGTTCCCTCGGAAATGGTGACTTAATAATGCACAACTTGCGGATTGAAATAATTCTAACTCCAATTAAAATATTTTTATTTCAACCGGCGAGGTAATGTCAACATTGTGCAGTAGGGTTACTCTGGGGGGCAACTGAATGTGACACTAAATAGCAATCAATTTTGCGTAAGTGCCAGTGGGTGTTATGTCCCGTTGTTTGCAGCTTTTGTGCTGAAGTGAAATCGAGGAGAATAGTTTAATTCAATCATGTTGGCCGTTTTTCAAAAGTTCTGTATCTACAAAATTACTTAAGTCAATCGATAATACGAGTTATGACGAAAGGGATACAGCATGAAAACCACGAACTAGTATATACCTGATTGGCTTGAACATTAAAGGGGGACGGATGATTCACAAGTTTACCACTCTAATTTTAACACAATTAATCTGTATTCTTTCTTTCATTAGCAATGCAATCAATCAAGAAGTTCTTGAAAACTATATGACTGAAATTAAATAGCTAAAACTCCAAACTTTTAAAACTAATATAGTAAGTGAATAAACTGAAATAATTGATAATAATCCTAATTGTCTAATGGAGAGTTTGAGTGACTTAATTTGATGATTGATATAATGATGAATGGGGAAGAATCGGAGCGGTATTGCACTTCGTAGCGAAACAATTGGTCGATTTTACACAGGAGATGTCGAGACTTTCTTGACATACCATATATCCTATAGGAATGCCCGTGAATGTGCATGTGTGGCGTATCAAATTGTGTAGCATCCAGAGTCTCGGGTTCAATTGACTGGTTGACAGATTGTGTATGAAAATGGTAGAACTGTATACTGCTAGATTGTATCAAATATCCTGTTTTCAATTAATACAAACTTTCTCCAGCATTATATATACCGCCATAGGTCTGGTCGGTGTATGGGCACATTCAATATTTATTCTAACATGGCCATATCCGATGAACTATAGTTTCGACGATTAAAATGTACGATGTTCCCCAAAATAGTATCCGGCTCTTGCTTACATGATATAAGTGAATAACTTGCCATATTAAGCACTCCTTTTAAGTCATAAATGTGTCAAATTAAGAAGTCTCATTACACAACTTCATGAATATGAACCTGTAGACAATGGAAATTACTACTATACTGTCATGAATAATAATAGTACATGGCATAAAGACATCCCCCTCACCAACCCCGCGCGCCAACCACGACCCCCTCTTTTTAAAAGTATATTATAGTGTAAATTCAAGAAGGTATCTAATCTAATATATAAAGCTCAAGAAGGGTTTTTCGTCAGGCATGTTCTGGGAATGTGTGATCTCCCCAGCTGTTTGTTTTGCCCTGTACAGTTCCGTAAGCTCTGTCCGGGGGACATTATATGTGGTTTGTGAAGTTTCTGGGGTGAAAATCTGATTTTGAAGCCCTTTTTAATCAGGATATCCACACTCTATTTTTAGCCTGGGAAAGCCCCTGTTTGGAACCAGAAGAGGTTTAGGTCATGCCTCTATGTCCCACCATTCAAGGTAACGTGGGATTCCCTAGCCACACGTCTAACAAGAGTCCCTAGCAACAGGGGGAGGGGAGGGACGGGGACGGGGAGAGTGAAGAAGAGGGGGAGGGTGGGTAAATCGGGGAGGGAAAAAGATATGACAGACAGAGAAAAGGGGGAGGGCAAAGAGGGTGTAGGATAGGAAAGGGGGAGGAGAGAGAGGGGGAGGGAGGGAAAGCAAGGAGAGCAGAAGGGGGGAGGGAAAAGAGGGAGAGGGGGAAGTGTGGGAGAGAGGAGGACATAGATATATTATATATCACTATACTGACATGTGTCTGATACATCGAAGATTGTTACAGTCATTAATTATCTAACAACTCGAATTCATTTGAATTGGTTGTAAATTGTCTGTGGCCTTCAAAGAAATAAAAAAAGATGAATGAATATGAAATATATCTATTAAACTCTCCGCACATAAGAAATATGATATTCAACAGAGTCTATTCTATGGCATTCTATTTGTTTCTATTCCAATATACCTCCCGTTATAACCAATTAGTTTACTTTTGTAGAAACACGAATGTGTATAATCAGGAAGTTACAATCAAGAAGTTTTAAGTTTCACCACCCTATTTCATATATACACTTGTATACAACAGTCTTTGTGATAACAGAAATATTTATAACACAAGCAGTATTTGTGACTGTTTTGTGTTGCTGCGTAATTTATTGATGATGCATCCATCTGTTATCAACCCTTCGCAAGCAGTCTGTACTGGATAATTACTTTGGTTTCAAAACACGAAGGAAAATATGAACGCACAATTGCGTGAAGTATCAAGTTGATATATGTCAAAAAGACTTGAACCATGGCTACCTCCTCAAATCATGGAAAACCTATACATGTTTTACTCCGAATCAATAACCAAGCTTTTTGTCCAAGTGAACGGTAGTGGGCATATACCACCATATATATTACCATAACCATGTTCTACCAACATATTAATGTCAATAACGAATCTTAGCAATTTTTAACCGTATAATAAATCTTGCTTAACAATATACTGACACACACATCATGCTCCATTTAAAATATTTCTTATCTGATGTCCAGAAACAAGCGCTGGTAACAAGTGTGGATATAAATGGTTGATTCTCACGAAATCGGTACACTAAATATCACCTCCATATCCTTGGATATCAGAAATTTTATTTCAACCTTGCTCTTCCTTCCTTTCCTTTTGGAGGGTAAGTGATATAAAGAGAGACAGTAGATGGCATCCTTTTTAATACCCAGCTTGTCTTCAGGCTTAACTACTCCTTCATTGAATTGTTTAAGACGTGACCTAGCTCCCCATATATTACTTGTGCATGCTGGGCTGATTCGAACACAACCTTCACTGGGCCATCCTTGTTCCATCTGACTCTGAACGAACTTTTAGGGATCAGGTTGGGTATGAGGAGGCACTCCGTTATAAAGCATAGAACTTTTTCCGCCAGATTTATCTTGTTCTCATTTTCGGCGGCTTTAATACCCATGAATAAGATATTTTTTTCTAGCTTCTTTGTTTCGGTTCTTATAAATTCCGCGTCCCTCTCTTCAGCTTCTCTTTGACGTTGGAGGTAATCAGTGTCTCTGTTAATGTTCAGTATCTCCTTTACTACCTTCATGTCATCTTCTTGAGCTTCTAATCTTTGGTCGAACTCGTTCATGGCCTAACTTTTTTCCTCCAGCTCATTTCTTATTTCTTTAACCTCTTCCTGAACCTTATCAACTTTCTCGATCCCTCCCATCAGCTGTCTAAAGTATCCAGCTGTTTCATCATGACTTTTCTGGTTCTCCTCTCTGTTTTTATCGTATGTGGCTGCCATCTTTGCCATCATTTCTTTCAGCCCTCCTCCTGCCGCCTCGTCAATTTTAGTAGTTAGTAGTTTAGCTGGAGGCTCTTCCAGCTTTTCATCCTGGTGGGTTTGGACATCCATTTGTTCTAAGCTATTATCGCCTTCTTTTGCTAATAACTTAGGTAATGGGACAGCTTTATGTGCTTTCTTAGCTATATTATCCTTTGACATCTCCGGGGATGATAGTCCTCTCTTTTGCCCTCTTTCCTTATCAACTACAACCTTTTCCTTAGGGTCTACACAGGGTAGTGTATAAATTGTTTTAATAGTGAAAGAATTTTGCTAGATCATTGTTTTTTCTTTTTCATATATTGATGAAAAAGGAAAGGAAAATGTTCAATAAAGGGGAAGATAAATGTCCTTTGACAGCTAAAATGTGAAGTATGTCATCAGGTTTCTCATTTATTATCAAGAAATTCAGTAATGATGCAAACACAGTGATGATACAAAACACAGTGATGATACAAAACACACAGATATTTCAATCTCCCCACCCCTGGGAAGTGTAGGACTTTCTTCTTTTGATGTTAGATTTGTCATAGGGGCATAGAGTGGTGGTAAAGGTCAAGTGGAAAAGTACCACCCACATTTTGAATCACCTGTAATTAATCTCAACTTGATTTGCATGAAAACAATATAGCTGGGGTCCATTGGGCATAAGCACAAATGACAGACTTAGAGAATACAGAGCCTTCTGGAGAGGGCAAGGACCACTAGAGCTGGAAATATGTTAAGAACAAAAGAATTAGACCATGTATGGCCAATTTAGAGGGGCCAGGCTGTGCCCAAATGGCCTATACAGTGATGATACAAAACACAGTGATGATACAAAACTCTTAGATATTTCAATCACCACACCCCTAGAGAATGTGGGCCTTTGTTATTTTGATGTTATTTCTTTCTTGGGGTGAAAAAAATCATAAAATGGGTAATTACAACCCACTTGTTTTGAACCTCCTGCAATCAATCTCAACTTGCATTGCATGAAAAAGCCTGGGGTCCAATGGGCATAGGCACAAATGACAGACTTAGTGGATGTAGAGCCTTCTGGAGGGGGCAAGGACCACTAGAGCTGGACATAGGTTAAGAACAAAAGAATCATACCATGTATGGCCAACTCAGAGGGGCCAGGCCGTGCCCAAATGGCCTATACAGTGATGATACAAAACATAGTGATGATACAAAACAATAGTTGGTTTGATCCACTGGACAAAGGAAGTTATTAGTTTGCATTTGATTGAATGAATTACACTTACCTATAGCATAGCATTCTAATTGAATGGGAAAAAACAATTGTTAAACCAGTTTAGATTTTTTCCATTAGATTTACATTGTAGTTAACTAAATGAAAGTCAACATATGATGAATTCTAAGAAAATGGCCGTTTAGCATCAAAATGATGGTCATTGTGTGAGGAGACCATTGGGATTGAAGAATTAAGAGAAATTGATATTCCAAATTAGTCCAAATATGTACATGAAGGGAAAAATAGTTCTTGGCTTTATTGGCCAAGTGTGATTTATAAGTGATGATACAAAACGCATTTTTGAAGGGTCATAACTCAAGAAGTGTTTGCATGGGGGACATGTGACTTGTGATTTTGAATGAAATACTATATAGGCTTCACAATCAAGGGATAACAACATTCTCTATAACTGTTCTAGAGAACACATACAAAGTGACAGAAGATGATGCCATTTTCCTTTGTAATATAATGTGTATTTATTTCTTTTCATGGGTGGAAAATATAAGAAATTAATGCCATGGATAAGCTTTTTCATATTAGTCAGATTACCTAAGTTGGTCTTCCTCATAGAAAGATGCAGATTTACATATCAAAGAACTTTACAGTGTTCTTCATGCCTGAGCGGGAAGATAGGCGTTGTACCCGGCTCTGCGCGCCTGTTTGGTATGCGTTCAACTGAATGTTTACCTTTTTTGACTTGAAACCAAAATGGCGGCCACTCACTTCCGTCAGCCCAGTTTTCGAGCCTCGACAGAATTATTTTGTTTCCCCCGTTAATATACTTTAAGTAACACTGTTTCTTTCGAATGATTACTGATCATGTGTCTATTTTCTTCGATGTCCTCAGTTTTTAGCCTGTGACACCCCTTGTAACTCTCACACTCCTACCTTGTTGTTCATGTATGCGGTTGCGTGTGCTAATCTTCTCAGGCGCGGGTGTCTAGCGTGGTGTCTAGACTATACTGCACTTCTCCAAGGGTCAGATTCAATATGGCCGAAGGGTGTCCGTTAATCCACCCGGTCAACCCACTACACTTCTTTTTGATATATTTTATCCTGTGTTTTCACATCCACCACTTAAATTTTAGCTTATATATTTGTTTTCTGTACTCAGTCCTAAGCTAGTTCGTATTGTTTTTTGCTTACTGTTCGTTGACCAGATACCGCTCGCGCGCGTTCTCCTTATTTATGATAATCCTTATTTCATAAGATGTCACCGAATGTTTCTTTATAATTGGCTTTGGACCACACCGACTTACTTGCGGGTATTTTTTACCACAAGTTATTCCTTATTGTTTTTTCCCTATGTTTATCGTTATTGTCCTTGGTCGAGTGGTCATTCTGGTGGGCGATAATCCCCCATTATCCGGCTTGACCACGGTCAAGATGGCGGTAATCCAACGATCCACACCACGCTATCCAAGCTTCCCGATATTGTCTATTAGTTTGATGTATAGTCCGTTTTTAAGCTTTTCTGGATATTCTCTATGGTTTACCTAACAGGTCTCCTGTTATTTGTATACCGATCTTGCTTTTTTCCTGAAAAAAAGAGGTTAAACCCTGGAGCTAGGCTCTGGCACCCTATTCGATTCAAGCGCGAACTGGAAGTCCGTATTTTTTGCCACACATACCATAGCTTTGCAGTCACTATCCAAAGATGTAATCATACTAGTTGAATCATAATAGTTGGCACATATGAATACAGAATTATGGACAACGGATCAATAGTCAAATGCCTGTGCTATGCACGGGATTTGCTAGTGGGACAGTGGGGCCCACATCCTCATCTCTCCTTGTTCCCTCTCCCACTATCTTTCCCTTTCAAGTTGTCTCTATAACTTAGTATCTTCATACCACAAATGGAACCCTGTTTAGATGCTTTTTTTGGTCACTGTTCAGTGTTGTGCTGTTGTTGTGTTGCCTGTCCCTGTCCCTGTCCCAATCCCTCTACCACTCCCTCTCCCGTTCCCTCTCTTATTGTGAGGTAATTAGTGGGCGGGTAACTTTCTGTGTAGGTGGGCCTTGTCCTTGTCTCTGTCCTGTTCCCTCTCCCACCCGTTCTTCCTCTCTCGTTCCCTATCCCTCTCCCATTCCCTCTCCCACTCCTTCTTTCAATTTCAGGTAATTTAAATTAGTGGGCAGATAAATTTCTGTATGGGCAGGTAAATCTCTGATTTCACCCGCCAACGTAGCAGGCAAAGAAAAAAGTTAATTTCACACACTGTACACAGAGTGCTGAAGACTGAGGCAAAGATTCAACTCTGAAAATTCCGTTCTGTGGAAATATATCAACTCCCATCCCGTAGTGAAGCAATCATTGTCCATGACGTCATGCTTTGGGTGACCCAAAATCCTGGTGTAGGGGCACTGATAGGTTTGTTTTCAGGCAGCGCTGGGGGCCCTGGATGGGGGGTGCTCAATGTAAACCCATTTCTAACCCCTTTCCAACCCTAATTTGTTAATGAAATTTGTTTTTGGCAATGTGCATGTGAAATATAATGGAGATCTGGCCAGTTGGATCTTGTCTTGATCTTACGATCGCCCAACGGTAACTGATCTTTATTTTTGGATACAACATACCTGTCAGGTGTGTACCTGATCTGCGTGCGCAGCCGTGCCCGGCTACTAGCTCTGGCGTCCCATGGGGAGGCCCAGGCGTTACGTAACCTTACGTAACATTATTAATATAGAGATTATCCGATCTGTTTGATTAAAGAGCTCTTATCTTCTCCGTGGGTGTTCAGCTCAAAGGCGACCCATCGGTTATGCCCCAGGATATATATTTCGTCTTGTGTCGTCTATCCTGTAAAGGCCATCAGCTGAGGCCCAGAATGTGGCTAGAAAGTGATTTTTGTTCCGTATTTTGGGCACTACTTTTTGACAGCCGTTTCCTATTGCTAATAGTCTACATTATATATCCCAAAAGTTCTCCATGATATTTGTGCCAGTTTTTGAGAAATTGAGCAATCAATCTGACAGTGCAAAGCCTATGAGTAATGGTAAATTTAATAGTCCATCATTTATTTGGTGAATGTTGAATTTTGGGTCCTGGCAAAGTTTTATGACTGATTCAAAATTTCCAGAATCTCCTGATTTTGAATCTGCAAATTTCCACTTCGTAACTTTTGAGGAAGTTTAATTATTGACTTTTGAAAAAAAAGTTAAAAAAATAGATAATTAACCTTGACCTTTATGAGGTACTGTAAACGTATTTATTTCCACGCAGATAAATTTTCGCGCACTAAGCGCTTTGACACCTTTCCGCGCGGATTTAAATTCGCGCAGCAAGGTAGTCTCGCACCTTGTTTATTCAATAATCATACCTTTTGCGCAGGATTTATTTTCGCGCAGAAAGGTGGGTGTGCGAAAATAGCGAAAATAAATACTGCGCGAATATTAATACATTTACAGTATTTCACTAATAGATAGATAGATAGATGAACATTTTATTGCAGACTTGCTGCCATGCGAGGAGTCTATCCTGGGTATCCAGGAGGTTTCTGTATCCTCACTAGCGTACATTGGTTTTTTACATGTAGGGTACAGGGCTTTTCAGTCATTGACTGCCAAAGCTTTCTACAAGAGTAAATATTACAAAATTCTTCTTAGTAATAACATGGTTCCATTTTGACTAGTTACAATTTTCCTATGTGATTGCTCGACTTCTTAATTAGTTCCAATAAAATATTCATCTTTCCAAATGTAATTAGCTTTTGCCTTGGCTGCGAACACTTTTGGGTCTAATAAGCAGTGGGCCTCCGCAGGTAGCCGATTCCAGGAGTATGGGATTTGATTAAAAATTGATCTAATTTGGTCTGTTTTTGGTGTTGCATGTTTAAGGGTTTTCCGCCTGCTTGAACAATTTCTTGTATTCAGTTGTTTTAAGTCAAAGTTTCCTGGATCCTGCACTCTGTGGTGACCCACCTGCAACAGGTGAAGGCGCCTACGATATTTCAACGGCTGAACTCGCTTTTCAATATGTATATATAATTGTCTACATTCGTTGTCTGTGGTATATTATAAATTATACATAGAGCCCTATTGTGGAGTACCTGCAATCTATGTAGGTTCGACCCACCATGGGATTCTAGAAAAATGTCCACTTGGTCAATGACTGGCAGTACCATTACCTTATATATTAATAACATTGTTTGTTGATTAAGTTTACCTTTCAACTTTGATAGTTGCCAGCATTTATAGCTTAACATATTAGTCAGTTTCCAGATTGTAGGGTTGAATTTAAGACTAGAATCAATGTCTATTCCAAGGTATTTGTAGGTGGGTACATCCTCTAGTTTGGCTCCATTTAGGGTTATACAGTATTGTGGTTGTGCAGCCAAATCATCGTTGGTCCACCTTGACCTGAGGGACGGTCTGGGAAGTATAGTTTGGACTTTTGATTTATCTAAATTTAGTGATATTTTGTTCAGTTTACACCATTGGCTAAGGGAGTCAAAGTCAATCTGTAAATTACTAATAACTCTGAACACAATGCACTGACATCTTAGGTCAAATAAAAACGATTTTAGGGCACATTATTCCCTATCGATTGATATCAGTCACTTGATTCTAAATCTAGTAAATCTTTTTTTAAAATTTATTTATTCATTTTTTACATTTTTTTCAGACCATAGATAATTAAAATTCCCCAAAAGTGAAAAAGTGAAAAATTGGCCGATTCGGAATCAGGAGATTCCGGAGATTTGGAATTAATCAAAAATCATTGGTATGACCTAAGATTCAAATCACCAAATAAATGATATTCTATCAAAATGACCATCAAAATGAAGCCAGGCCATCGGCTCCATAGGCTTTGCACTGTCAGAAACAATGCCCAATTACTCAAAAACTGGCAGGAATTACATGGAGAACTTTGCGCATATTATAATATAGGGTATTAGCAATTGAAATAAGTTGACAAAAAGTAGTGCCCACAATCCGGGACGAAAATCACTCTTTTGGGGTACAGCTGATGGCCTAGTATAGGAAGTTTACTTCTTCCTTGGAAACGTCTATCTTCCAGTTGCCATGGTGTACTGATGTTACTTACAAGCACAAAATCTTTAAACAAATGTTGCCAGGGAACTGAAGTGATTCACCCATTTGAATGATTGACCTAATGCTGAAACACGTTTGTATGGGACTATGTGGTGACCGTTTGTTTGTTTGTTGTATATTTGCAATATACTCTTGACATATACAACGATATTCACAGAAGAAAAAGTACTGACTACAGGTGTATACAATTAATCATACCACCATATATATATATATATATCATACCATTAACATCACCTCATGCATGCTTCTATTCATTTGGATTACACAAAATCTTAGTAAATAAACTTTACGATAAAGCAAAAAATAATAATAGGTGTGTTTCCGATTTATCTGGCTAAAAACTAGGTAGGGGGGATGGTAACTTTTTTTTTTATTTTTTTTTTAGGAAACCACCTCCCAGGAACTGAAAAAAATGTCTATTTCATAACAATAGTTTTTTTAAACATAGGAGATGTGCTTTTTGACAGTTTCAAGCTTTCTAAGCTTTTTTGGTCCAAAAATCCAAAAAAAGTAAGATATGTTAAAAAAAAATCAGGTATGGCCTAAAAACAAATTTTTAGGTAGGGGAAGATTTTTCTAGGTAGGGGGAGGGGGGTAAATCGGAAACACACCTATATTTTTCTTTGGCCTAAGACATGTACGTAAGACTATTTTAGGATGTCCAGTATAACAATGAGATCATTGATGAGACACAGTGACAGATAAATAACAAAATGGACGAAATTTGATAAATGAATTTTTTTTTAAATAAATTCTATTGACAGAATTTTCACTTGTGCGATGTATCTCATCTGTCTAGTAAAGTCTTTACATAATCAATTTATCTTTTTAAGTTTATAACCAATTCATATTTCTCAAGAACTTATACTACTAAGAGTTAATACATAGACAGAATTCTATCATCCTCGCTCACCTCCACATCTCAGAAAATACCATACTTATTATACAGATTTTTATGTTCTGATTAAACATATCAATAATATTTGGGGTTTGGTGTTTCTTTTGCCCAACTTAAACCAGATGTAGGTAGAACCTGGTGAGAATGTGGTACAAGGGATACTATTGCACTGTATTGCACAAACATCGGGGACAGTGCAATATGGTTCCACATTCGAATTTAGGTTCTATATTTACTCCCACGTTGCTATGCTTACCTTATATGGCTATGTTTACTGGGGAGAGGAAGTCATAGCACACACGTTGAACTTGTGCCACACTATAATATTATACTCCCGCCCATACAAATATCATGTGGTACATAAATCAACGTGGAATAAATGTGCAAAAGTCCTCTATCAAGATAGAATACATCATTTCTTCCCATACCCTAAGAAAAAGACATAAAATAGCATTATTCATATCTAACTAATGCATTTCAGAACCTACTCACTCGTTTCTTTTTTCTTACAACGCCAAGTATGACGCCGTGCATCAAATCGTAGAGTTCCCTAGGCAATCGAAAATTTTCAAAATTGTATTTTCAATTCCTTTGAAGCCGAAGACATTAATGAAGCTTTGAATCAAAATACCATTTTGTGTGCATAAAAGACATAAAAGTCAATGTCAAGGGAGTGCATGTTGAGGGGGAAATCTCTACATATGTGTTGTATTAATAGAGGGGCATTATATATATAGAGAGGGGCTCTATGGTGGGTGATGGTGGATTAGGGGGGGGGGGCATTGGGGGATTATTTAAAGTTGTTATAATGGAAATTGACCATGATAGAAACATCATTCCTTTGGAAACAAGTTGACCAGTCATAAGGTTTAGCCCTCAACAATATTTAAAGGAAATAACTGTTAGAGTACATTATACATTATACGCATGTAGATACTTTATTTGATAAGCATGTAAAATAGAAACTTAGTGACATAGAAGGTTTGTTCGGAAGAGCTGTCATGGAAACTTCCAAGCTTAAATAATAGGGTGAGTCTTCTTAATTCTTGGTAAAACGGTCGCGTGGCTTTTCGCACCTTCATACTCATTGAGTGACAGGCTAGCTTTTCGGTCAATGTGGATTCATTTTGATGTGTCCCTTAGGGACCGGAGGAACATGGTCTTTATTCAGGGAGTATTTGGCTGTTTGGGACTGGGAAATGGTGGTCACAACGTGAGGTGGTATTTGTACAAAGTGGTCGCTATAGCGGGCGTTTTTTAAACATCTAATGGAGAGAGAAAAATCGGGACTGAGAAAAACTAGTCTTAATAGAGGGTTGGTCTTTATGCGAGGTTCCACTGTATTATAGAAATAATCGACTAAATATAAATGTAGATTTTATATATAACAACGATACAATCATGCAGGGATATGCAGGGACCAATATACGTACGGTACCCGCTCTCATTTGATTTTCCGTTGACAGGAAAACGAATTGAAATTCATCACACAAGATAAATACTTCAGGGGAAAAGTGAACGACAATTACATACCATTAATACTTTGAATGTCTTCTGTATGTTTCATGATCTCGTGTAAGGTCGGAGCGAGCTGGATTGGAATACTGGCCCAAATAGCTGGTGAGAGCTGCCACATTCCGTCTTGTCAACAATGGAATGCTAATAGTACTCTCACATTGCTTCATATAGTGATTTCTACTTAGCCTCTGGGCATTCTGTCCTTGGGTCACCTTAACGTACGAAGACTAACTCACGGAGAGATCTTAGGTACAACAAAAGTGAAACAGACCTTTTGGTTGACAGAAAGTTAAATACCATTAGATTCATACCAGTTTATGATTTAAATATTATATCATTCTATATACTGATATGTCCCAATGTTGATATTTCTTTCCCGTGGCATTGTGCCTTCCATGCGAACATAAAATCGTTGCGAGTCAAATGTCCCGGGAGCTAAAACCACCCCTAATTTTCAAAACACATTCGTTGTATTGTTTTGACCTTCAGATCTACTTGAACTGGATCCACGTTTACATTTTCTACCACCATAACCATGCAAAATGCATTATTCGGACTCTAAAAACCCTAACACCTGTCCTCAGGACCAAACGAGCGAAAAATGAGCACAAAACGGTTTAATCAATTACGTTCATAACATCAAATAGCCGGGGGCGGGCGCGCGGGATGGGCAAACACAGGCCGGCTACGAGCCGCAGTACTGGGTAATGCGGCGAATTATATATCATTTATTTCCAATTTCGCAGCCCCTATGGCGGCGAGAGGCAGGTATTTGCACTGGCGGAGTATTTAATGAAGTCTGTATGGGGTATGAGGGGGCCAATTGGAGCTGTGTGCCTTGACTGGACGCCTCGTTTCACTCCAGGCTAAAACAAGCAGCGTTCCAGAATTCGCCAGAATTGGACACGGCGGACGCGGCACGGGCGCCTCCGGGCATACCGTGGAGGACTAATAATCATTTAATGAAAATTTCAAATGTCTGCGTCTAAGCAAACATGGGCAGACCGCCGAGGAGACTGAACCAAATAATGCGAACGGATATAAGCGGACCGGCGTTGGTTCAAAGGCGAGAATTATTTCGGTATTTTTCTCTCCCCTCCATCTTCGTCGGACCCTCCCACATCTCCCTCTCTCTCACTCCCTCTCTTTTCTCCCCTGTCTCATTCCCTTCACCCTCCCCCCTCCCTTCCTCTCTGCTGAGTCCTTTTACTCCTGTGTTACTGCTTCTATCGTTTGACTGATAAAGCTATGTCAGTTACACCGCCTGCATGACTGAATCAGCACAATGTAGTATAGCACGTATATGCAGAAATTCTGCTATCTTCATTGGGGCTTATTAGTTTCATTTGCGGCTAATTAGAACGGTTCTTGGAATTCGTTATCATAATGAGTGATAGTGATAGTTTCTATGACAAATTTGTTCTCATATTACATCTATCATGGTTGAAATGCCAAGATCTGTTCATCACCACATAGTATCACAGCAACCGTTTGTTTGTCATATACACATCCTCTTTCAGGCAATTGATTTCGACATTTGTCCTTTTCATTCTGTTCCCATTGAAATTTAGAATGTTCTAGTTTAATTATAAGAAATAATAGGAAAGCTAACATTACTGACGTATTAGGTTAGTGGAGAACGATAAGTAGTATAGGATATGTAGTTTTGCTCAGGCACAAGTCGGACTTACGCATATTGGTGTTGAAGCTAATGCTCATAAGATAATTTCAAATCTAAAACTAATAGATCATAATTGTCTTTATTACACATTTCCTTCAATACTTCATTAACAAATACGAGTCATCTGTATCTTTGAATGCATCATCTTACTTCCTAACAATACGCCTACACGTGGGTTGGAGAAGGGGCGAAGATGTAGAGGAGAATATCTCCATTAAAAAGCTGACAAAACCAGACATGGTCTACACAGTGGTTGGCCAATTTCAGAACATTCTCCTCTCACTGTTTCCAATTACAGATCCAAGCGGGGAATCAGTGATACTATCATTATTTTCATTAGCCACCGTATTATGCTGGAAAATTGGAACTTTTATTGAGCGGACAAATAGAAAATAACAAATGCATGGAAAACCTCGCAGTTAATTTGCGTCTGATTCAAATAATTGGAAATTGAATCAAGGCGGGCTTCAATGGCGGGTGATTTCGTCAGTGCCTGATGTAATACTGGCTGATAGAACGGTAGCTGGCGGCCAGCGTTTAGGGCACATTGATGACAAATTACCCGGCTCACAAATAAATTTAATGAACCTCGCTTCCATTTGCCTAGTCGGCGTTGTTGATGGAGACTGCCTCTTGCATCTTTTGTTCCTTTAAACACTGTCCTCGCTCCCTCTCGTTAACAATTGGCCTAATTGAACGTATTTCTACTCTGGTGGGCAAAGCGAGACTGCTGCTCCGGCCGCTAGGGGATGCCTTTGTCAGGCGCCGAGTGCAAAATGACCGAAAATAGCCGAAAATGATTCGGTAATTCGTCGGCAGAATGATATGATCGCTGCCACTTAGCTCGCCTCCAGATAATGTCCAATAAAGCAAACGCATTTGGCGACTAATGTTTTGCCAATATGTTTGACAAGATTAAATTCTCGATTGCCTCATGGCTTTATGATGTGTGTGAACGACCAGCGCACCGCCTATGAGTGTCACTTAGAGCCTCGTTTGGCCGCTAATGGCGCTGTTTTTGATAGTTGGGCGCGTTGCCTCGTTCACTCGAGGGCTTCACCGCTCTCTTCCCTTCGCCTCAATTTCCTATGCGATTTATCGCCTTGCAAGGCAGCGCATGCCTGCTTCCGAATTCGGTAGTCTGCTAATGGACCGACGTTTGCTTTGCTCGCCACCGACTCGCGCGAGTGGCTCGCCCATGTGTCCCTGCTTCCTCCTCAATCGGCTCAAATCAGACAATCAAGTTGTTGGCAGCGATTTGTATCCATGTGCCTCTTGACGCAGGCGCATTGACACCGCGGACTGTCATCAGACCAACTCTACTTTAGCTCCTGGCTCTAGTCACTTAGGAGAGGGCAGGCAAAAGTCGGCCACACTGCAATAACCATCGCCTTATGGCCAACAGATTCGATTTCACTGGTTTCATCAAGACGATAGGCCTTCTAGCCATGGTGTGCCCTCTTTGCATCCAAACCAGCCATTCTCTCCAGTCCATTTAGTCGTTTGTCCAGTCCTCTTTAGTGTCTGTGTTATTTGTATAGTCAATGGACAAAAACGCTAAACCTCGAAAAAGGGTTCGCTACTTATATTATGGACATGATGAAGTATATATTCCCATACCAAATAAATCAGTCATCATATATTCTCTCCGAGTTTCTTCCACTTCATATACAATAAATAATAATAATGCCTGTAACATGTGTCCCAGAGAGTTAAATTGTATTAGGACAATTGTAAGCAAAGGCTCACCAACTACTGCAAAACAATCAAATCGCGTATTCAGCAGTTAATGAATTTCTGTTAATGGTACGGAACTTGCCCTTCTTAGGTACAATTATAGAACGTATCCACTGCTTTGCATTGTTGGAGCTACCTATGTTCCAGGAGGTGATGTGATCACATGTTAGGCCACTAATATTCAAACAGCGCCTAATCCATTTTAATCTCTAAACTTCACAAGTAAGCAATTACTCCCCACTGTTGTTTTCTATTACCGCCCCATTTAAAACATCTTTTAATATCTGGAGGAGCAGGCAATTATTGTTAAAAGTACAACAGTGCTTTTTCCCTGGTGACTCAGACAAAAATCTTTGTTGCCAATGCCGCAAAGGCTTAGTTCTACAATGAGGTGTTATGCGCACGCGTCAACTTAATGGGCACTTCCTTCACTAATGGTAGCACTTCCGGCTGCTCAACCGTGGCTTGATAAATGATACTAATTTCATTGTCCTTTTCTAGAGGTCTGTACTTCTTGACTCGCAGAGCAAATGCGGAGCTCAGTATTAGATATGGAGTTTCGTTGGGGTCTTGGAACCTGGATTTAGAAAGCTTTGTTTAGTCCCCATCGTACAAAGGAGTCTTTGATATCTACTTTTTGCAACCACAGAAGTGAAGCAAATTTCAAAGTAATTGGTAAAAATTCAAGTCTTAAATTGTACACGTGGTAGTTGTTACATTTGTATCTGCAAACATACGTATTTCTGCATTAAAATGTCCATTGATCTTTAAGATCTAGTGATAAGTGTGGTTGCATTAAACATAAATACAAAACTTCAAAACAGAGAACTTGTCTCTCCTTCTTATGAATATAGTTGCAACCTCTTATCCTTATGAAATATGAATGGTTAAACATCAATAAATTACTTTGAGTTTAGCTTTACCTCCATATATATTCTTCGAGTGCTGTGAGGCTTTCTGAAAGAGTATAGTGTTTAAGTGTTTTAGAAAATATAACTTGATTCTCGCTTTTATAAATAATAAATTATCCGATGCAAGTGACAATGAATCTGGATAATGAAGAAACCAGCTTAGGTAGCATTGACTACACATAAACTGGATGGCTTACGCATGGTATTGCTCTAAGATGAAAAATATCGTAATTTGCTTAAATAATAGATTTGGGGATTCGGGGTGGTTGAGCGGTCAAAAGCGCACTCAGTGCGATTACCATTTCCCGCCTCCACCCCTACCCTGGCCTGCCACTTAAGGAAAGATAGGTTGTATACTCTAGGTCAGTCCGGATAAAACAATGTTAAAACTAATAGGGTCAGATTTCAGGTTCATTGAATTATCATAAGATAAATTTATTTATATCATTCGGTAACAAACTGTTACGTTGCATTGAGCCTTCGGCTGCCGTTTATTGAGCGAAATACACGGTACCAATCTTTCAACACTTTAAAAGCACAGGCGGAATTGCATATATAGATTTTATGTTCTTCTTAAAAATGTATACATAATCCTGTGTGGTTTGCTTAAACATTTTTAAACATTGCTTAAGCATTTTGTTAATGGCCCCGAACGTTGGTCAATAACAATACGTTTCGTGTCATAACCATTTGTATTGTATAAGTTCAGTTAATATATTATACTAAGAAAAACGCCATTATATCTGCCATCGGTCAGAATTTAGATAATATACCCATTATTGTATAAATGAATAGTTTCTACAGCCAATATTACAATGTTGGAAATAATTATATATACCTGAAGAAGGTTCAACTGAGAACCGAAACGTTGGAATCACACCTACAATTAACTGTATGTTAATAAAAAAACACTTCACAAAACCTGCTGTTGTCCAGTTTTGGTGTCTACCTACAAAAAATTAATTATATATACATTTATGTGATTTTGTTCTAATTGATGTCAATCTAATTTACTTATATATTCATTAAATTGCAGAAAATCAATGCATGTCCAAGTGCAATTTGAATATATTACCTTTAACCAATGTCAATACTGAAGCAATTAGATTTATACAAAAAGAATTGCTAAGCCGCATTAGATTGTGATATTGTTCCATATGAGGTATTAGTTCAATTCACTTTCTCTCTCGTAGAAGCCTGATAATTGTTTGTGCAGTAATGGCAAAAACTGCCCCCTACAAATATTTATGTGGATATTACACTTCTCCCCATACCACAGTCCATTAGCTGAAATAACATATAACTCTGAGTTAATCGAAAATAGTTAAAACTCATTTTCCTGTTCTAAAGAGGGGTTATCCAATGAATCTAAAGGTGTTTATTTTTATTCTTTACCCAGACAGGTGGCAATGACTATTTATTATCAAGCCTATATAGGCCTCATATATATACATTTTCTCTATTGTTGCATTTCCGATTGATGTCTATTCAATGGATTACTTTATCAGATAAGCTTCCAGTAGTTAGCACCTTGTTTGGCCAGGTGAGTACATAATGAACCACTTCATGATTTTCTAATAATGGACTTTCCCATTCATCTTTGGATTCGCTGTAGCCAGCGGTGCTAATAATATTACCCAAGTTCTCCCATAATGCCCGAATCATTGGTTACATAGTCCAATATGAACCGAGGTGTTAGTACAAACACACATTTAAGGCTATTGTTCTGCAATAGAATTCTCGTATTTACAATCAAACCATTATTGAAGGCGTGTCAGTGTTTTGATAACATGCGCTAAACTGTTATTGAATTGACCTAAGAGATTCCCACCGGGTACTGGTTATAAGCAAGTTAGTGCTTCCAGCCCCTACTAGGATGTACTTGCAAGCGTAATGTGCGATGTGTATGACATAAACATGTGAACAAAGGTTTAGCTAAGAGATTAACATGTTAGCCATGCAGTAAGACCTTACAGCTCACTCTCTTACTCACACATATTGCATTGAGCCTGGCAAACTCCCTACAACTCCCCGTCCGTATATATAATGTAGGATTTACTTCACCTATCCCCTAATTAAGCCAGCTTGTCCTAAACAAACATGCTGATACCTTCCTTGGCCCTCTTGGCTCAAGGGTCAACAACTTTCCATTTTCTCAGCATCTAATCTGGTTACAGTTTGTAATGGTTTTATTCCCCCACATGTAACCAGTCCTATTAATGTAAGGCATTGCGAGAATGCACACTCCCTTCTATCTCAACCCTAAATATCCTTCTCTTTCTTCCTTTGTGTGTTTTTGAGCGACAGGAAAAATATTTTCCGTGGCTGTTTCATTCGCTAATACCATTAGGTTTTACCTCCTACGTTCCAAGGTTAGGCACGCAGTTTGTACTACAAACGACTGATTGATAATTGGATAAATAAATTGCTCAAAAAGGTGATAACAACTAGAGCTAACAATCGTGGTGTGTGTAAAGTTGGGGTAGGGGAGGCGGTTTAGGAAGCATTATAAGACCTAGGCCCGGTCTAAGGCGCAGGCCGTGTGCTAGTATAATGTTGGCCTTTCGGCTTTGTTGCCTAATTGTCATATACATGGAAATTTTCTCATGAGTGGCCACACAAAGTTAAAGCATAAAATCTGCCTGCTCTTAGCCCCCACTTGTCCTCCTCGCTCGTACAATGGGGCACGCAATACATCCTGAATTGGAGGCTAGAAGTGCAAAACTGTTTCCCCCTCTCTATTCCCAAACCTACGAGTCGGAGGACACCCTCTCTTCCACTTGAAGTGCAATTTGTTGGCGTTTTTCACCCGAACTAGTTAGAGACCTTATAAATGTCGTATAAAGGGGTCCTGTTGTGTTCCAACAAAGCCTAGCCTCGGGTACTATACAGACTTGTAATGTAGCCTCAGGCTAAGAGCCGACAAATGAGCCATTGCTTCAGTGGCTTTAATAGACTTTCAATGAAGATCTGCCGACTTTAACAGCCATATTAATTCCCATTCTACGCCAGTCTCTGTTGACCGATTTGTTCGAGAACTATCTGGGCGATAAATCGGTGGTGATTATCATTCATTTGATAGAATTTCTTTCAACGCCCACGAAAGGGATATGATGCGCCAATTTGAACAAATTGGGGCCGGGGTTAGAGGGTCAGGCACCTAGACTTGGGGGTAGGTATTACTTGACGAGGGTTGTTGAGGTGTTTGGGTGTTGGTGAGCATCTTTAAGGGGGCTCAGTGATCGGTGAAAGCTTGGAGCTGGCTCAGAACAGTGACACACACCTGTCAGCTAGGTGAATATGACGTGTCAAGCATGCACATTTACAGGCCAACTAGTATTATTATGCGCGTGCTAGACCGTATATTAGTCGCGTTATCCCGCGCACGGGACTTATTTAGCTTAAACACTCTCATAATCTCCTAATACTCACTTAATCAATGTCACGTAAAATAGATTTGTAACGCTTTTTTAAAAATGCCATGTAGAGAGATATAACAACTCAATTGGAATTAAAATGTGTTGATTAATTTGTTGGTTCTACCGAATTAAATTGAACTTATAAGCATTCTCTGTAGAAACCGTTCGTGTTTAAATGTTCGCATTTTAGGTGCACATCAACTAGGTGTAGATGGTGGATCAATAAATAATTTTATTTAAATTGTTTGTTATTTAAACTGTTTGTTAACTATCAGCCAGTATCTTTAAAAAATCTGGAACGATTACACTTGAAAATAATGAATCTCTTTAGGTTTATTTTTGCTTGTTTCGTGGAGACAGTTAGATCTATATATTACAAATGTTCTATACGGTAAAGATATGAATACAGGCGGTTCCAAATGTTGCGTTTATGTCATTCTCAGAATGATAGGTCTTAATACTGAAAATGAAGAAAAATTAATAGTTTTGCTTTTGGTATAGAAAAAATGCAAATTGTTAGCCTCTTAATGCCGTGCTATCCGAACATTTACAATTTCAGCGAATATTCCCGAAATTTAAGAAGACAGAAGAGAGTCATATTGAAAATTGTGGTATAAGGGTGTTCACCTAAGTGAATAATTTGGAAGTTGACTCGGTTTTGCAACGAGAAAAATAGGCCAAAATCTCTTCATATTATATTTTGTTTGTTTTCGGAGGGGTTGGGACTCACAGACCACATAATAGAAAAATTCATTTTTTTACGGTAACCGGTGGGGAATCCAGCTTTAAGAAAAGTGTCGCACAGTTTCCCATGCAGCAGTCTGTTGTGGCTTGTCAATTATCAAGTTTAATTCAACCATGTGTTTTTTTCTTTCTCCCAATGTTCCGTTAAATCAGAGCTATTATATATAATAGCTCTGCTCAAACCTTAGAGTATAATATTACTCTAAGCTTAAACAGACCATCCTCTCTGTCACGTATATGCTATGATTGACTTGATTCATTCCTTTCATGGAGCTATAATCCTGAATGCTACACTATATAGGAAATATTGAATGTGTACAGTAAGCCTAGAGATGTTGATGTGCCAAGCAAATACTTCTTCTTTTCGCTTTAGCTTCGGTCCAATTAGCAACGACAGATATTGGTATTGGAGCGTATACATTAATTCTGTATGGTAATAACAATGGCTCCTGGTTGTTGTATAATACTACGTTTATCTTTGATTAGCACATTTCATAAATCACGAAAGCGATACCTTGACAGTGATACGAAAAGGGATATATACCTTGACAGTACTTTTAATTAAATACGTATTTAGAAAATCAATTAAGACAAATTAATAATGAAATATTAATAGATACAAAAATTTTAAAGTTCCTTAATTGTATTGCCTTTATTTAATAGACTTAATAGCATTTGATCCAGGCCTCGGAACAATTAGTTAAGTGAAAAGCATAATAGATATTCGAACAATGTTTAAGTTGATTTGACATAAATTCATTAATTCCAGACAACAAGGACCATCTTTTCGACCGAGTTTCGTACCAGTTTTGTTTACTGATTTGTTTCCCTACTTCTCCGAATATCTGTGCGCCATCTTTAACGGACACTTCTAAAGACATGTTCACGGGAGTGACATAATTTTCGCAAGTACTTGGGAGTACCTACTATCCCATTAGGATCGGTTGTGTGAAGTGTCTGTCGGTCTAGGAAACAGTCACTGCATGATGCAATGCTTGATCCGTCTGGTCGCCCGATCAGCTAAACATATACACAATCGCCATATTAACTTCATGGGAGGAGAGAGCTAAACAGTTAGCCAACACTCGCCCAACTCAACTCACCAGCGATGCAAATTATAAAATAAGCTTAGGGGGACCACTAATCCCTTACAGTAAATATAGAACGTTTAGTGTATGGAGCCAGGCTGTCGAGTGGTTGACAGGGATCATCATGTTACGATACTAATCCCTGACGATGATACCCGCTCATAGATATAGACGATAAGAGAGCCAGTCTTGTTGAAAAACTTATCTCAATACTGCTCTGTGCTTTCACTTATTTATTACATCAAGCTACCATCTTTATAACTATGTGCACTTATGGAAAATAAACATTAATGCGATTATTTTTTTGCAGGGATTTCTCGGTCAGTGCATCATACTGGGGTATGCCGTCTATTATGTCTAGGATTGTATTTCAGTGTTGGGCTCAGCAATTGTATATGGCATCCCGCTTAGATGTAAATAGACTTTACTCTACTTTTTCAACAATCCTTTCACTTTCAGTCCCGTTTAGGAAATATGGTTTATTACAGGATTCCCTTCATTGAAAATCTACCATAATTCATCGCCATCTTACGCTACTTCCTATCGTTTAGATTATCCTCCTCTTTTATTTACCCATTTTCACAGGGGTTTCTTTCTTTCCCTCGTTCGCAATTTGACAGGCGTTGACTACATGAAGCTCGACCATCCCTTCCCGGACAAGGAAAAAAACGGGGAGAAATTCGGGTGCTAAATCTATAACGTTCAGTGAGTTCAAACTAGCGAGAGACCGCGATATCCAATCCGTTGGCATCCCTCTTTTCATTTGGATGTTCTTCCAATTTCACAATTAACAGGGGCATGTAGGGTAAATCGGAAATGAATGGGCAATACTGGTGTGACTCAGAGTGGATTAGAGAGGAGAAATCGTTGTGGAACCAATAGAGCGTTAGGACTCTAAGCGGTAATGATGGGAACAAGTCAAGCGTGTAGTTCTTTTATTGATGTGACATTGAGACCCCTAGCCCTCGTCGTACCGACTTCATCATCGCTCTCATTTGTCCAATAAAGCAGGTGTATAAGACTTGATTGGTCTGACCGTCCACGCCCATTTTAAGTACTTGAATAGCGACCATCTATAGTATCTCTAATTATGCTCTAATTCACTCCCCATACATAAGTGAGCTACCGCTTTTCTCCTCTCCTTCTGTCTCCCCCAACCATGAGCAGAGGCATCCGCATGCCGGGGGAAATGGCCACGGCGCTATCAAGCACAAAACGATCGCTGATTGGCCAACACGGCGCGAGTATTTATCCAATCAGGACAGACGTCGCGTTCGGTCGCGAAGCCAGGCTGTAAATTGCCATCAAATATCTGATTCTGGTCTCGGTAAATTGTCCGCTAATGACATTAGTAAGGTATTTAACTGTAAACGCAGAAGAGAGCCGAGGGAGTGTATCCGCTCAGGGAGAGGTGGCGCTTATAGGTCTGCTGCCTTCGCCAAACCTACTGCAGTTAGCAATCGGTGAGCAAGGACGCATCTGCTTGCCAGTGTGGCTCATTGGAGAATACTTCCATTATATCCTATGTGAGTTTAGGTCAACTTTATATAGCATTCAACTTAACTCAAGGGTTCATGTCAAACGCTCAGAAAGGAACCAGAAGAAAGTAGTTTGGAGATTTGACTACAAAGTTTGGAGACTTGACTGTCAACTACAAGAGGCCATACATAAGATACACACAGAACAGTAAATAGGCCTACGTTTTTTCATTTACTGCACAGTCCACACACAAAACGATTCACTGGACATTTTACTGTAAGCCTGATACGCGACTTATTACAGAGTTATTATCTGAAAATTGATAAGTGGAAACAGAGGGGAACGATACGCCAACAATGGATAACCAACGGCCACCAGTGGTAGTGGACATGCACCCTAGCAAGAGTCCTACCCCTCCAAGTCCTGTCTCTCTGAACCTCAGCAAGTCAAAGGGATCCTACAGTATCGACAGTATACTGGGTAACAGGAATGGACCATCAGCAAAACAAGCAGTGACTCTCCATCATTCTTCACCTAGATCGTATAGTCTCAATGATTCAGGTAGGCCCTACTGTTGTCAATCTTTTATCTCGTTGAAACGCCTGTCAATATATTCCACAATAATTCAGCAATTGCGTTCAAACTTGAAAACTCAAAGCTAAAAACAGTTTTTAAATCATTAAGTTATATCTAAATTCCCACAAACCATGCAGAGATACTTAACCTGCGTTATATTATATATATTATATATATATCTAAGTCGGTCTTACTTAACCTTTTATATACTATGTTTACATATATAATATATATATACATATCTAAGTCTGTCTAGGCTTATTAAATTGACATCAAACTAATTGGGCCTTAATACAGATACATGCACGGTTAAAGTATGTAACGTTAGCATGAGAGCATTTGGTATTCTTTTGTTAAGAAAAAATTGGCCACATTTATGATTTAATCATTTAATGATGTCTAACTGACTCTTATTAATTATCATGGATTCAGATAGAGTATATCATTTATATAACCTAAGAAAAATGCACCCGTCGTTTAGTATTTCTATGGATATTTCATTTGTGTACCCAATGTCCATTTCCGCATAGCTATTGTTCATGTTACTTATGGTTATGACCATGTGGATGGTTCATAACAATACAAGAAAACGACTCGATAATTTCCCGCAATGATGCTTGTCAATCATGACGTATTATGCCAATTGCTATAAACGTTTATTACGTTTTCAATGTTATGAATGCAGTGGTAACCGGATCCAGAATATTTTGCCTTTTCAAAATATAGGACTAAATTCAAGGTCGTTGTTGCATATAACATAAATAAGAGTCAAACTGGTGAATGTATTCATGAGGGACAGTGATTTCTCGGA
Organism: Sthenelais limicola; assembly: GCA_942159475.1. NCBI lineage: Eukaryota > Metazoa > Annelida > Polychaeta > Phyllodocida > Sigalionidae > Sthenelais > Sthenelais limicola. Next base: position 107,532,076 of record OW804096.1, on the reverse strand, counting down.
AGTTGTGCTTAGATATAGATATTAATATAAATAGAAGATGTGGAAGTCAATGGATCGGACAGAGCAGATGAGCATAAAATTGTTTTTGTTCAGTCGCCGCAGCAGTCCTAACCATGAATCACCTGGCATAGCTTTTATTAAGGGTTTAATTTACCTCTTTAATTTGGGACATTGTATTTGACAGGGACCTTGCCCTTAAAGGTGAGATCTAACTGACTGGACGTTGGCCTTTGTCCCATATTAAGGTCTCACAATGTGAAGGCCATAATCCACCCAATACATGCACACGATTCTCCCATTGTCAGCGAAGGGCTAATAAACACAGACACGCGCTAAGCTTTGGGCCAACACAATTAAAACCAATATGTGGCTGTCAATTATGGAAGGAGCGAATAATGAGTTAATATGCAAATCAATTTTGAGGTATCAAAATTAAGTGGCCAGAATACGGTAATTTGCGATGTGGTTACTTCCCCTTTGTTGTTAAACTGACAGTTGACATGTCATTAAACGAACACCCGCACATCCATGAGGGATGTCAGGGTCATGCCATATTAATAATGTTTAATTACAATGCATTCATTTATGTTACTTTAGATCAGAGTTTCAATTCATCAATGGCAAAATCGCCCATGAATTCTTCATCGGGAGAGAGTGTTCATGGCCAAGATGAAGGAGATGAAGATCTTGACGTCGGTACCCCGGAGCCCGAGGATCTATCCTCATGTAGGCATTCCATGGACCCAATCCCAACCGAATCTTCTCAACTGAACCCGGTAGTGAGCCAGGCCGGGAGTATGGGCCCGGGAGTCGGGGAGCACACCGACCAACCGCTAACTGATTCGGCGGGGAACATGAGCGGAGACGTGGGGGACGGAGAGGGCTCTGACAACGGCGATACGGACGCGAGTGGGAAGCCCCGAAAAATTCGCAGGAGTCGGACAACGTTCACAACCTACCAGCTTCATCAACTAGAGAGAGCTTTTGAAAAAACACAGTACCCTGATGTATTCACAAGAGAAGAACTGGCGCTGAGACTGGACCTAAGCGAAGCTAGAGTTCAGGTAAATATACATTTCTCATGTAGGCCTACATATAAATAACTCATAATTTTATATGATTAAATATGTGTCTTTAGTGACGTTGTCTATAGGCTATATATACTAGGCCTAATCATACTTCCCCTTTCTCTTCATCACGCAAACAAGGTTATATATATATACAAGCATTGCAATAATAGACTCGGAAATGTTGGTGTATGGAAACAATAGACCCGGAAATATTACACAACAACATTATTAACTAATTAACACCTGTTGGTTGGCGCATTCTAATAAAAAAAGAATGGGGGCCTAGTTCTCCTACATGAAATTATTAAATGAGTTATGGTTATATTAACTAGTATTTTTATATTGATTTGCATACTTGTGAACTTATGCCGAACATGGTCCTAGGGTGGCGCAAAACATCGCCAGTCGTGACGCACTGATTTCCTATACTACTCACAGTTTGACAAACTTTATTGGGACCTCTTCAGGCGCATTATTATTTTTGATTCAATACGGCACTAACAATAGGAGTGCTAACATAAAATTATCACGCTTGGATATTAATGGCCTTCTGATAAACAAAGCTGCAGCATTGACTTACATAGAGGAACTAGAGATTATTAGTCCGATAGCTGGTGACTTGCTAATAGTATTGTGAGCATTATTCCACATTAGGCCATACTAGTTAATCCGGGGGCAGAACCGCTGGTATCTTGAGCGTTAGATATACTTGGGTATAATCCCATCTCATGGTAAATAGAGACCAGGGCCTCAGCTGTCACTCACTCATAGACAAATCACTTTCCTGGCTCCAGCAATAGGATCATCTTGTTTGTCCATATCAGTGTAATCCGCCGTCGTGATATATACCGATTACCACAATATTCAATACATTGTTAGCAAAGTGTTAGCACATTAGCAGTTCGTTCATACTTGCAAATACATATTTTTTCTTAATTTTAAAATGTACGACTTGTTGACAATAGTTATTATATATTATGTACACACATTCCTATATTAAAATTGTTCCTCCATGTCCCCTATGGCAGAACCAGCCGGACCGACCAGCGCTAGTTAATTGTATCCGGACAAACATGCCTTACATACATGTTTTTTATTGTTGCGAGCCTCGATAATTATAATTATCCCACTAATGTATTGCTATGATATAGAATGTTTCATAAAGACCCGATTTTACAGTTGTTAACCTGTAATTAGCACACGAATCCGATTAAACCATTCAAGGGTTTGCCTCATAATGCAATTGATACGTTATGAGATTAGGCATAATTCAATGGCTAATATACATGTGTGTACCTGTAGGCAGGATAAATGAGAACCCCTACGGTGGTAATTTAATTAGAGCCAGCGCTTAATGAACCTTTCTGGCAGAATTAATGGGAGTCGTTTGCTCTGTGAAGGCAGAATCAACCTCATTCTGGCCTTGGAAGGGTCCACTTGCCTCAGCAATGCTAGGGTATAAGGAGACTTATTAATCCCCTCGTGAGCGATCATGTCAGTGGGTGTCAGGAGGAAAATGACACACTTGGTCCTACCCCATGCTGATCTCCTATTAATTAACATTGTTTTCTTTGCCACGAAAACAATACTCATCCGTCTGAATAGCGCTAATTGCTTGATGCGTGAAGCGATTTAGATTAGTGGGTGTACTATTTAGCGCCCAGGCCCGAAAGCTCTAGGGGGTTGAGGAAGAAAAGGTGAGAGCTATGGAAAGTGGGTGTGTGCGCTAAATAGAAATGGGACACTGCAGGCTTGCTGTAAGAGGATAAGGGAACGTATATAATTATGTATAGCCTGCCTTCCCTCTATTTGGGACAGATGGGGAGGAAATCTGGTTAATATGGCCACTGGGCAAAATGTAAAGAATCCACATACAGTCATGTAATGATTAGCACCCCAGATGCGTGTCCAGGCCTAGAGAAATATGAAAGGTTCGGGAAAGGCTACATGCCTAGTCTCTGTGTTAACTATTATTATGGGGTCAGTTAAAATGGGCGACAGGAACATCTGCGGGTGCCGAGCGATGGTGTACTGCCTTGTATTATAGATGCACTTCTTAAGGAAGTATCGGACCCAGAAAGCCTGCCTTTTTCGGCCGATTACCAATGGTAATTCCTTTACAAGCCAGAGCCATTGCGGGGTGGTAATTGTCAGTCGGAAAACATGCAAACACTCTTTCCCACATACTTTGTATGCAGCCGGGAGTGAGAAGTCCCTTTGAGATGGCCCCAATTTAGCACAAGGGCCACTCGAGATCGGCCAAGGTCTTGCCGTTGTGGTAGTGCCCTGAATGAAATCACCCATCTTATATACTGACTAATTCATCTTCTTCCATTTAGATGGGAGCCTACGCACTCAGCATACACGGTAATACGAGAAGACACAGGCCTACAATGAAGCCTAGTTCTCCTGTTTGATGTAAGGCCAATATGAGCGCCCTCCCCCATTCATCCGTTTGTATTGTAGATATAGCCTCTTAGACGATTCTTTAGCTCAATCACTTTGCACAAACTCTGCCACTTTCAACTGCATATAATATATTTAAAACTTCCCCATATATAGTTGTGAGGATTTGAGCACACTGTCTTTGTACGCAAAACCCTTTCATGGCAAAGGGTTGGCAAACACACTATAGCATAGGATTATGCTATACGAGACTAGGCATGGGGGACGTACTTACACCACTTGAAAGCCATTCTCACCGGGGAAATTAAACTCGTACCAACAATGACGATATATACTTTCAAGTTTCACCCTGTTAACCCTAGTCCCATTTTCTAATAGAATGAAATAACACCGATGAAAGAAAATAGGCGTTGATTAGAGATAGATATAAATATTCATTTATGGCAAAATATTGACAGTTACAGAAAGACCGTTTTCACAACTGTTTCCATGCGTTGCCAATTTTCTGATAAAACTATTTGTTCATTTAATAGATGGTGATAATGAACACGCTTTCTAGGAGTAGTTCGAGTATACATATACTAGTATGTTTAGTGAATTCAGTGTACATACGACTAAGTGTAACCTAACTTGTCATGTAGAGTTTTCCTGTGATTTATACTAATCTCCTACGACGAATATTGAGCTTGGACTACTAGCCCCATGCCTACAGTCTAGGTATAAATCTATGAATGATAACAAGAATATTGCCATTCACATACGACTAGCCTCATCTATGTATAACATGCGCATACACAGGTCTAATGTATTGTGTGCTTGAGGTTCTGTCCAGTAGTCAAACTAATGTCCTAATTGAGCAATGTAATTGTCTATAATTGCCTAATGCCTATGGCATGACAGCCGTTCACTTGTGGCTAAGGCTATTCATTGAGCACTTCGGAAACACCTGCTTACCGTCAATGTGTTCTGAATAACTCGAGCCCGCATTTTGCTGCTTCAAGCATTCCTCTTCGTCCAGTCAGGAGTTTAAAAAATCCCATCGAGCGGTTATACAGCGAGGTAAATTCCCTGCCTTGTTAGTAGAATCCTGCTGTATAGACCATAGTAATATTTGCAAAGCTTTAGGGTGAAACCATCTGCTCGCCTCCGCTTGTCTCGGACAAAACGTGATCTGTTGAATTGACTGGATAAAATATGGATGGTTAAATGATCATTCTAATTTGGTCGCGTACCCTAATCAAAAGATTCATGACGAAATTAATGGAGACGTCAGAAGCTGCGGTTTTTGCAGCGTGCTCTGATGAAAAAGAATCCAAGGGAAAGTCACTCATGCATTTGTACTGTTTAGAACTCATCCGTGTAATTATCCTTTGCTTAATTGCTTCAGGATTCGTATTGAAGCGGTTCCTAATCACCCTTCAAATAATACCAGAAATGGGTGGTAGTGCATGTTCTTATACGTGCAAGTCTCTTAAGAGGTCTACATTTGTGACGCTCGGGTTTTCAGTATCAACGTTTTCAACATCATTATAATAAGTGTTCATTAGCTTGCTATGTATGGAAGGCAAAGTAAATGAGAAAACGAGAACAATAATATTTTCAACTATATTTGGTGCGTGTCGGTTCGATACGATTTTGACATTCCTTTTTTCTTTTAATAAACGTGTCATAAACTTACAATTGGTAACCCCGACTTATTTTGAAGAGTAAAACTGTAACAAATACACAAACAAATGTATTAAATGCTGTCTTTACCAAAGTATACATAAAAGAAAACATTCGGGAGCTAAGTTCCCTTTAAAATCACTCGGTCAGATGCGCTGGTTAGCCAAGAAAAACAAACACGGTCACACGCTAACCTAATCCGCGAAAAATACACGCCTAGAGATATTTCACTATGGAACAGATCTTTATTTCTTTATGTTTCGTAGATGCTTGCGCCCAAGTTTCGCTCACCTTGCCTTCTAAACAATGCCGCCAATATTTTATCTCTTTCTCCTTCATAATATATAGCCGAGGCAAAGGAATTGTTTCCTTAGGACATACACTGAAGATGACAAAAAGCAGTCAACCCATGCTGCTTCTCTACAGAATTAATGTACAAACTCCCAATTCCCCAGGACTCCTCGACCAGCGGGCGCAATTTTTGCTGATGAAACGAAGCGTGAAATGCAGTAATGAGAGTTCAAGTTTGCCAAATCACAGAAGGCCGTAGGGGGTTCTAAATTTCATTTGGCTGTGATTCCGCTCTGTCTGTATAGTTCTGAGGACGCCTTTTATTACTGGCGTAATTTACACATGTTTGCGAATGATACCGCAGTAAATGAGACACTAATTTGTTGTGATTATGCAAACGCCTTACTGCTCTCGCCCGGGGGCGTTCAATTTCGATTCATACCAGTCTGATGGGGGAAAAAGCTAATGAGGCGCATCTACAAACGACGTTATATTATGTGTCAAATTGACAGAATTCTGTGCCTGTCTGTAGTTAGAAAACCACCGGGGGAATGAAATTAATCTGAAAACAGCGCGACGCTACAATGTTATGCTTAGGCGATGAATTTCATTCAATTGGTCATCATCGAGTTAAGCTACGTTCGATTAGGTAACCGCCTCTGGGTGTTAGTGAACTAAACGCCCTTGGAGAAGGATGAAGGGAGGAGCAAGGCGCGCTTCACGATTGGTTAATACGTACGCTAAATTAAAAGATTTTCTACGCCACGATGGCGACCATTTTGTATTGTCGCGCCGCCAGCTCTGGCGTCTGAAACACGCATTCATGAACTAATGAGCCCTATTGCTTATGTGATGTCCAATTTGTCGACGTTACCATGCGTATAAGTGGTATGTTTCTTGCTTCTGTGGGTTGAGCAAATTAGCCTCGCGATATCGCGCTGTGGGTGATCTTTCGCATTGACTAGATCGTATTAGTATCACTAAAGTCCCCCCCCCCTTTCCTTCTCCGTACCCTGCCGCTCCTAATTGAATTCATTGTGTCCTGGCGAACAATCGATACTGGGGGCGCTAACTTAATAGCGATCATTTTTGGAAAATATTTGCGTTCAAGAGTTGAGGAAGCAGACCATAATTAGGATGCTTTAATTCATTCCATTAGATTAGTAATTAAAGAATTATGGAGGGGGATAGGGCTTTTTGAGTGGCTGGACTGGCGCGGAAGGGAACTGAAAGATCTTCATACGATGTCATCAATGTCTCTTTGTGTGCACTGCGCCGCCGGCTCCATAGTTACACTCCCCGCCGCACAGAGGCGCGGTAATCACTTGAACAATTTAATGGATTTAATAAAGAAATTAGAATATAGCTAAATCAGTGCGGTGAAAGGGGAAAGTGGGGCAATTTAGCTCCATTCAGCCACAATGTCATCAGAGAGGATAATCGATACAAATTTGTATTCAATTCCAGGACAGATCGACCCCGAGCCTCAGACAACGCAGCGACACTATAGCCTCCATCCCTCCTTATTAATATTTGCTTTTCCCCCTAATTCTAGGCCCCCGCTTCACGGCAAATTGTGGTAAATGAAATTACCATGGGAGATTCAATTTACTGTGGGCAGTATCGCGGTGATAATGCGTCTTTCTCCACCTCATTACCTTACATTGGTGCTTCCCTAAGAGCGACTCGCTTTGGCTCAGAGCCAGGCAAATGGGACCAGCTCACCAATCCTTTATACATATCGGAAATGCCGATTGAGGTCCTATATGATCGCATTTATGTTATACATGGGGTGTGGCGGTTGCTCTGTATGCAGTGCCACATTGGAGAAACTGATCCACGCAGCTAAAGCTGGGATATGTGGACTCAGTCTTTATAAGTCACTTATTTTGAAATACGTGACAAAATTCAGAAAGAGCTAGAGAGAGAGAGAGAGAGAGAGAGAGAGAGAGAGAGAGGAAGTGAGACAAACAGACAGACATTTCCCCCGCAGACATTTCTAATTTATATCCATGTTGTCACAATATTATGTTCGTCATTTCTTCGGATATATATATCCATAATTAGCAGTGGCAGGGAACTGGATACTCCCGGAATGACACGAGATTGTTGTGTCTATTTCATTTACAATGACTTAATTCTGATAGCTTTGACGAGGAAGAGACCTAAATACGTATTGCCTTTTCGCCTTTAGTAGATTTTTACACGTGGAACATGTGTTAAGATAGCATACCGGATTTATCCAGTATTTTCACACGACTGATAGGACGCAAATAGCATATTAATAATACTTGTAATTTTATCTGGATCAAGGCAATTCGAATTAACGCGGCTGTCAAGAACACAGTTTCGATCTGGGCCTCCCTGCACAGACATTGCAATTGCTGGCGGGAGGCGGATCAAGCCATTAAGGTACCAACAGGTACACACGCAAGTGTCCATCAATCCTCTTAATTTCTCCTGTGTCCTGTATGACAAAGGCACACAGCACAATTACAATCACATCTCTGTTCTTCTTAAACCTCGTGGCTTTTCAGATTAGCTGAGATTATGCCACTTGGTTATCGTGTGTATCTGGCCTTTGTATCTCCAAAGCAGAGAGGACTAACACGGATCGCAGACAAGATAAGATCCCGTGTGTTAGGGGATTGACCCATCTTCATAATTACGCTGTTGAAAGGGATTCCCTTGATTAGTTGAGGCTTGCTCATGCTGAGGAGATTGGATCGCGCGATTGGGTTCAACGCCCTCGGGATCAAAATGCCCTATAGTAGTATACACGTATACCACGAAATTCACCTTGAGTGTTGATAAGAATTATAAGTTAGTGTTAAGCTAGAACATGGTTTTCCATTATGACGGTCTCCCATTGGTTAATCTCTTCGTTTGCTTTGGTCTATAGATTTCATCTAAGTACCGGGCCAATCTATACGTTTTAGTGAAACAAGGCAGACTGGGCTTTAAAGGAGAACTTTGAATTGTACTCCAATTTGCGAATCAAATGAATATGTTTACACAATAGTAAGTGTATGTGATTTGTCCTTCTTGTGGATAACTTACGTTATACGGGGAATCGTTGATTATTAATACTCAATATCTCTTTTTATTTTAATCCAACAGGTTTGGTTCCAAAATAGGCGAGCGAAATGGAGGAAACGGGAGAAGGCGATGGGACGGGAGAGTCCAAATTTCCTCTCCGGGGAACCGCCGCAATTGATGCACGATCTGCCGTCCATGCTGAACCCAATGCCGCTTGCCACTGGTCCCGATCCCATTCTGGCTGCACGGATGGGCAACTTCGCAGGCATAAACCCATTCATGGCCTTCCAACAAGGAGGGATTGGCGGACTCGCCGCTCACTACATACAAAACAAAAATACATTCGGTGGTTTGTTCACAGGATACATGTTCCCCCACCCAGGCGCTCCTGTCGTGCATCACGGATTCCCTGGAATGCCACACGTGCCCACTTCCGGCTCCTGTTTGTCTCCGCCAACACCTGAGAGTATGATGGCCTCTCGCATGTTTTCCCATGTGCATTCGGACTCTCGCCACCAGTCAAGTGAATCCCTTGATATGCGCAAATCTAGCATAGATGCCTTGCGGTTGAAAGCCAGAGAACACTCTGTGTCACTCGAACATGGTCTCTCCATCCCACAACCACTACCCACTTCCAGGGACTCTCCGGTTAAATCATAATCAGTCTAAAACAGTCACATATGAAATACTTTAATATAAAGTGGAATGTTCAAATGAAAATGTAAAAAAAATACACATTATATCTATACACCAAAATGTGCAGAGAATACTATCTATGTACAAATCTAGTCTTTTAACCGGTGGTTGTTACGTCAATTATAATGCATTTTCTATCATTCTATCATTTTCTCCTATTTATCCCCGGTCGGTTAAAGACTTATAAATTGTCTGTCCTTGGTCCTCCACATAATGCTACAAAATATAAACTCTTTATCATTTGTGAATATTTATTTTCCGTGTATATGTGTATCACTTTATCAGTATTCATTGGGAGTTGGCCTATACATGTTCAAAGATTATGAACACCCCGTTTTTTCTAAGAATAGCTTTTCCTGTTATGCGGGTAAGAAAAGAAAAGAAAGTGATTCCTCCGTTTGTAGAATGGGAATTGATTGGGCGAAAATCAAAATGCTTTCCAATTCATCACGAGTTTTGAATTCTACACTCGTTACTGGTATGAAATTAAACAGGACTATAACAAGTGACGTTGGTATCTATTATATATACAGATGGTGCTATGAGTATACGAATGAAGTAAATAATTATCCATTAAAATACTATAATCATTGACAGCGTTGTATTCAAATCCCGATTCCTTAATCCTCACAAGTTTGTATGTATACAAACAATCTGCTATTGCATCATTTCAGAATGCTTTCCGCTATGATGTTACCAGTCACAGGATTTTTCTTTGAACTGTTTACAAGCCGACTGAGCATAATCGATCCATTTTTGTGAAGATCATGTTATTGTGTGAAAAGTTGTTGTGTACATATTAGAAACAAATACATGCCTCGCTATTGCTACGAGAAAGTCATGTGATGGCGTTTCCGTATACGAGTATTGTATCTCATTTGAATAAAAGGATATGAAAACATATCTTTATTTGTTTTTACTCTCCAGAATACTTTTGACAAAAGGGCAAGTATACATAGGTTTTACCGGTATATCAAAGAAAGAGGGACAGCACACAATGACGTCAAAAGCTAGTTTGTGAAGTTGTAGTTTGTTCATTTGGAGGCCGATGTTTCGGGCACATTAATTAGCACTTTATCAAGTTTTCTTAAACAACATAATTACATTTGTCTCATGTAGAATACGATGGGGTCAGTCGTCATATTGAGCGGTGCCTAGTTACCATTGTCATGCCGAGTTCTGTGACGATTGAATCATGTGAAACTGTGATGATTGAAACATTCACCGGGATTTCTGAATGGAAATATTATAGGAGATATTTCCTCCTCTTTCCACAAATATCGTTTACCACTTACTGTACTGGGCCAAACACTTTATGGAGTTTTTAAAAATTAATACAACATTTCGGTGCACGCCCCTACGAGGCCATTGGTACAAATCTATACATGCTTGTTATATTTCAACAAATCAGAAACTGGGAAATGTGTTACATTCGATTCAAAAGAAAAGATCTCTAATTAAGTTGTTTGAACGCCGTGATTGTAGAACAGTCTGACCTATGCGACGCGTACATATTCTCGTTAAATATATTTCACTTAAAATAATTATAAAATTTCCTCAAATAACTTTTGTCTTTCCGAATGTTAAATAGATGTTTAATAACCACTCACTCACATTCCCAATGCATTACTTAAGCAGCGAATATTAAATAGGTGTTACAATGATAATGTACTCACAAATCGAATCTCATGCCGATACGGCCAAATTTGTAATTTACTGTAGAGTCACGTCGAAGATGAAGATGATGAAGAAAAATGTACCCGTGTTTTTCCCATGTGATTTAGCAAAAACGATCATTTGAGGGAGCGGGGCAACTGAAATTTACCCCTCCTCTCTCTCCCTCTCTCCCCCCCCCCCTCTCTCTCTCTCTATTTGCTTTCTATTTTATATGCTCTACTTTCCCTCAAGCGACCAAATCGAATATTTCAGAGAAAAGCAAATTTTTCGCCTAAAAATTTGTTTAAATTTGATCAATTTATTCAATTAAATTTCACTTTATTTGTCTTAAAATAACTGGTCATAGCTTGAAATTAGGATGGTATATCTGGAGATTTTAGTCAGGCACCCGTTTTCCTGGTTTAGCACAATCTACACAATGTAACTCAAATTTCTTAACTCATGACGGTCTAGTTTACAAATACATATTATAATACCCCTACAAAGATAAAGAAGCATAGATGTATAATAACGATTCACTTTTTTTCTAATAACACATGCTTTTCCCACTTAAATGAAGTCTAATGAATTCAATTTTAAAAGTTCTCCATTTGAAATCTGCCAGTTCGTTTGTAATATCCCTTTTAAATATGGTACTAAGTTTTGCAGCAGAAGCCGCTTCACTGGGGTCATGACCTCCAAACAGCCAATGAGCGCCGTTGATTTTTCTCGGTCACCGCAGCAATTTACTTCGCATAAATATCTGTGTTGGCAGCAAAACTCATAAACGGATACATCAAGCTATGTTTACCTCTAGGCACTGACTAATGAATGTTGCCTGGTGGTAGAACCACATGTTGTTTTGGCGCCGACGAGGGTTGTTTTTATGTTTAGTAATTCTAATTAAGACAAAATAGCTAGGCCAGTAGTAATGGGGGTGCTATTGAACCAGGCATGATAGTTGGTTTTAATGATAAGAAATAATCACGTGACTTTATGATATCAGTAATAATCACAAACAAAAGAAGATAAGATAATGATTGGTACATTTTATTGGTTCACATAATACATTGAGATAATTGCATTGTCTAAGTGTTATACTCAAGCGATGTTGAATTGTGTGTATATAAAAATGGAACGTTTACAAAGTATTTTCCCATACTGTACTTGCAACATTCGCATCTTAGGCAGAAACCATTTCCACCAGGGAAAACCATACCATTAAAGAATCTTAAAAATATGTGAGGCACACCCAATTTTTTACAACACTCATTACCTCTCGTTTTTAAGAAATTTGAATAATTGCGTATGCTTACCTTATACCCACAATAACATGGTAAACTATCCCAACCAATTTCCAAAAGATCCCTTAACCAATTTTGAAAAATGCGATAGGCATGTCGTTCTCCATATACATTAGGAGCCCACCTAATATTTCGCATACCGTACATAACAGCAAACAATGTGTGACCGCAATTACTTCCTGAGGAATTTAAAGCAGGGAGAAGAGGTGCTGGTGGGTGTAATAATTTTGGTGTGCCAGCACAACCTTTATGCTTTGTAAAGAAAAAGAGTGCGTACATAAACGGTTCTTCTGGTTGAAACCCACTATATTTAAAAAGATACCCTGCTGGGATTATTATCCCTTTTGTATCCCGACAAATTTTGTTGGACAAGACATACTTATAATGATTTGAGAAGTCGGTTATAGCCTTTTCTGTTAGAAACTCAAAATTTTTAGGAGCAAACCACATAACCAGTGAAATTCCGAATACATTTATCCACTGAATGGAAGGGTTTAGAACACTAAATGTTTCTAAGTCCATTTCTTTGGAGTAGTAAGATAGATTTTTGTTTTGGAGAAATGTGAGAAAGAGTAATAGAGACTGATGGGGGTCATTTTTCACTAATTCTCTTTCTCTTTTCCTTTTACGAAGAAGTCTTTTTATTCGCATGTTTCCCATTCTGAAGTTTGTAAGTAAATAAATATAGTTTAGTTATCTAATCTTATACTAGATATTTAATCTTAGGGAAAAATAACATATGTAATTCAAAGAATGGAGGTGGGGAGGGGTGGGAAAGCAACATGTGTTAAATGGTTTTAATGAATTTGATTGGGTGAAGATAAAGATTAGGGGGAGATTAGAACATTTGATTTGTATATATATAGAGGGGGTAGGGCATAGGAGGGCATAACATCCTAAATCACATACTACAATGGAACAAATACTTCAAGATGAGGAAATTGCTATATATCTCGAGCTTTTTTCAGATCATCAATCATTATTTAATTGGGCGTTGCAGAATAACATTTTAAATCATCCATACGTGAAAAAGAAACTTACATCTTCATCATCAACTTATCAGGTGTGTATAATATTTAAGTTGTTTTAATATGAAAAGCAAAGCGCAAGAACACAGGATCAATGTGGGCATGTATTTACCCCACGTGTAAGAAGAACACTACGGTGTGTATTATATTTAACATGTTTTAATATGAAAAAAGCAAAGGGTGAGAACACAACATCACCCAATGTGGTGAGTATTTACACCATGTGTAAGAAGAATAGTAAAAAGAAAAAGCAAAAGGCGAGAATACGACATCACCCAATTCGGCGTGTATGTACACCATGTGTAAGAAGAGTTAAAAAATAACAAGCGAAAGGAATGCACAAAACATTTTTCAGGAATATTCAACATTAATAGTTGATATTTCCTCGTGTAAGAAATTGCATTTAGAGGTTTTTTTCAACGCTTACGTGGAGATTTCATTCAGTGGTTTTCTTTCAATATTCCCTTGTGTAAGAAATTCCCTTGTGTAAGAAATTGCATTTAGTCAGTGGTTTTCTTTCAATATTTCTTTGTGTAAGAAATTGCATTTAGAATTCTTTTAACATTTACGTGGGGGTATAACAAGTCAAAGGAACACACAGAAAACATTTCAAGAAATATTCAACATTAATGGTGATATTTTCCCGGTGTAAGAAATTTCATTTAGAGGTTATTTTTAAGTAGTTATTTAGCATGTGAATTATTCACAATATGGATGAAATATTCAACATTATGTGGTTATTTTCCACGGGTAAGAAATATTAATTTAAAAGCAATTGTATACAAACCAGATACTGGAAATATTGCTCATTCTATAAAAGGAAAAATTACCACCTTTTGGTGTGTATTTACCATGTGTAAGAAATTCTAATTACATGCACATTAGACACGAATTTTTGTGTACGACTTTGTATTTAACATAAACCTTAAAAGAATCTGAGTTTTTGTGTAAGACAATACAAATTGTATCCAACATAAACCTTAAAAGAATCTGAGTTTTGGTGTAAGACAATTGGGAACCCAAAGAAAGAAAATTAGTTTCCAAAAGGTACTTAAATTTACCATGTGTAAAAAATATTAATTGTACTCGCAATTATTTAAAAGCACACTTTTACCATACTTTTAATTTCCCACTGGAACAATTCCACTCTGTGATTAGGTAGTTAATTTACCGTGTGTAAGGAAAATAACACTGTAGCATTATTTTTTACGGAAAACTTAGGTAATTTCTAGGTGTAAGAAATACCAATTCCATGGAACATAAAACCAAGAAGAATTGTTAACCCAAAGAAAGAAAATTGGTTTTCAATAGGTAGTTAATTTACCATGTGTAAGAAATATTACACAGCAAATGGAAGTCAACCTTCCTTTTTTAAAGCGACACATGCCACTGAGCTTCCGATTTTCTAGGTGTAAGAAATACCAATTTCATGGAACATAAAACCAAGAAGAATTGTTAACCCAAAGAAAGAAAATTGGTTTTCAATAGGTAGTTAATTTACCATGTGTAAGAAATATTACACAGCAAATGGAAGTCAACCTTCCTTTTTTAAAGCGACACATTCCACTGAGCTTCCGATTTAGGAAATGTTTGGCTGAATTTCAACCATGTTCTAAACAACTATTGGCAATCCAAGAAAAGGGAATTAGTATCCATTAGGTAGTTAATTTACCATGTGTAAGAAATATTAGCGCGAACAATCCAAGAGAAGGGAATTACTATCCATTAGGTAGTTAATTTACCATGTGTAAGAAATATTAGCGCGAATTAAAATAACGCTATAGTATTATTTTTATCACAAGCCTACAGAGGATTTTTAAGTGTAAGAAATTCCAATTAATATACAAGCTAATGACAACAACTAGCCACCATCCAAAAGAAGGAATGCATTAGGTACTTAATTTACCAGTGTAAGAAAATTTTAAGTTTTAACATATATACACATTATGTGTATAAAGTGTTGGTTAACACATAGCTCGGGATCGCTATCCCTTGTGTTGGTCGATATTATCTCTTTACATGTAAGAGAAACACCAATTAATATACAAGCTAACGACAACAACTAGCCACCATCCAAAACAAGGAAAGCATTAGGTACTTAATTTACCAGTGTAAGAAAATTTTAAGTTTTAACATTTATACAGATTATGTGTTGGTTAACACATAGCTCAGGATCAGTATCCCTTGTGTTGGTCGATATTATCTCTTTACGTGTAAGAATTATTAAAACACAATTTTGTTTTAGAAATTACCACCATCGGACACACAAAAGAGTGAAATTAAGAAAATACAGGATGAAGATGCTTTGAACACATTCATCTTAATTAACAACATAGAAGAGGATCACTTCATTAGAGAAAAGAGAAAAGAAATTCAGGTAAGTCAAGTGAAAGTTTACACTTATTGGATATTAATAATTATTGAACATAATTCCAATTTGTGTGTATTAATTGTCTATTAATCATTTATAAATTTCCAGGATGACATCATTCGAGAGTTCTTCCCATCATTTAGTGGTGTGGATTCAAGCGCGGCCTTCACAAATCAAGGAGGGAATGTGGAATTATTGGGAACCCCATCATGTTCGGGTGTTCATTTAAATCGTCCTTCATCGTTGGTAATTCCATCTTCTTCTTCATCCATTCATCAAATGCCTCGGTTCGCTAGTCAGGAAGTTTCCGGGTCAACATGTGGGGGACTTTCTGCAAGTATAAATGAGAATTATTACCAATGTGGTGGAAACGACCCAAAAATTAAATCCACAGGCAAATCACAAAAGAAACTATTTTCACGAAGAAGCGAGCAATTGGAACACTCTATATATGAATGCCAACATTGCGGGCGAGGTTTTAGATATAGAGCAAATTTTAATAAGCACATTGACAATTGTCTAAAAAAAGCGTGTAAACATTGTGGTGTTTCATTTAAATCACAAGCAGATATTTTAAACCACGCGAATTCTTGTCCATTGGTTACTTGCAAAGTGTGTGGTCACATAAGTGAAAACGTGGAAGATCATAAAATTCATGAAAAAGTGCATGAACAAAAGAAGTTCAAGTGTCTAAAATGTAGGGGTGAGTTTTACTCAAGAAAAGAGTTGGTGAAACATGCAGGTTTAATTCATGGGCAGGGTGATATTAAAAAAAGCTTTCCTTGGGAACTATTAGAGGCACCTTGGGTAAGGAGCGATGGTTCGGAGGATATTGAACAAAAAGAAACATTTTATGCAAACAAAAGACATATTTTAGCTGAAAATGATATTGGTGATATTGTTTCTGTATATAATTTTCCAACAAATGATTTATCACAAGGAATGTTTGAATTTGACAAACACTTAAGAACAATATACACCGAACAAAACAATTCATTTCGAGTTAACATTTCAATGGGAATAATGTTGCAAAACATAGAAACACAAGAATTTCGATATTTTATAGCATATAAAAACAACACATTATTTGATTTTCCACTCTTAGTTCGCTCACATAGGGATATACCTCGCATAAAGGAAAGGTTGGGATCTATTGAGTTGGATGAATATTATATTTTAAACAGACCAGACACTAAATGGAAATCTGTTTTTATAACAAATGTTACATACTTTGTTACAAAATCAAATTATGTTTTAGGTAAAGGGTTTCTTCCAACATTTATAAAGAAGAAACAATCAATAACAGGTCTGGATAGTAACCCCCATACAAACAAACCTGTTAATGATAACTTGTGTGCATTTCGTTGTTTATGTTTGCATTTTAAACAGGAATGTTTATTTTCAATTATATCGAAATATTATAATACATATAGGGATTACATCTTAAACACAAAAGGGATAAATATTCCCTCAAACCCACTACATTTTAGGGGTTTAGACATGTTAGACGTTTCGGAATTTGAACGATGTTTTAAAATTTCTATTTATATATACGAATTACAACCAGATGATACAATTATATTAAGGTATAAACCTTCGGTAAATTTTTACTCTATTATGCACCTTAACATATTTGAAAATCATTTATCATTTATTCACAACTTTTCAACATACGGCAAAAAATTTTGCTGTGAGTTGTGCCAAAGAATTTTTGATAAAGTTTCAAGTTACAAAAGACACATGATTCATTGTGGTAAAAAGACAAGTTATTTTTATAAAGGTGGTTATTACTCCCCACCACCCACAATATTTAATGAACTTGAGAACAATGGAATTGTTGTCCCTCAAAATGAAAGATTATTTAAAAACTTTGCAGTTTTTGATGTAGAATCATTATTGGAGAAAATTAGCACAAACGAAGCAGGTAAATTACAATGGAGTCAAAAACACACAGCAATTTCAGTTTCGATTGCTTCAAATGTTGAGGGATTTAAACAACCAAAGTGTTTTGTAAACCCTGATTTATCCTCCCTTACACATGAAATGTTATTATATTTAGAGAAAATTCAACGAAAGGCTCATCAAATAAATTTGGCCCGATTGGAACCATATATTAAACAATTGGAAAAACTTAAAGATGAATCTTTTGAGGAAAAAATGAAAGCCACTTGTTTTCCCGAGTCAAAAGATAATGATAATGAAAGTAATGAAAGTGATAAGGAGGAAAGTTTTAATTTTTCAGATGAGGAGGAGGAAGTAGAGGAAATGGTTGATAACGATACAAATGAAAAGAAAAAGAAAAAGAGAAAGAATGCAGCCTTAGAGAGGATATATTCGTATTTGGAATCGCTTTTATTAAAACTTACAAAATATGTTGAGGAACTTCCAGTGTTGGGGTTTAATTCCGCAAGGTATGACATTAATGTATTAAAAACAGAAATGCTTCGACATATTTTTAAGAATAATCAGTTTAGAACAGAATCGAATCCTTTTGTAATTAAAAGAACAAATTCGTATATGGTAATATCAACAGGTCAATTTAGATTCCTGGATATATGCCAATATCTCTCACCAGGCGTTTCATATTCGAAATTCTTAAGTGCGTACAATGTTGAACAAAAGAAAAGCTATTTCTGTTATGATTACCTGGATTCATATGAAAAGTTATATGAAAACTCACTTCCACCATACGAACTATTTTATTCATCTTTAAAGGGTGAAAATATTGGTGAGGAGGCGTATGAAGAGCTAAAAAATGTGTGGGTTAGAGAAGGTATGCAATCACTAAAGGATTTACTTGTCTATTATAACAACCTTGATGTTGGACCATTTGTTCAGGGTATTGAAAACATGCAAGTGTTTTATTACGATCGAGGTATTGATCTTTTTAAGGATGCATTTTCAGCCCCTGGTATTGCAAGAAAAATGCTTTTTAAATCAGCACAAGAACAAAATAGTGTTTTTCCACTAATGGGTGCTGAAAATGAGGATTTGTACA
The DNA here is from genome assembly GCA_942159475.1 of Sthenelais limicola. Lineage (NCBI taxonomy): Eukaryota > Metazoa > Annelida > Polychaeta > Phyllodocida > Sigalionidae > Sthenelais > Sthenelais limicola. The sequence continues at coordinate 107,513,552 of OW804096.1, read as the reverse complement.
TTACATTTAAAAAGAATTTGGTTGGAGGTCCATCTATTGTTTTTTGTAGACATCAAAAAGTTAGTGAAACAAGTATTAGAGAAGATTCTGAAGAAATATGTAAGAAAGTTGTGGGGTATGATGCAAATGCTTTGTACCTTTGGTGTATTAGTCAAGATATGCCCACAGGTTTTTATATTAGAAGGGAAAAAGAGAATTATTTTAAACCGCAAAAACACTCTCGATATTTTATTGCATCGATATGGTTAAATTGGGAATCAAACAAACGCAGGATTCAAATTAACCATTTTGCCAATTGTGGTAAAGAAAAAAGAGTTGGACCTTATTACTGCGATGGTTTTGAACCAGAATCAAAGACAATTTTTGAATTTTATGGGTGTTGGTGGCATGGTTGTGATTGTTTAGTTGGTGAAAAGAATGAGGAAGAACGTTTAAAACGAAAACAAAAAACAAAAGACAGAGAAGAATATTTGAAAAATAAGGGATTTTCTCTTTGTATTCAAAGAGAATGTTCTTTTGATTTGGAAATTAGGGAAAATGAGGAATTAAGAAATTTTGTTCATAACTGTTTTCCAACATTTTATCAAAAACATAAGCAATCAGTTTCATCATCTCAAATAATTGCTGGTGTTGAGAGTGGTGAGTTGTTTGGTGCAGTTGAAGTTGATATTGAAATTCCATCTGAATGGAATGAGAAGTTTAAAAAGAAAATTTCTCCGGAATCATACTTTTCTGAAATGTCCCCTCTTTTTGTCACCGTTAATATAAACATGGATGATATAGGGGAACACATGAAAAACCATATGAATGAGCATAATTTGTCTTCAAAACCTCGAAGGTTACTTGTTGGTGGTTGTAAAGCTGAAAAAGTAATGCTGGGAACACCTCTTTTAAAGTGGTATATTGAACATGGAATGGTCATTAAAAAGGTTTACCAGGTAATTGAATTTATGCCTAAAAGATGTTTTGAACAATTTGAGAAAGATGTTACAAACGCAAGACGAATGGGTGATATAGACCCAAACAAAAAAGTAATAGCAGACACTATGAAACTTATTGGAAATTCAGCCTATGGAGGTGTTATAATGCAAAAAGAAAAACATCACTCTGTTACGTATGCAGGTGATAAACGAAAAGCTCTTCTTTCTGTTAATTCACCATCATTTAAAAAAATGACAGAAATGGGAGGGGAATTTTACGAAATTGAAATGGCAAAGGAAAGAATTACTCTGGACATGCCGATATACATTGGTTTTATGATATTGCAATACGCAAAATTAAAAATGTTGGGATTTTACTATGATTGTTTAGATACATACATTGATAGAACAAGGTATGTCTACGTAACGATGGACACAGATTCTGCGTATATTTCAATTTCAGAAAAGAACCTTTTGGAGACAATTTTACCAGAAAAAAGAGAAGAGTTTATATCGTATATTTATAATCGTTGTTCTGACTCTGAAAAGCCTGTGTGGTTTGTTCGTGAATGTTGTTCAAAACATAAAGAACATGATATGAGAGTTCCTGGAATAATGAAGGAGGAGGCTAGTGGCGATGAAATTATAGCATTATCCAGTAAATCATATATCTTAAAAAACAACAGTGATGTTAAATTCAGTTGTAAGGGAGTTAATAAGTCAAAAGTTAATGATCCATTTTCGTGTTACTCAAATGTAATGTTAACTCAAGAACCAATCGATTGTACAAACACAGGAATTAGAGCTCATAACAACACAATGTTTACATATTCTCAAAGGAAAAAAGCGTTTAATTATATGTATTGCAAAAGAATTGTTCTTAATGATGGCATTCGAACAAAACCATTAGACATTGTTCTATCACCTTGTGTGCGAGAAAAAAGGGTTATTTTTGGGGGTTATTGGGATTGTCTTTCACCCCAGTTTAAATGTCAACTTGTGTATGAGGGGAAAATGTTTACATCCGCAGAACATTTGTTTTACTATCGTTGCGCCTTATTTCATAATAAAATAAATATATGTGAAAATATAATTTCATTAACAAATCCATATGAAATACGGAGACTTTTAAAAGGTTTGAAATTTAAAAATGAATGGTACTCCGTTAGAGACTCTATTATGAAAGATATATGCATTCTTAAAATGCGTAATATAAATGAACTCCGTAAAACCCTATCTCGATCCTTAAATACTCCAATTATCTTTGCCAAACAAGGAGAGCATTATTGGGGAATTGGGGTATATAAAAAGGTTGCATGTTTATTATATAAAAATGAATTCCAAGGAAGAAATGTTTTGGGTAATATTTGGGAAACGATTAGAGAGGAACATGAAGATGAGCTTTTAATACAAGGAATAAACACACCCAGGTGTGATTTATGTTGTGTTAGAAAAACAAATATTTTATCAAACATTTGTAATGAATGTGCAATGGAAATAGATGAGGAATTTTAGTAGGGGTTTGCAAACTACTCAAAGATCATATATTAGTAATATATGGGTTTTAATTGTATTATAGATGCGTACAATTGTTTTATGTGAATTTAATAATGAATAAAACTGTAATACAAAGTATTATATTCCTTTTGTGTTGTTGTTTTCTGTAGGGTATTTAAGTAAGATAGAATTTGAATTTGCGTTATTATTATTATTATTATTTACACCATCTAAAGTAGGTTGAATTTGGACGAACTACCATGGAAATGGATATTATTGACTATCATTTTTATTCCCCTTGCACAATATCAATTTCTGGGTCAACCTCGTCTGGAAAGACGACATTCGTTCAAAAACTAATAACCCATAAAAATGTAATGTTTAAAACCCCTCCAACAAGAGTTGTGTATTGTTATGGAGTGTGGCAAAACACATTTAATCAAATGGAGAATGTTGAATTTGTTCAAGGACTACCTGATATTGAGGAAATGGAAGTTGGTGGGAATGTTCACACACTTCTTATTTTGGATGATTTAATGAATCAAGTGGTTAAGGAAGAAAAAATGAATAATTTATTTACTCGTGAATCCCACCACAGAAATATTACAGTTGTTTATATTAATCAAAATATGTTTTGTCAAGGGAAATATAGTCGATGTATTAACCTTAATAGTATGTATTTAATATTATTTAAAAACCCTAGAGATGTTCATCAAATATCAACACTCGGAAGGCAATTAGGTATGAGCGGAATATTAGTTGATGCTTATAATGATGCTGTTTCAGAACCATATTCTTATCTAATTGTTGACCTTTCCCCTCATAATCACACAAACATTAAACTTAAAACCCACATTTTTCCAGATGAGGATCTTGTAACATACTTTTAATTCATGTTTAATATCATTTAAAACAATGATTACATAATGGGTGTATATATTACACTTCATTCATAGTAAATTTTAGTTGTACGCCACACACCATTGGGGTAGTATTACGATGTCTCGCTTTCCCAAATACAGTGATATTCTCGTTAGAGAAAAGACTTTTTCAAGTTGGAGGAAAAGTTCACCACACCCATCAGATCTTATGCGAGGTGGATTTTTTTTCCTTGGTGGACAAGATTCTGTTCAATGTTACCATTGTGGAATTATTTTAAGCCAATGGGAAGATGGAGACTGTGTGCATATGGAACACATAATTCATTCCACCAAATGCGAAGTTGGTTTGTTAAACATTAGAATCGAACATAACTCACTTCAAAACCCATTTCCTGGTATGGAAAAGATAAGACAAGGAGCTGAACTCATTCAGGAGGGAAAGAGACTATATAAAGAATCCAAAAAATCACAATTACCATTCCATTGGAAATCACTTGAAGGTTGGGATGAAGTTGACTCTACAGACTAAACAACCACCATCATGCCAAACTATGTAAGGGATAATATTGAATACTTAATTCTTCTCCTCACAACCTCCAGTAAAATACAAGCAACAGCTCTTTTGGATACAGCTACAAAGGATCAAATATTAACAATTACTGAGGTATTAAAAAATCTTCTTATATTACCAATATTTTCAAAAGAGGAGCGAAAAACAATTGATTTAAAATCAGACTTTATTTACCGTCTAACTGACACAAACCTTTCAGTGTCCAAAAAGGGAAAGTTAATTAGTAACCATTACAGAATTGTGTTGAATGTGTTATATTCAGTAAAAAAAGAACTTTTAAATTTCTTATACTCAATTCAAAATGAGAAAGGTTGTTCTAATTCCGTTTGAACAATATGAAAGAATGAAAAAACAATTGAATGAAAAACAGTACAAGACACCAATAGTCAATCAAACAGAACCAACCAATCAAACTGAACCATCTACAAATGAGGTTGATAATCATGAAGTTAAAACAGAACCTATGGATATACCAATTGATGTGGAAAAAGAAACAAATCAGAACTTACAACCAATAAACAATAATAAAAACGATATTGTGGAAAAGAATGATGAAAGTGAAACTTCTGATGAGGATAATGAGAAACTAAATGATAAAACAAACAAAATTCCCTTAAAACGTTCAAACCGAATAAGAAAAATAAAGAAAATGAAAGGAGAGGGTTTTAACAACAGACAAGAGTTACTGTATAAAAACAATCGTGAACCACCACCACCTGGATATCCAGCATCAGAAAAAGTTCGACATATAATTTATAAAAACAACCTTATTGGAGAAGGTCAGCAAAGAATTACCCCAAGCACAAACTCTCCAAGTGTTAAGAATTGGCATTCATATTGGGTAAAATTATGAATGAATATCTTCAATCAATATACTATAACCCGTTATTACCATCTTCATATGGAGGGGTTGAAAAACTTTACAAACAATCTAAAAAGGACGGAAAAAAGTATTTAAGGGGTGATATTAAAACATGGTTATTAGGTCAGGAAAATTATACATTATTTAAAAACATTGATTTAAATTTTAAACGACGAAATGTTATTGTTGGTAAGAAATTTTTTCAGTTTGATGTTGACACTGTAAATATGGTTAAGTGGGGGAAAGAAAATGATGGATTTTTATATATATTGGTGTGTATTGATGTTTTAACAAGATTTGCGTGGACAATACCACAAAAGTCTTTAACAGCTAAAGAAACTGCACATTCTTTAAAAACAATATTTAATTTACAGAAATGTAAAGTAATGAGATCAGATGGAGGAACTGAGTTTAATAATAAGGATGTTAAAAATCTTTGTAAGAAAATGGGAATTAAACATTTTTCAACAAAGAACGAAACAAAAGCAAACTATGCGGAACGATTAATAAAAACAATAAAAATGAAGCAAACAAAACATTTACAACATATTCAATCACACAAGTGGATTAATATTTTAAATGATATTACAGAGTCATATAATAAATCTTTTCACAGATCAATTGGAATGACCCCGAATGAGGCTGTTTTAACAGATGATTATGATTTATGGGAAAAACAATATAAACAGAAACTTAAGATAAATATACAAAAAGGTAAAGGTGATAAAGAAAATGAAATTATAATAGGTGATTTAGTGCGAATTGTAAAGTTTCGAAATATGTTTCATAGAGCATATGATGAAAATTGGAGTGATGAAATATTTACAGTTGTTAATATAATTATTGTTGGAGAAATTGAGCAATACCAAATAAAGTCATTTGATAATGAATTAATTGATGGTGGATTTTATAAAAAAGAATTACAAAAGGTTTTAGTGGATAGTGAAACAATATATAGAATTGAAAAAGTTTTAAATAAATCAAAGAGAAATGGTGTTGAGGGTGTAATTGTAAAATGGGTAGGATGGAATTCAAATTATAATAGTTGGATTCCTCTTAAGGAATTACATGATATTTGAAAATAAAGAAACTATACAAAAATATAAAATGTCTTTATTATTCTTTTATATTATTTAATTTAATTATAATCTCTGTTTTAAATATAAACATGTGTTTTAAAACCATATAAACTGAGTTTGAAAATCAATAAAACGCATACATTTATTTACGTATAAGTGTATATAAGATCCAAAATTTGTATTATTATTATTATTATTATAACAATTTATTCTGAAGAAGGTAATGTGTATTGTGCTTATTATATAAAATGTACCTATTTATTGATTCAAAGTCTTCTTTGGATATATTTCCATCAAACTCAGCATTTGATTTTCAGGTTATCTTACCGCAAACAATATTTCCATCAAATCATTCAATTGCATTGTGTGAAATAAAATGGGATTTAAGTTATGATGTATCAGAGGATTTGGTTATATATTCGGATGTTATACAACATGATTCAATCGTTTTAAACGATTTTAAACCGGTTTTAAGGGTTGTAAATGAACAATCTGAGTTTAAAAACCTGTTTTACATGAATATGAAAATTGAACCAATTAATGTTATTCATGTGTATATAAGAAACAGAAACGGGGAAAAAATATACCCAGAACCTTCCTCACTACAGTGTACACTACATATTAGAAAATCAAAATGACTTCATACATAGCTTATGTTCCAAGTTCAACAATTTATCGGAATTTAGATCAAACAAAATTCTCTGGAAAACGATTTTACACAAATCAGAAGGGTGATGGCCCCCCTATAAAAATGGTCACTCCATCACAGGAGGCAATTGAAAGAGCAAAGTCTGACCTTAAAAGACACGCATTAGACACTGACGCACAACCTTTACACACAAAGAGAAAATATTCAAAGCCTACCAAAAAACAACCAGCAAAACCTAGAAAATACGCAAAGTAAGAATGTCTTTTGTTCCAAAAGAAGCAAAAGAGGGTTATGAGGACAAACTTGCCCTTTTTGCAACACCGCCTGTGCAAACTGGCACACAATCAATTCATTACACTACGGTGGGCCCTGCAACATCTATTTCAAATAGTGGAACAATAGAATTTAATATAGAAAACAACTCAGCAGACTATATTTTAATGAACAAAATAAGACTTGAATTGAGTGTTAAAATAGTTAAACCTGATGGTTCTAGTATAGGAAGTAAAACAGATGATCCTGTTGGTTTAATAAACCTTCCTGCAGCAAGTCTATTTGAAAATGTTGAATGTAGTCTTCAACAAAAAATTACAACCTCAGGTATAGGGTCAAATTATAGTTATAAAGCAATATTAGACACCCTACTTGAAACTGGAAATGAAGAACATGAGTTTCTTGCATGTAGTGGGTTTATTAAAGATAGTGCTGGGGCAGCTATGGAGGATGTCACAGCCAACCTTAATCATGGTCTATCCTCAAGAGCGGATAAAACAAAAGACGGACAAACTTATAAGTTATACAGTAAATTATTTTTAGACATTGCGGACCAAGAAAGAATGATACTTAATGGAGTTCCTATAAATATTAAAATGTATCAACATAAAGACCCGTTTCGATTAATGCATGCTAAAACTAAGAACTATTCTTTATCAGAAAATGGCACTTTTGATGAATACGCAACCGCTTTATCTTATTCTGTTAAAATAACAGAGGCCCGATTAATTGTTCCTTTTGCTTCCATTCACCCAGGTTTAATCATATCCCATGGTGAAATACTCACACACCAACCTGCAATTTATCCTTATACCCGGAGTGATATTCGCACATTTAATATTGCAAAAGATAGTTGGCAATTTAATGTTGAAAATCCTTTTTCAGGTGATATTCCAAAGCGATTAGTTATTGCTCTTGTTGCTTCAAGTGCGCATGCCGGTGTGGTTGATAAAAACCCGTTTAATTTCGCTAACTTTGGAGTAAATAAAGTATCCTTTGAGGTTAATGGGCAAAACCCTATAATTGATTTATCACCAAATTTCACAACTGACCAATATAATAGATCATATTCTGGAATGTTTGAATCTATGCCACCCTGGCAGAAATATCCACCAAAAATTTCATATAGTGACTATAAATTTGGATATTGTATATACGTTATAAATCTTGAAAATAGTAAGTCATTATTATTTTCAAACCCTAAAAAAAGAGGAAATTCAAAATTAACGATTGGGTTTAAAAGTGGAGTTACAGAGCCTGTGACCGTTCTTTTGTATGGGAGTTTTGATAGTATAATGAACATTGATGCAGCAAGGAATGTTATAATACTTAACTAATACAAATGGATAATATAACAATACATAATTATTTATGTTGTAACCCTCACACCTTAAAAATATTTGGGGGTGTGTTTTCATATGAGTCTATACCAACAAATGAACTAGAAATAAAATATTTACCAAAAATATTTATTCTAAATACAGATGAAAAAAACGGCCCAGGGGAACATTGGGTTTGCGTTCAAATTAATAAAAATAAACCAAATGAATTTTTTGACTCATTGGGGAAACACCCCTCTTTTTATAATAAGAAAATTCACTCATTTTTAATTTCAAACGGAAGTAAAAAATACATATATTCTAACCAAAGAATACAAGGAAATAAACCCGTGTGTGGGAATTATGCAATTCTTTATTGCTATTTTAAGTCAGTTGGGTTTCAATTTCATGAATTCATTAATATGTTTTCAAAAAACACTGTAATAAATGACCATTTTGTTCAATTGTAAAGAAATAAATAAACAATTTACAAATAAAATGAAATCATTGTTCATTGTTATTTAAAATATATTTCAGTAAAACCTATTAATTGTTTAAATGGTGCTCATATACTAACACTACCCACGCATAAAACCCAAATGCCAACTATACACTACTCATATATTCATTTTAGTGGGTGAAATATCTTCATGCCCTACTTACGCGTAAATTCCAAATGCCACCTATATACTACTTACACATAAGCTTTTCTCGTTCCTGTAAATCTCACTAGGTGGTGAGGGTGCATGTTTACCGTTATTGTTTTACGACCACCGTTAAGTGTAAATATTTTTTATGAAACACTCATTTAAAGAATACACCCCACAATAAAGAGAACATGAGAACAAACAAGCGTAAATATGCAGGATTCCCTAAAAATAAGTTTACTACAACAGTAAATGACGTCATTAATACCAATGCGAGCCTCACTTTGAAAGTGTTAGTTTGGGATTATTTCGTGGGTGGGGAAAGACACACACACACAGACACGGAAATATATTCAACACAAACGTAAGATACACGCATGCATTTATAAGAACTAAAGCTAGTTAGTTAATGTGTTAACAAATCATTATTTAGACCGTGTCTTAAATGAAAATGGTTGTAAAATACAGGATTGGGTTGCGTGGTTGGGTTAATTTTTCGCTGGGGCTAGCTGACATCACACCGTATCAACAAGGTCAAGGTCGCTTCGTATTAATTTTTGGTTGGGTGTGCCTGACGTCATTTTCACAAGGTCAAGGCCCCCTCAAAAGGGATTCCCAACCATAACATTCTTCAGACACACACTCACTCATAACCTGTTACAAAAGGATATATTCTCATAACACGATGTAGAATTTTAAAATAATAAATATACTCACCTATATCTCGGAGTCGTCTTCCTCGTCTAAGGCAGCTGCGTTTGAGATGGCGTATGACTGGTTTGGGTTGTAGATTGGGTCATTTCCCTGAAATATTCCCCTTCCGAGAGCTCGTCTCGTGCGCCGTTTTACCAACACCCTCAGAAATAGGCAGGTGGCAGCACCTCCAAGGAGAGTAATGAGGATTCCCCCGCCAACATAGAGAATCGGGTATAAAGCTGACTTTGATGGCGTGGTGGCTTCGGTGGTGTTGTTCGAAAGAGGTGGAGTCGTTGTTTCGTCTGTAGTTGAAGTGATGAAAGTAGAAACACCTTCTGAGGTTATATAGCTTGTGCTATCTTGAGTACTCGAAGTGAAGACAACAGGTGTTGTAGTTGCCTTCGTGGTGGTGGTGGTGGTGGACAGTGTTGAGCTTATCTTTCGTGTAGAGTGTGAAATGGTTGATGTAGGGGGGGTAGAAGAATGGTCCGGGCATGAGGAAATAATGGTGTACGGCTGCTTGTCACTTGGAATAGACCCGCAAATAAACTTGGAAACGTCTCGAGGGTTGGAGACGTCAATTACTTCCAGGTTAGGAAAAGATTGTTTTAACACCTCGTTGTTAAACAGATCGATTCCACAATATCGCCAGTCGAGTATTTTGACAATTTCCATCGTCCCAATCTCAAACGAGAAGGGTGACTCGATCGTTCTGCAAATTATGGTTTGGGAAACATCCTCACAAACACATTCCTGGCAAATATCAACTGCAAATGAGCAGTTAATAATCGCAAGTGTGAAAAACACAATAAAAATCATGGTTCTTCAATAGACTGGTGTGTTGCGGATGAAGAAGTAGGTTTATGTGAAGCTCGAAAGGGATGTGTCATGTCCGAATAGGGATGGGAATTATATAGATCTAAAAAATAGGGTCATTCTAAACCATATCTACTGCATAGAGGGGGGGGGGGGGGGGACATAAAATTATTATAGACACTTCTCCCTTAGAGTGTTATATTACTAAAATACATGCATTATTTACATAACCACCAACAAGTTAAGACCACCCTAGGTGGACCCCCCATTAAGTTCTCAGGTGACTAAGCCCGGAGGGGTGCCAGTCACCCCGGTCAAGTTCATATTAATAAACAGGGGTGTGAGATTGGGGTGTAGTTAACTCCCTCTTTGGTGGGGTGTTGGAATCATAATCGGATATTTAATAACAAGCGTGTTAGTGAATGAGTGTGAATCTTCAAACTCACGATGAAGATTCTCTTTATTCTCACCTTCCTAATTGGGATCTGGACATCAGAATCGTTCTCCATTTGTAGGTTTTGTGCTTGTAGCATGGAATCTATTACTTGTCGAGGAGTTGGATTAATTAGAATCGTGAACGAACCTATTATGTACCATGTTAAATCTCTCGACCTAAGAATGTGCGATGTCAACCAGGATCCCACCAGGCTTTTAAGGACATTTCCGAATCTTGCTTACCTTGACATTCGAATGACTAGTGGAATGGAACAATGTAAAATTCGTCAAAAGCTTCAGAATTCCATCCTACACTTACTCACAGATTGCCGTGAGAAGGAGAATGTTCCAGAATCAGACGACCACCAAGAACCAAAGGTTAGACCACCCACCACCCCAGTTTTACACCTCGAATCGGAGAAAGCAAAGGAAAATGTTTCAGAATTACACGACCACCAAAAATCAAAGGTTAGACCATCCACCCCCCTAAGCATAGACCCTGAATTGAAGACATCAAACGAGAAAACACCAAACAGAAATCCCAAAGTGGAAGAACACGACGAAGAAATAATAATAAATATAACTCCTGTTATGAACCTGAATGATCCCCAAAATACACCAGAAAATAACAATTCAGAAGCTGACCATGAAGAATCGACAGTTCCACCTATAACCACAAACTTTTTACATCCCAAACTCGAAGAAACACAGGTAAAAGAACACAACAAGGAAATTGAAACCAATCAACAAACCCACCATATTTCTGCTATTGTAAAGAAAGAATTAAAAATCGAACCTATTCCTGGTGTAAATGAAAAAATATTCCCAACTGATGTGGTAAATGGTGTGATGAATATTACCCCGGTTATTGATGAGAAAATAGAAAATAGTAAAGAGCATGATGAACAAGAAATTACAGGAATATTCCAGGAAAAGGGATGGATTGAAAATTTAAATGACAATATTGAAATTAATCATAACACCCCTATTCTCGAAACCCACCAAGACCCCCCCTTTGAAGAACCCATTTTGGACGAACACTTGAACATTCAACCAAGACCCAACGCGGATGAGGATATATTACCAATTGATTACACCCATGACGTGCCAATAAATGCGAACAATGAAAATTTAGACATTAAGAGGATAACCCCAGATACCTTACCCATTAAACCATCACGCGAAGAGGCGATTGAAATTGAGGCGGACTTTACCCGAGGTGTTCTTAGAATATCTGGAATTACTTGTGGGTCATCTCTGGTTGCGATATTCATTGTATTTTCCCTATGTATGTGCATTCCTAAAGAAATAATGTTTGGGTTCCTAAGAAAGATGGGTTTATCAAATGACTGTATTAAACATGTCCACCCTAATATGTCAGACCTGGAAATGTTGGAATTTACACAATTTACACCTTCTGTTTATTCCACCCCATCCGAAGCCCCTGAAAAGGATCGACAAGCTGTAAATGAGAAAAATACTTCATTTATAACTGAAAATGAAACCAAGACCGGTGAATTAATAGATCTTTCTATTTCTAGGGAAGATAATGCCCCTTCAGAACCATCGACCAGTCAGACCCATAATGTTCCTCCAAAACCCTCAACCAGTCAAATTCACAACGATCAAAACACAACAACAGCAATAATTCACCACGAACCTAACACCCTACAACCCTCTAAAATACCTGTAAAAACTCCCACTATTAATGTTAATGGGGTACAGAAAAAAGAAACACCAAAAACAACTAACCCAGTCAAATCTGTTTCCAAGAATATCCCACCCAAAAAAGAAACCTCGAAGGTCACTAACTTGCCCAAAACCCACCCCAAGAAAAAGAAGGAAGATACACCCCCTGCCATTCCCCCAAGGCGTGGAATGAGGGAAAGAAAACAAACTGAGATATTCCAGGCAGGGTTTAAATAAGGCTTTTATGATTAATATTACCCATTCGCATACTATAACCAATACGAATTGGTGTTTTAAGGATAATATTATTTCACAATAGTGGTGTTTCACACATTAAATGTAAGTTGGGATCAATTCGTGTGAAAACATCTGTTCTTTGATGTGTCAATGTTAAAGTGGGTCTTATCACTAGTGAATGTAAGTTCGCACATACCCACGTCAAACCTCTCTTGTTTGATTGTATAATCTCTAAAAGGGTCTGTTTGATAAGATATGTTAGTGTTGAAGTTCTCATGAGGTATAAATTATTTATATCTTCAATTCTTGAAATAGCGATCACACCGACCCAACAATGGAACAATCAACACCAAAGTAAGAACTATGCACTTAAGCATTTAATTGTTACTATATCTGAGTTTTATGGAGTTTGACTAATTTGTAAATGTTCAAATAACCCATTATATTATAGGTATTCATCGGAAAATGGTATTGCTCACCTTACCAATAACGAATTGTGTGAACGAAATACTCACATATGTTATGAAATGGTTGAAATGGCGCGCTCCTTGGGTTTAAACTCATCTGATGTTATTAAACAGGCATGTTATTTATAGGGATATGGGAAACTATGGTGGAGTTCTAAATACTAAGTGGTGTTAAATAAGAGTATACAAACACTTGGTTTTATTGGTTCGTGTATAATTTAGGTTTAAAATATATGTCTGTTAACATGCATTATGAACTCATAATATGACCCATAAGATGAGGTATAATACGGATATTAAAACTTCATTGCATGTGCTTACAAGGATATGTAAAATAAAACAAAACAATTAATATCTGATATCCTTATGTGAGAGTACACTCCACCGTCTTGTGCTGCCCCCTTTGGGTTAAACCCAAACTGAAATCTATCGATCACGCGAATACTAAGACATGTATAACCGTAAATTATAGTAATTTGGAAGTGTACCTTTAAAGCTATGCTTTAGTGTTATACAAAGCATTTGTGTTAGTCCGCATGATCTATTCCATTTGTGTATATTAACTTTAAATATACTCAATCTGTAAACATTCCTAGGTAAAACCCTTTCATGCGGGTAGATGTGAAAAGTATATTGTATTTTATTCTGTTTTAGATTTCTAAGATATATTCTAAGTTAGAGGTGTTTCTTCTTATCTAAAAGTTAAATTGCATGAATTCCAGGGTGAAGGTTTCTTAATATATGGTTTTCCATATATACATATATAATAGGATGTAGTTATTCTCTGTTAAATGTTCTGTGTACTTATACATTTCCTGGTAAGGTTAAAGACCCTATCAATTAGTACACTCTGTCCAGCCTCTGTAGAGCGCGGCACCCGCGTACTGGGGTATGTGTCCCTCCTTGAAGTCTCTTTGAAGTCCCAGCTCTTTAGAGGCTGGACAGAGTGTAGTGTGTAACATTCCCTAATAAGGTTAAACATTGTACCAAGTTTGTATGTTAATAGAAGTTATTCATTTATAAGTTGTATTCTACTCATAGTTAGCTGATAAATAAATACCGTACCATTAATTAATTTGTATTATTTATTCCTATTCTAATAATAATTTCAGATGAAACAGGCATATTTAGATGAACTGATGAAGCAGCACGCTGCAAACGTTTTTCTAATAAACTTGAGGAATCGAGGGAGTTTAGGCACGAACAGAATTCCAAGGGAACCCCACAATCACATTAAGGAGGAATCTAGTTTGGGACAACACCCCACACCCCATTCAGCACCGGTAGATTTAAGTAAAAAGAATTAAAATCCAATGTTAAAAATTGTCTAGAATTATATTTCATTTATAAACAATTAACAAAACCAATCAATTCTGTGATAAAGATATTTTATTATTCACATATTTCCCCTCAATCATCTTTATTTACATTTCGTCTAGAATTTTAAACTCCTCTTCGAAGTTTATTTCTGTGAAATTGATGTCCTCTAGCTTCTTATTTCGCAGAACTTCACTAACAAGGTTCTTTGGAATGTTATCCTGGATCTTGTAATGCCCAGCCATTTCCTCCGAAGCTTCAGCCAATCGCTGATTAGACACCCGCAAGTTGGCCCTTGTAAGAGCTTCCAAACTATACGCAAGAGGGGCCTCCAAATCCAAGGTTCTATTACATGCCACCTTCCAGAGAAGACAGCACTCTGTAAATAGCAAGTAATAATAGGTTTTAACCACAATCTCCTTCATAGAGACTGTTTTCTTGGCCTCTAAACCAATGTCGATGTAGGCAGAGCTATCGTGTTGGGCGACCAGTGCAGCTGTGGCTTGAGCTTTGCAACTCTGAAAGGTTAAGAACCCACTTTCACTGGATTCTAGTGTTGTCTCCCCGCTTTTAATATTCCAGTGAAACAACTCCACTTTGTGACCCTTATTCTTCTTCTTTTCTGTCTCATCTTCCTCCTCCATCCTCTTTCTTTTTAAGGGGTTTGCCTCTGCCCGCGATGAAATAATGGCCTCCAACTCATCAAGCTCATCGTATGTGAGATTGAAACAATCACGACTGTAAATAAATAAATACATATAATAGTTAATTATTTAACCATTAACATGTTGTGGTGTAAAATATGTACCAACAATAATGGGAAATAATACTATAACATTATTTTCATGAAAAACTTACTTAATTCGCTCCCCGCTCTCGTTGGTGTGCACAAAGCACACGTACTCTGTGTCATAAAACACCTCCACTTCCACAATCCACGAGTCCTCAAGTGTCAGAACAACACCTGACTTTAGTTGGTCTTTGTTTGAGAACCCATTTTTCACTAGATCAATGTTCGTGTGAACATACCGCACGTAATCATCCTTTTTACGCATAAGCGTAATCTTTCCCCCCCTTTTAAACTCAATACTCAGAGTGGGGGTTATCTTCATTGGGGCCATTGTAGAGAAGGTTGTTAGGTGTTGCGTGTTGTGTTAGTGCTGATCAAGTGTTCAGTAATGATGTGGGTTCTCCCTCTTATTTATACCAATAATGGTGGGAAATATAACCACAATCAAAAGCTGTTTTCTAATATAGGATATATAATCAATGATTAAAATATTATCCAACCAATCACAAAAGAAAAGAATGATAAATCTCAACATGTTACTTTCCCAAATGTAAAGTGACTGTGTGTGTGTGTGTGAACTTTCCATGCATCACCAGTAGGTAATGTTCTAGATTGATAATATTAAGGTCATTAAAGTGTGTAATGCTTATTTCTATGAAAAGCTTCGTAACCACGTGATGTGGCGTAACGTCACGTGATGTCACGTGATTAATTAAAATGTGTCATCTTATCTTAAAAACAAACTATCAGGCCTGGTTCAATAGCACCCCCATTACTACTTAGGCCTATGTTACATGCATGTGAAATGATTCATGATGAAGGATCTTCGGCAGTAAAAGGTGTGTTAAGTGGATTGGATTCCGGATTGGATTGCATCATGCACACACAATCACTGGCGCTGTAACTAAACCTAAACGACTGGCAGAAACTCGGTGGCATACGTTTAGAAGATGTGCTCGTTCTTGGGAAAAGACCAATAAAGCTACTGAACTATCCGCAAGTCAGCAAGCATGCACCATATCTAGAGAAAGCATTCAGTGACATCCCACCTGATTTTGGATTTCACCCAGCTTGCTATCGCTGATACATTGACAAAAAAAGAATAGACAATGCAGTGCAACGTGCAGAACGTGAAGTGCTCTGTTCTCCTAAGGCAAAGCAAAGAAAGGGTAAACCCTGGCCTTAGGTCTGCAACACCAATGCTGACAACCAAAAATACTAGCAAATGAAAGCCATTCCATGTGCTTCCTCAAACTTGAATCATTTGTAAAAAAAACCGTACAGATACTACAGGCATAACCATAAAAGTATGAAATACAGACTCATACAGGCTGAAACTAATGATGCAGGTAGGTTCTCTATTTACAATATTAATCTTATTCTTTTAATATTGAATTACATTTAATAACTTAGAAAGTTCCTTTACAAGTGTATTATGTGAAAATATTCGAAGATGTGGTTATTAGTTCAATATAATAGTAAATGCATACCCTGGTCTCCTTAAAAGGAAGTAAACATATCATTACAATATTATAATTTATTATTATAAGTTAGTCTTTAGAATTTAGAACTCATAGGCCTATCAATATTACAAACGTTACTTGCACGTAGTCTATCCATAGTGGACACATCAACATAACTCACGAGATTGGCAGCCAGATATTTTATTTCTCCAGCCTAAGATACATAAAGCTAAAAATTTCAAGCGGCGATGTGCACTGGAGGAAGGCCAGCGGAGGAATGGTTCCATCGTCGCGGCAATGCTGTATTTATACCAATCATTATAAATCAAAACATTACTAAGCTGAAAGCTCTCGTCAGGGCTTTGGGCCTGGGCGCGGCCATCTTGGTTCTCGTCTGAACTAGCGAGTTCGCGAGAGTTCGAAGTGGCGTTGCTATGCGGAAGAGAGTCCTTGGCAACATCAACATAAACAATGGTGTCAGGCCCGATGCTGTGATGGGTTAATTCCTATTTTGTGGAAATCTTACTCAAGCTAGTACAAGCCTTCGAGTTGTGATCCGATGAAGAACATTTTGAACATTTATGTGGATAAAGACAGTTCTTTGCCGTACAGCCTGAATCACCGTTGAAATGATAGCATACGCCTTCCTTCTGTTTACCTTGTTTATTTTTACTCTGGCCGACATGGGCCTTACGTGTGTTTTCATAGCTGAAGAATTTAAACACCTCTTCCTGACTCATTTTCAAGAAGGCAGATAAACCATTTTGCTCTAGCCCTGACTGCTTGATCATATTTAATTCCTGCTTTCGGTGCATATGTGCAAGAAGCTTCCTTTTCACAGATCAGAATTGCGTGGTTAATCAACCCAGTAATGTCATTACCCTGCTCGTAAAACTCTAATACAGTTTTTAACGTAATCAGTATTAAGGTATCAACGGAATCCACTACATCACCTGATTCAAGATGGCGTTTTTGGTTGAACTTTCCTTTCCCCCTCTTTTTGGATTTCTTCTTCCTACGACTCTTCCGTTCCTCGTCACTATCGCTGTCGGAACTTGTAGTCAAAGAATCTGGAGAAGAAACCACGTATTTGGCATGCTTCCTCGTCTCCCAGTCGCTGTAATCTTGCTTCGGTGGAGAACCTGAGTCATCAGGTTTCTTCACAATAGTTTGAGCAATGCCTTCTAGTGTTGACATGCGGTCGGATAACGCTGCCGCTGCGATGCCTTGCTCGATACCTCCGCTGGCCATAGTTGCTTTTAATTCTGCTAATTCCTTCCGATTACACTTGTGACCTGTAGGGCTATCGTGACGGCAGTCACATTTAGAGCAATGTCGCATTTTAAAAGAATTTTGATTAAATTCTATGCCTTAGAGCCTGAAAAATGCTAAAAATTTCAAGTGGCGATGGGCACCGGAGGAAGGTCAGCGGAGGAATGGTTCCATCGTCGCGGCGATGCTGAATTTATACCAGGTTGACAACGTTGGCAAGGTGACCAGCTAATACGGGGAGGAGAGTTCCACTTCCGGTCGCTACACTCGACGACGGCAGTTCCCGCTTCATCTCCACATATATAAGATGATTTTCAATGATAATTCAAATCTGACAATATATGCAATTATCAACAAACATTATCATTTATTTTCTACAGGGGTTCTTCGTCAGGCTGCTGAAGACAAGGCTGATGAAGGTATTCTGAGGCACATCCTTGACCAAGATTGTGTAGCAATAGAAGTCAGATATCATCAAAGTTGTTATCGCCATTACACAAGATTTCTCACAAGGAACAAAGACACTGATTCTGGCAGGTACACTGAAAAGCATCAAAATGCTCTCAAGGAAACTTATTGTTTATCTTATCAAAAGTTCCCCACTCTATGTACAGTCAATTAATTCAGTTAATTATTTTTATCTGTTTTTACATTAATGTGCCAATGCCCCTAAAGTTAAAGATGTTAGTTTTTCAAATATTTTCCCAGGAAATTCCATTGACTACATAATATTGGCAACTTTCTAAGACTATCTGGGTGGGGCTCCCAAAAATGTCCACTTTCAAAAAAATAAGGTCAAATTTTTATTTTATTTCAATTTATCTGAGCCTTCTCCTGGTCATAGCCAATGGTACAAGGTTAAACATACTAAAATTATGAATTTTTTTGAGCTTTTTCTGATTTCCTATGAAGTGCATCCAAAAAGTGTCCATTTTTGGCCACAGTGCCTGTTGTGTTCGGGGAGGGAAATGAATAAAATTGAATAAAAAAGGAATATAGCATTATATTTTTGTAATTACTCCTCATCCACTTAGACTTAGACAAGTGTTCTTGTATTAAGTGAAGAAATATATCTTTTATATGATATTTCATGTATTTATTCGTTCCTATTTCCTGTTCTTTCAACCACTATTGCTTCAATGCCAATTCTATTCTAAAGTTTTCCCTGCTAACTCATATGAAATTAAATATTTCATGTTCTCTGCTTTTTTAACAGATAACTCTCAATTTTCATGAGGTTTCCCCCAGCTTCTACCTATTTTTATTATTATCTCATTAAAAAACATGAATTTATTGGACCAAGGAAGAACACTATGCTATCCCAGTCCCCGAACACAACACATGTCAATTTTTATGGAATTTAACTATTATTTCTGCTTTCATACTACATATATGGATTTAACTTGATAAAACTCAGGCCTATATTTATATTTTTTTACTATTTTATAATAAATATTGTATTTTCTGGGTTGTCCCCGAACACAACAGACACACAAATATTGCAAAAATACCTGTAAATATCTGTTATATTGCCATTATCTATGTCTGTATTCATCTGATACCCATAGGGGTGTCTTATTTTGGATTAATTTTGATTCTATTATTCATATTTTCACTTTAATTAACAATTTACTCATGCTGTTTAAAGGCCCCTGTCCCCGAACACAACACCCCATTTATAAGGTAAAAGCCAAACAGTAAATGGGAATATAACCAAAGATTTATCTGCAGAATTACAGAGAGAAATGATTAGAATAGTTTACTTTTTCATTATCATTCAATTTTATCATTTTTTGGTCATAGCATATTTGTACCCGAACACAACACCCCTGTCCCCGAACACAACACCCCTGTCCCCGAACACAACACCCCACCCTGTCCCCGAACACAACACCCCCTTAATTTAAGGGAAAGAAAGTAGTCATTTGGAATAAAACCAAATATTTATGTTCAGTATTATATACACAATCAAATCGAATACTTTAGTTTTCAATTTTATCATTTTTTCATCATAGCATATTTGTACCCAAACATAACACCCCTGTCCCCAAACACAACACCCCTGTCCCCGAACACAACACCCCTGTCCCCGAACACAACACCCCCTTAATTTAAGGGAAAGAAAGTAGTCATTTGGAATATAACCAAATATTTATGTTCAGAATTACATACACAAACAAATCGAATACTTTAGTTTTCAATTTTATCATTTTTTCATCATAGCATATTTGTACCCGAACACAACACCCCCATCCCCGAACACAACACCCCTGTCCCCGAACACAACACCCCACCCCTTCCCCGAACACAACAACCCCTTTTTCTAAGGGAAGATAAGCATTCAATGGAAATATAACCAATGGGATATATACAAAATTGCATGCATAAATGAAGGGTTTTGTCGATTTTTGCATTATTTTTCAATTTCATTATATTTTGGTCATAATCTCTGTTTCCCCGAACACAACACCCCTCTCCCCGAACACAACACCCCTCTCCCCGAACACAACACATACTCAGAAGGTGGGTTTTCTGCTAATATATTCAAAGTCAACATATAAGATGGGTAAATATCAAATAAATGTGCATAATCACAAATGTATTTTCATGAATATTTGAATAAAAATGCACTTTATCACTGTGAGAAGAAAAGGCAGTCAAACTCAGAATTTCTAAGTCTCAACTTTATGGAACCATGAGTATGGTCAAAATTGGTAAAAATAAAAAAATAGAAGTTTGATGTGTTATGGGACTTCCTGAATAACACAAGGCCGGATGTAAAACATTTCCTAGAAAGAAGCTTTATTGTTTTATTTATCAATTTATCAAATTTATCAATGATCTTCATAAGCTATTTCGAGAGTTGTGAATGAAAAGAGAGAAAAAAATTAAATAAATAAAACAAAATAAATGTTCAAAATAAACTCTGAAGGAGGTTCTTACATATGTTGTATGGAGAATTGAAAGCAAATACCCAATTAATAAGGTTTACATATTTTTTCAAAAAAACGAAAAAGAATTTAAACCTAGGGACATGCATTTCGGGCCATTTTCCAACATAAGATATTTTTTTTTTATTAAAATCATTTTTTTTTCATATATTTCTCAATATGTCCTCATTAGACACTTGGAAAGGTACAAAATACTGAAGAATTACAAATGTGGAATGAAATCCGAATAAATTATGAAATTAAAATGGGTGATTTTGGTAAAATGGACATTTTCGGGAGCCCCACCCATCTTGAAATGGCTATAAGTGAACTCCTCACAAAGAATCACTTATAGAATATATTGGTATCTTTGTCTGTTCAACAGTATAGTTGTTGCGATTCTTGCCTATGTCCTTTCCGGTGTCTAGTGGCCATCGTTGCACATCTGTGTTTCATCTCCGGGCTTAATATTAATCGATATTAAATAATGATATTTTGTGATCATATAGGTTACTTCTTCGAGAATAAATGGTCGAATCCCACGAAAACGGGACAAAACGTGTTTTATTGCAAGAAATCCTGTTGTTAAGAATCTATAATGCATAGAACCAATTGTGTTATGTGTATCAATAGAAAACTCTCCAAAGAACATGTGGTGAAAATCTGGTTTGAATTGCTTAGACCAAATTTCATATCACAATTCATATCACTCTAAAATATTTCAGGGTTTTTCAATTTATTTAAAAGCCTTTGATTCTGGCCTATGTAATGTATCTTTTAAAACATGACTCAAAACTTTGAATATCCTCCATGGAGACCTAACAATGTGTACAATTAAGTAAATCAATGAAAATTGGCATCCTCCTTCTTTTATATTAATGGTGCATGAAAACTGTTGGCTCACTCCTAAAAAAAAGTTGTTCCTGTTAGTTCCGAACATCCCTTTCTGCATGGATAACTCTGTTCATAGAAAAGAATAAGAAGTAGCACTTCAATAGGGGTACCAATCCGCCCATGTCCATAGGTCCTGAAAATTTCAACTCCCTGGGTTTAATATGTCAAGAGGTAGGACATGCCACACCCCCAAAAGATGAGTGTTTTTCTTGTTAGTTCCAAACACAATTACATCAGAAGCACTTTATGATATCCAGCTGCCTACACAGGAAGAGAAACACCCCAAGATGAAGCTTAAATCTTTCTTTGTTTCCAACTGCTACATATAAATACTTGTATGTAGTCATTCCACTTGTTTTATTGGTTATATTTACATGATAACAGTGAGTATTATGACCACAAAAACGTACTGTCACTTGTTAAAAATAAAAAAAAGAATGTTATAGTGTCTCATAGCAGATGATTATGACAGATCATGACAATATGTATCACTACATTACAATGAACACAAAATATCATATGATCAGTACATTATCTTGCTGCAAGATAGGGAGTTGTTTTTGCGTTTGGAACCTAACAATGTTCGGAACTAACATTCGGAACTAACAGTCAGTTGCAAATTGAAGGAAACATACAAGATTGGAATTAAAAACTATTTGGAATGGGTAAAGCAACATTGTATTTCATAGTTTAATTATATATTCACCACAAATTTAATGAATTAATGTTGGTAATGCAACATATCAGTGTTCGGAACTAACTTTTAAAACTATTTGGGTTTCCCTGGAAAGATTTTTATGATTTAACTAATTGAAGTGGTTGAAAGGTGAAAAATGTTGTCGTGTTATGTTTTTTAACAAATATTCAACTGATTCTCATCAAAATAATGCCTATATTTCAATATATGATTCGCATTTGGAACGAATATTAAGGTCTTTCATTTTAAAAATGGCATACATGCTGCCTGCAGCCATAATCGTATGAAGAAAACCCCATAATCGGTCCACAAAGTTAAGGAGATAAAACATAAAAAGTATTTATTTATAAGTAATTTGGAATTGTTATATAGACTTAATTAGAAGTACCATGTATTTATTGCAAAATATTACTATTATTAGGAAATGCCTTTTGCCAGTGTATGCCTTTTGAAGGGTTTTGAATAGATTGATATGAAGTATGATATGAACGGTAACTATTGTAACACAATGCCTTTAGTGTCATAAGGTATACTGGAACATGCATGAAGCATTGTTACAATGGTAACACAGGCTGTAAAACCTTTTGAATTAAGTTTTCTTTGTTATTTCATTGAGAATTTGAAAAATAGTCACCTGACTTTGACATAATAATATTATACTACCTGACATTTATACTTCATAAATGTTAATATGGTCTAAGAACCTATATATGTAACACTAATATTTGAGAAAACCTATACCAAGACAACTGATATTGACAGGCATTCGATATTGAATTTGGATGAATGAGTTTTTGCTCTAAATTTTGATTATGCATTGCCATGTCATTGTAACAGTAACAATCTGCGTTAAAAGAGTAATAGATAAAAACAAGTGAGTTTTGGATACATGTATGAATATGCTTCCATAAATGTGATGTGCTTCAGGAAAATGAGTCGTAAGTTGCAAGATGGATATGTTTCAATATGATCTATTTGTAAGATACCTTTGTTGGAATATGCTAATTCTTGGGTTACTTAATGCGACTAGTAACATTGATACGTGTGCAAAATCTCAAGGCAATGTATTAAATATATCTATGCATTTCTAAGGTCATCTTATGGAGTATATTTAGGTACTTTATTAGTAATTATCCAGCCAAAAATATTAATAAGTTGTTTGGTTGTTTTTTAAAAAAAAAAGATATCAAATTAAAATTATAGAAACACTACTGATATGACTTATTGTTTACTACCATTAGAACCGGCTTGATCTCATCTTTTCTAATATGATAATAGCTCAAAATCCATTTTTTGCGCCTTGTGACTCATTTCCCCGGAGCACATCACATGTGACTCTTTCACTGGTAACACTGCATGAGATTCCACCCATGTGCATTGATATTGTGAGAAAGTAAAAAACTAGGTGTTGTGCCAATCATATTAAATTCTTTTAGGCCCTGAACCAGGATATTTGATGAAAGGGAAGGAAAGACCAAGAAATTATTAGTTGGATCACCTAGAAAAGATCATGTGTGCACTTACATGCACCATAATGTGCTAGTTCCGAACGAAAATGTTAGTTCCAAACGGAAATGTTAGTTCCGAACAGAAACACATTTGGGTAGATTGTCTGGTTATAATAGGTAAAATGGGCTGGAATTAGCATCTGTGAATCTTGAGCAGACTCTTGTAGACACACATATATGTGTGTAATATTATATCAAGTTATGTCAACCAAATGATGTAAAGAAATGTAGTTATTATATGTTAGTTCCGAACTTAGGTTATTAGTTCCAAACAGCCATTAATGTTGATGAAATCATCACATGAAATAGGAAAGATGGGAATTAAGAAGTCAATATCAGTGAGTACTTCACATGCATAAGTGTTGTTTCAAAATATATTTGACTGCTAATCTCTCCATGAAAAGACTAAGAATGGGATTCACATTTTATTCAATATTTAATAGCTGGTAAACATCATGATTGATAATAATTTTCTCTGTAAAAATATGTATGTTTTGGGTCATGAGTGGTGTTACTTGATGACAAAGAAAAGATTTATTTATTTAGAAGAAATATTGATATTCCATCAATTCTTTATCAATCATTTGATTTTATATGTTAGTTCCGAACTTACATTGTTAGTTCCGAACAACAACTCAATTTCATTAATTTTTCACCTTAGAATTAGGAAAGGCATGACAAAATCAATACCAGTGTGTGTTGCACACATATAATGCATGTGCTGCAATATATGTGACTGTTAATTGTTCTTTCAATTTATTGAGGATGGGTTTCATATTTGCTGACTCACAATTAATGAACAAGATGACTGAAAATAATATTCCCCATGAAAATAAGTGTCTTCTTAAGTCATGAATAAAGCTATTTGATAGGAGAGAAGCCATTGAAAACGAAATATGGAAGTCACATTTGGTTTACTTGAAACAACTGATATGAGAAAATGTATAGTCTTATGTGTTAGTTCCGAACAAAAATTGTTAGTTCCAAACGGCTACACATTTTAACTAAATTATCTATTTAATACAAGAAAGATGGGACGAAATGAATACCCATGAGTGTTGACCAGGTATACAAGTATATTCCCTAGATGTTTGATTGCTAATACTTATAACAAATTCCAGAGGATTAATTTTACATTTCCTTTCTATATGATAAATATGGGGAATGGTGGTTGAAAGTAAATTTACCCATGTAAATATAACCCTTTTTCAACATGGAGGAAGCTTTTCAATAGTAGAGAAGTCAAGGGGGAAAAGTATTGAATCTTGCACCTCATTTACATGAAAAAATAGTGTGAGAAAGTATACATTGTTATATGTTAGTTCCAAACACTATATAAAGAAATTGTTAGTTCCGAATGCTTTGTTTGGTTTGTTGTGGTCAATGGAATATTGAGGACAGGAATACAATTTTGAATTTCCCTTTGAGCCTGTTGTCTTGGCTTGACAAAAATGTATTTCTGTTATTTTTTTCAAGGATTATTAAATGTGTAGGAGGATTCGATTTAAGATGTTATCAAATCTGCAGAGAAAGATTTGATTAACTGGCATTTTGCATAGAAACCCACACACATAGATATATTCATTAAGTTTTAGAATTTCTTGAGGGCATAAGGTCTCTCTCTCTGTGATGCATGAAGTGCGCATGCACATGGCGCCCTAGTTTTGGTTTACCACCCGCCTCCACAATAGTCTGTCCAGTGCAATGTGTTTTGCAGATTCTGTTGTAATGTTCTTAGTGCTGAGGTCTTTCTGTAGCACAGACAGCCAGGTGGCTGTCTGTCCTTTTCTTTTTTACTTTCCTAAGTGCCTCCTCTAGGGCAATCTTAGCTGGTGCTTCGTCCGGTAGTCTTATTACATGACCGTACCACCTTATTCTTCTCTTCTTTATTACATTACTCCATTTTTCTTGCTTGGTCTTATTATATAGGTCTTCACTAGATATTTTCTTTGGCCATCTGATGTTAATGGCCTTTCGGAGCAGTCTTCGTTGGAATGAGTTGATCTTATTTTCTGTCTTCTTGGTTGATGTCCATAGCTCGGCATTATAAAGGAAAATGCTTTCCGAGCAGGCCTTGAAGACCCTCATTTTCGTTTTTACATTTAACTTGTTGTTCTTGAACATATGTTCATGTTTTCTCATTGCGTTTTGCATCAGCTGTTTTCTTCTCTTTACATTCTCTCCGGTGTCTAGGAGGCTTCCCAGGATCTTGCATTTTTTCCAGTCTTCTGGTCCTTCTTTCGTCACTATATATTCTTCCGTCTTTGCTTCATTTATTTTTAATCCCCTTCCTTTTAGCTTTGGTATGACATCTTTCTTTTCTGTTTCGATCTTATATTCGTTATTGCATGCTGCCCACCCTATGTCATCGGCATATTTTGGCCTTATTATAGTGCCATACTCTGGTGTTATGCTGTAGTGCTGTAGGTGTGATCCCTTAGCTCGGGTGGCAGATTTTCTTCTCCAGCTTTGCTTTCGGGTCCACCTGAGTAGTTGTGCTCCTCTTGTTGGTTTTGGTGTTGTAGGGCTTTTGCTAAGTATAGGGCATAAGGTGAATGACACTGAATCAATATAAATGAAATTATGCATTCATACTATAAAGTAATATTTACAATAACGATTTTGCACAAGGCGTTTGGAACTAACATATTTTTTAGGTTAAATTAAGAGAATGTGCACTGCATCATGAATTTTCAAAATTAAGAACTTTCCTTTTATATTTATAATCTATGGTATATACCTCATCCATCCACCCAATATCTTGGAAATCCGAGAACCATGCCAAAATGACAAGTTGTCCCGTTTTCGTGGGATTCGACCAAATATATTATGAATATCGATAGCAGGAGATGGGAGGAAATGAACTAAAGCTACTGGATAATTATTAAAGTTCCAAAGGACCAAGGGTTGAAATATTCTATGTTCCAAAACGCAGCTCCGAGATATAACATCAAGAGTGAAATACTTCTTTCATATGTTCCCTTTATTCCTCCTTGTGTGCTGGGGTGAAGACCTTGCTCCTCACCCCGAATTATGAACAGGTACATACTCCAGACAGATAAGTGGCCAAAAAATGGAAACTTCCTGGGAAGAATGTGGATGCTGGTACAACAGAGCATTCGCGACAAGCTCCAACACAAGGCAATGCTGAAACAACAAGAAGGGTCACCATCACCAACCAAGGGACCAACAAAGGGACAAAAGAATGTAGGTACAACTCCTAAAATTACCCAGAAAGTAGGCAAACAGGACCAGATGAAACCCCAGCCTACTCCTCCTAACAACAAAGAAACAGCTGTTAATCTCCAGGAGAAAAAGAAAGAGGACAATCTTCCCCCCGCCCCTGCGGCCACGGAAGGAACCCTAGCAGTCGCGGAAGGAGAGAACGTGGATACCCCCCACTCATCCTAAAAGAGAAGGGGGGAAAAACCCAGAGAAGTCGGACAGTGAGTCTGACAGCTCTGAAGATGAGGATGAAATGGAGGTAGCCTAGCCCGCCATTTTAAATATAAAAGCCATGGAATAGGACACCTAGTCAGTTCATAACTGTACAATGGAGCCTAAAAATGAGGAGGAAACAGATATAACCATAATTTCAAATAATGTTAACGGGCTTAATGACCCCACGAAAAGAAAATCAATCTTCAGCACTTATTATAATTTAAAAAGTGCAGTGATTTCCTTACAGGAAACTCATTCTATAGAAGATCAAGAAAAGATCATCTGGAACCTCCAATGGACAGGCAAAATAGTGTACGCCCATGGGTCTTCGTCCTCCAGAGGTGTTTTGATTATGTACTCTAATGATTTGAAAGAATATGTGGTAGACTCTGATTCTGATCCAAAAGGTAGATGGGTTTACATATGTATGAAAATTAAAAATGTTACAACATGTATATTAAATGTTTATGCCCCCACGGCAGATCATCCTAAAGAACAATCTGCATTTCTCGAGGACATCAAAGGAAAGTTGGAAGATCTCCCCTTCGATAATTTATTCGTAGCTGGTGACTTTAATTCTGATTTGACTTTCAAACCGGACTCCAAAGCTAGTAAAACCCTTAAAGAGTTCACCTCTTATATGGACCTTTGTGATATAATCGCAACCAGAGAGAAGAATCGCGGATGCCTGCCTCACACAACATGGAGCAGAACTTCACAAAAATCAAGATTAGATTATCTGTTTATCACGGAGAATTTGTGTTCCAGAGGTAAAAAACATGAAGTCTACACTAAAGTTGTAACTGATCACAAAGAACTACTTATTACCATCATGTTAGATCTTCCTCAGCGTGGTAGAGGATATTGGAAATTCAACTCCCAATTGTTGAATGATGAATCCTTTGTGGCTGGGGTTGAAATAATTGTTAAAGATGTATCCACTTTGAAGTTATCAGATAAACTTATTTGGGAGTTCTTCAAATTAAAGACCAGAGAACTAGCTATAAGAACTAGCGTTAACATTGCGAGAGCAAGGAAATGCAAATATGATGTATTCACTGAACGTTTAAAATTCTTAGAAGACAAGCAAAACTTGTCGTCTGGGGAATTATTGGAAAAGATGAATATTATTAATGAATTGAGGGACTTAGAGATAAAGAAAGCTGAAGGAGCAATCCTCAGATCCAGAGCAAGGTGGGCTGTGGATGGGGAGAAACCCACAAAGTTTTTTTGTTCTCTGGAGAAGTACAATTCGTCTAAGAAAGTCATATCCCAGCTAAAAATTAATGGTAAAATGTGTTCTGATAAAGAACAAATTTTAAAAGAGGGAGAGAACTTTTACTCAGCACTCTATAAAGCGAAGCCTGGCAGTGGCAGATCTGCCAACCTTTTTCTGAAGTCCAGCAACACTAATAGGCTTGACGAAGAAGACAATGAGCTTCTCTCTCGCCCTTTCAGTACAGAAGAGGCCGGTAAAACCCTTCATGAAATGAAGGGAAACAAGTCCCCTGGGTCTGACGGATTTACAGTGGAGTTTTACAAATTCTTCTGGAATATCATCAAAGAATTGTTTATAAATATGATGCTGAATTGTTTTAATGAAGGTGTCATGACCGAGGAACAAAGAAGAGGTGTTATAAGCGTAATACCTAAAAAAAATAACGATCTAGATTAAATAAAAAATTGGCGTCCCATCACTTTATTAAACGTCGACTATAAACTTATTAAAAAGATTTTAGTGGCTAGACTAGCAACTTTTCTTCCTAGAATAATAAATGAGGACCAATATGGCTTCGTTAAAGGAAGATATATTGGCACCGCGGTAAGAAAGATAGACGATGTCATTTCTATGCTAGAGCTGAGAGACCAAGATGGCCTTGTCGTGTCTGTCGATTTCTCTAAGGCATATGATTCGGTTGGATGGGATTTTATGAAATTAGCACTCAGGGATCATAATATTGGCGGAGAATTCATACACTGTATAACTACTTTGATGTATAAATCGAAGGCCTCCTTTTGTAATAATGGTCATTCTTCTGGCTGGTTCGGGGTGGAGAGGGGGATGAAACAGGGGGACCCAATTTCATCCATCCTCTTCACCTTAGTGGTCGAAAAACTTGCTCAGAATATTAGAGATGATAAGAATATTGTAGGTTTTGATGTATTACAACATCAGGAAAAATTGTTCAATTCGCGGATGATACCACCCTGCTTGTCAAAAATCAACAATCTCTAGAAAATGCCTTTGCTGTACTTAAGAAGTTTGAAGAAGCTTCAGGTCTAGCTCTAAATCCGGGTAAATCGAATGGCTGTAAAGTCGGTGATGCTCAGATCACTAAAGAATCTTGTATTGATGTTAGCTGGAGTAATAGGCTTAATGTACTGGGTGTGACTTTAGTTTGCCCCAGGAATGAAAAATCAATGTAAAAAATAAATGGCGAAGTGTTGGTAGATAAAATCATGTCTGTCATTCACGACTGGAGAAATAGATTCCTCACCTTGAAAGGTAGAGTGGTGGTAGCAAATGTTTTCTTATCCCCTATCCTTCAACATGTCATGTCATGCATTACCTTAGATAAGGTGTTAAGAAAGAGAATCGATAAAATTATCGTGGATTTTGTATGGAATAATGAATACCATCATATCTCTGTGCCTTTCCTTACACAAAAATCGTGTATGGGAAGCATGAATCTCAGACTTGTAGAAGATATAAACGAAGTTAATAGAATAAAATGGGTTCAGAGGATGTTACTAGGTAGGAATTCCACCTGGTTTTCGGTATTAGAGGAAATCTTAAAAAGTAATATAGAAGATATATTCCTTACCAGCTACAAGCCTAAGGTTTACATTAATGATTTCTATAAGGAGATATTTCTTATATGGAACAGATATTTTTACAATAAGGACCCTGAAAGTCTGGAGCAAGTTAAGAAAGAACGCCTGTGGTCGAACAGGAACATAAAAATTAAGAATAAAATGGTACAATGGCCCCACTGGAAACAGCAGGGTATTAATGTTATAGGTGATATCTTGAATGAGCAGGGATGTATTATGTCTACTGCTCAACTGAGACAAGTGTACAACATCAAAACTTCATTCAGTGAAAGAATTGAATTAGCTTGTGCCATTCCAAGAGATTGGGTTTTATTGATGAGGAGAGCTTATGACACCCCTGATGAGGGGAAAATAATAATTGAGATTTCTGATCAGAAAATCAATATTCTTAATTGCTCCTCCAAAACCGTACACCAAGCTTTAGTAAGCAAAAAAAAACTCGACAGAGCTAAATTCGATAAATGGCAGAGAATGCTAAAAATTTCTGACCAGAGGTTTGAAAATGTAGACTGGAAGAATATATTCGAAAGAATATATCTAGTCACGAATGAGACAAGGTTACAGTCTCTCCAGTATAAGATAATGCATATGGTCATCCCATGCAATGAGTACTTGAAGAACATAACTGTAAGAAAAAACAAACAATGTAACTATTGTATGGTAAAAGTGGACGATGTATGTCACTTCCTGATAAACTGTCAAAAAGCGAGATACCTATGGAATAATTTATTGGAATGGATTTACAATGTTGGCTATTTCAATAAAAATAGAAATGATGGTGACATTGTTAGAAGAAACAGGAACAAAATAGTGATAGACCCGGTACAAATATGTTTCGGCATACCTGTGGAGAATGATAACTCCAGGATAATCAACTGGTTCATTATACATACAAAATCCTTCATACATAGGCAGAAATTATTTTATAACAACGAATTGTCTTTCAACCATCTAATGAACGAGCTCAACTCGAGAATGAATGTGACCATAAAATCAATGTACTTGCAACCGAGAAAAAATATCAAAACCCTCCCTTGGAGAAGAACTAAGGAGGATATCTCGGAATACCTAAAAAAATAATAGTACGACCCCCCTCATAGGGACTGTAGGTGGCCATTTCCACCAATTTGACAACATTTGGGCCCCTAGACACCCCCAAAATACAAAAAAATAATTTTTACTTTTATCAGTTGATTTGTTATTTTCTATCAACCTCCTATATATGCACATTAAACTGTCAAGTTTGGAACCATTCTGATTATTAGGAATTTTTTTACAGGGGGGTCAAAAATAGATCCCAAATATGTAAAAATGCTAAAAATAGCATTACGAATAATGGTACATATTTCTACATAAATGAGGATTTAAATTAGAAATAGATAAAACAAATATGCACATAATGCATTGAACTATTTTGTACTTGAGAGGTCTCGACATAAGGATCATAACACCTTTTATTTGGTGAAAATATTCTAACTAGAAGAAAAGTTACAGCCAAATAACCATTCTGTAATGGTAATGATAATGGCAGCGGCAAGGGTGCTAGGTCATTGACCCTCTGCCCACATTATAATGCATGTATACACATTATATAACTCATTATATTTAGAATATATATAACATTTATTACCCTCGTTTACTTTTTTAAGTTGACTTGAGTACTTGAATTGACTGTTCCTGTCCTATTTAAGTACTTAGAGGCAAACATTTTAAACATAAAGATTCTGATATTATATATATGTTAGGGATACCATTTCTGACATTTTGTGACGGCAGACGTGACGTAGACGACGTGACGAAGACGACAAAAGCGTGACGAAGATTTTTTAAGCATTTTCCCATGAAAATCATTTAAAAACGACTTGGAAATTCTTAAGTTCAGTCTACATAGATTGCTATTAAGCAAAGTTAATAATAAATGTCAAATTTAAAGTTTATTATTAAATTTATGCCTTGTAAGGCTCTAAAAACCCCTAAAATAGATGTGACGAAGACAACATGGGCTAGGGTACCCACCCCCTTTTGCTGCCATGTTATTTCTCTGCTATAATTTTTGATGGCTTTTGGCCAAAAAATATTTTTTTTGCTTTTTTTTTTTACACAGATCATATTCACGTAACCTACTATCACAACATATTAAAAGAAATGTTCAATTTTGAAGATTATTTAGAAATTTAGCAATTCCACGGACTAATGGCTGTTAAAAAAAACGATTTTTGCCTCCAAAATGGGATTTTGAAATAAAAAAAAAAATTAAATCAAATTAATGATAATTAACTTGATTTAAGCCCATTTTACCCCTTTCCACGGTTGGGGGCCAAATGTTGTCAAATTGGTGGAATTGGCCAGGTATGTCCATGCTATACTAAATAGGTGGTGTATCATCGTGACTTATGTATAACACTATGTAAACGTTAGTCTTATGGGACAAACCCAGGTGGCGCCAGCCGAGGTCCATCGATATAGATACAGAATAGTTGAAGCATGTATTAACGTTCTATGACAAAATTAATGGGTTCACTTCCCTTACTTTCACAGCTATTACTAATTGATATAAAACCGTGTTAAATTGTTTAGAATTGTAAAAGCCGAGATGGCAGGATATCATGAATAAAGATGTCGTAAAAACAAAAAAAAAACAGGTACATAAAGTATATCAATGATTTCTGACATAAGGTAACATTATGTTTGCAATACAAAACAGGAATAACTAAATAAATATGATAATGAAATAAGTACGAACTTGAACATAAATAGAGGAATATGTAATAAACATGATGGTTAAAGTCCGGACAGAATACTATGAATGGTTAATTAATGATAAATTAATCACATTATATAAACTGCAAATATCTTCAGGGTTGCAATGTAGACTCCTAGTTGTGTCCGGAGGTACTACCCAGAGGTATCTGGAG
The DNA here is from genome assembly GCA_942159475.1 of Sthenelais limicola. NCBI lineage: Eukaryota > Metazoa > Annelida > Polychaeta > Phyllodocida > Sigalionidae > Sthenelais > Sthenelais limicola. The sequence goes on along the minus strand of OW804096.1, from coordinate 107,480,452 downwards.
ATGGAGGTGCCCGGATCTGGAGCTACCCGGAGCTCAATGGAAATGTTCATATCTTCACATACTGGAATCGTTACATAGTGCCAACCAAGCAATTATACAGTCATGCTTATAGTAAGTTGTGTGAAGAAGTTATTGTTAGAAGAATTATTGAAGGGCAAGAAATCATTAGAATGACCATTTTCTGTTTTTGTTCTTATAGTTGTCGTTTTTCTCATGACAGCCCATGACATTTAATGACAGCCCACCACCCCGCCCTGCTTCCTCCACTGTCTCTTCCTTGTTAATGTTATTATGTACTACCTGCTCCCCACAGTACCATCACTGCTACTGTGGGAGCAGGGAGGGAAGCGAGTGGTGTTGTGTGCAAACAGCCTTAAAAAGCACCTTAAAAAAGTGCCGATCCTGATGTTTGTGTACCGTAAATGTATACTGTATTCCTCCAATCAAAAAGGTAGCCTACGATTATAGCTTTCAATTAAGACCAACTAGGCTGCCGTACCTAGTGTTAAAGTTGGAAAGCAGGTAGAGATATACAGCATGGGTATTACTGGGAAAGACTGGGGATTCAGGCGACGGATTCAGTTTTTAGTTGAGTGGTTTATCACCCTTTTCACAGAGGGCGGGTCAGTCGCGAGTGGTCAAGTATGTTAATGTTGAAGAAGGATTAATCATAAATGATTACATGTAAGCATGCAGATAAAAATGTTTGCAAGCTAATGAAGCATGTAGATGAAAACGTTTGCATGCTAATGAAGCATGGAGATGAAAATGATAAAAACATTCACGTGCTAACGCAAGCAGTTTAAAACTGTTCCAGTTTCCAAGTTTCCAATGGTTCTGTAGCAGTGGACAATACTACCTTTGTCCTTGACTGAAAGTGGCTCACTGCTATACATACAGTTTTGAAATATAATGTCCACTAACTTTGTACTCACTTGTGCTAGGACAACAAGTACACACACAACAGCGTCCAGCATTCTCCCTCCCCCCTCCCAACCAGACCAAGGGTGGCGTCCGAGATCCAAGCCAGGGGGGGCGTGGGGGGAGGGCGGCTTAATGGGGTCGGTAGACCAACCCAAAAGAATGCAATTCTTTACATTCGTCCAATATTTTTCTTTTGATTGAAAACATAAATTTTCAAACAAAATACCAGCTGCCCGACCAGCCCCACCCGATAAATCATAATATAATTAGAATAGAATACATTACTAAGACACACAGATTTACAAAACATTAAGAAGATATATGATAGATATGATATAATTATAGTGAATGTTTATAGTGAATGTCTCATTGGACCTTTATCAGTCGGAAAATCTAACCTGGAGGAATTGGCTCTATTAAGAATGTTCATTAATGTATTAGGCAACACACTAAAAGGTCTTTTAGTCAAGTTATCGATAGGAGAAGTCTCTGTGTATAAGTGTACTTCTGGACACTTTAAATTGTCCTTTTCTTTTTCTGTGAAAGCTCTGGTACACAAAAGTTCTCATGTATGGTCGTCATCGATGTCTCCTCTGCCCGTACGGCCAGACTAGGCCCCCGCTGGACCTCGTCGCTGACCGTCAGGGTGCCTGTCTCACTCTCCCCTCTTGGCCATAGGGAGTGAGGGCAGTTGGGTAGTCAGCATTACAACATTTCCTTTTATAAAACCTTGAACAATCACAGAATCAGTTGACTTATCTGTATTGTTTGACACTTGTAGCTCCTCACAAGAACTAGGAAATACTCTCTTAAAAGCAGACGGTGGAGGGTAATTGAGAACACTGGTTTCATAGTGCTTCTCCTCAACTCCTCTTTCTCCACCTATCTGTTTTAGTAAAAACAACTTCTCAAGAGAGAGAGTTGGATAATCATACCGCTTTTGGGTTGGAGTCCTTGTCCATGGACTCCACCATTTCTCCAAGGAGGAAATGGATTTTACCGGGTATAGAAACTCTTATATTCCTGCACCTCTTTCGCACCCGAAAGGAGGGTGGAATAATCAATTTAAATAGTAATCTATTTTAAGTGAGTGTTCAAGAGAATAAGAGTTGGCCCTTGCGCTAGAGGCCATCGCCTCATTCTCTTGATCGGGGTTTTGCAGGGGTAGGTGGTCGAGGTAGGTGGTCGAGGGCAAGGGTTTGGGGTTCCCTGGGGTTAATATCTTTTCTTATAAGGGCCCTTTAGCAACATTGGAAGTTGACCTTGCCAGGAGAGCTGGCCTCTTCCGGCGACAGAGGTAAAGGATTCCCAGGGTCATGACTCCTAGGAGGGTGGGGATAAGGGTAGCCAAAACCCAGATGGAGCTCTCAGGCCACATAACAAGGGGTGTTGTGGCAGGAATAGGGTTGGGGGAGTCAGTGAGAGAGAGGAGAGATATCTCTACTCTCTTCAGGAAAGCTAATTGTTGATTTAAACTAGGGTAGAGGGAGAAATTGCCATAAGTCAAATTAAACCCAGGGAGGGGCATAATTTTGGGGGTGGGGAGAGTTCTGTGGGACTTATGGCACTGGATACTGCTCACGCACCAATCCTTTCCAACTAGAGGACAACCACCTTCTACTACAATTCTGGCATGCTTGGAGTATGTCTTGATGACCGGCTTTTGCCCGGGACATCTCAAAATAGTTTCCAAAGGTTGATACACAGCCAAAATGATGGATGAAATGGACACCCCCTTCCCTAAACACTTGGATTGTTACGTTATTTCTGTCTATAATCTGGGTTTTACAGATCGGGCCTTTTTCCCAATAATACATATGATTCACAGGTTGGCTTCAAATGCTCTATTGCAGCTGAGCATATCTGCAGACCAATTCCAATACAGTGCTGAGGGAGGAAGGACGCACTTGATATGCTATCTAGGGCCACCTCCTCCTCTCCTACCAATTTTCTCAGATGGTCAGCACTGTAAGGGACGGGGAAATACTTTAATCTGTAATGCAAAAATTGAGTGCCTGAAACTGACGGAATTATGGTCTGGTATACCAGCTCCTGCTCGCCATTTAATAATAGTTGGACATTCAGGTGTCTGTAATACCAGCGATCATCTTGTGGGGTATAATGCTTCCCTTCTTGCAATTTGGTTAGAATTTCCGATGAATATGCCATAAAATCTGGTCAGTTAAAAACCCCCTTTCTAATTGAATTCTTTGGCGATAGAACAATTCATTCTGGCGGTAGTAATTTTCTACCGCCCTGCCCACCTGCTGCAATAGAACATCCACTTCCCTTTTCATGTGGATTCGGTGAATCTCTTTACTGAAACCATTTAAATGTGTTAGGATATGGGTAACTTGATGGGAGATATTAATAGCTGCAGCTTGCAGCTGAGCTATGTCCATTCTGTTTTCTTTCACATAGAGCCTTGTCTGATTTAACACGGATACCATCTCTTCCTGGCAATGAGCCAAGGCGTTCTCATTGTTGTGAGCTGCTTGGGCGGCGGGCTGCAGCTGATTGACCTGGTCCACGGTGGCTGTGCCAAACAGGGCATGACTTAGTGAGCCCACAAAGTCAAACAGGCCCCTCTTTTTCCAGGTGGTAGGCTGGTTTCTGGTGGAGATCTCAGCCTGGAGGAACTCCATGTGCTCCTATGGCACACAAATGCTGTCTTTTCAATACTATCTGGGTCCATCTCTACTTGCCAGTAGCCACTTTTTAGGTCGATGGTGGAGAAGACAGTTGATCCTGCCAAACTATCAAAGATGTCCTGAATGTTAGGAAGTGGGTGAGCGTCCTTTTTACTAACAGAGTTGAGTCTTCTAAAATCAACGCAAGGCCTATTACTCCCATTTTTCTTTGGAACTAACAATAGAACAATAGCGGACTCCCCCATGCTGAACTGCTGGGTTCCAGCTCCATGGGAGGGAGGGGGGGGGGGCTGAGGACCAGCATTTCATCTAATTCTTTATCAACTAACTTTCTCTTGGCCAGGGGCAAAGATAGGGGCGTTGATTAATTGGGCGTGCATTTCCAGTGTCTATGTGCATTTTCATATCATTAAAAGTTCCTAATTTACCCTGCTTCCCTTTGCCAAAAACAGCTGGGTATCTTTCTTCCCATGCTTCTGCCTCTGTGTGGATAAAGGCAAATTCTTGATCCTCACTACCCACTGCTTGCCTTCTGCCTTCCTTCCAAAATTACCTTTCTTTTTCTGAAACTGATGTGAGCATCTAATATAAATAAGGCATCATCCCCAAGAAGCAATTCATGGTGCAGTCTTTTTACAATATAAACTGGAAATGAGCTACCCCCAAATTAACTATCGCCTGCCCTTCAGTTTTGAGATCATGACCAGAGTGATTTAAGGGCTTCCCCCTTTGTCAATACGAGAGGCCTGTGATGGGTTTTACAAAAGGCCCTCCATACATCCTCCCGCATTAAACTTCTAGACGCGCCGGTATCAATGAGTGCTCGCATCTCCATCCCTGCCACTGAGATGGAGAGACAGAATCTCTTATCTGGCCCTCCTATTCCCCCTGGTTATTAGTTTTACTAGGCTTGCTAACAGTAGAGGCCATCTGTATGGCCACCACTTCCGCAGCTTATACATGTGCATTGCAACTATCGAGACATTCAAATCCCTCCAACATAAATGGCTAATGTCTACACTTAAGGATTAAACATGATTATTGGCTGGACCATCTTGATTACTTTCTGATTTTCTACCCCACATTTTCCACCTGAGTATATCTCCTGTGCTTTATTATGACCTGTTATGACATTCTACTTATCTGCTGGTGTTCAATCCTAAAGTCAATATCTTATGGGACCACACTCTATAGTGATTATTCCCCGTGATTTGGAATTTGAATTATAATGTATTCCTCCATATTGCATATCCTAATTCTTGTCAATTGTTGTTATTTCTTTAAACATGTGAAGCAGGGCCACACTGCTGTAAGTGATTGTCCCTAGCTTAATGTAGCTTAATAGAGTATTCTTCATGCTTTTCTACAATTATGGGTGGATCTTTTTGTGCATCCTGGGCCCATTAGAACATCCTGCTGTTGCGGGAAATGTGTTCCCAGTATAAATAACATCAATAAAAAAAATTTTAAAAAAATATCAGTGGGAACATTCTCTTGCAAAATGCCCCTCCTCCCCACCCTTTTTACCCCTAAACCTTTTCCCTCCTCCCTGTTTATTTTCTTCAGGTCCTGCTTTATCATTTCCCTTCCCCTTCCCCTTCCCTTTCCCTGGGTTATTTACTACCTGAGAACTGGCAATCGGTGGTGGGGGGTAGGACGTGTTGAAATAAGGTGGATACATAGGCAACATGGGTGTCTGAAAGTGGTACTGGGGTGCTGTACCTGATTGGGGAACGATCATTGTGGGGTTGGATGTTTTTCCAGTCTCCATCTTTTCTACTAATTTTGTCAGATAATTTACCTTTGGCTCTAAGTCAGCAATAAGTTACCATTCTGAAGCATCAGTAGGGTTTGGCTTGGGAGGTGCCATTCTGCTATAGGTAGGATAGCCCCAATTTCCATTGGTTCATCCTTCCTTTCCCCTCTGGCGGGCTGACCTGCCAGAGCAAAAGTGTGAGGCTTGTCTTATTGCCTCAGCTAGGGTATCAGGGCGAGCAGCGAATACGTCATGATGTATCTGCTCATCCCTGAGTCCTATTACAAAGTTTCTAACTAGCGTCTCTTGGACAATTGCATGATTGAGATTATCAACGCTATAAGCCCTTTGAGAGGCTAGCTGGAATTTGTGGCCATATTGTTTTGTGTCTTCATATGGAAGCTGATAGAGGTCGGTGAGTCTTGCCTGAAGCTGCTGTTCCTCCTCTTCATTCATGAAGAGGCGGAATTTCAGCTCTCGCCAGATCCCAAGTCCTATTGGCCAGTACCTGCAGAAACCCTGCCACACATCTTGCTAGAGGCCTGCTGGCAAGCGTTCCCAAAAGCTCTAAAGTGAGCGTATCATTAGCTGCACAATAGTCTTTTACCCTACCTATACCATCTAGCCACTCCCTCAAAGTGTCCTTATTTGAACCATCATTGGTACCCAACATTGCGCCATGGCGTTCCATGCGCCTTCTAACTTCTTTAATAGCTGCAAACCTGGCCCTCCTTTGACCCTCGTCAAGGGCTGCCAAGTCCGCGGCATTGAGATTCCAATTGATTTCCGCCATGTTTTACACTTTGATGAGAGAGAGAAGATAAAAAAAAATATATAACTAGATAGTGTAGGGTACAGAGTTATAGCCACAAGACTGGAACCTAGCAATATTTAGCCCGAACATTACTCCCCCACTCTCCTTGTATTATGAGTGTTTGAGTGTGATCATTCTCCCAATCCTACAAAGCGGTCCCAGATCCACCCCACAATACAATTTTATAAGCTCGAACAGAGTTTTAAAGTTCCACTCACCTACTCTTCCAGCCTTGCCTAGGCTATGTCTCACTTCCCTCAGAGGATTGGAGTTGTTGCTATTTAGCAACTTTGTCTCTTTGTTTGTTCGCCAGTGTAAGAATCTAAGAGCATTTGCCCATAGATTTGGTGTTGTATGAAGTAAAGCAGAAGTCGGAAGGTGGTCGTCAATCAGCCAGGCAGCGAGGTCTGTCTATAGCTTGGCTTCACCTTTATTTATACTAGCACATGATAATTAATTCATTTCAGACAAAGGATTCCTAGAAATATTTCCTGGCATTGTCCCCCTCTAATTGGCTGAGAGGTATTCCTCCATCACGTGGACCGACTGACCTGCTCTCCTCCATGCTAACACCTGCCATTCTCCATGTGATAGATGATCCTTGACCTCAGCCCCCCCTCCCTCCCCCTTACCCAAGTTCCATGCAACAGGTTCCCTCCCCCTCCCTCCATTCCCTTCCCCCCTCCCACTGATTAGATTAGCGCCAGGAACAATGGTCAGATTGGGCAGGTTACTAGGACAACAAGTATACACACAACAGTGTCCAGCATTCTCCCTCCTCCCCCCCCCCCCCCCCCTCCCAACCAGACCAAGGGTGGCGTCCGAGATCCAAGCCGGGGGGTATGGGAGGAGGGCGGCTTAATGGGGTCGGTAGACCAACCCAAAAGAATGCAATTCTTTACACTGGACCACAGGGAACCCAGAATTTGTTGTGGTCTCTCTAAAATCTTTTCGGTCTCCACTGTTACAATTAGGTATACGTCTCTCATCTCCAAATTCACTATGTGTCACATACCTATGTTAACTACAACAAAAGCCAACTCACACTCTTCTTTTTTTGTTTTTTAAAAATCTTTATTTTCTCTAACCAGTCGTCTAGGCTCTTACAATGCTAGGGTTTTTGTCGTTACCTGTTGGTAAAGCTGGAAAGGAAGATCAACAATTAGTGCGATTATATGTAGGAATGACATTGGGACATTTTTTTGAGCATTTTGGGTCTTTTTATTTCATTCTAAATATTCTATTTGCTCCTCGATATGGGCCTTAAGCCTTCGCCATATTATTTTCTCTTCTTTTTTAAGCGTGTGGAATGTGTGGGAATAAATGACCACTGTACATCTTGTTCTAAATTCGTACATTAATAATAATTGCTTTAATACTCCATTCCCAAATAGTTTTTGCCTATACAAAAAGTTAAATAATATCCAGTTTATAACATGTGAGTTTTCTCAAGGCAATGCCGAACACTATGTCCACTGGGTTTATTTCTAAAACTTTTGATTTTTTTGTGGAATATTTTTTCACCCTTGTTGTCTGAGTTTAGGTGACCACCTTCGTATATCCACTCTAACAATTTTACCCACATAAGCTTGGTTTTGTCATAGGTTACCAAGAAATGTACTATGTCATCTTTTTCAGAGCAAAAATCGAATGTATCTTTTGTTTTGATTTGAATGTCAGCCAAATATTTATTACATTTTAGTCGTTCCACCTGGAGGAACCCTCACTTTCCCTCCATCGCTCGACGCATATAGAGGTGCTTCCACGAGAATTTTTTTCTTAAAACATTTTTCTTCAATTTCCAGGAAAAATTCTGTTCATGTATATTTTGTTGTCTATGTATGTCTGTATGTATTTTATTGACATGTATTTTGCTTATATATTTAGAATGTATAGGGTAAAAATAAACCTTGGCTTCGCTGGGGTTCATGGCCATTCCTTGTTACGTTATCTGTGTACTTCTCAAGCTCCCTCCAACATATCACTCATATCATGATATCAAGTATCACTGACACTGATATCACAATATCACTGATATCAAGTGTGTGTGAGACGTGGTCATTCCTATACTTATTTATGTCCTCACTGACCCTATGTTTTATATATATAATGGCTTTCTAGAAACCAGTGTTTCTGTTGGATATTGTTGTTGCGTGCCGGTGGCAAACTTTCCACTGGCCAGGATTATCCGAGTCTGAAGGAGAGTGAGTCAACGATGAGGTATTTGCAAAAGTGGGCAGAACAAGCCGCGAGTCCGAGGGCCAAGGACGAACGTGGAGATGGCAAACAGCAGTTCTATGTTTTATTTGGGACACTGCGCTTATATATAGGTTATTAATGAGACTGGAGGCGGAGTCCTCCATGCTCCAGGCGGAGTGTTAATCCTTTAATACATGTACAGGTATGTAGACCCCTCCCTTCCACCGTGTTGGCTCTGTGCCCAATTCCTTATACTACTACCCCACGAGTGTGCTGCCCCCTTCTGTTGGTACGACAAATGACGTACCTAACACTGTTCAGTTTTTGTTATAAACACCAGGTAGAGCCACACTATGTAAAATGAGTCACAAGTCGCAAAGTTGATATTTTTCAAAGTGTTTTAGCCTATTCACAAGATTTCCTTGTAGGGATTTTCTCATTTTTGGGTATAGGCAATCTAACACCTTGAGGCGTAGGATATACAAACATTTTAGAAAAATAAAAATATCAAACTTAAAATAGAAGTACTGGGTAATGTGTAGGGCCTAAAGCCAAGGAGAGTGGAAGTTATAATTTGTGATTTGGACTATTTCGGTTTTTACCGTTTAAAATGAGACGTGTTGGTCTTTTGTGTAGGGACTACACAAGTTTTCCCTGAGTAGTCCTAATGTTCACGAAGATCAGAGTACCGGTATAAAATACAATTGCGGGCAAAACAAATATTTATAAGTGTTAGTCTGAGTTAGTTCTTCACACAGATGAGAGGTTCAGAAGTCAGCGAAATGCACCATACCATTTAACCAATAATCCCTTCACAGACCGAAATTTAAGCAATTGCAGACATTGATTTTTGAATTCTGCTCATTGAATGCTTAAAAAATATATACGTGTATGTCTGCAAATTTTAACATGAATTTCATACGGGACGACATAACAGCATATGGTCAATTCTATTTGTTTGGCGTCCATAAGGTTTTTGTTTGATATCATCAGGAATATTGACTTTAGACATTTTTTTTTAGATTCACTGAATCCGCCATGAAAAATGCCACAATCCGAACCCTACTTTTGAGGGTCTAAAATTAATATTAACATTTCCAGCTTTAAAAAACCTCCTAAAATAGGCCATTTTTACAACAAGGTACAAAAAAATGTCCATTTGACATGTAGAAGGAACATAATATATGTAGAGCAGATTTGTAATAATTATGTAGACAAAATATTTTTACTTATTATAATATGATGTTTTAGGGTTTCTATTTGAATATTTTATGTATATTTTTTATAGGTATGCAATAGTCAACCCTAGGCATACCATGCGTATGCCTAGTCATTGTGTCCCCAATCTTATTTAAATAACAAAGGTTAAAAAAAATTGTTCTCCCCAAATGGGTAAAACCACTAAGGCGGAAATTATTTGAAACCTATAAATAACAAAGGTTGTTTAGGCGAATATATGTATTAATATGATAGACAAACTACTCTAGTTTTAAATGAAACCAGGAAATTTATCAATTTGCCACCACTTTGTACTTACTAATGAAATAGTAAAGACACATACCCTGTAGTAAACTTTTCTGCATACCATGCGTATGCACTGTATACATCCATATCTCAGCAAATTAACATATTTAACTTTAAACATGTATACATAAGTTGGACCCTTATTCAAGGTAATAAACAAGGTATCTCCCATTTATGTTGCCAAAACATATTTAAAATGATTACCAAGATTATCAGAAACATGCCATGAGTATGCATATACCGTGCGTATGCCATTATAAGAGAATTGGGAGATATAAGGCAATTGGACTTTATAATATTAGTAAAAAATAGACATAAATGTTAAGACGTCCTAGCCGCTTTAACTAAAGACAATCAGAACTTCTATAAGTGGCCTTTTTTACTATCTAATGTCACCCATTTTATAATATACCTTAGCCTAGAAGAGGTTATCATTAAGATGCCCCAGGGCAATACAAATGCTATTGAACAAAATCCTATCAAATATTCTTGAGTATCAAATTACTTTTTATCACATTCAGGCCATTTTAAGAGCATGCACTGATTTGCTATTGTATGTTTTGTAGAATACATTGTATAAAACCTGTATAGAGTGGCATACTCAAGGCACGTCCTCTTTAATGCCATAATTATTCAGAATTTACTTTTATTAAAACCACACATGCAATGAGCCGATCTAAATTGTTTCATGAAAGTGCCAAGTTCAAATAGGACTCTTCTGATTATGCTTCACACATGTTTCCAACCAAAATACCGGGCAAAATACCCATCCCATGCATGTGCCTGAATATGCATACCGTGCGCATGCCTAGAATAAAAGAGAAATCTCCATTGGACATAATTATCTAGTATTCAACCGAAAATGGTATCAGATATAGGGTGATACTAAAATCGTTATTCATAGAATAATACACTTATCTAAAAGAAATCAACTGCTGTTTAATTGAATTAAAGAGTTCATCCTCGGTGTTTTTCATGTGCAATATACCGTGCGTATGCCTTAGGCTAGGAGCTTATAAAGTACGCGGGGATCATATACTATTTTACCGTATTCAAAAACTCTACCAATTTCTGGTCAAATTTGACAATATATGTCAGACACACTCAACTACAAAATAAAGGAGGGCAATAATCATTAGTCATTTATATGGTAAAGTTAATCACAACTAGCCTATGTAACATATACCGTACTTAGAATACAATGATTTCCACAAGGAAACACCCTCATTTTGAATACAAATTAAATCAAATTAATCAAAATATTTGTGACACTAAGACAATGATATACCGTATGCTTATCATATTATGAAAACGAAATCAAGATATGAATAGACTTATTTAGTAAAATTAGCAAAGATTTGAATAAATCACATGGCATACGCATGTGGCATAGGCCTACTTACTTTGGGCTTAATTTGGCCCGTCTCCTATAGCTCAGTTAATATCCAGAAATAACATTACCGGTACCAATTTATGTTTGAAAAATGACCATTTTTCACCCCACTGGACGCCAAAAATTAAACCATTAGACCCACTATCCCAGGGTGCGTGTGGGTCCGGGTAGGCTATGGACAGGGTAGGGAAGACCCCCTCTTGAATCCCGTTTCCCATTTTTTATAAGCTCCATTTCCCGAATCCCGTAGGTTTTCAATTTGCAATCCCGTTTTTCTATTTGCAACCCCTACCTGGAAAAATTAAATCTGGATTTGAACCCCTTTCCCGAATCCTGTAGGCCCTTTTAAATCCCGAATCCCGACCTAAAATAGGCCCCAATCCCGGTTCCCGAAACCTGTATGGACTAAACCTGATTTGGCCTGCTACGTGCAGGGAGACTGGAGGATGAAGGTAGTAAATCGAAGCGTTGCATCGGTGTGAGATCTGTGTTTCGTCACTACAAACCAAGCACATGTGCTTCCGGAAACACAAAGTAGGGACATAAACCCGTGATGGCAGAGCCTGACGATAATTTCCAGTTAAATCTGAATTATGGAGGAACGTATAATGCTGACCAAAAGAAAAAACGTTTCCAGTTCACCAAGCGTGAACGGGTAAGTTACCGTAGCTTTAGAAATCGTATGCAGTAGGCCTACCCGTATTATTATTATAAGGTGGTAAGCCACTAGTAACTTAGTAAGGCTAAAGGGGGGGTCACAGACACAGAGAGAGGTACGGTACCGTACGGCCGAACCTAGCCTATGTAATCGCCTCGCACTCCCAGCGAGGCCTATCATGACATGTCCTATAACTTCTGCTTCATATTAATCACATGATGAGGAATAATACATGATGATGACTTGTATCATTTGGTTAGACATAGTTAACATCTTTTAAATCTGAATATTTTAATTTGAAAATAATATCTTGTAACATGTTTTATTTCTACAGATGGACCTTAAAAGGAAAAAGACATGGCTTTCTTCAAAATCCGAGTCCTCCGACACGATAAGTCAATCCACAGAAACCACTGTTGAGTTAGCTACAACAGATGATCGACGAGGCCAAAATATAGAAAGCTACCGAAAAGATACCAAACAAAGTCCAGGAAAGCAACCCACCAAACAAACAGTATCCAAGTTTTCGGCATTGTTTACAAAGAATCCAGATATACCGAAAATAGCAAGGTAAAATTCAAAGTTCGTTATAGTATGACAGTGATATTTTTAGTCACATTAATGTCATTATCTAAAATGAGTCGACAAGGTGTAGGCTACAATCTAATCGGCGCTGTATATAGCCATAGTATAGTACGGTACCGTATCAAAAGTAGCTCCAACGCGTGTAGGTTCTGCTTCAGGGGTGGATTCCTTATACGAGACAAGGAATGAGTCCTTGTTTTAGATCGGTCATCTGTCTTCTGTAAACCATTCTAAACTGTAAACCAACAGTAAAAATTAGATGAAGTTTTATTATCGCTAGAAATGTCACTCACTTGAAATATTCCCAATTAGGCAATAGCTCACCCAGAGGTTCTCATTTCAGCGCCCCTGTCGAGCAGATTGCTGAAACTGTGTTTGCCACTGGTGGTTTTCATGATTTGGATTTACACACATTCATGGTTAGATATTTTGCTATGTCCACATTTATTTACCATCCAACAGGAATAAATATATCTGCAATACCCAAGATATTTCTTCCTCTTCAATATAGTGTTACACCACGTATAACAATATAATATTGATTATAAACATCAAGTATATTTCATATTTATATATTGTATGTCTGACTATAGTCTGGTTAAGAGGATATTACTGGATCCGACTTTTTTTTATCCAATTTTCTGGATGGTGTTTGTTGGCTGTAGATTTTGTTACGCTGCAACGCGATTTATTCCTCATCATGCATTTTCAATTTACTTTTCCAGGTATCAAACCTTGAAGAAAAATTAGGTTATAAATCTATGACCGAAGTTCAAAAGGCGACAATACCTCATGTACTACAAGGTCATGATGTTCTTGTAAAGTCCCAAACAGGATCAGGTAGGTCTAGAATAAAACTTTGTGAATAAAATTCTAGTAAAGTTTGTTCGCGTGTTCACCCTTTTCAAAATTATTATTTTTCTTACGGTACTCGATAAAACCTGTACTAGGATAGGTTTCCGGTACTAGGATTCGTTTTCTGATAACAAATAAGCAAGTAACCAACTCGTATGATACTGGTTAGTTGTCGTAATGTTTATATCTTTCTATTGCCATCTTGTATGGCATTCTGTCTTAAAGCAATAACATACTGTTGGTCATGGTAGCATCATTGTCATTTTCCACAGCCATTTTATGATTTCATGTTCTTTCCCCCCAGGAAAAACTCTAGCATACGCCGTTCCTGTGGTGGAGAAGTTACGAGCGATCAGTCCCAAAATCAACCGTGGCGACGGTGCCCATGCCATTGTATTGGTACCAACTCGCGAGTTAGCGCTTCAGAGCTGTGATACATTCAATAAACTCACAAGGGTTAGAAAATCTCATATCATTAATGTATAACTCTGTTATAAATGTGTAGTGAATCTAAATTCGAGGCTTCTATTCGGCGCACAATAAGAGGTAATACTTTCTACTCTCCTTTCTTTGTGTTCCCGAAACTTATTTTTGACTTGTGGTATCTCGCTTGTGGACTGTTTGATTTTTCCTATACATCGTTTATGATCAACTCCATGACGAACATGCTTTTTAGGCGGAAAATTGGTTATACCGGGAGATGTTTTAAACGATTGGACGGGATCATTACAGTCACAAATATTTGATACAGGCATGGAGGTGTGAAGCCATTGTGAAGCTATTTTTATGGCATGATTATTACATTTCTTTGAGGATTAATCTGATTAATTATCGTTGCACAGCGGTGGAGGTCATTAGTTCTCTTTGATACTCTGCGCACACTTGCCATGAGAAAATTGTGACATTCAATTTCATATCTACAGTGTTATTAAGGACTGAGAAGATAATACATAGATTTTATGCTTTATTTCATCCAGAATATTGTAAATCCTCTTTTCAAGGCAATTCCACTTTCTTCACGTTCGGCGACCAAAAACCACCTTGAGAAAGGCGGGCGCAGCTGGCATATTTTGAATCATTCTGTCGCCCCAGGCTTTTAGAGTCAAAACCCAACCTATAGAGAACTCACAGAGATCATGCCGTTCTCCTATTAAACATACCGATAGCCGACATCCTTACCCCAAAATCGCAATTATATTATGTCCTCTCCAAGTTTTGTCCGAAGAAATAATCCATCTAGGCTTTAAAATAGATTATCGATATTCCTATACTATTCCTATGGGGATGCGTTGGGATCTGCCGACCGCCATTGGCACCACCACGTTGGAGCCCTAGGGGCACCATAACACCAGGCCTAGCGTGATGCAATGTAGCAGGGAGCGTCCCATACACACAACGGCGGTGGTGTGTGTGGGACACTAGGTAGGAGGGGGCAGGAGAGGGGGGAGGGCGGGGGATCATTCAACAATCTGTAAGGTAAACGTCAGTCACAAGCAACTCATTTATCACAGGAAAAAATATATTCTGGGCGGATTACTTCTGGATGTCTGGCGGTTTCACCTATGAGCCAACTGTTTATTACAGGGATGCAAGTTCTCAGATTATCAACTGAATTCAGATATATGGAAAAGTCAGCAAATGTCCCATACAATACACTAAATCGACTCCTAAATACCAAAATTTTCTCACAATTCCATTTGACAGACAATATTAGGGGAGTGATGTGTAGAGACCTCTATCTAAGTGTTCTCACGGGCCCTGGAGCTAACGGAGGCCGCCTGTCCCTGTCGGGGGAGAGGCGGCCTCAGATCATAACTGAAGTGAGATTCCCGATATTTCCTATAATCTTTAGCATTGAGTCTATGGAGGTCACGGAAATACCCGAGGTCCTTCGCTCAAGAACTCCGGGAAGGGTGCAGCAGGTGGCCGTTGGACTGACCCAGATACCCACTGTTAGTTAGGCCACACTGTTGTACATACACACATGGTCCTTATATGACATGTGCGCCTTTATGTACCTCCCCCTGGACCTTGGAAAATGTTCAGATTATTTTACCTTACCCTGTTATTAATGCTTGGTCAGTTTTGAAGGCCTCTGTTGCCTTTAGTATTTACAGACATTTCTCATATATCGTTGAAACCATTTAGCCAATCTCTTCTAATGCCATTATCTACAATCCCCATTCCTTCCATATTGAAGTGATTGAATATTAACGATCCACTTGACAAAATCTCATGCATAAAATTAAATCTAGATAGAAAAATAATGTTTTTTTGTCGCAAATTCATTTAAATGGCATATCAAATACCAATACAAATCGCTGATATTCAGACAATACGATATATAAATTTGTGTGCATATTTTCCGTAGCAAATCAATCGTGAGAGAACCCTTGAATAACATCAGTAAAGCTTATAAATGCAAGTCGTCGTCGTCTTTTGTGCATTATGTAAAATATCAATTCACATGCAATAGTCACCGCCACCCACTCAATAGGGGAATGTGCATAGTCACCAAACTAAACAAATCGATCTATGTTCAGTGTTACATATACATTATTTTCCTCGAATGTAAATTGCTATTTGACATTGTAAAATTCAGACATATACTTGAGTGTTAGAATGTTTATTGAAACATGATAACGCAATGTAAAATCATGCTGCTTTTACATCAGTTATTTTACCAACAATTAATCAAGATTTTTTAGTAACATTAGTTGCCCTGTAATAGATAATATCACAGTGGCACATGCAAATCCCCTATTCCTGGTAACTGACGTCCCTCACCCTTCCGACCATGGAAAACTTAACGATTAACGTTCATTGAATATCAGGTGGTGTGGGTGCAGGTATCTATAAGGGCTATCATATAAGATATTTTCTATAGAAATTAAATTTAAACTTAATAACATGTTCATTAATCATTGGATGCCATGCTTGACCTTTATTATGTATAGGAAGCTTATTCTCTATGACAAATGGCCTGTGTGTTGCTAGTGTATGCCGGCCACATTGGCTAGTGTTTATAAAAGGTTTTCGGGAACACTGAATAAGTAAACAATAGGATTGGTAACAAATAAATGAATAGGATTGGTAACAAATAAATAAATAAACATTTAGTATAGTCAAGTCACTTAGGATAATATCAATTTGTGAGACTTGAGACTGGAGTAAGGGTGCGAGCTGTACATTTATTACACCCCTGTGCTGTAGTTGCCTATACCTTTAGCATTGTATGCCACACTTGGTCAAGGTGGTGCATAACATGTGAATTATGCCACCCTTGGTGCATAACATGTAAATAATGCCACCCTTGGCGCATACAACAAGTAAGTCCGGCAGCCAAGCCTGATCACTGGAAGCCAAATTGTGTATTAATGCGCCCTAATTTCTCTTGAAATAATAAATATAAAGCTTCAAAAAATGAAAAGTTTATTATTTCGGTTTATTTATTCATTTTATTTATTTTTGGGGTGTAATAAATATAGAATGTACCACGGGTTCAGTCTGTCCAAGGATTATGCATCTCGGTTGCAGAGGGAGACCTTGGGACTACGCTGCGCTCCGGCCCTCGGTCTCCCACCGCAACCTTGATGCATAACCCTTGGACAGACTGAACCCTAGGTACATTCCATATATTTATTACACCCCTGTGCTTTAGTTGCCTATTCCTTCAGCATTGGAAGCCACACTTGGTCAAGGTGGTGCATAACATGTAAATTATGCCACCCTTGGCGCATACAACAAGTAGGTCCGGCAGCTAAGCCTAATCACCGGAAGT
The DNA here is from genome assembly GCA_942159475.1 of Sthenelais limicola. Lineage (NCBI taxonomy): Eukaryota > Metazoa > Annelida > Polychaeta > Phyllodocida > Sigalionidae > Sthenelais > Sthenelais limicola. Next base: position 107,463,312 of record OW804096.1, on the reverse strand, counting down.
CAAATTGTGTATTAATCAGCCAACTTACTCATAAAATCTATGTATTACTCACCCTAATTTCTCTGGAAATACTAAATATAAAGCTTCAAAATGAACAGTTCTATCGGAAAATGACATTTAAATACTTTGTTTTGCTAAAGTATATCGATGTAGACCCACCATGAACAAAGATCCTAGAGCGAATCGAGCAGGCCACTTGCTGTCACTTAGTTGCCTTGTGTGGCAGTGGCTTGTAGGCCTACGATTCGCTAGCTTACAGATTATTACAGAAGGCCCGATCTTTTCTCCTAAATTCTGGTAATAATTAACTGGTGTACCTGTAGTGTACCTCCAGTGTACCCCCGATGTACTTTAGGTGTACTTATAATTATACTTAAATTATATAATCGAAATCTCTTGTTCTCTCCACCCCACCCCACCCCATACTTGATTTATACTTATAGTTAAAAATATACTTAATTGGAATAATTGATAGTTCGCTTTATACAAGCTTATGCTTGTGACTCTTGTTTTCAACCTATTTCAAATTAAAATAACCTTTGTCTGATGGTCAGTCTTTATTCCCTTTCAGCCCTTCACTTGGGTCGTACCCGGAGCCTTAATGGGCGGGGAGAAAAGGAAAGCAGAAAAAGCCCGATTACGAAAAGGCCTTAACATTGTTGTCGCCACCCCTGGCAGATTGCTGGACCATTTGCAAAACACGAACACCTTCTCCCTTGACAAGTTATCGTGGTTAATTATTGACGAAGCTGATAGGTTAGTTTAAATCTACCTGCGGGCCATTCCCAGCTAACCAAAGTTGTTCAGTCATAAGATTCTTTTTAATAACAAACCATGCGATGTTATCTCCTTTCAAAGGCATTTATGCGATTATAATCCTAATGGGGTTTCAAGAAAACAACAATCGTTTTGAAGTACTTTCGGTAACTTACCTTTTTTCGTATATAACTTTTTTACTCATTTGATTCTTGACAGGTTGCTAGATTTGGGTTTCGAAAAGGAAGTTCGCAAGATAGTGAAAATCCTAGAAGAGAGGGCGCCGCCAAAACGTCAAAATATCTTAGTGTCTGCTACACTTTCACCTGGTGATTATTATTACGAACCACTACTTGAAATTTATATGACCTGAACTTTAATAACCGCTTCTTTCATTTTCACTTGCTGTTTCACAAATAATAAGACTTAAGGAGCAAACTATATTTTTACGAAATCATTGGATAGCTTGTTTTGCCTTTGTTTTCTTATTTTGATGGCGTTTATGCTTTCAGGTGTGGAACAATTAGCAGGAATGAGTTTGAATAATCCCCTCCGCATTGACGTAGCTTCTGAAAAGGCTGGACACCATGCTACGACTGTCACTCAAGCACAGGAACCTAGCATTTCTACGAATATGGGAGGAGAAACAATATCACAGTTGAGGAATCGAACTGAGACCTCTGAGAAATTCGCCACTCCTTCAACACTTACACATCACTGTGTTGTTGTTCCCACTAAATTACGATTAGTTACCCTAGCCTCCGTGCTACTGGAAAAATGCAAGGTAGTGATAGGTTTCTGATCCATTAAACCCCCTTAATCTGTGAGATAAATTAAATAAATTTTAAATGATTCGTCTACCGTATCGATTTATTTTCGCGAAGCGAATAAAGGTCTCACTTCTGACAACTGACAGACCGCCGAAGGCGGTACGAGCGCCTTATATAGGTTCCAGTTTTTGCCTGTTCTTTGCGCGTCCATGACGCCCCCTTATACAGCTGTTTTACTACAACCTTTCAAGTGAGATTGCAGAAATCATCTCGGTTTGGTAGACGACAAACTTATGGCATGTCTTTATAGAGCAAATAATTATACCCTCTATCTTTATTACGTAAGCAGCATAAAGGTAGCGGCTGGGAGAACCGGATCCTATCTAGATGTCGACGTACCTGTTCTATCTGTTTTCTATTTAATTCGCATTGCTAACTCCATTGATGTACACTGTGAATCTCAGAGAATAAAGTAGTATCTTATCTTATCTTATATATACAAAATTTCCGTTTCTGTCTCCTTTACAGTTCAATCGGAATCCTGCCAAGATCGTAGTGTTTTTCGCCACACAAGACCTCGTAGAATTTCACCATCATCTATTTTCAAAATGCCTCAAGGATGATGATGACGTCGATGATGAAGATGAAGATGACGATGATGCCTGGTTGTTCAAACTTCACGGAGACATGCCACAAAAAGTAAGACACCTTTTAATATAAAAGTAGCCTTGTTTTGATATAATGTTAAAGTTACATAGTTTTATATTGATAGTGTGATTAAATTGTGATGTAGATTATCAGACTGCTTGGAGGTTAAAAAAATATTGCAATTTTGAATTCATATGGATTATTTGATACACTTCTTTGATGTTTTCAGGAACGCACTAAAGTTTTTCAAGAATTTCATGAAGCAAAATCGGGAGTCCTACTTTGTACGGTAAGTTAGTTACTAATCCCTTAGTGTGTTAGCTTGCATATGTTTTAATGGAGTCCATGTGTCTTAGAGTCAGACGTTCCTCCTATTGTTACGTATAAAGTACTTCGTCCTACTGCAGAGTTTTTTAATCAATATATTAGGTTAACCATTAGTGGTTATTCATGGAATGTCCTCGTAAGCTCCCCAAGTCTAGACATTCACATGAAGAGCATTTTCGGTCAAAACCACACCCCCTAACAAGGTTTTATTCATTCAGTGACATCAATTCATTGTTTATCTAAATCATTTTCCTGGTTATTCCAAATTCTGGGAACAAATACCAAACTAAATTGGTAAAGAGCCTCCTGACTACCTTAGGAGTACCTCATAGCATCCAGCTGTGAGGTCATAATCGGGGGACAAACACCTCCAGGGTGACGCACCCTGTTACCTGGCAGCTCAGGTGGATCGTTCCAGAGAGATTGCACATCTGTCATTAGTGGTAGTGCATCGGACAATGCATCATGTATCCCTAATGGAAAACAAATAGTTCTTGCTATGAATTTTGTATAACATGATGTTATCTATTAGGCCAAATTGACTTATAATTAGGTTCCGATGGATTTTTTCAGGACGTTGCTGCTCGTGGCCTAGACCTGCCCAATGTAGAGTGGATCATCCAGTTCAACCCACCATCCACCTCCGCTGATTACATCCACAGATCTGGACGCACAGCGAGGGCTGGGTCACAAGGACATGCTCTCCTCTTCCTTACTCCTGCCGAAGTTGATTACGTGAAAGTTATCAATGACAAAAATATCAGGTCAGATCATTTTATCCATATAATATACGGGTAGAGCGATTTCTATGAAAAGAGGTAGAAAAGAGGGGTTTCTTTGTGTCACATGTTCTCGGAATCTGGGGTCTCCCCATCTACTTTGTTGGTCTCTACAGGTCCGTCGACCCTGTCTGGAGGTCAATATATGTGGTGTGTGAAGGTATCTGGGGTGAAAATGTGATTTTGAAGCCTTTTTTAAATTGTGATCTCTACACTATTTATAGCCTGGGAAAGCCCCTGTGATGAGACACTACGTCATTTCCCACAACCTACGTCCAGGTAGCGTGCAGACCTAGGAGTTCTGCATTCACGTATTATAGAAATAGATTGCCAATGCAAGAAATATTTTCATGATTAATATGAATCATGAAATTGCCTGCAGCGAACACAGGGGCCTTCCATATTTATTTCCCCATTCTCCTCAATCTCCAGGAGAATGGGGGGATTAAAGTAAACCTAAAATGTGATGGATCAATGTAAGCGTCTATATGCATGTACCCCTCTATATTCCCCTATAGCCTAGTGGTTAAAGCTTTGGACTTCCAAGCAGGATTGTGAGTTTGAGTCCCATAACAGTCAGCCTTTTTACATTTGTTTCATTTTCAAGTCATTTTATTTTTTAATTTCACTAATATCTTCACATCTGGGACTCTTCTGGATTTCTTTTAACCTCAGACATGTAGTTATTGATGCAATTCCCTGTCGATTGATTTAATGATAGATAAATGATTATTGTTTTAAATTTTCCAGTGGCTTTGGGCTAAGCCAGGCTCCTACACTGCTGACTTGTTTTACTAATTATCCCCTTTATTGCTATACACAGATTGGATATGATGGATATGAATAAACTGTTGAAATTCCTTCATGGAAACGTCATCCAACTACTGGGAGGAACAATGACAACGGTATTTACTTTAGCATTTATATGTTCTTCTAAAGTCAGAGGGAGGGGGAGGCGGAGGGAAGGAGAGGATGTAGACAAATTGTGACATATGTCCTACCCTGAAAATCTACCAAACTATGTAACTCTAAGCTTAATTGTAAACAGCTTAACTGTTTATAATAATATAAATATTATAATATCTAAAGTAGAAGGGACCTCCTGGTAGAGCTATGATTAGCATAGAATGGGGTACCCATTTCCAAGTTTGCTCCACTGGCGCACTTTCCATGGATATTTTATTCAAATTGTTCAAATGGAGGCCTTAATATAAAACTCAAACGTTCCTCATTTACCAACTTTCAATTCTTATTCTCAGGGAGATATACCAAGGACGGTTGCTGAAAGTGCTATAGCTCTACAAATCAAACTGGAAAGTTATGTAGATTCTGAAGCAGACGCTCGGACCTTGGCCCGTAAAGGTACTTACCTCTCTATTTTAGATCACTCGTCCATGGCTTTTGATTTTTAAGCTGTAACCGAATTATTTATTGGTAGGGAGCGCACTCTTAACTGATTAGAAACCCGGTTGGTGGGTGACTTCCAGTGAAGACCACTTTGGAAATTGATTTTTGTTTTTTACCCCGACTTGTTTATGGTGACTACCCAACGTTTTGACACTTCGTTAGTGGTTTCGGACACGGAATTATTTCTTGTTTCTGTTTTGTTTCAGCATATCAGTCTTTCATACGGGCATACACGACGTTCCCTTCCTCAATGAAACCTATTTTCAACATGAAGAAATTGCACCTAGGACATGTAGCTAAAAGTTTCTGTTTGGCTGAAGCACCCAAGAAAATTGGTAATGTTATAGGCACTCAATTAGGCAAGAAGAAACAGCAGCCGAAAAAGCGTTCTAATCTGTGAGTTTTCTCTTCGCATTTTTCCCTTTTTTATTATACACGGATTGCTCTGAAAACAACGTATCTAGAGTGATTTACGCATAGTGCGTATTTCACTAGTGATTTACGTTGGGTTGTCCTGGCACCAATTTATTTTTTCACTAAGATTACCGGTAAAATTCAAATTCATGACTCGATTATGTTTCTATTTTCATGATTGAAAGCATGTATAATAAATCTGTTAACTAACGTGTTGATTTCAGTCGCTTAGAATATTGCACTCGTTGCTACACAACTCGTGCAATATTAACGCTCCTTCAACCAACTCGTTAGTTAACCTGTATATACATTACGCGAACTAATGTGTCATCGTCGTTGATCTAAACATATTTGTGCCAGATATTGTTAAAAGGGGTTCTTGGAGTTGCCAGAGATTTCATTTTGATTGAATTAATTTGCATAGAATAATTTATCTTGTCATTGCACCTTTCATTTCCATAGTGCGTTCCATATCAAATAGCGGTACCTATTTTTCTCCTGTCACGCACTTTTTGTAATTATATAATGGTCAAAATGGTCAATTTTAGTGTAACTAGCTCTTCATAACCATTTGTGTTATAAAAATTAAGACTAAACTTTTGATTATTACTCATGAACCCCAAATGAGTCCGAAACTCATTAAGAAAATTTCCAGCGAAAAACACAATCAGTTCTGAATATTTGCTGTCTACAACCCTTGCTCTATTTTTGTAAATTCAGATTTAATGATGATGATGACAATGATGGACCGCCACGTAAACGCACCAAACGTAGTAAGTTTGGACAGATCTCAGAATTTGACGCTGGTCTTGACGGGGCGTTGCTGACTGGAATGATGTCTAAACAAAAGAACAGAAAGGCAAAATTCAAACCCAAGAAGTGATCTACCGTAGCTTATCTATGTGAATTTTCATGGAGTATTATTTGAATCGGATTGATCTGCTCTTCGTTTGCATATATGAATATGGGCGTCAACTCACATTGTAGGATAATGACTAAAAAGACGAAATATCCTCTGGAATTTAAAAGTGCTAGTGAATGGTATTTCTTACCAAAGTTGTACTGTTACTGTATATGAATGCAGATATATGTACACGTTTTATGAAAGGTTTCGTGATTTTTAAATTAGGCGGTTTATATACTCATGACTGGTTGGATTAACTTCGGGAAAGGTGTTATGTACCACAAGGTATCGATGAAGAAAGGAAAGCTATTTTACTGTATATTGTTGAAATGAAAACTCGACAATAAATATGTTTATAAAATGAACGTTTTTATTTGCTTTTGAAGCAAGTAGCAGACATACAAATATAAGGATCACATCCGACACATATACTTAGTTACAATTTTCACTCCAAGGCCTACCGTATAGTCCTCATAACCTCAGCCAAGCATCTAATTAATTCTTTCGCACTTGGTACCACACTTTTTAAGTTAAAACATATATACCGCACAAATACATGTTAAGTTAAAATGTGTTCGGACTTGCCACATCAGCTTCGTCAAAATAAATGCTAAGAGAAGTTATAGGTAACGAGAGTAATGTCATTTGAGATTCACTAAATAACAAATCCCAAGTTTATTATCTGGAAAGTAGGTCGCTAGCTGCCTCGATATTTTACATACGTGGACGCGACTCTCCATTTGTCAAATAAACTAACGTGGACCCCAAAAGGTCTCCCAATAAATAACTTCTGAATGAACAGAAAGGGCCCTCATTATTAAAGATCCCAATATTAATTACATCGCCTGTATCTTTGGATTCTTTAAGCGATAGGCACTTAACCATGGTGTGCTAAATGACTTGGTGTCGGAGGAAGTTCAGAATTACTACCTATGATCAGGGTTGCATGAAAGATCTTTCTCACTGGCAACTTCTAGGACAGCCAATGCCTATGGACATATACCAAGATTTTCTGGCAGGGTGGGAGATACTCAATCCAAGAAAAGGGTTTAAGACTGTAACACTGAAGGATAAACTGACTTTTTATTCTTGTGGAATATCTGCTTTCAGCCAATCAAAGAATAAAATTAGTTCCAATTTATTTTTAATTTTTTTTATCAGGACTAGATCACCGCAACCTTAGTACCTGGAAAAGGGGCAAGTGCAATTGTAGCCGTGCCTGGGTTCGAACCCACAACATGCTACTCATACCAGTGAGCCGACCCAACGCTTTAAACTAGTCGGCCACCCCACATTCCGAGATAGGGACATTTCGGATCCTCCCCAGTAATCCATTAATTTAATACGCAAATTTACTCCGAAGTGTTCGTTGTTTATTTTAAGGAGAGTATCTGGTCCCGAGTTCTATCCACTATTGCATTCTATGGACCATTGGCTAATTACACTATCAGTCACCGGGATTGTTCAATGGTTCCTCTAAGGACGGACTTACGACAGTTTAACCGGACTTACGACAGTTTAACTGAAATGTGGAGCTTTGTTTAAAAATGTCTTTTATCGGCAGTAAGCGTACCGGTCATGTAGCAAATTTTCCTAGCTGGGAACATTTTTCGGACATATCTACATGCCCCCACCCCCTAAAGGTTATTGCACGATGGATGTATCTAAATACAAAACGGGGAAAGGTTACCCCCCAGGAAGTGTGTTCGTCCTTACTTTCTCCTCGTATGTTATCTATCTTTAATAAGGCCCGTTCTTAAGCAACTTTTTTGTATTAAAAACTCTTTGGAGCCAAATGTTTTGCTCTACTACTCGTAATATATGTGCAGGTGGACATCTCCCTCCCTACCATTACATCGGTTTGATACATCTGGTTATCCATCAGAAAAAAGCCCCGAGACAGGCATTTATTAGAAAGGGGAATTAGTTACGTATAACCCAGTGTCACGTCTATCCTCTGCAAAATCATGTTCAAACAGGGTGTATTAAACTTAAAGGGTCATTTGAAGGGTCTACTGAGATTTTTAAAAACTTACATAAATCATGCAGGTGTTATTAATTGGGGGTGTTTATATCCGTCCTGCGCGAAATTGGGATCGAAACACCAATTCTGATACATTTTTATTTTGAAGCAACGAGAAACACGGACAAAGAATCCTGACCAAAAGATTGTTTTCAATACCAACTTACGTCTTCTAAGGTATTACATAATGTGCACTGATAACAGTAAGAGGCATCAAACCCAAACCACTGGCGCTTTTTAACTATGACCTTAGATCCTTAGCCGCATGTACAATAGTATATCTACGAAATATATTGTTCATTAAAATCATAACTAAGCTTTGTACTTGTTGACTTCATGCTTTCTCCTTGCTCTCCCAATAATGAACAATTTACAAGATGTCTTACACTAATCTTAACATATCAAAAACACATGGAAAAAATCCCACTTCGGAACAGCACAATCATACCTGTAAAGGGCGACAAGAGGATTTTTTTACAATTAGGAATTTTCAAGAGTGCCGATAATTTATTGTAGATTAGTCCCCTTACATTCAGATTCTATGCAATTTTAACTTTTAGGGGACCTAATTAATTTTTAGGGTTCACTTTGGGAAATTCCAGTGTGCAGCACCTCCCAAGTATGATTAAATCTTGCAGCTTTCACAAAGTTTTCTTTCTTCATACAAACAACTGCTGCACATGGAAGGTTATAAACTGATCTGTACAATTATATTCTAGTATTTCTTCATGGTAGCACACATGGGAAAGAATCCCACTTGGGAACAGCACAATCAGACCTGTAATCGCCTACATTAGGAATTTTCAAGAGTTCCGATAATTCATCGTAGATTAGACAACTTACATTCAGATTCTATGCAATTTTAACTTTTAGGGGCCACATTAAACAATTCCAGTGTGCAGCACTTCCCAAATATGATTAAATCTTACAGCTTTTAACTAAGTTTTCTTCCTCCATACAATCAACTGCTGCACATGGAAGGTTATCAGGTGATCTGTACAAGTATAGTCCAGTATTTCCTCAAGGTAGCACGCGACACATTCAGATCCAGATCAACGCACATGTTCCTTATGAAGGCAGCATTTACATACAGTGAAGAAGAGTGCCTAACAATAGAGGCAATAAAAATAACAGTAAAAATCAAATAGCGTGATCTTCAGATTTTTTTTTTTACCCCAGGACCATCAATCTAGTCAAACATTCACTCACTCATCGGTCTTGACGCTTATGCTGCATTAGTCATCGAAGGCAGTTTTAATCAGCATCCAGAACAAAATATTCATCATAACCGCAAGCAAGAATATGACCCAGCATACTCAACAAACGATGAAATAAATGGAATTTTTAAACTTAACATGTATTTTTTCTTCTTTCCACAGAGATAGATCAACCAGTACAACATAAAACAGCTAAAGCTGCCTTCTAAACTGTTACCATTATGTACAGTCTCAATGAACATATTTCCTTAACAAGTCAGTTAAAAGTGTATGGTTCATATGAACATTTTAGTGCGTGCTCATTAATCAGTAGCGTGGGTAATAAGACCGCCGATCATAGGATTGAGGAGGAGGGGGAGGTCGTTTTGGGGAAGACCTGCCATAACTGTCTCTGTAATAGGGATCTCTGCTGTTGGACCGTTCATAGGCAAAGCGATCGCTGGATCTATCCCGAAAACCATCGGGATAGCTATAGTCCCCATACCGATCTGGATACCTGTCTCTGTCCCTCTCCCTGTCTCTCTGAAATCCCTCCCCATACGTGTCCCTTCTGTCATACCCGCTGTACGAGTCGTATCGCCTGTCAGGTGTGGTCTCAATGCGACCCACCCGGGACGCAACAGATTGGATACGTTGGGTAAGTTTGTCAGGGCTAATCTGCTTATCGCTGCCACTGCCACTAGCAGAGGCTTTCTTATCAGAGTCAGTGGCACTAGAACTAGATGGGCTCGAGTCCATAGGCTCGGAAGTGGCCTCCTGTGGGCCTCCCTTCTCATGTCCGCTGCCAGCTTCAGTGGCTGTAGTTGGGGCCAGAGCAGTCATGTCATTCAGTGTTCTTAGGTTAGAACTGCCCTCACTCTTTTGCAGGCTTATGTTAGCTGGGGCTGAAGTGGGCGAGGACAAGCTTGACTTTCTTTTGAGCTTATCAATAAACTCCTGCTGGTCGTCGGACACGGTTCTTGGGCCAGAGGAAATCGGGGGCGGGCCAGCAGGAGGGCGGGGTGTTTGCGGCCCACCTGGGGAAGAAGGAGGGAAAGCGGGCCTGGAGGGTCCACCTACGAGAGGGATGTTGGGCGAGGTCACTTTGACATCAGTGTTCTGGCCAGTCGAGTCCTCGTCAATAACCTGAATTTCAGTTAAATTTGAAGAGTTGGCACGAGGCCGCATGTTGCCCTGCACCTGTCTGGAGGGCTGGACTGGAGAGGGCTGCTGTGTTTGTGGAGGCGGAGGAGGAGGCTGGTGCATAGAGGGTAGGGTAAATCCTGAGGACACTGGAGGAGGCAACATACTATTGGTACTGGCATTGCCGGGGGGAGGCACAATGAGGCCACCCAGTGGAGGCCAGCTTCCCAACTGTGGGGGAGGGGGGACGGGCATGGCCAAGGGGGGTGGAGGTGGCTGATTGAGAGAGGGTGGGGGCCCAGGTGTGGCCGCATTGGTGCCGGGCATTAGTGTAGGCGGGTAAGGGGGAGGTGGCACCATCATAGGTGTGCCCGACGGGTTGTAGGGCGACTGTTGGGGAGAGAGTGGTACATAGCCAGGCGGGGGAGGTGGAGGGGGAGGGACGGGGTTATAAGGAGTCTGGGAGGGAGGCGGGACAGGCTGAGGCACGTTCTGGGCAGCTTTCCAAGCTGACCACGAATCAGGAGGAGCTACATCAGCCATTTCTTCACTGTCCTTAATGTCTGCCGCAGAATCAGATCCAGCTTTCAAACTAGACAGGGTCTGTAGGAAACTGCTCGGTTGACTGTTCTGGCTCGCATTTTTAGACTGGGATATCAACTGAGTAAGGAACTCAATGGGATTGGATGAAATATTGTCCTCAGGCCCTTCGTCCTGCACAGGGGTGCTACTGTGTTCATCCTTGACGGGAGTCGCATCTCCTTCTTCCCCATCCCTGAAAGAGTCATGGCCAGAGCGGGAAGCAGACTGGCTGACCACGGATATTGCATTCACTGAGTCTGAGTCGCGGCGAGATGAGCGATCCTTGGTCTTGGAGCTTTTTGATTTGCTCCTACTACTGCTGCTGCCTCCGCTACGACTTTTCTCATGCTTCCAATCTTTGGAATTACTACTGCTGCTACCTCGGCTCTCGCTCACAGATGATTCATAGAAGGACGACTTTGATGCTACGTAACCACTCGATTCGTCAGACTTCCTTTTTCGGCTCTCTGAAAGGATACAGAACATGCTAGCATTAGAAAATTCAATTCGAAAGGAAGCATAGCAATTAATTATAAGAAATTATTATTGGCGTATGTCACTCACATATAATAGAAAATAAAAAATACAAGGCAAAAAATCGTAGCATGCCACTACTATAGATAAGTGGATTAAAAAGAAAAATCTACAAACACCAATTCAAGAAAAGTATTTCAAAGGGCAAAATTTGACGGGAACGGTGAACATACAAAAAAAAAATCTGGGGTGTATTAGGGAACAATACTCCCCGATGATTTTCAGCTTTTTAAAAATTATATATAATAAACGAGCCATATAATCAAGAACTTAAAATCAGTCTTTATACCACCCACTTTCTCTTTGAAAGCATTGTATAGATAGAAATTAGACTTGATAGAAAAAAACAAACGAAAATGACTCGGCTTAGAAGAAGTTATCCCTATCCAATCAAATAAATTGGTCCGATTTCATTACTACTACACCCTGTTCAGCCTCTGTAGCACCTAGACTTCAAAGAGTACCGGTATAGGCTAGCATTGGGGTTTAGGTTCTTCAGAGGCTGGACAGGGTGTACAGTTCCATTTATGCGAACCGATGATTACTGTTCACATTATGCATCGGCACTTGATGTTCATGCAATATGTTAACATATGATGAGGGCTGATTGCAACACTAAAACACAGGTATCGGTCTGCATGTGCACTTCAATACTTTAAAATGAATCCTAAGGACAGTGTGTAAATATTGAGGTTCGACCTAACTGGAACCTTCAAGATTAAACTCCATATCGTTGGCATTGAAAGCGAGAGACAAGAGAAAACTTAGATAAACACCACCAATATTAACAATGAAGGTCGATTGGGACAACTGTAAATAACATGCATTTGCCTAATGCACTGTCATATATAATCAAAATATTTCAGATAAGTGCTTTATCCAAATTCCTACAAAAGCCAATCTGGTTCCCGCGACTTTTGTAACTGACAAGGAGCAAATGGTGACCATGCAATGGGGTTACCATCTATTAAGATATAGTGGAAAAGCGAACGTTGAAATGCAGGTAGGAAAGCACAGGGGTGGATCAGTAATAGGATGGGCTTACTGTGCTGCATATGGATCTCGGTGATGCTGGCTATTGGCTTTGGGTAAGCCTTAGTGGTTGTGGTGGAGTCGTGGCGGCCCCTTGAACCTCCGCCTCCGACGGACCCTGCCATAGCACAATAACATCACCACAAGATTCCAGAGGAGGTCAAAGATAGATCTGCACACAAACTACAGGCCTGCCAACTTGAATAAAAGTTGAACTATCCACTCACGGAACATTGAATGTCTGCATGAATAAGACTGGGGAAACTCAGATCTCTGTTTCACAAGCTTTTTCGAAATATATAAAAGAGTATATTCCATGAATTCAGCGTCATCGGACCAAGGTATTTTATTCCAAGAAGTAGCACAATGTCAGAGGGTGAACAGAAAATCTTTGGGAATTGTAACAATAGTACCACAATTTATGTACGACTGGTGAAATATCGAATGTCTATAACATGAAGGCTAGTGTTGAAGCAGATAATGTTAATTGCAGGCATTTTGAAATTTAACTTGAAAGGGGAAGGTTGATATAGAATAATAGCTCAAGGAGCAGTAAAATGGAATGAAACGAAAGTATTCTACACTGGTCCCATATAAGTACATTTCCCCAAGAGTAATTGGCAGGCCTATCAAAGTGCATTTACCATACGTTTCTACAGGTTAGTTGATAAACGGGTCCTAAATAGGAAAAAAAATAACAATAAGAAGCTTTATTTTCTTATTTACTGAAATACATTAACACCAATTTTGGGGCTTCTCGACTATCATCAAGATCTCTATATAAAACACAGTGAACAGACCTGAACTGGTTTCTACCACAGGCGATGTGTCATTGTCAGAATCAGACATCTCCATATCAATTGCTTCAGTGTTATCTTCCATGACAGGATACACGGGCGACTGTTCAGGAGAGGGAGCGTCAGGCTCAGGGGAGGGCACAGGACTAGGCAGCGATTTCCTGTGATCTTCCAGTTTCTTTCTCAGATTCATCACACGCATTCCAAAGTTTTTGTATGCCTACAAAAGGAAAATCGAGAAAACGCTCATTAAAACAAGACAGTAGATACGATTCGTTTCAACTTATGATATAGACTGGATATTTATCAAAATCACAGCTAGATGGGAAAAAAGATTAATTTTATTGTCTTGAACAAATCGGTGCTTATGAGAAAACATGAATTGATTAATAGAAATGCCAATTGGCAGAATTCCACCAATGCAATTAATAAAATTGTTCTTATTTGCTTGTCTCACATCGTAGGTAACGTGAGAAACATGTCAAAATGCATGTAATTGCTAAGTTCATGCAGACTTACATTGACAACAATTTTCGCTTCTCGGTATTGTGCATTGTAGAAGAGCTCACTCTGCTCCAGCAGTTCGATCAAAGAAACGCGCTCCCGCGCCTCGATCTCTTTGTTGGAAATGAACACCTCAAGTTTGACACAGCCATCCTCAAACTGCTGTGAGTATTCCCGACCTTTGTCGCGATCTGAAATTACGGCAAATTGTAGAGATGGATTATGAAAAGTGTTCAAAGGGTACCAGCTGAAGAGGAAATAAATCGATTCAATACACCCTGTCGCGAAAAACATATTTTCTCAACAATTATTCATGCAAAGCAGACCTTTGAGCTGTTTAATGTTCTCCAAGTTTGAAGCGTCAAGTCGGAGTTTGGACACGACGGACTCTTGCAAATTGTTTTCTGACTCTAAATTCGCAAAAGACGCTATCTTCTCAAGTGCTTTCTCCGGCTGTGGAAAAAAAAGAAGACAGTTTCAGATTAACGACTTGTCTTCTCTCATATCATTGGTGTGAATTCTTCAAACCTTCAACCAGAGTTGCCTAAGGTTTACACAATCAACATAATTGATAGTAAGCAGACCACATCTTACCCGGAACATGCACTTATTTTATATCTGCAATATGCTTCATAAATTGACAAAATAAATGAAGTAGAATTTTACCTGAAATTCTTCCAGGAACCGTGTGATCACAGATCTGCTCGTGGAATTAGCTGAAAAATTAATAGATAATGAGCCTACAGCAAATGTCCAGAAGAACCATAATAACTCCCAATTTCGGAATTTCATTCAGAACCGTTAGATTATACATAATCCATAACAAAAAAAACCTAAATAATATAGGGTTGGAAAAGTCGCTCCTACAAAATATGGTTGTCCAACATATTATATATTGGCTAACACCAAATAAAGGTGAAACCTGTGTTGTCCGCCGGACGCCCAAATATTCATTTTTGTCTGCATGGCTGACGTGGGTGGTGCGGACAACAGGGCCGGGGGACTTTTCCAACCCTGATTATTCATAAAATGATGTATCTTTTTCCCCCCAAATAATAGGATCAGTTCAATTGGACAAGCTCCTTATTTTATTATCGTAAAGATCAATGCACATTTTTAGGCAGGCTTGAAAAAATTGCTTCAACCCTGTTAGATAAAATTAAACAATAATTCACTGTTAGATAAAATTAAATAATAACTTACATATAATTTCTCCCAACTCCTCGATGAAGCTCTGGTCATAAACATTACGTTCTCCCCAAATCGTGAAAATTCGTTCAACATTAGGACGAATAGAAGGATCACTGAGGAAAAAAACATACACAAAATCGAAAGGTAATTTCTATACTTCACTCAATGCATATATATACACATGATACTGACAGTAACGGTAATAGATAGTTTAAGTTCGGGTGTTTTTGTTCAATTGAAGGCCAATAAAAAAATTAAATAAATGAAGGGTTTTTATTGAACGATTTGTTCATGATCAAACACGATAGAGATCTTATCTTAATGCATAATAGAGTTTCGAGTTCCAAACTGTAACACATATATGAGAACCTTTGTTTCTCCTAATAAATATACTTACCGAACTTGAATGACAGCTTCTTTTAATCGTTCTTTGAAGGCATCTTTGAAAACTATAGCATGTTTCCGTTTGCATGTTTGTACGATATCATTGCACAGGTAGAATAGGGTTAATTTTTGCTTTATCGCAGCTGAAATAAAATAATCATTTTGCTTTAAATAATGCAATTGAAGAATATTTCCATAAACAATACATATACTATGATATAGCGCCGTATGCCCTAATCTGTTATACTCATCTCTGATCAGATTCATCCCATACAGATAACAATTACTTTGCCTTGACGGGAGGTAATTTGCTAAAAGTGACAACCAAACAGTGACTGAGAGTCTTTGAATTAGTAGCGGGACTAGCCTACGGTAATATGTTTAACGGTTATCTATATTTTTATTAAACAAACTTTAACATGGTTGGTGAAGACAAAAAAGTAGGAGCCAAAGCAGCTTCAAACCTTTAGATGTTTTGATTCATTCAATCATTGGTTTTATTCCCATTAACATTGTAGATTTGGAAATCAGTCAATGCAGTAGATACTTTTCACGTTTTGTCTTGGCAATAGCACCTGTGAAAAACTGACCTCGCCCCCTACTGGGACCGAGCGGAGTCTGTCCATAGTGGTTATAGTATTATTTCCTATAGTAAATTTTAGCCTAGGAAGCCTAGTCAGACTATACTGACCCTATAAATTACAGTACGGTACTACGTTGACTGTGTAGGCCTAGACAGGCTATCTAACTTAAGGAAGCCGGCCCTAACCCTAGGAAGGAAAGGATCCCCCAAATTTTGATAAATGGCCTAGGCCAGAGGTGTTGAATAGACTGGTATCATGTAACCCTGAGGCAGAGGGATCTAGTTTGATTCTGAATACAAAATATCGTTCACAATGTCAATCTACGAAGAATTATGCTATTGATAAAAAATATCAGGGTGAACCCTAAAACCCAGACTAATGTTGCCGGACACGTGACTACGCCTACGGACTATACCGTGATCTATGCCATGGACATGGTCTTAAGGTTAGGCTTACCTTGGAGTACCGTAATAATTTATATTACTACTAATACAGTACTATTAAGCCTAATTAAGGGCTTAAGTTACAAAACCAATGCTAGCCTCGTAATGCATCAACATCTAGAAGCCTATATTCTAGATTCAGAAGCCAGGTTACCAAAGTTAGGCTAAGACGGCAATACAACTAGGCCTATAAATAATAATGTGTCTTTTTTTTCTGTGTGTGTGTGTGTGTGGGGGGGGGGGGGGGGGGGGGGGGGGGGGCAAGGCAAAGGCATAGCCAAAGGCTTCAAAAGTACGAGCAATGCCAATGAATTTCCATCAGTCACGCCCAATAAACAAAGTGATGCTAGTCTTACCTTTCTTCATAACCTTGAGCCATATGCCCACAATCTTCTCATGGTGTGCCTTGTGATGAATTACCCATAAGGATAGACTCTGGATGCTATCTTGTGTGTTGTTGACCTGTAGGAACTTACGCTCAACGTTAGCTTCGTTGAGTGACGCCATTTTTTCGTCAATCCACACTCGTGATCGTCATGTACGGGTTACTGATGACAATCGACAGTAATGTGAGCCGTAAATTAACAGTTCATCTTCAATGCAAATGAAGCAAAGAACCTTCGTTTCAACTCTTGTTTATCGAGTCGACTTGAAAACAATGAACATAATCCCTAAATGAATCCTTTACTTGCGGCAAAGCAACAACGTTGCAAGCAGGTCGGCCATGTTTGGCTGTCAGCACAGCGTGCATCTGGGTCAGGAGCGTTGTTGTGAAATTTGTCACAACATCTTGGGGTAAACTTTGTAATAAACAATATCCTGAAATATATTTGTAAAATTATTTCATCCTTTTCCAAGATAATTCTTAGAATAAAAAAAAAATTAAAACTGGATGTGCATTGGACGGGTTCCGGGTTACCTTTGTCTTGCCTGGTCCCCAAAATATGGTTTGCCAAACGCACAGTAGATGGCGAACCGGTCAAATGTTCGCGCCGCGCGGACCGCTAAACATCGTAGTTGACATAGCCTATAGTTGCGCCTTATGGAAGCATGGCATAACGGATGCCTAAAAGACAAAACAATGTTTTTTTTACAATTCATTACCGAGAATATAATTAATTTCATTGTGACTGTTTTATAGCTAGCCTATGCTATGTGTGTATGTCGGCGGGGCAGTTATACAAGTCATAACACATTTTCGTTAGATTATAAGTTTGTAACCCCATCACCCCGTTGCACTTTTGATACGACATACATTAAACGATTTTAAGGTGTCTTAACAGTATCGAAGACTGCATGGGGTCCTGCCCATCTCCCACAATGGCAAAGCATATTGTTATGAGTTCTGCTGTTAGTTTCTGCCGAATATAGCTAGAATTAAACAGCACCACTTAAGTTAAAGTAAATATAGTGTCAATTAACAGTTACGATAACATGGATACACCTTTGTTATCGAACACACACGTATATAGATCTAAGTGAAATGTACCGGTACTGGCTCAGAATCCAGAAAAGTATACCGCTTGAAGTGATTATTAATTGGTTAGATTTCAGCAGATCTGAACGCCTAATATTGTTTTTATATTTAAAAATAAAGGATCGTCGCAAAAAGGGCCCTCGCAAACCAGCCGGGAATTTCCCAGCTACTAAACTAAACGTTCAAAACCAGACCAAGAGTTGTCAGGCATTTTGCCTGGCTAGATCTGCTGTCTATCTTATGATTCCACATAAGATGACAGCAGATATTTAGATTTTAGGATTCAATTTTGTATTTTGTTACCTTTTTAATGGAATAAATGATAATCCCGGAGTTTCTACCTGCAAAAAAACCCTATGAACTTTGTTTTTTCTGATCGGAGGGCTTCCCCGGCCTGCCGCTATATATGACGTCATTGTGCTCATGGTCATGTGATCGCATCTGATGATCTGATTGGCTTAGAGCGGCAGTGGCTCTTCTCTGGTTGCTCGTCATCTACTTTTTGTTATGGCGGCCATTGTTGACAGCCCTCGCTTCGAATACGCGGTTAGCGATAACTGTTTAATTATTCATTAAATGAAACATTTTTCCATTTGAACCTTGCTCCACTCAAGTCAAGCTAGCTTCTGGGATTGGTTAGAAAGTTCCAGCAAAAAAAAAAGCATGAAAACAGGTCAATATAGAGCAAGGTCGGTATATACGTCGTTTCTCCCTTCGGTCAGGGCACCGGTCACGTGACTTGAGAAACATAGCAAAGCTATCAGCGGTAGGGTGCTGTTCGTCTAGAAGAAGATAGTAAGTATAAGCCCGTTATTCACTTGCACGACAAACGGTTACCGAATGTTGGTCACCTAACAATTTTTTATTTGTTTTCTAACATGTACTTATGGCCATACATGTATTTATGGCCATACCGAGGGTTGTCACGACCTTGGATACCTTCGGTTGACATATGCGAATAGTCTAGAGTATATTTGTACCTTTGAATTTATTTTATTTTGTTCATTTCTATGGATTTATGTATAATTAGCCATTTTTACTGAATATTTCAATTTGTGCGTAGTTTGTGGGTCCCTGATTTTGGTGAATAGTTTGACATTAATTTGTACATTTATTCTGTATCATTTTTAGTGATTTATAATTATTTATTGGTAGGCCTATTTTTTGGTGATTATTTCGACTTCAAAAAATCTCCCAATCGTGCAGTATGTTACACCATGCTGTAGCATACTTATTTAACTTAATATTTCTTTAATTAGATATGCCAAATATAGGCTTTAATATATTTCCATACATGTATATTCTTTGTGTATAATGTTAAAGTAATATAGCGGATTTGCCTGTTCTTTATTTAACTTTGGGTTAATTCTCACTGTGGAAACATATGCATACTTTATTAATGTCAATTTTATTCATTTCTGCTATTACTCTTTTGCATTCGGGCTATACAGGCTCTTGTAATTCTGTGACAAAGGCTAACAAAGGAAACCCTAACATATGGTAGGAGCCATGTGCACATACAGGCTCATTAATTATTAATGGAGAAATATGTTGTATCGAATCTCAGCGTTCCTTTGTCTGAGAAATAACATATATACCAACATTATATCATTTAATGTCTAAAATTCGATAAATGAATATAAATTACATTAATAAAGTATTCATATTTCCACAGTAAAAAGTAATTAACCCAAAGTTAAATAAAGAACAGGCAAATCCGCTATATATTACTTTAACAAATATGATCGGCGATAGAAATATATATTAACAAGGTAGACCAGTTGTATAAATAAACCTGGCTCGTTTATAAGGTAGTAGCCTAAAAACCCTTTAAAACAAAAAAAATATAGAATCGGTCACCCCTATAGGTGACCGATTGTCGGTCACCAAAAAGCCACTTTTTGTCGTACAAGTAAATACCGACCGACAGCAGCCACCAACAATGGCAGGTGACCGATTGTCACTGTGGTCATTTTGTCGGTGGTCAATTTGTCGTACAAGTGGATAACGCATTTATCATAGAAAATCCTAAGTTGACGTTAATGTTCAGATAGATTCATGTGGTCTTGTCTTCAGTTAACGGACAATGTAATCACGGGCGTCGAAGCTGGGTAGAACCAAAGGTTTCCCTTGAAAGCTTGACTATCCGTGACTTCTGAGGCCTGTAAAGAAGCAAATATTCACAAAAGAAGCAAATATTCACAAAAGAACATATTTATCATAAATGTCAACGAAAAAAAACATATCTTGACTATATCATACTTTTTAAAACTGAAATTACTTTTAGTAATAATGATTAGAGGTTTATTTTGTAATTAAATGTTAGAAGAACTGGAAAAAGTTTCAAATATGTAGGTACGGAAGGAAACTATCAACAGAATGAAATTACCTTAAACATCAATACTTTGGTTTCATTATCACAATCAATCACCTTCTCTGTTTGTTTATTCTCTGACGAAACTATGTGAATCGAGAGTTTCCCACGCTTGGGACCGTCTTGGGCGATGTATTCCTGATAAATGAAGCATATCACAAGTGGTTAATTTTGGTATACGGGTCAGACTTTCAGGAAATGTACAATTCGCCTTCACCAATCCTCTCAAGTAGCCCACATTTTAAGACAAAAATGAGCTTCAAAATGCAGTTTAACATAACAGAACTGATATTTTAAATCAATGTGATACCAAATATATTCAGATATACCTGGTATTCTTCATTTTTCAGCCACATTTAGCAGAATTTACTAAATGTGCAGAGCTGTCAATTGTGCATTTTCAGAAAATCTGACCCATAACCTATCAAAGTGAATTTTAAGAAAGGGAAACTAGGGTAAATAATCCGTTTCATAGAAATTCGCATAGAAATTGAGAGCATGTAGTTCATTCAAAATAGTTTACTACAAAAAGTTTTTATAATGATTTTTGTTAGATGAATATATATATGTAGTAGATCCGTCTGATAACAGCATGACAATGCTGCCAGTACCAATACAACCAAGCCAACGACAGCAGAGGGCATCTCAACAGGTGTCGGTTCCACCAGAAGGCAACATATCATCATCGCAATTCTTCACTGCAGACACCCTCCTGCAGATGGTAGGTGAAGAGTACAAGCTTTACAAGTGGGTGCGGGTTTTGCTTAAAGCCCAAACACCATTTAGGAAACTATAATTTTTTTTGCAAATAGCAAAAACTTTATAGTCTTCAGAGTATTTGTGAAGCATTATAATGATCAACATCATTATTTAACACCAGAAACATAAGAGAAGAAAGTCAGTTTCTCTCTTACAAGGAGGCAGCCATATTTGTGACCAACAGCGACACTGGTGGTAATTTATGTTTATTGATGACGTCACTGAACCACTAGGTGTGACTGGTCACTCTACTCAGCACATATATGAACAAACATTGGACTTACAACTGCTTAGTTTAACGCATTTGTATATACATAATTATATGATGTATATACAGTGAGAATGTTTGGATATTCATATTAGTATATATACAAATTATAAATATGCCTTAATTCACCCCAGAGACCCCTAATTTGTGAGTGCAAATCTCTCCCTGCAACTCAGAAACTGGATGCCGTAAGCGTAATAATGGCGGCGACGGCGGCAATGTTTTGACACTTTCACTCCTCTCCCCTGTCTCACCCTAACCCTCAGAAGCTTTAACACCTTTCCCTGCATTTGTCAATGGCAGATATTTTCCCAGCCTAACCTTTTTATATAGAGCATCATTCATTTACATATGAATATGGCTCAAATCAATTGAGGAAAGATAGGACTGTGTCCATTCAGGCACTGCTGCCTATTGTTTATGTTATGGGTATGAGGGTATGTAACGTCACTCCCAGTCACATGACTTATAGCAATGGCGCTGACCATGCAAGGTGTCTGCTATGATTAAAGTCCATGTAAAATAGCTCTCTTCTTCCTTATCAGATGAGTATTACATAAAATACATATGCAGGAGTGTTACATATGATTTACCCGCTTAGAAAATGTATACATAGATACCCATGTTGTTTCGGCTTTAAGAATATGGACTTGGGCCGCGCTGCGGAACAAGATACTTTTGTTGTTCAAATTACACTATTTGCTTATAATTGTGTTTCTGGGTCAATAAACTTGGTCAAACGAATTTACCCTCGTTTGTTAAGTCCTTTCACATAACTCGCAACTTGTGCCCACGAATCAGCAGTTCACTACATATATATATTATATATTCATGTAAAAATGACCAGTTTGACACCTGACTATTCACTTCATTCATTGAGTTCTTTGGAACTGGAAGCAATACAAACCTGATAAAAAGCGAGGACATCGACCTTTGTCACCGACTTCACCTTGAACATAACTACATGATACAGGGGAGGTATTTATGACGTGAAATCATTATAAAGACATTTAGCTACTTTAATGGTAATTATCCACCTAGAAATATTGCAAACCTTTTTTTCAAAAATAAAAATATCTGACCAAAGAGATGAAAGTACTTATTAGATATTCTTAATGTTTACATTCGTTGGAATCGGCTTGAACTCATCTTTTCAAATATGATGATATCTCAAAATCTAATTTTCGCGACTTATGAGTCATTTTCCTGAAACATATCATAGTCAGGTAGATTGGTGCAAAAAAATGCAAGAATTGTTCAAATTGGTATTAAATCATGAAATTTGGTACAGTGATAGATTTTGGTATGCTGATTAATTTTGGATATTGACCCATTCTGAAAAATTGTTTTCTTGGGTTCTGTTGCCATGGTAACATTTTTTCAGTGAAATTTTGGCCATTCCCTCGAAATACTGAATTCTAACAAATAATTTGATGTGGTATATGCACACAAAGTAGTCTATGGAATAGTTCTCTAATTTTTCGAATTATTTCGGTGAATTATATGGTTGCTAGGCTATGTATGGTTGCTAAGCAACTGATAATATACTGAAATTTCTTCAAAATGGCTCATTTTATGTATATTTTGTGGGGTAAGGCAATTATTTATGTTCTAGAATGTAACATTTATTTAATGATAACATTTTCAGTGATATGCTTCATATCACTGAGCTGTATTCAAATCAAGTAAGTGGGCTCTGATTGCCTCTATAATCAGAAATTCTCAATCCCCCTGTTAACAGCTGTGATTATGGTCTTGAGGGATGGCTGCTAAACGTTCTACCGATCTTTTTAGTCTGTCGAACAATGCCAACTCAGGCGAATTCGCAGCATCTTCCATAGCTTATATTCTGATAAAATGTTCAAATAATCTCTCCATATTCAGGTAAGAACTCGATTCTTCATGTGAGATTTTATAAGTCCAAGATCGAACGGGTTGTCCGCCAGTGTTAAGGTATGATGGAAGAATACAAACGAACATGTGGTCTTCGTGAGAAGAGCGAAGCAACTGATTTAATGAACTAGAATCTGTACACATGTTCCTTCAGGATGTGGGTAAAGAGTAGGGGGCGGAGCCCTTACGTAATACCTATGGCTTAGCATGAATAAGTAGACTTGCACAGTACTGGGTAGCTAAGCATAATTAGCGATTTTAGTAATGAGATAATATAATTAATAGGTGATAATTGATAGATAATGAGGTTACACCATGTTACGTAATGTTACATAACAATAGCTGTGGCTTGGTGGGTGAGTGTACAGAGCTTCTGCTTCTCAAGCCAGAGGCCGGGGTTTGATTCCCAGCAGGAACTCTTGGTTTTTTTTCAGAACACCATGCAGTTCTCCCAATCAAAGAAGTGACATACATGTACTTATCTCTGTTGCAGGGATATTTATTATATGATTTTAATTGACATTGTTATTCTGATGTAACTGTAGGCACTGCAATAAACAGTTTGTACATAAAAAGAGTTCATTTTCCAGCATGCACAAAAAGGTATTGACAAGAGTACAGATTGAGGAAGCCTCAATCCTATAGTACAGATGGCAGCACCAAGGGTAGTAGTATACTGAATCATAGTTGTAGCCCTGGCTAAGGTATTGATTGATACTTTATTGCACTGTGATGGGGGGTCAGGACAGTTGTTTTCATTTTTTGTTCATTGCTTGGAGTGACAAATAGTCCCAACAAGACATTTCAGCAAAAAATAATGACTTTTGAGTACCTTGTTAAAAAAACCAGAAATACAAAAAAAATCCCATTTTCCTCTACAACATTAGAAAATTGAAAGTGGGTCTTCATAGGCATTCCTGTCAACCACCCACATACCAAATTTGGGGCCTTTTCGAGAACCTTTATATAACTTCAGGAAAATGAAGCAAGTAAGACTGTGATTATGGTCTTGAAAAAAAATGTCCTCAAATTCTCAAGAAAAGTTGTTCAGGTGTTCTTTACATTTATGCCATTACATTGCCAGACAGAAATTGGCAACTTTACATTTTTCACTTCAATTTTAGGGGGGTTAAAACATTCAAAGTCATGTAATTACTATGTAAGGAGTCATAGCCAACATATGATTTACTTGTAATATATGTTGCTATTAAATGCCTAACCTGTGCCTAAGATCTAGAGCTAAGGAGCTAAAATAGGACAATTTGCTCCCTGATGGCAGCTATATTGGATTTTGAGCACACCTGTACAAGGAGGTGACCTCAACACCATGCCGACTTGCAGATAAAAATGTCTGAGAATGCACATCTTTTTAAATTATGACATATTCTCAGTCCCTTACCCATCAAATAAAATGGAATTTAATAGTAACTAGAAGCCCCCATCTATCACAGGTAGCAATTATTAATATAGATTCCAGGGGTGATGCAAGACAAAGCAAATAAACATATATATAGTGTTATAATAGTTGTAACAAAGGAGTGAAGAACTTGTAGAATATGAAGTGATGTTTATTGCCATGAAATATGATGGTAAATACCTTGATGTAATAGGTATGACAACTAACTAGAAGATGCGTGATACACCTGTTATATAGTTGAGAGAATTACCATAAGGTAATCCCTTAAAGCTAATTGGCAGGTGCAGGGCGACCAATAGAAATACATTATAAATCATTAATGGGGCAGCGCCCAGACATTAGGACCTCGGTAGAAAGTTAAATTTTAGGGGTGGACACAATGAGGTATAAGATATTATCCCCCATTAATTACTAATTCGCTCCGCCTAGGAGTTATTACATTAATAAACGGTGTTGTAACGTAATAGTTATGAATTATACAACAATAGAGATAAGGCTGGGGCGTTACATAACATATAATAGAGAAATATGAAAAGGGGGCAATATTTGCTAGTTACACCCATGGGAATATTAAAATTGAGTTGCACAATATTGAATACAGGTCAAAGTTGCCGTCCCTAGTATTAATATTGGATGGTTCTTTCGAAATTACATTGAGATTAGTTCCCAAACACACTATTATCGATCTCTTACTTAATGGAAAGTTCAATAAATATCTAAATTCAGTGATTTAAGAACTGACCAGATCATGGTCAAGTAAAAGCCAAGCTATTATTTGGTTTTGGAATTGCCACTAGTTAACAATAGGTGGCAGGGCAGTGTGGCCTGTAGCCTGTAAATGGGTAAACAGGCTCCTGTATCCTCTGATCTTATTGGCCGAGGCAGGTCACATGTTATGTGGGGCTATGACTATAGAGGGCAGGACAGGGTTTTAGAAATGGTGGCAAGTATATTTAAATCTACTGGTGGTCACCAATACTCAAATACTCAAATATCATTCTTAAACATTAAGAAAGAGACCCAAACTCTTGGGACAAGGTTGGGTTAAATAGTTGGGAAATAGTTAAACAAATTAGAGAACTATTCCATAGACTACTTTGTGTGCATATACCATATCAAATTATTTGTTAGATTTCAGTATTTCCAGGGAATGGCCAAAATTTCACTGAAAAAATTTTACCATGGCAACAGAACTCAAGAAAACAATTTTTCAGAATGGGTCAATATCCAAAATTAATCAGCTTACCAAAATCTATCACTGTACCAAATTTCATGCTCTAATACCAATTTGAACAATTCTTGCACCAATCTACCTGACTATCAAATATAAAGTGAAAATCGTTAGATAACTCGGTGAAGACCTGCTAATGATGATGTAAATTATAGAGCAGCTTTAGTTACAAAAGCTGTAAGAACATAACTGGCAAGATTGGACTATAGGTAATTGCACTAAATAAGGCCCATGACATGGACACTTATAGAAATATAAAATTCAACCATTTAATCTGTAATGTGTAACTTATAGTTTGGTATACTCATAATTCTAGAGCCATACTTGAGATTGGAATTGCATTTTTTAATTGAAATCACTGATGTAACCATGGCAACCAAGTAAGCAAAACTATGCTCCGTTATTTGGTAATATCATCACTCTGGCCATATTTTGGGCTCTATTTGCCTTTTAACTAGTATTCCAATTGAATTTACATTACTTTAATTTCATTTCATATCTTCTTAGAGCCAATTATTTGAGAATTCAATATCTACAATACATCATATCATCAATGGAATTTGGACATCAGCCTTATGGAATAATCTGGGAGGTCTACCATTCTGAGTAAAGACAAGATGTTTCCTTATCTTGGATGTCTCCCCAAACTATGCCGAAATTGGTCATTTTTTACCATTTCGACGCTCGACTCCTACTGTTTTTATTCCTTGGGACAATATTGGAATCACTCATGTGATATATCCTCAGATGCGGAAATTTGTTTATCACAATTTACTGAGATGAAATTAGTTTTCATCAATTTTTCATGAAATGAGAGAGATTTAATTGCCACAAGGTCCTTATGTTTTTACAATTTCAAAATCTTTCAGAAACAGTTGCCATGGCAACTTGACCATCAAACAATTTCTAAAAAGTGACAGTTGTACCAAACCGCTTCCCACATTGTAAGCTCTGATAATATATATACTTGTTCAGAACTCGCATAAAAAAATAAAAAACTATTAGGGTTCAATTGAAGGGATGTCTGGAAACATAATGTTTATGGGCCTTATTTAATGGTTTGGGCTATAATAAACAATATCATTCTTTCTAATGGACTATTTACTGCATTAGTCTGCAGCAATTTGTTTTGTTGTTGGGAAGACTGGAATTGCCAGGCACAAGCATTTTAAACTTTTAAAAAAATGTTAGCAGTTGAATCTTGATTGCATGTAGACCCTGGACTCACCATTACTTTAAATTCAAAAGTATTCTAAGTACTTTGACACCTTTTCACATGGATTTAAATTCGCGCAGCAAGGAAGCCTCACACTTTGTTTATATAATAATTATAGTTTTTTTCTGCAATTTTCGCGGACACCCTTATGTGCGCAAATATAAATCCTGCGCGAACATTAATACGTTTACAGTATTACAATTTTTTAGATCTACTATACCATAATGATGTTTGGATAAACTCGGTGATCAAAAGAAGTTTTCAACCAGGCCTCATCTTGGTGTGGTGCTTGATGAAGCGTGACAAACCCGCGGCCGTGGCCGTGGCCTACTCTTAGGGTATCATCAGTCACATCAGACCCCTGGGGTTCGGCAAGGACCATAGTACGGGACCCAGGCAATCTCGACCTGTTTGCATAGAAAACATGTTGTAGGCCTAAAACCAGTGACTGATTCTCGTAGATATTGATCCCCTTGACATGATTATGAAGAAAAATCTTAGCTAACTTACGAATTCTATTACCTGTAGTACATTTTCTATTTACATACTTTCCTCCCTAGCTTCTTGGGTTGGATTCACGACCTCTACTTTTGCACAACGGAACTAAACAAATACTCGTCCGCGACTCCCATGACCTCTACTTTTGCATACAGGAACTAGGCCTACCAAATACTCTTCAGAGGTGTGGGTGGGTGGGGGAGGGAGAACTGGCGCCATTGGCGCCGTATACGGTACATAGAGAAAGCAGTTTGCTGCTCTTCTATCCGGTAACCAGTATCATGATCGTCACCCCAAGACGCAACTCGGAGCCGCTACTCACTGAACTTTTGTGTTTTTTAAAGGTTTTATTCAATACTAGCAAAGTACCCGTCCTCCTACACTTCTCTCCCCACACTTCCCCCTCTCCCTTGTTTCCCTCCCACTCTTCTCCGCTTTCATACCTGTTTTTCTCTCCTAACCCCATCTCTGATTCCTCCCCTCTCCCTCCCCTCTTACTCATGCTCCCCCTCCCCTCTCTCCCTTCCCCTACATCCTCTCCCTCCTCTCTTTCCCCATCTTCTTGGACGGTCACCCTCTCTCCCCACACTTCCCCCTCTCCCTCTTTTTCCTCCCCCTCTTCTCTGTCTTTCATACCTCATGCTCCCCCTCCCCTCCCCTACATCCTCTCCCTTGCCTCTTTCCCCCTGTGTTTTCTCTCCCCCTCGATCCCCCTCTCCTATTCCCCCACCCTCCCTTTTCTTAACTCTCCCCCTCCTACACCCTCTCCATTCCCTCCCTCTCTCCAATACCCCCACCCTTTCCCTCCCCTCTCCTTCACTCCCACTCCTCTGCATGTAGTTAGTTCCCCCAGAAAGGTTGTGGAAAATGACATAGTGTCTCACAGGGGCTTTCCCAGGCTATAAATAGTGTAGAGATCCCATTTTAAAAAAGGCTTCAAAATCACATTTTCACCCCAGATACCTTTACAAACCACATATAATGACCTCCAGACAGGGTCGACGGACCTGTAGAGACCAACAAAGTAGATGGGGAGACCCCAGATTCCGAGAACATGTGAAACAAAGAAACCCCTCTTTCCTACCTCTTTTTCGTAGAAATCGCTCTACCCGTATATTATATGGATATCCTGCTGTCGAGGCTTCTACAATTCTAAGGCTTGATATTTGTGTCCCTTATTGTCCAGGCAATTCATGGTTCGACCCACCACTAATTGTAACAGAATTTATTTTTGCAGGAATGTGTAGACTAAAGTCCCCTTTATAACACATCAAAAATCTACGCTAGGGGGCGCTCGTTTCACGTTTTCTTGAATACCGGCCGAGATATCAATCCTACAGGTTTGTACGTAAAAACCATTTGTAGACAACAAAATTACCTTTCATTTGATGTATGACACATTATTGTAGCTTTAATATATGTGAAGTTAGATCATTTTGAGTTTTCGGTAAAAAAATTTCACTGGCTGAAGGCATTGAAAGGAGCCATATTGCCCGTTGTCTGTCTGTCATGCCCCTTCCTCTTGTCAGCCTACCTGTTGTTTTCATGGTCCTCATGAGGCATTGTTCAATCACTAAGTCAGGCCATAGCCCAGACCAAAAGCGATGACTTCCACGCACAACATGATACCCTTCCTGAAATTTGGCATATACTTGTGGATTTTCTATCTGGAGTGCATTCATCCTCTGTAGATATATCTGGACAGATTTAGTATACAGATTGTGGCCAGCAGTGGCAAGATAAAGTAGCATCTCCGATAAGGTATGAAGATGGAGGTTCCAGTTACCAATGCGTTCTGCTTTGATGAAAGTGCGAAGAATTTTGATCATTTCCATGTATTGAAGCCACAACTTAGCTTCTGCAGTTCTTCTATTTGGCTTCTGATCTTTTTGTCAACAGGATCCAAAATAGCAATCAAATCAAATCAAAGGTTACAGTGTGGTACTTGGCAGATTCGGAATTAGGAGATTCTGGAGATCTGGAATCCATAAAAACATTGGTATAACCCTAGCATCAAGGTTCAATAAATAATTATCAAATTTACTATTAAAAATGAAGCCATGCCATTGGCTCCATGGGCTTTGCATTGCCCGAATCAATGCCGAATCTTCCACAAACTGCAAGGAATGTGGAGTATTAGCAATTGGGAACTGCTGTCAAAAGTAGTGCCCCGATGCTCGAACAAAAATAATTTTTTAGCAGTATGCAGCTCAGCTGATGGCCTACTTGCGTAATGTGCCCTGCAGTGTTGTTTGTTTGTCTGCCTTGTGGTTGGAGGATTTCTAGCTGTACAGACGTAATAGCATAGTATCTATGGCTCGGCTAGAGGGAGCCCTGGATGTATGTTCCCGCTAGTGCCTAACTCTGTTGTTTGTGGGAAGCCCTGAGCTGATGCCTGGGTTACTTACTGCATGAGATCGACTGTTTGGGAGCTGTGTGTGTTGTGTTGGTCAAGCCTTTGTTCAGGGCTTTCCCCTTGACTTATGTGGCCTGCAGTCTCTCATCCCATCTTATTTGTTTTGTCTGCTTTGTGGGGTGCGTCTGTTCCCCAGTCCCCGCACTTCCTATACAGGGTATATTGAAATAATATTTTATCATTTCTTGATATATTACAGTTTGATAAAAATAAGGTATCGAGACATTTCAATATGGCAATGACAATTGTTTGTGTAATATTCTATGTATCCAGGGGCAAATTAGGGTTAAAACACTGGTGTTGCATATATGGCTAATTCCACCAATTTGACAACATTTGGCCCCCTAGACCCCCCCCCCCCCCCCTGGGTACGCAAAATAATTTTTACATTAATCTGTTGATTTGTTATTTTTTATTATCCTTATATATATGTGCATTGAACTACCAAGTATGGAACCATTCTGATTATTAGTAATTTTTTTACAGGGGGGTCGAAAAATAGATCCTAAATATGAAAAAAAAATGCCAAAAATAGAATGTCGAATAATGGTTCATATTTCTACATGAATTAGAATTTAGATAGAAATAAATAAAAGAAATATGCACATGATGTATTGAACTATTGTGTACTTGATAGGTCTCGACATAAGGGTGATAACACATTTTAGTTTGTGAAAATATTCTAACTAGAAGAAAAGTTATAGCCAAATAACCATTCAGTAATGGTAATCATAATGGCAGCGGTAAGGGTGACAGGTCATTGACCCTCTGCCCATATATAATGTACACACATTATATAACTCATTATATTTAGAATACCCTCGTTTACCTTTTGAAGTTGACTTGAATACTTGTACTGATTGTTCCTGTTCTGTTTAAGTATTTAGAGGCAAAGATTTTAAGGATAAAGGTTCTAATATTATATATATGTGTTAGGGATACAATTTGTGACATTTTGTGATGGCAGACGTGACGTAGACGACGTGACAAAGACGACAAAAGCGTGACGAAGACGACAAAAGCAATTTGGAGTAAAAATCATGTAAAAACTACTCGGAAATTATTAATTTCGGTCTACATAGATTGCTATTAAGCAAAGTTAATAATGAACGTCAAATTTAAAGTTTGTTATTAAATTTATACCTTATAAGGCTCTAAAAACCCTATGAAAGGTGTGACGTAGATGACAGGTGCTAAGGTACCCACCACCTTTTGCTGCCATGCTATTTCTCTGCTATGATTCAAGAAAAACTCAAATCAATACATTTGATGTTCTATACATATATCCCGTGTATTTCATCATTATTCATCAAAATTTGATAATTTTTTTTAAAATTTACTCCACCCTACCCAGGTAACTAATTGACGTTACCTTAACGGCTATTTAACCTACATTTTAGAGCAACTATACGTTAATGGTTAACGTTAATCTTCACGTGAATGTGTGGACTCAACTTTGCGCAATATTAACGTCAATCTTAACATCAATCATACCATCTTTTTTGTGCAATCTTAACGTCAATACTAACGTAAATCTAAACGCCAATTTTGCGCAATATTGATGTCAATATTAAGGTGAATCTTAACACCATTTTTACGCAATCTTGATGTCTATATTAACGTGGATCTTAACATTAATATTAGCCTAGGATTTACGTTATTATTAACCTCTATTTGGGCAATAAAATTAACGTTAATTGGGGTGTTGATTTCATTCATTTTATTAACATTAATATACAGTTCATAGAGTTTGGTCAGTTTGGTTCACCACTTTTTTATTTACCCTCAGAAAATC
Organism: Sthenelais limicola; assembly: GCA_942159475.1. NCBI lineage: Eukaryota > Metazoa > Annelida > Polychaeta > Phyllodocida > Sigalionidae > Sthenelais > Sthenelais limicola. Next base: position 107,431,550 of record OW804096.1, on the reverse strand, counting down.
ATCATTTCATCATTTTTTTGTGGACTTGTTCATGCAGTCGTAGACTCAGAGCCTATCAGATCAGGTATAAGATCACTATGTCAAATCAGTATGTTTCCTCCTGGCTTTCCTGGCCAGGAACTGGGCCAACTGGCCGTCCTAAAGGGAGTTTTATGGACGTTTGCAGTCAGAAGTGAAAGGTATCCTATGGCATTCCCTGTATTTGAAGGGATCTCCGTCTTCTAGACTGCACACCAGCTTCTGTAAAGAATAAAATACAGCTGTAGTCAGTACAATGCATCAACAGTTGTTACATTTCAATAAGTATATTCTCCTTATATTGACCCTTAGACTATTTAATTAATTCCTAGATATTTTTCTGCATTTACTCTTTATTTCCCCACATGTTTCTGTATATATGATATATGCAATACATGTATTTTATAAATCGACCAATGGAAGCTTGCTGAGCTAGCTGGTCTGTGAGCATATGAATGTTTATTTAAGGGCTTACTGAGGGCCGCCAACGGCCGCCCCTGGACTATTGTGGGTTCTACAATCAGATAGCTTGGCCTTGTGCCTTACATGTAATCAATATAACTTCCTGTAATTCCCGCCTGTAGCATCCTCAACCATAACCGTTTTCTGTACTAAGAAAATAAAACAAAGGGTTTAGAGGTCAGGGGTACAAGTTGAACGTGGCAAAATCATAGGGTTCCTTTATGGCGGACTGAGGCCATAGGAAACCAAGAAATCGAATAATTATTGAGTCAGTTATGCAGACAATTTAATCAATGCTAGCAGCTATAGCGGCCTTTATAATACTCCCATTAAATCTTGAACAAGGTTAAATAAAGTAATAAAATTACTGAGAGACACAGGGAGGATGAAAAGAGGACAGAAAGAGAGAAAGAAAGAGGTCGGGAAGAGAGAAAGAGGGAGAGACTGAACTAAAGACAAAAAGAATGAATGAAAGAAAGAAAGAATGAATAAATGAAAGAAAAGGAAGAGAGGAAGTGTGACACAGAAAGAGAGATTGAAATACCTTTACATACTTACCATCACTGGGATAATGATGTTCATATGAGCAGCAAGTAAAAAGGTTGTCTGCCCCTGTGTCCGCCCAATGAGACTGAACTGGTCTTGTTGGTCTGCCCAAAGAAAGTGGTCTGCCTGTGTTTGGGCAGTGGACGGGGTGGAGGCAAACTGAAACCACAGGGACGCCAACAGGTGGCCTGGGGTATATATGACGATATGGTATGTTTTGGCAAACAGTTGAAAGACTGGTAATGGTTAAGAATCACTGAATCAATGGATTTCTAGCTACTACGATGTCTGTAGTTATCAACTGTCCCTTATTTTTATCATAAAGTCCTCATCAGGGCTAGGCGATTGTGTGCGTATAACATAGAATATGGAATTGTAGCATTTGGATTCGAATGTAGAAGACTGATGATATTGTTGCAATTGTATTGAAATGTATTGTTAGCTAACTACTGACTGACGGAGATGTAGTTGAATAATATGTAAAGGCTGTAATTATTGACATTAATTATTCATGTAATGTAAATTAATTGAAATTCTAAAGATTGCTAATTTTTAATGATTGGATGATTGAAGATTAGAGGCGACGCAAGAAAACATCCACATGGTAGACAGGCGTTTTTTGTTAAACATTTATAATTGTACGGCCATATTTGTAATAAAAAAATAAATATTCATGTTGGGGTATTAATGTTAGGTTACCAATAAAGTAACGTTAATAATTTGATGTTGAAATGTAAACGTTAACTTGACCAGTAAGTTAATGTTAATAAGTTAACATCAATTAATGAACGCAAAGTTAATGTTGATAATATGCAAGTATATTGATGTTAAAGTATTGATGTAAAGTCACCATCAAATTAACGTTGATAAGTTAACATCAAGAAAATTCATGTAAAGTTAATGTTTGCTTAACGCTAAAATAGTAACGTGAACTAAATTCACGTGAAATTAATGTTAAATTCACATCACCATGTTAACGTTGCTAAATTAACCTTCCATTAACGTTAACCAACGTTATTTTAACGTGAATTGTTACCTGGGTAGGCACACAGCGTGACGAAGACGACATGGGGGTACCCACACAAACAAATTCTTTGGCTTTTGGCCAAAAACAACTTTTTTGCAATTTATTTTACACAGATCATGTTCATGTAACCTACTATCACAACATATAAAAAAAAATGTTCAATTTTGAAGATTATTTAGAAATTTAGCAATTGCACCGACTAATGGCAGTTTAAAAAAACAATTTTTGCCCCCAGAATGGGATTTTGAAATAATAATAAAAAAAAAATTGGGCTAAAAATGCCAAAAATGTGGTTCCACAGGTTGGTAGAACCATCCAATCAAAAATAAATATCAAATTAATGGTAATTAATTTGTTTTAAGCCCATTTTATCACTTTCCATGGTTGGGGGCCCAATGTTGTCAAATTGGTGGAATTGGCCATATAGCGTTATAATGGTTGTAACAAAGGAGTGAAGAACTTGTAGAATATGAAGTGATGTTTATTGCCATGAAATATGATGGTAAATACCTTGATGTAATAGGTATGACAACTAACTAGAAGATGCGTGATACACCTGTTATATAGTTGAGCGAATTACCATAAGGTAATCCCTTAAAGCTAATTGGCAGGTGCAGGGCGACCAATAGAAATACATTATAAATCATTAATGGGGCAGCGCCCAGACATTAGGACCTCGGTACAAAGTTAAATTTTAGGGGTGGACACAATGAGGTATAAGATATTATCCCCCATTAACCCATTCAGGGTGGGGGCAGTTTACACATATTTTTGCCTGGTGGACGGGGGCCCTTTTCCCCCTTTTTGGGCTTCAGGACGGGTGTTTAACATGAGGTTTAGGGTTTAAAAACACTTTAGGAATATTTTCTTCAAATAATATGTGTCATATGTACATCGTTTAATAGGTGTAAACAGTTATTGATCATATTTTTTCATAATTTCTAGAATTTGGTCTTCAATAATTAAAATAATGGGTCTCAATTGGGTGCAATATGGGGGCAACCTTGCTCCAAATTCACTTTCCATCATTTACATATGTTAGTTATGACGTCATCATTATTGTCTCCATGACAACACACCTATAAAAATATTTCTAATGTGTTTGTATACATATATTTCAAATTTCATCAAAATCCGTTCATTTTTTATTAAGTTATGCCCCCTTCAATTTATATAAAAAATTGATGCCTTGAGGCATCACCCCGTCCCCTGGGCCAAATTATGTGTGATGCCTTGAGGCATCAGCCCGTCCACTAAGCCATTTTGATGTTGATGCCTTGAGGCATCAGTCCGCCCTCAATGGGTTAATTACTAATTCGCTCCGCCTAGGAGTTATATTATATTAATAAACGGTGTTGTAACGTAATAGTTATGAATTATACAACAATAGAGATAAGGCTGGGGTGTTACATAACATATAATAGAGAAATATGAAAAGGGGGCAATATTTGCTAGTTACACCCATGGGAATATTAAAATTGAGTTGCACAATATTGAATACAGGTCAAAGTTGCCTTCCCTAGTATTAATATTGGATGGTTCTTTCGAAATTACATTGAGATTAGTTCCCAAACACACTATTATCGATCTCTTACTTAATGGAAAGTTCAATAGATATCTAAATTCAGTGATTTAAGAACTGACCAGATCGTGGTCAAGTAAAAGCCAAGCTATTATTTGGTTTTGGAATTGCCACTAGTTAACAATAGGTGGCAGGGCAGTGTGGCCTGTAGCCTGTAAATGGGTAAACAGGCTCCTGTATCCTCTGATCTTATTGGCCGAGGCAGGTCACATGTTATGTGGGGCTATGACTATAGAGGGCAGGACAGGGTTTTAGAAATGGTGGCAAGTATATTTAAATCTACTGGTGGTCACCAATACTCAAATACTCAAATATCATTCTTAAACATTAAGAAAGAGACCCAAACACTTGGGACAAGGTTGGGTAGGGTATTTGAGATCTAAATAAGTGAAATTTGAGATTTGTATAGGAAATCGCTGGGAGAGCAGCTTTAACTAACATGCAAGTTGGTTGAATGAGCGTGAATATTGTATAGCAACGAGTGCAATATTCTAAGCAACTGAAACCAACAAGTTTCTTTACAGATTTATTATACATGCTTTCAATCATGAAAATAGAAAAAAATCAAGTCATAACTTAGTAAAAAAACCCACCAGATTGGTTGCCATGACAACCCCATGTAAATCACTAGTGAAATGTGCACTGTGCGTAAGTCACTTTAGATTTGTTTTCAGAGCAATGCGTGTATATTAATATATAATAGTTACACAATAAAAGTTTAACAGTAGAGATATAGACTTTGAGATTAATATGGTCACAGTACCACGTAACCTTATGTAATGATTACGCAGTTTAAAAAAAATAATGATTAGCATTAATTGAAATATAGTGGCAACAGTGCCCTGTCACATTACCTAAAAAGTTACGTAACTAAAATAATTAAAGTTGACAATTAAACAAGGCAAACGATGCTCCGTGGTTGCACTCACCACGGCAGCCATCATACTTTTATCTAGGTCATTCCGCTCTTGCCTCCCCGCGCACTCACTTAGGCAGCGTTGTGACGGCGGGACACCAATTCTAGCCTTATCACTTCTCTTAACAAGGTAAAAACTTAGATTTAGATTTTAGACAAAAAATGAGGTACAACAATAGGGTCCGTTGGAGGGGGGGGGGGGGGGTGCGGACTTAGCGAAAATGGTAGAAGGGGGTCTTCAATGGGCAGGTAAAGAGAAAAGTATATCGAAGCATTTCCGATGGTCCTTGGACGTCTAACATGCATCGAAGGCAGTGCGCTTTTCTATCAACATAGTTAATTTCCCAGAAGGGATTATAACTGATGTTAACGAAAGATACTAGGAGATGCTATACAATGGAATTATCCAGTCTCAATGATAATGTGGGCCGTACACTTAGACCTGTTTTAAGGATTAGTAGGGCTGGGTTAGTTTTTTAATTAGTAGGGTTAGCACCTCCGTTTTATAGATATTCAATTCTGTGTTTCTGCGTTTTCTGTTGCAATTTGACTGGAAGTAATGTTGTGTCATATTTGGTCAGACATTAGACATGCTCTCTATATAGTCTATTAATAAAATAATATCATAAAATTAGACATTTATTCCGTCATCATAGAAAATATCCAAGAAACGTGGGAGATGGGCGAGATGGCCGAGTAAGATGGAAACAAATCCGAGCGGAAATGGCAATCCAAATGAAGTGCTTTGTCTTCCCTATGTGGGTGGTTCTTTGTTGTTACTTATTTGGCGCGAAAATCAGGGCGCTGACTCCCCTTTGGAGACAATCCCTGAACGTACAGGCTTATCATAGTCACCAGAGTGACAAATGATGCACCTAAATAACGAGTCAAACTGACTACGATTTAGAGTCAGAAAAAGGTATGAAAGAGTTTTAGAAAGCGCTGGACTTGCATTCAGAGTCAAATGACTTGTTTAGGTTTCTCTGTGTAATACATGTCTATGATTAATTTTTGGGTATGTGTAAACATTGCTGCCATATTTTCTTAGCATTTCTACATGCAATAAACCCGAACGAAGGCAGGACCAGCAGGGGGCACCAATGAGAAGTGTAACCAGGTCTGAGATATAAAAACCCTCAGGAAAATGGTTGGAGGACCCCTGGAGTATCCGGCTGGACTTCACTTCAACCACATAGATCTACTACAGACCATTACCTTCTCACTGGGCGAGCCTATGCTAGTCTGGCATTTGATCAGCTGTACATACAACCCATTCAAGTGACCTTCATGCGTACACAGTGGCCAGGCATTGGGTTGATGGGATTTGATTTGATAGCATTTGATTTGCTTTTCAAGACCGGATTCAGTTATTAGAGTTTTAATGTTATTATATTGTTGTTGCCTGTTTCCATATTGAACGCTTTAACACTGGATTGTCCATATTCAGTCATCTGCAAGAAACACTAGCATCCCCATACCAGTCCTCGAACTGTATTTACTCTACCAAACATTTAGCAAACGCCTTAAATTAGCTCCAGTAAGAGGAAGGTCTCACACAAGATTTGGCTGTTCAGACACCTTAGAAGCAGATTGAACAGGTATTTAAGTTCCCAGGTCTACAAATCAATAATACTACCAGTTATAGACCAATCTTATATATTTCACGACTCAGCACCAAACACAAATCTTAAATTCTAAATTCTTAATTCTTTTTAAATCGTTGAAAACATAACACTGGTTATAATTAGAAAATGTGAGAATATGTGAAAAACTGGAAAATAATATTTATATGTCTATCATCGAACACCACTATGATATTTCTTGCTTATGAATAACTTTTATACGGACTAATATTCTGAGACAATCGTATCTATGCTAACTTTGTCTATCCATATGGGTATCCCACAATGCATTGCTAGTAATATGACCCTATATAAGGACTGATTCCCTCCGAATAAAGCATTATTGTATGTACATACGGCACACCTGAAGAAGGATACTAAGTTATCCGAAACGTTGGGCTAAAAATAAGACATTCCAAAAATAGACATTCCAAAACCCATGAATCCCTCGTTCCTCCACGCAATAAGCGACCATCAAGTTCATCTGGTTTTCAAGCCAAGTTAGTAGTGCAAAATCCCACCATCAAATCTTAAATTCTTTCAAACTTTCCAAAACAAAGCACTAATAACTATTACAAAATCAACTCGATACCAAGATGTGGATCACTTTCATAACCAGTTCTGCCTGCTCCCCTTAAGACAGAGGTCACATATCCTGCAACAAGCTAATAGATAACAAATATTGCCTGAGTACCTGCATGGTTTTGAGAGCTCTACAAACGTGCCAGTTTCAACATGGTAAAATAGGTTTCAGATTTCCCATACCCAGACTTGAGATAATTTGTCAATCACTGCACGTGTATTATAAGATTCCCCTCTACTGGAATAAGCTGGAAGCGGACCAACACTATATTGATATTTTCAAAGAATTTACCCAAAATATAAAAGAAAACAATATCTGGCTTGATCAAAACTTCCTGTATCAACTATAAACTAGTAGATTCACTACAATGAGCTAAATAATCCCTTCCAACCATTCAACTTTCACTCCTTTGCTAGTGAATTCCACTTGCTTCATTCGCTTCTAATTTGTTGTAGACCGTATTGGTCAAATATAAGCCTATTAGTTTTGCCAACATTCCATGATAGGGATTCCATTAGATAATCCACTAGGCCCAACATGTTATCCTACTGACACCAGCACATCAAGTACTTATATACTGTTTCATTGCAGGTGGCACGACAGTCGGGCGGGCCAGACCAAGCCTCATTGACATGTAGCAATGCATGCTATGGGCAGTACAGAACGACTAGTTATTTCAAGCAATTTCAATTTAACCTTAGACGGATTTCAAGCAGTTGGTCTTTTGCAGCCTTCACACTGTTTTAAAATGTTCTTATTTTACACAAAGTATTTCTTTGTATAGCTGACCATTTTCTTTACTCTTGAAACTGTCCCTTTACAATAACCACACACCTAGGCCCCTATATAATGAAGAGAACATGTATACTATAATATATTAATACATGTATATATTATATATCAGAAACCTTTTTGTAACTGCTACACTGGGGCAGGTGAACAACCTGGAAAAGAGGACCTGTGTACCCACCCAGTCAAAAAATCTTTTAAAAAAAGACGAGGAAGGGAGACTGATTCTCATAGAACCAATAACGCTACCTATGTGGGCTACTATTGCTGTCTTTGATGAACGGAGATGTATCCATAATTAGTATATCAATCAATCTGTTAATTCAATTCCATCTTTTAAAATAGATTGGAATCTCAAAATCCATTTAGTTGTGACACATGGCAAATGACAATTTGGTAATATAATGGGGTAGAAGTCAAGCCTCTGTGGCGCAATGGATAGCGCGCTGGACTTCTAATCCAGAGGTTGTGGGTTCGAGTCCCACCGGAGGTGGATAGGATTTTAGTAGCACTTACGGTACTTGACTGTCAATGACTGATCATCATCAGTGTTTTCTGGCCGAGGTAGGGGTGCCCCCTTCCCTCTATCTGGTCCATTGTCATACGGACCCGGTTCGAATGGGGAGCATATTACCTGGGAGTTAATCAAGGTAAATGGAGAGTCTCTGATATTGCCCAATGTAGGCCTACCACCCAAACTGAAACAGCAGCCAACGGGCCAACAAGTCGGGTATAGGTGTGCCTGGACTTGAGTGGCAGGTGGGAAGGAAGAGCGGGTGGTGACTGGCAGCGTTTTCAGCTTGTCCAAGGATGCCCTAGGGGCCAGCTGAGTAAAGTAGGCGCCCCAACCCCCTCAATGCCACATGCCGAATCAACCTGACCTAGGTTGAAGGTGGAGTCGGTTTTTTTAAAAATTCAATTTTATTCATGTGTTCGAGCTAGGTACATCAGGGTAATATTAAACATTTCAAAGAGTGCTCCCCGATGACCATAACGGTGGTCTTCCTCTGGGACCTGAGCTGGAGGGTTTAACTTAGACATGTAGGACTTCAAATATTATCGTAAAAGCGTTTAAGTGGTATATAATTGAATTATTGGCTTATATTTACACAATAAACTAGTGTACACAATAAATATAGATGACCTCCCTCTCAATTTGGGAGGCATTATATGTTTCACACCCTCACGGCAAAAGCATATAGCTTACGTCATGAGCGCGCCTGTCAGCTCAACCATGAGATTGACGGACCGTCTAGTCATTCTGACATGGACGTTGAACCCGCATCGACCCATAAGGACCCCATTGTGGCTGGCGGCAAATACCGCCAACACAAAGCGCTCAACGCAGCCCCGAAAAAGCTCAAGTAGGGGGAGGATAAGAAACCCGTTCTGCCTCTCCACCCGTGCAAGGAGCTTGAGCGTAAAGAAGCCTCTCAAGATCCACCGGAGATTGATCGCTTCTACAACTGCCAAGACCAGTTTGGCAAGGTTGTTTCGTTGAAAGAGTACAAGGAACTCTTTGTGCAATGCACAGACCCACGGAAGACTCTGAACTACAGTATTCCTATGAGACTGACCGCAAGCTACAGATGGCAATGCTTCTGTACGAGGAGGGCTGTCGTTGCCCGTTTCTGCTCTGCAGGATGGAATTTTTGGTGGGTACGCCACAGACTTTCAAGTCAAGGCTACTCTTCACGAGGCATCTGTGCCAAGTGCACACACTGGTCACCCCTACTTGGGTATGTCCGGTAAAGTTGTGTAGCCCAAACCACAGGGCGAAAGCTTGTGTTAAATAAAATAACAACCACAACATCTCGGGTTTATTCCTACCCCCGACCACGACCACCAACTCCCACACCGGCTTTACCGATATACCATGATCATCCCCCTACCCAATCGCTGCGGATCGTCACACCGATTTGATAGCCCATGGCTCTCAGGCCCCGCACAAACTTTCTCGTGCGGGCATAATGCCTGCTCTTGCGAAGAACGGTATGACCTTTGTGCCTCAATGGGGGTACAAGAGCACATTGCATATGCCAGCCACAACCTCCGCAGCTGTGATTCGCAACACAACTGAACAAAAGTTCACGTCTGTCTAACCTTTGGAGAAAGACTTGCCGAAGAAGCCCAAACGCGGCGCGAAGGGTAAACGGAAGAAGATCAAGCTGTCGGAGAAATCTGACTCTGAGAAGTCTTCTGAGAATTCCTCTGAGGAATTCGTTCCTGCACCACCTCCTTCCAAGCCTGCTTGGATGAAAGGGTACGTAATTCCCTCCGTGGCCAACATGGAAGTGGAATTTCCTGTGTTGCCGGGGACATCTGGGGACCTTACAGTCCTACAGAAGTCTTGCTGTACTCAACCTGCAGCGGCAGCTGGGAAAAGGCCGGCACCATCAACCTCTTGGTCGGAGTCGGGCACCACAATCCCGATGAAGGCACCAAAGGTTGTGGTCCAAGCACCCCCTCTACCTGTCGACAGAGCTTATGTCTCGCGAGCTCGTCAACTGTTGGCCGATCATGCCGCGGACGAAAAGGGATCTGGGGTAGAGCAACTTATGGACTCAGAGCTTGAGCTTGAGCTTACTCCCGCGTCCATCGCACGGCCAAGGGGGGATACCTCCTCTGCCAAGAAGAGGCCTTCCTTTATCATGAGTAAGGCTCTGTTCAGCAAACCTGAACCGCCACCGTGTGATTTGGGTTCACCAAAGCCAGAGAGGCCTCTAGCTTCCGTGGCTGCGGCTACAGAGGTACCACCTACTGCGGCTCCATGCTTGGAGACGGTGGCACGACAGGAGCCTGAATCCGTATCAACAGACTGGGCACCTGTCGAAGCCAAGACTGAGGCGCAGGATAACCCGATGCCTCCCCCATCCTCCGGGAAGGGCGATCAACCCAAGTACAGGTCGGGCACTGTAGAGGCGGTGTTGGACAAGTCTGACAAAGTATCAGACTCAACCGAACAGGACCTATTACGGGAGTCTGAGTCGGAAGGGGCGATCTACGATTCCCTGGGACAAGAGGACAACATTGTCACTGTCCCAGGACGCTTGGATGCATTCGATGAGGCTATCATCGGAGGCCTGTCCCTGCACAGCATTTCGCAAGTGGAAGCTGATGCTAGGGATGAGAATGCGGAGTCTCTCTAAGGCGCTTCATGGGTAACAAGGGCTTTGCACGGTGATGCCCCGAGGCTGCGGTCTCGTGTAGGTTCATCCTACAGTGGGAAGGGTATAGCGAATATATATACTCTTCAGGTGGTGGTTTTTACCTGTAAGATCTGTTTTGTTCACCGGTCTTGCTTTTAATAATAAAGCTCATGCACTGAAAATTTTAATGCTTCAGTGGGTGTTTCCAATCCGGAACAGACAGGCATGTCTGCCGGCCTCTTTAGGCCATTAACCCATTCAGGGCGGGAGAATGCCTCAAGGCATTCAATGCAAGTTGGCTGGGGGGGGGGGGGGGGGGGGGGGCGGGTGAATGCCTCAAGGCATTCATTTTTTATATAAATTGAAGGGGGGATAACTGAAGGGGGATTTTGCTGAAATTTAAAATACATGTACATATACAAACATATTAGAAATATTTTGTACATGTACATATGATGCATATTATCTGAAGAAAATATTTTTTGTAAAGTGTTTTTAAACCCTAATCCTCATGTTAGACACCCGTCCTGAAGCCCAATAAGGGGGAAAAGGGCCCTCGTCAGCCACGCAAAATATGTGTAAACTGCCCCCGCCCTGAATGGGTTAAAGGCTGCGACCCTGGGGCAAGCAAAGGCCTTGCTCTAGGACCCCTGAGGCGGAGTGGCAATCCCTGAATTGTGGCAATCCCTGTGCCCCGCTTCACACGAAGGTCTAGGGCGGAAGAGATCTCCTTGGTGCCACAGCGGACCCTACATAACTAGTTCTCGTGGACCTCCTCAACTCCAACTAGTGAGAGGGCATTGTAGTGGGTCCGCCCCCCCAAATACATTACATCAAGGCTGTCGTCCAACTACACCAAAAACCAGGCTACGACAGCGGGGCACTTCTAGAGCTGGAGAATACCATTAGTTCCAGCCGGTTCCATCAGAGGGTGACAACACGTCATCATGCGGACAGCACTGCAGACACCCTCCAATGGGCGGTAGGCAGAGGACAACTACTTCCGCAACTACCTCCACAAGGGGATCCGGTCTTTGCTTAACACTACGGACTTGGGCCGTGCCGCAGACCGAGATACTTCTGTTGTTCAAATTAAGCACCCTTTTGCAGAGACAATACCTTTGTAACTGTATAACTTGGGTAATAAAAACAGCTGGAAACAAATACTTTTCGTTCTTGTGATTCTTTCCTGAATTTCGTAAACTCGTGCCCATGAATCTGCGGTTCACTACACATACTGTTATATTATTGAATATAATGTAAGGGAAAAGCAAGTGAACACGGCGGCTTCTTGATGTTAACTAGTTTATTCAGTACGTGAGTGTGGGCGTGTCCCACGCGACCAAGCGCGCATGCGCTGGTTAGCATATCTCAAATAGTAGGGGGTATACTACCCAAGATATTAAGAAGGGGGAGTATACTACCAAAATAGGTTTTAATTATACATGCGTACCTATATATAGCAATACCTTCCTCTCTGTTGCACTCTTTCCTGCGTAAGGACCTGCAGGGGATGCATCACCTTCAGCTGCTAATAAAGCAATCATCGATCTGTGGATCTTTTGTCTCTCCATCTCCATTTTTTTGGTACCTGCAAGAGTAAAGTGCCTGTATTACCTCCTAATATACAGTAAACTTGGTGTCAGTAAAACTCTTTAGGACTGAGTTATTGCCTTTGGATTAGGTGTAAGACTAGAAATCTGTTCAAATTGCTCGATAATGAGTGAGTGGAAAGTTATTCCATAACAATTGATTAGCATAGCTTACTCGTCAGCTTCTTTTCCTTCAAGCTTCTGCTTACAGTAAAGGGACTGTTTACAGGCTGCAGTTTTTGCTGCATGTTTTGGCTGGAATTCTGGTTCATCACTGAAAAAGAGAGTGATATACATTTTTTACTTACTACATGAATAAATTAATGTGTATAATATATATGGATACAATGACACACACAAAAGGGGGATTTCATGAAAAGACAGACATGATATGCAAACCATAATATTCAAGCACAAGACCTAAAACTATGCATATAAAACCTGGATGTCTTTGCCTGGTTGTTTGATATGTTAAATTTACTTCCGATCAGTTTTAATTAAAGAAGAATTTATTAAAATTGGCAAGTTTCTGAGAATTTAGTGTCATAAAGCCATACCAGGTATTTCAGGACGGATACCAGAAAATCCTACCTACCATAACTTTGAAGTTGATATCTATCATTTAAAAAGTGCACATATTTGTTATAACTCACACAAGTCTGACCCGCAATCGGGACCTGGACATGCCATGTTCCTATTCGTCCATTCTCGGTCTTTTTCTAGGGGGCTGGTTTGACTCACAGCCCCCACTGTGGCTGCCATTACAACAGATAAAAATGATGTTAAGTACAAAGCTAAAGATCGTTTTTAAAAATACAAAGGAGAAAAATAGTAAAAATTCCTAACATGTGGCTAGATATGTAGCCATTGACAATAGTTTGTCTCAATTCAGAGTCAAAGGTTATGTACCTCCAGCCAATCTTGGCAAATGACAGGTCTGTACAGTTGATGTCAACAAGTGTTCTTATTTGGACAAGACAGATACGTAAGCTAATGTTAATGAGGATGGGAAAAAACCAGACTAATAATACACAACTGGTGTTTATGGGGTGTATGTGATTATTGACTTTTATCTTTATGAAACACAGAAACGTGTTAGTGTCAAAAGTGATGTACATATATAGTGGTGTGTGTACATACTTTTAAAATTTGAATTCATTTTATTCTTCATCACCTGTATAATATATACAGAGCTAGCAACGTTTGCAATCATTAAGAAAATGAATATGTTATATGAAGGTTTGTCTATCTTGAATATATGGAATAGTTATAGAAATATTGTAGGATAATAATAAAAGTATATAAGAAGTCTTAAGGCTGTGATCCTAAAATCTAGAATGGATGTTTATTATGGTCTAACATACAGGTGGGTGTTTGATCCTCATGGCTAGTACTGATTGGTTGAATAATAAAGTAGGTGAGGATGCTACCTGATCCCTTAAATGCTACCGTAAATACTGCAATAAATTCCTGGGTAGTAGTACTCTAATGGATTATGAACATGTTACTTAATTGGGCTATTAAATATAATAATAATAATTAATGATAATTACAGCCATAAAGCGGTTTCCCATTGTTACGTCATTATTGCGTAACATGATGTAACAAATACTGAAGGGAGAAGTAGCAAAATTCCTAACGTGTGGCTATGTACATAGCCATTGACAATAGTTTGTCTCAATTCAGAGTCAAAGGTTATGTACCTCCAGCCAATCTTGGCAAATGACAGGTCTGTACAGTTGATATCAACAAGTGTCCTTATTTGGACAAGACACATACTTAAGGCAATGTTAGTTATACCTTAGATGGAAAAAAAGAATAACAACACACAACTGGTGTGTTGGGGGGGTATGTGATTATTGACCTCTGTCCGAGTAAAGCCATACAATACTTGCTGTCAAAAGTTATGTACACCTATTGAAAATTCTCTAACAAACTCGCAACACTTTTATTTTTACCCTGCATCTTCCACATTGAACACATCCGCATTTGAAACATTTGTACCCACTAACAACTATTCAGAACATTTATTTGCAAACATGTAATTATTGACATCATTTCATTGAAAACCATGGTCAAAGGTGATGGACTTCACACCAAACATGGCAAAAAATAGAGATTTCACCTCTATATTCAGTGTAACGGTAAGTGATGGGTCAAAAAAATTAGACGTTCAATGGGAACAATGTCTATATTAGCTACCTATGCATTACTTACACGAAAAAGTGGTTGATTTTCACAAATTAATGGTTTCATTCAATTACCACTGCTCGAGTTCATAGGCCTGGCAGTGAAAAGTGCCACCACTTAAGCCACAGCTTATAAAAAAAACAAGAAGTACTCTGCCAGATTCATACTTTTATATGAAAAAATAACAACTGACACATAGAGGCACAATGATAATGCTTTTATTTCCATTCAAAGTTGCCTCTGTATGAATGTAACGTTTGACATGACCAAAATGGCCCTTTTTTAGAGGTTCAAACATTAATAAAAGATCAGCAACTGCATATAGACATGTGGAATATTATAGAAATAAACCTTAATCTATGCACAACAGGTCCACCAAATTGCATTAAAAAATATGCACTAGGTCCAGAAATATTCAAGGTGACGTCTCTCCCCACCCATTGGCCTCCTTTAGTGTGACTTCATCCATATACCAAGTGCTGATGTTTTCATTCCAGCCTTGCGCTGTTGGCAATTGTTTGGATCGTCCACTCAGTTCTTTTGTGATCTTGTATAGGCTCGATGTCGATCACCCTTCCTAGCAGCACCTTCTTTGGGCTCTTAATGACAAATTATAATACCAAAAGCAAAAGAAGCTGTTTCACATGTATATTCCGTTGTCCTCGAACAAAGAGAAATTGGATGATAATTCATAAGTTACATAATTATGGATAAAATCTTACATTGGTTACACTGGGAGGATTTTTACGCAGTCCTATTATGTCATGCATTTTAATTTTTGCCCTTAATTAGTATGGTACTTGTGCAAGCCGCTTTATAATATAAATTCGCTATCGTACTAAAATAAATGACCGGTTCTTGTCTTATCACCAAATGTTTTGCTGTCCTATCTGGAAGCAAGAGATAACATTCCTGTCACGATCGCTATAGTCATGGGGGCAAAGGAAAGAAACTACAGAGACACACTTTGTCTTAATTCAAAAGAAATTCAGGCTGGGACCTGCTGTGAACTATTGGCAACATTTTGGCTGAGGCAATGAATGAGAAGCACAAGGGCCATATCGAGGGGCAGTGCAGTTATTCTTCACCAGATGGAATATGAGTAGTTCAGAAAAGTAACGTTACCAAGTAACGGAAGGTGACGTGGTTGCATAGAGAGTAAGCAAATGTTGTTAACCTCAATATTCCTGAGGTCTTTTTATCCTTAATTCATCTAGAAATGGCGCAGGAATTAGAAGGAAGACAGGTTAGAATGCTAGGGATTAATTTTTAGAATCAAAATTCGTTATTTATGGTACATTAAGGTACAACACACCACCCTGGCTTTTCGTCGTGACCTGACTTAACAATAAGGAGTAAGGGTATATAGGTTGGCTACATAATACTTGATTAGATTTAATATATATGCATTTAGGTGATTAAAGCAACAACAATATTTTTTTTAAAAAAATAGAATAAATATGACTTGAACGAAATGAACTAGTCCTATATATTGTATCTTCAGATCGGGCATCAGATATACGTACATGTATACTGTAGGCATAATCTATAGGTAATACAAGTCAATTACTCCACTAGTGTTCGATGACAAATGTTTAATTCACATCGCATACATGCCTAGTAAGAATATATGCATACACTATATATGTTCTCCACAAATTGACACATGAAGTAAAACCAACTATATTATAGAGCTCTAAATTCGTTCACACACCTTTTTCAAAGTGTCATCGTGATCTGCGACATAACGTTTCACTACGTCATAATCTATTAACTTTGGGAATTATTTCATTTAGTGTAGTATCATGCTCGATATTTTTAAAGCAATATCTTAATTGAGGTAGTCAAATACATGTAAGCGCTCCATTTAGTTTAATGACAGGTCTACGTTCTTAGATTAATTTAGTACATTGAGTGTCACAGAGCTATATCATTATTAGTATTCAGATAATTATTCACAAACTGGTATTTTATAATCAGTCCACCACCATCAGAGAATCAATCACTCTGTAATCACACCCAGGAAAGACAACGCCGCCAAGGAGACATTTCACTATATCGTTCATGAACACGGAATGTAACATGTGGATACTTGCTATTTAGCATCCCACGGCTAAAAAGGACAAGGGAGATTTCAGTCTATACAGGTCAGAATAAAACAATCACTCCTGAAATTTAGAATGAATTGAAATATCTTTGCGTGGAAACTTTCCTTATTCCCTATATTCAAGTTAGATATATGCATTGGTCTCTTTTTGACCGGTATTTTAAGTGATGTGACGCGATGATTGTGTTCAGTGCAGTGGCCTGAGCGACACAAAAAGAGAAAAGTATCGATTAATCCCGTGTGCAAACTTCTCTGTGGGAACTAGAATAGTCCGGACCAAAGAACACAATGTTATTATTCAACGTGAAAACGACGCTTCACTTCGCTGATATACTATAATTGTTCTCTTCGCACATTTACCACCCCAGGCAATATATGGACATGTCCCCACCTGCTCCTCGTTAACCGCCATCGACAAAAGGAAAAATAGTTACGCTATAATCTTCTGAGTCCACTGGTTTTGAATACCTCATATATGAACCAATTGGCGTGACTAAAATGAAGTACTGATGCGTTTTTATGTTGATACGAAGATACATATACATCTGCATGTTCTTGAGTGAGATGAGAATTCAACCCCCAAAGGCTGCAATATATGTGATAAAGAATTCTAAAATTGTAGAAAGATCAATTGATATGTGCATTAAATCGGTTTACGACGGACATTTTCGATGATGCAACGTTTCACAAAACTTGAAATTTATTGAAATAAAATCTGTTAGAAAAAATAAAATCTGTGTGTATATATATAATGAATGAATCAAAATTTAATGTCTTTCATTCAAAGTGATATTCATTTAACAGTTACAAATCTATCTATCATTCATAATAAAATCGTATTTAAGGCCCATTCACATTACAACGGCCGATTGGTGTACCGCTGCCGTACAAAAATCACAATGTTAAAGTATTACAGCCGGCAAGTATCGGCCGGCTGGTCGTGGTAAGTGGAATTAACCTTAAAGGAAGAATGCATGTACATGTCAAATAAAATATTTTGATTCACCGCTGTTGAGGTGTTCGGACGTGGTGGTGGTGTGGTGGTGGTGGTGGTGTGGGTCGTGCACCGCCTGTTGCGGTGCGTGGGATGGAGAAGGTGGGGGGGGGGGGAGGGTGTAGGGGGGAGAAGGGGTGGAGAAGGTGGGGGGAGAAGGTGGGGAGAGAAGTTGGTGAGAGAAGGTGGGGAGAGAAGGTGGAGAGAGACATGGAGAGACATGGAGAGGTGGCCTGGTCGGCAGTAGAGGGGTTTGGGTGAGAGCAGAGAGCGCGCGCGTGGATAGAGCGCATCTTAGGCCTAGGCCCCAATTTCTATATACTACTAGGTTCAATGCCCAGGGATCTTGTAGGGATCGGGGGATCGATGAGATGATGCAGAAATGATGAAATGAAATTGATGATTATTGTCTGGGATATGAATATAAGAATAGGATATAAGAAAAAACTTTGGAATAAATATGTTTGTGATAAGCTTTGGGGAGGTCCAGGTGTTTTATTTCGCTATCATATAGCATCTGTTGTCAGTTGTTACTGTTGAACGCGGGCCGCGCGTTGCGGTCGGTGAACGGAGCGAAGGGAGCGCAAGGGGGTCAGAGGGCAAGGCGGGGCTCGTCGCAATGTCCTTCGTTGGAGGTGTTTTCGGAATGTAGATATGTAGATTTTGAAAACACCATGTTAGTTGCCGGCCATTTTTTGTTTACAATGACGTACTTTGAGAGAATTACCGAAGAAATTGAACCCTTCCTGAAGTAAGTATTGGCTTATTTTACATGATTTAGCTGTATTATGGTTGATAAGTATGTATAGCATGCTAAGAAGTAGCTGAGAATTGTTTTGCTGTTGTGTATGGATGTGGAATTGAGTTGAAAATGTTTGAGTTGAAATGTTCTGGGCGTGGGAATGTTTCTGGCACGTATGCCTAGGCGAGTAGGGAATATAGTAGGGTGTGGGTTGACGTGGGTTCTATGTTCCAGGTGATGGGCTGCCCTGCCTTGGTTGATCTTTAAGTTTTTATTTTATTTTTTGCAGAATGCTTTACTAAACCGAGGACGGATTTAGAATCCAAGCCGTGTACAAGTTGGATGAACAGCTACAGCTGAAAATGCGTTTGACTGTCTTTTGGTTGGAGTCCGTTCTGACGAAGGTTGAGATAAAGCCTATCGTGGATTGGAAGATGATGGTGCTGAGTCCACCGGGCTTATAGCGGAATCGAGTTTTACTTTTTTTTCCCAAGACGAAACCTTCCTCTGTGAATATACCAGTTTTGGAGCTTACCAGTATACGATTGCTGTCGAGCCTGAATGTAAGGATTTATTGATTTATATAGAAAAATACCATATTTTAGATTTTGGATTTTTTGTTTTTTGAATAAATGAATGTGTTTGATTTATATGTGGCTGATAAATATTTTGGGAGGGCTCCCTTGTTTCGCATGACCTAGTAATATAGTCCTGCTGGTAAACCCTCTCCGAGAGTCTAATTCTGAGAGGAGGTTCAGCCCTCCTCGTAGCCATTCTCGCTATTTATGCACAGGCATTTTGTTGATGAAAAACATGTTTCAACAATTGTTATTAATGGAACCATCATGTAATCATTGTACATTAATAATTTTATTATTTCATACTTCATTTATGGACACAATTTAAATGATCTTGGATAGAAAAAAACAAACTACTTTGAAAGCCCTCTCCTCTACTCACACCCTCACCCTATCTCGCCCCTCACCTCCCCCACTCACCCCCTCACCCAATTTCACCCCTCCCTCTCCCCCACTCACACCCTTCCACCCCCTCACCCTATCTCGCCCCTCTCTCTCCTCCACTCACACCCTTTCACCCCCTCATCTTATCTCACCCCTCCCTATCCTCCATTCACACCCTCATCCTATCTCACCCCTCCTATCCTCCAATCACACTCTCACCCTATCTCTCCCCTCCCTTTCCTCTACTCACACCCTTTCACACCCTCACCCTATCTCACCCCTCCCTTTCCTCTACTCACACCCTTTCACCCCCTCACTCTATCCCACCGCTCCCTATCCTCTACTAACACCTTCACCCTATCTCGCCCCTCCCTCTCCTCCACTCACATCCTTTCACCCCCTCACCCTATCTTGCCCCTCCCTATCCTCCACTCACCCCATAACCCTATCTCACCCCTCCCTATCCTCCACTCACACCCTCACCCTATCTCACCCCTCCCTTTCCTCTACTCATACCCTTTCAACCCCTAACCCTATCTCACCCCCTCCCTCTCTCTCTCTACTCACACCCTCACCCTATCTCGCCCCTCCCCTCCTCCCCTCAACCCCTCATCCTATGCTCTACCCATCACCTCCTCCCCTCTTCTACTCACTCCCTCTCATAAATTTACCCATCTCACCCCTCCCCTCCTCTACTCACCCCCTCTCATACCTTTACCCCTACTCACCCCTCCCCTCTCCCATTCACCCCCTCTCATAACTTTACCCCATCTAACCCCTCCCCTCTCCCACTCACCCTCTCTCATAACTTTACCCCATCTCACCCCTCCCTTCCCCCAACCACCCACAACCACAAATTTACCCCATCACCCCTTCCCCTCTTCTACTCACCCCCTCTCATAATTCTACCCCATCTCACCCCTCCCTTCCTTCCCCCATCTCACCCCTCCCCTCCTCTATACTCACCCCCTGTCATAACTTTACTGCATCTCACCCCTCCCCTCCCCTACTCACCCCCTCTTATGATTTTACCCATCTCACCCCTCCCCTCCTCCACTCACCCTCTCTCATACCATTATCCCAACTCACCCCTCCCCTCCTCTACTCACCCCCTCTCATACCTTTACCCAATCTCATCTCTCCCCTCTCCCACTCACCCCCTCTCATACCTTTACCCGATTTGACCCCTCCCCTCTCCCACTCACCCCCCTCTCATACCTTTACCCCATCTAAACCCTCCCTTCCACCCCCTCTCATACTGTTATCCCATTTCACCCCTCCCCTCCTCAACTAACACCCTTTCATAACTTTACTGCATCTCGCCCCACCCCTCCTCTACTCACCCCCTCTCATAACTTTACCCCATCTCACCCCTCAGTGGTGCTAGTTTGAGTTGGGTAAGGAACTTCATATTAATCCTTACCTTTGCTCATGTCCTAAATGTATTTCCGGTATATCAGGGTTTTGCAGTTATACATTCTTATATTTTGCCTTGGTGGAAATTGTCCAAAGAGTGAAATAAGACTTGTAATGTGTCATAAAGACTTACACATTATAAGTTCTGTATTGCAAGCAAATGGTGTGTGTGTGTTCGGGGGGGGGGGTATATTACTCATAATGGATTCCTTGTGACCTGCAGGTCAACCTGATTTAACTAACCATACTTATTTTTTCCTTTAAAACATCGTTTTTGTGCAAAAATAAGAATTTTGAAATATTTCTGTGAAATTATTTTCTCTATAGAATTGGTTGTCAAAGCCTTTAATGCAGTGGATTTTTGCTAGCAACGACTGGAATATTTCTAATTTCATGAAGTATTCATGTATAAATATGATATGTTGTACAAGGCTTAGGTATTTTGCTCAATGTTATCGAGTTTATATTGCCAATATTTGGTTTCAATGCAATCAGGCTGCCATGTTGCCGACCAGCAATAATGATCTTGTTTTCATTGAATAAGGTCCAGACCTTAGCATATTTCAATATTATTATTATTGTTATTATTATTATATTCTCTGTGGATGTGTAGCATTGACATCGCCTATGATGCAGTGGATTTCTGCTATCAACGACTGGAATATTTTAAATTTCATGATTATGTTATCTTGATTTCAAGAAGGCATTCGACACAGTACACCATGAAAAACTACTAAAAAAATTGCAAAAAATAGGCATTTGTGGCCATGAGAATAATTGGTTCAAAAACTACCTCTCAGACCGAATGCAAAGTGTTAGGGTAAATGGTTCCTGCTCAGCCCAAGGTAAGATTGCATTCGGTGTCCCAGGGAACAATACTAGGCCCAATTCTTTTCACAATCTACATAAATGACATGCACCAAGTAGTCAGAAACTTAACAATCCAACATTACGCGGATGACACTGTCCTTTTTTATAGTGATAAAGATGAGAAAAATATAACCCAAAACCTTCAAATTGATCTCGACATGATAGATATTTGGTGCAAGTCGAACAAAATTTCTATGAACGTTAGTAAGACGAAATACATGAAATTCAATTCCAAAACTAAGAAAAAAACATCAATTAAAGATGGCCAACAAGATCTTACCCTGGGTAACGAACCTTTATCAAGATCTGAAGATTATAACTATCTGGGTCTTATTATCGATGAAAAGCTATCTTTCAAATCACAAGTAACCAATACGGTGAATAAGGTGAAATGGAAGGTAAAACTCTTATCCGATGCTCGTTACATGCTAACAAAGAAGGTGAAAATTGACATTATAAAAATGCTAGTGATCCCCAATATTGATAGGGGCGACATATTCTATTCTAGCTCGAATAAGAGCCATATCAAAAGGCTGCATTCATTACTTTATGCAGCGGTAAGAGCAGCTTTAAATGTGAACAAGAGATCTAATGTAGAAACAGATCTCCTAAAAATGAACATATTGCCAAATGCTAGTAGAACGCAGGTACATGTCTTAGAGTGTGCCCACCATCTTGCAAAAAATGAGAAGAATTTAGATTGTAGGAAGCTTCCTACACGCAGCCATACGGGAAATAGAAAGAATCTTATCATCAGACATCCCAGAACAGCCAGATATCGAAACTGTTTCTTATATAGAGCTAAACAGGCCTGGAACAATCTTAAAAAAGATTGGCAAAATTTAGAAGTAAGGAAAGAATTTAGAACTAGGATGGTGGCAGAACTCATGCTCAGATAGAATAGGCATTGACTTTTGTACAAACTTGCACTATCTGTATACTTATCACTATCAGGTCTAACCTCACCTTTATGTTAAACAGAACTTTATGTGTAAAACCCTTCAAGGTTGAATGTTAAAGACACACTACAATTATAACTCTATACTTTTGTGACTTTTAGCCTCATTAATTATGATTATTTAACCTCAATACTCCTTAGTGCTCGCACACAAATGTAAACCCTCTCAAGTATATGAGTAGGCAAGCTGATATGTAATTGTAAAACTGTTAAATGCCGTACTGTTCTGTATGGATTACATACTGTATGTATAGTGTTATAACTCCACTAGGTGGCCTTCACTTTCACGAAACATACTGTACCGTATGGAATCGTTATATACATGTCTTTACATGTCTTACTTTATTAACATGTCTAAGTCTAAGTTAGGTAGAAATGTAACACTAAGTCAATATTTTATCTTATTCTATCATTCATTTATCAAGTAGTTTTAATCATAGAACTCTTTAGTCATGTGAACCTTATTCCAAAACATGGTAATTGCCGGAAGAAATGGGTCAATTCTTCAGATTTTTTCCATAGGTATATCGACCAGTTTGTCTTCCTCATAAGCAAAATATTTTTATACATCTTTAAGACAAATAAAAAACCTCTTATCTTATCTTATCTTATGTATAAATATGATACATTGTACAAGGTTAAGGTGTTTTTCTCAATGTTTATATTATTGTATTTATTATCCAAGGTTGCATGCCATTATTGTCCATGATTCTTGACAAATATGATGTGTCGTCCAAAGCTGGTGTCTATATCAAGCAGTATTACTTATGATATTATTGTGTTCTATGAGAAATGGTATATTTTGTATTTTATAGTTGTATATTGGTACAGCAGATTAACAGGAATAATGATCCTCTTTTATGTTAGTTTCATTCACAATTACAGATCAAATAATTACTTGATTAGATTAAAATATATAGGTTGTAAATTCTTCAGAGTATAAAATGATATCAAAGTGTTATATCATACATGTGAATGTACTTTGAAATGAATAATAAATAGGTAAACTGTATATAATATAACCATTGTTTTGTCTTCTCTTACTTCAATTTCGCTGACAATAAATCATCTTTTTTTCATACAGCATAGTACAGTAATTACTCCCTAATATTGGCAATAAATGAACCATAATTAAAGCTAATATTTTCCATTTTCACCCTGCAGCCCATTGCAAAATTCACCGTTCCCCCCCCCCCCCCTGAATCCTGACCCACGACGCTCCCACTGCGCTAAAAATAGATTTCTGAGTGCAATAATAGCACTGGCTATTGCGGTCACATAGCACAATGATAGCGCAATAGCTCTCGAGTTCACATAGCGCAATAAGTGGTTACACCCATTGCGGTCACATTGCGCAATGATTGCGCAATGTGAATGCAATAGCCACTGCAATGATTGCACTCAAATGCCCATAGGGATACTGTCTTAAAATGGGACATGGGGTTACTTCCATCTCAAATAGTTTCTGAGGGGCTATGTACACAATTTTTATTTTCATGTATTATTCCAAACAATATGAGGCCTAGAAATTTTAATATAGTCTTTTCCACCTCCCTGTGGCCTGACTGTACATTCTTTCATTGTTCACAGCATGCAGGGAAACAACGATTGGTAATTTATTATATATTTTCATAAAGCTAGGGCCATGTCCTTCTCACAAATGTCAATATTATTCTTCAACCTTCATTATTTTCTGAGATATTGAACATTGAAAGTGCCAGACGGAGGTAACACCTTCCACTAATGCAACAATACTAGATGTTACCTCCGTCTGCATGGAGACAGAGGTAACATGAGAGGAAATGAAGATTATATTATAGGTCCACATCCTTTCCATTAATGTGAATTTTATTCTTTTATCTTCATTATTTCCTGAGATATTGAACATTGAAATCTTCAATGTTCAATTTCTCAGGAAAAAATGAAGCTAGAAGAAGAATATTTTGGAATGTTAATGTCTGCTATGTTTGACATTGGAAAATTTTATTTTGGATTTATTTTGGAAATAGCACAATGATTATTGTACAGACGGAGGTAACATCCTATTTTAGCCAAATTTTAAAAAAGAATTGTTTTTCTTTCTTATGCAAGATAATGTATTAGGGTTATAATTTGTTCTAACCTATTGGAAAAGGTATAGGTTAAACGATGTATTCAGGTTAGAATATGACAACTCTTGGTATTTTTGTAATGCTAAAAGATTGTTTGTATGTCAGACGGAGGTAACCTTCCAGACATACACTAAGTAAATCATCTCCCTTATTCTAAACTTGAGTGTATTATCTGCATTTTGCAAAGAAATGCATCCTTATGATTCCTACCAAGATATTTAAATACAAATTTCATTTTAATTGTTTGATGTGACAATATTATAGAGCTCCAAACTGAGAAAACACCAAAGTGTGCCCATTTCGTGAGAAATGCTCATATATATAATATATATATATATAATACAATTTATATGGTTTTATTCTATTCCCATCAGCGGAAAATATATCATAAATATCAACATTGCGGTTGTATTTTTTTGTATTTTTTTTTTTACAAAACATATCTTTATTCAGTATATCAACAAAGAACCCTGACCCAGCGCTCTACCATCTAGATTTTACAATACGCTGTTACGGTCCTCCACTCATCCGTGCTGTTTCAATTTTATTGCTGCAATAAAACATTTTTACACCTCACTTTCTACTTGTGTATTTCTTTATGCTTTTCCTAAAGTTTTACTATCTCGAACCTTTTCATCAAAAGATTTTTCTTACCAGCTTATCATGTATCCCTTCCCTGCACGTTGCACTTTACAACTCATTATAAAAACCCTTCCATAATTTGAACTCCCTTTCATATACCGGACCGTAAGTTACACAGTCCTTCAGCGCCCTCAAGGCGACCTTAATTTCCCTTAAAAATACGAAAAAACATACATTGTTATCATGGAACAATCTATTATAAAGAATTTGGCTTTTAATAATATATAATTCAGCCTTCTATGTTTGACCTCTAGAGATGGAATTCCTAACAGGAGGTGTGCGGCATTGATATCATTGACAATCTCGCAATCCAGTCACCTATTACTTTTCACCCATTTAACAAAGGTGTGCCAAAAATTATTAACCCGTTCACAATCAATAAAAAAGTGAAAAATATCATCTTTATCCTCGCAATAGTTACATTCAAGGGTCTTCTTTATGTTCCATTTTTTCAGCAGGCTATTACATACAATTATTCACAACTCTGAACTGAAAGGTTTGCAGCCTCACATTTCTCGTACAGTTATAAGGAATCACAATTCTACTTGGGAAATATCAATACCTTTTCTTTCAAACATTTCGACCCATTTTCCATTTCGGTCCTCATTACCAAGAATTGTTTTTCTTATAGCTTCATATAGCTTGTTTGCTCTTGTTACAAGAATATTTATTGAAACCTCTTTAAAATGACATGTTAGTTCAGGTTTAAAATAACTTCCTCACCACTCCTAAGCAAAGACCATCACTTTCTAGGGACCATGTCCCTTATTTGAAATCTTTCCACAAAATTTATCCGAATTCCATTTTCATTCCAAAACTCTGGCACATTTTTGACACTGTTATCGATTGTTAGATCTCTATTAGATCTTTTTCTCCTTCCACTCTTTCCAGTTAACTATTTTACTTTCTGCTTTAAGGAAATCATTACTCGCAATTCTTTCACATAAAACTTCTTTTTTCGTCATAAGTTGCTTAGAGGTGTAGGATCTATTCCATAACGCGAACAAGTCATAATAAAAATCTATCATCTGTTTCGTGACCCTTTTTCTTGATCTGAACACAACATTTATATCCTTGCCCATCTTATATCTTATATAGGCTGACCATTTCGATTCACTTTCTGTTAACAATCTTTTAATCCACATGAATTTCATTGTGTAGATTCTTGATTTAACATCATGAAGATTTAATCCACCTCGTTGGCTTTTCTACATAAGTATTTGTGGGCCACCATTACTTTTCCACCTTCCCACACATATTTCTCTATCATCTTTTGGAATGAGACTATATAGTGTTCTTCCACACTTATAATATGTATTTGCTACATACATAAATAAAGGCAAGATCAATACATTTGCTATCAACACTCTACCTTTAATAGAGATATCTCTCCTCTTCCAATGATCAAGACACTTGGCCGCTTTTTCCAGAATAGGTTCAAAATTTAATTTATTTTGATTCTCCTTATGATACGGATATGTTATTGCGACACCTAATATTTTCATTACCTTAACCCATCGTATTTCTCTTGATATTGGTTGGTATAATTTTATATTTTCAACATTAAAACCTTGCGTTTTCTTGATATTCAACACTAGCCCAGACACTTCACCAAAGCTTTTTATTATTGTTATCATATTACATAGAGCTTCCTCAGACTTGGCTATTACAGTGAGATCATCAGTGAATTGTACTACTCTGTTTTCAGTGTCCCCAATAAAAATTCCCTCACATTCACTGTCTTTTCTTAATCTCTGGGCTAACTTCTCCACCACTATGGTGAAGAGCAGGGACGATATTGGGTCACCCTGCTTTACCCCTTTTCTAATTGTCGTCAGCCATTACAGCCATGGGTACTAAACACTAAACCGTGTCAACTCGCTCGTGTGAGCCTCTCCTCCCCTTGTCTTCGCAACGTGTACAGCACTACGCGCCCATGAACTGTTTCTACAATGTTCTTGTCAGATTTGTCAACGTAGAATTGCAATGGACACTTAATTGAGCAGTGTCACTAGTAGAGTAACTAGAGCACACGGCCATATGAACAAAGCAAGTCATGCAACCAGGAGTGTTGCATTCATCAATTGCCCTTCCTTAGCCTGCGGGGTCTTTTATAGACTCTACTAGTGAGTGCTGACACTACTCACTCGCACCTTAGGTTTTTAGCCATGGCATGAAAGTAGGTCAACTTGCGCCCTCTAGCGGCTTTTTCCAGTCCACTTGACAGCACTGGCGGTTTGAGTTGGTTCTAAGCACATGGCATAGCCCAACTCAACAACCAGCCCATTTTCAACAATTAACCATCATTCTAGTTAAAATGTTACAGTTTCCATATTGGAATGACTGATAAAGTCCACTTGTAGGAACCCATTGAGCCAGTTGTTTATGGAATTTTCCATAAGAGATTTTCCAAAGAGATAACAAGATCATGGTCTTTATGTTTGGGTTCTCTTGGGAGCATAGGGTGGCTTCGAGGAGCCCGCTCTTTCGAGGCGAAAATTTATTCATCATTTATGTTGAGTAAATCATATGACAACATGCAAAACATGTATCACCAACAATTGAACAATGGGTCCAGGTACTTACAGAGCTTTGGATTTCTCCTTTGTCTTGTAAATTAGTCTTCGATCGATCGGATGTGAGCTTTCACACCCATCACTTCCAACTTTCTTCGCTTGACTGACTGTCCCTGGGGCAGTTTCCACCCAGTTCATGACAAGTCAGCGAAGATCTCCTAAAGGTAGCGCCACCAGTGGTATCCCCTTCTTGGTCATCTAACAACCTTGCTTTGTGGGAGCAGCATCATACGAGTTCCGAGTGGCCATTCTACTTCTAGGAATCGTGTTGTTTTCCAACACAAACTAACTGATTATTCATCAATTGTGCACGGCCTAGGCCGCAACTTGTGATGTTTTCACATCAAAATGTTTTTCTCTCATGTACAACTCCAGTCTCCAGAGGTTGTTCTCATTTTTGGATGATTTTAGGGGGGTAATGTGCTTAGCTTCAAACTTCTTACTACAAGCCAAGATGGCTACAAGCCAAGCAAGTAGTTTCCACCTTCTGCTTCGCACAACTATTGCCGTATAGGGGGCCAGTTCACACAAGAGAATTTCCTCCCCCGTGTTCCCCGGCAGACTTCTTGTTGTGTACTTTTATTAACTTTCTCCTCTCCCCAATTGCTCATTGGACAATCGTCTTATCTCAGAGATCCCAAGCACTTAGTAATTAACTGATCCCAAGCCTGGTCGGTTTCCTACTAACTCGCTTGCTTGGACTTTGCAAGAAATCTCTGGGGGGTCGGGATTGCCGATGGCGCTCCAAATCATAATATCCAATCATGGAAAACAGTCCAGGCAACCGTAATCGCCTTATTGATCAGGCAAGCAGTATGCCTCCGACCCTTTTGGAGAAATAATCCACCACTACTAGTACACAGTCTTGAAACCACTGAGGATATCCATGGAGATTCGGCTGAATCTCTCCCCAGTGAGTTCCTTAGTCAAGGGCAACTTTCCCACCCCTGATCGCGTTTTTTGCACATTACGATCAGGACATAACCGGATCCGTCGCTTGATGTCACCTGACTGTCCCGGCCAATAGAACCTTCTCCTCAAAGCTGTATTCGTTCTTAAATATCCAAAGTGCCCAGCTGACACTGGCCTGTGGTACTTATGGAACATCTCCATACGTTTATCAAAAGGTAACACAATGCAATTGAAAACCTTGCCTGTAGAGGGTTGTACCCAGCAGTAGCTAAATACACCCTCCCTCAAGCACAAGTCTGCTTTATGTCTCCAGATCTCTTTTAACTCATTGCGTTCGCTTGCAGTACCTCTGTCCTCATTTTCTGGAAGGTCGCTGCGGCATTACAAAAACCAAACCGCATGACTTTAACTCTTTCAAGCCCAGCCTCCCCAGGAAATTTTGAGTTAATTTTTAATCATTCCTATGCCTTAATCTTAATCAAAACAACAATTTGACACTGATTTTAGACATAAAAGCTATATATCATCTTAAAGCATTTTGGCTGGAGGTTCCAATTTTGAAACAGTGATGTATGAATTGTTGGTTACCATGGCAACACACTGTGTTTTTTTAAATTTAGTTTATTTTTTTGTTTTCAAACAAAAATGAAGATTAATATTTGATAAATCATCTAAATAGGTATTGATCAAGATTGGTCTTGTCATTTGGAACATTTTGATACCAAACACTACAGGTGTTCCATACATGTTACCTTGGAAACGCCATATGCTCCTAGCTAGCTCTGAGCACCTCTATTGGATTTATTAAATACCAATATGCAGAAATGTGGGAACAGATACCCCTGTATTGAATATTAGAATTTGAATATTTAAATTTGATCCTTACTTTTTTCTTATGCGGAAGTCAGTCTAAATGATTCAACAGTTAAATTAGATGAGTCTTACACGATTTCATGAGGTTGTTACCATAGTAACCAAATGGAAAAGCATGACTACTGAAATTAGTGAAATTGAAGTTATTTTAGATTTTTGGTTGCCATGGTAACAATTCTGACCCAATTTCAAAACAATTTATATTTCTGAGTTCTCCTCATTTTCAGCTTTTACCTGATTCCACACATGACTATATCAGATCATTTTTAAAAAATCATTTTTTTGCTAGGATCCTCAATAAATGTTATATACCCTAACCTGTTGCCATGGTTACCCCTCTAGGATACAGGAAAAAAAATGATTCATACTACTAATTTCGGTCTGTTGGGCGAGAATTGAAAGTATAATCATATGAGGGTGAATGGTTCAGCAGAAAATCTTATGATTCATTCCAGTCCAAAAATGATGTAATTGATTAAAAATCGGTTACCATGGAAACAATTATTGGAGTAAAACAGAGTTTTTTATTGAAAAATATTAAGGTATCCAAGTACTTGAAATCTAGTGGTTTTGTAAGGAAGAATTAGTCAGATTTCCTGAATACAAAGAAGAAAACTGACAAAAATAAGCCCTAAATTGTTACCTTGTTTCCATGGTTACCATTCTATTCCTTATCTGTTACCATGGATATAAATACTAGAATGTTAATTGTCATGTTGTATGCTTTTAGATGATACCACATACACTATGTTGCGTTATAACACAAAATTTCCATAGATATCCAAAATGTGCCATAGTTGCCCAAATGGGCAACAATTGGCCACATGGCTCCAGCAACAATTGTTGCCCACGGGCTCGAAGGGGTTAAATTGGTACAAACCATTCGATGTCGCAAAAGCCATTTTCTCCATAGTTGCTGGATCCATAGCTATCTGCCAATAGCCACTTTGCAGGTCCAGGGTGCAAAACCACTTGTGGCTGCCAAGCGCTTCTAGACAATCGTCTATCTGCGGGAAGGGGTACGAGTCCTTGTGTGTGACATTATTCAATTGACGATAATCCACACAAGCCCTAGTAGAGCCAGTCAGGCTTGGAGACTTGAACAGTCGGGAATGCCCAAGGGCCATTCGCGACTTCAATCTTGTCCTCCCGCAGCATCATCTGAACCTGTGAATCAAGTGTTTCTTGCTTCGCTAAGGGAACTCGTCGAAATGGCAACTTTATAGGCTTGGCATTGCTCGTGTCAATTTCGTGGAGCACATTATTCATGTACCCCAACTGTTCACCTCACAACCTGAACACACGTTTCTTCTCGTACACCAACCTTCTTCAAGGTTTCAGTGTCCGAGATATCCACGCCTACCACGATTGACTCAAGTTCATCGATTCTGTTTGCTTCTGTTCTGTCTTGCAACACGACTAGTCGATCATCAGCTGTGTCCAACTGACCATCACTATATTCTGTTACCAGACATGCCAATGGGGCCGTGGAACCTGAAAATCCTTCCGCTACCCTGTACGCCAGTGGCATCCAACGTGGCATGACAATTGATTGCCCAGTAGAGTTCATGACAAGATATCCATGACAAGGAGCTGACAACACATCGCACAAGGTTGACAAGGTATCGCAACCCTGCACAAATCCGTCTGCCATTAACTCAATATCTGGTTCCATGATATAGCCACTCTCGTTCACAGGCAAGTCGACATCTACAGATGCATCCTTAACCTCAAACGCGGCCAGTCGCATTTATTCCTGTCGAAACGCTGTTGAAACGGTGCCCCTGCAGTGACAACCCACCTTCTTACACCCATTCCCTAGGATCAACATCCCTGGCCCAGTTATGCTACAATCATAGCGCTAAATAAAGTCTTGGCCCATGACACATTCCCCATTGTCCAAGCCATTGACTACTAGGCAAGCATTCGGGTGTCAATGTCAAAGACCGCATATCCCATTGTTACCGGGGCACCACTTGCAATACCCGCGAAGCAAGCAGGTCGGGCTTACAAGCGAGCGAATCATAGAATTTCTTGGACACAAGCGAGATAGTTGCACCGGTGTCATATAAAAATTCTCCTCGCACTACACCTCCACACTAACCGGACATACCACCTATCCATGATTGCTACCACATCAATCGGGATGACAGCCTCTGGATTCTCAGCCATGCCTGACAGTTTTGTAACACGGGGCTTCCCCATTATGGCTGAGTTAACCACCAACAGTGCTGTGCCAAACATAGACTCATGTGGAGCCAGCCCCACACCCTGATCGCGAGGTACGGCACTGCCCAGTGCACCCGTATTCCCTGTCCAAGAGACCTCTGTCGCCCTCTTGTTTGACTCTGGCTGGGAACCCCGACCACTTATAGCGTACGATACTATAGACCTTTAGAGGTCAGAGCGACACCACCGCGCGGCTCCTGAATTCCGTCAAACTCTTCTATGCGAGCCCCGCTTTAATTTCCTGACTCACTCTGCATGGTCTGGGCTGCCTTTCTGCCTGATGTTTTCACAAACGTTTTGTGAAAAGTTTTCAGGTGAGGGCAATTTGCCTGAATGTGACCCTTGTCACCACACAGCCATCAGGTGTGGTCCGGTTTACCCTTCCTGGAGGATTCCCTATTCGTATCTTTCCGCGGACCATCTTTCTTAGCGCCACTATAAGGTTTTGTCGAAGTCCTACCCTTCATTGTTTGTTTGCTAGAAGCCTTTGTTACAGTCTTTTTCGCAGACGAGGATAATTTATTCGTGCCTCTTGCGTCCTTCCGATAAGCTTGGAAAGCCGCAAAGTCCATTAGTGACTGATCGTCCGACTCACCGTTGGTCGCTACCAGGCTAGATTTGTCATCCGAATTATCTTTGGAGGATGAACCCTTGTCTGATTCTGCCTCTACAGCAGCTAAAGCAACTTTTACACTGTGTTTCTTTTGGCCATAGAACTTATATCCACGCTTTGCTTGTTTGCGAATCTCCGGAGTAGCTGCTGGAACAGTGTTTCCCAATACGTGTTGATAAGCCGCGGGGCCCCTCACGTATAGGAAATCTGTTCCCAGATCGACACATTGCTGCATCGACTTGGGTCTCTGTGTCTGGACCCACATACCTAGGTATTGGCCTTCAAGACACGCACAGAAAATGCGAATTCCCTCCTTTTTCATATGTTCTAGGTATTGACCCTCGTATGCCTGTTTACACAAGCTTACAAGTGTCTCCCCGAAGTGTTGGAGTGACTCACCTGGTTGCTGTTTATGCGACCGATATTCCTCCAATCTCTCCTCCTCCTTTTTTGTGTTGAATATCGCTTTTAAGCGATTTACCACATCATTCACAGAGAGAGAGGACGAATTTCCCCATGTGGATTGATTCACGTGTTTGGATGTAGCCATTATAAGTTCCCTCATAAGGGTATCTTCGGACCAATTGAATAGTTCTGCGTAATTTACAGCTGAAGCCAGAAATTCCTCCCAGTCCTCCCCTT
Source organism: Sthenelais limicola (assembly GCA_942159475.1). Classification (NCBI taxonomy): domain Eukaryota; kingdom Metazoa; phylum Annelida; class Polychaeta; order Phyllodocida; family Sigalionidae; genus Sthenelais; species Sthenelais limicola. The sequence continues at coordinate 107,398,427 of OW804096.1, read as the reverse complement.
TTCTGAAAGGACGTAGTGACTTAGGCCGAATGGTCGTAGGATGATCCTCGTCATACATGATGCTCGCATCCATCTCTGGCATGAGCGAATGCTTTCCAGCACTAACGCAACTGTTTGAGGTCTTAGTACCCTGTTGCAAGTCATGTTCTACCAACGGGATGGATACATTGCTTAGCGAGTAGTTCGTATCAGGACAATGCGGTGTATTAACAGAGAAGTCAACCCTTCTACCCTTGTACGCAGACAGGGTGCACGGCAGTTTGCGATCAAACTGTGTGTCCCGACTATCTCGTGAAGGAGACAGGCTCTCTGGCATCTCAATTGGAGACTAGCAAAGATGACTCCACAGTTCAGGGCCAAACTGGTTGATCATAAACTCCCATATCATGTTTTGGCATAATTTGTGGTCGTTAAAACCCCAAAAGAGTTGCACCAGCCGTTTCCTAGTCACGAAATGATTTAGCATCCAAATCTCACCGAGGTACTCCTCAAGCATAGGTTTTGTGATGTCCGCAGGCAACTTGCCAGTGGTATTTAAACTCATGAGAGCTCAAGAGAGGAAAATCAAGTCGCATTCAGCCAACTCGCACTCGTCACTCTCTTGCGATTCACTGTCCTTCGTAAGGAGTTTAACTCCCTCCGTGGTTGGGGACTCGCCTTTCGGGATTGATTCTGTTTCCGTTTCCACGTTTGCGGTATCGGGTTCACCAGTATCAACCAAATATCCTGCCTTAGCCCTGTCTGGCATGGAAACAGGCCAGGTGGGTGAATAATAATAATGGCTTTTTTGGCCCTTGGCCGCTGGACTATAAGACCCCTCTCTGTCTCTCTCTGTCTGTCTATTTCTCACAGACCAAACCTCTTATTTCTCCCTGTGTCCCCGTCTCACTCTTTCTCTGCTTATTTGGCTACCCCTTTTGCTACTTCTTGCCATGTCTGTGTTCCTGTATCTCTGTGTGTTACACACATTCAATTCATTTTAGCATGGAATTTACGTCTGCTCAATGCCATAACTGTGACTCAAAATGTTGTCTACAGAGAAATCTTATAACCTGCTCGATTAATTTTCAAATCCAATCCCCAAATTAACTTCGACTTGTTTTCTAATAGTACTCTCATAGACACAGCCCGCGAGTGACATGTCCTGCTTGCTGATGTAAAGAACATAGCCACCGTATAAATCTTCTAGTGGGTGTATATTACGAAATTTAGAAATAATATTATTTATAAGCACGATAGCCTGAACAAACTGTTTTAGACTGCGCCTACTCATAATTGTGAGAATAATCGCAAAGGTTTTATAAGAAATGTTCATAATCCTCAAAATCAAGAATCTGAAGAAAAATCACTTCTAGTCCGTACCAGCTGTTCATAATTAAAACTGCAATTTTCCATTCACATCGATCCACTCCTTTCAAACTCTAGCTCTCAGACTACTTTTTTTCCACCAGACCACGCGCACACCTCTCCTCCACTGCTATCGCATTGAAGGCGCTTACCATCGATTCTATTCCTCTAATTACAACTGGGACTATTTGACATACGATACTTCATCAATCCAGTGGAAAGTTTGAAGATGTCGCACTGATTGCTTTGAATGAAGATTCCTAACAGGGATATCTTTAGCGTAAACAGAGTGGTAGGAATTGTGCCGAAATCTTTAATTTGCCTAAGGATAGTGTTGCCTACACAAACACATCTTTATTCAATTCATGAAATCGCCCTCGAAACTGTTGACCGTCATTAGAGAAACCATTCTGTTGCAAATAAGCATGTATTTACCCTAAGTTGAAATTTCTCTTTTCCACACGTTTCTCATCACCCGTTTTTACAGCTGAAAATGGGAAATTGTTTGCTACGATGTAATAATTTATTCATATTTCAATTTCCATCATTTTACTTCACTGGAATCAATGTTCCTTTGAGGAAAACATAACGAAGAATATTTATTACTAGTGCATCATCTGATTGAAAGCTATCTTAAGCTTGGGAAAAACAGGTTTGGAGTTGTTGGATTACATTGCGTGTCTGCATCTTCATCATTAATACAACCGCCGACTTCGAGGCACAGAGTTGTGATATCAAGTCACTATTTGATGTTCCAATACTTTATATAATCGCCATTAACTTTCGCCCACGTTCTTCAGTTACACAATTATTATGATTCTATTTTCTCGCCTACGCGTGTCACGAAACCTATTATTTTTTGCGCTCAACGATTTAAACCACGTTTCGAATAAAAGCAATTACGAAAAGAAACTGATCTCCGCAAAGAAGATAATATTTCAGGATATTGGCGCGGTTGCTCTTTTCCTCAGTAACTTACGCGAATATTTGGATACAGAATGTTAATGTTCTGGCTCGGTTTGTTATAAGAGCTAGAATAACTGAAACAGAGGGAAATACTACAAACACAGTAAACCTTTTGTACAGGTAGCATTAATACGTAGAGTTATACTGATCGTACAGCACGGTAAAACCTCTCACAATGGACCAATAAGTCCCGTATACTTGGGGGTATTGATATTGGGAGCATCCATAAATATGGAATATATGAAATGGCCGCATCAGATTCGATAATTAAGCGGCACGACACTTATACAAGTATTGTTTATAGTACGCATTACAGATGATGAAGGATTCGATTCAACGTACATTATGCCTATGACATATAGGGGACTACTCAACGTGCAGGAGGTATCTATATCCTGAATCAATATCATAGGAGAACTTGCTCATCAAATATGTCGACATTTTCAGGATAGGCATAATATGTATACATATTATACATATACACAGTTATGACTCTTCATTTGTTTGTGCATAAAATTAAATTAATTAATTTTCATCAGAGGTTTTCCATTACTGTCTATAGCAATGAAAGACTGGGGAGCATTAACTTTGACGGAGATGAATAATACAAACCTAACTAAAGTAACTGAGAGTGGATCATAAATGGAGAACAATATTATTCTTAACTAATTAGGGAGTAGTAGTGTGGTATTTAAAAGATAACACTAAAGACAGAGGAAACCAAGAACAAGTGACGTAATACTATCATATTTACACAGTGAAACAGCAAAACAACATAGAAACCATCTAATAGCCACTGCAATAACAGAGTATAATAGGAATGTAACAAATTGATCACTAGTGCCATTTCAATTCAAAATCATGAGAAGTGAGATAGCGATGACGGAAAGCTGAACTGTTGGATGAAGAGGCTGAGTCTGGGGGATCACTGGGATTAGTGAAACTTGGCAAACGAGACTCTGTCGGTCGATCCTCATCTGTCTTCCCTGCAGAGATTCAAATCACCATGACTGTGGACCCTACCCCTTGATCTGTCTATATAGCCACAGATCATAGACTAATGAATATGCTAATTTGTTTCGACGGCCTTGTACACATTCAAGACTCGGAAGAGGAGTGATTGAAGTATGTGTTGTCGCAGAAAATGACCATTATTGACCCAAAACAGGTTATATAACCTGTTTTGGGTCAATAATGTTTTTTTTCATTTGTGCTATATTCCAGAATGTAGGGCTTAGAGGGGGACTAAAATTCAAATGGCCAAAGCCTTAGTTTTGATGTAAGAATCAGATTATACAACTGTTAAGCTAATCTCAATATTTTATTCCAAAAAAATCGGGCCAACGGTTAATATTTTACGGCCTTGTTGGTTTGGGGGCAATTTGAGCATCATTTGCTAGCCCTTTTTCATCTGAAAATACTCAATTTTTTAATAAATTGAATAATATATCAAGTAACATTCACCAAAATTAGGCTTCTGATGCCTTATATCTAGCTAATGGCATTTCCAGATTATTAGCCTTGTACTGTCATTGGATCTTCATTGGCAACAAATTTAGATTTATGGAAGTTTTATGATAATCTATCATTTGGGTACATAAAATATTGATATTTCTTCCACTTGTCCCCATTCTCTCAAACAAGGCTTAGATAAGACCTTTTGTTTGTTTTGTTTCCTTGGGAGTTTCTGAGCAAGGAAACTCCCACTCATGACTTCTATTCTGATTTTTTTATTATTATTCAATTCAAGGCCAATACAATATTTAATTTTATATAGAAAAGAAAAGACGCGAAATCCACCATGGATGTTTACACACGTTGCCATAGACATAGACAGCCTTTCAAATTGTGTTCAAAAGGGGCTAGGCAAATGATGCCCAGAGCAGAAATACAATGGGTTCATATTTCAAGGGCATATTTAACAAAAGTAACAAACAGACCATGCTGTAATTATTAAGAATACATGTTAATATCATTAGAAAACTATTTCACATGAGAAAAGCATGTTGAAATACTTATCTATATTTCATAAACCGGAATGTGTACAAGATTGCATGTATGTAGAGATATATGTCGGGTGCTGGTCGGATGCTAAGATATATGACACGTGAACAAGTGAATGGCCTGAAACCAAACAGAGCTAGGTTTTATTTTCAGCAAAACATCAATACAAGAATAAAAAGAAAACATTTTCAAGTGTACTGTCCGCTCAGTGCGGATCTGGGTGAACGAATGTCAATGTTTATGTTCGTAGCGTGATGTCATAAGCGCCGCCCAGACGCGACCTGATTGGTCGACGGTGAATGGAGGCGGAGCCAAGCAACCGCCCCTTGGCTACCCACATATGGGCACCGATGTATCGGTTGTAGATATGTCGGGTGCTGGTCGGATGCTAAGATATATGACACGTGAACAAATGAATGGCCTGAAACCAAGCAGAGCTAGGTTTTATTTTCAGCAAAAGGCCAAACACAAGAGAACAAGTTAGGGGGAAAGCCTGTCCAAGGCATTTCCCTCCACACTCTCACACTTCATTTGATCCTGAGGAGAGGGAATGATATAAGATGACACAATTGAAGTTTCCTCTAATTTTGATGTCGTCCAAGGGGATGCCAAGGGATGACATGAACGAGGCACCTCCCCGACGAAAGGAATGGGAAGTGAAACAGTCAGTTAGACCAGCAGATGACGACAAGGCACTGAGCTTCTTGAAGAAATGGTCATAGTCAAGGGTCCCATACGATTTGCAGGAAAATAATTGAGATGAGGCCGGCAGATCCTGGTCTAGAAGCTTCCTAATCCAATATACTGGACATAGGGGTTTATTAGAAATGACTCTAATAATTATAGAAAAGGGGGTAGAAGAGGACTTGGTTGTACCCACGTTCACAACCAGACCCCCTGGTATTGATTCAGGATATAGATACCTCCTGCACATTGAGTAGTCCCCTATATGTCATAGGCATAATATACGTTGAATCGAATCCTTCATCCTTCATCAACGACGATGAATTTTCATCCAGGAAGGACTTGAAAAGCTTCCATTGTCTAAGCCTTTGCAACTTGGTAGAGGGAGCAATTAAGGGCTAAACTCCTGAGTTGAACAACTCTCTCCGACCATTTGCTGAGTCCTGGAGGAAACAATTGTCAGTGTTAATACAGCACAAGTTTGTCGATAATAAAATATCAGGGACAGGAGCATCAACACTATAATAAGGCAAGCGAGATAGAATATCTGCCACCACATTATTATCAGTTTTAATGTATTTAGGTGCAAGGGAAATATTATAGATGAAACAAATCCAATACAGCTCGTAAAGCCATTGCATGCATTGTCTGCTACTGCTAGTTCCATTTTTTAGCATAGCAATGTTGTCTATGAACACACCACAGTTTTATTTTTCAGAACACTAGCCCACCATCTGACTCCAGTCAAGACAGGGAATAATTCCTGGATATTAATGTTGGAAGCCAGATTGTTTTCCATTGGAACAGAACAAATATGGCCTTCATGCTTGACACACATGGGTATTTCACAATCATTCCAGGGTCCAGCAAACCAATCTGCTCCCATAAAGGCTGCAAATCCTTTGGATGAAGAGTCAGAAATTATGGGAAGATGGAATATTTTTTTTTCAACATACCTACACCGTTGAAACATTTGGAAAAAGACTCCCACCAGTTCAAGTCAATCCTAGCTTCCTCTGATATAGGCATGACTTGGAGTTTTTTCACTAGCATCATCTTGTACATGTCGAAAAAACGCCTGCAGAAGGTCCTACCTCCATGAAACACTGCAGAGCAGTGGGAAACATACCCACAAAATTTCTCCAGTTGCTTTTTGGTCATATACTTAGCATCTTTTACTTCTCCAATCAGTTTAGTGAGCTTTTCCACTTTCCCCACAGGCAAGGAAAGGGTCATGTCTTGAGTGTCCAATGTAAAGCTGAGATATACACATGTGGAACAGGGGGCGGTAACCTTCTTCCAGGCTACATGGAAACCCAAGAAGCGGAGACAGTACAATAAAATATCACGGTAATGAGAACATCTTTCATAAGAATCACTGGAGACAAAATAGTCATCCAAAAAATTAATGACAGAAAATTCAAACAGTTCAGCTATACAAGTTACAAAAAAGTTGGAGATGCTGTTAAAAATGCAAGGACCTGTACGCAGCCCAAAGCATAACCTATTATCAACAAATAATTCCTCCTTACCATTAACGTCCCACCTAAAGCCACAATACCAACGGTGGTCAGGATTAATGGGGACTGCCCTATAGGCTGACTTAATGTCAACAACAGCCATAAATGAACCCTCGTCGATTAAGCTTATGGCATTATCAATAGATTTAAAGGTAAATTCACGAACCAAGCTGTTACAATGCTCATTTACAGATTGTCCCAAAGGTCTGCTGCAATCAGCCTTTGGGACAGCTCCAAGTGAATGGATACAGGTAGGAAATTCATCAGCAATATGGATAAAACCTTCGTCAAGTTCTTTGTTAACAATATCATCCATCTTGGATTTTACCTCAGGTTCAAGGATAGATTTATAATTAGCACAATCGTATGGTTCCACCTCAGTGTCAACCACATCAAAACCTTTGAGAACACCATAAAAAACATCAATGTAAGTGTTAACGCTGCAAGGATTAAGGCTAAATAGCAGATATGCAAAACAACAAGGTTTTAATTGTGTACCCTTGCCACCAAGAACATGGCAACATTGACATTTACCACGGGCACAACTAGCATATACATTTACGAAAGAACCACGATTAGAGGTTGGAGATGTAAAAAGTAATATATCATCACTAGTTTCACTACCATCACAACCAAAATTGTCAATAATACTCCTAATATCATTGTACTTAGCTTCAGCTGGAGAAAAAGTTTGTTGTACACAGGCAGGCAATGAAATCGGGAACAAACAAACTGTCGAATCACGAATAACAGTGTCAAAATTGCCACAGTCGGCCATGACACTTTGGTTCAAGTTCAAGGACGGGTCGTTGCTATCACTACCGGGAAGAACTTCCGGGTCAAGGTTGTCATAATCAAAACAAACGTTTGAGTCGAGAAGACTCGGGGATTTTACTGTTAATTCAACATTAACATCATGACAGTCAGAAAATACATTATTCTCATCCACAATAAACTCATCTAGACAGACCTTAGTGTAATCCCAACCCTCCTCATCCTATTTTGAGCCCTTCGAGCCCGTGCAGGCCTTTGCCCCGTGGTTATAAGATCCGCAGCCAGAGCACTTATGAGGATAATCGCAATTCTTTAGGGAACAACCTCCAGGGTTATTGTATTTGAAGCACACCCTATCCTTCTTAGACTTCGTCGACTTGACCGTAGATACCTTTTTAGAGTTCTCGAAAGCATAGCAACGTAATACTTCTTATATATATATAGTAGTTTTTATTTCCATAAATTCTCTAAATACAGAAATAAGGCTGACACCCTCTGTGACACAGGTCTTCCAGGTGGGCCAGAACATATGTATAGATTCATAGTACCTCTGATTATCATTACTTAAAAGTAACATTAACGAATGTTGTATCGAGTAACACATACTGTGTGCTTAGTTAGCTTTGTGTAGCATGAAAGATCATGGCAGAGGCTTTATATGCCATATGATGTGAAATAAATACATAGTATACAAAAATAACATTGACATGGTACATACATACATGGTACATACATGGCATAGAATGACGAGATATAACAATCATGGAAAGTCTCCTTGAAGATGACTAGTACACAGTTAATAGTTAATACAGTATTTGTACGCCATGGTGATTATTTTAGGCCGTCCCAGACCTCCTGGAGAAAAACAGTTCTCAGGTAGGTTCGGAAGGCCTTTCGGTCTTTACATTGGTGGGCACTTGGATCAAGATTCTTCCAAGCTTCCGGGACTTTATAAATGATGGATTTTTTTATTTTGTCAGTGCGAGGCGTGAGAGATTTTAACAATCTTTTGCCCTTATGATTTCTTAGCTTGAAACTCTTGGTCTCAATCATTTCCCTCTTTAAACTCAGCGGGTACGCCAGATCTAATAGGTGTGACTCACGTCGTATATGGAGGGGGGCTAGGCTCAGCTCTCGTTGCTCTTTATCTACGTTAGTATATTTGCTCAGCCTTAGGATTATCCTGACCGCTGAGTTCTGAAGCATTTGTATCTTTTTTAATAATTCATCAGAAGCCACCATGTAAATTACGTCACCATATTCTATAATAGGGGGTATAGCAACCTTATATACCATTATAATAGTATCCTTACTTGCGCAGTGACTCAGCCTCGCAAGGGCTTTGAGTTTGCTTTTTGCGAGATTAATCTTCGATTTTATATGACTTGTAAAACTTAAACCATCGTCAATTTTTAAACCAAGAAAAGTGTATGAACTGGTCCTTTCAAGGATTTGGTCGCCTATTTTCAGGTCACATTCCAAAGGCATTTGTTTTTGGGTGATTATCATGGTTTTGCTCTTCTTGACATTAAGAGAGATTTTATTAATTCTACACCAAATGTGAACTTTATTTAAACTGTTCTGCAATTGAACAAAACCAGATTCCCCGTTAGGGTTAGAGATTCGGTTGTAAATAATCGTGTCGTCTGCAAATAACTGCATATCCGAACACGTGATGAGTTGATGTAAGTCGTTTATATAAGCGAGGAATAAGAGAGGTCCTAGAGATGTGCCCTGAGGAACACCGCAGGTAACCTTTTTCAGGGTGGACATCTTACCATTTATAATAACCCGTTGGTATCTATGACTTAAATAGTTTTCAACCCACGTTAAGGCTGATTCCCCCAAGCCGAGGCCCTTCAGTTTCTTGAGTAGGATAGAATGGTCGACCGTATCAAAGGCCTTCCTGAAATCCAGGAAGGCCAGAACGGTGCTATCTCTGTCGTTAATGTTGTTAACTCATTGAGGACGGGGGCAATTTACATATAATTTGCCTGGCTGACGGGGGCCCTTTTCCCCCTTTTTGGGCTTCAGGACGGGTGTTTAAAATGAGGTTTAGGGTATAAAAACACTTTAAGAATATTTTCTTCAAATAATATGTGTCATATGTACATCGTTTAATAGGTGTAAACAGTTATTGATCATATTTTTTCATAATTTCTAGAATTTGGTCTTCAATAATTAAAATAATGGGTCTCAATTGGGTGCAATATGGCGGCAACCTTGCTCCAAATTCACTTTCCAGCATTTACATATGTTAGTTATGACGTCATCATTATTGTCTCCATGACAACATAACTATAAAAATATTTCTAATGTGTTTGTATACATATATTATAAATTTCAGCAAAATCCCTTCATTTTTTATCAAGTTATGCCCCCTTCAATTTATATAAAAAATTGCTGCCTGCAGGCAGCATCCCGTCCTTAATGGAAAGGATGTCATGCTGCCTGCAGGCAGCATCCCGTCCCCAACGCCATTTTGAAAATGCTGCCTTGAGGCAGCATCCCGTCCTCAATGAGTTAAAGATATCAGAGAATATTCTATAATGAGCATCCGTGATTGACTTCCCTCGCCTGAAACCATATTGATGTTCGTAAATAAGGCTATTGCCCTCGAGAAATCCCATAAGCTGCTGTCCCACTACCTTCTCTAGCACTTTTGCCGGGAATTGAATGGCATTAATAGGCCGGTAGTTAGTGGGTTCGGTTCTAGCCCCTTCCTTAAAAATAGGGGTAACTTTCGCCGTTTTAAAGACAGCCGGGACTTTGTTCGTTCTTAGAGATAGATTGCATTGGTATGTAAATTGGTGTGACAGGCCTAATAAGCAGGATTTTAAGATTTTTGTAGGTAGCATAGATATGCCAGATGCTTTTGAAACTCCTATGGATTTTATTAATTCAACAACAACTTGTTCAGAGACTTCCTTAAACTGAAAAGCCGCCGGACTATTACCGGGGTCGGATAGGGGCTTCACTCTCGTTAGCTGGTCGTCTGTGACAGGCTCAATTACCTTCGCTAGGTTGGGACCAACCGTTACGAAGAAGTCATTGAACCTGCCAGGAACCTCCTCGTCAGCCACAAAGGCTCCACCCTCTTCCCTTAATCTAACCTGGTCATGGTTTTTCAACTTTTCTGGAGATATAATGCTCCTTAGGTTATCCCACAGTTTTTTAGTGTCCCCTTTATTAAGGGTCAGTTGTTCTTTAATATACTCGTTTTTTAGTTTCACTACTCTAGAGTTTAGTAGCGTTCTATACCTTCTTGCCTCCTCCCAGACTTCGGGATCTGAGGTTTTCTTCGCTCTCTCAAATAACTTATCTCTTTGTTTACTCATTACAACTAATTCGTCCTTGTACCATGGAGGCCTTACTTTGACCTTTTTAAACTCCTTTACAGGGGACATCTTCTCCAACAATAACACGATTCTATCGATAACAATCTTCCAACAAGCGTCTACATCAGTTAAATTAAAGAACTCAGTCCAGTCCGAGTTTTTGAGAGTTTCAATTAAGGATTCTAAGTCTAGATTTTTAAGAGGTCTGGCTTTGAAGGAGGTCTGTACATATCTTGTTCTTAGTTTCTTCCTCAGTACAAATACTGGCATGTGATCACTTGTATTATTTTCGATTACGCCCCCTTGTAGAATGCATTTAGAGTTTGTGTAAATCTGATCTAGAAGACTAGATGATTTCCTGGAAACCCTAGTAGTATTCTTGGCGAATATCTTGGAAAGCAGTCAAACCAACCTTATTGGCTCTAGCCCTTATGGCCTGGTCATAGAGTAGGCTGGCCTTTAGCGTGTAGACCTGCGACCCCACCTTCTCGCACATAGTAAGGCAGTGATTGACCACGCCCTGAATCTCGTCGAGGGACCTAGCATCAGTCACCAACTTATTCACGAGCTTCAAATTGATCAACAGCAAATTTTCAAAGGAATCGATAGTATCACCTTTCTCAAGATCCTTTGTCTGGTCGAATGGGCGTGTTCTCGTTCGTGACCTCGATCGGTCTCTGGCACGACCGCGTGTATGATGGGCCCCGCCCACCGCGTAAATGGAACTGTCCACACTTTTTTTTTAAACATTTTATTTCGATAAACAATTCCACACAGGTGGTACGTTTCAAGTTATCGAGTGAAAAGAAATGGTACAATTTAAGAATCTACAATATAATATTTATCAATATCCGTAGTCTGAAAGACTTTAGTGATTACATATATCATCTATATCATCTATATAACATTGAAAAACATTTATAGAAATACAAATTATTATTTTACAATAGTCATTTCTAGGTAACATACTACCAACTACATTTTATAGAGGCTAAAAAACTCGACATTTCGACATAATATAGTATGACGACGAGGAGCAATACACATTTTTTTTGGATTTTTTTGCCAACTAAAAACAAATACATAAGTCTATCCGCATTTATAAAACTACGAGGTTTGCGTTCATTTAACCAGTTGGTTTCAATTAACTCAGGCCATACCATTTTACCGTTTTTCAGATATAGATAAACGGGCAGTATTTCACGTTATAACAAAATTACTTTACAAAATTGTTTCGCTTCAAAGCATGTTCTTAAGATAAATCTTAATTTCCTGCCACGGTTTCACTCTGATAATCGCAGGAATGTTATTCCACATCATGGGGCCCTGACATTGTGGGGAAGAGAGATATTTTGCGGAAGAACAAACCGGTTGGATGATGTTGGGACCTTCAGCCTGCCTGGTGTTGCGAGGCATGATTTGTATATATATTGGATCTAATGATCTTCTAGCCATTATGCTTAAAATGGCGATTGTACCTCTTGCTATTATTTCATTGATGTTGTACATGGTTTTGATCTCTTGTGTGGATAGATCATGATTAAACGATATCAACCGAATCGAGCGATTTACCATACTTTGCACTTTCTTAATAATGTTGGCATTTGCCATATTGTACATGAACAAACCATAATCCGCAAGCGGTAATATGTGTGCTTTCACAATCATCTTTGCTACATTGTCATCAATAAAGAATCTTAACCTGGCAAATTTGTTTACCTTCATCTGAACAGTGCACTTCATTTTGATGCTCATTAAAGCTTAGGTTAGAATCTATACAAAAACCAAGATACAGTGCTTCGCTTTTGTAATGGCATGGCCATTTATATAGACATCAGCAAGGTTATTAAAATTAATTCTCTTTAAGCGATGCCTTGTACCGAGTACCTGCAGCATACATTTCTTGGAATTGATGGTAAGTTTATTAAAATTCATCCAATTAGACACACAGTTAGCAATATCTTGTGTTATGGTGATGCACTCATTCAAATCTTTACTAGTAACAGTGACAGCAGTGTCATCTGCATAGATTGACATTTTAATTTGCCCTGGGTTGTTAAGACGTCGTAAACAATTAGGAAGGTCATTAATATATATTAAAAATAAGAGTGGTCCGATTAAACTTCCCTGCGGTACACCATTTTGTATGGCAATCGAATCTGAGAGCATATCATTGAGAAAGGTATTCTGTTTCCTGTCTACAAGATAATTACACACAATATTTGTTATCATGGGATTCACACAGTAGTAATCTAACTTCCTCTTTAATATATTATGGTCAATCCGATTAAAAGCTTTGGCGATGTCAAAATAGCTTGCCACTGATAATTTCCAAGTATCCATTCCCAATAATATAGGTTCAGTAAACTCAAAAAGAGATAAGTTAGTAGAAAAACCCTTTCTGAATCCACCTTGGCACTTAGTAAGAAGATTGTTAAATTCCATATGATTTCTCAGTGCTACACATATGAAATTTTCTAATATCTTTGAGGGTAAAGGAACAAGTGCAATTGGGCGTAGATTATTAAAGTAACGAAGGTTTCCACTCTTCGGTATGGCGACAACATTAAAGTGTTTCCACTATAGGGGCATCGTACCACAATCAATACACATTTTTAATAATGGCGTGAAAACATGTGATAATTTGCTGAGGTATAGCTTTAGGATCGTTGTGCTTACCCAGTCGAATCCACAATTTTTGTTTATGTCTACTTTATCAATGAATTCTACCACCGCTTTCTCAGAAATGTTTATTCGTGTGCCAACAGTAATATCCGGACTATCATTTAGAAAGTGTTCGAAGCTTCCTCTGGGATGTTCAGTGTTTACACCCATATTCCTAAAGAGCTTATTTAGCCCATTACTGGCCTCTAAGCCTTTTAAGATTTTGCCTTCATGTATGAAGCTTTCACGCATGGATTTATTTGTTTTTCCTAAAAGATCCCCTATATTACGCCAGAACTTTTTACTGTTACCTCCACAATTGTTGAAGGAAGATGTAATCTTCTCTTTCTTAGACCTGCGTATGGCTTTAGATACCTCTTTCCTTGCTGTCCTGGCAGCTTGCCAATCAGCCGGACTGTTCGTTCTTTTAGCTGTTTTAAATAACCGATCTCTTTCCTTAATGGATGCATGTACATCTGCACTTAATGATAACTCCCCTCTCGACACAATGTTGATTTTCTCAAGGGGACACTTGATATCTAGGTAGTTTGTCAGGTACCTTTTCATGTTGGCCCAGGTAATTTCGGGTGATACATCTTCAGACAAAAAGAAATCTTTTTCCCCAGCCATTCTATCAATATATTTCTCCAGATCATCCATATCAATTTTGTCGAACCTACGGGTGAGCTTAGATTTCTTTACAACCGGTTTAGAGATCTTCTTAAGAGTTATATATATAATAGCATGATCTGACAGATTGACATTTATTACCCCAGCGTCCTTTATGTGTGGATGGTCAGTGGCAATTATGTCTAATAGGCTAGCAGTGTTATGACCATACCTAGTGGGTTTAGTGATACATTGACATAGGGACAATTCTTTGATAGAGTGTGAACAATTTCTAACAGTTTCATTGGATTTTTCCAATAAATTGATATTCACATCACCACAAATCAATATGGGTACCCCTTTATATCGATCTTGAATATGTTTCACGCAGCGATTCATTTTGTCTATGAAACCCTGCTTGTTGCCTGTCGGGGGGCGATACAAATTTACAAGGAAAAAACTTTTCCTGTTACCAGGCTTAATTTTTAACGTTTGCACCTCAATATCCCCATCACATAAATTTAGTTCCTCCATTATCCATGGATCAACTATAAATTCATTACTGACATAGCAGCATAGACCTCCTCCGGATTTTGTTGAACCATTTATCAGAGTCGTCCTATCAGACCTGTATAGCCTATACTGGGTATTATGTATAAGTTGGTAGTCAACATCCGCTTCGTTAAGCCACGATTCCTGAATCGCTAATATCTTTATATTGGCCTGAAGTATTGTGTCAAAGATTTCAGCCACTTTATTACGCAAGGACCGAACATTTAATGATGTGACAATTAGACCTTTCTCGGCCCCCAGAGATTCTAGGCTATCCGATACCATTCTTTACAACACTACAAGTACATCGTTCTAATTCAAAGTCAACCTTATCAAGGAGTGTAATTACACTGAGTAAAGTTCCAGATAGCATCACTTTAAGGCGGATATTAAAACATAAGAGAAGTGGCATAAGTAAAACATCAACATTTGTCCCAATAGTGTGGGTTAACAAGGGCGTACGGTCCATTGGACAGCAAAAGGAGCGACTCGATCAAGTTTTACCTATAACTTGTGAGGAACAAAATACAACCACATAAAATTATACACTTAGACAACTAGATATACAAGCAACTTACCCCGAAGGGGGCAGACCGATAGTATGACCATATGATTCGTAATCCCAGGAAAACGCAAATCCAAAACTCTATATCCGAGAGATAGGAGACAGTGGTCGCCATCTTGAATTTTTACAGTACCGCACTGAATTTATCGACAGCTGTCATTGATCAATATATCGACCCTTAAAACAAATCATGAATATACACCAGCTTTGATGTCACAAAATTCACATTGGATTCTTGAGAAATTTGACACACCTTTCAAGTTTATATAATACTAAACATGATTCTGTGGACCGGACAACCATTTGTTTTACCGAAAGGCATTCTATGCCGACCTATGTAAATTACATCGTCCTCCTTCTTGAACTCGGCACACCAAGTGCGTGACCTAGTTCTGAAACAGCTGATCGTAAGAATTGATTCGCACAACTGGATTCAAACATAATACAGGTAATACAAGAGACATAACCTACTATCCACACCCAATATGGTTTACTAGGCATGGTACAGTGCTGTTAATTTCTCACAAATTATCCTAGTTTGACCTCAGATACGGTATTTCAAGGTATAAGTTGCGTCTATGTAATCATATCGCCACGAGGCACGAGAGAAAAAAATAAATGGCGTATACCATATCTCAGTTAAATCTCAGTTAAAGTCCGGTTTGGTTTTTCTAGCTAGTGCCCATTCTCTTCTCGATTCATTTAATGATTTATTCGCGTTGGCTAAGTCGATTCTGTTAATACGTCTGAGCTTTGATACGTTTACAGAGTCCCTGGGCGTGCTTGCTGTTATCGGTGCTGGGAGTAACTTTCTCAACCGTAAGGCTGGAGGACGGGCAGAGGTGTTTCCATCAATCATCGTAGTCGAGGTGGACGTGTTATCAATCTCCATATCCGAGTCATCATTTGCATCTTCATCTATCGAAGTGTTGTTACACGTCACTGTGGTACCATTCATTTTGGCAGCAGCTGCTTCTTGTGGTGACGGATGACTGGCGAAATAACGACTCTGTGCTTGATTTTGTGAGGTAGGCGAACGAGGATTTGGAGAGCGAGCTTTGGTTGTCATCGGTGGAGGGGGAGGCGAGATTGGGACACACTTGGCAAACTCTTCCTTATGAGTTTCCCTCATCTCATCTCGGATCTGCATCAACAGGATCCCCTGATGGTTTTCACCCATCCATGTGTGGCTTTGAAGCTTATATGAACCCAAGAAGGTGCCACACCCCCATTTACCATCTCCCGTCGCCTCCACGAGTTCTATATCTTTGGTGCATAGGAGCAGACTTCTAAGATCGGGATTCTGCAAGAATTTTGCCTTCATAATGGATTTGAGATACGACTCTTCTCTCCTGAGCCACTCATCGTTAACAGTAATCTTGCTGCTAAGATCTTTTATCTCAAAAGGATCTCTCATGTGTACAATGCGCTTGGCTGTGGCTTGGCTGTGTATTTCTCATTTTTTAACGCCTTCAGGTATACAAAGGCGTGTTCAACCGAGTAGAAAGTTAATTTCTTTACAGAAATCGGGCAATAGAACATGTTCCCAGGCCACGCATGAGGCCCCTGGTACGCCAAGCGCCCACCTACTTTTACGACTTTGAGTGTTTCAGGCTGGACTTGCGATGGTAGAGTATCTAAGTCATTGATACCATAGGATTTGCCCTTAATTTGAACTTTATCCCCCTTGATTTTCGCCGCCTCATCTATTTGACATTCCTGAGCTGTGCGTGCTATCAGCCTTAACATGCCTCTGTTGCGATGTACTTCAGGGTTGACATCGTCATCGAAGCTCCAAAATTTTATGGAAGGATACTGTTCTGGATTGAAGTAATTTCTGTTAAATAGAGCACCCTTGGCTTGCATGAAAGATTTCTTGTCAGAGTGCAGATTGAACACTACCACAATAGGATCCGGTCTCTTGTTCTTACCCTGGAATTTCCTGACTAGCCTGTATACCTCGTCAAATCGTTGTTCAGTAAATCCTCTCAGGACCATCGCAACAATTTTAGCACATGTAACGTCTAAATCTTCATTGCGAGTATCCTTAACCCTGTTAAACACCACTGACTTCTGTCTGAGACGGGTGTCCAGGTCATTATTGATTTGTTTCTGGACTTTAAGTTCATACTTGAGATTACCTACTATGGATTCGAGGTCATCTAAACGTTTTTCCAGCTTCTTGTTTTTGCTTTGCATCACCACACGTTCACTGATTTCATCTTTATGAGAATTGGCCAGGTCCTGAACAAAAGCATAAGTGTTTTCCACAAATTCACCCGCTTCATTTTGTCCTTCAATAAGGTCATGTACATCGGCGTCAAGAGCTTCCAAGGTAGGGGGAATGCTATCTCCATGTTCTCCATTCTCGCCAACAATGGGAAAAATCACCTCACCATTCTCTGATTCCGTCATAATGGAGGATATAGTCTTCACAGGAGGAGTAAATGGTATAGAGAAGTCACTTTGGATAGCTTTCTTTAATTCAGGCGAATATCCAGTACTAGTGCTATCAGTGCTAGCTTTACGCTTGCCGGCCTTGGTATCCATGGCTAGTGCATACAATAACACAGGTGACACAGGTGACACAGGTAACTGGCGCGAAACATGGACACATTACCCTCATTGTCGCTCATGTGGATAGTGAAAATGTTCAAGAAGAGATATTGTCCAGAGTTTTCGATGTAGAAGGATTTAGTACCATCCAGTGTCTTCTAGTGATGCAGGTAGGTGTAATTACGAGCTCTTTTCAAATAAAAATAGTGTGATTGCAGGTTTAAAAATCGAGTTTGAGTCCACGGTGATCACGGCGTCTTTCTGTACTCGACTGAATTGAGTTATATGAATACTTCACGCTCCCTGTTACTAAAAAGAACTGTATCGGAGCTTCCACTTGATGTAGACGGCAATGGAGAAAGAACAGAGGTTGTTGAATCAGTTTTCTTTGCCTCCAGAGACGTTATCAAGTCCTTCATCATAGACTCCAATGAACCGATCCTCCCGTTCAGCTCATTAACATCCACGACAGCCGGAGAATTCATACAATTGTCGTTCAATGGAGGCACATGAGTGTTTCCACACTTGTCACACAACTTTGCTTTTCCCATCTCGAAGAAAGAGCGATCAAACGTAGAGAAAAGAAAAAGTTTTCAAGTGAACCGTCCGCTCAGTGCGGATCTGGGTGAATGAATGTCAATGTTTATGTTCGTAGCGTGACGTCATAAGCGCCGCCCAGGCGCGACCTGATTGGTCAACGGTGAATGGAGGCGGAGCCAAGCGACTGCCCCTTGGCTACCCACATATGGGCACCGATGTATTGGTTGTAGTGTCGTTACCGCCATTGTGTTGGAAATTGCTGAGTTTCAGACAAAAATTCAGAGAAAAACGATTAGCTTGCGCTTTCTCACCAAGCGAGAGTTCGCGCAAGACTCCCGTCCAAAATGGCGGACATGGTAGCCGGAATCCTGACTCGGACCTTCGGACCCATATCACCTGTTTCTGCTAATATTCAGGTATTTGATGATATTACGTTTGATTCTGTTGAATATATTGCTTCTACTAACTCATCGGGGCAGGTATGTGATGCTTTTGCCTTGCCTTGCCCGGCGATTGTCATTGCCCAGAATACGACTGTTTTCACTATTCTGGCTTCACGACCGACCCATACTTGGCATCTATGACCCACCCGGGCCTACTTCGGGGCCTACTTCAGGGCCTACCTACGACCCTTTCCTACGCGATGGTGTTTCTTCTGCCCCTACGAGCCATTACATGCCAGTTATAATTGATTACAACTACCATTTCAACTGGGACATCTCCTCACGCATCAATGATCGTCAGTCACTTGGAGGTTTTCCTACTCAAATGAAACCTGCTTGTTGGTTGAGGGAGCTAGAATATGAGAATGACCCCTACTTACATTCCTTTTTGACTACTGGCATCATAAATTGCTTCAATATTATTAACTCTGACTCACAGGTGGTTCCTTACCATTGTGAAAATTACACTGTAACCTCCGGAGAAGCAGCTGCCTTTGTGAGTGCCCTGATTAGGTCAGAGCTCGACGAATGTAAATATGCTTATTCTACCTCTAAGCCTATTTGTCTTCATGCCTTGGGGGCAGTGCCCATGATGGGGGCTTTCACCCCATTACAGACTGCAAAAGGCCAGAAGGGATCAATATTAACTCTCATATGAGCAACACAGCTCTTCCATTTTCCTTCCACTCTGTAGATGATGTTTGTGGTGTGTTGGAAGAGAGAGACTACATGGCTACCCTGGACATAGCTGCCGCTTACCGTTCCATCTCTGTAAATCCTTCCCAGTGGATGTATCAGGGGATTCAGTGGAACATTGATGGTGTTCCATGCTTTTTGAGTGATACTAGGCTCTCCATATATATTTAATACCATCACGGATTTCATCGTTAGATGCATGAATAGGAGAGTTTATTCGAGAGTTTTTAATTACCTCAATGAATTTGTGGTACTTGGAAGATTATACCAAAAGGAGTGCTTAGATGGTCAGCTTGCCCTCATTTGCTTGTTGGCGGATTTAGGTTTTTTCATTAAATGGTCCAAGTGTACCTCTCCTTCTACCAGATGCAGGTATCTCGGTATCATTATTGACTCTTGTAAGGGCACCCTGTCTTTGCCTGAAGACAAATTCAAGAAGTTACAGGATGAGCTGTTATTCTTCAAGAACAGGAAGAAAGCCACCAAGAGGCAGCTTATGAAGCTTTGTGGGATTCTGGGCCATGCTGCTAGAGTAGTTAGAGGGGGCAGGACCTTCAGTAGGAAGATTCTGGATCTATTGAAGGGTCTCCCCGACAAGAACGTCAGAATAAAGCTTAACTCTGCCTTCATAAAAGATATGGTTTGGTGGCACGATTTCTCCCTATTGTTTAATGGCACTGTATATATGGTCTCGGAGGTGACTGAAACCACGCCCTGGACGCATCGGTGCTAGTGGCTAACCTAGGGAATGCCTAATTCTCCCCTTTGACACCAGGACGCGCCACCGGTAATCGGAGGCTGCTAAACTAGTCTAGGAAACTTGGCTCGCTCACCCGATTTCCTATGTTTTCGCATTCAACGGGAAAAAACAAGTACGGATTTGTCATCCTTAACATTTTTCATAGCCAAAATGTCTGGGTCAATAGCGTCTTTACTGAACTATAAATGCACATACTGTCATTTCCCAAGGCATCTCAACCAGCTCCCAATGCTAAACCCTTCTTCCTCGCACTCGGCCGTACTCGTGTTTAAACGTCGGGTATCTTCGGTAACACGCTTGTAATGACGTTATAGCAGCAGGGATTCCCCCACACAGCCATAAACAAAGCTTATATGTGCGGAACCATCGCACACATCGGCGATGGTTCCGCACGAATTTAGCACAAAAACGAAACGATTTTGATGCCACTAGCCACGGGAGGAGGGCGGGATGGTGGGCAATGTCAACGTACAAAAACATTCCATATTTATGAAAGTAATAAATAGCCCAAGACTTCCCTTCATTCCCATCAAATTGTGACAATAATCTTACTCTGGTGCCACACACATCTAGATCATTTCAGATGCTAGTCTACTAGGATATGGGGTGTATCATAGCCAGGATAACGATTGGGTTGCTGGCTTTCATAAATCTTCTGACACTCCAGATGATTTTGCGGCTTTCAATCCTTCGCATGGACACTGGCTTAATATTTGTGTGCCGGAAAAACATTCCAATAACATTAATGTGCTGGAGGCCATACCCGTTTTGCTTGCTGCTCAGAGAACTTGGCATTTGTGGGCCAATCAGCATGTTATTCTCTACAGTGATAACACTCAAGTGGTTAGCCTGATAAATTCTGGGACTAGTAGTAATGGTTACTGCATGGATATACTTCGTAGGCTTTTCTGGCTGAGTGTTGCTTATAACTTCCAGATTACAGCTAGACACATACCTGGGGAAACCAATTATCTTGCTGATCATTTATCTTGTGTTAAGCATCATGGTTGTGTCTTTTCTACAGCTACTTCTACTTTATGTTTCAGCCCTGGACCAGCTGGATAGTGAAGTTGCTGTTGCTATATCTGCTGCTACTGCTAAGAATACTAAGTTGCATCGGAATTCTCAGTGGGCTTGTTTCTTCAGCTTCTGTCATCAGTTCAAGTTATGTCCTCTACCTGCTACTTCTCATACTGTAGTGAGATTTTTGGTCTACAAAGCTAGATCTGTTAAATATGTGACTGTGAATAATTATCTGAGTGCCATCATCAGCTTACATCGATATTATGGTTATGAGTCGTCTTTTAGAGACTCATATCTTGTGAAAATGGTATTGGTTTGGGTACTTCAGTGGAGCAAGTGATACCATTATCTCCTACACAGCTTCTGGAAATGTTTAGTTATGTGGAAATGTCTACACCTAAGGAATTAGTGATGTGGAGGGCTATCGTTCTCTCATTTCACACGCTCTTGAGGAAGTCGAATCTGCTGCCTGATTCTTCTGGAGAGGCATCTTCATCTCTTCACCTAGTTAGGAGGCCGGATGTGACCTTCCATGACTGGGGATTGACCTTGCTAATCAAGTCATCAAAGACACTTAAATACAGGTAGGAAGAGGTCCAAATTCCTGTTTGTTATGTGGGCAATTACCCTTTGTGTGCGGCCACAATATTGAAGGATCATCTCACACACAGTTCAGCTCCTATGGATGCTCCCCTATTCGTGGTGGATGGTACACCCATCTGTTACAGGGAGGTGTTGGATTACCTTTGAGTGCTGTTCTCTAGAATTGGTGTGAGTGCAAGCTCGGTGGGCTTTCATAGCCTGCGTTATAGTGGAGCCCAGTGGCTGTATAAAATTGGAGTACTTTTGCAGGATATACTGGCAGCGGGCTGTTGGTCTAGTATGGCCGTGCTGTCTTACTTGGTAGCACCCTTTGAAAGAAAGCGTGATGTAGATTCTCTGGTTGCAACGTCCTTGGCCAGCTTGAAGTGAGGGTTTTTTTCCTCTTGGGTCTTGGAGGCTTCGGTCTCGAGAGATGCAAACCCCCTCGACTTATGTATCAGAAGACCAGATATAGGGCAAAAAGCAGGTTTTTCTATTTTCACTTATAAATATTAGTGTCAATCCTATAAAAGTATATGTGGAATGAAAGCTAGCGTCGAGACGAATCCAATGATACATACAAATTAAGTTTTCAATATAAAATAATTGAACTATATAAAGAAAACGCCAATTTCTGCGATATAGCACAAATGAAAAAACCCACCCACTGTAGACCTGTTTCCCAAGATAGGAGGGGGTACATGCAGGATATAATATCCGATTGGGTTCTTCTGAAACAGAAAGAGGAAATAATATGATTAGTTTATAACTGGTGTCTATCTGAATTTTGTTCCCAAACTGTATTAAAACAAAACTATCAAGAAATTGTATATTAAACCATTGCCTCACTTGCATATATGAAACGTCCAGGTTCAGATTATCATTTGCGCCCTACCGGTATCAAAATGCTATTTTCCATACTACTTACACACTATACGTTATTATTTTTAACTAAATCCCCATACTATGGAAGACGAGAGTGCTCACGCATGAAAGGTGACTTCTTTTTCATTTCTTAAATAGAAAATCATTTTCAATTCCAAAATCATTTTGAATTTCAAAATCAATTTCCATCTCATTTAAAAACTAAAATTCCTTTTGTTTTAAAGTATGTTTCAAAAGACACAGGCATTTCATTTCCGTTTTGATTTTGATTTCAAGACAATCTAGATCTTGCGAGAACCTTCTAGTGCGTTTTCATTTCCATCTTGAAATGTAAATGAAAATCTATGAACGAGACTTAAAACGAGATGAGATCTCACAAGATTTCACGCACAAAATGGCGGCCCCATAGCTGCCGCCATCTTTGATTCCTTCCTCAGGTGAAGTGCAAAGTTTTAGTCAATAATGCAATAATGGTGCTATGAATATGGTATTTCCATCAATCATAGCACAACACTTGCACTAAATGCTGCACTAAACATTGCTGTACACTGCTGTACCGTTTCGTTTAAAATCTCGGAAGTCAAAACGGAAATCAAAACGATAGTGACATGTGATGTTGAAACGATAATTAAAACGATACCGGTAGTGACCTGTGACTTTGAAACTAAAGCCAAACGAAAATCGAAAGTGATTTTATTTTTTTAAATGTGATGCACAATGACTTTGGAAACGAAAATGATTTTCTTTTTTAAAAATAAAACAGAGTTTTACTTTTCATCACATCAACACTCTCGTCTTCCATACTTAATAAGTAGTATATAAAAATGGTGCTACGCCCCTGGTCAACGACTTCAATACAAAGGGAAATATATAGGGAGGGTTAGTGATATCTGTACATTGTTTTCGAGCCAGTTAAGTGATTGTAATAAAGAGATGAGAGGCAGCTTGGGAAATTAAATTTTATTTAATTTGGTACAATTTATATAAATGAATAGATAAAAGTAATGTAAAATAAATTTTGTTTGGTATAAAAATTGGTAAAAGTTGATTAGATTGTAAATAAATTTGAAATGATGGTGATTTGATTTAATAATATAATATAAGTAGTATGGAGGAATGAAGAGATGAGTGAAAGGTGTGGGTGGGTGGGTTAATTTGAGTGGTCGCGTCGATGGTGACAGGTGAAGTGAGTGGAGGTGGGAAATGGAGTGGTGAGTGCAGCGGCTTGGTGGTTGGTAGCGCTGCAGGTGGAGGGTGGTGATAGGCTCCCAACAATGCCCAAGCATCGCATAATGCTATGCTCTACACATTGCCGTTCTTTCTGTTACAGCCAGCATGTATTATAACAAGAAAGTGATATTATTAACCTGTGACATCGACTTTAGTGTTATGATAGGATACTTTTGAGATGAATGCATAATGTAGAACGCATCAAATTATGTAGCGATATAACAGGCTTCAATTGCAACATTCATTAAACACCATTTAACAATACGAGAATAACTAACTGAGAGATAGAATTTAGGTAATCTCCTACAGGAATGAACAATGTACAAATGGGTTTTAAAGAGATCGACCCGGTATTGCGAAGTAGGGGGCCTTAATGTAGTTTAAAGAAAGAGTTAAAGTCGAAAGGGAAGAAGTTGGCTGCATTGAAGCATAAAGATAGAAGAGAGATAGAAAAGAAACCTTATTTGCCTTGTCCTGGACTCCTGCAGTAAAGATAATCGTATACATGGAGTATAGATTACATTTTACTTTCAATATGGACTCTTCATAATCGTCCGTTATGCAGGTAAGCTGTATGCCTTCAAAGTGTTAATCCTACTGAGCCTCCGACGCCTCGGAAACATAGTTACATTTAATTCTTTGAAGATAAATGATGGAAGATGAAGGAGGGCACAGAAGATCAAGGGGAACTGCTAATCGATAGGAGTATCAATTTTGAAATATGATCATATAACCAGCCAATCTGGCATGTCCATTATCGCTATTGCACGTGTGATTGATGTAGATGTATATTATTCAGTTTTTGTCCTTATATTTCTGAAAGGCTTTGCTTTGCTTTAAAGAGTGCTAAGATTGCACTGCTTATTTATAGATAGATGCACGGTAGACGTTATTATGTTTGCCTGGTACTGTTATGTTAGGATTAGTTGATGGATAGAGAGGTAGATAAATAATTCACAGGAATATGCTAGTATTTTCGTCCTTATACATCTATATAGATCTTTCCTATAATCGCATCTATTATATAGTCCTGCTGATGGTTATATCAGAACAATCAGAACGGCCCGCAAGACTCTTGCTGCTCAGTAACAGCACATGTACATGTAACAGTTACATTGGTTCTGAAATTGCTATGATAATGCTATGTGTGATATTGAAGCCTCTTTTATGTATACATATAGACCATGTGAAATATCAGTAAAAACGATGTCATATATAATCAGTTCCTAGAGTATCATAAAATCGCAATAAATATTAGGAGAAATGAGCAGCTGGTAAAGAAGGTTTCAGGGAAGGACTATGCGATACTATGCACACAACGCATTTATTTTCGAGGTATTCCCTTCTTTATTTACGGGACTACCTATTTGTGTGTGTTTCATATTTCTAGTCGACTTGTCTGTGGTGGTCCATTCCAGTTTGGGACATACACGACAGAACACATTTGTTTATTCCTACGGTGGGGAACACGTCAAGAAGCCGAAGCATTTTTAAGTGTAGGAATTTCCATGCACACAACATTATCCTTACTAAACATATATGAATAGGTGAAATAGGCCCCTGGGCTCGAAGGTGGATGTCGGTGAAGACTTTACCTCATAGCCTAGATTATAGGGGATTTGCATGTCTCACTGCGCATGTCTATTACAGTGCATGGTAGGATGGATTCAGTTCAAATCTGACATACAAATATTTAGCAAGGATCATTTTACCAATATCATTGATTGTGTAAACGATCTATAAAAACCAAATGCATGATGGCAAAGATGAAGTCTTAGTCTTGTGTTATGGAAACATATAAAAGACATGGCTATTTACATGCGATCAATGTAAATATTCCATGCTGTACATAACATGTTTTTCTATAGCATTTACACTGACATACAACTCCCATAATTCCATGCGAGTCGAGATTCAGGATGGCAGACATGCAAATCCCCCATTATGGAATGTCTTAAAGACATCAGTGCGATAGGTCACGAGTTATGGTCAATAATTATAATAGCCTTAAAGGTTTCTGACACTCCAACGTGGGTATACTCGTGGGTATACTCCATATTATATTCCTATAGAGTACAATAGTTTGGAGCGTGAATGATTTGGATGGAGAATATCTCTCCTCTTGAGTGGAGTCTCACTTCATACCTTTAACCAAAGGGGTGTTTGAAATTAGGAAAAGTACTACCGAAGTGAAACGGAGCAGTTAGAATACAGATAAGAATTTATCCAGTGACACTGGCACCAAGTAGGGAGCAACTAGGACCTGTGGCAAATAACACACACATACCCAACTCCTTGATCCACCAAGGATCCTCGCGCAGCCTGCCATCTCCTATCAAATAATTCTTAGGCTGATAAGATTTGCCGCTTTTGTAGTCGAGTATCCAGGGGATCTACGGCTGGTAAATTGGCTTAGCTCTTTCTCGGGCCTATGTTATCTCAATGAGCAAGATGCTGAGTTTATCCGAGCAAAACAGGAAAGTTTAATTGGCTCAGACGCCTTCCACTATCATTAATCCACGAAAGATGTATTGCAATGCGATAGTAAAATAGCAGTTTTGAGATAGCAATCGAAATGCTCTGGTATAAACAATATATTTGGGGCACAATTTAATGACCATGCAGCTGTGTCAAAATAAGTAAATGGGAGTTGAAAATAGCTCAATAACTATTAATTGTGTATAACATAGTCACGACTATCACATAGTCTCGAGTTACCGAGGTGGGTGGACGTGCCGTGCAGTGCTGCGCTGTGCGTTATATTAACAGTGTTTATATATTGGATTTATTCACTCATCTGACTACATTTTGACTCATTTACTGCGATCATCATCATGAACTACAACTTGTGAGTGAGTGGAAACTCTAATTTGCTGTTATTATTACTTATTTGATTTGAACTCAACATATTGTCTGTGATCGGGTTCACCGACTAGGTGGTTGGTATGGGAGAGCCACGCTCCCGTAACTTCCTCACAGCACCTGTACACACTCGGGCCTTTTTTGGTCCACCCTTACCTAGACCCTCGGATTGTTTCGAGCGATTGTCTATCAGAGATATACCCTCCCTGATTATTCCTATTGAGCGCCGCCCAGAAAATCTGTTTATCACGAAAGACTCAAAAGAATGTACGATACCAGATCTCACAACTACTGTGAACCATACTTTGCAAAATCAACACGAGCTCCTAGCCCGTGTTGACTACTTAGTAGAAAATTAAAAGGACATGGCCAGATGTATTAGCACCCTACAATACGAGAATGCCAACTTAAAACAAGAGCACACAGACTTAGAAACTGCGTTCCTCAAATCACAAATAGAAAATAATAAGGCAAGAATTATTATTTCGGGTCTAGCAGAAACAAAAAAAGAAAATACTCTCCAGAAAGTTCTTGATTGTTTTAGATCCATAGATCCTCGCGTATCCCTTGACAATCTCGTATATGCTAAAAGGCTGCCCAGCAAAACAAGGGGGGCGAGACAAATTGCGGCTAAATTTGTATCCGAGAAGGTCAGAGATTTGGTATATTCCAAAAGAGCTAACTTAAGATACGGTGATTACTGCGGCATTTATTTAAATGCTGACATCCCAGAGAAGCTAACCAAACGCAAACGAGACATACAGCTTATTGCAAATCTAGTAAAAGGCGACGAAAACCACGAATTAGGCCGTATAACCAATGATACGATCGAAGTGGATGGAATCACATACTCCCATTCTGATTTAGACTATTTGAATGAAGGTCTAAGATTATGTGATGCCAAAACGCAAATTATTGGAGACTCTGTATTTTTTCAAAGTGAACTGAGCGTGCTTTCCAATTTCAAAACTTGTAAGCTAAACATGGGCCGAATGTCTTTTGCATCTGTCGAACATGCGTACCAGTACGCTAGGGCAAACTACCTTGGCAAAAGGGATCTAGCGAATAAAATATACCGGTCAGTCGACCCTAGAGAAGCAAAATCATTAGCGAAAAAACTAGTATCAAATGAGGAGTGGAATGCCATCAAAGTACCCATCATGCGGCAATTGATGGAGGAGAAATTTATTCAGAACCCACAGATGCGACATTACCTCCTCCAGACCGGGCGCATGCCTCTCCATGAGGCCACGACATGTGAATTTTGGGCCTGTGGGGCTTATTTGAATTCGGTAGAATTAGAAGAAGGACGCTTCAATGGTGCAAATATAGTCGGTAAAATACTCGAAGAACTGAGATATTACATAAACTCGGGCTACATGGCAGAAATAGGGGACATTTCTCTAAACCAAACGGAGACCAAGCACTCCCCTCCTCAAGTCAATCCCCTAAGCCGAGAACAACAAACAGAACAACAAGTGGTCAGCAAACAAATGGATCTAGCAACAATGCCATGGCCACTTCGCCGTCCCCTAACACAGGCGGATTAGCGGTCCAAAATGCATCCGAATGGCCTGATCTGCACCAAGCCCCGATGCACCAGCGCTCTGATCACAAGAATCTACCTGCCCCTCCTATAGTCACACGCCAGACTAATCCCAACGGACAGAGTTTGGCTGCTTCTAATTCTAATTCACCCCACTCGCGTGGAAGACAGGTGACCAGGTCTAAAACCAATTTAAACATTCCTCCTGAAAATAGGAGCCGTTCAGGTAGTGCCAAGAGAAACGCTGAAGAATTATCAAGCCCAGAGATTACTGAAGGACCTTCTAAGAAACCATACGTTAATCCTACCAATCCAGTTATTCCACAAAAGACGGCTATCCCACTTCCACCGCCAGTGGCACAGACAACAATTGACGGACCGGCTGCAAAGCCATCTGTAAATCAAGATAAGTTGCTCTGTGCTGAAAAAACAGTTATTCCATCGCCACCGCCAGTAGCACAGACAATTGAAAAGCTTACAAGTTTTCTCAGTGACGAATCTCAAGGAATCGATTCTGTGCTAACTCCGGGGGTACACAAATACTCCAACCCGGCAGAAAGAGAAGCTATTCAGGCGCATTTCCAACCACATACAGACTAATAATTTCTGAAATAGTCACTTAAATGCCAATATGCCAATAACATTAATCATTACTGACTCCAGGGGGAGGCATTTAGACGAATATGTTGATAACCCAGACATTTTGATATTTGCTTACAGCGGTGCTAAACTGGAGTTTCTTACTAAGATGGCTATCTCGCTCTTTTGGAAATACCATCCGCACTTGATAATAGTGATAGGAGGAATATGCAATTTCACACTAAAAGATAAATACACAAAAGAAATTTATATCCCAACTCCTGATGAATCGCAACTCGTTAGTAATCTACAGTCAGCATATGAGTCCTCCATTGAAGCCCTAAATAACATTAGTCAATATGCGACTATCATGTATGGGGGACTTATCGGAGTCCATCTTAATAAGGCAAATGGTTTAGAGGGTTTTTCGGCACATCAAAGAACAATAAATTCAGCGATTTTAAAGATTAACAATTACATCCATAACTTAAATGAAAGGAGGGGAGTTCGCCACCTTCATCTTATCCGAAAAGTCCATACATATATAAAGAAACGTCCAAGGCATACCCTTACTAGATTACATGATGGGGTCCATCTGGACAAAAAAATTTTGGCCAGCTGGGCTACAGAAATAGCCTCAGTTGTTGTCAATCCCCTGATGTAAATAATACCCCTTCTTAACCACCAGCACAGATCTAGAAGTCCTGTCAATGAGCCGGTCCACATTTAGTCCAAATTTGTAACACAAATACTGACTAAAAAATATAATAAAAAGATTGGCAATCCCACGACTTCCCATACTACACTCTGACGAGGGGCGGCATTTCTATCGACATACCTATTTATAACCACTACTGCTACTTAGGGTCTAACCCACATGCATGTATATTCCAACGTACGAAATGACACTTTTTTAGGCCACTCTTTGCTGACCTGAAGATACGGATACATGCGTACAGAGACTACTCCCTTACTCCAATGGACTATGCAGCTACACCGACAATATACCGGTCGACAGAAAACTGTAAATATGCTTTTTTCATATTATAGGGAATAAGAAGGTTATGGAGCCGTTAAATGGTCGATTGGACGAACTTGATAAGTCTTATTCATGGTAATTTGTCTACACAAATACCAGAAATGACTACCGTCGGAAAGGTATGAGTATCGTGTAGAGCATGCATAAGGAGTAGTGTATATTTAGGGACAATATCTGTGACTGGTAAATAGCCTAATGTTTTGCAGAAAATATTTAATTCGCTGATAATGAAAAGACTCTCCTCCTTCTGGTAAAAGTGGTATGTTGTGACACTAACACCACAAGTAGCCATTGGGAGGAATCTTTATCTTTAACCAGAATTGTATAGTTAATGTATTGATAATGTTAACATCTGTGATATGGTGAATATCCCCCTCCCCCTTCTAACTTTTAATTTCTAACTTTTTAACTCCTAATCTTAATTTATAGTCTTTATGAACGAATGATAGTCCCTCCTTCTGGTAAAAGTGGATGTTGTGACACTAACACCACAAGTAGCCAGTTGGAGGGTACTAGTATTCTAAAAGAATAAGAAAAATCTGGCAAATCCTGAGCTATATCTATATCTAATTTGTGTTTACAATTTTGTATATATCTAACATGTCTGAGAATTTATTTTTGCGGGTGCTGGGCTCTCCCATACCCCTACCAACCTATTACATGTAGATTGTTAGCTGAAATGAGTAAAAATCTTGATAATTGGAGCGTTCTGGGATCCAAACCAGGATTTACCATCATTCAATATAACATATGATCGCTTTTACCGAAATTTGACCAGATAGTAAATGACATACTTAATAAAGAATTCGAGGTAGTAATTTTTACTGAAACTTGGCTTAGAGAAGAATTACATGATGACTTAGTATCGCATTCCGATTACAAACTGTACCGAGTTGATAGGAAGAGTGCTGGTAGGGGCGGTGGTATTTGCTGTTATGTTAGGAACAACTATGACTTTTACACCAATGATAAATGCTATGTCTCCGATGGTAACTGCGAAGCTATGGGGTTCTCTGTCAAAAAGACAAATACACCGACATTTACCGTAATTGCTAGTTATAGGCCTCCAGACTCTAACATTAAAATATACTTTGAGTCACTAAAAATAGTCACGGATGAAGCATCCTTACTCCTCCCACATGGGGGAAATCACTTATTCGTTTGTGGAGATCTTAATATAGACTTATCTGATACTAAAAATAACAAATATAAAGCCTTAGATAGTTATTGCAATGAATATGGTCTCACTAAGAGCATGGATATTGTAACATGATACGGCTTGCAGAGAGATACCATTCTAGATATATTCTTGACACGTACCAAAATAGACCTAACGACAGGTACCATAACATATAATCTATCAGACCACCAGCCCACGTATATCCTGATTAAAAAAGTTTCGAGACCTAAAGAACGAATTAGCTTCAAAGGAAGAAACTATAAAAACTACACATTCGACAAATTAAAAAGCAAATTAACAGCTTTCAATTGGGGGAACTTCTACAACCTTACTGATCCGAATGCATGTTGGTCTATAATGTTTGACCTCATTCTTAACGCTAGTAATATTCTAGCTCCGATAAAAGAGTTCAAATTGAAAAACAATAAGCCTATATGGTATACAAGGGAATTGATAGAGATGGGACTGGAAAGAGATAGGCTATATAAAAAAGCCAACAAAACAAAGTCAGCAGACGACATACTAAATGCTCGACAAGCCCGAAATTTATGCAATAGAGCAATTTTTACTCGCAACCCAATAGGGTGCGGTACTAAATAGAGATCCCGCGCCGTGGAATCACGTGACGTCAGTTCGCGCGGTTTTTCGCGGAAGTCAGACTCAGAAAATTCGATCGCCTCACCAGAAGGTAAGTTTTTTCGAATTTTCATCGTCACATATTGTTTTCTGTTTATAGAAAATGTATTAATTTCTTCCGCTTAGGGCATAGACCCTTTAGCGTGAAAGAATTTGTAAGTAAATTACTTGATTTAGTTTTTATGATCGAATGATCGTTGGACCGTGGTCCGACTCGCCCTCGTGGTGATCATTCAGAGACGTAACGGTGCGCCGTTTTCAAAGTCTCTTATTTTATCGTTAAATCTTCGAATCTTTTTACGATTCAAGATAGTTTGGATTCTTGGCCTTCTTTACTGCGGTTCTGAACGGCTTTGATCTAAGTTTTAATAACTTTTCTTATCTTTTGGGTGAGTTTCGGGCAACCGTCACTTCACCGGTAATGTTAAATTTTCTGTGTTTTTAATATAGTCTTCTCATTTTAAATTTAGATGCCTCGCAAGAAGCCTGAGCATGATATGTTGGAGACTAATTCCGAGAAAGGTTTGGAAAATGAAGATTGGACTGATAAGCCATCCGACAAGGGAGATAAAAATGGCGGAAAAGGCGCCAAACGTTTGCGCTCTGAGGATGACGACCCGGATGTTGACGCTAACGCGGGCACTTCCGGCCAGCAGGGCTCTAATGCCGGGCAAATGGATTGGAGTTCCGTTGATATGAATCAAGTGTTGCTGGGAGCATTTTTTCAAAATTTTGCTCAAAATCAGAATGTCGAGGGATCGGAAGATGATACTGTTTCCCCTTTAGAGTCAGAGACTTATCCAGACGGAGAGTTATGGACGAAGCTTCAGGAAGCGACTAATAAACAAGAGAAGAGTAAGACTCGAGGCCCAGCTATCGGGGCACATTTGGCGTTGTTTATAAACAACTCTTTCGAGAAAGGGTTTAGCCAACAAGAATTGGAAGGATCAATGGAAGATTATCCTAGGCCTGAAAACGTAAACAGGCTGATGGCGCAGAAGTGTGACCA
Organism: Sthenelais limicola; assembly: GCA_942159475.1. Taxonomy (NCBI): domain Eukaryota; kingdom Metazoa; phylum Annelida; class Polychaeta; order Phyllodocida; family Sigalionidae; genus Sthenelais; species Sthenelais limicola. The sequence goes on along the minus strand of OW804096.1, from coordinate 107,365,838 downwards.
GGATATTTTTAATGCCAAGTCGGTCAACCTTCATAATTGTAGATCCAACGATATTACTCTTCGTGCCATGCAGAAGGGAGTTGCAGCTGCGATGATAGCACTGGCCCCTATCGGCGACGTGATTTTAAAACAAGGCAAAAAGAATAAGGAAATGGATGCAGTGGGGAAGAATTTGCTCGATGTGTACCAGTTCTTAGTGAACGTCCATTGTGGGATTTCGGTTAAGCGTAGAGATCTGCTTAAGCCTAAAATAAATCAGAGTTATGCCAAATCCGTGTCAACTGTGAAAGATGAGAACCCGGAATGGCTATTTGGAGGTAACCTCCAAGCTTCCCTCAAGGCTGCCAAGGCAGCTAACGAAGTGCAGTCAGCACTTACTCCGCAAGCTCCTCGTCCTAAAGGTCAACCGAGACAACAACGTCCTCGTTTTCCTTTCAAAGGGAATTGGCAGAACTTTTCCCAGATGTTCGGAGGATTCAGGCAGAATTTCCAACAACCTCGATTCCCAGCTCCCAGATTTCCTCAACAAGGTGCTGGTGGGTTTCGTCAAAGATTTAGAGCCCCTGCTCCAGCTGCTCAGCAGAAGGATTTTCAGAAAGGGTCGACAAAACAGTAAATCAGAACCATCAGTCCTCAGAGGTGAGAAACTTCGGGTTGTTCCACTCACGTGAAAATTTTTGGGCTGGTAACATTGCTAATTATTTACCTAGATGGTATGATATTACGTCGGATCCTTGGATCCTGGGTATGATCAAGGGAATCGGTTTAGAATTTGAATATTTTCCAGTACAGGAAAGAATTCCTCACCCATTTAGATTTTCTGAAGATGAGAGTTATCAAGTAAATTCAGAAGTTTTGAGTATGCTCTCAAAAGGGGTTATTGAGGAAACATTTAGTGTGCCTGGGGAATTTATCTCCAACATTTTTCTCAGACCGAAACCTGATGGTAAATTTCGAGTTATCTTGGATTTGACCCAACTCAATTTATGTATCAAGTATGAACATTTTAAAATGGCCAGTTTTCAAACAGCGTTAGATTTAGTTCAAGCTAATCGCTGGATGGGATCAGTCGATCTGAAAGATGCTTATTATTCTGTTCCTATTCTTCCTGAGTTTAGGAAATACTTTAGATTTTATTGGCGAGATACCCTTTTTCAATATGTGGGTATGCCTATGGGGCTCACTTCAGGTCCCAGAATTTTCACAAAAATTATGGTACCAGTATTTGCATCTTTGAGAGCGAGGGGTTTTGAGTGTTTTCAGTACATCGATGACTCGTTTGTGATTGCTAACTCTTATGAGGAGTGTGAAATTGCTATAGGTGAATTAGCAACGTTGTTGGACGAACTGGGTTTCACGGTCCATACAGCGAAATCAGTTCTGGAACCTTCTCAAGAATTAAAATTCTTAGGGTTTATTATTAACTCTAGAAGTATGACAATTTATCCAACCCTCGATAAAATTGAGAAAATTATTCGTGCGGGCCAGGATCTTCTAGTTAAGAGGAAACCTACAATTAGAGAAGTCGCTGGTTTGGTAGGCCTTATGATAGCGTATTCAATCTGTATCAAATATGGAGGTGCCCATATTAAGAACTTGGAATCTGACAAAGTAAAAGCTTTAGCTTTTAATAGAGGTAATTTAGATGCGACTATGAAAATTTCGCTGAAAGGTATTGAAGACATTAATTGGTGGTTAAACCATTTTTCCTTAGCTGAGAGAGAAATTCATTTCTCCCCTCAAGCGCAGGATTTATATACTGACGCATCGATGGCCGGTTGGGGGGCCACGATGAATGGTATTACGGCTGGAGGTAGGTGGAAAACTAGTGAAAATGATGATCACATTAATGTTCTAGAATTGAGAGCGATTCTATATGGTCTGAAAAGTCTGGTTGTTAACAAAGATATTCATGTAAGGGTATTAACTGATAATACTACCGCAAGAGCTTACGTTCGTAAGATGGGTGGTGTGCGTTCTGAACGTTGTAATCAAGTAGCTCGAGAAATTTGGGCTTGGTGTGAAAAGAATAATATTTGGTTAACTCCTGTGTACATTCCTGGTGTGCTGAACATCAGCGCGGATAGAGAATCAAGAGTGTTCAATGATGACATTGAGTGGGAAATAGGTCCCAAATTATTCAAAAGAATTTGTAGGGAGCTAGGTACTCCTTGGGTAGACATGTTTGCCTCTAGAATAAACTGTAAATGTGAAGGATATGTTTCTTGGCGTCCAGAACCCGAAGCTTGGAAGCAAGATGCTTTCTCGCTAGATTGGAATGGCTGTGAGGGTCTAATATATTGTTTTCCTCCTTTTAGCCTTTCAGGCAAAGTATTAACGAAAGTGATTCAGAGCAAGAAACAATGCATTCTAGTGCTACCAGATTGGGAGAGCCAACCCTGGGCAGCAACAGCAGGGAATGCAGCAAGTCGGGTAATTCGGTTTCGTCAGGGCAACAAAAACCTAATTCCGCACGGAAGCCCCAACAAAATTCAACAGTTTCAAAGACTTCCTCTCCTAGTATACCTTTTCTGGCAAGAGTTTTAGAAAAACAAGGTATTGATGCTAAATCGATAGAGTTGATTATGCACGCTTGGCGGCCGAGTACGAAAAGATTATATACCACTTACATTCGCAGATGGGCTTTGTATTGCGTGAAGTTTGATGTAAGGTTATTAAAACCAACGCTAGGTGAAGTTTGCAGGTTCTTACGAAGGCTTATGGAAAGCGGATTAGGCCATGGAGCTATTAATTCCGCTAGATGTGCGTTAAGTTTGATCTTACCTAAGAGTCTTAATGGAGACACATTCGGAAAGAATGGTATCATTTGCAATTTGGTAAAAGGTGTGTATGAATTGAACCCCCCAAAGCCTCGATATTCTCAATTTTGGGATGTCAAAGAAGTTCTCAATGAGTTAAGCGCGTGGGGGAGAAACGACAAGTTATCTCTGAAACTTTTGTCATTTAAGCTTGTGATGTTGTTGTTACTGGTCACGTCCCAGAGAGGACAGACAATTTTACAACTGAGGATTGATTCTATGAAGATTTATGATAGAGAAATTGTGTTCTTTATGAAAAGTTTGTTGAAACATAACAGATTGGGAGACCCCCTCGATGTAATGGTCCTGAGACCTTATGTGTTAAACGAGAATTTATGTGTGGTGGCCGTTGTTAAGGCCTATTTGTCCCGTACTAAGAAGTTACGGAAAAGTTGCAATTATTTGATTGTTAGTTACATTCGCCCTCATGGGCCAATTTCTAGGGACACCCTTGCAAGGTGGACTTTAAACACGTTAAGATTGTCAGGTATTGACACTAGTAGATATGGGTCACATTCGACCAGAGGTGCCTCGGCGTCGGCGGCGGCGAAACTTGGGGTTCGCCTCAATGATATCATGTGCCACGCGGGGTGGAGATGTGCTGCCTATTTCGGGCGTCACTACTTTAAACAGGTAGAGGAAGCACCGCGCGTTGCGGATGCTATCCTAAGTTGGGCTTCTTGAATTTATTGAATTGCATTCATATTAATTGATGTATGAGATTGCCAATGTATAAATCATTATGGTGAATTAAACACTGTTGAAATTGGATTTCATTGTAGCTTTTTTGTTATTAGTGTCGTTGGAGATAATCTGCGAACATTAATGCAAGCTCTAAAAATCTCTATTTAGTACCGCACCCTATTGGGTTGCGAGTAAAAATTTTATAATTTTTAGAGACTTACCGTGGGAAGTTGAATTAAAATTTAGATTTTTATGAGCAACACATAGGGTTGCGGGAGTAAATAGCCCGCCCGAAATATTTATAACCCTCCCTGGTTTCATGATGCTCATATTATTCCATGGTTAAGTAAAAATTATTAAAATTGTGACGATGTTGTTGCATTAATATTGTTATTGCAGCTTTTCTCCAATTCTGAAGTCTGACGTCACGTGATTCCACGGCGCGGGATCTCTATTTACTCCCGCAACCCTATGTGTTGCTCATAAAAATCTAAATTTTAATTCAACTTCCCACGGTAAGTCTCTAAAAATTATAAAATTAAGCAAGCTAAATCAACTTACTATGAAACCCTTCTTAATGAAAATCGAAATGACTCAAAAAAATTCTGGAGGATCATTGAGGAAATAGAAAATAAAACTAATAACTCCATAACAACCATAGTAAATGATAAAAACGAAACTCTGTCTGGAAGGGAAGCTGCAAACGAGCTGAATACATACTACTGCTCGATTGGTGAAAAAACAGCAGCTCTAATACCCAACCGAGAATATCCTAGGAAGAATTATGTTATCGAATATGAATACCAAACCCCAATAATTGAAAAAGCATATGTTGGTGAACTAATCGGAGACATAGCTATAACAAAGAGCTCAGGTTGTGAAGAGATTTCGTCCAAGATTTACAAAGATGCTTTTCTTATCTTAATAGACCAACTGATACATATATACAGTCTATCGATTGAAAAAGGTATCTTTCCTGATCTATGGAAAAAGAGCATTGTAAAGGCGCTCCCGAAGAAGGCCCTGGCCAAGACTCCCAATGAAACCAGACCAATATCACTTACCCATATAGCTGGAAAAATATTAGAGAAAATTATAGTCAAAAACCTAACTTTTTATCTGGAGCGAAATGAAATACTAAGTGAACATCAGCTGGGGTTCCAAAAGGGACACAGCACAAATGAGGCAATATATAATTTAGTTACTGATATAAATCAAGCCATATAGGAAAGACTTCACTCTTGCATGTTTTATTGACTTTAGTAAAGCCTTTGATTGCGTAAACCACGATATATTACTTATGAAATTACAGGATATAGGAATAAATGAAATAAGTCAAAAATGGTTTCGATCATACCTAACAAATAGGAAGCAATAATATTATGTCAAAATTGGCCAGGAGTCTTCTTCGGAGGGATCTATATCAATAGGTGTACCACAAGGATCAGTATTAGGTCCACTACTCTTCTTGATATATGTAAATGATCTAAAAGATTTAAATATGGAAAGTAGATATATTCAATATGCGGACGACACTGTCTTATATTATAGTGCATCTAGCCTGATAGAGTGTGAAAATATTGTAAACAGAGATTTTAGAACGTTCCTCCATTGGTGTGAGTGCAGCAAGTTATCACTGAATGTAAAAAAGACCAGACTATTAGTCTTTAACACAAGACACAAATGTCAGGGGAAGAGGGTGAGTATTAGGGTTGGAGACAGTGAATTGGAGCAGGTAACCTCCTATGAATACCTTGGCATAAAACTGGATAACCATGTGACTATGACAGGACAGCTAAACTCCCTAATCAAGCAAGTTAATCATAAGTTATTTACCTTCAACAAAATTAGACCCAATTTAGACACTAAAACAGCTATAATGCTGAGTAAATCGAAAATTATATCCATATTTGACTACAGCTTATCTGTACTGTCTTGTCTGTCAAAAGGAGATAAAAATAAAATTCAAAAACTACAAAATAGGATATTAAGGAGTGCCACTGGTTCAAATATCAGGACACCGGTAGTCGACTTACATAGGCTCACAAATACTATGACAATTAATGATAGAATGCTTTATAACAATTTAAAAATGGCCCATGCGAAAGCATATAATAGAGATAATACTCAAAGAAATAGAAGCACTAGGCAAAACACGGCTCCAACCCTAATCACCTTCATCCCTAAAACCGAAAAGGATAAAAGGTCTATGTATTACCAGTGTGCCAGAGAATGGAACGCCTTGCCGCCGCCCCTCCGCAAACTTAATATTGCTAAGGAATTTAGTGCTGCTCTTAAGAGGCACATCGTGCAAAATGCTGCCTAATTCTATGATAAGTGATATGTACTTGAATACTACCTAGAGAAGAAATGCAAATGTTGTTAACGATAGGATTAAATGAATGCTATGGATCCTGGGACCTATATATATAAGACATGTGAAGTTACCACTCACTCACCCACCAATTGAATAGACAAGACTAAAATATAAATGAGATAATTCTATCATCAACATTCCCATCTCATTTCATTAAATCTCATCATACTTGTATAGATACTGTATAGGTCGTTAACTGCATGATAGGAAATCAATTGATAATAACCAATTAATTAACGAATGATTGAAAGACCGAACTCAAATGTAAAGAAATACTTTGTATAATCTCCACCCATTTCTCGGTCCGGGTTCTATAGCAATATCTTCAGGATCCGAGGAACAACGTTCTTCGGAACGAGATGGTTTTGGTTGCTTATGTAAATACCTACTGAATAAATATTCCGTTACAAAAAAAACCCATTCTCTGTCCATTTAAATATAACTGCAAAAATGAAGTGATGGTATTGTTGCCTGATATGACAGTGTGGCAGGCGACAACTAGCCTATCCCTAACACCTAGGGCCTATCATTTTGTTGTCAGTTGGCTGCGTTTTCGAATCAATTTCACAGCTTTAAATCTTTTTGAAATACAAGTAATGCTTCGGTAAAGGTTAGGCTTCGATAAACATGAAAGGATTTAGTTATTTCCTTTATTTGATCAGAATTTTTCGTGACACCTTCAGTAGGCTACCATAACTAAGGGAGGATATAGCCATAGGCTATGACGGTGTTGAACACCGTATAGATCGGCGTGCGTAAATATCGATCAAATAAATTAATAAACTAAAATCCTTTCATGTTGGCAAAGTGTAGGTTCCCAATATGAGTATATCATGAATAAAGTTATAGTTTGTTTATTTTGACTTAGCTTTGAAAGGCATCTTGAATAATCCATTTTCATTGACTGACTGACATCCCGGACTGACATTGACACTGACAGATTCGAGTCAGACTCGAACAGGTGTTGACACCCGGCGAGTTCAAATAGGAAAAGTACAGAAATTTGAATATCGTACTGAATGAGATTTTACTTATTAAGTATTTTAAATCGTATTCATGTATAAAAATTAGTAATACACCAAAAATTAACCGAAATAACATTTCAAAATAGAACTACATTCTGCAGAACTTCCCACAACCCGGTAGGTCGAGCGCACATTGATATGTACCGATAGGAAAGACCCGGCGAGTTCAAATACAAAAAGTACAGGAATTTGAATATCAAACTGAATGACATTTATCTTATTAAGTATTTTAAATTGTATTCATGTCTTAATAATAGTAATACACTGAAAATTAACCGAAATAACATTTCCAAATAGAACTACATTCTGCAGCGTAATAAAACTTCTCACAACCCAGTAGGTCGAGCGCACATTGATGTGTAAACCTACCGATAGAGAAGAGGTGGGAGGGGCAGCGTAAGTGCACGTTTTGCCATTGATTTTCATCAAATTCCAACCATTTTTCGGCTTAAATGTCGGGAAACATATCATACCAACCTCTCAAAAGGTGATAATAAATGCAAAAGTGCCTTCGAGTCGAACTGTCATCCCATATTTCCCTTGGGCTTACGCAATTCCGTTTGTACGCTAATGCTCACTCATTAAAATTGCTACGCCTGTGGGAAATATGGGACGACAGATCGTCCCTCAGTCAGTTCCTTGTTCAACTAAAATCTATCAATATTCCAAAATGTATACTCTTATATTCTACATGATCTGTTGGCAGGAACCCTCAACACCAATTTTAATATGACGTAAAGACAAAGAATAGTTGGTGAATAATCATTTTGTGTCATCTAGATTTCAGATAGTGCATGAAGTACGCATCAGGTATTCAAGCTAAACGTCTGACATATCGCACTGTAATTCGAGGGCCTCGTAATAGAAATCCTTCTTCCATTTCATGAGATTTATTTATTATTCATTATATAGAAATAAACAAATGCGCGTACCTATACAAGGGTCCGTAAGTAGTATGTGAAAAGTTAACATTTCCAATGGCGCTATACATGTACCTGATTGATGCACAGAGAGAGGGAGAGATAGAGAGAGGGAAAGAGGGAGAGAGGGATAAAGGGGGAGAGGGAGAGGAGGAGAGAGGGACAGAGGGAGAGAGGGCGTTTCTATAGCCGGGCCTGAAGCGTCTATTTAATCAGGAACCCAATGTGCATGATTGCATTTCTGACCTAGTTTTAACCTGGAAATTTCGACCTGATTCTGACCTGGTGCTTTACTAGTGGAAATCGTAAACGATTGTGAGGCTCAAACTTGATATTACAATGCTCTACAGACCCGATTTATAAATGCAGTTAATATGCTCCCAATGATGCACTATAAACCAGGTATATAGAACCCAGTTTTGATGCTCTCAAACATACACTATTGACCAGGTTATAATATGCAGATTTTATTGCACTCAGTGAAACACTTTCATTGCTCTATATATAAGTAGTGTTTAGGCTGATAAATTCTTCACAGAATTAATATGCATATATATGGATTACGACTATAAGAGATTATGAAGGTATGTGCCCATCTCTTAGGCTGGTAATATATCATTTTCATCAGTTTCACCATAGCCGCATTGTTAAATGATAGCAGTGGCAAGTGTACACGGCCCATGCTGAACATATATATTCTTGCAGTGTGTTGGTACAGCAAATGTCACCCAGTCTATACTTCAGGTAATGTTGTATGCAATGGCATAGAGTGTTTTGATTACTACAGTTTGCAGCATCAAACAGGCAAATTAGATAAATAAACCCTAGAAGTATATCACTTATATCATTCCTAACTACATGATGAGGAATATCTTTAGCATATGAATGCTACATAAGTGTATTAGCGGGCATTCTTTAAACAAAATAATTGTAAATACAGCTGAGTGACTTTTAGCGCCACCTGGTGAAAACAGTACCGCCACCTGGTGAAAAAAGCGGCGCATTAGAGGAGATGGAGTTGGAGATGCAGCATGTATAGAGAATCGGGATTAAATGCACATGTATGCTGCATGTTGTAAAATTATTTTGATACATGTAGGATAAATAGATCTATGTTGTAGGCTACCCTGTTTTTATTGTGATGACAAACTATATGTAAAATATAATAATTATGGCAAGAGGGGTCAGATACTGAGAATGACAGTTGGTGTTATGGTATTATATATGATGTTTTATGTATGTATTATTAAGTCTGATATAAGAGAAGCAGGAGAGATACAATTGCACGACTGACTTAGAATAAAGGCATATATCTCTCATATTGACAGAATGTCATGATAATTCTGTCTGAGGATGATAAGTCTCTAATGTACTCTTATATCTTCGAGACTTGGTTAACATGCACATACTTTATAGCTACAGAAAGCTGAGAAAATAAGGAATTTAATCCTATGCACCATTTTAATCTCCCTTCAACAAGGAGAGCGTTATCGCCGCGCGTAACTGTTACGCATACCCAGCATAGGGTATAGCGATAAGTAGGAGGTAAGTAATTTGTAGGAGTATCATGGACAGTTTAGTATTAGATTAAGTGCTCTGTTTTGCAATTAAAATGCAATTTTTGTAATTCCTTATCTCATAACACACAATGTAATGTCGCCGTTCTTACAGGGTCTAGTTTTGATTGATAGATAAGTTAAAATAAGCATGAATGATTATCTGGAAATTAAGGAAATCAATATTGCACAGAATTCCATTCTCTTGGAACTCGCTGCAGACAGAAGCCAATGGGATAAAGATACTAAAATATTTAAAATGGAAGCAAAAAATACTCTAATATGGACAGACAAATATTTTATCTATTGAAAAAAGGTAAAACTGATATGTACAAGTATAATATGTTGACTATTATTATCACAGAATCTAGCTATTTCTGAGAATTACAAGCATCATAAAAATCTACTGCGCTAGATATTAATTATTATGCAAATGTATATTATAACTTAATTAAAAAATGGCAATGTCCCACTTTCGTCAATGAAGATTGGGGATCTGTATGTTGCAGAAATACAAATGTAAAACCAACAGGAAGCTTGTAAACCTCCCATAATGCTGGAGATAGGTTTCCTGATAGTGATAAGTTTGACAATAAAAGTTTCTAAATCTTCTAAATCTAAATCTAAATAGACATGTCGAGCTAGTGAAAACTGACAATTGTAATGATTAATCACCCTTCCCCCTCCTGCAAGTGGTTTCTATGTAATAGTTTTATTTCGATTTTCATATAAATGCATATTTATTTCGGAAATAGGATTCATATATATGTGAAATGTTACAGAAAAATGAGTCGCCGAAGATGGATTTTGTGATATCAAGATGAAATCAAGCTGATTCCAAAAACGGTAAACCCATGGTAAACATGGGGATATCTAGTACTTCTATAGTTTTTTATAATTATAATGAAATAAAAGCATTGATAAAAGAACAGGGTGAGAATTACTAAAGGAGGAATTAAGTCAGTGTGAGAAGTAATATTTGGGCAATATAGAAGTAGGCTTGCATTGTTTAGTGTGTGTGTAGAGGTTTCTTTTACTTGGTGTCAGACAGTGAGTCTGAGTGTCAGATATGCGCGACAGTGAGTGTGAATGCCAGGTGAGTGTGCAGTGCCAGGTATTGGGGCTGTTGTGGCTTCATTGTGTTGTATGATTTTATGGTAGCTGTGGGCATGGATTTGGTTGGAAAAATTATAAGATTGTTTATGTTATACAGATGAATATCTGAGGTTCTCAAATAAATACAATATGCTCCATGAATCAGCCTGATTTATAAATGTGGTCTTGATGCTCCCAACGATGCACTACTGACCAGGTGTAAAAGACTCAGTTATGATGCACTCAGTAAGGCACGTCCATTGCCATGCAGACTGGTGTGTTTGTGCAGATATCATCGTTTATATCTGATATGTATGTGGAACAGGAAAGAACGTACTTGAGAGAGAGAGGGAGTTACTGAGCCAAAATAATTCATTACTAAAGGTTCCTTACTAATAAACAGGACATTTGGGTAGAGGTTTAATTTATAATCAATTAATGATTCAAATCTGAAGAATGGAAACATTTTCATCAGTACCTTTTCCTGTACAATGATTCGAAATAATAGTGTCAACTATGGAAAAATAAAGAAAAATGGCCTGTCGCCTAACAGGGACATCAAGACATGATGAAACAATCAGCAAATGAATACATGAGCTCTATTGCATTTGCCTTGAAATGAAAAGATACATATAGAAAACATCTGATAAATACAAGTAATTGAGAATAATATACTTATATATTCTTTATTTATCCAGGTGGTTAAATTAGGGTTAATGAAATAACATCATGAGAACCTGCGATCAATGACTTTTCCTGATGAAATCAATACATTAAAGTGCAAAATATTCAAATTGAATAATTATTGTATAAAATTATCATGTATAAAATTATCATGTATAAAATTATCAGAGAAATTACAGAGAAATCAGTCAAAAAATGATTTTGAGATATCATATTAATGCTTTCTTCCAAATCTGGCTATGTCTATCACTTTAACAAAAATAATTGTATGCAGTATGTGCATTTACACCCGATTTAGATACATAACTTTGATAGGCATTTTGAAGTGCATCACATGATGCACGTTTCATCAGGTTCAAAATCAGGTGCAAAACTGCTTTTTTGTGCGGATTGCACTTCTGTGACTGCTCAGATGCACTTCTGCATGCAGTGGCAGATTTTTGAATGCACATCGGGAAAGCAAATAGCTGGGAGAGAACGATAATTATAGAGCTGGAAGGCTAGTCGGAAAGTGTAGATTTCTGATACTGAATAATTGATAAGTGTATTCCGAGCGTTATTTTACCCAGGTGGTAAAAGGCAGATGATCCCTTTGAGTGGTTATCTCTTCAAAGTCTCCACCTGAGTCATCAACGCTATAATGATCTATTATGACGTCACAATCTAATGTGTCTAATGCGTTACCTGAATAGTGGTACTGCTTGGCTTACAGGAAAATCAAACAAAAACGCAGTGTGGTATCAATGAAGAAATACTTTGCCTGGCATCAAATGGCCCATCGGGATAAATAATATATTACTAGCCAAGCGATAAAATCAACTCTAAAAGTGTTTGCTTCAACTGTTTGTATCCGAACACAATCGTTTATGAAGGCTATTACTGATTCATCGCTTGATGCCTCTCCAATGTCTTTTGAAGTGGTGACCTCCTAAGACGATGCAAATGCACTCGGCTCCGGGAGGCACTAGGTGAAGGTATGACAATACCCTCGGGTAACATTCGTTCCACCGAATCCTCTGGACCACGCTGGTGAATAGCATATTTATTTGAGCCATCAGGATCCCAGACGCCCCTTAGAAATGGCTGCATTTCCACAGAGTCAATAAAGGGAATTCAGGCACAGAATCATTTTTTCACAGGAAGGTTTTCGTTTGTTTAGACTCCCATTTCAAGGACAATCCATTTTAACCCATTGGGCATTTCTATAACAGGGCCTGAAGAACCTATTTGATCAGGAAATCAAATAGCTGGGAGAGGTAAACAGGAATTCTACATAGAATATATTGCTGCGCGTTGGGTGAAAATAAACTGTGAACGCGCCTGATGACGAGTAGATGTATAACATCAAGTGTGCCACAGGGGTTTTATTGTATTCGACGAGGGACTTCCTGATATCCAGCAAAGCATTTATCCCTATGGTTGATGACTGAGTAATACAAAGGCTATAATGTTGGAAGAAGCGTTTGGAAGAACTCTGGAAGACTATATAGCTGTTAGGTGATATTTGATGATGTTGAGGTTTCGTTTTGTTGGGTTGCCTAAAATATTAATGTGGGAACGTGATCTTTGAAAAGAACCCATACACGCTATTATATTGGCCGATATACCTTATTTGAATAGTTTTCCAGGTACATTTTATCTGATTTTCAATATTCACATGAACGTGATATCTTATGGTAATTTTAGAAGTAAGCGAAGATAGCACTCAGGAAAATGAGAGCGTTATGCGATGGAGATAATTTATCAGGCCACATACCCCGTTTCGCACTCCCCAGTCTTTGCCCAGGTTTGAGAGAGTCCCTCCAAACTGAGGGAAAGCCTCTCGCTCCAAACCGCAAAATGCCATTGGAATCTCATTAGGACGCCTACTCCAGGGTCCGGAGAGCCATTAGCGCAGTAGGCGTCCAATCGCTGACATACCGTTCGTATCTGATCTGAAGGGCTCTGAGCCTGTGCATTATTACATTACATTATATTGCACTTAACATTTAAGGCATATACATTCTATACATGTCTTTATTAATACTCCCCACGATACATTTGACAATGCAATACGTATAAAGGAAATATTGATGTTGTTCACCCGTCCCTTTGGTGATTGAATCAAATCAGACTTGTTTTCCCAGGCTAACAGTGAACCCAGTACACTAGGTCCAGGGGGTACATTGTCTTTCTTATCATTGGGGCGCAGACTTTGAATCACACTGCGTTAGCTGATGAATCATAACAATAGAAGGGGTCTCACGCTATATGCCCTTCGCTACCAAATCTAATTAAAGTAAAACAAAGGGATAGAGGACGATATCTTCCTTTTGTGTCATGGAGAAACATTATTTTTCCTCGATGGAAAGGTTTTTATTTCTTTGGGGATTAGAGACATTCATATGCACTTAAAGAGGCTGCACTGCGCATATAGTTTGGTCGATTGTCGGTAGGAAGCGCAGAGAGATTGCTACATCAGGACATAAAGAAAGGTAAAATCTATTCATGCAATTAGGGTGAGGGTTTATATGAGTATGATAATATAATTTCGCCTTCTGGGTAGACGTATGTTTAATACATTGATGGCAATAACATTTCATAACTTTGATTACTTTGAAAAACACTACTGACTTTTATATGGTTGTAGCATTCTTATTCTAGAAATTGTAGTGGTTTGGGTTTGCTGCTTAGAGTGAAACATCGATACTTCGTAGGTTTTAACGTGTCATTTGACTGTCCGCCTTCTCTTGCTTGACTTGTGATTTCTAAAAGGGATTCATGGGTTCTTCCCAACTGTAGAGGGTTTAGCCGCTCCTGAGACACTCTGTGGGATGTGAAGAATCTTCTCTACATTCTAGGGACATCCAAATTCCAAAGGCGATTGGAGATTTAAATGGGGAAGGCTCGATTGACTGAGAGAGTTATTATATATGTGGGGATTTTATCCTGACGACACTGACTTTGGAACCTATTGAAGGAGAATAGACCATATTCTTGCGTAGTTATTTCCGCATTTAAATTATGATGTTCCTCTGGCCTCAGCAGATTACAAGATATATGTAGGCGAGTACTAGAAGCTAGATTAGTGCCTTTGGTGTAATCCGTTGCATCATGACGCCATCGAGATGGTAATATTACCTCTTACACTAAGTCACCCTCACCATTGAATGTTGTTGTGTCTGGGATCGCCATCACTTCTCCCCAGATCAACCACGCCTCCCAAATACGCTATTAGCCACATGGAAGAGTGCTATCATTAACACTTAAGGGCCCTGCGAGAGAAACTGATAAAATATTCATGAATTTATTTATCTCTTCCAAGTATCTCTCAATCGTCATTCGTATATTTACTGATACCTATGATAAGTAGGTTGGTTTGGAAATATATAAAGGTAATTCTGAGAATTCAGATAATGCTTTTATTGATAGAAAGGGCGGAGGGATTTTCCCCCATCATTCCATCAGCGCCTCTTCTTGGTACATTAGTGCATTCGCGTTCCTGCTTTCCCACGTCCTTTCTCAGAAGTGCTTGGCACCTACATCAACTCTATAAGAATACGAAGGCAGTCAAAGATCGGGCTAATAATAGATCAATTGATCGGATAAAAGCTCTTAATCTGAGGTTGTTAAAACCACTGGTGTTAGTCTAATGGAGGGATTAGGGGATGAGAAAGGGATGGTCGCAGTCTCACGCCAGAGTCTAAGTTCTTTTCATCGGCGCCCGCGAAAAGTTTGTCCAAATGCCATCACAATACTAATGGGCTTCTCGCCTGGCTCAGGGGAGTAGCATACGTTATGTTATGGAACGCCCCTTTCAAGAGCAGCTTTTTACGATATACCACAGTGTGATATATGTTCTATATGAGAAGATGTACGTAGTTTCTCCACGTTGTTCTATAAATAAATAAAAGGCTATATTTCTTTAAAGGCTCTGTACTAATGCAGCAGTATGCGGGGATGTATTACTTGTACAGAAATATGATATATCATTGTGGGTTACATTTGCTAGATTTTGATGAGTCAGCCTTGTAGGCGGTAGGTGGTATCGTATGAGGCTGCGTCTTCATAAGGTTGTCGATATTTATGGCAGAGTTAGACATAAGATAGTCATTATGATATTGTGCAAGTCCAAACACGAATGTCGCGTGATTTGTGGCGTTTGAATGTAATGTATACCGTAGTTGAGATTGAGAGTGTTATCACTACGTAACTGAAATACAAATAAGAGCACTATTGTATTTTCCCTGATTGGCTTGGGTCTCGCACAAACATACTCTACAAATGTTTCGTTTTTCCTTTTGGTATTGCAGTAATGTCCCAACTGCTAGACAATATTGCCTTTTGCAAGGGATCCATATTCATATATATATAATATATATATGCTGTTGGCAAATTAGAGACTGAGGCAATACTTGCTTAATGGCATTGGACGCAGTACATGTAAACAGTTAATTGATGTCAAAAGCACTGCTGTAAAGTTCGACTTTGTCACATTTGCAAAGTCTAATGCTATATTTGAGAAATTGTTGTACTTTTTAATAAAAGGTAAAGTGGTCTTTAGGTTCATGCTAGAGAAGATTTCAGGCACGGGTTCAGAGCGTACAATGACTTCGGAAAGGACGCCATAGGCTAGGGGGGCTCTTTCTGCGTTGATATATCAATACCCAGGCCAAACAGAAGCTATTTGTCATGGGGCCCTTTCCCAGTAATATTGTTATAGCTTTATCGGCGATCCCATGAATATCCATACCGCTAATGGACCAAAACGAATAATCAATATCAAAAATAGAGTTTTTACATTGGAGCTAAGCACAACAGAATGTAAGAAACATTAATCTTTATACAATCATCTCGAAAAACTTTAGATACGATCGAGGCCAACAAACTGTGCGGCTTTATTTTTTCTAAGCGCCTAACATCTATCCTAGTAATGCAATATTCCAAAGTGTGGCCAAATGTATGTACATACTCTGGGTTTCATGTATAACATTGTTGCACTGGTCCAATATCAAAGGTCCACCCACTTTGAAAAGCGCAAGCCTGTGTCAACTATATTGATCGGACAACCAAAGGGTGATCGGCCAATTGCACAACGGCTAATCAGCATAAAGGGTCTGGGCCTTCCCTGGACCTTTTCCAAGTGAATTAACCCCGCAGATTGCACTTAAAGTTACGTGTTTAGCTCATAAGATTTGGTTAGATTTAGATGTGGTTCAAAGCATACATCTTCTTCCTGAGTTTAACAAGATGCACTGTGGAGCCAGTTTAAATCGATGTATCGTCGGCACACAGACAACTACAACTACTTGTTTAGTAGCACAGATGCTCGGGCATATATATATAACATATAACACCACACACACCAAAAGGGCCTTACTTTTGGATGTACCGTGCATGAAATTAACACCATCAAATCAAAGCTCAGAACCTCAGCTATAACGATCTACAATACGAGGTCTTCCCAGTTTGCATTGGGCATTTGTGGCAAATTGCCAATCTCTACAGGTAATTAGGAAACCATGTCCTCTTGCTTTTTTCTCAAAACTGTTAAAAAGCATGACAAAATCCAGATTTTGGACATGACCTTGACCGTCACCAGAGGTCTAGTCTTCTTACCAACCAACCGAACGCAATGATTATTGTATCAAGTGTGTCAAATTTCATGAAGCTAGACATGTGTTATACTCGTTATTTCATAAACTGACGACACATTACCAGATTAGAAAATATATGTGGCTGCCATTCACACAGGAGGAAAACGCAGAATTCGGCTCCGAACTCCGAAGATATTGTACTGAATATCTTAATATGTATATTATATTCGTATTTGGTATATATATATATATGAAGCATGATGTTATTATTGTAATGTGTGGTACATTGCTCCTCCACAATAATATTCTTATAAATCGTGAAGATGTCTCATGAACACCAATAAATTATTTCTATTACCATAAATTCTCCCGAAACAACGCGTCAATTTCCTGCGCCTCCTGCTCACTCAATGTCAAGCACAGAATCTAATCACAATGGAGGATGGGGCAATTCTGGTTTATATACCAAATAGACTCATAGACAATGTCATCTAAAGTGTGGCAGTATATTATAGCGGCACGTGATAAATTATCATATATAGTAACATAATGTAGAGCTTAGCAAGGAACGCATTCACGCAACTCGAAAGTGGTCGTAATTATTGTATTACATGTAGTTTAATCTATAATCAGTCCTTTATTAAGTTTGTCATACGATTTCTCACCTCATCTAACCTAAAATTGAATAAAAATGATTGGTGTATCTGAAAGAAGGGGGCTATAAACGAATAATTCAATCTGATCCATCGTATATTCAACACATTATGGTAAGTTCCTATGCGAAACTCATGGAATCATCTCAAATCACAATATGTATAATATCATTAGAAAATCGTTAGAATATCCATATTTAACTCTCGATTCTTTTAATGGTTTTTTTCAGCATGTAAATGTCATCCCAGGAGGTAAGAAATAGGATGCAATCTACTTTAACGTCATTGTACATAACGCTGGAAGCAGGGGCTCCGATGATACTTCTCAGGACATTTGTATTCCCCACTGAGACTCAAATGTCCTCCACATTTAGTGTTTTGTTACCGTCTTATAAAAGAAATATAGCCTCACTAAGGTATTCATGAATGCATTCACCACAGATATTTTGTGACATTCGCTCATCTACTACTCTATATATATTCAGACTATAGTGTCTCTCTGACTGCATACTATGTGATGTACTCATTAACATCTTTATTGGGAATCGTGGCAGGGCAGTGTTGCATGAATATATATACGCCTGTTACTAAAGCATATTGTCAACTGATGGGACAATCTACAAATTTACTACCCGCGAAAGACTACCATATTTTTCTATGAGCGAAGATGGGGGCACTGGCGTGCCTAGATTTAAATGAATGTTCACAAAATTGTATTTGAACAGTTCTAGTACATCTAAATACATATCTTAATTTACAAATCTGTATTACAAATATTAAACATCATCATCAATAACCCCCGATAAGTTGCGGTTAGACGGTTTAGAGGCAAGACAGGTGGCAAGGCAAGAAAGGATGAGATGAGCCAGAGCCCCTGGCTGGTACCTGCTCATCTCGTCCCTGCATGGTAATCCATATTCCCTTGTTCCCTATCAATACGATTGAAATACATAGCTTAGATCAATTCTGAAATGATACCTATAATATATGTAGTTCGTTTAAATCATCCTTATTTTTTTTATTAACATAAAATATTTCTCTAAATATGTGTCTACTGAATGAATATTGAATAATATATTTATGTAAGATTTGCAATCTTCAATAAGATTTGCAATAAATTATATTTATCCATATATAATAATATGCTTATTATAAAACATGCCATTCCGCCGAACCCCCGATCGACAAGTGCATGGGATTTTAAACGAACTTTTGATTTCGCGTTTGCTTTATCCTTTCATAGGCAAAGCAATCTGAGGATTTTAACATGCTTAGTTCCATAATTAATAATACCCCCTCTCCCCTCCAATTAGGAAGAAATTTTAAGGCGTGGGATGGAATTAATCCATGCAAATCTGTAGCTATTCTTGCTGGGTATGATATTTGATATTAGGTTTATTTAATTACATTGTACTAGCCATTAGTTCCCTATTTGATCGAGCTAGCTGGGCTCTTTAATATCATAAAGCTTATCTAATAAAAACCAAAGGACTTGACAAAGGGAAAACCATTATAATAGTACATGAGATTATCGTTATGCGACACTGTGTTCAATAATATTTTCCAAAAGAGTACGTATTGAAAAGCATGTGGACGTAAGAGGAATAGCTAAAACAATTTGCATCGGGTGTCTTTTAATTTGCCTTCACTAATGCATCATGATGTTTTTGAAAGAAGATCGATTAAAAGTTATATCATCATCCATCTTGCTCCAAATTAATACATTTAATTTACAACTTATTTGCGTCATTTGTGGCAAACCTCTTGGTCTTGGTGGCATTGATTTAAATACAATGATGAAGGTGAACGACGTAATGTGACATAATGTGAAACCTATCTTTGAAACCTACAAGAAGAAAACAAACTTTTCCATTTGTTGCTAAGCGATAAAATGCTATTTACTTTAAATCTACTGTTTTACTGTTTTACCCCTGTACTATTATTACAGCTATTCAAATGTTGCTGCGGCGGGAGCGGGAACTCCATTCGATAGCCGTTCTATGTGGATAGCAATGATCGAGGAGCTCAAGGGACAATATCTCATCTCTCTCTTAACTGCTGGTGCGTTCAATAAAATGACATTAGAACAAATTTGATCCCGGCATTTTTTGTGTGCTTGATATAATGTTATCAAATTAGATCTGTTCAATGTCCAATAGTTTCGAAGTAGATCGGATTACCTCGAGGATATTTCAAGATAAAAATAAATGGATCGGGCCTGGTTTAACTGACTGCTTTGCATTAACGTCATCCCCCAAAGGAGTATGAGAGCAGACTGAAAAAGCAGTTTGGGCTCAATACAAACCTTCCACCAATTAACCACACCATCGTTGTGCATAATAATACTAATTGAACTTTGTTGTAGGGTTCATGCAGCATGCTATCGTCAGTGCTGCTAACCACCGTCACATCCATCTCGTCGCCGACCAACAAAGGCGCCATGATTACGTACTAATGAAGCAACAAAATAGGACACACAATTAGCTCTGTCACAGACCAACCCTCTAGTAGGAAGGGAAAAAATAACCACCACAAACACGGACCGGTGGTGGTGTTCGTTAACTCTACTTGATGGGGGTGTTAGGGTTCTCTCCGCATACACTCTAAGAAAAAAGGGTTCTTTTGGGATCTTTGAAGAACCTTGTGTAAAGGGTTCTTCGACATCTAAAAGGGTTCTTCAGGACCATTAGGGGTTCCATCAAGAACCATAGGGGTTCTTGGTTAATTTGAACTTGAAGGGTTCTTTAACTCCAAGCGGTTCTCCAAAGAACCTCCTATGCATCAGGCCAGGCTAAACCATCACTGCGCATGCAGCATGCATGAAGTGAGTATGTTTTAGTTTCACGATTTCAGTATTTCTAGACCCATACAATGATACATGTTTATAGTGACCCAAGATGACAAAATAACAAGTAATATTTCTATGTATTCATAATGTAGTTCACGGTCTCAGCTGTCCGTTGCATCATGGGATCGCTGCTTGATAAACAAGAGCAGGCCGACCAACGGCTACCCTTATTATTGCCTGTGCACTGATCATGTTTTGTGGCGATCATTAAAGACTTTAATGATCATTCACTGCATTCACTGCATTCATCCACTTTGCATTGCCACGTTGCCGCGATGCATGGCCTCCTGCGTGGATAGAGGAGGCCGGGTGAACCCCGCTGAGAGTTGGCTGTGTGTGGAGGAGTACGCGCCGTGTGCTCGTGGTTGTGTCAGCGGTCTGATGAGTTGCTGAAGATTGTTGATGACAGTTGGGTCCAAACATGGTAAGAAATGTATGAGAAAAGTTTATAAATGGTTGTACGATGTTATTTTGCATATGTGTGTGTATGTGTAGAGGGAGACGTTAGACAATAGAGAGAGAGAGGAGAGAGGAGGGAGAGAGAGGAGAGATGTTGGTCGTCAAGCAAGGCACCCCACATGATTAGCCATGATTGGTATAACCTTAATTAGTACATATTAAAGACATCTAAATGTAATGTGTACTGACGGAAATAGTCGTTCACAATGGGCCAATTACTAAGGCTTAGCTTATACTTATTAAAGGGGAATGGAGCAAGTTGACGTGTCCAGGAGCGAAAATAGTTAGAAAATAATCAGTGGGCCACGTCTACCTGCAACCTCATAACTGAAAGTCTACTCCATGATGCAGTGTGGGACCTACACATGGTGCCCGATTAGGCATAGGCTATACCTGGTTTTGTTAGGAACGCATGAGGGACGAATAACCTAACAAACAACCAAACATTGAAGGAATATTCTAGGAATAAAATAGATCTTGTTAGGAAAACACTTTGAAAAAATATCAATTTTGCAACTTGTGGCTTCTCTTCATATATCATTAAATTCAATACATAGCTTTGATTAACATTATCAATCTTTTATTCTTCTAGAGGAGATGAGAATGGAAAGACAAAAGGATTTATCCACTGGAATACCCACTGAGTAATAAGGGAAAATACTATCCACACCATGAAATGGAAAATGTTGAATGAATTGATGAAAAGTGATGTTACTTCAGAAATAAAAGCAATAATAAAATCAACTAGGTTTTGATGAACCTAACTGCATTGTGAAAAACCATATTCAGGGGTTACAACTAAAACCCTGTGGTTCTTCCTTGACAAATCAAGCTACGGTTCTTCCAAGAACCTAATCTCCGAGTAAAGAACCCCATTAAAGGGGTTTCATCTAGAACCCTATGGTTCTTTGAAGAACCCTTGGTTAATAAAAACCAGGGGTTCTTCAAGGAACCAATGGACAAGGTTCTTAGAAGAACCCCAGATATTTCCCAATTGAGGGTTCTTCAAAGAACCTCCCCAAAAGAGTTCTTCAAAGAACCCCAAAGGGTTCGCCCTGGTGAACAGCCTGAAGAACCCATAAGGGTTCTTGAAAGAACCGTTTCTTCTTAGAGTGTAGGGTAGTGTTACATTACTGTCCTACTGTCATATTACTCAGACGCTGAGTCAACATCAAAGTCAGTCTAAAGATTGTCAATCACCTGTGTCCTTCTACAAGGAAGAATATGTGGTTGTTGACAGTGATTGTATTACCTATAAGGCATTTTGTGTGACATACTATGAAAAATATTAGATAGAGCTTCTTATAGCTGTTTGTCCATCAACATTGTAAACACATGTACCTTTGTGGCATCAAAACAAGAGTAACAATTAATTGAAGGTCCACCTGAACTAAATAAAATGCTGTGGTTGCTGCTACATTTCAATTTGTCCAGGAGAGCGTGTCCAACCAGAAAGTGGTGGCCAGCCATAATTAATAGGCTCGAAGCCTTTATAGAACTCTAAAAGTAACTAGGATCTCATAATATAGAGGTGATGAAATATTATTCAATAACTAGTCCATTTGCTTATGTCAAAGTAAAATGGATCCCGTGTGAAATTCATGTTAAAATTTGCAGACAAACATTTTTCAAAAATCGATGTCTGCAATTTGAATGCTTCAAAAAAATGTTTGTCTGCAAATTTTAACATGAATTTCACACGGGATGACATAACAGCATCTATAGACTATATAAACCCTCTCGCCCAGAGATAGCATGGTATACCTTGATATTACTGAATATAGAATATGTGTTGGTTTAAACCCAAGGTGTTATTTGCATAACATACATACATCCTGTATGGGTTTATTAATCATAAACGCAATGTTATTGCTGGCCGGCTTGATTAGGAATGTAAGACAATGGAACTGTCATCACCCGTGGAATTAGGCCTAGTAGTAGTAGTAGTAGAGAGAGAGAATGAGAGACATATTGACCTGCAGGATGCATGGACGACGGTAGAAAACCTAAATGTTTGTTAGATTTATGTCAATCCTTACCTTGGTCAAAGTAACCTACGTTCACTGACAAAGTGGAAAAAGCTTATCAAACGACTTCATTAGTGTTTGATGAGGAGCCCATAGGGAAAATAAGGATGCTTCTCTAACTTTTGATAAATCGGAACTAGAAACATGGACAATCAGTCTGGGTTTGAAAATATGCCCTAGGACCTTTCGGCTCGAGCATAAGACATCTCATCTGTTTCAAATGTAGTTTCATCGGCTACGATGGAGAATATGAAAAGGTGGCACGCCAAACCAGAGGAAACGGTCATCAACAATACCAAGTGAGCATTGCCTGAACGCTCCAGGACTCTTGCATAAGAAATCTATTTTTTCCTATTCCTATTTTTCCTATAAATTTTTCCAGAAGGGCCACCAACATAGTATGGTGATTTGATAGCTTCATTAAAACCTTCCGATTTTCCATCAAAGAAATCCAAAGAAAAACTTAGATTATGGGTCAAACATATATAATACCTATTTCATCTTCTGGGCGAATCTACTATTCTGTAAAGCTCTTATAATGATTAATGTACATCCCATATAAACATGAGAGCACAGAGGCACTCTCTTTCCGAGGGATTAGGGTAAATGTGGCTTATCAGGGCATTTTAATCTCTGGTAAAATGAATTCTAAGTTCTTAGCACCCGCACCTGCCAAACGCTAATACAAATTGTCCCAATAGGCTATGGTATCTCGTGACTTGAATAAGGGAATCTGGTGATATTTATAAGCTTACTCTATCGACTTGATGCATTGAAGCTTTGGATAAGGTCATGTGCAAATATTCCCTCATCACAAATTCCTTTTCCTATAAATTTAAATCCATGTCCGTAGCTGAGTGGATGCAACATGTCTATTACTCTAGATCAACGTTGCTTCATTTCAAATGCGGTGATCTATTCTTTGAGACGGCAGTGGTAGCGGTAGTGGTGCAACGGGTACTGTTTTCATCAAACTAATTCTGGATTTTACTATAACTTATGCTGTCTATCAGGGCAATGTCTTTTACATATATCTTAAGAATATCCCTTTCAGAGAACTTTTAATTTCAACATAGTTTGTCCAAGAAAGATGAGATTTTAAACTTTGAATAAAGTGCGTTGGAAAGGGTGACAGATACGGCATGGATTGCATACTGACGTCGGCCCCCATAGGCTCCCATATTAAAATCGCGGACATGAACAGCGGTCTCCGGCCAGTCCCACCAGGAGGCGACGCCCTATCATCGTGACGTCGTCGCTGAAGACACCCTTCCATGGGCGGTAGGAAAAGTCTCCAATGTTGTGGGATCCCGCAGTCGCTTAACACAACAGACTCGAGCCGCGCTGAGGAACGAGATACTTCTGTTGTTCAAATTAAGCTCTTGCACTTTATGCTTATAACTGTGTTTTTGTGTCAATAAACCTTGTCAAACAAATTCATCCTTGTTTGTTGCTTCCTTTCACGAAATTCGCAACTCATGCCCACGAAACTGCGGTTCATTACAAATATATTTTAAAAGAAAAATTCAACGAATCAATTACCCCACTGCCGCGCTGTGAGCCTGGAGATCTACTGGCTGGTTGCTAGGATAAACAGAACAGCCGCTGGAAACATTCAGGGGGCACCTTACTATATCGCAGTTATACCCATATTGTACAGAGAATAATAACAACCATATATATATATGATAAATGGAGGGAAACTGATGTCCCAATATTTTTTAATGATATAGTTTCTTTACATGTATTGAATGATTTTGGTATTATTGACAAATTGTCACATGTTTGTACATGTTTGTCACATGTTTGTCACATGTTTGTACATGTTTGTACATGTATTGAATGATTTTGGTATTATTGACAAATTGTCACATGTTTGTTCCGACAAAAAATTACTTTTTAGCACGGATCGTACGCCGGCCGGTCATGTCGTTGATGTGTATGAATGCTGCAGTCTCGGTTGTTGTGACTGTATATTTATGCTCGAAGGTGTTGCTTCTCAACTGAAACTGTGCAGATTTGCCTATATTAATAGTATTCTTGATGACACAAATTTTAATTCTCATCAAAATGTATTTGTAGGTATTACAGATGGTTTTCCAATTGTAGATTCCCTCCCACCCGGGTACCATTGTGATAATTATTCCTCTATCCTACAACCTGGGGCTCGTGAGAAGATGGATATTATTATTAGTGATGAATTTGCTGAAGGTATGGTCTCCCAAGTAGACAGTTAACCTCGTTGTATTCATGCTTTAGGGGCGGTGCCCAAACCTGATGGTAATATTAGACCAATCACAGATTGTAGTTTACCTGTGGATATGTCAGTTAACTATTTTTGTGACTCTTTGATAAGAGAATTTAGCTACAAAGGCCTAGACGATGTGGTGGCTATGCTTGATAGAGGTGATTATATGGCCACTATTGATATTAAATCAGCTTATAGAGCTGTTCCCATTGCCCCAGAGCATAGACAGTTATGTGGTTTTATATGGGATGTGAATGGTGTGGAAAGATATTTTTGTGACAACAGGTTGTGTTTTGGTCTTAGAACTGGGCCCTGCTATTTTGATGAAATATCTAATTTTATTGCAGATGTATGCAAATCCCTATATGGGGTTACTGTAGTAAACTATTTGGATGATTTTTTCATCAACTACTACTCATATGAAGGTTGTGTTGCTCAACAGAATTTAGTGATTAGCTTGCTTAGGTACCTACCTACATAGCATGGAAAAAGGTCTCCCCTCCTGCTCGTGAATGTGTATTTCTGGGCATAGAAATTATTGCTGATGATATGACCCTATCTCTTCCTCCTGGCAAGTTAGCTAAGCTTAGGGAGTTAATCCAGAAAGTTAGCAAATTTACCTATATCTCTAAAAAAAAGACTTAGAGCGAATGAATGGTTATATGGCTCATTGTGCAACTGTCTACCCTGGGGGTAGGACTTTTTGTCGTCGATTTTTCGACTTGTACAAAAATATGCTAGAGAGAAAAGTAAAATCCTTGGCTATTGACGATGGGTTCAGGAAGGATTTAGACTGGTGGAGGGCTTTTGCTAGTATTTTTAATGGTATTCGCCACCTAGATAGGCCTAGTTTTCCCCACCCTCTTATTACAGATTCCTCCAAGAAAGGGTATGGTGCTGTGCTTGATCAGGATTGGGTTGGTGGGACATGGAGAGGTGTAGAAAACCCTTTTGTTGACACTGAATGTGTCCATTTAGGCCCCACTTCTGAATTTTTGGATAGTGAAGATAGCATCAATGTATTGGAAATATTCCCAGTATTAGTGGGTTTGAAGCGTTGGTGTGATAGGCTAAGGGGGTACGATGTTACCTACCTTATAGATAATACCCAAGTCATACATATGATTAGAAATGGTTGCAGTAGAAGTCCTATATGTATGGAGCTCATGTATGAGATTTTTTGGGTCTGTTTCATATATGATATTCATTTGATTCCATTATATATAAACACCAAGAATAATATTGTGGCTGACACTATTTCAAGGCTTCCTTATCCAGCCACTTACAGGGAAGCTCATGCTATACTAGGGGCTGCTCACTTATGTTGTGCCTCTTATATTTTCTCTGATTATAGGAACCCAAGTCTGGAAAAATAGGGTATTATACCTTCGCCAGTCTTCTGTGTGCCCCTCTACCCTGAAGCAAAGGCAGCATCAATGGAGGTTTTACCAAGACTTCATGTCTTCCATTGACATTCAAATCTTACCTGTTAGTGAGGAAAAAATTTGTATGTATGCTGCATATTTATCAACCTTTATGAAAGCCTCTTCAGTGGTATCCTACCTATGTGGGGTAATTTTTCATCTTAAAATGATGGGCCTTCCGACTGTATCCTTGTCAAGTCCTTCTATTAAGGCTGTTATTCAAGGTATTTTTAAAATTCCAGGGTCGGCACCATCTCCCTCTGACCCCCTTCTACCCAACCATTTAAAGAGAATGTATTTGGTGTTGGATAGATCATCTCCATTGGAAATAGTAGTATGGTCTGCTATTGTCCTAATGTTTAGATCCTTGCTCAGGGTTTCTCATGTTACTATATCTAAGCACACTCTACTCAGATCCCATATCAAATTTTATGAATGGGGCTTGGAGGTAAAGGTTATGTCTTCAAAGACTTCTGATATTCCCTTTATCATTCCTATTGCTAATACTAGCTGTAGAGCCTTATGTGCTGTACGTTGGCTGAGGAAATTATATTTCTCACATAAATCTCTTTCAGAGGCCCCCCTCTTCTCATGCCCTGCTTGCCCTCCTCTTACTTATGATAAATTCATGTCGGTCTTTAATAATTTGATGATTAGAGCATGCTTAAAGGGTAAATTTTCCTCCCATGCCCTTCATAGAGGTGGGGCTAGCTTTATGGCTGCCTCAGGAGCCTCAATTCTTGATATTAAATCAAGAGGTAATTTGAAATCATCTGTTGTATTCCAATATTTAACTCCTTCACATTTACAAATGTTAACTATTGACGCTCAGACTTCGTCAAAATTATAATAACTTATTTCGGTGGGTTTGGCGTGGTTTTTTGGTGGAATAAATATTCTATGTTCGCCAAACCTCTACTTCATGTCATTATTAATAGTTGTTCAAATATTATATTTGTGCAAAATATATATCTATACTTCCCACGACAGACTATAGGTTTTATGCTTTCAGGAAAACTTTATTCCAACAAATCGGATTTGGGAATTGGTCTTTTTGTGCCTTTTGAATATCTTTTCTCACTTACTTTGACAAAAATAGAGCCTTCATTGATGGAATTTATTGAAAACTCAATAATTCCACTAAAGATGAGACAGATGAGAACCATATTTTGTGTAAAGAGTCTTTCTATCAGTTATGATAAGTACCTAGTCTCAATACCTGATGATCAATACTTACAATGGTTTGGGGGGTATTTTCTGATATTAAAAGTAATTCTCTTTCCAATTCATCCCCCTCTTTCAGTAAACGGCTGACTATTTTAGTCTTTCTCCTTATAGTTTTTTGACATAATTTTTTACAAAATCGATCTTCACAATTTAGGCCAGAAACATGTTGAATTTGTCTGAGGGCTTTGTGAAATAGCTTCAAATGGGATATACTTACGTAACCATAATGACAAAAACTGTAATACATTAGTCAGACAAAATTCATGGGATTGAAATGACTAATGATATTTTAAATTAGAAACAAATTCCCAACAATGAAAGCAACATATCAAGATAAAAGGCCAGTTGAAAAATCAATTTGGGTCACAGTGAGGCCCTCTTCAACCTGAAAATTCATCAAAATTTGGGCAAAATTCAAATTTTAATACAAATCACACAAATAATTGATCTATTTCGAAATAAAAACAATATGGGCTACACTCTAATCACCATTCAGCATTTTATATCCACTTGAAAAACATTATCTCAACTATTTATGTATGTCAAAATGGCCAGATTTCATTACAGCAAGGGCTTCACTTATATCACAAACGAAAGAGATTATTTCACATGAGGTGAAAATAATAATCTTAAGAATTTAATAGCCTTATTAGGCTTTATATGCTCCTATGTACACCATTCACTGTCCCATATAGAGTTGAAATGATTATTTAAATCATTTACACATGACAAAATGGTCAGATCCTATAGGCACAAAGGTCTATACTTACATCACATGAAAGAAAGCAATAATTGTTAGATACAATATAGCCTAATTCCCCCTTTTACTTTTTCAATCAATTAATAGATTCCAGTCAGAAAACCAGTTGAAAAATTATCATTTGTCATAATGAGGCCCTTTTTAACCTGAAAGCGCTGCAAAATTGAAACAAAATGCAAAGTTTCAACCACAAATTGCATATGAAATTATTCTATGTCAAGATAAAATCAATATGGGCCACAGGCAATACATCCTTCAATATCTTATATCCACTGGAAACTGTTATCCCAACAATTTTTACACAGCCAATCAGTCAGTTCTATGGCCAGCACAGGATATACTTATGTCACACACTAAAGCCAAAATACATCAAATAAGGTGAAAAAGGCTTATTCTACTTTTTATAAGTTCAAGTGGATTAACCCAATACCCAATTTGATATCATTTATCAACTATTATTCATAACTTTAAGTACTTGTGTGTGATGGAAAGGTCAGATCTCACTACCAGCAAGGGGTAATATTGCTAATATTGCAGGATATGTTTATGCAGTCCAAATGATACAGATGTTGGGATGGTTTTCCCCCAAGTACCAAATTATATGGATTTAAACTCATCTGCTAGAATTTTTGAAACTATAAAGTCTACTAATTAAGGAACACCTATGTCACAAATAGACATTTTGAATAATTTGAACATTTTGGGGCAGGAAAAAGGCAATTTGGGGCGGGAAAAAAGGCAATTTGGGGTGGGAAAAAGGGCACTTTGGGGCGGAAAAAAAGGCAATTTTGGGCTGGAAAAAGGGCACTTTGGGGGAGGGAAAAAAGGGCATCATGGGGCCCAAGGGGGGGTTCGAACCCTCCGAAACCCCCCCCCCCTGGATCCGCCCCTGAATAGGCCCTATATTAGGCCTATATACTTGAAATTCAAACAGAATATTTCTCAGAAGACTGGCTGGCGATCGATTAAATGAAAGCTTAGGCCTACATAGAATTTGCACCAGGCCTAGGTAGCGAATGTACCGGTAATTAAAACATTCGTTGGGAACAAGGCATAGGTGTTCTCACTCTGTTATGTACAGCTGTACCAGTCGACGTGAGGAATCGGACCATATTATCGCTCAGTGAGCCAATCAATGCAAAGCCTTGCGTAGGGACCTATTGGTCCCTGACATACGATCTCACGGTCACACTTACCGAGAAGAACGTGGACATGGGCCATATATTTCCCTAACGGGTGACAGTTCAATCTTGCCTTCAAGTATCAGCCGGCCGGCCTTGATTTAGTTCCTTTCCATGCGATGGATTTCAAGTCACGCAAATATGTGCTCGCTTATGGCGATCGTCATGACGGTTGCTAGTATAGGTCATTCGTTATTCAGAGAAGGCGCCATGTTCGAGAATTAAGTATTTCATGACCGTGACTCCTATGGGAGGGGGTTTCTGTTTCAATCATACTTGTAGATGAAGGCATTTTATGCCATGGGAAATAACTTTCCTGTTTTGTTATAAGGGCCCTAACATTGTGCTTATTTGCTATTTGTGTAGTCTACCATATATTGTTCATTAAAAGTATTGTTTATCCAGGGACACGAAAAGGTGATCTGTCATGCATCATTAGACCTACATGATATATCATACAGTCCTATGCTCAATTTCTAAGATTTCTTCGAGCTTGATTTGTTATTAGATAACATTGGTTTACAATGATAAAACAATGTTCATGGTACGTTTTCATAATAATAGTGATTCCCTTAACCCACTTGAGGACTGTCTCCGGAAAATCTATGGCAAGACATTAAAGCTATATAATATGACTTGGTTATCCCGTGGAAGCAGCTGAATCAGAAAGTGAAGGAAATATTCGTACCGTTAACCTCACTATAAGAATAGTTGAAGATCATATAGGCCTAATGCCCTCAATTCTGTGTAAAGCGAATATGACACGGTCTGGTTTCTCATGGGGCAAATGCGAATTGGGTTTATTGATTGCTCTCAGGCACCATTTTAAATGACACGGGTGGGCGGTGCGAAAAGGGTTCTCGGGCAGTGGGACATTCGGACTGAAGTCAAACAGAACATGGACACTCCAAAATGAGAGGTCTTGAATGGCGATTGATACTTAGAAAATGGGTGTTATGGTGATGGCAGTGCACTGACGATTTCTCTATTTCCACTCAACATAATAGTCCTACCGCTTGCAAGATATATTTATTTTAGTAAATTGGTTATATTTCACAAGATCTGTACGCTAACTAGTACTAGTTGTCAGGCGTTTTGCCTTGCCAGATCTGCTGATCTTATGAATCCATAAGACGACAGCAGATATTTAGATTTTAGGATTCGATTCTGTATTTTGTTACCTTTTTAATGGAATAAATGATAATCCCGGATTTTCTACCTGCAAAAAAAGCATATGAGCTTTGTTTTTCTGATCGGAGGGCTTCCCCGGCCTGCCGCTATATATGACGTCATTGTGCCCTTGGTCACGTGATCACATCTTATGATCTGATTGGCTTAGAGCGGCAGTGGCTCTTGTCTGGTTGAAGAGCCATCTACTTTTTGTTATGGCGGCCATTTTTAACACCCCTCGCTTCGAATACGCAGTTTGTGATAACTTTTTAACTATTCATTAAACCAAATAATGTTCAATTTGAACGTTGCTCCACATAACTCAAGCTAGCTTCTGGGATCGGTTAGAAATTCTAGCCTAGGAAAAAGCATGAAAACAGATCGATCATAGGGTGGTTCGGTATATACATCATTCTTCCCTCTGGTCAGGGCACCGGTCACGTCTCAATAAACATAGCGGTGCTATTCCTAGAATAGCGGTAGGGTGCTGCTCGTCTAGATCAATGTACACACCTGTACATATCATAGGCTACATGTTCCTGTAGAATTCATGCCAATTAATCATAATAACACATCTATCTAGGATCACCTAAACAGGCTGCTAAATCACTTCACGAATCATTCAGCCTCAATGTCAGTGCGACAGGACTGATTTCTTTCTAGAGACCCCGGGGATCTCATGTTGGCCAGAAGGCATTCTAGAGATTGGAATATTTTTTCCCCTTTCTGGTAATGAGAAAATGTCCATTTCTAATCTTGAGGATTTTATATAATGAATGTTTAGCCATCTGTAACTATTACCGTTGTTCTAGGCTCAGTCTGAAAAACTACGAAGGGTTTGAATCCTTTCCCTGGATACTTCTAAGTTTTTCATCGGAATACAGTATACAATTATCCCACACCATCCATCTTGAGAGGAGTGCCTTGTTTCCAGGGGCGTCGGAAGCTAATTCGAAATGGGGGGGGGGGGGGGACAAGTTCGAGGTTTGACCTTTGGTACCCAACTATACTGGGAAGTATACCAGTATATATTTCGATCATATATTGGGGTGGGGTGGGCGGGGGGGGGGGGCGGGGGGACACCACAATACAGATCAAGCTAGGCCTAAATCTCCGTCATAATGCAATCTTTAATTTATAATTGCCTAAGCCAGGTGCTTTTTCCCATAGAGACCAATGCTATTTTGTGTAAAATGACGCAAAAACGTCAAAATCTCAAAAATCACAGTCCCTAGGTGGGGACTTTTCAGGGAATGTTTGCCAATGTGTCCCGCATCATATAGCCAAAAATCAGCTTTACATTATTTTATTCTGGGTTTGGCTTTAAATCTACCTAAAATGCCTGTACTATTACTACTATATGGATTTATTAATAGTACGATCCAAAAACGTATATTAAGCAAAAACGTATATTAAGCAAAAAGAAAATGTTAAAGTCAAACGATAATACAAGTTAAAAATTGGTTTAAACAACACGTATATTTTCCTTACGATTTGGACTTTTACGATCTTTTAGCATCAAGATTTCTAAATCAAAACTTTATAAAGGTTTTAAAATTAGCAAAATTTTCTATTTGATCATAATAAGGACATTTATGAGACATTATTTCTCCCATCATCTGCCTATTAAATGGCAGACAGTTACTATATATGTTTTACTGGAAAAAGGTCACAAGTCGCAAAGAATTTTGAGATACCATCATAATTTTGAAAAAATAAGATAAAGCCGATTCCAATGATCGTAAACATTAATAACATCTATAATAAGTAGTACTTTTTTTATATGGATGAGAAAAAGGTTAGGATATTTCTTGATGGTCAATCACTATAGCAACATTGCTAAATATAATTGAATATACTCCTTAGGATAACCTCAGATAACATAGATATATTCAATACACAATGTTGAAATTTGGTACTGATTTGGTACTAAACACCTCAGAAATGAAAACATTCTGAGTAAGGGTCCTTGTGGAAAAACGATTGGGAAATATCATTTGTTTGCGACTTGTGACTCATATTTCAGAAACACATTACATATATATATATCAATCAAGGCACCCGCTAAAATTAATAACGCTATAGATTTAAACAGATAGATTTCAAATTAAAGGTATATATGGGATGTGTCACAGGAAAACGAGTCACAGGTCTGGACATTGATATTTTTCAAAATGTTTTATTTACAGAATCTCTTCCTTAGAATTTTCTCATTTTTGGGGTACTTACCACTACTATATATGGCATAGCTAGATGTACCAAATTCCAGGACTGTGTATTAATGATATCCATGCAAACTTTGTTTCATGCATTACAAAATATAGAAGTGTTTATTAGATGTCCATGTGTGTATCATCATTGGAATCCCCTAGATCGCATCTTTCCATATGTGATGATATCTTAAAATTGATCTTTTGCGACCTAACTGCATGTGACTCATTCTCAGAGAGCTTTGAGAGCCCTGTTTAATTTTTGTAAGATTCTCGTAGGAGGTTCTAGGTCCAAGGTCACCAAAGAAAAATCCAGTGTGAATTAATTGTGACATTTTCTACGCCATATATATGATATAGTCAGAAGCAAAACATTCATATTAATGCTTTATGACGTTTTTAATTTTTAGGGCAGTTTAGTAATTTGCTCCATAACGCTTAAACCACATAAAGATGACATAGGAAATTTCCCATTATTACGGCTCTTAATCAGGAGAATGTATGACCTAAGAAATTTTTCAGGGTCCACATTTATGTTTAAAATGTATATTCATCTCAGTAATGCAGAAAAGGTTGAGAACAGGATATACATCTGACCATCATTAAAGACCCCAAATTACTAAACATGTTTGGTTTATTCGGACAAATCCTCTGGCTTTTGACCTTTTCAGCATTGAGTTTGACCTTCCCGATGTGCAATAGAGGAGTTCCAACATGATTTTTACCTGGACATGGACACCTGATTCTGACCTGGTGCTTTACTAGTGGAAATCGTAAACAGTTGTGATGCTCAAACTTGGTTTTTCAATGCTCTATGGACCCGATTTATAAATGCGGTTCTAGTGCTCTCAATGATGCACTATTGGCCAGGGTAATTAATGCTCTTTCTTATGCTATCAAATTTTATTTTTTTTGGGGGGGGGACATGTCCCCCCTGTCCCCCCGGTTCCGACGCCCCTGGTTTCTATTGATCATTTGATTAGTTTATTTTCGCAAACTCTCTTTCCACCAACTGATCCCACCATTTAAAGAATGCTTATTGGGGCCCTCAACCAACAAAGCTTATTTCTAACGCTCTTTTCCAAATGCTGATATGCATAAATTACGCCTAATTTCTCTTTTGATATAAGATTGATTCTACTCCCACAAAACCCCGGTCACTATAAGGATAGACCTGATGCATAACAAAATACTGATAAGCGCACAAAGAAATGATACCGAGATATATCTTCCATTGTGGAAAAGATATTTTGCTCTCTTCTATTTGTCGATGAGAAGCCTATTCCATAGCCAAGTCACGTATGATCCACTTATTAGCTTCTTTCAAGGGATAGAGGATGAATAGCGACTCGAGCCTACTCTTCGAGAAGGTTGCATTTCCTTACTTGTATGCAAACCATGCGAAGTACTCCGGGAAGTACTGCTTGCAGATGTGTCGCCCAATCAACCTTAACTACACTAAAGCCATCGCAACCACCTTTTCTATGATGTATTTGAGTCTGGGTGGATATGGAAGTTCTTTTTCTCGGAGGAAAGGCGTTCGTGACTATGGATGTCAAAGCCAAACCACTCACGGTCATCACAAGTGAAGGAAGCTCCACGAGACATTCCCCATCTACTACAAAGTGTTAGTGGCGCCCCCGTATGTCCACCTTGTGACGTCACTTCCGTATTTCACAAGCGTATTAGCTTTCATCCCTAGAAGTGCTTGGCGATTCTTCTGAGTGCCCTATGCCAATATCGTCATGCTTCCTATCGCCCCTTGTGCTAGCTTCGATCAATGGGGGTCGCCATATCGTGGCCGAGGGCGATGATAGACAGCTAACAAGTCCCTTTTTTACGTTGGGTCGCAATGCCAGAAAATATCCGCTTCGAGTGATTCGGACAAAGCGAGATACCCTGTAATCACAGAAATGTCAAAGATGGCGTCCACAAGGTATCCTTGACCGAAAGACAATATCCCATAGCTCGACTGAAAGTGAATTGGATGGAGTATTTTTTTCTGGCATATGAAAATACTTTGAGATGCGGCGTTCTTCTCCTTTCTTATTTCCCAGCTTTACCTGTTTTCGTCTCAAGTAGAAGTACCAGTGAATGCTGAGACTGGGTTTTTCAATATTCCATACTTATCCCTGTTCCTGGCACAACCGATTTATATGAAGCTAAATTTACTCATCAATCGATCGGTGCATTACCATGAAGCTTTAAGGAACATTGTCAAAATAAACAAACATACTTGAAAATGTAAGACACACTGACTGTTCAATAAAAGAAAATACTTCGATCTGCCTCCTTATATCATGTTAAACACCCATATAGGCTACAGTTCTGGGAAGCAGAGCGCAATGTTTGAATGCACTTTATTAGGGAGTATGGTGGAATGAGACTAAGCAAGAAAATCTCTCTGAGCCAAATCCTCGCGGCACATGATAAAAGGGTTATTTATTTCTAAGGGATGGTCTCTAAAGATGCTCAAACAATATCCTGTCAAACAGCAGTGTTTAAAATGGGATAAGCGGCTCCTCGTTGTGGTATACTTACACATATATTCCTGGCGGTCGGGGAGAGTAGAATTACTGACTGTAAAAGCCAATTTATGAAGCAATCAAAAGTGTAGAGATGGTTGTTCAACCATAATCAAAAGTTAGGTATGCCTGGGTCTGTTTAATATCCCGCACATAGGCTATGCGGGTGTTTAATTAACTTATTTACAGAAAAGCCTTGAGATAAATGGTGCTTGGCGGATTATTGCTGTTATTCATCAAAATCGCTTTTGATAAATGTTCGAACTCGGCTCACTTTACACAGAATTAGGACCTCCAACTCTCACTTAGTAAATGTGCCACTTTTCTCATTCCTGGATCGAATAGGCAACTGGGAACCCCATTTATTACAATCAAAATATAGACATCTGCAATGGCAGTTATTCATTTAATTTTGATTGAGATTGATCATATCAGAACGAGCCCGTAGCTGCAATATTACGATGGGATAATGCCTTATCAGAGCTCATTCTTGCGGAGTGGCTGACAGTCAACTAGACCGAACGATATTGATGGAGTTTGGACAACTATGAGAAGTGCTCGCCTGGATCATCTGCATATCGGTGCTCATCCTGCAAGGGGTGAGGCGTTCAGCCAGCAATGCCCCTATTCAAGATTTGCTTTTGAGGTCAAACTCGGTCAGTGCTCCAACTCGAAATCGCGGTAGCCTACCACTTCCTAACTGGACTAGTTCATGCGCAAACAGGTCAGCCTGTCATTACAGGTCTACGGCTCGTAAGTTTGAGGACCTAGAATTGGTGCCTATATATATATACGAAGGGGATGTGCATTTTTTTTTAACAATTTTGTATTTAGGGTATAAATATTTAGCATTCTCACTCATTACGAGTGGCTTTCGTCGTGCCCTGGTCTAACAACTGTCATAGAATCAGTGTTGTGAAACAATTTGGGTTCTTGATGAATATTATTTGATAAGAGACTGCATGGGTATGATAATGGATAAAAGAAGTGATGGTTCATGTCTATCAACCACGATGTGCATTATTGCATTTCTGACCTAGTTTTTACCTGGAAATTTGACCCGATTCTGACCTGGTGCTTTTCTAGTGGAAAACGTCAACGATTGTGAGTGTCGTTATTTGATTTTATAATGCTCTATAGACCCGATTTATAAATGCAGTTTTCATGCTCTCAACAATGCACTGAGTACCAGGTATAATTATGCCGTTTTTGATGCACTCAATGTAGCACTATCATTGATGCTCCATTGCAGGCATCTTTAAGTTGCTCTGAGGAGAATTATTAACATAATGGGATACATTACAAATTCTAATAATTCCCATTGTTCAGAAGGGTTCCAACCAAAGTAGCTCCCATCAGCTTTAGTTTTTTAGGATTTTAGTTTCATTTGAATGAGATATTACACCTCGACCTGCTTTGAAAGTTATGACAGATAACAGTTATCTGCAGATCATTTTGTTGTCAGTTGGCAGTGGCTTGGTGTCAGAGAGTGAGTATATGAGTGTCAAAAAATGGAGTGTCAGATGTGCGACAGTGTGAGTGTGAACGCCAGATGAGTGTGCAGCGCAGGTGTTGTGTCCTGTTGTGGCTTCATTGTCCTGTATAATTTTATGGTAGATATGTGCATGGATTTGGTCTGAACTATTTGTGATAGATTTGTGATAGAACGATTGTAGAAAAACAAATGTTTTGTGAACATCTTAGTGGACACTCTTTTTTCATTGAACACCTGCATACCTTTAACATGCACAAACTTTATTAGGAGGTTAGATCCTGAGTTTATGGTCCGAACTGTTCTCTTAGCCTGCCGGGAACAAGACGAGGCGAAGCCGAGGCTTGTTTCCGGCAGGCTTAGAGAACAGTTCGGACCATAAACTCAGGATCTAATGGCTTTAGTCCCCGTTGGTTGGGCTGGTACTATCACTTTAGTCCATTACTATCAGTTTCCCCGAAAAAATAAATTCAAAATTCACATTTACTAACGTTTTGCTTCAGTTTTGAGCCCCATACGCTTACTCACTCTAAGCTGCCTCCGGTCCGGTACTGGGTTAGTCTTTTAGTAAAAAGATTGTACAACACTAACATGGAACGGCCACCTAAGGTTCCCGCCATTATGGAAAACTCTGGAAAATACTATTCTACAGTTTAAATGGTACCCCAGTCCATCCAGTTAGTTTCAGGGGCCTGTATAAACACGAACAAATTGGTTACGCACATCAGAACTTGTAGACATTGGTTAAACTCGGCATTCGTCCCTATTTCACTCTGTTCCCTTCTGAAAGCTATGTTCCAAATCAAACCCTTTGCCTACACACCTTTTCCGGTTGGCCAGGTCTGCCTTGCTCGCTGACCTGCAGCGAAAATTAACTTACAAATCCAAATGATATGCGTATCGTACTGAAGAAAGGTTAGGTCAGCACCCAATACGGACATCGCCGCCTGGTACACAAGCACATGGCAAGGGACTGGCCGCATGGTTGTCTACCACCGCACTGAGACCACTGAAATCACAGACAATAGGCCACCGCGAAGTTATACATGCCACTGCGAAGCTATACATGATTGGCTGTTTTGCCGGTGCCACATTCTTGATAGCCTGTTGATGAACAATTAATGGGGGAAGGGCAGGGAAAGTGTAAGGGTGGGTTATAGCACTGACTGTTTGAATTACCTAGTGCTTGTGAATTACCTAGTGCTAGTGATTGGTCCACAGTGACTGGCCAGTGCTCCGACCAAATTGTATCAGCACAACAAAGGAATATAGGCACGGTGATAAGAGGAGAAGTTTGACAAAATAAATATAAGGATTAGTAAGGAATTCATGAAAAATTCATTGTCTGACAGTAATTGCTAGCGTAAGAGCTTGCATATAATTCCTAGCTTATATACAAGCCAGTTATCAATTACAATAGTAATTAAACTTTCACAAAATTATAATAAATATATATTAATGGTTTACCCTTATGACACACATCTTATATTGCCATTGACGAACCTGACTTTATTAATATCATCGGATCAATATGGGCTACCTCTACCTCTATCTCATCCTCAATTGTTGATTATTTTAATAGATGCACATATTTAACAATCGTTCACTGACTTAAAGTAAATCATTATACTAAAAAATTAATTTCAAAATAAATCCTTCATCAAACAAACAAACCTTTCCCGGAGAGTTCCGGTTCCGGTGTTCGCAGCAAGACCACCTCGAAGAGCTCCGTTTTATTTCAGAACATAGACAAAGAATCATACCCCGAATACACAGGAAAAACCAACAGACAGTTTAGTAAACTATCCAAGTCCATCCGCAAAGTCAAAAGGAGAACAGACTTGAAATATCTAAGGGCATAAGACACTGAAACATTTCGGCTGTACGTAACCCACGTGTGGCTGCCATCTTGCCTTACCGTTCCTCCAGGGCGAACGGCTGAGGAAGAAAAGGAAGGAAACGAATAGGAATAACACAGTGACACAACAGGAGGAATACCAAATCCCTCAACAGAAAATCATTGAACCCTAGTACAGTGAACAGCAACTGCTCGGAGAAGCTCCAAGCAGTCTCACGCCAAGGACATACTAACATTAGACAGTCGGACATATCCTCGATAACCAAACGAGGAACCCACACATCGGTTATAAGCACACTGGGAGTGGAAAACACGTCTCAGTGGACAATACAATAGCAGGACTAAAAGATTACTGTGAAAAAGGTTTGGAAATAATCTTTAATCAAATGTGACAATGATCGCACAGCTGAACATTACATAAATTCTCCCTTTTTATTTTGAATCGAGCGGCAACACCCGGACGGAAGCATAATTCCCGCGCAGGCGCATTCACTGCTTCCGCCGAAGTCTAGCAAGAAACCAAGAGTTTCGCCGCAAGTATTGTGTCCCATCTAAAGCATTAGAAAAGCTAAAAAACAGCTGAAATCTGATAGTTTCATAATACACACCGCATAATCGTTTGTAGAAAGTGATCAGTGAATTAACAGAAGAGTTAGAAAGATCGCACATAGCCAAACATCCCGATCTCCGGCCAAAGGCCGCCATATTGAAATATCGAAAAAGGGCAAAAGTTCAGCAACAACTTTGGTGAGCCCACATAGAGAACAAGGCAAAGCGTTGTAACGGGTTAACCAAGATGACATCAAACCAGGCAGAGGGCGCCACCGTCAAGGGGGCCACAGCCTCAGCACCAGCAAACAAGCGAACAAAAACTATCAAAGCGGATTCAAATGCAGAGATAGATTTCCCCACCGAAATAGAGATGGAAACTGCGGACCCAGCAGAAAGTGCAGGGATAGTCAAAGTAGTATCCGAGTCAGAATCTTCCTCAGACGAGGAGGGCCCAGACCTATCAGGGGCACCGCAATACATGAGAAACCTATTTGCAAGTCTCTCGGCACAGATAGGCAAAGGAAATAGGAAGACCAGTAAGCTCAAGAAAAAACAACAAGCCCTGACACTAAGAGTAGACGCCTTAGTCACTGACAATATTAAGCGAGACAAGGATACGGGTATAATTAGAAGAAAAGTAAACAAGCAAGAAGCAGAAGTCAAAACTTTAAAAGATGACGCAGTTCGCAGAACAGACAAAGACTTCCAGGCCCTCCTACAAAGTGCGGAGGCGCATCTGGAGGAAAAAATCCGAGAGGAGGTCGAAAATAATGCAAATAAGCTCATCTTAGAAGGCATTAAGAAATTAGACAATGAAGACGAAGATACCCTCAAGGCTGCGGTAGAAAACGTATTCCAGGGTATCATGGAAGCCAAAAGCGAAGGGATTACGAGTGTTTTCAGGATGGGGACAGAGGACTCCTCCCCCATCAAAATAACTTTTGACACTGCAGAGAACTCCGAAGAAGTATGGGATAAGAGACTCAACTTGAAGAAGCAAGACACAGTAGAGGGGAAAAAACCCCTCTATCTCAAACAAGACCTCCCCGCTGAGGTGAGGCAAAGAATCCATAGAGCCAACATAATCGTAAAAGCAGCTAGGAAGGCAGGCAAGAAGGCCTACAATAATAATGGGAACGTGAAGATAGGGAAGATCACCTACCCTCACGACCAACTAGAAACCCTCCCCACACCATTCACACTAAGCCACCTGTCAAAAAAAGAGTCCATGTACACTTTCGTGTTTTTTACCAGGGAAAACCCCCTATCAAATCAGTTCCATGCGCCCTTTACAATTGACAAGAAAAGATACCTTCAAGTGGAGCAGTACTTGGCCTATTGGAGGGCCCGTGTGGGAAAAGATCCCATAAAGGCGGAGTTTGTCATGAACCAGACAGACCCTGACGCCGCAAAGAGAGTCCTCAATGAATACAAACGAGGAGAAGTAGACAACACATGGGAAGAGAAAAGGACGGAGATCCTCACGAAAGGTTTGAGAGCGAAAACCCTACAGAACGATATCGTAAGGCAGTACCTTATCAACACTGGACAGAGGAGGCTAGGAGAGGCCTCGAAAAACGAGGTATGGGGGATAGGCCTCACCCTCAACCACCCCGATGTACTGAAGGAAGATAAGTGGTGCAAAACAGGAAACCTGCTGGGTAAAACCTGGGAGGTCATACGAGACTCGCTAGCCAAGAAAGAACAAATCGGAAAGCTCTTCCAGAACCAGGAAGCAGCATAAGAAGAAAAACATTTGATTTATTCACCATTGAACAATCCTTGCTTCCAAAATGAACAAAAACGATAACATTTCCTTCACCACGTTGAATGTAAATGGTCTGAATAATATCGAAAAGAGAAAATATATATTCTCTGAGCTAAGGAAAAAAAGTAGGGGTATCATAGGGCTGCAAGAAACCCACAGTGTAATGAATAATTTTGAAATCTGTCCCAGTGGAAATACGACATGTACGTCAGCCACGGGCAATCAAATAGTAGAGGGGTAGCCATACTCTTCAACAAAGATGTAAAACACTCTGATTGTATTGAAGGTAGAGACCTAAGCGGTCGCATTATATATGTCAAAACTAAAATTGATGATGAAATGTATCTGATTGTAAACGTGTACATGCCTACCAGGGGTGAACCAAAAGAACAACTCAAAATCCTCGGTAATATAGAAAACATTGTCAAAAGCTCCAACTTCGACCGACTGGTCGTCATGGGAGACTTCAATATAGATTTAGAGCAAGGTGAAGAGTTTCAAAACAAAGAAGCCCTGGAAGATATGATAGAAAATCTAGATTTAGCTGACATCTTCAAAATAAGACAAGAAAATAATGTATTACACACCTGGAGAAGAGGCAACTCCAAATCCAGGTTAGATTATATTCTAGTCGACAGTGGCATGAGAA
This sequence comes from Sthenelais limicola, assembly GCA_942159475.1. Lineage (NCBI taxonomy): Eukaryota > Metazoa > Annelida > Polychaeta > Phyllodocida > Sigalionidae > Sthenelais > Sthenelais limicola. The sequence goes on along the minus strand of OW804096.1, from coordinate 107,324,051 downwards.
ACAGAGTTAATAATACAAATATAGAAATATGTAAGAAATCAGATCATAAAACTCTTACCATTGGAGTGACCACACTCGCCTTAAAAAGAAATAGAGGTATGTGGAAACTCAATGACAAAATTTTAGAGAACCCTGGGTATATAGAAATGGTCAAGAAAACCATACAAGAAGTTAACACCGATTACAACTCTTATAACGCTAGAGAAAGGTGAGACCTCTTTAAGTATATAGTAAAGCTTAACTCTATAGAAATGGGTAAATCTAAAGCTAGTAAAGCTAGCAAAGAAGAGAAAATTGTGAACGATAGAATAAAAGCATTAGATTCCCAACACACTTTAAATGATAGTGAATTGGAAGAGTTCAAATATCTAAGAGCTAAGGCCGAAAATAACGAAAGGTATAAGGCCAGAGGAGCCCTAATTAGATCTAGGGCTAACTGGTTAGTACAGGGCGAACGCCCAACAAAATATTTCTTAACCTTGAAAAGTGGAAGGCAGAAAAGAAAGTTATAAAGCAGCTTATTCACAATGAAAATATTGTTTCAGACCCCAGGGAAATCCTGGATCTGGGCAGAGACTTTTATAGAGAATTATACACAGAAAAAGATCTGGAACACCCAGATTCCTATCACTTTATAGATCCAGTCATAGGTAAAAAGATTAGCGAACAAGAAAAAAACCATCTGGAAAGAAATATATCAGAGCACGAAATTCTAGCCGCTTTAAAGAGTACCAAAGCAGGTAAAGCTCCAGGGACGGATGGTCTCGGAGCAGCCTTTTACAAGGCATGTTGGTCTGAGATTAAAGACTTTTTCTTAGAAATGGCAAATGAATGTTTTGAAGAGGGCGAGATGTCGCCAGAACAGACCAAAGGGATTATTAACGTAATACCCAAGAAAGGAGTAGACTCCAGAAAATTAGCCAATTGGCGACCCATAACCCTATTAAACTCTGATTATAAATTAATTTCTAAGACTATCGCAAATAGAATAAATCCCCTCTTAAACGACATAATAGATGAAGATCAATATGGTTTCGTTAGAGGAAGGCAAATTAGTGAAGCCGTGAGAAGGCTGGACGACACCATTTGGTGGCTCCAAGAGAAAAAAGAAAAGGGTTTTGTCATATCACTAGACTTTTCCAAAGCCTACGACTCAATAGATTGGGGTTTTTTATTCAGATGTTTAGAATCGTACAATATGGGCGAAAATATTATTAAATGGGTACGTACCCTGCTCAAAAACTCAAGAGCCTGTTTTAGTAATAATGGTCTGGCTTCCCCCTGGTTCAGCATCAACAGAGGCATGAAACAGGGGGACCCCCTCTCTTCTACACTGTTTTTATTAGTAGTGGAGAAGTTAGCGGATAAAATGAGAACAGATATGGAAATACAAGGGATCACCATAGGTGACCAACAATATAAATTAGTCCAGTTCGCGGACGATATATCTTTAACCATCAAAGATGAGAAATCGCTAGTTAAATCCCTTGAAACGATAGATAACTTTTCTAAAGTCTCAGGATTAAAGCTAAACATACAAAAAACAAAAGGCTTTAACATAGGGAATATAAACCATAGCAAAGAAAAACTGCAAAGCATCCAATGGGTGAGCGAGATGAAAATATTAGGGATTGTAATGATTTACCCTAGAAATTATGACCAGATGGTCGAAAAGAATTGTGAAAACATAAGCGAAAGTATCAAAAAAACTTCCGGTGCATGGGGGAACTGTAATCTCTCCATAAAAGGAAAAATCGTGATCAGCAATGTACTATTAATGTCGAAAATACAATATGTATTAACCTGCATAGGTATTAACGAAGAAGGTGTTAAAAAATTCGAGAACGATATCCTAGATTTTATATGGAATGAAAGAGAACACAAAATTAGCACGAAATGGCTATGTCAGAAGGTTGAACGAGGTGGATTAAGTTTAAGATCTCTCACAAACATACTAAAAGTTAATAAAGTGAGATGGATACAAAAAGCCCTCCTCTCACCCAATGAAAAATGGCTTAATGTATTAAAATCGGTCGAGAAGAGAAGCACGAGCGATATCTTCTTAGCCAGGGAAAATCATAATGAATTCTATCTTGAAATGTTCAAAACTTGGTCAGAAGTGTACTATAATCAACAGCCAGAAAGCTCCATAGAGGTTTTAAAAGAAAGAGTGTGGCATAACCAATTCATTACAAATAATAAGAAATCTATTAATTTTAAGAAATGGAAGAATGCCGGAATATTTTATGTACGTGATATTATAGACGACAATGGTCGTTTTCTTACCTTACAACAGCTGGACAGAAGATATAACTTAAATATCAGCTATATAGAAAGGTTGCAGGTACAACAAGCAATTCCTAAAAAATGGCTCAGGTTGATAAATCTGGCAGAAATACAAAACCAATTTAATGTCGAAACACAAATCAGAATTGGGAATGAAAGAATGAATGTTTTAAAAACAAACGCGAAGGCACTGTATATAATGTTTATTGATAATATTGTTATTGACATCGACAAACTAGCCAAATGGGCCACAATCTTGAATATAGAAGATAATTTAAACAGGGAAGAAACTTGGAAAGAAATATTCTCCCTTCCCATCAAAACTACAAATGATGTAAGATTGCAGGCTTTACAATATAAGGTCTTACACAGGAACATTTGCTGCAATAGCTACCTAAAAAACATCCAAATTAAAGATTTCCCAGATTGCGATTATTGTGGTCGTCATGACGACATCATACATTTTTTTCATAAATGCAGAGTAATAGAAAGGTTCTGGTCGGATATCAAGGACTGGATCACAAACTGGATAGGTTTCAGTACAATTTTAAGACATCATTTTACTAGCAAAGAAATTATATTCGGCCTAAGAGGCAAGGGTACCAAAACTTATATGATTAACTATATCCTTTTAGTAGGAAAGTCATATATACACAGGCAAAGGCTGTTTGGAAATAACATTGTAAGTTTCGATAACTTTATTGTGGAAATTAGGAAAAGGCTTGCAGGCCTCCAAGTAGCCGCGTTACAGAACACGAAGGCTAAAAAACTGTACAAACCGTGGAGAGAAATTCATGTAAACCTATAGCCCACTGTTAAAGACAGGGGAAACAAATATAGGCAGAGTACAACACTTTAAGTGCTAAAAATGGATAGAAAATACGAAAAACAAAAAACATATAAAAAAGGGAACAAAAAGTTCCAAAAAAGTTCAAGTAATCGCAAGCATAGAAGCAATAACTAATCAGAAAACATGTATTGTAATTTTAAAAAAAAAACAAGGTGAACTTGGTCTGAACAGACACCCCTTTTTTTCTCATGTTAACAGCTGTTGTCATATACCCATGTTATAAATTGTCTTCTTGAATAAAGATCCGATGTTGGACAAAAAAAAAACAAAAAAAAACAAACCTTTCCCACCCCTAGTGAAAATGGATCATGTGACGTTTTGACAGCTCTCAGGCAATCACTATACTAAAGTAAACATAGAACAAATCTTATGCTATAGTTCTTGATGGTTAATCACTATAGTAAAGTAAACATATAGATATATTCAATACAGAGACTTGGAATTTGGCAGATGTGTTCATACTACAGCAGTGCTAAGCATCTGCAAAAATGAAAAAGATTCCAACGAAGAGACCACCTTGAAAAATATGAGCTTTCCAACTTTTGACTTATTTTGCTGTGACACATCACATATGGGAAGGCCCAAATATTCTTTATCAGTACAAATATTTACAGATGTTAATCACATGATAAAAAAAAATCAACAGCATGCAGCTAGTGCATTTACACCCGATTTAGATACTTGCCTTGGATATGCATTTTGACGAGCATGGGATGATGCACGTTTCACCAGGTGCAGAACTAGGTGCAGAACTGCTTTTTTGAGCGGATTGCACTTTTGTGACTGGTCAGATGCACTTTTGCATGCAGTGGCAGATTTTCCAATGCACATCGGGATATGCATGTTATTCATATCTTGTTTCATATTGAGGTGAGATAATATGGATCCTCGTCGGGAACTAACTACTGCAACATTGTGCGAAAATGTTTCTCTATATCGCGAACAATATACATGTACATATATGCACAATTATATACCACATGACAGATTCAGTAGATCAGTTATATATAGAGTTTTCTGCCGGAATTTTGATTTACACATACATGTATGTGATGCCAAAAGCAAATGCTCATTTCTTTATACTACTTACACCTGTTGATAGAGTACATGTATATATATGTACTAGCAGCAAATTTCGTTGTATTTGGTGTGAGCACGTTTCGTGCGCATGTCTCAGCAGTGTTTAAATGTTGGCCTCAACATTTAACATACTTAGAACTAACTAACTAACATACTTAGAACAGAGTATCATTTTACTAAACTTCTTCATTACCTCTTTATGCCTTATCCATATCTTGTGCTTACACCCAGCTATGTGTATACGCTGTATTCCAGCTAGTTCTATCCTCACTTTTCAATAAACGGAGTAATTATAATATGAACTTATTCTGGTTGTTTTTATTCCCCTCCTCAACGCAACCTAGGGTCATTGCATATACATATGTACACGTCCTATATATTCTGCAACGCCAGTAGGTGGTGTTTGGGTCTATTTCTAAAATATGAAGGATTTTCTAAAAGTCTAATATCCTGAGGTAGAGAATTCCAATTACCGGTATTCGTAACACTATTTTAAAATGCATTTCCAGTCTTTGACATTTCTTGGAATAAATTAGTTAGTGTAGGAGCAGTTGCTTACCTTGTATTTCTAGGCGGGATATTACCATGACCTTTGACATATTTCGTGATGAGCAATTTTGCTTTGATTAAATTAAGGGCTTCCCTTGAGACTCTATTTTGAATATTTTGCAACTGTGTCAGGTTTAATGGAATCAGGGCAAATAGACTGTAATCATAGATTGATAGAATTGTTGTTTTTGCAATTGTAATGGCTGCAAATGTTGTTAGGTTTAATCTACTTTTTTTAATACATAAACTTTGCTATGTCATTGTTTAACAAGACTATTATATTGCTGGTTCATCTTAGACTGACCCTCTTTAATATTTTAGAAGATAGATATTTACGTCGATGATAATGCCTTATCTTAAGTCTTAGTGTATTTTGAAATGGCTCCGTTGAGTAAAGGTAAAACAGTCGCAGCACCGTTGCTGGACTTTTGTTGATTGCGTTTTGAGCGGTTATTGAGGCGTAACTACACATTCACATGGTCACTGTTCTGATCGGACGTTGGTACAGCTGTTCCAACAATTTGAAAATAATGAAACGCTTTCATAATACTAATTCTAATTCTACTAAGTCTGGAGGCTATCATAGACACCATTCAAGCTCCAGACAAATTCATGTTGAAGATAATAAAACTTTCCGTAGCATTAATAGATTTTGCAAAAATCATATGAATTGGACACAATACCTTTCTTTCTATTGTGGTGCTTTTAGAGACACTCATTGCCGTTCTACCAGATGGATGTTAATCGCTGGAAAACATGCGATCTGAGTAAATATGCAAGGTGCATGGGAATTTATTTAAGTGATACAAGATGCATGAGACAATGAGCTTTGTTGTGGAAGTAAATGCAGCTTGTTTCCATTCAGTGAGAAATGCATCAACTACCGCAAGGGAAATGATTCCTTTGTTTTGCAAGGTAGTGTTGATTTATAGAAAATGGCTAGAAAAAAAAGTTCTTACAAAAGAAACGGCCGAACGTATTTGCATTCTCTAGCCCTTGATCATGTGCAATGTATCCTAATAATGAGATCACAGAAGTGTGGGAATTGATGATGATATAGCTGAATAACTCTGGGAATTTGTATCTGATGAAGAAGTTCCCTTCTATAGAGCCTTAAGTGGGGTCTCCACTGGCTGCGGTAAGCTCTGCGGTAAGCATTGTGATACAAAATCAGGGAATTTTATTCAAGCGCAGACCAACCATTGCAGTGGAGACCTGTTCTGCGGTTGTATCTGTATTATGACCGTGGGCACTCAAATGAAGATGCAAGCCATCAAACACATTGCTGAAGAACTGGAAGTTTCTCGTGAGAATGTTCTGAACAAATGCAGGGTGATTAATTTCAATATCTACAGTAGCAAACATTTGTGTTAGCGCTAGAAATCCAGAACTAAATTGACCAAAAATGTGTTGAAAGTGAGTAATAACTGCTGTACATGAAACATAATGTCAGTGCAAATTTTATGATAAGATGTGATATAACTACATATACATATTCAAATTTACTGATACTTTTGTTATGCTTTTTTTACAGTAGAGGAGGTGGACACAAAAATGCACAGCCTAAGGACTCTTGTCGGCAGGAAGGATGAGGACAAAAAATCTGGGAGTGGGAGGCGAAAGAAGAATGAGCGCACAGAAACAATGAAGAAAAAGATGCAATTTCTGAAGCAACACATTCAACCGTGTAATGCAACTAAGTCATCCCTTGTTGGAGTTGTTGATGTGAGTTAATATTATATATATCTACCCTAAGGTCTCAAAATATTCCTATCACATAAGTGGACAAATGACAAACAAACAACTTAAAGCTTGAGATACCTATTTTTCTGGGCTCTTACTCTGATATTAATAGTGATATATCCCACTATAAGATGCCATAACTTAAAAATATGCATGAGTAGGATTCATGATTTCTTCTTGTTTATTTTTACCAGAAAAAACTACTTCAACATGTATTAAATATTCAAAATGTGTATATATCTATCTGACACACTTTACAGCAATAAAGAGGTGAAAAATAAATGGAAACCGACCTTAGAATTCACCAATTTGCACCTATATTGAACCCAGCTCTTGCACTCTATATGGCCTGGCTCTGCTGATTAATCCCTCAATTCAATCTAATACCACTTTAGTCCTCCTAAAACCTGTGGGAACCCCTGTTAGTATATTACCATGGAGAATAGAAGAAAATGTTTGTGGGAGAATTTAGTCAAAGTGTGTAGTGTTTTGATAGTAAAAAGTAAATTGATATCTAATATATAGAAACTAAACTATGTTCTCTTTTCTGCAGAGCAATGATTCAGACACTGTGATGCAAGATTCTGATCATACAGTGCACTCTCCCCATGCTCCTGCTAAGATACCTTATGATGAGGAAAGTGAAAAAGAAGAGACTTCATGGGGGGGGGGGGGCTGATGAGAATGCTGACCCAGAAGCCATGACAGAGGAACCCCGTTCGCCAACCCCACCACCACCACAACCCTCTAAAATCCAAGTAGAGAAAAAGAAAGAGAATGTTAGACCGCTGAAAGACATAGCCAGAGTGAGTAGAGATTAGGAAGTGGGGAGCAATCTAATGATAAATAATAATTCTACCATTGGGAAGAAGTTTACATAATGAGCATAGATCTGCGGTTGATATAACATGGGACTCACCCATTGAGAATTGATATTGTCAGTATGACCACACACCTTTCATCTACTCATCCTCCTCACACCCCAATGTGTTTTCCCTAATGTCATCGGAAATTGTTTAATAAAAAAGACCAAACATGTAATATGTATATGATATATTGATTTCTTATAAGGAAATAAACTTTAGTTGAAACCACTGCTAAGGACTCTTATTCAGATAGTTCTTCTTCAAGTTAAGTAAGGTTTTCACACCACAAAGAAAAATAATGTTATGTTTGTTACCTATTCCATTTCTTATACTTGCATATCTAATGTTTGAATTCATTTTAAGGCTACAAAGAGGAAAGTGCCAGCTGCTCCGGACAACACAGAAGATGTGTTTTCAAAAACCTCAGTGGACTAACCACTGAGGTTAAAGGGGCATTGGAGCAGTCAAAAAGACCCAAAAGTCTTACGGAGCTGTGGTGCACAATGCTCGCCCAGACATTATCAACTATGAGGGATGATGACCAGGACAGCTTTAAACAAGGTATTGATACAGCCATGTACATGTTCAAGAAAGGTGTGTAACACAAACAGTTTTAAATTAAAACAATAAATGTATTACACTTATTGGAAATGTTATGAAGCAAAGAAGAGAAATTTCATTTTTAAACTAGTTAATTGGAATTTATTGTGTACTGTTGTTAGAACTTTAATGTGGATGAAATTGAGGAAACCATGATGAAAATAATGATTGATATATCACTTTATATCTGCAGGGAAAATCACATCAGAACAATTCCATGACAGGATTCTCTTGTGGAAAGCTGAGAAGACAACTCCCACTGTGACTCAAACCCAGTCCCAGATGTCAACAAACTACAACTGGCCATATGCACAGTACCATACACATGGGCACAATTCTATACAGCCACCAGCTTATTGTCCTCCTGTTTCTCAACTTCCTGAAACCACATACAACCAACAATATGATAATAATAATTCCGAATATGCCCAAAGCATGCAAGGTGAGATATATGGTCAGTGTAAACCTATTTATGTCTGTATGATAAGAGTATATAAATAGGAAATATTTCTGATAATTGCAGTTAAAATGGTGTACGGTTTCTTCAACCTTAAAATGTAACCATCAGCTGAGCCTCAAATTATGATGCGGGAACGAAAATAGCTATTTTGGAGCACAAGTGATGGCCTTTTCTATTTGTCATTTGTGAACAATACAGTCACAATATGGAAATAGGGCTGTTCCATCTGGAGGTCTTCCTGGGTGCCGTTAAAGAAATGTTCATATAAAAATGATTACTTCTCTTGTTCAGTGTTAACATTACATCGTCATGGTTCTATCAAAAGGGACTCCTTAACATCTCGTTTTCAATAACAAACTTACCCTAACAATATTTCTGACACCTGATGCCTGCCCTAGTTTTCTTCATAAATAAAACAGTCATAGTAATATGTAGACTTTCCTTGTACAGAATTACTTGCTTGGAGTGTTGGTCTACATTTATAATTATTTATATGCTATTTCTCTGGGTCTTTATAGATAATTTTTTTTCTAAATTCCTTTACCGAATACATTATGTGAAGGCAAATATTTTGGATATTGTTTATACAGATATTAGTATCTACTTGTAACATATACAACTTTTTCAAAACTTTCTAAAGTCTTTCCTGTTGTCTATATGAAATATTTTAGATTTTGAGAGTTCCAGAGGGTGGGGCAACGAAAATCAGAGATTCTTTTATCCTTTCGGATTTTGGTGTTGGGAATTTCAATACTCATTTTTCCCAGCTAGGGACCTGAGGTTTAAATCTGCAGATCTTGTTTCTAGATAGGTTTAATCCTTAGAAATGTATCTAAAAGACAGAGTGTCTTCTATGTTTAGGCCCAAATGGTTATATTAGTTGGAGTATTGAATCTCGTTGCACCCTACTTTTACTTTTTTTTGTCCATCATTGCACCCTACTTTATATGAAATATAAAAGTTGTATGAAAAACTGTGTAATCACTTATCTGAAGTATTGTTTCATTATGTTTGGCTTTTTCACTGGTGCGTGTGTGTGCGTTTATCTGCCACAAACTAACTTATATACATTTTTTTGTATTTAATTTGAGATGTTTTATTACGTTTTTTGTATGTCCACATTCACAGTTTATCAAGGACAATAAAAATGAATAAATGAAAAACTCAACACTTTTTATTCAATAACTTATCGAACAAATGTCCAACAAATGTGCAACACAGCACATGCCAGAATGATGTTGTTGCTCCTGGGCAGGGCACAATGAATAGGGGCCTGGAAGAGTTGGAATCTGGACACCCAAAACCCCGAAAATGTTTTCCACAACCCTGCGGGCGCGGCTTAGGCGATAGTTATACACTTCTTCTTCTGGTGAAAGACCTTGGCGGCTATATGGCTTCATAAGGCGTGTTGACAATGCAAAAGCATCATCTGCTACAATGTGTTGTTCAACATGGTGCCCAGCCAACTTTCGGCCCTCTGGGAGATCTGCTGGTCCCCGATATACATGGTTGAACAATTTACATTTATGCCATATCCCCCCATCTGATAGTCTCCCTTCAGAACCATCATCTATGAACAAAATGTCATAATTCCAGCCACCCAAAACTAACATAACAACACTATGGAAATCTTTATAGTTAAAATAATGTGATCCAGAGTTGGTTGCTTAACAATTTTGACATGTTTTCCATCCAAGGCTCCCAGACATAGGGGATAGTTCCAACGCCGCTCAAAACCGTTGGAGACAGCTGCCCATTCATCCTTTGTTGTTGGCATCTGGAAAATTATAACCAAAAATCAATGAAAACAATTATATGAAAATATTATGGGTTACTAGATGCATGGCATTTCCTTGTTCTGTCATCAGAATTTATCCTTAAATTCACCTGTAATTTTAGCAAAATAACAAATCCTTACCTTCAAGTACTCGATCTTGTCGCAATATTCAGTTAGCTGATATGAAAGAGGTTCCAGATATAATGAATATATCTAGAGGACTCTGCAGGCTGTAACTAGATGCATAATAATAACAGTGAAGAAGGGATGGCCTCAATCACCATAACATGGTAGTTTATTTCACCATAATAATCACAAATACATAAAGAAAAAATTTTCGAAGTACATGTGGTCCGTTGAGGAGAAGGAGCAGGAGTGGGCGGAAGGAATATTATTGTTTTGACGTGGAAGGGGGAGTCATTGTGACGTAACACCGTCGCTTGGCGTGCGCGGAAGGGGGCGTGACCAAGGGGGCGTAACCTGGCAAAGTCTCTAATATACTCAGTGATCCTTCACCTACACAAATATTTTGCATTGATTGGGCAAAGCCTGGCAAATAATATAACACCCCTGAAAGAAGGTGAACTTGAGACCATTGAAGATGAAAAGAAAGGGCTAAATGAGATAGAATATTGTACAAACAGAAAAGGAAATAATGTTAGAATGTGGGAACAAAATGATGTACAGGAAAATAAACAAAAATTTTCCTTTAAACCCATACAGCAAGTTTAAATTATGACATACTTATATAAAACTAGTATAAGCAAGGCTTCTGGTGTTCCTCATGTGCCTACAAAATTATTGAAACCTATTTTGCTATGTTTAGGGAACCAGCTCACTTACATTTTTAATCTATCCTTACAAACAGGAATGGTACCAATGGCATTTAAAAAGGCTATCATTACTCCTTTACTTAAGGATGGTAATAAATGTGAACCTGGTAATTATAGACCTATATCAGTGATAAATTTACCAGCAAAATTGTTGGAAAATTGTGTTCAATGACAATTATATGAATATATGGAATAAGAAAAAATATTATAAGAACATCAGTATGGTTTCAGAAAAGGCATATCATTATCTGACGCTCACTACACACTATTCACAAATTTATCAAAATTTAAATCAAAAAGAAATTTCACTTTTAGTACATTTAGATCTAAAAAAGCTTTTGATACAGTAGATCACATTAAACTTTACAAAAGTTGAATGGTGTGGGGGTACATGAGAGTTCGATAAAATGGTTTGAAAACTATTTAGATAATAGATACCAAACAGTTCATACAAATAATGTGACTTCAAAGGAGGAAAAGGTAATATTGGTGTTCCTTAGGGAACTGCTGTGGGGCCATTGCTGTTCCAGATATAAATAAATGATGTGCAAAGGTGGATAAAATACTCCAATATTATATTATTTGTTGATTATACAGTGATTTACAACTCAAATAAAGATAAGGATACTTTAAACTATGAAATACAGTATGACTTGAATATGGTACATATGGTGTAGGGAAAACAAGATATCTCTAAATACTAAAAAGAGTAAGATAATGGAGATAAGTAGGAGAAGAAAAGAAAAAATGAATGAAAGGTCAAAGTATTACATAGGTACATCGGAGATAGATAATACTAAAACATATAAGTATCTTGGAGTTACCATAGATGAGGATCTTACATTTAACCAGCATATAGCCATGAGAGTTAGTACAGCTAGGAATAAAATACATAAACTTAGATATTCAGCTGGGGATGATGTCCTTCTACTAATTTATAAAGTGGCTATTAGACCATTATTGGAATTTGGTGGCGTACTTTATAATGGTGGGGCCATTTCTAATTTGAAAAAGCTACAAGTGTTACAAAATGCTGCAATTAGGATAATAAAAAGAACAACGAAAAACGAACAAATACAAATCAAGAACAAGGTGAACTTGATTTGATTCCTCTTGATACAAAAAGGAAAATTCATCTCTTAGAGATGGGTTTTAAAGCAGCTCGATTTAAAGAAAATTTAGATGGGAGGAAAATAAACTTAAGAAGTTTAGCTAAGGGTAAAAAATTAAGAACAATAACTCCATCAACAGATAAAATAAAAAGATTATTTATTTACCAACCCTCTGGAATAGCTTGGCCCCAGCAAACTAAGAAATAGAAACTATAAAAGAATTTAAAACATTCTTGTACCAGGGATTTAGGCCTGAGTAAATATACAATATAACATTGAAAAATTTCTGATGCAATATTTATTATATTGTATGTTTCATGATATAGAAAAATGGAAGTGGATCTAAAAATGTAGTGACGAGTAATACATACCTAAGATGTTAAACAAAAAAATGTATACAAAGAAAAGATAATGAGTGTAACAATTATGTGCTACAATATGAATTTTTGATAAAATTATATGTGTCAGTTGAGAAAGCCCAAGGAAAAGTAAAAATTATACTGTATAAGATAAAGAAAAGAGTAAAAAAAGGAACGTCATGTAAAATATTATTAGGATTAATGTCCTACCAACAAGTATCATATTCAGAAACATGTTCAGTAAAATTATTTTGAAATGTATCAAAATAGAATATGAAATAACATTTTTATGTCAAATATAACAAGCTAAAATATATAAACAGTCATTTTATTATTGATTATTTGATAATTTAAAAAATGTATGTCATTTATAATCTCAAAGGACAAAAAACAATGTTAATTTTAAGATTTACCACGGTAACCCGGAAAGACCAGCAGATGTTGAAGGGTTTCATCCAATTTATTGTAATTTATTGTACAGGCATTTGAGAAATAAAAATACTATATACTCATCTTTGAATGCTTTGTATATAGCCGCAGTTGTGTCATAGATGATCCGCTTTACTTACAGATCAGATTTTTCGTTGCAATTTGAAGAAAGTGTTCTGTTGACTGTTGCTGGTTCGGCCACCCCTCCATGGCTTAGTCCAGTAGCTATGTTTGCGTTTACCATTTGCCTTTTGTTTTTTCTCCTCCCTGCGATCTTCCCTGAGTTGTTTGATATTCTTGGACTGGTAGCCCATCGCACAAACATAAGCGGTTACCAATGCTATAACTTCAATGCTTTAATTCTTTACAAAAGAAGAAATGAACTGATGCGGCGCACTTGGAGAGGAACAGTGATAAAAAATCGTCTGCACCTTGGCTGACCTTGGCTAAGCGCGGGAAGGAAAGGATATTCAGTCGCAGTCTCTATCGCAATCATGAGACCTTTTAATGACGCTGGCTTTGCGTCTGATCTGCGGCTCCAACATAATCTTGATAGAACCGCAGAGTTTGAAACGCAGACCAAACGCAGATACAAAAAAGCAACATGCCTCAAAAAGTAATGATTCGAGGCACATCCTTTGTAAGTTCCTCTATGTCTTTCTCTAATACACATGTTTTGTTGGAGTATGGGCAGATGACATGCCGAGGACCATTACTGATCGTACATGGCTTGCAGGGCTTTTTACTGACTCTCAACGTGGTCATAGAGAGCGGTAGGGTCATTATTTGGTTTGAGCAAAACCATCATAATGTTGGCTACTTTGGCTCAAAATCTCTAGATGGAGTTTATCACGCATACCCAGCCATGTTAAGACATGCATCACCATGTAAATACAGCCGAACATTAGTGTGGGTCTATAACTTCATAACCGACGTTGGCTACGATACAGGAACAGTCTGCAGGAATATTGTTATATAAAATCGAATTTATCGGACAGACTCCAGTTGCATGATGTACCACAATATAGTATTTTGAAGCATTTAAGTGTCCAACATTCCAACACATTATCTCTAATGTCAAATACATAATTACTTACTTCTAGGATTGCCTAGCGATATATATAGACTGGGAGTTAACACGTGTTTTCCGGTTGCATCCTCTTGTTTTCGCTAAAACTTTCTAGAATTTAAAATCTGGTCTGGCGCTTGTCACCAAGATGGATGGATTCATTTATAGAATTATGTTATCTGAGTAGTGATTCATATTTAAATCCTATGACACAGGGAGTGATTGAAAGCCCTGCTCGCGATACGCATTCACCCAGGGTTGTTTGTGAATTTGCATATGCTCTATCTTCAGTAAATGTATTATGCCAATGGGCAAGAGCGTTAAACCAATCACGAGCTCAAGCATAGAAACACTATTGGAAAATAACAAAATAAAACAATTATTAGAAGTATTGTAGGTAGACGGAGCATGTTTCACCTTCCTATACGACCGCTTGAATGGCTATATGGCTGATCCCAGGGCTTTTTAAATCCTCTGAAAACTCCCGCCAAATCCGAAAGTCCTTTGTTCACTTGTGAGATTTCTATCCCAAACTAGACATCGGAAAAGAGAGAAATAATATTCTCCCTGATCCTAAGTCATAGCAAGGGAGGAGAATTAAAAACAATTATTAGGGAAGTAGCAATGCCATCATCAGTGAATTCCCTGTATTCTATCCTATAGCCTATCTCTCGTTTGTATAATTCCTGTGAGAACTTGGATAACGTCTAAGCTGCTTTGGGGTATCTATCTTTCTTCATACAATTACGAATGAAAGACGAGGAAAGTCATTCGTATCCATTATGCATAGTACATGCCCCGGGTTAAGGTAAACTGATTGATGGAGAGAGACAGTGTTATATAGACCTACATGGCTATTGTAGATGAATATTAGAGAGTAAGCAAGAATGACCCTCACACGATGGTAGTATTTGAATAAGTGTTTAATAGTATCAAGACTTGGGTGCTCCTGGTAGAGTACATACATGTATATTGGTGAGCGTGTGTAATCCCACACCTCAATGGGAGGCATGGGAAGGCTACATGCCTATATATAACATAATCTCCTCCCCTCTGAAATAATCGCAAAATACGAATAAAGGTGAATTTAAAATTGAATATCAAGATTACACAATTCCAATGAAGTATTTTTCGATTCACATTATAGTGAATAGAACAATTAGCTATCATTTGAATAGACATAGTAGAACAATAAACACATCTCTTTGCAAAAAATGGAAATATGTAGCTATCATGGACAACCAAATTAATTAATAAAGTTTTCAATCTATGGTCAATTATACCCAACGTATGCATGTATTAATACATAAAATAATCATCAAAAATCATATCGTCGGCGACATGAATTATTGAAACCTCTCGTTTTCTTATCCTAAATACTACATAAATTATATTCTAAAATCTATCCATAAAGGAACATCGGGTATGCTGATTAAATTATTGATTAAAATACATCGTTTAGATGTCGGAGTAATTCAAGCCAAATTGAATAAATCAAAGGTAATAAGATCGTTGACATCTTTACCAGACACAAACCCTTTCTCTTCCTCTTCTTACGCTTGATTATACGATAATCACATATATAAAGACTAATTACACGTAAATCATGCATGAAAGATTTGACCTAATGTGGACTCCCTAAATTCCACAAGGTAAAATATTATATATGAGAACAATATATGGCTGAGGATATGGTGACTACATGATATGAATATGTTCCTTGGAGTAGCTTGACAATTAAGGGAATGAAATATAAGTGGTCAATATAATAGACACGGGAATCATGACAAACAAAACATCTCATATTAGGATCTATCTCTTTCTGATGTGGTAGGAACTTCTGGCCTTTCAAATCTTGGTATTCATGATGCTGCAATTTCAACCAGCATTATTTAATTAAATATATGAACTAGAATTTGTATTTTTCCTCAGTCAGGAGGGAGATCACACACTGGTCCAAAGTCTGTTGAAAATTCTAATTAAAATCATGAAATTCAGTAACTTTTATGTTAGTTGAATTTAAAAACCGTATGGCTCCTCACGTTTCGGATTAGGTTTGTCGGGTCTGGGTATCTCCAATTTCATATTAAGTGTTAGGGCGTGTGTGCCCACTCTAGTGTTTAGTCTAGCTGGTAATCGCTTAAACACGACCCCATAGTTTTGTCGAAAAGTGTACTACCTGCGCATATATAAAAACAATTGCCACCTGGGTAAGAGAGGAATACAAATTCTGTTGAACCAATTCACATGAACATCTCGCCTCGGATATAATACAACAAATAGGGAAAGCTTGGTAACCTGAATAATAAGCAATAAAATACTGAATTCAGGCGAGCAAAAATCAGAGAAAATAACCTACCATATCAAAATGGCTTTAACAGTTTTAAATCTCAATTAATACTATCAAAGGGTTGGTCCCTTCCCTCTGAAGCCTGAAAGCTTATAACTGAGCTGAGGGAAAGGGCTCTTATAAAGTGACCATTTTTCTGACTTTCCCAGGGAGATTCATAGCCGGTGATGTTCTTCCCCAGACTCATCAATATTAATTTAAGCCTAATGGCACCCCCATATGTGTGGATTTCTCGAGTTGTCACTGTACCACACCTCTCTCATGACAATCCATGAGATTCAGCCCTCGATGGCCAAAGCTTTTCCTTTACAAAGGCATTGAATAATTTTAGTGAGACCCTAAACATGGTTCTACCCATTCTTCCTCTCCTGGCTTATATTTCGATCTATATGTGGCAGCTTTTAAATTTAAATGTTAGTCACAAATTCATGGAAATGACACCACCCGTGTACCAGACCATTTGCCATGAATTAAAAAAAAACAGTAAATAAATGAATAAATTCATAAATCAAAACAAAAATATTACATGCCTCAATTAGACAAAAGGGAAGCATGTCCACCAGGAACAACAGTCCAGACAACATAAAACAGTAAAGATTCAAGAGTAATATATAGTGAATTCCTGGTTGTGTACATGCCATTTTAAAAATAACCAACAGATAGCAACCAATAAGTGAATTCCCGATCATTACAGGTCCTCTTCAGAGATTGTATACCATCTACTTGGCGATTTCATCCATATATGGGGGATCTTTGATTTGTTTTGCATTGGAACTATCAAAGATTTGCCTCAATTCTTTTTTACGAGGTAGGGTCTAGGGGGGCACGTGCCCCCAGCCCCCCCCCCCCCTGGATCCGCCCCTGGTGGGTGTTGAGTGTCTTGATGAAATCCCTTGTACCTTTGATGTAGGATGGCAGTTTAATGACGTATGGGAGAAGTATTTGGTCTAGGCAATATGAAATTCTGTCTGTGGGCGAGTCTATTTATGAGACTATTGGGCGACCCGGGTTGTTTTCTTTGTGAGGGAGGGAGAGAAAGCGGGGAGGGGGAGCATATGAGGAAGAGGGGAGGAAGACGGAGGGAGAGGGGGGAAATCGGAGATGGGGTTGGGAGAGAAAAACAGGTATGAAAGTCAGAGAAGGAGGGGAGGGAAAAGAGGGAGAGGGGGAAGTGTGGGGAGAGAGGGTGACCGTCCGGAGGACGGGTACTTTGCTAGTTTTATACAACTATGAAGTTATTGCATGGAAGATATCGTCTCCTTGGTTTCCTCCTGCATGGTGGGGGTCGGATAAATTATAATAGTTGTTATTTCCGCAATAGACAATCAGAAGAAATGAATTGTGAGAGGTCAAAGCAAACATTTTACATTAATTGAAAAGGTTCGCGCTTTGCAGAAGGTTTTCAACGTGGGCGCCCCGGGAGAGGGCGAAGAAAATGCTGCAGCGGCATATAATTATATATATGCACTGTCAGATTCGTACGCCAACACAGCTGGATATTGCGCAATTATTAATTTTTCAACGTTGGTTCACAAATAGAAGCATAACCCCTATGGGGATGAAAAGGGGAGGAGATATGTCTGCAGCAGCGAGAAACACTGGTCCCAGAGAGGGAAAATAATACATGTGCGACACGAGGTGGAAAGCTGGGATGAGGGAAATTCTGATAAATGGTCAGACCAGAAGGAAGGGGATCGAAGGAGCGATTAAGTGAGAGAAAGGAAATGAGGGAGGGCAAACAAATGAAGGATGGTTTGTTGATGGAAGCTGCATGGCTATACTTATCGCAGTGTGATATCAATCTCCTCTTTATGGCTGTGTCCATGGGTAAACATGGTTATGGTCGAAATAAAAACTTAGGACAATATCGTCGCAGTGATGGTATAATTCTACACGCACACTGTAGCTGGAGATAGAAGTGATCTAATTATCATCAAATGAAAGATTCCCGCACAAAGATGTTTAGTGTTATAGCGCGTTAGAATATGACTGTACGTAAAGGTTTAATTATGACATCAATGTTTGATATTGACAACACATATCTGTCTTGAGCAACACATATCTGCTTGAGCAGGGCAAGTGCCATCCTACTTTTAATCAAAGTTTTGGAATATGAGGTTTTAGTAACAAGCCATTCGTGTACCACAAGCTTACCTTTTGGTTTCCATCATTGTGCTTTGGAAAATGTGCGTTTGAATATCATGGTCCCTAATTTTGTTTCTCAACTGCACACACCCTCTCTACCACCTCCTATCGGACTACACCTCATTCGTGACATTATAGTGTGTCCAGGAGAGTATCGTGGCACCAGAGTAGGTCTATCGTCACAATTTGATGGGAATGAGGAGAAGTCTTGGGCTATTTACGTTCATAAATATAGATTGTTTTTGTCAATTAACACTATCAAGACCCTACCTGCTTCCCTCCCTCAAATGGCGTCTCCCGACGCATCCAAATCGTTTCGTTTTTTAGCTTTAATCGTGTGGACCCCATCGCCGATCATGACATGATACGGCCATGTGGATTCCCTGCTGCTATGAGGTCATTACATGGGCCTCGTTCTGGGTAGGGTTACTGTGGGGAATCCCCGCAACTATGACGTCATTACACGGGCCTCGTGTTAGACGAAGCTCACCGAGTGTGGCATCACGGAGACGGACGAGTGTACGATAGTGAAGCCACCGATATCCCAGTATACGTAAACATGGTGCAAATTTACAACAGGAAGAGAGTACATGAATGTTTTCAAAACAGCATTGCTGGACCATAAATGCAGTAGTTTTTCCAGAGCAGGAAACTGATGTTAGTTGCCATTTATGATGATTAGACTTCCATACATAGTGGTAAAGGAGGAGAACGGATCGAGATATACAGCATGCAGTTTAATATGGGACTTAGCGGGGATTTAAGCAACAGATCAATTTTTAGTTCAGTGGCAATCCGCCTCTTTCATAGGGCTGGTCAGTCACGATCGGTCTAGAAAGCATAACCGCTAGATTGGGTTGTGTGGGGATCTTACTCTTAGGCTAGTTGCTTGTATAAATATGGATTGTTCTCATTTTCAATGACACTGTCCCCCCCCCCCTGCCTCCCTACTCTCCCTCCCTCCAACCTTGAAATACATTATTGTTTTGTGTCTAATAGGCCCTATACTGTCCATGCACTCACACTCTGTGCGACCATGCATGAACAAACAGGGCTATATATAGCAGGCCCAAATAGCTTTGCTGTGCCTTTGTGTTGGAATGGCTCAACATTCAAAGGTTCTGTGCATCTTTCTGGTGGCTACACTGGAGTCTAGCATCATGTGTGTGCATTAATGATGCATCAATTCCTGATGAACTTGAAAGGAAAATGTCTGTAGATGCTATTGCGGTGGGTTTCATTGCCAAATCCAATACAGTGATGTTGAAAAGTGGGCAATAAATGGCATTTCTCTTCCTATTGCATTCTTCGATGTATCGGGTATGACGGAATTGGTGCTGATAAAGTAGCCTGTCGGCTTTTTCATGGAAAAAGCGGTAGCCATGTCTCATCCAGAAAGTTACCGCAGCAAGACATTTATTTGTTGGAAGTAAATTGGTTATATTTCACCAGATCTGAATGCCTTTAGATTGTTTTTATATTTGAAAATAAAGGATCGCCGCCCTCCTTGAAGGGATTGTCACAATTGCAAACAACTACCAAGCCAGGGACCCGGCTCAGCTGGCTAGCTACTACAGAGAGGCAAGGGTTGTCAGGTGTTTTGCTTGATGAGGTCTGCAGCTGATCCTATAGATCAACTGCAGACATTTTGATTAAGGATTAGATTGTATATTTCATTTGCTTTTTACTGGGATAATCCCAGAGTTTCTACCTAGCTTGAATATGACAGCAACATTCAGTTGTTTTTCTCTTGGAAGATGGTGTTTCCCCACACTGGTCCGCCGCTATGACGCCATGCTGTAGGTGGGTGATCGGATCAGATCTGATTGGCTGAGAGCAGCAGTTCTGGCTTAGTTTCTGGCTGTTCCAACTACTATGGCACTCTGTATGAAGCATTCCGCTGCATTTCGGTCGATCGGCCGATATAGATTCCCCATACATGCTAGCGTTGATGAAAGTTTAACGATAGTTGTCATTTACTGCTATTTGTTTCAGTGAATTTGACTGGACTAAGGTATTACTTTATTATTTTGCTTGCTATTCATGGTACTGGAGGCATACTTTTGTAGGAGAAAAACCGCGAGAATGAAAATCTGTATAGGGACCTATATCCTAGTTTTCAGGTCTCAGGGTATGGGGCGGCGTTCACAATGTTTTGGCAGAGCATTTGCTTGTGTTCACACAAAGCGGTTGTGCCGCGATTCGTCTAGCTGGAGGATGATCCTGCAGAAACCAGAGAGTATAAAATTGGCCCATGACAGCTCCGTGTTTCAGATAGGATAGGAGCACTGGGGCCAATACTATGTAAGATTCAATAAATGATCATAATAGATTAATGGGGAATTACATAAAAGTATAAGGGGCTACATCGAAGGTTATTGAATTCTATTAAAAAGTCTGGATGTCTTCTCGCAATCTGTATCCAGGATTGGTTTATTTATTCCTGACAATATACAAGTAGATGTATTTGCCTCAGTTCATTTCTAAAAAAAGTTGAAAACTATGGACAATTCAGTAATATAAAAAGATCATTGAAGCGTAGAATTCTATTACTTTAGTAATATATATAAATTTATATTTTGGACACAGTTTTATAGAGGGTAAAGACCAAGATCATAGTGGGGCTGCGTACATCTATTTAGGTCAACATTCAATTTTGTAACAATGCCCCCAATCTGCGAGCTCGTGGATTGATTCTACAACGTCGTAGACTGCCATCTGCGATGACTATATTGCATAACTTTCTATGACATCTTCTACAACATCGTACATGTCTTGGCATCCACGATCAATTTTCTACACTGCGTCAATACTGACATATTTCTTCCTGTAATAATGGCCGTAATGAGACCAAAAATCAAACCTGAATAGTTATTTATTTCATTGAAAAAATATTGATTTGGTGATAAAATAAACAATGCCATATTCACCGTGTTAATATTCTGCCTTGCATAACAAACATGGCCCCAGTTGCATAACAATCTGCGACCTCGTGGATTGATTCTATGACGTTGTAGACAGCCATCTGCAATGACTGTATTGCATAACTTTCTGCGACATCTTCTACGACATCGTACATGTCTTGGCATCCACAATGAAATGTTTTCGAATATTTCTTCCTGAAATAATGGCCGGAATGAGACCAAAAATCAAACCTGAATAGTTATGGTTATGGTTATTTATTTCATTGAATAAATATTGACATATATCATTTTGGTGATAAAATAAACGATGCCATATTCACTGTCTTAATATTCTGCCTTGCATAACAAAGTTAACATGCTCTGCGATGCACTGATACCCCCCAGGTCACATAATTATTTACCCATCTTGCAATGCAGCTTTCTACAAGTTTATTTCTACGAGTCGCAAACTGACACCGTAGTCGTAGAAAAAAATGTCTACAATATCGTAGATGGACATTTGTTATGCAACGACCCCAATATGATATGAATAAGCCTTTGATTGTAGATCTAATCATACTATGCCATTCTCTACAAACTTGTTCGTATATGAGAACCGAAAGAATCTAAATCATATATGTCACTCGGATATCGTTTCATATATACTGTGAGGGACTGTGAGAAATATGGTAAAGATTTGATATCTCTCGTTCAGCTGCCAACTAGCCCTGTATACGTTGCTATATAGGGATCGGCCAAGTTGGTAACGGCCAAGTTGGTATGTAAAACTGAGACTATTAAAGGTTCTGACAAGGTCTCCCAGGCAATTTTGAATCAACATTAAAGAACATTGATAGAAGAGAAGAGGAGAAAGAGTAAGGGTAGAAGAAAGAGGGAAGGGAGAGGTTCGAGAGTTAGGAGGGTTATAGCAAGAGGTCGACTGTAGGTATTTAAGAACAGATGGGTCTTCAGCATATTTGTTCAGAGAGAATAGATGGACTGGGGTGAATTACATGGCTGTTTTAGACTAGGATGACTGTTTTGGGAGGGTCAATAAGCTCGCAGGGATTGTTGAATGGGGTTGGGAACCGCTCAGCTTGATATTGATCTGGTAGTTTGAAACCAGTCATCATTGCTATGGATAGCATCGAGTGCTCTTGGTGAGCAAGGGATGCTTTCAGTAAGACCAGTAATGTCCAGGGTCTTTAGATCAGTCCCTTCCCGCCACCAAAGCTCCACAGAGATCTGCAACGTATCGAGCACGCTTGACGTGTCAAACTGGCGAGCGGTTTTTGCTATCAGATTTCTTTTATTGAGCTCAAAAGCAATATTATACGTCTAATCACCGTTCGGCCTTTCCGTCTCTGTGTTCTCTCGATCTCTGTCACTGCATGTCTCGCTGGAGTCACAGTGGTGGAGGGGCTTCGGAGTACTTCAAGCATTGAAAATATTTTAAATTGCTTTGGTTCCAGCCAGACCCGGTACTCAGAACTCTTGTCATTATGACCTTCTTTGCGTCGATTTTGCGATTCGAGACTTTATTACTTGATCGGACCAGACAAATATCGATGTGCTATTGCAAAGAAACCACAGTCCCAGGAATAGAAATCAGAGCAAAACCTTCAATGAAAGGTTTCTTTAAATTTCATGAGTGAATTCCCAGGAATAGAAATCAGAGCAAAAGCTTCAATGAAAGGTTTCTTTAAATTTCATGAGTGAATTCTGTAACCCAAATTTGAAAAAGTACGACACTCGATCGGAGGTTTCCATTTCTAAATGTAAAGGGCACCGTAATGGTAATGGAAATAATGATGGGCAAATTGGCTCAAGTAATAGATAAATATTGTTTCCCTAAAACCTGATTAAATCAATTGAAATACCGGGTTGTAGTTGTAACCATAATCAGTATGTTCTTTCCCAGAGCTTCCGTTCATTTCTAACTTGAGGAAATCACATTATATATATAATATACATCCTTTATAACTCCGTATGACTTATAACAACATTTAAATAATGAATTTTGTCTTGTGGATAATGGTACTCTAGGTTCGGGAAACAGATCCAACCAATGGTGCATGGCACACCCCTCTTGAGGTAGGTCCTTCAGGACTAAACCAGGGAGAGAGATTTCTCCATCCGAATTACCACTCAAGTGGGTGGGTTATACAGAGAATTGATGGATGGATCGTGTTTTTGTGGCGGCTAAATAGCCTGAAGCTCTCACCAATCATTAGGATTACTGTTCATAGTATACCATTGACTATTGCATCCGTCGTTCTCATGTCGGATCATAGCCTTTTTATTCCATTCTATCATCAGTCACTCATTCAAAATCTGCAAGTCCATTACTATCACTTATGAACAAGGGGCAACCGTTCTCTCAGTTAAAAAAAATCTTCAGTATTTGAACTGGAGGTCTGCCGCTCTGAGGTAGATAACAATGCTATAGAACCCATCACTGAACTTGAGAGTTGACAAAATAAAAACGGGTGATGGTCCTTCAAGACGGTTGCGTTTCGCAGTTCCATACCTTTACATACGTCTCCTCAATGTAAGGCATTGTATTTCCCCACAGCGTTTTATCGACCTGTCTTGAATATACCAATTACGGGGATCTCTCGCTCGTTTTCTCTCCCCCCCCCCCCCCACACACACACTCACACCCCACCCCCACCCCATACCCCTGCCCCGATAGCTATGCAGTAGAAAATGCCAGGCAAGAGATATATTAAGCTATTTGGGAGAGAAAATGGCTTATCACAATCACTGGAATTATATGCCATTCCTCGGGTGAATTCCCATAAAACGCTTTGAGTACCGCGTACATTTCTTCCTACCACATGTTTTTTTACCTGTCGTAGGGCGAACCTTGTTTGCTAGTGTAGATACCAGCACTTGGAGATTTATTTACCCCAAACAAACTTGCGTTGAAAAGTTTAGTTTTAACATACAAATCACCTTGTGCTTTGATGAAATCCTTTCATAAAAATCATGCTTTGATAAAAACTCTTGGTGTAGAACCGGGGGAAGCTCGAGCACCGAAGAGATACGCGATATAAACTAAGCAAAACGTATATTAAACGACATGAAGGTTCTTGGATAACAAAAATGTTACAGCCTGGGGACGAGATAAAAGTTGACTGCTAAGAAAGCACCAATCAATGAGGCCACAGCTTCCATGGTCGTTAGGGAGGTGGAAATCCTTCCATCCTGCCTTACCATATATAGACACTCTGAGGTGCAGAGCAGAGTGTGCGTACTGTGGAATCAAAGAGTGAAAGCGATGCAGGCAGATCAGAATCTGTCTAAAAGGTTGATTCTTGTGATACAGAACCATATCATATTAATTGCTTTACATTTACGACAGAAGTTTTTAAAAAGCGTTACTTTTTTCATTGACGACTTAATACTATATATATGACAAATAAGTAAAAGTACGTTATATCAGTGCTATGTTTTAACGTTGACAGGACTTCCACCCCCACCCCCCAACCTATCCCCCTAGGACTGTTCTCCCCTAGGACCTTCCCCCTAGAACTTCCTTACCAATTATAGAATGTAGAATCGTCATTAGTAAATAGTTTTCAAAACTATACTAATAAAGTTCAGTTGGTCCCCCTTTCCACAGAAGAATGACATTAATTAAAAACTCAGACATGTTTTCCCCATAGATTATATTTGACATACTTTGCAGGAGATATCGTGGAGAACAACACACACACAGAATTGAGTTAAATATGACAGGGGCAAGTCCTTGAGGGGGTGGGCAAGTCCTACGGGGGAGGTCCTAGGAGGGAAAGTCCAAGGGGAAATGTCATATATGGGAAATGTTCAGTGTGTGTGTGTGGGGGGGGGGGGGGTCCTACAAGCATTTTAACTTTCTTATATTCATATTATCTATGTTATAATCACACCCTGGAAATAATATTCATTGCCCCCGTTGCATAACAATCTGCGAGCTTGTGGATTGATTCTATGAGGTCGTAGACAGCCATCTGCGATGACTGTATTGCATAACTTTCTACGACATCTTCTACGACATCGCACATGCCTTGGCATCCACGATCGATTTTCTACACTGCGTCAATACTGACATGTGAAATGTTTTCGAATATTTCTTCCTGTAATAATGGCTGGATTGAGACCAAAATTCAAACCTGAATACTCATGGTTATGGTTATTTATTTCATTGAAAAAATATTGACATACACCATTTTGGTGATAAAATAAATGATGCCATATTCACTGTGTTAATATTCTGCCTTGGATAACAAACATGCTCTGCGATGCACTGATACCACATTTACCCATCTTGCAATGCAGCTGTCGTTTATTTCTACAAGTCACAAACTGACATCGTAGACGTAGAAGAAAATGTCTATGACATCGTAGATAGACATTTGTTACGCAACGATCCCATAATATTGAGATTTATATTTATATTTTTGATTATAGTCATTTATTTCATTGAACAAATATCTACCTCATTTGGGGGGGGGGGATAAACGCGGCTATATTCACTGTCTGAATATTCTGCCTTGCATAACAAACATGCCCTGTGATGCACTGTGTTTACATTCACCCCTCTAAAAATATTGTTGCATAACAAATGTCTATCTACGATATTGCCCCCGTCATTATTGATGCCACAAGGAATCCTCCATTTCACAATTCTTTATTATGCAATGCAACTGTCGTTTATTTTTACGAGTCGTAAAATGACATCGTTGTTGTAGAAAAAGTCGTAGATCTATAAACATTTGTTATTCAACAACCCAATATCTAGTTTGCAACATCCACGTTGTTAGTAGCTTGACTCTCGTTCCTTTCCTCTTCTGCACACCCACATCTCGATATAATAATTATGTATCAGTGAGATAATAAATATTTAGATTTATTTTGAAAGTGGTCACAAATGTAATTTATAACACTAACATGAATAGGGGCACTAGATCTTAAAATTACAAAGTCTATGTTGGAGAATTTTGTAATTAAATGAGGACATGTCTGGCAGCAGAAATTAAAGATGGAGGTGTCACGAAATCGCCCTTTCTTTTGATTGCCGTAAGAACGCTTGGAAGGAAATGGGATTTAATTAAAGTGCCTTCCGCATTCCTCAATGATGATCCCCTAAAACGATCTTAATTATTATGAAAAGTGTAATTAGCCAATTAAAGAATCGTTTCTCAAAGTTCGTCGGCGACGCATGATGTCCCTGTATTAACTTCGGAAGGCAATAACGAGAGTTCCCCAGAGATCTTAAACCTGAGGAATGAAAATTTGTAATGTATTATGTGCGTGTTATTGTGGTCAGGTCCGTGGTAGTTCATGAGGCAAGATAGAAAGCCTACAAGCCCGCGCAGAGGTTTGTATTTCCCAAGTCACACACTTGCACTGACAAAAAGGCTTTTAGACAAATTAAATGAGACTTTTTTCAATTTATAGATGGGTATTATTTCAGTGGTCTTTATTCGGGAGTTCTTACACTACCAATCATTTCGGCTTGCAGTTCAGCTTCTAAAATATTGCCTTCAAGTATTTATTAAAGTAACGTTGGGTGGATGGCTGGGCTTTCGCTACGTCACCCAATTGAGTTGTGGACAGGATGATACGATAGGAAGCAGACCAGTGAAATACTGTGACTAAAATGACTGATAAAACCCATTCACTTCTATATATGGCTTTTTCTGACTGTAATCTCTGCTATGCCAGAAGCCTCGGCACCTGATTAATCAGACACTAGGCAGGCTACCTCTCTGACATCGGACGGAAACTAAAGTGAGATTAATGTTTTCTGTTTTTATTTTGTCTCTCTCATTTTTCTATTACTCGACCGCCTACTATCTATCCGTGATCATAGACACAAGAGGAGGCAATTCAAGAGCTCTTCTATTTATCATCTGAATCACTCCATCCAGTCCTGAGGATCTTTCCCATGATGTTTTATTGCATTGTTTTATCAGCTGGAGATGGGGGTTTTGCCTTTTCATAACCAATCCTGAAACCCTATCATGCACCAGTTCTTCCATATCTGTTTCGATCAAAATCGTTTTATGAACAGACCTTGCCTGAAGTAATCATACAACATTGTTTTCAAACGTTTTTATTTTATTTGTACATTTAAACCAATGTAAACTTTGTTACATTAAACACACCGTCCTTCAACTTATTTCAAAATATTTCACATGGTGCATCAAATAAGTGAACATTTGTTGGCTACTGAAAGCTCATGGCTTTATTTGTTCTTTCATTTCTAACGTAACATAATATTCGACTAATACTTATAGATGATGTTCAACACAACACACTAAAGGGAATCGTCAAGACGGGTACAGAAAGCATTATTTTAATCTAAACAAAATCCCCTTTTCATACAGTCTGCCCGGGACTGCTGCACCCTGCCGTCCCAGGCGTCCCAACTCGCCCACAGAGTGATTAGGTCAACGATGCGGAATAATCTTTCAGGAAATGCATCGTCTGCTTAATGTAGATCCACCCCGAAGAGCCACACGTCGACTGTTGTCGCACGAAGTGATGAGAAGCTAGGCCTCAAATACAAGTTATGTTTTGCCAATGAAGCACAGCTCCATTCCATGGTTCGTCTGTGGGTGCGTGTCCTTGCCCCGGGTAACGAATCTTCTGTCCCCCATCACCACTTTTCATTACGCTTTGTTATCTAATAGCCATTCGCTTGGTATTCCCGCCATGATAATCATATCGATAGACCTTAATGCCTTTCTCGTTAAATTTGGTCAGGCGAAGCAAAGTAATTTTGTCCATATGCTGGCCAAAAATATGACAACGAATGGGTCTTCAACATGCATTCCATCTTTTTCACACTTTCCACGTTTTAATTAGGAATTCTTACCACACAGCAGCATTGTTTTGTCCTGATATGCTTGGGAATACGCCTGCTTCGTATTCTATGTGCAAAAATAATCCGTTCGGTAAACATTTTGACATTTCTGACCATCAATCACCATTCTATGCAGCCTGAATGCCTGTAACAAAGAGCTTTACGCTCATAGCCTTGTCTTTTTCTGTTCTCTGCTGAATATGGGGAACCACCCCTCCGTGAAGTTGTGCCTTTGGGTGACGTCATATTTTCTGCTTCCGACCCATCTGGACAGTAACAAGAACGGCACTTGTCAACCCAGACGTCTTGGCCAGCGGGAATAACGAGGTCTTCAAGCCAGCAATTCTCACCTAAAAAACAGACGACATTTGAATTTAATGCGGTGAACAGATCTGTAATACATGAAATACGTTACTTGTGTACACATCATGAACCGCGAAAGCATGCAGCACATTTGACATTTGCACATTCTTATTAAAAGTATACCTACCACATCTATCAAACATGATACTCTGTCTGTAGAAAACACGAAAATAAATTCCACATTTCAATTTCGCCTTATTTCTCTGTAGATGCATTACATGTTACAGATTTCTATGGATATTTTCTCCATTGGCTGCCCCAAGGAGCCCTTGAAGGTCTAAACATAGTGCAATCGTCGAGCTTTCTATTAAAGGCTACACAAACGTTATAGTTATAAGGGAAAATACTGCGTGATAAGAGGCCGAGATTTTCTGACAGATTACTAACGGCGCGCTTTGCGGGCATCCAGGGTAGAAAGCGAGCTTGAATTAAATATGATTTCTTCCTTACACCCTTCCTTTTTGGTATCATGTGGGATGGTAGCAGCGGAAGGCACTCGGACTTGTTTATAGTATTGAATTATTCAGTGAAATGAGTTCACTAGTGGTGCTTTGAAAATATGATTCACTCTTTTCTTATACACCCACACTCCACCCTTATTCAATGAGGAACTAAACTAGACACAAGAGTGACCATCACACGCTACAAATTGTATTAATAACTAATTACTGATAAGTACTAGTATGAGATTAGTATATGAGCCTCTTTACAAATAGTTACAAGTAGTCTCAGAGTGCATTAACTTCTGTGCTATACAACGGATAGGATTTATTGTATATAATTATAGCCTATGGAGTTTTCATGTGACATTTAAAAATTGGTACACTTATATATTGTGATCTGTTGCACAGTGGTGCCGATTTCAGTACCTAAAAGATAAGCACTTTCCAGTAATTAGAGATTAATACTATGTACCTTTAGCATTTAAAAGGGTCATTGCACAGTTATAACAAAGGCGAATGTCGAATTATAGCGTCGTTTCCATTTGTTTTTAGTATTATTCTAACTTTTGACAGGGTAAAACTTTAATTAAAAGCATACCCATTGTAAAAGCATTTGGTTTATTTGCTTCCCGGTCTCAGAACTTGAATTCATCAAATTTTAATTCAGCTGTGCATTAGATACTGCAAAGCCAATATCGTATGCTATAACACTCAGTAAATCTATCAGAAAAGGCTCGGAGATATGCAGCAAATTAGGCGTGTCTTTGTTTCACTTCAACAATACTGCTTGGAATTATCCCAAATAAGGATGGAATAGGGAATGAATAGAATCTACAGAATCAGTTCAGATGTCAGTTTTCGGGTTGAGTAAATGATGAATAAAATGAGACACATTAGCAACAATATTACGTGGAAGCATGGTCGAAATAGATTTTCAATGAGGTAACTGCCTATAATTCATGAACTGTTTCCATGTTTTTTATTACAAAATTTGCAAGTACATGTACAATCGTTATCAAATACGCATGTCCACCTTGTGGATGGATTCTCGCGTTGCCATATCTTATATTTCCTATTCTCCACAGTTTCTTTAAGTACTCAATTACAAAAAACATATCTCTATACTTATAATTTCAAATACTTCTTTACCCCATTTACTACTCTCTCAATACAAAGTTACAAATCTTACATCAGTTCGATATACTCTTATGAAGCCTATTTCTTTCCTTAGTATTAGATAGACATAGCAGTGGGCGGAAGACATGCATATTCTTCACCGGATATACTACCGTGAGCCCATATATCTCAATGACCTCAACTGAAAAGTACAGCGTACGTTCTTTATTGTAATATCTTTGTATTGTCGGATGATTGCTGTATAACATACTAAATTAGAATAAATGTTTTATAGGTTGAAGGTTTAAAAGAAAATAACAAAATATGACCAAGGTTGTACCCTTGAACCAGATTGTTCTCTTCCCATATCCTCTCTCTTTATATGCAGTTGGTATGTGGACCAAGTTAAGCACTGATATTGTTAGGAGAAAATGTATGATGCATGAATATCAATGAGGTGCTTGACACACATACGACCCAAGGTCACAGTAGTCGTCAGGATTTAACCCGCTATGCTGGTCACAGAGTTAGTTTATCTGGTATTCAAGGCTGGTACAGGATCCTCACTTAGGGGCATTTCCCATAGACTAGCACCTCCGAAACTTAGCTTCCGCGCAAATTTGACAGTGAATCAGTGACAAGTGTATCAAATTTCTTCTTTTAAGGTGGGTAAGTTGGAGAAAAGCCTATGACACCGGGGAAGAACCTATGATTGCCATTCATTTGGTCCACTGAAAGGCTAACTTCCCCCAGGTCGTACTGGACATCCCAGCCTTCCCTCGAGACTACTCACATGCGCAAGATTGAAGGTATACATGGCAGGTCTGAAGTGTTGGGGAAGGCCAGAAGAGCATTAATTATCTAGATATTTGTCAGGCCATGCCGTTGGGGAGAACGAAGGGCTACATTACTGTGTAGCGCCGCCATCAAAGGAACTGCATTCACCTAATCTACTTAGAGAGATCACTGTCATACTTTAGACCATTATCCCCATACTGAGTCTAGAGCAATTGCCACCATATATGATGTAGAATGACGATTGAAAATTGCAATTGCAATTTCATGGATTTAATCCTCGCCCATGTAACTGACACAAAACTGATATTTATCATAGCAGAATGTGATAGAGCTTCTTCAGCTGGAGCTAGAATGCATATGTTCAATTTGAGAGTTGTTCTGACAGGCAGTTGGATTTTTTAATTGCTTTTTCACTCTTATATTAGGCTGATGTCCTCAACTTCCCTGTCGTTCAAGACCTTCTCAGCCTCCTCCAGGGCCTTTTGCTGTTTCTCGATGGTAAAATTCAGCAAGGCTGTGTACTCCGCTGAGCCTTTCTTAGGTAGATCTTCCACTTTGACATTTGCAATGTCGGCCATTGCAGCAGGATCGAAGCCCTCCGCCATTTCTAACTTGACTGATCTTACAAATTTCTACTGCTTTCCACAAACAACTCGGACGAGTAGGCCTATATAATTATGGGTACTTTTGCAACCTTTGCAAAAAATGAACTGGTTGCTCATGACCTCCTGTGGAATTTTACGATTTTTTTTCGACGACTCTAACCTGACTATCCGTTTTTTTTTCTCATCATAGCGTCTAGGCTGCAAGCCAGTCTGAGCTTTTCTGCTTGATTTAAAAGTTCGCGCCGTAGCGGTCATGTGACTATCACGTGCAGAAAATACGTAGGAAGAAGTGGGCGTGTCGTTGAAACATTTATACGGGCATTCGGCCGAATACCTCCCGTCATTCCCTGATACAAACCATAATAAATGTAAACATTGGGGATTGCATTGATTGACCACCGCATATTTTGTTAAATATTTACTATGATGAATGCATTATCTGACAAGACCAGGGCTAGCAAAATGAGATAACATTATGTTCCTTCCCTCACGCTAGCATGTGAGATCCTCGATGCCGAAGTACAGAAGCATGAGAAGCACCAATGGTCGATCCACATGGTGGTTTTCAATAGTTTAGAAATATTTCCAAGCCACGACCGACAACAACCTTTCTTCTGTGTCCACCAATGGGCTAGTCGGGCGTGAGTCCTTCTCCGTGGAAACTCTGCGGACCCCAATACATCGATGGCGGTCAGCACCATAAATATGGGCGGCGAGCAATGACCGACTGTGAAAATTGACTTCATCCCGAAAGAGGCCCTCTTTCTGGTTCTATGTGTGTATGTGAGTGGACTGTCGAGATAAATGGCTTGGGACTAGGGGTAATGAAGATGGACACAGGAGGAGGTTGTGGTCGGTCTGGACTGGGGTCTTTCGATGTTGGTTTGTCCACACACTGTCTTCTGCACTTAGTTCTCGCATCAAAATGGAGCTACTCTGAAACTAATGGCTCGGGTCTTCTGCCCGAGTTTTCACCGAGATAAATACGAGTGCACTCTCTTTCCATGGACTTACAATATGGAAATGGTGTTGCTCACTTTAGTTTATCAGACCTCTCTGTAGAAGCAATGTGTTCTCGGAAGCGTTGAGCAGTACTAATCCACATTGCGCGTGTCAATCACGACAATCAAGATGTCTGAACATCCATTATAGGAGATTCCCAAACCAAAGTGCCTGAACCGAATTAAATTTGAATAGAATTCTTTTTATCTCTCATCCAGCCCCTGCATGTAACCGACAATTCTATCATGGTCATGGCGCGAGAACTTCAACAGATTTAATCACATTTCCAGTGCATATTCGACTCAGAGCTTTAATTAATCTGAAATGCTCCACTGCTTCTGGTTGCATATAGACGAAAAGTAATCAGCCATTGTGTCGTGAGGGCTGGTCGGGGAATACTTTAATGAGGAAGCCAGCTTCATAGGGCTTGTGGACAGGCAGAGAGGGGTCATGTTGGAGGCTAATTTGTTTTAAATGTATCCACCGCAAAGTAATCTGTAGAAACAACAGTAAGCTTTTAACGCAGAACTCCTTTATCGGTCTATAAGATTGATAACCTTCACACAGAACCGGCTTACCTTCATCTGGAGAGACAAGGGAGGTACGGTTCGGGAGGACATTTGAAGGGGAGGCTGAAGGGAACATGTAAGAGCAGGATTAAATGCTCAGACCTAAGGTCGGATGAGCGAGGGGAAAAGACGGAAAGTCCAGATGTGATTAGACCAAAGGCCGTCTGACTAATAAGCCTAAACTCTTCAAAAGACTAGTGAACTAGTAGATACAACTTCTTTTCCGTTTGATTATAATATTCTCGCAGTTATGTTGGGATTGATTGCATAAGCATATATATTATACTAAAACATGCCCGAAAAAGCCAAAAAGGGGCGAATCAAATTCATTAAGAAGTAATTCGAGCAAAATAAAGCGTCCACGAGGCAATTCCCTGGGATGTAATCTGAGGTTTCGCCTAACGAAATGAAACCTTTAAAGAAATGCCAAGACATCAACTACTATAGTATCCTCCTCTCTGCTTTAAGGGAGTCCTTTACGGGCCAATACATAATTTTCCCTGTAACCCACTCCCCATAGATATAGTTCGATGTCTTTTGTAAAATAGGTTATAATGAAGAGTCTCAATTGCGATTGAATACTACAACTTCCCTTTTACTATTATTTTTTGGTAGATAACATTATAAATTTGATATCCGATTGGAACGCATACAATTATATTCAATTTGCTTAAACACCTTTAGGGAAGATTTTTCATGTCACTCTATCCCAACAAAAACATGGGCGGGCATTGCAATTCACTGCTCTCAATTACACCTCATGTCAGTGCTATTACTGAAACGACACAAAGTTCGCCCAATGACAAAATGGCGTAGAGAAATAAATTCCCTAGCAAATGAAGAGGAAGGAGAGATTTTTCCTTCCTCGGGTAATGAGGGGAAATGTGAAGCACCCCATTGTGTCAAATTTGGCAGGAAGAACAAAAACCACTCCATGCAATTTGTAACTAAATGATGATGACAAACCTGTGTAAAAGAAAGGAAATCCAACTGGCAAGGGTGTCAAAGTTAATCTTGGTTTCTGACAGCGCGATCTATAGAAAAAGGGCCATCGGGGTCCTTTCAAGCAGGGCGCGATACAAAACACTGTAAATGACAACTTTCTGCCAGGGGGATCAATATTCCTATTACCATTAAAACATTCCGGTCTTTTTCAGAAACAGACAGAGGAAGACTAAACTTTTTGAAATCAAAATTGAATTTAACCGTCTCACGCAATATTTTGCGTCTGGGTATGAAATGGCAGGAAATGAGCTGTAGGTGTTTCCCCTTTGAATCAATCGACCAGCAGTTCTAGTTTCTGAAAAGGGCAAAACATCATTTGTAAAAAATGACAAATATTAATAAAAAGAACTATATATATCTTCGCATTTACCGCCGATATATGATACCTGCTTTTACATAAGCATCTCACGGTCTAGTGCACGACTTGTTAAACAACATCGACGAGAATAATTCCAGTGAATACAAGCTGAATATCCATGTCGCGTTCTAGAGTCCCTGGTGCTCATAAGAATGCAAGACGTTAGGCTTCAATTCACAACCTTCAAACCCAGCATCGGCTTTCATTATCTAAGCTTCAAAGCATGGTTCACCTGATCCCAGACTGGTGGTCTAGAAACATGTCAGCACTTTAGGCTCTCGCACGATGCGAGTCAATGCGAATGTGGCACCCATGTCACGCTATGAATGAATCACTTACATTTTGGATATGGTCCATAAATCTCCACGCGGAGTCCTCCTAGACGAACAAAGGACCCTTACAAAAGCCATCTTTATTGGATTGCTCTTGGGGTTTCCAGCCTATTGAAAGGCTTGTGATAAATAAGATAATTCCATGGTACTTGATGGAGTTCGTGTCGGGGTTGCCTCCTATTTATGTTCATTCATGCCATCAAAAATCTTGCCATGCATGGTCATGGGAAATATTAAACATCATTAATCCCCCTACCCATTATACAAGTGTATGGGAATGTGATTATACTTTTATACACAAATAACTACCCATCCATCGTTGTAGGGTATTCATTTACAGCATGACTTCACTATGTATCTATAGGGTGAGATGTGACTGTCATGAAGCCACGTATTTAAAGTTGCAGCGCCATGGATTGTTTAACCTTCCTCCTATCAGCCGGTTCCCTCGTAATCGAATAGAGGCTTTAATGGAAACTTTTCACTCTATACATAGACCTGGTAATCCCCAGTGGACACGAGTAGTAGCTGTGAGTAATGAATCATAAATTATCCATGAAAAGTGTGAACTTTAACCGATATATAGCCAAATTCCCAAAGTCTGAAGCCTGGAAGGTCAATTAGGGTTTGGGGCCAACACTAATTTCATTCACCGCGTGGGTTGATTTATCCATATATGCCCTGCTGGGGTTATTTATTGGGAGTTGTAGCAAAGTAATATCAATAGAAAACCAACAAACAAACTTGAAGGAAACATTCCAACAGTTGAAAAAATGCTTTCCTTGTTTCCGAACTGCAATGTCTGTTTTGGAATGTACACGCCGGTGGTAATATCCTCACAATCTGACCGTCAGAACCAACATTTTCACAGCCTTTAATCTGTTCGATACAGAAAGAAGAGAGATCAGTCAACGAGTTTCACGCTTATCTATTTCAAAGCATTAATACCTTGCGGCCAGCGTCGTGCCAGCGTCGTGCCAGACTCTGCTCCTCCCTTTTGTGTGAAGCACAGCACGTTCTTTCTTTCAGTTCAAAGAAAGATCAATCGTAGAGGCAAGACCATGAGCGCGCTTTAGATATCAGACAGTCGTTGACGGTTCCGTGGAACATACGGCGTGAACTCTTTTGGTTTAAACCATATCAGCGAGTCACGTGGGATGAATAGAGTAGGTGGCAGAAAGATGTGGGGATATTCACAATACGTTCCTATTGCGGAAAGGGGGAGATCCAATTAAGCTAGTCTGTGGTACAAGGCAATCGTCATTGTCTACCTTTTATGTTACCTCCTCCTTGTCTCACTGGCCAGTATAGCAATCGGATTGGAGTGAATAGACAATAAGGCGCAGGGAAGTGAGGGTTGAAAATGAAGATAAGCAAAGCAAACAGAATAGAATGGGACAGATAATCTGTGCGAGGTACAGGACCATATACCATATGAGATAAATGACTAGCCAGACGGACCAGGATAAAATTTGCCACAGTTGCAGTTGTGGGAAATAAAGCTCAATGTTCAGGGCATTTGCAAACAGAAGTGTCTCGCAAGCTAAGTTGATGTTTTTATTACCTGGAGCTAGATTCAATATTCCTCAGAACAATGTAACTCGAAGAGGAGCACCCTGGGGTGTGGTAAATAAGATCAATAATATTCTATCGAATTTATTATCATTTGACCAGGTTTGACAGGTATTCAAAGGGAATCGCCAATTCAGGCAATCCCGATGCTGATTTAATAACCGCAAGAAAAGCAGACCAAACTTTATTATATTAGGATTGTGTCTGCGGGACCAATAATGCCTACTCGGACAAATCGTAATCCCGGTTCAATGAAGATATTTGTCTATACATGGCTCGGAAATATTCCAATAAATACCAGAAAGTCTGCTTATTTGCTGGAGTCTAATAGGAAGCAGACTGCTTGTTGTTGATCAGCATCCACATTATTCAGCCATAGCAGCCATTTCATTGTCAGACATGAAAACCCAATAAAGAGACTTAAGTTTTCATACAACTGCCTGCAAGGGACATTTTCTGGCTTGTTTGGTCTGAACAAATAGACACGACTGGTATTGATTGTCAATCGAATCATCCCCCGAAGATGCATACGGATGGGGATAAACTCGAGTCAACAGTAGGTTTCAATGGGCCGTGACTGGTGCTGTGTTGGTCTGTTGATTGTTAAGAGGATCCTTTTCCGGGCACAATAAGTGGATCAACACGAGTCTCTGGGCAGAGAGCATCGACCACAACCTGTGTCTATACTAGTGTTACGTAGCAATCAGAGAAATCCACCTCGAGGGTTGGTTGTTCCTCCCCGAAGGACAAGGGGACACATCGATCGTTTGGTCACTTGGCTTGGCACGGTGAATGGTCAGATCGCCTGGTCACTCATAACTTTGCAACCAACTGCAATCGTAGGAACACAAATCAGTGGCTGGACAATATAATTCCCATGCATTATTGATCGTGACCTGAATAGAATTTTATTGTGTTAGGAAAAATCTTGAAATGAAGCCATTGTGAATCGGAGCCTAAACTCCATTTAGGGGCCGTAGGTAGGGCTTTCAGGTTTCCTTTTGATTTATTGATTCAACTGTAAACGTATATCGCGTGAAATATAGTATGGAACTGTGCAAGTGTTACTCTGTAATGCAGGAACCTGATCTGCCCTAACATGATGCTACTTGAAAAATGAGGAAAGCCGGACAAATTTATATCGAAGCGATACTATGTATAACATCATTAGAGTTCGGCAATATCTGGTTTGGGGAATAATGTTTTTCTTGTGATCAATCATATATATATATATTCGATTTTACCCAATTAAAATGCAGGATAATCATTCAATGCGTTTCTATATAATGAAGTAGCTGTACCCATAGGCTGCTCGAATATAGATTACCTCTATTCCCATACATTATACGTATGGCAGCTTTCTTCTTCGGTAAAACCGTATCCATATAACTTCGCTCTATAGGGGTCCTCTTCGACGTGACAAATGGCAGTCAGTTTGCATGTAAAGATCCTCCATCTCTCTATCCAATTTGCCACGAGATATAACAGCAGATTTGGATGTAGCTTCAGCGAAAGAAGACAAGTACATAAGACCTGGGATAGTATCAAATCTATTACTCGAGACCTGGGAGCCCCTCACAGCGACTCGGGCTATGGCCTTTCAGGTTATATAGTGGATAGAGAGCCTTGCGTACAATGAACAGTATAACTCCCTTAGAGAATCACTTCTGTGATTTAGAAGTTGTCCACTTTGGACTTCCTGCCCAACAATATTAAATAAACCATATATCTAGCCCACCCTGATGGTATGGCTTACCTGCATGGACAGCACTTTCCTCAACATTTATGTTTGACATAGCCAGACTTTACGTACAACAAAACCTTACATATACTCCCTACTATAGTATAGAAAGTTATGAACTCCCAGTTACCAATAAAAACTAAACTGACGTTCCCATCATGTATTAAAACGATGGAAGCGTAACAATGACTTTAATCTAGTTATCTATGGATGCGGACTTGCGGACTTCCCCTAGAATATAGTTATCAAAAATACCCAAGTGAGGACCAAGGAAGATGGACATTTTCAAGTTGTATTACGAAGCCGGCCGAAGACGCCATGTATACATATGCCCACTAAATGATTAATTCCGTCACAATCACACGCTGGGCTTTCGATTTAAGAACTCCAATTACTCTCAGCTAGTGACAACATATTCATTATTCATGACAGTTTTAGCATCTACGTCAGACTAAGGTCTAGTATCTACTTGGCTGAGTCTCAAAGGACCAACTCGTCTCATATCTCGTGCAAGAGGTGGAGGTATAGCCGGCATGTAATATCATTCAGAGGTGAAGCTGTGAATCACCCCCAACTTTTTTTATTATTATTATTTAGTATGGTTACACAGCAATCATCAGACAATACAAAGATATTACAATAAGGCATGAACATTGTACATGGTCAGTTATAATACAGTAGTGATCTGAGGTCATTGAGATATGGGCTCACGGTAGTATATTCGGTAAGAAATATCTATGGTCTTCTACCCACTGCTGTGTCGATCTAATACTAGGGGGTAACAATTTGTAACAAAATACATTTGTAACAATTCTACTTGCACTGATTAATACTTTCACCTTTCTTACAAAGCTGCAAAACTTAGAGAGGGCACAATTAAGCACGACACCTGACTGTTATTTCCTGGGGAGGAAATAGAACTGCCTAAATATGAACCGGGTTCAAGTATATTGTTATACCTTATGGTTACATATGGCACCATACCTAGAATTTTCATTTTCTGTTACACTACGTATAACAATATAAACCCCGTATAAGATAGATTCGTATCATAGATATGAAGCCATAATTTAAGATGACACATTCAAAACCCCACTGCCTACAAATTCCAGTATAACTCATTTTTAGATTGATGTTATCATCAATCTAAATGGATTGGGGTGAGATCTGTCAATCATTGATAGCATCTTGGCTCCTCCCATCCTGGATATCAGTGTGAAGAATCTGTTGATTCTGATATCAGCAGATGGGATCAGAATCATGCTGGTAATGGCTGGGAGGGGGAGGGGATGGCGTTTAGGTGTGAAGTAAAGGGTAGACCATGTGTGAATTAAAGTGGCAAGTTGCGAAATAAGATGCCTCATATGCAAAGGTGTTAAAGGGACCAACAGAATCACATCGAATGACCAGTCATATATGGGATAGGGATTTCATGTTTTCTGTCTCCACTTCCTCTCCCTCCTACTATCCCTCCCTCTCAAACTTTACATTTAACTGACATCAATCTCCGTTTCCCTTGGAAACGCAATCTTCTACATGAACCGGAAATAAATAAATAAATGTAAACTGATCACTGTTAACTATTTCTTGTTTAATATATATGTTTATACATATTTCTAATTGTTTATTCAAAATATATATATGGATCTTCTCTTCTTTGGATAATATAGTGTGATATACGGATCAGAATATAGCCACATGTCCATTACCACGGCCGCCTGAAGTATTCATGGTGTACATGCGCACCATGGCAAACACCACATGCAATTAAAGTAATATCTAGTCCGCCGGTTGGCCGTGGCAATGGATAGGCGCCTTTATAAAACGAAGAGTATTCTTTTCCACCATGTACAATGATAAACCGTCAGGTTCGCCAAAGAGTCTCCACCCCAAGAAAACAATTCAAGTCACGTTCGATTATTCGACCGAGGTGTTATTTGTTTGGTAATACATTATCCCAGAATGACAGCAACATCAACTCCGTGAGCTCCACATTTTAAAAGTATGAATTTTTAATCTGAGGCTAGAATTGACAAGTGGGATTTACGTAAAGACCCGCTCCAGTACCGGTAAAGAAATACCCCGCGGTGGTTTATCTAAAGAAACAGTGCTCTCTTAGTTCTCATAATTCATTTATAAATAGAATCCTTTCTCGACTAGATTTTGAAAACCCCTAGTAAAATAATATAGTATTGTAAATGAGCAAACTGATGATTTAAAAACAAACAACGAACCAATTCTATCCCCCCCCCCCCACACACACACATGAATCTAACCGCTTTCCTGTATGTAATTGACTATGGGTAATACGAACACATAGTTTCATCCCCACACCCATAATATGCCTAGGAAGATTACATTTTTCTGCGAGTTATTTATTCTCTTTTCAAAGCATATTCAGTCAGAATGTGTCCATTGAGGCCCACCCTCCCGCCCTTTGTCCCCCCTCCCATCCTATCCATCTTAACTGTACAGATGTTTTATACCTCTCTTTTTCTCACCCTGTCTATTTTTCTGTCAGGATCATCTTCCTTTCGTCATATAGTTCCGACAATTGGAGCCCCATCACTCGTGTGTGCGCAGCTAGGCTATCATTGCACTCTGATCTGCTTTATAATGAAGCAAATGTGCCTCTCTTTCCATACACCTCATAATAGAAGCCTTGCAGTCAAATTGGAAGGAAAGTTTGTTATGACGATACTTCCAGGAGGGAAACCCAACTGTCAGCTCTAGAGTGACGTCAAAATATATCCAGTTATAGTGACGCAAAACATAAAAGGAAGAAATTCACGAAAATAAATTGATGAGTCAAAAACGACCAACAGACATGTGGTGGCATAAGGTCTTACTTACATGACAGAAACAACTGAAAAAAAAATACCCCACCCCAATTGCATAGTTGATGATATCAAGCAACGGAATATACTATGGCACGATATCATATATTATTATGACAATTTTGCATCGCTTCTACAGTCAGGTTCAGAAGGTAGTTTTAGGGGTCATTAACACTTTTAGCCTTAGTCTTAGCCTTGTGGTTATAAGCTTATCGCTGGATGTTGAATCGAGGAATGTGGCCGTCTGGACCTGACTGTCTACATTATAGACAGATGTTTGGATATTTAGGAGAGGTTGTCTTGATATTCGAAAGGAGAGTGTATATTATATATATATAGTAATTCTACGCAAAAAAGAATAAAATGCATTAGGTCGTAAGCCTTTCATCCACCTAACATTCCACATATCCGACACCTCCCATCATACCTTCCTTATATCCGAAGAAATGAACATAATTATGCAGATCTATATAATTAGTGTATACCTTATTATGCTTAGGTAGGACTTAATGCGTTGAATATATCATATATTTTATATATAAGTAACATTGCATGAAACCGGAAAAAAAGCCTCTGTAAATGCGATGCGAACTGCAGGTTTCCCTTACACGCAAAAACATCTTCATCTGGCATCACAACCTCCGGAAATGGATATAAAATGTGCCTCGTAGAGAGCTTTCAGGCACAGGAGAAAACGCAGACACCCGCACATGTAAGCTGATATAGCGCAGATAAGGATCAGCTACCAGAAACTATCTGTGAGAGGATGTTAGGGTAGGAGCTTGCTTATCATCAGGCCAACAATTACCAATTGATGCGTGTAAGACAGAAACATGTTTAATACTAGTTAGTATCCATGTCCCTCCATGGTATCTTAATGACTGGTCTTTGAATGATAGCTTTATTACACTGATGATCGCACAATCGCCTTAGCAGTTCGGCGTAGTTACATGCAGTGAGTGTTGCTTAAATTTATGCCGTGAGTGTTGCGCATGCTGATGATCTCTCCTATCCAAATCCAGGATGTCCCCCACTACGCAACCGACTTTTCTATATAAATATCATTAATGTTTCGTTGAGATATAACACCATTTGGTCAAAACGATATTAGATATTGGAAGTGTATTGTACTCTGTGCATACACGGTTGAGCCCTTTACCACATCCCTACCGCCATCCATGTGGCATTAACAG
The DNA here is from genome assembly GCA_942159475.1 of Sthenelais limicola. Lineage (NCBI taxonomy): Eukaryota > Metazoa > Annelida > Polychaeta > Phyllodocida > Sigalionidae > Sthenelais > Sthenelais limicola. The sequence goes on along the minus strand of OW804096.1, from coordinate 107,281,850 downwards.
TCATCGAGATGACTGGATAGGAATACATTTTCTGAGCGCTAAACCAAGCAGACGTGGTTATACGTCCTCATGCGTGAGATCCTTAACCATGAAAACACTTGATGATCGAATACATCCCAATAAAAAGCGTCAATATTATGGTGCTGACGAGTATATAAATTATCAGAGAGACGTTAACATATATGTGCTCACATTGTAGAAGCGCTTTCTCCATGAAGTAATGTCTCAGACCACACAGTAAGGTCATTGTTACCCTGAAGAAGGTTATCGTAAAAGCGATCACCGAGGGTCCTCTTATCTCTCTCACTCTATGTGTTTATTGCAAGGCGTCTCGTGAGATAATTAGTCGCGACTCTCGGTCTTCTCACATATTTTTTATTTCCGGAAGATAAGTCTGATGGACAAACAGAAAAGGCTTATTCAATGCACCAAATTCAGAAGCAGCATATTCATCATGGTAAGTAGCAAACTAAATACCAGAAAGTGTGTCAGTCATTTTCGAATAATTAATTGGTAATTCCGACTACAACATTAATTTCATACGAAGTGTAAACACGGAACCAGTATTATCTGGCAGCCCCATTTAGGACTAAATTCTTCCTAAACATATATTTTATGCATTCCTATATGTATGTCGATTATGCCACCAAGCTATTTCGTCTAGAAAAGTGTATGGGCACCAGTGAGATGTTTGTTCTAACTTCTATGCTTCGTAGGCTGTCATTGTTTACATAGCTGTGGCTTATCTGTCCCCCCTCCCACTTTTGTGCATAGCCGTGAGAAAGTCACAGCTCTGCACTGTCAAAGCTTGATTCATTTGAAAGTGGGTTCTGTGTATCACATAAAGAGTGAAGTTGACGAAATTACAAAATAATAACAAAATAATAACGAGATTATTGTACAGGTGTCTTTTTGGGGACCCGTTTTTTGTTGTCATGTGTTGGTCCTCTGGCCCTGGGGGCCTGTTTGGGTCGCTTAGTCTAGAAAAGCGTATGGGCACAAGTGAGATGTTAGTTCTAACTTCTATGCTTCCTAGGCTGTCATTGTTTATATAACTGTGGCTTATCTGTCCCTCTCCCCCCCCCCCCCCCCCCACACACACACACCTTCGCGCATAGCCGTGAGAACGTCACGGCTCTGCGCTGTCAAAGCTTGATTCATTGGAAAGTGGATTCTTTGTATCACATAGAGAGTGAGTCTGACGAAATAACAAAATTATAACGAAATAATAATGAGATTACTGTACAGGTGTCTGCAGACAATTTACACGATAATGCATCTAAACTCAAAGCTTCTTTAGGTTGTTGTGAGTGCCTGCACATGTTTACAAGGGAGGTCCACGGGAGGAATTTCCTTAGTTGAATCTCATCCTTTTCCATATAACTGATAAAGAGCACTAGGTGGAAGAGTGGTGACCCGTTTTTTGTTGTCATGTGTTAGTCCTCCTCTGTTTGGGTCGGTTAGTCCAGATAATTTAGGTTGACTCCCTAATTAGAGTAGTGAAGGTCAGGTTGTTTTGATAAGGATATCAATAGCTGGATATGGTGAGGAGTAGGAGTAGGAGTAGTGTGAGGAGGTTGAAAAGATGACATGACAGGCAAACACAAAATGAAAGGCGCCCTATCTAAACTGAGCCGATCAATGAAGCTTCCCCAAACACTATACCTAAGCGGTACGCTTTCCTTTGTCAGGGTTAACAATAGAAAGATTCTGAACGTAGATGTTCTCAGATTCCTTAATTAGTGATTAATGATTATTAATAATTATTTATAATATTTCCTAGGTTGTATTCAAACTTCCGAGATGGGTTCGATTTAAGGCATAATCCTGTTTGAATAAAGCCTGAGATAGGCGAGCTGTAAAACGGCAAAATGAGGTGGCATAGACACAGACCATTTGCCCAGTATGGCCCCTGTTGCATAACAATCTGCGAGCTCGTGGATCAATTCTACGACGTCGTAGACGGTCATCTGCCATGTCTGCATTGCATAACATTTGATGACATTCTCTATGACATCGTAGATCTCTTGGCGTCCACGATGGATTTTCTACGCTGCGTCAATTATTTATTTCATTGAACAAATATCGATATATATCATTCTTTTGAAAAAATAGACAATGCCATATTCACTGTGTGAATATTCTGCCTTGCATAACAAACATGCTCTGCGATGCACTGATACCACATTTACCCATCTAAAAATATCTTGATAGTGAAAAAAGGTAAAATTTATCTATCCAAATATAACAGAATTCAATGTTAGATAATATTTTATGAATTTGATACATTCACATTTATTTATTTTCGGAAATTTGAAATAGGTTTAGTAATTTTTTAGCATTTTTTGAAATGAAAGTAATAAAAGCCAGATTTTCCAAATTGTTATAAATTAGACCTACATTTGTTCTGCAACGACCCCTATGGAGAATGTTAAACGACTCGACTCACTTGGAACAGGTAGGGAGTTTTACTAGCCCCCAGTGACCTTTAAAGCTGCTCGTAAACTGTGGGGTTAGGAGAGGACTCCAAACAGGAATGAGACCTCTTACTTATAGATTACTTGTATATTAACCTGTGCAAGCGTGACGTGAATTTTCTGAGCTCGATCGTTGACGTTCCTTAGTCATAAATATCAGGCTTACACATTGACCAGATTGTAAACCCAGTCGAACATACTGATCCAATATAAAAAATAATAAACAACGATGAGGATCAGACGTTATTCATTCATGAAAGTATAAAGTTACATGGGTAGTTTTATTATACACGAGAAGAAACTAATCATAATTATAGGTTATACGTTCCTGAACTTGTACTGTAATTTTCAAGGAAATTCTTATCGAAATGGTGCAACTTCCAAGGGTGTTTGTTATGGAATTGATGACATTTTAAAGAAGGTCACCATTGTGATGCTAAGAAGTATTCTATCAGGTATCTATCTCCATATAGTGTCCACTTCATTTGCCACTGACCCAGTTTTGTCGCTAAAATAAGCAATACCTTCCTGGTAGCCTGAGTCAAATGTCTATTTATCTACTACTCATGAAAGTGTTAACCATTATGCGAATCCTTCTATTCTGAATAAACACCAATTTCTCTCCATCATCATGAGTCTTTCCGATGACTATTGTTAAAATTATCCATAAAATCTATGAGACGGCAAAATTAAATTATTTCATTGGGTGTAATAAATCACTCGAATAATGCACACCTGTCCACTGGGGGAAGACCGTGCATTCTACTTGCCTAAACGATTACAGATCCGATATGAAAGTGGCATGCCAAGTTCCTATTGTTCACATCGAAGGCGTCAGTTGCAGCAAATTCATTACCTTTTGGAATTGGTCCGATAGAAGGAGGGTGGGGGAGCAAATCCCTTGGGGCTACCCAATAAGAGTCAGATCAAAGTGTAAATTTCGATGTAATATGTTAGTTCCATTAGTTGTTGCTGAGTGACCTGGTTCCCTTGAGAAACGATCGGAATTAATGTGTAAATGGGGCCAAAGGACAAAACTTCCATATCACCATGGTGGACAAGATCTCCATCAAGGGCTTGTGCTGTAATCAATTAGTGTCTACCAAAGGCGATTTTATGAAGATCCTGGGACACATGTGAGGGATAAACAGATCGATCTTGAAATGGGTATTATGGCACGATCTGGCTTCTATAAATGGGCCACTCAATCGATTATTTCATTGTTCTAGGATTGTGCAACTGGCATTAACCGATCATGTACAACGTGTCCTTTTCACACAAACGCAAAATGGTTCCTCGGGTTAGGCTACATAGTACATAACCTATTATTCGACCAATATTCGGGAAAAGGGCCACATGCTCATTGTTTAAGATTCGCTGAAAGCAATCGAATGTTGATAATGAGATTTCAGGATCGTGTTCCGTACTTTATAATATTGATGAATACCATTATTGTATTGCGGTCGCAGTTAAGGGAAAGTTAGACTAGGATCAATAATGTACACATTTATAAGGATGAAGACATGGCAAGACAGAAGAGCTAATTGTAAGATAGAGTCAGAATATGTTAGGGGGCGTGAAGACTGTTGTCAATATACTCTCTGCTTCCAGCTTACATCATGTTTACCCAGAATTCCAACTAGTTTTCTTTGGCTCTCTTTCACCATTTTCCCATAATCTCCTAGACGATTTGCATTTCAGCAGCAGTCTCCACAGCGGCTGTAAGGTAGTACTTGCGCCAAATTGATTAAAAATATCAATCAAAACAGACTAATCAGATACCTTGTATAAAACAGCTAGCTCGAGTTGATTTGTTCATCATCTGGATTAGTTGCCGACATTGGGCCGCCGTTGCATTATGATAAAACTTAATTACCCACCACCGATCCATTCTCAGAATTACTAGACAAAATCAAGGATGTTCCTAACGTGTCCGAGTCAATAGCCTAGAGAGTCCCATTGCCAGAGATGTGGAAGTTTTCATGCAATTAGTGTATATCAGATCCTTGCAGTTTTAATGACACTGGAAGTTTAACAGATATGAGGTGGTTTTGATTGGAAAACGTATCACTTGTCTTAGTTATTGCAATCTGTTGGAAAATGAATCGCGTTCATTTATTACAAGCATTCAAAGCATTCAGTTCATGCATGAGATAATTTACAGGCGTGTAGGATGGGTTAGATATTTTTGCTATTTACATGAGAATAACATCAATCTCCTTCTCTGTGTGTCTCTCAGGGGGACACTTGTCTCTTAGGTACACCCTTACCAGTATTGTCATTCATATATTCAAGCCTATGCGTTTTTATACAGGGTAATAAGCCATACGTAGGCGAATATACAAGGGGATTACTTGACCCTAATTGAATTATTGCTATGCAATAGTTGTATGTTGTATGTTTGGTCTCTGCTTAATATTGGATTGGAGCAGTAGTATTCCATCAACACCAGCATAAAGGTTCCATTAGCATAGTGGTCGATAGCACCAGTGTAATGTCCAGAAGAGTTATAAAGTGGGCGTCTGGCTGGCCTCCTTCTTATACTGGATGGATCTGACCATTATGTGACACGTTGCCACTCAGAATGCTAAATAATGTGTCAACACAAGAACAGGTGTCATAGCCCTTTCTAATGTCCTCTAATAGCATAGCAACGTGCATACTCATTGACCTGTTGCCACCCTCCCGTGGGTAGGAGTGATTAGGCAAACTGCCTTAATTGCTTCGAGACACAATGCTCCTTTGTCGCCTGACACCCAAGGCGAGTGGTGGTGGATCGATGTGCTTCAGCAATAAAAATGCGCACAGCTAACTCTCCTGTTGCCAGGGGAAAATGTCACCTATTGGGGCTCAGTGACTGATGACACGCTGACCAGTAGTTGTATGTTTTGCAGACATTGTCTCCGTGCTTTTTGCTCTCTGACATCTGGTCTATAAGCCTCCCTTGGCTGCCTGGCACTAGACCTTACGACTCGGCCATATGGGAGGTTGCTGATGTCATAAGATGCCAGAGGCAGAGTCATCAAAACGTCATCCCAACCCAACTGCCTTGATTGCCGTTAAATGTCATCTGATGCAGAGCCATATTATGTAGTGGGACATGGATCGAGCAACCATATTATTACCAGGAAATTCGAGGCAGAATACGCCTATCTTGAGGGGGAGGGAGGGGGGGGCTATATTGATTCTATATTTCTCAGTAGTTAAGCTATTATTTTGTTGACCAATTAGATTCAATAAACCTCTTCCTATTTCAGTCAACATATCAGAAGCCTCACACAGTTAACAGCCAGAGTAATTTCCGGTCTCACGCATACTTGGTTACGGATCCCCTCGTTGATAACACCCCGTTTCTGCTAGGCACAAGATTGACTACTGTCAACAAAAGGAAGAGTCTTGCTTAGGTATCGCAAACAGAACACTCAGAATCCATTAGCGAGGCCTACTCTCACATTTCCTGCATGGATTGTCATGTTAAGCCTTCTCTTCTTATCTCTCTGGCGTTAGGCCCTTGACTTTTTATTTTTAGTCTCGCTAGCCAATATTAACCGCGTGGAGGGGAATGAGTATTTTAAGGAGAGAGCCCCATTTTGCATACCATAAATTTATGTTCTCCCATGCACCATTTATTTTCTCCCATGCTCATAGCCATACAAGTCTGTCCTATAATAGATCTACATACCTTCAATGGGCTAGGGATGGGGCACTTGGATGAGAGCGTTTGTGCACACATTTGCATCGGAGTGTCTAGGCTTCTAACAGTGTTTTCCGATAAATATGCAAGCTGGCATTTGGCTATAGTGGTTTATGGCCATTAACATTTTTGTTTGAAAAATAAACGAAGCAGACTTATGTATAGGTCTGAAAATATGTATCTTCGCAAGGGGTGAAGCTAGACTCTATCTTGACTTGGACTCTTGTGAAAATGTAACTTTAGGACTGTAAGTCTTAAATAAAGAACGGTTCAGTTATGAGTGTTTCCAGATATATATGTGTGTGTCTGTGTGTCTGTGTGTCTATGGTCTTCTAAACCCACATCCTATGATAAAACCGCCAGTATTGTTGTATATGTACTAGACCTAGTACCAACCTCCCAATTTTAGGCAGCACATTTCTAACGATTTATTCAAATATTAGTGTTTAATACAGGCTCTGCTTGTTACTTTTAATTTCGTGAAAGGATATATGCATTTTACTAAATCAATTTTGACGACGAATTTTATTGGAATTCCTCTTGCAAACATTAAGTGGAGCCAAGCTATAGATAGATACCTAATAAGAATATATCAGGAAAATACCTTTATATCTTGTATTCATCATAGATCTAATACCTATCTTCTCTTATGATAAACATTTAATATAACGAAAAATACCTGATAATTTAGTACCAGTGAAATATTAGACATGATAAACATAGGCAGAAATGTTATTTTGCACTAATATTCATTCAGTATTTTCCTGGTATATTATAAATATTACATATCTATACATCAGAGAAAGACATACTAGTGTATATCGTTGAAATGTGACAGCTCTACCAACGTGTTTGTTGTACTCATTAACCATAACCTTTTCCTCCGGTCTAGCAACCTTCCTCTCCCTACCTACCTCATTCAGTTTCTCGGGTTGCTGATGACATATGGTAATGATCAGTTCATAACACGTCAGAACCTATTCCAGCTAAGAACTAACATATCATCGAGCAATTCTAGGATACAAGGATATATTTGTATTAAGAAATATTACCCTCCTACTGAGCTGGGGGTTGAGGAATTGACTCAAGGGTTGCATATTTCTACAAGTGTGTCCTTACCGTTGGGGCAATGGGGACAGCAATGTCCCCTGGGCACGACGGCGTCCACGCACTTGACTGTGGAGCAGTGGAAGTCCATACAAACCGGTTTGGCTGTTGCTCCCCCACCTTCCCAGGGGCAGTAACACTTGGTACATGGTCCTGCAGGTATGTGAGCCCCACGGGGGTAACCAGTGCCATTATAAAGGCACCCATACTCCAAACATTCTGCACAGCATTGCCCTGGAACCCGGGCGTATTCTATACATCCTGGCGCCTTCTCGCAAGTCTGTGAAGTACACTTGAGTTCTCCTGACTTCTCACATATACACGTGACACAAGGTGAGATTTGGTATTCCCCTGGTGGGTACACCTTACCGTTATACTCACAGGTCACGCTAGTCTTGCCCACCCTACCAGAATTGCCATCTAAAGAGTTAGCTTCCCGAACAAGGAAACAACGTCCATCTAAGGCAGTCAATACCAGAACCAAAAAGGTCTTAAAGACCATATCCAACGAGCAAATCGCCATGTTGATCTGCATCATTATATTTTATGGCAATAAATTCGTCCACGATTGTAAAAACCAGTACACCACTTTAGGTTTGGGGTTGTTTATGTTGACCTTTTTCGGTAGGCTTAAATTAATGAATCATGACTTAAAAGCCAGACAATTTACACATTTCATTGAGTCTGTAGGCTACAGGATAGCTGCACAGAAGGCTTACATGGGTGCATTGGGTGTCTGGTGCACACTTTCGTCTGTGAGTAATTTAATTAGACACAATGTAACTTCATTAGGTATGCCTCGTAGTCGACAACAGCTAAGTAAGGACATGAGCCGATCTAAAATTGATTCACACGGTTTCAACATACGAGTTCAACTTCATACGTATATCGAATGCCTCCTGCTTCAGATAGAATCAGTTTCATGTGTTCATGAGTCTCAATTCAACTGCTTGAAATTTTGCAAGTGATAGATCCTTTAGGCAAACAGAGATCAAAGTCGGATATCCTTGTATTTTAGCTTGCCGACGATTTATTCTGTGAGGAAAGCGCGTTTTATGACAGCGATCACGCAAAGCTAATGATGAGTTGGTAATCCGTGTAGAATATAAAGAGTAACACGGGCTTAAGATCTCAAACCTGGACACTCATAGATTCCTTAAGAAGAATCTTCGAGGATGTAAGTTTGGATCCCCAGGAGATCCGATGCGCGCCGAGACCATCATCCTCAGTGCACGATTAACACAACCCCCTTGTCATTTAAACCAAGGAGGCCTTCCAGCCTATATCTCGTCGCGCATGCGTAAGGTAATCCAATGCCTTGCCACCAGTCAAGGATCCACGTGGTTTCAGCTAGATCCCAGTCATGTGACTTCCACAACTCCTGGATTCATTTTACAAGTAGAATCTAATGATAAAGTTTCCTCTTCCATTACCAGGAGCAGTGGACTCCTCCTCTCTCTTTCAGTCTCTCACTCTCTTTTTCTTTGGTTCCCACCAGTGGTACTACTTCAGATTGCAACACTAGAGAAAGATAGGCATTGAACTGGCTTCGCCTGTGGTTGCCTGCTAACTGCCTGGCTCTCGCGTGCTTACTTGCTCGCTTCCTCCTCTGTCCGTCGGTGTACTGCTGCTTTCTACATCCTTCTCCAGCTCCTCCTACTCCTGTGTCTGCCAGGATGTGGGGGTCTAATCATTCATAGACATTACCGTCTGCTGTCGGAGTGGGTGTAACAATACAATAGAACATTTGGAGTTGTTTTCCATTGACCTGATAAGACATTATCATGTTATCATATCATGATACATGCCATGTTCTATGTGCGCCTCCTATTGATACAATTCACCAGGAGTTTATGCTTATAATTAGTTTGCGTGTCACTGTCTAATTCCGCCTAGTTTGGTCATTGCCTATGTTTGCTTGCTTTAATTTGATACGCTGTTCCCCACGAGAAGAACCAATAAGATATTCTCACGCAAGTTAATACCCCTCCCCAATGGGATTTATATATACCCCTGGCGAGTTGTCACTCGGACGGACCCTAAAGGTCATGGTATGTCACCAATCCACTCTGACCAAAGTGATATGTTCCTCTTCCCTGGTATCTATGTGGATAATCGATGGCTATCGTGGACGCCCGATTAGCTAGAGGCATATACAGAACCTTGCAGGAGGCAGGAGAAATTTCTCTGGCCATTTGACCATATCTATATCTATCGCTAGTGGCCGCGTCCTGGGAGGGGATCCGATTTGGACCTATCTCACTCAATAAGGATGACAAAATTTGCCTTACGGCTGGGCTCCTCTAGCAAAGTGGGCCATAGGGAGCAACTCACAGCCCGATGCCTGCCAATCAAATCCTACGCTTGCTTCCACATTCCAGCTTTCAGCCTCCCCCAAATTCATTTTCTCTAAAGTGCCAAGGGAAATAAACTCAATAAAATGGTTCAATGCCACTTGGGAGCAGTTTGAACATGCAAGTACAGTTAGTTTCCTTCTCCTTCTACTTTCTAGAACTAACTGTTTTTGTTTTTAAACGCTGGCAGGTATACATATGAAAACATGTGCCTTGTTGGAATTGTTTTCAGTAATTTCTGTTGAATGATCATAAACTCATTGGTGTTTTCATGCATCTTCATTCCAGTGGGCCTTATATGTCCTCGCTGAAAAGAAAGCTTTTTGAAAGGTATCGTAGGCATCTCAATCGGACAAGAATACTGCCAGAGCATTTGAGAAATGAGCATGACGATTCTCGCCGTCTATCGACATGAATAAAACTTTGAATAACAGTGTTGTTTTATCAGACCACGGGTATATTTGCCTTGTAGATATGACGGGGAAACATGTCTATGGCGGTGATATGTACAGTTTGACACAAAACGGTGCCTGTCTATTCCACGCGCGAAATTCTATGTTGGGCAAGCAGAATATTGAATAGTAATCCATAGTGCAGAGAAAAAACAATATCGATCACACTTATACAGCTCTGGCCTTTTCTATCCGTACCAGGTGACCCTGTCACACCCACATCAGCTGTTATTACACCAAGCAGTATGGTGGCTAAATTAAACGAGGCCCCTGACACGATCTCCTCGTAATGTCACAGGCATGGGGCTATAGGATTCCATGACCTCAAAACATATATTATTGCAACTGCTAGTGACTACAAAGCAGGGTCTGCTTCTATCCTATCTATATTCCTTACACTCAAATGGTTCTTCCTAGTGGCCCTGGTTGGCCCTCCCGCGGTCCCATCCCTCAGTTAGCTTCAGTTCCTCGTAGCCCTCGGTCTAAATCCAAGTGATTGATTGTCGCCGTTGACATCAGGGTGACCCAGCTGACAGCCACTTCTTACTCTGCTGCATGCCTAATTAAAATCCCCCTTTCACTTCCCGAAGAATAAAAAAAAACTTCTTTTCATGACTATCGACTAATCATAGGTCCTGTTGATACAACTAAGAGCATAGTCCATAACAAACATTACTTGGGTTCCTAGTTGTCTTGAGATCGACCTAATAATAATTGAAACGGTAGAAAGGATGATACCACTCTTTCGACCTCTAGACTTTATAGAAACGAAATTCCACTGGCGTCATTACCATAGTTTAAGCCATTTCTCAGCTGCTTTTGAAATGATTCCTTTGGATGGGCATGATTATGTTCTATCATAATACAGGGAGAAATGTTGAACCATCCACATTCAGCGGATCCATTTCAAAATAATTCCACCAACTAAGGAGAGTAGCGCATGGAATACTGAAATTTCTAGCAGTGATTGATGCTTGCGACAGATATTAAAATTCTCCTTCCAGCAGTTACACGCGAAACATCTTCAATCTTGACAAACGGATGAATCCCCTGAGCATAGTGAGGAGAACTGATTGAGACACAATTACCTTGTGGCAGGTTTGGAAGCTAATATTCTGAAGCAGGTATTATAAAAAAACACCTAGGAACGCTGATATTTAATGCAACGTTTTTATCGCTATTCCATCAATGTTTTCCAATCACAGAACTAAATGAATGTAGGTCGTACAATGATATGGAAAAACGCTTTAGCATTCTCTTCATAAAAATGAAGGTCACATACAATGGCGCCATTTCGCAATGTCAGTATTGATCCTATATATATATATATATGGGTTGGTGTTTTATATATGCACCTTCACTCTGAAAAAGGTGAGATTATATAAAGCAAAGTATCGTAATAATAGATTCTTATTATTGATATATTGATATTTGATAGATTCAAACATTTCAAACGCGGCTAATCAACAGACTTTGCTATGAACATATACAATGTGACTTTAATTCTCGAAATGTAGAAATTTCAGATGGCTAAAGGTAATAGATTATTATTCTTAGCGATCACGAGTGTATCAATGTTATGGCTCCTCTCTTTTCAGGGCGTGGGAATCTAATAGGAGAGTCAATTATTGAATCAGTTCTGATGAGTTTCTGCAAAGCAGGCAGATCGTGTGGCTATGACTTTATTACCTAGACTCAGGTGTTACAGCCGAATCCCCCTTGGTCTTATATAGCCCCTAACTGAGAGCCGCTGAATATCTAACATATATAGTGCCCCATACAAATGGCTATTTAGTCACCCAAGAAATGTCTGCCCTTTCAAGAAAATAGAGGTGGAGAGGTGTTCTTGATAAATAAACTTAGCACCATGTTAAGTGATGAATACTAAACATATCAAAAGGAGCATACGCGGGATATTCACAACGCATCGGCTTGTATGTTGTATTAACCCAGCAAGCACAAAAATGAGAAAAATGAGAGTACCGCATGTTAATACGTCGCACAGGCGGTGTCCGGTGTTTTCCCCGCCAACATTCTCCCCGCCGCAATCTCCCCGCCATACATTCTCCCCTGACCTGGAACCGCACAGGCAGCCCATGGAATAAGGGATGTGACTGATCATGGAGCAATGTATGAATAAGTAAGACACTTAATCTACTGAGCTTGTTCATAAAGCTATGCGTCGATTGGCCTGCCAATACTTTAAAAGATGGGATCGAAGGAGATATTGGTTTATTCAACAAGCCACCACGTACTCAACAGTACCAACAAGCTCTATTACTGTCTGTCATCCCCAATATGTCACAATGAGCTGGGAAAGAGGTCCGCGTCTCCGGGTAATTCAGTTAGGGTCCAGAATATGCAGGGTTTTGATGCTACTTTGAGCGCATACTAAAGTTAGTTTGCATTGCCAAGTTAGTTATTGATCTATCAATGACTTTTTATTACACCATTGCTGTGATACCATAAAGCTAGAATCATTGTTTTTTTTTTATAGACTATTCATATAAGACCGAACTTGCTGGCATAAAGTAGAATTTCATCGAAGCTTTATTTCTATTCTAAGGGATGCCTTTCGAAAGAGTCCCAAATCATCTGCTACATTTACCAGGATACACAATTTCAAGTATACCGGTGATTGTACTTTAGCCTACATGTACTCTACTCTACTGTACATGTACTGTAAAAAATCATATATAGAATTGTTTAATGTTTAAAATCTACACACCATGGGAAACGTCAGTTTATATTTTATAAACTAGATCTTTGACTAATTGCACATTATACACAAGTATTTATTTAATTTGATATATTGATAATACACATGTATCGAGGGGCTCTGAGTATCAATATCATTATGTGGGAAAGGGTTATTCCAAGGAAATAGTCCTTTCCTTGTAAAGCCTTGCCATTGTGTTTTACCACGTTATTGTTAAATACCGTATACGTACTGTCCGAATTTCATATGTTAACCATATTCTCCAACATATATTGGGACAAATTACTACGGTGGCAATTCATTGATGATTTGAATGCTGTAACAGGGGGCCCTCTGTCTTATCCAGAAAGCCCCCTTTATGCCACAACCACAACATTAATTTTAGCTTAAGAATAAATCCATATTTATGAGATAGGCCCTTAGCTAACCTTTCATATTACATGAACCATTAATTAATACACCATTTCCATTAATTAAGCAAGAACCTTTGCTAGATGAGCACCTCACCTTTTCCTAATCAATTAATTAATAAGAGTTCGTGTTTCCTAAATTACGTTCGTAAGCAAGATTGTTCATCGGTTGAGAATGCAATTTCCTCAGGGCTGAGAGGCACTTATTTTGATGTCAATTAGACAAGAGTCTTGCCTCCTGTAACTGAAGGGTTAGACATTGCTTGGAGACCATTGTTTGATGAGACAAGCGGTGGGTGTTTGTTCGGCAAGTTCCGGCCGTGACTCGCCAGCCGATAAGGTTCCCCTTTTGTCGCCCATGTCTTGGCAATGTGACATTGCCTACCTAAATGATGTTTTTAATTAGTTCACCGGGGAGCTTCTCTACATGAGTAGTGTCACCAAGACGACATGCAAAGGCAACAGATAACATACAAAGAAAATAATGTGCATACAAATTGGGAGCGTAGTTCCTTTATAATTTCGGCAACATTGTTGCATGTATGTGAAAAGCTAAAATATCTTTTGGCAATTTAATGTTCCTCCCTCGAGAATGAATAGCTTGGCGATCGACTGTTATAATGCAGCTTGCATATCAGATTACTTTGCAGACTCTGGTTCGCCTAATTGCTTCCTGAATGTAAAGACCGCTAGCCATTGTTACTTCCACTGATACGCAATCTGGAAAATATCCCGTGATAAATCATTACCTAGCATAACCTGAGAACCTGCTTTGGATTAATCGTTAACATTTATCTTTTCTTTAATAATCACTGAAATATTAATCCATTGTCATTGAATAACGTTGTAAACTAAAGGTATTGCCCATATCCCCCGAAAAGTTCTCGGGTTATTTTTACGTGGCGTGTGCCCTTTATTATGAAGAAAAGTTGGTTGAGATGTCCTTGACATTTGTGACTGTTCCGGAACTAATGCATTCTGTCTATTTATAGTGATTCATATGATATTATCGCGATATTGTGCTTCTTTCAGTCAAAAACGCGCTTCAGATCGCACTACATAAAGATTTCCCTCGCCCTTCCTGTGAATTGAGACAGCTGTTAAACTGATGTATTGACATTCCTATAACTGCACGGTGCCACACATGTACCATTCCACCGACGGCTCTTGGTGTATTGGTAAGTAGTGACCATCATTAAGATAAGTCATGCTTATTCAATCGTCCATATGTATACCGTTGTGGTAATAATTGTATAGCCAATAGTCTTCTTTTACTTTATTCTGAGCACATTTATTCTTTTTACCTTTCCCGGGATATGATAAGAATGATAAAATTCATGTTAGTGAAAGTGGTGGGAGAAAAGTACGAAAGACAAACCTCAGTAACTAAATGACAAAAAGCAACATCTTAAATTGTGAATTTCGAAAAGGACATCATTTGGGATACCAATCTCTAGAAAGGACAAGCAATTTTACTTGGGAAGCCTAAGTTAACATGCTGAGAGATAAGATGTCCCCATGGAAACTGAAATGGGCAGGGTCCTTTGTTTTCTCACTGCAAATGTCCCCATTTATTGAAAAACAGCTTGCCAATAAGGACAAGTGTACTCGCTAAGCGTTTTACATATGGCCCGTTGCTACAATTTAGAAGGATGTCTCTGGTAAGGAAAAAGCCCATTTTGTGCGCAGTTATGTGCATCATATAGCTCACAGTTTCTTTTAACCTCTCATAGGTTCGTCAGTACAATCTTATAGAGGGCCTTTGGTGATTTATACTTACAGCAAGGTAACCCCTTGGGGTCCTCGAGTAGGCTGATTTACAATATTTACTCTCTCCTCTCGAGGATATCCGAGAATGGTCTTGAGGAAGACCGTTATTTAAGCAATAGGACAAGCAATCGATGGGGCCAAGCGTCCTATAGTGGAAGGTTGGCTAATACAATTCTTGTGTGCTACGAGTGGGAGCTAAGGAAAACCAACGCCTTTTTAATCAAGGCCCACCCGGCCCCGGAGAAGCTGGGTGAACTGTTCTGTGTATGACCTTCGTCACCCCTTGAGGCAGTCATGTGAGAGGGTATGGCTAGCACGCTCGTCCATCAGCACTGGTCAGTGACAGACGTCCCAGAGGACCTTTATAGCTGCTATCCACCCAGCCGTCACCACTCACTAGAAGTATTCAGGCTGTCACTCTCAGCTGTGCTAATACGTGAGCAGTGTCATTATCGGCACGAATATAGTCTCGTTATGCGCTAATACTCTCAACCTATTTCACTTTACTTACTGGGGAAATCGGAATAATATAAAGGGGGAAGTATTTAGTAAATTTTCTATTTCTAACTTCTAAATCCTATAGCCTTCGCCCGGAGGACGAGAGGAATAGGATAGGTTGTAATTAGAGTAAAATCGGCATACACACATATAATATATTATATGTGGGCACGTTTAAATATACATGCTTAACACGGATAGATTTTTTGTATTTCTAAGTACACACAAAGATGCACCTCTGATAGAGCAGGTCTTCCGGCGCATGTTATATGGAAATATGAAAATAGATATATAATGTATGTCAGAAGACGGCATATTTTCCCCTGTGACTCTTTTTAAATTAGTATAATTATAGATCCTACTACACACTAGTCAAATTCCTTCTCATTGAAGGCATGCCATATATATGTGGCGGTCCTCTACAATAAAGATAGCCAGGGACATTTTAGGGCCAAGACGTGTTTACAAATTCAACTATAGTCGTGTGCGTAACAGCGCCTGACTCAAATCCCTGTATCCATATACTACTATCATGCGTGATGATAAGAATCGGGAATATAGTTTACAACAAGTTATTTATTACTAGATGTGAAAACCTATGAGATCGGTCGACATAGCGCTAACTGTGACATGGTCATAGGAGAAAGGCGCCAAATCAATCAGACGTGACAGGTATCTAACACCGGATAAAGGAGGTAGCTCACTGCATGAAGTAGGGTTCAACATACAAATACATTGTGATTGATTGCCTTGTATTTGCAACTCTGAGATCACATTGACCGAAAAGAACATACAGTTGATAAACAACTTATAGGAAGGCCTGTTGAATATAAATGTAACATTCTATAGATCCTGCTTTCGATTCGTGTCTATGATATTGAGAAGCCCAAGCAATCCTGTTCCTGGGAACTGTGGATCCAACCATCTTAATTCTTATGATGTAAAACCATATATAATATAGTTCTGGGGCGCGTCTGTGCATACACCATGCTTATACTAATTAACTTATTATTAAGGATCAGAACCTGTATAAGTAAGCAAATTTGAGTCCCTTTGAAATTGTTGAAGTTTATTCCTGCTGTGTGACCTGTCTATTGACAAACATTTAGGGCTATGCCATCTTTTCAATCTACACACATTAGAGTTCCGCCTCTTTTTGAAAAATCCTGATTCCTGACCATGAGTAAAGAGCTCTCATTGGTTCAGAATAAACCTGACCTACTTAAACCTGTAGGATGTCGGTACCGCGTCCCTTGCACCATCCTGGCGATGCGATGTACGCGACAGTTTAAGTATCATCTATCGAAACCCGGACGCCACCACCGCCGCCGGCGGGCGGCAAAATTAAATCGCCATAGACTTACTATAGGATTACTTTTTTAGTCAGCCGCCAATTTCGGTAGGGCCTCCGAAATTGGCGGCCGTTACAATTTGCCAGGCCGCTAATGGCGGTCTCAGGTCGGATGGCATACGAAAAATTATGAAATTGGCGCCAAGAATGGCGCATAGACCCCGCCAATGACGGGGTAGTATCCTGTGACCCTTAGAGCTGCCATTACCATTACCATTACTGACTAGTTTTTTTGCTATAACTTTTCTTCTAGTTGGAGTATTTTCACAAGCTAAAAAACGTTATGACCCTTATGTCAAGACCTATGAATTACATAAGTGGGTCAGGGGGCAGGGGAAAAAATGCAACTTGGGGAACGGACTAAGGCATAATGAATTGGATGAACAACAAAAAGTAATTATAATCAATTGGGTCAGAACAAAATGACAACTGTAAAATGTATTTCTTTTTTAATTTCTGAGTCAAAAAAGGAGTTTTCAGACTTTAGTTTTTAAAAATATTAACTCCAGATTAATAAAAGTATGGTTGGAATGAAAGCTGGGGTTGAGAGGAATCCAATGAGATATACAGATACAGGATTCCAGCTATATTTAATGAAATACAGTCCCCAAACCCCCATTTCTGTGATTTAGCACAAATGAAAAATCTACACCAACTGTTGCCTTTTAATTGAATAAAAAATCTAAATGTGAAAAAAAAAATTCTCATCACAGACTCTACCAAGCTGCCCTGAGTACAATATTCAACATTAATATTCCCAATTTCCTATAATATCAGCAATATGTCTAGTTTATTCACAAAAAATAATAAATCAATAGAAGCAATTTTAGAAATATTAAGAATTTTCAGCCAAATGACGACCAATCGGTGGAATTGCTCATATGTATACATACATGTATATACATGTATGATGCATATATGTATGAATGTATACATGTGCACATGTGCATATACTGACCCACTTTGCCAGTGATTTGGGGGGCAAGATTTAGAGGGAGAAATTGGTCCCCGACTTTGGCGGATTGTGGCCGTCAAGTGCGGCATTGTGGCCGTCATAAGTTTGGCGGCCGCTGACGGCGGCGGTGGCGTCCAGGTTTCCATATTATCCACCATTAATACGCCTCTATCGGAGCGTAAATAGCACCGCGATTCTAGCGGAAATGATAATAAATTCCCCCAGGCGGCGATTCGTCGTTGGTGACCCTTGGAGGTCAGGGGGCGGTCGTTCTGGGTACGAACACCAGGCGGCTGGTGTTATCAAAGCCCATTAATGAAAGCGGATGAGAATGGCGATGCTTTGAGAGAGTTAAAGCGGGCGTGGCCACCAGGCGTTTGATCCCATTCAGCAGACAGTACGCCAGCGTTGATAATGATCCAGCGTGACGCAAACTAAGGTGACTGATGGCATGATCTGTTACCAACGGTACAACCATAGATAGATATTATGCTGGCATGTACACACCTGAATTGCAATTCGTGACTATAGCCTATACCTTTGCAGTTAACCTATTGGCCGCTCAAACCTCTAAGGAATAGATAGACAAAAAATGCCACGATGCGTCGTTTCCGCTGATCGATAATTGGGTCAGTGTGTGTGCGTATAAAGGGGGTTCCAATATCCATATCATATTTGATTGTATAATTTTAG
This sequence comes from Sthenelais limicola, assembly GCA_942159475.1. Taxonomy (NCBI): domain Eukaryota; kingdom Metazoa; phylum Annelida; class Polychaeta; order Phyllodocida; family Sigalionidae; genus Sthenelais; species Sthenelais limicola. The sequence goes on along the minus strand of OW804096.1, from coordinate 107,263,370 downwards.
TTTAAAAAATGTTAAGGGATGCTAAGTATTGGTCCTTTTTTATTTTGCCTTTTGTCAGTGTAGTCATGTCTGAGAAGCAATTTGTTGTCCTAATAACGGCCTTTTCTGACCATAAAACTGTTATTCCCTGTATAAATGTGAAGAAACTGCGGTCTTCTTACGTTTCTCAGCGCAATAAATCATTTCTGCAGGTTCTGAAATAAAATAATGACATGTGTTGTATTACTAAAAACATCCTCAACCGAATGGTAGAAATGCCATATCCATTTTCACTGAGGCTATTTATATTAGTAAGTGTGTGCGCCCTCACTTATATTATTATTACTTTGACGATGCAAGACCATTTACTTTTGACTTTATCACTGTATACATAGCCCCCTATACTAAAGTGGATTAAATGTTGTATAGATCATCACCTAACAGTGTCAGTGCCTTGCATGTGCTTAAGAGCATCATTGGTGGGTTTTTTCATTATAAAGATTGAATTATCCTTATTTATATGCTCAAGGCAATATGTTAATTATCTCATTCATTTACCATATGTTTTTTATTTGATCATTATTTGATTACTGAATAAAAGTTGGTATATGTATATAACGCTCCACTTCCTTTAGTATACATGTATACGTATACTGAGTAGGTACCTTGAACAAAAGTGTTTAATGAAGGATACATGGTTTAATGAAGCCCGTAATGCATTGAACTGCGAAACAAATTCCTGCAAATGTCGATTAGACATGACCTTCAATGAGGTATGCATTTACTGATTTTAAAAAACACGCACTATTAAAGCTAGAAGCTGACTAGGATCATGTCGGTCATTGTGCTTTCGTGGCAAATCAGACCACTTGGCAAAATGAAACTACTGTGCATATATAGCAAGGGTGAACTTATAGCTTTGTCATTATCCCAGTTACGAACGGTTGTACTATCCAATTGCTCTCGAAAGGTATCTCCATATTTCTCTCTGGATAAGATCGTTAGTCTCTCTGACATTGAATAGGATCGGAGTGCCTGCCCAAACGCAGGCTCACATCACTCAGTCCTAACTCCCCTGTCATCCCCTGAACAGCTTTGGCAGCTTAATTACAGACACGGGGTTCCCGCCCGTTTTGTTTTGGGATCTCCACAGATTGGCTTGTCATCATCTGACGCAGATTTTGGATTATTTCTAGGCGCATGGATGGGAACTTTCCACTGAATGAAGAGGCAGAGCAATGGTTTTGTCTCCCAACCTCGACCGCTCAGGGTCGTGGATGATTGATGGGAGGAGAAAGACAGAACGAAGTATCCAATAATTAGGATAGAGTATTTTTATTCTTCTCCCATATTGCCTGCGAGGAATACTATGCCAATTTTAGTTGAAAAATGTGTTAGCACGTTTCGAGAATTGCTTCCAGGGAAATGTCTAATTAATGTTGTTCCGCATGCTTCAATTCCTGTAGCAAGGGTTTTGTTTACGTGATTTCCAATCAGGCAAATGACAAAGTTTTTGCTCTTGGCAAATCTTTTATTTTGGGAGTTGTTTTTAAATCACAAGTCATTAATTAATATTGAGCCCAAAATTACTGTTAAAATCAGGTCCGTTTTTCATTGGTATAATATTATATGCTTTACTATTTGTTATTGTTATCCTCTTAATTGTGCCTCATTTGAACTCATCCCACAACCACACTGAATTTAATGGTTACAGCAAAGATGTCCAACTCTTACTAAAGTAACCCAAAGTATGTGCAAGGAGATTTCCTCTATTTCAAACAAAATTAAAAGATCTGGCCTGCACGCGTATTGTCTCCATTTACATCTTCCTGTCTGTTATCTTGTTAAAATCGCAATTGGATGTTTGGTCGGAAATGGTGTCATTATTCCTTAAGTTGGGTTCCATTAGGGCAGCGTAAGGAGGGGAAAGGAAATCAATCTTGGATTTTAAAATGTTGCCATGAAAAAAGGTCGGCTGACTTAAGATGTAAAGAGAGTGGGAAGAGCATGACTCGAGTGGGAGTGTTTAAGTTTGCCTAGAATCGATCCATATAAGATGGCCGTCAGGAAAATGCTTGTTGATGTGGATTGGTCACTCTGGGGTTGAGATGGGCGGTAGATAATGGATTATTGACCAGATACCTCATGCCTGGTGTGGTTAACCAAGCGACCCTGTATTGATCCTTTGACATATAGATCTCGCTGAAACAATGGGAACAAGATAGGTCAAGTCAAGGGCCATTGTCCATTACTTCCCTTATCGTTGCCTGGGCACCGCCGTTTCTCGGATGAACAATGGCATTTTAGCCCTGAAGATTATATGATCCATTTCCAGTATGATATGTTGCATATGGAATAACATTCATTCCTCCCTGCCACCGCGCTTGCTGCACATCCAGCCAGCATTATACCAAAGACCCGCAATTCCACATCCAGATCATAGGCTAAGTTCAGCTGCAGCTACTTCGGGTGTGTCATACTGCTATACATGTAGATTGAATCAAAATATATTTGTAACGTACCTTAACTCTTAACCAAACCGCAATTCTCCACGCCAAAATAATGTGTTATTCTATTGTAACTGATCTGATGTGATTTTACGATTGAATACAAAAATAAACATGTGACTTTTTAATTTGTGATGTGAGAGAATCGCCTGCCTTCCTACTTTGCTTAGCAATTCTAGTCAAACATTTAATTTTCAATGGAAAATGTGGTACCGCTGTACCTTTCTTGCCTCTATAGCGATTGCTAACTTTACCTTTTGCAATATACTAAAATGGTAGTTCGAAATATTTAATCAGGAATGGGTGTCCGTCTGATGTTAAAATCTTTCTCTTAGCGAACAGTTTTGTTTCATTCACACATTATCATTAGTATTCCTTGGTTCCTTGGAAACTTCTAACCATAAGCATAGGCCTATATATCACAAAAGGACATTTTGAGTATGAGTAATAAAGTATGCGGTCTGCAGAGTAAGGCTCATGAATAAATGATATCGTCCGTAATGGAATTTTTAATGGACTGGATCTAAACTATAGATATTACAATCCGAGGGAGCTTTCAGAATTTCAAACGGGCTGGGGGGAAAGGTGAAAGCGATTATCTTAGGCCTGGACACGCCGTCCTACACTTTTGGTCATTCTGATGAGAAAGATGTGCAGACAGGCTCAAGCAATGAGCCCCAAGCTACAATAAGTCCTCACTGCCATGGCTAATGAAGCGCTCACGATAAGCACACATAGCCCTCCGTGGTGCGGCAAGGAAAGAATGGTATTGGCAAAGATGGATGGACCCGATGGTCAGTGGGTGTGTAGACATTCCTACGGATGGTGTAGCGCCGGACCGGACCATTTGCAGGCCTGGTCATCCAGGAAAGCCAGTCTGTAGACTTGAGTATTCGTTTCAAGCCAATGCTGGAGCACGTGTCCACCTGGCGGGCGTTTCATAATTAACGCAGCGCTCGGTAAAAAACGGAACGCAGCGATGGTCTGGTAACGACCAAAATAGCGCGCGTTCGTTAGTCCCATTTCATAAAGCCTGCGTTAACCATGTGTTAATCAAGGTGTCGTTCGTCAAGCTAACAACCGATTTTAGCGTCCCCAGCGAGCGCTAGAAGAATTCAACAATACGCCATCTACCTATAGTGTGGGAACCAAATTAGCGTAGCACATCTCTACCTTCACTACAAGAGACACACACTATTGTTTGTGACGACGCAACATAGGTATTTGGCGACGCAACTTAAATGCGCCCGCAATTTGGCGACGCAACGTGTTCGGCATAGAAACGCTCCATAGCAACAGGCCAATATGTCGATGTCAACGCCACCCACTGAATAGGGGAATTTGCATAGCCACCAGGAACTAAACTTGGTAATAAAAAAGGGAAAAATGGACCCAAATATCTAATTGGGGGACCTTTGGCCAAGGGGGCTTCTGGACTAGGAGACTAATACTCCATTCGCAATTGCCTAAATGAGCAAATCCACCATTTGGTCGTCATTTGACCCTACAATCATCTTCTGCTTATTTGAATGGGAAAAAATTATGACAGACATTTTTCGATAGTGTTATCGTGTCCGCCCGCCAAAAATACATATAATATATGTATTTTTGGCGGGCGGACACGATAACACTATCAAAAAATGTCTGTCATAATTATATATCCGAATAGATTTATTCTAAATATATTATATTTAGAATAAATCTATTCGGATATATAATTATGTTCATGCTGTGGAATACTAGTTATCAAAGTAGCATTTGGGCAGCTATGCTGTCAGCGTCACGTGAGTATTGTTACTCTACCACATTCAATAAATATTAGGAATTAATCATTAATAACATCCATACACATGAAATGGGGGACATACTTCATCTTAAATACCATGAATCCACTCAGGATCTTCTTGTTAGGAAGGTAAGGAGAGAAATGCTGACATATATACTATGGAAACCCTTTGTTGGGACATACAGACAACCTGTATCCCTAAAAACCCTAAAAATGTTGCCTCTAATTTTTTTTTTTTTTTTTTTTTGGACGAATTTTATTCAGGTTGGATATACTGGCTATGGCCAGGGAAACTTAATGTGGCTCGGGTCAGACCCGGTCTGCCTCCACACCCTGAAATATTAATTATTACAGTTTGAACAATAAGTGTGTGAGAATCACAAATCAATTTAAAAAATTACATTTGAATAAGAAAATGAAATGATGGGGGGGGGGGGGGGGGGGGACGGAGGAAGGTAGAGGGGAAAAAGGGGGAGAGTTAGTTTATGGAATGAGATGAGGGTGAGTGGGGAGTGGGGGAGGTGTGTATAGGGGGGAAATGGGCAGTAATAGTAATCTTAACAATATTAACTCTTCAGGTGATAGTTCAGTGTGGGGTAAGCCTCAATACTTGGGGTAACATCAAGTCGTTAGTTAACAGTTCCATTTTCAGCCTTGTTTTGAAAGCTAAGGGAGTCGGTAACGTTTTGTATTGACTTTGTAAATTATTCCACCATGCAATCCCAGCATAGCAGAAGGATTTCTGGTACAGTGCAGACATAGGTCTGCTTAACTCAAAGTTTAATCGTCGATCTTCTCTGAAATCATAGTTCTCGTCTAGATGTCGGAGTTCCAACCATGGTATTCTACAGAAGTGTAGCTGCTTATAAAGAAATTTCATAACATTGAAGAAAATTCTCTTTCCTACGGTCATGGTATTTGATATATCATGTAAATCATTGACATTATGCCAGCGTGGTTTTTTTAATGCGAAACAAAGTGCTTTATTTTGGAAGATTTGTAGTTTACTAAGGAATTTTTGACCTGTATTTAAATAGCAGATATTACCGTAGTCCAGGTAACTTAAGACCATGGTTTTTACCAAGAGAGATCTCGTACTAGTATCTAGAGCGTGTCTGTTGATATATATGTTATATAGGCGATCATTTGCTTTTTTAATTATATTAGTTGCCATGTCTTGGAAGTTTAATTTGGAGTCAATTGTGACTCCTAGGTAATTACTCGAACAGATCTTAAATTCACCTTCATGAACAACCAATACAAGTATTGATGTCAACTTAAAAAGAAAACGAGGAGGATTGAAGGTTATATATCTAAGTATATATTCTAAGATGGGTTGTATATATGTGTATATGAACAGAGGGTCAATGACCTGTGAGGTACCTGTGAGGTACACTCTAATCCATATACATGTGCATATATTTCTTTTAATTATTTCTAATTTAGATTCTCATTTATGTTAAAATATGTACCATTCTGATGTGCTCTTATCAGCAGAATTCCAGTCACAGTCTCTCCCAAGCTGCCCTGAATAAAATATTCATTATTAACTTTCCCAATTTCGTCTAGTTTATGTACGAAAAGTAATAAATCAATAGAAGCAATTTTTAAAAAAATAGAAATTTTCAGTTCTGGATGGCCAAATGACGACCAATTGGTGGAATAGCTCAAATATATGAATTTTTATTTGATACTTTTTTCTAAAATAATGAGGGCCTAACTCAAAAATCGTTGCGTGGAACAGATATAGCTTCCAATGTCCCCTACAATGATACCAAGGGTTGATTATTGCTATAGGCTTGGCAAAAGAGTTTACCTTGGGTTATGGGACTGGAAATTCTGTTAATGTAGAGAGATTTATTTCCGACCAAAAAAGTGACTAAATTGGCTGATAAAAGGCTGTTTTTCTTCCTTGTACGGAGATAAGTTACTAATGTTAGTATTCGTAACATTTTAGATGACACAATGCAACGATTATATTAACATTATGTAAATGAAAAATTCCGCGCTATATCAACGCAACGATTTCTGCGTTGCGCTGATTAACCACAATAGTTGTTCATTACCGAGCGCTGTGTACAAATTTGTCATTGCGTTGAAGCATTATGAAACGGAATACTGTTGTTAAGGCTAATAGCGCGCGCTGGTCTGGATTATGAAACGCCCGCCTGGATCCTATTATTGGTTCAAGTAAATGCGAAGAGACTGTGGTGGAAATGCCACAATTTGTTATTAAGACAAAACACCCAAACCTTAATTAGTCTCTTCTAGGTGAATGCACTCTCATATGAAATACGCCTAAGCAAGAATTGCCCCATATATATTAAAATGAACAATCGTTATAAGTTGCAGGCAGATGTATAGACTATTTGTTATTTAGACTGTATTGTATAACTTATATATGTACATGTATGGAAGACGGACAAAATTGGCCCTAGTCTCCTTTTTTATAACATTTTTACCCATCCGAGTCACATATAATAAGAAAAGAAGAAGAATACATTTCTATTGAAAAGACACTTCCCTTTTTATGTCACTTTCTGAAACGATAGAGTTGCTCAATAGTAGAAGTAAGTGATAGCGGAGAAAGGAAAATTGTATTCTTAAAGTGGAAGACCAGTAAAAAGAATCCTTGACACTCGGCAACCACCGCTTTTGAAAAAAGCCGCCATCGGCTAAGTAAAGAGGAAAAAAGACGTTGCACCGGAACCCTAAACTAACGCAATAGGACATGGATCACCCTTACAGATGGCCCTGCCCAACAAATAGATGCGCGTTCAGCTTTTCCTAACTTGTCAGTCCTACCGTATATTAGTAGCAACATTATTAGCTAGTGATTACTGGAACAATATTGTCTAGAAAAGAAGATATAAGCCCATTTACCTCCTTCGAGGCCTGTGTTATGATTTGGATCGAGCGCCATTGCCGCGTTTTAGTTCACGGAAAACCCACTGCAGTATCCCCAGCAGCACTATATAGTTGCGTAGTTACATAAACTGACACCAGCGGCGCTACCTACTGCATCCGCCATCACAGACCAAAGCAATACCCATGGTCCAGGAGGAAAACAACGACGGATTTTGCCTGTGATATTCAAGGTAGAAACTCCGCGATTATCCCAATAAATAGCAAATGATATATAGAATCTGATCCTAAATTAAAATGTCTGCAGTCGATCTAGAAGATCGGCTGCAGACCTCATCAACAAAACACCTGACAACCCTTGCCTGTGTCCCCGGCATAGCCGGGAAACTCCCGGCTGGTTTGCGACGGCCGTTTTTGCGACGATCCTTTATTTTTAAATACAGCCGGGATATATAGACATCTGGCAACTTACATATATTATGGCATCTTATTAAACTAACCATGGAAAACACTCCTACCCTCGCGCGGTTACTTTCTAGACCTTCGGCACCCCCTGCTTCTTCCCTTGGAAGAAGTCAGAATGACTCTTATTTACAGTCAGAACCGGTGCTCAGATAACTAGTGTCCAACGATTTTGCTCTTCTTCCACACCCTTCCTTATGCACCTGTATTCAATAATTTCCCTGGTGAGAATGTCTATTGACGCATGGAATACTCAATTTAGGCCATTGGATACAACCTAGCGTACTTAGATTTTTCGATTCTGGTAGCAACACTTACACAATCCGTCATCGTTTTCACGGCAACACTGCATCGGTGGGCATCGACGGCCATTATTCATGGCATGTTGAGGCAAACCTAGTTCATGCACATGACGCCAGGACCAACAAACTTACTGAAACTAACACTAGAGGCGCCCCCGCAGAACACCTACACCAGTGCTGTGGGTGTTCTGGCCATCAAAACAAACGCATAGGGAATCATATGATAGCTGAGCCGGGTGGGTGGGGGGTTATTCATTGAAAATGAGAAAAAGAATCCATACATATAACAGTAAGTAGCCACCGACTTCCTCTGCATCAACATCTTTCTAGCGGGCCCACACTTTCCTGGACCGGAATTTTCAAAGAAGGCAATAAAAAGAAGGCATTTTATCGCCGACAGTTCATATTGTTGCGATCTACAATGCTTCTTTAGTTTAAGATGCTAATATTCTCCCTATATGGTGTGCATTTTCATATACTCTCAACGATGTCATCCGAAATGGCACGCTACACATTTTCGTCCTTTTGAAAAACGATCTTATAGCTACATGTTATATACAACTATGGGAAATACTAGATAATATAGATCTCCCTAGTAAAATTACAATAATACATGGACAGAATTACCTGGAGTCAGAGGCGGAAGTGATATGCAATATTAGCGGAGGTTGACGATGGTAGCCGGAAACTGATTCGCATTGAATATCAGTACCACTACACCGATGATGTAAGGGTTGTTTTGTGCATGTGTAGTGAACCGCAGATTTGTGGGGTCACAAGTCACAGTGTTGCGAAAAGAAAACCAGACAAAAGATAATTCGTTTGCACCAAGTTTTATTTAACTCAGAGTATCACAGGTTTATATGCAACAGTAAGTGGTAGTGCTTGATTTGAACAACAGAAGAATCTCAGTCCACTGGCGGCATAGAAGACTGGATCCCCTTGCAGGGCAGTTGTATGCCCCACCTAACGTCCGCCGGAGGGTGTCTTCAGCGACAATGTTTGTGTAGTCGTATGTCGCCCCCAGTCAGAACTGGCTGGGAGTTTGTATTGTGTCCGGCTCTGTCCTTCGCTGCTGCTAGGTGTTGGTGGTATCGACACAGCAGCGATGTTGATGTTGATGTTGATATAGCATTAATACCCGAGGTTTTGGGTGGTCTGAGTGGTCTGTTGCCTGGTGGACAATTCGGGAGAATCCCCACCAGGCAACAGACCACTCAGACCATCCAAAACTGAGGGTATTAGTGCTTTTAGACGCGGTTTGGCCAGATTCGACTGTTATTTACCACTTACTGACTTTGATTTACCAGTTCTTTCGATACTCCCCATTCCTTACCAGAACTTGCCGGAAGTGATTGCCATGGTCTATTGTGACAAAAATACACCCCAGAATCTGACCAAACCGGTTCTAATGAGTGGTAGGGAAAGCTAGATGACATAGGGTCTGCCTAGGCCCAAGGAGATTACATAAGCCCTAGACTCTCTTGTACGGCAGGTTATTTGTGGAAATCGCTAGCGTTACTGGCATGTCCCACGCCTTCCAGCGACTACGAAAGGTTTCGAACCACTGGGGATCTCTTAGACGAGACCAGGGCGGGTGGACAACTACCAATGTGAGGCAAAGGCTGGCCCAACCTAACTAGCAGTGTCCCCACCCCATAGGTATGGTAGTTTTGGAGGGTCCCTTCACGGTGCAGGCACCGCCTCCCTCATTGTTTCGACCAGCTGGATAGCAGTCAGAGTGGCACCATTTGTGTTGTACATGGTGCCCTGTTCATCAATTACGATGATCATTTTGGCAAGGTTCTCTTTAGCCTGCTTTTCCTCTTCTGCATGAAGCAGAGCCTCATCCAGGTGAGCCTGGACTACTGGGTCGTCTAGTGACGCCATCTTCTCTGTGAGTGTGGGACCCACATTGAGGAGCTTGCGAGGCGGGGGAGCTACTTCCATCACCTCAGGAGTCCCGTCTTCCTTCCTAGGCTGCTTGGCTGCTGTCTCCATGTGTACAACCTTGGGAGTTTTGTCGTGATTAGGCACTCGTGGGGGTACACGAGGACCAGCGAACCTGTGGGGGACCAGCAAACCACACCTCCCTAGCATGTATACTTTCCATACGTCCCATATGTTAAAGTTTCCTCCCTGAGCAAACTCAAGGTGGAAACTCCAACTCCTACGTGGTTCTAGCCCCTATCACCATCATTTCCTCCACAGAACCGGCCTGTTCTTAAACCGAAGCCATGTTCCCCATGGGATTATCCAATGGGAATGGGGCCGCGTCCAATAATTGTGCTCTTCAAATTGGCATGGAATGAAAGGCCTCAACCTTGGCTCGCAGTGCTTTGTTCTCATGTTGTAAGTATGTAGACACCTTCTGGAGAACATTGATCCTGGTGCACAGTTGTACCTGCCACCCCAGCGACTTTCGAAGATCTTCACAGAGTTTCTTGATCTTGGTCTGGTGATTCACGGTTGACATTATCTAACGGCTCATATGTGGCCGCGATGCCGTCACAAAAGGCCTTGAGGGCTTCATTAACACTACCGCATAGTGTTTCTGTGCCTCGCTGTACCAAGGCACAAGCTGCCATTACAGCTTCCTGATCCACGGCGGTTGGAGGGGCGGATACGGTGATCGCAAGCAGTTGTACCATCCCTGCCTGCTCACGTACAGCCGTTGCAGATGGTGTAACCTTCGTCTGAGTTGCATGGCCCTTCGGTGGAGAGAGGGTAGGGAAGTCGTCAACCAAAGTGTTGGCATCTTTCCCATCCCACGCATTGCCTTTCGGCAGCAGGGCTGGCACGAATTTCACCTTGGATGAATCCTTGGAGCTACCCGAGCCTGACTTTTTAGTCTTTTGTCTCTTGGACTTTACCACCATAGCCTTGTCAGCTTTGCATTTACAAGCCTTGTCACAAATCTCAGAATCTTTAGGGTACTTCAAAGTCAACTCGTCGCGCATAACCCGTGTGAGCACCAGGTTATACACTCCAGGAGACATATGAAGAGTTTCCTTAAAACCGTACTGGATAGTGAACTCGCAAGGCAAGCCATGGAAAGCAGTTGCCATCTTCTTTATCGCTTTTCAGCCTGTGATTAGACCGCCCTGCATGTCTAACCAAGACTGCTTTCCAATCACACATGTCAGAGACACACCACCTGGCAACCCAACTCTAAGAATCGAAACTGCCAGTTGTTTGAGCTGGTTTTGGCACATGGCAAAACGGATACAGCCCCTCATGTTAACCATTTTGATTTATAGTTACTATGTCTTAAATTCAAACTGTCAACTCTTCAAACTTTCTCCTTAGTGTTCTTAATGCTGATGTTACCCCGATACATTATACATTTCATACAAGAATATCATCACATATTGAATAATTCCACTTGGAACATTCAAGACCTGTGAAAGGGCTACAGCGATGTACATGGCATGAAAACTTTAGGCTTGCAACTCTAGCATGCAAGTGAACATTTCACCTAATCTCCTAGAAACACAACACAATACAAAATATATATCGGCATGATCCCAAGAGTCTAAGCAAAATTCTTGGAGTTCTGGATTTTAATCCGCGAAGGTTGTAATAGCCAAATTAGAGTAAGTGTGAGCTCCTGTACTGCTTCACACTTGCTCCTTTCTGCTTGACTGACTTCCCCCGGGGCAAAGTCTTCCCGGTCGCCTAGGGTCAGCAGTGATTCCAGTAGGTGGCACCACTAATGACGTCACCATCCTAGAAATTACATGTGGCGAACACACAAATAGCTGTATAAATGTATGAACTGGTATTGTAGACTAAGAACTGGTAATCCGATCCGATAAACATTGTTTGTTTTCATGAGACTAATCACATTGTATCAGCATCAAAATCGTACAACGACACTAGACGATGAATGTCATTTAGAGAAATAATGTAAAAAGTATACCATCAATTAATTTGTTATATTCTCATCTGTATTTTGTAGTAGGCACCCCATGAAAGATAGCTGCGTGGCCAGTTATGCATTTTTTCTTCTACTTGATTAAATGAAATATTTTGTTAAATGTGTATGCCCAATAAAAATATTTAAAAAAAAAAATGTTCAAACAATACGTGTATAAATACATGGTTTTCATATTCTTTTCCAACTGTTCTGTCTACACCGATCTCAACATTCATGTATGGTGGGGGAAAAAGGCGTGAAAGTCTCTTGTATCTTACTACAAGTCAAGATTGCCGTATTCAGTCCTAGCGAGGTACTGTCTATTTACATGGAACCATACAAGCAGTTTCTACAATCAACTTTACCCAGCTATTGCCGTATAGTGGCTGGTCATTACCGAGGACTCCACTCTCGCTATGTATTGACCAGAAGACTTCTTATTATGTACTTTTTTCCTAACCCATGCTTTTGCACGGCCAGGTTAGCAGACAAACATTTTCCTCATTAATGGGTCACCTTGTGCGATGATTCAACCAGCCTCAAACCTAGCTGGTTTCTTTACCTCACACTTCCTGGGACCCCATACACCACTCTCTGGTGTCTTATTAGGACTGGGTCTCCTGTGTCCTTAGTAGCCTTTTTGACGTTTGTGCTTGAATGAGCAGTTTTTGTGTTCTCGCTAGAACCCTTCGCAATTGTAGTTTGAGCTGTGTCTTCACTTTGATCAAGGCCTCAAGATCCTCTATGAAGGCCGACCTGGAGTGAAAGTCGAGGCCATCATGAGGTACACCATGGATTAGATCAGCTGGTGTGTACAACTCAGTTCCAAACAGTACCGAATATAGTGTACACCCCGCACTTGTGTGTATGATATTATTTTTGCACTGGCAATGCACAAATCCCAGTCTACTGCACCATAATCCACGTAACACGAGAGCTGTTCTACTAACACATGATTGAAACATTCCGCTAATCCATTGGCCTGGCGCCTATATGGAAGAGTGGTTTGTTTAATCGTACCATAGAGGTTACAGTGTTCTTTGAATAACAACCCATCAAACTCTAGTCCTCCATCGGTCCGGATTGTGTTTGGTGCGCCGAATCGCAATATCCAATTTTGGAAGACTGCCCAAGTGACCATAGTCGCCTTGTGATCAGGCAGGCAAATTGACTCCGGTTGCACCCAGTTCAAACTGTGTGTTCCCTCCCTCGGGCACAAGTCTTACTCGTACGTCTTAGGACTCACGACTCCAGATTTCTCTGAATTCATTGCTTTCGCTTGTCAGGTGTGTGAGTTTGACGTTTTGCTCTATCAACACTATCATACAACAAGTTGTATCATCCACAAGGGGCTGCTCATGCATAGATCTTTCAGCTATACATTGGACTTCTGGTGAGACAGGCGTTTTTATGTTTCTTACCAGGACGGTGCTGGATAACACCCTTATTAGTGACACCATATTGAAGATCTAGTAGCCATCGAGCAAGCATATGCTATGGCTCCTTAAAGGTCATAAGCCACATCAGGGATGAATGGTCCGTGAATACTATGCAATCTGCACCATACATATAATGTTCAAACTTCCGTATGTATTAAACAACCGCCAACAAGGAGAACCATCCATTTGAGTTTCCGATTCACAAGGCGCAATTGCTGCACAAGTATCAGAAAAATTGTCCACAACCTCATAAGCAGATATGCCACGGGCGTCACTCGTGGCACGATTATTGGAATTCCAGTGGGGTTTATAATGGGAAGCTTGTGGCACTGGATAGACAATATATATGTATCGCAACCCTCCATGAGTCCATCCATCATTAACCCAGCATCCAACTCCATAATATAGCTGACCGCAAGTAGCTCCACATCCACTGACGCGAGTTTTACCTCGAACGCTGCAAGCCGCACATCCTCCGCCAGAAATGCAGTGGACACAGCACCCTTTCGTCGGCATCAGACTTTGTCTCTGCTGCCCTCCAAGAGTAGTGGGCCCAGACCAGTCATGCTAGTATTATAGCGCCACATGAAGTCTTGGCCTAGCACAGCATCTTCACTGTCTAAACACTCGACCACCGGACAAGCATTCGGGTACGAATGCCCTGCGATCTCCAAGTCAAAGACCGCATATCTTCTTGTCACTGTAGTACTGTTTGTATGTGGATTGACCCACACCTGTGAAGTGAACAGGGCAGGGTTACGAATTAGAGAAACATAGAATTTGGCAGACACCAGCGAGGTAGTTGCACCAGTATCATACAAAAACTCTCCTCCCTTAGTACCCATTTTAATTGGTATCACTTGAAAAAAAATCGTGTTTACACCATGAGTATCTGCATCGGAAATCTGGTGTATCGGCACTCCCCACTGTGTGAGTATCTGCGTGTATCTCCAATTGGCTTTGTGTATCTGTGTGTATACAAAGTGCAGTGGCGTATCTGCACTTATGAGTATCCTCATGTATCCTCAAACGAGTATCTGCATATATCCACAGTACAGTGGTTTAGTTATTGCATAAACAATGACTGGGGTGGGCTTATGTTACATTAGATGGTGCAGAGACCATGCTACTGCTCTGACTGTCAGTGTCCACTATACTGTGATGGTCGACGAGATGGCAAGCTTGCTAGGGAAATTATGGCTGTCACGGTCTTCCTCTTTGCATGTATATATACACATATATGTATGTATACTTGTGCGTGTATCTAGATATATTCAAAATATATTAAGATAAAATCATATGTGATGTGTTACAGGAAAATGAGCTCATCCTATATAGAGTATATTTGGCTACTTTACCAACGATTGCAAATAAATGTACAAATAATTGCCCAATAATCATATGAGATGAGGAAAGCCGAATAAATATGTTGGGGTATTTAATACAATTTAAATTGTGTAAAAGGCTTAAATAGTTTTTGAGTAATAAGCATAAGTATTCGGATATAATTGTAGACATTATTTCGGCGAATATCTCATCCCATAGAGTATATTTTATAGCTACTTTACCAACGATTGCAAATAGAGGTACAAATAATAGCTCAACAAGCATATGATGTTAAGACAGTTGAGTAAATATGTTGGGGTATTCAATACAATTTGAATTGTGTAAAATGCTTAAATAGTTTGTGACGTATGACCATAAGTATTCTTAATTGTAGACATTATTTCAGAAATAAACATGTTGAGGTATAAATGAAAGTATGTACCTTCGCCCTCTCTCTCCTCTCATGGACATGGCACTGTGTGCCAGACCTAGGGCTCGCAAGGCCTGTTGGGATTTCTTTGTAACCAAACACTAGTATTCCCGAAACCTATTATTATTATGGAACTTTTATTCAGGAAACATATACATAGAGCAATATAAATCAGGAAAAGGACAGAATTCGATCTCCACTGGAGTTCTTCCGATTAGCCCCTTTGAAAATAATGATATAATTATAAAGAGATACAATTGACAATAATAGTTCAGAAATAAAGGTTACCAATATAATAGTGTTGTCGGAAGTCAATTTCAACTGCTTACCCTTGATATTGGGTGTATACATTGTTTACCTTTATCGGATGTACATTTCAACGTTTGTCCTTGATATATAGTGTACATATTGCTTTATATCGAAACACTTATTTGTTATAATATGATAGTTTAGTTTGCAATTTTGTCACTACAGATTTCCTATTTAACTAACCAACTAACTATATATAAATATTAATTTTACATGATATCCATTATTATACGTGCACTTCTCTTCAGACATTGACACAATTCCTAGACTTGTATAAATGATAATGAATAGGTTTATTTATTGAGAGGTTAGATGTCTAAGTCACAGCGATTCTATTATTTCACTTGCTTAGTGCTTCTAGTAGCATGAATACATGCTCTAAATCACAACACTGTATATTGACTGATGTGTAGATATTTCATGCATATATGTATGCAGAAAGGACGTGTAGGGCTCTACTATGTGTACTAATGGTTTTGACTAATTCTTTATTCTGACATACCTGTGAGATCTGCAGTTCAAATATGTGTATAAATCGTCTGCACAAAATGCAGATCTTCTTATTGAAGTTATTGAAGTGATCTATATGATGAATATAATATAGCTTGTTCATGCGTATGTATAATAATTATTAGAGATTCAGAGAGATGGAAGTCAACCCAGAACAAAGGAGGAAAGGGACTGTTGGGATTTATTTAGGTTTGCTTATTAGGGGTCCGATGCACATTAGCCCTTTATCAAGGAGCTTTGTATTTTATCTTGAGAAAATGCCTTACTGAAGTGCAAAATTGTGTACTCTAGTTGCCACGGGTACCATTGTTGGGGCCCACCCAAGTCAAAAAGTGTGCACCATAATATAAAGTTAGCCTACTTAATTATAAGAGATAATTATTTCGGATTTGTCCTGGATGTATAATGTAATAGGTAGTGTAATATAAGGTTATTCAATAAAATTAGAGAAATCCCTAACATTATATGGGTAGTCTATATCCAAACTATCAACCCTATACCTTGCTATTATGTATGCTTGAATAGCCAAACCAGTCACTTGAATGGGTTGTATACATGCTACTTGTGCAGCTAGGATTGTCTAATGCTGGACATGCATAGTATATATAGAATAAGGAGAATCACATTCTCTAGAAAGACAAACCAACTTCATACACCCAAATCCAGCATGGGCAGCTTGTGTTTATTCAGTAATAATGGGATTAGTTCTGACCCAATTACTTCACTGGGGTTTGCTGACTTACACCAGCATCTGTACCATAAACTTTTAGCTTTAGTCACAGTTCACTGAACACGTGTATCTGCAGTGGGAGACTGGAGATACACAAGGGATACTCCCACTGCAGATACACGGGTATACTCAATACTGCAGATACACGGGGATACTCACTAGTGCAGGTACTCATGGTGTAAACGCGATTTTTTTTCCATACTATCTATCCACAATCACTACCACGTCAATTGGGATTACAGCTTCAGGGTTTGTAGCTAGATTTGTCGGATCTGTGACACGAGTTTGGCCTCCCACAGTTGAGCTTACTGCAAGCAATGCCGCACCACCCTCAGTGTCCATCTTATTCCTGCTAGTATCCCAATCGCCAGTCTCGTCAGTCTCGTCAAACTTGTGGGCCTCGTCATTGCTTCTCTGCGAGACCCCTTTGACTTCTTCCCATCAGGTGCCTCAGCCTTACAACCCTAAGTGACTTAGGCTTAGGTGCTACACAAACACCCGTATGCTGTAGGCGAACCTCAGTAACTTTGTCCTCATCATAGATAACTTTAGCATCCATTTCGGGCATTAAAGACCGCTTTGGAGTGCTGGTGACTTGCACCGGTATTGGTGGATTACGAATCCCCATGCTGTTCTCCATTCGATAATGGTCATTCTCTAGCAGGTGTCAATGATTTCATAAATCCCACGTGTCTAATGCCCTCTGTCCCTGGGGTCATTGGTAACTTAGGGTCATGTGTATTCATCCTAATTGACAATGTATTGCTGGCTGGTGAACCTCTCGTCGCTTTCATAGGAGCAAAGAGAGTCTTTGGACAATACCCGTACTGATGGAATGCAGAGATCATTTCTCTCATAGTGGTAATCGTGACAAATCATCACAATTCCCATGAGGCGTAAAGCGCCTCTATCACCATGTCTCCATTTGTGTGCTCCGGCAGGTGGCTATTTGTGTCCAAGGAACCTAGTGCCTGCGACAAAATCAGCTGGCGATCATCCTCTTCCTTCCCTGAGGTACAAGCTTTCTCCAGTCTGCTTGTTTTCACAGGAGCCTTCACTGGCAAAAGCTTTGTAGGTGTTGGTTGCACCCGAGGTGGAGTCTTAAAGGGTTCTTTGTCCTCCTTGTCTTGCGAAACTGTACCTGATAGCCTTGTCGTCTATGTTCTTTGTATCTTCGACTTGTGGTTTGTGGTACTTTTACAACTAGTGCCCTGGTTAACTCAGCAAGTCCTCTCAACCTGACTGGTTTGTCACTGAATTCCACAGCATAAGCCAATACCTCTCATACACGTGAGGTATGTCAGGGTACCAAGCTGTATGCGCTACTACAGTCTGCTAAGTGCTGTATCACGTTACAAAGACCATCTTCGATTTGCGCTTTCGCGTTTCGTACTTTGAGGCATACAATGTCACCCGGCACACGGCACCAACGCAGTGAACCACAGATTCATGGGGTCGTGAGTCGGAGTGTCACAAAAAGAAAACCAGACGAAAGGTAATTGGTTTGCACCAGGTTTTATTCAACACAGAGTATCACAGGTTCATATGCAACGGCAAGTCGCAGTGCTTGATTTGAACAACAGAAGAATCTCGGCCCGCTGACAGCACAAGCCCATAGTGTCAAGTGAAGACCAAATCCCCGTGCAGGGTAGTTGTATGCTCCGCAGGAGGGTGTCTTCAGCGATGATGTTTGTGTAGTTGTATGTCGCCCCCTGTCAGAACTGGCTGGAAGTTTGTATCATGTCTGGCTGTGGTAGAGATGTCCTTCACTGCTGCTAGGTGTTATTGGTGGTGTTGACACGGCAGCGATGTTGATGTTGATGAGCGGACCCACTACACTTGTTTATTAATGTCACCTCGGCTGATAAACATTATTGAAAAATGAACCTTTATATTTGATTCATGATGAGGCTAGGATGAAAATCAGCAAAGCAGGACTCGGAAGTCGCCGTTGTTGTTATGACTATTGACTATCTGCTTTAACTACTTAAATGAATTCTGCTTTGTCAAGCAATGAACACACTAGAACGCCATATTGCCTGCGTTAAATATCGCTTAAATTGCAACATGCATCTCGACAATATCCAGTCTACCTACATGTATTGAATACGATAAGCTTAGCAATGACGAAATGAAATATGGTCCATAATTTGTATAAGATGTGTCAATTTAGTATATTAAAAAAACAAGCCACAAATAAGCTACGTTGTTTAAAATTCATTTTCATAGATCTTTATTTCGAAAGACACACAAATTTATTGATACATCAATGTGACCAGCAAAGGCTTGGCTATTGCTTTGACATATATAGTTCTTTTACAGTAATACATGTACATACAAGTTGATGATAGAAACATGAATGCATTTTGGCAGGCAATACTTTCCCGCACCGCCTTTCCCTGTTTACAATGTATTTGAACATTCCCCTGGTTTTGTTCATGAGTTATTGGGTAAGATACCATATGGTTTTATATGAGGTCCTTAACCCTGACATAATAATTATATTAGCCCAATCTGTGAATGATCAGGATTTATTATCAAAAACACCAATGTTACACACTCGTTCACTCCGCGATATACGTTTCAGGAATCAAAGCGTTCTGTCTTGAATATGTCATATAACATGATTATTCATTGTAAGGAAGTTGTCACGAACTTACAGTTAATGGTATGTACAAAATATTCTTTGACGTAGAGGAATTATCAAATATTCTCAGGCAGATGGCCCTGATGCTGCCGTTCCGTCTTTGTAGTAATGTCGTTTGTGAGCGATGTTATGATGATGAGCTTTCTGATGAATAAAATATAAAAACAGATTGAGAATGGAAACTTTGCGGTATATTGTTAAACAACAAACTTGTAAGTTTAAGGAATGTATAATATTTTTGGTATCGAAGACGACCAAAGTATGTCCTCTTTGCTATTGTGTAAGACAGGTTTTGAGATAAAGGTAATATATCCTATGGCAACAGCTCGTCATATTGGAAAATAAGGGGTTAAAGGGTGGTCTCCACTGGCTGCGGTAAGCTCTGCAGTAAGCCTTGGGATGGTTTGTGCTGGTTCTGTAGGCGGAGAGGAATGACGAGGTCTTGCCTACATGGATCACTGGCCATGTAGGCAGGACCTCGCCACTTCTCATCATCACAGCACCATCGCAAGGCTTACCACAGAGCTTACCGCAGAGGAGACCACCCTTACCTTGGTAGAGGAGCCCATGAGTCTTACATAATATATTGATTATCCGACAAAACGGCCCGGTCCAAAATGGCGTCAAAGAAATGTAACCTTTCACCAATGGCAGAGGAGGACTAGTAATGGCAGGTCATTGTGTTAACACGGAAAATCCTGTTATAGCAGTACACAGTGAGAATCATGCCACAACTGACTGTAGGTATATACATACAAGTATATGCATACATATTTGTGTGTACGTCTTCTCATAACCAGCGTATTCTCTAACCACTCTTTTCCCCACACATTCCAATATCTACTTTTATATATATATGTTATATTTAAACTATTTAACCATAGAAAAAGGTCGAACACAATGCCACCAGAACTCTTGTCCAATTGAGAAAATAATTTTCGTATCCTCCTATTCATATATATATGAATGGACATAAATTATAACCAGACATGTATAGTATGGTCAGTTCTCACGAAATGGGTACACAGGGGGTATTTTGGGCTAAAAATTTAAATGCATTGAAACTACTTGCCATTACACATAACATCGTACATATATTGAAGGGTTCAAAACAAAAATTGGGCACACTAATTTTAAAAACTGTGCATTTGGAGGGGAATCCATTTTCTTAACGTTGCCACCCCGATGATTTTGGATTGGAACATTCTAGAGGAAATAAGGGTGATTTTTTAAATTTCAATATTTTTGTTCATTATTGTATAACGTTTCAAACTAAATTTTTGGGTGGAAATTGGAAAACAAAGATATTTTTCTATTTTCAGACAGTTCATTTGAAAATCATCTTAATTTTTGGACGCTAAAACTTCAATGACATGGCCTTGTTTTAATCCTTGTCAAATATTCATGATTTCTCAAAATCAATATGATTGTACTGATTCTTATAGTAAAAATACATAGCTTTCTCTTCATATTCAATTTCATTTGTCTCAACTGAAATTATTCTGTTCCAATTTTTCATGTTGCCACCCTGATGCTGCATCGGGGTGGCAACACTAGCTTAATTCAAACCGAAAATAGCAGAATAGATATTAGGTTGAAATTTAAAATTATATGGCATGAACCTCTTAATAGATGCTTTAAAATGACAAAGTTTCATTTGATAATCTATAATTGTGTAGACACAGTTTCAATATGAATGTCGATGGGTTGGCAACGTTAAAACTTCCCCAACATGATCTTTTTTTAATGATTCAGTTGTTATTGAAACAGTTTTCCAAGTATGTGAGTAGATTTAGTATGAATTCAAAATAGAGTTGTTGGAGAAACTTTCCCTAGATATTCATTTTTGATCCCTTGGCAACCACTTTAAAAAAGCATCGGGATGGCAACGTTAAAATTCCCCAATTTTAAAAGTGAATTAAAATAAATTGAAAATATTTTGAAACACTATATTTGTTATGAATGTATAGCCAACAGGTGGAAGCATTGAGTGAGTTAGGCCTACTAATGCGTTTTTTCCTATGTTTACCACCCAAATTCAACTTTGTGACGTAAAAATGTTTTCTATTTAAATTATGAAAAGCATGGGCCTATATGATAAAACAGTTAGCTAACTCGTTAGTGTGAGTCGCTTAGAATATCACAGTCGTTGCTACGCAACTAGTGCTATATTCGCGCTGCTTCAACCAACTGTACAATACCTCAAACTTGTTGATGAAGTTTGCAAAAGTGCTAAAGAACTCTCCCGCGTCCACTCTCTCGGGGTCCTCGCCGAAATAGACCACCATTGCTCGAAACACTTTATCCGTCTCTTTTTGCTCTTCTGTGAGAGCCTTTATGTCATTTGCAGCATTTGATGTAAATTGCTTGTCGACAATTAAGGCAAACAATAAAATCACGGGGATATGAACAATACATTTTAGAACAATGAATCCCGTGAGCAAATAATCCCTAGAGTGTTATTCCTTCCCATTTTAACACAAGAATAACACGTTATTGCAAACATTAGAACAATATCCTCTTCCACGTAATTATAACAGATCGAGGCACCAGGCCGTGCTATGAATTCTAACGATTCACATTATTATCTTGAATTCACCATGCGTAAAGGATACGGAAATCACTTCTTGGAATCTGTCATTTGTCGATAGAGATTTTTCTTTCAAACGTTGTGCTGCAGCAGATATATCCTGAAAAATAATAAATAGTGGAAACAATTTAAATCCTACCGATACAAATTCATTACAGGCTTAATGAACAAGAAAATGTCCTAGCAGGAAGGAAGGAGAAAGCATTTATTCTTGGCCACAACAGCTGTCTTTGCCATTTATATTCTTTCTAGTAAAAGTCCTGTGTATATATATTCTTTGGAGATTTGGGTGGGTTTTTTTTAAATATATTCTTTGTTTATGTGTAATATTTTTTTGTTTATGGATGAGGTACCACTATCGCCACCATGTGGGGTCACAGAGGGAGCCACCATAGCAAGCACCACAGCAAGCAGAGGGTTACTTCACCAAAGCTCCAATAGGGCGGCGCCACTATACAGCGCAGCCTATATTACAGCCACTGTCATAAACCCAAGGCATTACAGTACAAGTGGAGACACCCTTTTGCCTAGACCTGCAGATATGTTCAGTACCCAGTATGGGGCCAGCTTCCTTTTGTCCAAGACTTGAGCATACCAGTTAACTCTAGGTTCTCTTGTTGGGCCACTTAGCTTCTTGTAACTCAGGCTATGTGTAATAAAGCTTTGTAGCCCTGCTATTGCAGCTATGACTTGGTTATTTGTTCCCAGTGTGCTAGAACTATCCTGGGTTCATTACATATGTGTGGAAATTTCTTTAAAGCGAAATGAGCCACGTCCGAAAAATTAACATTATTTATGATATTGTATCTGTTGGATAAGATATCTTTATTGCGGCTTACTGCGTACAATTTGCATGATTTGGAATGATTCATGATCAATCAATTGCATCACTAATTGCAAACATGCTACTCTATAATCATAGGTTTACTGGTATCCTCAATAATAGCCCACAATACCAATATCAATGTACTTACATCCAATACTTGTTGAAGTTCAGCCAGTTCATTTGCAATCGTTTCATTTGAAACTGAAATTGAAAGCATCATTCGATCTTTAAAATACTCCAAAGATTAGTAAAATCATAATTATCTCGAAATATGATATCTTGTATTTCATGTTTATTTTGTATTACTCATAGGTGTGTTATTTAATGCACTAATGGTATTGAAACAGGAAACTTGGGAAATTTCCCTTCACACGATTGTGTTAACTGGGAGAAATAGGTTCTTGGCAGTTGCTGGTACGACTGAGAAAGAAGACACAATGAATAGTATCACAGTACAGAGATCGCAGTTTGTGAAACGATGTGTCACATAATCGTGGTATTGAAGCAAACTGCTTCACTGGAGTACTGTATGAAAATGTCACTAACAGTAATAGGGATATTCAGGGAGATTTCGGCAGTACCAGAAATCGGTAAAAATGGAAACCAACGCGTAGACAAAGAAGAATATATAGAGAGTATATATTAAAAGGTTTTTAAAAAGATTTGGATGGAAGAAATTGTGATCCGTGCCATCATCCACTCAGAACACTTTCCATTGAACACGTTGCATGCATATGAATGAGGAAAAAAGCATTGTACTGCAGGGGTCTTTATGACGGTTTCAAGCGAATACAAATGGCGATTACCTGAAGCCGTTACTGGAAGAAAGACAGACAATGTACATTAAATTTCAGCCTAATGGGGAACCTAAGACGAATGGTTAATTTCATCCATTCCTCCAAACTTGGCTTTTTACTCCTCACTTGAAATTTTATCGAACAAGGATTGAGTTGTTGGAAGTTGGCAGGACGAGAAGGTCGTCAGAATTTCGTCGCATTCAACAAATTAATCGTCAGCCGTTATGTGAATCCAATCCCAGATTGCAAATTCATCACAATCAGAATCAGTCAAGGAATTAGCTTTTGTGGTCTTGTTCCCTGTCGTCCCCCATTATCATCAATTTCAGTTACTTTAAATCTCATCGTCTCAATCACTATCCAGGAACAAAATTCCGTAATGGAAACTTCAATTTAATTTCCCCATGTAACTGGACTGGGAGTTCACAACCGATCATAACAGACCGTCCTAATGCATTATATACCTTAGCAAGTGGAGTAATATGATTATATATAATGTTTATGCCTAGATCTTAAATGAAATATGTGCAGATACCATATATCTACATTTTCTTTTAGTATGCCGTAATTGGATAGTTGCCCTTGATCCTCTGAACTCCTCTCGTTTTCCCGACATAATAATACTCAGATCGCATTTTAAGGTCAATTTCCTCCGAGGCCAAATGAAAGTACATTGTGCAAGCTTAAAAATATTCCACCAAGTCTGGAGGAACAATCCTATTCGTTCAGTCCATTAGTCCTGTACGTGCAACCTTTTTTTATTTAATTCACTTGCTGATGAAGATTATTCCAATAATAATGAATCCTCTTACCTCGTGCAGCCTCCTGTATGGCTGGAAGATCATCCTTTAAATTAAGAGCATCCGGAAAGCGAGTGGCTACGGCGTCAGCCAGTACATGGAGGAAAGTGGCTTTGTTGTCGGACGTTTTTGTTAACTCCAACTAAATAAGATAAAATGGGGGAAAACCTTATATCACCTTGTGCTTAATCAGGTCGATCAGTCCAGTTCAAAATAAAAGCGACTCGCCTGCGCTAACATTATTATTGGCAGGTGGACATAAGGTAATGAACTCTATCATCTTCTGCACTTGTCAGTCATAAATCCTCTTTAATAATAATAGAATAAAACGCAGGCGTTTATTTAATCAACTATGTGTCCAACTAAATATTAAAGGCAATACTACAATAATGGTTCCTGTATGTTGACCTAATTGAGTAATGTGCTTTAACTAATGATATTGATATCTTAGATTCACTACATAAATGCCTGTCTTCCATCTTGTTACATCACCTCTATCTATGACGACGTACCTGCGATAGGAAAGTGATCCTGAAGCCGACTGCCTGCCCCACTCGCTGATGACCTTTGTTCATATAATTACCCATGGCCAATACCAGCTGACAAAGGCAATAAGAAACAAATGAGAACATACAGCCTTTGACAGTCAGAAGTTACCGTGGAAAGATAGCAAAGCGTGGGATGTTGCTTGCAGAGACTAAAAGTTGCGCAGTCAATAAATAATAATAAAAAAGGCTGGGGTGATTCCAACATATCCTTGTCATTGATATAATACCCAAACCGCTTCACCCATTTATTAAAAGTGAAAAAAGCAAAAGATCGTCCGGTTCAAACAAATGGTTAAGTAGTGGAGTTAGATTAATCGACCCGATTGCGAGCAGCGACATAATGTTTTAAGGCAAGCAACGATTAAAAAATCCAACAACCCAGAAACAATTGAGCACACGAGCATATTATGATTAAATGATACAAAGCCGTTTTGAAAGGCCCAAAGGTAAATTCCAATTAATTGCTGTTTCAGGAGAAATGATGTTGAACAAAATACTCTGCTTTCAATATAATTTTCAATTAAGCCTTTGGTGACCGTTGGCCCGAGAGAGCAGCATGGACCTTGTAATCCGCTTCAGGAAAAATCTATTCCTTTCCAAGTGAAAGCGTTAAAAGCATGGCTTTCTAGCTTTTAAAGGATAGAAGTAAAACCAGCAGCGGACCTTAAAACGCAAAGCGATTGAACATGTTAATGTTCCGCCCCATGAATGCCCTCATGCAAAGCACATTCAATACTTGTATGGCTTCTGAGAAAAAAGGTTCAGCTCACCTCGAGAACACGTGCAAGTCTTTTGCTGCTCTGTAACTGCACTGATGCTGTTCTCACGCATGATAATTGATGTTTCACTTCGTCCACCTTCTCTGAAAAATTGGCTTTAAACACCATGGCTTTGAGCCGATCGTGGTAGCCAGGGACTCGGGTGAGCTGAAAAGATATTGATATAGTCATTTGGAACATTAAAGATAGTTATTTTAAATCGATAAAATATTTTTATAGCTAAAATTCAATAACTAATTTCGCACACAAACACCTTTGGGAGGGGATTAGACAGCGTAATGGACTTTAATTTAAGTTTGAGGCGACATTTTGCAATAATTGAGTAATCAAATAAATGACACAAGGTTTTCCAAACCTGGTACATGAATTGATCTGCTTTGCTGAGTTCGTCGGCGATCCCTTTATAGGAGTCATATTTTTCTAACTGAAATATCAAGTTTAAGATGTGCTTTAGCCTAGAAGTTGTTAATGGATCCTGTGTACTTTCAAGACGGTTCAAACCTAATCTTCAGAGCCTTAGGCCACACCCACTGTGTATTCCACCACTGTTTGAACTTTATATACGGCTTGTGATCTCAAAGATCAAAGAGGGCTCGGCCCGTGAATCTGTACAATAGGGTCTATAAGTAACATAAAAGGCTGAAATAACCATTAACTTGGGATGAAATATAAAGATACGTTCCAGAAATGAAGAATACATGCACGCTATCATTGATTCATGGATTTGTAGAGGATCCACTTGACTCTCCGCGACTACCACTTTTGAAAAAAGCCGCTATCAGCTATTCACAAAAATTAGAGCAGTCGTACTAGTTATCACAGTCCTATGCACATAGTATGAGAAACGAGAATTGCTGCTGTCTCTGCCCACGAAATAAATGCTCATTCAACTTTTTTTCCTGCCTCAGTACTAGCTTTGTTTCATATACATTGTAATTAGCCAGGGACTCCTAGAACAATATTGTCTATAAAAGAAGATATAAACAGATTTAGCCATCTCGAAGGGGCTTTCAGGATTCGAACTGGCGGCCATACCCACTATAAGCGTGTATGCAAAGAGTTCATGGGACAGCAGTAGGGAAGAAGCATGGAAGAGCCGCTGCGGCTCTGGGCCAATCACATATGACCACTGGCAATGAAGTCATAGTTGGGAACCAGTGTGGGGAAATACCCATGGTCCAAGACAAAAACCACGACGGAATTTGGCTATCATATTCAAGGTAGAAGTCTGGAATGATTACATTAAAAAGCTGACGAAATATAGATTCTTCTGCTAAAATCTAAATGTCTGCAGCCGTCTTGCAGCCTTCCTGCAAGACTGGATGCAGACCTCACGCGGCACAACACCTGACAACTTGTAGTCTGAATGGCTATAGTTAACAGGCCGGGAAACTCCCGGCTGGTTTGCGAGGGCTGTTTTTGCAAAGATCCTTTATTTCTAAATATAAAAACAATATTAGGCGTCCAGATCTTGTGAAACAAACCAATTTACGTCCCCCGAAATAAATATAGGCCTAGCCCTATCTCGTAGCGGTACTTTTTGGACAACATTGACGTCGCTGCCGTATCCACACCATCAACACCTAGTGGCAGCAAAGGGCACCTCTACCAGAGCCGGACGCAATAAGAACTGTCGGCCAGTTCCAACAGGAGGCAATGTACGATCAGGCATGAAGACACCCTCCTGCGGACGGTAGGCAAAGAGTACACCTTCTTCGCAAGGGGATCCAGCCTTTGCTTCACACTACAGACTTGGGCTGCTCGCGGACCAAGATTCTTCTGTTGTTCAAATCAAGCACGACTACCACTGTTGCATTTAAATCTGTGATACTCTGTGTTTAATCAAACTTGATGCATATGAATTACCTCTTCGTCTGGTTTTACTTTCACAACACTCTGACTCGTGATCCCCCCCCCCCCCCCCCCCAAATCTGTGATTCACTATAGATTCGGTTCAATCGGTCTTTATCCGATGGAATTACAAACAGTACTTAACATGTCAAATTTCATTTGGATGAATTATATCCTAAAAACAAGCTCATATATACTGACCTCAGAGCCATCGGGAGCGTAGGCCAACATCTGCCTAAGTAAATCAGGATTAAGCACTTGTTCATCCATCTGATATAAAGCTTTCTTCACTGTAGCGACGCCTCTCTTTAGATGGCCGAGAAGAATGGCTGCATGTTAGAAAAAAGTGCAGCATCATATTTGAGATCTGTTCGTACACACATTTCAAATGGATAACATTCAAGCCCTATCGTCTGTTAATTAAATCAATGTCTTAGAAATATTGATTTTATGTTCACTGTTTAGTGGTGTTTGTCATGTAAAGGATTGGCGTAGAGGGGAAACTTAAATATCCATCATTTATCTATGTTAATTAACAAGGAGACTTGAGCTAAAAGGGATTAAGGCAAATTTATGATGATATATTGAACTACCATTAAGCTAGACATTAACTGGGTTTTTTATTTATCATTTTTAGCTGACTTGGGTATGACATTTCCCTCATCGCCAATAATCAATCATGTCTATTTATTTTTCATATTACCCATCGTCATCGTTGGGACGTATAGATAGTTGGTTTTACTAATACTAAACCGCATGAAATGGACATCGATCTAGTTCTTATATGCTAAAATGTCAGAGTCACATTGTTATACTCACAGATATTGTAGGCCTTCTTTGGATTTAATATGCATATTTCATTTCTTCGGTCTCGGAAGGATTCCGCTGAATTGCGAAATAAAGGAGATTATTATGTGATGTCGCTGCCTAAGAAAACCTAGTTATATCTGTATAATCTCATAAGCGAAGTCCAATATAATAGAGATAGTCACGTTCTCTACCCATGAAGGCATGCTGAACTGATTTGCGTGGCTAGATATAAGAGCATGCTATTTTCAAGCCCTTCAAAGTGATTCCAACTTTCTCTTTGTTCAGCGCCACAAGTACTTTTTCATCAGCGAACATCTATAAAACTAGAAAAGCTATAAAGCTGTAAAACTTGTTTGAATAGAAAGCCAAAAGCCGCCTTCTGAAGGGAATAACTCAGTCATTGTATGAAAACTATTCATTTTGACAAAGGGAAGCTGCGATCATTTCCTTATAACTTACATATCTTGTTCCGTCTTGTTGAAAACTGTGTTTCAAGCTCCAGATACTTCACAATATCTGCTAAATCTTCGGTATCACCGATCTGAAAAGAAATTAGACGGTCTTAGGTCTATGACAAGCTGCCATATTTCATTTTTTGCAATGTTCAAAGCCTACATAGTTGCACAGCCTGTGTGGATTGATTGAACAAAAAAGCCCTTTAATAAAGCTGCACTCTCAGTTAACGTCGGTAAAAAAGAAAATATTTTCTACTTTTTCTACCATTCTTTCCAACCCATCTAAAAGTCATTTGACCGACATTTTGGAGGATTCTGTGGGGTTGATTATGCTACTACAGGGCTTCTAAAACGTCCTGATTTGACCTTCCTGAATCCTTTCTTATGATGACTTCACTTATTATCACCCACCGGCAGCTGTTTTTGCTCGACTAGGGCCTACTTGAAATGCTTGTATAAACATTATAATAGCAGCAGAAAATTGATGAATTCAGTCCTATAAGTCATAATTATGAGTAAATTTGTAAAGATATTGTTAGTCATAATAGCTGAGGATGCAGCTTTAACACAAATTAAACAAAGCTTGTATACACTTGCTCTCTTAATTTGATATCCAAATATGTATTTTGGACTAATGTATCATCTTACTTTGAATCCAACCAATCTTTGACCATGAACCAAACTATAATGGAAATGCAGTGTATACACAGCATTTCCATTATAGTTTGGTTACAGAAATTATAAAATATTGTAATTTGATATCTTCAGAGGACACAACAATTGAAAATGAATTTCGCGATAATGAATCAAAAACATTATCAAGTTAATGTAATAGATAAGGTGACGTTTCAGGTAAATATTATCTTCCACCTGAATTATATTTATTGTACAAGTAATGATAAACGCTAGCATTTCGATTATATTCGATAAAGCATGGGTGACTTATATCTACCTTGGACCATATCATTGTGTCATCAACCTTCTCTATCTTCTCCCAGTTCATACGTTTTACTTGCATTTTTCTACTCCCATTCGACTCTGATCCATGTCCTGGAGGCGGTGGTGGAGGCGCTTAAATTATAATCAGAGGAACTGGGTACATCTATGAATCACCAAGGATCAAGGCTAACCTTTAACTTGATTAGGACAATTTGCAAAGAGACACTATAATTATTAGAAATAATTAAAGCCAATTACTAAGACCAATCTCCAGCCTCTCTTATATGAATATATGTGGAGAGCAGGGCTATAAAATGTTGAATACAAGCAGCATTCGGAGAGGACATTATTACAGCTCTTGAATGATGGTGTTCATTTCTAATTAGATTTCCTGATCCCGTCCTCAATGGCAATCTTTATTTAATGCGGCTAAAGGCGAGGAGAAGAGATTTATTTCTACCTTTAATTAATTCTTTGATCAGTTTATCACATGAATAGCAGCCTTGATAACTAGCCCGGGCTTGTCTTACCGACTCCACATTGCCTGACGGGGGGCCATAAGAAGCATAGAAAAAGTGGAGTTTGCTCCAGGCACAAGCTACTCAGTTGCAACATATTTCCGTTACTCTGAAGTTAAAACCCTGCCTTATTTATTATTTATATTATTTCAGCTAGTTTTGTACTTCATTACTCGTAAAGGAGTTAAATATTGAAATACAGGATACATCTTGATCAGATTATTTATTACTACCTCTATACATGTACATGTGTAAAAGATGTTAAAGTAATAAGTGATAAAGTGTTATTGATGGCGCTAATTGGTCTGAATAGTGGTACAAATAATATCTCCCTAATATAGTGAGTGGCAATGATATTTCATAATAATTTACTTCTATTTAAGTTTGGTTACTCAATATGGTTGCATCCATAAAAGTAATTAATACTTTTTACCTGGCGGTAGTGGAGGAGGTGGGGGCGGTGCTGGGATGGATGGAGCAGGAGTATCCAGCACAGCCCCATACTCCAACTCGGATGGTTCATTGGCAACCACGTCATCCAGTGCCCTAATGGCTTTCATGGCCTTTGTCTGAAAAGACTCAAACGACGTCACTGAATTCTTCATGGCACTGCTGGTGTCACTCTCCACGTCACTCTGGTTACCGTTTTGGTAGATGTTTTGCTTTTGAGAGTATGACCTAGGTGTCGCAGTGTCCGGGAGGGTGCTTCCGCTGTGGTGGTACCCTGCTGGCACTGGACTTATCCCCCTAGGTGGCGATATTCTGTTAGAATATCCATGGTCTAGATTAGAGCTTATACTTTCGTTATGCTTACCAACTTGATATCTGTCTAACAAAAGTCCCTTAATATGGTGATCTGCAACTGCGAGGGTATCGTTGCCATTGCCCTGGTAGCCAGCAGTCAGACCACCCCCGGTCAGTCTATCATGAATGTCTGTTCTACTCAATGTCACATCATTCAGGGAAGCCACCGGGAGTTCTCTTTGATTAATGTGTGTATTCTCCTGGATAAATCTACCTTCCCTTTGCAGGGTGCTGGTTTGCAGTGTATTTCCATTGCCATGTGAATAATCCCCATTCACCAGGACACTAGCACCCAGACCCATGAATTGTGGCCTCTGACCACGATGATCAGCAAAGTCTGAATCGATTAGGTCTGTAGTAGGGAGGTCATGTAAGTGCGGATGCTGTAATTCTAAGATATCCGCCCGGCCATTAGGATTGTCATACACGTGTACCACTGTTTTAAAATCCATGTTTTTCTCAGGGCTGCCATTGCCTCGAATAGCCAAACTACCACGGGGTGTTGTCTGTGAAGAGCTTTCTCGAACCATGCGCACGTGACGGGCTTGATTTGGTTTCCTTCCGATGGCATCAACTATATGACCGGATATAACACAAATTTGTGGAATTAAAATTAAGAATTAAATCTAAAAGCTTCGTAGACAAACTAATCAGAAATACTCTAGGAAAACTAAAGATACGGGACAGTTCGTTGCTAAGCTACTTATGAAGACGTTTCTAAATTGGGGGAGCTTGTGGATCAACCGGATGACTAGCGTTTTTAAGGGGTAAATTGGAAGCCGTTGAAATTCAGGCATCCGTACCATAATCTGGATTGAGAGTTACAGAAGACTGTTCCCCGTCCCTGGACAAATAACCACTGTCCGGATGTTTCTCGCCGGATCTGGTGCCTGGCGTCTTCGGATCAGGGACAACTCGCCGCCGGGCACGTAGTTGCCAAGCTTCCCTCATGTCCAATAGGTCGGTCATATCCTCGTCTGACATGTCCTTAATTAGATATAGTATGCACCTTAGTCTAAAGTATTATAAAAGGTATAAATGATTGGAAATTATACGAACGCATATGATTGGCGATTTACCAACTAATAGAGCGACTAGTGCTTATCTTTGTCACTCATAATATTCTAAGGACATGAGAACTCAATACCAGAGATATGTGTTCACTATAAGTTATCTATCATCTCTCATCTTATCCTAATATATATAAGTGTTGAGTGAAAGGCAATTAATTACCTCTGCCTATATAATATTTGGTCATGTAAATCAACAATAATTTCGATTGAAATAATAAATATCGAAATTCGTCATACCCCCTGTTCTCGTTGAAGTAAGTCAGCAGCCCTTTCAACTATAAATAATCAATCAAATCAATTGTTAATATAAATCCTACATCATTAGGTTGTTTACATTAGCTCGTAAATCTTAATTTTTGCAAGCCATAATCACTCAATTTTCAAATTTGATTATATTCTGAAATTATGCATTGAATTTGGGGGCGTTCGGTGTGTTGACAATTCAAGATTATCGTCAACTGGCTACCACAGAAAGGCTACTACTGAATATGATAATAAGAAGGTAAATACCAAGTTTAAAATCATCCTGATGATAAACCACATCGCCTCTTCTGGGAGAAGCAGCGTTTCTTCCAACGTCCACCGAACCTTCACCAGGCTTTCTGATACCATTTGACATAGCTTTGCCTTTTGTCGGAATACCTGAAAGGGAATACATTTATGTATGTGACTGGTTGCAGTGTGCTAATGGAGATTTGCTGATGAAAAGCAAAGTTCTAGGCAATATGATGTTGTAAGAAATATGACTCCTAAAGGTCATGGATCCCAATGAATATAGATAAATAACCCTCGTTCATAGCATAATCTTACACTTACTGGTCTTAATAACATGTTCAGGAAGGCCTAGCTTTCGCTGGCAATATCTCTGGTGTGGCGGAGACAATAAGGGGATGATATAAAACCATAGTGTGCGTTTTGATGGTGTATCCAATATGTCAGATAGGTCCTCTAATAAATACTGAACGTTCCTGAAATGAGATATCCAAGAAGATTATTGACAACAATGCAGTATAAAATAAGGCGCTCTTTTAATCCTACAGATACTAGTCCGGTAATTTCAAAACGTATTCCATCTTCGTAGCTATCGGTGAAAGAGAGCTCCATTATATTCTTGCACAACGAAGGTATTATATGACACCTGGATAACAATGTTTTGCCATAGAACAATCCATGTTTAGTAATAAATTATTATTGATTAGATTATAAAAGCTAAATTACTAAAGGGAAACTTTAAGGTGAGGTGAGGTGATTTTTTAAAGATTTAAAACGTGTTCACAGAGCCATACTGAATGGCGCTATGATCTTTATTTAATGTGCTATGATGTCACCATTTCGAGTGAGTCGTCTAAGGCATGTTCTTATAGTATAATATTATTGTGTAGGGAGAAAAACATATTTGTGAATATAATATAAGAGGGTGTTGTGATGGATGGTACTGGAAGTGCATATTTAATGTCTTCTAATATGTAACATTTTGTATATGTTTATAAATTCGCCATAGACGATCGGTCGCTCATTTATCAAGTCTGCGCGTTTTGTACGAATATGTCTAGTCTATGTCTCAGAACAAACCTGCAATATAAAGGATTACTTGATAACTCACCATTACACGATTCACTTCTTTTATGAAGACTTAGAAAATTCAGAGGTTCAAGAAAGTACACTTATTTAATGAGTAGAAACGATTCGTCTTAAAAATCGAGAAGATATAAAATGGATGTGCGGACAAGTCGTCCTATGCCCTTATTTGGTGGAAGCTAGCATTTGCCAAATGGGGAAGTTAGGCACCCCCACGTAAGCAAAACTGCTAACTATAAGGTAGCAGCAATGGGATACCTGAGGAGAACAGTTCTGTGTCATCAGCTGCAGACGATGTTGATGAAGGATGATACCTCACTAGAACATCTGTGGAATGGGTCCTCGCCGGGATGGTCATGCAGCACCCCCCCCCCCCCCCCCCCACACACACACACACACACACCCCGAACCTGGGCGAAAAGGCTAAAACTACTTAACAACATTTTAATAATGATACCTTTTCTCCGCGTAGATTTGCAACGCTCTCTTTAGCTGTGATCGTTCCCGCGACATAAGTAGGTAATCCAGCTGTTGGCGAAATGATCCCATGTGATGTACATCATTATCATTAGCCTTGGAGGAATCTGTAATGCAAATCAATGCAATTTCAAAATATTATGTCTTATGCCTAGTTTTCACAATTGGTGTTGTCCTCAAATATGTTCGAAAGTAGCAAGACATCTCTCAGAAAATTATGAAAAAAAAATTGTACGCCTTACTTCAATTATATAAATGTAACTATAGGCACTCTTGTTTTGTATTGACACAATATAATACAAACCTGTTGTTTGTTTGAGGCTGGATGTATTAGAGGTTCTTGGGTTGGCATCTAAGAGGTCTAAACATTTAGCAAGAAAGAAAGCAGAATATGACCAGTTTGGGGTCGACTGGAAGCATTAAAGAAGGGTTAGGCATCTACAGGATAACGAGACAATAGAGTGCACCTACAACCTCCACACATGTCTAACGTTAACTGATTATGTTACATGGACAAGTATAATGTATAAAGAAGTGAAGACCGATACTGCCACTAAACGTTAGTGAAAGCGGTGAGCTAGATATTTACAGCCATAGAATTAAGGAAATTGGTACGCTACAGTGCGCTTGTCAATGAATAGGGAGAACGACAGCAAGAGCAGATCGAGCTTAGACTAAGACAAAAACCATCAAGATGACTGACCTAGCTGATGTTTAGGCATGTCTACATAACGTAGGACGTATTCCCGGTGGTCTGAGGGCATCCTAGCAAGGAGAAAACCCCACATAGTCTTCTTAGACGGAGCATCCAGCACTGGAGTCAGGTCATCCACTAATTGGGCAACATTCCTTTGAACACAGTGAAGCAGGGACGATTATTCATTAGAGGTTGAAATTTAGAATGTACAAGTTGTACCTGGTATAGACTACGTCATATATAGGAACTAAACGTGTGTAACTAAATCTAGCTACCTCATTGTACATCTTATGGACCGCAGGGAAACTATAGTAATTGCAATAATTAAGCATTCAAACATTGGCTGGACGGGAGGTGGGGAGGTCCCACTTTTACCTGCCCCTTAATAGTTTGTGAAATTACATCTATTATTGTCACCAATCAATCCAAAATCCTTAGCTACCCCTGCATGTCTCCAAAGATGTTTCATGCGTTACAGCATGGGCCCCTTCCACCTTCAATTGGTAAACATAGGTCTACCGTAAACCCTGTATTAAAAACTCTGGCTTGTATTTATGTACTTGTAAGTTTGTATCTGTGTGATATATAATCTTGTGAGTGGTGGGTCACAAACATAGTATCGTCAATGTTCAAAGTAAATGAAATGTATGTGAACACTATAGAAGTGTTGGTGTACCCTGTACTGTATTTTATACTGAATGTTTATTACTACGATACTGACGCCACGCCTATATTGGTGGTAAATGTTGATGACTAATAATGTAATATACTAACAGCCTTGTCACTGATGTTCCACGCATTTAGTAATAAGGGATATGGAAGTTTTAATGTGGGTTTACCTTTTGTACAGTAAGGAAAATATCGAATTTAATGTAATTTGCGTATTGATCTTATCATAATTATTCACATTGAACATAGTTTGTTATGTGAAAAAATCTACGGAATTCCATCATTAAATCGGTCTTAAATTGATGCTATAACAATGTCCTTCCTTTTTGTGACCCTACTTGAATCTCTGCCGTTAAAATATTAAATGTAATTCGGTTTGATGATGAAAGTGAGCGTTATAACTGGATGTATGAAAAACTACAAATGTACCTATGCATATTATAGTTCATCAAGGCTTTGCGTAGCACCGATTTCTCCCTGGTGGTGAGCAGGTGGTCTACCTTCTCGCGGAAGCTCTGCCCATTTTTATCGGTCACCATGGCATCGTCGCCCAGCCAGGAGGAGGAAATGTGGGACGAGGCCGATGATTCATCAGACGAAAAACTATTAGGTGAATATATAGGCGCTGCAAAAAAGGCCATGTGTATTACATACACACATATATGCTATACTTACATAAACCCAATATTGTTTGATGGCTCGAATTTAATAGATCAGTTTAATGCGTAATCTGGAAGGATTTTTAAATCATTTTCAACAAGTTATTAAGAAACAATACAACCGGTCCTCATTGCTGTATTATTAAAGCAAACACACTATTTTATTATGCAAAGCACAACAATGAATGTCCGATGAATGACGTCCGCTTAATATTGAAATTAAACTATAAAAATTCCAAGTGGAAATACTGCTGATTAACTTACCACCTTCTTCTGTATAAAGGTGTCTAACTGTTATTCGAGGAGACAGGCCACTTCCTTGTAGTAAGCGTATGACATGGCCATGGCTGCTTTTCCTGATATATTCAACACGAGGAATATGGTATAATTTACTTTACTTATTTTTCCATTTGTTTAATTGTATGGTGTTACTTCATATCATCCCGCCATGAGCGATTTCAATTTTTTAGTAATCTCTTCAGATGATTAAATCAAATCTCACAAATCACCAACGCCCTAATGAAAAGAAATTATAACTCATTTAATGCTGAATTGATTTTGTTAAGGGGTTACCGACCTCACGTCGAGACCATTGAGTTTGAGAATGGCATCCCCGGGTCGTAACCCAGCCATGTCAGCTGGACTTGACGGGGTGACGGACTCTACATACACCGGGTCGTGTCCCCGCAAAATGAAGCCAAAATTGCCAGTACTTCCTCTGTGGATCGTCACTTCCCTGCAAAACACATTGTTCACAAACCTTAAAACTTGCACGTCACCATTTCCCCATTGGTTGTAATAAGTAATTGTGAAACCAACAATCTGTGCCCACGCATAATAAGCATGCAGTCCATACCCATCCACCCAGTGTCTTTTTACTAGGTATATCACATTAAGTTTTCAATCGTATGTAAGCGATTGGTTTCACGATAGATTTGTCAAACAAAAG
This sequence comes from Sthenelais limicola, assembly GCA_942159475.1. Taxonomy (NCBI): domain Eukaryota; kingdom Metazoa; phylum Annelida; class Polychaeta; order Phyllodocida; family Sigalionidae; genus Sthenelais; species Sthenelais limicola. The sequence goes on along the minus strand of OW804096.1, from coordinate 107,226,340 downwards.
AATATAAGATGTTTTTTAACTCAGTTTACTGAGACGCCGTTTGGTTCGAGAACACCAATTTATAAATGAAGGGGGTGAAGAAAAAAAGACTTCGGAAGTGCTTCACGATATTTTAAATTGCCCTCGATTTCCATTTGTTAGGGGTATGGCCTCTAATTGTAATTTGGGAGACAGAAATTTCAATTTTCCCCTCACAATACATCTGTGCAATTGGTGGCAGAAATCACAATGATTTCCCATGATGTCTGTGATTAAAATCTCTCGATCACATAAATTGTTGTCAGAATATTTTTACTTCAACTTTAATCAGTTGAAGATAAATAACAAAAGTTTATTTCGAAATGGAAAATAATATTTATCTATAGACCTTTTAGTACCGCGGAGCATAGTTTCAACAAATGGAACTGCTCTTGCCAAGTTCATATAACTCATGAATACTCAAATGAAGGTCCATATTTTACCCCGAATAGCGACCATCTGTATTTATGGATAATATAAATGCCTGCAAAGAGATTTTTTAAAACGATTTTTAACACATTCTTTCGGCATACAATCGATCATGAGAAAACAGCTTTGTATGAGATTGTTATGTAGAGGTCCTTGATTTAGTGGTTTCCATGGAAATACCAGACACACTGGCATCTCAACTTGTATTTTATGATTGGTGCTCTGGCATTGAGAAAGCCCTTGTAGCAATAAAGACGGATAAAGCAGATATTAAAAGAGTTTTTCTATTAAATACAATGAAATATAAACTGTAATAACACTGCCTGTATAAAACACCATGTCTGAATGTTAGTCATCATAGAATTATTCGAATTTCACATGGGGTGAAGCGCCACTTTGATTATCATTAGCATTTTATGATAACGATACCTTTCTCTTTTTGATTACGTATCGGAGGGTTAGATCTACGTAGCATGCATGTTGAAAATAATGCATTTGTTACGTTAGTATTGATTATAATGTAGGCCAGTGTGCGATGCCTGTCCCCGAACATTCAGCCAACAATTCATCCGTATCAGATTGATCGTAAAAAGTAGACTCAACAGTTGGCATTCTCGGGAGCTGAGCATGGCAGATATAGGTCAAAGAAATCCAATCGATACAATGCCTGTCTGCAGTGTGCAAAGGTAAACAATAGCACAGCCTGTCTTATGTATTGGAAGCAGGAATGTGGTTGTGTAATCAAATTTGGGGTGCGTATTATAATAGCTAGGGTTATTAACATTTTCTATATTGAATTAACTTACACGTGTAATAATTAAACTAACATGTCCGGGTTTATGGATGCTACACAATAGACGTTGTACTGTAAGGTGTCTTGTTTATTATTTCCCTGCCATGGCAACCACCAACACATGGTGGGCGTGGCAACTGTTGGTCTCGCGATGACTACTCGAGAGAGTAGATGGCAGTCTGAGCTTGAACGATACGTTTGAAATCGGGATCGCTTTCGGTTCCCCATCAGTAGTGGGTGTTTTTGATATGACATATTACGACACGGACTTGTATTGAGAAATACAGCAATGAGAAATACAAGTCCGTGATTGTTACACCGACAGAGCTTTAAGCCCTGCACACACACAGCCGATTTGGCCCCCAATTGCCCTCCGATGTGGGTCTCCCGATGAATCCTATGGTTTCATTTCAAATCCTGGTTTATGTTTTTGAAATAACATCAACCAGGATTGGAAATGAATTCCTAGGATTCATCAGGAGACCCAAATTGGGGGGCAATCGGAGGGGGGAGGGCAAATCGGCTGTGTGTGTGCAGGGTCTTATAGCATTGTTTTGCAGACGGTATTAATGATGGGCAAACATTCCTGTATTGCATAACAAATTTGGAGTCGCTTTTCTAATAAAATATGGTTGTCGCCCAAATATCAAATATTTGGATTTTGTAGTTAGAACACTATGATGAGAAGGATATATGATCGTGATATCCATAAGTAAAGCGATAGGGAGCCGGTCGATTTTCGCTCAGATATACTTTACAAATTGTGAATGTACAGATAATGGTTCTTCTAACAAATACTGTCCATTACAAGTCAACTAACCTTTATAAATCAAATAAGAGAATTTTACCCATTGTTGAGCGTAAGTATCATATCAATGAATCACTATTAACAAGGAAAGCAATGACATTATCCGATTCTACCGTTTGAAACCCTCCCTATGTAGGGAATTTGGACCCACCGACAATATCACAACGATAAATAAAAGTTCCAACAACAACAAATATTTGAATATTATTATTTCCATATAATATATCGGCTTGTAAGTCACTTCGCAAACTCTCCTAAAATCCATACTACATCTATATAACACTTGGTGTAGCCTAAACTTAATTAAATTGCAATGTTCTATCATATAATTATGTGAAGACCATTTAAAGCTGTAACAATAAATGCCATTACCTCACTGCTGCGTTATCTGCATACAGGTCAAGACCCAACTCCGAAACCTCGCCCGAAGTGTTCTTGGTAGTTGAAGCCACTGGGGATTGGTAGTTGGTTGGAGAAGTAGACACATTGTCAGGGCATAAGATAGAGTCAAATTGTGTTCGATGTCTGACGGGGATGAAAGGCCTGTAGGAACAAAGAAAATATGTATTATCCTTCGTTCAATCGGTAAAATTCTATGACTGGTTTCTTATGGATAAAATTTAATAAGATACCTTTGAATTTTCGGGTTCGTGTTGTATACATTTTGTGTTGTGTTTTTTGTATAGAGACCTTTACGTCGTGGCTTTTCAAAGGTCATTGAGTGCCAAGCTTGCTCTTGGTGTGAACTAAGGTTGGGAATCGATTTCGATTTGTATATATTCGTCACTCCTGATACTGTCTGTGGGTATTTAGATACCACTGGAAGAACAATTCTGGAAGCAGCTTTTACTGGGAGTGTAGAAGTTCTCTTGTCACGACTGTAGAATGAATTCGATGGCTGGACAGCATAATAACGGTATCTAGGAATCGTCAGATCCTCTGCAGATCTACTATCAAATGGGATGTGATTTGGCGGGTTTTTATAGTCTGGTTTGTGACGTTTATCCATTCTTAAGTTTCAATTATAACAAGTGATTCATAGCTGGCCTAGATGTATTAAAGCTGACGCAATTCCAAGCGCGACAGTTACGATATTTATATCAGGTAGCGTGTTCCATGTCCTGGTTGTTATCAAGAAATTCCTATAGAAGCTCATAGAATAAAATCCTGTCCTCGTGTATGTGATGCATCGTTATCCCAGCGGTATTTTGCTGTCTGACTGACTATACAAGTTCGGTCGGATCAGGATGACTGTTCAATACTTTTCGTATAGGTGGCTAAAAACTAGTGTCAGCACATGTTCACGCACTTCCATTCCCACAGATAATATCATTTCTAAGCAGATTATAAAGACCTTGTGTTTCTAAATAATTAACATAGTTCACAAACTATATGAATTGCATAACCCGACGTAACAGTTATCATATTCTTGCATATTCATTACATATTTTAGAGTCCTGTTTAAGTTCTAAAAATGTATTGGTTGTTATACAGCTCTCATGCGTGTCACCATATGTTTGGAATATGACGGTTTGTGTGCTTTGCTAGGATAAAATCGATTTGAAGTGTTGATTTGAATATTGCCCAGCTGCCACTTGCATCAGCTTCGACTTAGGAATTAGCAGTCGCTGTTTACATATACCAAACCAGGCAATATTACAAAACGTATGTCAATTTTACTGAAAATATTGAATGCAGAATTGGATAATGAGAATCCATCGCATTCAGTTTCAGAACGTGACTACTAGCTAGCTGAATATTTCAATGATGCGTGCCATTCTATGTTAGTCAAAATTCACCAATGCTTATTTATAAACTTGCGTTCAAATATCTATATCTATGGTAGCAACCTGTTGCTTTTATTATTATTGTTGTTATTGTTTTAATTACACAATTCTGCACAGGGCAGGTCTTCCAAATGTCAAACGCTGGGTATCAAATTAGCCATAACTGGGAAACAATGCTGATATTGGCACCGTTAGAAGCGTCGGGTTTTAAGCCGCCTATAAATAAATATGGCCTTACCGTATTTCGCGAATCAACCGTGCCTGTTGAGGTGTACTAAGTATAAGGGAGAGTGCCTGGGCAAAGGCATCCACATTTCTGTCTTCAGCGTATTTTTTCAGAAGTCCAACGATGGCCATTTTCTTTTCGTAATCAGATCCTAGGACTAGGTTCATCTAAATAATATAAAACTCAGAATATTTTAAGAATCCTTTTCAAAAACGATTTTAGAAAGGTATCAATCCATACATCTACATAATCTACTGTTTGTAGGAAGTTAGTTTCAGATGCAGCATTTTATCAGAGGCATAATTCTCCTTCATTGGTGCAGTTTATACATTTAGTCGTAACAGAGATTCTTAGATATACCTTAGCAAATAGGTCCCTTGCTCTTCTGACTCGACTGGCTTCTCCCTTCGAAGAGATGTGGGCTGGTGCTCGAGACATGTTTTTCGTTTCCACAGGAACAACGGTCAGGGTAACTTTCCCATAACGGGTGCTCAGCAAAGGTGCCAGCAAATCCAATTGTCTGATTTTGTGGCCATTCACCTCCAGCACAATGTCCCCTAGAAAAAGTGATATTTCTATACAATACCTTCCTTGTACATTTTGATAAAAGAGGACAAAATCATACGGAAATTATTGCTAAATTAAATGGCCTCTTCCAACAATTGAGAAGCTCCTGTTCTTCAACCCACCGTTATTGGCCTTTTCCAAATCATAACAATGAACAAAGTAATCAAATACAACTTTGCTTCTGACTGGGGAAATATCACAACATATTCATGGGAAACGATAAAGATATTGGCACGAAACAATGAATTATAGGACAGCTTCAACATATTCATGGGGGAAAATGGTGATATTGGCACGAAAAGCTGAATTATTGTACAACTTCAACAATTTCAGATAGTTTAATAGTACACCTATAACTTTTTTTAGTCAGTCAAACCCGGATGCAAAGTACCATCAAACATTTGCAAGCAGATAATTCATGAATTCAATATCAGACTATTGTATCTTCCCATACATTAATAGCACACTAATGCACAACTCAATGTTCGATCGGGATGAGATGTGGGATAAGGCCGGTACACCCATGGTCCGAAGATGCCATTTAATGGTGTCTCATAGAGGAAACTTCCTGAACTCCAGAGGATTTCCCAATAACTGTATTGCTAAAAATTGTTAGCGTCAGTTGATCGAAGTATGGCAAATAAGCATACCTGACATGCATTGATTAGGGAAGGGTGAGATAGGAAAGATTGAGTTTAATCCATAATAGGATTTGGCATGGGATTAATGGAACTGGTGTTCGTTGTTCTTCCTCGCGCTTCAAAAATCAGATAAAATCATTTACTAACCGATGAAGTTAGAAATGTTTCTATGCGAACATAAAAAGTTATTCTAAATGCAATATGTTAAATTGTATTCTACATTTTACCTGGGTTAGTTCAGCGCATACAGCTGTACTGTCACTTGTGCCAATGTGTGTAGGTTTGGGTGGGTGGAGGCGGGATGAGGTGAAACTTACGGCCGCGACAGGATTCGAACCCACATGCTCATGCCACTGGGCCGACCAGCCAGCGATGGCTCGGCCACCCCACACCCCAACATTAAACTATACTCATAATATCATAAGCTGAGGGGAAAAGGACGTATTTTATTATGTATGGAGCAGGACGAAATTATACAATCTCTGCCAATTGGTTTCAAACAGATTCCCACGGGGCCAACTTTCGATACGAACGTAGCGAATACAAATCTATCAAAGTTATTAATTGTGTTTGGTTCAGCTGCTCATAATTTGATACAAATGTCCTTCTGTCGCTATAACAAATTCCGTGGCCCTCCTCAAAACCTACCATTTTCTGTAACACCCAAAGATGTGTTGATCATCCGAACTAGGGCTGTTATATCATCTTCATCCTTGAACAGTTCCTCGTCTTTTTGCTCGTCATTTTTAATAGGGGTATTGCATTCGCGGACAGAAGAAATTATTTCGGCTTCAGAATCAACGAACCTAAGTTTCTTGTCCTTATTCCTTTTTATTTTGTCAGATATTTGTATTGCATCTATTGATTCTTGCGCTTCAATAATCCCTGGATGTGTTTGATCTTCGATGGTTTTCTTTCCAGTCCCTGAGTCCGTTGGTGGATTGGAACTGACTTCTTTTGTGCTTTCGTTCAATGGCAGCTGTTGGCTTTCATGTCCATTTCCGTCTGAATCTTTCGATTGTGATCTGTCATGACGATTGTTTTTCTCGTCTTTGTGTATCATCTCTCTCTTTTTTAAAATGAACTCATCGCGGCGAATAATCGAGCCACCGGTTGTCGGGAAAGTGTTTGACTTTCGCGAATCCTGTCCATTATCAGTCGATTTCGATACTTTTCGTAGCGCCGTTTCCGGATTTCCATTCCCTGACTTATTCAAGCAGAGTGAGTGATATTTAGACAGCAACTCAATGTTCTTCTGTCGCCTCCCCAACTTCTTACACCTTTTCTTTTTATCAAAGTGATAGTCAAGCGCATTCATGTTTGTATCTTTAGCGCGCGAAGACGTTTGGTTATCGATGGTCCCATCTATACAATGCGCCTGCTGTTTCCCTGACAACTCATAGATTTTAACCATATTTCAGCAGACTAAACCCTACCCCAGGGGAAGAGTCATGCAGACCTCCAAAAACGTAGGTAATCCGAAATACTTGGCAAGATGAATGTTTGATCAGTTCGGAGGAGTTGGACACTTGCTGCCTTCATTCATGCTTTCAAAATGCTGGTGTGGTTAATGGTTAAATGAAGTCAGTACTCGACCAGGTAATTCAATGCGTACCCATCCGAAACATTACACCGTGTACAGCGATTAATCCATTCGCAGGAGTGTAATGATGAGTAACAAACTCTATGTTTCATAGAGTAATGTTTACATACAAAAAGACGTTTGCCCAGCTCCTCATTCTGATTGCTTGTATTGGGATAGAAGTCAAATTTTCTGAGTCTACCTTCCATTCCCACAATGTCTTCTTCTGACTATCTTCGGTTCTGCAGCACGAACAAAAGATCGATTTCTTTAACAAATGCGCTTCGTTGATAGTTGTTTCCATGGTTATTTTCCCTTTGTCCCAGGAGGAAGGGATTGCAGTCAACACGTCGGGAATAACAAAACTATCGCCCGGGCAACGTTTGTGCGTCCAGGGCACATACTGTCGGTACTTTCATGAATTTATAACCAGTGGTTATCAAAGAAATGCCAGAAGTCAACAAAGTACACGAATCAGTGGGTATCTTGTGTTGTAAAGCCATTCTGATGATTGTTTATCTGTCTGATGCTGCTTGCACCATTTCACAAGTAAAGATAATCAAATTGTCTTCAACAACATAAATATGCTTCAAATCAATCTATATATTATATATATGTTTTTTCTATATGGTCGTCAAATTATAGTTAGAGTATTCTAATATCTGGGCGAGCATACAATCTGTGAAGAATAGTATATGAGTTTCCCCCTAAACTATTGTGTGCAAGCAACTGTTATGAATGCGGCCGTTCATTAATATATTGTAAGGGTCGCCATTTGCAATGCAATCAAGTCGCTCATTAGGTCGAATTAAGGTCAAATCATTATGTCTGAACCCGTCTTGGATCTCCCGGGTAGTGGTAGCGTCCTGTGGTGGAGATGCCATGATGGAGAGTTGATCCCACTAATTACCTAATCTCTTAATCATCCTAGGAGGTCAGCGAGCCCAGCCAGGGCGGAGAGTTAAAACCAGGCACGGGTAGCTATACCGTCAGATAGATGTCTATTCCAATAGTCTCGCACATGGTAAAGTACAGAATATCAGAGTAACAACGAGGTAAGTCCTGCGCACAGGTGTCGACGATAGCAACAGCATAAGAAGAGACTCTTACAGAAGGGCAACAGCTTCTTTATATACAGGACATACCTTACGATCATAGCTCATTACACATGCAACCCCTATCAGAGCTCATTACACATGCAGTACCATCATAGCTCAGCACACATGCAACCCCTATCCAAGCTCATTACACTTGCAGTACCCACGTCCCATATATCACAGAGCGAGCTCCTCTTCTCCTACCTACCCATACCGATCCCACTCAACTCACCCGATCCACAGCCCAAGGGGGGAAAGGGGAGGGGGTTATGTGACCTGGAGAGGGCAGGGGTCAAACCAATTAAACTAGCATACTTAAGGTAAATACAAAGGGTAATTAAAAGGGGGGGTATGGCCCACAGGCCGTCCTACTACATTGCCCCCTGAGCTAATTAGCATGGACCCCCACGCTTTCTGTAAGCAAATCTAAAATATAACAAAAATTAGGCATAATCCTTTACAAATCCAGGGTCTATGTAAGTCCACATATAACTCTAGTAGGCCTGAAGGTCCGTTCTCATACACTACTCGGTGTTTACATTCCTCGCTCACTTCACTCCACCCTACTCCCTGCTGGGGTAGGGTGGAGTCAGGTGGTGGGTGGGGGCAGTCCCTTTTGTAATGTCCACGCTCTCCACACCTAAAGCATCCTCTGTTTCTAGGGGTTTGTTGAGCTTGCTGGCCATTTTCCATTTTTGCCAGCATCTCCAGTATTTTGGCTAGAGTATCTGCAATCGCTGACGTGGTTGGGGAAGGCGTGGACTCTGGTGCCTTCGCTAGATGATAGGCCTCAGCATGTAGAGTGGCAGCCCTGGTCTCAGCAAATGTAGTGGGTCTGGCTTGCACTACCCACTGTCTCATTTTATCATCTTTCATAGCTGAGATGAGAGCATCCTTGCTGAGGTCATCTCTGACTTCTTTATCAATTCTGGGATAAGCCAACCGAACAATGTGCTCCAAATCATCGGCAAGGTCATTCACCATTTCTTCCTTTGTCTGACATCTTAATCTAAGCTGTATGTGGTAGAGCACCAGCTGGTCAGCAGGCTGATAGCACTTCTCCAGTTCGGCCACTAATCTCAGAAATCCATCATATGCTTCTGTGTCCACTCTGTCCAGTACAGCCAGAGTGGATCCATCCAGGCTTGCCCCCCGGTTTGACCAATCGTTCAGTAATGATTGAGGAAATCACTAAGCGACATCGTTCCATTATACTTCGATTATACGTTGTTTCTATCGCTCCTGTTGGCCAGGTGGAAACCCTAGGAACAGGTGGTCATCATCTGAGCCCTCCATCTGGACTCTTTCACCCTGCACTGGTCTCACCGGTCTCCTCTCACTCCTCTCATCCCTATGTCTTGGATGTCCAGTCACTTCCATAGAGGCTGATAATGCAAATGGGTTGGTGTCCGTATCTGATGATCCATCTCTTGATCGGATTATCCCACCACCGCTGCCACCATTATTAGCGTCGCCATTTGCAATGCAATCAAGTCGCTCATTAGGTCAAATTAAGGTCAAATCATTAAGGTCACAATGTTGCCTGAACCCATCTTGGATCTTCCGAGTAATGGTAGCATCCTGTGGTGGAGATGCCATGATGGAGAGTTGATCCCACTAATTACCTAATCTCTTAATTATCCGAGAAGGTCAGTGAGCCCAGCCAGGGTGGAGAGTTAAAAACAGGCATGCAGGTGTCAATGATAGCAACAGCATAAGAGGACTCTCTTACAGAAGGGCAACAGCTTCTTTATATACAGGACATGTGTTACGATCGTAGCTCATTACACATGCAACCCCTATCCAAGCTCATTACACATGCAGTACCATCGTAGCTCAACACACATGCAACCCCTATCCAAGCTCATTACACATGCAGTACCCACGTCCCATATATCACACAGTGAGCTCCTCTTCTCCCACCTACCCATCCCAATCCCACTCAACTCACCCAATCCACAGCCCAAGGGGGAAAAGGGGAGGGGTTATGTGACCTGGAGAGGGCAGGGGTCAAACCAATTAAAATAGCATACTTAAGGTAAATACGTGTAACTGAAGCCTCAGTGGTTATATCAACCATGCCCACCTCGCTAGGGGAATCCACTATGACGTCAACATCACCCTTATCCAATCACAGGCGGGCATTGGGTTGCCACACCCCCGTTCCATGCTCCCAACCGCTCATTTAAGCTTATTCACCGAGTTGGTGAAGTCGTTGGATCCTCACATTGCCAGAATTTTTAGCTTTTACTGTTTATATTTATCTGATATTGTCTGTTTCTGTCATTATATATTGCTATTGCTTCTGTGATGTTGATTTATAATCACTTAATTGTATCTGTGGATATCGTATAGGGTATTTATTTAATAAACAGCTTCTGGCTGTTCTGGCGAAATTCATATGACAGTGTTCATTTATTCCTCCTAGCGTTGTGGCTAGTATATAAAGGGTAATTAAAAGGGGGTGGGGGTATGGCCCACAGGGGCCGTCCTTCTACAGTATATTGTAGTATTCATCTTGGTGGGCAAAACCTCGCAGGACAAAATCCCGAGTTCAGAACCCGACTGGACAGAACCCATATATATATGTGTAATGCAAGATAATCATGTCTGTTAATCATACCCGTCAACCTAGAAAAAATCCTATAAACATTTCCCACTGTTTTTATAAGATTAATATTAATTGTGTATATGTTATTCTTTATACCGACATTCTGAGACAAAGAAATCCAAGTGGCTGGGGACACCATTAACGTGAAGAAATCTATCTTTGTTTCACAGGAAATATGAATGCTGTTCCTGGAGAGTTTTGTATAGTATACAATGTGTATGCATTTATAGCATTATTCATTATATTCATATTGGAATAATGCATTGTATATATCCATAATAATCCATTTACAAACAATATCCTTTACATTCTGATCTATCACAATGTGCCATTGCTTTCTACGAGTTGCTCACTTCTTCAAAATATTCGTCTGAAGTTTTATGGTAATACACACTTCAGTAAATTGATCGACTTCACATTCCAGTTTGGGCTCAGTTCAATTTATCATCGATGATGAGGAAGCCACAGAATGAAAATGAGAAAATAAATCTTCCACGAGGACAAGCTGAACCTCTTTTACAGACGTCGGAATGATTGGCGGGGACAACCAATTAGGTACCTGACACTTCAAGGTCAAAGGAAAGACTTCATCATGCCTTCAGGAAAATGGTATTTTTAAAAAAACCAACACCGTGAGATGTTTTCAAAATTCAATGTTAAGCCCAATAAAAAAATATGATACAAAATAAATAATTGCATAATATATACTTGGATAACAATGCTCTTTATATCAATATACAGGAATGCCCTAATTTAAACCCCTGTTTTGTATATGTTTTTCATACAGTAGAGAAAACAACACATCGGGTGCACACAGTCATATACCTGCTCTGCGAAAATGGGTCTCATGTGCATATGAAATGTAAAATGTGTTTTAGGACATAATATGCTGCAAAAATTATGTTGATACGAAAAACAGAAGCCGAGATATGAAGTTCTGAAATATGATGTGTTGAAATGGGGTAAATAGCCAAAACTGCTGTACAGTTTTTACTTGCCAAACTTTAGTTAAACCCTTATATGATTTCAAAATGCGCATCATTTTCAATAAATTGAATAATATATTGCCATTTTTCTGAAAATTTAAGTAATTCAAATTTGTTTTCAGTATTTTAATCATCAGAAAATTCTCTTTTGACTTCATTTAAATTTGAAACAATTTGATGGCATATAGATTTCCATGGAAACCAGAATCCTGTTAAACGTCATTATTGATGATTTGGATGTTCCATTGAATTCATGGTTACCATGGCAACAATAACAAAATTTTCTCCAAAGTTTTCCGCCACGCTATAATCTGTGATGAATTTCATTTTCAATGGGTTTTTTTTTTAGTAAATTTTGTGTTTTTATCAGTTTTCCTGTTAAATAATGCCCCTAGGGCTATCAAGGTAGAAACCTTTAAGACCCATAATCGCAGAGCAGGTCACCTATAGTGGTTGTTTGGATAAGTATCTCATTACACCAAAGACATTGAACAAAGGGGCACTATTCTCCGCATTTTATCATGTTTTTTAACAGTCTGCGAAGCCTATCAGTGATGAATCACTCTTGTCTTTTTCTCACAGGATAAATGTTTTCCTGAAATATTCATCAACTCAGCAATTAAGCCTGCGTCTTTCTATCAGACGAAATGGAGCAAACCGAAGAATACATACCATGCACAGGGAATATATGTATGTACCTGGTGTTAACATATAGTCACCCGCGTGGTTTGCTTATTATTTCATCTTACGATTTTAACAATAGTCATTCTTTTATAGACTGAATAATTAGTTGCGCTGTATGTTGTATTATTAATATTGGTATACAGGTTATACTGCAGATAACCGATGATGCATATACAAAAGTTTGCAAGGCGCGTAACCCAACCATTCTGGCAATAATAATTAATTACCGGCTTACACCTCCCTCAAGCCTGTTGAATAATTGTGACCTACTTCCAAAGGCTAGGCAAGGTTGGATTCTACGCTGCATATCATCAGTCTACCTATTGCATACCAAGTATTGCACCCATGATTCCTATGGATGTTGAAGAGCCTCGGTCAAATCCCTGCCTGTGCGTATTTATTGGTAGTCCTATCACAGCCGACACATGCTCTCAGTCATGCAACGTGAATCATCGATCGATATCCGAATTAGTCCTCGAACGCTATGCGCTAAAGAAAAAGTGAGGTCAAGACCGAATCTCCTACTATTATAGCGATAGTACTACGGTGTCCCAGAAGCTTTCTGAAAAATAATTTATTTTTGGGGGGTGTGGAGTCTATATTTATGATTTATGTTGTGCAATATGGATGGTAACAGATACATTAACAACCCCTTCATCTTCATGAGACTAAGCTGAAAGGGAAACTAATAAAAAATAACTTCGATATTTAACTCACCTGGGCGGATCCCTGCTTGGTAGGCAGGTCCGGGAGGATCCACAGACTCAACCAATGTTGGTTTTACTCCGCACAGGGTAAAACCAAATCCCCATCGTCTACTTGCAATGAGCTCAACATTTTGAATTCTGGAGACAACTCCCACAGTAGGTGGAACAGTCCTGCTATGTTTCGCCAGAGTTGCAATACCTTGAGCTGACATGTCAGTCACATTGTGGCCATCAACTTCGAGGACTTGGTCACCTGGAACAATTCCTGCTCTATGGGCTATCCCACCCCTTTGCACTGAGATCACATATGTTGGACCTTCCCCATATAGGCTAAATCCAAAGGACTGGGGCCACTGTGTGTTGGAAGGCATCTTGAAGTCAAGTTTTTTTTAGAAAGGGAAGAAAGTAAATACCTTACATTTAACGAAGGAAACTGTCTTCATGGTATAGGATATATTCGAAGTCATGGTCCATTTTACCATGAACAGAAATCCGTGCGTCCGAGTGCCAATGGAAGTTATGGCAACACACATCCACATAGGTCTGTCCTGTTCGGAGTTTTGTTAATGTTGTAATAATAAGTTTCCAAGTGTGGCCTCTTTAAATGAACAACTTTCATTTCATTTTTAACTCTGATACACGAAGCCCTAGATCCCCCTCGAACAAATCAAACAACAATTATCCGTGTAATTATTAACACCACATTCGCTGTCCAATTAGCGCAAAACTCCCAGGCGAATAATGGGAGCTCTCCCCAGTTCCATGGACCGTTTGGTTGTCTACTAAAATACAACCTGCCATGCATACCAGGCGCTTAGAACGAACTAGTCTTACATTTTCTACATTTGTCTGGCATTTGCAATGCCTGGTCGAAGCTAGCTGCAGCCCCCTTCGGCCCCTATCCATGCTCGGTAATGTTGGAGTCTTTCATGATCTGCATGTTGAGTGGTCCTCTGATGCTTTGCACCAATACCTATTCCCAATATGCTAGGAATATGGCCTGGTTTTATGGAATTATAGGATTAACATCACTGTAGTGTCCAGCATGAGAAGTATATTAATCCACTTTTGGTCTCATACTCCTATACATGTACATGCAGCTGAACTTACCTGAAGTGTATTGGAATCAGGCGCCCCAAGGCAGATTTAATATTCCCTCCTGTATACAAGTATTCTGAAAGGCATCGTGAAGAGATCATTAAACTTTGATTGTTTGATTATTTCTCGCTCCCTTCAGCAATATTATACTTGGTTTATGAAGGAATGAAACTGTATCATGGGAAAATCTAGAGAAATATTACCTGGATTTCGGAATATATGTAAAATAATGGAACAATCCAAATTTTGGATAACTACCACGATCGGAAATGATCGGAGACCCACGAGTAGTATATATGAATAGGTATTAGCAGCAGGAAGTCCAACGCATGCACACAAATACACAACTGTTTACAGAAACGGTGGAGGTGGAACTAACTACTTTGAAAGAGCAAGGTTCCTAGAAGGGTTGCTAGACTCTTCACAGCTAATAAGCAACTAAAGACAACCAACACAACAATAAAAATACCACTTGCATTATTAACTTCTCCCAAACATCAGTATATATACCTGTCAGAATAGATAGATTGATCTACTAACTAATCTATAGACGATTAGTACCGTGTATTAGTTAACCACAAGGAACCTACCAGTGCTGTAGGCGCAGAAGTTTCCACTGAAGATCAATTATGGCCAGTGACACGGACGCACCTGGCACACATACAGCCTGCATGCTCCACTGGCTTCGATCCTCACCCCCGAGCTCATCAATTATTGCCCAGGTCGACCCACCTCTGAGCACCCATCCCACTACTAAGCTGCCGCTGTTGAATATTGCCGCTTAATTTACAGGTTCCTATAGTTTAAACTGGCAGTGGGACGGTTCAGGTCTGTATGGTTATCAATTGAGTGAAGTCTAAAGAGTGGTCCCCATTCTCGCACTCTCACCTTGTGTGTATGTATACACACTTTTTGCACGTACTGCTTTTTTTATTGCAATGTTAAACTCTCTCTGTGCATACATTTGCCTAAATGTTAAATTTTAAATTATACTTAGGGCCCCAAGTCAACATGTCTGTTATAATGTTGTATGTACGTATATAACGAATATAATAGAAAATTATAATTATAATATGATGTTGGAGAACTTAGCACATTAAACTATTATTCTGTATGATCTGTATTAAACAGTTGTTACCACAAAGTTTATTAATTGTACATCTGCAGATGCTCTTCGTGTAAAGCCACTCCAAGTGTCCCAGGCGTTCTCATTTGGAAAACCAAAATTCATCGTGTCAAAATAGTTTTACTAATCCTCCTCAAACACATAACAGAGAGTATTTGATAATAGAGACGTAGTTTAAAACTGCACTCTCAGTTAACATTGAACATTAAACATTTTCTACTTCTTGTTCCATTCTTTTCCAACCCATCTAAACGTCATTTGGGCAGAATATTTAAGGATTTTGAGGAAATCGGTATGAAAGAATTATTTACATTTTCTTTGGACAATAATTTCTCGCATTTCATTTATGTCTAGCTTTACGCCCGCACATGCTACCCACCATATGTACATTTCACGTAACATAAAATTATGTTTTGGAAGACCCACTTTTTATTCCCTCCATATACATTTTTTCATTTTACTTCACAGAAGATTGGCCATTATTCTCTAGGTTCCACTCTTCCCATACCTTTTATTTGTAAGCTTATTTAGCTGTAAGCTTCACTCAAATGCATTGAATACGGGTCAAAAGCTAATTCATATCCGTCAAGGGAGTACTACTATGTAAACCAACACCCAAAATCTGAATAATAAACTAGAATAACGCTGAAGCAACCAGTCTATTTTGTAGCCTACATTACATTGCCCCCACTGTTTCTGCTTTCTGCAAGACATTTCTTTTTAAGATTTTATTTATACTGGATCTAGTATAGATGTTATAAGTATAGTTTATTTTAAAGATTTTATTTATACTGGATCTAGTATAGATGTTATGTTATACAATATTTGTATCACATTTGCCTTCCTTTAACTTGTGATCAGTTTCGATGCGTACTATTCCGATATTCGCACTGAACTGTCCTTGCAAAAGTTCAGGAAATGGTAGACCGTACCGTGTGCAATTTCCTTCTCCATGTCATTGGATAAAGTTGGTGCTGCCCTCTAGAGGGTGGCTAAATCTTCTAATCTATTTTAGGTATTTGATGGTATAGTCGTGTCTGACGCCAGAATGCAGAGTGAACAGACGGTCGGGGCAGATCGCAGAGCCTTATAGGTGGTGTATCTATATTTGATATTAATATATTAGATACATTGGTTTCCTTATATGAACTATTACATAATCATAATGTATTAGTTATCTATGGAACATACGACCCGTCCCGTCCTGTCTTGGTGCGGGACAAGTTCGGGACAAGTGCGAAATTGTGTAAAACACACCAACAGAAAAGAAAACATTATTCAATAAAATTAACTTGGAATCACACAAAATAAAAGAATCCAGAAAAAATTATATTGGACTCCCTGACACTCCAAATCCAGCGATGAACAAGGTCTTGAATGTTCAGCTTTCACAGAAGTCTCCAACGATGAAAATAATTAAATATAGTTGAGTTTAACAAATCAAATCGCTTTCTCGCACACACACTCTATTTCAAACAATAAACAATAACTATTATAGATATATTACAGAGCAAAAACCATTGATTATATATTCTCAAACCCCCGTTCTGAAGATTATGTAAATTGAAGATTAGAAATAGGTGATTATGAAAATTGAAGGTTAAACAGGGTGGTTGACGCTGTCCACAGGCACCTAGTTCGCTGAGATGGTTCTAGTCTATGTGTCTTGTGCACTCATCATCGCACCGATATTATATACCCGCTTTGGTTGATTTTGGTCTTGAAAAAAAATTTCCTCAAATTCTCATGAAAAGTTGTTCAGGTGTTCTTTACATTTATGCTATTACATTGCCAGACAGAAATTGGCAACTTTACATTGAATGATACTCGATGTTAAATGTTTTGGCCCGTAAGCGAATAAAAAAAAAAAAAAAAAAAAAAATCACTTCAATTTTAGGGGGGTTAAAACATTCAAAGTCATGTAATTATTATTATTAGGTTAGGCATTTAATAGCAACATATATTACAAGTAAATCACATGTTAAATACATTATAAAACACCCAGGAAAAGTGAATTTTGTAGGCCTAATTAATCTCTAATATGTAGTGTCTGCAGAGGTGCCAAACAGGGGGTAGTGGAAGCCGGGAGATCTCCCGATTTTGAGTATGTTTGGGTGGGAAATGGTGCATTTTAGGGTCATTTTCACATAATATTCGATAAATCTGAAAGCATATACCGATTCATATTTTGCAAAGAACTTTTTCTTTTCAAAATTTCAAAAAAAGGAGACCTACGAGCATGATAAAACATCAGAAAAAAATTGTTTGAGGAAAACAGATAACCAGCAATTATATAAACCTCCCATCGAAAATTTAACATAGCTAAATTGTATCTGACACAAATAAAAATCTCACACAGTCAGACAAAATCATTTATAAAATTACACTCACAATTCAATTCTCAGAAGGAGAGCTACAAGCATAATAAATTTTACAAAATTATCTGCTTGTGGACAACCGAATTAACAAAACGTTATACTCGTCACGTGAAGAAACACAAATTTATATCGTAATAGACACAAAAAGGAGACAAAAAAGGTTCTGTATCCTGATAGTTTTTGATAAGTATCTGAGATTTCATAATTTGGGCCTTTTGGCGGGAGGTTTTGATGTCAAGTCGGGAGGTCTTACATGACATACATGTATTTATCTCTGTTGCAGGGATATTTATTAAATGATTTTAATTGACATTGTCATTCTGATGTAACTGCAGGCACTGCAATAAACAGTTTGTACATAAAAAGAGTTCATTTTCCAGCATGCACAAAAATGTGATGACAAAGGTACAGATTGAGGAAGCCTCAAACCTATAGTACAGATGGCAGCACCAAGGGTAGTAGTATACTGAATCACAGTTGTAGCCCTGGCTAAGATATTGATTGATACTTTATTGCACTCTGATTGGGGGCTCAGGACAATTGGTTTCATTATTTTTCATTGTTTGGAGTGACAAATAGTCCCAACAAGACGTTTCAGCAAAAAATAATTACTTTTGAGAACCTTGATAAAAAACCAGAATTACAAAAAAAATCATATTTTCCTCTACAATATTAAAAAATTGAAAGTGGGTTTTCATAGGCATTCCTATCAACCACCCACATACCAAATCTGGGGCTGTTTTGAGAACCTTTATATAATTTCAGAAAAATTCATCTATAGGTTACTAGTTTTTTTTTTACATTTCACTATTTATGCTGTTTCAAGGCAAATTAAAAAAGTTACCCTAGCAACCAATCAATTGCATGGGCTCTAGCTTCACAGGTATTTGAGGTATCACAATTCTAAAGACACCTAACCCCCCAAAATGAAGTATGGGGAATCAACTGGTATCATTGGATTTCCTCTATGTTCAATGGTTGCCTAGCAACGGGCTCATTTTGTTATTTCTGCCTAGCAAAGGTGCCAAAAACAAGCAATAGTACAGATGACTAAACGGATTTAGGTCTCATCTGTCTTTGAACTCTGTGTCAGGAAGCTTTGGGTTGATAATACTATGATATGTCAGCAAGTATTGCCTAGCAACATAGATTATATGTTTTATCTTCCCTAGCAACCTCAGGGTTATAAGCCTATTATTACATTGAGTTGTTGCAATACATGCTTCCTGGAGAGGTCCAGAAATATAGTTCCTTATGAAACCATACTTTCAAACATACTGAATAAGGTAGGATGATTGATCCAATTTAAAATCTGTAATTATGCTGTTTCTAGGCAAATTAAGAGAGTTACCATAGCAACCAGTAAATGAGGTTCTAGCTCCTCAGGAATTTGTCATAATTATAATAATTTTAAAGATACCTAAAAATCAGGCATGGGGAATCCACTAGTACAAGTAGTTTTTCTATCTACCCAACGGTTGCCTAGCAACAGGCTAATTATTGGATTTGTGCATAGCAACAGTGCCAAAAACTAGCAATATTAATGATAAAAACTCAGGGATTTAGGTCTAATTTACCAAGGGATACTGTGTTTGCATGTTTTGAGGAGATGGTATGGTGGCAATATATGAGCAATTCCACCAAAAATGCCTCATTTGGCCATCCAGGGCTGAATATTCATTATTTTTTAAAATTGCTTCCATTGATTTATTTTTTCTCGTACATAAACTAGATATATTACTGCTAATATAGACGAAATTGGGAAAGTTAATAATGAACATTGTGGTCAGGGCAGCTTGGCAGAGACGGGCAGGGGTGAAAGGTAAATATTTAACATATAAATGATGATTAAAATTAGAAATAGATAATAAAAATGTATGCGTAATGTTTCAAATTAGTTTGTACTTGATAGGTCTTGATATAAGGGCCATAACGCTCTTTAGTTTGTGAAAATATCTCAACTAGAAGAAAAGTTACAGCCAACAAACTGTTTAGTAATGGTAATGGCAATGGCAATGGCAAAGGTCATACATCATTGACCCTCTGGCCCATTATGCACATATAATCCATTATATCTAGAATATGTACAAACATATCAATAACATTGTTTCCCCCTCATTTTCCTGTTAAGTTGATTTGTATACTTGTTTCGGTTGTTTATGGAGGTAAATATAAGTTATATTAGGTATTTAGAGGCAAAATTAATAGGGGAAAATTGTAAAAAAAAAAGTTTCAACCCCCTCCAGCCCCCCTCCTCCTCTAGACCCCCGTTACGGTGACATGGCCACCCTCTAGACCCCCGTTACGGCGACATACTGCTTTATGCTTGTGTCTCCTAACTCAATTAGTTCAAAAGAATTTTTATTATTTAAATCAAAATCAATCAAGCCCATTTGTGTTTTGAGAAGCTTTAGCCTATGTTGTTTAGGCCTAGCCTATCCCATCTTTTAGCCTATAAGTCTACCTTAGATAGGCTACTTTCATGACTAGATCTAATATAATATAAAATTCCTATAAAAACTTAATCATGTCCTACAGCTAGGCCTAACCCCTAATCCCTATATGATGCAGATATATAAATGCTACCTAGGTCTATCAGATAGGCTAGGCATGATAATAATTCAGATCTATACCTACAACATAGCCTACAGTGCCTTTTGAATTCTGTTCTTAAACTTTTAGTCCAGCTGTTAAGCACTCAATTGTTCATTTTATGATAAAAGCGTGAAATTTGGTATATTGGTAGTTTTGTTTTTTCCCCCCTAACTGGGTGTTTTATTCAATCTGTCAACATAGCAACTTCCTGGGGCCGATAACACTATTTTACATTTTACAATTTGATCCACTAGATCACCATGACGAAGGACATACACATTTTTACTACAAGGTATTATAAACTTTCATAAAAGGGTTTCCACTTCGCCCAATCTTTTTTATGGGACACATTAACGAAAGAACAATCATATATATAGTTTTCAACTTAAACATGAGTTCTCTTAGGAATTCATAGAAGCAAATATTGTTCTTCTTGAATAACCTACACACCCGACTCTATACGCTGGATAAATGACACGAGACGAAGGTTTGGCTGCATATATATATTCTTTCATCCATATAGGTACATATAAAAATCACCTGGGACATCACCTCTACATTTGTAAATGTAAAACCTCGCATACATCAGAATACAATTCCATGTGTAATATTTTTCTTCTAAGTTCGGAACACCTAACAACATGAAAACCGCGTTCATGTTTTCAGAAATCTCGCTATCGAGGCATTCATTCCTTGTAGCCCAATTTGTTAGGCTGTGCCAGAACTTACGTGACATCTCGCAATCTATGAAAAAATTAAATAAATTGTCGACTGCATCACAATAGTTACATAGGTTTGATGTTTTAATATTCATACTAGACAGATGCACATTGCATACAATCAGCTTGTTTATGACACCGTAGTGTAGTCTTACATTTCTTGTGCAGTGAAAGGGTACACGGTACCACTTGTTAAACTCAATATTCAAAATATCAATACCTTTTAACAGGAATGTGTTATACCAGTCCCCATTCCTATAGAGTTAGGTGATATATCACCTTTGGGGTTTAAGAATATTCTTATGGCACTATACATATCTCTGTACATGGCTGTGAGAATGTCTAAATCTTTATTATCGATCTGGCAGAGGATTTCCTCTCTGTAATTATCTACTTCGCCCTGTTCAACAATTTTTAGCCAGCGTGGCAGGATCTTCTTCCTAAGGCTCATTTCTTCTAAATAGTTTAGTTTTACACCGAAGTCACATTGCATTTCATTTTTATTCTTTACAAGGTTACATATTATAACGTCTTCGACCTTTCTTATACCTTTTCTTTTCCATAGAGGTATGTTACCAATCGCATCTTCTAGGTTGATCCATTTGTTATGCCATAGCTCTTCACATGAAACCCTTTTTTGCTCGTTGGTTCACATGAGCCATAAAATCGATACCAAACTTTGAATACCTCAGAGTAGAATTCAGAATTTTTCATAACCAGATTTTGTCTGTAACAAAGTTGAGACTTAATATTTCTGTGAAGCATTCTCTAATACTGGCCGACCATTTACTATCGGTGTCAGATAGGATTCTTTGCACCCATTTAAATTTATTCGCGGTTAGTTTGGCACGAAAGTCATGCATTTTTAGTCCGCCTTCATCAATTTCTCTGCTCAGATAATGACTAGCTACTCTATGTTTGCCATTTCTCCACACAAAGTCAGCCACAAGCTTCTGTACCTTGCATATCATGCGTTCTTCTACATCAATAAGGTTGGCGACATATAAGAACAAAGGAATAATCAGTACATTAACAATAATAATCCTCCCCTTTAGAGATATTTCCCTTCTTTTCCAGTGTTTTACAATTATACTCGCTTTCTCATAGGCAGCTTCAAAATTAACAGTATTTTGCCTCCCTTTATCATTGGGATATAACAAGTGCATTCCAAGGATTTTCATAGTATTGACCCAGTTAATATTGATACATATTGGTTGAAACAATGTCATTTCTCCGATGTTGAAACCTCTAGTTTTAGCCTGACCTGAGACTTTGCCAAAATCATTTATAATATATAACATTCTAGCAAGAGTTTTTTCGCTTTTGGCAACAATTGTCATATCATCAGCGAACTGAATGATTCTATTATTGACACCACCGAAAACAATTCCCTGACATTCGGGTGGTTAAAAAAAATGTTTAGGTAAGGAAATGTTTTTCTATGTAGGGGGTCGGGTGGGGGTGGGGGTTAAATCGGAAACACACCTATTTTTGGGGGCCTTATCGATTTGACCAGTGCAAATAAAGTATTATTTGATTACTTGACTTACGGATAAATGTGGTCATGAAACTAAGTACAATTACATTAAGTGTAGTGATTTCTCCAATTAATCGGCAGCGTTCGGTTGGAGTAAGGAAGACAACTCAATAAGAGAAACACAAAACACAGCTCTAACGATCCTTGCCAGCATAAAACAGTCCAGAAAAGTGTAGACCGCTTGAAAGGATTGTTATTTCAATTATATTTCTCAAGATCTGTACGCCTATTATTGTTTTTATATTTACCTGAATATAGGATCGTTGCAAAAACGACCTTCGCGGCCGGCAAGTTCCCCAGCTACTAAACTAAACGTTCAAAATCAGACCAAGAGTTGTCAGGCATTTTGCCTTGCTGGATCTGCTGTCGATCTTATGATCCTCATAAGATGACAGCAGATATTTAGAGAGAGAGAGAGAGAGAGAGAGAGAGAGGAGGGAGAGAGTGAGAGTGTGAGTGAGAGAGTGAGTGAGAGAGAGGGGAGGAGAGAGAGAGAGAAAGAGAGAGAGAGACTTCTACTTGGCTCACAGATTCCTTTCAAAGTTTTCTTTGATCCATGCTATGTGGAGTATACAGTAGTGTTCAAATTATATATTCATTTCCGATTTATTAAAAAAATCCACTTTGTATTTGCTGTATATTGTAAAGAAATGATTTGGAATTGGTAAGATAGGCGGAATGGACCTCAGTGAGTTACTAATGGGCCTTAAAAATGCACTACCAGCTATGCATGCGCAAATCTGCGCATTTTTTTCTTTTGCCACATACACCAAGTATAAGACAAACCCAAACATGTCCCTGAATATCTAAGAATTCCGAGCCTATTAAAAGCATGTAATTAGCCAAAGAAGTGGCCCATTATTCATTCGGTGCGCACCGAATGGACGGACATTGGATGGTCTCTCAACCAGATATTTCAGAGGGATTTCCCTCTGGTTAGCATACGTCATATATTGGAAATGAGGGTGCAATATAATGCTAATGATATCAGTTGGCCTCATTAGCATAGTGTGATGTTTTGTGGAATTCCAATCCACATTTCAAACAGATATATTTGTTAGTTTCATTGTTCCAGCAGGGCCTGTTGTATAATGTAATGAAATGATCTGTACTTTAATTATGGAATTGGAAATATTATATTGGAATCATGTAGGGTTCATAAGGCCATATTTCATAATATTAGGCTAGGCAAGCTAGAGGTTTAACCTCAGGTAGGGCGATTTTCCCACCTGGAGAAGCTACTTTAGCCTGGGCCACTAGTAGCTTTATTTATCTCTTGTTGATTTTTATTGTAGGAAGTCATTGCCACAGGAATATGGCTCTCCTTAGCTTATACAACAGGCCCCTAGTGTCTAGTTAAGTATTGGACTTATTGATTGAATTTTAAGTGCCAATCGCCAGACCATAGTCATTTATATATGCCTATAATTATGTCCCTACTGGTGATTCATTGCTCAGTCAATGAAGCATAAACCCAACTTATGGGTATGTTTGTTTGTTTCTGAATGTGACCAATAACTTGATTGCCTATTAGGAACTGTAAAGCCTATCTTTATAAACATTGCTTCTTTGGAGCCAATCTATATAAAAATAGACCCTGCGCACACACATATATGTGACTAAGGGTTCCCCACTACCCCTCTTGTCTTGAATGGGCACTTACAGGCCACTGATGCAGTGGTAAGCAGAGCAAAAACCGATACCGAATTTGTTAGTTTTAATCAGTTTTTCTTCATTTAAATCGTTTGTCCAGGACACATGATAGGTTTAGGGTGTTTATCTCAAGGATAGTCATTTCATTTCAGGATCTTCCACAGCTGGTAATGCATCTTTAATGAGTTACGCACCACCGCCCTTGGCTCTAAATAGCTGATAGGATAATGGTCGGTAATTTTATAGCCCCAGATGGTCGCTATCAACATAGGAGGGACAAGAATTTCTATTGATATTTCATGATTTACTTTTGTGATCGAAATAAGATGTGGTGGTGGTGGTGGCCAGTGTGGAAGTAGGAAGTAGGGGAGGGATGGGGGAAGGATGATGGATGGATGAGGGAAGGTAGAAGGGTCCTGAGAGGGGAGGGGTGTGAGGAGGTGTGCAATGCAGATACCACCACCCATCCAGAAAATGACCCGCACAAGGATAGGAAAGTATACGGAGCGTTTTGCAGGGTTAGTTTAGTTAAATTATGTTTGTTATCAACCCCCCCTCCTCTCCCCCCCCCCCTCCTCTCCCCCCTCCTCTCCCCCCCCTCCTCTCCCCCTCCTCTCCCCCCCCTTCCTCTCCCCCCCTCCTCTCCCCCCCTCCTCTCCCCCCCCTCCTCACCCCCCCCCTACTTGGTGTCCCCGTACACACAGCCGCCACTGGCGTTGTGTGTACGGGAGCCTGTGCCTGTATGCCTGTGCTTGCGGGAGTGTGGCGTGGTGTCGTGTGCAAACAGCACTCAAGTTTGAATGGTTCATAGCCATAGGCCAAAAGAAGTGCTGATCCTGATGTTTGTGTACCATAAACATATGTATTCCTCCAATAGAAAATGTATTATACAATTATAGCTTTCGATTAAGACCATTTAAACTGCAGTACGTAGTGTAGAAGTTTGTGAATTGGTCGAGGCATATGGCATAGACATTACTGGGAAATGACCGGGATATCCTGCGACAGCTTCAATTTTTAGTTCAGTGGCAATCCGCCTCTTCTCAGAGGGTGGGGTGGTCGCTAGTGGTCTAGAAAGCATACCGCTGGATTGGGTTGTGTTGGGATCTGACTTTTAGGCTAGTTGCTTGTATAAATAAAGAAAAACAGTTGCTGACGAACTCCCGTCCACCCAGCTGCCCCGTTCTCTACCACCTCCACCCCACCCCCACCCCCACCCGAGCGCTGCTCAGTGCGTACGCACTGAGCAGTGGCCCTCTACCAACTGCGCTGGGAGCTGGGAGCACCGGTAGTGGCTACCATAGAGCGCATGTGGTGGCGAGTGCATGTACTAAAGGGCACAATGGGCGCTTGGTACAAATCATAACACAGCAATGTTTCAAGCTATACCTGACCCTATCATCGTTTATATACAGTATTGATGTATCGATTCCGGACAAAATTGCGAGGAAAACGTCTTTAGATTGTCATCATTGCAGGTAAAATACGCGGGGGAGCACATTCGTAAGGGCAAACAGGGGGAGGACCCGTAATGGCGGGTGTGACGTTGTAATGGGTAGTGATCCTGCCGATTGGCAGCTTCTTTCAGAAGCGGTTGTCACGGAAGAGTCCAGATGTGAGGGTGAGGATAACACCACCACCCATCCAGATGTGGTGGTGGTGGTGGTGGCGGTGAAGATGTGAACACTCGGTTCATCAAGTTGAGAGTACAGTGGGTTCAAGCAGCCTAACATTACAAACTATAAAAATGTATTTTCGGTTCTAAGCAGAGTTATGAAACCAAGACGAAAATTATTGTTATGATCAGTAGAATACTTCTGATGAGGAATTATTCTAGTATATCATACAATGAAAAAAGTTGAAAGAACAACTACACCATATGGGACATCACCTGTCATATATCAATTACCTTCATCAGATATCAGTACACTGGTCCCACTCCAGTCAGTAAGCCAGTCTGGGCTTGGCTGGGCTGGCCTGGGCTTGGCTGGGCTTGGTGGGCTGGCCCTCTAGGCCTCTACATCTGATAAGGCCTACCCATAGGTAGTAAGGTTCTGATAAGAGCCTTCTTCTTAGTAGAAGGTGATAATCTATCTTATTACTACTTTGATGTCACCCATTCCCATTAAGACATAAATAGGGGAGATTCGAAAAGAATAAAGTTGGAGGTGGTTCATGTGTAAACTTATGGGAAACTTTTGACTATGGCAAGCACTGAGACATGAAGGACAGATTTTGGGAAAGGGTGGAGATAAAGTGGAGAAAAGTGACGTGGGAGCACCTTTGTTAGTATTATAAATGTGTTGACCAAATATAAACAGTGAAAAAAGCTAATGCTTTAATAAAACCATATTTGCAAGAACATACATATTCTAAAAATATTTATTGCAAAAGGATGGTATTTTGAACGATAATAGTACACTATTTATCTGGAACTGTTCATATCCAATATGTATGGAGATCTTTTGTTTTTGCAAATCAATTTGATTACATAGAAACGCTCAAATCCGGTGCATGAGTTTTCAAATCAGTGTTACTGAACTCCCTATCCATCTCTTGAACAACTAAAAATAGACTACTATATTTTAAGTTTGATATTTTTACTTTTGAAAAAAAAGTTAGCAATAGTTCTGGGTGGACAATTACTGGTAAGGTGACTAAATATATTCCATAGGATGACCTTAGAAATGTATGTATATATATATGATGTACTGTCCGGAAATTTGTTACACATATAGGCCTATATTTTTCATACAACTAAAAGGACCAGAATAGCGTGCGATGTGAAATGTGTGAGTTCTATGCTTTTCCTAGATAGGACCAACGTTTTTGTTGTCATTGTTTATATGGCTATGCCTTAACCATCCCGCCCGGCCCGGCCCCCTAGCATGTAGCCGTGGTTACGTAACTACCTGACCTGACATGTCTCTAACCACGTCCCCGTGCGTTCAACGCTTGGTTCACTCATATAGCAATAGACAACGAGGATTTTAGCGTGAGAACGGTCTGTACGCCCATAGACGTCCCAAGGCCGAAGGCCAAGGGACGTCTATGGGCGTACAGACCGTTCTCACGCTAAATCCGAGTTGTATATTTATTTTAGTCCATGATGGAACACGTCAGGTGGCACCACTAGACCAACGCGGTCTGTAGTATAATAAGTGCACGCGAAATCTGACCCAAAATGGACTAATCGTCCCTAGGCAGGCCCTCTATTCCGCAATGAGTTACTCCATACTAGTACATAGAAACTGGTTGCGGAGTATAGGGCTTGCCTAGGGAGGATGGGTTCACTGGAACGTGGGTCGGTGGTATCACGTGGACAACACATGAGTGAGGCTGGATTCTGCTCCACATCTCTCCATTCAAATAATAAAGTTAATTTGTTCAGTTAAACTACAAGGTAGACCATATTAACCTGGACGTTTTAGCCACCAAACAGAATAACAATGACAAATCCGTAGCTCTTTGCTCCCGTGGAATGACTAATCATACGTAATTACGAGATCGGGACAGTATTTCCTAAAAATATCAATTTTTCGACTTGTGAATCATTTTCCTGTGACACATCACATAGATAGACTATCGTTGTCAATTTTGATCGAACAAACCTACAAATGGTATGTATGAATTCCTTAGGATATCTTCCTTATTTCTAGATACATTTTACGATTATATAAATATTATTTCTACCAATTGATTTTCATAATGGTTGCTAGTACATGAATACCAATAATACAGCAGGGTCCACACAGAAACAGTGGAAACACTAATGAGACATGAATGCAGCACGAATTGTATTGCTTTAATTGTTCGTGCTCTGTACTATGGCTTGAGGCTCTGTACTTGGAAGATTTCGAGCATGCTCGAAATTTTCACGAACACACCAATAGCTACAAGAAAGACACAAACGTTTCCCTATAATGACATGAACACCAAAAATGTTCTCATTCGTCACCCACGTCGTCGCCCCATAACCACTGACCCTAGCTTTGGACGAGCAGTCGCTACTCAGTTAGGTCCAGACACCCCACATTCCTCGATACCACATCCAGCGATAAGCTTAACCGCAAGGCTAAGGCTAAGGCTAAAGTGTTAATGACTCCCTGAAACTTAGGTGACCAAAACTGCCTTCTGAACCTGACTGTACTCGCATAACTCGGCTATGTTGAATAGCCTTCTGTTGACGTTTCCCTATAACACTAGGTGACAGCATTGTCAGTGTTTAGCAGTGTGGGCATTGGTGGGTGAGCTTTCAAACTTGTCTTCTATACTCCACATGCATAGGTCCAGAGATGTGTGTGGCACCAGGGGATATAGGACTATCGTCACAATTTGATGGGAATGAGGAGAAGTCTTGTGCTATTTACTTTCATTAATATTGAATGTTTTTGTACGTTGACATTGCCCACCATCCCGCCCACGAACCTCCAAAATCGTTTCATTTGACTCTTAAGTCAATGCGTGAATCCCTGCTCCCCACTGTAGCGCCGTCACCGCGAGTGCTACTGTGGGGCAGGGAGGGAAACGTTCTGGGTAGGGTTCCGGTGGGGAAACCCCCGTGACTATGACGTCATTACACGAAGGTAACCGAGTCCGAGTATTCCCGAGGAGCAAGCGTTACGGAGCATTGGAATGAGCGTTAAGCACTGGAGAAAGGTAGACATGCGTTGGCAGATCACGGTATGTGGCTTACCAGTACAATATAGACACTATGAACCCCGATGTTTTGCTTCTTAAACATGTTGAGGATGTCAAATCTGGCATTGGTTTTTCACCTGGATGACGAAAACATAGGAAATCGGGACATCGAGCCAAGTTTTACCGACCCATTTCGCCGCTCCAGGGGACTGGTGGTGCGCTCTAGTGCCTGTGGGAGATTCAGGATTCCTTTTAAGGAATGCCACTGCACCATTGCGTCTAGTTGTGCGACTTCATTGAACATTTAACGTATTAGGTGCGATTTAAATGTAATTTCCAGGGATCGTGTGTTAGTTAATCTGAGACATGTCAAGGGGTATACGTGCAGTTTACCCACACTAACCATCCAGAAGTTCAGGGGCAATAAATTATATTATCAGACTTTCATTAGGTCTGTAATATGTATTGTTTGCTCTCAACATGCATGCTTAAGTACGGGACAGGTTTGGCACATAAGCCGGACAAAGTTAGCCAAACATCGATTGAAAACTCAAGTCATAGACTATATTGTGTGTATTTAAAATTACTTCAGGCGGAAATAATAACTTACTATAACTGTATATGAATAAATATATGATATAATATAATATGTAAAAGCTTCCGGGAATGTAATTGACAATTGTAGTGGACATACTTATATTGTTTACAAATCAAGTCAAGAAGCATGGGCTTGGGATGGATGAGAACTGGTATTTTGAAAGTAGATCTTTTCAGGGAAATCAAGCTATTCATCTGATGAATGTTGAGGTTAACGTCCCTTCACTGCATCCCAAGACTTGTCTTTGATTTGTATTGTTATAAAATGAAATCTTTAAAATGGAGATGAAACCTATCATCGTAGTTACTTTTGCCCACAGCGGAAAAACCCCCGGACGTTAAGGCACCTCCCTGAAAAGACTTTGGGGCCAACGCATTGTCTTTATTATTAGGAGGCTATTAATTAGTTAAATAATTGCGGCAATAGAATAAAGATGGGAATATTCGATAAAGAACTGTTAAATCAAAACAAATCAAAACTTGAAAAATCAAGTCACAGGCTAAATTGTATGTATTTATCCCATTTTGAGGGGTTTTGTGTGCAAAAAGGCCATGCAATATTCACGATATGTGAACGCTGAAAATATCAGCTGCAATAACCATGTCTGAGCGTGCAATAACCAATATGTCTGACCATGCAATATCAGTCTCTGAACATGTCTGACCATGCAATAACCAACATGCCTGACTGTGCAGACAAGGTTATTTCCCCTGTCTTTGATACTAGCCTTGCTTAAGTTACGCTAAAGAACATAATTGGAAAGTTTTTTAGATTTCAAATTCTTCCAACCTTCATTTTAAGTGGAAATATAACTTTGTTACCGGTGTCACAGTAGGGAAA
The DNA here is from genome assembly GCA_942159475.1 of Sthenelais limicola. Taxonomy (NCBI): domain Eukaryota; kingdom Metazoa; phylum Annelida; class Polychaeta; order Phyllodocida; family Sigalionidae; genus Sthenelais; species Sthenelais limicola. The sequence goes on along the minus strand of OW804096.1, from coordinate 107,196,219 downwards.
GCAAAAAATAGGAACAAGCCCCACCCCCCTGAGAATTAAAGGTTCAATTGATTCAGTAATAGAGGGTCGATATCTACAGTGCTCTAACCCTTAAAAATAAAGTATATTTATAAGTTTTCATATTAGTTTTAAATGAGGAGTCTGATCTATTTGTTTGGATGTAGATATTTTCATCGTTTGGACGATCTAAAGTCAAGTTGTGTGGTTATCCTGTACAATAGTAAATTAAATGTAGAGTAAGGATTAAACAACCTTAGAAGTTTTTTTTTTTTTTTTTTTTACAACTCCTTTATTCAAAAACACCTGCCATCTGGGCATATACATTGCTAAATCATCATTGACAATACTCAAAAGAAATTAAATGGTAACATCCCAGTATTATTTTCACATTTTTCTTATTCGGCTCATAAAATACTATACTTATGCACTTAAAAATTCTGAACCATGTAGTTCCTATCTCTCCATATCTAATCATTGAAATATCTTTTTACAAATGATTTACGCCGGTGGTGATTTTCATGATTTACAAAAATCAATAAAGCATAGGCCTACCACATGAAAACTAGAATGAACACTTTATATAACTTCATTTGAAGTATTAGACACTGTAGATATTAAATACTCGATCAATTGAACCTTGTGAACAATATATTCCTATTTAAGACCTCTGTCTGACGACTGGATCAAACACACCATTTTAATACTGAAAATTTGTCCCTTTTTTTTAAAAGCTCCTTGTTTGGCTCCTAGGAGGGGGAAATTCTTAGCCAATCTCCTCAGTTCCTCTTGGATTATTTCTTCCAGGTAATCTGTGTCTGGGTCCTTTACTAGCCCTTTCTCAGTGGGTCTGACTACATTAGCGTCCTGCTCATCACCTTGAATGAAGACCTCATTGGGTGCAGCTCCTTCCCCACGCTCTTCAGTTTCCAGCTGCTGTTCATTGGGCATAACTTCTTCATCCCTTTCTTCGGTTTCCAGCTGCTCTTTGTGCTCCAACAGGCAGAATAGCTGGGCAAACACTTCCTTGTCCCTCTCATATTCTGCTTGGGTCCGCTCCGGGGGTCCGCTCATATTCCGCTTGGGCCCAGTCTGCCATGGATTGAACCCAGTTGGTTAGGCTAAGTTCAGTTTCCATTGCCCAGTTGGTTCTGCTGTGTAGCGTGCTGCCACCTCGTGTGGGGTAGGGTAAGTGTCCTGATTGACTGATTGAGGGTAGATTTTGATTTTCAACAACAGGTGGCTGCACTAGCGTCTGTTCCTGTATCTGTTTACATGCAATCAGAGACCCTCCATTAAGGGTCTCTGATGCAATGAGCTTACTCGTAAATCCCGCGAATATTCGAACTGCCAATAATCTTATATCTGTAAACACAAAAGTAATGCTTGGATAATCCTTGATCTGTTGAGCTGGGGCTACTCCCAGTACAAAGTATCAATCCTTTTAGGAATTACTTGTTTTCACCTCCCCATACTATGCTTTCTGGAACTATCTTTACCAACTCTTTAGCAACTCGTTTAATCCACTGCACTGATATGAGTCGGTGGCTGGGCGATAATCCAACCGTGTGGTCAAAAGACTCAGTCCTAGTCGGCGGGAATTCTTTAGTGTGTGATTTCTCTCTCTCTGTACTTTTCTAGCTGTTTTCACTTATGTCCGACTTATGTCCTGAATCATTTATACACCTTGTGTATGAATCTTTGGTAAAACTGCTTCTTATAAACCTGAAATAAAGAAGCAAAAAGTACGAGCTAGGCTCGCACACGTTTTCTCAATCTCAAGGTAAACCAGAACCCTCACCTTAGAAGGTTATGTTCATTCCTACTGTATCTTTAATGTGTATTTCCATTGCAGACCCTTTTAGCATTGCATGAGCCAAGATGGCAGACTAGCACTTGAATGAAATGTTTTTGCAAAAACAAAACAAAAGTTAATAAGTTTCTGAGAAATAGGAAAAACATCAACGGGTCAAAAGGGCATTTAGGTTCTCATTTTTTAAATGAGTACCAAGTTATTCCTCTTTTATTTCTCAAACGACTGTCTAAGATATATAAATACATAGTGCCATAGGTTATATATAGCGACTGGGTGACTCATCTTCCTGTGAAACATCACATATTTCCATGAATGCATTGCAAGCAAATCCTTTTCTTCTTCTAAATTTATTTATTCCTCAGTTCAAGAAATCAGCATATTAGAGAAATGCAAATTATCAAATTTGATATTTGACTAACTTTGTTGTTTTTTTTCTTTTTGAGACTGCTTTTGCTTCCCTCTCCATGGCACCAGTAATGAAGTCAGTTCAAATAATCAAAGAAATATGCTGGAACTAGCAAAATGATGCATACAACATTAAAGTTTTCTTTTAAACAAAATGTTTTCGAAACTCATTTCCCTGTGACACATCACATATGGTGTTTATTACACGTTTATTGCACCTGATTGAGACGTGTGATAAACTAAATAAAGACAGTTTTGCTGGCTCGATGGCCTGATCCATTACACCCCTAATAACCCCACTCGTACCTCGTGCGGTTATTGGGCATTATTAATTAATTGTGGCAAATATAATAGAAATGGGAACAATCGATAAAGAACAGTTACTGTTAAAGCAAAACAAATCAAAACTTAAATGATGTTTTTTATTTGTCATCTGTACACATTACAAATATCCAAGCTGAATGTTAGAAGTCAGGTCCTTCAAATACAAGTAAATTAAAGTGTTTTATTCTAATCAATCGTAATTTCCCCTAACGCGTCTAGATTAGTAAAAATCAATATGACTGTGGTCATTTGCGGACACAATTTCAAAATATTTGACTGCATAAGAGAGTAACTTCCTCGGATATTTTGTCCCTATATTATTCGAGGTCCACATCTGTGCAAAACGTCAGAGCGAACGATTCCGCTCTGTAAAACCCTAAATTATACATCTATGTACATGTCAATAATGCTAATAAATTAGTATTATTATTGAAATGTGTTTAATAAAGGTCAGAATGTGTTCTTAATGTTTTAAAACACCAAAAGTCGGAGTAGACAGGCAAATAACAGCTCACTATACATCAGACTAAAACCAAGCCATAACGAGATGCACAATACAGATATGAAATGCTAGATTTTTAAAAACCCAAATACTAATCACTTCCAGGAGAATAGAAGCAAGGTTCCCCTAAAGCCTGGGGTATTATTTCTATAAAGAAATGTTACAAAGCTAAAACCAACATTTACATAATATGTACATATCTTCGATCGCGGACAATGCCCAGTATTTAAGATTGTACTCCATTTCCATAATGTCCAGTATAACAGAAATCATCAGCGATACATTGGAAACAAATAACATGTAAATGATAATCAGAAAGGTAAACGTATTAAAGGCTCCCCTTTTGTGAACACACATGCTTTTCGAACGTGTTCTCGAATAAAATGCTGAAGTGAAATCGAAATAAATTGAATATAATTCGATCTCCTTTAACAACTCCTTGCACTAAAACAACGTGAACAAAGTCTTTACATCTTGCTAATTGAATTCTAAATTAATTTGGAACCATGGTACTCCCCTTCTCTTGCTACAGAACTGTACCAATTATATTTTATTTAGCATTTTGATTAAATTGACCAAACTTCTGATTCGTTTTTCTTCTAAAACTGCAATGAGTATTTACAAAGGAAATCTAAAGTCTATTACAAGATGGGGCAAAGCAATCGGTTTCCTGTCTACCATAACATAATCATCATAACTAAGGAAATAATGTATCAATTCACAGTAAGAGAAAATAGGTTTGCTTTAAACCCATTAATCCAGATACAAACGATCGAGCAAGACCTAACCAGAATATGCAACTGCAATTACTTTTTAATTTGTGCAAAGACGGGGACAAAAGGAACTAGTTGTCACATATATTGTGGAACTGCATATTTAATTAATATTGTTAATTCAAGTATTGAACACCTAGAATCACTTGTTCTAAAATAGCATATTAACGCCTATATATATATCTATAATATATTATCTTACATAACGCAATTTCTCAAAATTAATGACATCAAATTTCATCATAAAAGCCCGATAATATGAGAGCCTATCGGTACAATCATATGATACGAGGGACTAGATAAAAAATATACATAATATATACACGACAGTGCCTTATTAGTAATTTGGTCCAACGGTAGTTGTAGCAACTATTGGTATTGCTGACACAAATGTGGATAAAAACAAAGTTCATGACCCCCAATACAAGGATTTCATCATAGTCAGGTTGACTATCTTATTAGCTGAACAATCTATGTTCCCAAGGATTGGATAACAGACATTTCTTGCGCCACTCTATGTCCAGAATAACGAATCTACGGTATTAATGGTATATTAATGCAGGTGGTCCACACTCAAACATTTAGCAATTGTCAAAACAGATCCTTTGGTTTGATTTATATTCCATCAAGGTCATTCATTGAACGTACATAGCTTACAACTATGATGGCAAAGGTCCTTGAGACGACGAGATTTATTGATTCATTATTGGTCTTCCTCAATTCTTTCACTATCTTCATAACATTCATGTTCAACTATCGCGTGGCCTCGTAAAATGCTTCACCTACAAAGTACTGTGTCAACCTTCTTTAACCACATTTATATGATCTGTTAATACGATCTCTTATCTCAGAGCTGTTATCTTCTTGATACGGCGATCCTTGAGAACAAATACTATGAAGAGTAGAACTTAGTTTAAAGTATACGCAGATCCTACTGCTTGTCAGATGCCTATATTCATGAAGTAGATATAAAATAAGAATATATATTTTTGCCCAGGCAATTTCGTTTCTATAGTGATCGGGGCTATGACTTTTGGGAAAGGATAGCCCCTAATGTTAGTACTCCTACTGCGCCCACAGCGTAACTACACAGCGTTTTGAATGAAGGCCAGGGAGATTCGTTTCTTCTTTCTGGTCCTCCCTCATAGAATTCGACGAACCCATTCTGCAAGGATAAAGAAAAATACTTTTAGACTTCTTATAACAGATAGCATTTTCAAATGTTTTGTAATGAATGATAACAATCCAAATATTATGACTGACAACAATTGGGAACTTTGGGAAATAATCCTACTGTATCAGTTATGTAAACACGACCTGAAATAATATTTTGATTTAGAAAATATTTTATTCAGGTCTACAACATTTCCACACGTACAAGATTGGAATACTTTTGGAAATCTCTCACCCTCTTCCTCTCTTACCCTCTTCCTCTCACTCTCTCTCCCGTAATCATATCACCCTCACAACAGTCCCAATGAGATGTTAATGAGATTTTGCGGTTAGAATTGATGGGCTCAGATAGAGTGTGTGTGTGGGGGGGGGGGGGGCGTGTTGAGAAGGAGGGAAATAGGGGAAAGCAATAGGAGCAAGGAAAAGAAAGGAAGTAGGGGGAAAGCAATAGGAGAAAGATAGTTAATCGTAAGAATCTTAATTATCATTGGGGAAGAGGCAATGATGTAATATAACAAGACAACCTAAAACTGCCACTTACTATATCAATCGATATCAAGGAGGCTAGCTGTTGTCGTATAACTAATTTTAGAATAAATTTAATAGAAAAACTTTAAAAAATGAATGAAGGTATATTCTATCCAGTGTGTAAGACAAGGCAAAGCAGTGAGAAACGTAATAGATCTAAAAAATGAGATCTAAGGAGATCATCAGATAAGGTATTAACTGAAGTGTAACACTAGACGAATTGGCGACATGGCATAATTAAAATTATGCACCTGCATAACAACATAAACTCGAAAATTCACCCCTGCCCTAAGGCAGAGACCAAAGACAGCATCCGCCAAGATTCCAAAAAAACGGTATATTTCCTATTGGCCCAGATCCCTCACTTATCTCAGTGTCTAAATTAGACCCATACCACGAGATTTCACCCAGAAATTTAAGCTCTTACTAGCATAATTACTGCATACTAGACCTCACGCGCTAATGCCTCTAGGGCTCTATGTTACTTTTCGATGCCGACATTCTGCCCATCACTATCGCACGGTGACTCGGCTGTACTTGTGTTAACTTCGGTACCACGCTCCAGAATGAGGCCCATGTAATGACATCATAGCAGCGGGGATTCCACACCACCCATTCTGCGCCACCATAGAGCGTATAATGTGCAAAACATCGCGATCGCTGACTCTGGAGTGGACGCCATTGCTGTATGATCGGCGATGGAGTCCACATGGATTAAAGCTAAAAAACTAAATGATTTTGATGCGTCAGGAGACGCCATGGGGAGAGGGAAGCAGGTAGGGTGTTGACAGTGTTAATCCACAAAAACAATATATATTTATGAACGTAAATAGCCCAAGACTTCCCCGTCCTTCCCATCAAATTGTGCCGATAGACCTACTCTGGGCTCTGCCTCTGCTGGTGCCACATACCTCTAGATGTAAACACAGGAAATTAGTCTACATAGACATACCCCACACTACACTGCATTGTACATCTCCTCCCTCTCTCTCTCTCCTTCTCCTCATTCTCAAGCAGTGGTTATATAATGTGGTGTTTGGTTACTAGTTACTACCTCCTGTTTCCTGTATGATCATTATCCAGCCCAAGCCCCCCACCCCCGCCCCCGCATGCAGTAAACAAAACCCACGTGCCACAGAGACTTCTGTTTTATACCGGGATGGACATATTCCCTCTAACCCTCTCTAAAAGGAGGTTTTGCCAGCCAAACAAAGACAAAAGAGATGCTAGCCTCCTAACAAGAAAGTAGCTTGCATTAGATAAGTTTATTAGATAATTAATGGATTTCAGTCGTAAGTCGATTATTTCATTGAGTGCCTCCTGACAAAAGGATGCGAAACTGGACTTATTTAGTTGTCCTTCCATTATTCAACCAGTTTAATTCAGGAAATATAGTTATTCATCCATTATTCAACCAGTCTAATTCAGCAATTATATCACCATTTCAGACATGGCAAAAACTATAGAACTTTCACCAGACAGTCGGACGGGTGAAAAGAAACTTTCACCGGTCTTCCAAAGGTTTCTCCAACGTTTCATACAAATTTTTCACCGGACAGTCGGACCGGTGAAACTTTACTTTCACTGGTCCGACTTGTCTTTCAACATTGAATTACCGCGGTCCGGCAGGATTTGCCATGTCTGCCATTTAACCCTGTGACACATCACATATGCTGTTTATTATACGTTTATGGCATCTGGGACAACAGCCCTGCGGTTGCATCAATGTGGTGGAACTCAAGAAAATGGCTAATAGGTTTCAGTTTTGAGGCTTTCCTTATATTTACCTTTATTTTGTCAGATTATATAAGTAGAATAGAATAGAATAGAAAAACATTTTATTCCAGTCAATGACTGTGTTCAAGGGAAGTGCTGAGAATAGTGTAAACTACAAAATGTTCTTGCTGAATAAAAATCTTTAAATACAATATTAGTAACTAGCAAAGTACCTGTCCTCCGGACGGTCCACCTCTCTCTCCACACTTCCCCCTCTCCCTCTTTTCCCTCCCCTTCTTCTCTGTCTCTCATACCTGTTTTTCTCTCCCAACCCAACCCCATCTCCGATTCCCCCCTCTCCCTCATGCTCCCCCTCCCCACTTTCTCCCCCTCCCCCTCTGCTATTTTCCCCCTCCCTCTCTCCAATACCCCTCCTCTCTCCCTCCCCTCTTCTTCATTCTCCCACTCCTCTGCATGTAGTTGGCACCCCCTGGAAGTGACATAGTATCTCACAGGGGCTTTCCCAGGCTATAAATAGAGTGTGTAGATCCCAATTTAAAAAAGGCTTCAAAACCACATTTCACCCCAGATACCTTCACAAATCATATATAATGTCCTCCAGACAGGGTCGATGGACCTGTACAGACCAAAAAGACAGATGGGGAGATGACAGATTCCCAGAACATCCATACAAAAAACCCTTCTAGAGCTTTATATATTACTAGCAATGTACCCGTCTTCTGAACGGTCACCCTCTTCCTCGCACTGTCTGTCCCCTCCTCTCTCACTGCCTCTCCTCCTTTTTCCCCCCTGCCTCTCCCCTGTCCCTACCCGCCTTCTCTCACCTGCCCTATTCTTGCTTCCCCTCTTCTCACTCTATCCTTTTGTCAGAATTTTCTATACAACGGAAAAACTATAAAGGGCTTCAAAATCACATTTCCACCCCAGATATCTTCACAAACCACATATGACGTCCTCCAGAGAGGGTGGACGTAACTCTACAGATCAGAAAAGCGGTTGGTAAAACAACAAATTCTAAGAACATGTGAGACAAAGAAACCCCTCTTGCCATATCTTATACGGATATATATGTTAATATAATAATAGTAGAAAAAGACACCTGATTGCAATTATCATTATTATTTCAACAATTCCATAAAAGTAAGGAATTATACAGCATATGAAGAGTGGAATTAAAGGTTAAAATAAAGTACCACCTTCAGTACAATGGTACCGCAATAGGTTCTTTTATTAAATAAAAACATACCTGTAGTTCAGAAATATCCCTAGTATCTATTAATATGTTGATACATTTGAAATGTCTGAAATAGACTTGATTCAAGATTCATGACTACCGCCATTTTGGGGAAGATTACCCACAATCCTCCTTGATTTTGACGTCATCAAGGCTGAGCCAATCTTGGCTCCATACTGGCCGATTGAGCTGAAGGCGTGGTTGGGTTAAAGTTTGAATGAAGTTTTCCTCCCTTCAGATCCCTAATAAGCCATTTTCTTTGCTAATAGTGAGTGAGAGAGGATATAACTAGACTGTTATGGGTTTGTTTGAACTTAGATGGTTTGAAATGAACCCTGTATAGTCCCGAAAGGTTCTTGTTATTGTGGGCGATAAGAGGGGGCGATTTGAGTGTTGTCAGTTCCTGTTTTGGCCAGACTTGTTTACTCCTTACAAAACACCTTCTCTTTCATAAAATCACACTTCAGAAAGTGAAATCTGGCCATGGATAGCATGTAGACATTCAGATTTAATGAGCAAATGCTTATTTCTGCTATATATCATTGCAAAAACTCCAGTAGGAGGAGGAGAATGACCACGGTGCACTCCCCATGCTAGCATGGCTGGCCGGATTTTATCATGAGTGACGTCACAACTTCTCCGAAGATGTCTGCCTGTATTAAACATCATAATCCAAGATTCTAAAGCCTCCAGCACTCTTATTATTCACCATAATTATGTTCGAACTTAGCTGACATTAATTTTACCTCAAGAAATAGGGATAGGGCTATAATTGTTCTGAATGCGGTATGTTCTTTTAAGGTTGAAAACAAGATTAGAACTAAAGGAACCTGGTATGTTGTTTCATGCTGTCTGCACTGGAGGGCTCTGCCTTGTGGGCAGATAAATGTTGTGAGTCAAGACTCTAAATCTACACAGAGACAAATAAAAATGTTTCTTTCTGTCAACGTTATTTTAAATTTAAGATAAATAGCATGGAATATTAAGATACAACGTTGTTCAAAGTAGTATCTACACTTGTCACAGATTTTTGTCAGACATTACAGACTATTAGCAGAATTTACTAAATGGTCTGTCGCGGAAATGGAAACACGCCTGGTTGTACGGTTCTTATGTTTATCTTTTTTCTTTTCATTCTGTCCGGATATTGTAAAAAATGAAATGTATTCTTTCATATACTATGAGTTTTGGGATGTGTAGTTGTATACTTTATGAGAAATATTTTGCTATGAATATTAAATACAGCGCATACTGAGAATTATTGTAACCAATTTGCAAAATGTCGGTGCTGAATAAAAATCTTAAAAAGAAAAAAACTAAATGTGTAGATGCATGGTCATGTGTACACACACATGTAAAAATGACGTCAAAAGTAAACAAATCCCATGAGCTTTTTCTAGAGTTATTGTGTCATCTGAAACACACACCCTATGTAAAACAAGAAATAGTTATTATATGAATCTTTTCATGTTTACAAATTTACAATTAGTCTGAACTTAATGTAGCTAATTTCTCGAATTGAGTTACTTGTGTCAGATGTGGAGTGATAGTTACTGTGATGTACTATGGTTGATATTGTTTTACATTTACAAAAACAACCATTGAAGTTGAATTTAAATTGAAGCATAATAAAGCGATTAGTGACAAGAGAAATTGTGTATATCTGTTGAATAGCTACATTCTTTATGTTGTCATGGTTCAATAAACAATCAGTTACCTTGTTATTGCCTAAAGAAACAGGTTCACAATCACTGGCTATGCAAATTCCCAAGCTGTGTGACCAATACAGCTTGCGTAATATCATGCAATTCGAGAATAAAAATTGTCCTTAAGCTTGTAGAAAGAATGCTGCACATATTGTATTATCATTTCATTATTTATATTCCATTTTATCATGTCTTGCATCCTTAATAACATAAATCCTTCCTTACTTCATCATATGCTCAGCAAGTCACACCAATATCTCCGTTAAGTATACATTAACTACAATAGATACATTGGTACAGAAAATACCATATGAAATGTTAAAGAATGTGGAATCCCATTGACTAACTTACTCACATGTAGTAGTCGTAATGTGACCCTTTCTAAAACATTCTCCCCATCCACTATGAGTGCCATCAGTGTGCAACATAGTGAATTGGGAGACCAGAGACCGTCTGTCTCTGTCAAATCATAACAGTGGAGACCAACATGAATTTACAGAGACCGAAAAAAGGGGTTCATTAATAGGCCTATGTTAAATAACGTGCAGAAAATAAGATACACTCAACGACAGTTGTTGAATCAGAGTTTTTCATGAGAAATTTCAGAGTTAAGAAAAGTTAGATAAGATAATTTCATTGGAGACAGTCGGACTCAGCCTAATATCAATATCAGAGACCGACACAAATTCAATGGAGACCTGGGCGTCGGTCTCTGGGTTATGTTGCACACTGTTGCAGCCATGATAAAAGATGTTAAATGAGTCATTTACTGGGTTATGTCTCTTGTTGGTACCACATGGTGACACCACATTCTTCAGTAACAACAAATGGCTTGAAATGCGGTAAAGCTAATAATGCTAAGGATTGGTTTATCAAAATACTCATTTCTGTGACACATCACATACATATTAGCAATTCTCACAAGAGGGTGTCATTTGGTTCTGAAGTCACCTCTGACGTAATATTTGGCTTACTTAGAAAAATATGGACAAAATATTTTGAAATATCATTGAAAGTCAAATATTTTTTGAGAACTTGACAAAATTTGGCCAATCAGATTTTGATAATTCCCAAATGTTTTGACGAAATGTTATAAACAGAGAAATTTGGGGTATATTGAAAATTTTGATATAATTTAGAGTATTCTAGTTTTAAATGAGGAATTTGATTTCACTGTAATAATTTAAATCAGGAGGTATACCTATGCTTTATGGATGTTGTAAATTATGACTAATCACTAGCGGTCAAGATTATTGGTGACAAGATACTTAAGTGAGGAGATATGGAGGGATACATGATACATGGTTTACCAATAATCTGTTTCTTAGTGCATATGTATGAGTGTTTCATACTTCCAGATAAGAAAAATATGAAGTAATTTATATTTATAGTTTATATTCATTATGGTAGTATATGGTGAAACCTACAGGTTATAACACAAACGATAAAACCGAGATAAAAGTTGTTTTTAGCATTGTAGAGGCCACAGGAAGAGATATGTTGTTGTTAAACAATCCCATGTGCTCTTTCCAGCGTCGTAGTGTCATCTCTATGTATAATACCCCACCCCATACCCCGCACCCCCCCCCTATAAATTATGTAAAAATAAATAGTCATTGTAGAAAGGATGCTTCGCATATTGTATTATCATTTATTATTTATAATTCATTTTATCATGTCTCGCATCCTTAATTATATATGTAACCAAGCTGAAGCATATTATATGAAGTCAATCCCATGTAGGCTTCAGGGGCGGATCTAGGGTCTAAAATGAGGGGGGGGGGGGGTCCGAGATAAAATGGGGACATCAGTCCATCCCCAAAACGGCGCCCGAGGGGCACAAAGGCATACTAGGGAAGTCCATGCTTCCCCGGAAATTTTGAAATTTAAGGTGCCATTTGGAGGCATTTGGCACTTTTTGGAGCACAAAATATGGTATTTAATCACACCTGAAAAGTGATAGTAGAAATTCTGTCAATAAAAATGTATTTTAAAAAATCATTTTATTTCTATTACTTATTTTGACATGATCACACTAACATATATACAACTTATGAGACCACACTGCAGGGTGCATACACTTCTTTCAACTGCTGTTGCAAGTGCTGAAGGGGTCTACAGTGGGGTCTGGGGGCATGAATGAAAAATTGTAAAACCTGTGAAGAAGTGAAATGGTGATTCTGGCAGCATTTTTTGATCATAATCAGCCAGTTTCGTTTGTATTTAAAGATACCCAAAATAATTTTGGGGAAAAATCATGAAGGCAAATTTAACTATTTGACATAACCATTGAATCAAAAGCTCGTCCAATAATAAAATCACATGCATCCAATGTCACATTGGATTACCAGATCAATGGGGATTTATCTGCACTTCCTGAGGGCAGGCCTGCCAACAATAGGACACATTTAAGGCAGCATACTTTAATTTTCAGTACAGGTTTGTTTAAAGAATTCGAAGTTTAGTTGTTCGACCAATAAGCCTATTCTATATAAGGCAGATGTTAAGGTCTTTACAAAGTGGTTGGTACCGCCGGAATAAAACCCCAAATTCCGGAATTATTGATGTTTTAGGGTTTGGTTTCCAAAACCTCCAAAAGGTCGGAGAAAAGAAGCTTTTAAAGGGTTAAAATCCAGAGGCCGGAGACAGGCATTTTAGGACCCTAAAAGGCCGGAGTTGGCAGCCCTGCAGTATTTTGAAATATCATTATTAGTTTAGCAAATAAGAAAGGAGAGAGAGAAGGTCACAGAAGGACAGGGGAAGGGGGAGGAAAAAGAATGTTTTAGTTTTTAAACCGTTTATCTTGTATGCTCTGTATTTTTTGTTGTTTTTTCTTTTTTCCCCTCTTATGTAGACTATAGTAATACTTTAGCAATTATGCTAGAGGCAACGCATGAAAACACCCGAGTAGGGTACTTTGCGTCTTTTCTTTTTTCTATGTGATAGGCCTTAAATGAAATTTTTTAAAAAAAATCTGAAGGAAGGACTGGGTCTGTAAGAAAGACTCCGATCCGAGAAGTAAAGGAAATTAATAGAAAAACATTCTGATAAGACACGAGTCGAGATCAATTATTAATGCAGGAAAAGTATGTCTGAAACCAGAACTAAACAAATCAATGCCAAAATACTAATTGGTGTTAAAGTAAATATTAATTCATTGGGACTTGAAGAACATAATGAATACAAATCTTGTTGACCAAAATATTCGGGAGGAGCAAGGAAATACACCTTTTACAAACAATAAAAAGAAATGAAGAAGACCTTTTCCGAAAGGCAACATAATGGGAGGAGATGCGCCCAAATATAAAAAAAGGTTTAAGGAGCATCGCATAATGAGGCGTAGTCTTATCAGGAAGGTATCGGCGCATGTGTCGGGGAGGTCCCCACCTGTCTGGATGCCACACCTGTCTATGAGGTAACATGAAGCTGGAGGGGTCACGGTCTCTTTAAGAAGGTCAAATTCTTAGCATGAAACTCCCAAATGACTAAATCTATAGAACTATATAACACACGACTGCCGACACCAGGATTTCCATAGGGGAAGATAGAACCATAGTAAGCAACAGAATTCTAGGGAATGCAATGCGGTATTTTTCCGATACAACTATTTCTTCAGGCTTACAATTTTAGAAGGGAATATTTTCTAGCTCTTCATTCTTGCCAGAGTTCGATAGATGAGCGCCCAGGAAAGTAATTCGATCGGCTCGATAAACCCCTTTAAATTAGTAGGAGGGCATAAACCTAAATCAGATTTGAAGGAAAATGGGTCGGACCTGGCAGTATGTTGTCTTAGATCATTCCCCTATAACTTTATCTTTCCCACCTGTGGAAGCTGATATGCATATTACATGTACTTGGGTGACCCTATTCCATACAGCTAAAGGATCAATCTGAACTTAGAGTAAAACATATGTTATACTCTAAGATCTGAACTAGGTTTCTTAAAGTAATCCCTGTGCATTGAGCCCATCCCGGAATTAAAGGCATTTATTTATGTCACCGATAGGAAATAAAACAGAAATAAAAGTTGCGTTGTGGGTTTATTAACTTAATCAAGTAATTGTGAAAGTAGAATCACATTTTAGAACCGTGACAGTATTCACTCATTCAGTAGTATTGTATTCGTGACACAAAAACCATCTATGGTATAGTCGGTCCGAAAAGTAGTTGACACGGGAGTCCTTCGTCCATTTAAGAAGAGAGAAAAGTGGGGGACTCATCTACGTTTCGGACAGACTACACAGACTATAGTCGTTTTATATCGCTCTTCAGTCTATTACCTCCAATGTATATTGGTTGGGTTTGTTTGGCACTGCATGATGCATGTACACCAGGCTTTCAAGCAAAGGAACACGCTATATCTCAATCTAAACCACACAGTTCTAACCACTACAGCTCAATTGAAACCCAAGCTATATCAACCCACCATGAAAACCACCCTCGACCACATCATCAATGAAAAAAAAGCTAGGGCCAGCTGCTTGAACCCAGACACTAGACACATTTTCATTGAGCCTCGTTACTTTTTATATCAACAATTACCATATGTAATTTGAAAAGAGAGAATTGAATATTTACTGCGACGGTCAACGAATAAAATAAAAAGCAGTCTTTGTTTTTTGTTGGAATTAATACGTAATGTAATGAATAACAAATCAAGGGGGCAAAGGTTTGTTCTACACAAGAAAGTAAGAAATGGATATGATTTAATGAACCAGGTGATAGACATTGTAAATTGATAATGAGAGATATGTCTTTCCAAGAAGGTAGTATTGTACTTTTCTACAAATGAAGTATTTTTCCATTACAGTTAAAGGCAAACAAGAGCATCAACGTAAGCCTTGAGACGACGGCTGATGTAAGATCCTGAATTATCTGTATGCAAAATAGACAGTTATCTAGCGGGACTAAATGTAGGGCAAATACAAAAGCTTCTATTGATGATATCAACGAGTAAAAATACTTCATAGAGGTTGACTCCTTGAAAGGTATGCTTGCTATCCAGTTACAATAGCCAATGTACATCCATCGTGCCATCCAATTCTGCCAAGCCCCAAAACTTCCAGGGGGTTAGATTTTAACCCTGAAGTACAAAAAAATCAGCAGGTTGCGTGGTGATGACAGGTGTTGCTGTTGAGGCAAGCTCAGAATTTTTGGTCAGCGCACAACAGATGTGAACAAGCCTCGGGGGCGGGCACCGCTTTTGGCTGGATTTAAGGGGGAACAACTTGTAATGGTCTTGAAGCTGAAATAATATGTTTACTCATAGTCTGATTGCATATGAAACATTTGGTTGTAGGATTTACGATGAAGGAAAAAGAGGCATTGCTGCATGAAAACGGCCATCAAGTCCGGAGACCACCCTCACAATATATATATATATCTTCATAATTAAGTTACCATGTGACAACAATAATTCTAAAATTTGTATCCGTTATGACATTGAAATAAGGATGAAATGACCTCTGTATTCGTTTAAACGGTATAAATAACCTTGAATAGATGTACAATGAAACTATATACAAAAGGAAATAAAGAACATGATCACATATATGATAAATAACGCTCCAAGACGAGGCTTACTATATCACCTGACCAGATACCAAGAGAGGAGTAGCCTATTCAACAATTACATACTCCATTACAACAAGATATTTACAACTGTTCGAACGATGTGCTACTCTCTCAGAAACATTGTTTCAGAAGTAATGAAATATTGGACCGACAATATATCATGGGAGATCAATAATGAATGATTATTTGAGCATTTCTCACGAAATGGGGACAATTTGGTGTTTTCTCAGTTTGGAGCTCTACAATATTGTCACATCAAACAATGAAATTTCAGGTCATGTTCGTGATTATTGTCTAGGCCTATGTGCAGGGCTCGAAAAAAAACCCTACCAATGGGCAAGTGCCAGCCAAAATCTACTTGCCCAACATCATTTTCCAATTGCCCAAATTTATTTGCAGAATTATAAACGAAATCAGACTGATTTGTATGTATCTTGTTTCATTGTAATTAGACATCACAACAGGGGTTTGAAATCGGCGCCGTAGAGATTTTCACTTGCCCAATTGGGCAACTCAGTCTAGGCCCAAAGTTGAGAGAGTCCCTTCAAACGAAGGGAAAACCTCTCGCCTCAAACTGCAAAGTGCCATTATAACTCCATTAAGACCGCAACATATCATTATATTCCCATTAAAATGCTCAGGAAACCGATTAGCGAAGTAGGCTGACATACCATTCTTATCTGATCTGAGGGTTTGAACCTAGAGTGAAATTTTACTTGCCCAGAGACATTTTGTAGTTGCCCCGGGCAACTAAACATAGGTTTTTTCGAGCTTTAAAAGAGTCTAAGATGATTCACGCCTAAATAATATCGATTTTATTAGTAATATACAATTCTGAGACAGCCCCACCAGAACACCGACTGCCAACACGCTAAGAGCTAAGGGTCATGAGGGCCACCTCAACACCTATCACATCATCTGAACTTCTTCAAGCGCCAGTTAACTTTTAGTCTAGGTCGGATTGTCCCTTTTTCTGCTGATTAAAAGGACAGGTGGCCTCCAAGGCACAATCAGTAACAAGGGGATGCCTCCCAAGGTGAAATCAGTCCACTACACTAGTCTGATACATAAATTGTAAAAATACCAAGATTCAATCAAGGTATGCCCCATTCTTACCTTCCAGTTGAATAGTATAAGAAAGGGACTGGAGGAAAAGGGGTGGTATAGATGAATTTTGTTGCAATTGAAAGTACTGCCATACCAATCGTTTGTTGATGTCTATTAAAAGGCAGCTTACCTGTATTCGAGTCTTCAGGGGGAAAGGTGACTATTTCAGCTGGAACACACCTGAGGGTAATGACACAAATTACCCCAGAAGTGGAATACCTTTTTACCTAGAAGGTAGCTGAAGTTAATGGGTGCCCGCGCCCGTTATAGACAGATGGGAAAAAATTGCTCTTGCTGACCGCACCAAGCCAGGGGCGCACTCCTGCACATAAGGCTGCGGAGCGGACTCAAAGAAAACTTTCTTGGTGTGGGGTACAGCTATTTTATTCGCCATTGTATGTCCAAGTAATAGGAGCAATTTGTATAAATGATTATTGGGTACGGTCAGGGTTTAAACCGTTTACACCACTCCCGGGAAACACCGAGTATTATCGGTTGCAGATATTCCGTACTAGAATATATGCATGGAGTAAAACACCGGTGCGATGCGATAAAAGTGGCAATTTTTTTTTAATTTTTTTATTTATTCACTTACAGGCCAAAGACATTTAACAATGATCGAGATTTCATATGTAAAAACGTATTGTCCGCCATGGACGTGCTTCATACGGTGCCTTAGGAAACAATAAGTTTCTACGGACCGTTGGCTAAATAAATAAGCCTTACATATTGTGAAATTAGGGCTCAGATGCGTGGGGTAATCATATCTAAACATGATACACTCACACCCATTATCACTGCCTATTAGTTAGATTAAGGATGGATACAACTAGTGTGTCGGTCAATTCCTCACGGATGTGGACAAGCTTTTTGAATGAAGCATGTATCACTTTGTGAAAGCACATGACTCTTTTAGCATCCGAGCCATTACCAGCCATATAAGCCAGTGAAAGAGGACAATGGAAGGAATAAAAAAGAGAAATGTTTGAAGGTCTCGGGCGAATCGTTTACTTAGGTTTTATCACATTTTGTTCTCCATGATATCCCCCTGAGGCACAATGGAACTGTGAGAAGTGAGCTATGAACACGCAGACAAAACCTGTCAATCAAATCTTGATTTATGACTTTGCGTGTCTGATTTTTGATAGCCCTGGTCCCTCAAAACTTCAAAACTGACAAACCCCTTCTGGAAGCCTGTCAGAATTTGTTTAAAAAAACAAATTATAAAATAATCCTGACAGCATCTATACTTTACTTCAGAACAACACTCCTGCCAAAGCACATAAACGGTGACATAAAACGGAACTTGGCAAATTAAACGCAAACCTTGATTCTAACCTTTAGACGGGGCATAAAATGTAAGTGAACTTTTACTCAGCTCCGACACGTTAAATACCAAATTAAACAGGGTTACAAAATCGTTTGAGGCTTTTGACTATGAGTATGATTTGTTTGTATATTAATATATATTGCTAATATCATGCAAGGTTCCGATTATGGTCAGTCCTTTCTGGCTCCGACATGAATGGACAGTCCAAATACTGGCCAGCTTACAGTCAGCAAAGAGGCTATGATGAGGGCAGTTACAACTAGATGTATTTATGTAGCAATATTGGAGTAAAGACAGATCACTGGTTCTAGACATGACGGAAAAATTCATTCAATCTGATCATCATGTATGGAACCTAAGTCCCTAACAGAACAAAGAGTGACGTTAGTTAGCATAAACAAGCATTCAATACGTCATGTATCCTTTCAAAAGCATATCATATAATACTAACTTGGATGCACGCATGGAAGGAGAAGAGAGATGTCAGCCGAATAGTGTCAGCCTGGGATAGGTGCCAATCACACAGACGTGAATGGTCAGCTTCTGCGGTCAGCTTCGTCTGAATGGCGCCCAAGTATAGATGCAGATGATCATGCATATTGAACATATATTCTGGTGGACATTCTGTCCCACTCTACATCTCCGCATACACGTGAGAAAGGAAATCGATACACACACACTATTAGAGCCCAATGAGTATTATCTGAGAAATGTCCACAAAAATCATCCAGATTTGATCAACGAGAGAGTTGATTAGATCAATACATTGGAAGAAGACTTGCTTTGAATATATTAAGTCATGACTAATTTTAGATAGGTGATTCATAGTTCAGAACTCATGCATATATTCTATATCGCCAATTGGAATTTGACAGAGATAGGGTTCCAAGGGTGAACCAGCATAATTAAGAAACCTCTTTAAGGAAATATATTTTTAAAATTCTGCATAATGAATGTATTCAAAATCATGAACACGCACGCGTAAGGGTTATAGGGTTCTATCGCTATAGGTAAACTACCCTTTGTGATACCCGAAGCCATAAATGACAAGTCACATTAAATTTGAACATAAATATCCTTTAAGATAAAAGCCCGTGCCAAGGGCCATCGAGTACCACTAGGATTTATGATGCAATAAATAATATCAGTCGCTAACTCAACCCAGCTTCCTCCCACTACTTGTTTCTTCTTCCCTAGAGTGCTTATCCTCACTGCCACTAATATATCAATCAACATCGGATGTATCACTGATGCTTAGCCAAACTATTATCAGACAGGTACAAGGGTATCTGCGAATTTCTTGAAGGAAAATAAGATTTATTTGAGCAAAGTATGGGTTTAACAGTTGCTGCCCCTGTGTGGCCTGTGTGGTCCATGGCGACATCCGTAATGAGCGCGTCCAGTGCACCCAGAGGGACAGGCAAGGGTACCGACCTTCACCTTAGGTCGGTGGA
Organism: Sthenelais limicola; assembly: GCA_942159475.1. Lineage (NCBI taxonomy): Eukaryota > Metazoa > Annelida > Polychaeta > Phyllodocida > Sigalionidae > Sthenelais > Sthenelais limicola. The sequence goes on along the minus strand of OW804096.1, from coordinate 107,176,559 downwards.
CAGGGTCAAGCAGGGTCAGTATATTATAGATCACATTACGAGAGAACTGCCAAGGCTTTAATACGGTGCAATATGGTCCCTGAATGGGCGGGTTCAAGAGTTGTATTGACTAATGGAGCGAAAAACCCTCAAACCCGCTATCAATCAATGCTTTAGCATTTAAACTAGGGAAAAAAACTACCGGTAGTTCAAAGAAGACCATGTCACAGAAGGTTACGGGTAGAAGAGACCAATACCCAGATGGTTAGAAACAATGAAATGTTGCCCGAGTGGAATCAACGGGAGTGGAAGAAGTATTATCTCGTTGGTGGAATGAACCCAGGACGAAGAATGATAGTCTTTGTGCCAGCGCGACATGCTTCAAGTCATCGCCTGAAAGCCTCTCCCAAACATACTTTATATAGCCGTACAACAACATGGTCAGAATGTCCGCTTTGCAGTCGGTATACATGTACCGGTACCTTCAGTGTTTCATGTTCTGCTCCAGAAGCGGAACGATCGGTGCCATAAACGCCATGAAAAGAGTAATTGGCATCTATGGGCCTTTTTCGAGTCACTCTATGTTGTATGAATTAATTAATGTTGTGTGGTGATGTTGTGAGAGTACAACATTGAGAGTTGTGAGAGTTTTTCTGTCGCTATTTGACGAAGTACATCAGAACTGCTGGGAATGTACCCCATATCTGTGCACACCAAATTCTCGAACAAAAACAATTTTAGAATTTTGAGTAAGTTGGAAAAAAATTAGGATTTTTTCGAGACAACTTGAGGGGTTGCAGGGAATACATGAGAAACGACGAGAATGTACCACGTGACTTCAGGCTTTCGAGTAGCAGAAAAAAGATTGGCGAGCCAAACAAAAATTGTGAGGACTATAATATATTCTCATGTTCTCCCTGATAGCAATACACAGATTTTTCCCCTATACTGGGCTGGTAACCCCTCGAGTTGCCTAAACAAATTTTAATTCAAATTATCAGGTAAGTGTCTCAAAATTCTGAAAAACTTATTCGCCAACTCTCTAGGGATTAGCCGAGTTACCAATATCGTTAGCGCTCCGAGTAAACTCATGACTAACAAACATTGCTACAAATGTACCTCGGTTTCGGCGGATTTCTCTCATAGACTGCATTGTCATGAAACAATTTGTGCCGGTGTATCATATTATTTTTGCGAGCAGCATAATCAAGTTAATCAATCCTACAAACTTTACTTTTCCTCTAAAGCTTAACATACTGCTTGTCCAACAGCACAGCACTTTGTACCAATAGTACTTCTTAACTCTTTATTGCTGTACAGAAACTCTTTTTAATCTCCTCCAGAAGGCCAGTCTTTTCGCATTCAATAGACAATTGACAATTGTGGCCATTTGTCGCAGTATTAAACAGCAGATAGCAGATACGTAATATTACATAACATTTTGACAAGTCAGGTAATAAGGTATTACTAGCTATTGCTCCCAGAAATCATTAAAATAATTGTCATCACCATCTAGCCATACTCTCCATTTCTTTAACATTTCCTGGATCTTTCAATTCGAGAAGGAATGTCTCTGGATGTTGCATGATGTTCGAGTGTATACTTTGAACCTGGTGTTTTCTGTCGCCATTATCGGGTTACTTTATGGATCAGGTCAAGAAGGAAGACAAGCTCCATATGTTTCACAAGCGCAGCAAGATCGGATCCTAACTACCTTTATTATATTTATTATTAATTATCCTGGGGATCTAGTATTTAGTAGTAGGTGGTTCAATAAAAGCTGACCGTCAGTCAGCCTCTCAGTCACATGCTTTCTTTCACTAACATGACAACAGCATTTTTGCATCACAAGAGCGATAAGTACATCATAGTAGAAACGAGTACATGTGTCGTGGGTGTTGTTGACACAGCGGAAATTAAACACAGATATTTTAATTCATATAACGATTAACGTGGTACAAGCACACGTGCCGTTTTTTACAATGGGGTTAAAGGAACTGAAAACCAAATGTTACATAATGGGTTCCTCTAAAGGACAGGAATCTGAAAATGTGTCTGAAATTATGATAGGGCCATAGAACATCAATGATTAATTACGATATTGTCACGCAGTCGATAGTTTTAGAAACCAACTAGCAACACAGATTACAATGAATAACGGTTTAAAAATAATTCCAACGAAAGACAACGGAAACCTTGTATATAATATGTATATAAAAAGGTTTGCACGCAGGAAATAGGCTAGGAAAGTTTTCCTGACATTCACATAAAAAGTACATATATACCTCCACACACGTTGCATATATATGGTTTTAATAAGACAAGACAACATACTACTGCCCAATTGCTATAGTATCTTTCGATACTAGGAGGGTAGCCCAGCTGATTTGCCTAACTGCTATTTTCTTTTGCTTCTAATTTTTAGTATATAGTTCTTTTTTTGTATTTCTTTTTTTCATTTGATTGCATAGGCAACCATCACTCACTTCCAAACCTGGCCTCCTCCACTCTGGGCCACAATCAGCAGGAGGCATTTCACAGTGATGTTACACTTCAGTTACATAACTTATCTGATGATCTCCTCAGATATTTCCTCTCACTGAAATCAGTTTACACAGATGTACAGATGACAGTCTACAGATCCAAAGATAAAGATCTTACAGGATGTAGCTTGTCAGATCACACTTGTAGGCCTGGCCTAGTAGGAATGCCTAGTAGCCAACCCCCTGCCTAGTAACTATTCACAAGCTTTCAGGGTTGTTCACTTATCCTCAAGCACCATCCTAGTAGCCAACCCCCTGCCTAGTACCCAACCCCCTGTCAATCACAGCCAGTCTGTACACCTCCCTCCCTGTCCTCCCTCCTCCCTCCCTGTCACTCACAGCAAACAGGCCAAGCCAATACACTCCTCTACTTAACAGCACCAGCCAACACAGTCAAAACAGACCCATGTGGCCACTGACAGGCCACCCCTCCAATTTAGACTTAGCCAGGGGTGCGACAGAGGCTCCTGTATAAGTATACCTTTCCTATAGTGATACTAAAAGGAGGCTGCGCCCATTCAATCGAAATACAACTTAAAACAGAAAAACACAGAGGCTACCCTCCTAATAAAACTGCACAGAATGAATACATGAAAACACTGTATTGATGTGCCGTATGACACACTGTTCTATACTAATCATATACTAGTCGAATCTAAACTTCTAATCTCAGAAGACAAAACTATTTTTTGAAAAGTTTCGATTTTGCAAATGGAGCTTTGTCCCTGTAGTCAAGTTGCCCGAGGCAGGTTTTTAATGAAAAACATGTACTAATATTGTCTCCAGGGGAGAAAGGTCATTCAAGAGAAGACTTGAGAGCGAACAGCTGCAGCTATACAATATAATCGTGCCCAACACAGATCTGATGGTGTAATAGATTATCAGTTGTCAAGTACCCAATTTACTACTACAAACGCATCTACTCCTTTCCTGTTGTCTGACATGTTTAGACACCTTCAAGTCCTTGTGCAGAAGCGCGGTCTTTGGCCAACAATATGAAAAATATGTTACAAACACAGGTGCTCCACTGCAACCACAGGTCTAAATGAAAAGCGTGCACACAGGGATGGATGGGGTCCTGATTTTCAATTTGTTTATGTTGGCGCCTACTCCCTCAATCCAAGCGAGATGCTTTGGGTAAGCAATACTTTGAATGTTGTGCATTATTCCCAAATGCCCAGAGGCAGACAATGCACAGGGATCCGCAGGAAGCTCCAGAACGACTCGTTGGTACACATTATGATATACACTAAAGTACTCTCAGATAGATCTGAAATGGTTCCAAGTACATGTACAAGGCTCGAGAGTCCTATATACTATAGTACATACATAATAAAAGAAATGGCACCAAAGTGCGGTGCATTTTTTATGTTCCAAACTAGATTCACTTTCCAAACGGAACACTTGATACCAACTAATGCAAATAAATGGCCATCAGCTATTGGTAACACAGCTCTTCAGCACTTACCGCCAAACAGTTGATTATTAAATAAATCGACCAATCATATATCCGATATATGGATGTCTATTCTATTTCATGATAACCTAACTCAATCACAGAGTCAATGCTGATGTACATCAGATTCTTAACTTTTTTCAGCCAGTGCGGTGGCTACTGATAGCATACACCATGATACATGTCTGATAATTCGCATAATCATGATAATGGATAGGATGGAGAGTCAATCGTGCAATACCGAGATGGGGAGGGTCTATACAATTCACTGGCTTCCCTTCCAGGAGCGGAGCATTTCAAATGAACACCCTGTCGACATCAGAATCTGGCAAGCAAACAATGATAACCATTAATAATCCAGACCATACTAGTCATCCTATTCTATGACCAAGAACAAAAATATTATCATTTTTTGCCATCATCATAATATGAATAAATCGACATGTTTTGATTCCAATCACCTAAGGGCATACATGAACTTGATGATTTAAATGGAAATGTTATATCTAGCCTTGGAAAAATGTCTTGCGATAGTCTTCCTGACGTGACTTGGATGCCGTTTGCTTTGGAGAGACATAATAAAGAAAAAATGCAGGCAGGGAAAATATATCTTAATACATCCTTGATTTGCTTAGTTTTGAGCTCCTAAGTCAAAGAATGACAAAACGAGGAATAGACTCAGCTTATCGAAGGGAGCTAGTATAATAAATAATTTATTGGTAGATATTAAATATTTAAGTTCATATCATAGGATTAGATTCTATTGAAGATACTTTCTGTGGCTGAATCAAAATATGTAAATAGAACAAGACAACATACTACTGCCATTTGCTATAGTATCTTTCGATACCAGGAGGCTAGCTCAGCTGATTAGCGTAACAGTTCATTTACTTTCTACAATTACTTTCTATAATTGATTACTGATAAGTTGATCATATGAGGTTACATAAGGTCACATGGTCTACCAACCAATAGCTAATGGTATCACATGTGGTCACGTGGACCAATGGTGGTTGAGGACCAGGCCACCAGGTGGCCAGTCTGAGTATTAGTTAATCCATACTGATTATGTAATAGTCGGCACACCTGGACAGGTGTAGAGTGGTGGCCATGCCTGGCTAGACATGGCGAGATGACCTAGATTATGAGTGAACATGTTAATATTCATAATATTCATGTAGTGATATACATAATCATATTCATAAGGTTACATAATCATATTAATAATGTTGCACATTATTACATGTAATGTTATAATGTTATACAATATTACATCAAAAACTATCTGTGCTAGCACAGGTTTTCCTAGTTTCCCTAAAATCCAAGAGAGAATATAATAGATGTTTTGTTATTGATTCATTTTGTTTCGATTCTTAACCCAGACAATAAGCTAGAAATTATTATCTTTTACGTCACATTACATACTTTTTACTGTTAACATAAATAGTACATTCTCCATTCGAGATAGACGAATATATGGGTTTGCCACATAACGTTAACATTTATACAACCTCCAATAGTTATGCCCGGTGTGGGACAACGACTATTACTACTACAATCTTCACATTTCTTTTATCAGCAATACTTACATACAGATGTACATACCGTCTTAAGGTTTCTTCTGGCATAATGCCATAAAATCATAACATCATTAGAACATGGCGTTATGATGCGGAAATATCGGTATGACACCGTGTAGTGTTAGGGGAAACACAAAACGTGTTTTGTGCGAGTAGAATTGACGCTGGCCCCAGTCCAGGGTTTCATCTCAGGATAAACATGCACGCAATTTAAGAAACCAAATAGACTAGCTAGACGTTCCACAACGCTCAGACCCCGATTCATAATTTGCAGTCAACCAGGAAAATTTAATCAAGGTGCGAACCTGTGTTAATACCCCAACTTTAATTTTTAATCAGAACTCACTATGTATTGAATATATTCCGACTGCGTTAACTTTTCCATCACGGATGGCCAACATTGAAAGCGATATAGGATCATTACTGTCGGAAGCAATTAAGATAGGTACTTTGAAGTTATAACAGCGGGCCCATGTTGTTTCAAGGGTTTGTTTCGGTTGTCACTGGGAAAAAACTAATGAACAATTGGTACGTATCCGAGCCCCACTCAATAGACCCTAATAAATTGGCGAAATTGCCATGGGATGAAAGGCCCGAGTTTATGCATGTTAATCTTTTTAGTTTATGCACCACAAAATGTATCTACGCCCCTAAAGTTAACAGAATTTTGACTCTGAACCCTGACAACATTGTATTCCTCCGCAAGAAAAATACTTTAATTTTAATACAAAGAGCATAGTACTGGAACTGAATTTTTACTTCAAGGACACACAATAAAAATAGTCAGAAAAGGGGCAGGGTAATATTAGGGAGCCAAATGCCAACCAGTGCGCCCCAAAGAAATAATCCACTTAGAGATTATTACAGCTGTATACGAAGTTATAAAGTGTAATGGCAATAATGAACTTCGGAAATTTATCTAGAGTCAAAGATAAAACTGACGACAAGACGGTCCGTGATGTTCACGATTTACGATTTTAGATTTTCTTTATTATTCTTCAAAGTGCTTAAGTGCTAGGCTCTTAGAAACATCAGATTATACTTAGTGAACTCCTTTTTTGTAAGCATATCAGCATGTTCAGAGAAAATTGTTATTGTTACATAATGTTCCATTGCTGAATAACAATCTTTTAATACAAATATACACAACTTTCATTAAAATATTCCAGGGAAGGCATGTATCAACAGGTGAAATGCAGAATAGTTCCAACTAACTTTAGTTCCAAGAATCTGCCGTCAAGCAATATAAGTTTAAGTAAATTACTAAGGAGGTTTTTCCCCGACTGTGCTGTATGGTTATACAATATACAACTGGGCATTTTTCATGAACAAAACAAACAAATTAGTCAACTGGTAAGTAAACTGATAGATTTTATCTAAAAATAAAAAATCGTATATAATACCTTATTCGCAAATTATTCCCTGGTATTTGGCACACGAAAACCACTAATTATACCCAGACGTAGCAAACAGCTAAGTGGAACTTTTTATAAATACATGTATAGTATTAAGATTTCGACAGAGGTCCACTTGGTCGCATTCCTCTGTCCGACCCTAAATGGACCTGTCAACCGCCGTTTTCACAGAGTGGCATTTACTTTGAAGCCTCTCATCAAACAGGTATAAAGACGAGGCGTCTGTCTAGTTAAAATGTCAACGCCTGGAAATATGCTATGTCCACAAAACATCCCAATAGAATTTTCCGGTCATAGAATTCTTGCACTGGCAGGTCATCTCATATGTAAGACTCCCTACAGCGACTCCATTGAGTAAACCCTGATGCTTTGTAAGCGTCATCGCCAGAGGCGTCATTCTCGCGGCGTTGGTATCTATAGGCGTCTCACCATCCTGATGACGGTGGTGGAGTCATCAGCTAGGAACTACGCATCACCCAACATGTCCCAACAGTCCGGTACTGTCTGAGATGGAAAGGACTGTATTTTAACGAGTATCGTCAAACCGAAAGCATCCAGATTTACTATACACACGCCCTGTACCAACGCACGTTCCCCTCTTCATTTTGCTTTTTGGGACAAGAGCAAAACAAGGCACTGGCGATATTTTGGGGACATAATTGGTTTTGAAAAGGATGATTTTAGAAACAGAAATGATTTTGTTTTTAAATAGTGAAAACAAAATTTCCATTTTCATCACATGAGTACTCTCGTCTTTGGAAGAGGCTTATTTCTGACTCAGCTTCGGAGCCAGCGTCTGTATGGTACACGGGATGGTACATGGTTGTCCTGAGTAACGGTGATGTGAGACGGCCTCTAATATGCTGCTGTGACCCTTTTCAGTGTATACAAACATGAGGCGATGCGGGAGGGGTGGAGGCAGAAGGCCCATCTTAGTCAACTAGGTCACAAGCATGGAGGAATGGCTGAAACCACTTGGCCGTCATCAACGTGATCTTTACTAAGAGATAAATAAGAGAAACCTAGACGGTCAGCATCCATCCGCATTTTGTATACAAAAGCGTAGCTAAATATAGAACATTTCGAACGATGCCGCATAAATCTGGTTCCACACCACACAGTATGCCTAGACAAGGCAGATGAAAAAAGAATAATTTAAAAAATTACGTCCTAATGGGATTTTAATGACATTGGCGGTTTGGAGTGTTTCAATGACATTTGGCGGTTAGGGGCAAGACTAGGCCTAGACAAGGCAGATGAAAAAAGAATAATAAAAAGAATTCCGTCCTAATGGGATTTTAATGACATTTGCGGTTTGGAGTGTTTCAATGACATTTGGCGTTTAGGGGCAAGACTAGGCCTAGACAAGGCAGATGAAAAAAGAATAATAAAAAAATTCCATCCTAATGGGATTTTAATGACATTTGTGGTTTGTAGCGTTTCGATGGAATTTTATGGTTAGAAGAAAGACCCTAGACAAGGCAGATGATGTTATCAATTATGGTATCAGTTATCAGCCGTTTGATTAGACAACTCCCTTTCAAATTATTAAGTAACTGAATGGATAACTGTAGATTGTGAGTTTCGAAATAGAGTGTTCCAATGAACTTTAACTATAATTTGAGTTCTAATCATTGTAGAGACATAATTCGTCTACCAAGAGAGAGAGAGAGAGAGAGAGAGAGAGACAGACAGACAGAGAGATAGAGAGGGGGCTGAAAGAATGTACCCATCCACACATTACTCCTCAATGAATTGATAAATTCTTTTTAAAAATAATATTAAATCCTCATTATTTCCGTTTTCAAATAGATTTCCAATTAAATTTGGCAAGTCTAACATTCAAAATAATGAAGATATTGTTCCATTTTTTTCTCAGTGGGCCTATGTAGGCCTACCCAGAGAAACAGGCAGAGGGGAGAGAGAAAAGAGAGATTTCAGAAGGGACATCAAACCTGCTCTATCGCAAGTGCCGAAGGCTTATATTGGGGTACTGTGTCGCCATTTCTCATGGGATTTTGATGATTCAAAATACTCTGTAATGCTGACATGTTTGAGATTCATTAGGTATAACAGGTATTTTCTGACCATTTTGTCAAACATTTTCCACATATATTGTTCATAATTATTCTTTTAATGCTCAGGTAATAAGTTGTAAAAGATGAATAATAATAATAATTTTTTAAAGACCTTACTACCCCAACGTAGGCACCCTGTGATTTCAGCCATTTTTGGCAAACAAATTAATATCTCCAAATTTAAAAAAAAACGTCCAGTAAATTGTCGGATTTCTATAAGAAATAGAAACACAACTGCCTCTACAATCAAAGTGCCGAAGGCACTTGTACAGGTATAGAACGGTGCCCACTCCTCCCACGGGGGACCACCACCAACACAAATCATTAGCCTAATCTATATATGTTATCTTTAACGCCTAAGCCAGCAGCCGCTAGGGTTCTCCCCTCACCCCTGGAGTAGCAAGCGTAAATCAGAGCGTGGACACGCCTCCCCCTCCACGCCTGGGATTTATTACTCATCTGTTTTTATGATTGAGTAAAATTTGGGTGCGTGACTTTTGATGCACTCTTTTTGTAAATCCAAAATCCCTTTATAATCTAATAATGGGAATTTCTGTTGCAGAGCAGTATGGCCTATAGGCGAATATATATAATTATGTGTGTACTGCAGTTAACGGATGTAGTCCAGGGTGCTCCAGGAAGAACTGACAACTGCAATTTCTGGGATAAAAACCAACCTGCAGACCTATCACGCAAAATAGTGATAGTGCTGGCCAATTTAAAAGATTAAACCAAAGGCAGGACAGGAATCCGGATGTCAACCAAAATCAAGCCAATTTCCAACATCAAGAAAATGATTGAGCCATTTTAGATGCTAAAGTGAGGGGGCGCGGCGCCATAGGAGATCCAAAGAAGTGAGCCTTCTTTTTCCACTTCAGATTATCCAAAAGCTGGTGTCTTTTAATATTGGTGCAGCCAAAGAGGCATTCACCCTTTTCCCAGGCAATATGAAAGTGGAGGGTATATTTTGTGAGGAAAGGGGAGGGTAGGTGACATTTACTCCTGGTCTTCATTAATTACCCCATCTGTTGTTTACACCCAGGTTATCTTAATGGACATCACCCACGCTCGTCTAATGTCTAGGATAGCTACACTTGCATCATGATGCGTACTTCCGTATAGTTTAGTACCGGCCAACGCAGTTCTATTTCAAAAGAAAGAATTTGAATTCGCAGAAAAACTGTAGGACAAAACTTCCAAACTCTCTCTATATATAATTTGAATTGGACCTTAAAATAACGGTATGTTACTTTAAACTAGTCAAGACCGGGCCAAACATACCGTATAAGGAATCATGTAACTTTGATAAATTCAAACATAGAGGCAAAAGAAATAAAATCCTGTTTTCATTACATGAATACAAATTAAAACACTTCACTCATTCACCCTAGTTCATTTCCCCGACCAACTTGGCACATTTCCAAGAAATTCCCGAAATAAACATTCTGTTCCCATGACCACCCATGTTTTGTACTGCGATTGTTTTGTCCCAATACTCAGAGGGAATTTGGTGACAATAGAGAAATTGGAGCATGCCACTATATGTACAGGTCTTACTGTGAAAGCTTCGAAAAGAAAATGTCTTATATAGTGTAGTTTGCTCCATTAACAGAAAGGATGCGCGGTGTCACAATGCCAATTGCCAGGTTAAACCAGTGTTAGATAATTCTGGATGCAAATAAATGAATGAAACTGATTAACTGCTTTAGCTCGTGTGTACGAAGAGAACATTTACTGAGCACACTGAGGCTACAGCTAGGGTAAAATGCAATTCTGCATTTGCTGAAACTAAATATAAAAGTAAACAAGTGACAATCTTCTCATGAAAGATTATTCAGGGATCACTAATTATAGGTGCATTAATTCAAAATAATTAAAAAATCATTGTGGTCTATGCAAATTTATTTATAAACAAGCCTTATGAAAATCGACATAGCTCTGTTAATATAAGGTATTTAGTAATGAACCTTTAAGGTACCGAACTAAATATATCCACAACATGAAGTATGTGTAATGAAATTAAAGGCGATCTGAAACGGGGTGTATTAACACAAAATCGACTTTATGACTGCACAAAATCCATTTTGTACATAAAATCGACTTTGCGATTCATTTTGTACACAAAATTGATCGCTGAAAAAAACGAAATAAATATTTCACTGACAAAATTAATTTGTAAATGAACAAAATTACAATTTTGTTTTAAATGACCATTTTGTTAACGAAAAGGGTTAGTAATCAACGAAATTGTGAAGTTGACACTTAGCGGGGCCGCCCCATACAACGGGCTGTGGGTGAATATAGTGGACAAGTTGCCATTTCCTCAGCAAGGTCCTCAGCATAGCTGGGTTCACCAGGTCAAATTCTGAATATTTCCATTAATATGTATACAATCCTAGATATGATGAGAACTGTTGTTCGAACTAAAAAAATGATTCAAAATCCCCATACCCTTCAGTGCCATGTTCACACTATAATAATTACGCTGAAGTCATATTGATCCGTTGATGAGCAAAATAACTAATGACTATCGAATAGGAAGTGAATCAATACTTTCCTGTGAAATGAAAAATGTATCATACCTATCAGCCTGATTAAAAAACTTTCACGTCTGATCAATAGTATTTGAGTGAAAATCTCTATTTTCTGTATGTGATTACACCGGGATGGCTTGTCTGACGAGGTCTGCTATGGCAACCTACGCATGAACTAGTAGTGTGAGAAAATTGAGTCGAATATCACAGGCAACAAAACTGGTCGACTTAACAACAACTAAACAAATAATGAACATGAGAATTGTGGCTCATTAGACACCGATTCTGACGCGATGAGGTCACAAGTGAGAAATAGTGTACATTTTTATTACCGCCCACGCAAGCAATTAATAAAATGCTCATAGAAAATAATGTGAAATGTTCCTTTTTTTGCACAACAGCTTGTGTTCCTCCAACTAATTCCAAAATCAATGAACAATTAAAAAGTGAATATCCAATGTGAGCAGAATGGACCAGTAACCCCGGGCAATTCCTGATAGACACGATCTACTTTTTCAGTGGGAAAAAGTTTATCTCCAACTACGGATTGCAGGGGGGAATGGGGTAGAGGTGTGTATCTCTTAGTTGCCATGGAAACCTATGATTAAATTTTGTGCCGGTTAAAGGAGTGCGCATGCAACTATTGTGACAATGACCTTCCCAACGGGTTGACACTTTTTGGGTTGATTATATTGATTTGTCCTCCTTTTATAATTTTTAACCTTTTTTATGAAATTGTTTTTTAAACATAGTATGGTATCGTGTCGACGATCCGATGGTTTTCTGCTCCAATCGAGCGTTTCATTATTGGGTTCTAGTGCAACTGATTTTTCATGAAATGCATTTAAGAGAAATTTACGACATGGAAGCGCCACTCGTGCATTTTTTCTAACAACACATTATCAAAATAGTCAATAGGTAAGATATCGATGAGGGAAATTGAAAGTTTCATTTAGAAAATCGTCAATCGTTTGAATAATACCGCCTAGCTAAATGCATTACAACATAAAGTATCTATTCAAAATATTACAATGGTCTTCATGTTTAAGTGATTCCATTGTCCAGTTTCTACAAAATCAAATAATGTTGGTTCTCAGCTGCAGTCAGACGTGCATACGTTGAATTGTTATAATGGATGTAAGAATGATTGACCAGACGCGTGCCCAGTAGTAGAAAGCACTGGTCAATAGAACGTTGACCACTGGCCCAACTCCAAGAGGGACTTCCCCCTTTCATGCTCCCCTGGGTTTTTTCTTTCTTTCTTTTCTCCATTCACATGATCTTTCATAAAGGAATTCCCGACCTGCACTTCCTGCTCAGTTGGCAAGACTTCTGGGAAACATCTCACAAGTACAGTCACCATGGGAACCCTAAAACAACCTTTCTCCGATACCTTTTTGCTTTCTACCCTCCACATTTCGTGACCTGGTCAGCCTGTCATGATACATGTAGTATAACTCACAAAGTAACATTGACTCTTGACCCTTGTTTTTCAGTGGGGAACAAAAGGTATCACCGTAATTAAGCCTAAGTTAATTAGTAAGATTAATCAATGATTAGTCATTGGCAAGTTAGACTTAAAATATTGATAGCAGCTTGAGTGTACAGGTTTCTCATGGGAAAGGGCTGAGGTATTACAAAATAATTGTCAAAAGAAAGGCGGGGGTATGTACTTTTACTGAAAGAAAAGAAAATAGTCCGCCCTAACACCAGGAATAATTTTAAGTGATAACAATATTTAACCGACATGAAACGTTTATTTCCAATTCTAAATCGACAGATAGGACAATAAATATTTGAGAAAAAAAATATTTGAATTGCAATAATTCAAATTTAATAATAATGTTAACACACTAATGCAGGGCTTATAGAACGCAGGACAGGTTAAGAATCTTAGTAATATCAGACATTGATTTACAGACCAGATTTCAGGGATTCAGATAATATCACATTTCTCATACGTGTTATCATGGCAACAACAAATCACGTGCATGTCACAGTCATGAGATAATATATCCGCTCGTGCGAGGGCAGCACCTATCTCCAAGCCTAACGTTGGCCTATTCCATGCAGCAGGCGAATACATTATCTCCACGCTACATTCATCTTCCTCCCTTATACTGGTGAGTAGGAGAGAGGACTGAGGGTGAGGGATGTGTAGAGACGTTCTGTGAGCGTGCATTCCCACCCCAGCCTCCTTCCCTCTATCTCTCACTCTTCCTATCCACACCGCCTCATCATCATAATCAATAGCTCCGATTTTTGAATGGCACAAGCAGGCCCGAGTGTTGTACAACTAGACCAGAGGGAAAACTCCACCCGCCCCTTTTATCCATCCCAGGCTTCAGACAGGCTCTAAATGAAAGAGGGCAGACTCAAAAAGGGGATGAGGGGGTTAATGTGCAACGGTTGGAATGTAGGACAGAGGTGTAAGAATTAAGATCCCCCAAGGACTATCCTCCGACAAGTGATCGTGTCCAGACCCATGCACCGTTTTGACATGTTAATGGTAACATGATATGCATGTGGCTACAATAATGATCCCGTATCCTGGCATCAGATTCTCAATACCTTTAGTTACTTTATTTTTAAGGTAGCTTGGCGTCTCGGGAATTAGTTAGTATAAATTACTTCTAGTATTTTCAAAGTATAAATTAAGTCAATCCCCAGTCCCAATAACTATATTCATTGTATCTAACGTACTATCATGATATAAAACCTGGTTTATTTTAATAAATATACATCAATAATGCTTGGGATCCGATTGATGGACGACGGAAATCAATTTTGAAGGCACCATGCAGTTGGCTGGGAAATAATACATCACCCTGACTATATGTTCTGAGAGTTTTCCCATGGACTTTATTACCAGGAATAAATGGATGATTGTACAGGGAAGCCAGGCAATGGACCTTTTTCCATAACCCTAGCCCTTTACAGGCCCTTCAAGTCCAAGCTGTCATCACTATTCCCTCTTCGTACCCCCTGCTGAGTCAAAGAGAGCAGTCTGCCGTCTGCCTGACGCCGACCTAAACATAGCCAGACACTTTGCCCCCAAATCAATGACATCCAATTATTTCTCAGAGGAAATATGTTTTCTGTCATAATCATAATTGCCCCTTCAAGGAGCCAGAAGACATTGGTTATAATGTATTGTAACATATGCCCTTTATACATAGAATTTTCATTTTTACTATACCTCCTGCCTGCACGCAGACCAACCTCGTTCAGAACCGAGTCAGAAGCAAGCAAGGTATTGATGGATTTGTGGCGGACTCGGTGGATCTAGGCTTGTCAGGAATTCACTCAGCTCGATTGTGACCTAGATTTGTGCCTAGGAACTGACGTGTTGTTGGTTTTTTTTCGTGTTTTTTTTTTGTGTGTGTGGGGGGGGGGGGAGGGGGGGAGCTCCGAGAAGCTCATATCAGGGAAGGAAGAACATTTCCTGGAGGAATTCGAGGGATTAGGCCCCACAATTAGCCCTCGAATCTCGCCGGAAAAGCAATTGTTGGCTAAAGTGACTTTTGTCGAGCCTAACTACGTCATCGCCAGGTAGAGGGAGGGTTCGGTGGCCATTAGTTAATTTAGATCAGGCCAAATGGCAAGTGGTGGTGATTCTCAATGAATTCCTACTTGAGGTCTGGGTTCCACGAGTAGTGATAAGCCTGGAGGTCATTCACGTCATCTATGGGGGCACCAGTAAATCTACACACAAGGCAGTTAAGAAATGTACCTTCACTAGAAGGAAACAAAGGAAGTATATACTACACACAATGTATTCATTCAATACTATTAATGATAATCCATACGATCAATGTGATGTGAAAATATGCACATGATGGATTTGTGTAAATCATGCCAAACAATAAATACCGGGACCCGCAGCCCCTGATATCAGGTATGGGATCCACATAAAGGCCTAACTTCCTCTTCCGATAATTCATGTGCACTGGATAGAAAATAAACAACACACCTACAGCTTGAACGTAACACACAATCAACATATTCTCTTCACACCAACACAATATACTTCGCACAGGGATAATGCTACCGTTCCAGTTCTGGACACTGTGGTACAGCAGCAGAAGTTTAACGACATTACGTCTGACCTGAATAATTCATCCCCTGTACAGGTAGTGAAATTAAATACCTAAATGTATCGGGAAGCTAGCAACGTGCGCTCTAGATACATTCCAAAGTAGAGATCGATTGTGTGTAGCGGAGGGGTATGGATGTCACTCAACAGGTTATAGCTAAATTGATATTAGAATTTAAGAGTAACGAGTGGATTTCTGTGCGAGTAAACAGGCTCGTTTGGCCTTGCTACAAAACCTTCATGGTATGTAAACAGTGAGTGATATTTGTAGAAACAATGAGGGAATAATCCAAACAGGCCCTAGCTGTATCGAATATACAGTGATTCAGACCGATTCTCACCATCCGAGCTAAAGTAGACGGAGACACATCATCGCTCTAATGCACTCTTAATGGCTTGCAACGTAAAAAACTCACAATATCCTACCTCCCTGATCTAATGGACCGAGCTAAGAGTAAGGTAAGCTTAGCGTAAGAGCAAGGCCATGTACAAGTTCATTTACACGGTGGTACAGGAAAGTTGTTGGTGTGCTTCCAGGTCGATACAAGTATCCGTGCATAAATCATGCAAGAAGAGTTTACTACATACAGTAAAGGGCATTTCCAGAGGAGATAAAATGCAAGCACAAAATCAACATAGGAAATTAACTATTATCTTTAAGGTGAATTCTTATAAGCTAATGAAAAGGAAATTCACTATTTTTCTAAACCAAACCACGTCAATTACAAGTGTGTTTTCGCGAATGTTTAATCTGCAAACCCTTTCAGTTAATTAAGATATAAATAATCAGTATTCATTAAGCAAACTAAAAGAGATTAAGCAAACTAAAAGAAGGGTATGGTCACAAAGCGATTCATGATAACTCACAATGTTTTCATCAATGAATCATCTATTAAGAAAATTATTTAAAAATGACAAATGAGAGCAATTCCAGACATTAATCACAAATATGCCCGTAGCTAGCAACTGTGATCTTAGTAACTGTTGTGAAATCCAGCAGTAGAGACATAATCGATTACTTTCAAGCGTGTATCGCACATTAAAGTTCATTTGCGTCCAAACCTCCGCACAATAGCCGCAGTGTTGATGTATGCTATTACACAATTCTTGGGTGAGTCATTTTGCAACCTATTTACAGGGTGTTTATTGGGGACTAACAAAAACCTGTTCGTCCTGAGAATTTATGAAGGCCCAGTCACGCTTAGCGTGTCTATTTACAAATAAAAACATAACGAATGGTCACTACTAACGAGATAAATTAGGAGGGGGATGTCCCTTGCCCATATCTCTCTTTCCATCTATATCAATCCATCACAGATTTGCTAGATCAATTATTCTGGTAATGTTTTCCATTTCAGATAGCCTAACCTGGTATTCGAATTTTGCATCGGATTATAAGTAAACCTATTTATTTGTTTAGTTATCATTTCATTTTACCAAAATGAATTACCATACCATCGAAGTAACCACCATAGCGATGATTTAGCATACATGAGCTATAGTACTGACCATGCCATACCATATCCTAGCGCCACTTTGCCACTACTACTTACACTATACAATATGTCTGGGACGGAGCAACGAGAAACGGGCAACGAGAGTGGAAGGAGTAAAGAGTTCGAATCAGAGATTTGAGTCCTGAATCCATTACTCCAGCATACTTTAAACAGTCGTGCGTACGAGTGACAAGGAGAAGGCGATGAGTCATGGCGACTGGAAATAGAAGCCCACACACGAACCCCAAACCACAAGGGTCATACTACCAGGAAGGGCTGTTAAGTACTGCCTCAGTACCAATATCCAGCAGCCTTGTCTTCTCCTCCCAACTTTCTTTTATCTCAGACTCTGACTCTATCTGATTGGCATCTGGCCGATAAGATAATGCTGACAGAATTGCAATCCAGAGGTTTAATCAATATCCGCGGGATATTTAACAATATCACAATTTTAAAAACCCGGAAGTTAGCAAGCTGTCTTCATAGCGCTCTTTCTATTCTATCTCGGGCACAAGCCATTCATGTAATAAATGAATGGGTTTAAAAGGACATCGGAAAAAAATAATGTAGTTCCGCAGCGAAATAAAGTCCCATGCCAATTTACAAGGTATGCTTAGCAATGCTTCTTCTAAAGATTTGAGATCTGATATTGGTTTATTATTTTCAGGTGGTCTGAAGGTGTCAGCAAAACAATTCCACTATTTCATGGCTACATCACAGGGCTCGAAAAACACATGTTTAGTTGCCCGGGGCAACTAAAAAATGTCTCTGGGCAAGTAAAATTTAATGTTAGTTGCCCAATTGGGTAAGTGAAAATCTCTATACAGCGCCGATTTCAAACCCCTGTTGTGATGTCTAATTACAATGAAACAAGATACATACAGATCAGTGTGATTTCGTTTATAATTCTGCAAATAAATATGGGCAAGTGAAAAATGATGTTAGGCAAGTAAATCTTGGCTGCCACTTGCCCAATGGGCAAGTTGGTAGGTTTTTTTTCGAGCCCTGCATCATAATACTGTCATTCATATGAGTGGCAGGTACACACTTGATCATTATTCAAGAGTGAAAGTTCTTATCTTATACTAGCAAAGCACCCATCTTCTGGACGGTCCCCCTCTCTCCCCGCATTCCCCCTCTCCCTCTTTTCCCTCTGCCTCTTCTCTGCCTCTCATACCTGTTTTTCTCTCAGAACCCCATCTCCAATTCCCCCACCCCCTCTCCCTCCCCTCTTCCTCATGCGCCCCCTCTTTGCTTTCTCTCCCTCTGCTCTCTCCCTTCCCCTACATCCTCTCCCTCCCCCTCTTCTTTCCCTCCCCCTCCCATTCTCCTATTTCCCCACCCTCTCTCTTTTCTTCACTGTCCCCCTCCTACACCCTGTCCCTCTCCCTCTTCAATCTCTCCAATCCCTCTCCCCTCACCTCCCTCTCTCTTTTTTCTCACTCCCCCCCCCCCCTCCCCCTCTGATATCTCTCCCACTCTCTCCCGTTGCTACAGACTCTCGCAGGATGCGTTGCTAGGGAATCCCGCATTGCCGCAGACGGTGGTGGTGAAATCATATTTTCACCGCAGATACCTTCACAAACTACATCCGTTGTTCTCCGGAGAGGGTGGACGGAACTGTACACATTAGAAAAATGGTTGGTAAAATAATAGATTCCGAGAACATGTCAGACAAAGAAACCCCTCTTCATGTATATTATACAGACCTTATACACTTAGCAGATAAAACAAATCAGAACCCACCGTAGTGAGTAATACGCATAGCAGATTAAATGCTACAATAGAAATCTTAAGGGCAAGAAGGGCAATGGCCGCATGAACAACAGCATTCGTTTGAGTCAATACAAACCCATGCCGGCAGATGACCTACATCCTCATTTAAAGGATAAAAGTTCTGAGTGGATAAAAAAACAACAACCAAATCATCACTCATTGAGGTGTTCCAATATAGCCAACCCCAAGATCGCATTTCTCCGTATGATTCTCAAACCAAATACAAATTCCTTCAGCATTAGGAGTGATGGTGATCCGGACCCGACCCGCCCCTCAAGTGTCTCCATGAATGGTGGCCTTATTTGCTTATCAGCCGGACACGGCACCGCTTCGTCTAGTTGACTTGAACATCAATAAATATATGATGATGCTTAGCATCTATTTATGAGATATTTATTGGCCAAGTGCTTGAAATGATGGTATAGGGGACAAAAAACGAAGCTCAGAATCGATTGCTTGACCCAAAACTCCATAAAGATCAATGATATATAGATTTTCACAGAGGTTTGCATTAGGGTAAGTTCGAGGTAAAAATGATGTATATTATGCGCGTGTTTAAGGCATGATGACATGATGGGAGAAGCTGATGGACACATTATAATGCAATGCTGTTGCAGTGCACATGGAACATTTCGTTATACTACTCTCACAGATAGGCCAAACAGAAGGCCCGACCAAGTAGTGCAACTATTTGAATAGATGGATTCCTGATGGAGTGCAGGGTCACAAGGTTCAAGCGCTGTCCAAGGCCACTGTATACCAATAGCGTGTCCCAGTCCAAGGTTCAGAATAATAACAATGGAAATCTCGGTACGAACTTATGCGAGCATATTCCGAGTTAGTCTTGATCGAGTGTCTCCTGGGGAAAGGGAAGATCTCAGAGTATTTATTAATAGGTTAGTGATGAAATCCCCCTGAGAGGCGGTCGGGGAGGGTCATCTGGAGTGGTCGCGGCTGATGGTAGGGGAGTAGAGTAAGGGGACGGGGTGTGAAAGTCTAGCATGTAAGAAGAGAATGTCTGGATTACGGGTCAACTTAAATACTAAAATTGTAGCACAAGGATTGGATAAACAGACGGATGCGTAGCTTCCTTTTCACTTGATATGCAATGTTTCATTTGCACTCCATTTCAATAGAATCACTCGGTTTACAAATGAGGTTGATGAGTTTATCACAAAAAGAAACTGGTTCAAGGTTAAATTCAGATAAATACTCTCATGATGTGATGACTAGGTCAACACATTTCAGATGAACAGAGAATTAGTCAGTTGTCTATTATGAGCTGGACAGAATGGTGTTTCATGTTCGGCAGAAATGTATTTAACAAGTTAATGGCAATGCCTCGCAGACGGGCGCGAAAGCTAATATCCCGTATTAAAAAAAGACAGTAGTCTAACGCTAGATATTATGACGTTATGACAATATCATCACATTTGTCACGATCGCAAAAAACAAAAATATTTTGGTTAAAAACAATTAGTTTTTGCTTTGATCCGGTCTCTCATTGTTCACTAAAATCCAGTCAAATATGACTGATTTCATCCAATCAGAAGATTCCTACATGAACATTCTAACGTCTGGTGTAATCAAAATAATAAAATTTCAATATTTGAACATCGCGGGGCACTTGTAAAGAAATTAAATTAATGGCTATCTAGGAGTAAAATGAGACCTTTATAGGTTATGCAAACGTGGTGAGGAGGTGACACGCACTCTTCCATAAAGAACAATTAATATTTCTATAGGGTTCCGTGGGTGGGCCAGATATCCGTCTGCGCCAATTAATGATTTCGAAGTCTAAAACTAATGACAGAGTTTCTCCATCAAGGATCATGTAAACTCACACAATGGTGATAAATCTGCCACACCCAAAGTTGGTTATTTGCAGCTCCGTCCCTAGAAAAATAATGAACCTCTTTCGTTTTAATACATCCTCCCACTGACATGAATCGTTAAGTTTCGTGTATTATAAATAAAAAAAAGTCATAGAAGCCCTACTTTAAATTTTAATGATATTGGTTAATTACATTTCGAGGTGTTTAGTTCTTTCCTGCTGACAAGGGAGTACGTATCATATATCTCGGTTAATATGTCGGGTAATGGAACTTACAATTCACAGATGACATTTACGGATTTAATGGTTGTATTGAGTTATTTATGATTAGCTGTTAAGTCAAGTACATCGTTTTAGCAACTATATGATGGAAAGACGATAACCTTGAGTGTGTTTTCTCTAAAGAAAAACCTTTCATCCGAGTAAAATAACTGATAATCCGAGACCATTAACTAGGCACGGGATAAGATAGGTAAGGGACGGAGTGCATACAAGTGAGTAAGGTTTGGGGCGCACCTGTCTGGGAGGCTGGTGAGTATTTTGGGGAGGGGGTGCGATAGGAGGGTGACATCTGACACTCTTTGTATACCCCTAAGTCATTGTACGGCCACTACACCTGGGCGCTTGCCCCTCGGGTAATATATCAACTCATGGGGTTGCGTTCGTTCTTTATAACCAGAAAGAAACCATTAGTACCTGGTACGTTACAATTGAATTTACCAACAATACCGGCATCGGTTATAGAAATGTGGAATGATTTGATTAATGGAATCGTGATTAAGGTAACAGTTTTTAAAGCAAATGAGAAGAGTTTTGAAGAGAGCACGACTGACCACTTCAGCGTCAACCCAGTGAAATCAGTGTCAACCCTAGAATAAACCCTAACTCTCAGGTAATTCTCAGGGGTCGGGAGGGTGTTTAAACACGGTACTCAGGCTAAAACCAGTTATCCAAATGTTATGTTCCGTTATGTTACACTCAAGGCAGATGTGTTCTCCCTTAGACAAGACACGTGTAAAGTAGAATTACCGTCTCGTGGCACATCTGTTGCAATTCCCGGTCTTTTATAAAAAGTTCTACCTCGCTAAGGATCATTTACATAAACTCCAATTATATGTACAAGGCAACAGTAAATGAAGCGAGCGGTTCTCATTGCTCTCATTCATGCTGTTCAACCAACTGAAACCCTTTTTTGTTCAGGGTTTGCAATTTTTTTTATCAACGTAAAAATCTCAAACGTACACTCGGCACCCTATAGACAAAATTGAAAAACACGGTAGGTTGTTCAGCGAAGCCCACAACCTACGTCAATTCTATTATAATTCATAAGCCGGTGAGTATTATATTCTAATGAAATAACACCCATTCACATGGTAAGTAGATACTTGAACCTTGGGTATACACAGCTGTTGGGACAATCACTGGGAGGTTAGTACTTGAAATACAATATAAACAATTAATTTTACATTTTTGTTTGATAACTATTGTCAAGGTAAAAATAAAGAACTATCTTGGACTAATTTCGAAATTATTAAGGAGATAGTTGGTAAGTGCCCACGTTATGAGGATCGTCGGGAGATTCCTCAAGAGTTTTTTAAGATTTGTCCCAGCCAAAGCCATCGTGGAGTCGATGTTTGATCGATGGGTGAATCGTAGGACAACCCCCCTCAGGACGGGGCTACAAAGGAATAGAAAATTCGCCCACTTACAAGCCCCTCTTTCCCCAGCGATTGCCATCATTTTTGAGAATTTTTTTCCCACCACATCCTCAGCCTCAGAGATCATAATGAAGCCCAGAATATGGGCGCACAGCACGCACATTATTAGATTTGACAAATGGACGGGGACGAGGCCTGGACCCGGGTTTGCATTACAAATGTGCCCATTACCGTACAATCACATCCAGAAACGAGACCTCCGGAGCAAAAATTAAAATAGAAATTAACGGCATGGAAAATCTGAAGTCCTCTTTTGCACAGTACAGTAAAAATTCAGAAATTTCCCAACCAGTATCAATAATTCCCCAAAGAAAGCCTTATTTGCGAAATGAGTTTCTCGGGTGTGAAAGACAATTCATTTAAGTGATTAGGAGGCAGAAAAAGAAACCTGTTCAAAGAGTTGAACTATGGCAATCTGATTTGATTCATTATATTCAATTAAAACGTTCAAAGGAACTAGTGCATACGCTGATATTAATTTATTCAAATACAGAGCGAAGGATAAGGATATTTATAAGCCGCCTCCGCACCCATTTTTTACAACTTATGAACTCCCTTAACATTAATACATGAATGAATGGGACATGAAGGACACAATACCAAGCAAAACTCAGCGAAGTATTTGTCCATGGTGAACCCTTCTTGAATCATCATTAATAATGATGTAGTGATCAGATGAGTGATGTGGTTGGTGGGTTGCCTAAGCGAGCATTGCCTAGTTACTTTATATGCTGTGTAGGCTGGAAAGCAAGCCAAAAAAATTGAGACCCTTACAAAGGTACCAGCATTGTAATAAGCCCATAAAATGGCCCAGATTAGCTGGCATCAAGGCAAAGCTTGCGCTTCAATTAGTATCATGTTTCCACCTTTTTCCCCATCATAGATTTAGAAATGCTGAGTAAGCAATACGTTAGTAATGATCACACCTCGAAAACACCTTGCAGGCGAGGAGCAAGGTGATCAGGACCGAAGTCTCTTGAAAAAGGCGCCTATGCAAACTTTCTCCCAATCTGACATAGTATGAATTTACCCGATGTTGTTTTCCGGGAAAAATGCATAAGAACTTGAACCCACTAGTTAGGAAAAGCCAGTAAACTAATGTGTGGAGTGTGACGACGCGATATGTCACACCAACCCGGTAGTAAACTTGAATGGGTGTCTTATTTATAGTGCTTTCTACACAAGACTTTTCAGACATCGCATCTAAGCTTCTCAATATTTACGATTCAATTGTCATTATACTAACAAGACTACTAACTATTTTACTAACAAGATGATGTTATCATTTTAAGGAATTACGCCTAGCAGGCTCTTTTGCGTTAATCGTCTTAATCCTTCAGTATTGAAACTGAAGAAGGAAGTTAGGCAGGCGATTGGGCTTAATCAACTACACTGATACACTTTTGTGTGTATTTGTATGGCCTCTCTGTAGGTCTCTCACCTCACACACACACCCTCTTCCTCCTATGCACATCTGGTTTTCATGGTCAAGTATCATGATTTAAGTCATTTGTTGACTAATTTCCAGTCATTTTTTTATTTGATAAATATCCCTTAGACCCTACCCTTCGATTTGAAGCATATACAACATCAATGTGTAGCCTACGCATTGGTTCCAGCAAGGGGGCTTTATGCACCATGATGGTCACCGCCGATGCCAACTCCCTCCCTCCCTCCCCCTCTCCCCCTGGAGGTGGGGAGAGAGAAGGAGAAATCTCGAAATCTGTCAATTTCCTATTAAGAGACCAGCGGTTGACTTATCATGACCCCCCCCCCCCCCCCTGACGTAACCCCAGTCTTGTCTAGGTGTGTGTGTGGGGGGGGGGGGGGGGGCTTATGGTCACGGGGTCATGTCAGGGTACCCTGGGGTGCATGCTTATTTAGTCACGTAGGCCATATACGATGGCACCCCCATCCAAATTAAGGATCAAAATTAACAGTTTTCAATTTACAAACATTCTAAAGAATTATATCAACCCATAGCAAATATTATTTTATTTCGTCTGTAGGAAAATGGTGTGGAAATTTGAAGTGGAACACCATAAGAAAAGGCTGGCGTCCTGCCACCAGACATGGTCCTAGGTAGATCATGATTTTTGTTGAGCTAATATACCGGATGCCTAAAGCATCCGAATAAGAACACCCAGCATATGTTAATCTTATACTTTTGGGTTTACAAATCTTATACTTTTGGGTAATTCAAAATTAAAGGTTGTCGATCACAATTCTAGTTGCGCAAGAGCGATGTTTTCTACAAGCCTTACATGAGGCATGGAAGGATCGGACAGTTCAATATTGACAATATGCTGGATACATGTATACACACATGTACACGCTGACCCAATCTTAAAACTAGTGGCATGACCTTTACGATCCCTACCACATCCGACGTCACAGAAATCTGCCTGAACCTTTTGTTAACCAACATGAAACTTTGGCAATTTGAGTCAACTTGGAAGAAAGCCCGATAGGAAACCGTTTAACCGAGGAAATTCAAATAGGAATTGTTGTATTCCTCGATTACGATTATATCTCTTCTGGACCGATTCCAATTCAGCTGTTTGGTTTATCCTAAACAATTGGCTTGCCTACAAATTAACACATGTACACATTTCGCACAGTAAAGCAAAACACAGCGAACAGGAGCACAAAAATAAAAATAGTATTTCTTGGGAACAGTATTAGACATCGTAAGGGTTTATAATATAAACATATCAAATCGCCGTTACATAAAGCTGATGCAATAGGTTAACGTGTTTCTCAACCTTTCTAGAGTTGCTCAAAGAGAACTGAAAGGCTCAAATAACAAGACACGCCACCTGCCCTGTTTGTTTTTCCATGTAAGTAAGTTCAAAAGAGATGGGAGCAGTGGTGGGATGGGAATCAAGGCCAGCAACGTGGGCTAAGGCTTACAGAGTTGTGCTCAGCTAGGCCTTCGTCGCCACTTTTTTTCAGGCGATGTGCTGGATGTCAAGTTAAACTAAAATGTCAAATTATCAAATATTTCGTTTGCCCTTGACATGAAAGATATATTTTGTTTACTTTTTTCGGCGGAAATATTAGTTGAAAAAAAAAATACAAACAAAGGGACTATTTTTTCAAGACGGGCTCTTTATTTCCCACATTTTTTCAATACGAGGCTCAGTGCTTAAGCCTATGGGCGTATCATACCAACTCTCCCAAAGGTATAATAAATTGGACATCAGACTCAGAAATGTAAAAAAAAAAAATAAAAAAAAATAGTGTTAAAGCACCCCCTGGTGGCGGCCATTTTGCAATTTTGAGTGGATTACGGGCTTTTTAAAATTAGGTGCAAAGTGTGTTGCTTGTATCACAATATGAACAATTATGTCTTTAGTATCTCCTTGGACTAACCCAAGGTATCTCCCACTATTCTCCAGTACTGCACTATCTTCTCCTCCAGGAGAACACATCCTCTGAACGCAGGACTGTCTTTCCTTTCGCTTACTCTATAAATCTCGCCCTGGCTTGGGGTGAGGATGGGAGAACACTGGTCCATTAGCAAGTAATGGACGCATTGTCCATTATATGCCACTGCATAAACAGGCATTGTTTCAATCCTTCTCTCCGCAATATGCTCCCCAGCTTTCATACGATAATACAGATTAGAGCAACAAATCGCCCGGTAGAATTTCAAATCTCTAGGCAATAATAGATCATATTCCGACGAGGTCAGCAGCACTTAGTGGGGTGAAGCCTACCGGGAGTCAACGGATGAATAATAATCACAATTATTGCTACGGTTATGCAAAAATGTGGATTCATGCTCAGCTATGTATGATCAGTTACTGACACAATTAGACTGCTAAAATTTCCCAGTTACTCATAAGCAGCAGTCCAGCTAACGGTATTGATACCCAGTGAAACGATAGTCAAACTATGTATAGATGTCTGTTGTTTTAATAGAGAAAAGGCCTCAGAGACAGGGGAAGTTTGGATGAGTTAATTATGTGCAGTGATCCTACAAGGCGTGCACAGTAAAGACTCTCCTGGCACTTGTCCATGGCTGAAACACAGCTGGGTATGATGATGCCCACTGGTGGTATCATTCGAGACCTTTTCTTCGAGTTCTTTGAGCTCGGATGACAAGAAGCACACCGCAGCAAACATTTGTTCATCGCAAAAACACAATACATGCAATTTTCTAATGAATATTCATCACTATCATGGATATGAATATGAAATTGTATACCTCCGTATAGTTCAGAATACGAGTCTTGCCACACGATAAGAATGAATAAAATATCCAATGCGTTCAGATGAAGAACTGACACCTGGTTGAAATCATCAGTGACGTGTGGTGACATGAATGGTCGGATGAATGTGTTAAATCCACTTTCCCTACAGGTAAAGATTTTTGTGAATAAATCTAAAACAGTGGTGTTTGCATTTAGGAGCTTACTTTGCTGACTAAGCATTGAGGCATACATCTGGCCCAGGAGTTGTGTGTAAAACATGCGTTAGACAATTCGAGGCAGGTACGGTGGATGGAGCTATCCCAAGAAAGACAGTTTATGATGATAATTATCTTCTCTAATTAAAGGTATGACAACCTATAAAATAGTTGATGTCATCAACCATAGAGTAGCAAGAAAAGTCACAACGAATGATGAATCAGTCTTGGTGACCTGTTGCAGACAAGTCGAAGACAAAGGCGTTGGTAGGAAGAGTGACTCAGAACTCTCTCTAAGACAAGAGCTACATGAAACAAGACATCGACTCATTCCCCTAGATCCAACTTTTCACTGAGAATAAATCCCATAAAAGAGGATTATAGTATTAAACAATATTTCAATCTAATGTCATTACCCTCGAGTACTTATTCCTCTTCTGAGTGGAAAGCCATTATGAATAAAGATGACTTTCCTTCAGGTAGGAATAAGGAGGTACTAACATCCTTGAGGATGCAGTGGTTAGTTCTTTGCTGTTTCCATTAGTAGAAGGAGTAAATGTCTAAAGGACCAATAAAAATCCGGTCATTGATTCGTGGAGAATGACTATAAATACCCCATAAGTTAACAGTCACCGAGTATTGATTAGATAAAAACAGATGCAGGCTAAATCATGTTTAGGAAAAATGTAAACGCTTTGAGATTAAGGAATGGGTACAATGGGCCATTAAAGAAAGATGAATCCTTTAATTGGCAATATGATTACCTCCTAAATGACTCCAATTCCATGCATTAAGCAGTCCATATATACGTGAATAATGCAACCATTGATAATCAGTGTTACATGTTTCATCACAGTATTTAGAGGGTGAGAGCAAATAACCGGGTATACGCATCCTCCATTCAGCAGGGCTTTACTCCCCCGGTTTACTCCTTACGCTTATATATACTCTCAGTCATAGATTAGTAGAATCATGCCCTGGCTTGGGAGGATGGGTATACGGTACCTATTGATTATTGGGTCAGTCGTGATTAGGGTAGCCAGGTGGTCGGTTTTGCTTTTGATCATAGGCAAATAAATGCACACACCTTTCTAGACACTAGAAGTACAGGTCATCTCAGCCTATTAATAAATCAGACCCTCCACCAACACACCTGGTCGCGTTTGCTAATGTTGTGTAAGGAGCGATCAAAGTGGTCACCTTAGAGTCAACAAAGGGTCCTGATTGGGTTAGGAACGATAACAACAAAGGCCTTGTGGTCGGTTTGTAGTTTCTGGGGTCCAGTGGGGAAGAGGAGAAGGAAAGGAAAAGGAGGTGGGAGGATGCGTTATAGATGGAGTACTGAATGCATTTTGGTTGTTTAGCATGTACTAGCAGCAT
The DNA here is from genome assembly GCA_942159475.1 of Sthenelais limicola. Taxonomy (NCBI): domain Eukaryota; kingdom Metazoa; phylum Annelida; class Polychaeta; order Phyllodocida; family Sigalionidae; genus Sthenelais; species Sthenelais limicola. The sequence goes on along the minus strand of OW804096.1, from coordinate 107,148,260 downwards.
AGAGCCCCGGCTAAGGGTTTAGTCATAGGTGAAATAAGGGTTTCTCTCTGGCATGCAATGATGGATGGCCCTCAAGAGATGAGTGAATGCCAACAAGTGCCTTCGGCACTTGGATTGTAGAGCCAGTTGTGTTTCTACTTCTTATATATAGGAATCTGACAATTTACTGGACGTTTTTTTTAATTTGGAGATATACTAATTTGATTGCCATAAATGGCTAAAGTCACAGGGTGCCTCTGTCGGTGTAGTAAGGTCTTTAAAAAATTATTATTATATTCATCTTTCACAACTTAGTACCTGAGGATTCTAAGCATATGAACAATATATGTGGAAAATATTTGACAAAATGGTCAGAAAACTTTTCCCTGGCGCTATATTCTAGCCTTTTTAATTTTAAATACATTTTAAACAGCATTTACCATAACATCTATGCAGGAAAGACAATTCATCCTATAAACGTGTCTTTCATACCAAATGAATCAGAAACATGTCAGCATCACAGAGAATTTCGAATCATCAAAATCCGATGAGAAATGGCAACACAGTACCCCAATATATGCCTTCAGCACTTGGGATAGAGCAGGTTTGATGTCCCTTATGAAATCTCTCTTTTCCCTCTCCCCTCCTCCTGTTTCTCTGGGTAGGCCTACATAGGCCTACTGAGAAAAAAATGAAACAATATCTTCATTATTTTGAATGTTAGACTTGCCAAATTTAATTGGAAATCTATTTGAAAACAGAATTAATGAGGATTTAATATTATTTTTAAAAAGATGTTGGGAGGGGGGCTGCCAACCGTCTGAATTTCAGATTCTTTTTAGCTTGTGACTTGGTTGAAAAGAGAGTTGTGAAATTGATTTTTACACTATTTTTAAAAAGAATTTATAAATTCATTGAGGAGTAATGTGTGGACGGCTCCATTCTTTCTCTGGGAGAGAAAGAGAGAGTGAGACAGAGAGCGTGAGAGGAAGGGGGGGGGGGGACACAGAGAGAGAGGGAGGGACAGAGAGGGAGAGGGAGGGACAGAGATGGGGAGAGGGAGGGAGGGACAGAGAGGGGGAGGGGGAGGGAGGGATAGAGAGAGGGGGAGGGAGGGACAGAGAGAGAGGGGGAGGGGGAGGGAGGGACAGAGAAAAAGAAGGGTCATTTATCCTCTCCCCCAACAATATCCTAAGACAGAGAGGCGATGAGCCATAACTATACATATCAGATCTGTGATGAAGCGGCGAGTTCTGCGACGAAGCGGCGAGGATAACGGCCAATCCAAAAGTATAGTAGCGATTCTTAGCTTTCATTCGAGCCCCCACCTAAGTGAAAATGGGTTGTACTAGACCTCCAACTACTGTATGTGACAGTGGATGTGGATTAGATATTTTATAATTTTGAGAGACTTACCTGTTAGGTAGTGAGTTGAATTAAAATTATGATATCTTCGAGTAAAGCAATGTGAACAAAAACTCTTTGTCCAAGGGTGAGCGTAATAGTTTGGGGAGTACAAAGAAGGGAGACAATTTTCTGGGTTCTTGGTATGTTTTTCGTGGCATGTGAAAGCCCACAGCTTGTGGTAGCGATATCCCGATGGGACGGCACCATGAGAACCCGGGGCTAACTTCTTTCTATTTAATATGGTAAATAATGTTCTTTCTGCCTCCTGGATTCTACCCCTGGAGGGGCTATGACTCAATTATCTGGGACAAAATGGCAGGATCATGGTGGATCAAACTATTCAGAGTCTGATGATAGCTATATATATTCTTTGTATTCAGCATTTCATTACCAGTATATTTCAAGCCTAAAGCCCTTCTTTAATGCTGTCACAACTATAAATTACACCTTTATATGTTATCACTGATTACGTAACATTGTGCATCATTACCCAATGTTATTAATTATTCATCTTCCTTATTATGTATGATTACTCATAAAACATATGTTGATACCTCACCTACACACAGTGGGGAGCCAGGGGTCAACCCACGGTCAGTCAGGTGTGACCTCACCCACTGACCTCCCCCTATAAGGCCGCTTTCGACTTCTTCACCAGGTCTCCACCAGGTGCACTGACCTGGTGAAGCGGAAGTGACCTCTAATATAGAATATATAGAGTATATTTTACTTCCTGTTCACCAGGTCAGTCCACCCGGTGAAGAGTCGAAAACGGACAGTCACGGGCAGTGACCCAATTAATCAATGCACTGAAAGACTTCTAATCTATCTCTGTGTGATGTTCGACGCTTGGGAAACGCAAATTGCCAATTGCAGAACCCATCAAATCACCAGGTTCCTATTGAGGCAATCATCGTATTATTTCCACTTTCCTGCCTCCAAAAGCACATGAGAGGTTTATTTCGCTCTTCAAACGTTCATTAGTCCAAAGCCCAACTTTTTCACCAAAACGGGACAAATAAAGTTTAAAAAGGCAAATGATAACAAGACAACAGAAAACTGCCACATACTATGATATCTATCAATATTAGAGGAGGCTAGGGCAGGCTGTAGTCATATAACTAATTTTAGAATAGATTTAATAGAAAAAATTTAATGAATAAATGAAAGTATATTCTATCTAGTGAGTAAGACAAGGCAAAGCAGTGAGAAGCGTAATAGATCTAAAGAATCAGATAAGTTTATAACTGAAGCCTAACACTAGATGTCAAGTCTTTAGTCTTGATTTGTTGGTCTGGGAGGGACTGTCCCAGTGGCTTAGACTTTGTGGCCGGGCGTCCATGGGGCTGTCACTTGAAGTGAATTGTATGTTATTTCCTTTTGGGGAAACATCTAAGTTTAGAGCAAAAGATTATAATTCTCCTAATTGCAGTATGAACCCTGGTCATATCTTTAATGTAACTGTGAAAATATTTTGATATTATGTACCTTCTGAACCTTAAAGGATTGTCCTGATGGGCCTTAATACCATCAGAATGCTTTAAAACAATACTCAATATAATCCTGAGGCATCTTGACTCCTGCAGGCCCCTAGATGGTAGCTTGTCCCCACTACACTTTCATATATTTCTGAGGAGAACCCTGAATGGAGGTCCATATTTCTCCTACTCAATTAAGGGCACTTCAAGGCAGAGTTCCCATGATCAGTAATTTGGATTGTGGGTTTTTAAGGGCCTTAAAAATCAGTTATTTTCAAAGTGCATCAGTGATTTGAGATCTGAGGCTCAGAGCCCTGTAGAATGTGCTCATTAGTCACTCATTTTCTAAAAAATTTCCGGGGGGACCATGCCCCCTGACCCATATATTGTGGCACTGTCGGAACATTATTCTAAACCAGCTTTTTTTAGTTTTTTTTTTATAATCAGTAACATTCATCTCATCCCATGGAACTTAAATCTTTAATTTTAACAAGTCGTATAGTGTGAGGCGGCCATAAGGACCAAGCCTGCTCAACCTTTCACTCCTACTCCAGTCAATGAGCCATCACTAACACCCCTACCACACACACACAAAACTATAGCCTCCCCCCTCTGCCAATCACTACATCAGATGGCCAATCATTACATCAGATGACTACAGTAACACCACACACATAACACCAGGTCCCCCGCCCCCATACCATGTAAACCAATCAGCCAACCTATGGACAAAATAGACAAAAAGATAAAAGAATACGCCTAGCCTCCTAATTATTCATTATGTTGTCACACATCTTAAATTATACTCTTGGTACCATTTCAAGCTAGTACAGAATCTCGCAGCACAAAGTTTCAATTAGATTGCTTGGATTCCGAACACGTAGGTGTGAGAAAATCATTACAATTAACGTATTCCAATATTTTAACTCGGAACCTTTAACAGATGCCAATCGCCTGAGTGCTTGACAGCATAGATATTTTTTTTCAATTACATTTACCGCTTTTTCCGACCCCTCTTGTCAGTTTTCTTTTCCGTTTTAATTTTCTCCTCGAAATTGTCCTTCCATTGCGCAGCGAGAAAGACAGCCGGCATGGGCTCGTCGACACCTCTCTGGCTTTAATTTAAGCCAAAATGAGCCTGGGGATTCACTGCCAATATTTTGTTAAAAAACTGATTTCTTAAAAAATGGGCCACCGAATGGTTGAAATGATCCTCGGACCTTTAGAAAATAATGGGTGAACTGGCAGATCAGTGAGGAACACTGAGTCATCACACGTCATGGGATGTCTAATAAACGGATCATAGACTGCATAATGCGATAGAATATATTAAGTGTAAATATGTGATTAAATAAACGAAAGTGAAGCGACACATCTAAACCATAAACTTTCTTTTCTGAATGTGATGTAATACCAATTTTCTATTAAATGTCATCACCCTACTTCAATATTACATGTATATAAAGATAGCGGTTCAGGGCATGACGAAAACCATCCTTCTGGGATGAGATGAGATGATGGGAATGAGATGATGGCTGTAACTGTATAGATCCTGAATAAATAACTCTGTACAAAAAAATACTAACATGGATATGTTACACACAATTTAGGTATATATTTTGATTTATATTGTTTAAAATCTACTTCATGCTAACGGTGGTTTCCATTTAAAACTTGGCCTAAATATCATACCTAAAATTATGATACACTGGAATATAGGGGTCAGATTTAATATAATAATGATGTATAATATGCTTCAATCATACGGCGTAATCGACAATAAATTTCCACTTAGAAATAAAACTTTTATCTGCAACATACTGACTTGTCTACAAAAATACATGTGGTTGTTTTTGTTTCTTTTGTTTTATTTTTTATGCGAGAGACTGAAAGTGAAAGGGTGAAACATATCAAAAGTTCATACTATGACAGCTATGGGATATATTTACGATTCTGTAAGCAGTATACGTTCCGGGCATTCGTGGTGAAATAGCCTACTCCAGTACTGGTGGAAATAAATATATATTCCTCGGGGACAAAGCTGAATAATCAATTCATTAGAGTTCTACCTCCGGTCAAAATGCTAACTTGCCCAAGAGTGATTTAAAGTTCCCAGTATTTGGTTCTTACCTCCGGCCAAATGGTTTAGGTGAGGTCATGCATTAATCTCACAATTTGGAACCAGTAATGAACATCTCGAGTGAACTTAATCTGGACTAGGCAGCAGAATGAGCATAGAACCTATTTTAGCCTAATAAAACATGAGAGCTGTGGGTTCAAATCAAGGCCAGGAAGGGTCAATAATAACCCACTTGGCACAATCAATTCACATACCGTACCATGAACTCAGCCTCAGGTTATAATTTTTTTATACCAAATATGTAGTCTGCAAGGATATATCGTGAAATATTGCTATACAATTAACGTTTTACCGGTACTATAATTCATGAATGACAAAATAAATTCATTAGTGTGATTTTTAGTTGATAAGTTGCATTAATATTTTGACCAGTATCAAAATGTAAAGACAGAATTCCAATTGACATGGGCATTACTTAAAACATTGTGAAGACCCATATATAACTAGATGTATAAAATAGCAAAGAACTTTTCTCAATAGGCCTATATAGGGTCGAGTGGAGAGCTTAATTCCAAGTCTATTCCAGAACTTCGCAATAGAGAGAATAGATACCGGGTACATAATTACACGGACAGATCTAGGCCACTACAGCCTGGCAAGAACGTAAACACAACAAGTCAAGTGATTCCCTAATATACAGCTTGAGTCTTGACCATAGCCATAGGCATAGCGATTCTTGGGTGGTTATTATTTTGGACCAGATGCTAAACTGGCTCTCATTGTAGCCTCGATAAGGAAGGAGGCGGTTGTCATAGCTTTCTCACCCTGCCATTCATAAGGTTTATGATAATGAGGACGATGGGACTTCAAACAATATTATGATAATGAACTAGTGGAAAAGGCTGCACGGTTTCCTTGCCCCAGAGCAGAGCATCAGCTCAGCCTCAGACATGGGAGTCCAAAATATAGCTAAAATATCGGTATTCCCTATGTGATAACAACAATGAAATCTTGGGGAAGGTACCTAAACATAGAGACCTATCTACTGGCTTTCAAAAAATGCCTAAAACACACTTGACCTGACCAAATAAAGCTGATTTTCTTGGTAAACACGGGGCCCCCTCACCGAGGCAGCTGTCATGTTTAAGCTTTCTCGATCGTTCATGAATGAATGGTGGAAGCTGAGCAGCTGGCCATCGACATGGCAAGAGGCACTGTCGAATACCTTAAGTATTCGACAGTGATCAACTAAAATATATAATAAAACTAGTACTTACCCATCCACCATGTTCATTTATCCATGATTGTAATCTGTTGTCAACATATGCGGAGACCCACTCTACGATTTGATCCACCAAAGGTGGCATTTCCTTTTCAACACATTGGACGGCCAGAGAGCCACCAAAAGAAAACAGGGCAACAATTCTACCCCATTTTACACCGTCACTAAATAACTCATTCACAATTGCGGTAAATGTTGGATAAGCTGTATTTGGAGTGATATGAAGTTGATTACACATTTGTTGAAACACCTCCGTGTATCGATTCTCGAACTCCTCCCCGAGGACTCTCATCGTCCGTGCCACACGGCCAGGCTGCGGCAGCGTAGGCTTATCAGGCCCCGGCCATTCAAGATTCTGTTTTTCTAGTCTAAAATTCACATAATCACTGACCAACATCTTGGTATTGATTTCCTCCATACCGTTGATATCTTTGTCCACACTCATAGCAAGGTTTGTCGATGATAGGCAGGGGTATTCAAGTACATCAACGCCCTTGTTTGATACATCTCCGGACTCACGATGAATCGTTCTCAAAGTGTCGGCGGCCCATGATGCTCTCTGATAAACATTGGGATTAGTATAGGCGCTCATCCACCAGGCGGTGCCATAAGACTAGGCTATATGCTATACACACAGTCTATCTTGGGGATAGTCTCAGGCGGAGCGAGGTTCGTTTGGACTATCTTGGGGATTCCCCTTTTCTGCAGTTTTAGAGGCAGTGTAGGCATACGTACATTCCACGTCATGAATCATCATGAGGTGTTACGAAATTAGATACTCCCCGCTGCAATTCCGTTTGTAGGCTAGTCCTATCAACGATCCTATAGCTACACTGTGTAGCTTGGTCCTATAGGCCTACCAGTGTATTTTGAACTTTTTATGCACAATAATTTGTCGGTTAAACTATTATTATTAATAGATGGTAGGCCTATTACAAACTAGAAATCAAACCGTGGATAAATGAGCTAGGGGGGGGGGGAATTTAATAGCCTATTTGATATTTGTCATTTTGAATCAGACAGACTTCTGTAGGCCTACATCCCGACAGGCACTGAGTGCAATTAAGTGTGATTGCACTGTGATCATTTTGTGATTGACCGCAAACTAGTGAAGTGTGATACTTATGGCTTTGAATCACAGTGAAATGGACATACCATTAGCAACCATTATGTGAAATCCATTGCGCCCATTTCCTCCAATGTTTTGGTGATCTCACACTTGTGGTGGATCAGGTTCTCATTCATATTCATTTATGTTTGTATTAAACATGTGTTACTCAACCAATTGCATTTGCAAATACATGTTTTCTTCAAAAGTCATCAATATTGGTGTGATCTCAATTGCGCATATAATGCGCATTCAAAATCACGTCTAAATACTCATTATAATGCAGCCACAACAGTACACTGGCACTGCTCACTCACCTAGCATTCACACTTACTGTTGGGCATCTGTCACTCCATTCTCTGACACATATACTCACGCTCTGACACCAAGTCAAAGAAACCCCTATACATTCCAAATCTGCACTTACCCTTCCCCATTTTGCGCAAATATTTTTTAAAAAAAACGTGACAGTCGGGTCATCCAGTGACATATTTGTCACATATCTGCACATTGCAATTCATTTTCTATTTAGCCCATGACGTATATAAGCGGTTTTTACTATAGGAAGAAGAATATGTCTTGTACAACCCCAATTTTTTTCACATAGCTAAAGTACCTTTTCACAAACCGGAAATCATTTTATTCAGCTAAAATTGATGTATATACTGTATATATGTTAAATACTGATTGGTCACTAACTTATGTAGGGTAAGATAATTATTTTTTTCTGGTCTCAAATCCTAATTTATACATAGAAAACTATTCTATTATATATGTTCGAAATAATGGGAATTTGATAAGATAAGATAAGATACTACTTTATTAATCGTATAGAACAGTACATATGTGATAACACAGGTATACAGACTTCTAGATTTTACATCAAGTTCTCCCTGCCGTTACCTTGGCCGAAAGAATAAAATATACAAGTTAAATGAGAAAAATAAATTTAAAGATAAAATAACAAGTGTAATAGTGATAACTACGGATTAAGCGCTTTTGGGGCTATCTTTGCATAAGACCTTGCATATTAAGACGAATAAACAGGTATACTCCTGAGTGAGAAAATTCTCCTTATATGATAACATTATTCACAACCTTGCACAAAGAGAAATGAACTGGTGTACTCCTGAGAGGGAAGATTCTCCTTGTCAGGCAATATTATTCAATACAGTTGAGTAGAGAGTTATAAAATGTTAGAGCAAGGGAATCAGGTGTACTCCTGAGTGTTAGATGATATTTTTAAAGAGAGAGTCAGGTATATTCCTGAGCCTTATTTTTCCCTTTTATGTAATAATATATTTGATACTGATGGGTAGAGAGTTGTAACACAGTTAGACTCAGAGTAGCACCTTAAGTGTCGCCTATATTCATACAAACAATATAATAATAGCTCTGTTTTTTCTTATAGATTTAATAAGTTATACATCGTAAAATAATTAAAGTAGTAGCCCATTACCCTTAGCTATTACCATTATGCCACTTGTCCTCACCAGGTGGCGATACTGTTTTCACCAGGTGGTGCAACGGGGAACTTGGGTGCATTTACAATTTCTTTTACAATAAAAGTGCCGTTAATACACTTGTGGCATTTACACCATTATAGCTATTTCATATCATGTGTATACATAGAAATGTTATAAATGATATACATCTTTAGTTTATGTGCGTTATATACCTGTTTGATATTGAAAAATGCTGTGGTCAAAACACCCTAATGACTGTACATATAGATTGCCCCTATAGAGGCTTGGATAAGGCAGAGCCAACAAACAACTGGAACACATCAGATGAGGGACTTCTATGCTTCAGGCTCACAAAGAAGATGGTAGAATTGATGAAAATAAAATGATGCATATAAAGATAGGGCAACACATGCACTGCCCTAAACTCTCTTCGAAATGTTTGGGGAATACTGATACCATTCAAACCATTCTGTGAGAAGATATTATACTGCCACTTCTATGGCAGAAAAATGAAACTGCCATGAAGTCTCTCATTTATTTATGATGCTTTCGATATAAGGAATCTGTAGTATACAAATATCCTGCTCAAAACGCCATAAGAATTTGCTGATTATTGCACCAATATTGCGTTATACCCTTAGCGTGATCATCACGCAATCATTGCGCAATAATTATTGCGTGAAAAGCGTCCACTCTCATCACAGAACTATTGCGAGATGATTGCGCATTAAAAATCGCGTAGAATCGCGTTCATTTGCCCGTCGGGATGTCGATATATCATGTTAACTGAATAGCAGGTAGATAGGTAGGGGGGCCTATTTATAATATAGGATCCCCAGGAAGACCTTCATTATGGAGAGGCTGGCGTCCTTTTCTGAAATATGATGTAACTGTTCGACTGTTCGATAAAAATACAAGATATATGGGCAGGAATTCACTGTCAGCAAATTTCTGTTACGTCCAACCAGGGGTGTGTGTGGCACCAGATTAGAACTATCGTCACAATTTGATAGGAATGAAGGGATGTCTTGGGCTATTTACTTTCATAAGTATGGAATGTTTTTGTACATTGACATTGCCCACCATCCCGCCCATCAACAAACGTATTAGATATCGTTTGGTTTGTGTTTAATTAAATGTGCAAAACGATCGCCGCGATGACGGGCGATGTTTTGCAAATCATACGGTGGCTGCTATGACGTCACTACGAGCATGTTACCGAGTACGGCCAAGTGCGAGGAAGAAGGCTTAAGCACTGGCTAGCTAGACATGCATTGGGAAATCAGCCTATGTGCATTACGAGTACAATATAGACACTATGAACCCGGACTTTTTCATTCTCAAACATGTTAAGGATGACAAATCCGTAATTCTTTTTTCCCGTTGACTGCGAAAACATACGAAATCGGGTGAAGTAGCCAACTTTCCTAGTCCAATTTCGCCGCTCCGAGTACCGGTGGCGCGTCCTGTTGTCAAAGGGGAGAATTAGGCAATCTCTTGGATGGCCACTGGCGCCTCGTCGTCCAGTGATTATTTTAGAAATTCAAACCACCCAAAATGTTAAAACAGGATTGTATATTGATGTAAGACACTATTCCGCATAAATATATAAAAGGGCAAGGTGATCCATGTAATATTTAATTAATTATCAGCAAATTTGTGCAGGTAATGATGGACGTAACAGGACACCAATCACAATCTTTCCACCTTATTAAACTGAGTTTAAATATATTTCAGCCTGATGAAATTAGTTAAAAAACTAAAACAAACATAAATATTTCACCCCTGAGAAGATTTTTCTGTAAAATTCTGCTTATAAGAGGAGTTCTGAGGTGAAATTGATGATGGACGTAACATGGACACAATTTCAAGGTTTGAATGCAAAATAACAATATGTATTTCAGATTGTTAGTAATATAGTGTACATTTATACAAGCATAATTTGTATGAGCAATTTTGTATTTGTCTTTTTATGTCTAAATTCGAACTTCATTTTGAGAAAGATCAAAAACAAAATTTTTGTGTCCATGTTACGTCCAAACTCAGCTTTTTTGATACTGTACCTTAGATCAGAATAAGTAGTTCTTTACAGCTATGGGCCACTAGATCTAATTGAAACTCCTTTTCGTAAATGCCAAACATTTCAGGGAACATAATTGTTCAAATTAGAGCTTCAAAAATAAGATATTTTGGTAGTTGTCTCCTTTTAACTGAATGGACGTAACAGGACACCAACAAAATTTAATGGACGTAACAGGACACCAAAAAGTTTGATGGTTTTTTTTTAAACCTTTAGCACAATTGATAGTCATTTGTGTCACTCTACTAACATTTCAAATCTTATGCCTTTATATGATACATACTTGGCCTCTTTACCTCAAAAACAAAAGAATTATATGATGGACGTAACATAGGACACCATTTAGTGTCCATTGTTAGGTCCAGGTCACAATTTGGTGTCCTGAGTTACGTCCTACCTATAAATAGTCTTTTTTTAAAATTATTAGTTGGGTTAGGACTTCATCTGTACCATACCCAACCTTTAAAATATGTATGATTTTTATTTTTAATTTCAATTGTGGAATAAATCCAACAAAAATATGCTTTATCAATATGATGGAATGGACGTAACATGGACACAGCATGGACGTAACAATGGACACCATAAATTCAGACTGGGTCTAACGTGTCAGCACCAAAACTTTGGACATGGGTTCAGAAATCTAGTATTATTAACTCCCAATGTCTTCTAGAGACCTATTATTTTAGTAATTTGAAAGTGAAATATTTGATTTCCAAGTGAAATGTATTAGATATTGGATCCCTGGTACTTTTCATGAGATTTTTAGGGAAAATGTTAAGATGGTGGTTGGACGTAACAGCAGTCAGATTCCCACTCCTTTGACATGTGCTCCTATGTCAATGGACATAAATAGCTTTCATCAATTCAAAAACAAGTGTTTTGATGACATAAAGGATGTACAATTAGCTTCCAACACAGTATATGTTTCATAGGAGCTTATCATTTACAATAAATTGACCTTTTAAACTGCTGGTTGGACGTAACACTTTCACCCTATTTACCACACTTGTGAAATGATTCACAGACTTATCTTAAATAGACTGGTATGGTTATTTTAAAATAAATGTCATGTGATAACAAGTTCCCCTGGCTATTAAAAGAAGGCAGGGTGAATCCTGGGGGACCTTCCCTTCCAGTCACTTGATAGCAATGTATGGACGTAACATTTTTGGACACCAAAATGGTATTAATAACTGCATTGAATTTATCTATGCAGATATTCATTCTGGTACTGCTGAAGTACTTCTAAACTATCTAATTTTATTTCCAACAAAAATGTCCAACACTTGACTAACCTTTTAACATTCAGCTCCTGATATTAAAGCAAAAATAATGGCTTTCAAAATCAACCTAACAATGTTAGACACCACAAAATCACTGTGGTGTCCTGTTCTGGGGAACAAAATTTGAATATTTCTAGAAAAAATATGACTGTATTATTTTACAGTAATTTATGCCCAATACACAAATCTATTAGCCTACCAGAATTTCACCTTTGAATATTAATTCAATATATGCAAATATTCGTCAAATGTTGGACGTAACAGAAATTTGCTGACAGTGAATTCCTGCCCATATATGACCCATTCTCAAGAAAGTAGTGCAATCCCCCGTTTTTTCGATTTATTGGGCAATAACTTTGTCGATTCTGATCTTAAAGACAAAGGAATTGACTAGATACATCCGTCTTGACATAAGCATCATTAAAATGTATACTTTTGTGTATCTGTGATGTATATTTTTTTAAGTACATACTATCAAATCAAGGGATATACCCAATTAATCATTACCAAACTTATAGTTATGTTGGAAAAAAATATAGTTGAATCAAATTATACACAAATCAAATTTGTGCCATAGAATGGAGGATGAAAACCGAATAAAATGATTTATATCATGATCGGGGGTTGTATCCCCTGGAATAGAGTGAAATCCGCCCATTGTATAATGTGTATCAGTGACCACGCGTGAATTTAGGCGTATTCATTTAGAGGCTTCCTATTGGTCAATGCCCGATGGACTGTACTAGCTAGGGGAGAACCAGGTGAAATTTGATCTGAGACAACAGTCAATTTTGTTAATATTCTATGGAGAAATAAGACTTAAATGATTTATATTTATTCATTAAACACATCTTATCTCTAAATACCTCCTTCACACAAGGTGGATTGCGTAATTTACGCCTCAAAACGCGGGCATTGTTTTTCCATGACTCCCCCTAGTAAAAAATGAACCGCGACGTCGCGCTGCACGTGACGTCACGCCCATTCGTCACGTCATACGCTTCGAAACTTGTCACTCAATATGGCGGATCGTTGTACGAACTAGGTAGATAAAGAAATCGTTTCTGACTTTTTTCTAAACATGGGATCATGATATAAAAACAGAATGTAACTCGAGCAGTGTCTAGGAGGCTGTATACGATGCCCACTCGTTTTTACCGACCTGAGTATCTCTCTCGAGGCCTAGCGGCCTCTCGAGAGATACTCAGATCGGTAAAAACTTGTGGGCATCGTATACAGCCTCCTAGACACTGCTCGAGTTACATTCTATATTAATATTAAGGTTGAATATATCAGCAGAATTAATGCTCCTAAGTCAATCAATGTGAAAATGGCTAAATTGAGGTGTAAAAACGTCGCCAGACAGAAAGGCTGTGCTTTCTAAAATAATTAAATCAATTTTGTCTAAGAACTCTGATTTTATAAGCATAGCTTGGCAGACACATGTATACCACCATTGGAAGATTCTCAGACCTTAGGTGACACTGATACTAATAATAGGTGGAAAAAACGTCGCCACCTGGCGACGTTTTTTCTACATTATGAGGACGTTTTTACATAAGAACATGAGGTAAATATTGGCCAAATTAAATAATTTTCCATTCATTTACCATAATATGATCTTGAACTTGGTGGAAAATGATCTTCAGTAGCTGTCAAGATTATAATAAGTGAGTTATTTAGACTTTAGATTGGGCGACGTTTTTACAGTTTTCACTCAATATATGACTTGGCAGTGTAAAAACGTCGCCCCTATTAGAATCCTTGTATTCAATAAATAATTTGATTTTGATGTTTATATCCTGCTTAGTTTTAAGAAACAGGTCCTTAGGTAACTTCCAATTACAAAATAAAAAATATTGATCAATATATTTCATGTAGATGAGTGATTATAATACATTGCATGGAGGAGGTATGGACATCACAGGATGCAACATATTCTTCTCATCATTCTTTGACAAGAACACAAGGATATATCAAAGATATATTTAATACACTGTCCTGAAATTTGGTACAGATATTGCTATGATCATTAGCACAAGGCACTGTAAAAACGAGAATATTCCAACAATAATATCCGATCATTTAATCACTTTGAATAACATCTCTTTTTTTATTTTGACTCAATTTCCTGTGACACATCATATATATGACTCTACTGCATGAAAACGTCACCGTCCTTGAGTGGATATTGTTATGAATGACAAATTTTCAATAAATAAAACTAAAATGGTCTAAAATGGAGTCAGTCATGTATTAAAAAAGTCAAAAATAACAATCAAGCTTTATATAATTGACTAAATTTGAAATAGATTGGGCGAAGTTTTTTCACTCAGAAAAAACGTCGCCCAAATTTGAAGTCCTAAAATGTGGATGATTACCAAGAATCTAGGTAACTAATCATATTCAGGGGTAAAAGCTTATATTTGATTATATTATAACATAAAAAATAGAACAATTTGAAAAAATAAAATAAAAACACAGTTAGTTGGTGGGCTTAACGATTTTATACTTCAAGTCATGATGCAAAGGTCCCCTTTGGTATGGTAGCACCTTAGGGCAATAGAAAAAGATTTATCCTAAGACACGTGTGATATCACCCCCGAAAAAATGACGTTTTTACAAAATGTCTGCCAAAAATTCAACCAACATCCTAACTTCACTTCTATTTGACATAGAAAGACAAGATTAGTGTCAAAACATAGGTTTTCAGGGTCAAAGAATGTGATAGAAGTCTCAAAGAATGATGGTTTTCATTTTAAAAAGAATATTAGAGGTAAAATCTGAAAAAAATATCAAATAAAATTCACTAAAAAATGTTTTACTAATTTATTAAGCAAACTCCTTCCTTGTAGGGTAAATACACTCTTTAGTGATTATGGCTGACCGCACAACATATTTACAGCTGAAAAAAGTGTTTGAAAAGATCATGTTTAGCTGAATAATGCACAACTGCGAATGAGCAGAGGGTTTCAACCTATTCGATTATTGACTCCGCATTTATGTAACTGTACAACTTATTTGAATAAAAAGTATTATATATATATATATATATATATAACAGCAAGAGCATGATCCCAGGCATCCACATAGAGATAAGCAGGGCTGTTTCTGCTTGAAAAATTTACATGGAGGTCTACAATCTGGCTTACAGTGGCAAAGAGCTAGTTCAGGCTAATCGTGAGAAAATGTGTTGTATTATGATAGAACAAAATAAGGGAATGGTATGAACATAGGGGTGAGAAAAGTCTGCCTTTGACACACAAGTGATAGCGAGTATGTTAGCGAGTATATTTTCAAGCACCCATGAGGAAAACATGTTCATATACCACCTCAGAGTTGTGATTCTACATTTACTACACAACTGCTACCATAGTAAAGGAATAATGATAAAAAAATAAAAGCTTTTCTTGCAAATAAACAGTAATGTAGGCCTACTGTCAGCAGGCAGGTCAGAAACTGTGTAAATTCGCCGTAAGTTTTGGCCATGTTTGACTAGCTAAATTGAAAGGAATTAATCTTAACAGAACTAAAAACTGTATGACTCATAGATTCAATTCAACTAACAGAATCTAAAGTTCACTACTTCACACCTGAAGAAGGGCGTCTATAGCCCGAAAGCTTGTGTAATTAATAAAATCATAATCAACAACTTTTAATGAGATCCACATCGATTCATCATTTCCGACCCGGCCCTAACCGATATACAGCAATATTCTCCCCTTCTACCATCTAGAATCTAAAGTTATTTCATAAAATAAGTTTGAAGAAGCTGAATAATAACTGAAAATGATCGGGAACTTTTTTTATGAAATGACTGTCAGATTCCATTTATAAATCTCCTACATAAGAATGCATGGCAACTGCTACATTGCTGCCCACACAAAGAGGAATACATATTTCATCATGTGGAAAAGAGAGCTCTTGGAGGTGAATCTGTTGAATCATGTTGCCAACACCATAGAGAAGATGAGACAATAGCTCTGTTCCTGACAAGCATGTTGCCTCATATATGTGTCCTCTTTGAAGAGAAATGCACCACAAGTTGTTTCAAGTACATATCATAAAATAATCACTAAATAGAATTATATTCTATGCATTTAGCCCAAGATATTATACCTGATATGCTGTTGATGAGATTTGTAGTTGCTGTGTCTCAGAACTTGTTGGCATTAAGTCAAAATATTTGCCTTTAAGAAAAAAGGTGTTGACAACCTTCATCTACGCTCTTGTATTGTATTGTCATCAGATACACTATAGCTTCATTACAAATTTCTGAAACACTGGTGAATGGGTCTCAATCATCTCAGTAGTAGGTAAGGACAGCAACTGCCATGTGGAGCATGCAGCCTCCTTGCCTTTATCAAGGAAAGCATTTGTCATCACACCCTGTGAGAACATGAGAGTATTGCCATGCTTTAGATGGTCCAGGACTTGATCCAATTTCATGTAGAGGAATGTACCTGACAAGGAAAAGAAATCCCTTATTCATCAGCCTTATCAAATAAAAAGAGGAGATAACCGAAACTAGCTCAAACATAGCTGTCTGCCTGAAATTGCAATAAACCCCAAATGCAATGTAGAGTGCAACTACCTTCTCTCCAAGTGCCACAAAAGCAAATATGCCTAGCCTAACAACATCACTATTGTTGCTTCAAACAACAATCTGACAATGACCAACTACAGTGGCTGCAGCAATGTATAGAAACACCCTGGTGTCCGCTTTCTCATGGTGCAAGAAGCCATTGCATCAACATCAAAACTGGCTGGAGAGCTTATGCATTTCCCAAGTACAGTGGTGAAAAGTACTTAGGCCTAAAACAAGATAGACACTGAAATAGTGGAATAACAATCCTTTATAATCCATTCACTACAACATCCATCAGAACAATATGATTCCATATATTTCATTTGATACATTCTACCTGAAGTTGCAAAAGCTTGAACCTTTTGGCCAGCTCCACAAAGAATTCCTGATTTTTGAGGTCCACCTGAAAGCTGTCCAGTTGCGAGGCACTTTTGCTGAAAGAGTAACCCTCCTGAGATTGTGATTAAGTTTGTCTTAGTGTCGATGTCCCAAACAATGTCCAATCTATTGTTTCTTCAAAATCATGAAGAATATGTTGAGTGAAGACCTTTTGGGCATAATGTCCAATAGTAGAAACACTAGTAGGACGTAGAATTTGGACAAGCACAGCCCTTTCTAAAAGGTGAGTTCCATGGCTATGCTACTTCTCTCACTACTCCCCCATTACTATGACAGTCTCTTGCTTCCGTTTCTTTAGAAGTGGGAGCAGGAGAATGAAAGTAACCAGAATGGGTGCTATGGCCATGTTACTTCTACCACTACTTCTACTGCTACTCAGAAATCTGAGCAGACATCACAACATTCTATTTTCACATAAGAATGGATGCCCCAATAGGGTTGGAAAAGTTCTGTAGCCTGGTCTGCACCACCCAGGTCAGCAATGTGGACAACCAAAAATCAATATTTGGGCGTCTGGACAACCAGGTTTCACCTTTCATTGGTGTGAGCAGACAACTACATATTGTCATATATATATGTTGGACAACCATACCCCTAAGTAGCGGCCTTTTCAAATCAGGCATGGGCCTTCTTTACTAAGATCACAATCAGGGTATCCCCATTTAATAGCATGAATAGTGGCTGATCAGCCACCATTACTGGTATTTGACCAGGATTCATGATCAACATCACCTCTGAATATCTTGATATCCAAACAGATACTATCTTGGATTCTTTCTGTCACATAGCTATCCAAATATCGAGATATCCAAAGAGATATCAGGAGAAAGGCTTTCTTCCTGATACGAGCACAAGGAATCCAGATCAAGGTAAACTTTCCAATCCTTTGTATTACCTGTAGCCGCCTGACTTTTGTTGCATGCCTCTCTAAAATATCTACAAGTAGCTTTACTTGGATCAGCAGTCGCCCCATGTTTATGGCTGTAGCCGCAAGCAGTACATAAACCCATCTTGTAGAAAATGTAGGAAGTCGCTGAACGAAATCCGAAAAAATTTTCCTGGTCCGTAGCGTTCGGCGCCAGGTGAGAGAGTGCCTGGTTGCCGGGAACGCGAACTGTGGTTGCTAAGCAAACAATACAATCAGGTGTTAACAAAATGAATATATATATATTATATATTTGGGGAACATATAAAGATACATCCGAGGGGGAAGTATGGGAGGGAGAGCAACTGAGAGGGAGAGAGAGGCATAAAGAGAGACAGGGAGGCAGAGAGCCAGAGAAAGAGGGGTGTCTGTGGCGGTTGAGGAGGGGGTGGGATAGGGGAGAGAGGCATAGGCAGAGAAGGAGAGAGAGGCTTCCCATGTACTATGAGTGTGGGAATGGGGTAGAGTGACAAGTGGTAAGTACATATGTGCTGAGGACCTCCCTATGAGTGAACAAGTGTGTTATATAACAAATTTACCATTGCCATTAGCAGAGAGGAAAAGGAGTGAACGATCAAGGTAGTAGTTCAAAGGAGTGAGCTGTATTAGGGGAGATACCATAGTTGCTATGGTGAGTGGTAATAGTAATATAGACCCTTGTTATAGCTTCCTGGTTGTTGCAATAGGAGAAAACATATCAATAATGGAGAAATAGTCTCTACAGAAATAGAAATCTCTGGTCGGTAATAGGAAAAGGTGTCTTAGTAATGTACTTTTGATATGCTTAGTATCTGCTCAAAAAGAGAAAAAGTATGTAAAAAATGTTGTACAGATTGCCACTATTGGATGCAACAAGCAGTTAATAATAATCAATGAAGAGTGCATTTGCCCTACAAGGAAAGAGTTTGTTTGATAAACTAGTAAAAAAAACTTTTTTATTTAATTTTTCTTTTCTTTTATCTCAAATATTCTTTATAAGAGGATAAATATTGTTCTGTCAGACTTTAAACCCTTTCTATCAGATTCCCTGACCCTGAAAACCTATGTTTAGACACCAACTTTGTCTTTCTATGTCAAATAGAAGTGAAGTTAGGATGTTGGTTGAATTTTTGGCGGCCATTTTGTAAAAACGTCATTTTTTCAAAAACGGGGGGTGATATCACGTGTGTCTTAGGATAAATCTTTTTCTATTGCCCTAAGGTGCTACCATACCAAAGGGGAACTTTGCATCATGACTTGAAGTAAATGGCCTGTTTTGAGCACTAAGCCCACCAACTAAGTCAATGATAGGATGTTTCCATCTGATTAATATGGGAATCCAGTTTCTGACATTTTTGGTTGCCACGATTTTAAAAGATTTTATACAAGAAAGAAAAACGTTTCTTGGCTATTACATCAAAAAAACATTTAGTTAGAGAATGGTGATAGAAATAATTGTTGATATACAAATTGAATTAGAGAAATGTTCATTACTAAGCATATAGGGGTGTGCGACGTTTTTTCACCAACTTTTCTATGCCAATCTTAGATAACCTCCTGTACAAAGAATAATGGTCCAATTTATTGGCAAACTCAGATATATTACCACTTGTATATTACCTTGAAACCTACTAACCCGCAGATCGATCAAGCAAAATATAATTTTGACTCTTCTAGAATGGGCTGCACCATTTTCGTGAGAATGGGCCATATATATGACCCATTCTCACGAAAGTAGTGCAACCTCCCGTTTTTTCCAGTTATTGGGCAATAACTTTGACGATTCTGATCTTAGAGACACATGAATTGACTAGATAAATCCATCTTGACATAAGCATCATTAAAATTTATACTTTTGGGTATCTATGATGTATAGGCTATTATTTTAAGTACCTACATACTATCAAACCAAGGAATATACCCAATTAATCAGTACCAAACTCATAGTTATATTGAAAAAAAAATCTAAATGAATTGATATACATAAATTAAATGTGTGCCATAGAATGGGGGATGAAAACGGAACAAAATGATATATTAAGGTTGAATATATTGGCACAATTTATGCTCCTTTAAGCCACATGTACACCACCATTGGAAGATTGTCAGACCTTAGGTGACTCTGATCCTAATAATTATGGGGATGTTGTTACATGAAAAAATGAGCTAAATATTGGCCAAATTAAATCATTTTCCACTTATTTACAATTATATAATCTTAAAATTTGTGGAAAATCATCACCAGTAACTGTCAAGATTTCAATAACTGAGATAGCCTATTTAGACTTTAGATTGGGCGACGTTTTTACAATTTTCTCTCAGTATATGACTTGTCAGCGTAAAAACGTCGCCCATATTTGAGTCATTGTACTAAAGAAATAATTTGATTTTAATGTTTGATTTCTGCTCAGTTTTAAAGAACAGGTCCTTAGATAGCTTCCTATAACAAAATAAAAAAGATTGATCAATATGTCTTATGCAGATGAGTGATTATAATACATTGCATGGAAGAGGTACGGACATCGGTGGACACAAGATATTCTTGTCACCATTTTTTGACAAGAATGCAAGGATACATCAGGAATATATTCAATACACTGTCCTGAAATTTGGTACAGATATTGCTATGATCATTAACGCAAGGCACCCTAAAAATGAGAATATTCCAACAAAGAAATCCGATGATTTAATCATTTTTAATAAGATCCCTTTCTGACTTGTGACTCATTTTCCCGAAACACATCATATATTACTCTACTGCAGGAAAACGTCCCCATCCTTGAGTGGATATTGTCATGAATGACGAATTTTCAATAAATAATGATAAAGTGGTGTTAAATGGTGTGAGTTATGTATTAAAAACATCAAAAATAACAATCAAGCTGTATATAATTGACTAAATTTGACATAGATTGGGCGACGTTTTTTCACTCAGAAAAAAACGTCGCCTAAACTTGAAGCCTCAAATGTGAATATTTTACCAAAAATGTTGCTAACTATTCATACTCAGGGGTAAAAACTGATATTTGATTATATCATAAAAGAAAAAGTAGAACGATTTGAGAATAAAAAATAAAAATACAGTCAATGATAGGATGCTTCATCTGATTGATATGGGAATCCAGTTTCTGACTCTTTTTGTTGTCCCTCCGATTTGAAAAGTTTTTATACAAGAAAGAAAAACCTTTCTTGGCTATTACATCAGGAAAACATTTAGTTAGAGAATGGTGATAGAAATAATTGATGATATACAAATTAAATAAGAGAAATGATCTTTACTAAGAAATATAGGGGTGTGCGACGTTTTTTCACCAAATTTTCTACACCAATTTTTGATAACCTCCTGTACAAAAACTAATGTTCTAATTTAATGGCAAATTCAGATATATTACCGGGCATTGCCTGAAGATATGCCCAACAGAGGCCAGTCTAAGGGGCATACTGCAAACTGCCTGTAGGCCCGCTTCAGGTCTATTACTGCGAGCCCAGAGGCTGGGCCGAACTCATGGATGATATCAACCACATCTTGGAGTGTTGGGAGGTGGTGGAAGACTGCTGCACCGTTGAAGAAGTTCTTTTTAATGCACTTGTTTACCCCACCCCCCACCCCCCCCACCCCCGTCGGGGAAGGATAAGTCAACGATGATGTGGCGTTTTCCCTCCTCCTGCTTAGGGCGAGTCATGAGGGGGCTTGTATTGAACCAAGGGGTAAATGGGGGAGTCTTATATGGGCCTGCTAGGGCCCCACATGATACTTCGAAGTTAACATAGCCCTGGACGCACAGGGAAGCGAGTGGCTGAGTGGTGATTTGATGGTGTCTCAGCTGAGAAGATGGGGGGGGGGGGCCCATATATTGTATAGGGAACCCGAAGTAGAGGCCGTTGATTATCATTTGATCAGCTGAGTGGCCTGTAGATTCTTGTGTCCATTTATTCCGTATTAACCTAGATGGCAATTCAATCCTGGCAGAGCACTAATTAGGGAGTCCTGATGCGAGCACCTTTTCATAAATATGAGCCGAGGATTGGTCCATTATGAGCAAAAGCAAAACTATCAGTAGTGGGACATCTCCCTCGAGATATCTGTCCTGAGCACTTTGAAAACACACACAAGTCTGACGATTCTGTTCCTTTGATATTAAAATGAACCGTCTGAGCACACGCTGTCTCCAGATGTTGCTGGGTGACAGGAAAAATTTTAAAAACATGGTTAGCCATCTCTGAGGGGGAGCTTTTGAACTCCTCTAAGGTTTGAGTAACAGATTTTGGCTAATCGAGAGGCTTAACGTAATGTGAACACGCATCCCTTGTGGTGACAGTGTCACGGCGAGCAGCAGAGTCAGAATCATGAGAAAAAACACACAAGTTTGGCTTAAATGCTGTTGGGTTAGGCTCACATGAAGATATATCACCGTTCACAGATTGATTGAGCTGATTATCCACATATTTAGTGTCTGTATTGGGCCTATTCACAATGGGAGTGAGATGAGTAACACTACACACAGCTCCGATGGTTTGTTGTGATGCGCAGCCATTTTGGTTAGCCACAGCAGAAGTCTCGCCGCTCACGAGATCGCGAGAGGGGAGAACAGATGCACTTGATTCAGCTGAGGCACAACTATGTAAAACTGGTGAATGGATGTGGGTAATAGATGGCAACATATGCGAGCTATGGGGCAAGTGAATCAAATTTTGAGAATGAACACTCACCAAGTCCTGCGTAGCTAGTTTTTTTAATCCGCTGAGTGATTCCCTTTTTTGTATGAGGAATCCTTCTTCCCATCTCTGGGCATGTTGCGTTTGTTGTTGCACTTTATGGCCTGGTGCGGGTATTTTGATCCTTTAGTGAGGTAGAAGCAAAATCCGCAAGAGTGGGTGAGCTTGAGAGCACCCTGGGTATGATTGTCAACTTCATCGCACTGGCCATTATCATAATCCGGACATGGACAGTCAGTTGTGACTGCGACAGAGCGGGCTGACTTCCAGCTGAGGCGAGCCCTCTCCGATCTAAAGAATGCGTCGTCGGACCAAGTTGCTTGGTTGTCGTTTATGTATGCCAGACAGGCCTGACTCCAGGCTCTGACAACTGACCACTGACTATCAACAGCATCTTCTGCTAACTGTTCAAGATGTCTAAGCATTTGAAATTGCTTACTCGTCGTAGACAGATTACGTGCAGTCATGCGGGCAAATCCACATACGTATTCCGGGAGCGTGAGCTCTCTCTTTTGCTTTCTGACTTGGCTATACAGAGCAGGGGGGAGCGAGGCTTCAGGAGTTGAGAAAGGAGTAACAATCTTGTACATACCACAAGGATTTCCGAGAGACGGGTATTGCCGATCTAGAGCATCAAACATGAGTTCAGTATCCCTGAATGGCGTTGTTAAGTCCTATGGCAGAGGCAATGACCCTTGGTCGGCAGTATAGATGGGTTGAATGACTGGGATTTGCCTTGGGCCAACATCGCGGAAGCCAGCCAGTCCGGGAGCTCCGGCTGAGGCGGCGGGCTGTGACGGTTGGCGTGCTTGGTTACCGGTTACCGGGAACTTTTGCGCCTGCTGACTCGCGAGGGGCCTCATGATGATGTACCACTGGCGGGGGCAGAGTTTTCCTAAACTCAGCCAAAGCTTCCTTCATAAGGTCTTTGACTTCTCCCAATGTAATCGGAAGAGGTTGTTTCGGTGGGCGACCTGGAGGCTTCTTCTCAGCAGCTGGGGTGAGGAAGATATCCTCCTCGCCTTCTGACTTGACAGGCTGTACGTTGTCTGGCTGGCCGTCATCTTTGTCATCGCGAAATCTGATGGGAAGCTTTGGCTTTCTCTTCCCCAGCTCCTTTGTCGATCTTGTCTCTACTCCGGGCTCTTCTAGGATGTCCTGTTCGTTCTCTGACATGGTCCCAGTTAGAGGAGAGTGTTTTTTGCAAGAAGAAAGGGCCAAACACGTAGTGAAGAGGCAGAAAACCTTCTGCTGCAGCTTATGAGAGCTGCTGAAAAGTCCGGAGTGAAGAGACGCTGTCTACGTCGCATGTCCAGTGACGACAGGGGGCCAGTCTGCAGCCGATAATGAACGAGAATCTCATACCTCCGATTCTCACCACAGTGAAAAATTGGCCATCAGGTATTAATTTTTGCTCTGCACAGTTGTCAACCTATAAACTTTCGTTGGGAGCATTAAAAATCGGTGGTTACAGCGTTTTTCTATTACATCTCTACTAGTAGTAGTAGTAGTGCGCTCTGTCTAGCAGGTACGATGCCACAAACTGCTCCATGCCCTTTGACCCTAGGGAAGGGCTGAAGGGCCCTTGACCTCGAGATAAGGGGTCTGAAGGGTCCTTGACCTAGTGATAAGGCTCTCTGACCTGACCCAGTTGCAGGTGTACTGGTATGTTTACTAGTGAACCCTAAACAGCTTTAGGGTTCACAGGTAACTCGGGTACTCTTGTTTAGGGTTCACACCTAACTAGCCAAGGTCACTTGCACTAGGTCAATATTGTTTAGGGGCACAGCTAACTAGGGCACTCATGATTAGGGTTCACAGGTCATTAGGGCACACATGTTTAGGGTTCACTAGTAAACATACCAGTACACATGCACTAGGTCAGTGCACCAGAACTGGGGTAGGGTCAAAGGGCACGGAGCAGTTTGCGGCATCGTACCTGCTACACAGAGCGCACTAATACTACTACTTCTACTCGGCCAGAAGTGGAAGAATAAAATCCATTGAAAGTATGTTTCTGCACCCTGACTTACCCAACACAGCCAACGGACGACAACCGTATTAAATTAATTACTAATTAACGACCTGAAGAGGGGCAACTTAGCCCGAAAGGTAGTGATAGAATAAACCAAATCCAACATAATTATAAGGGTTTATTTCCTATCTACTATCATCCCACAACCAACCTATCGGGTTCAACGATATACAGCGATATTCCCACTTACCTCTAATTATTAATGGGTTGAAAAATTCTTCTGACTCTACAACTGACTCAAAATCGCCCATATTGCCTACTCATCTCAGGAAAATAGCTAAAACTATAGATTTTAGGGATAGACTTGAACTGACGATGTTTACTGCTATCCTGCTGTTATTCAGGACCTTATTACGAGTTTCTCATGTGACAAAATCACCCCATACATTGATGCGAGATGACATTGTGTTCCACAATTGGGGCATGGTTGTATGTGTACGATCTTCAAAGACATCGTCAAAGAAGGATTCACCAAGATATGTACCAGCACATAGTCTCCCAGAAAATGTCATTTGCCCTGTTTATTGGCTAAAATACATGTTTGCTTGTTATCATATTGGTAGAAAATCTCCACTATTTACTGTTTCTGATTCAAGTTTAACTTACCAAGCCTTCTCTGCTAGACTTAATGACTTTTTAAAGAAGGCTGGTATTATAGGAAAATTTTCATCCCACTCTCTTTGTCAGGGTGGAGCCACTCACATGGCCTATTCAGGATCGAGGATCATGGGTTACCCTTCAAGGGCCCATTGGAAAATTTTAAAAGATGCGATTCCTGTGAAGTGGTTGAATGCCTTAAGGCATCAGGGAGATAAACCCCAAAGGGGTACGGTGAATATTGAAATTGCTGGTACTCAAATCGATATTGTAACATGTTTTTCAAAGATACTGTATAATAACTTAGTCTTGAAAAGGAATGTTAAAAGGAAGAAGCTAAACAGCTGGCAGGAGATCTTAAGGTTAAATGACCAGCAGTTTCAGAGTTTAGATTGGAAGAAAATTTTTAAACTACCCTACGAGGTGTCAACTGAAACTAGGATACAGGCCTTCCAGTATAAGATACTGCATAAGATCATAACATGTAATAAATATTTATGCGATATAACCATTAAAAAGAATAGGAAATGCAGCTTTTGCTCTGATGAAGATGATCTGGCCCACTTTTTTGTAACATGTAAAGCAACTACTAGCCTGTGGAAGATTGTTTATCGCATGATTTATGATTCGGGACACCTGAATGTAAATACAAATGGTGAACCAATAATACGCAAGAGAAGAGGTGTTTTTGTGATGGATTTGCGGAATATATTATTAGGAATTGAAATAACTAATCTCAATTCAAAAATCATAAACTGGATATTCCTCCAAATTAAAGCCTTTATTCACAGGCAGAAATTGTTTGACGATGGTAATGTAAATGCCAAAAATGCACTGTATCAGTTAAGAATAAGGTGTAGAGGTGTAATAAGTTCGCATAAATTTAGAAAAGTTAGCAAGGAGGAGAACAAGCTCTGGAGATATCTGGAGGCGGACATAACCGAAAATATTGAGTTAGTATAATAAAAATAAAGATTAACACTGTATATGTGTGTCGAAAGCTGGATAGTATATGGTAAGAAATACAAAGGCTGGGCCTTACATATGGTAACGCCACCTGGTGGTTTACTCGGATATTTCATCTCGTACATCCCTAGCGAGGAACAACAAGTTAACTTTTAAAATGTCCTTTAGCATTGTAGAAGCCAAGATGGCAGGATAGGTTTCAATAAAGATTTGTAAAAAAAAATAAAAAAATTGTGTGTTTAAACGTGAAGAAGATGGATGAACGCCTCTCCAGCTACAAATGTTCATATTCATTGCAAAATTATATTCAATGTCTCAAGGCTTTTTGCCTTTCTGTTTCTCTCTTTTTTCTCACTAGATTGGCGTTTCGAGAAATAAAATATCTGGCTGCCAATCTCGTGAGTTTGTTGATGTGTCCACTACGCGATGGAAATATAACGTGCATATTTATTTTTCGTTGCATAGTCTTCTGGCTGCCGTTTATTGAGCGTGATACATACAGTGAAAACAAAAAAGGAAGAAATATAGATTTATGAAATATTGGGTCAATATTTCGTTTTTATAACAATTCACTTTTTGTATGTTTATATATATGTGCATAAAGTAAGAAATAGCATACCGGTAAGCATATTTAGTTTAGTTCACACACCGTGTTCCAACAGCAAACATGGTTTATTTATATATAATATTACCTTTAATGTAAATGCGTCAAAATACCGCTAGATGTCACTGATTGTCAGGCCGTAGCATTTTGAATGTACTCGATTGAATACCTTTGCCTCCCTATTTTATTCCCATCTCAG
Source organism: Sthenelais limicola (assembly GCA_942159475.1). Classification (NCBI taxonomy): domain Eukaryota; kingdom Metazoa; phylum Annelida; class Polychaeta; order Phyllodocida; family Sigalionidae; genus Sthenelais; species Sthenelais limicola. The sequence continues at coordinate 107,121,086 of OW804096.1, read as the reverse complement.
AAAACTCGTTCATTCTAGTTTGGGGGCATTGGGGTTCATTGCATCAATTAATATGTTTGTCCTACCCCAGTTAGCCTCATTGATGGAATATAAATTTGATGCATATAAAACTAGATTGACCGATGTCATGAATGGTGTATAGCAACAAGATGTTTTCGACCTGTGTACTCAAGGACATCAAATATTAATAGGTCATGAGCAGTTTGTCATGCTCATCAATACACGTTCAGCCAGGTCCCGACGCTTTCACTATCCAAGGGTTGTCGGGCGACAACGGGGCGACAATCCTTTATTTGAACGATATTTTGCATCAAACTCTGGCTTTAAAGATGATAGATTATTAGAACGTATTCTACTTTCATCAGCAAGATGGATGTAAGTATATATAAAAATCCTATTACTGCTGCTACTAGCCTGTGGTTAGTCCTGTCGACACGCACTGCCTTGATCAATACTACAGCCAAGTTCATTTCACGACAATGGTAAACCATTTTACCAAACCCTGTGATCATCATTTCCAAATGGCGTTATCAACTTTTTATTTCCAGACCAAGGCAACCAATGAGCTTCCTCCATATTATGGCTCTCAATTTCCTCAGATAGGCCCAGCAACAGCAAACCCAACACAGCCTCAGCCTCCCCCTCCTCCTTTACCTCAACAAGGGCCAGGTTACGGACAGGGACACGTACCATACCCACAACATGCTGCCTTCCAAAACCAGCAACTCAGTTATCCGCAAACGCTGCATCCACAGATGGGTTACGCACTGCCCGCCACAGCAGGTTATGCACCTCATGGACAGCCCACCACCACTGTCATAATACAGCCTGGCAATGGTCGACAGGTAGCTCACATCCCAGGCAGGTGCAGGGAATGTAATGTAGGTATTTCATATTGTATATTTTAACCACACAGTGAAAGTTTTAACTTATAGGAGGCAAACGGGAATTTGGGTAAAAATTGCAAAATGCATCAATTGGTATAGATGTACCCTATTCTTTCTTTCAAAACAAATTAAATTATAATTTTAAGAAAATCATGTGCCGAACATAGGTTTGTTCTGTGTTCCCAGGGTGAACTCGTATTTTGTAAAGCAAAGGTGTCTGTGTGTGTGTGTGTGTGGGGGGGGGGGGGGGGGGGGGGGCTTTATTGAATATAAATTTAAGGATGTTAGGGTGGCAGTCGGGGGAGGTTTGGTATGATTAGGTATCTAATTTTATTATAGAACTCTCCAAGGAAAGATAATATACGCATTGCTCTGAGAACAACGTATCTAGAGTGAGTTATGCACATTGCGTAGATCACTAGTGAGTTGGGTGTTGTAGTCATGGCAACTTTTTTTTTTTCATTAAATTTTATTGCACGAATTTTCACAGGTTGTGATATGTCTCATTCGACAATTCTAAAATATATTGTACATTTCAGTAAAGAAATAAAGGGGTTTTAAATATCACTAAACCTTTTACATAAACTCTGCGATACGCCATAACATATAACCGATAATTAACAATAACAGGTGCGGCCATCTGGTGGCTTTCAATGTTAAATATAATTCATACTCTAGTTTGCCGCTAGAGGTCATGGCATGTTGTTGGTTGATTTTCTACATTTTTTTTGCCCAAGATTAAAATACAAACATTTAGAATACAATATATTGTCCTTTGCGAGATAAAAGTGAAATAAAGTAGCTCGTTTAGTACTATACCCTGTTTTTCAATACTTTACCTCAAATAACTAGATTTATTAGGCGCGGTTACCTCAGGTTACCCTACGACGCACGGAATACCGTCCTGCGCACGGAATACCGTCCTGCGTATTATGACAACACTTTGCCAGAGGCAATATCTTACCAATTCATTAACTATCTCAATGTCCAGAGTATAACCGCGGGATATTAGGATTTGTAGGTTTTGCTATGGTTAATGTTAGGTTATATGAATAAAGAAAAACATTTGCCGACACACTCCCCTCCACCCAGCCGTCCCGTTCTCCCCCCCCCCCCCCCCCCCCCCCCACCCACACCTGTGAAGAGTATTTGGTAGGCCTAGTTCCCGTGCGCAAAAGTAGAGGTCATGGGAATCTGGGAAGAGTACTTGTTTAGTTCCCCTGTGCAAAAGTAGAGGTTGTGAATCCAACCTAAGAAGCTAGGGACAAATGTACTTAAATAGAAAATGTACTACAGGTAATAGAATTCGTAAGTTAGCTAAGATTTATCTTCATAATCGTGTCCAGAAAGTATCCGCACAAGGTATTTATTTGTAGGAAGTAAATGGGTTATATTTCAACGCTTTTAGATTGTTTTTATTTTAAATTTCCGATGAATTACCCTCCACCCACCCGTCGCTTCACCCCACGTCCCACCCGGGCCTCGGCGCTGTTTATTCAGTTAATAAACAGCGCTATCCATTTCGAATCCCATTTGCCGGTTACGTTGATTACGTTGATTACGTTGAAGTGACTTCCGGCTCGTACGGAATGGAACAAGGGATCGGAATGGTCAATGGCGTGGATGTAGCTGTGTGGGTTGAGTGTGGAGGTTGAAACGAAAATGGATTGTGGAAGTGTGAGTGCCTGAATCGACAATGTAAGTACGCTAGGTTGTAGGTATAGGCCTAAACTAAGTATTCCATGCATCAATAGACATTCTCAGCGGGGAAATTATTGAATGCAGGCAGAGAAGTAACCACATGGAATAAGAGTATATATCGTTGGACACTAGTAGTCTGTGCACTGTGCGAAATTGTAAATAGAGTCATTCTGACTTCTTCCAAGGAAGAAGCGGGGGTGCCGACCGTCGAGAGGATCAATATCTATAAGAATCAGTCACTGGTTTTTGGCCTACAATATGTTTTCTATGCAAACAGGTCAATATTGCCTGGGTCCCCTACCATGGTCCTTGTCAAACCCGAGGGGCCTGATGTGACTAATCATACCCTTTGGAATAGCCTGCGGCCACAGACGCAGGTGTCACGCTCCGTCAAGAATTAAAGCCGCAAGATTAATTTGGGTGTGGTGCCTCAGGCTATGTACTTGTATTATATAAGTATGGAATCTTTTTCTCATTTTCAATGCTGCCCACCACCCCAACCCCCTGCTGCCCCTCCCCCTCCCCTCCTACGCTTTTGTTTTGGTGTCTAATAATACACATGCCTCACCCCTGTGTGAGGCATGTGTATGCAGTGGCGCAAGCGGCGGTATTGGGAGACACCATTTATTAGTATTTGTTTAGTTCCCCTGCGCAAAAGTAGAGGTCGTGAATCCAACCCAAGAAGCTAGGGACGAATGTACTTAAAATAAAGTACCGCCTTCAGTACAATGGTACCGCAATAGGTTCTTTTATTAAATAAAAACGTACCTGTAGTTCAGAAATATCCCTAGTATCTAATACAACGTGGATAAAAGCATTTGAAACATCCGAAATAGACTCGATTCAAGATTCATGACTGCCGCCATTTGGGGGAATATTACCCAGAATCCTCCTTGAGTTTGACATCATCAAGGCTAAATTCTAAGCTGATGCCGGCATCTCCCGGTATCGACCAAAGGCTCTGTGGGCATGGTTGGGTAGCAGTTTGAATCATGTTTTCCTCCCTTCAAACCCCTAAAAAGCAATTTTTCCTGCTAATATTGAGTGACATAGGCTATAACTAGAGTGTTATGGGGTTGTTTGAACTTAGATGGTTTGAAATGAAGCCTGTATTAGTCCCGAAAATGTTGGTGTATCTGTGAGCGATAAGAGGGGGCGATTGGAGTGTTGTCAGTTCGGTGGTAGCAAGATTTTGTTTACCACTTGCAGAACATCTTTTCTTTCATAACATCACACTTCAAAAAGTGAAATCTGGCCAGGAATAGCATGTAGAGATTCAAATCTAATGAGGACATGTCTATTCCTGCTATATATCATTGCAAAAATGCCATTAGGAGGAGGAGCATGACCACGGTGCACTTGGCATGCTAGCATGCAGGCAGTGACGTCATGAGTCCTCCGAAGATGTCTGCCTATATTAAACATCATAATCCAAGATTATAAGCACTCCAGCACTCTTATTGTTCACCATATTTATGTTCGAACCTAACTGACATTGATTTTACCTCAAGAAGAAGGGATAAGGCTATCATTATACTGAAGGCGGTATGTTCTTTTAAATAGAAAATGTACTACAGGTAATAGAATTCGTAAGTTAGCTAAGATTTTTCTTCATAATCGTGTCGAGGGGATCAATATCTATGAGAATCAGTCACTGGTTTTTGGCCTACAACGTGTTTTCTATGCAAACAGGTTGATATTGCCTGGGTCCCCTACCATGGTCCTTGTCAAACCCGAGGGGCCTGATGTGACTCACATATATACCCTTTGGAGTAGGCCACGGCCATGGCCGCGGGTTTGTCACACACCGTCCAGCCGTCTCTGGATTTTAGTAATCGTTTCAATTTGTCCCATGGTTCTAATTTTATTTGATTTTCAAGGTTATTCCACATTAGTGGGCCTTGTACATGCGGACTACTTCTTAATTTCTCTGATTGTGGGTGTAGCACCTTTAACATAACCCCTCCAGCCAGTCTAGTGGCTCTGGGCATTTCCTGTACGTTTTCGATGATATCCTTAAAATTGAACATTAGACCTACAAGGGAGAGGCAGCCTCTTTTTTCTAATGATACAATATTAAGGCTTCTCATAATATCCACTATTGGGTCATTGTTATGAGGGTTTATGAGTCTTATACCACGATTTACCACATTTTGCAGTTTCCTTATAATAAAGTTACTAGCCATGTTGAAAAACATAAGCCCATATTCTGCTAGTGGTAGAATCTGAGCTTTGACGATTTGTGTTGTAGTGCCTTTGTCTAAATAGAATCTAATACGAGCTAATTGATTGAATTCCGAATTTTAATTTGGAAAAATGTCGATCGAAGTTCAGATTTTCATTCACCTCATAGCCAAGATATTTCACGTTAGAGACTCTATTTATTTCATTTCCCTCTATATAAATGGGACTTAGATCTCTGCGAATACTCTTTTTCTTTTAGCTTTCTCTTACTGCCTATATATTGATATAAGCATTTTTTCGCATTTATTTTCAACCTATTACTGCTCATCCATTTGTGCACCTCGATCATTAGCTACTTATTGTGAGACTTTAATACATTCTTCAATACAATGGCCGGTTAAACCAATTAGTTTTTTTTACCAAGTTTACCGCCCAAATTCAATTTGACTCAAAGATGTTTTCTATTTATATTATCAAAAGCATATACAGTTAACAGTTAACCAACTCGTTAGTGTCAGTCACGTAGGATATCGCACTCGCTGCTATGCAACTCTTGCAATATTCACGCTCCTTCAACCAACTCATTAGTTGATATAATTATACCCTGTATATAACAAACATCTTTACTTTATCTTATTAATATACTAGAAATCAAATCAAACGAACAACCGATATTCTGAAATATGATTCTGAAGTTTCTTTTCACAATGTTAGCAGGGAATTATTTGCGTATTCATGTATTCATGTATATCGCATTATTGTATTTTAGTCGGCGAAAAAAACTTACAAACAAATTAGTATTACATACGGTTTATTCTTGTCGTGTAGAGCTACATTAAAAGAACTTTCTTGTAAGATCCTGTAAGTCCAGTATTGCCGTATCAGATCTTCTCTAATGTAGCCTATCGTTTGATAACTACTCTTTGTTATTGTAATTTGTATCTGCAGCAGAAATACTTTCGAACATTGAAAGGTATCACTTACGTGAAATTTGTTTCGAAATAAAATCTGTTTAAAAAAAAGGGTGGCGCGTGCGCCCCTGTGCACGCTACGCTTTCATAATAGGCCCGAAATGATCCCACACTTCCGAAATACATGAAATAGTTTATTCATAGACGATGAAGTGATCAAATTTAACAAACAATTAATACATGGATATCACAACCTTTTTCTTTTAAAGTGGATATCACAGCCTTATTATTGTGTAGATGGGACGTTTCTCTCAAACCATTAGCCATAATATTCCTCTTCGTGTATAACATGATTCTGCAGCACTAATCATGAGAAGCCGTGCACCGATAACTAGATATAATTGAAAGGTCTGCTAGTATCCCAATTACCTTGTGATGGCACCTAGAGGAAAATCTAGTTTTGAGTTATGGCTGGACAAGCATACTGCTGATTTTCTTTCTAATGATCTAATACCAGATTGTGTCTACTCATCGGATTATAGATATTTTGAAATATAATTATATTATACACCCATATGCACTTTTTTTACATTTTACATTTTTGCATGACTCCTTTTCAGCAGACATGCCCCCCCCCCCCCGATTATCCAAAGTACTTTGGGGATCAAGAACCACCATGGGAAAAGGAAGAGATAGTCTGATAAAATTGAGAAAGAGTGTTTCACAATCTAGCAATCTTTACCCATAAATTGTATTTGTTATACAGGGTTACATGAGGGACGATTATACGATGCTAGGATACGTGATTGCAATCTTGTGTTTTCCAATCGGCATCTTATGCTGCTTGATGATGAAGGAAAGAAGATGTGACTCCTGTGGGAATGTGCTTTGAGCGTTTATGAGCAGATGTATTATAAATGTTTGGTCTTTCATTCATAAATCTTCAGTTTGGAACTAAATTATTAACAAATATATAAGAGAAGATAAGCTTTTGCTGCTTAATTATTTGTGTCGATGTGAGTCTGTTCTCAAATGCACTAATTATATTGTGTTCATGGTTTAAATTCAAAAGTGTTCAAAACGTCTCCATTTGCATTATCATATTATCACCTGATGTGTATTCGATGATTGGCGAATTTCCATACTAGTACAAGAATCGTATACTCGATATTTATTTATGGCAAATATTGTTCAAAAGGACGACCCAGTTCAAAGGTACTGTTGGATGTAAGTCTATATCTATTCAAGTCTTTCAAAATGAAATTGATATCAAATGTCATGGCAAGAAACTCGATAAAACTGATGATTGTTACAAGATGAATAGAAGCTAAATATTTCATGATTATGTAAAAAAAAAAAAAAAGTGTCATCAGACGACGAGAATAAAGAATCCAGACTTCAATATCGTGTATTACATAGAACTATAACATGCAATGTTAAACTAAGTAATATGGGAATAATAAAAAATAAAAAATGTTCGGTCTGCAGGTATAACGACGATATAATACATTTCTTTGTGGGATGTAGAAAAACAAAGACAATATGGGAAGAAGTATTTCTTTTTATTGAGTCTACAGGTTATCTGAACAGAACCAATGGCGACAAAATGATCCTAAAAAAATGGAACGAAGATGGAAATAAATGCAAAAGATATCATTTTCGGTATAAGAACAGATAGCAACAATGCTAGAGTAATTGGATGGATCATATTACAAATAAAAGCTATAATACAAAGGCAAAAAATATTCCATGAGGGTATATTAATCTTCAGGTCGATAATATCAGAATTAGCAATGAAGAGTAAAATAATATTATATCAGAACAAAGCCCAAAATGTGAACGGTGAAACAAAAGAAATATGATTAAAACTCAATGCAGATTTAAATGCAACCTGTCAAAATCTGAGTCAAAACTGACACATAGATCTTTAAAACACAATGAGAAATGTTTCTGTTAAATATTATAGCGTCCAGAGTTGTTCATGGCGAGATAATCATTTTGTCGGGTAGTTTGCGAAAATATAATAATTATACATACCCCCTACCCCCATCGACGAAGGATTTTAATCAAAATCTATTTTTAACAGCAAGAAGCGAGCTATGTAAATCTAGATGTATATTGCTCGAGGCGTGGAGAGCTTTGTTGACAGGCTGAATAAAATCATGTTTCAAAAAAAGAGTAAGAGTATCATATGAATTACAATATACATTTTTATGTGTTCTACATCTTAACATATACATACAATTATTGCTTTGCATTTTATGCATAGCGTTGACAATCCTGAGCAAGATGTACACAATTATTCATCGGCAGAAAAAACTATACATTAAGTGTATAATGCATTATATTTGTGAAATGCTTGCAATGCGTGCATAAGATAACAATTACTACCCGTAATAAATGAGGACTAATGTTATACAAACAAACAATAATAAAGTTTAAATAGTCTTGGTCGACGTGACCGAGTCGGTGATGGCCCTCCCCATGGGATCCATCCTGATCCGCCTTCTCTTCTTTAATATTCGCACGCATTCTCTGTCATTCGATGCCAAATACGACACGCGATTTTTAAGATTGTTCCAGGTTCTGTCAGGTATTTTGTCAAATAGATTTAGGTCTCTGATAAAGAAATGGGGCAGATTCCGTCGGTTCAGGTGAAGTTTGAGCTCTTTTAATACATTTTTGAAGCAATTTTCAAGACTTCCCCGTTGCCATCTGGGTGTATTGTCTATATCGGAATCAAAGAGGTACAGCAAAATAGTTTTTATGTGCTCTTCTTCGAGTCCTTCTAAAGTGTGTTCAAGCCTTATCAGTGCTTTGAAAATCTGGTAAACCTTCACACGCGAACCCCGGTCAGCAAAAGCCATTGCATTGAACATGTTTCGTTCACTGTCCGAATAATCGCACCTCCACATCATGTCAGAAAAGGGGTTTTCATCATTCATGTACGGTCTTGTGACAAGATATGTCTCTGTTCTCTCTTCCCAAACAGCAGGGATGATGTGAAAGTTGTACCTATCATTCACCAACACGATTATTTGCGATTTACCCTCTTGTATAGTGAAAGGTTGCAAGACTGCATTGGATCGGGTTTTCAGCGCAGATTCTATGATCCCATGGAAAAGCCAGGCTAGCATCCTACATGAAAGATAATCACCATCTTCTGAACGCCCAAAGGTCCAGGGATCATTTGGTCCACCATCCCTATGGTTGAATTTTGGGAGTTTTATATATTGGTAGCCCGGTTGTAAAGATTCTATCCTAGCTTTTGGGTAGAGGCTAAAAAGCATTAGGACATCAGCATCCAAGATGTACATTGACTGAGTCCGTTCATATGTACTCCCACAAAATACATGCTTTTCTATTTTCAACCCATTTGTAATCTCCATTTTGGCAATTCGTCGAGCAATGAAATTCATCAGCAGCCTTCCTTCTTTCTGTACATCGTCATACTCCGCGTCGGGAATATAACAAACATCATCGTGAAATCCATTGAGTTCAGTTTGAAGTTTGGACTTCAGATCGACCATCGTTTTCTCCGATATGATTAGCCTCGGGGTATCCACAAGCCAGTTGTTCTCAAACGGATCGAGCCTTGGCGATGGACCGGGTGTTGGCTCATTTGGTAGCTTTAATCTTACCCTCTTCTTTATTTTCTTGCCATTCCCTTTAGCCTTGTCATTTCTCTCACTTAGTAAACCTGAATAGAATGAATACAAATAATGCAATCGGCAAATAAAAGGGCAACGGATAAGATATTTTTCATTATACTGCATCGCGCAATCTAGGGCCATTTAGGGCCTGTTCGTTTTCCTCAGCCATACTTATCTAGAGAGGTATACGTTAAATTGGAAGGGAAACACCAACACTGGACGATTAGCAATATTTGGTTTCCTGATAGTTTTTAATTTTCTAAATAGCAACGTGTCGGTAAATCGTATTATCTTGATTGGGGTTTTAAACGTTAATATTATTTAGAAGGATTACTGGAGAAAATAGACATTGTCTGATGGCAGAAGAAGAAGAAGAAGAAGAAGAAGTAGGTCTGCGTTACTCACCTTTTGGTGGGAAAGTAAATTCGCTCCGAGCTGTGAGTCCTCCTAGAATTCGAGGCACCTGACCAGCACTAGGCGATGATAGTTTAACTGCGGGTAAAGATCGCCGACCTACTGTAAGGCGACTCATCTTTACTTTCAGGTCTGCAAAAGATAATATGAACGATTTAGATATGACTGTTTAATGTATTGGCCTTTGATCAAATAAAAATTAAGATAGCAGTGTGGTATTTCGAGCGTATCGTAAACTATGTGTTATGTGTTTGCTTGATTGCTTGATAAACTTTTATTTCGATCATTATAGGGGGACTCCACTAGGATGAAAACTAAAAAAAAGTGCTGCGCCAAATTTTGTGTTGCCAACAAAACACCCATCATTTTATGTCGGCAACAAAAATGCAATTGAAGGAGGATCTGAATGTGTTGGAACCGGGTATAGGCCTATTCGGGTATCGTGTGTAGGTGCCACACTGCATCGCAGAGCCGACTCCCAGTTACGAGGTTGCATGTATGCGGAGATTCCCCTATAACCACAAAGTGCGGGATCCTATTCGGGTGATGATAGACTCAGACGATTTAGCTGTTAAATGTTACTTCAAATCAATACTAAAACTAGCCCTAAACCTAACCTTATAGATTGGTGGTCCTAAGTCAGTAAAGTGGGTAGTGGACTGCCCTGAGTAGATCCAACACTACATCAAGTGAATGAATGCAGCGTTGAAAGGGCGAGTGCAATGTGGGAACTGCAACAGCGGAAATAAGAGTGGTAACCGATGAGAAGTATAGTCTACCGATAGGTTGCCGCATTTTCTGGGAACTGTACTTTTAGATTTTATATAACAGCTAAATGAATCAGACTATATTCCGACTTTCAACCACTTTCAACTGGTGGCACCCATGTGCTGGCATTGTGTTTCTGAATTTAGTTCTGTTCTTCTCTCTAGTGGAATCACCCTATTAGGATCGCAACAGGAAGACTTTTCCAGCATTCCACAAGAGAGAAAAATGGCGCCAACAGGCAAAAAGGGTTGCCAACAGGCCTAAAAATTGTTCGCAACATTTCAAGACAGTGTTGGCATGCAGAAATCCCTAGTGGAACAGGGGTAAAATAGGTTGTTGCCAACACATTTACTTGTCCCTAATAGGGGGACTCCACTATAGAAAAAAACGGCGCCAACAGGCAAAACGTGTCGCCAACATTCCTAAAAATTGTTTGCAACACTTTTTGCCTGTGTCGGCGTGCAAAAATCACTAGTGGAACTAGGGGTAAAATAGGTTGTCTGCAACAAATTTACTTGTTGCAAACAATTGCAAAATATCTAACTCAATTAGATATTTGTTCCCACGGTCCATTTGTCGGTGCTGCGCCTGGCCAGTGGAAGAGCTCTAAAAAAGTGTTGGCGCTAAATTTTTCGGCGCGCAAACAAAATTCATGACCTTGACCTGAATGACCTAGACCTGCAGCCAATCACAGCCATGGATAGAAGCATATGCCCTATATTTCAGAAACACAACATTAGCACGTGGGTGTCTAGGTGGCCAGTTGAAAGTAGGAATATGCTCCACTTCATTTAGCCATCATATAAAAACTATGAAGAGGAGATTAATGAGATTTTAGGGACATTATGTCCACATCCGTGTTGAGTCACATTTAAAAGCATTTTATGCTAGCATGTAGATTGAGTTGGTTACGACGAGTTGAATTAGGATCATTGACTCAAAAGTTGCAACACAAATTTTCTTGTAGCAAGATAGATAGGGTAAATAGATTCCATTGTAGAACAAAATATATTGGGGGCAGAATTTCAGGGGTGCTGAACCTCCCAACTTGGCGCAAGATCTCCTGATTTTAGACAAATCGGCAAATCCTCCCGACCTCCCGACTTGACATCAAAACCTCCCACCAAAAGGTGGGTATTTGAACGATTTAGTATTCAAGTATATTGTAATTATTATAGTGCATGATGATCTTGTTTAAAACAGTGTGACGAAATTATCAAGATAAAAGTGTAATTTCTGTACTGAATAGTAGGAAGTTCATAGCTAGACAACGCATGAAAACAACTGTTAAAATATTGGGAGATTTTTCTACAATATGATGTATGATTAATTTGTATTCATCATCAGTTATCAATATCTATGGAACACTTAAAATCACTAGTTAAATACTAAGGGAGATAGAGAAATTTATATTATTATACATCTGTTGAGGATTTCATTGAGAAGTTATTTGGGGGCGGGTAAATTTCTTCCCTCTCTAGTCCCTCCTCCTCTCTCGTTCTCCTTCATTTGTTACATTTATCAGAGCTATGTATAAAGTATATGATAGCTCTGCATTTATGGAACTCGATCATCTGTTAGACATTAACTTAGATTAAGACAAAAGCTCTATCAAATGAAAGGATCATGATTTTAGTAATTGTATTTGATAGGGAGGTCGGTAGAGTATATATGTTTGTTCATGTTGTCTTAGTTAATCCTGGGAGAGATTTACTCACTAGGATTTTAGTATTTTTTCCTGCCTAACTAAATATACTCCCTACAAAGGACTTCAAAACGCAAGGATATATTTAATACAATGTCCCGAAATTTATATGGATTAATATGACTATAAGTGCTAAACCCCCTAAAAATCAGAACATTTCAATAAAGAGATCTTGTGGAAAAAAACACTTTGAAAAATATCAATTTTGCGACTTGTGACTCATTTTCCTGGAGCACATCACAAATATTGTGGGTTTTTTCATAATAATAATGTGTAGAAACCATTTTTAATTTGTTTTCATATTTACCCGATCTCCTTTTGGTCTCTATCATGCCCAAGATGGAATAAATATGATTAGTTACATCAATGATAATTTCTCTAGAAAAAGGATCAACGATTATGATTGAGGAAAAATGTGGGCAACACTTTCATGACACTAGTGGAGGAGCAATCACAACAATTTCGTTTATGTCGGCAACACAATTTCCATGGCGGCAACACATTCCAGCCTAGTGGAAGAGTGGCCCTGCAACAAATCTCAAGGCATATACAACAATTCCCAGAGAAATCGGCAACAGATTTGATCCTCCTCCACTTGCATTTTTGTTGCCGACATTTAAGGACCAGTCTGTGTGGTTCACTACACATGTAAATATTACTACAAATATGTCACGATCTGACACAGAACAGTTAACTTATTTTAAATTTCATTTTGACCATTACTCTAGCACCAAGAATTTGTAAACAGCACACTTGGAAAAACTTACCCATATGCTTAATGCCCAAGGATAACAGATTTTTGCTGCTTATTGTTTATTGCTTATAATCGACACAATATCCACTGTCTCTGGTTAAAGGATTGATGGATTGAGAAAATATTTATCAAATAGAATGATGCATTAAATAACATATTTAGGCGCATATACCAAAAAATATTCACTACACCGTGTTAAACATTTGTAATTCACTCCAGAATTGGGTAGGACTTTTTTGTTTATATTTATCCGCTGACCTTTTGGTCTCTATCATGTTCAAGTTAGAATAAATAGTAATTAGTTACATCAATGATAATTACTCTAGATAAAAGGGAACCATGAATTATGAGTCAGGGAAGATGTCGGCAACACTTTCATGGCACTATAGTGGAGGTGCATTCACAACAATGTCATATACGTTGGCAACACAATTTTCATGGCAGCAACACATTCTAGCTAAGTGGAAGAGTGATGCAGCAACACATTTCAAGGCATATACAACAATTCCGAGAGAATGCGGCAACATATGAGATCCTCCTCCACTTGCATTTTTGTTGCCGACATGAAATGACGCAACAAAAAGTTCGGCGTAGCACTTTTTTTCAGTTTTCCCCATAGTGGAGTCCCCCTAGGGAGCTTTTCAAGTTGATGACTTGAAGTGACCATCTTCTATAATTCTTTTATGTTAATTGGCGGAAGACCATGGTTATTCTGTATTGGATTGTCACCTGTGAGCCCATATCTCAATGTAAATGCCATTTGTTTATTGAACTTCACTGTACAATGTACTTGTTTTTGTTCATAACTAAACTGTCTTATTGCAGAAGATGTGCTGTATAAAAATACTAAATTAAAAAAAAAATTAAAAAAAAATAGTACAATAATGCATGCGTAAGGATGCATGCGAAAGTATTTGATTTTCAAATTGACTTGTCAATGTATGTTAATGCTTAGATCCCTTTTTTTAATCGCGTAGCAGAATTTTTTTTATCACATTCGCCAAAGAAAAGAACTTGACAATTTTCACCTATAGAACTTCAAAATGACGCTCATCAAGCCTTACACACTTTAACTACAATCTAAAATTATCCCTCAGTAGGCAAGGACCATGCAGGAAGACCCGAATAAACTTTCTGGTGTATGGCTCCTATTTTAAGTCACTTTTAGGTACAAATAAAGAATAATATTTGAATTTGAATTTGAATATATTGGATCCTACTCGACACTCCCCCACCCCGCATGTATGGATAATAATTCCTTAACTCGATATAACTAGGATTATGAATTCCAAACAAAATAAAGCCAGCACTAATTCAGGACGCAATATGCAGCTTAGTGAACGATACCATAAGGCATTCAACTGGAAGGATTAATCTCCGGGATTTGGTGAAGTATGTATATCTCCTTGTATTGATATTCCTCATGCGTTACGAGATTATGTCAATGATCTCATACTGAATTACCAAGTAACGATTGATAATGCCTAGACACGAATTGCGATATCTGGCAATATATATATGTAATTAGATAACTATTCGGAAATGTTGTTAATACATTAGAGCGTTTGACAAAATTGATGGGGGAAAAGGAAATATAACATAGAACACACCATCAACATTGCGAAGCGCAATTTGTGAATTTTGACGCTATTCTATTTGATACGCTTTGAGGATTATCACATTCTGATATCAAAATTGTCTTCCAATTGTACGTGTGCATGTTTATGGCTATATTCCGGTTTATACCGTGTACATGTGGTAAGATTCATGTGCATGTACATGCACATGTACGTGTGTGATGTGCAGCTATGTGCTCATACTATCACCCGACCTGCAATACTTAAGTTACGTTGAAATAATACACTTGAACTAGTGATGAAACAAGTGATGAAAAGAAATTACTTTAGAAGTATACTAAAAAAATAGAGCCCTTTGGTTTGGTGCTTAATCCTACCGTCTAATTTCATGGGTTCAAATCCGAGAGGCTCAATCAATGTACCCTCTCGTGTAAAAATCCAATGATCCGCCGAAACTCTAGATAACTCTCGCGAAATGTTTCCATCTTTCTGTGTTTTCTTCATCATCATTAGGCATTAACCCTAGTGGAATTAAGAATATTTAAAATCGCCTTCCTTTCAGGTTGGTAACTGTGTAACCATATTTCTTCACTTGCCACCTTATATCCTTTTGATTCAATATGGTATACACACTTCTGCGCGTCGCAGGAACCTTTGATTTAGTCTAACAATCCTGTTGTACCTCCTTGGCTTAAATGGATTAATATACATGCGAGGGATTTAAAGTGGCATTGGTCAAATGAGCAAAGATCGCCACCTGATCTGCCTTGTCATTTGCATGTCGATAATCATCATATTAGTATGTATATTATGTTTAAGTAAACTATAACCATTACACACTGCTCTTTGCGTCTAAACATTATATGGGTATTAACGTGGCTCAGAGTGCTAAATCCTAGACTCTGAAATAACATTTTAGCCGAACCTACCCCAACACAGCTCATATAATTGGTCACCCCTTTGTGTTACATCCACCGGTACATCCATAGCCAGTGTCGATATTCGTCGTTAATGCATCGCGATCGTTTGACTCGGAGATTGTTGGGACCTGTTAAGTATAGCACTTTGTACGTTTTCGCAGTGCTATTTGTAAAGAACTTTGTCATTCTACCAGGACTCTTAATGGAAATGAGGAGTATGGGAAGAGATGCATAAGTATATATATGATTTGATTGGTTATACCGTACTTTAAAAAGAATATAGACCGATTCAATGATCTGAGATTTCTCGAATTATTGATATAATGTACTCCTTACTTTTTCAGCAAAGTAGGTGGGAGTTTATTCACTGTTTGTCATTACAAAGTTATAATTAATACTGTTTTATTCGAATTCATAAAGAAACACTAACCCGGCAAATGACTGCGTTCCCTATAAAAACATCAGCTGGACAAATGCGTAGTGCGACATACGCCTACTCTCAGTTGTAATCGAATAATATTATTTTAAAAGTCTACACTTAAACGCTACGGCCAGCCTTATCCCACGAAATATGCAGTTTTCCCCGTTATTCAAGCAAATTGGTGGATACTTTCCATATTGGAGTTATGAATGCCATAATATCCATCTATTTTTTCTGTGTGTCTAGGAATAATATCTAGTGAAATAATTAGTGGTCGGGTTTTTTTTAAAGAAAAAGAATAACTGTGATAGAAAACGATTATCGGCAACAAATATGTAGTGGCACATTGAACTCGATCCTTGAAACAAATAATTATATTAACAGTATCCTTAAGCATTAATTAGTGGAAAGCTTTATGATAATTTGAGTCTTTTTAAATGTGATTTATCATTTTTTTTCAATCCACACCGTGTCACGCATAGTGCCTAGAGAAAAAAGGATTTGGGGATTGGTTTGTGACATAATATGCCTAACTCAAAGATGATATGAAGTAATATTTGTGGAATTGGTCTAATTTTGTACACTAATTATTCAATGTTCAAACATGACCTATACCGCACATAACACTTCTTCCTTTTACTAAGTCCTTACTGAAGAAAAATAATAGTGGCAGATGTTTCATAACATAATTTAATATTTCATAATTTCAAAATAGTTTAATTTCAAAATAGTTTAATGAAAAGTATGAGCTCCTCGGATTCTGAAGTGTGTGTGTGTGTCGAGAGAGAGATGAGACAGATTCTATGATATTATGACCACTCACAAATAAGCTGCCATTTCATACCTTTATTTCTGAGCCATAATTATTCGAACATTTCACAAAATCAAATTAAATAGAAGATTTATTTTTGGTCATTTTGAACCCCAAAACAACACGTTTCGTTTGCTTCGCCCATTAGAACATCGAAGTCTCTTCGAATCGCTGTTTACAGCAAATTACACATGTTATGAATAATGTTTAATGTATACATTGTGTCAAAGATACTATATGACTCATATGTAGTATCTTATTGTATTCACCTTCCTGGCTGAGTTGAAACAAATTGCATGCAGAATTCAATACGAGTATATTTCCGTCCGCCATATCTCAACCGTGTTTTATACATATAAAGTAAATTCCTTTTAAGAATATATATACTTACCTCCAACATCGTCATTTTTAGAGACAACTGGGCGAATGCGTAATTTAAACATTGTATCCGTCTCCCTGGTCCGTTGGAAAATGAATATATAGAATGCCTAATACACACATGTATGTATACTAGTATCACCAAGACAAGACTGTGAAACCATACAGGATTGGGTTCTAAGATCCTGACCATTCAAGTGTAACAGTATACAAGGATCTGTGCTTAACCTAAGCTCCCGAGTGGCAATTCATGCGCGACAATTATTCTCTCACTGACTAGATACATGCTTATTTTTCAATGCTAGAACCGCTAGATTGTGACATGCCTGGAAACCACACGCCACAATTAAGCGGTAATAATACCTGCATGTAGCTATCCATTATGATAGGCCATTGCTTGGTATCAATGCCATCCTATCTGTACCGCAGATAATTGGGAAATAATCCAATCTCAAGAGCCACCTGATTATCCTTGAGCAATAAGTTCCAAGTATTATTAAAGACCATCGCTCTAGGAAGGTATATCAATGCCATTTGAACCATTATACCTTCACAACTTACAGTGTATGTCTGTTTATGTTGGGGATAAAGCAAATCAGTACCATCTCGGGTGTTCCAGGTAGAGTTAGTGACCAGTTATAGGCGTGTCAATCAATGTCAAACAATGAATCTCTGCCCGTCTGACTGAACAAATATAATTAAATCTTGATAGTAGCGATTATGGCCATATAACACGACGGCGTTAAAGTGTTATGCAACGTTGATGTTGAGTTAAATGTTTTCACTTTTAACTGACAGTTTATTTACCTCCAACTTAAGTTGCTTTAGTCAGCGACCGATCACACTTTAGCTGTATTTACCCCTATTAAACCTCAGCTGTTTGCATAAGCTAAAGTCCAGGGGCAGATCTAGAATGACATTGACAAAATTCAAGGATCAACAACTCCCAAACGAAAGTGAATTTCCAAGCTACCTATGAAAACAAGGGTTGTTTTCCTTACCTTATTCATCTAGTTTGACATTTGATACTTGGTGATGTGCATCTCGAGATCAGGAAGTCAGAATCAGACGAATTATGCACTTCCTAGCTTTCTCACTTTCCGTGGTGGCTTTAAATGCAATCAAAGTAATAGTCACCATTACGCGATATGGCTTCTCTAATATGTGTCTGTTGTGTCACTTCTAGAAAATTAGTCCTTGCCTTTCAGTCCAAGAATAACATTGCAATGTGAATGCAATAAACCAGATGTGCACATCCTGAACCCAGTAAAAGTATGTTCTTATTCAGTCGAGAAAGTTGGCTTAGGATCAAAATTTGACACGCATGTATATGGATTATTTTACCTTGTCAGAAATGGGCGCACCACTGTATGGAGTACATGGCCGATCGCAGTGGGAGTCTCCTCTTTACAGGTTGGCTGATCCCTGTGACTAAAGGTTCGAGCAACGCATTTGTAAAGCCATAAAAGATCATTATGCATTAACTGTCAGCTTGCATGGGTCCTGGGGGGACTCGTTAATCTCAGTATATAAGCAAGCAGTGGCCCAGCGCTATATATAGAACCCAGTTGTGGCTTTTAACTGCTAATGTATTGAGCTCGAACGATTATCTTCAGGATTAGATTAAAATAAACTACAGCCCGGTGTTTCAAAATTGCATCAAGCCAAAATGTGTTCTTTGTAGTGAGATAAGCGTATAATAGATCACATTTTTATCACAGCTTGATCATGGGATAGTCATAGAAATACATATCGTCCTCAACCTTAGCTGAATCCCTTATGAATCGCTCGTCATGGCATTGAGACTAATCCCATAAATTAAGGGATAAATTATATTTGGTATTGCTGTGATTTAAACAATCTCTAAATACGATGCTATTGGGCCAAACAGCACCCAACAGTATCTTAGGTTTGCGACCTTTTTGAACCATTGTGTTTAGTTTCTCAATATAATATAGGAAAACGTGTTAATGAACATATCATCATCAGTTTTCATTACATAGGTCGCGTTAGGACAGTATTTTGCGACCCAGTTGAAACCAGACAGGGCCTTAAGAGTCAAATGCTTAGGACTATCAACAAAGTCATTCCTTATTATGTCATTATACCTGGTAGACACTTCTTCTAAAGATCTCAATCCTGAGTTTTGTGATGCCCCTATGACGAAGACAACGTTGAGAGTGCTCTCTCCAAACACGGTCTTATTAGCCCAAGTGTTCTGGATCAGATCTCTCCTTTCCCGCGTCTTTTCCATGCTGAACACGAATATGAAGAGCATGGGGTTGCAGTTGCAGTACTTTTGTAAAAAGCAGGATTTTGTGTATTTTGAAGGCTTACCTTTTTAGATGAACATAAATTTCCTTGCCTCAAAAATTGTAATTTCTCACACAGGAAATCTGTCACTAGGTTAACATAAATAGGTCCAATGCCTATGTTCTCAAGTTTCCTTATCAAAATTGAATGGGGTACCAAATTAAACGCTTTACATAGATCGAAATAAATTGATAAGCGACACAAGTCATTATCCAATGCAAGGATAATTTGTTAGAGATATTCGTGTGTCGCCCCCAACGTGGATCTATTTTGTCTAAAACCATATTGAGACTCATGAAAAAACAATCTTCCAGATAATTGTACAGTTTGTTGTATAATTAACTTTCCAGAATTTTACTGGTAGTCAGGTTCACAATGTATTTTCGCTGGCTTTTCTTGGAGATTAGTAAAACTATACATTTTTGGAAACCTTAGGACATCAGCAATCAGAAAACCAATGTTTGCATTTGCGCAAAAGCGTATCTTGCGTATCATCAACGTTTTCGTAAAAAAAGTAAAAAATATTATTTTAATTAAGGAAAATTATAAATTCCGCAACATAAAATTATTTATTGGTAAAATTATACATTTTTAGAAACCTTAGAACATCTCCAATCGTAAAATTTATGATAGGATTTGCAACAAAGCATATATTGCGAATTATCAGTGTTTTTGTGGAAAAAAAGTGGAAAATACTTTTTTTGATTAAAAAAATATAAATTATGTTACAAAACTCGTATTTTCATGGCATTTAGCTCCCATATTGCATTGTTATGGTGGTATAAACTATCTTTTAACAGCTTTTAAAATATCATGGTCAAATGGGGTCAATAACTATAGGTTGCCCATATAAATGAATACCAGCTAGTGTATTTTTTAGCACTAAACAATATTTGCAAATTATCACCATTGTCATCAGTAGCATGCAGATTACATTATAGAACTAAAACAGAGGGCCCCCTTTTAGTTTTCCATACATAAATTAATAGGCATATATGTACATAAATATTAATCATAATGATTTTTATGCATCTGCATCCTCCTCCTCGTCCTTATCACTATCATCTGAGAGTATGATATCCTGTAAGTCTTTATCATTTTGACAGTCACTGCTGCATTTACAAAGGACTGTGCATGAGTAGCATGGTTAGTCCTTTGATCTGTAGGAACATCTGGCTGCAGAACAGTCGTTCCTACATTGACATCTGACCAGCTCTGTAATGGCCTCTGGGGCTGGGGGGTCCACTGGGGTGACAGGTTTCACTTGCTCATCATCATATTTATAGAAGCCATTCTCAAGCAGATCTAAGAACTCCTGCAGAGCAATACTAGCCTGACTCAATACTCTTGTCTGGATATATATCATATTTTTATTCAGACATCACATTAAATACATCAGAAAGGGAAGCGTCCCTCAGAATTCTGTTCTTCCAGGCCTCCCCTTAAGAGGATAAGGACTATAAGGACATGGTGTTTAAGAGCACCAATGGTAGGTGGAAGCTTGTCACTTTCTGCCATATGCTTGCAGAAAAGGTGCCATCGCAGTTCGGGGATGCTTATGATCTTAATCCCCTTTGGACAGTAAGCAGCATATACAAATTTAGCTAATTTTGATAACATATCTTCAGTGACTTCCCTGGAATGTAAAAGCTTCTCCGGGCCCTTGAGGATGGTATTGTCAGCATTGAGGTAGATATGCAACCAAGTTGCTTTGCCAATCCGAGAGAACTTCCCTGTATTGTCTGACCCTGTGAATGCTGGCAAGGCTTTTGCTCCTATCCACACCAAGAAATGTCCATATTGGCTTTATTTCCACAACTCCAGGTGCCATAGATGTATTTCTGGAAATAGGTCATAATTTGCTATAACTAGCACTAATACATCTGTGTCTGGAGAGAAAACACCAGCTCTGCATCAGATGGGTTTCTGCGAGATGCCAAAACAGCCTGGTGGATCAACACTGTATCTGCTTCCTCATGGTTGTTCTCTTCAAAATGTGATGAAGTTTTGAAGATGATTTGCCGGTTCAATCTAACAAGGACCATAAGTCTACCATACAGATCTTTGGTTTCTTTTAGATCTACTGTTGTATTCCTGATTTTGAGAGTCAATTTTTGGTTGCCAGACATGAACATTTTGTTGTTCTCTTTTTTCACAGGGGCCCAGACACAGGCTGACATCTCCATTTATTCTTTCTGCCACAAAATCCTCATATAATTTCTGTCCACTGAGATCCGTATTCAGGATTGGTGGGACAAACACATCTGGTATATAAGCATGCGTAATCATATTGCACAATTTGTCACTTTCAGTGGCAAATGGGTTGCCATGACTTGGTATTTTATTGACTGTGTCATGGTCCTTTTTGATCTTACAAGGTGTAAGTTCATGATGTTTTGCTGTCCCCTTGCAAGCTCCTGTGTCAAACTAGCTTTTGAACTCTCTTGAAAGGCAGGATACTTCATGATCTACACCAATAAACACAAATGAAATCTTATCTTTGGTAAATGAAAGGTTGCCTTGTTGAACTTCCCTCTAAGTCTCAGGATGATTGGTTCCCAAATCATGAATATCTGCAATGTACCTGGGCCAGAGTCGCTTGTACTTGTTCCAGTCCATACCAAAGAAGAGCTTACTCAATGCTTCTCCAGCTTGGAGATGGAGTACCAAGTCAGTGGGTCATTGATAATACTTATAAGTCAGGGTATATTTACCCTTGAGCAGTTTGTGCACTTGCTTCCTTTAGTAAACAGCCACTCAGAATGAGTCAACAGGAGATAGTGAAATTAGATTATGGAAGCCCTTATAGTGACAAAACTGGTTGACCAATTGCTAGGTCCTTGTTTTATTCTATTAGAAATTGTGTATTATTGGTCCCATAACTATACAAATGCAACTAAATATCGATTTTAATGAATTAAAACCATTTCATAGTATGATTCAAACATATTTTTGACCTGACTTTTTTCTCACTATTTTTAACTACATTGGCCTTGGTTGACCTTTCTTGACCTATATATCTTGGGAGATGAATGTAAAAAATTCATTGCACAATAATAGGATATTACAAAGCCATATACCAGGAAAATTATAGTTTTGTTGCATGAATTGTAATTTTCCTTATAATTAAAATAATATTTTTAACTTTTTTACGAAATCACTGATAATTTGTAAATATTCGCTTTGGCGAAAATGCAATCATTTATTTTATGATTGGTGTTGTTCTGAGGTTTCCAAAAATGTGTAATTTTACTGAAAAATAATGATATGTTGCACAATTTATATTTTTCCTTAATTAAAATGATATGTTTTACTTTTTTTACGAAAACGTTAATAATTCATAAATAGAGAGAATGGGACGAGCTGGCAATAATCGAAAATTTATAGGACGAGATTCGTCCACATAAGCACGATACCGTAGGCAGAGTGCTTATGTGGACGAATTAAGTCCTATAAATTTTCGATTATTGCCGGCGAGTTCCATTCTATATTTATTATATGTGCATAAAATTTGATCATATTTTTTTTTTTTTAACAAATTTTATTGACAATTTCACATTCGTGATACGTTTCATGCCGTGAAAAAATATTACAGATGCATAAGCGCATATAGAATTAATAGATTAAATGGTAGGTACATCAATTCCACGCTTGTTTGTGAATACTTTAACATATTAACAGTGCTTACATTCGAAATTAATTCTTTTTAAAGTACAACATCAGATATCGATTTTATTATTTATGTTTATACCTAATCTCGACTTTGGCAGCTTTTGGTAGTATTTTATTACAGTTACATGCCATTACCTCTTATTTAATTCAATGTCGAGTATATTATAACAAATTGCCTTATCACCTCACAGTTTTCCTAACAAATTTTTTGTATGCCCTGCTAAAAACATTATAAGTACAAGATTACAGAGTTGTTCCGTCATGAATAAAAACATTTAGACTTTGCTAGTCTGTCACATATTAGCTCCTTCACACCATAGACAGAGTCTATAATATAGTACTTGTTAACTCAAGTTATTTCTTTGGAATTACAACCAGTTGTTTGAAGTTTTTAAGTATTTCTTCAGATTAACCCATGTTTTCGCTTTTTCTACCGCAGGCAGTCTATTCCATATAATTGGACCTTGTACGTGCGGAGCTCTACTCAGCTTGTCAGATCTATGTTGTGGAACTATTAAATTTGTACCGTCTGCGAGTCTAGTCGGTCTGGGCATCTGCTGTATATTATTAATGTCATTTTTACGAATAAACATTAAACCCAGAATACAGATTTTTGCTCGTTTATACATGGGATCTATGTTTAATTCTCTATGAAGTTCTTGCATAGGGATATGATTGCGATTTTGGTAGATGACTCATATACCTCTGTTTATTGCACTCTGCAGTTTTCTAGCTTCAGAGCAGTTAACTAGTTCGTACACAATTAAACCATATTCGCTAAGAGACAGCACATGGGATTTAAAAATTCGTATTGCAATATTGGTGTCGAGATAATTTCTTACTCGAGTGAATTGGTTAATTTTTGCCTGCAGCTTGCCTCTCATCTGTTTGAAATGGTTGGCAAAGCTGAGAGACTCATCGATTGTAAATCCCAGGTACTTTACAGTTTTCTCAAATGTTAAAGGAAGTCCATCAACATAGATATTACCTAATGCACCTCCATGCATTCCTATTCGCCTTAGCCTAATTTTCGAACCTATCAGTTGTGCCTGACATTTTTTTGCGTTTACCTTGAGCTTGTTTTTGTACATCCAGTTTATAACATTGTTGGAAGCAGACTGAGACACTCTTAATAAATCGTTAACATTTGAACCTGTTACAGATACTGAGGTGTCGTCAGCGTAAATCGTCATATTTACCATGGTTTGATTATTATTGGTAAGACCAGTCAGACAGTTTGGCAGGTCATTAATGTATATAATAAATATCAAAGGACCTATTAAGCTTCCTTGTGGAATACCTATCGATACATCTAATGGATCTGATGTTGTCTTATTCAAGCATGTTTTTTGTTTTCTGCCTGAGAGGTAGTTCTCAATTATTTTTACAATTTTTTCATTAACCTGGTAGTACCTTAGCTTATGCAGTAATATTTTGTGATTGATGCTGTTAAAGGCCTTGGCCACATCGAAATACATAGCAAGACTCAACTTTCCTTGGTCTATACCTGATAATAGAGGGTCTAGAAATTCGAAAAGTGATCGGTTAGTAGAGTGTTCGCTTCTGAAACCGCCTTGCGATTTTGTAAATAGATTATTCATGTCCATGTGATTTTTTAAGGACAGACAAATAAAATGTTCAAGCAGTTTTGATGTTAATGGCACTATGGCAATCTGACGTAGGTTGTTAAAAAGTCTAAGATTACCAGATTTGGGTATAGGGATGGTCGTGTATTCTTTCCATTCGGATGGTATTTCTTGTGATGATATACATAATTGCAAAAGTTTATACAGGATATAGCTCTTGTGTCTGAATACAAATTTCAAGATTGAGCTATTAACCCAGTCAAACCCTGAATTCTTATTACAATCTATACCTCTTATAAGCCTTTCCACCTCCTCTAGATTAACATTGATCCGGGTTCCGACCTTGATATTAACATGTTCTGACAGATAGTCTTTGTAACCTTCATCATTGAGGTCAATACCAGTATTTCCCATATCTTTAAAAAATACATTCAGCTTATTGCTGGCCGCAATTCCGTTAATTACTGACCCTTCATGTACAAAAGATTCAGGCAGTGATTTGTTTCCCTTGCCAATAAGTTTGTTCAACTCTGACCAGAACTTTTTACTGTTGCCTTCACAGTTTTGCAATAGAGAGCTAATTTCCCTTTTTTTTGCCTGGCGTATGAGCCTGGACACCTTTCTTCTGGCAATTTTGGCCTCTTCCCAATCATTGGCTGAGTTTGTCAATTTTGCACAAGTAAATAAGGAGTCTCTAATACGTATTTCTCCCAATATTTCCCTGCTCAAGAAAAGTTTACCTCTATGCACTATCTTACGATTCTGAATTGGACAAGCTACGTCTAAGTGTCTGCAAAGAATGAGCTTAAACTGATTCCAGCTATCGTTCGCATTGAAGTTCCCTCGAGGAAAAATTGAAATTTCTGTCACTTGTTGTGAGATGTAATCACCTAACTCATCCCAGTTTATTCTATCAAAATGCCTGCTTTTTTCTACCGTTTATGTTCGGGGGCAGGTCGTTTTCTTAATTATGAGAAAAGTAGGATAGTGATCAGACAGACCAACATCGAGAGTACCTGATGACTGGACGTAATTATGATTAGTAGCCATAATGTCTAGAAGGCTCGCCCTTTGTTTGCCTTGTCTTGTTACAACAGAGATATATTGTTTCAAATTGAAATCATTTAGACAATGCTTAAGATTATCTACATGATCGTCACCTTTTGTCAGCAAATCGAGATTCAAGTCACCGCAGAGTATGATATGGTGGTTTCGGTAGTTTGTATTTATAAACTCTAGTGCTTCGTTCAATTCGTTTATGTACATCTGCTTATTTCCTGCCGGAGGCCGGTAGCTGTTTAGGAAAATTAATTTTTTTCGATTGCCTGGCTTGATCTTAATAACCTGAAGTTCTATGTGATCGTTGCTAATGTTTCTATTTTCCAGAATCCAGGGATCTACAGTATAATCTTTAGATATGAAGGTACATAGTCCTCCACCATGAATAATGCTACCATCTTCTCGATTACCTCTGTCTAGTCTAAACAGATTATAGTTCCCATTGAACATGGGCTGGGAGTCTAAGTCAGTAGAGGTTAACCAACTTTCTTGTATGGCTAGGATGTTAACATTATTTGTCAGGAATCTGTCGCTTACTTCCAACATCTTGTTCCTGATTGATCTTACATTGAGTGAAATAATGTTAATACCTTTCCTCGTTACTACCTCTTCTACTCTATCCGATGCCATTTGGTGTAATTTGATCTAGCTTTGATATCATTTCTTGGCAAACTCTTGAGAAAGATGTAAATACATCTGATACAACGGGGGTGGCATTCACAAGTGGACGGAGTAAAACATGATATAAATATTCGGGCAGATAAGATAAAAACGAATACATGATAATCCCTTTTGGGTCGGTCATCGTGACTGTTTCACGTACAGTGTGCGATGCATAGAGATTGTTATTGACCTTACTACGGCATGTAAATGCTCGTGGTTACCATCAACCTGATTAAAAACAGGAGTCTGACATGTTATCGATATAATAAACATTTCGGTTACGCTGGGAGAGAACAATTTAAGACAACATACCACTTTTATGTAATATCCTTAGCCTTAAATCCATGTTTCAGTTTGCGGCCATTTTGGAATAGTCCCGCACTGAATCGTGTTTGGCATAGGATTGATCGATATTTAGAATAAGTGCACCCGTAAGATTTCTTGGCTAGCTGTAACATGCCTCTTTTACCTGGTCAAACTAAACAATGAATAAATGGTGCAGTTTATGCAGCAGATCATTTATAATGACAGGGAAACAAAAGAAACATATAATTATAACCAAATTCCGTTACTGCTGAACGGCCTAGTGGCCTTGACATTGCTTCAGCCCGAGTACCCACGTGTAGTGAAAGATGGTAAACAACAACAGCTGATCAGATGAAAACTCAGGAATACTCACGAAGAGAAGGTTATTCACAGTATGCAATCATTACGTAAATATGCACAGCGTATATCGGTGTCATAATCATAACTCCAAATAATTGATATATAACATTTCAGTATCAAAATGTCAAATTATAAGTGCGTAAGAGTAGTCGTGATCGTGGGTCGTGAAAGTAGGCCAGCATGGCGACGAATTACTAGTTGAATGTTTTCGATTTATTTCTACCAGTTTTCTTCTTCATAAGCTCTCTGCGTGAAGCTTGCAGTATTCTCCGAGATGTGTTGATGTCCAGTTTTGCAATTTGTTTAGGGCGGAGGGTCGCTGGTTCCAAGGGAGTACTTGCATCGACTGGGACAGCTGAGCTTTCGGACATCGTGGTTTCAGTCTCCATACTTCCATCGGATAAGTCATTGGATGAGGCGTCGTTGAGAGAGTTTTCACCGGTAAGGGTCTTATCATTAAGCAGAGATTGTTCTTCATTTGAAGGATATCTCTTGAAGTATCTGTTATGCTGCTTGTTTTGTGACTTAGGTGATAGAGCCCGCAGCGATGTCGGAGGGGGAGGTGGGGACATAACTGTGATTTCTGAGATTTCCCTCTTGTATTTTTCACGAAGTTCTTCTCTTACTGCCATGGTTAGCTGGCCCTGACGGTTATCTCCTTTCCATGTTTTGCATCGGAGGTGCACAGACCCAAGGTAGTAACCACATCCCCATCGTGAGTCAGCAGTAGCTTCAACCATTTCGATTTTGTTCGTTGATAGGAGTAGATGTCTCAATTCTTCGTCATTCTCGTACTTGGCCTTGATCATCGATTTCATATATGTTTCTTCCTTTTTGTGCCATTCTTGGGTAGTGTCGAGTTTTTTTCCTGCTTCTTTCAACTCAAATGGGTCTCTCATAGCTTTAATTCTTCTGGCTGCTGATATATGCCCATTTTTTAGTGCTTTAAAATAGGTATAGCTGTGTTCATTTTTTGTTTTTAAAAGTTTTTATTCAGTCTATCAACAGATTCTTTCTTCATACGGGGTCGATCACACTGTTTTACATCGTACCCTCTCTTTTCCTAGAATTGGTATTTATTTAAACGTGAAGATTGAGAAATAAAAGAGAAAATATTAGCTTCATGTGCATAGAAATGGTCTTTTTTGTTAATAAAATATGACATGTACAGAGAATGATTATTTGGTAACGTTCAAGGTTTGTGTACGGAGTATGACACTTTGGTAGCCCGTCAAGACAAACTACTCTGATTTAAAATTTGTTGTCTAAAAGATTTATGTACCGGGAATGACTTCTTGGCAGCACACAGGCTATACATTTGATATGAGACTTTATCACCTTAAAAAAGGGGTTTTTAACATCGACATCGACGTTCCTACGACTAGCTTAAACCTATAATTCTCATATGTATTGAGGATGACTTTTTGGTAGCCGTCTTAAGACATATATTGAAATTTGTTATCTAAAGGGCTTATGTACCGAGAATGACTTCTTGGCAGCACGAACAAGCTATACATTGGATATAATTTTTCTTTCCCTAAAGAGGGTTTTTACCATCTACAGCACCACTTCTACAACTATCATGAACCTATAATTCTCATATGTACTGAGAATGACCTTTTGGTTACCGTTTTTTTTAAAAAAATATATTTCTATGTAACTTGGTTACGTATTATATACATTTCCAGGTTTAAGCCTGACTAGAATTTTTTTAAATCTCAAACCTAACCTGAGAGGTGTTTGGATTTTCTTGTCACCATTTTTATTACCTGAATATTTTGGCGAGGGAAAGTGTTATTTACATTGTGTTTTGAACTATATATTAAGAACTAAAAATGCAGAAAGGAGATCTTCTTAGCTAACTAGTTGATTCCCTGAGAATCTGCTCAAGTGTACGCCAAGGTAAGGATTGAGCTCTGTTTTTTTTGTACATCGACATACTTTTCACCTGGATTTCAACTCTAAATTTCAGTTCCAAGAGTACTAAGAGTCTGGAAATTTCTCCCATATGGAATAACTTGCGTCTATATATAAATGCTTTCACCTGTAGAAAAATCCAATTAATAATACTTACATTATTATTATTTTCGTCAATACCAAACAAGATTTCAATTGGCTTGATAATAACTCTCTATGGTTACAGAACTTACATGTTGGAGACAAAATTATTTTGTTATGAAAAAGATACTCATTACATGTTATTGCATTGTGCAATAGTTTATATTGGAAAGATTGAATTCTGGTTTCTGAGCTTACTTTATAAACTCGAGAAAAAATCTGCTTCCAGTTTACATGCTCAAATTCTTGGTCAGACATATGTAGGTACATCTTCCATTTTTCAAACTTTTCGATGTTTAATTTCTTTTTCTCCACTATAGCCTGGTGTATTATTTTATGCGTACATTTTAGTATATCGAAGTCTTCATTCACAATATGAATTTCAATTTTATTATTGTCAGGAATTCCTGTGCTTGATCTGCACATATTTAACCATTCTCTAGGTATGGCTCTTGCTAGGTCCAATCTTTGTTCGAAAGTGGTATCAATGTCATAATAAGTTTTGAGCTGTCTAACAGACATCAGTCTCCCCTGCTCATCAATAATATCACCTATAACTTTTATACCTTTATTTTTCCATTTAGGCCACTCTAGCAATTTACGTTTGATTTTAATATTATTATTTGACCATATCCTCTCCTTTCTTACTTGTGAAACATTTCGAGGAGTCTGACTGTAAAAACATCTATTCCAATATAAGAAAAGCTCTCTATAGAAACCATTTAGGGCCTTGGTTGGCTTATTTCTTCTAAGAAAAATCTCTTCTTTGGACATATTCATGTCTTGTTCCAGTATGGCGTACCAGGAATTGTTATTGGTATTTATTATTCTCTGGATCCACATCAATCTATTTACTTCATAGAAATCTTCCATCAATTTTAAACCCATGCCTCCGTATTCAACTTTTTGAGTTAAAAAATCGGCGCTTATTGGGAATTTCTTCTTGTTATTCCATACAAAATTGAGAATTAAGGTATCAACTTTTTTCCTAGATTTTACATCAATATTAACGCATGACATAATATGCTGAATGACAGGGAGAATAAAAGTGTTAGACACTACGACTCTGCCTTTTAATGTGAGAAATCTATTTCTCCAGTCGTTTGCCACATTCAACATTTTTTCTAGACACTTATCCACATTTATTTTTGACATTTCTTTTTCGTTTCTTGGACTCGTTAAAGTAACTCCCAATATATTAATTGTTTTTTTCCACTGAAACTCTTTGGCTTTGGGAGATTGTATTGTAATATCTCCTACTAACACACCTACAGATTTAGAGGAATTAAGAGAGAGGCCCGAAGCCTCCCCAAACCTCCTCAGTACCTCTAGAGCCCTGAGGAGGGAGAATTCATTTCTGACAATTATAGTGGTGTCGTCCGCAAATTGAACAATTTTCATAACAGTATCGCCAATTTCTATACCCTTTATCTCATTATTTTTTCTAATCATCTCCGCCATTTTTCCCACACAAATATTGAACAGAACAGAAGATATGGGGTCTCCTTGTTTCACACCTCTAGCAATCTGAAAATATTTAGACATGTGTCCGTTGTTAGTGAATACCGCTTTGGAGTCTGTAAGGAGGGTTTTAATCCAAGAAATGAAATTTTCCGAGACACCATGAGCTCTTAGGGCTTCATAGAGGAATGACCAGCTGACAGAGTCATAAGCTTTGGAAAAGTCGATTGCAGCAATAATACCATTTTGTTTTTGTTTTTCCATCATAGAAATAACATCATCGATTTTCCTGATAGCTGTTCCTATATATCTGCCCGACATGAAACCAAACTGATCTTCTTTTATAATTTTCGGTAAAAATTTTGATAATCTTTTGGCTATAAGTTTCGAAACAATTTTATAATCCACGTTCAAAAGAGTAATAGGTCTCCAGTTCTTCATGTAGAGCGGATTGACATTTTTTTTAGGTATTACGCTTATTATACCTCTTTTTTGGTTTTCTGTCATATTCTCATCTTCCATACATTTTCTGAGCATATTTATAAAAAGACTCTGTACCTTGTACCAAAAGAAACAGTAAAACTCCACTGAGAGGCCATCGCATCCTGGGGCCTTATTATGTTTCATTGATTTCAGGTTTGTTTCAATTTCTTGTAAGGTAATCTCTCTATCTAAAAAGTCATTTTCACTTTCGCTTAACTGGTTATAATTTTCAGGATCATTAAAAAGAACAGATTCATCACTATTCGAGGCTCTTTCAGCGTACAGCTGAGAATAGAAATCATGACCTTCTTGTAATATTTTCTGTTTTTCGGTTGTTAACGAACCATTTATAATCATTTGGGAAATGGTTTTCTTCTGGCCATTGTACTTTTCTAGGGAGCAAAAAAACTTTGAAGGCTTCTCACCTTCCGCAACCCATCTGGCTTTTGATCTTAAAAGAGCTCCTGCCGCTTTTTTTAGTTCGATTTCTTTCAGTGACAACTTAATATTTTCTTTTTCAACTTTTTCTTGAGGAGATAATACTGCTTTGTTGGTTAACTCATCTAGTTTTTCTTGATATATTTTTTCTCTACATCTTCTTGCTTTAGCAAGGTCAGAACTTATGACAATGGCTAACTCTCTCACCTTAAGTTTGAAAAATTCCCATTTTAGCTTATCATCTAAATTATTTTCATCTATATTATCAACAATATTTTCAACACCACTGACAAATCTTTCCTCATTTAAAAGAGTCGTGTTAAATTTCCAGTAGCTTTTGCCACACTGAGCTAACCCTAGAAAGGCTTTCATGCTTAAACACCTGTGATCAGACTGTACACTGGAGCTTATTTTAACATTATTAATCGTAGGGTAGTTCTTCTATCTTTTCTTGAATTTTCTTCCACATGGCCGATTGTTCTTTGGTAAAGGCGGAGGTTGGAGCGTACACGTTACAAATAACAGTAGTAAGATCATTTATACACAAAGAGATTAACATCCATCTCCCTTCATCACATTTATCAATCACTGTAACATACTGAGAAATATCACTGGAAATTAGATACATTATACCCCTCGAGGAGGAATTGCCATGTGCATACAAAATCTTCCCTCCCCACTGAGAATTCCACACTTTCTCAACTAACGGTGTTGAATGAGATTCTTGTAGGGCTACTATAGTGCTTTTCTTACTAATATATTTCGTGAACACTGCTTTTCTCTTTTTACTTTCGTTGAGGCCATTTACATTATGGGAATAACACATTACTGCTTCTCCATCCTGTTCCATATTAAATAATGGATTCTCTCTATCTGATGCAGCTTATACTTTTAGTTTTGCTGCTTGGGGCTGCTTTGGAGGAGCCTTGGCTTGAGCTTGCTTGGGACTATTGAGGGTTGTTCTCACCGCCATCCACATTTTGCCCAAGAAATTTCCGGAGGTTATCCAAGCTTCTTGATCTAAGACCTGGGGATTGTCAAGGGTCATACCTATACCCCATACCTTGTCTAGGGAAGCTTCTCCTATTTCTTTTTTTTCCGTGAACTTGAGGAAATCCCTCACTACCTCATTGTTTCTCCATTTGGCTTTGAGAGCTTGTTTGATCAACTCCTCTTTGTGTTGATTCCACTGGTCTGATCCTTGTGTCAGAGAGTACATGTTCCTCTTGCACTCCACTGGATCTAGCGTTGCTAGTGCCAAGGTTGGTTTTTCTGGATCATTTGCATACTTGGCCCTGTGGTAGTAAATAAACTGTTCTACATGATCAAACATGTTCCCATCGATGACGAATTGGGACGGATAGTGATTTGAAAGCGGGGAATCGCTTGTAAAGAATACTATGGTTGATTCGTTTTGTCTCATGGAGAGCATAGACGGCATTAACTCCCTAGGTAGGCTTCCTAGTTTATTATGCCTGTATAAAATCCCACCGACAATGACCCCAGCTCTTACCACTTTGACATCTTCATATTGTTGTTCTCTTGCAGCATCTGCTATCATCCCAGCTCTCGCCATTCTTTTTCGAAGAAAAGCAGGGAAATCTTTCCTTATCCTTACTTTATTCGTATAGCTGTGTTCAACAGAGAAAAATGTCATCTTTTTGATTTTGAATTCGCAGGGATACATATTACTAGGCCAGGCTAGGGGTCCTTGATATGCGAAACACCCGCCCACCTTGTTCACTTTGATCTTGTCCGGCTGAATTTCGGGGGGGAGGAGGTCCAGTTCATCTGATTTGTATGCTTTACCTTTGACTACAACCTTGTCTCCTTTTATTTTGGCTTGTGGGTCGATATTTGTTTCAGTTGCTTTCTTAGCAATATGGCGAAGTAGGTTGCGAGATCTTCTGACTTCTGGGGATATATCGTCCTCAAAACTCCAGTATCCGTGGGCGGGGAATTCCGATTTTGGGAAGATAGATTCGTCGAATATACGACCTTTGTTGTACATAAAAAATTTCTTTTCATGCATAGTCCTAAAGATAACCACAATAGGGTCTGGTCGTTTACGCTGGTACCTTTGGCCATCTTGATTTGAAACGATGCGGTAGCAGTCGTCCAAACCTGCTGCACAGAATTCGGGGAGAACAAGACTAATGATCTGGGCACAGGTAGTTTCAACATTTTCGTCAGCTTTCTCCCGTATTCCATTGAAGATGACTGACTTTTCTCTCATTTTCGTGTCAATTTCACTGTTAATCAATTTTTGCTTCTTGAGTTCATAGCATAAGTTCTCTACCTTGGCTTCGAGCGATTTTACCTTTTGATCTAGGTGGGAAGTTAGAATTTGTAGTTCATTTCTTGATTCTATCTCTTCCTTGTGAGATTCAGCAATGTCAGAGGCAAAAGCACGAGTATCTTCAGAATAGACAGCGAGATTGTTGTGCCCCGATACCAGTTCGTTGAAATTGCCTGCATTTAGATCAAGAGGTTCGTCACTTTTTGCAAATTCCGACATATTCAGATATTCTTTGGAAAGTTCATAGGCTGTAGTATTAAACACTTTCTTGCTGCTGGGGGATATACCCGTGTTACCACTAGCTTGGCGCTTTTTCTGACTGCTCATAGTTCAGGTATACATCACAATATGGCTGCCGTGTGTAAACACTGGCCAGTGCCTCAATTTTCGCTCACCTTGACTTGAATTAATGTTCGATCGGCGTGAGGATCGTATAATTTTTGTCCAATTTGGATTTCACAGTAATCCTTGAGTGGTGTAAGTCAGATTTGGCGAGTCAATATGCGGAAATAAAAACTTAGGTCGATGGTAGATCGGTAACTGTTCTCCGCGATTGTTCAAGCGTCTGTCATGTTCAGTTTTCGCGCCAGTTTTATATTATCAGATATCACTGAAAAAATATTAAAGAAGTCTCTGAGACCCCCGCTGCCCCGCTGACAGCCCCAGTGACAGCCCCGTTAGTAGGCCTCAACAGAGCCTACTGTGTGCTACTGAAATTGTTAAAACGTTCATATCGCGGCCATTTATTGAGCTACATTAATAAAACTTATATCATTCAATAGGGAATTTAATGCTCTATTTAATGATGTGGTTTTTATTATGTATTTCTATAATCATAATACCAGAATCATGGGTGGATTACCGATCGCGGGGATCTGTTTACATGCTTCGCGGAGAGCCAAAGCTCCGCGAAGCATATCAACAGAGCTATTTTTAGACAACTACATTTTTTATAGGACGCGTCCTATATGACTATTTTTATAGCACCCCACTTATAGCACCTCTCATATAGCATGCGCATATAATAAAATACGCTTTGGCACAAATGCAAACATTGGTTTTCAGATTGCTTATGTTCTGAGGTTTCCAAAAATGTATAGTTTTATAAAAGCCAACGAAAGTTTAATAGTGAACATAGTGAACCTGACTATGGGCCATAGGATGATTGTCATAGCCCTTATATCATCCAAAACTCTTCTATCACCAGATTTCGGTAGGAGAGTGATGGAAGATGTCTTCACTCACTTGGTATCATTCCTTCTGATATATAGGTCTCCAATATTTTATCAAAGAAATCTATATTACCTATTATAGTCCAGTCGATTACTCCAAAATATAGGACCAATTGTGCATTTTTTAATAAAAGCATGAAATTTGACATAGCTAGTGGTACTTTTTGACTTGCTGATCATTTTTAGCTATAGACCAAATCTGGAATTTTGTTTCCTTGGTCATGGTTGCTATGGAAACATTCTAATAAGGAATTTGGCATTTATAGTTTCATTAGCCCCTTTTTTGTGGGCGTAGTAGGTTTGAGGATCGATTCCTATACAGAATTTTACGCAACAATGGCATGGCTAGCTCAATGGCTGAGCGAAAATGTCAGGTGTGAAATGCACAACATAGCTGTTAATAGTGGATTCGCACAGATATTTTTTGCACACAAGAAGGTTACTGCATGTCAAGATTAGTCCCTAATATAGTGGTTATATGTGTTCAATAAACTTTTATGTCCCTATTGTAATTTTGATCCAATACGTGATTGAGCTGAGTGTGAGGCAAGTCAATCAAGTCACTGACATCCTATTGTGATATTATATTGCAGATCACTGGTGATAATACTGCGTAGAGGGACAATGCCAGGTGATATTTTTATTCCTGAGTGAGAAGGTTTTAAATTATAAATGGTCAATTCCAGAAATTTTAGTGTGATATTATATACTTTTGTACCTGAATAAGTGTAGACCTACTGTTGACATGAACGACATAATGATATTGGGAGAAGCTAGCTAGTTTTTTTTATTTAGTCATGGTCGTATATATACCGGCTAAATTGAAGAATTCTTACTTTTGTAGACGTTATTATTTTCATTCAATTCAAAGGTGATAGTTGAAGCTACGTCCGGACGTTAGAAGCGGAGTTACGTCGGTAAAATATTCCCCAGGATCACTATAGCAACATGTACATGTATATAATTTTGTGTTCGATCATCGATGGAGCCCTAAGATATCTAAATAGGCCGGCATTCTAGGAAGACTAATACAAAAATGCATGTTAGGAATGCCCACCGTTATATTCTGGCAAAGTAGACAACGTAGGAACTGTCTTGAATCAGAAGAACCAGTTTCTGGGGTCCGCGGCTCCTATCTAATGGGTTTTTTTTCCTGCATACATAATTTCAATTATAATTTTTTAAAGTTGTATGTTTGTCTTTTAGAAAGAACTAACTGGTAAGCAATGATACACATTTACCTTGATGGCAGAGGAGCTATGTAGGAAGGCGAAATCCTCCAGAAGTTGACTAGCACTGCAGTGGCTATAGTGGTGTAGGTTTAAGGGTCAAAGAAGAATGATTACACTTATACACTGCCGCATTATATACCTTTCAGAGTCAACTGTGTTGCCAATCTCCGAAGACACCTTTGATGACAGAAACTGATTCCTCTGACGCAAGACAGTTTATTACTATAAGGATCGCGCCTTTAGGACGATTAATTGGTGCCAATAAAGCAGGAAGTATTAGTATCCGTATTCGGAAATAAATGAATTAGAATACATTTTTTAAATTTAAGATATTTATACAGCAAGTCAAACAATACAGTGAAACATAACTGTGACGTAGGTTCACGGATTTAGATACAAATTGCCAGGGTTTTCTGCCCACTGCTGTGTGTAGCTATTTGTTAATGCTACGGCTAGTAATTTAAATGTTTATGCTAATGACATAGAAGTATACATACATGTGGTTCGTATAGGCCTACTTTTGTGAAGCAGGGGATGAGATAGAGGGGTGAGATGAATACCAAGTGTGCTCATTTCACTCTGGCCTTTCAAGATCCGACATGAATCGAGGCACGCATGTGTATTCGATTCTCTATACTTTGTTGATAGTGCAGAGGGAGCACAAAGGTCTCACCAAGTAGGCTAAGATGAGTCTTTCAGTTGAAACATTATTTTACTGTTTGTTTAATGTGTTTTCAGGAATCTACCGAGAAATTGAGAGTATGGCCTATTACACTAAAGCGTATACCCAGGGTAAACTTCACAGTTTACTACACCGGAATGATTACCAACAGCAAGGTAAACTAAATGATTTCATATAAGGATATATTCTTGTATATAGCTCCCTTTAAATACAAGTTAATGACACCCATCATATTCTTATGAAGTAAGAGACAGATAGACGGTCAGTTTATTTCATCAGGAGACTTTGAATAAAACTGGACTTAAACAACACACAAACATTGAATGAAGCGAAATATTTTATTGCACATGTATTCATATAGACAATCGTATATATATTTAATGGT
The DNA here is from genome assembly GCA_942159475.1 of Sthenelais limicola. Taxonomy (NCBI): domain Eukaryota; kingdom Metazoa; phylum Annelida; class Polychaeta; order Phyllodocida; family Sigalionidae; genus Sthenelais; species Sthenelais limicola. The sequence continues at coordinate 107,083,773 of OW804096.1, read as the reverse complement.
CAAAATTCTTTTACCAGAAACAATTAGAGATGGTCGGCTGTTGTCAGGTGGTTAATGTTTCTATGTGATACGGCAACTGGCTGAAATTGTGGACGTTTCAGAATAAAACCAATTTGTAACGTATTCTTCAGGGGTTGCAACTTCATATGCTTGCCTATGCCGTTCTCAGTATATCCGATTCATGAAATGAATCTTCACAAAAAAAGTCAAAGAAACCTATTTCAGGAAAATTGCACCAGAAGAAAGATAAACGTTACGACTCACGGTCATCTCCGTTGAGTCACAAAATGAACTCATGGTAATATTCTCTGCACTTGGATTCGAGGATACATTGAACATTATTACTCGAAGTTTATAGCATTGGCGCATTGTCAGACATTGACTGAAATAAACTTGAATGGATAATACATCCTAGATACATATAGGAATATGAGGATACAACTTTGTGAAGAGATTTAGCATTTCTCAATTGGTAACCAACAACAGTTATTTGATTACGACTTGAGCAGACCTCAAAGTCTAATGAAACCAATTTGTAATACATTATAAAATTTAGACCAATTTCCTAATGGGTTTATAACTTACAAAGAACACAATAGGTCAATTCACGTTTCCTTGCATTGTATATACAATATACAATGTTTATATAGCACAGATTTAGTCCTTTAAGAACATCACATAGTAACTAATGCTTATCTAAGGGACACATAAATGTACACATATTAACACTAAGATGCGCATGGAGATAACACATAAATTGATCTAATAATTTAATGAAAGTTTTTAGTTTTTCAGCTGGAATTCTTACCAACGGGCAGGCCTATTAGCTCGCGTGGAAGCATGAAGCCCTTGTGTTCCAGCAGTTATTTCGTCAAGGAAGCTTTGAAATAGTAAAATATAAAGATATTTTCGATGAAAGGGTCTACAGTAGCAGTCAAAACAAACAGATTCGAATCAATCACGTGAATAATGTGTCAGGCAATCTTAGACAATCAAGACGTGGTAACGAATGGAAACACGGTCATCTACTATGAAATCAGCCCATCAATTATGTTGAGACTGCATTTGTGTAGCATGGCCGGAACAAGAAGAGAAAACACTTGAATATAATATACAGTACCATTTCCTTTAATCTACCTCCAGGCTTTTAACTTTACAATTTTACATATACAAAAATCCGACAACTTACCTTGACATATTGTGGACTGTAGTGCCCCCAAGTACTATTCGGACCCCAGGAACTGTTCTGTTAAACTGATGGATTGTTTGAGCTTCTTCATACATGGCTCCTCCAATCATAAATATTATAAGGTCTTGAGGTCTAGAGAAACAAAGCAAGAGCAACAAAAAAGGGAATCAATCTTGGTTGCCCAGAAAGTCGAATAGAAAGTTGCTTAGGTATATTAACGTGCACAGGACGTTTGAAATCAAAGATGTTGAATCCTTTTTTAAACTTTATTACATACGTATGTGATTTCGAGGGTGCTATTCAGGGGCGCTATTTGAAAAGTCAAATAGCACCTATCTGCTATTTGAGCGGGGCATGAACACGCGACCCATAGGACGCAATTTCATTGGTTTACTGACGTTGCGCACTTGGTGACGTTGTGCTCTGCTGCGTAGCGCTGCCTTGCAAGTTTCGAAAGTTTTCAAGCAAAGTTCTGATAATTTGGCAAGAAATACAGTAATAATAAGGTAGATATAACAGATGAATCTGCAAATCAGTATGTAATAAATACCAAATGGCACTCCGTATGGTTTCTAATTGGGTCGAGACGAGCTGCAGAACGGAACCTGTCCCTTTGGGACTCGTTCCGTTCGGCAACTTGTCTCAACCCGATTAGAAACCTACATCGTGCCATTTGGTATAGTAACATATAGGGCGAGTGCCTATATGGATATAAATGTTAATGTGATGTGTTGCCACCTTGTGGTCAGTTATGCCTAACCCTCACTCTGCTTCTTAGTGGTCAGTCTGCTGCTGACCGCCGTTCCCTACACACCTGCACCTAGGAATCTTTTCTTTTTCCTATGCTAATAAAGGGCGTTCATTGACGCCGGCATCGACTACTCCCTGTTTGTTTCTGCTTCAACTTCACCTATGCAATTTATAAGAAGCTACTACTAAAATTGAACTTTGTTGTGTTACTACTGGGGAAGATCAGTATTACTATTAGGCCAAATAGTAAGTCGTGTTTCTAGTTTACCCCCCTCCCCCCAGCCCCTTCCTAGAAAAAAGACTGACCCCACCTAAATATCTTTTCGACCCTGCATCATTTTGTTACCCAAAGAGGTTAATGAAAGCAGGAACATAAACCTCCTAATCAGAAAAGCCTTGTTTAAAAATGATAACATTGGGTGCCGAGGAAATTCCTCCTGGGGAATGAAGAGATAATGGAATGTAGATTTACCTTTCTCTTAGCTGACTAGTACCCAGGTAGGGGTATGCTGATTCCTTTAACTTATTCTTCAGTAACTGGTCAGTGATTTCGGCTAGCAATGGCTTGTGTTGGGTGTAAATGTTTTCGACTCCCTGGAAACAAAGGAAGAATCTTATAAAACACTTATAACTTAACGTATATATTATATATTCTTTTGATAATTAATTATCCACCCATTTAGAATACATTAATATATTTTTGAGATATAGTTTTAAGCGAAGTTTAAACTCGGTGATCTTATCTTTTACACCGATTACTCAGGCTTGGGTTACATGAAGCATTTTAAAACCTTTAGTGATACACTCAGTGAGCATTAAAATAAAAGAGATCTACGATCATTATTATTTGTGTATAACTTTCACCTCCAAATATTAACACTTAATAGGCCTGGTCCACCACAAAGTACCCATGCGGGAAACCCCGCCGCGGTTTTGCCCCGCCTGACTTGCCCCGCTGCGGGAAAAACCGCCGCGGATTTTCCCATAGAAGCCTGGTCCACCAGTGCGATAATTACCTGTGAATTCCAATTGTAATATGCGGTGATATACAAGACACAGTGATTGGTTAATTAGGCTTGTATATTCCAGTTAGTATAAGCGCGGATTGCGTGTATTTAAGTACTAAGACAATGGTCTTTATTTCATATATGATGTATATTTCACATATGATGTATATTTCATACAATGATGTATGTATACATGTATTTCATATATCCAATCGTCATATGGGTTTGTCAATATGATATTACTATTACATGACATATTATGTCATTTGGGGAGTTTTTCGGACGGATTAACCTAGAGTTAAAGACAGCTCCGCTATCAATAAATGAACGATAAACCGAAGCGAGATTGCTTTGAATAGTTTTTCCTTAATAAAGATACTTGTACGAAAAAAGTCCCACAGTAATTCCTTGTTACCAATCTAGTTCATGAAGTGGTACTCCAGTTCATCAAGTGGGAAAAAACCGCCGCGGCCGTGCGGGAATATCAAAATGATTTGATATTGCCGCATGGCCGGCGAGGAAAAAAACGCCGCGGGAGCCTGTCCACTACTGCAACTTTTCCCGCCATGGCAGAAAATCGCATGAGAATCGCCTTGGTGGACCAGGCGCTTTATGTTACCTCAAGACTGGAGCAAAGAAACCATGAAGAGGTAAGATATAATAATAAATTATTTCCAGCAACATCGGAGATATACATACCTTCAATCCTTTCAGGAACTTTTTAGTCATGGCAATGGGCGTTTCACTGCCATACAAGTCACTACCACGGTATTTCTGACCACCATATGCGAGAATGGCAGGAACCATCTAATGGAGTAAAAAAAACCATGCACATTTAAAATGAAAGTAGGTAAGGGAGAGATTTCCAGATATTTAGGCATGGAACTTAGGTACATTTATTCAATAAAATAAAATCAGAAATTGATGAGCCATTGTTTGTTAGAAAACTATATAATAATATAATATAGCCTACACAATATGTAGAGCCATATAGCCTAGCAAGTTACAACACACATACAAGTGCAATGGTCTTATAGAACACACGAGGCAGGCATGGCAAATATCAGCAGGAAAAAGCCCAATGCAAGAGTAGAATCGACTTGAAACACTTTTTAAAAGACTATGAATATTAAAAGATAATTACCCGTTTCAACTTGTCGCTGACCCCCCTTCTGCTGAGGGCATCTATGAGACCGTTTATATCGTTACTGCTATGTCTCTCATAACGCAAGGCATATAACATGACTAGTCGCACCGCGTCGATTTCTCGCGTCTTATCACTGGAGATCAGGCTACGGATTTTCTGGAACGCAGATGTAGAAATTTTGTATCGCACTAGGAACACATACCTATGTGGTATACAATGGAGGCAAATCATTCCATCCACAACAGCGACCACCCACTACTCATTATCTTAGCATGATACCCTCAACCCCAAACCAATTTAAGGTTCGCTTCGCTGGCTCAGGGAGGGATTAATTCATCCATCATGTCACAACTTGACTTGAATTTTTTTTGCGAATTTCATGTGAAAATCCACCGCGTAGCTGGGGCGCTTGGACCATCAGCAAGCTTGAAAACGTCCATGGTGAATAATGTGTTTTTCTATGTAACTGTTTGAATATGATATTGGCCGTAAATGAAAAAAGACAAAAAGAGACAATTTGACGGTAAGGTGATTTATATAAACAGTGGTAATTTTGATACAATTATAGATTGCAGTGACCACCCGTGATTACTACATGTGCTACTATAGTAGCCGACTGTATGATGTCATTTGCCTTAGGATAGGCTGTATAAAAAAATCTAAATAATAAAGAATATATTATATATACCTATCATTGCGCAAAAAGACCTCAACAACTTGACGCTAATTTGTTATAACTCAAAAAGTCCCACTCTTGTTGTTAATAAGACAATGATTTTGTTATTTAAGTCACGAACAGGATAACTGACCTGTAAGGCCTGGGAATGGTCCCCCTGGCAGCTAAGTTCTTGTTCACATTCCGAAATGTCCATAAGGCCGTGGTTTCCCACGATCCGCGACAACTCACCCACCATTGTTACATGTTTAGCCACAGTGCCTGACATCTTCTTGAACTGTGGGTAATTCTCTATAAATGCCTAAAAGCAAGAATCAAAAGTAATTTTACCAGTACAATGTACATGTATATATAGCAATTTGAATTTATGAAGGAAGAAAAAAGATCTGTTGACTGTGATTTTAAATTTCGATCAAAATCTTCTAGAAAATATCTAACATTCAGTGTAGGTCGTAACGAAAACGCTATACCTTCATATCAGCGATTGATTCCACTTTAGCCTGGCTTTTAGATTTCCGTTGAAAGTCATCCATTAACTCCTTAATATTCGCACCGATTTCTCCGAAGTTCATATATAGATTCTATAAGGAAACACAACAATTCACCATTTTGAAGTCCACTTAAAACACGAATTTTCACATAACATCACACAAAACAATGCGAGTTGAAAACGTTAAAGATATCCGTATCATAACACTCCATGGAAAGTTCTATGAAATGTATAACGTATTATCTTGACCAATAAATACACTACTTTTGCAGAGTTTGAATACATACGTTGGCATAGAATTCGTCATGCTCGGAAGAAAGGACTACTTCTTGAAGGTCCCTTGAAACACCCGGAACACCAGCCAGGCTGATTCTGTTATTATTTATTCCCAGGAGCTCGTGAACCATCGCTTGATAAGTCCACTGTCAGGAAAAAGAAATTCCAAGGTATTATTTTTTGCAACCACCAAGAATTCACTGGGAAAAATCTCAACGATCGGGCCTGTTCTCCGCCAGTGATAGGTATGAAGAAATAGAGAACTCGTGATTGGATGTTACTCTGAAGTCACAGGTTATGTATACATTAAAGAATTAATTAATCGTTATTACGCTCATTAACATTATAATCATAAATCATCATATTCATAAACATATTAATTAGGTTATGCCTTGTTACATAATAATACAAGGCCGGATATGACATAAGCATTTAATTACATATTAATAAGAAGAATTTAACAAGTTTACAGTCGGTATAGTAGTAATTTTTCAAGGAGTCTAGTAGAGGTAATAGCCACAGTTTCACTATATTCATGAATTATCAAGAGTTTGAGCAGTAGAACTTTTACTAAGCGTTTCACTATACACGTATGAGTAATTCTCCCAGTAGGACGACGTTTCTTTTTCAAGCCTAGGATGTCCAGAACATGTCATTATTTGAAGATACAAGGCTTAACTTGTTTGCTGAAGTATCTTCTTAATTCCTAGAAGAGTCAGCCCCTGGGCGGAGCCGTGTGTGTGCGGGCATGTGCTCTCCACCCAGCGGCTGACTCTTCTAGGAATTAAATTATGTAACCGTCTCCCACGAACCAGAGGGGTCTGAGACGTTGGGAAAATCAACATCGGAATAAAACGAAGCACACACATATACCCTCTAGGAATTGAGAAGCTACAGTGTTATTGTTATAAGAAAGCGTGCCAAGGCTGCATCCTACAGCACTAGTCTTAATGACTTCAGCCAGAAGGATGGATACTTTTTATTTTCTCAGGAATGAGAAAATGATGGTGTTTATATGACGGATGCCAATCATTGATTAGATCTTGATCAAAGCTCCAGTCTTATAACACAAGTGAAATCAGATGACATCAGTTCGCCTGCCTTATCTATTCCCCTTGATCAGTCATACATTTCTGATTCGCCCATGTACCACCTACTTCTCACCTCCACCATACTCTACTGCACTTTGGCACATGCTCCCTGCACTATATTGCCCAAATCTGGTTATTACATAATAACCCTCACCCTTACCCAGTCATGGTTGGGTGCACACCGACATTGTGGCTCTATTCCTCCCTTGCCTTCCAGCTCTGTCCCTCCCTCCCTTGCCTTTCACCCATTACCCCCATCTCTCTTTCACTCTCTGACTCTTGCTATAGCAGTAGCTTGAATATTGTACATGAGTTAACCATTACTATGATCAGTGAATGGTCACAACGGTTATTTGTACAAGCAATTCAGAATACTTAAACCCTCTAGTAAAACGGGGTCAATTTGCCCATGAACCCATGGTGTGTGTGTGTGTGTGTTAAGTTAAACAATAAACACAAGAATGGCACTGGAAGTGACGGTTGAGTGACCGCCCAACATAAAAAAAAATCAAATTTTAGCCAGACCACATGATACTCTTGTGTCGACATCCATTAGTCTATTCAATGGTGTAGACAGATAGACCAGGACTGCCAAGCTCTTCCAATGTCCCATGAACTTTATGTTTTGTAATGAAATGCCAATCTCTTGCAAGTACATAGCACCGCTTCGTCTAAGCGAATGCAACCCAGTGTACTTTGTAGACAGCCCAGCAGATGCTAGAAGCTGCTTGAAAACTTTGAGAAGCTCAGTGTATTTTATAGGCACCAACCCAGAACATGACGGACGTAGAAGTAGAGGCATGTTTGGTGAGGCTGGGTATTCCAGCACATAGTCTCGAAGTCAATTGAAAACATCAAAGATGTGATTACCACAAGCATGTACAGGTAAATACAACACTCTTGAATTCAGACCATGTGTCTTAGATGACCTCACTTTGAACAACACATGATCAGTGTGAAATTCCACATTTGAACGAAGCAAGACATGTTGATTGTCCTTGCCGTTGGATACAATGTTGCTTCTACGAAGTAATGTTCTAAAACAAATAATAATGGTCAGAACCTGTGTTGAATAATGTTGGAACCAGTCGAACCAGTCAAAGCAGAAGGGTTTCCTCAGCAGCCTTGACCCTGTGGATTGTTGTCACAATGTTTAGCAAGAACCGCTCCATGGATGCAGTAATTACACCCCCTATTATCACAGTCAGGGAAACCAGATCTTGGACATCTCAAGAACATATCTACTACGTGGTGATCGTAGTTGGCATACGCCACATCCAAGTAATCTCCTTCTGAAGCGTGGCGAGTGACAAACTCTAAGTGTGATAGGTAGGATTTAATATTGCCGCCCGAGCTGAATAGATGTTGGGCCACCATGATCATGCCATACATCAATTGCCGATATGAAAGTTTCTTATGATCAACATTCTTCAACGTAACAGAGTTAAGCAAGTGCTGGTAGAATTCAGGATGATACACCATACCCGCATTACGCTTAACTGTCTCTGGATCCACAGCTGCATTGATTTGGTGTAGGGCTGAAGTGACCAGATCTGAGAGCCAAGTAGATGTCAGGCCCGATGCCGATGACTGCAGCGGGTTAGAGTACAAGGCCACAACCGGTGTAGAAGTAGTGACAGGCGTGTGATGAATGACCAAAGTGACAGGAGTCTGGATAGCTGTAGTCACAGTAGTGACATGAATCATAACTGGGACTGGGACTTTTGGATGATCTATAAGCGGATGGAGAGACAATGACAACTTAGTCATTTTATCAAACATCGCTTCCATCTGCCTGCTCTGTTCCTCGAACTTCCTCTTCCATAGACCAAGCTGATCGGCGTGAGTATGACCGAGTGAATGGGAAGAATGGAGGTGTTACAGGTGTAGCAGGTCTAATGTACCCCCCATCAGGTGTACCCCCCGGTATAACTAACCTAGGTCTAATGTACCGGGGGTACATTTGACCTAGGTCCAATATACCCCCGGGGGTACTTTAGACCTAGGTTGGATATACCCCCTCCAGTTTCAATGTACCCCCGGGGGTATATTAGACCTAGGTCAAATGTACCCCCACCAGGTTCAAAGTACCCATAAATGGGAAACTAAACCTAGGTCTAATATACCCCCAGTATGTGTTACCAATCTAGTACTGATGTACCCCCATTGAAACTTTTTTTAATTATGACAATAAAAGTAATAATGAATAAAGTAAAAAATGAATAGAGTACAGGCCTGATAGACAGAACTGAATAAATTTTAGTTGTTTTTCTTTTTTATTTGCAATAAGCTGCCATAGTCATTCAGTTACAATGATATTTTCAGTTTAAATAGATAGAAAGAAAAAAGGATTATCATACAGAATTACAAAAAAATCATTATTAGATCCTCAAATTGAGCTTTAATTTATTCCCATAAGCATCAGATATGACCTTCTCTCCCAATATGTTCTTTTAGAATTGTTGGTGTAAGATTATCAATGAAACAAAGGGGGGTCATTTGAACCTAGAAGGGGTCATTTAAACCTAAGATCTAAATTACCGGGGTGTATATTAGATGAGGGGGGTAATTTAGAACTGTTACACCGGTACGAGTACAAGGCGTTGACATCAAGGTAAACTTTCCAATCACCAGTACTACCTGTAGCAGCCTGGCTCTTCTCGCCTGCCACTCTATATTTCTGGACGATCTCTTTAGCCTCTTACATTAATTAGTGCTATCATGATGAGAGATATCTATAGATGATAGTAGGCTACAGGCACCCGGCTTATATTAACGTTAGGGCATGCTATACCATCTTAGGAATGGAGAATGGTCAACCCTAAAATCTCATCTAAAGAAACATAACAACTGGATGTAATGGGGAGGCCGGTTAGTGAAATGAATGTCTATGTGAATATATATCACAATGTGAAATCGTCGAATGATGATCAGAAATCCATGATACTATGTCGTTTTTACTCAATCGTACTACTATTGCATAATTAGTTATATCTTGCTCAGAAGGGAGGTGCCCATAACGAAAATACAAAAATTGTAACTATGTACATAACTCGATAGTCGGTCACGCTATAATGGCCCGATTAACGTCTGGTTGATGATGATTGTATGCTAAAAATCGAAAAAGTTTAAATCTTAAAAATGTAATATCATATGAATTTGTATAGTTATATAAGAGTTTATTTAAAAATTGTTTTACCTTGAGTCTGTGAGATTATTAATGTATCTAACATTGAAATCAGCTCAATAAAATTTCTTTAAAAAAAAAATGCTGAACCCCCTGCTTATAAACAAGGGGTGGGCTAATACACGGGTATATACGGTATTTGATTCTGAGAAGACGTTTCCTTTGGAACACCAGGTAGCTACATTAAGTTGACACTAATTTTAAAGTTAAATAGATAAATAGTTAAATAGATCATTAGTTGACTTAATAATTGTTATTTCCAGAAAAGATGATGTCCTCACATTTGAGGGTATGTAACATCTGTACTCTTTGACTGGTGAATAACATCAGTAATGTTGTAGTATTCTCCATTAACTGGGGGAAATTCAGACTCTTAAATTAATGGATGAATAGATTTCAAATAACTGAGCACAATGTTGGGGTCCCAGGTCTGTGAGTACCTGGTCTTGTAGGTCGTTTAGTAAACATGTCTCCCTGAATCCATGTAAATTTCCCATTATGCCAAACAGGGCAGAATGGGCAGTATCGATAGATGTATAAGCAGGACCATCTGGTACAAATCCCACAACAATTCAATACCATGGTTTAGAGTCGAATTGTTAAAAGGAATTTGGTGGATACAGCAATATGTCTTCCACTTTTGGCAATAGGTCTTAATGTACTTCCTAGTCTTTAGTGACCCACCATCTCGGTAATGTTGCTTTGTCCTTGCTGATAGGTCTAGAACGTTGATTGATTTGCCTAAAAGTGTTTGAACTTTTTGTCCACCATCTCGAGGTAGAAGAGGATGAAGGGGTAGATCTACTTTCTAACTAATCAACTAGTATTTATGTCGGCAATGGAACAAGTTACTTGGACCGCCCAAGTGACCGCCAAGTTCCGGATGTCTCTTGACACGGTAGCCATAGAATTATCGCCTGAGCATGTGCGGCTTGTCTTGGTTGGACGCGATCTTGAACTTGGTTTTAGGCCACAAACTCCTAACCCACAGCACCTTAGAGGAAAAAGTTAGGGCCGAGAAAGTTCTTCAGTGGTACAATTCAGGTTACAGTAGAAAAAGACTATACCTGGTTCAGAAGTGGAGTCACGGCATCATCTCTTCGATCCAGAATCAATAACAAGGGTGCAACATCAGTTTTTCGGAAGTCGAAAAGACCAGCTTCTCTAGCAATCACTTGCTGAAATATTAGATATACACCATGTATTGCTTAGATATTTCAACAACTCTTATATATTGTAAGATGCATTGTCATGTGAATGGGCAGTCGCTTTTAATTAATGAGATGTTGAAATGTTTTTCATTGAGGCAGAGGTTTTTAAATTACATCAGTTAAGAAGAAAACAATAAAGAAATATGATTACCACAAGTTATCAATTTCAAGAGCAGCATTAACGATGGTAGCGCCATCCGCATATATATCACCAATTCACCATCAAATTCAGATAAATGTATATCATTAATACAAATATTAAAGAGCCAAGGTCCCAATGATGTTCCTTGTGCTACGCCATTGGGAATAATTAGTCAATAACAAATCCAAGAATATCATCAATTTTCCAAAATAAAAAACTCTTTAGATTCTTATAGATTTGTGATGATACCCAGATGACCTATTCTCAGGCAATCTTATAATTAGCCACTAAGTTTATCAGTATTAACATTTTCAGGAAAGCACGAGTGGTTATTCAGGGGAATACAGAGTTTCATTTTCTTGTAATACGCACCTTTTTCAGTGGAAAGAACTTATTAACTGTCATAGATCCCTCAGTAGCATGGTAGCACTGGTCGGGGTAGGACACTTTTGCATCATTTAACTGATTCGGTTATAGATTTTTCAATCCGAGCCCATTGGTCATTAATTGCTAATTCTTCCCTGGCATCAAAGATATTATCCCATATTAACTACTAGTCGCCATTCGGATATATTTGTATCCACATTGCAATAAGAGAAGTGTCTTACTAGTGTTCACTGTGAGAAAAATCGGATAGTGACAAACCTTGTCCTCTTATTCTGTCAAGGAAATTCCATGCACTCTTTTTATTGTTAGACAAATCTATATTTATATCACCAGTAAGACATATTTTGTTGTGAGGCCTTTTACAAATCTTATTTACTACCCGCACAATGTGACCAATTAATTGCATTGTTGAGATGGCTAATGCATTAAATACATTAAAATGGACGATTTGCAACAAAATAGGAGATACTTACTCGAACATTTTCAGCCAGTCGTTTGGCCATTTCTGACGAATTTTGAAACCTGATCATTGGACACTTTTTGAGGGATAGTAGAAGTCCTGTAAGTCCCTGTACTGTGCGATTAAGAGCTGATGTCGACCAGTTCCGTCCCTGTGATGTAACCCAAGAAATAAAGCTTTATTTGGGCCCTCCTCACTTCGCCATGGGCTTCATCCAGCACAAATTTTCATGAATGTGTATGGATAAACAATAAAAAACAATCCAAATGATCCTACTTTGAAACATGGGAAACCTTTGGGAAATTTATTCCATAGAGATATCTCTAAATTATAGTGATATCACTTAATCCGATATTTTGATATCACTAAATCCTTTAGTGATATTCGTAAATCCTTTAGAGATATATCTCTAAATAATTTACGCCTACTTGACGGCAGATGAAAAACCTCCACCAATATTACTTTTCAAGAGTGGAAAGTGGAAAGTTTCGAAGGTGACAATTATTAATAAAGTATTAATAAATATTACTAAAGCATTATAGTTGAACTCCGTTATTACTATACCTCGTGTCTAATACTGTAACTCATAAACATAAAATGTCAAGATGTCAATATGGAGTCAAGATTCATGGCTGCCCCTCGAAAAGACTTCTAACAATCTGATCGTAATCTCGTATGTAATCACGAATTTATTGACATTTAACATTTTTCGGGCCAGACCATCATAATGATAATAGTCTTTTAGTATGCTCAGGACTATACTTAGTCATTCGTTGTTACTGTTATTGTTACCCTACTATCAGGCTATACTTAGTCTCATGGGTTATTGTTAACGCCAGCTTGTTACAAAAACTGGAACCATATTTTTCTTTCATTTATAGCCGTAGTTTTCGGCTCCTCTATGTTTATAACTGGAACTTTATGAACTTGTAACTTCACCAAATTAATTGAATTCGATAAAGGCACTCGTTGGAGGAAATGATACTGCTATCATGATAGACGCAGCTACCTGTATTTGTATGTAACACCTATGCAAAAATAAAAGAATTCTTGAATTGAATTGAATTCAGTGCTGGCTGGCACTGTCCCTGATGTGGGGGACATGGGTTCGAATCCCCGACCCGGTGGAGTTTTCAAACTGCCACGTCTACCAATATGCATCGGTCAAAACTTCACACTGCTTTCAGAATGTCACGTCGGTCAATTGACCAAAATACATAATTATTAATAAAGTGTTTAGAAGTGTATCCTGATATATGTCTTTTGTTTCACTGAAGCTACACAAGCTGACATTGAAAAACATAATTACCTGACTGCAGCCAACTATATTCAGTGAGAATAAATGTGGGCTCACAGATATGTAGTCACCATAAAATTCCTGCAAATAATAAAGTCATTGTTGAGAGAGACATGCACATTACTTCAAAACAAACATATCTTCAAACGGACAGCAACGCATAGCACGCCATATCAGGCGCTAGTGATTAATATAGGCCTAATTATATGTAATTTAGCCTTTAACAAAATAATGTCAACGTGGGCTTGATAAAGGCTTTGAATGAAATAATGATCCACATAAATAGAGCAAAATTTAATAAAAACTAACCTGGACTTCACGAACTACTTCTTGATCATCAGCCTCAGCAAGAGTTTTAACGTCCTGTTTACTTATAACGTTGGACCAATCTGCAATGTAGGCCCAAGTCATTGACAAGTCAAACGAAATTCTTTAAAGCTGGAGTACTATCAACTCCGAAAGTAGAAAGGATTTGAAACAAAGTACTGTAGGCTACAATTTAGCTCCCTTCGGTACCATACGGTACCTAAATTTTAAAATAATAATAACTTAGTCTTAGAAATAACTGCTAACTGTTGAGACATCGGTCATCGCTACATTAGATGGAAGCTTGGAAACAATTTACTCACATATGTAGTATAATCCATACTTCGGAGACCTCAGTTCTTGGGACAAGAGCTCGACATTCTCACGTGTGGGTCGCAAAAATGATATACATTTTAAATGCTTCATACTTTCTCTCCCGGATGAATCGAGTCTTTCAAATAAATACACTTCTTTCTGCAGTATTTCTGACTGTGCGTACACCATACTGACAATACTAGTCTGGAAAATATGAACACATCAGATCTCAATTTCCATTTGTTTCCCTCTCCACTGATGATTGAAAACAAATACTCTAGCTGAGAAGTTAATAGGATATATTTCGATATTACTGGGTCCTACACAGACAAGTAGCCTAGCCTCTAGGCCTAATGTGATAATTTAGATTTACTATTCTTAAACTGTGAATCCATATTCAAAAATGAACTCATAGACTTGCATATCAGTATTCTATTTCATTCTCACAGCCAAGGCACAATTTGTAAATCTAGAACTAGAATGATTACACGGTATGTGAGGTTCAGGTTGACTACAATTTGCAAAGGTACAATGTCAAGGCCATCATACGATCCTAGGAAGGATACAATCTAATCTGTCTACGTTGATTTGTATACACCCCTACGTCAGTAAGAAAACTTCAAAAGGGAAGGACATGAATCTATACTGCACGGACACCCCCCCCCCCCCCCCCCCACACACACACACACACACTATTAACACTGCCACAGGCACAGTACTTTAGCCCTTTAAATTAGGCCTCAGCTGTGTGTCGGTGTTGCCATGATTTGCGGTGGGAGTGGTTTATTATGAAACGAAAAAACACAATAATACTGGGAAAACTTACAGTCTCTTTGTCCATTAGAAGGACTTTCATCCCTGGACCACTGTCATCTATCATTTTCGAAACATACTGCTTCACTGCAAGAATAACATTCATTTTGTATGAGTATTTGTACCAACGACCATCCACGTACTCAATACACCCCCTAATTTCGCTCAATTCTGTATTTCTCGCGAGTTCACGTGCTCCGGTGAGATCATAGCGCAGAGCTTTAAGCTAAAACTTTCGAACTAGCACCGAGCTATATAAAATGAAGCCACGCACGGTGGGCGGGGCTTAGCAGGTTTTACCAGTTAAGTTATTACTTTTATTAGTCAGCTTTTAGTCCGGACAGTCCACTCCTACCTTTATTAACTTAGGACAACCAATTTAAGGTTAGGTTTAGGGTTATTTTAAGTATGGATCATTTTCTATGATCGTGACAGCTCCACTATATATCCCCGCCTCCCGGCTACAACAGCCAATCAGAGATGCGAAGTCACAGAAGCCACTTTCAGGAAGCCGGTGCTAGCTCCTTGCCAATGCAGCGAAAATGGCGGCGAGTACTTCAAGCGCGGCAAGCGAAGTCAACAAAAGTAATTTAGGCTATGTAGACGGGGCCATCGTGCGGATTACCGTCGAAAACTTTTTGTGAGTATATGAAGATCATTTTATGTCACTAATATTTATAAACTTACTCATGTCATGGTCTGTAAATCTAAAATAGCTCGACGAATAGGTAGGCCTACCCATCCTCGCGGACATCACGTCGATCCTCTGGCCTATAGTTTCAACCATAGATCTATAGATAGCCCTCTGAGCTTCTCGCGAGATGCAGAGGCTGGTTTGCTGACGACTTCAAACAATAGCCTACCAATAATAATAAATACTAGTAGTAGTAGTATATTATATCAATCTATTTACGTATGTATTTGTTTGAATTATAAATAATGATTGTAAAAATGAAAATTATATTGATTTATCTTGAAGGCCTTCTTCAAATCTTGGAAGAACTGTGATGTCACAGAAAGTCGAAGCCCGGGTCGAAGCCTATTTCCGAATATGTAATTCTATTTAAATTGGAAATAGAAATATTTATATATATATATTATACTGCGGCTGCTACCAATGCCATCCCTCCTGTATGGAAGGAATGGCTTATACATACTTATTATAGTTCGTCTTTGTCTTTGAGCTATAGATACTATCTTAGAGTAATATCTACTCTGAGATACTATAGAGCATGGTCATGATGGTGCTGGTCTACGGCAGACTACGCGGGCATATGGATACGATTTGATATGATTTATTTTATATCATAATTAAATGTAGACCTACGGCTTGTTTCATGAATAATAACTACTTACTGCCAGTGATTAGTAATGGCATGAGTCAGTGAAGTGTTCTTGTAATTAGAGCACTCCCTATCACTGGTTTCGGGTACAGGGTTCGGCTATCGCTCCGCCATGAGATGCTTACGTAAGGACTAAGCTTAAAATTAAAGAATCTGCTCCGCCGCCTTGACACTGACCTAGTTTCGTCCTCCCGCGTAAAAGGGGATTGGGGTCACACTGTGTCCACAAAATTTGGCATAGCCATGATCCTCTCTACAGGCAGGCCTCTATCAATAGTCTCTATTCATTTCAGCACTGAGACACACTGCTATTGCCTCGGGAGGCTGGGCATTCGTGAATCTCCTAGTTGAAATAGATATATGATAAGAATATAAGAGGCAGACTTGGGCGACCACATATTTTTATTTTATTACGACATATTTTTATTTTAGAGTGTTGCCAACACTCTAAAATTTGAACCCACCCATCCTCATCCAAACTTACACTGTTGGAAGTTTGGTTAGGTTGAAGAAGAAGGAAGAAGAGGGGGATTGTGGGGAAGAGGTCACTAACGCCCGTCACGAGGGGGAGCCACCAATGCCTAAGAATGATAAATCATTCTAGCAGCCCGCCGGGGGTCGGGGGAGGGCACTCAGAAACATATGGGTTTCCATGCTCGTTCCCAAATTTAAGGAGAAGGGGTTGTTTTTTCAGGTCACTCCTTGAAACTGAACAGGCCCTACTTATTGTTCATGGGCAAAATATGTTCTTGTGCGATGGGTTCCATTGGGAACAGCAGAATGATACGTCTAAGAAAACTGTCAAAAACTGAACAAAGAAATCAGCAGATATTTGTGCTGTAGCAGGAGAAAGTGCAGAATCTCTGAAATAGTAGGCCTTACCCTGAACACCTTTGGTGTGTGTATCTACAGTGCTATCGGCACGATGACGTGTGTCGCCCTCTGACGGAAGCGGCCGGAACTGGTGGTCGTCTCCGGCTCCAGTAGAAGTGCCCCCGCTGTCGTAGCCTGGTTGTAGGTGTAGATGGACGGCAGCGTTGATGTTATGATGTATTCGGGGTGGCGGACCCACTACAAATTAATTAAAGCCTAGTCACATGCTTTCTGGGGATGTCTTTCGGGTGTGGAGCTAAACACGTTTCAATAGAATTTTTGTCTAAGACAGACTATCCATGAACCATCAATGAAAATTGACCTTTTGAGGACTCAATCATTGATTTTCATATATGTATCCCTTTTATATATTCTCCTAGATTTTTCAAAAAAATCCTAGCCAGGTAAAATTTCCTCGTTTTAATAGAAAAAGGGTATTAATTTCAGGGAAAAGTCCTTGAAAAGGGTCCGTTTTTTTAGTTGGGGAACAAGCATGGGAACCCACTTTGGTTCTGAGTGCTTCCCGCGCATTATAAGCCATACCAAGCACAACGGGAGCTGCATGTTGATAATTATCCCATGATTCAGAACTTCTACAACTAGTATTGTGAGCGAAGATACAGCCAAATAATTACCAAATCAATAGCTGTTGTAACAGTTTTAAAATTACCCCTCTATCTAATGTTTCCATTCCCCCTGAATATGTCTTTGCATGTAAAAGAACCATTGTTAAAATTCAAAAAGAGCAGTGTATTGCATCCTGTAAGCATGTTTCCTCTCTCGTTGTGATAGGATCAAATATCAGGGTTGGAAAAGTCGCTTTGAAAGGTGGTTGTCCTCAGGACAACCACTTTTCAAAATATGGTTGTCCGCTAACACCAAATAAAGGTGAAACCTGGTTGTCCACCTGACGCCCAAATATTCATAATTGGTTGTCCACATGGCTGACATGGGTGGTTTGGATAAGACTGCCTTTCCATTGAAGCGGTTTTTCATGCCGTGCGGCACTCAGCAAATAATCGCTCAC
This sequence comes from Sthenelais limicola, assembly GCA_942159475.1. Lineage (NCBI taxonomy): Eukaryota > Metazoa > Annelida > Polychaeta > Phyllodocida > Sigalionidae > Sthenelais > Sthenelais limicola. The sequence goes on along the minus strand of OW804096.1, from coordinate 107,065,786 downwards.
ATGCATTTCTATTGAACCATTTCCATAGGTGCGGGTCGTTGCCGCGCGGTAAAACGAATCACTCATGGCTCGATTTTTTTTCTCTTGCCGCACGGTAGCCAGTGTTCTCTGGGGTGAGAATTAAATCTGCTCACATTTTCCTCATGTTTTGAAAATAGTTTAGTCGCGCGGCAACCCGCCTAGCGGGTTGCCACGCGGCAAAAAGTCCTTGTCACTGCAAAATCGGGCCGCAGGATTTTTCCAACCCTGAATATATATGAAATTATGGTTTATTACGTGTGGTTAAAGCATTGTCTCTTTCATTGCAGAACTTATGATTCGTGTGAAGTGAAGCCTGGGCCCCATCTAAATATGATAATTGGGCCCAACACATCAGGCAAATCTTCTATCGTGTGCGCCATTTGCTTAGGTCTAGCGGGGAGGACCTCTGTCCTTGGAAGAGCCCAGAGCGTGGCTGAGTTTATAAAACATGGAAAACCGAAGGCCACAATTGAAATCGAACTGTGAGTTGAAATGATCTACAAGTCTCTAATATCTTTCTTCGTAATTGTAATTTTAATACTCTGTCATGGGTCTTATCTTTTTGTAGGAAACTACCATTATATAAAGTCTGACAGGTATTTAGTTGAAATTAGTGAATAATTCATTACAAGTTTGTTTCTCATCCTTTAAGGTTTAATCCGGGTGGCAGGAATTTGGTTATCAGGAGAGAAATAATGAGACCCAACAAATCGGAATGGTCAATAGGTGGGAAACAGTGTCCCCAGAAAACGGTATGTACGTTACATGTATTTCACAATCTTATCAATGAAGTATATCACAATCTTATCAATTAAGTATAGATTCCAAAGCCCAGATCGGTTCTCTTCATTTCCCTAGCTAAAGAACGACTTAAAGAAACTGGCAAGGCAAACAAAATGTGATCTTCAATGAAATAAAAATGAAGTGAACTGACAGGACCTTCAGCAGACATGGCGAAACTTGCCGGTCCGCGGTCACAGACCGATGAAATACATAGATGGAATGTAGCTAGAGTTCAGTCTGTCAAAGGGTTATGCATCAAGGTTGTGGCGGGAGACCGTGGGGCCTCCATTGCCCCAGAGAAGTCAAACCACTCTGATGTTGGACTGAGTGGGTTAGTGGAGTCGGTCCAGGGGGTTAGTGGACTCGGACCACTGGGTTAGTGCACTCGGACCACTGGGTTGGTGGACTCGGACCAAACCATACCAGACAAAAAATAACCCTAAACCTAACCCTAAAATTGGTTGTCCTAAGTCAGTAAAGCTAGTAGTGGAGTGTCCGAAGTAAAACTGACTAATAAAAGAATTACTTTGACTATATACCTATCATAATAATGTTCTGCCTAAAGCTATGCCTGGTCCGAGTCCACTAACCCACTGGTCCGACCTTACCCAGTCCGAGCATACAACGGTCCGAGTATACAATGGTTCGAGCCCAGAACGGTCCGAGTTCTCCAGACCCCCCTCCATTTTGTATGCACTTAGCGAATCATGAACAAAAAAGTCCCCCAGCTACGGCGATCTAGCAGTCATGTCATGTCAGTCAGCAGAGCTGTCAGTCAGACGAAGAGAGGATAATTTCTTGTCACACAAAACGGTCTGAATTGTTCCAAATAACAAGAATGGGACCGTCCCATACTATCAAAGCTTCATTGGGATACTTTTTAAGGAACTGTATTGTATCAAAAAGATCAAATTGCAGTAGTTTTGGTTGTCATCTACCATAGAATTTTAGCATCAGCGAGTGGGCCTTCACTTATTAGTTTCCATTCTACATCAATATACTTTTACAAAATCAAAGATTAAAATTCCATTATACGGGGGACCTATTCATTTGGAGCTATAGGTTTAGTATTTCCAGAGAATTTAGGAGAAACGATCGGGCCTTCTGCAATGATCTGGCTAGCGAATCGGATACAACACACTTGACTGACTACCACACGGTGATCTACCAGTCAGACAAGCTACTCAGTGGGATCTCGCATCAGTGTCATAGAAGAACGGACAATTTGCAATCAAATAAAAGTTTTTCCAGCTTTCTAGGCCTATTTGAAGTTAATCTAACCTTTGTTGTTATCTAGAAGTATTAGATTTCAATCTGCATTACCAGAATTCATGAGAAGCAATTGGTGATGGAAGTTACGGTAAAATGTAAACAATGTGGGTCTACTCTTGTGGTGTTGTCAGTGACAAGTGGCGTGTTTGATTCGCTATAGGATCTTTTTTCATGGTGGGTCTACATTGATATACTTAAGCATAATAACTTTTTTTAATGTTATTATACGGTAGAACCTTTCATTTTGAAGCTAATATCTATTATTTCAAGAGAAATTAGGGTGAACGATCGGTGGTGCATTAATACACAGTTTGACTTCTGGTGATCAGGCTTAGCTGCCGGACCTATACTTGTTGTATGCGCCAAGGGTGGCATAATCTACATGTTATGCACCACCTTGACCAAGTTTGGCATACAATGCTAAAGGTAAAGGCAACTAGAGCACAGGGGTGTAATAAACGGCGGACCGATGAAACTCAAGGTTTCATCGGTCCGCCTGTCCGATAAACTGCGGTAAACTATAATTGGTTGTGTTTGGAATTGTCAGACATATCACTATTTTGTTCCCGAATATTTCAAAGGGTCTTGAAATATTCAGGAAATAAATAGTGACATTGCAATCAACACCAACAACTAGCTACAACTTGGCTTGATCTTTCTTGCCAGCAAAATAACCATATTCAAAATTACACCACTAAGAATTAAGCCTCAGTGAAACCCACACACACAATCCTGAACACAACCAATTATAAGATCGCAAGCTGGCCAGAGTTATTTCAAGCCAGGTCTCACATTGGTGTTACACCCATGTCTGTAACTGGAGTTACAGATGTACAAGATGGCTACTCGTGAGGTTCAGTCAGTATCGAAAATGCTCATTTCTAAAACATAGCAAGGCCACATTTTTGTGTAATAATGCCAGGGTTTGATAATGTGATGTGATACTGCAGTAAGAACCTGAAAATCGTTGAAAATTTCAAGGCCATTAAATGAATTCCAACAGGATTCAAACTACTCATTTTCCAGGCTCTGAACTTTTTATTTGTTATTTATGTTTCAAAATATACGAACAACTAACCTATAAAACACTGTTATTTTTCGTTATTATTGAGTTTGGTCCGGTGAAAACTTGTTCGGACAGGTGAAATTGTGGTGAAACTACAATTTTACTGGTCCAAATGTCCAGTGAAACCTCAAAAGTTTTCGCCATGACTGCTTCAGGCTTCTCAAGCAAAATAGTCAGAACGATGGAACAATGCTTTACAATATATTTTACAAGTATTGTTCTATATATCCCAGATAATTACCAGACCTAACATTCTGAATCTTAGATTCTTAGATGATTGGTATCACCAAGGCAATCAAAATCGTCCGAACAGGAATTAACTTCTGTGTGAACTCATAACTTGTTGACAAGATGTAATATACTTAACACTTATTACATTTAGGTGGAGGAAACAGTGTTTCGAAAAAAGATACAAGTTTCCAACCTATGTCAGTTCCTTCCCCAGGATAAAGTGGCTGACTTCGCCAAAATGACACCCCAAGAATTACTTGAAAATACTGAAAAGGCGGTGAGTATTACCAGCAGACCAAAGTTTCGTGTTTATTGTTTTTTCTTTTCTTTTAAGTTTCGTGTTCATTATTTCTTCTTCTTTTTTTATTTGAGTAATTGTTTTGCAGTAATTAAATATCTCTCTTAAGTATTGTTCAATGTATATTTAAATGCATACGCCGTTATTCGTGCCGAAAATATTTAGGTAGAGGTACTTCATTTTCGTAGCCGTATATCGTGTAATGTAAATCTTATCTGGTAAACCACTTCACAGTCCGGCGAAGATAATATGTACGAGAACCACCAGACGTTAAAAACAGCACGAGAAAAATCCAGAAGTCTAGAGCGTGCTGTACAGAATACTTCGGAGATATTAGAGCGGGAGAAACAGAAAAATGCTCGACTCGAAGCTGATGTAAAAAATTACCACGCAAAACAACAACACAGAAAGAAAGCGGAGATGTTACAAATGAAATTGGCATGGGTGGTAAGATTTTGATGTTCTTTTTAAATTGTAATTTTTTGTTTTGATCTGTAATTAGATATTTCTATTTTACGTTAATAAGTTCCCACAGCACCTGGTTCAATAATCCAGACAACGAGAATCCTTTCATGTATTTTGTCATCCGAGAAGTCGGGTTTGTAATTAATTTGAAAATAAATCTTTATCAGTGACTTAAGAAATTTGATCGTTTCACTATAAAGGTCTACGAAGAAAAGCGCAAATTCTACACCCAAGAAAAAGAAAGAAAGGATGCCATGGCCGCTCAGTTAAAGGCGCTTCGAAAAAACAGTGAGCCATTAAAGCGAGAGCTCCAAACTGTTGAGACGTCGCTTCATCAGATTGAAGCGAAGATGAAAACTGTGGTAAGAAAATATCAACGTACAAAATATATATAAGAATCTCATATCAAATAGCGGGGTGCGAAAGGGTCATTCATGCCTTTGTCTGCCTAGTCAATTGACCTCTCGCCGACGTACTTACTCAGACCGCCGACGTACTAATTTACATGTCCTGCAGGAGGAGGAAAACACATATTAAGACGAACCTCACCTGGCACTCGGAAGCTATCTCTCCAGTGCTAGTCGGTATGTTACCACAGGGATGCAAGTTCTCAGATTATCAACTGAATTCAGATATATGGAAAAGTCGGCAAATGTCCCATACAATACACTAAATTGACTGATAAATACCAAAATTTTCTCGAGATCTCATTTGACAATATTGCCGTTGATCATCTTGTGTAACACCAACAAATGTAGGCAGTTTGAGTAGAGGTCGTACACACTCCAAAGGGGAGTGATGTGTAGAGATCTCTATCTGAGTGTTCTCACGGGCCCCGGAGGTATCGGAGACTGCCTATCCCTGCTGGGGGAGAGGCGGCCTCAGATCATATCTGAAGTGAGATTCCAGATATTTCCGATAGTCTTTAGTATTGAGTCAATGGGGCTCACGGAAATATCCGAGTGCCTCCGCTCAAGAACTCCGGTAAGGACGCAGCAGGTGGCAATCTTATACACCCCTTGGTCTGACCCATATACCCACCGCTAGTTAGGCTGCACTAGCTTACAAACACATGGTCCTTTTAATGACATGTGCGCTTTTATGTACCTCCCCTTGGACCTTGTAAAATCTTCAGAATATTTTACCTTACCCGACTTGCATCCCTGGTATGTAGTATCTCTATATTTAAGCTGATATTCCTTTAACTCTTTCATATTTATTTAATCTGTGCGCCAACATATAATTTTATGTGACTTCATCAATTAGTAACTGTTCTTGGTGCAAACATGCATGTCCCAATTTTCAGTACAGTTTTTTTTTATTTATCATGATTTACAAAGAAATTGGAAAAAAGTATACATGGGGAACAAGGTTCAGAGGTCAGATAAAATTATCTATTGGTATATTGATTAAAAAAAAAAGATTTGATTTGAAAACGTTCATTTCATAAATCCACATCTTTTGGAATTAATCCATTTTCTCACTAGTATGAGGGAAATTAGACGGGAGAAATATGACACCCTTATTGAATTAATGTGCGTCATAGTGAGGTTAGTAGATTCTACTAATATAATGTCATCATGATGAGGAAAATAGGTGTTTTGTGTCTCCTTTGTCTGCTATTTAATGTACGGCAATATGGCGTCACTGCTGCAAATAATTAAAATTCTAGAGGACTTTCTTTATTTTGTGCCACAACAAGTTTTTGTTTGCTCGATAGTTCCATTTATATCACGCCTTTTCTTCTCAACCAACAAATACCGTTATATGCTATAATGGCAATGTGATTATTCTGATTGAGGTGAACGTCCCCAGCTCAGATTTTGACCATAGATTAACAGTTAGAACATGGGATAATTTTTGTAATCATCTTTCCCTAATGCCATTGTCTTTCTTAATAATGCGCTGATCTGTCAAAATGCTGTAAATTATTCACATTTATAGGTATAGCGTTGCCATGCTAAGTCGCGTGAGACTGGCCACTGTAGAGGTCCAGCATTTTTGTCTGTCTTAACTCGCATAATAATTAAAGGTAATTAAAGGTATGCTAGTGGGAGGAGCAGGGGGTGCTAGGCGAGAGGTTAATTTTGCTCCATCCTGATTTATGTTTTTCCATTTCAAGACGGAGCTTGTAAAGGACCAAGCCCGATCTGCGGCAAACCGGAGCAAAGATATCGAAAAGGAATCGGATAAAATACAAGAAGTTCTAGATGTTGTAAAAATGAAGAAAACAGAAGAGATGAAGCGTCGGAAGCAACTCGCTGAGTTCAAACAGCATTTAAGAACGTTAGAGGAAAATCTGGCTCAAGTTGACGAATCAGAAGATATTCAGGTATAACTTCACTATTATCAAATATTTCACTATTTTAGAAATGTATTGGGTTTTTTACAAGTGCACATATCCGAGAAAAAAAACTCCAAATTATTGTCTCATTTGAATATCAGTATCACATGTATGTATGTTACTGACGGCATTTAAAATGATTTTGAAGTACTTCGTAGTAATCGTAGCTATTTTCATCTAATAATCTGGTTATGCTTTTATAGGGGATGCTTGAGGATGTGAATCAAAATATGCGTGAAACTAACGCAGAAATGAATGGCATTGCAAATAAAGGAGACCAGTTAAAGGCGGAAATCAACGCAACCAAGCGCGAGATCAATGGTAATTGTTATTTGGATATGTCAATGATAAAGTTAGGCTTTGTCCAGCACGTATTTCCTTAATGACTTAATTTGTTTACGTTTAAAGGCCGCTTAAAAGGCCGTTTAAAGGTTGCTATGAATACCTACCTGTCAATCATTCCCTGACTAACTGTTCTCATATTTACAAATATTTCATGAAGAAACTGAATTTGCACTTTTCTATTTATAAAGATATAACCAGTATCATAACATTATCATCCTATTAGTTTCCCATCCTTTAATAAATGCATTCTAAAATTGTGCTGTTGCAACTGCTCTAGTTCGAGTAAAATATTATTTCGGAGTGATTCTCTTAAGTTGAATTTCTGTTAGCTGAATATCTCTCTCCTCTAGGTCACTTTAGGCACACAAAACAAAAGGCCTGAACATGTGGGGAAAGTTATTGCTGTACACCAGCCTTGTTACCTCATAAATATCTGTTTTTCAGGCTTACAGAATGAACTTGCCAGAATTCAAGATTTGAGTAAGCAGAGACTAAACTTGCTCCGAAGCCGTCATAAGGATACATACAATGCTGTATTGTGGCTACGGGAGAACAAGCATCGTTTTAGGGGCACAATTCATGAACCTCTTATGCTGATAGTAAGTAGACAAATTGAAGACAATGTTATAAAAATTGGTAATTATGTGTATCATGGACGAGAGCGCTACCACGACTGAGCTGTGCAAGGTCAGATAGAACTTTCCACCATGTCTCACCTGGCAACCACTGTTGTTGCCATGGGTAGAGAAATGTACAGTGGCCGTCAACGCGTTTCTAAGTAACTGTTGTTGCTGTTTTCTTGACATCACAATGGGCCACTTCATATATTCTGCCACCAGTGCCTACCATTGACTGCAGCATTAACCTCTACCACTTAGCGCATGCCCAATTCAGTTTACCCACCTGGGCTATGCAGGCCAAACCGTGCGCCCTCCACCCTGGCTTCCAGTGAACAGCTTTCTATGGCGCCACTGTCAATTTGTGAAGTGGCCTATAGGATGTGCGTAAGCTGCTGTATGCCAATGTGGGCGTGGTTTCGACCCCCAAGGGTCTCACCAGGCGCTAGCGTACTCCTGACATCCCCAACAAATGGGAAATCATATCTATTTCTATCATGAACCTGATTCGATGTGCTCAAAATACACCTAAAGCAAAATCGAACTGGGAGAAGGAGGACAGAAAATGGATTTCCAGACTAAAATCGCTCACTCCTAGCGGATTTAATATTTTGGATTAAATACCCGTCAGAATCCACCCGATATTACACGACTGTCACGTTTAAAATGTCATAGAAATGGTTGATTTTGCCGTAATTATGAATTTTCGTTATTTATTATCAAGGGCTTAATGAGATCAGTTCATATGGTACATCAAAGAATATGGGTAGTAATGGCTACCAGACCAACTAAAGGAATCCAAGTAGAGGGGTCCCTTCACCTATTCCTATTCCTACCCCACCCCCCTTTCATATCCTTTTTCTCCCAGAATTCTAGCTTTTGTGATATTGTACATATATATATTGTTGATATGGGCAACGATGGGGCAGTGGCCGTAGGGGTGAAGGGTCTATGTACGTCCGCAAGTCCACCCGTCCACTGGGAAGCACAGGTGACTGGATGCAATATGTGCCTGTTTAGCGGTGTAGGTCAAATGGATGTATGCGCACAGTGGTAGAGGTTAATTCCGCACTCACTGACAGCGGAATATGTGAAGTGCCCTATTGTTTCCAGGTACTACCCTCCTGAACACCCCCTCTTCCCCGAACCTCCCACCTCTTCTCACATAATTTGAAAGGTGTAATAGGTCGAATTTTTGGTTTATATCGCAACTATTTATAGCCAGCCGATTAGAAAACATGAATACCGCGGTATTTGATATTAGTTTAAACACTGTATATATATGTAATATGTATCCTAATCTTTCCAGATAAATGTGTTGGATGCAAGGTTCGCGAAGTATATAGAAGCTCATGTTAATTTCAACGACATGATAGTATTTGTCTGCGAAAATCCTGACGATAGCGAGCTCTTCCTCAAGTGTGTGCGTGACGAGCAGAAACTTCAGATTAATGCAGCTCTTGCTCCCGGCAAACCTGCTGCCGAGTTTCACCCCAAGATACCAATCAACCACCTAAAGTGAGTGCAGGGTTTATGGGGCCCACGACCTTTGCATAAACAAAAGTATCATATCATTGCACAATATCTTGTAAATTTATATTAAAAGTATATCTCCCTGATCATATATATGATATATCATGACTGAGTAAATAATATGATTGCATCGATTGACTCCCAGCTGGTTGAATCACTCAAAGTAAAGTCTGAAAGATGACGCGTTGTCTACAATTTAGTGAAGAATAATATAGATCTGTTAAAAATCTATACTTTTACTAAGGACTAAGAATTAGAATATGTCAACGTTGAAGTGGATTTATGGATGTACACGGAATGATTGAGTTGTATCCGGCATTCTGCATGTTGTTAGACAGGTCATTTGCACTCACCAACACTTCTCCCGTGTGCTAAATCTGGAATATAATACACGGATAATTATGTCAAATTTCTGGGAGAATGGTTGAATTGGTTACCAACCTCTAATAGAAAATCTAATTGCAATCGATAATATTACTTTCATGAATTCGATCACCATAATTTTTTGATTATTTTTTGACATTGACAACTATGAACCTGATTTCAGGAGATTCGGGTTTGCATCATATTTACGAGAACAAATTGACTGTCCAGATGGAGCCATGTCCTATCTATGTAGTTTATATTACATTCATGGCGTGCCTGTCGGGAACGATGACACAAAACGCAAACTGCAGTCGTTGACAGAGCAGGTGCCTGGATTAAATCGCTTCTTCACCAATCATCACTCCTATGCTATCAAGCGCTCCAAGTATGGAGGCAATGCGTCGACACGTTGTACGGAAATCAAGTAGGGATTTATTTCTACAGGGAGGTAGACTAAAAGGGGTTTAATATTACTTAATAAATGATGTATATAACAGGAGACTAAGTAGCCATGGCAGTGACTTCGAGGCGTGCCACAGCACCAGTTTGTTGACAGGAAGCGCAAATTATGTAGACTGAGATACAACACTTCCGGTTGCGCGTTATGACGTCAGTAGACATGCAATTCCAAGCAGCTTTACAAGCGTTTTCGGTTGGGTAAGTTAAACTGTTTTAACTTTATTTGTGTCTTTTTTCGAGAGATTTGTTCTCGAAACTTGTTATCTAGGAGTGGTAGGTTGCAAACCACCTTTTCAACTCCACTTTACTGAGACAATTACCTAATGGTCGTGTTTTGTCTTGTTTCTTGACAGATCCGCACATTGATGCCCAGGAAAACATGGATCAGCTTGAGAGCCGGCATTCTTTCAGACGTTCCAACTTCAGAATATCTAAGAACTTTTAACATGGGGTCAACAGTTTCCCGAAAGGTCAAAGAAACTGTAGAAATGGCGGATAATGTTCCTAACCATAGGGATGATACTGTTATCGAAGGCGCCAATGGTGGAACTGACGTGAAGGCTCAAACCTTCACAATGGTGGACATGGAAGCAGATCTCCCGCCAAAACTGACGCTAATCCAAGATGGTGCAGCAGCAAGGCCCGCAACCACCCAGCAGAATCCTAACTTTGCAGTGCCACATGAATCCGATGAATATCAATCCTATGAATAATCAGAACTTTGGATTTAATGGTTTTTCCTCTCCTCAATGGTCATACGGTTATCAACCGCAGTTTCCTCATCCTAATGGTTAATTTCCGTAGCCAAACTTTTTTCGGTCAACCTCGGTCAACCAGTGGAACTGGAGGCCATCTCAAAACCAGAACTGTCCACCTAGTGCTAGGAAGTATCATGAGATGTCGTAAGAGGAGGATTATTATGAAGAAGAGAAGGAACCCTCTGGTAAGAATTCGGATCAGTTGTTGGCTCTAGTGGCTAAGTTAGGAGGAAACTCTTCGGCGTTGGAGAGAAAAGTTCTACCCGACCTAGAGGAGAACGAGGATGAGGTCGTAGGACCGCCGATAAAAGAGGTTCTAAAGGCGGGGCTTGATAGATAATTGCCCAGACCTACTAGAAGTAAAGGATTTGATCACAGCTTACCCCAGACTGGAGAACATGGATTGGCTGAGGGTTCTGTTAGTGAATAACATCATTTTCGACGCTATTGGCAAAGACCTTAAGGACAATGATAAAAAGTTTCAGTACATGCAGAGAGTCAGGGCTTCTGCTCAGAGATGCGCTGAGGCTACAGTGTTTTGTGTCGCAGGAAATGAATTCAAGGCAAAAAGAAGCACTTCAGAAAGCGGTAGATCCGAGATATCAAGGGGTGTTTACGGCAAAAACTCCGTCCACCTCTGAATTCCTCTTGGGAGGTAATGTCAAGGAAAAGATGGACGACTCAGACACAGCCTTCAAAGTGACGAAAAGGCTTGAAAAGAGTCAGCCCACGAGAGGCACAGGAGGCAAATGAGGGTGTGGTGGTCCTCGCATAGGTGGCGGTCACATGGGGAACATGCAGCAAAACATGATGCCTCAAATGCCTATGAATGGTTGGCAGCAACCCTTTGTGCCTAGATTCCTGCAGCAGCAGCCACAACAACAACAATTCCATCCTTGTCAACAGAATTTTCAGCCGAGCGGGCGGCGCCAAGCAAAAGTAAATGTGGTGAGTCCCCTATATCTCTATTGCGGATAAATTATTTGTGTGGCAAACTATTACCACCGATCCGTGGATCTTTGAAGTAGTAACTGGAACTTCGATCCCTTTGGATCAGGTGTGCCACCACCTAGCACACCTGAGATGGGACAGCTCATTTCGTGGCACTTTACAGACTACGCATAACCAGGCAAGACGTACACCGGGTTCGGCTCACCGAATTTCTTCAAAATATCTTCTCGCCTCCGGATTTTACTCTTCTTTCTTCGTCATTCGCTTGGTAATATATTGCTCACCCATCTGCCGTCCCGTTGAGGCTTGTTGTGTAGGCATTTTTGGGTAATTCCTCGTGTAGCTCAGCTACAACTAAAGTAGGTGATTCTCTTCCATAGATCAGGTCTCAAGTATCTGAGCCTGAAACCGTCGCTCTTGTCGAGGAGGCCCTAAAAGACATCAGGGTCTCTATTGCTCTGTCTTTTATAACCATCAGGTTATCAACAAGAAACGTTGTGAATTTATGGTCCCCTATCTAAAAGAACAGTACAAGGACATGGCCAATAACTTATCTTGGTTCCCTACCACAACCTCAAATCTGCTAGGAGATTTGGAGGCAAACATGAAATCGCTGGAGGCCAGTAAAAAGATTTCTAACATCATCGATACCCAACCCTCTACTTACAAAGAGTCTAACCAAAATAAAGGAAAACAGAAACTACTCAATCTACTGACGATCCTATTCTGTGCCCTGTAAAGTGTGTCCTTGAATATGTAGACAGGGCTGAAGACATTCGCCAAGGAGAATTACTCCTTAGCTATATTGGGCCCCATAGGGCAGTGGCACGCTCCACTGTATCCAATTGGACAAAAAGGACTGGATATGGCAAGTATCGACACTGACGTGTATAAAGCACATAGCATGAGATCGGCAGCCACTGCTAAGGCCCTGGATTTAGGAGTAAGCATGAATGTTTTACTTCGACAAGCATCTTGGAGCAATGCTCGCACATTTGCTCGTTTTTATCACAAGAAAATTGACAGCGTGAAAAAAATCGGTTGGTTATACCATCTTGAGAAACAAGAATAATGGTGGGAAAGTTGTGATTGAAAAGAAAAAGAAATAAAATTTTGTTGTGTTTGAAGTGGAGACTTGTTGATTTTTCGCTGCTCGATATATATATTATTCAGATCCTTTGGATCACTTATTTATTATATTATTGGTTTATTAGAGAAACTACAAAGTCTCACAGAGTCTAGAACCACTTCCGTGGTGGCCAAGACATAATTTTACAGTTAACTGAGACTTACCTGTAAGTTAAGGTTTAATCTGGAATTATGTCGAGGCCATCACGGTAGTGGTGAGACTATGTGCCCGCCCGCCCCTCTTGCTATTGCAATAGACATGAACGAAACTGGTGGGTACTCTCTGTTTTATAGTTTTGAATTATGTATTTGGGACAGTAGACCTGATGATGTCTCGTCCTAGTCCTTTAGGCATATTTTCTGGTAAAGTCAACCCTCTTCACCTTTAAAACCTGACGTCATAACGCGCAGCCGGAAGTGTCGTATCTCACATAGTCTCACCACTCAGTTAACTGTAAAATTGCGGCCATACTTATTCATCACGCCAAGTGTTCTTAAGAATTCTAACGATCCATCAATCGTGCCAAAACATTTCAGTTATGACCCAGAATCTTTTAAACTTGAAATGGTGTAATGAATAGAGTAGATAAAGATCCTTAGCACATTACTATAAACGCATACCTATCAATATTTACCCAGTACTAAAGATGTAACTCACATCCATTTTAAGATAAATTCTGTACGGTGTTTCTAACATACCTATCCACCTAAAACACAACACGTGGATGACGTCACGGCGGTACCTCTATCTAATATAGATATTATGATTAGTAACATTACATTTCAACTACTCCCACAACCCTATGTGTTGCTCATAAAAATCTAAATTTTAATTCAACTTCCTACGGTAAGTCTCTAAAAATTATAAAGTATAAAATCTAAGGCCAAATAAACAATTATTCAAACCAATTCAATTGTCCCTTCTTACAGAGAGGCTAGTCTCCTCACAGTTATGATGGACAAAAACCAGGAGAAGGAGCTAACAACTCAAATAAAGGAAAAGGCGAGCGCTCTTGTTCAGAAGGAAGAGGAATACCGAAACCTCCAGAGCAGCCACAAAGACTTAGAAGCCCGGATGAACCAGCTCAGGGCTCAAAAGGTACTCTTCTGCATTTTTGTAACTAAAGTATGATTTGCGTTGTGGGGTAAGTATACACTGTCTCTTTATTCACAAATCTAGCGGCAGTAATCAGAGAGCACCAAGCTCGATCCACAATTCCACTTAATTTTGCCAGCAAGGAGGTTTGCATACCTTTTTGCTACTGTTGATGCAATTTCTATATAGACCCATGGTTATAATGTCCATTTGTAAAATATTCGCATTTATTTTGGACTTAATGCATATTTTTCAGAAAAAACTAAATGAGCGCAAGGACAGCAAGCGATCCCTTCAACAAAAAATAAATATGAAGCAACAAAGGTAGGAACCAACTCTTGTTCAAAACAGATTAATAGACTAATAAGACTAATTGTGTGTGATCTCTTGTTTTCCTGTGTACCAAGCTCTGACCAATCACTGTTCTCTTTAGTATAAAGCGGCTCGAGGATGCTTCCACCAAGATAGAAAATGAAGAAGCTATTGCAAGGCAGAAAATCGAGAAAATTAACCAAAGAAAAGTTGTATTGATGAAGGAGTTAATGCAATTCACGTCCACCTGCCAAGAATCCAGCTTTGAAAAGGTATGTTCTTGTTTTAATATTTTAAATGGGTTAAAAATAAAAGAAATGAGCATTTATTCTCAGTGAGCTATACATTTTGTATATACACATGTACATGTACCTCCATGCACAGGCGTGGTGTTTTCTTTTCTTTCCTTAAAGATAGCCTATACACAATTTATAATCATTTTCTCAGGTACGGGCGAGTTTGAAGCATGCAGCATCTAACTACAGGTACCAGGTGTTAAAGGGACGGATACATGATGAAGACAAAGACCTGCACAAACTCGAGGTACACATCTTAATTGGTTATGACACTCAGACGCTCTCGATGCGGAGTTCAGTGGTGGAGCACTAGGGGTTCCTAAGCGTTCCTGATACCCTCAGGGAACTCAGTTTATTTATTAAGCTTGAGTGTTACCTGTAAGACCATGGATCCCGCGGGTCATTAAAAATCATTAAATTCAGATTTTCCTTTTTAATGATCATTAAAAGTCATCAAATTTTGTATGTTGTCCTTTAAAGTCATTAAAAGTCATTAAATTGGACAACCAACCCAACTATGTCTTGGTTCCAATTCAGTCGAACCCTCTTGACCGGGCAATCAACTTCACACTATTTCTACAGTGCAGCAATACTATTGTACTGTGTTTATTCTATAATTTAGAGGTTCGCCCAGACAGTTACAAAAAGACATGCAGGTCTTTTGTTTTGTTTGGAGTTATGCCTGCAATGTCTGCCTACCAACAGATTATTGTCTGAATCAGATTCTATGGAAAATTGACCATTGTCCCCTCCCATTTTACACTAGTATGTTCCAAAATGTTCTCAAATTCCCATTTGTCAGAATTATTGTTGGTCATGCTGTGTAAGACATACCAGCTGCGGGCACCTTAACAACAGGGTCTCTGCTGGGCCTGAAAAAGCCTTAAATTGAAAAATGGGCATTATGGAAAATCAATATAGGCCTTGAATCCTGTTGTGATCTATCTAATGGCCTTGAAAATTTCGAAAATTCTTTTTCTTACTTTAAAAAGTCAGTAAATGAAAAAAAATTGATCTGAGCGCCATAGAAGCATTATCTTAGCAAGGGCTTGAACATTGGAAAGCTCTCAAAAACCTGATTATCACACAACTTACAATGGTTTTTTTCAAGCCCATTTATAAATAGCCATGCAGGGGAAAACTTGTGTTCATTCTGACTATTCGAACATGAAGCCTTAATTGACCAGTTAACATGACTTTATTTGGTCAGTAAAAACGATAGGAATTGGTCAGTAATTTTGATATTGTCTGGGCCTCGGGAACCATGGTTATACAAGACAGTGTAACCTGGGCTGTTCTCCTGCACATCAGTCGTGTCTTATCTAATTCCAAGGCTCATTCCTCCTGCGCACTTGTAGAGTGGTGAAGTCTCTTCTCACACATGCACATTCTGTGGTTTTCAGTGATCAGTCTGCCCTTTCTTCCCCCCCCCCCCCCCTGTCCATGCGCGGTTGTAGGGTGATCTCTCTCCTTGCTCCCTCTCTTCTATCTAGCTCTTCCCCCACGCACGCACACATATCTCCCTTTCTCTCCTGCATACTCTGGTCTTCATTGATCAGTCTGTCTCCTCCTTACGATAAAGAGTTTTAACATGCTTTTCCCCCGTCGACACAATTAATTACTATGCCAGTGTTCTGGCAATAACAAATAGCCTTAGACGAAAGAGCCTCTGGCTGATCCTTGCTTTTAATATACCTCGGACATTATTCTGCAGTTGTAGTATACTAGAATATTGTGTTCTTTGTAGAGAGAGTTCGAAGTCTGCAAAGAGCAATTAAAGGACGCAAAAGAAAGGGCTCGTGAGCTACTGAAGAAGGCAAAAGTGGAGACCAACACGGCTCAAAACGAAGAGTTAAGCCATGAAATGCAGAAGGTAAAGAAATGCACATTATTAGTACGGTGTTCTTGGTATTAACCTTAGGTCTTTGGACCCTCATTTAAGGTACAATTGATTGGAACTAACGAAACTATGAGATAATTTGCTAGCACACAATCTCCTTTTATTCCAGTTTTTTTTTTAAGGTTTACATTTCATTCGAGTACATATCGCGGGGAGTTTACGCTCCCGAATAATAATAAAAATCGCTATTTTTATTCAAAATACATGGCCAAGATGTTGAAATTAAGAAAAAGCATGCTTTTCTACCCCTAAATATGTGTTTATATCAATATCAGTCTTTAAATAAGACAGATATGAGGAAAACTGTACTGTTATCAATAAACAACAATTTTCAGCATTTCTCTGCGCCTACTTGACAACTCGAGATGCGCGGAGTGGCGATCGATTAACAATCCTATAGCTTCACAGATCAGCAGGGAAAGGGAGGGGGTCTTTATTTTTTTAAGGGGATTTGGGGGGAACTGTTTTTTCCTTGGTCCTTGGTCTTGTTATTTTTTTAAATGATATTTGTATACTTGTACATTTTACTCTTCATCTTTGAATGAATATAAGGAACCAATTGCAATTTTAATATTCAATCATTCAAGTTATGTTCCTATTGTTAACAGGCTTTCAGTGTATTGCCAAACACTGTTGATGAAATAACAGTGGCAATACACCAAGTGACAGCGCGTGCTGAATGTACTTACAACACAGACGAGAAGGTACATTTTTAACTGATTTCCATTGGGGAATGAAATAGTTTGATTCGTATTATTGTTTCCATTTAATGTGTGAACATTGATTCTAAAATTTGTTTCCCACAGACTGAGATAACTTTGCAATTTCGCCATAGCTTTGCAGTAACCACTTATAACGCCTTTCCATCTCCTACAGGTCGTAGATGACTATAATAAAAGGAAAAAAGAGATTACGAAGCAAGCAATTGAGCTCACTAATCGTGAGGAGGCACTTGAACGCCACCAAGCGGAAGTCGAGGAAGTGAAGGCCCGCTGGCTGGGGCCCCTTCAGAACCTTATTGAACGAATAAATACGAACTTTTCATACTTCTTTTCCTGTATGAAATGTGCTGGAGAAGTTGATCTCAATGTTCCTGACAATCCCGTAAGTGCAAATATTGGATAGGAATAGATTTCCCAACAGCCACGTGCTGACACTTGACTCAAAAGAACAATTGTCACACCTGAGCAACCACCAGGAGCCATGCGGAAAGAACTCCCACTTGTTATTCTAATGTATAGGATTGTAACCGAGTACTGACTCCTAAACGGGGTACAGTCTCGTTACATGAAGACAGTTTATTTTATTTTATTCTATTTTTAAATACAATTAAAACTTCAACAAATATATGCATTGTCCTTGTTTAAAGCAGGCTTGTAGCCTGCTTTATAGAAGTTTGAAAGTTATAGAAGTTTATTTACCTCAAAAAGCACAAGTACACCTCAGAACCTTTTCCGTCAATTATGGCTACCCCAACTTGCATTCCTGATATATATATATGAAAGCATAGTGTTAAGAGGGGCTTGATATAATAATCTTTAGGTAAAAAATTATCTAGATCGTTTTCCACTCTTGACTCATGGCTACAATAGGTTCTTCTACGGTTAGTCTAGTTTTTGATGAAATAAGATATAAGACGATACTATAGGAAACGCCCTGGTGATTCATCGTATTATGAATAAACATGAAATATTTAGATTCTATTGCCCCTATAATGGTGAAACATGAAGGCCTAGGTTCAAACCACTTACTGATTATTTGTTTTATGGTCCAGTACTTATCCTTGCCTTGCTTTACTTCAAAGCCTCAGACTTGTTTGCTTCCTAACATAATACAGCATATGTAACGTTATCTCCACATAGGAGGACTATGAGAAATATGGGGTGAAGATTAAAGTTAAATACAGGGACAACGAGCCCCTGCGCGAGCTGACCCCGCATCATCAGAGTGGAGGAGAACGTTCAGTGGCCACGGTGCTCTTTATGATGGCTCTGCAAGAACTCACCAAGTGTCCCTTCAGATGTGTGGATGAAATTAATCAGGTGAGGAGGATTTGTGGCAGATAACAGAAGTTCTGGCCTACACTGATATTTCTTTGCCGAACTTTTCGGCTTGGAAGGGGACGTGATCTTTAGTACTACAAAATCAAGTATAATGCCTTTACATGTATTTAAGAAATGGACAGGAAGGTTGTCTGAGGATGTTGATTTTTGTTTTTAAATTTTTGTTTTTTTCTTTTCATGCACTTTATGGTCCATGTGTATTAGATTCCATTCTGATAACAAGACTAAATTTCTCTCTGAAAATGTGAAATTATACATGCAGTACTGTGCATACACACATGGCTGATACACCCTTGAACCAAACCTTCCGCTCTACTTTTTTTCTCCAGTTTTTAAAACTGGAGGCTTTTGACGATTAATGCAAAAATACATGCTATACGATCAAACCCCTTTAACCTTAAGCTGTCCTTATTTTCCGATATATATTTCCTGTAAATGCTAGATCTATTCTCTTTTGTATTTAGGGTATGGATCCCCAAAATGAAAGGAAGGTGTTCGAGCTTGTGGTAAAAAGCGCCTGTAGGGAGGATACCCCTCAGTACTTCCTCCTTACACCCAAGGTAATTCTTTTTTTGTTGGCTTCATTCCCCTAACAACTAGTAAAAATACACACAATATGCCCTGCATTTTTGTTAGGTCGTTAGGTATTTTAGGTACGTTTAGGTATTTTCGTAGCGATTTTCTACCCCCAAATATGTAGTTTTATCAACACTTGTATTTAAATAAGGAAGATATGGCGGAAACTTTAGGCCTACTGTTAGACCTTCAAAATTTCTTACATGACTATCGGATTTTTGTCAGTGGAGTCAATCCCGTGCTGTCAAGTAGCACAGCCACAGGGCAGGGAAATGCTGAAGGTTATTGTTTAATGATAACAGCAGTTTCCCTCAACGGAGAAGAAAGTAAATATCTACTTTTGTTGCTAAATTCTGTTAATAAATACATCTCAAAGCAGCAGAAGCAGAAATAGCTACAAACTAGTACTATTGCGTCGTAGCCGGCATATCGCGGGGAAATTACGCCCCCGCAAAGTAATACAAAACTCGAAATACATTGCCAATGTGTTTAAATTCTGAAAGAGCATGCTTTTCTACCCCCATATATTTCATTTTATCAACATTTGTATTTAAATAAGATAATATTGGTGGAAAATAAGAAAGTTTGGAGGGAAAGTATAGGCCTATCGATGCCGGCAAGGACGCAATAATTTTTCCCGCGCCAAGTCGGAGAAAGGTGTGTGTGTGTGGGGGGGGGGGGGCTTCTATCATATCAGGGGGGACCGTTATTTCCTTGGCCCACACCAACATTTCTTGTTTAAAAATTGCTATGATTATTGCATTTGCAGTTACTACCAAACCTCGACTATGGCGATAGGATGACCATACTTTGTGTATATAATGGGCCCAAGATGATTTACCATTCGGACTGGGCAATGAAAAAGTTTGTCAAGAGACGATCTCGACTTTCTTAAAAACCTGCTGCTGATTCCATCTATTTTAATTGTCAAAGGTGCCTTTAAAAAATAAGACTAAAAGACATTATACAAGTTCCACCATTTTGTCGTCTATGTACAAAATATATTTTTGTTTCCTAAAGTAAGCAAAGTGTTACACTGAGTCCATTTGTAAGTGCCTGTCTCTTAATGTCGGAGATAAGCTTAATTATAGACAACAAAGTGGTAAAACTATATTTTCAGTTCCAGTGAAATGAGGGACAAAACCTACTTTTTTTTATATTTTTGGCTATAAATGGAGAAATATTGATGTTAACGACTTCATATTTCCAGCCAATAAACATTTATATCATTTGTGCATGTGGGGAATTTCTCCTGTGGCCAAAATTTCAACCATCTTTATTCAATCACATAAAAATGATTATTATTGGATAACGTGATGAAACATTCTATAACGGCCTTCATTTCACTGGAATCGACCATATACATTTATACATAGATTTCACATGACGTCACCCAGTAGGCTGGGGTATCACGGTAGCCGCCTTGTCTCGGGTCATCGCTACGCTTGCCGCCTATGGCGGGGGTATAAAAACAAAGTTGATAAACCTCACAAGACAGGATACTTGGGTAATACTACACTAAAGGCAGGTTATCTAACCTATCAAGAAGATATTATTGAGGCAGATGAAAACTGGTAAAAGTTAAAACAGCCAGAAAACGGTATTTTCAAGTATCGCAGCATACATAGGCATCTAAGTGGACCCCAGACATGGCGAGGGCCGTGACGTCAGTGAAATCTATGTATAACAGGCCTTCATGCCCATGCCTGATTATTGAGAATGAAAGATCTGTCCGACTTAGATCTTGAGTCGAAAAGTAGTTTATGTACTAGTCAGATTCCTTGTTATGTTAATGGTAATGAAGGTTTCACGAACCAACACGGTTGGATGGAGTAGAAGAAGTATTTTCGTAGCGAAATTCTTTTCACAAATAAAAATTCAGTGATCTTACCAAAAAGCCAAACAGTAAAGGTTTCGCAACGATGTTTCAAGAAATCAGTTGTGATGTTCAGGATGTAAAGAAATAACGCATTGCGTATCCAGAAGCTTGGTTAATGAAACCACTCGCCCCAAATGTTAACATGATATATAATAATTACGATTATGACACATTCTTTATGTTAAGAAATTCTAAAAGCTTGGCTATATTTATGCGAACTTGTTTGGTGAAATAGTTGCGAAGTTCTGTCATCTTCAAGTATCCCAGATTTCATCTTGTATTTGACACTTCTGGCAAGTGTTTGGACTAATGTAATCTAAACGAGGTTTTATCGATTGCCACTTTGAAACCTTTATGTGGATAAGTCCCGCTTGTTCTATTGCATTTATTATAATTATATTGTGTTTCTAGCTTCTTTCTATTTGATAAGTGGATGTCCCTGCTATGTATTTCTACGCGCAACATATGTGGGGTAGATAACAACATTAATAAAGTATCCATACTTTTAACTCTCATTTGCAATTTTGTCACATGATTTTCCTCTTTTGTGGTATCAAATATTCGCGTTGTCTACACTATTAAGACCCATAGGACATTGTTGTAAACAAACGCGATCACAACCTGGAAAAGCCATTTGGGAAAACAATTCCAAGACCATCCATTGTATCCCATCCTCATCTCCATCAACCCCACTACGCAGTGCTGACTGCCCCAGTCACTGGTATTCTTGTTTTTTTTCCTCCAAAATATAGCTCCGTATATAAGATCTCCGGATATACCATTCAATATGTGTTTCATATAATACACATGAAGTTCGGTTCCCCACATAAGATGCATTAGTACGTTGAAATCAGAACCGTCACATCATCTCCCCCGCTCTTTTTTCATTTATTGGATTACCCCTATATCCGGATCTGGCTCGACAAAATTGTACAAGTCTTTTGGCCAAAATTCTGTTAAAATTGTAAGTATCATAGATCATGTCAGAGCTATACGTATACAATATATCTGGTCATCTGAAGCAAGAGATGCCCTCTTTCGATAATGGCAAGGAATATGACTTGACGATTATAACTTGGCTAGGTAGTAGCACTCCTGTGAGATCAGTACGCCTGCGCCAGCCACACTAACATTTGTAGCCAGCCGTAATACACAGCTTGGTTCCCGCGGGTCTTAAAAAACATGAATTCTGAGTTTGGGTTTTTAAGGGCCTTACAAGTCATTAATTTTCACTGAGTCATTAAAAAGTCATGAAAAACTATCTGAGCGCCGTATAAGAGTGATCTCTTAACCCTATCAGGGCGAGTAGTGCATTTATGCACTATTATTTAGGCCAATTCCCCCATAATATTGCCTATAAGACATGCTAGTCATTTAATAAAACATGTTATTCTACACTCTTCCTCCTATACCAATGTGTTGCAAGTGTTGCAAGGACCAATAATCAGAAAACAGTTTTTGTGCTTGGTAGATGCAGAAAATTTGGTGCCCACAATAGGATGTACCTAAATTGGAAGAATTATAAATCAATTTACGCAATATTTATTGTTAAATTGGAAAAAAATCTAAATCTAAATTTATTTTTTTGCAAAAGTGCCATTTATTCAGTTTTTCATGCTGAATAAAATGAATGGTCGTAAAAATTGATGAATTTTGAAAATGGTTCCTTTAGAATGATTTCCATGGCAACCAAACAATCCTTTTTTTCAATTGAAAAACTGTACATCTGGTAAATGGTTGCTATGGTGATATAAAAAGATGAAATTTCTAAATTTCAACTCACAACAAGTAGAGCAGAAAATTTTGGATCATGTGCAATTTACTAAGTACAAATCGCATTTCTTACAGAAAAATTATGATAAAAAGACTATGTGTCATTTTCCTGTTTGACTGTCACTGTCTGGACATCATTGTTTCTTACATGGTCTATCTCCTTTTAAAAAGACTCTTAGGCTAAGTAGTTTAGCTCAAAATTTAAGAGACAGGTAACTTTGAAAGACTATAACTTCACTAATATTTGAAGTATCAAAAAGATTTTTTCGTTTTTATAATGCTCAGTGCATAGACAATAAGCAACGGTTTCAAGGAGAAACCCCCTTATAAGACCCTCTCGCCCTTATAGGGTTAAGGTACCAGTTACAAAAGAAATGTTAAAATGTGCTGCCTCTGCAAGAACATTCCTATCTATAAGAGAAGCAGAGACTGAAATTGTCAGAAGAGAAGAAACGAAAGAGGCAGCACATATATGAGCAATTCCACCAAAAGTGCATCATTTGGGTGAAAATAAAACACCTCCAGAGGCTAAAATATTTATCTGAGATTATTTTCGTTGGTATTCACGGTTTCAGGGGGAAAAAGTCGCCTAGGGTGAAGTATCCTACAATTTTTTTAGTTTTTTTTAATCATGAGGCCAAGAAAATGCGTTTTTTTCTGCTAGAATCACACATAAAAATACAGGTTTTCCTAACAATCACTTAAAAAAATGCAGCCAGAATTTTTTGGGAAAAACTTATAAATATTCGTGGGAATATTAATGTCGCCGTAACGGGGGTCTAGCATTCATTAATAAATAAAAAAATAATAGCATAAATCAGTTTCTCTTAGTGTTAAAATATGTAAGAAACATCAGGGCACATAAATAAATACATTTTTTAAAAACTAAGTTGGGGCCACAGGCACAACAGAGTATGTCGCCGTAACGGGGGTCTAGAGGGGGCGGGGGTCTGGAGGGGGGTTAAAACTATTTTTCTAAATTTTTACCTTTATGTACAAATATGTACCTTTCCCCTGTGCCCATGATATCAGAACTCCGGTCACA
This sequence comes from Sthenelais limicola, assembly GCA_942159475.1. NCBI lineage: Eukaryota > Metazoa > Annelida > Polychaeta > Phyllodocida > Sigalionidae > Sthenelais > Sthenelais limicola. The sequence goes on along the minus strand of OW804096.1, from coordinate 107,042,209 downwards.
GTGTCCGCCAAGCACCCCAGACCACAATAGTCATTAACTTTTCCAATTTCGTCTATATTAGCAGCAATATATCTAGTTTATGTACGACAAAAAAATCAATGGAAGCAATTTTTAAAAATTGTGAATTTTCAGCCCTGGATGGCCAAATGTGGCATTTTTGGTTGAATTACTATATATAATATTGTATTTTTATTCTGAGTCGAACAGTTACATCAATTTTCAGAAAAGGATGCCAGCCTCTCCATAAGGAAGTCTTCCTGGGGGATCCTTCTTTTAATACCTGCTATTCGATTAACATATATAAACACGATATTCGATATCGGGATGTACAAAGTTCTGTCCGATTCAGCCCACACATACACAATTCTGGGCTGATTTGGGGGCCTATTCTCGATTTGTGACTCATTTTCATGTGGCAGATCACATGTAGAAAAAATGATTTTAAAACAAATATTAAAGTTAACTAACATTAGTAACTGCTTTTCGAATATGATGGTATCTCAAAATCCATCTTTGGTGACTTGTGACACATCACATTTGTAAAAAAAAAAAAAAAAAAAAAATGTAAAATGTAAAATAACCTGATGGCCTGTTCAGAAGGAGAAGTGAGGATTATAAAAGTGAAAACATTAAAAACTGGGGGAATTGGTCATTAAAAGTCATGAAAAATGATGTGCTCTGGGGCCGCAGGAACCATGACCCTCTTTCTCCTGCTGTCCAGGATTGTTGTTACAAAGTTTGCTGTTTTTCCGAACAGGTTAAAACTTTTGAGTTTTATTGTTTTTTTTACCTAACCCATGGTTCCCGCGGGTCTTAAAAAGTCATGAATTCTGAGTTTGGGTTTTTAAGGGCCTTAAAAATCATTAATTTTCACTGTGAGTCATTAAGAAGTCATGAAAAACTATCTTAGCGAAATATTTTCTCAGTTCCAACATGACAGAAAATTAAGGAGACTGCTATTGATATTCTGAATATAATTTATGCTACCCTATACAATTTTCTCTAAATTCATTGCATTAAATCCTGTTTTGATGAAGCTATTTATTTATTTAGCAATTAATAATTGCAATATGAATAGTTCCAATGGATAAACATCATCAAACATATATTGAAAATTCTAGTAGGTTCTGTCTCAAATGCACCATGGTGCAAGTGGATACCCTATTTAATGCTAACAGCTCACCTAATTTAAATACAAAAATTTAAGCTAATGGTTAGGCCTAACAGCTCCCCTGTTATTTTGTCTTGGGAAGGTAGGTACATTATTTGTTTAATCTACAATTCACACATGAGAATATGTGTCCCATTGATCGATTTAGATCAAATTTTGTCTAAAATCAACGGAAACTACATATAACTGAGACTAAATCAAAATTATGAATATGTTCGAGGAAACCTGAACCCAACATAAAATCTGGAATCTCGCGTTAGAATGCTGACTAGTTGGAGCACGTGAACGTTCTAAAACAAACACTAGCCCGTCTGTGTTTGCACAAGCTTACCCCCTCAACGCACCTGTTTGGCCAGCTATAAAAATATATAAAAAAAGGGGAGATGTAAGTCCGTAAATTATATTCAGATTAAAATATAATAGAATAATGAGAATTTAAATATTTTAGTGTATACGTGTACGGCCATCTCCTATATTCATGGTATTATGACCTACTTCCACGAAGGAACAGCCACTCTTCGATTGTTCCATACTGTCCTTATAAGGGGATTCAGTGCATCTGCCATGAGATAGTTGTATCGTGGATAGTGCAGAAATACCTACACCCCTAGAACTATGGATTATAAGCTGTTTAATGACATCGGATGGAATTCTACTATCCTTGAGCGGATGAAATTCTTCCATGACCGACTGGCTGGATTTGCAGATATTGGGCTGTTGGACCAACTGCAAATTATTGAAGAAGTGATGCGTAGGATTAAGAAGCTGTTGGAGGCAGCCAGTGCGATCACCATCTATGATAATAACACTATTACTGAATTGGGCCTAACAAAAGAGGCCGGTATTGAATTGTGGAATTACTCAAGAAGGCAAGTTTCAAGACCATAACTGCATTTAGCTAAAATGCGTTGAAAATCTTTGAATGTAAACTAAATGACTTTAAAAGTCGCTCCACCAAATTGACCCGAGGAATCAACATAACCACTCTAAGCCCTCACAGGATATTGGAAAGTTTTATTTCACCTGGGCGACCGCGGTGTCTGCGGGTGTAGTTTTTCAACTGCCCCAGTTATATGCAGTATTTGCATGAGCATTCATTCTACTATGTGTTGTCATTCTGCCAAAAAGACTCTCGGATTTTTTCCTTATTCCAATTTCTACAATTAATCTACTCTCCCCATTTGGTATCTATGACGCGAAATATTGTTAAATTTATAATATGCCTGCTTTGTAAATAGTCTGTAGTCGTGGTAGCACCCCCCCCCCCCCCCCCAGTGGAAAATATATTTAGTAGGGGATTATTGCGTGATTAAGTTAACGATGGAAGTCAAAACTGAGAAATTCACTATTCCTAAAAAAAAAAGCAATAAGATCTCGATAATCTCTGAACAGTTTAAAGGAAATTTGCGTCATGTGTATAATATGAAAATCATATTGTTTTAATTTATTTCACAGGCTCATAAATGAATATCGCTTAAAAGAAAAACCTAAATGTACTTTTGAGAACATTTCCCACTTTGACAGAACAATCATCACATTCCTTGTGGTGCCGGCTGTAAGTATATGTCTTCTAACTCACTATTATGGGATCAATAAAACCAGCATCAAACCCCTAATGGTTACTTGAATCATAACAGAAGCCTACGATTGGGGCATGCGACGATGATTAAGACGGTGGTACATTTATTTTGTACCGTGGCGCACATTATGATTAACGTATTTCCCTGATTAAATTGATTATCTGCATCAGTTTGCTATAATAGTAGGCCTAAGTATAGCTATATATCACTTTGCCGCTTCAGCAATCTGTGTTATTCACAGAAATTTATTTCAGATGTAGTATAGATGTGATAGCGACCGATGATTAAATATAAAAATAATAGTTTATATGCATTTATTTCAGCTTATGATCCTCTTTGTTTTTTCCTTCGTGAAAACGCGTAAACACATGTTCCCCGATTGTTGCTGGAAACGCCCGTCCCTCACATAGTAAGAATATATTTGCTTCGATCCCCACTTCAATCAAACTATTATTACAATATTTTGAATAATAATTCAAATGAACTATTAAAAAGATGAAAATTATCGCATGTTCTGGTTATGCGCATTTCTTTAATGTGTTTTCCTAAGCAATCTAATTTTCAAATATCTGGCTAAATGAAAACAAATAAACAATAAACATATAGAATATTAGCAGGACTTCCGGTTGACTAGAGAATAAGAAACATGTGAGCTTTGCCGATTCGGCATTTTCCTTTTCAGCATCCAGGATTCAAATTTAAGGCTAGGGGTTAATTCTCCTTAACCCATGACTACTAAGTTATAGAGCATTTCGACAGCATCAAAGCTTGAATTTTGTTTGAAAAACAACTGAGTTGCAGGACATTTATTTCCTTGCATGAGGAAGCGGTAGCTGTATCAGCGAGGTAGCCATCTCGCCTTATATAGTGTGGATGCTCCAGCTAGGCATAGGATTAAGATAATGGAAGCTTATCAGGAGCTTATCTAAATGATTAGCTAATCAACCAATTTAATTACTGGAGTGATCTGAACCCAAACAAGTCTGGACTAGCTGGCGAAATGGCATAATTATTAATTATGCACCGCATAAAACCCAAGCCAGAAAATTCGCCATTACTCCTTCGGAGATGCAAATTGTACTGGACAACTTCCTCCATGATCGGGAAACCCCTTCTATTTCTCATTGTCCAAGACCCAAAACTTAGCTGAGTGCCTAAGTTAGAGCCTTAGGGAGAGATTGGACCAAGATTTTTTAGCTCTTACTGGTATAATTAGTGCATAACAGACCTCTCACGTTCACCCTTTATCTGCATGAAGAACTTGGAAGCCATAACCATGCTTGTAGGCTCGGCATGACTTACACCTTGTGGCAATGTGGTAAACTAACAGGAAGTGACAGGAATGGTTTCTCACCCTCCCATGAGGTAGCGCCACCAGCAGCACCAGCCAAAACAAACCTCTGCAACCTCATGACTGGCCTCCATTAGCCGATCGGCGATGGAGGCCAGATGGATTAAAGCTAAAAAATGATAGGCCTATTATTTTGATGCGTCGGGAGACGCCAATGGGAGAGGCAAGCAGGGGCAAGCAGGTAGGGTGTTCACAGTGTTGTGGGCGGGATGGCGGGCCTATAATCTTACAAAAGAATCCATATTTATGGACGTAAAATGCCCCAAAATCACGTTGCGCCCCCAGCGCCCACCTGGTGCCATCATATTCTCTGGATTATGATTTCAGGAATGATTGACGAAAGACACATAGATTTTCCCACAGAGGATTAATTAACATCAGTTTAAATCTTCGCAGGACAAGGTGACCTATATAGGTCAGTCCTTGTCACTTGGAAGTATAGTATCATGTAGTATAGACTAGAATGGGTACATATGGGTAAAATTCAACATGCAACATGGCCGCTAAATCACAGGCGACACTGCAACACGCTCCCCTTAACATGCGACACACACAGCTTCCAAAAGGCTGATAAAATTTTACATGAGACATCCAGAAATGTATTAAAAATAGACATGAGACACAGTGATTTATTTAACAGGTGACACACAACATTGTATCGACCATTAATATAATTAATGCATTGCTTAAAAAGTGACACAAAACAAGATTGAATTGTTTTAAAAAGTGACATTGGACATGAACAAATTTCTTATCATGCGACACTCAGACACAGGCATAACAAATGGGACCCATATATACCCCTACTAGAGGCTAGCTAGTGTCCTATTTAGGTCAGAGACGACTGAGATCTGGGTCAAGCCCAACAAGTCCAGGAGAGTATGTGCTCCAGAGTAGGTCTATCGTCACAATTTGATGGGAAGTATTGGGCTATTTACAATGCGTTACGTTCATAAATATGGATTCTTTTGTTAGATTAACACTGTCAACACCCTACCTACTTCCCTCTCCCCCATTGAGTCTCCCGACGCATCAAAATCATTTCGGTTTTTAGCTTTCAATTCATGTGCACCCCATCACCGATCATACAGCAATGGCGATGCCCTCCAGAGTCAGAGACCTATGTTAGATGAGTTGTGATTGGCTGAAAGTGTGGGAGGTGAAACAGAGGCTATGATTGGTGCATTGCAATTCAGGCCCGAAGTCACCTGAACTTTCACCGAGTCATGCCGAGCGTACAAAACAGATCGAGCATGCTGTCATGGCTTCAGAAATAGAGTCCTAGAGGCATTACCGCACGGGGTCTGGTACTCCGTAATCATACTAGTAAGAGCTTATTCTTTGGTGAAATCGCTCTTATAACTTATAATCTGGACACTGCGATAGGGTGGCCACATAGGAAATATAGGGTTATTTGGAAATTATAGCGATTCATTGAATTCATGGTTACCATGGCAACAATAACAAAATTTTCTCCAAAGTTTTCCGCCACGCTATAATCTGTGAAAAATTTCATTTTCAATGATTTTTTTTAGTAAATTTTGTGTTTTTAGCAGTTTTCCTGTTAAATAATGCCCCTAGGGCTATCCAAGTAACAACCTTTAAGACCCATAATCGCAGAGCAAGTCACCTATATAAAGTGTTTGTTCTAGTTTTCATGAGGTAGGCCTATGCTTTATGGATTTTGTAAATCGTGAAAATCACCACCATTTGTAAAAACATACTTCAATTATAAGATATGGAGAGATAGGAACTACATAGTTCAGAATTTTAATTTTTAATTTATGACAAATCGCTAATGGCCAAGATCATTTGTGGCAAGAGTAACACTATATGGTTTAATATTATGCTTCTTAAGTGCATAAGTATAGTATTTTTATGAGCTGAATAAGAAAAATGTGAAAATAATACTGGGATATTTCCATTTATTTTCTTTTAAGTATTGCCAATAATGATGATTTAGTGTATATGCCCAGACAGCAGGTGTTTTTGAATAAAGGATTTGTACAAATAAAAAAAAACATATAGAATAATTTTTACTTTTAACACGTTTTTTGTTCATTACTTGGATTTTTGATTTGTGGCTGTATCGATCAGCATCTTAGTTATGTTAAAAGCCTCTGTGCTTACCTAATTTTGAGGATGACAAATTGGGGATCTTTTCTTCCAACAGTCCAATCAATTTCCTAGATGTCGACCGACGCTGGGCATCGTCAGCAGCTTTTGCCGTCATTGCATATCGACTGGTGATGCTATTCTTTGGGCAATACTATATTCTTGCCGACCTTGTTTATGTGTACAAATGGCCAACAGGTACGTTGGGTTGGTCTTCTCCTGGATTTAATTTTATAATACTCCAAATCATCTTCCATCAGATAGGCCTATATGTGTTTGCAAAACATTGTAGTTGGGTAAACCGGTATGTGCATATACAACGGGAGAACATCCGAAGTAAATAAATTTCATTATAGTGCCTTGATACATGAAGACATGGAATTTCAGGCCCGTGCAGGAATTGAACCCATATATGCATTTTTGGTCTCTAGGTTCATCTCAAGCACCTTGCTGAACTGCCCATGCAGTGATTCTGCACTTCTGTCATTAATACTAATTGTTTGTCTTATTTCAGAATTCGCGCTTATCCCGAATGTAACAATGATTTGTGCTGTAATTGGTCCTTTTCTTCTCTTTATTGGCATGAGAAGATATATAATAGCTAACATAATAGGAATTCTATATGGAATTCCCTGGTAAGTATAGAATATAAAACGTCCATAAAACGTTCTGTATTTTGAAGGAATAGAAAAGACTTGAATCTAAAAGTAGGGTATTGAAACGAACATAGTTATGAATTTGTTATGATAATAATTATTTGTTTTCCTTGCATAGGTATTACCAGATATTTGCTCTTATACCCATTTGCTCGGACGTAGCAGAAGATGGAATGGTAGGTGAAGTTGAGTATAGAGAAATAATGATATATTTAAGCAAACATTTGGTCCAAACAATTTAATTTACAATGTTGATCTAGATTAGCATAAGTGTGAGGGTTATTTCATCTTTCAGACAATGACTGAAACTTCAACTATAGTTCTGGCTGTGCCACTGTTCTTTGCCCTGCTTCTGTTGACCATGTCTAATTTTCTGGATTTGATAAACAACATCAAGATGAAATGTACGAAGCCCAAGGTAATGCTATATATATATATATATAATGTCGATAAGTAATAGGTTGAATAAACAACGAAGAGTCCATCAAATATGTAGCAAGTTAATTAGACTATTATTATATTACTTAACCATGTTTGTTTGAAAAGGATTATTAAGGCTTACATATTTAGCTATATTTTACAAGGCTTCATAGTTTTAAACATTGTTGGCGTGGAAACCTTCAATTATTGGCTGCAAGACACATCAGTCAATGTCCCAGGTGGCATTCGCACTTATAATCTACTAGCGACATACCCAACTGCGACGGTTGGAACCGAGTATACATAAAAATTGTTACCATACGTAGTTGTCATATTGCTGTTAGAAGCAGACATCTAGCTTAGAGTAATATAAAAAGAGAAATATTCTCCTGTTATCAAAGGTTCCATGACCTCCGCCGCCCAGCAGGGTGATTAGTTCTTATCTGGTCATTAGCAGTGGGGTGCCACTGCCCATTTCCAACCGATTTAATTACAATTTTAAAAAGTAATTTTAAAGTTTTGAGTTTTTGATACCAATATCAGGATTATTTCAATACGATATCAAGTGCTTAGTTAAGAGCAGAAAAACTATCTTTCTCCGGTTCAAATACATGCAGTACAAGTGGAGTTATCAAGTACCAACTACACAAAATTCATCATTTTTACTTGCATATTTTCCCCATGTGACATTGTGCGACACCTTAACCACATATACCACAGGAAAGCTGCATTTCTCAAGAATCACATATCCAAATGCCAATAATTAGGACGGATTAGGAAATATATAGATCTTGAAAAGAAAAGGCGCTTTCAAATAAGTCTTCCAAAGAAATCTAACAATAACTTGGGTTCTAATCATGGTAGGAAGATAATTCAACTACCAAAATCATGCTTGCAACAAGGGAAACATAATTCTGGAATGTTGCAGTGTGTATGAATAATAGTTAGTATTGATCATGCACCAATAATTAATCTCCAGTTTGCTCAGACCTCAATTAGGCCATGAGGTACTGGGGAGGGGTGGGCATCGGCGGTGACCATCATGGTGCACAAAGCACCCCTGCACCACATCTTCCCCCTCATGGTCCCCCTCATCTTTGGGCCGGGAATCAGCAGGAGATCGGCCATAAAATTCTTAAATGAATCTCTGTATGTTTTACTCTAAGCATCCAGAGGGTATGATGGCACCAGGTGGGCGCTGGGGGGGCGCAAAGTCTTGGGTTATTTACGTTCATAAATAAATAAATAAAGATTGTTTTTGTTGATTAACACTATCAACACCCCACCTGCTTCCCTCCCCCCTATGGCGTCTCCCGACGCGTCCAAAATCATTTATTTTTTTAGCTTTAATCCATGTGGACGCATCAACGATGCCGTCCACTCCAGAGTCAGAGGCCAGCAGAGGTTGATTTTGGCTGGTGCTGCTGGTGGCGCTACCTCGTGGGAGGGTGAGAAACCATTCTTGGCACTTGCTGTTAGTTTACCACATTGCCACAAGGTGTAAGGACCACAACAATGTCTGATTTCGACGTCCTCATGCAGATAAAGGGTGAATGTGAGAGGTCTGTTATGCACTAATTATACCAGTAAGAGCTAAAAAATCTTGGTCCAATCTCTCCCTAAGGCTCTAACTTAGGCAGTCATGTAACTTTTGGGTGTTGGACAATGAGAAATAGAGGGGGTTTCCCGATCATGGAGGAAGCTGTATAGTGTATTTGGCATCTCCGAAGGAGTGATGGCGAATGTTCTTGCTTTGGGTATGTTTTACATAATTAAAATTATGCCATTGTCGCCAGCTAGTCTAGTTATAATTATGAGGTTGCAGGTATGTGGGGAATCCCCTAACCACAAAGCGCATGACCCTATTCGGGTGCTGATGTCACCCAGTGTACGGGCCGGGTTCGCACTCTGTACGGGATCTGTTGAGTGTGACTTGACCCAGAAAACGTATCCCACTTTGAAGTTTCAACTCAACAGATCCCACACAGAGTACGCACAGACCCTGTGCCCAGGCCATATGTACATGTGATGGGTTTTGGGTAGAGGAGCAGCAGGCAGAGGCACCAAGCATTGCACACACAGGCACTCACTCATGAACACTCACCACAACCCCAGTCACATACACACAGGAGTCAGACACACCCAGACATCACATTAAATAATTGATTCTATATCATATTCCTATATACTAAAATAATATATGAATGTTTATATGTTTAACAGGAATCAATACTAAAACTAACCCTAAACCTAACCTCAAGTCGGTTGTCCTAAGTCCGTAAATTGGTTGTCATGAATGTTTATATGTTTAACAGAAATCAATACTAAAACTAACCCTAAACCTAACCTTAAATTGGTTGTCCCAAGTCCGTAAAGGGAATCTCGTTGGTTTAAGGAAGGGAGATCGAAGTGGATGAATCGAGTACTGAAAGGGCAACTTGCAATCTGGCAACTTGCAACAGTGTAACTACGAGGGGCAATGCCAGAGAAGTATGCTCTACTTAGCCTGGGTGCCTATCTCCGCGAAGCGGAGCTAGGTGGGGTTCTATAATAAGTTTCCATAGGCGATGCTTAACAACCGATAGCATCACATACACGCACAAACAAATTCACAAATTTATGTCCCTGCTTTCAGCAATGATAAAACTTACTTTATGGACAGTCCATGTTGCTCATACTCCAATAGTAATTAAACTAGGGATTAAAATGCTAGTGATGCGATGGGATCGCCGCCATGTGTATTTGAAAATTTAGCGCTACTTTGCAAAAGGCAGATTGTTAACTCAGTCATACAGGTTGGCAGAATGAAACCACGCCTATTATAAGCTGGCTCATCCAATCCGCTTAACGCACAGTGAAAATGGTAAAAAAATATGTGCAGTGTTGTAGCTGGTTACTGGCCCCTAGCTATGTAAGGTTTCTGCCTCTTGCAGTCACATGACTTCAATGCAAGATGGCGAAGTACGGCATGGTGTTTTGGTCACCGATTCAGAAATGTATCAGACCAAAACAACACTTAAACTTCGACGGCGGATTACAAAATTGCGGCGAAATATTGCTAGAGTCAACATGTAAAAGGTGAACAACTTTGCATGTACCCATTGATCTTTCCTTTCCAGTTGACCCACGCCCTCTTTATTAGTATGAACTTCCACCCAACTCTGTCTGCGACAGGCGTATGCCTAGGCAATGTACAGTGGTGGACCTCCAAACTAGCTCTACTGGACAGTTGGCAGTCAAAATGGGGCCAGCTAGCTCCAGTGCGTGGTTAGGCCTATCCCCCACCCCCTTAATTTCACCTTCCTTTGGCCCCTCCCTCTCCCACAGCTACTATTTCAATTCCTCTCTCCATTCTCCTACTTATATCTCCCTCCCTCTTCCTCTCCCTCTCGCCCTCCTCCCTAGCCTCCCTCTCCCTTGATTAGTCTCTTGCACAGACCCACTATCCACAGGGTATGTGAGTCTGTCCACTGAGCCACAAGCCACAAGCAGGAATACCCGATAGTTATTCCCATCATGCATTGTAGCAAAATGGCCGCCACACTAGGCGCGCCCGTATCTAAAAATAGATAGCCAATCAGAAAATTCCTGGCCTGTGACGTCAGCATGACGTCATGCTACTACGGCCGGGTGCTGGTGTATGGACTCTCTCAGGCGAAGCGAGGGTCCAGATTCATGGACTATCGCTTGACGCCTATATCTCTGGATAATCCCCCTGTCTCTCCTTCGCCCCACTCTCCTCATCCTATTCCCCTCATAGTCCACCCCCACTCCCATACACACACTTCACATAATGATTGAGTTCTCATATCTTTAGAGCATCTAGTGTTCACAGCAGTATTTCCTCATTATTCTGAAATTCTGGACGAACGGATGCCCAAGCGCTTATTTCGATAAGCGGATGCTATTTCCGAAACACTACGAACGCATCGCCATAACTGTACAGCGATTATTAGAGAGGGGGCCCCGGGTCTGCAAAAGCTTTCTCACACTCATTTTCCTACAAACGTATCCATCCAGGCACATCAATAGCCAGCAAAATAACAAAGCTATACTTGAGTTAAGTCAGTTTAACCGAAATGCACACAAGTAAATGACAATCTTCGTTCAAATTACGTTAACACTAGCGTAAATGGGGACTGCATATCGGCCGATCGACCGACCGTGAAAGTTGGGCCACATGACTGAAATGCATGGGAAATGATACGTAAGGCTTCTCATAGTGTATTGAGCAAGGTCAAGGCCGTGCGCGGAGCGCTCCTTCCGGTCAGACACTTCCGTCTTTGCACTTGCACAACCAAAACAACTAGCCTAGGATTATCACGTGCATGTATTGCTGTCATATTCCATGTAGAAACTCCGCGATTATTCCATTAAAAAGGTAATGAAATATCAATTCTTCTGCTAAAGTATAATTGTCTGCAGGGTCTGATAGCGGAGCCAGACGCCTGCAGACCTCGGCAAAACACCGAGTCAACTCGTTCCCAGTGGCCAAGTTTAGCCGGGTCCCCCGGCTCTGCAGTCGCCGAAACCATAATTTTAAAAGCTTTGATTATTACCAACGATATAACAAATACAGCGGCCGGAAAATATTCTACTAAACTAACCAGCCAAGCAGTTACCGTACGCCTACACAACACAAATTCTCGCGCGGATACTTTCTAGACTTACGGTACATACCCGTGTATTAGCCCACCTCGTTGATAAGCCGGGGGTTTAGCACCTCCTAACGTTGATATAAGCCGGGCCCCATTTATAAGCTGGGTGCCTGTACTCTCATCTACTGATAATAGCGCTAATTAATGTAAGAGTTTTTTTTTGTTAAATTGGATTTTAAAACATGAAAACCAGAGTAATGAATGAAGATAATAATAAACATGAGTTCCAGTCATACCTACTGTTTTCAATTATTGTAATATAAGCTGGGCCCCAAATATAAGCCCACCCCGAATATAAGCCGGGTCAATTCACCATTTGAAATTAATATAAGCCGGGGCTTATATTATGATACATAATATACAGTGTATGTCGAATCTACCATGGCTATGGACTGTCAGCACGATACAATACTATATGTTTACCAGAAGATAAGTTATAGCTATTTTTCTAATTCTAATTCTAATTCTAATTTGTTATTTATGATAATTAATGCATTCTACAATATGGATGCCCGTATAGCCTGCCAGAATTAATCCACATGAACCACGCATGAGTGCAAACATTAAGTATGTAAAGCAGTTACTTCAACGCAAGACCTACAAGTAAGAAGTTTTCCATTCTGACCTTTTTCATATAATCAATTTATTCAATCCGGTCATCCAATTTAATAATGCTCAATAGACCTGTCCATGAGAAACTGGTTACTGTATGATGTTCTATAGATCAAATTTCCCTCCTAAAGATATGGGAAGATAATGATAATATTAGTGATAATAGTTAGCTTGGGCCCACCCTATTATTTCAGAACCTAGTGCAGCTAATTTCACCAAATTCCATTCATGGGACCACAGTACCTTTCTTATCGTTCTACCAAATTTTAAAGTTGTATTCTCAAAAAATCTCCGTCATGAAATGATTTTTTAAAAGAATTGTGGTCTATAGCCCATCCAGGGTCACCAAGGTAGAATATTGAAGGAGTTGGGTCTGTTCTTCTTGGTGTAAAATCTCGTTATCTCAAAAAGTAAATACCACTTTTTTAAAACTGACACTCTGTCATCTTAACTTTGGGAATCCTCAATGATATTATAGGTGTTAGGATGACACTGGCTAGGTAAGTATGAAGAAGCCAACACATTGCATTATTGATCCTATTTGCCCCCAAATTACCACTGAAGATCAGCAAAAAAAGCTATATCATAAAAATAATGATTCGAGAAAAGGCCATGAACTCATGAAAAACTCAAGGACTTCAAGGAAATATCAATTGTTTTTCCCTTTCTTTATTCAAATCTTCGATCCTTCTAGGCCCCAAGGATTAAAAGAAAAGATAAAATATGCGCTGACCTATGAGAAAATTAAAGGTAGGTTAACACCTACGTGGATAAATATTTATGATCACAGCTATCAGAAATCTTGTATTTAAGCTGTTTTGAATGAACTCGTTATTGTGTCTCCCCTCTATGGCTGTATTGGTGCACTGTCCTTATATTATTGTCAGGTTACAAGTATTCGCCGAGAGTCATCTGCACGATGATTGTTTCACTCTTCGCAATTTACAAGGTCAGACATCCACAATAAGGTCTCTAAAGGCATCTCTAGCATGCACTCAAAAGATTAAATATAATCATGACATTTGTCACTATTGTAACCTCGATTTATATCAGCATGTTCACTCAATCGATCAATTTAAACAACGATTATCTGAGGTGTAATTTGTGGAATATCATTCCTAGGTTGGTTCTGAGACTCGAGCTTATTTGGATGAGAAAATCCAATACATGCTTCTCGTTGGACACTCTGTGCGAAACATTTTAATACTCACTGGCGATTCCCTTTTACCACGTTTGCCTTTCCTCACATTTGATCCGGTCCGTGTTGTTGATTTCCTCATCGATTTTGGCAGTATCTTCCATGGTAAGTATTGTTAATGTCCATTATGGATTTAACATATCTCATTACCCTAATCGATTTTTAATGTATGATTAATTACAGAGTTATTAATGTGTTACAACCCTAATGTTAAAAACATGCATTTGTTAATGAATATGTATTACTGTGAAATGTATCATTTGGATGTGTAAATTGTATTTGAGTAGTCTGGTGCAATGATTTATGCTGACGCGATGTTCTAAGCTGAAGCAATGATTTATATTGTGAAACATGTAGGAGCTATTGCTCACAGAGAAACACAGCAGGGTTCCCAGGAATTGCACCTAAGGGTGTAACCAGGTTATAAAAGGTATTATTTCACCATGTGCTCTCACAATCCTGTAATATGTCAGCACTTATTCTGCTATCCATGCAAACGTTTTCTGAACGAATTTATGTGAATCCAGTCAGGAATTCATGGTATAAAAGGGTCCTCCTTCCAGTCAGTCAGTACCATCTACTACCTGGACCTGGAAGCTGTACCACCACTATCTACTAAGGAGGACTTAGCCAGTTATTGAACCTCACGAATCTCCCAACAGCTATTGAGTATCTTAGAGTAATTATCATTAAGTGTCCCCGCTCCCTAGACACTTACAGTATTACGATTCGTCGTTGAAATTATTAAAAGGAAATCTTTCGAAAGACATTTTATTGTATATAAAATGTCTTTCGAAAGATTTCTGGGTATACATATTTATGTTTAAAATTGCATTTCAGTGTCACTTGTGGTTTGCGCCTGGATATCATTAGGGATTCATGTGTTCTACATGATTCACATTATTGTATCATACAGGTTAGTGTGAGTAACCTGATTCCAAATAAAAATGAAATAATATATTATTTAAAAATTAACATTTATTTTTACCACCTCACGATACTTTGATAAAGATATATTACTGTGGATATAGGAGAAACGCAGTAAGTCCTTTCCTAAGTCGGCCTTTATTATATAAATAGTTTAAGACAGCTATTATGGTGAGTGTGCAAGTCTAATCCAACGTGTTTCAGCGCATGTGAGCCTTTGTTACAGATACAATCATAAACATGATTTTGGATGTAAAAGGTTAGCAAATGTGTCTGCACTATGTACGCAGTGTCCTGATGTGCCGTTGGTGGGGGCACATAATGGCACATATATGGTGCGCGGCTCTGGATCAGTATTTGCTGAACCAGAGAGGGCCCGCGCAGCTATGAAGGCATAGACAGCCAGGTTGGTTTGAGTTATATACTGTTGTAAGAGTTGTCATATCAGGTAGTTTACCATGTTGGCCATGAGAGGTCATTATATTCTGTGTGACAGTTTTTAACAATTTTATTCTCTGTATACTGTATGTATTACCTTCGTACTGTATCATATACACCTTGTCTCAGTGTATTGTATTTCTGTTATATTCACCTGTTATGTGAAGTGCATGTGTTAACTCACAGCCAAGAGTTAACCCTGGGTGTTGTTTGAGATTAAACAGAGAGTGCTGGCGAGGTCCAATAAATCCTGTGATTGTCGTTGTTCGTTGATATATTGAGTTCGATAGTCGCTTAAGATAATCGATCGGACACTACAATTTGGTGCCATGACCAGTTGGATCCGTTTTAGCAGTTGAGTGAGGCCAGTCAGTGGTCATTGGTAGCCCCTAACAGGGAGTTCCAATGATGACTGCAGGGGGCGATTCCCAGGGTCCAGCCCCGGGTGCCCAGTTGTCTGTGGACCAGTTTTTGGAAAGAGGGGATCAAACCCTCCTATTGGAGCAGAGTTTGGCCCAACAGGCAAATTTGAGAGATTTGAGAGATTGACTCAGACCCGGCGGTTCACTTGGAGCCAAAGATTACAGTCAAATCCGCTATTGAGATAGTTCTGGTTCTGAAGAGGACGGTACTTGGCAACTTGATACCGTACCAGGTACACATGCATGATCAAAAGTCACTACTAGGAGGAAGGTATCTGTTTTGCTATGTAGTGCTATGAAAAAAGCACCGGTGGCTAAGACACCACAGCCTACTATTGTCTGACAGATCTGGGTGTAGAATCGGATGAAGATTATGTGGAGCGTCTACCGCCAATGACACCTGTGGCTGAGGCTAACTTAGGGTTATTGTAGTCGGAGTGGACACAGGATCGGATAAGGAATAGGCGCATGACCTATGAGAGGATGGATCAGCTCATTCATGCCCAAGTGAGTACATTGGACTTGATGAACAATTCGGTAATTGAGTCGGCCAGGTGGGGAAAGGAAGCTTTGGCTCAGGCAGCCAATACCAAGTCTGAATTGATGTTAGCTCGGAGAGAAGGAGAGCGATTGAGGTCCTCTGTCGAAGCCAAATGTGCTTTGGAGCACAAGGCTAATGAAAGGATGAGAAGGGATTTGGAAGAGCTTAACAACCGAGATACATATCAATTGCATCCTAGAAGAAGTAGGGGAATTGCATTTGAGGAGGGTTTGGGGAAGGAGAGCACCCCTATTCGGAAGAATCCGGGTGGCATCTCTAATGCTTCATATACCCGGTTGATGAATGACTTGCCTAACTTTGATCAGAGAAGGGAAAATGTTGGGAATGAGTTTGCTAGCTCTTATGGTGGCACCATTGCCTACCCTGAAGCACCAACAGGTGGGTGGGCATACATAGGAGAGAGGAGGAGTGCATTAGAGGCTGTTAGCTGAATGCGCAACAGTTCAGTTCCTGATCCAATTGGTTATCGTATAATGGGTGCAGCTAGATGATCAATGCCTGCCAGCTATGATCAGAGGGTCAGGCCTTCGATCGACCTGGCTGCTGGGTATATGAGTAATTCTCCCAAACGGGCAGCATTTGAGGAGGCCATTTTTTTAGAAAAAATAAAATACGTTGAATCTCTACAATTTTTGGCGTACATATTACATTATACAGACAAAGTTTGGGAAGGCTGTGCCAAATGTTTTGATTCCTACATCTATGATTCAGACACCCCATTTTTGCCTTTTTTTTGCCTTATTTCGCCTATATTAAGCCAGATAATAAATAATATTGTGTAAGTTTGAGATGAGATACCCATTAATTATGCCAGCAATATTAAATGACAAATTAGGCTAGGAAATCGATGATGGCCACCAACATAGCATATGGTTCTAGCCAAAGTTTGAATAACTTTTTGTCAAAATATCTGTTTTATTTCTATACAATAACTGTGCTAATATAGCAGGATCTCTTTATTTCTATTAATTATAACGTAACGGCAACGCTATAGTCCTAACGGCGACATTCCAATATATGCTCACTGCAATTCAACATCTGTATTTATTCATATATCTATATCTTTTACCAAATTCAGGCAGGCCTAAACAATTATTAGAAAAGGGGAAATTGTATAAAAAATATATTTTATTTTAAATATGGGATTTATTTTACATGTCGTAACGCGACATAAAACATTCCCATATCAA
This sequence comes from Sthenelais limicola, assembly GCA_942159475.1. Taxonomy (NCBI): domain Eukaryota; kingdom Metazoa; phylum Annelida; class Polychaeta; order Phyllodocida; family Sigalionidae; genus Sthenelais; species Sthenelais limicola. The sequence continues at coordinate 107,024,909 of OW804096.1, read as the reverse complement.
TTCATTGAATTTTATTTGATGGAATAAAAGGGTTCATAAACATCATGGGTCAATAACTTTTATATTTACTGAAATATAAAAACATATGCATCTTCCCTCCTCCAAAACCTAAATACAGTATAATATTAGCGATTAGTTTAGGAACATTTCATTCCTTTAAAGCTAATACATGTTGTAACGGCGCCACAAATATTCCAAAACAATATTTTCCAATTCTAGAACAGTTTAAATGTATGATTACATGAATATTGTGTTTTTTCATAATAATGAAAGTGTGTGCATGTGTAGAAACAATTTTTCTTCAGCAGAAGTAATATATTTTCTAAATCAGGCTGCATATTATATTCAAATTTCATAATCATTACATATTTTCTACCCTGAAAAACCTATTTTATCACGATAGCACCGAAGATTTTGGCATAAGGGCTTTGAAAGTGGGGTTCCCACAGCGTTATTTTTGCCAGAGAAGTCAAATAAAATGGTTATAATTATGTGTGATGATCCCATATGCAGGATGTAGACACCCTAGGCTGGAAAACCAAATGACGTCCGATTGGGAGAATTACTCATATGCCGGAACGAAAAGAACCTGCGTTTGGCATGCCAAAATTCAAGCCCACTTAGCCTATGTTGAAGCCAAAACTTTTGCAGTTTCCTGAATGGGATGGTAAGGAAGATTGGCATGACTACCAGCGACACACGGTAATGGTTTCTCGTTCCATGAATTGGTACAATGATACTTATAAAATGCAGTTGCTAGCTGGGGTTGGAAAACAACTGCCTCAGGCTATGATGTTGGAGCTAGATGATTATACAGTTGATAATCTTCTTCAGATGCTTGAGTATGATTATCAGGCTGAAAAGTTGGATAGTACTTGCAGGAATGAATTGTTGGGTCCGAATTGTTGGGTCCGACTGGCTTCAGTCAGATAATAAGCCTGATAGCGGTACATGCCTTTGGTGAATGGGATAGTACGCTGCATGATATGTCGGTTAAGATTTTCCTGGATGATGGAATGGCGAAGTATGTTGCATTGCAAGAGCTGAAGAACATTGTTCTTGCAGAGGCTGCTGCAACAAGAGATGTTTACTCTAAAAGCTCTCGGCTGTCTGCACACGCTGCTCCCGTGAATGTAGGATTGGACGATCGGGTAGGTGTTGCGTCTTTCAATGTGCCACCTCAGGCAGGTATTGGGTGTGATTGGAGAGATCAAGATATGGCAGTGTTCCAGGCTTTTAAGGTGTGGCAGAAACGGCCACGGCCACAGCCGCAGCCACTGCCACAGCCACAGTGACAGCCGGAGGGAGATAATTTAGCAGGGCGCCCTATGATAGGAAGAATAGGAGAAAGCCAGGAATGCTATTATTGTCATGAGGAAGGACCAATGTGGGCTGATTGTGAGAAACAAAAAGCACATGTTAAGTCCATGATGATTTCATGGCTCAGTTGGCTGCGATGAAGAAAGATTTGGCGCTGCTGTCAAACAAGGCCAGATCTCCTTAGGGGGTGAACAGGATATCAGGACCAATGATGTGCACTCCGCATTGTCTGGAGATTGAGATGGTCAAACTGGCCAACCCTAGTGCCCTTATGCCCCTTTGCTCGCCAGGGGACGCCCATGGATTCGGGGGTGAAGGGTGTGGATTGCATTTGGGTAGTATGGGAGTGCCTGGGCACGCAACATGCTCAGTGATGATGGTAAGAGAAGGGGATCCTGAGTATGCATGCTCACCCGGGCAGATTCTCAAGGTTGAATGGGATGCTCAAGGTTGAATGGAATGAGATGCTAGGGCGGTGTGCAAGGTTATGGTGTGTGACCTTCGCGATTTTGACATTTGTGTTTCAGACCGCAACCGTCCGCTTGTGGCTGAATGCATGTATGCGGATGTAACTGTAGTTAATGTGACTGGTCAGTTCCTCATTCACTGGGGGCCTCAGTGTACTTTGTTGAAAAAGTGGGTGTGAACTTTCCATCAGGCCGGATCTCATACCATGTGGAGTGACGTGCTACGCGGGAATGGGTCACAACTTATGGATGCATGGATGTGTACATTTGGCTTTGGGATTAGGAGATGCTTGGTATGCTCTCAACTGTTTGGTGGTAAGTGGATTGATTGGGACGGAAGCTGGTATATTGGGAATGGATTTTATTCATCTCCATAAATGTAATTCCAATTGGTCAGGTTTATTCACCCTCGAGGCAGGTGAATGATCCATAATGTGTAGGGCATTGCAAAGTGGCCGATGGGAAGAAGTAACTTTGAAAGTATCTTTGTGAATGCTTTTTCTACCATTTGCAGTGGTATAGGCCCAGTGTCCTCGGAAGAAGAGTTATTCTTTGAGCCAGATGGATCGGAATTGGGATATTATGTCGCAGGGAGTTTATTGGTTGCTGGTGACCGATATAATTGCATGCTGTCTGTGAATAATCGTACTTGCTCTCCTGTGCTGATTGAGTTACAAACTGCCAGGGAAGATGAGTTGTTGAATGCTAACTCTCCAATTGTTGATGTGGAATTACTTGAACCAGAAGTACCAATGCCTCAGACTGAGGAGTGTCCACTTGAAAAGCTTGTAAAGGGTTCTGACTTATCCAAGGCGGAGGATATAGTCAGGTTGAGAAACCTATTGTTTCAGTATGAAAATTGCTTTAGACTGCTGGGTTAAACACTGGGACACACAAATAAGGTGCGACACATCATTGATATTAACGATGCAGTGCCCATTAAAAGTGTGTATAGACGTCTACCTAGAGTGTGTCGAGAAGCTGCTGAGAAGCAAATTCTAGACATGCTCGATAAAGGTGTGATAGAGCCTAGTAATAGCCTGTGGGGGTCGGCAGTGGTTATTGTAAGAGTGACGGAACTGACAGATTTTGTGTTGATTACCATCCAGTTAACGCGGTGACAAAGAAAGATTCCTTCCCGTTACCAAGAATAGATGAAGGAAGACTGCTTTCGTCTCGACTAAGGGGTTGTTCCAGTTTAAGGTTAAGAGCTTTCATTCCTGGTTCATTCCCGGCCAGGCCCCACTACAGTGAAGCAAGTTCATCAGTTCTTGGGTTTTGCTCCCTATTATAGGGAGTTTATGCCCAATTTCTCTAAAATTGCAGCTCCAATCCAAGCTTTGGTGGTAGGGCCGGATTTGAGGAATAATCGCCAGGTAGCGTTTGATGTTAGTTGTCGTAAGGCATTTGCAGATCTGAAAGACATGACGTCTCGTCCTGTATCCTCAGCTGGCTGGAACAATTGTTCTGGATACCGATGCGAGTGGTTTTGGTATGTCGGGCGTGATCCCTCAGGTATGTTAGCTAGGTGGTTAACCACTCGATCTGCAGCATTATGGCTTGAGAGAAGATCAAATTGTTTATAGGTCGGGCTGAAAGCATATTAATGCTGATGTGGTTTCCCGCCTCCCGGTGAGGAGGTGTCTGCATGATGATTGCCTTGACTGGGGAGCTCATGATGCCATAGTAACTACAATGATGGTCGATTATCATATATACTCCTCATTGGCTGAGAGTGGCTCAGGACGAAGATAATGCTGTTTGTTGAGTAAAATCAGTGTACAGGGCCATATTCCAAAGCCGGAAGGTAAAACTTTGCTGGCGGAGGGGGATGAGTTCTGTTACTATATGAATAGAATTGTTTTTTGAAAGTGGAGAATGAGCTATTGTGTTTGGATTGGGAAAGTGGCAATGGTGTTGTGTATACACATGTAGTTGTGCCCCTAGCACTTAGGAGAGAGCTATTCCAAACTTTGCATGGGAACAAACTCGCAGTTCACTTTGGCGAATTCAAAAAAAGATATCAGGCTGCGAGACAGAAATTTGTTTGGCCTCGGATGAAAAAGGATATTGCTGATTGGGTGAGAGGCTGTGAGGTGTGTGCCTCTTATAAGAGCCAGGATGGAAAAGGTATAACACCATTGAAGAAGGAAATCCATGGAGTGCGTTGGAGCCGCATTGCTTTGAATATAATCAGCCCTTTTAGAAGAACCCCTAGGGGAAATATTTGTGTGATGGTGGTCACCGATTATTCTTCTAAATGGGCTGAGGCTTACCCGCTTCCTGATCATACAGCCGCTACATGTGCGATGGCCCTATTCACTGAGTGGATCCTCAGGTAAGGCCCGCCCGTCTCACTGCAAACAGATGGAGCTCTTGCTCTGGAGCTTTTGCTCTTGTTGGACATTGAGCAGCTGATGTTGCTTCCATATAGTGACGACCAGGTATAGCGTTGGAATCGCGTCCTTGTAGAACAGCTATCGTGTTTAACACAATATGAGGATGTACACTGGGATTTGCTGGTGCCTTGTATAGTGCATGCTTATAGGGAAGCAGTGCATAAGAGTACCATGTGTACTCCAAACCTAGTTGTGTTTGGTAGAGAATTAACAGTTCCGGCTGATATCATCTATGGTACTGTCATTGGAGATTTTCCTTGCCTAAGAAGCCGGCTCTGGTGACTGACCAACCATCGGGTCAGGGCACAGAGCCGTAGAATGTGGCAGCTGAGGAATCTGAGTTCAAGTGAATCAGAAGTAGAGGAGGTGGTGGAAAACTCACCCCTGGCTAAGACTATGGATAATCTGTTGCTTTCTGGTTATTTAGAGGGCCGACCTAAGCCTCAAAGGCAGGCCCCTGACAGGCTAGGCTTTGGGTGAGGAGTTGGAGGTGAATGTGCATGAATTAAAATGACACAACAAGAAGTACGCAATTACTGGCAGATTACATATACATGGTGGGAATGGTTTTTCTCAATGTAAGAGCCCAGTTATTTTGGTGATTTGCAAGCTGTATGTGGTAAACAGTGAAACAGTTGATTTGGAAACATGACTGACAATCAGTGCATGTAGCCTCTCATTGTCCTAACACCTACTGGGAAATGTGATTGGACCGAAATAATACACCCCACGGAAAGTAGGGAGAAGCTGCTTGGTTTGTTTTCTGAAAAACATTGGTTGCTGTATTGGGTAGAGTGGACTTTAGACCCTGCTCGGGAGTCTAGATAGGCGACTGAGTGCATTGCCATATGTATGTGTGTACTGTTGGGCACATGTATTCAGGTCTCAGGCACTCTTGCATGAAGGGCTCGGCAACAGGTGGTCAGTGGTATATTTAGATGGAACAAAAATCTCTGATTGGCGGAGATGGTGTGAAACAGGGTCACAAGAACTGATGAGAGTGTGAGTCTGCAGAATACGCTCGGGCAGTGGACACAGCAGACGTGTCCCATTCCTAGTTGGTTTGATCTGTGAGCTTGTTGGTGTGGTTGATTTATCCCCCCGATAAAACATTGAATCCCCAATTGTTGTTCAGTTTGCAAGAGTGTTGGGCACCTAGCTTGTGACTCTGTTCACAGTTAGGATGGCAGAGAAGGAGGAGGAAGCTATGGTGGTTGATAAGCCGGCGGCAGAAGCAGGTGCTCGCAAGATTGCGAGTGAGGATGTTGGTTAAAAGGCTAAGGTGGTGGGCTCGACAGCTGGAGACGCGGCGGCTGCTGACCAAGCGCCACCAGGTGAAACCCCTCCTGATGAGGAGATTGCTGAGAAAGAGCTCGCGGAAGGAGAAGGAGAAGAAAGCTGAAGCTGAATGGAAGAAAGCTAAGTTGAAGATTAGGAGGACTAGGCGTGGGCAGAAAAAGACACAAGATAAGCCCAAAAGTGAGACAGAAGATGAGACAGAAGAGAAGGTTGAGGAAAGTGAAAAGGCAATTGTTGGTGAAGGTGACAAAAAGAAGAAGGAGTTCAGTTCGCCAAAAGGAACTCCAAGGTCTGAGTTGAGGAGTGCTAGGGAGAGGCAGAGGAATGCGAGTCATAGTTCTCACGGTTCATCTGCCTCTGAGAGCCGGGACAAGCCATGGACTAGTCACCTGGGCGGCCTGGGTCTTAACACCCTAGAAAATGTGCACCATGCTTGGCTAAAACTTCCTGGAAAGGCAATGCCAAGAAATTGACAGATAGTCCCGTCCCAGTGAGGAACCAAGCTAGGTTGAAAGACAAACTCGATAAGATCGAGTTAACATCTCTCAACATGTGTATAACATCGCCCCACAGCAGGGAGGCGGAGTTATGCAAGCCCCTGAGTCGGAAGATGAGGTATTGGGCAGCTATTGGAAGAAACCGCCAATTATGCCCAGATATGAGGATCAGTTCCATTACCTGAAGGCAAGGCCTGGTAAGGATGATGGGCATAAGGAAGTGTGTGAATTGGTGATGGACAAGTTGAATGGTGCACCCATGTTATGGAAACCAGGTTACAGGTGCCCATTTATGTGGTGCAGGTATAAGCGGAAGGAGATTAATCCCAAGGGGATTAAGATCTATAGAACAAAGGAGCAGTTCTATAGACATTTGTGTGAGGAGCATTGCCCGGCTGTACACTTGTATACATGCCCGCATGCACACTCATGTGGTCTAAAACTAGATCGGTGCTCAGATCTAGTAGAACATTTGATGAAGGAACCAAGTGGTCATCGTAATACGTAATAGTAACGAGTGGGCGAGAGAGTTGGCCTCCGGCTTTCGTGTGGTGCAGAAGGAAGTCCCTAACTATGGCTCTGTGAAGTATGATAGAATGGGGAAATTTGATTTGGACCGTATCTTCACCATCGGGAGGAATGGAGCTCAAGTGGAGACAAGGCATGCATCTGCTATGCATGCTAGGGCAAAATTGGTTGATGCTCTGGACCCTGGGAAGAGCGCTTGGGCTGTTAAATCGGCTGTGGTAACTGCCTCGTCGGGTGCTAGACCAAAGGACACGTCCACAGTTGCTGCATTGACCATTCCTGCAGCAGCTGCTGGTGGCCCTTCTACCTCTGCTTCTGATAAGGTGGTAATTGGAGATTGGAGAGGAAGGGAGTAGATGAGATACATTCCAGTGTCTCTCCTCTCCCTTACCTGCCTCCAGATGACAGCATTTCACGTGCTGCTGTGGAGGTGGATAGGACGTTGGTTGGAGGGGCTGCATCAATACATCAAGCTGTAAGCCAGTGTTTTGATGTACTCAGGACGGCTGTGGAAGTGGCTCTCGCTCCATTGGCGGATGTGAGCAAGATAAGAGCGGCTGCAGCAGAGTTACCTGCTCTGTGTGCAAAGGTACAAGATTTGAACTGCCAAGTGTCGCCTTTCTGCTTATGAGAGTGGCAAGCTGGAGAAAAAGAGAAAGAAATCGGAGAAAATTGTGGAGGAAGATAAGCTGGTGGAGACAGATGTAGTGAGGAAGGCTGATCTACAACTGATCATGTCAGACTTGCTGCGTCAACACGCTGCTTCGTTGGCTCAGTCGCAGCCACAAGCGCCTCCACCTGTTGCAATGCCTACTGTTACACCAGTAAAACCAGTGATAGTGAAGGAAGTTTTGCCAGGCCCCCCTGATGTGAATCAGTGGCAGTCGATTATGAATCCGACTGTCGATATTTGCTCGCCTCAGAGGGGAAGTTTGATGTGGGGATAGATGCTAGGACTTATGCCCGGCCTTCCCTGCATTCACAATTGTCTTTGCAGCTGCAAGGCCAGGCATTTGTTGGTAGCCCTTTCGAAGCATTGCAACGGCAAATGTTGACGAATGAAGGGGAAAACCCGGCTGTGCAGGGATCTCCTATCACTGAGACACTGCAAGGGGGTCTGGCCAGGGTTCACAGTCAAACAATTGGTACGGATGCAGCTGGTAGTTCTGCTCAGATAGCCCCACCCGACTATGTGAGTGTGACCCCGATTGGTAGACAAAGTCAAGATGTAGATGGAAATCTGTCTAGAGTTGGTCCTTTGTTTTCTTCCCCAGTGAGGAAGATTAGTGGGTTGTTTCAGCGTACGTTTGGCGCAAGTGGTAACTGAACAACCTGAACGTCAGATGATGGATCAGTTAGGTGCTTTACCGCCTCAGCCGAAAGATACGTTGTTTATGAAAGGTGAGGATGAGGACCGTGAGTCTTGGGAGAAAGATGTAGACGAGGAAGATTGGGGTATGGAGATAGATATAGGAGAGGAAAAAGAGTTGTTACAGGAGAGAAGGAGCAAGTCTATAAGAGTGTGTAGGGAAATATATTTTCTATAGCCTTGTATTTGATGTGAGTGCTAGTTCATGAGGATTTGTATTTATTAAATTGATGTTGGACTCTTCCTGGTGTGTGATTTGGACAAGAGCCGGTCGGATGCAGTGGTCTCGGTACTGGAGATGAGCCCACCTGTTCTGACGTTGTGTACAAGCACTCTGGATTTTTAATGTGAGATTGGATCTTTTACCAAACTTATGCTACCTCAGTGCTGGACAATGGACTATGTGTGATAAAGCAAATCAGGATGTTACCGGATATAAACTGTGCTATTTACCTGGACTGAGATGGATATGATTACGTCAATGCTGTGGAAGAATCAGTTAAAAACATTATGTTTTTATATTGTGTGTGTGTGTTTTTTCTTGGAACGTGAACAACAATTTTATTCCTGTTCCTATGTTTTATGTGCTCGGTATGGATTCCTGTATTTCAACATGTCCTTTTTATGTATGTCAGATGTACAGTTTACTTTTATTCTTACTCGTATAACTTACTCGTAAACCTTATGGGTTAGTATTTTTTGTACTTTAAAAGTCTAAAGCGGTTTTGCCCTCCTTTTAAAAGAAGGGGAAGGGCATTGTGGTGCGCAGCTCTGGATCAGTATTTGCTGAACCAGAGCCGGGCCCGCACAGCTATGAAGGCATAGACAGCTGGGTTGGTTTGAGTTATATACTGTGGTAAGAGGGCGCTGGTCGCTGTATCAGGTAGTTTACCATGTTGGCCACGAGAGGTCATTATATTCCGTGTGACAGTTTTTAACAATTTTATTCTCTGTATACTGTATGTACTTTGTACTGTATCATATACACCTTGTCTCAGTGTATTGAATTTCTCTTGTATTCACCTGTTATATGAAGGGCATGTGTTGACTCACAGCCAAGAGTTAACCCTGGGTGTTGTTTGAGATTAAACAGAGAGTGCTGGCGAGGTCCAATAGATCCTGTTGTTGTCGTTGTTCATTGATATATTGAGTTCCATAGTTGCTTAAGATAATCGATCGGACACTACACATAGATTTTTAGGTTTAAAATTGTTTATTATGAAGGAGAAATGGTAGTAACAAGAGCCACTATAGTTTTAAAGCCTCCTAAAGATATATTTAATCGGGATACTATTGTATTTAAGGAAACATGTACGTCTATTACTTCGAGGTGATTCATCTTGGCATCCCAAGCCACCTCGAACCCCTATGCAAACAATGGTATGTGTTAATTACTGGGGAAATACACTCACGTTGGTTCCAAATCCAAGTATTCAGCTTTAGTTTATGATACATTTTTCACTTTCATTTTCTCTGCACTGATTTTGGACTGGTTATTCAATGCAAATAACTATACGATGTTTGAATTTCAGGTTTATTCGCTACGATATCCTGGTTACCAGATAGCTTATATGATATACGGTATTTTGATATAATTATCTTATTAGATAAGGTGTGATGTTGTATCATCATATTTATGGCATTATCTGATATATCTATATCAATTTTATCATACAAATTTGTATATTTTGAAGAACATACTATTTTCAGTCACTTCTCAATGTTTTTAGGATTTTTGATCACTTGGGCACTTCTCACTGGTACTGCGTTTTTCATTGCTTATGCAATTGTCCTGCCTTTGAAATACACCGGGCATTCTCACTTCCTAACAATGGTGTTTAGACTTTGGTGGGTAAAGTTCTCAGGATTATGACATTTGTTGTCCCATTAGTATTACTATTATCATTTCTACATCACACGAATTATATAGTATGTATACGTATAATTGTGCATACAGTTAATGATCCATCATCCCCATTCTAGGCCGACAGTGGTGATAACGCTTGTGATTTATATTAGTCAACTAATTGTGGCGAGATTCCTATTGTTGCAAGACAGGGGGCAGTATATTGCGCTAGATAATCGGTAAGTGACGCAATTGATTCATTGGACGGACAGACTTGTGTTTATTTGAGAATTTTGTCACATACTCACAAACCTACAAATATAGTTAATCCAGGTTAGACATTTCTCCAGGGAGGGTACCGTACATTGTATATAACGTTTACTTTTGTATACTGGGCCACAGTAAAATGGAGTTATTATGGACCATATATATGTGGATATAGCTTCACTGCCCAGATACTTATCTTAATAATGCCCTAAGGGCTATTGTATTTAAAGATTTTTATTCAGCAATAAACATTATGCAACGTTTACAATATTCTCAGAGTCTGCTGGTGTATTACAAATAGTGTTCGGAAAAAAATAGTCGATTACAATATAACTTCAATTTTTCATGTCTCTATATATATATCACTTACTTTAGATAAGATCAATGTTAAGAGCCTGGCACAAATAGGCGTGTACAAATAAATGGTTTGGTCATTACATCTTTTTAGGAAAACATATTGCAAATAAAACAATTAAAACAAATTATCCCTGCGTTGTGTCGTATACAAATATTCCTAAGGGTTTTTCCTATTTATGTATATATTTAATATTCATAAATGCAGATCTCAATCCTCGAAAGGGTACCTAGACTCACAGTCTGTTTCCTATATATGTATATATTTTGATTTCACAATTTCCACATTTTTCAACATTTTTACATCCACTTATGATACCAACAGTAGTGTGTGTACAAATAATGAGACATGTCACCATAGACGGAGTGTGTCTTGGATTGCGGTCGTTTTCATGGTAAACACCATATTTCCCCGGAGTCTATAAAGATATTATTATAGAACTTCCTTATTTCTTTGGAGAACCACTTCTTGTCTTCTGTTTCCCTTATATCTACTGGTAACGAATTCCACAAAACTTTAACCCTCCCCAACGAACTCCCTCTAATACCCTCCTTCTTCCATCTATCCACCTCAACCCTCCCATGATCCCTTAGATTGTAATTATGTTCTATATTACCCAAATTATTATTTTTATTTTTATTTTCCCAAAAAAGATTTAAGATTCGAATCGTTCGTCTGAAGCATTGAGGGTTTACCTCACAGTATGTGTGCAACATTTTTGTGCTTATATTATTATCTGCATTTCTGCTTCTCACATTCTGTATCAACCTTAAACATTTATTTTGTATTAATTGTATTCTTCTTAATTGTTGCTTTGATGAAAGATCTACTAATATCGATCCAAAATCTAAAACCGGTAGTATATACGTTTTGAAGATCAGAGTTGCTATTTTTTTAGTGATTTGATTCCGGATTTTTCGTAATCTATTATACATAATATTGGCTCTTACACAGGTTCCTGTAATATGCTGTGACATATTTAGATTTGAATCCAATACAAATCCCAAATACTTAAAACTATCTACTATGTCAATCTTCTCACCCTCAATATACAAATCTGGAATATTTTTCTTCTTTTTCCTCCTTCCATGAAATATTTGCCTCTTTGTTTTGCTGTTATTTATTTTAAGACCATTTACCTCGACCCAGTTCTTGAACGTATTAATGTCAAGTTGAACCTCTGTCCAATCGTTGTCTCTATTAATTTCATGCACAACCACACAATCATCAGCGTACATAATAACACTACTCTTAAATTCCAATAAACTTACATCATTTATATATATAATAAAAAATAACGGACCTAAAATACTACCCTGGGCTACGCCAGCTTTTAAAGGCATTATATCAGATAGACAATCACCAAAGGTAACCAACTGATCTCTGTCTTTAGAGTATGTAATTATCAAATCAAGTAGAGCACCTCTAATACCAATATGTCTTAATTTCTTTATTAAAATATCTATATTAATTGAATTAAACGCTTTAGATAGATCAAAATATATTGCCAAAGTATCAACCCCATCATCTTTGTTTCTTAAAGTTATATTCATAAAATCGATAATAGCGGTGTCTATGCTTTTTCCTGCCCTAAAACCGTGTTGGCAACCACTCAGAAAATTTATTTCATCCAAATGTGAATTTAATTTCTTTACTAGAATTTTTTCAAAAATTTTTCCAAGGATCGGTGATATGGAGATAGCCCTTATATCATCTATTTTTTCTGAGTTCACTTTCTTCGGTATGAGAGTACACATGGCCCTTTTCCAGAGTCTTGGGAAGTGCCCTTCTCTCTTTATCCTATTAAGAAAACCTGTAAAATCATTTAAACATATAATCAGGCAGAATTTTAAAAATTTTGTATTCATGTCTAATACACCACTTGACTTATTATCATCTAATTCACAAATTGTTTCATAGACTTCAGCCGCAGTTACATCATCATCCCAGTTTAATTCTGGGTATACATCATCCGAAAGTGTTACATTATCTGGATGTGAATTCGCCTTAATATTACAAAAATAGGAATTAGCATAGTTCGCAGCAATTTTCCCTGTTAATCTCTCTCCTTCTATCGTGATAATACCTTCTCCCTTTTTCCTGGATACATTTAAACCAAATATTTTACTAACTTGCATCCAGAAGCGTCTATCATTCTGTGGGAATCTATCACAGATCTTTCGTACTGCCTCGTATTTAATTTTTACTAATTCTCTTTTTATCTGTGTTCTCAAAACTCTCGCCTCCTCCCAGTCCTCGGGGTCTCTGGTCCTCGTGGCTTTCTTAAACAGTTTATTTTTCCTCCTAATCATTGTTTTAATTTCTCTATTAAACAACCCTTTTTGTTCCTTAACCTCAAAAGTTTGTACCGGATATAATATATCCAGTATCTGCCTGAATTGCTCCAGCATACACTCACTTGCAGAGTCAATGTCATCGGAGACCCAGCTATTCTTATCAATTTTGTCTAGTTCTACTTTAATATCATTCTGAGTCATATTCTTATTTGGTCGAGCTTGATAGGTAATCTTTTTATCTTTTAATCTATTTATTTTACCTTTCTTAAAAATTATATAGACTGGTAGATGGTCACTAGTATTGTCAAAGATCGTGCCACTTGTATTAACATAAGGGCAGTCTGTTGCAATAATATCAATGATAGATTCCGTTTTGTCTGTCAGCCTAGTACAGGTCTTAATGTATTGTACTAACCCCAAATTTTCTAGGACCGACAGAAACCTCTTGGTGTTATTTGTCTTGGTCTTTTTCATATCTATGTTTATATCGCCTCCGATCAACTTTCGGGTATTTATTAATCTATTCTCCCTATAACTGTTTGTTAACCTTTGCATAGCCTCAATAAAGATAGGTACTGACCCATTTGGTGGTCTGTAAACTACAGATACCAGGGTTGTCTTACCATTCCCTGGTTTAACCTTACACGTCAGTAATTCTATGTCCTTATCTTGTATACATAGATCATCTATAATATTTGCAACAAAATTCTCTCTATAATATAGTAATATTCCACCTCCACGCTTACATTTTCTATCCTGTCTAACAAAATCATATCCGTTCACTTTTAACATGGAATCGGTCACGTCTTGACTCAACCAAGTCTCAGTGATAGCTATAATATCATAGAACCCTGTTAGGTATTCCATTTTAATATATTCCAACTTATGGTACAGACTACATACATTATAAAAAATGATCTTCAACCCCTTCCTAGATGAAACGTCTACATTGCTTTCGGTGTCACCCATCACCGTGTCTCGACAACCAATATTCGTTTACGCTGAGTTAAAAACTGTGCTAAGTACATGAAAACGAGTTCAAACTCCATATAGTAATTCATACGCTACTACGAAGAACTAATATATAATCGGCAACATTTTGTCGCCTTCGACCAACATCTGGCTAAATATTAATAACAAAACAAGAAGTTTACTTAACATACCAATTCACGAAACATGTCCACTAGCCGCCATCTTACATTCTTTACTTCCGGTTATCTCTACATCCGGTTAATGTCGCAATCCTTGCGCGAACATTTACACAGTTAGCATTTATATTTCAAGTTAACACTCATACCATATGTTCACATCAGGAGTACTTATGACTTCACACAAAAATATGTTATGACATATACCATATCACCATTATTTAACATTTGTTTTTTACGACGTTGTGACACCTTGTTTGTGACAGCCCAAAATGGCGGGTTGTTTACTTCCGGTCCACGTTGTCGTGTTTTCTTTCGTCAGTTTATCTCAAAAATCAACAGTTTATGTACAATCTTGGATATAATTTCATCTAATCATGCCGAAACTTGTGTATATACCCTACTTCAACTCTACAACACGTATATATACAGAACGCGGCCCCGAGAACAATCACGACATTAGTCAAGTACTCATTTACGTTAGCAAAATGGCCGTCTTCCTTCCTCGTGCACGAGAAAAGCAATTTTGTCATTTTAAAAAGGCTGAATTACGGAAAACCCTACCACATAGTCCTTTTAATCTTGTGCGACAGTCTGTATGTACTTAAGATGTCTTCAATAAGTTTATGGCTGATTCATGCATAGCGGATACCTCGCTAGAATCGAAGGTTAATGGTAGCAGATGACGTGTGCGCCTAGATCTATTGGCTTCATCACTATCTAGGTCGATCTTGGAGCTGGTTCTATCCAAGATGGCTTTGTACACCGCACCACCTCCACTGGACCTGTTCAGGCTCGTGGAACTTGTGACAGTTATTTCCATGCTGCTATCACCACTAGAGGTACTGTCATTTGCACTCCTATCTAGTTGTTGATATCTGTTATAAACCGGGGTTGCTGATGGTGTTCTTCTAATCTCCGTCCCTGCTTTAGTCGAATCGGCAGGTTGAGTGAACCCATCTGCGTCAGTAATTGCAGTTGGCTTCTTCTTGGGGTTTGCTCGTTTAGTATACAAATCGTCGAATGTATTGTCATTTATTGCTGTTGTAACCTCTTTTCTGACCTTCATCAGTATCTGACCCAGAGTGTTTTTTCCTTTCCAGGTGCCTTGTTGTAGTTGTGGATCTCCCAAGTAACATCCGGCACCCCACTTACGGTTGCTCGTCGCCTCGATAAGTTGGACTCTGCCCGTTTTCACGAGCCGCTCTGCTAGGCGTCTTGATTGGACGAACTTGCACTTAACGATGTTCATCATTACAGTGTCTTCAGAACTCTTCCAAGTCGGTGATGATGCTATCTTATCCGCAAGCACCTTTATTTCTTTCGGATCTTCAGTTTGTAGCAACATATCTGCCACATCTTTCCTGCCAACCGTTCTGCACTTCTTCCATTGGAAGGCTTGCTCCGACGAAGTGAAGCGTTCGCCCTCATACTGGAGTTTACAAGGATAGAAATTACTTAGGAAGGCTTTGTCACTTTGAAATGCAAGAGCACCGTCCTTGACTTCTACTATTTTCACCTTCTCCACAGAGTATTTCTCTTCCAAGGCATGCAGTTGTCTACTAGAATATAATGTCCCATCAATCAATACCTGGTCACCTTTTGGACGTGTGTAGTCCCTGTCTGCCCCTTCTTTCACAGCATTCTTGGCCAGTAATCTCATCAGAGATTTCTTCTGTCTGGTCTCGACTGTGTCGTATTCGTGGAAGAACATTCGTCCTTTATTTGGCCACAGGTTAAACGGAAACTGGTTATCGTCACCAAAGGGATTATCTCTACGTATAAGTTCATCCTTCAGGCCTTTGTATAGGAGTTTTATAACAATTGGGTGAGGAGAATTGCGGTTACTAGGTCTAATCTCCCTATAGGCAGTATCGACTGTTCCTTCCCATATCTTAGGATACATCGTACGAAGGATACGTTTGACCAACATGACCGTATTTTCACTTTTCACCTGAGGACACCCCTCCAGTACAATATGTGACTCTCTGTGCTGCTGTCTGATTATCTCCACTTCCTCCTTCACCTTACTGATTTGAGAGTTTGTATTTGCGGACTTACGATCTTGTAACTTGATGTCTTCATCAACGCTAGCGAACTTGGCCTCACATTTCGTCTCCAGAGAACGTAAGTCTCCTTTTTCTGCCATCTTTTCTTTCAGATTTTCCACAGATTGTTTTAGCTCTTGTTGATTTGTTAATAGTTGTTGCAACAGTCTATCATTAAGAGATATGGTCTGTACACGTTCGAAAAGTGTGTCCAGATCTTTGTCAATTAGCTGCCCTTGTGTTGCGAGATGTGCTAATTCACTTTCAACTTTATCCATATTCGTCCGATTTTTCTTTTTGTCGTTTGGATCAATAATCGGTGATAAATGATCTGAACTCCGTTTAGGGGCTGGGGTACTACAAGCCTTCGCATTTCCTATAGTTTTTCCCACCCCTTCTGTGGTATTCAAAAGGCCATCAGTTGCCGCGTCTCCCATCTCACCCTATATCGCTCACTCGATCTCGATTCGTAATCCACAATGTCTATATTTCACCAAATACTGTCTTAAAAAACCCTTACACCTCGGGTTATGTCGGCAAGAAGTGTTCTCTGTCCGATCCTTACGTAAAAACTATTTGCCAGTGTGATCTTGGGCTATAGAAGTCCGAAATATATACAACGATTAGCTCAGGTACAAAGGTGCGTCCACCATTTTGAATTTCCCGCGCATAATCTATTGAGCTTTGTTGTATGCTATGGCCACCTGCTTTGCGTACTCCCACTTTAGATCTCTAGACAGATGGCACCCGTCGATGGCAACTTTGTGGTAGAATACAGAGTATTTTGTTGGACCATTTTTCCGCTTCTTTTTTCCTGCTTGGCATCTGTGAATCATTTGAAAGACGAAAGATGTGGGGTTACCTTCTTCTGCATTTAGATGTCTTGCCATATTACTAAAAATAGCTACCCTTTCATTTACCTCTCTTTGCACTTCTTGGTAGTGGTCTTGCTTTGGATATAATATTCCTTTTAATGCTGCAAGGTGGGAATTATACTTCCTAATATCGATGCCTATCATTGTGGTGATGGATATCTTAGGCATGTATCCCTGAACAAGTGCAATTTGTTTTAGCGATGATATTGCTTGAGTAGCTTGGATTGACTCTTCAAATATGACATGTATAAGTTTTATCTGTTCTCCATGGTCTCCTTTATCCATGAACGTAATATTACATAGACCGGCTGCAATGAAAATGAGTCCAGATGTGTGTGGCACCAGAGGGATATCGTCACAATTTGATGGGAATGAAGGGAAGTCTTGGGCTATGGAACGTTTTTGTATGTTGACATTGCCCACCATCCCGCCCACCTGCTGTCGCTAGTAGCATTAAAATCGTTTCGTTTTTGTGTTAAATTCGTGCGGGAATCATCGCGGATATGCGATGGTCCCCGCACATATGAGCTTTGTTTACAAGCGTGTTACCGAAGTTACACGAGTAGGCTACGGCCGAGTGCGAGGAAGAAGGGTTAGGCTAAGCATTGGAAGCTGGTAGACATGCATTGGGAAATCAGGGTATGTGCATTACGAGTACAATATAGACACTATGAACCCCGACGTTTTGCTTGTTAAAGATGTTGAGGATGTCAAATCTGGCATTGGTTTTTCACCTGGATGACGAAAACATAGGATATCGGGACATCGAGCCAACTTTTATAGACTAAAATCGTCGCTCCAGGGGGCTGGTGGCGCGCTCTTGTGCCTATGTGAGAATCAGAGGATTCCTTAGGGAGGAATGCCACAGCGCCATCTCGTCTAGGCCTACTTATTGCTATTATCTAACATGCCTCTTCTATCCATCTCTTTACGGTGCCGCCTTGGAAAGTGATCGATGACCTTTAACAAAACGTTAGATAGTGTTATTTTCAGCTTCTTTTCCACGTCAACCCCTCTCGAGTCCATTAGCACTAATCGATCCATATTACAGTACCTTATTCTTGGCCTGTATGGCTTCAGAGATAAGCCTTTCTCTTATCCTTTCAAGAATTTGACCGAAGATGTTCTTTCCACTCAGACTGTTCACGTCCACTGATACCCAGTCGCCATTTTGGATGACTACTTCCGGGTGCCTGCATCCGGCAGCCCACTTATAAATGGGAAGTTGTCAGTTCATACAAATTTTTCCCTTCTGTATCGAGCAATTTCTCTTTCAACACTTTTAGCTGATCAAACTTTTGGTAAACAATATTTTCCAGTACGGTTGCCCCTTTATCTTTCCATTCAGGGGCCGTTTTGAACATCCCGCCTCCTCGCTTAATAGCAACAGCTGGGTTTGGCTCCCATGCTATGCTCTCGGCCAACTTCTTTCGCCCAGCCTTCACTGCTTTGATTGCTTGGAAGCAGTGTTCGGCCGAGTTATATATTCTCCCTTCAAATTCAAAAGGTGCTGGATAAAAATTGCTTAGAAAGCTATATTCTCTTTTAAATCCTATATGCCTTTATCACCTACCCTTACATGAAAGTTTTCAGGCTTACATCCCTCCGGTAATTTATGTAGGTCATGCACAATGAATGATTCCTTACCGATGACAATGTGGTTGGTCACCAGCCTTGCCTCTATTTTGTTTAGCCCGAGCAGTTCATTGAATTTTCCAACAAATTGAGCTGATATAAGATAAGATAAGATAAGTTGTTTTTTATTTGCCACTTTCATAGAGTACAGAAGAGTACAAATGAGGAGTATAAGAGATTGACAAAAAGGTCGACATGTCCGTATGGTACAGCGAGGGTACCATTTCTTCCGACAGTTACCAAATTTGGAAGATATGGTAGGAATATATAATGTAAGAGGATACAAGTAAAGCAGAATAAAACAATGGAAAGCCCAGATGAATATAACTAGTGGGTGAGTAACATAGGTGGCTCTAAGGGCATTAAGAGTGACTTGAGTAGTACAACTCGGGCAGACATGTAATATCTAAAAAACAAAATAAAATAAACTAGAGGCAAGATAGTGAGTATATAAGCCTACTCATACAGTACAGCATGAGCTTACATAGTTATTGAAATTATACATTTTTTTTTGAACGACATAGACTTTAACAAAGTCGGTGAAGAGATTTTGAAATAAAATACATTATTTCGATAAACTCAACGTCACAGTACAATACAATATAGAGGGTTGAAAATAAAATACATTATTTCTATAAACCCAACGTCTCAATTCAACTCAATACTTTACATAAGTCGGTGACGAGATTTTGAAATAAAAATACATTATTTCGATAAACTCAACGTCACAATACAATACAGTATAGAGGGTTGAAAATAAAATACATTATTTCCATAGACCCAACGCTTCAATTCAACACAATACAACATATCAATACAAGGGAGTAGAAATAGATACATTAGCTCTGCAGTATGTGCAGGAATACTTTACAATTCAGTCATTCGTGGGGACCTGAATTTTCAGTGTATGTAATGCTTATTTTATTTTCTTATAATTATGATTAAACTCAAAGGGACTAAGTGTGAATCAACAATATTTCTACAAGTAGGTGGAGGGGGAAGGTCCATATTCCAGCCTACACGCCATTGACACGAGCTTTGATCATGGACTGTACACTTTTCCGGAATTCTTTTCTAATGACTAAATTTTGAGTATTTTTATTTAGCTTATTCCAGGCTGAACAGGCTTTATATAGAAAACCGTTTTGGTAGAAGGCCGAATTAGGGTGCGTAATTTTAAGATTTCTCCTATTTTCTGCATGGCTTCTAGTGGGCAGGGCCCTTAAATCTAGATTTGTTTCACTTTTGGCAAGGTGATGTGCACATTCGAGAATATGGACCTCCCTTCTCAGTTCATTGGGCAAAATATTGATATTCCTGAGTTCACTCTCAACACTGTTTCTCTTGGATAGGTTTAGAGCTGCTCTCACTGCTGCATTTAACAGTGAGTGCAGTCTGTTTAATTGATGTTTATTCGAGTTAGAATAGAAGACATCTCCTCTGTCGATTAGAGGGACGATTAGAGTCTTGATAATATCAATTTTGACTTTCTTTGTTAGCATATACCTGGCATTGCCAAGCAATCTAACTTTCCATTTGACATTGTTTACAACTTTTGACACTTGAGTTGCGAAGCAAAGTCGTTGATCAATCATAAGACCAAGATAATTGTATTCTTGGACTTCAAGTATTTGTTCCTTGCCCAGGGTGAGGTTATGAGAGTCAGTAGTATTTGCTGATTTTTTCCTGTTATTTTTGAAATTTATGTACTTAGTTTTCGAAACGTTCATTGATATCTTGTTCGATTTACACCAAGTGTCGATCAAGTTTAGATCGTCCTGAAGTGATTTGAAATTGTTTTTTTCTGATTTTTCGCTGATAAATAAGACTGTATCGTCTGCATAATGCTGAATTGTTGAGTTTTGGACAACTTGGTGCATATCATTTATGTAAATTGTGAATAGGATCGGTCCTAAAGTAGTTCCTTGTGGTACGGCGAATGTAACCTCACCTTGGGCAGACATGAGACCATTGACTCGAACCCTCTGGGTCCTATCAGAAAGATAATTTTTGAACCAGAGGTTCTCGCTGTTACAAATACCAATTTTTTGCATCTTTTTTAGGAGAATATTATGATTAACCGTATCAAACGCCTTTTTGAAATCGAGAAAGACTGCAGTGGTGGTCCCTCCCTGATTCAAATGTTCATATATAGGTGCCAAAAGGTCTATGTGGGCTTGATCTACAGAACGTCCTTGGCGAAAGCCATATTGTTTCTGGTAAAAAATATTGTTTTCCTCCATAAAGGTCGAAAGTTGCTTTTGTATAACTTTTTCTAGAATTTTTGCAGGCATTGATATGCCTGATATCGGTCTGTAGTTATTTGGAGAATGTTTGGAACCATTTTTATGAAGAGGGGTCACCACTGCAGCCTTGAAGGCATCCGGCACTATACCCGTAGACATTGAAAGATTCATGAGAAAAGACATTTGCATAATCAAGGCAGAGAAACAGTTTTTTAAAATATTTCCTGGGATAGTGTCTATCCCCGAGCTTTTGTGGGGGTCAATATCACGAATAATATTCATAACTTCTTTGGGGGAAACTGGTTTAAAGGTGAAATTGTCATAGGTTCGATTACCATGGGGCTTCAGCTTTTCGCTGACCAGAAGAGCAGATGATTTATCTGGCTCAGGTATTTTTGATGCCAAAGATGGACCAATATTTTGAAAGAAATAATTGAATTCATCTGGGACATCAGGTTCACTTATAATCTGGTTGTCCTGGTCTACCAACTGGATTGTTTCACTGGTTTTAATTTTTTCAGGATTAATGACTGATCTAATGGTCTTCCAGACAGCTCTGGGATTTGCCCTGTCTGTGTGAAGCCTTTCCTTGAGGAAGGCAGCTTTTTTCTTCTTACAAAGAGAACAAATCTTATTTCTTAGCTGTTTCGCTTCAATCAAAAGGTCTTTATCCTTTGTTTTTAAAGCTTGTACGAATAGTTTATCCCTTTTATTCATGAGGGTAGTGATGTCAGGTGTCATCCAGGGTTGTTTTTTCCTGACTCTGTGGAACTTTTCTATAGGGCACATGCGATCAACAAAGTTTATAATATAGTTAATTAAGATGTCCCAGCAAACATTGGGATCCTGACTTCCGTAAAATTTGTCCCAGTCCTGCTCCAGCAAAATCTCATTCAGAATTTTTTGGTCTAGGAATCTGGTATTTCTTGCATTGAACGTGCCAGTTTCATATTTATTCCTGTCTTTCTTTAAAGTAATAAATGTTGGATAATGGTCGGAAGTAGAGTTATCTAGAACTCCTGCTTTTTGTACAATTTTGGAATTTGAATATATATGGTCGATGAGCGAGGAGGAGGATAATGTCCTCCTGGTCGGTTTGGTAATGAATTGGGTGAGGCCATATTTCTCAAAAATTGCCTGTATTTCAATGAAATTGTTGCCAGAAGAATTTGTCTCGCAAAGATCAATATTGAGATCACCTGTGACAATGACATCATTATTAAAATCAAGTTGAGATAAAAAAGTTTCAATGTGTTTTAAACCAGCTTTTATGGGGGAGCTCGGGGGCCTATAAACATTCGCAACAATACAGGGTTTACCCCTACCTTTTCTTACTTTTATGATTTGGGTTTCAATATATTCATTCGATATATTATTACAGTTATAGGAGTCAGAATCGATTTGGTGGTCATCGCGTACATAAATTGCTAGACCACCTCCACGTTTCTTACCTTGCCTGTCTTGGCGAAAGAGTCTGTAGCCATCCATATCATATGCGGTGGAACAGTGACTTTGGTGAAGCCAGGTTTCTGTCAAGCAGATAATGTTTAAGTTTTGATTTGATTCACTTATAGAGTGCTGGAGTTCACTAAAAAATTTTTGGAGACTTCTAATGTTCCAGCCTATTAGGTTGAAGCCTTTGCTATTTTTTAAAAGGGCGAAGGACTCCATGGTATTTGTGGCCATGGAATTTGCAATAAGTCGAAGAGATGTGCTACGGTGTATATCCATTTGTCTGTCTGCCCAACTTGTTCAGCCAGACTCTACCGAACATACCTTGCTCCCTCATCCTTCTACTAGCTTTTACTACCTTTATTTTCATCTCTTCAGTAGCATGAACAAAGTCAACTGCCCTTCTCCTCCCTATGCACATCTTCTCTTTCATCATTGTTTCCAATTATTCTGGTCAGTTCTTCAGAGTTTCTAAGCCTTTATTCTCCCATTCTTCCACGATCCCCTCCATGATTACAAACTGAGGATCCCTGCGAGGTTGTTGTTTATGCTCCCCGCCATTTTGAGCTTGCCTGTCAGCTGGCTTTGCTCCAGCTTATTCTTTTCCTTTTTCTTTTTCTTTTTCCTCTCCTGTCTTAGGATCCCTTCGCTCTATTTTCTGATCCTTATTACTAGCCACCAATACTTCTAGTGCTCTAATACTTCCTTCTAAAGCATTGAGACTTTTCATTTGATTTTTTAACAGTCTAATTCTCCTGTGAAAATCTTGTATGGTATTTGAATTCTTCCAAGCATATTCACCGAAGTCATGCTCCACACACCTTATACCTTTTTTGATTTTTTATATAAAGCTTCCAAAACTACTCTCTATGAGACCTAAATCATTTTTTACTCTCTTTATCTCATCAAGTTCCTCTTTTGCTTGAGAAACTGGACCGATCGGCGTCAAACTGGCATATTCATATGCCTCAAGCATTTACCGAAGATATGTGCCACGCCCCCTTACTTATCGACAATAACAGTAGAGAACCCGATGGTCCGCCAATCTGCCGAAAATCATACTTCCCAACTTCCAAGCCACCAAAACAATGTCCCCACGCCTAGAGAAATAATATAGACTGCGATTACCTCCAATATATCAAGGTCTTTCTGGTATCACAACCGAGTAATCACCAATTCCCCGACCCCTATATGCTTAAGCATGAACAGACATTTCACCCTGCGTACGGCCACATGCTCGCACATGGCACCTTCGGTAAACACTTGGCTTCGCATCGGTAAAACTCGGGGGAAAAAATTGACCAATCACAGGGCGTATTACATCAACCTTGAGCCAGGCTCTCAGCCAATGGGATCACCGCTTCCAAACCTTACTCGGAACGCCATGTTGACGGCCCCATAGACGGCCGGCAACATGGCGGTGGGTGGCGGTGGGCAGTCGGCGGTCGGCGAAGCCTTTTTAAATAGCCTAAAGTTTCATTATCGGTCAAACGGTATAATATCCTAGTTAATTTAAGAGTTATCTATTGTGACGATTCTAACCTAGTGCCAATCGCCCTATAGACCCACCTCATTCACCATTGTTTTATTTTCCATGGTCGCCAACGGTTCTGTCGCTGGAATCTCCCCACATGGAGTCTCAGTGTGTGGATCCTCACTTTCTGTACTATACACTATACCGTCAAAGAGTACTTTCTTTATGCTTCCATATTTTCTTTGTAATCTTTCCTTGTCGTCCAACCTCTTTTCTTTCACTTTCCTCGTACCATTCTCTGAAGGAATGGTTCTGTTTGGCAAGTAATGTTCGTTATCCGCACCTGTTATGTTGAACTTCTCTTCTTCGCTTACCCAATCTCTATGGCCGCCGTCATCCGTAACGGACTTTTTCCTTATAGAAAAGGTTTTCTTCAAGGAGCTCCCAAGCACCGCATGCTTCATCCTTGTAAATAATCAAGGTGATTTCATACCACTTGTTTTAACTTCTGTGCTATTTTTTCCTTTGTCAGGCGATATTATGTCCACTTTCTGGTTATTTTTAACTCTGCCTCCCACACTCGCATGTTCAGGCTCGAGCAAATTTTCCCACTGTATTAATTACAACGTAATTAACACAAAGTAACTTTTCATAATTAGTATTTTTAACTATCCAAAGTTATAATGAAAAACACCAAAACTGTAATAAAGACAAGTGGAGGATAATATAGGGCTTTGGGATGGTTTATTCAATACGATACCGACGTTTCGGAATTCACATTACTCCTTCTTCAGGGTATTTTTAATTATCATCTATTGTATGACTTTAATGGTTATCACCGCTTATACTTTTCTCACATTTTAACTTAAATTTAATCATGTAACTATTATGTAATCTTATGTGGCAATCCAGTCACTGGTATCCTTGATTTTAATTTTAATTAAGTTATGTGTCACTGTTACCACATTGATATCACTGTCTTACTTCAATGTTAAATAACGCACAATAATGTTACGCAACTCTGTAATGTTGCTAATTTTTAATATTTCCACCTGCTATGGTAACTGAATCAATATTTGTGACCCTTCATATTTAATTCTCCTACACTAAATGATGTCATGTTGATAATTATTTCTCCGACATACTAAATAATGGAGAAAATATCGTTTATGGAACAGCGTTTGCTTTCTTACAGACGATTCTATCATAATGTTGCTTTCTACATGTTCTTCTTCAACGTACTGCTCGGTGTATTCTCCTGTCTGAAACGGATAATAATAAGCACATGCGTTAGTCTCTTTCTAACGGCCCGTGTTGATTGGTGTCTTCTCATTAGAGGGTTTGAGAGACTAGATAGCGGTAAGATAAAGATATCTGCTAAAGGATCAAATTTTGAAATTGAAATAATACTATATTGAATAATACTAGTATGCAATTAAAATGTTATTGCGTATTAAAGCTGCACTCTCAGTTAACATTGGTAAAAAAAACTTATGTTTTCATTTTTCTTGTTCCAGTCTTTCCTAACCAATTTTAAAGTCATTTGACCAAAGTTTTGGATGATTTTGTCCGGTTGATTTTGTTGCTGAGCTTCTTAAAGTCCCCATTTATATTTTGGAAATGTGCTGAAAACAGGTTCTAATCAAATCAATAGGCCATTGAGTAGTCGTAGTATACTAGTAGAGTTCTGCTATTAGGTGTACATTTCTAGTGTTGTAATAGCTGCGAATGCAGGTTTAATACACCGATATGATGGTGCTACATGGCGAAATCTGTGTCTGCTATTGGTCAAACACGATTGAACCCATGCATTAAAGATGGTGTCGCAATTTTGCGTATTGTGCAATACCTATAGCTATATAGCAGTTTAACCAACTGAGACCCAAACACATTTAAATGGAATTAATCTCTCATGTATAACTATAACTAATAGCGTAAGCAAACAGACATTGGTGCATACGGTGATTTTGCTAATTATGTCATTGGCTAAACGCAATTTTCCACTGTCCTAAATCTTATTCATGATTGTCCGTCGCAGGTCACAATTCCTACCTGGGGATGCTTTATTTGGACTTGCACCACACACATCCTGTTATGCTAGCATTTTTGGAATTGTTGGAGAAACATCCCTGCAATGAAAGAAATAATGATAACGCCAAGATCAACAAAATGTCGGATCACGAATCTTGCAATTGTTCTGGTATTGAAGGTAAAATTTCCAGCAAAATTATTATATTGATTTATCGTTATTGTGTGTTGTATGGTAGGCTACACTTATAGCCTCATGTACACGACGGAGCCATCAGTGATTATGTAATAGCTTAAACCATTAGATATAATAATATTCATTACTACACCTACGGACATTGCATTGTTGCACTTACTTCTCTCTATTTAATTCTTTAAGACGTATCACTGCGACTACACACAAACATTTGTTGTATATTACATTGCACCAACATTACAACACCTACTGACAAAAAATGGAAGCTGTACTGGACTGTAATAATTCTATTTGAAATAATTATTTGAATTAGTTTTTGATATGAAGTAAGTAATTAAATGAATGGAAATTAATTTAGAATAATCAAAGAAGATTTAAAAAATCAAGTTATGAGGGGAGGGGTGTTAAATAATAAATAATATGAATAGTGATATATAAATGAATAGTTTTTGGTGTAGATGGGGCAGGTGGTGCAAAAATGAATATATACATGGTCAAAAGTAAAAAGAATGGATCACTTTTTGTTGTTTTCAGTGTTTCTGAATTCAACTGTTCATAGAGCAAAAACTGTTAGTGCAATTCTTTTTATTTTCACCCAACGTGTTGCCACATGTCTTGGGAAGATCTGGTTTTAATTGTATACTCTAGGTCAGTATATGAAAAAGTTATGTTGGTTTGAATAATGGAAGAATCTGTGCGATACCAACATGATAAAAATTGATATACAAAATCAACAGAAATAATTCCTTTATGTTAACTCTTAGCATTGCAATGCCTTCCTATATTAGTTATTGCACATGTATGATATCAAATTCCTGTAAAAATTTCTTTGACGTTTTAGTCATTTTTCAAAAAGTCAGAAATATCCCAAAAAGTTGTGATACCAACGTGTACACATTCAAGTGTCCTCCATTCCATAGTTTTCACTTCTAAGGCAAATATTTGTTATGGGGTGGTGCACTATAATGCAAAGATATGTCCCAAGAACACTTTTTAAAATAAACTCAATAATAACCCAGTTATGTGCAAAATGTCTGTGTACACATTGGTACCTTGTACACGTTGGTATCTCTGTTCTAACCATAAACCTTCATTAGGTGATCAATTTAAATTAAAACCCAGTGATCTTTCATGGAATTTATCTTTTACATACTTCCAACTCATGATTTGATTTGATTGCAACTTAAATGTGTTTTATTCATTTTTATTGAATGATACATTTTTTTATCTTTAAGTTTTTCCAGCTAAACAATTCGCTTGTAATTGAATGCCGATCACGCCACCTAGTATAAGGCGTATCAACGGTTTTCTTCTGTACTTTTGCCATTTAGGTCGACATAACAATGCCGTAGCATATGCATACCGAATATGTATACCATCGGTAAACATTATAAATTAATGCCATCTTCTAGCAGCTTAATCATCGAGAAAAACATTCACATTAAGTTACTAGGTAGACAAAATGATTCCCAAGATCGAATTTTCATACATCAAGCCCGTCGAATCCCGCTCCCATAGAGTTTGGCCTGGCCACAGTGTGATGTGTCAATCCTGGCGTCCTTTTTGAACCCCCCACACCGTCTGGTGTCAGTACAGGGGATAATTGTGTCGCGGCCAATTGATTATTATTTTTTTGTAAGAGGTCAAGATATAAATCATACCAAACTATGTTGTTAATGAACTTGTGCATCTAAACCATAGTTTATCAGGTTATTCTCTGCAAGTTGAAAGTTATTTTTCTATATTTATTGACTGTACACGTTGGTATCAGGTGTACATGTTGGTATCTCTGTTCTAACAATTAACCTTCATTAGGTGATCAATTTAAATCAGAATCCAGTGATTTTGCATAGAATTCATCTATTACATATGTACAGTTTCATGACTTGATTTGAATACAAACTTAAAAGAGTTTTATGTTTTAAAAAAATGATACATGTTTTTCAAAAAAGTACTTCCAGCTAAACAATTGAATATTATTTTTTTGTAAGAGGTTAACATATTAATCCTACCAAACTATGTTGTGGATGGATTTGTGCATCTAGATAATACTTTATCTGGTTAGTTTATACATGTTGAGAGGTATTCTACTAAGAATAATGCTATAATAAATCTCTTTAGCGAATAATTCTGGTAAGAAGGAGGAGTCAATTACTGAATCGGTTGAAGAATGAAAGAATTGAGTCAGACACGATGTGCTGGCGAAAAACTTCAAGCAGGGAAGAACCCCTTTATTCTCTCAAAAGAAAAAAAGATTGTCTTTGCGAGGCCTGGCCTGTTGCTTCCTCTCTGCTGTCGATCGATCTGCCGAAGCTTTGTTTCAAATGTCCCGGGGTAACCCTTGACTACCACGAGGCTTCCGGTTGGTCAGTCATGATCTGGGAACCGTTCACCAGTTATACCACATATTCTACTAAGAATAATGCTATAATAAATCTCTTTAGCGAATAATTCTAGTATGAAGGAGGAGTCTATTACTGCATCGGTTGAAGAATGGAAGAAATGAGTCAGACACAATGTGCTGGCGAAAAACTTCAAGCAGGGAAGAACCCAACCCGAATATAAGGTTAATTGTCCAGGGAAGAAAGGGCGACAGACAAAATCATTTCTTTAGACTTCCTATATTCCATCGGAGTGGGTGGCTAGATAACGAAGAACCACTTCACTTTTCCAGTCCCCTAATATTTGAATATCAGGAATTTGGATCCCACAGGTATACATGAACAATAGGCTCCTCTTCTGAGACTGTGCAAACCAAGATCTTTGGTAATACCTGCCGATGAAGCCCACGATTTTAGCAATTTCATATCACTTCAAAATGAATAGGCTTGCCTTTCAAGGAAATCAATAGTTCATCCATATGTGTCGGGGAACGATCAAACCACTTTTGAATCTGTGAAGCAAAACACAAATCAGAATTACAGAAGCTGATAGGGCACTCCAAGTTAGTAGTACCAAACTGGTTGGTTTTTGACGAGGGAACCGTGATAACGACACCCCAATCTTCTATCCTGAGCGACGATTTCTTGAGCAAATTTATGAATGTCTGAAGCCCCTTTGAAAACATGGCATTTTCGTAGAAGGGCTCTGAAGCATAATACTATACCCAGCCAAGTGCCTAATATACCAACAAAGTATGAACTTGATTGAAGAAAAATTGATGAAGTGGATTCTGAGGATGAACTGCTCAATTTTGTTTTACTTTTGACCATATATATACATGTATGTGTGTCCGTTTCTGTGATCTGAACAGAAGTGGGACACCTGTATGCATGAGAATGTGTGTGAGGTAATATGTGGTATTGGTTCGAGTGGGTGGGTGGGTGGGTAGGCAATGATGTGTCATAATGCAAGGGATGTGACTGTATCATTAGGCTATCACCATTTTTACAGGTCAACCAGCCACACCACATCGGAAATATAATAAAAGGATTGTCAACCGTTGGAGAAAAACTATTACTATTGCTAACAATCCAGAGCTGGTGACCCATAGGATCGTCAAACAATATACAACTGAAAGGGACATACGCCTTGGCCGCCAAAAGGTATCCTTTCTTTATATATCTTATAGTCTTTATGCCCAGGCTTTCATGACCATCTCTATACCCAGCAAATCACATTCGAACTTAACAGTTTAAAACAATATAGTGATACTTCTGTATTTTTCTAACGACAGATCGCAGATGGAAATGGATTGGTAGACGCTGGAAACGTTGGAGAATATGACAATGAAGCCTATATAACTTGCGCTGATGACCTCGTTCTTGAACCCGCCTCTGTTAGGAAAACTTCAGTGGTGACGAAAAAATCTCACCAAGGTGGTAATGAGGATGTTGCCAGTACGACCAACGATGTCCCCAAAATAGAAGGTCCAGTTAAGAAAGTTGAAAAACAGACCACTCATTTGTGAATGGATGCATTGGCATGGCTTGGCATGATATAGCTATAAGTGTTTGTGATTTTATACTAACTGTCTCACTCTTCAACTCACCCTTTCTCTCCACTGTCTCTTTCCTCACTCTCTCCTCTTCCTCTTATCTCTCTCTCTTTGTTCCCTTTCTCTTCCCTCTCTCATTTCTCTTTCTCCCTCTCTCTCCCTCCTTCCTCTCTTCTATCTCTCACCCTCTCTCTATTTCCCCTAGCTCACTCTCCTTTTTCTCTCTCTCTCCTTGCTCCCGTCCATCTCTCTCCTTCCCCCTCTCCTCATGCTATGCTTCCTCCTCCTCCTCTCCCCCCCACATCTCTCTCTCTTCTCCCCCCTTGCTCTCTTCTCTCCTTCGATCCATCTCCCTTCTTGCTCCCTCTCTTTCCCTCCCCTTCTCACTCTTCCCCGTCCCCCCTCTTTTCTATCCACCTTGCTGCTTTTTCACCTCTCTCCCTTTTTCCCATCTCTCCCACTCTTTCCTATCTTCCTCTTCACTCTCTCTCACCCCTCACCCTTTCTTCGCTTCTTCTCTCAATACACATGCATATATGTATGTGTATACATATATATATGCATACATGCATACACATTTATGATATACATGCATGTATAGCTGTATTTACAATACATATATGTATGACATGTAAATATACATGTATGTATAATTTGAATGGATTTGTGGCTGGATTCGTAAATATATACACATAGTCCAAACGAACCCATAAAAGTCACAGGTCGTAAACATACCACAACCTTACAAATTCAGTCATGATTTGTCTAAATGGACTCAATCGTACGATTAAAAGGGTTGTGAATGTGTGCGCATAATAATCATTGCATTTGTCATTATATGACAGATAAATATGCTGAGAATTAAGATTATCAGATGAAAATCCCCTTTCTCTCTATATAATATGTTTAAAAAGTATGCAACGTAGCAAGGACATTAAAATCGTTTTGCTTTTCGTGTTTATTGGAACGTACATACAAGCGGCATACATCATACATGTTGCAAGTGGAAACTAATAATTATTAGTCTTGATATTAGTATACATACAAACAAGTTGCTTCATAACTGTATACGTTGCGGATGTGTACATTTCATATATCCCAGCTAATTATTGTGTAATATATCTCTGCAGATAACTCAGTCATTAAGAAATTCTGTCAAATCTGCACTTTGATATATTCTTTTACATGGATTTGTTTCCATACGGATACAATCATTATGGAATAAACTTTAAATAATGGCTGAAAATATATTCATCTTAACTGTGTTAAGCTTATCCTGCACTAATAATAAATGTCCCATTCAAGCTAGATTATGGGG
Source organism: Sthenelais limicola (assembly GCA_942159475.1). Lineage (NCBI taxonomy): Eukaryota > Metazoa > Annelida > Polychaeta > Phyllodocida > Sigalionidae > Sthenelais > Sthenelais limicola. The sequence continues at coordinate 106,993,908 of OW804096.1, read as the reverse complement.
CTATGACAATTATTCAGCAGATATAAGTTACACCAACAGATTGACCGATCAGATTTCCTGATTACCATTGAACTGGTATAATATGTTACATTATCGTTATTGCATTTTGTAACCTTCGATATCTATGATTACATGTTGCTAGCTATCCTCAAATTGACCGGTGTGATTCGGGAACAATTATTATATAAAAGTTATACCAAATAAAATAAGTCAACTAGCGTCTGTCAGTGTCAGAAGAAGAAGCCACGATTCAAGATTTTATCATGAAAATCATCATCGCATTTACATACACAATATCATGTGGTATGGTTGATTATATATAAGAGAAGCAAACAAAATATTCTGCACAGACTTTGGCAAAATGTTTGCTCGAAAAAGCCTTCCCATTATCGCTAATGATCCGCCTAATACCACCTACCCTGCATAATACTTTTGTAAAGAAATTTCTAGCAAAAGTATCAGCAGTCAGATCTGGTACAGCAAAACATATGATATAGCAACTATAGAAATCTGCCACGACGATGATATGTTTGTTCTTAGATTTTGTCGTTGGAAGTCTTTCCAGTGCATCTAAATTTACTGTGTCCCATAGACCTAGCCTATACTAGGAGCTGGATCCCTTATAGTCAAGGGAGGTCGGATAGGATGAGTCATTCGCTTATTTGCAGCACAAATATCACAAGATTTGCAATAATTATACACATCTCGTGACATTGCAACCCCAAAACAGCTCTGTCTCATAGAGAGGATCATTTTACCATGTCCCATGTGTCCCCCGATGCAAGCATCATGGTGGAATTGTAGGATTCTTTCTTTCAATTCCCCAGGAACACATAGCTGGGCTTTAATACCTCCCTTTGGGCCTAATCCAACCTCCAAATGGTACAGAATATCATCCTTTATTAAGAAATTAGATTCCCTCAATACTACCAATTGGGCTCTCGATTCATCAGCTGGGAGTTCATTATTCCTTATAAAATTCAGAATATCTGTACACATGTGGTCCTTGCTCTGAGCAGATATCTCAGGTTTCTTTGGATAATCCTAGACCTTCGAATAGGATAGGGGTCTTTTCCTTGGTTGATTAAAACTGAAGGCGCTTGTGCCATATGGGCTTGGGTTTTGTTAACACTGCAAATATAGACATTGTACTAGGGGTATCCTCATAATATTTAATTTCTGGTGTTTAATTAATAAATGTACATGTCGTTCACCTTGTCTATTATTCCTTCTCTCACGTTTTGGTAAACGTATGCTGCTAGCAGGAGGGGTGGTGATGGAATCTTCCACCGAGCTGCTGCACATATTGGAGAATATGGAATTTATTTGCAGTACCTCATCCTCTGGTTCCTCCAGGCGCAACAAACCGTTGGCGACGATGTTATCATGACCCTTGAGGTGTTGTACCCGATAGTCAAACCTCTTAACTCAGCTGCCCATCTGGCTTGCCTGGCAGTTAATTTGCTACGAGGATTTAAAATAAAAGTCAAGGGAGCATGATCAGTTTTGATAAAAAAATATCTTGCCTTCTAAATACACTCTCCACTCGTTACAGACAAAAATTATCGCTGCCAGCTCACGATCCAGAGTTGAATAATTTCTCTGTGCTGAATTAAATAATTTAGCAGCATAGGCAACTGGCTTGACATCTCTTGACCATTAACCTGTGTTAAAATTCTGGCCATTCCATAGGCACTTGCATTCGTGGTAACAGTGAACTCCTTAGAAAAATCAGGATATAGAAGAAATGATTCGCTAGTCAAAGCCTGCTTTAAATCTACAAAAGCATCCTCATGCTCTTGGGTCCATTCCCATACAATTCCCTTCTTGGTTAAAGCATATAAAGGCCTAGCTCTTGAAGCATATTGTTCTATGAATCTCCTGTAGAATCCTGTGATACCCAGGAAACGGCGTACTTGTCTAGGGGTTCATGGGGAAGTAATTTCTGAGATCTTGCCGCATTTTTTAGACTCATTCTTTTATATCTAAACTTCCCAAAAGGGGTCAAAAAGGCAGTTTTATCTCGATCTGATTCTCTTATTGGAATTTGGTGAAAAGCCATTTGGAGGTCCAGAGCAGAAATAAATTTGGGCTTAACCTGACCCACAGCATCCAAAGTATCATCGATTCTAGGTATTGGCAGATATTGCGGCTGAGTCAACGCGCATTTAGGGACCTATAGTTGCTCCATTTTATTACTATTGGAAATATATCATGCTCATGCAATGAAATGATAAACCAAATTAATACTACACATTTTCAGTATAATATGCCATTTCCTAAAATGGCAATGCCTTGGGTTCTATCTTTCATTAATAACTGGTCCCCTCATGCTGAGCCCAGAGTCCTGTGCACTGACCCAGTTACATCACTGATAAGGTGGCTAACTCCAAACCATAGATGCAACAACAAGCAGGAATGTCCCTTAAATCAACATGTCCCTGCATGAACTCAAAATAGTGCATAGTTAATAGAATTTAAACTAAACATTGCCAGATAATTACAGAACAACATGTTATCTAAAATTCTTTCGGACTTACAAATATAATCTTGGATTGCATGCCACCTTACCAGTTTCAAGCTATAAGCCAATATATGAATTTATAATCATTAGATTTAATATATATGGCAATATATATTTCCCAATCTAACAATTTGCACACTTCTTCGTAAGAGCACCAGTGTAATGGTATTGAGTATATTTTGTTATCCTGAGAGAAGATTCATACTTTTCTTAGAGACGGGCATAGGTGGCGTGGTGGTACAGCTGGCAGGCCGTGCATGGATAGCAGCAGTGAGCCAAGATGGCATACTCAGCTACAGAATCCTGATGCAATGAAAAAAAGACACAACATATGTATGACATGTGGATAGGCGCATCCAGGATTTCTTATACCAAATTAAATCTCCCCAATCAATTATTATTTCCAAACACCCTCCCACTCCCAATATTTTGGGTCAGGGGAAAACGAAATAGCTTTGGGTTGCAAACGGTTCCAACATGATGCAGCTATAGACATTATTACTTTCGATCAACTCTCAAAGAAACTGTCTGAAATGAGCTTCTGGGATTTGAATCAAGAGGCGCTTCCTGAACCCACCCACAATTACCAACATACCATCCGGTGACTCATGGGTTGAACATTACATTAAATTCTCAAGAACTCACTTGTATCGCATAAAGACTTCTCATTTGGGTTCTTAAAGCTGTTGCACTGCCTGGTAGCTGCAGGCATGTTATCGGGGCTTCCCTGAGATTTGTGGACACCATGACCTCCAGGACGCAGGGGAAGAAGGAACCAATCATACCTGCAAATGGTTGATTTTGTAACAAAAATGACTGAAATTTACCGATAGTTCTTGGATCTTATTTACCAATCCATATTGACTTCTAGTTGATTTCTAGAATACAAAAATTACTTAGTGTTTGAGTACAAAAGCCTGGTCTTATATCAAATAAAATGCAATAAATTGTCATCATTTAAAAAAATATATATATATAGCCTATCCATGTGATTTACATGTTTCCGTAAAACAAGACTGCATCTTTCCATCATGCAATTGGTTTTTATAGATGATTTATCCAAACTATGATATTGTTGGAAAATGTTGCTAAATTTGTATTTCAGATTTTGAATCCATCCCAGGATGCACTGTAATAGACATGAGCAGGGACACACCAAATCTCCTCCATAATTATCAAGATAATTATCAATATAAATATCGGTCATTAATCCTTTAATATCAATATGCTAAAGACTTGCATAAGTTATGACTTACAGCTCCACAGATCGTCTAAACAGTTGAATACCCCGGTGGTCCACAGTCGTGTATTTTGAGCCTTGAAGATTTCCTTGATGGCCGGCATCCATTCGCCTTTGTTTACAAAGCGTAGCTTGAAAATTGGACATTTCGAATGATGCCGTAAATCGGGTCTCTCGCATAATACTATCGCCCGCTGAGGAATCTGCATTTTCCGATGTATTTTCCCCGTAAAACTATGCTATCATCACTCTCTATCGATATCAGTGATACTACTCTACAACTTGGATAGAAGGAATTGTTTCATAAGGCCATATTTAAAAAAGAAACAAAAAATGTGGTTACCGAATTCCGTACCGTTTCTAAGGGGCTCATGAACATTGCCAATTAACTACCTATCAACACTCTACCGCTACCCGTGCAGTTGGTCAGGCTCAGCAGAGCATGACCAACGCTTGTCAACACAACAATCAACAGCTTTGTGCGGGAGGGGGGAGGGGGGAGGGGGGAGGCTAGACAGTCCAATAGACCATAGAGAGAGGTAAACTATTTCTCATAAGCAGCTAATTTATCACAGTGAAATGTAGATTCTGGGGCGATTTACTTCTGGATTTGCTTATCTTCATGAAATAAAGGAATGTGTTGAGGCTGTTGGGTAACAACTGGTATTTGTTCTGATTTTTAAAAGAACATAAACATAATTAGTAAGGCAAATAAATAATAAATGCAGCAAATATTCTTTTTATATCAATACATACTATTCTTATATCTACAACTTTATCAAAGTACTTTCAATCATTTCGATTAACAGGTCCTGTCATTATACATCTTTAAAGAAATAAAGCATGTTGATAATAAACAGGATATTCTTATCACAGAAGGACAAGGTGAAACACAAGCATGTACTCGGCATGGAGGAAGTCGGGGCTCTTTTTATTAACCTCAGATACAGGAGAGTTCCAATGATATTATATTCTGACACAAGGCGGCGCCCTAGTAGCGGTCGCGCTCACATATAGCATAAGCATTGATCAACATCCCACTTTCTTTTATAAGATAATATCCGACGTAGAAATCACATGACTTAGATATGAATCTCATTCTTCAAATATCATAGGTTTCAGATCTTGAGCTTCAATGTTACCTTTAGCACCAACAAATTACTTATATTATCGGAATCTGGAATATGAATTATGAATATTATCTATTCATTAATCAACTGAGTTTTCTGAGACTTAAACTTGATGTTATCTTTTCATCAGTCCTCTGAGTCTTTTAACCTTTACTTAGTTATTTTTAGTTTTACTCGAACCATTAGCTTTAGCTCACAGTCCTTTGGGCAATATTATTTCAGCAACAGTTTCTATGTTTTGATAGTTACTCTTTATTTCTTAGTTTGCAAGGTAGTGAGGACACATTATGCTCCTGCTTGTCGAACGCGAAGAGGTTTTCATGAAATTTTTCTTTCTTCAGAGATTGTTCATATTAGTTAGGACACTGAATGCTCCTATTTTTCGTCAACCTGATGTTTTCATAAGATTTATTTATTGTTCATAGTAGAGAGGACACCTTATGCTCCTACATGTAGATGTTTCAATTTTTTATACCCTGTCAAGTTTTAAAACGTGCTTTTCTTAAAAGAAAAGAGGGGGTATTGTGGTGATATTGGGTTTTACTAGAGCTAGACTCTAGGCGCTTCCACTGTGGGTTAGTTCAGTCGATCCACCCCAGTGGGCAGTACTGGTCCGCATGACTTTTTTAAGGTTTCCCCCGCCGAAGGCGGTACGAGCGCCGAAGGCGCTTGTACTGGGAAACCTTATATAGGTTCCAGTTCTTGCCGCCTGTTCTTTGCGCGTCCGCATTGCCCCCTTATAAGGAAAACCCGACTCCAACTGTTCCCACCTGAATTTCCGACGCACTTGCGTAAACATCGCGGTGAATTCACGCTCCCGCAAATTAATAAAAATCGCTATTTCTACTCGAAATAAGTTGCCCAAATTATGAAATTCAGAAAGAGCATGCTTTTCTACCCCTAAATATGTGTTTATATCAAGGTCAGTTTTTAAAATAAAGCATAGGTGAGCGAAACCTTTCAGTAGGCCTAAGTAAACAAAAATATCGCCAAAGTAGGCCTACATTATTGAGTCAGGTTGTGAGAAAATGTACAATTCGCCTGCACCATTCCTCTCAGATTTGAGAAAGAAATCAGGTTCAAAATACAGTTTAACATAACCATGCAGATTCGTTCAATCAATGTTACACCAAATATACTCAGATATAGCTAGTATTTGTCATTTTTCAGAGTAAATTAGCAAGATTTACTAAATGTGTAGAGCTGACAATTGTTCATTTTCTGACGACCTGACCCTATTGGGTTGTGGCACGCACATCGCGGGGAAATTACGCTCCGGCAAAATGATAAAAAACGCTATTTTTAATCAAAATACATTGCCAGGATGTTAAAATTCAGAAAGGGCATGCTTTTCTACCCCTATATATCTCATTTTATCAACATTTAAGGAAGATATGAGGGAAACTGCACTGATTTCCTTTTGTAAATATAGGCCTACCGATATGCCGAACAGGACGCAATATTGTACAGGTCATCGTGACTTGTTCTAATTTACACAACGTTACGTTGTTAGCAACGCGCACTGCAGACCTACTTGACGACGCTTTTTCCCGCGCTGGACGGCCGCGGAATTAGTTGGGGGAAACCGTTGTTTCCTTGGTCACAGCCAAAATTTCTTGTTAGTCTATATTATACCTTTTGATAAGTCCTTGTGTCTAGCTTATCAGTTAACTATGATGAATACACATCAATGATAAGGGATGTTATGAAGAATATAATGAGTAAGGTATACAGAGACTAAGAAAGTAAGTCTACTCAGTAGCTACACCGTACTCAATGTGTTTTTATTACTTCTCTACAGGTCTGGAGGAGCAGCACTCATCCTGAGGGTACTCGTGGCTCCCCCTTCATCGGATGCATGGTAGCAGGCTGACATGACACTTTTACCTGTGCATTTTATGTTTAACAGCAAGTCTAGCTGTTGTGGCCAGAGTAACGGCAACCTGGGTTTACCTTATTATTCTAACTGTGATGAATGTTCTTATTCTCATAGTAATCACTGTGTTACTCTTACATTGGCTTGTGAAATATTTACCGAAACTTGCATGTTGCCTCAGACACCTGCGGTCGAGGGTCACCTAGCTGGCTAGGAGGCCTGAGATCCTCGGACTGAGGTAGGATTGTGTTGAGCAGATAAGCTGACAAATTCTCATGAATAAAACCCTTTGCGAACAGGTAGAGCCTTTTGTTCCATTTGTTGTAAACAGAAACGCGGTTAAGGGAAACAAACCTGCCGAGATCACTACAGTTATATACACATGTATGGTTGAAACAAACCAATACATGATGTCCACGAAATGTAGAAACATTAATTATATATCAGGAAATATACATATATCAAATTACATTATCACTATGTTATAAAAAATGGTAGTAAATTATCCGATTTTACCTTAATTTTGGTCATGGTACTGAGATTAATTAATAAAGTTAACCCCTGATGAAGCCAAACTAACGGCGAAACGCGTCGGGTCGCGATTCAATAAACAGCTGAACAAAAAATACTGTGAGATGTTTTCAGTTGAGTTGTCTCCTCCCTTTTCATCATAAAAGTTAATGAATACAAATATTATATATGACACATTTCAAGGATTTGATAAAGAAAAAGCAAGTGGAAAAATAAACGATGAATTAACGATAGTTAAGGGACCCCTTGGAAGAGCTAAGACTATCATAGAAAGGGGTACCCTATTTCTCAACAATAGTATACGTAGTGCATACAGTATAATAAGTATACTCTCCCATGAGACTACTCCAGCTATGGTGCTGAACTATAGCTAGTAGAATATCATACAAAATAGCGTCCCCATTCAATTCCATAAGATGACATTGTATCGATGAAGCTTATTGCAGAGATAATAAATTTCTCTTTGGTCGGGCCCAATTAAAATTGATGGAAGTTCTTCAATGTATTCAGGGAGAAAATTATATCGCATCGGCTATGCACCATTTCCCTGACGCACGGGAATGCGTGTTGAAAAGTAATACTAGTGACCCATTCTTTATCAAGCACATATATGCATGCATCAAAAAAGGTTGATACAAGTGTAAAATTGTACATTTGATAGTCCTATTCTGCGATATATATTATAAGTAAAAATAACGGGGGGGGGGGGGGGGGGCTGCTGCAAAGAGATTACGACATACTTTCTGACTGAAATGCCGCATGGTGCTTGATTGATTTTGATTTAAAGCTTTTTATTCTGCCGACACACATTACATATGTACAGGCTCACATACATGGTGACTGATACAGTTATTTCAAAATGTTATGTGTACAAATTAAGTTGAATTAATGATCTTTAAACAAAAGAGAATACTATTATACCCTGTCCAGCCTCTAAAGAACCGAAACCGCAATGCTAAACTATACCGGTGTAACAGTTCTAAATTACCCCCCCCCGATCTAATATACCCCCCGGTAATTTAGACCTCAGGTTTAAATGACCCCCTCTAGGTTCAAGCTACCCCCCTTTGTTTCTTTGATAATCTTGAATTTTGTAAATTCTATTGATTCCATTACTTGCCTCAAATTAAAATTATTCAACAACCCCACATTTAAAATTGAATTGGACTATTGTAGATTGGAATTTACGATTTTTGCTCTATGTAATGCCTATAGTAGAATTGTCACTGTCATTATAATATCATGTCAATAATTTAATATAGGTCTAATGTACCCCCGGTACATTAGTCCTAGGTTAGTTATACCGGGGGTACATCTGATGGGGGTACATTAGAACTCAGGCGCTCGTTGGAAGAACTGATTATCAGAATTAACTTCTATAATCAGACATCGAATTACCCGTGTAAAATCAAGATCTGCAAATAAAGAACCTATGAATTGAATTGAATTGAACTGCTACACCTGCACTCTTTGAAGTCTCGGTTCTTCAGAGGCTGGACAGAGTGTAGGCCCAGTCCACGCGTTGGATCAAAATGCTTAAAACAATTTTGAGTTTGTTTATTGGTTACAGATGGCGCCAACCACTATAAACACTAGGTGCTTTGCATCAGGCACACTATCCAAAGTACAAAGGTCACTTAATAGGTCAATATCCTAGACCCCATACTCACTGCTGCAACTCCCGTAACGAACAACATAACAGGTGAGGCTTATGCAACTCACTCCATTAGCTCTAGAACCAGTGGCATGTCGAACCCTTCGAGTCTTGGGGGCATTTCTTTTGCCAAAAGCATAATGGGATTGAATGCATTGAGTCCCGGTATACACAGAGCTCTGTATACAGACTTAATGTTGCGTTGGTAGAAGTTGGTAGAAGTGGGCCGCGGAACTTTGTAGGTATTTTCGAACGATGCTCATAGATAGCACCACTGTTGTAGCTGGGTGCAGGCGCACCTGTTGTCGTTGTACCAGATTGCGTCTTCTAGCTGGGAATTTTATTTCTAGCTATTTCTAGTATTTTTACGAGAGCCTGTGGCTGAGACCGGCCCACATTTAAAGGCAAACGCTACTATCTAGTGGAAAATGAAAATAGATCTCATTTTTCTGTTTGGTATCTCAAAATAACCAATGAAAGCCTGGACTATCCTGTCGCTTTTGATAAATACTTACAAGAAGATATAAATCAGATCTAATCTGAATACATTTTTATTACAATGTAACCATGGCGCAAAATGCCATTTCATTATCGAGATATCGATATTTGTTTACTTAACCAATTTGTTTATTCAAATTGAAATTATTTATTTCAAACCAAAATACATTGTATATATAGGGGGTGCCTTTATTCAAAGGTCGTATAATATAACATTATGATTACCATTATATTAAATGTAAGATAATATTTTATAACAAGCTTTTTTTAAAAAAACAAAAACCCAACAAAATAACACTCTATTACAAATGTGTAGATTGAAAGGTAAATCTCAAAATGTAAAGTCTCACAAAAGTTGTAAGACGGGTATGTACTGCTCTGTAACTCTGTAAACATGTTGTATCGTACTGTATCGCGTATCGTACTGCACCGAGTTCAGTCAAAATCGCTTTATTTGATTATCGTAGAAAATAGCTGTGAAAATATTAATAACAATGCAAGATTGTAAATTTGAAATGACCAATTATCAAAAACGGTAGAAATTATGTAATGGCCGAAATATGTGTAATCTATGTAAAGCTTGACATTATCCTTCCTTTCTTAATCGTTTCGGGCTCAAATTCTGGTTCAAATGGAGGCCTAATTTTGCAATCCCTCGATTTCATAGTTCATATTTTACTATTTATATTCAGTCAATTTAAGTAAAGTTAAGAGTTTTGGAGAGAGTATTATTTGCCCAATAATTCCATGCATCTTTTTCGTAGAATACATGGTTATCTATATTTCGAAAACCACAAATCTCTGATGCAAATTTTTAATTAGGACCTCAAAAAACCCCACTATTTTTGTAAAAACAATTTCATTTTTTCCCAACCAAAAAAAAAGGTAATTTTTCTGATCTGTTAGTATATTATTCTCTTGGCGTTTGTGGTCATAGAAAGGGAAAAAAATGAGTGGGTCATGGTGTTCGTTTTTTAATAAATTGGCCTTTGAAACATGGCGGACACCCAAAAATCTGCTGCTTTCAAAGTGTTCTATGTTTCCTAAACATGTCTATTTCAGACAGCTACAATTTTTTTTTTAACATTATGACATACATTTTCCCCCCTATATATGCGTAGAATATTACCTGCACTATATGTGTAGAACATTTCGGGATATTATAGGTGTTTCCATTTTTGTTTTATTCCCAAAACCGTGAAAGAAAAATGCAGCATTTCCCAATAGACTTGCATACTAAAGGAATACGACTGAGAGTACCCACAGCTAGCTCTGTTTCCCAAACATGTCTATTTCAGACAGCTACAATTTTTAGCCAGCCATTAATTGTTTGTTTTATTCTATAAAACGTGAAAAAATGCGGCGTTTCTCCGTAGACTGCTATACTAAAGGAATAGTACGTAAAATACTCACATATGGTATATGGCAAAGGGGGCGTGGCAGTGAATAGTAGCGTTTGTCTTTAAAAAAAAAGACACTTTTAATGGCCCAATTTCTGTAGGACAAAGATCAGAACCCACAGGTCATCAGAGGAAGAAATGAAATATTTTCAGATTAAGAGAATCGAATGTAACTATGAAAATGAATTTTAGAAATAGTTACATTTCTAATAAATTAAGTCAGAATATTAAAAGTGATCTCAATATTGTCGTAACCTCCAAAAGCATATCACATGCAGGAGAAACATAAACTGTCAGAGCAACAATCTGATATACTTGATCAATTGCTCCATCTGTCAAACCCAGTATGTGGGCCAAACCAAAAATTCCATAGTGAAACGCTTTGGTGGTTACTATGACACCATCACCAAAAATCATGACACCACGGTGGCAAGGCATTCGCACAACATCCACCCAGAAGTCCATGATAAGTGGTCACTAATCTCCATTTCAATGCTCCGTTTCTGATTTAATTTCATACCTCTTGAATCAGATTCACAAGAGGCCAAGGGAATGAGAGACCGGGAGGAAGGGAGATGGATCACCAGACTCAAATCTTTAGTTCCTAACGGTTTAAATATCTTGGATTTATCCTCCACAAAAAGGTCAGATTACCAAATCAAACGTCGCAAACAGTATTCTTAAGGTAATCATTCACCTTATTGGGCTATGAGCGCCCATCAGGGGCCACTTCGTACTACGTTCCTACCACAGTTTTCACCTACCCCCAAACTGATACCAGATGTATTATTACTTGGACATCTGGACCTGGGCTAAATCATGTCAGACTTACCAACCTGTCCATAATCAGCATTCTGAAACCTACCAAGAATGGACCACAAGAAAGCTAATATCTAACTTTATTTCAGGGCTATCCATTAACCCCCTGAAAACCAACTATCATCATGTCCTGATGAACCTACACTCCATTTGGGTCGGGTGTTATGATATATCTATAACCATCATGGCCAAACTAAGCACCTGATGAGAAGACCTTTTGGTCGAAACCACATCCCCTCTCTGTTTATTAAATATCTGGGTACCTTTGTGTAATACAGATTTTAATTTACATTCCCTGATACTTTTTTATAATATTATAAAGTCCCTACAGAAATTGGGAAAATGCTAAACTAAATCTAGAAAGTATATCCGCCAAGAAAGATGAATAAATGTACTGGGCTATAGTCACTATAATGATTAACGTGTAATGCCTGCACTGGCTTCCCTCCATAACACACACACACACCCACACACCCTGCCATAGTCAGTGCATGCAATCACTGCATGCGCTGAACGCGATCAGAGTTTCCCAGAAGTGCGGGTGGCGAGGATGGGAGGGCGATGGGGCACCGCGGGTCACATGACGGGTTGGTAGTGTTTGTGCAGTGATGTTTTGGCATTTATTAAAACTATAGACGCATCCAGTACTTTCCCCAGGAAAAGTTGTTCATTATTAATAGGAATGATGTGGATAGAGAGTAACAATTGTGGGGTTTTACTGGAAAGAATGTGCGAAAAAGACAAATCCTTTAGTGAGCGGTACTGTGGGGCGTGGAACCGGAATTATGTGGCATCGTTCGAAATGTTCTATATTTAGCTACGCTTTTGTTAACAAAATGTGGATGGATGCTGACCATCCAGCATAAATAACAGCATAAACTCCACAAGGAGAGACACCCAGATAACACCTGTGATGTCACAATGGGGAAATCCACAACACCTGCATGGGCAACACGTTGGTTGACAGGTACACTCTGTCCAGCCTCTGTAGAACCTAGACTTCAAAGAGTACCGGTATAGGCTAGCATTGGGGTTTAGGTTCTTCAGAGGCTGGACAGGGTGTAAGTTACCGTGGAACATTCTAATCTGAGCTCTTGCTCAGTGGTGGTAGCGCAGTGAGGCAATACACACGTACAAGAGATCTCAATATTGGGAGACCCCATAGGTACCTATATATAATCATGTATAATGGCGATCCTAATCTCAAGCCCATTGCAGACAATAAAAGTTGACTGAGGCAAGTTAAATATCACTGGGACATTAACACTTACAATGGAATTCTGCTGAAATTTTTGTAAATATAATTATAATTTTCATAATTCTCTTCTCTCTCCGTTCCCTCTCCCTCTCCCATCCCCTCTTCCTCTTCCCCTCTATAGTCCAATATCAAATATCCCCCCCCCCCAGCAAAAGAACCGGGTATTACACTTGTAGTGGGTCCGCCACCCCAAATACATCACAACATCAACGCTGCCGTCCATCAACACCTACAACCAGGCTACAGTGGGGGCACTTCTACTGGAGCTGGAGACAACCACCAGTTCTGGCCGCTTCCGTCAGAGGGCGACATACATCATCGTGCCGTCAGCACTGCAGACACCCTCCGACGGGCAGTAGGCGGAGGATACTACTACCTCCGCAAGGGGATCCAGTCTTCGCTTAACACTACGGACTCAAGCCATATCTCGAGCCGGAGACAATACCATTGTAACTGTATACCTTGGGTAATAAAACGCAGTTCAAACGAATTCCTTTCATTCTTGTGATTCTTTCCCAAATTTCATAAACTCGTGCCCATGAATCTGCGGTTCACTACACACTATATTTATACTAAATATAGCAGCATAATCAGTATCTTTGCCAAATAAAAGAGAGAAGAGTGCATCCCTCTGTCAGAAGAATGTGTATGCATGTGTCTATTTTTTTATTTTTTTTTATTCATTTAGGGCAAAGAAATATTACTGTTACATCAATACTGAAAAAAAACGTCATATCCACCATGGATGTGTTTCAGACGGTGCCACATTTAAAAAACGAGATCAATATATTTCAGCCTAATAAAATACAAGAACCCTAATGTTTTTCTCAACAGTATAAAGGTATAGCAGAATTAATACTCCAAGGCCAGAGTTTTGACAAGAGCTTATTCAGACTAAACCGCACTCATCCCATTTGTAAATAGTCTAACAGTAAATTCAGTCTACATACATTATACATAATCAAAGTCAGTTATATTTGACAGAGAAAATTATCAGAAAAAATAAAAATTAGACAAAGAATCATCTTACAATGTTACAATAGGGAATAATAAAGGTATAACAAATTAATACTCCAGGCCAGAGTTTCCACAAGAACTTATTCAGACTATACTGCACTCATCACATTTATAAGTAAGTCTAATAATATATTCAGTCTACAAACATTATACATAATCAAAGGCACGGTTATACTTGTCACAGAAAAATATCAGCAAAATTAAACAAAGAGTCATCATACAGTGTTACAATAAAGAAACTATACATCTATCTTAATAGCATTCGTCTTTACAGAGAAATTCACTCCTTATTGACAGCCCAAGCCTTTATTTTCATAACGAAGGTGGGTCTGTCCTCCTCAAGTCTAATGGCGTCAGGGAGACCGTTCCATAACATTAAACCCTTATAAAAAACACTCCCTTTCATCCTCTCAGTCCTTGCACTCTTGATTTTCAATACCCTCTCCCCTCTATTTCCATGTTCCCCTCCCCAACCCTCTCAAACTCGTCTAGTCTATCGTAGATGAGTTTCAGAGCAGAAACCTCTGCCCTATTAACCAGGCAAGGTAGGCCGGATCTTTCAATTAGTTCGACGGTTGTGGTGTCGTTGCCGAAAACCACTCTCAAGGCCTTATTCCAGGTCCTTTGCACCCTTTTAACATGTATTTGCCAAGGTTAAGCATTACAAAATTCGAGAATTCAAGATAAGGGAGTACGTATGACTTCATCATCTGAAGGCACAGTCTCTCGTCCATAAATTTCCTTCTCCGACGAATCTGTCCAATTTTGTATAACGCTAGTCCCATTTGATGCTCAACTTCTATAGAAGTACAGTGAATTGCTTTTGCTGTATCTCTAATGAATCCAACATCTGGATGGTTTCAGTTCAAACCCTTATAGTAATTAATTAAAGGTATAAATAGTACAGAATCCGCGGACTTTTCATTTTGCTATTATGACCCCCACCCCACCCCCCCTTGGGTCTACTAGATCGCTGTGTAACTTTTACTTCGATGTACTGTTCTTTCACCATGCTATGTTCATGTAATGGAAATCGATTTTTCAAAAAAAAAATAGGGGAAAGTGTATAAACAATTAAGTATGCTATATTCATGTAATGGAAATCGATTGGGGGGGGGGGGGGATTTGGGGGGGGGGGGCGGAAAGTGTATTAAGTATTAATTTGGAAAAAGGACACTGCATTACAGGCCTGTAAGTTCATTTTAGGAGTAATGTACCCTGGTTATACCAAATATATTTACAATTATATCAATCTTTATCAAATAAAATATAATTCAGTACAAGTCCCGCACAACGTATGCTGATAGGTATGAAGAATGAAGGAAGTCATTAATGCTGTTTATATGTAGTTTATTGTTGATGAAAAAAGATATTTTAAAATTCATCCAGTATATTATTTTTTTTTCAGTCATATTTTTATAGAAAAATGAATCCCACAGCACAAAGCCAGATGTTGAACCGTTTGTTTGAGGCTGCATCCCAGGGGGACGTGAAAGCGGTTTCAGTCATATGTTCAAGTATGTACTTACATGGTTTATATCATCTTATAATAGCTTATTTGTAATTTCTTTATCTATCCCTCTGCTAGTTTCTACCTCCCTTCTTCATAATTATCTACAGCCCATGAACAATAGATGTTTGTTAAATCTTCAATCAGTTGATAAACCCGTATACATACGTGTATACTACATTCATCATTGAATTCTATAAAATGTTTATGGTCACACTAGTTTGTAGATCCTTTTTGTGTTTAATTACCGGTATACGATCCATATTGCCTATGTTCTATTGCAACCCTTTAATTGTAACGCATCTCTATATCCACCTGTAGCCATGTCATCTGTTGATACCAAGGACGGCAATGGATGGACTGCTCTCATGTTGGCAGCAAGGAATGGGCATTTAAACGTAGTTAAACATCTTTTGGAGAAAGGGTAGGCATAAATAACTCATAATTATAGATCTGTGTGTTTCAACCAATTACTTAATTACACCTGATATCAACCAACATTTCCCACAATTCTGAAATATAGTTAAAGAAACAGTTCAGCCTGGGATAAAATAGCTATAGATGAACTCCTTACCATTTTAACAATGATGTATTTAGGGTACATCATTCCCTAGTATCCAACTAATTCCAGTATTACAAAAAGAAAAGGGAACAAGAACAACAAAAATGTCAGATTGCTCAATTGTTTGAATAATTACATAGTAGCGGTAAGACGAATACTCTAGTTTGACCTGAAAAGCTGTTTGCCGAAATATTATATTTTTTTAAGGTTTCCCCCGCCGAAGGCGGTACGAGCGCCAAAGGCGCTTGTACTGGGAAACCTTATATAGGTTCCAGTTTTTGCCGCCTGTTCTTTGCGTGTCCGCGTCGCCCCCTTATAAGGAAAACCCTACTCCACCTGTTCCCACCTGAATTTCCGACGCACTTGCGTACACATCGCGGTGATTTTATGCTCCCGCAAATTGATAAAAATTGCTATTTCTACTCGAAATACATTGCCAAGATGTTGAAATTCAGAAAGAACGTGCTTTGCTACCCCCACATATGCAGTTTCATCAACACTGATATCTAAATAAGGGAGATATGAGAGAACCTTTACTGTTGCATAAGTAAACAATAGTTTCAACTCACTCTTGGCCGCTAAAGCTTGGGCCTATGTGAGTAGGCCTACTTCTGCTTTGGTTTTATTGTAGCCTATTGAAAGATTGTGTTTATGCTGTAGCCTATAGGCCGATTGTATTTTGAGCATGGGTGATTATAACATATCTGTCTAGTTATTTCATACATGTTAGGGTCTTAACTATAAGGTTTTACTATGGTTTCACAAATTATCAGTGAAATGGAACATTGATAGTAGCCTACGTTAGGCCCCACAGTGTGTGTTGTCATATCATGGGGAAATTACGCTCCTGCGAAGTAATAAAAAACGCTATTTCTACTCGAAATACATTGCCACTGGTTTAAATTCTGAAAGAGCATGCTTTTCTACCCCCATGTATTTAATTCTATCAACATTTGTGTTTAAATAAGGAAGATATGAGAGAAACTGTACTGTTACACAAGTACTATTGGACCTCTAGTGCCAGCTCGTTTGATTTTTTTATTTGCGCACGTTCGGGTAGCGGGAGGCACAGAAGTTTCGCTTTATCTCATGGTTGTACCATAATCTATCAAGTCTCCTTTCGAAGGAGAGCACTGATGGAGAGTTTACTACTTCTTCAGTTAAAGAATTATCCTATCCACCACCCTGTGTGCGAATGAGTGCTTCCTAGTGTCTAGCCTGCTTGAAAAGTATGGGATTGACTCCACTGACAAAAATCCGATCGTCGTGCAAAACTGGCTTGTCTAATATGGCATCCTAAGACATTAATATATGAAATAATCACCTAACCCTATACACCATCGGAAAAAGAAATGTCTAAGCTTGCATTTGGCATGAATCATATTTATGTACTACTTTAATGGATGACGTGAGAGACCAATACAAACTTTGTTTTGTTGGCACATGAGTCCACTTTTTCTCTGATGCCAGCCACAACGCAATAACGTGCGTTGTAACAACTTCTAATTTATACAGCGTTAGTAACGCGCGTTGTACTTTTGAGTCCTTGACAACGCGCTTCCCGCGCGCTAAGTCGGGGAAAAAGCATTGTCACTTCACAAAGTCGTTGAATCGATTGGGGGGACGGGAGGGGTCTTTATTTGTTAAGGGGATTCGGGGGAAACCGTTGTTTCCTTGGTCACAGCCAAAATTTCTTGTTAGAAATATGACCCCCACTTGGGTGTCAGGAAGAAGAACATGTCCACAAGTTATCCTAGATGTAAAAACATTGAAACCCGTATACATGTGTAAAAAATAAAACAATGTCGCAAAAACAAAAAAAAAAGAAAAGGGAACTATTTTGACTTGTAGAGGCTGCTATGTTATCTCCTCCAGGGATGTATTCTAGGCCCATGAATCTGCTATATACTAGGACCAAGGAAGGCCTGTGATTGGCTGTCTCCTAGCAGGCGGCAAATTTGCACAAGAGATAACCCAACAACACATTCTGGAATCCATTCATTTACAGCCAAGAATAGTTGACACACTAATTTGGTCCACTGTTTAGACAGATAATACATTATTCTTGCTTGCCCTAGTATTAGTGTGATATTTTCCTTGTCTGCACGTTCCTATTCCTTGGGTTACATATCGCAGAGGTTTGTCAAGCAGCATCTTGTTTATGATGCCATGTTGTTGCATTGCAGTGTGTGTATGGGAACTTGGTCATTCACAGTGGGTCTGGGAGTCACATGACTCATGACCCAGTTTCTCAGCAATGGCCAGGAGAACAATGGCCGAAGCCCCACACACTGGTAGTGAGTGAGATTTAGGATTAACATCTGAGATATTCAGCTATAGATTTGAGTCCTTACATTCTAATTCTAATTATTAGATGTCTAATGTCTAAGTGCTGATGATTCTGATTTGAGGGCTCCTGGGAAGAGAAAGGGAATGGGACCATGGGACCTGTGCCACACCCTCTCACTCAGGCAATGGAGATGAGATAATGCTTGGAGATGAAATGCATCATGAGCGGGATCAGGAGGAATACTGTGAAACTAGATAAGAATCACATTTTATAGTTAGCAATAATAAAGGCAAGAAGGCATTGTTGTTCTACAATGCCATGATGAGAAAAATAGCAGTGTTTTAGGTCTGAGTGTCCACCTCAGATCAACAATGCTGTAGCTGTGAAGCTAGTATAGGATTGATGCTCAGATGTAAACAAACTGCTGTGAGCCCAATCGACGTCACAACTCGCAGAGAATCATGGGAGATAAGTCCACAATGGCAGCCTCCATGAATGGTGGCTATTTCTATAATTTGGATGGTTTTACATTGTTTTGTGGGGTTATTTGGATACCATCAAATGATTTAAGCAAAGCCCATCCTAAAATAAGAGGTAAGAAGTTGATGTATATCTATTTTGTCCCAGGCCGAACTGTTTCTTTAAACTTCTATTTCAGAGCATAGACAATTTTGGTAAAGTTATATCGCATTTTTTATTTCTCAACCTAAAATACAACCAAAAGGAAATGTGTTTCTGACGACGACACAACAGTTCTTCCAGCAAACACCTGTTAACAATTCCAATTGTTCTTAATCAAATGGGCCAATGCATTTTTTAATTGTAACTATCGTTAACATTACAGATGTGACAGGGAATTGATGAACAATTCTGGACAAACTGCCTTTGATATCGCCAAGTTCTGGGGCTATGAGCCAATCACAGCCCTCATGGAACAGGGGAGCCTGACACAAACACATACAGCCTTTGATAAAGCTGAGAGACATGAAAACTTCTTCGGGAAAACAGTCCTTGATAGAGCTGCCGCCAGGCGTAAAGATACAGAATGGCTTAGTAGTATAAAAGCGAGCGAATCAACTGTGTATGTGGTATTTAACAAAGATTTACAAGTACTCGTTGTGGCCTGTTCTGAAAATGACACCAAACCATCATTTAGACTTATACAGGCGCGTTACCCATCCATAAAGGGCAAATTGGAACATCAAACTCATAATCCCGTATTTCTTGGAGTACAAACCAATCCAGAAGAACAAGACTCTAGTACTGAGGGCAGAGCTTGGTTTGTGGTGATGGTGGGCGATATTGAGGATGGTGAGCTGAAACAACTGGATTCCAATGCCCAGTGGCTTCAAATATTCCCCGATGGATTGAGACTTCACCCTGATGATGCAGGCATTTTTGCTCAGGCTCATAGCATTCTTGCTTGGCACGACCGGTATAAGTTCTGTCCTACTTGTGGTAAAGAGACATCTGTAGGGGATGCAGGTTATAAGAGGGAATGTAGCGATGAAAGTTGCAGAAGTCGCAAAGGTATACATTTGTATTATCAGGTGATACAGTCTGTTGTAATTTGTATAACTGAAGAGTGATTCATGCATTAATTTGTACTAATCATATTTGTTTTGCATGTGTATAAGCCATTCAGCCATTTCCCTAGCAGATTTACTTCTCACTAGCAAAAGGGGTCCTGATGCCTAAATCGACAAACTGACATAGCCATTTCTTATGATCGACAAACAACATAGACCCTTTCTTAGAGGGACAAATCGACATTGGGATTCTGGGGACAAGGGACAAATGCTCATCCTTAGCGCGACAAATCAACATTATAAGGGGTAAAATCGACAAACTGACATAGCCATTTCTTATGATTGACAAACGACATAGACCCTTTCTTAGAGTGACAAATTGACATGGGATTCTGAGGACAAGGGACAAATGCTCTTCCTTAGCGGGACAAATCGACACAGGACCTCCCCCACCCCACCCATGAGGAGCCCTAGCAAACAAAAGTGCTGAAATGACCCCCCACATTGATCTAAAATTACCTCCTTATAAGTAATTTATATTTGGTGGAATGAATAGATACTTATATATGAGCTGTTTTTCCGAATATACCAATAGATATTATTTGTGTTCCAGGGGTCCACAACACATCATACCCTCGAGTAGATCCAACTGTTATCCTGGTGGTTATTTCTCCTGATGGCAAAAGTCTTTTGTTGGGTCGTGGGAAAAGATTCCCGGGAGGCATGTATTCTTGTTTAGCTGGATTCATGGAGCCAGGTATTAATGATTATCTTTGTTTAATCTTCCAAGGGGAACTTCATTTCTACGATTTATAAGAATTGCTTTCTTGTGTTTTTATGATCAAAATACTTGTGTTAACTATTAGCATAATACATACACATGTTAATCAATAAATGAATAATAATAGTCCAGTTGCCAAACTGGGATTTTGGGGTGAAGCATGTTTCGTGGTATGGATGATGTTTTATGGTGGATTCTGGTAATATAACATGTCCTGAGCAGGGTGCCACTCTGGAACTCTTGGGGAAAAAATTTTACGGGCCAAAAACAAAATGGCTGCTGGGCGACCCTGCCACTCATAAATGCACCATAACTTCCTTATCATTGGTGCTAGAAACTTGATCTTGGTGTCTACACCTATGTTTTCAGGGTCTAGGAAGTCATTAGTGTGCCCAGATTACTCAAACTATATCCAAACTAGAAATGTATCAAATTAAACCTGAGGCAGAAATACTGTGAGAAAAATGTGTATTTTTTTCAAAAGATTTAATATTCATTGAAAATCACAAGTATAATACATCATGGATGAATCCAACAAGCCAAACACCAGCGGTTATCATCTGTCTTTAACAAAAGTAATACTATTGCAGCCAAACAATTAACACCTATATAAAATGAGCTACATCAAAGATACAATCTCACCCCGCTTTGTTATAGGAGGTTGTCAAAATTTTAATAATATTATCCCACAACATAACTATCACATCAGGGATAACAAGTTAGCACTAGAGCCCTGGAGGAAAGAAAAAAATAGAAAGAGCAAAGAGCCTCTTTGGAAGGATTCGTTCCTATTGGAACTCTCTTTCCTTAGAGGTAAAACTACTTGATGACATTGACAATTTCAAGAGAGAAGTCAAAAAGATGTATTCTGTCAAGAGAGAAGTCAAAAAGATATGTATTAACTCCTTTTCTACCAGTCACATTATTTAGAACATCCCAGAAGCTGAGAACTTACTTTAATACAAGCCTAGACCTGGTCTGAATAACCCTATCAGTCATTGAATGATATGAATATTGTATGTTTGATTTTGCTACCCCTGCTATTTTTGGAAACATATTATGTTGGAATTTATTACCAGTTGTCTATCTCTATATTTACCTATATTGTATATTCGCTTTGATGAAACTAGTGAGCCTCTCTTGTATGGATTTGTCACCACCTAGGTTTCCTTACATTATATATATTATATCTTTAGATTGATTTTATTACATATTTCTGTAACAGCTAGGACTGAGAATAATGTAAAACTGGATAATGTGACTCAGGTGAATTATATGTTTAAAAACAAAAACACCTGATAAATGGTACAGTATCATCCAGACATCCGCCCCAGTGGGCGAGTGGGTAGGGCTTTCAACTCTACTTGCTGGCCTATCCTTATGTGAGCGGTTCTGGGTTTGAATCCAGGCCAATCGTAATTCAAAATTATTTCCAACAGATGCCTGAGCGGACACTTTAATGAAAGAGTCCGCTCAGGCATCTGAGAGGACTCTTTCATTAAAGAGTCCGCTCAGAAGACTCAAAGAATGCGCCTGGAATTCAGCACTGTATTCTTCAAGCATGGGAGTCCGCGCAAGCCAATGCTGGGGAATAGGGGCTCCACAGCAAGTGGAGGATAAGAATGGTAAAATAATACAGGAGTCGTGGTTGAGCAGCAGCTTCATGGGACTAGCGTCCTGTTGATTTCCTAGATGGAAGATTTATCCCTTTATAGCAAACTGGAATGGGTAAAATCAGTTAAAGAAAATATGAGTAGGTGATGTGGTTCATATTTTCGGGTAAATGGAGGATTTTTCCTAGGGGGGGGGGGGGGGGGAGGCATGGTGATGATATGATCAGTACATGCCGAAAATATTTATTAAACAACTTTGCAAGGCAAAATATCTACAAGTTCGATTAAAGATTCCCAGGCTATTAATGAGATCCATATTTTAATCACGCAAGGAAATGTTAAGTTTGTTTAAACAATTGACAACCTTTAGTACTAGTATTGAATTAACTTAACGCCATTTTTTTCATTTATTATCATTTCCGAAGGAGAAACCATCGAGGCTGCATGTCGCAGAGAAGTGGAGGAGGAGTCTGGTGTGAAAGTGGGGAGAGTTGAATACCATTCATGTCAGCCATGGCCCATGCCTGCATCCTTAATGATCGGATGCATAGGGTATGCAATAACCGAGAATATCAAGGTGAGCGCTTAAAGCTGCTAAATCAACTAGAAATACCTTTCTCAATTCTTTCTTTCTTTGATCCTTATAATGTTGTACATATAGGATTGACTGGAAAAATCCGATACCTAATGAGATATATACTCAGGCAGTACTTATGTCCCTTTAGTACAAAATACAAATAAATAAGTATGCATGGTCCAACAAAGTTTGACACCCAAATAGTAAAATTTCTTTCGAAACAAGGCTTCCTATGTCAATTCATGAAAGGACAAGACCAGTACCAAATGTCACCAAAATACATGATAAATATAGTGGTAAGTACAGTAACAGGCTACACCGCTGATACATGAACCCTATAATATCTATGGTGCTATGCTGCACTGTTTTGGCATTGAATGAAACTTTCTACTAAATATCCTGAGATAGCCAATATCAATGTATGTGTTGAGGTATAACAGTACAACATTAAATTCAGTGATTCAGTGACTTCATTATTGTGTTCAAATCTAATTACCAAAGATCCAATACTAGTTCTTGACAGTTCTAATACCCTTCATATCATATTACAGACATTGTCATATATCATAACAATTCTCGCTCATACAAATTCAATCACAATCACATATCAGAACTCCAAATAAAGTATCAAACCTCAAATCATGACATAACTTATTGCTCTAATCATTGCTTTGTCTACTAATAATTTATGCTCAATCATTATGTGATGTTACATATAGATAGTACCTAATGAGAATGTGGTACGAGGGACACTTTTGCACTGGCCGAGATGTTTGTTTTTTTGTGCCCCACGAGCTGATAGGCGAGTGGGTTACGAAAAAAAACAAACATCGAGGCTTTTTCAACATGTACTTTATTCCACGATTTGGCCGTGAGCGTACAATATAATCGATATACTTGCCGCTCACAAGGTGTACAATATAAACTCCCTGTATTTTACAGTGACGTCACTACCGTTCGAGACTATCGGTGAACTATGCGGACAACACAATTTGGTGAAATAAATCAAATAAAGTTGTAATAAGTTAAGAATCGTGGAATAAATAGACAGAACTACCCGGAATTCGAGGCGGGAGTGAATATTCACCGATGACGGTCAAGGGGCGGTAGCCCCGCGACCGTCATGGGTGAATATCACGCCGCCGAGAATTCAAGGGTTGTTCTGTGTTTATTTCACCCCGCACAGTAAACTAATGTTAAATTAACCTGATCTAGGCCTACAGCTATTTTGAGAAATAAATTGTTAAATAATTAGGCCTAGCCTAGTTCTTTAGATAGATTCCCTACGAAAACGTAGCTCCGAATAAGGACCGGAACTGGGGAAGATAAGAAAGTGCGCATGCGCACAGTGTTACAAAAACTAGGTCGAGCGTGTATTGCCCGTAAGCAATATCACATCAGTTACTGACCAGCTAAACAATATCCAGACCCTATGTTATCTCTATGGGCTCAGCATATCGAGGGTGAAATAAAAGCAAGAATAACAGAGTATCGCGTCTTCGGAGGGCTGTATTCACCTTGTATGGCCGAAAACAACGAGGCCGTTAGGCCTATGTTAAAGTATAGGCCTATTAAAGAATAACAAAGGCATTTTACTTAAAAAAACAAACACAGCCATAGATCTTGACAAAGTCTATTCACATGAATGATATTATTCTTCCATTTGCATTTTACTTGGATGATATACAGACAGACGCATTTCTACTGAATAATACTCAGGTTAAACCTCAGTCATTTAGGCTCATGTTCCCAAATCTATGATATCATTTCATACTCTGAAGAATTTACAACCTAAATATATCCTTATATGTTCATCAAATATATAGTGGTATATATGAATTGTGTAGTGCTACTTGAATGGTCGGCGTGAGTGGTTGCCAGGTAACCCCGCAACATTAACTGAACTGAACTGAATTCATGAATCATGGCGATCTGCACTGCTTGTGGTGAGGAACATACCCATGCAGCTACTGCTACAGAAAATGCCACTTGTAAGTTTTTTTCGTGAAGCCTGTGATAAGTCTAAAGCAAATACTGGTGATGTGAATTTGTGGAAATTGTACTTGGACCTGGATGCAATGGACGCCAAAACTCTCCAAACCACCGCTGCATCAGGGGTGAAGACTGAGTATTCATTGGATGACTGGTGGACGAAATTCACTGCCCAAAGTAACCAGATGCAGGATATGCTGGACAAAATGACGAAGCTAACAGTCTCATTCCAATCAATGGCGTCAGGTGCTAATCATCCACCTACCCGACCTTCTACACAGCCGGTGCTGCCTGTGAAAGCTGTGACAGTAACTCCTTGGTCGGGGCCACCGCCTGTCACTTCACCCCCACGGCAGCCTACTCCATCGACTACGTCGAGCACTCCGCCTGTCATACAGCAACCTATCATTGTTATTCCACAGCCTCCTCTGGTAGTTGACCCTTCCTCCACCGGCGCAACTTGGTTAGCCGACACGGTAGCCTCTGCTCTTCAACAGATAAATGCTTCAGTCGATCCAGAGTCAGTGAAAAGAAATGCGGGTATGGTTTTTCATCCAGAGTACTATTATCAGCATTGTCTTAATTCTGTACAGGTTAAGAACATTGACCATAAGAAGTTAACTTATCGCCAACTCATGTACGGCATGGTAATGGTAGTGGTAATGGTAATGGTAGCTCAGCACCTCTTGTCTACTGGGGGCAATGTTACTTCATACTTGAATCATCTGGAGTTTGTTACAAGGCATGCTGCTGATGGTGATTACCTAGATGTTGCTTACTCCAACTACGGCCATCACATAGTGGACACAGCTGGGTTTCCTGACTGTGATAACCGTGGCTATAATTTCTGTTTCCACAGGGCTGTCCTCGCTCCCAAGAAGGATTTCCCTAATGCTCTAGGTCAAGGCCGTCGCTCTGGGTCCGCTGGTGCGAGCAAGGGTTGTGGAAAGGCCAGGAACAAAGATGTTATCCCTGACGATTATCCTTCAGACAACTGCTATCATTGGAATTACTGTGTATGTAATACAGAAAACTGTCCGAAATCCCATGTTTGTCGTCTGTGCAAGGGCAAACACAAGGCCATTGGTTGCCCTCATGAGAAGGGGAATTCTGGGCAGTGAAGTCATGGCGCACCGGGGCACCCCCCGAGTCTGGGGTGTAATGGCGGCTGTTTACTTCCGGCAGTCACAGATTGCGATGAAAACCAGTCGTTTTCGCCTTCTACTTGTGATGATTAGCCATCTACAGACTCAATCCCCCAAGGTATTAGATGGATTATTAATCGTGTACAAACCTTTATGGTAGATACTCGATTATGTTTTGGGCTGCGTTGCACCCCTTTCATTTTCAACTTGATTACTGATTTTGTTGTGAGGTGTATGTACCGCAGGGGGTTAACAAAGGTTGTAAATTATCTAGACGACTTCTTGTATCCAGCTTGTATCTACTAATTGGGTTAGGTTTTAATATTGCTTGGAAGAAGTGCTCTTCACCTGCCCAATGTACTAGGTATTTAGGTGTAGATCTAGATTCTGTAGACATGGTATTACGCTTACCAGCTGATAAGCTTGAGAAATTCCATTGTGAACTGCGTTTCTTTGATAACAAATTAAGGGCAACAAAAGCTCAGTTGCAAAGACTTTGTGGCATATTGGCCCATTGTTCACGCGTTGTAAGGGGGGGCTGCACCTTCTCCCACAGAATTATTGCCCTACTGAAAGGACTGACTAACAGGAAAAGAATCAGGTTACCACAAGGCTTGAGAGATGATATTGACTGGTGGATGAGATTCTCATCCATATTCAATGGGGTTGCCACCATCATTCGGTATAACTTTGGGTTGGGTCCTGTCTGTTTCACAGATGCCAGCGCCACTGGTTATGGATTTGTGATGGGCTCCCCTGAATTCATCTGCTCTATTGATCGACATGGCCATTGGATCAACCAACTCATACCTGCTCTCTCAGTGGAGGGTGATAACATTAACCTCTGGGAGTTAGTTCCGGTCTGGCTGGGTGTTACAGTTTTTGCTTCTGAACTATCAAATTAGCATGTCATCTTATACACCGATAACACCCAAGTTTTGTCCATGATTAACAAAGGACAAAGCTCTAATGACTCTTGCATGAAATTAATTCACCTCATTTTATTTTACCTCTGTGGTCCATAATATTTACATCACTGCACGCCACGTTAAGGGGATTGAAAACTGCTGCACTGATAAACTCTCCCGTATTTCCTCTGGCTGTGTGACTTCTCGTTTATGCAGGATTTCTCCTTGTGTTGCAGTGTCTCGCCTACCTGCCTTGGACAAGAGAGTCACTGAGGTTGTCTGCTCCGCCTGGGCTGATAATACCTTGGCCACAAGAGGCTCCCAATGGAGACGGTATACATCAAGTCATATGACTTTGATCTCACTTCATGTCCTGCAGATTCGACAACCGTGGCCAGTTTCTTGGTTCACCTTAGTGACACATGTGTGTTTTATACGATTAACAACTACCTCAGTTCCATTATTACCCTGCACGAGATGCTAGGACATCCAACTGCATTTCGTGAGATTTACTTGATCAAAGTAATTCTAGCTGGTCTACCGAAGATATTGGCCCCAAATCATGTTCAGAAACTGTATTTGTCGCTGGCTCAACTATCCATGATGATAACATACCCAAAGGATCCCTCCATGACATTTACTCATTGGGCATAATTATCTGCTTCCGCACGCTGTTACGTAAAAGTAACTTGGTCTCTACTGGGGAGTTGACCGGGAAGTCTTCTGAGCACATTCTCTTGCATTCAGATGTGGAGTTCCATTCTGATTATGTGCTGTTTAAGATTTGTTCTTCGAAAACTCATCGCCAGGACAATACTACACTGTATCTGCCAGTACATTTCTGCACCAATCATGTCTTCAATGTGTACTCTAGGCTGCATATATATTTACAGACTTAAAAAAGGGCAAATGTGCCCGAAAGGTATACTGGCTTGAACTCACTTCGTAGGAGTGGTGCGATGTTCCTTCAGGAACTCTGTGTATTGCTACAGGATATTAAGTATATGGGCCATTGGAGGTCAATGGCTGTATTGGTGTATTTGTCATCCCCTTAAAACAGGTTAATGGATGTGGATAAAAAAGTCTCTAATAGTCTACAATATATGTAATTAAGTTGGGTTGTTGGGCGGTCAACCAGACTGTCACTTCCAGTTCCACTCTGCTTGTTTGTGTCAATTACTTAAATTACTATATATGTATCCTTATATGTTCATCAAATATATAATGTCTATATATGAATTGTGTATTGCTACCTGAATGGTTGGCATGGGTGGTTGCCAGGTAACCCCGCAACATTAGCGGCACTCGTTTTTTTCTTTTTGAGGTTGAATAAATAGACTGGGCAGTCAACCAGACCGTCACTTCCAGTGCCACTCTGCTTGTTTGTGTCAATTACTTAAATTACTATATATTTTAATCTAACCAAGTAATTATTTGATCTGTAAATGTGAATGAAACTATATATAAGAGGATAATTATTCCTCTTAATCTGCTGTACCAATATACAACTATAAAATACAAAATTCAACCATTTCTCATAGAATACAATAATATCATAAGTAATACTGCTTGATGTAGGCACCAGCTTTGGATGACACACATTTATCAAGAATCATGGACAATAACGGCATGCAACCTTGGATAATAAATACAATAATATAAACTCCATAACATTGAGAAAAACACCTTAATTAACGTTATATTATACAATATTATGCCATAATTATTTATACATAACAACACCATGAAATTTAAAATATTCCAGATGGTGGATTTCTTCATGAACCACCATAAAAAAATCCAAGATGGTGGATTTCTTGAGAACTATCTTAAGAAATCCACCATCTTGGATTTTTTAATCCAAGATGGCAGATTTCTCCATGAAAACGACAGAAAAAAATCCAAGAAGGTGGATTTCTTCGTGAAAACGACAGAAAAAAAAATCATTTTTCTTTATTGGCCCCCGGAGCAAAAAACACTGACCTTAGAAAACGGGTGGCGTCACCATAAAACAGTAGCGCTGTAGTGCAATGTGGAATGTGGAAACAAAACGTCCCTATAATGCACCTAAATATACTACTAACCACCTTGAAGCATTGCAAATTTTCATGTCACACCTGGTTATTAAAGTATTAGTTGTAATCCACTGCTAAAAGGATGAGTTATTCAATTATGATCAAGTTCGATTCGAGTTTAACCTGCATATCCTCTGTGAAGTGAAGACTATATATATGTAGTTGATAACATATTTAATATAAATTCTCAGAGACAGTATTCTCTTGATATTTTCCTTAGGTTTATTTTGATAAAAACGTTTTAGAAACATAATTGGCACCATATCCGAAGAAAAAGTTTCATCTGCAGTCTTACATTTGTGTTTGTTGTTTTTATTACAATAATTTTCCGAACATAAACCTGAAATGATTTTGTTCTGAATTATTAGTCAGAGAGTTCATTCCCCCCTACATCTTTGTATGGAGGATCGTGGGGACGCAATATTTGAGTGGGGACGCAATATTTGAGTGGGGACGCAATATTTGAGTGGGGACGCAATATTTGAGTGGGGACGCAATATTTGAGTGGGGATGCAATATTTAGTGGGGACGCAATATTCAAACTTAGCACGCAAAACATTTTAAAAATACTCAACCAAGAGAAAAATATTTTGACCCGATTTTGGAGGCGCAATATTGCGTCTCTTTGATTATGTAACCCACCCCAGAACGGTAAGCTACGTACAGTTGTTTGTGTGGGTAGGCTGCCAGTGGGTTTAGAAATGTTTCTGTTTGGACGTGACCATGGCTGTAGTACCACTATGATTATGAGGTGCCATTCAACTAGTTTGAATATACAGTATGTACTGAGTCTGAACTAGTGTAACTAAAACAATGTGCCCCGTATTAGGAGATACGTTTCATCCTGATAATGAAACTGGTATATTTGAGACTGATAATGCAATTAGTTGATCATAATTACCATGCATGATATATCACGTGCTAGGTTTCCTCAGCTTCTGATGGCCTTAGGTTTTCCTGATTTGGTTGAGACTGAATTGAGCTATATAAAGCAAGATTAAGAAGATTAGAATTACTAATTAAGCTTAATTACGAAGATTGATTTGGCTGGCACTGGGATTTGTATTACAATGTTTTATGTAACAATGCGCACATGAAATGTGAATCTTTACAACAGTAAAATTAATATGAAATATCCATCCCGATTCAGATAATTATATCGATTCACTTTCAGTCAATACGTTTGCATTGGAGGAAATTCGATTATTTGTTCTTAACTCATGTTGTTTTGACCCTCTTTTGACCCTTGGTATACTATATAGGACTACTTTGGTACAAACGGGTACATGCAATGTCTTAATTATCCGCCTTGAACCGGCTTAGCTTGGAGCAGTGCCATGGCTTGTTTCCTTATAGAGTGACCTCTATAATGTTGTTATTGTTGAATTCTCTGGACATGGTGCCAGACTAGATATTCCCCTAAAATTACCAGAAACATGCCAACTCGGCCTATTATAGAGGATGTCCCACGCGATAGGAAGAGGAGAAAAAGAATGATGATGAGAAAAAGAATATGATGATAGCGGATGATGGTTTTCCGTTAAATGTCAAATTATTAACGTTCTTCAGTTATTATAGTGCTCCTTAATGTTATTTTCCCTTTGGCTCCCAGTTTATTCTTACTTACTGGGTACATTTGTGTAACCGTTGAGGTTAAATCAGTGATTGTGACTACATTTTGTCTTAAGGCTATTACAACCGTAAAGATAATCTATAATATTACATAATCATAATACCTCCACTAGCAATTGTTATATATATAGACCTGGTTTATCAGAGCCGAACTACCCTTTGTATTTTCCATCTGCAAGTAAAATAATTCTTGAATTGTTCAATATTTGATTTGATATTTGACTTGATATTTAAATGAAAAGGACTACTCCACTGCAGAGGGCGGCAGGCACTAGATCGACAGGCTTTCCCGTTTCGAATGTTTGATAATGGCGATTATACTCATTATTCCATCATGACACTCTAAAAAATGGCCATGTAGCCTATCAACTTACTTTATATTACATTCACTAAAACTTTCGGGGGTGAAAACGGCCGGAAAAAAACATTTTCGAGGCTTGGAGCACACATGTCCAGCGCGTTTACAGGGGTTGCCACACAGTATGGCGAGCCGCGGCGAGCGCCGTGACGTCAGTGAATACTATATGTATAGTTACCATTATTATTTATTAGCATTGATCACGGAATTTGACTTTTGCTTAATGAAAGTTGCCAATTCCAACTCGTCATGCTGATGGGGATTATATCCGTTGTATGCGCTTGCAAAAATGTAACTGCATGTGTCTGAATGAATTTAACATACCGGTAAATGTCATATAGTAATATCCCAATTTACCATTATTTTAGGTGGACAAGGAGGAGTTGGAAGATGCAAGATGGTTTTCACGTCAAGACATCACAAGGATGCTGAACCACAGTCACCCTCAGGGTCTGTTCATTCCACCCGATCAGGCTATTGCCCACGTCCTTATTAGAACCTGGGTGAAGATGACGTCGAATCTATGACTTGAATTATGATCAACTGATCACAAGAATAAATACCTATATAAACCTATAATCGTTTCCCGATCGTTTCTATTCGATTCGTTGTGACTTCCATAATACAATTAAATTCAAATATAAGGAAAAGGGGCCGACTAATCAGACTTTCATTTCGAATATTACAACAACAGGATGATTTAAAGGGATACACATGTAATACATGTATAGAGAGAATGGGACGAGCCGGCAATAATCGAAAATTTATAGGACGAGATTCGTCCACATAAGCACGATGCCGTAGGCAGAGTGCTTATGTGGACGAATCAAGTCCTATAAATTTTTCGATTATTGCCGGCGAGTTCCATTCTATATTTATTATATGTGCATAAAAATTGATCATATATCATCATATATCACTGAAAAAGTATTAAAGAACTCTCAGAGAGCCCCGCTGCCCCGCTGCCCCGCTGAGAGCACCGTTGAGAGCTCCATTAGTACAACGGTGCCTTGTCAGGCCTGTGCCTTGTCAGGCTTGATCATGGAGTATTTACTTACTGACATTGTTGAATCAAAACGTTCATATCGTGGCCATTTCTTGAGCTACAGTAATAAATCTTATATCATTAAATAGAGAATGTAATTCTCTGTTTAATGGTGTGCTTCTTATTATGTAATTTTATAATTATAGTACCAGAATCACGGGTGGATTACCGATCGCGGGGATCTCCGCGGGGATCTCCGCGGGGATCTCCGCGGAGACAGCGGAAGTGCTGAGGTAACGTCAGAGCTATTTTTAGACAACTACATTTTTATAGGACGCGTCCTATATGAATATTTTTATAGCACCCCACTTATAGCACCTCTCATATAGCATGCGCGTATAATAAACATAATTATGAGAGGTCAATTGAGTAGTAACAACCAGATGAAGATTACTCTTCTTCAACACATATATATATGGATATTCATTTTTGTTCATAGGGGCCCGTTGCTCCGTTTCTCGCTAACTACTTCCCCATTGAATATGGGAAAATAGTTAGGGAGAGACGGAGCAACGGGCCCCTGTAGTGTACAGTGAGTCGAATCAAGCCTGCGATGTCGAAAGCAAAAATAAGGGGTCTGATATTACCGATGGCTTTTCACCGGGTGTAGGCCTACCTATTTGGTATTTAAGATTTTGTAATCAGCAACAGAATCATTTTGCAAAAATTACAATATTCTCAGACCGGAAAAGACCATTTAAACAGGTTCTTGTTAGGGATCAGAAACTATTTATAACGTTCCGATAATATAATTATATATAAATATTTATAATAGATAATGCATTACAATTTTAAAACGTAAAAGTTAATTTCACCCACGTAGGCTATCCAATATTCCTAATTTTAGCAGAAATCGACGTCACCCATTTTTATTATGAAAATAAAAGATAAAAATGAATAATGCAACAATATAGGCTATGCCTTAAATTATTCGTCAGTTATACATGTGCGGCAAAGTATTACTTGGGTTGTCGTCAATGTTATCCTTTATTTGGTGTGGTATCGCATAGGAGAATAATTATAGCATGGACTGTGTTTTGCATGGGCTTGTTGCGCGAGAAATACTATGATGAATTTATGTAACAGGCTACTGCATGTACAGCGTTACTCTGTACCACCTAAAAAGCTTAGCAGGGCCCGATATTTCTAAAGTACCAAGTAACAGTGCCTTGTACCAATATGCACGGGTTTCGTAATAGTGAGAATAATGTAAAGATTAGGAAAGAAGCCAATATTCCTTAATCAGGTGACGGTGGTCAACTTTGGTGGCCATTTGATTGGCCCAAGCCTATTTCTATCATAGAGTGTCGCCGGTATATAAATCGGACATAAGGCCGGCATTAGCAGTCGACAGAAATTGGGCTGAGAAGCAAGGAACTGACCTGGGTAGGAATTAAGGGATACATTTTATTGAAGTGTGGATCTGGGAAGTGGCAATCATGAAGTTCTTGGGACTTTGCATCCTCGCAATGCTAGGTAAGTATGGATTGCTTTCTTCTTCAAATAATACGAATATGGATTCGGATCGTTTAATTTCACCAAAATGAATACCGATTTTCATATTCATTACCTTAATGGAGATAGTTTAAAATAGGCACAGCTCTTTGAATATAAGTACATGTTTACTTTGCAAAAGTTTTTGTGATCGTGCAAATTTTTGTTCAAGCACTCAAACATGATGGCTATTTGCACAAAATACCTTTACGGATATAAACCGAGAGGACATCGACCCAGTGAGCATTGCTAATTATTTTCTAGTTTTGCGAAAGAGAGTATTCCAGGGGCCACTTAAATTAAATGGGCAAGTCCAGCGAATCGTCCCCAGGGGTGTTTTTTGAATATTCTAATTGATGGATTCCATGTCATTGAAATGAAAGCTAATGCATGGACCATCGCTATGATCAAACCACACATCATATCTCCCAGTCTTTATTTTTCTGTAGGGGGTCAAATTTAACACTACAAATCATATGTATGCGACAGTGTGGTGCTTACTCTATTCCTTGATAATAATTGTTTTTTACCAGCTTCTTGAAGGGGCAATATTGACTGCAAAAATGGAATTTTGTGGCAACCCTAATCATGTATGGTGGCAGCAGTAAGCATTTATCTCGTGACAACTGTCACACCATACACACCACTGCAGTGTCGCATACATTTCTGGTATGTTAACACTTCTGTTGGCTACATACATAATCAGAGAGCAACCAAATTTGGTCAGAATATTCTTTAAATTTAGTACAACATTGCTATTGCATGTCTTTCATTATTCGCTTCTCAAACTAAAGATATTGATACAACTACTATTCTCCAAGGGATATGGGTAGATGGTAGAGCTAGCTAGAGTCCCTGAGAATGTGTATAATTAACAAGAGGTTAGACTAAGTATAGCCTAAGATGATGTAATAAGAAGAGCAGCGGTTTGTCCTGTTTAGACATAACATTTTATTGGAAACCATGGGTTTATATATCATATTACATGTCAGTGCGCATGCGTGCGCATGCGTAATTAATATCCAATCATATGCATTACATTTGCATAACCAATAGTAAACATTTATCAAGTATTTGACCACAGGGGGTCGCTTGTATAAACCAATAGGAGAAAGGAGATTATTATTTGGGTCAGCCTTCTTAAGTTAATTAGCCAATGAGATATAATTAGTGGCTGCCCAATCAGGTATACTCTAGAGTTAGGTTGAACCCGTAGGAGGGTCAGGATGACCCCCTATGGAGTATTCTAAGAACTAACTGAGGTAGACTAGACTTGCCCTAGTCACCTTACATAATTAATATAATATTCATAATTCAATGTAACCTTATATAATAATATTGGGTAATGTATATATATAACATATCATTAGGTGATATTACGTAATGTTATATAATGGCATTATGGATCGTGACAATATAAGGCTTTATTGAGGACCACTGTCGCATACAAGATTGCACAATGCAGAGGGTTTATTTGAGCAAGTGTGCAATAGCATGGGAGTAAAATGTATATATGTGATAATTTCTTTAATGGAATAGAGATAAAGTATTTGACGAACGATTTGACTGTATCAGAGCTTTTACAAACCTATCAGTATTTTGATAATAGGAGGCTAGTACCAAGGCACCACTGCTGCATACAAATGGACAATTTACTAGAGAAAGTCCACCAGCTTTAAATGTATCTACGTTTTCCACATCAAAATGTTCATGAATTGTTATTAGGATGTTTTCGGTATGACACATACTTTTGCCATTGGTATTATCACATTGAAATCCTTTTAAATATTACGTTTTTTTATTAATATATTTTATTTGGGGTCCAAAAAGTAGGGTTTTCGGCATTTACTCAGTGAAAAAAAAAATTATGTAAAGATGGTGGTACCAAATGGAAGCTCTATAAGGAATTCGTCCGTAATAATTCAAACCTTGTGCCTTCGTTGACTGATAATCATTATGTTAGAAGGAGGGATGTAGTCTTCAATGCTCATGGAATAGTCATCTCTGTCTATTCGTCGAAGACCCTGAAGGACAAGCAATCCTTGGTTTTGTGTACCTACCATATTAAGAAGGCACTTTGACGAATACCCGGCCCTGTTCTGGAAGAAATCCCCAGTTAGTATTGTTCCGGCGACGTACAGTGACTTACTTGTGTTCATCAAGTTTTGTGTTGCCTTAATTGGCCTGGACCACTAGCGACCACCCCGCCCTCTGAAAAGAGGTGGATTGCCACGGAACTAAAAATTGAAGTCATCGCATGATATCTCGGTCATTTCCCAGTAATACCTATGCCATATAGCTCGACCAGTCGACTCGACTATTTAAGGAACGAATACAGTGTTATACAATAGAGATAGATACAGGGAGTTACTCACAGCTCTGTTAAGTTGACTGAAGGGTGAGCATGTGAGTGAGGAGAGAATAATGAGAAAAATTTAATAATCAGAATGAGAAAATGATTTTGTAGACAGGGTCCACAGAACGGACGAAAGACGAATTGAGTAATACAGATCTAAATTTTATTAGTATTGATACAGCTATATGTAAGGTATTGATGCAGGGTTAGAACTCCAGGGAAATTAGGTAATTGCTTTTCTAAAAATGTGATTTTACACATCTCCTGACTTAAAATG
Organism: Sthenelais limicola; assembly: GCA_942159475.1. Lineage (NCBI taxonomy): Eukaryota > Metazoa > Annelida > Polychaeta > Phyllodocida > Sigalionidae > Sthenelais > Sthenelais limicola. The sequence continues at coordinate 106,957,817 of OW804096.1, read as the reverse complement.
GTTCTTAATAATGTTAGGCACTCTTGATTGTTATAATCGTTCTCCACCAGTGAGAAAACTTGATGTAGGGTTAGGATATTGATATAGGGTATTATGTAGAACTTATAAGATGTTTCAAATAAGACGTGTGAACACTTCGAGTGCCAAGATGGCACTCATTATCATTAATATAATCCAGATACAATCTTACTCTGAGTAAAATCAAAGAGCTTAAATATAATATTTAAGCTCTTTGGTAAAATCTTCCTCGAGTAAGGTTACCCGCCCTCCTGGATGTTTCTACCATACATACAACCATGACATTTTCGCTGTTACACGTACTGTAATATTGTCGAACTACAGTGCTACACAAAAAAAACATATCCCTTATTTTTCTTCCAGTCATTGTGAGGGCGAAACCCGCGGACGATAAAGCAAAGGGTGAGTTCACACTATTTTCTCAAGCCTAAATATAACTGTCGCCTGTCCTAGTTTACCCAGATAAAATATTGGGGTGTTATGATGAATTACATAGTTACTAGTTACCTTTGACCAAATTATTTATATGCAATCTCCTTTCCAATCAATTCTTACTTCATCTTGGATCCAGTTCGCAAAGCCAGAGATGTTGACTTTGGCTCCTTTGACTTTGGTTCCTTCGACTTTGGATCCTTCGACATTGATAAGGACAGTTTTGGTGAAATCGATACAACCAACCTTGGCTCTGATTTTGATGGTCAAGCTTTCATCGGGTCCGTAGCAGCAGGATTTAGTGCTCTGGCACAAGCAGGCACAGATGCCGATAGTTTTGCTAAAGGGTTAGAGGCCCTGGCCTCTAGTTTTGACAACTTCGGTTCAGAGAGTTTTGATGAGGCAAAACTGCAGGTAAGATGATGCCCACATTTACTGCTATCGTAATTGAATATAAGTGAACGAAAGATATAAAACCTCGCATGCAAAGTTTAAACCACATTAACATTAATCTTACTATATTTAATAGTGGTGTAATTTATTGCCTTAATATTGTAATTTATTTATGTTATTACGGAAAAAGAAACGAGAAAAACATCTAACTGTAAGCCCAAGACGGGCTGCAAATGTTAAATTCCCCTCGGACCCATTTCGCGACGTTTATAATATATGACTGACTCAGTTACATATTTTTCTCTCGTTTGTTTTTCCACAATAAAATCTCACAGTACGTTTTCTTGCCATGTATCGTTTGTTATATATTCCAACAATAATTCTGATTAGAAAACATTAAAAAAAAATTGTTTAAATAAATCTTTTTAAGGACTGTCTTTGCTTTGGAGAAAATACCACACCATTGTAGTTGTGTTTCATGATGAAAGATGTGGATTTATTTTATTTGCCATGCCTAAATTACCTAAAATCACGGGGTACCTACTTCGGGTACAATATCTCTATTAATTTGAATAGGAAATAACTCACACATTCAGCTAGCTTATAGAATTTTACTCATATGAATAAAAGTAGTGAACGAATCTACCTCCCCCTATTTCATACAAGTCACAATCTCATAAAAAGAACTATGGGTAAAACCTAATGGTACCTACGTCGGGTTAGACAAAAATACTACAATGATAGCATACTTTTTTCATGCTTTTCACACCAATTCTGAACGACGAGAATAGATAATATAGGTATTCAAAATATGGGGAAACTCTTGGCATATGATATGTATATATATATGGGTCCGATTCTTATAATATAATCGTCCTTATGTGATTAGTTACCCACCAAGCCGTGTAAATGAAAGGAGGCTTGACCATGGGTGTGAGTCACACACAATCGAGGTAGAGTGGGGTTGACTGGAAGATCAAAGGAAATGTGTTCTATAGAGATTAGAAACCTTTCTATAACCCTTCAGTTTCAGAGGCTGTTGGGTTATAGAAATGTTGGCTACACCTTCATTTATATAGCCTATAACCTCCTCACATCTATGGTAACATTTGTTTCTAACCTCTTATTATATACTATACTATATTGATTGCTACTAAGAACTATAGAACACTATATGATTATTTGGCTCTGAACGCTCTATTTTTTCAAAAAGAGTATGCTTGGAGGTGGATTGAGTCAGTTGGTCAGCGGCTTTTCCAAAGACATGCCCGATCCATTTGAATCACCTGCTGACTTCGCAAAATATGCCGATACTCTACAAGGGCAAATGGGACAACACGGTGAAGTAGGAGAGGCTCTCGTCAACTCTTTCTTCGATGACACATTGAAGAAAGGCATGACAGATTTGGGAATCCAGGACACTGGTGATCTCTCGGCGTCTGATTTCTTCGAGCAGATGGATACCGAATCATGGGTCACACTGAGCAAACTTGCCAAAAAGAAGTCTAGTAAGCTATCTAAATACAGTTGTAATCACTTTGCAACTTTGGGTGTATCTTAGCCAAAACTCAATTCTGAATACATGTACTCAAACATTATTTTAAAAACCACTCAATACAGTCACCGCCAAAGTGAAGATATAGTTCGATGTTGATGTTTACTTAAACCGCTTCATTTTAATCTGGGGTCATGTGTCAGTGTCCATTTAGATAAAAAAAAAAGATTGATACAGAGTCCTGGCTATCCCTTAATCATACACACTATTTATGTAAGCTACACATAACATTATATGTCTTGTGGTATGGGCATACCGTTGCAAAATCTGTGTTTACACTTTTTAAAGATTGTATTTAATTACTCGTTTTACAAGTCCACCGGATGGGTTTTTCACTTGCCCCAGTAACAGGGTGATAGATAGACGGCTAGTGGCATAACTGTAACTACAAAATATACATCAAAACATTCTGACACTTTGAATGATACGTAAAGTTATGCTATAACCATGTTTCGTAATAAAAGATAAAATAGCTATATATTCGTTAGATTGTAATGGACGCAGGGGATATAGGGACCGGTCTTATCGTGATGTGATGTTCCCAATAATTATTTCTTTATATTATTAATCTAGTTTTCAAAATGGATGAGCTGAGCGGCGATGATTTCTTCGGTGTCATAATGATGGCCTCATCGGCACCAGCCTCCGAGTTGGATAAATTATTGAACATTGACGAAGATTCTTCTTTATTGACTCCGGATCTCATCCAACAATTACCTCCTGAGGCCTTTGCTATTCTTGACGTAAGTTTGTGAAGTATTGATCTATCCCGGCTCTTCCAAATACAATGTGCTACCAAGTCTAGTCGAAGAATCATTATAACGTTGATTTAAAATGTATGATAGGCGCTTCCCTGAATACTCTTTCGGAGATAATACCATTTATAAGACTAATGATTCTAACCAAAAAGTAGGGACTGGAACAAGTTAGACCCTGCATTAAGAAGACTAGCAATACCCAAAGAATTCAGTTCTGCTCTAAAACGAAATATCTTAAGAGGTATGGCACCCATTGTAAATTAGGAAGCGGTAAACATGTTAGTAGTAGTAATCTATTTGGCAAAGACTGCAATGATGTAAAACTTTGTAAAGGTATATCGTCTGAGTTCATCCCTTTTTGGTAACTGTCTCGATACCACTCACCCACCCAGCACACATAGCCATATCATTGTTGCAGTCTCAGCACTTTCACCATTCATCTCACCCTATTTCATATCATAATTCATGGAATTATTATATGATTTCTCTTGCATCTCATCCTCATACAATTTCGAACTTAATTTAAGCTACTTAGGACCGAGAGTACTGATTTTAAAGTAATTGTTTCTTAAGTAGAATATTGCATCAAATCTAGTGTAGTTTCTCGATCATCACAAATGAGTGACTTAAATGTGATTTCACCCACCATAAACTCGACCTAAACATTAGACATTTTAGTTCAGGGCATGAGGAAAACCGTTCTCAGGAACGAGATTGTTTGTCTGGTTGTTTTGTACTTACCGCTGAATAAAGATTTTGTCGTAAAAAAAAAGTCACCACTTTTCTAGTTGATTGCTTTTCCTACACCGATAGCATTTGACCTGTAAATTTTATTTACTGATCCATATCCAAATTAAACGAAACTGTTTTTTTTAGCCAACGGTCTTCAAGACAGCCTTGGGAAACTTCACTACTGACCAGAAAAATGCCCTTTGTCAGGGGATGGGAGATACTGATGCGGATACAGCTGAAACCCTATTTGCTTCCGTCGATTGTACGGACTTCTTCGTTAATGGAGGAGGGGTAAAATCCCCTTTATTACTGCATTGAGAATTGAGCATACATCCTTCTCCATTCAAAACTCTCTTGACATTTAACTATCATACAGGAGTCATACGTGTTGTGATCATGCATTGCTTTTTGTGTGTGTGTGGGGGGGGGGGGGGGTTCAATTATTGAGAATTCCTTTTAGAAAACTCTTACTGGAGCCAATACCCTAAGCATATACATATTGTTCAATAAGTTAATTTAATTGTTATTCAAGGAGATTGATCCCGAGTTTGAAGAGGCTATGTTTGAAGCACTTAGAGGGGATAAGCCCGTTGATCAATGGACCGATAATGATTGGGACAAAATGGCAAATTTCGCCGGTGGATTCGACCCTGAAGATTTTGAGGCGATGCCAAACGACGCTATCCTCAGAAAGTACACCGGCCTTTTGATTTCATATCTATATCATGAGATCAGCTTTACATGTTAACAAACTCTGTTCTTAGATTTGTTGAGGGATTAGCGTGAAGAGTGTATCTAAAATAGTAGTTATCATATTTAAAGATATAGTAGAACTTCATATATATAATTATGCATGACATGGTAGAGTTTTCATTATCTCCCAGTTACAGACGGGTTGGGGTTGTTACATTGATTTAAAATAGATCTATTCAGGCTTACTTGTATTTCCCGTTATTTTGATACACATTCAAGAATTTTGCTAGTAAATTGCCGATACGTGGCACATTGATGTAGTTGTGTTGGCAACACATTCCACTAATGCGGTAGCTTGTAACTTATAGGATTTCTATATTTTAGTACTAAGTGGGTTGTTTATTGATGTATGAAGTTTCCTTAGTAAAGGTAGTAAATTTTAATCTTTGAACTTGTATTTTACGCTTGCCCCTTTCTTATTTTCTTTATCTATCTAAAGATGGAAATCCTGGCAATATTTGTAATTTAATTAAATACATCCTGAATGAATTATTTTTGTTTCTACACAGCGTGGACAAATTTGCTGGAAATCTTGGTGAAATGGAAGAAGAAGACATCTACTCCTTCATGGACAATTATGAAGATGCAGCTGGAGGTGATTACTCCAAAATCTCAAAGGATAATCTGAAGAAAATGGGTGGCATGATTCAATATATGGAGCCCGAAGACTTCGCTCAGATACCGCCCGATGTTGTGAGTATTTGGTTCCTGCTGGCTTCTTTGACGAAAGACGATTTCTGAGTGGCTATGAGTGATGCACTATGAGTATCTATGAGTGGTGAACAGAACAGTGCCTTAAATCAACAAATTTTAACAAACAATCGCAAACATCTCATTTTATTATCCAAAGCTATTGAAGAAAGGCATGACACGTTCCTAGATTTTTATCGCTTAAAATAACTTTACCCGTGTTTATTGTCGCACCTGCATATCATATCTGTATGTTGTTGTTCAAAATCCAGTTGAAATAGACCTTGCAATTTTCTAGAGGCATTTCTTGTTAAAAGTTAGTAAATGGTTGATTAATAGCAAGTCAAGTATGCTGAATCCGGAAATCCAGAAAAGAGTAATATTTCATGGCATCTTTTGATTCAGCATAGATCTATTGGACTCCATTTACCAACTATTAGCAAAACACGTTTCTAGAAATAAATGTGCCTCTTTATGGCTCCAGTCTATTAAGACAATTCATTATGCCGATACATTCTGCTATTTTGGCACTTGCAGTTGTACGAGTCAATGGGTAGCTTCGGTGGTATCGAATTCGACGACGATGTTGCTGCTGAAATGGCAGAGTCGATGTTTTCGGTTATGCCATCCTTTGACAAATGGACTGGCGATGAGTTAGGAAAGTAAGAAATTTCATCTAGCAGAACATTCAAAACATGTACACATGTATATATAGCTATATATATGAATTTATAACTTACTTTTTCTTCTTAAAGTAAGTGTGCTTCCTTCATTATACTATGTTAAATAATTATAATTATTTCAGGGTTCTCGATGTGCTAAAATACGATGAAGACTCAATCGATCAGATCCCCATTGATGCCTTCATTGGTTCAATGGACAAATTTGCTACATTTGAAATGGACGAAGATGAGGTTTGTGACCAAAATTGATTAAATTTACCATGTCTTCATTTTCAATTTATCTGTTTTGTAGGTGTCAACAGTTGATTTTGTACCATTCTTTTCTCATTAGGCTATGAATTTCGCTGACAAATTCATGGATGACCCCTCTCTTGGAGATCCAACTAACTGGAATGTAACATTAATTCAAAAAATGGGCCCTGTGCTAAGTGGTTTTAGTCCAGAGTTCCTAAGCGGTATGCCAAGCAACGTCTTAGTTCCTGCTCTTGCTAATATGGATCGCAAAGTCAGAGACAAAATCGATTTCAGCCGTTCATCGGTAGGTATCTTAATTAAAAGGAAGTACCGCCTTCAGTACAATGATAGCCCTATCCCTACTTCTTGAGGTAAAATCAATGTCAGCTAGGTTCGAACATAAATATGGTGAATAATAAGAGTCCTGGAGGGCTTACAATCTTGGATTATGATGTTTAATGTAGGCAGACATCTTTGGAAGAGTCATGACGTCACTCATGATGCTAGCATGGTGAGTGCACTGTGGTCATTCTCCTCCTCCTACTGGCATTTTTGCAATGATATATGCATAAACAGGCATCATTAGATCCAAATCTCTACATGCTATTCCTGGCCAGATTTCACATTTTGAAATGTGATTTTAAGAAAGAGAAGCTGTTCTCTAAGTCGTAAAGATGCTTGGCTAAAACCGGAAGTCTTATCGGCCCCTATTATCGCTCACAATACACCAACACTTTCGGGACTATACAGGCTTCATTTCAAACCATCTAAGTTCAAACAACCCCATAACAGTCCAGTTATAGCCCCTTTCACTCAATATTAGCAACAAAAATTACTTATTAGGGATCTGAAGGGAGACAAACATGATTCAAACTTCAACCCAACCACACCCACAACCCACTTGCTCCATCTTGGCGGGTGCGGAGCGGGTGCGGAGCAAAGACAGGCTTTGCCCTTGATGATGTCAAAATCAAGGAGGGTTGTGGGTATTTTGAGAGAAAATGGTGGCATGCAGGACCTTGGTTTGGGGCTATTTCGGATATTTCAAATGCTTCTATCAAGGTTGTAATAGTTCCTAGGGATATTTCTGTGCAACAGGTATGTTTTTATTTAATAAAAGAACCTATTGCGGCACCATTGTACAAAAGGCGGTACTTCTGTTTAAGCAGTGTTGTGACTTTAAATTTAAATCAAACAAATGGTCACACATTTATACTATTGAGGATCGAACTATATCTATGTGAACCAATTGTTTCTCAGTTAGCATTCCGAGAGTTTATATATAACCGAGACCGTATTCAGAGATATTGGTACTGAATTCAAAGTAAATTAATTCTTCCAGTCATTTTGTTGCTTTATTCTATAAGGGATACTTTAATTTTATTCAGTCTCGGGCTGTTCTGGACAAGGTGATCGCCGAATTTGGATCAATTACAAACGTGCCAGTGAATGCTACTGGTCAACTTGTGAAGTCTTATACATCAACAGAAATCGGACAGATGGCTTCCAGTGAAGTCAAAAATGCCATGGCCTTATTCAATTCTGTTTATGAGGATCTAGAACAATCTGTTCGTCGTGCCGTCGTTGACAAGGTATAATTAATATTGCACTATCTTCTCCCCAATGAAGGACATGATTACATAAATACCAACATCAAAGTTGCAGAAAATAATTCTTGATAATATGTCGACATATGCAGTAGAACACGTACATTGCGAAAATATTCAGATGTGATTAGTTTTGTGATGCATGACTAATATATATGGCGATATGTGTATTCATAATTTCCGCCTTTTTTTTTAGTTCAAGGCAGCACCAGAAGGGCTTAACCACTATTATATCCTTGGAAATTTCTTCCAAGATTTGGACATGACCGAGATGGATCAATTGCCATATAACTTAATTGATCCTAAGAACCCACCCAAGGACCCTGTTGACGTGAAGGGTCTTCCAGCTCAGGTATAACGATCTGTATATGTTTCTACGGAAATATACAGACCTAGTAAACGGTCTTTCGCAATTAGTTTATTATTTTCATCAATAATAGTGATAGCATTAATTCATATTCAATTTAATATCAGTAGTGGCTACACAAATATCCTTTATATCCTAAAAACAAATGTGTTCAAGGGGTGAATTGAAAACGATTAAAAGAGACACGGGGTCAATTCCTTGCAGACTCGCAGGGCCTGGCGAAATACTGTCGCTCTCATTGGAAATCCATCTACGGCCGCTGGAAACTGGTCGATCAAGATGTGGAAAGGTCTTGGAAATATTATTTGTGGTATGCCCTGCTCTGAGGCTCAGGCGATGCCTCTTGGCAAGAAGACTGGTTCTATCCTGCAAGTTATCGGTGAGATTGAGAGGAAGCATTCCGGCCGATGCTTAAGTGACGGTCAGGTAGGGGACTTTTAGAATAACAATTTTGGTTGCAAGATATTGGTTATCATTTTGATATCTTTGTTTAGACTGTGTACTAAATATGAGGTTCAATTTCCATTTTAGATGTCTTGCGTTGCCAAAAGGTTGGAGAGCTTCTTCTTCAAGAATGGAACGGTTCAACATAAATATGCAACAAAAGCCAACTTGAAAAAGGCCGCTCGATTCTTACCATTCTTCAGGTATTTGTGCGGATACATATATTTCAGATTTAATTTTCTTGACGTTACTTCTTAATTATAAATGTTAATAATAGTAAACCAATTTAGAATCTCATAGCAAAGAAAGAGATGTTTCCTAAATGCTACTATTATATATGTGTGTGCATGTGTGTGAATTTATTCAGGGGTATTAAAACTTTCCTTTGCAGTGTGGAGAATATGCTGAAATTCAACCAGTCTCTGTGTAGTAATATCCTTAGTAACATTGGAGGTTACCGTCTGACAAACATGCCAAGGAAAGCATTGATCAACATCAAGACTTACCTCATGACCTGCTCGGTAAGCGTCAGCTTTGTCATTAGAATTATCATTAAACACCGTTGATCATTTCTCGTATATAGATACACAACTTGGGGGCATATATACATAATCTTACTTTATCGTCTGTTTAATATCTTCCAGGGAAAAGCCGCCAGTGGTGAACAGCTCACCCTCAAGGAACTCAGATCTGTCGGTGATGTTATGTGTGGTATTGAGGTTGACGATGTCCCAAAACTTGCAAAACCAATTTTCAAGAATTACTTTTCTAAGATGATGGACCTTTGTGATTTCCCACTTGACGTCGAGGATGCTTTATTCACCAAGGCCCTAGAAGCCAATAACATGTAAGTTAATTTTGGCTGTGATGTTGACGGGGATTCTGTTGGTGTATTTTTCAGGCCTATCTTCACCAGTCCTAATACAACGCTCCAATTAATGACCTTAGCTATGAATACAGCCCTTCACTCATGTACCAGGTACATCTATATGCATCAATCCCTCAATGAAGTCACGATCCTCATAACATAAATTTCTTTTAGAGATTACGAAGTAATTAATTACATTTCTGCCGCCAAATTGAAATGCGACACCATTGGAACCATTGCCAGCGCCATGTTCAGTAGCACCAAATTTTTCTGCTACTTTTGCTACCACTTCGGCGATGCCAGTGTTAGGCAAGAGCTCTGTTTGTAATTACATCCATACAGCCCCATTTGGCTCGTGTTGTAAATACAGTGGGAATAGAGATTTGACTTATCTAGACCTACCTGTCGTCATGGCTTGTGTTCCTGGTACTGGTTTCACCGACCAGACAGATCCTAAGTATTTGGAGTGCTTGGAACAAATGGTTAGATCTGCTGCGGCTCCTCCAGCCCCTGCTCCTGCTCCTGCTCCTCCGGACCTCCAGGTTGGTCCAATACTTTGGCCAAACTGGAGGCTAGCTAGGCTCTCCCAGAATGGAAAGGCACCAGTCCACCGCCAGAACTGTGCCTCCCACTCCTACTCCTTCGGTCGCCACCCCTATCGTCCCCGACTACCCTCTAATGTGCCAGCTGACTGAGTCCATACAACAGCTGTCAGTTTATCTCAATGACGGTGCACCGCCAAAGAAAGGTATCAAATTTCGTCCAGAATTCTACGTCCAATATAAGTCCCAGCAATGTACCCTTAAACAAATTGACCACAACAAGCTTACAGCTGCCGAGGTATTGTATGGTATGATCGGTGTGTTGAATCAGGTGTTAGCTACTAACGGAGATGCAAGGGGCTACCTCATGCACATGGGCTATGTAGGCCGTCACTGTATTGACCCCAATTTCTCCACCCTTGGTTGTGTCTTATACAACCATCATGTCGTGGATGAGGTGCTGGCAGGGAAGGCAACACTTGCAGGTCCCAACTTATTCACTGCTGGCATCTATCTAAGCGGTTATTACCATAAGTGTGGAGAGGAATCTTCTAGCTCTCGTCCCCAACAACAACCTACTAAAGCTAACCGGAAGTCCAAGTCAACCTTCGGCAAGACTTGGAAAGACTTAGGCATAAACACAGTGCCCGGCAACTGGGATCAGGAGTTGTGTTTCAATTATAATTTGAAGGGTTGCACTAGAGGGAATTGTAGGAAATTACATGTTTGCGGGAATTGCAGGTACAGGCATTCTATATGATTTTATGCAAGCAGAAGGAGCACAAAAATGAGAAATGAAATCTCGCCCCGTCCGTGTCTACCGCTGTCAGGATCCAAGATGGCGGACACGAGACAGTGGCTCCTGGCCTGCAGGATACACTTCCCACTAATTCTTCGGTTCCTTTGTGTAATTCATTTCTACATGTTGAAACTCCTGATCCCGGTAAGCCATTTGATTGCTGCTATACTCCATGATTCACATTATACGGTCATGCCTTGCTGACTATAGTGTTTTTGCTGTGCAAGACCCACCTATTTTTGCTGACTACGCTCACAAGCCCTGGTCCTTGCTGGACTGTCTCACTGATAATTCCTTATATTAGTTTGGGGCCTTCCAAGTCAGCTAAAACATAAAGCTTGGGTTAACAAGTTATCTCTAAAAACTGATATCGCTTATCGCAATTTTCTCTATGACGGTGTCATCAATGGCTTCAATATCATTGACCCAGGAGTTTACCCAGCTCCTTATCACTGCGCAAATTATAAGTCTGTTCTTGTTGAACCTGCTTTTTCCTTCATTGATTCCCTCATTTCAGGTGAATTATCTGAAGGCAAATTCCTGTTTACACTGTGGCTCATTGTACACATTCATTGGGTGCTATACCCAAAAAGGATAGTAAATTTTGACCCATTATGGATTGTAGTGTGCCTGAACTTGTGTCTATTAATAACTACATGAATGTGACAGTTCAACCCTTCTCCTTCAATACGTTGGACAACGTGTGTGATATGCTCAATCAAATTAAAATCTGCTTACCGTACTATCAGTATCAATCCTAGGCACTGGAAATACCAAGGCATTGAGTGGGCGAGGCACTATTATTTAGACACAAGGTTGTGTTTTGGCCTAAAGTATGCCCCGTTTGTGTTCTCTGCCTTAAGCGATTTTGTAGTCAGGATCATGAATCGCCGTGGTTATCACAGAGTTGTAAATTATTTAGATGATTTTTTAGTAATTGGTTCCTCCTTCAAGGAATGCCAGAAGGTCCAAATAGAATTAATTTCCTTGCTAGGCGACCTAGGCTTCGCAGTAAGTTGGGGGAAATGTTCATCACCATCAACTATCTCAACTTTCCTCGGTATATCTATTGACTCACAAGCTATGACTCTGTCACTCCCCAAGAAGAAGCTAGAAAGTTTTCACAGTGAGCTGAAATTCTTTGCTAACAGGTCTAGGGCCACCAAGCGCCAGATCCAATGCCTCTGCGGGATCCTTTGCCATTGTGCTAGAGTGGTGAGGGGGTCAGACCTTCAGTCACAGGATTTTGGAGCTCCGAAAGGGTCTACCGGAACGGAATGTTTGTCTGCATCTTAGTAACACATTTCAGTTGGACTTGCAATGGTGGCTCACACTCCCAAATGTTTCACATGGTTAAGGTGAGTCCACTCCACTCGTCGAACATTAATGTACTAGAAACCACTTCTGGCAGCTAAGAGGTATAAGCACCTCTGGCGTAACCAACATGTGATTCTCTACACTGACAATACTCAAACAATGAGCTTGGTTGATAAAGGAGTTAGCTCTAATGCTTGTTGCATGGACATGCTTAGAGAGTTGTTCTCCTTGAGTGCTGTGTATAATTTCTACATGACAGCTAAGCACATTCCAGGTCACCTCAACGAAATCCATGATTATATTTTGTGTGTTAATGCACATTCTGGGATATTTAATCATGTCTTATCCAAGTATCTATGTTGCAGTCCCATTGGAAGATTTGCATAGAGATGTATCACATGTGGTATCTGCGGTCTGGGCAACTAATACAAAGACTACCAGGTCATCCCAGTGGTCCTCCTTCTTCAAATTTTGTCACTCATATGGGTTGGTGGCATTGCCGACCTGGGACCAAACAGTAGCAAGATTCTTAGTCTTCAAAGCTCAATGCGTCAAGTACTCAACTGTAAATAACTACCTTTCATTAATTGTGATGCTTCATAAGTGCTTCGGTTATGACTCTTGCTTCAGGAACTCGTTTTTGATTAAAATGGTATTGGAAGGGTTGAAGAAAACCTTAGGTACCGCAGTTGTTCAACGTGTCTCTATCACTGCTTGCATTCTACTCCAGTTGTCAGAGTTGGTGGATTTCTCTTCTGAGTTACAATCAGCAGTGTGGGTTGCGATCATTCTTGCCTTCTCATCCTTACTCAGAAAGTCTAACATCCACCGAGAATTGTCCGCATCATTCTGGTAATTGCCATGTTCTTACTTGAAGCCAACTTATATTCAAAGATGGCCACCTAATTCTGCAAGTAATCTCATCCAAGACCCTGAGACACAAGGACTGTAAGGTGGATATATCCCCATTTTTCCCCTGGATTCCAACTTAAGGTTGTGTGCCTATACTCTCCTCCGTTCTCATCTGCGACATTCGCCTGGAGTACCATCAGACAAATTCTCTTACTTGAAACTTCATGGTTGATGGCTCTCCACTGTTATATAGCCCAGCCATGTCCTTGCTTAAAAATTGGGCAAAACGTGTTGGTCCTGATCCAGGCCTAGTTGGTTTCCACTCATTGAGACGGGGCGGAGCTCAACACTTGCATTCAATCTGAACCCCATTATCAGATATTCAATGCATGGGTGACTGGGCAAGTCTGTCAGTGCTCATGTACCTAGCTACCCCGATTGACAGGAAAATCCATATATACAAGTCTGCTTCTGCCTCTCTTGCTTCCATGTCCTGTAGTTAGTGGCATGGTGTGCCTTTTATCACCTACACCTGGCATTGTGAACTGTGCCCCATTGTGTTTTGTGCAAAAAAAAGTTATTTCTGGCATTGTGAACTGTGCCACACTGAGAATGAAAAAAAAAAAAAGTTATTATTATATATTGGGTGTTGGGTGGCTAGAGTCACCATCTAAATGGCAACCCCTCGTTTCTTATCACTTATCGTCCTAGTGTCTATTGATTCATATATACTTGGATATATGTGTATAGATGCCAGGAGCGGGAAGGCTGTGACGTACCACACATGTTAGTCACATGATTTCACATGCTTTCTGCCACCAAATTGAAATGCGACGCCATTGGAACCATTGTCAGCACCATGTTCAGTAGCACCAAATTTGTCTTTTGCTTGTTAATAAAGGGTGGCGAGAGTCACCATCTAAATGGCAACCCCTCGTTTCTTATCACTTATCGTCCTAGTGTATATTGCCTTATATATGCCTATATATAGAGGATTATTAAGAATCTTTGTAAATTATTATCATAATTCGAAGGGACCAGGGGACCACATAATTTTTTGAATTCCTGCTTTGTTTACTCTGTCTCTGATCACCCCTTTATAAATGTTTTCTTTCAGTACTCTACAATCTCCAAATATTTCTGAAAGTCAGATTATGAAAATGGGACCTGCAGTCGTCAATTTCGATGATTCTTACTTGAAACTTATTCCTGAGGTATTTTTCCTTCATTAGTCTACCAAACACTAGAATCTACATAAATGTACACGTGTTTACCTTAGAACGAATGAATGTACATGTACATGAAAAAGCAGCTTTTTATTCATTTTTTTGGCAAAAGTATAAGTTTGAAATTCCATATTGAGGAATATAGGAGGTAAATAATTCTAGAAAGATGGTCCATTGTGTTGTTATCATTGCAGAAAGTAATGCTGAAAGGTTTGGCACGTGTGAAGAAATTTATTGAAAAGCAGGAAGACAAGGTTGAAGCAAGAGAGAACTTGGGCCTCGGCACCGACGTGTCTGAGACAGACAAAGCCACCAAACTATCACGTAAATCTCGCTTCTACGTCAAAGCTGCCCAAACTGTGATTGCTAAGCGAGAGGGAGCTGTGACCACAACTGCCTCCTCCAGAAAGAGGCGTGCGGTTACATACTGTGAGTGCACACCCAACTTATATAGTTTCACATGATGATTCGATCTAAATATCTATCATAATCTTCGAAGGTTATCTTATTCTTGATTCATCCGTCCATCAATATTCCTTCTCTCAGCTGCCCTCTCTATCGGGGTGAACCTGAAATCTAGTTAAATCTGTCCACATGTGAGCCCAAAATGGATCGAATTATAATTCACAAAGGACCTTGGCAAATTCTGATAACAAATAGGGTATTCAGTGCAGCTATTCATTATGTCCTTCACCACAATGCATCATCATCGGAGTCCATGTTTATCTCCATGAGCAAGAAAGCCAATGTGATTGAACATTTCAGGACTAACCAAAATTCGCCTCGTTTCAGCTGTATTGACTTGCAATGATCTCAAGAAAATGGGATCAGGTGTAACCTCCCTATCTACTTCTCAATTGGACATTGCCAATGCTGAGTTCACTTCTTGCTATGAATTCCTTGGTAAAGAAACCGGATGGAGCTCAGCCCAGAAAACTCAGCTTGCTACAACTGCAACAAGGGTCAGTATCTCCATCATTCAACTCCAGCACATATGAGATGGCAAAGACCACTGAATTATATATTCGGTTAAAATAAAAAATAGAAAAAAACCACGTAAATTTATGTGCTTATTAAATTATTTCTATACATTTCCTGATCGACAAAGATTCCAAACGTGATAATCACCCTCAGTGTACATACTCAACATTAAGTAAAACTTCAAAAATTAAAAAAACACTGCTGGAATACTAGTTTGGTGTTAATTGACATGTATTACTTACATACACAGGTTTGGGGAGCTTCATCCACTTGGACATCATCCAAGTTACTTCTCAGCGGCACCATCTCTCAGGGTCTCACTGATAGCCAGCTCACTGCCATCGCGAAGGCAACCTACACTAACGACATAGTCGCTGCCCTAGGAAAGTACAGCGGCTGGACCTCAGGCCAGGTGAGTAGCCTATCTCGATCCATCGACTTCTATTGGAATACAGGTTTTACACTGAATATTTTATAAAAAGAGTAAATTATTCCAAAAAGTAAAAACAATAGTATCCATAGTGATAAACCTTTTTTAAAGGGACTGCAAATATGATAGGGAATTCATTTTTTCTATTAATTGTTCCAGATTTCCGCTGGTTACGGACAATACATCGCAAGGGTTGGTGCAGTCAGCTCGCTTACGTCCACTGACTTGCAATCTCTAGGAGTTTTCACCAGTGGAATACCCAGCTCTGACATTACCGCGTCCATTGCTCCAGCAAAGTACAAGGGAGCAGCCAGCCAAATCGGAGCCCAGACAGGTTTATCTCTAGAACAACTTCAGGCCTTCGCCACTGTGGCCCAAAAGAGCGATGCCTATGGTGCTATCAGCACATGGGACGCTGCCACTATAGCCGCCGTAGGATCTGTCATGGGTATGCTGTAGAGTTATCATTATGGTTTTATGAATGTTGTATTAGTATTTCCATTAATTATTAAGTTATTAAGCAATACGAGGGAAAAGGATAAATGACCTTCTGTGGAAACCTCGTTGCGGTACTTCATTGTCGTGTTGCTGACTTGAAATGTGCTGTCGGTTATGAAAATTAGATAATTTTGACTGATTGTGTATATTATACTTTCCTCAGGTGGACTAAGTGCCAGCCAGATCTCCACTCTCTCAACAGCCCAAATTGAAGGAATGTCTGCTTCTACCATCTCCAACCTGCCCGCATCTGTGTTTGCCGTGAGTTAATCATATCGATCCCTACAGTATATCACTCTTCATGCTTCAAGTAAAACAAATTGTATTTATTGTTCCGTTTATATGCAGTTGAAAATCAGAGAAATATTAGGTGGTATTATGCTCAGACATTATATTCTATTGTCCTACCGATCACATCAAATGTATATTAATTGTGGCAATAACGATTGTACCCTGACATATCTAATGCGTTCTTTATCAGGGTTTCACCAGTGCACAGTTGTCTGCTATGTCAACAAACCAGCGCCGTAGCATAAGTTCCACACAGGCGTCCTATCTGAGCGCCTCTGCCAAAGGTACCCTGCAATCATCTGGGGATTTTGTCACAGGTACGTGAAAGTAGAAGTCGTCTTATATTTCCCTTAGAACCAAGAATAATTATGTGTGTGTGGGTTTGTTTGTTTGGGTTTTTTATTGACAGATTTTCATCTTTACAGATAATAATTCTCAGCATATATATGGGTTACGTTATGAACGTGATTGAAAATGGTGTCAGTGGTTTCCCCAAACTAAGCATATTATGTGGCTCTATGTTATTTTTCTGAAATATCTCTCGAATATTCGAATAGTTTGCATGTTATAAATCTAAGACATTCACTATCTAAAATCGACTAAACTGCTGCAGCACCAAGTGAATATGGACAGTGGAGAGAGTGCCAAGAATCGTGACTCCACGTTATAAAATGACCACAACATTCTAGGGTTTTTAGCGCTTTTATCATAATTGTATATATATATGTACATCTAGTTTGGAAGATGATACATTACAGCTAGGAGCAGGCCTAGGAATCATTATTCGATCACTTTCAACAAATTAATCTTAGAAAGGGGGGACGTTACAACTGAAACAACTAAAATATGGTATAACGGGGGATAATTTGATCCATATTACAAGTTCTAATGCTCGATTTCATTCTTCCTCTTTCAGCAACACCAACAGGTAGTGCCAGCTCTTTTGAAGGTTTCCTCGGCCTCCAAGTTGCAGCAGTAGCGTTCCTTCTTCGCAATTACTTCTTGTAAATTTGTATTACCTTTCGCTGGCCTTCGCCGGCAACAGCATGTGATATGTAAATAAATGTTTTAATAGGTCTATGTTTGCAAGTCAGATGGTGGTGTATTCCACTGTTGAAAGCGTTAAACATTCCACGGACTGCATGATGATGTGGGATGGCCGAGCAGTAAAGCACGATATCCACATGCACGTCGACCGTCCGATTAGCGGTCACCGTCGGACGGTTACCCTAGCGACCGTCCGACGTGCAAGTGGATACCGCAGCCACCGTCGAGCGGTGGGTTGCTCCCGTCCGACGGTGACTCGACGGTCCCCCCTCCCGTCCATATCTAAAAATTTAGATTTGGACGGGAGGGTCACCGTCCGACGGTACCCCATCCCCAATTTTTTTTTTGAGTTTTGTTTTTTCTGGCCTTAAAAAGTGTTCTTATGCCCTGAGAACATTGCCCTGAGGTCTGGCAGTACCTTAGTACAGTGATTATTCGATTGAAATCGAATTGGGATTAATTTAGATGTTTCTCCAATTCTACTCATTGGGTAGCCTCAGACTTTAGCATTCAGGCTATACAGGCTCTTGTACTTTTGTGGCGAAATTGTATTTATTTGTTAGACTTTTCTTATATTGTTGCTATTGTCTTTTTTTATCGATCTCCATATCATTTAATATTCCATATTATTTAATATTGATATTCACCATCTCCACGATTATTAGTTAAATCATTTCACTGAATCGATCACATAGCCTATATAGTCTGGTTTTGCTGAGCTATCCCTGGTATAGCCGGGGATCCTAGCCCTTCCTTCCATACAGTGACAATGGAGATGGATACTTAGTCTATCCCCGGTAGTATTCTCACGATTTGACACTTTATTTAATATATTAATATAGACATTACTAATAATATTACCCCCACTATAATTGGGCCAGTCGCGTGGAATAGACTGCCTGTAAATATTAGATCTAAGACCTAAGTGCTATTCGAAAAATGGCAACGATTGGCATATATGTGAAAGTTGAAAATTGAACCTTCCGCATGTTTCTTGTTATAACGGATAAAGTATTAATCTGAGGTATTTGGTTATATAAAACCGTAATTAGAGAAGGTTATCAGCTTTCATCTGACGTTTATAATATGATTTTACCATAAATATCCGCGTCGTTATGAATTTTTGAAATTTTTACATAATTTGAAATTTTCTCAAACCAAATATCCCTTTAGCTGGAAACTGTTTAGTTCAGACGTTAGTGACTATTACAAAAGTTAGAGAGCTTCTCAAGAGCATTCATTTGATCGATTTAATTACAATATATAGGAAGTGGTCAGAAAATACCTTTTAAATGCAAACCTTATCATCACTATATACCCATATTTGGACGTGCAAGTAGATACCGGGGACCGTCCACAGCCACCGTCCGCTGTGGCCACCGTCGGACGGGGGCCAAGGGCGGACGGTCGACGGTCGACGGGAGTATCAATTGGACGTGTAAGTGGATACGCTATTTAAGGCCCATATGTCCATTGCCACGGCCGACTATAATAACATTGTGGTGTTTGCCGTACATCGCTCGCACACCAAAAGTACTTCAGGCAGCAGTGGTAATGGACTTCGCTGCGGCTGCAATTTCACCTCCTCCAGGTACTGGGGGAAGACCACTATATGTGAACTAGTCCCGGTAAAAAAAACATCAATTTGTAACAGAACTGCATTCGGATATTGGATGTGGATGGTAAAACGTGATCTCAATCATTTTAGACAATATCTCACTCTTATATCACGATTATACTTTACAACTAATAAAGTGTTCCTCTAAATTGATAAAGGCACGTGTTATTGTTATCCATCATATTATTTATTTCTTATATTGTTTTTTATTTCCATATTTCTGTCATTCATTACATATATATAGTCACATGGTCACAATGGGAAAAAGGTCATACTTTCTGTGGTTCCACTGGTCTTCCAAATATGCCTGCAAAATGAAATCAATAAATTCAAGTATTTGTGAGGTTACATTCTGACCTTGACTATTTGCCGACTGTGTGGGCTGAAAGCCGCTATGCAAAACCAAAGCTAAGTGCCACGTCCCCTTTCAATAGGAACGGCCTTCTTACCTATGTGATCTGCTTATGAAACCAGCTACAGCCTAAAAACACCATGTAGTCCGGGGGCAGGAGGGGTGAACCTTGCGTTTTGGGTCATACGATGTTTTTTGATCGATTATAGATCTCCAAAATCTCCGGAATCCAAATCTGCCGGGTGCCACTCTGTAACCCTTGAGGAAAATTAATTATCGACATTTTAAAAAAAAAAGTTAAAAATATTAAATTTAATCAATAAAAAATTATTTCAACGTCAATATCCACTATAACTGCATAATATTGATAAAACATGAACTTTATAAGTAAAACTACATGTATATAAATTTAGAGAATTCATCATGACCTCTCAAGGTCATAGTCAAAGGTCAAAGGTCAAGGTCAAAGGTATTTTCGAGTTTTTTCGCAAATATCTGTGAGAAAAATGCACTGACATCTTTAATAGGTCAAATAGAAACAATTCTAGGGTACATCTTTCCCTATCAATTGATATCTGTCACTTGATTCTACATTCAGAAGTTTTAATATAATTGCATTTAAAACAATGAGACTTTTTAGTGTTTCGGCTGGAAAATGAAGTAGCCCCTTGTTTCTTGGAAGTACAGTTGAGTATATGTTAAAGAAAGAGATAAACATTTTATGGAATGTTGGTTAGAGTATTATATGATCTTTCAATTGATATATTATACACATGTCTGTGAATAAAATAAGAAATTATTTGGATATACAGTGTACCTGAAAAGTTGTTGGCAAAAGCCAACATAAAGACTTCAGTGAGCGACATCAACATCACCTCCAACATGATCATTACAACAAAACGCAGAGGATTGAAATTCAAGATTTATTTGTCTCATGCATGGCGATAAAACTTTCTCCTGGCTTTTGTCGTACATTGAAGTAATTCTTGATGGAATACATAAATGACAAGCATGTACATATAAGCAGTGAATAACAGGAATTTTATAGGCCTATGAAGAGAAAGTTATATAAATGTAGAAGTGTATAAATGGTAAGGGTGGGAAGGTGGGCAGTGAAATTGCCTGAATCGGAGAACGATGGAGAAAAGAGAGGACGAGACGCCGACGTCCGAGAACGTTAACAGGATCTGACGTCACCTGGGAGGAGAGAGCTCTGCGTGCGCAATGCCCCCCTCTTCCAATTTCTCGAAAGAGAAGAACATTACAACAAAACGCAGAGGATTGAAATTCAAGATTTATTTGTCTCATGCATGGCGATAAAACTTTCTCCTGGCTTTTGTCGTACATTGAAGTAATTCTTGATGGAATACATAAATGACAAGCATGTACATATAAGCAGTGAATAACAGGAATTTTATAGCCAATCTCAAAGAGAAATGTATTATTATAAATGTGAAATGTTCATAAGTGCTGAATGGACAGATGTCGAATAACCCTGAGGGGGGCGTAAATACGCTAACACAGAGTCACTAGCCCAAGTACCATGGGAACGAATATCATTTAAATTAGCACCTCCCTCAAAATAGGCGTATGACGCCCCACCCCTTCTTAGACTATGAAGTGACAGGGTTTTTGGGTCACCACCAATGTCAGATATTGCTTGAGACCAAGCAGTTGAAAGAAAACGTGTCGTCATGGGAGTACCATCCTCGAAGGTGAAGATCGGGGTACAACCTAGTAGTGGTAGTGTCATTATAAGGCGTGAGATCGCATTCAGGGGGCACAAGCTGCTAGATGGAAGAGCAGGTATGAAGATTGCCCTAGGCGCAAGGCCAGATTGCAGTGTCTTAGACCATTTAATTATTATTTGCACACCTGTAGGCAAGAGAAGTAAATCACTCCTCGTAAGCTGACGAGAAGAGTCAAAAGATTTAGATGTCTTGGGGCATAAATTACTTTGCCGAAAGAACGCCATGAACATTAATATAAATGCAGCTCTAAGCTGTAGAAAATATTTATGGTTAGAGATTACACTGACGACTTGGGCTAGGAGGGTCGGAGATGCCGGAGCCCTTTGGAGTGGCACATGCCTGAGCGATAAGTCAAGAGCGCGAAGCGCAGTAGTAGTCATCGGTGATTCGAAGGCTGCTGTAGAGAGAAGAGCTAGCCTGTAGTAAGTCTTTAGACTTGAAAGAGTATTCTTTATAGTAGTATTTACTCTTCCGTGTAGAGCAAGGTATTCCACGAACCAACACAGGTGGGCTGGCTCTGGATTGTAGAAGTCTAACAGGAGGAACTGGCAGAAGCCGAGGTAGAGAATGACAGCCGACTGTCTATTAGCCACAGTTCCAGGTCTGAAGGCTTCACGTTGACGATTGGCCGCCGCTCTTGCAAGGGCTGCCTGGATGCTTCCTATAGAAAGTCAGAGATGAGATACATGTCAGGGGACATTTTCACAGATTTTAGGGCTTTCTGAGTAATAATATTAGAGGCATTTAGCTTATGTATATCGGAGTCGAAGCTTCTTGAGAGAGCATCAGGGAGCTCCATGAGAACTCCGGGTATATGAATGAAAGTGAAGGTAATCTCAAGCTGGGCAGCGAGGAACCAAAAGGCTCTTGCATACGCCCCCAACTTCGGATCACGAGCCCTACCCCCTGACAGGGACTGAACTGTAGCAGAATTATCACAACACACTCGCACAACTTTTCCACTGTCCTTTGTATCACAGAACAGCCTAGCTGCTGCAAGGCAGTTACCTGCCTCGAGATGATTTATGTCGTCACATATATATTTATCGTTGTACTTGTATGCAAACCAAGAGACACCGTCCGTTCCTCCGGCAGCAGTGATCGAAGAATCCACCCAAATTGTCCTGGACACTTGAGTTGAGGGGATTATCGATCTGCCGTTATATTGAGGTAGAAACTTCAGGAACCACTTGATGTCCGCCAGTACTGACTTGGTGATGATGACATTACTACCTTTTGCTAGTCGCATTGCTGCAAGGATCCTGTTGATGAATGCTCTAGCTGGAGATACTACTTTAGCTAGATGGTTGATCTTTCCTATTACCTGCTGTGCCTGCCTTGTGGTCATAGATTTTTGTTTAGAAGATTTAGCCAAACAGGAAAGTATTTCCTGTAATTTAGAGTCTGGAATGGAGAGCTCATTGCTCTCAACATCGATTTTAATTCCTAGCCACACAACAGAGCTGGCTGGGCCCTGGGTCTTGCTATGAGAGATTTTAAGTCCTAAGGAGTTCAGTAGACTGAGTGTTGTCTCCATGTCAACTAGGGCGGAGGCCCTGTCCTTTGATATGAGTATAATGTCATCTAAATACATATATGAGGTAATTCCTCTTTTCTTGAGGGCACGCGTAATAAAATCTGCTATACTTTGCATGACAAAGGAGCTGGCCCTAGCTCCGAACGGAAGGGCCCTATCAAAATAGAAGAGATCTGCGAACTTTATGACCAGCAGGGGCCAGTCGAGAGGGCAGACACTAAATTGATGGTATGCCCGTTCCAGGTCGATAACAGATAAGAAGACTTGCTGACCCTGTTGCTGTAGAGAGGCAACAAGGTCGCTTATAGTAGGGAGCTTGTGATGAACAGGCTGTCCATTAAACATATTCTTTTCTATATACTTATTTACTCCTCCTTCCGGGAATGATAAATCAGCTATTATCCTCCTTTTATCTGAGTCTCCCTTGGGTCGAGACATCAGGGGACTCACATGACACCAGGGCGTAAATGGGGGGGTGATATACGGCCCCGATAATGCATTGAAAGAACACTCAAGAGTCACATAGTTCATTACGTGTAGGGGGTATGATTTCGCCGAGAGGTGATTATCTAAAATTACCTGTGTCATAAGCGGCGGTCCCGTGTATTGTAGAGGGAAGCCATAGCGGAGACCATCGAGTAGCACTTTGTCCATCGTATGGCCTGTGCAGGCTAATTCCCAGTTCTTAAGCACAAGATTTGATGGGAGGAGAGTCTTCGCTCCGAGCATATTCGGCAGCGGGAAAGCTCTGACTGCCTCATAAATTTTAACACAATCCAGCTGGAGGCTTGCTGGGAAAGGCCAGTTATAACGATTGAGGGGAAAAACATATTCCTTGTGCGGGGAGCATGGTTTTTCTAAGCCCTCTAACTCAGCAACATCGGAGAATAAACACTCAGTGAAGTCTGAAGAACACATTTCATCCTCGAACGTGAGGGGAGAAGTAGGGTCGCTGCAAGGAGCGAGCGATGATAAAGGCATAACATTCAGAGAAGGCACATCGACCGAGGAACACACATTAAATTCCGGGCTCAAGGGGTTAAGTTCACTGTCCTGAAGCTCATTTACGGTGAGGTGTTGCTGTGAAACAGTAGATAAAGTATCATCTCCGGGCCTTGAGTGGAGAATTGCCCGATTAGATGGGGCCGCCTGCTTGTCGAAGAGTGGGCGATAAGAGGGGGCGGAGGAGCGGAGCCGCTTGGAGCTCTCCTGTAAGAGTGGTAGACATCCGAGATGTACTTCCAGAGTAACAATAACAAGGGGAGCACGGAGAAAAATTTTTTACTGGTCGAGTGAAATGCAAGTCAATTTAAGTGGACTTATCAGAAGAATTGTTGGATTTCCCACTCACCCACTGGTTTCCACTCTTTTTCTGATCCTTGTTTCCTGTTTTGTCTGGCATTTTTGCTCTGTTATTACAGGCCTTGCTTGCGTGAGGGTAAAGCCTCCCCTTGGTGAGGTAATAACAGAAGCCACAGTTATGCATGAACCGAACAGATCCTGATTCATGGTCGGCCTTCTTGGTGCACTCTTCCAGGTTGTAGGCAGGGCAAGGCACAGAGGTGGTAGTGGAAGAAAAGGAGGACCCAGAATCTACTGGAGCACGGTTCCAGCACAGGCGAGAGCATTGAAACTGGAAATTATATGTGTCTTGCCACGAAGCTTGGTTGTCATTTATTAATGCAAGGCAAGATTGCGACCATGACCGCACCCCTTCCCAGTCAAAGAGAGATGTGTCCTCGGCCATCGCCTCCATATGTTGGAGCATCTGATATGGTTGCGAGCGAGGTGTCAGGGTCTTGGAAATCATGCGAGACAATCCGCAGATATACTCGGGGAAAGACAACTCTCTCTTGTCTCGTCGGACCTTTGCATACATGTCAGGGGGCAGACTTGCTTCTGGAGTGGAGAAAGCTTTGATAAATTTTAACATACCACAAGGGGCACCGACGGAGGGGTATTGCCTGTCCAGAGCGTCGAAGGCGAGGTTTGAATCCCTATATATGGTCGAGAGCTCGGACGGCTGAGGTAGAGTTGCTGACGGTGTAAATATAGGTTGTATCTGGGCCAACGGCTGCTCCTTTCGTTGAACCAGGGCCTGATTTGGATCCACGGGGCAATATGCTGGATTAAAGCTGGCCATAGCCGACATGGGTGTCGGTGCAGAGTAAGCTAGGGGCTCCGGTTGACCAGGCGTCGAAGAAGTATGAGGGACTTGTGAAGGCGCAGTCGGCACTGTCACTCGTGGAGAGCTGGCTGTCACTTGTGGCTGCTGCAGCGTGCGGGAGGCTAAGTCGGCCATCTCCTTGCTGGGCGAGACTTGGCGTACTGCCGCCTCTCGTGGCTGGGCCCAACCTGACTCGGATCTGGCTTCCTTCACCTCACCGATCGCTGTTAGCACCTTGGACATCATTGCATCAAAATCTGTCTTTTTGACGAATTCAGAATCCCCTCTCTTCCTCTTTGGTGACACAAGCGTAGAAGCAGGTTCTTTCGCTGGTGGGCGCTTGGCTGCTGGCGCGCCATTTTTTGGAGGCTGAGCGTACTTAGGATTGGCGGTTATCTTCCGGACGGATCTAGTCGCTCGAGGCTCGTCGTCTCTCTCTTCTTCATCGTCCCCGAGATCCTCTACCAACACGTGGTTGTCCATACCGAGTTTAGAGAAGGTATGACGAAAGGTAGAAGAGAAATGGCCAAACAAAGTTCCACCACAGTGAAATTGCCTGAATCGGAGAACGATGGAGAAAAGAGAGGACGAGACGCCGACGTCCGAGAACGTTAACAGGATCTGACGTCACCTGGGAGGAGAGAGCTCTGCGTGCGCAATGCCCCCCTCTTCCGATTTCTCGAAAGAGAAGAAATTTGATTTGATGTGATGAGGAATTGTCTATCATTGAAATATGTAAACTATCTTTAACTTAGAGTTATAAATAAAAGAAATTTTCCTACAAGTATCGGTCTATTTAAGCCTATGGGGTAAGAGAGCATTAGCCATTTCCTAGTAATTTTACAGTCAAAACCTAAATGGTAAAGGATGATAATCAAAGAAGTTACACCAGTTATCTCGGTTCTTAAAACCAACCAACTTGTTATAATAATAACTTATATCCTGCAACACATAGCAATGGTATTCTAGCGTCTAAAACAGACAGGTCTTGCATGCCTCTAGTAACTCACTAAATAATGCTGGCATTTCCAACATGATTTCAACAGACTGGATCGTTCGTCCATGATAGAAAAGAGAGGTGGGGGTTTAGCTATATACTCTCGCAAAGGAATCAAATGTGATGATATATAGCATTAAATAAAATCAACGAGTCTATTGAGATTCAAGTGGTGGAGGTTAAAATAGGAAATTTTGGCAAATTTGTATTGGTGAACTGTTATAGGCCTCCGACTGGCTCGATTAACCCATTTTTCGACCATCTGAAGTTGGTACTATCGACGTTGTGCAGTCATAAGAAGAAAATCATCCTGTGGAGATTTAAATGTTGACCTGTTGAAGAATAGCCCAAATTGTAGAAAATTGAAGAATGTTCTCTAAGGTTATAGCTTGGAATGTAGAATAGAGACCCCCACCAGAGTGACAGAGAGAACTTCAAGCTGTTTAGATGTAGTTTTTACTAACATGGAAGGTCTAAATAGTGTGGTGGTACCAAACTTTCTATCTGATCACTATTTGACGAGTTATTTGTGTACGAAAAAAATACCACTAGTTCAGAGAGAATATATCTGGGTAAAAATTGGCATGCGTACACATGCTGAGGCTCTTAAAGACACTTTGAGAGACAAAGTCGAAAGAATAGATGTAGACAACATGAATCAAGATGAAAATGAAATTTGGGATAGTTTCCAGGAAAAGATTGTGGAATGTAAGGACATATATTTCAAGAGAAAGAGAGTGAGAAAAAGATTTCAGCATCAAGCCTATATAGACCTAGAGGTTAAGGAGAAGGCAATCGAAAAGAAACAGGCGTTTAGACATGCACACAAGATAAACTCAGAAGAAGATTGGAGGTTTGCTAGAGTATGTAGAACAAAATTAAGTCGAATGATTAATACAAAGACATTTTTTTTGATTAACAAGGTCAAGGCTCTTAGCGGAAACCCCAAGAAATTTTGATCGTCACTATCTTCAATATATGATTCGAAAAAGGCAGCAAGTAAGCAAAATCTCAATGAATTTTAAACCCCAGATGGAAAAAAAAACAGGTTTACAGGCGATTGAATTTGCAAATAATTTTTTTGCAAAACTCAGGAGTGAAGCTGATGTCATACCGATATTTCCGCTGTTGATTTGTCCTGGGGTGATCTTGATAGTGGAATAATGCAACGATGAGGCAGGAGTGGCCAGAAATCTAGCAGACAGCGAGGTTTATTTCCCATAATAATATAGCCTACAATTACAATAAATAGTAAGAATAAATAGGGGGAAAAAACATTCACAAGGAAAACACCTCCGCACAGAGTGGTAACAGGAGGAGAAATGTATTAGAAGGGATGGGCGTGCGACGTCACAATGATATTGGAACCATCTTGTCGCACAACCTTTATGACGTCACAGGGGGGCGTGGCTCAGGCGTGGAGATGAAAGGATCACCGGGAATATCTCTATCGATGGGTCGATTATATGTTTGTTATACCCCATTATCCGTAAAACATCCATATTTAGTTGTAAATCATAAGGAAAAGGCGATTAAGAAAATGACAAATGGCATAGGTACATTATTCTCACTCCCTCTCATACTCTCATTCCATCTCACCTCTTCTCTTCTCCACTCACCCCCTCCTCCAGCTCACCCCTCCCCTACTCCACTCACCCCCTCTTAGTCCCTCACCCAATCTCACCCCTGCACTCCTCTACTCACCCCCTCTCATATACTCTCACCCCATCTTGCCCTTCTCTTCTCCATTCTCATACCCTCACCCTATTTCACTCTGCCCCTCCTCCCCTTACTCCTTCTAATACCCTCGCTCTATCTCACCCCTCCCCTCATCCACTAACCCCATCTCATACCCTCACCCCATCTCACCCCTCCCCTCCACTCACCCCCTCTCATAGCTCATATATAACAAAAATTGTCATATATAACATGACGTTATTACCATCTGGTTATGAATTTTTAATTGTTTAACGACGATCAATTCAATTGTTAATAACACTATCCGATAAGTATAACTTGTCACTTTGGTATTTAGAAAATGTTCTGGTATTTGTCTCTTAGTCGATCTTCAGGTATTCTTTTACGATCATTACCCCTTGCATTATCCTACATCTTGGTCTATGCTGCTAATCATTCTCCATAGGTTGTAGATTAGTTTCGTTTTCATTTACAGATCATATGATTACTTGGTTAGATTAGAATTACATAGGTTAAATAATAATCTTCTTGTCAATTGTTCCTTAACAAAAATTTGATTTAAATCGTCAGGTCAGGAAAGTCTATCGTCAGGTCAGGAAAGTCTATCGTCAGGTCAGGAAAGTCTATCGTCAGGTCAGGAAAGTCAATCGTCAGGTCAGGAAAGTCTATCGTCAGGTCAGAAAAGTCTATCGTCAGGTCAGAAAAGTCTATCGTCAGGTCAGAATTCTAAGTTAGCTGTCGTATATATGTGTGGGAGATATAGCCTTGTCACCCTCACTCCACTATTAAAGTTACACATATTATTTAATGCGTTGAAATATATTTAATTGCAGCATATAGACTTACTAGTTAATGCCTCTGATCTGATTGCATCTTATATGAAATCTTGCTTTGAATGATGCAGAACTCGTAAGTGTATATAGAGTGTTATACCAGGTGTTTCAATATTTGCCAGTAATTATATTGCATCCCCTATATATAATTTGATTATCATGCTGGATATGATATGATCATGTTGGATATTGATATTTCATGTGATTATGTGTATTTATTATGTTGGACTTATTTCGATTTTGTTGAAATAAAGAAGTTTTGCCAAAAAGAAATGTGTATTTTTTGTATATAATTATTATTGAGTTTTCAAAGTGATTCAGCATGTCTTAATGATAGCGAAAATAATATAATTATGGGTCCCAATTACAAATATTAATATGTATAAAATCAAATGAACAATGGACCATTCAACTAAAGCATCTCAATCCCAAGAATTTAGATACAAGAATTTAGTTATGAAAATATCCACCAGTGGCGCTACCGATTTTAGTTAAAACAAAATCTGCCGCCAGCGCAAAGTGGCGCTGCCGGCGCGGCCGCGGCCGCGACGGTCAGGATGGTCCATCAGGGATTGGGCGAAGGTCAGCTGACCGTCAGCCAGCACAGACCGATGGTCAGTGAATGGCACCTCTGCTGCCAGCCATTGACAGTCGGATTGAGCCCAAATGACCGTCGGTCAGTAATACAGTGTATATATCAGTGTGTTATGGGATCTTACTTCATTTGGCACCATAGATATAAGCACATGATAAACGTACCTTTCACGAAAGCAAAAAAGCAACGACCACTGCCCGCCTTGCAGGTATACTCTGACAAGTATTCATACTACATGTCGGCCTATGTAATATTATCAACGACTGAGTGCTGTAGCGGTTAGTTACACAAAAATGGAAGGCAGTCTCTCTATATATTTGTCCAACCACTCAAACAATATTATGATAAAAAGAGAAATAGGAATAGAAAGGATAAGATTTCGTGTAGGTGACTGTATTGGATAACAATCAGGTATGACCATACTGGTAAATGTTGAATTGAACAGAAATATTCTTCAATCACCTGATCTTACAGCAAAAGTGTCATGATCATCAATAAATTCAGGTCTTCTATAGGTCGTGTCCAAGTGTTTCTCTTGTTGTACAGAAAGTTACAGCCAGTGAAAACAAAAATGATGATAGATAAAGATAACAATGAAGCTGGTTCAATATGATAAGCATGTATACATATGATATCAGTAAGAGTTGGGAAATTTGTATTACTAGTGTTAATGTCGTCTCCTGATTTAATGGGATTTATCCTATTTAATCAATTGACATGTATTAATTAATCATCTATATGTATTGTATGAGTATGGTAGTATGATCTATACTATGTTATCCATTGAGCCTGACTCAGGGAGATCAATCTGATTCAATGACGAAGATGATGAAATAAACCTTAGGTATTGCTCAGGAGCATCTCGACTGAGTGAATCCGAGTAACTATATGTTTCTCCATGGTTCCAGAAGATGATGCAATGTAAAGGAAAGATCGATACATGTGCAATCCTGTTGAATATATAAAGGTTCCCAGTCAGTCCCTAGCAAGATCTGAGATCCCCTTGCTTCTAGACATTGAAGACAACATGCTGACTGACGAGAAGACCTGGGGCCATGAGAAAGCCATGTTCTAATATTTTCTGTATATTGAAATATTAACATGTGAATTGTGGATTAATAAAGGAGCCATTCAGCACTCCTTGCTCTACGGTCCTTGCTCTACTAGTGTTATTCTTACAGCTTAACTAGTTCAACTGAAATATCAACACAACTCTAATTATGTTTAATAGTTCCCTGATCTACAATATCTCATCCGATTGACATTAATTCATGTGATGTCCCTGCTCCCCAGACATCAACACTAGGAAAAATGAAAACGTTAATCAGCCATGTTAGCGATCAAACTTGTGGGATATCAATATAAGTATGCCGCTTGAAGAAATCACATTTCATATCACCAATCTACGATTGCTTGTTTGTTGTCATGTGATCCTTGGTTTCCTTTATACCAAGAGTTCTTAGTCGTTGCAACCGAATTGGGTGCTTCACAGTATTAAGCATCTGGGCAACTATGGTATGGCGGTCTGGAGACGGATAATGTGTTGCATCAACAAAATGAAATTCATGAGGTCTTTTTCAATTGCGGCTAACAGAGGGTGTGTGATCTTTGTATCATGTAGGTATAAATGTCCTGAAAATAACAGTGTATCCTTGTATTTTTTAATTAAAATAATTATTGATATTGTTTTTTTGACTTTGACATTGACTGCTCTATTCATTTCGAGGGAAGGAGAGGGGGCACTCAAGGAAAATGACATAAAGGTCACTTAGACCAGAGAGTATCCTAATGGGACCCGAAATATTTCCTCTCTGCAATGAACGTACATGTTGTAATCGGTTACTAATTACAAATCGAGATGTATCGGCCATTCCCCACCTGCCGCTCAATAAGTGCTCCAGTCGCACATTCAATATGCATAGTTACAATAACGTTAAGTCATCTTCTAACAGGACTTGATACTTGTGTCGTGCGCCCGCACACAAAGACATATATATACAGTATTGGGTAAACGACCTGCCAATAGGTTCGTTTCCAATCGATTGCGGGATGTTGTTAATCAAGAGCATATGGCGAAGGTTTATTAGAAACCCTTTAAAGTAGGTACATATTGATAACCGATTGATCGGTTGGGAGTCAACCAACAGCATTCGTACATGTATACCTGAGTGAGGAGTGAACATTCGCAGACAGGAATATACTATTCAGACAGGGATATACTATAGGCAGAAGTACATGTACATTATATGAAGCCTTAATCTCAATGCCAGGGCATTACTGACTTATATCAGCTGGGAAACATGGAATATACCGCAATAATGTGCGCCTGCTAAAAAAGAAAACCTCAACATGGAAACAAGTTCAGCCTCCATAAGAAATGGGGATGGTGAGGAAGAGATTAACAGGTTGGATATCATTTATTTTTAATTTTTACTCTAAACTAGTAAAGACCATGCACTCGCTCTCTAATCATTACATTACACATTGTTCATGTAATAGTATGAATTTAGTTAACAAGAGACAGAGGCTACATGTGTTTGAAGACGGCGTGGTGGTTAATTATATACATTTATATAAAGGTACAGTCCTTGCTCGGTATACATTTCTATCTAGAGAGCACGAACCAAAAAATAAGATTCGGAATCTCACAATCTGAATGACTAGTGCATGCATGGTTATGTGACTCTTATATTATCTGCGGAACATTCAATCCAGGAAACCCTCAGAACTGTTTACATTTAAAGCTTTCACATTTACTTAAGGACACAATATTCGACGGTTGCGCGGCTGATATCCTCTCGCATCCAATAATTCTAGGAACAATTAAAGTGCATCGGCTCGCATTCCCATTATCGATATATTCTAGGTATTACGACATTTGGAGCGTCATATATGGTAATGTTTACCCCTGAGGATTAGACATGTGTCCCATTTGGAAATTAGTGTTAGGAAGACAATGCTTGCGCTATAATGATATAGTATGCTTCTTTTGTTGTATTTCTTTCTTTCTTAAATAAGCTCTCGTATATTGGATGGTAATTTCAGCTTATGTTCAACTCAGTCAACGAAGCCATTATAGTGACATCGGATTTCCATTATATATTTCTCTCTTAGTGCAACGCCAGGGGGAGAAATCACACTTCCTGTGGAGGATGTCTTGCATCTGCATCATCTGGAGGAACTGCTCCAAATATTCAAAGGCCACCGGCCTATTTCGCCGGTACATACCTATGGCAGCCAAGACTCCAAGCAAGAAGCAGGGAAGATGAACATCAGCGAATTCAAAGAAACAATGGCAACAGTCTTGGGGACCCACTCTTATGATGGCCAGCTCGATAACTTATTCAATAAGGTTTGATACTTATACATGCAACTAAAAAAGGTCTATAGGCTACAGAACTAATGACGTCTAGGGTAAACATTCAGCTGAAGAATATTTGTATCGAAGATTATATTATAGGAATTTTAAATATGTTTAATCTGTTCCCCTATATAGAAAAAGCAGCCTGAAATCTCATTGGATCATGTTCACAAAGCCTTTGCATATATGTATTAACCGGGATGCTGAGACTAATAATCTTAACTGAATGTGCCCGATCGATTTTGGCTTTGACGCCACAATAGCTTAATGCTAATACTTTAACGGGTAAACTTCACCATATGTCCATTACCACCTTTTGAGCAAACATGCAAATGCTCGCCGTCAGAGAACAGACACGCATTGATAAATCCAGACCACACTTCAAATAAAGCGGCAATTCTTAATTAGAAAAACTATTAGTCGTATATCCGCATTATGATATAGTGAACTATTCTCGAGCCAGTAATTTTGAACAAGGTGGAATGGGCAATTAACAATTATTGCTTGTTCCAAGTTGTCATACCAGGAATTCAGAAAATGAACTAAAACTTGTATGGTCAGTAAATCAATTGTATTTGTGTACTCCGACTTGGTTGCGTGCTTTATACTAATTCATCGGTCAGAAATGGTAATGGACACAATATCAGAAATCGATTGAGTCTGTATGTACATTACCTACTAAAAGACTACAGATACTTTCTAACATGCTTCGATGGAATGGCTAAACCATTGTTTAGTGAATGACCTGAAATATACATTTCTATAAAGTTCCCATATCTACCCAAATGGCTAAAGTATGGCTGATTTGGACAAATGATTATTTGGGTGGTTGTTTCCTCTTAAATTCTTTTGAAGATTAGAGTGTAAAGTCTGACGCACGACGCACCGACAAGCAAACCGGATATCAATGCAAAGCTTATGAAACGGGCCCTGCATGGCCCCTTCAAGTTTCAAAATGCAATTGGTTTATAATTATTAAATATGCCAACTCGCATTATGAACACTACGGCCAATACACATGAGATCTATGAGAATTGTTCTGCTTTCTATGAATGCATGCAGTTACCTTTAATTTTTAACTCCGGTACTTGAAGCAGGAAATATTAATATGGTGAAAGACTAGGCGAGGTGTGACATCAACCCTTGGACGACCGCGATTGAGCCTTAGATTTGCAAAAGCTCGCCGAACTACCTGTTATTTCTTTTGTTATTGTAAAGCAATTTGTGTTCATACAAAAGAGAAGGAGAGATACATACTAATTTATCACACTTTAAGGGATTTTATGTGCAAAAAGTCCGTGCAATATTCACGATATGGAAACGCTGAAAATACCAGCCTGCAATAATCATGTCTGGGCGTGGAATAACCAACATGTCTGAGCATGCAATAACCAACATGTCTGAGCATGCAAACAAGGTTATTTCCTCTAGCGACACAGGCCTTTCTTAGATCGACAAATTTCAAAGGCAACCAGTGACAAATGACAAAGATACTTTCTTAGCCTGACAAATCGACAAAGACCTTAATAGTCCTTAACGACAAAAATTCGGCTGTTTTATGAAAATATAGCGACAAACGACAGAAGAATTTCCTTAGGGACAAACGACAATTGCCGTTTTTTGGTAGCGACAAGAGAAATTAGATACCCCCCTCAGGAGCCCTTCCTCTGTCTTTGATGCTAGTCTTGCTAAAGTTTACACAATTAGAAAGTTTACCTTGCATTAACCTGTTGGACTGGAAATGCTGCTATATTCTTAAAGGCGGGAGCACACTAGCCGCGATAAGCCTCGCAATAGGCTTTGCAACAGGCCTGTGCAATAGAAATGAAAATATTCGATCTTGGTGTGCACTGTATCGCAGATGTGTGGGCCTCTTTGCGACAGCCTCTGCAATAGCCTTTGCAACAGGCCTCACGATAATGCACTTGTCAATTGCAACCCCCCACCCCCACCCCCGGGTAGGTAGGGGAATGTCCTTGGCCTTTTGGGAAATTTGATGAAATCCCCGACCCCCCAGGGCAAGACATTTCTGTAAATCCCCGACCCCCCTGGGGCACATTGTTTCAGAAGACATTTTCTTTTAGACAAACTGTTATTGCAAAAATATAAGGGCCATTCTAAGAAAAGTTTTGCAAATGGTGTTTTGGTTGACATAGCTCTGTACAGCTGGAGAAAATATATTTTTCAGTTTTCATTAATCAGATGTGAAATCTAAACATCATGACATACAGTTTTGTACATCTCAAAGGGTTGGCTCAATGTTTTCAATACTTGTATAATTTTATTGAATCATGTGTACTAGCCTGTTGATAGACCATTGTAATTATAAATGCCACATGCTGGAGGGGCGCAGTGGGCTTCCTTTCAGAAGAGGGCCTAGATACACTCTATTGATGAAAAAGAAAAAAAAGAATTCCACAAAAATTCAATTTGTTTAGTGGGGGTGGGGGTGGGACAGGGCAGAGGGTGGGGAGCAGTAGGCTTCTTATCATCAGAAGATAGCCTAGATAGACTCCATTGATGAAAAAACAAATTTCTGAATTTTTTTTAGGGGGGGGGGGGGGCAGGCATATATCTACAGGAGACTTGTGACATAAACTCCCCTCCATTGCCCCCCCTAACCCCCTCAACCCCCCCCCCCCCCCCCACATGAGCCCTCCCCACCCCTAACCCTGGAGACCCCCTACCCTAACCCCTACCCTAACCCTACCTCCAATACTAAAGGATCTGGATGTAAGTATAGTTCAGACATGACAGTCAGAGAAAGTGGGGTACCCCGTGTGTAGAAGAGTCCTCTATCATGTTCAGCATGTTGGGTTGAGGCCTGACACTGTTGAAACACTATATAGGGGGTGCTAATTCCCTGTCAGGTTCAAAGGGGACACTCTTTGTGTGTATAATGGAGGAGGTTTGTTACTTTAGATCTTAGCCTAGAGAAGCCCATGCACACTGAAAACCACCAAAACTCTTTTAGGAAACAAGGTATAGAGTGGGCACTGGCGGACATTCCCCCACCCATCCAGTTGATATTGCTGTCAACTAAGGTATAGAGTGGGCACTGGCAGACATTCCCCTACCCATCCAGTTGATATTGCTGTTTCAACTAAGGTATAGAGTGGGCACTGGCGGACATTCCCCCACCCATTTAGTTCATATTGCTGTAAACTACCCGACGGGCAAATGAGCGCGATTCTGCGCGATTTTTAATGCGCAATAATCTCGCCAGAGTTCCGTGATGAGCGTGGACGCTTTTCACGCAATAATTATTGCACAATGATCGCGAGATGGTCACGCTAAGGGTATAACGCAATATCATTGCAAAAAATAGCAAATTCTTATTGCATTTTGAGAGTGATATTTATGTACTACCAATTCCTTAGATTAAAAACATCTGAAATAAATAAAACAGTTCATGTTAGTTTTAATTTTCCTGCTCTGACTCTGACTCTGACTGCAGTATATTTTTTCCCACAGAGAGGTTTAAAGGTTATCATTATTCCCTGTGTTGCCCTCTCTTCTTATGCATCATTTTATTTTCATCAATTCTATCATCTTCTTTGTGAGTCCGATGCATAGGAGCCTTTCATTAGATGTGTTTCAGTTGTTTGGTTGCTTCGCCTTCCCCAAGCCAATAGGGGCAATCTATATGTACAGTCATTAGGGTATTTGGATCACAGCATTTTTCAATAACAAATAGGTATATAACAGATATAAACTATACATGTATATCACTTATAATATCCCTGTGTACATGATGTGGAATATCTATACTGGTATGAATGTCACATAAGTGTATTAGCGGCAATCTCATTGTAAAAGAATTTGTAAATGCACCCCAGTTCCCAATTTGCGCCACCTGGTGAAAACAGTACTGCCACACCTGGTGAGAACAAGTCGCATAATGGTAAGGGCTATTGACTAAGGATGCCTATTCCCATTATTTCGAACATACTTTCCCTATAAACTTCCCTAAGTTCCACCAATATTACCTTCCTTATTTGATTACAGATGTTGATAAAATTAAATACATAGGGGTAGAAAAGCATGCTCTTTCAGAATTTAAACATATTGGCAATGTATTTCCAGTAGAAACAGCGTTTTTTAGTACTTTGCAGGAGCGTAATTTCCCCACGATGTGCCTGCCACAACCCAATAGGGTCAGGTCGTCAGAAAATGAACAATTGTCAGCTCTACACATTTAGTAAATCTTGAACGTTATAAACGATCCCTAGTGTATGAAGGCAAACGTGAATCTCTAGAATAGATACAGAGAATTGCTTACTATAAACAACGCAGATACTCATAGTGTAAACGTGATTTTTTTCCCAGTGGTTTGTAGTAGTCCCAGTAATATAATGTAATCTCTGATACACAAGTACCATCGATTGTGATTCCTTACTATAATTTAGAAAGCATGGGCAACGCATGAAATATAGCTGCGTGGACAGTTATGCATATTTTTCTACTTCATGATAATTTTGGACGGTGAGCTAAAAACAATTGTTGAGCATAGGCTGTTAAAGGTATTACTTATGGAGTGATATAGAGAATGACTTGGCCAATAAAAATATTTTTTAAAAAAAGTACTTTCTTTTAGTAATATGGAACTAGGCTTACATCATTTAGCTTTGTGTGTAGGGGTTTCTTTGACCTGGTATCAGAGTATGAGTGTCGGAGAATGGAGTGTCAGATGCGCGAAAGTAAGTGTGAATGCTAGGTGAGTGAGCAGTGCCAGGTATGTCTTGTTGTGGCTGCTTTATAATGAGTATTTAGGCGCGATTTTGAATGCGCATTATATGCGCAATTTAGATCACACCCATAGGCCTATCATGGACTTTTGAAGAAAACATGTATTTGCAGATAAAATTGGTTGAGTAACACATGTTTAATAACAAACATAAATGAACATGAATGAGAACTTGATCCAACACAAGTGTGAGACCACTAAAAACATAGGAGGAATTAGACGCAATGGATTTCACACAATGGTTGCTTATGCTATGTCTATTTCACTGTGATTCAAAGCCATAAAAATCACAATTCACTAGTTTGCAGTCAATCACAAAATGATCGCATTGCTATCCCACTCAATTGCACTCAGTGCCCGTCGGGTAAGTGAAATCTCCGCCTGTGTGGGGGAATGTTTTCTCAGACATTCCCCTACCATTCCCCTACCTACCCGGGGGTGGGGGGTGGGGGTTGCAATTGACAAGTGCATAAGAAATGCGTCGCCGTCTATCGCAGAAATATTAGACATGTTTAATATACTACCATCTCTAGGTCTTGAGACACTGGATCGAAGAAGGGCAAAACATCTACTGTACCTCATGTACAAACGATCCCGAAATGCACCCACAAACTCACCAACGCACACAAAAAACACCCGATCACAAAATAAATATAACCTACCACTACCCATGCCAAAAACTGAAGCTCTCAAATGTGCTAAAGCATGGAACTCCCTGAACTCAACAGAAAAAAATATTCCCTCATACGAACAATTCAAGAACATCCTTAAACAGAACCAAATACAACTCAAAACCCACACAGACTGACCAATGGTAAATGGTAAGCAGTATTTTCACGCTACCACAGCAAACCCACACTGACCCAAGGGCATGCTGTATCTTCAAGCTGTCCAAACCAACTGAAACAAATCCACCTAACAAACCATATTTTTATTCCTATCTTTGATTGTACCTTTCTCACCTTACTTGATTCATGTGTGTCTAACTTAACTTGTTCTCGAGTAGTTTTGTTACATTAAGTATAGTCTAGCTAGACACAGCTGTGGGCGAAAACCATGGTTTTTCTAATTTGAATTATCCCCTGTGAGCCCATTATCCTCATGCATACATGACATCACTTGTTCATAACATTATTTGTACACTGTGCATACCTGTTTATGGTCAACTGTTATTTTACCAAAGATTGGCTGTATAAAAATTCTAAATAAAAAATATATAAAAAAAAAAAAAAAAAAAAAAAGGCTAGCGACCAAGTATAGGATTTATATCCGATCCAAAAAGTGAATAAATGAACCGATAGTTCCCTGATTTTGTTGCTTGTATTGAGATCAACTAATACAGTTAATTTTAGTCAGATTTTATATGACACAAATCGACAATTTACTTAATGATAAGCATATGAAAATACCTTGCTGTAGTAATGCAACGCAGATCAGCAATCCATTAGTTAACGTTGATTATGGCCCTTAGTGCACGCTGTGTTAAAATATGTCATTCTTTGTTTGGTTATGACTGTTGTTAGGTCCTCTAATGCGCGCTGCGTTAGATATGAAACGCAACGCTGATTCGCATCTGATATCAAAGTTGCCCAAAGCTAGCTTTTAGTTTTCCATTTTGTGAGACTCAGGCTTTCAATAACAACTCAATTATCCTTGCTCCCTATGCAAATGTAATTTTGTACTTTCTTCCCTTGGTTACAGCAAGGAAAGAAAAACACATATATATACTATGTATGTTAGCCATACTAGCGAATTTGACAAAATAAGCAATATCATTTGAAATCATGCTTTTACAACATTTGAGCCATCATGAATGGTGTCTGTGGTTGGAATTAAACATTGGGAAACCATCTCTTATGAAACTATAAGGAATTGTGTTATAAATTAAGAGCAACAAAAACCATTTTACATCCCTTTTTCTTTTAAAAAGTCGAATAATTCCCCTTAACATTTTGAAGATATCTTTTTGGCTAAATTTGTTGCAAATTCTCCCATATAATTGACAAAATTTATATTTGTATGCAATCTTTGTAGTATACGGTTTATCATATCTTTTGTTTATTTTTTTTATTTCAGCTGGACATTTCCCATGACAACTTTGTTGACTGGAATGAATTTACAACCTATGTTCTACAGCAACTAAAGGAAAAGGACTTCCTTACTGCCAGGAAATTTCGACCATTTAGATGTGATCCGAAAGTCAGACACATTGTACATAACAGGGTAACTATTTCCGATGCTTACAAATGAATAAATACTTACATTGCTGGTCAATTATTCAACGTGACTATCCTGTTCAACCAGATTTACAGAAGAACATATTACAACAGTTTTGGGCCAAAATCCAGACACTCAAGAAAATGGCATTGATTAAACTATTATGACCAACATTGAGGGGCTGCTGTTGCACTGTTTGGTATATAATCCCAAGGTGAAACGAACAATTATAGTCGAGATTTGCTCAGACTTTATGAGAGCTTTTGAGTATGAAACCCCTTGTTGGTAGGCTGGAAATTCCGGCAAAATAATTCCAATACATGTACATGTATACCCACATATACCGGAAGGGTATGGCCTACTGACTACCTTGAAAGTTACTATGGAATGGAGAATAGGGCATTTCACAAATTGCTTGGGGGTCATTACCACCCCTCCTGTGTGGCACTGCAGTCAGACCACTGGACAGGCAGTTTTCCATTGACCCTATACCTTCACCAAAGGTGCCCAACTGTCCCTACCTTTCGCTCCAACATTAGTTTACCACATTGCCACAAGGTGTAAGGACCACAACAATGTCTGATTTCGACATCCTCATGCAGATAAAGGGTGAATGTGAGAGGTCTGTCACGCCGTAATTATACCAGTAAGAGCTAAAAAATCTTGGTCCAATCTGTCCCTAATTGTCTAACTCATGTAACTTTTGGGTGTTGGACAATGAGAAATAGAGGGGGTTTCCCGATCATGGAGGAAGCTGTATAGTGTATTTGGCATCTCCGAAGGAGTGATGGCGAATGTTCTTGCTTTGGGTATGTTATTACATAATTAAAATTATGCCATTGTCGCCCGCTAGTCCAGTGGGCACTTAAGTAAGGAGAGCATTTGTGCCCGCATTTAGGTGTGGCACTAATGAGTTGCACATGTGCAAAATGATTCAGAGCAGTCCTACAGTTACTGACTGCAGAATATGTGAAGTCTCCTATTGATATGAATACAATCACTTCTGATATGTTACTTACCTAGCTTTATTCTCCGTAATCATACATTATACATCATACATCACCAAGTGCCTCGTGATTATGCACAAACAGTGCACCAGCAGTCCCGAAAAGACTGATTTTATATATGTTCCTCTCTCATTGGTTGACCATACATCCTTTACCTGTCCCCTGCTGCTACCCAGTCCTCTCTACTAGACTTGCATACTACTGCAATTAATTATTTATATAGGAGGGTCATTATCAATATTATAGGTCATAGCTAATTAGGTCATTAATTATCATGTGGTTAATCACTATTACGTCATTGTTAAGATAAGATAAGATAAGATAAGAAAATCTTTTATTTGCCTATTTAAGATACAAAGAATTGACAAAAAGGTCTACATGTCTATATGAAAAGCTAATTCCATTTCTACCGACAGTTACCATTAATTTAGAAGGCCTTTTTACTGTAGACGACTGAGGCTAGGGTTAAATATAGGATAAAGATATAAATTGTTACGTAATATGATATAACAGTTATCAATCCTTTTAATATAATTATGTCCTAGGTTGGAAGTATGTGACGGATGGCAATCATTGATAAGAGATCTTCATCAGATATGACAAAGCTGATGTGTGAGATCAGATATGACATGCTGACGACAATAAATTAAATGGCTCCCATATTCTTCAAACTTTAACCACAATTTCCGCCTCACTCTTTTCTCCACTTTTTAAAACTTGAGGCTTTTGACCATTTATGCAAAAAGTCACTAAACAATCAAACCTTTTTGATCTTCAGCTGTTCTTGTCTTTAAAATATTCTGGATTAAGGTTCCCATATGCATACATGGCCAATTCCACCAATTTGACAACATTTGGTCTCCTACCGTGAAAAGTGATTAAATGAGCTCAATACCAATTAATTACTATTAATTTGATTTTATTTGTGCTTGGATGGTTCGACCAACCTGTGGAACAACATTTTTGGCCTTTTTACCCGATTTTTTTTTTATTATTATTATTAAAATCCCATTTTGGGGACAAAAATCTATTTTTTTTACTGTCAATGTACCATGGAATTTTTAATTAATCATTTAGATTAAATTATTTTCTTTACTTGTCATGATAGTAGGTTACGTGTAGATAATTTGTGTAAAAATAAATTATTTTTGGGTCTAGGGAGCCAAATGTTGTCAAATTGGTGGAAATTGCCACATGCATACATGTAGTTCTACCTACACATGCTGTCTTGTGTATACATGTATTAGCATGAATGCATAAAGCATGCATCTGTTCGTAGATCTGCATGTATACATGGCTCATGCAACCTTAAACCAAACCTTCCACTCTACTTTTTTCTCCAGTTTGTAAAACTGGAGGGTTTTGATGATTAATGCAAAAAGACATGATATACGATCAAACCCCTCTAACCTTAAGCTGTCCTTGTTGATCTAAGTTCAAGTTTAAGGCCAGAGCAGGACTAAATCGCAGTAACAATAACTTGACATTGGACACAAGTATTTGACCCTGAGGAAACGTTTCCCTTGGAAACGCCAGGTAGCTAAACGCAATGACTAAATGATTAAATCGCAGTAACTATAACTTGACATCGGATACAAATATTTGATTCTGAGAAAACGTTTCCAGGTAGCTACATTAAGTTGACACTAATTGTAAAGTTAAATAGATAAATAGGTTTCAAATAAATTTCGCCTTTGTGGTATTACCCATTTGGGGAGAAAAAAATTTTTTTCTTCAGCGGTCGTACAGGTTTAGGTGAATACTGCCACGTCTACCAACTTTAAATAGATAAATAGTTAAATAGATCATTAGTTAAGTTAATACTTGTTATACGTTTAACGTTTTATGCAAATTAATATAAATTGTCACCCTTCAGACGAAGAGACAGAAAACCCTATCGTCATATGAGTTTTATCTCACAAGAGTGAAATTATCGATCAATAAAAAATGTTAATTAATCAAAAGAATATATGCTACGGAATTGACCTTCGAAATGTTGCCCAATAGCTGACTAGAATTCAACATTTATGCTGTTACGATTATAATCATTTCAGCAAGAGACGTCCAGCAAAATAGTTCCTATTGAAGGAAGATACATAACAGTCGGACGCGTAAGTCACAGTCATATAAATATGAAGAGATTAAACTTAATATAAAATTACTTCTATTCGGTATTTTCACAAAAGAAGTTCACGATCCAGACCAGATTGGCCTGTTCACCTGTTTGTCGGATATCAAAACTCGATTTAATTCAAATGTAATTTCTGCCTTTTTTCTATTGTGTTAAATTAAAGACATTGCAATTAACAGGAAGGAGCAACATCCGTATGGACTGTGGGACTTAATTTAGAAACACATTTCGAAGTATGCGAAGACCCAGCCATCGGCAGAAGTCAGAAGAGAAGGGTTAAAATGTGGGTAAATGATGCAGTTTATATGCCAAACTGCCGTAAACTCGCCATAATAACGACTGGGAGAGATGTGCATTTTCACGAAGCAACGTCGGGACAGTACAATAAAGACAACTTACTTTATGGTATAACATTTTCTTACATGACACCGAAAAATATTTTCATCTAAATATAACCAAATTAGGTTTGTTACGCATGATATTACGCTGTACCATATAATTTAAATTATGTATGTTTATTTTCATAATATATAATTACACAACTATATACAGGTCCTATACGGTGGTCTATCTACTTCGTGGTTTATGCTTCCTGGCGAATGAGAAGCTAAATAAATGATATTGATGTATGACACAAATGAAAGTGGCTTCCGTGATATAGTATTAAACGTATTCTTAACAGACACATATGTGAACGTAAATACGCCCACATGGCTAATACAAAAAGTTTGTTAAGGCGAACTTTCCATGACGTCAATGTGATTCTTTATCTTTTTATTATTTCAAGGTCTAGAAGACGTCCCCAGTTGTCTCGATTACTGGTACAATAAACAAGTGAGTCGCAAAATCACTCCTAAAGTGTTATGATACATTACGTAACATTGCATAACTATATTTATTAATGATTAATTATCACCCCTTTATTAGTATTATAGGGTCATAAAATCGCTGATTACCAGTACTGTGCAAGTCTACTTACACTTTTCACTGTCATGTAGGAGATTGATGCTTACTGCAGGACGGTGCAGTTCCCTCAGGTAACCCATCGGCGCACAGAATACTGTCCTGCATGATGCCTGTTAGAGGTATCAAGAGAGTTGTCTTTAATCGGGTTCGATAATGTTTTTTCCCTCTAAATAATCTTTAAATAGAATCCTTCGAGTTGGAGTCGTCTATATGCAGGAGACGATGAGGGTAATATCCATATTTACACCTTCAATCAACCGCTCATTTCTCTCTTCAATCCTAGTAAAAAACAAGCTGGAACCCAAAAAATCTACTTTCCGGTAAGTTGTATATTTTTGTTTATGGCAATATTGTATTCAGTGATATTGATGTTAAGTCTACTTTCAGATTTCCTATGGTTTTGCCATTTAAATCATATTCAAATACATGTACAAACATCTCAGTCATTATGGAAATATGTGATCTGTCCAGACAGGATAAAACTCATTTGCTTTCTTAATTTCAGGATATTAAACTGCATTCAAGTTACGTTGAACACAGTGTTCTGTCGGGAATTCACAACGATTTGATAAAACAAGTAAAATATCTCCCAGAGAATGGATATATCATATCACTGTCTTCGAGTTTACATCAGTCAATCGTAATAACTGATGAACTGCGCAAAAAGAGGTCATACACGTTCAACGTGACGAAGG
This sequence comes from Sthenelais limicola, assembly GCA_942159475.1. Lineage (NCBI taxonomy): Eukaryota > Metazoa > Annelida > Polychaeta > Phyllodocida > Sigalionidae > Sthenelais > Sthenelais limicola. The sequence goes on along the minus strand of OW804096.1, from coordinate 106,913,628 downwards.
TATTTAAGGATATAACTGCCAATATATCTTCAAGTAGCATTGTGCTGATAATCATACTAATAATACCACTGAATAGAATCGAGTTCTACATACGATCTATATTTGAGAGGCTTGTAATCTGGAAATTAACATTATATAATATTATGTTTGACGATGAAAGGCCATTGCAATACTGTTGCATGGTGGGTACAATAATATTATGTGTAGGAAAGAGGCCACGATTCTGTTCTCTTCTTGGATATATGATGTCTGCGACCGCAGGCCAAATGCAATAGGGAGATTAAGCAACCATAACGCACCAACACAACACTAACGCATCCACTAAATATTTGTACATTATTACCGTTGTTGGGATATCTCGAGAGGCCTGCCCTCGGCCTAGACAATTACATTGACGAAGAGAACAGCGTTGAGTCCTCTAACATGCTTATCCTCCAACTTCAATTGTTTGTTATTATTGAGTGACCAAATCACCCCTACCACCCTACCACCCTACCACCCTACAACGACTGCCTGATCAGTGGGATTGCTTCGAGATATATGGTCCTATATATTCAACAATTCCTCTTTCATTGATTACTTTGCCTACGACACGTTTACATAGCTTGTGGCTGCATGTTTGGGGGAGAACAATGATTGAAAAAATAAACTCCTCCACTAGCAAAATCTGTCAGAGACAAAGTCACTGACAGGAAAGTGGTTGTCACCAACACACATTTCTTGTCAGTGACTTTAAAACAATAGCTCTTCCACTGTATTCAGATATCTGAGACAAATTGTCTTAGCGCGTTTCTATAGAAACGGGATCAATAACCTATAGAAACGGGATCAACAATGCATTTGACCTTATAAGGACATCAAACTATTTAATCAATGCCGATTTCTTATTATATAAAGAAGTTATCATCCAGTTTAGATTTAACTTTTAGGTAGGGGAAGGTTTTTCTAGGTGTAACTTAAAATTACGACAATAATGTTACAACTTGACCCTATGTAAAATAGAATAGGGTATCCCACGCCCACCATCTTTTTACACGCCCCCTCGACACAAGACATAGTGACTGTGACATAATGTAAGGCAAAAAACAATACTAACATGATAAGACTATTTAGTTAGTTAAGGCAGGTGGTAAGAATAAATTGTGAATAATGATTATATGAAAAACTCTGTCAAAAAACAATAAGGAGAAGAACTAAACAGTCAGCCTTTTACTGAAGGAGAGGGATGAATTGGAAAGAGAATTACTTATAATATCAGAAAACACCCCAAAAAGCAAGAAAAAATTATTGAAATCAGTTGATGGCCACATTGTACATGATTGTAATGGTTCGATGTGTCATGAGGGTTGCATGTGCATTGTAACAAGGCATGTGATTGGCTGAGGTAATGTAGAGCACTATAGGTCAAACATGAAAAGTTGCCCCTGCAACCATTTTTTACGTTGTCTGAGACAAGTTAAAACAAGTGAAAATTGTCGGTGACATTGTCTTAGTGCACTCCTCCACTAGGAGATTTTCTGTAAGTGATACGTTAAGACATGCAAATACACCTTGTCTGATAAACACAAGACTTGTCTTTGACAAGATTTTCCCTAGTGGAGGAGCCCTATTATGGTGGGCCTTGAAGACATGTCTGAAAAACAAAAAGGTAGAACCCATTGCCCTTCTAGATGAGACATGACTCGAGACAAGACATGCCCAACACAGGGAGTGAGGCATGTGTATTATTAGACACCAAAACAAAAGCATAGGAGGGGAGGGGGAGCCAGGGGTTGGGATTGTGGGCAGTATTATTGAAAATGAGAAAAAGATTCCATACTTATATAATACATGTACATAGCCTAAGAAACCACATCCAAATCTACAGACATTTTCCTCTCAATTTCATCAGGAATTGATGCATCATTACTGTACATTAACAATGCTAGACTGCAGTTTAGCCACCAGAAAGATGCACAGAATGTTTGAATGTTGAGCCATTCCCGCTACCACTGTACTGCCTATACAAGCTTATATAAATACACACTCCCCTGTCAGCCACTACCACTGGCTGTATACATGCCTCACACAGGGAGTATCGAGGCATACGTATATTATTAGACACCAAAACAAAAGCATAGGAGGGGAGGGGGAGCCAGCAGTTTGGGTGGTGGGCAGTGTTATTGAAAATGAGAAAAAGATTCCATCTCTATCTTAATAAAATAAGCATTTTGAGCCTAAAACTGCTATCTTCTCTGAAACCGCTGGCCAGATCTCCATAATATTTCACATGCACATTGCCAAAAATGGTGCCGAACCATTCCACTATGTTTCATTAGCAAATTAGGGTTGGAAAGGGGTTAGAGATGGGTTTACATTGAGCACCCCCTTCCAGGGCCCCCAACACTGGCTGAAAACAAACCTATCAGTGCCCCTACCCGATGTGCAATAGAGCAGTTATAACATGATTTTTACCTGGACATTTACACCTGATTCTGACCTGGTGCTTTACTAGTGGAAATCGTAAACGATTGTGAGGCTCAAACTTGATTTTGCAATGCTCTATTGACCCGATTTATAAATGCGGTTCTCATGCACTCAACAATGCACTATTTACCAGGTTATAAAATGCGGTTCTGTTGCACTCATCTAGCCTCCTTCAAGCTCTATAGACCTGATGTATTTTTCAAAGCTGATAAATTGCATATATATTAATATTTGAGTAGTATTTATATTCCTAATACATTTCTAAAGAGTTGGGCACATTTGCTTCACTCTTGGGATAAGAATACATCTGTTTTCCACCCTTAAACACATACACTTTGACTGCCGCACAGCCACTCCAATCAGTGTGGCAAGTACAGACTGTGGATAGTTCATTTCCATTGACCAAGATCCCAGAGTCTCTTTGCGGACTAGGCATAATCATATGTACAGTTATGTGGGTGTTTCGATCACAAGACTTCAAACATCAAACAGATAAGTTGTACAAATAAAGCATAGAAGAATAACATCAATAATAATCTTAGGTTATAAGATGGGCAATATCCCTAGTTTATAAATGCAACATGCAAACTGTATTAGTGCCGCTTTCATTGTATAAGAAATTATAAATGTAACCTGTTTACTAGTAGCGCCGCCTGGTGAAAACTAGTAGCGGCCACCTGGTGCAAACAAGTGGCATAATGGTGAACCTATGGCGAGACACAGCATGTATTGAGAACAATAATAGTGGTCAAGCCTTGAGAAGCAAATGGGATATTGTTTCATGCCTGAATTATAATAAGCATGTATAGAATCAATATCATCTTCTATGTACAAATTAGGCCCTCAACCCCAAATAAAACAATTGTCCGGCCAGCCCCACATGAAGTTACTGACTAAAAACGATTAAAAATTAAAAGTTAGAAGCTAGAATGAATTTAGAGGGAAGATCGGAGAATGATTGATGAATAACAAGTCAGAAGCCAGAATATAATTATATGACTGACATTTCAAATAAAAAAGAAGATTAGCCTATGCTACATCCAACGATTAATGTTTAGGTGATTGATGGGTGAAAATGAGATGATGAGTGGTGAACATTGAGGATAATGAAGCTATTTTTTTCCGGTCTTGTGAAATGTTACAACTATTTTGAGAGGTGAGATGGTAGAATCAGTGATATCTACAATCAATTCGTAATCAGTTTAAAGACAAACAAATATATTCATTTATCTATTTACTTATTGAGTTGGGCCTTCTGGCATTTTGTTCTCTAATAATGTGAACTCATAATTATTACTTATTTCATTCACTGCCCAATTCATTATAGTTATTACGACTGTTGCTATATATAATCATTGCACTTATAAAACTTATGTTAAAGACACATTTTCCGGGCATATACTGAAGAAAGGTTTTCCAGGTTTGCTTTGAAAACGAAACAATTAGAAGAGATTTAGAAATGTAATTGACTGTAGTGGGGAACAGTATAATTGTACTCTCGATAGTTGTTTTGAATTGAATTGAACAATCTTTCATTCGTCTAAAATTACATTTATAGGAATGTTCACTCATGCCTTGGAGACTTTGTTAATATGGACAAACTTTATAGCTACAGAAAGCTGAGGAAATGAGGAATTTAACTATATGCACCATCTCGATGGTATTGGTATAATTCAGGTAGTAATCTAATTTCAGTTGAAAAACAGAAAGGGAATTATAAAATGAGGAATTAAATCCAAGAGAGAAATTGTGAAGTAATATTTTTATTCAACATTCAAGTTTAGTTTTGTGTACAGGGGTTTCTATGACTCAGTGTTAGAGGGAGTATGAGTGTCAGGGAAAGCAGTGTCAGATGTGCGACAGCTAGTGAGTGTGAATGCCAGGTGAGGGTGAAGTGCCAGGTATTATGGACCGTTGTGGATTCACTGTGTTGTATACGTTTATGGTAGTTGTGGGTGCGGATTTTGTTTTAACTATTATTTGTGATAGAAGTGTTGAGAATGGTTTAGTTATACAGATGAATATATGAGGATCTCAAATAAATACATATATGCTCTATGGACCCGATTCATAAATGGGGTACTGATGTTCCCAACGATGCACTACTGACCAGGTGTAAAAGACTCAGTTATGATGCACTCAGTAAGGCACTTTCATTGACATGCAGACCTGATATTTTTGTGAAGACATTATCGTTCATATACCTGATATGTATATGGAATAGGAGGGAATGTATATATGGGAGGGAGAGAGAGAGGGGGAATTATTTAATAAAATGATTCACAACTAAAAGTTCATTACGATTTCCGACTTGTTACTCATTTTCCTGTGACACATAACATATATATATATATGATATGTACTAAAGGCCCAAATATTAATCAACAGTACAAATATTCACATGTCCATCACTTGATATAATATTTCAACTGCATGCAGCTAGAGCATTTTACACCCGATTTAGATACATAACTTTGATATGAATTTGGAAGTGCATCACATGATGCATGTTTTATCAGGTTCAAAACCAGGTGCATAACTGCTTTTTTGAGCGGATTGCACTTCTGTGACTGGTCAGAGGCACTTCTGCATGCAGTGGCATATTTCTGAATGCACATCGGGTACACCAGGTTTCTGGGTCACCCAAAGCATGACATCTTGGATGGGCACATCATTGCTTCACTACGGGACGGGAGTTGATATATTTCCACCGAAAGGAGCATCGTCAGAGTTGAATCAGTTCATAAACTACTGTTTGTCATGGTTTTTGAAGTCGAGGGCGGGGGGGGGGGGACCTCTTCCTCTCTCTCCTCCTCCTTCAGAATTGGTGTTGAAAACCTAGCAATTTATTCAGGTTTGTCCTGTCTTTGTTTCTAAGGTTTAAAACCCCTTGGCGACTCATTCCGCTATGCATATTTGGCATTATATTTCAAACAAATTAGCGTTAGAAATCAAATTAGGGTTAGAAATGGGTTTACATCAAGCACCCCTATCCTGGGGCCCCAGCGCTGCCGGAAAACAAATTCCTATTGGTGCCCCATATAGGTCAGTGCACCCTAGATACAGGGAAGGGGCAGAGGCAGGGAAGGTGGTATGCAAGGACCCTAGCTACAGGAGAGTGGCAGCTAAAGTTTGTCAAGGGTTTCACAGTTCAGACCTCTTCTTTCTTTCTGTCTCTGTCTGTGTCTGTCTGTCTCTCTCTCTTTCTCTTTCTTTGCATCAGTCTTCAGCACTCTGTGTACAGTGTGTGAAATTAAACTTTTTTTCTTTGCCCGCTATGTTGGTGGGTGAAATCAGAGATTTACCCACCCACACACAAATTTATCTGCCCACTAATTTAAATTACCTGAAAATGAAAGAGGGAGCGGGAGAAGGAATGGGAGAGGGAGAGGGAACGAGAGAGGAAGAACAAATGGGAGAGGGAACAGGACAGAGACAAGTACAAGGCCCAGCCACACATAATTTTACACACCCACTAATTACCTCACAATGAAAGAGGGAACGGGAGAGGGAGCGGGAGAGGGATTGGGACAGGGACAGGGACAGGCAGCACAACAACAGCACAACACTGAACAGTGACCAAAAAAAGTATCTAAACAGGATTCCATTTGTGGTATGAAGATACTAAGTTAAATAGAGACAACTTGAAAGAGAAAGATAGTGGGAGAGGGAACAACGAGAGATGAGGATGTGGGCCCCACTGTCCCACTAGCAAATCCCGCGCATAGCACGGGTATTTGCTAGTACTTATATAATACAAGTACATAGCCTCAGACACCACACCAAATTAATCTCGCGGTAATGCTCTGGACAAGACCCAACTACCACTTTTTTCGTGAAAATAGCAACAAGCCAACCCTCAGAACTAAGCATGTTGTACCTGATACATTGGTAAACGCATTGAGGGGAAAAACGCTATTTTGTTGTCCATTTTTCAACATCACTGCATAGAAATCGCCAATGATATCCACGTCCAATAGCATCTTAAGACATTTCCCTCAATATTGTTGCAGCAGTATGATCCGGTAAGCATGAGCGATGCATGGGACTAATAGGTCCCAATTAACATCCTCATAATCTGTCAAACATGACAATTGCTCTATTAATACTCTATTAAATCTCTCTACTTGCCCGTTTGATTCAGGCCTGTAGGGAAGAGTCATTAACATCATTAACTAAATTTGGGGGCACCATCAGTCTGCAAAGAGACCGGAGGCCCTTAGCACAAAATCCATTCAGTAAACAAGGCCATAGCACAAGTTGCAGCAGTATGATCCGGTAAAGGATAAGCTTCAGCCCACTTAGAGAAATAATCACCACCATGACACTGACATTTCCTCTAGGGGACTTCCAGAATGGACCTATAATATCCAGCACCACCCGGCTCCATCTGACTCCATGCAATTCTTTCTTAAGAGGAGTGATACCTCTACCACCCCGACTCTTACAAGATGCACCAACTTCACATCCTCTCACACAGTTGGCAATATCTCTACGCATTTGGGGCAAGAAAAACTTCTGCAAGGCCGCTTGATACGTTTTGAATTCACCAAAATGAGCAGCAAGTTTGTTCCCATGAAAAGTATGGAAAAGTTCCCTTCTCAGCTGAGGCGGCACAGCTGTAATAAATTACACCATTATCACTCTCCCACTCCATACACAACAATTCATCTTTCACCACCAGAGAAGAAAGCATTCTGATATAAAAACAGAATTCATCCCCCTCCCCCACCAGTGCCAACTTATTCGGACAAAGAACCTCTTTTTCAACGATCAGCTATCAAATTCTGTCCCAACTTCAACAACTGCTGTTCTTGCTTAATGCTTTAGGCTGATTTTCATCTGCAACTACTGCAAGGTTTCCCTGTAGCTGAGGACCCCCAGCTAAAACATTATCAGTTTCCTCGAACAGCTCAGCTTCAGCAGCATCAGCAAGATTCACCATCGGCCACCCAATCCAGCCGATCTAGGGCACCGTCCCCATGATCAGCCATTCAGCTGATAATCTTTTCTCAACCCTCAAAGACCGAATTCGTCACAGCACCAAATAGTATAGTGTCTGCATGTTATGTTCCAGCACGATCATATATGCAACAAATAAATCCTTCCAGTCCTTGATAGCTTATTTTCTTTATTACTTAAAATGACACCCGGACACGACTTAACATTGGACGGGGTGAGAAGTATATCAATGGAGAAATATATCACACAAATGGTGTTATAAAGACAATAGTAAAACAGGAACAGTCATAAACAGTAAAGATTGAAAATATATAGAGTAAAAGCAAGGTAGTGACATCTACTAATAACATCTGATGTTATTAGTAGATGTCACTACCTTGCTTAAACTGGTATCAGCAGAAGTATAAAGATACCAGTTCATGCCTAGCATTCTGTCATTTGGTCAGTGGTACCGAATCAGTGCAGAGAGGACTGCTCCGATCCGCCACAACCAGGCCCAGCCTTACACTTAATTACATATAAAGACCCCAGGTCCTAGTAGAGTCAGACTTCACACAGACCCTGAAGAGACCTCGTTCAGACTTACCAATATGCAGACTTAAGAAGATGACTCGTTACTCCTGACTCTACTGGATAGAATGGACTTCACTGACTAGACTGACTTGACTGCACATTCTGACTATGGTCCGGCTCCGGCACCTATTATATTGACTGATTGAAATGTTACAAGATTGGACCCAATAGAGCTACTTCAGCTCTCCAACGTGGACCTTTTTGCTCTATTAGAGGTATTGTTATACAGCTAGCGAGATCAACTAAAATCAATACGATCAACAAGACCCTACATTAAACATTGGTATATTAATTATACAACTCCCTGTAACAACCAAGTTATCATTAATTGGATGTCCCCAAGCTCCCAAGACTGATATTCACACAACCAAGGAGTTAGTTAACTGATTCATATGCCTTTAATAATCGATAAAGGAGCATTTAAAGCAAATTCGTGCACATTTCCTGAATGTAATTCTGGTGGTTCAGGTGGGGTGGTGGTTGAGTTGTGTATACCACTTATGTATATGCATGCAACGTATCCTGCCCTAGAAACGTTGTTTCATATAAAATGCATATATAATCTAGTTGTTGCACTTTATCTTCTTATAATTATTAGGGAGCGGAATGTTTTGCTTATAACAAGGCGTTAAATTTGCTGGTAACTGGAAGCTCTGACCATAAAGTTCGGGTTTGGAACCCATACGTAACGGCACGAGCTGTGGCTTCGCTTACCGGTCATGCTGTCGGAATTATTGATGTCAAAATACACGAAAGCCTCCGGATAATAATTAGCTATTCAAAGGATGCGGTAAGCAATAAATATTCATTCACAAATACATTTCATTGTTATTATGCTCGTATACCTTTTAAGTGAATGGGCAGTAAGTATGTTCGCAGTGAATGTATGTTCTGCTTTTAAAACTCAAGTGTAAAACACAATTTATATAAGAATATTATTTTTTCGCTTCCAATTAATATTTGATGAAAAATAATAGTAACAGCAAAATAAGAATGCGGCAAGAATCTATTTCATCAAAATATTTTAACGTCTTCGCTGTTTAAACCTTAAACTAATACGAAATTGCTACATTAGGTCAATTTTTATCCGTTCATAACTAATTTCTTAAACTCTGTGTCAAATTACAATCGCATGTATAAAACTAAAACCAATGCCTTATTTTTTTATGAAATTCTTCCAATACATTTTTTTTATTAAACTGTCCTGAACATCTTAAGTCTTCATATCTGCAGGTAGTTTATTCCAAAGCCGAATCCGCTATGAAAGGGGCTCTTTCTCATTGATTCAGTTCTAGGGAAACTCAGCCTGTCTACCGAACGGACATTTATTGGATTTCCTAATATTCTTTTAGAACATATATATAGGCAATTTCCCATAGCTTTTCTAGTGGAAGAAACTTTCTCCTAATATAAATTTCTCTTTTGCATGTTTACTGAATTTCTACTTAATTGCTGTTACATAGGTAGTAAAAGTGTGGGATCCTGGCGAGCAGACATGCCTTCAAACAGTAACCTTGAAGTTCCCTTGTGCAATACATGGACCGCTACTAGAACACGGGCCTTTCAGTATTTGTGTCACTCCTTCAAGGTGAAGTGAAGTAACGTTATAGTGATTATTATATGCTAGCATTACCCAAAACATAACCCAACGATATCAGTTATCAGTAAACTGGTTGGGTCCAGTACTAGGATTTTTACTGGACCTGAATCATTTTGGACCTGAATCAAAGTGACCTCAACTATCTATCAATCTGTATTCATTTGTAGGACAGGAGTACTACTAGTTACAGCACAAGACTATTTGGCGGGCCTTAAACTTTCTCCTAACGGCCCCGAAATGACTGAAACAACCACCCATCAGGACCAATTGTGTTCTGCCATTTATAATCCATATTTCAAACAGGTAATCTATACTACTATATATACTTGTTAGTTCGCAAATCATTTTAAAATTTGAATAATTAAACATTTTGAAAAAGTACTTACGTCATTTCAAATTTTATAAGAAAACATGTATTATAGCATGATACGATTGGATGGACAATCTAGTATATCATTACATATCACTCACCTGTCATGCAAATTCAAAATATATAATGATTCTCACCTGCTCTTGTTTGTTTTCGTGCAATCTTTTCTCCAGGTGGTGACAGCAGCCAATGATTCCTCAATCGGCGTCTGGGATCTTGCAACAGGTCGAAAAGCTATGATGCTAACTGAATGTCACGGACATGAGGAAATTACATTCATCTGTTTTGACACAAAATACCAGAGACTAATTTCGGGGGCGAGGGATGGGGCCATCAAGGTAAATGAAGACAATTGCCAATAGAATAGAATAACGCTGAAGGAGAATTTGAATTGAGACTAGAACATGTGAATGAAATATGTGATTGTGTATAATGATGTTCTTTAGTTATGATTTGTGCTTATGGTAGTAGAATTTATTATAATGGTATCAACAGTAACGCAAATATTCATCCACAAGGTGGACATGCGTTTTTCACTATCACTTGTTAAATAATACTAGGAAAAAAAATAAAATGAATATTGAACAGGTACCGTTCCTTTAAAGATTATCCCATACAGGATGGTTTATAATTCTTCACATCCTCCGTTTTTACACTTTTATTGTTCTTTTTTCACTTGTTTATAATGTTTAGGCCTAATTGATATTTTTCAAGACATGGAGTGTGCAAACAGGACAAAGCATTCAACAATTAGAACCAACAGCTGAGGCAGAGATTACAGGCATTATACCGTTAACTGACAGAGCAGTGATTCTCTCAGTGGGTTGGTCACGTCATATAGTGTCATATGATGATTCAAATCCTGAGGTATTTTTTTTACTAAACTTCTCATGCTTTATATCGTTCTCCCTATTGATGATACGTCATAGTTACATGCTAATCTGTTTGAAAAGGTTTTATAGTTTAGCCCGAACCTTGGCCCGACGAATGAATTCAGGGGCCTCGCTACTGGGGGACGGGGGGGGACATGCCCCCCCCCCCGCCCACACTTTTGGTGGCAGCCTAAAAAAGGTCCAAGGCTGTAAAAAAAGAAATCTAAAAAAATTATGTTCTATTGGTATAGCATTGGACTTTTTCTGTATCGTTCTAATGTGCCCAATTTACTGGGCGGCTCTGCTTAGTTTGGATATTCAGTTATTGTCTAAATTGCATATATCCAGTCTTGTTCGGATGTAATGGTCCCACACTGCTATGGACATTAAAAGGTTCTGTCCAGTTCAAAAGTGATACTCTTCGCTTATGTATTGGGCGGAGGTTTGTAACTCTAGATCTTACTCTTAGCCTTAGCCTGGTACACGCATATCAGAAACCACTAAAAAATGAAGTCTCCTGGGAACCCTGGGGGAAATGGTCCAAGACACCAAACTTGTCCCCCTCACTTGGAAATAGCCAGGAATGCAAGGGAATATGTTTGAACTACTAGATGTAGAAAATCAGTGTGTGTAAAGCTTTAATTATATCATGTACTAAGTAAATACCACAAGGCATGTTGAACATTATCAACGTTAAGAGTCGAATCTTAACCCCACCATGCAGTGTTTAGACTACAAGCGCCTATTCCCCAAATGGGTGTTTGTATAGTAGATCCTCAATCCACACTGACATGTCTGTTTAATATACTACACATTTTTAGAATGTTTCAGTTCGTGGAGATTCTTCTTGGCCTGGGGGACAACTTCACCGGGATGACATTCTGTGCTCGGCCTATTTGAGTCCAACACTTCTAGCGACAGGCAGTTACGATGGTGTGATCTATGTTTGGTCAATGGAAAAGGTTAAGTTGCTATCCCAGCTGAAGACAGCTTCAAAAGGAAGTTGGTGAGGAAATCATTCCAATACAAACTGCTGATAAAAAATAGATATTATAATTTGTCAAGTGAAAAATATTTGATTTAACTCTCTTTATCATACAAGTAAGATACATTTCCATCGGGGAATTTCTTGCCTTTATTTAAGATAGTTTAAATGAAAAGAGCTCAATAAAAGTATCCCAAAAGGGCTCTACAAAACGAAATTTCGTGCCACCCAACTACCACAGATCCCCAGGGAAATTGCAGTGTGGATTCAATTCCAAACACAGCCATTACCTTTTAATCTTTCGTGATTAGAATGAAGGTATACCAGTTGCTGTTGCGAATTTGGGTGCATGTGGCACTCAAGAGCAATTCAAATAATGTATTTGTCATCAATTCAAATTCTTGCAGTTTCAGTGGAGCCATGTGGGTTCCCTATATTTCCTAGAGGACAAGTTTAATGCATGTTCCAACAATTCAAATTCTTCAAATATAATGCTTCCAATCATCTGCATATACATATATTGTTATTTACTCATTTGGATTATTCATTTTCTATTTTAAAAAAGGGTACATTATAGAAACTGTTGGATTGCGTAATTGGAATTTTACCTAACAATTTTAATCCATAATTCTTCACGTTGGCTAAAACTATCAATATTCCGAGAAACTATTCTCAAATGTAACCCATTGCAGAACTGTAAGAAGTGTCTTAAGTATGTCTTGTCCTTGTACCGATACATCATAAACACTTCTCCTAGCTGTTTCTTCACACGAACACGGCAGTCTTTAGTGGCTAAGTATGTAATTGCTTAATTTGTTCCGTGAGACACTTTTAGACGGGGGGAGGCCGGAGGACCCCCATAGGAAAGCGCAGGTTCCTGCTGTAATTAAAACTTTCATCAGTATTCGTGCTAATATCTATTAATATTAGTGTAATATTATGTTTGTGGTGACATTCATAACTTTTATAATATATATATATATGAATATTTCTGATGAAACACTACATTTCTTCCAGTAAACAAGATCCAGTGGATGCCCTGCTGTTTCTTGAAACACGTGATCGACTTACTGAATGCGCTACTCTGGTATCTTCTTCTGGGGGCAACCTGAAATGGTGGAATGTCTACACTCAAAAGCTTTTAGGTGAACATCATTGTTTGTGGTAAACAACAATTTAACTTGAGGGGCTCATCTTTGCCATGTAACGCGATCTTTCAGGGGTTCTTCCCTTTTATTGCACGCACCCCTCACTCACTACACCCTATTTATACTGAACATAGTTGGCTCCCATCGGGCACTTCACTAGAATGGTTTGAGCTTGAATTCAAATTCAAGGACTCGAATGGGAAATCAATTGAATTTCAGCGCATGTGGAACTTTCTTTTCATCTTGAAACACGATCCGAATATTTGTTTTATTTAAACAATAATATAGTTAGTATGTAATCTAAACAATAGCGAATGAAATGCCACATAAAGCTAGGTTAATTATAATATATCGCAACATGCAAACGTTTCTCGCCACCTTTTGTGCAGTCCAGAATATGTCCTTCCCACTCAGGTCACATCCATGACAGAAAACGACCCTAGCACCATTTTGGAAGAAACCCTGTATAGGGACAGAGCAATATGTCATGACAAGGGTTCCGAAGCATAGTTATTAATGGTCCGACAGCATAACCATGTATGGTACATTCTTCCTTAGGTATCTTTTATGCACCAAACGACCAAGATGCCTCCGTGCTGTGCCTGTGTAGCGATATTGGCAACACGATTCTTTTATCTGGTGACACTAAAGGCTATGTATCCACCTGGGATATCACTTCCTACTGCACTTCAAAGCATGGAGAGGTGATTCCTGTTCTTTATATAAACTGTGTGGTGGCTACAATATTCCTTCCGCATGATGTTCATAACCAGTATATATGCCTTCAATTCATAAAAGATATTCATACTTTTCATATTTCCAAATAACATAAAGCTATAAAACTTAGCTGCACGTCATATCTCAAGTGACCTTGCATGAAGCTTATTGAATCACGATACCTTTATCATGTCTTACATTGATGTTTCAAATGGCTTAGTGCTAACCTTTCATCTTGAATATTCCTATAGATCTTTGACAGAAAGCCTTCACTTAAATGTTCCTGGCTAGCCCATGAGGGAGCGCTGGCAAGTGTTCAACATATATTATATGATTCGAGCCGCTCACTGGAAATAATTCTCACAGCATCCACCGATAGACTCGCCAAACTGTGGACCATGGGTGGAACATGTATTGGAGACTTCGGCCAGGTAACCCCCATTCAGTATATATCCGATGTACCAAGTAAAGTCATTCTTTTCGGGTCACTGGAAATTAAACCATGGCCTTGGAGCAGTAAGCCCTGAAATATGAAAAAATCAACTTGTTCGCAAGTAATCAATTGTAGCCCCAGTAATTAATTAAGACTGGGCGCAACCTAATTATTAGAGAGTTATGACAATTTAGAGTGAGATAAAAGTAGTTCAACACTTCGCGATCGTTCACGGCCCCCAAATCGGGTCTAGAGAATATAATGGCACCAGTGTAGCCGTAGGCCTATGGAAGTCTTGGGCTATTTATTTACTTTACTAAACATGGAATGGACTGTTATTGTAGGCCCACCATCCCGCCCACAACACTGTCAACACCCTACCTGCTTCCCTCTCCCATTGGCGTCTCCCGACGCATCAAAATAATAGGCCTATCGTTTTTGAGCTTCAATCCATCTGGCCTCCATTGCCGATGATACGGCTAATGGAGGCCAGTGTTTGGAGGCCAGTGTTTTGGCTGGTGCTGCTGGTGGCGCTACCTCGTGGGAGGGTGAGAAACCATTCCTGGCACTTGCTGTTAGTTTACCACATTGCCACAAGGTGTAAGGACCACAACAATGTCTGATTTCGACGTCCTCATGCAGATAAAGGGTGAATGTGAGAGGTCTGTTATGCACTAATTATACCAGTAAGAGCTAAAAAATCTTGGTCCAATCTCTCCCTAAGGCTCTAACTTAGGCAGTCATGTAACTTTTGGGTGTTGGACAATGAGAAATAGAGGGGGTTTCCCGATCAAGGAGGAAGCTGTATAGTGTATTTGGCATCTCCGAAGGAGTGATGGCGAATGTTCTTGCTTTGGGTATGTTTTACATAATTAAAATTATGCCATTGTCGCCAGCTAGTCCAGTCTTCCCACGTCACAGTTCTACATGGAGATATGCGAAGTCTGAGGTAGAAATGTACTTTTCGTAGATGACTTTTCTAATAGATATGACAAGAGGGAGGGTGGGCGGGAGGGGCTACGTCATACGTGTTCAGAGAGAAACTGATTGCGCCTAGTTCTCTGGTCCAATCAATGTCTGAAGGCTTTACTAGCTTTTATTCTTTATATTATTTCTATGAAAGGGAAGATAGCTATGTTTCTTCTAGTGATTTTTAATGAGGGGAGAGGATGGGAGTAATACAGAGCGCAGATCTGTGATGTCTCTAATCGGTTTGAAGTATACCGCTTGTATTAAACAGGCTTTATGTTTTACCTTACCGTCTTCAGTTGGGCCTTTGGGGGACAAAACGTCAGTAATACATGAACATAGGGAAGCAGCACTTTAGGGCTAGTAGTATACTGTAAGTTATCTAGCGGGTATTTAGTTTCTGAGTTTTAAAAGATGACTCACATTTATTTATAGATTATTTATTGGATATATGATTGATAAGATCAGGGCTTAGCATCATCATGTATGATATCCCTATGACTCAGTATCATTATTAACCAGAGTGAATGTTGTAATGTATGACTCATCCTGTTTGTGTAGGGAGCTAGGGTGTGAGGTAGTTAAAGGTAAAGGTGAGAATGAAACAGCATAATAGAACATGACTCTCTAGTGAGGAGGATGAGAGTCACATGGATAATCTCTCCCAATTAGAATCTTATGTTCTTGTCACATGTAATTCTCTCCAATCAGAATAGAGATAGTTCAAGTAGGATTAAGGTCACGTGATAGTTATATCCAATGGGCACGTATTGATAGAGATCATATTTATTATAGGATGGACTGTGTGACGTGTTTAGTGATAGAATCTAAATAAATCTATAAACAGATATAGACAAAGAGTGTTGCAACAAGTGGTGAAATAAATGGTGAAACAAAGAACATGATCATTTCTTGCTAGGTATATAAAGCCCATGATTTGAATGAAACATTACAATCATCACAATGCCGTCACACGAGGTTAGCGAAAACCTTTCACTCGAATTCCGTACAAAAGGGAATTTTACTCTTACAAGAGAAAGACCAGACTCAATTCGATATATAAAATCGAATAATAGAATTATTGAGACAGCTGGAAGTAGCAAGGAACTTTTGAAGTCAGGAGGAGTGTTGGACTTTGAGGAGGAATGGAAGATTGAAGTCAGAGAGTACTGTGAAAAAGACTATGTCTCGTTCAACCATATGGACGAATATGGAGATCGAATTGGGTATGTTCAGTATTTACATTCTAAATATTAACTAATATATCATTCAGGATTAAGCTAGATTACATTTATCACGATTGGATGTTGTTATTGTTTAAACATAATATGCTTGCATTAGTTTATATTGAGTTAATTATTAATTTTACTATAATTTATAATTAATTCCAATTTCAGAAAGGATAGCTATAATCTCACATGGGAGGAGCTTGCTACGATTGAAACGCTAATTCAGAACAAGAGCTTGAAACGAAAGAGCCAAGCAGCTGATCAGACGGAGGCTAAGCGAGCAAAGACCTTTGGTTCTGAACGATATCGCTGGACTCTAATAAAAGATAAGGATGTAGTGGAAACATCCACCACTTCATTTCTTTCCTTCAACAGTTGTAAGGAGGATGCTCAAACAAGGCGCATGGCTCGAGAGGATAAGAATGAGCTCCAGATTGATTATGAGGAGCACTCAGCAGCTCCGATGTCCTTGGCAGATATTTCCTCAAAAAGCTATCTTTTCCTCCTAAGAATGGAGGTTGCTAATTCGGTCGAGCGATCATCTGAGCATCTTCAGTCTAGCTCAAAGAACAGGCCATTTGAAATGACTTCAGCAATGAAGTACAAGGCGCATTTAAAGATTTCATTTCAAAGGTTGCATGAAGCAACTCAGATGATGATGAATATCTACAAGATTGTTGACCCACTGCCTAAGTTTATATCTACAGATGTCATTCGGAAAATGAAGCCTCAGGAGGTTGATCTAAACTCTCTTGACTTTGAGTCAGAGTTCAATGAACTATATTTTGCATAATTACTGAAACTTTCGCGCGACCTATCTCTATTGACTCCAGTTTAATTCGAAATTGATTCACTATAATTCACAATGTTCTCTATGCTTAATATCTGATAATAATTTCATGGAACAAACACACATTAACAGAGTATTTACATGTTTATTATCTGCATCGGTTAATTTCATGGAAACTTACATGTTTACCGCCAGATGAGAAGAACAACATGATACGTAATGAGAATAAATGAATACAAATGAGATATGTATCATTCACGGAGATAGTATACAGATATCTATTAATAAATAAGTAGACAATCCTATCAGAATAATATAAAGCGGTTACTATATGCTAACTGGATGCTGTATAGAGATATCTTGTGCAGTGTTGATACCATTCTTCTATTAATAGTCGAAGGAACTACCATTGTTACCATTGTTACCATTATTCTATCATCATTTGTGTCTTATTCTGAAATAAATGATTATATGTTATATTGATGTTGGTATTCATTCTTATGATTTAATATAGACGATCATCTCCGGTAGAGGGAACCACTTAAGATGTCTTTATGTTATTAAATGAATCGTTGCAATAGGGGGAGCCACTACAATATGGATTACTAGATAGCGATAGAGACGCTAGGGGGAGCCACTGGAACATTGTTCTGGCAGAGGGATCCGCTGCAACAGAACTAACTCTGTTTACATAGGATCATAATATTATTCGATTGATTCCAATAGTTTCCGCAAGACATAAACATCAATGTAATCGGATTATGATAAATATAGAATTTGATAATGATATGTATATGTGTATTAATGTAAGGAAGATGATCAGGATTAAGGAGAAGGTTAACTAATAATTACCTCTAATGCTCTATTCATCCGCTTCACTCTCTCCATCACTTTCATATCCTGTTTCTTCTTCCTCTCCCTCTTCCTCTTCGTCCTCAAATAAATCTTCTCCTTGTTCAGAACAAGTTTTACTTCCATCAGAATCTTCACTTGTCTCAATCAAAATAACGTTAGGAGGTTGGCTGGGTTCTTCTTCTTCTTCTGTCAATGGAAGATTTGGGCTCAAAAGCGGGAGAGCACCCGAGAGAGGAAGATATGAACGCTTCCTCATTTTCATCGCAGACACACCTGCACATTCCTCATCAGACGTGTCTTCACTAGAAATATTGAGAACCCTGGTTCTTTTTCTGGGAATACAAACATCGCTCCCGCTTTGATCCCTCTCTTCTTGAATGAATGACCATTCTGCATTACATTTTCGGGTGAAGTATACACTGGTCTAGAATATAATATGAAATATTAAAGAACATGAACGTTATACTGCGAACATAAGGTAATGATTTAGTTCATACAATAGGAGCACAAGTATATATATATATATTAGAGTGAACATTATAATAGAATATTATAATCCATGTACAATATTATAACAATGTAGTTAGATGAATCATGTGTTAAATTACTCACCATCTTATTAATGCTCCACATGGGGAGATTATTATTTTTTGCTAGAATATACATCTCTTTATGTAGAGACTCCAATGATTTGCACATATTCATGAAACATCTTTCGAGTTCGATGGATTGTCTAAACAACAACATTAAACATCTTATATTATATCGTATATAAAGAACAATTAATAGTCATGATAGAAAGATTATAAAGAATAATTAATAGTTATGATGGAAGAAGTACTAGTATAGTAACATTAATGTTGTAGTGAATTGTTCTACGCTTACCACAGTACAATTAATAATGTATCTGTACAATATCCTCTACTTACTGAGTCATGATGGATTTGATGTTGCAACTGTTTAACTCACGATATCCAAATGGGTTTCTGTGCTAGGACCTTACGAATACTGCTATATATATAGTTGAGAGGGAGCAGATGAACTTATAGAGAGAATGCAATAAAGTGATTATAATATATATTTATTTCTATATCCATCTCCAGAGTAGACACTCTCATACATCTCATAGCTCTCTCTCTCTCTCTATCTCTCTATCTAATCCGCATGTATTCCTACCACTCAAATGAAGCATGCACTAATGAGTATAATATAAGGACAAGGTATCGATATTAGAGATTAATATGAACATGAACAAAGGAATGTGAACAAAGGAACACTATCTAATAAAGAACTTATGCATCCCTAGACTGCATAGAAGAAGGTACTAGAACATCACTAACAGATATAATATATTTATGGTTATAATAATAATAATAATGAGCGACTTTATATATGGAAATTATCGAACTAACAATAAGCTAAAGCTATCTTCCTCTCTGTTTCTCTACAGAACAGGAGTACTGACATGGATCTTCCTTAAGATTGAAATGTAATCTCCTTTCTTCACTAGCAGAACAGGTACACGAACATATGTATTCCTTGCAGGAAACAGCTTCTTTATATATGGAAATTATCGAACTAACAATAAAGCTAGAGCTATCTTCCTCTCTGTTTCTCTATTAGAACAGGAGTACTGACATGGATCTTCCTTAAGATTGTAATGTTCCAATTCGAGCCTACATGTTCATAGGAAACAACTTTCGTGTATATATTCCTCTCCTTTACAAAGAATATCAAGTTCAGATCATCCTCTTATAATTTAACATATGAACTATGCGAGAAACGAGTATTATGCTCATATTACTCATAGATAGCGGGAACAAAGGTTTCCCTAAATCAGAAACTTTGCTTATCTTATAATTATCGCATCGATAGATTAACCCAAAAGAATAAGTGGAGGCTGGGAATTTAGAATATTTAGCAGTTTAGAACTCATTTCTTCTTCAGCCAGTACATCTGAAACAAATGCATATAAAGCGAATAAGATAATATTATATTATTGATCTAGCACACATTTAAATAATATAGAATAATGCATAATATTATATTTGATCGATAACCATTTAATAAGATAGAGTAATGTATCAATCTATATTTGATATTAATATGAGAATGTGATTAACAGAAGGAGTGAATTCCAATGAATAACATTATGTTAAATTAATTCTTACCGAGGGATTGAAGAAGTTAGTGAAGGTCTTTTTCCGCGTAGACCTTCGAGGTAGCTCGTCTCGTTTTACGGAGGGATTTTCATCATCAGGTTTCTGGTGCTCAGCTTCTTTTTCAGGGTTTTGTGCATTATCGATACATTCTCTGGAAGAAGAGTCAGCTGAAGAGGAAGGGGAGGAGAGAGGAGCAGCATCTGAGGAATGAGCCGGGGGGTGAGAGGTTGTCGATGGAGGTTCACATTCAGTTGAAGAGGAAGCGTTAGAAGCAGCAGGAGCATCTGAGGGAAGAGCTGAGGGAGTAGAGTCAGTTGATGCAGGTGTGTCAGAAGACAGGGAGGTAGACACGTCTGGTATTGCAGGAGGAGGCACCTTCATCCTATTCTTCACGAATTGGGTAAAATCACTCATATCTAGCTTAATAAAGCTACTTGGCTGCCTTACATGACTTTTGCCTAGGTTTACAGGTGTATTTGCAGCTGTTTCCATCTCTTCTTCCTCATCATCGTCTTCTGTGAAATCACCATCAGTTGGGTTTGATTCACAAGAGGTGGTATCCGACATAAGAGGGATTTGGCAGGGAATCGGTCCTTTATTGTGATTCATTGCTGATGAGGAGGGTGTGACGTCATTGAAGGGAGTTGACGAGGACATTGGCACCATCTCAATATCCACCCCATCATTTCTGTCCCTGTAGCGCATTCTGAGACATATAACCATGGCAGCAATCGTAATAATTATAAACGTGGCACATCCTGCTGTAATTCCAGTAATTTTTAGAGATACCCCTCCTATATTCACAGATACCTCAGCTGAAACTGAAGCAGTTGTTAGGAGTGAAGCTGGAGTATGAGATGGAGAATGTGTTGAAGGCGTTTCCTCTGTTTGATCTTTTTCTTTCGTCGTGGATCCCGTTGTTACTTTCACCAATATAGACATCAGCGTATTGTCAGTATAGTGAATCGAGTGTTCCTTCTCTGGTTCAATTTTCTAATTAAGATAAATGAAAAAATATTTACATTTACATGTAATATAGGTTCTGTCCGATTAAGAACTATAATTGTAGGCATTATTGATCATTATTATATCATAATAATTTGAGAATGAAATATATCTGTATATCTCTCTCTCTCTCTATTCTCTTTATTTCAAATAGAATTACCTGTTCGTATCTTCATCTTAATTCATATTGCATTTGAATTCACATCATTACGGAGATTTATCTAGCTAAGTTTTATTTATGCATTATTTATACCATTGATACTCTGTTTCTCTCCTTTAAATAGATAGTGATGTTTGTTCTAACGAGAAACATTTGAGCTCATTCTGAATAATATTATTTGTACATTTATTTCATACGATTCATACTCTCTCTCTCTCTCTCTCTCTCTCTCTCTCTCTCTCTCTCTCTCTCCAAATAGAATTAACATTACCTGAGTTTTCTTATCAATGATCGGAATTTCTTTAATCTCAGGGTTCATGGAAGGTTTCATGTCAACATCTCGATTCGGAATGAGTGGTTTCTCCTCTTTAATCTCGGGGTTCATGAAAGGTTTCATGTCAACATCTCGATTCGCAATGAGTGGATTCTCCTCGTGATTAGGTGGAATTTCACTAATCTCATGCTTCATAACAGGTTTTATGTCAGCATCTCGATTCGGAATGAGTGGATTCACCTCATGATTACGGTTGACAAATGATGGTGTGGTGACGGGGAACATGTTAGAATCATAGTGATCAGGATCAGGGTTGGCTGGGGTTATCACAATGATAATCTCAGGTTTGATGATCACTGTTTCTAGGTCGATGCTCGTTTCCATCGGAGGATCATTCTCGTCATAACCGTCAGGCTGATTCTCCTCATCCAGTCCCTCGTGCGATATAAGGTCAATGTTGGGGTCACACGGGGTTATCATGATAACAAACTTTTCGTTTTCTTCATCCTCACAATCGGTTATTACCTTCGCGTTATGTTCCCCTAACGCTTCATCAATGTCACAGGCATTTATCCCCTGAGCCTTCTGAATGTTCAATCTCTTCAAGCTAGGTAATTTTTTCATTACCTTGGATAGATCATCAGAAATGCGTAACATTCTGATATCGGCATACCATATCCGATAGAGCGGTGCTCCACGTGTTATCACCGATACGTCCACGTTCCTACAACTAATTGTTCTTAAGCTGCATGTACACCCCCTTTGATCACAGATATTGTGAGAGTAAATACTTTCCACTATTCCGATCAACAGGAGCGCAATCACAAGTCTCATGATTAGATGGATAATCTCGATACGTTCCCAGAATTGTTTATCGTAATCCGCGTCTGTCTTAACGTGTGTCCACTCAAGATATGTAAATCTCGATTCAAATGTAAATTTCTTAAGGTCCTTAAGGTCAATCCCTCCTCCCCTTCCCCTAAATAGAATATCCTGATATTCCGTTATTTGAAGTCTTGACCAGATGTTTTATGACCCAAATAGACTCGCCCTATTCCAGGAGCCCTCATATACCCGGTCAGAATTACCGCGTCTTCGTCTGTTTACATCATTGGGTAGAGCTTGAATCCCATGGGAGAATATTAATCAGATAGATTGTGTACCCTCGTAGAGTTCACATTCTGTTCATTAACACACACGCCTACCACACAATCCTACATTAATATTGGTATATCAGGAGGAATCATGAGGATATTCATATTTTTCTACCTTTGTATTTCACAAACAATCAGTCAGTGGGATATGTGCATATTTTGCACTTGCATTTATGAAGAGAATACAATGATTTGTCGTGGCATTAATCCATTTGAATATCACATTGCTTCTTCTAGCAAATTCATCAAATTGGATTGGAGAAAATGTAAAATCAGATTTTTTAATGCAGACTTTATTGAAAAGTCATTTCTTGGATTAAATGAAATTGATATTTCAGACCAAACTGTTGAAATATCCTGCAAATCTATTCCATTTAACACGGATTACGCAATTACGTCAGACTGTCTACTTGATCCACGTTCCTCATCTTCTCCCACTGAAATTTCCTCATCAGTTTTCTCCCGTGAAACTCAATTTTGGAATGAGAGTCAAACAACTGAATTTGGAATTACTTCTGATTCAACCCAAAACATTAATGAGAGTGTATCTGAACAAATGAGGACAACAAGCGTGTTTATATCAACTGAATCGGCTCCTATGAATTCCAGTGTTTCATCGAGAGATATGAGTGTGACTCAATTCCATACTACACATGCAGATATTAAAATTAGTGAATATTCTGTTGACAGCTCACCAATTCATGAGAAAACTACATTTTCAAACATCGATTCTTCTCCTTTGGAAAATGATTCGAATGTTAATTTCCCTGATGAAAATTGTAGACATAACGAAACAACCCTATTTATCGTCTTGGTTTCTATATGTGCTGTATTAGGAATATATTTCATAGGAACCATCGTTTTAATATTATATATAAAATTTCATCAATATAAAAGAGAGAAGGAATGTGAAAGGTCATCTAAATTCTATAATGTTATATATAGAGATTCATCCATTTCTATTGAAGACCATAATGTCTATGAATCAGATAGTGTGTAATATTCACCTTCTCTTAGTTATCCAGGGCACGATAGAGCTATCTTAATACTGTATATGTTACATTAAGGAATAAATAATACAATAATTCATTCTTCAATCTTTTTATTGAGCAAATAATTATACATCATATCTCATTGATATCAATGTTGAGCTATTCATACTAGAGCTTGCTTAGTTCCACCGATCAATATTCTGTGACAGAACCCAGCGCGGGAACCAGAATCATTAGTTCTGAATAACCGCAAGAGGTCCTCCCATATCACTCTCCTTACATCATTAGTTCTGAATACATACACTAGGTGAGAGGATCGCGATCGTGGATCTGAATGCGTACACTAGGAGAGAGGATCGCGGTCATGAGAAGAATGTTTGTTTACTGATATATTATATTTATCTATTCATTATTCTCTTGCACTTTATCACTATTAACATAATATTCACTAATCAGATTACATGGATGCGCTCTAACATCTTTATTCAGTTCAACACGTATCCTTTGCTTAGATCAACACTCATTCTCATGAACGGCAGCATGTTCATATCGTTGTATCTCATTCGATGGATGTGGTGTACCAATTCCTCTTCCAAGAGTTTACTTCCGGATAAACATTCACCATGATAGTGCATGAACCTGAACACTCGTCCCGTGTCGAGAGTAGGACTGTGCAAGACAGTATCATCATGATGGAAAGAGTGAATATGTATCTGTTATTGAATCTGAGCTATATTGGTTAAATCTATCTCATTGACAGAAGCAAGTCATCCTCAGATACATAGAGGAATTAATAGACACGTAACGATAACCATTTGGATGCATGCAAATGGGATAATATTGAGAGCGTGTAGAACTAATAGAGAACAATGTTGTTGTATTGATGTATTGTTGCTGAACCCTTAAAGCTATCCAATTGCAACGTCATATGATTAGCTCATATTATTCATACCACAGCTCTTTATTTTATTGAAATAAGTTTGTTTCATTAATGGTGCATTGATGATAATCAATGGGGTGTGAGATAGTGTAATGTATAGCGATCTCTCCATACAATCATTCACATTGAATCTTTTGCAGGAATATATATATATATTTCCTACTCACAACGGAAGGAAGGAATGATCGTGAGTCATTCTCTACCACAATAATTGTTGCTATGACTTTACATCACCATCGAATGAGTGAGGAACAGTTATATACAATCAATTTAATACAACCTTATAAGAGCATCATTCTCATTTGTATTTTCTGAGAATAACTCTATAATTTCCTTAAATGAGCATCCATGTGTTCTGAGATATGTATAAACTAGGCAGTAATCACCACAAACAGGCATTTCACCTTGGATCCTTTTGGTAGAATATACATATTTTCCATTCCCATTTACCTTAAGAAAGTTATCAAAGAGTGAATTATAATCAGAAGGAATTTTTCCTAATGGATCGAAAAACTCACTTGTTATATGTTGCTGAACCCTTAAAGCTATCCAATGCTCACCTTCTGATACAGCTTTTCCTGTATTAACTATAAATATGACAGGATTATCATTTTGTAAAGGAACTGATGGTAATAATTCATATGACATTACTCCACCAAATTCTGGAATATCATTTAGATATTTATGTATTGTCTCACTATCCATTAAAAGTTAATCATGACGTTTCTAGCCTTATCAATATTAAGCATAGCTTCAAAAGAAGCATACGCGACAATTGTTATAGGGTTTTCCAATCCAGAATTGAATCTAACTGTTAACCGAGTGCTTCCCTTTCTTATAGGGTTTGTGAATGATTTCCCCTTACTACCTTCTAAGTCGAGAACAAACAAACAATAACCCCCGGAATACTCTTCAAAGGAAATCGAAGGAGTCTCAGATTGAGAAGGAGGTACGCATTCATATATACTAGAGTATTCACGAGTGTAATGTTTATCTTTAAAGTTTGGAGTGAATGGTTGAATTGGGAACTGACCATCAACCTGATAGCTTAAATAATTAATGTTAAAATGTTGAAAATGATATGGGTTAAGTTCAGAGGAGCCTTTTATTGCTTCAGCTAAAACAAACCCAAGAACTAACCTTTTCGGAATATGATTCTGGAAAAGGTTTTCTCCAATATAATCAAAACTATTTACAGCTACATTGAACGTTTTTATTTCATTTCTTGTATATGGATAAATAGCAGGAGAAGAATTAAGCATCTCTGCATGACTAACAATCAATCCAGGATGGATTTTCACAAATGGAACTGATATATATGCATCCTTAATGCAAACAGAATACCATCTTGATTTTGTAACAGGGGGAGTAACAGGTGGAGTTTCCTCACCTGAGCCTGTTGAAGGAGAATAATCCTCACTTTCAGGTTGTTCATACATTAGACGAAATTCGTCTGAAGCTTGAGTTAGTTTAATATTTATAGGAACTCCGTTAAGGATTAGTCTTTCCTGATCTGCTATGTCTGCAAATAATTTTGTGCTAACACTTAATGTTTTTCCAGAGCTTGTCAATTCTGCTCTACTATACAGTCCTGAATTATCTCTAGATGATACACTGGAGTCCATCACTCCTGCAATATCTTTCTTAAAACCCGTTACTGACAACCAACTTGTTAGATCATTAATTCCATAGCTTAATAAAATGTCCATCATTCCTTTATAAGCAAAGTTGGAAGAAAGCCCTGTCATTGTCTGACGTTGTTGTAAAGATAAGTCCATTTGTGAAAAAATGGATATAGCAGGAATATTCACCAATCCCACAGGATCCTTCGTTAAATCTCCAACAGACTCACCCTTATCATTTAATATTTGAAGGGTTAAATGTAGTCTTGCTTTCTTCAGCATTACATAATCAGAAGAATTATTTGCAATATCAAATTCAATAATGCTTCTAGTTGTTATTGTTCCAACCGGTCTAAATGTTTTATGGTATGTTTCAAGAATTCCAGTTTGAACGGGAGGGATTGAAAAAATCGCCAACTTATCTTCATATCCCTCAGCCGCGCCTTCAGGAACAAATGCCATATTACTTTTTTGCGTACTTTCTTGGCTTCTTAGGTGATACCTTTCTTGGAGATGCGATTTTTCTCTTAGTAGTTGTTTCAATATCTGACTGATTATTATCAATGAGGTGATGCTTAAGTTGAAGCTTTGCTCTTTCTACAGCTTCATGATTTCCAGATACTGTTTTTATATCTCCTCCCCGACCTTTTTGACTTGAATAGAACAATTTTAGTGAATGTTTTCTTGGATCCAAGTTCTTATAAACTTCTGCATTTGGAACATATGGAATATAACCTGCCATTTATGATGATTGTTTTCTAATATGAAGTGTGCAAGATAGAAATTTAGGTTGCTTTATAAAAGGTCGGCCTTCTTTATTTCTTATATATATACGGATTTCTCTAACTTCCCCTTCTATTGCTTTACAATAGTAGGGATTTAGTATCGTTTTAGGTTCATCAATAATCCTTAACAATGGTAAAAACTGGTTATTAGTAAATGAATTATGAGATATTATATCAGAAAAGATGTATAGATCTTGATCCTCATTTTCAAAAGATTGATCCCAACCAATTTCAGATAATGCTATTTCATTATGTTTTAGATGGATAGGATATGGAAATAAAGTGATAAAATCAAAAGAAGAATTTTTCCGAAAAATGGAAGATTTAGAGTCTGATCGTAAAAATAAGAACATATTAACCTGAAATATCCTCAATCATATGCTGAGGCAGCCAACTATTGAACTGATTTGGCCATCCTTTCCACTCAACAATGTATCCTGGTATATTGTTTTCTAATCGAAATTCTACCAACCTCTCTATTTTATAGACCGTGTCATCATTAATATCCACCTTTTGTATTTCATTTCTATAAAATCTCCCATCAATCATTTCATTATCCCATGATTTAAGCTCATACTGTTCTATTTCTTCCACAACTTTCACATTTAATATTATAAACAATTCATCTGTCCAGTTTGATTCATAGATTTTTTTAAATGCTTTTTCATACTTTAAAATCCGAACAATGTCATTTTGCTTTAACGCAATTGAAGGATTTATTTGTCTCGAAACAATTTTCTCAGGTTTTAGAAACTGCTTTTTCCATAGTTGTGGATCATCTGTTAATACAGCCTCACTTGGAGACATCCCAATTGATCTATGATATGAATTATTATATGTTTTTACAAAATCATTTAAAATATCAATCCAATTATGGGATTCTATATTAGATAAATGTTTCATAAATTTCCTTTTTAATGTTCTAATAACACGCTCTGCATAGTTTGACTTAGTTTTACTATTTCTAGCTATTACATGAATAACATCCCAGTCCATAAATGTTTTTTTCACCCATTTATTCACAAATTCTGTTCCAGCATCTGTTCTTGCAACATCACATTTTTTAATTGAAAGCAGCTTATTAATTACTTTTGAGCAAGGTTCTCCTTGTAATGATTTCATTGGAAAACACCATAAGAATCGAGATAGGATATCAATCGCTACTAATATATAAGCATATGATCGGTTTTCATCTTTCCAGTTTCGCATGTTAATAGTGTCCAAATCGAATTGAAAATATTTCCTAGGTACAATCACAGATCGTCTTTTAAATGATTTATTTGTAGATTTAAACAATGTGTATGTCTCCTGAGACTTTAACCAATCTTTAATAGAATCCTTAGAAATACGTTTATTATCCTTTCGAGCTTGTTGATACAACCTATTGACGCTACTATAAGCTGTTTTTTCACCGGGAGTGTAATAAATCTTTGATAGATACTTATCCATTAGATTTCCATAAATGTCTTAACTTTAATATTGACTGACTTATTCGTTTGCCTGTGTATGGGTTATATGTTGATGCTCCGTCTCCTTTTTGATTCTCTTGAAGAATGATCTTCTTTTTTGAAGATGGAATTCCTGGAGGAGGCGGAGGACGAGAATATTCAGAATAAGGTTGAAATCGTTTTTTCTTTTCCCCGCTTCCTTTTATTTTTATTTTCCTTATTGATCTTCTTAATGGAGCATTATCTTCATCAGATTTTTCGGTTCTTTTTAACGGAACATTATCTTCTTCAGATTCTTCTGATTCATCCAAACTTCTTTCCCCTGATTCTGATTGAAGATCCTCCTCAGGTTCAACATTC
This sequence comes from Sthenelais limicola, assembly GCA_942159475.1. Lineage (NCBI taxonomy): Eukaryota > Metazoa > Annelida > Polychaeta > Phyllodocida > Sigalionidae > Sthenelais > Sthenelais limicola. Next base: position 106,884,757 of record OW804096.1, on the reverse strand, counting down.
ACATTCTCTTTAGAAGCAGGGGTTGTGTGTTTATTCTGTTTTATAGAAGAACTTTCATTTTTAGAAGTTTCAGGGTGAGTGGGTGAAATGATGTTCTTAGTTGGTTTAACTTGTTCATCTTCATTTGCTCTACCTTGATCTTTGATATTTATATTAGTTCGAGATGATGGTTGTTGTTTATCAAGAGGAAGAGCTGTAAACTGATCAAATGAAATGATCACCATCTTCTTCATGTTCAAATGTATATAGAAAATCCAACAACTCCTTTTTGATTGTGTAAAGAATATCTAAGAATATTCTGCAATGCTTACTTATTAGTTTCCCTTTAGCAGAAATTGACAAACGAGAGTTAGTAATCTTTTCCAAAATGTTTCTTCGATACTGCTTAAGGTTTGATACACCCTTAAATATCTCGGAAAAGTTTAAAACGTTTTTAAATATCTCATCCAATGCTCTTATTTGACCCTTTGTTGCTGTATCAAGAAGTGCAGTTGCCTGTGTCCTGCTTGGAGTATTTAACAGAAGTAGCATATATCCAATATTTTGTTTAAGATGTTCCGACATATTTTGCAGGTTTAACCAATTTCATCATAGCCTTCTTCATCATAGCTTTCACTATCAACAGACTGATCTGCATCACATTCTATCCTAGAAAGAAGTGGTGCTTTTTCAGATCGTTTTATCCTATTTATTAACGCCTTCATCATAATCGGAGCTCTTTTTACAACCTCTAGGGCATCGTTGCATCTTTCAATCACATTTACGATTGATTGTTTGTCATGAAATAGGTTTTCTGCACATCTGGTTATCCTTTTGTTCATTTCAACTTGAAAGTCATTGATCTGGTTCACATTTTGGATTTGACGAAACGCGATATCGCAACTTGAGGAGTGTAAGAAATGTTCGAATGCAACATTGTCCTCCTTCTTCCAAGAATGAAGTATAATACCACACTTATAGCATTTAACATTATCATTCTGTCCAGTATAGAAAAATCCGTTTTCAATAAGATCTGATGCTTGAATATATGTATTATTCCAACTAGAGAAAGATGAGTCCCTTTCCAGGATATCTGCATATCGAGACATGTTGAAGTGTTCCTCTCAATAATGAATTAGTAATGAATTAGCATTCATCCCTTCCCTTTATATACATAATAATTAAATGTATACAACTAAAAACTCATTAGGAAATATATTTGTTTTTAATTTGATATTGCTATGATTATGAGGGCATAAGTCAATAATTAAATATGAATATGGTTTCAATGTTGCATCTACATAAGCATCAACAAGTTTTGCTCCCATTCCTAATTGTCTTCCAAGTGTAACAATTTGTTGAACATCTCTGGGATTCTTAAAAAGAATTAGATACATACTATTTAAGTTTATACATCGACTGTACTTTCCTTGGCAAAACATGTTTTGATTTATATATATAACTGTTATATTTCGATGATGAGATTCCCTAGTGAACAAATGTTGCATTTTTTCATCTTTAACAACCTCATCCATGAGATCATCTAATATAAGAAGTGTGTGTCCTTGCGGAAGTTCCATATTTTCAATATCCGGCAATCCTTTTACAAACTCCACATCTATCATTCCATCAAAACCATCTTGCCACGCACCATAGCAATATATCACTTTAAGTGGGGGACTCTTAAAACAAATATTCTTATGTTGAATAAGTTTCTTCACGAAGGAACTCTTTCCGCTTGAGGTTGCGCCAGATATTGAAATGGTTGCTGGAGAATGAAAGATATAGTCCTCAATTTCAATTTCCATATTATATTGTGTTCCTGAACATAGAATTTGATCTATGTCTACATATAAATAATACTTGAACTTAAATAGAGATACAGAATAAGACTCAATCATTCAGATGTAATTTATTCACATAATTAAACAATATCAATCATTTGATGAAAGATTATGATACAATTAATCCATTTCTTTATTTGTACATATAACACAAACATCCAATTTCACATCAACATTTCTTTGTCTACAAATTGAACATCTTTTTGCACATTCTCCTGACATTTCTATTTCATTTAAATACTTACTTCTTATTTCCTGCCACAATACTCCAATCATATTTCTTCCCACATATTCTTCTTTTGTTAAAAGAAGTGCAACCTTTGAACAAATACCAATTCCCCAATGATATTCATTTTTATTTGGATATATTATACTTCTTTCTCCTGTTCTTAGAAGGATTTTTCTAACTTGATTAACAGCTCTCATTTTTAATAATAGAACTTCCTCCATAACATCATTCATTATCTGAATCCATTTCATCGAAATGAAATGTTTTGCAATTAAACTCTTTACTTGAAAATGTGTTTTTGATAATGCAATATCATCACTCAGTTTTAGATCATTATGAAATAATGCAAACCTATAGTAAAATAGTTGCTCTGAACAGAAAAACTCTCTTTCATCATATATAAGTAAGCATTTGTATCTTGGATTCAAAGGATCCCATTCATTATAAATGATATAATTGTTATTCTCCTTCCAAGGAGATAATGTTATTTTAAGAGGAGATGTAGTAATTCCATCTGAATGAACTATTCTCTTACAATAAAAATAGGAGAACCCAGTCTTTCTTTGTGAGTATGTAAACATTGTGTTTTCATGATATCTAATTCCCATATTCTTACATTCAATGTCTGATTTATTATTTAGAACATCAGAATATATATTAAATGGAGAAGCTAGCTTATTCTTATTTACTCCTTTACAACTAAACTTGTATTTGTCCCCATCCTTTAAAACATATGTTTTACTGCTCAGAGCTATTATCTCACTTCCAGTTGCTTCCTCCTTCATCACTCCTGGTAAGCGAGAATCAAACTTATTATGTTTTGTGCAACATTCCCGTAAAAACCATACCGGTTTTTTATCATCACCACACCTTCTAAATATGAATGATAAAAACTCTTCTCTCTTCTCAGGATGAACACACTCAAGGATTGTTTTAGAAGATATTGATATGTACGCACTGTCTGTATCCATGGTTACATAGCAGAATTTACTTCGATCTATAAAATAATCCAAACAATCATAATAAAATGAAAGCATCTTCAACTTCGCATATTGGAGAATTGTGAACCCAATATAAATTGGCATATCAAGTATAATCTTCTTTTTTGAAGATTCTATTTCATAAAAGCTATCACCCATTTCTGTTATCTTTTTAAACTGTGGAGCATTAACTTCAAATAGAGCTTTTCTTTTATCAGATGTGTATGAGATCATTGTATGTCTTTCCTTTTGGATTATGACCCCGCCGTAAGCCGAATTTCCTATTAACTTCATTGTGTCAGCTATCATCTTTTTATGCGGATCCATATCACCTTCCCTACGAGCATTTGTTACATCAACCTCAAATGATTTAAAACACGATGAAGGGATAAACTCAATAACTTGATAAACCTTTGTAACCTCTAAACCATGTGCGATATACCATTTTAATAATGGAGTAGCTATTAATATCTTTTTAGCTCTCAACCCACTTATTAATAATCTTCTAGGCTTCATTGACAATGAATGTGAATCAATATGCGAAAGCATATGCTCCCCAATATCTTCCATGTTCACATCAACTGTTGAGAAAAACGGACACATTTCCCCAAAATATTCTTCTGGAGATATTTTCTTTTCTTTCCCTTTTGGCCATACCCTTGGAATCTGAACATCAATCTCAGCTGCACCAAATAATTCTCCTTTCTCAATTGATTCTATAATAACTCTTTCTTTTGTAGTATTTCTGTGTCTCCTATAAAACTCAGGATAGAATGATTCAGCAAATGTACTAAGTTCGCTATTTGTTCCTAACTCATGTCGAAACTCACACTCCTTTTGAATTCGAAGCTGATATCCCTCCTTTACTAAGTAATCGTTTCTAAATTTTGTTCTTACTTTTGCTTGGATCCTTCTTTTTTCATCCATCTTTCCCTGAAGACATTCACATCCATGAAAGAAACAACCCTCAAACTCTAGGAGTAAATTGGTCTTGGCTTCATATCCATCACAATAAAAGGGACCCACCCTTTTTTCTGTTCCGCTTTTAGCAAAATGGAATATATCTCTTTTTTCTTTGAATGCAACCCACTCCAACCATATTGAAGCGATAAAGTATTTTGAATGCTTTTCTGGAGCAAAGAAATTCCGAGATTCTCTACGAATAAACATACCTGTTGGCATACTTTGACTGATGCACCATAGGTATAGTGCATTTGCATCAAGACCAACTATGCGCTTGCATATCTCTGAAGAATCAGGACGAACATTTGTCTCATGTTCCTTCTGATATCTACAAAAAACAATTGCAGGTCCTCCCACTAAGTTTCTTTTATATGTTAGATATAAATCCTCATCATTACTTCCTAATAATGGAAATATTACTCCATTATCACTGGCTGATTTAAATAGCATCTGTCTTGCTATTCCTGGAGCTGAAAATGAGCATTTGAATAAGTCTAACCCTCTCTTGTGATAGAAATGCTGAAGTTTTGATACAGCCTCAACGAAAGGAGAAACGTCCATTTTGTTATAATATGACAACAAGTCAGACAATTTCATCATTTTTTCCTGTTCCCATAGTAGTTTTAGTTCCTCATATGCTTCTTGTGGAATATTCTCACCTTTTAAAGAAGAGTAAAATGATTCATAGGGAGGGAGAGCTGTTTCTTCTAACCTCTCTGCTGAATCAAGATAATCATAACAAAAATAGCTTTTAGACTGGTTTGTATCATATGCTGCCAAAAACTTTGCATATGAGAACCCCGGAGCAATATATTGACAGATATCTAGAAATCTAAACTTTCCTGTAGATATTGCCATATATGCATTCGCTTTTTTAATAACGAATGATCCGTTTTCACTTTTCTTAAAGGTTTGGTTTTGATTGATTTGCTTTAACAGCTCAACCTTTAAAACATTGATGTCATATCTTGCAGAATTAAATCCTAAAACTGGTAGCTCTTCAATGTAAACCTCAAATTCTTCATGTATTCTATCTAAGTATTTTCTTATTTTATGAAAAGCGCTTACATTGTTTGTTCCTTCTCTCTTTCCATCACTTAATGGTAATTCCTTCTCCTCTTCCATTTCATTTACGGTTTCGCTCTGCTCATGATTAAACTCTTCTTCATATTCATCATCCTCTTCTACTCTAACATTCACTTCATTGTTTATCTCTTCCTCATCATTATTATCATTAAAAGAAGGAAACCATGCAGCATCTGACTCTTGTATTAAATACTTCTCCTTTAGATCTATAAGTTGCTTAATATATGGAGCAAATCTTTCCTTCTTTGCATGTGCTAGGTGTTTCTGAATATCAGATAAATAGGAAAGCATCTTAAATGTGAGACTCTGTAAATTGTTATCAATAAAACAACAAGCATCTTCGAATCCTTCAACATTAGAAGCAACTGCCACAGAAATTGCAGTATGCTTTTGGGTCCATTTTAACTTTGGAGCATTTCCAGCATCAACTTTTTCCAGTATTGATTCTATATCAAATACTGCAAACTCCTTAAAAAGTCTTTCTTCTTTTGGAACATTGATATCTAGGTTTTCCAACTTATTAAAGATTGATTGAGGAGAGGAATAATATCCCCCCTTATATTTAAATAAGGTACGGGCACCACACCTACGAATGTGCACCTTATAATTATGTATCCTGTAAAATATCCTTTCACATAGATCACATGCAAATTTCTTAGCATACGTCTTAAAGTTATTAACGTATGAAAGATGGTTCTTATACATATTTAGATACATAACATTTGAGTAATTTGTTGTTGGTTTGTACCTCAAGACTACCACATCATCTGGTAACAGTTCATAAACATAAACTGAAATATTAAAGCATCTTTCAAACTCACGTAAATCAGAGAGAGATAACCCCTTAAAGTATTTTGGGTTTCTTGTCAAGTTTCGGGAATCTACATTTAAAATATGTTCCCTATATCTTTCATATAAAACTTTGCAGATGCTTCCATTCGATGCTCACATTTATTATGAATAGCTAAACACCGAAATGCACAAAGATTGTCTGAAAATGCATTCCGTTGATTATCAGCATCAAGTCCAGTGATTGATGTTTTATTCTTTAAATAATCTGGTAAAAAACCCTTCCCGAGTACATAATTGGATTTTGTAACATAATATGCTACATTTGTAATCATTACTGATCGCCATTTTGTATTTGGTCTATTTGTTAAAAAATATTGATCTAAGTCTATATTCCCTATCCTTTCCTTTAATTTCCCAACATCTTTATGGTTATCAATCCTAGCAGGAAATTCAAACAGAGTACTATTTTTATAGGGAATAAAATATCTATACTCTCCATTCTGAATATCCTGTAAAATAACCCCAAAGGCTATGTTTATCCGAAATGAATGATCTTGTTCCTGATATATATGTCGTATATGCTCATCTAACTCCATCATTCCATCAACTAAGTTATTTGTAGGAAAGTTATATGTTGACACAATTTCTCCTATTGAATGAGAAGATAATATATGAGGTTTATTTGATAATATTGTTTCCTTTAAATCCTCATCTTCATCTCCTGTTTCATCTTCTATCCATGGAAAATCATCTCCCCACGGGAAGTCCCTGTCAACCTTACCAGAACCATGCTGAATCCCTTGATGTCTGTATAAATGTTTTCTTGAATCAAATACCTGATCACATGACTTGCATTGAAATCTTGGAATAAGGTGAATCTTTGCATGATTATCATTCTCCTGTTTTGTTTTACTAATATGTCCACATACATTGCATGTGCAAAGAATGCAATCATGATTGATCCTTTCTCTTTCTGAATTAAACTCCTCCCCACAATCACACGAGGGTTTCTTTTTTCCACAAATATCCGCATGCTTCATAAAGTTTCTCTCTGAATTAAACACCTCCCCACAATCACAGGTTGGTTTCTTTTTTCCACAAAGATCCACATGCTTCATAAAGTTTCTTCTATAACGAAATGATCGTTGACAATTAGTGCAACAAAAGGATTCATTTCGTGATCCATTCCGTTTTCTTGCTTTTCCAACACCCTTCCTTTTTCCTTCGCTTCCCCCACATCCTGTTTGGTTTTGATGTGATGATAAAACAAGTTGATCAGAAGAAGTATAAGCCTCTTGATCTTGAACAATTGTTATATTATTACTGATTTCTCCGCTCGTGTGTGCAAACTGATGCTGAGTTTGTGCACTTTCATACAATAAATGTTGCTCTGGAGGTGATAATGATGGAACAGAAACAAGGAACTCTTGAAGTATATTATACTGAAAGCAAGAAACAAATGAACTCATTAATATATATCAATAGAAATAATATTTATAGTTAAGTTGGACTATCATTCTTCCTTATAAATCATCACCAAATCAACCTACACTCTTAATATAAATATGAACAAATATTGACTTATCTCACCTCTAACTCTTCTTTTTTCTTTATAACCATTTCTTCTTCCTCCGAAATGTTGTTTCCTCTTATATACTCCAATAATGCATCCATATCCTTTATTTGCGAAATTTCATGTTCACGATTCCTTTGAATTTGCTCATTTCCCTATGAAGAAAGTACTATAATTACCACAAATATAACACAGAAATAATAATCATAATGGAGATAATACTATAATATAAATATATATATATATATATATAAAGAAATGTGAATATGATTAATATTAAAGTCTCACCTTTGTCTGATATTGCAATATCATCTCTTTAACCCTTGGATGGTTTAACAGATTGTTGCTGCTTGCCCAAGAAAATAGACATTCAACATCTTGAAAAAGATGAAGATATAACTCTATTTCCTCTTCAGAAAATGATATCGAAGCCATTGTTCCTTTCTCCTATTGATCATTATTGAAACAGTCTCAATTTATATATATGTAGCTCTTGCACCATCACTCATCTAAAAATAGATGCTTTGTTCATAATCCCATACTCTCCCACATTTGATTGCACCACATTAACCATGTGACCTATACATCTCATTCTGATTGGATTACATTAACCAGCTGACCTGAACATCACATTCTGATTGGATCACATTAGTATGTGACTCACCATACACTGGACAAGCATGACAAGCATGTCATTCTTACTTCCGACCCTGTCTATGTCACACCTTCACTCCTCACCTCTCCTCTCTACATTACTCCAGTTAATAATAATTATCATGCTGAGTCATAGGAATATCATACATGATGATGCTAAGCCTTGATCTTATCAATCATATACCCAATAAATAATCTATAAATAAATGTGAGTCATCTTTAAAACTCAGAAACTAAATACCCACTAGATAACTTACAGTATACTACTAGGGCTTTACTTATGACTTTATTGCATTTGTTATCTTTAATTAAAGGTGCACAGTCTCTATAACCCACTAACTGACACTATAAACCAGAGCTAGATATTAACAACTGTATTACGTAGACAACGACGTAGACAACAGACTACGGATCAAATCCTTAGTCTTTAGCAGGGTAAGAGGACGGAATGGAGAATCGCTAGAGCTAACATGCACCAACATAATACCGCTAGTAATTCCAAATTTCAATCTGGGAGGTATAGTGGAGCAGCAATGAGCCCAAAAATATGATTTAAACAAACTCAGATTTGAGTTGGGGATAAATCTTTTATTGCTTGCTGACGTGACATAATATTACATAACACGAAAAATGGAGTTCATAAAGTTGCTGTTATAAGGTCCATTGAAGTTGCATAATATTACGTAATAGTTTAATAATGTCATGTCTTGCTGGTTACATATCCAGAATTTGTAACCTTGTTTAAACAATGGGAAGTCCCATGTTTAATTAATTATTGTAATTTCATTATACAGATCAAGGTGTCCCTTGGGAGTCCACCTGACACGGCTATGCCGGGTATAAAATGCTGTGTATCAGATATTAATAATATATATTTGATAATTAATAATTAATTAATTAACCAATTAATTAATTGGGGGTCTGACGAGGTCGGCCTTAATTAGGTCATTGACCGGATGACCTTGGCCTATATTTGCACTGACCTGGCCTTAAGTTTTCCTTTGCTTGAACACAAGAAGACTCTGTGTCCTTTCCTTGACCTATGGTTTCTTTGGTGGAGTAAAGGAGGATGGTGGTGGGAGAGAAAAACTTGTGCGTTGCGATTGCACGTCCACTTGCTTGTGTGACTTTGCTGAGAATGCGTTTGAAACTCCAGCTAGCTGTTTGGGCCCGGAGTAACTCTCCCGTGATTGGCCCAGTTGAGTTGTTTCAATGGTTAAGCCCAACGGACGGATGTGTCAACCTAGGCCAAGGAGACTCAGCGTTTGGTTAACATACATTAAAAGATTTTTAATTCCCCGTACCATGCATGAAAAAACACCACCACACTCTCCCGCGCACCGTACCCGGGCGATACGGAGCGGCGAGCTTTTTCGTCTTCAGTGTGACGATTTTTGTCTACCGAGCACCACAAACGCTACTGGTGAACTGTGGTGACGAAATTGCGTGAACTTCTGATACGAAAAACGGTCATTTGAATCACGAAGACGAAATATGATATGCTCCGTATTCGCGCTCCGTTTTTCGTATTGAGTTTTGAGAACTACATAGGTACAGAAATGTCTAAAGAATTTTTTAGAAAAAATAAAATTCATTGAATCTCTACAATCGTTGGTGTACATATAGCAGGGTATATGAGCATAATGCATGTGAAGTTTGGGAAGGCTGGGACTAATATTTCGATTCCTACACCTATGTTTCAGATACTTATATTTTCCCTATCATTTTGCCTTATTTCGGCCTCATTAAGCAAATACATGTTTTCTTCAAAAGTCAATGGTAGGCCTATGGGTGTGATCTAAATTGCGCATATAATGCGCATTCAAAATCACGCCTAAATACTCGTTATAAAGCAGCCGCTCACTCACCTAGCATTCACACTTACTGTCACGCACCTGACACGCCATTCTCTGACACTCACACTGACTCTCTAATAGCAAGTCAAATTAAGATTAAGAAACCCTTACACACAAAGCTAAATGATGTACACCTATTTATATGACTATGAGGAATAAATCCTCCAGAAACAGGAACATTCCAATAAAGAAATCCTGTGAATGAATTACTTTGAAAAATATTGATATATAATAATGATATAAAATGCATTTTATATTGGTTCGAACGACTTGATGCGGCCGACGGAAATAATTATTTACGAAGAAAGTAATAGCCTGATTATAAATCTGAAAACATGGCTGTCTTCCTGACATTCATGGGGTTCGGGGATAATTTTTATATTCAGATCAGACGCATTTTGAGGGAGTTATGAGCTATCTAAAGCAGAAAGAAATATTGTTGAGTTTTTTTTCTATTCTGGCACATTTTCCTGTAACTCATCACACATATACCTGGATATATTCAATATATATTCATGAAAAAAAACATTCCCTGCTCTTCCTCTCCTTTCCCGCCCATCTCTTTCTTACTTTCTTTCAATTGCAATCCTCCTGTCTGCCTCTCCCCTCTTTCTCTTTCTGTCCTTGTCTCTGTTTCTCTCTCCCTCTCTCACACACACACTATTATCATCCAGACTGATTCCTTGAGGTCTTACACACAGCTGGTTCTGTGGTGTAGTGGTTATGATGCTCGCTTGTGAACCCCAAGGTTCTTAGATCGAACCCAAGCATGGGTAAGTTTTTTTTCTCTGTTTGGTTCTACTCATCGTCATAGACCAATGGTCACGCCAGCTTGTCTGTCACTGGCCGGCCGGCCGGCCGTAGGGGTCTAAGGGATGAGTAGACTAATCCTTTAGCTTTCCCAAGTACGAAAAACGGGTACGAAAAACGCTGTGACGAAAAAAATCGTATCAAAAGTGGGGACAAGAAATTCGTATCCAATTTCGTATTGCGCGGATACGGCGGGCGGGAGAGTGCATGGGTCATATATCAAATCGAAGCTTAGAACCTCGGCTATAAGGATCTGTGACATTAGGTGCTCGCAGTGTGGGACGTTTTGGGCAAATTGCCAAAATTTGAAGGTACCATGGAAACCGTTTTTCAGCTAAATTTGGCTAGTAGCATAGTAATTCAGGAACATTACTCCAATGTTAGTCTTAGCCCAGAAAAACATTCTGTAATCCTACATTTTGGGTATCTAATAGAGGACAACTCAGTCAACAGATCCTAAAAAAAATATTTCTGAGGACCCAATTCTACAAGAGTAATTGTCATTTTTGTGATATTACCGCAGGAAAAGTAATGCATTTTATGGGATAATTCAACTGATTAGGTGTGAAAAAGGGGAAAATATAGTTAAAAATGAATAAAATGGGAGGATTTTGGGGCAGAATGTTGAAATTTAGGGTATTGGACAATTTGAGTATGTATACCCATTTAAAAAATGTATAGTGTGTAGCGGAATTTTGAGTTTTTCACTTGTGACCATGGCAACTGAATATATTTTTGGAATAAATTTAGTTATTTTTTAATCATGACATGAAATAAAAACCACTGATACTAGCTTCATGAAATTTTCCACACATACAAAGACTAGTGTGGGCTGTCAATTGGTAAAGAATGCTTGACCTTGGATGAGGTCAAGGTCATCTATTTCAAGGTCGAAATATGGAGTTTTCAATATTTTTCAACAAATATTGAAAAACTCCATATTTCGACCTTGGAGAAATGACTTTGCCCTTCATCCAAGGTCAAATTCCCTTGAGAAATCAATGTATGTGTGTAAAGTTTCATGATGGTAGGTTATATGGTTGTTATTTTATAAACTGATTAAAAAATGACTAAATTCATACAAAAAATATATTTGGTTGCCATGGTAATACGTGAAAAATTCAAAATTTAGCTTTGCACTATACATTTTTTGAATGGGCATACTCAAATTGTCCAAAACAAGCCCTTGCCGCTTTAAGTTAAGACAGTCAGAACTTATATAACTGGTATATTGACAAGGTATATTGACAGTCAGTCAGGACTTATATAACTGGTATATTGTTCTATCTAAAGTGGCCAATTAAAAATTAAACTGGTATATTGACAAAATAAACTGGTATATTGACAAGGTATATTGGTTATCAACCACTGGGGAAAGAGAGACATTTCACTGAAGGGAAGAATAATTATCGTAAATACCTTGATACTGCCATTACTTTTATATGTCGCTATAATTCTATCGAGGTAAAAGAGAGTATTATATCAAGTGTCCAGAAAAAGATTGAAAAATTTGTCTGGAGGAGTGATCACTTCAAAGTAGCGAGAGGTTATCTATGCAAAAACACGCCTGAAGGTGGCCTTAAACCTCACAATGTTAGAGCTAAATTTGCAGCGTGTAAAATGAAATGGATACAGAGAATGTTAAATGACCCAGATGGAAAATGCTTGGCACTGCTGTGAGAGAATGTTCCGCAACAGGTGCCGGATTTTTTCAGAGTAAGAAGCTTGTCCAATCTGAAGTTATCTGATTTCTATACAGGACTGTTCGAAAGCCTGGCATAGATTTTATGGGAGTAAAGAATCCTCTGATAAGAAAGCAATCCTGTGAGAACTTTTATGGGAAAGTAGTATTTTCAAATTAGAAAGATCTATCCCCGGAGCAAAGTTCTGGAAGGAATAGGGTTTGAGAACGGTGGAACGGAGGATATTGTTGACTTAGAGGCAAATAAGATAAAGAGCGCTGAAGCTTTCAAAATTCAATTCGGCTTAGTCCTAATTTTCTTGAAGAAGGGATTTTAAAAGCCAAAATAACTAGAGAATGGTGGAAGATCCTGAGAGATGAGTCAACAATGTCTCCTGCCAAAGAACTTTTCTGTCAGATAGGTACGGAGAAAATCAATATGTATACCGCCTCTTCGAGTCTTCGAGTGTTTTTTATGAGGCTAAAAGAGCATGTACGGACAAGATAGGTGACAGAAACTCAATATGGGTTAAATGGTTTATGGACAAAGGTCTAGATATTTCCGGTATTGACATCAAAACATATGGTATGAGATACCTTATTTTTGTACAAGAGATGTGTTTTTTGCCCTGAGGTATACGATCTTTTTCACTTTTTCATTGATTGTCATCACGCTTGTCAGTTCTGGCAAAACTTATTTAATTGGGCCAAGGGAAATGAGCACCTCCAGTGTGAGGCACTTGAAGAAATAAATGCGGTCTATATGCTACTAGGCATCCCCAGTAAGGAGGACCCATATTACATCCTCAATTATATTTTACTTTAAACATCTTGTATTATTCCACAGGAATTGAAGGAATATTTCATTACCCCTATCCCTAAATCAGGGAACCTACGTCTCTTTGAGAAATGTATTCAAGACATGTCACACTACACCAGGCTGGCAGAGGGAACTAATATGAAAGTACCTCACCCTACTATAGAAAAATTCAGAAAAAGCCTGCATGTTCTAGGCCCAACCATGTGGAATAATCTTAGTCAGAGAGAGAAGGCTCTTCCATGGGCTAAATTAAAAAGTCATCTTGAAAATAAGGAGAATTGGATGCTCAGGTAATGTGGGATATAGAAAGTTGCATGTTATGCTAGTAGCAATAGCTGCCAAATCTCTTCATTGTGACTAAACTGAACTAGATGTATAATTTAGGGTGGAATGGATCAACGGTTTGCTTTTATTCTGTTATAGTGGACTGTATATTTATGTAAATTTTATTGGGCAAAAAAGAACTTGGAAATGTGTCATGTGGATTACTCAAATGTTGCGATCTATAATACGCAAATCTGGCGTGTCAAGTAAATGTTTAAAGAAAGTGTTAAATTTGTAATCGTATATAAATTAATTACTACTCTCATTAAATATGTATTGTATAATGAACATCTCTAGATTAAAATCACATATTATATTGTTTTGAATTGATGGATGAGAATTATCACAGCTTGTGAAACTTCGATCAATGAAATTTTTAAAAATATTTTTTTTTACAGAAATGGTGAATGTATAATTGTCTTGTATTCTTAGTCTTGTATTGTATTCCCGTTGGTAATTCCCATCGGTCTATGGTAGACGATGTGTCCATACACTATTTTATCAACGGGCCTTAGAGGATATGGTGGTAAATAGAGACCGTGTGGTTAAAAATTTCCCTCGGCCTATAGTAAAGCACATCCTGATACAGTATTTTGATCAGACGGTCTCAAGTAGAAGGCGTACTCGTAATGTGCCTATATAGTATACTACTTATGTACATCGTTTAATTTCTTTTTGGTAATAGAGTGAGACGTGGAATGTGGATGCACTTAGTACCGAATCTCGTGCAGAGAATAGAGATGTGGAGGAGAAAGATAAAAATGTCACTAAGGGTTTGTTACAATGTCTTTTACGCTCATTCTGCAGTCTGTGATTCGAAAAGTCTTGTTATTTGTATTCCAGTGTAACGTTAGTATTAGCAGCAGTAAAGTCAGAGGGAATTATTTGATTTTCATTTCGCCGTTGGCTTTGCCCCTTTTTAACCATCTTCCCCAGGCCTTATAGTGTTAGATACAGGCCCCAATTACACGTATAATACACAGCTAGATTCTAAATATCAATTTGAAGCTAGGCAACCTTTCGAAGATTGACACATTGACTGATGGCAGCAGATTTCTTGCAATTCCAGTGATTCCCCCATATAATTTATTTCTTTGTATCTCCGATATAGATCGAATTGCCGATACTCAGGGTCCTGACGACATTGATCTTCAGATAAGTGTTAACTTAAAGAGTGGAGATGGGTTTTCTGGTGGAAACCAACTTGGCATAGCTGACGGACAACAATGTCTCCCCCGCAGGGTGAATAATTTCTTTTCTTAAAGAATCTCCTAAGCAAAACATGCGATAACGCTATACTTTGAGCTGACTCCAATTAAGTATTTCTCTTCCTGTCCAGAAAACCACATTAGGACATCGCGTAGAAGAGGAATTTGAAAGACGGAGGATCTTCCGTCAGAAAAGGCGAGCAGAGACTGCTGGTTCCATATGTGGCTTGATGGATTCCTCCACTGGGAAGGGGCTTCAACTCTCATTGCCCTTCCACGCACTTAATGTAAAGGTACCAGAAGATTGCATTAATTCCCGGTTGCTTTTTTTTATATTGAGAAGTCGTACAAAGAGACTAGGGGATTCATATTTTCAGGTTTTGTTTTTATTAACACTGGTTTGGTCCTAACAAACATAGAAAAGAATAAACAGAAACAGAGGAAAGGTGATATCAAGTTAATGGGTGAGATGATTATAGGATGTGGAGTGATGAAGGACTTGTATTTAAAAAAGACTGCTTTAATATAAGTATATGCTACAGCTTTATTCTTATAAAGTTTCTGAGGTATCAAACGGAAATCAAATCGAATTCATGAGAATAGGGAGAGACGGCCTCCGCTCATCTGGTCACGTGACAGTGCATCCACACTTCTAGGAACGAACTGATTTTGTGCAATTTTGAACAATTAATCATATATAATATTAAAATCCATATCATAGAATATATTCATAATGAACATGAGCAACATTTCCGCAACATTTATTGCCTAAAATCGACAGTAATGCTGAGATTTCCCCCATTGTTTACTTTCACCCCACTGCTGGGCAGTGGACCGGTACTTGGGGGACTCTGGCCCTTGACGACCATAGCAACCAAGCTTAAAATCTCCAACTTCCCCCCTCGATTTCTTAAATTGTACACAATTGTCAGAAAAACGGAACCAGCGACTGCAATGTATGAACAATACTTGATATATACATGTATGCTCATAGCATTTTGACCCGTTTATGTATGGTTTCAAAGGGGTTGAAAACAGGTATTTTAGCGTCAGCGCCTATGGGACTCAGCTGGTGTATTCACCCGAGTTTTTGCCGCCGATCGTAGCGCCACCTGTAAATACCCGGATTCTCGTCTCAAAGAATGTTAGTTATCATTATGGTCCATTTCTTCAAGCCTGGCACTTCGTAGATTGTTGTTTTTGTGCACTCTCGCATTACTTACTGAGTTCACGATAATGATTTGTCCACAACTCTTAAGGGATTTCGGCTTCACATATTTTGTTTGCTTTGGAAAGGCGATGATACGGGTGTTTGCATTCTTAAATTGCTGTAAGAATGGAAGGATGTACCCCATGACTTGAGTGGCATAGAAATAGTTCATGATCGATCTTAGCTATTTGTACGATATACACATGTTTACAAAAGACTATATCGAATAGCGTGCCAGTTAAGGTGACTCAGTAGTGATTTTGATTACTGATGAATTTCTCTAAAATTTTAACCAATGATACTTGACATGAAATAATGATTATTGAGTGAAAACAAATATAGGTCACCAGGCTATTTTTCATGCTATGGCAGTATGGAGATAGAAATAATAAATCATATTTGAGTAATTTTACTACATTTGATTAATTTATTAACATAATTCGTTTAAAATGGTTCTGACATGAATTCAGACATCAAATTTCACCCAGACATTCAACATATATATACTTATCATCAAATAATTTTTTCCCCTCACATCCTGAGTTAGCCCCCTGGAAGCCTCCTTGTGGCAGTATGGGGCACTAGCAAAATTGACTTTGGCTGATGACATTCAGCGTTTTTTAAAAAAATGAATATTAATGAAATTTAATATGAATGTAGATACAGTATTTGCTACCTCATACACAAAAAATCTGGATGGCTTTCCAGGCTAAATTTTTCTATATTACAACTTATTTCTGAGAAAAAATGGGGAAAAAATGAAATTCCTGATTAATATTTGATTTGAACAAAAATGGCTTCATAATCTTGATGAAATTCTATATGGATACAGCTATCGTAATTACTAACGTGCACACAAAACATCAGCATGAATTTCCAGGCTGAATGTTTTAATGTTACAACTTAATTATGAGAAAATTGGCTAAAAATGAGAAAATTCTGATAAATATTCGATTTATACACATATGGTTCTATAAATTTTAATGAAATTTAATATGGATGTAGGGACCGTAGATAACTCCCACACCAAAAATCAGCATCAATTTTCTGGCTGAAATGTTTATATCAAGACTTAACATACATACTTTGTGTGCATAATGCTGATATTCCCTGCTATATGTATTGAATACACATTGCGTGAAAAATGGCAAAAGTTGTAACCCGCTACTCACGCTAGGCATTGCCGCGCACCCCGTTACATAATCACTACTGAGTCACCTTAAACAAGGTGAGGGTATAGAGAAAATACGGCTTTTTCGGATGTTGAACTCCACTGAAACTTGAATAATATTCGTAGTTAAAGATAGATTGAACTTGAACACCAAAATGTCTTTTTTAGAAACTGACATTGTTCTCAATTCACATGAGTAGTATTTATGACAAGATCAGTGTCAGCCATATCACTTTCAATATTTTTCTTCTTCAGCCTTTAGATGATTTCCTTCTGCCAGATCATATAACACCCTCTTACCTTACGCCTATGACGGCCGGTGCTCCGATGCCAGGGGCAAAGCCATTGGTGAAAACTCACATTTCATCCACAGTAGCGGATGATAATTATCTGCCCACATCAACCCACAACAATAAAGATCCCACAAGGCAGAAATCTGGGAACTCGAAGGACATCGCAGTGGAATACAATGGCTCTGCTTCTGGCAGTTCAGCCACACTGATGAGCAGTGAAGTGTCGGCCAGGTCTTATCGACCATAATAAGTACTGATGGTCATTTCCGTGATTGACCTCAGATAAATAAATTGGAAGAAGTCGCAATAGCTAAAATATAAAGATGCTAGGTTTCTTCAAAATTTAATGTGTTGCTGTATCCAACTAGCGATCTGTATCTACCATTGAGACCTATGTTACAATGAATTAGACTAGTAAATTAACTTGATGGCGTGAATAGATTTCTCTGAGTTTATCTAACTTTTTAATACTGTATACAGTATTAAAAAGTTCCTCCATTCGCCTATTAACATTTAGTTGTGTGTCTCGATCAGCACATTTACATTTGACCTGGGAGTATTAATATAGGCAGAACTTTGGACCATGTCTTCTTAGCAAGAAGCTGCCCGAGTAAGTTTTTTTGTTTTTTTTTAAAGGTTTTATTCAACAATTCCTGCCGTCGGGGCTTCTACACTTCTAAGGCAAAAAAACATGTCTCCCTTTATATTTTGTATTTTTTTTGTATTTTCTTCAATTTTCTCCTAACACTTTTCGCTTAAGGCACATCTCGGTAATCACCTCGGAACCTTTTGAGGTTGTTTAACTCCATGAACTATAACATATTTTGACATACTTTCGCCCGAGTAAATTTTTAAATGACTTCTATAGAGATCTTTTTAAGATCTGGAATAAGGTCTATACTAAACATGAACCTCAGGAGGCATATCAAATCAAGAAAGAAAGGCTATGGTACAATAAATTTATTACTCACAAAAAGAAAATGATTTACAGACCCGAATGGGAAGAAGTGGGTATTACATCAGTGGGAGACATCCTATATGAAAATGGTAACGTCATGACATATAAAGATATTGCCTTATCCTATCACTTCAGACCATCCTATTATCATAGACAGGCAATTCCAAAAAAATGGTTAATTACTAGGTTAAAAGTTGATCTAGACGAACAGATTAATATGTTAAGATAAAAATAAATGCTTCCAATGTATTAAGAGTCAACCCTAAGAGATATGTATTTGAAATGAATGTGTATATCTAACGAATTCACCAGATCTAAGAACAGAGGCGCCACCTGGTGCCTAACCCTTATATCTGTAACAAATAGTGAAGCGTACGGGTCGTTCCCATGCCAAGTCGCCATCTGGCGAAATAAACGAACAATATTATGACAGAACTAGAAGTAGTATAGCCAAGAAGGAGAGGTTAACGGAGAATGTTTTTAATTTAAAAATACTTTATTCTCATCCAGAATTCATATGATTATGTGTGAAGACTAATAGAAAATCCTTGTTTCAGCGATCGTCACTGCAACACTGGACAAAGAAAGCTTAGAATTGTAATAGCCAAGACGGCAGGATAAAGAAAATAAAGATTTTTAAAAAACAAAAAAAAAATATATATTCCCAGAGCATTGGAGCAGAAGAGACATATCCCTCAAGGGAAGAGTGTTGGTCTCAAATGTGTTGATTATACCTTTATTCATGTAGGCTACGCTGCTACCATGATCAGTATCCAGAATTTATATATCAAGGCATTCCAATCAAAAATTGAGAAATTTATTTGGAAAAAGGGAAAAACCATGGTTGCCAGAAAATTTATATGCCAGAAAACGGATGAGGGTGGATTCGATTTACATGATGTAGAGTCAAGAGTACTCGCAATGAAATTTATGTGGATAAAAAGAATATTAAATGAACCCCATCTAAAATGGACCGCCTTCATTAGTCAAACTATGGGTAATGACATGCTTACGGCCTTCAGATCAAGAGCGAAAGCTAGATATACTAGCTTGTGCTTCTATGACGACTTAGTCGATTTATGGAATAGGTTTTACGTGTCTAAAGAACCAGCCTCCAAGAAGGAAGTACTATGTGAAAGAGTATGGGATAACATCTATCTCCAGTTTGAAAAAAAAGTTGTCAGCTGGGAAGTGTGGAAAAGGCGAGGTATATCCAAAGTAAATGATATTGTCATCGGAAACAAAGTTAAGAGTGTTGATCAATTTAAATCTGAAAATGGAATCAAGATTAACTTCATAGAAAGGTTTCAGATCAGGGATATAATTCCCAGAAAATGGTGGATTCTGTTAAATGATAGCACAGAAGTAGATTTCAAAAATGAAATATCATGTAATTTCGATGGCAAAAGAATTAATATCTTAGTTACAAGTGCTAAAGAATTGTATATCGCCATAAGAGCGTCTATTATTAAAAGGGAGGAACGAAACATTGTTTGGATAGAGAAATTCGCTAACAAAGGCATAGATCTCTCAAATGTAGAGCCTAAAGAGTGGTATATGATTCCATACTCCTGCACTAGAAATGTCAGACTTCAAGCGTTTCAGTATAGAGTCGTTAACAGACTCACGGTTTGCAATTTGAAGCTAGAAAAGTTTGGAGTTAAGAAGTCTATTATTTGTGACTACTGTGACGAGGTAGATGACATTTTCCATTTTTTTATAGACTATGAGAATGCAAATAATTTGTGGCATACCTTGATAAATTGGGCAGGTAATAATAGGTGGTTAAGATGTGAAATATTGGATGATATTAATGCTGCCCACTTGGTTTTGGGAATCCCGTCTGATGAAATAAAACACAGAACGCTAAACTACATTTTCCTTAAAGCAAAGTTTTACATATATCGAACGAGATTGTTTCATTCGAATAAGATATGTTTTTTCGAATTTTTAAGGGAAGTTAAAGTAGCCATAAGAGCACTCAAGGACTGCACCAAATATGGACCAATAAACAATAGAGAGTTCAAAATGTGGGAAGGTTTCTACAACGAATTATAGGTTTTGGTCATAGAAGGAGCTTATCTTGGTGATAGAAACGATGCAAGAGCTTCATCGTTTTGTTGATAAGAACATAATTGAATATTCAGTCAGTATTCATGTCTGGGGTGCTAAAGCAATACCTTGTACCAGAAACATCTTGTATGTATGTCGTTTGTACATGTATATTGGGTACAATCTTTGAGTAAAAGAGCTTTTACTCTAAGGTAGTCAAAGGGATTTTATCAGAGGAGTAATTTTCATCAAAGGACCGAAACCTTTGGGAATTGATTATGATTATGTAGGTTTTAGCAACTGCTGCTATTACATGGTCTTTCCGTCTCATTAAAGTGACTTTCTTCTTTATTTATTCTTATCCACAAGGTGGATCTAATTTTCATATTAAAACTGTTCTTCCAGTAAAGCTCGTTGATAAATGGTTATATAATACTAGTAATAAAATACTAAACCGTTGTCGATGTTGTTCATTCCCTCCCCAGGCAGATTCCCCGGGTCATTACATATTATCTATTGAATATAATTACGAAAGAAGCGTATAATATCAACACTTGGGAACGCAGCTTTAACTTCCGTATCAAATGAATACTAGTACACCAAAAATATAGGTAAATTTCATTGCATCTTTTGAGTTTAACCACCCAAACATATTCTCCATTGTTTGTTTTCTATCACCTTGGCCTGCATGGTGGGCAGGGACAGACAATGTTTACTAACCCATAATTAATGGTTTGCAAGTACAGAGAAATCAGTGCCCCTAAAGATAAACGTTGTCTACAACTAGACATGTTGGAGTCCAGGGGCCATGACTCGTCGAGAATGTGAATTTAATAAATAATTAATAACTAACTAATGTAACAAGAAAACAGTTCAAAGTCCATCACACTTTTAAGGGACTTTTGACCCCATAGGGTCGGATTTGAGTGTACAGTAGCTGTGGTGAATCTGTGTGACTTGCGAAAGTTGAAATAGCCGACCGTGAAAGTCGAAAAAGTCAATTTTGAAGTCGAAATAGGCAATCGTAAAGTCAAGATACAAAAAAAAAAAAATGTTGAGATAGTCAATTGTAAAGTTGAGATAGTTGTTTGTAAAGTCAAGATGGTCAACCGTAAAGTCATAAGTAAAGTGAAGATAGTCAATCCTTAAGTCAACATAGTCAACCATAGAGTTAAAATAGTCATCCGTAAAGTCAAAATAGTTGATTGTAAAGTTGAAATAGTCGTTTGTGAAGTCGAAATAGTAAGTTGAGATAGTCATTCATAAAGTCGAGATAGTTGTTCGTAAAGTCAAAATAGTAAGTCAAAATAGTCAATTGTGAAGTTGAAATAGTTGATTGTGAAATTGAAATAGTCATTAGTACAGTCATGATAGTTGTTCATAAAGTAGAGATAGTCGTTCGTAATTCAAGATAGTTAAACATTAAGTCAACATAGTCAATCGTAAAGTCGAATGTGAAGTCAAAATAGTCGTTCGTAAAGTCAAAATAGTCGGATGTGAAGTCGAAAAAGCTGTTTGTGAAGTTGAAATAGTAAGCCGAGATAGTTGTTCGTAAAGTTGAGATATTCATTCATAAAGTCGAGGTAGTTGTTCGTGAAGTCGAAAATAGTAAGTTGTGAAGTCGAAGTAGTTGTTTGTAAAGTCGAAATAGTTGATCGTGAAATCAAAATAGCAATTAGTAAAGTCGAGATAGTTGTTTGTAAAGTATTCATATTGTAAAGTTGAGATAGTTGATGGTTAAGTTGAGATAGTTGATGGTAAAGTTGAGATAGATGATCATAAAGTCGAGATAGTGGGTCATGAAGTCAAGATAGTCGATCATAAATTTGAGATAGTCGATCATAAATTTGAGATAGTCGTGAAGTCAAAAGTCATTAGTAAAGTCAAGTATTAGAAATAGTCGATCGTAAAGTTGAAATAGCCCTTCGTAAAGCCAAAAAAGTTGTTACATACATACATACTTCAGTGGCTGGGAGGCCTTCTAGGAGATCCCCATAGTAAAAAGGATAGATACTAAATATGTGTATCTTTGATAGTGTTGTGATTATAGCCTATGTTCTTTCCATTGAGTTGATGAGCCAGCGTTGCACGTCTGTGATCTCGCCTCCGGATCTCTTCTGGGCTTAAACACTACCAATATTCTTTAAATGTGATTGTATAGGTTACTTCTGCCAGAATATATTATGAATATATTATGAATATATTATGAATATATTATGAATATAATAAGGATAGTGGAGGAAAGAACTAATCTCCGAGTCAAAGGCAAAGGGAGGAAAATATTTTAAGGGAGAAAAATGTTTAACATCGCTCCGAGTTAAATAAGAATATAAAGAAAGCACATCTGCAATTCCAGTTTTATTCCTGCAATCCTTGCTGAGGTTGAGAGGTGTTCCCAACCTGACCATACAAAGGTCTGATAGCGACCTTATAATGTTATTACACAATACATCAAGGTATTTGTACATAAATGAGGAATATAATATATATAAATACAATAACTGAACAAATACAAAATCCATAATTAATTAGAATAATATTTAACATGATGAATGGTCTAAGTATTATGCGCAAGTATTTACTCAATATTAAACAATAATTAAATCATTAACAAGAGAGGCTTCAATACGATTAAGATATGTTTATTCTATTATTTTGGGATAAAACACCTGGTCTGTACAATAAAATTCTGTTTGTTGAACATTTGTAGAATATATCACATTTGTAGAATATATCACATATTTGATTGGAGTACATGGAGGTATAGATAAAACATGGTAATAATAAATATAGCAACATTTCACATATATAGCATAGTACCCTTCCTATAGGGATTTTGGTGAAAGATTTTTTAAAAGGTTTAGGGTGGCGGGTGGGAAATGAAGCGTGCGGTCAGCGTGACTAGCAGGCTCCAAGTGACAAGAACATGCCACTTCCGGTTATAGTTCCGGTATTATAAGGTAGGGGCGCCGCCTATTAATGTCTTGTAATGCCAAGCATTACCGCCTCATTAACAAGAGAGGCTTCAATACGATTAAGATATGTTTATTCTATTATTTTGGGATAAAACACCTGGTCTGTACAATAAAATTCTGTTTGTTGAACATTTGTAGAATATATCACATTTGTAGAATATATCACATATTTGATTGGAGTACATGGAGGTATAGATAAAACATGGTAATAATAAATATAGCAACATTTCACATATATAGCATAGTACCAAGGAGAGGATTATTTGAGTCTCTTTAGGGCCTTGTGGACCGTCGTGCGGGTATTTGCAAATGGGCGTATATATGCAGTTATGGCATCGGATGCCCACGTACCATGTGCTTTTAGGTCCTGGATGGAAGCACCTTCAGAGTTATATAAGTGTGAGGCACATCCTCTCCTGAGGCTATGAAGTGAGTAACTTCTCGTGGACTCGCCCGTAGCTTTGAGAAGTCGCTTCCACTGGCGTCTGATGTAGGGGAGAGTGAGCGGACGACCATCATCAAAGGTAAGGAGGGGAGCCCCCGCCCTAGTGGAAGGTTGGGCTTTATACAGTCGTCGGACGGCTCTGTGAAGGCAAAGCGATGTGTCATCTGCCCTAGGCACAAAGATAACGGTCGGCTGTCTAGAAGATTGCATCGTCTTTGACCACTTGACGGCGATGCGGACGCCATCCGTGGAGAGGGAGACATCGCGGCGTACAAGGTGCCTTGATTTATCGAATGTATATGGTGATGCAGGTGCGACATTGCTCTGTCTGAGCATGCCGGAGTACATCAGTAAGATCGCCACGTTGATCTGCTTTGGGTAAGTGAGAGCGTCGCAGAAGCCCAATATTTTCCGAAGCAATGTGGGGGAGACTGGCAGCTTTGGAGAGGGTACATGCCTCATCGTGAGCTGCAGGCCCCTCATGGCGTATGTAACACGAGGATGATACAAAGGCGCCGTGTCGAGACATGATAATTTAAAGAAGGTTCTTACACTCATGACAGTATTCATGATGGAGGCCGGAACCACGGAGTATCTTGCCAAGTATTCAATAAAACAGCAAAATAACTCAGGCGATGGGGCCTTGTAGTCAGCACCCAAGTGGAGGCAGAAGGATATAAACTTTGTGGCCGCTGCATGCCGGTTTGCCACAGTACCCGGCCTGTGGGCCTGCTCCTGACGGCGTGAGGCAGCTCTGCGGAGTGATGCCGGGGCTAGTCCTGTAATACATGAAGTTTGAATATATCATTATTGACGTTGATGAGTTGCAACTCTCGATCATTAACTATGTTAAGAGCATTAGACATCTCCTGAGAAGACAAGCACGCGC
The DNA here is from genome assembly GCA_942159475.1 of Sthenelais limicola. Taxonomy (NCBI): domain Eukaryota; kingdom Metazoa; phylum Annelida; class Polychaeta; order Phyllodocida; family Sigalionidae; genus Sthenelais; species Sthenelais limicola. The sequence goes on along the minus strand of OW804096.1, from coordinate 106,859,965 downwards.
GAGATAGCGCGTCGGCCACCAACATGTTCTTCCCCGGGACATGGACGAAGGCATACGTGACTTGCATTTTCATTGAGTTGAACCAGAGGGCCCTGGCGCAAGCCGCCAGGCTATCATCTCTAGCCCTGCCGTCCGTGTAGGAATACACAGCTGCCGTGTTGTCGCAGTGGACTTGAACGATGCCGCCTGCATGGTGAGGCCTAGTGAATATTCTCGCGGCGGCCAGGCAGTTCATTGCCTCAAGTTGATTTATGGATTTCCCATGTTTAGTTTCTTCAGAAAACTTATGCATGTAAGCGTGGTCGCCATTTGTGGCTCCACCGCCTTCCATGCACGCGTCAGCCCATATATATGCAACTATTTGTCCATGAGCGATAATGGCCTTGCCATTAAATTGGTCAGTGTAACGTATGAACCAGCGCAAGTCCGCCTTTACTGGCTCTGTGACTACTATCTTAGCACCTGCCGCCGCGCGCATGGCTGCTAGAAGTCTTTGCATGAACAGCCTGGCGGGGCTGATAATTTTAGCCACATGGGCGATACGCCCCACTACCGATTGCATCTCGTGTGTGGATATACGTTTCTGTCTGAGGGTATAGGCCAAACAGGCACTTGTGTCTGACAGGAATGGATAGTTCGTTCCTTTTGGTATCAATGACAATGCCAAGCCATTTCACTCTGAATTCGGGGCCTTGGGTCTTTTTGTGGGCCACTTGGAGGCCTAGGCGTTTAAATAGGTCTTACACCACGCTCATGTGTTGCTCGACTGTCTCTTTATCGCGGCCTATTATTAGGGGGTCGTCCAGGTATTGTTTGGCTATGATTTTGCGTTTTTCCAGGGCCCTAACTATGTATTGTGCGATGGATTGCATAACGAAACTGGAGCTCCTTGCCCCGAAGGGGAGGACCTTGTCAATATAAAACTGTCCGTCAACACATATGGCCGTGAGTGGCCAATCCAGGGGGCAGATTTTAATGTTGATGATAAGCTGGGTTCCCGTTAAATCTGTTCTTATAGACCCAAGCGTTCACCCCCCCTTCCGGGAAGGAGTAGTCAACGATTATCCGCCTATCATCGACGTCGGTTTTAGGCCGGGTCATTAAAGGGCTAACATTTAGCCATGGAACAAATGGGGGTTTGTTGTATGGTCCTGCAATTGCGTGGTGTGCTAGTTCTTCTCCAACAAATTTACGCACATGAGACATGTGTTGAGTGGCTGACGGGTGGTTATTGATGTGTTGAGCATTATATCTCGGCCCCCCCACATACCGTAGTGGGAAACCGTATTTTATGCCGTCGAGCACTAGCCTATCTGCCACATGGCCAGTACCAATTTGAGTCCACTCGTCAGTATTCAAACACGTGTCGAGTTTTATGCGCGCTCCTCTATGATTAGGCGCATTGTGGAGTTTCACCCTGTCATAAATGGTAGCCATCGATTGTTCCAGGTCAATATGAGGAAAGGGCCAGTTGTGGTATGCGTTGAAGAGTCTGTTCTGAGGCGTGTCTCCATTATCGCTCACCTCGGATGCGTCGTTACTTTCATTATTACCACACAGCTGGATATCACAGTCCTTAGGTTCAATGAGGCTATTGGTATTGTAACACAGTGTAGGATACTCGATTGTTTGTAAGAAGCTTGGTAGTTCGCTTGTTTTGCACGTATCGTCAGTCACCCGGGATGACTCAACTTCATTCTCAACGAGTGGCTGAAAAGCGCAAACATTGATTGAATTAGTCACTGGTTTCGGTCGAATCTCATTGTATACACTCCTGCTATCACATAGTAGATCAAGTTTGATATTAGAAACTGGTGGAGAGTTAGATTGAGTTGGTTTATCGTTTGTTATGATATGCGCGACTGTACTATCGTTACATTGGTGGCCATTTTGATTTACATCTCGTGTTGGCCGAGAGTCTCGTGGTGTGCGAGACCTCTGAGGATGCATGGCTGCCATTTTGGTTTGGCCATGCATGTTGTTTGGGCCGCCATCTTGGAATGGGCGTGGCAGAGATACATTGTGATCGATAGTTTGTATAGAATCATCAGATAATGACAAGTCGGCATATGCATTAGATTTAAACTCACCCAGTGTCCTTATTGTGACGCAGGAGTCTGCCCGTTTTTTGAAGAGTTTGAGCCTTGCTTCTTGTTGTTATTAAAGTGGTTTTTCCGGAAGGACGATTCACCACCGTGCAAACTTGCCTGAGCATTTTTCTTGTTGTTACACTCCTTCACCGGGTGATTGTTTTCACGGCCCTTTATGGCAAAATAACAATAACCACAAACGTGCATGAACTCCATTCTCGCTGTGGCTTGTAGTATGAGCACAGTTATCGAAATTGTAATCCTTACACACAGCCTGGTACTCACCAGCTACCGCCTTTGCAGCCCCAGGTGGCGGGTTCCACGCCATCTTGGTGCGATATTCATTGAAAACCTCCGTGTCACACCAGCGGTTTTGACCATCAATGATCAAGTCGAGGCAGGCCCGTGTCCAATTGTGAGCCATGGGCCAACTTTTGATAGCACTGTCCTCAGCAAATGTTGCAAGATGGTGCAACATATACCACAGAGTAGATCCTGTTTTGCATCTTTCCATTGACATTTTTGCGAAGCCGCAAGTGTATTCGGCCAGCGTTAGATCACGTTTCTCCTTTTTAATCCTACTCGCCATGTCCGGGGGAAGCGATGTCTCGGGGGCCTCGAATAAACTTACTCTACCTCTTTTGTTTGATGAATACTGTGAGTCGAGAGCACGCCTGATAGTTCTGGAGGACCTATACCTCCCGGTTAGCCGCCTAGGTGAGGGCATAGAATCAGATTCTGATTCATATTCCGAAGAGTCAGCCGGTTGTCGTGAGCGGTAGCTGTTGACCGGGTGACGGCGGTGCATGGGACTTGGGCCATCACTGTCACATTGGCACTTCTTCTTGCGCCTACCGCTATTGCGTCGTTGGCGGTGGTCACTACAGTGTTTCTGTCTTCTTCTCTTAGGTGGTGTTTCTTCTTCCGAGTATTCAGACTCACTATCACTGTCTGATTCCTCGGTAAATTGTTCGTACAGTTTTTGCTTCATGTGACGAGATTTGGTTTGTATCGTTTCGGCTCTGGCAGACGGAGTTCGGTGTCGCACCTCCCTCCTATGTTGGGCCTGCCCTGGCTTAGCGTCCACTCTACTCACCGCATCTTGGCACATTTTAGACAACATATTAGACATCATCTCCATATGACTTATCTCTGGGACCTCTTTCTCCTTCTTTTTACGTTTAATTTTCTTAGGTGATATTATTGACTTCCTGTGTGCCGGGACCCTTGGTCGTTTAGACCTGCGAACCCTGGGTTCTTCTTCAATTAATAGTTCATTGTTGGCATCCACTGTCTCACCATCAGAGTGTGCCGGTGGTGGGTCCTCGTCGAGCTTGTCACCGCCATCTTGTATGCCGGGATCATCGGCAGGGCCCTGTTGCGTGTCACCGTTCAGATCTGTTTCTAAGTCTGAGCCCAGGTCTTCTACGTGTACTTCCTCAGTTTCTTTGTTTGTATCCTCAGGCTTATTCTGGGTTCGTGCTCTACCCCCTCGGCCTTTGTTATTCGCCATTTTGGTTGTAGAAATGTTGTAAATTGTGTAATGGTAAAAGCCTAGTAAATGAAGCGTGCGGTCAGCGTGACTAGCAGGCTCCAAGTGACAAGAACATGCCACTTCCGGTTATAGTTCCGGTATTATAAGGTAGGGGCGCCACCTATTAATGTCTTGTAATGCCAAGCATTACCGCCTAATTATAATAATTCTGGAAAATCAGCTGCTCTGCACATGAAGACGCCAAACGGCCACCAGGAGAACTACACGCAAATCCCGGAGCCCTAGGGAGATCCTTGGAGACCCAGGGAGATCCACGGAAATCCACGGAATTCCTCGGTAAGTCCATAAAGATACTTCATATGAACGTGACAATAGTACATAAGTTAAGTCAGGGAGGTATATACAAGGGAGTAGCAACGGACAAGATGGGTGACTGGCATATATTTGAAAGTAATGCCACTACTACTACTAGCGCCAACTATTTATACATGCATCCCTAGTATGCTCTTCCTGGTAAAGGGCAACCAAACTACCTGGGCTATATGTGGTAGTATTGCCTACAACAATACTACAGTGTCACCTGGCATGTAGTGGCTAAATTAAGTCCCAGTTGCGGATATTTTGGTTCAGTCAATGAGTCGTTGCTACTCCCTTGTATATACCTCCCTGGTTAAGTTCATTATATATATTGTTCTTCAATCAACAGTAATATCTAGCGATTTCCTTATTTTCCCCTAAACGCTTTCATTTAATTAGATTTTAATGTTGATCAGTTTGGCAGCCATTTTCTCAAGGTTGTGGATTTGCTTCAACCGCCTGTCGCAAGAGTATCTGAAGTCGTTACATCTTTAGCATCAGTGCGGTATCCGTATTCCGTCCATGATCCCTGTCAGGTTAGAAACAGAGGACTTGTTAAAAATCACTGAGCAAAACAACATGGAAGGTTTTAGTACAGTTCACAGGTGGGCTAACAAAACCAGGTTCGGACCCAAAAATTGAGCCTATTAATATAAATGGGGAATCCTAAGTAGGATCGATTAGAATAAACACAGCATCAATAACCAAGTCCAAAGTCCATCAATACCCAAGTCCAATCAAGATGAGATACATATAAACAGTCTGAGACGTTATAAAAGGAATGAAGAATCTTATTTTCAAAGATTATGTAGGCCTATGTCATACTCCTAATGATGTAGAAGACATTTTAGTAGTAGGGGCGGTGAACTACAGACACCCCTAGCAAGAACAGGTGTTATTAGTTATAATTGACACTCCTTGTACAGGTGAGTAAGGGCTGTTTTTGTGAAAGTTGAAGCAATAGTAGTGTTCAGAAAAGAAGCTGCGGTGTTTAAGATCCACCAAGATTTTCCCTTGTGCCAGTCTACTTTGATGTACTTTTTCTTGTCGAGCTTTCCCTGTTTTGAACGGCTGATTTTAAATCAGGTTTTGTTGGACCTTTCACTTTACAAATCCTTATATTATCTCTTCCTAACTTGCGAACATAGATGTCTCCTTCTAAATATTTCCATCCATGAGCACAAATAGTCGCCATCATATTCCAGGAACAGGGTCTGAAACATTCAGCTAAAGTCCCTTCTTAAATAGTTCAGCGCACTTAAGTAAAACTAAACTATCTTTCCTGTTATTGGCTTTCTCCTCTGATTGGTAAACCAAAATTATCCTTATAAATATGTTTGCACTCATCAATTACTACTTTGCTCTTTGCTATTGGTGGGATGCTCAGTATACTTATGGAAATGTGAAAGAATATGCAAATTTAGCTAGGGTAATGTAATGCAAGTACACATGGTGAAAATGGTTAGCCTTCAAAACAAATCAAATATTCACACATGTTGTGCACGCGACAAAACCGCAGGTAATCAAAACATGCAGTGAAAACGATATAACAAGCCGCACATGAGTTAAATGGAAGAAAACCACACTCCAGCTGTACCTAAGGGTAAAGGCCAACATAAAAGAAATGGCAAAAACCGACAAAAACCGAAATTGAAAGTCTGAATATCTAAATACTACCTGGGAAAATACCAAATTCTCTGGTCTTATATAAATCAAATTATAACACACACAGGTCTGCTTTAGCTAAGCACTTAAAAAGAATAACTGTCAGGCTATAACCCATTACAATATATTCCCATTTAAAAACTGACTCTACCCCTACATGGATCCAATTATACCCCATTTAAACCCTTAAGTCAGCTTAAACTTATACCCCGTCTGGATTCTTAACTCATCTCACTTCATCTGTCTGTACCTGGTGCCATTACCTGTCAGACTAAAACCCATTACTATATATATCTCCATCTAGGTACTGGCTCTGATCCTTAATGGATCCAATCAATCATACCCTGTCTCAGTCAAGCTGGTTATTATAGCAATAATACCCAAGGTTTTGGATGGTCTATAGCCTGGTGGACAATTCGAGGGGCATTAGCCCCGAGAATTTACACCAGGCAATAGACCACCCAGACCATCCAAAACCGAGGGTATTAGTGCTTTTAGACCCAATTTGGTCAGATTCGACTGAGGGCTATTAAGAAAAAAAGATTCACCGACCTCTAGACCTTTTATTTACCAGTTCTTTCGAGGTCTATAACCCCCGGAAGTTGCCGGAAGTGATTGCCATGGTCTATTGTGAAAAAATACACCCCAGAATCTGACCAAACCTGGTCTAAACCTGAATACTTCCTACCCTAGCTATAATCTCCTGTCAGACTATAACCCATTACTATATATCTCCATCTAGGTACTGGCTCTGATCCTATGTGGATCCAATTATAACCCACCTGGCTCTACCTTGATCCCTCCCTTTATTACCTTACCAATTACCTCAGCCCTTACTCACCTGTACAAGGAGTGTCAACTATAACTAATAACACCTGTTCTTTCTAGGGGTGTCTGTAGCTCACCGACCCTACTACTCATTTTCGTAGCGAAAGTCATACACTTAAGCAAGGAAACACTAGGTTTTTATTACTTACATAATGAACTGTCACATCATCCTGTCCGCAAACGTTGGCAGCTAAGGCTATGAGGCAGGCAGCGTTACCATTGTAACACATAGTTGCCATAGGCTTTGTCATGTCAATACCAAATGATTTAAACACTGAAAAAGATATAATTGTTTGTAATATATAATGGGGTTCTGTATGATTACCACGACGCCATGGATTGGAGAAGCAGAGGTTACCACAGTTTTCCAATCCACTGATGTACCCGTAGCTGATGTGGAAATAAAGTTTAATAATAATAGCATAAATAACATTAACTATAACTGTAATGAGAAACACCTGATCTTAAGATTATAGAATCAGGCATCTTTATAGCTAGGGCCTATATTAATATACACAAAAGAAAATAATTTATATAATGACAACAGGAGAACCTTTTTTTTATTGAAACTTGGTACAAACAAGTTCTATTGTTTCTCATCATTTCATCAATAGACCCTTTTGGGTATCTACAAAGAAATCCTCTATACTACTAGAAAGATGTGTGCGCAGCCCTAAGGTAGAAGGACCTAGAGGAAAAATAGGTCACAGGCATAGGGGATGGGTGAACCTATGCGTTTATCATTACTCTACAGTTTCTCAAGAGATATAACAATATATTCGCCGAGACAAAAACTTGAATCGAGAGAAAAATTAACAGACCCTTTTTCTGCAACCATATAACTTTTGGGCTATGTATTAAAAGAAATGGATTAGTTTAGAGCCCCCAAAGTAATTCATCTCTATTTGCCTGCACTGGTCAGTGGCTGTGTCAGAGTGCGTGGGGGTAGGTGGATGGGCAGTAGTCCACCTGTCTGTTTTTATTATCTTGTTTCTGTATGCCCAACACCTTAAATGATAATGTATATAGCCGCAGACGTGTATATCCTGAATGAAAGTTTCCTAAAAAAAGACTCCAGAATGCCTAGAAATATGCGTTGTAGCCTACCCCGCCATACACACATGTAATGTGTACATCCAGTTGTTTATATTTCCCTCTTGCCTCAGCTTTGCGCGCGCATGGCCTCATTTAATATTCGTGACATCACCGAGTTAAGGGTCTATTATAAGCCCTTACTGGCATATTGATTACACATTTTGTGCACATTTCGAACACATTACATAAACTAACATATTTTCGACACATTTTGAACACATGTAGTGAATATAATATAAGCAACAACAGATACTCGAACCACCATTGTCACTGAAGAAGCCCCCCTATCGGGCGAAATATTGGGCTAGACAAATAAAAGAATAAAATCGGAGATGACGTCTTGAGCGAATATTTACCCAACCTAATATAAATAATAATTTACTTTAAGATATATATATATAAATTATATATATGGCCGAATCCCACCAAATGACCACCAAAATGCTTTTATTCTTCAGAATGCTGTAAAATATAAAACTTTCAAGGTTACCCCTCATTTTTCAAGTTGAAATAAACGATAACATTATAAAGAATATGTGTTTAAAGTTTGTTTGAAATCCGAGCATTCATTTTTTTCTGAGACAAATTTACTGTTTTCATTTTTTTTTCAAAAATGCTTATTTCTGGTATAGATATCAAATCTTCAAATAAATGTTTTTAAAGTATCAATAAGCTCCATCTCTAGCTAATATATTTTGGGTTTTTTTCAAAAGCTTTTATTCAGTGGTGTCCGGCTGCTCTCACTCCGAAGGTGATTTTCGTAGGGATGTTGTAGAATATGAAATAGGACTGATAACATACATGATTCTGATATTCCCGGAATGACAATTTAAAACATTTCAAGTTTCACCATTTAAGAACAAAATCCATTAGGTTCCGAACGTCTTTCACACCAGTGACACTTTTATCTCCACAAAGATTAAGAGAAGATCCTTTAAAGATGCATTACCTGAAATCCTGAAATGTAATGACTATCCTTGAGATAAACACCCTAAAGATATCATATGTCCCGGAGAAACGATTTAAGTGAAGAAAAACTGATTAAAACTAACAAATTCGGTATCGGTTTTTCCTCTGCATACCACTACATGAGTGGCCTGTAGATGCCCATTCAAGACAGGAGGGGTAGTGGGGAACCCCTAGTCACCTACATGCGTGTGCGCAATGTCTATTTTTATATAGCTTTGGGTGACTGCACCTCAAACTAAAGACTTCTGCACCACCGAGGTTATATGCTAGGTTTTCAGTATAATTGATTGCTTAGGCTAAAATTGGTTGTATTCGGAATTATGTATGGACTTCACTGAGGCTAAGTTCTTACAGTGAACAAAATTGATTTCAATGTTACACATATCACTATTTAGGTCCCAATGGTAAAATAAGACAAAAAATGATGAGAAATAAATAAATGAAGACACCTGTCTATTGGTTATAAATTACAGCTATTTTATGAGAGTCACAAATATATCGGATTCTGTGATTTAGTGTTACCTACATAAATAAATTCAGCAATATCAACAGGACCATACAATACTCAGTCTAATATAATAACAATGCACGCGGGTACCGTCCCTCCTAGAAATAACCAAATCTCAATTGAGGAAGAAGAGGTAGGATACTATACACTCATTTTGTAAAAAGCAATAATAATAATAACCGAAAGATCAGAGTACAATAAGCATCAATCAATTGTAGACAATTATATATACGATGAGTTACAGCTCAAGATGATTCACAAAGTAAAAGTTAAGAATACCCTGTCCTGCATAGAGTGTGTGTATGTATCATCAGAGTTCTAAAGGTAATGGGAGTACGAAACATAGCCAAACTGTTCATAGGACCAACGGAATTCCGTAAAAGTCACACTGCTTTATAGTTTCTAATAGACAATCAAGTTATTGGACACAGTTAGAAACAAACAAACAGACCAATCAGTTGGTTTTATGCTTCACTGAACAATGAATCACCAGTAGGGACATAATTATTGACATGTATACATGACTATGGTCTGACGATTGGCACTTAAAATACAATCAATTGATATGTCCAATACTGAAATAGACACTAGGTGCCTGTTGTATAAGCTAAGGAGAGCCATATTCTTATGGCAATAACTTCCCATGTTGGGAGGGAAAATTTCCTTCCTATGTATGAAATTCCCAGTGGTTAGGAGTAGCCTATATACCATCAATGATGGGTAGGAATCTGTATTCCAACCAATCAAAGGAAGGGAAGAAGTGTACTTCTGAATTCACACATTCCTTCCTTAGCTTATACAACAGCCCCAGCAGGAACAATGAAAATAACAAATATCTGTTTGACATGAGGAATGGAATTCCACAAAATGTCACACTATGCTAATGAGAACAAATGAGATCATTAGCATTATATTACACCCTCACTTCCAATATATGACGTATGCTAACAAGGGGGAAATCCCTCTGAAATATCTGGTTGAGAGACGATCCAATGGACGTCCATTCGGTGCGCACCGATTGAATAATGCACCACTTCTTTTGTTATTTACATGCTTTTAATGGATTCGGAATTCTTAGATATTCAGGGACATGTTTGAGTTTATCATAGACTTTGTGTATGTGGCAAAAGGAAAAATTGCGCAGATTTGCGCATGCATAGCTGGTAGTGCATTTTTAATAGGAGGTTAGGTATTATCCTGTACAAATGGTCAACGATTTTGAACAACTTTCATTCAATTTTAGCTTAGAATGTGCCCACAAGACAAAGGTAAGGCCAATAATATTGTTAGTTCTGAACGCCTCCAATGCAGATATATTCCACATATATTCCTTCATACAGCCATTCAGTGTTCAGGAAACACACCAGACTATAATGTATTGCTTGCATTCAGCAATCATGCCTATTTATATATTGGCTTAAAGTGCGGCATTCGGAACCTAACAAGCGTTCGGAACTAACATTTGGAATTAAATGTTAGGATTGGAACTAAATATTAGTTGCAAATACATGTAAATAATTAAAGATAGATGCATAAGAATGATGTTAAGTGTGGCTAAATTCAACTTATATGCTTATGAAGGAATAATATATAGCGTTTGGAACCTAACAGGGTTTGGAACCTAACAGAATCCAAAACTAATATCATTGAGTACTAGGGCTACCTTGTTATAAATCAATTCCAAATTCTGATATAGAAGAAACATTCTGTTTCAATCTTATTGAATTACACACTAAAAAATGAACAACCTTACTTTCTGTTGGTTCTGAACGCTATGTGTTAGTTCCAAACGCTAATGTGTTAGTTCCAAAAGCTATCACTTGTGCTATATCTAATCAGACTGGGGAGGATACAGAACATCAATTGGACTGGGTCTGACATAAGGGCCCATATATATCAGTATTTGAAACATATTCGACTACTTTCCATTGCTTATACATGATGACAAACAATATAGAAAATGTGTTATAGGCATGAAGCCTATAACAAGGCTAAACAAAATCTTTTTGCCTCTCTAAATAGCCTGAAACTGTGGCTTCCCATACATATTTTTCCTATATTTTATTATGCATATGGTAATCGTTAGCAGCAGTTGAAAGAAGATCTAGTAAAAGAACTGTTAACATTTTGATAATATATAAATTTTATACATATGAATCCAAATAATTAAAGAACACGATTTAAGTTAAAACATGTACTGTTATTTAATATTCCAGTACTAATAGAGCTATATATGACCAATTATATATGATTGGAAGATCAGCATCTACTACAGGTGCTGAAAGGACCATCCTGTTTCATATTGTTATAGTTAGAATGTAAATGTATAAAGTGAAATAAAGTTATTTATATATATAATTTGGGTTTGAATTTTGGTAGGAAATATGCTATTTGGCTATAGCGTTCGGAACTAACACTTTTAGTACAATAATCCATTTGATGACTCACAGTAGAAAGAACAATAAAGAATAAAAGAAAGAATAAGAATAAAAAAAAGAAATATTTCTGCTATCTAAAACCTATAGCCGATATAACCACAACGTATCTAAGAAAACAAATAAACTTAAGAAAATAACAACTTGGGGTGATTTGACCAAATATGTATATATATATATTAATTGTCGCTGGAATAATGACTTGGACATGGATATGGCCAACATTTACAAGGGCGAATGGCCGCCTTTTATTAATTAGGGGAAAAAAAGAAAGAAAGGTATTGGAACACAAGTGTAGTAAATCAATGGCGGTGTGAGAGAGAATGAGAGTGGCAGGCTAAGCAAATGTTCACGAACAACACTAGGGGGCGTGGCGGCTGGTGATAGATTTGGGCACTAAATAAATAGGCCTGATATTCGATGAATATAAAGGCAGATTAGTTGTCGCTGGAATAATGACTTGGACACGGATATGGCCAACATTTACAGCAGCGAATGGCTGCCAAAACATCCCCACCTTAGCAGAACGAGTTCCTGACGAAGTTTTCTATCTCTAATTTCCTTTCTGTGGGTGTAATAAGGTAACATAACACCGAGAGGGACCTCCAATGACCAAGATTACGTATATCTTGTAGATTCACCCCCAAGGCAAGTAGGTGAGAAGCACCTCCCCTTCTAAGGGAGTGCATGCCAGCATCCAGATCAAGTTTAATGAAACTAGGGATAGATTTGACAAACTGTAGAAACTCACCATAATCCAGAGGCAGGAGACCCTTGGAAGCAGACGGCATGAGGAAAAGTGGTGATTCAGGCGAAGATGGGTATTTGTCCATATGAGCTCTTGACAGTGAAATCACGCAGAATTCTGTTGCATCAACCTTCAGCAAGGGGATCTCAAGCACTCTTTGACGATACTGTACAGTCTTTGTAGGGGTAACATGTACTACCATACCATTCGGATTGAAAACTACATCCTTGCGATGAACCAGGTGATCGACAGTGTCGCCAGTTTTGGGTAACCAACGAAGCAAGGTCCTAAAACAAAAAAAGGTAAGATTAAGATTAAGATTAAGATACTTTTATTTCCGACTTATCGCTCTCAGGAGGCATATCTCCGGCTTAAGGGAGGATCGCACGCTTCCTGTTGATTTACATTTTCATCTTAACAGTGTACAATACCCCAGTCGTCATAGACGAAAGGGGCCCACTGCTAATATCATTATTTTATGTCTTTTACAGTATTTATATTTTGGTAAAGGCGCACTAGAACTTATATAAAGGTTTCCTCAAATCTGTAATATATATCGGAATAAGGCGTAAGAAAGATGTTCAGGTCAATGGATAATCATTGTGTTATTCTATGAAATATTGGTCTGACCATATCAGGGTTTTCTTTGCTAATACCTTAAATGATTTTGGGTCCTGTATCCCATGGGCCATGGTCTGGAGAGAGTTCCAAGTAAAGGGAATTCGGTGGAGAATCGATTTCCGTAGTTGCTCGTTTTTAGGAAAAATTTGTTTTAATGGCTTTCTGCCTGTAGCAAAATTTCTAGTGTTTAAATTCCTTATATCAATATACCTTGGGTTACTCGCCAGAGCATGGCCTGCCTGCAAAACGTGAAGTCTTCTTCTATGTCTTAAAGTCAGTAGATTCTTCTTTACATGTAAATCGTTAACATTTGCTCTCGATGGAAGTCCATAGATTCTTCGAAGTATTTTGTTTTGAATTATTTGGAGTCGGTTTGTCCCTGTTGTTGTGTGGGAATCGTGAAAAATATCTGTTTGGTCGATCAAGGGTAATACCATGACTTTATATATGAGTAATAATGTATCTTGTGGAATTTTCCCTTTAAGTTTAGTTATTTGCCAACATTTATAGTTCATGGTATTTATCAGCTTGTTAACTGATGTTTTAAATTTTAGACTCCTATCAATGTCAACTCCTAAATATTTATAGATCTCTACTTCTTCCATTGGACTGCCACCGAGATTCAAAATGTTTTCATCTATTTGGGGTTGTTCACCTTCAGCCCACCTCGACCTCATATTTTGCCTTCCGAAAAATGTTTGAATTTTTGATTTTCCATAGTTTATTGATATTTTGTTTCTTTTACACCAGAATATTAGGGCACTTAAATCCTGTTGAAGCAGGTTTGTAGCTTCTAGGACGTCAGTGCCCGTTGAATATATTATGGTGTCGTCAGCAAATAATTGAATTTTTGAATTATGTATGAATTTTGGCATGTCGTTTATGTATACAGTGAATAAAAGTGGGCCTAATGTTGTGCCTTGTGGCACTCCGCAGGTTATTGGGTTTAGTTTCGATTTTGTTTTATTCACTTCCACTGATTGAAAACGTTGTGATAAATAATTTTTAAACCAATCTAATTCTTTATTTCTTATGCCAATAATTTCTAGTTTATCTATGAGTCTTGAATGATTTACTGTGTCGAAAGCTTTTCTGAAGTCGAGGTAGGCTGCCCTGGATACTTTATTTTCGTTCATATTGGAATATATATCCATAATATAACTTATTAAAGCATCTTTCGTTGACCTGCCCTGTCTGAATCCATACTGACCATTGAATAGCAAGTTGTTGTTTTCTAAGTAATACATAATTTGTTTATGCATGGTTTTCTCTAATAGTTTTGCAGGCAAGGGAATAGAGGAGACCGGCCTATAATTGCTTGGGTCTGTTATGGGGCCAGCCTTGTAGAGGGGAGTTACCTTGGAACGTTTCCATTCTTGTGGAATCAAGCTTTGTGTATATGTTAAGTTAATTATTTCAACCAACTGTTGTGCTAGTATAATTAATACTTTCTTCAGCAGCCAAGAGGGTAAATTATCATACCCAGAGCTTTTGGATGAAGGCATGCTTTTTATTAGTATTATTAACTCTTTTGTAGTGGTTGGTTTGAATTTAAAGCTTGTTTGGGTTCTCGTTGGAGTCTCATGTTCGTACAGGCTGGTCTCATTTTGGGTTGGAGGGGATATTTCTTTTGCTAAGTTGTTACCAATTGTGGCAAAGAAGTCGTTAAACTCATCGGCGACTTTTTCTGGGTCAATGTTCTGGTCGTCTTTCTTTAATATTACTTCGGTTTTTTCATTCTTCCCTTTACTGTTTAATAGGGGGTTAAGATTTCTCCAAAATTTTTTAGGCTCATTTTTATTTTGTTCGATTTCTTCTCTTATAAAATTATTTTTTAGATTTCTGGCCATATGATTTACTCTTCTACGTAATTTCTTTGCTTGTTCAAATAAACTTGGATTGTTATATTTTTTTGCCGCCCTAAATAACCTATCTCTTTCTTTCATTAATTCCATGATATCGCCTGTGACCCACGACTTCCTCGCCCTAACATTTTTCATTTCCCTTTTTGGACACATTCTATCCACCTCCTCACCAATGACTTTTAGCATGTTCTCCCAGCATATATCAGGTGCTCTCGACTCGAATAACCCCGCCCAGTTACGTGCCAACAATCGCTCACTCAAGAGTTCCTCATTAAGTTTTTTGTATGATCGACATATGAAGCTTATTAGTTTATAGTGTTCTTTTTCCTTTTTTATTATTAAGTATGTTGGCTTATGGTCGCTTATGTTTAAATTTAGCGTTCCACATTCTTTAATAAATTTAGAATTAGTAAATATCAGGTCAATCGTTGTCTGTGTACTAGAGGTTACTCGTGTGGGGACAGTTATTATTTGTTTCAGTGAGGTATTGTATTCAATGGATTGTAACTGGGCTTTGCCAGTCGAGGGGAGAGCATAATTTATGTTGAAATCTCCTACCATTATTATTTCATCATTTTTTGACAATAGATCAATCACGCTTGACAGTGTGTGGATAGCATCTGCCAGAGAGCCGCTAGGTGTACGGTATACATTTAAGACCGAGGTGGTTTTATTTTTATTTTTATTATGTTTAATTCTTGTTGTTTGGATTTCAATATCGTTGGTACATTTTTGTAAATTTTCTTCAATTGGTAGTAATTCAAGTTTTTCAGAAATGTATGTTATTAGACCACCCCCGGTTTTTTTCTCTGTTTTCCTATCTTGTCTCTGGCAGTTATAGCCGTCCAACCGTATCAAGCTGTTATAGGTTCTATCATCTAACCATGTTTCGGTCAGGCACAATATATCCATTGGTAACTTTTCTTTCAATAATTCTATTTCCGCTAATTTATTCCATAGACTTCTTACATTCAAACTTATAAGTTTAAAACCTTTCACCTTATTAAATTCCTCATCTATTGAGGTGAATATTTCAGTATTTATTACATTTTCTTGTTGGTTCGCTGCTATGCTACTGATATGGTATTGGGCGAACCACCGTGCTTCGAGCTAAATATTAACTCTGTAGCATAATTTCAATGTTGTGCTTCTACATCATAATCTTGTACAATAAGTCTTGGTTCTGGACAAATGTATCCCATCTTAGACAAATATCAACAGTAAATTGAACAATAATGGAACAATAATGGAACATCTGCAAACTTTGTTCACGAATAATTCGTGAGGTCTACTAGTTAATGATCCTACTGGATCCCATAAACTAGTATCGATTCGTGACTGTAGTAGGTAGTGGACCATAAGATCCAAAATCTTTCATCTTTCTTACTTAATTCGTAGAACAACTTGAGGTCAAAGTCAAAGGCTGTTTCGACTGAATCTCACAGCCAAGTCCAAGGCCAGCTGAACCGTATAAAATTCTCTGAAGTCCACATTAAAGCCGAAGAACTTATGGACGACATTGATGGACGAAAGGTAGTTGTTTATTGTGGCAAACTTGCGAGACTGAGCTTTGAACATGAGGAAGTAACAAACAGTCTTGTGCTTAGCAGGTAGGTACGTATAGGTATCGCAAAAGTTCATGAAAACTCTCCATTGACTCTTCCTGGTTACTAGGGTAGACAAAGCCCATGCCTGTGATATAGTAGAGGCCAATTCTCCCTTAAGGTCTGACAATGGATCCACAGCACAGGGCGTATCTGTTCAACAAATCAGTAATGGAATTAGTACAAATTACCCTGGACAATTCTGATTCGGATCTACTTCATGATGATCCTAAACGAAAAGAAGAAGCTTTGGAAAAAGCTATGAAGCATATGGATCTGCTGCATGAAGATATTTCCTCAAAGGAAAGGGCTTTGAAGAGAATTAATACGGACCTGCGATTGGCTAAAGACAATGTCGATGATGCAGCGAAAAATGTGGATTATTGGAAGAATCTAGCTCAAACTGCTGAGTCTGAGTTGAAGGAAACCAAGAGTCTATTTAAAATGAAAGATGGTTCTGATGTGAGAGATTCTGAATTTTGGAAATCTTTGGATTCCAACCCCTTATATTCAAACTTTGTTGGAACTCATTCCTCTCAAGGAGGAGGGAAAAAGGTTTCATTCCAAAGAAAATCTAGAGGATCTCTTTCATTGTTTGATGCTGTAGAGTTTGAGGAGGAAGAAGCTATTTGCCTGATCAAGATCAAGGATTCTTCCACAAATATGTCTACATCACAATGGTCAGAGAAGCCCAAATGCTCTATGCCTCCAGCCTTCAAAGGAAAGGATTGGTACCAATACCTTGTTCAATTTGAGAATATTAGCTTTGCTAACAATTGGTCTCAGGAAACAGGGATGAAAGTGCTTTTCTCTAAATGTAAAGGAGAGGCTGCAAGCATAGTGAACGATTTTGATATCTCAGAGGGATCATATAACTTGGTAACCGTATTATGCAGAATCTGTGGAGGAGGTACTCCTGAAGACCAAGAAAATACCTTTTACTCAAGAAAACAAATTCCTGGCGAGGATCTAAATGCCTTTGCAGGGCCTCAGAAGATAAGGATGGCTATTTTTCACATGTTCCATGGTTCTCCTCAGGGTGGCCATTTTCGTAGGAAAAAGACCTTGGGAAAGGTGAAGCAGACATTTTTCTGGCCATATATGTCTAAAAAGGGAAAAATGGGAAAAAAGGGAAAAATGTCACTTCATAATGAGATTTCTGGCGCCAGATTTGATAGGATAGCTCTGGATATTGCTGTAAATTTACCTTTGACTGTCAGAGGGAACAAGAGGGGTTTAATCGCGAATTAGCCTTAAAAAGGCCTTATTTTTTGATATACCATGCACGAAAAAAACAACACCATGAGTTATCAAATTAAAGCTTAGAACCTCAGCTACAAGGATCTTTGACATTAGTTGTTTGTAGTTTGGGACAATTTTGGCGAATTGCCAAAGTGTGAAGGTACCACGGAAACCATTTTTTGGTAAATTTGCGGTAAAATATGGCTACTTGCATATGACCACCTACTATTCAAAATTTGATTCATTGCAAAGCAAGGAAATAATGCTAAAAACATATAATTATAAATCATGATTACCCAAAATGACCTTACAACGTGATATCAACTGGAATATGGAACCCTACTATGAAAAAAACATTGAAATCTAATGGTTTCCATAGTAACCGTGAAATAACATCCGAGAGTCAATAATTCAGATGTTTAAACATTTATTTTGACATTTCATTACTTTAATATGTTATCATATTGTATGGTGTTATCAACTCCCCCTGAAAATGCGATTATTGACAGTATCATTAATATTGAGAAACTATACTTTGCCTAGCAACGCCATTCCAAAAGTTACTATGCTTAGCAACCAAGGTCCATCATTTTGCTCCTTATGTACTGCACAGGCAATTCCTGATTAGAAAGTAAAGTTTTCAACCACAAGGGATTTACTCTTTGCTTGATAATGCTTAGCAACAACATTCTATTTGTGAAATATCCTAGCAACCAGTTATTTACATGACAATTTCTCTCATTTACCAATATATATGAAAAACATAGACATGAATACACACATAGAAGAAAGATTGTAAACGCATATAACATGATATTTGGCCAGAGGTATATATGTCATGTAATGTTGTGACATTGCGGGTATAAATGTATAAGGTGTCTCCACCTAGTGGCTCCTGTTTCAACCACGCTGGTTGGTCATGAATATATTTCTAATTTATTTGAGAAAGAATTATGTGAAGCCAAATTCATTATTTTCATTATTCATTATTCATTATTCATTATTCATTATTCATTCATTATTTTCAAAACCTCACTGCATCCACTCTGTGGGGGCAGTAGGGAAAGGGGACGGGACTTGGAGGCCTATCACGGACTGCCGCAGACCAATTGGAGAATCTATTAACAACTACATGGGTACAACGTTCAAAGACTTCAGTTATGCTACTATAGATCAGGTGATTAATTTGCTCTCCCCAAAATGTTTTATGGCCACAGTGGATGTGTCCTCAGCATACAGAACAGTGTCAGTACACCCCAGCAACTGGAAGTTCCAGGGCTGGCGGTGGTCGTTGGATGAGGAGGAGCATTTCTTACTTGATACTAGACTATGTTTCGGGCTTCGCTGCGCCCCATACATTTTTCAACAAATCAGCAATTTTGTGGTCAGATGTATGCATAGACGTGGTTTTTACAAATGCATATCGTACCTAGATGACTTTATTCTTGTCGCAGATACACTGGAGGAGTGCACCGCAGCCCAGTCTACCCTGTTCCAGCTCCTCGGGTCGCTGGGATTTGGGGTGGCCTGGAAGAAGTGTTCTTCCCCGTCCCAATCAGTGAAGTATCTGGGCATTCGGCTTGATTCTACCACCATGACTGCCTCTTTGCCTGATGATAAAGTGAGAAAACTTCGCTCTGAGTTGGAGTTTTTTAGGGGTAGAAACAGAGCCACGAAGAAACAATTACAAAGGTTATGTGGAATAATGTCAAATGCCAGCACAGTGGTAAAAGGGGGTCGCACTTTCAGTAGGCGGGTCATTAATTTATTGAAGGGCCTTCCACAGAAGGGATATGTACGCATTAGATTAACCCCAGACTTCCATGAGGACTTGGCTTGGTGGCACGACTATGTAAAAATCTTTAATGGCGGTAACCATATGATAAAGTACAACTTTGGCGATGGTCCATCCTTTTTATCTGATTCTTCTTCAGCAGGTTATAGCCTGTGGTCGAACAGTGATTGGATGTCTGGGTTCTTCAACTCAGACCTTCTGCCTAATGGTTCTGATGGTTTAGACTCCGCTCACTCACATTGGGTCAATATTAACTTTCCACCTGACTTTGATGACCATATTAATGTGTTAGAGATCCTGCTAGTTTGGTTGGGGATCCAGAGATATGCCCCTTGCAATAGGAACCACCACCTGGTGGTCTACACGGACAACATGCAGGTTAGGCAGATGATCAACAAGGGAACTTCCTCCAACAGCACCTGTATGACCTTCATTTGTGATGTATTCTGGCATTGTGCAGTGAATAATGTCCATTTGACGGCCAGACATATCCCGGGTGTTGATAATTGCTTGGCTGATAAGCTTTCTCGTGTCTCACGTAATAATGACATTTCTTTTATCAAAGAGTTTGATCTCTGTTGCAGTGCCTAGTGTACCTCTATCAGATCTGGACGAGAGACTGGGTTTCTTCATCAGCCGGGCCTATGCATCGTCGACTCAAAAGACAAGGGCATCCCAGTGGAAAAAATACTTCGCCTTTTGCCATGCATATGGGTTCACTCCTGCTCCAGCTGATCCCTATACTGTGGCGAGATTCATCTCTTTCCTGTCGATAACCTGCACCTATGGAACTATAAATAATTATTTGTCGGCTATTATATCGCTCCAAAAGTTCCTAAACTTTCCAGAGCACCTTCGTGAGAATTTTCTGATTCAGCTAGCCTTGAAGGGTGTGGCTAGAGAGAAAGGGAAGCAAGTTGTCTCCCAGCTTGGTCTGACAGCTAATGACCTACTTATGGTGTACAGGAATCTGGATTTCACTAAGCCTAACTGCTCCATTCTCTGGCCGGCGGTTGTTTTGTGCTTCAGGTCTCTGCTGCGCAAGTGTAACGTGGTCCCCCAGTTGACTTCTGACATAGGACAAGCTATTAGGAGGAGAGATGTTACTCCTTCTCCAGGGGGTGTTACTCTGACCCTTCGTCGTACCAAAACTATTCAATATAGAGAGAGAGTACTTACCATACCATTAGCCTTCTGTAAGTCAACCTGCTTTTGTGCAGCAAGTAGGTTGCTGGATCACCTTGCTGATTTTCATGGATGGGCCTTTATTTTACCTTGCAACTAAGGAGGGCACCCTACGTTGGATGTTATATGCTGACCTTCTACCCTTCGTGAAGGAGATGGGTTCTTCCGTGGGTCTTCCCCCAGAAGCCCTTGGTACCCATTCGCTGAGGCGCTCAGGTGCTGCTCATCTACACTCACTCGGTGTGCCTCTAGTGGATGTGATGGCTATGGGCGATTGGCAGTCGATGTCGGCGTTGGATTACCTGGAAACTCCCCTTCCCCGCAAGTGTGATATTGATGTGAGGTCCGGGGTATTTTTAGAGAAATTATGAATTTGGTTATTCTTTTTTTTCTTTTTTGGAGGTTTTGGCGGACGATTCTGCCGCGGCCTCAGCTGCACTACTGCTTTATTGTTTCCTTATTTCACCTCCACCTACTAGTTTATGTCATGTAATGTTGTGACATTGCGGGTATAAATGTATAAGGTGTCTCCACCTAGTGGCTCCTGTTTCAACCACGCTGGTTGGTCAGGTGAGCATTCATATTACACACTCTACTCTCCGCTTCCTACGGGAGAAGACATGGAATTTTTTCTTTGTGTTAATAAAAATATAGGGCGGACGATTCTGCCGCGGCCTCAGCTGCACTACTGCTTTATTGTTTCCTTATTTCACCTCCACCTACTAGTTTATATATATAACATATATGTAAACATGCACAATAATTGCAAGAGACATGTATATATATTAATAATTCACTAGTGTGTATTGACTGACCCAGTATGAATACACACATATTCACTAGTGTGTATTGACTGACCCCCACCCCCCACCCCAGCAGCATGAATACACATATATTCACTAGTGTGTATTGACTGACCCAGCATGAATACACACATATATTCACTAGTGTGTATTGACTGACCCAGCATGAATACACATTTATTTCACCTTTGAATGTGGTCAATACGTACGGCCCGTTGAGTTAACACTGAGAGCGCAACTCAGTCCTGAGGCCGATATGACGGCCGTATCAGGCCTCAGGTTGATATGGAATGAATATAGTTCTCCAATGATAATAGTATTTAGTCCAGGCAATCTAGCTCAAAAAAGGGCTGAACCTAGGAAAAATTGCAATAAAAGGTTTCTCAACGGTTTTGGGTAGTATTAGTGCCCCTTATTAACATACTAAAAGTCTAGAAAAATCTAGGTAGGGGAACATGCCCAAAATTGCAAAAAAACAAAATGGCCGCCTCTAAAACTTTGAAAGGCCATAAGTGTAAAATCAACATATATTCAAGTGTGAATACATTTTCTTAATGTTTCCAGGCATGGGGGAATGCAATGAAATAGGAATTAAGTCCATATAACCAATATTTAAAATGTTAGTGTACTGATATATTGAAGAAATTGGAAAAAATGACCAGCAAAAGCATCCTATGAAGGGAAAAAAATCAAACTCATTTTGCATGAAAGCATTTATGATCAAGGATACTAAGAAATGATTTTCTGCAATCCAAACTGTTGTATAAGCCTTTTGAATAATGTATATAAAAGTAATAGTATATAATGTATTACTCTGATATGTCAATTTGCCTCCAACATAAGGCACACCACATATTGTCCTTAATTTATCATTAGCACCTGAGCTGTTTGCACTGTCAACATGGCTATGGCCAAAACTGGAGTATGTCATTCCAAGTTTATTCTTTTGAAGGAACACATCTGACTATTGCAGTCAATCTAGCAGTTAATAATGTGTAGTAGTCCATCAGGAGCAGGAGGGTATACTGGATAGATACAGGTGGGAATTGTGAACTTCCACAATGAAACACCCTTCAAAGTTTGAATCCCGAAAGCATGCAGAGCTAGACAGTTCTGTATTGACATATTATAGAACTAGATATACTTTTATGATTAATTTGAATCATTGAATGGCCTGTGGCTAACACAGGGACCTTCATAAATAATTTATTTTAACCATTCTCCTTAATCACCATGTGGAGAATGGCATATTGAGTGAGTGAGTGAGATTGGTTGCTTTACGCCCTTATCAACACTTTGAAGTGTTATATCAAGGGCGGGAGAGCTGAGAGGGAGGCAGTTTATGATCATACCCAGGAAATAGAGATAGAGAAGAAGGGAGAGAGAGACAGAGAAAAGAGACAGAAATGGCATATTGAAGTAAACCTAAAATGAGATATGTACATTGAAAGTAGAAATACCATTTCTGCAAACTGCAGGTCTTCCAATTGACCCTATAGCATACTCAGACTTTAAAAATAAAAGCCCAAAGGCCAGTGTTTATTTTTGGTGAAAATAATGTTCTCATGTGGTCCATGATTTGTCAAGTGGTATTAGTCTGTGTATACCACAGCCTGCCTTTGGCATATAGGTATACTGCATCATTGACAGAAAAATTGTATCATACCACATTATTTCTGGAATGAAGAGGAGTGCTCTGCACCTTATGATATTCTATATTTCTCCTAAAAATGGTGTGTGGTCATTTAGAAATACCAGCCTCAATGATCTATATATGAGCAACAAGATCAATTAAGATTGTCTTGTTGGCCCTATCCAGATGGAACAATTGGCCCTAGAATTTGATCTAAGCCATGAGAAAGGAATGATCTCTTATATTAATATATATGGTATATACACTCTACAACCATTTGATTGAAGGCATTAGTTTCTTTAAGCCCCTTTTAGTTAGCACTATACATTCATATTCTACACAGTAGAACTACTAGAAGCAAAAATGTATTCTGAGGATGACTTTATATTGCTACCATACAAAGATGTGGTGGAAATATGATGTAATGATTGATAACTGGAAAAGGAATGGAAGCTGCAAGTGCTCATAAATCTGGAATAAATATTATGTGTATGATAATTTATAAGAGGGTAGTTGTAGTTGCACATTATTCATCATGCCTTGCTTCTCAACTGAACTTGTGAGTAACATGTGTCTCTTGATATATACCTGCTTGTGCTGAAATCAACTAATCCACTTCCTCAACTACTGTTGTTCACTTCAATTCAGGTAAATTAAGTAATAATATTTCACACTCCTCATCCTTTCTCCACATCCTCATGAACAGGAATGCAACAGCAACAACTAGACCCTGAGAATGTTGGTGTAAGATAATATAATGGGAAGATAAAATGATAGGAACCATATTCTTGAGTCAATAGAAAGGAACAATGATCCAGCCTGTGTTTCAAGAGGATACTGCAAAAACCCTCAGAAGGGAAACAACTAGATTTGAAGGTCAATCAATGTCAATTGAGCTGTAACGTATTTCAACACCTCAGTAAACCTTTAGATTTGAAAATAATAACAACAAGACAACATACTACTGCCAATTGCTACAGTATCTTTTGATACTAGGAGGCTAGCCCAGCTGATTAGCGTAATTGTTATTTACTTTCTGCTTTCATTATTTAGTATAGAGTTCATTCCGTGTAATTCAGTTTTTTATTGATTAATTAGTTGAACAGTTGATTGCATAGTTGAAACAGTCGAGATAGCCCATCGTAAAGTCGAGATAGCCCATCGTAAAGTCGAGATAGCCCATCGTAAAGTCGAGATAGCCCATCGTAAAGTCGAGATAGTTGGAGAAAAAAGTAGAGCGGGAGGGGTGGTCTAAGGGTGCACCAGCCATGTATACATGCAGACCTGTGCAAACATGCAGGCCATAGGTCCCCCTCTCCAGGGTTACTCTCCCCCTAGCTCATAAGTATTTAAGATCAGGCCTCTTTCAGTTCCAAACTTGTTAACCTCATTTAAACCTAAATACCACCTGTGCTCCTACCTCTATCCCATCAATACCCTACAATATGAAAGTATAAGAAGTATGTAACATTTACAGCTAGACTATAAACTAAATCACAAAACTAAATCACTTTGCTCATCTCATCTCACTAACCCTCATTGCCATGAATATGACTCCACATGGATGTTGTCATGACAACCATCACTCACTTCCAAACCTGGCCTCCTCCACTCTGGGCCACAATCAGCAGGAGGCATTTCACAGTGATGTTACACTTCAGTTACATAACTTATCTGATGATCTCCTCAGATATTTCCTCTCACTGAAATCAGTTTACACAGATGTACAGATGACAGTCTACAGATCCAAAGATAAAGATCTTACAGGATGTAGCTTGTCAGATCACACTTGTTACATCCTTTTCTTCTTGTATATGGGTCATATTTCCAGAAAATGTACAATTTAACTTCACCAATCTTCTCAAATAACCCAAATTTCAGACAAAAATAAAGTTCAAAATACAGTTCAACACAACCAAACAGATTGCTAAACTCAATGCAATGCCAAATATACTCGAATTTACTAAGTATTGACCAAATTGCAGCCTAATTTAACAGAATTTACTCAATGTGTACAGCTGCCAATTGTACATTTTCTGAAAATCTGACCCATATGGGTTATTCTCCCTAAAGCATAATAGGTACACATAATAGGCCTTGCCTAGTAGGAATGCCTAGTAGCCAACCCCCTGTCAATCACAGCCAACAGGCTTCACTCACTCAGTCTGTATACCTCCCTCCCTGTCACTCACAGCAAACAGGCCAAGCCAATACATTCCTCCACTTAACAGCACCAGCCCACAGTCAAAACAAACCCATGTGGCCACTGTTAAGCCACCCCTCCAATTTAGACTGCCCCAGGGGTGTGACAAAGTCTTGAGTAGAGTAGAGTATAGTATACCTTTCCTATAGTGATACTAAAAGGAGGCTGTGCCCATTCAATCGAAATACAACTTAAAACAAAAAAACACTCAGAGGCTAGCCTCCTAATAATAACAGATCTATGTCTTTTTAAAAAACATTACAAGCAATTACTGTATCTAGTTTGGCTCCTTGCTAGTTTCTAGTTACTTTGCACAACCACTTGGCATATGTGCACAAGAGCAACAGGCAATGTTCAGTCTGTCATGTTGGCCATGGCCAACAGGATATCATCACTCAAAGAGAATATTAGTTGAAATCTTTGAACATTTGAGGGCAAATGATATCACTATACATTGTCTGCAGAAGCAGATGTAGATATGCTTATATTGCAAATGGTTGTTGAATTTGCTGGGCATGTGGCACCATTCCCATTGGTGAAAATACACTTGTTAATCTTTCCATGAAAAGAGCACAAAAGAGTTTGGAGCATCAAACATCTGAAGACAAATCTAAGATACTACAAGTGCAGAGTACTGCTCCTGTCCATGCAATAGTAGAATGTGATATAACATTAAATTCTTTTAGGCTAGGAGATTCAACTGCTATTTGCAATATAGGCCTATCTGCATCCCCTTCTGCATGCAGAGGTTTGCCAGTATGACTATGTTCCAAAGACAAGCTGAGGTGTTCTTTGATAACAATCCACCCCAAATGGATATATAGAGAAAGGTGGAGAATACAATATTTTACTTTTGTAAATTATCAATAGTACCAAAACTAGCTCTCTGCCCTCATCATGCATGTCCATCCATCTGCTGCTAATAACTACCACAGCCAAAGTGTATGCTACCAAATCAAAACTTGGAAGGGAGTTCATTTCCATTGAGAGGATTGGGGATGGAAGTTTACTGACCTGCCTGATGCCCCTGACCAACTATTGCATTCATTTGCTGCAGCTGTAAGAGCAACTGCAGCAGTTTAAAATGCTCCTGAAGGATTATCATGGAATGCACTGCTTTGGCCATGATGGTGAATGTGCAAACTGGTCAGGCACCAAACTGTCAGGATAATGTGTTAAATATATACATTATATATACATGACCAATTGATTTTTCTTGTGGTAGGTTCCCTATCTCAGGTATCACAATGGTACTTATGATAGTTTGTTTAGTGGAAAGATGTTGGCTTATAGCCTTGGTCAAGTACAATCTGACTAAATGAGACTTACATTTTTCACTTCACAGGATGCTTTTGCAGGACTGCTTTCTTGTCATTTCTTTCATATATCAGCACACTAACTTGTTAAATATTGAGTAATACATTATATACTATTACTTTTATATACATTATTCAAAAGGCTTATACAACAGTTTGGATTGCAGAAAATCATCTCTTAGTGTCCTTGATCATAAATGCTTTCATGCAAAATGAGTTTGATTTTTTTCCCTTCATAGGATGCTTTTGCTGGTCGTTTTTTCCCATTACTTCAATATATCAGTACACTAACATTTTAAATATTGGTTATATGGACTTTATTCTTGTTTCATTGCATTCCCCATGCCTGGGAACATTAAGAAAATGTATTTACACTTGAATATATGTTGATTTTACACTGAGTTATGGCATTTCAAAGTTTTAGCGGCAGCCATTTTGTTTTTTGTGATTTTGGGCATGTTCCCCTACCTAGATTTTGTGAAAAGGAGCTGTAGCGTAGAGGATAGTAGCGTAGCTTTATTGTCGCTCTTAAGTGATTGGAAGGGTACCCTTCCTTATATGTGGGTTATGCACGGTTACATGGTACAGGTGCATTGTGATTGGACGGTGGTCCCGTCCAATCAATATATGATAATCGTCACTTGGGCTAGAGCCATCATACAGGTAACAAGTAGTATAGGAATAAAATTTTAGGGTATGTTACCACGAGGTATAACAATGTTAATAAGGGGCACTCATACTACCCAAAACCGTTGAGAAATCTTTTATTGCAATTTTTCCTAGGTCAAACCTTATTTTTACTGGACTAATTAGCGCATATAAAATGAGTTGTAAAATTAAAAAACATAATTAAATACATTCATTAGAGTAATTTAATGCAAAAGAGTATGCAAAATAAATGTGCATGACAAATAATTTTGCATTCTAAAATGTAGTTCTGACCCACGCGGGTCGGAAAAAAACAGCGCATAGAAATACAAATGCATCATGACGGGAGTCATATAACGGACGTCATGATATAAACAAACACGTCAACGTCAGCCACAAGGAACATTAATTCAATTCTACCAATATTTCTCTCATTTTCGGGTGCATGTTGATAACTAAAGGTGAAATAAATACAATGTCTTAATATTCACTAGTGTGTATTGACTGACTCAGAATGAATACACACATATTCACATATATATCTGTCCAAAGGCCGGGGCCCAAACGTCCAAAGGCCGGGGCCCAAACGTCCAAGGCCCAGCGGGGCCCAAACGTCCAAGCCCGGGGCCCAAACGTCTTTTAGCTCGGGCCCAAACGTCCAAGGCTGGGGCCCAATGATCCGGGCCCAATGATCCCGGGGCCCAAACGTCCGGCTACCATTACGATTACAGGTTTTTGGCCTATAATTCCCTGAATCTTTTTTTTTTTTTATTCAAGATCTTTATTCAGGTAACGTTGTTTGTACATCCATATCATATTTACACCTATAGACACAACACTGGTTCACCCTCAGATGATCTTCCACCGTCAATCTTGGTAGGACGGTATAATATAGGGCCCCTGCCTTGGACGGTAGGGCCCCTGCCGTGGTCGGTAGGGCCCCGTCCTGGAATCGGGGGCCCTACCGTCCATGCCCCATGACAGGGGCCCTACCGTCCAAGGAAGGGGCCCTACAGGCAGGGCCCTAACGTCCAGAACGGGGCCCTACCGCCTGGGTCCCTAACGACCAGGGGCCCTAACGTCTCGGGAGCTATGAATGAAGGGCTTCCTTGTTTACATGGGCGATAATAGCAGCAAGTGAAGTTCTAAACAAACTATCAGGAGATAGCCGATAAGAACTGATATTGACAGTGAAATAGCATCATGCGACTCTTACGCCTTAGGTGGAAATGTAACATTAAGGCACTTGGCAAGAAGGAAACAGGTTGGATGGTGAAGAAACTAGCCTTTATTCGATCCGTACTTCAGACTCACGGTCACAGGCACAGCTGCTCTCGCTGATTCTCGCAGTCAGTGCCGACGCGAGACTTGTCGGAGCACATTGCACACCACCATTGCACCACCTCCTATCCCATCACTGTCCAGAATTTGTTGGCCCAAAACATCTTGACACTTTCCAGTTCCCGATCCTTAATCACCATGGGTGTACAGAAAATTGAGAATAAGGTAAGTTATCTTCCAATAAGATATACTGACATTTCCTTACTTATCTTCTTTGACTAGGCCTAGGCCTAAATTTGTCTCGCTAACATTTCCGCGCGCTGAAAGTCAAACCGCTTGTCACAAGTGACTTGCGCGTTGCGATATAGGCCTACCGTACTTCATGCTCAGGAGGTGTGCAGAAATTATGCATTCTTCTTGGTATATTCTCGACCAATATGTGATCAATTGTGTCTAGATCAGTCAACACCCCTACATATGCAGACTATTTGGTGTTTCTATAACAGACCATCTTGTCCCTTTGGCCTAGAATTATCAATTACTGCCATCGATTTTGTATGAAACGTCAGGTAATCTCGGCGGTGCTGAGACCCAAGCGCCCCAGGATCGAAGCGTCTAGAAAGCATACCGCTGGATTGGGTTGTGTGGGGATGTCACACTTAGGCTAGTTGCTTGGATTGTTTGCATTTTCAAGGACAAAAATACTCCCCACCACCCGTCCCCTATCCCCCGCCCCTCTCCTCTCCGTACCGCACCATCCCTTGAAATGCTTTTGTTTTAGTGTCTAATTACACTTGTTGGTCACACCTCTGCTGAGGCATGACCAACTGCGCTGGTAGTGGTAGTGGGTGCGTGTGTATGGGAGGTGTACAAGCATGGGTGGCGATAGCTACGATCATAACCCTTCACGATCAGGGTTACGGGAAGGAAGCGCTTGAAATGGGGAAGGTGGATTTGCTGTAGTTTGTGTAGAGTTGTAGAAGTTTCTAACCCCTAACGAAGACAATAAAATCAATCTTTAATATGTTATCGTCCTACGTGTTACCTTAAAAGTAGTGGATGGATGCCAATTCATTCACAGCAAGCTTTTTTACAGTGGCACCTCCAGAAAAATCCTGTTACGCCGCCATGTTTTTAATTTGTTCAAAGGTGTTACAACGTCGTCCATAGACCTAAGGCAGTTCAGTTGTAGCGGTGTTGTTTTGCACCATTTTTTGAGCTCATTTACATACTTTTGGGCATGCGCACTGAGACACAAACAAGTCGGAGCGCCGAGTTTCAAAATCGAGAGGAGAATGGAGAGGTTTTGCTGATAATAAACCAACTAGTTCTCTGTTTTGTGGAGCACATCCTCTCCCAAGAATCTACTCTAAGCACCACAAAACGTTACTGATTCAGGACACATATATATGACAGGCGTTGCTTGAGTATTTTGTTTGGGCAAACTAGAGAACTTTCTACTACCCTGATTCTAGCACGTCCAATTGACAACCTAGTATACACTGCTAATATACGAGGTTGTCTGAGATGGCTAGGGTGGCGAGCGCGTGCAGCAGTGCATAGGCCTATGAGTAGCATGGAGCGGGAATGGTGCTACGTTCAAATGTTCTATGCATCTTTCTGATGGCTAAATCTGCTTATATCTTCTTTTATGGACAATATTGTTCCAGGAATCCCTGGCTAATTACATTGATTAAGGAAATACGGTAGTACTGAGGCCGGAAAAAAAGCTGAAGGAGCATTTATTTCGCGGGCAGAGACAGCAGCAATTCCCTTTTCTTCTACTATGTGTGTAGGACCGTGATAACCGGTACGGTACGACTGCTCTAATTTTTGTGATGAGCCAATGGCGGCTTTTTTCAAAAGCGGTAGTCGCGGGAGAGTCCAGAGTATTACCGCGAGATTAATTTGGTTGTGGTGTCTTAGGCTATGTACTTGTGTTATATAAGTATGGAATCTTTTTCTCATTTTCAATGCTTCCCACCACCCCATCCCCCGGCTGCCCCTCGGCCTCCCCTCCTACGCTTTTGTTTTGGTGTCTAATAATACACATGCCTCAGTGAGGCATGTGTATGCAGGGGCGCTAGCGGCGGTATTGGGAGACACCATATTTCAGCGCTTTGTTTATATTTAGCGGCAATGGCCGTCGATTCGAATCTTCCAAGGACGATGTATTGAGCTATACCTGACCCTAGCATCTTTTATGTACAGTATTGATGTATCAATTCCGTCCAAAATTGCGAGGAAAACGTCTTTAGATGTCATCATTGCAGGTAAACTATGCAGGGGAGCACGATCGTGTGGGCAAAGAGGGGGATAAATATCACATCTGTATATATATGCGTGATGACCGTAATGGCGGGTGTGACGTAATAGTGGGTAGTGATCCTGCTGATAGCAGCTTCTTTCAGAAGCGGTTGTCACAGAAGAGTCCAGAGTATAATCGCTGCAAGATAGATTAAGATTTGTAGGATTGGCTTTTGGGCTAGTTGCTTGTATAACTAAAGAAAAACAGTTGCCGACGAACTCCCGTCCACCCAGCTGCCCCGTTCTCTACCACCTCCACCCCACCCCCACCCCCAGCGCTGCTCAGTGCGACGCACTGAACAGCGCCTCTAAGTTCTAAGATCGGTAATCATATGCAGTAGCGCCTGCGACGGTGTTGGGAGACACCATTTTCGGCGCTTGTTGATATATTTCGCTGCAATGGCCGTCGATTCGAATCTTATCACAGGCCTTGCTGGTGGTAAATGGGCTTATATCTTCTTTTCTAGACAATATTGTTCTAGTAATCACTACCTAATAACGTTGCTTACTAATATACGGTAGTTCTCACACCTGAGAAAAAGCTGAACGCGCATCTATTTCGGGGGCAGAGACAGCAATAAATGTTGATTCTTGTATTGTTGCGCCCAACCGTGATAACGGGTACGACTGATTAGGGGGTAAAGCCGTTGGCGGCTTTTTAAAAAAAAAAGCGGTGGTCGTGCAGTGTCCAGAGTATAACCACAAGATCGATATTACGATTTGTATAGGGTTTGATATATATATATATATAAAGATTTTTATTCAAGTTGATCAGTACAGTTACATGAAATGGACAGGAGCCTCTGCGAACAGATCTTCCAGATCCGCCCATCGGATATACCTACTCCAATCTCCAGAATAACAAAATAAAATACAAAGCACCACTTCTGGATACATTAGTCTTCAAGTTAAAGCTAATACAGCACCAATTTACAATGAAAACTCACCACAGAGTCTATTAATATGATATGTGATATAATGAGTAATAATTATCTTGTGTAAGACATTAACCCAATAGACCTGTTATAATGATAATTGGTTAGTAAAACCTGTTTACTATGTATTATTGTGAGCAATAATTGTCTATGACAATACATTACTTCCAGCAAACATTAATGAAAATAATACTTGGTCACTGACCATACAATGAATCAGTGTTACATCAGTCATTAATATCATGAATTTAAAGACCTTACATATGGAAAAGAACAGCACCAACATAATGTGACCAATTCAAGTCACTCATTCTCCCCCCAGATATCGATATATCGATTTTGTTTGAGGACTTACACTCCTTAACCCCCCTCCCCGACATGAATCCCCTGTGCCCTGGGTACAATGGTGGTATGACATGTTTATAATACAGGTTTAAGATATGGATCGAATTCAGCTATATACCCCGCATTAAGGTATGACCTGAATTTAATCCGCGTAGTCGTAAGCTGAACCGTGTCTGGCAATTCGTTCCATAACAACGGCAGTGTGAAAAGATATGATTTCCTGAAAACTTCATTTCTTGGGAAGGGAACTTTTAATTTCTTCCCTTTCTTTAATCTTCGCAACCCTATATTTCTGGTATCGATATTACTTGTGTCCCTAGAACGTAAGAAGGCCCTGTCCAATGTATGTATATTTCTCCTGGTTCTCAGGGATGGGATTTTCAGTTTGGCATGTATTGCAGCCGTGCTTGTATACTTTGGGAGATTTAGAATTATTTTTAAAGCTGAATTTTGAAGGGTCTGCAACTTACTTAAGTAGTGTTTTGAAGTTGCCCCGTAAAATATGTCCCCGTATGATTAGTGTTAGGTTATAGGAATAAAGAAAAACAGTTGCCGACTCCCCTCCACCCAGCCGTCCTGTGAGAATAAATGATCATCGGAAAAACTGCACTTGCAAACCAGCGGGAGGGCCGGGAAACCCGGCTAAACTTGGCCACAGGAACGAGGGTTGTCTGGACTCAGTGTGGACGAGGTCTGCAGCCGATCTTCTAGATCAACTGCAGACATTTTGATTTAGGATCAGACATTTACATTTTAGCAGAAGAATCTATATTTCGTTAGCTTTTTAATGGAATAATCACGGAATTTCTACCTTAAATATGACACTGACAGCAGTGAGTGGCACCACACATTGTTTTGTGTTGCTCCTCTTGGAGCTCTGGGTGGTGGTGTGTGGGAAGGTATGTAAAGCGGGACGGAACATTACGTACTCAGCACGCTGTGAGTTGAGTGTTTCGGTAGGTCGATCGGCCGATATGCAGTCCCCATTCACGCTAGTGTTAACGAAAGATGAACGAAAGTTGTGATTGACTGATGTGCGTTTCGCTTAATGTGACTTGACTAAGGTATAGCTTTGTGATTTTGCTGGCCATTCATTGTACTGGGTGGCTAAGTTTGTAGGAAAATAAGTGCGAGAAAGCTTTTGCAGCCCCGGCCTTGAATCAAAGCGCCCACCGCTTACATCGAAGCACCCTGCCAGTGTTGGATCGAAGCGCCCATGGTCTCGAAAGGAGGAGGACGGATGCGTGAGTTATTGGAGGGGCAAGCCAGCCCGTCAACTCAGATAGCTTGAGGTTGGTCTCTCGCTTGCTTGCTTGGGTCTCGCTCTGAGAAATAAATATATAATAATATATATATACTTTCCGAACAACTTATTTCAACTTAACTCAAACAAAGGTGTGGGTAAAAGGGAGTTTTATTTCAAACTCAGCTAACTAGAAAAACCGAGCGCCAGTAGCCTACATAACTGAAAAGTACATGAATAAGAATAATCATGGAGGTAATAATAGAAATCAATTAAAGAAACAATAATAGATCTCAATGATAATTAGTGTCATTGTTTATGAGCAATCCTCCTGGGTATTCTTTGGCGACTGAGGCTTCCCACGACCCCAGAAACCCTGTATGTAGTAGTGTTCTTTAGGGGAGGCCTAATGTCATAGTTTTTGCTGCAATTATTCTGTCTTAGGCACTTGAATGGGTACAGGTCTCACGGATGAAGAAATTGATCATATTCTCAGACTCGCACCCATGTCTAGAAGCTGTGACCAACCTTTATCCTAAGAACCTAATCATACAAGCAATTCAAGAGACATACACTGAAATCAAAAGACGGGACAAAGAAGTGGTGTTGTGCTGGGTGCCAAGCCACATTGGAATAGAAGGAAATGAGGCAGCAGACATAGCAGCCAAAAATGCATTGAGGCGCCCTGTTGGTGCTGACCAAATGCCATACACAGACATTGTACCTGTTGCGCAGGCACATGTCAAATGTAGCTGGCAGCCCACATGAAATGGTGTTAATTTGTTATAAACATCGATGGCACAGATGCCTGCTGGTCCTGTCTTCAGGTGGATCCTCGTTCATCAGTTGTTTCAGCGCTGTCCACTACAACCTCCAGAGGTGCGCCAACTGGGGTGATCAAATCCCAGCCCAGGACCAGCTCTACTCTCTCCACCTCTCACCTCTCTTCCTCCACAGCCACATGGATGCTGTTTCCGCCTCCCTACACAGAGAGCCATTGAGCCGTTTCCTCTCCCCTCCTACCACTCCTATAGTTCTCAGTGCCCTCCACATCGACTGGCCTGCAAACCCCCTGCATCCGATCTCCACAGGGAAGCACCATACCTTCCAGCCTCGTTGTTGGCATTCACTGACTAGGTCCTGGTACTTGGTCTTTTTCCGCTCATAAGCTTCCTCTATTCTCTCCTCCCATGGCACAGTCAACTCCACTATTATGACCTGCTTAGTTGATGGTGACCAGATCACTATGTCAGGCCTCTGGTTGGTGGCTGCTACCTCCTTGGGAAATACCAAGCATGTGTTAATGTCTGCTCGCCTCTCCCAGTCACCTGATGTCGCTAGCAGCCCACTTCCCTCCGTTCTCTTTCTAGTTGGTTCCTCTCCTGCTCTCACAAAGTTGATGAACTTTGGTCCTCCCTTTTTCACCTTTGTACTCTTCCTTCGCAATTCCAGGGTGTCAGCGAGGGTGGCTAGTATCTTATCATGTCGCCAGGTGTATCTCCCCTCTTTCAGTGCTACAGAACATGACGAGAGTACATGCTCCAGATTGGCTGGCCTGCAGCACAATGGGCAATTAGGATCCTCCGTCAGTCCCCATGTTACCAGATTAGTTGGGCTTGGTAACACGTCATACACAGACTTTAGTTGGAATTTGAGTCTGTATGGTTCTGTGTTCCATATCTCGCTCAAGATAGGCTTTTTGATCTACACCCTTCCCAGTTTAGCCAACTCCCCTGCTTTTTCATGCCTGCTGCTTTTACCATCCTGCCTTCCTCCTCCATGGCCCTGACTTCTGACTGAACCAAGTTTCTTCTCTCTACTCCTTTTGCTGCTTTCCATCTGGTGGTTGGTGTCATGCCTAGTCCTTGTCTCCCTACTGCTATGCTTCCGACTATGTCTGCTTGCCTCAATCGTGACTCTGCCTCCTTCATTGAGTCATCCACTTTCCATTTCCGTCCTGTCCACTTGTGCTGACCGTACCTTGTCATCTTTGCTGTCCTTCAACATCATGAGCTGTCTGACCTTGGTTACCTTAAACTCCTCCGTGATTGATTTTAGTGGAAGCTGCAGCTTGGTGCTTGATGAGTAGAGTCCTATGCTGCTGAAACTTCTAGGGACTCCCAGCCACCGCCGTAGGTACCTGCTTGCCAATCGCTCTAACCCTTCCACTTTGGTCATTGGTACATCATACACCAGGAGTGGCCAGAGCACTCGTGGCAGTACTCCATGTTGGTAGATCCATGCTTTGTACCTGCCTTGTAGACCACTCCTGTCTACACAAGCCATCCACTGCTGTCTGGTGGCACATCTCTGTTACGTTTTTTAGTGTCACAGAGGGAATCATTGTAATACTTCCCAAGGCACTTCACTGGCTTTTCGCCTACTGTTGGTATTATGTCACTCCCCACCTTGAAGTGTTCTTCCTTCACTTTTCCCTTCTTGATGACAAGGCTCCTTGATTTGGTCGGTTTGATCTTCATCCGTGCTCCATCTATGACTGACATTAAGTCCTCCAGGGTCCATCTTGCCTCCACCTCTGTCTTGGTGGTGATGGTCATATCATCCATAAATGCTCGTATTGGTGGTTGTTGAGCTCCTGATGCCATAATTGGTCCTCTGTTCTTCTTCACTACGGACTTCACCAGCAGATTCATTGCTGCAGCAAACAAGATGACTGAAACAGTGCAACCTGTCACGATTCCCACTTCCAGTCTCTGCTATGTTGTTACATAATCCTGCACTGTGAATCGGAGTAGCATGCGATCAAAATACCCCTGAAGCATGTCTCTAAACTTCTCGGATATGGTAGCATTCCAGAGTCAGCTGGACTAGCTTATGAGGAATTGACCCATATGCATTAGCTAGATCGAGCCAGATCACAGCTAGTTCTCCCTTCCTTTCTTTTGTCTCTCGGATTATTTGTGTCAATACACTTGTATGCTCGATGCAGCCGGAAACTCCTGGAATTCCTCTTTTCTGCACTGCTATATCTATCTAGTTGTTACTTAGCATGTAATCTGTCATTCTATTTGCTAGGATAGCTAAAAATATCTTTCCTTCCACTTTCAACAGTGATATGGTGCGGAACTGCTTTAGACTGTTAGCGTTTTCCTCCTTCGGAATAAAGCAACCCTCTGCTTGGTGCCAGCAATCTACTAAACATCCTCTTCGCCATGCCACTCGCAGGAGTCTCCACAGTTGTTTTGTCATTTTGGGGCAGTTCTTGTACACTCGATATGGTATATGATTTTCAGCTTTTCTCTCAGGCTCACCCTCAGCTCTGATAAGGCTTGCTTCTCTCCCTCTTCGGCTTGTTTAAAGCGCTTTGTTAGCTGTCTTAGGTCATGTCTCAAGGCTCTAATCGCGCGCAGGCGCCTGCTCCTTGTTTCCTCCTTCCTAGTTTCTCCCTTTCCTGTTTTTGCTTCCTCCTCTCCAAATCTGTCTAGGCCTACATTGTACATCAATGTTGTCATGACTTGCATTTTCCTATCCATTCTCTCTGCCAAGGTGTTGTTCAAAATGGCTTCCATATCACTGTTGAACTGCTCCCATGGCGTTTTGTTGTTGCTTCCTGGCCACTTAACCCATTGGGGACGGGAGGCTGCCTGCAGGCAGCCTTTTCAATTGGCCTGGAGGACGGGACGCTGCCTGCAGGCAGCCTGCTATAAGTGGCCTGGAGGACGGGAGGCTGCCTGCAGGCAGCAATTTTTTATATAAATTGAAGGGGGCATAACTTAATAAAAAATAAACAGATTTTGATGAAATTTAAAATATATGTATACAAACACACTAGAAATATCTTTATAGGTATGTTGTCATGGAGACAATAATGATGACGTCATAACTAACATACGTAAATGCTGGAAAGTGAATTTGGAGCAAGGTTGCCGCCATATTGCACCCAATTGAGACCCATTATTTTAATTATTGAAGACCAAATTCTAGAAATTATGAAAAAATATGATCAACAACTGTTTACACCTATTAAACGATGGACATATGACACATTATTTGAAGAAAATATTCTTAAAGTGTTTTTATACCCTAAACCTCATGTTAAACACCCGTCCTGAAGCCCAAAAAGGGGGAAAATGGCCCCCGTCAGCCAGGCAAATTATGTGTAAACTGCCCCCGTCCTCAATGGGTTAATTTTCCTCCTCTTTCCATCCTCTTGGCTCCCTTTCTCCCTTCCCTCTTGGCTACCTCCTGCCTTTTCTTCTTGACTGTCTATCTCTTGCTCCTCTTGGCTCTCTTCTGCTCCCCTCACTCTGTTGTTCCTGCTGGTCGTGTCTTCCTCCCCTGTCACTTGGAGGCTGTGGTCACTGGTTGGATTCCGGGACTTCTCCGTCTCACCAGGTTTCCCAGGTGATACTGACCCGTCTTTGTGCCGGTCACACCAAACTGACTCACAGGCACCTTCTAAAAAGTGAAGTGGCTCCTGTATGTCAGACATGCAACATCTCTTAATACATTGTCAGGCAACCAAGAGAAGCAGAATAAAATTCCTGCAAAATCGCAGGACAATGCAGAGTATTTTCCGAGAATCTGGGAACAAAAATATTCTTGATTTCCTACGGGAAACCAAATTGTACGAGGAAATTTAGGTAACCTAAATGAAGCCTGACTTTGTCAGGCCAAACCCCCTGTTTCATGAAATAGGGAATTTCACAGAATAAAATAATAAAACCACAGTATATCTGCCAACTTTTAATTACTATTAGCGGAGGTGAAACTAACCAAACCAAATTCCCCGGATCCAAAAATCTTTTATAACAACTGGACCTCCAGTGGCCCAGGAGGCAAATAGAGTCAGAGTATAGCCTTCACTTGTGGCCCCAAGTGGCAGACCCACTACGAAAGGAATGGCATGTATAAGACGAAGGATCAGATACCTGGCCCTCTAGGGTGTGCCATACTGTTTCAATAAACAACTAAGATGTGAGGCTGATGATATTCCCGTTGTGGTTGTAACTGACTGCTGCCGCGGTGGGGGGGGGGTTTGTCTGGGGTTGACCTAGACATTGCGTAAACTGCCCGCTCTGGGCATAGGTCGTGGCCCCTTATCCTGGGCCACCTGGTGGTTATTATTCGTGAATTGGTTTGTTTTGGACCACTTAACATTGATCATGATGCCATCTTTCACATATTTTATATCTCCTTTTGTTATAGGTTGCACACTGTTGGGTTGTGCCGGGTCCCAAAACACATTGGACTTGCACAGGTATCCAAAGAACATTATGAGACATGTGGCCCACACTGCTATATGCTTGCCTCTTGCTAGATCCAGTTTTCTTCTGATGACACATAGTAACTCCGGTGTGATAGGAGGCTTCCTATTCAGGGCTTAGTGGCAGCCAAGATTTACTTGCCCAACATCCTTTTTCACTTGCCAAAATTTATTTGCAGAAATATAAATGAAATCACACTGATCTGTATTATCTTGTTTCATTGTAAGTAGACATCACCACAGGGGTTTGAAATCGGGGCGTAGAGATCTCCACTTGCCCAGAGCCATTTTTAACTTGCCCCAGGCAAGTAAACATAGGTTTTTTCAAGCCCTGTAGTATTTATGCCTGAACCTTTCAACCTTTGGATGCCTTTCAGAGTTGCCCGGAGGTGGTAATCCTTAGGAATAGGATTGGTATATCCGCTCTCCTCATGTAGGATCCTTATGTTTATATACTGCTTGATGCTGTTGTATGCTAGTTTCCTAGCTAGCCATGCTACATACAGATACAATGTATGAGATTCCACTAGTGTGGCGGTGCTAGCCTTGGTGCATGAATAATAATTCTCTATGAACGCCTCTTCAGGTGGGGTGGCAGAGTTGGTGATGTGAAACCCCTCTTTTACTCCTGCCAGAATAAAAGCCAGATCCTTGTCAGTGGTAGCTAGATGTTTCTCCCAGGCTGAATGTATCAGTGCACCTTCTCCACAGTCTATTGCCAATTTTTTTTAGGCCGCCTTTAGGTTCTCATGTACATCCATGCAGCTATCACCGTTTGAGCACCCTCCCTTGGTGCGGAACAAACAGCGCAGCAAGGGGTTATTAATCCTTTATTGGTCTCGGGGCAGAGTTTTCCCACTAGGAAACCCTCATTAATATTTAAAACCTGATGTGTGCCGCGCATGCGTGTACATCTTGTATAGTCTGATCACACCGTGATGTCCTCGACATAATTACAGGTTTAATCCTCAACTTACAGGTAAGTATCGGGTTAACTGTAAAATTGCTTCATAATCTTTAAACTTGGCTGGAAGAAGTAAAACTGGACCAAATCTCAAAACTGATTATCCTATCATTGCAGGACGCCTTGACGACGGCATTAGCCGCTGCCGGTGACAAAGTTGTCATTATCGATTTCTACGCAGACTGGTGTGGGCCATGTAAAACGATCAGCCCAAAATTAGAGGTAAAAATTAATATACACTTTGACTAGTACATTCTGTTAGGAAGCATGAAATTCGGAAAGGTGTTACTTTTTGGGTATTCCTGTTAAAAATTGTCCTAGTTAAGATTATTCACTTTTCCAGGTCAGCTCATTATGTGTTTGACCCACCACTGTATGTGTGTTTACATGATTGGTATAGGTTGTCTTTTCTTTGCATGGCTTCTAGTGGGTAGAATTCGACAATTTGATTTTGTTTGGGCTAGGTAAAAGGCACTTTCTAGGGTATGTACCTCTCTCCTTATTGTGTTTGACAATGTATTCAGTTCCCTTGTTTCATTTACTTCATTGACTCTTTTATTCAGATCTGACTGCTGAATTTAAGAGAGAGTCTATTCGTTTTAAGAGTTGTTTATTCGTGGAGGAATAAAATATGTCTCCTTGATCTATATTAGGGATGATTAGCTTTTTTTTTTGTACCTGGCATTTGATAGTAGTTTTACCTCTCATTTTAGTTTGTCAATCAGTTTTTCTGTATGAGACTTGAATGACAGTTGTTGATCAATGGTGAGGCCCTAGGTATCTATACTCTTCTACTTAGGACAATGTTT
This sequence comes from Sthenelais limicola, assembly GCA_942159475.1. Classification (NCBI taxonomy): domain Eukaryota; kingdom Metazoa; phylum Annelida; class Polychaeta; order Phyllodocida; family Sigalionidae; genus Sthenelais; species Sthenelais limicola. The sequence goes on along the minus strand of OW804096.1, from coordinate 106,819,749 downwards.
TGGACACCACGGTTAGGGTATAATTTTGAATTTTATTTGAATTTTTTTCTTTCTTTTTAAAGGTGATGTACTGGGTTTTTGCTACGTTCATGGAAATGTTATTTATCTTACACCAAGTGCCTATCCAGTTTAGGTCAAGTTGTTGTAATTTTTGAAATATTTTTTCTTCATTTTTGTTACTGTAGAAGAGGACTGTGTCGTCAGCATAATGTTGAATAATTGAATTTTGAACAACTTGGTGTAAATCATTAATATATATTGAGAAGAGGATCGGGCCTAAAATTGTTCCCTGTGGTACGCCGAATGTGATGATGCCCTGGGGTGATGTCGAACCATTGACCCTTACCCATTGTTCTCTATTTGACAGATAATTTTCAAACCATTTATTTTCATTTTCTCTTACTCCCATTTTTTCAATAATTTTGCATGATGTACTGTATCAAAAGCTTTTTTGAAGTCTAGAAATACAGCTGTTGTGGTGGTATTTTCATTTAGGTTATTGTAGATAGTTTCCATAAGGTCGATATGGGCTTGATTAACTGAATGTTCTTGCCTAAAACCATATTGTTTTGAATAATATAATTTATTCTCTTTAAGGTGTAATGTTAATTGACTCTGGATTATTTTTTCTAATATTTTTGCTGGCATATTTATGCCTGAAATCGATCTGTAATTATTTGTGTTATTTTTAGGACCATTCTTATGGAGGGGTGTGACTACTGATTTTTTAAATGCTTCTGGTACTACTGCAGATATCATAGATAAATGCATAATATGACATAGCTGACATCATTGTCGAGGCAGCCCAGTGACTTGGGAGAACGGGTCTACTTGGATTACCTCCCAGCTGTGGAGAGGGGTGAACCATAGCTTTCTCAGGGGCAAACCAGCGGTCTAATCTTCCATTAAAGAATACACATGGAACACAGCTCGGGGAGGACCCAGGCCTTTAATGGAACAAGGCCTGCCGCCTATACCCCACTCCTGACGGGGACAGGGTGACCAAAACCGTCGGCACTTGCTGCCGGTTTCTGGCCATACTTAAGCTGGGTAGATATTTAACAATGCTAAAATACCATTCAAATACACCATTTCAAGAATGTTTTCCAAGTTTTCCGTCATATGGGCTTGGATACTCTAGTTCCATTATTTTCTCAACCCCTGACTGGCATCCCTGATTGACCCTAGCCCTCCCCGATGTGACATTGTTTGCGCACACCTGTTGATACACCTGATAGGTAGTCTCTAAACCAGTCTATGACATGAGTTGAGAGTTGAAATGTTTTAAGTTTATTGATGAGTATACTATGATCAACGGTGTCAAATGCTTTTTTGAAATCAAGGGACACTGGGTTTTTATTGTTTTTTGATTCATAGATATATTCGAAAAGTCTTCTGTGTGCCTGTTCCAATGAGTGTCCTGCCCGGAACCCATATTGGTGTTTATATAGGAAGTTGTTGTCTTCTAGGTGGGTATAAACGGTACTATGTACCACCCTTTCCAGTATTTTTGCTGGGAGGGTGACTACACTGATGGGTCTATAATTTGACGGGTCTGTTTGTGGGCCTGCTTTATAAAGAGGGGTGATAGTTGCTTCTTTAAAGTCTTTTGGGACCTTTGATGTATGCATTGATAGGTTGCATAAAAATGTGAATTGGTGGGACAGGGCACTCAGTATTGGTTTCAGGACATGTGTCTGATATCAATTGACACTTGACAGGTGTTATAACAGAACTAGTGCAGGCATGCAATTGTTTTAATTGTATGACATTATTGCAAGTCATGTGTAAATATATTCTCCTTAACATAAGAAAATGTTTGGTCTTTGTCCCATCATTCTATCATGCTTAGAAGCCAAGTTACTTATTTTAGCCACCCCCTTCTTCCTCCACTGCCCATCGATAAGATCAGGCCTCTTCTAATGAACCTACTTCATTTTAAAAGATTCTTTGTTTCTAAAATGTACGTACGTTTATCAGCCAGACCATATAGCAGCAATAATCTCTCTCCGAGCGTAATTTTCGCACTGAGGCGAAAATATCGAAGCCGTTAATTTTTTCTTAAATAAAACTTAAAATAAAAGTCATAATGATCGGCTGCCACAAATGACTTTAGAATTGCACAGACGTTGATCCAGGTCGAAATTTCAGCAATAACAAAATTCTCATTTTATCACTTGTCATCATCATGATGATGATATTAATAATAACAAAATAAAAGATAAAATTTCTAATAAGAGGGAATAGCCAAAATGTTTCTTGTACATATTACCGAAATACCCAGCTGTAATCTTTTCAAATTTGGCAGCTTAATATATATATAAGGATTTTTATTTCTCAATAGACAGGTACAATATAAGTAGAGAAAAGGGATTTTGCCTTTCAACGCGCTGCTGCTTTATCCCTTTTTTATTAGGAGGGTAGCCTCTGAGTGCTTTTCTGTTTTAAGTTGTATTTCGATTGAATGGGCGCAGCCTCCTTTTAGTATCACTATAGGAAAGGTATACTTATACAGGAGCCTGTGTGTCGCACCCCTGGCTAAGTCTAAATTGGAGGGGTGGCCTGTCAGTGGCCACATGGGTCTGTTTTGAATGTGTTGGCTGGTGTTGTTAAGTGGAGGAGTGTATTGGCTTGGCCTGTTTGCTGTGAGTGACAGGGAGGGAGGAGGGAGGACAGGGAGGGAGGTGTACAGACTGGCTGTGATTGACAGGGGGTTGGGTACTAGGCTACTAGGCATTCCTACTAGGCCAGGCCTACAAGTGTGATCTTACAAGCTACATCCTGTAAGATCTTTATCTTTGGATCTGTAGACTGTCATCTCTACATCTGTGTCAACTGATTTCAGTGAGAGGAAATATCTGAGGAGATCATCAGATAAGTTATGTAACTGAAGTGTAACATCACTGTGATATGCCTCCTGCTGATTGTGGCCCAGAGTGGAGGAGGCCAGGTTTGGAAGTGAGTGATGGTTGCCATGACAACATCCATGTGGAGTCATATTCATGGCAATGAGGGTTAGTGAGATGAGATGAGCAAAGTGATTTAGTTTTGTGATTTAGTTTACAGTCTAGCTGTAAATGTTACATACTTCTTATACTTTCATATTGTAGGGTATTGATGGGATAGAGGTAGGAGCACAGGTTCAACTGAGCAATCCAATGGAACACCCAACAATCGCATGATCCACAAATTAATATGAAAAAAAGAAATACAAAAAAAGATCTATATACTAAAAATTAGAAGCAAAAGAAAATAGCAGTTAGGCAAATCAGCTGGGCTACCCTCCTAGTATCGAAAGATACTATAGCAATTGGGCAGTAGTGTGTTGTCTTGTTTAATAACTAGGTTAAGTTTTCCTCCTCTAGTCTGCCATCATCATACATCCACTGTGAATAGCATGAATATATCTAACATAAAGAACATTAAACCAATAAATAATGTGTGTGATATACAACAATGCACTGTGTGTGTCCCTCTGCCATGTTTGTCTGAGGTGTTCTTGTTGTGACGTCACTGCGGCAGATAAGCACACTGAGTGGCAGGCAAAGCGTTTGTTTCCTTCTTCAAATTTCCATGAAGAAAACTATTCATAACTTTGCCAATAATAATTGGATTGTGTTCAAATTTTACAACTGACACAAGCAACTAACCCTCTTCCCAATAAATAGATAGGAAAAAAACGTCATGCATCTTATCCTTTAATGTCAATTCAAAAGACAATATTGGTGTAATTCTTGCTTCTTTTCAGAAAATGTCGAATGAGGATTTCGCCGATTGCGTATTCTTGAAAGTAAATGTTGATGAATTAGAGGTAAGCCTGTTTGAACATGTATAAATCATTAACTGGCATGAAAATAATAAATAATTCCCACGAGTGCATCTCCGAGCAAAAATAACTTCAAAATGTAGTATCGGGGATTAACAGAACTTCCCCTAGACTACTTCTGCTGAAATATACAAATACCTCCACCGCGCAATATCTGTGCAAGTTTGCTGGACGATTATTGCAACTGCTTCTCCACTAGATGGAACTGTGTACTAGGAGCAAGTATTAACTAAATTGGTTTTCCTACAATTACATATTAATTATTCTGTGATATAGTTTGATATCATTTTTCTCTTGTTTCAGGAAGTGTCCGAGGATTACAAAATTCAAGCCATGCCCACCTTTATCATTATCAAGAATGGAAAAAAGGTATGATAGTTTCCAATTATTCATAACTTATTGTGTGAATGGGTACAAAAGTAAATACCTTAACATATTAACTTGTTATTGTAGTCCTAAATTCCTTTTGCTTGTATTGAAATACTATTGTTTCATTACTAGAAATAATCCCATTATTAAAATTGAATTAATATAACTTTCCACATAAACTCAAATTCCTTTAATCAAGCAAATTCTGTCTTGTATTTAGGTTGATGAGGTGGTAGGTGCCAATGAAGAGAATATCAAGCAAACCATTAGGCAACACAAGAAATAATTCTCCCGTACCAGTGCATGTTGAACCTTTCTATTTGTTGTTGAAATCATGTAGTAGTTATGAAGTCTGCGTCCTCTTCATGTGCCCTCTCGATGTGGTTTACGGCAAATCGGTGTAGATGTTCCAACCATTACGGTGCCTTTGTTAACCACCGTTTGAGCTTGAAATAAATATTCTGGAAGTAACTTCACACCCAACGTCAATCATGGCAGTACTTTGGCATGTCTAGACTATTCAGAACTCTAGTGTGTTCCTAAAAATCGTTTCACTATTATATTCAATAGAATCTATTCTTGAGATTTAGTATTGGGAATTAAATATTTAGAAATTGTGTCTATGGCAGTAACATCAATGATTTGAAATTGCATCTACTTGAAAATAAATAATGATGAAATGAAATTATTGTTTGCTTTTATTTGCTATCTCGTAAATTTACATCATTGTTTGCTTTTATTTGCTTTCTCGTAAATTTACATCACCTTTTTCAGAGTTGGTGTCTCGGCCAGAGATGAATTGTTTCGTTTACGTGAAGCACTTATTAGCAACTTTCTTTTATTTATATTCAATTATTGATAGTCAATTTGGTTGTCTACATCGATTCTCAGAAAAAGGGTTAAACAAATTGTTTTGTGGCCATAATTTCCTTATTATTCGTCGTACATGCATACAATGGGGATATTCATTGCTTCTTTTTCACCACAGAATCCATAAGTACTCAAATTACTGAAAATGCGCTTGGAAAATCCTGGAATTTCTTGTCCACAACCGCTGGGACCCTGGTAGTGGCTAAGATGTAAAAGCATTAGTTCCGAAGATGTTGGATATTATGCCATTATGTAGTGTGATCCGTAAGCCTGAGCTGTCTATATAAAGGTGCACTCACTCACTAAGATCGTTAACATTGTGCACCTGTAAACCTATTGTGGCCGTCACCGTCCGTGACGCTGATAATGTGGTAGGCCTATAATTGAAATAGAAAACAATGTCTTGACTGATTTTCCTAATGATCCTATGGACGACGGTTTGTTTCCCATACATATATGGTCGATTCCAGAAATTTTAGTGCGATTTTGATGTTTTTCTCGTTTGATTCACTAACGTTGACAACTTTGGTCGTCTAAACTTACAAATAGTAGGTATGGATTTTTTAGAATATGCCACATAATACGAGATACTGCTTCATTTTTTTCAACTGTTTTATTTCATTTATTGACCATTTTCGTGTTGACCGTTCCATACGAATACACACTAAAGTGAGAAAAAATAAAATAACCAATTACTTTTGTATGGACTTTGATATTCCATATTAAAGAACTTATCTGCCCCTATCAATGTTTTTAATTTTCTGATTTCTGATTAAACTTTCGTCCTGATGATGAGAAATGTTATTTTGACTAAAATAAAACGTTCCAACGAATACATCAAACTTCCATGAAAAGAAAACTTATCAAATTTGATCAACTCGTTTTTGCACTTAACATTTAACATCGTTAGCTTAATATCCAATAAAAGCACAATGGAATTAGGATCGAACTTGACCTAAGATTCGGGTGAAGCAGACGCGCCCGTATCCTCACCGCCGTCCGTGTCTTCCACTAAGTCAACGTCTGCAAGAAATAATTTCCAACCCTTAGGTTGACTTCCCTGTGCCAGAGTTTTCTCCACGGCCCGTTTTTTAGGCCATTTATGTTCCTGGGAACAAACACCACACAAAGCCATGTTACAAGCAAAAGTTCAGTAGAGCAGGAAAAATGAATGGCTATGTGTGAGAGGAGAATGAGTCTGAGGCTTGGCTTGGGGAACAGGTGGACTGGCACAGGTGGCGCCAACTGTATTCATATAAATTAGCTGCAGCATTTATATCACACATCCAGAACAAATCACATGATTTCAACATCATTCCTCAATCAGTAAATTATAATTTTATGAAAAGAATACACGTTTCCGACGAATACACGTTAAAAAAACTGGCTGGAAAATACAAATTTTGTATTCTTATTGTCTCCTAATGATAGGATTTACTATTTATTTCCTTTATATTTAGGTATTTTATTCAGAAAGGATGTATCAACAAATACACAATTCCATACGAAGATATCATTGAACTGATGTATTAATATGGAATGGTGTATTCGTTGGAAACACATATGGGGTTTTGAACACAGATATTTGCAAGAAAAGTTATTTAAAGTCCACATCTTTATAACTGAATAATTAATATCATTTGAATAATAACACCACAACCTCAAACTTCAGTATTTGCTGTTTTATTAAGGCATTTTTTGGTACATAGATTACACGACGTTTCGACCTGGTATGGTGGTCTTCTTCAGGTGATGTCTATGGGTTGAAACTTGATCAGGGATATGAATTATTAATAAATTGGGATATAAAGGGAAAAAACGTTCCATACATATACATGTATTCGTACGAAGCCTCCAAATCATTGGAGCCTTATATCTTGAACAATAGTTGATCCAGGTTGTGGCAAATAACCTATTTCCAAGTACCGCATGTCGACCGTGGTTACCACAGCAACGCGCGAGAGCCTGTGAAGCTCACGGGGTCATAAGGGTTGAACTGACCACTTTAGCACTAGAACGCGGTAGAAGCAATGTATATGAACAGTGTAAACAGGGTTCCCGCGGGTCTTAAAAAGTCATTAAAAGTCATGAATTCTGAGTTTGGGTTTTTAAGGGCCTTAAAAGTCATTAATTTTCACTGTGAGTCATTAAAAAGTCATGAAAACCTATCTGAGCGCCGTATAAGAGTAGTCAGAACAGAAATGAAAGAGAAAAAATGATAAGCATGCTATTTTTTCTTCTATTTCAAATTATTTCATTGTGTAATGACACTATGCTATTAGAAAAAAATGATATCTCAAAAACATTGTTAGGGTGCCTAGGAAAATAAAGCTTAATCATGTAAACTATGAGTTTAAGTTTTAATGATTAAGGGATTGACCTGATGGCCCTTAAAATCAGCAGAACGCACTAAAACAGTATCATTTTGCTCAAAATTTTCCTGGGGGGGCATTCCCCCAGACCCCCCTAGATGGGGTGTGGCCCCGCTATACTCTTGAATATTTCTGGTGAGTACCCTGAGTATACCCACTCAAGGGCAACAAATGGCTGAAAGGGTATCACAAGCAAATGCTCTGAGGAGTAAAAGAACAGAAAGAATTGGTCAAAAATTGGTATCTCGTTTGTGTCATTTCATGGTAATAAATTATCTGCTAACATGACTTCTTTTGGTCCTTAAAAAGTCATTAAAAACTGTGGGAATTGGTCATTAAAAGTCATGAAAAATGATGTGCTCTGGACCGCGGGAACCCTGGTAAAACTTTGTCATTTCTTCTTCGGATTATTTGCTCTAATAAAGCCAAGTAAGTCCAGAGATGAGGTTGCTAACGTTGCTTTTTCAGCATGGCATGTGTGAGCCAACCAAGTATTAGTAAGCACACTGATCATGACTGATATGTGATGGGAAATGTATGTAGGCTATGTCCGAAGGTGTCCCGTCTTCGACAGTTGTTGGCGGTAGGCATGAGTGCTGTGGGCCCGGGTAAAACCACAAAGTTACACGTCCTCCTTGGCAGATGAAGGAAACCCAGATCGAGAGACAGAAAAAGTAGAAACTAACGTCCATTGTAATGTGTTTCAGTGATTCTGTATTCAAGTATATTGTTATTATAGTGTATGATGATCTTGCTTAAAAGAGCATGGCGAAATATATCAAGATAAGAATGTGATTAGGAAATTGATAGCTAGACAATCCATGAAAACGATCTGTCAAAGGTTTTGCGTTTTTGTTAGTTTTTTTTTAATGTTTGGGAGATTTTACAATATAATGTAAAATTAGTATTGTCAGACAGAGAGAGGAAGGGGGGTACGTGGGGGAAATTGAGTAGAATGGCAATGGATTCCTGTTTATTTGTTACATTAATGGAACTCAAATATCTATTAGACACTAAGACAAAATCTCTATTTTGTTTTGGTACAAAGAAAGGATGATATTTCATAAGTTAATTGTTTGATTGGAATCACTTGATCTTCTGTCTTTGAGGTGTAATTTGTGGGCGGGTAAATCTCTGATTTTACTCGCCAAGTTGGTTGGCCAAGAAAAAAAGTTAATTTCATACACAGTTGGATGTAGGACATATACATGTATATATATGGATTTATATCTAAAAATATAATACATACAACAGCGATACCACATCCATTCTTTTAAAGTTAGATTGTACTCGGGCATATAGCCTCCTTCTTAAAGTTCTTCAACTAACATAACAGGCACACACCAATACATGATATTGCTAATATTATTATCATGACACAGCGTGCATATGATAGTTTACCATAGCTAAGAATGCAAAAAATGCTGTCCAGCTAGGGTGATAATTTAGTTCAAGATTAACATTGTTTTAGTAACATGTCTCCGCCAAATGTGTTCATTGGGCCTATGCTCTGAGTGGTTGCTATGGATGAGCATCACAGACGTAGCAACAAGGTGGCCGACTTCAGCGCCACCGCCGGCCATTTTCACGCTACTCGCAAGTGGGTTATTGACAGTCATATAGCCCAATGTAATGTTATACCACCTGGTGGACAGACAGACCCTCAGGGCATGTCTACATAGTTATCATTGTATATTAGTTAGCATGCATGTACATGGAGGAATGTCTACCGGTGAGAGACACAATACGTGGCACAGCTGGGAGGCCGGAGCTGTGATCAGTTGTATAGCTTGAATAAAAGAAAAATGCCATCCAGAGGACAGTCAGGAAAGATGTGTTTTGGACTTTACTTCATTTAACATTAATTATTATATCACTATATACTCATTAACATCTGAGTATATCAGTAAGTACTTTCTTCCTTATAAGTGTAGTGTTCTTCTAACACAACCCAGAGCAAAGCTTAGTAAAGAACAGCCATAACTCAAATGTTGTAAGCACAACCAAGTTTAGGTTTATTCTCTCAACCCTCCGCCAGCCTCTTACCTGAAACACAGGCACAGAGGGCTCCTAGGTAATTCAGCTACCTAAGAGTTCATGGGGTTTAATGAAAACATACAGCATACATACACAAAGATATGAAATAGTACATGTTGAGGGGTGAAGCATGAACCACAGACACTTATACAGGTATTAACACATTATGGTAAATAGTATTGAACTTCATACCTTGTCAAGTCTTGATAGGTAGTAGTTACATTCATCATGTAGATTGATCAGATATAAAACCAATGGCTTAGCAGTACAGTAAACAGTAGTTACCTCTGGTGCTATTCATCAGAACTAATCAACTGCTCCAATGTATTAAATACAGTGACATCTAGAGTATTGAATATCACTATAATACTCCCCCTCTTTTTGCATTTTGCATCCAAATTGAAAATCATTTAAGGGATATCACATACTCTAGAATAAAATTCACCAGTTGCCTGAATAAAAAGAGAATTAACAGTGCAAACCTGGTTCAGCATGAATAATAAATAATATAAGTAGACAAGCAGGAGCATTTCTGTGTCCTCTCTACATACAAAACAATTTCAGGTTGCAACATTTCTAATGAAATGAAAGTGGATCCAACTCTTGGAAAAACAGTTCAAATTGTGAGGATTAGCCTTCTGCCAACCACAACATATGTATATCACAAGAGTAAATAATAGCAAAATAGGTAGCAAATAGCAAAATTGTTGAAGAAAAAAGTCCGTGGGCAGTCCATTATCACATATATATCAATATCATACATGGAGTTCATTAGTCTGTGTCCATGGCTTTTTCCGGTCATCAGGTCTGGTGATCCAAGGTGGAGATAACTGGAACATCCAGGTAGGCATGGGAGTGGAACTGGTCTGGTGATCCAAGGTGGAGATAACTGGAACATCCAGGTAGGCATGGGAGTGGAACTCTTCATCATCACTGGCATCCACGCCTGACATCATGGACATCCCCGAAACAGCTCACATCACAGTGGTTTGGATCCTAGAATCCCCTCGCTCACTTCTTTCCCTCAGACCTGGGTAATCCAAAGTCTCTTTTCACGGTTGTCATTGTCCGAAGACAGACACCTGTACCTAGCAATTTTGAAGCTAGACTCAGACTTGAGTTGACGGATTTCCTGTCAGACTCAGACAATCTGAAGCCCAGCTCCTTCTGCTTTTCACTGAGTGAATATCTCACAGTTTCAGCAATATTTCAAGCAAGATAAATTGCCATTTCAACCTACTTTCCACATTTCTGTTCTGTAAAAGTCGGCACTCACTGGAGGCTCAGCTTGGGCCAAACCTCCGACTCAAATTTCCTCATGTCCCCTGGAAATTCTACTTCCTCAGAGTCAGAGTCCGGACCTGCAAAGACGATCCTCGAACGATCATCGCCGCACTCGAACTGAGTGCGGCAATAACCTGCTGGTTATCCATAACTTCCTTGAAGTATTCAAGGGAGCCACCAATCTCTCCCACACTCGATCTCCATATCTAGATTCGGGACACATGCTGCCTCTTTAATTTCTTAAAGGACAGCCCATGCTTCGAGGTTCTGCCAGAAGAGGGGCCTGAACGGGAGGCCGAAGCAGAGTTAGCAGATCTGGTGCTAGGCACTGACTCCACACTGTCTTTCTGCTCACTCTTCTTCTCTGCCGGTTTCTTGCTACCTGCAGCCCTGATAGTTGGTCGCTCCGAAGTTGGCTGGGCAGAAGAGGACTGGTTCTGCTTCCTCCTTGCGCCCTTCGGGACCAGGATATGCCTCTGTCTGGTTCCTTCTCACCCTTGACAGCCTTTCCAGGGCTTTCAGGGAAGGCAGATCTGCTAGGAGCATCCATGCTTGCTTTTCTAGGCTGTGACTGCTTCCTAGGAGAGCGGTGAAGGCCCTCAGGCAGAGGAGCAGATGCAGAAGCACCCTCACCCCCAGTCTTTGGGTCCCCTTCACCTTTGGGCTTCTGGTTCTCCTTCAGCTCCTCCTCCACAGTCTCAGTGTCCATGGGCTCAGGGTCTGGAACTGCTAGAGCTACGACTTCTCCCTGGCCCTCTAACGGTTTTGCCAACCCCAAGAGGTTGACAGCACCTTCCTCCAGCAACTTAGCCACCTCAGCTTCAGTCACCGCCTCACCGCCGGAAAACTCAAGGCTTTCGGCCGACAACCTTCTCCTCCTCAGCCAACTCCCTCTCAATCTCCTTCTGCAAGGCCGGCTCGGTCGAAGTGAATAACAAACCTCAAGAAGTAGCCATCATGTTTTCGGACTGCGCTTCGGACCCCGAACTGTGCTGTCAGTTCTCCACTCATGTAGCATGGACACCTGATACATAAGTATGCAGGATTCCCAAGGCAAAACCCTTCAGCAATTCCTGGTCTGACTCACACATAACCCATCTTTATGTTTCTAAATCACTGCTACTATCAAGTTTAGCAAGATTTAGAGATCTTGACTAGGTAACGAGATTTCTTAATGTCATCTTAAAGCTATTCTCCCATCATCTCACCTCAAAGGATTTTACAGAGGATTCTCTTGCTTGTTCTTGGATTTTTCCCCTGCTGAATCCCCTGCTGCTTAACAGCATTCCTAACCAGTCAAGACTACATTCATCGATCCGATAAAAATCAGCCCAACAGTCTTGTGTTCAGTCACTCTGTACGTGACCACTGAGCACGAAACCTGTAATCCTGTCTGTCCTGTACCTCCTAACAAAGCATACTCCAATGAGTGAAAATGAATGTACCCTCTCTCATTACACACACCATACAAGCCCAAACCATAGGTGGTGAACAAGGAAGGGAATCATAGAATTTCCAAGGAAATATCCATGACCACCCACTCCCACTGGGGCATACCATCTTTCCTGGACTATTAGATAATCTGGAATCTCCAAAGTTCTCTTTTGCAACACTGAAACTTTCTGCATTAGGGCAATATTGTGGGAGATCAGCTCCTTCACAAGAATTAACCCCTCCACAGCTTAGAATCCGGTCTGTCCCCATGTTACACGATACACGTGTACACGTTACACAATTTTGGTTGAGGTTGCCCTTTTGGCATGACCACCTACAGGATCCCCAGAGGCATATTTCCAGTCATTGCTACAGCTTCAGAAGCAACCCATAACAAGAGCTATAGGAAGTCTAGAGTCTCTTCTGTTCTGTTCTGCTAACCCATAGTTCAAAATAAATGAACGAGAGATTCTGTCCCTCATCCTGCCATCCTTCCAGATCAAGCAGAGATACCCAGAAATGAAGTTAGCTCGGTGCCTAGTGAATTGTGAATCACAGTGCTTGCTACCCATTGGCATTGCAAAGATCTACCACTAGCATATAGCCCACTGCCCAGGCATAAGCTTTGTCTTTTCCAGAAATCTGAAATCTGAGATTCCAAAATCCGAAAATCTACCATCTGAAATTCCGAAATTCCAAATTCCAATCTGAAAATCCGAAATTCCAAATCCGAAATTCCAATCCGAAAATCTGAAATTCCAATCCAATCCCATTACTTCGAGTTCACCCGAACTGACGGCCAAGTGTATTTCAACATGTGAGAGGGATGAGTATGCCAGAGCATATGGCTTCGGTTCTTACAACTTGTGCGGTATTGATTTCGCTCATACATAACAATTATCTATATCTATTACAAAACCAGGTTACAATAAAAGTCTGAGGTGCAATATCAAGATTTATACGCGTTATGATTTCTGCCTTAAACCTCACTGTTAGAATTTTTTAGAGGCAACAAGATGGAACATACAAATAACAAACACAGTACCAGTACAATTTCAATTACATAGATACACAAGTCCTGTCCAGATCGGACCTTTTACGAGTTTATAAATCATAGATACATTGCTCTGGCTTCCTGAACATAATACTTCCACTTAACGTCTTTGCCCTTCCCCCTATCATAAATTTTGTCCCCATACTGGATTGCCCGAAATCTCTTACATAGCTCTTTTAAGAATACTACAAAAACAACATCATTTTCATAGAAAAGTCTCTGTCTATGTATGTAATTCTTCGCTAAAATGATGACCCAGTTAATAAAATCTCTCTCTTTACCCCCATGGCTTCGATTCTTTAGATAGATATGCCTTGGAAAGTGAGGGTATGTGCATTTAAAGTTCAGTAAAGACCCTATTATCCCAGACGTTTTGGCTAGCAGATTTGATAAGGATGACAAATCCATAGTTCTTTTCTCCCGTGGAATGTGAAAACATAGGTAATTGGGCGATCGAGACAGATTTTCTAGACCAATCGCGCATTCCACCTCTTGTATACAAAAGCGCAGCTGCTTATAAAACATTACCAACGGCGCCCCATAGTATTCTCCTACACATACTTGTCTGGTTACCGCATAGATTTCACTTTTTCGCTGTTTTTTCCTATATTTCTCCGCAGTCACAACTGCTAATCGACATGTTTGCAATAGTACTAGCCTCCCATGAAGTCAAATTAACCACTATGGAATGGGAAAAATTATGATCATCGATATGGTGAAAGTTGGCCCACTTGGCTTGACCGGTCGAAATCGGCTGAAATGCACAGGAATGGTATGTAAGGCTTCTCATAGGCCTGACTGAGTGCGGCCAAGCACGCCCCACAGCCTCTCAGCCAATGATGATGCTTGGAAGCTGTCATGTGATCTTGAGACCGGAATTAGGTCATAGGTCACAATTTGTACAATGGCTTCCAAAACAACCGTAGAGAATCTAGGATTATCACATTGAAAAAGGTAACAAAATATATAATCTAATTGTCTGCGTCATCTTATGCTTCTTGCGGACATGGCCAGGCAAAACACTTGACAACCCTTCTTTCTGAACAGCAACACAAAGTTTAGTGGCCGGGTCTCCCAGCTAGTCATGGTGGTGGGACGGTGGGCACATATCAATGCTATCATTCAACAATTTGTAAGGTTAACTTTAAGTCACAAGCAACTAATTTATCACAGGAAAAAATATATTCTGGGCGGCTTTACTTCTGGACAGTAAAATAGCCCCCGGGTGGGCGGGGCGTGTCCAAATGATTATGTAATATGCAGGCATAAATGCCACAACAGCCGATGCATCAAGGTTTGAGTTGCTGGGTGGTCCATCTGTTCGCCGCGTGTTTTGCACGACTATAAGGTAGGCCTATACCTTAATATTCCAGCCGTGATATGCTAGCTTGTATTTCAAATCTCCCTGTTCTGGAGACATTAGATTGTTTCTTTAACCATATATGGTATTGTGCAATGGTTATGTAACATACTGTGTCAAATGTATAAGAGTGTTATTCTATTTATAATTATAATTGGGTACTGTCATGGCATACAATAATTAACAGCAACATTGCAGTTGATATATCCTATACATATGTTCTAGTATACCTCCCAAATATGGTGATATAAATGAGCAACCACGCAGGAGGACGGTTACTATGCATGTATTTAAAAAAAAGCCAAAGTTCTGACCACTGCCCAAGTAAAAAAAAAATCTAACCGCTAGCTCACCGTTTTTGTGCCGAAGATCTGTGACTGCTCAAGTCAGGAATGGTTTACATATGTCTATCATTGAATTATGTAAACTATCTTTAACTTAGAGTTGTAAATAAACTATATTAGAACAATTGTTGGGAACATTTATTTTTGGCGTATTTTGCATCCAAGTTATAATTCTCACATGCAAGGTCCCTGTTGGAATAAAGCCTTTCTTTACTATCAAACTATTGTGTACTGTTGTTTTAAATGGATTTGTTAGCCTTAAGCTTAGACACATGTTATATTATACTCTCCCAACCCCATCTCCGATTCCTCCCCTGTCCCTCCCCTCTTCCTCATGCTCCCCCTCCTTGCTTTCTCTCCCCCCCCCTCTCTCCCTTCCCCTACATCCTCTTCCTCCCCTATTATTCTTCTACCTCTTCTTTCCTGCCCCTCTCCTATTCCCCCACCCTCTCCCTTTTCCTCACTCTTCCCTCCTCCCTCCCCTCCCCCTCTCTAATACCCCCACCCCTCTTCTTCACTCTCCCACTCCTTTGCATGTAGTGGCAAATGACGTAGTATCTGACAGGGGCTTCCAGATTGTGTGTACAATATATCAATTGAAAACTCGTATAATTCTCTAACAAACTTTTTATACATGTTTATCTCTATCTCCAACAGAGACCTGTCTATAGTCAAAGAAATAAGGACCTACCTGATTGTCTTGCTGAAACACAAAATAGTCTTATTGTTTTGAAAGGCTATTGCAATAAAACTTCTAAATGTAGAATCAAGTGGCTGGTATTGGCTGATGGATAATAATGTGTCCTAAAATTGATTCTATTTGACCTAAGAAGTCAGTGCATTTTTTCCAGAGTTATTTGCAAAAAATCCCAAAAATACCTTTGACCTTGACCTTTGACCTTAAGGGGTCATGATGAATTCCCTAACTTTTTCTATATGTAATTCTACTTATAAAATGTATGTTCTATCAATAGTATGCAATTATAGTGGATATTGAGAGTGATATACTTTTTTTATTGATTAAATTTAATATTTTTAACTTTTTTTAAAAAAACGTTGACAATTAATTTACCTCAAGGGTTACAGAGTGGCACCTGGCAGATTTGGAATCAGGAGACTTTGGAGATCTAGAATCAATCATAAAACATTGTATGGACCAAAACGCAAGGTTCATCCCCAAAATGGGGTTCTGCCCCCGGACTAGAAGGAGCTGTAACCTACATCTTAAGCAGTATAATGTTGCAGTGAAGAGGAGCTGTGAGCTAACCGTTAGCTCACAGCTCTATTAAGAAGGCAGCAGCAGTGAGGAGGAGCTGTGAGCTAACCACTACCTAACTGCTTGAGCAGTGAGCTAGCTGTTAGGAGGAGCTTTGAGCTAATTTAACTGCTCGAGCAGTGAGCTGTTAGCTAACCGTTAGGCCTAACAGCTCCCCTATTATTTTGCCTTGGGTGGTCTTAAACGACGAGATCAAGTAATTATCTGACCCACATTGATTCGTCAAAATGCCTATTTGTAAGGTAGTCCAGGGCCTTATGGCCAAAAATTGGCCAAAAATAAAATTTCATGTTTATTTTATTTTCAGAGTTGAATTCTATAGTTCAGGAGGTGCTGAAAATTATGAGATTGGCCGGCATTTTTTATTTTCAATATTTCGGCCATTTTGGGCCCTATGTATGCAAATTAGCTGAAATCTGATTGGCTGAGAAGGAATTGCTCCTAACTCAGTGAATTTGAAAGATATTTTGATTTTGATGGCACCTTCCCCCACTAAATCGACCCCAAGGAATTCAATGATATCCATGAAATTGTTCTATCTGCCTTGTTTGCTTAGCAACGAGGTATTGCCATGGTCACAAATGTAGTTCTATTGAAAATCTGCCTCTTGTGTAAATCCATTTGAGAAATAGCATTTTAAGAGCAATCACATGCCTGAATCAACCCCAATGAGTCAAAAGGAAGTGTTAGAATTCTTCAATGTATTACATTAATCCCCCAGCAACAGATTCCCTCCATAGATACCATTAGTATACAAGTTTGAGAAATGGCGCATCAAATAGCTCCTCATGAGAGGGCATGGTCAATTTCATCTAAAATCACTCCTCTAGAATCAAATTTATTTTTTATTGTATTTTATCTTTAGAATTATATTCTATATTTTAAGGGATGCTGAAATTGATGGAATTTTGCAGCCTTTTCTTTTTTCAACATTCTAGCCATTTAGGGCCCTATTTAAATAAGCTGAAATTTGATTGGCTGATACAGAAACAGCTCATATCTCAGTAGGTCTTAGAGATAAAATTAGGCAATTGCTGTCCACCATTATATCCTCTATGTTGCTGCATAATCCCAATTATACCCTCTATGTTGCTGCATATCCCCTAGTATACCCTCTATGTAGCTGCATATCCCCCATTATACCCTCTATGTTGCTGCATATCCCCCTTATACCCTCTATGTTGCTGCATATCCCCTAGTATACCCTCTATGTTGGTACATGAACCACATTATACCCACTATGTTGCTGCATATCCCCATTATACCCTCTATGTTGTTGTTGTTGTAACTTTTATTTGCCTATTTACAAAAGAAATCGACACTATCCGGGGGAACTGAACTCCCTGCTTAGGGAGGATTTAAAGCCCTACCGTAGTAATATTGTTTTAAAATTGTTGCTGCATAACCCCCATTATACCCTCTATCTTGCTGCATATCCCTATTATATCCTCTATGTTGCTGCATGACGCCCATTATACCCTCTATCTTGCTGCATATCCCCTAGTATACCCTCTATGTTGCTACATGAACCACTTTATACCCTCTATGTTGCTGCATATCCCCCATTATATCCTCTATGTTGCTGCATGACCCCCATCATATCCTCTATGTTGTTGCATATCCCTAATTATATCCTCTATATTGCTGCATATCCCCTATATATCCTCTAGGTAGTTGCATATCCCCCATTATACCCTCTATGTTGCTGCATATCCCCCATTATACCCTCTATGTTGCTGCATGACCCCCATTATACCCTCTATGTTGCTGCATATCCCCCTTATACCCTCTATGTTGCTGCATATCCCCTAGTATACCCTCTATGTTGGTACATGAACCACATTATACCCACTATGTTGCTGCATATCCCCTAGTATACTCTTTATTTTGCTAAATGTCCCCCATTATACCCTTTATGTTGTTGCATATCCCCCATTATACCCTGTCGTGGCATTAAAACCAAAATATCTCAAAAACTCACTGAGATATGGGTTGATTCCATCTCAGCCAATCAGATTTCAGCTTATTTGCATGAATATGGCCTAAAACGGCTGAAATATTGAAAGTAAAAAAGGTCGCACAATCTATTAAATTTCAACATCTTTAGAAACGTTGATTCCCAGCCAAGAAAGAAAATAAAGAATACAAATTTATTCGAGACAAGCTGTATAGTATTATGTTGGGTATAACTGACCAATATGGTCTAAACTGATGTTAATGAGTTCTTTGTATGCTCCTCCAGAGGGGCTTATTGCTATACCATTTTCCACTACAATATGCTAATGGTAACCAAGGAGGTCATCTGTTGCTAAGCGACTAATATATAACCAAATTCAAATAACCCTTGTTCTACCTTTTTGGACTAATAAAGGTGGTGGATGCAAATAAAATTTCTCAAATTTCTCAAATGAATTGACACAGGGCTCAGTTTGATTGGAATTGTACATGTATTTGTGACCATGGAAATACCTCGTTGCTAAGCAACCAAGGCAGATAGAAGAATTTCAAGGATATCATTGAATTCCTTGGGGTCAATATAGGGGGGGGTAGGTGCCATCAAAATCAAAATATCCCTAAAACTCATGGAGATATGGGCCAATTTCTTCTCAGCCAATCAGATTTCAGCTAATTTGCATAAGTTGGGCCCAAAATGGCCGAAATATTGAATATAAAAAATGCCGCCCAATCTCATCTTTTTCAGCACCCCATGAATGATAGAATTCAACTCTAAAAATAAATAAAAAAGAAATTTTATTCTACAGGAGTGATGCGATTTTATAGATATTTAACCAATACCCGACTCATGAGGACCTAATTGCTGCACCAATTTCCACAACTGTTTACTAATGGTAACTATGGATGGGATATGTTGCTAAGTGACTAATATGTACATAGATAAATTACAACAACTCCATTCCACTCATTGGGATTAATTCAGGCATGTGATTGCTTTTAAAATGCAATTTTTCAACTGGATTGTCCACAAGGGGCTGATCCCCCTTGCTATGGCTTTTGTGACCATGGAAATGCCTCGTTGCTAAGCAACCAAGGCAGATAGAACAATTTCAAGGATACCATTGAATTCCTTGGGGTCGATTTAGAGGGGTAGGTGTCATCAAAATCAAAATATCTCTAAAACTAATGGAGATATGGGCCGATTACTTCTCAGCCAATCAGATTTCAGCTAATTTGCATAAATAGGGCCCAAAATGGCCGAAATATTGAAAATAAAATCTCATCGTTTTCAGCACCCTTGAAAACCCCTATATCAATTGAGAAAATAAAATAAACATTGATATTTAAAAAAATGGCCATAAGGCCCTGGACTAAGGGTTGTGGCAGGAATCATAAAATACCATGTTGATCTACCGTGTGTACAAGTACTTATAATTAGCTAGGACGGATGTTGGGAGTTGGACAGACAGAAGAACCAAACTTAATGTTTAAGTAAAATGGTTTACTATACTTTATTCGAATCATTTGAAGTTAAAAGAAAATTATGGAATAATTCCATCACACTTGATTGAAAATATAATAGTTAAATCATTATAACGATCATTCATTGGAATGAGTGCATAAATCGTGGTCGCGATTGAATTTAACCTTTAGTATTTGTTTTGATATCTTTCTACCCGGCCTCTGAAACTGCTGATGTATTCAATTGCATACAAAATATTATAAAAAGTTTTACATCCAGTAGTTTCATGATCGGGTGGGGTTCAAATGGGACAATGGCATCGACAATAAAAGACATACAACACATCATGTAATGCCCATATACACATATCATAAGCGACTGCAAAGGAAAGGGTATAGGGAAAATATCTAAGCAGTTTTTAATTATTACTCGTACCTGCCTAAAAATGCACAATGCAGTCTCTTGTAATTATCGTAAGGCCTAAAGTTGTACTTCTCGTGTCAGTCTTTCTTCTACAAACGAGTCTCAACCGCTCAATGTATTCGGGTTGAGAGATATAAATAATTGCATATACATTGTTATGTACACATTCTTTCAATCTACATTCTCAAATTTAGTAGACAAAATAGAAACTTAATAACGTTCACATACATACGAAGTATCAGTGCACAGTAACATTTACTTCAACGGACACATAATATAAAGTTCGCACAATAAATAGTTCAAGTGTGTTTGGCATCGGTTTTAATTCATTGGAAATTCTGGGGAATTCAGAAATAGGTTGATGTTTGTTCATATGAAGACACTGGTGTATTCAAATCGTTTTGGGACTGTTGTAACAGAGAAAGATTATTATTTAAAGTAGTGTTCCCATTTTTCATTTGGGACCGCAATGTGTTCACGGGACTATTGGCAGTTCTGGCCCTTACAGTACCCACTTGCCCTATTTCAATTTCTGTTCGTCTACGGGCCAATTTAGGACTACCGTCAGATCGGTTATTACTGGAATTGCTAGATGTAGTACTGGGGGATAATCTCTTGTTTTTGTGTTTATTTTTCAGTATTCCATTCTGTAACTCGTAATTCACAGGGTCCTGTTGGGCTATGCTATGACTGTATACATTGTTAGAGGATGCTAGATTGGATTCGCGACGGACCAAATGACTAGAATACAAGGCAGATCTCTGTGATGCAGTGCTACTGCTGTTGCTTTCCAAATCGGCCGGCCGTGTAGTTTTATAAGAACTGGCTTGCTTGAGATTGACAATACTTGGAGTGACTATTGTCAATTGACTGCTTTCTCCAGTTAGATTAGGTGATTCTTCGGGACAAGACGACTGCCCCTTTGGGCCTTGGTCAGCACTCTCAGGGAATCTCACATTTCCTTCCTGTCCAAAGTCCCCACTTCTGACTGGGACAACTTGATGTAAAGTTGGTCGTATGATCGTCGTCATAGACTCTGTACTATCTAACTCAATGGACGAATCAATAGTACCGAGAACTCTGTCCTGTCTAACATTGCCTGACTCA
Source organism: Sthenelais limicola (assembly GCA_942159475.1). Classification (NCBI taxonomy): domain Eukaryota; kingdom Metazoa; phylum Annelida; class Polychaeta; order Phyllodocida; family Sigalionidae; genus Sthenelais; species Sthenelais limicola. Next base: position 106,798,575 of record OW804096.1, on the reverse strand, counting down.
GTTATCCGCCTCCGTTGACTAGATGAGGAGTCAGAGCTATTAGTGCAGAAGGAATTCTGATTAAAGCTCGCCCCTCGCCTCTGGCAGCGCCTGCTATTTTCAACTTGCAGAGCTTGACAAGAATATGCTGATTTACCCTGACCACTAGTTGATGTTCCTGGTTTAGAGGGAGTCTTTGTTCTTAGAGTACCTCGGTTTGATCCACTTAAACCATTCGTATCAGCATAAGCAACATCGATTTCATGAGAGTATTGATGGCAAGGGTTCGCTTTGGTGGTTTCCTTTGATCTCACTATAGAAACAGACGCTGATTCCGGTAGTTTAGTCACTGCGTTTTTGTCATACTTGTAGCGGTCCATTAGAAAGTCTTCCAATGCACTTATACTTCTAAGATCCTCGGACACCAAGCTGATCGATCCTTTCTCCATATTATTAACCGAGGTAGCACCATTAGTTTTATTTCTACACGATTTGCCATTCATATGATCACAATGGTTGACTTTGGGTGTCCTTCTCTTCAGGAAATTGCATTTCCTAAGTTTTTCTTGGAAATAATCCAAGTGCTTCCTAAAGCGAGATTTGGGTGGCCAGTCAAATTTCACCCTTGACTGTGACCCATATTGATAAGGCTCCAAGGTCATTATATGATTTCTGTAAAGAGATATTGAAAAGAATTTATTCACAACGTAGATGGTTGTCAAATTGTTGAAAATCAATCATCTCCATTATTTGTATAATTTGCTTGATATGTGCTTAAAATTCAATACATTATATTATGCACTCGTCTACTTCTAGTAACTTCGGCTTATAATGGCAGATTGGACATATACTGTATAAGGGTCTACTGGTGAAGATCGGGAAATGCTTTGGGAAAGTTCTAGGAAAAGTAAAAACTAATGTTAATAAAAGGTGAAGGGCCATCTGGGCCCAATGTGAACGTGTCCAAACTAAATTAGATGTTAATATAACACGTAACGCTTCGCTTCGTCACACTAATTATTGCTGACACCCTTCTAAAATATGGACTGTCCTTTTTCATTCTGAAACGATTCTGGTCATCAGATCCTTCAACTGAATTCTTAATCAAAAGCCGATAGAAATAGCAGAAAACATGAGTTTGAGACTTCTCTTTCAGAATGTCACCTTATCCCTAGGACGAGAGTAAAAGAGAAAAAGATGCGAATAGTTATGTAATATATACAGGGAAGGATTATTCAGTTTACAGACTGGAAAGTAGCGCTTAAATCTCCTGGCACCAATGGTGATATGTTTTCAATAGCTCTACCTCAAAGCTTGTGAAGATGTCATAGCTCTGTTTCTCCTATTTCATACTCGTTTAGACCTGAAATTCAAGATTGTTACTAAAGTGACAATTTGATCAAAGTGAATGCCTTTAACCTGTATCCCAGTATCGTCGATTTGTACATAATTATGACATATTATTAATGTTAGTCAACCCATGCTAAGGGATTTGTGATTTGTTTTCATGCTCGATACGCGAGGCAAAATTTATATTACCGATCATTGATTTATTTATTTTATTGATATATCATTATTATTATATATTAGGGTGCTAACATATCATCATAATATTCAGGTTGGTTTATGAACATAACACTTTGTGGTTATCATATAAATATACAACAAGTTTAAGTGCTGATAGCATCAATGTTGTCACTAATTCATATAATTCTTGTGGTATTTTTAACCAGCTGTGCATAAAATTGATTCGAAACAATAGCATTGTATATAAATCTGTTTACTTCTCCACCACCTGTCCTTCTTATTTACATATTTTGACAAGGAAGAAACCTATTTTGTGCAATAATTATTATGTCAACTTCAAAATGCGATCGTTTAATTAAATTAATGGTGAATTTTAAGAACAGAAACTTACTCCTGGCAACGGGCCTTAAAATACGTACTATATAGCAAAAATATCGAAGCAAGAAATTTGGATGTTGGCAAAGTTTGTTGCATTCGGAAAGGGGTGTAATGGGAAAATGGGAATATTATTGGGGTTTTTACTCAGTATGAAAGGGGTTACCTTTAGGTCCCCTGGAATATGTGTTATTTCCGTAACTTCTGCCACTGAAACAATTAGGTGTTAGTGAGAAGTTAATGAGTTAATGTAAAATAGTTCTTAAAGTGAATGATACAAAATTAGCTTTCTGTGAATTTTCCTCTAGACAAGCAATCAAAATAAACTAAAGGCATAGAAGCTGGTGTCAGTTGTAACCCAATTTGTAAACCAAAGCAGATAGAGATCGTGATTTGAAATGTTATCCACATCACAATACAACTTTCAAGACGTTAGTCCAAAGAAAAAGTTGAACCGCAAACCGATACATGTAGATTTTAAAAAACAAGAAAGACAAACAGAGGCAAGTTAATTAGCATGTTGTTAATTAATACAACGACACAGGCCTACGGTGATCTGCATTGATAAGTGTGTTATCGTTGGTGTTAGTTAGAAACTGAAATAAAATGTTAAATCACAGCAAACAAGACACCACATATTGGTATTGAATGTTATAGCTTGGTGCACTGCTTCAACTGCTCCCTGTTCTAGAGTGTTAAATAAAGGGAAGATCACTTACATATAGAATGTTCGCTTTTACTATAACCATTGTGTGGCAGTGTGCCATTGAGAAAAGGAAGATTTTGAATTTCAAAGTATTCTTCTTCTGTATATTCATTTGTGTCTTCTTCGAACAGGAGAATTCGCGGTGGTTCATTAGTTACTTCGTCAGCAAAACGTATGGTCCGATGTACACATCCATTAGCTACCACTCGCTCAAGTTTTCTCAAATGAGAACTAACAAAGAACAGAAAAAAATAGTGTCATCTGATGGTATCCTGCCTAGTGGGATTAAAGATGTGATCAATCAGTTTTAACAATGAAAAGCTAGATATAAACTAGGGATGATAAAATATTCTGAAATAAAAATTGTATAATCATTCATGTTTTACTGCCTGTCATTGGTGGATACATGCTGAACTGAAAAAAGGAGATTGTAATTAGATTAGTGTCGATGTCCCTTCGATGCAGTTAGATTAAATCAATAATAGTCAAAACATAATTATGTATTGTAATAAAACAAAAACACAAAGGGTTTGAATAATGCTTGATCATTGGGTGTGTCATTAATCTAGTGACTCTGTAAAAAGAATATTTGAAAATTTGCACGTAACATAAATAAAAAATAATGTCCGTGCTAGTATATCAAAATATCATGGTAAAGCAATCATCAAATTGACATGCTCGAAACAGTGGCCTGTCTCTATGTATAATCTGGGTATTCTAGGGGTGGAGGATCATACGCAAGTTTAACATTATGACCATGCTAGCTAGGGTCTTAGTTGTCTGTCCGCATTTCTGACAACCTCTTGGGGAAAGGGAAAATAAAGAAGCAAGGATTCCAATTTCACTAGTGGAAAATGTGGACCTACAGATGATACCCATGCAATAACCAAGTAAATGCAAATCAATGATGGATGGAGAACACAAAAAAGAGATTTGCTTGGGCGGTTTACCTGTGGAGGTCCCTGGCCTATGAGATCTCCTATATGATTGCATTATGAACAAACAAATAGCCGGGGTAACTAATCGAGTTAAGTGATGGAAGACAATGTTCATTCCATGTGTCACGCCTAGAAACTGCATGACTTTCCTTCCTCTACATGTAATGTGGCCACATTGTAATCAAAGGGGTTTCTAAATTAGTTCCAAAATATTGTTTAAAATGTTCTTGGGGAGTAAAATGGAAAGATACATCCAACTGTCCTACCTACTGGATAAGTAACCGTAAAAGAGAATACAACAAAATCTCGTTTACTCTTCTGCATGACGTCTTTTAAAACGACTCCGTGTTCTTTTATTTTTGCTTTTGTCTATTAAAACGGCTGATAAGTAACCTTTCCAGCGAAATTGTGTTAAACCATATAATACTTATATACTCACGCGTATGTATCGCCACCATAAGGTGAGACCCAGCCTGTTCCACCGTCTCCCTCTGTGCGATCATCGTCGGAGCGATTAGTCTTCCCAGATGTTAGATTGTCAACTACTATGATCGCCTTCCCGTCATCATCACTTATATCGAATAGAGAAGTATTCATCAATTTTCAGGAGAATGCAGACACCCGGGTATGTCCATAGTATTTAAACAAAATAGCCACAAATGCTATGGTAAAGGGAATGGAATGGAATGAGTTTTCCATCTGAACTAAACCCAAGACAGTCACACTATTACGAGGACCTACTGTCACTCCAATTCCATGGCGTTTTGGGGTTGTGTTTGACAGTTTTTACTCAAGTGAATTGTGCTGCACCTATCACTCATATAACGGATATTCTCATGGCCATGAAATCCGACTTAAAGCATTCCAGCAATATCCCCTTTGTCATAGGATTTGCTGATTTCCAATTCGTGGTTGTCCACGACTGAGGGAATACATGCTAGTTATATTCACGAATGACTATATAAATTTCATCTCAATGTTATCATCCTAATTATTTAAATTACGTTTATTTCTCTTCTGATAAAATTATTTCAAGTATTTTAGAATTACTACTTTTGTTAGTTGATTAGAGTTAACTGATATAGGTTTGCTACTCTAATAGAGGTTGTTTCAATCATTAATGACATCATGCATATATTTGGACAACAATCATATACATATATACGTTTAAATGTACGGGTTCAAGCAACAACAAAAATACAGCAATTCGAAAGCGATTAATTACAGCACGACTTTGACTACCGATATATATATATATATATATATACGTTGAATAAAAAGCAAATAAAGGACTAGTATTGATATTTCGGAGACGCCATTTCATTCTATCCAGCCAGATTTCTAATGACGTACGAGAATTGATATTGGACAAATGCGCCTCCATTTCAAGAATTACAATCTTTCATTGACTTTAAACTGTCGATTCAAATAATCCCAGTCGTGGGTATGTATTTTACTACTGGAACAATTGGTATTCAGATAGAAATGGGGGACTCTTAAGTTACTCGAATATCCATAATCCCAATAACTTATCAAACGTTATATTAGTTTTTAAGAAAAGAATGGATGGAATAATACAGAATATGATATTATTGATACGATGTATAAATCGAACCGCCACCAAAATGAACTTATTTGCCATGATACGATTGTTACATAGGCCTATGTGGCTGATATCTAATAAACTTACAAACTGACAAATTCAGTTTGCGTTGTACTGTTTGACGCCGCATCTCCATTCTCAGAGGGCAGGTAGACACTCATCTTCTGTGTCTCCCGTTCCATTTTAGTAGAAGGTGAGGAATAGACCATACTAATATTATCGCTGCAACACAACAATGGCACAATATATAGACTGTCACAACAGGCATTCACATCAAGCTCTACAATTCTTATGTACATATACATGCAGCGTGAAATCAAGTTATTTGATTATGTTCTACGTCGATTTTCTCCATGAAATATTGGGTACGAATATAGGTTAAGCTTGGTGGTGACCTTTTCACATGCATATCATCTTCTTTGGTGATAATAAAAAACGACTGCATGGACACATAGAATAGCCTAATAAAATGCAATACTTTGACTTGTGGTCAAAAATATTTAGCAGTTGAGTTTACCGTTCAACTACAAATTACACCCACAGAAATTCGTCAACCAAAACGTCATTGATAGATGGTGACAAGATGCTTTTCATTATGAGTTTGATATACCACTAAGCTATTTATATTCGATCCCAGACTGACACGAATACAAAAATCATTCAGGACTGATAGGTATATCCATACCAGCAGGTATGCATGTTAAATCAAACTGTGAAGATAAATGTAGAGAGGACGGGGATGATCAATAAAACCTATCACCAACGATCCTATAGCTCCGATCTATAAGATCTTTGCTATCACCGAACGTTTAACAGGTAACACTCTCTTTGTGTCTACAGTCTATCGGATAACAATAGTTGGTGCTTACACTATGTTAGACTAGGTCGCACATTTAATAAAAAAAAAAATGCGCATCATATAAATTATCCTGTTTTCCCATCTGTTAAAACAGGTGAGAAAATTTGTAATTAATTACTCCTAACATATCCGAGAGGATATTTTCATTTTCTTTGTGTTAACAACGCGTATACAGTGTAAAGACAAGTGAGAATGGAACGATTTAAAATATAAAGAAGAACGTGACTAGGGGTGGGAAGTGAGTGCCTAATCCACAGTAACCTGGGTTACTTTCTAGTTACTGTGTTGTTGCGAAACCCAATAATAACCACTAGGGGTCAGTTATACACAGACACGAACGACATCCCCGACCAAAGAATAATCACTAGGTCCCACATCCTGTCCTAAATATAGATATATTCGAGAATCAGTTCCAGTCACCTTTGGGATGCTTAGTGATGTAATAAGACAGGCAAATGTATCCAAATAAGTGAAAACTTTTACCAGGATATAGAAACAAATGCTTAATACTATGGTACCAAATGTCACCAAACCATCACATATACAATAGTCAGTTATATATCTATAAAGATTTCTTACAAGAATTCACTTGATTGCATGGAAGGGAAGATTGAACAAGTATTTATAAAAATGATATGTAGCCTACATGGAATATTATATTAGTCGTTCTAGGTTTATATTTTAAAAAGGGGTTGATTTAACGGTGGACTGTTACCCTTATTTGTATGTATAAATAACGTGTCCAATAGGGCTTGAAACCCGCTCTACCTATGGAAGTTTAGATCCACTGATTTTGTCATCGTTTCGATAAATAAAGCCTGTCTTCCACATACAAGGCGGGAAAGCGGGACCCATACATATCAATTTTTCGGCCGAAAAAAAAAATCGCCCATACTTTACTATAGCGAAAAAAATATTTCGGCTAATATTTTCGGGCAGAAAAATTCGGCCGACAAAAGTAACCGAAATTAATTCATATTTTCGGTCGAAAAAAAAACTTTTTCGCCCGATTTTTTTTTCGGACACGATAATTTTTTCGGCGGCTGATTAACTTTTTTTCGGCGGCGTTCATTTTTCGCCAGAAATATATTTATTTGATATATTTAGTTTTGAAAAAGGAGAAAGGGAGAGAGGACAGTGTGTCGCCCTCAATAGGGGAGAGACAGAGCAGACAGTCTAGGGCTAGAGGGAGAGGAGAGAGAGAGGGAAGGGTACATAATTTCAAATGAGCAATTTTTGTCGTGCATGTAAATACCGCAATCAGCACCCTGCCATTGTCGGTCACTGCTGTTGGTCCCCCTGTGTCCCTTTTGTTGGTCGTTTGCCTTGTATGTGGAAGCCCCATTTAAAAGTAGCAACAACAAAGATAATTTATAAGGTAACTTTGAAAGGAGTGCTTTGTTTCATTTGTTTCATTTGTCAGAGCGGAAACTGCAGACAAAGTAGAGTTCCATAGATGAATTGTTAACGTTTCTTTTACAATTCGTATTTCTCGCATTTATCGTAATATACCAGGTAATTCAAATATCTATTGACACAACTTACATTCCATTGAATTACGTATACATAATTAATACACGGGAAAATATCAATTAATGTACGCGACTGCCCCTATTATCATGGTGCATTTAAGAAAAACTAATTTAGCTACAATGTTTGGATTATGTCGACGTTGTGGTGTGTACGTCTACGGTATTTAACACTAAATCAAATGGATATTGTAGGTAGGAGGGATAGAGAGAGCTAGGGTGGGTGAATGGGTTCTATTTCCGTTGAAATAAGAAACCCCAACACTCAAAAACAGAAAAGATTAGTAAGTAACATCACCCAAAAATACTCGCGGGTAAAATTTCTGGATATGGAATAATATCATTTTATATGTATTATATAATTATAATAGTAATGAGTGAAGATATCCCCCACCAGGTGCCCAATTCAATTAATACGCATTCCTGCTATGGTAAGGAGAGAGAAAATAGCAGTTTTACTTATTTCTAGACCAATTCGACGTACCGGTATGCGTACATTACTTGGAAGCCCAGCACAAGAATACATCTAGCAAGCCTTTATAAAACAACAGAACAACTATACGGTCATGACTTTACTAAAGCACTTTCAATAAATAAGTCGACGTATAGACAAAACTTACAGTTCCAGGGGGTCTGAGTAAGCTTCTGAATCAGCATATAGGGGATTTGTGAGACGGAAATCGGGTTTCTTCCTACCGCCAAGGTGATCGGCATAAAGCTTGCCCAGTTTCCTGTCATTCGAACTCTTTAAATGGTGCTTAGCTCTGAAAGGCATAGCGGCAGTGTTGCTTTTAATGTGTTTATAATATACTTATCCTTTTTCTTCACCGTAGGAAATCGGTTAAACAACACCATTGTGCACTCTAAAAGACAGGCAATGACCGTGAACATTACTAGTAGGCCTATCGTGAGGCCATTAAGCGAGGTGGTGAAAAAGGCACTTTCTAAGGATTACATGAGGACACAAAGTGGGGTTTAGACCAATATAAGCTATGCAAGAAGTTTGTTCTACTACCCGCAATGCATAGGCACCCAGGTACACAATATTAATCATTAACTTTATCACTTTGGAGGACCGAATAATAACCTTTACCTCCCGGGAAATAAAATGCCTTTCCACATTTCTCCAGGCAATGTAATTACTTCAGTTCAATTTAAATCCATTTCTGGTCGTAGATACCGATAATACAACTAACTTACTTTGAATAGGTTAGAGCAATGATAATTGCGCCTAAAATTGAACCGAAGAAGATCAGTACTCCGATGACAATGAGTGCTATTTCTGATGCATTTATAACGTAAGACGTGTTTGCGAACAATACTGGTTTTATTTCAGCAACGGCATAGTCGCTGAATAGGTCTTGAATTTGAGATGATTTCTCCGACACGCGCCTAAAATGGAATAAATGTTTTTTGGGTCAGTTTTGAGGGCAACGAAAATAAAGGTGGACACGGCAAATTAAACTTAAAAATGTCAATTTATTTGCATATTTCCATCTTTAAACATAAGTTACCATTAATATGTTCTTCATGACTGTTACATATGACCCATGAAGGGCACACACTTATTAAAAACTATTTTAGGCTTTATGTATGGTACGGAGTATTTTTCCCAAGCATATATCATATGATATATATAATTATATTTACAATAAACTTGACGGGCTTACCTTATAACATCATCTCTGGGTACTATTGAACCTTGCACATTATTAACCGCGTAGAAAAACATATCAGTCCTTAATGATAAAAGAATAAGTTTTGTTAACGGTAAGGTGACAAGGGATGTTGTACAGCCCAATAGGTCCATAGATGAATTTTTAACGTTTCTTTTACAATTCGTATTTCTTGCATTTATCGTAATACCAGGTAATTCCAATATCTATTGACACAACTTACATTCCAATATCTATTGTATTGTCGTTACTGACATGCGGCTCCAGCTTCTCAATATATATTTTCCAGTTGAGGATTTCTGATAGAGCCCTGTGGTGAAACAAGCAAGAATATAAAACAACCGAAATTATTAAATATTGGAAAACATGTAGGAACAAACTATATAGATCAAATCAAATCAAACCTGAGTTCTCTAGCGAGATTAATCCGAGGAAATTGACAAACCATAGTTATTACCATAAGACCCCAGTTTAGGAAACATTATGATAATAATAATGTTACTTAAACCAACTGATTAAAAAACCTATTAACACTTGTAGCTGGCGGTCAGTAGCGGCAGTTCGTGGCCATATATGACCTAAGGGACTGTTCATTTTTAACCACGGGGGGTGGGGGGGGGGAGGAGAATTTTCAGGGGGGCATCTTTTTTGCACAGACTCTCAAGTGGGGGTCACCTGTTTTTGCACAGACTCTCAAGGGGGGGGGGGGTCATCTTCTTTTGCACAGATGGATACTGGATACACTATTTGTAGTTCATTTTTGTAGCAAAAATACACGTTTCTGAAGTTTGAGTCAAGATTTAGAATAGTTATTAGCTTTCAGGAATTACTTTTTTTTTAGAATTCTTATTATCACACTTTGGGGTTTATCATTTTAGCAAAATAAGTTATCAATGATATATCTTCTGCTTGCCATTCTTGAATAACTGATTGGGTAGGTAGTCTGTCCCCGTGGGTGGGTACATAGATTTATCATTATTTTAGCTATGAAAAAGGGCTTCAGTTCATATTTGACAATTCTCATACATAGCGCCTTACTCAGAGAAAAAAATGACTACATTAAAATAATCTCTAGTCTCTCCTCTCCTCCTTTCTCCCTGCCTCTCCTCCTTTTCTCCCCTCTCTCTCCCTGTCCCTACCCCCCTTCTCCTCTCCCCTGCCCTATTCCCTCTCCCCCTCTTTTCTCTCTATGCTCTTCTCGATCACCTCCCTCTGCTTCTTTCATTCTCTCTTTCCCTCTCCCTCCCCTCCCTCTTTCCTCTCCCTCCCGTCATTCTCTCCCCCCTCTTCTCTCTATCCTATTATCCCTCTCCCTATCTGATTTCTCCCCCCCCCCCTCCCCCTCTGATCTCTCTCCCATTGCTAGGGACTCTGCGGGACGTGTTGCTAGGGAATCCCACATTGCCTTGAATGGTGGGACATAGAGACATGACCTAAATCTCTTCTAGTTCCGAACAGGGGCTTTCCCAGGCTATAAATAGAGTATGGATATCCCAATTAAAAAGGGCTTCAAAATCACATTTTCACCCCAGATACAGGTCTTCACAAACCACATATAATGTCCTCCGGACAGGGCTGACGGAACTGTACAGGGCAAAAAAACAGCTGGGGAGATCACATATTCCCAGAACATGCCTGACAAAAAACCCTTCTTGCGCTTTATATATTAGATAACATCATCTACATAGGAACATACCTCTGTGGAAAAGATATTAGCAATGGGAGTGTGAGGACAAGAACTCAAATAAATATATCCTTTCAGTGAATGCATCATCCCGTTTCTCGCCTTCTACATTGTGCTTTATTTGTTGCACATATGTGCAACAAATAAAGCCTAAGAAATAGTAGCCCTATAGAAGACTGTTCGAAGTACATGTGAATTGGTCTCAAGGGACCAAGCTACTGCATGAAGTTAGAACCAGGGTGCTTTGTGTATTGGCTCATAGGAACTCTTTTGGCGCTGTAAGATTCTATGCGGTTTCCCACCTAAATAGCTGGTATCCCAATCAAAATGGCGATGATAAATGTACGACCCATGCAGAAATACAAGCTATGTATAATGTATCTCAAATAGTGGCCTGGGATATGCAGAGGGTCCGTGTTTCAATGCAAGTGAGAAAAGATACAATGTTTTAGTGGATACATGTAAGTTGAGTTGTGCTTCATCATTTCCCTAAATTCTGACTGCTAAACTCAATAGTTAGGGCCTACAGAATAGCCACAGAGAGCCGTTCATCCAAACATTTGGCTATATTTTGCTGATTCATTTGTATATCATAGGTGTCATGTCTTCAAAACACAGTAATCAACCTTTATATAATTAATTATATGTGTGGTCCGATGAGATTTCATGCATTTTCATATACTACTTCATTTGCCTATGTACTATCGATACGCGCATTGGTATAATGTGTGCGCATGTTTCGCGCGCATGGCTAGTGACGCTACAGTGGAGTAGGTTATAGGCAATGAAATTAGACCTGACTGGCTATTTACAGCAACCCTCAAGGTGCCAACTCATACAGACTTTTACCAAGAACTGTCCACGACCAAGAAGGTTGTTGTATAGTCAGCTCTCATTCCGTTGTTTAATTTCTACCTGGTACGAATACCTAGATGTGATGGGTTACGTCCACGTTGGGAATAAAGCTGTATAGATATTTGCAGTGCGTTTGTTTCCTTTGTCGAGTTACATGTATGGTTTTAGATACTGCAACCACAACAGTTGTCTCAGATTCAATTCAAGAATTCTTTATTGCAGCAGATCTTTTTACAATAAGGTGGTCCAACATTCTAAATAAACAAGTGTCTATCTAGGTCTTCCGCTGAGTGCCTGATGAAGAGTAACTGTCCCAATATTTAGACTTATTTTACAAGAATTGTCTCAGCGTTTGGGTAGTTCTGGTAAAATGGTTTGTGTCGCCTCCAATGAAGCTAAACTTAAGAGGCACAACTTCAGCGTTTGATTGAGGCTCTTTATATGTATACACAAATATACACGTCAAGGTTTCTCGTCTAAAAATCATGCTACAAAAATTTTAAATACATTCTCAGCTATGCATGCAATCTTTTGCACAAACATCAACCATAGTTATAACAACATAACCACACATTCGTCCATTCGTTTCTAGGCGCTGTCAGGCCGCATGGAATAAGCAAATTGAGTTAGTGCGCACCAAAATAACGAAGATGTGACTCCATATACCAGTGAACTAACTGGGATTCCCCACTGAGACGTGTATGAGACATATGCATCAGATATCATAAAACAGAGTAAATTAAGTGGGCGGTGTACGGGCCATTGTACCTCAAGAAAAATTCCTTGTTGGGGTAGCTAGAAGTGCAGCCGTCCAAAGCACTCCAGAAATAGACCCTGTTCTTGCAGATGTAATATGCGTTTTTTCCAACTTTTGACCTGTCCGGAATAGGGCATAGCAGACCACTTACAGCCACTCACAGTGCAAATCATCCATGTAGAAATTGTTAGTTACTCAATTTGTCTTCATTTAAATTGGATCGCCAAAAGGCTTGATTGAGGCTCTTTATATGTATACACAAATATACACGTCAAGGTTTCTCGTCTAAAAATCATGCTACAAAAATTGTAAATACATTCTCAGCTATGCATGCAATCTTTGAGTTAGTGCGCACCACAATAACGAAGATGTGACTCCATATACCAGTGAACTAACTGGGATTCCCCACTGGCGACTTTTGAGTGTTTGTCTTAAGGTGAGTCATTGAATTTTAATTATTTCCACAGCTTAAAATAAAGTGGGGGCTCCACGGGCTGCGGTAAGCTCTGTGGTAAGCCTTGGCGAGGAGCTGGATCACATCATTCCCGTCCACCTTTACCAGCACAACACCATCGCAAAGCTTACCGCAAAGCATACCGCAGCCAGTGGAGACCCTACTTTAAACACCACGCCACCCCTTCCATATCCAAAGGTACAAAGCCCTCTTCTTTCCCAAGTTCTTTCCACCTGCTGCAGAATGTCTACCCGTTTTTAAAAGTGTTGAGCCAATGTGTGCTAAGTAGACAAGGAAATAGTTATGGTGAAGTTGGGATTACTGAAAAACTCAATCTGTTGGATTCTAATTCTTCCCAGAAGGGGTATAGTGCACTCGCTGAGACTCACTGACGCAGCTGGTGATAAAAAACGCATCGATAAATCAATTGAATAAATTACTTCTTGTTGAATCGTGGAATAATTTATATACTTACTGTCTAAGCTCCCTCTCTTTCTCTTGAAATTCTGATGGAGGTATGTTAGCCACTAGTATGGCTCGTTGATTGTAAGATAGGCGGTATATCTGTCAGAAGATAAATGTAATGCAATCCGTTATACCGAAGGCGAAGGACTTAACTCTTTGTCCATTTAGCGCAAAATGTATCAGTTAGGGAATGACGCCGTCTTTCTTGTTGTGCGTACTGATATAAACGTATGTAATAGGATGTGTTCCTCTTCAAATAGGAAGAATAGGATATTTTGTATCAGGTCAAATTGAAGTTTACAGCCCATTGTAGAACTTATGCAATCAGATTAAAACTTTTTAAATCAATGTTAAATCTATTGTAACATAATGTAACATAATATATGGTTTTTTTTCTAATAATGCATATAGATGACATTAATCCTATTATAGGTGTGATCAATCAGATATAATTCAATCAGATTAATACGTACAGTTATATGTCCTAATACACTGTTCCCTTTTCCAAGGTTATCCGTTGCTGTTACCGAAACATTGAAGAGAATGTCATCAGCCTTAGTGAATGTTCTTCGGCTGCGAATCGCACCAGTTAACGGATTGATATAAAACAAATCATCCGACGAGTTATAAATAACTTTACTGTTATTACCGGCGTCTCTGTCTTCCACCTAGAAAAATTCGTGTATAATTTGAAATGAGATGTTGGAGTGCTAATGAATATATCAAATAATGCACAAACGTCCTGGTAGGTCTAGGCATTGTACCTTTTCACCGTGTGTATTACATGAAATTATATTATTTCCTAAAGGAAAAAATCATTAAATGTCGGTGACTTCTGAACCTGTGACATCTGTGAAGTATGTACACATTAGCAAAACGTATTGAAACGCATTGTACACAAGAGGAAATTCTTAATAAATGTCACTCAAATCGTACCTTTAGAACTGTAATTAGATGGTTGTAAGGAGCATCTTCCGGCATTCCAACGATTAGCGGGTCCTCAGGGAAATGTGGAGGATTGTCATTCACGTCTCCAACGGTCAAGACAATATTTGCTTCGTTAGATGCTCCTTAAAACACAGATAAAAAGATATATACATATATAATATATAAGCATTACAGCTGACTCTAAATCAGTATCGAGGGGCTCTCGTAACTTATCCCGATGGCCCGCAGACAATTATAGCAAGCCCAGCTGGAGATAATCAATTAAATGATCATAAATGACCCTTCTTGAGATCGACTAGAAACTTCGGTTCCTCAAAGGGTTTTTATTACCTGCAGGATGGAAGAAATGGAGTACTTTGGAGAACATCCATTAAAAGAGAGGGGAGGAGGAAGGCAGAAGAAGAGTAGGGGGAGCCTTTGGTTAGAAGAAAGTTTTAGCCTATAGTTTAGCGCTCCTTTCCTTTAGAGGGAAGTGGAAAGGGATAGATGGAAGGGGAGGGAGGGCCATATATCCATTGGTGATTTAGGCGTCATTTTATTATTTTAAGTGCCATTAAAGGTCGCCTACTTGATATGTGCTATCATGACCTGGCTTAGAGGAGAGAGGATTAAATCTAACACAGGAGGAACTTCCCCCAAAATTGGGTCGAGGGGGGTGAGTCCAGCTGTTTTTTTATGGGGATGTGAACTGATTAAGAGGAACTAATGGAATATGCCTTCTTCCACACCTGACATCAGAGAGAAATCCCCGCTCTATAATTACCCTGCCATAAACTATAGGTCCCAACCCTTAAGTGGCATATCCACTTACACGTCGGTTGGAACCACCGTCAAGAGTGGCCAGAGGGGACAGTCAAACGGTGACCACCGATGGTCATTTTTGACCGTCGCTGTTGACCGTCCCCAATATTTACTTGCACGTCAAAAAGCTCTTAACAGCTCACATGGTCACCGTCGGACGGTCCCCTAGGGACCACCAGACATTTGATTTATTACTGTATGGACATTTCTGGTCATATTTCTACATATATATTAGCAAAGCATCAATCTCCAGACTCTACCAAATTCTCCTTGATATTACTAGATATGAGTAATTCTGGTAATTCTCCCAAACGGACAGCTTTTGAATTCGGGGGGGGGGGGGGATTTTTTTTAGAAAAAATAAAATTCGTTCAATCTCTACAATCTTTGGCGTACATATAGCAGGGAATATCAGCATTATGTCGACCAAGTATGAGAAGGCTCTGGCAACTATTTCTATTCCTACACCTATGCTTCAGATACCTCCATTTTTGCCCATTTTTTGCCTTATTTCGGCCATCTGGTTGTAAAGAAGAAAAAGAAATGGCCACCTCCTAAGCCTAAGGACTTGGCAATAGGATTAATAGGTGGGGTTGCTGCTAAACCACACGCCAAGAGTTATAATGGCAATACTATTATATTGTATTATATATATTGAAATTTTATTCTGCATTATAAAACAGTTACAGAACTGGACCAATGCCTCTACATAGTAGGTCTTCCGACATGAAGCTACAGAAAATCCCCGAAGGTTAATGTGAAGTGTCAAAAGAATTAAGAGAAATGAATTACTTCCAGGAACCTCTTCCCATGTGTTTCCATTAGAATGGCTCTACGTGTACCTAACGAAGGCTGACAGAGTCATAATGTTACATGTGCTGAGAGATTATTGTGTTGCGTCAGTCGTCAGAGATGTCCTTGAAATGATTGCAGTAGCGAATATGAAAGGGCTCTTAGGGTCACGCTACTACCACCCTTTCTAGACAATTACTTTTTAGAAAGATACCTTTCAGTTGCAAGATCTGAATTATTTAATACCAAAGATATAGAAAATATATTGGCCCCATGTTAACTCCATGTACGTAGTATAGGGTATAGGAGTATAGGGTTATTTAGATGTAGTTACTGTTAGACCGCCTGGGTCTGGTCCCATATACGCATAATAGAAGAATGCTTTTAAAGCTTTATACCTGTCACATCTCTTCTCCGGCGTTGTGAGTCCAGTTCCATCCCTCGCTCTACTCCCACTCTTATGCTATACGACTCTGCAGCTTCTCTGTCAAGTTTTTGTGTACACCAAAGTCGACCTGTAGAATTTTCCATGTAAAACATACCTGCCAGGACACAAATTAGAAAAACTCTTAACAATTCCCTGATATGCTGGTTGTCAACTATGTCATGGTGGTAAATCTATGGGATTCCCAGGATAATATAGGCTATGATATAGTTGCCCTAATAGTTTGTGTAAAATGGTGACAAAGCTTTCATACTATCTAGAGATATATTTCGATAATAAACGAATCATCAATATACCGCATACAGACTTATCACTGGTGTATATGTCGTAAAACGAACGTTCGTGTTCAATTAATCAAAATTAGTGGAGGGCACATGCATGTGAAATTTTCTTGCTAACCTGAGTTATCCCCATCTTTGATGTAATAACTGACTGATTGGCCAACTCGCTCTTCACGTGTGGTCAAATCCAAGAGAAGCTGAGGAGGAGGCAAGTTTTCTTCCAGGGACACTTCGTAATTCTTCTGCTCAAATACCGGAAGGGGTCCGTTCTTTTGTATCGACATTCTCAACTGTTCAAATAACAATGCATGAGGGTCAGTGATTTTTAGAAATACAATGGAAATAATAAAATCTGTGTCAGAGAACATTGGCCGTTGATACTGTTGTCGTGAATTACTGTTGTTTGATTTACTTTAAAAGTACAAACATGATACCTTCATTGAATCTACGTTTTTCGGAACAGATTCGTCATGGACTTGAATAGTGAGTTCGTAACTCAATGTTCGAATGCTCAAAGGTTTCATCAGAATGACTGCTCCATGCTCCTCTCTAATGGAAAATTTCCCCTCTGGATTTCCACCTAAAATATAATATGGAAACGCTACGATGATACGACATAATATTATGACAAAGACAGTGTATCATTTCGTATTTATCGCCATAAAGGACTTTTTAAATATTTTCTAATATTTGATTGCATTCAGCTCTATGTGTGTTTTAAAGTATATCATAGCTGAACTGGCAATAAACATGTTGCTTCTCCTCACCTGTGATACTGTAATAGAAACGACCGATTCCCGCTGAGGCAACAAATATTGTATCGCCCACAGGAGTGTTGGATAGCACACTAACATCATAAACCTCCTCTAGGAACATTGGTACCCCTGCTGACCGCCCCGTAACGTTCACGTATATGTGAGCTATCTGACTACGAGGGTAAGAGCCAAGGTCTGATGCCTTTACCAACACATCGTAGACACGCGCTTCTGAAGGCTGTGCGCTTACTCCTCCCAGCACATAAAGGACGCCCGTACCACCTGCAATAATTTAAAATAGTTTTGTTTAAAGAACCACTCATTAAGATATCGATTGTGTTGATGGATGCCTGCATGTGATTAAATGGGGGTTGAGTTCATTTTTTGATATTCTCGGCTTACTGCATCACTGGATATAACGCTACAGTATTTCAAGCATTTCTGATTATCTTTAAACTTTCGCGAAAATCACAACATACTATGGCCATGTGTCATCTAATATATAAAGCTCAAGAAGGGTTTTTTCTTCACGCATATTCTGGGAATCTGTGATCTCCCCACCAGATTTTTTGGTCTCTACAAGTCCGTCAACCCTGTCTGGAGGAAATTGTAATAAATTATGTGGTTTGTGAAGGTATCTGGGGTGAAAATGTGATTTTGAAGCCTTTTTTAAATTGGGATCTCCACACTCTATTTATAGCCTGGGAAAGCCCCTGTGATCATTTGCCACTACATGCAGAGGAGTGGGAGAGGGTGGGGGTATTGGAGAGGGGGAGGGGAGGGAGAGGTTGTAGAAGGGAGAGTGAGGAAAAGGGAGAGGGTGGGGAAATAGGAGAGGGGGAGGGAAAGAAGAGGGAGAGGGAAAAGAAGGGAGGGAGAGGATGTAGGGGAAGGGAGAGAGGGGAGGGAGAGAAAGCGAGGAGGGGGAGCATGAGGAAGAGAGGAGGGGGAGGGGGGATCGGAGATGGGTTTGGGAGAGAAAAACAGGTATGAGAGACAGAGAAGAGGCGGAGGGAAAAGAGGGAGAGGGGGAAATGTGGGGAGAGAGGGGGACCGTCCGGAGCACGGGTACTTTGCTAGTAATATATATTTTTGTAGTCTGCCTCGTGAGGTTTTAATAGTCGCCTTATCCCATCCCCAAAGACATTACATTATCCGAACATATTGATTAAAGGAGTGCATGAAAAAAAAAGAGAATACCCCTAGTCTGAATGTAGAACGGCAAGGGTTCTTCAGGAGTAGATACGAGCTCATATATTACAGTTCCGTTCCTTCCAGAATCGTCATCTTCAGCCACCACGGCGATAACTTCTGCTCCGGAATGATTCAATGTTTCGATGGATGCGCTGTAGGGATCGCCTTCAAATATAGGGGCATTGTCATTAACATCTAAAACTCTGACGTTAACTTCGGTAAATGCCTCTGATGGGGGATTTCCACCGTCTGTAGCCACCAGAAGCATGCGATATACTGGACAGTCCTCTCTATCGATAAGTCCGGTGGCTCTCAATTGTCCTCTGTTTTGGTCTATGGTAAACGGATTCTCTGAAATATTTTTTATAAAAATTGTATTTAATATAGAGTTTCAACATATCACTGCTTTTCAAGTATACATTTGAAGGTGCCCATTGCCAAGAACTAACAGAAGTTCAATTCATAGGGTTAGAAATGATGTTAACACAGGGCACCTTGCAAAAAGTAATGGGAGTAAGTCAAAGTCGTACCATTTTTGTTTTCTGACGATAACGCGTAAGTGATTTGACTATTGGGACCGGAACCGTCATTATCCTTGGCACTGATGATACCCAGATTCTTGAAATCTGTTCTATAATCTCCCTCGACGATATCAAATGTATATTGTTCGCGTGAAAACTCTGGTTTGTTGTCATTGATATCTTTTAATATGACTTGCACTGACGCATACGCTGTTCCCTGAGATACTAAATTGTCCACTGCTTTGACTGTAAATGAATGTGCTGCCTGAGTTTCTCGATCGAGCCTTCTCCCGGCAGTCACTATGTCTCCCTGAAATTCGTAAGTGATAATGATATTTATGTGTACCCCAGGTTATGTCAGAGAAGTACAATTGCTATATAAGATATTGCTTTAGGGCAACGACAATGCAAACACTACTTGATAGATCTCTATAGACTAGGACAGGGCATGTTTATATAACTGACAGACATTTGTGCATAAGAGACCTAGAAACAAATGTAATCGATCCTAATTCAGTTTTCTCTCAGCAAGAGTGAATTTACCTAATTGTAACTGCGAGTTACATGAGACACAATATAGGGACATGGGAATAAATTCTTGTTATACATTCAATCAGGCGACGCATGAAAACAGATGGTATGTTAACTAACTTTTATTATTATGTTTATCACCGGAAAAATGACAGAATAAGTTAAATAGATAGACAGGTAATAGGGTAATTGCTGGAAGTGGCCAGGACAGCAAACAAAGGCTGTATCTTATCGAAGCGTGAAGAGATGAAGACACGCGTTTATTATTATAACCGTAAACTATGGAACAATTTGTTCACTTCTATAAGGGATTTAAATAACAATGTGTCTTTCGTGAAAATCTAAAAGCTTTGTATTGAAATAGGCTATGTAATGATGGAATTTTGTATAACTAAAATATAGAATAATAGGTGATTTTCTTTTTTAAATCCTCGCTGGTTATTTTCGATATAATTATATTTATGAGGATGCAGTTGATCGATAAATATAATGTATAAATAACATAATAACTTATGAGTATGGTATGGTAACGCATGAAAACTATGCCTATAACTGAATTGCTAAAGTTAAAGTCCAATAAAAAGTGCAAAAATTCCACTCCATAACTCTCTTTTTCAACCAAGTCATAAGCTAAAAGAATCTGAAATTCAGACGGTTGGCAGCACTCCTCCCAACATTTGAATTGCTAAATGTTGAAAATGGCCAATACAAATGTTTCAATAAAGAAATCTACGTTGGGAGGCTATGTCAAACAGACAGTAAATAAGACTGGAATGAATAGATTCTAGATCACGTCAGTTATTGGTTTACAAAGTCAAGTCTACCTGCAAGGGCTTTACAATCTGGAAGTGTTCAGAATGCATAACTGCATAGGAGATTTGGGCATCTGCATTTGCCGATATCGCTTCCACGGTAAGGGCCAGCATTCCTGTTAAATAAATATGGTAATTGATATAATCTATTCGATTAAAAACAATGAAATTAATGATAGCGTGCACGTCTATGTGATATGTATGCCATTAACACTACATCATTTTCTATGTGATATGTATGCCATTAACACTACATCATTTTCATAATGTCGTGCTCGCCTTCAACGTCTAATTGTCATTTTGGTCTGGTGTCCAGCATATTCACGGTACATGTATGACCAGTCATCAACTACAGTATCCTATGTACGCTATGTGTTAATTTATGAAGCATAGCTAGTCGACACACAGATTATTTTTACCTTCAGGAGCTTCTTCATCCATCTCAACTGTATAGCTATCTCTTAAGAACTGAGGTGCGTCGTTGTTCATGTCGTCCACGTGGACTTCCAATTGTGCTTCACTGATCAGAGGAGGGTTTCCAGTGTCCATGGCCCTGACTGTCAAGTATATTGTGTCATTGCCTGCCATCGTGACGTCTATCTGTTCCAAAGCAGATTTCATTATTGGGTTTGCCACGGTCACTAGCCCAGACTTTTGTCCCACGTTAAAGTACTCACTTGCCCTCGAATCGCTGTGCAATGAATAAACAATTTCACCATTTGGTCCTTCATCAGGATCAACAGCTTTTGTATAAACAATTACTGAACCAACTGGCATTTTCTCCAGAATGTTCAATTTGTAGACACTTTGTTCGAATTGTGGACTATTATCGTTGGCATCCTTGAGTTGGATGTTCACGCTGATACGCGCATACAATGTTGGTTGTCCATCGTCTTTTGCCTGGATGGTCAGAGAATGTATTTTAGTTGTTTCCCTGTCCAACGTGGAAGTGAGTGCGAGCCATCCTGAATCGGGATCTATTTTGAAGGGCACTGGAAATAAAAGATATTGTCGATATATAATACTTCCTGAAGTTGACTTTTTAATGCACAAGTTAACGAGTTAACAAGTGCGACTAGAGGCGATTATATGTTCAACATTATAAGTATATATTACAGCTTAAGGTGGAGTACTCTGTCTGCATTATTTCTTCATAGGTAATAATTTGGGGTTTGCTTTACTTACCATCGGAGGTAAGAATTGAATATTTTATCCTCCCATTCCTACCGGAATCAGAATCTTCTGCCTGGACAATGCCGATATAAGGATTATCCATTTGATTTTCCATCACTTCAAAATCATATTCAGGTTTAGTGAATTTTGGGGGGTTGTCATTTACATCCAAAATTGTAATATTGACAAGTGAAGTGCCTTCAAGTTGTCTTGGAATCACTCCACCGTCCATGGCTGACACATTCAACAAGTAGAACGCTTTTAATTCTCGGTCTAGACCTCCCGCGACGGATATGTCACCTGAATAGAATATAGATGAAAATTATATTCACAAGTGATTATGATAATGAGAATATTAGAACACTGCACACAATTATTCATTATCAGCATTATCTGTTAACGTTGATAGATTATACCCACCGGTAACTCTGTCTATAAAGAATCTCCCGCTACCTCCTGACATTATACTGTATGTTATCCTATTGTTAGGGTCAATGTCAGAATCTTCAGCTTCGACACGGCCAATCTTAGTATTCGCCCAAGCGTCTTCATACACAGAAAATTGGTATAAGCTCTTCTTATATATAGGATAGTTGTCATTCATATCCAGTACCCTGATATTTATGTTTGAAGAGTTGTGTAGGCTGCCCGCAGTGCCATTTCTGTCTTTGGCAAGAATCTGGAGAAATAGACAACTTAATTTTAACGATACAATAGCTAACACATGCGTAATGGATATACTTGTATATTGATTTTAATTCTTCTTTCTTTCTGTGGCAATGAGGAGGAAACATTGTTTATTATTTTGTTCTATCCCTGGCACAGAGTATAGGTAAAGAAATACAGTTACAGTTTAGTACAGGTTAGGTGTCTCACACTTCGTCTACCTATATTTTGTTTTAATATTTTTATTCAGCTAGAGCGCTATGAAGATCCATTATTCCCAGCACAGCTGATTTAAGTATAATTTATAGGCAAATAGAGAGAACATCTAGATGTTGTTACATTATTTCCAAGAATATTACTCAGTTTAAAGATAAAAGATAATAAAAAAAACTAATTTCTAGCACATATAACAATTATTCTCCGTCATTCAAGGACGAATCAAATATTTCAAAGTACAATACATATCATCAATCAAATAGGACCAGATGAAACCTTACACTGGGGGGCTGTGTCCACAAAAGCATGACAGACCATAAAAAACAATTTAATCTTAAAATGACATATATATATATATTCCAAATATAAAGTGTCTACGACGAGATAACCAAAAAGAGTCGCTATCTAGTTGAAAGCGCTTTATATATATTGAATTTATATTCTGTTTTGAAAATGTACAGAAATAGACCAACGCTTCTACTCGTAGGCTTTCCAGCGCGCCCATAACATTAATAAAGGCGACCTGGTGAAGCCTGTCACGGAACAGTCAACCCGAAGCTTACAGCCATTTCCTTATACTACTTACTCGCCAAGTATTAGGTAGTAGTATAAAGAAATATATCATAGGCGCAGGTTGCAATAATTGGTGGCGTACTGGCGTTTTATATCTAAAAATAGTATGCGCAAAGGCAGCCCGATGCAAATGGTCGTATTCCCCCCCCCCCCCCCATTCCACCAGATGGCGTGACTGCCGCGCTACCTCCAAACAGGTTTGTTTACCTAGTAAGCGCACCACCACATCCCTTCTGCAATCGCCATTCATGGACTCACATACACTAAAACTTCACTATCGGGGTAAAACAATACTGTTTTAAGTCCCTAGACACACTAGCACACACGACCTGTTCTGACAGGAAGCGGCAAGTTCCATAGAGTCCCCCCACTGGTGCGTCTTGGGAATTATTGACGAGCGAGCATAGCACGTCCTAGCACGCTTCGGTACTTTTCCATTATTTTCTTTTCAAATGAAAGCAACACTGACATTAATCTTTTGAAATATTTAAATAATAAACGTAAGAATCTAAGCAGCGACGTCTTTCCTTCATAGACATACAAAATAGATTTGAGATTTTTGTCCATGTGAAAAGGAAACATTTTAAGGCTTATAGGTCTGTGAATAAAGCTCATCAGACGTATATGTTATCATTAAATATGTATCCTATTTAAAACGTCTCATCCTTAAGGAGAACTTTTCTCACAACATTAACGTTTATTTCTATGAGAGTAGGACACCCAGCATAATAATCCTATTATCAGTATATTAATCTGTCTTGAGACGGGATGACACAATTGGTTTACCTCAAGGTCAATAAACGGAGTGAGTTCACGATCGAGGGACGCGCTTCCTTCTTCGTTTAAGGTAATGGCCGCTGTAAAGGAATCTATATCAAACCAAGAGGAGTATTTTCCCATCAAACTGAACACAATGTCGGCGTTATCTCCGATATCATCGTCATCTGCCTTTATCAGTGGGAACTAGAAAGAACATAAATAATACATTACCCTCAAAGCAGAGACAAATTGATCAGGATTAGGATGTTGCTTTAGAAGTTTTATAATGGTTTCTGGCTACTCAACAAATATCCCAGTAAAACTACAGAAGGCTCTCAAGGCTATCACGAAAAATACAATTATATCTATTTCAAGCTTCATTTTGTGCTTTAAGCGTTTGCCTAATTCTACTGACTCACTTTGAGTCATGGCAGCATGCAAAAGCGATATCAATTCTGCGTTTAAGCGAATATGATTCTTTAAAAAGCGTTCATCACAAGGCCCTCAATAATCCGACTTGACAAGATTCACCAGAAAATTCATATTCTATTAGAATCTAGTTTGAATATCTCCAAATCTATAACAAAACTACTTTTGAGAATCTGATAACGCACCGATCAACAAGAAAACGATCATAAGAAAATGTCAAATTCTTCAAGTATGATAAATGGCAAGGGCGTGTGCAGAGGCTTAGACGTAAATTGATTGAAGGCGTAGGCTAAAACCTATTTAATTAGCAATTATTCATCATGCAAGCATTTGTGACAAGCGATTTCCCTCTGAGGAAGAGAAAAGAATCATATGTCTTTGGACATGGCAGGTGCATCAAATATGGCATGATCAACATACATAATTTGTACTAGACTCAAGAATTTCCATAATGGTGAGTCGTATAATAGTCATGGGAAATAATGTTGTGCCAGAAATGTGGACATGCGTGGGAGGAATAATATATTCTACCTTCTGGTAAATCTTAGCCTACCTTGTCGTCTCCAATTATCTAGGATTGGTAGGAAGAATTATATCAAATATCTAACATTGAATAAAAAAAAATGCACCTTGTCAGAATAATACCCATGCTGTATAATGAATTATCACAAATGAAAATGTTTTAAAAGATATCATTTAATGATGTATAGAAGCAGGATAAAGAATGTACAACGTAGAAGATAAAAAGACATACGTAAATTGTGATGTTGCATTACACAATGGTTATTTATTATACTTACAATGAAGACTGTGGAGCCAGCACCGGAATTCTCCATGATTTCTCCTGTGTATGGTGCATCAATAAAGTATGGCGCATTGTCATTAGCGTCACCTATCTCTATCTCCACATCACAAGTGGTCTGATGAGAAGTATAGGATTTATGTCAGATGTGGAGGAATATAACTATTAGACTAGCAAACGACTAGTGGTTTAACAATTACAATACAACCATATATATAATGCGATAACCCAATATCAGATCCAATGCGTACATAATGAACATAAATAAGTGTTATAAATAAGTAGATATATATATACGATATATATCGATCCTTATTTGGTGTACCCAGTGATGCGTGGGCTGTCTGGACTACCCAACGATACGCCGAGGAGGTTTGAAAACGCAAGAGTTTATCAATAGGACACCATGCAACGCTAAGTATGCAATGAGACGCAATGTACAGCAGTACATAAGCTCAGTGGATAACCTCTGTAAAATAGCTGTCTTATTAGCTCGCTTTAATGATTCAGCATCACATTACTCAATATTCAAGTTTCATATAATATTCAATTAAATTAAAGTCATGCAACAACTAGTGTCGGTTCTTAAACACCTGAGTCACGCCGATCATAAAATCATAAAATATAAATTCAGAAATAAATGAATGAATGAAATATACAAAAACAAGTTGCACCCGCACTGTCTACGACAGATATAAACTTTTGAAGTTTAAATTAATGTTATCATACTACATAATAGGTCACCTCGATAATAATAGCTGCTCAGAAATGTGGCTGTAAGGCTCTATGTTTGCATGTATGTGTATGTAATGGTATGTGTCCAAAGAAGCAAGGTTGATCAAAATAGGCTTTTCAGTTTCTAAAAGGCAATCAAGTTGTTGATCATAGTTAGAGACCCATCAGTTGGGTTGGGTTGATGCTTCACTGAGCAATGAATCACCAGTAAGGGCATAATTATAGATATGTATAAATGACTCTGATCGGACGATTGGCACTTAAAATTCAATCAATATGTTCAATACTGAACTAGACACCCGGTGTCTGTTGTATAAGCTAAGGAAAGAAAGTGTAGTCCTGAATTCCCACAAATAATTCCTTCCTTAGCTTATACAACAGGCCCTAGCTGCAATGCCTTATTGCCTATGTGGTAATGACGAAACGAAAACGAAACGAAAACGAAAATTTACGACTGAAATACTTTTCAAGTTTACCTCTAACTTGAAAAGTAAAAAGGTCGATAACAGATGTTGTTTGATATGTAGTGTTCCCAATTATGATAAATCAAATTATTATGTCCCTATTCTCATTATGTAAATAAATTCATGTAGGATAAATAGCAGGGACGTCTTACCATTCGAGGGGGTATACCCATGTCCGATGCTGTGACTATTAAGGTATACGAGGAGGTTGTTTCACGATCCAATTGTCCAAAGGTGGTAATCTGACCGACCTCGGGCTGGCAGTCCAATATGACAATACATATATTTATTATATATGGAATCATGGTGTCGCTTACATAAGTTTCTGCTATTATAATTTGATTTGAAGTATGCTTATTCGTGCAGAATGAATTACCCAAATTTAATTTCTCCATATATCCTAGTCCAACAGTTATTGATTTAACATAAATAGATTAATAAGTGGAGGTCACTGTCTTCAACAGATAAAACCATATTGGTGTATATCATATAAATAATTGCTCCTGTAAATAACATAATAAGTGCATGTAGTATCGCTAGTTTACATATTTCTACAAGAAATTTCGGTTTCTCAAAAAGTTTTCACTTACTAGTATATAATTTCAAGTTTCGATGGAAAGGAATAATGTTACTCACCTCCTTGATATCAAATTTTCCTTGAGCACTTCGTGACCTCAGGTGGTAAGTAATCCTACCGTTTTCCCCTGGATCCCTGTCTATCGCCACCACTTGGCCCACCACTTGTCCGAGGAGTCCCGAGTGATCATTTTCCAGTGCGTGGAAATGGTATACATCTTGTTTGAACTGAGGACTGTGGTTATTAGCGTCGATTATGGTTATTTCCAAGGGAGCCTGTATAATGATGATAATAAGGATCATTTATCATTCATATGAATTTATAAATTTTTATAAGATTCAAAGATTCATAAGATCATTGTCCAGGGAAATCAAGCAACCCATGCACTGGACAGGGAAGGGCTCCGTTTATGTCATTTATGTAAATTGTGACCTCTGGTAACAAGTATACGGCATTGGGTTTCATAAGAATGTTGTGTAGACGTGTATGTACTTTAGGTAGGAGATGAGACTCCCCTAGAGAAAACAAAGGTTGTGTAGGCTTGGTAAAAATCGATCTTATCACAGTGGCCAAGAGTTCAGGCTACTAGTATGTTTAAAAGGGGCATTATATGTGTGATGGTCATTATGGGTGGTCCAAGCTGTGTCTTTCACACAAGAGAGCTAAAAGAAAGAGTCTAGTTACTCCCAAAGCCAATGTCCAACCCTTTAATCCCAGAGCGACACCCACTACTAATGATGAAAGTTGTTTTATGAGGCTAGTGGGCATCACTCAAGGAATAACAAAATACATGTATAATACATATATATGGAGTTAAGATGGATATATCAATTAACAATGACGTAGGATATGGTATATAACTTCTCGAAATTTGACTCCGTACTACATTTTGCGGAATGGTGATGACTGTTACCTTTTAAAGATTTTGATAACGTCTGATTGAAATGTTCTAATCAGGTGCACTGAAAATATTAGACTGCAAAATGCCCACCTGGATAAAATATTATAATAAATCATTTCAGAAAATGTAGAACAAAAGGCATGGAAGGGGGAGTTACTTGGAACTGTGTCGAAGTAAGCCGAGAACAGAGATTACACCCCCCCCCCCCCCCCCCCACGTAACACTGTGTGAGTGATTGAAAGCATACAATAGAGATGATGCAGGTAAAGGAAAAACAGGGAAGCAACAGCTTATTTTATCAGTAAACGAGGAACCGCAAAAGGAAAATAGAAATAAAAACATATCCCCGGATGTGCCTAGAAAGGTTTTTAGGGATGTAAACCTTCATGAACAAAATGTCACTTCTTATATACATGTATATCTACAATTTGTCTATAAGTTCTTTATTATGAATTCTACTTACAGTATCATGGAAACTGCCATCACTTGCCCTTAGGGTGACTTCGTATCTATTCAGTTCTAGTGCATCCAGAGGCCAGTCAACATGAATCTGTCCATCTGTCTCCCCAATACTGAATGGACCTTTAATAATAAAAGAGGGAAAATTTGCAATTTGCAATTACATACATAAAATATTCCAGCGTTAAAAGTTTGAAAGCTTTTAAATGATTTCAAATTAAATAATCTATAATTAATAGTGTATGCCGTTTTAAAAATAAATGTGGATTTTGACATATATTTAAAGCCCAAACACCATGTGTTATAATGTATACATTTTCGAAGCGGAGAAATCATGTGTGACGATCCTGTATTATGTATTTGATGTAATACTTAATATATGAAATATACGTACTTTCTTCGTCGATGGAGTATTTAATTACAGCTGAGGTGTCAGGATCTAAAGCTTTGACCTTCAATATAGACGTTCCGGGAGGTGTGCCTTCAGATATTGTGACTTTGTACAACGAGTCAGTAAACCTGGGCTTGTGGTCGTTTATGTCATTTATGTATATTGTGACCTGTGGAAACAAGTATAAGGCATTGGGTTTCATAAGAATGTTGTGTAGACGTGTTTGCATTTCTCAGGTAACTTTGGCTTTTCAATTTGACCACTTTGATATCACAATTATTTGGCATATCTCAATTTGAGCAAACATTTGTATCATTTAAATATGCAAGAATTACACGGGCTCTGGCTACGATGAAATTTCTCAACACTTCACTATTAATTGATAGAGCAATGAACTGACGTCACCCATAGGATGCTGAGAACGTCTATCATTAAGCTATCCATAAATTCAATGTTCCCTTTCACTCATCCCATTCTTAAGTACATTTACTATGAACGCCAGACAGAAGGGAAAGAATAAGATATATTATATATATATCATTTGCAACTTTAATTTGTAATGGTGTCGTCTAGATATATCGCTGCGAATATAGACAAAATTGGGAACGTTAAAAATGAATATTGTGGTCAGGGCAGCTTGGGAGACACTGTGACCTGAATTTTGATGGTAAGGGCACCGGGGAAAGGTACACATTTCTACATAAATGAGGACTTAAATTAGAAATAAATAATAAAAATGTACACATAATGTTTTAAATCACTTTGAAGAAAGAAGAATTACAGACAAATAACCATTCAGTAATGGTAATGGTAATTGCAGCTGTAGAGGTCACAGGTCATTGACGCTCTGCCCATTATACTCATATAACCCATTATATTTAGAATATACAAAAATATTAATAACATTGTTTCCCCAATGGTTTTCCTGTTGAGTTGACTTGAATATTTGTTTTGGTTGTTTTTGGAGGTAAATATAAGTTATGTTTAAGTATTTAGAGGCAAAATTAATAGGGAAAAAGTTAGAAAAAATAGTTTCCACCCCCCTACAGACCCCCGCCTCCTCTAGACCCCCGTTACAGCGACATGGTCGCCCTCTAGACCCCTTTTACGGCGACATACAATTTTTTGCTTGTGGCCCCTACCAAATTAATTCAACAACTTTTTTTTTATTTATTTGTTTTTACTAGTGTTTCTTACACATTAATATGCTTACAGAAAATGATTCATCCTAATATTAATTTATTTATTATGGAAACCTATACACCCGTTACGGCGACATCAATATTCCAACTCACTTTTCTTATCATCCTTACCCCAATATTGAGCTAGGAAGAATTAGCTGGAGAATGTTCAATGGATACAATGGATGTACTTATCATAAACAATGTTTTAAGTAATAATGGTTAGGTTGCTTTCATTTTAAGTTCTTCTAGGTCTATATATTCAAAAAATAATTTAGACCCCTGTTACGGCGACAGGGGGCTTCCAAATAAATCAACCTTACATTATTTCATCAAGAAATTTATTAAAAAGTTAACTATAGTGATTTTTTAATCAAAACAACATGATAGTTCAGAATAATGAGTTTTTCCACGAAATTACTGATTAATATTTTTTAAACAGTGGTTTGGATATGAAAACATTCATTTTTTTGAGAGATGCTGGCATGAAAATAAGCATTTCGTTGGCCTCATGGTTAGAAAAGATAGAAAAAAATTTGTAGGGTACCTTCCCCCTGGACGATTTTTCTCCCCCGATCCAAAAATACCAAAGAAAATTATGTCAGATAAGTATTTTAGCCTCCGGATGAGCTGTTGTTTTTCAACCCAAATGGGAGGGTGCTGGTCGCCGAATCAGGTAGTTTTGGGTGCTGACCATGAGAGGTCGCTGTAATCCGTGTGTGGCCGTTTTTATACATTTTTATCCTATGTACTAGCTAAACCTTATGTATTGTCATCTTACTGTATTATATACACCCTGTCTCTGTGTATGTTGTTATTGTACTGGCGGTTGAGTATCCGTGCAATAGGGGTTGACTCACTGCGACAGCCGAGTCATCCCTGGGTAGCTCTGGGTTTGGAGTGAGATTAAACAGAGTGTGCTGGCAAGGTCCAATAGATCCTGTTGTTCTTGTTGTTGATTAATATTCTGAGTTTCCATAGTCGCTTAAGATATTCGATCAGACACTACATTTATGATTTAAAAATGAAGTAATAACAATATTGATCCTGTAATTCTCTGTTACAGAATTATTACACTTACTGTGCTTGTACTGGTCTGTGATGGATTGCCATGGTCACTGGCCATTACTTTGAGGTGGTATTCAGTGGTCGTGTTTCCAAGAACAAGCCCCGATTTTTCTCTATCCAATTCTTTCACAACACGTATTTCACCCTAAAAATGGCAAATCGATCTTGATTCTTACTCATGCACCAAGCAACAATAGCTATAACAGGAACATCGTACGATTAAGGTTATAAATAATGTATTTTGGGCAATATATAGAGAACAGTTCTTGTAGGCTAGATGTCTTGTGAAACTGCATCATTCTTTTCATAACTTGCAGTGTGCAGATTACTAAGTGGATTGTTTGATAAAAGCCCGTTGTCAAGGGATAGTAAGGTATCCACACGTTATGCAATAATTGTTGCCTTCACTCGACAACAATGGCGAAAAACTAGTTTAACCTTTTGATGGCCAAAACCTAGTTTAACCTTTTGATGGCCAAAACCTAGTTTAAGATTTTGATGACTAAAAACTAGTTGAACCTTTTGATGGCCAAAACCTAGTTTAAGCTTTTGATGGCCAAAAACTAGTTCAACCTTTCTGTCTTCCACACTTCCTGCTGTTATTGAAACGTGAGATTTAATGTACTAGGGATCATACAATGAAGGGGTGATTACCATTGTATAGTCGGTCAACTTTCTTGTGGTGATCAAGAATTCGCTATCTTCAGGGCGTAAATGGAAAGTAACCCTAGCATTTTCTCCGGCGTCAGCGTCAGTAGCACTCACATACGTGACAAGAGATAAACTGGTCGACCCTAAAACAAATGATATTTAGTTCTCTATTCCAATCGTGAACAATGTAAGTGGTATATGAAATAAGTTGAATGTATATTTTATATTTGAAATACTTAACTATATGTTTATGTATGATTTAAATTATAACGAAAATAAGAACGTGTGTTAGTATTTCCCATGGATGATTGCAGTATTATTCAGTAAGGATCAGGGGCCTTTAAAAAATTTGTTCACGATATACGCGAAGCTACCTAGGGTACATTAATCACATTAGACAAAGACATACACCTACCCTCCGTTGAAACGACTTCATAAGGCTCCCCGACAAATTGAGGGACGTTGTCATTATCATCTTTTACTGTAATTACTAGCGGTGCTGTGTTCTGAGTTGGAAGGAATTGTGACACATGGATTATAAGGTAGGTGAAGGTAAAAATGTTCAATATTGATATGATCAACACTAGTAGAAAATATTGTTGGCTTCATCAAGCAAAGAATAGAACAGGAAACATTTATTTTTCCACAATTCATGTGGGATTATCGCATTGGTGTTATATAGGTCGGTATCAGTATTCAAATGGACCTTGCCTTGGGGTCAACGCCTTTTGAATACGGACATAAAAAGGGGGGATACTTGTTTATAGGTTTCATAACCAATTATATTGCATTATTTAATCTTAGATATAGAACTTAAAAATTGAGTTCCAGTTGTATACCATCTATAGGAGCTCAGAGTCAAATGCAGAAAATGGTCTGTGTCATGGATTAATTACCATGCAGTTCCAACACGATTTCCAAATTGCAACTCAGAGATCGACTTGTTCGATTTAAAATACAAATAAATGTTTTCACTGTTTTCTCATATTCAACCAGTCATCAATGAGTAATTGCTGATATATAAGTAATCTCTGAAGGGTCGTGCAATTCAGTGTTTTTAAGTTACTGTTGTTGTTCAGGAGTGATTTTCCTGTGATCGTTTTTCATTCCTAGTTTCAACATTCAAGAGTATGGTAATTAGAAACTGGGCCGAGCCGGTGTGATATCGAAAAGTGACCCCGTCGAAAAGTGACCCGTGGGTCGATTTTGGACGTCGAAAATTGACCCACGGGTCACTTTTCGGCAATCGAAAAATGACCCACCCATTAATGCAGAGATATATAGACATAACTTTTATACCATATTGAGCGTTCATTTGTCAGCAATCATGAAGCTACATGGAGCTAATATAGCAACATGGAATATGTTTTTAGCTCCCGAATATTGTTGCGCTAAATGTTACAATGTTGAATCACCCTAGGTGTTATAATAGGCTGGCTTATTGTAATAATGCCCTTACCGTGTAGAAAGTGAGGGAGGATAATTGTTATTATTAATAGGTATTATGTATCCAGATTATTATATTTTATTTTAAAACTAGGAAGCGTCTATAGATGTTATGGTAGAAATTACAGTTACTACAGATATTTATTTCTCATTACATTATTATGTATATGTTATAAGTTATTATACTCACTAGAAACTTAATGTTAAAATATCTATCAAACAATTGAATTAATATACAATATCAGGCGGCATCGTAATATATTATTTCAGAACATTAAGTTAGAAAAGAAGAGGGGGTCGATTTTCGATGGGGTGGGTCACTTTTCGATTGCCGAAAATTGACCCATGGGTCACTTTTCGATGGGGGTCACTTTTCGTCATGACACCGGCCTTGAGGGTGGGCCGAGCCGGCCTTGGGGGTGGGCCGACGCGGTTTTGGAGGTGGGCCGACACAGGTGGGCCGACGGGGCTTGGGCCGACGGGGTGTTGGGCCGACGTGTCTTCGAAATGAGTTAGAACTGAGGAATTGAGTCAACATGGACTGTAGAAGGCAGTCAGGACTGAACTACTGCTTACATATCTAACCTGTATATATACCTGTGTTTGAATACAAGAAACTTCATACGACTTCAACTCTTATTCTTAATTATTCCGTGAATGTTATTTTAACAAATATTACATAGTTATCGTGACCATGACCGGTCTCTAAATGAAAGAGCATAAGAACGAGGAATTTGTGTTTGCGCATCAGAATATATTTTAGTTGCTGCAATATTTGCTAATGAGGGGGTATCAAGATAATGAATATGAACGAGAGATCACATTGTCAATATAAATATGCTAGATGCTAAAATGTTCTCAAGGCCGGAATTGGCACGAAGCGATAATTTGTCGACAGGCACACTATTAAGAATAAACACAGAATAAAATAGGAGAATAAAGAGACCGTGAACATTCTTGGAAGATGATCAATTGTTAATAAATTTCGTCATGACTTCGTTGGTAAAACTTAGAAACGATGCTGATTATGCACTTGCCTATTGCAACCCCCACCCCCACCCCCGCCCCCGGGGGTAAGGGGGAATGGTAGGGGAATGTCCGAAAAAACATGCCCCCAGTAACCCAGCGGGGATTTCCCTTGGTTTATAGCAGAATTGATCTGGAGGTGACCTAGGGTGGGGGAATGTCCTAGGGTGGGGGAATGTCCAATAGCACCAACTCGAGAGCAGAGGCATTGGAAATTGCCATATGACTTGCTATTCATACCAATTATATCAGTGTTGTTCATTTTGTACGAAATGGTCATTGATTTAGTTTCTCATCCTGAATGAAATGAATGGTTGTAAAAATTGATGATTGCTTTAGGACGGTTTCCATGGCAACCCACCGTCGATAATTCCATCAACATTTAAATGACAATTATTGAACTTTAAAAGTAAAGACATATATTCAAACGTCTTTGGGCACTATTTAAATGGTCGCTTCTCACGAAACGGGGGCCGGGGGTTGTTCAGAAGCAATTTTCTTAACCCTCTTAAAAGTCAGGAAACCTTTGTGCGTTGCATGACGTATACATATGATGGGTACATTCCGGCAAGATGGGTAGACAAATAACTAAATGTTTTCCAGCAGTTTTTGGTGAATGATAGGTAGCCTACGTTGGGGTAAGCTTTTCTGCAGGCGCACAAACGGGAGATAATCAGCAAGAGAATATTAAGAAGATCTAGACAATGTCGCGCATTTTGCCTTTTGTCTCAAATGTATTTTTAAGGCCTAAAGACAAAAGTCAGTAATCTTTTCGAGCCGAAGGCGCCTAAAGACAGCTTTAGAAGCTGTCTTTAGTTTTTTGTGTTTAGGCGCGATATTGTCTAGAACTGCTTAATATTGTCTCGTTTCAATTGTCTCCCGTTTATGTGCGCGCCTGCGAACCATTTCGCAACAGTATTTTTGAAAACTTATACAAATTGTGAAAGTAGTGCTTGATGCAAGACTCATTTTTTTTAAAAAATATTTTGAATGGTTACAAAGTACCCGGGCAGCTGAGGAAAGTAGGCAAGTATTTTTCCTCGGATCCCGGCTACTAACATAAACCCTGGGTTTATATTTTGTATTTGTGATAATAGTTTCTGGTACTAAAAAGAATGTCCACCGAAAAATGTGCCCCAGGGGGTCGGGGATTTACAAGAATGTCTTGCCCTGGGGTCCGGGATGTCATCATATTTTCCCAAAGGCCGAGGACATTCCCCCATACCCCTGGGGGTTGGGATCGGGGTGGTTGGTGAGCGTTACAATTGACAAGTCAATTGAAGTGCATTTAATTAGTATGAGTCTCTGGCACATGTACATGTGCAGGCTCTCTCGATCCATGCTAAAATTCTCTTGAAATATTAATGGCAATACTGGTAAAGCCCATAGTAAAACCATGTTCTCGAATTTAAAAAGTTCTAATGTGGCTTCTATTAGATGTTATGCCTGAATAACAAATCCAAGACTCCAAAAGCTTGGGCGCGGCTTCTAATACGTTTGGGTGCGGCTTCTTATACGTGTAATGTACGTGGATGCGGCTTAAATTACAGGTTTTAGGGCAGTATTTTTAAGTTTAAATTTCTTGCCGCTTATAGTGTGAATTCGGATAATGATGTTCAAAACAAACGAAACAAATACAAAATACATTTTTTTTATTTACATGAACACATTTTGGTAGATTTACTTGTACTTGCACTGTGTATTGGACATTGAGGACTAATCCCTTTGGAAGAACCATAACGCATTTATACAATTCATAAACAGTGGAAGCACAATTAAACTGGAAACATCGACCGAATATCGATCGGTTGTAACAATCGTTTATGAATAAAAAAAAATCGACAAGTAACATAAACAAATTCACTGATTCAACTACTGTCCATTATGCATTTCATCTCTACAATCAGGTGGTTAAATGTCAATGTTACACGAGATTAAGAGGTGTATGAATTGTCAGTTGAAACATAACTCAACTCTCAATGGCAATGTCTGTCTATAAGCCGGTTTCCTATAGTCTATGTACATGGACGAGTATAGTATTTCTTAATATACCCCATTAGATAACTCTTCGTCATCAGAGTCTAGATACACATCATAGTCATCACTATCCACGTCATCCTCATCTCTGATGATCAGCATGCCGGCCTGTGTGCGGAGCTCATCCAGTTTGTCCGCCAACCTCCGCGCGTACCTGTAGAACATCTTACGTACTCCTTCCAGGGTGAAGAGTCGTAGGCGTAAGCCGTAACGAAACGAGTGGCGGCCGACGAGTACCGCTCTCTGATAGCGGGCTTCCACCTCATCCACCTTGGCGTTTAGTTTAATGATCTGCTGACAGGCTATCTTAAACTTAGCATCCTCGAGTTTGATTTTATCTTCCAGATGTTGGCTGTCTAGAGAGGGTTGTGGTGTTGGTAGATTATAAGTGTTCAGTGGAACGGATTCTGAAGGCACTTCACCCCTATCAGGGGATTGGAAATCGCTTGAAAAGGAGTCTTCGTCTGATTCCGAGTCAGATCCGGACAGAATTGAGGTATCCAATCCTGCCTCATCCTCCAGTTGGTCTAATTCCTCCCGAGCCCCACGAACACGCTCCTCCAGATTTTCCAGATTCAATCGAATTTCGCTTCTTGTCATAGATGCTGTTGGCGGTGCTATTTCCATAGCTTCTTCGGTGCTTATTCCATTAACACACTCCATGGAGAATAAGTATTGAGACTGTCTTGTGGTTGTAATATGTCTAAGATAGATAATGGATCATTTTTGGAAGCCCCAACAAAGTCCGGAAGAAACTGGAGTGGTTGTTGTTATTGACTTCCCTTAATTCTTCTTGTATTGAATGACTTCCTATCCGGTATTCACACAGGCCGCTCGTAAAAACAGATTGTCGATCCTCCAATTATCAATGTTTTCGATCAAGTTTCAAAATGAGCCCTCCAGGTTCCTATGGACGGACATATGTTGTTCGGAAGGAAACTAGACACAGACTGCTAGTTCCTCTTTCTTTTACACCTGGTTTTAGGCTTCATGCAGATGCCCACATTGCAGTTGACATGGCACAAGGCTACTCGTAGATGGGGCGGTCTGTGACGTAACACCAGTTAAAGCTCCCAGCAGCCTGCAGTCAACTTGACGCGACTAACTCGCCGACCAGCCCCCTCCACAATATTCGCGCAGGAGGGCGGCAGGGAGAGTGTGTGTTTAATGAAAGTGTGTGTGGGGGGGGGGGGGGGGCGGGGGGGGGGTACATTTACATATTACAAAGGCATAAAATATTTCACCGCAAGCTATCAAGTACATGAACAAACGCAGGTATGGTTTGAGTCCCAGATGCCATGACCGAATGAAATGATATTTGTTTGAAATAGCTTGTAGCCAGAGTTTGGGGGTTTACTAAAAAAAAAGTGTTGCGGCCAAGGGGTTACGATATTCCAAATCTTTGTGGTAGTACCCCCCCCCCCCCCCGCCCCCACCTCACCAGCTAGCCAGCCAGTCAGCCGGTCGGCGTACATACCGTATGCCATGTACATTGTGTATGCTGACACACGACCATACCTCTTCCCCATCACACTAGTAGCGAGCCGCAGGTGTCGCGCCCGGGTGTCGCCTCACTCTTCCCGCAAAAGGTACGAAGTCGGAGCTTTTCTGAGATATACGAAAACAAAGCTAATCCCATATGGAGTCAGGTGTGTCCTAGTCGGGGGTTCCCTTTCTATTGTTCTTGCATGAATACAGCTTCCGAAAGTTATCAAAATGGGAGACGGACGGACAATGAGACATGTGATGATGATCTATTTATAACGTATGCAATGACTGCTAAGAAATAAGTTACATCAAGGTCGTTCCTCACCTCTAGATGTTAAACCTAAAGTGTTCATAAGGATATTAAGAATCCATCCAGGAATCCATCCAAAGTTAATGGTTTTCATTCACTTAGCTTCACTTGCGGATAATGTTAATTGTAGCCCCATATATGCGGCGTATATGTCGCTTTCCCTCGCGGGTAATTGCGCGCTAATTAGCATTATAGGTAAGGGAAGCACTTTCGCGAAAGTTGCTTTACTACATCCATTGAACGGCAGTTCTTCCGGCTACCCATGTTTAACTAGTTACAGTAACTGCAAACCTTCACAGTTGTTGCACAAAGCAGGGAAACCGCAGTCCCTGTACATGTTTCATTGTGTGTGCATCGCTTGCATCCGCTTCCTGAAGAGTTTGTGGAGCGGCCGCTTTCTTCTTGACCGAAAGAAAATGCAACTGCATCTTTTTCAAAGAACCCATTCAAACGATGACCAAACATCCATTTACATATTAAAGAGGCCGGCATGACACTCTTTAGTCTTATTTCGGATGAAAGACTTGGGTAGTTCATGTTAACACTGCGTTTATTCTAGCTTTCTCGAATGGAATAACTAGAAGAAAGAAATAGTAGAAGGTGGAGACCTCCATCCATCATCTATTGTTTTGTTATACACTCCTGCCATTTCAGAAAACGATCTTTCACTCGATCGTAATTGTGGTTGAACAAATGTCGCATGTTGCATTACGCCGACTGAGAAGCTTAGCTAAGCTTCTCCGACATTTCATTTTGTTCTTAACAGGGACTGCACATCAAACAAAACATACGTCCAATTATTATATGAAGATAAATACCAATGTTATCGGCGATATCTCTTATTATATACTATACATATTTCCCGCGTGTTTCAGTGAACACGTTTTAAGTCAA
Source organism: Sthenelais limicola (assembly GCA_942159475.1). Classification (NCBI taxonomy): domain Eukaryota; kingdom Metazoa; phylum Annelida; class Polychaeta; order Phyllodocida; family Sigalionidae; genus Sthenelais; species Sthenelais limicola. The sequence continues at coordinate 106,759,842 of OW804096.1, read as the reverse complement.
ACCTCAAATTTCAGAAATGTTTTAGAATAACGACCTGAGGTAGAGTCGAAATTCAAGTTTAATTATTTATTCAGGCGTGGTTACAATTTACATCGATTTTATACTTGTATTCAGTTTTATAACCCCCGCTCAACTTGCGGTGGACTTCCGCCGTTACCTAATGAAATAATACACAAATGTAGATAAATATCGTTCGTCGAGAGGTATGGGGATGCTAGTGTTTGCTTCATATGCAATTCCCAAAGGCCTTTGATATCAGATAAGGGGAAGATATATTATATGGAATCCACATATAGGTAAGTAAACGTAAAGAATGTCCACCAGGGATGTGTAAGGGAATAAGGGGGCGTTGCCCTGTTATGTCATAACCCGAACATAGCCTGGCTAAATAGACTTGCACAGTAATTATCGATTTTAGTAATATAATAATATAATAAATTGATGATGATTAATATAAACATAATGAAGTCACACAGTGTTACGTAATGTCTCATAACATAGCTATCATGGCAAATAGCCCTCCTCGGACAAATGTGCACGATATGATGTTACGCTCTTTAAACCTATTTCTATTTCCGTGAAAAGAACGAAATTAGGGTCATACATCTTAATTATTGAATATTTTTCTATGTAATAGAACATGTTGTGCATGGTACTTTCTGTCGCGACAGAGCGAAAGGTGTGTAGCTCTGCCGTCAGCGTGGAAGTGGATGAGCAGCCCCGGTGCCTAAACCTCCACTCCAGCGCAACGACCAATGCGACACCATTCAAAGAATGAGGGAACAATGTGTCCCTTTCCGGTCTACAATCAATTTCCCCCTAGAACAAGTCACTGCATCTGCCTTTTAGAGTGTCAGATTGCAGTCAACGGTACTTAATTTTGCTTTGATGGGGATATTCTTAGCAATTATGACATATTTAATATAATTAGTGCCATTTCAGTATCAAGTGTCATAATTTAAATGTTGGCTGATATTGGATCACGCCAATCTAAGCCTATATAGCCTAATATTATATATATATATGGTGAAAAGCTTCTGATCTCCTAAATGTCATATACCCAGAGTTTCAACTCTAAAATGACACATGAAAATATTCAAATCCAAAAGTATTATATTAAAGATGTTGAATTGTAAACATTCTATCTACATGTAGAAACACATACCTTGTGTCCTGCTGAATCTGTAGCCGTTATACTCAGGCTATATCTGTCCTGATATTCTCTATCAAGAATAATTGGGTTTGGGTCACACCGTATAGATAACATGCCACTCTGCCGGTCAATTATGAACATGTCCTTGTCCCCTAGGTTGATGGAACATGAAATATACATAATTATTTAAATTATTAACCTTATAATTATGATATCCCAAGTATCCCAAGATCACACAGAGAAGTATTATTATTTTTTTAGGCATTAGAGGGGAGAAGGAGACGACATCGACACGTCCAATTATTAGAACAGTATTATTATGTCTGAATTGATGTTTGTAAAACGGTAGGGGGGGGCGAAAGTTTCGGCGATTGGCACGATATTTGCGCCCTGTTATGGATGTGGTCTCCCCGCTTTCGATAGTTTAGAATATTGCACGATTTGCATAGCAACGAGCCAATATTCTAAGTGACTGAAACCATAAATCATCTTATAATAAAATTAGTTACTGTAACTAGTTAAACATGGGTAGCTGGAAGAACTGCTGTAGCAGAGGCTATCACCGTAGATATCACATGTAGATAAAACTATCATGTACCTGTTGTTGTGGAAATAAAGTTAAATAATAATAATGACAACTATTTGTATAACCTAAATACATCGAATATGTCGGACATGTACAGCTTGCCTAACTGTAACATGTAACTGTAACCGTTTGCAGAGCAACAACATATGATATTTACCAGAAGTTATGGAATATGCTATTTTCCCTTCGTCCATTAGATCGCGGTCGACGGCCTGTACCATGATAACGTCCTGACAGCCACCAGCACTCTAGAAATATAGTGAAATCCAATCTTAGCAATGAATATGCCTGAAATATAAAATATAGGATGTAGGGTGGCCGAGTGGTCCAAAGCGCTGGGTCGGCTCAGTAGCATGCGTAGCATATTGTGGGTTCGAACCCGGGCGTGGGTACAGTTTCACCTCCTCCCCCAGGTACTAGAGGAAGACCACCATTGGCATTTGCGGTGATCTAGTCCTGGTAAAAAATGTAAAAAAGCACAAATATTTTCAGGCACATTTCCGCGGCAGTATGCTTACAGTTTCACCTCCACCCCTGCATGAGCTAGCTTGGTGGATTCATTGATGTGGAGTCCTGAAAGGTTGTGGAATCATTTTGTGTATGTGTAGTACTTGACTTTTCAGCAGATGGGTGGAAATATTTAGTTTCTTCCTCGACAACAACATAAACAACAAATGCACGAACATTCGTGAATATTCGAAATTCGAATAAAATTTGGAACTAGCGCCTGAAACATTTGGGCTCATACTGGTGGGACAGATATATGTTTGTGATGATATTCCTTGTCTGCCATTATTAACACTTACAAGAAAAGGGTTCCTCTATCGTATCCTCTATACCTTAAATAACGTGTTCAGATGCTATTATTGTGTTCATGGCTTAAGGCATTTAGGATACAGAAATCTGTATTGCTTCATATCGTGGACCTATACCACGAACAGATTTAGCAGCACTCCATATGAGTTCCTTGAAATATACTGCACTGAGGAAACGTCCCTGGCAGGAAAGGGAACTTGTGTTCATGTGTGAGCTTTTTCCAATGAATATGCCCGAAATAAGAAATTCGTTGCTTCAGGCACACTCCCTAGATTTTCACCTGTGTCAGCTGATGTGTGATATTTATTATATAGTGTATGTGCATATATTTGCATATTTGTAAAGTTATTTGTACTAGTGCATTATTCGAACATAACTTAAGTCATTTCGCACCCCTGTGTGAAGCTGTGTCAATCAGAACAGTGTAAGGATGGGTGGGAAGTTGCGGGGATGGGGGTTTATACTGGAGTGCCATTTAGCCTGGCCAAAGTGATGATTTATTCAATAATAATATTTTCCCATTCCCATTATAATAATTTACAATTGAACAAAAAATAACTCAATGTAATGAATCAAACTTTAATGGTAAAATCTTAACTGAGGTTATCACAGAGTAATTGTAAAACATACATTCCACAGGGTAACGCAATTACATAATACTTGCTTTCAGTCGCCTGCTTCATATTATCTAACACATACATTGTTATCTATATTTTTAAAAGGTACAAATCTCACTTACTTCGCTGATAATAGCCTGGTAGGTTGAGGAAGTGTTAAATACTGGGTAGTTATCATTGACATCAAGCACCACCACTTTGATAGTTGTAGGGAAACTGTAGTGACGACCATCGCTAGCTCCCAACTAAAAGGAAAAACATATTTCTAAGAAGAAGCAACACCCAAATACACACTAAAAGAGTTTAAATTGGGACATATATTGAGATATATTATACAAAAATTGGTAACCGTTAAAGCTTTGTTCATTGCTCATGTTCTTCCAGGTGTTACTTGATTAGACTAATAGATACACACTAGTTCATTGGAAGTAAAGCAGAGTCTGATGGATCATATTGTAAGATTTGTTTTCTTATCGCACATTCAATTATGTTTATGTAAATAACATGCAAGGAAGCATTGAAATATGCCAATAACGAAGACACACACACACATATATATACGCCATTCAATGAGGAAAGTTGCTGTTAGTGTCCAACAGACTCCATTGTTAAAAGGAAAGCGCTGAGATTTTTCGGACGTTGAGAAAAACACTGAAATAGTTTTAAAAGTTCAATCCTTCCACATTGACATAACAAGTACTAAGTTAAGAAATTATCAAGTTAAGTAATGATATAATCAACTATTTATCTTTACAACTTCATCTTTAACTTTACAATTAGTGTCAACTTATCTAAACTCAAACACCTTACACACAGCTCACACATGTTACACACAGCTCACACAAGTTATCAGATGACCAGTGATTGGCACTTTTAATACTGATCCAATTGTTCTCAGGTCATATTATATATAGGCCTGAGAAGCAAAAAGGCTGTTTGCATCCCCAATGGAGGAAGATTCTGGGAATCATTTGCCTTACCTCAATTGTGTACATGCTATTAAGACTTGGATCCATTGTGTCACGATCCAAGGGTCTTTGGATGCGTATAACAGCTACATTCTCAATAGTGTCTACTTTCAGTACACCACCATCATTTCTTTTAGTCACTCCATACCAAAACTGAAAAGGGAACATTTAAACTTGTATTTCATATTTAAGGGCCTGACTTTAAAAGCATTTTCAATCGGCCTATTAATGGTCAATATACAATCATAATACAAGTTACACTATTGCTTATATTTTTATTTCTAATCCATATAACTGATTTTCAATCAATATCAAAAAGTTCTTTTAAATAGTCACCATTTTATTTTGGTCGTTGTCCATGGCAGATATCATTTTAATAGTCGTATCCAAGGGAGCATCTTCTGATACTGTGGCGATGTACTGATTGAATGGGAAATACGGAGCCTGATCGTCGCTATTATCTACCTCTACCACCACCTGTCGGGAAGAGCCATACGAGAATGTGAATAATATATTATTGATCCATGTGTGCTGCCATACCTTCAAGCACAGGTAATGAGCTGACGCGCGGCTGCCACCAAGTCTCCCTACATGACATAAGAGCTAATTTCTCCATAGTTAGATGCTACAAATATGTCATTAATACATTCATCCTGTTATCAAAATTAATCAGAAGTTCACTGCTAGAATCAGTAATTTCATTAGAGTCCTCATGAGGAGATAACTTGGAATAATTAATAATGGAAGAGAATGGAATCATTGATGAACATGTGAATTAAATACAAAATAAATAGTGTTTCTTTATCTAGATGTGCCATTAATTAGGTAGGAAAGTGTGAGAAATGACTCGGGAATGATCAAATGTATTATGTCGATGTACTTTAGAAACCCAATGACGACCAATGGCAAAATGTTTAAATTGAAAAGTTTTTCCCACCGATGAACTATTAAAAATTCATAATTGGGATCATAGATCATGTATAAGGTATTGCATCTTAACATCTATATTATGTTATTATATGCCCATGCTGTATGACAGGTACAATACAAGGGGTTATTAGAAATGTCCTTGTACACGAGCAATATCGAGCAAGAACTATTTTTAGATTGTGGTGTGCGTTCCTGTCTCCAGTTATCGCACATATGCGTGCGGGGATGTTTTGACTTTCTTTTAGCTAATAGATATACTTTATGTAGAAACAGAATCGAAAGCAATTATTTATATTTCAACATTCCTCGCTAAAGGCATATAATAAAATAGTGAATGGAACTCGGCAGTTTTCAATTTCTAGCACCTCGTTCCATTCACTCTACATATATAAATAACAGAGAAGGCATTAAGCTATTGATATTCATAAAAGAAATATAGACCAATGCTGAGTTATTTACATGTGATGGTCTGATGGCTCAAAGGGATTTCAGATTCCTTCACCTCATGAATTTTCAATAATCATGCAGAATAAATTACCATATAACCTGATCAGTATAGACTTTTAAACGATCCACCGAAACGTAAAATTCAATAAAATATCAATTGCTAAATATACTGGGGAAATGGCAATTGACATGCAGTACAAGTGAAAGCGTCGTGAGCCTCGTGAGATTGAGTTTCACTCTTAAGAGGAAGAACTGCAATACTCGATTCAAAAGATTCATTTAGAACCCACAAAACACCTCCATAGATCATGGTTAATATCAGGACATAGTCGCTGAACCAACATGATGGAGGATATAATAGGGTATTACTTAAAGGGCATCCTGCTCAGATGTTTATAGATGTATCCTTAACGCTATGGAACTTACATAAGCCTGAGACATCCAATCTTCAGGCTGAAGTATTCATAAAAATCAAAATTACTGTTCAATTTAACAGGTAAAATGCCGATTGGTGCATTTTGACAATCATGTATTAACCTACGTCGAATAAGAATAAAAAGAATACACAGAGAAATAATATTCACATACAATGTAATCCCTTTTCAATGAAACTCCTACACCATTCAACGAAACACTGGTTTATGTTGTAGAAATTTGAAATACTAAGTATATAATGTTCTTTTAACTACACATTCATCCCCATTACCGATATCACTCACTTACCACCGAATTCTATAGCGGCACATATTCAAAGAAAAGACTCTAAAGCTCAATTGTTGGATTGCAATGAAAGGCATTGCCAAGTGCAGATTACATTTTGGAATAATGTGAAGGAATACTACATTCTAATCAATCAGGACAAGTTCATACTGTAAAAACTATAGATGCGCAAATCTTGTACTTGAGCATTGTTGGTTATTTGCGGTGTATATGAATGATACTCAAGTCATTATTGAATCTAAAACATAACTTGTTGAGGCGTGTTGGTATATCAAATTTCGCTTACCACCGCAGCTCTGCTGTTGAGAGGAGAATCTTTATTTGTGGCAGAGATGACTAGAGAATGAATCTTTTGGTCGTGCCAGTTCAGTGAGGAAATCAGTGTGACGAATCCCTGGTGAAAACAAAACACGTTAAAAGATTAAGTCAATGTAGAAGATAAAATCTTATTCCGATAGTTAAAGAGTGCAAGGATGTAAATTCTCACAATTGAACATATCAATCAAGTCTACAGTTTAAATGAAAAAGATAAAAGAAGAGACAGAAATACTTGCAGTGTTCGGATCAATCCTGAATAATGACTTCCCATTGCCACCTTCTATGCTGTATCTGATGTTTATATCTGGTGACCTTCCAGGTAAGGAAGCCTCCATATTAATAATATATCTTGGTACATCAATTGATTCAGCTAACGTCACTCTATACAAAGGTTGAGGGAATACAGGATAATATCTAGCCAAATTCTCAGGTAGCACTTCTATATTGAATGTCCTGGAACTGAATAATCTGGGAGTACCTTTGTCTCTGACTAGGACACTGACATGGAAAATGCCTTGTTCTACTGAATTTGAGGTGCTAATTTCTCCTGTATCGGAGTTTATTTTAAATCTAACTTGCTCTGGAAGGTAGAACTGAATTTCATTGTTTCCGTTGATATCACTATCTCTGTCCACCGCAAATACCTGGGTAAGCAATCTGCCTGATGAGATCGTTCCGAATAATCGTATCCTTTCAGGCATTGGAAGAATTGTCGGAGGGTTATCGTTGATGTCTTTTACAGTAATATGAACAATTACGGTTGCTTTTAGTGGGAATTCAGCCAGATCTTTCGCCTCTATTTCTAATTGATAAAATTGCTTTTCTTCATAGTCTAAGGGTTGGACTAGTTTTAAATGCCCGTTTTGTAATAGTTGAAACTTCGATCCGACGTTTCCTATGAGAATCTTTAATTCCACCTGTCCTGCGGCCCCACTATCAAGATCGGACAATGATAATTTTAAGAGGGTGGTATTAAGTGTAACGTTTTCCCATACAGAGATTTCGTTTACTAACTCAGAAAAAACTGGAGCGTACTGATTGCTATTATTTAAATACACGTTTACATCGACGCTAGATGTTTTCGGTGGGATTCCGTGGTCTCTTGCATAGACTGTCATATGATATGCATTTCTTCCTCCAATTATAAGATTATCAGCTATTGATAATTCCCCTGAGTCAGCTTTCAGCATAAACTTGCCATCTGTCCCTGTAATCCAATATGTCAAGAAGCCATTGTATGAGTCATCCTTATCTGTTGCACCAATTGTCATTATTTGTGTCCCAACATTTGTATTTTGGCTTATGCTTGTTACATAAATTGACTCTTTGAAAATGGGCGGGTTGTCATTGATATCATCAACTGAGACAGAAATATTTGTGTAGGTGTAATGTATTCCGTCGTGGGCAGAGACTTGGAGGACGATGAGGCTTGACCTTTCCCTATCTAGTTTTTGATTTGTCGATATAAGGCCGGTCAATGGGTTAATTGCAAAGTAATCTGTAGCTTGTATCAGTTGATATGTTATTGAGCCGATGGGATCGGGATCTGTGGCCATCACCTTTTTCAGAAAAAAGTCAGAGGAGAAGTGTGAACAAGAGGCGAATGAGAATACTATCATCATTTTGAATTGTTAATTAATAATTTTGTCACTGGCAACAATTCCCATGATTATAATTATACAGAATGGTGATTTATTAATATGGTTGCCCAATATCGTGTTCAGTTACTGAGACTTTATGGTTAATGGACTTCTTTTTCGAATAGTGGCCATAAGAGTTCACAGTTGCTTTTAACATTTTTCGTGGACAACATTCATATTAAAACAAAATGGATATTTAAGATGTAGGAAATAAGTTGTATTACTTGTATCACGGATGTACCACTCGGCTGGTTCTCCTTAACGGTTGCGTCATATGAAACCATGGAGAATTTAGGTGGATGACTATTTGTAGCATCAACTGCAATCATGATTTCGGCCGTTGTACTATGCGGTGGTATTCCTCCTTGATAAAGAGAAAAGCAATATACACATAGTTTAAACTCATAATTCTCTTACTGATCTTCTAGAGCGATACAAAACTAAATGAAACGCCGTCATTCCTATACATCGTGATCGGGCATAATTGACACCCTCAAACTCGGACTGGTAAAAAGCATTTGATTATTTTGTTCCATTAGATATGAAAGTGAAATGTCATGGTATTACAACCCATTAGTGTTTAGCTGACAGTAACGAAATTGAAGCAGGGTGATGGTAATTGAAACACAGATCAGTAAATCGTCGAAGCCCCTTTTCATTGGACGTTTTACATGTACACATTGACACGTTCTGAAGATGGCTGTTCTGTTTCAATTCAGAAAATTACCAACAGTTATATCACAGGCTGATATTGCAATCTGCTCATTTCATTCAATTCATATTACAACCATTCACAGTTCCGTAAAAAAAAATAATGACTTAATAAGAAAATAACTTGCGATCAAAGCCGAATAATAATTATTTTTTAATTTTGTTTTATGGTATAGAGGAAAAATAAATTCTGTTCCCGATCTGTATCAATCTATATTAATTTAAAATTATGTTATACGTAAATAAAATTGATGCTTTTATTCATTGCCCGGAGTCTTCTTTCAAGACATAAAATCAACTTCCTAGGCGGGTGAATGTCCAGGATGGTAGATGCCCTAGTGGGGTAATGTCCAGGATTGTAAACGTCCATTGAATGAAAGTAAATGGGTAAATGTCTAGCGGGTAGTTGACCTTGAACATATTCTCGCTGTCCATGTATTGCATGAAAATAGTTTGTATACATCGCATCCAGCATATATACATCTATATGTGAGGATGACTGCAGAGCGGCAAGGACTGTGGTTATTTATATCCCCACCCTAACTGGCCACTCACTCACCAGCCACGGACACAACAACGACTCACAGACTGAACTCTAATTTTTCGTTGCTGTTTGTTCTTATTTCTCTTTGATACCAGTATAGCCTTAAAGAAATGTGCTGTTTGCGTGTATCTACATCAGAGACCCGGCCAGAAAACCTGTAGGTTTAAAGAATAGGCCGTGCTTGCTGCAAAGACAGCTGGTGCTAAGCCAGAGGATTGGCATTTGTATTTGGATACTGACGCCCTAGAAAGACTCTCTGATATGCAACGTCTCATGGACATTAATGCACAGCAGCGCCGGGACATGGATAAAGTTCTTGCCAAGTTTGACACTTTGTCTGTTAAGCATGATAATTTGCTGGTTAAACTTGATTATGGTTATTCAGTTATGTAACCTTGACAACCAGCCCCCCTACCGCTATCTGTAAGGATAGCTTTGCTATGCTACTCAAGTGACGTCACCGGGGCGCTTTCCGAAGGCAGAGTGACTATGTACCAACACTGTCTTCCGAATGCCTTTTCTCATGCTTTTTTTTTCGGGAACTTTCTAACCAATCCCAGAAGCTAGAGTAAGTCAAGGGTAGCAAGGTCCAAACGGGAACATGTGTCATTTACTGATAAAATAAAAAGTTATTGCTAACCGTAGATTTGAATTGAGTGCTGTCAACCATAACAAAATAAGAAAACAAGTAGATGGGAAGCTATAAGGTTCATGGAAGAGCTGCAGGGAACCAGCAAGGAAGAGCCGCTTAAGCTGTCACATGATCAGGAGACTAGAAATTAGGTCATACAGATTCGTACAATGGCTTCCAAAACAAGCGTAGGTCCAGGAGCTTTATTGCTGTCATATTCAAGGTAGAAACTCCACGATTATTCCATTAAAAACCTAACGAAATATAGATTCTTCTGCTAAAATATAAATGTCTGCAGGTGCCGGATGGCATAGCCATCAAGTCAACTGCAGACCTCGTCAAGCCAAACACCAGACAACCATTGTATAGCCAGCCGGGTGCCCGGCTCAGCTGTTCATTGCAAACGTGACGATTCCTTCAAGGAGGATGGTGATCCTTTATTATTAAATATAAAAACAATATTAGCCATTCAGATCTGGTGAAATATAACCAATTTCCTTCCCCCGAAATAAATATAGCCTATAGTATAGGCCTTCCTTGCTGTGGTTAACTTTCCTGGATCCTAAGAAGTTAAACTACCGCAACTTGGTGTATGGCATGGTTCGAGTACTGAAGGGTCTTTTACAATCTGAAGATGATCGTGCTATGAATTACCTGGATCACCTGCAATTTGTGACATGGTCAAAAGGAATCCTATGTGGACTCTGCCTATGTGGAATACAACAGATCTGTGGTGGATAAAGTGGTGCTGGGTGAGCCTCCTACCTTTGCTTCATACATGTCAAGAAACTCAGCCGCGCTTTTCGCTACCAGGGTCCTGCTAGCGCGGACCTCGATTTTCTGATGGGTATCCTTCTTCTAATTGTTATTACTACAATTATAAATCCTGCACCCTGAATGATTACCCAAAAGATCATGTTTGCCACATCTGTGCTGGGAATCACAAAGCCATGGGGTGTCCCACTAAGGGCCGTAGGCTTCCCCAGTGAAGTCATTACAGAAACTGTAATGAGAGGTTGGGCCTGGATGAGACTTTGAGTGAGAACTGTTGCCAAGATGGCGGTGTTTACTTGGATTTACTCGATCCTCAGCTATTCAACATTGCTTTTTCTCCAACTCCTCCTCGCCTGCACCCCTCTCAAGCCCAAATAGTAAATCTAACCTTGCCCTTGTTGGAGACTAGTTGTGTTTTGTTTTCGTCTCCCTTTGACCATTGTGAGCCTACTTTGCTGGACTTGACAAAGTTATGTGTACCTTTGGGGAAGCTAGTTGTGCCTTTGGTGCTTGATGTTATGCAAGTGTCATCCCTTAAATACCAAACTTATACCAAACTTATTTCAAGACTGTCAGCCTACAGTGATCAAAGATCAGGAGATTTGGCTTGATTACTATAATTCCTATTCGGAATATAAGAACTGTTATTTTGTTGACGACCTTTTGTGCTTCCACCAAACCCCGTATCAAAGCCACCTTATCGGCGGTCTCCCATCTCAGCTTAGGCCAGCTGCTTGGAGATATGAATTGTCATACAAGACCGACCACTGTCTTCATCTAAACTCTTTGATTATACACCACGAAGCTCTACCACTTAGACCATTGATATCCTATTCTCAGAAGCAGTTATATAAAGGGTGATCGCATACGCTAGCAACTCGTTCTCGAAGTCTCAGCGAAACTACTGCACGACGTACCGCGTAAAATCATTTGGCAACCTGAACCACTCGTTCATTTCCACATACTACTTACAACCGGCCGGGGAGTCCGGGGGGCCGGGGAACTGCTGGAGATTGGATGGAAAACTTTTATTCTGGCTTATTAGCGGCATTATTTGCAGAATATATTTCTTAAAATTCTACTTAACCCTTCATAGATCTATTCACCTGCACAATCTTATTTCATTGTTTAATTTAAAAAAAATAAAATTTTAGTATCCCGATAGGTGGTGTACTGGCTCACGGCCTATGCCATTTGTTGGTTAAAAATCATGCAATATACTTACCGTCTCGAGCCTGAATGATGAGCTTGTGGTCAGCTGCCTTTAGACGATCGACCATGTCACCACGAATTACCCATAATTGACCTGAATAAGGATCCAGGAGAAAAATGCCAGCATCGTCACCACTTAAAATATGGTAGCTCACTTTCCCTGCATTCCCATCATCAGCATCGGTTGCCAACACCTTTCAAAGAAAAATAAATTGATAAAGAGGGGGGAAATCATCTTAGAATGATTAGCTACATATATATATATATATATATATATTGTTTGTTTTGTGTTTCAGAATGACCAAATTTTTTTCTTTGGAAAGAATAACTATGAATCACCAAAACCACGAATCAGAATACGAGCATTTCTCTTTTGCAATCATCTCAACAGGTTTTGCATAAGTAGAGCACGAGAGACTGCCAGATAGAGAAGAAGGGAAAGAGGGTAAAAAGAAAATACTGATGATTGTCGCCTAGCATCTTTTAAGTTGTAACCAAGAGAAGAATTTAAGACCATACCATGTTTTAAATAGAAACGACTCAAGACTCGAATTATACATTTCTTATTTCAAAACGCCCACACACCTGTATAACCGTCTGGTTACTAATCCCTTCCTTTATTGAAGCTTTATACCAAGTGGCAGAAAAGATTGGTGCGTTGTCATTCTGGTCCAAAACAGTGATCTCTATGTGGGCAGACGAGACATGGTCGCGACTCGCACTCCCATCCGGTATCATCCAATCAGCGGCGAGGACAGTGAGGACATACTTTTGGGCGGTCTCAAAATCAAGGGTGTCACGTGTAAAAACCTGTCCAGTCTCATTGTCCAGACGGAAAAAGTCTGGAAACAATTATGAAAAGCCACTTGAGTTCTGGGTATTTAACCACATATTTACTGCAGGTTTTAGTCACATTGCCATAAAGTGATAAAGCCTCAGTGAGCATTTTTCAATAACCCATTCAATGGTATGTGACTTACCTGTTTCTCCACTGGCGAAGGCATAAAACACTTGATCCCCATCTAAGTCTGTGGCCCTGACCTGTCCAACATAACTACTAATGGGGAGATTCTCCATAATGGATAGTGAAAAACTCGATGACCCAAACTGGGGAATATTGTCGTTAACATTCTCCACGGTGACTTCGACTGTTGCAGTTCTGAAAAAAGTATCCACTGACTTTAACCTATATGTGGGTCATTTAGATCACAAATGCATTTCTAAAATTGCTCACTTATGTGCATCTCAATTAATCATGAATATATATGTACATACATTCTCGCAATGAGATATACATGCTTAGAAGAGTATATTATAAAAGCAATAAGATCTGGAGACATTTTACCCTGTTTTTGATGGTAGGCCGTGATCAATAGCTACAATCTCGAGGCGATATTGGTGTGGGCCTTCATCGTAATCAAGCGTTCCCCGAAGGGTAATCTTCCCAGTCGCCATATACAGCTCAAAGGGAACCTAAAGTAAAACAAATTATCAAGGGAAGCAGCATTAATGCTCAAGGCCAAGATCGATCCATACAGCTCATTCAAAGTTGATAAAAACTGGACGAAATGGTATACTTATAAACTAACACAAGAACAGTGCAATCGAATCTACTTAGACCTTTCCACTCAGCGTGATTCTCCTAACTATAAATTTATACTAAGGGGAAAACACTATCAAGCTGAAAATCTATATACATATATGCGATGTAAATGTGCACCATATGATAAGAAATACATTGTTACTAAAAGGAAGGTCACCCTGAAAAACTGCAAATTACCGACCGATTGTCCCGATTACTCTATTCTGGTGTCCATAAAGCAAATATATATGTGACTGACATATTAATGTGTCTGTATTGTCCCCAACTAACTTGAGCATATTCAAAATGCTTTAATTAATATTGTAATACCACTGGAATTTCAAATTACATTCATAGTATCTGGCTAGTCTGACTACCTCTTAATGCCAGGAAATGCGATGGACCTCTTTTCCAGTCCTGACTCAACTTTTATGAAAATGATGACAGTCTTTTCAATCTCATTTAGAAACAATGCTTTTGTACAAACTCTTGTAAGATTTGTATTAAGTGATTATTGAGTTGTACTCCCTTTGTTTAATTTCCAAATCTATTACACTATAACTTTACAGTCCATATATGCTATGTAATCTCGTTCATGAATCCTGACCAATATAAATCAAGGTATAAGTTTCAAGTTTAAGTTTAAGCATTTACAATATGCATCGCCTTATTAAATACATTTTTTTAAAACAAACAATAATGATTCTTTTAAAAATTAGATCTGCAATTTAGATTCCACAAGCATAGATAATATCGAAATATATGGAACAAAATTTTGTCAACACGATAATTTATCCTTATACGAGAGTAATAACATGTCTAATTAAGCAAACTCATAGTAGCCTTCATATCAATTATCAATGTATATATGAATCATTATTGTTTGTTTTAAAAAAATTTTGTTCCATATATTTCGATATTATCTATGCTTGTGGAATCTAAATTGCAGATCTAATTTTTAAAAAAAATAGTGTCAAACCAAATAACACTATCCCTCTTCGTGGTCCAATACACACCTGTGCATTTGTCTATACTACTCAAAGGACTTGGGGTGAAACAAACACAACATTACTCTATACTACTCATATAGAGCTTGGGGTGAAACAGCCACAGCATTTGTTTATACTACTCATAGGACTTTGGGCAAGACAGTCACACCATTTGTCTATACTACTCATAGAATTTGGAATGAAACAAACACAACATTTGTCTATACTACTCATAGAACTTGGGGTGAAAGTCACAACAAATTTTATTTTGTCTATACTACTCATAGAACTTGGGGTGAAACAACCACAACATTTGTCTATACTACTCATAGAACTTGGGGTGAAACAACCACAACATTTGTCTAAACTACTCATAGAACTTGGGGTGAAACAACCACAACATTTGTCTATACTACTCATAGAACTTGGGGTGAAACAACCACAACATTTGTCTATACTACTCATAGAACTTGGGGTGAAACAACCACAACATTTGTCTAAACTACTCATAGAACTTGGGGTGAAACAACCACAACATTTGTCTATACTACTCATAGAACTTGGGGTGAAACAACCACAACATTTGTCTATACTACTCATAAGACTTTGGGTGAAACAGCCACAATATGTCTATACTACTCATAGAACTTGGCAGTCTTCTTACAGTTGCATGCATTGGTTATGATGTACGCCTTTTATATTATTCCTTGTGTAAAGAAGAAGAAGAAGAAGAAGAAGAAGAAAAAGATGTTACAAAATATTGGAACCATACCCCATAGGTGAGCATATCATATGTTATTATGTTGTGTGGAGGAACATCGGTATCTATGGCATTAATTGAGTCCATTATAACTGTCCCAGGTGGGGTATCCTCGCGGAGCGAAACAGTGTAGATATCTGAGAGAGAAAGTTCATTCCATATAGCATTATGAATACAACATTATGGCAAATAATTCAATGAATATTCAATAGGTTGAGGCTCCGGGAATCAATGGACCGCCAGATTAATTGGATAAAGAATGCGAAGCTGCTTCTTGGAAAACATGTTTTATAATGCATAACCCAATTTATGTCTTTAATTAAATTTAATCAGAAGTATAAATATGTTAATGTTGATAGCATTTTTAGGAATGGTAATCATGGTCTTACCTCTTGTAAACTGAGGTGCATTGTCATTTACGTCAATCACAGTTACGTTAATTTTTGTTGAGACATTTCGTATCTCTCCTCTTCCATGAACGGGGGATAAATCACTTGCATATACCTACAACATGGGATATAATCATTATAATTATTACTAATTCTATGATCATTACTTGTAGGTCACCAAGCTTTATACAGCTGTGTTCGAAAATGTTTAAAAACTACATGTAGTGTTTATCTTGTCATAGTATTGGATACGATCCAAAATTATGCTGAAAAGTGAATTAGTGTGCATTTTACACCTGTGAATTCCACAACTGTGAATTGATGTAGGACTCGTCCTATATCTACAGGCCTACTTTCTGAGGAACAAGGAGCATTATAGGTTACTTATTCCCATCTCTAAAATCATCGGAAATATTTAGTTAACATAAAAAGAAGCATGTACTTTTTACTGACAAAATTAGGCACATATACTGATGAACTTATGGTAATCGTTCTATGTGCAGCACGAAATGAAAAACTCATTTTCCCGCCCCGCCTCCAAACTCGTACTTAATTTCGCTTGGTGATATGATCCAAACCCCTACTACTTAACATAATGATGCCATCTGCGCTTCAAACTCATGCCAAAAGCGGTTATTGATGACCCTACTGTAAACATTCCTTCCCAGGAGAAGAAATTCAGTTTTATCCATGAAACTAGAAACGCAATTTATTAAGACGAATGCAATCAAGCGCATAACATAAGCTTTGATTCTTTGATGGGACGGGAGGGATCCTCACTCATTCGGTATTCGGTACACTATATAATTTTACTAACACTAACTTTTATATACTAAAACCTCTTATATAATTACATTTTATCTCTACCAATTATTTACCACTGTCCTTAATAAGTCATGGATATTTGTGTAACATGAGATTATCATATAACAACTGTTCCCCCAAAAAAATCTTTTTTAAAAGAATATGGTAAAACCTCTACTTGTGGACACTCTTCAGATCCTGACGTTATGGACATTCTAGGCTATTCCATTTACTGTGCATTCGTATACATGTAATAGCGAACCCCACAACATGATATCGCCATCATCTCAGTCCCAAGGGGGCCCGGAATAATGTTGTTCTTACCGTAAATATGAATCCCCGATCTCGATCCGGTACATCAGCATTCAACGGACGTATGAGGCGTATTATACCGGTATTCCTCTCGACCATGAACTTATAGCTATCTGTCTCGTGTCCCAGCCAGAATGTTGCACCTCTGTTCCATTGGCTCAAATCAGCATCTGAGGCCATGACTCTGATTATTCGACGAAAGAAAAAGGTATTTCATGTCACCATGAATATCATTATAATCTTGGATATGTACATAATGGTTTCAATAGAAATTTATCATTTCAGGTATAACACTTCATTGCTTATAAATAGATTCTTTGTGTCCACCCCCTTAGGGATCGAAGAGTGAGAGATATAACTCACGGGTTTTATAATACACTACTACTATTCATCCGATAACATTTCTCAATATTGCATTTTAAATAATTTTCCAAAGCACACAATTTGTATATAGGATTGAAATTAAAGGCCTTAATAGCATTATGTCCCATAAAAAGCTGTATATAACCGAGTGGTATTAAATCACCGCAATGTGTAGAACATCTCAAAAGCATTAAAACCGTACTCTCGATTCACTAAACAAATTTTCATAATATGGATAGATAGCGACGAATGCCCTATAATGTGTAGTGTTAGTTAATATTCGGTTATAGCGCATAAGAATACCCACTATAGCATGGCACCTTGACCTTATAATTTCTAGTGTCAGAAAGGATGCACGTTTTATATCATATAATATGGATATTAGTCGTTGATAATCGTGCCTTAAGCGCCTGTTATGAGCCTTTAACTAGGAGAGTGATTCTTAGGAAACCAAACACAATAATTATGTTCGCACAGATCTGAGATGAAGACGCTTCGTAATACATAATTATGGTATTAGGATGGTGGCGAGATAGATAAAAGCGTTATTTAGTCAGCTCCAGCAACTCAAAAGAAGTCATCCATTAAATGCTATTATGAGTCAGCGTAAGGTCATCAGGATTACAAAAACAATGGTAAAGGCGAGATGATATGGATGATATTTCAAACATTACTCTTGCAAATAATAGGACTAAGCATAGATCAGATAAAAGCAGATACATGAAAACATTGTTCTAAAAGCGTTATTACACGAGAAACGTTAGAAGTATTAGACCCCCTTGTCTCCGGCATGCTATTTCTAAGTTTTACCTGCAACTTCCTGGTTTATCTTTGTCGGTCCACAATTTGAGCCTGATAACAATATTTGGCAGAAGGAAACTTTTGATTACACCAAAATAATAACAAAACATAGATCTAATAGAAACTACTGGCATGTGTGCACAGTACGCACAGGTTTCAAATATTATGTGCTTACTTGGAACAAATACATTATCTAAATGTGTCAGCAAAATACATGTGACCGAGTGGGAAAATTCATGCAACTCGCATAGTAAAAATATCATTTAAAACTGCTTACTATATGCATCATAGTCTATGGATATATTCATGCAATGCGAAATCTGATACATTTGCATCAGTTTTAAAAGATGTGTTCAATATAATATTCCATCCGAGGTTAAGAATGTATGAGCAGTGCGGTTAAAGAATGTAGACATTCATTTTTATTGTAATAGTACCCAGATTATTGAGCATGCAAAATCTAAAGTGTTAGGTGTAATACACATAACAGGAGATATTGAACACATCAAAGTGTTACAGGAGAAAGGCAAGCAATGGTCTACTGCTCGCCTGCTCATGCTCACTCCTTCAAAGGGAATTCCGGTAATAAACAGCCACAAATATAATACAAACCGGAGAAGGGATGATCCCACTGACTGGTCTTCGTAGATCTGGACTGAGTACGTGGACATGGCAAATAGTGGAAAGTTATCGTTGACATCCTATAGGAATAAAATGATTAGCATTTAGATAAAATGAATACACACATGCAGGCAATTTGCCAGACGCAATGCATGATTTTATCAAACATTTGAAATAGACTCAGCTTATGATGATAACATTTTTTCTTTCTTAAGAAAGATCCTGCAATCTTAGTTACATGTGCGGACTTTATTTTCGCAAAATGATGAATGCCTTAATTTAAGACCATAGACATACTTCAATTGTAACCGTTATGGAGACTGAATCATTCCTGATGTCGTCTACATCGTAAGGTCGAAGGTTGAACGCAACTACCACAAGATGGTGCTGGGTCACAGCCTCTCTGTTCTGCCCAGCCATCTCAAGGTTGGCCTCCTTCAAGGTGTAAAGAACTCCACTGGTGGAATCCACCGCATAGAGAGACGTGTCTCCGTGGGTGAGGACGTACTGAATAACAGCACCGCTTCCTTCATCAGAATCAGTGGCCTTTAAACGAGACGTGATACATTTTAGATTGAATTATATACGTATATATAACACCGTCAACATTTCATATTACCTTAATTTGTCTGACCCTATTTCCAGCCAATACATAAGTTATGATTAATTACAATTCGTTTAAAACACGTGATTTCCAAAACTGTAAAGCATACTATCCATATAGAATGATTCTTAACCTCATGGTGGAAATAAAATGAATACATTGGTAGTAATGATTTTTAATTTCTACAGTACAATATTGTTTATTCGAGTAGCTCGGATTAGTGGACAGCGCTTTAAACATAAATATCATTAAGAAACCGAACTTTACTGACCCTCAGCTGTAGAATCGGACTGGGAGGAGCTCTTTCAGCAACAGTGACTTGATAAGCTTCTCGCTCGAATGTAGGAGCATGGTCATTGATGTCGAGAACATTTACATTGACAGTGACAACAGAACTTCTTTGGGGGAAACCTTTGTCCTGTGCTACAACAGTCAAGCGAAATACAGGAGTTGATTCCCTATCTAATGCAGTCAGGGCATAAATAACACCTGTTTTTGAGTCTATGCTGAAGAAGTGGTTTGCCCTGAATAAGATAGAAATAATCTTCGATGAACATTCTACTGGTCAGTTGCCCGATATTCATCCTCATCCTCATCCTCATCAAGACAACTTGATAGGCCTTAGCACAGTACCCATCTGTAGTGGTTATTATTTCAATGGTTTCATGTGTGTAATACAATACAGATAATACTGGTGTATTCTAATATCTCAATTCAGAGGAGAAAAGGCAATATTTCAAGGGTATGCAATCAGATTGGTGACATGGGCATCTACATTTAGTGCGATTGTTTTACATCTAAATGTATTCCATGCCTATTTACTCATATATATTAATTACATATCATAGCAATCAAAACCATGCGGAGAGGACTAAAGGAATTTACTTCACATTTCGGGGTAAAAATGCATGTACATAAGGAGTAAAATGCAATACAAGCAATTATACGGAGGAACTAATTACAATCTAGCTATATAGCACAACAGCAATGGCCCAATGCTGGCATGCTGACGTAGGTTCAATGTCATGTAGTTCGTTGGTCTAACGTTGACATTCCTGAGACTCCATAAATTTATGCTACATATCTACATGTGAAGATTCTCTCCAATACTCGAATTAATGAGTAGTGATACATCCATAACATTCAGTCATTGTGGAAGGAGCTTAAGTATTCCCGATAGGAAATGTTTTGCATAAAAACAAATACCAAGCATGGTGCACTTAGACTGACTTACTCGAAGGTTAATTCACAATCGCCGGCTCCACTGGATAAAAATTCCAAGTAATAGGACTATGAACCTTGGTACGGTAAATTAATACAATCTACGAATGGCGACGTTTTTATTGTTATTTCACATAATTATTATCACATCGTACAATAGTGTTATTATATGTTGGGACAAAACAATATGGAATTCCTGAGATTGTTATCCGTGCCCCGAAATGTCTTAGAAACGTCTAGCTATATGTTGCTATTGAATAGTTTAATTGTTTTCCTTACCATTTCCCACCGAGTACATATTGCACATGACCATTATTCCCAGAATCTTTATCCGTCGCCTGCAAAAGATATGTTTATCAACGCTTAAAGAAACCTATTTACCACTTTTCTTACGACAAATTCTCTTTTACCGTAAAAATTGGCTTGCTTGTATTAAATCAATTTTATTCAGCAAGACATTGTGTAAACATACATTATTCTCAGCCTATATGCTGACGATCGATGTATATGTGTACAAAAAATACCTTGACGGTTCCCATTGTCTTTCCGGGAGTTTGTTCTTCCTGAGTATAGAAGGTGTATTCACTCTGCTCAAATACTGGACTATTATCATTTGCATCTCTTACTTCGACAAATACAACGGTCTCTGCAGTCTGAAATGAATGGAGGTTTAAAACAACAATTATTTTTATACATCGTTGCACACTATTACCAATATTACTATAAACCTTGTATTACACACAACAACAAAATGATATTACAAAATCATTATTACAAAGAATGGCAGCAAGGGTTCCGAAACCGTTAGTATTATCTTACATATAGAGAGTCTGATGCAGTAACTTTCAGCGTATATGAGCCTATGTCTTCTCTGTCCAGAGGTCGCCACACAGATAGAACTCCGCTATTTATATGCAGGAAAAACTGGTTATTTGGATCCCCGTCTACTAAACGATACTCAATTAGCGATCCGTCTTCATCGTTGGTCTGAAATGGGGAAATAATTAATGAAACAAACACAGGTCAGATTTGCGCATACATCTTTGGTTTGTTATCTCCATTCAAGTAAATATTTGATTTGCTGCAACAAGTAACTTCATTTTGGAATGTTTTTTTTTTATTTCCCCACCTACATTCATTCAAGACTCGCGGAAGGTGGGACGGCCTCGTCTGATATAATATACAGTATTCACCTAAATTAAAGTCCATTTAAAGGTATTTTATTAAAAAAATATTTAGACTTTCTAATATCTGAGAAAGGGAGGATTCGCCCCCTGCGCTACCGATTCGCCATTTTATGATCATACATCTTATGGGCTATAGATACAGCCTGTCAATTGGTACATACCGTTAAATGGACGACTGTAGTGCCATATGTTGAAGACTCACTCAAAGCTGCAGAATATGGTGCGTTCACAAAGGTCGGTGCGTGGTCATTACCTGATAAGCTGGTTACGTTCACCATAGCAACGCTTGTTCTACAGGCAAATACAACATATTATCATTATGGACGGCTAGACCCCATTCCCTTTAATGAAAATGGCTTTTATGGTAACCACCTCGTGATCGTGGAGACACAAGCGCATCCTCAAGGATGCCCGTAATGGAAAGGGTATATAACCTGTTAACCCCCCACCCCCCACCCCCCGCACCAATTATAAGAACAAATCAAGAATAAAACACTTTTGAATTATACATACCTCGTGAGTTCTGGTGTAGACGGATTGTCATTGGCTTGGATGGTCATTATGTATGTCTTCGTTCTTGTCATTTTTAAAGACTTTTTAATACTGAACCACCCAGTTTCTTTATCTAATATAAAATAATCTGTAGCACCATTTGTTCCGAATAATATTTCATAACTGACACGACCATTGCTCCCTGAATCAAGATCATCTGCAAGGACCTGAAAGTATGACAGTTTTGATAGTTTTGAATCCAAAGACAAAAATGCCTTATCATAATACAAAATATATTATATTTCTAAAAGTGAGAATAATCACATACCTGGCCAACATATGAAGACACAGCTGAAGATGTATTGACGAGGAATGTAAAAGTTGAACTTGGACGGAATATTGGCGAGTTATCGTTAACATCACTCAACCACACATAAATATTGGCAGTGTCACTTGAATATCTCTCGATGGTCGCGGTCTCTCGGGCATAGGCCTGTGAAAATAGTTGTTATATGAATGATTGGACAACCAATTTATAAATAGTAAAATTACATAACCTGTGAAATTGTGTTGTGACGTGGAACCACAGTTGCTGTCAAATTAAACACAAACAAAATGGACTGATACCAATTACGCTTATCCGACCCCTGATATATC
Organism: Sthenelais limicola; assembly: GCA_942159475.1. Classification (NCBI taxonomy): domain Eukaryota; kingdom Metazoa; phylum Annelida; class Polychaeta; order Phyllodocida; family Sigalionidae; genus Sthenelais; species Sthenelais limicola. The sequence goes on along the minus strand of OW804096.1, from coordinate 106,736,993 downwards.
AATGTTTACAAATGCTATGGGTCATAATCATATGTAATTTCACAATGTCAATGTATTCGGGATCAAAATTTTAAAAATGATCATAGTGTATAAATATTGTAGGACTATTAAAATCTTACCTGAAGGAAAAAGTAATCGCTTTTTTCCTTATCTAATTTGTCGCCATCGGTCACATAGACTACGCCAGTAGCTGGCTCAATAGCAAAGGCACCAGTGTCCAGTGGATCCAACAAGTGGTATTGTATGGCAGCATTTGTTCCCTAAATCATGGTAAGATAGACTTTTTAAGTATCTCTTAAGAGAAGGTCACGTAAGCGATAAGTGTAATAGGTGAATGAAGGCATTTATAAATTCAACCACTTGGGACCATATACCTTCTGTATGTTATAATCTATGAATTTGAACTCATACTGCAATGTAGGGCAATGAAACTCGTGTCTTCTCCGATGTGCACTTCCCGTGAAACATTATTGTTTCTATTCAGTGTCTTATTGTATCTCAAAACTTAGGTTCAAAAACGTGTGACCATGCAATTCTATTCCTATCGATAAGTTTTAAATCAGCTTGAGTGATGTAACCTTAGTGCAACTTAGATGAAACAAAATGTTTTTGAGTAATTTCCTCAGTGCTAAATAATCCCACAGAGATGCTTCTCTTCTTAACACCTAAGAAAAGTACACGTCAACAATACATCATTCAAATGAAATAACATACCGAGAAAGAAAACTAACTGCCCTTGGGCCATTTTAAATTGTCAAAGTATCATGCTTCAATATTATCGGTGAGATGGCTGCACAGACATATTCAGTGTTGGACAAAACAATTTGTGGAAGGTCAGTTCATGAAAGACAAAAAAAGGTGATTCGAGTATGAAACTAGTATATATGAGCAAAGAAACTCCTTATCAGTTAATATATGTCACATGTACCTCAGTTACAAAGGGGAATTTCGTTTGGTGCTGAAATTTGAAAGTTAAAAAATGAGCAGTCTTATAATAATATTTACCCGCTCGCTCATGAATGTCAAATATTTCAGACGACAAAATGTCTTTTAATAATGTGGGCAACATCAGTAGACAATGCCATCTTTAGGTTTCTATTAGTCGAAAATACACTAAAGCTGCATGATGAATTAGCAACAAAAATTACTTCCATAAGGTTTTCGTCTTAATTGAGTCTCCACTATTTTAATTGGGGACAAGGGATACAACTTCCACTTGCCAGATTCTGCCACTACGAATGACGAACCAATAATACAGACTTAAGAAATATCTTAACGTGTGGTACTGGTCGAATTCAGAGGATTTAATAATTGGCAATCATGGGACGGCTTCACCACAAATTATCCGTCAATATTCTATCATTATTAAAACGTGGTCGTTTTTGCAAGAAACCCCACTTTTATCATCATCAATATCATCACGTTATTATGTTACCAGGTTGTATTATCCAGCTGCATGGTCTTTCACTAACTCCTGACTGCAAAGATTGAGTTGATTTGATTTGAAATATTCTTTTATTTTCTGAGTTGTAAGTATACATGGGTTGCAAACATCTGGATTGGCGTCAGGTCTTCCAGTTCGTGCCCGCACTGATTGCCACAAATGTTCCTCTGAACCAGAAATCACCTCACTTGCATGGCATATGTGTTAGCTCAAACGTCAGGATAGACACTTGCAATCATGGGTTTATATTTCCAGCAACTTCAACAAACGGACATATATATATTATGTCTATTTTCGTTAAAGATCTTGAATGGACATTGTTCGCTTCTCCCCATAATTACGCTAGAAATTCTAGCACCGTCTCAGTTTTCCAGACAGGAAGATAGTCCACAATAGGGCACTTACCATATCTTTGTCATGGGCAACAATCTGAATAATCCTGTAACCCAGGGGAGCGTGTTCGGGAATGGTGACATTATATAAAAGGGATTGCATAGCTGGGGCGTGAACATTGGCGTCTTCTACAGTCACTACCAATGTAGCATGGCTTAATCTGTATTGAGGGTTGTCTGTCTGATAAGCCTGTAGGAGATAAATGTATGGTCATTATTACATACTATATTCTCCAGGTAGTTCAAAACAACTATGCCATTTGAACATGGGTCGACTATCTTTAGCTTAAATAATTCTTCTCTGAATAATCAACAAAAAAGTTATTTCCGCACAGTGTTAAAATAATGAGTATGGCGGTGGGTCGGCTTATAAATAACGAGCGGGGATGGCTACACTGCATTTTATGGATAGACCATCCCGTACGTAACAAATCGGTAAAATATTACTTTAACCATTGAGTATTGTTTTGATAAATGTTCTGATGTAAATAAATGACAATATCGCCTTGCATAATTTCGCTTGCGCTGTCAATTATTTAAAGACACTCGTTTTAAGAAGCATATAATAAAATTCTGTTTCTTTTGTGACAGCGCTCGCATATTCTGAGACCAGATGTATCCTTTATTATTCAATACAAATCAACCATTACCTTGATCCTTATGACATATTGGACTCTGACAGTTCTGTCGAGCACCTGCCTTGGTATAATAGCACCAGTTGTTTGTTCAATATCAAAAGCCACCTGTCCATCAACTTGGTGTCCTGTGACGCGGAAATTATCCATTTCAATGACATTTAAATCATTTCTTAATGTTTGTTATATAATCAAGTATTGAAACAGTTAAGTCCATTAGTATTCAATTGCAGCTTTAAATGCAAGGGTTTATAGCCACAGAAAATATATCAAATAATGTAGAGGAAAATTAGATACCTCCATCCATAGCATAGGCAATGGTAGCATTTATTCCAAAATCCAAGTCGTAGGCATGGATTGGAGGATGAGTCAAGATAGGTTGATTAATGAGACTGGAGTTCTGTAATATCAAAAAAAATCCATAATCAGTTAACACAAGGACGTGTTAAAATTTGCGGTTCATTTTCATTTTCATGGGCATTTCAGAAGTAATTAATTTGTTTTTCATAAGAACAAGACTAATTAATTTGTTTTTTATAAGAAAAAAGACATTTTTTCATGGAGCGGGGCAGAACATTTAGTGTTGTTCAGATTTTGTAATTTGTTTTAAGTGATTTATTAGGTTAATCGACTACACTATTGTGGTGCGCCCTGAGTTAGGGACTAAAACTTAAATTTGCCTCAACTTATTTTATATTATTCATTATAATTTTAAGAGTTTTCATGATAAAATAATATATGATATGTCAAATAAAAGCAAAGATTCGGCGCTATATGTTTTTGAAACACATAACTATTAAGTTCGAATAGGGGAATAGCCGGATGACAAAAAGATGACCATCATCAATGAATGGATAACTTATGTATAATGTTGTCCATCAATTGGTTCCCATGTGTAATAATAGTATAGCGTGAGAGTATACTCACAGGGAACATGACTGAGATTTAATATCATGTAACTATGTACATATGGGTATATTAATTCTTCCATGTAGGAAATTCAGATTGATTCTTTAGCGCGTTTCATGGATACATAGTAGATTATTAATTGTGGGATTGTTCACAATAAGACAGGTTAAGACACAATAAGACAGTCTCAGACAGGTTTGTATTATGCTGTTTTGTAACCGTTGCATTCTTTTCAACCACGTTAGTTTGTGCCCCATCTATGTATAATATATCACCATGTTCTATACAAGGTAAGATAATTGATTCATAAATTGCTGCCGCCTGCTCAATATTCACCTGTTTTTTTATTTGGTTTAATAAGTAGACTTCTTAGAAGAAGTTTTAATTATTTCATTTAGGTGATTGTAGTGTTTTAGCTTTGGATCAAGTTTAATGCCAAGGTATTTAACAATGTCGACCCTGAAAAAATATGGTAGAAATAATCATGCAAAACCCTTAACCTGCTTTGAAAAAGAATACTTATGTAATTATAAAAGCAATTAAAGGTCATGGATGTCAACTGAACTATAAACATTATAATACAAATTTTATGCATGTCCAGTTGGTGGTTCACGCTTGGATGACAGTCTCACCTGTTCAGGTAGAGTAAGGTGGTAGATATCATGACTGAATGTAGGGTTCTGATCATCTCCGTCCGTCACGGTTACAAATAACTGTGTCCAGTTTGACAATGGTGGATCGCCGGTGTCCTGTTGTGGTATGAAATATAAATAGCGCGTCCTCATTTTGTACCTTACTTGAATGCCACAGTTTTATCAGTAGGCTTGCTAAGGATGTAAGTGACAGGTGTTTTATCACGAATGATATATTGTTATATTTGGATGGGTGGTGTTTTTAAACATAATCAGTTTCACAGCTCTAAAAACTTACTGTAGTTGTGATATTTAAAACAAAGAGTCTGGAACCATGATCATAATCCAACGCTTTCTGAAGTGTTATGAAACCATCGGATGAGGCACCATTAATACCAAAGGTTCCATCGGCATCAGTCTGTGGATTGATCAAGAGAATTGAAATTAAAATCCCGGAACAAATTTTCAGAATCGAATGACAATTCAAACCATACCAGAAGAACAAACGCACATCGATAAAAAAACAGTATCAATGGTATGGTTCTTTCATTAAGAATAATCGTGCCTAATTACGTTTGATAGTCATAATTAGTACATGAAAGGAAATGTTCATTCATTGAGACAATTACCTGTAAATTATATCCCGCGATACCTCCTTCTATGTCAGGGTCGGCAGCAAGTCCCCGTAGGGTAAATATTGTTGTATAAAGTTGCGTAAGCTGTACAGTGAATATAAATATTCAGGGGTGTAATCATGTTATGAGAAACTTATGAATAAGTTATTATTGTGTGGTGTTTCGACTGTTTTTTTTTTAAAAAATAACAATATCTTTATTCAGCAGGTAATTACAAATGCAACCCAAATCGTCTCGTTCCAGAGAACGGTGTTCCTCGGGTCCTGAATATTTCAGCAATAAAACCCTGAGCCGGGCGTCAGTGGGTGAAAACACAATAAAGAACAATGGCTTATAACTTGATCGACTCATTCAATCATTTTCATTTTACACACAGGTTATATTACGTATTAAGTCTTTTAGTTAGCCCATCTGTTTAACCTATAAGAAAAGGTAATGGGTGATGAGATGATATGATATGATAGTAATAATGAAAAGATGAGACATAAGTTGATATCAGACTTTCAATAGTTTTCTCGACTAAGAATTTGGTGGGTGAGTGAGTGGAAGCAAAAAGAAGGCAATTATAGTTTGAGAGCCCGGAATCCAAACATTACATGAGTGAAACATTCATAATATGGTCTTTCAAGATATAACAAAATAACGATCTGGACCAGATAATTGTCATTAGAATTAGGCTATTCTTTGGAAAATAAATCGCTTCAAGGCTGTACTAAATTCTTTTGATATTTCAAGTCGACGGAGGGGCGGTGGGAGCAAATTCCATTCTTTGGCACATTGGTAAAACAAAGAACGTTTATCCTTTTCGGTTTTCGGAATGAATGTATTCAGGGTTAATTGGAGCTGCATTCTGTCTAGTGTTTCTATTTATCTGAGCTATCTCTTTGCTATATATATACCTTGCTATGGGCCAATTTCAAGTTATTAAATAACATTCTATCCTTGATTGTCATAGTGTTTGTGTTGCTATGTAGTTCTTGGATAGGGGTCCTGATGTTTGAACCGGTAGCACATCTTAAAAGTCTGTTTTTAATTTTTGTAGACCGTTTATATCCCCTTGTGAGAGGCAAGATAACATGGATAGACTATAATCAAATATAGATATAATTTTTTACTTACTTAGCATTATAGCAGTCCTAGTGTCCAAGTTTTTTCTAATTTTATTAAAAGTGTATAACTTGTGGTTAATTTTGTCTTACAATAGAATTTAGCTGACCTGTCTAATTTAATACCCAAGTATTCATAAGAAGTTACCTGGGACAAGTCAGCACCTCCAACCCTGATACATGCCCTCTTGCCGTGTACTTTGTGCCTAGTGTTAAGAACTAACAACCTTGTCTTTGCAACATTTAAGGACAATTTGCTACATTCGCACCAGATATGGAATTTCTTAAGATCCTTTGCTAGAGTTTCCTCACACATTTTCAGAGTAGAAGCGCTACTATATAAGACCGTATCGTCAGCATACTGAATATATTTGCTGTCCATTTTTAAGTCTTTAATATCGTTTACATAGATTAAAAATAATAAAGGTCCTAATACTGAGCCCTGTGGAACACCTACTCACTCACATTGATGAATACATGATGAATGAAGATGATCGAAAGGTAATATCCTAAGTAAGCACTGTGTGTTTGTGCGAGTAGCGGAGCGTTCGCTAGGCACGTCCACCCGGCGCCACCACGGCGTCTCGAGTGTTGTATTTAAGATTTTTATTCAGCAATTAAACATTATGTAATAGTTACACTATTCTCAGAATTTGCTGATGTATTACAAAAAGGTAACAAAAAGGTAACAGTCATGACATTTATCAGATATTATCTATATATATCAAAGTGAATCATTATGAATAAGAACATTGTTAAGAGCCTCGCACATTAGGCATTTTTACAATAGTAACCATATAGAATGATATTTAAATAATCTTAGAAAATGTTATAGAATAAAAAACCAACCCCCAGCCTTGTGTCTGATACAGATATACCAAAAGGGTGGAACCTATATATTTATGTATATATACTACATATTCCAAATGTCCCCTTTTGTCAAGGAAAACAAAGACCTGTATGCTTCGTGGAAACTTAATTCATTTATAAACAATTTACATGCAATTAGAAAACGTGGAATTTACCTCGTGAAGTTGTTTATAATATGGGGCACATAGAAATTGGGGTTCTTCGTCGTTTACATCTTTGATCGCTACTCGAATGTCCGACTTCACCTGTGAAAGAAAACATTGATTTCTTTTCAGATGAATATTATGTGTGACATTGGTAATAGCAGATATTCCATATTGCTATGGTTTGGAATGTAACAAGTGGCATGTCAGCGAAATTGTCTGTATCGAGCAGCATGGGTGATGACCGTGACAGGAGAAGGTGGAGGGGGAGAGGTCAATATTATATTTTAGTTTACTGATAATTAATATTTTGAAAACTTATTTTTATAATATCCGATTCGTGAGAGTTCTATAATGTCTGGGACATGAAAAACGGTAACATGCGTACATTTCCTTTGCATATATCATAAATAGTTATCTGACGGGAAAGGCTTATACGTTCTTGAAAACAATGGTGTGTAGCTTGAATGACATGGGGTGGGAGGTGGCGAGGGGTGAGAGAGGAGACAGGTGTTGCTCCCTTGTAGTGCTAAACTCTTAACGACGAATCCTATCCTCACCCCCACCCCCACCCACACACACACACACCTTCCCCCTGCACAAATGTTTTTTATTATTATTACAAATAAAGGCCAATACATTAACAATATACAATCCGTTACACTCTTCTCTCCTCCTGAGCTAATCCCGAAGGCACATTGCTCCTGAGCACCCTTCACAAACTCACAGTATTGTGTTCCAAAGGTAGGCCAACTAAATGCTCCATTTCAACGACGCTATGAGTATGAAACTTACCTCAACTGTGGTTTGGGAGTAAGGGACCTGACATCGCAACACCACTTGGATAGCTTTGGTGGCCACCTGAGGAAATAAGACGAATCATTTAATGGTTGATGACTGTCGCCACTAATCAATTTCAAGTGAATATTATTGAAGAGTAGGAAGTACAATACACTGTCGATCCATACCTGCGTTTCTTGGGCTTGTCTGTTGTAATCACAGTTTAACGTTTCCTCCGTAATGGGAGCCTTTGGAGTAAATGGAGAAATAGTGAGAATCGCATAGTATTTTAACAATATTCACATAAAATGTGAATTCCTAAAATACAGTTTGTTGTGTTGTAAACAGGACTACATTTATCTCTCCCAATAAATGTATACTTCATCTAGAAAATTCTACTTAGTTCTGCTTATATATTCTTCCCTGTGGAAGTTAAGGTGAGACGTTGAAATGTGTTTCTTTCTACAATAATCGCTAATCTATGGATGTATGATGTCCTAAAATAGTTGGCATGCCTAAATTACTTCATTCAATTTAGAGAATTTAGATTTAGAGAATTGTCAATTTGACTTGTAGTATCATATATACTATGGATATTTCCTAATAAAAATTAGCTCCCTCAGTTTGGAACAAAACGGACAACTATGTGTGTCTTTATATAAAAAAAATCAAGTGCACTCTACTCACTGGTTCAGGTCGAGGATTTAGAAGGTTTAGATTTAAAGCTTTATTGAGTGTTACTTGATAAGTCTCAGCTGCTGTCCTTATCAAGTTTAGGTAACCATCGTATCGGCGATCTCTGGAGGAGTCAATAGACAAGGACAGGGCGGGCGTATCAAATGTGAAAAGAACTGTCCCTGTAAAGATAGATAAATTCGCAAATTTAAAAGTAAGATACGATATGTTATTTTTGTGAAATTAAGACCATAATTATATTTTGGGATAGGCGTGTCGGTAGAAAACAATGGCTTTGAATTCATGCTCCCAGGGGTATTTGGTTCGATCGAATTAGGCTATGTCCAAAATCCTTCACTGTTCAAATTGGGAAAACGCCATAAAATATGTTTGATATTCATTCATTTGACAGTAGTACCAATCGGGACTCCCGAAGTATATAAACCACCAATCTGGTATGCAGGTACGAGGTCTTTTTCACATGAGGAATTAAATAGACATTCTTTCATATAAATGAGTGATGACAAACTGCGGTCTCGGGATACGTCTCTATCAATTCATCAGCATCATTTCCACATACTACTTACACCACCAAGAATTTATCTGAGTCAAGGGAAACAATGTCATCAATCATATAAAGTTAGTTACCTTTGGACTTTAGAGTCCCTGGTCTGTGGATCAATGTTCTCATATGCAGTGCTTTCAACAGAAAGATGACAAAAAATATCCTAAACCATGGCCCTGGATAAATCTTCTATAAGTACTAGTGCCCGTCACCTGTATTCCCATTCATGAATGTCAATGTTTTGTCCTCCACAGAGAAACCAAAATCAAACAATTCACATAATTCCGAACTCAAACATCCCCACCAACTTTTTGATTCCTACGAGGTGTTCCATTACTCCTCAGGGCGTTCCATTGTCAATGTATTACACACCCATGGGACCATGAACAGAGAGCACTCTCACCTCGAGGTCATCTAGCAAGTCCTCCCCGGTTCATGTTTCGCTTGACCCCAGTCATCCCGGTTATGCGTTCATTTCCCTACAGACATCATACACACCCTCCATGAATCAGACAAAACCAAATCCAGAAAGTTTGTTACTTAACCTATATCTTACACGAATTGATCCAATTATAGTCTAGCGTACACATATACATGTCTGGCTATGACTGAGCATTTCCTTTTCCACGAGACATTTATTTGATTTTCCTAAATTTTCCAGAAGTTTCACGGTGAAATACACAGAACTAAAGTCTCGACATCTTAAATCAAGCTTCTTAGACGTTAAGCCGCCAGTCGTCTAGGTGGATTATTCCACTCGTTTCACTCCCTTTGAGCTCACACAACTCATACACAAAAACGATGTGGCCCACGGTTGGTATTCTTCTCAACACTTGTCTAGAGAAAGCCACTAACATGACGATTGTATTTAGGGCCGTCCTCGAAACATACAACTGACACCTATTTGCAGTTCTTCAACAAATAGATGGGGGATCAGTTCAACATCAAGGTTCTCCAAAGGTTTTGTGGATTGAGAAGCTACACTCTAAGAAGAAAGGGTTCTAACAAGAACCCTTAAGGGTTCTTCAGCTTGTCGACATGGCAGAACCCCTAAGGGTTCTACTTAGAACCCTTTTTTGAGGGTTCTATGTAGAACCCTGCCTATTCCCGAAACGGGGGTTCTACTTTTGAAGAACCCTTATCGATTTGAAGAACCCTTTGAAGAACCCTCTGGCCAAAATAGGTAGGGTTTTACATAGAACCCTGATTTGGCATCCCTAAAATTGCTTGTAATTTACAATGTTAATTCTGAATAAAGTAATGAATTCATTATTCCCTGTTGAATCTAGACTGGTCCTTATAATAGCAGATTTGTGCTCAGTGCTAAGGCAGCATGTTTCTCCACAGAAGCATTTTGCCCAAGAGCATTCAAGGAGAGACTGCATATTATATGCAGTCCCTTTGCTTGACTTTTTCAGAGTTCCTCATCCATTTCCATCACTTAAACTTACCCTTAATATAATCCTCTCCTACAGCTGACATAGGTATCCATTGCAACTTGGTGTTTGACAATTTTGGTACTTCAGCAGTACTCATAGTAATAATATTAGAATTATAAGGGTGCTTTCTTCACAACATTTTTCAACATCAAGCAGATAAGTTATACAAATAAAGTATTGATTTCATTGCTTTCAATATTCCCAAGTTTATAAAGTGTAATATCTATAAGGTATAAATGCCTCATATAAGTATTACTAGTGAGACTTTTGTTTTAATAGAAATTGTAAATAGCATGTAGTAACCTGTGAGGGCACCTAGTGAAAGCCAAGTTCCACGGTACTGCCACCTGGTGAGAAATCTATGAAGAACCCCTATGGTTCTAGATGGAACCCCCGGTGGTCCCGAAGAACCCTTTTAGGTGTCAAAGAACCCTAGGGTTCTTGGTAGAACCATGGGGTTCTATCTAGAACCCAAAAGAACCCTTTTTTCTTAGAGTGTAAGTATTTCCTTTGGCGCGCGATTACAATAATTGCAGCCATGATTATGTTTTCCCGAGCCTGAAGATTATTTTCCAAATTGATTTGTAAATGTTGTTTTGGAGAAGATTAATGGAAGGCCTTTGGATACTGTTCTGAATTGATTAGGAAACAGGAAAAGAAATAAAAGTAGTATGTACGCAGACATTCATATAAATTAAACACGAATCTATCCGACTGAAATTTGCCGCCACAGACAATAGTAAGTTCTTTACAAATCTGCAACTTTCTAAACGGGCTTACAGCTAGAATCATACAGGTGTTATTCTTCAAAATCAAAGTAATATATGGCAATATAAAAATGAATTGAGATGACTCACCGAGTGGCGTGTTTTCAGGAACTTCTCTATAGAGCGACGGGCATGGATTGGACAAACCTGAAGGAAAGTAAAAAGAACTTGATGAAATCTATGGAAACATCAATCTATTATTTACAAACCTTCCCCTAGTTAAAATGCTTGATTTTGTTTAAAGAAAAGACCTATAAGACTTTAAGATAACAATTGTGAACAGTAAATGTTTTAGCTACAATCATAGTGTTGCATTTACATTCAAAACTGGCATATCGATCTAAAAAGCTGACTGTTTACCTTTAAGAATGTAATTATTAATATATTTGTTTACCTGGTTCTTTACCGAATTAATCAGATGAAATACTAGGGTTGCCCACAAAAAAGAAATCTAAAACCATTCAACGGTGAAACTATGGTGTGAGTAAAATTTAATTATTAAGTAACATGATAATCCCGGTGGGGCGACCGGCATTGGGGGTCCATATTCGGTTACCATAGAAACCATAGAAACATGTATCCCTGAAATATGGGTCACGTGTAAGGTGATTTAAGAAAATCCCCTGTATTGTTCTGCATCAAATCTGCTTTCACTGCCCGGCAATATTGCTTTACAAATAAAACTCACATTTGTTCTCTCGTCATCTAATTATAAGATGTTTATTAAAAACTCCCAGTTTACAGAGAATTATATGAAGGTATTGCATCAAAGTAAAGAATAGTGGACCCATTATGATAATACTGTCATGGCATTTAGCCTCATCATACACAGGCTATATAGGACTCCCCTAAAAACGTACATTGTTACAAAGCGGGAAAAGAATTTCCGGGCTTTTTAAAATACCCCGCTTAATTGGGTAATCAGCTAACAAATTTATGAAAGCAGATGGACTTTATGCCGACATAACGGAAACAGTTACAGCCAGGGCATGTTCCGGACTGTTTGAGATTTCTTTAAAAAATAGTCACTAGTATTATGCTCTTTTATGCCTGCCTAGTATTACGTTCTTTTTTGCCTGCGTCATATTTTTACAATGGAATGAAGTAAACAGATCAAATATGAACCGCACCTCATTGCGAAAAGTTTCAAAAAGCAGTTTTATTTCACGAACAGGCGTTTTTATATTGAAGCCTTTGGCATAGGGATAGGAGGGTAAAATCTAGTTGAGTCTCAGTGTGGGCCACTACAGAATTATTGTTTTTAGACTTGATAAATAATGCGCAACCTACACAACTACTTACACACTGATTAGTATCCACAACACCGAACTTCCGGGAGACGTGAGAAACCCATGTCATGCATAATTGCCAGTATTATAAACAATTGTTTGACTCATCTCTTAATCATGTAATGGTAATGTTTTGAATACAAGATAATGACCCCACAATAAATACCATTAAATCTATCCAAATATTGGTAGACGACACAGTTAATTGTATTATCTTGGGGAATCGGGGAGTATGTGACACACCAAGGTATACATTCTGAAGGGCCCAACCTCAGGTGTTTGTAACATAGTAATACTGTTTGAAGAAGTTATTTCATTACTTCAACAATAGCAAAGATACTCAGATAAACACCTCAAAACTACGCCCCCACCCCCTACATATCTGTGCAATATTTATCAACTGGGTAAAGAGCTTCAACCGAGTCCAAGCAATGCAACTCTCAAAAACATTGGTGTCCCAAATCATGTATCATGGTCCTAGTCCAAAAACATGCATGTTTTATGCTCTTCAAAAAGACAATCCATGCATGCATATGATATGTCCTAATTTCCAGCTCCACAGAACTACCCTTTCCGTGATGATGTCAATCAACACATAATAATCACAATCGGTCCGTCAAGGTCCGTTTGATTCACCTGGTAAAGGAATGAATACCGTGGTTATTTCCGTCCTTATATGCTAAGAATTCCCATTCACCAACCCCGTAATGCTGCGTGACCTACAATTGATTATAATAGTTCAAAGTCATAATCATGAGGTATATTATCATAAGGAATTGATATATATGTATTTCGCGTGTGTCAAATTACTCGCCATGTTGTTTATTAAATTCCTGTATGTATACAATGTACATCCATATACTCTATAATATTTATATTTTGTCAGTCACAAAAGTAAGATAGGCAATATTGGTAGATATTGCTTGCCTAGAAGTTGTGACATTATCTGTTTACTCGTATCACTGGAGTGAGCCTGGCCAGATAGGACAGAACTATTAGAGGTATAGAATAGATGTATAGCTATTCACTTAAGGAGGTAGGGTTTGCAAGAAAAAGAGAGAGAGAAAAACTAAAAGGAAATGTGTCTGAATTTCAGAATAAAATGTATCAAAGCTTATAATTGCACACGGATAAAGTATTAAACAAAGAGGAGTTTGCTGGAGTCTGCCGGGTTTTCAATTGCCCCTATTTATTCAATAAAACAACATAAACCGAATAAAACAAAGAAAAAAAATGTCCAATCAGCTCTCTTCAGCTCGATACATACATTGTTTGCTGTTCAAATTTGGCGCGAACTAGCTTAGCAACGACCATACAACCAATAAACAAGTACCGTGGCCCAAACGTAGGGTGGGTCACCTCGTCCAATTATATTCATATTTAATTAATTAAATATACACCATTTTAGTACTGGCATTCTCAAAGCTTAAATGCACATGAATTTGGATTGGGGTGATATCATATAAAGCTCTAAGGCGATAGTGTTTCACACTTCGATATATGTATGTGTACGTAGGCATGTATACTGTATACATGTGTGTATACGTGTATGTATTATACATATACGCTTGAATAAAGAGAAATAGACTAGAAGTCAAATATTCTGGTTAAAAGTAAAGTGGATATTGACCTAGGAATATTTAGGCTGTCTTATTGATGATCAGTTGACATTAAACACCCATATCAAAAACATGATAAGACATGATCAGAGCTGCCAAATCTCCCGTTTCGGCGGGAGATCTCTCGGGGTTTTTTGACAATTTGGCAATTCCTCCGTCCTCCCGTTTCCAAATTAAAATCTCCCGCTTTTTGCCGAAATCACATGAATCCTCCCTTGGGTACCAACAAAATCAAAATCTCCGACTTAATGCAGAAATCACGAAATCACGAAAAGTCGTGCCCTTGGAGAGACGGGCGACATTGGGTCAGTTTTTAATTATTGAAACATTTAACCTTGGAGAACAAGAGATTTCAATTATATAATTATAATTATAATTATAATTATAATTATGATTATAAGTAAGTATGTATGTATGTATGTATGTAAGTACCACCACAAGTACCCCTCAAGTACCCCCTCAAGTACCCCACAGTACCCTCAAGTACACCACAAGTACACCACAAGTACCCCTCAAGCACCCCACAAGTACCACATAATAGATACATACATAGATATGTGTGTATGTATGTATGTACCTATCTATGTATGTATCTATGTATGTATCTATGTATGTATCTATACATACATAGATACATAGATAGATAGATACATACATACATACATCCATTATCTGGTCATTAGCAGTGGGGTGCCACTGCCCATTTCCAACCGATTTAACTACAATTTTAAAAAGTCATTTTAAAGTTTTGAGTTTTTGATACCAATATCAGGAATATTTCAATACGATATCAAGTGCTTAGTTAAGAGCAGAAAAACTATCTTTCTCCGGTTCAAATACATGCAGTACAAGTGGAGATATCAAGTCCCAACTACACAAAATTCATCATTTTTACTTGCATATTTTCCCCATGCGACATTGTGGGACACCTTAACCACATATACCACAGGAAAGCTGCATTTCTCAAGCATCACATACCCAAATGCCAATAATTAGGACAGATTAGGAAGTATATATAGATCTTGAAAAGAAAAGGTGCTTTCAAATAAGTCTTCCAAAGACATCTAACAATAACTTGAGTTCTAATCATGGTAGGAAGATAATTCAACTACCAAAATCATGCTTGCAACATGGGAAACATAATTCTGGAATGTTGCAGTGTGTATGAATAATAGTTAGTATTGATCATGCACCAATAATAATCTCCAGTTTGCTCAGACCTCAATTAGGCCATGAGGTACTGGAGAGGGGTGGGCATCGGCGGTGACCATCATGGTGCACAAAGCCCTCCTGCACCACAGGTGTTCCGGCTCATCTTTGGGCCAGGAATCAGCAGGGAGTAAGCCATAAAACTCCAAGTGAAGAGTTTCCTTCTACTCTGAGTAAGGTGTAACTATGTTTGCATGTACATGTACATTCATACCTTCATTAGTACATACACCCACTGTCACCACCACCACTGTCACCACTGCTGACGACCACTGCCACTACCACTGAGCTCCCATTCACTATAGCACTGACCACCACTCGGGTACGCCACAGGTGACCTCCCTGGGGCTGGAGAGATTCCCATCAACAACTACATTTTGCGTTCTATCTTCTAAATAATTTTTTAACCATGCATGGGTTTCATTAAAAATACCAAAATTTTTTAATTTCCTAAGTAACAATTTGTGATTTACGGTATCAAAAGCTTTTTAAATCAAGAGATATTACTCGCCCCCTAGCGGATATTACTCAACCACAACCAACTTGGCAGGGCAGCTCTGCATGATAATTGGAAGTTAAAATTACTATACAATTGGGAGGGATAGTGTAAATTTAAGTTCTTCTGATTTAAATTGTCTTGGATATGTGTTATGGGATCATGCATGAAAACAATCATTTTCACTAGGGACCGCCCTGTTTTCAGTGAGTATGCGTATTTTCGCAAATAATATCAAACATAAATGTATACATGTATAGCATTTTGTACCTGGGCGGCCTTTCGGGCCGGGGGCTCGATCTTGTCACCTTTTATGAGCTGACCTGGTAGGCATAATTATGCTCAGAGGTGTTGAACCATCAAGAGTACAATGTCATGAACTAGCTACCCCAAATGTCGCTAACAATAAACGTGTGACAGATTGGATTTGAGTCACGCAGATTCACTACTTACAAATGGTTTAGCGAAACCATATACGCAATTTTCGTACGCGATCAAAGAAGATGTTTATATATTCGATTATTAGTCTGTCTGAACAAACTACTGGAAAGTGGAGAAACGAAAGGATTCTCAAAATCTTTTTTTCTACGTTTAAGCATCGGCACGATCCCAAGGTTATACTTTCTTCTCTGTTACAAAGGTAATTGGACGTGTGCCTTTCCTTGGGGTAAAAGCTAATAAATCAGATTAGATCAGAATTCGGTTTGTACTCAGTGTACTCTACCCTGGGCTTGGTATATAATTATATGTTATATTTGACTGCGTATCACTTGCTAGTCAGAATTATTATATATATACTGCTATTAATGTTAGCGGAATATTTTATTTTCTTCGAGTATCTATAGTTTAGCGCCCTATTCCTTAACAGTACAGGGGGAAGGTGGAAACGGGAATTGGAGGAAAGACCATATGTATTGACCATTAAATGTCATCCACCATCGCCTCTGTCGGTAGACCGGAACGGGATGAGAGACCTGATATCCTATTACTGCTAGGACAGGAGGAACTATCATCCCAATAATGGCCATTCCTTCTTCCACTCCTCGACATCAGCGAGAAAACACCGTTGTTTAATTAACCTGTCATATTCGAACTTGCGGTTGGTGAGGGGGCAATAAACATAGACAATGCATTGTATGAGAAAAGGTTTGCCTAAAAAAGGCTCTCGGTTTATTAATGCTATGTTTTGGATAGTGATTCTGTTTTCTTCATGCCTGAGCTATCCTTTTGTATTGAAAGACAAAGCCTACACAAAAATTCCAGGCTTAACAATCTCACTGATTGTTATGATCCATCACAGTGCAAATTAATAGATCTAGCCATATGGTTCATTGGGGTCGTTCAATTCAAAGCACATTTCATATATTCATATTTCATCACTTTTCCCATCACTAATGAATCCCACGAAATTTACCATGAAGATGTTTTCATTTGTCCAACGAGTATAAACTAGAAACTCCGGTCTCGTTGATGTGTCCCAGCAATAATAATGGTGCAATTTTAATAGTTTTCCTATCTTCTTATCACTATCTTACGATTTACGCTTTCTTTACGCTTTTCACTTGCGCTTATATATGTTGATAATATTGAATTAACTTGATAATAATAGCATAACTTTTGGAACAAAATCATTCGGGCGTAAAGATGGAGAAATATCATCGCATGTATCGTAGTAATTGATCTCATCTACATAGTTGATCAGAACCTTTCAGATCAGAAAAGAATGGTATACAGTGACTGGACGCCTATACTCTGCTAATGGCTTTCCTAGCCCTGAATCGACGTCCTAATGGGAGTATAATGGCCTTTGCGGTTTGGAGTGAAAGGCTTTCCCTCAGTTTGGAGGGTCTCTCTCAACTCTGAGCCTTGAATATACACAATATTATATCTGATTCAGATATCAACTCATATAATCTACTAGAGATATATCTTTTTAGAATTATGATCAAATTTCTAAATTTATTCCACCCGAAAATACAGTTGTCCTGTAATTAAAAAGTGTTATAACCTCAACCAATCCGTATATCCGTTTCTCTACATTGAACAACTTGCCCTGGAATGGACGTCCATTCAAAACTCACAATGTTATACATGCAGCTTCATGTATACTCGTTGGCTCTACTAAACGAAAGATCTTGCACTCAGTGGGCTTACACATCCTTCGATAAAAAAAATGTTACTTAATTGATTACACGTACCATATGTTGCTGTTTAGGTCTAATTTTAGTCATATCACCAAATTGCATTGTTCCGGTTACGGTTCATTCGTATTCAATCTATACTATTTTTCCCAGTTGGTATAGCACCAGAGTATTTGAATGGTCGTGCAAGGACCTCGATGAATGAATAAAGTAAGATTGAAAATAGCTATAATCCTCACAATATCTACCACCTGGCCAGTGTGAAAGAATCTGGGGAAATGTAAGCAAGTTTGAATTCGTGCAAACATGAGGGCTCAAACAGTAAAGGATCCCTATTTATATACTTATTCCCAAACTCTAAACACACATTCGAGGCATTCCTGTACCGAGAAAGCCAAATTCTTGCAAATGGAAAAGTTTATTATTAGATGAGACAAATATTATAAATTTAACGCTTATACACCAGGTGTTCTTCATTTCTATAGTCCTATATCTACAACCCACTTTCTCATTATTTATTTATATAATATATTGTCATTGAATCAAGAGGTATGTGGCCTAGCCCGTGTTTCCTGCTCTGCATGTATGGGATGTGGAATAGGACCATATCCTTTATAAGGCAAATGTAAAACTGCTATGCTCCAGTTCTCAACACGCCAAAATGTTGGAGTCTTGAGCTCTTTGAATATTATTCGACCCTCGTGCGCAGTGCGACTTTTCTGGGGACCTAGCGTTTGCATTCTAGTTGAATGCCTCCTAAGACTTATGTCCATACAAATTTGACGGTATCGTGAACAGGATGCTTGACCATGATGATTTGAGATAAAGTACCATGATCAGTGTTGTTGATTTCTCTATGTCTTGACAACACTCTATAATTATTCCAACCTGGGGCATATATTGACTTCTTCAAGCAAATTGAACCTAGTTTACACCTGAAAAAATAACTATATAATTGAAAACAGTGTTAATATGACTGTGCAATATAGATTATAATTATATCAACTACCTTCACTTTCATGTTCCAAATTATTGGCGAACGTGCCCCCATAATCACCCAAACCGGCTTAGGTTATAATTACGATAATATCGGCGTACATTATAAGGAGTAACAACATTTGCTCAGAGCTAAGCAGCTGGCACATATAGCGTGAATTGATTAGTCAATATGAACTCCCACTGCTTGGCTATGTGCCCTATGTCTACATAATTATGACACACATGGGGAGGACATCCAGTCTATATATATCAGCAGCATCAAAACCAACGGTGAGTCACACAGGTGGGAATCTTGCCGATTAGGAATGCCTGACACATAGCTGGAGATCTTTAAAGCTTAGCTAGTCTTAAAGAGTTCGTCAACTACAATAGGAGGGACTCCACATCTATGACTAAACGGGTGAAACTCCCCGAACTCCAACATTATCAACTTACAAGAAATAAACTATCTGCAAACAACTGATCCATTGGACGACATTGTTTTTGGTCATTGATACTATTACATTTACTTGATATTCATTGAATTAAAGTAATATATACCAAACCTCTGGTAATTCCCATGCCATGAATGACAGTGGAACCCCCATATGAAATGATACTGTTGAACATTGTGTTTTTTTGCAAATTAGTTTTATACAGTATTAATTGCCATTATTATAATTCCTCTAGGGACTCTTGATTTAACCCTACATGACGGCGTGTACCAGTAGTGGACCCCTTCCAGGTGATCCCCCTTTAGAAACTTTACCCATTCAAAAAGGCTATAAACAGGATCCCTTGTGGTTTTTGAGAAGAGGGTTTGATTTACCTGTTGAAGCGGGGTCAGTTGATGGGCCAGGGTTTGACTGTTGACATTGCACATGTACTGTGCATGTGGTCATCAAAAAGAGGAGAACCGACAGCCATGATCTAGTGGAGGCACCATGTACACCCCCCATCATCCTGTCCTTGGTAAAACTCCAGACTACATGTCTATATCCACACTTCACACCCGTACATCCAAGTTATGAGAAACTCAATTTTTTTTATCTTTATAACTACTCAGGTGTTACCCATTTTGGCCCCAGGTAGCTCCAAGTCTTAGCGAGAGGTGCAATACCAGTTCCTGGTAAAAACGAGTATTCACAACCAAATTGTGTGTATGGTAGTCCATATATAGAATCCTAAATTATAAGCTATGGTACGTTCGTGGTTACGCCAAAGGAGCTTTCAATAATAGGAGATAAGTCTGAGTTTGTCTCCTGAATGGGTACATCCGAGCGTTGACATGCAGTTATGTAGAAAGAATGGTTCTTGCACAGGTATCTAGAGGGTGACTAGTTGAGGGGGATGTTGTGTGTGTGTGAGATGGGTGGGAGGGTACAACTCGAGGGCAGGAGGGTGGGGGTAGGAGGGTAACCACGAGGTTGCAGCTCCGTGACTGAACACACAGGCCCAGAGAACTTTACTACTGCTACTCACTGTAACAAGGTTCACACAGTCCACACAGTCGTAACCAAAAGGGGCCTTATTTTTTAAACCTGAGAAGTGCGATGAAATTATTTGATAATGGTTGGAGGAAATCGTGCATGAAATAGCAAGCCTAGATGGGACCTGTTTAAAGGACACTGCACCAGTTTTCTCACGAACGTTTGGCTAATTTTATGGCAACTCATAGTTTTGGGTTGAATACAATTGAAATTTATTTTCATAGAATTAAAACAAGGGGGGACATATGCAGGGTCAATATTTTATCACTCGATTTTAAACCATGGTGTGTGTTATTAGCATTTTTTTCTAAAGATGAATTAAAGTTGTTTTATTGGAAAAAGGAATTAATAAAAACTTCCCATTCTACCTAAAAAATTGCATAATAATGCCAGGCCAGACAGACCACGTGTGTGAGAGCATTCTGCATATTGAGCATGCATGCGCGTCTGATCAATTATTGACTGATAAGATGCGTGCGCCAGCTGACGAATCCCGATAGTCCCCCTCCACAAGTATACGAAGTTACCAAATGAACCCTGACCTGACCCTCTATACATATTTGCATTTATCCTAATAATGTATTCCCCTATACTAGTAGAATCCTTATACATATCATGTTAGATATCAGGTATCAATGACGTGTATTCTTACATAAATCATTTTTTTTTTATTTATCCAACTTACACTTAATTAAATTAAAACCCATTTATAATGATAATTTCAGTTAAAATTTGAAGCAACTATTTCCGGGGGAGAATTCAGCATTTCAATGTAATGTTCAAGACTCTAGGCCACAGAATGCACTTGTTCTCCTCTTTGTATCATGTGGGATGCCTGCAAAATGTTTTCCACTGTTGCAAGCATTTCACCTGTTGGTTGAGTCGCTGAAGCAACAAGCAAGTGGGTCGCCGCGATACCACTCATTCATTCTAGTTTCACTCGAGTCAACAAGGAAAATTGTAAACGGTTTCCATGGAGACAACACCTTTTTAGATAAATTCATCATTTGATCAAATCTAGAGCTCCCAGATTAGACTGCACGACACCTGACGGAGATCGAAATAGGTTATCGATTGATTACCTGGCTGCCCCTTCCACACGTGCATTCGGACTCGCGTTGAGTCACCGCGAAAAATCCCCTTTGTCACAATAAGTATTAAGACATTCGGCTGCTGCTTTGTATTCTTGTCATTAGTAGCTGCATGCACAATGTTATTGTTAGCATGAGATTAATCTATGTAGAGAGACATTAGTAGTTTGTGTTTAAAAAATCTATTTCTTCAATTTAGTTTTGTTATACTTCGGGGTGTGCTTCCAAACAGGGACAGGTCAACATAGGTTAATTATATCTATGAATTATATAGATATCCTGCTCTTATTCATATGAATAACTTACTTTAACCCGGATAGCTTACATGTAAAATCCCCATGCATCATATAGCATTGGCAGCACAAGCTCATAAGTGTTTTGCAGGATAATTCGTGTGAATAATAGATATGAGATGCACAAGAAATGATTGCGCGTGGCTTCCCTCATAAAACCACTCTTTTAAACTCTTCTTTGTCAATCATATATTATAGTGTCAAACTCCATTCCTTCCAGAAATCAACACTTTCGCGGTGATTCATAGGTGATTTATAGAACACGTGGAATGCGTCTGTGGGGGTCTTAAACTTTACATTCACAAAGTAGGTGTTGTTTTTAAGTCATTGTTAAAACATAAACTCTACTGGTTCGGGTTGTACCAACTTTGCGTGTACTGTTATATCAGACAATGTAATTGTGAAAAACATATAGATTATTATGATCTACATTAGAAAAAATAACAATTCAGGGAAATTATATTTCATAGATTTCCAAACATGCATAAGTCGAATGACATTGTCTGTTCAGGTACCAGGTATGGGTGGTAATATCGAGCTATGTTAAGTACTTTAATAGTGGAGGAATAGTCTGTAAAGCAATCGACATAGCTATCAATACGTTTCCTCTGATGCTCAAGAGGGGGTATCGGGGTAGTCTACACTGGTCAAAGATCATTCACGAATAAAAAATCATGGTCGAACGAGTGACAGATTATAATAGGTAAACTCAAGTGAATAATTTAGAAAGAACGCTAGAGTGAGGCATAGGGTTGAACCCTGGCAAACAGCAGAGGGTGCCGGGTCGTGTGAGGTTGTGATGGAAACAAACTAAAGCGTTGCCATGGTTACTGATTAATCGACGGCGGGGAAGGCTAGAAACGGATCGATGACTTAGGCGGTGGGGTCCGACATGCCTGACGGGTCGTGCTTGATAGGAGATGGGAGAGCTGGGTCTACAATGGCCGGTACCTGTTGGTTACCATGACAATTAGAAATGGTCACACTCCATTGGGAAGCAATGGGTGGCTGCGTAACAGTTAGCTGTACCACCCGCTCGCATTTAACTTATTGAAACTGAAACGTGAAAGATATATTTTGAACATGCGGCAATGATTTATGATCCGCCATTGTTCAAAAACTTCTTTGTAAACGCCTGCATTTGACGCTCTCGTATTGCCAATTTCAGTTCTATCACATCTCCCACTTTAATTATCA
This sequence comes from Sthenelais limicola, assembly GCA_942159475.1. Classification (NCBI taxonomy): domain Eukaryota; kingdom Metazoa; phylum Annelida; class Polychaeta; order Phyllodocida; family Sigalionidae; genus Sthenelais; species Sthenelais limicola. The sequence continues at coordinate 106,714,198 of OW804096.1, read as the reverse complement.
ATTCTTTATGAAAATATTTTAACTAGCAGTCGGCAGCAATTAAAAGGCAATCAAAATAGATGCAACATTTAGCGAGTGACAAAGTTTATGAAGAATCCGTCCTCGAAAATTATTATTAACGCTCTTCTCATATAGCCATACAAAGCATAAGTATGACACTGTGCCGACACCTACTTATACATGATGAGGTAAAGAGGCATTTGGAGGTTTCAGTTCAAAAACGTTTGCTAGGTTTTGATACATTTTTCATTCATATGGGCCGCTTATTCATAATAGTGTATGCATACAACACCAAGGAATACTGCATGTAATAACTGTAACATAAGGCTGTGTTAAAGTAAAAAGTGTGGAAATGCTTTTATTATTTTTAGGGAAGATCACCGTAACGTGTGTGTGTGGTAGAGCCACCATTCAGTCGCTTTGCAGTCATCATGATGCATAACCTTGGCTTTACCTCCCACTATAAGAATTGTTAACTTGTTTTCTCCAAAAAAACACTGTCATGATGACATTAATGATGAAATCATTTGATGTTGATTATGATCTCTCTAATGATTATTTTCATACACGTCAGAGTTATATAAATACTGAAACACCTATGTAAACAATGTCCCCCATAATTACGTTAGCCATATGTGATGATGTAAAGCTGTTTTCTTGATTGGTGTCCCCAAAGTGGTTATATAATAGGAACCTCCGTGATATTGACCGGAGATTGTTCATGCGGAAATCGTACTTATATAGGGGAGGTTCAAGTCACGCCTCACCTGAGATGTATGTACCACGCAATCGGAAATTGGTACGATTGCCTTCCATTCCAAATGGTTCCCGGTGGTCTATACACGTACGTAACAAGGAACAGCCCAAACTATATGTAAGATCCTATATTTAAACCTATAATTGAATAATTTATCCGCTAAAAACTGAGTCAATATGCCCGGTTAATAAAAACAAAAACCGCTGATTATAATTACGAAAAGATATTGCCGGTTCTAATTATATAACCACAGGTCAGTGAACATGTATGGAGGAGGTCGCTGCCCCTCTACACCTACAGAACCAGCTCGACATAATTGTCCCAATGTATCTTATATCTCAAGCGTGAAAAGCACAGGTTCTGTAAGACATGAATAGTATAGAGTAATAACAGAAGTACCTGCAAAATAGAAAATCGATATATAAAAGAGGAGCTATAACATCATTAACAAATAAATATGTGTTGACATACATTCTATTTATGTCCACTATTGAGGAACATGATTACCGCACCCTGTTTACCACTTAGGTCAAGCCTCAGCCGGTGCTGGTAAACCTCACTTTGCTCACTTCAACACCAGCCAGCACCCGACTTGAACTATACCACAACTCACTTGTATTTTTGTTTGTTTGTTTGTTTGTTCCTTTTTCTCTCACTTTTGTTTTTTATTTATTTCAATAAAGGCGACCACGACGGTTGCCAATTCTCTGGCCTCCCTCCTTACTGATATATGTTTGTGTTTGCGTTTCATTACTATCAATATTTCTTTGATCGAAGGAACCTTCATCGTGAGTCCTAATCCTAAGCCATCTGAGAAATAATAGTCTATATAGTATATATGTTCATCTACTATAGGAACAATACCCTGCAGACCTTCGCATCATTCCAAATACTACTTCACTTTTTATTAGATTTAGCAATTCCATATGGATAAGAGCGCCTCTTCTATTCACATGGAGCGCCTCAGTGGTCCTTCACGACACCTGGTGTTTGACTGACGCATTCGGGAGAATCAATGACTTAGGGTCATGGAGAGCTTTGCACAACAAAATCCCATAAACATTAGGTTCGATCCGAATTACGTAATGACAAATAATACTCATTCGGTGAAAACATCTATTTGTCCTCGATTGGGTACAAACAAATGAAAATATTTTCATGTGAATCGTTCAAGTGTAATAGATAAATGGTGTAATGGTGTAATTTAGAGCGTTGTGGTAAGAAATACTGCAATGGTTTGGTAATCACTTTTAAAATACATGTGATTGTAACAGTTATTCCTGATTACACAACGGCATATCATTAACATTTGGGCTTTGTTCGTCCTCATGTCTATCTTTTTTTCTCTCTCGATCTCTACCCCACTCACCCCTTTCTCCATCTCTCCCTCTCTCACTCCCTTCTTTCACACCGAGCATATATCCCTACATAGGTATTATAATTATATCATATTTTAGGTATATACGCACAGCGTTCAATAGCTATACGGTACGTGACTCTCTGTCAACACTGATCTCCATGATTTTCCAACTATTATGTATAATAGGAGTTTTAGGATCCATGTATGTATAGAAATCAAATCCAGTGACTGCTTTTCAACCTATGCCTTTGTCAATATTTGAAGCCAAAACTTGGTTACCACAGATTATCGATAACCGATATATAATGATGCAGAGAGCGTCATGGGTCAGATACACTGATCACAGAACCTACGGGTGTCTTCCCACAAATAGTAGATGAGGAGGTCATGGCTGCCACGCTAATTAACCACCACCCATCCTAGCAATGACAGGGGCTACTGTCCATTGGTACTTTAACACGTGGCCACCATCCACCTGAAATCGATCGCCATTATATTGAATGGGAACAGCATGGGTCCAACCTTTTGTCCTGATCCAAATTCATACTTTCCACGAGTGCCCTTATTATGATATTAAGGTGCATGGATAGCACATAAAAATGTCACTAATGGATTTAGTCCTAAGTTAATGCAATGTTTTTATGGTTGAAGCCGTTGGTGTTGTTAGCAGAAAAAAATGTTTGTTGGTTTGTTAATTAATTTCCTTTTTCAACGGGATAAACACTGTTAATTCTTTATTCGATGCCTTGTTAAAAGCGAGAAGATAATTGCTCAAAACACAAAATATTACTAATTAAGCATTCTGTTTTCACCTGCTGCACATATCCGTTTGTGTTTAATGTTGCCTTTTTTTCTTTTTTTTTAACAAATTTTATTGACAATTTCACTTTCTTATGTAATCTAATTGTAACTTCCTACTGAACAACTGTTTTTTATCATAGGGGGCATACCTATACTATATAATTTCATATTGCATTACACCTTTACAACAGCCGATGTTCCATGCATTATTAACACAAGATATGGACATGTGTTATGTACATTTGATGTGTGTATATTTGGGGGTAATGCGTTGAGTGCCCCATTCTGGATAGTAAATAGACATGCGGTAAATTCGCTAGAAGAGCAGGGTAGCCCAATGTAAACACGAAGTTTCTCCCATATCTAGTAGCTATTCGCAACAAATGTAATCTCCAAGACGGAGACATCATGGAGAGGAGAAAAATCGGGTGACAATCAACCTGGTGAGACAATTGTTTGCCAGGCATCAGAGGTGCAAATAACGTCCTCTTTGCTTCTCAGATGCATGTAATCTCAAAATAGCTATGTACTGCCAAAGCCTGACTAACTCCACACATGATTGAATTGGGCTTATTTTCGAGGTTCCATATTTAAATTACCTTAGGATTATAAGTGATTTTCAGATCCGATTAATACTGGCTGCGCAACCCCATTCACACATTTTATATATATAAAAGCTATTAAGAATAGTCTGGTATGTATGATTAATGTAGATAAACCATCAATTAGGATTGGATTGGATTCGTTAAATTAAATCGTGGGTAAATCTTTCGGCAATTGCCATAATCAATAGCCCGATGCAATTACATGCAATTATTATTATAAATATGGAAATAGTCAGTGTTGCTTTTCATATTATTCTCAGGGGTAAATCATATTCTTGCTAATTCACGTGTTTGTAATTTAATTTTTCCTTCTCTTTTAAGTGCACATACATACTTTCTCAACTTCACTTTCGTGACTATCCAGTTCATCGGCCCTAAATTCCGGGAAATGCTTGACTCTTTAATCGTGATTTTGATTTAGAATTCACCTAACAGTCTCCCAGGGTCAAAGGCAAAGGAAATGTCCATATGAAACTGTTACAAGCATTTGAAAAGCCACTTTAAATTCAGCTTCTTTATCATGCCAATTATTGCTATACCATACGCCCATCTGAAAGTCAAACAGACGGATGTCTAAACAACCAGGAGAGAAATGGTTGTGGGGATACCAAATACAAGCGGAGGAATTTCTTTGATCGAAAGATCTGAATCAATCCCTCGCCTTTTATGCTGAGGCCTTTGAAGTTCCTTTCCTCGTCCATACACCAACCCCTCCTAAAGTTAGAATCCGTTTCAAAGAGGCCTCAGCATATTGTAATGGGCCTTGTAATGATAACTCTGTGACCCCAATGATTCCAGATTTGCTTCTGCTTGCTTCAAGATATATATATAATTACGTTATACATTTTAGCAATGTATGTGTTCGAGGCTATATAATTTTTTTTTATCTTTTGCTAGAATTTTTGGTATTAACGTTTCCGAAGTCAGTGTCATGAAACTACATGTATAGCATTGATCAAACATTTATTGAGCCACATCAAAATATTCAGTTAAGTATATAATTAGGTGATCCAGAATAGATTTTCATATTCTCACATAATGATAGGATAGTATTCACTAACCTTGAAATCCCACTTAATGAGATAATGTGTGTGCCCAATGTGCCTATGCCAATTGGCTATACCTAAGTAAATTAGTCTGCAATTTATAATGTGTCTATCTCGGTCCTGCTATCATTGTCGTGTTCGATAAGACAAATAATTGTCCAAAGTGTGACTAATCTCATTGTGTTATCTATGCTGATTCTATAGGTTTAGTTAGGGGTCTGTTGTGGCAAAATACCTTGAGACGGACAAGGCAAGGACTGTCTTAGTAAGGTCAGTCATAAGAGATTTGTGTGCATTTGTGTATCTTTAATAATTTTATTGGCTTCAAAATCATTTAAGAGTCGCTTCAAAATACACATAATCCTTTAATCCTTCAAAGAACTGTTTTCATGCATTTCCAGACCTAGGATAATTAAGACAAATTGTCATTTCTTCTTCTTCTCTGCCACAGCATACGCTGACATACACTCTCGTGAATCTCCATTCAATGTTGACAAAATCAACACGATTGGCTTTTATTGAAACATCAAAAACATTATTTCACCTTGGGCCATATGCACACTTAAGCTGCCGTAACTGTGTAATGCCTCGGGGCAGTTAATTCTTAGGATGTTCTTCGAAGGCAGAGGAACAGGTTTGTGTTATTGTGCGTGCGGTAGTAACTATAGTATGCTTCAGGAAAAGTTGGGGAAAATAATTCAATCTGTGAGACTTGTACCGAGAGTTAAAGGGATTTGAGAAGGTTTGATTCAGTGTCAATATTACGGTTGTCAACTATACTTATCAATCTCATCATTTGTTATAGAGTAAAATATTGTCCGATTCCCTCAGCTTTGTATTGCATAAGAACGACACTTTCTGCAAGTATATAATCACTGCTTAACTATGTAAAGTTCCCATGCGTATTAACCGTATTCAGCTTGTCCAAACATTAGTGAACTCACGTGACTGTATTTTTGGGTCAGTAGTCTGAATTATGATGGAAACCAAATATCTCAATGTTTTGAAATGCAAATTTATACTAGATTCATAACTTAAAAAATACAAACCAAAAGAATGCGATTTCCACTGATAGACAACCTCACTCACCCCATGGACATAGTGCCCTCCCTATAAATGAATTGACTAGTATTGTGTGTAAGTATTGTCACCATAGTAACAGGAAGGCACCGGGGTTTAAGGTATCCATCCGTAAAGCGCGTGTGGTTGTAAGTATTTATAAGTAACACGATATGACGATCAATTCCATGTTCACATTAACTCCCGGTGCCGCTAATTAATTAGTATATTTAATTCACTAACCCTCCAGATTACATCAACTAAAGCGGCGCAGTTAGAAAGGGGATCTCCCTTGCAAATTTAAGATCCTAGAATGTGTTTATGGAAGTTACTTCATGTTGTTTGGTAGAATAAGCATTCTTTTCCACCGATTTTGGACTTTTGCTATATATTTGTTCAGCCAATGCAATGCCCTGCTTTAGTATTAGATGAACTTAGTAGTATATGTGTGTTATTTGATGCTACATATCTGTCATACAAAGTGTAATTGAACTGAGAACTCCCTAAGGGGTATTAGATCGAATGATCACGAGTGATATTTCTATGAAATTATACCCTGTACTAGCCTACTTGTTATGATCAATACTTTAATTAAAGGTCATTTAATATCTTATATCTATAATTTGAATGTATCTATAGTATCAACTAGACGGTTCTATCGACGGAAATGGAGAGGATGGAAATTTGAAGAATTTGTCCGTTTATAAGGAAGAAGTTATGATTAAATTAGGAGAAAAATACTGCAATGTTATTGTCTGTTTAGCTTTTGTCACTTTACACTCTACTTGTTATACGCACATTTTTGATAGGCAGCCCCATAATCTGTACATAGGGGGATGTTACGCCCATCCTTGCCCGCAGACCTCTTATCAATTAATGCGGTGATGCATGAATCTAAATCATAGTGATAAAACCACAAGTATTATTCATGATCTAGCATCTTCTTTCAATTGAAGTGTCATCTCATGGTATTACTTTGTTTACAAAATTTCATTGGATTTGGCGACCGAGAATAGGAGCGACCAAAAATGTGCTTGCCAACGTATGCAAACTTCAAAAGAAATCTACAGGGGTCTGCTATTGTTGTGATGCTTTCAGGCCTTGGAGGCCCGTATAATGTGAATGGGCTGAAAGGATGAAGAGTCTTTAGCTCTCTGAACGTTCAGACAGAAAGAACCCGGCCTTCTCAGTAACCATTTAAAAGCAATTTATACAGGACAGACTAATCTATGAAAGCAAAGATAATAGAGGGGTTAACCTACAGCATCTTTGATGAAAGCAATCCATGCTCTTGTGTGGAGAAGTGACAATGTTTACTCACATAGGAAACGTTAAAGGAAAAATGAATATACAAGAGAATACAGGAGATGAAAGTTAAGTTTAAACCACGATGATTTGCGCAAGCAAAATGTTTCTTCAAAGCATATGAATGCGTTTAAATTACTTACATGAAAGCAGGTTGCCCCACAGGTAGAAAACGCAAAGAAAAGTATTTCTCATCTTTTTGTCCGATGCAAGCATTTTCCAAGGGCTGAAACTTCCCGTGGGTGATCTGAGAGGGTAATTGCACGTAGGTTATGTAATGCTCGTGCGTCTAGGGTCACGTGAATAAAAAAAGATCCAGCAGGTAAATTCAATATCAGGGTATCTAAATAGCTCCAAATGATGAATTGCATTTAGCTCCTTAGATATCATTGGCAAAGTTGGCATCCCGATGAATACAGATTTAGTCGCGGCTTGTACCATCGCGTAAGCTTGCCTCGTTACGTAACTGATAGGCAATAGTGACCGCTGTACGTTTTGACGAGTGGAAGAATTCAATCAACATGTCATGAAGTATTCAATTACACAGGCTTTTAATAGTTCAGGTTGTTCAGCTACTTCCCAACACTCACAAGTACACATATAAATGGCATGTGCTAAGCCATGTCCTGGTGCCAAAGTTGGTATGTGAAGAAAGATGCTGGGGATAAACCAACATAATATTATTAAGTTCATTCAATGTCAAGAAGTGCAGAGACAAAAATCCAGGTTGTTATAGAGTGTGTAGTACAGTTTCCATCAACGGCTGTTTCACAAGTACTGTAGATCCTGACAACAGCTGACTCGCTGTGAAGAGATGGGACTCACTCTGTACAACCCTGCACAACTACAAGTGAATGGAAATTATGACCAATGTGAGTGACGGGCGTAATTTATGCAAATTACCTTCCTATTGATCCATCCGATATTTCAACACATTACAAGAGCAATGTCATCAATACCTCGGACTAATACCAAACAATCCACGATCAGGGGGATGCATATCCACCAAATCAGGGTAATAATCGCAGGGAATGTTCCCAGGTGGTTGAGGTGGAGCAACCTCGGTCCTTCGATTCCATATTTGACCTATCCTCCGTCATCATGGCTTAATACACATTGCAAACTTTACATTCCCAGATATTGCAGGTTTGTGCAAGTGTGCACACAATGTATGTATCACTCTTGTCACCCACGCTCCTCTTGTGGGACTGTCCTCGTGAAGAATGGCACAGAGACCAATTCTAAAACAAATATCCACGAGAGATCACCTGTCTTAGTTGTCTTAGGCGCATGGGACTGAAGGTCTGCTGAAATCCCATACAGTGTAGGGTGAGGAGGCACGACACGCTCGAGTAACCATCGTCGTCTGCTTCTGTAATTTCGCGCCTCTTCAGTTACTGCACATACATAAAGCATGACTTTCCTTGCCTTTTATTTAAAGCTTTTTAGATAAAAAATACTTCCAACAGCCAACGCTTTGACTTCCCTAGAAAGTGTGCAATACGTTCAGTACGTGTATACATGTACTTTAAAGATTCCTTGCCAGTTTCAGATTTCGTGCCATCCTTCATTTTGACCGTGCATGTTTGTGTGTTTATTAAATTATATTAACGAGAGAATTTTAGTTGAAGCCTTTAGGATGTGGTACCATACGTTGCCTGACTGTTTACACAGTACTAAATGTAGAAAAATTTCATCCTATTGCATTAAATAGCACCAGTTTAATTTGATAGAAATAACTATGATATCTTGCAACTCTCCGTTCGGATATCTGGCAGCGTGGACAAATTTCAGCCAGTATAATTCAGAGAACTTTTGGAGAAATGTACTCCTAATTCATAACATGAAATATAATACTACCAAAGCCTTGACTGCATGATAGTGACATATTTTGAATAGGTTCAAAATATTACATGTTTTTTGTAGTGTTTTATATCTGTAATTAGAGACGCTAATCCTATTCATGTACGAGTTAACAAGTCAACTAATTAATACTTAAGCATGCATAGTCTCGTTGGTACAGCAAAGTACAATAAAGTTAGTCTAGATCAATCCGCCATCGTGTTCACTGTTCACTACTGTCACTGAGCTCAATCTACATCCAAATATGATGTCTCTAACATTCAGGAGAAATTTGTATATATTTGTATATGTATATACATGTATATATTTATTTACGCATAATGGTCAATTTTCATGAAACCATCTAAAGTCAATTTTCCCCTAAAACAAAGTAAAAAGAAATATGGAGTATTTCGTGCAACAATATGTTGATCAGTAATGCATTAATCAGTGGCAAGGATTCATAGGAATTTTAGGCATTAATTTTCTTCAATATTCACAAAACGGAGCATTTTAAAGTCGTTTGTCAATTAAGTGAGCTTGGCATGTGTTTTTGTTTTTTTAAAAAAACATTTACTTTGTTGGAATAACTCATTTATTTGAAACATTGGTGATACCATTATAAATTAGAGACGTATTGGAGTCAATTCAAATTAAGAAATGAATTTTAAAATTTTCTTCATATTCCGTATCTACATTTGCTAAAGGAAAGTGTAATTTGACGTAATGCATAACTGGAGGCAAAATAGAGGGAAAGGTTTTTAGAAAATGATGTAATTACACACTGTTTCTTCTATCGAAGATTTTTGTTATTGATATATCTTTTTTTGATTTCTGGGCTAAGTGAAAAACCCCGTGAGGGGACTTGTTCACCTATTGTTCATGGGGAAGTATGGATTCATTCTTCCTGTTTTTGTTTACTGACATTAGTGAGAAAAACGGTAATTTGATTTTTTATCTATGTCAATGTTGATAATGAAGTTTGTTCTTTATCTTCCACCCATTTTTCCACCTGTCATATTAATTATACTGTGATATTGAGTCTCCTCGAACTTTGATTTTGACATGGCAAAATGTCTAAATCTTTACTTTTTTGATCGGCAGTTCTCCACCAGTGATAAGTCTTGTGTTATCCTTTAGACTTATTCGATATTAGTGTTGTGACTAATTGTTATTCTCTAATTAATAAACATGAGAACAAGAAGCTAGCATTTAACATGTCCTGATCCTGCATGGGAAGTATGTGAGGATGTAACAAGTGCATTCTGTGCACTCGGTTCTGTTCCATCATCAGAGGAAAGATTTCTTGAAACTTTGGAGAGATTTGTAATTTTGCTTTACGACCACACAAGCAAAGACACATCTATGAACAAAGCACAAAAGCAGCTCTTGAAAAGGGAAGAGCAATTGATGCACTTCCACCTACTCAAGCTACCCTGATCCAGCACACAAAGAGGGCTGCATATCAGGCTGGGCACTGCTGGTCACAGTCAATGTTGAGAAGACCTGAACTCCCTTCCCCCGCTGACTGGGGATGGAAAAGAGAGAATGGAGGTGGCTGGGAGCTCCCTCAAGCCTCTCAAATCTGCCGTGAACTAATTTGTTGTGGCTGTAAAAGTGGCTGCAAGGGACAGTGTAAATGACGAAAGGCTGCCTGCCTTGCCCTGTACAGCACTGTGCAATTGTGCAGGTCATTGTGAGGACTGATGAGAATAATTGATGTCATACAAACATATCTGTATGGTAAACTGCACTGTTATGAAACAGACGGATAGGATCATCTACAGTATTCTTGTATGAAAATGGAATGTGATTGATTTCATGTGAAGAAGTGTATTTTTAAAAAAACTGCTCTGCTCTGCATAACCTTATCAAACAATTAAATGTTTAATGTTGATAAAAAGTTCCCATGCCTCAACCAACTGTTTAGAATACAACAAGTATGTTTAACAGATAATCAATATAATATAATAGTTACGCCTCTCTTATGAAATGACTCTTGAGAAATTGATGAAATACCCTGATGTATTGATGTATCTTTATGCACTAGTTCATAACTCTAAAAGCAAAAACTGACTAATCCCTAAGGGTATTTGTGTAAAATCCACTGCTCTTGGTCATCTGGATGGGGTGATGAGACACTGAACAGTTTGATCTTGGGGTAACTTGTTCTAGTGCCTCGCATCTGCTTTTCCATACCTCATCATTTCAACCTAAGGCTCCAGTACAGATACAGTCATAATGAATTACTTATGGTCAGTCTAATCTTGATATAATATATTATTCCTACAGAGCTAATTGTTCCACCGTATTTCTTAAGAATGATCTTATTTTCAATGTTTAAATTTGTAAAATTCATATCCTTCATGTTAGCAATCACTTTAAGGGTGTTTGTGAAAAAAGGTATTCATAATCATAAAAACCCATTGCTGCAGGCTAAGTGGATGGAGTGATGAATTGTTGATCAGTTAGATTTTGAGGTAACTTGATCTAGTGCCTCCAATCAAGGCTCGAATACTTACAATGTTGACTCTTTTGGGGCTAGGTGCACAAGGAATTTAGACCAAAGGACAACATCAAAATCCCTGAGTCCATTTTGGTGGGGGTAGGTATATTTGAAACTGACCTATGATCCAGGTAACAAACTGTAGCTAGGCAAATAAACACTTTAAACTCATGTTGCTAAGCAACCTGTTGCCCTAGTAACAAGTTTATTACAGCAACAAAATCCTTGGGTCCATTTTAGTGGGGGTAGGTATGGTTGAAATCAAGCTAGAATCCACTTAAACACATGTTGCTAGGCAAATAAACAATTAGAATGGCTGTTGCTAAGCAAGATGTTCACCTAGCAATGAAACAATGTGATGGGTGAATTCCTTGGTTTCAATATAGGGCGGGTAGGTATGGTTGAAATCAAGCTAGAATCCACTTAAACACATGTTGCCAGGCAAATAAACAATTAGAATGGCTGTTGCTAAGCAACCAGTTGCCCTAGCAACAGACCAATGAGATTGGTGGATTCCTTGGGTTCAATATAGGGGGGGTAGGTATGGTTGAAATCAAGCTAGAATCCACTTAAACACATGTTGTCAGGCAAATAAACAATTAGAATGGCTGTTGCTACGCAACGGGTTGCCCTAGCAACAAACCAATGTGATGGGTGGATTCCTTGGGTTCAATATAGGGGGGGGGGGGGGGTAGGTAAGATTAGAATAGTTCTAGCAGTGATATTTTTGCAGTGGGAGACAGGAATCCATTACAAAAGGCGGCCATTTTGGAAAATGGCTGCCATAGTCGTTAGGGGGCAAAATCGCGATGGCCCTATGTTCTAAAATGTTCTTAAGGTCCTCATGTACCACTGTGAGAAGTTTCATGCTTTAATCATTAAACCCACAATTTTTTCCCTAATCTGCTCTACGATCATTAGTACAAAAATTTAATTGACAGTTAACTAATTGTTTGAAGTAGTTAAAGGAAACATTATCAGTAATAGTCGATTGGACTATCATTGGTAATCTCTATATTTTAAGCGTTGTGAAAAGGAGGGTGGGTAATGTATCAGGAGCAGAGGTCGGCCATATGACGGAAAGGGTAAGACGGTAGCTCAACAGAACACCGTCGACCCCTTATCCAGAACGATGGCCACTCTCTTTCTATGATTCATTTATACCCAGTAAAATGGAATTATTGACGTGTACATTAATGTAATTCCAAGTGGCTTAAATCCTTGATCAAATTACCCTATAGCACGGAAATCAAATAGGATTGTGGTGTCACGAGAGAGTAAAGGGAATGAGTCTTACAACAGACGCAACATTTCTAAGAAGAAGCGGAGGGCATTACGGGTATTACTAGAATTTCTTGGGGTTTTCCAGTCGGGGTTGGGTTTGTATTTACACTGGAACAATGATTATGGATAACAGCGGTGACGTGAACAATGATTGTAGCGATTCAGAAATGTTTAGATCCCTTAAAGGATTAAAATTCGTGACCTGGAATGTACAAAGTTTAATTCCAAAAATACATCAAGTTGAACAATTCATGATAGATGATGAGCCACACATCCTGACAATGCAGGAAACATGGCTAAATGGGAAGGTAGGGGACAGTGGACTAGCTTTCAAGGGTTATAATATTTGTCGCTATGACAGAAGACTCAAAAGAAGAGGGGGTGGATTATTAACGTATGTGCACTCCTCTTTAGATCTTAAAACAATAGGGTACGAAGAATTGTGGGAATCAAATAAGGATATAAGGATATAGGAATTCAGGTTTTTGAACTTAATAAGAAATTTATGAAACAGAAGACAGTTCTAAACGTTTATAGACCTCCTCAAGGGAATTTATCGAAGGCACTGGAGATAATAGAAAATATATTGGGGAAAATAGATACTTCTAGAGAGATATTAATAATGGGTGATTTTAACTATGAAGCACAAAATCTACAAGAAGGAAAATCCTCAAGTTCAGAGTTATTTAGAAATTTATTAACTAAGTTTAACTTGCAGCAAATAGTAAAAGACAAGGATTAGTAAAAAATCTGCATCGACTATCGATCATATTTATACTAATGTCAATAACATAAGCAAAACAGGAACGCTGAATATTAATGTTAGCGATCATCTTCCGGTATACCTTCAAATAAAGAAAGAAAAAACCAAATATAATATTGAAACATTTTCGGCAAGAAGCACTAAATTTTTGGATATAAAGATATTGGGGGAAATACTTGCCGACATGGATTGGACTGATCTACACCAAACGAGGGACGTTAATGTAGGGTGGGAAATAATATTCAACAAAATCAATACGATACTGGATGGAATGTGTCCAATAAAAAAATTCAAAAACGTTAGAACTACTCCAGTGTGGTATGGTGAATCCATTATTGTAGGGGGGGAAGAAAGGGATAGAGCCTTCAAAAAAGCAAAGAAAACTGGGAAAGAAGAAGACTGGCAGAAAGCCAGAATCTGAAGAACAAAAGTAAATACCAAAGTTAAGATAGTGAAAGAAAACTATCTGAAAGGTCAGATTAATGAAAATAGAAATAATCCACATAAGTTTTGGGATATTATTAAGCCGCTAGTTTCTGATGGTAAATTGAAAAGTAATGAAGAAATTCAGATAGATTTTGAAGGTACAAAAAGGAAGGGAAAAGAAGCGAGTGAAATCCTTAATGATTTTTTTGTTAATATAGGGCCAAAACTGTAAAATTGTAAAGGATGTTAAACCGAATGAGCCTACGACACCAAAGAATATTCAACCAATAGATCCGTTCAAATTCACAAAAACTGACACAACTAGTATAGAACTAGCATTAAAAAAGGTAGGGAATTACAAGGCCTCTGGCATTGACTTCCTACCGACCAGAATTTTAAAAACCTGTATAAGAAAATTGAGTATTCAATTTGCATATCTCTTCAATTTAAGTATAGAAAATAAGGAAATACCAAAAGATTTTAAGAAAGCCAAGGTCACGCCACTTTTTAAAGAAGGAAATAGGAGTGACCCTAGTAATTACCGTCCAATTTCTTGCATAAGTTTGCCGGCTAAGATACTAGAGAGTTGCGTACAAACTCAACTGGCACAATATTTTGAATCAAATAAACTATTATCTAGGAACCAGTTTGGATTTCGGAAAGAAAAGTCGATTTTTGAGGCACATGATAATTTATTAGAAAAAGTATATTATAATCTTAATAACAAAAAGGCTACAGATTTGATTTTTCTCGACTTTAAAAAAGCCTTCGACACGGTTAATCATGATTTATTATTAAAGAAACTAGAAGGATATGGTCTGGATAATGGGTCGTTAGGCTGGTTCAAAAATTATTTATCTGATAGATATCAGAGTGTAATAGCAAATGGGTCATGTTCATCACTAAAACCTGTTACATGTGGTGTGCCGCAAGGTACTTCTTTGGGTCCTTTATTGTTTTGTATATATATCAATGATCTTGATAAAGTTGTTAAAAATAGTCACGTTCAACTATTTGCGGATGATACCGTATTATTCGCAGAGAGGTCACTAAATGGAAGCAGTATAACATCCCTCCAAAAAGACCTCGGGAGTATTGTTAATTGGTGTGCGGACAATAAAATTTCGTTAAATATAAAAAAATGTAAAAGTTTGACAATAAGATCCAGAGATGATCATAAAAATCTCACTCACTATGTAATAAAGGATCAGAAACTAGAAAATGTCACAAATTATAAATATTTAGGTATTGAAATTGATCGACAATTAAACTTTAATAAGTTTATGGTCAAAAAAGAGAACACTGTTAGGACGAAAATAAAAGCTCTCTCCAAATTATACAATATATGTAATAAAGAAACAATACTTTTGATATACAAAACCATGGTCCTACCTATAATAGATTATGGGGACATTTTTTATAGCGCAACAACCCAGACTCATTTAAAGAAATTACAAACGCTCCAAAATTCAGCCCTAAAGATTGCTCTACATCTCCCAGTACTCTCAAGTACAAAGAAGGTTCATAATAAACTTAATATGCCTAGCCTCCAAACTAGGAGAGAAAAACATATTTTGGAGAGGGCTTTCATCCGATCGAGGAATGTTGAAAATGTAGATAATAGAAAAATATGTCTTAGAAGGTTAGCCACAGGTAAAAAGCTTATTGTTCCGTACCCAAAAAATGAAGTGTTTAAGAGATCTTATGTTTACAATATGCCAAATCTTTGGAATAAGATGGAAGATAAAATCCAAAATATTCCAACGAGGAAGGAGTTTAGGGGATATTTAAAACACAGATATCACCTAGACTATGACCCCTACCTCAGGTCTACTGAAATCATTTGATGGGAATCGTTACTGGAACCACTAATTATGTTCACCAATGTATGGGACAATATTAAGTATGGGGGTAAATTTACACTGGGCATGTATTTACCAGTAGATAAAAAGATCGATATAACGATAAAAGGGAAAGAATATTATTAAACTGAGGGAAAAGGGTGGAGTGAACCCTTAGACATGTATAGATATTGTACTTGTTTAATAAAGGGGACCACTATTGTTGAGTGGAGAAAGTTGAGTTGAATAAGATTGCAAGAGATCTTACATTGATGTCGTTAATATTTGATTGTTATCTAATTCAAATGTGTAAAGCATGAATTTGTATGATTCTAAAAATTAACAAGATTAACAAGATTAACATTCCAAGACAGAAAACCAGGATCTGACATTTGCATTTAAAACTTCCGTTCACAACATCCGGTCGCTGACATAATATATTATATTACAGTCCCCACATAATAGGTCTATTAACTTTGTTATAGTCTTCAATTATTCTGAGACCCATGCCACCTATCTCTGTTCGTTGAGAGAGACATTCTGAGCTGATTCTATGCTTTTTTTGTTGCCATTTTTCACCTTTAAATTGGTTGTCATGGCAACCGATTTGAAATTTCAGAATGTGGACCCTTCCAAAATGATGCCTATCAAAAAATCTACCCCGGAGATCCGTAAGGAGAGAATATGGTTTAATAGGTTGATCAAGGATAAAGGGAAAATGTTCATTTATGAAGCCTGGGGCCCGTTGCATGAGGTATCGTTAAGTAAAAATTGTGTCCTTAAAATATCCTTAACACCTTACTGTTGCACCAGCTAATATCGTGTCCTTAAGTCATGTTGCGTGTCCTTAAATGGGGGTCTTTTAAGGTGCCTTTGAGCATGGGATATCCTTATCGTAGCACTAAATGATTTCCGTTGTCTGTTATACAATACTGTGAGTATTTTCAAAAGTATTTTTTCTCAGAAATGGTGATGATACATATGATAAAAAGATTTCATGATTTAAAATAATTTTCTTATGTACAAAAATGACAAAATGTACGCATATGTTGCTACCCGTCGGGTTAAGGATACGACAGGTCTCATGCAACATTGGCAAAATCGTATTGTTAATATATCCTTAACGTATCCTTAATATAATGTTAACGCTACGATATCACCAAAAAGTGGTGCAACGGGCCCCTGGGAAAATAAAGGAATTAATGTGGTAGGTGATGTTTTAAATGAACAAGGGAGAGTCATGTCGCTTTTGGAATTAAAAACTGAATATGATATAGACACCTTCTACTCCTCCAGGAGAGACTTGGTAAAAGCGATTCCCCAGGAATGGTGGAAAATGCTTAGAAACGAACCTGAAACGCTAGCCAATGACGCCATTATGATCTCAATAAATGGAGTAGAGTTAAATGTAAGATCAGCCAGTGCGAAAGCTTTGTACAACGCTCTTGTGTTGAAGAGAAAAACAAAACTCGAAAAACTGTACACTTGGAAAGATATTCTTAATTTAAATGACCAAGAAATTGTAAACTTTGAATGGAAAAAAATCTTCTTCCATCCGTATCTGGTTACAAAGGAGACGAGGCTTCAAACTCTGCAATACAGAATCATCCACAGAGCTGTAACATGCAACAAAGTCTTAAAAAACATGAATATAGTTAAATCTAATAAATGTTGCTTTTGCAATGATATTGACAGCGTAGAACACTTCTTTGTACAATGTAGTAGAACGAATAGCCTATGGCAAGAGGTATTACGAATGATATGTTCTATGAACCATTTAAGATCGACGAAGAATGGTAACCAGATGTTTCTGGAAAGAAATGGAGTAATACTCTTCAAACCTGTCGACATAATATTTGGTATAGAGAACTGTGGTGTAAACGAGAAAATAGTTAATTGGATTGTCCTCCAAGTAAAAGTGATAATACACAGACAGAAATTATTTCATCAAGGTTTTTTGTCGATTAAAATTGTAATAGCAGACCTAATAAATAGAGTCAGAACAGTGTTGTATCAAAACAAAGTGTTGAATGTGCCTAAGGAGTGTAGGGAGGCGTGGAGAAAACTTTTCTCAGACTTAACTAGCATAGAAATATAATCGATATCATCTCTATTTTTTTTAGTGTGGTTTAAATGATAATGTATTAGAAAACACTTTTAATCGTTTCAGCATGGAAGAGGCAAAGAGTGTGATGTAAATTTTGATGTTATCCGCCCAGGAAGAGTGGTTCTTTGTTGAGAAATTGAATAAAAGTGGTTTAAAAAAAAAAAAAATCTACTGTCAATGGGGGTTACTTGAGATATGCGGGGTAACTTGAGACAAAAGGCCTTTTTCAGTACTGTGGGCTGCTTGTGTTCAATTTATTTTTTTTAAATATATAAATTAGGTACCAATTAAAAAATTCAAATGATTCTTGACACAAATGATTTGTTGAAGATGAATGGAACATACTATTTGAGCATATAAAACGCACTTGAATTTGGGTAGTTTTTATCTGCATTTTAGAGGATACTGTAGAATGTCATTTTGTGTATTTTTTCTGTGATGGTGGACCCAGAATTGTATAATAAATACCATGTGAAAAGATTTTGAGATTACAGTGTAACTATTATTAATCATTTTGATTAAAGTCCTTAATTGTCATCATCAATTCATTAATCGGACAAACACAAGACTGCTTAAAACATGGGTTTATTGGCTTACTTGGCCGGAATGTTTTACATAACGATGTAATAGTCCTTTGAACATGGAGGTGCAGAAGAGCTGGAACAGTTCTTTGAATTTGGTTGCTATGGCAACAAGAGTCTAAGCAATTTGACGAAGTATGCATAGAAGAAGTTCATGGAAATGTCAATGAATTAGAAATTGGTTGCTAAGCAACAATAAGAAAATATTTCATGTGAAATATTTAAATGTATTTAAGATGGAAATACATAAAAATTGAATACAATTTGAAGAGAGAATTGTAGTGTTGAAGAGTATAAACATGTAATTGATTTCCTGTTGGAATGGTATTGATCAGGCCGGGGACACAAAATTGGTTTAGGGCGGGATGGTGGGAAAACCTTTTGGTACAGCTTATGAGAGCTGTTGAAAAGTCCGGAGTGAGGAGACGCTGTCTACGTCGCACGTCCAGTGACGTCACAGGGGTAGTCTGCAGCCGATACTGAACGAGAATCTCGTACCTCCGATTCTCACCACATTAATCGGACAAACACAAGACTGCTTAAAACATGGGTTTATTGGCTTACTTGGCCGGAATGTTTTACATAACGATGTAATAGTCCTTTGAACATGGAGGTGCAGAAGAGCTGGAACAGTTCTTTGAATTCGGTTGCTATGGCAACAAGAGTCTAAGCACTTTGACGATGAAGTATGCATCGAAGAAGTTCATGGAAATGTCAATGAATTAGAAATTGGTTGCTAAGCAACAATAAGAAAATATTTCATGTGAAATATTTAAATGTATTTAAGATGGAAATACATAAAAATTGAATACAATTTGAAGAGAGAATTGTAGTGTTGAAGAGTATAAACATGTAATTGATTTCATGTTGGAATGGTATTGATCAGGCCAGGCCGGAGGAAGTGGGTTTTGGATAGAAGGGTTATATGAATGAATGAATGGATTTAAGGGCTTGATGGACAGTTGTGGACTGGAATTGGACCAGGTGGATGTAAGCATTCACACTTTCTAAAGACCAGGTACCGTGGGATTTTATGTCTTCCAGAGAAGCGGAGCCAGAGTTGAATGCAAATGATGCGCCGCCCCGGCGAAGGCTATGGAGGGAAATTGAATGAGTGGGGAAGCCCGATGTCATGCAGTTTCCGTCCGGGAACCTGATGAGGGGAGTATCTGGGTGAAGAGAAGGGGACCAGACGCTTGAAATGGCATTGATAGGGCACAGGTGCGAGCCATGTATTGCTGGGATGAAGATGTCCTTATGTGCGAGGCCCTTCTGGAGCGTCTTTGACCATTTTAGGCGGATTGACGCACCGTCAGGGAGAAGGGCTACGTCGCCACAGGTGATCTGACGAGATGGGTCGAAGGCGGAGACTGTCCTGGGAAGAATGTTACTCTGCCTGATGAATGAGAAGAACATAACCAGGACAGCGGCCTTTATCTGGATACCATGGGGATGTCCTGCCAGGGCCATGATGGATGCAGAAAGCATGGCTGGCGAGACAGGTGACTTCTGACGAGGTATATGTTGTTTCTCCAATTGTAGAGCTCTCAGAGCATTAGAGACCAGGTGAGAGTTGATCGGGTCCATGTTGAATGCCGCATTGGTGAAGTATGTTCTGAGGCTTGAAATGGTGTTGGCTATCGTTGTTGGGGCGAAGTGATCTGCTAAGTACTCGATGAACCAGCAGATAATATATGAGGGTGCAGATGAGTATGAAGCGCCTATCTGGTGGCAGAAGGCGACGTAAGTAGTGATGGCTGTGTTGCGGTTCTTAACCGTGCCTGGGCGGTAGGCCGCTTGCTGACGCTGTTGTGCTGCGTGGGCGAGTCGAGCCTGTACTTGGCCTATTAAAATCAAGAAGGGTGTAGTGATCAAGTGAAGCCTTGGTGGACTTAAGAGAGAGATTGTTAATGAGATTGGCTGCTTTTAATTTAAACTCTGGGGTCGTGAATGACCTTGATAGAGCGTCGGGTATGTCCATGAGGACACCGGGGACATGCACAAATGTGAATTGAACTTGAGAGCATGCTGCAAGAAAGAAGAAGTCTCTCACACAAGCTGCTAGGAAGTCGTCTCTCGCTCTCCCCCCTCTGAGTGAAGCGACAGCTGCTTGATTGTCGCAACATATCCTTACTATGTGGCCTCGGTCTTCTTCTGAGACTAGGATCCTCGCTGCTGCTAGGCAGTTTACTGCTTCAAGGTGGTTGATAGAGTTAGCTTTCAGGGATGCTGGGAATTGGAACGCGAACCAGTGTTTGCCGTCAGTTGAGCCAGCACCTTCCAGACAAGCGTCAGCCCAGATGGTTTTAGAGATCTCCTTGGACGGGATTATTGCCTTCCCATTGAAGTCTGGGAGGAACTTTAAGAACCAGCCCAGGTCTGCACGGACTGGTCTTGTATGCCGAGAGAAGGCGGTTTATAAACATCCTGGCGGGAGGAGTCACTTTGCTGAGGTGGTTAATCTTTCCCAACGCAGACTGAAGTTGAGAAATGGTGATTGAAGATTGGTTGTAGAGGGCGGCCAGACAGGACAGGATGTCCTGAAGTTTTGTAGGTGGGATAGATATAATATTGGCCTCTATATCTATCTTTATACCCAGCCAGATGACACACCGGGACGGTGACTGAAGCTTCTCTGGAGCTATAGCCAGGCCAAGCTCCTCAAATAGGGATAGGACAGTCTTAAGTTGCACCTGGAGCTTCTGAGATGACTGGGCACACAGAATCAGTTCGTCCAGGTACATTTTTCCGGATATCCCTCTCCTCTGAAGAGCGCGGACCAGGAAGTCAGCTATTGACTGCATGACGAATGATGAGGCTCGGCAGCCGAATGGGAGAGCCTTGTCAAAGTATAGAGCATTGCCCGTAGAGATGCCCAGCAGAGGCCAGTCTAGTGGGCAAACTGCAAACTGCCTGTAAGCTCGCTTCAGGTCTATTACTACGAGGGCAGAGGCTGGGCCAAACTCATGGATGATATCAACCACATCTTGGAGAGTTGGGAGGCGATGGAAGACTGCCGCACCGTTGAAGTAGTTCTTCTTAATGCACTTGTTTACCCCCCCCGTCAGTGAAGGATAGATCAACGATGATGCGGGCGCTTCCCCTCCTCCTGCTTCGGGCGAGTCATGAGGGGGCTTGTATTAAACCACGGAGTAAATGGTGGAGCTTTGTAAGGACCTGCTAGGGCCCCGCATGACACCTCGAAGCTAACATAGTCCTGCACATGGACAGGGAAGCGAGTGGCTGAGTGATGATTTGATGGGTTCTCAGCTGAGAAGATTGGTGGTCCCATATATTGTATAGGGAACCCGAAGTAGAGGCCGTTGATTATCATTTGATCAGCTGAGTGGCCTGTCGATTCTTGTGTCCATTTATTGCGTTTTAACCTAGAGGGGAGTTCAATCCTGGCAGAGCGCCAATTAGGTAGACCTGATGCAAGCACCTTTTCATATATATGAGCCGAGGATTGGTCCATCATGAGGGACGGATATGGCCACCTTGAGTATGAATCGAAGTTCTTATTTGGTAAGATTTCACACTCTGAACTCTCATGGAGTTCAGGAAAAAATATGTCATCATCGACATTGAAAACAAAAATATCAGAAGTGGGGCATGACACTTGAGGTATCTGTCCTGAGCACTTTGAAGACACACACAAGTCGGACACTTCTGGGCCTCTGATATTCGAATGTAATGAGAGAGCACACGCTGTCTCCAGATGGTTCTGGGTGACAGGAAAACTTTGAAAAATATCGTTAGCCGCCTCAGCTGGGAAGTCTTCAGCTTCTTCTAAGTTTTGAGTAGCAGATTTTGAGGACACGAGGGGCTTAACGTACTGTGAACACGCATGCCTCGCGATGACAGTGTCACGGCAAGGAGCAGGATGCGAGTCAAGATGATGAGAAAAAACACACAAGTTTGGGTTAATTGCTGATTGGTTAGGCTCACATGAGTATATATCACCGTCCACAGAGGGATTAAGCTGATTTTCCGCAGATATTGTGTCTTTACTTTGATTATTAACACTTGGAGCGAGATGATTAACACTACACACAGCTCCGATGGATTGTTGTGATGGGCGGCCATTTTGGTTAGCCGCTGCAGAAGTCTCACCGCCCGTGAGACGACGAGAAGAGAGCACAGATGCACTTGAATCAGCTGAGGCACAACTAGGTAAAACTGGTGAACGGATACATAGACTAGATGTAAACATATGTGAGCTCTGGGGGGAGTGAACTTGATTTTGATAATGAACACTCACCGAGTCCTGCGTAGCTAGTTTTTTGACTCCGCTGAGAAGTTCCCCTTTTTGTATGAGGAATCCTTCTTCCCATCTCGGGGCATGTTGCGCTTGTTGTTGCATTTTGTTGCTTGATGCGGATATTTTGAACCTTTCGTTAAGTAATAGCAGAATCCACATGAGTGTGTGAGCCCTTAGCACACCCTGGGTGTGGTTGTCGGACTCATCACACTGGCCCGCATTATAATCAGGGCATGGACACTCAGTTGTGACTCCGACCGAGCAGGCTGATTTCCAGCTGAGGCGAGCCCTCTCCGATCGAAAGAATGCATCATCTGACCAAGTTGCTTGGCTGTCATTTATGTAGGCCAGACAGGCCTGGCTCCAGGCTCTCACAGCTGACCACTGGCTATCGACAGCATCCTCTGCTAACTGTTCAAGATGTCTAAGCATTTGGAATTGTACACTCGAAGTAGAGAGATTACGTGCTGTCATGCAGGCAAACCCACACACATACTCAGGGAGCGTAAGCTCTCTCTTTTGCTTCCTGACTTGGCTATACAGAGCAGGGGGGAGCGAGGCTTCAGGAGTTGAAAATGGAGTAACTATCTTGTACATACCGCGTGGGTTTCCTAGAGACGGGTACTGGCGATCTAGAGCATCGAACATGAGTTCCGTGTCCCTGAATGGCGTTATTAGGTCCTTTGGCGGAGGTAGAGAGCCTTGGTCAGCAGTAAAGATGGGTTGAATTACTGGGATTTGCCTTGGCCCGACATCTCGGAAGCCCGCTAGGCCGGGAGCTCCAGCTGTGGAGACTGGCTGTGACGGTTGGCGTGCCTGGTTACCAGGGGGAACTTTTGGGCCCAGTGTGTCGCGAGGCGCTTCATGATGATGTACCACTGGCGTAGGTAGAGTTTTTCTGAACTCTGCCAGAGCTTCCTTCATAAGCTCTTTCACGTCTCCCAATGAAATCGGAGCTGGTTGTTTAGGCGGACAACCTGGAGCCTTCTTCTTAGCCGCCGGAGTGTAGAATACATCTTCCTCGCTCTCTGACTCATGAGGCTGGACGTTCTCAGGCTTGGCGCCATCTTTGTCATCGCGGAATCTGACGGGAAGCTTAGGCCGTCTCTTCGCCGGAGCCTTCGCTGATCTTGTCTCAACTCCGGTCCCTTCTAGTAGGTCTTGCTCGGTCTCTGACATGTTGCCAGAAAGAAGAGAGTGTTTTTGGCGAGAAGAAAAGGGCCAAACACGTAGTGAAGAGGGAGAAAACCTTTTGGTACAGCTTATGAGAGCTGTTGAAAAGTCCCGCCTTCGCAAATGCTTAGAAACGAACCTGAAACGCTAGCCAATGACGCCATTATGATCTCAATAAATGGAGTAGAGTTAAATGTAAGATCAGCCAGTGCGAAAGCTTTGTACAACGCTCTTGTGTTGAAGAGAAAAACAAAACTCGAAAAACTGTACACTTGGAAAGATATTCTTAATTTAAATGACCAAGAAATTGTAAACTTTGAATGGAAAAAAATCTTCTTCCATCCGTATCTGGTTACAAAGGAGACGAGGCTTCAAACTCTGCAATACAGAATCATCCACAGAGCTGTAACATGCAACAAAGTCTTAAAAAACATGAATATAGTTAAATCTAATAAATGTTGCTTTTGCAATGATATTGACAGCGTAGAACACTTCTTTGTACAATGTAGTAGAACGAATAGCCTATGGCAAGAGGTATTACGAATGATATGTTCTATGAACCATTTAAGATCGACGAAGAATGGTAACCAGATGTTTCTGGAAAGAAATGGAGTAATACTCTTCAAACCTGTCGACATAATATTTGGTATAGAGAACTGTGGTGTAAACGAGAAAATAGTTAATTGGATTGTCCTCCAAGTAAAAGTGATAATACACAGACAGAAATTATTTCATCAAGGTTTTTTGTCGATTAAAATTGTAATAGCAGACCTAATAAATAGAGTCAGAACAGTGTTGTATCAAAACAAAGTGTTGAATGTGCCTAAGGAGTGTAGGGAGGCGTGGAGAAAACTTTTCTCAGACTTAACTAGCATAGAAATATAATCGATATCATCTCTATTTTTTTTAGTGTGGTTTAAATGATAATGTATTAGAAAACACTTTTAATCGTTTCAGCACGGAAGAGGCAAAGGGTGTGATGTAAATTTTGATGTTATCTGCCCAGTAAGAGTGGTTCTTTGTTGAGAGATTGAATAAAAGTGGTTTAAAAAAAAAAAAAATCTACCGTCAATGGGGGTTACTTGAGATATGCGGGGTAACTTGAGACAAAAGGCCTTTTTCAGTACTGTGGGCTGCTTGTGTTCAATTTATTTTTTTTAAATATAAAAATTAGGTACCAATTAAAAAATTCAAATGATTCTTGACACAAATGATTTGTTGAAGATGAATGGAACATACTATTTGAGCATATAAAACGCACTTGAATTTGGGTTGTTTTTATCTGCATTTTAGAGGATACTGTAGAATGTCATTTTGTGTATTTTTTCTGTGATGGTAGACCCAGAATTGTATAATAAATACCATGTGAAAAGATTTTGAGATTACAGTGTAACTATTATTAATCATTTTGATTAAAGTCCTTAATTGTCATCATCAATTAATGGAAGAAAAAGGCACATTGGGGGTAACTTGAGACAGACATGGGGTAACTTGAGACAGCTAAATATTGTGTTTTTTATTTGATTGAGCGCCGATTTGAAGACATAATTAGGACTGAATTAATGTAAAATTGTTAAAAGGATGTAATATAATGATATGGTTCGAAATTCATGCGAAATAATGGCTGCTTTACTGGTAATTAGAGACCGGCCAGGGGAAACCCCCCAGTTTCAAGTAAAACAGATGAAAACCAATCTTGGAAAAGTAAAGATTTTATATGGTAGGGGCCTAATGCAATTTGCCTATGTCTCAAGTAACCCCATGGCATGTGTTGGGTTACTTGAGACATTATATTTTTTAAAATAACTAATTGATAAATTATTATTTTTTTACCCAAAATATCGAGAAAGGTGTGAATCAGTTGATCGAAGATAATGTTTTTAATTCTATGTCTCAAACATGAAAATATCTCAAGTCGTTTACAAAAAACCAGAAAAAACTGTCTCAAGTAACCCCCATTGTCATGGCATTGACGGTACCTCAGTAGGCTACCGGTACCGTTTTCTTTCCTTCAACTAATGGGCCCCTTCCACTGGTCGGAATAAGCCTTAAGGCTGGGTTCCACTGGCCGGCTTCTCTTCCCGCTACTCTTCCCGTTTCTGAAGGTATACCGGAATGGGTGCTATTGGCCCGCTACTTCCACCGCTACTTCTAACGCTACTCAGAAATCTAAGCAGACGACATTTTATTTTCACATAGAAATGGACGCATCAAGTAGCGCGAGGGGTAACGTAGAGTGGTGCCATTGCCCCGCTTCAGCTCCCGCTACTTCCCGCTACCTCCCGCTACAAAGTAGCGGCGCTTCAAATCAAACATGTTTGATCGAAGCGGGGGCACTCTACGCTTCGAAAACGCTCCAAAAGAAGCGGGAAGTAACGTGGCTTTGGAGCGGGAGCCAATAGCACCCATTCCCGTTACTCTCCCGCTTCTGCTCCCGCTTCTTTCAGCAAGAAGCGGGAGCAGTAGCGGGAGAAGTAGCCGGCCAGTGGAACCCACCCTTTACGTCTCAATCGGTTTTCCAAAATCCGATCATTAATTCCGACCTGTTGGTGATATAGCTGTCGGTTCGGTTCGGTTTGATTCTAAAAACCGATCATTAATTCTGACCTGGTGGTGACATGGCATCGGTCCCGTTCGGCCCCAATCGGAACGGAATAGCACCGTCGGAATATTTAAGGCAAACCGAGCGAACCGAAGGGCTAAAAACGATAATCCGACCGGTTCAATTCTCAGCAGTTCGGATCGGTTTTTTCATGCACCGACGTTGCATTCCATTCCGATCCGAGCAGTTGAACAGACCAAAATGTGTAGGTTCGGCTCGGTAGGAATAGTGATAAACCTATGGAAACCTATGAAAACCGATGTGCTTGGTTTCTTATTAAAACCGATTTGGACATAAGGTTATTCCGACCTGTGGAAGCGGCCCATTACCCTAACTTATAGGCGTGTTCCACAGGTCGGAATAAGCCTTATGTCCCAATCGGTTTTTATCAATGAAACAATGCTACGGTTTGCATCGGTTTTGTGCGCACAGGGTGATCGATTTTTTATTCCAACCGAACCGAGCGGAACTGAACCAAGGGTGTGTGCAACTGGTCGGTTCTCATCGGCTCGGAATAAAATAGATTTATTACATCAATTCCAGACCGAAACAGTCCTATTCATTCCGATGGTAAGCACAACTGGTCGGAACGTCTGTTCGGTTCCATCGGTTTCATGAAAAACCGGCCAGAAACCGATGAAAATCAAACAGGTCGGATTATCGTTTTTAGCCCTTCGGTTCGTTCGGTTTGCCTCAAATATTTCGACGGTGATATGGACCCGAACCGAACCGACTGCTATGTGAACAATAGGTCGGAATTAATGATCGGTTTTTTCGAAAACCGATTCATATAAGATTGAAAGTCTTTATCATGGGTACAGTGTAATTATTCGCAGTGTCATGAATTGAATAACACATTCGTCAGAAATTCCCAAACTAGCCACCTGACACTCAGATCGTTGTCATTCAAGTGTTGGTATTGTCAGATTAATAGTATAGGAATAATAATAGCTTTAAGGATGACCGCGGGTATTTCCCAAAGTAAATAGATCAGCCTGATTTTTTCACACTTTGTACTCCAAATCATGCTGATTTCAAATATAATTTTTTTAAGGGGGGTCCCCAGACTAGATTTTTTGCTATTTCCGTTTGAAAATAAAAAGTTATTTAATTAATTTAATATGGCCGTCTATGGAGAAAAGGGCGTTTTTGAAACGTTTTATCCATTTTAAACCATAAATTGTAATTAGAGTTGGCTAATTTTTTAGTATATCATAGTTTAAGGGATATACTTTCTGAAAATAACAAGAAAACGGGTGGTCCCCAGATTACTTTAGGAGCTGGAGGCCCCCAAACTTGACAGTGCAGTGATTGAGAGCTGGACTAGCTTTGAATTTCATGTAAACAAGGTGGCTTACGGTGTTGTAAAACAATAACAAACCAGAAAAAAAACATATACTAATCTGTTCAAAAGTCAGAAGTGTTTCTTTTTAATAACTGAACATCACTAACCTAAGAAATGATAAAAAAAATAAAAAAATATCAACATGGTCAATGTCGTAAAATCCCCGCCGTTTTTGGCAACTGAGAAATACCCGCGATCATCCTTAACACGGAATCATATAATTATGTAGAGTACAGATGACATTAATGTTTTTCTGAGCTTCATAAATAAACTTTCTTAGATTATTAAATTTGTTTTATATGTTAAGCAGTTATACTTACATTTGAATGAATACTATGGAATTATTTACTGGATATTAAAGTTGATCGCTTACAAACAGAAAATATTTAAAACTAGCTGAAAATTACTTACCCAGTCTGTGTTATGGGTACAGGGGATGGTAAGAAGCCATCATGCAGGACAGTTCTCAAACTGCTACGATAGGGGGAGCAGCATTTGAGATCAGTGCACTTCACTATCTGTAGGAGATATTGGCTTTGGCGAACATGTTTGGCTTTCCATTCCTCCGTCAAAGGTGGGGCATTTACATATTTCTCCATATTCTCGTCATTGGGCTCCACATATTCGGTGATTACTGGGAAAGAATCAATGACGGTGCTTCTCCAGACTTCAGCAAGAATCTGGCCAGCCTTGGCAAAGTTCTTTCTCTCCAAATCTTCATCGACGGTCTTGTGTGAAGAATCCAAATGACTACCATATGTGTCATAGGGTAATATTAACCCAGCTAAATCATGGCTTAATGGAGCCATGCGCCTTTCAACAGGATTAAAGGCACTTCTCCCTGGCGCATTTGTGCCTACATAAACTGCATCAAGATTATGCTCCTTGAAATGGTGGGCAAAGACTTTAAGTACTTTTGGGTATCTAGGGTTTTCATCTGGTCCGCCATCAGTTGAAACAATAAGAACTGGCTTAATTCCACCGTTATCTGTCTTGACATGTTGAGCTATAACGTCATCTTCTAACTCAACTATTGAGTTGAAGTCAACCCCATGGCTGTATGCTGTGCTAGAATCATGCTTTCCACTTCTTATGGCAAGATAAGTAGGCCCTGAATATGATAATGCCCTTTCATCACCAATCATATTCTCCTTTATAGAGCAAAATGCATACACCGATGGTATGAGTTTATGGCGTTCTGCTATGACCCAGTCATGGTCTGGAAGTGTGACTCTATATTCCAGAGACATCAGTAAAGGAGCTTGTTTATTAGCTGCAGTGATCCCTATAGGGACTCTCGCTTTGTCATCTTGACTGATAAAGATAGCATGTTTTGGGCCAATAGTTGAAGCTAACTGATGTAAATACCTCAGTGTTGCTGCAGCAAATCGTGAATCCATATGACTTTTGTGAGTGCTAGTTTCTGCTTTTTTCAATTTTACTGGTACAGTGTTAATATGTCTCTTTCCCTCAGTTGTGTTCCACCTGTGAGGTACCAGACGAAGGTAAGTGGCGCTCCGACTTATGGAATATCCTGCAAGGTTTAATTCATTTGTCAGATCATCAAGAGTCCTAGCCAAACGAATATTCTCGCTTCTCCTTTTCTCATCGGCAGCTCCTCCAAGCTTTGCTATTTCTTTTATTGTCTCCAGTAGTCCTTCTTGATTTTCTTCTATTGAAGGTCTTCCAGCTTTACTCCTAGGTGGATTTAGGCCAGCGTCCAGCAGTTTGTCAGAAAGGACTTCAAGTTTCCTCTTTTGTTTCTCACGAGCTTTTTTTTGACGCTCAGCAGCCTGTCGCAACTGTTGAATCTTTTTGTTGGATTCCTTTAGGGTTTTCCTTAGATTAATAAGGTCTGGGGCTAATCCAGAATGGATGAGATTTTTCATTGGGGAGGAATTATTTAAACTAAATAATTCCCCGTCATTAAACGAAAGTAAAGTATTGAGACCTGAACCCGGAAGTACAACACCCTGGTGGGACTTCCGCTTCCGCCTCCAGGCTCTCGGCCACTTCTCCATCTCCTCCAGGCGTGAGCGCACGTATTTGAAAACTGACCAGGCCCATCAAGTGATGGCTGGTGACATGACCAGGAACAGGACCGGTCAAAGAGTAAACTACCGCAAGTTGGCGGACGTAGAGGAGGAACTGCAAACTCCAGTCAAAGTTAAGCCTAATAAGAAACAGTCCAAGAAGAAAGTAACTATCGAGGACATGGAGGAAGACAACGAGAACCACGAGGGTCCACTTGACCACGAGGGTGACCACGAGGGTGATCATGGCCACGAGGGCCAAGAAAGACATGAGGGCCTGCTGCCCCACGAGGAAAAGCCGACTCCGCGAAAGGCGAAACAGGCTTCCTCAAAACAGAAAGAAAGGAATACTACCACAAAAGTCGTCGACAAGTTTTGTGACACCATCCTGGAGATGTCCAGAGTCCAGTCAACCCCGAGCACCCACCACACTAGGGAGACTGCTTCCTCCAGGCCGCGTGAACCTAAGCGCCCTCGCCGCCCAACCAAACCCAAGCGAAAACGGGCACGCTATTCATCTTCCGAGTCCGATGATGACACATACAGTGACACCAGGTCACAATCGAGCTATACATCCTCCAGTGCCCCCTCCCCTCCTACCAAGAAAAGGAAAAGGAGGAAAAAGCACAAAAAGAACAGGAAGACACTCGCAGAGATGAGACACCCATTCCGTAACTACTCCACTGACTCATCGTCCTCATCCGAGGACAGTGAAGTCCTTCCATCCCCAAGACACATCAAACGGGCACATAAACACCAGCGCTTGACCACCAGGGCCCTGGAGAGGCAGTACAGTGGGCGATCAAAAACAAAAGGTAAAAAAGCAATGATTCACACACCAGAAAATTCACTACCCCATGATCTTGCCACCCGCCTCAGAGACGAGAAGCGGGACATAACCATAAACGAATACTACTGTGGCTTTGCGGCCATGTGTGCTATGAAGGCCCTTGAAGCTTCTACCCTACAGTGTATGCTAAAACACCTATCAGAGCTGGGGGAGGACGTGGCTGTGCATAGCTGGACGGGACCCCTCCTCTGGTCTCAAACGGTAGTGGATAATGTTCTAGACCACAAAATGAAATGGAGAGACCTACAGTCAATTCAACAGCTCAGGGCTAAGATCAGCTGGAATCATCGCCCATCGTCCCTGATCAAACCAAAGGAGAAGAAAGGTGCAATCTCAGTCCCCTGCCCCTTCTACAACTCAGAGGAGTGCTCGCTATCTGACAGCCACACCGAGGGAGCCATCTCTCTTCTCCACTGCTGTGGATACTGCTATTATAACACTCGTCATAAGCAGTTCTTCCACACTGCCAAAAGCTGCAATAATAGGAGGACAAACACCAACAGAGAGTCCTCAGGAGCACAGAACAACGACCGCTACGGTAAAGGCAAACGTGACTGGCAGAGTAACTACAAACCCCAGGGTACGTCGACTCCGTCAGGCTCTGGAGGCAACCGCTCCCCAAAAAACTAGCTCCACTGACCGGCCCACGGTCAGACCAAAAACGTGAGTCCAATAGCCCTTCTACAATAGCCTTTATTCCCAACTACAATGCCAAACATACCTGCATCGCTTCTCGCATAAACCAACGTGCCAATACACACACAACCGGAAGTGTCTGCCATGCTGCCTCACTACCGGAAGTAAACAAACAAAATGGCCGCACCACTTCCGCCCAACTGGAAAGTGCAGTCGTGTACAACAACTGCAGTGCTAAGCTAGCCCCGATACAACACCAGGAGATACCAAAAACAACCCCAGTGTCTATTAACAACTGTTCTAGTGTAAACCCAGTGTTGATTCCGCCGATCAATGCCAAAGTGTCGATTCCAGGAGGAATTACCTCGACTCGGGCCCCAGTCTCACCGATTGTCGCTCACTCAGTCACCAACGAGCTAGCAACACAACACGAACAGTCGGAGCAACCTAACGAGATCCAAGCATTCGAAATCGATCTACTCACAACTGAAGGTAAATCGATAATTGACTCACTATCCAGTATAAACAGCCAAGTCTCACCAGAGACCCCACCGCCGAACTATAACTTTGACAACTATTCCAAATGGCCATTCCCTTCACTATCGCTACCGCCAAGCATGGCCACCATCTATGAGGCAGTGAGGGGGGAAGGCCTTCCCAACTGGAGAGGAGCAAAAGTCATTCTACCCTCCAATATGGTCATCTCAGAGTGGGAAAAAGTGGCTACGGGACACGAAGATGATCCAACAATCTTTAACGGAATATTATATGGCTTCCCACTACAATACATGGGCGGCCCTCCGCCACCCCAAGCCTCCAAGGCAAACCACCCCTCTGCTATAGCATATCCATCGGCTATCAATGATTATCTTCAGAAGGAGTGTTCACTCGGAGCTATGGCAGGCCCGTTCACCAGCATACCATTCGTCCCGTGGTGCCACCATAGCCCCCTCATGACACGTCCCAAGTCGGACCCAGCAAGTCGCCGAATCATCGTTGATCTCTCCTTCCCGGACGGGGGGATAAACAAATGGGTTCCGAAAAACTACTATAACAGACAGCCGGCCGTCCACAATCTGCCAACGGTCACAATGGCTACACAGCTCATCAACAGCCTAGGGAGGTCGGGGGTCATCATGGCGGTCCTCGACCTCTCAAGAGCCTACAGACACTTTAACATCTGCCCACTAGACTGGCCACTACTAGCCATATCACACGAAGGCAACACATATGTTGACAGAGCTCTACCGTTCGGCGCACGCCTGTCAGCATATATCATGCAAATGGTCGCGTCATTTATTGTGAGAGCCCTTGCCTCACAGGGAGTAGTGTCATTAATGTACTTAGACGATATAATACTGCTGACACCCGACGCAACCACGATGACTCGCAACTTCGACATAGCTAGGTCCCTCCTAACATCCTTGGGTCTTAAAATTGCCGAAGAAAAGACTCAGAAACCCTCCACGTGTGTACAGTGGCTGGGTATTGTGCTGGATACCAACTCTAACACAATGTCGATCCCGACCAACAAACTGGCCGAAATAAAACACTGTTTGGCGCAGGCGGCCAGTCGCAAGGTCGTGACAACTAAATATATGCAGAGCATAATAGGTAAAATAGCTCACCTGGCTAAAGCTGTGGCACCAGCCACACTCTTCATGCAGAGACTCCTCACAGCATTAAGGGAAGCGAAGGGAGGCTCAATCTTCATATCAAACGCCATCAAAGCTGACCTAGCTTGGTTCAACCGCTTTACACCAGCCTATAATGGAGTCTCCATCATACCATCGACCGTAGTCACAACAACAATATGGGCCGACGCGTGCCTCACAGGTGGGGGTGCGACTAACGGCACAGAGTACTTCTCATACCAGTTCTCGAGGCTGGAGACAACAAACAGAAACATCAACCACCTCGAGGCCCTGAACTGCCTAGCTGCAGCTAGAACACTAACATCTTCAGCTGACAGAGGAAAGATTGTCCGCATATGCTGCGATAACCAGGCCTCAGTGGAGGCATACAAGGGTGGTAAACCGAGAGACCAAACCCTAGCCGCATGTGCTAGAGCCTTCTGGTTCCTAGCGGCAGAAAGTGAAATAACTTTCAAGTTCGCCCACATACCGGGGGAACTAATGGAGCTCCCTGATGCCCTATCAAGGCTCCATACCGCACCAAAATATAAACAAATAGCAGATAAAATAATTACACAACTCCATCTGAAGCCTACCAAATGTGAAACAAGTGCCTTTAACATCTCTCATTTCTTCTAGGCAAACTCCAACGTGGCCTGGAGCAGAAGGCAATAAGGAGGAGAATCCAGTCACACAGGCCGGGCACGAATGCCAACAGAGAATCGGCGGTCCGACTTTACATCTCGTTCTCCCTGGCCCTAGGGCTGGACTACGAGAAGCCAACGCCCTCGAACATCTGCTGGTACCTAGAGTACCTGGCAGACAACAACTTAAAAATAGGCTCCATCGTTAACAACTTGTCCTCCCTTAGGACGTTCTTCAGAATGTCCAGGCTCGATGTCAGCCCTCTGTGCGACCTGGATGTAGATCTAGCTGTTAAGGGCCTGCAGCTCTCCTTGAGACACACCCCTTCCCCAAAGGCAGCAGTGTCTCCCATGTTACTAAGGAAATGCCTCAAAGCCGCAGACTCACTGCAGTACAAGCACCAAGTCAAAGCAGCAGTGCTGCTTATGTTTATGGGATTTCTTCGCCAATCAAATTTATTCCCACCGACAGTGAAAGCATACGATCCGTCAAGACACCTCACACGAGGGGATGTGTCCCTACAAGAAGGGGGAGTGTCCCTTAAGCTCAAGTGGAGCAAAACAATGCAAACATCGAGAACACCGGTCGAAATCTACCTACCTCAGAAAGAGGGAGATGAAATATGCCCGCGCAGGGCCATCGCTACTCTACTCAAAGTGAACAAAGCAAAGAAGCAAGCAGCCCCACTGTTCTCCTACGAGGACGGTAAACCGATGACTACCACGTTCATGAGGAAACAATGGGCCCAGGTAGTCACAAATGTGGGGCAAGACCCCCAAAAGGTCTCTATGCACAGCCTCCGGAGGGGCGGCGCGTCGTACGCATACCACCAGGCAGGTGCCTCCCTCCAGGATATCATGGCACACGGAACCTGGACATCCGATGCCGTGAGATCATACATACGACCTCTGAAAACAACCAGAACCTCAGTGCATAGTGCTCTCAAGGCCCTATGAAAGGTTTTGGGTCATCTGAGGCTCTGAAACAAGTGACAGAACAATATGTGAACTCTTCAGCTAATACCTGGGATGTGTGTGTGGCCTTACGGCCCGACATCCATTACTACTTCTTCATATATACATTTACCCCACAACGAATTAATAAATCCTATCAAATCAATTTATGTCTTGACTGTTTAATGGGGGAGGAATTATTTAAACTAAATAATTCCCCGTCATTAAACGAAAGTAAAGTATTGAGACCTGAACCCGGAAGTACAACACCCTGGTGGGACTTCCGCTTCCGCCTCCAGGCTCTCGGCCACTTCTCCATCTCCTCCAGGCGTGAGCGCACGTATTTGAAAACCCGCCCACCTCCCTACAAACAATTTATAAATAAACAATAACTAAAATCTCAAGAACTGAGAGGGGTCATCTGAGGCTCTGAAACAAGTGACAGAACAATATGTGAACTCTTCAGCTAATACCTGGGATGTGTGTGTGGCCTTACGGCCCGACATCCATTACTACTTCTTCATATATACATTTACCCCACAACGAATTAATAAATCCTATCAAATCAATTTATGTCTTGACTGTTTAATGGCGAGTATTTCATGCTCAAGTTTCGAAATATTCTCTGTTTCTTTTTCTTGGGCAGGGCATTCCCTGACATGTTCCCTTTCAGACTTTCTCTCCACTCTAATTGCTTCCTTCGGTTCCACTCGTTCTTTCTCATCTACACTGGAAGAATCTTCTTTTTGTTGACTCAATGTAGGGCCTACAAGTCAAGTTAAGAGATAGTACCATTAACCAAAGTATTTACTCATTCTTTTGATATATCATTTTATAACATACGTTATGAACAGTTGGGGACATAATCATGGCAAATTAAAACCAGTGTGAACGGAATAGAAATACTAGGCTATACTTAGACATGGTTAAAGTTAAAGGTAGGTTTTTCCTGTCTAGGTCTTCTACAGGACCAGCTTCCTCAGTGGAAAACACATTAAAATGTTATAGCAACGCATTCAAGCTTGAGCTAAATTATGCTAAATCTTAATCTCATAATTATTGACCATTCTGCCTCCTTTGCAAAAGTAAATCGAAGAGGTACAAAATATTTTGACTTGATTAGCTTGAGGGGTATTTTGGGGGCATGGGGGGTGTGTGATTCAAGGAAATGCGGTATATCTGACATAAGGATCCAGCTGAAACTGTGATCTTACCAATCGTTTTTGCCTAGTTAGTTTAAGTTAAATTTACCACAATTAGAAGCACTTTCTATTGTACAATTTTATTGTACAGTTTTGATGTGTCACAAGATCATAATTTGTCAAAGATATACTGGTCGAAATAAATCATTTAAAATGCAAAGGCTTATTGGAGGCATGGCAACTACTATACTAGCCTATGCATGCAACTGGCATCTCTGGACTCTGTTGGCATCATAGAGCGTAAAATTAATTTTGTTTATAGCTCTCAAAGGGTAGGCCTACTGGCATGCTACTGTACATATAGCTTTGTGAGCCCAGCTTAATACTTAATACTAGGCTTTGGATTGGAGCCGATTCAGATAGGGCGGCTAGGTTTGCTGTAGTTTGTGTAGAGTTGTAGAAGTTTCTAACCCCTAACGAAGACAATAAAATCACTCTTTAATATCTTATCGTCCTATGTGTTACCTTAAAAGTAGTGGATGGAAGCCAATTAATGCACAGTAGGCAATGTTTTCATCACCCTCACTAGGACGACGCTGTCAGCGGCCATTTTTCATCGACTTCTGTCCCTGAGCATCACTGCGCATGCTCAAAAGGAAGTAACATTTGTAAACAAAAGCAGACGACACAGCTGATCACGTTTTGCTCGGAAGCAGACGATTGCTTTTTAGAACAACTGCAACCACCTTTGTTTTACTATGACCGAGGCCATTTTCTCAAGTTTGGGCCTGCCTTACTGCCTGAGGCCAGAACAGAAGGCGGTGATCACTTTTTTAGCTGAGGGGGAGAACGTTTTGGCCATTCTTCCCACTGGATATGGGAAGAGTGACTGTTTTGGTCTATTCCCGAGGGTGTGGGCAAAGGTAAGCAATTCACTTCTAATGAAGCATATGTTATAAAAATAATTGAAGTTGATTCAGGCTCCCAGATAAAACTAACCACCATGACGTTTCTCTATGATCCTATGTTAATATTATTTTATGAGTATACATGTGATATAGGCCTAGCACTGGTAATGGTGATGGGTCTTTTTTTTGGACAGAGAAGGTGGATGCAGCTAGTTTTGTCTTGACAGTAATGGTGATAGTCTTTAGCTCATGCAAATTGTTTAGCCCATCGTTAACGTTTATGATTTGCCCAAGGTCTAAAATCATATTCTTATTCTCAGCAGGTGTAAATGTTAGGCATACCATAGGCCTGTGGTTAATTATACTATATTTTTTTTTTTAATTATTTGCTCAACCTATGACTAGATAAAAAGGCATAATTATTAAATCGGATCTTAAGCTACGATCTCTGAATGGTTTTTATTGAGGGAATTATATCAGGGAGGGGCCTACTGTCGTGCAAAGGGGTGGTAGGATATAGCCTAAAGGCAAATGGGAAGTGCCAGAATAATGACTAATGAATAAGAATAACCCAATATGTCAATGTGTGCGAGGTTGTAATTAGGATAACATGAAACTTATCAACATGTCTTAAGATGCATTAATATCGATAGATATTCAAATATGACTTGATATGATGGTGTAATGATACAATAGGGTAACAGAGACTTAACTCAATGGATATCAAATTTTTCCAGGATGATAGAGTAGGTATTTACAATGAACCTACTATATCACTTAGTGAGTTATATTGTGTTCGATGTATATGCTGGTTGAGCTTATTTTTCCCCATAGACCCCATTAGTAAAATGACATTTGTACTGCAACTAAATATAATATCTAAGAACTAGGACCAATGCTTTGTATATCTATAGATGCAGTGTGCAAACACAGGACCAATGGCACTGGTCATTTCCCCATTGAAAGCTCTAGTCAATGATCAAGTGAGTAAGTGGAATGCCAGGGGAGTGCCAGCCACAACACTGAGCCCCCAAACCTCATATGAAGGTAGGTGTAGTTGTTGATCTTCTCATTGTTTATCCTTTGATATGATATGACCAGGTTCTATGGAAACAAAGTAAAAGAAAAACAAAATTTCCTCTCCTGTTAAAAACGAATTAATCAACAAAATCCTAAGTCAAAGGTTTCGAATTCAGCTGACATCTTCCACATTAATCAGATAAGATACATATTTTGTGGTTGTATTGCCATGCAATGTGTGAGATTTCCATATACTACTTACTAGTTTGTTATTTATGGCATGTGCAATGCTATGGTTAAATCTTGAATATTATGTGTGCATATCGAAAAACTAACAAAAAACGTCCTATAAATTTCATATTTACTTACAGGACTAATTCTTATTACTTTTAATTTAGAGATACTCTCCGGGAACTTTGAGCTGCTATTTGCATCCCCTGAGGCCATCCAGACTGAGCAATGTTGGACGTTGCTAACTAAGATTCGGCGGAGGGTCTGTCTACTAGCTCTGGACGAGATTCATTGCCTGGCAACATGGTAAGTCTAGTTATTATTATTTGATTATTATTGTATTTGATGAAGCAACGACCCTCTTCTAGCTAAAATGTGCACCATGCACGTTCTTCATGTTGAGCTAATTAGTGAGATCAAAGTGTGTGACAAGATCACCTCCTGAACGCCCAAGACATTGATTTTTGCGTTGGGCAGGTAGATTTTTAATCTACATGTTTTTCGGACAGGTAGATTTTTGTTGACTAAACTTTGTCCCCATGTATAGTGACCGTTCTCAAGGTTATTCCTATTTCGAATAGTAGAGCATTGTCTTGTCCCATGAATCATCAAATCGAACATTGTAGTTTAATGTTATATATATACTTCTCTCCACCCCGCCCCTTAATATGTAAACATCAAATATTCATTAATAACTGCTGATAAATTACATTAATGTAAATGGTATTGGAAAATAGGGAACAATATTATAGTAATCCCGAGATAATAGAAAGATTACGACCAAACACTAAAGGAATAACAAAAAAGCTTATAAGCTTCTTAACAGGTTGTTCTCATGAGTTGTCAATGTATAAATGTTCTACTATTCAGTACTGAAGATACATTACTTCTTGAAATACTTAGAATTCGCCGACTCAATATTTTAAGCAAGATCATACAATTTAAGAGTACAATATTATGCTTGAATACTGAATCCCTCAAAGAAATCACAATGGACGTTAATTTTGCACATCTAAAATAGGCAACTGTAGTATCAATAAGCTTATTAAATTTTGATTCTCATGATTTTGGACTTACTTCGAGATTAAATAGGATCCCATTGGGCCTGGAAAGACCTTGAATTTTAAAAATCGACTTGGAAATCAAATGGGCATTTTGCTCCAAACCTTGAAGGGCCTGGGAAATCATTATATGGGCCTTGAATCCTGTTGGGATATATCATTTTTTAAAGGGCCTTGAATTTTTTCGAAGATTCTGTTTCTTACTTTAAACTTTCACCCACAGAATGACTCTTGAAGTACAAGTTGGAAAATGGTGATTGTTATACAATATGAATTTCAAACTTGCTGAATAGATTATTGGCCTATGGAAAATAATATCTACAACCCCTCGGTCCCGTCATTAAAACTATGAAAGATTGTTGTGGAAACTCATTAAAATAGGCCTGGAAGTGTCTTAGATCTATGTAATGGCTAAACATTTACTGTTAAGATTGGTGAAGTATGATGACGCACATATTTCCCATAGGTTTCCCCTCTAGCTAACAGAAAAATATTGAACTTATAAACTTTAAAATGGCTAGAATACATTTGCAACTATTTAACCTCAATATTCATACAAGGAACGAATGGGCGAACATGTTATAACCATGCGTAATGTACTGTGTACTTTGCTTTCAGGGGTAGTTCCTTCAGGCCAGAGTACCAGAAGGTGCCAGACCTGAGGGCTCTTTTTTCTGGGGTGCCTGTTCTAGGACTAACAGCCACTGCTACCACGGCCCTTAGAGACGAACTCTGTGACACCCTAGCCCTATCCTTTAGACTGGTATCAAAAGTACCAGATAGGTGATTATGAATATCAATATCAATTATGAATATCAATATTTGTTGGTATAGAATCACAAAAAAAAGTGAATACTCTAAAAATGCTGTTTAGATTAAGTTGATAGTTGCATTTTATTCAAATGGGGTTCTGAGACACTCACATTTTTACTCTTAAGTAGACATTATAGCAAGATTGTGACTTAAATAAGTAACATAAAATCTCTGGGTAAATCAAGGAATATGGATGGAATTTCCAAGCCAATCATTCAAATCGATAGTACAAAGTAGAACAGATGACAATACCCTTGATTTTTATGTATAGCGTTAGACAGAAAATTTAAAAGCATACTTTCAAAAATGTAGTTCTACAATGACGGGACACTTTGGAAATGTACTAATCTCCAACAGAAAGTTATATTCTCAGTTGCAACAACACAGAGGGATTACATTATGCATTTCTTTATAATAAAAACAACACTGATTAAGATCACTGTAACCAGGTAGTAATTTGGCTGTAAGCTGAAATAAATGTTTTAAAATTTTGCAGTATTTATTAGGCTTATAATTAATATTGGCGCATTTCAGACATATGCTCCCCTTCAACACCTTGAAGATATAAATGAATAAGTTATTAATAGAATAATATATTGCAGGCCCAACATCCACCTGTCCATAGTGAGGACAGATAAAGAATTTGAGGA
The DNA here is from genome assembly GCA_942159475.1 of Sthenelais limicola. Taxonomy (NCBI): domain Eukaryota; kingdom Metazoa; phylum Annelida; class Polychaeta; order Phyllodocida; family Sigalionidae; genus Sthenelais; species Sthenelais limicola. Next base: position 106,673,958 of record OW804096.1, on the reverse strand, counting down.
TGCAATGGCCGAATACCTTCACATTCTACAGGAGATGGGCCTAAAGGCCCCAAAAATGCTTATATATGCCAGGTAAGATTACTTTTTATGAGGCGAATTTGTTATACCAATTTACACCAGCACACTATCAATTGATTTAAACTACCATCATAAAATTAAAGGTAATGAATTAAGTCATACTAAAACTATTGCTTTCCTTCTGTGTCTTGTTAAAATTACTGCGGAAATTTACAAAAATTCAATAAAATGTTTTTCAGTCGACCTAATGTAGCGTTTATTTGTCATTCACTAGGTTGCAGTATCTATGGAATATAGTTCTCGACCTAAGGCAGTTTAAGCTCCATAAGCACAGATATATTATTATACATGATGTAATATGTTCAATTGATCGCAACACACTGGCTTCAGTATACTAAAGCTGGTAACAGCCTTGGCAAGAGAACTATATTTCATCTATCCGACCTATATCTCGTGTATAATGAATAATAAAGAGGTCCCCCTAGTGATTTGATTGATCTAAAATATATATTTAATTAATAACAGTGGACTGAGAACTATTTCGAATAGTACAGGAGGAACTACTTAACTAATAAGAAGGACGACGACAAAGAAACACCTTTGTTTCATGTGTGGTTCACTGCTAATGAACGAAAATCAATGTGATTAAGTCTGTATGGACTTGTATATTCACCACCAATTATGCCCCTCATCCTCCAACGCTTGTAAAACCTATCTAGCACAATTTATGAGGGTTGTTGTGTGGAAGTATTTACTACAGGGTCTCTGCACTTTTTGTGAGTTTTTTCCAGGCTCTTTTCACTGGGTTTATTTAAAGGAACACCAGGGATTGTAATTATTGTTGTACGTCGGCCAATTAGCCAAGTTTTATATTCAGATTCACAGTTTTTAACTTTTACATTGGGACTTACTCAGTGTATGAAGTGAAAGGGTGAGTCAGTGGAAAGCATACACTATACAGTCAGAATCTGACCATTTTAATTAAGGCCATTAATAGATTTCAACATGATACAGGACTTTCAAGGCCCTTCGATCAACCAAAACATTCATTTTCCAGACTTTGAATATATTTTTTCCAAATTCAAGCCTCTTCCAACTCCTGTGGAGACCTTGTTATAAATGATAATTATTACAACATACATTTCAAAGGCTACACATTGTAGATCTCTCCCATATAAAAGCTGTAGGCCATCACCACTGATTTAGTTGTCTATTTTTACCTAATTCTCCATACCTAATGATTGGTGAATACATAAAGCTGGGTACAACAACCATTTAATCAGGAATTAATAATCAGGTAAAATAGCATTATGGCCACTGAGGTTCATTATTAATCATGTATGATGTAGAGAGCCATTGTTATTTATTATAAATGGACCTCACTTAATAACTACCCCTAGCCCCTCCCGAAACTCAGTCATCGGCTTGCCACATTTTGAGGTTACAAAGTAATTTTCATCATTACATTTGATACCTATTCTAATTCATCTACTTAAAAGGACAATCGACAGTGTGGCAGATTTATGGGGGAAGATCACGTTCTTCCTCCAAGAAGAGGGCAAGGATGCACGCAGTAGAACAGTCGAAATGTACCACTCAGGAACCGAAGAACAACATGGGGCTTACATTCTCAATACATTTACAAGTCCTTCCTCACACATAAGGTGTATTGTAGCCACCGTAGCCTTTGGGTTAGGGGTGTCTGTGCCCGACATCCATGATGTCATACATTGGGGACCTCCTTCCGATATTCTCACATATTGGCAAGAGGTCGGAAGGTGTGCAAGGCACCTTAATACAGGAGAGGCTGTGATGTTTGTTCCGAGGGGCACAATGAATAAAAGATTCATCAATAACGAGATGCTAGAGCTTGTAAGAAACGCTCTAGCTAATAGTCAGTGTATTCGGCTTATGGCATTGAGTCACCTTAGAATGGACAATGAAATGGCACAAACTGTAGGTAAAAATCAATATTGCTGCTCAGTCTGTGATGCAATAATGGATTAAATACATTGTCCACTCAATGCCATAATCTGAATACACTGAGCTTGTGTTCTATATATGCACGCCAACTTAAGGACTGCACTTTGTTGCCCACTTTTTATTTAAAAGCGTAAGGCAGATTTTTGCTCCTTGGAATTCCCGAGTTTTCTTTATAGTTTTCTCTATTTGCTTCATCAATATTTGTTTCATCAAGCTGGACGTATTGTGGCTAAAATCCAACATGTTCGATAAATCCCTTGTGAGGTGAAATGGTGAGAATCACCTCCTTCCTCTAGGTAATAATATTACTTTAACATCAACATGTAAGCATGTAAGTGAATGTAAGAATGTTGGGGGAAACTACTCAAACGTTCTTTATTCTATTATTTATTTTTTATTATTTTTAGAGACTTACTGTAGGAATGCAACACACATATGGTTGCGGGAGTAAATAGAAAAACTTTTGTTTGCTATGAGTAACAAATAATATTTACTATTTAGATGTAGAAGTTGTTGGAAGAACTATCCCTGACAGAGACGAGAGTCCTATTTTCATTTAGACCTTACATCAGAATGAAAATAAATTATCAATATAGCCTATGTATATATGGCCATTTCCACCAACTGGACGACTTTTTCAGATACGAGGGAAGGCAAACATAACTTAAAATCGTGAAATTCTTTAAAATTGGGCCTAAAAAAATACCTTTGACATTGACCTTTGAATATGACTTTTAGTGGTCACAATAAATTCCCCATTTTTTGTTTATGCGATACCTCTCATAAATATTATGTTCCATCCATATTGTGTCATCATAGTGGATATTGCAGGTAGAATACGTTTGTTATTGATTAAATTAAATAAAGTATTATTTTTAACTTCTTTTTCAAACATGGATAATTGAATCCAAATATTCGAAATATCAGAAGTACATGAAAGGGCCAAATCGTAGTAACCTTATAAGCTATCCCAGCTGTTATATTGAAGATAACACTGACACACCAGTAGGGTAATTGCAACTAGGATTAGTGGTTTAATTATACAAACCAATTTAATTTATAAAACCATGCTCATATATTCACAAAATAGACGGATTTACTGGGGGCGAATGCGCTCCCATCTGTCCATTGTGTCTGACAAATTGGTCAGTTTCCTGGCGAAGAGTTCTGGTGATTTTATCACTTTGTCAAAACATAAATGTTCTAATCCCATATGGTGACGTGGTGGAATATAATCAAAAAGTGCATCATTCTTGAACTCCTCAGTAAATGTGCGCACTTGGTCGTGATGCCAGTTCTTGTGGTCAAATCTTTCCTTGGCAGAAAACTCTCCCAGACCAACTGAGGTAAACAAAGAGTCTATATGCTGGCCAAAAGCGCCCCCGAATTCTGCACATCTTGCGACTTGCTCTTCTGTAAGATGTCCTTTAGATCTTTTCAACATTGCTGAAATATGAATAATTTCAGTCATAGTTTTCCAGCATCTTATAATTCTTTATATTCTTGAGGACTCTTCACATAATTCAGATTGACGCAAACACCACTATCATATAAGATTAGGTAATAAGTTTGCTATTTACTAAAGAATTACAATATGTCAAAGGCAGATTTAACTTTAATTTGAATAATGCTATAAATAATTTGGTACAAATATCCTAGGATATTAAATTTTCCACCCGATTTTATAGAATCCCCTTAGTATTGGATGTAATAATTATAATCTGTCCATATGTTATACAGATGGTTACAGAAAGATGTTAGAGTTATATAGGGCACAAGGAAATGTTTTGTTGTTTTTCTTTGTGTCGTTAATGCATTGAACATACCTTTGAAGTCATTATTCAAGTGCTCATTGACCAGGTCTAGACCAATGTTACCGCCATGGATCCCACGTATGTTCGCCACACGATTCCATATAAGGTCATACCTTATTCGCTCAGGCTGAAAGCCATGGGCACCTGTGAAAATGAGTGAAGAGTTGTAGATACAGTAATGTTTTCATTTGGAGTTAACATACCATGTACCTTTTAAAGTAGACGTATTTATTTGTGCCTACAGCTGTCTTTACACTGAAGTATGTTAACACCTTAGGATACATGATTTGTTGGTAAAATGTTGTCTAAGATTATAGTTGATATTGTGTGTTTAGCTATGAGTATGAGACAAGTTATTTACGTTCTGCCTCAGAGGATTAGAGTGAATGGTGAGTTGTTCAAAATGGTAGTATGAATGTAGTACTGATTCGACTTGGAGCTAGTACAAGCTCATGGAAAAACATAGAAATTATTTATATGCATTCAGATCACCGAACCTAATCAATATTAGTAGGAAAGACAAACCTACAAAATACTGTACATCATAATATAATTAGGTAATGGTGCAATGCGCATTAGGATACAGTAAATCTGTACTCTAATACATTTTTATGAAATTTTTGATATTGTTGTTTGTTATCTCTTAGACTATTATTTATTAATGTTACTAATAATACAGGGAGCACCATGTTATTGTAACTCTGTAATCTAGTAAATTGTCAACAACTAGGTAATACTATTTCGTATAAATTAATTTACTTACGATGTTTATTGATGATATTGACTCCTAATGATAATAATAATAATAATATAAATTTGCAACAATAAGTAAGTTGTCGTTACTCAAATCATATCTGTTTCTTTGTTTCTATTTTTATATTTAGTATTATACCAGGATCCCCTATTTATATTTCATAAGTATATTTCAGAAGAGTTCATAATGTTCCTATATCGCTGTTTACTATGAATACACATGTACATCCAAATCAATTTTTATATGTATCTGCGAAAAAAGTCAGTATCAATATATCTTACTTGCAAGGAGGTAGTGAGCAATGATGACATATTTGTAGTGGTTAAGCTGATAGAACTGGATGAGGTTCATTTTCCAATGGCTAAGCATAGCAGGTCCATCGCCCTCTCGTACAGCATCCCTTTGGGCCAAATGAAACAACCCCTCATGCATCAGGGCTTTTGTGTGGTTAAGCACTAAGTCATCATTAAGTGACCCTAGAGCACACTCATCGCTACAAAACCACTCATCTAAAAGTGAAATGTAAACATAAGAAATACACCAAACTGATATTATTAATTTAACCTTAATTGCTTTAAGGGACTAGTTATTTCAAATTGAAGCAAAATCGAAACCTAGTGAAGGCCAAACAATTTCTGCTGAACCAAGAATTTGCTATAATTGTAATTAAAAACATCAGAAATTATAGGGATTATTTTTTTCTGGAAATATTTAAATGAAACAACATGGGTAATAGTTTAAACTTGCCTGGGATATCTCCAGACATTCTCAAACAAGATGTATGGTACCATTCATTCCTGATGCACTTTGAGGCCCGCGAACACTGCAGCATTAAACCACCCAGGTTTTTTTTACAAAAGCAGTATATGTATGAACCACTTGTTCGGCAACTCTCAGAGCAGAAAAACTCTTCATCTGGTCCAGGTGGATCTGAAACAGTGAGATATACAGGTGCTATCATCAGAACTTAGCAAATCAATTAATTGTCACAGGGGGTTGGGTAGAAGCTGTATATATATAGGCGACCTATACTTGCCCGCCTGTAAACTTTTTTCTAATTAGATGTGGTGAACTACCAAAAGAAAGCTATAATTGTTAACAGTAAACCACTGCAACAGTAATCTGAAACACTGTTACTAGTACACTGTTCCATGTTATATATAATTCTGAGGGTGGCCAAGTACTGACAGCCATTGCATGCATGGTGTTGGCAGGCAATGGGAAGGAAATTAGTTTAAATTGCCCACCCTCTAACCACCAGACAGGAGGACAGCCACTCACTTTTGTACAAGGAAGCACATTAATACTCATCCAACAGTAAATATAAGCTTAAACCTCACCCAATTCTAGTTGGCTAATGCGGGAAGAAAATAATGATGGCAACTATATAGGTCTATAAACCTGGGAACTATATGTTGATTGATCAGTTGTTACGAACGAATTTGTTTGCCCTTCATTAAAATTGCAACATTCACATAATAATATGAGATAGGGTACATGGGTCAAATTATCATACCATTAAGATCTGCACATTCAACATGAATGAATCGGAGTTCACATTGATTACTCTGGCATCTGATCAAAGGGCCCCGATCCCCATTGTCGTCACAGCACCTGCGCACTTCCCCATTCTTCATAGCAGAGGCAATGGTGTCAATATCTTCTTGTTGATAAGGTTGCCAGCAGAAGTCAACAACTTTTTCAGACAACTGCTGAAGCCATTTTAATTTTTCAGCAGTTGTTGCGTCTGTGGGATATGACGTGGGGACAGAATCGATAGAGTCCATCCCTTCTAAAACCATTGACAACAGGGAAACGTGGGCCTCAGTTGAAAACTGAAATAAGTTTAATAAAACAGTTAAAGTGGTATACAGAATTGTGTTCAATCAATATAAAAAATTATGTATTATTTCGTTCAGCTCAATATTTGAACAGATGAGCACCAAATGGTCGTCATATGTCTCTAAAAAGGTTTCTTTGCAGTCCTCGAAAATACTTAATCTGAGGTGATTTTCTATATTTCTATCAGGTTCCCAAAAAGGAAACACATGGGAAATATGCCAGTTTTCTTTATATCTAAAAACTTAACTAGAAGATAAATAATATGCATTTTAGGCCTTAAAAACACTAAATAAATTAAGAAAGGGACACCAATTTACTGCAATAGAAAATACTTCCAGAATGACATCAAATGCCTATATATAATCTATTAACCAACATACCTGAACCATATCCCACACATGTTGAAAGTTTTCCATGACATTCTTCTTTAAGTTCTTGTGGCGGAAGAATGTTTTAAGATGGTAAAGAGTCCCTCTACTTCCCTGACTTTTGATGGAGAAGAACGCATTCATGGTATCCTACATCGAAGTAGCAGGACAAAATAGTGCTATCAAATGTCAGTTGGTTATATGGCCAAAGAGTACACAGCAAACAATTCCATCAAAACAAGTATTTGCGACTTCAAGTCTATAATTTAAGTGCATATCAGAATGTAATCAATATTAATTAATTTTGTATTACATCAAGTAAGGAACATAATAATCTGCTCTAAGCTCCAAGGAAAGCATAAGTTTGAAGGCTGTTGCACATACTATAATAGATATATGTGCTTTACAAGATCGATGATGATTTCGTTTTATAACTTATACCATAATTATCTGTAATTAAATTATCTGATTGTAATTCAAGGGACGGTTTGGAAGATCTGCTTTATTAGTTTTCCCATTGTGAAATATGTTTTATTTGAATGAATTCAAAATTAGGGTCTGTATTGATATTTATACCTATCAAGCAGGTGGGTCATATATTTATATACTCCTCCACCATGGGACCACTGAGCCCTAATCTCATTCCAAACCTATTCATATCGCAAAAAAATAAATGTTACTTACTTGTAATAACAAAATCTCCTTATGAAACTCCTGTGGAGATTCCACGAGTCCCTCAAGACGATTATCCGGAGTATCATGGTTTTTCCTTGCTCTGTGTGCATGTATCATACGTTCAATGCTTAAACCATCTCCATTGGTTAGAAGAGGCACCACCAAACCATCTTTCTTAGGAACAAACTTGTGGAGGTGTTCCATTACCTTGAGTGTCCCCCCAGTGGAAGCTGTGTTGGCCTCAATGACGCCAAGGTTAACCTAAAAGTATATGCATACACATGTATATACACAGTATATGCATGAACGGCCAGTATGTATTATAATAGTATAGGCATGTTTTTAGGAATGAATAATCACATGAAAAGGAAACGGGAATTTCTCATGTTCTCATCTCACTTTTATTGTAAACCTTTGATCTGAGAATAAAGGGAGTTGAAGGACTACACTGAAAACAAACATTAATTTGTAAGACATGTTGATGACTTTTCACTTACGACTTGTGAAGGTTGTCTCATGGTTTCTGATTGGTCATGTTCAATATGCCAGTTAATATGGTGTCTAAGCTCTTTAAGTGTCTCCAGGTGAACAACAAGTATTCTTTGAACTATTATCATCATCCGACACCGGAGTTGAGAAAAATCTGATTGAACTGGGAGGAATGAACTCGCTGGCAAATTCGATGCCAATCTCCTTCCATCTTCATTCAAATGTAATGACTTCGCCCTTGGAAGATAGTTTTAGTAGATATTTAAATGAAACCAGATGACATTAGATTACAAAACAAAGGCATTAAAAGTGAAATTCAGTGTTCTAAGTTCTAAAGAGTAGTGGTGATACTTGCATCTGCTGTAGTGATGGCATCCGAAAAAAGTTTTTATATTTGTATTTGATAAATTTTAATCAGCACAACATTATGTAAATATACACTATTTTCAGCCTTTAGACAGGAAAATAAAGATACAACTTTGAGAAACTCATTATCTAGTCATTATTACATACTAGATACACTGATAATAGAAAACACTACAGTATGCGACATATGGTTGATGTACAATAAAGGACAGAACAATACAAATCAGGGTAAAACTTAAAACAATTAATTACACAACCTTAGCGTCAGTGCATTTGGTAAATCATGATAAATAAATGAGTAAAGGTAAATTGGTCGACAAACAAATCAATAATCAGTGACAAGTCACAATCAGCTAGCCAGTAAATATAACAACTCAAAAGAACTTTTAACAACTCAGAACAATACTTAATATTCAGAATTTTCTCAAAACAAAGGAGTGAATTATTTTATAGGACCTCTACTACCTGTACATTGTCACTGATGTTTGACTCTGAAAAATTCACATTCAACCACATCCCATTTTCCACAGCCCAGTTAGTAGGACGGCTCCCTGCCCTTCCCCTCCCCCCCCCCCCCCTCCCGACACCCCTCAATAATAAAATGAATGGAAATTTTAGTTTTGAAAATAAATTGGTATTTGCTGATTCTTAGGACCTTGAAAAACTCTATCTCAGGTCTTGAATATATTCGAATTCATCATGAAGATTATAATTTACATTGGTAGTTGTAAAATATACTTAAAATACACTTTTCATGAAACGTGGACACAATTTCTAGACATGCATTTCACGATGATAATTCAAAAGAAAAAAAATAGCTTGGTATCAGACTTATTCCATATGGTGCCTGAATGTAACCAAAAAAAAAGGGTAAGGGAAATCTGGATTTTTAGGAGAATTTTTCAATAATTGATCATACATATACATCATACATATATCATTTAAGCAATTTTTCTTTGTGGGTACGTAAAGAGGGGTCATATGGGATATGATCAGCAAATATAATCACAATGCAATGAGAGCCCTAGTAGTAGTCATTGAATTTTATCATTTCTGTGAAGTGGTGAAAACTGTATGTATTGTTGTTGACATCAGTACTATCAGTTACAGTGTTGGTTGATCTGTTGAATAAAGAGACAGTCATCGTTCGTCCTTGTCTTCCTTGTTGTATATGATATAACGTAATAATAGCTCTGAGAGGAGTAAAGGGAAAAAGGGGATAATAGCAGAGAGATTATCCTCCTTGGTGTAGGGATCGCACTACCCAGGGCTCTCTGTAGATATTACTATTAACTTGAGGTGGATTGGGGACAATTGCCCAGGTGGGGCTTAGACGAGTTGATTGATCTTATCATCTCCAGGTAAAACATAACAAGTAAAGTACTGTGCGTTAGCGATCATAACTCTCTTTATTTACTGGTCTGTCTTCTGGTCTCTCCCCAGCCTGGGCTCCAACTGCCCTTAATTTCTAGCTAGCCCCTATTTATACCTCCCCCCAGGTCCCAGTCCACTCACAATGTGGAACCCCAGTGCCCCAGACGGAGGACGAACGTACCCTATACATCATTTGTCCACCGCCTATCTGACTTTCCTAAAGTTGTACAGTTGTAAAACTATTCTATCTACTTAAAAAAATTGTTGGCTGACACTTTATCCTGAAATGTTAGAAATCTTACCTCTTATGAATCCTTTTGCGAAGCCTTAATTCCTAAGAATAAAACAATACCATGCATTACGATATTGGTCACTCTGAGACCTCATTCCATTAATCAGAACTAATACAAATGTAACGGTAAATATCATGCCCTTAGATAGAACTTATTTGAATATCAGTTAGTGTAAGCTTAAATATATAAATTGCTTGACTTGTTCATTGGAAAACATGCATCAGACAAAGATTTAATGTATCTTCTTACAGTACCATGTATTTTGTGAAAAAAAAAAAACATTTGCCTGATCTTACCGGTTGTTGGTGGCAAAGCACATTCCCCAGAGGAAGAATTTATTGCCATTTACTAACTGGTGCTTGGCAACTGTGTCGATCTGGACATTGTCCCAACAGAAGCTGTATGACTGTATTTCTTTAGGGGATGCTCTTGTCTGAAAGTGGTGATAATAGTATGGATTATAATGACAGTAATAACAATGATAATAATAGGGGCACTATCACTTCAGTAACATCACCCTTGTAGAGTGTTAGGGGCTGGACATGGACAAGGAACTACAAGTAGTATTTACAAGAGCATAATAGAAAATATGATGATGGCAGAATATAGATATAAATCTTTATTTCCACTTCTTTTTATGGCGGATGAATATGATGTATTATTTGCATCTCAGATGGGAGATAAGTTACCCGGGTATTCAAGCACTTGCCCATCAAATAGTGACCTAATCAAAACAACAAGACACACAATATACTAAATAACGATACCTAACCGACAGATGTTTCTTATTACCTCTAGTTGTGCCTTCCACTCCAAAATTTCTTGATTGTGGAAGCCACGTAGCTTGTCCACAATTTTCCGCGCACTGGTCACACTCTTGGCCAGCCCCAAAGTGTTGAATGCTCCATGGAGCTTCAGGGAAGCACCTTGGCGCCACAGGGATATTGATGTGCAGCCTTGCACAAAGCAATGGGTAAATGGATTCCAGGTATTTAGAACTATTGCCATAATGATACCCTGGCGGCGATGAAGCCACAACTGAGCTTCATTGGTAGTCATTTTTCTGTCAAAATGAAAAGACTGTATTGTTATCTTATTCAATCTATAAAAAATGTTAGAATTAAGTTAAATCAAATAGGATAGTAGTATATAACCAGGTGCTGATAGGTTCACCCAATTTCTCACCTCTCTATTAATTTATGTAAATTATTTATATTTATTTCAATTATATTTAATCATTTACTTAAACCAAAATCCATTGTATATAAGGGGTCACTTTTATTCAAAGGTCTTATAATATAACGTTATAATTTACCATTGTATACTAGAGTTAAGATATTATTTTATAACAAGCTACTCCGAAATCTTCAAGAATGTGTAACATGTAAGTTAAATCAAACAATGTTAAAACTCTCAAAATGGTGCGTAACATCGCAATGACAGTCAAATGTAATAACAGATTGATGTAAAATTGTAAAGTCGAAAAAGGTATATCACATAGCATAACTGTGAAGTGAAATAATAGAATGACAACTTTTGTAATGTAACTATGTATTTGGAACGAAATATGTGAATATGTAAGGTTGATATTATTCATCATTTTCTATTGTTTCGGGCTCGTCGGAAGATCTATTTTTAGAGGCTTTTGTCCAGTTCTGTATATTATTATGGAAGAAAAATTCAATATATGTATATGTAAATGATGAAGAGAAATAAAAAATCTTATATATATGACGTGTACCAATATATCTATTCCACATGAAATTCCACATGTAAATTTTATATGATCAACAAAGCTGCCCAATATTGGTAACATTTTCTACTTTTTGTTCTGTTCTTTACCTATCTATCGAAGTCATTTTCCAAAATTTGAAAAGAGGTTTTCATCGCTTTTGCTACACAGTGTAGGCTACAGAGCCACATAACAGGCTCAATGTTTACTATCAAAGGAATTGAAACCTTTAGCTGGGTGGCTAAACTTATTATAACAGTCACCAATACTCATATTCGTACCTGCGGTGAATCCCATAGCCGTGAAAATGTTGGTTTTGAATGTTGCCTATAACTGGGAGTAATCCATTTAGCAGGATGTACAGGGAGGGGCATCTGTCTTTCACTTCTTTGACACAGCTGTCCCAGCTGAAACTTTCGATTGTTTGAAGGTCTACCTCCTGCTTGAACATGTTGCTGTCTTTTTCGTAGGATTTTCTCTGAAATGTAAAGACATCTCTCTGATGTACATTGTCAAGTTGATTCATATTCATAACCAATAAACAATTTCAGATTGCTACACAAATGATTTTCAAATGAGATGCTTATTCCAACATAAGCACATATATATCAAACCACACATCCCCATTCAGGCACCGCCTCCTTCCCCATAACAATATACATGAACATCCCACATGCTGTATACTACATGTCCCGCCTACAGGGCGATGCCCACATTTACATGCACCACACCGTTGGTGCTGCCATCATGACAAACACGTACATCACAAAGTTTTGCCTTATAATTAATGTTTTTATGTTATTAGACTCAATATTCTGAACAACTGCGTACCCACTTTTCCATACCTCTGATGAATATTTATGAAATATCAGTGATTAAACATGCTTAAAATACACCTTAAACCAAAATATTGAATATATATCATTCTGAACATTAATCAAGATTACATGGAAATGTTTGTTTACTTATTTATATGTGCCAAGAGTTTCATGAGGCATAATCCCTAAAAAATGTTTGCGCTAAACTCTAAGATTAAATGCATAGAGGAGGATAGCAATTTATACCCTATAATGGCTGTCACTTTCTGTTCGCTGATAATATGGTCTTATTGAATACAAAATCGTGCAATAAATAAATTGTATATGCTTGATGAAATATGGACATATAGGTGGATTGAAACAGAAAGAAAAAATATCGAATAATATTCCCAACTAATCTATAAATCTGTTTCCAAAGTGGTGAAGTTTTATGTCCGTCGTAGAGCAAACCTAGCAATTCCTGGAAGTTGGGAACTTTTTTTTCATTTCGGAACTTTCTTACTTCTGGAGGGGTTCCTAAGTCTGATTTTCTACCAAAGCATACCTACACCATATTCTGCATACATTGCTAGCTCATGTATGACTTTCCAGTCACATGACATGACTAATAATTTCCAGTCACATGAGTAAATTTGACCAACTAGTATTCACAAGGGGGTGGAATTGTGGAAATGTCCCTGTCATTTTATTGTGCCGATATTAATGTAAATTAAACTATGGAGAAGTATTTAAAAAACAATTTTAAGAAAACTTACCTCCTCTGATACTATGTCGGAACACACCTCCATCAAGGCCTTCTTGGCAGACTCACTTGTACTGCAGAGATGGAGAAATAATTTTTTGTACTTATAATGTTCCAAATAGTTTAGTGCTGTTCCATGGTATGTGTCTTTTTCGTGGCTTGTTGTATCTTGCATGACAATATTTTCCCTTTCTGGTGAGACATATCGTCTCCTCCGGCTTCTGGGTGCAACAGACACGGTGCAGTCTTTGAGGGTTGCATAGCAAATAGCACAAAGGAACTGCTCACAGTGGGGAGACACCACCTTCTTGAGGGAAGGAAATACCTTTCCTCGGGTGTAGGGGTCCACTATGTGGTTCAGCCTCCAGCGATTACATCTGGTGCTGCCACTTTTTCTCTTGAACTTTTTGGAACAAGCAACACACTCCATTACTAGTTAGATACCTGTGGAGAAAGATAGCACCCATCAGCATTTGGATTTCATGAATCTAATGAATTGCATACAAAGTAGGTTGAGCAAACTTCGTCTAGGTTAGAATTAACTGTGTCCCAAGTCAAAAGGAAAGTTTCTCTTAGCATTATAGGTTTTCACTTAGTTGATCGAAGATTTAGAGAAAATATCACATATGGCTATAGCTAAAAGGATATCTGACTGATATTGAAAAAGGCTACTTTTAAAACTTTTCATAAACATCCTAAAACTGTTTTAAATACAAGTAGGCCGAGGCCTACATGCAACATCGGTTTTAGCTTTCAATTTTTCAATATTAAATAACTGTACACCTTTTCAAAATAACTTAATTTAACAGATATTCAGTGTGCGAGATAATCCAACGCCTAGGTTTCCATAAAATTTGCTTCAGTCTCTGAGATTGATATTTGTCAGGCCACGAAGGTCTCCAATGAAATATCAAGTGATAAAATATTCATTTCTATATTTTCTTGTCGATTCTGAAAATCTTTGCAAAACCTGTCTATGACCCAGGCTATTTTCACTATGTCGCACACTGGATATGAATAGATCATTTAAAAAGGGATATTGATACAGCTGGTGCAAGTGACAATATAAACTTAGTCGCACAACATACAGTTGTGAAAATTATATATAACATAAAATCACACTTATTCCAAGGACTGGTTTAAACTAGATCTACAAACATGTCTTAATGCTCGCAATTTAGCCCTTTAAGGCATTATGTCTATAATTTTGATCAATAATATTAGACAGAATCGTAACTTCATGAATAGGGAAAGTGGTTCTCTTATCTAAAGTGTTATGTGTAATATTTATCTAGGTCGATTAGCCCAGGCTCATTGTCCTAGTTGTTACCAAGCTCTACCTACCCCACCCCCAATATCTATTCGAAAAAATAGTGTTTTTAAAAGATCTCACATTTCAATCTAGATCAAAACAAGTTTCAAGCAGATACATCAAAATATATCAATTTGTTTTGCCGTAACTAAAGTGTACTGGTAGGCCTACAGTATGTTAATCCACTTGTCAATTGCAACCAAGTGAAAAGGAGTTCTACTCCCGGGGGTATCGGGGAATGGCAGGGGATGTCAAAGAAAATAAACTTATAATAGTAAAGCCACCACCATGCGGGGATTTCCCTTAGTTTACCGACTGGCACAGTGCCATGGTGGGAAATGAGTATCAGGGCAGGGCTTACATTTTTTATCTACAAAAATGATGCGAAAAATGTGCCCCATGGAGTCGATATTTACACAAATTTCTTGCCCTGGGGGTGGTCGGTGATTTCATATTTCCCCAAATGCCCAGGACATTTCCTATACCATAAATATATTGACAATAATCAATATCCTATCGTCCTTGATCGTCACCGTAGCACATGGCTTGCATAGGTTTGTGAGTTAGTTACATGTTTGCTAGCCAGCAGACTTAAATTTCATCGTTCAAAAAAGGCTCATCTATCCCAGGCGCATAACAGATTGAGACTACAGTTGCTTGTTATAATAGGTTATGGTACTCACCTTTGAGAAGTCTCAACATCGAAAAAATAACTGGTAACATTGGTTTCATCGGTCCTTACACGCTGTCTTGTTCACTTCCTCTGTGTGACGTCACTGGCAGGTCAGTGCGCATGCGTGACATGACCCAACAGGAAGTTCCGCCATTATTTACAGCTAAAGTTAAGTTATGTTAGATGCGCTGATATAAAAGCCTCAAGTATTCTGTGTATTCTGCACATCCTCTCCCAAGAATGTACCGTAAGCATCGCAAAAGGTTATAGATTAAGGACATATAGTTTAATAGGAATTGGTTGGGTAGTTTGTCTGGACAAACTAGAGAACTTTCAGCTTCCCTGGGTCAAGCGCATCCTATAGACGACCCAGAATGAGAATGATAATGTAGTTATGGGGCGTCGTTGGTTGGCTACTGTACATAGTACGGTACGGTACTTGCATTGCAAGTTGACCCTCCCTCTGGAGAGAATTGCAGACATTGATTTTTCGTAATGCATCGGGTTGATAGTTGGTGGTTTTTCACCATTTACCTGCGGCAGAGCCACCCACCCGTGCTGACATGTTTGTCTAAGTCTTCCTTGCTGTAAGTCCTCCTAAATCCAGATATACGTATGTCATCTCCATAATACTGATATATGATTTGCTACAGGATATTTTACTATGACAGCTATGTTTTAGGAAAGGTACTACTCTTGATCTCTCCTACAAGCCCTCGATCTCCAACTACTCTGTATTATCGCCCACGCCTAACGTGGGGTCTGGCTTTATAGTCAGCCGGGGTGGATCTGCCTCTCCCAATACTCAGAAGAGACCCTGTGACTTGACTCGCCTCTGCATCTGGAGAGATGCACAGACAAACGGTGATTTTATAACGATTCGAGCGGGGATTCTTTTTCAAATTTCCCTCATTGGGTCTGCACGGAGGTCGAGCATTATATAAAAATGAAAAAAATCTTTAATGAAGTTTAGTAGTCTTTCAAAGTTGCATGCCTGTCAATTTGTTTACCAAACTGCTTAGCCTCACTCACTGACTCAGTAAATCTTTCAAAACTACCGGTAATCTATGGGTCTGTTCCACTGGTCGGAATGACCCGTTGGTACAGTACCATCGGTTTTACCAAGAAACTAAGCACCTAAGTTTTCATACTCATAGGTTTGTCATGCAAATATGATATTCCGACCGATCCGAGTCTAGACTCTCTCGCGACTACCGCTTTTGAAAAAAGCCGCCACCGGCTACTCTCTAAAATTGGACCAGTCGTACCCGTTATAACGGTCCTACGCACATAGTAGAAGAAAAGGGAATTGCTGCTGTCTCTGCCCACGAAATACATGCCTATTGAGCTTATTCTCCGTGCTCACTCCTACCGTATATTAGTAAGCAACGATATTAGCTAGTGATGACTGGAACAATATTGTCTAGAAAAGAAGATATAAGCCCATTTACCACCAGCAAGGCCTGTGATAAGATTCGAATCGACGGCCATTGCCGCGAAATATATCAACAAGTGCCGAAAATGGTGTCTCCCAATACCGCCGCTAGCGCCACTGCATAGGCCTACACACGGCCGCTGCTCAGTGCCTACGCGAACGGCACCTGCCACTATTTCACTATTTGCCTTTTAGAACACATGACCGGTGCACATGCCAGAGTGAGGAACGGTATAGTACCAGGACCCACCTATGATCGACCTGTTTGAAGAATACGCCCATGTTGAAAGTTTCTAAGCAATCCCAGAAGCTGGCTAGCAAGGTCCACATCAAACAAGTCGAAAAAAATTTTGATTTGAGCAATAATTAAAAAGTTATCGCAAATCATGCATTCGAAGCGAGAGGAGTTTAAAATGGCCGCCAAAACAAAAAGTTGATGGAACAGCGAACAGAGAAGAGCTACTGCCGCTCTAAGCCAATCAGATGTGATCCCAACCATGGGCACGCCCTCAACAATGACGTATATAGCAGCAGGGAAGCCCATCCGATCAGAAAAACAAAGGGATCTGTGCACCTCATTTGTCCGCAATTATAATTTATTCCATCAAAAAGCTCACAAAATATAGATTCTTCTGCTAAAATCTAAATGTCTGCTGCCATCTTATGGAGAAACCATAAGACTGGCTGCAGACCCCGGAGAGTCACAAGGCAAAACGCCTGACAAATTGTGTGCTAAACGGCTAGAAACAGTTTAGTAGCTGGGAAACTCCTGGCTGGTTTGTGAAGGCCGTTTTTGCGACGATCTTTTATTTTTAAATATGAGAACAATCTTAGGCGTTCAGATCTGGTGAAATATAACCAATTTACATCCCCAAAATAAATATCTCTTGCAGCGGTAACTTTCTGGACTGCTCAGATTGGAATGAACTGCATTGTCGGTTTTCTTTTATAAAAAATGGCAGAATACACAGGAACCATTCGGATCATTCCGATGTCGCTGACAACTTGTCACAACTGCCCAAAAGGTCTGCTTGGCTTCATTGGTTCCCTGTTGGTTCCATGTAAAACCGATCAAAATCAAACAGGTTGGATTATCATAAATACCCCTTCAACACGCTTGGTTTGTCTAACAAATTCTGACAGGTCATATTCCATACCAATGGTGCTGAACTGGTTGGAATATTGCCCGTTTTTTGTTGGAACCGATGATTTATTCCGACCAATGGAGCACCCCATCACGGGACCCTTCCACTGGTCAGAATAAGCCTTCGGCTCCAATCGGTTTTAATAATGGGCCCCTTCCACTGGTCGGAATAAGCCTTACGTCTCAATCGGTTTTCCAAAATCCGATCATTAATTCCGACCTGTTGGTGATATAGCTGTCGGTTCGGTTTGATTCTAAAAACCGATCATTAATTCCGACCTGTTGGTGACATGGCATCGGTCCCGTTCGGCCCCAATCGGAACGGAATAGCACCGTCGGAATATTTAAGGCAAACCGAGCGAACCGAAGGGCTAAAAACGATAATCCGACCGGTTCAATTCTCATCGGTTAG
Source organism: Sthenelais limicola (assembly GCA_942159475.1). Classification (NCBI taxonomy): domain Eukaryota; kingdom Metazoa; phylum Annelida; class Polychaeta; order Phyllodocida; family Sigalionidae; genus Sthenelais; species Sthenelais limicola. The sequence continues at coordinate 106,655,714 of OW804096.1, read as the reverse complement.
GATCAGTTTTTTCATGCACCGACGTTGCATTCCATTCTGATCCGAGCAGTGGAACAGACCAAAATGTGTAGGTTCGGCTCGGTAGGAATAGTGATAAACCTATGGAAACCTATGAAAACCGATGTGCTTGGTTTCTTATTAAAACCGATTTGTACGTAAGGTTATTCCGACCTGTGGAAGCGGCCCATAAGAAACAAAGCTCATAAGTTTCCCACGCAAATATATGCTATTTCGACCGATCCAAGCCTACACGTTTTGGTCTGTTCAACTGCTCGGCTCAGAATGAAATCCATCGTCGGTTTTAAAACACAAAATATACATCGGAACCATTCCGTTTCCTCCCATCGGTTCCCCATCGGTTCCATGAAAAACCAACCAGAAACCAATTAGAATTCAACAGGTTAGATTATCGTTTGTAGCCCTTTGGTTCGCCTAAAATATTCCGTTCCGATGGAGCCGAACCGAACCGATCGCTATGTCAACAACAGGTTGGAATTAATTTAAAAAACCGATTGGGACATGAGGCTTATTCCGACGTGTGGAAGGGGCCCATAGTCAAACCTCTCAGGTTAAACATAAAGTTAGACTTGTATAATTATTGAGTTGGTGGTGGACGAATGGCACCTTACTTCCAAGGAAGACTTGACAAGTTGTATAAAGTACTTTGAGTGACCTGTGCTTCGTTTATTGCAATCTGTATTTTTCCCGGGGAGCTCTTTAACCAACCCTGCCTGGGCACCAACTGCCCTTAGCCCCGATCCCACCAATGGCTTGAGTATGCAGCTGCCTCTTGCAGTCCTTGTTGTTAATGTTTAATTAATGATTTAGCGATATTAGGGTATATATACCTCCCCTTAACACTCAGAAAACCTTAGATTTTTTTGCCATACACGACTGGTTTATAAAGTTGCATATAATTTTAATCTGGTATTTGAAAATCATACATTCTAGCCACTCTTAATTTCTAGATCAACATCCGTAAAAATGACCCGCTATGCTCGAGGACCAAAGGGGACACACAGGAAACCTCAAGAAGCTACGCCATGGAGGGAATTGGCCCCCAAATCTCAGCCGACGCCAAACAATTCGGAACAAGGTGCTAAAGACAAAAAGGCCCTCAAGAAACTTTCTATGAAATCAAAAAATATCAAAAAGACACACGAGACTGATCCCGAAGTAGCTGACTACAGGAGAGCGAAGAAAAAGAGGAAAATCCCACAGTGGAGGAAAACCGAATGGGAAATGCTTGAAACAGAAAAAGAAGAGACTCGGGGAGTAGCCGCTAAGCTAATTGAGAAAGACATTGACGATAAAAACCCAACTAAATATAGGCCAGAGAAAAGAACAGCAAAAGCTACAACAAGCCTAGCCGAGCGACTAAAAGCTATCCAGGATACTGCTGGGGACGCCTTCTCAAGTGAAGAGCTGAACGAAGTAACAGGGTTAGTGAAGAAGGACGAACGAAGAGAAAAAAGACGTCAGAAACGTGTGGATGAGAGGAATAGTCAGAAAACGTGTTTCTTTTGCAGAAAAACAGGACATGAGGTGAATGATTGTCCAAAGGCAAAGAAAGATATGACACAAGGGTCAGGTATCTGTTTTAAATGTGGATCTTTAGAGCACAGTTTACACAACTGCCCTGTGAAACTTGCACCAGGTACATGAATATTTTATCATCCTTTCTTTCTCAAGATAGTTTGCGTTTTGTAGTTCTCACGTAATTTAGATGTTGTTCAAAAAAGTTCTATCTAGATGTATACCTGTGTAAGTTAACATATTTGTTATCAATTCTATTCTACTTGATCTGATCAATATTACCAGGTACCCTTATCTCACACAGGTGAATTCCCCTATGCGAAGTGTTACATTTGTGGTGAGAATGGTCATCTTTCTAATCAGTGTCCTGACAATCCTCGAGGTCTATACCCGAACGGTATGTATTCAAATATTTTGAAACTAGCAAATACTCGGCAGAATGTTCACTTCTATCCCATATCTAATACTGTGTCAAAGTTGTCTAAAATTACTTCATGCATGTAGACCTAACATTTCGTTTTACCCATCCTTATTCATGAATGCTGGTCCCATTCTAATATGACATGAATATGATACATATTTAGACATTGAATATGAGCTTATTTTTATTGCTTAAATTTCCAGGTGGATGTTGCCGTACTTGTGGATCTGTGGAACACTTTAACAAAGATTGTCCTGTGAAGATACAAGCTCAAGGTTTGTACACACTCGATGTATTCTTCCGTGTTCACTGTTTTTACGTTGGTCTTCATATTCTTGCATATATAAGATATTATATCAATTGGTGTATTTTTATTCCTTATTCTTCGACAGATACCGATGCTTTTAAAGTTTCGAGGATTCAGATGAATGAAAGTGCTGACCTAGAAGAGACACTGTTAGAGATAAAGTCTGGTCCAACGATAAAGAAAAAGCCGAAAGTTGTTAAATTCTAATATAAACCAATTATGATTTGTTACTACTATAGAGGTCCGGGGCAATATACGCGGATAATTCCATCATTATCATTGTACATATGTGCAGTCACATATTATATAATAAGAATTTACACATTCTCAACCACACCTAAGTTGAAAAGAATGTACCTCCTGCTGTAAAATATCAGGCATTTTTATATCATAAAAAACCCTGATGAAGGCTAATGTAGCTCGAAACATCGGACTCCAATAAAGGCAAAACCAAACACAATTCCCCATCTCCTGTCCCCTCTGTTTTGGACCTAACCCCATCCACTCAAGGATTTTTTTTTTTTTTTTTTTACACACAGTGTAACGTGTCTCTGTGTCACACCTGTGTCACACACAAATTCACCAAAAAACCAACTATACAATTAGAAAATAAAGGTGCACATTTCAGCATCAAGTCCCATGGATTATAGGCACCCCTACTGACCTATAACCCACCTCCCTGTCTAACATCAATGTAAGATGGGTGCCATCACTTGAAAAAACTTTTCAAATATTTGGAAATCTTGATCTCCTATCCTCATGTGACTCAATAAACAAAACCTTGGTTTATTCACATCAATTAGGTATCATCATTTTCTAATACATACAGTCTTGGGAGAAATTAAATAACTCATCTTTATTTCCCCAAAACTGCCCCAATTGAGTCAACAGCCTCAATCTTCCAAAATAAATTTAATTATCACTCCCAAGGAGTTTTAATTTAAATGCCTGAAGAGCTACATTAGCGAAACCATGTTGTGCCAAACATTGCCCCCTGGCAATGGAAGGAGTGTTCCATAAATAAAGCATCTTCCCATTAAAACATTAATGGCTAGCCACTTTATTGACAGAACTACACTCATTAGTTGACAGATGAACCTTTTGTCAACTAATCTCACCTTGACAATATATCCAGGTAACAAGTGCACCTCTTATGACGTCATATCAACGTCGTTAAGAGCTCCGTGAGGTGTTGGTTACCTCTCGGCTGAAGACGTTCCTAACGTCCAGTTGCATGGTAGCATTCATAAGGAGTAGACCTGTCGTCTCGTCACATTATTTCCACTCAAGGATTTGTTATCATACTAATCTTCAGTTTGGAAGAATTCTCATTGATTGCGATGGTAGCCAGATACAAATACATCAGGAGCTAACCATACGCTAACATTCTTCTAATTCAGAACTTAAAAATAATGTACCACATCTGCAGCCAGCTCAGGCCAGCTAAGCACAAGACATGAGTTGCAATACTTTGAATGACTACATCGATGGTGTTTCAGATATACATCAACGTAGAGATACCCACCTTTTTAGACCAACCATATAAGGCAGTACGACGAGTAAGCTGTACTGGTGTTCCTTGATTTTCAGATTGAATTTAAAGCCCATGGTTTGCCCTCATCGACGATTCTCTACTGTTTTAGGGATTGTCGTTAGTCATTCCCTGACAATGGTCAGTGCATAAGCATAGGCTAAGCATGGCATAGGCGAGGGATTTCTTCCCTACAACCACATAGGGTTCCTGGCCAAATTCATGTATCGTTTGAGGGTATGTGGGGTGTGGACGCGGGTTAAAGTGAAAATTGGCGAAAAATCCATTAATTGTGGTACTCTTAGGTCAAAGCGTTTAAAGGCTATTCTGGTTTAAAGGTGAATCGTTTAAGGGGTGTGTGGGCAGGGGGGGGGGGGAGGGGGTGTAAGGGCTTAGTCAGAGGGTCATAAACATAGCAGTGAGGAGAGGTGGTGGTGATGTGGTTGTATGCATATGGGCGTGTGTGCAGGGGTGGCGGGGGGGGGAGGATGTAAGGGCTTAGTCGGAGGGCCATAAACAGCAGTGTGGAGAGGTAGTGGTGTGGCATGGGGGGGGGGGGGGGAGGGGGAGTAAGGGTATGAGGATTAAGACAAGACGTCTACAGGAGGAGGGATTAAAGAGGAGTATGATTTATGATAGGGGTGGTCAAGGGGTGGTGAGGTGTAAATCGCAGCAGCCAATAGAAGGTCAGATCTGGAGGACCCGACCTTGCTCCTCCGTGGATCAGCACCAACCCCGAGCTGTCAATCAAAACCACCACCACCTATCAATTTGTGAGACTTGAGACGGGAGTAGGGGTGCAAGCTATGTGTACATGTTGACCTTCCTATACACGCAGGCCTATGTGTACACCCAGGTTGTACACCCTCATGTTAACTGTTAAAGCTCTATATGCTGGTGTTACCACTCAATGCTGTTAGCTACATGCGGACGCTAACATTAAATGGTATTGCATTCATAATGACTGTGACAGTATCAAGATAATGTTCACACAACCTATATTGAAACGTCGGGTGAAGTATGTCTATAGCATTTGGTGTAGACCCAATGCGTTGGCATTACACTCGCTCTCCATACACAAACAAAACAATAAGCCAGTTTGCCAATAATTAGCCTAAAGAATATGTATATAATTCATCTAGGTGTAACAAGTAATTGATGTTGGTGTTGCATGCCTTGCTGCCCTGGGTGCGGCCCGGGTGCGACGAGTAATGCTATGTTTTTGTTCTGGGTTAATATTGGATGATGTTAACTAACAAGAGGGGTTTAATCGAGAATGTACCTTCCCTCTGTTGGAGAGACAGGCGACATCGGGTCAGTTCCTGCAATATTTAGGTTTTGAATAATTGTACCAAATGTGACGCCAATCACTTTTGACTACCTATCTACTTTCCCTTATTTCTTCAGTGTACTAGCCATTTTTGACAATCAAAATTATATTTCCAGTAAGTTAAATATCTTTATCTGAAAATGTACCAAGAATTTCATCCTTAAAGATGGTTGAAGTCTTAGGATCATAGGTCTTATTCTAGGATATTTCATTTCTTCCATATTATTTCTTAATATCAATGATGCATCAACTTAAATTCAATACTATATAGTTCCTGGTTTTTAAAATATTTTACAGAAACGATCACCAAATTCTTTTTGGAGAACTACAAGGAAGCTCACGGATTGCACCATTCATAGAACACATTTTGTAACCTCTCCCTAATTTTACTCTCCTCGGTTCCTGGGGGCTATGCAAATTCCCCTATTGAATCAGCAAGACAGAGACAACAAATCCATGTTTGTGCCAGAAACGCCCACAAATTCCTACTAAGAATCACCAGTCGCGACAGGCCCAGTCTATTCCCGCATGAGTGTACTACCGTATTTAAAATAGTGCCTCTAGAAGGAGGCTTCGCCCTGTTTAATTGTTTAACAAAGTAACACTTCAAACCAAGCCTCCTAACAATGATGTATGGCTCTTTAGGGTCGTACGCATGATTAGCTCCTGATATATTTGTATCTAATAGTCATGGAAAGATAAATGACAAAAACACATTTGAATTGGTATGCTTTTATTAGTGTATACCATACAAAAGCTATTGGGTCTTTCGAAGATTCTTCTAATACGGAACATATAAAAATAATGTACCACATCTGCGGCCAGCTCAGGCCAGCTAAGCACGACAAGACATAGGTTGCAATACTTTGAATGGCCACATCGATGGTGTTTCAGATATACAGTTGTATACAAGCACGGGGAGACATCATACATAAAAATTGATAAAACGTGAACTGGACATTAAAAGGATAGGATGTTTTCGGAATCGCAATCCTTAATGAAGAGACAGGAGTAGACACTAAATTCCCCTTGACACCGTACATAGTTATCGTTAGATGTAAAGCAATATGCAGCAAACGTTCAAAGATCGTAGCGTGCTATTCCAGCAAGCAACGTTCTAAACAAACAAACCCTGCAAACTGAAAATTGTACACAAAATTTCTGCAAATGCCACTACTGTCCTGTGTTTTCCCTTTTTACAATTTTGCAGAGACCGACATAGGCATTGAAGGGTATTGTCATCCTTCTCAAGAGAACTCGTCCTAATCTAAAGCAACATATTCATGGAAAAGCGCACAATCTGTCGTATCATTTGTTCTCAGTGGTCCCTCTTATATCCAGTCCCATGTATTAGTCTCGGTCATACCGCGGGTATCCTAGTCTACAGTACACAAATAGAAGCTAAATATTTATATTTTGCCTAACCTTTACAGATATCGGTTCAAATATGGGAGATGACAGTGCATTTTAGTCCAGAGGAGAACTTCCAGTTAATAGCTGCGAATAACCAAACGGTCTATCATAGATGCAAAGGGAACAAGACATATATTATTATTATTATGTGGTATGTGCCTAGCATAACAGAAGAGATAAATGAATAAAGCAAACTAAAAATGACTGCCCAACGCAAGTGGTGCTCTGTATTATGATTAGGTAAAATGTGTGCAAGTATTAAACTATTGCCAGGAATCTGTACAAAAGTCACAGCCGAATGAGCCAGGAAGCCCTAACAAAACTTCATAATACGCTAAAACAAAATAAAACTAAATATACAAACTAGCTGATATAAGTAATGAAATGATAGGGGATGTATAACATCTACAAAAAAGCTATAGAATTTGAAGTGCACAGAAAAAAGAAAATACAGGTACACAATAAAGAAAATTTCATAGTATAACAGAAAATCCAATAAGACTCCCGAATTTTCCCAAGAATGTTTCCTCCATATAATAATAGAATGTATACATGAAAATTATGATACCCTAGCGTTTATATATATAAATGTACGAACAGTGAATGTATCTAGTTTCTATCGAAACTTTGTTACACTATTACATATTATGTCTATAGGCCTACCTAGTGCCACCCTGTACCAACAATGTAAGTGTGAGGATGGGTATACCTATACATATGAACACGATTATATTAGATACAATAATACACAGTGTGGCATCGCGGGCAACATACTCATCCCTACTAGCCGACACGATTTGGTACTGTACACGATATGTTTGCCTCATTTTTAAAAGATGGACGATTTACAAAATGGGAAGCTGTGTGCTAATCGTTAATAAAAGGTTATGACCCTTATCAAAACAAATATATGAATTCAAGCACATGTGGCAGTCAGCAAAAATCTTAGTTCCAAGACGCAGATACAAAGTATTTTACATATTTCTGTCCCGAATGAAACACGGAACCAGAAGGATTGTCGGGTCTCCTTTTCGCCAGGTTCAAAGGACAAGTCTGTGTTTGCAAGCAAAATGAAGTCTCAAATACTATCATTGCAGTTTTAATTCTGCATAATGCATAATTAAAAGGCAAGATAATTGTTCATTCGTAGGAGAAAAAATGATTGGGTGCATTGCAGTAAACCATATTCATAAATACCCCCTAGAGTAATCACCTTAATACAATATTCTAAAAAATCTTATGCAAGGTTGTTGAATACATAGTCTGAAGTAGTAAAACAGTTCAAGTGATATCCAAAAATCACTTGCAAATTCTGATAGCAGCAAACCGATAAAAAAAATTGCAGAGTCCTCTAGATATTGACACTTACGAACTATGATAGAAAACGTTAGACCTCTAAAATCCAGGAGAATTGGAATATTAACTATGATAACACTGATTCTAGAGTCACTGACACATGGATCTGATAACCGACAACATTTATATTTTCCCAAGTGGTAATGATCAGGTACCATTAACCAATATTGCTCTAAGTTATTTGATCATTTTGCCAATAAATCTAAGGCAAAACTGAGGGCCTAAATACTGATAGCTGCAACTACCATACTGAGAACATTCGTCTCTGGGTAACCCTTTACAAATGTGACAACGTCTGTGAGCCAGGACATATATTCCTAGCAAAAAACCCCATTTAATTTCTGCAAACAATATTCCAATATCGAAGCAAAAAAGGAAATTAAGAATTCAGGTGTTTAGTCTAATGTTAACACAGAGTTAGGAATCTCCTTCACTTATACTAACAGAAAAAAGGAGCATCATTAGTACTTCTTTAAAACTTTCATCAAAGCAAGTCATAAAACATTCCAGAGTGTCTTTCGAATTAAAAATCACAGTCGATCATGTTCTCCGGGAGAATCTTTTATCACAAGAAATATGTTACTTACATACCAGGTTGGATATGCACTTGACTCTTTCAACAGAGATAAGACGTCTGGTCTTTTCTCACATTTCCAAAATTTGACGATTCAAGTTTAATAAACGCTTAGACCTAAAGTTGATATCAGATCTTCCGCTGACGGACTAGCCCCCTTTTAAAGCAGTAAAATGGAACATTTATGCATATCAGATGACTTTCCCTCAGACATCGTTCATTTAGATAAAGACTGACTGAACATACGAGGAATATCAGTGTAAGTTTCTCTCCTTAATTCAACTCCCAAAATATTAGTTTTCACATGGGAAATTAAATGAATACGCAATCAATTATTTTAAGACAGTCAATTGGTTACTGATGTTTTAATTAAGTTAGATAGAACACAGATGAATAACATTATCTGTTGAACAGGGTTGGTGCTTTCCTCAACTGTGGGACCTGACGAGAACTGTATACAAATACGTCCTAATCTCCTTTTGGTGAATTATTGTAGTTCTGACAATATATAGTTTATTGTTGGTTCCAGCAGTATGCTTTCTTTTGGATGTATAAGACAATACACAATGTTCCTAATATCAGTGTCATTTGGTAATTATCTTTTTATATTTCTTAAGAAATACTATACGAGTAGGTTTTTTTTGTTCTTTTGACAATCAACAAGATAAAAAAAGGTTTATGGCACGACTAAAGTCAAATGCTAAATCACAGTAAATATTGGAAGAGGTTTATAGTGCTGTTCCTAACAAATACTTGGTAGATACAAAGATTCGTCCCATAAATATAGAATTCCCATGCAAAGAAACAAATGGAAGCACGAACATAGAAAACCGCTCAGCATGTACCGTCAGAAAACCCCCATCTTGGTCATAATCCCTGTCAGCATGGTTTGTGGATAATAGGAGTCTTCAGAACGAGCTCACTCTCTTGTGAAACAATTGGTATTCCGTTCTCCAGATGATAATGTACTAAATGGCTAACACTGGTGAACGTACGATCACGCGTCCGCACCTGGAATTAAAGAAAGTAATGGATGAGGTTGGACCGGGAATGAAAATTTTTGTTTTCGTACTAATCCAACACGGCGTGGACTTGCAGTTTGTTAGTGATTGTGATTGGTGGAATTCCGTGAAGGTCGAGCAGCGATTTATTGGAAAAGGTTTATTTCATAAACCGGGCACATCTTTTGGAATTTTCTCATTAGTATCCCAGTCTAACCTTTAATTTGAATTTCCAGTAACATCCAGGCAGTATGCAGTACGAGAAGCGTGCAGTTGCACGATAATAATGGGTTGTGACTTAATGCCAGCGCATAGGAATAAGATAATTTGATGGATGGGTTATTTGTTAAGAATACAAATTGCCATAAGTAGATAATCAGTGAGATTGTTTTGATAGCTACTGTTACCTTGGTGGCATATATACATGTAAATGATATACAGTGTGTCCATAAAAAAATTAGAAAAAAAAAAGATAAAAAGATTGGAGCCACCTCTTGTAGCAAACCTGTTCTAGTGAAGAGATCTGATTGGCTGAAGCTGAAGCCACATAGCTTTGGGTGCTGCCACCTTGTAATAAGCTGTATTAATAAAGCTAGTAATAACTCAGAAAACAAACAATAGCAGATGAGTGAACCACTAGCAATGAGCACTAGAAAGGTTGAGAAATTAAATTAAGCTGCAATTTGAGTATGATAACGAAAATATGTAACCTATGTAAAAGGGTTTGACCTAAAATTAAATCAAATCTTTCTACTCAGATCATTTTTAAGAATATTGGGCAATTCATGAGGGAAGGGTGCCATTGTAGCTCTCTCTCTAGAAATCCCAGTAAATTGCATTCCCCCAAGAATACAGGTAATCCAGGTTATCCAAAAGTTATGTAAAAGAGTTAGAGAGCAAAAACAATTCTCTTTCTAGTGATACCATTCATAAGATTATCGGAAGAGTTTTGACTAAATGACAACAACTTGAAGTGTACTATGTCACTTTGATTTAAAAAGTGAGAAAGCATGTCCCAATGGGGGGGATTGAACACTGGACCTTTCGATCTGTAGGTGAGAACACTAACCACTATACTATCTGTGCTTGTCGAGGTTTAGGGGCAAGTTTGCCTACAGATTTGAATGTGAACAAGTGAAGTTGCTTAGGGGGAATCTTCAAATACTGTTGTTTCTAGGGGGGGGGGAGGGGGGGGGGGTAGAGATACATGTGAGGCCATTCTCTTATACAGTTTTTAATCCTCTTTCTAATGGTGGTCATTTTTCATAGGGTTATGGGGGAACTTTCTGAGATAACTGGTTTGAAAATGCGCTGTGTGCTGTGTTAAAGGATTCTGTGCAGAATTTCATTCCGCTTGGGCACCGTTCGTCCGTATAAAGCATAATAATCTCAAAACTACATTTAACAGGTAACTACACTATGGGCGGGCAATTTTGCAATTTCATAATTCTTCTATTACCCTGTACATTATGAGATTTAGGTCTATTAATAAAAAATAAATATATGTATAAAATATTAGATATTTTCACAGGATGATAATAAGGAATAATATGGCCTAACACGCTCAATTGATGTTAGGTACTATTAGGTGTGAGTGGTTCGAAGAAGGGGTGGGGGTGGCGGTTGGAGGAGTGATTATCCCCATAAGAAAATTTTGAAAACATACTGTTTAAACGGTGCATTTAATATCCAGTACTATAACGTCTAAATACCAAATGTAGTCTGTTATCAGCTGGGACCTAGTTTGGTCTAGTTACTCATGTGACATGTACCGGAGCCTGCCTATAGCCCAGGACACTAAGTTAGGCCCATAAACATAGCTAAACATCGTTTCCAAACAGCCCTGATATCTTTCTATTTTCTTTATACTATTTCAGTAAATCATATATAATATCAGAGATTACAACCACATTTCGCTTTAAAATTGTAACTAACAAAATCAGGATCAAATGGTAGAAAATCAAATTTCGAAAGTGTCCATGCTATGGGCCTTATTATGAGTTGAGACCTATAATAGTCTCTTAGTGAGAGTGCTCAGTCCATCCAACTTGTGATGTAGCAGGGGGGACCCTGCTAAATAATTTTTCCACCACATACCGATTTCTCGGCCCATTAACGTCTCATTAAAAGGAAGAAGAGGATAGAGAGGAGGGAGGTCGTCTCCTCACCCCATAAAGTCCATACTAAAGTCAGGTGTCGGAGGTGCGAGGACGAGAATTTAAAGCTGTTCTCTAAGAAGACCCATAGTAAGAAAACAAAGAAGTCGGTTATTATAGTCACTGAGATGTGATCAGTTACACATTAGTTTACACATACTACTCAAAGATCGCTTTATACCACTGCGCCATTATTACACCCCTGTGCTGTTGCTTCCTATACCTTCAGCATTATATGTCACACTTGGTCAAAGTGGTGCATAACATGTGAGTTATGTCACCCTGGGGACATACAACAAGTGGGTCCGCCCAAAACGTAAATTACTTCTTTTATTTTTAATTATTTATATTTTTTATTTATTAATGGGGTGTAATAAATATGGAACAAAGCTCGGGTGAAGTCTTTACACTTGTTAGTGACCTCGGGAGCACAGAAGATCTCGGGCTAACGCCCTCTAACTTCCCGCGCTCCCTCGGTCAATAACAAGTGTACAGACTTCCCCCTTGCTAGGTTCCATCTATTTCCGACCCCACCATAGGGAAATAAACGGTGGCAATAAGGACAACTTACGACTCCTTGGGGGTCCACTAATAAGAGATGTCTTATTCGTCCTTTATGCACTCCACTCAATACATACTGTCCGGGTGAGTTAGCACTCTCTCGAACTAGAAAGTCTCCATCTTCGTGTAATAGCGTTTCGGTCTATAAAAAAGAAAAATTATAAAGTCAATGTCATACGAAGAGATAAAATAGGCATAAAACGAAATCCCCAGGTAGAAAATAGCCAGATAAAGAGAAATTGAAAGGTGCAACAAGGATTTATAACTTCCCAATAAGCAAAAGTTATTTCATAAATATAATTATATGTATTCCTATAATGATAAAACTGTTACAGGAATTGGTCAGAATAAAAAAACTATACCAATGTTTAACTAATGTGTATGGTCTTTAGCAAGATATGTATAAAGATTATCGACCAACCTGTTGTCTAGTAAGTGGTCCGTGGAACCATTCCTCGTGGTCGGGACGAGTCGGTTCTACAGGTTTCTCTTTGGGCCGCGCGCCTCCCGCACCTTTGTTAGGTAAAGCTGAATTAAATGGCTCTAGAAAAAAGATAGTGACTATTAAAGATCGTAGAATATTCCAAAGATCGCGAATCGCGAGTCATTATAATGGTTTAATCAATTGCTTAATTCAGCTTAATCGCTGAATAAGTACAACGATTAAAAAAAAGTTGAATCGCAGCTCAAGTTATTTCCTATTATTGCTTACAAAAACGCCAGTGCTTCAGAACTAGTGTGCATAATAATGTAAAAGAATAGCAAAACATTAGAATATCTGTTTCAAGGCAAACGATCGGAACATATCACAAGCTCAGACAAAAAATGATTGCCACATCCTCCAAAACTTGCATTCTTTAAACAAAAGGTCAAAGGCTCAAACCAAACACTAACTCATGTCGAATGCATCTAGCTGGCCATTGGCTTGAGCAGCGCCATTTTGTTTGTTGTCATATATGGCGTCATCAAACCTAGGATCTGGTGTAGCATCAGCCGAACCTTTTTGGTTGGGATTTTCATACACGTGCCGCGATCCACCGGCAGCACCTAAAATCAAGGATGACGGCATGCAGGCTCAGCGGTAAGCAAACAGCAAGGCATCAAATTCTTACTGCACGTAAAAAGATGTGGATAAGAATTCTTTTGGGCGAAGCAGACTTGAAAATAACCCAATCAGTGAGTATGCTAAAACTTCCAAGTGCCATCAACTGTCGTAAATTCTAAGACTCTAAGAGCAATCTTTGCTTCGCAGCAATACAATATATAACAAGATAAGAATTCAAGCGATAGGTTCATAAGATGATATCGGTAACAAGAGTTAGCCAGATATTTCTAATACTAGAATATACAAGTGGAATTTTCAAACGGTATGGATTAATTGGAAATGCATTGCTGGTGAAAAAATTACATGGTAAAAAGCAATGGAGGAAATCTACAAAAGAACGCAGAGCATAAGTCAGTGGATTGTCACCAGACGAATAAGTCACACAAGAGAAGGGAAGCAAGGACGGCACCTACCTTTACCATCTGCATTTTCACTCTGAACAGGTCCCCCATCCAGATCAATGAGATTACCAACTGCAACAGAGTTCTTTTCTCTAATCGGTTGGTAGTCGCCTTCCATGGCCTGCAAATAACAAGAAGAAGTTAACGTTTAAAGGAATTAGGTCTAGCAGGCCCTTTTGCGTTAATCGTCTTAATCCTTCAGTATTGAATTTGGCTTAAAGGTGTATCACTTAAACATATGACATATTAGTGCAACTCATGTGTAAACATTTTCCCCCTACACCACAGGCGGGCCCCTTCACCTTTGGATGAAGGAGGAGGGGGAGGGGGAGGAGGTCTGAATGGGTAGAAATCAGAGAGGGGGAGGGGGAGGACTGGGACAGCATTTTTTTCCCCACCTCATATCTTTGCTCATAGACGTCACAAACTGATGCAATAAAGATCAATATGGTCGGAATGACTATGAGAATATATCTAAACATGATTTAGGTAGTATATTTATAGTATATTTCGCAAGAAAAAAATCTTTAAAAGTAAAGCAGACCGCCTGCTGAAATGAGTTAAGGCCTACCGGTGGTGGTGGTGATTTCCTTATCTATTTAATTACTCCCTCGACGAGACTTAATACTTGGGAGCTGTGGAATATGAGGAAGGAAAGAGGGAGAGAGATAGAGGGTGGGGGGAGAGGCTGAGGTGTTAGGAAACCACCAGTACTATTTACGGCCATGCCATAAACGTAGCAGGGGGTGGCTGGGTCCTGATATGGAGAGACAGGAGAAAGTGAGTAGGTTTTTAATTGTTTAAACCTTTAATACGTTGAAATATTCAATTGAAAAGTCAATCGTTAAGTCAGAATAGTCAACCATAAAGTCAGAAAAGTCAATCGAAAAGTCAAAATAGTCAACCATAAAGTCAATCATAAGTCAAATAGTCAATTGAAAAGTCAAAATAGTCAATCAAAAAGTCAGAAAAGTCAGAATGGTCGATCGAAAGGTCAGAATGGTCGATTGAAAAGTCAGAATGGTCGATTGAAAGGTCAGAATGGTCGATCGAAAGGTCAGAATGGTCGGTCGAAAAGTCAGGATGGTCGATCAAAATGTCAGAATGGTCGATCGAAATGTCAGAATGGTTGATCGAAAAGTCAAAATGGTCAATCGTAAAGTCAGAATAGTCAATTGTTAATTCGAAATAGTCAGACACAAAGTCAGAAAAGTCAATCTTAAATTCGAAACAGTGAAGTCAAATAGTCAACCATTATAATAATGCAATGATTACACAATATCACAGATTCTAAATTCATGTATAGTCAAATCAACAGATATCCCATGAATAAAACATAATGGTTATGGTTCATCTTAAGAAAGCCATTTTGAAAGTGAAACAGCCCCCCTCTGCTCGTACAGACCTAGCTGATCGGAATTATTTTTAACAGAAATAATAAAATTCGACCTAAACAAGGAATGAAATTTCTCATAGAAAAAAATATTTTTGACTTGATATTTAAGACAAACAATCTTAAGGATGATCGAGGGTATTTCCCAAAGTAATTGGATCAGCCTGATTTTTTCACACTTTGTACTCCAAATCATGCTGATTTTAAATATATTTTTTTAAAGGGGGGTTGCCAAATTAGATTTTTTGCTATTTCCATTTGAAAATAAAAAGTTATTTAATTAACTTTTTAATTTAACATGGTCGTCTATGGAGAAAATGGCATTTTTAAAACGTTTTATCCATTTTAAACCATAAATTGTAAATACAGTTGGCTTTTTTTTTAGTATAGCATAGTTTAAGGGATATATTTTCTGACAATAATAAGAAAATTGGTGGTTTCCAGATTACTTAAGGAGCTGGAGACCCTCAAACTTGAGAGTGCAGTGAGTGAGAGTGGATTGTCTGTCACTGACAATCCCCTCCGCCTGGATTGGCAGGAAGACATTACAATCCAAAACTGACATGTCAGCTTAGCATTATTTTGTATAATTTTGCCCCTGTATTTCAGAAGCCTTTACACTATAGCTAAACTTTTCTTCTTTAAAAACGGACGTTTTTTCATGAAAACGCTCAGTAGCTTTGAATCTCAATGTAAACAAGTTGGCTTACGGTGTCGTAAAACAATAACAAACAAGAAAAAAAACACATACTAATGTGTTCAATCTTCAGAAGTGTTTCTTTTGGCCTACTGAACATCACTAAACAAAGAAATGATCAAAAAATGAATAAATATGCACATGGTCAATGTCGTAAAATCCCTGCGGTTTTTGGCAACTGAGAAATACCCGCGATCATCCTTAAGATACTGTTGCATCGTACTGACTAGTTCCTGAACAATAATATCAAGGGTCTGTTCAAATTTTCGAAGATTCTATTTCTTCCTGTACACTTTCCCCTGACGCCCTCTCCGATTTTCACTGAAGGGGTAACCAAGTAAAAGTTGAAAAACGGTGACTGATCAGGGCTAGAAAAAAAAGAACTTTGATATCTTTATAATTAATAATAAATAGAGAGAATGGGACGAGCCGGCAATAATCGAAAATTTATAGGACGAGATTCGTCCACATAAGCACGATGCTGTAGGCAGAGTGCTTATGTGGACGAATCAAGTCCTATAAATTTTCGATTATTGCTGGCGAGTTCCATTCTATATTTATTATATGTGCATAAAATTTGATCATATGTCATCAGATATTACTGAAAAAATACTAAAGAAGTCTCAGAGAGCCCCACTGCCCCGCTGACAGCCCCACTGACAGCCCCGCTGACAGTCCTGCACTGTGCGATCATGCAGTATTTATTTTAGGTCTACTTATATTGTTGACTTAAAATGTTCATAACGCAGCCATTTCTTGAGCTACATTAATAAAATTTATATCATTCAAATGAGAATTTAATGCTCTATTTAATGATGTATTTAATGTGATGTTTATTATGTATTTCTATATTCATAGTACCAGAATCACGGGTGGATTATCGATCGCGGGGATTTGTTTACATGCTCCGCGGAGAGCCAAAGCTCCGCGAAGCATAACAACAGAGCTATTTTTAGACAACTACACTTCATATAGGACACGTCCTATATGAATATTTTTATAGCACCCCACTTATAGCACATCTCATATAGAATGCGCGTATAATAAATCACTCCTTTGAAGTTGGTAGTTGAATATATTTTCAATAATGTCTTCATTGAGATTGAGAGTTCAGAGCTGTCATTGCAACATTACTGATCTTCTTTTATTTCAAATTAATTTGTCATTAATTAATTAGTCTCTAGATTTAAACCAAAGAATTACTGGGCAACCATATTTTGTTGCTGGGTAACCACTTTTGAAATTCTGGTTGCCCAATGGGCAACCATATTTCTGAGGGATTTGGCGTCCCCTGGGCTAGATTAATCGATCAACCATCCAATCTATGAAAGTGAATTCCCCGCCTAAACAATAAGACATCTCAACATATTGTCCTTGCTACGCATCAAAGGTCGAACAGTTCATTATTTTGAACCGTTAATTTTCCCTCAAAAATAAAAAATATTGTGGATGAACTAGATATTAAAACTATTAATAGAGGAAGCAACAGTAAAAACCTACAGGTGGACTTGCCTTCGATGCATATTCGGGTGTCTTCTCCGCCTCTGGGGGAGCCATCCCAGGTCTGTCATTATAATATTCGCCATCTTCACCCCAGGAATCAGTTCCCACGATACCGTTATCCAGCCTGAAATTGTCGGGTCAATTTAAGTACAAGTTGAAGTATGTAGTCCGTAGCAATGTTTTTCTTATAAAAACAATCTTGAGGCGGGGCAGTATCATACTATGAGACATTTCTGATTGTTGTAGTCTTTACATTTTAGTGTAGCTTTTTATTACAAGATAGAGCTTTTATCTTAA
Organism: Sthenelais limicola; assembly: GCA_942159475.1. Taxonomy (NCBI): domain Eukaryota; kingdom Metazoa; phylum Annelida; class Polychaeta; order Phyllodocida; family Sigalionidae; genus Sthenelais; species Sthenelais limicola. The sequence goes on along the minus strand of OW804096.1, from coordinate 106,638,132 downwards.
TGCATAATAGCGTAGCATAGAGAGGTGTAGGAGGAGGGGGCAGGAGACACAGTAAGAGAGCCAGAGAAATGATAGATAACGGATCGGGGGAGGGAGGAGGAGGAAGAGGTCCAAGAGAGAGACAGGGAGGTGTAGGAGGAAGAGGAGGGGGCGATAGACACACAGCAAGAGAGCCAGAGAGCAGGAGCACAGAGAGAGAGAGAGAGAGAGAGAGAGAGAGTGAAGGAGAGACCGACAGGATGGAGGAGGGGGGGGGGGGGGGGAGAGTCTCCACTAATGGATTAAATAGAAACAAAAACCCTAGAAATAAATTACATCCATCAATGACATTGCTCCTACCTATCAGGTAAACTGACAGTCTGAGGCTGAGTATCCAGAAACTGTTTGAAGCGGAGTTCGAAGGCCTGCCCCATAGTTGTGATGACATCCTGAGCCAAACCTCCACCACATTCGAGAACAAAGCACGCTCGTCCATTCACAGGGTCTTTGGCAACGTAGGCCACAAAGTCCATAGTATCCTACAATTGTAAGAAGTATTGTTGCAACAAGAGTTTGAATTCATAATAACCGACTGTATTGTATCATAAATCTAGATCTCTTACAATGACATAAAAAATGGTTCATGCAGATACTCACAGGATCTCCTCCAGAAGCGAATGATATACCTGGCATCTGGTGATTGGCAATAACCTAGAAGGAAATAACTTGCGTTTATTTCAACTACCATAGGATTGAATTCAAATTATTACAAAATACGTGTAGAGTTAACACAATTGAGGTGAGTGTCATCCGTCTACCGGTATGTATAGAACATTGTTAAACTACCGTATAATAGTATAATCAAACCCGTGAAGTTGATTTCGTTATAAATAGATAGGCACGGTGCCGATAGGACAGAACCCAGCCAGATTACATAATGTGATGTATGTTGTCCTGCGGACTTGAGAATCTGTCATCATATAGATAGAAGACACAAAAAATAGATAGGTCAATGTGATATTGTTCTCACCTCCCCTGATTCCATGATCATCATGGTGAGGCTGTCCGTCGTGATCGTCAAATTAACGTTTGAACCCGCAAACACAAGGTTGGGTTCATCTCCCAAAAATTTACCTATTTTTTGCTGAAAGAAAGCAAATCAGTCATATCATGATAATCGTATATATTTGATCAACTAATGCATCATTCAATATTGATGTACATGAAGTTGAAGATATCTAATACGAAAAACTAACTTATCATTTCATTATACATTATTTCGGTATTATTATTATTAAGAATAGCTGGCTTACCCTTTTATTCTTTTTCGATGCAGTTTTTAGGCCAGCTGCATCACAAACGCGGCTGATGGATTCTCTGAAATCAAAGGTCGAAAACTATTAAAAAGGTTTGTAACGGAAAACCTGCATTTACCTAATATCTAACATTTTTTTTTAAATTACATGTATCAGTCGGTAAATACCTGACAAGTCTGTGAACTTACTTTGCGACTGCTGTCCTCGATTCAAAATCTAAACTTTTCATCGATTGCTTCACCTCCATGCAGCCTATGTACTGCAAAATTGGAAAAGTATGCGTTATAAAAGTTGCAAATTAAACATCGTACTGTCAAAATTCTTTCTGTGAACTCTAGATGATATTTTTAAGTTTAACAGAACACTTACTCGGACTCCGTAACACACCCCATTGTCGGGGCTGAGCTGGTCATCCGGATGAATCCAGCCCCGGGGTGGTTTGTTAATGAATGTGCCAGTGTTGGTCCAATTACTGGAATTGCTCTCCTGGCTTCGAGTCCTTCGCATAATCCGATCTGCTATCCCTGCCATTGGGTCCAACGATCCTAGAATAAGCAAAGATAGAATGGTGCAATAAATCAAATAAAAAAGAACATTCTATTTCCTCTCAGTTTTGCAACAAACCAGTCAGCTAGTGTCACTTCCCATCCGCTTCCTATTTGATAGGAATATTGATACTGTAAACGTATTAATGTTTGCGCAGTATTTATTTTCGCGAACACCCTTATGTGCTCGAATTTAAATCCTGCGCGAACCTATAATTATTACATAAACAAAGTGTGAGGCTTCCTTGCTGCGCGAATTTAAATCCGCGCGAAAAAGTGTCAAAGTACTTAGTGCGCGAATGTTTATCCGCGCGAAAATAAATACGTTTACAGTAGGCTAAATTTGACTTGGTCTAATCCGCATAAAGGACAAGGTTCATGGGCGTTTCCACAGCAGGAGTCATAAGGGACAACAAAATGAATTCATACTAGGATAACGCAGTTGGCTCCTCCTTTGTACGGTACGGTAGTTAAATGTTAGACGTTAAAGGTAGCATCTAAAAGATAGTTCTGGTTCACAAAATTAACTCATCTACCGGTAGCCTACTCCTAGAGTTTCCAGATATAAATATGACAGTGATCTACCAGTATGGTAGGCCTATACAGATTTAGTCCATTTTGGATCAGATTTTGGATGAATTTGCGTGCAATTATTCCCCGATCCCAAATGCTCTGGTCTGCGGCAGTGGGGGCAAGGGAACGGATACTAGTTTGTCTAACACAAATATACCTTTAAGTTTAACAAATAAATTCCCTGAGGACACTAAGGGTTAAGCTGAACCTGGTAATTGCCATTGGTATTGGTGAGAATACGGACCAGCTGTATTTAATAAATTTGTATTCCTTAAGACATTGGTATCTTTAGAGTGATGTGATGTTAGACAAAATACCGTCCCAACTTCTCCCGAGCGGAAGAGTCCAGAAAATGATGGCACATAAGTTTTGGATGGTTAGTTTAGTAAGATTAAGTTTGTTATTTTGAAGGAAATAATGGCCTGTAACCCATCCACCCACCCCGTCTCTACCCCTCCTACCTACAATATCCATTTGATTTAGTGTTAAATACTGTAGCCTACACACCACCAACGTGGTGAGTAGGCTACTCCACCCGCCCTATAAATAGCCTACATTTTGTCAACAAGCCTGTGAGCGTGGGTGTTATGTAATGGTGGCAGTGGCTAGTAGGGGTAGTGTGTGGGGTGGTTGAAGCTATGTAAACATGGCGGGAGTCAGTGACAACAGGTAGAGGGTGCATGAATGTTTTCAAAACAGCATTGCTGGACCATGAATGCAGTAGTTTTTCCAGACAAAAGGGTAGCTAACTAAGTCAAGTTTCTCTCAGACGAATTACAGGTTGCCACTTACAGGGGAAAACATTGAAAACAGGGCCAGAAATACCGGTCGTCTATTAATGGGGAGTGGACATTGGTTGATTGGGCGACGTAAGGAATTTCAGAAGTGGGCTTATCCGGCCTCACAGAGGGCGGGTCAGTCGCTTCTCATCCAGAAGCATAACCACAACAGGTTCATGTGAGTGTGGGGAAGTCTTAGGCTATTAAGTTGTATAAATATGGATTCTTTTTCTCATTTTCATTAACACTACCCTCCACCCACCCACACCCTCAGCGCTGTTCAGCTGAGGCTGAACAGCGCTTCTAAACATCGCTATAATATGCAGTGGCGCTTGCGGCAGAAGTCTGTTGCATGAGGTATCGTTAAATAAATTCCGTTCCGCTAAGCTTCCGTTAATATGCTACTGTTGCACCAGTCGCCCCCGCTCCGCTAAGTTATGTTAGCGGAGATTATTTAACGGAGCGCCTTGGAGCACTCCGTATCGTTACCAACAATATGGAAGCCTATGGGAACCTCAAAAGTTGGTGCAATTCAAATGCCCCCACCTGTCTTATCATCGAAAACTTGAGATTTTCAGCGATGACCCCCCATTTTCTTTTTGTTCTCCTCTTGTATACATATTACTCCAAAATCTGGACAAGTTATGCATCTAGAAATCCTCGTCGGAAATATGGTAAATTCGCCGTAACTTTTGCCGTTTTAGATCAACTAAATAAAAAGGAACCAAGCGTAACATAATTACAGAATTTGCACGAATTATAGATTCAACTCTTCCCTTTCAGAATCTAAAATAATTTTTAAAAAGTAGTGAATAGAAGTTTAGTAATCATTGACGACGACAACAGACATTTTATGACAACTATCCATGTCGGAAATATCAGTGCCTCTTTGTGGCGATTTCTGAGCGACCTTGACCTCAACAGGCAGAAGACTCCGTCGCTTAGTAACGCCTGGTGCTTCCGTCCACTTGATTAAAAAAGAAAGCTGCAAGCCAGTTGGACATTTAAACATTTCATTTTGTATCTCCTAGTGAGAACAACTGTTGAAAATGACCATAATTCAAGTCAAATAAAATATTCATTAACATGTACTATCGCTTGTCCACTTTGTTTGTTTGATATAGGACGCAAGTTACTATGTTGGAATACCGTTGTTAAGTGGGCGTGGCCTAATTACGTTTGTGACAATGCGTCAATTTCCCTCCGTTGATTAGCGGAGCGATACGACAGCGGCAGTTCTCATGCAACACTGCAAACGTTGTTCCGCCCCCGCTCCGTTAATACGTTATTAACGGGGACGATATCAACAAACCTGGTGCAACGGACCTCAGTATTGGGAGACACCATTTCAGCGCTTTGTTGATATATTTAGCGGCAATGGCCACCCATTCGAATCTTCTCAGGACGATGTTTCAAGCTATACCTGACCCTACCATCGGTTATATACCAGGGCTCGAAAAAAACCTACCAACTTCACTTGCCCATTGGGCAAGTGGCAGCCAAGATTTACTTGCCCAACAGAATTTTTACTTGCCCGAATTTATTTGCAGAATTATAAACAAAATCACACTGATCTGTATGTATCTTGTTTTATTAACATAAAGCATTCATTAACATGTTGTAGCCTTACAAAAAAACCTTATTTTTATCCTATCATTATACTTTATGACTGAGAATAGTCAGCCTTTACTTACAAAAAAAGGCCTAAGTAATATGGATAATCATGTTAGGAATAAACAATGTTTTGGCCGAAGATTTAGTGAAAGTTTTGTACATTTACAGGGGCATTTCTTTGTAAGTAGACATCACAATAGGGGTTTGAAATCGGCACCGTAGAGATTTTCACTTGCCCAAGCAAGTAACTTTAAACTTTACTTGCCCGGAGCCATTTTTTACTTGCCCTGGGCAAGTAAACATAGGTTTTTTCGAGCCCTGTATACAGTAATGATGTATCGATTCTGGCCAAAATTGGGAGGAAAACCTCTTAAGATGGTTATTATTGTAGGCAGAATACGCGGAGGAGCACGATTGTGTTGGCAAAGAGGGGGATAATTATCACATCTGTCTGTATATGCGTTGGACCCGTGATGACAGGTGCAACGGTTCTGTGGGTGATTATTCTGCCGAAGGCAGCTTTTTTTCAAAACCGGTTGTCTAGAGTATGTGTGGCACCAGGAATCGGAAGGATATCGTCACAACAGGAGAAGTCTTGGGCTATTTACTTTACTAAACATTGAATTATTTGTACATTGACATTGCCCACCTCCCTCCTATGGCGTCTCCCGACACCTTCCAAATCGTTTCGTTTCTTAGCTTTAATCTCCACATCGCGATCGGCGCTGTGGATTCCCTGCTGCTATGACGTCATTACATGGGCCTCGTTCTGGGTAGGGTTCCGGTGGGGAATCCCCACGACTATGACGTCATTACACGAACGTACCGAGTATTCGTACGGCCGAGGGGGGTTAAGGCTTAAGCACTGGACATCGCTAGACATGCGTTGGGAAATCAGGGTATGTGCATTACAAGTATAGTAAAGACCATATGAACCCAGACGTTTTACTTCGCAAACATGTGAAGGATGGCCAATCCGTACTTGGTTTCTCCCATGGACGGCGAAAACATAGGTAGTTGGGTGAGCGAGATGGATTTTCTAGACTATAAAATAGCCCCCGGGTGGGCGGGGTGCGTTATGACGTCATGGTAAAAATGCAGGCATTGCTTTGCTCTGCCACTAGCACCTCCTCGTTGAGAAGAGTCGAGGGCATAACATGATGACCACATCTTGTGTACCATACATGTTATTGTCTAAAGTCAAGATAAGCAAATACGGGTAGGCCTACCGTAGCCCCAGGACCGTAGAGTAGGCTACTCGTAGGCTACGGTACCGTAACGTAGGGCATAATCCATAGGCTACCATACGGAAACAAAATATCAATAAAGGTACAGTTGTAAGGGACTATCAAGCTTTCACAGTCAGTAGTCAATTCATGTCAAAGGGTCACTATAATGCTCTCGGGACAAATACTTAAAATATTTGACCAAATCCTTTGCCAAAGGTATAAATTAAAAGAGTCATAAATCGACACAATGGGGGGTCAATGACAATGCGTATTGAAGAAAGTGGGAGGGGTCTTTGACTCTTTCATCGTTTCAGGAACTCGAAGAAGCTGCCAAATAAGGTTGGGAAACCAGACAATATTATCCCAAATAGGACTTCATATTAGAGACATGATTAGCATACAACAGGGATGGGGCTTGCCACGTTCTCATAACTTTATCAGTGCCCAAATATGAGAAGATTTTATATTTCATTCGTCTTTTAAAAACAAGTTATTTTCAGAACCGGAAGTCACGGAAGAGTGAATCTGTACACAACGTGAACGACCACTGAGATGGAGAAATGAGATCAAATATAAGGGTTAAGTCGCAAATAAAATACATTCTGTTTTCCAGAAAAGGAACTGAATAAATACATACCAGCCTAGGGCCCTGTATATTGCATCTGCATGGCAATTGTCAATGAATGACAGCATGCATGCTGAGTAATCGTGGAGACTTCCCTCCACCGTCAAAACAAACTTCTCAGAGGATATGGGTCAAGATGACAGGCTGGGTGAATGTAAACCCCTAATTCTTGGACTAGGGAGCTGTAGGGCCTATAAAATTGGCATCCTGTGCCCATAGAACTTAGCCCGAGACATTCTGACTGGCTCCGCTCTATTTTGCTAGTCGCTACACACATAGAACTATGTTGTGCCTTTAGGTTAGACTAGTTAGAACTTAAATTAAATTGTATTATTGTTTTCATGGTGAATTATTTTTCTAAATGAAAGAGAATTCTTTTTCTGTGTTTGGCTCATAGCCATCGAAGACGGCGTTATTTTTAAAACTTGGATGTAAACAAATCCGATGTCTTCCTGTAGAAACGAATACGCCAAAATATTCCGTTCCGGTTGCCCTATGTAAAACCGTTCAAAATGCTGTATTTAATTATAATTTGAATTTATAAGTACTAATGGTGGCAACTATGAAAAATATATTAAAGAAACGTAATATTAGGCACACTATTTGTAATTTGAATCTGTTTTCTCAAAAATATCATAGCGGAAGTCCTGTAACACGTGGTTAGCTCTCAGCCAATCCCTGCATAGCCCTCCAATTTTGAACAAACGTGGACATCTTTTGCGCGCTGAAATCCTAAGTTCGAAAATGGCTCACAAGCAAATTTACTATTCTGACAAATACACTGACGAGCAGTATGAATATCGGTAAGTTGTGAATACCTTATTTCACCGAAGGAAATTGATTTTCTATCTTTGGAACACGGATTTATCTTACAACGTGCTTCTGACATCGCCTCTAGCCCAGTGGCGGACTTGGGCCAGGCTCCGTCGTTTTCTATAAGAATGTCGCGAAAGAACTAAGAAACCAGAATATTCGGTATAGATTGAGCCTCCCAAAGCTTGTACTGACCTCGCATGTTGCGCTTATCAGTATTTATACATATTTAACTGAAAATTGCCCTAATCTCGTCCGAATTAATCACATTCGGTTGCTATTCAAAGCATCTCCCATCCTTAGGAATTTGCATATCTATAATTAGCTAGGCTTCCACTGACTAAGATTGACATGTCTTTACAGTCAAGGAGGCATTAGGCTACATAATGAAAATGGCCCCATTTACCACTTTTATCAGGTGATGGTAGGAATGCAGGATGCGTAATTTTTGTGAAAATCATCCTTTTCGAGTTGTAAATTAAGCCTAACCTCTTTCTCTAAGGCCTAACAGATGACGTCCTTAGAATAGATGTTCCTGTTCAAATCAAGCTGTTGGGTTGCACCGTTGGTCATTTTGCACGTTTGTGTATTCTATCTTGTAGGTGTGGGGGATTTTTTTTCATGTTTTCATTTAATTGTGTTGTGTATTTTATTCTACCTGTTCTAGTTGGACAGGGTAAGTGTGTGTGGGGGGGGGGGGGGGGGATATAGACTGTAGGCCTTCTCATTAGCCTATTGTAGTTAGTGGGCTCTAGTCTAGACTCTAGTATTGCTATTTAATATTTGTTATTTAATATTAGATGTAGAGGTCAAACAATGAGAACAATATCATTGCGTTGGCAGGTTTTACCTTTTTTTCTCTGTAGGCTATTAAAAACTTGAATGTGTATTCTATTAACAAGACACTGTCAGTGTAGCCTATATTGAGTCGACACACGAGGGTCGTCGGGAAGGCTACAATATAATATAGGGTAGAGTGATGAGGGTAACAATAGACCCAAGTGTAAAATGAAAAACAAAAAATGCCCCCTCCCTCCCCAGGGTTCCCGCGGGTCTTAAAAAGTCATTAAAAGTCATGAATTCTGAGTTTGGGTTTTTAAGGGCCTTAAAAGTCATTAATTTTCACTGTGAGTCATTAAAAAGTCATGAAAAACTATCTGAGCGCCGTATAAGAGTATGAAAGAGAAAAAATGATAAGCATGCTATTTTTTCTTCTATTTCAAATTATTTCATTGTGTAATGACACTATGCTATTAGAAAAAAATGATATCTCAATAAACATTGTTAGGGTGCCTAGGAAAATAAAGCTTAATCATGTAAACTATGAGTTTAAGTTTTAATGATTAAGGGATTGACCTGATGGCCCTTAAAATCAGCAGAACGCACTAAAACAGTATCATTTTGCTCAAAATTTTCCTGGGGGGGCATGCCCCCAGACCCCCCTAGATGGGGTGTGGCCCCGCTATACTCTTGAATATTTCTGGTGAGTACCCTGAGTATACCCACTCAAGGGCAAAAAATGGCTGAAAGGGTATCACAAGCAAATGCTCTGAGGAGTAAAAGAACTGAAAGAATTGGTCAAAAATTGGTATCTCGTTTGTGTCATTTCATGGTAATAAATTATCTGCTAACATGACTTCTTTTGGTCCTTAAAAAGTCATTAAAAACTGTGGGAATTGGTCATTAAAAGTCATGAAAAATGATGTGCTCTGGACCGCGGGAACCCTGCTCCCTCCGCCCCGCCCCACTCCACACACACCCCACCCCCAACATGATAGAATACTCAAACAAAATGTAAAATGCAGATTTTTTCGTTTAAAATGCGGCTTATAGTGCAACCGGTTCCCGTTGTGTTCCCACGTGGAAGAACCAAGTTGACAATGGACTACTAGTACTATACTTGAGTCCTACACGGCTACTCTTTAGATATTATCCATCTCGGTTCACTGTCACTGCATTTCTTTTTTTTTTAAGTCTTTGGCGGAGGGAATTTGTTTTCCAGTTTATACCCTCTAAATGAAAATAAAACTGGTTATAAATCATTGTTCTTAGGTGACTAACCAAAGGCCGCTGGTCAGTATTATTGAGATCCCATAGCTGGATAAATTATAGCTGAAAAGTGAATCGAAAATTCCTACAAAAAGATGGTCAATGTTGCTAGCTTAGCCTGTATATATTTATTGTACATACGGTCGAACCAAAAGTCCATCGCCCCCTCTGCTCTCCCAATATTCAATTATATTCCATTAAAAATGAATTCATGTTTTACTTCTAGAAACGCCCACCTGTGACCTGTCCCCCCAATAGGATTTTTTTCCGTCATTAAAAACAGCGTCTAAACCCGGGTGAAATTTCGGCATCATAGTGTCGTGTGTAAATTGTCATGGACTAAATTACTGATGCTTATTTAAGTTATTATGCTTCTATTTTCAGTCATGTGATGCTACCTAAGGAAATCTCGAAACTGGTACCCAAGACCCACCTTATGTCTGAGTCTGAGTGGCGTGCCATCGGTGTTCAACAAAGCCAAGGATGGATACACTACATGATGCACGAGCCAGGTAAACCGCACATTTTACTCATTTATGTAGTCATTAACTTTCACCACTTAAGTGACTTTCATATTGTAAGGAAACTATGTTGTCACCTTTTCGATGTATTGGTAGTTGGAATACAACTGTAACAAATGTATGTGAGATTAGATTAATTTTGAGGAATCCCATTATGTCATGAGCGACGAATGTAAAATTAATCTTGAGTACCTTAATGGTATTCATTTTACTTCCCGTCGTAACTTTTTCTTGGATTCCTTTCTTCCAGAGCCCCATATCCTCCTCTTCCGCCGGCCAGTACCCGCCTAGGACTGGGATTTCACCAATGATGTTTTCATGAAGCCTCCCACGCTATCCGGGCATCAGCAAAGGTTTCCAATCACATACTCAGACTTGGGAAATAAATTCCACCACCGCTTACCTCAGTATTTATGACCAGATGACCAACTGGATTCCCTGCCCATTATGAAAGTTCTAGATAGTTGTTTTTGCTGGTTGCTTGACATCCTGGGACGCAGGCTTTTTTTCTCTTGTGTCAGCGTGGGCAGAAAGCGGTGCCCAATGAGGACTGATAATAGCCACACTCAGATCATTTCATCACTAACCGTACCATTGCCCTCAAGCCTTTTGAAAACCATGATCCAACTGTGTCAAACTTGGAGCTGGACGCCATAACGTTGGATACTTGATAACTCTTTCAACCGTTTATTTTTTCTTAATTTTCTAGATGTTAAAATGGAGGATGTATGAAAAGCAAATGTGACTGGTGATTGTGCTGGATATGCTTGTGGATGGTACCACTAAATTTTAAGATGTGAGGTGTTAAATGTCGATCACCTTGCTATTCTAACTTAGAATTTGTCAAATATAAGTATTGTATGTTCACGATACATTCCCATATGGTATGTACTGGGGTTCAGGTTCAATACATTATCTTCTTTGACTTACAATCGAATCTATACGTTATTAGTGCACTGGTAATTCCCTATTGTGTAGTTAAGTTAGACATCAATGCACCCGACGTTAAAAGTGATATTCTTATCGTTTTTCAGTTTCAATTTTAAGCTTGGAACAGGTTATCTCTTGAGTTTTTGCAACTCCCTCTCATACAATTGTCATCACTTCATTATCTCTTCTCAATAAGCACTTCATTGTACAAACGTGTTTATTGCCTCTGTTCAAGCTAGACTATTCATTGAACGATTGGAATACATGTCAATAAAATATTGTTATCGTATGCATTCCATAATTTTGTTATGCCTCACTATTCACACACACTAGGACTACTGTCAAAACGTTAAATCAAATGAGACTACTCGGGGAGTAACGACTATTGTACAGTTTTCTCTCGCCAACTCTCGGGTTGGCAGAGAGTATGTATTCCCTGCAACCCACGAGTTGCCTCGAGAAAATCATAATTTTAATTCACCTTACTGCCTAAAGGGTAAGCCTCTCAAAATTCTAAAAAGTCTCCGCAAGGCCTGGAAAAGGCATTTTATGGGCCTTGAATTATTTTGGAATCTATTTAATGGCCTGGACATTTTCCCCTCACTGGCCCCTCTCAAACCTTACACATGGTCTCCGCGGGGCCTGGAAAAGCCTTGAATTTGGAAAAATATTCAATGTCTTGAAAATTGGCATTTTGGTCGAAGGGCCTTGAATCCTGTTGGAATCCATTAAATAGCCTTGAAATTTTGGAAGATTCTGTTTCTTACTGTACACTTTCTCCGGATTTTCCCCTCTCGGACCTTCCATAGAGTGACTCATGAATAATGACTGAAATAATTTTTTTAATATAAATTATCATAAGGCTGCAGTTACAACTTGATAAGGAATGTTTCATTTAAAAACTTTGGCGTATGCCGCTTATCTTCTTGAATAAAAACTTGTCCAAAAAAAATACAAGGTTAAACAAATAATGATATTCTGCCCCATAGCTATTTAATTAAAAATAAAGCCAGGCTATCAGTTCCGTAGGCTTTGCACTGTCAGAATCACTGCCCAATTTCTCATGAACTGCCAGGAATTACATGGAGAACTTTGGGGATATTATAATTTAGAGTATAATATTAGCAATTAGAATATGCTGACAAATGATCTTAATTATATTGTAGCTCTTGTGTATTTTAAAGACAGTTTTGGCCTGCTAACCACTTTATTTTGTCAGTAAAAAGTCGGTAAAGATAGGGCTAATTAGTCAGTAATTTTCATGTTGGCTTGGCCGCGGGAACCCCGTAAAAAGTTAATGTGAGAAGATAATGCGCTTCTTAGCTCTTTCATGTTCGGTTACTAGCTTTTACTATCAACTTAATAGCCATATGAATGGGAAAACATACTTTTTAAAAGGCTCTTCACATCCATCTTGTGGCTAAGGGCTCCTTGTCGAAATTTGGAAGTCTTGATAATGGTTCAGGACCGCTGATGACCTAATAATCAAATTTGGAATCAGGAGATTATAATGGCCTCCCGCGCTCCCACAGAGTTACTTGACTTTGACTGGTGTGCGGCCTCAGTTCCACTAATTCATGACTTGTGTCTATTTGGCCCTGCTAGACCTCCTCCATATACTTTATTCCGTATGCTGTACAGGTTCGCTGGGTATATAATGTTAATGGGATGCATCTGTTGACGATTGTTCCTTCCGCAGTTCCGAGGCATCTACAGTACAAGTGCACCACGTGAAAAATACCTATAGGTCATAAGTCTTTCATTCCTCTGAATTTCTTCTAAGTATTATTAGGTAATTATTTCTCCGGCGCGTTTGTAAGCAGTTAGCTATGGAATATCCTGACTGAGTTCTTTCTTCACAATATCAACAAACTGAATGGTACTAAATACAAGGTGATTTGTAAGGTGAAGGCTACGAGTTCCACCATTCTGCATGCCATTTCAATTTTACTCCCTGAGCAGAATCCCCGATGCATGCTTCTTCTTAACCGAATACTCCATCTATTTCTAACATATATGACTTTAAAAATAACAGCTGCTACCAAACTATGTCCACGGTTTACTACGAATAAAGGTCCTGCAAAGGGGTAGGGTTGGGGTTGATATTTAAGTGAGAAAAAACAATTAAAGGTTAAGGCTTAAGTACTGTACCCAATCCATCTGCCTCACACGATTCTCACTCAAACGTGACAAGTTCATGATCCTCTCCAACATTTCTCAATCACAGACATCAGTATCCATGAGCAGGGCCGCCTGTACCAACGATTGCCTTCTGTCTCTCGATCAGCGCCATCTTCCTCCCACCCCTCGAAACAAGGTACTGGATCCTCCCGTACCTCACTGGAGTACGCTGAGTCCTCCCAAGGTGGCTCGTAAGGACGTACCTGGGCCGCGGTAAAGACAGCCGAGCCGACCCTGGTGTTCATGCATGCTTAAAGTTGTGTTCAGTGGATAAATTATATGAAACAGATTTCATAACATTTTAGGTCTATCACCCTGCCTTACCTATATTCATGTATATTCAAGGAAGTTTTAGTAACCTAGTTGGTATCTTTAAGTGGTATACAGAGTGACTCGTTAGTATCTTAAAAGGAGGTAATTGTAAATAACAAAGAAAGACTTAGACATGTTCATGAATTCATGTGGATATGTCATAATTGATTAAGATACCAATTTGTATTAATAAGTCATTTTCATTTGAATATTTCGACTAAGTTGAGCAAGAGCTCTCGAGCCACCGTAGCGAGAGAATTTGCCCCCTCTACAGCGGTGACGTAGGCGGCGGGCGTGACCCGCTCCTCCAGGGGGTGCTGAGGGAGAGAAAGCAAGGCAGGTTACAGGAGGCTAGCCCTGGACGAACGTATGGCCCGCTCCAACTTCTCGCGTCCACCTTTCTGTTAGCTTTTCGTCAGGCCACAGCAGCGGCTGTGAGGCTGCAGCGGGACCTCTTCCATTCTGGACCGCACGAAGAAACAAACAAAGGAGAACCACCTTTTTTTGCAATTTACTTTTTTAGTATTAAGGACTTTCATGATAACATATTTGCAAGAGGAATGTTCATTTAAGGATTAAGAAACGACAAAGCAAAGAGAGACTCGGTGCTCCTCACATATTTCGCTGCTGCTGATTTTTCCCACAGTTCATCAAAAAGAATCATACCAAGTTTAAGGATAAGGGATATCACACATAACAGGATTTATTCCCCTTAATCTCAAGTTCCAAGACGAAAATGGCTGACGAACAGGTGACGGTCACCATGACGGGAGGGGGGCCGTATGGCTTTAGGCTATTCGGTGGAGACAACATGCCCCTCAGTATTGCAAAGGTGAGTTAAATGAGAGGTGCTCACTTGTGTCTACTTTATGTCTCAGTTTGTGCCCTTGAAGGTCTCCATTTCCCCCATTTTGATTAGATATAGCTTCACCAAATTAACTGAGAAATATAAGATTATGAATTACATTTTGTAAATAATATCTACGACTGTAGCCTATACTTGAGTATACAATTCATCCCTTTCCTCAACAGTTTATATCAAAATAACAGCACAGCGTGGCCTGTACAATGACCTGTTGCATGTATGTAAGCTCATCACGAAAGATGTTACCTCGATTATTATTTAACCTGGAACGAATATCATGTTCTACAATCACGAAACGAACCCTTGAGTCTCTTGAGATAAATATTTTGTCCGTACGTCGTGACAGGCGCCATGTATTTCGTGTATAAAATAAAAGCTCTTCCCTTCGACCTAGAAAATCTTCCTTCTGCTCTTAACACTCCGCACTGTGCCGCAGTTTTGCTAGCAGTGTTGGAGTTGGTCTATTTTTAATCCATACCTCTCACCATTACCCCTGCTAATACCGGATCCTAGGTCGTCTATAGCGTCCAACAAGACCCTCTATTCCCCCCAATAAAGATACACAGTTACGTAGGTCGGTTGCATGTATTGCAGCAAACAGCCGAGTCTCGAAAACCCCAGTATTTTCACTCGATTATTTCCATTCAATTCCCTTCTGCTGAAGTCATTGCCTCCAAGTCAAATACTGAAGATGTTTTGTTTACATCCAATTCCATGAACCTCTGCATGTTGGGGTACCATGAATCCCATTGGAATGAACCTTGGTGTAGGCTATCTTTCGTATCAGCCCCGGGTGATATCAAGCGCACACGTTTTGTTTCTTGGCAATAGTATAATAAGTATTCCCTATAATCTTTTGAGTCGGTTTAATCCTTTTACCCCAAGGTTTAATGTACAGGCCTATAGCAGGACAACTGCAGTCTAAGAGTTGAGACAGTCCCTCCTAACTGAGGAAAAGCCTCTCGCTCCAAACCGCAAAATGTCATTATAATCCATTATATGGCGCATACTGCAGAGTCAGGAAAGGCATTAGCGCAGTAGACGTCCAATCAATGACATACCATGTTTATCTGATCTGAGAGGTTGCGAGCCTGACTGATTCTTAATGTTGAAATCATACTTTTTTTTCTTTTTTTAAAAAAACTTTTTTTTCTATTTGTCAACAAATAACCACTTCTCTCATCGGGGTCGATCACATAAAAAATGCATCGTACCCTCTTCTTATCATACGTGTGTTTTCTGAAAAATAAAGTTGACACGATAGGCAAAGTACATCACGTAACTTATCAAGTTTCCTTATTAAAAATACAATAGGCCCTGATCTAGTGTGAGTGATAGGACTAACATATAACTTCCCCGAAGGGATGAAATCATACTTAAATTCTTAATCGGACCTCCCATCATAATAATACTGAATAACTCCCTCATATGATATATGCTGTTGAAACCATGGCAATGAAAGTATTGTCATGATACGTATTCATACGAAAACTATTTCTTATGTCGTAAAATTATATGTATCTTATGTATTGTTGAAGGATCCACACTTGTATACGACTGCCATGATAAAGTCATACGTATAGTATCCACATATTGGAACTTATGGAAATGACGGCCCATGCATACATGTGCGGGCATGTGCGTTAGGATCAGGACTACTAAATTTACTACTTGTCCGAAACTCTTCCATGACAAAATGGTCCATCTCACCAAGAAGTGATTGACATTGTGTAGCAATTGCTACCCCCCCCCCCCCCCTCCACCACACACACCCCATGTACCCGAAGATACTCCATGGTCGGAGCGCCTGCAAGTTTATCACTCTCATATCTTGGTCAAGACTTATACCTGTTCCTCTAAAAGGACTATTATGCAATATACTTACTTCTAAGTTCAAGAAGATAAAAATAACTAGCTATAACTGACCATCGTTACTCTCCCCTTCCTGCGAAGAGATAGGCAGGACTAATGCTATATATCATTGTACCCAATGAACTGCATATCCAGTGGTTTAGCTGTGTTTGAACAGTACTCAGGGCAGTGCAATGCATCCACTTGTTTACTTCTCACGGAGCTGAAATGTGTTCCTTATTACCTGCCTGTTGCCTGCACATGTTAGAGTGACCACGTTAGTTATGTTACCCTCCATGCCCCATGTTCTCATACATGCGTATAGATATCTTTTTGATTTGATCAGAGCATGGATAGACCCAGCATTCCTACAGATTACTATGATGAGTCATTCATGAGGCCAGCTAGAGCTGTATTATGGCGACTCTAGTCTATATATAATTATACCTGTAAAACTGTGCATACGTCTTAATTTTAGTTTTAGAATAGAAGTTTACAGAAATATGAAAATATAGTTACTGATATATTTTCCAAAATTGTGCATAAGTCTTTTATCATCAGAATAACAGTTAACATGAATAACATTATACTCATATATTTTCCATGTTTAATGGAATTATGTAATCTCATATGGAAAACAGACTTAGTAATATCTAATCTTAATAATAGCAGATTAGGCATACAGCTCGAGTAGCTCTCTATAAGTCTCAAGGACTATGATACTTTTTATAAATGTTTATGTTAAAATCCCACTTTGTATATGCCTGCTCTCTTAGATTTGGGATTAGGAGCGATTTTCAATTCTAGAACAAAGGGAGATAACAACCCACATCAGGGTCGAAGCGTGTAGTTCTTTACCCTTTTTCAACTCAAAACAGTGACTATTGACTGAAAGGAATGTTACCCATTTACCTCCCACGCCGCTGAGACTATGTACAACCGTTTCCATTTGCCAGGTACTTGGGCTGGGGTTCACTGTTTGAAAGCCTGAGATTGTGAGGCTGTACCATGCACTCTATAATAATGGATGTTAGTAAGAAACTAATGAAGTCTAGGTAATATTACGTTTAGCGAAATGTATTTGTTTACATCTTTCGACCAAAAATAATAAATTCTGCATCACGGCATTGCAGAGATTATATCAAATTTTATCTGTTTTGTTTACAATTGCTGTATCGAATATTCATCATATACATGTGGACTTGACAGAATTAACGTAAACTAAACTGAAAAATGTGATAGGCATTGATAGTCGATAGGGGCCTACAATAGAAAGTCCTGGTACACGTATTTGTGTTTGTAAATAGTGAGATGGGCAATATTTTCATAATACCGCCACCTCGAAGGATTTGAAATGAAACCGCATACCAATGGAATTGATATGGTGCCAGAAGTTTCTATTACATGAAAAAGCAGCAAAGCAGAACAACGAAAGGGACTAAAAGTTACCTCACACAAACTTGTTGAATGTCTGGTATGAGGAGGCCATATACATAATAGTTCTATAAATAAATCAGCGCGGGCAATGCTTTGGCTGACCAGTATATATATACAACTATTACATATATATGTATAGGCCTATAAAGGGATATGAAAGATTATTATTATATTATATCATTGTGTCATCAGTGACAGATGTACGTTGGAGGGCGACCCCTGATTTCTTGATCTGTTCCGTTTTATGTGTGGGTATACATGTACCATGAATACCGCTGGAATGAGTTTTGAATCTGACACAGATCTTCCACTATCTAATTATGTACTATATACTATCATTATACAGCTATTGCATACATGTATGCAATACGGGATATTAAACATGCCATTGTGTCATCGGTGAGAGGTATACGTAGGAGAAAGACGCCCATTATCTATAGGTCTAACCTATTCCGTTCTATGTATAACATAAATCACTGCTTTGTACAGGAGCATCAATTTAATTTAATCAATTCCTGACGATGGTGGTCATGCAGGTAAAGTTCTTTTTTTGTGATACTATCTGTTTGTACCACGCTAGACAACGAGGCACAATTAATATGTATTTATCTGCGTGCATACTATAAATGAAAAGGAAGTGTAGACCATGGTTTACTTGTTCCTAATTTTAAACTACCAAGTAGTAGCTTGACTCTAATGAATCAAATAATGTATATTATGGTCAAGTACCAGATCGAATAATGCTTTCTTAATAATAATTGTTACATACAATTTTAGTATAAAACACAGAAATGGGGAGAAAAAAGCAAAGTGGGGGATCCAGGTCACCTTGAATACCCTGGAGGAACCCTTCACCCTGGAGTTTACGACGGCAGACACGATACTCCCAACATGGAGGAAAACCTTTGATATAACCTAACACGTGGCCATGTGAATGATATAGTGTCATGCGTCTGTGTTCTACTGACGCTTATCTGCATTTACTTTATGAGAATTCCTTCTGAAACCTTCTGTAAGATATATATCGATAGAAAAGGTTCTGGCTTATTCCATGACGTTGCTTCTAATATGTTGCATGGTGATGGTTTCCACATTTCTTCCCCGATTTCTTCCAGATAGTCTTGTGAGACACTCTGGTTGTAATCAAACCTGGGCCTTTTATTCCATTGAAAGGATTTAATGAAAGGTTTTCCAGACTAAATATACCTGTCATAAATAATCAAAGCTCTATACGATTATGTGACATCAGCTCACCATGGCATTGCTTCACTGACCGATAGGTATGCCCATTGTAGATTTCATGAGTCATAACCTGCACTGCCGTTTTGGGTCGGCAGTACATCAACTATATTTCTCTTACTGAGTCTTTTTTCCAACGTATTCGTGGTAGTTGGAATTAATACCTTTTATTGGGTTATTGTAAATTACATTGAACACTGCATGAAGAAGACACGGGCAGCTGATTGCTCAAGGCGAGACATCTCTTGGCTTCTCCAACATAACGGGGTCACACACAGTCAGAGGTTCAACCCAGGAGGATCCTTGTGTACAGTGCAGTTGCCATAGTAACACGATAGTGTTTCTTATCTGCTTCTGCTTGTTGCTGAGCTCAGTCCATTCGAGACTATTGCTACTGGTATAAACAATCTGCAGACTCAGATATATCCTGGTTGTGTACCAGTCCAGGGGGATCGAAAAGCCCATTTCGTATAACTATAAGAATTGTATGTATACTGTCACTGATAGGTTCCTTGTGCAAAATCCAGTAAAACGTGCATCTTGACAGAGTTTGATGATCATATATATAGAGGCAAGGCTACTCGTTTAAATACGATACCGGTACATATAAATTATAAAGAGAAGGACAATAAAAGACGAAAAATCGCGCAGCAAACTTGATATTGCAAAATATCACAAACCTCTTAACTCATCATATTATTTTAATGCAGAGCAAAATAAACATGTATACTCGAACTCAGCACAAACGGACACCAACCAACAACTCTGCCACAACTACTGGCAAGGTCTATATTGTGTAGACGTATTTAGTCTATTTACCTCTGAACCCACCTGTAAAGTGTAGAGCTGGACTCAGATTTCCAACCTAGGTTTGCTGCATAGACACGCGGGGGCGCTGCGGAGTGGGCCGAGCTTATTCAACATCAGTGGGAATTTTTGGTTTGCTTAGAATATATATTAATTGTTTTATCGGTAATCAGTGAACCGAATTGTCCCGGCTGTATGTACAAACATATCAATAACATTGTTTCCCCCTCGTTTGCCTGTTAAGTTGATTTATATACTTGTTTCGGTTGTTTATGGAGGTAAATATAAGTTATATTGAGGTATTTAGAGGCGAAATTAGAAGGGGAAAATTTAGAAAAAAATAGTTTCAACCCCACTCCAGACCCCCGCCCCCTCTGGACCCCCATTATGGCGACATGGTCGCCCTTTGGACCCCCGTTACGGTGACATACTGTCTAACTCAATTAGTTCAAAAACTTTTATTTATTTATTTATTTTTACTAGTGTTTCTTACACATTATAATGCTTACAGAAAATAATTCATGCAGACATCAATTTATTTATTGAGGAAACCTATACCCCCGTTACGGCGACATTAATATTCCAACCCACTTTTCTTATCATCCTTACCCCATTATTGAGCTGGGAAGAATTAGCTGGAGAATTTTCAATGAATATAATGGATGTACTTATCATAAACAATGTTTTAAGTAAGGTGGTAAGGGTGCTTTGATTTTAAGTTCTTCTAGGTCTATATATTCCAAAAAGAATTTAGACCCCCGTTACGGTGACATGGGGCTTTCAAATAAATCAAGTTTACATTATTCTATCAAGAAATTAATTAGAAGTTAACTATAGTGATTTTTTAATCAAAACAACATAATATTTCATAATAATGAGTTTTTCCCCGAAATTACTGGTTAATATTTTTAAACAGTGGTTTGGATATGAAAACATTCGTTTTTTAGAGGTGCTGGCACGAAAATAAGAATTTTGTTGGCCTCATCATTAAAAAAAATAGATGAAACTTTGTAGGATACCTTCCCCTTAGACGACTTTTCTCCCCCGGATCCAAAAATACCAAGGAAAATAATGGCAGATAAGTATTTTAGCCTCCGGATGAGCTGTTGTTTTTCAACCCAAATGGCACACTTTTGGTGGAATTGCTCATATAGAGATTAACCCCTCTCCCTCCTCTTGTCCTCTTGTCCTCCATTCCCTTTTCCCTCTCCCCTCTTCCTCTCCCCCCACCACCCCCACCCCCACCCTATTATTTGATTAGCTTAATGCAATGTACGCAGCTCTTGATAGTCTAAGAAAGTCAACGTGAACAAATATTGTTAGAATACGTTTGGTTCGCTTGATATAATTGTTCTCACCCTGGTCCATCCGTGGTCGTAGAAAAAAATGAAAGTTTTTGATTGCCCGCACCGAATCTGATTAAAACACGCCCTTAGCGCCCTTAAGGAGAATATTGATATCAATATGTGTATGTAATTCTGAATCGTTATAAAGTAATTAAAATTTAAAAGAAACAGAAATTCGAACTTGTATGGTATGTAGGCCTATACAACATGAATATGTTATTGCACCCTCTTTATTGCACCTCTCATACAGGATGGACGTATGATAATTATACAAATTTTGTATATATATATATGACAGCATTACACGTATATCAAAACATATATATATGCCTACTATTTAAGTAATTAGATCAAACGATGGTATCAATAATAATTATGTGCTTTCTAATTACTTCAGGTACGGAGGAGAAGCAAGGCTGCTGATGCAGGGTTGCTGGAGGACGACATCCTGCTGGGTATCAATGGGTACAGCTGCAGGGGACTCGCCCACGGAGAGGCCATGGGGCTAACGGAAGGTTCAGGAGACATGCTGGTTTTCCAGGTCCTCAGGTGAGGCGCTTTCTTCATCTATCAACCTATATGTCTTTGTGTACATGAGCATTTCTATTATGGCTATTGGGAAACAGTTTAGTTGTCTAATTGAATATCTATTATTAGAGTCATGAACGCGCACTACAGAGAAACAAATACCCTGCTGATTCCCATTACTTGGATCATTTTTCCGTTTCTTTGATGGGAAAATGATCCAAGTAACCAGAGCTATACATGTGTTATGAAGTAACATCCAACTTGCGTACTTGTGTTATCACTACAGTATATTTCATGCATCAATTTCAATTATTTTCTATGAATACTGAACTATTTATTGCATGGTAACACTTGATAATTTTAAGTCATAATAATAGTGGCAGTCGGACACATTACAATCTGTATTCACCGTATTTACCACTGCCTGCTAAATGGTTTACCACCAAAGTGTCTTGGGTGAGCAGTGGAAACTATAAACTGTAGGCCGTCACCGCGGACCTTGACCTTTTAACTGCCTTCAGCAATAATACTAACGCGTTACATATATTGTCAATTCTATAGATGATAGATAGCATGCCTCCAATTCATTTGAAAATGAAATATGGTTAATACAAATTGTCTATCTTTGGTTTCCCAGGGTAGGACCCCCCCCCCCCCCCCGGTTATTTCCCCGCGGATATTAGTCTTTATTCGTCTTTTAATAATGGTGTTACATAAATAACAAACAAAATCTCCATTATAAACCAGATTGCCCGTGGCAAATATTTCTCAATGTTATATATATTGTACTGTCTATATAGTGTTTTTCCTAGTTTTCTACGTAATATTTTATTCAAATCACAGTTTCAACGTTAATTTGAGTGAATGCGTAAACCTACATTCAATAAATAATTTGAAAAAACTGAAATGTCTCAAAGACGAAAATGGAAGATAGAACAAGAGTAAAACCAAGTGTTCAAAAGAGGAAATCCAAATATTGCCCCGGGGTATTGACTGCAATGTCCCTGTAGCCAATAATTTAACTTGGCCACGGACACCTTCAAAATAATCATATAACGAGTAATAGATTTGTAAAAGTTTCTATACGCATATCGAATGGCTGTGTAGTCATGTAGACTGATAGATAAGGTACTATTATCGACTTGGTGAAGCTTCATGTTCAATAGATCTCGCAACCATGTACGTAACACCATATCCATGTGAGCGAAAAGCGTAAGAGTAAAAGGAAGATGATCAGCATACAAAGAAATGAGAGGATAGCCTTAGGAGAGGAAAGTTTCCCATTGAGATTCCTGGCATTGAAACGATAGAAAGATAGCCATGCCTTCTTCCTGTGACAATGGGCAGACACATGACTATGGTGTGATGTAAAGATCAGAATGAAAATTAGTCTCATGAATCTTCGTGACAATATTGCTTCACGGTGTCTTCCACGTTCGTTGGTATACACTGAGTGAATCTTATTGTATATAGGGTCCGCGTATACATGTATATTAATATACATTGAAGAATATTTTGATAGCTAGAAAGATATAGAACCATAGAATGTACTTTTGATTTGGCATGAAATCGAAATACAGAGAGATAGTGCTTTTGCCAATATATTTTACGCAAGAGGCTCGCTGATGGCAGTGCCTTCGCAACTATAAGCAATCGGGCTCCGATATGAGATTGAACGCTAAGCTCTGGCCCTTGGCATGGGCTGCTATTTTAATTGGCGTTACGGATGCGTGAAAAAACTATCCCTCCCTATGCTGCCTACACTGCTCTCTTGCCGAGGAAGTGAGTGAGTAGGATTACATATGAAAGCGGAGGTCAATCTCCAGTGTTTCTACGTCTGTGGAAAGGAAACGAACTGATCTTTGAGACCTGGAACAAAACTTACCAAACAAACTGGCGATTTTTGTGTTCTAAGACCGTAGCTGTAAACTTGGTAGTCGAAGCTCCACATTACCTATCTTGGCAGATGCCCTGGAGGAAAGGTGCTCTTGTATTGTTGACGTCACGGAGTTTGACATGAGCCAAAGAAAAGAAAGTAAATCAACTTCCTCTGGGTCTATCTCCCCTGCAGTGGGATTTGTGTTAGAAGGAGTGCGTGCATGTACACACTCACAACGTTGTTACAAGTCGGAAGATCGAGTGGGGTGTCCCCAAAACAATTTCTATTCATCACAGGATACATGCCACTAAAGTTACTATAGTGTGGGAAGCTAAAAGACTGCAGCAATCACAGCTAGAGGATGGGAGATACTAAGTTCTATGCGATGTAGTTGTGCAAACTATCGTAGATCCATCCATGATCTTAGAAAATATGCGCAACAAATCTAGACGTAAACTTGAAGAAATGACTTATTTCTGTTTTGAAGAAATGTACCGTATGAATTACTTTTGAAACGCTGCGCAATGTGAATATTCAAAATGGGAAAGCTAATAATCATCCGGAAAACGCCGCATATTGGCGGACTTGGCACTATCCACCTGTAAGTATTTTTTACAAGCATTTTCCCCAACGTTCATGTGTATGTTTTAGGGAGAGTGCTCATTTCATATCCTTTTCACCAGTTTGCTCTTTTTCACATCTTATTTCAGGTTATGCATTATTGAGTCATGTTGATATTCGTATCATGCCACAGTTTTCATGGAGCAACACATTTCTTCGTGTGTGAGAAGTACACACGAAACAACGATGTTTTTGGCATGAAGATTCCCAAGTTAGGTTTTACTCTGTGTTTCTGTACATCGAGTGGGCATGAATGAATGCATGATGACAACATTTCGAGTCACAGTTTATTGTATAATGGGTGATAGGTATACAAGTATGTTTACTTCATTTTCGAAAATGATAAGTAGCCTATGTGAGGAAATAATCAATTAAATATAAGCGTTTATTCCCTTTAGAATAATGAGTCTGTAACACTGTGGCTCCAATATATATCGTTTGGTCCAACGACAATCTGTGTAGTTCTTATTAGACACTGTGAGCAGACCTATTCTAGGCCCACCGTTGTTTTGTTTGTAAATAGCCTCTCTCTATATATGAGACAATGGTAGATAACTATGCGGTATATGTGTCACTGGGTCTCATAGACTGCTCTGCCGCTCCGCCACTGTTTCAATGGGACATTAAGCAGATTGAAGATGATAGAGCATTCAGAATATCACGTAGAGGTTGTAGTGGACACCCATCCATGCAGCCATGGCACTTGCGACCTTGATATCACGCAATCACTACCGTTCGCAAAGCTTGGTGATGGGTCTTTCCAAACCGCCACTGATGTGTAAATAGCAAATCCTTAGCAAAACCTTCTCCCAAAATACAAAAATCCTATTGCAGTCAGGTGACGACATTTTCCTGATCTTTCTCATCTTGTGGATATATTAATTTTAAAACATGAATATTAACACCGTGTTCATTTATTGTGCGCCTACCTGTAATGCCCACGACATTGGCGGTGACATGTTACCGACACCAGGAGATATTGAATGGTTTACGACTTAATTATATCAAAAATGTATTCCGCTGGGGCTATTAAATACCTCATGGCATAATTATGTATAGTAAAACTAAGTCAAAGAAATTATAGATGGAAAAATATTGACAATCGCTTTATTGAGAGTTGATTCTTTTTTCAGAAAGAGGGGTCTACAAGCCATTTCCGTAATATTGCTCGGAGGTGCAGAAATGTGGATTCCGATTGCTTCCTTTTCACCACAGAATCCATTAGTGGTCTCTAGAATGTTGTAAAACAAAGTAACAGAAGATATTGCAAGCTATTGCATATCATGTCGATATGGGAGAATTGACCATATATATATTAGGCCCTATGTGCGTGATAACGGTAGGAGATGCCCGCTGGCTAGACCCACGGTGGCACAATTATCTAACCTCTTGGTTGTGTTTTCGTGCAGTAGCAACCGCTGAAACCTGGCACAATCTATTACCGACTTTTCGCAACTCCTGACAGCCTGAAAGTCCTGAAATCTTGTAACACTACTTTCCAGCATAAAATTCATTCCTTGATTCTTCGAAATAACTAAAAAGCTGGATTCTGCTTCCCATCACCATCGCCAAGGCGAGTGACAGCACTGTATAATATAACATTCTAGAACGAATGTTGGGATTTTTTAAAATACTGCTGGGGAAAAAATCAGTCTACCGACTAAAGTGGCCGAGTAATATAATATACACTGCAGTGTATATTATATTACTTGGTTCACCTTTGTATAGGGTCATATTTTGGAAGAAACATTCAATCACCCAGTCATTCAAGTTATTCTTTTGATCAGAAGAGTAAGCTATACTGTATATCAGACTTGTCCCAGTTTATGGGTTGGATTCCTACTGCGCTGATACATGTGGAAACTAATAAATACTACTGGTACTACACACAGGACGCCTCACTGCAATGTTTCCGATCTGGCAGTCTTTTTTTTGTCTTCAGCCAATATGTCTCAATCCTTTGCACGAAGCTCTCAAAACAATTATTTTTTTTTGTAGTCAAAACAATTCTTAATTCGTGTATCATGGCAAGAAACATCGAAACTCACATACGGTGCAAAATAGAAACGTGCTGGCCTAGCACCCTGTTCCTTTCTAAACGCTTAAACACACAACTCAGTGAGATCTTGAATAATATTTGTTTCTATCTCTTTGTATTTCCTCAGGGGTGCCACCTGTCAACAGGCTGTGGATTCTGCCTTCAATTCGATTGAGGGTCACCTGGTACCTCCATCCGCTGGTGCACAACAGTATGCCGCCCCTGCTGCACCTCCCCAGTCAGTCTCTCCCAGACCAATGATCAACAGTCACATAACACCTGCTTCCCATGTCTCCGTCTCCGACCGCACTTACCAAGAAGGCAACACAACTCACAGGATCCAACAGGAGACGCGCAGTGGGCACGTTGGAGACACAACCTTCACTCATACAGCCACTCAGAAGATCTCAACCACCAGTTTCCCCACGGCTCCCTCGCCCAGGCGGACACCATCGCCTATGGCACAGCAGCCGATGTTCCAGGTCTCAAACCTTTCGACGCAGGCCAAGCCCATGACTGCTTGGGCACCAGGAGGTGGGAGTCAAAAGAGTGTAAGGCCAGTGAGTGCCTCCTCTGGAGTTTCAGTCCAGCAAAATGCCGATAGCTCTGTGACAATGACCATTGGTATCCCAATGGAGGAAAGCAAAGAGAACGTGCCACCACCTAGAAGGAACATCAACGTTCCACAATTCAAGGTGAGCAAAGTTGCCACAACACAGCCAAAAGGCCTATGGACACCTGGAGGTGGGGGCCCAGGGTTTGGTGCCCCTCCTCCGGCCAGAACGCCGTCTCCTAAAGTTGAGATCCAACAGAAGTGGACACCACCTGCCCCCGTCGCGCCCGCGCCTCAGCCGGAACCACCAAGGGAACCTTCTCCTCCTCCCATCATGCAGGAGATGGACCATCAGAAACCTATGTTCGATTTTCGTGATGCATCAGCAGACGATTCGGGAATACCGATTGATATCCAAAAGCTGATGTTTGGATCAAGAGATAGCGACAGATGCTCTACACCAGATTCCCCAGCTACTTTACAAAGAAGTAAGTCGAATGCTAAGTACTTATCCTTGTGGTATTGTACCATACAGTAAATAATCTTGGACTTCCAAAAGTCACAGATTTTGAGGCATTCCTCCTCCATAAGTGCTTCATAGAAGGTGCAGCATCATACGTCACATATGCTCCATACTTATGGAGGGGAATTAAAATATATGGCTAGACGCATATATTATATATAATTTATTTATGAAACGAGATTATATATAATACATGTTTCTTAAATAAGTCAGCACCGGCATGTTGTTATGTATCATATTGGAAAGGCTGATGTTGCTTTAAAAAAGGAAAGCTGTATTGGAGCAGCGACAAAACAGCGAATGCATACCTAACTGCGCCATGGCTTATTGCAGTCGACGTATCTTTCCTTGTAACTCTTCCATCCTCCTATATGTATTTTCAAATACCGGTCCCTGCATCACTTATTATCTTCCTAAAGTTTGAACTTCTATCCTGCCCCATAATTTTCCAACTAGATATGTATAACATGGATACATAATTCTGTGCCCCCCCCCTTTTTCACATCCCCGTGTAAATATTTTGCAATTTTCTCAGTGTCAATATATTCAGTCCCGTGTTGTGTCTCATCTAGTTTGTTTTCCATAATATATTTTACTCGCCACTTTACAAATCAAACGCTGGATGGTGGCCGAAGGGTTACAAAGTGCCCAATAAGTATCCCCTTCTTGGGCACTGAATCTGTTTGCTTTAACCATATCTTCCTTACAGGACTTGGAGCAACTGCCCTGATGGGCCCCGTCCCAACCATGAAAGTTAAGTGACCAGAATGTTGCATTAACATACCAATCACTTCGTTGTCTCTTGCTTTCCCTCATTGGTCAAACCTCATGTTATGTGCTTTCCTATATGTGTTACATGCTACCAATTAAATGTTGTTTCGCGATTATGCATCGTTTCCAGTATCATTCTAGAAGTATCATCACTTGTTCTTATTATGACCATACTTACGAATATCAAATCAATGGAATAGGTTTCTTGTAACTATTTTACCACATCGGAAGCATGACCATGTGACTCAAAAGAATTACAATAATTATAATACAGACTGTCTGACCATTGTCAGAAAAGAACCAGACCGTGTGAAAAGCTTTTAGCCAGTGTAGATAAATTTAATCATTGATTCAGTCTTAAATGATTGAATCAAAGTTCTTAGTTATGTATACTTAAATCTGATGAAATTGTGCATTACTCACATATCCAAAAAGCATGATTGGGTAATATAGGTATCAAATAGGTTGAATCAGTAGACGTCAAAATCTTAGACATTCATTTATTGAAGCATGTGAGTACAAATATAGCCAATCTTTATTTCATAAAAGGTTCTTTATCGCACATTATGCACCTTTCATTAGTCTTAATTACCTCGGCAGCAAGAACTTTTTACTGTTTCTTCTGCACACAATCGTCCAATGTACTGAATCATGAAATCCCAAAATTTAATAGCATCCTAAATAGCACAAAACACGATCGAAAATTTCTATCATAAGAGGATATAAACCATAGTGGCATTCACTGCATATTGTTTGCAAAAGGTTTATGTAAACAAAATCTATTTGCTTTTACAGAAAAGATATATGCCGACTCATCGTTCTATGATGATCCTGAGCACAAATATCCCACCATTGAGGAGCAGATCAAGATGGCACGAATCGTAGCTCAGAGCCTGATGGCACCTCAGAACAAGAGGGCTCGTGGTCACACCATGTTTATGAGACGTCGTCAGAAGTCAGATAAATGGGTAGCTGGTCTTTTCGACGGTAACCTAGACGTTCATGACGCCCGTCAGTTTGAGCCTGAAACTCCTGACCAGGAGACATACTACCGTCCTACACCATGGCAGACTTCTCACACTTGGTTACCACCCAGCCATCAGCAGGGCACTCAGCCTGCACCTGCAGTGCACCATGTTGAGACACCAATGCAGCCTGCCTTCCAGTCTGCTCAGCCTGCTCAACCAGCTCAGCCTGCTCCACCTGCTCCTGCTCCTGAGCCTTATCAACGTGGTTGGGGACAGCCTGAGATCAAGGCTAGTTCTTGGGGTCACAGTGCAGAGCCTCAGTGGGGTGCCAGTGACCCTTCACTGCAAAGAGCTCAGGAGCAACAAGCAACTCAGGCTCAGCAACAACAACCCTTCCAGCAACAACCAGCTTTCAAATTACCCCAACAACAACCTAAACCTGCTGCTGTTCCTTCCCAAGTTGCAAAACCACGGCCCCACACCTGGCAACCTAGCATGGCTCCTTCACCACCAAAGTTCCAGCCTCAGCCCCCTCAGCCTCCTCAGCCTCCTCAGCCTCAGTCCCAGCCTCCACCCCAGGTCCCATCGTGGGAACAACCCCAAGCACCAGCACCAAGACCTAGCTGGGATTCCCCTGGACCTGCTGGACCTGCACCACCCCCACCCCCACCACTGCCCGACAAAAGCAACACTACGATGTGGCGCGCCCCAAAACTTCCCTCGTCGTTGGATGAAGTTGATGAAGAAAAGACGGCTTCTCTGAGCCACGACGAGTTTGAAAAGGTGCGCCTGTTCGGGCAAAAGAATTTGCATAACCAAGTTTCACCCCAGGTATGTTTCAGTCTTGCCAATGACTTAAGAAACATGAAAGGAAAGGGAGGGAAACTCTTTGCTAAGCGCCGCGCCCGTGCAGAGCAATGGGTCGTCGATGACAAGCCTAGCACGCAGGGCCCTAACCAGGTTGTAATGGAGAAAATTGCTGGTCAAGTAGCTATGCAGCAAGCCATGCAGCAAGCTAACATGAAGGTAGGGCCCATGCACACCCCACAAAAAGAGCCACCCACTGGAAAGCCAAGGCTCCAGGATATGATAAGCAAGTCGGCCCTGACCCCATGGGAAGCTGCTTCATCTGGAAACCTTGATGCCGCCTTTGGTCATCTCTCAAAAAATGATCCATTTGGAAGCTCATCTTTTACACCGTCCAAACCAGCGGCTCCAGTGAGTGCCTCTATGACATCTCTGGCAGCTGCTACAGAATCAGGTCCCAGCAACTCATACAGTAACTACAATCGCAAAGTAAGAGGATGGTCCGGAGGTGGCTATGCTCCACCAGATACAACTTTTAACTGTGAGTAAACATTTCAGATTTTCAACCGTAAGCAAATGAGGCTACTGAGGCTAGGGATGAAATCTGTAAATCTCAGAGAAAAATTATATTATAATTTGCTTGGAATACAAATTTTGGCTCAATTAACGATCATTCAATGCGAATTTCCAAAGGATATTTAAGTATCCGTCAGTATAGGGTATAAATATGTAATTTTGAACAATATCTGTGTATGTATAGTAATATACATACCAGATCAGATAAGGGTATATAAAATCATATTTTAGACTCACGCGCAAGCAATCTAGAGGCAGGTCATCATGGTTCGAGTAGCCTGCTATCCGTCAAGCTGCTCTCACCACGGTAGCCATCTTACTTTTGCCGCGCGCGGGCTCACATCAGCGCGTAAAACACCGCGCGTCTACTTTCGTATATTCTATATTCCAGTCGCGCCGTGCGAACTTTTAAACTTCATTGTTACCAAGTCTGTTATATGTATTAATTCTTCCTCAATGCACGAGAGGTTTAGTATTTTTGATATGTTTAAGCGGAGCAACTTTCTAATAAAAGGGGGATAATGTGTTATAATTCTATGTGCCATGGCTATGGTACTATGTTAAATTTTAACTTTTAATATTATTCCATAAATGTATCTAGATGTATATATGTGGACTGTGCATGTCGGATTATAGCATAGCTCCATAGCGAATGAGCTTAGTACTTAAGGTGACTGGGTTAACCCTCTCAGGTAGTTACCATGTCGTACACCATCTAGGTAATTGTAATCCATATTCAACTACTACTTTCAACTTTACCCACTTCCTGATATGTTACACCATATTTTTCATTATAGTGATTGCTATTTTAATTTGTTTTCCAGCGGTGTCAGTCCCCAAACCATCTTTCAATGCCAAGCAACAAATTGGTGCTGCGCCACCCAGTGGTGCCTACAATTCTTACCTAGCTCCTTCGGAATCTCATGGAGCAAGCTCAGCAGTAGGAGGATCTCCAAGAGGGGGTGCATCATCCCCCTACCGGTCCCCAACTCAGCAAGCCTCCCCAAGGGCACCTGAGCAAGCTGCTTCTCCAGCGCCCGAGGGCGAAGTTTATTATGATGCCCCAGAAGCCATTTATAACGA
This sequence comes from Sthenelais limicola, assembly GCA_942159475.1. Lineage (NCBI taxonomy): Eukaryota > Metazoa > Annelida > Polychaeta > Phyllodocida > Sigalionidae > Sthenelais > Sthenelais limicola. Next base: position 106,606,774 of record OW804096.1, on the reverse strand, counting down.
AGAAGCTGGCTATAGTGATATGTAAATTATGACCCGTGTAATTATGATTAAAAGCTTGGCATTAATTAAGTAATCCATTTACTGGTCCTGGATGGAATGAACAGGGCAGGATTCGCTGATGATGAGGATGATACGTGGGTAGAGGATATATACATAATGAGATGACGGATATCCATCAAGGAATATGAGTTGCTTCATAGTTATCAATTATCAATATTATTATTATTGTGTGGTCTATGTATCAGTGAACATTTCTGAGTGCAATTCACCCACCCTCGATGAAAGGTGTGTGTGGATACAATCTGTTGAATTGTGTACCGCGTCAGCCCTGTGTACACCATTTCTCATCCATCAAGGTGCATTATATGTTTTATATACAGTGTGGATGACTACGTACCCATCAAACGACGAAAAAATTACCAAATGTGTATAATGAGCCTTAATTGTGATCACTAAATGCGTTCAACTGCCAAGTTCTTTCTTCTGTTCCGAGAATCCCCACCACTGGTTGTAAGGAACCACCCCTGCTACTACTTGAATCGTTTTTCAACCACCATTATTGTAGGCGCTCTTCCGATGGCCCGTGTACTTGATTGTGTAGTGATTTTCCACGTGGATACCGTCCGACTGCAAGCAAAAAGTGCATTTATATCACTGCCCTAACCTTTCCTTCAACATGTGAGGAATAATTGAATGACTCCTATCCAAGTTGGAGGATGTATTTGTACTTTGTGATGTTCAAGCAATCACTGAGGTAAAAATGCGGAAGTACTTGCAGTCTGGGATGACCTTTGACTGTGCTGTGTCTTATTCCTTTTCTTACTGCTTTGAACCTGGTGTTCTCTGTGTACATATGGAACCAATCATAATAATGTATGCCCCCTCTGGATTATCTTCTTATCGTATATATATGTGACGCTTGGATTTTACGAGTGAAAGGACAAGAGGACATTGAAATTGTATTTATTGCAAATATACGTAGGCGGAGATTTAATTCAAAGTGGACCTGATGTTAATAGATTTGTGTTTCCATTTCATTTTCTCAATTATATTTGATTTTCAGTAAAACAAAATTACGTCATGCTTTGTAAAAAAAAAAAAAAAAGAGCTTTAAAGGTAATGGTTAACACTTATTTCGCATTATTTTCAACGGAATGTGATCGGAGGTATTATGGCTCGAGATTTAACTATAAGTAGAAATAAGAGCAGAGTTCGAGCATTTCTAAGCAAAAGATCAACTCTTTAGCACATATGGATGATCTTGTGATGTTGTTATTGTTTTAGTCATATTCAGTTGTTACAACTGAAAATATTAGCCTTATTTATTTCGAACGGATAAGAGGTGCATAACGTACTTAAATTTGTTCTAACAACGACAATCAGAAATAATTAAGGACGCGAAAAGTAGGCGCGCATAAATAAAAGAAGTCTATTACTCAAGTCGATGTATTTTTCCCTAAAATTTAAGAAATCTTCACTTGTGGAAAAAAACAATGTTTGTGTCTCCAAGAAGAAATACCCTTCTCTTGACACTGGAACATGAAATGAATAAAGTGTACCTGTACATGATTTTCAAGTGCAAAAGTGAACGTTTTTGTTTCTGTAATTTGTTAATGGTTGTGGTATCGGGTAGGGAGTCAGAATATATATAAATACAATCTCATTTCTCCGACTACTGGCAAGCAATATGGAGATGGTCTAACATTAAGGAAAGGTTTACAATATACAGTATATTGTTGTAGTTGAATAGGCAGATAACAAGCTTTACTCACTAGACTGAGTAAAACTCAGAGCAACCTCTCCAGCAACTGAGTGGCGAGGAACATGGGAAGGGGAGCGACTGAATCGGCTGCCTGTGTAGAGCTGCTCTCACGCCGCTAGAGTTATATACAGACTAGGTGGGAGCCAAATTTAGGCATGGAACATAGTGCTCAGGTTCCAATATAGACCCGGAGCTACCAAGGCTATAGCGGTGTATACTACTACTTCTATCCCTGTTATCCTTTGCGCTCCCTACGATGCAGAGCTCCATGTTATGTATGAAGTATTTCCATCATTGTTTCATTGCTTAGGCATATTTCAGTCTCGACAATCTTAAGTTCCACAAACGAAGGTGTATATATAGGACTAAATATTTTAGTAATAGGTGTTACATCCCAAGTTGGAAGTTGGAGAGGGGGGGGGGGGGGGGGGCTAATATATGAGCGGGTAGCCCGATGTTCCTCATGATATTTTTCTCAGTCTTTCAGCAGTTCAGTCTTTATAGTTCCCAGAAAAGCACACATGTATACACATTGTGTTCAATACGGAACCAGAGAGTAAAATACTTAGTGTTAGAGCAATAGGCTTAGCCGGACGTGTCCATCAAGATCTGTCATTCAACAGGTATTTATCAATAAAAACAGTATGCAGTCTTAAGGGTTATTAGCTGGAACATACTGTTGAGAAAAGATTGATTTGTTTGATTGAGTACCTGAAGTCCGTTATAAAAAAGTGTTTGCTCCACCAAACTTTAATTATGCTATACAGGATTAGTTGAAAGATATCCACTTATTTCCGGGGTTAGTCGTGATTTGATATGTGCACTTTATCGGTATAAATCTATAAAGTATGGATATACTCTGGAGTTTTCCATCAGCATTAAGGAAGTACAGATATAAGCAATAATATACCGAACGTTGCATAAGCAGGTGAAGGACGAGGGAGGCCAACCTATCTTCAGAACGAAGATCACCTAGAACATATGCCCCTCAACATAGCCGGCACACCCTCTCAAGTTAGATGTAGACTTGTCAGAGTCCAGCCTTGGTTGCTTGCCTAATCGTTGCTATTTTTCAGTAACAGGCAGCCCATTGAGTATTAATACACATCTCACGACTCGCTTTTTTTAAAAGTTTAGATATGAATTTTTGCAACAACACTTTAAAATGAAAGGTGCTCCGTGCAATATTAATCTAAGTCGGCAAAAATCTTAGGAGTGCATGGGATACATCTTTCAACGATGAATGGTAGACCCTCGCTTGTGTTTTTTTTATTTCTTCAGAACACAATTACAGGCCATGCCAATATCGTAGTAAGATCTGCACGGTTAAAAAAATATTTTGAGCTTATCGTTTGAGCACGATCCTTCCCAGCCTACCCCTATTCAATACTACATTGTCTTTTGGTATGTATAAGTAGAATAATTGAGGAACACTGTTCAAGAGAATGTAAAGTTCGAATGGTTGTCAATCTCAGTAGCAGTTACTATGATTAACGTTTTAAGGGTTTAGAATAGTATAGAGTATATAAGACCCTTGTGTTTAATGCATATCTTTAGTGTGCAGCTGGATCGATCTAGAGAGGATATTAATGGAGTTGTATGGGTAGGGGAAGCAGACACATGTCATCACTTTTCCGCTTTTTTTCTTACCAATGCACACAGGTTATTTTTTCACAACCAAGGTTACTCGTCGAGTGCTGCTTAACTTGGACCCAGTGTTTAAATATTAGGAGGTTAGCGTTAGGTCTATACCTGTACGTTTCCCCATATTTTCATAAATTAGTGTGATGTAAGATCATTTTGATTCATGGTAATTTCTTTTAATCTGAGGATCATTTCCCTAATTTTGATGATCAGATTAGGGATGAAATGTATGCGACGGGACTAAAAGGATAGATCTGCGAATTCCTGTCAAGCCTATTCTTATTATCCATCCCATTTTCTTCCGGCATTAATTAACTTACCACAGAACAGGCCTCATAACAGGGTTATTTTCAAATGCTCCTCTAGGAAAGTTTTATTCTACTTTTATAAGGGATAAAAGTCCCCTTCATTGAGTATTCTCAATTACTTTTGCGATTTACTAAGGTATATATACTCAAGTCAAGCAAGCTGGTATCCCGATACTGTAGTCATGTGTATTGTCTCCCAAATCTTTATTTCGGTGCATCAAATGATTGGTACCATACAACACCATCATCTAAAAATATGGAGCCACCATCTTTTCATCGAAATATAATTGTATATATAAAACAAGTGAATGAGCATATCCTTTATTCCAAAACTTTTAATATACAAGATTGTTTTAAAGTATAGGAATATAGAAACGTTTCATTTTGTCAGATGGCAAATGTAAGAGATTGGAATAGGACGAATAGATCTGAGGTATTAAATTATCTAGATTTTACAGACCTGGATGAAGAGGACGAGACACAGGCAGAGCAATTGCCCTTATATTTGTAAGAATATTGCAAAAATTTGAGAAAGTCCAAAAGACGACTGGGTATGCCAGCTGCTTGAAATGAAGTGGGGATAATACTAATTAGTAGTGTATTGGCGGGCCACGGTATCCAGGCAACCGCCAAACAAATCAAAACAGGTATAGCTACACATCATATATTATTATATATATTCCTTGGGTTATATATATAATTCACATATAGGATTGTTTTAAAGTATAGAAATATAGAAACGTTAGGATGTCTAACAGAACGGTCAAATTGAACCGAATGTCTTTAGTTAGCCTTGATACCCTGGTATGGTTATAGATGACGTGAAGACGGTCTATAGTACAGAATCCTCACTGCAAACGTCGGGCGGCTTGTGTAACGCATATTATCTTGGTGATTAAGACGTTATCTTTATCTCAAGGAATGCTCATGTGTTGGCAGAAATATACTAGATCTAGAGAACCCAGATGATGGTCCTAGAAGATAAACAAAGATCCACCCCATGCACGTAAGTATATATATAGATATTTTCCACCAGCTGATGAGGAAGAAGCACTTGATACTAGATAACCTCCCTACACAAGATGGGTACGAGCTCCCAGTGACCAAAGCCTTTAAAATGCAGAACGAGAAAACCCGATGGATGATTACAGGGGAGTTAACATGGGCTAATTAGTTCGGTTGTATTTTAACTTTTTAGTTTATTTCATGTTGAAAATACATTTTGTTTAGATACAAATAAAGCAGGAATACTGCATTGGGAATTGCAGGCCAAGTTTTGATTTATTTGGCTGGTTCGACCACCTATTTTTAGGATTATTTCGAATTGCAAATACCTACTATGGTAGAACAACATTCATTATCAGGCAATTATTTGATAAAAAAAACAAGACACAAGTTTCATGTGGCAGTACTTTATTAAGATTAAAAATTGCTTTTATAAGGAGAAGCATATTGAAGGTCAGCTCATTGGTCATCCACTTCATTAAAATGAATATTGGTAATAATATTATGGAAGAGATCCTTAACAAGATAAAAGAGACACAGGAATTAGTCTTCAAACTTGCTTCAGCAGAAATAAAAATGTGTTAACCGCTATTTGGTAAGAGGCAGAGAAAAAGACCACTTTAACGGGAAATGTAGCGGTAAGCGAAAAAATGTGAATTTTAAGGAACAAAACCTCAGATCATTTAACTATATCTTAAGTACTGCAACACTATAAATGTTTTGTTTCCAAGTAACAAAAATGAAACCATGAAGATATATTTAACATATGACATCAACCTCTATCAACAACCCATTTAATTAAATATATGATACATAATGAAATTATATAATGAATTACAATACCTTGCACATGATTGACAGGTTTCGCAAATATATTGAACTCCTATCTGGGCTAAACTATAACTACCTCATATACAACCACTGATTGCATTTCTTATATTACAATTTTCATTGCATGACCGTAGAAGAAGGGTTCCTTCTCAAGTTTACATTTGCTCATTTCCTTTATACAGTATAAGTCCTAACAGGTATGTTATGGTCTATTCATTATCTTACATAAGGCCATCTTAGAAAAAGTCTTCAAGTGGATCCATGGATGACATGGGATGAAGTAAGAGGAAATCACTCGAGTTTCATTAACACATTATCTTTTAAGTACGGGTGCACATAGAAAGATCCTTTCACGGGGGAATCCTGTCCTTGTTCTCAATTTCAACGAGAATTTTGGCTAGATTTCTTTTATTGCATATGCTCATTTAGCTTAATCCAATTAACTTTAATAGTAAGGTATTATTCTTGTTCATCAGATACGGTATTTCACATAGGCCATGAACATCGGAAATGATAAGCATAAGAGGATCGATTTCCTAGATTCACTTCTGCATAAAATCTATGAGTATGATACATTTTCCGAGTATCAGCAACGGACAACTCGGTAATATTATATTTCATGAAAACGAAGAATAAATTAACTGTATCATATGATATCTAAATTCCAATGTAGGTACTCAAGTTTAAATACCCATAATTATAATATCAGAATTCCTAGTATGAGGAATTGAAATTCCTCTACCCACCAAATAATCACTTTTCACGAGGCAAGGCCTTAAAAGCAAACGTTTTGTTCATTCTGCATCAGAATCAACATCTACAATGAAACGTACGGTAAAAAATATAAAATAAAATATAGACAAATATACGTTCAAATGCATAAATAAACATTAGTAAACTAACGTAATTAAATTAGAGAGAATGAAATATTTAAAGCGATCTCGAATTTTATAATTCCAATATTTTAAATGACCTAAAATTGCTTCTGGGATACACAGATGCGGCAGAACAGGTGTAATACTGTTTAAGACTTTGAGACATGGGGATTACCCAACGGTAGTGAAACAAATTTTTTACTCCCCACTGGTATCTTGATCTTTGTAACAACACCCACACGGAGAAACTAATTCCTGGCGAGATCAAGGAATCACAAAATTTCTGAAAAATATCTTCCGCCATTGGCCAATTCCCCTTTCGCTAGAAGCAATGCAATTTAACATGATGCGTGAAAACGAATGAGCCTCGAGGAAAGAAAATTACCTTTAAAAAATGCAACTTATTATGCAGGATACAATTGAAGCGCGCGAACAAAACGTTTCTTTAAAAGTGAGACGCTATATGAAAATTGCTGTAACGAACCTCTTGAAAGATGGGCGAGCTGCGCAACTCGTCCAGAGAATCACGCAAAAATTAAGCTCTGATAGTGTTAGAACATCAATGTATGTACACGTGTAAATAGGTTGATGGCTATATCACTGTGCAATTTATTATCCGTTCCCGTCTCATTTACTGGAACAGGCAACCAACAATTCTAATAATTACTTTCAATAAGTATGCACCAATTAAACACTTGGCCTCTTTTTTCTGCCCTCTTCGTGACAAGGAAAGCAGTCCACTCATCCGGATCTCATGTTTAACTAATGCAAATCTACGTCACATTCTACTACTCTGGCAGTATGCTTAAACAAGTAACAATACCTCGGGTTGAGAGGTATATAATATAATATATCTTATATATATATAAATCATCTCTAGATCTATGCATCCAGGATTTGGACCTGGTGGGTTGTCAGAAAAATAATCATCACTTCTTATTTGCATTCACTTTTTCTTCTTCATCATCATTTTAATTATCATCGTCTGTCATCTCTTTCATATTATCTTATTGTCAAGACACGTCGCTCCTTCTAGGGAAGAACAGTTCCACAGTGACAAAGGAAACACACCTTCATATCAATCAAGGTTTGTTGCAACACGAAACAGAACGCAGATGACAAGACAAAGAGGAATAACAAAATCATTTCCAACGTTTCTCCAAGCTCGAGCAATCATTCGCTTGACTTGAATCGTCCTTTGAACCAAGAAGAACTCTTGGGGAAATTAGAAGTCATCATTCCCACGTCGAAGTCTATTATGTATAATAATAACTTATGATATCCTGACACCGGATAATCCTTAATAAAACTGAAGAAAAGAGTCTCAATGTCCCTTTTTTTGTCAAAGGCTTTTTTCTCTGAAAATAGTCCAGTTTGAGAACAAAGCTTGTCAGTTTACAAACCAATTAACTGTTCCTCGGTGATTAGACTGGATTGTTGCTATTTCTGACTAGTACTCCCGTGAGCCAGCCTTTCCATTGCTTGGACTACTCACTCAGTTAATGTGTGTCCACGCATTAGGTGTGCGAGTATATCAGCCACAGTTAGTTAATACTTAGCGCCCATGATGAACTGATGTTGATGATGATATGGTCGTCACGACAGAGAACATGATAATTACATGTGATAGTAGCAATAATAGCAAGTCCTCCTTTTCCACAAACAACTCATGAATATGCAACAAGTGCGATTATGTCAATGGGTTCTGATGGTCATAATGTTGATGATGGTTGCGGTGATGGTGATTGTAACAGATGGAAATGTTGAAAATGTGATGGCGGCGATATGATATGATATGAAGTGAGGTACAATGAAGTTACTGGGGTGTAGATGGAGAGGTGAGATGTTAGTTTGGCGTTTGTTTATATGATTAGATGTGGTGTTATCCTAGGTGGTCTGATATACTCTCGGCTGACTGTGTAGAGAGAGGGGTAGGGGCCGCTATGATGACCATAGCAATCCACACCTCACCGCACACACATACATGTACACGTCTGGGCTGGACTACCTCGCATGGAATCACAAGCTATTGCAGCACCATTAGGTTATGCGCCTTCATCAGCATGATCTGCAATGCATAACGTATAGCTCTCATTAGTGGGGTAACGAACAAGAAACTTTATAAAAATAGTGGATAAACAATAATGTAATAATGTAAGCCGTAAATAGAAAAATACTTTACACTAATTGAAAACAAGGAAGGAAAGAGGCTGACGGGAGTGTTGGAGTCTACCAACACAAGCGTTAGCTAATAGGTGGGGTGTTTATACAGTGGTGGAGAGGGATATTTTTTCAATTTAGGCCCCCCCCCCAAAGGAAATAAAACTAACGTATGTTTTTTTAAAGGTAGGGGAAGGTTTTTCTATGTAGGGTGTGCGTGTGTGTGTGTGTGAGGTGGGGGATAAATCGGAAACACACCTATTTTTTGGGCCTTATTGATTTGACCAGTGCAAATAAAGTATAATTTGATTACTTGACTTAGGTGGTTCAAATCTAAAGTTATGGGAAACTTTTCTGTATGGCAAGCACTGAGACATGAAGGACACAATTCGGGAAAGGGTGGAGATAAAGTGGGATAAAGTGACGGGGGGGGGGGGGGGGGGGTGCGCACCTTTCTCAGTATTATGTGTTATTGAAAAAAGTGAGAGTGAAAAAAGCTAACGCTTTAATAAAAAAAAAGATGCATCTAATGCTGGGTTCTCTAAAATGTATTTCGGTATGCTAAGCAAGAATATTTTTTTTTATTCTCAAGCAAGACTTTATATTTTATAGATGGATCAAGTTATATAACCATACTAGCTTCCCTCGAGCTTGGATAAAATAGCTTTCCAGAGGAAAGATTCTGATTGGAATTTTGCAAAAGATAAATAAGAGAGGTCCAATAGTGATCGGAAGCAGGCTTAATATATTCGTTTATTATATTACCGTTTTAATTTGATTAATATCGAATTACTAAAATAAGCCTGTGGTCATAGCATATATATTTAGTAGTGACAACTTACTAGTTTAGATAGGCTGTACATAGTTGCCTGGGAATGTCCCAAACTCTTTCGTCCTAGCTGACAGCCCTACAAACCAACCATCGTCGCATTTTTCCATGACGTAGATTACATCAGATTCATTTAACTCTAGTTCATCTTCGTTTTGTGGCAAGTAGCGGTATATGGCACGGTATCTGCAAGAAATATAAATTATTGTAACGTTCGAATTATATTCAATAAGAGTTATATCAAAATAGTTTACATAGTCTACAATGTACTGAACTACATAGTTCTGATTAAATACATCTGTTTACAAAATAAGAGGCATATGATAGAATCAGAATGAAATACAATTTATTTTATTCAGCATTAGGTTGATTTTATTCCAAAACATATGGCGGACTCAGAACGATGTGTGAATGATCTCTGTTATGCTTTACACTTATTTATCACTCATTTACTTCAATGCCAATATTTCAAACATACTTGGGATATTTGGGTTCTTCTTCCCGGTAGCCTCTCGAGGTGGACGAGTAGCTATCTCTGGATCCCGCCGTACCCACATAAGTTCCACTACTGCCACCACCGTTCGTCATAACATAGGGTCTTTGAGCATCATCTCGGTATCCGTAGGAGCTCATATCTTTGGGGGGTGACTTGTGTTGTAAACTAAAATCTTGCTGATGTTGTAGTTGTTGTTGTTGTTGGTGGTGTTGTTGTAGGTGGTGGTGTTGTAGTTGTTGCTGTTGCTGTTGGTGGTGTGGGTGCGGGTAGGTACCAGTGCTACTACCATTGTAGCTGCCATAGAGGTTAGAAGCGGAGGATTTGGGTCGAGGGTAGTTGTTGTCCTGGCGCTGGCTGAGCTGTGAGCTCGTGGGCGACACGGACCGGTTACTTTGTGAGCTTGTAGTAGCAAAGCCATACGATCTCGAGAGATCAAAGCTGCGAGGTGAATCAGGGGCGTCTGGGATGGTAGGGGCTGGTCCGTTCGAAATGGTACTCACTGGGGACAGAGGGCCGGGAGAGCCTGCGTGGACACGGGGAGAAACAAGACGGGCAAACTATTGTAGTTGTCAGGCCGAGACATGAGACACTAGCAGCAGTCCGAGACAGACTGGTGAATTGATAGACACACACACAACACATAACATAGAGCGGAATGCTGAAATATTACCCGATCATATAGCTCGAGGCTTTAATTGGGGGGTTCAGTAAGGGAGATCTAACCAGGCACTGTAACCGCTTCCAGAATTAAATCTATGATTAGAATTAGCACTTAAAGAATTGGTTATTTTAGAAGTACACATTTTGGTGTGTTTTCCACTGAGATGTTAATTAAAGTTTAAGGGTAATGAAGGTAACGATGTTAAATATCTTTTTAAAGAGCCTGATTATGTCAACAAAGCGAGTGAGTCTGGCCTGAGCAAGCCAAGGAGTTACATGATCGGAATATTTCGGCCATCCATGCTGCCTTTGATGTGAAGAATGATGCCGGTGTGAAAGACTGAATGCGGCATCGCCGGGCTACGAGACTCTGACTGAAACAAAGAAACAGAACAACAAAATTAATAAAAGAATCCTGCGTTAAATAAAACCATCACATTCTCAGTCTGATCCGTTCTCCTTTACTTCAGAGTGCTGAATTAAAATCAGGCCAACATACTATTTTTACCCAGGTTGGATTGCCATTTAGTTATTATCACTCTTTCTAACTAAAGCAGTTTTACTTTGCGGGTTAAGAGTTGAGAGAGAGAAAGTAAATTCTCCATGAGCTTATATTTCGTTTGAACTCTTTAAACTTTAACGTGTGTCTTTTACGTATTCTGCCTATCATTCTTACATTAGGGTATTTTCTCAAGCAATTGAGCCAGGGGATATATAGGTTACATGCATGTATCAGGCGCATTCTCTATTAGTAGAACCATTTCAATGCACTAAGGACCCGTTCTTAAATTTACAGAAGATTCAAGATCATGAATGATCCTTCTTAGGCAACGAAAACTATTCAGAAGAAACGTAGTTTTAAGCTGCGCTATGAGGTGTATGATGGATAAGACTATGCCCATTATTAAAAATACAAATGCCTCGGGCCAGGAAACTGGCTTTCCAAAACTAAATATTTTCCGGTTTTATTTCCCAGGAACGAGGAGATTGTGCTGAGTCAAGTCTTGCATTATTTCTTTTCCTTGGAATGTATTTTTCTGCAAGTGGAAATAATTCATGAGTAAACAGTCCATGGATGTAAGCGTTTTAAAGGCGAGCAAAATCATGATACTAAGTACTATTGGCTTATCTGCACTAAGAAAAAAAATGATATTAACTAGAGCCGTACATGCTATATCAGCATCCAAATATACTGTATTCAGAGCTTTCACAAACATAGATTTAAGTCTAGATAAATCTATGGATTGGATCATCAAATCTGTCTGTTCCATGTATTATCAATCATGGACATATTTTAACCCAGAAATATAGGGAAATCAGACTGCATTGAGTTAGCAAAAATGTATGGCGCATGGGAACAAGGCCACACTCGAGGCCGGGCTATGATAGTTGCTGGCGTATGGCTTAAAGCAGCACACTCTGGGGACATCTAATCATCTTTCTGTACAGTTAGCCTCCCAATACAGCTGCTAACCTGCTGAGTGGCTCACTCCAGCTCCTAGTGGTACCACCATCTCTCTCCCCTGTCTATTACAGCACCTATATCCAACACATCCCAGGACCTCGGAGCAAGAAGCGGGTAGGACCTATTCTGCCAATGAGGGGTGGTTGGGTTGTTACTCCAGGAACTTTCCAGGAGGAGCAGGACGAGGAGGTGCACTTGATTATCCTTGGAAATACTAACGTTTAATGCTTGGCCACAGCGACTTGCAGTTCTAGGAAGGGCAGGCCCGAGATGTAGATAGATGATTTAAGCCTGGGGCCCGAAGCGAGCATGTGTAAGTGGTTGTGATATTGTTGTAGGGCATATGATGGTGTAGGACTGTGCTGGATGAGGGTAAGATAGCCACCGTGACTTGTTTTTGCAAGCAGCCGGCGGTGGTTGTACCAACACTCCTGCCTAGAAGTCTTCTGGGGCATTTCCCCCTACTTCGGTATTCTTGTAAACACAGCTCAAGGTGGGCAGTCACTGGGTGAACCTAGCTAGGATGAAGTCTAATAAACAAGCACAAACTGTATCCAATTGTCCCGCTGCTATAAATCATACGTGGCATATCAGCTGTAACACTTACAACTCACAACAACCCACTGCCTTTCAATACTCTTTACGTTTTTTTTGCTTACATCAAACAACTAATTTGTGGTTTATCATGGATGATGTTTTTAAAAGTTTTACTAACTTGGACAAGTGGTAACTGTTAATCGTCTTTCAAGGCAAATAAACCATTTTCTGTGATGTGAGCACCTCATCGATTAAATATCTCTATAGGTAAGTACATCGGTTAGGCCCTTAGCACCTGGTTTGTGTCGACCAAGACAAACTTAGATATGAACAAACCCATCTAGTAATACCAACTGAACACAGAGTCCAACTATTAACGAGACAGAAGTATTTCATTCCACCTGATACAGTTAGACCCAAGTATTATAACATTGTATACTAGCAGTTTTACACCAGTGGAAATGGGCGCATAAACACCTCAGGTTGTGAGGGATCTCACGAGTAATATGTGACTGATATAACTAAGTAGATAGGAATGACCTGAATCAACATGAGTGATGGGACAGGCATCTTGCTGACAGAAGCAAAGACCCATGCACAGCCTGAGTATTTGCAAGGCTTGCAGAAGCTTGTCAGATTATATAGTGTAGCTAGATATTAAACTGTCATCACACATTTAACTGATATGGTCGGTGCATAACAGTAAAATTATCGGAGTACTCCATAACTTCAGACCAAATTTATACTCCTATGGTTTGAGCATTTTTTGTTCATAATAGACATTTAAGGTAATAACATCCAGTTTCTTTGTATAAGGCTAATGACGCATTCAGCTGTTTTATAAGGTGAATACGTACAACAAAGATGATGCATATCAATTAGACATACACACCAGCCTTTCCATGTGTCAGCTGCGTTCCCCCTGACTTCGATAGGTGCTGCCACCTCGAGTAGAAGCTTCACAAATGAGGGAGAACTACTAGGTTGGATATAATTAAGGCTCATTCATCTAAAGAAGCATTTAAATATATGTCATGCTATGCAGCTAATCACCAATACATATTACTGTGTGTTTTGGAATGTTACATGATGTCTTTAAAATTGATGGGGATATATGAAAAAGAAAACCCTCATAGGTTAAAAAAAAAAGAAAAAAAAAAGGTGAACGTGCTTAAACCTGAGAAAGTATGTGTACAATGTGTCCTGTAGTGTGTGCTTGTGTAGTTCGATCCGTATGTAGCTAAAGTTTAAGTCGCGGCGCCCAGGTATCTGACAAAACTCGTTATGGATGGAGAAAAATAGGCAAAACAGGAGCGTATTAATTAACGTCAACAATGGTGAAACAAGAACCAGGAAGGTAATATGGCCTCTGACACAGAAAACACGTACTGAATTTCGTGATATTACACAACAATGTAATTCGGATTTGAATTGGGCTTGAAGGACAAATAAGTTCAGATTCGTTATAGAAGCCAAAGAGAATTTATGAAACTATGGCTGCAAATAATTGCTTCCCAACGACATATGATTTATGGGCACTATGAGCCATGACCTTCCTGGTGAAGCCAAATGCACAGAAAGAATGATTACAGGTTCCGGAAACTGATCTCTGCCGGCAAAGCGACCCAAAGATCAAAACTGAAAACATAAATTTTCATCAAGAAACTAATAATGATCAATTTCACTGAGGAGAACAACGAATTACCAGTCCTTCATTCGCACTGGTGGTTTTGGATGAAGGAGAGGCACACGTGAAATTGTCAGGTGAAAATAAATGGATACATTCATTCAATGAATCAGATACACACTGTAGTTTCAATGACTCGTGAAGACTGAAATATTCATTGTGTTTCTCACGCCAGAAAATATGGATATGCGATACACTGTAATCTATACTAATGAAATGAATCAAATTTTCGTTACGTCGATTACCATTGAAATAAGACATTGATGTGCTGGCGGCACAAATACAAAAGGTTTGATAGATAGTCATTGAACCCTCCATGTGTCCACCAAGATGCAATCATGGAATACAAACGTACATAGTAATAAAAGGCATGAGGAATCAATCAATTCACAAAATAAATATATCATTTATATCCAACATTAATATTTAAACACTTAACTTCAATTTCCATCTCTTCATAAGCTTTCATAATATATAATGTATATCAGGTATCTGAATTTTCGAGATTGATTCCTGTGTAAAGGCGTTGTTAATAATTCGGGCTTGAAACGGGTTCCAAGGGTTCATGGACTTAACATGTAACAGCGGGCTGGCGTACTCACCAGTCATGGGCGTGTGTGCCACAGAAGACATAGGCGTACCAAATGGCGTATCGGGCTCTTTTACAATGTCTGCATACGCCACTGGGAAGATACCCTGTCTATTGCCCGCCCGACCTTCATACCAGTTGTCGTCCACACGTCGAATCAACTGTACCACTTCTCCCTGCAAATGTACATAGCAGAAGCATCGTTAACATTTAGTAGCGAGCTTGAGCTAATTGGTGTTCTAAACTCGACATTACTCAATGCTTTCTGACATCAAACAGCAGGTACAGATATGGCAAATGTAAACACAATAACGCAGTACTACCTACCTTACGTAGTGGTAATTCCACTGAAGTTTGGGCAGTAAAATTGTATTTAGCAGTCGCCGTCCCTTCACGACTGAATGCCGCCGCATGAGCCGTTTCTAATGATGTAATAACCTGGGCGGAGAAAAGTAAAAAAATATATAAAAAGAAATAGGTAGAAAACGAATTCAATTCTACTTCTGCCAATCAGAACCTTTCCTTACCGAACCGTCCCCCCCCCATTTCTTGTTCTACTCCTCAGAACGTAATTAATGAAGTTATAACTCATAACATTATTCAGTCACAGAATTTCGTAATCAAAGATCCAGTTAAAAACCATTCTTTCTTCAATGTATATGATATTAAAAGAATAGTGGCAGTAGAAGTGAAAGAATATAGTCGACTAGTTATTTTGAACACTATAATTTTGTATTGAGTTAGAAGTCAATATTTTGTTCTATTATGGAGCCACAAAAAGGTAGAAAGGCGTTAAACAAATACTTATGTCCAACCCATCTATCATTAATATTCCATCAGGAGTCTTGTGACGAGGAACAACATCTTGGTTAGAAAATGTAATCAGCAAAAATAGATTAAAGGTTCGAGTCCCAAATGAATTAAAATCAGCGCAATCAAGCCAATTACAATACAGCGACGCAAGACTCGACACGTATTGGTCTTCGATCGCTCAATACCCAAAGGTTTGGCTAAAACTACCTTGTTAAATAGCAGACCGCCCTGCGAATAAAGTTCCCAAGGGCAAAATGATTGATTGTCACAAAAAAATAAAATTATAGATTCAATTTCCTACATCCCAAAGACTAGCCTAGAGCTGGCGAATTTAAACATCAATTCTTCACAGGAACTTAAATATTCTAAAGGCACACAAGAGAGAATTTCTAAATTTTTCCCAATTTCCAAAGTGAATTGACTGATTAGAAAGGTACCTTGATATAATTAGATGGGAAGATACCGACGCGTCCATGGTGTTCACCTTCGTACCAGTTCTGGTCGATCTGCCTCAACAAATACAACGAATCTCCTTTCTTGAATGACAGTTCCCTGAAAATAGACATATATGTTCAAATTTCACCACTTGAGTACCGTAAAATTTGCGTTAATCAAGTTGTTTATTCCATGTCCCTATGTAATTTCATATTTAGAGATTGACTTCAATTTTAGTGATGATTTGAGCAGACACAACATAAATCTAACCACAGAATGGACGTTACACAAAATTGTCTTTAAGGCAGTGGTTACATGGGTCGAATGTGAGCGCAGAAATGACGTAAGGTTATGAAAGCTTCCAATGAAGCTATATAAATATTCTGGGCATATATTCTAACTTCATCGTAACACGCATAACATAATGTATATATGTATGTATGTAATATTTCTATTTCCATATATCACCAATTTACAATTCAGTGGAAAATGGATTGTATAATGAGAAGTCTTAAGATGTCCCGGTATTCTAACGAAACATATCGATTTTTAAGCCACTGGTTCGACGTTACTATAAAGATAAAGCAGTCCATGGTTCACATTCTAACTATTTTTGTTATGCAAGTCACCAGCTCATTCGTTTCAATTACAGGTTGTGCGGCTAAGTTTAGAATACCATTAGCGCCTCCATATTGATACAAGAAGGACTAGATCGAATCTCTATACAGAGGCGCTACAAAGATGAGACAACAATGTAAAACACAAACAACCGTGATCCCTTATATTCCTAGTATACACATAATATACATATCTAACGGGGAAGAAAAGGTCCATCAGAGTAAACATACTTGGGGTTTTGTGCACTGAAACTGTACAGTGCCACGGCCTTCCCTTTGGGTGTGTACCCCGTCTTCTTCTGGGGACGCTGGAGAGACATGGCGTCCACTTCCTCAAATCGCTGATCGGGAGGAGGGATGGGTGACTTTTGCTGCGGCCTGTAACAGTAAATTATTAACATGAGTGATCTATTCATCCTATGATATCATATATTATCTAGAGTACTGAATCAAGCCTCTTCAGCAGGAGGGTCTAGACCTCTAACCAGGGCTGAAAATGAAAACCTCACAAAACCCTCAAGACTGAGTAATAATAATATGTAAAATAATAGTTTCTTTCCCTTCAAAGTTAATTGGTGGTAACTCAAACAAATGATAACTGAAGTGATTCTCATAGTAATTTTCCTTTAGAAATGAATTGTTTTTTTGAACAAGTAAAGCATATTGTAATGTTGGACGGTATTCGGTGCGAGATGATCATTACATAAATACTAATTAAAATAGAACTACAGAGGGGTTTGGAGCGAGAGGAGCTTCCTCCTCCTAGCAAAGATGAAAGATGATTCGAAAATCAATTAATGGAGAGGACTTGTTCCAGAACCGAGCTTTTCAGAAAAATGGAAACTTTGTTGGCATGCTCATGAAGGTCGATATTATGTGAGAGTGCAGTGTGTAATTAGGGACATATTTGCCACTCTAGCAAAACAATTTGGATAACATCTGAACGCTAAACGGTTGACTCTGATGGCATTTCTTTTAAATAAATGGATTTCTTCTTATTAAATATACGAAGGCAATTTTTCATGACTAACGAGTTGGACTTAATCAACATCTAAACAGCTAAATATGCGTTAGTGGTGTGTGTGCATAAAGCTCACATGCTTTGGAAAGACATTTTTTCCATGCGAAGTTAGTTTTCAAGTTACATGCCTTTTACTGCTTGTCAAGTCAGATAAATTACCACAAACAATGTGATATTCTTTTAGAATGGTCATTCGAAAAGGTCATTCTTGATACGTCCAAATGTAACTCTTTCAGGAAAACATGGTCGCAACTTTGAATGGTGTGAATGTCATATTTAACCGATAGTCACACCACCAGAATCGTCACCATAGCAGATAACACGATAACACGCAACTCTACAAGTGTCGGCAGAAGCTATTTTTCAGCATAAGAAGCAACTCTTAATTAGATATATTTCACCCAGGTTCCCGCCTATTCTAATAAAAAGAAGTATCTCTTACACTATAAATTTGATGGTCAGAAATTCTTCGCCATAATAGATAATTCCTAATTAATTTAAATACGGATGAAATCAGAATAACAGATAGTGGGAACTAAGGAAAATCTTAAAAGGAAGATTTGGAAAATAGGCAAAAAAACCAGGTGGGTTTAGCATACGCTGACCTATGCTCATTTGCTTCTTAAAAATGTGTTTGTGAGTAGCAATAATCTCAGGGACATGTATCATAACGTACATACTGTAAGACGGTTGGTATCGGAGCGTGTAATCGCAATCATAGCAGGGAGAAAACATTAGTCATTCTATGAGAAATAACATTGAGGGACTTGAACGAAGCAATGGGATCAAGGGTTCGTCGTCGATCATCATCGTCTTGAATAACATAAACAGCAGCAGCATGAACAAGGTCAGTGTCAATGGTGTGAAAATAATGCAACATGGAGTCTTGAAATATTCATAAATAGCACAAAAAAAGGTTGGTTCTAAATGAACAAAAACAAGAAGGCCTTGTAGAATATCTGGGTGACCTGTCTTTGCCGGTGCCAAGTATCTTAATGTCCAGTTTGTTGGGGTCCAGCTTGTTGGGCTTGGCTTTGTCGTCTTCAAGAACGCCAGTGAAGCGCAGCCAGTACTCTTCGTCTTGCCTGTGAGGAGGAATGAACAAGGACAACAGAGGATGAGAACTATTCAACTACCAGGAAAAAAGTATTTAAAATATTTGTAAACGAGAAGCATCTCCTTTGCAAAGTGCAATCCTCAAGATCAGGAGAATGCTGCAAAAACAAGTTGCTTCGGGGCATAACAATTCCAATTCGAGCGGTTAATCATATTATTAAGGATTTCTCTCAGGGCCTCATCTTGAGTATTTGTGGCGATGGTATCGCTGACAATCAACGCTTTCCGAGGAAGCAATACAAATACAAAAATACCCCAAGGATACAGATGTTGACGGATGGAACCCAATGCGATTAAGAGAGGATCATGATTTTAAGAAGCTAAATGCCTTTGAGAGTGTTGTTATTCTGGGAGATAAACAATTCTTTATTGAAAAGCATCTGGCCGATCTGGGTTATCAAATGTCAATGTTGTGCAATAAGGCGTAATGATAAGATAAGGCTGGTGCAATTTGCTCTGCATGAGCTTTCATTACGAGCTCCATTAATGGGTAACCAACTCGGAGTACCTCATTCCATTTGGCCCCCAAGACAAAAACTGAAGATCTCGGTGCATCTCTTTTAAAAGATTGCTACGAGTTGCTATGGTTCTATAGTTCACTATCAGTGATTACACGTTCTCGCACAAAAGGAAGGCATTGGAATTGACATATAATCCGAGTCAACAAGTTTCCTAAGGAAAAATGGAAATTCTGATGTTCATCTAACAATTTGAATTAATAAAAAAAAAAGAGCTGGAATATTGATATTCTATTGTGCAATAAGTTGGAAATCACTGGCAAATATATGCCTTTCTTAAATCGCACTCAGTGGGAACTCATCAAGACATTAACAAACTTGTATTGGAATGGAAATATGCAGTGCGATTTCTTCCGTTAAAAACGCAATATCGATGAGTGGAGGAGTGGAGGGGAGGATTTAAGAAGTGTGAAGATTCACCTGTAGTTAAGGACCTCTGTTACTTAACAATCCAGATAGATACATTGCATGAATTATCCCATCATTGCTTCCTACCTTTCGCATATTTACACAACCATAGTTCGCTGGCCTGCGCTAGCCAGCTGTCTGTCCAGCAGTCTGTCCAGCAGTCTAATTACTCAGACCTTCCCAGTGAAAAAAAAGAATAGCCACCCCAACATCGAATAGCCTCCCCAACATCGATGTACGTAATCTGGAAAGAGGTAAGGGGTTGAATGTACGGCCGTATCACGCCATATCCTTTCTTGGATATTTCTTATGATTATCGCTGTCCCCAGCCAGGTTTCTATAGCTGTATCTCTTTGTCCACCATTTCTAAATATAACACTTCCCCTCCTTTCTTTTTACAGACCCCTCCTCACCTCACGTCGCCCACATACTTTTTTATATCTCCCCCTCATCGAGGGCTTAAACCCTGCAAGTGTTGTCTATCTCTAAGAGGAGATCGCCTTAGCAATGCGCTTCTAATGAATTCTCTCCTGCTACTTTTTCCACTACCACTACCTCCACCACCACCTCCTTCTCTAACTCTAGGCTGATAACATAGGCATGGGTGCGTTTTGGCTACAGCCATCACGACATCTCAGCTCGGTGACTGAAAGGGCTTGCCGCCAAGTGAGGTAGAATCTGGCATGGGGTGCATACAAACCTGACGGTGAAAAAGAAAGAAATTGGCAAGTTTTTTTTTGTCAGGCGACACACACACACTCAAGATATCGAGCACCACACAAGCAAGAACTTTTCAGGCTGTCCTCGCCGCAGATGGGTCTTGGGAGAATGTAAATGTAGTCGATACAATGAGACTAGGTCTGGTGGACCGTTAATCCTTCATATTCATGCAAAATACAGGCCAGCAGAAAGTAGGCGGTGATTAGCACATGTGAGTTGTATGCCTCCGGGCTGTTCACAAGACATGAGAGCAGTCCCCCCGAGCCTTTAGTTTCACGGCTAAAATGGCCCTAGTGCACAGCACTGGAGCTAGGCCCAAGAAGGCTTACAAAATAAAATCCAAATTAAGGTGTCACATCCTTATAAAAAGCCAATGACTTGAGAGTGAAGGGAACTCTAAACAGATATTGAAGATCCATGAAATCGGGAGCCGAGCACTGCCTCTTTGCCTCACAACTTCAACTACTTTGCTGCGTCAGCGATCAGTGCCACTCAAAAAGGCTTCTCTCAATCAAAGAATGGCATTTAATTTCCAGAAATGATGCACAAACCTTTAGTTTAGCTCCTCTCAGCAGCGTCTGCCCAAAAAGTTGTAACAATTCTATCAAATATCAGATCCGGGATCCAGTGTGAAATAAATATTTCAGAAATCAAAGGCAATTAACTCCGTTTACTGGCGAGGGATATTTAATTTTCTCATTTCCAGCAGCGAAATAGATTCAAAGGTCTGTAATCCGATAATTAGCGGCTAAAACAAAATGACATTTCCTTATCTCCGTAATGGATATAAGCCTTTTGTGCGCAGAATGTTTATTTTCTCCAGCAGGATCCAAGGGGAAGGATGGAAGCCGGGATGGAAGCCTCGCTCAAATATGATATGCGTCGTGCCAACACGTGGGGCCACTTGTCGTCCAAAGGTAGCAACTTATCACTCAGATCTCCTATATATTTCATACACAGGGAATCGTTGGTACTTTTCCTTCTCATGTACACTCACACAAACCACAAGAGTGCGTCCACCGAAAAGAAACCCCGGGACCGAGTTCTCCCAGGTGTCTCGAACTCTGACCCCAATCCGACCTGGCAAACTCCCTTGACTGATCCGAATTCATATGCAGTTTTAGAGAGAATAATGCATGGTAGTATGGATGTGAATCAGGCTGACAACCACTGGTCGGTCGTATGGTATGTGTGTTAGGTGGTCTGTGCGTGAGAGTGTGAGCGAGCGTGTGTCTGTCTACAGTTTTCCGTCCCTCTCTCCATCTATCTCTCTTTCCATAGGTGTGTGTAGGTATGTATATATTAGAGGTAGCGCATTGGGTGCGCGCCAGAGTTGGGAGCTGAGATTTTAGCTTTCACTGTATATTTTATTAACAGCAGACTGCTTTCTCTCCTGGCGTTTCTCCATGGCCACATTTACGGTCATGAAGACCAAGCATCCCGAAAACCATCCCGGGCCCCAAGGGACACAGACAGCAGCAGCCTTCCGCACCAGTTCACCATTTTCTGACTACCCGACTTTAAGGGCCCACTTTCTAAGTACACCAACCGCCTGTTGGGTCGACTGAGGGCTACCATATGGCGAAGTTGGATCCTCCATAAAACACCTTTATCCCACCTGGTAAAAGGTGTCCGTGTTCCGCACAATAATAACAATCAGCGCTCTGATGCAAGAAAATCGATTCCCCATAGATTATTTAAAACAAGATCCCTCACGCTTACGCTAATATTTACAGCACCGAAAGATGTAGATTTTCAACATCATATTGTATTGATAATGGGTGAAGCGCAATGGCCAAGATCCTGCGCAAGCAAAATAGGCGAAGGAAAAAGTCATAAGAGCTGTAACAACAAATCATCAAATCAGCAGGAAGTATCAGAAGTACTATCTTCGCGATTTATGATCAACACTCTTGCTTACAACTTAAAATATATTGTTACAAATTTTCTAAATTTCGGTGAACCTAGAAATTAGCTTTATTGCCATTCTGTGTCATCACTATCCTTCCATCACGCAGCTGATGGTAATAAAATTATTTACGAGCATTTAATGCCTTTAGACATAGTTTCATGGGCTAGACACAATGTCAAAGTAATTTCCAGGCAGTCATGGTATTTTTTAACTCATACCGAGTTGTGAACCATGACCCCTGCCAAGCCCGAAACTTTATAAATATGCCATTGAAAAAATGGGTTGATAATTGTGATGAAAGAAACAGAGATGTTTTGAGTGAAGGAATGCCAAAGTTAATTATAGCTTTGATCCACCCCTTAGGTTGTCAGTTCCTTCCCTAAGCAATGCTCCCACACCCTGGAGGCTCGTTCGCATTACCTTTCTTTCGCAATGTTACTTTCAAGTAATAATCTACGACTGCAAATTCAGAACCTATGATGAATACGTAGAAAAATAGAATTCTAAAATTAAGCGAAAGCGGCAGAGATATAAGTTTCTAGGTCTAGGTTTGAGATGAAGTAGATGAATACATACATACTTGCATAATGTTTCGATTTCAATAAAATGTATGATATCAAATCAACATAGCCTCAACAGGAACCCCATCCATGAAGCGTTCTCCCATTTCCTATTTGTCTGCATGTTGAAAAGAGCTTGACACTTATTTGAAATCAATATCTCTCCCGCATGACTCTTCTTTGTGACTCAGCTATAAAAATCAGGTGAAGAAAAGGTAGGGGAGTCAGCCTCGGTACAAACTGACAAACATGAACCTTCCACAAAAACAAAGGGCAGCCACATATATCTGGGCTACAGAAACATGACTAACTCTAGCATTTTTGTATTGGGTTCTTAGTAAGGTCCCTTAAGGGTCTAGTCCACTAAGCCGATTCTCATGCGATTTTGTGCTGAAGAGGACTCTTTTGCACTAAACTCAATGAGAATCGCATGAGAATCGGCTAAGTGGACTAGGCCCATTATAGGGCGACTCCACTAGAGAGAAAAACGGCGCCGACAAATTTTGTTGTTGCCCACTAATTTGTTGCAACAAATATCCATACAGAAACAGCACTTTCCAGAGAATGTGGCAACACATCTGACACTCCTCCATTTGCGTTATCATTGCAAACATGAAATGAACTGATGTTAGTGAGCAAGAAAACAAATGTGGCCGCCGTTTTTCCTCTAGTATAGTGGTGTTCCGCTATTATGACTCAATGAATGCAATCTTTGCAGGAGTCGCAGCGAAATTAAAAATCAAATGATAGTCGGACAAACAGGTATAGGTAAGAATGGCAATGGCAATACAAGACATAGAGATAGTCAAAATGACAAGACGGGAATTAACAAATACTATCTTAAAACCGGTCTGCTTTGTCTCCCTAATATCACAACGCCCAGAGGATTAAAGGAACGCCAGGGGCAGGGTATTATGATCTACTATGTAGCAAGTCTCTAGTATAGCAATAAGTACAAGTCGAGTAAGCTGGCAGGTGTACTAATACCAGAGCCCACTCTATCTCAGCTCCCGCCTCATCACCCAAACACAAAAGGGCGGTGCAAAAAAGGCCGGCATTGCTTTCACCTAGAGACACATACCAGCACACGACTTGATTAACTCGCACGCACCAGGTTGAGTAGATGCAAATAGAGCCTGGTATGTCGTAGTCAAAGCATCACAGTCCTCGCCTATTAAGACGAACATGTTTGATCTCGAATCGAGCAAAAAATCAAGCCATTCAGGGCATTACTCGAGACGTTATCGTCACCCCACATCCGCGACCCTGAACCTTACCCCAAATACTAACCTCAAAGAGATGTTAATCTTCTCAGGGTTTGAGCGAAAGTGGTTCGACCTTGTCCGACTATATTATGAGAGGGAGGTATATCCCTCCATGATTATGATAATAAACGATTGTTGTATGTTAAACAATTCCTTCACCAGCTCTTCCTCCATACAGTATTCTTTTGCACTTGCACTGCCACGAAAATCTTTTGTCAAAAGGATTTTTAACCAGGAAAAGTTTCATTGATGCAATGTTCATTTTATCTATGACTATGCATCTCATGTTTCCCTATTGATAGACGTCATGAACAAAGCGATAGAAGCTTTCAATGCTGCTGCTGCATCGCTATGTATATGTATACTCGACTTCCCCAGTTCAGAATCAGGGTAAACGGATGGGGAAAGCATAAATACAAGGGCCTATGACAGGAGAGCTATTCATTCTCCTGCATAATACATCTACGTACACCCCTACAAAAATGTATGCACATGTACATACATTCTATATATAGGGAAGTGATGAAATACACATGATTTGCAAATGGTATAACATTAGAAAGGCGAACATCAAGGGCAACTGGAGATATTGATGTTTGAAGCCTATCAATGCATGTTTTAAGTAGGGGGGGGGATTCAATATAAAACATGATAGACATTGTGTCACTTGCTTTCTTGTATATTCTGAGAAAGTTTTTGCTTTTTCTGCGTCAAGCTTGGTCTGTCGTGCATAGGACACTGTCCCGGGTGTGTGGTTTTTATTTTAATATCTGCGATTTTATCGCGATTTGTAAGGTTAATACCTTTTTTATTTTTATTGTTTATAATCTTGATAGATTGTCTAGAATAATTTACTTACGTCGTGATATAATTTCTATGTATAATTTTTCTATTTGATTTAAATCAGCATGTTCTGCGAATAGTGTATTTTTTGCATAATGTCTGGCTGAATAAAAATCTTAAAACAAACAAACTATTCAGCCCTTCACCAGTTAAGGACATTCTAGCATTAACCTCAAAGGTCACCACCTGCTTAGGAGATCACGTTTTTATCTCTGCACTAGGATAGCTAACCAACTTCATTAGCATCTTAGCTATATGCGATGGCGAGCAATGCATTTTCCTTCGCTAGGCCTACATACAGAGATTAATGCCTCGGGGATCAAATATAGGAAGACGGGGAGGGGGTTGTGGGGGAGCAGGGTGGGAAGGGTTAGTCGACACAGGAATTGCTCTGAGGAGCTCCTGGAAATACCTTTATGTTGGAATAAGCTCTGCGGGCGGAGGGGGAGGCTCTCTAAGGTGAGCAGGTGCAGGGGAGCACGCTTTGACCCCTAGTCCTTGGCCTGCCTTTTTTCATTCCCCTTTTTCTGCTCCTGCTCCTCCACTATATTCATCGCGACACAAATCAATGGTTAGGAGGAGATGAGGAGGCCTTGGCGAGGCGCACATTAAACAATGTTGCTCAATAATTAAATAACCAGATTCACATTTTCAGCATGGCCTAATGCATTAAGGAAGAAAAGGGAGAATTACTTGCAGGCACCGGAATGGACTGAATGGAGTTGTTGGTGCAGCACCGCTTTGGTTCTGGTGCAATATTGCTCCCCTTGTGTGGCTGGCTGCTCGTCATCGTCTTTTTTAAAAGAACAGAAACCCTAAACCAGGGGTCGATGTGAATGGATGGGGATACCCATGGCCTCCAAGACACACATGAACCGATAGGTGCCATTCAATGGGAAATAGCAATACACGATACTCGCTTCAATAGCAGGCAATTCCTTTAAAAGGCTAATAAATAAATGCCTAATGGATATCAATATCACACGTGAATAGACATGGGATATTTTATGGTTAATTACCTGCCACAGTCAAAATATGATACCAGCATGTTTGCCAAACATCGATGCGTCAGGAGGGAGCAGACTATGCCAGTTGCGTTAGAAAACACTGACAGATTTTCCATATCATTATTATTTTTTTTTAGCTCAAAGTGCTCTGTAAAGTATACACAGTACGCTAGCCTTGATTAGAAAGAGAATATTAAATTATTTCCACCCATGAAGCGGTAAGTGAATTAGGCGGGCGGAAGTTTGTCAGTTAAAAAGGAATAACTTTCAGAATCAGTGTCATATAAAGCATCCTTTCTCTTACTTAGAGTTCGTGAACTGAGAGAAGTGCAAAGTGCAAATGACTGGAATAGAGGGACCAGAGGGTAAATGGTCAGGTAGCACTACATATCTGGGACAGCTCAGCCCTATTTATCAATAATTACAAGAATCGCCGTGTGTGGGTCAATGGATCTAGTGTGTGTGGATGGTGGGGAGGGGTAATGACCCTTTTAATCGCAACCAACGGTCTCCAAGGTAACATCAATATTATGATGAGAACTATTCACAGTCGATCAGTCCATGTGGCTGTAATAATAACGCAAAAGAAGTGGCAAGAGTGCATATGTTATCTACACAGATCTCTTCCTATCTGCGAAATGTGTGACACTTCTATACGCTAATGGGTTCAAATCTGTGTGTGAAACGGGAAAGGAGAGAACATGTTTACAATGATAATGGAGAGAGGGGGGAAGAGAGAGAGAGAGAGAGAGAGAGAGAGAGAGAGAGAGACAGAGAGAGAGAGAGACAGAGAGAGAGAGAGACAGACAGACAGAGAGAAAAGAGAGAGATGGAGAGGATTGCCCTGAGATGGGAGAATATCATTATCAATAAAACGTGCGACAAAAAGTAACAGGCATGGACAAGTAAGAGATATGGCGATAAATCTGTAGATAGAAGTTAATGGTGGAGAAATTAATCTCGAGTCTAAACATTATGAGAATGAGATAAAGGCTTTAATTAGATTGAAAGTCTAGTACTTACAGGTAGACATCATTGTGCCTCCGGGCGGCATTAGCAGCCTCCTCCTCCTGCATCCTCCGTTGTTTCTGCTCCATGTAGATACGATCCTGGAGGAGAGAAGAGAAGAAGACTTAGACATCCGCATCAGTTGTAAGAGAGAGGGAGGAGAGGGGAGTATTATCGACTAGGCGGTGGCGGCGGGGACTGCGCCCACTCTCTCCTTAAGGAGTGGGAGATCTAAAACTAAAACGGTAAACCCGACCCATGTCCGCAATGAGGAAAAGTAGGCAGTGGCACCAAGCGCTGTTGTAGCGTTTGCCGCAGCACTTCGACGATGGTGCAAGTGGCGGCGGTGGTGGTGAGGTGGTGGCGGCGGTGCCAATAGTACTGATGGTATAAGTTGTTATAAGGGGTAGTACGGTAGTAGAAGTCCCTGAGTAGCAGTAGTAATAGTAGTAGAGGGAAATGGGAGTTTGTAACAGGCACCCCGCCGAGAGGCAGCTTCTACTCGCCATAAAGTACTCGCCAACAATAGGTCTCATCAAAGAGACCGCCGACGTGGCGACGGCTTCCTTCGTGCGGGGGGTAGAAGTGACTATGATAGATGGGCTGTCAATGCGGCGTTTACAACATGTGTACATCAAGGTAGATTTCCGCTTTGATCTCAAAACCATCGCATAACTCCACATGAACTGTTCTCCTTTCTCCACACTTGGCTTCGCACACATACATATATAGATCTGAGTGACGGTCCTATAGTTACGTTTTGCTAAACGGATGTTTTTGTAAGAAAAAGGTTCATGGACGGGTGCGATGTTTCACATCGGTTATAACGATAAAACAGGATTTAACCAAGTATACACATAGCACCATGAAACTTTGGGCACTTTCTTTTCATAGCATAACTAGACAAGGTCGGATAGTGTCACCTATAAAAAACGATAGGTTTCATACATCGACTTTGATAGTGGGGGAACAGGTAAATATACTTGCAACATATATGAGGATAATATTGATACAGGCTAAAACAAATGCCATGCTTGTGTAAATGCCGTGTACATCATATTCAATGGCAGCTCAGTATTTAAGAGACAGGACATGGGGAATTTTCCCGCCGGCGGCAACACAAAGTGTAGTTCGCACCACAGCATCACCATTCATCTCAATGTTCTTTCACATTCAGGCAATTCAGATCACTGCTCCGGCTCTTTGTATCACTTACTATTCATGAAGACATAAATGAAGAATAAAGTGCTTCTTAACCACCATAAATACCCGTAAAAGTCTCGTGCAACGTTCACAGATACATACCGTTGCATTAATAGTTGTAAAGAACAGGATAGCATAGGAATGTTCCATCGAATATAACCTTCAGAAACGTAATGGAAACACTATATATTCCCAATGCTGCCAGACCACAAAATACATATTTTAGATTACGAAGCCTCACCACCCCCCGCACCCCGGACCGCACCCCCGCACCCTAAAAAAAAATAAAAAAAATATACGGCTTGGAATGACCATTCAAGGTAAGTAATCGAATAGCGATCCAGTTCTCAGGTAATTGAACCCATTACTAAACCCTAGGCTAAATTAGCTCTCGACTGTGTACACCTGAATTGCAGTGCTAGTAAATGCTAGTAGCAATCTGCATGGGGATCAACCCTGTAGAGAATATGGCGTAAGTATATAAGTAAAACATACACATACATTAATCCCAAGCTACAAAGCGCTTGAAAGCGCACCAACGGAACTGTGATCTAGAGGAGAATATGAAACAAGTGGAGACTTAGTAGAAGGCCCCGGATCATAGTCATCTATCAACACCATAAGATCCTGATCTCTTGGGTAGGGTTCAAACCCAGGAGGATAGGGGCCTGACCTTCTAGTCGGCGGGCAAACATTAGAGTGTCAATCAATACCAAGTCCCAGAGCGGCCTGGGTAAGATTAACAACCGCGCCAGTTATACCAACAACAGAGGGAGGCAGAGAGGAGACAGGGGATCTCAGGTCTTGTCCATCTCAGTCAGGCTCAGCATTCAACATGCAAGAGGATGGCACTGGGGCTTTTAAAGCCATTGTCCAAGTGCGTAAACGTTACAATAACAACGAGAGAGATTCAAAGGGCCTCTTGTTCTTTTTCATTGCTCCATTTGCAGTGCCTTCAAGCCAATGCTATTAGATAGTCATCTAATATAAACAACGAGAAGGGAAAACAAGACATAATGCCCTGGAGAAATATTCATTTGGGTTTAATCAAACTATGACAAGAGCGTTCATTCGTGCTTAATTAAAGCATAAAAAAGAGTTTATAATCGAGCTTGCAGGGTTTAAAGCAGTGGGCTTCTCGACGCCGAGTCGCCAGAATATATACGAATATATATAACTTGTTTTCAACCTTAATGGTGTATATATATTTATATTGAATTTTTATTCATGTTTCAATAACAATTACAAAAGCACGAAAGTGGCATACAATTCTCCATAGTAGGTCTTTCATTGAGTCCTAAATAATATTAAATTAACATATAGTAAAGTTTACGCATATAATTACACATGAGTTACGCTCCTTGAATCACAATTCTCAGATTTCACATAATAGGAAGGTACTTTAGCAGTTTTTAAGACAGAAAGTATTTAAGTCTGTGGTGTACTCCAAGACATTTTCATTTACAGTCATACATAGTAATAGTACCTTAATTCCTTAATATCAACCTTAACCATAACAGTTATGGTGAGTGTAACAATAAGGTACTTCCTGTATTATGGTTACATATTATGTACCACATTTTGTATGGACAAAGTTTTGTCTAAGCCATAATTAACTGGCTTCTTCATAATATTTTGTAAAGCAATGATAACAACTAGATAATATAACATCGACTCATTAGAAGATGTATATGCATGAAGTTATTAATAACGATACGAGATATCTGACTTGATATTTGGAGGTTCTTCTTACAATATAACACACCTTTGGATATACTTCTAAAAAAATAAGTGCTAACAAAAATAAGCAATATATATTCCTATTAACCACGATTCCTACTAACCATGAGACCTAATATGACCAATTAAAACAAGGAAGGACATTGAACTAACTATTCGCATTAAACCAGAACATCCCAAAGTACTAAAAGCATCGAATGAAATTGAAAGTCGACAATGGAAGAAGATGTATTATTTTCATGACCTACGGCAGTAATAAAACCAACATGGGTTAGTCGAACATTGCCAAGATAAACCTAAAACTGAAGATGAAGTGTTTCATTCATTTTCCCTCATCCGCGCAGGGTTTCTTCAAGACAATGACATTTGAATCACTAAAAACATCCGTGCACCAAACGTTACAAGTTGTCACCTATTTATATACGGTCAGCGAAGTAACATTTCGGGAAAAAAACGGTTGTTGACTCCCATAGACTGTTTCACTACGAAGGGGGAAAATTCGGTAAAACCCAGTGGAGTACATACCAGATCCCAGAGAGAATATCAAACAAAATTCATGCAAATAGATTGCTCATTTACACCACCACACAGCCGCTAAGGCGTCGTCAATAAAACCAAACGATATAACAGTTATGGAAATGAATGTTGTTCTTTGGGCAGGGGTCCAGCATTGGTGAAACCAATTTCCTGATCAAGGAGGCCCATCAGAAGGTGGATGCTATTACCAGGGTGTACGGGGCCTGGGGCACTAACGGTGCTAGGACACGCACATAGACATACACTCTCCGCAAAATTGGCTGAACACATTCATATACAATAGCCCTGGTTCCCCCAATCTAAAGAGGGTTTTATTTACCGAGGGGTTCAAAGTTAATATACAGTCAATCTTATTTCAAGGCATTGAGTGCAATAAGTCAAGACAACTTGCTATTTTTCATAGATCATCAATGAATGGTAAAATTAAGCATCAGATGGGAGTGTAAATACTGTAACTGTGTCAGTGCACGCACGTCGAGGAGATGGAGGAGGTCTACTGGGTCTTGGAGGGCAAGCCATCCCTCATAATAGGCCACGAGAGAAGCAGCCAACCCAGTCGATACAAAAGCTGGATAATGCTCCAACTCACATAACCCAATTTTCCCTGTAAAAACATTTTGATGTTTACTCTTAAAACTTGGACTAACTTTTCCTTCCATCCTGATGACTCTACATCATGTTTGATCAATATTGACAGGCCCAAGGCAATATTAGTTTCACCCTCTTTATTTCATTAGTAAAAGTTGTGAGAGTACGTTTATAGATCTTTTCCAACCACACGTACCATCACACAACAAAAGATTATCGTCAATTACGTAAAAACAATGAAATCTTCTACAAAAATAGTTTTCTTCATCGGTTCTGAGTACTGGAATACGGCATCATTGAATACTGATACATTTTTAAAATGCACCGTTAAAGTAATCTTGTATTCCGAATTTCCCCGGGCGATTCGCAGGGAAATATTTCCAGGCAAATGGAAGACCCTATCGCTCTCGTTACCCTGCGTACCCGTGTCTTTCATGTATTTTTCACCCTATACATTCAGTATCAATATACCCGCGGGAATATGATCCCAAATTAAATCTGGAAACTCTTGCCTCCCAGTCAATACCAATTCCACTAACTCCCCTCCCAATTACGCTGGAGACATTTTGGAAGAAAACCACTGCCTCCGTCGAACTACTGCGGGTACGGGTGCAGATATAATCTATGGTAGATGAAAACTTCCATAAGAAATGGAAACTCAATTATCCCTCCCATTCCGTTCTGTTGTCTCTCGACCGAGCGATTCTATATAAACGTAAACCCAATTTGTAGCTGGAAATTCAATTGAACACGAGCTAAATTTCCCTCTAGGAAGATGTAATCAATGTAATGAAACACGGAAAGGCCGGGCATGGGCTCGATGGATGCAGGTCAACTGAAGAATGTATTGAGGCACGATGATTGTCTAAATGTGGGGGCTAGGTCAAGCTCGGGCGTTATGTGTCCCCATTGGCTCCCGGCTCTATTGCTCCATTGTGAAGGGGGAGGCCAGACTCCCAGGAGGGAAACCCTCACAAGGGGAACAGTCGTCTCCAAGCAATGAGTGGTCATTGATAATTCATACAGGCTTGATATAAATATGATTTTCCCCTACGCCTCATCAAACCTGCATTATGACTTAGCCCACCGACCCCCTTCAAGCCATCCCCCCGTCCCGTTCCTCCTCCTCCTCCCCCTCCCTCACTACTTCCCGTCTTCTCTACTTCCTCCAGTAAACGGTGAAAGCCTTCCTGAAAAGGTGGCAGTTGAAATATGGAAATGTCATGATTCAGTTCTTCCCCATGTAATGTCTATCAGCATAGACATTGTTAAAATATTATTACAACGCAATCTGTCTAGCAAATTCAAAAATGATGAGAACCATGGGAAATATCAGCGGTTGATTTACAGGAGGCGAGGGATTAGTAATAGGTAGCTTGAGTGCTCGGGGGTATCTGTCGCCGCTCGTCTAGTTCTAAGGGTGATGCTTCCTCGGCGTTTCTCCTCTATTCATCAAGCCAAGCGAGCTATCAAATAGTAATGCCTCAACCCACAGAAATAATCTGTCTGGTCAGCCCAACGTAACTAAATGATAAGATTTATCTTATCTATAGGCGTTTTTATATTTTCTATGCCCATGTTTTTCTAAGGGAGCCCCATAAACACAATAATAGACCTCCCAGTCAAGACCATGGCCCATCAAAAAGCATTTCTAGAGAATAGAACCACTTAATGGATCAAATAGGATTCAAAGCGAGCCAGTTAACTGAAGGAAAGGCTCATATATATAAGCACTACTCTAGTCTGCTCGAGTTCCTAAATGATCCCGGGCAAGTCTTTCTCCTATATTAATATCCGCGTGGCGTGACTTTTTCCAATATCTGGCCGTGATTCAGTATTATCTTCATGACTGATAGGAGGTCAGGAAGTAGAAGTGATCTAATGAATCTAAAGTATAAGACGCAGGTTTTGCCCCGTCCTTTGGTCTGACTTAGATGCAACATATATCCTCCTTGAAGAATGCAGTTTCAAGTTTTAATTATGAAAATAATGCGTCTTAAAAGGGTGATATAAAATAATCGAGAGATTGACGGGAGCAGCATACTCGGATAACAAGGCTAGTGAAGAATAGAGAATATAGGGGTGTCCGCCCAGAAAATTTTGAGAATTTTGCCAATACATATCTCGTTTTTAGCAATATATTTCTGTTATAACTTTGATATAATCGTTCAGGAACTAATCAGTAAAATAATAAAATATCTCAGAATTGTTTGTCTAAAATATCAGGAAGCCAAATTTGTTTTTCCCCATGAGAAATGTGCTTCAAAAGCAAGGATGGTGGTTGTAGTGGACATTACCATTCATGCATTATCATTAATTTATACCCACATTATTCGGGAATAATATACACCATAAAACTAACATATCACCTATAATTACGACCCCAGAATTATCTCTCACCAGAAGATTGCCACTTGTTTATTACATTGTGGCACTATTAATTCCCTGCAATATGTATGTATACATATGTGTGTCAGAAATTCAGGTGGCATCACCAAGACTTTGTTTTCCTTTATAAATGCTAGGTGCTATTGCAGGATAGGGTTTACGCAATGCGTAACCTTTCTATGGATCCACCCCAGACGTTTTTTGATATAAGTATCATTAATGACGGCACGCATACCGCCTTCCACGGGGGGAACCTTAAAAAATAAAAGTTTTAGAAAAAAATAAAGGCATTGAAAGGCCAAATCAGCCCAAATAAAGGTTTACCATCTAAAATAAAGGTTTATAAAGGTTTAAAGGTTCTGCCATGGTCCCAGATTAAGTCACTGCAGCGACAAAACCTTAAACGTGTACTAGTATCCTCCGAATAAGTGTAAGTGTGCGCCTTCCCTGGACGGGTGCCAAGGTTTCATTTGTCTATATAGCTCCTAGGTCTATTGCTCTATTAGTATTATGGCTACCTCCATATGACGCATAGGAGATCGTAATACTATGTTGCTGTTCATCAGCTATTAACCGTTCATTAACTGTAAGTCATTCCTTATATTACGGTATAATATATGTATGGCCTAAGACAGGGAGAGAGCACTATCACCCACCATTTGAGCCTTTCGTCGGGCAGCTTCTTCGTCCCTGCGTTTCCTGTCCATGGTGGAACCTCCAGGTGTGGTGACATAATTGGAAATGTCTGAGGCAGAGTGGTGGAGTGGTCGATTTGTCGGCGATGGTGACGTAGATCCATGACGTTCTACAAGTAACAACAGGGGCAATCAATAAAACAAGGACTTGCTTACTTAATGAACGCAGAAACAGGGGTTATCAAAGGATTAGATGTATGTATGTATGATATAAGGTATCGCAGACCTAGCCCGATGCCTGCGTGCTTGCAAGCAAATCTACGGTTGATACAGGGTTGTGTTGAGAAAACAAGACCGAATGTTAAACACGAAGGCCTGATGGAGGGATAGAGGCCTGAACTATGCGTCTAATACCATTAATATAATACATAATACATTATTTAATTTACTGCTACAGCACAGATGTGAGTTCTTATAACTTGGTCTTATTTGATTAAAACTAAAGGCAGCTGCTAACAGAGTTATTCATAGTGCTGTCAAGGAAGCTTCTTGGAACGTAATTATCTCATATCCTAAATAGAAATTGGCAGTTCTAAGAGAGCCACTAGGTGAATAGCCTCAATGGCTGTACGTATTGAAATTCATTTTTCATCCACTAAATGAGTGATGTTACTTCTCAGAACAAACAAATCCTTGAAGCATGCGACTCTTAACATCTTTCAGAAGCAAACATTGTCAGGGATTTCTCTTATTTCAAAGGTGTCATATTTTATCTGAAAAGTCATACTGACATTTAGCAAGCTTTTGAGGCAACATTGAGAAGATGTTTAGGCGTGCAGTTAGCAGTGGATTTAAGCGCTTCTAACCTTTGTGTTCATCAAGGAGATTAAGGATGTTTTACGTAACCTCTTTCCACATTAATATGCAGTACAGAATGCCATGAATAATATTTTCCCCATACACCCTTTAGTTTTTGTCTGAATGAATTATGTAGAAAGAAAATATAGAAATCGATTTTATCAAAGCTCTCAAAGAATAAAAAGTAACCTGGTGTTCAAGATAGCTATCTAATATCAAGTTGATGTTGAGTTGATGAGGACCGTTTTTTGTAACAACTAGTCAGTGACAAATAAAGAATAATATTATTGGTGTTTTTCCCAGTATCTCATCATTTTGTGCCCCATGAATCCCAAGATAGTAATTTTAATACGAAGCCGAAATCGAAACGGGGGAAGATGAATTCGACTAAAGGTGGAATAAAAAGATATCTAACTCGAACTACCGAAGATCAGGAAAAAAAAGATTTACTTCCAGTAGGCAAATATTTTCGACCATTGATTGATTAAACCACCCACAAACAAGAGTTAATGACCCCGCACAAAGCCCTATCATGCAGTAACAGTAAAGGCCTGGGTGGATGTCAATTCTATAAAACACAGCAATTAGTATGACAACTTGCACAAATTATCAGTTAGTAGTTGAGGCCGGTTAAACCACAAATCTCCAGTTGGTTAGCAAAAGTCATTCCATTAAAACATGGCGACGAGCTGAGAGATTCGGGGCCGGCATGGGTTAAACGCAATATTTGTTGAATAAAAAACTGTCAAGTTAAAGCGATCCTCCACATTGCAAATGGGGTGAGAAGGCTGCGCGGTTAGGTGTAGTTCTACCTTTGAGGCTGGCTGTGCCAGTTCGGATTGTGTTTCGCGGCGGCGAAGGCGGGACCTTCTCTATGCCCGACAAGCTTTTAGAGCGGGTTTTGTTGGAGAGACTGATTTTAGCCGTGGACTTGGCATTCAAGTTAATGCTTGCCGTTGACTTGGCCGGGGGAGGAGCTGCCTGATCGAGCTCGCTAGCCTTTTGCACTGCAGGTTCTAATTAATGAAAAAAAGTGGATGGGACGAACCATGAATTAAAAGATGAAAGGTTTTTTAATGTTCAAAAATCACTCAAAGGGTGGATTTTTATAAAGCGCAATTCGAAGCACTTTCCCTCTAATGCTACAACATTCTCTTAGGCAGCGGTCGGAGGATGAGTGGCTTCTAACAGTGAGAGGAGAGCAAGTTCCCCTCAATTAAAAGCTGAAATAGGAAAATACTTTAAACAAAAGTCTCCTTCAAAAACCATTTATCAAATACCTCCGAGTAAAAATTGATTTACTCTACTTAAAAATCGCACCACTCGGAAATGTCACAGAGCAAAAACAAAATGGAAGTTGGACGTACGGTAAGCAGTAATTGAAATTGTAAATGTCAAATCGAAAGGCGTTCGACACTGATCGTAAATATAACACTAACAAACAAAGGTAAAACAATAATCCGTTACAATCCTAATCGATTAATTATATTATTTTACTATTGATTCTCAATTGCAGAAAACAACTGATTCTTGGTTTAGATGCTTACGAACATGCCATATCCACAAGGAATTGTATACCTTCTTTATCTAATACAAAACATGCTTTATAAGATGAAGAGCAGTCAATGTGCTTCTCCATGTTCTCCAGACTGCCTTGCTAGGTGGCAGCACATCATCATTCCTCATCACAACTACTTCTAGTTCACAAAACACACACCAGAGGGACCCTAAGGTCCTCCAGTCGGGAACTGAATATTCTATCATACACTCAATTAGTCCAATTCTCTTCAAAACTGTAAACTTCACAAAACATCTATGATCTGTAGATTAGAAATTATCCTCAACAAGAATAATTTATGACAGCATTCAACATTCCTATAGCTTGGACTGTTTATCATTGTACAGATGACATGTCAAGGAAGTTAGAGTTATACTAAGTATGTTATCTATAGGAATCTTATGTACATATCTCACATAACCTAATACATAATGTCACTTGAGGGAATGTGTCTAAGATTAAGAGGTATTTTTAAAAATGATTTATAGTTCCATTTCATTTGAACCATGCAGCATTCTGACCGCATAAACACATACCCCCATATAGAAGTTGATAAAGCTCATTAAATCCGGCTGAAATAAAGTAATTCCAATTCCAGAAATCAATAGAATCATCAATGATGTACAACCAATAATGACATGTATGGGAACCACTCAATCAGGAACCACTAATTCTATTCTACGCTTGCCCAGGGGCCGAAGTTACTACCCCAGTGGAGTTAATTGAATGGTCAATAAATCAAACCAAGTAGAGGGGAACCTTGATCCATAGACGTAGAGCTGCATTACCATTGACCACAAGCAAGAGACAGGCTAGTCTGATTGGTTCGTACACGAGCAGAGAATGGTGAGGCCTTGAAGTCATGATAATGTATTGTGTTCATTTCTCTAATTATAGTCGGGAAATGTTTTTCAAAATTGCAAATTTCCATCCATTCCCTTGCGCGGGTACTCCGGTAGCCTGTCTCCCACCCTATTCAGTCTCATACATTACAAAATATCACTACCAGGTCGTTGTGAATTCATGCAAATCTAAGGAGGTGGTATCACAACAATGATATTACCAAAACATAAGCACCTTGCAAGGGATAGAAGGAAGACACAGCTACAGACAAAATATAATGAAAAGGTGACTAGGGGACAAGTGCTGTAAGAAGGGAATATGGTAAATAGAGGCACCTGTTTCGATATGCATTATAGACTGCTCCTGTTGGACCGAAGAATATTCAGAGATATGAGCCGAGCCTTGCGGGTTAACGGGTTGGAATAAGTGACTTGCGGGGGGTGTCCATGACTGGGTGGGGGTAAATGACTGGGGGTTGGAGGGCGGACCTTGATTGGAGAAATTTTCAACCTTGTTCAAAAAAACTCTCCTTTGACTAGGTTTAATATCTGGAGGGGGAACATAAGGTGGGGGATGAGGAGGACGGTTCTGTGGAGTGATCGGTTTGTGTGGTTCTTGTTCGGGGGAACTGACTGGCAGCCTCTCGTCTTGGGAGAGGACACTTTCCGGATAACTTCTACTCCAATCGCCGTACTTACTTTTCTGCGATAGCTTATATTTGTCTCTCTCCCACTCCTGCCCTAGATCGTCCAAGACATTCATACTTTTCTCAGGGTCGTAGGTCTTAGGTGGAGAAGATCTCACAATATCCCAAGGATGTCTTGGACTGGGGAGGTCTTTCTTAGTGTGACTGGGCCTAGCATTAGTGTTGCTGGATTTGGTGTAACTGGACAGCTTCTCAGTGTATGACTTAGGTGCAGGTTGGTGGTGGGTGGAGGAGTATTGGATAGGTGGATCAGAAATTGGCCTGGTTTGGTAAGGCCTTGTCTCCACTGGCTCGTATCTTCCTTCTATAGAGCTTCCACTGTGTTCCTTCTGAGGACTCGGATCCTCAGACACATATCCAGACTCGTACTTGGCTCGTATATCTAAGAAATCAGGACTGCGAGCCATATCTCCTCCAGCCTCTCCGTCCGATTTAGCGTTGTGTCTAAAGCTAAGTTCTCCTTCATCCAAATGATCCTGACTCAGGTTGGGCTCGGACTGTGATTTCTCGAGCCTGCTGATTTCATACTTATTTTTCATCATCTTAACAGAGCTAAATGATTTACCAGATCCAGTTGTTAGATCTGGATCACTTCCAATTATGACCAAAGTATCATTGCTTCCACTGTGACCGTCGTTATAGAGATCAGACTGACTGCCCGATCCAATTCTACTGGCGCCCATCCCTGGCGAGTCCAGCTCTTGATTAGAACCCACATTTCCATAAAAGGAATGATGAAGATGATCAACCTCTTGGAAACTGCTGAAACTATCCTGTGGATCCACCATGGTGGCCTTCTTAGTTATATCATACATTTTTCTGTACTCATCCTCTATCTCCCTTCTAAAGTCTGTCAGATCGTTATACTTCCTCGTGGTGTCACTGTAGCCATCATTAGTCATAACACCCTCTCTGGATGGGGTAGTAGCACTGTGCCCTGCTAAAGCAAACGGTCGGCCTTCCATTTTAGCAGGTCTAGTAACGTGGGAGAAAGCTGACTTTTGAGCAGATTCTGTTTCTGATGCTTTGTATAGGTATCGTTCCTTGGTACGAGGGTTCAAAGTGCACCTGCTTGCTTGGTTCTCTCCTGTATCCCCATCAATAAGTCTACAAGTAGTATAAGTCCTTTGTTGGGTATCGTAGGAGGGTGGAGATGAGTAGGTATCACCCATGTCCGACTGAACATAAGTAGTAGCACCATCACCTTGGAATCTACTGTGGTAAACTCGAGGAAGCTGACCGTAACGATTACCTGTGCCAGACGATTCCTGACCAGCTCCATAACGGCTACCATCGGTGGAGTCCTTTCTTTGATCTTTCTTCAGCACAGAGGCGTATATTGGCTCTTCATCCTCTAGATCATACTGAGAAAGAGCTACTGAATTTCCCCTGGGCAGAGTTGAAACCTCACTGTCGCTTATTCTATTAATGTCACTTGTATAAGGTGGTACATAATGTTCGTTCAGCGATGGGGAACTTTTAGACAAGTCTTTCCTCCTTAAGCTGCTGTTGTCTATATCAGTAATCTTTTCAGCGAGGGCTGATTTTGGTCTCGGTGCTCTTTCTTCACTGCGACTCCTAATTTTTGCTTCGTAAAGCCCAAGAGGCGTTTTGGTCGATCTCTGCTGCAGGGCACTCTTTGGTACAGGTTTGGAATTCTCCATTTCTCTCTCGAGGCGTGACTTGGCTGAAGTCACCGTATCAGGAGCTACCTCCTTAGCAACGGTTCGCCTGTAACTTCTCTGCTTTATAGGCGAAGAGGAGTTTGCTTTAGGTACTTGGTAATATGAAGAAGTGTAGGAAGAGGTGGCCGGGAGAGATTGATGTACTGGAGGAGATGAATTTAAGGTACTGATCTCAGAATCTCTGTTATCCACTCTGAAGTTAGAATCAAGCCTTGGTGGCATTGAATATCGGTGCCTTTCTCTCCGCCCGTCCCCTCTCACATTCCCATTCTGTGAGGTGGAACTTGACTTGTAACCAACATCACTCCTTTGACTGTGTACTGGACTAACAAACTCCTCTCTCAGTACCTCATTCTGTAAACCAGCAGTTGCGCTGGGTAAATTTTTGCTCTGCATCTTCCAGTTGGGTACGGCCGTCCTGTCACGACTGCTCCTCTGATTCTGTTCAAATATTGACAAGGCTGACGCCACGGCCCCTGGATTGGGTTTAGAGTCTTTCCTCCACCTTTGCCTTTCTCTAAAGTTTTCTTCTCTAATTCTCATGCGGCGGGCCCTTTCCTTCAAGTCGTCGTCCAAATAAGCATCGCTCTCACGGATGATGCTGCTGGGCCTGTACTCGCTGAAAGCTGTGCGGGGTTGAGAGGTCAAGGCGATACCAGTAGCACTGGCATCCCTAGAGCGTGTTTCTTCTTTACCAACTACACCTTTAATTTCTCCCCGCCACTGATTCTCCCCACCTGAATCTAGAGACTCCCTACCGAGCGACCTGCTCTGCCACTGAACTGGATAAGCTTCAATATCTTTTTGTGCTTTAGCTGCAAAATGATTAGTGTCCGATAGAAGATCTTGGATGTCCGTGCGCCCCTTTTCTGAAGGAGATTTCTCAGGAGTGATGGACGTTGTTTTGGGTGATCTCCCATCAACACTGTCATAGCCGGACTCAGAACTTCTACCTGAGGCCGGGCGAGTCATTCTTATTGTTTCAAGGTCTCCCGCCTCCAGCATATTCTTTGGACTTCCTCGCGATTGTGGAGATGTTTTGGGACTGACTCGGTGCAATCTTCCCCTTTTGTCATCCGAGCCAGCGAAGCTTGACTGTTTGAAAGAGGCTGATCTGGTAAGAGGGTTAGCACTGTTCTTGTCATGACCAGAAGGCTCTGGCTGCGACTCAGAGCGAACGTGCAGGGATTTTTCAGAGACATCTGGACATGACTTGGACATCCTTCTTATATTGTCTATGTGTATTTCATACTTGTTTGGCTCCTCGTCTATATGATAGCCATACATGGGTCTTTCTTTAGACTTCTTAGTAACCTGCTCCATGATTTGTATATAGGAGCCTTGTAAACTACTTAATGACATAATAGATGAAGCATCCGACCCACGTCGAGATGTGGATCTCTGACTCCACCATTCTTCCAAGACTTTCTCTCTTCTTGCTTCTTCACCCAAATAATGGTATTTCTCAAACAGCTTCTTAAATGAGAGTTCACGTCGGATTTCATCTTTGCTTTTCTTTCTCCTCACAACATGGGTATTCCGGGACGCTCGGCCTCGCTCGTAAATATTAAACAGCTCCTGAATAGTTACTTCTTTTGACCTGAGGCCCCGATCTCTCCATGCACTCCACTGTATCTCGTCCAAGTTTGAAGTATCAAAGAAGAACTCCTCCCTTATCTTTGCCTCATTTAGATCACGATACAATTCCTGCAGTTCCTCCAAATTTTCAATCTTATACTTAGACAGGAGTATATCCTCCACAGTCCGATCATCACCATTAGTATCAAATGATTTGGAAAGTACCTTTAGATTGACAGTATTATACTTTCTCCTCCCACATCGTTCATTATTGAGGAGAGTGTTCTGCTCGATCTCTGTGATCCGTTCCACGGTAGCATAATACTTCTGCAATCTAAGGAAAGGTTCAGATTTCCTGGATGAGTGGAGAATACCAGCGGCGTACGACTGGTATGTCTGAGGATCGATCCTGGAAGAGCGGTCGCTGCTCTCTGAAGGCTCTCTCCTCCTGAACTTTACAAAGAAATCGTCCGAGGAATCCTGCTTTTGCAGGTGTCTCCTAGGAGAGCCTTTTGGCGAGGACTGGCGTGAAGAGCTATCAGAAGAGGTGCTGGCTCCCCTTGTGAAGGGAGAAGAGCTGGATGAACGGTGCTGCCTACGTAATGACGCAGGTACACTTGTGGATGCTCGTGACCGAGTACCTGGGATGGACGGGGGGCGGCTGGTCAACCTGGATCTACCTGAGTGCTCCCCTTCATCCAATACACTGTTGTCCTGGTGGTCATTAACTGCCTCATCAGTATAACACAAATCCCTTTCGGCGCGGGATAAAAGTTGATCACCACTTCTCATCTTGTTCACTAGATCGGGCTCAGAGTCACATTTGATCAGAGAGTCGTGTCTCCGCACTCTCACCTTTTTCTTTTTCTTATCAGCAGATTCACTATTTTTCAGAGCGCTAGGAAGTCCAGGTGAATCGTATCCTCCGGAGGACAATTGGTCTTTTTCTCTTTCCTGAGAGAGACTCCTATGGTGATCTATGGCTTTCCAGTCGGACTCTGTTATACCTGGTTGATAATTAGAAACATTGGGCGGGGCTTTAATGCGATCACCTTCACCAGGAATCCTGTTACTTGGCAACAACTCCGGATCATGTATCATAATACCTTCCTCCATAAGGCGCTTGTAATGACTCTCCACTTTTTGTCTGTAATCACACCTTTTCCTGTGCTCGTCTTCATCGTCTGCAAAGTTCTCAGAGGAAGCATTAGAGAGGATATCTTCAGCAACTTTAGAACCCTCAGAATAGTACTTCTTAAAAAGTTCGAACACTTCAGGCCTTTTGATTTCATACTCCAATCCCCTCTTGTTTGGTGCTATATTTCCATCGCTACCACTACCATCAACATCGCAACTTTTCTCGTCTACATGTTCGTATTGTTTGATCTGGCGGTCGATACTTGTCTGAGGCTTTTCCCTACGGTTATATGCGAAGTGCTCGTGGGCACCAAGCTCCGCCTGTTCTAGCCAATCGTCGGCCACATTCTTGATTCTGCTCCTGTTTTGGTAATGTGTGTTTTCGGTGATTCGGTCATCCCTACTACTCAGAGACAAGGTGTTCGGAGAAAACCTTGGCGCTGCTGCATTATTGTCCATGATCAATTCAGGTCCGTATATATCGTCTGTCATGTGTGCCCTAGTGAACGAAAACTTGCTGGCATTTTCTCTCCTCACTGCCATGATGATCACAGAACCACCTTTTCATTCATATGATTCCAATAAGTGTCATAAACACACGTGCGCCACCAAGTAAGGACCAGACCTGTTAATTCATTCCCAAGTTGCTCGTATGCATAATCCATGGATAAATCAAGTACACAGCACAGATAGGATTATTCAATTAAATTGTTCCCAATGAACTCAAATCAAACCGATTGGTCTACGGATGGGAGATTCGCCCTGGTTGAGGACCGAACCAATAACAGAAACATAGGTTTGGAGCGGGCTAAAGGATCACAGGGATTGGATGAGTAAAGGGAGGGAGAATTAGATAGGTGGGATGTCTGCCATATTATGGTAAGGGTAAGTTGTAGGTTTAGTGAGGTGGTTAGTCGAGTGTTTGGCATATGCTGCGCATGGAGATGGGTGTCCCTGCTTAGGTAAGGTCTCGGGATTGAAGGCTCGGCTGCAAACTCTAGTCTTTCATGGCAATCTGCTGCAACAAAATACCATTAGTACGGAATTAGTATGTTAATTACCTGAAGGTTCTAACTCTCATGAATGCTTTGTTCTTAACAGTGGAATAGTGAAGACTATCTTGGCTTAATTAGAAGATCTGGCATCACCGCTTCCTTTCTAAGAAAAGGTATGCCTTTCTTTATTATTAAATGTTAGGAAAGCATTAGATACAATTTAATGTATAGTTCATTCATAGGCTAATGATTGTTTAAATAAGGGTGGAGATTTCTTGGTTTGTATGTGCAGAGTTTCGCTTTCATTCCCCTTTCAAGTATTTACAGCCCAATGTATGTGTTGGTTTGGGGACAGAGCAGATCGGGAAGAGGACCAGGGAACAAAGAGAGTTTGGGATTTAAAATAATGCAAATAATGCTTTGTAAAGAATCATTACGAAGTCTGTCTGTGCGTGACTTGAATTTATCATGAATATTAATCAATATTAACTTGGCTTCTCACATTGATATCATATATCAATTATATCAAC
This sequence comes from Sthenelais limicola, assembly GCA_942159475.1. Lineage (NCBI taxonomy): Eukaryota > Metazoa > Annelida > Polychaeta > Phyllodocida > Sigalionidae > Sthenelais > Sthenelais limicola. The sequence goes on along the minus strand of OW804096.1, from coordinate 106,562,702 downwards.
TTCAAGGCAGTCGGTAGTATGTCCCTCCGATGGTCTTGCTATAAAAATGCCGAACATGATGATTGATAGTTCTCCTTACGCTAAAGTTAATGCTTCTGAAGATGGAATGACAGTAATTTCCACAATGTAGCTGTAAGGAACATATCGAATACAGATGTTGTTATCCTTGGATGGAGAGAAATGCAATGGTTGTTTTCCTTACGGCTCCATATTAAACTCGCCTACCTTCAAGGGCCTATGGCTGGACAAATTCCGAACTGTTTCCCACGATCGTTGTGAGGTAATTAATATAAAGGAGAAGGATGAAAAGAAAAGAAGAGACGCCAATGGGGACGGTGTGCCTTGGGCGGTTTCCGTACCAACTAGGTCCAGGAAATCATAGGGCAAAGCTTAAATTAATACTCTAAACATGCAAAACTCCTAGGCTATTCTATACAAAGAACAATAAGAAGCACCTATCTGAAGAAATTTCAAATAAAAAGTGGAGAATAACAACAGGGGATCTAACTTCAAATTATATCGGGAAATATTTCATAACACGACGTATTTTTTCTACTGGGGAACAAGGTAAGACACATTTTGAGACAGTCAAGAAAGGGAAGAAAACATAGCACGAAAAGACAAAGGTTCCCCTCTGCTCTGGTCAATCCAACACTTTTTCGTCTAAAACTGAGCTTGGAGGTGAACTTAAAATACATCCACTCACTCCGATCACACCAAAAATATCCATCTGCATTAAACCTCATTTCTAAGCTTTCCTTTGCAGAACCTACAAAGGGAATCCTGAACCCACCCACCGAGTAATATCCTAGAATTCCTGCCATGCAATATTATTGTATACGGTTACATAGGATTGTTCGGAACTCAGTTGAACCTGGGCAGTAAATAAGATGGGATGGGGGTTAGAAGCAAAAAGTTCTTACCTCTTCGCTCAGGGTAAGGCAGTCGTAGTCCTGAGATGGGTATTTCTCCTCCAGACTGGATGGACTTATAGGCTTGTTTGGTGTCAACTTCTGGTGACACTGGTCGGTTGGTTTTCCTAATGTCAGGTTCCGACTGATGTTCCTTGAGAATACTGCAGAAAACAGATGACTATTTAATATTTGGTATTACTTAGCTGTAATGATTATATAGGTTAGTGAATAGGTCTTCCCGATAAAGAAATATCGGATAGTTTATGGTATCTCATTGTACTTAGATAATGATTCTTTATGGGACATTAGGGGACTTTGAAGGACTTGTTTAAAGGTGAGGAATCTTAAAAACAATGTTCTACAAGTAACTTAGAAGTAAAATTCATCAGGCGGCCATAGTATATGTAGACTGAAAGAGATAGTACAACATTAACGACGCAATCTCTACTCTAAGACACAAAATGATATATTGAAAAATTATCTTAATGGACATAAAATATAAAAATACTGAGAAAAGATGACGTTTATATTAGTAACTGTCTTGTTCTGACTATCTTACCTATAGAATACTCCGTGTCGCATACTACAATTATTGATGAGATATATGTTTACATCTTATTAACGCTTTATATTGAGATATTATCTACATAGCAACCATTACAATTGAAGGTATAGTTTTTACCTACGCTAAAGCGATAAATACATTGCTATTTCCAACTGGAGTTAGATGACAATTAACATCTTGTAAATGACAAGATCAATGGTATTATGAAAGCCATTATGTCCATATAATACAGCCAGATATTAGACTAATGAAGGCGACAGACCAGGAGGCTGGGTGGGAACCGTATACTTACTATTTACTGTACTGTCCAGGCTTTTCTATGGGTGGGTTGTACAGCTGGCTCTGTAAGGATGAAATGGAAAGATTGATGAACAGCTGTTATGAAGTATACGCTCTGTCACTCATATACACTTGGTGTATTGATTAAGGCTAATTTCATAGCATAATCTAGCTTTATAACAGGCGGGGGTTTGTGCATCTAATAATAATGAAGCAATAGGGGGAATTAGTTTAAGCAGTTGCTCTTACTTAATTGATAAAACATAAGGTTTCACATAATGATATATATGTAACAAAGGGTCAATGATACAGCTATAAAACACTGAGAAGCGTTTATCAGGAAATCCACTCATTCAAGAGCTGAAAATAATTGCCTTGAAACCATGTTACCATCACAATAAAAATAATGATTTAAGTAAAAAGCCAAGATAAGTTAAGGATCAAATGTATATATCGGTTAAGGATAGTTCCTCGTAAAAGGATCCCAACATTAGTAACCCAAAGCGTTTAAACACCTTAAGAACAGATTGATTGGTCTTGCAAAGATTCAGAGTGAACGCCCCCTGCGTTCGAACAATTATGCTGGACCACTTCTTGAGTTTCAATCTCACATTTGCAAGGAAGGGAACAAAAGCACTTGGCGTGATTAACACTTTATTAGTGGGAGGCCTGGTGTCCAGGCAACCGCAGAGGTGCATTGTCATGTCAGGAAACCTCCGCCACAACACATTCCATGAAAGCATCCCCACTCGATTCCCCTCATATAGAAATGCTGCCCACCTGACAAAGGTCATCTTTAACTTCATTAGTTCTACTCATATAACTATTATATCTATTCCCCATCGATTTACAAGCAACCATTATTCTCGGCCTGCTCTGGGGAATCAGTTTCTAGGGATCGTATCAGTTTCTAAGGGATGATGCTAAGAGGTGATTGGATTACACCTAGCCACCCAAAGAGTTATCGGAACCCGGTCCATGATTAGTAATGATTTTGTACGCATTAAGTAGGGAATATCGATTTTCTGGCCTGTTTGTTGATACTCTCCACTCTTGGAAGCAAATATATATTTTTTTTGTCAAGTTCCCTTCTGCTTTAATACTTCTATCCCTCAAAATCGATACTACACAATTTCTGTGGTGGCTGGGTTGAGCCAGAATGGGGTGTGTTCCTTTTATTCTCCATCACCGACTCTATATCGATTGATCGGAATCCAAAGGGTCAATTGAATTGCCAGGAAAAACCGGATAAAGCATTATGACCCGATGCCAAGAAAACTGGATGAAAATGATTAAGATCCAGAATTGCTTCATTAAATAGTGATGCCTCAACACCCCCATACAAGCCCTCTCTGATTATTTTGATAAAACTAGTGCGTTTTAATTGAATCAAACACGGTGAGACCCCATGTAACAATTAACCTCCGCAACTGCAACATTATGTTAAACTGTTTAAACAGGCAAGAAGAATTACCTGTTAATCGGGTAATTAAATGTCAGGGTCGGATAATTACGACAACAGCTTGTGTGTAGCTACCAGCTCACATGGGAAGTTTGTCATGCATGCTAGTTGGTCCCTCAATTGACACACCCACCTATTCCAAGCCCAGAAATCACCAGTTTCAATTGACTGCATAATGATATTGGCAAAACTAACATCACCCGAGTCTCGCCAACCCCATGTATAGTTAAAGACCTGCTGGCAATAATATTCAAATAGATATCAAATGTAAGTCAGTGCCGAAGGTGTATCATACCTTCTTATAACTTAGCACAGTACATCATCGACTCCACTACTGCCAAAGGCTAATATCACTGTAGTTGTCATTGAACAGGTTTTGCTCCATACACCTGACCGTACCTAGGATACTATCCACTCACACTATGCCACCTTACCTGGTCAACCTACCTGTGAGACGCCGAACCGCTCTAATATTGCTTAATCCTGTCTGCTTATAACAACAGCGTATGATACCCCGTCTCTGTTTGAACACACAAGGTAACAGAGGGAAAGGCAGAGCAGAATGAGGATGGGATCTGATAGGATCAGTCCATATCCACGGATAGTTCCGCTAATGCTCAAGGTGATCCAGAAGGGTAAAATTTATGGCAGAGGGAAGCCAAACTGAGAAGCGCTGCTCCCTGCACTTACTAACTCTCTCCCTCGCAGAGTTTGTAGGCCTTGTCAGGTAGAGAGAAAGGCCTCGGTCTCAGCTTCAGCTTCAGCAGCAGCAGCTCCAGCAGCAGACCAGAGTCAGGTGACCTATTTAATCTGCAGGTGATACGTTGGTCCGCATGATTGATAGCCCGTAGGCCTAGTAGAGCATCCCATTATTTATCTTAGCTCCCAGTGACCGAACGCAATACCAACCACATCCCCAGCTGTTGCGCCACTGTCCACCGCAAAAGCATAGGGGATTGGGACATGCATTAAGAGGAATGTGAAAGTGTTTTTCTTCCCAAAGGCTAGCAGGAGACAAAGGTGTGTCAAAGACATTGGGTCACTCAGGACTGGCACTAATACCCAGCAAGTTATACTGTATTTGATTATCAGCGTCCAGGGAGAGACAACGAGCGAAATATGTTTGATTTCGAACTCCAAGTGTCACTAACAACACATTAGTAGGTGTGGCTTACTTCTAAATGACATAATAAGGTTATAGATAAATGGTTTTGGAGACAGCTGGGTTATGCCAGGGGCTTCTAAACGCATGAGACCTTACGTAATAACTGGGGAAAGCTTTCGCATAAATTACCTCGTACATTACAATACCCCAACCCTTAATTATTAATGAGCAAATACAGGTACCACGATTAACCCGAACCAATAGTTCATTCTCATGACACTTATCCCACATAATATTTATGTAGCTTTATCACAAATTCATTACCATAGATAATCAGGTATAGGTTGGTAAGGGAGAAATGCACAAGGTAGAGACACAATGTTCAACACTCAACACCAATAACAGAACAATGCACACCAACACACATACACGTGTGCATAATTGCAAGAAAATGAGCAACTGGAAACTAATACATTAAGTGGAAACAAAAAGATATAGATACAGATGAGGTGGTAGTGGCTTGAGTAAGGATGTAAGTATATAGTTTTAAAGTATCTAGTGTATGATGATGATGATGGCATACCTCTATGTATGTTTCGTCCTTAATGTGTGGATGCAGGAACGCAGAGAAAAATATAATACAACAAACAGTGTCAAATAAAGTTGTTAGTGAATCGAACCTAAATTTGTATTGACAATCATTTTAGAAAGAGGTGGTGTTTTGAAAAGGAAATGCTACCAGTATGAAAATAAAATTACTGGCTTGGAGACAATTCATGAAAATACTAAGGATGTTTGTTTTTCTCTGAAAAATTATAGGCCAATACTAAGATAAAAGAACGAGTATTTTGTACTGCTGCATCTATGGCATCCGTTTCCAAAGATACTCTTAATTTAGACGGGCACATTACAAGATGATGGGCGTATACGTCGAGTGCCATATGCTACACCCATTACACTACAACATGTGTTGCCTAATATGTGGAAGAGAGACCAGTGGGGATGACCAAAACTACAATGGTGTGCGTCTGGACTGACCCAGACAGAAGCCTGCTCCTTTTTGACACTAACAAAATATACCTTCAAAGCATTTTGGAAATAGAGTCATTGGCACAAAATAAAATGCCCCCTGTTGTAACCGTCGGATTATATTCTCAGTATTTGTGTGCGACTATGACAAGTGATATTATGTTTGATGTTTTAATTTCAGATGTTTAACGAATGGATTACTTGCACTTAAAAATTATACAATAAAACCACACGTGAACATTAAATACATCCAGTTCTTAACATGCACGACATTACTTTTAAACAATTCTTTTTCACAATCCGTTTGTCTTAGTAGGATGTTGACATGAATTTACATCTAATTTGATCAAACAAGCAACACAAAATAAAGCACGATTTTAAAATATACATACATTTAAAACACAAAAATACTCGAAAGTCAAACACGCAGACCTATTCCAAGCACTAATGTTATTATTACGGAGATGGGGTTCTGTGTATGTTAACTGCTCTTGCAATGCTTCCAAAGCTCAAATAGCGAAATATTTCTATTTAGCCAGGTACCAAGAAATCCACTCCATTAAGGAACCACGTATGTGTATATTGCAATAATTTCAAAGAAAATAAACACATGTATTGAATAGTTAATACATATATGCCTTATCGATGCATTTGACAGGGTAACATGACCCCAGAGCCAAATATAAAAATAACATTAAACTGCATAATTTTTACAATCATATAGTTTTATATTCACTAGTCTGAATTAAAAAAAGTAAATTGTTACTGGGTTAATCATTGTCAAGGGAAGCAGTATTGGCCCAGCAGTGACAGTGGTAGTGGGTGGGGGGATACTGTGGAAATGCAACAAAACACAGGCAAGCCATTGATGGTGATGGGTTAGTAACGATTAATAACACACGAGACCACGAGATGGCAGTGAAGTAAATGTAGTCAGGGATTAATCCTGTGTGTTTCACCTTGGGTGTCCTGCGAACACTCTTTGGGCTCTTGGGTGTTCGAGATCGTTGGTGTTTCTTAAGTGTATTTCTCTTGTCTGCATCTACGTACTGGGAGGATCAGGCAGAGGCACAAACAGTTTGAGTAACAAATAGAGAGGTCAATCATAAAGCCAGATGGGCAGATTAAATCAGTAACAGCCACTTATTAAATTTATTAATGAAGTCAACTGTGTCTATGGAGGTAGAGGCAATGAATAATCATAACTAGGGTTCTTAGAATGAAACAGCATGTCAACTATCAGAACATAATGCAGGTATGCACTTAATTGCCAGGCATGTAACACAATTTGCGCAAATCACTCAATACACTATAAATCTGTAATCAAGATGAGTCCATTATATGTAAAAGATTGCTATATATAATTAAATGAAAGATTGGTTAAATGCGATTTGATAGGGATAATTGTGATACAATTAAGAAAATCCTATACATGCGCGGCTTGAGGAACACAAGGTGCTAGCTAGAGGCTAAACAGATGTGCCAACACGGAGTGCATGCACCTTTCATACTTCCATAAAGGTCAAACATTTAGGAATCCCACTGTTTTTTGTACTTCCTACGACAGATGGGGAGATTCCGGTTCCGTAGATAAAAATACTTCTACAAAACAACCTGATTTACTGAGAAAAATATTATTGTTTGTATCATTTAAAGACATGCTCCACAAAGATGACACAACGTGCTAATGAAGGGATAAAAATAAAGTCTTTCCTGACTTCCTTGTGGCAATACTCTGAAAGAATGAATAGGCCATTCTCAATAAACTAAATACACTTAAACAATATACTCTTCCCTTAGTAAGCGTTAAGACTAATAACTTTTAGATTACCGTACACAAGATATCTGGGGAGTGGACAGAATATAGTTGACTTCAGTGACAGCAATATTGTTATATTTTATCATTTATACATGTGTAAATCAAGCCACTTAATATAATCATTTCACTAACCCTTGTGAGATATATTTATGCAGTGGGTATATTAAAGAAAAGGTATGTTGTCATATATTTAGTACCAGTTACAGACAAGATAGAGGTTTCAAGCTTTGCTTTTAAAATTAGGCAGGTAGACCTCATCCGTGATCATCTGGGTGAGAGACACACACTCATTACATCATTACATCGATGAGCATACCTTCACGTTTACCCTTATATACAGAGGCATACATCGCACTCAAACAAAAATATATTTAAATTTTTCACAAAATTCTACAATACAAGAAAAGCAATGTAAAACAATGTAGAGGAGCCGGTCCCTCTATAATTATACGAAAAGTCTGCGTTCCAAGTTCCTACAGGGGTGGGCCTGGAAGTAAACCATGCTGATTTTTTTTGGGATAAATAGAATCACTGTTAGAATATGATAGATACTCACCACTTTGTTCTCCTTAAAAGCTATGGAGGAATACCCCGGCTCATAGTCACTGATACTTAAAGGCTGATTCTTGTAAACTTCATTTCGGTAACGCGCGTTAGGAGGCGACCAATTCCTGAAAAGAAAATCAAAAATCAATAATTTCAGTCAAATAATTTATAGTATTACCGAACTAAGTTATAAACTAGTGCCATGAAGCGTGAAACACGAAGAAAGAAAGATGCCTTGGATAAATTACATGGGCTGTAGCGACCGACCCTCCATGCGAGAATCAATTACCAAACACTTATGAGGATGATTTAATGTTTGGTGATATTCGGCCATAACTTCAGGACAATTCAGGAAAGTTACTCATTTTTATGTGAGAGCCTTTCAAACTAAGCAACCATGTTAAACTATAGGGATCCGTAATATTTGAAACACTCTTTTGAACAAAATGTTCTAATGCATATATTATAACAAATATAGAGAAATAAATCAGGGAAGCTGACGGGCTTGGGGATGATAGGACATGGGCATGCCATACATATACCCATGCCCAATACAAGAGTACACGTCCATGGGAATGCAAGGTCGCGTTGGACGAATGCCTATTCAACTGGTAAATATGAAAATCGATCAGTGGTACAGACCTACATAATACCAGGTGGGGGTTGAGTGGATAGCGGGCTCTGACCTAGGGATCCAGTCTATACTGTGTGGCAATGATGCCATTCCGTGCAAAGCATCAATAATACATTTATAAGGAGGAACCGATCCTTGCCTAGTATCGGAGAATCCAACTAGGACTAGGCATGCTTCCCTTGGTCATGACTATCATCCCTGGTTTATGTGTATAATAAGAGAGGTATCAATCACTTATGCTCCTTTGTAGAGCATAAAATTACCTTTCAATTGATATTGATATCATTCTTCTATTCCTATTATTCGATTTTTTATTCAATTTGATTTGATTTCCAAAAATTAACTAAAAATGACACTTTCGGGCGGGTAGCAACTTCATATTTCCTCCAGCACATAAATTAAAATTCTTCTACAGCTAATAACACCCAGCTAATAGCCCAGTTCTTATACTTTTAGGGCGTTCTAATCAAAGCTGAATAAATATTTAAACGACATCTCCATCCCATGTTTTTTTTTTCAGATTAAAACAGAAAATCTATGAGATTAAATGATAGGATAAGAAGAGTGAAACTCTCTGTGGGTATCATAAAACTAAATTGTAACACAGCAAGTGTACATACCTGGGTTGTTCCTCGCCGTATATACACTCATAGTATTTTTGCAGTGAGGCAACTACAGCGTTATATTTGACTTTATATTCGGCCTTAGACATAACCCTATATTAAGCAGAGCTGCTGAGCACAACTCCTATGGTCACATTCCTACAGTGGTGCTCTACACAATCCACATTCCAACAAAGTCTACTGCAATCTCCAGGAAAGGAAAAATATCCAAAATCGTGAATTGATCCTGAGTTTGTGATGTTCCTTTTGTTGTAAGAATTCTCTTCTTTAAAGGTAACTTTTTAATTGAGAGTCACCTATGAGAGTGTGGCGCAAAACCCAAATGATTGAACAGTATATTAATGTGACACCAACAATGACTTCTTTGTTCACTGAAAGGCTGTCACCAGAGGCTAAGGTAATATATATCTCTCAGTCAGGGTGAGCCTTTCATCGTAATTACAGACTGCTCATGCACATCTCCAATTGATTAGAGTATCAATATGCAGATTAGTTAGCCAAGGACAGGCTATTGATATCCATTGTTGGGGGTTGATTTCTGGAATGGCATTGGGTCGCATCCAGTAAATCTCAAAGACGAAGTCGTGGACAAATATGATATGCATACAATGCACTCCTCCTCTGCCAAATGTAGATTAGATATGCACCATTCACACCTGTATTGAGGACAGTATCCGAGGAAACTGTACAATAGCCACCGTTACACGGAGAATTATTTCATGCTAATAATACAATTTGTCACCACCGCCTGTCTTATTTCGTTTCTCCAAAAGAATGAGTGTCTCCTTACTTTAAATCACGCCCGAGGAGAACATTCAGTGAAGGATTCATCCTTCACTATTTGAAAAAGAATTCCCTTTCCATATTAATTGAAATATATGTCCAGTGAATTCCATTAGAGCTTAGCTCGCACTTAGGTCCTCACACGGGCCACGTTTTAACATCAGCTGATTGAGCTGTAAAGCATCATCGAGAACTGTCCAACCAATGCAGCTGCGCAAACAACATTTATCTAGAGTGAAATAACACTCCAATCGGCTTCAGTAGGTGCGAAAGTCGGAAAGCATTCGCTTTTTGTCCAATAAAATGGGTTTTGGCGCGAGATCAGAGGGCAACAGGATAAAATGTGCATGGTATCTCATGGTAGGGAATTTCACCATTTCCAAGACCATCCCTTCAGACTGCCAATGGTATCCACAAATGAAATTATAAAACAGGAAGATTTAAAGCCAATGGGCTCATCCTACCTATTACAGTAGGAGCTCGATCAGAGAAAAGGTGAGTGATCTAGAAATGTAACCATGGCGACTCGGTTGCCTTGGCTACGGTATGTAAAGCGGAACGGGACTGAGTAGGTCCAAGCTGTGTTCAGTCGCAGCCTGTTACCATCAAAACCTGGCCCTCAGGGGACCAATCCTTACCTGGTGGGGAAGCTCAACACATCTAACAACCAAGAGAGTCACACCTAAATTGTCCCTCCATCCATATATATATCTGAATGAGCATAACATGGTAAGGGGTCATAAATATGCGCATGAAGGCCGAGTCCATATCAAGCTACTGCTGCTGCTACCGCTGGACCCAATGAGAGTTTATGGAGGATATTTTGGCTGGGAGTGGCCTCAACGCAAAAGCATACTCCACCTGTGATGCATGTTTGGAATGGTTCAGTTTGGCCAGATTGATTTTAGGTGTCAGATGAACACCTGAAAGCAGATGTGGCATTTCAAACCTGGCAGAACCTACAGAGCAAGGGGGGAAAACATGCTCGAGGTTGAAAACATTCATGTAGAGAAGACATGAGTATGGACAATTATATGATCAGCAAGAACTTGGTTCAATATTGGTTTATGAACAGGAAAGCTTTGCATATGGCCAGATGTCAGCTTATCAGCATGTTACATTGACAATATACATAATTTCATGCTATAGTATAGACATTCATCTTCTCAATATTCATAGAGCTTATCACACGACACATTTCCTTTATATATGAGAACCCAACTGATATTTCCCTCGGCGAAAAACTAAAGGAAAGTTAGCTATCGAACCCACATAACATGTGGGCGTTTGGTTTATTGATTGGTAAAACAAGGAAGTGTTGTCAGATGAGGCCAGGAACCATTGAATCACAATGGTTCAGTGTGACCTGAATAACCAATGCCACGTTCAGACTCAAAGGGCAAAACCCAGAGTTTTTGCATCTTTGGCTTGTTTGTTTTTGCGCGTTGTTAACCACGTTGTAATGGTCTGCATTTTAATTAGACAGATACAAATAGTAAACGGTTGATAAGGATAGCGGACGAGCTTGATCTTCATTTATGGCATGGGAATAATTAAACCAATGTAGATGTCATTAGCTTCTCTAGCAAAAGTAGGTTTGAAAGTGACAAAATATATTTTAAAAAAATATATTCTAAATTATATGGTTTTGCATGCCCAGATTTAGAGAAGTAAAATATATTTAAATAAATACATATCGTTATCATAGATACAGATAATGCTGATAGATTATATATGAGCTTTACTTATTCTGGTTTGTATTAATAACTTCATCATATATATGTAATTATACTTAGGTCTACCCAATGGTTTTTCCTACCGACTACTCTGCCTACAGCTGATTCAAGTGGAGCCCACGTGCTTCCATCTATGGGTTATCTCTCTAACTATTAGCTGGGTAATTTTAAAATCAGTGCTAGCTACTCTAACGCTAGAAGGTTATAATTGACAAATGCTACAGTGAGGATCAATGGCATTTCATAAAAAAAAATTGCCAATGCGTTTCAGCCATGGACGACAATTCTTTGTTACTGGCGTTGCGAGTGTCCTGGTATCAACGAATGAACCTGGTTAGAAAAAGGGGTTGCTTTTCTAGGTTGAGGCCTAAGACCTATAATTCTCTCTCTAAATGATTGAGTTGCATGTTGGGGTGTGCCTGGTAGGTAGTGTATTCATAAGAGCTAGATGTAGTGGCGGACTGCGCTACTCTATGGTCCGCCCGTTGTTTTGGGATAACCCACCTTTTCTGGCATACACCTGTGCACATGTTGCGAACCTCTTTGACATGGAGGTTTCCCCTCTTTTCACTCTCTTCAACCCTCGATACAAGACTTCTAGGGCGCGGGGGCAGCGCGTCACTAGCGGGGGCAGCCCGTTCTTCGTTCTTTTGATTCCTTTGTCAAATAATATCAACTGTAATCTCACCAAGTTCATGCGACCACGATGGTGGCCATGTACTGTGTGTACAGTCAGGAACCCTTAAATCAAAATATATACGAATATTCTTATATGATTTTAAGTAACATGGGGTTTGAGTAGAGAAAAGATAAACTCACCCTTTCTTCCCTATGCCAGTTACTGTGTAGCGATCGAGTGACCGAGTTGAATCATCTGAAAAATGAACAGATACATCAGTTTTGCTTTATATAACGAGGATTATTAAGCTAAACAGTATTAACTTGAAACAGTAGGTGCAGATGTTAATGATAATATTCGCAGATTAATATTGTAAGTCTTAGTGCGTTTAAATGTGTGTATATTGTAGCTTATGAATAAATGAAGGTTAGCATAATGTAAAGTAAATTTAAACTAGGTAAAACATTGAATTGTAGGAGGTTTTTATGGTCAGGAATAGATATTCACATTCGAGTAAACCACGATACTAAGCTTCTCGTCTGGGCCAGTTTAGTCAAACACTAAACACCCTTCAATCAAATGGGCGCGTGTCTTTCACTAGAAAAGACCCAGTTTTCTTGGACGCTCAGCCAATGGGAAACTTTAGCTCATGTATTATTTAGCAGGTAAGATCATAATGAGCTAGAGAGGGTTTTCAACGTGTGTGGTCCTTGAAGGGTGGGCTAAAGATGCCCTCAGGCAAACCACCCAGTGTACCACACACACCCATCACCTCCACCCCCTTCCAGACCCGAACAGTTACACCCAACATTTTTTTATAGTGCTTACATCCCTATGCTACAGAGCTTAAAGAATGGAAGTGTGAATGTAACCCCAACTAATCTTTTCATTAAATTCATGAGAGTTCCAGAGCCACTTTCGGTAATTGCTCCCAATCAGAATCATTGTTTGAAAGGACAAAATATTGGAGAAGGATGGGTTTAGATTGTGCGAGTGCTTTGCCGGAGATGGAAATGCTAAAAGGATTGGATGTCGGGGCGTTCTAGCGCACCTGAAATGTAATCCCAGAAAAAGGTCGCTAGAGTTTGTCCAAGAGCTGATCTCCAACACTTGACTGGGCCCCTCCATGCAAGAGCGAACATTAAAGAGGTCCAAGAATAGATATTGTCATATATATGTGCGTTTAGAATATTTATTAGCCCTGAGTTGTTTAGGTACTTGGGGGTCAACAGAAGAAACGTTAGTGTAAAATATCTTTCCCAAAGTGGGCAAAACCTGTGTATATAGGTCGCTTAGTAAGCCAATTTCATTCTCCAGTGAGAATATTGACAAAGTTCAAGTTACAACTATTTCCAGCGACAAATGGCCAGTCCCGATTTTAGTGCAATAAAAAGTCTGAATTCATCGAAGGCCATTCATGACTAGGATGCCTTCACTTGTTTTTTTTAAAAACAGGAATGACACACATCCAGGTAAAATGTCCAGGCATTATTTCCCTCTCAAGGCGCGTGAGATAAAATATCCTGTAACGTTGAGTTTAAGTGGAGTTGGATGGAGGTAAAGACACGTCTGCTCCACTCTCAACTAACTTTCAGCTGGGTGTAAGTATAAAAAACAGAATATAAAGGATTAAGGGTAAAAGTAGAGAGGGAGAAGGCCTTAGAATTAAGGGGTGGGTGGGATGGAAGGGGACAAAGAATGGAAGGAGTGTAACTGGGCGGGACGGATGGTGAGGGGAGAGGGATTGGCCCCGAGACTTAAATACAAGCCAGGCCATTAGGACACATCACCCACGGCGGCCAAGTGTCACTCGGGCCTCAGCGTTCCAATTAAATTTCAAATTAACCATCATTTTAATGAACCTCGAGCGACCCTTTTCTCATGAAAATGTTTATCAATTATTAATGTGGATATATATAATACATACATTAGCTCCTAATAGAGAAAAGGAACTGTGGCCGAGAAATGGGTTTCAAATAGAATTACTTTCTTCCTCACGCGCGTTCCAGACAAACTTTCCTTTTTTCCAGTTCATTTCATTCTCCAGCTGTCCCGAACATTGGGTTTCATTTAAAGTGTGAACTGTGAATGTAAGGCTAATAAATTCATCTTTTCTTGTTAATAATGTCACTTGTCAGTGAAAGAATCTAATCAATTGGTGGAATGAAAAAGGGTGTATTTCACAGTAAACGCAGTCATTTTTCTAACCCCACGGCATTTGAGCTAATTTGAAGCAATCAATGCCTCTGCCAACTGAAGGCATCTGTGCGCTTTGACAATGCAATCTCTAGTGCCTTTTCTCCACCCGCCGTCTTAGGTGGCCATTGGGGGATTTCAATACATGGGGTCCTGACACTATGTCAAGGCAGGGACGTCTTTAAGAAAGCGAGAAAAATGCAGCTAATCTAGGGAGTGTAATTGTAGGAGGCCATCCTGTGAGAAGGTCTCAAAATTGTACCCCATTCAGGGCATTATAGGAAACAGGTAATTAACTGGAGAGGAACCCTTGGAATATGTGTTGTCAGGTCATTTTAAAGCAGTGTACACAGATGGTACTGGCATACTTGTAAAAGCAGACCAAAATGTTATATGGATAAACCATGAGTGCTATTTTTTAGATGATAGATATAGTTAAAGGGTTACCGGTATTTATTTATTCCAATTAAAATGTTGGTGTGAGATTTGTATTGTTATCTTCCTCTTCAAATCTTGAGACTATTTGAATACAAGAATATAGCGTGTGCGAATTAGGATGCGAGATATTTTTTAATGTAAAATGTAGAAAATGTGTTCCAAATTTGGGAACTCATTCCGTAAACTTGATGTAGAAGCATGTCGATATAAGTGCATCCCCCTAGTGTGTAGAAAATGAACCGTGGTGGTAGGCTGATATTGAGGGGCGCGAGGTAGAGATCGAGTGATCGTGAACAGTCCTACTTCATCTATGGAGACACTGTAATACTGTATCATGATGACACTTACCCGATTCTTTACGTTTGTTAGGGAATTCATAGCTTGGACGGTAAGGGTTGGTATCTGGAAGAATGGAGAACAGGAGTGGGTGAAAAAAAGTCACCTTCAGTTCCATTCATGGTCCAAGAATAAGGATTCGGACTCAATTGAAAAAATGCATTTTCCAAGGGAGACGTATGCATATATATATAATATATACATATGAATCGAAAGGGGGTACGTCAAGTTTGATAAATAATTAACAAGTAGAGAACACGAGTAAACAACACATAATGACAGTAGGATGGTGCATGCGTTCTGGGACGATTCTTTTGGGAATGGCAATTTTTTTTATGGAAGTGTCAAGTATTTTAATGCAGTGTTTGGTGGAATGCCCTTTCAAGGCTCTTAAGGGTTTGAAGGACGATGGTGGGATGTATATGAAAATTGTGTCACTCATTCCAAGACCGATATTTCTGTGTCAAATTGTCGAAACTAAGAAGACACACAACTTGTCTGTTTGAATGTATCATTCTAACGTTAACATGACCTCGTCAAAAACAATGAAAACTAAATGGATGATCAGGTTGTCTTTGTACATTTGTGCTTTTTACAGTATATACACGTCAAGTACCATCACCACAAATGAGTACGAAAGCAAGCATCTGTGCATATAAGTTAAAAACCCAAAAGCGAAAAAAAAATTAAAACGGCAGGATCAGGAAGGGGAGTTGTGACTTTGAGGGAAGGGTTTGGCATTGAAGTGTATTCCACCAAAACGCCAGCAAGTGTCACTGGACCTTTTGTCATTGCTGCTGCACAGTGGAAGAGGGTTAGTTACCTTCTTTCTCCGAATCTTGGTCGTCACCATCGGGGAACACATAGGTGGGCGTGTAGGTGTTGGTTTCTGCAGTGGCAACAAAAAGCAAACATTCCCTCAAACTAGACACTGGCAGCTCGGGGTAGAGACGGAGATTTGCTTTCTACAAATCTCCAAAATATCTCCACCGCAAGCCTGATGCTTTACAAAGGTTGGTGAGTCTATCAGCCCCATGCAGTAAATTGTCAATAAAGAAATAAATAAGAACGAAACAGAAACTAAACTTGATCTTCTAGTTAGAATATGATACATACTAAAGTGATTAAATGGTGTCTAGATATTCAAAACCGTTCTAGTTTCTTCGAGACAACACATTTGGTCGTTAAAAAGACCATGCAAATAACTTAGCTCACAATATCAAAAGCTAATGTAGCATTCTAGTTTGATACATATTTTCAAGAATCGGGTCGAAGTAAGGATATGCTAAGTATCTATACGATATAGTGTTAAGTATGTTCTGCATCCACGCAATGCATGTACTATATCTACATGGAGAATTATAAAGGCAATAACAAATGACATGAAGAATATAGGAAACATATTTCAGAGACAGCATTATTGTAGATCATTTCAACAAGATCCTTTGAGAAGGATTCTATGGAAAGTTAAGGGTCAGACCATGCTGCTTGTGTCAAATCAATGAAATGTAGCACAGAAATGTTGGATGTTGTAAGCATCTATTCTTGAGAAGAGTGTTACACATAAATATGTAGGTTAAGTAGGAAATAGAACTGGTTCTACTGTGGATAAGTCCTATGCTCTGGCCTCAGAAAATGCAAAGATAAAATATTTCATACAGATTTTCCTCAAATAACTTAAGAGTTAATACACCAGACTAATAAATCATTTGCATGGAAGTAAAGTGATGTTTCTCATTTTTTTTAAAAACAACTACATGCCACATCACGGTAAACAGCAATATTGGTAATATTAGTATTGGTATAATAGGTTATTATCTGAGATTTTAGCCGACTCAATTAAAATAATGGGAAGGGAACCTAAGGGAACAGAGCATAGATTATCCAAGCAGCAGTTTGGAACAATATCCAATTTATAAGATGGACTCAGAGGGACTCAGAGTATTTATCCTATCTAGGAGCATCCATTAAAACAAACAAACCTGAGTCATCCACGGGAGACTCAGCCTCATCTGCAATAGACAGGTTATTGTTATAGAGGGACAGGTATCTAAACGCTAACAGGGGCAGGTCTATCGTATACCGTAGGTATAGTGGAAAGGAGGAGTTGAAAAGGTAGAAGGCGGCGAAGGAGAGTAAGGAAGAGGAGCAGGTGCAGGAGGAGGAAGAAGAGGGAAAAAAAGAAATGCTATTCTATTTTATGTCTAGGCTAACCAAGTAGACATAGTATGTTTCTAGGTAATGTTTCTAGGTAACCCAACTTGTCCATATATGTAGTATTCGATATACATACCAACAACAGGCTTTAGATTAAAAGCAAGTGTTGAGATAGTATAACGCGCAGGAAGGAGGAAAAATTAATTTTGTTCTTAAGTCTCCGTGTCACACACACAAGATAATTGCTGCTCCCTTTTGAATCAGGGAAAGATGTTTTTTGACAATTCGCTCGCAAGATGATAACAAAGATCTGAAACGTATTTTTTGTGTCCATATAAAACTGATAATTGCGTCCGCTTTCATGTCTTGTTGTCATCAAATTCCAAAGCCGTCATTAAGGACCAACAGTGTGTCACATTCAGGTTGGGAAATGACAAGTAAAGTAAGTTTTCCAGCGAGGATTTTGAAAGAGGAAATGATGCCGAGCTCCAGCATGTAGTATTGAGACAAGATGTTACCCAAATATATGGGTGATAGTTGTTCAGAGAAAAGTTATATTATCGTGTTGTGCATATATTAGAATATATACACGCATGGGAACACACTGGGAATAAGTGGATAAGGTAGAGCAATGCCAGATATATACAGCATCCGGTGGGAACACTGCAAAGCTAGAGTCTATAGGATGTTATGTGTTCTTTTGCAACCACTAAGACCCAGGTAAATCCTTTGTAGGTTGACTTTTTGGTGGTACTAGGTTAACTTTACTGACCTTTTTCCTTTGGTTTGTGGTCTGTGTGAAGGGACTTGTACATCTGTTTGTACCAATCCTTCTGGTTCTTTTCATCAACCGTCTGTAAGTAGACCAAAAATAAGACAATTAGTGAATTTTCATTTATAATGAACCTTCTTTGCTACACAAAAGCTTGGACGTGTTCACCAGAATCTAAAAAAAAAAGCAGGCTTTAATTGGGGGAGAAGTAAAGAGGACGATAGATTAGTGTTGTGGAGGTCAAACAAAAATGACCAGCATATTAGATACATATTTTTTTCAATAAAACATATAGTTCAGAGAAATAATAACAGTGAGAGATTCATCCTCTTGAAACCATCGATTGTAGTGACGGGCCTGAGACCAACATTAGGGTATCAACCCTTGACCACTATAGAGAAGATGTGTACCCCAGTCAACCCTTCGATGGGAAAATAAATTTTATTATGAACCTACCAATTGAGTAGGTATGTTGACCTGTTTCTTGGGTTTCGCATACACCCTCCTCATAGGTTCAGTGAGCGGAACGTCTGAATCCTCCGAATCGTACTCAGTTTGTTCCTCACGCCTTTTCCTCCGCTTCTTTTTGTCCTCCCTCAGTACAATACACCGAGTACACTGACAGTTTGGCGGATCCATTCTCCCTCTAGCCATTTATCTAATGTCACCTGTACAGTGGGACTTTTTCTTAAGACATCCAATAGCTAACAGACCGATGTATAATACGCGAGCGCTCGTGTTTCACTTCTGTGTTTATCAACAACCAGGCTGAGGTAATTTGGTCGACCTACTGTCTAATTACCTCACGAGGAAATCATTAATTAATGAACGATCCATTGCCCTAGAAAATAACTTTCCTTTGATAATCCAGTTATGATCTCTTCCATAAAAGGCGTGTATGCCACAGAAACTATTGGTAAAACAAGCTCGAAGTTTGATTATTCCTCCTTTGCGGATTTTCTGGGAGGGAGATGAGAGTAAAGTCATACTTTGTGAACGCCGGTTTTGGGTCAGATTTACACAGCGATCTCACTGTCTATACACTTGCCAAGCTTCCCATCAGTGACAGGAGGTTTTTGTAGTGGTGCTTGTAAAGGTTCCCAGAGCCAACAACTCCTAGTCAGGTAACAAGTCTAGCGGCAAGCACCTGTCCATGGATCCTCTCACGCAATGCACCAGGAGCTTCCCATATTTTTATTGTTTCTTTTGTGACAAAAAGTTATTCTCAGCAGTACAAGATTAATTCATTGCTTCTGGCTTTAGAACTTGTGCTAGTTCACCAGGCCAGTGACAGAAGAGAGCTAGGATGGTAGTGAGCTTGCATATTTAAATACACTTTGATGATATAGGTCGGATATATCAGGGTCAATTCATGCTACTGGAAATCCTACTCCCAATAAATGAAGCATGGGTGGGAATCTAACAGAAAGATCCGAAAATCATTAACTTAATCCTGGTTCAGACTCAAGTGAAATTTTCACGTGAACATCACTCGCCTTCACTTTTTAAAAATTCCCATCAAGAATAAGCGTTGTAATCCGGCTAATCTAGTATCCAAGAAGCATCCCTGTTAATTGATCATTTCTTGAATAAACATCGATCAAAGGCAAACAGAAAAAGGTAAGATCCACTGAAGTTGTAAACCTCTCTGCAGTTACTGTTTTGATGCGGCAGTGATATCTGCAGTAGGGATACAAGTTCATGGGGTGGTAACAAAAATACACACATTATCCTTCCATTCTTCGCGTGTCAACGACACCTGCGACAAAATCCTTTCAATGCGATCTACCAACCGGAGCAGGATCAAAGCAGGTGGATGTATATCCTCCTTGTTCATCGCTCTATCTGTAGTAGTCGTTTCTCAGCTCTTCTGCCCTGAACTTAACCCACTTAGCTCACCCATGTTACTTACTATACGTTGAGCCTCATCATTTGACCAGGAGCCAAGTCAAATGAGAAGGAAAGGTAGATAGATGAACAGTAGTAGGAAAATGTGTCCCAGCACGGGGGAGGGCACACCTCACTGCACCCTTGCTGGACTCCCACCAGCAAGGCAATCACGACATTGTAATGTCGGGATGTCATACAAAAAAGACCAAGCCAACCCTATGAAGAAAATCCAACCTTTGTTATTTCAACTCTGTTAACACACTGACACTGCCTTGCCAGGATGGTGGTGCTCAAGTTCTGTCTAGTAGTTGATATGCGTAGTTTACAAAGTGTGTACAATTTGGGGATCAAGGGAGAGGAAAGGTGTCCTGTCACTTGCAAGGGCAGGCGGTCCTTTACTTTAAAGTGGCTCCACCTCGCTACAACACAATCAATCATACCTCCCCAATGTTATATACACATTACATACACTGGGTCTGTTTACATATACAAGTCCTGATAAGAATGCTACTTATGCTAGGGTAATTGGAATCCTCAGTCCCGTAAATATCAACATAAGACCACTTTATTTTTTACAAAGACTAATCTTTGTTTTTAATTACATTTCGCGAAATATTTAACGATCTACACCGTTCTATGGGAGCAAATACGATTTCTATGTCAGATCAGCGAAACTGACAGAAAAACAGGCAACCAATCCAGCCAGTAATCTGATATTTGATAAATCAACTTTTTATTCAATATTTCTAGGCATTCTGTAGCATAGACCATACAACCACCCTTAATAGCCAGTGATACCCCTATGGTATTAATGCATGGACCGGCTACATCCGAGAGTGCTATCTGTTTAGATCGTGTATATCCTGCCCCTGTCTTTATATCCGATGTCCAGTGAGGCTCTAAACTAGATTTGACCTGGGTGCAAGCCTGGGATAGATAGAACCTAGTGGTAGATTAGGCAGGGTTATATTTTGGGACCAGCTGTGGAGTAGCTAGATCGTATAGTAGTAAGTACGTATGTAAGTAAGCCCCAATAAGAGAACCCTAACTCCAGCTCCACCTCCCCTACTCACCTGCCTTCTCTTATCAAGGGCTGCGTGTATACAGCAGCTCCGAGAGATGGAGGCACAGGGCATTAATGGCTGGTGGCTGGGCTGGTGGCTGGAGCCGTCAGCTCTCATTCACTCGTTCCAGGCGCCAGCTTTACTGACTTGTCAGTGGGTGCAGAGGCTAACCATTCATGCTTTTCAAAGTCCAAGTCAAATTTAATATTCCCTGGGCAAGTTTACCTTTCATATTATATCAGATCCCTTTTCTTTTTGGAAAATTCACGCTTATAATTTTACTAATAGACTTATTCAATGGCGGAAAGAGTCTGGGAAAGGAAGTTGTTTTCAGGGTGATGGATGTTATGTGTTAAAAGTTAATATTGGACTGATGTATGGATAAATGTGAAGATTTAACACGAGGAGATAAGTACCAGGCCTGACAGATTTGTTCCAGGTTTCAGTCGACATCAATAAGGCAGAGGTTGGCAGATAATCCAAGATTTCAAAAATACCAGAATCTCAAGATAACATTGTTGATAAATGCCATCCTTTATTGAAAGCATTGGCTTTCAATAAAGGATGGCATTTATCAACAAGCATAAAATCATATCAAATATCAAATAATCAAATAATATCATCCAACATAAAAAAAACGATATCCACAGGAAATAAATGTGTATTCTTTATAATTTACCAATAGTGTAAAAACAACTCTTTTTACGCTTTTATTTTACCTAACACATTTTCTACATTCAACTGCGTAAAACACATCACATGGGCTTAGCGTAAATTATGGAATAATCATAACCCAGTTCTTTCAAAATTAATCAGGAAATTCTAAATTCTAAATCAAGAAATAATTGTATTCATTCACCAGGCCATGCGTCATTCAAAAGGCACCTTTTTCATGAGAATTTAGTTTTACCGAGCTTTTATATAACATGGCAACAATATTGGAAAAAACGGTTTTAAAGACAGTTCTTACCATTCGTAGACTAACGGGCATCCCAGTGTCCCTGTCCTTGGGACCGACCCC
This sequence comes from Sthenelais limicola, assembly GCA_942159475.1. Classification (NCBI taxonomy): domain Eukaryota; kingdom Metazoa; phylum Annelida; class Polychaeta; order Phyllodocida; family Sigalionidae; genus Sthenelais; species Sthenelais limicola. The sequence continues at coordinate 106,540,714 of OW804096.1, read as the reverse complement.
TGCCACACGGGGGGCCTTCTTCTCTATGGTGGTCGTAGTTGTCTTTTTCTCCCCCGGGATCATGTAGAAGGTATCGGTGTGTTTGACATCGCCGTCTATTGTATCCTTGCTCCCCATATACAAAGCTCCTTTGGGTAATGCGCCCTCTGTTAGGAAAAAATGAACGTTGAGTCAATGAGTAATTGGTATGGGGCAACGTTGCGGATAGAAGAGCAGGCACAGTTTGTATCATAGCCAAAATAGAGATGTAGTACATAGACAGACACCAAGACATACAGACGGGTTTGTTTTAGATAATAAAAGTTAATTTGAGGTTAAACTTTTCATTTTTTACCAATCCAGAATTAGTTCCTAAGAACATGATATTATTGGTGTAGTTTAAAGAAAAATAAACTTCTACTAATACAGGGACACAACATATTATACCAGGTTGATCATGGTTCAAAATGTTTTAACATAGAAAGAATTAAGTTTGATATGATACAATCTAGTTAACCATCTTAAGTTAAAATGTGTATATTGAAATACTTTGTAATGGTGATTTTGAAGTAAAACCTATATTAGATCTAACTTGAAAGCAAAATATTTCCATCTAAGAACGTGGGTGCAGGTAAGGTATTTAGTTTGCACGGTTATGAATTTCTCAAAACTTAATTCATTATGAACGCGACCTTGTTCTTAAGACGAAGCAATAATATTCGTTAACTGGAATTGGCACTAACCCATGTCTTAGGGAATTTCCGTGTTTAACAACTGTTATTTCATTATTCTCTTTATCTAATGAATTAGACTCATTCTATCACGAACCATTGTACAATGCTAAAATGAATCTGGGGTTGATTTAATTGATAAATTCCCTCTGCTATAAAACTAATTCATTCAGAGATTCCTTACTTGGAGGTATGATCCAATGAAATACCAGGAGGGTCGATTATATTAAATAGAAGAAAATGAACCCCAGAATCATGCTACCAGCCAAGTATACGTGACTGAAAGCAGGGAGCTAGATACACATATACCCAACTCCCTCCTAAAACGTAGTTTCAATAATTCGTTCACCTATATTTATACACATCTCATAAAATTCTAAACACCACGTCCCACTTAGAAGCACTCGTCTCTAACAAAGCCTTGACCGCTGCGGTGATTGGTATAGGAAAGGGGGAAAGGTCTCTTATAGCCATAGATTAGTTATTCATCCAACTCTTGGCAGCGTTTGTTCCACTCTCACCCACATTGTTTTCATGACACGCCAACCCATATATCACATTTATGATATTGACTAACAATATTTCTCTTATTTTAAGGAATGATTAAGAACGTCTACTTAAAGTATTTACTCTAACATATGTTTGTTTTTATATTTAAAGATTATCAACAAAATATCTACCAAGATTTTAATAGAATGCTACATTAACAAAATATGCAATCAGCAATTTGGAATCCACTCTGGTATGCAAACCCCATTCAACAAACAGATCATTCCACATTACTTATATCGAGAATCTTCGATATTTTAATCAAGAACATCATATAACTTATAATGTATTTTTACATGAATGTACATACCACAGAACAGAATACATACAGAGACACATACACGTTATTGTTAGTATATATCACGCCTTGGAAATCAAAGAGATTCTGATGATTCTCTTTATTAGTCTAGGAGATAATAACATCAAATAAAAATCTAGTGAAACTCCGGAAACACAAATACCTACATGAAATTAACTGAATATGGGAATGAGGGTGTCGTTTGCAAAAGCCATAGGGGAAGAACTGCATGATATCAATAAAACTTTCATCGATATTTTGAAATGGCAGCAGAATTTCCCCAGAGACGGTTAAATTACCCATTGGAAGGTTTGCTGGTGTGATATAGTGTTCAAGGGGACTGTAATAAAAGCTTGAGGCAAAGTTATTGTTTTGAATTTACAGTGAGTATTACACAGTAGCAGAGGGGTGAGAGCAGTGACACAGGCACACACTAAGGGCAGCGGCAGGCTATCTTACCAGTGACCATTAAAGAATTCATACCAGGTGCAGGGGCTTCATTCCGACTCTCCTCGTCTGAAAATACACACACCCTTAACGCTTTGCCCACCAAGCATTCTTTTTGTGCGATAGAAACCAATGCAGCTCAATTTCCTTTTAGTGTTTGGTTTCTGTCATTGTCTCATGCTCCAGGACAATGAACCATGTTAGAATGAATTTAGACATTCTTTTGTAATAACAGATTCTGCCCATTCATTTCTAAAGCTTTGAATGCACGATTTCATTTTTTTTCTTTGCTAGAGATGGCAGAAGGACAAAGCTAGTGTCAGCAAACAGAAAGCAAGCTCTAATACATGAGTTCTTCTTTGAGTGTTTTTTTCTAAGTTATTTGTGAGAATGTATGGGGTCAATGATAAATAACAAAATTTGGATGTACACTTAAAATATGGGGAAAGAGAAACATAGAGACAAGGTAAAATGTAATGAGTGGTGAATTGATGAAAACATAATGAAAACATGTAGAGATCACAAAATTAAAATATAAAAAATGTACAAAAGCAGACAACACGACAATAACAGCTGTATGTGCAAGTCCTGTGTTTTATAAGTTGGATAAAAAATTAAAAACCCAATGTGGAATGAAGCATTTTAACTGTATCTTATGTGATGTGAGTGATATTCAAGATGTAATTGTGAAAGGGAAAGGTGAGTTCATTTAGTGTCTGTGGAAAATGTAAATGAGAGAGAAGTTGAGGAGCAACTTATCAGAAAGGATCAGAGGAGGAAAATAAAGGATGGGATATGAGTCACCATTAGAGATTATCTTCCGGGGGATCTTCAGCCAGAGTTTACTGCCAAAGCATAAGGGTATGATAAATGGATGGCTTCTGAACTTGTAAGGCGGTCAACAAAATTCCATCTTTTGAGGATGAATTAAAAACCAATGTGCCCAATACGAAGAAGCTGTTCACTCAAATCCAGGCAATCATTCACCTTAATGGAGGTATGGAGTAATATTGATTGATTGGGAGTTTTTCTCAATCATTTTCTTTCAGTGGGCGGGACTGCTGTTTTTTGCCATGCTGCAGCAGATAGCCAATTTTATGCATTTTCCTAGGATGCATAGTCAAATGTCATGAAATTGACGAGTACGTGAAACGCTGAATACACGGACGGACGCCTCTCTCCTACAAAGTCCGCCAACAGGATGGGGACTTTGTGTTGAGAGTCAGGGGATAATGACAAGACGATAACATGACGAATAAATGAAAGAGTTTCACATCTACCAAAGGTGGATGAGCCCCAAGGTGTGTGGGTTGGTTTTTGTACAGCTGCATGAATGGATATCATTTATGTAACGATGATGAGTCTGGCAGTGAAAACACAAACCACTCCTGGTAGAGAAAACTACCATTGAACAACACAGGTCAGAGACCAAAAGGGGCAAATATAAGCAGGGTTTAATTTCGGTTATATTTCATCCGTTCCAGCAAATCCTCCCACAGGGTGGAACCCGAAGGCAAGAAAGGGATCAGTGTCATTTTAATAAAACACATCCCAACTCGAGGCAAATCATCCAACCAACAGGCCTTTCTTAGAATTATAAATGTTCAGGATTTGTTTTCCCGATAGACAAAGACAAGGATCTAACACTACATGTACTTAATACTAGATTTTCATTCATTTTTGAGTTTCTATTCTTTACGAGGGAACACATATTGGATACTTTGTAATGCAGAATATACAATTCATTATGCAATGTGAAAAAAATAAATTCACCTAAATGACTATTTTAGGAGGAGGGCCTGTTGATATTGCTAATAAAATCATGCACGTGGAAAGGAAGGGGGAGTAATGAAGGGGAATAATAGGTAGCATCCAAACACAAAGTGAATAAAGATGCCTACGGTCTGGTGTACTTTTGCTCCTGCGAAGACGAATGGGAAGGGTTTTGCTCATCACTTTATCCAGGCTTGGCGTGGTGGGTCTATGAGCACCAATAGCCGTGGCCAAGGGCACATCTTTTAATTTCTCAATGGGAACGTGTACAGGTATAGGGGAAGGACTCCTATAATGGTCTTGCTTTCCTTGGTAAGGTGAAAGAAAATCTATGGAAGATACCGGGGAGTCTGGGCGGTAGTGATCCATTGCACTTTTACTTCGAAACCTTGGGAAGTCATCGTTAAATCCGTAATCAGTCCTATCTTCATTTCTACTTTTACTGCGGATGGTTATCCTAGGAGAGCTCGGTTCGCTTCCACCTTCCAAAATAAGTGGAACTGGAACCATGTTTTGCATTATATTGAACTGTTGCTGCCTTGCTTTGGGAGGACCTTTGGGGCCCTTCGTTGCGTTCCTAATGCTCCTTATTAGAGTCGGAGAGTTGGATTCACTTGTTGTGGCACTGAGGTTGTCAATTCGAGCCTGACTCTTCACAATGATTTGTGGTGATGAAGGAGCACTTTTAGAGCTGGCCTTCTTTAAAGTTACATTTCCTATCTCCGCCTTCTCTACAGGCGGGGGCGAAAAGGGTCGACGTGGAGGAAGCGTTTGAGGCACCACCTCCCGCGATTTGGTAAAATGTATTGGGGTGATTCTGGGTTCTGGTGACATGGGTGGTTCAGGGGACTTGATGGATTCTATGGTGACTGGTCGAGATCGACCCGGTTCGGGTGTCTTGGGTTTGGAAAGAGACGGTAGTTCAATTGGCTCAGCCTCCCATACTGGCCGGTCATTAAATTCCGATTCCCACTGTTTCTTTGGCGGCGGTCGCCAAGGCTTCCGAGGCATGACTATCTTGGATGAGACTTGGATGGGTTGATGTTGTTGTCTGGGAACTTCCTTTATCCCTACCCTAGGCGATCCGGGAGCGCTCTTTGGTTCCATGTCTCTGATTCGCAACTCTGCTTTCGATCGCACCTGTGGCGAGGAAGGTGCGCTTTTGGCAGCCACCGGAACCTTATAACTGGCCAGCTGAATGGGAAGCTCAGCGACTTTATCTTTGGTACCATAAGGCAGCACACAGTACAATCCAGCTATTTCAGAAATGTCGGTGGTGGAACGTGTCTCACTAAATTCACTTCCAGTTTCACTAATCTCGCTACATTCGCTATATGCAAGGCTGGACTCGCTGGGAGGGACACTGGATTCACTATAACTGGACTCACTAGGTGCCAAGTAGGCATTTTTGGCAGCTGCAAATATTGACATCAGACCCCTGTATATATAACGAAATGCTTGGTGGGCAAGCCAAAAGAGAAAAGACCTTATCATCTTTCACTATATCCGATTCAAGGATAGTACTCTAAGATAGCAAAGAATGAAATGATATTAAGAAATTAATAGAAGAAAAAGAAGAAAAATCAAAGATGAGTGTATTACATTGGTGGTGGAATAGATAAGTTTCAAGAGTGCAACAATGTCAACTGCTGATCTGTGTTTACATATTATGGAATACATGTAGCATCCGATAATTATCTTTTATATTGATTACATGACAAAATCAATCGCATCCACAGACCAACAGTGACAAGGCTTATCAAAAACATTTTACAATACCTATGAATGAAAGCTTTTCCTTATCTTTGAACGGAGATCCAAAGATAGAAAAACAGAGCTTACAGATGAAAAATAGCCATTAAAGCCTTGTTATTACAATCGAAGGAGAGAATTTTGTACATCTAACACTGACAGCACTCTTCTTGGCCTCAAGAGAAGACAAAATCCTAAATACATAAAAAGACTGTGAAGAGGAAGAAGTCCTGCAAAAGTGATTGATGTTACAAGAAGACGAGGTGAGGAAGCAGCAAAATTATAACTTACCTCTGTTTTTCTGTAAGAGAGTTATTGTTGGGCTTTGAGGAGTGGGCAGACCACTTCTAGATTCTGCGAAGTGGCTGATGGTTCCATTCCACGTGGGAGAGGTGGAGGTGGAGAGAGAGGTCGTCATGTTGGTCATGGTGGAGGTGGTAACTGTACAACTGGCTGTCGTCGTGCGCTCCATCGGCTTCAGTCCGAAAGCTCCGTCTGGTCTCGAGGAGGCCTGACAATCAATGAAAATGTTATTGTTATAGAAGCATTTTTCCTATTCGATAATTTTCTTAGAAAATTGTTAGTTCAGAATAACAAGTAAAATAGCTTAAATTAAATGTATTTCATAGTGAGTAGGATTTTATCCCTTTCTAAATACATTTTTTTTAAAATATAAAAATATGATTCAACATAAATCTAATTCACGTCTCTATGGATAAACCATTCACACTACTAGTACTACTTCATTATCATATTATTTATGCGCCCCCTTGATTGGGAATTTTGTTTAAAAAGCGAAGAGGCGTAGACGATGACTATTGATTAATTTTATGGATATTCTGACCTGCTCAGATGTGTCTGGCTGGCTGTCCAGTCGAACAGGGCGGTATTCTTTCCTCGGTGAACTAGGACGTCCTGGTGGCGACCAAATCAGCGGCGAATCTGTCCTCTCATCCTCCTCATTATCCCTGATCTCCTCTCGTCGAGAATATCCTTTCTTGTGAAGGTCTGGTTTGTAGTCGGGAGACCAGACACCTGAGGAAGATATTTCATTGGGGTGATGAGGGCTGGTGAGAGCTGGTAAGAGCGCTCCTTGTCTCTTCTAGCTATTCATTTACTACTATTGCCATGCATCTAACATAAATTATACAACTTGTTAAAATGTTAGATTCTAGTTAGTTCCTTTGCTTAACAAATTAGTGGATGTCATGCTTTCATTACAGGTGATACTTATCTAGGTATCAAATACGATATTTTAAGAAAAATCTTTAAAGGGATCTTTTCATGAATACTTCAAAATCATCTTTCATGACGTCGTAAACAATAACTGCGAGCTGCATTGATAGTTGATATGCTAATTTTTATTCTTACTAGTGTCTATGTGCTGCGTGTTTAAATGGTTTTAGTAATAATTATATAGCATTCACACAGATCATTTCACAACTAGAGACATATCTACAATTTACAAGGAAAAGAGAGAATGGACAGAGTAGTTACAGTACCAACAAACTGGAAAAAAATGAATCAATGAACAATGAACACCTTTGACAACCACGAACAAAAACGGTCCAGAGACCAAACTTGATGTGAATGATCAAGGTATTAATCTTGTGACAGGTCCACCAGAACCAAAAATGTTGAAGGGGATGTGTGAATCGGCGAGGAAGAATGTTAGCTGATAACAAGTCATCATAATCATATTATCCAGGTTGTCTCCAGTTTAACCTTTGGGAGTTGGTATTATGTAAAGATGAATCAAGAGGTCGGTCAACTCTCTCGCTTAAGTGCATTCTTATAAATCAAGCTTTTGAGGAGGGTAAGGGTTGTCCATGCAGGTAGAATGCAACTCTAGCGTGCCAGGTAGGTCCGTACATTTATAATTATATACAATTCTTTTTTTGGTCTAAACTATAACTATCATATGATGAAGTGCTAGCTTCCATATGGCTTCGTGCAAAATGCCTTAAATCTAGGCGCAAATCAAGCATCCGTGCTCACATATATGATTACATTTGTTCGCTTTTGCCATTTGTATTTATAATATTTCCATAATTTCGGCATGCTCTGTCTGAATGTATCTGGGATGCATGAATTGTCAGCGCATGCTGCCTCAATTTTCTTTTTTTTAAAAAGTCGGTCCCATATGATTTCTCCTTAAGATTTTTATACAGAAGTTTGATACTCGCTGCAGTCTACAGACCTACACGATTGCCCCACACCTTGTCATTAACCTTTGCCGAAGAGTTACTCACCTTCGTTGTGTTCTGATTGTCCATTAACAATAGGGGGGTCTTTCCCATTTACAGCCACTTCACTAGGAACATTACTATTGGTTTGGGTTTCAAAAGCTAGGTTCTGACTTTCAGCCTGATTAAACCTTTGGTCAGCTATGCAATTGAGTGCGGCAGAAGAAGCAGCAGGAGCAGCAGGAACAACAGCAGCAGCGTCAGTGGCTTTAACCTCTTCCTCCTCCACTATATCTGGGTGGGGTTGGCTCAGATCAAGGTTATTAGGATCAAGAGAGCTATTCTGGTTATGGCTACGCTTAATGCGAGCAACTCTTTTTGACCCCCTTTTACTAGGGCTATCTTCGTTTTCATTGTCTGGCACTGACCTGAAGGTCACTTTGGCGTCCGATTTCTCGGGCGTCGCATGGTTATTATAGCTATAGTTTCCATTCATATTTGGATTTGAATCCGAAAATTCTGTATATGTTTCATTATCATGCTGCATTTGGAGGGGAGGGTCGTTAGCCCGCTGACCAGGCTGTTTAAGAATACTTCGTAGACTGCTTCCAGATCCGTTGCTGCTGTAGAAGTTGTCGTTTGTCACATGAGTGGTTGGGATCAATTCTGGGAAGCACAAAACACAAAAGGCGTGCACAAAAGGAAAGTTAAAATGCGAAAAGGGGATGGAGAATAATGAACAAGGGCAAGGTAAGGAAAATAGCTTGGGGTAGATATTTCAACATGCACACCCCACCATCAAACTTTTAGAAAACTTTTTATGAGAGAACTTCAACCGCATACTTAGATTATTAAAGATGGTATAAAGTTTTCAGTAGCTAACAGTTGAAAAACATTTAAACTTTTCAGAGAAGATGCTCGGAGGGACAAATATTACAAAACATGTATAGCAGGAAAAAATAATATATGTACACATAGAACTAGCAGATTGACAAGAACAATATTTAAAATGGGTTAAAAGCAAAGTGGACAGGTTTGACCCATTCAACCATCTCATTTGACAAGATACATGAAATGACTAGCTTGAAGTGAAAAATGGTAGATGTACATACAAAGCATTGATTACACACACCTGTACTCTTCCTAGGTCTAAGACAGATTTGTAAAAATACAGGACTTTGGCACCTATCTATCTGCATGTATACAAAGTTGTGTATTAGTGTTGTATTGTGGGTTTACCTCTGACCCGCAACTCACCTGGATTTGGAGCAGATTTTCTTGTTGGAGCCGTAGGAGTGAGTGTTGAATTACTGTTGGGAAGGGGCTGGGAGAGATCTGCTTGCTCACTGTTCACTATAACATAGCAGGTAAAACAAGACTGTCATTTTTGCCAACTGATAAATAGAGCTGATGGTAGTTGTTGTAGGTGGGCCCAATAAAGGCATGCACTATTGTGCATATCTATGTGAAAATTGTCTCAGTTGTAAAGCTACATTGTGAGCATAATGTTATATCAAGAAAAGGAAGAAAATGCTTATATCTAGGTAACAATTGTACTTTTAAAAAAAAAAAAAAAAAAAAAAAAGGTCGGCCGGTATAAGGGCAATATGAATGTTATAAAGAGAAAGGGAGTATTAACGTTTATTGAAAGTACGGTTTCAGGTTTATGAGGGGCTAGTATTTATTATCTTATTTTAGGTCCCGGGGAGATGTGTTAACTATGCTAATCTGCACACTACATCCATACATGAGGAAGGTTCACTGCACTCTACAATCACTCAGGTTATTTCTACACTCTATGTAGTAGTGAACGAGAAATGATTTATTTCACTACACGAGATTCAAAGCATGTCCCTTGTATGGTTGAACGGTTAGAGATCATACTTGGTATCTGAATTAATTCATAAATAGGTAACGAGTTATATCATGCAACATTCAATGAACGATGAGCAGTTATATTATTACGAGAGCTGGAACGGGAAGGTCAATATATTATTCAAGCGGACAAAAAATAAGCACTGGAGAGAAAATTTTGACTGGTCGACCGCTTGCCGCCGACCGCAAAATAATCATGCGCTGGATTATTCCCCTAATGAACCTGTGAGCTGGGAAAACTGCAAGAGAAATGGCAACTATGAAGCGCCATAGAGCATTAATCTGGTTATAAGAACGATCAACATTGCAGCAGTAAGATGTAGTAGGACTCAGGGTTCTTTGATTAACATTGGAAACAGCTAGTACAGCAGCCAAGTGAAGAAGCATGCCCTTAGGTCTGCCGTTTTGTGTAGCGCTCCAATTGAAATACAACACTTGAACAAGAAGCAACCTGGTTGCGTGGGGCATGCATCGTCGTCGGGGCTACCTCTAAGGGCCATGATGGCAGGAGTTGGCTCTACTTTGCCCTTGGACATCAGGTCGACCGGGGGGCCAGAGGGAGCAGGCCGGTCTGGCTCGTCTGTGTCTTTGAACATCTGAACATCATCCTCAGCATCAGTACATTTCCTCTGTCGCTTGAGGAAGAGAGCAAGTCCTTTGGACTTGGCTCCCGGAGAGCCAGGTGGGCCCTGCATCCTCCTAGGTTGCTGAAGTCTTGGGGGATGGAACTGGTGGTTCCTGGGGAGTGTTGCCGGGGGTTGCCTTTGAGTGCGGGGTGATTGGGGTGTGGCCCTTGTCTGTGGTCCTCTCGGTGGAGGTGGTGTCTGGGGCCTTATGAGCCCTCCTGCTGAAATCATACATCACGTACCTATACACAAGTGCAATATGGACGTATCTCTCTACCTCCAAGCTGCTCTCTTTGAACTGCATATTGTGTCCCTATGGCCTCAAGGATAATTTTACTGAAACCAGATGGCTTCCCTGAGATTTTTTCCTGATTGACCGGTAATACCGTACTCAAATATCCAATTGATAGAGGTAAATTTAAATTATAATATTAGTTTGCGTGTGTCGTTTCTAGAAATGAACATGGCCACGTCATGGAATGTTTCCAATTAATTACAAAACATCGGATGTAAAAAGAAACCTTCCTAAAAATCCATAAAGTCATAGAAATATACCATGAAAATATATAAATATGAATAAAGATAAAACTTAAGTGCTTCCCCGAACACAACATGCGGTATTTTTACGATATACCCCATCTAAATGGTAATTTTCGGATCCTATCTTCTTGGGTCAAGTTCCACTTAGTGTTACATGAAATGGATCATCATAAGTGACACACATTATGCCAGAAAACCAATCCTCACCTGGGAGACCCCTTTCACGTAATCAGATTCGCCAATGATTGAGTAGTACATATATAGAGAATAATCATGCAGCCTTTTCTACCTAATGTTTAATTCTGGTGTTCACCACCAATTGTTTCCACAGTATTTCCACAAATTCAGAACAGAATATAAATTTACAGTTAATGTACATTGTACAAGTATCGAATTTCCCCAAAGAAAGTGGACAATAACAGTTCATTTGTGGGGTGATGATGTACTTATAACAAGACCCACAGGCACATTCCACGAGCTGTTCTGTGGCATTGAATACACCTATACAGACAGGAAATACATCCACTATACACTGTTTTTACCATTCAGACATCAGCAAAAAGAAACATAATTTACACAAAACACAGCAACAAACATTCATAACATAAATGGAATTCTAAAAACAATAAAATATCGACACTAATGAACAAATAACAAGTCATCTGGAGTGAGAAGGTCCTGTTCATAACATCGCTACACGGTACACATATAAATGGCAAAATAGTTTCTATTTATTTTCAACAACAATGTTAGACACATACATACTTAGAATTATAAATTGTACACGCACAACACATATTTTGCGTAAACTCGGTAGGACTTCATTTTGGAGCACTATTATTTTCGGCTTTGGAAAAGATTTTTTCAGTGAAAGTTCACTGAAAAAAGGCAGTTCAATACCCATGCCCATCTAATACACAGGATAAAGATTTAGACGTTTCCCACGATGCATTCTTGTCTAAGGCTGTGATTAACAACTTGAGTTGACTAGCATTACTAAAGAAGGGAAGAAATAGAGTAAGAGTAAGACATACACATACTGACTTTGTTAGAATAAAGAAAGCAAAAAAGACGATTACTCTCTAAGACATACACAGAAGACTGGTGAGCTACTGGCAACGCACAAGCGACAGACGTAAGACCTACGGGGCGAGAGTTAGAAGCAGAAACAAGTCAACCAATCGGATTCATAACCCAGGCTTTACTTCGCAAATGAAGACTGGCTCTAGTAGAACATAATTCCTTTTTGGCGGAATGCAATCTCATTGCTTAGAACCATATTTAGGTCTTTGACAGATAATGATCAGATAACACCAAACAAAAGCGTGCTTGATTTGTTTTCAATATCAAGCACTGATGATGACTTTTCTATAACTGGTTTGTTACAAACAAGATAACAGAACAATGTTTTCCATGGCTGATATTGCTTTCCCCGATCGTACCACCAAAAAGTCACACGAACCAATACCCCCACGCTTTTATTAGAGTGCTGCTTCATTTGCTAGCCTGCCTAGGCTCTGATTAAAAACCATAATGAGCTTAGAGCCCACTAATTACCATAGGCGTTGTTGTAGTGAGCTTTTGGGGGTGGCTGCCGACCCGAGGTGGCACGGCCTCCACCTACACCTGCCGTCGAACGTTTGCCTGCCATCACCTGGCTGTAGGTGGGAGGCTGGAACTCTATGGCTACAAACCCAAGTAAAGGCCACAACTCAGTCATGAGGAAACAACAGTCTACAGAGCATTAAGGATGAGGTCACTAAAAGATGTACAGTTGTTCGGAGCAATACAACCTTCCAAAATATTTTTATTTTAAATCTCCCCAATTCTTTTTAAAATTCCCAATACTGCTTTTATTCATACACGTACGGAACTTATATTTCTTCAAAGTACAGAAAAAAAGAACAGATTTTTAGTTCATATAATTTATGCTGACTGTACATTTCTTGGCAACTTCACACTTACACCTCAGGTGAATACTGCCACATGGAGAACATGAAAAAAGTCTAACAAAAATATAAAAAGGAAATGTCAGTGAAGTATATTACTGAAAATATAAATAGTTACTGATATAAGAAACACATCAGGCTATATTGACTAACTAAACTTTTTAGCAAATGCCAAATAAAAAAAGAAATGACACAAATACAAATATTTTCAACACAACAAAAACGTTTGTATGGACAAGGATTCAAAAACAAACAAAAAATACAAAAAAGGTCTATACGGCATTGTAAAGGGTATAATAGGATGATAGAAAATATAGAGTATTTTAAATAAAATTACAAGGGGTTAACCTGAGCTAAAACAGGACAGATGAAAAGCGCTATAAAGACAGCTGACTTCTACATCATATACCCTTTCTCCCTAGGCAGGGCGATCACGAGAGTAGGGGAATTGAGCGTACACGCCGATGTGAGGAGGATGCATCATAACTTAGTTTCCACAGTGTCAGTCTCTATATGAACTGTCACCAAACACATTAAGTTCAATGGGTAATTGAGGACAGGGTGATAGTTGCACATTCCAAACGTCTACAACAAATGATATAATGATAATATTCGCCATGATCTCCATTCAATTCTTTACAAGAGACACTCACTTGTAAAAAAAATAGAAAGCGCATAGAAACTATTTCTGTTCTCTAAAACGTCACAGGGACGTCTGGGAAATTCCCTGATACCTACTTTCTACAAAAGATATTTCTAGAATAAAAATGAACTGCAATTACTACGCGGAAAGACTGACAAATTCAGAGTTATAAAAATATACGTATTTCACATCCTCCGGCTCTGAAAGGAGATCATAGCAACTAAACTGACAGATGGTTCATATTAAAGAACGTGCATAAAGTGGTTTAACAACTATTCACTTGAACGATTCTTCCTCTTCCCTTCTCACCACATCACTTTAAGGTCAGAGAAGCGCGATATTCTAGGTTAGAGTAAATCTGGCTGAGTGAAATATCCACTATCCTAGCATGTAAATGCCTCCCTACTTAGTGCCTCTCGACAGCGAAACCGCGGATATGCGAATAAATCAAGCCTCAATGTCTCCACTGATGTGACTTCCAGGTCTATTAATCCAACCTTGGCCGACAACTCACTGGAGTTATTTAATCTCTGTGTGTTGTGATGTCTGCACCTCAGGGTCTGATCCCTAATACGGGGTGCAGTAGGAGTAGGGGACGAGGGTAGGGCCCGCTGCCAATAGATCACCTGTCCTCAGCAACTTGCCATCATCCCGGCCCAGCAAAACTGATGAGATCGCTCTTAATGTGACAAGCGCGCTGAAAGATGGTCCTATATCTGTTCCAAGACTATGGGAAGCTGCCAATATGTAGGGGTGACTGCGAATCTTCAATAACGATCCTTTCTGTGCATCAGAGTTTATAGCCGCTGATGGAGACTAGATTGGCGTATTTTATTAAGACTTTGAGGAATTGCTTCTACTATTGGGTAAGGAAGTCTTAACGTTTACTCAGACGAGGCACCATCTCCTATGCAAAATTAATTTCTCATTTTTGCGCAGGAACTAGGAGACATATCTTCTCACAAGAAAATAACAGTGAAAGTTTAGGGAAAATTGATGTTCCTCTGGAATTATTAGTGAGCATTATAAACTGCTATGCGCTAAACCATGTAAGGAAATTAAAATGGATGTCATCAGATTACACTTTCATTAATAATTTATTTCTAAGTATGGTGAAAGCATGGACCATATTTCTATGGGGAAGCATATATATCTTTTTATCAGTACATGGTTATAACCATAATGCAGTCCTTGTCAAGCCGTCCTATGGAGCTATATATAGGAACAGATGACGACATGAATAGTCAGACTATAAAGAATATTTGTCCATGAAAAATTTCCTCATTTTACACTAGAACGATTTCTCTTAGACATCAGACATCCTTTGATAAGTAAGTAGTTGAATTAATTATCTGCATCCACTACATCGAGTTGCATATTTTTCCTGTCATTTCCCCTGCCAATTGACGTCAGATGGTGAAGATACTCTTCATCCAATCTAGCGCTACCACACATTAAAAGGCCGCGTCATTGTCTCAGTAGGATTAGCGAACGGCGTGAGAGGCTTTCAGTGGAATTTAGAGCAGGGGAATGGACAGGCAGAGGGAATTTTTTACCATAGGAACCCTCCCAACCTGGGTGGCAGCGTATTATCTCTTCCCAATCAACCGTCTAACCCATTCCAACCCAGTGAAAAGAACACCAAGGCATTTTGAGATTTTGATGTGAGGAAAATCAACCTTCACACAAGTCAATATGGTTTCCAGACCTCGCGGCCCTCGAGGGTGTATAGCTATAGCACTAAGTGTTACTGCAAGAATAGATATCTCATATTCTATATGACCATTTGCAGTGAACTAGAAATCCTCAGCAAACATTAAACAAAATGATGCCCCTCAGCAAGTAATACTTTGTGATTCGGTCGCTCCAGAACAACGTTACGCTGGCAACCTCAAGCCCCGGACGACAACCAGTACTTTAAAATTGATTACCATCCTGATATAGGCCAGAGCACCTTTTTCATACTGCACCTTCAGGAAATAACCAAAACGTGAAGCACCCCTATTATTCTCATACATATTTTCTATATAGAAACTCCCCGCATTAATGCTTTTCACTGATGCCGCCCATACAAGCTTCCTCTCTTTAATATCAAGCACAAGGTACTTTATCACACAAAGCAAATGCAGGGTCAAAAGAGAAAAGATCGATAATCTATCAAATACATGATCACAACTCCTAAATGGAACCTGAACTGTGTCAGGCATTTTTATGTTGCCAAGTTGAACAGCATCCTATTACATCCTATAACAAGGAGCCTAGCCTGAAAGGACATAGATCAGCTATTTATTAACACTGGAGGATACTGCCGGGAGAAGCCAGGGGTCAGGGCACTAGGCCCATCTGCAAGAGGCAATGCATCGGTCAAGCATGAAGGTGATTCCAAGCCATCCTATAGGAGGTGTCCACAATAAACACGGTGATGGATGCTGTTTGTCTCGCCATGATAGTCTAATATTGTAGGTTTGATCGAACTAATGCTCAGTACCGTGAGCTAAACGTCTGAGAACAACTCCAGTGGACCCTTCACTAATTGACATTGGTTTCAGATATTTTCCTATGAAAAAAGCCTGTCTCCCTTCTGCAATACATAAGTACTTGTAGTATAAATACTGAGAGAAGCATGAATAGGTAAAGCTAAGAAATGTCCAGAATGGTGTCATTAGTAAAGACATCTAGTAACTCGGTCGAGTTGGATGGTAGACCCGGTGGCGTCGAGATTACAGTGGCTGAAACAAGTCTTTCATCGGCAACCTAGCTATGAGAATCTTAAAACAAATTAGATTGGAATAAGAGCGTTATCTTCAGTCAGTCGGTACCTGCTAAAAGAAAGCCTTTCAAGAGGGCTATTTTTAGGGCGTCCACGTTGGAAGCACCACTTCACAATTTTATACAATCCTTCAACTGTTAGAGCAGAGAGACCTCAAAAGAGTTTAACTCGGCATTATGAAAAGAAAAGAGCTTCATATCTCACCTCTCGAGTCCATAGACTGTTGTTGAATTGCGGGTGATGTAGGTGATGGCTTTGACCCGGGACGAGGGGATGTTCCGAAAGATACCGGTTTGTAGTTCACTTGCCGATGATCCCCTGAAAAATTAGATCAAGTAGAGAAGGTCGGTTAAATTTGTGAATAATCCGGACGAACGAGCATAGTTTTTGACCTGCTCAGCGCAACTACTCTAACTAGAGACTGTTGCCCAGTGCGTGGGGCCATAGTAGTAAGTGCATGGTGTAAAATAGTATTGTAAATATACACAGATATAGCAACGTGAGTGTGTGGATGGATGTGTGTGAGAGTGTATACCCGACACCTTCACAATTGATGAGTTGCTCATAGAGAGGAAGAAGTAGGGGGATAAAGCGCTCATGATTCGGAGAGAAGAAGCCTTGATGTGAGTCTGTAACGCGAGCAGCCAAGACGAGCAGCAAGGTACTGGATCACAAAGAGAGGGAGGAGGAGAGTAAGCGGTAGATGGAGAAGAGGAAGAATACCAAGTTTGCTAGGGATCGCTCTGGTGGTCTGCAGAAACCCAAGACCAGCATTGAAGCTGTTGCTGTTATGTACCCGTGAATAGGGGCATAATGTATAGAGAGAGCATCTCACGGCTCAAAAAGAGGTATTTACTATGGGTTTTACCCCTTCCCTGCACTCTCTATACCTCCAGTGTAAGATACATGCTGGCAGCTTTTGGATGTAAGGGCACCCCCCCCCCCCCCCCAGTCCCTAAGCAGCCCCCCCCCCCCCGCAGTACTTTCAAAACACATGAGGGATATTTTTTTTATCCATCCAGGTGAACATTTCAAAATTTCACGTCTCGAATAGAAAGGTAAAGCAAAATAGGGCAGAAGCTAGATTCGTATGGTTATATATAGAGATATTTTTATTTCCAAAGGAAAAAGGACATATCTTCTGTCGATTGATAGGTCTTCCAGAAAGTCTTTATTGGTTGAGGTTTGTTTATCAAGGGCTCAACGTTTCGGAAACATTAGCCCTTTTTCAACGATTCTAAAAAAAACAGCGAATGACTGAATTGCAGGTGCAGTGATACATATCACTGAATGCAAATGTCATTACATACCAGCTGAGCCATAAGTCACCTGCCTGAAACACACTATAAGCAAAGGTGAGTTAAATGGAGGGGTCGCAAATGTTCCTCGCGGTAGGGCTGGGACCATGCATAGACGCATATCCACACAGAAAGTCTATGGCATTCTGCTGGTGCAGTAAATCAAAGCTGCGACAGGACAAACACACTGCCACTCGCGTGTTGGCACTTTGTTAAGCGATCGTTGATGACCGACACGCTTACGCCATTACCCAATATGGACTGGAAATGACCCCAGCTCATGTCATGTCCACGTGGTGTAGCAGTTGTCATAAGGCAATACTAAAAGGGAGATAAAAGTGCATATTTGCATATATTCGAACATCTCCTGTAACAGTAAAGGGGAAATAATTCCAGGAGTGGTTCTCAATCCTGCCATCTCAGAGCGGTCAAAT
This sequence comes from Sthenelais limicola, assembly GCA_942159475.1. Taxonomy (NCBI): domain Eukaryota; kingdom Metazoa; phylum Annelida; class Polychaeta; order Phyllodocida; family Sigalionidae; genus Sthenelais; species Sthenelais limicola. The sequence goes on along the minus strand of OW804096.1, from coordinate 106,522,864 downwards.
GGACTCGGACCTAGTTTAGCTCTGCAACTGAATATTGTACTTCCCTTTAGGATAGAGACCCTAGAATACTGCATGCCCGTAAAGTATTTGTAGTGCACACCTTGTGTTAGCTGGCTATTTCACGTAAATATTCGGATCTATTTTATAAGTATAAATCTCTCTTGCTTTCTCATACTATGCTTAATAGAAAACCTCGCCTACCGTAAAAACTCTATTAGAAGTCGAATTGGATTAGAAGGTGCATCCCCGCACTATAATTTGTCCACATTGATTAGGGAAAGCCTCAAACAGGAGCTACATGAGCTAAATGTCTGATGTTTCCAGTGCAACAACGTATTTCAAGATTCGCTATTTGGTTTAAGAGATCGGAGGTTTTACCAGTCCGAAAGGCATCATTCAAAACTCGTGCAATGAATTACTGCAAGAATTGCAAGAAAATACATAGAGTAGTAGCCTAAAAGGGATATTTTCTTTTAATAAGAACATCTATACGACAATGGAATTCCAGATGGAGATCCAAAACGTTTGCTAAACGTTTACCTGAGTAGGATACTAATTATTATATGACTATTATCCATCTAGCAAAATAACATTCCTCGAGTAAGCAAATATGGAGCATACAATCCTGAGTTGTGCTTTGTTTTAAACAGAAATATATAGTATTCAGTATAGAAGCACAAACTACTTCCTCGCGCGGTCTGAAAAAGTTGGGAAGAGTGCTATATATTGGATGTCGAGCTATCGGTGGCGTAACACAGGATACTTTTTACTAGGCCCACAAGCGGGGCATACATATACAAAGCGATCTTGTGACCATCCTTTAATAACGTTTGCCTTTTGGGACTTGGACGTTCTACCTTCGATTGGTATAAATATTCAATACCGGTAATACGTATTTAAAGCTAAACACTGAAGAACATTTAATTCTAAATGTTAGTCCTTATTTTGGGACACTTTTATGTGGAAGGGACACTAATTTTACAATTTTCAGAAAGAAGTGGATACTTTCATTAACCAAGAAACTGAAGCAGCGTCGGTGATAGAAATCTGATGTATTCCTCTTATGGGACATGGTGCTTCAGAGTGGCCAAGATTCTGCTCCACGCGAGGAACATAATTTCTCTGCTTCGTACATTGTAATGCATCAAGCAAAGGTCCCAACCGGGTTTTTCCCTCTCCCCAGCCACCTTGTTACCAGTCCTAACTGACAAGCCCATTGAGGCACGATTGAAGCGAGCAGAGTCAAGTGAATGGAGGGAGCCAGCAATATGATGATGATGGAGGAAAACGGGGCACTGTTGCTGACATGATTGACTGTGTAGCCTTCAACAGACAAGTGGGTGAGACGAGGGCACGAGCATGGAGGTGCTGACACGAGGCCCCTTGGTCTCCAGAACCCTGTGAACCTGCGACACGGTGGCAAAGGCAGTTCCCTTTGACCGAATGATCGTCTCCTGAGCATAGCTAAAAGTGGACAGGAGAGATGGGCCAAGCACACGACCCCTCACAGACAGTGGGACAATGGTGCTTTGGCTGGGATTTTCGAGCAGTGCCTCTACGAATCCCAGCGCAAAAGATTCTTGTCAATGCATGGATAAAGAATAGCCATTATTCCCATTCCAGACGCTAAGGAATATCGAAGTTGAAGGTATTGTGTTCAGCCTTTCCCCCAACAGACATGACTGCACATAATGCGTTTAGTGCACAGGGCGTGACCACCAAAATGCAGGCAAATTTTCTTTCATGGAGAATGCTTTGCTTCGATTACTTTCACATGAAGAAATTACATCTTGGGCAGACGACTACAGTTGTTAAGCAAAGTTAATTTCAAGTACATTAGATAATCCTCAACCATACCATACTTAACAAATCTAAATACTAAATAAATGAATCACCCCACGGTTAGCAATGGTACGACCCAAACACCAGAGATTTAAGTGCGCAATCAAAAGTGATATTTAAAACATATCATTATTTAAAACATATAATTCATTGAAGTGTCAATGTTACCATAGCCATTTGATCTGTTCAATTAAATGATTTGCTCTTCAGATGTACAAAATATGTTACAATGGTTTGATGGTATTTACTGAATAAGACAATAAAATATATTACAGGAATCAGTATCGCAGTTTTTAAAAAATCGACATTTAATTTGTACTTTATAAGACTTAGTCATACAGAATTTATAAATTAGTTCTTACTATATCTAAATGTATGCATTTCCAATAGCTAACAAAAATAAAAGTTTGGATAAAACAAACAAAAATAATAGCATGCTACTTGTTCCTTCGAGGCACAACCTTTAACCACATTAAACCTAATATAGATGCATATTATGTATGCACACTGACATGGCCACAACCTAAAATATAGGTATGATTTTAGATGCTGCTTATACATAGCCTTTGGTCTAACTTTTACCGACACAGCACATGGTCACTCACTAGGTGTGAAGTTTGTCAACACTTGATTAATATCTCATCCTATTTCTTAAGCACAAAAAAATCGACACTCAGGACTACTGATAGCAGAGATAGAAATTTTAGTATTAGTGTGATTTATAGACTAGTTACAGTTAAGTTTATCCATACATCCGTAGATTTGGTAGAATCGAGAGTGCGTCCCAAGCCCATAGGGTCAATAGTATATTGATTTAAGTAAATATGACAGTAGGTAAAGTTCATTGGACTTTAATTCATGAAATGTCACAAAAATGAGGACGTGAAGAGATTCAATTTTGATAATTTTTGCTATATTTCTTTTCCCCATTTTAAAGATATGGAATATGTCTTGTCATTGTATACGTGTATCTGTGAGTCGTTATAACCTCAAATATTCATAAGTAATGAGCAGGGGCTTGGGATACCAAACTGTGAGAGGAAGAATTAATTAAAAAGAATGTTAAGATGTCAAAGGGTTTCAGCATATCTCAATGATTTGTTCAGGCTGGGTGGGAGGATGAGGAACAGCAGGAGAGGGTTGAGGGTATAAATATATGGCACGGGTATTCTTTTGGCATAGGGGTAATTTAGTAGTAGCAGACACAGCACACCACATGATCATCTCTCATCATAATCAGTATTATCATCATCATCTCAATCTCAGCACTGACCGAAGGGAGACCAGACTTTGCTGCAAGGTTGGGAATGCGAGTCTGGCCCCGCCCCGTTGAGGGCTGACTCCGCCCTCCGCTGGGAGGAGGCCGTTCCGTTGGCTAGAATGATACTGCTCTGCGAGTCGGAGGATGAGCCTGACATGTCGTCAGCCTGGTGACCCAAGGTGCCAGTGTCCAGGGCTATCGTAGAAAAGACGGGTTTGCACAGACCTGTGTGAAAGTGAAATGGCAAGAAAAAAATGGCAACGAGCATTAGGCAAAGGAGTTTCGGGCTGAGGGAATCACGACAATTGAACAACTGCAACAACCAAATTAATGATTGATTCTTCAATCTGTGAGGACTTTTGTGCGTGAACACGAACAGGGAGAAAACAGTCCTATCCCAGATATGGAGCTCAATCTTTCCAGGACTTATACGGTGACGAGACTGATAGAGAGAGAGGCATGGCTCAAGCCAGCATTTACAAAAAAAAAATCATGAAGTAGATATTGATTTGATCTTATTGAGGCTCAGAATATATTAAGTAAATATATCACAGGTATTGCTGCTTATATCATTTAAAGCGTACGTTTAGTTGTTCTAAGAAACGTTGACAAAATTGACAGAGACATTACAAAACAATGGACGTTCAGAATTAATTACTACCTACCAAGTATGAAACGAGTCTATTAGTGAATACTAATAGTTATACTCCAAGAAATTGAATTAAGGAAAAATGGTCATCACCACGTGCTGAAAATAACGTCTGTTAAGTGTTATATTGATGAAACAGTAGTCTTAGTATAAGAACCAAGCTTTAGTAGAGGATAAAGCATTAGCTTCGTTTTGCTATGTGAGGTTTATTGTATATATGACTATTCATATCTTTATTCGCTGTTCAGTCAAGTCTCGGACAGACAGTCTCGATTATTGGATGAGAATTCTAAGGTTCAGTGTTTATCACCTGATAAACTATACACCACTAATGTCTGTGATTTTGTACCTAGCAATACTTCGTCTCAGTCATGTATTATCTCTATTCTAAAGAAGTCTAATTGGATTATGGATATCTTCCAGAGTGGTGGGGGTCTTTTTAAAAAGTAGCAACTACACAATCATACAAATGATACGAGGATGTAGTATATATATACACCACCGGTGCTGGTTCTATCAAATTTAGAAACTAAGATAAACATAATGAAGATGGATGTTATGTTATTTGGTTTGGTTTGATGTTACCTCGCGCGGAAGGATGGACTTTTACATGTTATCCCAAACCCTGGAATGGCACGAGGGTTCCTTGGCAAGGTGGTCCTTAAAGGTAACGATATATTGTGCAGCATAAATCAATTTTACACTATTTTTGCCTTGTGAAGGCTGGGATAAATTAGAGCAAAGCATAATTACCCTCTTGTTCTCCCTCGTCACCGCTCCAGTAACCTGGAAGGTTGTGGTTTACGTCTCCGTTGATTCGACTCTTGGCTCGTGGGAGAGTATTACTTGTGTTACTAAGACTTCCTCTGTAAACAGATAAAAGCAGAATTAGTGCCTGGCATCGATAAGACTCGCTACAAGTGAAGTATCACAATCAATACATGGTTTTAAGCAGCATATCTATACACATTCCAAAATCCATACTACCAAACCACCCACACGCGAATTTCTATCATTAGATGTGGAAGAAATGAAACCACAATTAAAGAAGAGAAGAATGTATTTTTCCTTTGATAAAAGAACTTTCATCGACATCGAAGCATGTTAGTGAGTTGGTTCGATATTACATATATTTTCACATTAAATTACAGTACACACGAATTAAGTACATATTATAAATACACACGAATGTAGAATGTATAGTTTTATTCAATATTCCCCTAATCTGAGGTTAGAAACTTTCTTGAAACTCAGCTTCGCCTGAGGGTTGGGGCAAGTGGCCACTGACTAGTTTCAAGTTAATTAGTGAGTCCCCTCGTTAAATACATCCAAGCTCAGCAATCTCCGAGGAAACAAATAAGGACCACTAATATCCTCCCTACTCCTCCCCGCTCCGTCTGAATTACCTACATCTTCAGCGTAGAGGAGAGGCACATGAATCAAGCCTAGTTAAGTGCACAACATTGGAGAACTGGTTCCCACAGCTCTGATCCCATCTCCTGAGCGCAGATGGTGGAAACATATGCTTTCTCACAGAAAAATAAATTATCTTTCTGGCCTGACAAAAAAACTGGGTATGCATCAAAGCCTTGACCCCAACAAACCTTGTAGTGAGGGGCCTTGATCAGTACGCCGATTTGAAGAACTTTTCCAGAAGCAATATTATTTATTCTCAAGCCTTTATAAACTCACAAAATTCAATTATAAAACATTTTTGATAAGTATCCATTCTGACTCTGTGGGAGCCTAGGGATCTCTCGCATTCACTATTCTATCTCTAGCTTATACGTAGGCCTTGAAGACCTGGTTTCAATAATTTGAAGAATGAAGATCTTATCAGAACGTAAATCCGAAGAAACCTCCACACGAAAACCTGACTCAGACTGATAGCTTTGCAAAGGATACAATCGCTTCTACCAAACCCAGTTTGTTGTGTTTTTATCTAATAACCTCATCCCATACATCTTCATATCTTCATGCTAGTTAAAGTTGAAGTTATCTAAGGTGCTTGGGACAGGTAAATGGAGAACAGGTCTGGGACAAATGGGAAGGGATCTGGTGGAGTGACTAGGTGAGAGGAGTCAGAGATAAGGGGGGGGGGGGATCGGTTGAAAGGGGGATTGTGAGAGAATCGTGGCATACACCCTATACCTTCTGTATGCTTCCCCAAACCTAAGTTCATTCACTCAGTGCATAATTAATATTCTTCCTCAGCAGCATTCTTGTCTACAACCCAGATGATCAATCTTTTTAACAGTAAAATAATCATAGGAACAATACAAAATATTAGGCTTTCACCCACAAGTAGAATCGAGCGGAGTTAGCAAATCTGACCGTACCTTTATTTTTTTTATGAAGGAATATTTGTATTGGAATTTTAAATCCTAAATCAAAAATGTTTAAATCAAAATCTCTCCATACATTCGAAACCACAAAAATGAATGTATGGGATAGAGAGGGAGAGAGAGAGGCTGTGGTGGGGTGGGGGTGGGGACTGACCCGGGGAAGGATGAGGGAAGTACGATGAGGTCCGAAACATCGGTTCCCAGGTTAAGATGCTCCCTCTGTCGGAGCCTGATGTAATTTAAGCCCGGATCCGGAAGAACAGGCTCTATGGCACGTGACAGGAGCACGAGGTGCGGCTATTTTCTATCCAGAGTCAGGGAAGAGTAACAGATTTGTAGTAGTTATTGGAGGGCTAAAGGTTCAACACTGCTGAGATGAGCACATGCCTGGGAGGATATGAGAGTTGGGGGAGAGCGATTGAAACGGGAAGATAAGGAAGGAGCAGTCGATGGTATTATCAAGGTAGACAATACAGCAGAGCAATGGTTTCCAGTTCCATATTCAACTTTGATGCATTCATAGCTGGTCGTTGAATACAGAAAGACTGGTAGGCAGATACCATTTAGAAAGCAATGCTGAGATTAAAACCTCCCTTAAACAATATCTAAAATGATCAGTTACACGAAAATATAAAATTCTTATCAAATGGATAGTGTAGTCCTAAACACTCTCTTATATACATTGTTTTGTGATGAATAAAACTAGCTCGAGCATTGTCAATTATGGTAGGTGTACATACAAATCAGCCATATATGATTTTCTCCAATTCCAGAGTCTCCCACGAGAATATCATTCATTCAAGGCTTTTAACATGCACATCATGCATGCCCAAGGGGAGAAGTAATTAGCCCAGGTCCTATATGTCATTCTGTGCAGCAATTAGGCAGACATTGGTCTGGCATGCACTTGGGTTGAAATACAGAGGTCTTTGTACTGCAGAAAATCCATCATAAAACACTGGGGCTTCATTCTCCTGCGCCTTCTTCCATCTCAATGCGGTCAGACCTGCCATGTTCTATAAATTACAAACAATGCAGAGAAAATAAAGGCTGCCAATTTCCTGAGATCATATAAAATAGGAAAATGGCTTACTCAAACCTCAATACACTTCCGATGGACATTTTGACATGCAAGCCAGGCATACTCTTATTAAACAAGTGACGCGAAGCAAGGAATCGTCTCCACAAAGCGATTGCTAATTGGCTGCTGCCAAGGCGTCTGTCAAACCACTCAACGATGCTGATAAAAGATGATAAGTCTACACATGAGCTTCCCCAAATCCTTCACACAAACTTTCATATTAATATATAAGTCTTCAACGAACCCGGACATGCGTATGATACGAGGAGGCCCACACACCTTTTCCAATATTTATGTATACAGCAAGGCATGATTATTTGGCTGGCACTACTACCTTGCGGACCGTGTTTACATGATGTATACTATTTAAATATTTGGCGGAGAGTGTGCTTTATGTATACAGGAAGACAGGTCAGAAGGGTCTCAGTCCAATAAATGGACATAGGTATAAGGGAAGCCCACCTGATATTGTTTGACTAGGTCTGTCCGTTGGGCATAGTTTACTTTCATGTAACTTCTTCCGCACGGGTGGCCCCTTTCTGGACGCCCACATAATAAGTAGAGAAAAGGAGGCGATCAAACTGGATACAATTCTCGCCTGCGCCTGATAAGATCCGGGGTCTAACCGCCAACTCCGTATACTACTTACGCGGTCGCGCACAGGCCAGAATAGAAGGCCCAGACAGGGCGGCCGTCTTGGCGCAAGGGGTAATTGGAAAGTCCACCAAGCACCGGGGAAAATCGATCAGTCTCCATCTACCAACGGAGCAGAAAAATACCTATCCATAATTGGCAGGGCTGGGGAGAAGCCTGTTGATTTATGCCCGAAATGAAATAGGAAAAAGGTGCCCAAGGCCCCGCCACAGCGCGGACCCCTCCGCTCGACCAGCGGTCTCCCTCAGGACATCTAGCTTAATTCAACCGGGATAGACATATATACCCCAACCGCCGCCACCACGCCAAACACCCCTCCCCTTGGTCCCCTTCCAGAGTGACGCCCAAAGATGGATGGCAGCTAAGCGTTCTCCAGGAAGTGACAAGGAACATCCAAATTAAGGACATATTTCAAACAGTGATATGCTCCGCTATACAAGATAACACTTGTTGAATTGTAAACCCATGAACCATTAATACCATACCTAAAATGCTATACAGGACAATTTACGGATTTAATACAGTACATTAGAGTCCATCGTCTAACAGTTCCTCACAAGGCCCTTCATAAAAGTTGATTCTATAGTTATATGCAACGTGATGGACGAGACATAATTTCTCATGTACTTGGAGTCAGTAAATCACCACAAAGTAAGATAATGAGTCTATATATAGAGAGGTGAGACTTGAAACAGTTTTTCTCATTTGGCCTCCTGCCTCGCATTCAGGCAAACATAAGGTCCCTCTCCATCACCACCTGCCCATTGGCCAGCAGGAAATCGGTCTCCTCAACAAAATATATCTACTGTCCCTGCCTAGGATGAAAAAATAATTGGCGACATTTGTCTTCATTAAAGCAGCTCTAACGTCCCATAAAATGCATTATGATTAAACCATCGCTAAATTAATCATTCGTCTAAATCAGTACAAAGGGTGCGTGCAGACTGTCTTCTAATCTCGTTAATTTGATATTATTAATCTAAATAAAGCCCTGGAAAAATAATTAGATGAAAGAGCATCTAATGCAGCGATGGGAAAGGCAACACAATATGCAAATAGTTGAATCTCAAGGAGACACCCTGCGCTAGCAAAATTTCTACTCTGCTTCTACTAAGAACTACCACTTTGCCATACAGAAATCGCAGCACTTACGCGTGGACAAATGCAAGCAGAAATTCGACCCGGCGGCACGGTATTGGTTTTCATAACGCCTGGGCGATGGAACAAAAACATATTTGAGTCTGCAAGGCTATTCCCAGTGCTCAAAACCAAGCCTCGCAGGGCGTCGGAGAAGGTGCCTGCAAGTCTCCCAAAGACCTCAACTTTCCATTTCGGCTAGCAGGAGCGTGTTCCATATCTACCGATGTCTGTCAAACAATCTTATTGCACCATCAATAAAACCATTGTCCTTCCCTATTTTCTTTCCCTAAGTATTTTCCAATTCCAAGACATAAACTCCCATTCATTATGTAGTTCAGTGTACAGTTGTTTCGGTTATATGAAGCCATCCTAGAGAATGGGTGGATGCTATCGTTCTCCTATCATCTTCGTTCAATCATCTGCTTCCTTATAAATGACGCAAGATAAGAGAGTCTACAACTAAGGGCTCATGAAATATACCCACGGTCTTGACACAATGCATAATTCTCTTACCGGTAGTTTCATGGAAGGTAATATCTTTCCCCATTCTCTTCACTTCTGTTAATATTGATTGAACTAAAGAAATTATATTCCATACATTTTAGATGAGATAAAGAGAATCAGCTACGCTCGTGAAACAAAAACTAAGAACAACTTCAGTTTAGATACACCCCCAGTAAATAGCTAAGAATATAAGCTGCCCTAATACGAGATAAAATACACCTCCAAGTAACACTTCCCAATCGGAGTCCGAGCACGTTTCGCACCGCCCACATATTTATGCTATAAAATGCAAATGGTGGGTGGAGATTTTAATCAAAAGTTTGAGGCAACAACAGGTCTTACTAGAGTGATAACAAAGTATTTTTAATTCATTGATTTTAATTAAATTGGCATCAAGAGAGAGACTTTTAGGTTAAAAAAATACTTCATCAATTGCTTGCTTTGAAAGGTATTGATTGTTTTTTGCCTGATATGCTTGCGTAGTAGGATCAATAAGTACCACCTTTCTGCTCTTACAACTGGGTCTGGGACAATCACCGAGACTATTGACCCACTCTGAACGAATGCAATATTACCATTATCTTGTATAAATATTTAACTATGAAACTAATAATTGCATAGTATTACTTTATAAATGTATATGCAAAAAAGCTATATTACAAAATAAGATAATAAAAATCAGTTTTCCGATATACATGTACTGAGCTACAGAGCTATTCACATCTCAGGAAAGAACGGGATGTTATCAAACTGGTATTCGATGTTAAGAAGTATGGCCTGTTCGATGTCATACATGAGAACGTTAGGCAGAGTGATTGATTTGTCAAGAGATGCAAAGAGACTAGCGGGATGAGACTATATATATATAATATATATATGTATTGTTGCCTCTTGGGGATGTCTGCTAGTATAGCTCACACGTCTATTACATTGTGTGCTCCAGGCCTATCATTATTGCTAGAATGGCAGCACTTTAGACCATCAACCATTCACTGGACTGTCGCAACATCCCCCAGCTTATCCTTCCAGCTACCATTTCTTGTTCTGTTCCTATTTTGCTATATATTTGTTCTCACATCTTTTTCTTCCCTTAGCCCCTTCCCCACCCCCTTCCCCTATCAGCCACCTGCTTTCTGGACCAAACGGGAGCCAAGCAAGAAGTGAGGTGGAGATAACTTAGTAGCGACATGAAAAATGGTAGGCTTTTCTGTTTCTTTACTTACTGTCCCCTCTCCTTGTTATGTACAAGTATATATGACACCGGTAATCACCGCAGGCCTTTTGAGCATGCACAGTTTTCTAACACTCAAATTGATATACCAGAGCAGAGACTGGGAAAAATTCACAAGCATTTATAGACAGCTCGCTTTCCTTCTGGTGCAGTACAAACACATCCACTTTGCCTCTAACAATAAATTCTGTCTTGAAATTAGTATATACAATTATCTTTCCCCTCCAAAGTAAACTCCGTTATCTTTACATATATGTACATGAATATAAATGTCAACAAATACATAGGTTATTAAAAATTAAATGAATATATATATATATGTATATAAATGAATCCTACCTTCTTAGTTCTAGTTCTAGTTTATCCGAAGCATTCCGTATGAGTTGCAGAGCTTCATTGTGCATAAGACCATGGGTAGGGTCACCGTTAATCCTGTCCACGTAATCCCCAACCTGAATCCCCTCGTTATAGGCCTTACTGTTCGGGTTAATCTGCAAGTATAAGGAGAGGAGCATATTGAAAGTATATCAATATATGCCAGCTTTTTACAAAATGACACAAAACCTTGAAAAAGACAATATGCTATCATGAAATTGATAGTGATATACGGTATTCATAGCGAAACAGTGACATTTAATTGACTAGAATAGAAATAATAGATAAAATGCTCAGCATCAGAGATAATGTGGTCAGACAAGACAGATAAATGTAAACAAGGGACATTTACATCCAAATATAGCTATCCCCGCTTCAGGAATTCCCTCATCCGCCATGCCTAGTCAGACCCTTATGCACTATTAATCCCGCATTAATCTCACATTTTGGGGTCACTGATCATCAAAGTGTTGACTCTGGGATCATTTTGTATGTTGACACGTTTACCCCCTGGCTATCATCCTATAGTTATTGTCCGACCATCCACGCATAACATATTTTAGCCAACTCTCCGGCCAATCCCAATAATTTGGGGGAAGCACCGAAAAATCTGGTCAACGGTTTACCACCAAAAAAATTCTTACATACACTATGGACGATGCACTGGGGCTAATGACATTTCACTTTAGTTTTAAGCTCCATGCTATAACAATAAAATTCATATTCATATGGGGATATGCAAATTTAAAAAACAAACCGTAATAATGGCCCATACAAACAGACACAATAAACCATCCATGTTTTTCTGCATGAATCTATAAAATATTGTTTGTAATGCTGGAATATTTTTTAGAGATGTTAATTTGTATTCTATTTGACAAATGATGTTAGGCAGTCCCTTGAAAAAAAACTTATCATCAGAAATAGGAATCATCTTGTGACAGTATATTTCCTTGCCAATGTACACATGGGCTTCGTTGTTAAGAATATGTGCGATAACAACAGAATACAGAGCCCATCACTACAGAGATAAATAAGTGACAAAAAAAACTACCACAACAAGGCATATTTTTGCTGGAATGCACTGAGATGAGAATGGGGCGAATTCCACGTGTGAATACGTCCACCTGTCCCAAACAGACACTAAATTGCCTCATGTCTCACACATTACAACACGGTTTCTAGCAGTTACAAAAGTTGTAACAACCCCACCCGGCATTCACTAAGGAGTTTAGTGATTCTCTATGAATAGAGCATTTCTATACCCTGGATTGAAAAAATACACATAATACTAAAACACTCGTACATTTTTCCTTGCCATATCTTAGCACTGTATTTGACAGGACAGTGACATATGGCCCCGACCCATGGCTGAACTAATGCTAGTTAAGTGTCATGTCCCTGTACCATACAATGTGATTCATACCATCAGAGGATGCCTATGATCAGTGAATAGTTACCAAGTGATCTGAAATACTAGCACAGGAAACAGCCATCATGTTAACACCAGTGTTGCTTCTCCATCAAACCAATGTTTATCAACGCCACGCAATGCAGACTAAAAACTAAAACTTCTGTCGGGATTAAACTTGGTCCGTATTTCAGGAACTGGTTAATTTCTTTTTTATCATTTAAAACGTGATTTCATGCTAGCTTTGTGAAAGGGCTCAGCTCCAGTGATTCCCCTTTATCAATACCATGTCTAATAAATGGACCATCAGAGGCAAAGATCCAAGCACGTAGGAGATTATACCATGGCTCCCAACGTCTTAGACATAAGCACATGAATAGCTTGAAGCTCCCTGCTGCATATACTTAGTCTGAAGAGTAAGATAATAGTTGAAACTGGCTTCAATCCATTCACTCAAAACGTCACCTCTGAACAGACATTCATAACTTTTTATCACAAACTTAACGCTCAAACTCATCCCATCCGCCAAGCGAGTTTCCTTGTGTATTTATCGCCAATCTGATTTGCGCCGAGCTCCTCTATTCCGCAAAGTCAATATGGTAACTTGATATATTGAGCTGGGTCACTCAAAACGCATCAATACCATCACAGCCATGGGGTACTTCACCTCGGCGACAATTTAGAACCCACGATCCCTGATCAGGATGTCTCCTGCATGGATTAATGATGACTGAGGAATGATAAAACTTTCCTTCCAATTTATCATTCCTATCACTGGTATTGGATCGGGAAATGGATCTTTATCCGGAGCCAAAGATCTCGAAAGACCAGATCCAAATATTCCAATTGGTGAACAACACAGAACAAAATGTTTCTATGAAAACGTATATACCGGTACACATAACTTAGAGAAACAATGTTCTGAGCTAGGCAGAATAGAAGCCTTTAAGGGAATCTGTTGTCAGGACACGGTCTGGTGGATACAGAAAGTATCTTTCACATCGATGTTAAAGGTCAAGCCGTGTGGTCGCCAAAGCAAACCAGAACAAGGGTTCACATACCATTGCCTCACACGAGATCCTGTCTTAATTTGCCGCGCCAAGCCTCTAATGGTACTTCACGCCCAGATAGGGTGCTAACATCAGGACTTGGATCTCGAGAGTTTGAAGTTAAATTACAATGGTTACAAAGAAACTGGTCGCCAGTACTTAAGACAGTCTATGTAGCCTCCTATCTTATAATATATCCTTAAAGGTAGTTACCATAGCCCCAAGAAAGAATGGCTTTGTATAAAATGTAGCTTCTAAAGACCCGAAAGATTGATACTCACATGTTAACCATGCGAATAAGTAGTATTTGAATACGGAAGTGTGAGGAACAAGAGGTCCTTCAAATGCAAATCATTTCTTAAAGACTCTTATTGATCCTCTTTATTGAACTTCTCTTTATGTTCTTATGAAGGCAAAGAAGACAATTTCAACCAATTATATATGTCTGTCTCTTCAAGCATACGAAGGGTGAGAAAGAACTTTGAAATAGTTTCATTTTATGGAAGCCACCCATGATGCGAGGTTACCAACCCTAAATAAGGTTACGAGTGAAGCAGAAGAGAAGGACACAATTTATAAATGAATACCTTAAATTCTGACCTGAACGATTGAACCGTGAAAGGCATTTGACATCAGGTGGTATAGATGACACCAATTACAAGAAACTCCCTAACCATGCCTGGGAAATCAGTGGCTAACCTTTTTACGGGAGGATTTTACCTAAGGGTTCCCAAGGAAAATCAATACTGATGCCAGAAGCAAACAAATTATCTTTCATTGAGAGATTTCTAACAGGGCTTGAGATAATTTATCATTTCCATGCGAAGGCAAAAAGTGTGTCAATGCACGGATGAAAGAGCTTGCGGTTAGAAAGCAGATTTTTCTTCTCATCACTCATTCTAATAGCGAGGAGGATGGATATTAATATTGCAGTTAACGCCCGATGCGGAGTTCATCGGGTATCCATGTTCAAAGCGTAGTTATATGAAATGTTTCGGATTAAGACTGATTTATTTTCTCCTTGCGTGACAGCAACATCAATGACTTGAGGGAGAACAAAACTGTCGGGCGCCCGTCAAGCATCACGGTCCGGACGCAGGAACCATCAACAGCACGATGGAAAGCATCTAGTCACCGGAGCGTAACATCAGCCCAAGTATGCAACTCTACATGCTCCCCCAACCAACACTTTCATTGCTACAACTGAGCTATTTGAGAGGATATGTTTTATAAGCTTATGATAAGTAGTAAGGGGACGATGCAATCTTGCACCCGGAAACAATGCATAATAATATCGAAAGAATAATGGAAGAGAGAGAGAGAGAGATGGAAGAGAGAGAGAGAGACAGAGAGAGAAGGGGGGGGGAGAGGGAGAGAGAGAGAGGGGGGGAGAGGGAGGGGGGGGGGGGAGAGGGAGGGGGGGAAATAGATGATAGAGAGACACAGAGAGAAAGAAAGAGACAGAACAAATTAGTACGTATCGCTAAAATTGGGAGTCAGAAATGATTTGGCCTCCCTCACAGCCTTTTGATTCAATATTTCGATGAGGTTATGATTCCAAGTTATAAACAATAGGCGTAAAATAGTGATTGATCATAAAAGTTACTTACGTAGCACTTATCGCCGTTCGTATTCATGATTCTTCCATAAACAGAATATGATATGATACGTAGATGATATTCCCAAAGCCAAAACAGACCTAATAGAACACCGCGAAATTATCTAAATAAGTGGCAAGGGTAGAATGTGAGTAATTTGCAGTACATCACACCATGCTTTGGTGTCCATAGCCGATTGCGCAAAACTAATAATGTAGGAATACACCATGTCCATAGAATATGCATTGTTGCATATTGATATTTCATACGGGAGCATTTTGGCGGAATATATTATACACAATATAGGAGATGGGGCCCGCATCTAGGTTAGAGCAGGAGTTACCTGGGTGTCCTACAAAGCAATATGGAGCATACCAGAGACACCCACACACGAGTGAAGTATTACAGGAATGACAGGGTTTATTCAAAGGCCACTCATGAGATCAGTCAAATATATAGAGCTACATAGACAGATGCTACAATATATGATAAGAATGTACCCTGAAAAGACAACGATTTGGAAACAATTGACCGATACGGGCTATGAATTTACTGATGGAACTAAGGAAGGGCATATTTCAGGGGGAGAATTAAAGCAGCCCATATTTCTAGATTAATTATAACACCACCAGCTGGAATGATTGAAGTCTCAGATTTTTATCATTACTAGAGCAGATATCCTGGTTATCAGAAGTTCGGAAAAACTGACGATTTTCGTATGGATATGATCTAGTCTGTAACAATGGGCAAATATTCTCCACCCCTGTTCGCATCGCAGTATGAGGGGGAATAACATTATGGAAATAATACAGCGGAAAGCTGGGATGGCACTGACTCATCAGCTCAAGTAATAGCCATTTCTGTTTCCGGCAGAGTAGCTTTTCTTTATGAAAGGTAGTGAATGATTGACGACTCGGTGAAACAGTATAACAACAGGGGCAACGCCTATGTTATGAATTATCAAACCAATTGGGAAAATAGTAGCCAACCAAGGTTTAAAAAATAGTAGTGGTGATAATTTACTGCGAATTAATACACCTGATAGGGTAAAAACTCATAACAATATTAATGCAGTAAAATAGTACTTGAGGCAAAAAGAAATGTAATGTTAGATTCACCATCAGGCATCAGGCATCAGGCATCAGAGACAATATGCTGTTTCAGATGACAGATTATACATTCGATAGTTTACAAAATCATTTAATATTTTGATTCGGTAAAACATGTGATTCAAAGGAGCGTAGAAGTTACAATGTAAAAAGGCTATTTTTTTTTTAATTTTCAAGCTACTGTGAAATCAACACTGAAACATACTTGAAATATTATTTGGATAACATTGCGCAATTCCTTTCGGTATACTGCTGCCTTTATAGTAAAAGGAAACCCCATCAATCTCGATTGAGCTGGCCCCTGACTGTAAATTTACCTACCACTTGTTAGAGAACCAAAGTCTCCTCCTTTTCTCCCTGACACGCTCGATCAAATGTGCGACAAGTTGAATAATGGGTGTTTAAAGGGAAACGAAAAGGGAGGCCATGAAAATGTAATTGATAGCCAGTGTGAAAAGAGATGGTAGAGTGGAGCTATAGACTTGGACCTCATCCAGTATTGATGTTTTTGCTTGAGTAGGGCCATGCTAAGCCTACCTGACACCCATTAGCTATCTGCCTCTACTCCAAGAAGGCACTGACATCCATAGGAATGGTTTAATTAACACCAATAATCAACCGTGAATCAAAATATTCAAGGGTTCGGGTCAGAAAATGATTTATAACCAACTAACCTAACCTTCCTTTTGTTTCTGCTTCCTTAACTCCATATTTGGAATTCGTAGTCATACGAACGCAAAGCAATTATGGGCGATAATTAGATTTGACAGGCCATTACCTGAAGACTGCCATTTCTATTACTGAACAAATTCCATAAGATCGGACTCAATCAGCCGGATCGTTACATGGACTTGATCATTAGGACCAGTGCTGGGTTCCGAGGATTAATCGTTTAATTGATTAATTAATTGCTCTGCAATCAGCAACATGGCAACTGGCAGAAACTATATCGCATATAATTATTTCCCACCAAGTCTTATCTACTCTGGATTTCACATTTTTCTCCGGAGACAAATTTGCCATGGCACAGCATAGGTCTGGAATTCTAGGTGGTGGAAAGGGATATACTAGAAATGAACACGATCAGCCAGTGGGGTTCCGGGAGGCAGGGATGTGTTATTGTTGGGGAGGTATCGCTCGTGCCATCCAATACAAAGTAATCCACGGAGGGAACTGGCCAGATTTCAGCTCTCAATCTTCTTGAGAACTCAAACTATGTCCAGGAGTTGGCAGTGTTCTACTGGAGGCTTTAAGACTGGCGTGTTATTGCTGGAAAGCCGAATAGGGTTACTTTTAAGATGATGGGGACGAGGATCAAGATGCCACTTTCAGAACTACAGTACTTCCGCCTTGACAAGAACCATGAGGGGCTATCAAATGTTCACATTTTGATATCTAATTAATCACACACGTCAGACACCAATGTCTGATGACAAAATTATTTTTTACAGAATTTAACAGAACTATCGAAATATTTCTACTTCTGGCCCATTATGTGTATAAATTAATGTTTAAAATATATTGTTTGGGGGAGGAGGGGGCGTATTTGCATGAGTCCACTCCAGCATCAAGTTATATGGTACAACATGTAGTGCTTGGAGTGGTCGAAAGCTGGAAGCTACTGGAGGCGTAACACCATCCCTAGGCCTTATAATCTATTAGACAGTATATACGGTACGTACTCTTACCGTTAGCTAGTTTTGGTACAGCACAAACTATTTCCTTAGGTCAGTTCAGCCATCTTACACCGTCCATGGGGATGACCAACTCTTAACCCAACACCGAACCAAGTCAGGGATAGGCTGGCAACACATAGGTTAAGTGTTTAAATTGGCCATGTTTGACATGACCCGACCCCAGCCAAGTGCACGCCCGAGAAATATAAATAAAAATCTATCAACAGCATAAATATAAACTATGATTAGAGGGATATTTTATGGTGGCCAAATCATCGGTGAGAGTGCAAGCCCAAGAGCATATCAGACCTCTTCGTCGAAAGATAGTTTCAAAATATGACAAAAAAGATAACGTATAGGAGAGACGATCCAATTGGATCTCGGGGTTGGCATGTGGTAAGGTTTGGACGCTAACACACGTGAGGTCCTTATTGTGTCATGTTCGATATAGTCTACATTAGACATAAACATGTATGACATAAGTGAGAACATGGGAGATGTCATATTACTCCAGGAGCGTACCTCTAATTAGATGTTGCCTCACGCAATTTCTATAACTTGTATGTATCATGATTTATAGATTCGCCACATTGCCATGACCCATTTGAGGGTATTCATTTTTTTTAAATTATTATTACTTAAGGCCGTACATGGTGAGGAAAGAATCATCGCGACTTCTTTTGAGCAAGCGACAACCCATTTTTAAGGGAAAATTGGAAAAATTGATAGCGCTCGAAAGGAACGTAAAACGAATTTATCACACAATTATATGGAATTTTGCCCTTCTTCACGGTTCCGCAGAAGCCTATGACACGCAAGACACGCCACCATTCAATAAATACAACGCGCATTGCCTACTGGAGATCCACACTAAGGAAATACCAACAGACACACAATACAACTATAAGCGTTCATGTGGAATGTTTGCACAGGAGCTTTGTCCATGTGAAGAAGAGTATAGCAAGGCAGACAATTCAGACCACTGGCACATTCCTCCAATAGTTACATACAGATAACAATATCATATTAAATCCCATTCATAAGAAGAGTTCCATTAATGGAGGACGTGGGAGTGGCGGCGGTGATGTGTGTGTTGGTGGGGGGTGGGGGGTGGGGGGTGGGGGCAGAGCGAGAAGTCTTGAGAATCAATGATATGCCACTGAGTCAAAGATATTGTGGCCTGAAGGTGTCGGGGAATATAATGATTTATCTCCCCCACCCTCCCTCACTGCGATTATTATCACTGCACCTCTAGCCAGCGTCATGAGACTTTCAGCCAAACGCACCGCTTGGCATTATCCCTGGTGAATCATTCTAACCTCGGCAATCACCCAAATCTGGACGAGGTATGATCGCTATGGGATCTTCGCCGACCTCTGCTCCACCTATTAATACAAGCCAGCCTTTCTATTATATCACTGGATATTGACAGATTGGGGGTTTAAGGTTAGGATATAAGCGAGTGCCTGGATTCAGTAAAGGGCATGGACCCCTGTTTCCATTCTTGTGACACCGTTTCTAGTACTGTTGCTCGATAAAAATGGCAAGTGGCTGTCATTCCCTTGGATTTTATAACAAATAAATAATATGAATTAAAATATTACTTTAAGTTTTAGAAATTTGATGTTATCTACTGACCCCCGTTTGATATTGTAATTTGCGATACCTCTTCAATCATCCAGCTTAATAATTACAATACAGAATACACCCTGTATTACTTGATTGGGTACACAGCGTCTATCATACTCAGGGATACCTGGAAGACCTGAGAAATGAATATTTCACAGAAGGAGCTAAAGAGAGGGCTAAGTTGTAGCTTCTCCCCTTTTTCCAAGTCAATGTAACTGTTATTTGGAAATAAAATTGATACATACATACATACATTCTCAGCCAAGTGTCAACTGTACATAGTGATTATTGCCTTAATTGGCCAGCCCATGTTTCAGAGACAGCTCCCTTATAATTGGCTCTGTCTAGTAAAGTAGAGATCACATGAGGCGTATAGGTATCAACTTATTTCTCTTGTCAATCTTGCTGACAGGGGCATGGAAGTTGGCTTAACTCACTATAGATTCGCGATGGATATGATATCCTAGACTTAGTATATTATATAAATAGATCAGGACTATCAGATGTAGTTGTACTATTTTCATACCTAGCTCCATAATACCCCGCCAAGATCTCCCTCCTATACTGTCCACATGAAGCTGATTATCAATACACTTGGTAATAGTTCAGCCAGGTTTTTGCAATAGTTAGTACCTCTTTGTAAATAAATACTGTGTGTTTAACGTGCTTGAAGCACATGAGAACCAATAAAATAATGACAAATCACATAGGGCTGCTTACTTTTTGGTCGTTAGGTGAAATAAAAATGTTATTTTCATAAATCAGCACTGGGTTTAGGGAATACAAATTAGGACAAAGATCTATTAGTCGATAAAAAGACTTTCATGGACTATCTAATCTATATACCAGGTGAGCCTTCTGTCAGTCTTTTGTCAACAGGTATGCCAACTAATAGAAAGGTCAATAATTTCCAGAGTAGATCAGAGTCATGAGCGAGAAACGTTAACAACCTGAATCAAGTGTGGCGGCGTCTGAAAAACATCTTTGAAAGATGGTGCGTTTTTCTGTAATTGTTTAAATATCTTATTGGCCTTAAATGAAATAAAAAGTTACATAAACTTAAGATGAAGTTTAAGTAACTTGACATGGGAGAATTTCCCTGACAAAGTATTCATATTGAGCAGCTATTATAAGACTCTTCAGCTGGCAAGCCAATTCATAACAAGGAATCATCATAAAACCTCAGAGTGTATTACATAAAACAATAGCATTCAATTCCCTTTGGTCGCAGACATGACAATGTCAAATCATGATAGCTCATGATAGCCCATGTACTCAGTTAGCCCGACTCGCTTCTCCTGCCAGTTGACGTATCATATGCCAGACCGCATTCACTCCAGTGACAGGAAATCCAGGCTTCTACATTGGATACAAGAATGATACATATCTGTGCACGATGGCATCACGTATAGCGCGCTTTATGGACTGAACAGGTACACTCAGTGTCATATATACAGAGTTCGCATGATAACACGCAACTCAGAGCACATAACACTCATACATATTTGCTTTATAAGTTTGGCTCTGAAAGTTTAACTGTCCGAGAATCCTCAAACGAAAGGAGGGTTTAATATCACCACTAGTCCGCCCTCTCCACACGAAGCATGTATGCGGAAGCATGAATATAATCTGCTTAAATCCAGCAAGGCCTTGTCGAGATTGACTGGTGAATCTCCTTTCCGATTTTGCTTCTAGGAAGATCTAGAGCAGGGGCTTCTGAAGTTGGAGGGAATACTTGAGACGGGGTGATAGATATTCACTCTGTTGACAGAACTAATAAGAGGCATGATGGTCCTTATATTAATATAGTATACAAAGCTAATGTTAAGGCACACCACATAGTCCACTGTGTTCAGACCCATGTGTTACTTTTAACACATACCATGCAATTAGGAACTCCTACCACTTGATTAGATACGATGGGGACCTCATTCTGGTGTGGCGATCAATTAAATTTGAGAGAAAACACAGACAATTGAGCCAGAGATCAAAACAAGGAAAAGTGGAAAAACTGCGCACTCAATTTCCCAACGAATGGGCGAATTGTTTAAAAGGGTATAATATTGAATATTGCAACAGTAGTAGAAGGGATGGAACTTAATAATTGGGGTAAATCACCAATGTCTCCATGGGAAGAAATAGGAAAGTAAGCAGCAAAAAAATATCGGTACATTTTTTTATAAATAAATTGGTGTTATATGGTAAATGTATAAACTTGCGCTGGAGAGTGAAACCACAGATCAATAGATTCTCGAGGTATTTAAAAGGGATACTTAGTCCTGTGGCCAGATGAAGGATACATTATAGATAAGGCAGGTCTTTCCATCACATACACCCTCATGATTGTTAGTCCCAGCCTCCATAAACACTGGTATAATCATCCCTAGGCTACCGAGTCATCACTGACTTAAAGTGGGCAGGAAGGAAGAAAAAACGCGATGTATATCCAGTACATAATCCCACTATTAAATCTCTCCTTCCGTCGCGGAGCCCATTTTTTAAAGCTAACCTCTAGCTAGACTCGGATATAACACTGATTCCCATTATAGCTAAAAAAAAACTAGAATAGGGTGAGATCCGACAAGAAAAAGAAGTGGTAAACAATGTATATATTTATGCATTCCATGTCCTCGGGTCATACCCGTCCGCCTTGTCATACAACCTAACTGTATATTAATGGCAAGGCCAGGGAGGTCAACCAGGAAAAAGTGCCTCTGAATTATGATAACAAGATAAACAATCCCAACGAGGAAATGGCAATTAAGAGCTCATTTTCTAGAGTGACCCAGGGCATTTTTTTAAACAAAAAGTAATTTGATACGCATGTACCACAAACAATTCCCTCAAGCTTAGAATTTGCCCCATGGTTTATGGGTCATATCAGTAATGTGTTGCCTTTCGATTCACCTGGTCACTGGTTATTATCGACTGACAACTGTATAGGGGCGCGTATCAATAGGGGCAGACTATGTAGAAACACAAATCCACTCTGTAATATTACAATGGCTGTGTCAACGGGCCGACGACTCCCCATCCCTAAACCAACGTTGGAATGCTTAGACACAGAGAGACATTAAATGTTGAAGTATGTATTGCCAAGTCCAATACAATTAATCACTGGGAAGTATTTGATCTCAGGATGGGAATGTTTCAACTATTTGCTTGGTACGGGTCCTACCTGGGGTGGGATGGTACTCCTTCTGTGGTACAACCACTAATACCTGTATGTACCTGATAAGTTTACGATGGGATCTCCAATGGTACAATCCGTTATCTCAATACTGATGGCTACTTCAAACGATGTCGATGGTCAGTGAAGGGTCATTCCAAAAAGGTCAGTGTTTGCGATCAGCGAGGCCAAAATCGGTGGTGAAAAAATTCCCGTTGGCAGAAGCACGAGCGCCTATAGCCGTGTGCAGGTAGGGAGGCCAGAGCAGCCACTATGGTTGGTTGGGTCCCGCGCCAACAACTCGAGGGATCCACTGGATCTCTGTATGATTCTGGTGTGTTTACTGTTCTATGACAAGTTTACAATAACAGAGGCCTACTAGATATGCTGTAACACGGTAGAGGAGCTTAGCGGTGGAGATATCTCTCCCGACCTATTGATAAATACGTTGGGTTGTTGTATTCAAGAGGTGCTGATATATCCCTGACACAACACAATGTCATCGTGCACATGTAGAAAAAATCCTCACAGAACATGATAAGTTGTGTATTAAGTAGTGGGCGAATAGAATACACAGACCCATAGATATTAGCAGATACACAAACGATACAAAGGGGCCAGTATAATAATAATTAAAAATATCAATTTTACCACTAACTTTAATTTGTATATATCATAGAGACCAATATCATTGTGTCGCCATGTGTCAAGCTTAGTCTTCCTACAGCTATAGCCTATACTAAATACCAATGACCAGAAGTTCAGGTAATTAAGCGCCTGAGTTGCATGGGCAATACATGATGTGAATACTTATGTAAAGAACAGAGTATGCACACAAATCTTGGCTCTTGAGATGAGGCAATAGGTCTACCACTCTTTATGCAATGGGTCAGGCGTGATGCAATCGTTGTGATCCCTGGGAACTTGGATTTCCATACCAAACCAGCCACATGGAAAAAAAAGTTGAGCACGAACATTAACCAACCTGTTGTATATTGTATCCGTGTGCGTGAAAGGGAGAAAGCGAGTAAGTTGATGGAGGAGGAGAGAAAGAAGAGAGTAAGACAGAGAAAGGATAAGAGTAAACAATCGGGAGGATTATGGACTGGGAAAGACGAAGCTCCAGGGTTTCTTACTAAGCTCTTGATCCTCCAGGATCATAAATACATAAACAAGTGGACCGCCTAGCCAAGGCCCCTGACAAAAGCTTTCGTAGGGATTAGAGACCCGTTACCTTGATCATAACTCAATGAGTTCCTCAGATAAATTCACGATCACAAATCCCTCGGGAGACTCGAATCCTATAATCAATACAATTGTTCTGTTAGGAACCTAGAAATCTCAAGCAGTAATCATAGTAATTGTGCATGTCATAATTGACATCTATGACTTTGTCATTAATTAGAAACAATAATAAACATCACAGGGCAGAGCGATCGTGCCTAGAGTTGTCAATTAATATGAGTGTGGTCGTAAATTCTTTTATTATGTGTGGCAACGAGGGAAGATGCAATTGATGTCAACGACCGAATCTAAAGAGCCATGTTGTATGGACATCACGAATAAGATGTGATATCAGAATCGGCTATAGTATAGCATTGTTCTCGTTTTCAGTCTTTTAAAGAACCCAAAATTGTAAACCAATAGTTGATCTAAGCAGTAAGATGAATAACGCCTTCCTAACACATAGGGGCGTACTAGTGTCGTTTGTAAGAAAGAGGAGTCGGGCCATGATAAGGCCATGAATGATTTTTAGAATGGCTTCAAAATGATGGTTGAGGTGCTAAATCGAAGAACATATACAGTTCAAATATGTACAAAAGCTTGGCAATGATCACCAAATTATATCATTAATTCTGATCGATGAGGTTTACTGCACCGAAGTCATCCAATATTCAGTTATTGCAGACGGTAGTATAACGAAGTATATGGAAAGACACAAGCGAGATGGGGTTCACAATATATCAACAGTAAATGATATTACTGAAATACCAATGCACTTCAACGCGTGTCCCACATCTGTATAACATCTATATCATCATCACAGACCAAAACGAAGCCTTCGACTTTAGTGACCCGGGTGTCACCAAACAATAAAAGTTGTGCGATGAATTTAGAGCATAAAACTGCGTGTGTATGATGTTCTGTTTACCTTGTAGACCATGTCGGGCTGGCACTGTGCCAGACTTGGACCCTCTCTTGTAGTACTAGTACTTGGTCACTGCCCGGGCGGCTTGGAGAGGAATGGAATGTGAACTATGGCGGTTAATTTTAGTATAGACACAGATTTACTATAGCCCTTACGACGACAAACCCTAACACGTACACATGAAGCAGGAAAATTAATCGTCGTCTCTTTTCTAATGTCCTTTTTGGCAAGGATTTGCGTGGTCAAGCATGAGCGCCCATGTCCCTCTACCTAAACAAAAACAACCAGGCAATAGCCACAGCCCGTTCACTAGACTCCCAGCGCTTGCAATGTTATTGTTTTCCTGATTAAATGTCCCGTTTTCTAATCTAGACCGCCAAAAGTAAATACTTTATACAACGAATCAGAAGCAGAATCCTGTCAAGCTATTGCTAATTGCTGCGGCGAGGTCCCTCTAAACCGCAACAATATTCCTTATTAAACCAACGAGTTCTGTTGTAAACTCGTTTATTAAACCAACTAATAGGTCCATCGCATCGGGGAGGAGAAAGTAATTCCTCATTAGAGGACTACCATCGATATTTATCCAAGAGATACTGAGAGATAGTGTAAGAATATAATAGGGGATATGTTCATGAGATAGTGAGAGGGGGGAGTGAGAGGGGGAATGATGTAACATGAAGTCAGGTACGAGAAATGGTCTATTTTGTAGAATACATCATTGCAACTTTAGAGGCAATATTTCCCTCTGGTTTCACAAACCTGGAAACATCAATACATCCGATATACAGCCAGTATACAGTGGCAATATGTGGATTTAGACAGCGCCAGATACACCATGGAGCCATTCTGGATCCCATTAGGAATTTGATGATATAGAAACAGCTGGCACTAATACTGAGTCCATACCCGACTTAATCCCATACGCAGGATCCCAAATACCAAACAGCATAAAACGGCGCTAGAAGTTTACCCCGAGAAGGGTACGGGCAGGGATTGATGGGTTTATAACTCAATAATCCCATCGCCACGGACTCGGGAGTGCTGATGATAATTAGGAGAGGAAAGGGGTTTTTTTTGTGTCTTATCAGGTGCAGAGCACCGCATTGTCAAAGAATGGGGCCAGAATTCTACCACTATATAGGCTGATCAGCAATATACCTCATTAAATTGCATTAGTCCAAGACAAGTAAATTAGATTTATATATAGCTTGCTTAGGATATCCCAGTGGATTCCACTGATATCTTTCATTGGGAACGTCCCTGTCATTAAACGAACCAGGTGCTTGTGGAAATGTTTACAGAATCCCCCAGATCTTTTCCCAAGCCAGCTTTGAGTACACACAATAGCACTGCATATTTACCTACAGATCAAGTCAAATAAATATTGCCAGAACATTTTAGAATCCACATTGGGCAGAGTGTGTATATATGGGGGTCATACTATAGAAGTTTACCCATGAAATGATGGAGAAAAAATAAACATCTACTTCAGAGGGATATTGCACTTGGAAACACACAATTGACTCCCAGGCTTATCGACAGCAAACTTAGAGGACACACTGCAAGAGTGGCGTCCCGTTCGGCTTAGAGAAGTCAGATAGACAGTCTCTTGGAATCTATTGATCTCAATAGATTGGAGTCAGGCGTGGGCAGGCAGAAGGACAGAGAGATATGTATGTACGTGTATACATATAGTGAACGGTAGTAGGGCCATAGCTACTTGCACAACAGTCTCCAAAACCAGGCCATATTCATCGATCCCAATACTTGGGTCTGCGAGGGGGAAGGTGCTGCTGAACCCAGTGAAATGAATGAAAAAAAGAGCAAATTTGTCAATAAAAACATGGGAAACTCATGTATAAGTCATGATAAGAGAGGGATGGGAAGTATGGATAATAGGCATTCGGTTTTTCTACCATGATTATATATATATATATCATTGATCAATGGCAACCGCATACTGAGACAGTAACCAAACAAACACAGTAGTACTTGCCCCTTGCAGCTATACTCGACTAGACAAGAGTTTATAGCAATGCACAAGACCCCAGTTTGCGTTATGATCTACCTATATATCTTCCTTGTATGTGACTCCTATGGATACAGCAGCTCACAGGTATTGATTCACGCCTAGTTCTTTCCAGATCCAATACAGGCAGACGACCGCCCTATCTGATCCCCGAGCGCTTAAATGCTTTAGAGTCGCTATCATCCCTATCAGACTCGTGGGATTGAAGAGTGCTCTGTCTGCCCTGGCCAGCTCCCAGCGACTCAGAGAGCTGCTCAAACAATGAAAGACACAGAGCAAGAGGTGGAGTAGTAAGAAAGAGACACTGCAGATGGGTTGATCGTAGGTGTATATGAGTTGTCTAGAGAGTATATCAGACGGCCCATATCTGATTCTGAGATGGTATTATTACTCCAAAACCAACAAAAACATTGTAGTGTACAGATAAGACGAGGCTGTTATCTCTAGGGCCAGCTTAATCAAACAGGGGACCATACAAGGTCACTATGGGCTTGTTGACACACTGACCCCTGTGACCTTTGACTCAAAGAGAGCATCTCTTGAAAAGATAAATTAAATTCTACCTAAGCAAGAAAAGGTTTACATGCAGATTTTTGTTAAAACATACCAATTTGAATTCAATAAAAATCATCACTGTCTGTATTTCAAAAGTACATTACATTCATAAGGAATAAATTAATACATGAAATACGACAAATGAAATTTTTTTAATAAGAATGTAAGAAAAGAAACTACTTTAAGGCGTATAAATGATATTTAGAAATTGTGTATGATGTTTTTTAACACAGGGACTGAGCACTAGTTTTGGGGCACATAGCCGATGGTGTGCGTGCGTGTATGTGTGGATTAATTTAAAGGTAAATACCAGTGTTCACTTAAAAAATTAATGAATCATGGAATTTTCTTTAAACTTTGGATTTAGAAAGAACATGGTTCGGGAAACCCAAAAAGCCCCCAAAAATCATATGTCATTGGATTAGTTTTTATTTCAGGGACCACTGAAATTTATTACTGTTCACTATAGAAGTCTATGGAAAAACGGGTATTTTCTGCATTTTCCCCAATAGCATATGATTGAATCATATGATTTTCTTTAAAATCTGCATATACATTGCTGACATGTTATTCTACCCTCCCAATTAAAAAAAATAAGGTGTCATTGGGCTAAAAAAAAAGTTATTCAGCTAAACTTGTATCACAATGAGGTTCCCCCATTGAAAACAATAGTGAAGGGAAGTAAACTTCACTCATCCCTAAAACACAAAATAATATGATAATATCCAGTTTGTTTGGCATTTTGTATTCCCCCAACCATGTTCTTTCTCAATACAAAGTTTGAACAAAATATATTTAATTCTATTGTTTCATGCATTAGTTCCTTGAATTCCCGCCTGCTGCAGTGCTGACAACACTGGTATTTATCTTTAAGAGTTTGATTGCCAAAATATTACCAATATTCATAAATATTATTTTCCCAGACATTAGATCTATCATATATTTTTTGCTGACTTGGAAACAACCCCAACCTGACATTAGACTAAAACCGTGGGCCCGGAAACCCTAAGCAGGGCACTGCCCGCACTGCCCCCCCCCCCCCCCCCCTGCATGGATAGACAGGAAGACCCATTCTACTTCCTGTTTCCAAGCCTTCCGGCAAGTGTTTTCTTTGCAGCAAGTGATACATAAAACCTTCAATTGTCCTCGGGAACAAACCACTGCAGCATATCCACTGGTATGCGTCTTAATTGAGGAACTCGCATAGATCCCTTTGCACATAAATATTATCAGCAGGTTTTGTCAACAATTGTTAATTGACTATCACTGGTCCTCGTTAAGAGGAGAATGGAGGTTTGAAGGGTGGCTACAATGCGACATTGTGTTAGGGTTTGTTTTACAAATGGCACAAACTTACGCAGCCACGAGCCTGTCTATTTTTGTTACCAGTAAATAAACATCCAGCTCGCACAGTGGAAGAGCGGGAGCTCCTCCCAGAAGTGGTACCAGACTGTTCACGGTGCTTCGGTATACACTAATGGTTGTAAATGTTACCTTCAACAGTTACCTTTCCCATTGCCACTCGTATTCTCCATTAATCACCTAATGTCTTGGGTAAATGTAATGATGACAATGTGAGGGAAATACAATAGCGGTCATCAGCCACATAATTCAATGGTGGACGTTGGAAATTTGCTCCAAAGAACCAAGAGATCACACGAACCTATCATGAGAAACCCAGATTATCCATGAACCAGTGAACGACAGAAAGTGCGAAGTCAAACAAATCGCGGCATGGCGCGCGATACTCGCAACCCATTAGACGTGATCCCCGGCGGAGCGAGTCGCGACGAATCCCACTCTCTGCACGCGCCAACAACGCCAGCTGCGTCCGCAACGATAAAAATGTGTCTGACTTGGTGAAGATCCCCCCAATCTTATTAGTCCCGACAGGTTGATTTTAATGCATCTTAAGGGCGGGAGAAAATCAATGCAGGGGATGAAAGCATATTACTTCATCTGGTGATTGAATGCCCCCAGCTTATCCCTGGAAGTGATGGCTCCCAACGGTACACAAGGTATTAAACTTCTCCCTATTCTCACAACTTCCCAACTGGCTCGAGTCATGTTCAACATACCAAGAGGTTCGCCTGATTGTAATCGATGCCCAGCATTCAGCTCGCTGCGAGTTGCTGGTAGGGCGGAGTAATGCAAATGTATCGCCCCAATATGCTACTAACCTACATGTCATTAGTAGCCTCTCAAAAACATCCGTCAAAGGGACTGTGGGAAAAGCTTTGTTGGACCCTTTCTCCTCATGACTCATTGCCGACGCTCGTTTAGTGTGGGGTAATTGGCGCGCGTTAGAGAGTAGAGGGAAGAGCAGGACAAATATTAATAAGTAAACACAAAACTGATGAATGGCACTCATGTCATTGCTGCATGCCGTGGCAGGCTTACTGCCCACTAGAGGCGCAGATTTCACTGAGTCCCCAAGCGGTCATTGTTACCATAAAGCGAGGGAAAAGGGAGGGGTCACTTGGACGTTAGTGGAGAGAATGAGTTAGTGATTCAGCCCGTGTGAGCGAGGTCAAAAGTATACCTCTCTGACTTCTGGGGCCCTTCCTAATCGCATACACGCGATACATGCCTATAGAGACTGAAATTAAATAATGAACCACGAGCAAAGTTAGTTCTAGTGAAAAATATTCGGTCTCATTCTGAACCTCAAACAACCTTTCCACTTGGCCCGGACATGTATCCACAGAACGGCATACGTGCCAAGGATTTCAAATACATGTTTGAATAGATTACAGACCACTGGAACTGGAGTAAGGTGGCACATGGCAAGTATAGCAACCCATGATACCTATCTTGTATCTATTTATTTCAATCTGCAATCTCAGCAGATATCTCTTAAGTCAGAACGATCCAGACATCTCCAGCGCTATTTGAGCCTTCTGGAGTTCTTCAAAAGATTCTGGCTTGACGACTTAGGAACGAGGAGGGAAGTTATATGAATTTTCTGTAGCATGGTGTGAGGTTCTGATCTGAGAAACTGTCCGCTGGAATGAGGTCAGTGTAGAGGATGAGGAACCCCTGAGTCTGATGGTAACAGGCACTGATTGGGTCCAGATGATGCGAGCCGCTCATGATGCTATTTATAGGACAAGTGCTAGAGTTCTGATCCCCTCGCAGGCCCTACGCAAGCTGCCACACAAGAGGCGAGGCAACTTCTATCTGGAAAGTAACGCGAGCGGAAGAAAATATTCCATGAATTGCATGCGATTTCAGTTTCTAACGTTAAGTACTGATCTATAATAGAAAGCAGGCATTTTTCAACAGTTACATCATGATGGAAGTGTCAAGTTCCTGGGTTATGGATTATATAACTTGTCCGAATAAGGTGTTTAAGAGAATAGCCTTATCAAAGCGATAGGGCGGCAAAAATAAATGACTTATACAGCCCGAGGTTATAACCATTGACAATCATGTTAGGTATGGAAAAGTAGACCTATACATGGAAGTTCATAAATTTGGTAATCAATAAGGCCTCTTTGGTACTGGCGGTAAAGCCAGGATCTATTAACAAGTGCTATCATATAGCTGCCTGTATCAAGGAATAGGCTCAGAATCTAGATGGCGACTAGCCGCATAAAAACTGACAAATATCGCACAACACAATTAGATATGACTGGCGCATATATCTGTAAACCGATAAAAGTGCAATATCACCGGCGGTCAGCCAAATGTTCGGGCAACAAGTATACTGGTCAACAGGACTATGTGGTGCAAATACGCAGTATTATAGGTCACAGTGTTGTTAGGAGGGGCCCACGAGGCAATTTTGTGTGATGTATTCGGTATTTCCTGAAGTATGTGGTTGAAGGCAGTGCGCAATACCAGAATGGTGCAGGCATCATCATCAATCTAATATAACTCGGCCGTCCCCATGGACTAAGGTGGGCGTCACCAAACTCCCAATGTCTATACTACTACCCCCAACTCCTGGTTTCTGAGTGGACAGACCACAGACTGCCCCTCGCTCCCATACTAAATTGCAATCATAAAGCCTTAAACACTCGCGGTGCATAACGTCGTATTAAGGGTCTAGTCCACTAAGCCGATTCTCATGCGGTTCTCACGGAATTTAGTGCAAAAGAGTCCTCTGCGGTGCAAAATCGCATAAGCATGCAAAATCGCATGTAAATGTTATGCCCTAAATGAATAATAATAATAAAAAAGAATCAGCTTAGTGGACTAGGCCCTTTATACTGTCAACAATCCATTCCAATTGAGTAGATGTAAATTACCTAATACATTGTCCTATGTATACGCGCTCTCGGTCGATCGATGTTCATTTGAGTCAACCTGATATCTCCCACCATACTTGAAAAATAGCATGATTTTGCTAAATTTAAATCTACATCAAACAGTGCTCTCAGTAATACAAAAGAGGTACTTTCCCAATAGTCGTATATACCCCAATATTTTCCAAAGTAAAGGATTTGTACTTTTTAGTTGCTCTGCCTCTTTGGCGTATGTTACAAAGAGCCCTTGGAAAACATACCAGTGTTGCACATGCGTATATATGGTATTTATCCTCTCCTGATAAGAGACAATAAAGGTCTAAAACTGTATTAAACAGAAAAGGAAAATCACTACCAGTTCCAACCGATCCATATAATACAAGTGATATCCATCTAGTATGGCACAGACCAAATGTAGGCTACACAGCTACACACAGCCCAATGTCCTGGATGTGTTTTTTGGTATTTGAGTTTACACTTATCATATTTATTGCTATTTTTCGCGAGTCTCTGCATCCTTTGATCCCCACTACTCCACCCATAACACCTTTGACAGGGAAAAACACCTACTCTGTCCAAACCTCTCAGAGACAAAATAATCAAAATATCGATTCCCAATCTCTTTCAATGCCGTTCAACATTATCAGACATCATTTCTTCCCCCTCTCAGCCTTTCTGCTGACGTCCGCGGCGAGGGAAGCAAATTTAACCAATGAGTCTCGCTCCCACACAACTTCAAATCATTGGAATGGACACGAGTCACAAAGGGCCAAGAAATTAAATATAATGCTCTGCTAATCAATTTGATCTGTTGGCATAACGTGATTACATCGGGCGATCGGCCACAAAGACATTGTATACATTCAGTGGAGGAGTGGTGGTGACAAGAATATGGCCAATTTGATGTCACAGGGGACTGGCACGACCTGTTCCGCCTTCCTGCCCCTGGCTGCAATGAGTGACGGGCTACAGTCCCAAGACACAGGAACCCCTAATTATATTGACCACTGGAGGCCTCCGGCTGACTGCACCCCCTTCCTCAACGGTATGCCACTGAGTAGAACTGCTCATGAGTCGGCCAGATCTGGACAAGAGTAAATGTCCACAACCTCCTGGCTGGTCCCACACTTGTCCCTTCTCTCCTCCCAGAAGACAAATCCATGAGTCGTACTCCAGACATAAGAGCAGAATGATGTTTAAAGATAGCAAGTAATGCCTGGGAAGATTTCAAGTAGTTCTTCAAGATAGGGGTATTAAACAGGAATGCATTTTCTAGACATTGTTTACAGTCTTCAGTTTACAGTCTGGCTAGATTGTATTGGGAGATTAAGATATAACTAAATGCGAGCTGCATATGCGGCAACATATTCACAAAACGCAAGTGGCTTTTGGTGAATGTCTTTCACAAGTGCCGAAGGCATGCATGAAAGACATTCACCAAAAACCATGAGCAGCTCAAGTTTAGTTCTATTTTTATGCCATGATATATTTTTAAGCATTGTTTGATCATTAATTACCTTTAGTTAATGACTCGCAACCCTCCGACTCAGCAAAAGCAAGCGCCTACAGCCGAGCGTCATGAAATGAGGGTCATTGATTGGCGCAACTACATTTATGCAACCAATCAAAATAGCATAATAAATTTATTGCATTCGAAAGGCAGCCCTCACTAGTGAAATGTACGCATGCATATGCCACGGGCTAATTTGGCCCTCTTATTGTGGATACGCAGACCTATCATGGCATAAACACCGTCAAACAATGGTGGGCAGCCTATAGATGCGATTTAACGATGAAGACTGACAGACATAGGGATTATACTTAAGCCCTTATCACGCCATATCCGTAGTCATGTCAATCATAATGCACTAAGCTTTTATCAATACATCATTTTATTGATTACTATGGTGTTTTTTTTGCTCTTGAAGAAGGTGGAGGATTGTTGGCCCCGTTTAACAGATTACGAAGGTGTATATACATTTGTGTGTACTATGATGAAAACAGCAGCTATTGGGAGTGAGGATCTTCATATATATATGCCACATATGTAATATATTAATTTGGCAATATGTAATAGGGTGGCGATAAAGTACATACATGCACATAATACACAACCCAATTACCCCAACAGCTGTTCTGGGGAGACAATAAAGAATAATAACACAGGTCCTAGGGCAATTGGAGGGCGTACTGACCGATACTGACCAATATTAAGCGAGCCACTACAGACCAGATGGTGATGTTTAGCCCTTTGTAAACATAACTCACCTCAGACCTATATCAATGTATAGGTAAGGGATGCTGGTACCTTTCTCTTGAGTACTCAATGAAGCTCTGCTATCCAAACGTCTCCTTATAACAACACTTCAATTCAATGCTCTCATCTGGCGCATCCCAGGGTTGATAACTTCAAGATGGCCAAAGAGTAGTGGGTATTATAGTGAGTGGAAATAAGACCTACCGCTGCCACAATTCGTTTTTCCACAACTGGTGTGAATTGTAAGTGCTGGGACTACTCACCTTGTACATTCCTCCAAGTTTATTCAAGATCTCTAACTTCGGGTTTTATAGTTCACCAGCCATAATTAGACCTAGCAACAAGCATATAAATATGTGTTTTGCTTGAGGTACCTAGTCCAGGAATAGCAGATACATACACCAAACAGCAAGGAAAATATCATGAGACCCAAGGGCCTTCTGTATATTCTACCCAAGTCAATATTGTCGAATCATCAGGCAATACCGTAGTATTCACCAACAATAAATACAATACGTACAGCCAACTTTAGTAGAGAACTCTGCCAGGCATAAGCTAAATATATTGCGCTTCCCCCTATTTCACATCCAGGATAAAATGAAACAAAATGTATGGGAATTGATGATATGAATCAGCTGGTTGTGGATGGACTATAGGAGCAGAGTGAACTACGCCTGACAAGTTGTGTATAGGGGTTTTTATACCAATACATGTGTTTGGTTTGAGATGAGAGGTCGTGCTGGGAGCGGGAATATATATGCCTAGTCAGGGGCCATCGCAATTACAGAGGAGAGATGGATATTTTGTTTAGTTATTACATCCCCCAATGCCACAGCAGAACTTAACCACTGGTGGTGTTTGGGTCACGCCTCCTCAAAACATAACCACAAATTACTGAATATCCCAACCACCACCACCACCACCCAACAACAACAATACAAAGGAACAACAACACACTTGGTGGTGACATGCGGGTCGAGCACTGACCCCACTCTACACAACCTACCAAACCACACAGATGACCGCTGGTCAAAACAAGAAGAATGTAGAGCATGTGATGCATTATTTCATTGCTCTCATCACGCAAGTCTTACGTTAGCCTTTAGTAGGGACGATGATGGCCTGAGTGAGGCCCTGATTGCCCCGGCGAGAGCCAGCTCTGGGGGAAAAGGCCAATTTGTGGTCGCTTTTTATGCGCATCAAGCGCTCCTTTTGAAGCCCGTGGCCAACTGGGGTGAACAATGAGGAGCCCCTACGGACTGTTTTCTTGGACGCTAAGGCCTCCCAGCTGCGCTCTTCTTTTCTGCTCAAATATTTGAATCACGTAGAATGAGCGGTGTTAAACTGGCAACCTAACGCCTCGGTATTAAGGGTTTGTTGTTGAGGTCTCCGCGGTCTTCGACTGCTTCTCCCCACTCCCTTGAACTCTCACTCCTCATTCTGAAAGGCTGATAAGCAAGCATGACACGACCCTCATAACATAGCTTGAGGACGATGGCGGGTCATACTCATAGAGCCTGCCACAGTTCGAGGGTTTCCCCTTTTTAACCACCAGAGGTATGCTAACCTGTGTCCCACAAAGCTGGAGAAACTTTAACGTAGAGAGGTATATTGCAGGCAAATCAACTACATGCATAAGTTTGGCATCACCGGTCCCTTTCACTCTTTCTACTTCTCAGATCATCCCCCTAGTCAGTCTAGTCGTTGCCCCATACTGGATCTTAGTAGTCTTCTCCCACTCCTAGCATTTCGTCCCAGCCCACACCATCTCCCACCCGAGTAGTGTAAAACAGGCAATACATCGCACCACAACAACCTATCAGACTAGAGGCAACATTAACATACAATCTTAAACGGTCGCAAACAACTGTCAAGTCGGTTGAAGCAATATAACAAAGCATCTTACCGTGAGCACGTCCTCAGCCCCAACCTTAGGTATCCGCCATATTGGATTCTCTACTGCTGCTGGTAGCCCGCCCTCTCTGAGGCTTGAATGTAAATAGTAGCAAGAGCTTCTGCTGGTGAGGTGGGGCAGGGGATGGGTGGAGTAGGGGGCCTGTATCGGGCTTGGGGTGTTGCAGCACTCACTGACAACTCCCCCTCTCTCTCTCACTTCTCTCTCTCACTCTTCCTGCACCTCCTCCTTTTTGGCTCTATCTTGGAACAGGCTCGACCTGGAACAGCTGGATCCTCGATCCTCCTCCGCCTCCACGGTCCTATTTCTATTTAAAACTATCTGAATAAAGTACGCCAACTCTCGCCAGATCGCTCACGACTTCTCCATCTTCCTCAACTAAGTCCTAAACACCTCCAGCGTTTAAGACTTTGAAATCCTTCTCCCCACTTAATCCAATATATACCAGTAGGCGAATGTAATGTAGTAGATATTGAGAAGAGAAGTTATAGAGAGACAGGGCCACCTCCACCTCCACCACAAACTCAGGCGCTGGTACTTTGTGTAAAATTGTGTGTACCCCTCTCCATCTCCACCTACCAGTATAGTTTACCCGGAGCGGGCTAAAAGTAGTTGTATTTATCACATACGATACACAGGTGTAATCAGCAAAGCCTCTATATGTTTGGACCATTATAGTGTTACACAACCTGCTTTATGGAAGCCCAAGTGTCCCCAAGCTATACATTCCACATTTAAGACCCAAGTCAAACAAGGTGACAAGGGAAAAAATACGCCCTCCTTATTATCCATCACTAGAACATATGTACTAAGCACTAGCCCCCTGGGATAAGCAGGTGGTGATGTTTTCTGTTGTAAATAATCAAAACAAGATTTTGCTTCCAACACAAGAATGACCTTGGCGGGAGCACTGCGAGAAAACTCTACTCACAGTCTGTTAAGTTATACTATAATAATAAAAGGTTCTGTCTGGGTTATTTTCTGATTGGAGGAGTCTAAAGTTAGGCACCATACTGTTCCAAGTAGGTTCATTGAAAGCACTATCAAAATGCAAAATATGCGATTCAAAGGCCTCGGCATATATGCGAGGGAAAATTGTTCTCAGTAGAAGTAATAATGAGCCGAACGACCAAACCAAGAGTATCCCTATCTTCTAGAATCGTGGTAAAAGCGAATATTCCCCACCCAAAAAAGACACAAAACACATTTATTCAATCATCCGGATGTGATTCAGGCAATCCCATCAATGGTATTATTTGAATGGGTTTTACAGAAAGACAAAAACGGGGACATTATAGGATAGAGAAGGGTGAGCGTTGAACTTCAAAGAATAACTCGGGGTACTTAAGTGTTAAATTAGCTTAGGGCAGATGTCTTACTCTGCCTCAGCTGGAGGAAAACCCTGACTCCGGGGGGAAATTGACTGTTGTCTGGTTGTCAACAAGCAGCATTTCCACACAAAAAGTAAACCCAGATCAATTATAAGATGAAACCAGTCGAGCGAGCCCCTCCCACCTAGTAGTACTTCACAGATGTGTAACTCCTTGGGGACAGCTTTATGGGTCAATTAGAAAATGTTCAACTCCAAGTGAGCAAATTAGCATTAATGGTTATGCTGCCGTGGTTTCCATTTGCCTGGTTCTTGGCGTTGGTGACAGACAAAATAAACCTACCAAAATATCTGTTATAATGGAGAGCACATAGCCTACGTATATACTTAAACATATATATTGCCACACCAATAAAGATGAAAGGATATGTTGATGCAAAAATCAGAACTGCCTTTACCCTTCCCAAGGCTAAAACGAGAGCCTCCTTTTTCATACTTACGCCATAACAGAACCTGGTTATCATCTTTTATTTCCATAACTTGAACATCTGCTCCAACAAAAACCAAGAAAACTTTTTCCCTATAAAGAGACATCAATGTCACTACAACATGTAATACAGGACGGTTTTTTCGTATGAAGAAAGTACTTTTCCCTCTCCCAGTTCTTAAAATAAATAAGGTCAGCTTCGCCTTAATGGTGCATTCGGCAATCATGCGTTTGTTTTTGTTTTAGTGGGAATTATTCCAGCAATATGAACTGTGAGCAGCAGGGGTCGGTACACCGCCTGCGGCTAGGGGTCACACCACTTAGAACTGCTTTAGATGGTCGAGCTGAGGTGACAACCGGCGGAGACAGTACATTTGGTAATATGTCGGTGTTGGCCAAAAATATATAATAAGAATATTGGTGCCTGTGACTTGGTAGAGGACGAGCTCTATGCTTTTATAGCTTTCAGGCACTATGCACACAGGTGGTCCCCTCTGGTGGAGGATTGGCATACCACTGGGGATCAGGCTTCCACCAATGAGACCAATGTTCCTACAGTAAAATCCCAATTATATGCCAAGCACTAACTGGATTTGTGGACGGATAGGTAAACATAAAAAGTTCAGAAATGTATTTGCAGGTACATGTTCCAAAACAGAATAGCTTACCCGAGGGACGCGACCCAGTGCATTAGAACTCAGGTCATTACTCGAATTTAAAGTAAATGGAATAATTAAATGATTCAACACTAAATGAACTACTTGTTCTTGACACAAATCAATAAATCACAGGTCAATATATATAAGGGTTGTATATATATATATATATATATATATATATATATATATATATATGGCCCATTCTCACGAAAATGGTGCAGTCCTTTCTAAAAGGGTAAAAATTAATTTTTGTTTGATCGATCTGAGAGTTGGTAGGTTTAATGGTAATATATGGGCGGTAATATGTCTGAGTTTGCCATTAAATTAGACCATTAGTTTTTGTATAGGAGGTTATCAAAGATTGGTGTAGAAAAGTTAGTGAAAAAACGTCGCACACCCCTATATATCTTAGTAATGATCATTTCTCTATTAAATTTGTATATCATCAATTATTTCTATCACCATTCTCTAACTAAATGTTTTATTGATGTAATAGCCAAGAAATTCTTTTTTTCCTATATAATAACTTTTCAAATCAAGGACAACAACAAATGTCAGAAACTGGATTCCCACATCAATCAGATGAAACATCCTATCATTGACTGTATCTTTATTTATTATTCTCAACTCAATCTTTTTTTCTGTTATAATATGATCAAATATTATCCTTTACCCCTGAGTATGGTAAGTTAGCCAGATTTTTTGTAAATTATCCATGTTTTAAGACTTCAAATTTGGGCGACGTTTTTTCACCCAGAAAAAACGTCGCCCAATCTATCTCTAATTTAGTCAATTATATCAAGTCTGATTGTTATTTTTTATGTTTTTAATACATGACTGGCACCATTTTAGACCATTTTAGCATTATGTTTTGAAAATTTGTCAGTCATGTCATTATCCACTCAAGGATGGGAACGTTTTCATGCAGTAGAGTCCTATATGATGTGTCTCAGGAAAATGAGTCACAAGTTACAAAAGTGATGTTATTCAAAGTGATTAAATCATCAGATTTCTTTGTTGGAATATTCTCATTTTTAGAGTGCCTTGCACTAATGATCATAGCAATATCTGTACCAAATTTCAGGACAGTGTTTTAAATATATCTTTGATGTATCCTTGCATTCTTGTCAAAGAATAGTTACAAGAATTATGTTGCATCCTATGATGTGCATACCTCTTCCATGCAATGTATCATAATCACTCATCTACATAAAATGTATTGATCAATTTTTTAAATTTTGTTATTGGAAGCTACCTGAGGACCTGTTCCTTATAACTGAGCAGGATACAAACATCAAAAAAAAATTATTTCTTGAGTATCAAGGATTCAAATAGGGGCGACGTTTTTACACTGCCAAGTCATATATTGAGTGAAAATTGTAAAAACGTCGCCCAACCTAAAGTCTCAATAAGCCACTTATTGAAACCTTGACAGTTACTGGAGATCATTTTCCACAAAGTTTAAGATCATATAATGGTAAATAAATGAAAAATTATTTAATTTGGCCAATATTTAGCTCATATTCTTATGTAAAAACGTCCCCATAGTGTGGAAAAAACGTCGCCCAGTGGCGACGTTTTTTCCACCAATTATTATGATCAGAGTCACCTAAGGTCTGAGAATCTTCCAATGGTGGTATACATGTGTTTGCCAATCTATGCTTATGAAATCAGACTCCTTTGACAAAATTAATTTAATTATTTTAGAAAGCACAGCTATTTTGTCTGG
This sequence comes from Sthenelais limicola, assembly GCA_942159475.1. NCBI lineage: Eukaryota > Metazoa > Annelida > Polychaeta > Phyllodocida > Sigalionidae > Sthenelais > Sthenelais limicola. The sequence continues at coordinate 106,482,778 of OW804096.1, read as the reverse complement.
CGACGTTTTTACACCTCAATTTAGCCATTTTCACATTAATTGACTTTTGAGCATAAATTCGACTGACATATTCAAACTTAATACATCATTTTATTCGGTTTTCATCCTCCATTCTATGGCACAAATTTTATTTATGCATATTGATTGAAATATATTTTTTTCCAACATAACTGTCAGTTTGGTAGTGATTAATGGATTGTTTTCCTTGATTTGATAGTACATAATTAAAAAAATATATATCACAGATACACAAAAGTATATATTTTCATAATGCTTATGCCAAGGCGGATTTAGCTAATCAATTCCTATGTATTTAAGATCAATATCGACCAAGATATTGACCAATAAATGGAAAAAATGGGGGGTTGCACTACTTTCGTGAGAATGGGCCATATATATATATATATAAGGGTGGCGAGACTCAGGAAAAGTTAATTCATGCATCGATATTCATTTCAATGGAAAACAAAAACTACAAAAGGAGTACTAGTAGTCACTTACTTTTACCACGCTCAACTTGAATACACACACACATATATAATGGGTTTTCTCCAGAGATGAAAAAAATAAATCAGCCTAACAATGGCACATGCGTACACTTAACGGTGCTTTATTACAGAATACTTCAATGATTAGCCACTAGACAATCCCGTTGACCAATGATTCACTCAGCAAAAGTGTTTGGAGGATCAATGTAACAAGCGGACCAGATGTCACCAAGTACCCCTATTCAGGTGCGCACCTCACAAGCACCAGATAAGCTAGAGTTGTCAGTCTGTTAGCAGAATAGCCAACTAAGTACATGTTTCTATTAGTATAGAAATACCATTTCAATCAATATATATCCATATATCCAGGTAATATTAAGGAGAAGTTTTTACACACATTCTGAAACATCAAATGTATATATACGGTAATGAAAATTCTAACAACTGCTATTTATAACAGGTATTAAGATATGTTTAATACGAACTGGGAGAGGGGGTAGGGGGTACCCTGTCACAACAAAGAAGGCGCTTAACCTACGCCCGGTGCTTAATATTATTAGGCAATATGTTCAGTCATTGACTCATGGGAATTAATCTCCATTGCTGAACGGTCTGGAGTAGCCAGCTCAAACAACCAGCACCTGTTCCTCCCTCCCGTCCCCACCACTAACACATCCCATGCTAGGCATTACATGCATGAATCAGACTAGTAACAATAAAACATAAATTAACTTTTCCTGCTTCCATTTGAAGGCACACACACTTGAGAAAGTGCTCAAATGAGCCACCTTTCAATAATGGAGTAAATCATTTTGGCGCACACGAGCTTATTCCATTAGGCACTGGCGCAAGCCAGGCAAGTTTTCAAATCGATGAGATGATTACCTAATGTATTATGATATTGAACACGATCAGGTATGTTTCTTTTCCTTGGTTTAACTGCCTGCCATTATCCTCGAGGCACATTACATTAAATTTGTTAGACATCACATCAACTTTGATCTCTAATGTTCTATGCTGTAGTCCTGAACTAAGCTAGTGACACTCACAGAAAGATATATTTTCCCCACTAAATTGGTGAGACAACTTTGCTCCTGAGATCTTGCTAAGCTCTTCTGTAACGAAACGTAAAAACCTCTAAGAAATCTATGGGGAACGGATGCTTTGATTTCCCCCCTGCACCTCTTATTTTCCCAATCCCTTTGTTTCCTACAAGAGGGGTTTGTCTCACTGTGAAGACCCTCGCTTTGTCCCCAGTCCCCCCTCCAAGCATGTTCAACTCACGAGTGGGTCCGTCTTCTGATAAACCTCCTCTAAACCACTCACATCCTTAAGCAGTCAATCTTACGGCACTATATTGAGTGGACGAGTGTGTTTCCAAAGATAGCCTGAACCCATCCGTACTTCTCAGAGCACACAGCCTGGCATCTGAGAACATCCAATACCCTGAGATCTGCAGTCTGGTTACTAGGATGTTAAGCAAATGAGAGACGGAGCATTCTCCTCATTGAACGATTGGGTTCTGCCAAGACCCATCCGATATCATTAGGGTTTCCCAGAAGTAGGAACGAAGAATAACTGCCAATACATGAGCAGCTGCTGATATATAGAGTCAGTCATTTCACGGATAAAGCTACGGTTCCATAGCCTGCATAGCTACGGATCCAAAGCTATCTTGGAGTAAACCCATTTATATGGAATGTAATGCGGTATCCTAGCCCGATCTCTCCACTTGGAAGACATATTGCCCCCTGGTATTACAAATTTATATTTCTCCAACAAGAACTTAAGTCTTTGCTTAAATACTGGTGACGAGATATAGTAAAATGATTAATATATTCATGATTAAGTTTAAGTCCTTTGTATGGTGTATGTATTTAACATAATGGTATACCAATGGATGGATTTGGCACTACTAACTGTATTTAGAAAACCGTTGTTGATTGGTGGGACTTTTGTTGAAGAACAATCAATGCGTGGTTTTGGAATTTTCTTGTTTTATTGATTACCCAACGTTTCGGTGCTCTTTGCATCTTCTTCAGGGGTGGTAATAATGGTATACCGTTCATGCTTAATGATTTATTTAATGATCAAGAAATCCTCCAAGCAAAATAGATTTAAAGGGTAGGACGGAAGACCTGCCTTCGTTCGCAGAATGTAATATTGATGCTTTTAAATATCCTATTTCTGATTACAAAGGCCTACATTACTTTCATGCAATACATTCATGGTTAGCGTGACAACCTATGAACCTATGAAAACCCCCTAGAAATGACGTCACAAACAGGGACTCCCCATGCGGATACGAACCCAATCGTTACATGGAGCGATCGGTTTTAACGTATCCGTACTTCTTGATGCTTACGGATACGCACTATATTTCAATGTGAGCAAATTTTGCGTTATCCGTACAAATGGGACCAGCCCTAAGGGTACTCCAATTATGGACATATATGCATTCTGATATATACAGACACAAATGCAACAATTAAGAGTAAAACACCTCTAGCAGAATCACTTTTGATCTCAGACGATCTATTGAGTAAAGTATTGGTATTGCAAGAATCTTTGACTTTGAGAAGTAGCAGGTCTTGGACAAGCCTCTAAACTAAATAAGACGAAGAAATAAAAACCACACTAGGAAATATTCGATTGTATCATTGATTCATTTCACTAAAAAAAACCAAGAAAAGTGTTTATATATCTAGACCTTTTGGGCGTCTCTGCATTTACAGCTGATTATGTAAATGTACAAGAACAGACATGCAGCCCCCCCCCCCCTCTCCCCCCCCCCCCCCCGTGTTGCACGAGGTAATTTTACACTGGGAGTCTGCTACCTGGCCACTGGAGGGCCTGTGTATCCCGAGGTTCTTCAGACAGGAACCTACCACGATGAAAGCAGTTCAAATCTCTACCAGACGCGGATGGCTAGAAACTTCACCAACTTGGGGAGGCCCACATGGCAGGCCAAAGGTTCATTTTCCAGACAAATACTTCATCCCCACAAGATCTTCAGCAAATATGATTTGTATCATAGGCGCTACATAGAGCAGGCGGGGCTTCGTAGATGAAGCATCCGAAATGGTTCTTTATTTTCCCATTGAAATTTGCATTTGACTTTCCATTTCACAAGAGATGAAAAAAGATCTTCAAGTTTAAATGCGCGTCTCTATGCTCATATAGGAGAGGGGTTACCTGTAACCACAGGGATAATTGATGGAAGTATATCAACGATCGAGATTTCAAAGGGTGGTTTTTGCAACTGCTTTCCACTTGGAGGTAACGAAAAGGATATGGAATTTTAGCTATCTTGAAATGTGTCAGTTTCTACATGTACCAACTGGTATGAATTTCGGAAACTGTAGATCTTTACGCCTCTTGCACTTTTCAGAACCTCTTTCGGCCATAAATTCGGTTTAAATTCCTATGGTAACTGTCATAATTCATGGGTTAAACGAGAGGGGTCAACATTTTGTGCCGATAAAGTTCTTGATCTAGGTGAAATAAGACTCATAATTTAATATATATAACATAATATTTGTATGTTGAATATCAATATATTTGGAACCATTTAGATCAAGATACTTTAGAGAATCATTCCAGAAGCTTTTCCAGACCTAGGTGAAATAGTGGTTGAAAAGCCAATGGAGCAACATCTAAACCATGATGCAAGCGCACCAGGCAAGTATACATAAACACTACAGTGAAAGAGATAACGACGCCTCGGGTGGCCGATAATGGATACATCAAGCATATTTAGGGTATTGATAAAAATACCCACTGCCTCTTACGGAGCTTAAACACTTAAGAATAAAGCGTCGAGTGAATATTTATCTCATTTACACGAAGAATTGTATATCTATATGTCGGGTACGTGCTATATCATGAAAAAAAATGAAGTGCATCATCTGTTAGCTGTGGATGAGAAGGAAAAGGTAAGGAGGAAATTTACTCAGAATGCTAACCAGGTGTGGAGATCCTGGAGCAATGGGAAGCAAGCGTTTTGCCTCCAATTCAATAGACACATAAAACACCTGAGATGGAATGGCAGCAGAGCAGCAGGCGTCTTTAAAAAGGCAATGCCAAAAACCATTAACCTCTGGCCCGTCTCAGGAAGTGAAGGCCATGTATATTTGTATGTAGGTGTCTTATGTGAGAAAGATGTAATGATCTTTGACGGGGAGGAGGAGATGGTTGTAGTACGCACCGAGTACTACACTCTCTCCAATAGGCCAGGTCAGGTGAAAAGGTTAGCCGAGATCTATTAACCTGCACGCAATTACTGAGAAGGCTTCATTTACGGATTACATCCAGAGGGGAGCCCCTTAGCAGGCAGGTTCAATCTTGACAATTCCAATGTTATTTGGGGCGTACAAATCCCAATGAAGCGTCATACAGATCTATGGGTTCTCAAACGTCGCTACATTTGGAGTTCCATAAATGTTCCTTCATATATTATTTAATGATAGGTTTTCTTGCAATGGGTCATGTCATAACATCCTTTAATGGCTTTATGTATTCGAGTATTTACCCTTACAACGCCTGCGCTGTCCCAAAGTCGTAGTACATAGGGAAATATGAATATAGGGAGGGGCCAATAAAAGCGAGGTCAAACCTTAGAAGTAATATTCCTCTTTCTCTAAGGTCAAACACAGGCCGGGGTATACGAGAACACACATGTAGGTGCAACCTTGTTTACAATGGCTAGGGGCGTGGCCCTATTGTCACATAGAGGTGACATGGAGGTGTATGGTAGTGACGGATGGGTAATGAAGTACCGGGTGGTACCTGCCATGCACCAGTCTATAGAAACCACGCACCACAAGCTCAACTCACTGCTTGAGTGACTCAGGCCCGCCAGGCGAGTTACTCACTTGTGGTGATGATTAAGTCCTGGCATGAATTAAAATTCTCCAGGAAAAATCAGGACAGTATTCTTTTCATCTGAAAATCTTAGTAGATACAGATGAGTATGGGCAGGTAGAACACTGTCAGCCGAACCCCAAAACGTGAGTCAAATTTCTGGGAAGTATTTCATGAAACATATAATTCCATGGAAGCGGGAGAGTTATATAAGTCATAACCTCAAAATAACTCCCATAAACTCCCGCCTAGAACACATAGGTAAGAGCTGGAAAGTCATAAAGTGATTGGATTGATTTCGAGAGATTTAACGCTTCATCGTTATCTTAGGTCATTTTGACCGCGTCTGGTGAGAGGCGGAGTTTAGTCATGAACTTAACAGAGGCACTGCTTCCCATAAGGGTATATTACCTGTCAGGTGAGGAAGATAGCACTATCAGAATATGTCTACATCAAGCAGCACCCATCTTAAACTCCTGTCCTGCTGTACTGCAGGTACATTCCATATCAGCTGGTTATATTATCGGCTTATACAAGGCCTGACCGCTGCCAATGAGTGTCATGGGGTTTAGCATGGTGAGGAAACATAAAAATGTTACGCACCCAGAACCTCTTAAAACATGCTCGAAATTGTTCCTCCAGTTTCCTGGGTCCAGGAGTGATAGGCCATCGTTAGCATTGCCTGATCCATTCGGGCACTTCCCCTGCAGTTTGGTGTTGCATAAAGTCAGGGTCACTTGATGCCATGAAATATGGCAAAACGCAGGAATGTGCTCAACACATGTGGAATTTTACCAATTAAAATTCTTCAGATGTATGGAGATATTTTAACGTGGAAGGTATATATGCAGGCATAGGAAATATTTTCAAAACAATATTTTTGTTTTATAACCATGTTCTTAATCTAGAATGGGCAGACTAGGGCAGGCCATGAGAAATGGTACGTTCTGGATCAGTTTACATTCTGAACACTTCTTAATATATTACTCTCTGAGTTCACGGTCACTCATATGGTCGAAAAATATAAATCAAAAGTGAGACATAAGATTACCCAGCAAAGTGCAAAACCATAACTCCATACCCCTGAAAATTAAGCAATTATGCCGGCAAAAACAGCTAAGATAAAAACTTACGGATCTCTGAAAATGCGAGTACGCCATCCTAAACTAATATTGCCTTCCTGATTGTGGGAAACGTGGGGCCTTCTCGTGTTCTTACAGACAAAAACGGGGAAATATATAGGGTGTGACGATACGTATCCAGCTGTGTCGTTTTCACCACGTCGCTCTACTGTCCACTTATTCCCCGTCTCAAGTCCAAGTCAGTAAAGCACCGCAGCATACTACCGATATGCAGGTCCGGCAGCAATAACACAAAGTTTTGGTCACGAAGATGTGCCGCCCCAGGGTCCACAACCCTCTCCTTGCCTTCCTCCTCACTTGTTTGCTTGTGGTGTCCGCGCACTTGTGATATGCTTCAGATGTTCCCGATAAGACGGAGAAGAAGCATTGGAGTGCTCCAAAAATAGCTTCTCTTAACGAAAGGGCCGGGCATTTGGAGGGCTGAGGAAAGTAACGACAGGGGCGGCGGTGGCAGTGGGGGTTTCGCAGGCTCGGGAGTCTTCAAGATCTTTTAGAGTTGCTGTTTCCTCCTCCTCCTCCAGTCACCCACCCCTGTGCTCCTCCAGCACCTCCATCAACAGCTCTTTCCTCAGCTCGAGCTGCTCGGACTCTGGAACTGGAAGAAGTCTTAGCAGTCGGAAGAGCGTTCCAGGCTTCCTCCAATCCCAGGCCAACTGTATAAACTAAAGGCTCATGCAGGCATAATAGGCGCGATGATAGACATGCACTCGCCTAGCTAAATATGTACCTCATGCCTCCTCTCGATCTAAATGGCTACCGTATGAAAACCAAGGTCCGTAAAATCAATAAGTCAGCCCTCTACCGCTAAGGTTTATTTTCTTGTCTAAGGGTGGACACAGGGAAAACTGAATCTGATGACAAGATAAATGAATTACTCCTTTAGAACATATCAAGAAAAATCAAGAAAAAGGGATTACTCCGTTCGACATATCAGGATTAGTAGGATGTAAGATTCGCACCAAACGTAGGGGACTGAAACAATTTTAGCAGTAAAATTGTAGAGTTCTTGCCAATTTCACTGAGTCAGGACCAGTGAGTACTCTAAACCTTTCATATTTTAGGTTCATATCCTGTTTTTTTTGGCCATACATATGCTTTTTTAATAACGTTTTTAGTATTCAAGCCATTAAAATCCCGTCTAGAAGCATAACCGCAGAGAGGTTCATGTGAGTGAGGGGAAGTCTTAGGCTATCAAGTTGTATAATTAAATATGGATTCTATTTCTCATTTTCAATGGCACTCCCCTCCACCCGGCCGCCCCGTTTTCCACCCCATCCCCACCCTCAGCATCTTTAATATGTCTAACGTCTATAATATGCATTGGCGCTTGCGGCGGTATTGGGAGACACCAGATTTCAGAGCTTTGTTTATATATTTAGCGGCAATGGCCGTCGATTTGAATCTTCCCAGGACGATGTATCGAGTTATACCTGACCCTAGCATTGTTTATGTACAGAAATGACGTATTGATTCCAACCAAAATTGCGAGGAAAACGTCTTAAGATTGTCATAATTGTAGTTAGAATACGTGGATGAGCCCGATCGTGTTGGCAAAGAGGGGGATAATTATCACATCCGTCTGTATATTTCGTTGGACCCGTGATGACGGGTACAACGGTTCTGTGGTTAATTATTCTGCCGAAGGCAGCTTTTTTTCAAAAGCAGTTGTCGCGAAGAGTCCAGAGTATAACCGCGAGATAGTACCATTTGTAGGGTTTGCTATGGTTAGTGTTAGGTTATATGAATAAAGAAAAACAATTGCCGACGAACTCCCCTCCACCCAGCCGTCCCGTACTCCACACCCCCCCCTACCCGGGCCTCAGAACAGCGCTTCTAAGTTCTACGATCGCTAGCCACAGCCGCTGTTCCATGCTGCTTCCCTGCCGCTGTCCGATGAACCCTTTGCACACGCGCTTATAGCGGGAATGATTGTCATCATTGTAGCTAGAATATGCGGATGAGCAAGATCGTGTCTGCAAAGACAGCAGTAATTCTCGTTTCTCCTACTATAGGCGCCCGACCGTGATAACGGGTACGACATTTTTGTGTTTTAAGAATTAGCCAATAGGCGGCTTCTTTCAGAAGCGATTGTCGTGAAGAGTCCAGAGTATTACCGCAAGATTTATTTTGGTGTGGTGTCTTAGGTTATGTACTTGTATTATATAAGTATGGAATCTTTTTCTCATTTTCAATGCCCCCCCCCCGTCCTACCTAGTGTCCCATACACACACCGCCACTGGCGTTGTGTGTATGGGACGTTCAGGTTCATGTAGGCCTAGACACAGACTTACGGTAGCGCTAGAGCGGCTTGTCTCAGAACTAAAATGCGGCAATGGCTGCCGATTTGAATCTTCCCCTGGCTATGTTTCGAGCTATACCTGACCCTACCATCGTTTATATACAGTATTGATGTATCGATTCCGGCCAAAATTGCGAGGAAAACGTCTTTAGATTGTCATCATTGCAAGTAAAATACGCTGGGGAGCGCATTCGTAAGGGCAAACAGGGGGATAAGTATCAATCTCTCTCTATTAGCGTGAGGACCCGTAATGGCGGGTGTGACGTTGTAATGGGTAGTGATCCTGCCGATGGGCAGCTTCTTTCAGAAGCGGTTGTCACGGAAGAGTCCAGATTCTATCAAATTCGGAATAATTTTACAAAACCATCCACAAATCTATCAAAATATCAACATACTTTTAGACAACATCCCAATATCCATTTAAATATATATGGCTGGCATAACAGATAAGAAATAATCAAATTAAATCAATCTAAGCTCACAGCAAGTCTATCCATATACATGGGGCAGTACCCGGGGGGCAGTATCAGTGATGTTTCGCCGAGCAATAGGCAGCCCTGTCACTGAGCACATCCGTAACCATGGAAGCGATGTATGGATGCAAGTTGGTGAGCTAGAACAGTGGGATGCCAGAGAGATGTGGGGAGGGGGTCAAGTGGCCCTGATAGGACGCATTAGCGACTCTGGAGCTTCTTTCAAGATCAACCAGAAGAGCATCTCCGCTATAGCCATCCGTACTCGTCCTCCGCCACCAACTAGATCATCACACTCTGCATGTACATACTCTGATCACACAGAGATCAAGTCAGGGCTGGTATGTAAAAAACAAAGCTAAATGTTTACAAATGGAACATGGGTGCCTTACTCCCCAGAGCTTGGAGAACCAAGTCAATAGAATGGCTTAAAAGCCATAATTAGTCCAAGAACTAAATATTAGGGATTTTGGTATAAGTACATCATGACTAAGAACTACGTTTAAATACATTAATAATTATGGTGAATATATTAAATTTAAATGTATTCAACTAAAAATAAATCTTCAAAGGATGACATTTTACAATGATATAATATGCTGAATGAGTTCCCAATGCATTATAAAACCGGTATAAAACACATATTTGAAGCCAGGTTAAAAGAAATGAAATAATCAAAGTGGAAATAATGTGCTGATTATACATTTACTATTTCTGGATAAACTGTCGTCAATATTAGATCAAATTTTGAAAAATGTGCCAAGAACAGTTTGGAAAATTGTCCACATGAAAAAATATATGACGAACTTGTATTAAACGGAAATCTCCAAGAAATCTAAAATTCTATATGACCTGCTATATATTTGCAGATTGAGGCAACCCGAGTGACTTTAATAAGAGAACCCACCTCTTTTAATTAACTTGGTATAATTGGAATAGGTTGAAACGTTTGACACATGAGTGGCGTTTAGCAGCTTACCGTTGTGACATCGAGCTTTGCATGCTTGGCTAACATGTCACCAAGATTCACTATACTATCAACGTAGGAATGATCAGGAGTAAACGTACCAATAATCTGCGTACTCACCTAAAATATGATAGAGAAAAGGCATGACATGATGAGGTATGATACACTATAGCAGGCATAATGGACTTTATTCAGAACGACTGCAGTACATTTCAATAAGAACCCTAAGGTATAATGGAAATTGATCGAACTGAAAATTGGTTGAAGCGTTAAGCATCACTCTTGCCAAAGAATTAGAATCTTGGCTTCACTTGGATCCAATTCGGTAGCAGGTACCAGGAACGAGGGAATACAAGTGGAATTTATATTTTTATACCTCAATCTCTAAATAGCTTTAAGTTGAGCAAAAAAGTCGGGATGAGTTTAGGTGAGAAACGTTGATTAATTAAACAACAAAGTAATTTCAACAATACTAAAGAAATAGAAATGAATATTTATAAAGGCCAACTTTTATCTCTGGAGTTTTAGTAACCACACATTACCATATATTGCTGTACCTGTACGACCCCGCCTATTTCCTAACAACCTGCTCCTTTCCGAAGCTGAACCACTTCCAGGTGAGGTGACCCTAAGCCCTCTCACATCTATCAATTTAGGGAGTCTCTCAACCGGATTAGCCCTCCTGCAGAAATTACCGCCTCCCATACCCCCATGGCCCCTGCATCCACCCACCCCCATTTTCTGAAGATCGGTTACCAAGGAAACGATCTTCTGTTGTTATACCCCCAAGAACTTTAACCCCCAGTCTCCCTGGCACCAGGAACTAATGCTTTGGCTCCAAGCCGTTGCCATGGCAGCCAAGAAAGCATGTCTGCTGCCCCTCTCACTCCCTCTCTCTCATAATTTCCAGGAATGTGCATGCGAGAGAGCATAACCTGAAACACGTGGAGAGGTTGGGGCAAACGAGGATCAATGGATCCAGTACACACAGTCAAGGACTTGGGTGGCAAGGAAATTTGGGGCAAGGAAAAAGATCTCAAAAGTAAATTCGGTGGTCAAGAGAGGCAAAGGCAAAGGCGGGGGCATAACTAACTACTAAGTCAGTGCCATAGCGTCTCCTCATAACCAGCTCTCAGACAAAGATAACTGGTGCATACATACTCGTCATTCCCGTCGACAATCCTAGTCCAGGAATGATTTTTTGGGTGTGAACCCGGCATTTTTCTTTAAGAGAGTCCCTATGTTTTACCTAACAAGAAGTACATTCCTACCGGCTGGCAATCTCACTAAGTTATTGACGGGTATTTGCCCCTAACACCTGAACCCGAAACATAAACTCGATGTGAGACCATCCTTTACTCGCAAAGAATACTCAATATATAAAGACAAACATTCAAACAGAATTGATAATCTATTCTCCAGGATTTCCAAAATTATCTTTAAAAAAACCCTCATGTTATCTATATTTATTACCGTTATCAGAATAAAATGAAATATCATGTAGCTCTACGTTCTTAATTCATGCATGCACACTTAGTACAGGCATTTTAGCATGGAACCCGGAATAAAATAATGTAAAGCTGATTTTTGGATATATGATGCGGGACACATGGGGGATCATTCCCTGAAAAGTCCCCACCTAGGGACTAGGTGCTTTTTCAGATTTTGACATTTTCCACAACATAGCATTGGTCTCTATGGGAAAAAGCACCTGGCTCAGGCCATTATTGCCAACATTAAGAATATTAGGCATTGTTAAAACAGGGTTCCATTTGTGGTATGAAAGTTAATACAGATACCAAGTTATAGAGACAACTTGAAAGAGAAAGATGGTGGAAGAGGGAACAAGGAGAGATGAGGATGTGGGCCCCACTGTCCCACTAGTATAGCAAATCCTTGCGTAGCACGGGTATTTGCTAGTATCATATTATAAGCGCAATTCCAACACTGAAATGACTTCAAAACTCGGCTGACATTTAGTTTTATGTTGTAATCATTTCCTTAAGGAAAGGAATTTCACTGACGATTCAAACAAATTTAGATTAATTGATTGACTACTATCGATGAATAAAAGCGAACAGAGAGTTCTTATCAGCAACCCAGTTTCCTAAGCGCAGGACAAAAACTAGCTCGGGGTTTGTTGGAGATTGTTGGGATTGTTTTTAGCAGTCAAATGAATAGGACTTTCCCCAGTAAACTTGCCTTAAAATATACCAAGGCCAACATGGGGAGGTCTCTGGATCTTATCAACATCAACCAAGCAATCAGACACGAGTTTCAAGCTTCTACGACAGAACTTTGCCAGTTTTTCCTAAAGAACTTTCCGGCACACATCAGGAAAAACAAAGCCATATATTGTTGAGAGATTTAGATCCAAATAATGTGCATGGGCCTGGAGCTAAACTTGTTTGTTTCTACTTAGATCTTCACTTAAGATTAACAAAACCGGCAAAGTATGTTAGCATGGTCTATATCAACATAGAACTCACATAACTTTGTCACAGTTTGTGAGAAAATAATTTGTAATGCTATGTTTAGAATAACTCAGATTCGAAGGTGCACTTCCCTTGACCCGCAGAATAACATGTTTTAAACCAACGTCAGATTCGACCATTCCCTCTTATATGCAACGGAGATTTAAATATTCCCAACAGCTGATGGGGTGAGCAAGGCAGGTGAGTGGCGGTCATCTGCTTCCATATTGGACCAGAACGAGCTGAGCACATGCATCAATATCAATGAATGACGGCCGGCATACTGACACCCCACCAACGCACACCTTAGTCATCATGGAATAGAACAGAAAACCCAAATTTTCTACTCCATTCACCCCGTCTAGATCCCCTGCGGATACAGCTTGTTATAGAGATCCACTGACAGTGTGCGACACAACCGCTGGTCCGACGGACCCAGTCTATGAAAAATACGGTCGGGCCATGAACTTTACAAAAGCACTGGTCCGACTGGCCATGAAAAAATTGGGAGGTCTAATGGCTCCCAGTCTACACCATCTCATCTTGGCATTTAAATTGCATACAAAATACCGAAAAATCGCCGATATTTAGACTATTCAGATATACATTTGGGTGTATAGTTTCCGTAGCAAATCAATCGAGAGAGAACCCTTAAAATTAAAAATCAGTAAGACTTATACATGGAGGACAGGACGTCGTCGTCGTTTCCTGTGATCATTATTCAATTAATCTTTTCATTTTGAGATATTCTTTTCAAATAGCTCTTGGCTTTTACAACATTCCCAATATGTTGGCAAAATCGGCCCTTCTTTCAGATCATTATTTATAACTCAAAGTAATATGAGTTATTGTATTTGAAATTCATATAACCTTTAACGACCATTTAATCAATGTTTCTTAAATGGGAAAATCTCAGCTAAATCTTGCATTTGGTTTCCCCCAGGCCTCTTACCCATCTTACATGTTACAACTCATTGATATCCTTTTTGAATGTAACAAATGAATGCCTCTGGTAGATCGATATGCTATATAGAAGTTGTATTCTACGCCAAGAATTCCCTCTGTAACCAACACCTTTACAAAAATAGAACTAAAGTTATTTAATGTCTTTTGACATCGTAAATGGACAGTACAGATATTAACCTTTTTGTTCATATATGGTTTTCTATGGGTTGGGGTCTCAAAAATATGTCTAAATACTTAGGGGATTGCCCTCAAAATTAGCAGAACACACTAAAACAACACTCATTCTGCTCAAAATTTTCCTGGGGGGTCGCATGCCCCCAGACCCCCCTACATCGTTGTTTGATCCTGCTACATTGTCAAATTTTTCTGGTGAGAAGCCTGATCTGACGCAGAGCAGAGATTTAAAGAAAATGAAAATGAAAATAATTTATTTTGATTCTCAATATATATGTCTACGTCTGTACAGTACTGTTTCTTCTTGTTTATCTTCATTCTAAGTCTCCCTCCCTGCAATGTAATGACATTATATTCAGATAATTATATTCGGACCATGGAAAAACTAGTCGGGCCATGAACTTTCAAAAAGTCATGGCCCGACTGTCTATGGCAACCCAACCCACTATGTCGCACACTGCACTGACCATCCGCGCGCCCAGCAGGATCCACCTGGCCTACTTCGGGTCAGCCCCGCCCCCTCCCCTCAAGGCCAGGCCATAACAAGAATCACTCCTATGGAGCAATTAGTCTCCTAACCAGGGGGTAGAGGGCACTAGGGAGAGGGAGAGGGAGAGGGAGAGGGAGAGGGAGCTCCGCCGTGTCCACACTCACTGTAGGATCTCAGCATAGCCCTACTGAAATGTTTACCTTCTCGCGAAGGTAAGTTAAGGTAACAGTTTGATGGGCGGATTACATTAACTGAAGAGACATTACTTACTAATGGTTGCACTCCAATAGTACACCATTCCAGTGTGTCAGCTTCAATTCCTCAATGGTGTCTTTTAACACAAAGCCCAGACGTGGCCAATACAGGTATTCACAAGCGGGGGAGGGCAGGAAGGTGTGTGTGTGTGGGGGGGGGGGGGGGGGGGGGGGGAATCCCATTGAAAGCGTGGCTTTTGTTAAGCAAGAGAGCCGAGGGACCTTTTAAGGTGGGAAGGGGTTAGACTGGGAGCCCTCCCGCCACACCTGTGGCAACGAGTGGTAAACTAACCCTTAGAGTAAAAGGGACTAACCTAAGTAAACTAGCAATGAATGCAGAACACCTGGAGATAGGGATAAAAGTGCAACTTAGACCAACATAATATGTCTGGGAGACAGCCTCGGTCAAAATAGACGTGTAGACTACAGATATGTTGAAAACATATTCTCCCACATGTTCTAACAGTTATGAGAAAACAAACAGATAAATATATAAAAGGCATTCAATACAAATAATAGTGACTAAAGTACCAGTTTGTCACCGTCCACGAATCAACGCATCGGCCATTTTTTTTAGGATATATATAGTGTGGGTATAGTGTACACAAAACAAACGGCGTGTTTGGAGAAAAAATGTTGATTTATTAAAGGCATTAATATATATGAAGTTGTATCACGTCGCATGAATGGTAGTGAGGGACAGGGGTGGGAGGAGGTGCTTATGATTCAACTTTAAAGACTCACACTCGCTTAATTTAGGGCATATCAATTCATAATATTCAAGCCATAGTGGGCAGCGTGTACTGGAGGATCATTTAAACAAATTCTCAAGGAATCAGTTCATCATTACAAACTGCATACCCTTTAACCTGTTAGGTCAAAGCCTGCATCACATTAATTATTATTTCCCTTAAATGCTGGGTTCCACTAGCCGGCTACTCCTCCCGCTTCTTTGACAGTCTATTACTCCCACTTCTAAAGAAGCGGGAGCAAGCAACTGAAAGTAACCGGAATGGGTGCTACTGGGATGTTACTTCCACCTGTACTAGAGAAATGTTAGCAGATGAAATTTTATTTTCCCATGTAAATGGATGCATCAAGTAACATAGATTGGTGCTATAGCCCCGCTTCAGCTCCCGCTACGTCCCGCTACAAAGAAGCGGCCGCTTCAAATCATACACGTTTGATAGAAGCGGGAGCACTCTATGCTTCGAAAATGCTCCAAAGAAGCAGGAAGTAATCTGGCTTTGTAGCAGGGCCCAGTAGCACCCATCCCTGTTACTCTCCCGCTTCTGCTCCCACTTCTTTCATCAAGAAGCGGGAGCAGTAGCGGGAGCAGTAGCGGGAGCAGTAGCGGGAGCAGTAGCGGGAGCAGTAGCAGGCCAGTTCCTTCTATTGGAGCATTTCCGAAGCGTAGAGTGCTCCCACTTCTATCAAACCTGTTTGATTTGAAGCGGCTGCTACCTTGTAGCAGGAGGTAGCCGGAAATATTGGGGGCTGAAATGGGGCAATGGCATCACTCTACGCTACTTCTCACGCTACTTGATGCATCCATTTCTATGTGAAAATAAAATGTTGTCTGCTTCCATTTCTGAGTAGCGTTAGAAGTAGCGGTGGAAGTAGAGGGGGCATTAGCACCCATTCCGGTATACCTACAGTTGCTTTCTCCCACTTCTTTAGAAGCGGAAGCAAAGAAACGGGAAGAGTAGCGGGAGTAGTAGCCGGCCAGTGGAACCCAGCCTTAAGATCGAGAGAAATCAGGTGAGATATGACGGTCCTACAGTCCTACGTATTACCGGAGGGTCAAGATACACATCTCCCATACCCACTGCGCGCTTGATCGCGTTTTACCCATAACATCTCTTGGGCTGTCACCACAAGGTGTAGGGTTACTGAGACTGGGGCTCTTGAAGTTGCACTATACTAACTGAGCATTTGGGAGGATTGCGAAATGACACATATTTATGAGTGTCCATTTCAAGCACTGTTTATATCTGTGTGTAATTTATATCTTCAATATTCACAAAAGAATAGGACGAATATTTCAATATTTTTGAATTATTTCAATACCAGAATAGTGTGAGCCAGCATTTATTCAAATTTAATATGTTGCCTGTCTAGTCCCTCATAGAGAGCCTCACGCTCCAAACATGTGTCAGTGGTTAAGAGCGGGCGAGGCACCGGCCACTCTATGGTCCGTTCTTACCGCATACCAATTTAACAACCAAATTTGGTTGGTGAAACGCGGTAATACGTAGGACTGCCTATGTTTAGACGTCATACAATAACAGAAAACATTTCAGATTAAACTTTTGTTCCCAAGCAAACTGAAACCTGCACCAAGAAATAATAGACATGTCTTCATGATAGCAACTAAATAATATTCTATTTTCAACAATAAGTGGGAGCTGAATAGTTAAATCTGGTTGGTTGGTGTTTGCTGTAATAAATGTGGAACGCAGATTGTGTAATGGCAAGTGCTAACCACTGGTTCCAGAATGAGATCACACACTCATACATAAATACATAAGCCAAGATTCAGAACAAAACTCGGGCATGGATGTATTTTTCTTGGAGAAACCCATGAGTGTGTGGGGGTTTCTTCATGGGTCAAAGCACCGCCAACGCCTCCACTCCCTCAAGTAACGACTCGGTGAGAAGTAACTCAGGCTAGTAGGTTGCGGGTAAATACATATATATGAGGCACTCGTATGGCAACTTTCCCCATCAATCCTCGTGAGAAATAGTATGGACAGTTGAAGGTGCCTAAGCAATCCATCAAGAAAGGGGCGAGAAGAGCTCCGTTATATTTACACACAAAGAAATTAGCTCCGGTTCAGATAGTTCAGTAATGCTCGCCAGATATTGGCCAGATATCTTGTCCAGATGATCATTTTTTAATGTACTTGTAATGATAGGCCTAAGTTGTATTTTAGTTTCGATTGCATAGTTTCTTAAGATCTTCAAAGACTAAGTAAAAAAGTATGTCTCCTCAAAGAAACCTAGGTACATGTATATTTTGTGTGAGATGGTTGCAATGTAATGAAGTTGATGGTTCTTCAGAGAGGGAACCATGGCAACGCAAAGCAACAAGTGAAACTAGCTGCCATGGGCTGAGTTGGCAAGGTATAACTAGTGGTGCCATCTGTTGAATGTGTCAAAACAGATTCATCTACGACTCAAAGTCACTGCTTAGATTGTATTCCCTACTCAGCCCAAGGTAGAAGGTAGAAGGTTCCAAATCATGAAATGCTATATATTACACAGAATGAATATAGCTCTGAATCAAGTATGAGGGACCCGTGATTGTAATCATTGCATGAACTACATACCCGCATAGTAAAGGAAGGTGGGAGAGATTTGTCAAAACTGTACAAGATGCATGAAGTGAAACCCTGGAAACCAAGATTCTACTCTCAGTAGTCAGTTTCATTTGAAAGTGGAATATTTTGGAAAGCGGGTATAAAAATATATAAGATGTAATATTATCAGTTTTTCTATTGACAAAAGATATCCACAGGTGTGAGATGAAAGAACAGGTGACCGACATTATACTACCACAAGAGAGACCTTCCGAACCTGCATCCAAATTTTAGTCAGTTTCAGTAAATATTCACCGAGTTGTTGCAAAACACAGGTGCCTCCCCTCAATATTGCTATACATCAGCTTGAAGGTGCACATTATCTGCGACCCGGCCACGCTTAGAGCACCAGACAGATTATCATTACATCAATAAATATTTATCAGCAAACCTCTACACATTCCTTCCCCCGTGAAATGCAGTGGGATGGTAGTATTATTTACTAGTAGACAGTATCTTTTGTCCCCAAGATCCAAACATACTATTTGTTTGTACCACGCAGTCCTAGGGACCAAAAATATAAATTTTCAAATTGGGTGAAATCACGCAAGCTAAAATACGTGTATGTATACTTGTACTTGTACTTGTCAAGAACCAGTTCGAGTCAGATACTTTTATTCATAAAATGTAAGGGAAGAATCACTAACAACTTTAGAATTATTTTAATCACATAATAACTGTTTGTCTGTAGGTATTTTAGAAATCGTTCTCTTTCTCTCTTCCCCCCCCCCCCCCCAAAAAAAAAGGCTATTAAATATGGATATCGTGGCTATCGCGTGAGTGGGCCGTTCATTTCTATCGGTACTACTTGCCCCATGGAACTGCTGGTACTAAATTGCTTGATTCCTAGATCGTGGGACCACGAGGATAAAAGGATAACCAGACCTGGATACACTGAATAATCCCACTTCATACTAAGCAACATCGAATCAGGACATATCATATCGCAACTAGGACCCGACCACTATCAATCACTAAGTACCATTGCCTCCATAGCAACCAACAACGTTAAAGTAGTTATCTTCTGGATAAATGCTGGTGTAAAAAGTTAGAGAACATATCTTGTACATAAATATCAGTAACATCGGAACACACGATAAAAAGCTTTCTATACGTAAGGTACTAGGGTAAAAAGACGTGGAACAACTGGTTCTTTTTATTAGAGTAGTATATAGATCTATAAATATATGATAATAGGAGTTTGAAAACTCACAAGAGTTAAACTAGGTCACTAGCAAGCACGTCAGAATATTTATCAACATCGGTTAACATAATGTATCAGGGTACATTGTCAGTTTGGCTGAGGCAACAGGTGCTTTAAAGCATTGTTAGGAAGTCTGCTTCCCCCATGTGTCCACTCTTAAAACACAGCTATACATACATGTACAGCCCTGCTGAACATAAGAAATAAGTAGGGCTATTTGGTAGGGGCATTTATAAAGTAGTTCGTGTAGGTGGTTAGAGGTTCCAGCGAAATCATTGCTTCTTATAATAGGGGATTATGGTAGAGACAAATCTTAAACTTTGTCATAGTTTTGGGGTCAGTATATGTATATATATACAAGATGTAAGGAACTTGGTAAAATGTGCCTTTTTGTTAGTTAGCCTTGGCTCAGAGCGAACGCAACCTCAGTGTTACACATGTTTATGCATGACATATGCATTATGCATAAATTAAATAAATCCCAATACACCAACTTGGCAAGTAATAATGTACTCAATATTAAGAGACATGTTTACAATCGACCCACCCACTCACTGGAGGTAAACAGCAATATAGCTTACATAGCAAAATCCCTTCACTTCGAGATATACAACTCCTGTATACAGAAGGGAAGGCAGCGAGAGATATAATATATTATATAGCATTTTCTCCTATATATGTCTGCCAAGTTCTAATTGCCCCTCTAACCTCCTGGAATTCCTGACCACTGCTGCCTTAGAGTGCAGTGTATAGTATAGTACCGGTATATTATATATACATGGCTGTATGATGTATTTCTCCGCTAATGGGGCTCATGTCACACCTGAGTACACGGAAAGTAAATATCACGCACGTGGTCCCGAGGTTCTGGTGTAGCTGGTGTTGTTGTCGGTACAGCTTGCCGTACATCAGATGTAATCTGATAACTCACTTTGACAAGCGATCCCTGAGCCTACTTTAATACAATGACCTCATTGATAACGAATTTCACTGCAATCAACTACTTCACCAATTCCATTCACTCGGGGGAATAAATAAGATTACTTCCCCCTTGGTGAGTTGTTTGGTAATATTTGTGGTAAACATTGCGTAAGTATGCCAGATACATATATATAATATATTACAATACACACTCAGACTTAGAGAATTGCGGTACCTGATATTAATTTCACCAATGTTCATAACATACACATGAAACTAGACGTGTACATACAAGAACTTGAGCTCGGTATCGATCTGTATAAAATTATTGTATTTCTGATGTATATTACATGCACATAGTTAGTAGGGTATGCTAAAGGGAGATTGCAGTGTATAAGCCATTTGCTACATTTTAATTCCATCAACGGACCATTTTCCCACATAGACATATTAAAACATTTTCGTACCAACTGGAGAAGGCGGGAAAGCAGTGAAAAATAATATCTAAACTTGTGTTTATGCTCACTGTTGAATGCTATTTGACCCACGAACTTGATGCCAATATTGGGTTACGTAATTATATCAAATATTGGCTCGGGCACCATGATATATACACGCACAAACACTCCCACCACGCCAACTACTTTACATTTTCTATGCACAGGATCTCTTTAATTCATACCTGCCCGACCACGAGCCATACAATTCGTGGGGCTAGTACAGATTATATTGATGTCCCTGAGGGGTCAGCAAACAGATTGTTCAATAAAAACTAGAATCAAACATTAGAACCCATGAACTTTCTCAATTTCTCGGATTAAATGGCAGGGATTGATATCCCTTAAGTATCAACAAAAAAACATACTGCAACTTTATGCTGTAAATTCCCCATAATAAACAGATTGCTTAGATTTCCAGCAAATGCGCCCCTTTTAATAAAAAGTTGTTTTTTTCTGCTGTGTCCCTAAGTGGGAGGAGTGATTTATAAAATCTACCAAGTATCTACCCGTGTACACGCAGCAAATTGTCGGAAGGCATTTGGACCTGAATAGCTTTGAATCTCCTTTATTTTTTTGTAGCTGAAGCTTACTTTTCTACACTAACTCCCAGGCCTTCTTCGACCATGAGGTCCATAAGATCGTTCCCGTTCATGTCAGAACTAGGGCATACGGGAGAAAAGAGGGAGAAAATGGGGAGCTCTATGTGAAAAAGTTCCTTTCAGTTGTGAGGGCGGTAGGAAATATGTGCATTAAAGTAGAGTGGGTTTTTTCTATGAATTGACTAAAGGGGGGAGGATGGCATGCTCATCTTTCCTCGAGCGAGACGTCAAGCAATCGTCCCTTTCTTTGTGTGACATGAGACTATATGCCGTTTAGGTCGCTTTAATAGCCTGACCCCTAAAGGCTTGCAAGAATTTCTAAAGGATATCCAGATTGCAAGCATCTTAGGACACATTATAACAACTCACTAAAGCATTGAACAAAGATAACTGTGGAGACATAGCTGTTACAACATAGTCATCAAATATTTCCCCTTCATTGTTTCTGTTCTTTCCCTTAAAAATATGAGAGACGCAAGAGATATTGCGAAAGGGGCGGTCCCCAATTCCTACAAAAGATAAGTATAGCTAACTGTATGCGGGATTGGAAGCTCAATGAATGCATAGAGAATGCAGACATAAGTGCAGTCATTCAAGTGATCCAGTAAGCAGAAGCAGTGACATTCATTAATCCTCTATTCTCCAAGGGTATGTGATTAGGCCAAATAAAAATAAGTATGTTTCCTGTCCCTTGAAACCTAACAAATACTGAAAGTATACAGGACAGTTCAATGAAAAAAAAACTCCCAGTCCAATTGTCAAAAATTTTTCAGGGATTGTTCCTTACTAGAGAAGAAACAAATAAATGGAAAAAAAGTCATGTTACCCCATCGGTTTTTTTGGTAGTCACTTGAAAAAAACCCACGGTGGTTTACTATGGGAGTATATGAGAAAGTGGTTTTTTTTCATGTGTTATGGAATAATGAAAAGATGTCCAATCCAAATTAGTTTAGATCATTTGCTACACTTTTATTTGAGTTCATATCATACAAATTAGCAAACAAAAATCAAATCTCACCCCGATCAAAAAAAAATTGGTGACTCTAAAGTTGACCCACCACCTTTCATGGCTGGTCTGGCTGATGCCATTCATTTCACATTAACATTCGTCATTGCACAGAATTTTAACTGATTTACATGGAGTGCCATCATCAGCCAAAGGGGTTTTTGCATAAATATGTTTGTGTTTATACTTCCCACAGTGAAAAATATTTATTTGTCATGGCAATAACAGAATCTATGGGAATGACCATGGCTATTATAGTTCAACTAGGAGCCGCATAGGGTTGTATTTTCGGACGCACCTCTATACCTTTAATCAATCCAATCATATGAAATCATATTTAATGAAAACTTTCAGTCATACAACCTTTTTCTCTAATAAAAACCTTATAGACAAATAAAGGGTGTTCTATTTTATCATATTCTAACTTATCTAACAAGATTATTAAATGGAATTGGGTTCGGAGTGAGTCAAAATTTTAATCCAGGAGAAAGAAAGTGCCAATCTGAAGAAATCCCCTCAATGATGGACCTTTCAGAAAATGAAATAAAAAGCACTAGGACAGTGTTTTGGGGGTGTTTGTACTGCATTAAAGCAACATCAAAGAGACACACACAATATATACACACAAAATACTACTAAATTCATTCCCAGTTCCCCACCGGAAAGGTTTTTTTGACTTCTTTATTCAAACCACATCTTCACCTGTACATTTGAAAGCAGTGCCAAGCCCAGAGAGGTGTTTTTATAGAGGTGCTGGGAACAGGAATAGTGAGAAATGGGATACCAACACCTGAATACCAAGTCATCAAATAAGAGCAGTCTTAGGTTAAAGGTATAGTGGTGCATCCAAAAATACGACCCTATGCGGCTCCTAGTTGAACTATAATAGCCATGGTCATTCCCATACAAATCTATTAGTGGTGGTCCCCCTAGCGTCTATTATCTAAATCAAAGTATGTTTCAAGCATTTTCGCATAGATTGTGTTATTGCCATGACAAATAAACATTTTACACTGTGAGAAGTATAATCACAAACATATTTATGCAAAAACCCCTTTGGCTGATGATGACACTCCATGTAAATCAGTTAAAATTCTGTGCAATGACGAATGTTAATGTGAAATGAATGCCATCAGCCAGACCAGCCATGAAAGGTGGACTACATGGTCAACTTTAACGGTCACCAACTTTTTTTTGATCGGGGTGAGATGTGACTTTTTTCTTTTGTTAATTTGTGGGACATGACCTCTAATAAAAGTGTAGCAAATCTAAACTAATTTGGACTGGACATTTTTTTATTATTACATAAAAAGTGAAAAAAGAACACATTTTCTCACAAGACTCCCATAGTAAACCACCATCTTTTTTTCAGGTGACTACCAAAAAAACAACGGGGTAACATGACTTTTTTTTCATTTATTTGTTTCTTCTGTAGTAAGGAACAATCCCTGAAAGTTTTATGACAATTGGACTGGGAGTTTTTTTCATTGAACTGTCCTGTATACCTTTTAGCTGATGGACTCAGCAAGTAGATGAAAATCAGGAAACAATCTTCTTTTAATCAAGAACATTCCTTGGACTGAAAAGTACAATCTCGAAAAGGGACTGATTTAGGGTTAAGAGACCGGTGTTGTTCGCAGGTGCAAAGACTGTGATCCCGAAGATATGGCCTTATGGGATTAAAGGGATAAAGTTGAGAACAGTGAATTACCAACGGGAGCCTAGTGAACGGTAAAGCGCATTTTTCCATGGGTTGTTCGTAATCTCACAGTGGAGAACTTCCAGCTGACAAAGCATTTCGACGAATGTACAGGTATCGGAGGGTACAGGCTATTTGAAAATGCAATCATTCAAATATGTATGCAGGGGATGAATGGTAGTACACAGAATCTCGATTCTTTCTGTTTGCATCTAGATATATAATTAGTTACGACGAGGTGTTTTCTTGAATCTTGCTCAAAGATAATCGACCCGAACTAATGCTGTAAGTTACAAAAGTGTAGGTGAAAACATCCCACGATAATAGTGCAAAGCCTAGCAGTTTTCTACATCCGTAAAAGGTATAAACAATAGGCAATATCAGCATATATTGATTTAACCTTCCCGTTCACTCTCGTGAGAGCAAGAGCAATGCTTTAAACTTAAGACACATGCATAAATGCGCAGCACGAATATCTAATGTGCCAAGATATTAAAACATCAATTATCATAACAACTAAAGAAGCAATAGCTGTATGCCCTCCAGCCATTAACTTGTTTAATTCGCGATTAATCAAAACTTAAGTGCATAAATTAACTTGAATCGCCACATAAAGGTACGAGACGCCTGATAAGAATTAAATGGGCCGACATATGTTTAAGAGTTACCAGGAACCTGTAAACAGGCAATGGTTCATCGCCACGAGGTCGTGTTTTATTTTAAAAGACCTTTGTATGAAAGGACATTCCACATGCAGGAATGTAAATCATCCATTGCTTCTGCCCGGAGGCCTACTTTCAACTTCTTCAATCTGGATCTAAAAGCTGTTCAGGAACAAGTTCATGGAAACCAACGACCTGAATGAAAACAGCTTTTAATGTCAAACTTAAATTAGAGAAACGATTTTTTTTTAAATAATACAGGAGTAGATTTATTTATTTGCGTTGATGAAAACGAATCATCCAACGATGTAAAAGTTGAAATTCCGAGCCTAGAAAGTTTTAGCCGGAAAAGAATTAGTTCTAACCTGTCAGTATTCATACAGGGAAACGAAATAAAATAAGTTGATCAACTTTGACCCAGGACCAGTACATCTCCCTACACACAAAATAAATTTATCCAAAAGAAGTCTCCCAGCAGGGAGTCCAATGACATCAATCCTCGTGGCATATGCTTTCATTTGTGAGAGTATTCTTTTAAAAAATTGCAGTCTCGACGCATCGGCCCATTATTATCATGTTATATGGTATTTAGACAAGTGGAGTGATCATAATTGGCACGGAAGGGTGGTGCACTGAAATTCCAAGGCTCCAATTTGCGACTGAGAGAAAAGTCAGTGCCAAGTGTCGTCACCCACGGTGTCATTTTTTCACTAGTCCCTTTTCCACGTCATGATTCGTCAGGAAGGGACTGCTCCAGCTGTCAGGTAAAAACTAAACATTGGACCCCCCCCCCCCCGCCCGCCCCCTACACACACACCCCTGCCCTCCTGGATGAGTAGACCTGTCGAGAAGATTCCATGAGTATCATGACCTAGCAGGAGGTGAGGATTATATCAGGTAACACAATTCTTAACCTTGAAGAGACAGTATAGAAAAAGTTAAGTTGCAATACAAGTGATTATTGGGACAATAAAGTGTTATTGAGGGGCAATCGAGTATACGACCAGTGTAAAAATCGAATCGGTACGAGAAAGAATATCAGTATAGGAATTGTAATTGCACAGCAACAAGAGCAATACTTGCAAAGAAATGTCACCCAAATCAAACGAGAACCTATTCTAATAGAACATAGCAGATGCTCTCCTGGGTAGATTGGCAAATGTGAAACCGGGGATAATATGATACGGGCGAAGTGATATTTCGATCGGAGAAATAAAACACTGACAACTTCAAGTGTAAACATGTGGGTGCGAATAGGGAAGTGTTTTCCTTTATCCTTGTCACTCAAGATGAAGTTTATTTGATAATCGTCACCAATCAATTCACCGGGGCTGAGAAAACAACATAATCTTTTGTTTATAACTTGGGTACCCTATCGTAATAGCCGGCCATGTGAACACCAACAAACCATGGAATATAACATGTACAGTATTATTTACATGCGAGAAACGCAAAGGCTATAAGCGTGCGCTCTGGGTAGTTAGATTCTGCTACAAAGAACAGAAGGGGAGAAGGGCCAGGTATCGGGAAATGGGAATTAATACGTAAGATTAAAAAAAATGAATAGACACAGGGGGAAAACATATAGAGGATTAAAAGGAAAGCCGAGTTTGGCTACGAAGTGAGGTATACATCACATCAAGATAGGTCGTTCAGTATCCATGAATTTCAAGAGGAACGGGTGATGCGTACTATACAGGGAGACCCTGAGAGCGAGACAGACAGAGAGAGGGGGGAGGTGGAGGAAAAAAGAGAAGGAGAACAGATGACAGAGAAAGTGAAAGATTGGAGAGATACGATATCTATGTGATAGAAAATAACTGGTCCAGGAGATTCATCAACGTAATGACAATATTATTACTGTAACCGTGCTTTTCATGGCAAACAACAGACCCAGATCTCTACCTTTCCATGAATTGGTATAAGTTACATTTATACAGGCGAAAGACTAGGGCTTCAGGGCCTGAGTAGGAAGAATGGCGGAAGGCGTTCTTCACAGGTAGCTGAGTCAGGTGATAAGAGCACATGGCCACATGCTGTTTGTATATGCGTTGTATTGAGTTCTACCTTGATGTGAAACCACGGGCATCATAAGGCACATGAAGGAAGATATCTGTCCACCAACTATACCTGATATTCTTAGCCTTGACTTTGCCTAGTTAAGATGGCCTATTTCCATATGATGTCCCCGATAAGGAACAATTTGAGATTACTATACCGACACTGGCAAAAGTACTTGACATACAACGATGAGAAAGTGGTGATGATACGTATCCATCAATGTAAGATAATGAGCATTTTTATCATGGTTTACCAGTGTGAATCGGAAGCAAAATAATCAATAATGTAAGGAGGTCTTAATCATATACTCAATGTAACCCCTTGGACCTGTCAAAATATTCCCTCTCCCACAGGAACTGGAGTTTCTCAATGATAGTATAATCGACTAATCGAAATATATAATAGAGGCCATTGACAAATACATAAATAAAAGCCCTGCTTTGTGGTCAATACTGCAACAAACTATGCTCAGAGCGCTGTAACTAGTTAAGTCTGGGGTAAGCTCGGATTGTGCATCTTTAAATAGACTGTAGAGTAAATCCAGCTCAGGTGGTTATGATACAGGCGGAGATTACCATCAACTTGTCAGAATCACTTACTTCCTTCACCGACGTACATTTAATATAAGAGCAGTGGGTGAACATTTGGATATTACTTGGTGGACTTGAGGGAACAGACAGGCGGTCTAATTTGTTTGGACGTACAATAAATCTAGACTTGCTTCATCTTTGTGACGAAAATGGGTGCATTTATTAAATAAATACCATTATTAGATAGGTAACTCCTTCGCAATATGTGTTTGATATCAAGCTGATTGCAAACTCTATACCTTATTAATTATACTTCACAACGTTAGTTGCATTTTCTTGGACCTATCGATTTCAACATTTCAATTTATATCTGCAAGTTTTATGTTATAACATATTTCACTAACATTAAACTGGGTTAACCTTAACCCCGAAAATAGTTTGTTGTTTCAGTGTGAGTTTCATGTTTTAACGTATAACTTGGAAAGAGAGAAGCTGGGCAAAGTGTTAGGCCCCCAGCAGAGCTCCACGCATTCTCAGTCCTCAGGATGTATGGAATCATCATGGGGACTGAAAGGTTATCTTCAGCTACAGTCCTCTGTACTACATAGGACTCTTGTCAAAAACATTTAGCTTAATTCTTGGGAACAATATGAATACAATATATTTGGAGAAAAAGAAAACTTAACAATTTCTGACCGCTAAACACGATGGAACCATTTCTCTTCAGGTAACTAATAGCTGAAAACAGAAAATACTTAAGACAAATTACCTAAATTACAAAGGATGATTTTTTCATTGCCTCTCTGCGTCTTCTCTGGCGCACATTCATTTCGAAAGTTCAGTCGGCCACCAGAGACTAAGTTGTTGTAAGTTGTAGATAGGCCCACTTCTCTTTATCTCAGGGTTCTCGCCAGCCTTTTTGAGCGTAGCGGCCCGCTACGCTGTCTCCCGTCACCGCTACGCTGCAAAAACGGCCGCTACGCTGTCTCAAGAGACAGCGTAGCGGCCGTAATTTGATTCAAATATACTAACCTCATCTAGGGAAATATCCTCCCGTCTCACTTGGCATTTAGATTGCATATCAAATACCGAAATATCGCCGATATTCAGACTATTCAGATATACATTTGGGTGTGTATTTTCCGTACAAAACCGATCGTGAGAGAACCCTTAAAACTGAAAATCCGCAAGACTTATACCTGAAGAACAGGACGTCCAGTGTAGCGGGAGTAATTTGCCCCAACATTAAGAATAAGCTGACAATAGAATTTGACTAGAATGACGATGCTTCGGGGACTTCGATCCCTAAGGATAAACTGACAATATTTTTTTTTAATTTCACAAGTTTCTGAACTACTAGTCTACAACCCTACGTAGGCCTATACCGTGCGTATGCCTAGATATTGTTTTCTCAATTCTATAATTATTGAAAAGGTTGTTTGAGCGAATACGTTTTTATATGATAGAAGAACTACTCAAGTCTTAAAGAACACCAGAAAAAATGATCAATCCATCACTGTGTCTTGCTCATTAAGGAAATAGTAGAGAGACATACCCTATAGTCAACTTTTCTGCATACCATGCGTATGCCATATATATACATATCTCATATTTAAACATGTATACATACGTTGGACCCTTATTTAAGGTAATAAACAAGGTATCTCTCTTTTTTGTTGCCAAACACATTTGAAATAATTATCAAGATTATTAGAAACATGCCATGCGTATGCCCATACTGTGCGTAAGAAAAATGGGAAATATCAGACAATTGCAGGCTATATATTCAATAAAAATGGAAATAAATGCTGAGACGTCTTTGCCGCTTTAAGTTAAGATGGTCAGAACTTCTACAAGGGTATTTTTTTCTATT
This sequence comes from Sthenelais limicola, assembly GCA_942159475.1. NCBI lineage: Eukaryota > Metazoa > Annelida > Polychaeta > Phyllodocida > Sigalionidae > Sthenelais > Sthenelais limicola. The sequence continues at coordinate 106,453,771 of OW804096.1, read as the reverse complement.
TAGTATCCCCCCCATTTAAAAAAATACACCTTGGTTATGTAGACATTATCATTATGATGTCCCAGGGCTATAAAATGTGGTGTGGAATAGGAAAATGAGTTTATATTATTTAAAACGATTTTTCTACAGAACCCTGCCTCAGATTGTTTTTATTCTTCAGTGTTGAGCGCTCCTAGGGTACGATTTTCAGAAAATGTACAATTGGCAGCTCCACATATTTAGTAATTTCTGCTTAAAAAAAAGGATAAATTTGGGGTATATCTGACTCAGATATACCCCAAATTTCTCACAAGTTTACTATAGTTACTGCAGAATAGTAAGGCCAATGATAAGCATGCTATTTTTTCTTCTATTTCAAATTATTTCATTGTGGAATGACACTACGCTATTAGAAAAATGAAATATCCAAAACATTGTTAGGGTGACTAGGAAAATAAAGTTTAGTCATGTAAACTATGAGTTTAACTTTTAAGGATTAAGGGATTGACCTGATGGCCCTTAAAATCGGCTGAATGCACCAAAACAGTATCATTTTGCTCAAAATTTTCCTGGGGGGGCATGCCCCCAGACCCCCCTAGATGGTGGGTGTGGCCCCCGCTACGCTGTCAAATATTTCTGGTGAGAACCCTGTATCTCTCCCCAATCCTGACCTAAGGTGAATCCCGATATATCAAACTTTTTTTATGGCTAATATAAAAGATAGGGTTTTCGAGCGTATTTATAAGTTATAACGTCTGGCAGGTTGCAGAGCAATAGTATTAACTCGAATCTGGAGACTTGATTATTTTAATCTTTCTCACAAGCAACTCCGGGTACAAACAAGCACGAATATCCACATCAATTAGGGAAGAAAAATATGCTTCACGATCACTCCAATTCCAACCAATCATTCCCCATCATAACATCATACACTACATTAAAACAACTAAGAAATGATAGTTGGCATAAAAAAAGCATCTTCAGTGAGGGCAATTCGGGATGTAACGGACCATAAAATCCTGTTCCACTTGTGTGAATAGACTGAACATAGCAACCACCAAGCTTGGTGTACTGACAGGTGATAACGGTTGTGTGGAATAAGTGGCATTCCTAGGTAGAGATAGATCCTTGAAAAGGATTGGGCATACATCAAATTGTTTATATCAAACTAGGTGCAACCCCACAGCATATTTATACCCCTTCCCGTTCTTAGAAAACAAGGTCCATTGAGCATCGAACACAACGAAGTTTAACCAATAGCGCTCGAGTAATATTTCATCGACAGTAAGATGGGTCTAGATTAAAGTTAAAAACAGAAGAAGACATAATAAGAGGGCGAAACATTCATTACTTGTACAGAACTCTGGAAAAGTAGTTTGTTCTAGAGTATTAGTGTAAATACTGGTGGGGTACAAAGTATACCTAGTCAGGACGGTGTTCATACTATTGAGGAAAGCCTTAATAATGGGAAACATATTTCATATCATTATGAAATATTACAGCAGGAGCCACCAACAAATACACCATCGGTGGGCTACCTCAATTAAGAGGAAAACATATTAATATTAATGTTATCAATGGGTAACAATAAAGATGTCAACAGAGGTCTAGTTGATGTTAATACTCTTGGAAACATTAAAGGAGTGAGTTTAGTTACATGGAATGTAAGAAATATATTAAATAATAAAATTTCTTTGAATATAGAGGAGTGTAAAATGAAATCAAATCTGGTAATGCACAAAAAGCCAAGGATCTGAATATATATAATTTTGGAGACCAGAAGATTAGTCACACTAAGGAGTATGTACATAGTTGGGGTTAAAAATCGATTCTAAACTTAACTTCCAGTCTTATCAGTAGAAAAAGATGTCAGGAATTCAAAATCAGAGGCATATTTTTACAGAGAAAATGTTTCTGAATTTATATAAAGTGATGATACTTCCACATATGGACTTTGGAGACACCATCTATAATGGTACAAGTAATACTGCTTTATTGAAGAAATTACAGGTTATACAAAATAGGTATTCCACCTCTTGAAAAAAGGAGAGAAGCCCACTTACTAGAAATGGCTTATAAACTTTCATTAATACCTGAAAATGTTGAGAAAAACAAACCAGATTTAAGGTCTAACAAAGGTTACAAAAAATGTATACTTAAAGTTTTAATTCCAGACACAGAAAGGATAAAAAGATCCTGTGTATAAAGCTCCAATATCATGGAACTCTAATGACAACTCCTTTTTTGAAGGTCACTAAGTTGAGGACCTTGTAAACTTTAGCCCATGACCGAGTGGATCGACGGGCCTAACCACAAATATACGTGGTATCAGTGAGGCCTCCGACCATGTATAGTCTAGGCAATCTAAGCCCTCACACACACACATCAAATTAACAAAAAAACCCATGTACGGTTTAGCTTCTAGAGCCCTGTTCTCTGAAACGTTAGCGTGGTGAAGTGAAAATTGATTTATATACAGGGAGAATGGAGATCGGTATCATTGCTTTGGGGCTGAAGCCAGGACTGAGTAATAATGCAAAAGGTGATACATTTAAACATTGCAATTTATCCTGTACATCGTGGATGATTATTTTTTTTGATTTTTTTTTACATCGTGGATGATTTAATTATTAAATCATTTCCGATCAAATTTCTACCTAAATCAGTCATGTAAGACTTGTATAGAGCTAGGAGAAGAATTTGCATTTGTAAATGAAAGTAACAACAAAGTTAAGAAATACAAAACTTGACTTGGCCTGTACACTCTAGGTCCAAACCCTCAGATCAGATAAGAATGGTGCTTCGCTAATCGGTCTCCTCGCCTAAGACTCAGCGTTTTAATGGGAATATAACCATTTTGCAGTCATAATGGAATTATAATGGCACTTTGCGGTTTGAGGCGAGAGGCTTTCCCTTCGTTTGAAGGGACTCTCCCATCTTTGGCCTAGACTGTGTAAATGGAATAAAAAACAAAAAAAAATAACAACTGATGTGTAGGAAGAGGAGAGACAAGGTAGTTAAAAGGGACTAAGGATATTAGGGTTTGTGATAAAACATGTTTGTTGTTAAGTTTTAAATGTACTATGGTGCATTGTTAATTAATTAAATAAGTGTATAATTTTTAAATAAAAAAAAATCTCGATGTTAAAATAAATATCATTCAGATAAGCATCTAAAATTAGATGGCTTACATGAATCAAAAAAGAACATGTCAAGGCACTCTTGGAAGAGCTATGTGCGCAAAGAAAGAGACGGACCTTTTTCTATATTATGTAATTGTAAATTGTATAACAAATCAGAAATAAAAACACACATATATATATATATATATAAATATGCATGGATTTAGACATATATACACACACACACAACCAGGACGCTCAAAGCTACCTTTTGGACACCTAACATTTTCGATATGAAGCCGGGATGTATCGACTATCATTATAGTGCTTAAGCAGGTCTGGTAACATTGGGAATTAACAAGTTATGTCTGCTCTGGGACAGCAATTAGAAACCCCGAGAAAACTTGGTGAGTAATATGTACGGGATATCAGGTAAAACAGCCAAGAATGTTTTTTGCTGGTGTGCTTTAGAATTCATTATTTTCTCAAATGGGGCCACCAGTTAAATATGCTATTATACGGAACTGCAGCTTACCTATATCAATGCGAATGAATTGGCCCCCAGCTTAGATGATTTGAAAACAGGAAGAACGCTCATTCACGAAGTTTACAAAGGACATCAACACTTTATCGACCCTGAAAGAGGTAGCCATCAATTTGAAGATTCTTTAACTCTATGAATTCTTTCAGACCCCAAAACTGGCAAAAGACAGGTATTTCTCTCCATACTTCTTTCATTTTTCACGTATAATATATTTGGCATGGATATTACTTTTGGAACGCATGCCCACCCTCTCCTATACTAAAGCTAGTGGTATGCATTTGTGTGAACTAGAGCTTATGTTGTTAATACTTAAGCTCAGTTTGATCTGGATCAGAGCTGGTGAAGACCCTGCGTCCCATGTTCCCTTCCCAGGGCAGTGAGTCTCTATATAAGCTGATGATGACTTGGTCACGGTTGACTGACTAAATGATGTGGAAACAACCTCTCAACGTAGAAGTTGCATTTGTGTATTCTTTTTTGTAAGCCGAGTTGTCCCGAGGCGGGAGGGTTGACTCGAGGGGAGGGGCCCGGCATCTACCCAAATTTAGATGCCTTCTCGGTCATGCAATGAGCACAAGCAGTGGAATTGTTATTCTAAATCTAATGCGGTTGTTATCTAATTAAAATACTAGGTCAGTTGCGAGAATGGGCTAATCAGGTCTCGTACGCAAAGCACTAGCAGAAAAAAGGAGAAAATTTGCGTGGGAAAAAAAGTAAATACCAAACATAAACTCAAGAAGGAAAGTCAAAATAGCCTTGGCGATCATTGTAAATACTAAACGGCAGTTTGACTGGAACAATTAACGAGTTGTGGGGGGAAAGGTATGGCTTATTAATGCAATGCCTATGTAACGTTAATAATGGATATAATACAATTTTATATATTGCAACTATCCATATATACGTCCAATATAGTGCAATTATACTCATACATAGACATATAGTCAAGGACATTGAATAAATATTTTTTAATATCCAGGTGACATAGTCATAGATGAATGCAAAATTGAACCGATCTTGATAGGTCTTGAGGTCAGCTAGCATAATACAGAACAGGTTCAGGCATTGTCAGATGCCAGAGTTGTAAATATTTCCTTGACTGTAGTGATGTTGTTTTTTCCCTCCCCGCTGTCCTAAGTTCACGAGTTGACACCACCACTCAAGACACCTGTGCCTGTCCTCCTACTCCACCTGCCCCAGAGACCGCCTTGTGAGTAAAACTTTTCACGGGAATGACGCGCTGAGACCCCGAGGTCCACTCCAACGTACTCACCCTCCCAGAACGTGCAATCATCTGAAGTTTTGTTTACCTCCTTGCAACAGTCACACGTACCCGTAAGCATTGATAAGCATGCTTAAAATGCTTATCGAACACCTACATTATACACTCCTGAACAAAAAGATAGTACAGAACTCGCCTAGCTATAATATAAGACAACGTACAGTCAGTGAGAAAGTTTGAAACTTCTACTTGAGGCCCACTCGTTGCTAAACCTCATCCCGCGTCTAGAGCCGAGCGCCGCCCTGAATATCGGCGCAATAAACTGTCTATTACGGTGGAATTATACTATTAAACAAGTGTTTACAATGAAGAAAGTACTTACCTTTGCAATGGTAAAATCCTCCTCAAATTCTCTGCCACCTTGGAGTCTAAATCCCCATGGGGTTCCACCCAAGAGGACCACAGTGTTAGCCATGTTTCCTTGCTACTAGGCCTAGAACTCTTCCATGAGGTGTGGAGAGGTCTACTGTCGGAAGTGGAACGGTGTGTGATAGATCCGATGTGCTCCAGTGCTGCCGCGGGTTATGTTTGCTGGAACACAAACGTTTCACCAATAGTAAGACAAATGAGTTTTTTCTTTGCTACAATGAGTTTCTTTTTAATTTCTTATGAAAGGATATGTTTGTTTGGGAATATCGTTGACAGATACATAGCGCCTTTGTATTCCCAACCCCCTTACGGATCAATCTTTCAAATGTCCATACAACACATGATGCAAGGAACCCAAGCCAAGGATGTGTTCCAAGTCTAATCCAAGTAGGCTTATATTATGGACGGTATAGACTACGGTACCGGTACTAATCAAGCAACGTCATAAGTTTCCATTGCTCTTTCCTATAGGCCTACATCAAGCAGTAGGTCCTACCATAGGCCTATACCCGGGGGGGGGGGGGGGGGGGGGGGTACTTGAGTTCATAGTGTACGTATACAGGTATGTGCCGCGGTAAAGGCCCCCCTTTTTCAGCCCCAGCCGCTCCCAAAGGCCCCTATTTTTTGCCTGAATTAGCTCCTGAAGGTCCCCTCTTTTCAGGTCGGATTCTCTAGATAGAAATTTTGACATGAATTCATTATTTTGAGTGCCAATATGTTCTCATATTATTTATTTCAGTTTTTAAAGCATCAATTTTTACCTATATTTTATCATTTTATGTAAAAAATGCACAATTTCAGATTACTAAACCATGTATGTCCTGAAAGCTCGAAGTGAGATCTAAGTGAGGGGAATGAAAAATAAACGAACAAAAATTAAAATGTATGCTAAGTGAATTATGGTAACCTTGGAATTCAAAAAAGCTGTCTACCCCGATTGAGCCTATAGGCTACATAAAAGTTAATGTATTAAATTTGAACACTGAAATATCTGTGAAAAATATGCTGAAAATAGACCAGAAGCCACCATTCTTAGTGCAAAAAATCAAAACATTTCTGGGGTGTGCCCCCCAACCCCAACCACAGCAGGAAGGCTGTTCCCTCCTGCACCTAGTACCCTCATGTATAAAATTTGAACACTGAAATCTCTGAGAATTATGCTGAAAATACACCAGAAGCCACCAATTTTTATGCAAAAGCCAAAAATGTTCTGGGGTGCCCCCCAGCAGCTTTATGCAGCGCCATAGGAAACAGGGCCTGTCTCAGAAAATATGGTCCACCCTACTTCCACACAAATCCCCCCTATTCAACCTTAATAAAAAAAAACCTGTTGATACAGTTTATATTGGAATATTGACATTTATAATAGGAATATTTTGAAACCACTGAAATTATTTAGAGAGGAATTAGTTGGCAATTCTTTCATCTAAAAAAAAATTCAATTTTACTTAAAGTGTAATTAAAGTGACTGACACTTTAATTTTGTGACACTAGTTAAGTTATATCATTCTTTATTTATTTCTTCAAAAATATAAGTAACTCAAATACATGGAAAAATCACCATACATTGTAATGATTGGTCAAGTAAAGGGTGAAACTGAATTTTCCGGCATGTCTTTTCATTGCATTTCTCATATTTCCCTCTCTCCCCTCTCTCCCCTCTCTTGTCTCCCTCCATCCTCTCTATATCCTTCTCCTCTACCTTAATTACTACCTTTTTTAAGAGAAAGGTGAAATCACCCAAAAATGAAAATTGCAATATTACTAAAGTGGAAAATTTCCTTTAATTTGAAATAATGTACATAGAGGAATGACCACTTTACAGTTAGTACTTGAACCAGGGTCATTTAGATGTGGCGTTGGAATAGCCAAAATGGAACACGAGGTACGAGTGCTCCATTTCATAGGCTATTCCAACGCCGCATCTAAATGACCCTGGTTTAAGTTCTTTGGGCCACACAGATCATAAAACTGTAATAAACTGCTCTATTTGGCCAACTATAAGTGTACAATTGACAACTGACAATTGACAACTGTACACAATTAGTAATTCTCCAATATCTGACGACCTGTCCCTTACATGTGAGTGAGTGCCTCTGTGGTTCTGACAATTTACGACTTTAACCAGGTGTTGCTCTTAACATGTGTGTCTCTTTTCAAAGGATCCGTTATCCCATCTAATTCATGGTTTGTTTGCCCTGATATCTATCTCCTCTCACCGCCTCCTGTGCCTCCTTCCCTAGATCTTTCCGCTGTAGGACTAGCCTACCGGAAACTGCCCCTGGTATCTCTCCCATGATGTCCAGCTCAAACGCTGATTTGTCAATGCCACTCACATCGTCACCTGAACCCAAAGTATTGCGATCTTGTGACCCCATATGACCGATTCATTGAGCCACAACACCGATACGATGACAGCTCCTAAGTACACGGTTGGCGCTTTTGTCGATTTTTTGCATGTTGGCAATTGGATTACCTCCCTAGTGGAAGCTGTCTTTTATGAGGGAAAAAGATGGAATTACGGCATTAGGACTGTTGACACACAAATGTATCATCAAACATTTGCCCCATATCTCAGGCCGTCAGTAAATCTGCAGAGGAGTCTATCGTCTCAACTGGATTACATGGAACCTGAGGAGAACCCACCCATTTCGATATCACAGGTGAGTACTAAAATAATAGATTAAAAGTGTAATGCACCATTTCCCACACAATCTTTACTCAGTAGTGACAATTATAATTGGCTACTTAATTTTCCAGCGGGCTGCCGTGAAAGAAGCTAGTTTGGTTTGGTTTGGTTTGGTTAGTTTCACCTCCGCTAATAGTAATTAAAAGTTAGCAGATATACTGTGGTTTTATTATTTTATTCTGTGAAATTCCCTATTTCATGAAACAGGGTTTGGCCTGACAAAGTCAGGCTTCATTTAGGTTACCTAAATTTTGTCGTACAATTTGTTTTCCCGTAGGAAATCAAGAATATTTTTGTTCCCAGATTCCCGGAAAATACTCTGCAGTGTCCTGCGATTTTGCAGGAATTTTATTCTGTTTCTCTTGGTTGCCTGACAATGTATTAAGAGATGCTCTACACTCAGTTGAGTGTTGCATGTCTGACATACAGGAGCCACTTCACCTTTTAGAAGGTGCCTGTGAGTCAGTTTGGTGTGACCGGTACGAAGACGGGTCAGTATCACCTGTTCGGGTCTTGTCAGGTTATCATCTTTGAATTTTCACACCATCAATCACACCAAAGAAGCTAGTAACGCACCCTTAGCAGTTATTAACAATCCTGGCAGTGTCACTATGGAAACAAATCCATACGGCCACTCACAACCACCCTATGATGACAGGGATGATTTCGTGGACCCTGCCCCTCTGGCACCACCAAAAGCAAGCAAGAAGTCCCGATTTGTGCGAACTTCAGCAGCTGAAGTCGATAAACTACAGCTGGAGTCGAAGTCCAAAAAGACACACAGTACCACAAAGTGGGGAGTGAAGATTTTCCGTGGTGAGTACTTTCAATGTTTATAGATTGGTTTCCAATGTTTTCAATTAATACATCCATGATATGTAATGTATAATAATGTGGTAACCAAATATGCTACCCCGATTTAAGAATGGAAAAAAGGATTACTTCTTGGATTAGCAGTTATATAAATCCAGGGGTCAACTTCTCAAAGAGGTGGCATTGTCTTTGCAGAATGGCTGCAGGATATGGAACTGGACCTATCGTTTGAGACCCTTGATGAGGCAACCCTAGGGAGACACCTGACGCAATTCTTCTGTGATGTCAGAAATAAACAGGGAAAGGACTACAGTGCTAAGTCAATGGCTAGCATTAGAGGAGCTATTCAACGACACCTGACTCTGCCCCCTCATGGTCGGACCATCAACATCACAAAAGGTCCACATTTTCTCCAGGCAAATAATGTAATCTTAGGAAAAAACAAGGTTAAGCGCCGTAAGGGCGAAGACAAGAGTACTTCGTTCAAGCCCATCGCATTACCTGATATTGTTAAAATGTACCAAACAGAGGTCCTGTCATGTAAGGACCCAGTCGCCTTGCAGCGTAAGGTGTATTTCGAAATTGCGTTGCATTGGTGCAGGCGAGGCAAGGAGGGATTAAGGGAACTGCGTTCTGATGACTTGTCATTTGCTAAGGATGATGAGGGCACAGAATATGCCTACCTTAATCGCAACGTACTTGAGAAAAACCATCAGGGGGATAACCCAAACGATTATGGAAAGAAGCAATATATGTTTGCTACAGGTTCTCACCTGTGCCCTGTTGCGAGCCTTAAGCAGTACCTATCGAAGCTTTCCCCAGAAATTAATGATTTCTTCCAATACCCAAAGGAGAATTTCGATGTAAATGATTCAGTCTGGTATGAGCCCCACCCCCTTGGTGTAAACCCCATATCGAATTTTATGTCAATAATTTCAGATGCAGCAGAATTTCCTGACTCCCCTCCTATTCCCCCATCCCAAATTGCCACTCAGCAAACCCCAGAGAAACAGGACTGGTCGTTTGACGATGATTTTTTTACACTGGAATCTTTTGATTCACCCCTCCGCCCCCGCTCACCCTCACCCAGCATGCCCAGGCACCCTGTCTTGTCTAGGAGTAATAGTTCCCCTCCCAGTGCACACACAACAGCTGCACCTCCAGTCATACTTCCTCCTGCACTTGATTGATGTCAAGTGGTCCAAAACAAACCAATTCGGAAATAACAACCATCAAGTGGCCCTCCCCAGGATGAGGGGCCATGACCTATGCCCGGTGCGGGCAATTTTTGCAATGTTGAGATCAACCCCAAGCTCCCCTCCCACTGCAGCAGCAGTCGGATATCAACAGGGGGGAAGCTTTGTACATCTCTCCTCTCAGGTGTTCCTTGAGTCGGTGAGGCAGGCGCTGGAGGGCCAGGTGCCTGATCCCTCCTCCTACTCTTGCCATTCATTTCGACGTGGTTCTGCCACTTGGGGACACAAATGTGGGTTGAATTCAGACTCAATACGTCTCCTAGGCCACTGGAGATCGAACTCGTATCAGAACTATCTAGAGCCGGGAGAAAAGGACAGAATGGAGGCAGCAAAGGTCATGACTCTAGGCCTCCCATAAAAGAACTACTACATACTGGGTTTCTGGGGTCATGGGAAGCCTCAGTCGACAGTTTTATTGCTCATAAACATTGACAATTAATTTTAACAAATATTATTATTGTCTTATGTATTTCTGTAATTGGTTTCTATAATTACAACCATGCTTATTCTTATGTTTACTCATGTACTTCAGTTTATGTACTAGCGCGCTTCTTGTAACTTAGCTGAGTTGAATAAAACTCCCTTTTACCCACACTCCATCAGGGGGATAACCCAAACGATTATGGAAAGAAGCAATATATGTTTGCTACAGGTTCTCACCTGTGCCCTGTTGCGAGCCTTAAGCAGTACCTATCGAAGCTTTCCCCAGAAATTAATGATTTCAACATTGCAAAAATTGCCCGCACCGGGCATAGGTCATGGCCCCTCATCCTGGGGAGGGCCACTTGATGGTTGTTATTTCCGAATTGGTTTGTTTTGGACCACTTGACATCAATCACGATGCCCTCTTTCACATATCTTATGTCTCCTTTCGATATGGGTTGTATATTGTTGGGACGGGCTAGATCCCAAAACACGTTAGATTTTCGCAGGTATCCAAAAAACATTAAGAGACAGGCGGCCCACACTGCAATATGCTTATCTCCTGTCATATCTAACTTCCCCCTGATAATACCCAGTAGCTCTGGTGTAATGGGAGGTTTCCTATTGACGGCTGAGCCTTTCAGCCTTTGGATCCCTTTTAATGTGGCCCTGAGGTGGTAATCCTTAGGCATAGGATTAATGTATCCGCGCTCCTCATGCAAGATCCTTATTATATTTATATATTGCCTAATACTGTTGTATGCTAGCCTCCTCGCCAGCCAGGCCGCATACAGGCACAGTGTGTGGGACGTTGCAGGTACTGGGGTTTTTTGGTAAGCCTGACAAAACCCCAGATATGTTCGTTTGTGGGTGGTGTATGCTCGCCGGGTATTCTCCGCCCACGCTTGGCTCTGATAGACATTGACCTCCTCCTGGAGGGCAACCTCCATCCCCTGTCCTCACTGAGGTCAGAATGTGGTGCATGCGCTGGACCCCGCCAGGCTCCTCCAGGCGGGAGATGCTGTCTGCAATCGTGTTGTACCGACCCGGGTAGTACACCGCTTTTAGCCGAAAGTTATAAATCATGGACAGCTGGTATATACGTCTCAGCGAGTGGTTGATGTCCTCATCAGGGGCTCTGCCCTTGTTTATCATACCCACCGCTGCCCTGGAGTCGCAGTGGACTGTGACATTCTTGTCCCGCCATCTGGGTCCGAAGATAGCGGCTGCCGGCTCCAGGGTCAGCACCTCTTTATAGTTAATGTGTTTCTCACTCATCCCTTGCCAGTCCTCCCACCGGACATAGAACCACTGGCCAAGGTGATATCCACCCCCTCCTTTGATGCAGGCGTCTATGGTTAAGGGTGTGTATGCGCGCGCATCGCATATGGGTAGGGAACCATTGAAGTTAACAGCTTGATCCACCCACCACATAAGATCCGCTTTCAAACCCTGCGTTACACGACACCTATGCCAAGGGGATGTCAAAGATTTTATCCTGTCATAGATACTGTGGACGAAATGCTTTCCTCCATGAAACACTCGCCTCGCCCAGTTTAATTTTCCTGCTAGTCTCTGGAGTGCTTTCTTCGTCACATTCCTCTTTCCTAATGACTCTCTGAGAATAGATAACAAGTCTGTGATCTTGTCTGGGGGCAGGCCCACACACATGTCTTGAGAGTTTATCTCGATTCCCAGGAAGGAGAGGCACTTTGATGGCCCCAGCACTTTATTATAATTAATGCCAAAGCCTAATTCCCTGCACAGCTTCATTAGAGCGTTGAGAGCACTAATGCATTCTTCCTGTGTATCCCCGACACACAGGAAGTCATCGCAATATACAACGGTGTTCTTGTATCCGATGCCTGCCATCATCCGACGTATGGCTTGCGTTAATGTATTAAATATCCCTGGTGCTAACCTGGCTCCGAAGGGGAGCCTAGAGTCATACATGTAACAAACCTCAGATCTTTCCTTAAACTTCCAACTTAGCCCTAGCACCGCATGGTCTTGAGGGTGCACTTTTACTGAGCGGTATGCTCCCTGTAGGTCCATTTTTGCCAACCAGCTATTTGGTGTAATCATATTTAAGGCCTCATCAAAAGACTGATAACTAAAAGGTTGGTGCACAGCTCTATCATTGACTGCTCGGCCCAATGGACGACTGCAGTCATGTATCAAACGTATCTTATTTCCTTCTGGTTTGGGTATGGCCCCTAAGGCCGACGTTATAGTCACTGGGGCTGGTACCTCTATGTATCGCCCATTATCCAATTCTGCTCTGATTTGTGATTCCACTAGGGAGGCAGTGCTAGCCTGGGTGCATGAGTGGTAATTCTCCATAAAGGCCTCTTCAGGTGGCACGGAAGAGTTGGTGATATGAAAACCCTCCCTCACTCCTGTCAGAATAAAAGTTCGGTCTTTATCACTAGCTGCTAAATGGTTTTCCCAGGCTGCATATATCAGAGCACCTTCCTCCCTATCTATTCTCCGTTTTTTGACGCTGTTTTAGCAGCCTCCTCATGCACGTACATACAGTTATCCCCGTATGTGCATCCTCCTTTGGTGCGGTATAAGCGACAGAGCTCTGTCTTACTTTTTGCGCTTTTTTGCGCCTTTCCGCGGTCTCCCCCCTTTTCTTTGGTAATCTGCTTCCTAGCAGTGAGGAGGGAGGCGGTCAGCGATGGGATAGGCGAGCCCCAATCTAAACAGTACTCAGCCTGTAACTCACGGTATCTGGTGTCATACTCCAATATCGACACCCACTCGTAATGCTCCAACATTTCATATATAGTGACGGTGTAGGCATGGTAATAATCAACCTTGTCCCGGCTTAATTCCTCCGTCTGCAAGAGCTGGTGAAGCAGTCTTAAATTGGCTGCCCCCCACTCAGCCAAAGAGATGTATGCTTGGTGCTGGTGATCATCTGTCTGTATAGTAAAGACTCCAGTCTTACCTTCAACCAAGGCCATCTTTTCTTTTCTCTTCGCTGCCAAGCGGAGAGTAACTTTCTCCGGGACAAAGTTAACGATTTTGAGCGCCTTCTTCTTTACTGCCCTAAGTGTGAGGGCCACTCTGGGATCATTGCCTAGCATGGCAGCCCCAACGGCAGGCTGAGGTCTCTTGGTGTCCTCATCCCCCTCTCCATCTCCATTCAACATATTGTCGAGATCTGCGTCTAGGCGCGCTTGGAGGACATCATCAGCCTCCGGCGGTTGTCCACCTGCAGCCAGCTTCTTATGTACAGCAGGCATGTGGGTATTGCCCATCGATCGTAATCCATCTCTCAACAGGCTAGATTGACCAACAGTGAGGCCAAGTCGGGTCACTGCCGCCGATGTCAGTATTTCTAGCACCTCTTTGGTGTAACAATCTTCCCTCGTTAGTATTTCTACAGTCTTGGGGTTTAAGCCGGTTTGCGTAACCCAGTCTTCTAGTACGAACTCCGCCATGCTGCAGTAGGTAGGTTTACCGTCTGCGCGCTGCGCGTGCCAAGAAGCAACTGCCCTGCTTGCGTCCAACCCTCGTGGTCAGTGTGTGGTCAGTGGACGCGGCAGCGCGCCAGGCGGGCACAGCTGAGTTAAAACTGTTTAAACACAAGTGTCTAAACCTCCCTAATAGTTCCCCTCCCAGTGCACACACAACAGCTGCACCTCCAGTCATACTTCCTCCTGCACTTGCTCCTCCTCCCATCCCTCCCCAAACACCTGGCTCACACACTGAGGAGGCTGAGAAATTTCTTAAAGAGTTCTTTAAGAATGCCAAAGTTGAAAATTGTGCTTTACATTTCCATTTCCATAAGTAAGGGGCAATGTAATGGCACAATATTAGTGCCTTGATCTGTGTTTCGGTGGTGGTTTAATCTCTATTGGTGGTTATTCTAGTAGCCTGTATTAGTATTACCATTGACTCTATTACCATTCTCTTCAATGTTTATTATGAAGGTTATTGTCTGGATTTTTACCTCACTTCAATGGACTGGTACTTATTATCATGTTGTCATTAGCAAGCTCATATTACTTGTGTTCTTCAGTAAAAGCTCATATTAGCTCATATTACTTATGTAGTTCAGTAAAACGTATGAATCATTGCTTCATCCATTGCTGATCCATTGCTTGTGTCCCAGACAGCTGGGGCGGTTTACTCTCACCCTTTGAAGTGGCGACTCCTGTACCCCCCTATGGTGTGATCCATACGATCTAAACAAGGGCCATTTAGAGCGGTTAATTACAGTTTTTATGATCTGCGTGGTCCAATATAGACTGAACAAGGAATAACCTGGTAAAATAAGATAATGATAAAAGGAAAGACATCAATCAGAATTTCAATTTCAATTCCAATAATGATTTACAGCATTACAGGAGTTCCTAAAATCACTGACTTGATTAAAGATCCCACACTAATCTGCAATCATCTTGTGGTCTCATGTTAGTGAGTGTCGAAATAAGTAATAGAAATATTTAGGGACTCTTAAAAATGGTCACTATTCATCAGTAATTAAATACATTATTTTGTGCTGAAAAAAACGCACCAAATGCCCTCAAATTGGACATTAAATTTTTTTTCCTGGGGGGGGGGGGGGGGGGGGGGGGGGGGGGGGGCAATGACATACCAGCCTACAGGCCTGAGTTGTCCCTAAGAAAAGCTAAGAAACTATATAATTATAGCAATAGGTCTACCAGGCATATATATAGGCACATTTTCAAGGCATTTTACCCCCTCCCCGCT
The DNA here is from genome assembly GCA_942159475.1 of Sthenelais limicola. NCBI lineage: Eukaryota > Metazoa > Annelida > Polychaeta > Phyllodocida > Sigalionidae > Sthenelais > Sthenelais limicola. The sequence goes on along the minus strand of OW804096.1, from coordinate 106,438,566 downwards.
TTATGTGGCAAAACGCGGAAAATCTGATGCTTAAAAAGACCTCTTTTTATGATTTCAAGGAGTCTTGTATAGGCCTATAACTGTCAAAAACAAAACAGAAGTGGCCCGGAATTTATTATATGATCATGATTATAGGATAGGCCTACCTGTGCCACAAAGTGAAGCTACCCTTTTCAATCATTTTGTCTTTTTCAATCTTTTTGTCGCCAGTGGTAAGCCTATAATTTTCTTCCCGTCAACTTAATTATTACCGGTAGCCTACTTATTAGGCCCGTAGGCATATACAGTTCATCATCGGGTAACGTGATTTCACTTCAGAAATCCGGAGCGGGAAAGGGGTTTGGCAGAGACAGTGGCTCTACCTTGTGACCATTTTAAGAACTATTTTGTCTATGCGCCATCTAGCTAAATATGGAAGAACTATCTTGCCAGTGACAACTTCCGGCAGATTTCCCCCAATTTTGTCCTGATTAAATGGAATACACGGCCTGACACATATTGGAAGGTAAGTGAGCCATGATGTTTTCTGTTAACTCTAATGAAGTTGATTTCAATCATACGGCAGACTATACTGATTTGTTCATCAGTCCATTCACCCAAACATATGATGTTTATCTGCGTGTGAACCGTCACGAAGAAGGCTCTCTGGCTGTGCTCTGTGTCGGCTACTCGGTGTCGCGATGACGGTCGGGGCCACTGCCACTGGCCGAGTACAAGTACGGTTACGGTAGGCCTATACATGTACTTCTGCCAGGACTGGCACGGGCATCAAGAAAGACTGACAGAGCATACGCCCAGTTGTGATGGAATACTTTCTTACTGGAATTGTCACTTGTTTATTTGAGAAAAAAAAGATTTAGGCCTAGTCTAGACCAGATAACGTTGCCTGTGCCGTGGGCGTGTTGCGGTGTTACCCGATACCTACTATTGTTACGGAACGCTATACCAGGCTATCTTAGTGCTCATGTCAGGATCAAACTTGGCTTTGGCTCAGCTGCTTGCCCTGGCTCTTTTCTTCGTCATAACTGCCTGCTAGGGAGGTCCGAAAGGTCTACTAACCAGGATCTTGTCACGCCAGATACAGGATAGAGTACCAGTTACCGTACCGGTATCAATAAACACATTTTTTAGTTTATATCCTTAAAAGTATGATCATCACGGTCTACCGTCTCTATGAAAGTATGATCAAAGCACGAAAGATAGGATCCGGACATCGATTGATGTGATATTATAGACAGAGTATCCATCTCTACTCCCATGTAGCCTGGATCACTCTGACCACACTGAATGTCTGTGCCGCGCTGCACGTACATCAAAACAAATAGGCCAATCAATGCTGCCGAAACATTTCCTAAGATATCTCTGTTTCTACACCACCTTTTACACTTCACGATCCCAGAAACCTTTAGTAACCATATATATATAGTCGTAAGTACAGTATAATACAGTCATAGTTCTGTCTCAATTTAGAGAAAACTCCTAAATAGATTTGCAGTGGGATGTCCGTGCAGGTTTTAGAGGGTGTCCGTGCTACAATCCTCTCTGAAAAAAAAAAGATGTCCGTGCTGCTGCCAACCTTTCTCTGTTAGTTATCTAGAAATGCTACTCATTTTGAATTTATTTAATTTTTTTGCTTCTATAGATTTATTATTTTTCGTACATAAACTAGACATTGCTGATAATATAGGCCTAGGCGAAAGTTGGAATATTAATGATGAATATTGTAGACAAGGCAGCTTAGTAATAGTAGAGTGTGTGGCGAGAATGCTAATGATAAGGGCACCGATGAATGGTACATATTTCTACATAAATGAGGATTTAAATTAGAAATAAATGCAAAAAATATGCACATAATGTTTTGAATCACTGTGCACTTCACAGGTATCGACATAAGGATCATAAAGCTTTTTAGTTTGTGAAAATATTCCCATTAGAAGAAAAGTTACAGCCAAATAATGATTCAGTAATGGTAATGATAATGGCAGCGGCTATGGTGACAGAGGGATTGATCATCTGCCCATATACACAAATAATTAATTATGTTTAGAATTAACACAAATATGTACCATTCTTTCCCCCGTTTTCCTGTTAAGATGACTTGTATATCGGAGCCCTCTTGAGGTGCAATAATGCACAGCAGGGGGATAATGCAGCTGTTTATTTTTTTTAGTTATTATGATGGCTTACCTTAATTCAGACATACTCTAATTTTTTCAATTCTAAATATTTTATTTTTATTAACTGAAATGTCCCGCACGTTATGGTGACATAGAAACTTCCCAAATAAATAGTATATGCTCTAATCCCGAAAAAACTAAAATATTCAACTATATTCATTATTATATGGGAAAATACATTGAAAACCATTTAACAAATCTCCACTTGACCCATCTTGGTATTCCAAGATGGGTCAAGTCAAAGAGCTTAGATACTAATAAGAGATGACAGCGCCATCTGTGTTACGTTATACCGCGATGCGGTGGCGCCATCTTGCGGCAGGCATGTAAAACAACCAACGTTTATTTATTTTAGGCTGGGGTGTATAGGGCCATCCAAGCGGTGATCGTATACGAACGTTGATATAAAGAAAACGGGACCTTGTATAAAGTCGAAATTCTCAGGACATCTTAATCCCTTAGTTGTCTTACTATATCCGAAAGACTGTGTACCTGAGACGATTTTCTCTTAAGGAAAATCTTAGATACAACGTAGTTGGTTTTCCCGAATTTCCAATCTGCTGTATCATATAGTTGTCGTAGTGCCGCCGATCGGATCTGAAGGCTAGCCACGGTAAAAATAAAAATAATTTTAAGATCAAACTTTCAGAACAGAAAGTATATTAATCAGAAACAATTTAATCATAGGCAAACGTTAGTTGAAAGACGGTCAACTCATCTATTCCCGAATTACCGATATGCTGAAATAACATTTGATGAAAAATCTGTCAGTGACAGACCAGCGTTAATATCCACTCTGGATTAGAGTTATTCTTACAACTTGACTAGCTCATCTAAGATGTCTACACAACTCTAACAACATTGGACATAGCCAGCTATTACACATTAATCTCCTAATAGCTATTTAATTATCCTAGAGTAATTATTTTTAGGTGTCCCCGCTCCCCAGCCATCTACACGTACCAGCCTCAAGCTATATTAGTTGACGGCACTATCTCACTCCTCCTCCCGTCACTGATTTAACTTACACCTCCATCCTCCTGCCCGGGGCCCATGCAGGACCCATGAAGGGGTACCTTGACCAGAGGATTGGTATATATATATAATGTATATGCATATATGTATATGTAGGCCTACCTGTCGACGTTGATACACTACAACCTAATCTGATATGGGTTTAACTTAAAGATATCTTAAAGATTTATATAGAAAGTAGGCTAATGCTTAATTAAGGGACAATAATTAAACACTAGGCCTACCAGACAGGACCCCTGTCTCTCTCATCTCTTCTAATTAATTAAAACATTGAAATATATTTGGCATTCCAAGACATATGAAGATACAAGGATATCATAGATATAATTTTAAGGATGAAATAAGTAGATCTAGGCCCTATCATAATACGAACGTTGATATAAAAAAAAGCGGGGCCTTGTATAAAGTAGAAATTCTCAGGACATCTTAATCGATATGATTTCTTGCGATATCCAAAATCTGGTCATCCTGGCATTATTTCTTCATAGGGAAATGTCAGTGGAGAGATCGTCAGTTTTACCGAATTTCTGTTACACCATTATACCATCGCTCTGATCGCTAGTGCCGCCGATCGGATTCAAATGCTAGCCATGGAAAAATGGATCGTCCAATTGCAATAAAACGCTTGTCACTTTTCAAGCAATATGTTTTCTTACTAAATCCAAATTTTTATGAATCAGCAGTGATTCCCTCATAGGAAAACCTTAGTTCAAAGGTCGGTCAGTTTTCCCATTTTTATCTCGGCCGCTCCGCTTGTCCAGTTGTGGTATGGAAGGCTATGCCTATGGGGAAATCAGGTGGTTTTGTAGGCTACGTTTTGATCTGTAACTAAAAAACGAACCATGCAATGACCCCCCCCAATTTCCTACACATATAATATTGATCATGTACTATAGGCCTAGTTGTAATTTTTTTAAAGTAATCATTGTGAGGTGTTTTAAAAAGCACGCCTAAGATTTATTTTTCCCACCAAAATTTCCTCATACCTGATAAAGGCCCAAATATTGATTTTTTTAACCCAAGGTACCATAGTCTGATTGTACCATTACGTTCATCAAGATGATTTACTAAGCAGCAGTTTACTATGTATAGTTCAATTGTATTCAATATTAACATAGTTTAGGGGGGTTGATATCATGGACATGGTGACCCGTTGTCTCACCAAACTTGGTGAAATAAAAAATATTTAAGAAAACACACTTCAGTAGGCTATGTATACAGGAACATATATATACAAATTTATTTACACAAAACACATACAATACATGGCAAATGAAATTAAACAAGTACATTGTATTGTTATTCCAATAAAGTAAATGGACGAATCACGGGTATTTTACCCTAAAACACATATACAACTCTGTCATCAAGCAAAAACATACTATGAAGTTCAGGTTATAATGATCAAATTACCTGACATCATACATTATTTCAAATCTTCATACTTGTATTGTTATTCCAGTAAAGTAACTGGATGAATCACGGATATTTTACCCTGGAACATATATATATACAACTCTGTCATCAGGCAAAAACATACTATGAAGTTCAGGTTATGTTAATCAAATCTCCTGACATCATACATTATTTCAAATCTTCATGTACTCATATTGTTATTCCAATAGTGAGGTCACAAATAATACGATCTTAATTGTGAATACCTCAATAAGTGTCATAATTAATACAATAGTCAATACCAAATACACTAGCAAGGTTGCGTGATACAATTCATATTCTAGGAATTAGATCATAGAATCAAGGAATTTGCTGTCTCACACACAGGCATTATCATAATACAAATTTGGAATGATTCGTAACAGGAAGCATTCTGAATAGTTGTATGTCATATCTCAAAATTGACCATGAAGAAAATACTAAATAATCTTATAATCAAACTATTTCATAACTTGCTTACACCCCCTTTGCACTCCCACTCCTCCACCACCATGAGCCCGATCATCTGCAGGGAAGTGTACTGTAGAAACTGAGAATCTTGAAACTTTAACTGAGAAATTTAATTCAAGGGCATTTCAATACTTTGACAGGATTCAAAGCCCATGAATAATATGATAACATTTCAGGCCCTTTGATGTGTTTGATTAATCAAGGCCCTGCAATCATGTCCTGTGCAAATATTGATAACTCTACACTTATGTTGACTGCTGAAGTAATATGCAAAATTGACACGTACAAAGCACACCAGTCTTTATATAAAACATGACTATGGAAATACAGCCTATATATTTATCAACAAGTTCACTGGTTGGCACAGAGAAATTTCATGTTTCCATTACGGAAAATAGGAGAAATTCAAATTACAAATTCATCAACTTGAGAACCTTCCTATTGCGTTTATATCCCTTGCTCTGACTATTTTCTATATTTGGCATCTTTAGAGCATGGTGCACTCTAACTTTAATGAAAAGGGATATACACTTATGCATCAGTACTTCGCAGTTCTTATCACCACAGATTTCTAGGCCCACAACCTTTATACATTCTATCGAATTGTTAAATAATTTCGACATAACACCTTCTGTGTGCATTACTGATGGAAATACATGATTAAATTGAGCCTCAAGTTTTGTAACCAACTCAACAAATATTTGGGATGGATAGACAAGCATCCCTTCACAAACAAATGACTTTCTCCTAACAAAATCATATGCTACATCACTAGGTGGATTTCTATGGGACAAAATGTCCTTACACCCTATACAATCAAGGATTTTGGTCTTCCTCAGAAGGTAACCAGCGATGTAGGCTAGAGTGTTTTGCTCTGGAAGAGATGGGTTTGTAGATGCTATGTCAAGTAGCTCCCTTCCAGGAAACGAGGTATTTACAGGGATATGATCTAGACATTGGCCTGCAGATGATCCCTGATCAGCCCACTGATGGTCGTCTGTGAAGGATGTCAGGTCTAAAAGAACTTTGTCTAGATCGGGACAGCAGTTACTACGTTCACTTTGAACCAATAGCTGATCAACCGTAACCTGCCTAAAAGCAGCCCTAAATTGCTGTGGGTCAGGGCTATCACGGAACCCCCCCTTTCCTCTAATAATGGAAAACATGTTCTCTATACAGTCTTGATTCAAGCGATTTGTCAGTAGAAAGGCATAGCTGTAATTGGTTTTTAAATCTTGCCATAGATTTAAAAGACTCTGGATAGAAATTTGCCATCCACTAAAACACGGCACCCTTTTACCGGATGGTAAAGTAAGGGTTTTGATCCAATCTAGAGCTTTCTTCAACAACTCTATGTGGCCACTGCCATCCTTGATGGCATGTCGAAACGGCTGGCTGCTCCTCAACACTGAACTATTAAATGAATTAAACAACTTGTCCATATCATCTAAAAATTGGGCTGTATACTTGGCGTCTGTTGGCAGCATATTCCAACTCTCAGAACTCATGACATCCACACCAGCAGCAACTGAATGGCTGAAAACCTGTGCTGCTAGGCAGACACGCATTGAGGAAAATGGGGGAAGGTTGATATGCTTGTCTGTCAGACTAGGCGCCATCCGAACAGAGGAGGCCTTATCGAAGTTATAAAAATCTGCAATATGACTCCAACACACTCTGTGACCCTTGTACATAAGATCGTGTTTCTTTAGGTTGTTTCGAACATTTTTAAGAAGGTGAGGGGGGTCATATATAACATGAATCTGCTGTTCTTCATAACAAAAATAGGGTTTAGCTGTGGTAACTCCCAATTTTTTCTCCAAGAAACTTCGATTGTTAGAACCCTGGTCACAAATTACAACTTTCACCTTTAAATCCACTTTACAAAGCATTTTCAAGCACTCTTGGGTTAGTGAAAGAAGTACATCAGAATTCACTGGACCAGCAGTCAAAAAGTAGCCAATAGGTTGCTTCCATTTAGAATGAAGGCCTCGTACCATGAAAGCTAGGGCATGATTTGCCACAAATTTGGTTTGCCCGATGAAACCATAGTTTTCAAAACCCTCAATTTTGTCATTTTCTGGATTGTACACAAGGCCACATTTCAATGACATCTCATCAAATACAAGGGCACATGTTTTTTCATTTTCAGGAAGGTGGTCGATCTTTAACTTTAATGCTTGAAATACTTTGTTATTGAATCCTGGTTTAATGTTCATCTTTTGCAGTATTCTTTGCAGTGCTCTCTTGGATGGGAGGCGGAATAGGCGTTGCAACAACTTGTAGGCTTTTCGACTGTGATAAAAAATAGAAAGGGCAAGCATTTTGTTTCCCACATCCCACCTGTAACCATGCTTGGAACGCTGAGCCATTGTAATTTGTGTTTTCACAAAAGCAAATGTACTTGCAGGAAGGTACTGTTTGAGTTCATTAAAAAGAGTGTCTAACTTCTTTTTTTTACTTTGCTTGCCAATTTTCTTCTTCCGCAGCCTTGAAAGTTTAGTCCTGAGTCTAGAAATCTGTTTTCTCATCTTTGCTTTCCTGGGTGTGTCTGGCGCTGTTGTAGGCTGTTCAGCAGGAGGGTCAGTCGGGTTGCAGGGTGAAGGATCATTGTTGGTGGCTGTAAATAATTATAAATTTCATCATTTTTACAGAATAATAACAAGAACTGTAAGCAACAAATATATTTGTCAGTGAGTCAATGAACTGATCGATTGCTCCAAGCTTGTGTTGTATATCAAAACATAGGGCTTGGTGTGAGAAGAAGAGAACTGAAAGCCATTTTCTGATATCCTGATTAGGGCCTGAGATACTGGGGTTGACAATGTCAGAAAGCCCCGTTTCTTATAAATCGTAAAATTTGAATCTAAGGTAAATTAGGCTTATATACTTGTGTTGTATATCAAAACATAGGGCTTGGTGAGAGAAGAAGAGAACTGAAAGCCATTTTCTGATATCCTGATTAGGGCCTGAGATATTGGGGTTGACAATGTCAGAAAGCCCCGTTTCTTATAAATCGTAAAATTTGAATCTAAGGTAAATTAGGCTTATATACTTGTGTTGTATATCAAAACATAGGGCTTGGTGAGAGAAGAAGAGAACTGAAAGCTATTTCTTGATATCCTGATTAGGGCCTGAGATACAGGGTTGTCAGAAATCCCTGTTTCTTATATATCAGAAAATTCAAATAAATTAGGCTCACATGTTTGTGAGGTATATCAAAACATGGTCACAAAGTTGAAACATTATTGTTATAATGAAGCATCCAGACATTGAAACATTAGGACGATGAAACATCTGTACCTCAAAACCTTAAAAACGCTAGGCATGGCTTAGTTCATTACATGTTGATAATGTCAATTAAGTAATAAACATACATGAAGAGCATGTAAGCTCGAAAGCTAGTGACAATAAATATAATCCAAAAAACCAACACCTTTGGGATTTTTCCTCACTACTAGAACCACTCTAACCACAACTATCGGGATCCCCACTATACAAGCGATATTTTCTCCAACTACGCCACAAGTAATAAACATTCAATATGCTTGCTATCAATTTAGATTTATTTACCTCTAGGCTTCTTACACGGTGGCTCAACATTTTCAACATCAAGAGTCATAAACCTCTTGTTGAGGGGCCGCTGGGGTGCAATTGGTAGTGGTGGGTTTTCCAAAGAACTGAAGATGGTCGGAACGGCAGAATGCACCAAGCTATTGCGTGCGTCCTTGTTCATAAACATGCCATCTTCAAAGTGGTCCGCACAGAGCCTATAGCTCTTGTGCAGCTGTTCTGACGAAAAGCTGTCCAGGTCCCCTCTTCTTGTGTTAATCACCCATTTCCTGCATCTAAAACAAATAATACATACTTTTATATATTCAGTTCCCAATAACATAGAGACATAGAGAGTGATTCAGTATCAAAGTATATTGCAAATTGTTAAAGTGATACATCTAAACATCAGACTTTAAAATGTTATCAAAATGTTGGGAAGAGCAGGAACACTTGGGACAAGAGAGACTTGGGACAGTGCTGGTGTCAGTCTCATAATGCATACACTGATTTTTAGCACCTAAATTAATATTCCTCATAATTGAAATGTCACCGTTTTGGTCTTAGCAATCAGCTTACAGTATTGTGAATTCAAGCAAAAGCTTTCAATTTTCGAAAAATTTTGACTTTATTTAGTCGCCACTCCTATTTCCCCTTGAAGTAAACTTATTATCAAATCCAATTTTTATCATATAGTTCTAGTTCAAATAGCCATTAGCCATGATTTCCTGGTTCGGGAATTATTCTAATAACTATTCTAACTTCATCACAGATGGGGAAGATTTGGGAAAAATCCAATTGAGTCAGTACATTTTAACGTATCAACTGATATTCTTTATATAATTCTCAAGATGTAAGTTTTATCCAAAACAGAATGAGGACAGGGGTGGAGGGAAAACAGAATAAGGACAGGGGCAGAGGGGTTAGTTGTGTTAATGTTTGATAGTTGATTGAGTTCCATTAATGTAACAAATAGGACAGACAGGAATCCATTGCCATCCTACTCTATCTCCCTCCCCCTCTCCCCGCCCCCTCACACGCACCTTCCTCTATTTGTCTGACCCTGTATCTCCCCTGTGAGGATTTTATGCCATGATTTCATGTTACCGAAACCATTTTTAAAAATTAAACGTGAGGTGCCACAGGAAAATGATTCATAAATCGCCAAAACATATGTGATGTGTTAGAGACAAATGAATGAGTCATAAGTCGCAGATAATGATTTTTGATGTCATTTTGATGTCATCATAGATTAGGTCAAGCTGATTCTAATGATGGTAAACACTAGAACACCAAATATGTGTTTCTATATTATTAGTTTGAAATTTTTATCTTTGAAAAAAAGGTTTGCAATATCTCCGGGCGGCCAATTACTAGTAAAGCAGCTAAATATACTCTATATTATATAGGATAAACTTAGAAATGCACGGATATATTTACTACACAGTCTTGAAATTTAGTACACAAATGAATACGACTCAGAGCATTATATAACTAAAAAATGGGAACATTCGTACAAAGAGATCCCCAGAATAAATTTAAAATACTTGAAATACTGAATAATATCAATTTTGCGACTTGTGACTTATTTTCCTGAAACACATCACATATTTTAAAAGATGGGATTGGGCGGATTCCCACAATGTTAACCAGATAGCATAATTATGTAATAAATGATTGCATTACGCACGACTACACTAAACTGTACTCAAACTACCCATTTCATGTCACCCTCACATATATACCTGAAGAAGACCCAGTCAGGCCAAAAGCTTGTATGAATAAAAAATAACAGCAACAAATCATTTATTTTTCATCTGAATGAAAATACCAATGAACTTCCTGCCCAACCGATATACAGTGATCAAACCCACTCTAAGATGTAAACAAAAGAACCAACGTTGACAACGAAATGGTTGATCAGAACATTTTAACCCTTTCCGGACTAACAATGCAAATTTTGTTCATATATGAACGATGGTTTTTAAGACCCCACCATACATTCAATTTACAATACTTTTTCTTTTTAATTTTGCCAATAGATACTTCAGACCTTGTATTTTAAAAAAAACGTTAACATTTTTGTGCTGATGAGAATAACCAATATCGTTGCATGTTAATGTGTGCTCATGTTATAATGACATGGATAAGTCACATGATTTTACCTGATGAATAAATCGCATGTATTTAACAAGTGGGAAGGTATATATATCTGAGAGTTTTCAGCTATATAAAACCAAATAACAAACTTCATCTCGGAGCTAATTAAAGGTAACTTTCTTACACTATCAACCTTTAGATTTATACCTTCAGCTATGCTGGTTTCTCTGGGCATAATATGCACAAATGATTCAACGTTTTTAAGGTTATACATAAGGCCCAATAAAGATATCTGACCTCTTACCTTCAAGGTTTGAACGTTCAATCATACATTTCGACATAAACTTAGATAGATATATATACATACATACTGTAAATGGATTTTGAGGTATCAGCATACATGAAAAGATGAGATCAAGCTTTCTTTTATATTTTATAGTTTGCAATATTTTTTTGGTGGAAAATGACCAGTAAATTAGCTAAATGTAGGGGCCTGCTCCATAGGATGATCGTATAAATGCACTGATATAATTGATAAACTATCCTGAAATTTAGTATATATGTGTTTATACAACCACAAGGACTAGATATGCCAAAAATAAAAATATTCCCACAAAGAGATCCCATAAACAAAACACTTTGAAAAATGTCAATTTTGCGACTTCTGACTCATTTTCCTGGAACACATCACAATTTACTTACAATAACGTTTTAATGACCATTCAAAAGGCTGTTCATCTCATACGAATGTTTATAATTATGATGGTGTTTCATAATAATGAATGATAGTATATAACACCCTCTAAAAGAAAAATCATAAACCTCTTTGAAAAGTGGCTCATGTAGCCTGAAATGTTGGACCCAATAGCCCCCCCCCCCCCCGGTCCCCTACATCAAATGTTATTATTTGTATTTTTTTTAAACAATATTTTATTGAATAAATTCTCACAAAGTGATATTTCTTATCTGTCAAGGGAAAGAATAGGAATTATTATCAATATACTATAGTAAACATTACGTTTTGATTTAAAGTTTGAAAATCTACCGCCATAATACATAATATCAAATTAAAGACAGATTAGTTAATACCCCTTGAGGACACTCCTCATCTCTACCCCCAGTAATACTGCCCGGGACAACCATATTCTTAGTCTGGGCACTACAAATATATGATCAGTTGCCCGGTGGGCAACTGGCCCAAACCAAACCGATTTATTTCCATTATACTTTGATGCTATTAACATAGCCACTCTTGACTCCAACAGTAATATTTTCGAACATCTTTGCACAATATTTAAAATATATTCAAGGCCTGGAAAATGGGCATTTTGGCCGAAGAGCCTGGGAAAGTATTATGGGCCTGGAATGCTGTTAAAATTTTCGAAATTTCTCCACATTATTTTCAAGAGCTTCATCGATATGATCCTTATTAAATGGTACCGATTTTAGAGCAAGTTTGACTCCCGTTTTGGGAATTGGGCGGCTTGGTCACTCTAGATTATTTCACACAAGTGAAGACAGTCTATGTTGAAGCTGGACATGTGTGGTGTCCCCATTGATCAATGCAATGTTGAACACAAGTGTCCTTATCTCCGTATGAACTAGTTATATGCAGGAAATCCCAAGTATTATCAAGGCAAGCATGTATTATAATATTACATGTATAATTTGTTGATCATATTTGTTTCCATACAGCGCGCAGACGTTAGATGCACGTCTATAATTATGTAAATCGACAACAGTATACTTCTATGTATAATTGACGATAACTCAATCCTAGTGGAGACTGTTTCATTCCTGATATTCAAACTAGTCGATCAGATATAGTTGTTGATGAATATCATATATATGTGCCATGAGAAAATAAGATGTAATCAAGATATTAGTCCAATGATTCTAATTATGCGTAATAAGGAATTAAATTCTTTAAGATTAAAAAAAAAGTTTGACTCCCGTTTTCAGTATTTTGCATGAAAAAAACCTTTGTTTTCATGCATCTTAAGGTAGACAATGCATTAAGTTTCATTGCATTTTGGTACTCGAGAATACAGACCAGTGCACCCACAGTGGTACTCACCCACCACACTTTTCACTCCCAAATGCGAGTGCCATTTACCACCCTGTCATACATCCCCCCCTCCCCCCCCCCCCACACACACACACCAGTGTTCTGCTCCTTTCACGTCGGCCAGAAATGAACAACGTCACCAAAGATTATTATAGCTACACAATCTTTGCTTCTACCTCGGTCTAGACTTGCACAAGTCTTAGTCTTAGAGTCCATGAGTGGGGAGTCCCAGACCTGCAGTATAGGGCCCTACAAACAACACCAGTCTTAGGGACGAGGGCTAGTTTAACTTCGGTCGATTGGTGAGCGAAAATAGCGGGGGCGGTCATTGTTAATTTGCGCGACCAGGCATATGGAGGGACGGTCATAGCAAGGGGCATTCATGACATGTATTTTTTAAATGTTCTTAACTCACCTCTCTCGATCCTTAGGAAATCTGAAGAAAGAGATTTTCACAGCATATCTTCGATTGTTGCATCCAAAGGCAGCACAATAATCACCCCCAGCTCTTATAAATGATGTCTCCATTTTCGTAACTCACTCATTCACTGACCGGCAACAAGATATGCTGGTCGTCTGCATTGAAAAGAAATGGTTATACAGTGATGAAAATATGGAACCATAAGACACATCCATTTAGTTTACTAGTAAAATACCATGTATTCTAACAAGATTCAAAGCCTTGATCATTTCTTGATCTCTACATAACTAATTTTAAAGGTGACTTACGCCGTCTAAATGTCATCCACATCCAAAGGCATGATGGTGCGCGCAGCTGCTGTCTCAGTTGTGGTTTCCCCCAAACTTCTCTCATGGGATGTTTTTCAAAATGACATTCATGCTTGGGTAAACTAATAATATATTAAGTGAATCACGACCAAAATATAGACACTAGCTTTGAACTTCATATTAATGTCAGCGGAAAATATTGCTGCAACAGTAGGCCTAAAGTAGGCTGCAACAATAGGCCTTTTCACAAGTATACTTTCCCTCACATCTTCCTTATTTTTCACCCAAAGTAAATGAAACTATCTAACTAGGGGTAAAAGTGGATGCTCTTTCATATTTTGTACTTCATTTTATTGTTTTCTCAACGTAAAAGGCAATACGACGTCCGTTTCGACGATCGGCGGCACCCGAGATCTAGAGAGCGTTATAACGCCTACGGTACCATGCGCCTACTAGCGGCCAGATTAATTAGGTCATTTGTTTTACATGCCCCCCGCTAGGGATCCATCTTTGACCCAATTACACAAAATGGGCGGAGTGTCACCTCTTATTAGTATCTAAGCTCTTTGGTCAAGTGGAGATTTTTTAGAAGAAAAGCTATAGCCTAACATTCAGTGTGGTCAATCTATTTTTCATTTCACTTTTTAAATCACTAGCTATCACTGAGCTCCACATGCATTGTACATTTTGATAAAATCATGTTTTATTATTGAATAACTTTGAATGATCGAGGGCAATAGGGGCCCATTTTAGGGGATCTAGAGGGTGGGGCAGTACCCGCTGGTACCCCCACTGAGTGTGTATCTTTCCAAACCTGTTTGAAAAGCAGCATGCTGCACGTACATCGGCCAAAACCTGCACGTACATCTACACAAGTTGCATTCAAATGCAGCACGGACATCAGTGACTTTTTTTAGACAGGTATAGTGACGAAATTACTTAGATTTGCAGTCTATAGCCTTGACCAAGGCTTTATCTAAGTCATTCAATACATGTCCTCGAAGCACAATGATTGTTATGTTCAGAATTCCGAGAAACAAATGAAAATGAATATCAATAGAACATAGCATTGGCCGTTATTTGATGTACGCGCAGCGCGGCACGGACATTCAGTGTGGTCACAGTGTGGATGGAAGGAAGGGGTGGTACAATGCCAATGGTCTTAGATGGCGGTGCGCTGTACACGCTTGTGATTTCTATCAACTGACACATTAAATACCCGTGGCCGTGGATAAATAATCAAATATTCCTTCCACCCTGACCTGTCCCAGTTCAAGAGGAAAAATCTGGTACGGTATACTCACCTAGTGTTCCACCCTCGTTGATCATTGGGTTAGGGATGGGGGAGAAATCAGAGCTGCACCCTATTAAAGTTAGGGACTTTGCTTTATTAGCCTACCCATTATTTTAAAAAATCCTTGAAAATTAACATGTTTTCTTTGTTCATAAGCCTTAGGATAGATACTAGGAGCCTGAATTTTGTCTAAGTTTCAAGTGATTATGATTTTTGTATCATTGAATTCGAATTTAAAACCTTAAAATGGAATATTTTCTTCCAAATGGTCAGATTTGAATTCTACCATACCGGGGTAGTACTTTCGTTGATGTTTTTTTTTTTTCAAGAATAAAAGACTACCGGTATCATGCCCGCATATATATGTCAATCTTTAGTTAAAAGAAAAGAATTTGTTTTCCCCTACACTGGGTATTTATTCCCCCCCCCCCCCCTACACCGGGTATTTATTCCACCACAATTTCACATTTCTTTTAATTCTTGGGGAGCTATATAACTTGATACACTAGCTCAAAATAGACAAAACATGAATCCGACCAATCATTTCACGTACAGAATTATCATTTTTCACATAATCAATATCTCTACTCATATTTAGAATACATCATACAGATTAATCTCAAAATAGACAAAACATGAATCTCTCGATCTCTACTCATATTTAGAATATAAACCATACAAATCAATCTCAAAATAAACAACTCTGAAAATATGTCATTCAAGATTCCTGATTCACCCAATCTCGTCCCTTTTCTGCCAATTACCTCCTCCCGACTCACAATAATTTTCCATGCGGTACTCTTTGATGTAGCCTATGGCTATGGAATGTTGTGTGGTCAGGAATTTTCCCCCTGTTGTGTGTGGTACCATAAACCACCCACTGTGCAGTTATATGACAGCTGTAGAACTAAGAGTACAAAGTAAATGTGCCAAGAGGGCAGGCTAATTGAATAGTTATTTCAAAAAGGTTAATTGAATAAAAGTAAATTTTTAAAAAAAATTCTAAATTTAAAAAAAAAAAAAAAGTACAAACTTTTTCAAAGTATAAATTTTTCTTACTTTTTTTACGACCCAACTTTTTTATACGACCAATATTTTTTCCAACGACTTTTATTTTACGACCAACTGACTTTTTTTTATGACCCCAAATTTTGTTTTGGGGCTAACTTTTTTTATGACCAACATTTTTTCGACAAACTTTTTTTAAGACCAACTTTTTTTATACATATACTTATATGAATCTCTCCTCTCATGAATACTCATATTTTGTACCGGTACTGAAAATAATTTGGAATTTTAAAAGGTCTTGAAGACTGAAAGTATCTGATTACTCCTGGGGATGATTAAACATGCATCATGCACCATGAACGTATAGGACTGCTCTTGGTATTAGTTCTTATTACTAAACTGATAGAGTGATATGATGGCAGCTGGTATGCTCGACCCGATTGGGTCAGTAGACCCTTAACAGGCATGTTAATATAAAAACTGATGTTCTGTTGTCCTGTATATTATTCTATCATGAAACTTCTTAAAGTTATCATGAATCATATGAAATAAGTCAAGGCAACTTTAAGTTTTAGTCCCTAACTTGGCACGCATCACTGTAGTAGCCTACATGATATGGTACCGCTATGATGTAGATCCAGTTATATTTTTTTAATAGTATTTGAGGCTATTACTATTAGTAGCTATAGGCCTAATCCCTGAAATATGTCCGTACATCGTGATATTGAATCAGAATGAAGCTCTCTAGGTAGGACTATGGTATAAATGAATCACCGGTAGATCTACCTTATGAGAATTGAGTATTGTAAAGGTTAATTGGTATAAACCAATAATGTAACTTCTATCAAGCACACCCATTATATAATATGAGCATATCTTTAGATATTTGTTCTGCACTGGTTAAACATGTGTATCTGTTTTGTTCTCTTTCCAGCCTCCCCTCAAAGTAAAGAAGTTAATATGGCGACAAACGGTAAGTAAACATATTTCTCTGTAATGATGGTTTATTTTGGAAAACTTATTTCTGGAGATATCATTTGCTATATTTCAAGAACGTCTATGTCAGGGTTCCCGGGGTCAGTAAAAGTCTAATTTTGGGATTTAAGGACCGTCATTTTCTATGTGCATCGGTAAAAACTCAGTAATTTTCGATCTGAGCCCTGTTGCTAAAATGCTCTCAAACACCATTCATTTTACTATCATAAAAATTCCCGGGGTAGCTAAGAGAATATAAAAGTTTGGCTATGCTTATAATATTAATAATTGTCTAATATTCATGTAGTTGGCTTGTTAACAGGAGAATTTTCATTTTCTCCCCATGGTCTGTTTTTGTTCCGTCTAGATGATCTATCTTCTGCATTGGAAACTCTTAAGCTTGGAGAAAATGACGAAAGCCTTATGGATGATATGATAGCCAAGCTCGACAAAGAAGGTGTGTAGGCTAGATTTACGTCTTTATCGTTTTGGCACTAAGCACTGATTTATTATTATGTTCAATCGATTCTGTGTTAGGATGATGTATTAAATTCACATCATCCTATGTTTCTCTGAAAAGTAAAATATTGGTGTCGAAACTAGTTTACGGTAGGACGACTAAATGTCCATATGTTCTCTAATATGAATATCTCAATTAGACTAGTTTACCTCTGAAACTTTCAAATTATAGTTTGCTCAAATATTTCCCTTTGCAGACGTGGATAAAAAATCAATTATCCTCAAACTCGTAGAGAATGGAATTCTCCCAGAGATGCTTAAACAAATAACAGGTGATGGGTCCCACAAAGCCAAAGCTGCGCAGCTCACAGCTGAACTAGCCAAAGCTGGTGAGTCTTATACTGTAGTCCTTTTCATTGTTATCAACTGGCACAAGGACCATAATTTCAATATTACTGCCATGGTGAAAAACTACACGAATCTTTCCCTGTGCTTTTCAAATCGCCCTATCTGTTTTATCTATCATGTATTGAATCCAGCATTTGCCATCCCACCAATAGCTCAATAGCCATTATACGGCCTTATATTTGCCTATCATTTTTATTCAGAGAGTATAAGGAGGGCCTGCGTTGAAGCCGGCCTTGTAGCATGTCTCCTTGATCTAATGGAAACTACTCCCATTCAAAACACCATGCAGGCATGCCGAGCTCTTGGAAATATCTGCTTTGATAATGGTATGTATCTCACTTAATTAGGCCCTTCTTCATGCACCCATATTTTGGTAAATATAATTATGAATGTTCAAAGTATCAGGTGTTATATCTGGGTATGTATAATATAATTATATCTGACATTACTATACGAGGCATCCATCAGGCCACCGGAATCATGTTTCACACATACGATATCAGCACTCTTCGGTGGTGAAACCCTGTTATTCGCTATGCACCTACATCCAAGCACGAACTTCCCTTTTCTAATTAAGAGCTGAGCCCATTTGGTAATATCAATCAACTCCCTGAATTTTGTATGAAACGCATTTGAGCAGGAACCGTGTCATTATCCTGAGGGTGATATATTATATAATATATATAGGCAGGAACTTATATCTAGCTAACCAACTCAGTCTAGCTCCAGAAAGACCGATTGATGTCATAACATTACTCCTACGTTTCTGCAAGCTGTGGGAAGTCCCCCATTGGATATTTTAGCTATCGATCAAGTATGGCCCATCGCCTGATACCTTCCACCCCCATACTTGTTCTAGATTTCCCTTTGCACCGACTATATAGCTCGATATAAGTCGACTCCATATATATACTTATTGAAAGTATGTTATCGCATGATATATTTCTTTGTGATGCAATTTTTTCTGGAGTGATTATCTCTCCTCATCAAATCTCGCTTCTGATGGTCTGTTTACTGTTAACCCATATCTCATCTCACTGCATAATTCACACACTGTTGTATACCTTAATTTAATTTTCCACTCATTGTTGTTATCGTTGAAACGAATTTAAAGAAAATCAAGATTCCAGGCACTCGTTGGAAGAACTGGTTATTAGAAATACTTTCTGTAACCAGACATCGAATAACCTTTGTAAATCAAGATCTGCAAATAAAGAATCTATGAATTGAATTGAATTGACTAGACGTTGGTGATATTGGCTCTACTCAGATCAGGAGATTCTTCATTATCTCTTCCACTCACGGGATAGTCATATTGAGCTGATCCCCATATTCGTTAGTTACTCAAAAGAAAAAGAATTTCTCAATGATCTTAAGATTATTGCCCCTTTTTATCTGAGAATTATGTAATCAAAGATTAAGCACTTGCTCGAATCAATGAATCGCTCATATATATGCAAATCATTGATAATCATCTGCCTGTTGTGGAGCATATTTGTCAATCGATAGGATCTAATCTGTGTTGTTTTATCAAATCAAATCCTTTGGCATGCAGGGGTGAGGCATGGCTGAGAGCGGAGATAGCAGATATAATCATGTGTCATGTGTTATACTGTATTGGTCACACTCTGTGGCTTGCTGATTCAATAAGGGAATTTGCATAGCCAGTGATAGTGAACCTGTTGCTTTAGGTAACTGATTGTTTATTGGAATCACAAGGAGGAGTAGTAAGGTGTGGTGGTAGGACTAGACTGTAACACACACACACACACCATCTCATTTCATTGACCAAATTGCTCCAAACCGCAGATGTCTTCCACGTACCCTCTTACAACTGTCGTCCTGACTTTTAGCACGGAAAAGATGTACACAAAAATATTTCATATTCATTGTATTAAAATGGGATATCTTCGATTTCTAATTAATCTGGGCAGAAATATGGCGCTTGAGCCAAATTGACATCCGTCATAATTTGCCGCCCCCTCTTGTTCCTTCCTGTTCTCATTGTGTATTTATTTCATTGTTGAAAAAAGGAATAAGATTTAAATGATGTGAACATAAGACGATCTCAGAGTGTCTTTTGCAGCGTTATCTTGCCGTTATCTTACACTGAGTTGGCGATTCCCAAAATGTTGAAGCTGAACATAACAAAATATTAGACATATGGCACCGACTGACCAAGTGTAAACAATGTTGCTCGAGTCTCCACTAGCTAACGGTCTATGACCTGTTTTCTCGAGCACCCATCCTATCCAGTGACACCTAATACTGTTCTTCCTCACTCCTGGAAGTCGACCCCTTGTACCCCAACTTCCTGGAGATTTCCTGGATGAAGCGATCCGTTTCTGGGACACCAAAGCGGGGCCAGTCACGGCGAGGAGCCTATCTGTTTTCCTTTTACTCACCACCGCCTGCACTGCCTAATTGGTCCTATGAACATTTCGCGTCAGAAAAAGGTATTGGAGAATGATATGCTTCCTCCCCGCACCCTATTTTCTAACTGACATTCTGTCAATGGCGAGCATATGTGTCATGAGTGCACTTTGTGATGGCACATAATCCAATAGCGATCCCTGCGCGCACATTGCTCATATTTCAATTCTACTTTGTTCGCCTGGTTTATGTAAATGTCATCAGCCTCGGGTTACTCTGACATACAGCAAAATGTGACGAATACATAACACTAGCTTTATCGTTGGGACTTTTAGCCGTTATTTTACCTGCAGACAATGTCCCTGTCACTCATGATTTTATGCAGTAGCGGTGGCGATGTATGTATGTATACAATGAAAGAAGAAAGCACATTTACTTGCCATTCGATCGCAATTACATCTCTGAGCTTTCTTATTCCCATTTCAGTATTAGTAATACTATTTGGAAAATTGATTTATCGAATTTGAGTAGATGATTTTCTGGGGAAGATTTACAATATTGAGTTGTCTACCCTTGAACTCCTCCTGTCTCCTAGCTGTGCTATGATAAGCTAGATAATTCAAAGCAGTTTTCTGGCAGTGGGTCTGCGTGCCAGTGCGCTTTCAATAGTGTTCGAGCTTGACTAGTATGATAGAATTTACAGTGGTTATTTCGATAGTTTCACAATGCTAAAGTCCATTGAATAAATGGGATAATCCGATATGAACCTAAAATCTCATTCAGGTAGATTACACACAATCTAGTTGCTGCATGTTTGTCTTCCATTTTATCCCATATTGTCCCAGCTGGGACGGGATACAATAGAGTTCAAAATATGCTATAAAGAGCTTTTAAAAATATGGGGGCAAGAAATGAATTACATATCAAGTCTAGTTTAAGAGATACATTGCAGATGTTTTTGTTTGTAAAGCTCTACAAATTTTGATTGTAATATATTTGCCCTCGGCTCATGCAGGTGGAGATATATTGTGCGGCTGAGTTGATTTATGGCGCCAGAGGAAAGATGCAATCACTTTGCGGATCCTGTTCTGTTTGGCAACATTCATTCTATTCCAGAAGCTAGAGTCAGTAATAGTATATCACTCGATAACATTTAAGGAGCAACCTGACCCGAGATCCTTAGGGAGAAGACACTGCATGCATACTTCTCCCTTTCTTATTTACTTAGCTGAGTGACCTGATATGGGGTTAGATGTGACCAATAAGTAAATTATAAGTACGGTATTTCATTTTATATGAATACTCATGATGTGACTGACTATTTTGTGGACGTTTGTGACACTGGTGTATATTTGATGCTGGAATATTCCCACCATTTTCGGTGTGGCGTGAGTGTCGTAACTTCTCTAATAAAAGCGCAGTTTGTATTACAGTTGCAGTTTAAAATAAAGTGAAGAATACACCAACAATTGCTGTATGCAGTACATTCATCTTTGATCGTACATTAAGCTTTGATTCCTACTGCATGAAACAATGCTGAACTGCAAGTGATTGTGCAGTACAGCTTCGATTCCTACTGCATGAAACAATGCTGAACTGCAAGCGGATTGTGCAGTGCAGTATATTCAGTTTTGTCAGGAATCCATATATAGCACTCATTTTCTTGAGCAAGGTCAACCTTCGACCGAAAAACCCCAACTCAAAATCGGTTCTCCGATAGAATGAATAAGTATTATATTTCAATGTGATGACAAATTATCCAATAAGCATCATGAGGATTAGGAGTAAGTTGGAGCATAGGCTATGTCAGGCATTTTATCCTAGTATGACTTTAGGGAAGCTGAACCGTTTCCAGCGGACCCTGATAAACAATAGGATTGAAGTATTATTTCCTCACCCATTTATATTTAATGTTATATAAGAAGGTGAAATTATGTTAAACTGTATAATCGGGTTTACCATAAAAACCACCATTCTATCTATGTTACGCCACATATTACAAATCAAATAATTCTTGATAAGGGACATCATTAAGGCGTTGACTTAATGGTAGATTGTTTCCTTATCTCCTTGTGAAAAGATTATGTGTCCAGTCCGAGTCGGGCTTGAAATCCTCCCACTTGTAAGGAACCCCCTTTGCAAATAAAAGTAATAACAAATTTCTAGAATAATATCGCTATTTTTTTAAATCACATTTTTTAAATTAAATCTATAACTCTTTTGACAAATAGGTTCTTGGATGTAACTGTCACATACTGGCGTCTAGCATTTCTAGAGGTGCCTTCTCCTCAGCACATACTCTTGGATCCTCCGCTAATGCAATTGTATTCAACCCCTGAGACCTTCACCTCCCACTGTATGGAGTAATCAATAGGGAGCTTTTGTTTCAGCCCCTTGGATCTAGAGACTAAGCTAACAATAATCTAAAAGTGGCGGATAGTAGTTTGCAGATGTTCTCAATGTCTGATGGCAGGGCAAAGTCCATTTATGTTCTGAACAATAATGGATAAATATTCAGGTATGGTAGCTAATATCTATCTAGCGGCTTGTTTATTGTAAATAGAATTACAATATTATTATATTACTCATACGCCTTTCACATAACAGCTAAGGGAGCGCTTTGTATTGATTTGAAGCACTTTATAGAATTCGATTCTGTTAACGCTTCCAAACTGAATCCAAAGTGTGGCAAAGTAAATTCTAGTAACACTAGTTTAACACCTGAGTTCTAGTTTAACACCTGAGAATGCTCACATCTACAACCAAGCTATTTTTAATACCAAACTAAATGTATCATACAATTGTCTGACTCAGCATATCCCATAATGCACTTTGCACTAATTTGCACATGTATAAAAGGACCCCCAAACCAATACCAAATCATTGTAACACCTTCACCCCTGAAGAAGAGAGCAAAGCTCTCGAAACGTTGGGTATCAATAAAAGGAACATCGAAAAATTTCAAAATCGTCATTCTTCCAAAGTCTACCGAATATTCAAGTGGCCCCTCTACTTCACCAGTTAGTAGTGAAAACTCCCCATTCTAAATTCTAGTAAATTGCTTCGTTCACATTCCTATTCGCAATGTTATTTGAGCAAGTGTGTACCGAACTAAAGCGAATCGAATCGTTTTAGGCATTAGTTCAAATCGGAATATACAGGGTGTAGTGTAAACAGAAGTGAATTTATTGTTCAAAGCGCAACGATGCACATTATGTAGTAATGTGAACTGAACCGTTTTGAGAAATCAGTTTGCAACAATTATATTTGCTTTGATTTCATTCGCTTTGGTTCTACAGTGTGGAACAGGAATAAAGCACTCCTGTTCACACTGCACCCCAAAGCGCTACCAAACTGAAGGGAATCAAATTCTAGAATTTACCTCAGGTATAGGTGAATTCTGCAAGTCGATTCACCTCGCCTCGCTTTCCCAATGTTATTTCTGCTAGTTTGAACAGAACCGATACATATCGAATCGGTTTGATGGCAAAAGCGCTTTGTGCTGCCGTGTGCATGATCCGTGTACGGATTCTATCAAATGGTTTGCAATGATTCGATTTGTTTCGCTTTGTAGTGTAGAAGGGATATTTATTAGCATTCTTTTGTTGAACTCGCTAATTTGGGGTCATTATTTGGGCTTTTATTCCCTTCTTTTCTTATCTTGGCTCTCCTGCAAATGGAATGTATATTCCCTCAGAAAATAAATCCAGACATTCCTTGGGTGTTAGTTGGCATTAAAAGAAAAAATGATTTCTGAAAACACCTCTAATACCATGGACACTGTTCCCATCGTTTGGCCTGAAAATTGATGGGTGATACACAGTCATTGCACGAATATTCCTTTTAGGTGCATTTCTTTTCCCCAGTGTACGATTAGCTGCTAAAAGCAACGTTAAATTTTATTAACGTCTAAGGGCGCTGACCCGGACATACACCATAGCTTATGGCGACTAGAGCCTCATTTGTTGGGAGGAGAAATTCACACTTTACTTGCTGCGAGTTGCTCTGAGGCCCTCAGACCAGTATGTTTGTGTATTTCTTCTCCGCGCTTTAAGCATCCCAACCTGGCTTGGTGTAAAGAGCTTGTAACATGTGTGGTCTTTTTGGTATGCACTACCAAGCAGGTCCCCGCATTAAACGTAAACGCCCCAGACTGACCTTTGCTTCTGTCTATATGTAGGAGATTAATCCGTGGGCCCAACTCCTCTTTTTACTATGTGTCCGAATCTTAGGATGGTCGGCTGGGGAAGTAATCAAGAGGGGGAGCTAAAAGGCTAAATATCTCATGATAAAGTCTTAGATTTTGGTTGAAAAAATATCAATGGATGTTGCAATCTCTGTAGTATTGTGTTGGCAGATTGACGAAGGGTTGTTTCAGAGCAGATGATTACATCTTGGCGTGGGATAGTATTCCATCTTCCTACGAACTGCCTGATTCTAAATTCTTTTCATTAAAATTTTCCAGGAACTGTTCTTCTGCCATGACAGATCTGATTAAATTGTAACATTCACGGTGTATAAGGGTTTGCATTTCCTTGGAGATTTTGCTTTTTAAACTTAATTGCCCGTTCTGATTTCTGATTTGTTCATATCTGTATAGAAACTAAAATATCTGAGTTCCCCTGTTGGCATAATCTAAGTTATGAAATCAATTGTAGAGATGCTTCTATAAGGTTTTCGAGTGGGTGGAATTGGTAACATCCGCGCTATAATATTTGACCAAGATGTAATTTCAGTTCAGTAGGTAACCATAGTTAAATTTGGCCGAATTACCCATGGGTATCTCTCACGGTGGATCGTAATTTTAGACCACCTCACTCATGTTTTTGTCCCTGTAATTACGGCGTAATCCTCGAAAATACGCTTTAAATATAACAAAATGCCCCATCTTGCATTTAGTCATTCTGAGCTTATTGTGAGGTACGCCTTTATTGCATTAGTTCCGCCAGAATTAATCATTTACTTTATGTCAAAACATTACAATTGCTTTTGATGATTCTGTTGGGTTTCATTACCGAGCAGATTCGGCATTTCGGACCTACAGTAGAAATAGAATAGTAGCTTGTTCAAGGTTACACGCTTAGATGCTGTACATCGCTACAGGGAAATGCTCTTAGTGGATATGTATCTGTCTGTCTGACTATGAAACATACTCGGGCTTCGTTGCTTAGCCTGCTCTTGTTCGTGATCGTCCTCCCTCTCTTCTGCTCCCGCCTCCCCTTTTCCTCCTATTCAAGCGCCTGCTCCTGCTCCCGCTCTTCCTCACTCCGCCACCCCATACATTAATATTCATACTATTCTCGATATTGGAAAGGGGTATTTATGGTTACGGGTCAATTTGCCCATATTCTTTTTACAAATATGTTTATTCGGGTAGATATGCAAAACAATCGCATGCGCTCATAGGATATGTCTCGATATTATTCATATATCATATACGGTGGAAGTTATGACAGGAAATAAACTCACAAAATGATAATTGATGTTTCAAAACTGAGTCCACCCTTTTCTCAAGTTAATTGGAACATGCTTTTAGGTGAGATCATCTGCCAGAATAACAAGAGGCAGTAGCAGATGAGTAATTCAGACTATACATGATTATAGCCTCTATATTAAGACGTGGTTGGAGGCTTACTCAGATCTCCGCGTGGAAAAGGGAGAGACCGGGGACCAGTATATACTAGAGAGGCCGGCCTGGTACCGGGGTTTTCTTCCCTGTTAGAGACCCCAAAACCCAGTCGGACCCATTACGTCACGTCATGCCTCGCTGGTCATGAGTGCTGTCCTCTCACTATCTCCCCCATATGGCAGTGGTTCCCCTCACCCCTCAGTCATCTCCACCACAGCTCGCATTGTTTTGGTTCCTACACCTATGCTTCAGACTATGCTTAATTTTCGCCCATATGGTGGGAAAAGTCCCCCAGACTCTCTCTCTCTCTCTCTGTGTCCCTCCCTCCCCCTCCCCCTCTCTCTCGGTCCCTCCCTCCCTCTCTCTCTCGGTCCCCCATCCCCCTCTCTCTCCCTCCACCTCTCTCTCTCTGTCCCTCCCTCCCTCCCCCTTTCTGTCCCTCCCTCCCCCTTTCTGTCCCTCCCCCTCTCTCTCTCTCTCTCCCTCCGTCTCTCTCTCTCTCTGTCTGTCTCAGAGAAAGAATGTACCCGTCCACACATTACTCCTCAATGAATTTATAAATTCTTTTTAAAAATAATATTAAATCCTCATTTCTCTGTAATGCTGACATGTATGTGATTCATTTGGTATCAAAGACAAGTTTATAGGATGAATTGTCCCTCCTGCATAGATGTTATGGTACATGCCATTTAAAATGTATTTAAAATTTAAAAGGATAGAATATAGCGCCAGGGTAAAGTTTTGTCGAATATTTTCCACATATATTGTTCATATGCTTAGAATGCTCAGGTATTAAATTGTATGTATGTATATTGTTTATTTCCAGTTCAATACACTACAGTTACATTAGGCCTACTACCCCAATGTAGGCACCCTGTGATTTTAGCCATTTTTGGCAATTAAATTGATATCTCCAAATTTTACAAAAAAACTCCAGTAAATTGTCTGATTCCTATGAGAAGTAGAAACACAACTGCCTCTACAATCCAAGCGCCGAAGGCGCTTGTACCTATACAATACATCTATACGTTGGCGTGTTTAGTACCAGTTCTCGGCTTTCAGCTCGCGTATTATGTTCTGTATCACATGTGAGGAAAATATGCTAACTGCCTCATTAGTTTTTGTGGACCTTTTGATGCCAATCAATAACGTGACGACGAGTCAACTCGGATGCTTCGACGTTTCTCAAACTGTAGGACAACCTCTTTCGCAGCCTATGCTCTTTAGGTATATGGAAGTGGGCACATCTAGGACTAAAAATCCGGTTCTGGCTTATGGTATGGCTAAAAGGGAGAAATGACTCCACGGTGTCTGTTTGAGCCATATGAACGCTACCGGGTCTATAACTAACCGGCAACTGTATAAATTTATTCTGTCCGCATTCCTGTTAAGCATTAAACATGATATAATACGTGTATATGAATAAGATATATCGATTACAGACAAAGTAACCCAGCTACATCTAGGAGTAGATGGCCTGCTTTGCCTTATCTGTGGAGCGCGGCATTCTATACCAATTAATTATTTGCGCCTGAAATCCAGCAAATAGGGCCATAGAGTGAAAAACGTTATCCTTGGCATACCATGAGACTGGTTTCTGACACTCAAGAGTGTTTTTAATCAATATTTCTCTTAAGTGACCTGGTAGGGAGTGGCTTGTCGATTGTGTTATTGAACAGTAGGAAGCGTATCTTGTATGCTGCACCTCTGGATAGCAATGTCTCACTTCAGGAGGGGAAATGTTAAAATAAACGGTTACAATAAGTTATTACCCCCACTCCCCCACCCAGTTACAGCATTTTGTAACGTTTGTCACCTGCGATCATTGCTGGGCTGAGCATTTTAACTTCCAGACTCGTGTACCTGGGAAATACGCTAACGAATAACTTTCTGTTCAGTGATATACAATTGTATCGTATAAAGCTATAGCTATGTGTACGTTAGAAACTGTGTGCCCGCTTGTAAAGGTATTACTTTTAGGAAAAGACTAGTCGTAGTATACACCCTACCGTATAGGTCTGCGACAGGCATATGCCTAGGCAATGTACAGTGGTGGGCCTCCAAACTAGGAAAAGACATGCTGGGTCATTCGCTCTTTGTGACATGTGTCAGGCCATCAGGGAAAAGGGGCGAAACGAGTATTTGAAAAATAAAGGAGGCTTCGTTCTACTGTCCCAACTCCTATACCTGGCTCAAATGTCACGGTAGCTCGAGATCTGGCATGATCAGGTATACATCTATGCAAGCAATTCTATTGCTCTCTAGGTAACATATCATAGGGTGGAAGATTAAATCGTTAATATCGCATCCATATGTTTACGTTCGATATGTTCCCTTTATTTAATAGGTTCAAAATGATTTTTTATATGCTGTCTAGAATATCTAGCTTTTAACCCTTGGTCCGATTGATGATGTCTTACTGTCTATGATCGAATAACAGCGAATACTCATCAATAAAGAGCAGCATTTTATGGTTCTTTTCTGGCAGAATGTGCTCTCATTATATGGCAGGGCAATGGTAGCTACGCCTAGGGTATGCTTTCTGAACCCAAACTCATTCCTAGTCTTTGAAGGTATAACCCCTGATATATGGGCCTGCTGGGGACCTATTGCTGGGAGCAAATCCCCTATGATGGCTTTTTGATAGGCCAAACTGGAACATTGACTGGCCACCATATCTGACAAGGCACTTGCAATAATGATAGAGGAAATTTCACCAGACATTCCCTTCATCCAAGGTGGCTGCAAACCTGCAACCATTTAAAAAAAAACCCTAATGACCTTCAAAGTTAATTCTACCAGTGTATTTTTAAATATTAAATGTGTGAGTTAATGGTGCGTATTGCAGCTCCTGTTTAACATTTTGTTATTGTCTCCACCAAAGATAATCTTTGTCTCCACGCCCTTTCCCCCTCTTAAATGGCAACATTCTGTCTGTGTGTGTGTGGGGGGGGGGGGGGGGGCGAGACTGCGGTTCCCAGTTGATGGAATGTGCTCTATTCTACTATCAGACGTAATGTTATCGGCACAATATTGAAACTAGTCTAGCCACACATTGGAATTCCACGGCTGCTGACTTGTCCGGAAGGACAATCATTTACCAAATCGTCCGTCCAATATCAAACATGCCGTTTCTATGCCTGTTTGTGTAATGTGGCAGAGTGGCGAACTCGCTACCCATTCTACGTACACTTATATTTCGTTTATTTAGCACTAAAGAAAAATAGTGAAGGAAGGAATTCGATGGAATACAGGTATAAGCCATACAGTACATGAAATCTAGTCCCATATTTCAATAGCGCTATCAGAAATATTGATCCTACGGGACATATATGTATATCGATACATCATGCTCGGAGAACGTGCCAAGGACATTCTGAGACAGTTTTGATTAGGCACTTGTGGTGGCAAGGATTGAGGATTTAGTAGTCAAATCAACAAAATAGCTTTTAATTAATTTGCGATGACAACCCATCAGCAAGAATTAATGCTATTTGTCATCCATCTCATCATATCCTCCAGCGTTATCTCCCTGCTCCTGATCCTGTTCTCATTAGCTTGTCAAATGTTACAGAAGATCTTGCTGAAATAGAAATTGATTTTATGGCGCTACAATTTCATATTCATATTGTGTTACTATGGACGCAAAGGGTCCTATTGTTCGCATGGCAATCACTACCCACATTTGCTTGGAAGAAGTATTACTGTGTATCTCTCTTGTTCTATTACTGTTCTTATTAGTTCTCTCGATATGACAATTGCATATATATGCTATATGTACGGTACAATAATGATATCATATGTACAGTACTGTACGATATAAACGATTCATTCTAACTCAGTATAGCGGCAGCCTGAAGGAAACGGTGCCTAAAAACGGTATGTGGGTGACAGGAGATTTAAATATGTATCGAGGTAGGTGATTCGAGAATTAAGAATTAAGTACAATTTGATGTAGTCTGAGGTTGATGTTATACAAGGTTCTGCCCGCACAGAATGGGTGGGAGATAGTTTTGGCCGCAGCAAAAGATAAAAATTTAAATATTCCACTCATTTTTGCTGACTTTCTGCAGAACAATTGTCATTTTTACAATTTGTTTCTGTGAGACAGATGATTCATTATAATTTTCTGATAGATGTGTAACATTTTCCGCGGATATTCTCAAATTCTATATCGTTTCCATATATGTTATATTCGTTCCACTCCCACCATCCCAAGTAATCATCAATCCTTGTTCTTTGAGTGAGCTGGTGTCTTTATGTCGACAGAATCACTTCTAGTTAATAACAGACGAGAGGAAAGCTGGCAAATCGATTTAGATTCTTCCGGCCTTGGGAACTCTGGGTGTGAGTGGTACAAACCTTGCCCGGTTACACAGTTCTGTTTTGCTGAAATACATCGAAGGAGGAACTTAATTTCCAGTTTTTGTCTGTCTCTAAATTATTTTTGGCTGCAGTTCGAGTTAGGTATAGAGTACTATGGCTTGCCGAACCAACACATGTCGGATGTCATAGGTGCGCTTCTCAACTCTCATCAGCGAAATGTGGACATGATCAAGCTGTTCTTGTTTTCATATAAATAAAAACACAGTTGAGATGTTTGTTTTCTTTTGGTGCTTAACAGTGGCGGTGTTAACCCTAAGCTTTACCTATCCCTGCCATAAGATGGAATATTTTTATGGAATCTCTTCAGAAATAGATGTCTCGCCGAGATACGAATGGTACCAAGCAGGCGAGAACTTCTCGAAAAGAGCATAGAAAGCAAATGTTGTCCTACAAGAGAAATTGGGTGTCTGATATACCGATCTGGTGTGGCAGATGGGCGGCTAACAACTCTCAGGTTCAGTGAACAGTGATAACTCAGGCCCTGAACACAAATCAAGTAAAAGGATCCAAACACCGGCTAACAACTGGTCCCACCGGGGATCCGAATTGTGTGACTTTTCTCTTGTGTGTTGTGTTTTGTTGTGTCGGCCTTACTATTTGGCCATGTATACATCTTGATTGACGAGCCATCCCCCATTACCCTCTTCCGGGCCTCACCTCCCCGAACGTTTTTACCTGAAGTATGAGCAGCCTTCAAAGTAACTATTTCAAAACATGGATTAAAGAAGAAAAACAGCATGGTTGTACTCACTCCTGATCCAAAGGATGTTTACTGGCTCAGCTGTACTCCAATGTATACATTCGAATTGATGTATTTAGTTGATACTGAGAGATCAAGTTGTTGCTTCTGCAAATACAAAGCGAACATGTCTCCTGTATAACAGCGTATCTGTGAGTAAGTTTGCCAGGTATTAACTCCTGTGAGGACAGCACAAGTTTAAATGTAGCATGAGGAAGTGGGTAAGCTCAGTACCCTGCAGAGGGGAGGCCAAAAGAGCACCCGACAGTAAAGCCTGAGCTTTTCACCAGCACCAGAGTTCCAAGGGCTGCCTTTTTTCGCCGATATATTTTAGATATATGGAACATAATTCGTTGCCAAGGTCTGGCGAGAGAGAAAACCACCCACATTAGTATGTACCAGTATATTGAACAGGTGCTCCAGGTCGGTATACCGCTATTGAAAATGGCATCAATCCTGTGACCTGTATGGGAATTTTAAGTATTCCTGGAAAGCACATAATGCCATATCATCATTTCATATTTCGAGTTGAGATATTCTATCTCGTAAATAGTTGAGGGAGTCTCCTTGTGAGTCAGTTTATTGTATCACTTCAACAATGAAATGCCACAAAACTCTATCAGGCACTATGGTATTTTATTAATATACCTCTCCTGCAAAACAGATGCGGGCCTTGAGTGCATTATTTATTAGGTTAGTTTTATTGTAACATTGGGTGGATTCTGGCGGATAATCCAAGATATTTAGTCCATGGGGTGATAAGGGTTTTCAGTCTGAAAATCCATCTTCTCTTTGTGTTTATTTCCTTCCCTTCCAGAGAATCCGGGGCAGATCGTACCAGGTTCATAATAGTTCATAGTTTGTTAAAGACAGGATATGTACCAGTATATTGAGGTGCCATGTTCATTAGGTTAGTGTGGTGTTGTTTAATTGGAAGTTTACCCTGCTCCCGGGACCCTGTTAATTGTGCTTACATGTGTGGGAGAAAGCATGGGATTTACGTTCAAGCCCAGGATCTGTAATGTGTCAGCTGATCTCTGGAACCCCTTCCTGGAGGCGAGATCTGAGGTGGACCAGATGGTTGGGAGCTACTGCTCGGGGGTTGCTCATCTCCTCTCCAAGAGTCTGCGAGAGAAGACAAGCTCTGATGAAGACCGTCCCGAGGCCGAACTGATGGCTGCTCTGGGTTGAGTCTCTTCTGGCCGGCCCATTGGTGATAGAATCTTTTGGCCGGTGCTAATTTACCGCACTCTCCTTTCTTATGAGGTCCCAAGGAATGCCAGAAACACTGCCTGCAATTTAGCTAAGATTCTCTCCTCACTGATAAAGTAATTTAAACTGTCCAGCCGCGAGCCATGTAGTCAGGCGCAGGCTGACCAAACCAAGTGCTATCGCTACAGGTTAACAGTACTGTAGAGATAGGCAGACTATCTACGAGCCATGGGGATGATTTTATGTATACAGGAAGAAAATGTGTATTCACCATGATATCGGTAAATGGCTGATAGGGATAAGAAATGTGATAGCACACGTTTACGTGTACTTCCTGTACGGATGTTACCTTCTTTTTCGAGATCGTTCCTTATATCTCCAGTCTGTTTTGAAAGAAAGTTCTATAACAAAAATTGTCTAATCGTTAACTATGAACAACGGCTTGATCTCGTTTACTCAATATTCTTACGAATTGGGGTTTCTCGGAAAATGTATGTAATGCTTGAAATATGTCAAGTACTCTTTTTAAAATCAATGTGGCTCAACGAGTAAAGTTACGTAGAATGTTTACGGTATTTAAAAGACTGTCCAATGTACCACAGATACTTTGACAATCAAGTCATGCCCTATGTAAATCCCCTTCGTTACCGAAGAGTCTCTCCAGGGACACTACAAACAAGGTGCAAGCAATGCCTAAGTACATGCAGCGACACTCTGCTGTTGGGAAACAACAATCGTTCAAACGGAGTCGCCTCAGCGTTTGATTTATTATGCCCGTTTTACTTGGCAAATGAATACATCAGGATTTAAATATTAAAGTACATAGAGACATGTACTAACATAAGGACTAATCTCTGTCTTACACCTTTTCCCCGAGAAATGTCTCAACGTTCCGTTGAGACATTTCTCCTTTCTTCCTATAATTACACAAATATGCTAGTGTGTATTTTATTAACAAACCTATTTGGTCATTCGTTTACAAGTGGATATTGTGCCTAGGTTGACCAGACTGGCTTTTCCCCTCTCGGCAGGATTCCAACTGCTTCTTCTCCTTAGGTTCTAGGTCATAGATGGCAGTATAACATCTGGCTGGGATTCGGCGAGCACTTTTTTTTTTACAAGGCTGATATTATTTTTATTATAGCTTGTATATCATAACCATAGCCCAAAGTATGGCTAGATTAGACGCCCGGATTCTACAACGTTACCCAGTGTTAATGAGTTTACTTAGGCCCTTTGGCGTCCGTTACCCAGCTAATCCTGTACATAATTATTACTTTCTTCCAGTGGGGAGGGAAGGAACATAGTATACGGTTTGATCTATCTACCATTTATGCCTGAATGTTCACGGTCTGTGAATGAATACCTCGAACCTCGGTTGAGTCTTTTTTTTATCCCTGTAAACAAAGGCGTTTGTGAACGTGTAATTCATCGGATACACTCGATTCATAACTTTCCAATCTCACCGTGGATTGGATTTACTTGTGAATTCTGTTTCATTATCACATGTTTCTCTTTTGTTCATCTGTGTTTTCCCGCTCTCTCTCTCCTTCTTGATGTAAGACTGGGACAGGCGGAAAACCCCTTAAGGGGGCCTTCGAACCCCAGTATAAATAAAATCTTTAAAAAAAAAGTCTTTACCTATTACTATATCACAAGTTGCACCTATAATGGACATACCCGACACAACTGTAGATATATAGCATATAAATATATGAGTCTTGAGTTTTAGTAGGACGTAGTCCATTATAGGTGCAACTTGTTTAAATAGTAATTGAAAAACGATCTTTTGACGGTAAGTACTATTCAAAGAGAAGTTCAAAAACGCTTATTGTTTAATAGATAGCATGTTGGTCGCTACTAGACTCTGGTCATCGATTCAAGGATATTTGTCTGTTTTCTGTGTCACAGACGACGGTCGTGCCGCTGTGGACGAAGCCAATGGCGTTCCCCGACTCCTTCGCATGATGAAAACCTACTTAGGGAAAACAGCAGAAGGGACCAACAAATTAAGAATAGTTCTCTGTGGCTTCCTTCTCAATCTCACCAACACACATGGTATGTTGTTTATTTTGTCTTTTTCTTTTTAATTATATTTTTAAAGGATGTTTTCTGCTGAAGCCGTCCTAATACTGAGCGATGCACCCTTTTAAACTTTCAAATCCGATTTATTTGTGAATGTTATTTCATGTCTTGAATTCACCACATGGCAATAAATTAATTGGACCAATGGGCCAACGTAAGAACACATAGGTTTCTGAATGTAAGGAATAAATGGTATTTCAAGAGTATGTGTAACATTCATGACCATGCATGTCTGGGTTTGTACCTGTCCTCGAGCAAGGCAGTGGAGTAATATTGTTTGATGGACACTAAAATGAAGGCAGACGGAGAGGAGAGCCTTGATGATTCTGGTGGCAGTGAAAGATAAAATATTGCTTAATGGCCTTGGTGATCCCATAAACCTCATCAGAAAGGACTGCTCTGTGACCAATATCAATGTCCTCTTCATATTGTCTCCCCATCGCGGCATCAGGAATGCACCTATCCAGCTGCAATGTGCAAAGAACATTTGGAGTGCAGAAGGTCATCCCAACGAGCCCAGATGAATCGGACAATGTCCGAATGATCACTCTTAGGCTAAGTCTCAATCCCAATGCCAGTGAGGGTGAGTTGTTCATGAAAAAGGAGTAGTAATTTTTGTGACCTCCGTTAGTATTCTATAAATGAATGTTTATTGTCTGTAACACTCTTTCACTGCAGTTTTCTATAGTTTCTTCATCCTTCCATTGCCAGGAAATAGTCGCAATGTATTTTATCTAATAACGGTCTCTATACGATCACCCAAGCAAAAGAATAGCTGAAGAAAAGAACAATTAAATTTCCTGATTGTCGATGCGCATGCGGTGAAAGAAGTATTTTTCGCTCCGTTATAGTCTCACATTGTTGTCTGTGCCTACATATCTCACGCCAAAAGTAATTTATTTCGCTTCTGTTTCAAATGCCGCTTAATGTAAGATTGAAGCCTTTACCTTTACATTTCCGTTTCCCTGACGAAAACGTGAAATGTTCAATCAACATTGATATTTAGGATGAAATAATGTTGTTTTGTCTGTTACTCACCTTATCTGTGAGGAACTATCATTTCCTTCTCATTGTTGATAACGTTTCATTTCGCTATGTGATTATTTATATCACTTTTTATCGCTGAGCCTATTTGAGTCTCAAAAATATCTAGAACCTTAGCCGTCAGTACCGCATAACTAAGTCTATTTGTCACAATAAACATTTTACCCTCATTACCCTGAAAGCAAACTTTTTTTACTTGATCTTGATTCCTTAAAGAAGAAGGATCTTTGTGGAAATATATATATTTGTTCGATAGGAATATGATTTGTCCTCATTTTATGATATAGGTATTACGTTACCTTATGCAACAGCATAACAGTAAATATTGATATATGTAAGATATAGATAATGAATTATTGGTAATATCATTAAGGACCATAAGTCCCCAAGCTTCACGCTAGGTGGAAGCAGTAATCATAGAGACCAGGGGTCACGGAAACTTCAAACTAGCACCGGCTGGCCGAATGAAGCCACGCTGCGGTGGGCGGGGCTTGGCGGAACCGGTCTTGCTTTTACCAGTCAAGTAATTACTTTTATTAGTCTGTTTTTAGTATGGACAGTCCACTACTGCCTTTATTGACTTAGGACAACCAATTTAAGGTTAGGGTTAGTTTTAGTATGGATTATTGTTAAGTTACATTTTCTATGATCATGACAGCACCACTAGCCCTGCCTCCCCAGGCTGGCTCCGGCTACAACGGCCAATCAGAGATGAGAAGTCACAGAAGCCACTTTCAGTTTCCGCTGCTTGCATCACACACCTGGCTCTAACCTAATGAATATTCATAAGACTTCCTATTGGATAACCAGAAGGACCCCCTCTGGTCTATGCAGGGAGCGAGAACTTACGAGCTAGCACTGGCTGACTGAAACTCGCTTCTGTGACTTCGCATCTCTGATTGGCTGTTGTAGCCGGGAGGCGGGGCTATAGTGGTGCTGTCACGATCATAGAAAATGTCATCTAACAATGATCCATACCTAAAATAACCCTAAACCTAACCTTAAATTGGTTGTCCTAAGTCAGTAAAGGCAGTAGTGGACTGTCCGTACTAAAAACTGCATAATAAAAGTAATTACTTGACTGGTAAAAGCAAGACCGGATCTGTTAAGCCCCGCCCACCGTGTGTGGCTTCGCCGGTGCTAGCTCGCAAGTTTTCGATTAAAGCCTGGTCTATGCAAGGAGCGGAACCTTACAATTTAGCGCCGGCTGACTGAATGCGGCTTCAGTGATGTGATTGGCTGTTGTAACTACAGCCGGCTTGGGTAGGCGGGGATACATACTGTCAAATGTTACTTAACAAAAATCAATACTAGAACTAACCCTAAACCTAACCTTAAATTGGTGGTCCTAAGTCAGTAAAGCGGGTAGTGGACTGTCCCGAGTAAAAATAGACTAATAAAACTAATTACATGACTAGTAAAGACAAGGCCAGTTCCGCTAAGCCCGCCCACCATGCAGATCTGCCAAGCCCCCCCCCCCCCCCCCCCTACCCACCCACTTCACCTAGCCGGCCCTAAATTATAAGGTTCCACCTAAAGCCTTGTCTATTATGTACCATTGCACCCCATTGGGTAATCAGGTATAATGATGAATGATTGGGTAATACCCACGCATGCGCATGCGCATGCCCATTGCATATATTTCATGTATAAATAGTCATGTATCTGACCATTAAAAGTCTAAACAGGACAAAATTGCTGCTCTTTTATTCCTATATCTAGGCTATACCATTGCCTAGACTCTACCCCTACCTCGGAGATATTCCATACCTATCAATTTTATTGTTCCTAGCTAAATTTGCTGATGGCTTGTTAACGCTGATGTGAGGTAGATGGAAACTAAACAGTGTCGACATGGGTCGGAGGCTGTTTCTTGGAGAAAAAAAATCTCTCCAAGTCAAGTTGAGCGGTAGGTTAGTCAAGTCCAACAACAACAGTTTAACCTCCCATCACCCACAGTTCAATCTCAGTACGTGATGGGAGTAGAGCCGGGTGATTGGGGAGGCTAAGGTTCGGACTCAGTTAAACGGTGGACAATGAATAGTATGTCCAGCTGGGAACCAAAGGTGCATAAGTATAAAGAGACAAGGACCAATGCTAGGTAAAGGTAGTGCTAATCATGGATAGGCGGGGTGCTGTATGGGAGTATTGGCTGTAGATTTACACACACAGTAGATAATGAAAATTTGTTACGGTGCTAGTGTGTATCACTCTGGTGGCAGTTGGATATAGGAATAAATAAATAAAATACATGTATAAAGATATGCACTAAGTGTGCATGTTTTGCCCATCATGACTTTTCAAATTCATCGCCGTCTTGCGGTTGCATGTCTACTTTCCTTTCATTTTCTCGAATATTACTTATCTAATGTTGCTTAGCGTATTGCAAGACAACACTCGTGTGGAATGATGTATTGTATCTCCAGTGAACAATTTTCTTTACGCAATCATTTCGTTCATTTTAACATTAAGTTGAAGAGTACATGTAATGTGTGGTTGTCCTCATCAGATATGCCAAAAATCTCAGTGGCACTCTCAAACTGGTGTAGTTATCCGTCTCGTGACCTGTCGGTCTCCTCTGTCAGGTTGCTCCGCCCTGTATCAATCACGTCCTTCCTGAGGCTCTGAGCCTCTAAGTGTCCCCTGCGCTAGCTAGGGATCTATGTGGCATTTTCCTGAACCCGCTTCTCACTATTAGGGAGGCTCCTTAGTTATGATCGGATGATGTTCATATTTATGACTTTGGAACAATGTAGATCCATCATAGCCTTTATGGTTGCGCTGTGCTTAAAATATCCATAAAGCCACGTTGTGATCGTACTAGGAAATGTGTTTAAGAAGAAATGAGTGATATATAGACTGGGCGAAACAACAAATAGTCCTCATCCCTCTCTCGGAATGCAGGCTTTGCTTAGCTAAGTTCGTGCAGAGGAATTTCTTCAAAATGTTCAAATTACGTTTTTAGATTTCACATCAACTTTGGATATTTTAAAAGCAGAATCAGCAATTACACTTAAGAATATTCAGTATTTATCTTCATTCATATTTTACCTCTTGTCGCTAGAGTCTAGTTTCAATGGTATATATGAGACTGTGTGTAAAGTCTGCTCAGCCCCTAATAGATTGCTTAGCCATGTCTAGTTGATGACCTTCAATTATCTGCTTGCTCAGAATCGCTCCAGGAAAAGACTATCTCCCAGGGGGCGCTCGAGCTGCTCGAGGACTACCTCCGTACCCATGGCAACGATACTGGGACTGCGCAGATGGCCCTGCTAACCATTGGTTCTCTCACTGACTCCGGTAAGATGCCATAATTGTCTGAGTGACAACCCCTGGCTTAATGTCCCATATGTCGAGAATATTAAGGAGTTAATCTTAGTTTGCTCTCGTTCTCTTAAGAAACAAAATCTAGGCTGTAATGACATATTATTGCAACTGACAAGCTGATGATGAACGTTTCGAAAGGAATCTTCGTTCTTCTAATCAAATATTAGGTAGTATCTTAACATAACGTCACCATTTCCTCTCAAAGTAACATATATATCTATTACATATATTAGGCGTTAGGTTATTCTCTTCTTCATTTACAGAAGCTGGGAGGGCTCATTTATCGGAATGTGAAGTTGCTGTTACAGTGGGAAATCTCCTGGCATCTGACGTGTCCAAAGACTTACAGGATACAATACTAGATTTATTAGGCAATCTCGCGGAATGTGGTATAACATCTATGAATTTTACCTTGAAATCTATTTGGGGTGGTCAATTTATTACTGCTTTTGGTTACGATGATAATAGAATTGCCATATCAATTCACAGTAATATTGCTCTATAAAACTCCGAGACCAAATAATTGTTTTTAAAAAAACAAGAAAGATTTGAATAATTTTAGCTTATTTTTAGATCAACGTATCAATATCAATTGCTGTCTACCATTCAGTGTAACCATTTAATTTTTTTTTCTGGATTTTCCTTCATTTTCTATATTGTCTTGCAGATGAGGTTAAGGCACAGTTGGCTAATTCTAGCGTCCCCAGCCACCTTGTCCGAGTGATTCGTGCTTGTGAAAATACAACTGATGAGGATACAATTTCAATAGGCAAAATGACTTCTGACCTTATTGTTCTACTTCTCACCGGCGGTAAGCGAATCTGATGTTTCAGCATTTGCGATTTATATATACAATGTAATCTAAAATGATTTTAAACAATATTTTAAACGAGAATTGTAATAATCGCGTATATATATGCTATAGTTATACTAGTTTGGTCACCTTTTCATAGCGGAGATGTGTATTTACACTTGTGTATTGTCCCCTGAAATTATTTGAATACGCAGATTAAATGATAACTAGCAAATACCCGTGCTTCGCACAGGATTTGCTAGTGAGACAGTGGGGCCCACACCCTCATCTCTCCTTGTTCCCTCTCCAACCATCTTTCTCTTTCAAATTGTCCCTGTAAGTTAGTATCTGTATTAACATTCATACCTCAAATGGAACCCTGTTATGATGTTTTTTGATCACTGTTGTATTATTATGCGTTAGCGTTTCTACTATAACTTAAGTATGGAAAACATATCTATACCAAGAGGGGTGCCCCCCCCCCCCCGACTGTTTAGGCCACTTTATCTCCACCTTCTCCCGAAATCTGTCTTTCATGTCTCAGTGCTTGCCATAGTGAGAAAAGTGTGCCACATTTTCCTATTTGAATCAACTTTCAGCTTATATCTCTGAAGTCCTTCCTATTTCTGTGTTTAGGCGAATGGGTCACACCAAAGGGGTCATTATTACAATGATTGCCTCTTACTAAGGATTTAGCCCTTATCAAAAATTGGGCCTAGAATGCATCAGTTATCAGATGAGACAGCCCAGGGCCAGTCAGCCTAGGGCCAGTCAGCCTGCTGCCCAGGGTACATGTCTGGGTAATAAAAGTCATTGATATATGACTGGGTAATAAAAGTCATTGATATATGACAGGTGTCCACAGTTGTTCTATCAACTTTTTTAATTGAAGGATGTCCAAAAATAATTCTGTTGGAGAAGTATTCTACTGATCATAACAATACTTTTCGTCTTTGTTTCATAACTGTGTGCTGTTTAGAACTAAAAATACATTTATATATAGTTTGTGATGTGATGACTCATATCCTCTACTACTCCTCCTCTCCTCCTCCACCACAACCATCACACCCATGATCATCAAAATGCCCCCACACAGACACAGAGCAGGAATTCAGTCAGCCTCTCTCCCTCTCTGTCTGTCTCTCTCCCCTCCTCTCTCTCCCTCTCTCTCTCCCTCTCTCCCTCTCTCTCTCCCTCTCCCTCTCCCCCTCTCCCTCTCCCTCTCTCTCTCTCCCCCTCTCCCTCTCTCCCCCTCTCCTCTCTCTCTCTCTCTCTCTCCCTCTCTCTCTCTCTCTCCCTCTCTCCCCCCTCTCTCTCCTCTCTCTCCCTCTCCTTTCTCGTTCACTCCCCCTCAGTCCTCTCCTCCTCCTCCTCCTCCTCCTCCTCCTCCTCCTCCTCCTCCACCACCTCCCTCCTCCTCCTCCTCCTCCTCCTCCTCCTCCTCCTCCTCCTCCTCCTCCTCCTCCTCCTCCTCCTCCTCCTCTAAAATCCCATTAGGACGGAATTAATTTTTTATCATTTTTTTTTCCATCTACCTTGTCTCGGGTCTTGCTCCTAACCGCAAAATGCCATTGAAACGCTCCGAACCGCAACCGCAAATGTCATTAAAATCCCATTAGGACGGAATTTTTTTTTTATTATTTTTTTTTCATCTGCCTTATCTAGGGTCTTCTTCCTAACTGCAAAATGCCATTGACTTTTCGATTGACAATTCTGATTTTTCGATTGACTATTTCGACTTTCTGATTGACTGTTCTAACTTGATTTTTTTTCAGATCCAAGCATGAGCATTTTGTACAATAACGGTGAAGGAGAGATATTCAAAGAATCGATGTCGTGGCTGAAATCTCCTTCAGAACAGCTGCAAATGTGTGGAGCATTGGCAGTAGGCAACTTTGCTCGTAACGGTGAGATGCAGTTGATTTTTACAAAGAAATAGATCTATGTGTTAAGTGTTATTATTATGTGAACTATTATTTTGTGCACTATTAAACAATGATTCAAATCTTTAATTTCATTCATATATTTTTCTTTTATTAGGCCTAGTTGGTATCTATTAGTGCTTCTTAACCTTAAATAAATTAAATAGCAACAACAACCTCTTTGGTATATCGGCAATATAAGAAATGACTTATGTACCCATATTATCTGAATGTAATAACACGCTTCCCATTTTCCCGACATCTTTTGCAGATCAGCAGTGTCTCTACCTGGTGGAGAGTGGTATAACTGAACAACTTCTGGCTCTGCTCAGCGCTGGTCCCGAAGAAGTGGATCCAACTCTCCAACACGCCGTGTTTTCTGCCCTGAGAAATCTTGCTATCCCAGGTGATCGTATGACTTTGGGGCCCCGGGATGATCGGGTCCGGGGACGGTAGGGCCCCCGGCTTGAACGGTTGGGCCCCACCGGCCTTGGCCCCATT
Organism: Sthenelais limicola; assembly: GCA_942159475.1. NCBI lineage: Eukaryota > Metazoa > Annelida > Polychaeta > Phyllodocida > Sigalionidae > Sthenelais > Sthenelais limicola. The sequence goes on along the minus strand of OW804096.1, from coordinate 106,396,845 downwards.
CGGGAATAAAGTTCTTCAAATTATTTGCCTATTTACCACCGAAATTTTAGATGATTAAATTATTTCGGTGAGAATTGCAACATTGAGAATTCCTATATTAACTCTATAGGCGCGAGATTCGGTATTTATCAGGAATTTCGGCGAAAGATTTTTAGGTCTGTACAAGCAAAGGGGGGTCATATATCTTTCAAAATGGCCTCCTTATGATGTACCAAGGTCGTAATTAAATGGATTATTGCAAGAATTTTAGTTTAGTTTAGTTTTTAAGAGATTTAGGCGATGTTAAAATTCCATTTTGATCGAAAATTTTCTCTATGGACATTTAACACGGACATCTTAATTCACCGAATTTGGGTTTCGTTGCATCAATAACTTCAACAATTTTCATAATTCTTTCACTGTTAATTTCATTTAGGAACTCCTTTACTTTCGTCTTACATTCGTGTAATTTGTTTGCGGGATAGTCTAATGAAAAAAACCGAAGTCAATTTTAGATTCACCTAGTTCTAGGGTTTTTTCCCCTTGGTCAGGGGCCCTACGATCCAAGGCCGGCGGGGCCCTACCGTCTTAGGCCGGGGCCCTACGACCCGGGCCCTAGACCCTACGATCTGGGCCCTACCGTCCCGGGGCCCCAACGTCCCGGCTCCTCTCATTTAGATGCCGTCTCGAAGAGATGGCCCGTCTCAAAGAGATGGCAATGCTTACATTGTGAGAGTCAAATACAAATTTGAATGGAATTTGTGCATCAAATACAAGAAAAGTTGTGTAATTTGAAAAGCATAATTCATAGATTCTCCCTTCTCCCCCCTCTCTCTCTCATCTCTCCCTCTCTTCCTCTCGCTCATCTCTATAAGATCCCTCTCTTTCAATATTGAGAAATCTAAATTTTAGATACCTAGTCGCCGAAATATTTATAAGCCAATTTGAAAATCAAATTTTAATGTTTAGTTATGCCATCATAGGCATATTGGTAGGCGCCATTGTAGGCCATTACCACTGACGTCCATATTGCTAAATCTACAAAGTGGTGGATTCAGTTGCTTCTCTTAAGGTGATTTTAAAATTGCTCAATTTCTTAAGATTTGCTGTAAATCTTAGAAAAAGGTATATATTACCGTAATATTTATGATACGTATTTGTATGGCATTGTGTATTCTCTCTTTCTCCTCTCTCCTCTCTCCTCTCTCCTCTCTCTCTCTGGGACCTCATCCTCCTCCTCATCCTCCTCATCCTCATCCTCCTCATCCACTGAGGTCACTCTGCCTTATCGGTCACATTCATTAAGGAGACATTAAGCCCGACGCCTTTAGTTCTCTAATCATAAGTCTGATAACTTAATTCAAAATTGTATTAAATGTAAATATGTAAGAACTATGAGCCAAATGGACCTAAATGAGTCACTAATCAGTAACTTAGGGTAGTGGTTTTTAGTGGAACAGAAGGGAGGGAGGAAGAGAGGGCGGGGAGAATGCGTCTAGGGAATGTTTGCAATCCCTTGGCTGGTTGCTAAGCTTGCGATCGCTGCGCCACCTGTAGTCACGTGAATTTCCATCTAAAAAAATTCGGATATATAAACAAATTTTACAATTTTATATGTATAACACCAGAGCTATGGCTCTGACAACACTGATGCTACCGTTCTCTATAATACTTGAAATGAACCCTGTTGTGGTATTCCCGTGGCGTGTTACTTACTGTATATCAACAATATTCACGAATATGAGCATTTATTTTCAGCCGGAAATAAATCTAAGATGCTGGAGTGTAATCTCATCGATGTAGTTCTCCAGTATAAAGATTCCGACATGACTGCAGTACAGTTTAAACTTCTCGGCCTTTTGAGAATGGTGGTAGACAAACAAGGTAAGATCTTTAAAATAAAAATGCAGTATACAAAGATTTGGCACTCTCCCCTTCTCATACTCCTTACCACTCCCCGCTTCTCATAATCCTTGGCCCGGGAAACTGAATATTTGCATAAACCTCATCTTTTTTGTTTTATGCCTCTTTCAGGAAAGGCATCCGAACAGTTGGGCTGCAATTCTGACTTTTTAACGCGGCTTATGGAATGGTGTGCCGTAGAAGACCATGCCGGCGTCAAAGGTTAGCCTTTTGACAATACCGTAATTTTGATACTCATTTGATACTCAATAGTCCATATACTCAGGGAGGTATATACTTGGTATATACCTTACAGAATATAACTAAACTTAAGGAAAGTATGATCGAACAATCTCATTAATTGTATCTAGAAACATTAAGGGAGGCCAACACCTTTGATGTTGGTCTTAGATCATTTAAAACATTTATTCTCCCAACTCGTTATTTTTGGCGATTTGAATATACTAGATGACTTGATCTGATGCAACAGAAGCTTTCCCTCCCTGTACTACTCACATCGAAACCAGCCTAAAAATCCTTAATGTTTTTGTTTTCCTCATAGTTAATTCTGTTCATCAGTAAACATGTAAAGACATTTATCGTATTTATTTGTTTTTTGAATGAGTTTTTTTAACGAGTCTCAAGGCCGTAATTCCGACCTCGAATCCACATCGAGACTGTCCTCAGAGCCACTATTTTGGCCGTCGATGGGTGACCAAAATGGGTAGGCAAATCCACTTGACTCTTCGTGACAACCGCTTCTGAAAGAAGCTGCCATCGGCAGGATCACTACCTACAGAAACCTCACACCCGCGATTAGGGGTCTTACGCAAATAGAGAGATGTGATACTTATCCCCCTCTTTGCCCACACGATTGTTCTCCCCTGCATATTTTACCTGCAATGATGACAATCTAAAGACGTTTTCCTCGCAATTTTGGCCGGAATCGATACATCAATTGTGTATATCAATGAAGATATAAGCAGATTTAGCTCGAAGGGGCTCTCAGAATTCGAACTGGCAGCCATTCCCGCTATAAGCGTGTGTGCAAACGGTTCATGGGACAGCGGCAGGGAACCAGCATGGAACAGCCGCTGCGGCTGTGAGCCAATCAGATATGACCAATGGCAATGACGTCATAGCGGCGGACCAGCGTGGGGAAATACCCATGGTCCAGGACAAAAACAACGAAGGAATTTGCCTTTCATATTCAAGGTAGAAGTCTGGAATGATTACATTAAAAATCTCGATGTCTGCTGGTCGTTGGGTTGGTTGAACCCATACGACCTCAGCAGACAGCTCAAAGCAAAACGTCTGCATACGAAAACGGCCGAAGCCCTGCCTTCAAGGCTTCGGTAACAGGCATGGTGGGAGGGAGTCTATACTGGTTTGCGAGGTGGTTGGAGGGGCAATGGGTGGTGGAGGGGAGTTTGTCGGCAACTGTTTTTCTTTATTCATATAACCTAACACTAACCATAGCTTGTCTGATAGAAAACAATATATTAGATCGAATTGTGGCCTCAGCAAGGATTGTAATATAGCTGCAGGCGTTCCCCAGGGCAGCATATTAGGCCCCTTAATGTTCATTTTGTTTATAAACGACATTTCTGATATAAGTCTAAATGGCAAACTTATATATGCCGACGATGTGGCTCTTATCTCCTGTGACGAAAATATAGACAGGTTGCGAGTAAAAACACAAGAAGATATTAACAAATATCTGGTATGGTGCAAGAATAATAAACTCCTGGTTAACAATAAGAAGACAAAAGCCCAATTGTTTGGTCGTAAAGGTAGAAACCAGGATAATAATGACCCAATACTGTATTGTAATGGTACAAGGATTGAACGAGTCTATACCTTTAAATACTTGGGATGCATCATCGACGAAAAACTAACGTTGAATCAACATCTTTCAAACACACTGAAAACAGTGTATTGGAAACTTGGAGAATTGCAACGTAGAAGAAGATATACGTCTCCAAAAATATGTATACTTATATTCAAAACCTACATATTACCAATTTGTGAATATGCTTGTGCTTTCTTCGGTCCAACAAACACTGGTATGGTCGGTAAATTAAACAGGTCATGCAGATATGCGATGAGAATAGCTCATGGGCAGCAGATAAATGTGGATATAAAGTTGAGAGATTATAATATTTTACCTTTAGAATATAGAAGAAAAGCTGCCATGCTGTCATTGGTACACAAACACCGTACTGAATCACTTGTTGTAGACCATGAGTTAGGATTGCGTAATGATATCGCCCCCAATCTAGTATTGACCCGACCAAACACAGAACGATTTAAAAGATCGATTGTTTATATTGGCAAGCGAGAATGGAACGAACTTGAATGGGAGTTCAAAACAATCGTCGACCACAGGTTGCTTAAACGGGCACTCATGAATAGCTATGGAGAATTGCTCGTTGTACACAGTGATAATTGATATGTATTTTATACTTGCCCGGCTTTTATTCTCGCGGTGAGATAGCTAAACGTCTTGAACGACCCAACTAGAATTATCCCAGTCACAATATATGTTTCTGGATTTGTCGACATGTAATGATCAAACATTTGTGCAGGTATGTAGAGTATTGGAAGCATTTAAAAAAGTTGTTATAATTTGTCTATATTTGTAATCAAATGTACGAATCGAGTGTCAATAATAGTTCACAATGTAATGAAATCTTGGACACAATGAGAACCATCGATCGGTGATCCTTACCTATAGTTCATCAATGTAAGGGCGACGCATGAAATATAGTTGCGTGGACAGCTATGCATATTTTTTCATTATTAAAATATATTATCTGTTAAATGTCTAGGCCAATAAAAATATTTAAAAAAAAAAATAGCAAACCCTACAAATCATAATATCTCGCGGTTATACTCTGGACGCCGCTTAATTCCCAATTCCATGTACTACTACATACATGCCATACTGGCTCTCAAAATTCTTTTATCCAAAGGTATGGTTGGATTTAGTGGGACTGTTGCATAAAGTTAGGGAGGACAAATTTGTATTGATATGAATATTGGACCCCTACTTCGTTTATGGCTTTCCCTACCCTTGAATGGCTGGATGTGTCTGTTTCATAAAGTATAAGGAAAACTCTCTCTCTCTGCCTCTCTCTCTCCTCCTCTCCTCCTCTAGCCCACAGTTCAGTCCGCCTCCTCCTCCTCCTCCTCCTCCTCCTCCTCCTCCTCCTCCTCCTCCTCCTCCTCCTCCTCCTCCTCCACCTGGGACCCCTCACACCATAGCCTAACGCTCTAACCTATGAGGCCACTGAGGTCCAGCTGGCCAGGCCTCTTACAAGTGCAAGCTGCCAGTGTGGCAGCAATACAGACAGTGTCCAGAGTATTACCGCGAAATTAATTTGGTTGTGGTGTCTTAGGCTATGTACTTGTATTATTTAAGTATGGAATCTTTTTCTCATTTTCAATGCTTCCCACCACCCCACCCCCCGGCTGCCCCTCGTGTCCCATACACACACCGCCACTGGCGTCGTGTGTATGGGACATTCATGCCTGCGTGCAGGTTCATGTAAACACGGACATACGGTTGCGCCAGAGCGGCTTGTCTCGGAACTAAAATGCGGCAATGGCGATTGATTCAAATCATATTTCAGGATTCGGTGGTGGTAAATGTGCTTATATCTTCTTTTCTAGACAACATTGTTCCAGTAATTACTCGCTCAGAATGTTGCTTACTAAGATACGGTAGTTCTCACACTGGAGAAAAAGCTGAATGCGCATCTATTTCAGGGGCAGAGACAGCAATAAATGTTGATTCTTGTAGTGTTGCGTCCAACCGTGATAGCGGGTACAACTGTTATGGGTGTAAAGAATTGCCGATAGCGGCTTTTTTCAAAAGCGGTGGTCGTGCAGTGTCCAGGATAGTCAAGAGAGGGAGTGTGTGCTTCACATGCAAGGATCAATGCAAAGTGTCTTTTCCAATTTACCCATGCGTGTGCTTCACATGCAAGGATCAATGCAAAGTGTCTTTTCCAATTTACACATGCATGTATCCCAAACCACCGGTAAAGTGTGTGTGTGTGGGGGGGGGGGGGGGCAATAGCGCCCCCCCCCCCCCACCCAAATAATTTGCTATTTTAAGGTATTCTGGTGGGGTTTATTTAGCGTCATTAGGAGAATTCCTTAATATTCACATGCTGACTTTTATGTATGTATTATGTGGATGTTATGTGTGTGTTATGCACATGTTATTGCGTGTTTTGCGGGTGTTATGTGCGTGTTATTTGGGTGTTATGTGCGTGTTATTTGGGTGTTATGTGTGTGTTATGTGCATGTTATGCGGGTGTTGTGTGTGTTATGCGCATGTTGTGCGCATGTTATGTGTGTGTTATGTGTGCACTATGCATGCACTTTATGACCAACTTTTTTTGTATTCATCCTGGTGATTATTCATATGATTATGGTTTGAAAAGTGTTTCATATGATAACATATTGGGTAATTTTAACTCTGGTTGGTCTAGATTAAGAACAGGAGTATGTAATTATTTCAGGATCTGTGAGTTTTGTGTTTTCATATGGTCCAATGACATTGCAAATGTTAGCCATTTTGTTTCTGAGTTGAAATATTTTGTATTGGAAAGTATGCCTTCAAGGTAAATGCAAATATTTTAATGAGGATATTCTATGAGTTGTCATATATGGTACTTTCCTTCTTCCCTCCTCTCTTCTCTCTCGTTTCTCATTAATAAACTTATTCTGAGACGTATGCTATTATTAAATTATTCTCATACTTATAATTATACTGATAATCATACTGATAATCATACTTATAATTATAATTATATAATCGTTATAAACTCGTTCATAGCGAGTGCCTAGGCACTCGTACATCTCCTGTTGTATGTTACGTATATCTAGGACTAAAACAATTAAAGTGGTATTCGAATATATTGTTATTATTACATCTTCAGGTGAGGCAAATAGGCTAGTGGCATGGCTGGTGAAGAATTCTCAGAAGGCAGTAGTGATGAGAGCTATTGTACAACACGGAGGGGTGCCATTCCTTGTCAACATGGCCAATGCCGAACATGCAGTCATGCAGAATGAGGCTCTCGTTGCCTTGACGCTCATAGCAAGCACTGCCTTGTGTACGTATATCATTTGTTTCAATCTACCTCTTTTCTGTTTCCCATAAGTCCTTTCGGGTCATTCCCCTTTTAGAAGGGTGTGTAGGTACAATTGTAAGTGGAGACCATTTAACATTTAACCTGGTGGCCTGTTGAAGATTTTGATTCTTTAGAAACATAAAGTTAGGAAAGTATTTCCAATGGATTGTTTCAGATCATTAGACCTTGTGTATATCTGGTATGAACAGAATATGTTTGGGATTTACGTTTGGACACGAGGCGTTGGAATATTATCAAATTCCCCCTAAATGATTTTTTACGTGATGTGATTTGCTTCAGTACCAAATTTTAATTGTAGTCCTTTGGATAATTTTAATTCCTAAATATATCAACAACTTTCAAACAACTAATAATCATGTTTTACTTAATAGCTGAAGCCGAGGAGAGTTTTGTATCCGCCGAACTGGTGCCGACTATTAAAGTTATTCTAACTGACGAGGATTCTCTCGCGGAAATTATAAGCAATGTATGCACCTTAATAAAAAGTTTAACCCCATCAGGTAAGAACGGTTTCCTTATCATGACATTAACTTCGGTCCGATAGATAAAGAGTACACTTATACAGATATGTTACAACTAGTGTAACACAAAAGGTAACAAAGTAATGAAGTTTATAGAAGTATTTATTCCTGGTACAGGTATACAATGTGATGGTATAACCTAGTTGGAATTCGGCAGGTAACTAATGAGTAAGGGGTCAGAGAGCCCCTTATATCCTAGGGGAGGCTTACCATCAGGTCCGCCTCCCACCCTCATTGGGGGGCGTGGCCAGACCAATGGGGATGAGGGATTGCTCATTTATAGAGGTAGCCTCCATAGAGGTAGGAGCTACGGTGAAGGTATAGGCATATGGCCATTAATTGGCCAAAAATTTAGGTACATTAATATATTATGACACAATGAGTTATAACAGATCTATCAATGCAAGTGTTAGTTTAATATGTAGGAATGGTTCATTTTCATTATTTACAGTTCATTTCAAGATAATTGTGTGGGCCTCTCTGATATTGTACCTTTTCATTCCATTTAATAATTTTACTTACTTGCTGTATGTTTTGTCTTTCTTGCAGACAAACTTATGGAACTTGTGAAGTTGGCAGAAATTCCAGCCGTCTTGAAGAAATTAACGAAACACGAGGATAAAATAGTAAAAGATGGGGCCAAGGGCATCGCTGTGATCTTTGATCGGGGATGATGAGTGTATCCCATAATATATTTCCAGATCTCATCTCAAAGAATTCGTGACTGTTATGCCACGAATATTCCTCTTGCTTTCCATACAACTGCCGTGTGATAGTCTTTCATCAACATATATACGCTACTAACGAATATTCTTCGGTTTAGCAGTTTAAAGGAGAGTGGGGTATTATGAGATCTACGTTCGCTACTGCTCTGTGCAATTAACGCCTGCAAGGTGCGCCGAGTTATAAATTTCAAATTGGTTATTGCACTATCTATTATTATAATTATATCTATTATCTTGTTTGGTCCTTCTGAGTTTTGATTGGGAAATAAAACGTAAGTAGAATCGGCATGGCTATTAAATACTGAAGCGGATAAGCTTCCTCACTTCTCGACCGACCAGCAGTGTGGCCTCGGTTATATGATCTTCACATTTATGGATGAATGCTCATAATGAAAGCGGCGATATGTATACAATACTGATGAGGTCCAATTTCTATCCATAGGGCATACTGGAAAATGTGCTTTATTTTTACCGAATCTCTTTCCTTCTTCACTTTGTATTTTGTGAATGAATCGTGTACAGTTTAACAATTGTTAATGATGTCATTTAAAATCTATATGTGTAATGTAACCTGAGCAACGAAAACCCATGGACCCAAATTCCCAAGCCCGAAATTCGTGAATATTACACATATCCTCATACTAATCTTCCTTTTGGCTGTTTTGCTCAACATTTTGGATCGGAAATTATATTACCTAAGGAATATTAACCATAAAAGTGTTTAAAGGAATCTTTTATAATATCTATTGTGATAATCTATCATATAATGTTTGATACCAAACAGCGAATGTAGTGTATAGGATAATACCCTTCGGATCAGGATTTCCTACCATTCGAGACTTATTGGGAACATGTGAACAATACTATAGAACAAATGTGAAAGTACTTCTACTTATAACTGGGGGAGTGTGAATATCTATGCCACATTATTAGAGTTGGCTTTTGATTTTTTTCTAACAAAACCAAAGCCTGTATGGTATATCTGTACTGCTCCCCAGATCAAGTCAAAATCCTTTCCCCCAACGAGGGACTGATCATTATGAATTCTAATACCATTACCATAATCACTCTTCTTGCGTAATACCTATAATCCCTTCCTAGGATTTATGTAATTGAACATAAGATACTTAATGGATTTGTGTCTAAGACATATGCTTGCTGGTCGCAGATTATGTGAGAAGTCTGTTGTGCATCAACGAAAACTTTATGGAATAGCTTCCGCGTATGCCATTGTGCTATCTGGTGCCATACACTTTTGATTTTAGGTAGACATTGCTATTCTGGATGATATAGGTGAAAAACTAATGCTTATAACTAAACAATTAAACAACATTGCATTGGTAGGATTCGCTCTCGTACGCACTCAGAACCAAACTATATGCATAGGAGACTTAGCTTGTCTGTTACAATCACTAAATAAACATTGTCAACACAGCATACATTCCAGTGTATCAGCCATATAGCCACTCATGAAATTGTAATTATACACCAATGAATCTTCACTGACGAAGACGCTCGTATTATTGTAGTTATAAATGCTCACACGAAGGTCGACTCTTTTATGTTTATGCCCTATGTGCATATGTCCCAAAATTGTTTCTCTGAAATGTTATCGTCCTAGAAGCAAATTAAGATGTACAGATTTATTTAACAGTGGCTATTAACAGTTCACGTTTTTAGATTTGTAGCAGTAGCGACGAAGAGGAGGCCGTTTTGTTACGTACAAATAAGAAAGTATACAAACTGTTCATTTCAGGTATATAATGTGTAATTGTTGTTGTCATTTCTGCTTGGATAGGTTAACAAATTAATGATAAATTATTTCACTGTTTTCAATATATCCCTATAGAATTCCTATTCTGTGGCAATATTCCCTGCCATTACGTAACTGAACACTTGAGCGTTGAGGATGTTTTTCAGCCATGCCACCGTGTCAGTATTGGATATATGATTGGTGAGTAGTCGTACCCGTTCCATATATCCTTACATGTTGTTGGATGTATATGTAAAGATACATCCTGGCCCTCCCTTTGTGAAATATATAACTTGTGCTCCATGGCATAGATCAATTAATGTACTTCAGATTTGGGGCTTGTTAGTGATGTGTCAAAATGTTTACAATGTTTTGCTTGTATTGTCTTATTGCTGGCAACTACATTTCATATCCAACTGTGGTGAAATCCAGGTTAGCCTTACAAAGTGTTCATTATTATACTATTACGGATATAGAGTAAACTAAATACTAGATTCATTCTGTAAATTATATTACTTCAGGGAAGTTCTCAACCGTATATATGTTATCGAAAATTCCCCATTTTACTTTGTACGTATATCCGCTATATATTGGACTAATCTAGAACATGTGAGGTTTAAAGTCGTGAATGATGACGGAATCAGTTGATAGCGTACTTATCTGCCTGTGACATACATGGCACCCTTTTAGTTCAAAGAATTTATATGGTGATTTTTGGAATATGTTTTATGTAGATAAAATGTACTATTTTGTGCTGATTTTCCATGGATGTAGGCTTCGCAATATGCCATGTTCATCGACGTCTAGTCAGAATGTTTTTCATGTGATACAAATAAAAAACCAATGCACAGAAACCAATACTTGGTCATCATCTTTCCCCCAACTCAGGTTCAGGTGAAAAGGGAAATATTGTAATATGTGGCGATCTAAATATTGACATAGCTACTAAGGACAACAAGACCAATGCGCTTATGCAATTCTGTGACAAGAATAACTTAGAGGTTGCTCTGAGGAAGACAACGAGATTTGGAATGACAACAAATTCTATTCTCGATCTGTTACAAGTAAACAGTAATATAGACTTCTCCGCCAATACTATACCATACTCCCTATCTGATCATGAACCAACTTTGATTATATTTAAACATACCAACCCTCCCAAACCGAGAATTAAAATTAAAGGTAGAGGCTTAAGAAACTACTCTAAGAATAACCTTGAAATAAGTGCAGTTGGGACACATACTATACTCATAATGATCTGGATAAGTGCTGGAACGAAATGTTTAATATTATTGTGGGGACAGTTGAGAAAATTGCACCATATAAAGAGTTTAAACCCCGGATTGGTATAATAATGAAATTAGGGACTTACACAGAGAACGAGAGAGATTATACAAAATTGCCAACAGATCCAAATCAGTTAATGACATAGGACAAGCTAAGAGAGTTCGGAATTTATGCAACCAGTTAGTTAAGAGACTTAAATCGGAATACTATAGAAATCTCCTCTTTGTACACAGGAAAGACCCAACAAAATTCTGGCGTGTGGTAGAAGATGTATCTGGTAAAGACAAAAAAATAATTAAACAACTAATGACAAACAGGTCGATGGAAGAAGGCTTGAGTATGGTTAACTCGGTGAATGAATTCTATTGTAATATAGGACCGGAAATAAGTAAACAAATTGCAGACACACCTTGTACGGCGAGACAGGAGACTATATGTACACCATTGGTCAATCCGGTTATTGAGGCGGAGTGTTTGAGAGGTGTTATTAATAATTTTAATGTCAACAAAAACTCTGCTTGTGGAGTCATAAGTTCAAAAATTTATGATGCATTCTGTATACTGTTTGAACAATTTAGGTTTCTCCTGAACTTATCGCTAAGTCATGTAATATTCCCCTCATCTTGGAAAACCTCCATGGTAAAATTGATTCCTAAAGTATCACTCCCCAAAAGTCCATCTGATACCAGGCTAATTTCACTCTGCCATATTGGAGGAAAAATTATAGAAAAAATAGTGGTAGCTCATTTACATACCTATTTGATCAACAATAAGATTATGAATGAGAAACAGCTCCACTGTATTACTGACCGACGGTCATTCCAATTCAAAACAAGTGTCATTGACTGGCAGCAGAGGTGCCAGTCACTGACCGCTGGTCAGTAGTGACCAACGGTCAGCTGTCCGTCCAATGGTCAGCGACTACAGCGCCGCCACCTGGGCGGTGGACATTTTTGGAACTAAAAATCGGCGCCACTTTGGGCGGCGGATTTTTCTGGAACTAAATCTATATGAATAGACCTGGGGGGGTGCGGGAGGGGGATGCGGGGGGTGCGGGAGGGGGGGGGGGTGAGCTGGGGCATTAATGGTAGCTGTAGCTAGGGGTCTTGGGTTTAAAGATGCTGTAGTTAAATGGTCCATTGTTTATTTGATATTGATATTCATTGATATTGTGCATGATTTCATTCATAATTGGGAACATCAGAAGTAATACAATTCAAATAATATAATGTATATTGTATATAAAGGTTTTTATTCAGGTTATAATCACATTATGCAATAGATACATTATTCTCAATGTAAGTTGTAATTAACCATTTACATGATCAAGATATGATTAGGAATAAGTGGATAGTATTTCACTTCACACACATTGAGTATCAGTAAAATGAAAACAAATAGTTCATATTGTTATATGAATAATTAATTAGGATACTGCCACCTAAAAGTCATGAATATATTAAAACATCAACATATCTCTGTTATTGCTTCACTTGTTACCTTATTCCTCCATAAGCAGTATATAATTATGACATAATCATGTGACAAATATTATTAAATAGTTCCATAATATTGCACAACATTATTAAAATACCAGTAATGACACGATTAATAGTTACTCTGTACAAATGGTTTATACTGTAGTGACAATGGCAAGACCCAATATAGTAACATCTGAGTACTGATGAAAACAACTGATAGAGCTAAATATGATTATGTATACTACATCATAGCGTATCATCCAATTAAACTTTATAATCGATCAGACCTAAGAAATAATATAGTCAATACATTTTCAATACAAAATATTTCATCTTTGGGGCCTATGGAGAACTCAGAATTCACCGAACAATTTAATAAGTACACAATGTCATCACCATCAGAGTTCACAACCAGCTAAACAGACCTATATTTAATATCTAACCATTTTGAAACGTCAAGGAAACATATCCTCGTCATACTGTCCAGCAATATAATATTCCATTTGTTGAAACAAACTATTGATGCTTAGAAGGTCCTGACATCAGATGCCAAGGCCAAATCTTCATAAAGAAATCGCCTAAAATTAATCTTGTTAAAATCAAAATATTATTTTACTGGAGCGAGGTGAGATACACTGTCGCTGGGAGAGAGTTCCATCTCTCAGTACATGGTAGCAGTTTGAATGGAGCAGAGGGTGTTTTAGCTATGTTTACATAAATCAAAATATTAAGTAATATCTCCGAATTATCTAGTTAAATAAAACCTTTGTCCAACCTAAGGAAGCCATTTTGAAAAATATATGACCCCCGTTTGGGTGTAAAACAGTAAAAATGTTCATCGAAAAATCCAAATTCTCGTCCGTCAGAGGAATTGCATTGGCATCACTATATCAGGTCTAAAATCACTAAAGATTAAATTCAGTCACTTCATTAGAACCTTGGTCAAACACATTAGATTACCCCTAATGAATCTGTCGTTAAGCCTGTTATTATTCTCTACCATGCTTTCTTTTTTTGTTAAAATATTTTCATTGGCCATTTATATTAACAAATATTTAATCTCATAGTCATATTCAAAAAATGCATAGCAGACCTCACAGGTATATTTCATACGTTGCCCGTGCAAAAGGAAAAATAAATACAATAATGGTGGTATATGATTACAAAAACGAAATCTCAAGAATATCTTTGCTGTGTTTACACCATACGATTACAGCCCTACTGGATATTATGTAATATCATACTTTAGACTAAACTCAGTCGGTGACACTGGTTACACATAATTGGTGTTCGAAAGGCAATTAACTCACCGCACAGGTTAAAACATATGGGGCCATCTAAAAACAATTATTTATTATACCTCCAACATGTTCTCTGAATACATTTCCAATAGGGAAGATTTTAAGAGCCGATGGTCTGCAATTGCTTTTAGATTGCCTGCAAGGTTGTTCCATTCTGCCCTACCTTCATATACAATTGAACATCTGTACCTTTCGATGTGAGGTAAAGCTAATGCTATGTCGCAGAGCATACATACATAGAGAGACAATGATTACCAAACATGTTACACTGTGATCTCATGTTAAAAACAATCATATAGGCCTAAAACTAAATCAATCACTAAATATTAAATTCAGTCACTTCATTAGAACCTTGGTCAAACACATTAGATTACCCCTAATGAATCTGTCGTTAAGCCTGTTATTATTCTCTAACCACATTACCAAATCTTAAAATGCAAAGTACCACCTCCACCCCTGTACCACCTTCACCCCTTCACATCGAAAAATTCAAAATCGTCATTCTTCCTAAGTCTACCGAATATTCACTTGGCCCCTCTACTCTTCACCAGTTAGTAGTGAAAACTCCCCATTCTGTTAAAATGCAAAGAATAATATATATTGAATTTGAAACGAAATATTGAACTCATATCATAGATATTGTGACTCTAATCAATTATAATACCATATTGATCTCAAAACCATGTAATTAGCATATTCACATCATAAATTGTTTGACTGTAAATAACTGTCATTCAATAACCCTGGCACTGTTTTGATACTATTATATACATTTCTATCTATGGTCACTTTGTCCTTACGTATTTAGTCTAGTCACTTCAAACCTAACACTCAAAACAATAAATGGTGTAACTTGATACCCTTAAATAACATATTTACACTATGAATAATTACTCAAATGATTTGAACACAATATCATGTGGACAGCCCTTAGGTGTTCCTCCTGTTCCCCTATATGTTTGGACTTGCCCCCTTCACTTTGGTTGGCACTGCAGTATATTGTTTTCTGGCATTTCCAGCATAGATCTGTCATCGGTCTGCTCGTGACAATGAAGGGGAGCAACTAACACCACAAACTTCTGAAGTTTGAATGCCCCACAATTCGTCTTTCTGAAATAAAAAGCATTATAAATTGAAGAGGATGATATACAAAATCGACACTAAATATTAAAGGTTGTCAATACTTTAAAATACCTTTAGTTACTACACTAGTAAGGCTTTTCCACCCTGATAATGTAACATATAAAATAATTTCCACCCTGATAATGTAACATATAAAATAATCACTCATCTATCTAGCCTTCAAATGCTTACCGTTTATTTAAAGGAGATATTTCTTATATAACTAATTACTATGTAGTGCATTCAGATATCATATAGCCTCACACCTACAGGTCATGCAACTCTTACCGGTATTTAGGTCTACTACCCTCTACCTCGGTCAATAGGCAAGAGAAAATAGCGGGGGCGGTCATTGTTAATTTGCGCAATCCCAATTCCCTGAACAAAATTAGGTCCATATCTATACTCTGTCTCCCATAGCGAGGGAGGAAGATAGTATGGCCGAGTACAGGAACATCAAAGGATACCGCAGTCTTGGCCACGGAGACCGAGTTTATTCTCCATGACACTCCTTGATGCAATTCCCTATTTCTAAAAGGAGTTCACTTAGATAACCCCAACGTTTTTTTCACTGCAGCTCATCAACGATGTGAAGCTATAGGATCGTTGACCTCACGGCATTGTTTAGTATGGCCGCCATTGTTTATATTGGAACATTGCGTAAAGTTGCGTGGATAAAAAACGAAAAACTAGCTTTAATACAAACCAGTGGTATTGACAAATGAGCCGATCAATCCCTGCCCTGTTAACTAAAATGATACATAACGTGTACAGTACATATGAAGTTCCTTACCTGATGATATCTTGTGAGAAATCCGTCCCGATTCTGCATGAAGGAGAGCGGTGGTCACTGCATTGTTCATAACAATAGCCAAGTCTCGCAGTAAAAGCTACCTCACACACAGGCTTTTACACTAGGTGGCGCATCGGTTATAACTAATTAAAGATATATCAACGATCCTATACTAGCTACACAAGCTATAGGATCGTTGGATATATACCTAGGCTAAGATAATGAAGAGCCCTACGCTCCACCCCTAAAAAAAATGTTCGATGTAGTGAAGAAATTTTAAGACGGAACCTCATTTATTATAAATAGGCCTACAACAGGATATCCGACTCTCTCATCATTTTCTACATTATTCCTTAACATATCAATACCTAACAGTATGTGATTTCCTGCTTGTTCTGAAACAAGTGGATGGATGTGTAGGCTTATTCTGACCTGATTCTATCTTTGTTTAGTAATATTTCTGTGTGCCAATGATAGCCTCTCTGAATGAATAAGGTCTTACCAATATGCTGAAACTAGCTGGGAAATAAACTTTGGAAAAATATAAACTGACATAGAGTCTACCGGTTTCCATTTGTAGGAACTTCTACTTTATCTAATATCTGTATTACTTTAAATACAACTTTCATAAGTGATTTCATAAGTTAACTAGCTGGGCCTTTTGGCGGGAGGTTTTTATGTCAAGTTGGGCTGGGCCGGGAGGAATTAGCAATTTGTCTGAAAAATTGGGAGATCTCCCGCCAAGTCGGGAGGTATGGCACCTCTGAATTATTGATCTTGTTGCAACAAAACGTCAAGCCTTGAATTGATAAATACATGTAAATAATGATGCAAAATGTTACCGATAATAATAATGAATGATAGGATTGGTAAGAAAATAAATAACATTTCGCCTTAAGTTAAATTAAGTAGTCCTAATTTGATTTATTGGGATGGTTGGCGGACACAACTGCCATTATTCCCGGCAGTGTGTTAGCACTTGGACAAGCTTGTTAGGTGACCGAGCTTGCCGCAGTGTGAGCGGCATGGAGGTGTCAGCACAAGAGAGGTGTCAGCGACCACTATGGTCCCAAAAGTTTTAACACTTGATAATGCCCCATTTCGCTTAGCCAAGCCCATTGGTATGTGGCCTCTACTTCACACGTTAGAAAGCTAAGGTGAAACTTGAACAGAGGTTATTGTGTATTCAGAAATCGCCACGATTGTTACAAGGTCGGTTTTATTCAGAACAATTGTTAATAAGCAATAATTGAGTAGTAATGGTTAGAGAGGGGTGAAAAGGTGTTTTAAAAGAAGGTATATTTATTGATTGAGCCCACACTTGGTCATGAGGTCAATGAGGCTAATGTTTTTCATAATGTCCCCCATCCCCTCCCAAAGGAAAACAGTGCACAATCTACGTTCCCCCTCTCCTTATATAGATATACAGATATATAGAGAGAGGTGTAGGTGGAGGAGTAGGAGGTGCAATATAGGCTAATCATTGGACCAACTAGCTTTGAGTGTGTAGATCTATTATTCCCTGCCTGCCCCGCTCCGCCTGAATTATACACTCCCAAACTTTAATGTTACTAAAACATCTTGATCAATTAATGGTAAAACAGCTGACGTAAAAGCAGCATGAATTTACATTGTGTTATCATGCCAATGCCATATGCCATATGGCTACAGCGCTCTAGGTGCCTGACCGTTGTTGCACCTGTCCCTGACCATAGAGACAGTCATTGTCCATCAGGCGGGTCTTGACCATAGGTTGCACCTTCCATTGACCATTGATTTCGACAGTCACTGACGCTCACACCGTTGGGGGGTTTTACAGTGTCGGTTTTCAAAACAACAATTGAATGTTTAAATGAATTTATATCGGATATTAACTTGGCCCATTATAATAATAAGTTCACTATTGCATGTTTTATAGACTTCTCTAAGGCTTTTAACTCAGTAGTACATTCCATCCTAATAGAAAAGCTAAAAGACTGCCAACTATCTAAAGTTGCTATCGGCTGGATGAATTCCTACCTCCAAAACAGGAAACAATATATTAAGAATGGTGATTTCTCTTCGAATGAGGCAGATATTAACTATGGTGTCCCTCAGGGATCCGTATTAGGTCCAGTTTTATACTTGCTATATGTTAAGGATATTAAGCACCTTGCAATTAACAGTACATGCCTACAGTACGCAGACGATACAGTTTTATACTACTCCGGTAATGAAATTGTCAAATGTGTAGATAAAATGAACAAAGAAATGTTGATATTTAGTAATTGGTGTAAAGCAAACAAACTGCTGGTTAACACCAAATAACAAAATGTATGCTATTTAGAAAGAAAATCAAAGTAAAAAATCAACATCATCCTGGATGGAGATAGTATTGAACAAGTGCCCAAATACACATATTCGGGGCTAATCGTCTACCAATATCTCACTATCTCACTATGTTGCCACAGTTAAATAGCTCGATAAGTGCTATCAACAAGAAATTATATGTGTTTAGGAAAATTAGACCAAATTTAACCAATAATACAGCATTAGATATTGTTAAATCCAAAGTTTTGTCTTTATTCGACTATGGTCTATTTTCCATGTATAGTCTGAACAAAAGTAATATTAAGAAATTACAAACCTTACAGAAAGAATAAGGCACAAAGAGCGGCACTGCCACATTTACGAGACGTTAGTAACACGAGGTTGTGGAATGATTGTAATATTATGAATATAGACAATAGAATTATCTTTAACTTGGGTAAACTAGCACACAGAGAGGTGTATATTAACAATAGATACGAAGAACCGATGCGCCCAACAAGAAGGGCAGATACACCAACATTACGGACACTGCAAGTACGGAACAAAACAGATGCTAGGAGCTTATATAACGATATACAAACACATTGGAATGCCCTCCCGGCAGAAATGCATTTGATAGGAGACCCTGCTGTATTTAAATCTAGACTCAAAAAACATTTACTAGATAGGCAGTAATATGTGATATGTATATAATGTAAAAGTGCGAGAACAGTAAGTGTAAATAAAAACCAGTAAGAGGTGCTTGCCCCGCCCCTCTCCCATATATGTTGGGACAAATGATGTAGAACTATAAATAGGATGAATACATTTATCCGCATGATAATTGTAAATAGAATTGAATATTTTGTATTGGCCAACAGCCTAGGTCGATGCCATGGTTCATCAGATATAAATGAACCCCGATTGAATGTTTGAGGTATACAAAAAGTGAAGGTTTTTTATTAACAACATTTTTGTGAGTCAATGTCATATATAGAGCGTAAATAATCCACCATCAACTCACTATGATGAATAGACTAGAAGTCATATAGTCTGTCACATCACTCATTTCATTTTCATAATTTTTATATCACCTCACCAAATTCATCGATCCATTATTTCATCGGTGTGATAAAAGCAACTGAATATCGAGATTTGTACAATGTAAGGAAACAAATTATCATATTATGTTAAGCTGGGAGAATGTGATGCCCTACTTTAGAATCTACTGATTAGATTACAGGGCTCTTATGAAAATCGATGTAAATTGAGATGTACTCTGTAATAAAATGAATTGTCTCATTTAAGTACAGGCATTACAGTGTGGTTTTAGAAATGCAAAGAATAGATGTTTAATCAACCAAATATCAGAAGTTCTTTAGGTTATACAATAATCTGCATGAACTTAGGGCTCTTGCTTTTTCCTAATGTTATATATCGCTATAGCTTTGCTTATAATGTGCATTAAGGTGATGAAAATACCTATGTTTGGAAGGATCACACAAAGTCTGTCAGGATAAAAATGGAGGCACCTCTTGTAGCAAACTTGTTCTAGTGAAGAGATCTGATTTGCTGAAGCTGAAGCCCTTTAGCTTTGGGTGCTGCCACCTTGTAATAAGCTGTATTAATAAAGCTAGTAACTCAGAAAACAAACAATAGCAGATGAGTGAACCACTAGCAATGAGCACTAGCAAGGGTGAGCAATTAAATCAAGCTGCAATTTGAGTATGATAATGAAAATATGTAACCTATGTTAAAAGGTATGACCTAGAATTAAATCAAATCTTTCTACTCAGATCATTTTTAGGAATATTGGGCAATTCATGAGGGAAGGATGATCATTTTCAGTCCATCATACCACAGAACTAGCCCCCATGGAAAGCTTACTCTGGGCCGCTAATGCTTGGGCCTATGGGAGTATGTTATGAAGCACCACCCCTGCCCCTACTAGCTGACAGGCTACTTCCGCTTTGGCTTTATAGCCTATATAATAAAGACGGGGCGGCCGCTTACTGATATCCCCTCATGGAAAAGGAGGGAATGGGGGACCAGTGAAGTAAAGAGAGGCTGCTGGTACCGGGCTTTTCTTCCCTCTTATAACGACCTCCATGTGATTCTGTCCCATTACGTCACGTCATGCCTCGCTGGTCACACCACAGTGGTCACTCCATCTAGCATTCACCGACCACCACAGCATGCTTTCCCTGCCTCCCAAGTCACACGCATTTTGCATGACACTCACTGTGCCCACACTCCCTACACATAATGACACACAAGCTCTTTCCCATTTTCCTGGAGATAGGTGTCTTTTACGAATTGAAAATGCATGCATCTCTCTCTCTCTCTTTCCCCATCCTACTACCTCACTACACCTGTTACAAACCCCTCCTCCTCCTCCTCCTCCTCCTCCTCCTCCTCCACCTCCTCCTCCTCCTCCTCATCATCATCTCTCTTCCTACTCCTGCCCCACCTCAACCTCCTCCTGGGGAGGGCACAAATCCCCCCTCCCCTTCCCCTTCCCCTCCCCCTCCTCCTCCTCCCCCTCCCCCTCTTCCTCCTCCCCCTCCTCCTACTCCCCGTCCCCGTCCCCCTCCCCCTCCCCCTCTGCCCCCTCCTCCTCCTCCATCTCTCTTCCTACTCCTGCCCCATCTCAATCTCCTCCTGGGGCAGGCCAGAGTGAGGGGAGGAGTGAGTATAACATTGGTTGCTTAACACGCTTATCAACACATTTAATATGGTTATATCAAGGGGAGGAGGATGAGGAAGGAGTGCAGGGGGAAGAAGAGGTATAGGTGTGTGTGGGGGGGGGGGAGAGGATGAGGACAGGAAGGTAGGAATGGGAGGAAGAAGGAAGGGATCAAAGCAGTGGAGGAAGAAGAGGAGAGGTGAAGGAGGGGGGGGGATAAAAGGGAGGGAGACTTTTTTACGACCAACTTTTTTTTTCGACCCAACTTTATTATGACCAACTTTTGTTTCGACCAACTATTTTTATGACCACCTTTTTTTTTTACCAACTTTTTTTACGACCAACTTTTTTTTCGACCCAAACTTTTTTCGACCCAACTATTTTTCCAACCAACTTTTTTTCCAACCAACTATTTTTACGACCAACTTTTTTTTCAACCCAACTTTTTTTACGACTAACTTTTTTTTACAATTTTTTGACAAGACAGAATGTACCTGTCCACACCTTAGTCATTATTATTAAGGAGGGGGAATAAAGGTGTTAATTGTTATACACCTAGAGAGAATAGATATTGGTTGATATATTGAATAAAGAGCAGATGTTTGGCAAAAAAAAGGAGAGGGAATAAAAGGGGAGGAAGAGCAAGGGAGGTAGTTGGGGAGGGGGAGGAGAAGGAAAATTGATAGATGTATAGGTGTGTGTGTGGGGGGGGGTGCAATTTTTTTCCATGAAACCCTCTTATATCAGTCAGTCTCATCTCTCCTCTCCCTCTCTTCTCCTCCCCCCCTCTCTCTCTCCCTCCCTCTCTCTCTCCCTCCTACACCTTAGGTCTACTACCCCGACGTAGGCCCCCCTGTGATTTTAGCCACTTTTGGCAATCAAATTAATATCTCCAAATCAAAATAAACGTCCAGTAAATTGTTGGGTTCCTATAAGAAGTTGAAACACAACTGCCTCTACAATCCAAGTGCCAAAGGCACTTGTCATACTGAAAGTTGTTGTTTATGGTGTGAATGCCCATTGTATTTTGAGCATGGGTGATTAAAACATGTCTGTCTAGTAATTTCATGAATGTCATGGTCTTAACTAAGGTATTACTTCTCACAAAATGCCTAAATATGTCCCGAGTACATACATGTCTGTGTTTAGGAGCACAAGAGTGCAACTCTGTGTGTGCTCCTCTACTCCACTACGGCTAGGGGTGCGTTGGTCATGGCATGCACTACGGGTACCTGCCCCGGTCCATGCACTCTGACACAGACCAGTGCAGGCATGTGTACACACAAGCATGGTACCCCCGATGTATCATCATATCTTGAGTTGAATTATCTCACTTTGTATCTGGCTGGTAAAACCTCTAATATCCCAAAGTAAAACTATAACTTACCTGGAATGGTATATGGTACTAAATCTTAGTTACATGCCCTTATAATGACAATTATAGGCATCCAAACTTAAGTGTCCCCCTTTGTTTTGATGGCGGACATACTGGGCTGTTGCACAAGTAGAGATGAATAACATTGAGGGCTCTAAACTCGGTCATTTCTTTAAAAACAATGCCCAAAAGGTTCTCATGTTTTAGAAAAAGGGTCCAGTAATCTTTCCCTCGATTCAAGTTTTTGTCTAGAAGTCCTAAGTTTTGTCTAGAAGTCCTAAAAGTGGACAGTGATGACGGCCGAGTATGCATACATACTGTAGCCGGAAGTCAAGTGTCAGCTACTAAGCGGGGCAGGGGAGGATTGGAACATCGAGGAGAGGAGAGGCCAGTGGTTCTTCCATGGGGTCTATTTTCTATGATCATACTGACCATTGTAGCTCTCTCTCTAGAAATCCCAGTAAATTGCATTCCCCCAAGATTACAGGTAATCCAGGTTATTCAGAAGTATGTTAAGTTATGTAAAAGAGTTAGAGAGCAAAAACAATTCTCTTTCTAGTGATACCATTCATAAGATTATTGGAAGAGTTTTGACTAAATGACAACAACTTGAAGTCTACTATGTCACTTTGATTTAAAAACTGAAAAAGCATGTCCCAATGGGGGGATTGAATACTGGACCTTTCAATGTGTAGGTGAGGACACTAACAACCTGTGCTTGTCTAGGTTCAGGGGCAAGTTTGTCTACCGATTTGAATGTGAACAAGTGAAGTTGTTTAGGGGGAATCTTCAAATATTGTGGTTTCTAGTGGGGGTAGAGATACATGTGAGATTTTCTTATACAGTTTTTAATGCTCTTTCTAATGGTGGTCATTTTTCATAGGGTTATGATTGAACTTTCTGAGATAACTGGTTTGAGTCTACAATGACTACCTATGTAATTCCCAGACCAAGAGTGAAAATGCGCCATGTGCTGTGTTAAAGGATTCTTGCAGAATTTCATTCCGCTTGGGCACCGTTCGTCCAGAAATTTTACCCGCTAGTACTTTTGCTTGCTGTACTTATTTTATTGTCTGTTTTTGTTCTTATAGTTGTCGTTTTTCTCACCTTGAATGACACTGTATGCCCACCACCCACCCATCCTTCACTCCTCCCGTCGCATTAGAATCCATGTGTTAGTGTTTGATACCTGTGTGTAGCCTTGCCTCAAGGCTACACACACACTAGTGGCAGGCAGTGGCAGGCAGTGGCAGTGGCAGGCAGCGGGAGGGACAGTGTGTGGTACTGGGTTGTGTGAAGCTATGTGAGTGAGTGAAGGTGCAGTGTGTGTGAGAGGTCCAAGAGGGGTGGGAGTCTAAACAAATTTTTATATTTAAAATTGCAACTTTCCTGTACCATATTATACATAAGTCGTCCCCTAAAAAGGCATCAGGAGGAACATGACTTGCCTTACAGACGATGTAATGGTACCCATTTACATGGGAATACATAAAAAACAGGGCCAGGAGTACAAGTTCTATAAGACCAGGGGTATTTGAGCAACGTAAGGAAGTTTAGAGGTGGTCTAAATCTGCCCTCTAGGGCACGGGTCGGTTGCGCAAAGTCCAGGAGAGCGTGTCGCACCAGGCAGTGGTGGCCGGCCATAATTTATAGACTTGAAGCCCTTATAGAACTCTAAAAGTAACTAGGATCTTATAATATAGAGTTGATAATGAAAGATTATTTAACAATTGCCTGCCTTGCCCCCCACCCCCACCCCCCACACTGTAAACAATAGGGATAGGGGATAGGGATAGGGAACGAGGGTGTGGGCCTTGCAGTTAAATGTACAAGTCGTCATTGTATATAGGTGAAACCAGTGTGTGTTACCTGGACTGACTGTAAGAAACCATATGAATACTACCTGATGTACTCATTCTTCTCTGTAAAATGAGTTTTGCTGGCCCCCTTTAGCTGGTGGTGCATAATTGCTACTGGATAACAAGTACTTTTGGGGAGGAACATTTGGTTTTGATGTGTTCCTGGCTTCACTGGGACTAAAAGTGTAGTCATATGCACTGCATTGAAGCTGGAAGCAATTTTGTGCCTAAAGGCACACCAGAAACAGAGGTTAAGGGATGTTATCTTTGATTCCGTCTGCAGTCACATGGGGCAAATAAGCCCCATTGACTATGCAGACCAACTGTTCAGGGCGTTTTAAAAAATATTTGGGGTTGATGACAACATTAATGAATAATAAGATAAAAACACAATTCATTGCTACAACATACATATAATATAATAATTATTTTTTAATTGTTGATATTAAAGGAAATAAAATTTGCTTCATAAAGAGCCCAGTGTGAAGACTGTGCCACCATTGTTAAGCAAATAAAAATTAGGGCTTTCCTAGAGGGTAATGTTAATGAACAAACTCACTCAGTACATAGTAATGCAATATAAATCAATAAATGACCACTGAATATTCCAAGAAATATTAGGGGTTGATGACAACATTAAATTTGTTCTACATGATACATTGTCACAAAATACAGAAAGATTGGAAATCAAATGAAATATTTTCTTTGTTCATAACAAAAGGTAATAAAATGGGCTTTAAAACGAGTCCAGTTGGAAGACTCTATGACCATTTTTAAACAAATGACAAACAAAACAAATTTGGCTTTATCTTTTACATCCATCATACCTATTTGGCCATTGTAAGCAACCATAAGGCATAACTGGACTACACAATAGCTGTCAAGGTGTAGGCTATGAATAGATGTGAGTGATTTAGGAAGCAATTTAAACATGGGGGGGCAGCAACTTGGTCCTATGACCTTCTCTGATTAACAGGCTTTGCCCTTGTTGTTGATTTGTTGTCACAAGGTTTATTTCAGGGTAAAGGACTCTGTATAAAAATGACAAAGTGTTGAAACTTAGGATCAGGAGTGAAGTTTGAATTCAAGGAGGTAACCCGGGGAGATGTAGTGAAACAAATACTAAAATCAGGTACAAATAAGCATCTACCCACTACAACTACCCACAAAAATTCTGAAACTGTGCTTTATTGCTCTATTGTAAAGAATTGGCATCTTTGGATCCCAGACCCGACCTATTTAGCCCTGGTCATGGTCAGGGCACGCACGCCACACGTGGCCTGGCCAGGAGGGAGGGGGGGATGAGCCACTCAGGGCTCACCCCACCTCCCCCAGCCCGACCTAATTACTTATACACTGCTCTGGGGTATCAAGAGGGGGGAAGGGCCAAGAGGGAGGGGGGGGGGCTGGCACGAGCCATGGGATCCATGAGTAAGGGGTGGGAGGGGGAAGGCTGAGGAGAGGGATCCGACCTGCGTGCATTCCATATATGGTCTCTGCCTGGGGAGCAGAGGTCGGCGTGTGGGCAAGGAAGATTCTCTCTCCCTCAACCAATTAGAGGGAAGGGGAAGAGCTAGTGGAATATTTCCTGGGTTTGATTGTATGAATAATTCATGATTGTGGAGTATAAAATAAAGTGACCATTCGGACCTAGGCACTCTGTTACTCGCTGAGTCACCACCGCCTAGGCCGAATCCAGACGAACTACAACCTCGGACTTCTTGTCTCACTTCTTCATCTTACTGAACCTATGGGCTAAAAACCCTTAGTGATTCTTTACACTGGCGAACCACTTCTGGGACTTGTTGCTAAGTTGAGCAACAACCCAATCTTCTGACTGGAAGTGAGACATAGCCTAGGCGAGGCACAGAAATGCTAGCTTCAACCTAGACCCTTTAGGTTGAAGAATAGCAAGAGAAGGATGGGGCTCACTTCAGCTGGGCTTGGAGCTGCCCTAATGCTAAGGTAGGTGGGAGGTTGTGTGTACATACTTTTCATCTGCTTATCACCCTAATGTTCCCATTTTCCTTCCCTCAAACCCCTACTGATTAGTCCGGATCTGGGTATTCCTCCTAATATACATGGAGGGAGGAATATCTCCAGTTACTAGGGGGAGGTTGGGTTGGTTTGTAATGTGGGGCACAAAGACGGGTGATTTAAATTGAGTCGGCCGACTGGATGCGGCCGGGTAGATTAATTCATTACGGGGGAACTAGCAATCCGATTCTGAATCTAAAAGCGGGGCTGTCTTCCTGACAGTCTAGGGAGTTGTGGGATATTTTTTATATTCAAATCGGATGGTTTTGGAGGGAGATATGAGCAATCTAGTGGGAAGCAATATTTTTGTATTTGTGCAAGTGGTTACGATTGCGGCGATCACGCGCCGTCGTCGATGCCGCTCTTATGGTTAATGCTATACAAATATGGATTACATAGGCCGCTTCGCCTTGAGCTCAGCTCCGTTTTAATAGTAAACACTTTATATTTGGACGGATTTGAAGGGAAGGGTTAGTGCTTGGAAATTCTGCAAGTTTTAGTAGAATGGCAGAATGGGTTTTTTTTTTATTGGTTTTGGTGGGAAGCACAGACTCTACTGTTGGTTGCTTGTTTTTCAAGCTGGAGTATTATCCTGGGAGGAGAGGGTATGTTGGGAGGGGCTGGGATAGGCATGGATGGATGGAGGGGAGGCCACAAGAGCCTAGCTAACTTAGGCATTATCCTAC
This sequence comes from Sthenelais limicola, assembly GCA_942159475.1. Classification (NCBI taxonomy): domain Eukaryota; kingdom Metazoa; phylum Annelida; class Polychaeta; order Phyllodocida; family Sigalionidae; genus Sthenelais; species Sthenelais limicola. Next base: position 106,369,881 of record OW804096.1, on the reverse strand, counting down.
ACTTATTTTCCCCGTATTAATTGGTATTTTACTAGTGGGTAAGTTGGGATATCTGATACCTAGTGCTGCAAGGCATTTCCCCATCCCCCTGGCATTCCCATTCACCTTACCCTATAACCCTATGATAGACAACCCCTATATTTTTTCTTCTTTATTGGTTTCTGTGGGAGGCACGGCCTCTACTGTGGAATGGGTTTGGTGGATTGCAGGGGTATATTTTTGGTAAATTACCTGGGATTTGCTTCTAGTGTTGGGAGGGATCTTGATTAATTTGTATTCTGGCAGTAAGGGAAAATAGTTACTGACCACCACTTTCAGTACCTCCAATGAATTGACCTGCATAATGGTTGGGATGGGGATGATGCAACCAGGTCATATAGTTTTGATTGGAACGCTAGTTTTATACTTTTGGAACACGACTATATGACTGTACAGGAACACATTCCCACCCAAGCCAGCATCAATATATTATTGGCCTCAGTAAATTAAATTCAGATCTGGGATCTGGTCTGGGGGAAAAGGTCAAGATTGTGGGATGCGTTGATATGTAACATTTTCAACCATTAACATCTGTTGGTTTACTTATTTTTCTTTTCTTTTTCAAACCTGAGTATTAATTATCCTAGGAGGGGAGGGTGTGGTGTGGGTGGGTGGGATGGGCATAGACAGATGGAGGGAAGGCCCCAGGAGCCTAGCTAAAGCAGGGATTATCCTACACTTATTTTCCCCAGTATCAATGTATATTCTACTAGTGGGTAAGTTGGGTAACCTGATACCTAGTTCTGCAAGCCATTTCCCCGTCCTACTGGCAGTCCCACTCCCCTTACACTGTAACCCTATATATAATGGACAACCCCTATTCTATTTTTGTCCTGCAAAGCAGATGGATTGTGTGTGCATGTAATTCTTCCACAGCTGGAGCAGAGGGGCATGTGGTACCATCTGCTGTGTGGCTGGTGCCCATCTGTATTACAACACCAGTTGCCACTCTGGTTGGTACTCTTGCCAGTTGCTCCAACATCTGCTGCAACATCTGCTGTGACATCTGCTACTGCAAACCCTGTTACCACTCTAGTTGCTGCTCTTGCCAGCTACTCCAACATCTGCTGTGACATCTGCTACTGCAAACCCTGTTACCACCCTAGTGGGTACTCTTGCAGCTCATCCCATCTGCTGCTGCACCATCTGTTGCAGCTAAACCAAGTCAACATGGAGTTATGCCAGCCATGGGATACCACACCAGTAATCTTGTGGTTGTGGCATCAAAGATACCAGCTGGAGAGGGGTACAACAAACCATTGGAGAGCCCCTTTCTAACTCCCTTACAGCCGAAGGATGATGGGAAGCCCAACTGTCCTACCCATTGATGAGGTACACTCCAGCATGGACCGGGACAGGGAAGCAGTGGGAGGACACAGAGGGAAACCTATCCTCAATTGGAGAAGGCTTCCATTCAACACTATGAACTCACCAGCGAGGGAAGAAGCCAACTCCCTGTTCATTGGTGTAATTTTAATTTTGAGATGAACAATGTTTGGGTGTATTAGGATTTTATGACTTTCTTAATATTGTATATGCTCTTTTAAAGATGAGCCAGGGAAGAGGGTTAACACTCACAGTATCTTGAAGTAAGTGCCCTTGGCAGTCAGAGGTGGTCCCCTGTTAGTTCAGTTAACTTAGAGAGAGTATTTTACATGTACCATCACCCCCACCCCCACCGTCACCCCCACCACAGCCCCAACCATGGGAGTTCGACCCAGGGGCACCACCAGTGACGGACTTCTCTCAACCTACGCCCTCCAGTCCCTCCTCATAATCGCCCTGGCTATGATGGCTAATGGCGATTTGTTTGAGGAGGAAGGGGCGTTGGTGTATGAGGAGGGGGAGGTCAGAGCCCTGACCGCGACTTGGACAACAGTGATCGTTCTACACCCCCCCACGCCCCCTCCTGTCAGTGCTTGGGTCTCCGTCCTAAGGAGGCGAATTGGAGAACTCAGACAGGCGGAGGTTGTGGGAGACGGAGATGTCAGTGCCTGGGAGGAGCACATGGGTTTCCTCCAGGCAGAGATTCCAACACCAGTCCAACAAGACACCCGAAGGAAGAGAGGCCTATTCAATTTTGTGGGCTCGCTAAGCCGTGCCTTGTTTGGCACCGCTACTGTAGGACAGGTGAACGAATTAAGGTCTGCAGTACAAGAAGCTCAGGCTAGCGAGAGCGCATTGGCTCATTGTCAGGAAGAAATGGTGTCGGTGTTGAATCAGACAAGGCTCTACATGACAGAGAACCGCTTGGACATCGCGCAGCTCCAAGCTGCAGCAAGTAACATCTCCCGCCAAGTGACAGACATTCTAACACAGTTAAATGGTTTCAGTAAAGATATTCATAGAATTCATATGAAAAGGGAAGTGGATATTCTATTGCAGCGAGTGAGTAGGGCGGTGGAAAATTACCACCGTCAAAACGAATTATTTTATCGCCAGCGCATTCAGCTGGAAAGGGGATTCTTAACAGACCAGATTTTACCACTGGCCTACTTAGCAGAAATATTGTCTAAATTACAAGAAGGGAAACATTACACCCCACAAGATAACCGCTGGTATTATAGACACCTGAACGTTCGACTATTATTAGACGGCGAACAGGAGCTAATATACCAGACAGTAATTCCGGCAGTTTCAGGCACTCAATTTTTACACTATAGATTAAAGTATTTTCCGGTCCCATATGGTGCTGACCACCTGAGAAAGTTGGTAGGAGAAGAGGAGGTGGCCCTAGATAGCATATCCAGCGCGTCATTTCTTCCTCAGCATTGTATCGGGTTTGAACCCCAGATTTGCTCAGCTGCAATAGAGCATCTAACCCCGACCTGCGAAACAAATATTATTTTAGGTAAAAAGCCAGACCTTTGTAAGGCGCAGATTGTAAAAAGAAATAACTTAACAAACCAAGTGTTTAGAGAGGGAGAGTCCATTTCTTCTGTAATTCTGGCTATTTATGAACCTCTGGAAACAATCTTGAGGTGCCCTGGGCAAAAACCAGTGATACAAACGTATCATCGGCATGCCAGGGTGATTTTAGAAGGCGGTTGTCTCCTGGTCGGAAAGGATTGGCGTGTGAGTAGCATCCAACGCCATGAGTCCCATATAACCCTCCCCATCCCCAAGATTATGCCCCTCCCCGGGTTTAATCTGACTTATGGCAAATTATCCCTTTACCCCCATTTAGATCAGCAATTGACTTTCCTGCCAAGAGCTGAAATACCCTTACTAGCCCTCACAGATTTTCCTAAACCCATTTCCCCCCTGATTTCCTCCACCCCTTGGTCCGAAAGTTCTATCTGGGGTATAGCCACTCTCATCCCCACTCTCCTAGGAGTCATGACCCTGGGAATAATCTACCTCCGCCGAAAGGGGCTCGCCCCAAGAGGCAAAGTCAACCTTTTGTGTTGCCTGAGAAACCTTAAGCCCCGAGAGAATATCCCAATAGGACCCCCAACCCACCACCCTGTAGCCCTAGCCCTCCAAGACCTAGATCGAGAGGAGGGAGAGGCCACTCCAGGCGCTAGGACTGGCTCTCGTTCCCTCGAGCATATCCCTGCCCCCTCCCCCGCCTCACCATATTACGCTGCCAATTTCGGACTGACCAGGATGAAATAATTAGTCTACCAATGTTTATTGGGTTTCTCTGGGGTAACAAACACTTTTTGAACTTGTCTGTAACTTACTCTTGTTTTAATATTTACTATTAATTTTTGTTCTGTCCTCTTCTCGGGTGCGAGGGAGATCACAGAACACAGAGTAGTATACCTGGGTGAAATCCATTTTCTCTCTCGGGAGGAAATGGTGGAATCCGTGAACAAGGATCCAGCCCAAATAGGTATTTTTATTTCAACTCTCATTGTGAGAAGTTGTTTTTACACAAACAGAATCGGTCGAGACAGAGGAGCCTGAGAGGAAGCACCATGGAATCGAAGCCCTCACCTTGTCTCCGACCATTCTGCTTTGAAGAGGTATTTTTCCAAATAATAAGAGTTTATACGTGATGCTACAGTAAAGTCGACATGTGTTCTGTAGTATTTGAGGTTAAAAATGGAAATATTGTAGTGTTGACTACCCAACCGCTCTCACTCTCCATGGCCAAAGGAGGAGAGAGAAAGAGACGGGCGTCCTGTCGGTCAGCGACGAGGTCCAGCGGGGGCCTCGGCTGACCGGCCGGGCAGAGGAGACGGCGGTGACGACCGTATTGGAGAACTTTGTGAGTACTAGCTCAGTACAAAGGAAGACATTTAACAGTGTTCAGGAGCACACTTAAAAACACAGAGACTTCTCTTACATAATATTCGACTAAAAGACTTTTTAGTGCAGGGTGATGGCCTCTGATATAAATGAACACTCCTTTTAATAGAGCCACTCCCTTTGGAAACTTTCTATCTTGACCCGTTAGGTCTACAGATATAATAATTTATAATACTTTTACTTTACCCTTTTTCTATGATTTTGTGTGTGTAAATTATGTAACCTTATTTCTATTTCTCTTGTCTGGTTGGACTGGGTTGATCAGTGGCTAAATATTTTGTTCGAAAGAAAGCTTTCAACAAAAATAAAATATGGGACGAATGTAAAGAATTGGCATCTTTGGATCCCAGACCCGACCTATTTAGCCCTGGTCATGGTCAGGGCACGCACGCCACACGTGGCCTGGCCAGGAGGGAGGGGGGGATGAGCCACTCAGGGCTCACCCCACCTCCCCCAGCCCGACCTAATTACTTATACACTGCTCTGGGGTATCAAGAGGGGGGAAGGGCCAAGAGGGAGGGGGGGGGCTGGCACGAGCCATGGGATCCATGAGTAAGGGGTGGGAGGGGGAAGGCTGAGGAGAGGGATCCGACCTGCGTGCATTCCATATATGGTCTCTGCCTGGGGAGCAGAGGTCGGCGTGTGGGCAAGGAAGATTCTCTCTCCCTCAACCAATTAGAGGGAAGGGGAAGAGCTAGTGGAATATTTCCTGGGTTTGATTGTATGAATAATTCATGATTGTGGAGTATAAAATAAAGTGACCATTCGGACCTAGGCACTCTGTTACTCGCTGAGTCACCACCGCCTAGGCCGAATCCAGACGAACTACAACCTCGGACTTCTTGTCTCACTTCTTCATCTTACTGAACCTATGGGCTAAAAACCCTTAGTGATTCTTTACACTATCATACCGCATGACCCACCTCTGTAATGTCTCAATAAAAACGTGCAAGGTCCCCCAGCAGGAGGAGGCAGCAGGAGGCCACAATAACCCCTCTCCACAAGGGAGGTTTAAGATTGGAGACTACAAACTACAGACCAATCAGTGCTCTCAAATTCCCAGCAAAGATCTTAGAGAGAGTTATACAAAAACAGGTCTCAGACTACTTGGAAAAAGAAAGTCTGCTTTACAAAAACCAGTTTGGTTTTAGACCAAATAAATCGATTTCAGACGCCCACAACCTATTAATGACTGATGTTTATAACAGCTTGAATAGAAAAGAAACCTCCCACCTAGCATACTTACATTTTAAAAAAGCATTCGATACAGTGAATCATAAGATCCTGCTTCAGAAGATGGCCAAATTTGGCATCAATGACAGAGCACTCGAGTAGTTTGTAGATTACTTAGACAACAGAAAACAGAGGGTTATGGCAAATGGGTGTATATCAGGAGAGAGAAAGGTTACTTGTGGGGTGCCCCAGGGGACCACATTGGGACCACTGCTTTTTATAATGTACATAATTGACATACATAGAGTGGTGCAAAAGTGTAGAGTTCAACATTTTGCATACATCAGATTCAAATAGGGATTTAGCTGAAGAGCACCTTCAGAATTTGGATAGACCTAGCAGGAATAGATTTATGGTGCAAGCAAAACAAAATCTCCTTAAATGTGGGGAAAAGAAAGATTATGACATTGATGATGGCCAGGAACAAAAAAAGTCGAGAAGGGGCAAAAATCTTTATAGGAAAGAATGAAATAGAACAAACAGAAAATTACACATACTTAGGTGTAAATATTGATCATCAGCTAACTTTCAAAGATCACCTTCAGGAAAAAATAAGTCGGGCCAAAAACAAAATCTATTACCTGTCAAAATAAAAAAGGATAGCTTCACCAGAAACTATTAGAATGCTGTACATGGTCACCATAGGTCCCATTCTAGAGTACGGAGACACCATATACAATGCTGCTCCAAAGAACTTACTAGACAAGCTGCAGATCATACAGAACACAGCTTTGAGGATATCTGAAGGATTGGATAAAAAACTAATGTTCAAAATTTACACCGAACACTAAAATTACCATTACTCCATAAAAAGAGAGAAACACATTTATTGGAATATGCTTTTAAACTAAGTCAAAATGAGGAAAATATCGATGACAGGAAAATTAACCTTTGGAGCCTTGATTCAGGGAAAACATTATTAGTACCAAATCCAAAAACAGAGAAAATCAAAAGATCCCTCATTTAATAGTAGTAATAATAGTAGGGCAGGGGGGAAGGTACTCCCTGGGTCGCCTCCCACTCCTAGCTGCAGGAGTTTGTTGTTTTAATCTGTTAATTGTATAATCATGATTTGTTTATTCCAATCATGAGGTGGTATGTAAATTGCCTACAAAACATTTTGTAAGCTTGTAAGACTTACCCCCTCTTTAAAATTGTTTAAAACCTACTGCAAGGCTACATAGCCCCCACAATAGATGTGGTAACATGATATGTTAATTTAGATTTATTTTATATGTATTTCTCTTGTATGTATTATAGAAACACTTATGTTCTTGTTGTAGTGAATTAGAGGGTTCTGTTGGAAGAACTGTCAAGGCAGAGAAATGTGACCCATTTTTCCGAGTAGGCCATATGTAAAAAAGAATTTGGAAAAATAAAGTTTCAATATATATATATAATTCCAAAGATCTATATACCGTATTTCACCGATAAAACGCCCGGGCGTTTATTTTTTTCAGACCACTCTTACCCCCGGCGCTTTTTTGAGGCAGGCGTTTATACGGGGCAGGCGTTTATTGTTTTAGGTTAATGCATACTCATGCTGTATCAGTGAAATGTCCCGTTTTAGCAGCTTATTAAGCTTAATCTCCATTTATTAGGGTAAAAACAGGAGGAAATGGAATTTAATTATTGGGACCCGGCGTTCATTCGGGGCCGGCGTTTATTTATTTCATGACATTAAATAACCCGGCGTTTTTTCGGGGCAGGCGTTTATTTGGGACCCGGCGTTCTATCGGTGAAATACGGTAATTAATCAGTTGTAGCATGTAAATTGACACTACTCCCAACTAATTGGTTACTTTGAAATGGTCCCCGTCTAGGGGCCTGGTTGTCGTAGCATGGCTTCATTCTACTGGATGAAATGCACACGGGACTCAACTAGTGGCCAAACGAAATGTCTGTTCATGTTTACATCCATTGGAATAATGTTACTTTAGGGTTTTGCCGGCATTATTTAGTGAGTTACCTGAGGTATGCAAGACCCATCTGTTTTAGATGCTAAAATACCATTGCTATGTGTTGCAGGATATAACAAGTTCAATTGGTGTTTTTAGGCTGTAGGGGTTTTATAGCCAAATCTCATTGGTAAGGAAGCCGTTCCTATGGAAAGGGGGCGTGGCACTTAGCTTCAGTTTTGCCTAGCGGCTTTCAGCTGACACGGTCTCCAATCAGTCCAGGAGAGCGTGTTGCACCAGGCAGTGGTGGCCGGCCATAACTAATAGGCTTGAAGCTCTTATAGAACTCTTAAAGTAAATAGGATCTTATAATATAAAGCAGATAAGGAAAGATTTTTTTTAACAATTGCCTGCCTTCCCCCCACTGTAAACAATAGGAATAGGGGATAGGGATAGGGAACGAAGGTGTGGGCCTTGCAGTTAAAATGTACAAGTGGTAATTGTGAAACCAGTGTGTGTTACTGTAGCATTACCACAGGTGTGAGAAAGCTGACCCCCAAGCGAGGGAGTGGGCGCCCATACGCTTTGCACAACATTTCGGGCTCTTTGTTAGAAAAGGATGTTTACTTCTTCCATGTTTGCACGGCAATAAATATGGTTGGAGCATCCTAATATTTTCAGACCAATCAGTAGGCGTTCTCCTCTTTCATGTGGTACCAGTTTGTACGAGATAACTCCATTTTTAAATGGCCGAACGGACGTTTTAATTTTTCAAGTCAACTTTACCCTGATGGAAAAGATTATGTTCAATTGGGAAAGTACAGATTCATATTAGGGAGGGTTTTCTGATTAAAGTGATACCAAATATGTTGTGTTCTGATAAGGCTTTGACCCGCGAAAAGAGATTCTAATAACGCAACTTTGCTCCCACTGGTCAAAACTTTTCGCAAACTGGGAACTTGGCCATGCGAGGTGGGCGTCGCCCACTGGTTACTCACTGCAAAAATATACCCAGTGCATTGTAACGGTAACCTATTACCACAATAAGTTCTTGAGGGATTGTCATCTAATTTCATAACCAGGGAGAACATTGCACATAGATTCCATTTCTGCTATCAGAATTAAAGATTTGTGTATGTTTAATACTCTAATCGTACATGTAATCTAATAATGATAGATATGAAGGTTCAAAAGAAAGGTATTCAATATTCTGGACAATTAATGCTCACTTCCAGAAATCAGAGGAAAACAAGATGGTGCATAATTTATGCAAGCTATATAGTTATTGTGAAATATGAGTTCTTTGTTAAGGAAACCCCTTAGAATGCATCATGAATTAAGTTGATTGTGATTTTTATGGCATGGAAATGTTTATGTCAACCAAGGTCAGAGAAAAAAAAAATCAATATGGCAGATAATTTATGCATATTAGCCCATCAAATATATAATTAGATAAAAATAGATATCATAAATGGATTCCTTGTATTTGAAAACCCCTGTGTTTTGATTTTTAATAAACAATCTTTATTATGTGCCCTTACAGTAACAAAAACATATAGGCTTCTTTTCTAATCTTAGAAAAAATCCAATATGGTAGATAATTTATGCTAATTAGCCAATCAAATATGCAAATTAGATGAAAATAAATACCGTATCTTAAATGGATTCCTTGTATTCGAAACCCCTGAGTTGTGATTTTTTATAATCAATCTTTATTATAAGGGAAGAAATGTTATCTTTTGTCCAAATTCCACTAAACAACGACCTAATTACGGGTCCATTATCTTATGCCTAATCCTATGACCCTGATCCTTAAGAAAATCATCATTAGCATTTAATTAATCCTTCACAATTTTGAAAATAATTGACCGATTTTGATGGGGGGAAAAGGAGTGGATTTGTAATTATCAGCTTAACACGACTATCTATTCAAATAAGCGTTCAGTTACAATACTAATTTCTATTTCTAATTTCTAGTTACTGGGACTGAATTAATGTAGGGAACCTTATGAATAGGCCTACGTGTAACGTTACTCGTTCTTCTTGGTAAAATGAGTTTTGCTTGCCCCCTTTAGCTGGAAGTGCATAGACCTATTTTTCTATTGGATAGGCCCTAACAAGTAGTTTTGGGGAGGAACATTTGGGTTTGATGTGTTCCTGGCTTCACTGAGACTAAAACGTGTAGTCATATGCATTGCATTGAAGCTGGAAGCAATTTTGCGGCTAAAGGCACACCAGAAACAGGTTTTGGGATGTTATCCTTGATTCCGTCTGCAGTCGAATGGGGTAAATAAACCCCATCGACATGCCGAAAAAATATTAAGGGCATCTTATTTGGGGTTGATGATAACTTTAATGAGTCAACCAAGCCAATTCTCCTGTGATTTGGGGCCGCAGACCCGGCCGCAGAGGACTCTTTTGCACTATTAAATAAAGTTCTGTGAGAATCTCTCTCTCTCCCTCTAGCTCTCTCTTTCTCTCTCTCACACTCCCCACTCCCTCCCTCTCTATCTCTCTCTGTTTTTTCCGGTCAATTGTGGTGTGATGATTTTGAATATTAACAAAGCTAACCAAGCTTCATCCCGGCTTCATCCAGCCTGCAAAGGTCAGTGCCGGGTTCGAGAACCACACATTGTGGTTTATTGTGGGATCGGCCATACTCCACGACTGAATCACTTCCGACATACCACCCCTCTTCCGTGAAATGAATGGGACAGTCCCAGTACCGACTACCATATAAGGAAGTTATCAATATGCTAATGATATGCAACTGGGTCGGTGTCGCCAGCTGGATGACAGAACTACAGCTGATCGTAGCAGCAGACTTGCGTCTCGCCGGTCCCCGAATTCGCCCTGGCACCTCAAAAAATCATTTCTTCTCTCTTTGCAAGCAGTGTGGATCAACGTTTCACTTGAGAATGAAATTTGTATCGATAGAGTAGAGTCTGGAAGACTCAAATCAGTGATAGCCGAGCTGACATCATCCTCCTATCAACAGTCTGCTGTTAGCATAATCATTGAAAATAGACCACACTTGGCATTGGCCGCTGAGGCGACTACATCTTGATTGCTTTGCGTCCACAGAGGAATATTTTCCACCGTGACTTGCTCCTAGATTTGCAAGGATCTGTCACATATAACCAGGATGACGTCCTATACACCAAGTCCGTCGACATCTAGACAGTCGGACGTACAAGAAGGGCATACGATCCAGAAATTAAAAGACAAAATGCAGCAGATATTCCACCGACGAACGCAAAGACGAGATCCTGTAACATCTGTCATAGAGACTGACTTTCTCTCTGCCGAGGTCAATGGAAACAAAGAATCGATTTGCCGAACGTTAACAGTTGCTTCAGAACATAGTCATACCCAAAGCAGCATTGGTAAGGGCCTTTGTAAATGTTGTCATGACCTACAGTGTATATTCCTGTTAGATTCGTTGGAAATAAGCTTTTGTTGAAAATAATGAATTATTCATGTATTACCTATTCCATGGCCATGTCATTGACTTAGTGTTGTCGGTGTTGTCTCTTGGATCAAGCTGTTTATAAATATGTTTAGCTAATGTAGGCCTAAATTGATAAATCCTTTTCCTCAAATAGCCTAGGCCTACCAATGAACTCAAATTTAACCAAAAATAATTATTTGATTTTAACTACTTACAATGGGGATCGAATAGCCTGCTGCTAGATTACGGAGGATTCTTCTATTCCACCATTCATGTCATTGTGACTTGAATGAAATCACGAAAGAAAACAGCAGGGCGACGATTATTCGCACAATGAAATCACCTGCTCGGGATCCTCGACCCATATTCAGTGTTGTAACCCCATGGGTATATTGATCACCTGAGACAACGAAGGTTCTCATACCTTTGGATGATGATATCATATTGCACTGGTCAACACGTACTGTCATTCCTTTACTAGCTAACCCACATGAACCCAAAGGCTATACCCTAGGCCTACATCATAGCGTGGGACAAACTCTAGACTGTACGGTATCCCTTAAGGCTTAATTTGTAGGCCTTATAACATACTTTTACATTAGAACAAGGATATTGCAAATGTAAGTAAACATAACATATGAGAAAGTCTCAATACTCTCGGATATTGGCAGTATTATAATTAATATTGTCATCACTTTATTGGATCATGCATGTGTAGTTTAGTAGTGCTTCCTAAAATATATACATGTAATGTCATGTGGAGGAACAAGTATTTATGATTCATTTTTTACTCACCAACCACAAAGACATGCAGTTACGCTTGTAAGCAAACTATTGTCATAATGAATTCATATAATTGGCTGTCGGAATCAGTTGAGTCACTGCCAAGTAGAAGTAGATGCCAACATTATGGCAGCAATGGATCATGAAATTTTAATTTTGTTGGAAACAGTGCTTCTTTCTGTTTTGGTCTTGTACTCCGCTCGTTTGGCGTTTCATTGTAGAGTGTGTTTTTTTAAAAATTATTTAGAGCTAGATATCGGTTTCATTAACCAACCTCGATCAGAGCGAACAGTTTATATCCAATGTCATCACTCGTCAACATGATATACGTTATTAGGCCTACTTGTGAGGTCTACAGAGATATTTGATAGAAATTTGGATGTTTTTGTTTATAGTAAACTTAACTGTCTCTAACCATTTGTCCATGTTCCTCTTGGATACTGTAATGGAATACTTTTTCTTCCGATCGTGAGGTTTCAGTTGTGGTAGCGGGCAGGGTAGACATATCCCAACCGCAATAATACATGTATCCGGTAGGATATCATTCCCCTTTATATACATGTTCATTGAGACAAGCACCAGTAGGCCTGATTGGGTGATATAGGAAACTTACTAACTCTTTACTGTATGAATGGATTTCTGAGAAGCACTCCCATTAATTGATCTCTTAATTAATCATTTCCAGGTTCATCTTCTTACGAACGGGTCAGTAATAGTAGTTCATACGGTACATTTGAGGATGATGAAATATTAGAAGAGAGCAAGTGCACCGAAGTGGCCAACCATCTGACCAGAAATATAAGAACGACGAACCAGCCCCCTCTCCGCTGTGATCTCTACCTTCCTTCTGATTTAGTCAACAAAATCTCTCGAGATGTCGTCCGCATGTCCCAATGTGAACCATGCGGCCTTCGTGGTTGCGTTCTCTTCCTCAACCTGGAGAAACGGCAATCTTCCCATTCCGTCAGCCAAATCATCTTCGATTCAGAAACATTGTCTACTTTTGAATTGACTCTCACTTTGATTGAAGACAAAAAGCAGTGGTTCAGCTGGAAAGCACTACTCAAACCTGCAGTTTCCCGGTGCCTGAGTGATTCATGGAATGAGCAAGTATTCATTAGCCCTGGATATAGGCTTGTCAAAAAGAAGCTCTACAGAGAACACTAGTCAAATGAAACCCATTTTTTATGATTTATCTTTTCACCGAAAGTAATTTATTCAATATTCCTCGCCCAGCCAGGTGCGTCTTTTCTTCTTCTTCATCATAAAAATCGTTTCTTGACCTTGTTAATTCTTTTTGACTTCTTGCAAATATATCTTTCTTTGTATCCTGCCGAGATGTTAAAAAAAAAAAAAAAAAAAAATCGGCTACCATTTCCAGTAGTGAAACTTCAATATTAAGTGGAAAATTGACAGTAGAAATTAATCAGCTAAAAAAGCAAATACATCATTCCCGGACCCTTAATCGGAAGTTGCTGTTTTCTTAAAAATCGTTTTGGACATAAGCTTCTTTATAGATTGGCATCATGCATCGTCAGTCAACAAGGCCCTCTACTGAAGAAGCCTGAAAATAGAAATTGTTGGATACATTTACATGGACAGCAAGACGTTTATCATACGAACTATTTAATCCACACACGGCCTCATTCCCTTACATCTGTCATTCTTTTAACACTAAAGTCTTTCGTCCTATCATATCAACGTTATCTGTTGCAGTTGCTATATGTGTACATATATAAGAATACTCAGAAGCTTTGTCCAACAGTATGAACAATTGCCGAAAGTTTTGCAAACTAATTCCAAGATTAATTGGATGCATGATTTGATTCCTTTTTCTATAGAACTTGGTTGTGTATCCCTGGCTGAGATTTTGAAATGACTTACTAATCTTTTTACAACAACAAAGATAGATAATTATAAGCATCGATACAGCTGACGCTTAGATATATATAGTGTAAGTGTGCTAATATATTTAGGTACGTTTGATAAAGCACATGGTCGAAGAGTTGGATTTGATGAAGAATGTATAAATTTTTTGCTCGACTATATAGATCTGAGAAATTCCTAAAGGGTATTCATACTTAAACATGCATTTACATTGTATAACTTATCTTAGTCTCTTTAGAGAGAAACTATTTATAGGACAAACGTGTATGAGTTATCGCTAGTCAATATATTCGGTATAACATAGTGACCATCCAAGACATCTTCAATGTAAATCTCGAGTTTGCCAAACAAATCATCGAATCAAAAATCGGCACATTGAAAACAGCGGATTCATATTTTATGTTGATTACATGGTTAATTTTATTAACCATTAAAGAGGTTTGGGTTGACAATGATGTCTATGTCAATCAGATTTATGAATTTGTGATATTCAAATACCAGTTACACATGTTTACAAACATAAGATACTATTATTATTGGTCGTATAACAATATAATATCGACCACTGCAGTGGCACTGACGATTGATTTCTCTTTCTTTATATCAGGATGTGACTGGAACTATAACCCGGTCAATTTTGTATGTCACATTTTATGCCATTTTATCAGTTTATTTACTCAAGACAAGATATAATATTTAACATCACCATTTGTTAAATTTCCTATCGACTTCCCCAATGTGATCTCGGTTTACCTTTTCAATAATCCCAAAGAACCATCCAAATGATTATGTTATTTCTGGGCCATTGCCCCCTTTCTTTAAATATACTTTGATGATTATGTTTTCTGAAAATGCACATTTAATGTAACATTTGGTCCCGGTTGCTTCCTGTATAATCTCTTCTGTCATATATGGACATCCTCCGTATCTTGGGAATGTACTTTGGTAATGGCGGAGATGGTCCGGTGATTTATGCCATCATGCCTCCTGTACTCTGAATATTCCATGTCGCCATCATTCCTAGAATACCAGTTTCACTGGCAATATATCAGTTATATCGTCGATGTTTATCCAAAAAAGATATATTTTTTCTTTATTTTCCTTTCAATTTTTATATTATATATTTTTGCCAAAGAAACAGCTATGTATGTGTTCACGAAATAATTTATTAGGCATTTTATCTCATGTACCGTATTTGGACTTAGACATGGATTTGGTCAAGAACGTTCTCTTCTGTGAAAGCTTTATTGGTATCATAATTATGTTAGATTAAAAAGTTCTTAAACGACCACAATTGCTCACCTTTCTTTAATAGTGAGTCTCTGGCATAATTTAGTCAATGATATTTAACAACAACTTTTTCTTATCTGCCCTTTCATCTGTATTTAACCAGATGAATGGTATTCAATACAATGAGCTTTTGGTTGGATAAAATTGTCCAAATGGCATCGACATAATTTCCTCTAGATTTTTTAGAATGGGAGCCCAGTTATTCTTTCTTAACTTAGGACAAACCTTGTTCAAAATTTATATTATTTTTACAGAGAGGAAAATGTATAGACATTTATTATGGTATTTGGTAAAACAACATATTCCTGAATCATAATTATTACAGTGTACTCATTTCATTCGCAATTGAACCCTCAAGTTATTCAGTCAGTATTTGTAATGTTTAATAATTACGATGATAACATCAATGTCATGCTATGTATTTCAAGTTCGTCAACATATATATATTATACATATTGATATTATTGCTGATTAGAATTCGGTCGCCTATCTAAAATCCGTTGAATGGGTGAATCTCATTTTGTAAGAACCTTTAAGCGACCCAAGAAGTGATGTATGAAAGGCTTAATTGAAACATCTCAGTCTCACTTACTTAAACGCCTACTTATATAAGTTAAAGTCAGTGTTGCTGTGTTTGTCTTTGTGATAATTTTGTACGGGACATCGCTTTAAAGTAATCAACAATGAGAACAAAAGTGCACTGAAAACTCTGTGAAACTTCTTAGGTTTTGTGCTCCTACTCTTAACAGACATAGAGCTTTTTATTATTATTGGATTGACTAAATAACCCTTGTGATAAGTGTCTTGACAAATCCCACCAGCTGAGAATGATCTGTCCCAAGAACGGTCACAATGTGGCACAGCTGTCCCACATCCTGATCCATGATCGTTTTGTAAATAAGGCTTACTCTATAAAGGCAATAAATGAGGAAGTAGGATCAAACGTGGGCTAGGACAAGCGTCCTGGGCTTGCACACTTACACATAATTGCAATGTTACTTGCTTGTAGATATGTGCTTTAGATTCAAATGTTAAAAGATATCCCCTCGCGTGCACACACAAATATAATGAATAAATAGTAAGAACTGCTATTCTAAGTTGATGTTACGTGCCTGTTGATAGCTGGTCTATTCATTTATTAAGAGGTGACCCTGAATAAATGTTAAAACATAATTATGTGTATTTTGTTCTTGTTCATTATGCCCGGCTTAAACATTAAACTTGGTTACTCAAGTGGAATATTATCTTCCCTAATAATTGTAAGCGTTTAAAAATTAATAATGTGATGAAAGATAGTTTTTTATCCGCTACCAACACTGGTGATTGGGCACTTACAGTTCCGCTAATATAAGCCTGACTTGTACGTGAACGGTTGTGATCGTTTAGTCCCGGTTACTTGACCCATGTGACACTCGCTTTTGTCGATGAAGGAAGCATTAAAGTGATATGGCTTCATCTTTTTTGAAGTCTCGTCATTTTGTGGAAGAACCCAAGCTATGAATATGTCTAGTCACCTTAATAGCCGTATCAGTTTGTTTCTCCATTTTTATTGTTCAGATTTTATTTTTAAAACTAGAATGGCACAATATAGTGTTGTTTATATACGCTGACTAACAATCGTTTTCACTTCCTAGTAACTGAGAAGAAAAAAAGCAATATTATTTTATTTTTCACGGATTTAATTTAGATTTAAATGTATGCCGTAATCCATATAATATACAGGTAGAGCAATTTCGACAAAAAGAGGGGTTTCTTTATGTCACATGTTCTCAGAATCTGGGGTCATCCCATTTACTTTGTTGGTCTCTACAGGTCCGTTGACCCCGTCTGGACGTCATTATATGTGGTTTGTGAAGGTATCTGGGGTAGAAATGTGATTTTGAAGCCTTTTTTAAATCGGGATATCCACACTCTATTTGTAGCCTGGGAAAGCCCCTGTGAGATACTACGTCATTAGCCACAAGCTACTGCGTCAATCTGTATTGCCCTTAATATCATTGGGGTAGGTGCATAAATTTCACATAAAGTTACGTGATGTATGTTCACTTAAGTGTGAAAAGTTACAATCTCTACGTGACTCACGTAAATCCTGGTGCCAAAACAGGACACGTAAGAATCGTGAGTTTAAGTGACACGTAAGTTACATGAGTCACTTAATTAAAGTTAAGTGACACACGTAACTTACGTGAAATTGGCTAGGAATTGTGGGTAAAACAACAATTACGCCATCCAGAGTATTACCATGAGATTAATTTGGTTGTGCTGTCTTAGGCTATGTACTTGTATTATATCAGTATGGAATCTTTTTCTCATTTTCAATGCTTCCCACCACCCCACCCCCCGGCTGCCCCTCGTGTCCCATACACACACCGCCACTGGCGTCGTGTGTATGGGACATTCATGCCTGCGTGCAGGTTCATGTAAACACGGACGTACGGTAGCGCCAGAGCGGCTTGTCTCGGAACTAAAATGCGGCAATGGCGATCGATCCAAATCATATTTCAGGATTCGGTGGTGGTAAATGTGCTTATATCTTCTTTTCTAGACAATATTGTTCCAGTAATTACTCGCTCAGAACGTTGCTTACTAAGATACGGTAGTTCTCACACCGGAGAAAAAGCTGAACGCGCATCTATTTCGGGGGCAGAGACAGCAATAAATGTTGATTCTTGTAGTGTTGCGTCCAACCGTGATAGCGGGTACAACTGTTATGGGGGTAAAGAATTGCCGAAAGCGGCTTTTTTCAAAAGTGGTGGTCGTGCAGTGTCTAGATTTTTCTACAGAACTACCAGAATATTCCGCCTTTTGGGGTCCTAAAATGCCAGTCTCCGCCCCCCGGATTTGACCCCCTGAAAGCTGCTTTTTTCCGGCTTTTGGGTGATTTGAAAATTAATGACAAAATTGTTAATAATTTCGGAAATGAATGGCACAATTTTGGTTTAATTCTGGCTGTGTAAACCACTAATAGTGGTCGAAATACATCTCATCTCTGTCAGATCTCTATCTCCGACCATCTCTCTTCCCTCTCTCTCTGTCATTTCTCTCTTGCTCCCTCTCCTCTCACTCTCACAAGAGTAACTAATTCAAGAGCTAAGATATGAATAGGCCTACTCCAAACAGAGACATCTGTTTGATATAACTTGTGAGACAGAATAGGAGACAAGCCCGGACACACACCAAAGTGCTTACAGCCTATACCACAACTTCGAAGGAATGGCATTGCCTTGGATAACATCTGGAATGGCCTTGACTGTAGGTGGAAGGGGGTCCACATATGGTGCTGCCCCTAGAAACCTGCAGTTGCTAAGTGGAGCCTGATCAGCTCTGCTGGGGCACCTCTTGAACAACACCAGGTACAGTCTAAGCCCCGAAACCTGGCAAGAGGAAGACTGCTGAAGAAGCGGTTAAAAGGCAATGAGAAGCATGCGCAGCATGTATTGCAATCACTGAACCTGCTACGGCTGACTGTTGGGAAAGGCTGACTGACGACTAGGAACAGGCTAGTTGACAACTGGGAAAGACTAGCGACACCGGGAGAGACTGGATTCATATTGTGCAGCTTTTGCCGGTGGGCTCTGCGGGCATGAAACACGGTCCGGAACACCCATGGGGCTGCACAGGAGGTTAAGTTGTGGAATGCAGTCCAGAAACTGATGTGAGACAGAATAGGAGACAAGCCCGGACACACACCAAAGTGCTTACAGCCTATACCACAACTTCGAAGGAATGGCATTGCCTTGGATAACATCTGGAATGGCCTTGACTGTAGGTGGAAGGGGGTCCACATATGGCGCTGCCCCTAGAAACCTGCAGTTGCTAAGTGGAGCCTGATCAGCTCTGCTGGGGCACCTCTTGAACAACACCAGGTACAGTCTAAGCCCCGAAACCTGGCAAGAGGAAGACTGCTGAAGAAGCGGTTAAAAGGCAATGAGAAGCATGCGCAGCATGTATTGCAATCACTGTAACTTGTGTCGAAATAGTATCACCACTGTTTAGGCTATCCAAAATCCAATAATAATAATTAATCAATTAATCTTAGAATCAACTCGAAACTATTTCCATAGCTCTTAAAGGCAACCAAAATCATGTAATATTGAGCGTTATAGGAACCATATTTAACATATACCCAGCTGACAACATTTGCATAACATTATTGAAATATTTAAAATATTCTGTAAAGAACCTAAATTGTAGTCGTATACTTTCTATCCTACAATTACAGAAATCATTATTATGACGTTTGAAATACATGCAATTTAAATAAATAATTTCAACTTTCATGACATTTTTGTTGCAATTTATAGGCTTAAGAATAACCATTCGTTGGCTCTGGCTTTCCTCAAAATCCCCAGAAGTTCCCTTTGAGTTCTATGCTACAAAAATATAATATAAAAATAACCTAGATCATTTAAATAAAATTTCCCCTCACCTTTTTATACTCCACTGTGATCCAAAATAAGAATACCTTAGAAATAAGAAATATTGCCTATATATATGAGTCACCTTCTCATCAATTCTTTGTTTATTTATTATCACCTACAAGTGTCTGTAGTTATGAATCCAGGGCTCTCAAGTCTCACGCATTTTGTGTGTGACACACGCATTTAGCCAATATCTCACACTCTCACGCTAAAGCTTCCAAATCTCACGCATACAATTAAAATACAAATTCATTTAAATGAAATGATTTGATTCAAATATACTAATCTCATCTAGGGAAATATCCTTCCGTCTCATCTTGGCATTTAAATAGCATATCAAATACCGAAAAATCGCCGATAATAATTCAGACTATTCAGATATATGCATTTGGGTGTATATTTTCCGTAGCAAATCAATCGTGAGAGATCCCTTAAAATTGAAAATCAGTATGCCTTATACATTGAGGACAGGACGTCGTCATCATTTCTTGTAAAGTTATGAATGTAATTCTTCAGGCTTAAGGGGTTCTAAAAAGACTGGACAGGTGAAATTTTGAGGTGGGCAGGTCGATTTTAAATTAACCTTGTCGCACCCTTTAATAACTAAGAGTAATATCAAGTATTGTGGGTTCCGGTTCGAAGCAAAGGTCTAGAGTTTAGCTGGAGACTGCTCCACCTTCTAACCCCTTTTTTTCCAGATCGGATCGCTCTGTGTCTTGTCTACCGGCCTGGTACAAGCACATGAACAGTTGTAGAAAACGGAGAATTAATTTCTGGTGGCTCTCTCGATACAGAGAAAGTAATAACAGGGAAATTCAAATCGGACTAAGTTCGCACGAGGTAGTCGGCCATTAAGACGACCCTGATCAGCGATAAAATAATCTCGAAGGATCAGCTCCTAGAGAATCAACGGTGAGGTGCTCACAAAAAACATTGGAAAACCAGTAACAGAGATTACCTTCGGTGACAAATAAGGATAATAATAGGGACTGATAACCAACGAATATAGAAAGAATAAGCAAGTTCGCCAGTTATCGCTCACCCTGGAGGAACCTAATGGTGGGAACCTACCACGGTGGCCCTCAAGCATCTGCTCCAAAATACTAAGGTGATACATCCAAAAGGAATAAACAGAAGGATAATATAACATCTTCTCCCCCAGGAGAGGACTATAAAAGTTAGTATTCAAGGAGTAGGACTTTTTATGTTCGAAAAACTTTCCAAGCGGGAAGGTTCATAGCGCCATAAGCGAGTGTGTGAAATCAACGAACTATAATCTAGTGTCAACCGGCGCAACTAAGGTGAGAGTACGGAGGAAGGCGAAACACGCGCCTCAGCTAAACAATAGCTGGGCACGGGTGATGAACTTTCAGTCTAGTATAAAAAGAGGTATTATCAAGCCCGAACAATAGCTAAAAGATCAGAGACTATATAACAAGATTATGAACCATTCTAACTAGTGTATCCCAGTGCAAAGGTAGACACCGGAAGAACGGTCAGCCATCTTGTAAAAGGCAAAAAACAGTTAAAACCGCTTATGACACCGTGGTAACGCTTGTTACTCTGGCGTCAAATAAGTGAACTAAGGACCAAAACAACACGGAGAAGTGAGCTCAAGCCACGACTCAGAGACAAGGGCCTGTACCTGCCTAAAAAGGGATAAGGAACAGGAATATGCCAAAATAATTGAGATATATGACCTACAAGGAATATAAAAGGTAGTAGATCATTTCTCACGAAAGTAACTAGCGTGATAAGTAAACACCGGAAGACTAAGCCGCCATCTTGGGAAAAAGCAAAACACCGCTCTATAACATAGGGAGAGGCGTGCGAGCCGTTGCAACGGTGTTTCGCGCCTGTAAGGTATGTCAGACTCTGAGGGGAATACGTCAACACACCAGGTCACGATAAGTAAAGATAAAACTGAAAATAAAAGGAAGCGGCCATTATCCCCAGGCCAAGAAAGCCAGGAGGGTAAACATAAACAGCCTAAAGTAGCTCGCACTTTAAGAAGAGCAAGTCAGAAAAAATCAAGGATGGCTCAGGTGGGTGCCACCGAGGATGGAGCGGACCCATCGACGTCCAGTGGACAAATAAAGCAGAGAGAGGAGACTAAAGAGGAGAGTCTAAACACGGAGATCGAAGAATCGGAGGGCCCCATGTTTGAATTACTTAGCAGCATGGCGAAGGACAGAGAAGAAAAACACCTGGAGGAGGAAAAAAGACACAGAGAGGATCAGGAGAAATTCCAGAAAATTTTTGCAGCAATGAAGGATATGAAAGCTATCAGAGCTAAAGCGGAAAAGACAGAGGCTGGCCTCACAACAGTAGAGACCAGAGTCACAACAGTAGAGACCAGAGTTGCAACGATAGAGACCATAGTCTCAAGGTTGATCGGGACATGGAGGAGCATAAAAGAGAAGCCTTCGACGAAAACATAATCAGAGACGGTGAGATCGCTGACCTCAAGAAGAGGCTAGAAATAGCCGAGAAGGAGCTGCTTGTGGTGACAGAGAAGACGTCTGTCACTAAAGATACAGACCAGATCAGGCTAAAAAGAACTGAGGAACAGAGGGAGAAGGAAATAGTGACCACTGAGATGAAGAAGCTGGAAAACAACATAATCTTTATGGGAATCGTCTCAGGAAAAATTGAGTTTAAACCAATGCTTAGGGCCAAGGTTAAAGCCATCCTGGAGGAGAGAATGGAACTGAAAAATCTAACCTTTGTAAAATCTTTCCGACTGGGTTGGAAAGAAAATGCGCCCGTCAAAGTAGAGTTTGGCTCTAAAGAAGACTTGAAGAAAGTAGTGGCAGCGAGGCAAAAGCTAGAAGACAGTCAGCCGAACGTAGAGGAAAAAGATAGGATCTGGATGAGGAAAGACCTACCCCTTTTCCTCAGACAAAGAAACCAAAGAGCTAGGCTGATTAAAGAAGTGGCGGAAAAAAAGGGGTACAAGGATGTACTAACCTACAGAGGAGGAGTCTTGGTAGAAGGGTCGTTGTATCATCACAACAGGCTAGGCGCTCTCCCAAAAGAGCTTCTCCCATCCCAAATTTCCATGAAAGAAGACTTAAATACTGTGGTCTTTTTCACTGGAAACTCGCCTCTATCCAACCATTACAGGTCAGGGTTTATGTTGGATGGACATCAGTTTGAACACATTGAGCAATTCATTTTTTATCACCGTGCAAAGTTTGCGAAAGACGCCGAAAAACCAGCGATAGCCCTAGCGACCTACGATCCGTCAGAATGTAAGAGGCTGATGAAAAACGTTCCCAAGGACAACGGGGAATGGAGTGATCATAGGGAAGAGATGATCAAAAGGGCGTTAAAAGCGAAGTGTAAAGCTTCAGAAATAGTACAGGACTTCCTCCTAAATACCGGTGAAAAAATGCTAGGAGAGGCATCTCCTAAAGATAAAGACTGGGGCATAGGCATGGGGCTAAACGACCCCCTTGTGCTTCAGACAGATAAATGGCCAAAAAACGGGAACTTCTTAGGAAGGACATGGATGGTAGTAAGGCAAAGCATCCGTGACAAACTCCAACACAAAGCAATGTTGAAAGAACAAGAAGAATCTCCAAAAAGAGGACTAAAGAGCACAGGTGCTACCCCCAAAGCTTCTCAAAAGGGAAGTAAACAGGACCAAAAATAGAAGCCTCAAGCCATTCCTCTCAACGACAAAGAAACAGCTGTTGAAAACAAGGAGAAAACAAAGGAGGTGAACCCCCCCCTGCCCGTGCAGTGATGGAAGGAAATAAGGTGGAAGCTCCCCTAACCACCTTAAAGGAAAATGGGGAAAAAGTTCCAGAGAAGTCAGATAGCGAATCTGAAAGCTCTGAAGACAAGGAAGAAGAAATGGAGGAGGCCTAACCCTTTATTTAAAGTAAAAGCGAGGAATAGGACACCTGTCAGCCTAAAAACTGTACAATGGAGCCTAAACAAGATGAGGAAGCAAGTGTGACCATAATCTCGAATAATGTGAATGGGTTAAATGACCCTAAGAAAAGAAAATTTATTTTTAGTAGCTATTATGATTTTAAAAGAGTGGTAATATCTCTACAGGAAACACATTCTGTAGAGTACCAAGAAAAAATATGGAACCTCCAATGGCGAGGCAAAATTGTGTATGCACATGGCTCATCTTCTTCTAAGGGGGTCATGATTATGTATTCTAGTGACCTAAAGGAATATGTAATAGATTCGGCATCAGATCCGAAAGGTAGATGGGTATATATCCGTTTGAAAATCAAAGATGTAATAACGTGTATATTAAATGTTTATGCACCTACTGCGGATCACCCCAAAGAACAGTCAGCGTTCCTAGAAACCATCAAAGGAAAATTGGAAGAGCTCCCCTTCGATAACTTAACCCATTGAGGACGGGGGCAGTTTACAGATAATTTGCCTGGCTGATGGGGGCCCTTTTCCCCCTTTTTGGGCTTCAGGACGGGTGTTTAACATCAGGTTTAGGGTTTAAAAACACTTTAAGAATATTTTCTTCAAATAATATGTGTCATATGTCCATCGTTTAATAGGTGTAAACAGTTATTGATCATATTTTTTCATAATTTCTAGAATTTGGTCTTCAATAATTAAAATAATGGGTCTTAATTGGGTGCAATATGGTGGCAACCTTGCTGCAAATTCACTTTCCAGCATTTACGTATGTTAGTTATGACGTCATCATTATTGTCTCCATGACAACATACCTTAATATACATAATTTATATGAAAAATGGCTGCCTGCAGGCAGCCTCCCGTCCTCCAGGCCACTTATTGCAGGCTGCCTGCAGGCAGCATCCCGTCCTCCAGGCCAATTGAAAAGGCTGCCTCCAGGCAGCCTCCCGTCCCCAATGGGTTAATCGTGGCAGGCGATTTTAACTCCGATTTAACCTTTAAACCTGACTCTAAAGCGAGTAAAACACTTAAAGAGTTTACATCGACTATAGACCTTTACAACATAATCGCAATTAGAGAGAAAAATTGTGGATGGTTGCCCCATACAACCTGGAGCAGAACTACACAAGAATCAAGACTCGATTATTTGTTCATCACTGAGAATTTGAATTCCAGAGTTAAAAAGCATGAGGTATATACCAAAGTCTTAACTGACCATAAGGAATTGTTGATTACAGTAATGTTAGACCTCCCTCAACGAGGCAAAGGTTATTGGAAGTTCAATGCACAGCTATTGAATGAAGAAGCCTTTGTAGAAGGAGTGGAACAAATCGTGAAAGATGTATCTACTTTGAAGCTATCTGACAAACTTATTTGGGAGTTCTTTAAATTAAAAACTAGAGAATTGGCAATAAGAATTAGTGTCAACATTGCGAAAGCAAGAAAATGTAAAAACGAAGTGTTTACTGAACGTTTAAAATTCTTAGAAAACAAACAAAGTTTGTGTGATGACGAATTATTAGAAAAAGTAAGCATTGTTAATGACTTGAGAGAATTAGAGTTAAAGAAAGCGGAATCTGGCGAGTAAGATAAGACAAACGCAAGAAATCGAAGGTATAGACCTGGCTGGTTTTAAAAATTGCATCGTACAATATGCCGACGATACTACTTTCCTCCTCCAAAACGAGAAATCGTTAGATACGGTAATGGGTATACTAGATAGGTTCGACAGAGCCTCAGGTCTAAAACTCCATGCAAAGAAGACATGTGGAATCAATGTGAGTAATATGAGTTTCATAGGCCCGAAAGCCAAAAACATTGCATGGGATAATGTAATAGAAATCCTGGGAGTGAAGATTGTAAATCCTAAATGTAACATCGATGTAAACAAGGTGAATCTTGAAGTGTTAATTAAGAAAATGAATGGTATGGTAGGGTCGTGGACCAATAGACATCTTTCCATAAAAGGTAAGGTGATCGTTAATAATTCCTTAGTCCTCCCTAAAGTTCAGTATATCTTAGGATGTATAAAGCTAGATGTCCATATGGAAAAAGAGATCGAAAAAGTCACCAAAAAAATTATTTGCGGCTCGAGAAAGGTTAAGATAGGCATGAAATTCCTCAAACAAGATATCCCGGACGGAGGTCTCAACTTAAGATGTATTAAGGAAATCATTTTGTCAAATAGGATAATGTGGATTAAGAGAGCCTTGAATAGACCAAATTCTAAATGGGTTAAAATCTTGGAGGCTTTCCATGATACAGACATAACAAGATTGTTCTTGGGAAGGGATAGACGAAGAAATCACTTCGACGAGTTCTATAAAGATATGTTCGACATTTGGTCAAAACTGTATTATAAGAAGACCCCAACCACGGGAGAAGATGTGCTCAACGAACTTCTTAATGATAACAACTTAATCAAAATTGGGAAAAAAAGGTTGAATCAGATAGCATGGGAAAATGCGGGGATTGTCCGCATCAGAGATATTCTCAGTCCAAATGGTGAGGTCATGTCATGCCACGAAATTAGTAGATCCTACAATGTGCCGTGTACTTTTCTTGATGTTATTCATATGTGCGATGCCATTCCAAGGGATTGGCTGGTGTGGGTAAGGGGAATGGAGCCTCAAGATCAAACTTTGAAGTTTAAAGCCTTTAGGATAGACAATAAGGAGTTCAACATCTACAATTGTTCAAGTAAAGAAATTGTCCGAGAGTTGGTCAAAAGAGACCCCCCAGACTATGACAAGCTGAGGGCGTGGGATCCGGTCCTTGATGAAAGATTTGTAGATCCTGAAAAGGATATTCTGGTGTCCATCTTTAAGATTCCTTTCATTGCAAGTACTGAACCGAGGCTACAATCCTTGCAGTACCGAGTCATTCACAGGACTATATGCTGTAATCGTTACTTGAAAAACATTTCTATAAAAAATGAACCTGTTTGTAATTATTGTATTGAGGAGGATGATTTGCGCCATTATTTCATTTACTGTCCAGCGGTAAAGGTCTTTTGGGATTACTTAGCTGATCTTTTTAGACAGAGCCATGTCCTTAGAGATGTCTTTTACTTCGGTGTAAACGATTGCAGTATTCTGCTAGGGTACTTGGGCAAAAGCCGATATAATTTGTTCTTAAACTGGTTCCTGTTAATGGCCAAAAATTACATCAATCGGCAGAGGTTATTTTATAATAACTCTTTATGTGTTAAAGCCTTCTTAAGCGAGGTCAGAGTCAGGTATAGAGCTATAAGCTACAATGCAGCTTTTACCATTTCTAGTCGTAGATGGGTCGACAAGGTCGACAGGTATATGAAGGCCGTTTATGCCATCCTGGAAAATATGTAAACGATAGAAAGCAGGTTGGACCATCTTAGTCTTGTATCCTTGTAAATTAAGGTAGTCGTCAGTTGTCGAAAGTTCTTAGATATAAGTAAAGTTTTATTGCAAATCTTCCAGTTAAAAGTGGAAAGTAGTTCTTCAAAATTGGTTAAGTGTACGCGAGAGCGATAGTTTTGTATGAGCCTCGAGGGCAGGTACCTTGAATAAAAGTTATTTTTACACAAAAAAAAAAAAAAAAAAAAAAAAAGAAAGCGGAAGGTGCAATCCTCAGATCCAGAGCTAGATGGGCTGTGGATGGGGAGAAGCCTACTAAGTTTTTCTGCTCTTTAGAGAAGTATAATTCTTCGAAGAAAGTTATATCCCAACTGAAAATTGGGGGCAAAATCAGCTCAGACAAAAAACAAATTTTAGAAGAGGGGGAGAGTTTTTATTCTTCTCTCTACAAAGTGAAGCCGGGCAGAGGCGATTCTGCTACCCTTTTTCTGAATTCTGAAAATACAAACAGACTGGATGAAGAAGATAATGAATTTTTGTCTCGCCCTTTCAGTACAGAAGAAGCAAGCAAAATCCTCCATGAAATGAAAGGGGGTAAATCCCCGGGTTCAGACGGTTTTACTGTGGAATTTTATAAATTTTTCTGGTATCTCATTAAGAATATGTTTATTAACATGATGATAAATTGTTTTAATGAAGGTATTATGACCGAAGAACAAAGAAGGGGTCTGATAAGCATCATACCCAAAAAGAATAATGATTTAGAATACATAAAAAATTGGTGCCCTATCACATTGTTAAATGTCGATTACAAGCTTATATCAAAGATTCTAGCAGCTAGACTAGCAACCTTTTTGCCAAGAATAATTAAAGAGGACCAATATGGCTTCGTTAAAGGAAGATATATTGGCACCGCAGTAAGAAATCGACGATATAATTTCCATGCTGGAGCTGAGGAACCAGAACGGCCTTGTCGTGTCTTTGGATTTTTCCAAGGCATACGACTCGGTCGGCTGGGACTTCTTAAAACTAGCTCTTAGAGATCACAATATAAATGAAGATTTCATACATTGTATAACCACTCTGATGAATAACTCGAAAGCTGTGTTTTGTAATAACGGCCATTCGTCTAATTGGTTTGAGGTGGAGAGGGGGATGAAGCAGGGAGATCCTGTTTCTTCCATCCTCTTCACAATAGTGGTCGAAAAACTAGCCCAAAATATCAGAGATGATAATAATATTAAAGGTTTTGATGTCCTACAACATCAAGAAAAAATTGTACAGTTCGCTGATGACACCACGTTGCTGGTAAAAAATGAAGAGTCTTTAGAGAACGCCTTTGTTATACTCAAGCGATTTGAGGAGGCTTCAGGTCTGTCGTTAAATCCTGGTAAGTCGAATGGTTGTAAAATTGGTGATGCACTGATTACCAAAGAATCCCTTCTCGATGTTAAATGGAGCAATAGACTTAATGTACTGGGTGTCACTTTAATCTGCCCCAGAAACGAAAAGCTAATGTCTAAAATAAATGGTGAAATATTGGTAGAAAAAATCATGTCAGTCATCCACGACTGGAGGAATAGGTTTCTCACCCTCAAGGGCAGGGTGGTGGTGGCAAATGTTTTTTTGTCTCCTATCTTACAACATGTTATGTCCTGTATCACGATAGACAAAATATTAAGGAAAAAAATCGATAAGATCATTATTGATTTCGTGTGGAACAACAAATATCATCATGTTTCCGCACCCTTCCTTACACAAACAACGAGTATGGGAGGCATGAATCTTTGTCTCGTTGAAGACATTTACGAGGTAAATAGAATTAAATGGGTCCAGAGGATGTTACTGGGTAAGAATTCTTCCTGGTTCTCTGTCTTAGAAGAAATATTAAAGAGTAATATAGAGGATATTTTCCTTACTAGATATAAACCCAAGTTCTATATCAACGAGTTTTATAAAGAGATATTCCTTATATGGAATAGGTATTTTTATAGCAAAGACCCAGAAGGTCCCGAGCAAATAAAGAGAGAGCGCTTGTGGTCGAATAGAAACATTAAGATAAAAAATAAGATGGTAGAGTGGCCTCACTGGAAACAGCAGGGAGTCAATGTTATAGGGGACATCCTGGATGAACAGGGAAGAATCATGTCCACCAAACAACTGAAAGAATTGTATAAAATCAAAACTTCCTTTTGTGAGAGAATAGAATTGGCAAGAGCCATCCCAAGAGAGTGGGTTATTCTCATGAGGAGCGCTTATGACACCCCTGATGAGGGGAAAATATTAATCGAGATCGCAGATCAAAAAATTAATATTCTAAGTTGTTCTTCAAAAATGGTGTACCATGCCTTAGTAAGTAAAAAAAAACTGAATAGGGCTACGTTTGACAGGTGGCAAAAAATATTGAATATGTCTGATAAAGAGTTTGAGGAAGTAGATTGGAGGAACATATTCGAAAGAATATATCTGGTCACAAATGAAACAAGATTACAGTCCCTTCAATATAAGATCTTGCACATGGCTATACCGTGCAATGAATATTTGAAAAACATAACTATAAGAAAAAATAAACAATGTAGTTATTGTAAGGTAAGAGTGGATGATGTAGGTCACTTTTTGATAAATTGTCAAAATGCCAAGAACTTATGGAAAAGCCTACTAGAATGGATCTATGACATTGGCTATTTAAACAAAAGAAAAGATGATAGAGATATTATTAGAAAAAATGGTAACAGGATAGTCATCGACCCTGTACAAATAATCTTTGGTATAGCCGAGGAGAATGATAACTCCAAAGTGATAAACTGGTTGTTGATACATACGAAATCTTTCGTACATAGACAGAAACTGTTCTATAACAATGACCTTTCCTTTAATCACTTAATGAACGAGCTCAATTCAAGAATGAATATAACCATAAAATCTTTGTATCTTCATCCTAAAAAAAATAATAAGACTCTCCCTTGGAGAAGAGTGAAGGAGGACATCTCCCCCCAGTATCTTGATAATATAAGATCACAGCATATAGGGTATAAAATTCCCTGGGAACCGTCTGAAAAGGCTGAATCCTAGGTTTTTTCTCGAGTCTAATACTACCCCCCCCCCCCCCCGATCAACCTTTGTAGTTCTTCAGAAATCCACCAGGTGGACCTATGGATGTCTAATGTAGGAGTTAAAGGAGGTAATAGTCGAAACTAACTGAAGCCAGGTGGCGACACTATATATTCACCTTAGTACAAACTGTATTATGCAAACCACGTAGGATCTTGATCTTAAATCAATTGTCTTCCAACTATATTGTTTTTATTAAATGTTATAAAATGTTTAGATTTGTATGGCCGAGATGGCAGGATACGTTGAATAAAGATGTTGTTAAAAACAAAAAATATCAAGTATTGTATTTAAAATTAATATAATCATTTATCCGCCATTTAATCAATGTTTTGTGGTGCCGGCGAGAGTCAGGCTGGTTCTGACTCTGTCCGGTACCATGTTCCGGGGTTCCGGATGCTCTCCCGTTAGGCTCCGGACGAGAGGCCAGGGGCTGTAGTTCTATTATGTTCCGACAGAGGTCGTAATTACTTATTGATACGCATTTATAACTTATTTTTATGATTTGCTCTTATGCTGTTCTGTATGTCCTTATAAACACCTTTTACTATTGAGATGCTTGTCATTCATATATCTTACTGCCACAAGTTGTAAGGGTTGGCATAGGCTCTCCGAGCTCCAACCGCGGCAGGTGTGTTTGGTATAATAAAGGACTTGGCTGGCGAGGACCGTTAGAACCTGGTTGTGTTGTTATTTGCACTAGTTCCATAGCCACTAGGGTACGGGGAAATAGCGAGACACTACAATTTGGTGCCGTGACCAAGCGGTCCGCTAGTTGGCCAGGAGGAAAGAGACGCGCCTATCGGAGGGGGATCCTAGCGCTGGGACCCCCCAATGGCCGATAGGGTGGCCGCAGTTGCCGCAAGACCGGACTGGTTAGCTGAACATGTTCAGCTATTACAATTCGGGGACGATTTCAGGGTTGAACCGGAACGAGAATTGTCGCCTACTAGGGTGGATCCGGAGAATAATGCGCCTGGAAGCGAGGTTGGTGAGTTTAAGGGAAAGGATCAACGGACCGCGCTACGGCGCCCGGAGGAGAGGATAGGCAGACGACTGCCGGAAATGGTAGATTTAGGGACAGGAAGTGACTGGAGTATGTCTGAAGGTGGTCGGGCGTATCGTCCCGAAGCGCCACCGGATTTATTCCAGCCACAACCGGAACAGAAACGGAAGGTACAACAAGTCGGACAGTTTCCCATTCTGGAACCAGCCCCACCTTTGCCGCCGCCCCCGAGAAGGGTGGAAAGACCTCAAGAAAGAAGGAAGGAGGGGAGGGAAGGAAATGCATGGGACTCTCCAGTGATTCCGGCTCGAGC
This sequence comes from Sthenelais limicola, assembly GCA_942159475.1. Taxonomy (NCBI): domain Eukaryota; kingdom Metazoa; phylum Annelida; class Polychaeta; order Phyllodocida; family Sigalionidae; genus Sthenelais; species Sthenelais limicola. The sequence continues at coordinate 106,338,954 of OW804096.1, read as the reverse complement.
CAGGTTGGAGGGTCACTCCCCGCTGGTGCCAGCTCCGGCCGGAAGGGCGTTGAACGAATCCGTGGCCTCTGAACCATGGGAACCGATGACCCCAGGTAATAGCCCGATGCGGCGGGTGGGCGTACGAAAACGTAACCGTTACTTACCGGAACAGGGAGATGTGGCACAAGAGAATAGGATGCAGACGAAATTAAGTGAAGAATGGGAGATGGATCTGACAAGAGGGAACAATAGGCGGATGACCGTCGAGAAAATGGATGCTCTGCTGGGATTACAGCGGCGTCAAGCTGCGCGTATGGATGTAGATATCAGCGCCACTGCCAGGCGCGGGCGTGAAGCTCTGCGCGCGGCGGCGGCCACAGCTGAGGACCTAGCAAGGGCAAGAGACGAAGAGGAATTTTTGCGGAACCGGTTGTTAGTACAGGAGGATGAGATGACTAGGCTGCATAAGGAGTTGGATGCGGAGCGGACAAAAAGGGAGAGAGAACGCAGTGACGCTCAAGCTAGGGAAGATACGGTGAGGACCGATCTCCTGAGGCAATTCGGAAAGGCAAGAGTGGAGACTGCTCCTGAGTATGTGCAGAGCACACCTATGCGACCGAAGCCAGATGCCCTGTCGGACGCCTCCTACGTTAGGCTGATGCATGAGCTGCCGGAGTTTGGCCAAGCCAGGAGGGGGGGAACCCGGAATGTAGTAATTCGATCTCCGCCTCAAGCCCGGGAAAGGTCACGGGACCCGGAACTCCAAGAAGCCATTAATACGGCTAGGCTTATGTGCGGTGGCGAGGAGGACCATCAACCGGCGAAACAAGAGAAACGGGTCACGATAGTCGCGGACACGCCCATTCGAATGAACCGGCGTTCGATGGATCCGGCCGCAGACTATGAACCGGATGATGAACCGGAGGGCTTTGTGGTGCCAGAACACACTGAAGCCAAACCAATGCGGAACCCGAAGCCGCTAACCTTCCCTGAGTGGGATGGGAAGCAGGATTGGAGGGAATATCAAAAACGGACCGCGTCGGTATCAGCCGCAATGAATTGGGATCCGGAGACTTATAAGGTCCAGTTGCTGGCGGCGGTGGGTAGCCATATGCCGTTCGCATCGGGTCTAAAAGCAAGCAACTATACGGTACGGGAGTTATTGAAAATTATGGAAAATGATTACCGATCGGAGAAATCGGTGAATACCCGCCGGGACTCGTTGTTTGCACTAAAACAGACGCCGGGTCAGTGCCCCGCTAGCTTCGCAACATTGGTCTCTGAGAAAGCGCTCCATGCGTTTGGGAAATGGGATACAACGCTGCATGTGTTGGCGGTGCGGGTATTTCTGACCGGGTTAATAGATCCGGAAATGACCCGATATGTGGCCTTGCAGGAGCCAAAGAATGTGGTAACTGCAGGGGCTTGTGCGACACGATACCGGGATGTATGTGGGGGAGTTGGGATGGCTGCGAAGGTTATGTCCATCGGCACCGCAGACATCCCCCTCTCCCATGGAAACGAACGGAAGGAGGAGCATGGTGCTGGCAAACCATGTGGATCGCTAGGAGGTGACTCGGCTGAGCTGCAGGCGTTCCGGGCATGGCAGGGGAAGCCACGAACAGGCGAAGATAGGAAAACGGATAAGACAACTACTGGGGGGAAGGGAGAAGACAAATCCAATTTCCGGAGAGGCCCTCCACGAACAATACGTTGTTATTATTGTTTAGAGGAAGGCCATATGGTGGCCGATTGCCAACGGAAGGTTAAACACCTGAAGGCGTTGGATGAATATGTCCGGGAAAGTGAACGTCGGCAGCAGGAAAGGGGAAACAGCCCAGGGCCCTCTTAGACGGTGATAGGAGGAGCCCGGAGGAAAAGACACACACCGCGGAATGTCGAAGGACTGGGGTCCAGCCGGATCGGGAAGGGCAGGAGGTGTCCTCTGCTTGGCTAGGGGACGCCCGTGGAAGTAGCAAGGGGAGGAGGAACGACACAGATCGTCCAAGTACTGGTTCGGTGAAAGCCACGTGCTCCGTGATGACAGTGCGCATGGGAGCACCGGAACACGCTTGCTCCAGCGGACAGATACTGAAGGTAGAGTATCGGGGTTATACCTCCAAAGTGAGCAAGATAATGGTCTGTGATCTCCGGAATTTTGACATAAGGGTATCCGACCGGAACGGTCCGCTTCTGGCAGATCGGATGTACGCGGATGTACGACTGGTAAACGTGACCGGACAGTTCTTGGTAGACTGGGGGGCGCAGTGTACGCTGCTCAAAAAATGGGTCTATGAGAGCTTGACTGTAAAACCGTTTTTAACACCGTGCCGTGTGACGTGTTTCGCAGGCACCGGTCATCATTTGCAGACACATGGGTGTGTACGAATCGCTCTGGGAATGGGAGGCGTTTGGTACGCCATAAATTGTCTGGTAGTAAGCGGGTTAAAGGGAGAGGAAGCAGGTATACTGGGGATGGATTTTATCCATATACACCGGTGTAATTCCGATTGGTCCGGGAAGTTCACCCTAGAGGATGGTGAGCAGACGGTATGGTGCCGGACACTGCAAAGCGGGTCTCTTACAAGCAATAGGAGTGAGGGCATCTTTGTGGATGCATTTGCTCATGTCTGTAGCGGCATAGACCTGGTGACGGCAGCAGAAGATCTATTCTTCGAACCGGGCGAGTTGGAATTAGGGAAGTACGTGGTTGGGGACCACCTGTTGATTGCCGACCGACCGGGTGGGGCTGTGTCCCTGTACAACCCTACTGGATCTCCTCTCATTTTATGTCTGACTGCCGGGCAAACCTGGGAGGAGAATAGTTCTCCAATCGTGGACATGGACTTACTAGAGCCGGAGGTGCCGATGCCCCGGAGCGAGGTTTGCCCATTGGAAAGATTGGTAAGGGAATCAGACCTTGAAGTAGCGGTCCAGCGTTCTGATCTCCTGCAGCTATTACGGAATTATAAGGAGTGCTTCCGGTTGCCAGGCGAGATGTTGGGACAGACAACCAAGGTCCTACATAGCATCGACACTGGTGATGCGGTTCCGATTAAAACGGGGTATAGGCGTCTGCCTCATGCGAAGCGGGAATCGGCTGAAAGACAGATTAAGGAGATGCTTGAAAAGGGAGTGATAGAGCCCAGCATTAGCCCCTGGGGAGCGGGAATAGTGATTGTAGGAAAGAAAGATGGAACGGATCGGTTTTGTTCCGATTACCGTCCGCTGAATTCAGTCACGAAAAAGGATTCCTTTCCGCTTCCCCGGATCGATGAATGTTTGGAAGCGTTGGGAGGAAATAAATGGTTTATTGCGTTGGACTTGGAGAGTGGGTACTGGCAAATAGCCCTGGATGAGCAAAGCAAGGAAAAGACAGCTTTTGTCTCTACCCTGGGGTTGTTCCAGTATCGCGTTATGCCTTTCGGGTTGTGCAACGCTCCGGCCACGTTCGAAAGAATGATGGAGCAGATGCTCCAGGGGCTGCGTTGGAAGTGTTGCTTGGTTTACCTGGACGACGTAATTATCTTCGGACCAACGTTTGAGAAGACCATGGGAAATTTGGAATTGGTTCTTAGCCGCCTCCGGGATTACGGTCTGAAGTTGAAGCCTAAGAAATGCGAGTTGTTTAAGTCACAGGTTCAATACCTGGGCCGGATTGTGTCCGAGGCCGGGGTGCGTCCGGACCCGGAAAAGATAAGAAAAGTACAGTCTTGGCCGACACCGCGGACGGTCAAGGAGGTGCGGCAGTTTTTAGGGTTTGCATCATATTACCGCGAATTCATGCCGGACTTTGCGGAGGTAGCGGAACCGATCCAGAATTTAGTGGTCGGAGGGGATCAGAGGAGCAGCCGGACGGTTGTCTTTGATGAGGTGTGCAGGGCCGCGTTTGATCGGTTGAAAGACTTGTTGACTAGGGCACCAGTTCTGGGATACCCTCAACCGGTCGGCACCATTATTTTAGACACGGATGCCAGTGGATTCGGTATGGCTGGGGTATTATCTCAACTACAAAGCGGTAAGGAGGTGGTTCTGAGTTACGCTAGCAATACTCTAACCCGGCCGCAACGGAACTACTGCGCAACCAAAAGGGAATTGTTGGCGGTGCTGACCTATTTATGCAAGTTTCAGCATTATATAATCGGACAAGCGGACTTTACGTTGCGGACGGACCATGCGTCCCTCAGGTGGCTAATGCATTTTAAGGATCCCACTAACATGCTGGCTCGGTGGTTGACCACCTTGCAGCATTATGGGATCCAGGAATCGCAGGTGGTGCACCGGCCAGGGAAACGACATATCAACGCGGATGCGTTGTCGCGTTTACCTGTAAGGAAATGCCCTAGGGAGGACTGCCCGGACTGCGGGGTCCACGATGCTGTCATGGCTGAGTTGACAATGGAGTATCAGCTGTTCTCCAGTCTAACAGGGGATCGGCTACGGGTGGCCCAGGAGGCGGACGATGTGCTTACAAGAGTCATAGGGATAGTCCAGAGGGGAGACCCTTGCCCGGACGCCGTGGCTCTGCGAGCGGAGGGGAATGAGTTCTGTTTTTACATGAAATTACTCTCTTCTCTGAAGGTGACGGATGGGTTACTAAGTATGGACTGGGAAAGCGAGAATGGAGTGATATACGAACGAGTGGCAGTCCCTGCTGGTTTGCGTCATGAGCTGTTCCTGACTTTGCATGGAACGAAACTCGCGGCCCACTTCGGGGAATTCAAAACGTATCAAGCTGCGTTACAGAAGTTTATATGGCCCCGGATGCGCGGCGATATCTCCGACTGGGTGCGGGGCTGTGATGTGTGTGCCTCGTGCAAAAGCCGAGAGGGGAGGGGCATTGCTCCATTAAAGAAGGAAATACATGGCGTGCGTTGGAGCCGTGTAGCGCTGGATATAATCGGACCATTCAGAAAGACTCCGAGAGGGAATGTTTGCGTAATGGTAGTGACGGACTATTTTTCAAAATGGGCCGAGGCCTATCCACTCCCGGACCATACGGCGGTTACTTGTGCAATGGCGCTCTTCACGGAGTGGATCCTACGTTATGGGCCACCGATCTCTTTGCAAACGGACGGTGCCCCTGAGTTCCGGTCGGCGCTGTTAAAGAATCTTTTAGAAATGTTAGAAATCGAGAAACTAATGACCTTGCCGTACAGACCGCAGTCAAACGGGCAGGTAGAACGGTTTAACAGGGTTTTGGTGGAGCAACTCTCATGTCTAACGGAGTACGAAGATATTAACTGGGATCTACTGGTGCCATGTATCGCGCATGCATACCGGGGGGCCGTGCACAAGAGTACTCATTGTACGCCCAATATGGTAGTGTTTGGAACGGAAGTGACTGTTCCGGCGGACATCATCTACGGAACGATGGATGGGGAAGTGGATTTTCCATGCCCTACGGTATTCGTGGAAGAGATCCGTAGTCTCTTGTCTAAAGGACATCGCTTTGTAAGGGAAAGGCTGGGGTGTGCAGCCGTGTATCAGAAACGGTACTTTGACCGGAGGGCTCGCCCGAAGGTTTTTAAGGAAGGAGACGTGGTATGGAGATATTCCACTCCTCTGGCACAGAAGAAGTACGGTCCCAAATGGGACGGGCCTTTCGAAGTGCTAAGAAGGGTGCAGGGATCCACTTATGAGCTAAGGACAATGGCTGGTATACTCAGATGGAATGGGAACCTGTTAAAGCTAGCATTTGATGCAAAAGGGCAGCCGCTGCAGGTGGTAAATCTGCACCGTGCGGAGGAGTATCAAAAGCAGCAGATGGCCGGGCACGAAATATTGAGGGAGGACGGAAGGGGTAAAACTGTCCCAGGGAAAGATGCCCCTATGGTGAAGCCCGGCCCTGTAATAGTAAAACATACAAAGAGGCGCGGAAGGCCCCCGAAATCGGTCAAGAAGGATCTTGCCCAACCGCTAGCAGATCCTGATGAATCAGCGGGGAGCCTGCCATCGGACAGTGATTCTGAGTGCACCCCGGACGCTGCAGAACAGGGTGGTGACTTGCGGATGGACACGGTAATGGATAGAATATCGAAATCCGGATACCTGGCGGGGCGCCCACGTCGGCAGGTACAACCCCCGGATAGATATGGCTATGCGTGAGGAGAACAGGAAAGAAAAAAAATGACACAACGAGAAGTACTAAGAATCGGACGTTCCGGGCACGGGCTCCAAAAGGGAGTAGGGAACGGCTCGATAAGGGTTGAAATGGATAACCTACCACTGTGCGAGGAAAGACCAGGCTGAGAGGTGATCCGGGGAGGGAGTTGGCCGAAGAAACATATATTCCTGGATGGTGGAGCCAAAAGGGTGGAAACTAAGGAATAATCCCAAGTCCGGGTGGCTCAGCTGGTCACATGGAAGAAGGAGGAAAACGCCCAGCTCGGGGACGTTACTAGTGTCACGTAGGCAGGTAGGGTATACCCTAATTGAGCAATTGGGGACCTAGGTATTGAGGTGACGCGACGGGGCGTGAAACCGCTCGGAGACAGCTAAAAATAGATTGGTGGAGACTGGTGATTGGCTAAGGCGCGAGGGCAGGGTCACGTGACCAGGGGAGGAGCGGATGTGTGGCAGAAGCATCTCAGAACTCACACCACGCGGTTGTGTGTCCTGCCGAGCTAGACTTTGAGCGAAACTTTTTTGAGAGAAGCCTTGAGTTGTGAGAGTTGGAGATTGGCGTTGACCTGTAGACACTAACTGGATTGACTTACTCATTGTGCGTGAGCCTATGAGTAAGGAGGAGAAGATGGAGACTGGGGATGGGGCAGTAGCCCCTGAACCGAACAAGGAGGAAACCGGTGGAGACCAGGAGGGAGCCGTGGGCGAGGCAAAAGCCCCACCTGAGTTGAAACTGGTATTGAAGAAGAGAAAGAAACGGAGTACCACTAAGGCTAAGGACAAGGAGGAAGACATGGAATACGAACAGGCGGAGGACCAAGGAAGTCCGGCCAAGGTGGTTAAATCCTCAGCCGGAGCTAGGCCTAAGGTTGGTGTTGGAAGTGGGTCATCGGTTGGGATGGACCGCTCCCGGTCGTGGGGCCGTGAAACAAACCCTCGCCGGAGATACGACCGGAGCACTAGCTCTAGTGCCACAGCGGAGACACTGGCTGATGTGCACGAGCAACACAAACGGACTCGGTATCATGGAAGGCAAAAAATGTTTGAGGACCCCAACATTGGAATCCGGAGTACCACCCGGTGGCGGGACAAGGACATAGTGGAGGGTGTCCGGCTGAAAATGAACATGTTGGCCCCCATGGAACCAAAAGCCGGGGACGAGATTACGAGGGCTGAGGAATCGGAGGATGAGGATGAGGCTTTGGGAGAGTTCACGGCGGAACGACCCCTTATGGCTCAGTATGAACGGTTGTTTCATTTTTTGAAAGGCAGGACGGGCAGGGAAGCTAATCCGCATATGGTGCTGCCCGTGAACCTGAAAAAGAAACTGGATGGTGCTCCTAAGATCTGGCAGGAGGGAAATCGGTGCCCTTTTACATACTGCCGGTTGATTAGTGATGACTGGAACCCGGGAGGCATTAGGTGCTTTGCAACGAGGGAGAGGTTTTTCAGGCACATGTGTGAGGAACACTGTCCATCGGTGCAGGTGTATACGTGCCCGCACCCGATCTCGTGCCTGGTAAAACTGGACCGCAAGTCTGACATGATTCGGCATCTAAAGGTGGCTCATAGGAATGGGGAACCGTTGGCAAAGTCACTGGTGGCCGGATTTAAGTGTTTGACTAAGGAAATACCCAACTATGGGTACCAGCGGTTCACCCGGATGGGGCAAAATGAATGGGAACAGATAGTGGCTTTGGAGTCCGGAGCAGCGCAACCCCGCTTCAAAAGGATGGTGCGGTGTCCGCCAGCTCCGGCCCCAGAGAGGAATGCATGGGGGAGAGCAGGACCTGTGCTTGCCCCACCCCCTCCCCTCGCACCTATACCAGCACCACGGAGGATTCCGGCCGCTGCTGCCTTTGGTAGTGCACAGCAGATGGAGACAGCTGCTAAACTGTCAGCTGCTGTGGCCCCGCGGGAGGTAGTCGCGGCAACGGTGGAGCCTCTGCAGGAGCAGGAGCCAGTGGCCGACCCGGCGGAAAATGATCCGGAGGCAAACATAGGCCAGGGTGCACATGGGTTACCCCCGGAGCAGGAAGTAACCCGTGCACTGGATATGATCGATGGCGCTATGAAACAGGGGATACAGAATACGGAACAAGCAGTGATTGTGGCAATGGACGCTGTACGGAACAACGTGGGTGCAGCTCTCATGTTGTTCGGTGATCTCGGGTATGTACGAGATACAGCGGCTCGGGTGCCCGGACTGGAGGCCCGGGTCAATGAACTGGAAAACCAACTGGAGTTCTTCCAGCAAAAGGATAGGGCGAATCGGGACCTAATCCTGGGCTTGGAGTTTAAGTTACACCAGGCCAGGAACGGGGCTCCGTCGCCGAAAAGGAAGCGGTCTGACCAGAGGGAGGAGGAGGAGTCGGACACCAGGAGAAAGGAGGTGGAGAGACAGAGGGCGAATCTGGACTGTATGAAAGAGGAGATCTGCCAAACGATTAAGGCTGCATTTGAGACGGCAATAGTGCCCAGGCAACAGATGGTGATGCCGCCGGGGATATACCCCACTCCGGGCCGGACACCTACTGCGGAGGCCTGGGGGCCATCTCTTATGGAGGGGCCTCCGGGATTGCTCTCGCCACTGGGAGGACAGGGGGCAGACCGGAATCCCCCCCGACCTAGGAGAAGTTACCTGGATGATAGTGGTCTGGAGATGCAACCAGGGCCTGTGATGCCAACAAAACCGTTGACACCGGTACGTGTTAGGGAAAGGGAAGCAAAACAGGAGAAAAAGGAAGCCCCTGTGGAGCAAATGGATACGGCAGCGGTGAGGCCGGTTTATGAACCCGTCTCCCTACCGGGTAGCCCAACCCCGGAGCAGCACATGAGGACTCTAGTACTGAGGAGTCCGGTGCCTAGGCGTCCGGTGGCAGCCGGGGTGGTGGGTGTGACACCAGTGACACCGAGAACGGCCGCCAAAAGGACAGTGGAGCTCAGGCAGAGGTGGGAGAACTCCCCTCTGGCGGCTCTTGGAGTGGTTCCGTGCTCTGTGGACCTGGGTGCCCGGTTGGATGAACAGAAGGATTTGTTGGAAGAGGCAAAGGATGTCCCGTTGCCAGACGACGGGGACATCGACCTGGATTTTGCGTTTGTGGACTTAACGAACACAGACGCAGACGCAGAGGACCCACCGGACCCCGCGAATGTAATGGTGCCATCCATTTCAAAGGCAGAGGAAGACCGGTTGTTGAAAACAGGAAACTTGAGCGATGATGAGGTGGGAGACTTCTAGGCGGAGTGCCCGGTAAGAGAAGTAAATAAAAACTGATAGTGCAATGGAAGTATACGACTGGTTTGAATGAAACCAGTTTTGTGTGACTGCAGCGTGGGAGCGTCAGTATCCCAGCGACTGACTACGCCGATTGACGACCCGGACGGAGGCAGATCTGGAGAAGCCTCGCCAGCCGTGGGAAAGGAGGAAGTTCCTTCTTCCTTATGTTTTATGTACAAGAATATGCTGTTTGGTGCGGCTATTATGATTTTTTTTACCTCTTCAAAAAGTTGGACTTACCTCTTCAAAAAGTTGGACTTACCTCTTCAAAAAGTTGGACTTACCTCTTCAAAAAGTTGGACTTACCTCTTCAAAAAGTTGGACTTACCTCTTCAAAAAGTTGGACTTACCTCTTCAAAAAGTTGGACTTACCTCTTCAAAAAGTTGGACTTACCTCTTCAAAAGTGGGACTAATATCTTCAAAAACTGGATTTACCACTGTAAGAAGTAAGCTTGTTATACTGTGTTTTTCACAAACAATACATTCCAAGAGTCGGTTTAAAGAGGAACAAAATGACTTGGTGAACAATATAACTAGTGCCTGGACTAATATTGGACACTTGGGATCATACCTCTAGTCTGTGATAGTGCCAGTATCGAACTGTGTGTTCCGGACCAAGAATATTTACTAGTTAAAACCAAGAACATTTCTACAGGTATTGATGCTGGTCAGATGAGTTGTATTATTTGATCATTATTTGCATTGAACATGTATTTCCATTGTTCCTACTTTTTCCTTCATTATTCCAACTTTTGTTGCTGAAACCAATATGTTTTAGGCAACCTTATGGTCCAGTCGCTTTGGGTCTGGTACGGTTGCCAACCTCCAAAAATAAAGAGGGAGGGGGGCATTGTGGTGCCGGCGAGAGTCAGGCTGGTTCTGACTCTGTCCGGTACCATGTTCCGGGGTTCCGGATGCTCTCCCGTTAGGCTCCGGACGAGAGGCCAGGGGCTGTAGTTCTATTATGTTCCGACAGAGGTCGTAATTACTTATTGATACGCATTTATAACTTATTTTTATGATTTGCTCTTATGCTGTTCTGTATGTCCTTATAAACACCTTTTACTATTGAGATGCTTGTCATTCATATATCTTACTGCCACAAGTTGTAAGGGTTGGCATAGGCTCTCCGAGCTCCAACCGCGGCAGGTGTGTTTGGTATAATAAAGGACTTGGCTGGCGAGGACCGTTAGAACCTGGTTGTGTTGTTATTTGCACTAGTTCCATAGCCACTAGGGTACGGGGAAATAGCGAGACACTACAGTTTCTTAAATATTCAGAATTAATTAGGAATTAAGAATGCGGGCCTGGTGATTCAATGTGTAAGCCAATAATATATTTTAAGATTTTAAAGCATTTGAATTGAGATGGTAATTATTATGCTGTTTTCCCCAATGGTTCTTCTATTTCAAATTAAATGTAGCTTGCTAACTTGATTTATATTCATAATGATAATAATCATTAGGCAATGGGGAATACTGTGTTTTCAATGATACTGTTTAAATATATTATAGGCCTAAAATGAATAAAAAAAAATAGAAAATTGATATCTCAAAATTAGCATAACACACTAATATACACAACAAAATGTACTAAATGTGGAATTGCATAGTTAAATGTTGGCCCTAGAATGGCCCTTTCGTTGATTAAAATCCAATTTTTTCGGTGAAGATTTCGCAAGACTGTGGCAGTTTTTCTAAAACTTTTTTTATCATTAAAACATATCTAGTTATGACTATTATCAAATATAAATATTTGTGATATTTTCATGCAATGCTATTCCTATGCAAAAATTGCAAAAAGGACCTTTCCTCACGTTTTGGGCTCTAGATTCCTTAATATTTGAGCCCAAAAGAGAATGAGAATGAGAATGGCCCAAAAAGAATCTTGAAGAAGAGAATCATTAATGCTATAGGGCCAGTGAAAAACGATATCTCAGGCATGTAGACCATCTATGGGGCCTCCTTTGATGTGGTATGTGGTTTGAGATTGCGGCCAGCGATTAATTGGCCAGTGATTGACTGATTGGGACTCATCAATATCACTCCCACCTCAAAGAATTATGTACTCCATAGATACAAACCTAATCATCTCTCATCATTTCTCTTTTTCATCTGTCCAATCCTAATAGATAATTATGTACCTTACATAATTGTATATCTATTCATAATAATGTTAAAATGGATTTTAATGATGTTTATTTATTCAAAGTATTATATTAGAGTGAATAAATCACATTGGAAAATATTAATTTTGCATCTTGCAACTCATTTTCCTGAAACACATCACATATTGGCCTATGGGTGACGATATATATGTCAAATTTAGTGAAAAATCATATCTTCTTGAAACATATTTATTTTTATGTGGTATACAACTGCAGTTGTGCTGAGTATATCCTGAAAAAATTGGAAGAATTAAGGGTCATTTTCATTATAATAATGTGGATTTAAGCCCTCTTAAAGTGACACTTAAAGTGGCTCAAAATTACGTTGCCCAGGGGAGGCAACGTAATTTTGAGCCACTTTAAGTGTCACTTAAACCTTACGTGAAGCCTATTTAAGTATTTGGCACCGCGATTTGGACTACGTGAGTCACTTAAAATTTAAGTGACTCACGTAACTTTTAAATTAAAGGGTCAGTAAACCCCCAAATATTATGAGCAAATCCATTTCCTTGCTATTATTGAATTTACCCATTTAAAGCAGTGAAAAATTAGTTCCACAGTTTAACACTCCATTGTTTGCCTACGTCATAAAGGTGCGCCAATCTTGAAATGTACATGCAATGAACATAACAAACAACTCTCATAATTGCTGCTAGAAAGAAGGAGGGTGGGGTGGGTGAAAGGAGTTTTACTAGCAGGTGTGAGACCAAAAGAAAAGCTAACAAACAAACTGTGTTACAGGAATATAGTTCTCTGATCAGAACTGTTTCAATTGCTGGGAGATTAGGGAGGAAAGTAGGGATATTATGTTCATTTCTGGCGCGCCTCTGTGACGTCACACAGCACTCTCAGTGTCCTCTTGTGCTAAACAGACCTTTTCAAGTAAGCTTTCTCAATTCGGGCCTGTAAGTGACTATTAGTTAGCCATAAATGGAGGTAAAAAAATTGAGACTTGGATGTTGTATTGATGGCTCCATGAAGTTTGTTGTCCTAAAAGTGACCATGAACCCATTAACTGACCCTTTAAGTATTTGGCACCCTGATTGGACTTACGTGGGTCACTTAAATATGTACGTGACTCACGTAACGTTTAAGTGAATATTATGCACCTACCCCATTGTGTTATGTGTATATCAATGATCAATTTATGGTTTTTCCATTTTTTCTACATAATTATACTTGAGTTATAGTAGTCAGCAATGACTGAGATATAGTGTATTCGTTACATAATGTTTTGTGCTGAATAGAAATATTTTAAATACAAAAATACTTTCAAGGGGGACCCGACTACATGCAGAGGAGTGGGAGAGTGAAGAAGAGGGGTGGGAGAGGGTGGGGGTATGGGAGGAAAAGGGTGTAGGAGGGTGAGGCAAAGGGAGAGAGTGGGGAAATAGAAGAGGGGGAGGGGGAGGGAAAGAAGAGGGGCAGGGAAAAAAGGAGGGGAGGGAGAGGATGTATGGGAAAGGACAGAGGGAAGGGAGAGAAAGCGAGGAGGGGAGGGTGAGGGGTGTATCGGAGATGGGGTTGGGAGAGAAAAGCAGGTATGAGAGACAGAAGAGGCGAAGGGAAAAGAGGGAGAGGGGGTAGTGTGGGGAGAGAGGGGGACCGGAGGGAGAGGATGTAGGGGAAGGGACAGAGGGAAGGGAGAGAGAGCAAGGAGGGGGAACATTAGGAAGAGGGGAGGGAGCAGGGGGGAATCGGAGATGGGGTTGCATGGGAGAGAAAAATAGGTATGAGAGGACTTTCGGTTTAGCCTGAGAGCCAAAAGACGGTCGATACTTTTCGACAGCTTTTTTTTTCAGATTAGTGAGAATCCAGGAGTTTCACGGTCAACTTTTCAGTGCCTTTCCAACGGTAAAGTCACAGAGAAGTCACATATCCCTACAAAAAAGGACTAATATCAAATAACACGGTGTTACGGACTAAAAGAAAAGGGACATATTCAAGCGTTGGTAGTTCGCGCCATTAAACCCTGGAGGTGGCGTGGTGCTCAGTTATCGCTCACAGAAGCTCAGTTATCGCTCACAGAACTTGCTGGCTGCCGCATCGGGGTCCTTAAGACCTTCCGTCGTGGGACAGCCATCCGAGTCAGAATGACTGGATGGACCGTCAACATCACATTTTAGTTGACTGGCGCGCTCACGACACACGCATTGTTTACGATCGGCAGTGGACTCCTCAATGTTTGAGGTGTCCGCCACATGTTTTCCTTCGTCGTCACTCATGAGAGCGAGACACCGGGACTACTTTGCGGTAGAGGGACTGACACGAAACAGTCCCAACTACTTCCGTAGTGCCCTTTCATGGCACGATCCACCGAACGCTACTCAAACCTGGAACACAAGAGAGAACACTCAAATCACAGTACTAGTAATATCCCACACACGAACGGCCTAACCAGTAGTCTGCCGATAGAGAGAGAATGCAAAGCAACCAACTATGAGTGTTGGCTGAAGTTTATTGCCTGGTCCCTCCCCACACGGCAGTTATATAGCTGGTGGCCTGGCCAGGACTACTCACCGACCCAGTGGTTGACACCACTCGCAAAACCAGTTATCCGGTATCCTTTCTTCAAGGAATAAGGAACATACTCAGCCTTAGACTTCTTACTACTAGTGAATATGGTTGATTTCACCCCGATCCCGGCACTGTCCACTTCATGGATCCATACTAGCTGTTCCCGTCTCTCAGCCTCATACAGCTATTGGCGTAAAGGGTTGGTCTTTACGGAGGTGTCCACTGTCCTTATGTATTGACCAAATGACTTCTCGTTGTTTACTTTTTTCCTAACCCATGCCTTCGACAGGCACGACCAGGTTAACAGACAATTTCTCGTCATTTATGAAGAGGCCCCACAAGTACTCCAGAGTTATCCCTGATCGGCCTCCTGGAGACTTGTTTTCCAATGCCTCTCGTCGTGACATCGGGTGGCCTCGTGGGGTTTGGCACCTCCGAGGGAACTAAAATCCGCGACGTCCCCTGACGTGCGTCATGCCTAGCAAGAGCTAATTTCGTAAAAAAACAGAGGAATGGACAAGATCATAACCACTCAAATGGTATAATAATTACATCAACCCATCAGGACCTGATATATTGAGACAATATGCTCCTACCTACTTGGTACAGTAAGACATTGACATTTTAATCTCTCTAATCGACTGAAACTCGCTGAAAAATTTGAGACGTCACCCTTGGCATGACCACTACCTATTATTGCTCACTCTCGAAGAACTTATCAACTCTGTAACTACAATTATATCTATCTGCCTACCTAAAGTCTAGCAAAGAATCAACTCCAAATGGCCCAAACAACGTCAGTTACCAGTATGATCACTGACTTCTTAGGCTTTGATACTAAATCAGATGATAAAATCATGACCTCCACGGCGCTGATCGGACATGGCGTAGCACAGTCGCCCGAGCAGTCACCCGGTCCTAAATCTCGTCAGTCGTCTATTGAAGCTGAAATAGTTTTCAAATTAGGTGACTTGAATGATGATCTAAAAAAGACTCACTTACCATCGACAGGCGACAAATCAAATGGAGGTGACATATGTTTCCATGAACGACTCGATGGTACACTTGGATACTCTCCCTCTCTCTGGGCTTGAGAAAGATGTGATGTCACAGTCATTGGTGTCATCGTCAGCTCCTTCGCCGGCGGGTTCACTCAATGATTTAATGCACATTTGTTCACAGAATCTGAGCAAAATGAAAGATATTATTTCAAACATTGATGAAGCAGCCATTCTAGGCGACTCCTATATTACACAGCGAGTTAACTCTACTATACTGTAGGTATTGGCAATAAAAACATGGAGGCTTTCCTTGGGAAATAAAGGGTTTCTCTATCCTTAGTGGCCTTTCAGTGTGTATAGCACTGGACGAGGCGCGACCGACTCGCCCTCTATGAGGGTGGAATCCCACATCAGAAATTCTTCCTGTCGCCCCCTGAATCAGCATCCTCTCCCCATATATGAACGACCCGTCCTTATGGCCTAACTTTGGTTGTTATCCCATGTAAGTTGCAACCTGTAATTCACCTGAGAGAAACTTGACTTAGTTAGCTACCCTTTTGCCTGGAAAAACTACTGCGTTCATGGTACAGAAATGCTGTTTTGAAAACATTCATCCTCCCTCTACCTGTTGTCCCCCCATGTTTAAATAGCTTCAACCACCTCTCACTCTAGTGCATGCATGCATGTGGTTAGTAGGCTCACGCTTCCCTCCCTGCTCCCCCACGGTAGTGGTGTCGGCCACTACTGTGTGGAGCAGGTATTACACACTAACACTTAACACTAACAAGGAAGAGAGAGTGGTGGAAGGAGGGCGGAGTGGTGGGCAGTCATTAAAAGTGAGAAAAACGACAACTATAAGAACAAAAACAGAAAATAAAATAATATCATGTAGGCCTATAGCTAGCGGGCTAAATTTCTGGACCCATGCATGTGTTTTGCCTGGATGCAGGTCCCTACTGTGATTATTCTCTCTCACCACTTCAACCGGCTATTTTGATATTAAAATATTAAATAAATTTTAAGTTGTAAGAAGAACTTCATCACATTAATATGAACTAACATAAAGTGTAAAGTTGTCCCCATCGTGCGTGATACCCTTTAAGTTAACGTCAATTTGTTTCCTGGGACCAATTATACCAGCTTAAGGGTTCTCGAGCCTATTTAAAAAAATATGGAGTATATTCCATGGGAATATAGGTATAAATCATAGGAAGGCGCGCGGACCGGACCGGACGTCATAGGGCGGTCGCCAGGACGACTTAGAACTTTCGCCTGGGAGACGGCTGCGTCTCAGTGACGAGACGGCAGTCGCCATCTTCCCAGCCATCTCAGAAGACGAGGGAGTCGCAAAAAATTTTAAATCGAGAAAGATTCTTCCTCTGCATCCGAGATGTCTACCATAAACTGTCCGGTGTGTTTCAAAAAGCACAAGGAGCCTCCTTGTACACTAAAGGAAGATGGGGCTACAGGATTTACGTTGCAGGACATGGCGAAAGACTTGGAGATCGAGCAGACTACCGCGGCCCGAGGCTCCGCCGAGTATCAAGTCTGGCTAGAGTCCATGGTTGCTGCCCAGAGAGTCAAAATGGAACGTCTACAGATTGAATCAAAGACTTGTTCCCTTGAGGCACAACTGGCTGAGATGAACAACTCCATGAATTCTCCGAGAGCCCCAGGCGGGCGAAACTCCAAGGGCTTTGACATCTCGCCGCCCAACCTGACGCGGGGACTGGACTTGTCTCGCGTACCCGACTTAGCGAAGCTGCGGCCAGAGAGCCACCTGATCACTGAAAAGAAAGCGGAACAAATGACTATACGTGAGTTACTGTTCGGCTGCATGTCAGTCCTTAACTACCTCATATCTAATGGTGTTGACCCGATGGGATACGGCTTACACATGACCTTTGTGGCTAGTAAATCAATCAGCAAAGATTACGTGAAATTGGCTCTAATTCGCTATGGAAGATCTGTTACGGATGCTGTCTTGGAAGGCAAGCTAAGGGATTGGGTACACGTCGAGCTTCAACTAGCGAGTACTTTCTTCAGCCCTGAAAATATGAAGGCGTTTACTACCTTGAAACACCTTTCGGTGTCAGCTGCTCCTCGCTACGCTCGCAAGGTTGTGGTCAGGCCGGCACGCAGAATGGCGGGTGAGGATAAATACGACCCGTTATTCAACTTCGAACATTGGCCGTCTGACATCTGCTGGATATACAACTATCAGCACCCGACGAAAAAGTGTTCTGTGCCATGTAAGAGGAAACATGTCTGCGCATTGTGCCTGTCAGCGAGTCATACGGCCGATGTCTGCCAGTCACGCAGCAGCACCTTTCGTTGGTCTGACGTCTCCGGTGGCGGAGGCGCAGAGTAGCGTGGTAAACAACCAAGATGGCGGACCATCGCTTCCGGTGAGTGAAAATATGCCCTGTGCCTCAGTGTCTTCGATCATTTCTGAGCCCGATTTTAACTCATTAGTACATCAATGCCGGGAAGTGGGGTCCGACCATATCATACAGGGAATAAGATCTCAGCTCAACCCTTCAATGTGGGCATACATGCTTCTTTTCAACGACATCTGGGACCCCGACTCGCATTACTTCCTGGACGGCATCATGTCGGGGTTTCGCTTACTAAACAAAGATGCGGTGATACAAGGCTACTCCGCAGACAATTATAGCTCCTGTTTTTCGCCAGCCTCCTTTACCAAGCTAGACGCTTTAATTACATCAGAGATCAGAACTGGCAAACTTTCAATAGTGGACTCTCGCTATCGGGGCTGTGCCAAAGCCCGACGGAGGGATCAGGCCTATAACGGACTGCAGCCTCCCGGACGGGCTCTCTGTTAACAACTACACAAATGAGGTCGTGTCAAAATTTAGCTTGGTCTCTATAGATGACATATCACTGGCAGTTCCACGTGGTGCCCTCATGGGAGTGGTGGACCTGTCGAGTGCGTATCTTTCATTATTGCTCCACCCTTCGCAAAGGACCTATTTCGGCCTCAAATGGAATGTACTCGGCCATCCCACTTGTTTAGTTGACAATGCTATCTGTTTTGGGGCCGCCCCCTTTGTTTTTCATCGTGTCACAGACTGTGTGTCACGCATGCTACTTCGGCGTGGGTTTAATTGCAGAAGCTACTTGGACGACTTCATATATTGGGGTAGTACAATGGAGGAGACCCTGAACACTCAGTCATTTCTCTTGTCAGTGCTCAGACGTTTAGGCTTCTACATAGCGTGGAAGAAGGTCACTGGTCCTTCTCAGGTGTGTAGATTTTTAGGCATAAACCTCGACTCCTCGTCCATGACACTGAGCCTACCCGAGGACAAAATGGTCAGACTTCACTCCGAGTTACTATTCTTCTCTGGCCGCAAAAGGGCTACAAAGACCCAACTTCAGCGCCTTGCGGGCATCTTATCACATTGCGGTAAGGTCATTGCGGGTGGCCGTATATATACATTAATGCTGTGTTTGATCTTCTAAAATCCATGTCATCTACTGAAAAAAGGCGCCTTTCATCTGCAATGATCTCTGATCTTCACTGGTGGTACGTGAACATGAACTACTTCAACGGGGTGTCATGCATGCTCTCTGCCTCAACGACTGACTGGGACTACATAGCATGGATATCTTCTTCCTCATATGCTGCCTCTCTTGGCAGTGTCACTGTTGTCGGTACATATGCCCTGTCTGATTCAGAGTTCATCGGCTTCCAACTGGACATCAACCCGTGTGCCATAAATCTGCCCCCTTGCTGCTTTGCTAGCCCTTCTTCATGTGAACTATGCTCCTTTGCCTCTGTGCTCCATCGGGCCCTGCCATCAAGGGATTTTAATGATAGTGCCATTCTGGTCGTGTGTAACACCCGTGCCTGTGTCCACATGCTATCTAAAGGCAGAGCCTTATGCCCTCACCTAGTCGACATTCTAAAATATATCTTTCATGCCTGCTTTGCTAAAAACGTGTGTCTTGTACCATCTGCAATATCTTCCCTACAGGCAACCTAGACGCCGAGGTTCGGAAGCTTCAGTGGAACGCCATGGCAGCTACCACCAAATCTGTGAGGTCTAGCCACAGCTTAAGGGTTCTCGAGCCTATTTAAAAAAATATATAGATTTTTCCTAAACTTGAATCATTTGTACATATGATCATGATATCCCAAGGCCACATATGATTTTTAAAATTGATTCACCGTCTAGTTTTTGAAATATGGGGTGGCAAACATTTGGACCCTTTTACTATTGGTTCCTATGGAAAATGATGACTTTTCAAAACCTATTTGTATTTCTCACCAAGAACCCGTATATATAGATTTTTTAAAAACTGTAATATATGCTGCCTGGGAGTGTCTTCTTTGTTATAAAAGAAAAAAATATAGTTTTCACTGTTTTTTTGTGAGGGCGTTCTGAAATATATGAAATTGCAAAAATACGGATTTGTTTCAGTTAAATATAGTCACAATTGTAATTAAATCGCAAAATTAGTTCCAAATTCTATGTGAGTTTGTACAATGCATATGGAGCTCAGTGATTCAAAAACTGAAATCAGTTTTGTACCATTCATATTGATAGGGGGTGGGGGTAAACGTATGATACATAGATTGACCCAAAATTTGATCTTTAATGATTATCGTGTCCAGAAACACACCAGATATTTTTTAATTGGTATTATCACCTCCATATATTTCAAATATGCATATTTAATGATATGAGTGAATGGGAAAGACAAAATCTTTAATTATCCATATTAGGTATTAGTTCCAGAAATCGCCACTGCTGAATATATAGCGCTCAAATAGGCTCGAGAACCCTTAAACATTGATGGACTTTTCCGTGAATAACTGTATTTAGGCGAACCTACATGTATAGCCTATACATTATACATAATTATGCTCTCCTGTCCCTTTGAGGCCATCTATACCGATGTAGGCGTTCGAATGATTAATCCCGGTAGCTATGCATAATAAGCACCTTCCTTACATAATCCCTTCTCATTAGTATTGCATGTTGACAATACCTGCAGCTGGTATTAGCTAAAGCAATGATGAAGGAATTCTCTTTGGATGTTGTTTTTTTATCCCTGGAAACACTAGGATAACATTTCGATTTTGAATATCTTTTTTAGCATCTATTGTCGAATCAGGAAGGAATAAATCAATGTTTGCATGCTGTGTAGAAAATCACTTTAAACCTACATATGACCATTATTTCAAGAGAAACTCATATCTTGTGCATTTGTCCTCATGTCGATTAGCCTAGAATAAGATTGCTATGTGTGGAACATGGTCTCGATATCTATCAAATCACGTGCGCATCCCCAAATAGGCCTAGGCCTTTTTTATTTAGTCAGGGGTATGAGCTGACCCAACACTATAGTGCTATCGCTACTGTTTAAGCAGTACTGTAGAGATAGGCAGACTATCTAGTTTTATTAGGCTACCATTAGGCTAGTTGGCCTATTTTTGTTCAGTTCTTGGAATATCCGGTCTTTGCTCCATTATTTGTTTTCATGAAAATAGAAATTAGAATTTAACATTTTTATCCAACTAATTTGTATGAGTTTTTGTTTATACAAGAACAACCTATTAAAGCTTTTCTAGATCCGTTGATTATGATCGAGTCCCTCGAGGTATAGCTTAGGGTGGTCCACGAAAAACCATCATAGTTTTCCTTTAATTATTGTAGGCCTAGGCCTATAATTACAGGCGCGGCGGAATCGGGGGGGGGGGAGCAAGGGGTTGCCCCCCCCCCCCCCAATAATTATATTGGGGGCCTGCCCCCCCCCCCCCCCAATAATAATTCTGAAAAAATGCGAAAGATTTATTTGCCAAAGAATGTCACCCACAGACGCTTATGCAACGTGTACAGTGGTAAGACTAATGAAATCATAAATGATGAGATGAAAGTTGAGACATCATTCAATTCGTGTAAAAAACTAAGAGAATGAGTAAAAACCCCATGTTCTGGCTGATTCAGAATTTCATTTCTGTATAGCAATCTTCTTTCTCAATGCCTATCTGTCCCTCCCTCTCTCCCTTTCTCCCTCCTCCATCTACCTTGATACATCTTTCTCTCCTCTCACAGTATATTTCCATCTCTCTCAATCTTCTCCTCACCTTAATATGGTGGCCCAAGAGTGACATCTCACCCTTTGTCCCTCGCCTATCCTGCGCCCTTGTCATGCACCCTCATACCATGTTCTGCCCCAAACTGCTATTCTTATTCTTCAATGCCAAATAAAGTATCCTTTACCGAGAACACAATTTTGTTTCTTTTCTTACAGAAAAATCTCTCCCCATTTGTTCTTATGTTTATATATTCTAGTTCGTACAACCATTCGAACAAATAGAACCATACTTTTTTGGTCTTTGTACAATTAACCAGGAAATGATCTAGTGAGTCTTCTTCCGTACAAAAATCACATGTTGGTTTGTTTTTTATGCCAATCTCACATAATAATTTATTTGTCGTTAGGGCCCCATGCAATATTTTGTACTGCAGTACCTGCATGTAGTCTTGTTTCTGATGTACACTTGTAAGGCAAGGTAAAAATTCTCTTCCACATGATATCATTATATTGGTCATCTGATAATTTTAATATTTCCTTCCACTTAAGGAACTTTCCCCATTTGGGTTTTCTTTTCTGTATCAACATTAAATAGATGATTTTTGCTGGACACCTTGTGAGATTCAACCATTTCCCTCCTACCTGGAAGTCTATTGACCCATTACAATGTTGGGCTTCCTCGGTTCTTATTTTTGTTACCCATTCAACCGGGATTGCATTATTTTACTGCTTTAAGCTCATAGTACGATGCTACACAATCAAAAACCGTATATACCCGTGTATAAGCCCCGGCTTATATTAATTTCAAATGGTGAATTGACCCGGCTTATATTCTGGGTGGGCTTATATTCGGGGCCCGGCTTATATTACAATAATTGAAACCAGTAGGTATAACTGAAACTCATGTTCGTCATTATCTTCATTCATTACTCTGGTTTTCATGTTTTAAAGTCCAATTTAGCAAAAAAAAAACTCTACCAGAATTGTTGTCAGTTCACAACCAACCAACAACAACTGAGTTCTATATTCAAACTATCATTTATGATCCATTAAAAGCTCGTTCTGGACGATCTCTTCAGCATCTTACATTAATTAGCACTATTATCAGTAGATGAGAGTACAGGCACCCGGCTTATAAACAGGGCCCGGCTTATATCAACGTTAGGAAGTGCTAACACCCCGGCTTATAAATGGGGTGGGCTAATACACGGGGTCCGGCTTATACACGGGTATATACGGTACTTCCTTGAAGTTATCATTCGAAATAACAGAACCATCTTCATTAACTTTATCGCCAATTACATTTATCCCTCTGTCAATCCAGTGCTGCCATCTTAACATTACCCCTTTAAACTTGACATGTTAGTAAGTCCATATTCTTTCTTTGAGAATTTGACTGATTGTGGTGGGTGAGTGTTTATAATAGCATTCATTCCAGCTCTTGAAAAGTTTTTCATAAAATACACACAATCTAGGGTTATTAACTGGTTTATCCTACAGGTGAAAGCATACATGGCCATTTCCACCAATTTGACAACATATTTGGACCCCTAGACACCCCCTGAGTATCCAAAAATAATTTTTACATTTATCAGTTGATTTGTTATTTTCAACCTTATATATATTATGCGTATTAAACTGCCAAGTTTGGAACCATTCTGACTATTAGGAATTTTTTTACAGGGAGGATCGAAAATAGATCCCTTATATGAAAAAAATGCTAAAAAATAGGATGACGAATAATGGTACATATTTCTACATAAATGAGGATTTAAATTAGAAATAGATAAAACAAATATGAACATAATGTATTGAACTATTTTGTACTTGAAACTTGTCTCGACATAAGGATCATAACACCTTTTATTTGGTGAGAATATCCTAACTAGAAGAAAAGTTACAGCGAAATAACCATTCAGTAATGGTAATGATAATTGACTATTTTCACATTTTTACAACTGATCTTACTTTACACATATGTGACATATGGAAATTACCTTACCCCACAGATTTTTCTATTTGATTTTATTCAAATTAGAATTAGATTTAATTAGAGGCATCCCCTGAATGTATTAACTATCCTTGATAAAGGGCAAACGTTAGCCCAAAACGTCAGACTCCAATAAACTCAAACCGAAATCTTTTGAAAACCCTCCTGCCCCCTCCGTTCTTGGGGTAAACCCCATAAATTAAGGATTTAATTAAAATCTTTACCACTGTAATCATCAAGCGACCCTGTAATCGTCCAGCGACCCACCTCAAACCATAGCACATGATGTGCATAAAAAGACTGAAATAATATTGATATTAATCGTTATGAAACAAGAACAACCAAACATAATTATTTAAGTAGAATAATGCATAATTGCATATCAATTAGGACTCCTAGGGCCCTCAACATTGTCATCGTCAGGCAACAGGTCTCCCCTTCCCATCCATGTTACATTTTGCAGAAATATTAGAATGTGATTCAATGCTGACCACTGCCCATTATTGTTATTATTGTTATTATTAAACTTAGTGATAATTATATTTTTCTGGGAATAAGTCTACATATTATATTAGCCATGTAATCGTCAGACAACACAAGGCTACCCCACTCATGTACATGTATTTTTCTGTTTGTTATACCGTATCTGTCACCTTAAAATTTATCCCTTTGAGAAGGTTTTGTGCACAGATTATCTCAAAGTAACCTGCTATCGTGGTAAACATAAATATACAAGGTATTTACTCTATTTCTTAAAAAATAAACACTTTATTAAATATTTAGAGACTAAAAAATATTGATTTCCAACTCAAAAATTGATTTTTCTGTTTAAAAAAATGTTCTTCCCTAGGCAAAAGTGCCCTCCAAAGTGTTCCCGCAATGGATATGACTATCTAATCAGCAAAAAACAGCAATTTTGAGGGAATAAATTATTATTATGGCAATCCTATTAATTTCAAGGCTAAAAACCCAATGTTGTCAAATTGGTGGAATTGGTCATATACACAAACAGAAGCTCTTCAACGAAGGTAAAATGTATCTACTCCCAATGATGTACGATCTAAAATCGAGAATCGTGTTAGAACAAATCAACATAGGAAGCAGTGAAAGGAAAAAGGAAGAAAGAAAAATATGGTCGAACTTAGTAGAAGATATCACTGAATGTATAGACAGGCTAAGAAAAAAATGAATCACTGAAAGTAGCTTGGACATGAGAAACGAAATGATAATCGTGGCATTGGTTTGAACAATATGTCCCTTCCTATCTTTACCCCCCCCCCCCCCCATACGGGTGTGGCACGATGTATAACCAGAGTATTATCCTCGATGTAATATCATTGAAAAGCTGTCTACATGTGAAAGAAATAAAATGGATGTTGAAAAAATTTAAAAAAAAAAAAAAAAATCTTATTCTTGTATAACATAACATTTCAATTCAATTTGGGTCAAGTAAAATTATGTTTCTTTTTGTAGAAATGTTTTGACATTTTGGGTGTTTGTTACCTTGAGTGCTATCAGGATATATACCAAATGTCAAAACTATTTGATATCTCTCTGTGTTTATGTTGTCATCCTACAGATATATATTGATTTAAGTACTTTACTAAAAAATATCAAGGTAGGTCTGGAAATCATAACACAGACCTTGAATTAAATACTCCACTTACCACCATGCACCCCACCACCCTTCCCCTTCCCTGCTCCTTCTCATTCTCTCCCCTCCTCCTTATTGGCCTCTTGTTTTTCTCCCCCTCCTCCTTCTACCCCCTCTCCTTCCCCTCCTCCTTCCCCACTATGTGGGTCAGATTTTCAGAAAATGTACAATTGTCAGCTCTACACATTAAGTATCGTCTGCTAAATTAAACTGAAAAATAGCCAATACTAGGTAAATTCGAGTATATTCGGCATTGCATTGATTCTAGCAATCTGTTTGGTTAGCTTGAACTGTATTTTGAACTTTATTTTCGTCTGAAATATGGGTTATTTGAGAAGATTGGTGAAAGTGAATTCTGAAAATCTGACCCATGTATTGTACATGTTACACATCCCTCCATCCACCATCCTCCATCCACATCCATACCCTACACCCATTCATCTCCCTTCCTTCTCCGGGCCTTCCTCCACCTCCTCCCGTGGAGAGAGGACAGAGGGATTTCTGTATTTAAATGTTTTGATTTTTGCAGGGTTTTTAGCACCCTTAGTCTTATCAATCTATGTACCAATTTCAGGACATTGTATAAATATATTTTTGCGTTTTAAAGGTCTTCATATGGAGTATACTTAGTTAATTTACTGGTAATTGAACATCAAGAAATATTGCAAACCTTTTTTTCAAAATAAAAATATCAAACTTAAAATATAGAAATACTTATAAGATGTCTTACTGTATTCACTCATTGGAATCGGCTTGGTGTCATCTTTTCAAATATGTACACAATTCATTGAATAAAGATATAGGAAATAAAATGTTTAACATTGTGACTCATTGCCCTGAAACACATCACATATATATATAGTACCGGTATTAAAGGTATGCAAGGAATTGGACTAGAAACATTTTAATGTGACAAAACTTTCCTCTCAAAAGGGGAAAGGCAAAAGGGGAGAGTTGAGGGATGAGAAATGAGGGACAAGAGCTAGGTGAAAGATGAGGGACGAGAGGTGAGAAATGAGGGACAGGGGTGAGATATGAGGGACAAGAGGGGAGAGATGAGGGATGAGAGATGAGGGACGACAGGCAAAAGATGAGGAAGGAGAGGGGAGAGATGAGGGATATGAGAGATAAGAGACAAGAGGCAAGAGGGCCCTTCACTTTATTGAGGTATAACAAATGGATTAGAACTAATCTGGATATTCATATGGATGATCTAGATTATTATGAAACTTCATTTTGGTTTGCTGCTGTGAATACTCTAAATACATTGTGACGTGTTCCAGGAAAATGAGTCACAAGTCGCAAAATTGATATATTCCAAAAGGATTTAATTACAAGATCTCTTTAGTGGAATGTTCTGATTTTTGCAGGGTTCAGCGCTTTAAGAGTTATTAATGTATGTACCGAATTGCAAGACAGTGTATTAAATAATTATATCCTTGCCTTACTTTAAGATAAAGTATACCACATTACAACCTATAGGCCTATAAGAGTGGTTCATAAGTGGTCTTGTATATTGAGTATATTGTTTATTATTTGGTTGACTGACCTAAACTGTATTTGTATGGTTTTTCTGGTGACGTGATTATAGAGATTTTTGTGTAATGATGTAAACAAATAGTGACTTTTTTGGACTCTGTGTATGGATGCACGGCGTCAATGATCATCTAAATCCAATCACCTTTCTCAACTCATTAATATGCTTTACCTTATACCCAAAATGGAAAAAAGTTTACATGTATAATATTTGTGTCGTATTTGAATGATTGACTATTTGACTATGATTTAATTGCGTAATTAATTTGACTAGTGATTGTACGATTTCATGAAATAATTTGTATTACTATTATTTAATTATGTTTATATAGGCTGAAAATGTTGTACTTGGTACATGAGCTTATGAATAAAAAAACAAACAAACAAAGAGTTATTTATGGTAGTATAGGCATATACTAAGGGTGCCCGATTTCCTGATAAGGTATTGGTTGTAGGTGAAATATTTAGATTCTATTATACTATTGGAGGGTAATGCAAAGTCACCCTCTATCCCCCCCAAAAAAGAAAACCCCCGAAACCCTACCTCCCTCCAAAAAGAGGTCCCCCCCCCCCCCCCCCCCCAATATTTTATCTGTTCCGCCGCGCCTGATAATGTATATGCCTAGCTAGGCTAGTTTATAGGTTATAAAGGTTTATAAGTTAGGCCTATAGAAGTATAGGCCTAAACTTAGCTAAACTTAAATTGTGTAGCTTTGTGTAGGCCAAGTTGCGCGATGGCTTTCTCAACCTCAAGCTAACACAGAAAGTTTTGATTTTTATATACGATCTGTGATCTCTAATTTTCTTTGGAAATTTCTTCAAACATAGCCCGCATTGGCTTCCGCATCCACAGAGTGGATTCAAAATAACGATAGAGGGAATGCATGTACAGGGGTTATCTTTGTTTTAACAGCATTCAACAAGCTAACATTTCGCGCGAAAATGCACTGAGTGACAAGTAGCGCCACCGGTGACACGGACTCACACTACGCGGCAGAAACGAAAATGGCGGCAGCTTTATGTAAGCTGAAATTTGATTGGTTGTAAAACCCACGTGACGGGATAGTATATATAACCGTGACCCCGTTTCGGCGGTTATGGTAGCGTCGGTTTATTCTGTAAGGATTAGACAAAGACAGAAACATGGTTTGTATCCAATCGAATTCTCTACGATAAATTAATCATCGGTACAGATGGACATCGTTTTCTGAAACTACATACATTTATGTACATGCTGCCGAAATTTTAGAAATGAACTCGTAGTTTAAAGCATATATTTTGCAAATTGTTTTCAGGCTGGTGGTAAAGCTGGAAAAGATTCCGGAAAGGCGAAGGCGAAGGCAGTTTCTCGTTCGGCGCGCGCCGGATTACAGGTAAGAAAGCACAATTATTATCTTGTGAACATAGTCTTTTGTATTTTAGGAATGATCTTCTATCTGTTTACGAATGTTTTCCTGTAAGTTGCTTTGAAATTGGGCAGAAATGACGGAGTAAATTGCCATTGTTTACATTCTGCAGTTCCCTGTCGGCCGTATTCACAGACATTTGAAGAACCGAACAACGAGTCACGGTCGTGTTGGAGCCACAGCTGCAGTTTACAGCGCTGCGATCTTGGAATATTTGACTGCTGAGGTTAGTAAATCTTTCATTGCGCTAGTTGTGGTGTTCTTTTCGTCTGGAACGGCCCTGATATTGATTGCGATCCTTGATGAATGCTTGGCCTTACATCAGAAACGCCCTCCCTAACCCAAACAAACCGCTTCGGAGACTAATGACTATTTGGAAATGCACACGCATTGTTACTCGCTGAGGATTGCCGATCACAAACTCCTCGGATGAGCCTGTATTTCTTTAACAAGTGATCTTCCATTGAAAGTTACTCACAGTTATGATGTGTATCCTTTAAAATCAACATAAATGCTTAGTGAGTTTGAAAGTGGCGGCAACTCGGCCATATTTGCGCGCCATTTCGCCACCTGTCTAAAAACATCCGGTGAGTTTTTGGGACACCAATTTCTAGGGGCCTGTCAATGAAATATGGCTCGTCTTACTGTTTTATTGAAATATAAACACCCCTGTATTGAGTTTATAATCTCAATTAAATCTACTGTGTGTAAGTTATTGTGTTTTGAAAAAACCTCCGATTGCATCAGTTCACCCTGTAATTGCCGGTCCCTATTTGTATTACGGTACCACCATATAGCCATAGGCAAACGGGCCTTTTCAAAATTCATTTATTCTGGGTGGTAACAAAGCCTCTAGTTTACAGACAAGTCCTAACGTTAGCTATATCGCATGAGCCATCGATTCGCAACGCATGATCTCGCAGGCCCACACGCTTTTCTGAGCATAATGCTTTTGATGCACTGCTAGAGGCCGAGCGCAAGCAAACCCAGCTGTGCTGCACGATTATGCAATCGATTCAAATTTGTGCAGAAAGCAGCGCAGCTCGAAGATGAGAAAATAGCGAGTTAAATACAACATGATTTACTCATAGGACCCGGCCTATCTTTCTCAGTCACACTTTCGACGTTTCGTGTGAATTTAGCGTGCTGTCGTTCCTCCCATTTAAACCTTGACGGTACCAGTTTGGTTGCATACTTCCCTTCCCTAGGCCTTAGTACAATTATTGAATATAAGTATAAATATAATAGATTCGGGAGCGGTATGAATGTTTGATTTGCACGGCCATGGCCCGATGGTGTGGTGCCCGATATAAATGTTTTAGTGCATTATTTAGTGAAAATTGCTCTTTATCTTTAAAGAAGGGAATTTAAGCAGTAAAAGCCCGGAAAACCTTTCAATACCAATAGGAATATTTTGAAAACCATTATCATTTTCAAGAGAAGGATTGCGATTTATTTCATTCCCAAAATATCGGATAACTTTTTTTACTTTTGACCTCATTGTCCCTTGTCTATAACCAAATAGTGCCAAGAAGGACACAAGCAGAAGGCATTAATTTTTAAGTCCACCATACCATACAGAAAAGGTCCCAAGTGTGTTAGGCCCCCGCGATTTGGAACAAATTGCCTGTCCAGTACAAATCTAAAACGTGGGACAAAATAAAATCAACGTAAAATCAGATCATTGGTTGGAGATATAAGGCATATGCAAATGTGATGAGAGTTGTAGGTATGGTGTATTCACCATGAAAATGTAGTATGAAAACATTCAAAGAACTATGAATGGGTGTTAGAGAAGGGGGATGTTTTTCTAAAACAATTAACTGGGGAATTTGTTCATTGTTTTTAAAGCGGCGCGAAATACTAAGATATGTGTTGAAAGATGGTATTCAACGGTC
This sequence comes from Sthenelais limicola, assembly GCA_942159475.1. Taxonomy (NCBI): domain Eukaryota; kingdom Metazoa; phylum Annelida; class Polychaeta; order Phyllodocida; family Sigalionidae; genus Sthenelais; species Sthenelais limicola. Next base: position 106,309,327 of record OW804096.1, on the reverse strand, counting down.
GTATGTCAGTAGTGAAATAGTTTGTGAGACGTAAGATAATAAGGCAACAGGAATGAAGAAATTCCTTGTATTGACGTCCTGCCGGAGTAAAATAGTAATAGTTTCCAGAAAGTCAGATATCAGGAAGAATTCGAATCTATGACCGCCGTGGTTCACGCGCCCAAAACATTTTGAATGAAGTATGTATTTAATATTATATTAATGCTATTAATATAATACACTGGTGTTTGGCTTAAATATGAATTGGCCGGGCCAATAATGCCTTTAAAAGTTCAAAATATATGATCACTATTGATGATTAAAGTACGACATTGTTTATTGCCATTGTTAGAGAACCAGCAATAGAAACCACTCTCCCAACTTTGTTCTTCCAATATAGTGCATAACCTCATATTTGAGTATAATCGCACTGGCAAGCTGAAACTGTAAGGCCTTAAAACAAATTATCTTTGTTTCCGGTAATCTGATGGTTAAAATTTAGGTCTAGATTTTTTATAATTATTTTTAGCTGACGTCGTTATAGGACCCAAAGTATTTATTTTTTTACTTTTTATTATACTTTATTTTGGGTCAGTAGGGACCGTTTAATATTTTTTTCAAATGCCATAAAACACGGCGGCAATTTGATTTTCGTCGCCAGAAAAACCGAAACAGAGATTAACTATTTCAGGCCTAATGGAATACAATCCGCAGTTTCTAAATAAAGGTTATACAGTACATGCATTTTATCTGTTGCATCTAATGATATTGTATGTGATACTGATTGAATGACCTTAGGTAACTGGTGATTGTCGTATAATTCTGCTCCTGCTATGATTTGGCGATGTACTATTTTCCCACAAACAGTTGGGCACACTGCAGGGACCCCTTTGTAGCAATTGGTGTTGAATTGTATAAAACCTGAACATTTATTTTCACAGGTTCTCGAGTTAGCAGGCAACGCCAGTAAAGATTTGAAGGTGAAACGTATCACACCTCGTCACTTGCAGCTTGCCATCCGTGGAGATGAGGAGTTGGATTCTCTCATTAAAGCAACCATTGCTGGTGGTGGTAAGTTGTCTTATCTACTTTATGTATATTTTTCATTTCGCTGTAAAGCGTCATTGTTAATTTTTGTTAAAGAATAACTAAGGAAGCAATTATTTCACCATTATCTAATTAAACATATTGACAGAACATTCTGCTTCCAATCAGGAATGCATCTTGCCAATTTCTTGCATTTTCTCAGGCCAGTTCTTCAGATTTCGTGTATAAAAATTTGCAATTCTCTCTTTTCCAGGTGTCATTCCACATATCCACAAATCTCTGATCGGCAAGAAGGGATCTCAAAAGGCTACATAAAGACTTCGATCATGGATGAAAGAGTTCAGTGGCGGGCCGTCTCATCATTCCTTGATCCATCAATTCGCTATCCATAGGCCTATTCATTGCAACCAAACAATCCACAGACTCTTAGACTGGAATACTTCACGTCTTCATGTTACAGATAAAAAGAATATTTCTGGCTTTGTCTACATGGTGTATTGTAGATTATTATGGTGTGCTAATTGGCCGTTTGAAAAAAAAAATGTATTTAGCATTTTTGTCACTGCCTCATTTCGATTGAAGCATGTATGTAAGGAGCCGAATGAGTGTGTAGGTTTACCTCTATATACAGAATAAATGTATTGTAAACTATGTATGGTAGAACATTGAAGCTGATCGGTTGATCATTATTAGATTAGTTTTTTTAACACAAATGCAGGTTTTTATTACAGTACACAGTTGATAAAGAATCAGAAAGACAATAAAACGTTTTATCCAGAGTAGTATTTGTGTTGAGCAATATTTCTTTTTTTTTTTTTATTTCGTTAAAGGCCAATATAATATTTAATACATTACAAAATACGCTCTGTCCGTCACGGATGGTTCTCAGGCGTTGCCTGGTAACCATTGCTATTGAACCTACTGTATAATGTAGGTACTAAACAGTGCCCCATATAATCTCAACGAATCAGTAAGCCTTGAGTCCAATTCTGACAATTAATTCCAAGGTTAGCCTTGAAGATTATCGCTTTATTTTGAGGATCTCGTGGTTCCCACGTTAGTAATTTTATTAGGTTTTTGCCTAACACATCAGTCATTTCAAACTGGTATCTGTCTCGGTCTTGGCCAAACATAATTTTTACAATCAATGACATGCTTCGAATCGTTCAGACAATAGATTCTTTCCTTTTTACAAGTGGAATTTTGCCCGAATTATTCCTTGTGCTCGAGGGTCAGTTCAGTAGTTTAAAAACAATTTGGATTGCTAACGACTTAATTTTGGTGCTATTTCGTCAATTTTTATGTTGACTGGGCCGCGGGAACCATAGATTTTTTTTATCCAATATGAATGCTTTGAAATTTTCGAAGTTCCTTAGTCGCCTACATTGTTATCGGTACGAGTCATTGCTTGAGGCTAAAAGGGAGACAATCTGATTATGTACGCAGGTGAAGGAAAAAAATAGCTTCTGGGACCCCACACCTCATGGAAAGCTTCATGCTCATCACTTGCCAGAAAAAAGCAACTATATATTGTGAGATTATAATTATCTAGATGTGATTGGTGTATGTTTGATTTATTTAGAAATGTGATGAGTGCTTATGGCCTTGGTTTCATTAGAAAATCGAGAAAATAATCCTAAAACCAATGACTTACGAGGAATGCTCGATTAGGCAAAGCTATTTATATATATATGATTTTCGAGCCTCGATAATTATTGTAAAGTACCCCCAGAATACACCATTCATCATTGACACCTTTTTTTGATTCTCGGGGAACATGCCAACTGACCCTCGAGCACTTTTAGATGAGCGTGGTTTTGCCTTGGCATGAAAGGATCGAAATAGTTCGTTTTATATCATACAGATGGCGCCACAAGCGATAATCGCATCGAAAGCAGACAAGCTTTTGTCGTCCAAGTAACAGGATTTGAATAGGAAATATTCGTTTTCACAAATTCCGACCTATAACAATTCTATGATGGGGCATAATACATCTATTGCAGGCGACTTCCACTAATATTCCTCAAGCGTAATTTTGTAACCATTATTTATCAAAATCATTACCGTATCGGGTGTTAGTTTTTCCCAGGTCATAGCACCCCTGATCTAAATCTAGCATTATCTTGGTTATTAACATGACAGAAGAGAACGAACTCTGAATACCTATTTACATTTAGACCAGTTATGTTTTGATGGGATTATTTTATAATGATCATTAAATTTCGTATTTCTTTCTTAAAATCATTATAAGTCATTAAAAAAATGGACAACCCAGCACCTAGCTTGACTCCATTGATCTAGCCGCCATCCTGGTTGAAAATAAATACAATTCAGATTGAACACAACAGTATACCTTGGTATGGTTTTAATCATCACCAGTGAAAAGGTGTTCATTTATTAAAATTGAGAAAATAATCCTACACCCAATAACAAATAACTTACGAGGAATGCTAGATTTCAATGACATTTATTATTTTTGTGAAATTTCACATTGCAGGTTAACTAGGTCCATACACTATCACTCTTAAAGAAATAATAAAATTGCCTGTCATTCCGAAATTTATCTCAGTTGTCTCAACAAAAATGTTGACAAGGACAATTACACGTGTATAATGAAACAAATAAAGATGCGAGACCATAAGCACATTCATCACATTTCTAAATAAATCAAACATACACCAATCGCATCTAGATCCTTATGATGATCTCACAAAAGCACTGTAATAGAGATATACAACAATAAATAAGGAAATATAAATATGTAAATGAAAGGAAACAAAATTGTTTTCGCCATAAAACTGACTAAAACTTAAGTTACACCATCTCTTGAAATGCTGCCTTGCATTTTTGTTGAGTATACAAAATGATCATACCTATTTTAAAACAAATTAACAGAAAGATATTTTTCGAAATCAACTGATTGGTTATATTTCAATGCTGCTAGTTGATATTAAAATGCTCTGCTTGAGAATTAGGTGGCATGATCATTTATTGTCGTTTTAGTTATTCATAATGCTCAGTACAAGTATATGTAATGTTAATAGGTCCACATATGTAATACTTGAAACAAGTTATTGTTGAAAGAATACCAATAAATTATTTTTAATATTTTGGATAGTCGCCGCCAAGAACGTATCACGACAATAATTCAACGCACTGTCAATCATTGCAAGATAAATTGTACTAACCAGAACAATAACTAGTAATATTAACTTCGATCAAAGCCATGCATGTGAGCGCATAAGAGATATGCACAAAACATTAGTTGTCAACAAGAAGTAACTTTATTTACATGATTAGTTTTCACTCAGCTACTTGGCAATCGATTCCAACCGTTTTCATCACATTTCCATCTCATCTTCGCGAGTTCAGAACTGTAGCTGGGATATATTTACAAGTTATCACTGGTAGAAAAATGTGTGCAATTAATGACTAGTTGTTATCATTGGACTTTGAGCCCGTCCTTAAATAGTGATCTAACTCATCTGGTTTTAAAGCTAATCACGTTCTTGATTGAAGGTTAACAAAAGGACAAAAACGACTGTCCAGCGATGTAGCTGAGATCAATGTATGTCCACTGATCACTTCAGATGATTTGTCCGGACATGCCCTATCATGGGTGGAAAAACGATTGTAAATATTAACTTATTCATACTAATTTAGGCAATTATTAACCACCGATGTATTTTCCCAACCATAATTAACAGCCACATGCTGGCTTAGTATAGAACAATAAGGTGGTCCAGTCACATTAAATTAAATAATAAACATTATTCTAGTCTAGTGATTAATCTTTGGCAGTAACGTTAGTCTGGTTGTTGTCTGTATGTGTTTGACACGCAACATTCTTTATACATTACAAGATGGGGGTGTTATTAATTGGGGGTCGCATTGGAATGATTGGTGCGCTATTCTAAATCTACAAAAAGAAAAAAAACTCAGTCATAGTAGGACTGGGAGATTGATTGCACATACGCTCTGGTAGATTATATTTTTCATACATATCGAGGAATATGACAGTCCCTGAGGTGTTGGTGCGGTATAGTTTTCATTTTAAGTCCATTATAAATAACTATTAAATATGCCAATATACATCGGTTCTTGAGGTTATTCCGAAACACATCTGACCAATGTTTATTTCGTTTAAGAGCCTCAGATACACACATAAGGTATGAAAGGAACAGTAGTGATGCTATCACCATCGTTGGTATGGACTGACTGAGACGTTATCCACTGAATTGGCTGAACTGGTTGCTTGAAGCACCTGGAAATTGTTGTGATTGTTGTTTCCCTGGTCCTGGGTACAACTGTCGGTGGTGCTGTTGCGGATACATTTGCTGGTGTTCAGAATTAGGAGGCTGTTGGTTAGGATACATAGGTTGGGACTGCATCGCAGTTTCACTGCCTTGTGCTGGTTGATTTGCATACATCTGGCCCTGATGTGTATTAGATACATTGGGGGCCTGCAACAGTGAACTGGTGTGACCTAAGGGTACCTGACTGTTCATGACTTGCTGCCGCTGCTGCTGTTGTTGCATCTGTTGTTGCTGCTGCTGTTGCTGTTGTTGCTCTGATCTACCAAGTTGATTATCTTGACTATTTGGAGTTGATGGCTGAGCAGGTGGGATTGGCGTAATAGTTCGGCAACCTTGAGATACATTAGGGAATGGTTGTTGTTGATTCAGCTGCTGCTGTTTCCCACCAAGAATTTGTTGCTGGTGTCCTGGTGTTTCAGGAAGCAGCTGGCTTAACTGGTGAGGGTTTATATTTAGATTATGGGATTGGCTTATATGGGACATTTGACGGTTCATTTGGTGCTGTTGATCTATTTGATTTCGCTGTAGGCTAATATGCTGTTGTACCTCGTTCATGCTCGGTAGTTGGCAACCAGCTTGAGCTTGATTTAGTCTATTTAAATTAGAGGGGGTTATCTGCTGTTTTTGAGAACTCACTGGTTGTTGCTGCTTACTCAGTTGATTTGGCTGGTTTACATGTGACCGCTGATTTATATCCGGCAAACTGGGTGAGGATTGAGGAGTGCTAGCTTGAGAATTGCTATTTATATTATGCTGCCGAAGGTCCATCTGAGGATGTTGTTGGTTAGAAACAGATGGGTTCATTTCTTGTTTCTGTTGGCTAATTTGATGATGATTCATTTGATGTGGTTGGCCAAGGTTTTGTGAATGCTGCTGACTATTCTGGAGCTGTTGATTTCGTACATGGTTAGAAACAGATGGGTTCATTTCTTGTTTCTGTTGGCTAATTTGATGTTGATTCATTTGATGTGGTTGGCCAAGGTTTTGTGAATGCTGCTGACTATTCTGGAGCTGTTGATTTCGTACATGGTTAGAAACAGATGGGTTCATTTCTTGTTTCTGTTGGCTAATTTGATGTTGATTCATTTGATGTGGTTGGCCAAGGTTTTGTGAATGCTGCTGACTATTCTGGAGCTGTTGATTTCGTACCTGGTCCTGTGAAGTCTGATTGTGAATGCCCTGATTTGCCTGCTGTTGTCTCACCTTCCCATGGTTTAACAGTCCTTGTGTTTGCTCTTCGTTAAACTGTTGCTGACTACTTAATACTTGTGACTGGGCGCCTTGTGTTGACTGAGTAAAGTTAGGTTGCTGTTCTTGACAAAAAGGATCTTGCCTCGGCTGCTGATTCACTTGATTTTCAGAGTTTTGCTGGTTTGCTGGATTAGAAGCTTGGGTTCTCTGCGGTAGACTTTGCCGTTGGGTATATTGGGTATGGTTATGAGCTGTGTGTTGATTGCGGTAATGCTGCTGCTGATTTATTTGGTGCTGCTGCATGTGGTTAAATTGTTGCTGCAAGTGTGGCTGGCTAACCGGAGGCTGAGAATCCTTCCTTTGACTATGTGTTGCAGGAATTTGCTGTTGATGGTGATGTATATTCTGTTGAACAGGATCTTGTGGATTCATGACACTACCCTGGTTCGCAAAAGACGTATTCTGCTGGGAATTATGTGCAGACGCTTGAGGCCCTCTGTAATACTGTGGCTGCATATCTGTCATATTGAATGAAGGATTGTGATAATGACCAGAATGGACACTCTGCTGATTGTTTTGTTGCATACCTTGAGGTTGTTGCATATTATAGGGCTGCTGATATCCAAAGTTATTCTGACCAGAAGGCCACCGATTCTGGGCTCCATGTGATGAATGACCTCCTTGCATGAACTGCTGCTGCTGCTGAGCATTTGGGCCAGTTGTTCCAGTGTAATTCTGTTGAGTCGGCGGTCTTGTCATATTGCCATAGTTACCCATGTTCTGTTGATAGTAACCAGTCTGACTATTGAAGTTGCCAGCATAAGGAGGCATTCTTGGAAGATTTTGTCCCTGGCTTATAGAATGCATATGAGGATTATTATTATGATTATTATCATGGAGTAGGCCCCCTTGATTAATATTTGATTGTATTTGATTAGTACCTGGCATTGAAGGAACTTTAATTTTTGGTTTTCGGCCCCTTTTCTTGGGTACCTTTACTTCATCTCCTGATTTCCTAACTTTATTTTTGTCTTCTGGACTCCGTGACATATAGCCAGGAAGAGCTGTCATGATTCCTGGTGGTACACCTCCAGCAAAGTTTTGTATGAGCTGATTAACGTTAGTGTCTTCCATTCCGCCTGGAACCATTGAATTGATCTTGGGAGCCAATGGATTCTCACACTGAAAACCCTCATTTCCGTAAGGAGTTATGCCAAGGCCAAATTTCGCATCCCCCATCTTTTCCATCTCTTCCATCTCTTTGGCCTGTTTCTTGGCTTCCCTCTTTTCCCGCCACATTTCCGACTTTTTTAAAATTTCCTCAAATCCATGATTCTTGGAATTGAGATTTTTGTGCTGATAGAAAACAAGTGATATTCGTGTGGGCTCATATCTGTTAGGCTTTTTGGTAGCAGTAGTAGCGTGTAACTCACGTTTAGCACACTCGAATAAGACAGCACCATGTGTTAGAGCAATAGCAACACCCCCTACCGCCTGATCTTTAAACAAATGGGTATTATCTGTAATAATTTCTGTCTCATCCAATGGGCTATCAGTGACATTACTTAAAGGATTAGTCTGTTGAAAGTCTTGGTTCCCCAACATAGCACCAAACCGTTGATATTGTGAGTTCATCGGTTGCAGTTGTTGACTGAACGGGAAATGATTATTGAAACCATTAGGACCAGGGGTAGACATGGTTTGAGTGTTCATATATGCCTGATCATTACCAAGGTCTGAAGGTGGAGTTGGTACAGGTCCTTGAGGCATGTTCGGTTGATGTTGAAACTGAGATAAAGTGAAATTAGGTTTCTGATCCTGAACTTGATTATTTTGGACCATCGGGAATTGTCGATGATTATTGAGATTAATCTGATTTGTATTGGTGGCCATTCCCTGAGTATATGTCACATTCGGAGTACCAGTATTTCCAGATGGTTGTCCAGGCTGAGGAAGGATGTTCTGTGGTACTTGTTGTTCAAAGTTCTGTCCAGGGTTCTGTATATGGGTTGTCGGTAAACCTGTGGTGTGGTGTGCCTTTTCTGAACCATTTGCTGAGAAGCTTTGCGTTTTATTCTCTGAGATTTGATTTTGTACTTGAGTCGATAGCTCATTACCATTACTATGTTCATTATCCTTAAGTACACTGTTTTCCATTTGTTTCTCTGTGTCGGTTGGCAGGATTATTTCATTGGGAACTACTGCCTTGGCAGAACCTTCAAAGTCTGGAGGTGTTGGAGCTAACTTCATATTTGCAGCTGCTGAAGATTCCAATGTAGCAGAAGGCGGGTTAGATAATGCAGAGGTATCCGACATGGTGGAAGTCACAACTTGATTATGTGCAGAAGCATCATTTGGGCCAGAAGACGTTTGGATAAGGTCCTGTTTATTATTTCCTATAATACTGTTATCATTTGATTGCGTATTAGGTGATAATGTATTGGAGCAAATACTTTCCCGGGATTTTTTAATATTCTGAACAGTTTGGGTCTCATTCAATTGTGAAGCTGAATGAATATCTTTCGTATTAGTTGGCAAGGTGTGTTTATCGATGGGGTTTTGTCTTTCATTCTGTCCTTGCTGCTGCATACAAAGCATTGGATTTCGTTGATTGTTTTGAAAATGCATTACTTGATTATATGTTGGAGGTGGTCTATTTGGGTAAACAGTCGGTGCTGTAGAACCAGTGCGTTGCGGATCATTTTGGTTGCAATAGTCATTTGAATGTTGAGCATTGTTCATAGGAGGTTGTGGATATGGATGCAGTCGCCGAGTCATTTCATACGGGTTCATACCAGCAGGAGATTCCATCATACCATTCATAGGTTTCATCTGTTCGACCATACGCATACGATCCTGTGGTAAATAATTCATAGGAACACCGCTTGATGCACCTTCTTGATTTAAGATTGTCCCATGATTTCCAACTTGATGAGACATATCTAACCTTTTGGCAGTACCCCTACCCCTACCCCTACCCCTTCCCCTCCCTCTTCCACCTTTAAGGAGAGGAGAATCGGGGTTGCCTGTGCTACTAGGAGAACTGGAGGTCTGGCGTGACAAAGGTGAATTGGGATTGAATTTCGATTTTCTGCCTCTTTTGTTTTCTATAGATTTGCCCATTTCTAATAGTCTCCTCTTCCTTTGTGACAAAAGAGGGGTTTTTCGTAAACGGATTTTTTGCGAATACTTTGTCAGACAGTCAAGCGTCCCATTTAAAATCTTCTGTTGTACTCCTTCAGCACTGCCATCTTCATCAGTTTGATCCAGAACGTAGAGTGGAAGGACATGCAGTTGTTCGTCATCGGGGGGTCCAAGTCCTCGGTGTTTGGTAAGTGTTACCACCTGGAATATTAATAGAGCATAAGATGATAACTTAAATAATGTAAGTTATACATCAAGAGACATTGGAGCAACATTGGAATCTATACACAGATAAAAAAATTAATTAATCTAAAACATTTTGGTACTTACAAATATTAGTTTAGACACTAACTCTAGGGGACAAAAGAAAAAAACTTACTAAAGGGAGGATCGATTAGCTTTTCACATACCATTTACCTAAATTTCGTTGGCAATACATGATGATAGCAAAATTGTTTACCATTGTGCATCCATTGTTCATGTTGTGGAGATCTTTGTGAGCGTGTGCACAAAAATCCATACAAGTGGTGACCCCCGAGAAGGGGCGGCCAGGACGAAGACCTAAACGACAAGCTTCACCAGATTCTTCATAGAATGTCTAAATCAGAAGCAAGAGAGGAAGAGGAGCCGAGGTAAGAACATTTCACATACAAGTTAAATAAATGTGCAGCTGACAGTATGGAGATATAAACATCTCTTAGGGTCTGTGTTTAACATATTATCGCTTAAACAGTTTTTGTTGGGCATTTATGGCCTATTTCATTCCCTACATACAGTCAGATTCCGTTTTGCCGACCTGTTGAGGTCATTTTGAAACCGAACAGAGGGCCATTTGCTAATAATTATACACGTAAATGATTACCGAGGTAACACACTACACAAAGAGCTAATACCCGAATCGCCTCGGGGAGGGTGAGCAGAGACACGGGACAATAGACTAAAAAGACTCGGTGAACCGAATTTTTATTTATTTCTGTTCATATATTATTATTTCTCGCTTTGATATTTAACAATTAGCGGCTATAAAAATTGAAGCTCCGCCCGAGAGAGAAGGTATATAACTTTTGTGTCATTTATTGTCAGCTTATTACCCTCACCATCGTCGCAATACACCCACACTTAATGATTATTCATACAAATAATCAGCTAAACATATGTACAGGATTAGCATCTTACCATGTTTTTAAATGATTCAGGCGCGACTGTCTGATAAAGTGGAGCAAGGTCTGTAACCAAGTGTTGGAGGTAATTCTCCAGAATAGGTTCCTGTTAAAACATAGAAAGAAATACCCGTTACTACCTTTTATCATACCTTTGGGAGAGTTGGTATGATACGCCCATAGGCTTAAGCACTGCGCCTCGTATTGAAAAATGCGGGCAATAAAGAGCCCGTCTTGCCCGCATTTTTTCCATATTGCCCGCATATATGATAGTTCCATCGTTTGTTTGTATTTATTTTTATTTCAACTAATATTCCGCCGAAAAAAATAAACAAACGATATCTTACATGGATAAAGGCATGTCAAGGGAAAAAAATGAGTCAATCATTTTGTCAATTGAGCATATGACCTATAAAAACGGCCGACGAAAGCCTGGCTGACGGCCAACGTAGCCTACACCGTAGGCCTATAGATCTAGGCCTATGGACATCGCACAGCTAACAGGAGGTTAGGACATAAAGACATTATGGGTAATTCAATAATTGCAGAATAGTCAGAATTATAGATATGTAGCCAATATAAATATAAAATAGCCCATGTGAACTTGGGACAAGGGGCTACAATGCAGGTGACTGTGGGACTAGGGGCTACAATGCAGCCAACAGACAAAAAAATGATTGGTGTAAATAGCAATTTAAAGTAAAAGTAAATCTATTTTCAGCCATATATCTTACGTAAAGATTTAAGGAACAGAGCAATAACTGTCCATCTTAACAGTGAATCTCGCCTAGGCACGTCTTGAATGGGTTGAGTTTATAAGAAGGAGCAATATATTTTGGAGACCCACCTCAGATTCCTCCTTGAGTTTGAACTTTCTTGGTGTATAACTTCGGGCATATTTACACCCATTGAAGTACATAGACCACGAACATCCAAACGAGAAGGATGCTCCGCTTGTCTCTCCATCCCAGCCTTGGCACGCACACATTCTCCTAAAAGATTATTATTGGACTTATAACCAGCTGAGTGAGGTTCAGACTTCATATGAGGAATCAACATTTATCAAATTAATCCCGACTAGTTGTTGTCCAGCAGATATGCAAAGATCCAATAGGAAAGTGAACCACATAACCAATTGTATCTACAGTATGAGTAATTTCCTAGAATATTACAAGGTCTTCACAACTAGTTACAACTATTTATAATTGTTTCATATACTTATATTGAACCACAATATTAGTCTAGCTACATTTTCTATTAGAAGGACAATCTTCTGGCTTCCCTGAGCCTAAACTATTTTCTATTTGAAGGGGAATTTGCACATACTCTTCATTTATTCCACATCTTCTTTCTGTCTCTAAGCCGGATGTTGCAACTGTCCTGACCAGGTAGTCATATAGCTGTGAAGCCCGACTCTCTGGTACGCCTTCCCATAAGACTAAGCCAATAACAATGACTGCAGACTCACAGACATGGCCAGGACGTGAGCGACAGATGCACAAAAGTTTTTCTTCTGGACCCGATCGGCGTATGACCTGTAGGGAAAAGAGAGACGAATTAGATATGTATGCAACAAGATAATGATGCATAAGAATACCATACCAGTCTACTAGCATTGTTTGAATAAATGCGACTTCAGGAGAATTTTCTTTCACATTCATTTGTTATATCATGGCAGACAAGGCCACCATTTCTCATTGACCCACAACCCAGTACAAGAGACAGAAGGATCTAGCATTCATAATCATGTAGTCATTTTCTTTCAACTAGTTTCCATTATCGTATCTTACTAAGAACTATAGTTCCACAATTGGAGCAACTCGTATAAATTGTCACAGATGTTTATTTGTACAATCAATTATTTCCATTTTCATTTCAAGGGCACCATGGAAGATCTATTTGTAGAAGGGGCTGGTCCGATTTTGTATGCTGTGTGTCTGAATAAAAGTTGTTAATAATAATATTCTCCTAAAACAGAATAGGTCATATAAGTCCTGTTGTCGGAACCCTTTTTTCTTTCATACTGTGGGTCTCCGCGCTTTTGGACTGACGGAACTCAAGACTTTTCAAGACCTTTCCAGTCCCATTTTAGTGATTTTCAAGGCTGATATCAATGATTTTTTTAAAACCGTAATGACGTCCCAAGGGGTTGTAGTTATTGTTTTCATATGCCAATCATGTATTTAACAAGTTTTATATTCAGATTTTATATAAATAACCGTTTTTCAACTTTTACTGTGTAAGTCATTTACTGTAAGGTTTGAGTGGGGTGAGGTGAGGTGAGGTGAAAGTGTACATCGAGAAACAGAGTATCTTCGAAAATTTCAAGGCCATTTAATAGATTCCAACAGAATTCATGGTCCATAAAATGATTTTCCAGGCCCTTCGACCAAAATGCCCATTGTCCAGGCCTTGAATCATTTTTCCAAATTCAAGGCTTTATCAGCTTTTCAGGCCCCGCGGAGACCCTGTGTAAACGAAAAGAGAGCCTGGAAAATTTCCTATGCAAATAATATTGTTCTAAAAATGTATTTAAACCCACATTTGAAGCAGGTGTAATGTTTTTTGGCATTAAGAAACACAATTTGCACTCTAGCTCACGTGAATCTCTAGCCATGTTTTCTTACCCATTTTGCAATAGGACATCCATTTGCGCCCTTTCCTTCCTTCCCAGTGTAGATGACCTTCTCTAAACGAATCTGTTTGCCCTGAAATCCGGTTCTCTCTTCCAATCGTTGACGCATCATGGCAATACTCTTGGCAGATCCCAGATGAGTATAATAAGGACCATGTTTCGAGTCATCATGGGGTTCTAATAAAAATCAATTCAGTATTTTTGTTATCAGGTGTTCATAGTTCTTACAACGATAGGAGTTAATATCAGTATTATGTATTTATGCATATCAATTTGTAACATCGTTTAAAAGAAAATTTTCAAATCTTTGCCAATATTTTTTGTCTCTCTTCAGATTTTTACACATATAAATATCGTTCATTTATGCACACAAAAGATCGGAGATTAATAAAAAAAACTTAAATTGATTAACATCTTTCAGACTATGGAGATTTGACTCACACATCCAGTGGACTGAAATTGCGAGCTGAAGGACCAAAAGAAGAACGAATGAGTAGGAGCAAGGATAAATAATTTGTTTTCTTTTTTAAATGAAGCACGTAGGTCAATCAATTTGTATCAAACATGGAAATTGGATTTTACTGAGGTACATTTTTTCCCTTCGATGATAAACCATTGTAGAATGCTTACCAACAGGACAGAAACAATCAGGTGTTTCCTGGCAGTTTTTAATGAGACGATCATTAAGTGCCTGAGTTTCATCTATTGTGGAGGCTTCTGGGCCCATCTTACATGAATCCGTAGGCTCCGTTTGAATCTGTTCATTTCCAGAAGGATTGAATTGTACTTCTGAAGCTTTATTTTGGACCGTAGAATCCACCTGTGCTGGTACAGAACAATTAGGTTGGGTAAGAACCTCTGATTTACTCATTACTGCATCATTCATACCTTTTGTATCTTCTGATTTGATATTAGCCGCAGCTGCACTAGAATTTGGCTCTGAAAGACTAGGCGGTTGTATGTCAGCCATAGAAGGAATAACAATGCTCTCATCAGCGTTATTTTCCAATTTTACTCCCGATATATTACTAGATAGACATGGCTTTATTTCTTTCTCGGTATCAACTTTCCCAGGAAAGGCATTAGCTACTGTAGCATATAAAATGTCAATACTGTTAAGAGATTTCATGTCTTTACTTGTTAAATTTGGACTTGAATGCAGATTTTCGGTGGGAATTCTTTCATTACTATTGGAAGACATAGGAGGACATTGAAACATAGGAAAATTTGCATTTTCACCTGGTGCATTTTGATTAGAGCGACAACTTGTAATGAATTCATTTTGAGGTTTCGCTGATTGATCACTGTTGGAGTTCTTAGAAGGAACTTTTGTCGGGGAGTAAAACCCTGGTCTGTACCAGAACAGGTTTGTTCTAGGCCCAAACTTTTTCCCTGGTGATGGAGCTTGAACAGATTGAGGAGCGTGCGTTGACATTGAAGAATTAGACAACCTAGGTCCGGAATCTCCTGATTGATGCATTGGAACATTGTTAAGTGTCTGATTCTGGTAAACACTAGGACGGGGTCCATTATTTGTAGTATTATGGTTCATGAAGTGGTTATTGTGTTGGTCACCTAGAACCGGGGGGCAAGTGAATCTCGGAGGATACATATTGTTATTGAGGGGCATTTGGGTGGTACTATAGCCACCGCCTCCTTGTACATGTGTACCAGACTGCCAACTTGGCGCACTATTATAAAATGGATGGAATGGCATATAAGGTGATGTACTCGGTGCCTGTGGAGGATAGTTATTTGGAGTATCCATCTTTTCTTCCACCATTGGTTGGGGTTGCTCCTTTCTATCTTCCTCTATTTCCATGTCATCTAAAATTTCCCCTATGCTTTTGAATTGAGAATCGCCACCAACTTGAAGAGGGCATTGAAGTGTCTCAAGCATGGAACCCGCTACCTGGAGATTGGCAAAATCAAGGGTGGATCCCATTTTGCTGGCTGGTGCAGTTGAGTCAGACTGAACTGTATTTAGCTTTGCATTACTTTGCAGAGTGTTCGTTTGATCAATTGATGGTTGATCAGATGTAGCACCATTTGACAAGTTGGATAAGGCAATATTCAGATGAGGCAAGGAAATAGAAGAAATTGGTAAAACTTCAGCAAGGGTTTGGCTATCTTGCTTTTGACTATCCTTAGGGGATGGGATCGGAGAAGGGGAAACGTTGGCTGTTTCTGAAGTCTGGATAAAATGGGGAGTAGAGTAAGAGGATATGTCTCTTTTTATATTAGTCGGAACAACTGTTGAGTTGAGTTCAAGGTGTTGGTCTGTTTCACATACCCCTTGTATCCCCTCGGATATAGCTGGTTTATCTTCAATAGAATCACTCACTGGCGCTAGCTCGACTTTATCAATAGAATCACTCACTGGCGCTAGCTCGATTTTATCATCAATGTATTCACTCACTGGCGCTAGCTCGACTTTATCACCAATAGATTCACTCACTGGCACTAGCTCGACTTTATCATCAATAGATTCACTCGCTGGCGCTAGCTCGACTTCAGATTTCAGATCACAACCAACTTTAACAGACTCCTCCCCAGCACTTATAGAACTGGCCTTCGCTTTCTTCTTTCTAGGTTTTTTCTTTTTCTTACCGGGAGTGGCCCTGGACACACCACAATTCTCTACTTTTATATTTTGTAGCGCTTTTTCATCTTGTGAATTCTTCAAATCACAAGTTTTATTACTACCCTTGGGAATATTGGTTAAATCACTTTCTGAAGCTTGATGCAAAGAGGTAACACTTTGATTCACAGCAGATATCTCTTTTGAAGCCAAGTCATTTTGGTCGTTTCCAGCAATATGGTCTATTTTATGGTCAGATTCCAACGGGGTGTTGGGTAATTCGGGAGGTACTGTCTTCTGATCAGCTGTGTCTGCTACCACAGCAACCTGTACTGAAGTGTTATTGGATGGTAGTACGTCCTCAGGTCGCACATCAGAGGGAATATTAACTGGCTTTTCAGCGAGAGTGCCATCTTTAACTTCAAGTGATGAGTCATTTTCCAATGGCAGTTTTAAAACAGTCCCCTTCCCTTTCCTTTTTCCTTTCGGTTTAGCTTTAGCTTTTGCTTTTCGCCCCCTCTTAGCAGGCGGGGGGCTTAAAATACTATCAGCACCTGTATTTTCAATCTCTAGCTTCAAAGGTTCAATATTTGTCTGAGAAAGGTCGTCTGCTAAGTTTAGCTCAGACACCAATGAACTTTGTTGAGAATTTGGGGAAATATCGGATATAAGACTCTTTTTATCCTTTGAATTATTGCACAGTCTCTTAGCTACCTTTCTCTTTCCCCTAGTAACCTTTGACTTCTTCTGTCCTATAGTTATTATAATGGGAGGTATCGGTTCTACGGGCACGGTACTAATCTGGACTTCCTTCTCTACACTCAGTTCATTCTCTTTCAACGCACCATGTGTTGGGGTTGATTGCTCAGGAGGAGAATCCAAAATAGAAGTTGGTAGCACAGCATTTTCTTTTAGGGATTCTCTAGGTTCTGTTTGCTCCTGTTTATGTGGGGTATTGTTCTTGAGTAACAAGCAAGCCTGGCGTCGGGTAAGCCCAGGGGAAGATAGGAAAATTTCAGCCTTTGTTTTAGCTGCACGTTTCGGCCTTGTTCTTGGTAACTCAACTTGATCAAGATTCTCAACCTCTTGCTTGATCTGATAAACAGGTATAATATTGTGCAGGCATTCTTCTTCAATGGATACCGGTACTTCCTTTTTCTTGGGTGGAGGTGGTGTTTTCTTTTTCTTTGGTGGAGATGGTGTTTCCTTTTTCTTGGCTGGAGTGGGCGTTTCCTTTTTCTTGGCTGGAGACCGACCTGGAACCCTTTTCCCGACCTTCTGAAAAAGAGAGATACCATAAGCAATATATACTAATTTAATATTGTAACTTCACGTCGATCATTTAAATAGACACGTGACGAACGTAAATATTGACAGCCAATCATATGTAAAAGGCATTCACATGAGGGATTTCCATCGATTCTGCCAGTTATAAAACATAATTAAAGTTTAAAATATGACAATTAGGAATAAATAGATAAATATTGATTGACCAGTGATAACAAAATGAGTAGGGGATGCTATTTTAAGTTATGTAACAACTTTGATGAGTTGATTTTCATTCTAATACAAGAGGTTGTTTTCGCTCAGTTGAACCCTATCTGTCATATCCGGCCTTGTATGATTATGTAACAAGGCATAACCTTAATTAATATGATTTATGATTATGAATAACTAATGATTATAATGATAATAAAGGTAACGGTTTAATTAATTCCCTATTACATGCGTCTACGATGAATATTTAAAGAATTATGGCCCCAAAACCCCATTTTTCTCCTAAAATATTAAGTATGTTTGGAACGAAGGTCCATATATTTATCCCATTCTAATTCAATGTTATAATTTCTTTAGTGTTGCAGTACTCAATGAAGTACCGCCTTCAGTACAATGGTGCCGCAATAGGTTCTTTTACTAAATAAAAACATACCTGTAGCACAGAAATATCCCAAGTAAGTATTAGCAAACTGAATGGCTGGAGTAGGCGTGGCCACAATATAGGCCTCCCAACCGATTGTCGCCATTCAACATCTATATGTTATGTAAATTTCTCAGAATATAATGATTAATTGATGATAGTAATTGGTATCTATGTTACACCTGTCATGAGCCCTACAATAAACTCTAATATGATTTTTGTACTATGGGGAATGGCTTTGTTATGACCAGAAATGAAGTGAAAGTCGCCATTCGCGATATTGTCGCCATTCAACATATTTTTAATTTTATTGATAGATTAATAGATTGCACTATAATAAGGCCCCCAAAAAATAGGTGTTTCCGATTTACCCCCCCCCCCCCTCCCCTACATAGAAAAACCTTACCCTACCTAAAAAAATATTTACCATACCTGATTTTTTCCCCATCATATCTTACTTTGGGGGATTTTTTGACAAAAAAGGCTTATAATAGCAGGAAAACGGGTTTTCCTAACCCCGAAACTGTCAATAAGCACATTTCCCATGTTTATAACAACTATTGTTATGAAATAGACATTTTTTTCAGTTCCTGGGAGGTGGTTTCCAAAAAAAAAAAGGAAAGAAAGTTACCACCACCAGCCCTACCTAGTTTTTCAGCCAGATAAATCGGTAACACACCTATTTTTGTTTTTGCCTAATGGAAAGAATCGATGACATTAAATCAAATCGTCATAAAATCCGTTATTCCTAAATACATGAAATTTTAAAATAATTGTAAAATCAAATAAATAGATAATCGTAATTTCTGATAATTAATATCTCAATATTAATCGGTTTCCCCCTCAGTAATGTGAAAGCTAATGGTATGTAACATAACATATGGAATAGAGACAAGCGCTACATGCTATTGATAATACGAGTAGCATGTGAAGGACGTCCTTGAATGTCTGGTGTTTGAGGTGGGCCGGCGTGGTGGAAGGTATTCAGCTTCAGCTGTTATAGCCCCACATTATTATGTCAGAGCCTGCCAGACGCCCAATGTTCTAATAAGACTGCATGGAGGCAAGGTCCGGCCCGGCCCTCACATGGACCAGCCATGTCACAGGAGCATCAAAACCAGGGTCGGGGAATGCTGCCACCGCACCTCAGACGTATTGATCTTCCCGTTGCTATGGGAACCTGTCATCAATCACTGTCTATTATCGGAGTGGCTCCTAACGGAGAACTCTTCTTTCTCTCCAGTACACTTGTTTCGTTTTGATTGAAATTTTGATTCCTGAGCAAGTACATTGGTCAGTGTTTTGCCCCCCTATTCAAGAGTGATTCAGGTTGTGTCGAAAATGTGGTAGTTTTATAGTTAATAGATTTTGTTCAAAGACCTAGTTTGACTCATAACTTGGATATTACTCTATACACTAGAGTATAGCCCATACCTTACCAAGAAATAGGAAAGTGCATCGTGTCCTCCAGGACAATGAATTGCAATTGAGCTTCGAGTAAAAGGTCATTCAAAGATATGGAATAACTCTAGGAGAAATTTTATTTCAGTTATTCCTTTCCCGACAATCAAATTATTGTTCCAATGGGAGTCCTGTTATTCATGGGAGAACTAGAGATCATAATATTATGCGAACAAGTGCTGAAGAAACCTTCGCAACGAGGTGCATAAAGCTTTATAGAGCTACAACGTTCATAATTTATGAAACAGCGTCTTTCAGAATACAGTGTTCTCCAATGGGTTGGGATACTGCTTGCTATCACAGAACCAAGTATTGTCACGAAAGAAACGGAAATGATTCGCGTGCGAGCCAGGCCCGTGCACAGGAAAGCCCGGCCGTAAAACCTTAGAGTTATGACAACACCGACGGGGTAAATCACTGGTAAGGACAGCTTCTCTCTCCTTACTTGGTTATCTTATATCGCATTGGCAAGCAAATGCATTCAACCTCGTGAGTATATATATATATCATCCATCTTATTCTGACCCATTAGCAATTGGACGCAATGTATTAACAAATAATTAAATAAGAATATTGTGGTATTTTACGGTCCAGTATTAATGGGATCTAATGCCCTACAACATGACTAGCATGCGATGAGCATACTGCATGAATTCACAAACCTGCCCCGGACGAAATACAACCCGTAATATCTTGCATATTATTATACCACTCAGTAATTGGGCGTGTATATCAAATATCGTAAAAGACGAAATAGTCCAGTAGTAAAAGCTGTAACCAGCAATCGAAAGGTTATCAATTCAAAACAATCCCAAGTCATCACTATCTGACACAACATATTAGGTTACTTAGTTGGTAACACTAAGGTACAGTAGAGGCTTTCGCTTCGCCAGTGTTTGTGGTAAAAAATACGCATACGCAGGTCATGACCCTGTGTTGACTTTTTCATTACAGGAGAGATTGAATCTCCACGATATAAGATACTATATCAATTGTCGATTGGTGGGGATGTGTATGTGCATTGTGCAAAAGGGCAATAGGTTCAACTAGTAAATCTTAGAGCAAAAGATCGTATTCGATTAGGAGTGAACTGACACTTAAACGTCATTTCTCGAGTTGGAATAAACGATAACATTGTAAAGAATATATGTTTAATATAAGTTTCATGGAAATCTGGGCATTCATTTTTCCCTGAGGCAAATTTGATATTTTTCAGTTTTCATTTTTCTCTCCCAAATGCTTATTTCTGCTTATTAATGCTTAGAATGGGGAAACTAAACTATCTATGTAGTTTCCTGTGTTAGCCACAGGCGATTTAATGATTCAAATTATCATAATAGTATATCTTGCATCTGCAATCTATTTGTATCAACCATATGCCAATGCTTGACTTCTAGGTCTGCAAGCTTCTCTAGACGATGACAACAATGTGAACCATTATAAAGAAATTCTGTTTCAGTAGTCAATTACCAGTGAACTGGTATTTTTTTTATATTATTCCCCTTATCTCATTTCTAGAGAATATATAAGGAAATGCATGATAATTGTACAGGTCCAACCCTCTGATCCCGAATATTTTGTTCAATATGTTCTGGCCCTTTTTCTGGTCATAATCCCATTTTCCACTATTCCACTAGCAGGGAAAGGCAGTTTGAGCTCATTAAATACTGAAATGTTCTAATAACTATTTTAGTTCACAGTAGAATATCAAAATTTAATGACTAAAACTCTGCATTGTCTTTAATGAAGGTGAATGAACAGCCTAACATTACATAAAAATCCAAACTTGTTCATTTAACTTCTCTATTTTATCTATGTTTTCAGGTCAGCGTGGCCAAAAAAAATATAATAAAAAAATTTGGATTTTGGATATGTTATTCTACTCATAATTGACACCAAAATTGTTTCTATACCATTTTTTTCCGGGTCAAAATGTTCAGGGACTGGAAATCTTGTTAGTTCCGAACGCCTCCAAAGCAGGATTACCTATATTCCATTAACAGCCATTCAGTGTACAGGAAAACACCGCAGGCTCTAACTCTACAATTGAAGCTATTTACAGGATCTGATGGAAAGATTGATAGGTCTTATTTCTCTAAGTACATATGTGGTGTATGATATTTATTGACAAAGTGTGTTGAATTGTTTGACCCCCAAATAAATTAGTGTCATATTCAAACTTAGCTTGAAATATATACATTGTCCATCATTATAACCATAAGGGAGGGGATGATATAATGTATTGGTTGCATTCAATTTCAGCAATCATAGTTATTAATACATTGACTTAAAGTGCGGAGTTTGGAACCTAACAAGCGTTCAGAACTAACATAGGTGTCGCTTAATTCAAGATATATGCTTATTAAGGAATAATATATAGTGTTCGGAACCTAACAGGATTCGGAACCTAACATAATCCCAAACCTAATATCATTGATTACTAGGGCTACCTTGTTATAAATCCAATTCCAAATTCTGATAAATAAGAAATATTCTGTTTCATTCTTTTTGAATTACACACTAAAGGAAAGAATCACCTCACACTGTTAGTTCCGAACTTTAATGTGTTAGTTCCGAACGCTATCACTTGTGCTATATTTACTCAGACTGGGGAGGTTACAAAACATCAATTGGATGTTTCTGACATAACTTAAGGCACAAATATATATCCATGTTTGAAACATGTTGGACCATTTTCCTTTGCCTATACTGGATTAACTGTGGTTTGCCAGAAAAGGTGTCAGTTCCGAACGCAAAAATGTGTTAGTTCCAAACGCCTAAGCATAAAGCCTAAAACAAGGCGAAACAAACTATTTTTGGCACTCCAAATAGCCTGAAACTGGCTTCCCATACTTTTCCTATATTTTATTATGCATACGATAATCGTTAGCAGCAGTGAAAGAAGATCTAGTGAAAAGAACTTAAAATTTTGATAATATACAAGTATACATATGAATCCAGATAATTAAAGAACACTATTTAAGCTAAAACCTGTACGGTTAATTAATATTCCAGTACCCATAGAGCTATATATGACCAATTTGGGTTTTATTTTTGGTAGGAAATATACTATTTGGCTATAGCGTTCGGAATTAACACTTTTACAGTAATCTATTTGATGAGACACAGTAGTAAAACAAATAAAGAATAAGAAAATAAAATTGATTTCTGCAATCTAAAACCTATAGCCGATATAACCATTTCATCCAAATATGGCACAATATCATAGAGCATTCTTCTCATAAGACTCCAAAGATATAGCCCATATACATGTGTAGTATTTTCAAAAAATCTTATTAAGAATTTGTTTTAATGTTGACCCTGATTTCAGTTTTCCACCCTAGTTCACGAAGTGGTCACTAAGATTGCATTGCCATCGGGTATAGTTTCCTTGTCGTATGCATGGCTACATAATTGCTAATGCATGCATACTCTATCTGTTTGTATCGGCCAAGATGGAGTAATGATGGACCATGTGGCATTTAGAGTATATAATATAATTAATTGTTGGTTTGTGAATACGATACATGCTACATGAATTTACCTATAAGTACATGGTCTTTCGGAGGGCCACATTGTAAAGAGTTACACAGAGACAAAACAATTATTCCCAGAGGGTTGGTCCACTAAGAGACATGTAAACTTAAAACTATTACTCAAAAAGCCTACTTGTTCGTATCAAAGTGGAAATTTCACAATGGCTGTATATTAAAAGTGCATAAAAGCAAGCATCCACATACCTAGCATATCGTAAATATAAATGAACAATCATTTATAATCATTTCACACCAAATGAGGTAACTTAGGAAAATTGTGTGACTTGTGGCACGTCCACATTTTTGCTGGAGATGGTATAGAGCTTTCGGGTTTAAGTTCGAAGTAAGAAAGCGTCGGGGTTGGATGTATTATCAGGCCAAGTGGGTCAGGGAAACACCGTCCCAATTCTAGACCAAATAAATATGGAGTAGATTTGGATACGAGTGATCCTGGAGTTCTAAGGTACGCTTATAACCCCCGCTCAAAAACCTCCAATGGCGCTGTCAGCGGGTATTCCCTGCCTGTTAGACGCGTACGTAAGTAGTACATGATTCACAACATAAGACCTCTAGCGTGGCTCTATTTAGAGACTAAGCTTCCCAAACAATTGACCAGGGGAGATATTGCTCACGTTAAACAGTCATATTTGCAGATGTATTAAAATGCCTCTAACTAGGTAAACAATCCCAGAATAGGTCAGTGTTGTGGGAATGAAATCCCAGTCAAAACCGGACGTTTTTATTACCTGCTTCCCAGCCCTCAGGTTCCGAGCTATGCTGGGTTCCATGGAAGCTGCTCCAACCTTACTACTCCCTACATCCATGGGACTTATCTTTCCCCTATCGTCACGGCAGGAAAGATATATTCCACACTGTAGGTCCATGGATATATATGCATTCTGTTCAATACATCCTCATTGCGAAAGCTTTGGTGGTCACAGAGTCTGAGTCTTGCAACGCTATACAAACCCATGTATCCAGTACATATCGACCTCAAATTCACTGATGGGCTAGGGAAGCTCATTCATATGCATAGCGCTCAGACGCCATGGCTATCCGGAAGGCTGAAATTGGCACTGATTATCATAATTCATCCTCAGTTTTAGGTCAGTTGGGAGGGACGCATCAACTGGGAGTGTGTCGAGAAACAGGATAAGGTCTCACATGCACGTGCACACGTATGCACGTTCTCTGCTAGGGAGGGGGTGGGAGCATAGGGAGGAGGAGCGTAATTTCCAAACAAATACATTTAAACAGTCTCAAATTAAATAACAACGGATCTTGAATCCAGAGATTACGCGAATATCTCACAGATTGGTATTATTGATCAATATTTTCCCTACTGTCGCTATATTTGAACAATGTCAATGACAATGTTGAATTGGTGTGGGTAAAATAAAAGAATAAAAATGGACACGTATGTGAAAGTATTATGCGAAAGTATTAATAGTCTAGTTCAGTAGTGCCGATGGGGAACACGCGAGGTTTTGTTGACACAACTCATGTCTAGGTTAGTTTATTTTAGAGGAAGTTTTTGGCCATGTCCCTGCACTCATCGTATGCTTTGTCTTGGTTGACATTGAGTTAAACTACTGACTATAATAGGCAAAGTGATCACCATATTTCTCATGATGAGGTTGACCAAATTTCTAGCACAAGTGTATAATAATCCTGCTGCAATTTCCAGGTGCACGCCCATTCATGGCCTAGCGACGCCTATAAGTCATGGGAAGTAGGACACTGTGACCCCATCATAGACCAAACCATAGTTCACCAAACAAACTGATTTAATTATTCACGTATCTGATTCTTGTAATTACTGACCTTTAAGTTTGAGGAAGGCACGGAAGTATTGTAATCCAATACATATCCAAGGTACTCAAAGCCTGAGAACTAGTTGCAGGGAAAAATCAGGATAAAGGAAGGGGTCCGAACTGGGGGACTCCCCTCTTTGTGACATCACTCAGCCACAGGAACAATAAAACAGTGAGGTGAAGCGTACACCGCCATACTCGTGCTGCCCTCACATGGCCCCTCCAAGAACCAAGAATCTAAATTTAGTACTTGTTAGATTGCCCGAATCAAGTACCCAATATAAAAAGTTTCAAGAACTACGTGATATGGTTGTATAAACTAGAATAACTTTGCGCCTTTATTGGCCCCGTGGCCTGGTCTCTTAAAACTTGACCGATGCCCTGCCTGTTGAAGATACAGAAACAATAGTGACCAGTTTGCTGAAACGGGTGAACTAACTTCATTCATGCTAATTAAATGTCAATGTGAAAGTTTTAATTCGTTGCATGAAGTATAACGGGGGTGCATCGCGTCAATTTGAGCAGCAGCATAGTATAAACGTTACTGAACTGTCTTCCTCTCATTATCTAATCTTGATGAATTTCAACCCATCAGAAAGCCTCAATTCTGGCTTAACAAAATAATAATGTTCAAAAAAGTTGTTCATGAACCATTTCTATAAGAATAGAATGAATAATGTGTAATATCAAATGTAGCATTTTATTCATTTATGTTTTGCTGATATATTTTCTTAAAATGTTAATTCAAAATAAAAAGTAGAGATGTGGGGTGGCCGAGTGCTCTTAAGTGGTGGGTCGGCCCATTGGCATCAGTACGTTGTGGGTTCGAACCCGGGAGCGGCTACAATTTCACCCCCCCCCCCCCCTAAAGGAAGACCACCATTGAGGGGATCTAATCTTTTAAAAGATATAAAGTATACTTAAACGCAGCAAGAAGAACTGCAATTTTGCGTATGTTGTATTATCGCCATATTTCTATTTTATAACGGAAATAAAAGAATATAAATCAATCTAAAAGATTAGAATACAATCGTCCTACCGCCCTTGCTGGTTAACTTTTTCTACAACCGCGGCCGCCTATTAGATTCATATATTAATTTAGGTGAACATTCAGTAATGCATGTAAGGTCACAGGGGTCATGTCAGCCAATTACTAATTATCTAATTACTAAGTAGCTATGTGGACTGATGTTGTGGTCCTGGACACAACTTCCTGGTTCCCCTCAGTTGGTCTAATAGGAATTGAATAATTTGCTACTTGTAATGCTAAACTAACTGACCCAATTTGCTTAAATATATTCAAATCCGTACACGATGCACATGCAGGTCCAGTCATGGGTCTACTCTACTCCAGTTGTAGTAAACAATGGACCCGTAATCGACAACCTCACCTGACTCATGCCGCGGTACACCACTGGTGTAAAGGTGACAGCAGATGTGTTCTCACTTCTGACTTTGAAACCCTGGGACGTATAGTATACCTGTATGTACCTACCCCAGTGGCTATTAGGGCTACTGTGCACACGGCAACACACCATGCATTAAACAACCATTAGAACTGCAACTAGACTAGAAACACGAGTAATTATTATTGCACTCACATAAACTTAGAGATATAATCATTGAGATCACCCTTAATGGCACACGTGCAATATGCAGTTAGTGAGATATGATGAAGGCAGAGTGGTCTTCCATCATTATATTGATTAATATTTGTAATATCTATCATACTTTTAAAATCTAGACTGTCCCAAAGTCGATATAGAGACCAGGAAGGAATATTAAAATATGGTGTTTCCCAGAATCGAACAGTTTTGGAAGTGTGAATACACATGCACAGTATATCCTATTACAAAACCATAACAACTGTGCAACATGTACGAGTCAGTACTTTAACTTACTCCAGCTCTTTTCCTGCGTGGCATGCTTAATTGTTGTATATCGGTATAGTAAACGTATCCTAAATCCTTGTATTCTTTTCAACCCTCAAATGTGGCTACTGTATAGGCCAGGTAGACTCTCGTATTTTAATCTACACCAGGGTGCTTTGCGTATTTTCCACACCGTACTCATAACACGGTTCTGACTGTCCAGTCATTGACCAGACATACCTCCGCAAATACACCACAACACAGACGGGGCTTTCCTAAATCCAATCTCCATGTTCTCCGTCTATTTGTCTTCACTATCCTTCACTAATGCATATATGCAGAAATCGCGTCCTAAATATTCGGAGGAGGCTGTGATCTTCACTTTCCTTCACTGGTATAGGTGAAGGGAATAGTAGGTCAGAGTTTTATCTAAAAGCACTATGTTGAGAGAGACCAGCAGAACGTGAGTGAAGCCCATGCCTCACACACGAAGGTAACTCGCATCATATATTCTATGGTTTATAATGGACAACTCCCGGCATAGCATGTTCCAACGCGACTAAAATAATAAGGCTCTTTCAGGGAACGAGGCCATCCAGGCCACCAGATAACGTGAATAACCACTGGCTGTTACTGTTAGCAATATCGCCGTATATCATAAAGATATGATAGCTTATCTGCTTAATACAAACACCGATTAGGGTAATCTCGATACACATGCCATGCCCACAGAGGTAAGGGCCCGTAAACCTGATAAAGCATTACAATAACCAGAGTCTATTTCTGTGCAATAACCTAAACATCCAGACTTAGACGAGACACACGAAGTGGGACACGCCCCCACTTTTCGCACAACCATGGTGCGTGAAACTGTGTTTGTAGGGTTTCCTTCTGGTCACGATCCAATCAAGGCCTGGTGGAGATATGACCTTATAAATGGGACATGTAGCGAAGATGGGATTGTTGCTATACACAGTCTAATGCACACATCAATAGATTTTCAGGGTTAGAAATAATCAAAAAATATCTTGTTTAATGCTACATATGGGTTGGACAGGGAATCTCATTTCTACTGTCAGAAACTGCAGTCATGATGCAAGTCTTTACCACTACCTAAGTGCTAAAGTTATATTTAAATTGTGACAGGAATATTAGGCATGTCTCATAACCATTGTTTAATTATATATCAGGTATATAGGAGATTTATATTACATTTAGAATTAAAAGATAATAAATCTCACATGGAACTAATAAAATTGAGTTTCCTTAATCACTATTTTACAAATCGGCATGTACCTAAAATACACCGTGCACAAAATCTAATACAAACCAAACCATCTGCTATGCCCCTACATATTTACACAAGGAATATTTTCATACAAACCAAACGAGGAGTACAAATCCAATTAAATCTTTCACAAAATTATGCATCTCGCCCGCATGCCTGCATCAGTATGGTGTTCAGATATGACAGTAGACTTCTTGCTCAAACAATCACAAACAAACGATTGTAGCAAAGCCTCAGACTCAGGTTTTCGATGGTGCATTATTATAACATTATACAGGTTGAGTGTTTTAGTTAAATATGGCTGTATAAAGTAATGTAAACGGTTTCAACGGTTTGCAAATTGAATTCTACCGATGGATGGATCGGCAAAATAATCTGTGTGAGGTCCATGCCAAATTATCGTTTTTAAAATTAGATTCAATAGCTGTAATCATTAAGTATTTAAAAATGTTAATTGGGGTATGGCCAGTGAAAGATCTGCAAAACTTCCAAACAAGAATATTACATTTTTTTTAAAATAAAATCATTACAGTTGTACTCATACAAGTAATACTTGGGGATATCAATCATATTTATTGACATTCTTATTATTCATCCATCTCAATGATTTAAAGCTACATTCTCAGCTATTACAACCACAACAAATCTTAACGTATTCCCTCATATAGCTTATAGGACTGGATTTATAAATATTCTCCTGCTGTTATATTATGTTTATAAAATTAATATAATAATTGGATGTGGAATCAACCGTGAGAAAACGGTCGCCGGTGAGCGATAATATGTGACGTCATCATAGGAAAGGATTTGGGCGGGTCCACGAAATACAAATGAGGACGTTTTAAAAGCCCTGTATTAAAAACAACTTGACAAAATCTTCCAAAGTGTTGGTCAATAGATGGGTTGGAAACGAATGGAACAAAAGTTAAAAAATATTTAAATTGTGATCGACGTAAACTGAGCTTTAATGGGGGGATAGGAGAAACTTCATATATTATATATTAGGCCTAACATTCCAGTCAGTTCATTTTAACCATAGCATGGGTTTCAATTTAAGCATACTTAGTGAAAAGAATTGTTATTTCCCTGGGACGTATATACAAACGTCCCTGGAGTAAGTAAATACAAGCGTAAAACAACCTTTCAAATGTTTGAATCACAAGAGGATGTTCCTACCTTATTGCATCGCCTTACTGCCTTTTTAATATTCCGTTGTCCTCCGTGGGCCTCTCCTTCCAGGGCAAAACTCGCAGGGGAATTGTCAGATTCGATGGTCTCTGTAATTGCTTCCTGTAGTCCCAGAACAAAATCTGCGCCGAGTTTATTCTCTTCACCCTGCCCATCACAAATACCATCCTTATTAAGAGACTCAATTCTTTGAGATTTATTTACCTCCAATTTATTAACAACATGTTCGGTAGAACTTTCATAGTCTTGGGGTAAATCCTGTTCTATAGATTCTTGCTTTACAACATCCGGTTTCACACGTTCCTGCTTTATGATGCCTGCCTTGCTGTCTGTAACTAATTCTTCCGCTTTTCTGTTTTCCTCAGTCAGGGTCAAAGCATGGATTTTTTCTTGCTCAGCTTCTTTAGCACGGTAGTTCATTAGCATTGTTTGCCATCGGGTCAGTCTTGGCCCCGCATAAACCACTTCCAGCTCAGCTGCGATAAAAGCTTTCACATCTCTTCTTTTAGTAACTAGACCAGTTTTTCTCGAGTTCCCGCCCGGATTTTTAGCGCACTTCCTCCTTCCTTTCAGCTTCTTCTTACCTTGTCTTTTTTTATTCGGAGTTTCATTTGTTTTCTCAACTAATTCCTCGCCTTGCCTCACGACCAATGTGTCTGTATTACTCCTCTGATTTTCGACTGTATTTTGGTCCTCATTCTCATTAATTTTTACAACTAAGTTCTGCGTTTCATCTGTTATTGTGTTAGCATCATACAAATTCTCCAACGGTGCTTCCACTGGTTTGTCATTATATATCTGCGGAATGTCAAACAATTCTTCCTGACGCTCAATTAAAATTACATCATCTGGACAGTCGGTTGTTGGTAAATGTACAGCATCTGGACAGACGGTGGTAGGTAAAATTATATCATCTGGACAGTCAGTTGTTGGTAAATGTGCATCATCTGGAAAGTCGGTTGTAGGTAAATGTACATCATCTGGACAGTCGGTTGTAGGTAGAATTATATCATCTGGACAGTCAGTTGTTGGTAAATGTACATCATCTGGACAGTCGGTTGTAGGTAAAATTATATCATCTGGACAGTTGGTTGTAGGTAAAATTACATCATCTGGACAGTCAGTTCTAGGTAAAGTTCTGTCGGTTTCAGACTTTTTCTCTTCAGTTTTATCCGCCTCATGCCCGCTTTTCTTTAATTTAGCAATAGGGCTAGAAGTGGGACTTTCTCCTATAATACATACAGATTCATCATGTTCAAATGAAGAGTCTATAATTGGCATATCATTTATTTGAACAGATCCTTCGTGAAATTCTTCCACATTATCAACAAAGGGTGAATCACAGCCACCATCATACATTATTAGATCACTATCGTCATGATTGTGATTTGATTCGTTTTCATCATTAATGACGATTACCTCAGATATATCGTCTTTTTCAGAACTTTCTAACTTGTATTCCTCTTTTCCCTCCTCAATACATAAAACATCGGACGAATTATGTATTTTCTTAGCAGTCGGAGATCCTTCTTGGAGAATTATATCATTTTCAGATTTTTTACTATGATTGTCATTCATATTGCTTTCTTGATTTGTTTTTTCTTTGGTACAATTGTCTTTTTTATGATTGTCATTTGCAGTAGTTCCTCGATTCAATTCTTCTGCTGGGCAATTGCCTTTTATTCGATTGTCAAGTGTAATAGTTTCTTGATTCATTTTGTCTGGGGTATGATAGTTTTTTTCCGTTTCTTGATATGATTTTTCTATGGCTTGTTTGTCTTTGCTATGATTGTCATTCGGCTTTACTTCTTGACTCAAGTTTTCGGTGCCTTTTCTTTGATTGATATTCGCTGTATTTCCTTCATACATTTTTTCTGTGATGCGATTTTTCTCCTCAAAATGGTGAGGACTAGCCCCTTCATCACCTTCAGAAACCTTATTATCTAAATCAGATAATTGTTTCTCTTGAGTAGGAATATTACTATTAGAAACTTCTCCATTGCTATCATAATTGTCAGTACCTATTATATTTAGCATTTCACCAGAGTTTGTGGCACTATCTAATGTTTTTCCATCTTCACGGGAAATCTGGTCTTTAACTGGCTTTTCCATTGCATTTTCTTCTAAGATCTCCCCACTTTCTTTTACATTTTTGCCTTTCTTTGTCATCATAATGACATCAGCAGATTTTTCGAATATTGGCATTTCATTATCATTGTCTTCAGTTAGCGTTTCCTGCTTACATAAAAATCCCAACTTTTCTTCCAATTCCTTTTTCCTTTGTAAAGCATCAGTCACAGATTTCAGACTCTTATCCCTAGCTTTGGACCTCACATTTTGTAACAATAGATCCAAGGCGGATTTACAGTCTTGTTTATCTTTTGGCTTCTGTTTAGTATTGATTTTTCCTAATTCTGAAGATTCATTAGCTGTTTCTGAAATAGGAAAAGAACGACTGCCTTTGGATAAGTCTAAAGGCATTGGATTATCATGATCAGGGGCAGTTTCTAAAGGCACATTTTTCTTTTTTACTTCCTTATGTGGTTTAGATTTATCGGTTTGGCGTCTTTTCTGTGATTTGCTGAGATCCATAACTAAGGAATCCTCCGTCCCAGTTGCTTGAGCACCTGATATTTTCGCCAACCTCTCAAGTACCATGTTAAGCTTGCGACCTTTGGCTGTTTTTTTATCATTGGACTTAGCGTTAATCCCAAGAGAAACCATCGGAGAATGTGATGGACCTTTATCAAGACCACTACCATCTGTTTCATTATCCCTTAGAGAAGTGTGTCTGCCCAAAGAAGCAGTAGTATTCGTTTCAGGGGGACCTTGTAGTCTGCCTTTAGCCCTATTTTCCAATGACTCCCGCACCTGGGCTGTCAACTTGGAGGGGTTTAAACTCCGACTGGAATGAGCACTTGGTGGAGTGGACACCGTTGAAGGTTTGCCCTGGTTTGAGAGTTTATTCCTGGACAATGGAGACACAGCCTCTGATTTGGTTCTTTTAGTGTCTTTCTTATTTGTTGTGGTTACTGCAACTGAACTATGCATCAATGCTTGAGGGGCTATACCTGTCAAAGCATTAGGCCAGAGACCTTGCATAGTCATAACCCCTAAAGGCAAACCACCCATCAATGGCAAACTGGAAATGTTCGAAGCTGGAAATGCGCTGTGAATCTTTTTCTTGCCAGCACTTGTCTCCCCCTTGGTTAATGATTCTTTTTCTGACGATTGGCCAGGTGATATAGACGACGTGGTTCCCTCTTTTTTACTGGCAGCAGCACCAGTGGCAGGGACCGCCGGGAACTGATGCCATAAGGCAGGCATCATCATGGGGTTCATCATTATTGCCGGATTGGCGTAAAACAATCCAGCATTCATGGCCTGCCTCATCATTTCTGGTGTGAAACCTGGCGGTACCATTGGCAATGTAGCAGTATTGCCGGTGGCGGTAGTAGAACCCTGGGCAGTCCCAGCAGAAGGGCTAGTTGCTCTCTTCCCTCCATTAGTGCCCTTCTTGACTTCCTTCTTCTTGGTTGCTGGGGTCGTATCCCGAATGAACTCCATATATGCATTGACATAGCTTGAATCCAATGCGTTACTGTTGAAGAGTCTACTACTGGTGGCATTGTTTCTTTTTGTTTCACTGCTTTTCTTGATGTAGTCGCTAACTCTTCCCCCGGTCTTCTTTCCAGGAAGCGGCGGTTTCTTGTTTCCTTCCATTTCTTACAATCTGAAATGGTAAAACGTATAGAAACAATACATGTAGAACTAGATATAAAATCTCAAATTAATGAAAGCTTCCTAATCAATACTTATGGGCCGCTTCCACAGGTCAGAATAAGCGTTACGTCTGAATCGGTTTTCCAAAAAAAACAATGATTAATTCCGACCTGTTGTTGACATAGCAATCGGTTCGGTTCGGGTTCATCGGAACAGAATATCACCATCGGAATATAAGGCTTATTCCGACCTGTGGAAGCGGCCCATTAGCTATAACAATAAAACATGGCTAATGGGCCGCTTCCACAGGTCGGAATAAGACTTACGTCTGTATCAGTTTTAATAAGAAACCAAGCACATCAGTTTTCATAGGTTTCCATGTTTCTCACTATTCAGACAGATCCAAACCTACACATTTTGGTCTGTTCAACTGCTCAGCTCAGAATGAAATGCAATGTCGGTTCATGAAAAACCGATCGAAACCGATGAGAATTCAACCAGTCGGATTATCGTTTTTACATTCTACGGTATTTTTTTTTAAAAAATTTGTGAATGTTAGTGAATTGGGTACCATTCTGTCAATCATCCTGAGTAGCAAGTTCATGTGATACATTTTGAGGTGTTGGTTGAGGATTGGTGTGAGGAGTGTGGACACTTATCTGGGAGGATATCTGGATGCCCATCTCTGTGTGATGTAATTCACGCCAACACTACTAACTTTGCACTTATGCAAGGACTGCTTGATTGACAACCTTCTATCATCTCTGCAGTAAATCCCTGAAGGCCAGTGTGACATCCTATTGGTTGACATTTGTTGTATTCTATTGGCTATCTTGGTTTGATTGACAAGTTGCCACTTAAGGCCACTGTATAGGTTTTGAGAGGAACCCATTTAGAGAGGACCACCCATGACTGAATCTGAGTGATCTACACCTACTACGCCCTTTGGGATTTCTGGGTTTCAAGTCTTGGAGACAGACAAGCTCGGAATTGCAAAGACTAAAAGACAATTGTGTATTATTAGATTACAATATGTTGTTTGATGTCTTATGTCTAATTCCCTTGCATTGTACTTTCATGTTTATCCAACTGCCTTTGTAAACAGGGAGCATGCAACTTTCCTAGTTGTTAATAAACTGAATTTTACTTCCACTCCTGTGTTCTTCTAATACAGACGTTTGAGGCATTTCAGATTACAGTATGTCTGATGTATTCATAATCTAGCCATTGCGTACAAATAGTTGACCGTAGAATATGTTTCCTTTGGAAACGCACAATATATACATTAACTTAAACTGATTATAAAATTAAACAGAAAAATAGTTCATTAAATGATTGATTAACTTAATAAACTTATAACTTGTTAGCCCTTCGGTTTGCTCGGTTCGCCTAAATTATTCCGACGGTGATATTCAGTTCCGATGGAGCTGAACCAAACCAATCGCTATGTCACCAACAGGTCGGAATTAATGATTGGTTTTTAGGATGGAACCGAACAGAACCGATAGCTATGTCGCCAACAGGTCGGAATTTTGAAAACCGATTCAGATGTACGGCTTATTCCGACCTGTGGAACCGGCCCATAACTCCATGTCCCCATGTGTTAACCATACTTAATAATCTTCGAAAATGGTTCAATATGACATAACTATAGGCTATTGATAGGCTAACGAAATACTAAAACACAAGCAAAGAGGATAGAATGTTATGCTCATTTCCAGGAATCAGCTATCAACTAATAGTTCTTTTCAATTGACTTCTTGATTCACCTAGATTCCAGACTCAAAATCCTGGTACCTATGGGACTGAACATTTTGGATTAATTTACCAATAAATTGAGAATTTTCCCAACACGTTCCTAATCAAAATGGGTCTCCTATGCCATCAGAACGTAGATCACTTTCAGAAGCAGAGAATAACAATGACCGTTCTCACAGAGGTCACGTCTGGTGGGGAAACCCTCCCATTGGGTGCTGCTGCCTGCATTTAGTCAGTGCCAGACATTTTATGACCTATTTAATAATTCCAGGCTCCGAACAACCCAGTTTTATTTCTAAGAACACAGGTTATGAGGCCACACAAGAGTTGTACTCATGCATTGACATGCATTTGTGCACATGAGAAGTCCTAAGGGAACGGATTGGCAATCATCTCCCAAAATAGGATTGTGGTGGTAGCTGATACCATATAAACAAGTAGACCTTATTGAGTATTGAGTGGTGTATGTGTAAGTAGGCCGCTGAGTGGTAGGCATAATGAGATGGCTTTCCTTTCGCTGAGTGATTATGATTATTACACAAGGATGCTTGCGGTCCCGCAGATGGCTAGCTGTCACTTTGAAGCAGCTGCAGAGGAATGGCCTGGCTTTGATGTCATTTGCCCAAGCATGCCTGTATTTCACAGCAATCATAACACCTTGAAATTCTTAATTCTTCACTTTCCCACTTAAGCAACACCACTGTTGATTTAACCAACAACGTAAGATAGTTAATAATACAATAAGTGACACAACTTTTTTTTATTGTTTTACAACTATCATGATCGCTTTTGTATACATATGAACCGTGGAAGTCATAAAAGTGCCACTTATGACCCACTCAGAGGCGTCACCCATCAGCTGTAAAAAGAAACCCGGCGTGGTCAAGTCAAGAATTTCTAAGAGATGTGTGGATAGAATATCAGATAAGGTACGACATTGTCACCCGCTCACATTATCAAGTCGATTGGACATATGGGGAACAGTAGCTAACAGTAGGCCTACCAGTACCATACACTATAAATGACTATAGAAGAATCAATGAAAACACCCTAATACAAACCAGTTGAACTGTCAATGCATTTTTTTGGTACGGTAACCTTGTTTTGAAATATAATCAAAAGTGAATATCGAACCCAAGGTACCTTAGACAATATACTATTTTGTTTGCAGATCAGGTCGACGGACAGCCAATTAAGTCTGCTATGATACGATGCAGACGCCCATAGTCATAAAGTATGCCGGGCATAGTCTCACATAGTCTACTTAGAGATAATTATAAGATTAATGTTAGCCATCTTGAATTTCGGTTCTTCATTCCCAGAGGTCTCTATGATTGATCCTATTTTTAGCTATTTTTATTGTACGGTATGTTGCCTTTGTGATGCCGGAGTGGGAAAGCTGCGATTGCCATCCATCAGGACTTATGTCCAACGACGGTCAGCACTGCCACTAGCTGCCACTGCTTAAAAGCGTGTTGTTCTACCCATCATTCCCCTCCATCCCCAGCAAAACCTTGGCGAGGCGATTTGTATCAACTCCCAATCCATCGTTTTATTATAGGAGAACCTATTGGTAATATTGTCAGAGTTGACATTAGGGTAATCTAAATTTTAATGGGCGCCTATTCAGGGAAACCTTTGATGGTGAGAGTGAGGGCAAGTTGTCCATTGCTCACTCCACACTCTCTTATCAAATCGACCAGCAGCAACACACACGGCAGCAGCCAGTGCAGAGGTCGGCAGGCCTCCGATGATCGCATCCCCAGCCTTGCAGCTCTCTTTCCCCGACAAATATCTGTATGAAATAGCAGCCATGTTACTATGACAACTGAAGCAGATATCAGTTAGATTTTAGAGCTCTTACTTACCTCATGCTGGATGACCTCTTTGCTTGACGATGGGTGTCACGGCGTTGATTCTTGGTCACTCTCCCCCGGTTTCGGACCGTCTCCTCCTTTCCACATATGCAAATACACCACACACACTGCTGGCAGATACGAGTGTGGCTGCACCCTCCCGCTAACGCACTCCCACACGCACACACCTTTCCCTCCTCCTCCTCTTTCCTCCTAACCCCACCAGACGCACGCTCGTACGCCCACCCACCCGCCGGCTAGTCACGTGACCAGGCTTGGCGCTTCCCGGAGAGGCGGGGAGGAGAAAAGGGAGGCTCCCTACGTGGGTTCTAGGATTGGCAAACAAGGCTTTATGAAAATGTGAGGCAGTCTGGAAGCAGTCTCAGATGCTATGTGGATGCTTAGAAATTAGAGCTCTTGTTAGGCTACTCAGAGGTGGATGTCATTCTGTAAAAGATGGATGGGCACTAGGAAATTAACAAATTATAACGACTTATAGGCATATCAATTAAAATACTCATGACATCAGGGAAGTATAGGCCCTGTATACTCTATATTATAGGCCCTATATATTTTTTTTTAAGGTGTATAGCGTATATACATACCTTCCCGGTGACATACCATTACATTAGTAAGCCTATGAGGCTAAGCTAGGCTATGTACATTTGGTTAATAATGGCACCGTAACATTTATCATTCTGGTGATTTATAGATATACCCTTCGCTATGGTATTCTTACTAAACAATAGGCTACATGGCTTCGCCTCTAAGGAAGCTTATCGGGTAGGTTCACAAAGACATAAAAAGCTATAAAATATAGGCCTACCTATGCAAGTTTAGGCCGGTATCTTCATGTATCTTGGGTAGGCCCTACCGGCCTTTATATCAATATACAATTTAAGCCTGGGGGCCAGTGAAAGTTTGTTGAGTTTCTAGACGAATGGCCAGCTCAATGTAATGACAAAGTTCAGTTGTATACTGGAGCTCCAGCAACGAGAACGCGGCACATTTTCTTTGATTTTTCATGGGGCGAGAAAGAATGTCATTAAATCAAGTTTTCCCGTCATCTCCTGATAACAAACACAGCTGACACATGTATCGGTATCAGTGTGGCCGGTCCTGCGGTCGGCCCGTGCTCGGGACACGGCCTCCTAATGACTCCATTAACCCTCTCCTCCCCAATATTCCTGGCATGTACATATATAGCTATATTGAGCAGCTCTCCTTTTTAGTATTAGTTCAGAATGGATTTCCCTCACACTTGAGCAACATGTCTTTTCCTGTACATTCAACGCCAACAAGTTCTAGAAACGTACAGTTGACTCCTACAAGTGCTACATCTGTACAGTCAACTCCAACAAGTGCTACATCTGTTCAGTCGACTCCTACTACAACTAGATCAGTACTAAAGAGGCCTAGAGTAATTATTTCAAGTAAAGAGAAAAGGATCGTCTTAAACGTGTACAGCTATTTTCACCATAAGAAGCCTAAAGTCACAGTAGAAAAGCTAGTGAAAATGACCGCTGATGCTACAGGTGTATCTGAAACCTCAATCTTCAGAATTCGTAAGGAACTTAAGACAACAGGGAATGTAATTACACCATGCAAAAAGAGAAAGGGTAAAAAAGGTCCTGATGGTATAAATACCAAGTATGATGATTTCACCCAAACCTGCATTAGAAGGCATGTACACGCCTTCTTCAAGAGAAATGAGCCTCCGACATTGATGAAGATATTACACTCGATACAAAAAGATGATACAATCCCACAGATGAGCAGAGCAACACTGAATAGGATATTATGTAAGATCGGGTTTGTTTACAAGAAAAGGACCAGGAAGAGTATTCTGATTGAGCGAGAGGATATTGTGTCATGGAGGATAAAATACTTGCGATGTATAAGAAGATATCGCAGAGAAAATAGAAATATATTCTATCTGGATGAGACCTGGGTAAATGCAGGGCACACATTAGAAAAGGCCTGGGAAGATAAGACGATCCATGATCCAAAACAGGCCTGGAGTTCGGGATTGTCCACAGGCCTAAAGGCCCCCACATCAAGAGGTGGACGACTGATAATGTTGCATGTTGGGAGTGAAGAAGGATTTCTAGAAGGTGCGGGATTGATATTTAGAAGTGGCGGCACATTAGCTGATTATCATGGAGACATGAATGGCGAAACGTTTGAAAAGTGGTTCAGTAATGAACTGCTTCCACGATTACCTGCACAGTCAATTATTGTCATGGACAATGCAAGTTACCATAGTGTCCGATCAGAAAAAGTCCCAACATTTAGTACCCTAAAAAAAGACATGCAGGACTGGCTCACTACAAAAGGAGTAACCTGGACCCGTGACATGTTTAAGGTTGACTTATATGATTTGATCAAACAGAACAAGCCATCAAAGATCACATATAAAGTTGATCTGCTTGCAGAGGCTATGGGACATACAGTGCTCCGGCTTCCTCCATACCATTGTGAATTGAACCCAATTGAAATGGTTTGGTCACAAGTAAAGCGGTATGTGGCATCCAACAACACAACTCACAAAATGGCAGACGTGGAAAAATTGGCACATGATGCTTTTCTCCAGGTTACTCCAAGACAATGGGCCAATTATTGCAGACATGTTAGGGAAGAGGAAGAGCAAATGTGGGAAGTTACAGGAATAGTGGACCGATTAGTAGATCAAGTTGTGATAAATGTTGGAGCAGATGACAGTGATTCGGACAATGAGACTGGTAATAATGACAATAGCAGTGATGAAGGGGATCATCATTCTGAGAATGAATTAGAAGGGGTAGAACCGCTGGACTTAACTTCCCCCAGTAAACAGAAGTAAAGTCAGGTGAGATGCATGACCAGCATTGATATATTCTAAGTCATTAGATCACAAGACATGTATGCATTCATATTTCATTTGTTACTAAAAATTAATGCATTGATTGATTTTAACAGTTCCCAAAATTATCTAACTTCGACATAGGAGTTTCTTATACTCTGAGCTTGTACAAATAACAACACCATGGGGAAGAGAAGGGTTAAAACATTGAAGTCTTCCAGCGACCATTACAAATTCCACACTAACCACAAATGCGATGGAGCTCGTCGACCTTATCAGAGGGGGCAGAGTTAACTTACCACTCCACCCGCCCCTGTCCTACTCCACCCACCCCCGTCCTTCCTCGTTGCCGGAGACCGAGTATATCAAAAAGAATTTTTTTTTTTAGAGAATTGAGGTAAAAATCAAATTAAGAGAGGAGTAGGCCTAAAATATGACAGTATTATATTGAGGTTGATAAAGCAGACCTAGTGTGTGTTTCAAGCGCATGGGTGTTGTATATCAATACAAGACAACATACTACTGCCAATTGCTACAGTATCTTTCAATACTAGGAGGCTAGCCCTGCTGATTAGCGTAACTGTTATTTACTTTCTGCTTTCATTATTTAGTATAGAGTTCATTCCATGCAATTCAGTTTTTTATTGATTAATTAGTTGAACAGTCGATTGCTGAGTGTTACATTTGATTGCATAGTTGAAACAATTTGAGATAGCCCATCGTAAAGTCGAGATAGCCCATCGTAAAGTTGAGATAGACGGAGAAAAAAGTAGAGCGGGAGGGGTGATCTAAGGGTGCACCAGCCATGTATACATGCAGACCTGTGCAAACATGCAGGCCATAGGTCCCCCTCTCCAGGGTTACTCTCCCCCTAGCTCATAAGTATTTAAGATCAGGCCTCTTTCAGTTCCAAACTTGTTAACCTCATTTAAACCTAAATACTATAAAGATGCTACTAAGACAAGAGCTACGTATGAAACTGGTTTATTAGGTCAGTGGCTCTACAGTGCCCCGCCAGGTGGAGGCACCACTCAACCACTGGCTAGTATCCAGTCACGCCCCTCTGAAAGATAACAAATGACAGGACTGGACATATATGCTTCAATTAGGAATGAGTCACTTATGGATTTGTTTCACTAATAGATTGAGTCTCTCAACTGGCTTTCTTATTCTTCCTGATGTTCTTCTGATAGCTGGTGTGATGGTGCGGTTACACATGTTCTCTCTAGTGTTCACAGGTTCCTTTTTTGTGTGTATCTGTTTATTCACTCTGTCTCTGGTGTCACCTATGTCCATGCTTCCTTCATCCCCACAGTTCACTTCTCTCACGTCGTCCAGGGAGTGGCAGCTGCGAGTTGGCGCTTTGCGAATGTAATTTATATATATTTAGGCCGTTTTTCTTGGCACACAGTGAAACATTATTATGGATATTTTGTTTTTCAAATTGCCAGCCTTCCCCGACCCCTCACCCAGTGCAAACCCGCCCACTGTCCCGTCCCGGCCATGTACAGCCCTACACGGCCAACCAAGTATAGGATGAAAAAAAAAAAAGCTGACGGCCCAGGCGAGGTGCGAACCCCGAACCTTCAGGTCGGGAGTCCAGTGCTCTAGCCTCTGAGCTATGGAGTTTTGTTGTGGTAGTGAGGCTGAAGTTTGCTAGTGATATGAGTAGGGCCAACCCAGTGGTGAAAAGTGGCCGAAATTGTTTATTCTACAGCTCTGTGGACAACGGCCTTGTATGAGCAGTAGGGTTATAGGAGGGGGAGTCTGAATCCGGGTCTGGAACTGTTCATCACATGTGTTTTTAAAAAGTTAAATGCGATATGGGTGGAACCCCTCTCCTACCTTGTCCCGACCCTGTGGGTCTGGGGCGCCTGCGCCAATTCTCAGGGAGTTACCTCGACGCAACTAGTGCTGCCATCTTTTGGGGGCGCTTTTCGTCTAGAGCTGTGTTTAGTCCCAGATTTTCATCTAGCACTTCCACATCCTCTCTGTAATGTGGTTTTAGGATGTCCCTCCTGTTCCTTCTGTATTTACGCCCATTCTCGGCCAACACCTTGTAGGATCTTGGAGCTACATTATTTAACACTACTCCTTTTGTGGCCCAGCACTTCTCGCCAAGTCTCAACCTCACAGTTTCTCCTGTGGTTAAGGGCGGATGCTCATATTGGTTTTCACTCTCTACCCCTTCTCGACACTCTTGTTTTGGCCGTTGTTCCGATCTTTTCTTCACTTTTGATGGTAACATGGCTACTGTCCCCAGCAGCTTTCGTCCCATTAAAGACTCTGCTGGGGAGGGCTTGCCTTCCCTGGGGGCCATTCTCAGAGCCAGAAGGCCTAGGTATGGATCTTCTCCATTTTCCTTGCATCTGTGCCAACGCCCTTCTCAGCCTTCCCATTGGCCTGTGGGTAGCGTGGACTTGACGTACGGTGTTCAAACCCATAATTTCTCCCGAACTCTTTGAATGATATACATGCAAACTGCGGCCCGTTGTCACTGACTACTATCCTAGGTATGCCATGTCTGGCAAAGATGCTCTTTATGTGGTCAATTACGGCTTCTGATGTTGTGCTCTTTAGTTTGACTACTTCCGGGAAATTACTGTAATAGTCAATCACCAGTAGGTATTCGCTTCCCTGCCACGTAAACAGGTCCATACCCACCATTTCCCATGGAGCAGCGTTTGTGAAGTCTTCATTCACCACCAGTTTTTCCAGGCCTTTGCGCTGGCCTGTATTTAATGCATGTTGAGCAGAAGTGTACCTTCTGATCTATGTCCTGGTTCATGTTTGGCCAGTACACCACCTCTCTTGCCATACGCTTTTCTTTTTCCGCTCCCAGGTGTCCCTGGTGTAGCCTGTCTAACATCTCCGCTCTCATTGCGGTGGGTATTACGATGCGGTCTCCTTTTAGTACTAGGCCATTGACTATTGATATTTCTTCTTTGAACAGTGTGTAGGCGGGACATTTGCCGTTTCTCCAATCCCCCATTACACACCCCATGAGGGCTTGCATTATGGGATCTACTGCTGTTGCTTCTCTTATCCTATCTAGTTAATTGTGTTGTCGAGACCGGCATTGCTTCTGGTACTAGTCTCACCTGTGCTTCTA
The DNA here is from genome assembly GCA_942159475.1 of Sthenelais limicola. NCBI lineage: Eukaryota > Metazoa > Annelida > Polychaeta > Phyllodocida > Sigalionidae > Sthenelais > Sthenelais limicola. The sequence continues at coordinate 106,266,907 of OW804096.1, read as the reverse complement.
TTATTTTCTCTGTTCTTTGCTGTTGCTTATCTGATGACTGACACCCTTGGTTGGTCCTGGATAGTGTGTCAGCCATGTGTAACTGGCTCCCTGGTGTCCATATTATGTTGAACGAGTACCTCTGTAGGCGCAGCATCATTCTTTGGATGCGGGGTGTCATCTCACCCATAGGTTTGTGTACGAGGTGAATTAGTGGTTTGTGATCCGTTTCTAGAGTGAGATCCTTGATCCCCATGATGTACGAGTGGAATCTTTCACACCCGTACATCAGTCCAAGTGTCTCTTTCTCGATTTGGGCGTATCTCTCTTCTGCCTTGGTAAGCGACCTGGCGGTGTAAGCCACTGGTTTCCAGTCGCTACCATGTTGTTGCATCAACACTGATCCGAGACCGGAATTGGACGCATCGCTTGATACCTTTGTTGGTCGATTTTCATTGTAGTACGCCAACACTGGTTGTTTTGAGAGCACGCCCTTGATGTCTTCCCACTCTGCCTGATGTTCTGGCTGCCATCTCCACTCCGTTTTGTGGCACAGTAGTCATCTCATCTGGGTCGTTCGGCTTGATAGATTCTCAACAAATCTCCCCACATAAGTCACCATACCTAACACTTTCTGGACATCTGTCTTATTTTCCGGTGTCCTCATTTCCATGACTGCTTGTACTTTGGAGGGATCCGGTTGAACCCCTTCACTGTTTAGCTTCTCTCCAATGAAGGTGATCTCACTCCTTCCAAGTTCACACTTTTCCCAGTTCATAGCTAGGTTGTACTTTTTCACTCTCTGTCTGATGTTTCCAACCTTTTGTCGTGTTCCTCTTTATTCCTGCCCCAACATAATACAGGGTTTTCCCTACATAGACAAGTCTCCGGCGCACCGCCGGAGACGTTATGACGGCCGCCGGAGACTCAATAAGGCCCGCCATTAAACAAAAGCAAAAAAAAAAAAGCAAAAAAAAATATTAAATTAAAAAAAAAAAAATTAAATTGGGAAATTTGGGACTGGGAAATTTATTCCAAATATTTTATGCTGTCACAGCATTAGATCAAATATTGTTCATCAATACTCAAATGAAAAATTGGTAGGAAACCAGGTTTGAATTTTCAAGGCCATTCAATAGATTCCAACAGTATTCAAGCTTTAAAAAAAGATTCTCCAGGCCATTAATTCGGCCAAAAATGGCCCATCTTCTAGGCTTTTGAATTCCTGGCCTTGTACCGATTTCATGTATATTTTTTTTATATTTTAACAGGGGACCCCCTATTCTTCATGTTTCCAGTTGTATATTACTCTAAAAGTTTCCTGAATTTAGGATATAATGACATTTGTGATGTGTCACAGGAAAAGGAGTCACAAGTCGCAAAAAATTGTTTTTTAAGATATTATATTTGAAAAAATGAGATCAAGCAGATTCTGATGATAGTAAACATTATGATTATAGCTAATAAGTATTTCTATATTTCAAGTTTGATATTTTTATTTTTAAAAAATCTCTGGGTGGATATTTACTAGTAAATTGGCTAAATATACTCTATAAAATTACCATAGAAATGCAATGATATATTTAATACACTATCTGAAATTTAGTACATTTATGCATGCTACGAAAAAAAGTGTTAAGCACCCCAAAAATGAAAACATTCCTGCAAAGACATCTTGGGAAAAAACACTGAAAAATATCAATTTTGCGACTTGTGACTCATTTTCCTGAACACATCACATTTTTTATTTATATGGTAAAATTGAATTGGAAACTTTCGATGTTGGCCTTGTTTTGATAGGCCATTTTGATATATCCTTGTTTTGAGGTAGTATATCTTAAACACAAGAATGTGTGACTCAAGGATTTTTTCCCATTTCTATGACCAGAAACAGTCCATATACTAAAGTTTCAGAAACATTATATTTTGACTTATGTTTGCCCTTAAGTTTAAACAGGTGACAAATAGTTTGAAAAAGTGCAGATATACTATCATAATCAATTGGCAGATTATTTACAACTCTCTTTTCAGGAAATTATGTATATTTTACAATTTAACTTCACCAATCTTCTCAAATAACCCAAATTTCAGACGAAAATAAAGTTCAAAATACAGTTCAACACAACCAAATAGATTGCTAAACTAAATGCAATGCCAAATATACTCGAATTTACTAAGTATTGACCAAATTGCAGCCTAATTTAACAGAATTTACTCAATGTGTACAGCTGCCAATTGTACATTTTCTGAAAATCTGCCAATTGTACATTTTCTGAAAATCTGACCCATATGGGTTATTCTCCCTAAAGCATAATAGGTACACATAATAGGCCTTGCCTAGTAGGAATGCCTAGTAGCCAACCCCCTGTCAATCACAGCCAACAGGCTTCACTCACTCAGTCTGTATACCTCCCTCCCTGTCACTCACAGCAAACAGGCCAAGCCAATACACTCCTCCACTTAACAGCACCAGCCCACACAATCAAAACAAACCCATGTGGCCACTGTTAAGCCACCCCTCCTTTTTCTACTGCCCCAGGGGTGTGACAAACTCCTGAGTATACCTTTCCTATAGTGAGACTAAAAGGAGGCTGCGCCCATTCAATCGAAATACAAGTTAAAACAAATAAACACCTAGAGGCTAGCCTCCTAATAATAATATTATAAACGTGTTAATATTTGCTGAAGTGAGTGAGGAGGAAAAAGTAGCCTAAAGGTATGGAAAGTAAGAGACTAAAAAAAATCTCAGTTACTATAGGCCTATAGTAGCCTACCTTATAGGCCTATGTAGGCTATTTATTCTAGTTGTGGCAATCAAATTTCTCCTAAAACATATAAATTTCTGTATCTGTTGATATAGCCTATGACATGTGTGATTCCAACTTCGTCACAAGGAATACAAATTGAATGAATTGAAGGTCGGAATTGTAATTTTTTCACCAATTTTTGGCAGGGTTTTGGAAGTCATTGGAGGTGGGGAAATATCTTGTCTAGAATCAGAATGATAGACCATCCAGATTATTCTATAAGTTTGATATTCAAATTCCATTGATGACATGATGTATTGTAATTATTGAATTATGAAATATCAGGCTCTATAGGAAGAAGTGAAAGCAAATTAAACTAATGTCAAATGAATTGGCAAATATAGTCCAAAATATGGCAAAAGTGATGACATAAGCAGGCCTACCGAAAAAAATGGAGCACAAAAATCGCATGTTTGGCTCTAAAATTGTAGGCCTACTAATGTAGCCTATACCATTATAACGTGCATAATCGGGATTAAACGGTCGAATTTTTATATTTACATGTGCCGATCGTATGCGCAACAACCGAACGTAACGTGTGAGCAGTGGAATCCCCGGGTGGAATCGCAGTGCTCGATAAAACCTAATTATAGGCCTACTTTAAAAAAAAAAGTATAATAGGGAGTGAACTCGTGAAACTATTAGTAGGCTACGTGTTGAGTCCTTTGGCCACCTAATTCATTTCAAAGACATTTTTTCTAACAATTTAAAGTCAGTGATAGCATTTTGATACTTACTCTCGACCCTAGTTGCATGATAGCGTCTTGCGACTTGCGACTTGCGACTTGCGATTTGCCTCATGCAGGCTAGTCTACTGCTGCAAAAGTTGAAGTTGTCTCTTTTGTGGGCCATCTAGCGTCATAATTATGTTGCCACCTGGTGGCTCCAGTTTACATTAACAAACGTGGGACCGATTCGGTTGGATCTGGTGTCGAATTCCTGAACTAAGAATATCCTTTGAGTGAAAGACGATCCAAATCTAAGTGAGAAAACATACGAATTTTGAGTGACCAATTAGACCTAGTAACGTTAAAGAAAATGAGAATATTACCACAAAGAATAGGGCCTAGGCGAATTAGACCTATATAGTAAAGACAATGAGTATAATATGGCAAAGAATATACCTAGGCCTCCCTCCCTATAATACAATAATTAACCACTGGGGGGAGGAGAATTTGGGAAAAATTCTTGCGCAAAATTAAATAATTGGATTATGCCAATGTATGCTATATGAATAGCAATAAAGCCCTCCTGACTCAATTACAAGTGCTCTAAAATAAGGCGCTAAGGTTTGCTCTTAAAAAAACCAGGAGGCACAATGTAGAGGACCTACATAGAATATCAAACACCATGATGATATGAGAACGTATCTTTTTCAATAATGTTAAATTTTATCACAAATAGTTACACCACCGTAGACTTGACTTGCTAATTTGCAGGAGAGGTAATAGGGCTTATGACCTACGAGTAAACTGAAGACTAAACTTTGACAGGGGCGGCGGAACAGATACAATATTGGGGGGGCAAACTTTTTTTGGGGGAGGGGGGTAGATTTTTTGGAGGGGTGGGGTGGGGGGTGTAGAGGGTGACTTTGCATTACCCTCCAATAGTATAATAGAATCGAAATATTTCACCTACACCCATTACCTTATCAGGAAATTGGGCACCCTTAATATACCTATACTACCATAAATAAATCTTTAAATTTCAATGTGGTATACTTTATCTTAAAGGTTTGTAAGGCAAGGATATATTTAATACACTGTTATGAAATTCAGTACACAAATCAATAACTCTTAAAGCGCTCAGCCCTACAAAATCACAACATTTCACCAAAGAGATCTTCTAAATAAATCCTTTTGGAAAATATCAATTTTGCGACTTGTGACTCATTTTTCTGAAACACATCACAATGTATTTATTAAGAGTATTTACAGCAGCCAACCAAAATAAAATTTCATAATAATGTGGATCATCCATATGAATATGCCCCAGAAGCCAGAAATTTTCCCCTTACACTTGCACACATTTTAAGCATTTTGGGTGTTAAAATTTATCTTCATTAGGTCTGAAATGTTGAGTTTTTTCTTGCATTTGTTTGGTGCGATGCTTTAGGTACAAGAAAAGAATGCCATGAACCAAATGTGATGTGTTACATGAAAATGAGTCATAAGTCGCAAAATATGGATTTTGAGATATCATAATTCAAAAGAGGAGATCCAGACGATTCCAAAGATGGTAAACACAAGGACACCTAGTGTTTCTATATCTTAAGTTTGATATTTTTATTTTTGAAAAAAAAAATGTTTGCAATGTTTCTGGATGGGTAATTACCAGTAAGTTAACAAAATATGCTCCATACGAAGGCCTTCAAAACGCATGAATGAATCAAATACAGGGTCCATGTACATAGATTCAGATGACTAAAAGGGCTAGACCCTGCAAAAATCAAAACATTGTCATAAAGAGTCACTTTGAAAAATATCAATTTTGCGAATTGTGACTCATTTTCTTGGAACACATCATATATGGGTCAGATTTTCAGAAAACGTACAATTCAATTCACAAATTCTCTGAAATAACCCTAATTTCAGAATTATTGGGGGGGGGGCAACTGCCCCCCTTGCCCCCCCCCCCCGGTTCCGCCGCCCCTGTTTGAGGTAAATAGGCCTCTCTGTAATTCATATCAAAAATCGCTATAGCATATGCAGGTATCTTGCAATGGAATGCCTTAGAAGAAGATATAAAAAGTATTGAATCACTCTGCGGATTCAAGTACAGACTAAAAAATGGTATCTTAACAAGAACCATCTGTGTACCTAATGATTAATTGATTAATGAAATATATTGTTATGTAATAGCTCGCAAGGTAGCATTATATATCCAACATTACCATCCTCATCTATCACCTACCCATAGGCTACTCATCTCATCTCATCATTATCCTTCACATACTTCTCTCCATGAATTTGACTGGATGTTAATTCATAGTTAATTAAGTCAGCTATAATTTTGTTTAGCAAGAAATTTTAGCACATGCCACTTATCTTCCTGAATACAATCTTTTTTGGGTATGATGGATATGAGTCCTCTATACATATCACTGGACAGAGATTCTTGTTCATAGCATTCTTCGATAACCTTGTCAAAGAATCGGCCTAAAATATCCCAGAAAGCTTTATAAAATTCAATGGGGAGCCCATCAGTTCTGGGAGCCTTATTACAGCGGAAGGTCTTTATTGTCTCCCAAATTTCTTCATCAGAGAAATCTCGATTTAAGCAGTCTTGATCAGTTTCACTGAACTTGCTTGCCTCGATCTCTCTCCAGGATTGATTTACCTCTTGGCTATTTACATCGTTATTGACGTAGAGCTTAGCATAAAAGTCTCTTTTCACCCTAAGGATATCAACGGGAATTTCTATTATGCGACCATCCACCATTAACTGAGAAATTATTCTTTTTTTATAGTTGCGTTTCTCAAGATTTAGAAAGTATGCCGTGGGCTTTTCACCTTCCAACAACCATCTGGCTCTGCTCCGAGCCATGGCTCCTCTTGCCTTTAAACATTGTTTGAATTTCACTTTTAATGCTTTCAATCTCAATTAGGTCGTTCTCATCCAAGTTAGGTTTGTTAGAGAGGGTTTCTAACCTAGCTCTATAGGTTCTTTCTATTTCTTTTCTCTTTCTGCTCTTAGCTTATGAAAGTTAATGGTTGCAGATCTTATAACAAATTTTATGAAGTCCCATTGCACTCTTACATTACTTAAACCTTCTGTGTCGATGGCTTCTTGAATATGCTTCCTTATAAAGGAACAATAATTATCATCATCTATCAAGGATTTATTAAACTTCCAAATACCTGGGCCCCTTGCCTCGGACTGTTCAGACATGCTTATAAATACATAATAAATTATGGTCTGAATGTTCACAAAAACTGTTTTCTGTTGAAACTATTCTCGGTCTAAGGGTAGCGTCGATGAAACAATAGTCAAGCCTTGAGGCTTGTCTACCTCTTCTCCATGTGATTAAGTTGTTACTATTTCTCTCCCTTTCCTTCATAATGTCACATAAATCGTTACTCTCAATAATTTCTATCATTTCTCTTAGCCTGGCGTATTTAGCCAAGTTGGCGTCTTTCGAATGCCAGAGAAAGATGGGATCTATTTAAATACATCATAAAACTTAACTCTATCACTAAAAAGTATCAAAAGGCATAAAGCCAGAGGGGCCCTCATGAGGTCGAAGGCTAACTGGCTAGTAAACGATGAAAGGGCCTCAAAATATTTCCTTAACTTGGAGAAATGGAACGCGGAAAAAAAAGTGATAAAAAACCTAATACATGAAGACACTATTCTCTCAGAACCGAAAGAAATTCTGGATATAGGGAAAACTTTTTACAAATCACTCTATCCAAAAGGGAGCTGGAGCATCCAGACACCCACCATTTCATTGAGTATGAAGAAAATAAGAAATTAAGCGATCAAGAGAAAACTTTATTAGAGAGAAACATCTCAGAACACGAAATCATTACCGCCTTAAAAGACACAAAGTCCGGTAAATCCCCTGGCTCTGACGGCCTAGGAGCAGCTTTTTACAAAGCCTGCTTGGCTGAAATAAAAACTCTCTTTGTGGAGATGAATGTTAAATGAATGTTTTGTTAACGGGGAAATGTCAAAAGACCAAACTAGAGGCTTAGTAAATGTGGGTGGACTCCAGATATATCGCCAACTGGAGACCTATAACTTTACTAAACTCTGATTACAAACTCATTTCTAAGGCTATAGCCAATAGATTAAACTCTTTTCTTCCAAACTTAATTGACCAGGATCAGCACGGTTTCGTGAAAAACAGATATATAGGTGATGCAGTAAGGAGAATTGACAACACCATTTGGTGGCTCCAAGAAAACAGTCAAAAGGGTTTTATCCTGTCGCTTGACCTTTCTAAAGCCTACGATTCTATTGATTGGGAATTTTTATTTCGTTGTTTAGAATCATATAATATTAGTGAATATATCGTCAAGTGGGTAAAAACCCTACTTAATAATTCCAAAGCCTGGTTTTGCAATAATGGCTCAGTCTCGTCATGGTTCAAGATTAATAGAGGGATGAAACAGGGGGATCCCCTCTCATCAACTCTGTTTACATTAGTTGTGGAAAAATTGGCGGAAAAAATAAGATTGAATAATGAAATTGAAGGGATCCACCATCGGTGCCCATCATAGCAAGCTCGTGCAATTCGCCGACGACATTATTCATACCTTTAAAAACAAAAACTCCTTGATAAAAACCCTAGAAATCATCCAAAATTTTTCTAACGTATCGGGCCTGAACCTGAACATCCTTTCAGCGACCCTTCAGGATAGATCCAACCTACACGATACCGTGGCAAGAAACCAGGAAGCTGCCTTACGCAACATCTATGAGGCAGCTCCCTCACCTCAATTCAATTATAATGAAGCCCTGACACTAGCTTGTAATCTCATCAGACGAGACAGTGACAACCTTAATATCAATATGAACAGACAGATTCAGGCACTCAAAGAAATCCCAAAGGGTGCCTTGTGGGCAGGAATCCCAGAGGAATTCAAACCTCGCCAAGCACCAACTAGCTCAGGTGCAGCTGGCGCTCCAGCCGCACAAGGTGTGGCCAATCTGAGACCAGCCCAAAACAACCAACGTAACCAAGGTAACGAGCCTCAACCTGGCCCCTCCGGCCTACAACAGAGACCTCAACAACCTTGCTACCAACAAAACCAAATTCAGCAACAGGGAAACAGGAACGCCTGGAGAGGGAATGGGGCCCCCTCCAGGCGCGGCCAATGCCAAGGCCAGGGCCAACGCCAAGCACCTTATCGGCGCCCGACCCTGGAGCAGGCAGCTCAACCACGCCCCAACCAGAGACAATTGCCTCTTCCTCAAAACCAGAGGCAACAACCACCACAGTCCCAAAGGCAACAACAACAGCCTCAAGCTGGCCTACAGCTGAACCTCACGAGGACACAGCACAACCTCTTAAAGGTCAAGTGTAAAGGATTTTTTTTGTGTTTGCTACATTCGGGAGAATATTTTGAACCGATCTACAAAGTTATAGCATCCAACTTAATAAATCAAACTAGTGAGAGGTGTTTAAGCGCTGCCATTTGGTGAGCCACTGCAACCCAGCGCGGCAAGGGTGAGTAGCCATCTTAGCACGGGTCAAGCTACCTGTGACGTCATCCATGTCCCGTGCGACTGGTATAGGCCTAGGTCTGAGCATATAGATCTGTAGACACTATGGTTTTATGGTCCAATGTAGTGGGGGTCATCATTTTATTCTCAATAATATTCTAATAATTCTCTATAATATTCTAATAATATTTCAGCAATGACGCCCTGCGAGTGGGAGGTATGGGGTTCAATCCCAGGCCGGTGCCGAGTAGAGTGAGTTTTCATCCTGGGTCCCTCCCAAAGGTTTCTCACTTGAAAGGCATTCAGAAAATGTTCGAAATTCCAAATTCCAAATTCATGGTCCCCGACGTAAAGCTGTAATTGTAAAGGCCTATGGCCTATATCCACGAATAGTGGTGTGTCAGCGTCGTTAAACAAATGCCTTCCAGGCCATATATTATATCATTATATTATAATACTTTTGCCCTTGTATGTTAGCAGTATTTACCCAATAGTTAAACTTCTTTCTTTTAACAATATACCCTAGAAGCAGTTCATCCAAATTTCTGCGAATAATAAAACTGGGAAAATTATGTTGATATCCAGATATTTAACCCCCAAATACTTGAAATGCACCAGAGAGTGAGTGCTTTCAGATTTCTAGAAAATGATGTTAAAATGTCTCCAGAAAGCGGTGAATACACAGTCAAGATTTGGGGGCCGATTTGGCATCCACAATCCGTCATACGATTTGGAATTGTCCATTTGAGATCGTAATCAGATCGTGGATCCCAAATTGTGCCAAATGCCCTACACATGCACGATTCAGCGCCGATTTAGTGCCGATTTGGATGTACGATTCATCGTAGCGGAAAAAAAGTGTCTTCTGCGATTTCAAATCAAATCGCCGCTGCTTCTACGATTAATCGTCCATGTGTAGAGAGTGCTGCGATTTATCGTAGACCTTTATAATAAGGTCTACGATAAATCATAGGTGCTTCTACGATTTTCGGATTTATTCGAAAATCGTGGGTCTATCTGCGATCTGGCAATATAAAAGAAATTAATTATTTATAATTTTACTTTGAAATGCTATAACTTCACTAATTTTTGGAGTACCAACACAATTTTTTCACTTTTATAATGCAGAATTTCCATTAGGTCTCATTCTTCTCATATTTTATTTTATTTTATTCAACAATTAAAAAGAGAAAAAAAACACCAGAAAATAGGTGATGTGTCACAAGAAAATGAGTAACGTTATATTTTATTCATTTTAACAGTTTTTTACTTTCTTGTTTGCTTCTAGGGTCGTTTTTTAAAACAATTTTCGCAACTCTATATTTCAGAATCTCAGATCAAATCTTGACTGCCAACCCACCCACGATTTCACTTTTTACCCACGATTTCACTTTTTTCTCCATATCGTGCATGTGTAGGTCCAAAAATAGGCACGATTTCAGGCAAATAAGCACCCACGATTAATCGTAGATCCTGAAATTGTGTCTGATTCCCAAATCGTGACTGTGTATTCGCCGCTGAAGGCACCATTTCATTGCTGTTTTTTAAAAAAAGTCTTTATTACTCTCGCCCTGACACTCTCACCCTCTCTTAGAAACTGAGAATCTCTGAACAGTTCAAGGCCATGTGATAATATTTCAGGCCATTCGACCTATATCTTAAATCTCCAACCCTTGAATTTATTTGCCCAAATTATAGGCTCTTCCAAGCCCCATTATTGGAATACAGTTGATAAAATGTACATAAATGTATCCTATTTCATAGTTACTTTTATATGAATGTTTTTCATGTGTCCCTTGCACCACAAATACCCTAGCTTGATTTTGAAAATGTGGAGTTTTTTTTGCAAAATATGTATCGGTATATGCTTTCAGAATATGATGTGAAAAGACCCTAAAATGCACCATTTCACCCCTAGTTTTTACAAATTTTCCGGGGGGCATGCCCCCATACCACCTAGTCTATACTACACCCATGGTGTTCGTACCTCCCGCCGAAACATTCTCTAAATCAGATCTCCCGACTTCCCTTACCCCGTATTTGGCTCCTGTTTTTTTTGTAGGTGTAGCCGACGTGGGGCTTGTCCACGTCGGCCACATTGACCGGCATCAGTAAAAAGTTTTCGGGAACATTGCTGTATCAAATGATCAAATCTATTGTCCTTGATGTAAATATTGAAATCTCTTGAACAGTTGACAATTTATTATAGTAACACAAGATATAACACCCATGCATATAGCTTTAACCTAATAGTTTTCCTCAGACGATTCCATCCTTATTGGTGTAATACACCTCCTAACACTGCTGAAGCTAGCGCTATAGACCGGTCGCGCCTAGGACATGGATGATGTCATAGCTCTGATGTGCGAATACACATGCTAAACCAAAACAAAGCTAGCCCAATTTGCTCATTTATCATAAAACTGTGAAAACGGACGTTAATGAATTCTTTTCCGATTTTTTAACATCAGAGGCCATTACTACCACCACTACCTATGTAAAACAGCTTTCATCTCGATTTTTAAAATTTTCTTTACACTTGACCTTTAAGGTCCATTCTGGAGCAAGCAAGCGAGTGTTTCTTCCATCCTAGAGTTAGACTTGTGCATGGTAACTAAGTTTTGCCGGCATGAGCGATAATCTTAGGCGTGCCAAGTGCTGACTTGCATATCGAATGAAATAAAGCAACTGGTACACGTGTATAAGGCTTAGAATTAACCATAGCAAGGATATGAATGCAGGTATATCTTGAGATTTGCTCAGATTTGCTCTGAGCTACCGCGATTTCTTGTACACATTGTTTTGGCATGAGCTGGACCTGGTTTGGCCTTGAACTTGAAGCATTTACTAAAGTTCCCATTTCCTTAGGCGCTGACGTCTAACGACCGCACTTTACACATTTTACATTTCACATTTCATATTGTCTCTAAACATGCTTTAAATATATAATTGATCAAATCTAAATATTCCAGTGTGTATATAAGGATATTATACTATTTTAGGTGACATACGAAAAATCCCTTTACCCCCAAAAGCTTACCCCCACCCTACCTCATATATTCCACCAATTTGACAACATTTGGGCCCCTAGACACCCCCAGAATACCAAAAAATAATTTTTACTTTTATCAGTTGATTTGTTATTTTCTATCAACCTCATATATATGCACATTAAACTGTCAAGTTTGGAACCATTCTGATTATTAGTAATTTTTCTACAGGGGGGGTCGAAAAATAGATCCCAAATATGAAAAAATGCCAAAAATAGCATGTCGAATAATGGTACATATTTCTACATAAATGAGGATTTAAATTAGAAATATATAAAACAAATATGCACATAATCCATTGAACTATTTTGTACTTGATAGGTCTCGACATAAGGATCATAACACCTTTTATTTGGTGAAAATATTCTAACTAGAAGAAAAGTTATAGCCAAATAACCATTCTGTAATGGTAATGATAATGGCAGCGGCAAGGGTGACAGGTCATTGACCCTCTGCCCACATTATTATGCATGTATACACATTATATAACTCATTATATTTAGAATATATATAACATTCATTACCCTCGTTTACTTTTTTAAGTTAACTTGAATACTTGAATTGATTGTTCCTGTCCTGTTTAAGTATTTAGAGACAATTACTTTTAGGATAAATGGTCTAATATTATATATATATGTTAGGGATATAATTTCTGACATTTAGTGACGGCAGACGTGACGTAGACGACATGACGAAGACGACAAAAGCGTGGCGAAGATTTTTTTAGCATTTTCCCATGAAAATCATGTAAAAACGACTTGGAAATTCTTAAGTTCAGTCTACATAGATTGCTATTAAGCAAAGTTAATAATAAATGTCAAATTTAAAGTTTATTATTAAATTTATGCCTTGTAAGGCTCTAAAAAAACCCTAAAATAGGTGTGACGAAGACGACATGGGCTAGGGTATTCACCCCCTTTTGCTGCCATGTTATTTCTCTGCTATTATTCAAGAAAAACTCAAATCAATACATCTGATGTTCTATATCTATGTAATCCCATGCATTCTATCATTATTCATCAAAATTTGATATTTTTTTTTTTTTTTATTTATTTATTCCACCTTAGGCACATGGCGTGACGAAGACGACATGGGGGGGTACCCACAATTTTTTTTTAAAAATTTTGATGGCTTTTGGCCAAAAAATATTTTTTTTTGCATTTTTTTTTACACAGATCTTATTCACGTAACCTACTATCACAACATATAAAAAAAAAAGTTCAATTTTGAAGATTATTTAGAAATTTAGCAATTCCACAGACTAATGGCTGTTAAAAAAAACGATTTTTGCCTCCAAAATGGGATTTTGAAATTAAAAAAAAACAAAAATTGGGCAAAAAATGCCAAAAATGTTGTTCCACAGGTTGGTAGAACCATTCAATCAAAAAAAAATATCAAAATAATGATAATAAACTTGATTTAAGCCCATTTTACCCCTTTCCACGGTTGGGGGCCAAATGTTGTCAAATTGGTGGAATTGGCCATATATGCACATTAAACTGTCAAGTTTGGAACCATTCGGATTATTAGTAATTTTTCTACAGGGGGGTCGAAAAATAGATCCCAAATATGAAAAAATGCCAAAAATAGCATGTCGAATAATGGTACATATTTCTACATAAATGAGGATTTAAATTAGAAATAGATAAAACAAATATGCACATAATCCATTGAACTATTTTGTACTTGATAGGTCTCGACATAAGGATCATAACACCTTTTATTTGGTGAAAATATTCTAACTAGAAGAAAAGTTACAGCCAAATAACCATTCTGTAATGGTAATGATAATGGCAGCGGCAAGGGTGACAGGTCATTGACCCTCTGCCCACATTATTATGCATGTGTAGTGAATCGGACTACAGTTGTAGTGTATCTGTGTCGCAGGTTCGTTTCCCTTGGCGTATCCGAAGCTTATCAATCGAGAGTTACATAGAACAAAAGGAACAAAGGCAGGCGCTACCTGTTCACTTGGGTTTTATTGTGAGGTTTCGGAACTGGCATCAGTTCGCATCAGACCTGACTAGACTGTGGACTTCGGATTACCTGGCCAGCCAGGTAACCCTCGTCCAAAGGTGTCTATCAGACCTATACATCAACAGTCAACAATTCACAATGAGCGGTATAAGTAACACTATCCACACTGAGAGGTTTATCATGGCCTCTACAGCTTACATTAAATGGTAGAAACCCAGGTCGTGGTTACTATCGACCAACAGCTGGCTGCTGTTAAATATATAAAAGGCGACAGGCAAAACATATGATTTAGACTAAAAAGTCCCGCGGACCAGTAGTGACCACTGGGGAGGTTCGGACGAACTAACCCTCAGCGGCCACCTACACCCAATATCACCACAATACCCCCTTTTTTCTTTTAAGAGTTTGAAAAGAAAAATCTTAAAAACTCGACAGGGTAAGAAAAAGTAAAAGTCTACAAGTAGGAGCATATAGTGTGTCCTCTCTACAATGAACAAATAAATCAATCTTATGAAAACTTCAGGAATCGACAAATAGGAGCATTCTGTGTCCTAACTAATGTGAACAATTATCCGAAGTAAGAAAGAAAATTTATGAAAAACCTTTTCACGTTTGACAGGCAGGAGCATATAGTGTCCTCACTAACAAGCAAACAATCTGTTCTACAGAACTTATTTTATGAAAAAGGTTATCTCTTCATTATTGTAGACTTCACGTAAATGTCGGCGCCACACACCAGGGTCATGATCCGAGGATCCAGGGCATCCGAACAGCATCCGAGGTGGTTAAATCAGGTCGAAGGGCGGTCCAGTCATCATCGTCCATGCGTTTCCTCCGATTAGTTACCATTGCCATCGTCGTCTTTCGGTCCTTCGGGCGAGTCCTTTGCAGAAGGTCTGTCCGGAGTATCGAACATACTTCCGAACATACCTTGCTCGGGAGGCGCCCGGCCCAACGCAGCCGAAGCCACAGTTCTCTGAGGCTGGGGTGGCTCACGTTGGGACTTCATCTGGTCCAGGAGACTGGTGAGGAAATGGATTTGTTGGTCGTTAACCTCCAACATCCCACCAGCTCGACTGGACACCACGGTCAAACCAGGAGTCTCGCCCGAGCCTGAAGAAGGCAAGGCTTGAGCTTCCTCAACTGGTTTGGCAGGGAGAGAGGTCGGCTTTCCACCCAGGGAACTTTCCGACCTGCTCACACCTTGATTGGACTCGTCCGAATCATCCAAAAGCAAGCCCTGGAGTCTGGTATTCTCCTCCAAGAGCTTCAGGATGCGTTGTTCCTTCTCCTGATTGGATGCCTTCAGAGTCCGGATGAGGAGAGCCTGCTGACTGATGGTTTCCTTCAGCGTGCCTACCTCATCCACCTTCGCCCTCACCGCCTGAAGCTTTTTCAGAGGAGTCACAAGAGCGGCCACGGTCACTTTGACCTGCCTCTTGGCATCCTCTGCAGCTACTTGCAGGGCTTTCAACGCCTGGTTCACGCCGGTCTCTGATGTTTCCACCAGAGCAGCGGTCTCCAAAGCACAAGGCAGTTCAGCCAGAGTTGTGTCCACCCATTTCTGGGCCTTCCTCGAACGTCTGCTCCTCTTAGCAGGAGGAGCAGTCAACTCAGCTGCCTTCGACTGGCTCTCAGTCCTCGGACGCTTGGAGGCTGCGGCCTTCGAGCTAGTACTAGCACTTGACTTGTCCGAAGTCGCTGTGCTAGACTTTACCGGGGTCTGAGTCGGTTTGGATTTCCCAGTACCAGTTCTGGGGACATCCACCTCACCAGCCTTTCGAAGGGTCCTGAGATGGGCCATCGAAAGATGAGTGGTCCGAATGAAAGCTCCGAAGGGCTTCCATTCAGGCTTCACTTTCGCCGCCTTCTCTATCGCCTTCGGCCTTCCCTGGTTGTGCAACAGCTCCTCCCCATTCATGATGTGGCTGACCAACTCCGATTTCCTGTCAAGCTGCTGCTGACAGTTCTCGTAGGGGCAGACCCACACTTCTGTCTGAGGGGTGTGAACCTCGCACAGGTGCCTGAAGAATCTTTCTCGGGTGGAGAAAGCTCGGACACCTGAAGCATTGAGCTTCACTCGCCTACACACCAGGTACGGACAACGAAATCCAGGCTCCCACAGAGTTGGTACCAGTCGGAGCTTCTCACTGGTACCAGGCTCCATTTTACCCGCCTTACACAGCCCCGGGTAGAGACAGGATTCATACCGAAGCATGAGTCCATGGTCATCTTCAGAGTCGGACTCTGTGGCCATCAGATGACGTGAGCCTGGCCGATCGTGCTTCGGGTTCAGCGGGACAACATCAGTGGCCTTGTCCAGCTCGGCATTGAACTTAGTCAATGAGCCTGCGTGCGCCAACTGATCCTCCCTCACCTTAGCACGATGCACATGGACCTTTTTCAGCTTCCGGAACTTCAACTTAGTAGTTCCAGTCGCTGGGGCAGGTGCCTTGCCTTTCGAGTTCGACTTGGGGTCCGAACTCCGGGGCTTCCGAACTGGACGGGCAGAAGACCGGGTGCTCTTGGCCGGTGAATCCATGAGCTCCACAGTCACTGCCGCCGAGGAATCAGCAGGATCTGGAGATAGAGTCCGCGGGGACTCGACCATCTCTCCATCCTTCATCCTCGGCCTGTCCTGCTTTCTGGGGGATCTAGGCTTCTGCTTAGAGGTACCAGCCGAAGGTACAGTCTTAGCTTCGGGAGTCTCGGACTCAACCTCAGCCATGTCTGTCACCATCGCCGCATCCTCTTCAGCAGCTGCTAACCTAGCATCCTCGGCTTCCATAATTGCGCCCCAGCAAGTTACGGTGCCGGTCCCAGAGCCACCTGCGTCAGGCTGACCCATGCCAGCAAGGATCCGAGACCCTTCCAAGACCTTAGCCTCCTCGTCCGACAATACCTCGCAGTCCGAACCGTCCAGATCCATCTCCAGATCAGACTCGGACAGCTTGGCGTTGAGGGAATCAGCCAACTGGTCCTCGGTCATGTTCTCGAATTCACCTGAAGTCGACATCACTATTCAATCGGTACCTGAAAGTATAATGATGGTATGGGTAGAAATAAGTACAGAAAATACCTGTCATTTGCTGCAGATGGACGTTCGGACTCCTCTCGGACACGCTTCGGCTGTGGCTGACAGCTACTACACACATAGAGCGTAGTGGTATCGAGAAATCCAAACCTTCACTACACGAATATACCCACGCTTTAGGCACAGTGAGTTGGTTGATTACTTCCAAAACACAAAGACTGAACGTTTATTGGTATACCAGCAGCGGATACGCTGTTCAAGTTTAGTTTAGCACCTTCGGATAGTAACGTTCATTCATTCCTACACCAATGGCGAAAACAACATGGCCGCTATAGGTCCCACGCCAGCCCGCGCATTATCAACGTGCCCCAAACACAGTTAATATACGACCCACAGCATTCATGCAACTTGACTACTCGAGCAAAGGGACTACAAACACAGGGCAATATATTTCACAAGGATCATCACTTGATAAAACTTACTGCAGTGTTCTCTTTCTAAGAGGTAGTCTCGGTGCTTTGCTTCGCGGAAGCAGGAAGTAGACTGACTGAAACGGTAAAACACCAGCGTATTTAACCACTGCAACGCCAGAGTTGCATTCAGTCGCCGCACTACTGCAGCGCCAATTTTCTTCCCGCGCTCACCTTCTGAGCCTGAAAATAGCTATTGGGCGCGTGTTCCCACTCAGCTATTCGGGACTCTGCTGAGACGATGCAGAGGTGTAATCATTCTCCGATTTCCTCAAAACCCACCCCAGGCGTAGGCAACACTCTATTCCTTATAAATAGATTCCGATGCTTCACTGAAGTCCGTGGCCACTGAAGACGTTTTGGATTTTCAGTTCAACATACAAGCGGTACCCAGGGTAAGGTTAAGTACTTTCCGAGACTCATGTTCGTCTCCCAGTCACAAATGGAATTAACTGAATAAAGTCCATTTTTACTGCTTATCAATAGGGGACAGGGCGGTTCTCAGTTCGGTCCACCACCCGTCTGACTTCTCGTTGTGTGATTTTTTTAGTTTTGGGTAGAAATCAGTTCGGAGATTCCTACCCTCGGACCAGTACCACAATTAGCTCATTTGCAACCGAACTGGGGCCTTTCGTACACGTTTAGCCCTTGCTATGCCAGGAGAAGAAGGATCTGGTGGTTTTGCAAAAACCACAGCTCCTTTCCTTGGTCTACCTGGTCGTTTCTTCGGCTGCACTGGAGGTACAGGAGCAGCTTTGACCAGCTGTTTCCTAGGCCTTCCGCGCTTCCTATTCAAAACGACCGGGGGCGCCACCGGCTGGTCGGACGTATCTGTGCGAACCTTCGGCCTCCCGCGCTTCTTCGGACAGACCGTAGCTACCTTAGACTTCTCATATGATAAAGCCTTTCCTGGACCCAAAAGCCCAGGCGGGGTAGCCGTAAGTCCCGAGTCTGCTAAGGAACTGTCAGGTTTGGCAACAGATTTCCCTTGTCTACCCCCTCTTTTCTTTAGAGGCAGAGATTTACTGGAGGTTTCCTTGGAACTACCCTTTCGGATCTTCCTAGGTCTACCTCTCGGCTTGGCGCCTACAGTAATTTTCTCTTTCTCTACCTTCTTAGGACAATCTTTCCCTGGCACCACTCTCCCAGCCTCTAGTCTAAAGATTTCCATACCAGCCTGTTCCTGCCTTCGGAATTCTGGAGCCCGATCCAAGTTAACAGCTTGAATCGGCCCATTTTCGTCGAAAGCCGGCTTCAGATAGTCGATATGGTATCGCATTAGGCCTTCGGCTGTCTCCAGCTCACAGGTGGTACCTCCTATGAACCTTCTGATCTTATAAGGCCCGTCCCACTTGGGTCCGAGCTTCTTATTCGCTTTGGGGGGACAGAATCGGTACACCACCTCCCCCGCCTCAAAACTGGGGGGCCTAGAACGTTTGTTATAATCCCTAATCTGGTGAACCGCAGATATTCCGAGATTATCCCGCACGTACTGGTGTCCCTTTCTCATCCACTGTTTCAGGTTCTCAACAAAAGCAACCTTGCAAGGGAAATCAAGACTTCCTCTTTCAACTCCATGAACTATGTCCATGGGCGTTACCAACTCTTCTCCGAAGACTACTGAATTTGGTGTGCATAAAGTAGCAGCATGTAATGTCCCTCTATATGCATGAGCAATGCAAGGGGTCAGCATATCCCAATCTACTTCGTCCGAATCAGTCATACAAGACAGCTGTTCCACAAGAACTCTATTAAGCCTCTCGGACTGCCCATTACTCATAGGCCTGTATGGGAGGGTAATTAGCTTCTCGATTCCCAGCATGTCAAGTAGACATCTCAAGAGTTTAGACCGAAATTCAGGAGCTCCATCTGTCTGCAATGACACAGGACATCCGAATCTCAAGATCCATTCTCGAAAAAGAACTTCTGCACAGCTTTCAGCGGTGTGATCGGCCATGGGGTAGGCTTCGGCCCATTTAGAGAAATGGTCTACTACAACCATAATATAGCTGTTGCCTCTAGGGGTACTCCGAAGAGGCCCTAGAATATCCAACGATATTCGGTTCCATCTACCACCATGTTTTTCTTTCTTAAGATAAGAAATCCCACCACCACCTCTAGTCTTCCTCATATTACATTCCGGGCAAGCTCGTACCCACCGCCTCAGATCATAACTCATACCAGGCCAAAAATATCTCATCTTTGCTGACCAGACATTCTTGAAGGTTCCGAAATGACCCGCAGTTTTGGCACCATGTATGCCCTGGAAGATCTCTTTCCTCATGGAAACAGGGACAATTTTCCTCCAGTATTTCTTTCCGGTGGCTAGTCTTGTCCACCCCAGACATAGCACACCATCTCTGACCTTCATACTACCAAGATGTCTGACAAATGTCCGAAACTCATTAGACTCACCAGCAAGAT
Source organism: Sthenelais limicola (assembly GCA_942159475.1). Taxonomy (NCBI): domain Eukaryota; kingdom Metazoa; phylum Annelida; class Polychaeta; order Phyllodocida; family Sigalionidae; genus Sthenelais; species Sthenelais limicola. Next base: position 106,246,995 of record OW804096.1, on the reverse strand, counting down.
TTTCTCTGCTAGGAATCGGCACAGTTCCATCCAACATTTTCAGCAACCTTTTTACAAGTGGGTCGGCTTGCTGAGCTTCTTGCAACACGTTCCGTTGAGTCCCTAAGGAAACTTCGTTAGTGGCAATAACAGCATCATGCGCACCGCAATCTAGGCAGTCTGGTCTTCCACATTTTCTGGTTGGTAAGCGCGACAACGCATCAGCATTTTCATGCTGTTTACCAGCCCGATGCAAAATCATGCTCTGATCCAGCCCGAATTCCTGTAAGGTGAGTAGCCAGCGAGCTAACATATCGGTCGGATCCTTGAAATTGAGCAGCCAACGCAAGGAGGCGTGATCTGTCCGAACGATAAAATCCTTATTACCAAGCAAGTAATGTCGGAATTTTTGCAGGTAGGTCAGAACGGCAAGCAGCTCACGTTTTGTCGCACAATAGTTCCTCTGTGGCTTAGATAAACTATGGCTTGCAAAACACAGAACCACCTCCCTTCCTTCCTGGACCTGAGACAGAATTCCCGCCATGCCAAAACTACTTGCATCCGTATCAAGGATAAACTTACCCGAAGGTTGAGGATATCCGAGAGTAGGAGAAGAGATTAGCAAATTTTTGCATGTATCGAATGCATCTTGGCAACGAGGAGTCCACTCTATGGGTTTAGCATATCGTTTATCCTTGCCTGCCGCGGTTACAACGTCCTGCAAGGGAATCACTAATTTACCGAAATCTTTCATAAAATCTCGGTAATAGGAGGCGAATCCAATGAATTGCCTTACTTCCCTAGCATTCGTGGGGATTGGCCAGTCCTTGACTTTCTGGATCTTCTTCGGATCCGCCGAAATGCCATGGCCTGACACAATCCGACCCAAGTATTCCACTTTCTTGCGGAAAAATTCACATTTCTTGGGTTTCAAACGAAGACCATAATCCCGTATACGCTCAAGGACGAGTCTCAGGTTATCTAGGCACTCTTCGAGAGTTTTCCCAAAAACCACGATATCATCCAGATAGACCAGACATGATTTCCAACGAAGGCCATCTAACATCTGATCCATCATGCGTTGGAAGGTAGCGGGGGCATTACACAATCCGAAGGCCATAACCTTGAATTGAAATAACCCTACACTGGATAAGAATGCAGTTTTCGACTTGCTATCTTCATCCATCGCCACCTGCCAGTACCCACTCTCAAGATCTAAAGTACAGAACCACTGGTTACCACCAAGTGATTCTATGCACTCATCGATCCGAGGTAGTGGAAAGCTATCCTTTATAGTGACAGAGTTTAGCTGACGATAGTCAACGCAAAAACGCTGTGTGCCATCCTTCTTGGCCACCATGACAATAGGAGCACCCCAGGGGCTACTGCTATGTTCAATTCGGCCCTCTCTGTACATTTTCCAAATCTCTGCCTCTGCCTTGTCTCTCTTCGCCACAGGAATACGCCGGTATGCTTGTTTGATCGGACAAGCATCTCCAGTGTCTATCACATGGCGAACTTTATCAGTACAACCAAGGGCTTTGCCACCTGGAAGAGAGAAACAATCTCGGAATTCTTCCAGCAAAGACAGAGCAACGTTCTTCTCGTTTTTCTCGGACAAATCCGAATCATTGACCAGCTTTTTCAGCGGGCACTCTGCACTCGGTGGTACCAAGATGTCGGGAGCTATCAGATCATCATCCGCCACAGGCGATTCTGTAACCTGTATAGAATTAATGATTGCCTCTCTGATAATATTGCTACCGTCATCCTCAGACAAAGCGGAATCCTCTGCCACAAGAGTAACTCTACTTAATCTGCCCACCATCCTTCGTTTGCCAATTTTCATTGGGCGATCGGACGGATTGCTGAAGGCTACCAAAGCGGTTGAACCTCCACCTGAAACATATGTATTCAGGCTCCCTAAGGCGAAGTCTTCTAGCAATCCTTGGTCTGGCTCGAACATCCAAGCATCCGATGCGTCTGAGCCACTATCAAAGTCCAATTCTGCGAGTGTAATAGATTTGGGCTCCATGATCACCGCTTTCCTAAGTGTCACAGCTATTCCAATATCTACTTCGTTCACAGTCATGGTCTTTATAGAGGAAAATTCTTCACCTTCGGACTTCTTTTTCCACTGTTTACATACAGTAGAATGTCCGAAGTTTTCCAAATAAAACACTCCTGACCAATCCAAACAACAACGGTGCACATAGTAAAAATCTGCACCTAATATCCCGTCTTCAGGGCCCTTCAGACCGCTGACTACCAGACATGTCATCATGTAAGTCCGACCCGACACTTCATATGGACAGAGCACGCTCCCATATGTAGTTATAGGCGTTCCATTACCCATCGAGCACGCCATACGCACCGAAATCATAGGCGGCGCATGTGGAAGGGATTCGTAGAAATCCTTGGTAATCAAACTCGTCGTCGCGCCTGGATCTACCAAGAAATAACCACTCTTCCCACCTATGCCTACAGGGGCATACCATCTCTCCCTCACCAGTAATTTGGAAGGAATCTCCAGAGTTTCCAGCTGTTGAACAGAAACTTTCTGAATCCGAGCAGACTTCTCTTGGCCTTTTTCTACCAAGACAACCTGACCTGACTCAGCTTGGTACTCGGCCTGTCCCCAACGCACGCCAGGGCTCTTGTCCGAGCATCCCTGAATCTTTTCAGGAAGAAAATCACCGTCCGGCAACGGCCTAGGACCTCCAGCTATCAGATCGGGTAGCTTCTTGTCGTTAAGCTTTAACCCTATCTTACACACCGGTGCCTGGGCTGATTTCCCAGTTTCTAGACTACTACCAAGATCCTCGCGGACTGTGGTACTAAGAAGCGTGTTGTCCGAGGCTCCCGTATCGCTTACTACAGGAGCCGAACCTAGTTTTCCGAAGCCGGCTTCCCTCCTGGAGCGCCTTGCTTCTTCACAAGTTCGAGTAGAGCTTTTTTAGTGGGGCAAGCCGAGGCGAAATGCCCCTCCTCACTACAAAAATAGCATTTTCGAACTTGCCAGGTTCTTCTCTCTCTACCCCCAGCAGACTTCTTATACTGCTGGGTTGAGGAATTCGACTTTCCTTGCTTTTCTTGCCATGCTTGGAAAGCTTGCACTATCGCATTGCCGGGATCGTCGGACTGATCATCATCGTCGGACTCCTGCAACGCCAGTGCCTGGCTAACCTGTACCATGGCCTTTTCTTTGGCACTTGCCTTCTTGCTCTTCCCCAACTGGGAACCTTCGGCTGCCGCTCCCTCCAATGGGATAGCAACAGCCAACGGACCTATAGCAGCAGATTGCAAGATAGCAGCGTTCGCGAAATCCATATGACAACTCTCCCACACCTCGGCCCAGTGAATTGCTTGGAGAAGGTCAAACGGCTGTTTAAGCTTCACCCACGCAGCTTTCTCCTGGTTGATCAAGCCTTTCAAGAAGACTCTCAAGCAGAGGGTGCGAAGAGTATTATCCAGATTAATTCCGAAAGCATGTCTAGCACGTTTGGCTACCTCATTGGCAAACATACGGCTCGGCTGCTTAGGGGTTTGTCTGCAGTTATAGAATTCGGACTGCTTCTTTTCAAGAGAATGCTCACCGAAGTTGGCATCCATATGGTCTACAAAACCAATAAGATCCAAACCTGGGGGCAAATCTCCCATCTCGCCTAGCTGACGACGGCAGCTACACTTAAGCTGCATAAGGAACTGTTCCGGAGTCCAATTATGCGCTTCGGCTAGCACTTTCATCTCTCCGAGATGTGTCCGCCAGGAATCCTTAGGATCCCAGTTTCGTATAATCGCCGGTTTAGGGGCATGATTAACGTTCGTTGCCACAAACTGATACCTGAAGGTGAGTTCGGCGCCTATAGCGCCTTCATACTTCAGGCCCTGCACCACTGACTTATCCCGAAAGTAATTTGACACTTGGTTAGTCATATGTCGCATGGGAGAATTGTCAATCGCATGAACGCCAGGTATTTGGATTCCAGAAGCATCTGGCAACCCTCCGACTGTAGTCCATTGCCGACCAGCATTTCTCACATATTGACTATTGTCAACATGACCACGCACATACGTTGTGGAAGCAGTTGGTCTCTTAATGCTGGAGTGCGCTCCAACATAAGGCCTACCCCCTCCCCCTCCGTGAAGAGGAGACGAGGCAGTGAATGTCACCGTATCTTTTTGCCTAGGTGTCCTGGATCCTCCACGTGGAGGAGAAGCTTGCTGGGTTTGGTTAGGCTGATTAGAACCCGCTACACGCCCTCCGCTGGAAGTAGCATGTTGCACAGGTTCGCCTGCAGCCTGTCCACCAACCGCTTCGGACAACTTTAGACGCTCGGGCACGGGTGTCCGAGCAGCCTTTTCTTCACAAAAATGCCTCGGAGTGAGGAGGATGTATGATCCACCACCTTCCTTAGGATATGTAGGTCTCTCTACGCCTAATGGCGGAGAAACTCCTCCTATCCTAGGGGGCGAACCATATAGATCCGTATCCTCAACATCCGAAGAATCATCCAACATGTTCTTCATTCGTGACATGTCATCCACCCTGGCTACCTCATTCCGCAATTTTTCATTCTCTACACGAAGCTGACGTGTAGTGGCATGGCAGTCATCGGTTACTTGAACCAACGTGCTCTGGAGGTCTCGATTCTGCTCTATGAGCTGATCAATAGTTCCACGAGCATCGTGCATTGACTGTCCTTGCACAGAATAGGCATGGCGCCAGGAGGCCACTTCAGTCCTCAACTGCTCTTTTTCTTCCTCCTCAAAAGAATCTGCTATCGCAGGATTCCTTCGAAACTCAGTCCATTGACCTCCAGCAGCGGCAACAGGCTGTAGAGTCAACTTCGGACTGGTCACTTTTACCTTCGGATTAGTTTTCTTTGCACCAGAGCCAGGAGTAGGTTTGCGATAACCCTTCATACCAGCTGGTGAAATGCGCAGGCCAACTTGGGCCGCTGCATCCGCCACCTGGACTCCATTTGCATTGGCAGCCATCTCAAAGATTTACCAAAATCTTTAGCAAAGTTTAAAACTATAAGCCCAACACTCAATCGATAAGACAGAAAGCCAAGTTTGGTCACGGCACCAATTGTAGTGAATCGGACTACAGTTGTAGTGTATCTGTGTCGCAGGTTCGTTTCCCTTGGCGTATCCGAAGCTTATCAATCGAGAGTTACATAGAACAAAAGGAACAAAGGCAGGCGCTACCTGTTCACTTGGGTTTTATTGTGAGGTTTCGGAACTGGCATCAGTTCGCATCAGACCTGACTAGACTGTGGACTTCGGATTACCTGGCCAGCCAGGTAACCCTCGTCCAAAGGTGTCTATCAGACCTATACATCAACAGTCAACAATTCACAATGAGCGGTATAAGTAACACTATCCACACTGAGAGGTTTATCATGGCCTCTACAGCTTACATTAAATGGTAGAAACCCAGGTCGTGGTTACTATCGACCAACAGCTGGCTGCTGTTAAATATATAAAAGGCGACAGGCAAAACATATGATTTAGACTAAAAAGTCCCGCGGACCAGTAGTGACCACTGGGGAGGTTCGGACGAACTAACCCTCAGCGGCCACCTACACCCAATATCACCACAATTGTATACACATTATATAACTCATTATATTTAGAATATATATAACATTCATTACCCTCGTTTACTTTTTTAAGTTAACCTGAATACTTGAATTGATTGTTCCTGTCCTGTTTAAGTATTTAGAGACAATTACTTTTAGGATAAATGTTCTAATATTATATATATATGTTAGGGATATAATTTCTGACATTTTGTGATGGCAGACGTGACGTAGACGACGTGACGAAGACGACAAAAGCGTGACGAAGACGACAAAAGCAATTTGCAGTAAAAATCATGTAAAAACGACTTGGAAATGAGTAATTTCAGTCTACATAGATTGCTATTAAGCAAAGTTAATAATAAATGTCAAATTTAAAGTTTATTATTAAATTCATGCCTTGTAAGGCTCTAAAAATCGTAAAATTGATGTGACGAAGACAACATGAGCTACAGTACCCACCCCCTTTTGACCCCATGTTATTTCTCTGCTATTATTCAAGAAAAACTCAAATCAATACATCTGATGTTCTATATCTATGTAATCCCATGCATTCTATCATTATTCATTTTTTTAATTTTTTTAATTTATTTATTTATTCCACCTTAGGCACACAGCATGACGAAGACGACATGGGGGGGTACCCACAATTTTTTTTTTTTTTTTTTGATGGCTTTTGGCCAAAAAATATTTTTTTTTGCATTTTTTTTTACACAGATCATATTCGCGTAACCTACTATCACAACATATAAAAAAAAATGTTCAATTTTGAAGATTATTTAGAAATTTAGCAATTCCACAGACTAATGGCTGTTAAAAAAACGATTTTTGCCTACAAAATGGGATTTTGAAATTAAAAAAAAAAAAAATGGGCAAAAAATGCCAAAAATGTTGTTCCACAGGTTGGTAGAACCATCCAATCAAAAAAAAAATCAAAATAATGATAATAAACTTGATTTAAGCCCATTTTACCCCTTTCCACGGTTGGGGGCCAAATGTTGTCAAATTGGTGGAATTGGCCACCTACAAATCTACTGTAATAATTTTATGATTAATGTACTGTATATGTTTAATATGTTACAGTGCTTATATTCTGAGGTGTTTACAACTTATAACACAATGAATAATGAAAGATCTCCGAAAAGCAATACCAAAAGAGTGGCTCAGAATTATACAAGCTTCTCATCCGTGTGAGGATAAAGGGAATATCGACATAAAAATTAACAGCAAATGTGTTAATATCCTAGTATGTTCTAGCAAAATATTGTATAATGCGCTCATAGAAAAAATGCCTTTGAAAAGGGAAAAACTTAATTCTTGGCAAAAGTTATTGGAATTGAGTGAAGATGAATTCAAACAGCTTAATTGGAAAAAGATCTGTCTAAACCCTTATAAAGCCACAAGCGAAACAAGATTACAAGTGTTGCAATATAGGATTCTGCATAAGACCATTACCTGTAATTATTACCTGAAAAACGCAGCAATTAAAGACCTCCCAGTATGTTCATTCTGTACCGAAAGGGACGATATTGTACATTTTTTCATGACATGTAGAAATACAAAGATCCTATGGCAGGATGTATTCAACTTCGTAGACTCTCTTGGCTACTTGAATGAAGACATAGGTGGTAGGAGTATAGTCAAAAGAAAGGAGGATATTAACTATATACTTTGACCTCAGGAGAATAAATATAATGTTCGGTTTTGATAAGAAGGGTATAAATAATAAAATCATCAATTGGATTGTACTAGCAACAAAAGCATTGATCCACCGCCAAAAATTATTCCATGAAGGAATGATAGGATGGTTGTTTTTCAGTTATGAGTTGAGGTCGAAAATATCAATTATTTTATACCAGAACAGCTTCACAGAAATCAACAAAGATGAAAAGAAAAGGTGGAGAAGTCTCTTTGCGGACTTAACAGATATAATAGATCGAAATAAATAAATTTGTGAACATAATAGAAAGTATAAGCTAAGCTGCTAATAAGATAAAGTGTATAAATGAAGGTAAAAATTAATGTGCTGATGTGTTTCTATTTTTTAATTGCTCTTCAAATGAAAACGTGAGACAGACTATGTATTTTTCGATGTAGACTGGTCCTGGAGAGAGATGAAAGATTTGTTGACATATTGAATAAAAAGAAGTTGTCGCAAAAACAAACAAAAAATGCATAGATGAACTTGTTCAATTATTTTATTGAAACAAACATCACTTATCACTGCGCTTTACAATATTAAACAAACATTTCGGGGCAGGCTGAGCACCACCTGAATGAAGTTATTTCTTTAGCTTTGCAAAGTATACCGCATTAAAATAACGAAATCAGAACCCGTAAACGTTTAAAGTATCATCATCAAATCTCACACAGATGTATGCAAATGAATTCTGCGTACAATGACTTCAATCACAAAAACTGACAAGGAACAAATTTTATTTGGGATATGGTACTAACCATTGGAACAACCTGAGACGCGCGTATAAAACGGGACTGTTTTCAACAGTTTTATTGGTACAATTCTTCAGAATCACACAAGCACACCACAACAAAAAACACACGGAGTATACAATGGCGGCTCTCTACCTTTCAGTTCAACCTGCGAACGATTCAGAACAAGTATTCATTGCGTCCATTTTTAAGGACAATAAACATGGAGATATTGAATACATATATGCAGCGACATCACAAGTAGTATGGGCATACGTTATTTCCAAGGGGTTAAATCAAACGACTATGTTACATCATTATTGCCTACTACACATTTCTTTATCCATTTCTATAATCGATGGATTCGTTTGAGACAGCAGTCAAAGCTTTTTACAGAATAAAATTCGCGGTAATACTTATGTATACTAACAGTATATATAGTTAAATAAGAACATACAAATGTACATGAGGACATGATCATTCATGTTTGACCCCATTTCACAACTGATGTTGAATGTACAAATATGGGTATAACATAAAACTCAAGCCATTATAATTGGCGGCAATGTATAAGATATCTCGGTGGTATAGGTTCATATATGTACAATGATAAACAAGATAGCGGTTGTCAGTCTAACATATTTTTTCAGGGACTCTCGTCCCCGGCAGGTCGGTTAAGAGTAAAGCTAGAAACCCATGTGTCCGTAGTGCGCGGTGCGTACTGCGTGGTGCGTACTGCGTGATGCGTATAATCTGTTTCCATGTGTCCGTGAAAAATTTTGTAACGCTGCGTACAAGTAACTACAATTGCTCCCTGATGACGTCACTGTGATGACGTCACCAAGTACATTTCTATATGTTCACGCAGCGTAATGCGTATTCAATCGCCTCCTGGAGTGATCGGAATACGCAGTGCGCACTACGCATCACGCATACATGGGCTCAGTCCTGTTAATTTCTTTATTTTTGATTTTCACGCATTACGCACCACGCATCACGCACTACGGACACATGGGTTTCTAGCTTAAAACAGTTGCGGTGGATCAGTTGTCTTAGAGGTATATTATCTGTTGCAAAGTTTGACCTAATTACCCATGAGAAGCATGAATTATTATTTCTATGAGAAGGTGAGGTGTATCAGGAGTTGATGATTTAGAATCAGAAAGTATTGTCATGGTTATTAATCCTATGAGATGGTGAAAGGGGTCTGGCACTTGAAGTGCTGAGATTTAAGTGAACTATAGATGGACTTTGGGGAGATTCAACTATTTGCATAGTGATGGAAAAATGCAACAATAAATTGTATTAATATACATCCCTGGGCCTCTGACGTTCCTGGGCCCCTAACGTCCCTGGGGCCCTAGCATCAGTTTTCATCAGTTGCAAAGTCTGACATCTTGGGGTTCATCAGACTTCTTATACTGCAAATCTATTTACAAACTATAATATTTTCTCTTCTAGAAGACCCATATTTATGCAAAACATATCAAAATAATCCTAAATATTGTGAGAATATGCCTAAACATGATTCAGAATGTATATTTCACAAACAAAATATATTTAAAAGTGAAGTAGCACAGTGGGGGACAGATGCACAGTGGGTGGGCTCTCAAGTCATACATCAAACAGTGCCATGCTCGGCAGTGGGGGCAGTGTGTGGGCTGTCAAGCCACACATCAAATGTAAACAAACGACCCATGTGGAGAGTAATGTCAGTCTCCGTATTCTGTGGTTGTAAATCTCGGGTTCGGACATATTAAAAGTTATATTCAGAACAAACTCCTAGCACTTTAATATCCGCCCCTCATAATAAATACAGATGGATATTCTCTTACGAATAATAGCATCGGCGGCGGTTCGGAGTAGGGGCGGGGTTAGAAGTAGTTTTCAAAATGCAACACGCTCCCTTTTAAATGGGCATTATCTATATACTGGGATTTCGATGAAAGATCACCAAATGTTACGTGTGGAGATGATACTCTCTTGGTCTAGTAGAAAGAATTTGTTATTTGTAAACGTCAAATAGAAATGTCAAAGGAAATTTTGAACTGATGTCGGGGTGTCACTTTTCCAAAAATAATATGGGCACCGACAACTATGGCTTGGTGCTGAGACAAACTAACTGACTTCGACACACGAATTAACTAAACGTTCTTTCAATTTTGCCTCGTTCCATCATCCTCATATAGAAGAAAACCTCAGAGGATATTGATATACCAGAAGATATGGATATCTTTTCAAGTGTAACCCTTCGGTTTTTCCCTTGGCTAAAGCTCCGAAATATGATATGCCTGATCAGAATTTAATTCCAAGCTTCCGAAATAGGGAGCCAATAGGCAACGCACTTGAAAAATTCATCAGTTGTGTTAAACCCACAAGTATTTTGTGCAGACATTCAGATTTCAGACAGTCACGTGGAGCTATCTGATACAATCTATTGGTACGAGAGACATATGTCACATATATGCAAAAACTGTATACATATAGTGTATGTACAAGATACCATCTTCACCTCAGATATCTGTCCTTAATCCAGTATGTTAAATATTTATAAAGCAAATGTACAATTGGAATGTGTCAAGTTTTCAACAAAATGTCATGATACATTTGAAATGCTTCATGCATCTTGCACAAATAGGAAGCTTAAAAGCTAGTAGCAAAACGATGATACATATATGTATCTACAAAATGTACAGATTAAAATCGTTAGTCATTCAGATATACCGCTCGCAAAATATTCAGTTCAAATCAGCATCTTTTTTCTTTTCCGTCATCCGTATGGTGAAATTCTTCCTAATGACACAACAACGGTAACCTAATAAGACGGACAAAATATCTTACCCAGGTTCATTTATCCGGGAGTCTTCTTCCAACTGAATCAGTCGTTTTAGCTAGTCTTCTTTTTACTGTCATTGATGGGTCTACTTTTAATTATGTTTTCAAACTAGCGTCTGTAACCCCACAGCATTATTGAATAAAAGCAGTTGACGAATTCACGTCGCTGCAAGCGATTGGAAGATTGAAACAAAATTCCAAAATAGATCGAAGCAAATTCATATATCTATTCTCTCCGTCATGAATATATTTTAAATTGTTAATAATACTGACAAAGTATGATTTCAGTGAGAACCATTTTCTCCCTCCTGGATAAGAATCTCACGAATATGATCTAATGTTGGAAAATACTCATGGGTACTAGTCCACAACATAATGTTCAATTAAGAATAGCAATGTGCAACAGTAATCCTTGTCTTCAATACAGATATTTAAACAATAATGCCTGATATCAGTATTCACACAGTGTATACTCGTAATACACTCGAGAGATTAGGTATTGAACCTATTTACTTGGGACAAAGATTCTAGTTAGAAATGGTTATAGTACTTTGCTCGTTTTGCACACGAATCACAAACATGACACCAAGCAAATGGCAAGACTTGGGATATACATACATGTGGATGGATATATTATTTCAGTATAAATCATGGTAATGGCCATGGGTTCCGTACAACACTCTCTTAAGCGGGCAAGCACCAACCAGAAGCTTCAAGAGAACCATAAGAGACGTTATACTTGGGTCATTGTAACTTATTAAGCTTTACACGATATGTTATATAAAATGTGGAGGTCATCCCTGCAGGAGCTACACTGGCGTTACCGGTCTTTAACACTCAAATTGTCGAGTTGGAACTGAAGTTGCTGCCGCCAAACCGCATACCTTAAATAATAATTATTTTGTTATTAATATCATAATTATTTATTAGCTAAATCTTTAAATATATCCTAATTATCATTACAAGTGGTCACCACGATATTACAGTCACATTGCTAGTTCATTTTGGCGATGCTCTTTGTCTTTTTTTTTATCAAAAGCTTTCTAATTAATGCGCTTCCCATTATCTAATGTTGGAGTAATACCCCCTACCTGTACTGTTAACTAGGGATCTTTAATATCGTACACGATGATGTAAGAACGTTTTCAAATATTGCAATGGGGATAAACTGCGAACCAATTGTTTTTTTCGCTAGTAGAAAAGTAGTCGTCCATTCATTATTGATCTAAGGGATCAATTTTCAAATACTGTGAATCTTTCTAATGCATGGATATCTCCTAGGTATTCGTATTTGTATTTACTGAAATTGGTATAGTTTTTTTTACAGTTCCAGGCGCACATTGGAAGCTGATGCTTATTAGACATGTATTTACTACCTTCTGTCCGATCTTCTAATGTACCATAAAGAATCTATACATCTATCTTTCTCCCTCTCCCCTTGTATATGTACTGTCTTTCTGTACCAGCCGTACCAATGTGGCTAATATTTAACCCCTCAGTAAACATTAACGTAAATGGGTCACTAACCTGACTTTTATATCCTCCTCATCTTCTTCTTCGTCCTTATTCAATTTCAATATGAAACCACGAAGTACAGGCTCAGGTAGGTTCACGAACTGGGCAACCTGGAAATGTAAGAACTAGAACACTGACAAACCTGGAACTGAATAGAACTATGATCACAACATTTATCGTTAAAATAACATGGTTAACAGCGCATCGGTTGCTTTACGCCCTCTTTTGACCCCATACTTTCGTATATATCTGGTCCTATCAAGGCGAGAAAGGAAACACGCTAACGGGATGCGTTTCGATTATTAGCAATGGTTCTTTTACATGCAGCGTGCATTGGGTGGGAAATAAAATGATGCTCTAGCAAGGGCTAATGGTCGCGAATCCGCGACGCTGAGAAGCTCTCCTCTCCGTTCGCAGCACAACGCCTTGACCAGAAATGACTTGTAAATTGGGTCTCTAAACCCAAAAATTGTAAAAACGTGTTGAAATTAAGAAAAACCTCCCTAAATGGAGAAACATACCCCCTGATATAACCTAGAATGGTTCAATAAAGGGCAGGCAACAACAACCATAAACATTTTATCTACCACACTATCAGTTTCTTATATGTTCCCAACATTCTGAGATTCCTGTTTCAATGAATATTTTATCGATTTACATACACCATGGTTTGCATTACCTCAACTGAGATGTCTTGAGAACGATGTTTCTCCATTATAAATATCTTCGCTTCATCTTCAAGTGGCCCCAACATAACACGTTCTAGGAGTGGATAGTTGTCGTCCTTAAGAACACGTGTCTCTCCGTTACTTTTTACCACGCTCAAACAAAACTCCTCGGGGTTATTGACGACCTGCATTCAATAAGATTTGATACAAATGTTATCCCGTTATCCAAAGGTCTTCTTAAGAGCATCAAAAGCGGCAATGCAATAGGACACAAAGTACATGTACGGTAGTTACATACTATATTGATGTCCCATACCCATTAGAAGAAAATCAAAGTTATGGACGAATTACAATACATACATTTTAGGTGTCAATGGAACTACTCATTAGAGGCATATCCAAAACAAATATCCGATGAAAATTGAAGTATGTTTCTGCCCTTAATAATTATGTCATCGAGGATATACGGACACCTCGTGATAACTTGATATCAACCGAAGAGATATTGGAAGTATGGTGATAACCATATCCTCATACACCGACATCAGAACTCTGCAGTTCACCTATATCCAGTGAAAGGAAGAGTAATATATCAGAGACATAATAATCATATGAGATATTATTACAAACCTTGAATTTATCGAGAAGTAAGTGTATGACTTCCTGCGTTGCATCAAGGCTTGTTACATGGACATTGGTGACAGAGTCGTGAGCGGGGATGAAGACACTTGTCTCCAAGTTATACTCATGACCACTAAAGATGGACAAACGATGGCTCTTGCGTCTACGTCCTCTATCTTTGCGTAGAACTACATTTTGTGCATTTTCCTGGTCCGGACCTTTAAGAGGCGATCCTGGGGGAGAATTTGAGTCCTTCACAGCAGCTTGGTATAAGTCATCAATGCTCGATTTCCTTCGGTTTAGACTATCCCTGCCATTGGTGATTGTCTGAAGGGATTAAAAAACTTCAAAATGAGACATGGAAACAGCTGAACCAAATGAGACCTGATCATCATGGCAAACGAGTATTTGTATAATTTACATAAAACTGAGTATGATAGCAAATAATAATACACATATTGATAAATACATGTCATAAACCAGTTCAAATTCAGTTCAATTCAAATGTCGGTCTCCCTCAGAAGAGATATTATTGAAGAATTATAATCTATATTGACAGATTAAGTACTTCATGAACAATAATTTCTCAGAGTACAATGAAAGTGTAATAATTCTTAATAGTATAACCACAGTGGTATGAATGTTAGAGGATTTAAATGGCAACGTGTGCAAATATCCTTCCACTATTATTAGTATAATATAATCATGGTTGCTTTTATATTCGTTATTTTCAAAGAGCTTACACTCTAATATCCGTAAAGCCAACCTAATACGAGATTAGAATTCACATTATCGTAAAAATCGGTTAACGCCACACATAGTTACTGGTACCCTGTTGCTAAAATTCCCAACATTTGGTATTGTGCAGGTGTATGTACATATTATAGGAGGTGAGGGGATGGAAAACCAAAGATGAGGAAAATGTATAAACCTTAATTTCGTAGCCGTTTTCAAGCAGGTAGCGCCTCTTTGGTAAAACCACTAGCCTTTTTAAATATCAAAGAGAAATTTCGATGTGCGTACTCGACAAGCATTTCTTGGGTTTGAACCAAACAACAATTGGATGCCAGAATGAATAAACTTGAGTGAACATCTATCTTGGTATAAACCATGGTTGTTGAATACGCCAGTCCGCGTCACACCTTACCTTCAATGTATCAACTCCTAAATCTATATTTTCCATAAACTAGAAAGAAGTATGCAAGCTACATTCAGAATAGGCCAAGTATCCAGATGACAACAGAGATAGTATGAGAAGTGATTCGAGCATGCAGTTTACATGCAGAGTATTTAATAACAAAGAGACTCGTATCCCCAGTTTACAACATTAAATAGAATCAGAAAGTCAATTGCAAGTGATGAAATTAAATAAAACAAACCAATTAGATATCTACAAGGGCAATTAACTGAGAATAATTAAAGCACAGAGCAAAGAAGAAACCCCCTCAAAGGCTATATCTATTACAGAGTATACATACTCATGACAGACTAATAAATCCGAAATCAAGGCTAATAGTTATCAAATTAACATATTAATTACTTGTTTAAGGTCTTCATCAAGTCCATTGTTAATGGCCATGTGGTAGCTCCGTCTCCATGACTGGGTCTTAGGTAGGGAGTCATCATCCTTGGGCTGTAGCTGGATTGGATTCACAACTCCCCAGTGGATCCTCAACAGTCCCTCCAGAATGATGCGCCCATTAACCTAATTACATATCAAACAGAATATGAATTCACATCATGCAGGTGATGAAACTAGATACAACACAATAATAAACACAATAATGTCATTTGAATAATACTAGATGTAGAATTCGGATTAACTAGATAGCCCAGCGCCCTTATAACAAACATTAAAGTCCTTATTGTTTATCAGCGGAGTATGGAGCACTCAATTATGAGTGAATCGTATACCTAAACTGAGGTGACTTATCTGCTAATCCCAAAGTAATACCATCATAGGTCCTCGCCACTAATTGATGCCACAATATTGAAACACAACAGTACTCTGGAGCTGAAGATAAGGAGAACAAACCTCTCTGGACAAGATCAGGGACCGGCCCTCATTCTGGGAGTTGTAGCCCTTCAGTTTCATGTTGAGGTCGGATCTGGAAAAAAAGTTAAAGAATTCTAGCGAGATTGCATGATGACATAAAAACATGATTGTGGGTCAAGTCAGTGACGTGACAGTAATTTGTTAGCAAATGATTCCAGTTAAAAATGGCATCCTCCCATACCAGCAGAAAGACTGTGATTGTAAAAGGACATGATTAAGCATGAGAGGATCAGCATGGTCACAATTATCTATTTGAAGTTAATGTTGTTTAAACAAGTCATAAACATTTCATCAAAGAAACGTATTAATTAAACTAAGATATAGCCAATGGAAAACCGGATTTTAACAGAATGGTCATATTTCTGGTATGGTCGTTCTCAGGTAATTTCACGTGAGTTATCCTGTAATACCTACAGTGTAACAAATCTTTGCTTGGATCTGATGAAGATCTGCTCAGAATAATCCTCAGTCATGGTTGTAAGTCATTTACAAAGAACTGATCCTACGAGTGATGAATGAGTCTCCTAGTTCTCCACTAGATCTAGGACCTATGCATCGTGTGCGGTAGTTGAAAGTATACAATACGGCAGCTTCACCACGTACGGATACCAGGTTCTATTTTAGTATGAATACCAAGTTTGTTTTGTTAACGTTTTTCCAAATATAGCTCATTTTACTACGGCATTTTCATAATAGGAGATTAACACGAAATGGGTCATTATATGGATGTACAGCAAATTGATGTCTTTCTAAGGCAAGCAAGCAGTTTATAAGTTATTAATATTAGGAATTTAATAACTTTATTAATACTAAGAAGTCAGAAGGTGTGACTCCCTGGAAATCCCAATCATCAAGAGTAGAATCAGTCACAGGCTAATCCAGGGTCAGCGTATCCCACAGGAATGTACTTCCAGCCAAGTGAGCTCCACATTATAAATACTTGTACGAAACAACTCGATATTCCAATGCAGTATTTAAAACATCCTAGAACCCAGAGGGAAAGCACTTACTCCGCAAGTATTTGCATTGAACGTGACATAACAACAATAAATTAGACACGTATTTACAACAGAAACAGATAATAAATTCCCGGTCCGGTTCCCGGTGAAGAGTAGAAATTATTATAAGTTTCCTTGTGCGGGCGAGGAGCACAGCTTGTCTGAGGCTTCGCCTGCCCTGGAGTAGTGGATAGACTAAGCGAGGCAAGTAGGGGAAGGTAGATCAGAAGGATTTTTTACTCCGAGGATATGATGACTGTAATGATGTGGCTTGGCTGGATGCGTATAGGAGGGGGCAGGCAGAGAGAGAGAGGGGCCAGGCTTGGTGAGTGAGGCCTGAGTCAGATCCGGGCCTCACCAGATCTATGATACACAGAACAGTTATTGTATACATCCATACTGCTGTATCGTTCTGACTATACTTTCACTATAGTTGCCTACAATTGGCTAAATGATAACTCTTGCACTGCTTTTTCCACTGAATGCAAATCAAATCCGCTGAATAATTAGTTCTGCCACTCTGGGATATAGGAAGTAAACGAAGCGGAAACCCAAACTCAAAAAGTAGGTCTCTACAAACATCAACAAAGGAAAATATCAACATATTAAAATAAAAATACTATTGTTTCATGTATGACGGATGGTACAAGGAAAATGAAAGAATACAGACATTGGGAATCAACAAGTCAAGGGGCAATGTGATAGGAGACCTAAACAATACTTGAATTGTGAAGAAAACACTAGCCAACAATTGGATCTTTTTCTGTCCTAGCTGCCAAAAAAAAGGCAGGGCAGAAAAGGCTTCATGCTGCCAAACTTAGACAGGCATCATCAATGATTACGCACCAGCACGTAATGGAATGACAGAACGGAGATTAAGTTTCCCTATTACAATTTGTTTGCATTCTCTGTGAACTGTTTAAAGTATTTCAAATACAGAGAGCGGGAGTATTATCAAGGCACGAAGGTTTTGTGCTAGACCAGTGTAAACATGTCATGTTGATTGGTTAACAGTTGTAAATATCTTTTGACGTATTCCAATAAGATTTTCTCTATTTCTGATTAAGTTAAACGAAAGTAATTCATGAGCGTAAAAGCTAGTCATATTCATTAATTTGGAATAAGGGTTGGCCAGGCTGACTGAAGATCAAGAAGATTCAGTATTGGGCCTCTCTGATGTCAGATGATTCTGTCTCCCAGCCGGTATAGAATCTACATCGCTAGTTGAAGAGAGTGACTCGGGGAGGCAGTGTAATTTTTGCTCTTCCCCTATAATCAATGCTATTGGTAAGGCTGATGTACCCAAGTTTCTCAGGACAAGAAAATCGTACCATCATATTCCCACAATCAGGCAAACTAGTAAAAGCCAAGGAACCTCCTGGATGAAGCGCGACTCAGTGGCGGCTCCTATGTTGCCGTCCAGGTAACTCTCCTGAGATTTTGTGCAGTCCCATTGACCTCCCTAGGTCCCGACAACTATATAGTCAGCTCGCCCTTTTATTGCATCTAACTTTTAAAAAACCCATGTGACGAACAATTCCAGTCCCGGAATCCACTTACCCCAACTATTCTCCTAGTCCTAATATAGGGCTGATGTCCATACAACTTTAGAATAAACCATATCGGCCACTTTTCCCTCACTCGGCATGAGTCACCCTAGGTGTATGACTCCTAGAATGAAGCCCTGCACTCCCGACTACGGCAGATAGCTCAGTGGCAAGCCTCTCACCTCCAGACCTGAGGGTTGGGAGTTCAAGGCTCGCCGGGGCCTCTCACCTTTATTTTTCCATCCTCTACTTGTTGGGCTGTGTAGAGCTGTCAGTCTACACGGCTGGGACGGGACAGTGGGTGGGTTTGCACTTGGTGAGATCGGGCTAGGGGTCGGGGAAGGCTGGTGATTTGAAAAACAAAATATCCATAATAATGTTTCACCGTGTGCCAAGAAAAACGGCCTAAAAATATCTAAATTACATTCGCAAGGCGCCTATACTTGCTGCCGCCCCTCCCTGGACGAAGCGCGACTCAGTGCCAGCACCTATGTTGCCATCGAGGGAACTCTCCTGAGAGTTTGCACAGTTGCAATGACCTTCATAGGTCCAGACAAGGATATAGCCAGGTCGCCCCTTTATTGCATCTAACTTCTAAAAAACCCATGTGACGAACCATTCCAGTCCCGGAATCCGCTATCCCTGACTATTCCCCATCTCCTAATCAAGGGCCAATGTCGACACAAGTGTAGAATAAGCGATTTCGACCACTTTTCCCTCACACTGCATGAGTCACCCTAGGCCTACCATTACTAGAATGAAGCCATGCTTTCCCGACAACGGCAGATAGCTCAGTCAGTATAACGCTTGCCTATAGAGTGGATGGTTGAAAGTTCAAGGCTTGCTCGGGTCTCACAGCATTATTTTTTAAACTCTGGGTCGCGTAGGTGCTATATCATTTTACGCGAGAGGGATGGTGGGTGGGTTGGCATGGTTGGTGATGGGAAAGGCAGGCGTTTAGAAACAAAATATCCATAATGTTTTAACGTATGCCAACAATGATACAAAAACGGCTTAACATGTCTAAAATTGCATTCGCAAGGCGCCTACTAGCAGCCGCCTACTCCCTGGACGCCGTGTGACCAGTTGTGGCCACCGAAGTTGCCGCTAGGTACCAATCAATCTCTGTAGGTGTCACCCCAGTCTCTCTATTCAGAGAAAGGATGTATGCTCAAAACAAACACCTTTTTACAGTGATCTGATATATCTAGTCATTTCCGTTGCCACAGAACGCCCCATCAAGATCTCTAGATTCATGTTTTAAAGTAACACAGTCATCATAGCATGAATAAAGGAGTAATGGATGTTTTTCCTTCCTCAGCCATGCCAGCTAGGCCATGTTTGTAACAGCTTTCTAGGCCATGCACTACCGACCATGGGACGTAGCTCAGTCAGTATGTCACTGGCCTACAAAGCGGAGGTTTGGGAGTTCGAGCCTCTGTCTGTCTCCACCTTTATTCTTTATCTCTGGGTCACATAGATGCTGTCATTCTATGCGACAGGGAAGGCAGGTGGGTTAGCATGATTGGTGGGGATGGGAAAGGCAGGAGAAACCACATGTATATCCATATAATGTTTTACACATAAGTACCTATCGATACTCAATGGGCTATTGATAATACTAAAGGAAAAATAGGCGTTCAGGCCAGCGCTAACATATCGCCACTCTTCCTGGACTAGCTCATGTATCGGTATATTATCTAAGTGAAACGTTACTGTAACAGAAACCATGTGCTCCAGTTTCTGTTAAATGTGTCAGGGCATACTGACTACAGGATTGATTAGGTGCATTCTGGACTTACGAGATTCTAGGTCCGATTTACATGCAGGAACCCCCACCATTCATTTTAGGGAGAAGTATTTAAAGATGAAATAACGTTACCTTTTAATGGGTGATTCCTTGGGACTCCGGAGTGATGGGCGTCCAAAACTTCTGTGAGCTTCAACAGGAGAGCCATGACCATACATGGTGGGTCCGAATAGTGCTCTATAGCACGGGACGTTGCAATAGGGCACACCTTTGTGCTGCAACACAAATGGTGGTGCATAAGTATGACAGAAACACGAGAAAATAGATTGTAGGGAATTATTATGTTTGGTTAATTCTGACTTAATAAGAAAAGATGAAAAATCCTTGAATGAGTTTAAAGCAGACATTGTGAAAGAATGCTTTCCGGGCAAATCATTAGCTATAACATGTAACGTGGGAGGGCACAACTTCTCAGAACAGATTTATCTTTAACCATTATCTCACTATAAGCTGGCAATATAAAAAGATCCCATCATTCGTACAGGGTAAGAAGTATTCGAAAGTGGGGCACTGGCTCGATCTATATGACGTGGAAAGTAATTTACAGACTGGCACTACATCACTTAGTGAGCATTTCCACTGGCGTATACCATAGCCCATGCTAATTACGTCGTGGCGAATATGCCTTTGGTGACGATGTGTGGAAGAAGGAATGTACTGCCGATTAATCTGCCAACTCCTGATAAAAACAACAGGTGGATCATGCGCTGGTGCCTCAACCCCAGTTGCCCCTTATTTTATTATTTACCCTCTTTCCCAACAATATCCTAAGACACAGAGGCGGTGAGCCATAACTATAAATATCAGCTTCTGCGACGAAGCGTCGACTTCTGCGACGAGCGTAATTGTCACACCAACTGGTATGACACCAACTGATTGGATTTATTTTTCATGCCCCCACCAAAGTGAACATGGGTTGTACTTTAACAACAAATTTTCTAGCGTACTTGGTGACACGGTTTATGATTTGGGACGTCATGATGCATATGGCATTGAAGAAATGACTTGGAATGACTCACAGGCAGACACTAGCCAAAACACATAACAGTAAGAGACGGTGAAGTAACACTAAACTTTCTACAAGTGTTCTCCAGAGAAAGACTCGGGGAAAACTGCAAGAGTGGGTGACTCATTCAGAATTCAGAATGGATAGATAACTCTCCTATGAATATGATAGATATGTGAGTAATGTCTATTATTCTAAAGATAGATACATAAACTAATGTATACCATTCCAAACATCTACCAATGAATAACAGATAATAGCTTCATTCCAGGAAATACTATAGTATATAACATCCCTTTAGCATAAGCTCTAACAGTAAATACAAATTTTGGTAATGCCTTGATTGCCCTTAAGTAATAGATCCTGTTGCTGAAACGTTGGCCCATATCCCACTATGGCACTAATACGTCGAGTTAGTATCGATGGTTTAGAAGGGCAGAGTATAGCCCCATGGGCTTCCTCCCTATGTTATCACCAACAGTCCAGCTATGCCACAAGTCTCCCCGGGTTGCTATTCGATGTATGGAATCATACAGGTTTTGAAATAAAAATACAACATTTACTCCCTGTAGAATAGACAATATAAAATATGGCCATTCATTGATGTCAGAGATCTCTCAACCAGCCAATTTAGCCACTTCTGAAATGTCGTATCAGATATGTGTGACACATTTGGTGTGTTTTAAATTCATTTAGGATGTAAAATGTCCTCTTAACCTAAACCCCTAAGTTAAGAACTAAAACTTCACCATAAGCCACCATAAGTCACAAGGTGGAATAGTCTAGTTATCTTTGTATTATTCAATCTGTATTTTGACACATGCATCAGAATCAAAGAAGTATTAGTTCAACTTACTCGCGATTTTGGAGTAAATAGCGGAATGAGTAGCTCAGAAAGGAAGAACTGACATTACACGTCCTGACAGTGGCACGGCCTACAGACTCACTCCGGTTGTATTACCAAAAACAGGGCGGGAGCATTCAGAAACAAAACTATGAACTATTTTTAAGTTTTGTAAGAATGCATGTATATATATAAATAAACAAAGGCCGTAAATTCAAAAGCAAAACAAAAATCCCTAGTATGCCCCAGACTAGATAGTCAACCAAAATTAGTAAGGCATGCACTGTAAGACCAGATTTCAATCTGATGTATACCCCCGATCTTGTAAACACTAGTCATTGACAATTAAAGAATACATTATCATTGTCATCTCCCCCCCCCCCCATATCCCATCTTTTCCATGAATAATTGCATAAAATAATTGCTATTATAACACCATTTGAACGTGAGAAGGAAGATACAAATCATCCACATAATCCATAATGGATGATATCAATAATGTAACACGGTAGTCCTTGGAGATAACCGAATGATACCAGGTACCTATACGGATCTGGTAAACGAACAAATCGACGTCACGTATAAACAGTGTCACTTTCCACCACACATCACTTTATAGGATTTGTCTCCACGATTATGCAAGCTGACCATTCAAAATTGAACATCAGTCGCTACAGATATACGTTTTCCACAATGACTACAACCAAGAAGATAACTCGGATCGTTTACTTAGCAGTCGAATACGCATTAGTGCCCGATTAGGAGAACTTAAGTTCAGGAAGAGTTGGGACTCATCTGTCCATTTTTACACACATTATCGTGAGTATACGATATCACAAGAGATCATATATATGAAATGGAAGTTAATAGTATAATGGCTTGAAAAATCACTCCCTCTTAAAAAAGGAATATGAAACATAACTGGAACAAAGGACGCCCCCCCCCCCCACGCACGGTATAGTAAATCGGCACCAACCAGTTGGTAGTCAATCCACCCAATCGTTATAGTACATTGAGAGGGTAATTTAATTCGCGATTTGGAAAATGAAATTGGCCTAGCTCAGTAAGATCAACTAAAAAAAGCGATAGATACAATAAGTTCTTGAACGACAAGATCTACAGTTCTTATCCGTAACTACTTTGACATGTCAGCTAAGGTTCTTTCTATGTTAAAGCGCAGATCTATCGTTTTCTTGATGTTAGTTGTTCCAATCAATGCCTAAATACGCAGAAAAGAAATGCATCATGCTCAAATACAATAGGATGCATTGGCAAGAGAATACGGATATTGACATGCACGGCAGGCTGGAAACTGGTAAGGAAAACCTACTTTTGGGCAAACTTCCAAAGGGTGGCGAATTCATAAATTGAGTGGCATTATAATGCTGAAATCAAACGCAGGGCCAAATTAAAGGTATGTGCATAATGCCATTTCATTACGCGTAATTGAAACAATGCTCATTTCGCATCTGCTTGTATTAGCTGAAATCAAAATAACTTTGTTAAGCCAAATCCGGAGTAAATTCCACCAGAGTGGAATGTTGAAGGCATATGTGATTTATATTTGTCCTTAAAAAAAACAAACTTTTTCCTTTAAAACAATGTCTTGAAACACAATGTTTAATAGATCAAATCAATGCGTAAATAAATTAAAAGATCTACCTCTGCATGTTGGCCAGGGTGTAAAACCTTATTGCATTCTCCACACCGAAGACATTCCCGATGCCATTCTTTACCAATAGAGGTCCGACGTTCGGCTGAAAAGAGACATTATTTGATTAGAAAATTACTACAAAACTACCCTCTAAAAGGAAAGTCTCGATTGGGTAAGCGAGAAGTACATGCGTAATGAAGCGCAGATTTGTGGGCATGAATCGCGAATATCGTGAAAGGAAGCAACAAACGAGGATAAATTTGTTTGACCAGGTTTTATTGACCCCAAAACACAGTTACAAGCGTAAAGTGCAAGAGCTTAATTTGAACAACAGAAGTATCTCTTTCCTCAGCGTGGCCCGAGTCTGTTGTGTTAAGCGACTGCAGGATCCCACGAAGCTGGAGGTGTAGCCTTTACCTACCGCCTGTCAAAGGGCGTCTTCAGCGACGACGTTACGATGTTAGGGAATCACCGCCTGGCGGGTCTGGCTGGAGACCGCTGTTTGTGTCCGGCTCTGGTAGAGGTGTTCCCTGTTGCCGCTAGGGTGGATAACGCGGCGGCCTCACCATGCTGATGGTTTGGCGGACCCACTACACATGTATTTCATTAATATATCGGCTGTATAAGAAAAACACGCATTTAGCAAAATGTCTTTCATAATTATGCATTTTAGTTATGTGCTAATTATACAAAAGCGCATCACACAGTATACACTTTACAAATTTTCAACGTGGCTAGATAGCTGATTGCGAGGGGCCCCCGGGGATACAGACCGGTTGATTGACCGTTTTCCAAGTAATTGCGTCCATGATGTTGAGTCCTGTGGGGGACATCGTTTTCATTCTGTGGATCCACTTCAGTTCTAATTCATTTCGAGTGTCATCAGAGATTTCTTTGTCATTACTGAACGGAATGAATTCAAGGACATGAATTTTTATATCCGATTCCCCTGAGTGATTTGGGGAGTTAAAATGACATGAGATGGTGGTGTCGTGTAGCGGCCGATCAGGAAAAAAAAGACTCTCTCAACTTTGATTTAAATTGCCTCTTGATATTTGTTCTTGATGTAGCGATTCATAGCAGTATTTGATGAACAGAAGTGTACTGTATCGATAGTATCGACATATTAAATATGGTAAAATAAGGAGTATAGTAAAAGATGTATTGAATTGGGAGAGATGGGAGTACTTTTGTGTTCTTCTGATTTAAATTTTCTTTTGATATCTAATATTTTGGCCAGGCCAATAAAGAAAGACATTTTAAAAACAAGTGTGTTTAATACAAGCTGCGTCCTCTAAATTAATTAAGGTTTTATGGTACATATTCGTAATGCTTCACTCTCTCACAGTCTCAGGAGGCATTATGTCACATGTGACCCTTGGAAGGAAGACATGAGGGCCCGGCTGTATAGTAAGATAAGATAAGAACATCTTTTATTTGTCTCATGGCTCACAGTTACATATTCGGAAAAATGACAAATGAAAAATAGGTTGACATTTCTTTATGAAAACACTATTCCATTTCTACCGACAGTTATAATACGGACATTTTAGTGTCCCTAGATTTATAACCAAAAGGATAAGTAACTTTGTTGACAGAGGGAAATAACCAAATCACCGTAGCCAACTATTTTAGAATTTTGAGAGACTTACCTGTTAAGTAGTAAATTGACTTAGAATTATGATATCTTCGAGGTAACTCGAAGGGTTGCAGGGACTATACTTTGGTGAGAATCGGAGGTATGAGATTCTCAATCTTTATTGGCTGCAGACTGCCCCTCTGTTGTCTTATCACTCCGTACTTTTCAGCAACTTTTGAAAGCTGCAGCAGAAAGTTTTTTTATCTCTACACTTTGTGTTTGGCCTTTTCTCCTCGCCAAAAACCTCCTTCTCTTTCTTCCACCATGTCAGAGAATGAGCAGGAACCTTCAGAACAGAACGGAGTAATAGTAGATCAGCAAAGGGCGCTGGGAAAAGAAAAGCGAAGCTCCCAGTCAGATTTCGCCTAAATCAAGATGGCGCTGAGGCTGATCAGGGCCAGCATGCCAAATTGGAGGGAGAAGGAGAGATCTTTCTGACTCCAGCAGTGAAGAAGAAGCCTCCAACTTGCCCATCGACTTCCAAAAGCCGCGACTCTCACTCTGGCTGATGTGAGGGGTCTCATGAAGGAGGCTTTAGACAAGTTTCGAACAACTCTCCCTCAGCTGTTGGTAACTCAGGCTGAAATTCAGCAAGAGCCAACCCACGCCAAAGTTCCTGCCAGTAACCAAACACGCCAACCAACTCAGCTTGCAGCAACGGCGGGTGTGCCTGGCTTGGCTGCCTTCCGCGATTTTGGGCCGAGACAAATTCCCATCATTCAGCCCATCTATAATGTGGATCAGGGCTCGCTTCCACCACCAAGGGACCTGACTACACCATTCAGGGACACCAAACTCATGTTCGATGCGCTAGATCAACAATATCCCTCCCTGTGGAACCCACACGGTATGTCAGAAGCCTCACTCCCCCTGCTCTATACAGTCAAGTGAGAAAGCAGAAGAGGGAGCTCACACTTCCGGAATATATCTGTGGCTTCACTAGGATGACTGCTAAGAATCTGTCTACATCTAGTGTGCAATTCCAAATGTTAAGGCATCTTGAGCAGTTAGCAGAAGATGTAGTTGTGACAGCCCATGGTCGGCCGTCAGAGCCTGGAACCAGGTCTGTCTAGCTTATAGAAATGATTACCAAGCTGTCTGACTGAACAGTGTTGTCTGTAACGTCCAGCTACTAGCCATTTTTGGCTGGTTACTGCCCTTATCATGGCCGGTTACTCAGAGCAAAATTTTTAAAAATTAAATTGTAAAAATCGGCACCCACTAGCAATCGTTGAAATAATTATATGAATTATTCAACGGAATGTATCTATTCCGCTTGCAAATACAAAAATGACATCATGGTAAGAAGCATTTTCATCTCAGAAATATGTATGTCTCTTGAACTAAAAAATTAATTAATCAGAGTTTTTGTTTAATCAGGGGTGTCGGAACCGGGGGGGGGGGGGGGGGGGGAGAGAGAGAGACATGTCCCCCCAAAAATTTCTATGGCATAAGAAAAGGTTAAACCCAATACTGAAAAGGTCAAAAGCCAGAGGATTTATCCAAATTAATCAAACCTGTTTTGTTATTTTGGGTCTTTAATGATAGTCTAATGTCTATTTTGTGGTATTTTTATATATCTTATGTCTTATCTTACGACTGGTTTCTGTCCGCTGGTGTAGTTCCTTTGGAATTTGCCATTTGGCAGTAAGGGCTCGGATTGTTCCGAACTTACAACCCTTATACAGTCCAGGCTTCATCGCCACAGCAGTGATACTGATCTCCATACTCCCTGCCATCCTGACCGACCCAATGTATATAAATTAATTTTCACTTCACCACAAATTGCTCAGTTTTCAGAGAATAGGGCTCTAGAAGCTAAACTGTACATTTTTTTTGTTATTTTGATGTGTATGTGTAAGGGATTAGATTGCATCGTTGGAGGCCTCACTGAAGCCACACATAGTTGTGGTTAGGCCGGTCCGTCCACTTGGTCATGTTGATAGCCCTTGCTTATCAAAGGTCCGATCCAGGTCCCGAATTTGGCGTTAGCTACTAGACTGTATATGTAATCTTTCCTTCTTACATTATGTTTTATCCAATCCATGTTTTATTGTCCTTTCTTGTTCCTTAATATTTCATCAATCATCTTGTGTTTTAAATCAAAACCTTTTTCTTATCTAATTTTCTAGCTCTCATAATCAACATGTACCTGTGTCATGTAATCCTTTTAATTGGTGCTGATTATCATTGTGAACACCTGTTTTACTTATTTACCCTGTTGTTTATATGTCTTAGTGGCTGGTCCACTCAGGGTTGGTGCTAGAAGAGCTGTCTCGAATAAATACCATTGCAGCAGGTTTAATACCTTGTTCCGTATTTATTTAGTTAAGAGATCTGACCCGAAACCACTACATTTAAAACATAAATGGCGACCCTGTATAATGTCTTAGGTCATAGATTTTACAGCTTGTGTAGGCCTAAGTTCAGGATTGAGAGACCTAATTATGGGAAATTTCCCAGGTGACGGTCACTTTTATGTGTTTTTTTATGTATTCAATTTGTATTCAGTATAATAACATGTACAATAACAAGTTGGCAGCCATCATTTTAACAGTTTTACCTGGATCTCTCGATCCTATCAGGACAGATCTACTCCATCAGCTATGGTCTATCACTTTAGCTACTTCACCAGGAGGGCAGTTGTTGGAGCAACTAGTATCATTTTAGCTTAGAGGGAATATGGTAAGCAGACAGAAATCACCCCCACATCCAATCCCCTCAGCATTGTGTGAACAGTACAAGATAGCAGTCATAGGTCTAACATACTTTTCAGGGACTCTCGTCCCCAGCGGGTCCAATATGAGTCTAATAGCTGCAGTGGATCAGTTGCCTTAGAGGGATATTATCTGTCACACAGTTTGAACTAATTACTCATGAGATGCATGAATTATATTGTTTCTATGAAAAAGTGAGACGTATCAGGAGTTATAATTTACAAGAAGGAGTGAACTTTATAGGTTGAGCACGATTATTTTTAGTCTTCAGTAAAACTGAAGCAAAAAGTTAGGCATGAGATGGTGTTTAAAGGTCTATCGATTAACGAGGACGGGGCCTTTTTAGGATATAACTTTTCCCAAGCTATATAGTTGAACATAGTCAATTGAAAAGTCAAAAGTCAATCATAAAGTCAGGCTAAAAAAAGTAGAGTGGGAGGGGTGTATACATGCAGACCTGTGTAAACTTGTGCCCCCCCCCCCCCCCCCCCCCCCACACACACACACACACACTTCAAATGAGCTTCCGACGCCCCTGAACTTTCATTTATAAAAAGGTGTCATTAACAATGGTATTTGAGGTTAAATAGTTTACCTTACTTGATACAACAAATTGCATACTGCAAGCGTGTTTTATTTTGTTTAATCTTATTATCTTACAAGTTGAAGTGGATACCGCGGACCGACAACAATCGGTCTGACGAACTGACAAAGGTAACTGACGATGGCAGGGAGCCGATTGTTTGTCACCTTTGGACACTTTTGTCGGTTGTCGGCAAAGTGAGATAAAGTGGATATCGCACTTTAGAATGATATATTTAGAAAACAATACTATAAACTTGAAAAGGGGTCAATATCACCATTTATATTATAATGGTGTGTTTTTCTTCTTATGCCCGTTCTTATGGTCTTCCTTCTTTAGCAAAAATTTTAATCAATGTCATGAAAGCATTCTCAATCTTAGCCTTAGCACTTAGGTCTTAGGCCCGGTCTTATGGGATGAGCTGAACTGAGCTGAGGCCTGAGCGGAACTGTCATTGGCTTTGCCAGCGGATAAAAAGAGAACAATGCAAGATCATTCTTACGACTACATACCGAAGTAGACGGGTTTTCCACATTTGTGACACTGGGACATTGGCCCGAAGTCAAAATCTTCACTGGGTAACTTCAGAGTAGCATGTTCAATAAGAAAAATCACATTCCCTTTCGTCAGTGGACCACCAGTGATTCCAAGCGTGATGATTCTTCTCTCCATAAACGGAAGTGGCGATTTACCGAGCAGGTGCGTGAAAGACCGGCCCTTGGACTATGTTTTCTCTTGAATGGTAAATTTAGTGATTGTATCCAACACTTATCTTACACTGGAGCCTGATAAAATGAAATAAATCAGATATATGAAGATTCAGAATTTGATCAACGCTAATATTATCAGACCACATGTTGGACTGCTGTTGGATCTTCCCCCTTAAATTTCATATTAGTATTACTCCGCTATAAAGCCAATTTGTGACGTCACCGCTTGTCGGGCTCATTTATGCCTCACCTGTGCCTGAATTATCGTCCAACATTTGTTTATTTTCAACCGCATATCGATATACATACACAGTAAGACCACTCAGGCTCGTAATCTGGATTTAATTTACTCTTCCGGGTTCCCTTTGTAAAACATCAACTGAAGGTAAGGACATTATATCTTCTCACCTGTCCATACCTGGCTGAAAAAGTTCAAATCTGATTAATTGCAGGGATCCCCTCTGACTGTTGTGATGAGCTGTTTACTTGCCGTAAAGATGCTTGGTGTCATTTGACAAAATGTGTCAAGTTGTGTCTTTTCTCAGGTGTCCTGTGTCATTATTATTGTTAATTCTTTTAACTCATAGTTTGATCACGAGAGAAAAGCCACGTGGAATGTTTTAATTTTAGATTATGCAAAAAGTAGTAGGCCTATTTGCAGTCCGTCTCAGTCTCACTCTCAGTCTGAGTAGGCCTAACTATCTAAACATTGGCATTGCTGTTTCAGTTTTTAATTGGCCTTTGGCCGGTTTATTTACATGTTGGCTCTGATGCCATCAGTAGGCTATTGATAAGATTATTAGTATTCCTCGCAGTCGCAGCATGAAATTTAATGGCCATTTTGAATTCCATATACCGCAGTTATGGTAGACGCCATTGGCACTTAAATAGTCGTGTCTATCTCTATACATGCAGTTCTGCTGTACTAGTCCAGTTAACGTAGTACTGTAAAGGGGCCGTACAGTGGCTGCCTAATTCTACTGTCACTATAGTAGGCCTACTACTTGGAATGACATGGACTGGGATCAAAATGTATACCTTTTTTTGTTTTTGAATATTGATGACTATGCAGGCTCTCTTCTAGCTGTTAAAATCCTAAATATGGGCGATGTACTCATGTACGGACATCCTTCGACAAAGAGAAATGTTTATAAAATACATTCCCCTGAAAATGCGTTTGACTGTTTGAACAGTCCTTTTATAGGAAACTTCATTCAACTACATTCATTGTCTTCGAGATTTTGTGATTAAATATATTGAAATACTAAGCTATGAATATGAAATATTAATGCTAAGATATTGATGGCGATTATTAGTTTAATGATATAAAAAGACCGATACATTCCACATGTCAGTCCTGAACAAAAGGGACACACCTCCCTTGTTTATTTAATATATAAAACACTAGACGGCGTAGCGGTGCTGCATGTCGTCACTAATCCAATACCGCATTACGCATTACCCCGCTCTACTTGCCATGCGACGGACCCTACCTATAGTTCGGCACCGGATTCCTTAACAGGGAAAAGGGGGCGGGGGGAGGCCAGATGCTTTGGTCATTTAGGTATCATTAAACGTCGGCTACCCGATCTCTTAATGGTAGGCTATGTGGTAAAAGAAATACAGAGGATTAAAGCTGAAACAGGAGGAACTTGCCACAAAATTGGGTTGAGGGAGGCGAGCCAACCCCATGGCCCCGCTGGGTTTTTTCATGAGGATGTTAACTGAATAACAGGGACTAATGGTATTTCTTCTTCTACACATCGACATCAGAGAGAAATCACTGTTGTTTAATTATCCTGTCATAAACTATAGCGAAAGGTGGGTGCAGGGGACTAACCTGTACCATATACCCATCCCTGGCAAAACAAAGAATGACTGATGTACCTTATATGATGTAAGCTAGATTATTTTTCCCTATCTTTTGTGTAATTACTGACTCTTCATTATCCTCCTAAATTAGGCCCCTTCTTAATTAATTAACACTTCCCTCTTATTTACCTTCCCTTTCTTAACTCTTTAGTATGGCCAGGAGTTGAGTGTGGGGCTTGGCCCCAAAGGTCAACCCTGGTACGTGTCTCCTTATAAGGAAGCTGGGCCATCATATTTCATCCTGTCCATATTTCATCTCCATTAGTAGAGTTGGCCTGCGCCAATGTGGCTTGCCCGCCACGATTTTTACTTGCCAAATGGTCCGTGCAAGCTCTTATTTCGAACGCTGGTGTGTGATATATCGAGTAGCAGGATTGTTGCAACTGGAAGCATGATTGTGACCACTGTTGAGATTGGAATGTAACTACCTGTTGAAGCAACTGTACTGTGTGTGCCCTTGGAAGAACTGCTGTGATTGATTGAGTGGATAAAACCACACCAACGTCACTGTACTTGGATTATACTGTCTCTTTTCTATCTCGCTCGTTGTGCCTCCGCCCACTACCACAGATTAGGATTAAGCATCGAGAGTAGTAAAGTCCGGAGTTAATACAAGGAAAACCAACCGATCATGATATCTCTCGCTCTTCTCCCCCTTCTTCCACCCCACTGCCCTCCTCCTCCTCTCCACCTCTGAAATCCATATATATCACCACCATGGCCAGTAACACCACGACCCCCTTTGAAGAAGCCCCGACATCAACCCTAGTAGACCCGTTCGCCGCTTATCTCGCACCCCTATCACCTTAGGACCATGCACACACTCTCCCACTCCCTCACCCTCCCACACTACCCCATCCGACCACCTACCTCCTTATACCGTAGATAGCAGCGACCGATTAACCCTTCCAGGGTCGGAACGAGCAGCAGCCAGTATGAGGCTAGGGCACGAGGCTGGCACGCGACCGCCTGCCCTTGACCTTGACCGTGGCCCTCTAAGTGTGGATACTCGACTGCGGGATCGAGCGAGTAATGGTAGACTGACCGACCAACTCGCCCATGGCTAACAATATATATTATTATGCATGTGATCGGTGATATGCAAACTAATGTTTTAATGCAGCAATTATATATCATTTTGTTGGTCAACACACAAACTAGTCATGATGTAAATGTTTAAGGCAGAAATAAAATCAATTGTATATATACTTTCTTGCCACCGGACAACTTACTGAGAGTGCTTTGAGGTTGCGTGTCAGATCAAAAATATACCCGTAACATTATCATGAGTAATCAAGCCAGTAATCATTTTCCTCTTTTCAAAGAAACATACTGTGCATATTCTGTTACTTCTGGGTTTATACATGTGTGAAATTATTTTTCAATTTAAGTATTGAGTAAATATCTCATTATACTTGGATATCGGTACCAAAGTCTGGCAGTTTGTTTGTCTGGTCGGATTGAATTTGGTGCAGCATCCTATCCTATTACCTATGTCTTGTTACATGAAAGAGAAGGCTCACTTATGCTGGGGTTCTTGCTTATCTCGGCTTGAAATCGGGGACTTCTCCAGACAGTATTTGCCAAGATGGTGTAGATTACCTAGAGTTTCGCTCAGGCCAAAACTCCACATGGCAAACTTTACCTGAGCCAAAGTGTTGTGTATTGAGGTGATTAGGCAGACAGTTTAGCATTATTTACCATAGCGGACTGGTGACAAGTCTCTTGTCTATTTATATTGCTGATCACTCATGGTGGCCCAAAGTGTACTCTTCAAACATTTCTCCTTTTAAAATTGCCCCAACCAACCCTGTGCATATGCTTTGCCCAACGCGCCATATAACATCACTCACATACATTTGCCCTATTAAACTTAAAGTGAGGTGTTATGCATATCCACAACGACGTAATAATACGAAATCAAACAGTTTGCAATATCAGTAAGTTGAATCCTTCAGCAAATATGAATCTGTAAGTATCACACGCCTGCTACGATTGCTGACTGCCTCTTAAGGGTTCTTGAGCCTATTTAAAAAATAATCAGATTTTTCCTAAACTTGAATCATTCGTACATATGATCATACCAAGGCCACATATGATTTTTAAAATCAATTCACCGTCTAGTTTTTGAAATATGGGGTGGCAAATATTTGGACCCTTTTACTATTGGTTCCTATGGAAAATGATGACTTTTCAAAACATATTCATATTTCTCACCAAGAACCTGTATACAGATTTTTTTCAAACTGTAATATATATTGCCTGGGAGTGTCTTCTTTGTCATAAAAGAAAACAATATAGTTTTCACCGTCTAGTTTTTTTGTGAGGGCGTCCTGAAATATATGAAATAGCAAAAATACAGATTTATTCAGTTAAAAAATACAGATTTATTCAGTTAAATATAGAGTTAAATATAGTCAAAATTGTAACTAAATCGCCAAACTGGTTCCAAATTTAATGTGTGTTTGTACAATGCATGTGGAGCTCAGTGATTTAAAAACTGAAATCAGTTTTGGGGGTAAAGGTATGTATGGTACATACATTGACCCTAAAATTTGATTTTCAATGATGATCATGTCATGTTTGCTTTTGTGACGTGTTATGAGAGATGGACCTTGCAGTATTTCCTCTTATATGTATTTAACCAGCATGTCAGAGTATTGGAGAGTTATTTGATATTTGTAAATATATCTCGTCTCCTGTGTAATCGATCGATTAATGAATGCGGGGACGTTTATGTAAATATTTGATGAATGTATGGGGGGGGGGGGGGTGCGGGGCGGTGACTTGGTTTGTATGTGAACATATTCTGCATCCTAACTGCACACTTTTGTTCGACTGAAAATAAATGTAGCTGAAAATGTGTGTTATGTTGCCAATGGTCTCCTAAATAAACCTTATTCCTTAATTGAGGGCATGCATGTGTTCATGACTGTTCTCAACTAGATTGTCAGTATTTTTCGATGCAAATTATTTTATTTTGCAGTGTATTGCACACTTTATTACCAATTGCAGTCAAAGGTTAACAAACTCTGTCGTATTTGCCAGATTCTATCACTAGCAAAGTACCCGTCCTCCGGAGGGTCCCCCTCTCTCCCCACATTTCCCCCTCTCCCTCTTTTCCCTCTGCCTCTTCTCTGTCTTTCATACCTGTTTTTCTCTCCCATCGCCATCTCCGATTCCCCCTCTCTCCTCCCCTCTTCCTCATGATCCCCCTCCTCGCTTCCTCTCCTTCCTGTCTCTCCCTTCCCCTACATACTCTCCCTCCCCTCGTTTCCCTCCCCCTCTTCTTTCGCTCCCCCTCCCCCTCTCCTATTTCCCCACCCTCTCCCTTTTTTACTCTCCCCTCCTACACCCTCTCCAATACCCCCGCCCCTCTTCTTCACTCTCACACTCCTCTACATGTAGTTGGGTTCCCCTGAAAGAGACATAGTAGCATGTGGGAAATGACGTAGTATCTCACAGGGGCTATCCCAGGGTATAAATAGAGTGTGGAGATCCCAATTTAAAAAAGGCTTCAAAATCACATTTTCACCCCATATACCTTCACGACCTCATATAATGTCATCCAGACAGGGTCGACGGACCTGGAGAGATAAAAAAAAAAACAGCTTGAGAGATCACAGATTCCCCGAACATGCGTGACCAAAAAGAACCCTTCTTGAGCTTAATATATTAGATATATATATTAGATATGCCCCCGTTCCCCTGAGGCAACTGATTTTGTTCAGCTAAGTTGACCAATACTGCGGTTTCGAATGAATTTCTAATTTTGCTCTTGTTGTACTGTAAGTCATGAATCACTTTCACGTCTGCTCTGCGTGTGTCTCTTGTCTCGCCAAACCATTAATCTGGAACGTGGCATTACGCCAAACCATTTTCTTCTCAAACATGCTATACACATCACATTGACGGATATTACTCCACCGCTTATTTACACATTTCAGCTAATTTGAATATTTGTTTAAAGTTGTCAATCAGGAAATTAATCTGTTTTAAGTCTATTGACTCCGGAGTTTATGAGTATGTATATGTATGTTTGTGGGATGTCCATGCTCATACATAAATTTACACATCCCTTGCTCACTGGGCAGTGGCTGGATTATGAAATTGTCACTCTCATCAACCTAGTATAAATATGGGGGAAACTATGTGTAGGAAATTCATTTATAGCTGGCTGGTTGATTATTACACGAATTTGGCAGATTTACGAATATCAACATATTTCGGCATTTCATATATAATATGATTGTTCCTCGGAGTTAGAATGAACTAAAATAGTCCGAGTAAATAAATTATAATTTAGAACGATATATGGACCTTCAATTAAAAATTATTTTTTTTATCAATCAATTTTTTTAATGTTTCGCCCAATGTATTATAAACTTCTTGTTAGCTTAGTTTGTCTCTCAAGATGAGCACAGCCGAATCAGAATCTTCATTGTTTCAAACCTCAAATCTTCAGGCAAGAAGTCTTTCATTAATCTTATCAAAACGAAACCCTAGGCCTGGGGCTCCTGACCTTAATATGTCCTCACAACAAGCGAATGTCGACCTTGGAAGGGCCAGACCTAATATTAACTATATCTGATTGGAAAGGGTTTTACCCCCATTTCCGAGACACGCCCACCGCTTGTAGCTAAAAATAATATTGTAGCCATTTATTTTCCAACGATTAAAAAATCTGTGCTGGCGGTAGCATCAGAGGGAAAACCCGCGGTTCTTTATTTACAAAGCTTCTTCATTTTAGTACTCGTTCATAAAATTTAGTGTCAGTTGAATGTGAAACTTAGTTTAGAATCTCCTTACTAGGTTAGGGATCCTTTTTTCGTTCCGAGGGCAACATGGGTCAATATCCAATATAATCATCTAACGGGGAAACCTGGAGAAGCTATTCATTAAAACCAGGAGAGCATGCCATATTACACTCACTTGAAAGTATCCGATGCCTTTTGTTTGGGTGTCATGAAATATGAGAAGTTTCTCAGTGTATTCTTCATGGGTTTCTCGAGTGTCCTTCACCAAATACTACCTAGCCATTCGTGAACGTTGTGTTTATATACACATGTGAGGTTTATCTTCGCTTTTGGTAAGCGAGCGGTTTCCCTGAAAGGCCTCGGTCATTTAGGGTTACCAGAACTGAGGCATAATTTAGTAATAGATACTAAAGTCTAATTCAAGGTTTTGTCGGTCTTATTCCTAAAATGTCTGATATATATCCGCAGAGTAAAATTGAGAAAAACCGAGATTGAACAAATTACATGCATTGATCACTGGAGTTTGTGTGTGTGTGTGTGTGTGTGTGTGTGTGTGTGTGTCGGGGGGGGGGGGGTGATACAGAATTATATTAACAAATTATGTAGATTACCTGTCTTTGATTAAAACTTATATTTTCATAAATAATTCCTATAAATATCTGTCACATTAAGTTTTTTGTCAGAGGTTCCGCTCATCCATGCGCCCAATATATTTAAAATGGCACTAATTAGTAAATCACTAATATGACATCCATTCCCTGTGATCATGGCTTTTTTTAAAGTTGTTTTCCTCTATACATCTGGAAATGTAGATCCTTGTCTCAGACATGCATATATGATGGAACATTATCAGTCAAATGGCCTTCAAATTCTGAGCTAACTGTACTTAAACGAGTAACATTAATATAATTGAGAGTTAAATGCTCTCTTTTTAGCTGCAAATTAGTTGTTATTTTATCACGAGCCATCTGTGCAGTAGAGGCACTGTTTGAAATGGTTGTTCTCATGTCAATTGTTGGGCTAGCTACTAATTACATTTTGAAAACTCTTCCTTGCATGATACAT
The DNA here is from genome assembly GCA_942159475.1 of Sthenelais limicola. Classification (NCBI taxonomy): domain Eukaryota; kingdom Metazoa; phylum Annelida; class Polychaeta; order Phyllodocida; family Sigalionidae; genus Sthenelais; species Sthenelais limicola. Next base: position 106,210,101 of record OW804096.1, on the reverse strand, counting down.
ATACTGCGTATTGAGATTCGGTGTTGGCAGCGGTGGATTGTCTGTATCGCCTTGCCTGATTTTAATTGATAAATTGCCTATGCCATATGTCACACCTTAAAAGAAGCGTAAATGAACCACCCAACACGCATATTCTCGGCGTCATGGCAGCTGGTTTTGTTTCAAATCAAACTGGCTTTAATAAAGTTGAATTTTATTGCATATGTTATATAATAGATCTTCGGAATTAATGATTTCATTATTTCGATGGAAGTATGTAGTAAATTTCTTTAACTTTGAGGTAATATCATATATGAAAGCTTACTAAATGATTATCACTATTATCACTTATTACTTGTCCATGGTCCTTACTGCACCAGTATATCTTATTTCTCTTCTCTGCTTGATACTGTCGTTAGATATGTCACTCGAACGATAAAATCAGATCCAGCTTTTAGTTTACAGATTGGGATAGATTCTCTATGAAGTATTCAGTTTCGTTTTGGGTGTAATTTTACCTCGCCATATCGTGGCCAGTTCGAGATTAGACGATGGCAGACTGATCTTTATGCTGCTGCATGCCCAAAGGTGAAAACATAACTGATTAACCCCCGCGATGGTGTCCAGAGCCCGATAGTGTGCAGAACCCCACAAAGCCCAGGTTTATTGTCTAGTATCGTGAAATGTTCCCATCCTTGGCATTTTATATAAAGGCATCGGAATTTATTCAAGCTAAGCGCCTTAGCGTCCTAATTTCAAAACCAACAAGCATTATACCTTCGAGTATATCATCTTATGTTTTCGTTAGGAAAATAATACAAAAGAACATTTTCATTGTTTGTCTCATAGCCTACTGATCTTTGACAATAGGAAAAGTTAAAAAATGTCATGTGCAATTTACGATCCGGTTTTATGATAGAGAGCTAGAGCGACCAGCCTATATGTTGAAATTACCGCCCCGCATCATCGCTAGGCTTCACTTTAGCATGTTTCCTCTTCATTTCCACCTGAGCCTTGTATATAGCACATAACAATAATTCAACCGACCGCATTTAATGCAGTAATTTGGCCTTTCTCCGTTTTTAACACCTCTGCAAACAGTACAGCAATATGTGCGTCCTTGGAGAGAGCGCATCCATATGTGCGGACGCTCATCATGAAAGAGCGCCCGCAGGTGGGTGGAAACAAAGCCTCCCAAACACAGTAGCCATGCCACAATAGATCAAAGTTAATAACCCGCTGTTTCAGACCTAAGATGTAGCCTGGATTAAAGAAGCAAAGGCAGGAAACCCTGCAGCGTTAAATATGCTCCCTGCTTGTTAATGAATTTGTTGTAGATTTTAAAATGTAGCATGGATGCCAAAAATACGACCACCCAGTTCTTCTGTATTGCATGCATATTGAAATAATTGAAATGGTATAATCTCTGGGGAAACTTGATCATCACTGGGGCTTTAACACTCGATGGATGGATTCCTTCGGGAGATAGGATTGAATTGTCTCTGCCCCACACTTTACTAACGTGTTAGTCCTACCTGAGGCCAGGTGGCAGCACATTCAACTCTTCTATGCAGATTCGAGTGTGCTAGGAGTGTTAGTGCTCTCTTGAATGTGAAACTCATTGCTGGAAGCTTCATGCTAAAAGTATAGAGTTTATTCTTTGTCATTGTGGCATATTATTTATATTTTGCTTCTATTTGGGTTAAAGTCTTTAGTCGTAGTCCTAGACCATTTTGCCAATTATCATTGCGATAAATATAAATGCTCCATCGATGCAGTACATCATGATCACCATTCGTGGTAAGCAGTATTACCACCCCTGACTCCGACCTACGTCGAGGTGGATATTCTATTTTTTGTACCTACATTCGTGGTATCTCTGCAAACCTGCTCCGTTTACAGCATGTTTAAGCACGCGGAAGTTGATGTTCAAAGATGCTCAAAGCACGAGTTTTTCCCACAAATGAAAAAGACGTCCCAACCCTTGCACGAACTGGCTTAATGCACACTCCTTCAAATGAAATATTCCATCCGTAAAGAGGATTTTTCTTTTTGTCACCGAAGCGCTCTCTATAAGAAAATAACCTTGGCGTCTTCCTCTAAGTTGAGATTGAATAACAAAAAATGCACAAGTTTCCACCTTCCACCTATGCATAGGGTGCATGTTGATGTGTCATATAAATTGTATAATTATGCTTCTTACTACTGTAAAAAAAATAACAGCAAACAGACCACTGTAAAATAAAATAAAATGAACAGCAAAAAGACCAAGTCTCCATGACTGCGAGGAGGTTGGGTCTATGACCTGCCCATCTGACCCCGGGAACTTCAAACCCCTTCCACCAGATGTCAGTCGAGGACCCCTGTGGTGGTGGACGCTCCTCTCCAGGGTCCACCTGTCATCACAGCGCCCTGGAGTTGCTGATAGCGAGCATCTTCAGCCACATGGTGATATACCCTAACATACCTCCCACCAGATTTGATATCTTTCCTCAGTGACTCATCAAAGCTAGCTTCTCGATGCTACCTCTTCCCATTGCATTGATCATAGCTTTGGTGTCGTTACGTGGATATGATTTATTCTGCTACGTTTCTGTGTTTTTGACATTAATTATGTTTCATTGCGGTAATATATCTTGGCCATATAACATTAGGTATAGCCTAGCTCTGTGGTGAGCCACTTCTGTCAGGATATGCCTTTGATCACCTAGAGGGGTAATGATAGACAGGATAAAATTTAATGTCGGGATCATTCAGGTTATTCATTTGCTGTCATTTGTATCCTTTAGTGCATAATTTAGGGGTTGAAGCATGGTGGGGCCCAGTCTACTCTTCTACGGGGCCCTCTTTTGGACATCCCGAGTTTTGAAATCCATATCCAGATCTTGTGGACCATGCTTACAGCTGGAAGCCGGATAATTACAGAATCTGATAACAAGTTGATGGCTCTTGTCAGAAATTTCTTGATGGCCACTGCCGTCAGTCTAACATTCTTTTTTGATGGATACAAAATGAAATATGTCAGATTGTCAGATTTCTTAGGTTTGTTTTTTGCAAACAGACATTTTCCCCTAAGAATGTTAAAAGTGAATGCAGATAGGGAATTCTTGCACATTCTGTTATTCGTTCTGTTATTAAAAAAAACCCTGGTTGCAGCTGGGCAAAAATGCTTCCTTTCATCACATACGGAACGAAATATTGGCACATGCAATTATTGATGTTTTACACACATTATTAATATTCTAACCAAGTTACTGTCAAATGCTGGTTAACCCCAGAATAAACACCAACAGGGTGCCCAGCAGACTTTCGTGTCCCGAGGCAATGTGTTGCTGATGTGCAGACCATAATTACACTTGTGCGCATAAAGATCCCCAGATTTATCTGGAGATGGTCGGATTATATCTTTAGATAGCATACGGTATCTTTGAAAATCTGATACTGGTTGTCAGGTTAATTCTGCATCGCGCATAACTAACCCCTATTACTAGTCTAGTAGTATATTCGATGGTCATATTATTGCCTGAGTTTTTCCATTGGTGATTTTTCTGTTTTTGCTGTAGTTTTACCATTTCGTGCGAAGCTATATTTCTAACTGATTACATGAAAGGTATAGCATTGGACCAGGTCCAAAGTCATAGAATATACCATGTAACAAAATCATAAATTCCTGGCACCTCAACAATATGATCAACATCTTCAGCCGAATTATTTCCATTGGAGGCCAATGTCGCGACCTGTGCGAAAGATATTGGGCTTGAGGATCGTTGGGCCATCGCCTTATGCAAGTGCAATCTCAAGGCATTGCCATCTTTGAGCATTTTCTTATATACATGCTGTAAGGGGAGTACTTAGGAAGTCTATACAAATGTGCCAAGTTGGTTTTCATTGGATCTACTCGGGGATATAACGCATATCACTTGAGTAAATATTAATCATTTTTACTGCATTTGTGTGTATAGCATCTAGGCAGTATGGCGCGAACTATTGCGAAATTTTCATGGAAAATTGGAGAAAATGTTTAGTTTTTGTGGACTACAAGCAAACCAATTTCTAAAGGAAAGTGATCTAAGCTCGCCCGAAAGGTTTTGGCTCCTTGCCCACTATGTCATTGATTGGGAAGTGTCGTGTGCTCATATATCCAATACACACACATCCTGCGTTATTGGCTTTCAATTATATTGTATTAGTTGTAGAGGGAAAGGGGCATGACTGTTTAATTATTGTCAAGTGATTTTTATTCCCTCTTAGTTTCCAAAGAGTATATTTTACTCTGGGCGGATATCAACTTTCTGACATTGAGAAAGAAAGTTTTTGTCACACCCTAGAATTCAAAGCATTGATATTTACATATTTGTATATCTAATCTTTTACTCTGAGAACATTTTCGACCAGACCCGTCCTTTGACAATCTCTGACAATTTCTTCTGGAAATCATTTGAAACGAGAAAAAAGCAAATTGCGAAGCAGCAGTCCAGAGGGACCTAGCCGTCTCGTCCTGCGCTGAACCTTAACGACATCCAGGGACGCTCAGGGAAGGGACCGAGGGCAGGGGGGGGGGGGCATGACAGGGTGCCTGCCCCCTCTGCGTCTAGCATTTTTGTTTGCTCCACGCCTAAATTGCATGCGTCTGTTGCGATCCATCAACCGTATACGGATGGCACATTCTGCTGGTGCAGCCCCAGACATAGCGGGGCTGCTGTGATAAAACTCTACTTTTGCTTGGGACGCTACAAGCCTTCCAAAGTGCGTGATAGCAAGGGTGTCAATCGGATCTGGTCTGCTGCCTCAGAAAAGCACAGGTAGTTTCACCGGAGAGCAATTAAATGCAGGAGAGGATAGGAAGGGGTGTTTACACAGGGCAAGGTAAAGATGCAACATCCACCCAGTATTTTTTCACCCCTTTGCCTTTCCCCTACCCCCTCACAGGTCACCCCTACCGGGATATGGGCCCGTCTTGACACCACACCCTCCCACTATAAGTCTAAGTGTTGTTATTAGTCCCACCTTAGGGCCGCTCCCACCTCAGCTATACCCGCCCAGTCAGGACTGAAGGTGCCTGACCAATGACCAAGCGTCCCTCCAGATTTGGAGACGCGGATCTACAACTCGCGGCTAAAATGATTCATTGATCCCTGCTGTAAAGACTGTTACCTCTCATTGACCTGAAGGTATATCATAAATATAACTCAAAGGTAAATTTTGCAATATGGAACGTCAACAACATCGATTACATGCCACTTCAGATTTTAGCAATCTATTCTGACTCTGGGGAAAATTCCTAGGAAAGTTAAAGCTGGATAGAATCAACTGCGAAGACTAACGTAAAGTAAACTGTAAAGCCACTGCATTTTCCTGAACCACGTATTTCCCTTCAACTTTCAAGTCCACAAGGCACACTCACCATTATACATGATCTATCTAATAATATGAATTATAAGCTTCCCTCTGATCTTCGATCAAAGGTATGTGATTTAGAGTGCAGGAGATAAATATAAGCTCCTCTTATCAAGAATCCAAACTCTTGGGTTTGGAGGACAAACGCGAGCTAGGGGAAGGAGACCAAGGAGTGGGCTCACACCATTACTATTAGTACTACGCCACTACCAACCAGTGAACGCTTGGGTAAGCAGCGAGGCTGTGATTGGCTGGCGTGCCCTCCCCCTTAGTAAACTAACCCACAGGTCCAGTACACAACTGTACGTACATCCAAACGGGGAGATTACCACCCAATGAAGTTGTTTTATCCATTTCTGGACTTAATACAGTGACTCTGCTTAAGACAAGACATTACGAGGATGTACAGTGTTGTCGTTATTGGATTTACTGGTGTTTTTTAAAGTTTGGATGTGCGAATTACGAGGATGAAACTCGACCATAGAGATGCCCCTTTTCACAGGTGAGTGTATGTGTGTTGCCAGATCTACCAGAGCTCCGTGTTAACACACCTTCTCCTAGAGCTGACCGCCATGGCCGTCATCGTGACTCCCATGTCTGGCCAGTAAGGGATACTACTAGTAGTCAAGTGCTACAGCTTTAATAATCATAATGGGGAAAGGTTGGGTGATATTTTTGCCTGCTATTACAACCATGGTCCCAGCTATAATACAGTACACACAGAAAGTAGGGTATGTACTCGAATGTGTATTGGTACGCAGTGAGTTTAGTATGTTTGATCTTGGCGCTCTGTTTTGGAGCGCTGGTTTTCTAGGTTGGCAGGATCTTTTACCTTTGCGCATACACACAGGTGTCTCGGGGAGAGCCCGGGTGCCGACCAGCTAGCCAGGTAAACCTGAGCCAGCTCGGCTAAAGCTGAAGGGGGGACAGACTGGCCCTCCCTTCACCACTACAACAACGTTCTGGGCCAATGCGCTGACCCGATTGTCTGCGCTCACGATGGCTACGAAAATCTAGCCTAGGTGTGTGTAAAATCTACTGTTGTTAGCTTGGCTTCTGTCGGGGATAGCTTGTCCTCAAAGACATACACACTCACAAACAAAATGGGGGAACCCATGCAATGAGTGTCAAGTAACCTATATATTTCCTTCTATTCAATCGCATTGTCAATTGGCCAGTTTATATTTAGGCTATGATCAATATACCTATGGCGTTTCTGCGAGGCCAGGATCTACTTCTTAAAAATAATCAGATGCACAGCAGGCCAATACACAGCCAAACTCGTTGAGCAGTTGTAAGTCATAAATCTTCAACTGTTATACTGTATACCTATTTCACAGGTTTGGGTACTCTATATCACACGTCCCTTAGTTTTACGACAGGTACGACCTGTATAATATAGGCAGGCAGTATTTATAAATACTAGAGGCCAGTAAATCCTGCCTCGGGCCTTAAAAATTAAACTGTACCACAAAAATGCCGAGAACTTGGGGAATAAACTCTTGTTGTATCAACAAGAGAACTTACAATGGTCAGTCCACGTAAAAAATGTCATTTCAAGCCTGACTTATTTTCCCAAGACCTTCTAGCTGATTGTCTTTTCCCCACAAATATTCCAAACATTGTGGACTACTTTTATTCAAGTGGAAAACGAACACGCTTATATCTGTTAGGAATGTGTTCAGAAGTTCATATTAAAACTAAAATCCTTTGACATCAGTTATATAAAGGCCTCGACTTTCCATCCTACAATTGTTACCAAAATTTAGATCCAGTAATGGGTTGGAATCCCGCCAACTATTTATCCTGGCAATTATTTATAAGTCATTGCTAAAACATCAAAGACATTTAGGTCTAGAGGTACTTTCATCTTGGACAAAAAGACTTATTCTAAAGAAGTGGTGCAGCTTTTGCCAAGAAATTGCCATTTCAAACAAAGGCTAAGCTTTAGCTATCGGACAGGTAATGCTACCCATGTATTGTTAGGGTGTGTGTCTACAGCGGGTGTTCCATGTATTAGCTTTTCTTTAAATCTTAATTACACCCCTCTCAATTAACACAAGCCAATGTGACGTCACATTCACTAAAATAGATGCTTGGAAGTGAGTCCCCATCTCCCTATTTCGAAAAGGCGACACACGCCGAGGACACAAATGAAGAAAACAAACACAATCGTGACAGCTTTGTCTTAAATCTTTAAGATAGATAAGTGTCACTTGCCTGGCTTAAGTCTATTATGACCGAATTAAAAGTTAGCCCCTTCTAAAATGCGATGGCAGGACAACTGACAATAGAGTATTTCCCTAAGAGATTATCTCAAGTTGTTCTTCATAGCCGAGCCCTTCCTTACAATGGAGGCATCTTTGTTCTTGTAATGGACCCATGTAATTGTAATGCATTCGTGGGGAAAAGGGATTTAGCCACAGCACAGGTATGACACATTCTTTAAATGACCAGACTTGTGGGATATGTCCAGACAGGACTCGCTGCTGACCTGATCTAGAGGAATAAACTTCTCACACACCTAGACTAAATGTTTTGGTGCTCTCTAAATTTACTTTTAATGCAGCAGGGACATGTCGATTTCACTTTATTGTCATATAACTATTATGGTACAAAACAAAGAGCCGTGAATGTGAATTGAATTATATCATGTTTAGAATATTACAATTTTTATTGGTGGTCGTTATGGTAATTAATTCAACCGAGTTTCACTCTTGAGAATCTACACTGTCGACAGTCCCCTACGCCTGAGAATATACACGGTCATTGAAATATTTTAATCAGGGCATAATAATTTGATGTAATGTGTTTAGTTGTCGTGTTAATGAATTTATTGTCCTATGTTTCATTCCTAATACATATAGTGGGCATTTGCTGAGAGAATTGGATATTGAAGATCAGGACTTTCTCTTATGGACACGATTTCTTTTAATCTTGCCCGGGAGGAGTTCTGTGTAGTGGTCTCGCATCACCTCAACATATACATATATACCTGTCTACCAGGGAGGACACAGGTAGTAAATGTATCCTCCCCGGGGCATCACTTCAATGCCTGTGGCATGAATGCTTCAGGCATAAATCCCAGCTTTCATTCTCCGATCACAAACCTGTAAGAATTTTAAGTACAATATGTTGCATCGGAATTTTAATGAAACTTTGACCTGGAATGTCACAAATAAATGGAAGCTCAGAATAAGGCTAAATGAACAGGCAAATAACAAACAACTACTATGATGTAGGTCTGTTGAAAACCATTTACTAATTTAAGATTTTATCTATTCTTTGGTTGCTTTCCAAAAGCACATTGGTAATCAATACCTCTTCTTCCTTCCTCGCCATTCTCCGTACCAAAGAGATCCACCATTGCGGAAGGAGGGATTGGGGTTTGTGGACTCTGAATTCTGTATCGTTAACTTATTCCAAATGTACTCGTCAGTGATGGATCTGCTCGTTACATTCCAGAAACCATAAGCCACATAGAGTGTATTATATAGAAATAGGCGCCGTATCATTCACCGCTCTTTCCTATCTTCCTCCAATCCTTAGCTCTTTTCTCATAGCGCTCTCTGCACGATTCGCCTGGTCAGTTGTCCTCGAGGCCATCAACACTCTATCAGTAGAGTGTTTGATATATATTCAGATGTCTCTGAAAAAATCCCCAGGCAATGAGTCTGCTTAGAGGCGACCCTTTGGCGAGCGTTCTGCCTTCTTCGATTGGCTTTCCCAAACCATGAAGACTGGAGGTCAGAGGGGCGATGGGAAAGTTTGGATAATTTTACTGATTGAACTAAACTTTACACTTAGACTGACAACCAGAGGGATCGACAATTATAACTTTCTTGTGTGCCGATTCTGTACATTCATACTCATTACAATGCCAGATGGTCACGACAAAAATGTCCTCATAAAAGGTCTTCAGAAGTTCAGTGATTTCTTTCACACCAATTCCACTTGGGTTAACGAATGGAAAACGTACTGTGTACCTCAGAAGACTTTGATCTATCTACGGTTTGTGCATAGGCTTGCATGTGGAAATTAGGGTGAAAAGAAAGTCCCAGTGTTCTCTAAAAAAAGGGGGACCTTGCCCGTAATGCAGTATCAACAAGTGGGGGCCCTTCCTAAACTGTACATGAAGCAGAGCACCCTGATGATACGAATGGTAGCTGTTTGGCTACCGGGCCATATAAAACCTAGAGAATAGGGAGTATAATGGGTAACGTGGGATTGAAAAATGGGATTGAATTCATTATACGATGATTGAAGGAGTCGCACTCAAGAGCCCGACGGCCTTGGTGTCTCGTCTATATACTCTGTTCAAATAGAATTTGTTTGCCTTTGTTGTCTGAACCCCTTCTTAGAATCAGATGTTGTATTTTCTTAATTGTATATAACTTTAGTTGGATGCTTCACATGGTAAACACTAGTTTAGTGAGAAATTGTAAAAAGTTTTAGCTAGAACATATTCGGGCACATTAAATTAGTACATTCGCTTCTTGCAATGATTTGTAAAGGCTCTATCGGTTGGATAAACCACCCGAGTGTTAATTAGATCTCATATGTTTGTGGTCTTCGTGTTTAAAGCTCGCCGTTTCGTCCAGGGGCCTGTCCCATACTGTGGATCCAAATTAAAATATGTTATGTCAACAGTTTTCTTAAGATTTTTATTTCTATTTGAATAAAAATTGCACACGACTGTGAATAGGAAGGGATTGCCACTTTGAAGAGGGAAGGGATTGAGTAATATATATGTATAGGGGTTGTCGGTTGTTGGCTTCCACTTCTGCTCCAGTTCAGATATATAAACTGACAAGCGTCCTTTATATCCGGAAACTGAGTTGCTTTCTACCTTTTGAAATAAAAATGAACAATTCCTTGTTTTCATTGCGAGGATATGAACGTACGTGACCCTACCAATCGTTTTGGCCTCTATTCTCCCTTAGGTTGAATAACGCTATTGAGTGGTTCAACACTTGAAAAACAAAGATCAATAGGATCTAACTGGCCTCAAATATTGGAGACCAGGTGGAATTAAGTTAGCCAAGTATCATTGTCAAGGTAACAGTGTTGATCCTCGTATTATAGTAGTAGATCGGGAATCTGGGCTTACTTAATAATCTCTCAATTCATTGATTCATAGGTCAGAAGTACACTTGGGGTATACAATTATATAATGTGGGATCATGGCTATAATATGGACTATTGTGGTGTGTATACACATTTAGACTCATTCTCTAATCTCCTTAATCCAGGGTTCTTTATTTGTTAGGGCGATTGGAATCATGTCATTAAGGTGAATTATGTCAAATATTCATGACGACATTCAGTGAATCTGCTAGTAGAATGCTTCTTGCGTGATTATTACTGCAGTGTGATCAGGTTATCATTGGGATTACCAAGGTACGGGCTGGTAACATGCCGTGAAGAATGAAAGTTTTACATGACTTTGTGTCGTTTGTTGGTATTATAATGATCCAACACCTTGACTTGAGTCACACAAGTCGTATCAAACGCTTTGGGATCATAGTGTTGGGTTGAGAGGTAGAAAAAAGGTCCCACATCCCCTACCATGATACAGCTGCTTTGCTGCTATTGTTTCACGAACTCCTCATATCATGTTGTTTCCACGCAGTCGGTGCTAAAAACTGCTTTAGGTAAGGAAGTTAGTGAAACTGGCAAGGTATTGAAATATTCATACGTGACCTAAATTACTTCGGTGCAGGATTTCCTTGGAAATCTTTGCCTGCTCGTAATTACCACTTGGTATTCCACAGAGGCAGGGACAGAATAATCGTTCTATAAATGTTTTAGCATGTTTAGTTCTGATTAGATTTGTGTATTGTATTTTTATGAGTTTTTGTATTGTATTTTTATTCGAGTTAGGGATTTGTTCAGTGCTTATGGCCAAAGAGCGCCCTGAATATGTATTATAAATGAATCTTATTGATTTTGAAAACTCTGCATCTAGACCAAAAACGTGAAGCAATGAAATGAAATATCAATATGTAGTTTCCGCGTATATTATTGTTCGCCTACATTTGAATATTTCATAAAGGTTAGTCCATAATTCAAATTTCATGAAGCTTAGTCGATAATTTAAACGTCCATTATTCGTAAAAGAATTCCAGACACGCGTAAATGTTTTGCAACTAAGGAAACAAGATATTTCTTCTGTGTTGTTATGACACTAGTGGAACGCGTGTTGACATATCTTTGCGACAGCCTTTCGCTTTTTTGTACTTATGTTTTAACTTATGTCTCTCTATTCTCCAGGGGCGGTAGCAGCGATGGTGGGGGTGGAGGAGGAGGAGTAAATGTCCAGAATGTCCCCCATAGTGACCTTCCTACCAATAACAATAGACATAATAGCCACCAGGAGGAGGTGGAGAACAGGGAGGCTGGTGATATGATGGCCTCCAAGCTCTCTCACCTTGATGGGATGGCCAACTGGAAGGAGGTATGGAATCCTCGCCTCTCCATGTCCCTCACCAGTACCAAAGGTCTTATGAACGCCCCAGGCGATAACAATTGCTTCCTCAACAGTGCTGTTCAGGTAAGTTTCATTCGATTTTCTGTAAATGGTATACTGATTTAGATTAAAAATAGGATGAAATTAAAAAGGTTGTTTGTGCTACCAATTAGTGTGGTATTTTAAGATTTTCATAATTGGAGAAATTGTAATTTCCATTAAGAATGTAATCCTCTGTGTCAGCACCAATGCCTGGTCAGATCTGGATGACTGAGTATAGGAAGGTGTGGGGGTTGATTGTAGGAAAATGTGGGGTTGATAACATATATCAAATATGAGTCATGCAACATATATCAGGGTAAAGGGACGATTCACTCTTCCCCATTCTCCTACATATGACTCAGAACCACATCCTCCTTCGATTGTCAACCATGTGCAGCAGTCTCAGCTGATCTCTTATGATCTGAAGCAAATTGGAACTAGAGAGCCTAGCCGAATGTATTTTCCTGTTATTCTAAAAGGACTGGTAGATTCAAACGTTGGCGTAAACTCATTTCAATGTTTTCTAAGATCATCGATATTGAAAACAGGCTCAATTTGAATTGTGATGGAGACCTATGACATTATATACGATTCAATTTTGTAAGCAAACTATGTTTAGCGCACTTTATAGGTATATTGGGCAAATCTCTTAAGTTAAGGGTCTGTTCTGTTATTCCTTAGGATGTGTTGTTAATATTTTCAATCTGGATATGAGGGGTATCTCTTCAGATAGTTTCGATAACTCCTTCTTGCCAAATGACATTTGCAATTGATCAAATGTCCTTGGGCAAAAACTCCTTTTACCTTTTTTATGGCACGCCACTTACTAAATTTGCTCCAGATTCTTCAAAAAGTAGTAATTCGCCTTAGGGTGTGTTCAGAAGGGACGTGACTGTCATATGTTGAGATCACTTCACCGCTTTTGAATGTTGAACAGGTTTTGAGTTTGAACCTCAGTTTGGTCTTTTGATGTGACCTGATCCTTTAGGCTAGATGTTGTCGACCAATGACGGGCAGATTAGTGGGAAGGTAATCCTCGTGACGTGACGTTATTAGAAGTCTACAAGTGGGGATTCACCCTCTGATCCACCCTCTCAACAACTATCCCAGGTCTGGGCACGTTTTTGAAGGCAAGAAATCTAAAAAAATAAAACAACCCTGACCACTATAGTTTCACTTTTGAATATTTACACACTGGTCTACTTGACGCGAAAGCTCTGGCTTAATATCTATCACAAACTGCAGGAATTGTCTGCCCCCTGTCATGTTGAAGGGTTTTTGCCTGAAAGCTCCCTTTAGAAAACGACATTTAAGCGAGGTTTAGTGATAATTTACATGTCCTGGGGTCTACAGGTCTAAGTGGCTGTGAAATAGACATACATGTACTCGTTTACCAAAGTCAGGTAGGTGTTTGGACATAAATATTATATGCAACGAGTCAAGGGTGTGTATGTCTCTAGATCGCCCTGGTACAAATAGGAGCGTTCATTCAACAGATCCACACAGGAAAACGGGTCCAGTGATCTTCAATGGCTTTCGCTAGTTACCGTATGTGGTGGGAATACAAATAGTTATGGTCTATTGGTTTTGGAAAGGTGATACATTCGCGCTAGTCTCATCATCCTTACAGGATACAATTTAGTTAATAACATTATTTTTCTCCATGAATTTCAAATTGATATCCTGAAAAGTGAAATAGATCCCTCAATATTGTACTTGTACAGAATGGTATCATATGGTATTCAGACTCCCCCGTCTCTCTCTGATTTATAGATCTGTTACATAAGGGAATTGCTAAGATCTGGTGGTTCATGACCCTATGTGTTTACTCAGGAAGACTCGTCAAACCAATGCTAATTGACTCTGCTTCTCATAAAACGCACGATTCCCGTTATTAAGCCTGTGTTTATTATCGGAGTAAGTGGTATATGATGAAAGTTGTGTCAGGTCCAGTCAGGTCTGGGAGGTGCACAGAGTGTCAGTGTCCAGGGAAACGCCTGCAGTGTGAAACAGGTGTGACTTTATATTAACATGTGTGAATTTAGGGATCAGGTACTCGGACTGGGCTATGCTATGCTATTTTTTTATTCAAGTATAAGTATTGGAATGCAGATATTTTCCCATTATATCCAGTTTAAACAGGTTTAAAAATTCAATTGGGATGGGATCTCTTAGTCTGAAATCTCTTTACTTCATTACCCCGGTAAATTGCCCCAGCAATCTTAGGCATATTTAACTGATGTTCCACCCTTGCATCACTTTAAGGTAATAGCATCCTAAGTAAACTGACAAAAATTGTCATTGTCATAGAAATGGAGTGCAATGTCCGTTTAAGTGATTGATAGGTGCAGGTGTTTAATATTCCTTTCTTTTCTGCGAGTAAATACTCATAGCAATACTCAAGGCACTTTCCTGTCATCTATTCTTCAATCCCCAATTCTCATCCACCTCCGTATTCATTTTTATCCTTTATGTCTCGAGGGGTCCATCAGAAGACGAGCATGAAAATGTACAACAAAAATTGATTACACTATTAGAGCAGTGGTTGAAGGGATGGTCCAAATCAACTGCTGCTTCGCTGGGCTCTTGGTTATTATTTCATAGCTTTAAGCAAGGATCCTGTAATACGCAGTCACTCCACCTGTAAACCCTATACACTGTCCCCCCACAAGTATTATTACTACTGGTTATCCAAGAGTGGATCTTTGGTATGTAAGGATGGGGTCCTGGATCCATGCACGCCAACATCTGACACTATCATTACTTCTGTAAGAGAACTGTTGTCAGTCTTTGGAATGTGGGATCAGGGAAGAAAGTATCGACTTGTCTCGGCTCTCAGCCGGAGCACAATGGAAAAGATATTGTCTATGTTCGCTGTAATGTTATGTCAACGAGGCAGAAAACAAATACAGACTTTACATAAGGACATTTAAATCACGATGCGATAGGATCAGAAATACTCCTCCGTCACGTCTTATTTATTGTCTAATAGAGACCTTGAAGGTATGGGCTGGGATGGGTACTCAAAACGTGGGGCAATACACCAAATCCCCCGTACATATTGTATGCTCTCATAACTTGTATAAACGAGATATAAAACCCATGGATCAAGTGGGTAACACATGATCTGAATGTCTGTTATGCTGTCCATGGGATTGGCAAATAAGCGTGGTTTGTTGGAATCCTATCGGGGTTTGTTAACCCAAGTTTCAAGTTCATTCGCCTAGCTTAGCATGTCTAGATCATTTGGGTACAACGTTTTTGTTGGCTGCTTGCCTATTTCTTACACGAGTGGGCTGTTGAAGCCCCTCTTGGATCTGGAAGAGAAGTTTATAGGAAAACAAAGTGGGCCTTGGTCTAAAGGTTCAACCCTCGAACTTCCTTACATGTGTAATGGGGTTTAACTGTGCCCCCACTGCCATTAGGTTATTAATTTGGCCTCGCTTAATTATATTCATCGTATATCATTATTATTTATAATTAATTAATTACTGTTTTCCTGACATTTGTCAGGTAAACAGTCGTCCCTAAATGTTTCCATTGCATTGATCTTGATCTTGTATATTAAGTGGGTCTGGGGTTCACAGTTATAAGCGATCCCTAAGATACCCCTCATTTCTCGATCCACTGGCTTGATCCTTCAATTAGTGGACCTTAGTCCGTTAATGGACACATCTATTTACGATGATTAGATTAACCATGGCTATTTCCCCATCTCTTGCCACGTGGAGGTTCTATGATTTCTCACCATCTCAAATACTCTCCATTAGGAATTTATTTGAATGATATCCATGTCCATTTTCATTTTTTTTTAAAACAACCAAAACATAACCTAGTTATGGATGTAACCTTTTAAGACTCGGTTCCAAGTGAAAGCGCCCGTCCCTCTGGTGCTTGAAGTATGTCAGACTTTCGGATATGCCCCGATAAAGACAAACGTCTTGTATATTTTATATTCCATAAATCGTGAGATGATAAAATATAGCTGACCAGGAAACACCACCAATGGTCGAGTGAAAGCATAGGACGTGTACCACTGAAAATACTTGCAGAAGTACGTTGGACCTCGTTCAGATCTGCATAATCCAAATACCTAAAGCACCGCAAACTCTAACGCTTTCCCTTACATGACTGACATTCCCCTATAATTACCCTTATACTATGGTCGTTATACATATATACGGGACAATGCCAACAGCTATGAATTATGCACTCCTTTCTGACAAGTTACGTCCTCCAAATCCTTTAATAGCTTTTCCTAAACTGTGTACTTAACCGTTTTGTGCAGAACCAAACCTTTCAAGCATATCGACCCTTTTCATTATTTCCCTCTAATATGCCATATTGTGTAGCTCATGTATTTGGCACCAACTAACAATGTTACTCTTACCAAATTAAGTCCATATTGACACGGTACAAGTATATCATCAATAACCATTTAACTAGGGCCTTTACTAGAAAAAAGGGATAAGAAGTGGCAATGACTCACTAGTTGACAATTCATATGATCGAGTCAGATACACCTGAGTCACAGGTTTTAATGAATATTTAGGGGATCGAAGGGACATCGTGTGTAACTTTACAATACCTGGTGTGACCTGACACTAAGTGAGCTGCAATATCTCTATTATCTCTATCTAGTACCGTCAGCAGGTGACGCGTATTCATTCCGGAGTCTTGTTTCCATGGCAATCACACTCACTGGATCCTTCGGAACTAAAATTAAATTGGACCACAGAAAAGTCTTAAAATTCTGAAAAGTCTCGCTTTTCTAATCCAATTTGACTGAGAAACATTTCAGAACTTCATGATGAACTTATGTTGAAAATTACTATTTCTTCTCATCCTTATCAAGGCTTATGGTAGACAGCATAGCCAGCTCTTGTTTCGCAACAGACGGTCACAGAGTGGATATTCTACCTAGGCTTATGGATACCATTTTGTAATGCATAGAAAACCTTGCTAATATCCCCTATTCTGGCAATAGATACCAAACCCGTAGTTACCTTGAATTAAAAGCATATATAATAATGAATAAAACTATATGTAAAAATAAACGTACGGTGTAAGTAATCATCGTATGCTATGGAATTAACATGTTAATGTGTTCGCCTGTGTGGGGCCTTACTGAATGTCCCCCGTCTTGCTGACAGACCCGAACCATTACATTTCACTTTATGATGTCTGGACTCGAGTTTTGTGGTTCGGTCAACATGTGGCTTCCAGTCATGGCTTCTGACCCCTGGGCTGGCCTGGCCATTTCCTTGTATGGCTTCTCAGTGCAGCTCCCCAGTAGGCTGTATCATAGAGTAAAATGCGGGACGAAGCCGTTTAATCGCCAATTTTTAGTTTCAATTTGCATGAAAAACTTTGTAAAAGAATCCCCAACTAAATGAAGAATACTTTGGACAGTATTAAACAATCTATTTGCTAGGATCCTACTAAATTTGGTTCAGCCAATTATAGACTGATTTCTTCCAAGTTTAAACAGTCTCGTGGCTAATAACCCACTGAGTACTGGGTGACTGGATAGCAAACACATCCCGCCATAGTACGGTATGATATAAGTTCCTCAGCTGATCCTTGCTCACTTGGGGTCCCCGGTGATTACTGGCTTTAGTGAGTGATATACTTGCTATGTCTACTTTTCCAGACAGTCAAACCGGTCAGGAGATCCAAAGTCCAACCGGCCTTCAGTGCTTTGGCCTGGGAGGCCCGTTGGTATGGGGAAAGGATCATCTTTCCGCCCTTCAATGTCTAGGACATGCCTGGTGGGACGGCAGGACTTCTCAGGGTACTGCCAGATTTTTCCATTTTGAAGTTATTATTTTCAACTAAATGGTGGATTTACGTGGTCTCGATTGAAAACCGTAGTCTCTTGAAAATTCCCAGGCATAGCTAGGCATATTTGTTATGCTGTGAAATTTGAATCGATGTGATAAAGGCGATTTAGGTCAGATTGGGTCAGATTCTAACATGAGAGTTACAGTGGAGAAACCTTGAGATGTGTATCTCGTTAGGTGTGAAACCTTAGAGGTAATTTGTGTCAGACAGAACTCGTGATCGACAGTAAACATCAGGTTTACCAATGCAATGGTAATGATTACCCTATTGTTGTGGAAACTATAGGAAGCTAGGTGTCTCCTTCTCCTTCTTCACTGTGGCAACGGGGTCAAGAAGCTCAGGGTCACCACAGTACTTCGTTGCCATGGTGACGAGATTGGTGGTGACATGGAGCCGTGCTATACCAGACTTGCTGGCCACATTCATGCATTTGTGGTGTGCAGACATGCGATACCATGTGTTTGCCTTCTCTCACCCTCTCTCACTGTTCTTTCCTTGATACCCCATTCTGTAACCTCAACTTTTCAACCTGCTGGGGTGAAAAGCTCACTTCCCTGGATGATCTCCGAGGTCCATAGGGCAAGAGCAAGAGATCACCCGGAGAGTGATTGATTCGTAAATAAACAAACTAGCGTGTTGGCGGTCTGAATGAAAATCTCTATAAAAGGGTTTATACATCTCCATATCATGTCATACAGGCTACAAATGTAGGGTATTCAACTCAACTCTCAGATCCATGAACCAATACATTTGAATGTTCCCTCCAGTGGTCTTGAAACATGGTGAAGATGAATCTAGAAACCATAATATATGTCCCTATTTTCATCCAAATTTGCTTATACATGTTATGCGCCCATGCATCTCTAAACATGTCTAAATGCTGCTCATTTCACATCCCAAATAATTCATGGCAAGTCTGACAGACTGCTATGATCTCTTGAGCCTAGCATGCTTTGAAATATTGACTGTAACCAATATGAATGGCATAGATGGATGTAATATGTTAGATGGTTTGAGTAGGGACCCTTATTTACACCTAATGGATTATACTATACTATAGCGTACATTGTAGTGGCCCGTGTGTTTATGAACTTGTTTATAATTATCCAGTGTCTTGACTGGACACAATCCATTTATCAGAAACAAACTACAACTTTTGTATATATTTTTTTTTTTTTTTTCCCCAACACCGGGTCTTTATTCATGAGGTAGACATGATTTCAGATGCAGAGCGGTATACAATTTTG
The DNA here is from genome assembly GCA_942159475.1 of Sthenelais limicola. Lineage (NCBI taxonomy): Eukaryota > Metazoa > Annelida > Polychaeta > Phyllodocida > Sigalionidae > Sthenelais > Sthenelais limicola. Next base: position 106,191,123 of record OW804096.1, on the reverse strand, counting down.
CTTTTACAAACGCTCTTCTTTTGTATATATTAATGATAAACATGTTAAACATAGTCCATGAATTATGATATATTTTTAGCGAATGACAATATTTTTCTTCATTTGACCATCAAATATAAAAATAATGCACACACTTCAATTATTTTATCAATGCTTTTAACCTCCTGCGGATTATCAACACGTATTACTGAGTTACATCTTTTGTCTGCTGTCAAAATAAACCTTCATTGGACTAGTGTATCGGCGCCTGTATATATATATGCTTAGGATTGTGAACTTATTCTCATAGTCAGAAATGACCCATGCAATCTGACCGCGGGCAGGGATGTGAACCTCGACCCCACTAATGTTGGACTAAACCCTGGGGACTGGCAAGGATCCAAAGCACCCATTCACGGAACTAACAAGTGGCCACTGAAGCCAACCTGGGGGCTGGGAATGCTTGCCCTAGCATTATAATAAGGCCCCCACAAAGTCCACTTCTGTTTGACAACTTGCCAAGGGCTAGTAAATACTGCAAATAAAATGTTTAGCTGGCTATTACTATTTAACCTCGGCTCGGATTTAAAACTTTTGTAAAAAGTTCCAAGAACAACAAGGAATGATTATTTGAAATCGCGAATTAATTGACTCGATAATGTAACAATTACTTGATTACTTGCTACACAATCACTGTGGAAGTAAAGTAATAGAATCTGATGATAATTCACAAAGTTTTCTTTGGAGAATATATTTCTTATATTCGGTTTACTTTCAGTATGCGATGGGCGCCAACGTGTGTCCTCGGAATGTTGAATTCTTTGGTGATTTAAAAAAAAAATCCTAATCTAATTGCAACAGGCTTAGGCCTTTGGAGTGATAAAGAGTGTTCCAAGTTGTAACAATGAGTTTGTTGATATTCGGTCTGGTGGTCATGGAGGTAGGGCGAGGTTTGTTTGGGAGTGCAATGAAACTCAAGGCAGTCAGGTATGGTGCATCCTCCCTAGGCAGGGCCTCTATTCCGCACCGAGTTACTTGGCAGATGAGGTACAATATATGTGGAGGCCCCATCTCTGGCCGGTAAGATTCAATGAACGGAGAGGTTGAGAAAACATACACCAGTCCCTTGTCCATGTATTATCCTTGCTTCTTATCATTTGCGGATCTCAATGCCCATTTGTTAACATTGGAGACGTTGTATGCGGGGGTCCTTGGTTTGTGTATATGAAACTGACTAGAGATGATCGATCGGTCTTCTCTAAAGGAACACAAGCCGTGACGGAATGATTGCATTGGATGTCAAGTTTACTTTTGTAACAGCTCCCTGGGGTTAGTGTTTCTCTTCATGGGTTTGCTGAGACCGTTCTATACCCGATAGTCTTAGGTTATTGATCTCCACTCTTGAGGCACCCCTATTCTCGGTTGAGCTTTCATGCTTGTTATTGGTTACAAAGTATAAGATGACATTGATTGAACGACTCATATGTTGGTTCCATTAGAGTTAACAGTTTGCCGAAAGCCCAGAGGTCGTTGGTCTTTTTGGATGTCTGAAGTGGTCAGTAGTGAGGTCAAATGATCAGAGGCAAGGGTTCAGTTTTGGTCCAGCCAGTCTGAGACATGCTCATTGCATCACTCATATATTGGTGCAGCCTCCCGAGCCAGGGCAGATTCTACTCATGTAGATGGAGGAACGAAACTGAAAGAAATCCTGCGTTTAGGAGGCTGATATTGGTGTTTACTGACCAGATGGTCAAGCTCGCGCTTGTATCTCTTTGGCTTGGGAAATCCAGACCAGCTGGAGGTACTCCATGAATGCCTAGAAGTAAGGGCGAGAGCGGCGCATCTTTCAGAGCGGTCACTTCAGAAGTTCTTATGGACTCCTACTTCTCAAGTCAGACCAGCTGTTTCTGGCCACCAATCAGTCAGGACAGCACTTGGTCAGTTCACGGCAGCCTCCACCTCCATAATGTCCTCCCAATGAGGCAGCGTGCCGGGAATTTCACATTGTAGTTGTGACTTGCGGACTTCCTGGAGGACGAGAAGGCAAAGAGGGCTGGCCTGCTGAGTGATTTAATGCAGGAGTGGGCTGTAACGGGGCGCATGGCCTTTCGCTATGTCAGAAAGCCTTCCGACTGGATTCATGTTGCCCTGTGATCTCTCACGATTGACGTCTTTTTATAGAGTAAGCCCAAACGCTGCACCTTAGTATCAACTCTGTTAGTCTAGACTCAATAAACTCACATATTGCCTTCAATTCTTGAGTATATATCTATGCCTTTAGGATAGATGTCTTCTCGGTCCTAATGTTTCATATATTTTTTAGGAATAATTTTGTATAGAATAGATGTTAATATTTATGCCAGTTATGGCACCTCCCACCTTGAGGACTTATGGTCTAGGTACATACACAAACATAGCCTGCTTAGCTGTCCGAGTGAGTCCCATACTCGGGGGAGGGGGGGGGGGGTGGGGGCTAGTGCCGAATATTTTGGCTAACATAAACACTGAACTGGCAACAGATAATGCGGGTCACATAAATATACCACAGTATTTCATTAACACCTATGCTATGGGGTGTTTGGGAGAGGTTTTGCTGGTAAAGTGGCAAGTAATGCTGCGGGTATACCTACCTGCACAGGTGCAGCGCCCAGATAAACGCACTTGGGCGCCACCACCACCAGTTCAGGGGATCACCTTCACCACCTAACAGGTGTCCTGGCTGAAAAAGTACTTTTAGCCGCTGGACATTCAGCGTGTCGTCTGGTTCTGAGTTATGGCGATAAAAAGTATATCATTTTCTGGGTGACGAAAAGCGGTCTCCACGCAATGGAACGATACACTCGTGGATATCTAGCCCTTGCTTTGCAGGGGATTTGTCATCTATTTGACATGTTATATGGAAAAATGCCCATTCATCAAAATGTTTTTCTGTCATATTCATATTTCTGTAAGTCTATATGATACTGCTCTGTAGGGGTGCTGGCATAACGTTTCCTATTCATCATATCTCATTTTTTTCCCTTTCAAGATATTATAGTGATTTGTGTACTGTGCTTGAAGTAACTAGCAATGTACCGATGACAGTGGTAGTTACCCCTGCGCTTTCACTTTTAGGATTTCCCTCTTGGCATCCTGTCTGTTCAAATAATCGCACTAGTGCAGTTTTTAAGTGAAGATATGTTTGTTGATAACTGCATTATACATTTTGTGCATGTTATATTGAGGCCCTCCCATTTGTCCCTCCTTCATCGGTATGGTAATCACTGAGGCTTGCCTTTAGGCACGAGTACTGCTTGGTCAAGGATGTATAAATATCCATATAGACACCTGTCTGTTACTTACCATAGCAGGCCCTCCCTCCTCCCTCCTCACCCCTCAGACTTTCTTCCACGAATCCCAACTTTACAATAGCCCAGCATAACGGGGCCTTTACACAAGCAAACCCGCTAGGAAACCCACTGTAACAACCATTCGGACCCCTCCTCTTGCAATAAAAGAAAAGGCATTCATTGCATGCTTTAAAACGTTATTGTCCCCACTTGACACAGACGCAGACCTCGGTACAAAGCTAATGGGCCATTGGGTATGTTTCAGTCTTGCCCAGGGCTGGGGTAACATTGCTATGATGATATTATTGTGTACCCGTCATGTTCATCCAAACATTTGCCATGCCTCTGTGCCCTTCTATGATTTCAATGCAGACCGTCTGTTTGTACCTACCTCCACTTTTGGTGTGCGCATTTATTCATAATGTGTTCCTTTTCTTGCAGGTGAGTTTGTTACGACTAGTTAATGTTCTGTACAATATGGCTAGCGGAAGGTACGTATACATTCACCCCCTGAGACGCTAGTCGGAAAAACCCTCACTTGAGTGTACCCAAAGGTACGGAAAAAGTGATTTATTTTGCTCAGGATGTGTGAAGGGGTACAGGAGAGGTAAGGAAGTGTGAGTGATATTCCTGGCAGTAAGAATCCTCCACAAAAGGGACCCCTACTGCTTGTTTAGGACAGGTGTGAGATCCAGCTAGGTAATTGTCACGCCTTAACTCCCCACCTGTTGGGCACCCTTCTTGTAGACAGGTGATATCAAGATAACCCTGAAGCTATTCCCAGTCAATAGGATAAGCTAAAACCTTCTCGTATCATTCTTCACCCAGCCTACACTTCATTCTAGTTGAGAACATTGCTTATTATCTCTTACACCATCCTGAGGTAATACCTCATCTTCCGCTAGTCTATTGTGCGACGGATCAATTACAGGTGATATTCTAGGAACCTCCTGTCTATTAGCTCCCTGTTGTTTTCGATAAATTAGAATCGGTGTCATTGGATAACACCTTCTGATGACACCCAATGGTTAATTTAATTATTAATTTGCAACTAGGAAGAAAATTGCTATTATATATATATATGTTTGTATATATACCAACGCCGACGGATTGGAGAATTTCTGTGGGAAATATCTGCCTTGATTACGTGAACCCCCAAACTGCCAAAACCGAGACAAAAGCTCTCTCGTCACGCCTATAGCTCCTCCATTCTACTCGGGAAATTCAAGATTCTACATTTTGTCACTCGTTAGTCTGACCTGAGTGGTCCTCATTGCCGTGTCGGTAACACGAGTAGCCTTGTTTTCTACGCAAATGGCTTCAGTTTCTGTATAGCGATGAAAAGAAACAAAGTGAATCCCAGGAGAACTGAGGAATCGCCCCCTGCAGACTGTCAAACCCTTAGTTGAAGGTGGGAAGAACCCTGGGCATGTATAGTGTCCCATGACTGAAACATCTTTTCTATATTTTATGTTGATTCCTGAAGGATAGAGGTTAGAGCACGAAGGGATCCTAAGGAAATATCACATTTCTTTATCAGATAAAGAACATTTTCCCTCAACATCCAGTCATAATTGTTTCGTTGGCAGATGCTATCAAAAAAGCTTCATATTTCAAGTCCCTGGCGAGAATTAATCTTGTCTGATAGTGACCTTTATTCCCTAGCCAATATTAATGAGACATTTTTGACAATGGAGCCAAGACTGAAGCGTGTCTCTACACCTTCCCACTGCCCAACAGGCGTGCCCATATACTGGTCAGTGATGTCTGACCAACACAAAGGCTAGAGCAGGACCAGTGTTTTACCTGGCAGGAGTCCAACTCTGGGACTTCACTAATAAATATTCAAAATATTTGACTGCGAATATTATATATTATATGATTAATTGATGAATTCTTTATTGTATCATTTAGTTCTAAACACTGCAAGCACAACGATGTTGTAAGGGGGACATAGCCTTAATTCATAAGTAATCTAAGCTCATTTCCATTTATCATCAATCCAAATCAGGGTGCAGATTGGAAATTAGGCAAAAAGGAAGAAAAAGAGCCATGGCCATGGCTTAGTAGAATCTGCCCTGGCTTGGGCTTGACCACAACACTTCAGGTTATTTTATCACAAACATTTCAAGCTAGTGACCTCCTTCTCCTCCAGCGGTCATGGGCTGTTAGTTTGGATCATGATGATCATTAACGGTTGTCATGGTGATTGTGAGTGGTGGGGGTTGTCTCTGTCCTGCCCCCCCCCCCCCTGCCACCCTCACCCAGATCTGTCAGGTATTATATGCATTAATGATCCCCTTGCCTGTGTCTCACCTGACAGCTTTGAACCTCCCCGCATCACTCCACCCCCGCGAAGGATTGCTCTGCAACACGAGAACTTTATATGAAAAGTAATATCAGAAAAAGGTTTTATTTTTCACGCCTCCCCAGAGGCTGTCTGTCCTCGCAGACCTTTCACACAAAGCAGCAGCCATTAAGGCCCTAAAGAAACGACCCTTTCTGCTGTCATTTATGCATTAACAAATAAAAACAGGACAGTGGTAGTTTACTACGCTTTGGGTTCACTGAACCATGCATAACTGAGTGCTACACTCCGACATTTGCACATGTACGTTACATCACGTTCCCAGATTTAGTAGAAGCCAGTCAGTATAAATAGGTATTTATTCAAATAGATAAAGCGGCCAGAATTAATCGTTACCCCCTGTCTCTGGCGGTTGCATTGTCAGTATATCATCCGTAATAAACAGGTGAAAAGTTAGTGGTCAGTCCCGGGGGTGGACACACAATGCCCTCAGGCTTCTAATACTCATTGGTACTGGCGGGCAGGACAAAACGCCTACCCTCGCTGGTCCTGTCAGTTTCCAAAAGCACCCACCCGACTATCCCCAACGTACGCGGCCGTATAAAATACCCATCCAATTTCCAGTGCACCTTCCCCCAGGTAAATTCTGTGGTCAGCTCACTTCTGGTATAATACCCCCGCGCCAGTATAGCATTGAATAATCTCCCAGTCTCCCACATTTGAAAAGGCCGGAAGGTTGTGGTCTTCTGGAAGGGACTTCCCCTTCGGAGATGCATACAAATTTAGAATTTAAGCGGGAATCTCTGTACTCAAGCACCCCCGATAATCTTTCGAAAAACCTGTCTTTACAGCGACTCAAGCATCTCGTTTTTATTCGTCATGAATATACTAGTGTAGACGATTGCGTTTTAATGGCGGTCATGTGCATATATTGTTCGCAATTTATGAGTAAATTTGCAATTTAAATCTGATGATAATGACTTTGTATCCGACTGAATTTTTATTGTTGTAATTAGGGACAGCTGTCTTCTTTCTATTGAAAACATCATTTAAGTCTTCCATATGAATGACTTAATGTAACGAGTAAATTGCAGTTGTTGGGCATATGACCTTCCCTCATTTGGGTCTTATTAAGCTAATCATGAATGACAGTTAGCCCTTGAACCCTTCATCTCAAAGCCCCTGCACATGACGTCCATTCATATTCAGTTTAAACTTTTGTTGCACGAACCAATGGTGGGATTTTTGTTTCCTCTTAACATGTGATAGATCGACAGGTGCGATCTGGGAACACTGACTGGCCATTTTACAGGCCTGTGGAGAGCTTCTCATTTGTTTCCATTGACCCCTCCAGTGCAGCCTGCCCTATGCCTGAAACAGTATCCACCGGTCAGTCCTTCCTTATACATTGACATCATGGGTGGCCAGGTCAAAACCAATGGTCAGATCTTGCAAAGTAGAGTGACCTTCACCCGCCTATTCTGACCCTCGTAGCTACCTGGGCAGTCACGGGCTCTTCCCCCAAATATACTTATAAATTAGCGCGTCCGACACTCATTAATTTTCAATGATAAGATCGCTTCTAGGAGTATTGCTTCCAGATAAAATATTTCGCCTATTTACCTTGAATGCATCTAAGATTTTTCACCTTTGATGTCTGCTAACCAATCTTTCTCGTTGCCTTGAGTTGGATGGAAGTTCTAGATATTATAATCTGACCATATTTCAACATTACACTGGCCCTCGATGCTTGCATTACTGATATATCTGATGTTTCTGGGGTTTTCGGTTCACCATACATTAATTGTGCCGGGAGATTGAAGATACTGGTATGCACCTTCATGTGTATTTTGTCTGGATATTTGTCCTTGTTCAGGACCTTGACGGTGATTCTGATAGCTCATGAAACATCGATGGAAGATAGGGGAACACCTGTGCTCCTTGAAGACCTTGTGAGCAATCGAATGCCCTTTCTGCTGCACTTGCTTCATTGTGTCGGCTCGCGTGGAGTTCTTTCAGACTCCAATCAGAACTCATCAGATAACCACAAAACTGAGTCTAGTGTATATTTTACCCTCGACACCCGAGACCACAGCGCGTGGAAGCACATTGCTAATTGCTTTAGTTTAAAAAAGTGCCCAGAACTTGTTTTTCCAGGACCCATTTAATTGGAAAATGAAGCCTTCCCAGTTGTTGTTTCGCGACTTCTAGTGCAGTTCGCCCTCATTTAAATTCACCGCCTTGAATGAAGAATAGAAGGCCCCATGGTTTCAAATTTGCCCAAGTCACGTTACATTGGTGTGTTTATGAATCGCTTTAATAACTCGCTTATCTCTGCTTGTGCAATGTCACATGAGAAGTGAGAACCCACGTCGGGTTAGAGTGGAAGCATTGCAGGTGCAGAAGGACATAATCGCGTAATATAAAGTCACTCTTGTCACGCTAGCATGTAGAAAAGGTGCCATATGCGAGAACATTAACTTATGAAGTACTTTACATCACGAAAGGGATATGATGAGAGGAAATGGCTTATATGCTTTTCTGAGACACGTGTAGGAAACAGTTCATATACGTTTAAGTGCTCTTGTAGTAGGTTCATGTATTTTTTGGGCGTTTAGAGCTATATTTTACTTCTCTCCCAGAAACATTGGAAATGCCAGTTGTTTTTAAAAGTTGGTAAAATATTTTGACATCGCGAAAGTGATGTTTACTTATAGATATGGTGTGCCCTCTAGTTTTATCTGTATAGTTTGCACCATCTCTCTCAGATGTGCAAAGTTTGAGCTTATTGCAAATAAAGTGTCAAGTTGGGTGTGATCAGGTGTAGTGTATTATTAACTCGATATGACACGAGATAAGGGATGTAACATTGACTGAGTCTGGGGACAATAGTTAATATCTGTCACGACAGAGGTGATAAAGAGGTGCTAGAAGTATCAGGTTTTTATCTAAATTCAATAATAGTAATGTTGGTTGTGGTCCAAAGACAATAATCCTAAACATTGGTGTGTTCATGAATCTGCACCTTGGCAGACTTTATTATTGGTAAGGTTGTCAAGCACTCTTTAGAAATCTTTGCCTCCATCCACTCCCAATGGCCCCGCTTCTGGATGTGTAAAAAGTTTCACAGCTCTGTAATTGGATCAGGACCGTGACTTGGTCCACAAAAGCTTATTTTGTGAGAAGTTTTGAGCTTTTATTTGAGGATCGAGTGCAGCGACCCTGCGCCCTCCGCTCTCCTTTCTGCGCGTTCTGCCTGTATAATTATATAAGGACGATTGAGTTATCTAGGAAATGATTTGCGTAAATGGTTTTGAAAAAAATTCGACCATCGTTCGGACGCAGTTTCTCATTCATGCTCGTATGCTTCTAGATGCATGTAATTTTTAAAAATCATAGATAGAAAACAATTTACTGAAATGCCCTCAAAAGTTTTACAAAGACTTTTGGAGGATTTGTTCTAATGAAGAAAAAACATTTAATAGACGTTTGTACTTATGGAAATATTAAGAGTAAACGGCAATGGACCTGAATAAGTGCACGTTGTTTGACGTCTAAATAAATCCATTATGTTCATGGAACTCGGAATATTGTTATTAACCTTTCAGTTCCCGCCGTCTATTATGAGTTCCCACCTGCATTATGTTTAGAGTGAGGTTAGCCCCTATTATATTTTAAGTCTCGTCTTTTGTTAGCGATTTGTTTTCCTTCATTTACAATGTTCAGAATTTGAGCTCTCTAAATTGGAACATATTAAACTCATAGGATTACACATTATACTGGCCTTCATCGCTCAATCCCGATTATTCATGCATTTTACCTTTGGCTTGCTTCACGCCTCCGTATGTGAATCATTACAGAAGAAATAGCTTGGCACGTGAGCTACTTTTGGCCTTTTGTTTAGGGTATCGTGTGACGCTGAATGCAAAAGCATGCATCATTGATCTCCATGGAGGGTTTATGGGTTTGTTCTTTGACCCCCTTCTCCAGTCATCAATCCTTAGAAAAATTCAAAACCCAGATGAGCCAGATATCTAAATATTACCTCACAAACATGACCCAAGAAAAGGTCCAAGACCAATTAAATTATTATTGATTTTCCCTGTCAATTTTCATTTGATTTCATGGACGTTCTCTCCTTTACATTTTCTATTGTCAATTTGTTTAGCCCCACTTGCAATATTTATCCCAGGAACCAAGGGTATTGTCCCGCCTCAATAGAACCTCTTCTCAGGTAATGTTCCCAGTCTCCCCCACCCCCGATGCTTGCCCCATGTACCTTGGACACGCGCGCCCTCCCGTCGAGGTCCCAGACTACGCCCCATGGACGACCTGATGGACATGTTTTGTACACATCTCCAGGGTCGGCTCCGGTGACCTTCCAAACGGGTAATGACCTTGCCAGACCCCCTGACTGGCACCAGCTTCTTTCCATCTTCCCTCGCCCCTGTCTGTAAACCAAGTGAATTAGCCTGTGAAGAAAAACATATTATAATCCGTGCGCTCAATTTTTCTCAGGATATTTTGAAAAAGCTTCTCTTTGTAAGCAGTTATCGGAGGATGTGCTGTGTGTTTTGAGAGTCTGTCTGTCAAGATAGAAGAAGTAGTAGCCCCAGGAACGATCTTATACATATGGCAAAACTATTTTTTAAGAAAGCTGTAGGTGTTTTATTTTGAGGCGTTGAAGGCTCTTCCACACTCGTCTGTCAGGACCTATAATATTCTACCAGGTGTGCCCGGCCAGCCCTCAGAAAATTTACCCAGGTCACAATAGCGCTCTGTCCTCTTCTGTTTGTTGTCTCCTATAGATGGAACCTGAGCGCAATCGATGCGTACTTGCCCCGCAATATTAACAGACATTCATGTGTTGGAGCATGCTTTTGACGGCCTGCTCAAGTACCAGAATACATTAAAAGTGCAACTGCCAGAATCAAACCATTTGTTGTGTTGATTATGACTTTTACCTGAAAGTATATATTGACATTTTGATATTTGGACCACTATGCTATATTGTGTTAATATAATATATATGCAAATATTCTGTACAAGTCCAGGATTTAATATGGTAACAGGTGAGTCCTATCTGATAGATTCGCCCACATCCCCTCCAATCTCCCCTTCGCTTCCTTTGTGTATAGAGTATACTGACGTCCTTGTGATATTTGCCACCCCGAAACTTCCAGGAAATGTGGGGCATGATATGAAGTGGACCAGAACATTGAGTCAACTTTAGAAGTCAGACGGTGATGTGATCCGGGTTGATATCATCCGATCTGCATCCGCAATCCTACTAAATTACCCTCTTGATCTGAAATAGTGGAAGATTTTGAGAAATTCATTACTATAAAGTTGGCATCCTGGATCAAGATGTCCTTTTATATAGAATCCAGAAACCAAAGGCATGGAAATCCATCATGATTGTTTTGCTTGTTGTTGAGACAAGGTTGAGACGCAACAGACCAGGGTTGTCCTGCCTTCACACTGAAGTTCATGTGTTATATTGCTGAGACAGTGTAACAGCTGTGAACATAAATTTACCCTTTCTACCCCTGCTAGAATCTCAATCAATTTGAACCTGCCTGATTACTTCCACAGTACAAAGATCCTTTGGTCAGTAAATCAAGCAAATATCCCTAAGGAGTTATATACCTTCCCCAGGGACTACTAACTAACCACTTCCCAAAGTTCAATGATTTGAAGATTGGACTGGGAAATACTTTGAGTGAAAGCAAATATGTACCTCTTTTTCCCTATATACACGTTTACGTTTTGAATACATCCCTATAAGAATTTCAGAATAAGTATTATCTTCTTCTCATCAATTGAAAGCTATCGCATGCTGGAACTGTTCATGAAAAGCTCTATTACCGTCTACCATATTGCATGAAGGAAAACAATGACTGTTTTGGACCCTCCTGAATGCTACTGGCAAATATTGTCTGAGCATCAAATTCATTTCTGGCCAGGAGAACTCGTTGGGGTGGGCACGCGACCATATGGCACAAAACCTGTAGAAGCCTTCCAATAACCATAATACATGGACTTAAATGGTCAGCATATGGTTACCATGGTTTCCTAATACCTAAATGTTCGGTGACACATTACCCAAGTGATGGTTATGTCATCATCTATCTGCACTATTGCCCAACACAATAACCCCAGGGGAATCACTGGGTATTAATCTCCCTGTGAACTGGTGCTAAACCAAACAGCACACTTTCTACTGTGAATACTTATTTGGGGTTTACCTTGCGTCCTGACAATTCACAAACATTAGCGTTTGCTGCAATATTTACTAGTCAGAAATCAGTAGTTACAATATATATGTGATCATTGAGTGTGATCAGAAGTTTTAGTTGTTGATTATTCTTAAATTCTTGCCTGTATTTGTGTACTGATATAGCCCATATACTACAAGAGGACTACATCATGGCACGTGCCTGCGTCTGTGAGGTAAAACTATTAAGGAAATAGTGAACTGTTTGACAATTACGTACTAATTTTCCCCTCCGCTTGGCCTACACAGAGGTGGCTGTATATGGACACACTCATCTCTCGGTGCATGTTGTGTCAGCATTAGGTTTTTAGACCAGGTAACTTTGGGCGTCAGCTAGTATCAGGGCCCTGCTAACATAGAATCTAGACCCTCAGTCCCGGGCCCTCATTGGTTCAGGTGGCAGGTAATTGGCCTTCCTTTCACCCCGCAGCTGCTAGATGCCAGACTCCTGGTCAAGGTGAGCTTATTTACTGTGTAGCCTCTGATGATGAGGGTCAGGTACCATGAAAACACTGCCAGGGGACACCTGGAAATGTATATTCCTCCCAAATAAAACCTTATGTACATGTATTCCCTCTCTAGCCTATGCAATCGCCTCGCACTCCCTCCGGGGGTGCGGGGGATACGGGGACGGAAACTCTCTATACCTCTCGTGACTCCCCCAGGAATGGACCATGGTTCAAGTTCGAAAATAATGGATCTGGCTACAGTTGCCCTGGAACGGCGATGTCTTTTCAGATAAGGGATGGCTGATCTAAAGCACGTGACCTGTTCTCAAAATTTATTCTTATTCTCGGGAAGACTTGGCAATAGGTACAACAGCACCTGAAGCAGACGGGCACGCGCTTGCAGAACCGGTTTTAGATGGTAATCCTGGAAATATACAAACGTTGGGAAACACAAGGCCTGTGCAAATGTTGGTCTACCTGTTTTTGTAGCCGAGGGTCCCTGCCTGGACACACAACTGGACTTTTTGTGGCACACACTGACCTCAACATGCTCTTCTAAGTGGACACTCATTTGCAATCGAGGGAGCGGAGAAAACCTAATAATCAAATAAAAGACTGCAATTTAAATACCACCGAGCCGTGTACACAGCTGTGGTGTTGAAATGTTCGGAACAGTGACAAAAACGGGACAAAAAGAAATCCTCTTCCTCTAAAGAAGATTCCCATAATATTCTAGATCAGAATTTATTATTTTCATGGGAGGTAAGAGGCAGTCTTAGTTTTTAGTATTCATGACGCGAAGAAATATAGACTGTATGGGGATTGATGATAGCACAGGTATGGAAACGTATGGCTCCGACTGAACAGTCATGCATCCCTGATATCCAAGTAACTTACGCTGGGATCAGAATGAATAAATATTATGACTCTTGTCATAAACCAAAACCCACACACATTGCCAACAGCTTCCTCCAGTAGGAGTACAAACTTGGATCCTGGATTTTTAAAAAAACATAGTTTGCTACAGGTCAGGGGTTACAGAGGAATTGGGTCTTCATGGTTAGCTCTGCATGTGCGACCCATACAAGAGAAGTCAGTGTAGCATACATACCGATAAGGGGGCCTTACCACAGGGGATATTTTCTCAGATAAACTCATGACCTGTTGCACTTGCCAAATCTGTAAAGCCTGGCTTTGATAGAGACAACATTCCCCAATGAGTTGCTCACACGTTATAAGGTCAAAGCTTGGCAGATGCTCCCATTTGTAGTGTCTTGTCTTGTCACCAAGCAGGCGCTTAGGCAAACTTGGTGGAGACTTACTGCTGTGAGAGGGGACAGAGTTCTTGCCTTATGCCATTTCCCTCTTCCATAAAGATGCCTCTTATATCCATGGGAAAGCTAGCATTTTGTCCCTCGAATTACAAATGTAATGCTTCTTGATGTAATCGGAACACAATTGTCTAACTTTAAACTAACCAGTATTTTGATTTTTTTGACAGTTTCAGAGAACAAGAGGTTATTTTAAGTGCTGAAACGAACCTATTTCTCCAGAGTGATTTATATGAGTTGTGCCATGGTGGAGGAAAAACCCGGAGGCCATGTGTACTCTTGGAAGCAGTGAGGACAATGTCAACGATTGGGTTGTCTTGACAAGGGACAAGCGTTGTCATTTAACCGCAGCGGCGAATATTTGAAAGAACCTTGTCCTTTTGCCAAGACCATTATTCCTTGAAAACACATTCACTCATTCCTTTGCTCTCTTCTGTGGCTTTAACAACAAACGGGTTGATTGTGGCTACGATTTTAGATTTTCCTCTCATTCCTTGTATTCTTCACAAACATAAGCTTTGTTTTTAGTGAATATATACGTAGAAAGCTCTTGATACGAGTTCCATGCGTTCTCTATTTGAACTCTGGGTCACCTGTGCTTGTCAGTCTGCCAAATTTATATCTGTTGCATAAATCCATGAGCTCAAAAAACCCTCTTGGTGACCCTCAGGTTAGAGTGTCCCATACGTGCCGAAGCTCCAAAGGTCACACTTGAGAAAAGACTGAATAAATTCTCTGGGTGTTTTATTGTTCTGTTTAGAGTTGCATTTATATTCATAACTGGCGTAGTACAGTCAGGTCCAAACGACCACATTGCTCGATTCCAAATCCAGCGATAAACTTAGGGGTCCAAAACTGCCTTCTGAACCTAACTGAGTAAAGTACATGGACCTTTATATGATTGTGTTGTAAAAACGCTTCGGTGTGTGTTCTTTTTCCTAGGAAACTGAGAACATCTGAGTTAATTTTTTCAACATATTTTGAATTTATGGTTTCATATGTTTTACCGTACATTTCGCTTTATTAAGCGTGATCCAAGAGTTTTCAGTGTTTTATGTGGAATTCTCCGTACCAGATGTTCTCACTGAGCGCCCTGCGAGTTGGCCCATCAAGTGCTCCTTTCAGCAAGTTTCTACCCTGTCTGGGGTTCAGTTGAAAAGGCCGAGCTCCATGCGGGAGTGCACTATTAGTTTTTGCCTTTCATTTGTTCAGTGGAAAAAGTACCTATTCCCTAGTACTAGGAGGATCGAGTGAAACCAGGTGGGCCTCCCACAACCCTCCATTCATGTAGATGTGGACCCCCCTAAATAGTGCTAACAGCGCGTGGGGTAGTTTTTACCTGAACAGGGAGCTATCCGTCATGTTGGATAACTACATGTACATGGAAACTTGTTGAATGGATGCTTGGCTCTGTGCTTGGAATTGGTAATTTCAGGGGCTCGAATACGGACCTTGTTGAATCATCCTTATTTTTCTAAATGTAAAGTCCCCATGTTTTTTATCTGGGTGAATATCCGCAGGTTACTGCTAGAACTAGAAGTGTGCCCTTTACAAGCTATAGAAACGAAGAAATCCATACCCATACCCATATCCTCTTCCACCTTTGTTCCGTCTTGAAAGCTACTTTGGTGTGTTATTAACTTTTTCTGGGTCCAGGGAAGGAATCGTAAGGCAAATGGCAGCATCTCAGCATATCTGCTTGAACTCACTCACCTGATGATGAAAGAGGTGTGACTCATACTATTGATGGCGGAATAATAGTGTGTGATGCCAGGAAGGGAGTAACAATAGGTGTCGCTGGCCAGAGAGTATTTATTAAATCAGATGGCCTTAGATCATGCTACAAGCTCAATGGCACAGCCTCACAGTTTACCTGGGCGTCTAACACATGTTACACAACTCAGTACTCTACCATTAATGATACCATTGTGCTGGGGAAGAATGGGATCAGAGGGTTAAGCGTTAATATTTCGCCAAGTCCATAGTATAGTCGCAGTGTCAGTGTCAGTGAGGTGAGAGAGGGGAGAAACGCTCTTGGCACCCAGATCATACAGAAATACCTGTGATGACTTGTATTGACCGCTGGCAGATGGGCAAAGCATTGCTTGGCTTAGGTAGAACAACGAGACGTTGGGTAGAACGACGATGAGGTTTTTCATCCCACTCTGTTCATTCACAGTATAAACATGACTGTCAATAATGAGGTGTTATTGATGTCCATTTTTGAGATGGATTATTTTTATAGATCTCCATTACTGGTCAGCAGTCCATATAGGTTTACCCTCAGAGAAATGTCAGCCTGACCCGCGATATCATACACTGAGGGGCGTGTGCCAAGAACTTGGCCAATATACCATCTTGTGTCAATTGGCATGAATGAGATTGCAGGGTGTATTGCCGGCATCAAATATGTTGCTATTTCAGCACTGGGCGCATCCGCAGAATGCAATAGCAGGCGTTCACACTGAGTTAATAAATTTCATGATAAGATCATGACATGAGTAACTGCTTTGCTGGCCGATCAAACACGGTGCATGCATTCTTTCATACAGCGTGTGCATGCGTGTGAGGTGTAGAATCTGGCCCCAGGGTGACTGGGGTCTTCCCGGAACATTTCTAGGAAGTAAAAGGACGCTAACCCGCAGGGCACCTGCCTCCACCCCCATCCCTTGACCCCTGGCATCTAGATACCCCTTTTCCCCTTCTATGTTACCATGGTAACGGTTCATACATCCACATATATATATAATGACTATATCCTCTTTGAGGCAATTACCGAAGTGACCATATCTATCTTCAAAGCTGTTATTTAGTTTACATATTTGGTTTAGTCTTATAAACAATTTTCATGTAAATATTCATTCAAGAGCCCTGATTTTAGCACAGAGGACGAAGTCACTTCAAGCTGTTAGTATCTGGACCCAGATAGGTAATGCGGACCTAATTATGCGTTATCACATGGCAAGATAAGGGATATACTCCTTGACCCCATCAAAACACCACTCAATCAGGATCCGGATAAAGCCTTTGCTGTCATGGATAAAGTGTTGCTTTCTGGCGAGAAAACATGGTACTTCTTCATATGTACATTTTTGTATTACCCAGGACTGTGGTTCGATAAGGCATACAGGATGTTTTTATAAGCTAATGGTCGTGGGTGTGGGTGTGGGTGGTCCAGTAGTAATGTTCTTATAATCAGATGCCTGGATCTCGCTCAATCTCTGAACATTAGTTAAAAGACAAGATAGACATATCCTTCGTTTATATTTTAAAATCGCAGCTCCTTACCAGACAGTCGAGTGACCGGTGAATAATAGATTTCCTTGATTGATCAACGTCATAGAAATTTCTTGAAATGTATCCCCTCTGCTCCTCAGTGGTTCATTTCACATGCTCTGTTTTACACAAATGGGTATAATTGTCGTCTTGACCTGTTTCATGAAGAAAAGAGATCCCCTGCTGGTTTTCCTAAGTGGTTTTAGTTGGACCTGACCATAACAACGATACGGGGCTTAGGTACACTAAGGGTACCTGTACCCTTACTGTATTTAGTGCATACGTGGGCTACCTGCATAATCCCCAGGGTTCACCATAATAACATCCCTCCAGGAGACCCTGCAGATATCTCCCTGTGCACCCTGAACCCCGATCACATAAATCCCATGTCCCCTGATGTGTGTTTATATATACATTTATCCCCCATTTTCAATATAGGGGATTGAGGGATCTTAAGTGTACAATGTTTGTGCTTGGGATCGAGCCACTGCTCGGCAGGTGAGTCTGGAAAGAACAATGCCTCCATGCTGAATGATAATAAGTAGGAGTAAAAGTTTCCCTGCCATTCTAGGTAGGCACAGGTGATACAGAACGACCGAGGTTAAACATACTGGTCGACCAGCTTTTGTTATCCCTTGCTCTTTCCATTTCTGATCCTCATCCGCAAATGTAAACTGATTTAACTCTATTGTGGGATGTGTTCTCTTGGGGGTCCTGGTAGATATGGTTCATTCACCAAGTGACCTTCGGAGCTTTAATTCATTTTGATTATCTACTGATCATCTATATTTTTCTGGTTCTGAAGAGGCAGTAGAGTAGAGGAAGTAAGGAACAATGTTTATTCTAGTCATTTGTTCGTACCTGAATTGTGTCCTGACTGATTTATTTATAATAATCCCACGGTCTAGTGCCTTTGAATCAAGTCTTCTTTGAGTATCTGCAGTGATTTTGCATCAAAATCAAATGGATCGAAAATTTAAAAATACACCTGCAATCATAGACTACCCAGACTACCTGATTCTTCTAAGGGACGCATACATGGACTGCCATATTCACCACTATACCCCTGGGTATCAATCACTCTAGCATCCTCAGGTTGAGACGCCAAGCTTCTTCTAGACACTTGCTTAAGTTAAGCCTAAGGGGGATATAAAGACGCTGTGGGTGGATCCTTGTGCCCGAGATATACCTTTCATCCTCACCCAGCCTACCTATGGGAGGTGGGACAGGGTCGTATTGGGTCAGCCCACATAGGCTTCCCCCAAGCTTGTATATTACCTTTTGCTTTCTCTCGGGTTATCGGGTATTACCAGTTGCTGGCTGTTGATTTCTTTCAGACCCAGATAGGAGGACAGGGTTGCTATTATGATAAATTGGATTTGTTCATTGAGGGCCAATAGAGCGAAAAGCTTACTTACAATTTATGATCTGAAATGGTCGATGAGAGAAGAAGTCATGGGGCGTTAAATCGCTGTCCTCGATCATATTGCTTAGGTTCACTCGCTGAAAAGGCTTTAGAGATGGGTTCGATATGATTGATTATTTCTCAAATGAAATATGAATGAGGATCTGATATTTAATGGAGGCAATTGGTCGTCCTGTCATCACCTGAGATAGGTTGAGGATCAGAGATGAACCCGAGGAGAAACTTTGCTGAGGAGATATTCAGGATATTTTACTTTTGTGTACAGTATATAAGAATATGCCTTCATTGTGAACCCTCTTTTTCACATTGACAATAAGCCTGACCATAGCCCTACCTTCCTCAATACGAATCGATTGTGAAAGGATACATTTGTGAAAGCTGAATAAATCCTTCTATCTGTCAAAGTATGTGAATAGGCTGTCGGCAACAACATGCATTTACTGTTTTTATATGTTAAGAATAGATGTGGACGTAAAGTAGGATTTACCAAGCAGAGTCTTGACACCAGAGCTCTGGTTAAATCAGTTGTGAAACTCGCCTTGACAAGCTCAGTCGTCAGATAATATTCCCAAGAGGAGCTTTCACAAATCTTGGCAGGTTTTCAATATGTTAACCCGAGTTTGCCTTCTGATTATAGGCTGGGAATTCTCAGTCCTATTCTCAGGGGTTATTTTGGATTGTAAGATATGCCTGGGGCAAAACTGACCACAATCTAGCTCATGACACAGGGTCACATTTACCCCTTTTCTAACCCGAACCTATTGATATAGATCAATGCCTGTCCCTGCCCATGGATATTTAGCTTTCAGAAAAGATCACTAAGTCCTGTGAAAGGGTCTTTTATGCATTTATGAACATGGCAGCAATTCCTGGGGCCATTATCCATCGTGTATTGCCAGAGATGAAAGGGATTTGAATTGGCATTTAATTTTTTAAAAAAAACAAAAAAACACGTCTGTTGAAATAGGCGAGTTCAGAAAGACAATTTTCTTTCATAGAAGGAATGCCTTTTATAGCCAATTTCTCTCCATTTAATATGTGACATTTGTGGCGATGTCATTGCATTATTCAATTAGGCTATGCATACCTTTCAGAGTAGTCTTCTACTTTTATGTGTATAATCATTGAACCTTAGCGACATTTTAGTTTTGGCCTATGTGGTCTGCGGTACATACCTGTGGTCAAGCCTTCCATCAAAGGGCACAGGTTATTGTATGGTTAACCTCCTGCTGACCAGAACATCCAAAGTATTGTCACCCAATCTCCTCCTTCATTATTATCACTACCCTCCCAGTTACCATAGTAACACTTGGCATCCTTTAATGTCAAGGTACCCTAACAGGACGAGTGCTTGCTTAGAGCAACGAGACTGGAAGTCCTTCCACTCTCGTTGCTTAGAGCGAAAGACGCTAATGATAATGCCTTCAGCGTGTATTGTGTACGTGGGGCCAGACACAAGTATTGTCTCATAGTCAATGACTCAGGAAAATCTGTTGATAGCTCACATTAACATGGCCAAGTGCCAACCAAGAACCCTTCAGAAACCCTAGAGTTTCTGGGTTCATTGCCAAGAAAGAAACATCTAAGAGACTCATTATAGTTGTTGTTGAAAGTACCCTAACGCGATCAAATCGAAGATAGCTTTTCTTCCGCGAGCGTTAACCCCCAAACTAAATGTTGTATCTTTTGAAGGGGAACCCTTTCGATCTTGTTACCGAAATTCCTTGTTAAAGTGTACAAAGCGCCTAGATCCGGTATCAGTGCCAATCATGCCAATATTTTGACACTGACGCTTATGAAAATTGACGAGAAGAGCGCCTCGACTCCTCAACTAATGGTCCTATCTGAGATTTCTTGGAGTAAACCTTGGTGCTTGGGGTGAGTGTCTGACATCATTATAGACACCTGGTTTTACTTCTCAGAATCAGCATGCGACGGGAGATCACCTTGATCCCGTACCTCAAGTTTTTGTCAGATCTAGTTTTGATGGGCTGATACCAGCTGTGCAAAAGCACGCTTGTGTCATTATTCAGGCAAACTGTTAAAGTAGTTGCAGCTTTTTTTATAGTTCAACCATCACCTTTTCCCCTCCCACCTGATTCCATCTACACATCCCAGCTGTGGTGATAAATGGAAGATTCCTTCTCCCAAAAGAAGGGAAGGAAACCATTTTATTTTTCATTTTTTTCACGCTACATAGACACCTGCGGCCTGGTAAGGTCCTCCGAGATGAGAATTTAGAATTACTTTAAAGTATTCATTTATTCTTTGTAGAAAATACAATACAAATCCGTATATTGACACAGCCTGGCAAGATCGTCATTTTCAACTTGATGTGATCTGAAAAAGCAACAGTGCACCTGGATAAATAACCTGGTCAATACAACCTTTGAATCTTGGAAATTGGGCTAGAAGGTTTGGTCAAAGATCAAATTGATCTCTTATCAAGCCTTCGAGGGTCAGACAGGGTAAATGTTTGGCCTACAAGATGATTGCTTCATGCCACACGACAGGATGTTGGAAGCATGTAGCGTCCCATGGAGATGCTGTGGGCGCACGTCACATGATATTAGTGGACAAGGGCCGGCTGGAAAAAAAAGATAAATGTATTTTTCGTTGCAGTCATGACAAAATCATAAAACACGACATCTTTCGCCATTCTATGTTATTATTCGCGATGCTCTTTAATCAAAGTATCCCTTATTAGAGCTTGGCCTCGCCTCTCCTTTAGCGTCACTTCACATATTTTTCTATACTCAAATTCCTTCTAGCTTTAAAATGCTTTGCAATTGTTATCTTTCGCAATAGAAGCGTTCGCGCTGTTCCATCATGTTCCATCATAGCTTAGTGTTCTATATCCATGGTAACCTGTTATATCACCACCCCTGCTATATTTATTTACCTTAGCCACTTGATTATTCCCTAGACATGTTTTGTGGTCATTAAAGCTCGATTAGGTCATTGGGAGGAGACGCAGCGGGTGCATAGATAGTAGAGTGTAAACATTACCATGCCATGCTCTCAATGCTAAAAGCTGAGACTTAGAACTTCGAATAAGAGGAAGCTTTGTACTGCATTCTATGTCTGTGACAAGCTACTATACATGCAAGTACCGGCTTCAGTGATGAAAATGTTGAAAATATATTTTTTCAGATGGTGACATATTTTCAGTATTCTGTTTGTGAATTCCAAGAAAAGCCCATTAGTTTGACCTCAGGACACCGAAAAAGAATTATGTGTTGAAATAGTCTGTTCGCCCTCTTTTCCTCTGTGTTGGAAAGCTTTTCAGTGAGCAATAGGAGAAATAATAACACATTTGCTCCTTGTCCCTCCTTACCCTAGCTCAGTGGGTGACTTTTGTATCTCCCTGGCTTATTTTCAGACTAAATACAGATCTATGTCACTGCCTGGCTTGGAAGCATCGTCCCCCAATTGTATTTGGGGTCCCGCGCCCCCTCCTGCTGTGTTTGCCACTTTTGCAAGTACAGAACTTGATAGTGTTAGAATCATAAAGTTTTTTGCGAGGAAGGCCTGTCAATTGACATCACTTAAAATTATTCTTTTTTAAATAAAAGTTATGATAAGGCATATTCAAATGTTCGATTTTGAACATTTCCTTAGAAGTCGTATCAAGAAATGAGATAATCTGTGTTACGAGGTCAGATTGTCACTGTTGAGAATATCCACACCCCGCCCTATCAGAATCATTCTACAGAACCCACTCTACTCTGCTACTCTGCATGAGACATTTACCATTGTTCCCCTCTATGAAAAAGGGCATTGTCACCTTTTGTTCGACTGAAAATAAATGAGATTCTGTTTCTTTACCCTTATTTGCCAACTATATATAGTCGAATTTTGGGTGCACAATTCACGAAAGTTTGAAATATTTAGGAATAGATTCAGATAATGTTATTTGGTTTCAAAGCTTGTTTAGACAACGTATCTTGCTATATGCTGAGGTTTGGCTGAGTGTTGTTACAGGGAGATCCGAGTTGAGGCTTTCAACGGTTTAAGTGGAATGACCATAGATATCTCTCTAGCGTCTATAGTCAATCTCGAGGCGTTTGCACCACGATTTCGTCTCTTCCTTCTTTCATTTACTGCTGCTCTTCTGTGCTTTGGGATTAAATGAATGACCAGAAGTTGATCTGAAACACAAAATATAACCTTTGGGACAGGCACTATTATACAACTTCATTTATATCCTAGCACTTTTTGAAAATATGTCGCATGTATTTGTTTGAGCCGCTCTCGTGTATATGTTCTAGTGATTTACTAGGGGTAATACTTGTATTGCCAGTGTTCAATATAATCCAGATGGTGGACTCTGAGCTGGGGATATCTGCTGCTTGATGAGCGACTCACGAAGTGTTCAAGCTTCCAAGGGCTTCTCACTTCACCCCCGGCTACTGGGGTCATTTGTCAGTCAGCGAGCTCTTGACTTGCTCAGAACATATTTCATTTATCCCTTTCTTTGGTTAGATTAGAAACAATGATTGAATCGGCCCCCTAAATTCTACGATCTCCTACTTTTAATGCCTCAGATTTTGTCTGACTAATTTAGATTGTTTTATTTTCAAATGTTTAAATTTTTTTCCGAGTAAAATAGTAAAATACAAATTTGGCGAAAGTCTACATTGCTGCCAGCTATAATACCAGTCGGGCTCGTGTATCACCATGGTTCATAGACATCCACAGTTTGAAGCTCGAGATAAGAGCAACGAGAGACGGCAAGCTCCAATCAGATTTGGGTTATTCCCATACAAATAAAAAGAGGAGATTGGGGTTCTGAGTTCTTACGGAAACACATTTTTACCCGAAGAATGCTAGCCCCAATAAAAACAGGGTTCATCTATCTTCCCTAGACTCCTGTGGCACGTTCCGGCACCTATCGTAGGGAAAACATGGTTGAGAGTGTTTTATCTTCCATAAACCCTAGATATGTCAGTATCTGTGAGTGGCTAAATTCACCAACATGACAAGCATCATGAATGACTCCTGGCAACCCTCGGTAAATAGAGATTTACTCAAAGGTTGTGGAGAACAGATGACAAACATTATTTGTGTCTGGATGCCTATTCCTTGATCTAACCCTCTATCTAAAACATCTGGATTTATTTCTTGTTTAACTAGTTGCTCATGCGCACAGTTAAAACTGTTTAAGTCTAGGGCACTGTATGTAATATTGTAGAAACTGCATGGGAAAAATCTATCGAGGTTTCCAATCAGAGCTTGTGCCCCGTCGCCTTTGACACCCACTCAATCATTTTTGGCTCCTCACATTTCAACATTGAATTTCCTTTTGGAGAGTGACCAATCATTCCAGCAATTTGTTCTGAATCATATGCCATTACTCATTCTTGTGACCGGCATTTGTACAATGGTAGAAATGGAGGGCCTGTGTTGGTGAGTTGACAACAGCATCGCTTCTATAAGGCCCTCCATCTGCATTCTTGGTTTTCAATGATAATCATATATGGATCATGACCATATGATCTCTACTACCTCTCTCCCGGCGTATCACTCAGATGATCAAAGGTCGCGGTGTAAATTAGACTTAATTAAACGATAGACTACCCAAGCGTGGTCCTGTTATCAATCTGCTTGTTTCGCCGTATTTGTATGCATCAAAGTGTTATTTCCCGGCTATATGAATATTTTCATTTAGAGTCCCTCATATCTTATCCCTCTTCCCTGTGCACACATATGTATGCCCGAGTGATAATGAATCAAGCTTGTCAAATGAGGATACGTTATGATCCATGTGAGACATGGTACCCTCAGAGAGTTACTTGGGAAAGTATCCAGTCTGCATTAGACTCATCATTATCGCATTATTAGGCATCACTGAAATGTTCTCAGATCTATACTTTTTAGTGTGAGGGAAAACCACTAATTGTTATTAATTGTCAATTGCATGTCACGAACGAATCTGATGTGCGTGACGCAAATTTGTCTTTGTCATTCTGTTTGTGATAAATCATATGCGTCAGGGATACTTTGATTAGAGAGCATCGCGAATAATAACATAGAATGGCGAAAGATGTCATGTTTTATGATTTTGTCATGACTGCAACGAAAAATACTGTTATCTTTTTTTTCAGCAAACGTGTGATTCCGAAATATTATTTTTTCATGCGTAATTTACTTGGTGAAAATACGATTTTACAATATCTTAAATATTTATTTATTATCTTTTTTCATATTGCAGGTTCTATGGCATCTCGATGTCTTCCGGCGAAGTTTCCGTCTTTTATCTGGCCATGCCTGCATGGGCAACTCCTGCATATTCTGCGCCCTTAAGGTAAGTAAACACTGACAAGTCGTGATATTTTAACCACGTAGCTAGTGTTACTTGACAGTGCATATACATTTATCCACATATAACACAAGTATGCAGGACTTTCCGATTGTAAGCTTCCTTGACTAATATTTCATCTGTTCAATTATTACCGTTGTGAGGGCTGCTGGCTTCTGAATGGTTTATACTTGTACTTTGACTTCGTGCCAAAGGTTACTTTGCCAATTTTCTCTCCCGCCTGTTTCGAACTCGTTTATCCGAAATGAGATTTGGATTGAACATTAAAATGCTTACCCGGCACGACCTAACGACGCCTCCTCCCACGTTCAGACTATTTCCAGGAGAGTATGGACGTGTGTCCTTATTTAAGAACATAAACAGGTGTTCAAACCCTTAGTGAGTTCTATTGTCGGGGGTTGTAACACATCTCGGGTCTTGCTGTGTGTACGTCATGGGTATGAATACATTTGTGGAATAAATGCCTGAAAGCTGAAAGCTATTGCTTTCTGTAACTGGGGACCTCTAATCAGACTTTACAAGACATTTTCTATTCCTGGGACATCTTTTAATTAACAATCTTAGTTCAATTTCGGTTCGTCTTTACTGCTTTGCTTAAACCATTCCATGTAGTTGTGATCTCTTACATTCATGTTCTGTATCAGCAGGTGCTATAGATACACATTTAACTAACTTTTCCACATCCATTCCCACACACTCCAAGGGTTCAACCTTTTGGCCTTTTGCACCGATGGTAATGTTTCTAGAGACCACTCTCCTTCGCATACACATATGATCTCTATTGACAGGAGTGTTGTATATTTCATACTGAACCAATGCAAATATGTCCAAGAAATGTTTTCTGACATAAGAACCGTTTGCCTGGTTTCGGTTGAATAGCTGTAGATCAGGTTTCCCGAGAAATTATATATTTCAGTACTTATTAAGATTTAGTCCCAGATGAGACCACCTGAGGATCGAGCAATCGAGCAAGGGGAGTTTGAGATAGGGTTTTACGATGAGGAACACATGTTCAGCTCTACTTTGGTATATCTGTGCAGGTTCTTGCTCTATTATAATCTATCCAACGATTCACAGGGACACTGCCTTTTTGGTTGAGAATGCCTGTGATGTTATATGTGTGAAACACTATTTGTTTGCCTTTAAAGAACTGGGCGAAGAACCAGAGAATAAATATGTATAGATGATACCCAAATAGGCGTGGTTTTAGTGGCTATGGAGGGCTACAACACCCCTTAGAATTATTTATTATGTAGCCTTGGACTACCATAACAGGCCATGGTAAAAAAAACCCTGTTATTTCAGACCCCCTTGCGAGTTTGCTTTCGTTTCAGGTTGCACTAGTTGTGCGTGTCTAGGAATATACGCGTATAAAAACTACACCTGAATGTGAATGTTATGCTTTTCTCCTCCACTAGGTGTCAATGCAACAGCTGGATTTCTCCCCCAGTTCCTTTTTCAATAATTACTTTTTTGATATCAGATTAATTAGGGAGTGTGTATTAGATCATAACTTCAATAACAATATTCGGAATGAGAGTTTTGTATAGAACTAGGTCAAGCAAACATGATTTGCAAATTGTCCAGTTTGCTTTTGATAAATAAAAAAAATAACATGTAGTAATCGACCAGGCGCAAACATTGGATTTCAAACCTTATTGATTCCATTGGAAAAACGCCCGCCAAAATTAAGTTAAGTCAGCGCTGGGCACATTAGATTGAAATCTCGGACAATCTTTTTGAGCGGATAAACACTGGTCGTATTTGGAGGGGTGTTGCCAACGAAGACGGACACTTACAAGGATCTGAAAGCAATTATATAAATGGGACGAGGCCGGTTGTCAGGATCTATTCAGGCATATGTCCCCCTGGGGGTTGCCTGGTAATTTTGAAACAAACTTATGTTTTTAGGCCCTTTCTCTGTTTGTGAAGTGTGCCACTGCTGTCGGGTCGATTACTTCAGACTGCATGCAGTCTTACCTTCCAGCAAAAGAGGTTTTCTTCTATATTTTCACATATATATATCTAATATCTCAATTTTCCCGCCCATATATGTATATAAGACATGCATAGAGAAAACTCGGTATAAGTTGCGATTGCTTTCAGTCTTCATATCAAGGTTCCCTTGCTTTTTTGTAAACTATTCCATGTTGATAACCAGCTGCTGCTTCCAATACCTTGAGTTTGTTGACTCTTATATAAGATCATCATCAGGTGATGCATAACCCCCATTAGCTGTCATCTCCGCCATGATCATCCTCTGAAATTCCATTGATGCTGGACGGGAAAAGTATGCTTAATGTCTAAACATACCTTTGGCCCAGGCACCCGCGGGCAAGTGTGATAGTCAGCCAGGCAGAACCACTGCACTTTACTCCTCACTGCACAGATTAATGAGACCAAGATAGAGGGCATCCCCTGGAGATGTTTGTCTCGGCTTTGAAGTCGTGATGTGGTTTGGCAATACGTCTGTCTTCAGTTTTCCCTTCGCAGACTTAGGTTTTGTCTTGGGCACGCTTCGACATACCCTGTTTTTTTTTACCTTGCTTTGATAGAGACCACATCCGCCCCTATACTAACCTCTGCCATACAATGCTCCTGTCACTTCAGTAAGTCCGACCTACCTGCCCACTGATTTTTTTATTATTTATTTTTAATGATTTATGCCTCACGAGGGGATAATGACAAAGTACACTGAAGGATGATCTAAGCAAATTTGTAATTAAATTGGGTTTGAATGCAACTCTTCAGGAGGTTGGCACGAGTGGGGCGTTGTGTGTGGAGAATGGCAGAGAACATATTGTCAAACAATGATGATCTACTTACAGACCGCTGTGCTCGATGACACAAGGGCTATATTCAACAAACAATTTTTTTCCCTTCCAAAGCGCGTGCCTCTATTATCTAGAAATGATTGGTTGAAGTCAAGTGTTATCTGAGCTTGGTTATTATTTACGTGACTGACAGACCAAAGTCTTCAATGCTTTGTGTCCACAAACCAAACTGGAAAGAATTACATTGCTTTGTTGCAGTTCTAGAAACATGCACACCAAAACTTCCAGAGAAACATGTTCATTGCCTTTTTTTGTGTCTCTTTTCTTCTTTTTTTTGCGGGGCGCGTGGGTGTGGGGGGGGGGGGGGACGGTAACATTATCATTTACGTCATCAGTAAAATACATAAAATAGTTTCCCTATTGTTGATGATATTGAAATGTAACTGGAAATGTATCACTTTTCATGGCATTCTCCTAACACAGTAACAGATTTCTTGTCGAAGTCCGCCCAGTGCGAGGTGATGTGTGGGAGTTTAGTTGGTGTTATCTTGCAGCGATCCTGTTGGGCAGGGCTGCATGACCAGCAGTACCGTCATGCTGCAAGGTATATGTGGCTTTGAGGTGACGACTAATATTTGTATATTGGACTTCATTATTGTCCACTGCTAGCATTCCTCACATTGGCAGACTGATGGGGGTCAGTTTCTATGGAAACAGATGCGAGTTCGAAGTGTGCCTCTCGACAGAAATAGCTCTTGCTTGACCCCTGTCCCGTTATGCGATCTCTCATGTGTTTGAATGTTATGGGTCAAACATGGCTGATCGAGAGGAAGTTTGAATTTAATTTATTGGTTGAAGTTCATGAATAAAACGCAATGTCATTTTAATACTCTAAACCTCTTAATACTACTACTAATACTCCTGTCTTTTCAAATTAGTTTTTCTATATTTATTTTTTTTCTTTCCACCCAAATCGCATTTGAAATTATGAATTGAGTGATTGTTGAAAATGTTTACTATTATTGATTCATATATTGCGTGACATTAAAAGACTTTAGGTATTGGTATTGGTAAACATATAACTGTAGCATTGTTCTTCGCATGTTAATATTCAGCATTGTGTATAGAGATCTAACTCGAACATGCCTGGGATTGCTTTGTCACTACTTACATGCAATACGGTATGTTGGCTAAACCTTTCCCACAACTAAGACTAGATATTTGTCTATGTGTACACATATTCAGGTGAATCATAATTACTACATGAGGGCTAGTGCAAAACTAACTTCCCGACATTTTTGGCATACCCATTGTCCTTTACCTCATGATCTTCTAACTATCTGTTTCATGCGAAAATCCCGCCACCAGCATAGCCATATATCTATGGGAATATTCAACGAGCTTATTTTGTATGGCGTGGTACCATGAAGAGAAACGTGATATTCACATGACATTATACCACACTCTGAACTGAACCTAACCCACACTACATGCGCCTTTACCTGTTCTCAAGATATCTCTGCCCCTCATGAGATGTAACCCCTAGTGAACCTCATCTTCCTCGCCTCCTCTTTCCCTCAAACACTAGCGAATTATATCTCCCCTCACTTCGTCCCAGCCCAGGTCCTCAGTATCATATGTATTTAGAAGTCAAAATGGGAATGTATCCCAAGACCCTGTTGATGACTTACGGTGGAACTTTGCCTCCATTCACGACCCCAATCTTACTTCATATACCAAGTAATATATGCAATTTAAAATTTGTATATATCCAGTATAAAATATCTAACAGAATAGATGGGTCTTTGTACCGGGTGACCTTTCCTATGCACATTTTAATGACAGCCCTTATGAAATGGAGGTTGAAAACTCACGTATTATAATAATGGTTCATAATATGCCTCTCCCTATCTATCTAAAATGCGCACAAAGACAGGCATTCCTCACACCACTAGCCTGCTTTGGGTCATGAAAATTAAACGATGGCAATGTTCAACAAACCCTCGCCGCTTTTTAACCATGGCCGAAGTGGCCCAAACTACAACAGTTACTCATGTTTCATGCGCATTACAAATACTGTGTGTAAGAGGCATCATCTAGCTGGTAAATACGTCCCTGCTTTGATCCTTTCTCCCTCTCACACAACGACCCAAGAATGGTAATGCTTTACTTATTATTCCACATATGAATGCTGTGCACGGACCCATGTCTGTTTGTAGAAGATTCAATATTTTTTCCAGCTTTGTTTGCCTTCCATTACGCTCGACTTGATTTTTTATCTGGATGATTTCATGTTAGGTGTTCCCCCTTTCTGCCACCTTTTGTCCAGTGCACCTGTATGATCTATCTCATTTAAAACTTTGATATATTGGTTCCAAGTAGGTATCCAGGCAGTATAAATTGTATCATAATTTATTGCCATGAACAAATCTATTATTACCAGTATTCTTGTTGGTCTCTATTATCATTTATGAAGAGACCATACCTTCCCTGCCCCCGCCCCCCCCCCCCCCCCGCCTTGTTTCTCCGAAGGGCATAATTTTAATCTGTGCAGACCTTGCTGCATACATCGTTCCATTATTAGATGATTTACTTTTGGAATTACCTGTGGATTTCTTACAATAACATTTGTGTTACGCATATTTGCTGCTATTTAACTAACTACTTAAAGATCTAGGATTTGACATCTGAAATAATGACTATAGTTACGTGTAATATTGTCAAAATCATTAAAGTGTCACGCACCTCATAAATGTCCAGTAATGAATAAAGTCGTAGAAATGACCCCTCTTACAGAGTATTGAATTCAGAGAATAGTATGTTATTAGCCCAGTTATGAGACTTACTCAAGCGTAAATATGCTATAGTATAGCACCTATTGTTCCCCCTCTCCTCTTCTTCCAAGATGTCTCGCCATCTGACAATATGAACCAGATCCATAAATACCATCAATTATTCTGGCAGTCTTAAATTATCAAATGCAATCTCTGCACAAAGCACAAGAGACAGGCGTGGAAGGTGGTATATTAAATGCGCTGTGCTGGGCAGAATAGGCTTTTAATGGTGTGTTTATTTGTACTGCTACAATAGAAGAGGATAACCATAAAATGAGTTCCGCTTCAAGTATTGACACATCCAGGGGCCAGACTGAAGTTATCTCATCTTTTGGTTTGTGGGATCTGCTGGTTGTATGTTCTACACCTTAGGTCCGGGAGTCAGGTGTGCAAAACCTGCAGACGAAAACCCATCTTTCACACCCCCGGGCATTGCCCTTTTTAACAAGTCCAGGCCATCAAAGGGTCAGAGGGTCACTTGCTGCCAAAAAGGCGTGTCCATTGCCTTCGGACCTTTCCCCCTCGGTGGGGTTTGCAGGCCCATTCTGGTCAAAACATTTTGTACAAGATCTTGATAAATAGATAAATCCAGCTGGATTAGTTCCCCATTTTAGCGGTAGAAGTGGGTGTGGCGCTATTGTTACCGTCCTCTTGCAGGTGCATGGCTCTATGTATAGCAATGCTAGAGTGGGGAAGGAGGGGCTCTTGACCGTGGACTGGACATTGAATGGAAGGTTAAGAGGTAGTCTTTCATTTGTTGACGGAAAGGTGGGGTGTCAATGATACTAATTAATTCACTTAGTGGTCGCAGAAGCGTTAGTTGAATTTGTGGGACACTAAAAGCATTGAAAAGACTTGAATATTTAAGTGCATTTAAGAAAAGGACCATGATTCCATCGATTATTCCGCTATGTGATTTACCATTCATTTGGGCATATTTTTATTGTAACCGGGATCTCTTGTTGTTTGTGTCTAACATAGTTTATTTCTTTTATTTCACAGGTTCTCTTTACACAGTTCCAATACAGTGACAGGAGCACACTACCACCTAATGCATTGAGGAAAGCATTAGCCACCAGCTTCCAGAACCAACACCGCTTCCAGTTGGGGCACATGGACGATGCAGCAGAGTGCTTTGTAAGTTTGTTTATGTTATATGTCTTTGTTTTCATTGCAAATTCTGCTTAGATATTGGAGAGAGTTACTCTTTAAATCAGATGCAAATGTATCCACCGATAGGAACATTAAGAATCAGACGAGAATTAGTCGGTGTATGGCTTTCAGGCCTAATTTCATTTAAATTCTTTGGACTGATGGGCAAAGATTAACCTTCGCCTGCGAGCCACGCCTTGCATAGATAGGCTTTGGAATATCCCTACATATAGCAATTCTCACCTATCTTAAAACCATCTTTGGCTTGTGAGCCTTTTTAACCCCATATTACCCTAGCTTTTGTATCCCAAGTTGGATTAATTCACCCTCGGTATCTTTTAAAGCC
The DNA here is from genome assembly GCA_942159475.1 of Sthenelais limicola. NCBI lineage: Eukaryota > Metazoa > Annelida > Polychaeta > Phyllodocida > Sigalionidae > Sthenelais > Sthenelais limicola. Next base: position 106,159,320 of record OW804096.1, on the reverse strand, counting down.
TGATGTTGAAAATGAAAGTGGTTTACAGTTCCACCGATAGTCGTGTCGGGAATAAATCCACTTTGATCATTGCCTAAGAGGATGACACCTGGCTCCTATATTTTCTTACATTTCTCTTCCTCATTCAAACTTGAATTGACATCCAATAAATCCCATTCAGAAAAAGGGCAATACAGGTGGGACGGAGTGCATAGTCGTTTCATTATAAGTCAATGCATAACACCGAGGCTCTTGTGTAAGAGTAGGCCTATGTATTTAAAGGTGTCCTAACCCCCCTGTCAAAGCTGGCCCAAGGGTATGAGGTAGGACAGAGAGATATTGTATGTACCTTTAATAAATTCCCTTAAGTAGATGTCGCGGAAGTTTTTCCTTCCACTTTAAACACAACTTTTATTTCTGGGATTCCCCCTAGTCCTGATTACCCAGTATATGCTACAAAGTCTATTTGGTTTAGTACTACACCATACAATAGGACGCAGTGGACTAGACGTGATGATGATATACTTTGGGCGATCCAAGTTAGCTGTTACCTCAAACCTTTTGGTGGATCTGAGTGTGTCATTGTTGAGGGTCTGACTGATGCTGCCAAACATCTATTCGACAGTGAGCGGATATGTCAGCTAAATACAATACATTTAACCTCATCAAAGCTAGGGGGAAAGTTGACTACCTTGATGGTCGGTCTCTGGACAAAAGCTTGCCATCGTGGTCAATCCTGGAAATAGCCCAGTCTTAAATCCCACCCAAGTGGACACCTCCCACACCTTTATGAATCACTGCCAGCCAGGTGCGAATCGTTTGAAAAGAAATGAAATGTAAAACTGTGGTCACCCAAAACTGTTTACCTGTGGGTTTTTGCATGGGATCGTGATTTCCTTCATACCAGACAAGATTGAGCTGTCGTTCTCACCAATTTGACCTCAGAGGGATTACTACCTTTCATTGTGCTCTTTCATCTGATGCCGGTCATTGTTCACTGTCATGGTTATTCATGTGTTATTTGCCTTGACGAGGGCATGATAACAAACAGATGCATTTGGATTGGGTTGTTACAGTATTTGTGCCAATTGGTTCTTTATTAATGTGGGTCTTGAATCAGTATACTTTACCCCGACTATATGTTCCCAATTAAGATATATATTTATAGAACCCAAGGTACAAATACATCTCTGGTGTAGGTGATGCTCTATGTTCTATGCGATTGCATGGCCTTCACATACAGGTGATAAATGGGACCATTACAAAGTAACCTGTAAATTGATTCACGGTAGGGTTTGTCTAGTCTTATTAAAGAGAATGACAGTACAGCTTGATCTATCACAATGATACAGTAAGAAATCTCGGGGCGTATAGCCCGATTCGCAGTGGCATCCGCCTTCTAAATTCAGTAGCCTTTGAGAAAGAAGGCTGAGGGATGCTGAGCCATCCACTAATCGTATTGCAAGAGCGTACGCCATCCGTACTGTAGTCGGCTTCGAGCTTCATTCTATCCTCGTTGGTTGGCTGGAAAGGCCATCAGACAATCAGTAGGTGGCCTTGGATGTACTGTATAATCATATTAATTACTTCTGTATAAATAAAAACCGTTGTCGAAACGTCAACTCTGTAACCAACGAGTTTAAAACACGGTGTTTTAAACTCGTTGCTGTAACTAAGGATGCATAACGAATAGTTTCGTGTTGTTATGTTTTAAGGCAATGATAGATACTCAAGCATACTTTCACAGGTTGCTTGACAAATTGCTAATGTATTAAACGCGTCTGCAATGTGATAGTCATTTTTAACTAGCAAAGGATCCTACTCGTCTTAATCCATCTTGAGGGTTGAAGCGTAACACATGTTCTTTCCTTCTCCTCCAGCGAGGAAAAATGTGGTAAAATGAGTTGTGAAAAATGGCAGGTATTGACGGGGCTGGGCATTCCTTACATCTAGCCTCTCGCCCTCACAGATGTTTTACCACATCAATTTCATTTATCCACGGAACCAGGTGTGAAGCGGGCCCCCAAAATCCAGCTTTGTTCCTGGCCAGATTTGCCTTCGTTGCTTGTTATTTTCAAATCTGTAATTTTCAGGATGAAATAACACTGCATGCAAGGCAGATTAGCGACTGAAGAAGTAACCATAGCTTGGGGAGTGTTTGACCGTGCTCTTGTTATTGCTTCTCACGATTCTCACGTTTTACAGGCGTCGTTTCACTTTGATCGTAAACCCGCAGGTCACCTGAAATAATGCCTCGATATTGGCCCTATCGGGGTTGTTGGTGGCATGGTCTGGTCCACCCCCAAATAGGATTACTTCCAGCTGACCTAGCAGATTAATATGCGTTTACAGGTAACGCGTCAGCACTTCTAGGAAAACCAGGAAGAGGGGAATGATTAATGATCTGTATGTTCTTAACTGATAATAGCACGATGTCAGAAAATAATGACAGCCTTCCGCAGGTGATGTGTGACCAATGCCTCGAGTGAAAAACAGGGATCTAGAGGCTATTTAGAATTTCTAATGTGACCACAGTTTCCTGTTCAGGTGAGACAACAACGGGTATTTTCACCCCAAAGGGTTGCTAACCCTCCCAGGCGCCACGTGTCCCCCCGGTGGGGACCACACGATGGGGTCCTGTAGGGGCAGGGGATAATGATATAGGACTTCTGGAAACAATACCAGTCGTAACCCACGCAAATATCCTCAAGCCCTTTTAAATACTATCTCTCCTCTCATTATAACCACGAGCTCCTAGCTTTGACTGCTATCATATGGCATCGATTGTCTGAGTCCTATGGCAGCTGTCTTATGGCTGGCCTCGTCCATTGGTCATTCTGAATGAAGGGGTCAGTCAGCCTTGCCGGTTTCTCCTTCTTCTGGTGACTCAGAAGATAAATGACCTACCTGGGCACCGGCCATAACGTTTTAAACCATATATCAGTCCGAAGGTAGGCAGAAATTGGTGACTAGCTTCAGGTCAAATAAACAACGGAAGGTTTCCTGAAAATCTTCAACTGCAACAAACAAAAGCAGAAACCTTAAAAGTTGTAGGAAGGATGGTCGATATTCTTATGAAAAGTACTGAGTACTGAATTTGCGTTTTAGCTTTAGTTTGCCAAAAGCTCTTAAGAATCGGTTTATAGGCACAATTTAACAACTTTGGTGACATCCATTGTCCACCCTAATGGTAATGGCCTCGGTTTTACTATTGACCTACATTGGATTTCTACAGGGATCCGCATATATATATACTGAGTCCCAGTGATCCAAAGCTGCGTATCTATCCTTATGTTGCTGATGGTATATTTCAACGTCCCATGAACACAAATGATGGCTGGAGATGGACCTGATGACAGAAATGCCATTAGTATGAATACTTTAATCGATCGGTCATTTAAAACCTTAATGATTATCGGGTATTGATGAGCTAATGTATGTCCGTCCCCTCCCTCTTGGGTGATTCACTCTTCATTTCCCCACCACAACCTTTTGTTGAGGTATTTCCCGCAGCACCACTTCCTATGTACCATTAAATGATTGATACCATTAGAACCGATCTTGTCCAGATCCGTTCCTTCCCTTCAAGCCTCCACCAACACGTATTATAAATAACAACGAAAGTAACTCCACTTTGACAAATACTTATTCGATATTTAACAAAATCGAGGAATTCCTTGTAGCAAATGCTGTTTTGGGTTGATGAATGTTCCTGTATCCCTTTTGAATGAATATCATTTCATATTGAGGAATTTACAGCATTTAGCGGTCGACGGCTCACAAGAAGCTAAAACGCTATAATCTTACTTTTATCAACCCACTGTAACTTGTTAATGTTACACTCTAGGAACATCACTGACAGGTCCGACAATCAAATGGGATTTACTCATATCTGAGTTATGTCTACGTAGATCATAATGTCCATGATAATGAGCCTGAATACCATGATCCATACCATGTCTCTTTGATTGCGCGGACATCACCCACCTGATGGCATACGAGCGCCCATCTGCATCGTCGGCGTGATTTCCTTAATATACTGGTATGCATTTACTTCTCCCAGCCTTGTGCCTTACATGTATTATGGTATCGCACCTGCCCATCTTCACTAATAGTTGCTTCTTCTTTCTATTATTTGGACAAAATGTTCAGGTGTTACACACCACTGTTCTAATAAAGCTTAATATGGGAAAGGTATTCTTGGCTAATACATCCCATTGGTACCGGATACTATCCTGTAATATGATATATCACTATATGGCATATTATGCTAGAAATAAGAAGTCCTGGCTTGAAATAATCGGCATGAGTGCATAGCATGTTTCTACACTCTCCATCTGTCCCATGCGTAATGGAAAAGATAATGATGGTAATTAATGCAAATATCATGCCAGGGTCGCGTTATTGGCACTGTTTTCAGGGGGGGGTAACATTATTTCATCTGAATTAATTGTTCATTGTGTGAATCTAACCTCTCCATCTCATCAATTTTGGTGAATCTGGTATGGGAACATTAAGTATAATCTCTTATAGCAAGGTACATAATCATGTATGTAAAGTAGACAATAAAAGAGTCTCTTTACAAAGTACATGCTAGTCACGTTTATGACATTATAATATGGGCCTATATGTCTAACCACAGCCTTTGTCTTACTGACCAGTTTATGTCCCCCTCCCCTAGACAGTACAAAGGGTATGTCATGAAACAACCCAAGTGTGAAATCCATTTTCGTGTCATTGCTAGAATGACACTTGTTGCCTAGTGTATTAGCATTGATTCACTTAACTTTAGATGGATCTTACAAAATGAAATGCATGGTCAACATCCATCTGACGAATCGTTATGGGAAAATATAAAAAGCAGAACGATGTTCCGCTAGGTGAAACTTGGGGCCATGTATTGAAATGTCAACTCATTAGATTTATATCTAAAAGTGGGGGTCAGGAGAAGAGCAATGCAGAAGCATTGTACGATTGTTGAATGCAGCCATGCACACAGGGCACAATGAGGAGGACCAAATATGAGTAGACATTGTAGAGGGGGATTGAATCCGTCTTCCTCGAGATGTGCTCCCATGGACCTAAGTATAACCTCCCACATTCCGCCCCTATTCACTTGAGTTGTATTCAAGACATTGTGGTCCGCATAAAAGACACGCACACGGGTGCTGTAATTAAAATCAAGTTCTCGATGTTGCGGGCCATAGGTACTTTATGGTTCACAACCCAGTATAACGGGAATCATCCATGCTTTAACTGTTTTCCCGCGGCAATAAAACGGAGTGATATTCCTCTCTGTGCCTCATTTCATTGACTAATATTCACTGCCAGGGTAGAAGTGTCTCTCGAGAAATCTTGCTTTCAAACTGAAGGATTTGTGTTAACGAACTAAACCACCCATATTGTATATATTTCTGTTCAGTATAGCTAGCAGTAAGATGTGTCGAAGTGATTGTCAAGCGGAGGAACTATTTATATACAGTAGTCATTTTCCAAATAAGTGCCTTGTCCGAAAGAGGTAAACACATCTCAACTGGTCAAATAAACTGTTAGTAGCAGATGTCAACTGCGTTAAATAGACGGTAAACAGAAGGGCATCTTGCGCCAGAATTCAACAGGTGGTAGATCTGTGGTGTGGGGCTGGCCTCGAGATTTGGATAGATACCCTTAAATGGGATCAACGAGTATGAATTTACTCTCGTTGATGGGATCAAATGCAAACAGAAACAGGTGGATTTATAAAGGCATCAAAATCTTAAGAGAATGATATCTTAAGTTTGCCTCCTTAGTCATACCTATTGTCATTGATGTACCTCACCTGTGAGTAACCACTCTCATGACCATAAATGGAAGGTATTAATTTTCCAGGATATTATAGAATATATCCGTGCTTCATAGTTTGGGGAAAGCTTTGTCGAGCATTGAGCTAGATGCATTAGGAAGTGTGTGCACTTCCTTTTTTTTTATTTAAACAAAAAAGCCCTAATAAATCCTGTCTTTTTTGTGGGGACTTTAAGTGTGTAATTACGTTGTGCTACATGGAACAAGAGTAAATGTGATATTTACAACACCTTGGGAAAAACAACCATTTTCTTGTAATTTGATAAAAAAAAAATTATCGAAACGATCAATCGAGATCCTTTCTATCTCCAGGCAAAAAGTCCCTTTTGTGGACGTGTCCTCGAGGTGCGATCATGTTTATTGCTCGAATAAATTTCATTTTGCCAGCCAGGTGCATTTCATTTGCAGATCTATGTGCACGCTTAAATGAAATATATCACCGATACTCCCCCATAAAGTGCCTTATTTAGTTACTGACTGTCTTTTTTCCCATTAAGTATATGGCTGTGTGCAGATGAATAAGAATTGTGAGTTGGATTCGGAAGATAGCACAAATGCGTTCAATGCGCTTTGAGGCTAAGTCTTTCTCTTTAGATTATTTAAGCAATTTACCCTGTTCATAGCAGTCTCGGGTGATCAGTATATTAAACTTTGTTCGGGCATTAACTGTCACTGCTTGATCCCCGAGGTGCTTCTCTGAAAGCATTGCTTGTCTGTCTAGATTTGCTGAATGACGGGGCTTATCAAAATGTCCCAGTTCCATCTGTCTGGGAGGTCTTGTTTGATAAACGGTCTCAGAACTATAAATAAATATACACGTAAATTTTGATAAGCTGTTTCCTGCCTCCTGTGTATACACTATACCTATGGACCTTCTCACGTCCTTTTGATAATGTCACCCAATTCTCCGAGCAACGCTAGGCATTGGCATCTCTCTATTTGAATCATTTTTATCACAGTAGTATTTTTTCAGGCGATGTTAAACATGACAATTGTAACATGATCTTGAGAAATTGCTTCCTATATTTGAACCACGGATAACTTTGTCCTCTAGTGTTTAGAGTATCATTTGGTAATGCAGTTGGTTACTGTTGAAAGACTACTTTATCGTCGTTGTGAGAAAAAAACCTCAAGAGCTTTTCAATGGTGGTTCTAAGCATTTGCGATAGAAATATCACATTTCATGCGATATCTTTTTATGTATCTGTTACTAGTACAACTGTTTTTATCTTTTAACCTAAAGGTCTGTTTGTACTTTGGTGTCAGAAAGGACAACATAAAATTGGATCTGAATAGAATCCATTCTTAGAATGCCGTTAGAATTCAATATTCCAATTTATTCTGAACCTCTATATCGATTATATATTGGATTTTGATCAAAACTATTTGATAGATTTATCAAGCAGATGTCCTTTTGTTTATTTCAGGAAAACATCCTCACACGCATCCATTTCCATATTGCTAATACCGAAGTGGAAGACAAATGCCAAGCCAGACACTGCATCCCTCATGTCAAGTTTGCTATGAATATCGTTGAACAGGTAAGTTAGGAGTTTTATTTAGATTATATTATACATGTATACATGCATATTGGGAGAAGCTTCTACTCACGGTTTACGACTTCACAAGTCCTCAGGTGCTACAATTTGTGAGCCCAGTACTTTCATCTTGGATTAGCTTTATTTCCTATTGGTTGATTGATCAATCACTCTGCTTCGATTCTGACACACCGTTCTGTGAGGATTTACTTAAATGCATCATAACACGCAATTTAACACATGGGATAATGAAATCACCATACGGTCTCCTCCTTCTGACGTTAATCATATATTATGCACGCACCCACCCCTGTTTGGCCTAATGTATATCTTCATTAAGAATAGTGGGTAATGTTGCACATCACTGGCCTTTGTTCTTTAGTGGCTGATTTCTACCATACCTGAATAGAGCCTAAAAAGAGCCTTAACAAAGGCGTTAAATATGCACTGCTGTCTTAAAAATAGAGATCCCTAGGGTGTCCTAGGCTACCTATTGTCTAAGTCAACTTAATGGGGACTTCAGAGTAATATTTCTTCTAAGGTGGGGAGAAGCAGATTGATCAGGGTGTAATTAACCACAATTAATCCATTATCACCCATCGGTTACTAATTGGCTATTATGCGGCTATTATGTCCCTCTGGACCCTATTAAATCCCCCGTTCCTTTGTTAATCACAACAAAACTGTGGCTATACCTAGACTAGCCCTCGTCCCTAAGACTGGTGTTGTTTGTAGGGCCCTATACTGCAGGTTTGGGACTCCCCTAGACTTGTGCAAGTCTTTGATTCTGTTTTTGTTTAAAACACAATATTATCAAAAATATATTCTCATGTTAGAGTCACTACGGCCTCGACTGAGGAATCAGTGACGCCCAAACATCAGTAAGGCCTTTACTGTGTGTGTGCGCTCATTGAGGGCAGAGGGACTTGATGCTAGTCTAGGACTCCCCAGGTAGTGACCATAACATGATAGTTTTCGTTTTTTAAACAAAGACAATTCTAAGACTTGTGCAAGTCTAGGATATACCGTATACATTTTATTTTGTCACATCTCTGAGTGGCTTTAATGGGTGATCAAAGATGTGCAAAAATGTGCGCACGGAGACCGCTATCTGCCTTCTCTTCTCTCTCTTCTTTCTTTGAATCAACAGGTTGCCTATCCTTATTGTGAGCAAAAACCGTCATCTGCACTTGATATTAATCCAGGGCTCGACAAAAGTAAATGTAGTCGCCTTGTAAAAACATACCGGATCTGCGTGCTTGTGGCCAATGTTGAACAAAAACAAAAATCTTTGCCTAAAAAAAGCTAGGAGTTATGGGAGTTGTTGATGGTAATTATAGTAGATGGTATCAAATTTATTCTTTTGTCTGATGTTTTAGTTTACTGACAAAAAAGAGGCTAGATTTGGTATTGATTGATGGTACATATGATATATATTGTAGATAAGTCCCACACCCCCTGAGTCATAACTGCCAAGGCTTAGTTTTTTATCACCAAGACAATAAGCACGCTTTCTCTGACTGAAGGCACGTGTGATTAACAAATAAAAATGGGACAATGGGAACAAATGTTTACGGTTTGGGAATAAAAGAAAAGAGAAAAGGGAATAGGTTGGCCCATATGGAATTGGTTTGGCATAAGGAGGGTGTGGAGTGACAAGGAGGAGGTCAGGCTATCCAAACAGCATTGACAATCTGGGGTAAGGAGCTAAGAGTGTCAGAGTGTTGGAGAGGGAAACTTCTCTCTTCTGTAACACATGAGTACCCTTATGAGCGATGCTCATTTTACAATAAACCATAAAAGCGCGAAACGCTTGTGAAAACAAAGGACATGTGCAACAAATATAGTGCATAAAATCGACAAAAAAGTTGCTGTTATTGTGTTTGCTATTCGTGCCTCCTTTCAAAATTCGTCTACTATGATGTTTATAGTAGATAAATAGAAATCGTTACTCGCTAGCATTTGTGGTTATAAATTCTGTGAATTGATGTTTTTGACTTGAAGTAAGCTTCTATTTTAATTCTCATTCTTGTTAAACTAAACGAGCATGGGAATTAGTTCACAGTCAGGTCCAGAAGGCAGTTTTGGACCCTAACATGCTAGGTTTTAGGTGTCATTAACACTTTTAGCCTTAGTCTTAGCCTTGTGGTTAAGCTTATCGCTGGATGTGGAATCGACGAATGTGGCCTCTGGACCTGACTGTTCACATCGGTTCAGTGTCCAGACATAATTCTACATCAGTCCCCTAGCTGGAAAATCTCTTCTTGGCTAAGGTTTCGCATATAACCTTTTGTGTTAGGGGAAGGTTGGGGGAAGAAAGGAGTTCGGGATAAGGGCACAACCTCAAAGGTTCCGCAAGTTTGTCGGCCGCCTAACCCATAATCCCGGCAACGTGAGGAGATAATACGAAATATTCAAGCCATCATCCCAGATTAAAGATGTGTATGAATAACAACAGAACTTCCCCTCTCTGAGCCTGACTCCCTGGGATTAAGAACGGGTCGTTGGGTGAGCACAGAGTTGGAAGAATTGTGTCCAGCCTTGAACCTGGTTTGGCATTACAATACGCATTGACCTTGGGGGTTACAGGGAAGTGGAGGGGCGGAATGACCGCTGACCAGTGCTTTCTAAGTACACTCTGGTGTCAGCTTCCTATATTGGGTGTATTCGGAGGCTATATCCGATTATGAAGCTCGTATAATTTACCTGCAAATACCTACTGACAAGGACAAGCATTATTGAACCCCGATAACATCGTCACCAGATTAAACGTGCCCATGCAGGATGCTAATACACAATAGCAGTGAACCTAGTACTCAAACCTCCTATATGTAATCTCAGATGTAATATATTTTTGAAAATAAGGAAGCTTTTCTGCGGTAGCAAAATAGATGAAACCCTTCTTATCATTGTTTTCTTTTTATCATTTCAGATCGTTTGCCAATGTGGAGCAACGACAGAACCGTTACCGTTCAACCAAATGGTGCATTATGTATCTGCGAGTGCCTTAGTGTAAGTATGGATGAATTCATTTGCCTCATGATCAATAATACTATTTGTGCTGATACTATTTATAAATTTAATAAGATGGTTATAGCCTAAAACAATACTTATGAATCTGAACCTACTCTTTGAAATGATTGTCAATAACAGACATTTTGTTCTTCCGAATTTGACAACTGCTCTTCCTATAAATTATATCCTGATTATACGACTTATTTTAACTTCTGATCCTGATAGATAAATCAATTATAGTGATAACAGTGATTTTGGGGTTTAATCATGAACACATGGAACTCCCCAGCGCTGGCACTGGTTGCTTGGTACTATTAAATATTAATTAATAAGTATAGATTGATCAAATAGAGCGACCAGAAAATGCTTCCAGAATTAGCTTTGGCATGCAAATGACGCGTTGGTGTTAGGGATCGTTCCTTGGGTTTTGGAGCTAAAGGCCGTTTACCTCCGGTTTAGGCATTAAATGATTAATCAGACTGTATGGTATAACTAGGCTTCGCCATGAATAGGAAAGGATGGAACACAACCTAAATTTAAATCTACCGGTGGTAAACCTAAATTTAAATCTACCGGTAGTAAACAGAAGCCACCATCTTTCCCCACTTTGTTTTGATTCGCACCTTGCTGCGGACCCAGAACACCCTGCCCAGAAATGCATTCTGAAGGACCGCCTTTTAAAATAGAAGGGCTTTTACAATGCTCAGCCGACCAAATGTATGGGTTCCGATTCATTAGGGAAGCCTCATAATGATGCGGGAAATGCTTATGCAATGCTACTCAGGTGGGGCATTGAGCAGACAGCATGCCTGGGGTGACCAGTTGAGTACCAATGAGGCTGTGGTTAAAAGTTAAGAGGGCAGGGTTTATCATACCTTTGCGTTTGACATCCTTTGGCAGAAATATTTCAAAATTCTGCCAGAATTAACAACAATTTTGACTACCGGTGTTTCTCATTAAATCATAAAGGTACACACAAGTTGTTAATAAATTCGGCACAGACCTATTTCTATGGCTTATTGTGCTGTGTTCCTTTCCCCCTTTTCTTGTATATATTGTGCTTGAAAGCACTGCCTCAGGGAAAATCGGACTGTATGTGATTTCTTTTGGTGTACCAATCCCCACGCGGATCGAGTGTTGTGGTTGGTTACATAATGTTAATTGTGCTGACCACTTTTAGATTTTACCACTGAGAAAACTGTTGAGGTCTTGTATAATTCTCTGTCTGCGTAGTTTTGCTACATAACAGTATTCATGTGAATTGTTGACAGAATTGAATGACTAAGTGATATTTTTTATATCAATGGTTACTCCTATTGTCTTCAAAATATAATAATAACATACATGATACCCTGCCGTTGACTCGGAAGTTTCTATTGACCATTATGTTCAACGAATCCACAAATCTTTAAGAGGAAACAGTTACATTGTGGTGTGTATCTTGCTCTGTTGACGATGGAAATGGGATGCGTTTTTATTCATGACGGCGTGGTCGTCTCTTTTTATGTGATCCAGCTACTCTTGCCAAGCCTTCAGCGCACGCCTAAACACGTTAGGCTAAGAGCAGGAGAAAAACCTGCCAGTAGTCTGGAAACTTATATCTTTCTTTATACTGCCTTAAAAGGTGATGTGACTGAGATAACCACTTGACCTGTCATCGCCCGAGAGTTCTGGTTTACTTGTTCATGTCTAGGTTCCTGTATAAAAGCACCTTTATCCCTGTCTATAGAAGGAAGAGTCAGTTCAGGTTTATTCCAGGTGACTTACTTTAAATCAACTAGAGAAGACAGAAGTGACCAACTAGAGAAGACAGAAGTGACCAATCTCTTCATCTACCACAAAAGGAGCTTTACTCTGGGCTATTTGGCCCTGTCCGGTCTGGCACAAATTGATTAAATCGGGGCTTTCTACTTTGTGGTAAACCACCGAGTATTTTCTGTTAAAAATACACTTTTTATAGAGAGTTTTTTCGGCTTTGCGGGATTGGATATCGCCTTCCAAAGCCTTTGTTACAGGTATATTGTAACGAATGTATACCGTACCTAAGATTGACAGCTCTTGCAATAGGTCCTTTTCTTGCAACATTTAAAAAAAACTGTTTCTGCCTGAAAGATTTAGCCCTGTCAATATAGAGAGCCATACTTAACACTAGCAGGCAAATTTGAAAGATTAAGCAGCGTTCCTCTGAGTTATAGAGACGTGTAGGGTCAGGCAGATTCATCTAAAAGTTGGTCAAACAAAGCCTCGTTACTCGTACCTAAGAGAATGTACCACAAGAAACAAAAAAAATCTTCCTTATATGGTCTGTAGAGCCAACAACAACTGAGACATTGAAGCTCTCAACCTTCAGAATTTCTCTCCTTTCTGGACACTTGCCAGCAGTTGAAGTGTCCCCAAAAAGAACCCTCTCATGGATGTCTGTGTTTTTCACCCTGGAGGCTGTTAAGAACATAGCCTGAGACATAGCCCACGGCTTACTTGGAAGTCTCTTCTTGTTGTCTCCTGGTGAACCCAGCCCTAAGACAGGTGACAAGGTTCGTGAATACAGGTAGCCACAAACCTGCTGCACTTCCCTCTCACAGATGAAAACGTCTAGATGTCTCTTTATGCCCAGGAGTTAATAAGTCCACCTCAGTTCATTCATCATTTATCATTATGAGAGTTCGTTTTTTTTCTCATATCCCCCCACCTTTTATCCCCATCACCATTTGGCCTTTATTTACTTAGCCCGCCTTCAAGAAGTTTGTGATAGTTTTGCTATATTCATGTTTTAGGTAGAAACAATGTCGATGATACTAAACATTGTGTATTTCGTTTGCAGGTCGCAAGCCAAGGCTTTTTATGCCCAGCAATCTGACACACAAATGTTACCCAACATCGCTGATATCTTCGCACAATTATTAAGGAATGCCGCTGCGGAAGGAGATATAAGGCCTTGCCCGGTAAGTTAAACATGCTATTTAAATGACCCTCTAAATCGTTACCCGTCTGTACTTCGAACTTACAACTGACTAACATAAATATCCAAACATACAAAGGTAAACATTTCATTACCTTCTATTTGGTTAGAAAAGATATTGCCTATGTTTTTAGGTTAAAAAAACTTCAATAAATCAAAGTGCTAGTTTAAAATATTCATTATCTTCATTCATGGTCGTTATTACCCTGCAAACATTTTTATGACGATTGTTTAAACAGACTTGATTGCAAACACGGTACCGAAACAAAAGTTACTTCGCTTAGCCTGCGGCTGTATACCTGCTAAGATTCACAATTGTTTTCCTTAGATACGAATGGAGCTGATGCATTAAATATATTCTATCAAAGCCGTTGGGCGACAGACTGTATATCTAAATGAACCCGTTTGTTCGGCTCACTTTCATCATATGAATTGTTTGCCTATGAATATTGATCGTGGTTTCCTGCGTCTGGTCTATGAAAGCGCGACATTGTCCCTTACACGATACTACTCGAATGGAAATACAGCGCACCATCGATACTATATTAACATAGTGAGGGAATTCTTAAACATATTCTGAAACATACTAGATCAAAATCTGAAAATTAATTGAAAACTATGTAGATCACATCATTGCAGATATAGATATCTAGATGGGTTGTTTTAAAAGGCCAATGTTTTTTTACAGCTTTGCAAATTACAAAGGACACTTGTATAATTATGTCAAAGCACTTGAGTTATTACCTCTTTTGTTACTCGTCTATTGTTCCCTGGCAAATTCCCTACCTTTATCGCCAAGTGTATGGGAGTTGCCTCACCGATTTCACGCCTACGGCTCCAATAGAAAGAAACTTAAAACCGATTATAAAAATAGCGAGTTGCTTTAGAGAGATGGTTAACTTGATAACTAGCTTTGATGGTCACTTACAATTCAGATGCTATCTGGTGCCCAAGAGCATTGTGTTTGATGAAGAAAGGGTCTCCCATTACCTAAACATTTCTTAGATCGAGCTGACCTGAGAACAGAGGAGAAATTAGCTGCTGGGCAAATTACTCTGCTTGTGGGATCGATTTTCCCTGTGATGTATGAAGAGACGTATGCCTCTCATAAAAAGCCTCTAAGGTAGATATCAAAATATAAATTGGTTATTTATTGGTCTATCAATCATTTTATACCCTACAAGGCATAGCTTACATGGTGCTTAGATATTCAGACGAACATGAAATTTAAAACAAAGGCAATTCTTGTTACATGGGTCATGTAAATGTAAAGTTAGCCTACACTAACTGACTAGCCTTTTAGTGGTTGGGAATGAAACGAGAAATAAAAGGCATTTAGGAGTCATCCCGTTCTTAACTGGCACCGATGTTTGAAATTCGGATAATATGATACCTGTGCGTATAAGAAAAACATGCCAAATCCCAGAAATGTGTTTGCTTATGTTTAATTAGGCTTGCGCTCTCTCTCTCTCTGCACTTGAGTGTGGAGGTCCTTGTACTCCTTGTGAGTCTAGGATTAAATTGGAAAACTCACACTAGGGGACGCTACGGGTTAGCCTTTATAGGTGGCGCCACGTTATATCATCCCGTGTAAGCCACTAGAGGACGTGTTTGTGCTCGTTCAGGCCTCCTTTGAGCGGCTACATCCAAGATGACAGACCAGCGTTCAGTAGGGAAGGGAGGAATATAATGAAAACATTTCATCGTCCACAAAGCGTTCCCTAACTCTATACTTAGCGGGTCACAATCCTCGAAAATGTGAGGGTTTTAAAAGCACTCCATCCAGAAATATGATAGGCGCGGCAAGATGATGTAACTGAGGGTAAATACAAGTTAAATGACTGGCATCTGATCAGATCACTGAGTGTTATTATTAGAAGGGGGAGGGGACTCTACCCGATTGCAAGCTTTGTCAATATTGGCCAATGCTCCCTTTAGGGATGGATGGCCCTTGTATCCAAATGCCCTGAATACAGGTACCCTTATATAGGTGTCGCACACTCGACCTAGAAGCAGCTAAAATGCATTACAGAGCTCAATATTACATGAAAACCAAATAACTTATACACCTTGGTATGGATTGAATTCGCGCTTTTGAATTGATTGGAATTTTTGTTCTTGTTCCAGAGTAAGTGCGGCGAGAAAGTGCAAATACGACGTAGTCTCGTCAACTGCCCAGATGTTGGTAAGTAGAATTGTTTCCATTTGATACATTACTCTATGTAGTATTACCAATAGCGGGCGTTTACTAAAGTGTATCCAGCATACGTTTCATTATTAACTATTCGGGAGTTTCTGTAACGATCTTGCGGATTTATTTATTTTCTTTTACCGTTCTATTTATCTGATTTGTCTCTGAAAATATTTTCTTATTGCAAAAGAAATGTTCATCGACATGAAAAACATCTTTCAAGTTGATTCCTATTTGAAGCGTTATTATTGGATTAATGGGTCTTATGGATGGGGAATGTTTCGGGGGAAGGGATGGGGTGTACTTGGTTTAAGCTCTCCTACATTCAGTTCTCTTATTCCATCTTGTTATCATAAAGAACCTGGGTTCTTAGCCTCTCTACATAATAGTTAGCCCCAGCTCTAATATTGTCACCGTGCCATATGTTGAAGCACTTAACGCGGCTCAGCGGTGGATTTGGAGGGGGAGTTGTCTGTAGGTGTGTGAGAGCATCAAGTGCTTCATTGAGAAGACATCATCAGGTGTAACCATTATGGCTGAGGACATAAAGAACCCTTCTTCCAGCCAGCACTCCCTCACCTAATGCTACTCTTCCCTGTAGATCGCTCTACCATGCGAGTGAACAAAAGATGCTCATCGTCTCTCTCTGCCTGTGTCCTTTGTCCCCGCATCCTTTGGACATATGTTCAGCAGTTCCAGCCCACCTGGAATTATGTGTACCATGCTGCAGATTTACCTCGGTTTCTGCCACACTGTTTATAATATTTACATTATATTTGACATTCTACTCGACATTGGAAACTTGTCTAACGTTGGAAAATGATGACTTGGGAGCATGTAATGTTACGCTTGGTTTATCCGCCCACATGTGAATGTCCCAGGTGATTGGACAGAGTAAACTCCAGGCCTCAGGTATACAATCACTTCATGAAGGGCGCTACCTGGCGGTGGGGGACTTCTTGGGCGTCAGCTGGTCACGTGACAGATGTCTGAGACAAGGGGCCTATGCATGGGACATGTGCCTACTTGCCGGTGTGTGCGGGACCAAGGTGTGTGTGTTGTGTCTGCTAAGGTACACCTATGTGACCAGGCCCTGGGCATATAAACTGTCAATCTGAAATGATACCTGACTTTCATGAAAAATCGTAATGCAACTTCAGTAAATGTGCTATGCGTTTTGCAACATCTTTCATTATTGCATATTCTGGAAGGGAGTACTCATCCTAGAGGGTGTGCATTAGCTTTCATTCATCCATAGTCCTACTTGGTTAATTGACGATCACCTTGTCGAGGATTTGCAAAGTCTATAATAGGGGAGGGGAGGGGAGACGCTTGCTAGAGTAGGACAGGCTGGGGAGAGGGGAGTTCGGAGGAAGAGGCGCGCACACACATACACACAGCACACACTCAGTCTGGCCGGATGGTGTACCTCCTGCACTGCACACAGCCTGCGTGATGTACTCATGCTTCATGCACACACAAATATAGCCTATGGGCGCCCGGTATCCAAAACCCACTGGATAACCAGTCGTTGGTAGCACTCACGCCAAACCCTATCATCCAGCACACTTTACCTGGCCAGGTGTGGCGGTGCGCTAGGTGGGATATTTAACACGCTCAGCGTCCAGGTAGGCAGCCTCCTCTCCTCTCTCATTTACAAATTTATACCAGACATCAAATATTTGACAGGCAGACCGGAGGTGGGGCAAACTTGTGTATTCTGCTGATAATCATAATCAGCAGTGTGTGGTCAGCCTAGGTCCAGCTTCTTGATTAGCATAATGCCTGAAGAAATTTAAAGCTATTGGTTCAAGTTTTGATTTGTTATAACTGATTGGCAATGATTTTTTTTGATTGGCAATGATCTATTGCATAGCAAAATAGGTGCTGGCTACCAAGTAAATAATATAATATAATATAATACGTGAGATTAAGCACACTGGATCTCCAGTCATGACCCTTATTAATTATCCATATTAATTATCTATCGGGATTTTACATTTACCTGGAAATTTTGGAATTCCCCAAGGGACGCGTAATTTGATTTTTAGGTGCAATTTGTGTGTTAGGTCTGCCGATCTCGTGATTTGTACATGACGTTTCTACCTGAATGTAGCTTTTCCCCATGAGAACATGATGTCACGAAACCCATTACTCATCTTGTGGTCACGTAACAATTACACATGTCCTTGCTGTTCAGTCCCACTGCTTGTATTGCTTCAGCAGCCAGTGTTCAGCCACATACTCAGCTCCGTGCCCTCTCTCCTCATGTTTACATTGACTCAGGTAAAGCATCCAACCCTAATCCTCCCCCATCATCCCCATTGGAGCAGCGGCAGGGATTTCCCAGTGCCAAACGCTTTCATGGCTGATGAATATCGATTAATGAGTTTTAATGAGCAAATGCCTCCACCCATACGTAAAATGTTGGCGTTGGTGCTCGCACCTTTCATTACCATGGGACCTGCTTCACAAAACAGGCCAATTACCCAGGCTTCAGTCTGTTCAATCGTTTTTCTTCTGTTGGTAATTTTAATATTAATTACCAACCCTGTTTTATTTTGCTTCCAGTGAGTATCGGACTTATATGGGACTCGGACCGTCCAACGCTCGACCATATAAAGGATGTTGTGCGAAGTATAGGAACCGTTATCAAATTGCCTGATGTAAGTAGAACCACCATTTCTATGCCTCTTTTTGTATTTTAGATTGGTACTGACTGGTGTGACTGAACTCTTGAATATAACAATACACATGACCTGGATCACACCTGGACATGATAAAAGCTTGAGTGTTGTTTTATGGCAGTGTGGTAACTGCCTCCCCCTAGCCAATGTTAGATGAATATTCGAGCTTTGTTGTAATTCTATGATATACTGCATTAATAAAACTGTATTCATGTGCTATGTATGCATTTTTTTCATGAATCATAAAAATCAACCTCTGTACACAATGCACCTGTATGTTGTGTCATAGAAATGAGTGCATACATTGATTGCCAGGCCCTTCCAATGCTAAGGCCCAAATTGTCATGTTGTCATGTCGTTGCCACAATCGGTGATTCACGATTCTCAGGCCAGTATTACTCAGTTGACAAAATGTGACCATTTCTTCTCAAAAAAATCCCATTTGGAAGTATTCGGAGTAGAATAATTCCCCTCTAATTTTATTTTGTTCAGTTATACCTGTGTGTTTTGCGACTGGTTTCCCTCCTTTTATCATGGTGACTGATTAGGTTCTAGAGTGCAAGTCAGGCAAATCCAAAGCTGTCATTAAAACTTCCAGGAATCAAGTTCTAAAGTCTGCAAAGTAAAAGGAGTCCTAGGAGTAAATTAATGAGTACATTCATGTTTGATGAGGAATAAGTGACGCGAGTAGGTAATGTTTTTATCGCTGCCAAGGAGCAACTTCTGATGTATTTCCTTGCAAGTAGACCCTTCTATCTGGTTCTGCTATCTTCCAAGCGACACCCACCTTGACTGTGATGTAATAAATCGCACCTGTCCGACTCATAAACCAGGTGGTCGCGGGGAATACCTTGATTTTCCATTCCGCAAACATTGCTGTTCATGTTGGTCCTGCACACGAGGGTGATTCAAAATCAATTAATCAATTTTTACTTAGGTTAATTAGCCGGTATCAAGTAGTCTGGCTCCTGATTTTGAATAATAGTATTGCCATATGCGCTTGTAGGTCACTACTACTATACATGGGCAGTACTTTGTCTGGCCTTACCATATTAAATCACTGGCTATGCTATCGATTAGTGATTGGGAATCAGATTGTCCATGAGTCCATGAGGTGTTGGACACTGAGTGATCAGTGCACAACTGACCTACAGCTGCTGGAAACGCTGTTCCATTATTTCTCACAGCTGTTTCAACTTTCTGGAAAAAAACATATGTATTCAATCATAGTGCTGTACTTTTTTTTGTTTCCAGCAGGATCCAGATTTATAATAATCATTCGAAATCTCTATGTGTGTGTGTGTGCGAATATATTTTGAGTCATATTGCTAAAGAAATGCTTATTCTCATACAAACAAATGTTAAACAAATTTAATCGACATTGATTCTCATTGATTAAAGAGGTAAATTCAATAATGCCAAAAAGGGAAGTCATATACAATGATCTTTGTATAATTCATCAGTATTGAATCTTGAGCGATGATTATTTTACCAAATTCAGAAGACCTTTGACTCAGTTGAGGTCATTGGTACGGAAACTTTTCTGTGTTTGTTGAATGACCCAGAGTTTACTGAGTGTGTCTCCATCATGGGTCTTAGCGCCAGTCTCTTGTCAATGGCCCTTGGTTCTCATTTCATCAAAGGTAAATATTTCATCAAGGGTTTAATGGCTAGATCCAAGCTCCCCCGTGGGTACACTCTCACTTTTCCATGGTGACGAGCACAGGTGTCACAGCCTGAGACTTAAAAAGGTTGCTATGACAACACCAAGTCTGCTGGAAAATCGTAGGTGGGTTATCAGTTTCCTGCACGTCAAAGCAGGCTGTCTCACTCTTTCATTGATAACTCGGTGAAAATTAACATTACAATCACACTACTTACTGCTGCAGCAGCTTACAGCATATTGGGCCTGCAGTGTTGGGGATGAATATGTTCAAGAACATTTTCTGCTTCGGGGGATTTCTTGAGGGCCTTCCACTTCTCTGTCTGCCACAGGTGTCCTGTCCAGGAGTCCTCTGTCTGAAGGAGTCTGCACCCCTTGAGTAAACTTCCTCATCTAATTTTTTTACCTCATTTCCATGCCCCCTAGGTGCCTCAAGTGTACGGGCAAAAAACAGGAAACATTATGTAAGCACGAGGCTCGGGCTAATGTACTAACTGAAAGCCCCTTTTGTGTATCTCTTGGCCTTGACATAAGTTGCTGAAGCCACAGGTTAAAAACGCCACAATACAGTATTATATCCTTACGACGTTAGGTCTTTTTCTTTGAAAGCAGTTGTTGCTTGTGTTCTCGCAACATATTTTTAACCCACCAAGTTCAATTACTAAACTTTGTGAGTCATATCATATATGGCTCTGAAAATCACCATCTACAAATCAGACATACACTTACCATTTTAGTTCATGTATTATTTTAGTCACGTCACAGCACAACGGGTGAGGGAGTTTTCGTGAGATCTTTCAGTTGAAGTTCACAGTAATCACTATAAATTTCTGATACTATTATCTGACTTTCAACCCATGCGATCTGGACCTGCTTGTCCTTTCTTCTAAGTTGCACTTCTTGTCAAATGTCGTGTGAAATGTTTCTTCTGAATCAACGCCCCTTAAACGTAAGAATAAAATCCATCGAAAGATAAAGAATTTATTGTAATTCAAATGGAAACCGTTAGATTTATCACTCACTTTATCCCCCATAATCTTAGATCATGCACAATAGAATGCACCCTAGCTTCATTCATCGATCTGAATATCGAGACAGGTCTTTATTCCCCGATTCAAATCCCCATTCAATTCGTCCAATTCAGGACCTTATTCCCGAATGACCGAGGAAAGAAATCTCGACTTAATAGAAGGAGTGTATTTACTCAACGCTTTTCTATTAATGTTTTTTTTAAAGGATAATCAAACACAGACAAATAACCATTGGCTTCCACTGTTGTCTTGAAGCAGATGCCATTGTTTTGTGGACGTGGCGGGAGGCATGGGATTAAATGCCTCATTCATTTCTATGAATTATGCATGATTTCCCTATACACTGGGAAAAGGGGAAGTCACGTCCTAGCTACATGTTGGTGCCATGTTTTACCTTTCCTTGCCTTGCGATATCCTACAGACTACCTTGTACCGTGACATGTTCACACGGCCATAGATAATGCTTCTTTACGTGAGCATGTCCGATAATGTCAAACAACCGCTTTTGAAACCCCGGTTTGTAATTTCATGAAGTGTTTTGCATAACGTTTGATTGCCGTCACCCAGATATTTTCTGAGGTGTAGGGTTATGCTTTACATCATGCATAAAAAATATTGAGTAATCTGAGAACATT
Source organism: Sthenelais limicola (assembly GCA_942159475.1). Lineage (NCBI taxonomy): Eukaryota > Metazoa > Annelida > Polychaeta > Phyllodocida > Sigalionidae > Sthenelais > Sthenelais limicola. The sequence continues at coordinate 106,137,781 of OW804096.1, read as the reverse complement.
TTGTGGCTTGAATATAAAGCATCTCTGTAGACCGAACGTGATGGGTGATAAGTTTTAAATGGGAACCTAAGAAAACATATGTAGGAAAAATATATTTTAGGTGTCCATGTCATATGTTGGTTTCATCGCATTATTCAATACAGTCTAGTTTGCCGAACTGGACTGTCTTCCTACCTCTATCCAGTGTCTGAGCTTTTATTTCGGCTAAAAATTACCCTGCCTGGGACTCTGGAACACTATGCTCATAAGTACACCTCTCGGATAGTAGCAAAAACACCTAGTTCTATACAAGGCATGATGCTGCATGTTCAAGTTCCCACTTTTCCAGAGTTTTAGAGTCAATACTGGGTCAGATGTGAAAGAGTTTTAAATTCTCTTAGACCGGAGCTCAAAGGCAGGAATACAATTGATCACATTTAGGCGTGGAGGAAAAGAGGAATAGGTCTGAAAGCTCAGGGGTCAATGGAAATGATCCTATCTGCGGTGGTTATTCAGTGAAGGTAAACACGATCTCAGGTAACGCGAGCGCCCACCTTTTCTCTAACCCCCTCCCAGCTGGGTAATGAATACAATAAGACAGGGTCATTATGGCGGGGGGGGGGGGTTGCAGGTTGGGGGTGGCTGACTCACCTGCGTTACACTAACCATGCTTTATTGGACATAACATGGAAAGCCCCCGCGTCTAATGGTGTCTAGTGTTAATAATTATTCCACCATAACTCACAGGTAACTGCATTACCCAACTCTAACGGTGTCACATCTCCGAAATACAAACTATAAATTATGTGTCTGAATGTCTGACGCATATGTATTTATTACACTGGCTAGCATTGTGATTATATGGACATGTAGATTTAATGGTAGGTCTGGTAGTGAAACGGTTATGGCGGAAGTCCTGCTGCTGTGCCCTGGCTTTTGCTACCTCTGTCTGTATTATTCGCGACACACTTTGTGGTCTTGATTTTTAGCCGGGGACTATCCTTTCTATGTCCACAAAAACTTACTGACACTTGTATTTCTGAGACCAGGATATACTGTGGTCACACCGGAAACCTTTTCTATCTCTCTGTCTAAAAAAAGATCTAGTAGATGTATGCATATATATTGCAGAGTATATATAATATATTTTGCACAGTATCCCTTTGCCTAGTTGAGGTAATAGTTTAGTTGGGCAATTTCGAGAATTGCCAATCCAGTTCAGGATATGTCAATAGGGTTTTTATTGACTGCTTATGCATGAGATAATAATGTTAATAAAGCAAAGAGCTGTAAGTCTTGACCTGAAAGCATAGGTAAGAATTGGGTAAGCATAAAGGGCGGTAGTGTTAGCTTTACCTGTGTGTAATACAAGGGGGATCCGGGAAGGGTCAACACTCAGTCAGTGGTGGGGGTTATCGTTTGGATCCATGTGGGCGGCCTTCAGTCTGGTGTCCGGATCCACACCAGAGAGGACAGGTAGAACATGATCTTCTGGATATTGTAATCTGTTTTCAGTGGAAATTAGGTTAAAAATAGAGATTTTCAATGGAACTTAAAAGTTTGATATCGCTACGAGGAAGTAGCTGGCACCTATCCGAGGAGTGTTTTTGTGGCACTGTAGGTGAGTTCTGGGATGGGTAGATTGTCTGATAGCGTGTCAACTGCGGGTGTCTCATTAATAACTGATACGGTGACCCCATAATTCTGCTCGTCCTCAACCGGTTATATTTCTGGTCCATTGTTGGTACCTTTTCATTGAGATTGGTATAGGCAGATGGAATGGTAACACTCGCCTCAGACCAATGGTGCTTTTAACCCTTTAGCTGAAGGGTTAAAAGCCATTAATTACCCATTTGCATATTACATTTAATGTATATCGCGTATTCATGGACTAGTAGCATGTATTCAATGTGAATCGGTATACAGATATGTAACGACAGGGAAATGGAGGGTTGTTTTTTTTGTTTTTTTTTAAGAAATAAGGACTATCTTGAATACTACTTTAATAAGCGCCCTGCGTGTGTGTAACCGACGTTACCAAATAGTAATGAGCCCAATCCAATTACAATTTCCGATGATAATCGGCTGAGCATTTTTGAAAGCTGGCGATTTCCATTCAATATAAAACAAAGGAAGTTCATTTAAAGCTGGTTTAATGGATGGCGGCAACTGCCTCACAATCACTGATAATGTTTGTATGGAAATTAGACACGTGCCTCAGCTACAGCTTGCATGATCAGTGACAGAGTAAGGCATGCGGTTAAATGTGGAACATCTACCTTAAATTCGGATTTGTGTCTAAAAGCTGTTACACTGATCCTTCCTAAACAAGCTGTGTCTCTCACCATCCCATTCCATCAACAAAATTAAGATGATGATGGAGAAGCTTGCAATTACGTTCTCTGCACTTAATTCTGGTCACGGCATGCAATTTCGATTCCCCTAAAATAAATCAATCGAGATCAATAGTCTTTTAAAAATATTCCCTATAAACATTACCACAGTCCATGAAGAGAATTCCTTTACGTCAATTAGGAAAATGGTCAATGGTTGCACAAAAGAGATCCCCAAACAATAGCTCTTGATATAATATAATCTTGGCTTTCGTTTTAATCTGATGTAATTGTATCATAAACTTGTGTAATTGAAGCTTTAGCTGGGACAAAGACACTTGAAGATGCCGGCCTTTACCTGCCAATCCAAGCAGTGTTTGCCTTTTGTTTCTGGTCGGATGCTGCCAGTGTTTGACACACCTTTCCACAGAGGGGAGGAATATAGCCATACGCTCTTGAGCTAACATTGCACTTAACACCCAGTGCGTTAATAACCCTCCGCACGCGGTCACAGACTTCTACCTTGAATGGATTAATTAGTTTGACACTTGCTCATTACCTTTTGAGCGCCCAAATGGTCCTCAAAATGTCAAAACTGTGACAAGGAAGCTATGTTTCAAGGACCTGTATTGAAATAATTTGGGAATGTTCTGACATTATCGGCCTGGATCACCACCCTAGGCTACTAGGTTATAACCTACATACATGTATAGAATTAGTTATTTTTGTTGTATGTGACTTGTTTTAAGCGACCTTATTTGCGGCCGGCCAGTACTGTCCAGTATCACTGTACTTACTGTAAAGCTATGTATTCCCAGAAAATATATGACCACTGCTTGTGCTATTATAACAATCGCTCACAGCTGTTCCTTTTCATGGCCTCGTCCCATTCCCAACAGATGGTGGCTCCAGCATTCTAGTACTACTACTATACTCACCTCAAAAACTTCGCACATGGAGAGACCACGCTGAGTGAAAGTGAATGATGCAGCATTTTTAAAGGTGGCTCTGAGTAATCAAGCTTTTATTAATTGGCTAATAATTTACCTCTGGTAACAATCGCACAGGTGGTAGTCTTTTGTGTATTGATGCAAAGGGGCACAAGAACCTAGCCGGTGGTGTCTTTTCAATAAAACATCTCCATCAATCAATTTGAATACTTGCCAACATGTCCGTGTCTGAGAGTTATGTTGGTATTGGAAGGAGCCTTTTTAATAACTTTGATCCTGCAAGCAATCCATTTGACTAAATCTCACTACAATATTTTGATGAGATTGGATAGGTGACTCCATTTTCGATATGACGGATGGGTGCAATACACTCATGCTGCTGACATACATCACCTATATCTATCAAATTACACACCTTTGCCATTAAGCTTGCCCGATCCATTTAGGCATTAGCCTCAAAACCCTGTTGCTGTACTCTAATCAGGCCTTTCAAGTAGGGAAAACGCTCATTTCCAGTGCTTCTGCTGCACATATAAATATTACGTGTCAGAAGTGGTTTGATTAATCGTTCACGGTTCAATAGAAGAATTGAAATGGATACTTTTGTTGCAAATTAAATAGCCTTAAAATCTGGTTTGGAAAGCCAGGTTTTAGGGGGGGGGCGGTTGTTTATCATTTTCCTACCTTCGCCTTTTCTGGAACTGCAATTTAACATGTACCTGGACATTGCTGTTATCTCGCAATGCGTTCAATAATTCATGGGGGTATCAAGTGTAGGACTAGCCCGTTATAGCCGCAATAATATCGATTACGTTGAGGGAATACACAACCCTTAGCTAACACTGAGTTTATCTAATGTATATAGGCTATGGTCAATATTGAACACCCAATGTGAATTGACACGATCCGCAGTCGTCTGTGTATGGCCTATTTTACTGCATCACAATATGATTATATGTGTTTAATTGACTTGCCAGTCTGTGTGAACTATGAAATCGCCCCAGCTATATAATGTGAAAGTCCGTATCTATTGTATGGCAGTCTATAACTTATTTGTGTAATTCTGTGTACCACTCTGCTATATCGTTGGCCTCTAGTGTAGTTTTGCTAAATCGCTGGCATCTAGTGTAGCTGGTTTAGCTTGGTTTTAAGTGGTTATATTAGTTGTATATTATTCTTAACACATGATATTCTCGAGGGCTTGGACTTGTTGGAGCAGGAAGTGTTATACTTTCCTGCTTGGAAGGAAACATCAAATATGCCTCTTGCTGATATGCTTCGGGCAAAGCAATCTAGGCATTGGCAGACCTGGGTGGCATTTGTCTGTCTTTTTAGCTCTCCTGCAGAAACCCCTTTAAACCAAATCTGACACCTAACTCCTAAGATCTTGCGCTTGGCTTTTAGTCTCAGACAGGCTTTGAGCCTGTGCTGCCCCCTCATGTTACCATCACGCACTGGGAGGTGATTGGCATAGTGCTAGTGAATGCCACGAGTCGGCACGCGTGTGCCAGGTGTGGAGGAAGCTGGTTCATACCGTTGGTGTCTCCAGGGGGAGAGCTTGTCCCCACCCAGAGCACACTTCACTTGTATTAACTGCGGGCTTGGACCTTGAAATTGGCAGGCCATGACATTGCAGTTCCCTCTGGTGCCTTCACCGGGAAACAATGGGCAACACTGGGTATTGTTTTTGTCAATTCGTGTAGAATTTATGAGCCTCCGAATGCAGCTCCATGTCTTCCGAGTGACTTGTGACAAGAGAGCGCGCACTACCCGATGGAGAACACTTACACGACTTTAGTACCTGCTCACGAATAAAAGCAATTATGGCGATTGAATCCCACCTATTTCCCCCCTGAGTCCATCTAATCTTCACTCTGGCCAATCCACTACCTTAGACTTCCATCTCTAATCAAAGAACCTACATGAATACAGAGATATAATTTTGGTTTATGGAGATGGCATTCCTGATCTGTATATTCCCCATATATCTTATATGACTACATATGTTTCAAACACTGCTGCTACTCTTCCCACTGGACAAACATGTCACAATTGTTAAAATGCATTGTTAATGCACCATTTCTGCATCTATCTATCTATACAATACATACAATATTTCTTTTTTTCCAGCTGTTCCACTCGGTTTCTGAATCACCTCGCGTACATTCCACCGCACTCCAGCTTGTTGGAGTCGTGTGTTACTACGGCAAACATTACTCAACGTTTTTCTTCCACTCCAAGATGAAGAAATGGGTTTACTTCGATGACGCCCATGTGAAAGAGGTGAGTTTTCTTTAAACTTTAAAAGTACCGAACTTTTCCTACTTTTGAAGATGTTCTTATACTATTACAATGAAAATCCAAGTCTTCGTTAATGCGATAAAAGCATTTTTGTTCAGATGATGGATTCGTTCTTTTAACAATTTTCGATTGTTCGTCCTAAAAAAATGTTATCTGGAAATGCATTACCATACTCGGATGAATACATTAACATTATCTTCCTGCTGCATGCCATCCTATGAATCTATGTCTTTAAGCATGTGTCTTTATCAGGCACAAGCAGGTGCAGTAATTTTCTGATGAAGAGCGATTCACTAACCCAGGAACGGATAATTCAGGAACATCTGTTCCCACAACCATTCAATATTTCATTAGTTGATCTGTCCATATTGTGTTTCAGATGGGTCCCGACTGGAATAATGTGGCGGATAAATGCTGTCGGGGACATTACCAACCCCTCTTGCTGCTGTATACCAATCAGAACTGTGAGCCTATTGACACTCAGACCGCCCCAGATGTTACCACTAGGCTCCCTGGATACCAACACTTCAACAGCAATACATCACCCGATGGTAAACAAAAATATTTTCTCGCTATTTAACATAAACATTTTCCATACAAGAGGTATGTTTACTGCGACCCCCGGCCCGCCTGCCATTTCGCCCTTCTCCTCCATCAGTTTTTACTTTGTTGTTTCAATCTTATTTTATTGCTGCTTTTACTACACATTATTTAAATTCGATTTTGCTCGTATCCGGTATCTGGATCGAGCACCGACGACTTGTTTTCTACTCTCAATTAATCTCTAAAAGATAAAGATGACATAAACTTGAGGCCTAGCATATGCCCAATATACCAGATACTTTGCGGTGTTTTGAACCGTGCACAGTCAGAGGTGAAGCTCGTTGATGGCCACTGTAATCTGTTTATATGGTCTTGTACGGAAATAAAAATAAGGCTCACAACTGAATAATGAAGTGGAGTGAAATATACATTTTTGTGTTACCGCCAGTTCTATATTCGTTTATACTTTCGTCCTTTCAGACCGATCTAGAAGCAGAACGCGCGCTCATAATGGTGAGACAGATGGACAGTCACAGTATATGAATTATGAGGCTTCACACCGTCAGCAGCCCAACAATAGACACCGAAGGTCCATGACTCCAGGCCCGGACCAGCGTGACCTAGATGGTCAAACATCCATACCAAGAAGGGCCACCACTCCAGGACCTGATTGGGGCAGATACAACAGTGGGGACGAGGACGAGACTGATGGACCCAATGGTGCAGTGCATTTCAGGCAGTCTAGTTACCTCCAGGCTCTGGACGCTGTACCTGGGGAGAAGGTTCACCGCAGCAAAACGGCCACTCATGGAGGTGACCCTTACTACAACGCACAACGGGATAATTACAGCCAGCAAATCAATGGTGCTCCTCCTGTTCCCCCTCCTCAGAGTGCAAAACCGATGAAGCCTGGAAATCAAGCTGTAACAAATGATGATAGATATCGCGAGGAAAGGCAGCCTTCTTCCTCATCTTACACTCAAAGTAATATAGCTCAAGGGCAGACAACCAATGGGAAGAATCAGAGCCAATCTTTCCCTGCATATTCCAATGGAGGACCATACCAGTACGTCAAGCCCCAAACCCACCCTCCTATTGCCCAGAAACCAAAGCCCGTCTCCGAGGCAACAGCTAAGAAACAACCGCCTGCAGTTCCAGCCAAGCCCTCATTAGATTATCAAGATTGGACTCTGTCCACAAGCGAACCATACAGGAGACAAAATATGCCTAAAAGCCCTGTTAAGGAAACGGGTTTTGTTTATCCTACCGCTCCTGCTAAAGTCAAACCGGCTTCCAACATGGCTAAAGTCAACGAAATACACAGACTGGAGAGTTTCAAGAAAGGTAAAGGAAAGCTGGGTGTGGATGTTGTGAGGTACCAAGTTCAGTCTGGTAAAATAGATGGGAGTAGTAATCCCTATGGTCCCTTGGAACCGGAGGCCCTCTACCCTGGAAATGAAATTGGTGTAATGCAGACTGGGAACAAAGTTGGTCAGATGCCAAACAGTCAGTCTCATCCTGCCCTCAAGTCCGAACTTGTCAACCAAAATAATAACATGTTCCAGAGTAACTTGAAGAGAACGAGGTCATTGGAAAACACCGTTCAACCAGATCCCCTGCCTGTAACTAATACTATTCAAACTGGTAATAAGCTAAGACCTCAGAGTGCCAGACCTTTCGAGAATACCAACTCAAATTATAACGCTGCTCCACCCACCACGCCTAAGCTGAAGAGACCATCCAACGTCCACCAAGCTAGGGATGTCCAGAATACTGACGCCCGGTCCAGGACTGGACCTGAATCTAGCATGGACATGGTGGACCGTAAGCCTCCGCGCCCATCCTCTCGTGGACCTGGATATAAAGATTGGAAAGATGAAGAGGACCCATACGGAACCCTGAGTTACATCAACCGAAAAGCTGTTGAGACCATATTATTCCAACAACATAAGTCGGGTGCTGTGAACAACAGGGTGAGGACCTTGAGTCAGGGTCCGGGATCAGTTGGTAGCCGGAGCAGTAATAGCAGCCTGGAGTCCTGTACAGAGCAGCTCAACAGAGGGACTGTCAGTCAGAACCTGCCTCAGCGACCAGCTCTCCCCGAGGCTCTTAGGGTTGAGATACCTGGAGATAATTTATCATTAGGCTCACAGAAAGACTCCGGCTACAGAAGTGGTGGTAGTGGAGATAGAAACAGTGCCAGCTCCATGAGCAGTGCCTCTGTGGACTCGCCAGTGACTGATTCTGGCAGACCTTCACACTCACAGTACCAACAAGGCATTCAAAGTCATCATGTCCAACAAGGGATCCAAGGTCATCATCACCTTCAACAAGTACAGCAAGATAATCACCCCACCCACCCTTACCAGCAGACGGTCTACGCAAGTACTGATGCTAAATCCCACTCTTCTACCGATAGCCTTAGCTCTGGACAATCAGGACAAAGTTATGCTACAATAAAAGCCAGCAGCCAAAGTAGTATTCAGCAACATATTAGTGGTAACAACCAGCAACAACAGCATCAGATGCAGCAACAACGACAACAGCAGTTGCAACGACAGCCGCAACAGCCACCAAAACAAAGTTACCCACATGCCCAGATCCTGACTCAGCAGTCCAGACCTGTTAACCAAGTACAGCCTGTAAAGGATCGAGGTCAGAATGAGCAGGTCAAAGGTCAGAGGCCGACGGTAGCTGGTGACGAGTGTGATTCCATCTGCTTCCAAGCCGAGTCCATGATGGAAGAATCCATCCAGAAGGAAAAGGAATCAGACTTTCACCCAGCAATGATTCTCTGTCAGAAAGCAATAGGTAAGAATAAGCCAATTTCTAGTAATCAGGAACAACGCTTCCATCTTTGAAAGATTACCCCAAAAATGCAATTCACCGCCAAGGCTTAATTCACCTTAAATTATCTTAAAATTTCCGCGTATTTCTGTTAAAATGCGAAAATTATTTCGAAGTGGTACTTCATTATTCCATCCACGCCTTTTTGTACTATTCAATCATTTTCTGGTCTCTGCCAAAATTGGAATGAAATCAAATTCGGGAGCCATTCATTAACTCTTTCATATTCCCTCAATTTGCGATAAGAGGTAGGACTCGTAAGCTATGGGGGGTTTATGAAGTTTTATACCAAGTTAAACATTGATTTATTTATTGGACACAGGGTGCCTGCAGCAGGTTATGAACCACCCACACGCCGGGTCAGAGACTAAGACGTACGCCAGGATGAAGTATAACACTTGCCTCCTGAGATCACGATCTCTTCACAGACGGATCATAATGACTCAGGAAGGGTCCGATCTATCTGCCGAGGACCACACGAGGTATGCTTCCACTTCTTCGACTACATTACTACTCCTTTAATTAACATTCCAATATCGCAGTCACCTTCCATCCTTATTAGGTTTTATTAACAGAAAAGGAAACACGCGCCTTAACTCTAGTCATCTATTAAAGTTGGAAATCCGTGTTGATTGGTTAATATGTATTACGTACTGTTTCCGAAAGAAAGTAAAGAACATAGATTGATTTTTTTCTTATAGTTGTGTACCTATATATGGGATATATCTTAAATCTCGATATATCCGCCAGTGGTTGTTATTTTTTTTATTCATTTTTTTTAAAACAGATTTTATTTCGAAACAAATTTCACATGTGTGATACCTTTCAATGTCCGAAAGTATTTCTGCTGCAGATACAAATTTGGCAGGGGGTAATTAATTTCTTACAGATTTCAGGAGGCGCACAAATATGTTTTAGTACGATTAGGGATTACGGTTCATAAATGTCTTAATGGTGATATCAGATCTACACTACTTGACTCTTTTTAATCTATAATCTATATGAATTTTGTAAAAAAAAATAACACATTTTTTTTTTCATTCCTTAGCGTCAGTTCACAGAGCACGGACACTGATATAAAGGATGTCACCGACTCGCCACAACATTACTACCCACCACACCTACACCACCCTCAAATTCCTTCTAATTTATCCTATGAGCAGCAGTACTCCTCAGATTCAGGCTACAGTTCCCACAGTGTGGAAATTTCTCGTCAATCACAGATGCCTCATTCAAACACAGACGGTGCTCTTGCCAAGCACTCCTCGCTCGAGGGCCAACAAAAAATTGAGCTGAACTGGAGAGGCTCTCGCCAGAACCAAGTGGACAACAGGGGGGAGTCGGATAACAAAAGTATTGAGATTTATGCCACCCTTCCCAGAAAGAAATCCCCCAAGAATAAGCCCGGCCTGACCCAGGCTTTAAAACAAGACCCCTATAAAGAGACTGAGGTTTACCAGTCTTATCTAGAGAGGCAAAAGGCTGCTGCCAACCAGGACCGCCAACAAAGGGGGAAAGGCCAATATGAAAGGTCTGTCAGTCAAGGGGATTACACGCAGGAAGGTCAGCATCTGAATATGTACCCGCCAACTCAGCAGCAATATGGGCCTCCCCCTCCGCCCCAATCTCAGCAGGTTTACCACGCTAGGCAGACAAGTAACAGCAAGATGAACAAGGAGCAAATAAAGCAATTACTTATCAATGACTTTCTGACGAGGAAAGAAGGTAAAGGGAAGGAGGAAAGACCTGGCCCCGGTGGCGTCCCCGAGCAAGCCAAACATGAGCATGAGCGAATTAGGAATATGTTGTATAATGAGCTTACTCCTCAAATAAAAAGTATGGGCATAAAAGACAGTAAAAGGGCCCAATCTGAATTGAATCTTCACCAGCTGGAACCGCCCGAGTATGGGTACCAAGGCTACCCGTCTCAACAACAGGACAGGTTAGCCATGGGTTACATGGTCCATCCAGACTCTAGACAAGCTCAGACTCTCCAATCTCATCATAGTAGAGAAAGTAGTTGTAGTTCTACAACCACAATCAAAGGCCACAGTCGAGAGAACAGTATATCCTCTCCACCGTTATCACCTAAACAATTGAACAATCAATATCAACATACTGTTATACAGACCAATAACAATGCGTATGTCTATCCATCGCAACAACAGTCACAGCAACAGCAGCAACAACAAATCTATCAGCAGCACCCACAGCATCCACAACAACAAAGGCAACAACAAAACTATGGTTCACATCAGCATCCACAACAACAAAGGCACATGGAGCAACCCCAAACAACCCAAGGGCACAGAGGCGGTGCTCATCCTGAGTATAGCCAAAGCAAAACACCTTTGAGTCCATATGCAGGACGTAGAGAGATATCTGCTCCTAGTCTTGATCGCGACCGACATCCACCCACGCCGTCAATGATCGGTAAACTTGATAAGATGTCTCTGCAACAACAACAACAACAACAACAACCAAACCCAGCATGGGCCCAGCATGCAACAGGTAAGTGAATGCATACTTGTTTTTAAATCCAGTCATACTCTTCTTAACTTAAGATTTATGATGTTGTAAAGTGGGAACATTGATGTCGGCATTATCGGTCTTGGGAACTAAAAGGGCCATCAGGCACCGATTGGCCCCAACCTTTTATGTCAATCCCACTCGCTGGGGCTCTGAAGTTACACACTTATCAGTAAAAGCCAATGTTTTACTCTTTCCTGACAAGTCCATAAAAGAATCCCTCAAGAGGGGTCTTGGGAATATTATTATGGCTTCCTTATTTCAAAGGATAAGAAAGGGATAAGTCATGGATGATCCAGTCTCAGTAGACACTTCCATTCAATGGTGTTAGCCTAGGATTCTGTCCAGTAATAAGAAGTGAGTGCGCACACATCATATGACGGCCAGTGAGCCTGTGGTTTCTTGATGATAAGACAGTAGATAAATCAATAGATGGCCCGGAAGAACCAATCTCCTCTGAGCCTGCGCCCCAAATGCAAGCTGTTTATGGACAGCAGGTCACACTATTTGTATGACCATGGGATGGCCGCTTTACAAAGTTATGCTTGTCTTCATTCACGACCCTGGCTATTGCAATGCTTCCAAGTTGATCATAGAGGCCACATGGTGATGGTTATAGGTCTCAATGAACATGGCCGAACTGGAGATTATCACTTTTTAGATGCTACATGCTGAGACGGGGAGATCACTGAGCAAGGGCTCATTTCCATATATCACTAGTATCTGGACAAGGGGCATTAGCAAAATAGCCCCATCATTGGCAGGCTAGCCTACCTTCACCCTTCGTAATTAATGATTATTTTTACGGGCAAAAGTAACTGTACCAGCCATTGTAAGGATTTACCTATGTCCCCTGTTGTACACTGTTATACAGACCAATGGTACCAAGAACATAAATGACGCCCTTCCATCTTAGGAAAGTAGCTCTTTGGACACTGAAAAAGTGTATAAGTTCCTTTATCTGATGCTGATAAAGTAAGATGGGCGGGGAGCAAGGCAAAGGGTCGGGATCAGGCGTGTTGTGCGTGATGCTAGATGTCCAGTCCTAGCTGAAATATTACAGCCGAACCATTCCACTTTCCTACACACCCAATCCTATTCTGGTATTATACATAAAGAATGGCTATTGGACAGATGTCCTTTCTTTTTCCAGTCTCCCCATCACAAAAAAAATAGCAGCAAAAATACATTTAACAATCAAATTGTCAACACAGGAAAGCACAAAGTTGAACGTACAGAAAGTTGGAATTCATGGCTTACCGCTCTGCAAGGATAAATGCAGTGGAGTGTCTGGTCTAAGCTCTTGAATTGATAACTCGCTTGCCAGAGTCAAAGACCCTTTTTCTGAAAGAAACCTTTTAATTGACAAGGGTCGTCATCTCTTCTGGAATAATTGATCCAGAATCCACAGGACTTTCTGACAGGTGACGTATGCCAGAGGAGGCTAGTTCAGACGTGAGCTCCTATTATAATTTCTATTCCCTCTGCGAGGCAATATCTCAACGTGCCCCTGCAAACGTTAATGAGACTCACTCCCTGCCCAAACAAGTCCCGAACATTTTTTTCAAAAAGTATTTCCCCCTTTAAAGCTAAAATTCCACTGGGTCTCAATGACTCGATCAGAGTGGTGCTTGAAATCGGGTTTTTAATCTCTTCAATTTGGGGCAATTCCCTCCAAACCTCACGTCCCTCTCCTCCCTGGGCATTAAAGGTATCATCATCTGAAAGATCGGCAATGTCCCTCCCCTATCCTCTGGGATAATATCTTTATTCACGGCGATCCAATTCACTTTTTATCAGATTAAATATGAGCATCGTCATGCCTGTTTCTTTTGCGATGACAATCAAATCACTTTATGTAGCTACTCGGCCAAATGATTTTAATCTTAATTTGTCTGCGTCCTAAGAAGCTGTCTTTCTTCTCTTGCGTTGGTGGCACGTTTTTGTCTGGAAAATAACACTAGGAAGATATTAGTATGGAGACATAACTGAATCAAAACGAACAATTGCAGTCGGCCTAGATGTACAACTATTTATTACTAGTCAAGGCATGGATGTATCCACGCGCTCCAGACATTGAATCATGATTAAGGAAAAATTAATAGCTTCAAATTATCGTAATAAAACCAGTCCTGCCTGTCGATCTTGTTGCATGATTCTCGACTTGGAACTGGTGGGGTAAAACATCTCTTGGGGGATTTAAATGTTGAATACTTTAACGAAGGCAGTGTCTCATCCCTTTCTAGCCGTTGGAATAGTTGGTCACATAGCTAGATTGACCATCAATAGGTCTTCATTACTGAAGCACTACTGGTATCACGGCGCTTTTGTGAGTGGGCAAAAGATATCCTGAGCCTGTTGAGTGTCATGATTCATAGGCTTCGCACTTTGCGCGGTGCTAAATCGTATCAGACTCTCGATGACTATGCAAAACTTTGCGTTCCTCTACCGATAGCAACTCAAACACAACTTATTTTAATCCGTGAGACTAAAGCTATGATACTAGAATATATAATTATGCGTCTCACTGAAGGGGTGAATTGGAGGGGAGGGCCTGTGACCGCACCTGCTTTGGAATGATGGGGACAGGCGTGTAATTTTCTGACAGTGTAAATTATAACTATTGCTGACGGGGGTAATTAACACAGGCCATGGAGGACTAATGAATTTTCATGTTTCCTTTGTTTTCCTGCTATGTTTTGTGCGCCAGGCAAAAGCTTTCAGAACAGTTGGTGGCGTTAGATGACAGGCCTTCATCTGTCAAGTTCAATATGATCAACGCCCCAAATTAAATCGCGTCGCTCCTGTTAGGGCCTTGACTAAGTAATAAGTTAAAATATAAGCTGGCTGCGGCACAGAGAAACATTAGTGGAATTTGTGAGGCTCCTGGGCCGTAGTACTTTCACTCAAATATTTTTGTTGGGGTGCTTATTCTGGCTACTATCACTATTCACTATCGCCATTTCCGGACCGTTTGCTCAGCAGATGAACAGACATTTACTGACTGTTATAAAAGCAGATTGAAGGCGATCGAGATCTCGGTTAGAAATATTCCCTATAAACCCATTATAGATTCTTTTTCTTACACAACATTAATCCTATGTCAATGGGCGCAATGATAGATGTTCCAATGGAAGTAGGCTACGATACGTATCAGTATGGCTTCCCCCTTGGAAGGATGCTTAATAATGGCATAACGTACTTAAGAACCCAAGGTCTCCGATCCCTTTCAAGCAGATCATATATCAAATGTTGCTGATCTTATTGAACATGCTTCGTTACCCTGGCATACAACAAGATAATGTATTTTCTATACAGAAGGGTTGTATCCCAGGAGAAGGCAGGATCCGTGCTGGCCCATATAGGAAGCAATCAGTGAACCAGATGCTATCTAAATACAGTGTCACAAATGCTCCTGCCCTGGTCTCTGGGCTGATAACCACTCCTCCCTATCAGCCTCTGCCACTTTTGATTTTCTCCTGGGTTTACCTTGCGGTTGCAGATGCCCTCAGCTTTATTAATAATGAAAATTAGTTTACCCGTCCCAAGGGTGTATGGAAGCATTCTGAGTTTTCATTTTCTTCTCGCCTGCGCTGCATAAATACTCAATGATACTGGGTATTTCGAGGACATGGGAATTATAACCAGGGATTGGTTAATATTTCTCTGATTGACTGCATGCCCATGGGTCTGTATTAAAGATTTTGGCTTTTTTTTCTTGCAGAAAATGGATGGCCTCCACACGGTGTTCCTGTGAACAAGCCAACTATTCGGAAGAGTACATCACACCAGCAGATTTATGAGCACGGTAAGCATACATTTCTAAGCACGTACAATGGTTTTTAAATTTAAACTATATTTACAAGGAAATGATATGAAATATTTTTTCATGATTTTATCGATTTGAGCCCGTCCTATTTAGAACTAGGAACATTCGGCTTAATACTAGTAAGATACTCTCTAATGTAGAAAGAAAATAGTACATTTAGTGTTCGGCAGGCGCCAAATTGATGTCTGCTATTATGGTATCTTGATGGATTGAGCAATTCGAAGTCAATAGATGAAGGAATGGTTATGGATGTTTTCTTATTTTACTTTGTTCCGAGCATGGGGGATTTCACCTTTCCTTTGAAGAGGTCACATTGGGGTCAAATGTCATGGAGGAGTGAGACTAGAGCATGCCTTGGCCTCTGACTGGGATCCCATCTGTCCCCGACACTGTCAATTGATTTTACATTTTCCTTGCTTCACGGATAAAGCCAGACCGTTCTAGTGATCCAATAGGGTCAAGAACAACCCTCAATATCGTATTATATCCCTATTCTGTTTAGCTTGCCCCAAATTAGCCCTACATTTCGATGTCACCATAAAAATTAATTGACTCAGAACAGACCCAATAGATGAATTAGTCATCTGGACTTGGAGACTGTTTAGCTTTCGGTGTTCACCAAGGCAACAGAATTCAGGAAACATCTCATGAAGTAATTACTAACATTCGGCATATATCTCTAATCATCATAGGACTAAATCTAAAATTGCACATTTTATTAATCAGGTGGAAGGCTTTTTATTGACAATAATAGACTTGTAGCTAAGGTATGGATTATTGGGATGTGTTTTTATTAATTTTTTTTATCACAACAATGGAAGGGTATGCTGCCCCTGTGCTCGACGGAGAATTGTCATATTTTACCATTTTCGTATCTCATAAGACATACATGATTTCTAACAAAGGATTTTTCTCTCTTCCTCTCCCTTCATATTGTCCCAACCTATGGTGCTGTTCGTGTTCGGGTGTGTCGTTGCTTTGGTCCGGCTTCCATTCCGGTGTTTGGGAATCCCTCACTCAATCATCACCATCCACCACCCCACTTCTCATTCCCCGCACATACATGTACAGGACAAGCTGATTGGACTGCCAGGTCTGAGGGGGATGTAAGTAGCCAATGGGCATCCAGATTATATAAAGTATCTGGTTTTTGGCAATTGTTTATATGAAAACCTGGGCTCGTTTGCGGTGCATGCCTCGTCTTGTAAATCCACTGCATCAAACTGTATGCCAAAGTGTCATTTGAATATACCACATTTATCTATCTTTAATTGTTTTTATATGAGAAGCCACTTGATATTCATCAACGCAAGTCTCTAGGGGAAAAAATAATCAAAATTTCTTTAAATTAAAAACTTTCTTAAAATAAGAAATACAAGGCATTCACCATGGACGCTCCGCTGTGTTTTTCGACAATTGCCATTTCCAGTTCATTGTTGTGTTGTCTTGTCTTGTAGAATAGGTTTAAACTATTTATTTCTGTTTTTTTGGCCTTGACATCCTGGTCCTTCCCTCTCTGTCTCTCTCTCTCTCTGGCTGAAGTTTATGTTTGTCACATAGTCACCTAAAGTTGTGCTTCACAAACTTGCCCTCCCGTAGGGACTAGCATATTGTTGTACTTCAATTGTGTCCTAGATCACTCTACTAACCTTTATGCATGACTTGCATTGTAGAAATAATCCTTAGGCTACTACTCCAGTGAAGAAATCCTCTCTATCCTTTATTAACAAAGACAATATTTAAGAGTAGGCCTACACATGTTGCTGTCAGACTATACATAAGTATGTTCCTCTGATTATTTTATGTAGAATTCTCTTTACCGAAACTGCCATAGCTAAAAATCTACCTTTATCATTGTTCCACAAAAACTTGAAAACATTGATCCCAGCTGCCTTGGTATATATTACCAGAAAAGGTGAAAACGTTTGTGCTGGTATAAGACGCGCCACAAAGCTGATTATCCTGGAGATATTGACACATTTTGATTAGTCAGTGAAGACTTAAGTAAAAGCCGTGAATGGGATCGAGGATAAGACAAGCAAACTGCCATCAAGGAATACAAACAAAGATGTTGACGCTGTCCTTGTGGTCTGACAGCACTGCCAAGTGTAAATTTGTACGCGGCGACTGATCCCCATGCAATCCTCCTAGAAATTCTACGGGGGACTTGAACCTTTTCCCGCGACTAAAATGGCAATATTCCCTTTTTAAGCTCACTGGGAACTGAATCTATGAGTTCCATAATCTCTTTAAGCCAGGAGATATGTTTTTGTTTGATCCACTATGTCCCCGTGAAGTTCCAATGTTGACGGCACTTCTGTGGAAAGTTATAATTATAGCGGTGTCTAAACCATAGTTATTAGTGCGAAGGTTTATGTGGAGGGACGGACATGTCCTTATCATGCTAATGTCCGGAAGGTCGCTCATGGGACCAGAGGCAATTTACAGCCACACCTGCGGTGTGTAGTTGGCATGACTACCGGGGAATTGTATGATATAAAGCTTATTGTTAAACTGTGTTTCGCTCTGAGTGAATGTAAATTACCTGTTTTGGTGCCACCCTATTACAACATTGTGTAGTGTCTATTGAGTGGTAATCGCCTGGTTTCTCTTCTGGCACATTGGTCCACATCTTGTCTCGTAGATAGGAGCTATCATAGTAAAGCTGTGTCTAGATTTACGTGAAATGTGGGTGGTAGCGTTCCGTGTTATGAGGTTGTTGGTAATGGACACAGCTTTGTTTGTTACTCATCTTTTTTAACAAGTGTTGTGAGGGACCATCGTTGGGTATATCGCTGTATGGGTTTCTTCGCAAATATGTCCGTGTTAGCGTAAGCAGGAAAAAGTTGCTCGTCTGTATTAATCACCATACCCGCCTGCAAACGCTGACGCTAGAAACTTATTGGGGCCCGAGACGCAGGTCAGGCAGCAATGGTGGTGCAGTTCGAGCCCTGTGTTGATGAGATCAACACTTGACTGTTTGATATCTCGCCTTTTATCCAGCCCCCTGTGAGACGGATGAGGCTAAGTGTGAACTATGGTCTTAGCTCTGGGATTCTGAGTATGGCTGTAAGGATAACAGATAGCACCAGTGCTTGATTGCAGTCAGCTAGAGATGACGGGCAGACAACTAGGACTAGTGAGGGTTTTAATAAATCAGTTGAGGCAATGTTTGTTTATCCCCTCTAGGAATGACCCACAGAGAATGACAACCTAGTGTGTGCTGAGGTCCTACGCTTAAGCAAACAATCAATGCTTCCAATCTATTATTTATCATCATTAAGAACTTGCCTCCCTTTTGAAATGAAATGTAATGAACTGTTCTGACTAGGAAGACACCCCATATATGACATAAGCCGATTCTCATTCGATTTTGCGCCGCATAGGACTCAATTGCACTAACTTCTGTGAGAATCGCATGACAATCGACTTAGTTGACTAGGCCCTTTACATTTAAAGGTAGAAGATATCCGAGACTGCTTAACACTACATATTAATGGGTGTTTTGTATAGACAACAGCTTTATTATCACAGTTTTGGCTCGTTATGATTGCAGTTTTATCTGGAACTTCCTCAACATCTGTCATTATCCGGAGGCAAATTGGAAGGGCTCTCTATTCAGAGAAAGATGACCCTGACAAACAACATCAGGTTACCAAGCTAGAAATAAGTACTGGATTGAATGTCCATCTGAGAGCTGTACGAAACAGATAACTGGAAATGGGATGGCCCTATCCTGTTTATTTTCCCATATAAAACGCATTGCATTTGGCAAGGGGCGTTTCGTTCTTCCTCCAGTGATTAGACTCGGTTCCCGCTGATATTTACAGCCACGAAAGCATTGGTTTGCACCGTCTCAGTGCGCGGCCGAGTTAATGTTCTTGAAACCTAATGGTGTAACATCTGTCCTGTCCGATTTCCCACATTGAATATTGGCTTTCTTTAAAGAGTTTCTCTTAAAGGAGAACACTGTGAAACCTTGGTGGTTTCCTCTTATTTAATCACTGTTTTCCATTCTCCCTGTTGACCAGTGAAACGTTCATTGCCCAATAAACCTTGTGCATGGCGATCGATATTATTGGATGTGTTTGTATGGACAACAGTCCAAAATTCGTTATCTGTGTTGGCTTCCATGGGAATAATATGCATGAGGTGTGTACCATCCTATAAGTTAAACATCATTCATCCCCAAATATTCTCCAAGATCACTTCACTTTGGGCCGAACTGTAAGATGCTCTATTCGAATATTGTTGGAAGTGAAAGCAAATGAAGGGAAATGATTGAATGTTTAGTAAGTTTTCATTCACAGCCAGATTGTAC
The DNA here is from genome assembly GCA_942159475.1 of Sthenelais limicola. Classification (NCBI taxonomy): domain Eukaryota; kingdom Metazoa; phylum Annelida; class Polychaeta; order Phyllodocida; family Sigalionidae; genus Sthenelais; species Sthenelais limicola. Next base: position 106,118,149 of record OW804096.1, on the reverse strand, counting down.
CATTCTATCATCACTGAGTTTCGCCAGGATATAGACTTTGTAAGGAAACAAACTAAACTGGCGAAAAGCTCGTTAGGAATAAGAGTTTTTATTGTGTCCCGTTTCATAAATGCTCTTAGATACCATCCCTTTTGTTCTGAGGTCCCATTTTTGACCCATGGTCTCTGGACATAGTTCGATAGCATTAGTGGGGAGGGACAGAGCCTATTCGCATTCGTCTCTGACACAGGCAATGTAAGATTGTGGGCTACATGTCACAGCAGCGCTCTCAGCCCCTCACACTCCATACAGCACACTGTGGTGATTGATGGCTCCCATGGTTTCGCATAAAGGCACAGCTATTCAAAAACTTCATTAATAACCGCCTCAGTGGACCTAGGAACGATACCATTTACATTCATTCTTTTTGTTAGTTTTCTTTTTATTTCACGCCTTTGTTTACATCGTAGGCTTGGCCAGGTTTCCTGTTTCCTGCCTGGAGAATAATTCTAAAAACGTATCGGCTTCTCTAGTTTACAAAAGCTACCACCCTCAAAGAGAAAAGAAACCTATTTATTCTAGGAATACTTTCATTTCAAGTGTTAAAGGGAAGGCCAGTAAGAAAAGAGGCGTTTTGTTTTTAGGGGGCTGCCGACAAGAGGCGGGACATTTAATCATCATCTATGCCGACCCTTTAATGATGATCGCTAAAGAAATGGAAGGGCTAATGCTATATCCCAACCCAGCTATATTTCCACTGCACTATGTCATTACAAGCGGATTAGGTGTTTGGTGTTATATGTCTCCTCATAATCCTCTCTGGGTGTTGGGCCCATTAACGCTGCGTTTCTGGATATAAACCCAATTGGCTTCCCATGTGGCTTCCACGGTGGCCGCCCTAAGTCGCTCCCATTATTCACACGTTGGGGAATGGCAACTGATAAATAATATTGTGCCTTCCAGTAGTTTAACCACTTTTAATTAGATGAAAGCTTTATTATGATTCAGTAATTTAGTTTGATATCACGTTTAATGCGAGTTTAACGTGATTTAACTGAAAAAGTCGTCCATATGTTTGCCTCTCGCATGCGTTGTCATTCTTGGTAGATTTCTATAGTCAGTAGAAGTAGTGCTTTACTCCTTTTTATATAATAAATTTAGATTATTGCCATAGTTTGGGATGATTTTGTAAAGTTGTGTTTGATTCAATATAAGCTGTTTTCCAATTAACAGCCTACAGCTAATTAAAACTCATAGAAATCGTTTTCATTTTTACAGGTGCCCGACGCACTGACGTTAGCACAACAAGGACCAGAGACCAACGCAACATGTTCCACTGATCTAGATGAAAGTTTCCCACCACCTCCACCGCCGGACCTTTTTCAGTACGAGGAGGGGGAGGAAAACTTTCCTCCTCCTCCGCCCCCAGAATTACTCGAAACCTACTACCAGCCCGCTCAGCCTCTTGCCGCCAACCAGGCTACATGGCACCAATCAGTCAATCAAGATCCGCGGCACATCCATCCGGCCAATCAGGCGCAAGGAGACAACACACTTCCACCCTGTGGAGGAAGTGATGAAGGATCACCTGGTACAATACACACCAGTGTAAGTGACATGGTCGCCAATTTGGAACAGGGCTCTAATAGTTCTTCTCCAAACAAGAAAAACACTGGAAAAATTAAAATGCGGACTCACCGATCTAAGCCTACTTTTAGCACATTCTTCGCTCCTCCTCAAAACCAGGAGGGTAGCGGCGACAGATCTAGCTTGTCATCAGTGGATAGTGGCCAAGCCCAAGGTTTGGTTATGGGTCGGACTAAAGGTATTGAATCTGACAGCAGTTCCTGTCAGAACGTCTCAATCAGTAGTAAAAGTAACACAGACAGTGACGTTAACCCTCAAACAATGTCACCGCCCAAGCGACCGAAATCAGCATTAAAAAAGAAAAGAGAGGGGCGTCCGCGCAGGAAAAGTGTTTCCTTCTCAGACAATGTAGCCTTGGTAGTGGACCAGGAGGAGATGACAGAGAGCCAGGGAATTGACTATATCCAATATGTGTCGAAGGTGCTTGAGCAGAGCAAGAATCGCCTGGTTCCAGGCTCTGCCGACAGCCAGGGCCAGGACAATATGGTTCCGGGACAGAGTCCTGACTCGGCACCAACTCTGGCTAATGGCTATGATTCAGACTTTGATGAAGATACGGCATCTTCAGCCAGTAGTTCTAATGGCGACTCCGATCAGATCCGCTGTGGTCTGTGCAGTAAAAAGGTGGTCGTAGCTAATGAAGTTTACTGTGTAAACTGTAAGTTCTACATGTCACGCTTCCAACCGAATGAGGCATCCTCTTGATAGTTACTTCATCTACTGGTCTAGATGACTTTTTGTAGTGGGTTTATACTCGGTAGATTCTTAAGTGCAATGAAACAGAATAGGGGGTTTTGTTACTCTCTAGTGTACATATGTATTATTTGATACTTGCTAAGTGTATGGAAGACATTTATATTGCTGAGCAATGAACCGAATTATGTATGTACACATTCTCAAGCATTCACTGAAAAGTGTGTTCAGTATCTTACTCCGATTATTTTACTAGCTGTGTTATAAAACAGGTTTTATTGTTTTTATTGTCGGTACAACCGTCCTTGAATATAGTGTGTAAATAGCACGTATATATTATGTAGATTTAAAGTTTTTAACGCTTGCCAAGTTTCTTGGGTATCAACAATAATGTAAACGAGTTAAATCCTCGAGGGAAGCATGTACCGTTTGGTTAAGAGTTATTGTTTTAATTAGTTGAGTTACCTGAAGCAAGAGAATAAGGTGGTTATTTGAATAAGAACAACAATAATAATAATAATGTTGATATTCTGGTTCTTGGCTCAAATCAGAAAATCGTCCATTTACAGTGATCCAGCCATTGGTGCGTTATGTCCATTGCTCCAAACCTATCTTTGCAAGAGTTGGGTTTCGTTATGGACACACCTTTGGATATGGCCACTGTTAGCCTTAATCATCGTTCCTGCCACAGATGCGAGTGATGCCTCATATATACATATATGTACTGACGTCCAGCCAATGGTAGTATGTGGGGTAGAGCAGGTGGGAGAAGTCCCGCCTACCTCCCCACTCCCTCCACTACTGCTACTATTGGCCCATTCTTATTACTACTAACATTCGTCCAAACCTACGGCTGTCAGTGCCTTGATCCAAGATAACAATATTACCCCTTAGTGTAGTGACCGTTGAACAAATCTAATCCTGCCAGTCGTTACCACGTTACAATGATGATGATAATGTTAAATACACTACACCTGATTTTAATCATAATTATTATCATTATACATAGTGCTTGGTAGTTCTCTTTATTGTAAAATTGTATAGAATTCTTAGCTTCCATGTACTTTGCAGTTACTTATGATTTCAGCTCGTGTTTTAATCCCATTACTTCTTAAGCGATGACTGTTGATTGTTGTATAAGAGATGGTGTATATTTGTTTTTATGATTGAGCTGAGTTACACTGACTGGTGTATATTTCTTGACTCGAAAAAATGTCAGTCATCGATCAAACCTCTTGCGATCTACATTTTTCATCGATCAAACCTCTTGCGATCTACATTTTTAATTGACATATCATCTTTTATGACAATGCCTATTTTTGGAGGCAGATGTTTTACTGCCCTAACAACTGTGTGACTTGAAATGGTTTTAATCTTGGGGGCCATTCCCCCTCGTGGTTTTATTTTTATGGCTCGTATTAGTTTTTCATTCTCAAACCTTCGTATTGTTTCGAAAATTCTATCTTCTTATATTCTTATACTTTTTCGAGACGTTATACGATCTCGCTGGCGAATTGTGTATTCAGGTCGAAAAGATATGAAACATTTATGTGTAAATATGAACTGTTTTATCTTAAAAGAGATGCCAACGAATGTCCTTATGAAATTGTACATGTTGTATAGTTGGGTTAGTTGCTAAAAGACCTTATTGTGTAGTTCCAAAAATGAAACATTGTATCGCTTGATTTTGTACATTCAGTTTATAGCAAGAGAGCATGTTAACCATGTTCTATAATTTGATCTCTCCTTTTTTGGATGTAAGTATTGCTGAAGATGGAAAAAACACTTGTGGCCCTTCGATGTTTGGTGAGTGATAGAAATCTCAAATCGGAATTCATACATTGCTAACAAATTTCCGGCTGAACATGTGTGTTCATGAGAATTTGTTGTCTGTTCATGTGTTCCTAAATCAAAAGTTCCACCTCTGAGTAGCTGCAATAATTGCGTTCATGTAAATGTCAAATAAGCCCTCGCTCGTTAGGTACAGGTTGTTTTCTCACTTGATGACCGAGCTGTCTATTTTTCCTCGGGATTCGTCCCATTTCTTGAAGATCGTCTTTCTCTTATCTTAAAGTGCATTTTCCCATATTCCCATTTGTGCAGCACCTGTGGGTCTCAGGGCTGTCCATTGTGTAAAACGGTGCGCAGGTGTCTATTGGTCACAACGGCCTGGATCACAGCGTGACTGGGGCAACAGAGCCTGGATTTACATGATGCCCGCCCGAGTACAATTATATCGCAGACGACCTTGGTGCTAACTAATTTTCTAACTATTTAGCCTTCACTATTGAAATCAGCTTTTTGTTCCACACATAAGAGTGCAATTTAGAATTTCACACTAGGTAAACCCATATGGAAATTAACTGGCTTTCACCCCTTAACTTTCGCCTGAACTTGGCCCATACACTTGAGCTATTATGTAGAGTTTAATATCGCCCTATACTGTACACCCACTGGTGTATTCTTTGCAGACATTAAAATTAATGTGTTTAGGCCATGAGCGCCTCGCTCTCCTCTCACTTGCTCAATCTATATGCGGCCTCATTCCTTGCACATAATGCTACACCACATGCACTGTCGCTACTAATCCTGAAGCATACCCACGTTATCTTAATAGTACCACCTCATGTGTACGTACCACTGCTTCGTGATTAACTAGCTAAAACTTTATGTGCTTTTCGAGACACTTCTACCCTATCAATTAAGGGAGGACCCTAAATCTATAGGGGTTTACTTACTGCTTCTACTGAAATTCGCACAGCTTTTGTAAAATTAGATAGATGACTAAATCATCAATGCTTTGACGTCACTTGCTATGTCCTGCGGTCTGATCTCAACCCTAGGGATGAGATCTGTGACTGTGTGGGAGTCGTGGGATGAAAATCATTCTAGGTTTCAATGTGAAGGTTATTCTATTCATCTGCTGTCCCCCCTGAGAAATTTGAGAAAACTCATCCTAAACAATTACAACACAAACATGTTCTTTGATTGTGTTTAAAAAAACGTAATGAATATTCGTCGAATGCATAGCAGCTGCTCTTTGGCGAGATCAGTTTACAATGTTTACTAATTATGTCTGGAAACCTCGTTTAAAATGGGTTAATATTGTATCAATATTGAGCATGCGGAAAAATCAATTGTCTGTTGGGAACGCAGGAGGCAGCTACTTATTTATTTTTCTTTTGTATCTTAAGTCTGTCACACGGACGTACCACATGGAGGGATCGCGCGGGGAAAATGAAATAAAACCATACAATAAAACTAAACATGTCTGACTTTGTTGTTAATCAGATTGCCGTTTTCGAATGTTAGTGCTAACTTTTTTATCAACTATTTTCGCCAACATTTATTTTCCATTCAGAGTAATTTTTAAAGTCTTATTTCTACTTTGCGACAACCAATTTGTTGCTCCTACAATCGCCCTAATGGTTGCTAATAAATAACACTTTACAGCCAGTTCCGGAAACAAACGAGACTTCCATTTGTACAATTAGCAATGGTTAGACCCGGAGTCATTAGAGGTTGATTCTCAGAATTTAGAGCTCCCACTGAACGACAATACATTACAAATCGCCATTTGAGGAAGCAGATGTGGCCAGAGCTCACTCACAGCTGACTGCAGGAATATTACAAGTGTATTCTGTATCTAATAGGGTCCCATTTACCAACCAATCCTAAATCTAACACAGAAGTAATAGAACAAAACATTCAGAACACGACGAGATTGATAAGATTCCTAATATTCATCTTATGGAAATGAGAAACGCTGTATTGAGTCCTAATGGCCAGACAGATTCGGGAGCAGTTCCAGAGAACCTCGTGGCATTTAAGGGCATTGGTGGACAGGTATTAAATTGACCCGTGGTTCAAGTCATTTGCTGCGGGCACCCACAAATGTTAGTGACAAACCAGAAGTACATCTGGATGATTTGTGATGACCTTTGTCTTCACAGAAGCGATCAGCATTTCGCTGAAATAACTTTATTCGATGTGATAAATTCATTCCCTTTCATGGCAGGAATAACTTGCGAAAGTACCATAAATAATTTGTGTTACATATAGTAAGTCTAAATAAATCAATATTGCCGTTTCTATATATCCTGAGCTGAATACTGAAACAGTGACTCGTGCAGGAAATTTGATGTTTTTCTTTGTTTTTAAAAAAAACCCATCAAGCCCTCAGCAAAACGTTCGACAGCATTTGAAACACATCAACTTAACCATGAATGCATTGAAGATTCTCAACTGAGAAAAAGCAAGAATTGACATTTCGATCTGGAAGTGAAGAGACGAGACGGTTCTTAACTCTGGATGTGTTTTGTGACCTTGTGATGGACCTTGTCTCCTCAACATTTACCGAGACTGTAGTGATTACATAAAGGGGACATCTACATTTTTCTAGCTCTTCCAGAAATTAATCAAGCAGTAACATACAATTTTGACATACAATTATATCGAGCTCTTGATGCACTCAGAAAACCTACGTGTATTTCGAACCGTAGCGTATTATATTCGGGGCTTAATTAGCACATACCCATGAACCAGTAAGCCCAGAACCTGATCCCGGGGGCCATTGTTAGTAGGTTAATCCCTTATTAGGGCTAATCGCGTGTATGTATACATCTATAAGTTTATAGGCGTATGTCTTGCAGTATATTGCAATTTCAATTATCCCGATTACAGCCTCACAATTCTCCTTCAATTCTAGAGAGATGATAAGATATACGATTCTTTTTCTGCCATAATATAGTGTAAAGTTGACAAAAAGGCTGTAAACTTCTCAAATTAGAGTTGTTCCAGTTCGTGCCCTGCTTGCTTACCTTAACATATATTTACAGTTATGTCTCTCTAATTTTTGTATATTACATTACTACTCAAAAGAAATGAAGCACGGCGAAGTGAGTTCTCAGATTCGACCTGAAAAGCTGTTTTCCGGTGTCTTTAAATTATAGATTCGCAATATGACCCCACCCCCTTGAGCCTCGGGTCGCGAAGCCAATATGATACGTTATCCTAGATGTAAACTTGTATTAACCTATGTCCACGCATAAGGAATAAAACGATGTCGCAAAAACAAAAACAAAACAAATGAAGCTTGACTACCAATGCATGTAATACCTTCCGCGTATATATAATAAGATACCGATTAAATTGTTCTTTACAGTAATGGATTCATATACAGTGAGGCTCAAAGTGTAATCTGTTATAAAAGGCTCTGCAAATAGGGTCTATTTACTAAACGAGGAAACGTGACAAGAATCTTAAAATGCTAATTTAGGAACTATCATCATGGAACTAAAATATAGTTTTCAAACTGAAATATTTCATATCACGTCAAAAGTATGCAAACACCTTGTCGCATTATTGTAACATAATTATAAGTGTTTGGTAATTAAGATCTTAGTATGGTAAATAGAATGAATCTATTCTGTTTATTGGCTTGGGAAGTAAGAAGCGCTACAGTAGATTGATGTCATGGGGTCTGTATTCATATGATTCTTTGGTATTTCGTCAGATAAAGTTTGCAGAAAACAAGCAGGGTGATTGAATCATCGGGTGCTGAAATTGAAGCATAATTTCAATTATTTGGAAGCAAGCTGAACGAAACCCTATCACTGATTTAATTTGAAATCCCCCTTTATCTTTTATTTTCCTTAAGTCCTTGGTTGATCTTACAGAGTTTTTCTATCTTGTACCTAAGAAGTGTTAAACGTCCTCAAATGTCCAATTGCTATACAGACAAGTTCACTTCCACGCCCTTACAATTCCATCGGTATAGTCATAGTTATTCTATACATGACTTTTTTGTTTTAATAATTCCTGTGTCTCAAAGGTAACCCTTCAGCTACAATTAACCTCAGAGGAAAGGGAATCCTGAATTTGTATCGATTGTTAGGACTGAATCGCCCAAGGTAAGGCCCAGCCATAAGCCGACTGATACTATACCATTTCACTACCAGACTCCCAGTGGGAAAGCATTTCCTGTTGCCATAATGGTGGATCCTACACATGGGGAGTAAGATATGTCTCAATCATGCCGAGCCAAAATATTGATAATTTCTACTGAATACCCCTCTGCCGCTATCTGCCTTTTATCAAGCCACATTCTACATGTATACCATGTACATATATATCTTTGCGGTGTTCATGCTGATCGAACTACGCACTGCATGAAAGGACTGCTAGGAAAGGACAGCAGAGTGAATTTCTGTAACCACGTACATATAGGTATACATACTTACATGTGCCGAAGAAACCTTGCAGCACGGTTGTAGCCATGGGCTATGTCACTGTGGAAGATGTCTGATCTAGCGGCTGATCTTCTAAAGGAGCTATCAATTGAACCTGGCAGATATGACATACATGACTGACGTATTTTAGATAGGCAACCTAGTAACTCACTAATAAAAAATTAATGAACCAGTGCTTTTTAGGTTCATGTTTCATTTTCCCTTGTAATGAATGTGTTAGTTACGCTTATATTGACAACACCCATCTACTCCATATGAATTGCCTCATTAATTGTGCACTGAAAAAGTCATTGAGTGTGCTTAATTACCCGTATATAAACCTCAATTCTATCATGCATTTAATTGAACCTGTATACAACCTGACTGGTAAAAATAAAAGGAGAATAAATTAATTGCTTTTTGCTTCACTTGGAGAACAGCTTTTTCCTTTCAGCCTCCCCACTCAATACCCTATCCCTCATTTGTTTTTCCCAATTACTTACCGACGGGGTACAACATATATATTTTCTATATAGATCACAGAAGCTTAAATTTTCATCAGCGGCTTGGGACTCAATGGGTTAGTGTCGAAAACAGAAGTTTAATATTTCCTTAATGTACGTTTATATAAGGGTAAATAGAAAAGTAAAGTGACTTCGAAGCAATTAAGTCTATAAGAAATATATGGATCGTAGAACAACTCATATATTACAATTTCGCTTTCATAGACATCCATCTCAACGAGATTTGGGTATATATATAGCAGCACTTTTTTTCCGCATCGCATTGTACTACAATCATATACAAAGTCATGCATACCTTAACTTTGAATAGGTCCAATTGAAAAGAAATGGCATACAATTACAGGCTATTTGCGGCTAACGTGAACAATATTACAGTTTTAATTATCTGGAGTTATATTTTTAGAGGATAGAATCAAACACGGTATCCATAGCGTGGAGCGATGGTGTACGGGATGGCTACATAGTAAGTGCTAGAGAAATGGAGGTATATATATATATAGGTTCAATTCTCTTCATTCAATTATATGTTAAAAGCAGTATCACATACCAACTTCCTGATGAGGTGTAAGTAATAAAACGACTCAAAATCCAATTGTCTTTTTTATTGTCCACAACAGCGTCATTATAATGAGTTGATGGTTATCCTACGCAATGAGTTATAATGTACATCTCTATTTCTGGTAATTATGACGTACACGTAAAGCTCAAAGCAGCTCGAGAGACATACACATTTCTAGTATCCACATATTTATAATTACATATTGATAAGGTAAAACATCATACTACACATACCCATTAGACGATGGAGAGAAATCATGAGTAAATTTGGCACCTGGAGGAACGTCTCTATAAAATTATAACGTTCACTTTGTAATGGCTAAGTGTTGACTTCGTTGATATTTGTAAAATTGCCTTTTTCTCTCTTAGACCTCTCATAGTGTTGACGTTTTTATATATATAATATGCCTACGAGCAACAATTCTTATAGGAGTTTTATCATACCCGAGAACATAATTACTAGCACATTATTACTAGCGAGCAATTCATTTTCTGTTTGAAGACAACCTATTGTTTGAAGACAAACTATTCGATATACGTACCTCCAGCATGAATTCATAAGCGGTTCGGAATGTGGTATATATGTGAACATGAACAAAGTGGAGCCTCTCATTGTATGGCTACATTCCAAATAATTATTATACTTTACAATACACGGAACAAAGTAGAATATGATGTATTTGGCAATTCAAATAATAATACTCTGACAGACAATCAACTCCCTGTAAATCGTTTAAAGCCGTTTGGGAACAATCACTAGGATAGTTTCCCTTCGTTCTGGACGTACACTTTCTTTTAAAACGTACTTCCCTCCATCAACTTCACAATCCTTTTTTCCTATGCACAGGAATGGGGCATTATCAAAAGAAGCGATAACATGAGTCAACGCTGATATTTCCGGCTTTGATAGTATGTGCGGAGTGTCTATCAATGTTGATGTTATCATTTTGGGATCGGGCTGTTGACTATGCCCCATTATAGCACATTCCTTCAATTTTAACCACATGCATAGCATCGGTTATCATACGATTATCATAATATGTCCCATTCTAATTCCTAACAATGACATTTGAATCACCTAAATACAATTTGGTAAAGTTATTTCTCTAAACAGGATGAGACATAGTGAACAACGAAAGGAAATGAAACGAGTGACAAGGAGAAATTACATTACACTTTCTCTCTCCTTGGCTTCACTAAGCACATTTAAATAATTCATTTTCAGTACAGACAGCCAAGAGAGCCCCCGATAATTCACATTTACGGCAAGAGAACATCTACAGAGGGTAAGTATGTATGTTGAATGTATTATACAGGTACTTGTTCGCTTGATAATAGCTAATAAGTGAACATTGATTAGAAATGCCGCTCAATACCAATACACAACAAACAACATCAAGGAACGATATGCATTTACAATACTGACGCAATTCATTTACAATATGGTTCAAGAACGATATACTATTTATTTTCCACGCCTTGCAAGAAACATATAATATGTACAGGAATGATATTTTATAAATAGCATTACCCACAAATATGAACAGCCGATATAATTAAGGAGCACCACGATGCATGCTTCTGTTAAAACGTTGGTTTCACACACTTAAATAATTATATTAGGACCATATTAATTCAAACATTTGACCGACTATGCACAAAATAGCGCCAATACATGTCCTCATTGGAGGTCTTAACGATTAGAATAGTATCATATAACTAGTATTCTATCGTATTAATATCCTATCGGTCTCTGTGACGTAAACATGCTTGCTTGTTTCTAGCGATGAAGCATGGGATCATGTTTATACAGACTAATAGTGGCTTTACCATGACCAATCAGTGATTCACAACTTGTTTATTCTTTGAACACAATCAATTAATCCATACATTGATCACAGCAACGATTCAATAAACATTCTTCCAATGAAATGCTGTATTAGCATGATTATTCGATGAACATTGACAGTCAAATAACTTATTAATGATTACCGGTACACGAGTATATATGATTATATATACTACACATTAGGAGCATCGGATACAATATCAATTAATAGCAAAGTAACATCTGTTCTTTGCATGCCAAGTTGTTGTTATCATTTCAAGCACAGTTGTAGTCGTGTCTTAAATACAGGTAATTTTTAATTCGAACGTCGTACGGTTTTTATTGATTGAGAAAATTGTTCATGCTTTTTAATCGAATGAATAAATGACTAGATTCGCACACTTATCCAAAGTGAAAGATCCAAAGTTGAGCGTTTAGACATTCAATGGGCAGATAAATTTAGTGAAAATCTAGGTATAAGAGGAGCACCATGAAGTACATAAAACTTTAGTGTAGAGAGGTGCATACATATTTTTTAAGAATTCCCCCTCGGTTAATTAATCAAATGATTGGGGTTTTATATTGCAATCTCAGGGCCAAAATATTTTTAATTGATAAAACTTAGGAAGGTGAAAGGAACATATAGTACCGTCCTTTCTATCATTCGATGGAACATACATCAGCATAATACAGGGTGATATAATCTATAACATTATAGAGGACGGCACGGAAATAAATTAATTAAAACTCTCAGCATCCCAAGGCACTAGCTTCCTTAGCCGCTCAACTAGGTCCCTACATGTCCCATCTGGCTTCTAATGAAGTTAACTATTTGGTAAGTTGTGATACCAGCCACGAGGGCCCACTGGAGGAAGCCTGTTGCTCGCATTGATGAATGTGCGCTGTTACAACCATCGTAGTTGCAGGTCTCGTAGCAGACCGTGTGTGGGGCATTCGAAGAGGCGTCGGCGATTACCTTGCATTCATCGCCCATCTTTGTTGTACTGCAGTCCCTGATAAAAGCGATCAATGTCTCTAATGGAAAAGAGAGAATACGATATAATGCCCATTAAGCACGGTTCAATAATACACATATCAAAACATACTTGATCGAGGCGCAAGGCGAGGCAAAGGATAAATGAGTAGTGTGGGGAAAAGGCATCTATTCCCTGGGGTCGATAGGCAGATGGACAGAGCGAGAAGATATATCGAAACGCTGTTAAAATCTAAACCCTCCCGAAAGGAAATATTGAGTGGCAGAAAGTCGAACGGTAAATATCACATCCAAGGGATACGCAATAGAAGCAATAGCAATCCCTCTTTGTATGCATATCAAAATGAAATGCAGCTAGAATACAATTTCTAATAACGAGCAAATATCGACTGAATTCATTCCATTGTACGTGAGTCGATAATTTTGGTTATAGAATATAGTACTGTTCAGTAAATGAAGATGCGGATCTAATACTTCCTTTTAATGGCGACGGAACACCAGACTAGCGGAAAGGAGAAAAACAACTTGGCAAGCCGCCTTGGACAGACGATGAAGCTCAGTAAATTAAAGCTCACTTATTGGACTTGTAGCTAATAGGAAGGCCCATTTCATGGGCCCTGCTAATAGAGGTATTTGTTTGGCACCTTATTTACTTGAGTCATGGACCTTGATGGCTTCGGATCTACCGAACCAATCTCACACAGTTTTGCAATCCATTAATAGAGGATAGTTGGGCATTGATAGAGTCAGATCATTTAGCAAATGTCACACATGCATCCATGGGAGCATAGAGGAAGGAGTCACTTTGGTAAGCTTAGACAGGAAGATAACCTAAATCCTAGGAATAACTTCCATTTTATAAATATATTTAGCGGCTTTGAAAAGAGTTCAATATCGGGTAATGAGTTCTAGAGAACACAGTAGAACCAGAGAATAATGAATACCAACAGTCGGCGTAGCTGTAAATGGATTCATTGTGAGTAAATTGAGATGCGGAATTAATTTCTACTCTTAATGAGAAAATGGCTTTCGCGGGACGTTTTACACATTCGCAATCTCATTAATATCATTTTATCACCGGAGATAGATGTAATTTTTCTATTCACTGTGATAGTTCATAATAATGCAATGATACTCGAGATGAATATATTCAGCTTCATGGAAAAAAGCAACAGACACTGCACTTGATGAATTGAAGCTGGGTGTTGTCATTAAATGATGAGCAGCTAATTCCATTTTATGTTCCTCTCCCTAATAAGAGAATCCACAAACACAATCTACACAAAGATATGGGTATTAAACAGACTAACACGCCTACATTGGGTGCTTACAATACAAAGCATCCCTGGAAATGGAATTAATCGGAGAAGACATCGCGGTGGCAATATAAACACAAATTAACCCTATAATTCGACTCCCTAATCAGTCAGGCTGAGCGCACTGCTTCCGTTCGACAAATCCTTTTTACGGTAATTATGGGTTAATTACAAGATTACATTGGACAATGTGAACAACCCCACGTCAGTGGGAAAAACGAATGAATAGTTTATAGCCCCGTGGAATCTTGCATTCATAGTTATTCTAAACATCTTTCATTCAAGGAAAACCCCAAAACAATGCTTGTTCAGGCGTCACATGCAGTAATTGAACCTTTAGAGAATTTCAACATGGATTATGCAACAATTGAAACACTGGGAATACATGGTATTCATGTGTACAATTACTTTAGCCACCTTTAGAGAATTTCAACATGGATTATGCAACAATCGGAACATTACGAATAAATGGAATTCATATGCACAATTACTCTTGCCACTTATTGCTCTACTGAAATTCAGAATCAACCGTGATCCTCTATTGTAATCTCAATCCACGTATCAGGTTTCCACAGTTTAATTTTCGTCTCAAACGTATTTCTGCTGGAAATCCCGTATATCCTAAAGCAATTAGATTTTAAGTGGGATGTAGGGTTTCATTGCATAAAGTCTTCAAAAGTTGAAAGAAATTGAATCCCTTTTCTGACACATCTTTATGACACTACAGTATGACTTACAGTGATTTTGAAGATTGTGTTTTTAGTTATTGAACAAGATAGACGTTGGTATTTGTTAGCATCCGTGGAGAGCAACTCCCGATTTTTGCACTGGCCCAGATCTTTTGGTATTCTCGGGACACACTACAAAGCATTAACTATAGTTAATGCTTCGTAGTTTGCCTGCAGGATCAACAATATCAAGCCCTATTTCAGAAAGCTATCAATCCCCATTAGCGCTCATAGTTTTACAGTGAATAGGACATTGTATATTCTAACAATACCATCCACACACATTGTTTCCTTTGTTAGATAGATAGCTCGAGTGGGATGGCTAATCCCCTGGATCGAGTGGCAATCTAAAAGAAAGGGAATAAATCTACATGACAAGAACTCAACTTCAGTTAGCGGCTACTCCAGGGGTGATATCATTCATTCACATCGATATTTGTTCGAGAGAATGTATTCAACGTACACTTTACAACTAACTAAACTTACGTTACTCTGAGGCTCCTTTGTCGTGGGTATAGATACTGGTGTTTAATACTTGGTGTTTAATTGAAAAAGTATCATGTTTTATATATATACGTACCGTACGTCTGATATATTAATAATTTCATGAGAGGGCAAAGCGTTGAGCATTAAGGTCCAGTTTTGAACGGATTAGGCCTACATCTGTGCCAATGCATTATTCATTAGAGGAAGTAGCCAGACATGTACCGGTTTGGTGCAGTGGTCAAGGTAAGACCAATTTCTTTATGCCCTCTCTATATAAGGTCCCAGCCTTGTGGCGATTTCACACAGAGAGGCTTTAATTCACAGGTCCCCTTTCAAACCCCAGGGTGTTGCAAATATCGAACGATATCAATGAGAAAGGAGGGCGGGGAGGATAGGGTCGCTACGTCATGTTCAGGGTCAGACTGAGGTGCCCTGAACGTCATGAAAAATAGCGAATGTTGTCAGGATGTCAAAGGGCGGCGCCATATTGGACGTCTGAAGCGAACTTATTGCTTCTTAGTACATCGGTTTAGAAAAGGAAGTGGTCCCTATTGTGAGCAGAAAGGTCGGACTTGTAACTGGTTTCCCCGATGATATACAGAGATTAACGGCCATTTCTGTTTATCTTTTGTATGATACCGACTCATGTGGGACACAATGAAGTGTATACACATAATCTGTACCGAAGTAGTCATATTTCTTTAACCAAGTACTTCAAATACATTTCCATTTTAATTAAAACAAAGTTAGTGAGAAACAGACTCGCTGCTTGTGAAATGATGGGGTTGTCTTGAATGTGATCCTTTAATGAACAGGCTCATAGATACGGATGTGAATGAATTGCCCATTGAAGCCAACGTTTTTTCGTTGCGAAGTAATGCATTTAATATAGAGCAGTTTCTACGTGATTCGATGCCTTCAGCGTCTTGTGAGCGGGTGTGAGTCATCCATATGATCCTCTTACAACATTCACAACAGGCTTCAGGACATTCTTTAAGTTCTTTAGGGTGAATTGTTCAATATTTGAATACATTCCATAATCCAATCCATAACGCACTTGAACAGTGTTTGGATAATTCTCCCTTTTGGGGCGGTTCTTTAAATGAATTTATCACAGCCACATTACGTTTTCCTGAACAATAGGTGCCACGCGGGTCTCCACAACAATCGTCATTCATATAAATATATAATACTTTTCAGTGGTATTCCACTGGGTGTATACATCTCTTTTGAATGAATATAACCATCTCCTCGTTTATACAAGCACGGCCCGTCCTCCTCACAGACCGAAACAGTGGGCTAGTCATAAATATTCATTAGATAAAGAAACTCGCTCCTGAATGTCTCTCGAGTCGGAGGGTAAATTACACAGATCTATACATATCCCCTCGGATCTGTGCATTTCATTTGAGTTTATATTATCAGGTGACACCCAAGTCAATACATCGTAGGTGTATAACGAACACGGCAGGTTCATGAAAGCAAAATTGTGTTAGTTCCAGTTGTGTGATTGTTTGAAGTTCCTAGTGAGGCCAGCCCAGTCAGTGGGGATTTATGTGACCCTTGTGATTTCCGGAACTTCATCCTATCAGCCAAGGGGCAACTAACAAGCTTTAGAGTCTAACCCTTTAAGGCCCTCTATAGTCTGGACCCAGAGGAGGCGGTCGTAGCCCTAATGAAACCAGTCACAAGAACGGTATAACTCGTCCTCTCTAAATCAATGTGCTGGATTTCGCAACCGAGGCTGTATCAAGGCAGGATCATACCGTAATTAACTGGTATGGATTATGATTGAGCGAATGAATGTTTTGCTCACCTTATTATTCATGTTCGAAACTGCTTAGGTTATAGTGTAAAGAAATGCATTTTCTTAATTTGTATTTCAGAGAGTTTGATCGGCAAAAGTAGGCTAGTATGATACAGCCATATGATTGGTGACATCTCCTTATACTACTACACATATGTTATCCATAAAAATACGGGAAGAGCGATTTCTACGAAAAGAGGTAGAAAAGAGGGGTTTCTTTAGGTAGAAAAGAGGGGTTTCTTTGTCTCACATCTTCTCGGAATTTGTTGTTTTACAAACCGCTTTACTCATCTGTAGAGTTCTGTCCACCCTCTCTGGGGGACATCGTATTTGTGGTTTGTGAAGGTATCTGGGGTGGAAATGTGATTTTGAAGCCTTTTTTAAATTGGGATCTACACACTCTATTTATAGCCTGGGAAAGCCCCTGTGAAATACTACGGCATTTCCCATAAGCTACTATGGTACCTCCCTTCCAGGGGTACCCGACTACACGCAGAGGAGTGGGAGAGGGTGGGGATATTGGAGTGGGGGAGGGGAGGGAGAAGGTGTAGGAGGGGAGAGTGAAGAAAAGGGAGAGGGTGGAGAAATAGGAGAGGGGAGGGGGAGGGCAAGGAAAGGGGGAAGGAAAAGAGGGGAGGGAGAAGATGTAGGAGAAGGGAGAGAGGGAGGGAGAGAAAGCGAGTAGGGGGAGCATGAGGAAGAGGGGAGGGAGAGGGGGGATCGCAGATGGGGTTAGGAGAGAAAACAGGCGGAGGGAAAAGAGGGAGAGGGGGTAGTGTGGGGAGAGAGGGGGACCGTCCGAAGGACGGGTACTTTGCTAGTACCTTTATAAACTCACTTGAACTTGCTTGTGAAATACACACTATATTACACTGCTTGAATATTAAATATCACATGGGTGTACACGATCTATAATTAGACCACTGATACATTGATTGACTTCAATGTTTTGTGCTCAGTAGAAAAGTCTATTACTATGCGACATAACTATAGATAACTTTTTATAGCAATAGTTATGGATTCCAAGATACAGTATCACATGAATGACGCAAAGAGTTCAGGCTTGTTCTCTTATTTAATCTCCTCTTCCACCCCTCCAATACTCCCAGCAACTTTACTGGCCTGGCCTCTATCTTCCCGAGAGGGGGGGGGGGGGGGAGGGGGCGTGAGGGAGAGGAGAGGGGGAATGATGACTATCCAACATATCAGTACAATATACACGTAATACCAAGATCTAATCTCATTCTACAAATGAATATGGGGTGTGGTACAGAGCAATAAATGAGGGAAGGAGCTTCTTCTTGATTCACACTTTGAATTGAACTAGGGAGGAGGACCAGAAGGTGGAAGGACAAAGAAGATTGAGAGGGAGAGAGAGAGACGATGGAGATATTTTGTTCGATCTACTCACTAGGGAGAGCTAGGGAGGAGGAGATAGAAGAGGGGGAGGAGGTAGGAGGAAGAAGAAAAACGAGAAAGAAATAAAGAATGAAAGAGAGAGAGAAGGAACAACTGGTGCACCAATTATGTTGTGCAGTAAAAACAAATCGATCTCCTATTAGAAAGGGATGATCTGTTACAAAATGAGCTTGCATCTCAGTTTGATAATGTTGTATCAAGCTACAAAGTCTATTTTACTGAAAGGTGGAAGTACTGAGAGGGGAAGAGAGAGAGAAAGGGTGCATGTATACCAATGCATCAATGCATCTTCAATGCATCTTAAGGTAATTGGGAATTTAAGGCCAAAGCCTTCAACTCTTCAATTTCTTGGCCATCAAGTATACCCATAGCACCTACATTTGCCTGGATGTCTTCCCTCTCTTGCTCTCTTCTAGACTCTTCACGACAACCGCTTTTGAAAAACCCGGTTATCACGGTCGGACGCTATAGAAGGAGAAACGAGAATTACTGCTGTCTTTGCAGACATGATCATACTCCTCTGCGTATTTTACCTGCAATGATGACAATCTAAAGACGTTTTTCTCGCAATTTTGGCCGGAATCGGTACATCAATACTGTACATAGACGACAGTAGGGTCAGGTATAGCTCGAAACATTGCCTTGGGAAGATTCGAAACGACAGCCATTGCCGCGAAATATATCAACAAGTGCTGAAAATGGTGTCTCCCAATACCGCCGCAAGCACCACTGTATAGCGGGAAAACCCCCCATCTTCCTAAGCTATGAATTTAAATGTTGCTGTCATATTCAAGGTAGAAAATCTGCGATTATTACATTAAAAACCTAACGAAATATAGATTCTTCTGCTAGAATCTAAACGTCTGCAGGTGCGTTATGGCAGAGCCATAAAGTCAACTGCAGACCTTGGATAAACGCCTGACAACTTGAACTTGTGTGCTGTGTAGAAAGAGTTTAATAGCCGGGAATCTCCTGGCTGGTTTGCGAAGGCCGTTTTTGCGATGATCCTTTATATTCAAATATAAAAACAATCTAAAAGCGTTCAGATCTGGTGAAATATAACCAATTTACTTCCTACAAATAAATACCTTGCTGCGGTTACTTTCTAGACTCTTCGTGACAACTGCTTTTGAAAAAAAGCTGCCTTCAGCAGAATAACTACCCACAGAATCGTCATACTCGTCAACGGGTCCAACGCAATAAGGTCTACAGAAATGATACTTCTCCCCCTCTTTGCCCCATGATCGTGCTCATCCGCATATTCTACCTACAATGATGACAATCTTAAGACGTTTTCCTCGCAATTTTGGCCGGAATAGATATGTCAATACTGTACATAAACGTTGCTAGGGTCAGATATAGCTCGATACATTGTCCTGGGAAGATTCAAACTGACGGTCATTGCTGCTAAATATATATAGACATAGTGTACATGCAAACTTTATAGAAGAGCCAAAACGGAACAGCCAAGAGCTGTCACATGATCTACGGCAAGGACGTCATAGCGGGAAAACCCCATCTGCCTTCCTAGGATACAAACTGTTGCTCTCTATTCCAAGGTAGAAACTCCGGGATTATTACATTAAAAAGCTAACAAAATATAGATTCTTCGGCTAAAATCTAAATGTCTGCAGCTGTCTTGCAGCCTTCCTGCAAGACTGGATGCAGACCTCGCACGGCACAACGCCTGACAACTCATAGGCTGAATGGCTATAGTTTAGTAGCGGGGAAACTCCTGGCTGGTTCGCGAGGGCCGTTTTTGGAACGATGCTTTTTTAAATATAAAAACAATATTAGACATTCAGATCTGCTGAGATATAACCAATTTCCTTCCCCCGAAATGAATATAGCCTATAGTATAGGCCTGTCTTGCAGCAGTTAACTCTCTGGATAACCAGTGCCCAAACAGATCCCTTATCAATAACAGGAGCCCCCGAACAGTCCACTACACCAGCAAGTTCCCAAACATCCAGGGCATTACTGCTGAGGTGTATGGTGGAGCACTAAGCCAGGCGGCGCTCATGTGATGCTGGTGCACCGTTCACTATAATCCATGCTGGTGCACCGTTCACTATAATCCAAACAACTCCCGACAACCAGGTGCACTGCACACACCAAACAAATAGGATGTGTGACTGAAGGTACAACTTAAACCACCTCCAACTCCACCTACACTCTGGCTACTTTTAATTTTTCAATTCAGGTTCTAACCAAATCATTAGGCCAGTGAACCATATAGGGAAGACCTCGCCACCCCTCTCCACCTACAGAACCAGCACAACAACAATTTGTGGTGATGCCTGGTGGTGGGAGGGGGAGAAGTGGAAGAGAAAAATATCCTAATTATCGTTACAATATAATACCAAGATCTAATTCACATTCATCTTATTTTACTAATGAAAGAGGAGGAGGAAGAAAAGTAAAATACAATTATCTGTGGTATAGTAATTATCGGCTATAGGATTTTAGAGATAATCTTGACGAAAGTGTTACTTACTGTTTATGGTAAGTTCACGGGCTGTGATGCAAAACTGTTCCGAATCAGAGGTGGCCGAACAGCGCGTTGGTACGGGTGGATTATCTTCACAATCTTTACTAGTTCTCGAATCACACTTGGAACACATGATCGCCTCAGGAACAACTGGAAATAAATTGAAAGCTATTAGCGGTCAAGTTTTGAATAAAATAATAAACTCCGCCAAAAAGAATTATTTGCAATATATTACGAGTATTACGAAGGATTTGTCATTTGTTGTGAGGACACCCGAACTCGTTTATGCATATAATCTTATTGTTGTCCATCCTAGAAAGGAAAATCCCAAACGCGCTTTATAGTGTTCAATTATCACGCAAAGATTATTCAAACCCAATTCATTACCATTTTATAAGACAGTGAGTGAATCAGTTGCCCACAATCCTGATCAATACTTTGCTAGTGAGGCTTAATTGTTAATCCAGCGAAAGGAAGGGAATTATGCCTTCAATCATACCTCTGATATCTTGGGATACTACTCACTAATTAGGGAAGATTGAATACGAATTCGACTAATCATTAGGCAAATCTGCGGTGATGGGTGGTGAATTTTCGATGAAGATCCAGGAATACCATCGGCTAGGATCGAGTGTAATTATTGCGGTATGATGTTAGATTATAAATGTCTTATTAGCCTGAATGATGTATCATTCAGTGTGCCAGAAGTTGGCCAATGCCCTTAGTCCATATGTCAGTGAGGAACAATGTAATTTGCGCTGGCCCTGCAACACCAAGTCTCATTACTTCCTAAATTTACTGTTCTATTGCAATCCTACATTTTGTGATTAAGTTGAATGTCTATGTTGTGAGAAACAACAGGGTTTGAATAATTGATTATGTGATCCTTCTGTCCACATAACAAAGGCTAATATTGCACATAGCACAATATTTCTGAATAATGAAAAGACAACACTGCGGAACAAAATGCACTTTGTCTTAACCGCCGCGTCCACACCGAACAAAGTAAAACGGAAATATTGTCGGGCCGGGGCAGCAAGACATTGCAATTTATCTATTTTATACTATTTAGACTATCTCTTCCCATTTTATACTGAAATATGCAACTCCACACAGACCCATTTGCCTCGTACGTTACGTTTAACGATACCCAAGAGATCCATTTTACGCACCATATGTCACTGATTACAGTTCCACAAATGGATGCCGATCTCAAGCAAGAGCCAACATCATAATTATCTAAATTCGAGCTGTTCCCTTGAAGTAAACAACTTGCACATCTCAAAATTCCTTTTGTAAAAGTTCAAGATGTTTCTGCTTAAATTCGTATTAAACCGTAAACATTTCTGAAACTCAGATGGATGTTTCTCAACACTAAATCACGATGTGATATATATATTCGCATAATGTGGACCCATATTTAGAGGGCACTGGGGCCTAGGAATGATAAAAGTAGCTGCATCCTTTTATGGGGTATATTAATGAATATGTATATAAATACACCAACGAGCCTGACCAGGACGGTACACATGATATGCCCTATTGCTGTGATCCTCAGGCCACCTGTACGGACAGAACAGTGTGAGAAGCTGTGTTGGATGGTAGAAAAACCAGCGGAGGAAGAAAATTTCAGGTTCTTTTTCTTCAAGCAAATAAATAAATAGGGTCTAATAAGCACCCACACGAAGAAGGAAGCTCCTCTTATGACTCATTATTTAAAGTGTTGTATTTATATATACCACCCCCTTTGTATAATCATAACCACTGCTTTATCTTGACAACTATACGAAGGCATGCAGGCAGTCGGACAAGGTTGGGAATCGCTGTGAATGAATACAAACTAATTGCATCTGGGACTCACCATCCATTGAATATAGCATATTGATATAGCTATCATTTAATTTCTAACAGAAGGAATGTCTTCAATGATCATACCCCAGCCGATGGTTACAGTGGGAATTTAGATGCCATCTCTTGTTTATCATAGTTAATTATACTTCTATACCCACAGTCATTTTTCTTTTTCATATTCTTTTAGAAAGTGGTATAGTTATTAGAAGGAGCGCTTCCAACAATAGGGACAGATTTGCTCCATGACTGATAGCACTGTGGGATGAAGATTGGAAAATTGATGATGTATGTAAGTAAGAGAAGTCAATTAAGCTACTCTGTAGGAGCATTATTGCTTTGTCATCTCCCCCAATTAGAGCAAATTAAAATGAATGATACACAAGAATGCCTTTGCACTTTTTATCCTATTGTAATATTCACACGTAATTGACTGAACACCAGGGTAAACTATAAAGTTTACGTCTTTGGGGATAATTTGGAACGGTACCTTCTAATTTTCAGAATGAAACTTCGACGTTAAGAATCTAATATTTTCTAAAGCAGAATTATTGATTCATTTCCTCAAATAATGTAGGAGCTGTACGATCGTAAATTTGACAGGAGTGGCGTAACAATGTAAAAATACAAATATGTTCTTATACAAGGCAACCAACAAACCGACAATCGGTCACCCCTAGGTGACCGACAATCGGTGACCAAATGAGCAATTTTTGTTGTGCATGTAAATTACCGGGGACCGACAATCGGTACCCTGCCATTGTCGGTCACTGTTGTTGGTCCCCCTGTGTCCCCTTTGTCGGTCGTCATTTGTCGGCCATTTGCCTTGTATGTGGAAGCCCCATTTAACGATGTAAAAATACAAATATGTTCTTGTGATTTACAATCGCATGGAATCCGATTATTTTGTTTTGTTTTTGGAAAAGAAAATATTAAGCCAACAGAAAATGTGTGTACATAATTAATATGCTTCTCTTTGACGCCAGTAAGTGAAACTACTTTAACAATCATACGAATCCCTTTATTTACATGAATATGGCTATTTTTGAAAGGCAACACAAGAGAATAAGGTGTTTGGGAACAAAGAAGATCGTTGTTTTTTGACAACGCAGGATTCGACGAATGAACACGATATAAAAATATGATGGATTTCTCTTACTGAGCAAGCTAGCTTCTTTTTACCAGAACAATCCATACTGTTGTTCCCAGATCTTATCAAAAGCAATTCATGGTATGGAACCTGTTTGAGATGTAAGGAATATACTCTGATGATGAAATGTTAGAACATGGGGGTTTAATATGATGTCAAGTATAGGTTGCTTTAGGATGTTACCCAAGGCAGTAAGGTAATCAATACCAACCTGATAAACATCTTGAATATTGATGCAACCTTTATGTCCCTTTACGGGACTGCAGCTCTTTGACTCCTCATGCAGTCTACTGCCCCTTTCTCTCTCACAAACAACAAAATTGATGATAAAATACCTGCTCTCAGTCCCATCCCATTCTTACTAACCATTTTGTCCACTCCATAATGATAGTATTCCATGTGCTGAGAGCTTTCCCACAATCTCTCTCTTCTGGGGCATTTAGCCGAATCAAAGGTTCAGATTATTGCCCTTTCACAGTTCCCTGTCTTTCTTTCCCACAAAAGTTCCCCCTGTCTGGACCTCTATATTACTGCCCACAAACAGACTGGGGTTAATGGTGTTTTACAACAGGTGACAGGTGAGTTACAAACAAGCAATGCACAGTGTACAATAAAACTTATAATTGTAGGGGCTCGCCTATCATCATCCTCATTGCACAACTCCACCACGTGGCAGTGTGAGGCGGGAAGCAACACCTCACCTCCTGGCTAGTTCCGACAGGTGGTGCCAAGACACCACCGTCGTCACAATTACTGAAGACATCGGCCGTCGGACAGCAGGCGGACCAAACCAAAATCCGCAAGGAAGCCTCTTGAAGACTCTGCTTGTAACTTAAATAGATGGAATCTAGCACGGGTTTGGTCTGTCGAAGGGTTAAGGGTGGTCTCCACTGGCTGCCGCAAGCTCTGCGGTAAGCTCTGCGGTAAGCCTTGCGATGGTGCTGTGATGGTGAGAAGTGGCGAGGTCCTGCCTATATGGCCAGTGATCCATGTAGATAGGACCTTGTCATCCCTCTCCACCTACAGAACCAGCACAAACCATCACAAGGCTTACCGCAGAGCTTACCGCAGCCAGTGGAGACCACCCTTTATGCATCGAGGTTGCGGGGGAGACTGAGGGGCGGAGCACAGCGTAGCGTAGCCCCTCGGTCTTCCGCCGCAGTTCTTTCCTATAGCTACATAGGCCTACATCCTAGCCATCTCCTAGCCATCTCAGACAACCGAGTATATTAGCACTGGCAGTGTATACTAGGTTGACTAACCGATTCCTATTAAACTATATGTCCTTAATCTATAACTTTTTGCAATGCTTACGGTACATTCTTGGGAGAGGATGTGCAAAATACACAGAGAACTGCTAGGTTTATTATCTGCATATCTGTGCCAGAATCTTTTCGATATTGGAACATAGCATGCCGACTTGTTGATGTCTCATTGCGCATACCCCAAAGTATGTAAATGAGCAAAAAAACTAGGTCAGGGTTTAGGTCACGGTTATAACGGTAGGGCACGAGGGGTAAATGTATGGGCCTGTTGTAACCTCTCTCAGTTGTTGTTTTTTGCCATTTCATTCAGGGGAAACAGAATGGCTCACTCGCCGGATTAATTAAGGATACAAAGCTCCATCGGGATTGATTGAGCGTTCGATCTCCACAAATTAGGCACTTTAAACTGCCTGGACATCATCTCGGCTAATGGACAACCTACTAGAATGATAGGGTAGACCTAGATGCCTAAATACCACTTAATATGTGTAACAACGTAAACAACGTTAATATACTATAGTGATATTAAGAAATGTTGAAAACTAAGATTATATAAGAAAAAATCACTTCTCTGTATTTGAACTTATCTGGGTTTTGTTTTTGTTTGTTCATTATAGGCCGATGTAACATTCAATAGTTTACATACATATTTTCAAATGACAAGTTGGAGATACGACAGTAATATTTCCAATAGGACGTCAAAAGAGATGGTTAGGATATCTTTATAGGATGGCTTGTCTAAACCGATTCAGACAATCTATTGAATAATTTATCAAAAGTGCTTCTGACTATACATATGTAATAGTTCGTCCGTAGAACAAAACGAGTCAGTATTCACAGGCTGCGTTCAACTCACTTGCTGAAGAAGGGGGAAAGTTCTTTCCCAAACGTCCTATGAATGTCATTCTTTAGATTCGCCACAGAAGAAAATGTACAAAAGACCTAAGTTATAAGCCTATCGGGAGCAACATACATTCTCAAGTTAGGAGAAAGCCAAGGAAGCTCGAGGCTCTGAACATGCAGTATCAAGCGAGGTGCACACTTGTTATGATCACGAACCTAGCCCTGGATAGGGCAATAAACACGAAAAAGTGTCCAGAGATGCTGATTCCACCTATAAATAAATGTGATATTGGAGGGATGAAACGCTTCTCTTTGTTTATCTTGCTAAATATTCAAATGGTGGGCATATTAGCCCCACTGTATATATAGAGAATCTCACCTGTTGGACTTAGCGTTCCCGATTGGCCTTAAGGAAGAGAACATCGATACAAAAAATATTACTCTAAGAAATCACATGGGCAAGAACATTCTAAAAACTATCACTCCTAGAACCGACAAAATAAAAAGATAAATTGTTGTAAAAATAGGAAAGATTTTAGGACCTTCCTGAGCACTGTGTTCCTCAAGGAGGTTTGGGATGGGATTGTTTGATTGGGCCATTAATGCCAGAAGCATTGATATTTCTACCTTATATCGTACTTATTATATGTACTTATCATATGTATTTCTGTACTGCTGGTACAAGTGACATTGTCACAAAATCGTCATCTTCAGGCACATAAAGCCAAATCCAAAGTGCAAATCTACAAATTTAAGGATATAGTTTTAGACATTGCAAAAATGCTTTTCAAATGATTCGAGAGATAATGTTAATAAACATTTTATAATAATGAAGCTTTCGCAGTCTTCCACGCCATTGTCAGCAAGGTCGTAATAATGTATGTTCATATATAGAAACATTCTTTCTCTACCATTTGAGAAAGTGGTTGCTCGTTCTCTGCTGCAACAAATGATTTATCGGAGTTACTACATCCTAATTGCTGGAAATAGAGAATATGTCTTATGCAACATACATCATAACGATATGAAAGATCACCAGTTTATCGTCAGCCTTTCCCGCTGAGACGATCATTAAATCCTATGGAAATGATAGAGTAGTTTCAATTATCTCAGCAACGGATTGATTAGAAATAGGGTAATGACTGGTATGGACGCAACCTGGCTAAGCACTCATATACAGACGGACCATCATTGAATTGTTCATTCGTTATTCGGCACCTTAAAGTATCTATCTTCAGGCTGCCCTTCTAAAGTCCAATCTTCACTCATCGTCGTCGGTGTCCATTATGTGTACAAAGGGTGTGTGTAATTATAATATCTATACTAGAACTAGTATAACCGCTTTAGGCTACGTAACGTTATGTACGATTCGAAGCCAATGGAATAATTACGAATACCACGTTGAGAACCCCCCTTGTAGAATATTATCTACACATAATATAAATATTTCGGGAATGAAACATAATATATATGTTCATTCGTGATTTGATGACCGGGGGAAATCTTAAAGCTGAAGGAGCATATCCATGTATTGAGGGGCATTTCCTTATACTACTTACATTGTGGTTTTCAGTCTTTCGTGGAAGCAACTTTTTATAATGATTAGGGGTCTTGTACCAACTGATTATACGAGGTCGCGTTGCACAGGACGTTACCTCTAACACCTCCTTGAGACAGGTCTTATAATTTGTTGATCGTAAACAAGAAAATAAAGGGTGGTTCCACAGGAAACCACCTTCTGAACAATAAGCTAGCCTTGGAGACCAGCTTTCAGTGGTTAGAAATAGAAATAAATGTGACGAAATGGGTCAAAACCACCTGCAACTTGAGTCGATTTACTTTGTAAGAAAAAGGTGAATCTGGTGCAACAAAACCATGATCATAATACATGGTTTGTTCATGGTTTGGAAAAAAGGAATTATATTTTGGCACCGATTTATTATTTTACCAAGAAATAAATATAACTATTCGATCCAATTTGATGATTATTAGTTTTTCTGTTGTATAAAATCTAACAGCGTGTGTGTTAACGCAATCTGCGATCTCAGTGATATTGACAGATATTATCCATGCGTTGAGCAACCCATAATAGTCCCACACAAGCAGGCTCAAGAGGAAGAATAAAGCTAAAAGGACAACTGGAACTGCCACTGGTCTAATCAAACTTAGATGTCACCCAGTACATAAAAACCCAATCATTTCCCAGCAACTAAGGCATTTATTTCACATTATTCAATTTCCTGGTCGTGCATGGTAAATATTGAAACGGAGGACTGCTGCTGTGTTATTGGATTTACGATTGTGTGGTCGATTTATTATTTTCCTCAAAACGCATATAAATCTGGACGAGAGCGAAAGAATGGCATGAGTACATATAAATATTTCTTTTCATTTCCTTCGTTCAGAAGGGAGGAAATACAGCTGATCTTCTAAAATCTCTCAATATCTTGACCCTATTTTATAAAAAGAAAACATGGGGACGACAACATAATTATTAGACTGGCTGTTGACAACATATTTGACTGGCTGTTAAAGCCATTGAGTCGGGGTTATCTATTCTTCTATAGAGATTGGTATAGGATAGATTATCATTAGAAAGGTTACTGTTGACACTGATGCTTCTTAACAGGACTGAGCTTCCTGTCATGTTTAACTCACCTTATGTTATTGAAGGTAGCACTACCTATCTTATCCCTTAAAATAAAGAAGCCTTTCATTCAGATAATCAATGCAAACATAGTTCAAGTGCAAACCGAGTGTCAGTTGCCGCTTTTGCATTTGATGCAGATTTGTTTCAACATGTTTCAATAAACTGGTCATTTGGACATCCGAAGCCCCCACTTGTACTTAATTTTTCCGCGTTATTGTAAACCAGTATCGGTAAGTTTCATATGAAGCTGGAGCTCAATTAGGCTGGAGACTAAACTTTTACATTTTTAAATGGGGAGAAGAGACTTCAAACTACTGTTGTGCCTTATTTTTCTCTTGATTTCTCTTGATACGACATGTGTCACGGCTTATCGGGGCATCAGCGATTTAGATTTTCAAATTATAAGCTCCATCATTGTAACATTCTAAATGTGTTTGTTGACTTTAGAACCTGCCACCTGAATCCACCAAACCGTGCTGGAGACAATATATAACCACTCTGCTAGAGTGGATGAAAAACATATACAACTTGAATTAACGACAGGGCTATGTCATATAAACTAGTGAGACATTAAGTGAAGCGGTAATGGGATAATATCGGGGTCTGGGATGGAAAGATTAGGAATGCTTAAAGGATCTGCCCTACTCCCGTGAATTAGATTATAAAACTTGTCGCTGACCAGTATCTGTCCTGTATTAAGTTTAAAGTTTCATTAATAATGAAAACAAAATTATGAAGGCTTCATGTTGAAACGAATCGCGCAACCGAGTCAATAATTAGTTATAATAACTGAAGATTGAGGGCCACCTAATATAATTTTTGGCAAGGAATCAAGTTTTGTGTAAATCAGTTCTTGTTGAATTAACCGAATTCCCTTTCGCCGAATTTCGGTTATTAAGTACAATATAAAATAAAGAATGGTTGGATGAACAAGAATACGTTCTGAGGACTTCCGGTTTGACAGAAGAGAAGAAGTTGGTAGGGACATAGTTCTGAATGGAGAAGAAACGCTCAGGCTTCAAGGTTAGACTATATTCTGATAGATGACTCATTAAGATCGTTCGCAATTAAACAAGAAAGCGTTGAGTGTGAGCAGTCTGATCACTATTTAATAAAAAATAGAGCTCCGAATTGGTATGTCTCAGAGAGGACCCGAATTCTGGAAAATGAATTGCACCCTACTAAATGATGAAAGGTATAAACTAACCGATACTGTAAACAATTCTGGTATAAAAAGCTATGCCCAATTATGGGAATTTCTCAAATTCACCGCAAAGACGGAGTCTATTAGCTACTCGAAAAACAGGGCTAGAGAAAAGAGAAAGCATGAAGATGATTTAAAAATGAGATTACTATGTATTGGCGAGTCGCCAGAGTTGAACGATCACTTAATTATGGAGAGAAATAATATCAGAGATGAATTAAAAATGTATGGTTAGAGAGAGCGCAAGGAGCCTTAGCCAGAAGCAGAGCCAAATGGCTCGCGGAAGGCGAAAGGCCAACAAAATATTTCTTGAATCTTGATAAAAGAAATTTGAATAAGAAATGTATTTCCCACCTTATTGTTGACGGACGAGAGATCAGAAACAGAAAGGAGATCCTTAATGCAAAAAAATCGTTTTATGAAGCTCTATACAGCAAGGCCGAAGAAAATGAACAAAGCCAGGACATATTTAGAGACTCAGTGAAACCCTCCGAAACATGCTCTGAAGACGACAGAGTAGGACTTAGTAGAAAATTTAGCGATGACGAGATATGGAAAGTCATGGAATCCTTTAAAAAAAACAAGTCTCCTGGCTCGGACGGTCTATCTATTGAGTTTTATAGATGTTTTTGGTCAATTCTTGGCCCAATCTTCAAAAATGCTATATCTGAATTCTTAGAGCAGAAATCCTTATCTCCTGAAATGTACAGAGGCATAATATCGGTAATACCCAAAAAAGATTGCGATCTGAGGATGATAAAAAAAAAACTGGCGTCCTATTACATTGCTCAACACTGACTATAGAGTAATTTCCAAAACTTTAGCCGAAAGGGTAAAAAGATGCTTCTGTAAATTAATAAACGAAGATCAGGTGGGATTTGTGCAGGGAAGATATATTGGAACTGCCATAAGAAGGATCGAAGATACAGTATGCCATTTGGAAAAAACAGGAAACAGTGGTCTTATTGTTTCACTAGATTTCCAGAAAGCTTATGACTCAGTGTCATGGTCCTTTCTCATTAAGTGTTTAAAAGATGTGAATATTGATGAAGAGTATATTGAGTGGATTCAAATATTGTTACAAGGATCCAATCATGTGTTATAAATAACGGATATTCATCCGAATGGTTTCCTACTGGTAGAGGCGTAAAACAAGGCGATCCCATTTCGTCCTGGTTGTTCACGATCGGCAGACTACTGAGTGTGAAGGTATCTTTATCAACTGTACCGAAAACAAAGTAGTACAATTTGCTGACGACCTAACTATTTTAGCAAAAACAGAGAACGATATGTGTGTTATGCTAAAAATTATTGAGGACTTCGGTTCTGTGTCTGGTTTGAAACTTAACATTAAAAAAACGCAATGTTTCAATGTAGGTGATATAATGTTATATGAACAACTATCTAGAGATATAAGCTGGGTAAAGGAGATGAAAACGTACCCGTATAACAAAGAAGAACAAAACAAACTTAACTTTGAACCCATATTGGAGAAAGCCAGTAGATGTATCTCGCACTGGCAAAAGCACGATATCTCCATCAAACGGAGAGTGTTGGTTGCAAATGTATTGATATTACCTTTATTCATGTACACAACGAACATGATCAGTATAGAAGAACATTATATTGTCTCTTTTCAAAAAAAGATCGAAAAATTTATTTGGAGAAATGGAAAGATAATGGTTGCCAGAAAATGTCTTTGTCAAAAAGCTGAAGCGGGAGGCTTAATCCTCCCGGATGTTAAATCCAGAGTATTGACAATGAAAATTATGTGGATTAAAAGAATATTAGAAGAAAAAGAGGCTTAGTGGACAGCATATGAAAGATCTCACACCCAAGATGATGTATTTACAACTTTCAGATAAATTTTGGGAATTTTGGATAACAGTTTTCTGAATATTGAAAACAAAATTGTCAAATGGAACGAGTGGAAAAAGAAGGGTTTAGGTAATATCAACGACATCGTCATAAATGACAAGGTTAAATCCATCGAAGTATTTTGGAACAAAAGCCAAATCAAAATTAATTTTGTGGACAAGTTCCAAATAAGGGATATTATGCCTAGAAAATGGTCGGTGTTATTGAAGGGGGGCAAAGAAATCAACTTCAAACCCGAATTGTTGTGTAAGTTCAAGGATAAAAGCGTTAATATTCTAAATACAAGATCTAACAAAATTTATGATGCTGTTAGAAGCGTTTACCTTGGCAATGAGGAACGCAATGCAAAATGGAATGAAATGTTCGGGCAAAAGGTATTGATATATCTAGAATAGAACCCAGAGAATGGTACAGAATTCCATGTACCTGTTCCAGAATGTAAGACTGCAAGCCTTTCAGTTCTGAGTTAATGTTAATAGAATTATTGTATGCAACAATTACTAAAAAAACTTTGGAATTAAACTCTCCAAAATGTGTAGTTACTGCAAAGAAACGGATGATATTTTCCATTTTGTCATAGATTGTGAAAGAGCCAATAACTTTTGGCATACTCTGGTAAGATGGGCCAGTCAGAACAGATGGCTTGACTGTGAGATCGTAGACGACATCAACGCGGCTCACATTTTACTTGGTATTCCCTCGCAAGAGACCAAACATAGAAGGTTGAATTACATTATACTAAAAGCCAAATTTTGTATATACTATAGCAAGAACAGCATAGTATCGCGTATGAGAGGGGCTTTATTCTTCGAGAATGGCCGAAAACTACGAGGCCATAGGCCGAGTTGTTTTTCGGCCATACAAGGAGAATATAGGCCCCCGAAGACGCGATACTGTGCTATTCTTGCTTTTATTCCATGATTCTTAACTTATTACAACTTTATTTGATTTATTTCATCAAATTGTGTTGTCCGCATAGCTCACCGATAGTCTCGAACGGTCATGACGTCACTATACAATACAGGGAGTTTATATTGTCCACCTTATGAGCGGCAAGTATATCGATTATATTGTATGCTCACGGCCAAATCCTGGAATAAAGAACCAGGTTGTTCCAGGACAACAGGATATGCTTTTTTGAATTCCTGAGGGAGGTTAAAATAGCTCTAAGAGCATTAAAAGATTGTAGCCATTATACCCCTGCCAGCGATAGAGAATTCAAGCTGTGGGAGGGTTTTTACGAAGAGTTGTAAACCACACTGGTTACCCTTTGTTTTGCACATATTATATTTTTCTTCAGTGTACAGGATCGACAACAACAACACATAATAACGTCTGCAAGGTTTTATTCTGGTCAGATATAGAAAAATGCTTGTACAACTTTTAATCCAACCAGAGTCGGAGTCGGAGTATTTGCTTTATTATCTTATGATTCTTAAGACAGAATCGCTGTTAGAACTGTTATTGCTTCATACTGCTGACTAAGTCTACCTTTGAAATAAAGACCTGGTGTAGGGGGAAAAAAAGAAAAAAGAATACGTTCTGATTGTGACAGAACAGATAGTTATTTAACACGGAACAGGACAAAATGAAGGTCTCTTATTACTGCATGTTAATTACTGCATGCATGTATCACCTCTGGTTTCACTTTAATTATGCCATACGCAGAGATAGTGTTTATTGCTTAAAGGCTCTAGAGTCTGGGTCTGATTCAGACCCTTTAAGTAATGCTGCTTTAAGTATACACTAGCAAATACCCGTGCTTCGCATGGGATTTGCTAGTGGGACAGTGGGGCCCACATCTTCCCACTCTCCTTGTTCCCTCTTCAACCATCATTCTCTTTCAAGTTGTCTCTGTAAGTTAGTATCTGTATTAACATTCATACCTCAAATGGAACCCTGTTAAGATGTTTTTTGTCACTGTTGTATTGTTGTTGCCTCCCATTTCCTCCCCCACCCCTCTCTCCCCCCCACCCCCCTTCCCCTCCCCCTTCCCCTCACCCCTTACCCCCTTCCCCTCCCCCTTACCCCCTTCCCCTCCCCCTTCCCTGCCCTCCTTCCCCTCCCTCCGCCCCTCTCCCCCTTCCCTCCCACCTCCCCTACCCCGCCCCCCTCCCTCCACCCCATATACCTCAAATGGAACCCTGTTAAGATGTTTTTTTGCCTCCCATTGCCTCTCCCCCTGCCCCCACAACGGACATTTCCTGAGTTCCTTTTGGTGGAAATATGGCGAAATATATCAATTCCTGTCCCATAGTGAAGCAATGACATGCCGTGGTACCTGTCCATGACGCCATGCTTTGGGTGACCCAGAAACCTGATGTAGGGGCACTGATAGGTTTGTTTTCAGGCAGCACTGGGGGCCCTGGATGGGGGTGCTCAATGTAAACCCATTTCTAACCCCTTTCCAACCCTAATTTGTTAATGAAACATAGTGGAATGGCTCGGCACCATTTTTGGCAATGTGCATGTGAAATATAATGGAGATCTGGCCAGCGGTTTCAGAGAAGATAGCAGTTTAAGCCTCAAAACCCTTATTTTTATTAATATAGAGATAGATTTCACATGACGTCACCTGGGTCGCTGGGGAATCCTACTGCCACCATGTCTGGGGTCAACGCTATCCTTGCCATCTACGGCGTGGTTAGCAAAACAAAGTTGATAAACCTCACAAGAGTGGCTACTTGGGTAATACTACACTAATGGAAGATTATCTAACCTATCAAGAAGGTATTGTTGAAGCACATTAAAACCAGGAAATGATAGCTTGACCATCAGTGCAATCTTGATATGAATAAATCATGTGTGTTGTTCCTGAGAACCGTTGTCTTGAAGTTCGAGACACCTGTGTTACCTGTTAATGTCTGTGACTAGCTGGCCTTCATAATTCATTTCATCATCCTCTCGATGTTATGTTAGGGGACTTTAAATAGATCATTTGGCATATTCATCCCATTGGACCTGGAGTGAACACCTGTCTTTTACAAAATGTATAATTTGGAATGCGTTGATCGGAAACAGGTGAGTCATTTGCCTAATGCGTATTTCCTCTTTACCAACAAAAGGTGCCACTGGCCTTCACTAATGAATCTCTTTATATTAGGCCCTAAGGAGGCAGGGATTATGCACCAACCCACATATCATAAAGCCCTTTATTTGTAAATGTATTGTAAACGGACACCATTAGGCCTGAGTTACTCCTTTTAATTAGGGCAATTGTACCATTTTAGATAGCCTCATTAGCTATTAGCACTCCTGGAGGGACCCATAGAGCACCCAAGGAAGGGTAGGAGACATCGGACAGACAGGCAGGGTGCACATGGGGATCTAAGTGGGTCAGACCCAGAAATAGGACACCTGTTAATTCAGCCCTTTAGGATCATTTTCTAATA
This sequence comes from Sthenelais limicola, assembly GCA_942159475.1. Classification (NCBI taxonomy): domain Eukaryota; kingdom Metazoa; phylum Annelida; class Polychaeta; order Phyllodocida; family Sigalionidae; genus Sthenelais; species Sthenelais limicola. Next base: position 106,083,219 of record OW804096.1, on the reverse strand, counting down.
TATAACCAGGATATTGGGACCATTTTCTAGTATAGACCTTTCGGCCAACCAGAGCAATAGGATCATTTAAGCAACCCCTCCCCACCAATTGCTGTAGTTGGGATCATTTTCCTATACAACCCTTTTTACCCAACCAGAACTTTGGGATCATTTAGTTAACCCCCTTCTACCAATAGCAAGCATTGGGATCATTCCTCTTGTTTATTCCTCGACCAATCACCTCTATTAGGCTCATAATCTAACCAGCATCTTCAAAGGGACCACTTTTCAATGTAACCTCCCCCCCTTTAGTATAAGTAGCCCTGCAGCTTGGCTGCTTAGAGGAATAGAAGTTAGGATTACTTGAGTAGCAGTCTGTTTTTGGACTTCTTGGATTATTTACCCTCAGCTTAGGATTACCCTTGGGGCCAGGTCATCTTAGACTGGGACTACCTGGAGGTATTGCCTGCACAGGAAGGGATAGGAATCACTGCCTAGGAGCCAGAGAGGGGAATTGTCTCTGAGGAAGGCTTGTGTGAACCCTTTGTGAGGAGTATCTCTAGCTATGCCTGGTCTGAAGGTGCGCCTGGACCCAACAGGTCTTTCCTGGTGGATTACTGTGTGTTATTGTTTTTTGTATGCTTTTCTGTACACTTTCCTGTATAACGCTGTGTGTTGAGGATCTATATGTGAAGTTTGCATCAGCAATAAAGAAGCAAGAGGGAGAGTATTAGTTAAGACCTGCTTTTCTGTGGATTCATTATCATCGCAGCATGCTACCAACTTAATTAATTACCATCTTATCGAGATAAGCGATCCGTTGGAACGTAGGACCCTAAATCTAAGTATCTCTGACATGGCTTCGGCGAGTATACCAGCCTGGGAAATGAGCCAACTCTACCAACTTCCAACTCGACCCCCTCCCCACGCTTATCACTGAGCCAGCGCGCTCAGCTCGTGACTCGCACATGGCGGAATCTGACTTGGAAGAGGGACCCTGGCCACCTGCTAGGACGTATGATAACCTCCCAGACCTTAACAATAACTCTAACCCCAATAGCGCCCCCCCCCCCCCCCCCTGCAGCTCCTGTGTCCGCCTCGGTGGTGGAATGATAAGGGCGTGAATGAGCGAAGAGTGTGAACAGAGGGAGCTTCCAGTTCCGGTCAACGACCTAGTAGCCGCCAAACCTGCTCCGTTTACTTTGAAGAATTAGCTAAGGTTAGGAAAAACACAAGACCTTCAAACAAGGCAAGAGTGTGTATAAGCATACAAGGATCAAACATCCACATCAAACGTTGAGAAACAGTGAAGGATCCATTAGTTATCAACCTTTTGTCCTGGGATATCGCAAGACCACAAGACAGTCGCCATCTTGCCCCAACCTCCAGGGTGGAAACCCCACAATAGCGAGCGTGCTAGGACAAACGGTAGTTCCAATAGGACTACAAGGGAATAAACAGTGTGATAAGTAACTAGGACCCACAAAAATACATAAATAACTTTTCAGCAAGTCTGTCTACTACTCGGAGGGACTCGCACTAAGGAACATTAGTTTGAAAAAGGAGAACAACCAAGCAATCGGACATAGCACAGCGGGAACACGCTGTAAGAACTCTAGACTGCGGATTTACATAAACTCTTGTTAAATAGGACTAACAGGAAGGAAATCTGTGAAAAAGGTTTGCCATCATATCATAAAAGCTCACATAGACACTGGATTGAGCAAATATCCGTTGATTTATTTACGATCGTTTAGGGCGGCAAAGTTTGACCGGAAGTTCTCATAGCGTGCAGGCGCAAACAGTCCTTCCACCCAGCTAAGCAGCTGAAGCGAACAAAATTTAAGACGAGGAAAACAAGTCTTACAGAGCAATAAACCTCGCTCAAGATAGCTAAAACTGATATTTCTTACAAAAACTCTGTATAGTGGGGAAACGAACCCACGTTGTAAGTTAGCAACCCAGATCGAAAGTTTTAACTTAGCGGAGAAGATTGGATTCCCGATCCTAGCCGCCATCTTTGAAAAGAGTGAAACACAAGCGCCATGGGCCGTACACATAAGAGAGAAGCAACAGCGTTGCATCGGGTACGAACATGGCAGCGGCAAGAGCCAAAACTACGCAAGCTACCAAGAAGCTAAGGACTATAAAACAAAATAAGGAAGCAGAAGATGACTTTCCGGAGGAATTAGAAATGGAGACGGAAAGTGCCAAGGATAAGGAGGTTGTAGAGAGTTTGAGCTCGGAATCCTCAGACGAGGAGATTGAACCAGATCTCTCAGATGCCTCGGCAGTCTATCCGCCCAAATAAGGAAAGGTGGTAGGAAAACAGATAAAATCAAAGAGAAGCAGAAAGCCTTGTTAGAAATCAAAGTAGATGCTCTAAAACAAGACATCATAAAGAGAGACAAGGACATTGGAGTTATAAGACGAAAAGCAAACAAGAATGAAACTGACGTCAAAACCCTGAAAGAGGGCGCGGTAATGAGGTCAGATAATGACTTCCAAACTCTCGTCCAGGAAGCAGAAGGAAAATGAGAAGACAAAATTCAAGCTGAGATTGAGTCTAACTCCAACAAGCTCATTTTAGAAGGTATTAAAATGGGAGACGAAGAAGAAGAGAAAAATCTAAGAGACAAGGTAGAAAACGTGTTTCAGGGAATCATGGGGGCTGTGTGTCAAGGAATAACAGAAGTTTTCCGCATGGGCACGGATGATCAGTCCCCAATTAAGGTGACCTTCGACACTAGTGACAATGCAGAGGAAGTGTGGAAGATGAGAGTTAACCTGAAAAATCAAGATTAGGTAGAAGGAAAGAAGCCTCTGTATTTAAAACAGGACCTTCCCCGAGAAACAAGGGAAAGGATACAGAGAGCGAACATTGTTGTAAAAGCCGCTAGACTCGCTGGGAAAAAAGCATACAACAACAACGGGAATGTCAAAATCAGAAGAACGACCTATGCATATAATAAGCTAGACACGCTACCCACCAAATTTACTCTTAACTTTTTATCCAAAAAAGAATCGTTACATTCTTTTGTCTTCTTCACACGGGAAAACCCACTCTCCAACCAGTACTATTCACCATTCACCCTGGAGAGAAAGTACTATCTCCACTTGGAACAATTTCTAGCATATTGGAGAGCGAGAGTGGGAAAAGACCCAGTGAAGGCCAGCTATGTGATGAATCAAGCGGACCCCTCCGCTGCGAAGCAAGTGTTAAATGAATCCAAACGAGAGGGGATATGTGAAGACTGGGAGAAGAGAAGGGCAGAGCTACTCCTAAAAGCCCTCAGAGCCAAAGCAACGCAGAACGAAGTGGTGCAACAATATCTACTAAACACGGAAGACAAGGAAATAGGAGAGGCATCCAAGAATGAGATCTGGGGCGTTGGAATGACCCTCAACCACCCCGATGTTCTCAAAACAGGTAAGTGGCTAAAGAACGGAAATCTGCTAGGAAAAACATGGGAGAAGGTGCGAGCCTCCTACCACAAAAAAACAGACATGCAGAAGCTATTCCAGCCTCAAGGAGACAACTAAATATACACAAGAACTTTTATTCCACCTTTGAAAACAATTATGCCATCACAATGATCAAAAACGAAAAAATCAATTTTATAATTTTAAATGTTAATGGTCTAAGTGGTATCGAAAGAAGAAAATCTGTCTTCTCTAAGCTAAAGCGAGAAAAGAGGAAGGTGTATTATAGGGTTGCAAGAAACCCACAGTAAAGTTGATGATTATGAGATTTGGAAATCACAATGGAAATTTAAAATGGTAGCAAGTCACGGTCGCTCTAATAGTAGAGGCGTGGCCATACTGTTTTCTGATAACATCAAATGTTCAGAGTGTACTGAAGGTAGAGACCTAAACGGTCGAATAGTGTATGTAAGAGCTAAAATTGATGATGAATTCTTCCTAATCATAAATGTATACATGCCAACAACTGTAGCCCCTGACGAGCAGGGCAAGGTACTAGCTGATGTAAGTGAAATAATTAGAAGAACGAATTTTGACCACCTAGTGTTACTAGGGGACTTTAACATAGACCTTGACCAGGGAGATAAATATAAAAACAAAGATATATTGGAAGATATGTTAGAAAATTTTGATCTAGCTGACATTTTTAAAATCAGACATGGAAGCGGATCCTTTCATACTTGGAGGCAAAATAACTCCACCTCCAGGTTAGACTATGTGTTCATAGATAATGGTATGAGAAATCGTGTAACTGATACGAAAGTAGAATTCTTCGGACTATCAGACCACAAATTGCTAAGCATTGAAGTAAGTACCCTGGTAAGAAAGAGAGAAAGTGTTATGTGGAAGCTTAATGAGAAAATTATGGAAAACCCTAACTTTATTATCATGGTCAGAGACACGATCCAAGAGGTTAACAATCTGTACAGCACGGAATGTGCTAGGGATAGATGGGATCTCTTCAAATATATTGTCAAATTGAATTCAATAACAATGGGTAAGGTCAAAGCCAAAAAACAAAGCAAAGAAGAAAGAAATTGTAAGAACAGGCTGGAGAAGCTAGACTCACAGGAAGAGATGGACGAAGAAGAATTAAATGAATTCAAACTGTTGAAAAACAAATTAGATTACTTCGAGAAATGCAAAGCCAAAGGGGCCTTGACAAGGTCAAGGGCCAATTGGCTAGTGCAGGGTGAAAGACCGTCCAAGTATTTTCTCAATTTAGAAAAGTGGAATTCAGAAAAGAAAGTTATCAAGAATCTAGTACATGAAGATATAACTATATCCGAACCCAGAGAAATACTGGCAGTAGGGAAAAACTTCTACAATGCTTTATATAAGAAAAGAGACCTGGAACACCCAGACACTCACTTATTTATGGCAGACGAAGAAGGAAGAAAAATAAATGAGCAAGAAAAGAATCACATGGACAGAGAAATCTCTGAACATGAAATCATTTCTGCATTGAAAGAAACTAAATCTGGAAAATCTCCTGGTTCGGATGGGCTAGGATCAGCATTCTATAAAGTGTGCTGGCCGGAAATTAATGTTTTATTCATGGAAATGTTAAATGAATGCTTCAATGAAGGTGAAATGTCTAAGGAGCAAACAAAAGGTCTAATAAATGTAATCCCTAAAAAGGATGTAGACTCGAGATTCATATCAAATTTGCGTCCCATAACTCTTCTAAATTCAGATTATAAATTAATATCCAAGGCAATCTCTAACAGAATGAACCCCCTATTACCAAATTTAATCAATCAGGACCAACATGGTTTTGTTAGAGGCCGATATATAGGAGAGGCGGTAAGGAAAATCGATGACACAATCTGGTGGCTGCAAGAGAAGAAGGAGTAGGGGTTTATACTCTCCCTCGACTTCTCTAAGGCTTATGATTCCATCGATTGGGGTTTTTTATTCAGAGCTTTAGAATCATACAACTTTGGCGAAAACATTATTAAATGGGTTCGCACACTTCTTAAAAACTCTAGAGCATGCTTTTGCAATAATGGACTAGCCTCGTCATGGTTTGAAATAGAGAGAGGCATGAAGCAAGGGGACCCCCTATCGTCGACATTGTTTACGTTATTACGTTAGTAGTGGAGAAACTTGCTAATAAGATAAGATCTAATGAGGAAATAGAAGGGATCACCATTGGTGACCAGCAAAATAAAATTGTACAATTTGCAGATGATTTAACCCTTATGATTAAAAATGAAAAATCTATGATAGCTTCCCTTGAAACAATTAAACACTTTTCAAGTGTAACTGGGTTGAAGCTAAATATACAAAAAACCAAAGGTTTTAACATTGGTAATATACAATGCGACAACAGTGTTTGTGACGAAATAAAATGGGTTAAGAAAATTAAAATCTTGGGTATAGTATTAGCTTACCCAAGAAAACACGAAGAGATAGTCAAAATGAATTGTAATTCCCTGAAGGAAAGTATCCAAGACATAGCAGGAACGTGGGGAAATAGAAATTTATCTATCAAAGGTAAAATTGTTATTTGCAACTCTCTTCTTATGTCAAAAATCCAATATGTTCGGTTGTGTATAAGTATTGATAATGTAACCACCCAAGCCTTCAAAAAAATATTACTCGATTTCATATGGAATGACAAGTCCTACAAAATAGGGACAAAGTGGTTAATACATGATATTGAAAGAGGAGGCTTAGGCCTCAGATCACTCCAAAATATAATCAAAGTAAATCGCGTACGTTGGGTCCAAAAAGCCTTACTAGCCCCAGAAGACAAATGGCTAAGGGTGCTAAAGGCAGTAGAAGGCTGGAGTGTTAATGACATATTCTTGTCTAGAGAAATAACAACAAAATTGCATAATGAGTTTTATAAAGAAATGTTTTCTGCATGGGCCGAGGTATATTATAACCGAAGCCCAGAGACCTCTATAGAGGTCACAAACGAAAGAATATGGAGAAATGTACATATCAAGTGTAACAAAAAAATCTGTTAACTTTAAAACATGGAAAGAGGCAGGGATAATATATGTACGAGATGTATTGACCAATGACCTACAATTTCTAACGCCTCAACAATTCGAAGAAAGGTATGACTTAAAGGTTAATTTCGTCGAAAGGCTACACATCAAGCATGCCATGCCAACAAAATGGATAGATGCGATTAACCCAGAAGAGCTAAATGATATCAATGAAGAAATATCAATTCCAATTGGTAACGCAAGAACAAATGTTTTAAAGACAAATGCAAAATCGTTGTACAAAATGTTTATTCTCAGCTGTAAGATCAATCTACCCAAGCTGGCCAAATGGTCAGACATATTAAGAATACAGGGAAATCTAGACAGAGAGGAGTATTGGAAGAAAATCTTCATATTACCCTATAAAATCACGAAAGATGTACGGCTTCAAGCCTTTCAATATAAGGTATTACATAGAAATATATGCTGTAACACACGTTTATTGAGAATAGGTGTAAAACTTAACGACGACTGCGATTTCTGTGGTCTTCGAGATGATATCATACACTTCTTTGCTAAATGCAAAAGAGTAGAGGAATTCTGGTTAGATATCAAAGATTGGGTAACCAACTTTATAGGTTTTTTTAATACTCTACAACATCCTCTTACCCCCAAAGAAATTATCTTCAGGCTAGAGGGAGATAGTAAAAAAATCAAACAGATCAACTTCATATTATTAGTTGGTAAGTCGTATGTACACAGACAGAGATTGTTTGGAAATAATAATATATCATATGACAACTTTGTACCAGAGTTCAAAACAAGGCTGTCAGGTTTAAAAGTGGCAGCAGAATACGACCCAAGCTCGAGAAAACCATTTAAGCCATGGAAGAATATCTTTAATAACCTATAACCCCAGCCTTCCAATAAGGAACGGGGGAAATAACCTAGAAAAAGTTTTGTGTAGAAAAAAATCCCTGAAAAACAGAGAAAAAATATTAAAAAGGAGAAAATACTCCAGAAAAGTTAAAGGTCCAGAGTAAAAATTAACGACATGTACTCAAAATAATCACTCTGCTAAAGTCATGTAATCTTGCTTAGAAAGAGAAAACTGTAAAGCGAAAGTCAAATTTTATATATTTTTCAACGATTTGTTCGATGTATTATTAACTTTACCTGTTATCTACATGTTTTTGTTAAATAAAGATCCGGTGTTGGACAAAAAAAAAAGAAAAAAGAGTGCGAACGGCCGACAGTATGATGGTGCTAAGAGACACAATCGTATCGTATATAGTGCAATGGGCCATGTGTTCCTATGAAAAGGTACAGGGGGGAATCCTCATTCTTCAGTGCAGCAATTGTTTTAGAAAACCTATACATTGAACCCATGAGATAAGTTCGAAAAATGAAAAGAATCAATTGGGAAATTAGAACTGCAGAGCCCCGACCAAGGCTAAATTGCATTGGAAGGGTACTAGCCAATGAAGCGTCCATATCAATAACCGTGCGCCGATCTTACTCATCTATTATATTGTGGAGATAAGTGGTTGACATATCATGGCAACAGTTTGAACCATTTCGAAGTAATAGGATATATTCTAAAGAGAGGTCAATCTGACCGGAACCTTTTAACATTGAAATGTCCCACCTTGAGGTTTTGTACTATCAGAGGACAATCATAGAAGATGGATCGTTGGACTTTCTCTTATGGACCTTATGTGGAGTCATAATACGTATATTTGCATAACTCCAAACCTAGCTAATAATAGAAATTGGATGGCAGGTCTGGGTAATTAAAATGATTATCTATTGTAAAATTTAATAAATGTAGATAAGTAAAGAGGTTTTGGTAAAAGGAAGTTTGATATAAAATTATTTGTTTACAGAAATGTTTATAATTTTTAGGTAATAGGATGCATCCGGTAAAAGTAGGTTACATATGAAAATGACCCCTTTTCTGGGAGATTCTTTAAACGTTTTCAGTAATTGATTCCGGTTCAATGTTTTAAGAAATATATTCCTGGTTTATTGGGTTGCCAGGGAATGTTGTCATGGTAATCAAATGCTAATGTTACCAAATTGATTTTATTAGAATGAAAAGAGAAAAATGTAATGCAAGTCTTGGTTATTCTTTATAAATTGATATGACGGTCCTTTCATGGACAAAGTTTGTATACATGCAGAAAAAAGATTACAATTTCCATGATCTGACATAAAAAATCTTATAATCTGTGTTTCGAAGAATCCATGGATAACGCAAGTAAAAACATTGCCAGAAACAATGCTAAATGTCTTAAACCATCTCATAGCTTGACCAATGAAACCAATGAATTAAAAAATTAAACTAAATGGTGGAGCCAATAACCCTATTCTATACCCGCATACTTCACTGAGTCTCCAAAACTGATTGATAACACTACCATGCACTAATCACAACTGGCAACTTATCACCCCGGCTTCCCCAATAATTATGGTTGACATTAAATAAACAGAGCATGAGGTTATTGCTCTTGTAAATCAAATTAATACTAAGTCCTGAGCACTCGACCAAATCCCCAATCGAGTCATTAAGGATGCATTTATTGAAATTATCCCTGGGGTAACTAAATGCCTAAATCTTTCCATCAGCCTGGAAACTTGGTACAGTGGTCCAACTTTTTAAACTATCAAAGGAGGCGATAGTACTAAAATCAATATTTACAGGCCTCTATCTTTGCTCCCAACACCAGGGGAAATAGCTGAGAAAATTGTTCATTCCAGATTACTAAACTTCAATTTGTTCTTTTACCTGGTAACTCCTATAATCTGACAATCTAGATCTGACCAGATCAACCCTCTTATCTTTTATCGACTACAGAACAGTTTTTGACCTAGTAAATCACTTGATCCGAACACAGAAGCGTAATCACCTTGGAATAAGACATAAATGTCTGAACCGGATTCTATCCTATCTCTCTATAATAGATCCCAGAGCACAGTAGTTAACAATTATAAGATCGACTGCGAAGCGTGCGGAAAGAGCATTACATGGGCAGTAGGAACATCGCATTTGCGGTAGGCTTTGGTGACTTATCAGCTTCACGTTACGGTATGTTTTAATAGAATACCTAGCAGAGCACATTGTACACCTAATACCCATTATTTCATTCTCACTCGCTCCATTTCCCTTATCACAATTAATGTATTAATAATCATAATTTACAACTCATTCTATTAATTGGTGTGTATTGCCAGTGCTAACTATATACAACTATATTCGCCGCCCATAAAAACGGCTGGTCTTCCCTTGAAAGACTACGGCTGATGAATCCTCTGGGGCTTAATCGATTATTTCCCTTGTAATAATTATGTTAAATTATAACCTGTTAACTTCAGGGAAAATCAACAGCCGTGGATCTGTGTCGTGTTTAAAGGTGTTCAAAATATATTTTGCTTGGTGAAAATTAAGGAATACAGATTCCTGTTAAAGCAAAAACCTTTGTAGCCAAATTGCGACACACATCCCCTAACCACGTTCTAAGCTTTTAATAAAAATGTCAATGCTAACAGTATTATACATGGCGTTTACTTTAACGTTGTCCTGTGCAACAGAGTATAGTGGGGTGGTTGAAGTTTTATAGGGTTATAATCTCTTCTGTAGTGGCTGGAGGTATTTTAGATGCCGGACACTATAGGGTCCATGTAAGTAGCCAGTGCTTCTGTTGGGATGCTTTATTGCATTGGCATAACACTGTGACTTATCTTATTCATTGCAGCACTAAGATTGGCCAACACTGAGGGGAACTTGGCATCGGGAATATAAAAGAGCCAATAGGAAGGGGATATATATGATCACCTCTGTATGTAACGTCAGATTATCCACTTTTTACTGATCTGTAAATTGGTAGAATGTTGGGAAAAGGTGTGGTCCCAGTTTAGGCACAGGCAAGCGTATATCTATATTATTATGTGCCAACAGCTTAAGGATGGCTTGTAAACCGAGCATATGGCTGCCGGGCTTCCACTTCTGTATTGGTCACGGGGGAGTAGATTCCACGCATATATTGACTGCATTGGCAATCGCCCCTTAGTGACATTATAAATGGATTTTTAAAGCGAAGCTAATCAAGTCTGAGTATATATATGAGGGGTTTAGATATAACGAGGTCTAAAGAAGTCAGTCCTTTGGGCAAGGTTTTTTCCCTGGGCAATGTTCCTTTATTAGATGTACAATATATGACAGATCCTTGGCATGCATCCAAGCATAAATTTGTAAATCTGATCAAAAGGATTATTATATTAGAAGGAATATCCCCTAAGGAAAAGAACAGCGGCCCGATAGTGAGTGACATCCTGCTCAAGGTTCACCTTTGTTAGAATACCTCAAGCGAAAACTATATATGGAATAGCGGTAGTCAGAAATTGGCGCCAAATGGTAATTTGATAGATCACTGCTAGTTTCCCACCTTTTGCAGAGTAAGAATTCCACACAACTGTACGTAGATTGAGTAATATACCTCATCTTTCTTAATGTTGGACGATTTACATACAGATAGCATGTGTCAGAGAGAGATTGCGATGGGAGAGGCCAGTGCTTTTAGTTCACTAACCAAGATGTGGAACCTTTCCTTTTATTTGGGCAGTAAACTATATTTATATAGTACAAGCCGATGGCCATTTCTTGCCTCCCATCATTTGGTTGGGTCACATTATAGACGTTTGTAGGCGCGGATAGAAACTATACACCAAATAGGTGAGTCTACCCTCTTTTTGAACGACAATTCATTTGTCAGCATTATCAAAATTTAGTCTCAAAATACCAAGCAATCTGCCTCCGTCCATCTCCAAATGTATTACCGTAAATCTTACCACAAACTTACCTCTTACCACAAACTTACCTTTGTATTAGTTTTGAATATAATGTCATGTCATTACTTCATGGTTAAAAGATATACCAAATAAAGCAATGAAATGAATAGAATGGACACTATTGTCTCAAAAGCGGACAATGGGACGCCCACGGGACATCTCTTTAAACATGATCTGACTATTGTTTGCCTTTCTGGCAAAGCACCATCTAAATCAAGCAAGGATATCAACATTTACTGAAAACAGCCCCTGAAAAACTCATGCAGATATTCTTCATAACATCTTGATTTTCTTTTCAGGCGACGCATACAAATATTTGGTATACGCCAGAAATGCGTAATTTCTTAATTATTCATCTTACCGACAAGTTAATGCTAAACTTAAACTGACTGAATGAAACATACTTCAACAACTACTAACCAAACGAGAAACTTTAAAATATCATTTATGTTTTTGAAGGAATCCTGATATCTTACTATGAGCGATAATCTGTGTAAAATCCTCTTTCAGTTGATAAATCGATTGACTGTGTTTGCGATTAATTAGAATTGATTTTGAAATCTCGCCCATTGATGATGTTGGTCACTTAAAATAAAATGCTCTTTCAATGTAATGGTTTGGGACGATAGCTGTTATCGGATCATTATCATCGAGACTATCAAGAACTGGAAAGGAAATTAACTTTTCAATTAATATAATGCACGTCCTTAACCGATGCTTGAAACAACCAGAATCTGAGTCTTGAGATGAACGATGCGTTGCAGAATATGTTATGTTTTTTTGATATTCAAGTTATTGTTCATACTTCACAGCTCATATTCTTTTTATTTGGATGAGTTTATTGTCGCACTAGAGTAATGATTTGATGAGCTGGGTACTATGTAGAACCAAGTGTCAGGTTTTTATGTAAAGCTAAGATATACAGCGGTCCGAAGCAATTGCTCTTATGGCACCCCATTAACTAGCTAAAGGCATAAGACAGCGTCTAGATTGTTCGATGATTGCAGTTTCTTGTGTACCATTTTCTTTACGCCTGCTTTATGACTAAGGGTGATTCCTAGCAATAAAGTATCCCATGATGGGAATTATCTTTGGGAGTGCCTTCCCTCTGAGAAGCAAATCAAATGACTAGTGATATTGATTCTCCAACTCTCTCACGTGGTAAAGGAATAAACCAAGCACACTTTGCCTTGTACCTATATCTGAATAACGACCATACAGACGCGTAAGAACTTCAGCAAACAGAACATCGGTAAATCATATGAAGTGTCACTAATTTTGGCCTACATAACTTCCCCACTGGATGTTTATTAATCTCGACAGAATATATAATTGATTTACGAGCATGATTAAACAAGAGCTCTAAATTCTTTACACCCAGGAGTATGAGAATCACTCAATACTTAACCAAGGTATATCACACAACGCCTGACTCACTGCTATGAATAACACATAAAGATTGTTTCTAGCCAGTGTGGATAATTAACACTTCCCACACTTGATTTACCGGGACGTTGATGCAAGAACAAGGATTTCAGAAGGGCTTTATCCGGACCCACCCGTGAGCGAAGCGAAGCGTTGAACCGTCCCCTATCCCCGCTGACGAATCTTCGGATCTCCTTTTATCCAGGGCATGAACTTTCTCCTTAGATGTAGTGATGTCGGCTAAGATGTAATGATTGCCTGGTTCACTGAGTATTAGAAGCGATCTGTTTATGATAAAGAGGGGGCCCATTCCCTGATGCACTAATTCTCCATAGGTCAAAAGAGGCGTATATGGAACTTCACTGTCTAGTTAATATAGACCTTATTACCACCGGTGGTTGACCATCACAACCATAGGTCCCCCGAGTGGCATCATACAATGTATGATCCTATTCTGACTGCCATGCAGTCGCTTCCTATTTGCATCAAACCAGGCAGAGTGACCAGGCTGAAAAAAGGGTATTACAGAGATTATATTGCAGGAGAGACCACGTACTGCAAGAACATTGCCTCCAGCAATTACCTCTAGCTATTTTGTTTAGCCTTGCCTTAATCTGCCTAGCAGCAATCATTTTTGAGATAAAAGAAATTATAATAGCTAAATAATGTTTAGATTCAAATCTAAACTGTTTCCTCCTCATCTGATACCTTCAATTGAAGCAGAAACTGACGGAGAACTATGAACAAAAGGGCAGTTTTCGAAAGGAACAACAAAGAAAAATATTTTTGAATGATACAGGGCAAGCTCAGAAAAGAGCTCTTCTCCATATTACAAATGAAGGTAACTTTGATCATTTGGTAAAATCACATTGCACCCGCCATGCAATTTCAAGCACTCGCAGTGTACCATGTTTTATTTTGCCAAGAGTTACGTACCCGAGTTCAACCTGTGATCACATGTCCAAAATGTGACATTTTAAAAGAAGGCAAAGAAAACATGCCACGCCAATGAAAGGCAAAGCCGTAAGCAAGTAGCTATTAGTGTTAGTTAAATACGGTTCTAGGTCATTCCCCCGCCAACAATCTCCCCGCCACAATCTCCCCGCCAATAAATGATTAAAATTTGAATTTATTTAAATGCCAAAGAATGATGAACATTTACTCAAATTCTCATATATACACGGATTTATTTCAGGGATATTCCCAGCTCTTCCAGCCGTTACCTTTGAAACATAGTCGTTTCATTAAGTACACATAAAAAGGATATACAGTCAATATGTACAGTACCGCATGCTGTAATAATCACATGGTTGGTTGCGATTTATTTATTTACATTATTAACCAAAGTCATCCAGATATCAGCACCCCCCTCCCTGCTCGTTAAATAATGATAACTAATCAAGAAATACATTTAAAACCCTTAAATTACTTATATAATATTGAGCGAAGATGAAACCATATATTTTAACATCTATTGCATTATGTTGCAATATTATTACGCAATACAGGGTGATATATCATCCGCATGATATATACTTATCTCCAGACACATAACATAAGATCCCTACTCATGTAGGAAAAAGAAATAGGCGGGGGAAATGGCGGCGGGGAGGAAATTTGGCGGGTAGATTGATGGGCGGGGAAAATGTATGGCGGGGAGATTGCGGCGGGGAGATTGCGGCGGGGAGATTGTCGGCGGGGAGAATGTTGGCGGGGGAAACACCGGACACCGTTATGTATATATTGGATTTTTATTCCATAAGAATATACAGAACAGGAAAGCCTCTAAAAATAGATCTTCCGACGAGCCCGAAATAATATCATATATAGGAGGCATTACAAATTTACTGCCGAAATTTATATTCCAGAATTGATCGAACTTTTTATTGCCATAAAACAAAGGCGATGACTTCTGTTTCCGGGTCTTCCAGTGCAGGTCTTTATTCTTCAGGTCTGAATCTCCTTCTTCTCCCTTTGGATCAATCATTGCCTAAATGCTTTTGTGTAATTGGCACTTACTATGGTGCGGCACTTACTATGGTACGGACAACCTCAAGAGTTCCATCGTTATCAAGAAAAAGGAATCTAAGAAGCTTTTGGATTCTATTGTCAATGAAAGGGTACATGAAAAGCAGATATGTTCACTTTTTAAAAAAATACAAATTGTGATACTTTAATTCCACGCCACAAATATAACAGGATTAAACTTCCTTAGGATAGAATGTTGCAATATGTGCACTTCACAGCTACAATATACATAATTGTGTTTCACGTTTTCCCGCCAAATGGGATCTTTTCCACGATCTCATTTTCTATTCTCTCGTACATTCATTGCAGACGGCTGACATCCTAGATGCACATTATGATCCTGCTGTCAGTCCGATACAACATAGAGAGAGCGTTATAACATACTCCCATCATACTTGATGAATATTTAGCTGTTTGATGCTATAGATATACACGTCTCTTTAAAAGTTACACTGCTTACAAAGAGAATCTTCCAATACAAGAATGCTAAATAACATACTAAAGATCAAAGAATCGTCCACCATACCATTTAAGGTCAAAGGTCCAATGTCAATTAACTGTAATGTAAAGGCCAAGAAGGGGTGCTTCAAACAAAAACATGATAGGAGCTAGCAAGGTCATTATTACGAGATCGATATTTTATCAGAATCCAGTCAATTACAGAATACGATGATTCCCTTTGTTTTAAGGCGAATCCCTATCGCCCTGCTTGCCTGTCTACTTTTTGCTGGCGAATCGCCAGGGTAGTTTATAATGACTATTCGCCTGGCCAACTTATAGTTGCCACAGTGATTAGCCCTGGCTATTTGTGATGGTTTACCCGGGGTTTACCTGTTCATATTCTATTATAATAATTACCAACTAGCAAATACCCATGCTATGCACGGGATTTGCTAGTGGAACAGTTGGGCCCACATCCTCATCTCTCCTTGTTCCCTCTCCCACCATCTTTCTCTTTCAAGTTGTCTCTATAACTTAGTATCTGTATTAACATTCATACCACAAATGGAACCCTGTTTAGATGCTCTTTTTGGTTGCTGTTGTTGTGTTGCCTGTCCCTGTCCCTGTCCTTGTCCCATTCCCGCTCCCACTCTGTCTCCCTCTCCTAATTTCATTGTGAGGTAATTAGTGGGCGGGTAAATTTCTGTGTGGGCAGTCCCTCTCCTTGTCTCTGTCTCTGTCCTGCTTCCTCCCCCTCTCTTGTTCCCGTTCCCAATCCCAATCCCGCTCCCTTTTTTGTTCCCTCTCCTGCTCCCTCTCCCATTCCCGCTTTCATTGTCAGGTAATTAGTGGGTGGATACATTTCTGAGTGGGCGGGTAAATCTCTAATTTTACCTGCCAACTTAGCGGGCAAAGAAAAAAAAAATTGGACAGGGACAGAGATAGAGAGACACAGAGAGAAAGAAGAGGTCTGGACTGTGAGAAAGACAGAGGGAGGCAGAGGGTATAGACCACTATCATAGAAGGAGAGTTCTCTTACTCTGAGTTACCCAGAAACATGCTTTTGGTGACCCAGAATTCTGATGTAGGGGCACTCATAGTGGTTTGTTTTCAGGCAGCGCTGGGGGCCCTGGATGGGGGTGCTCAATGTTAACCCATTTCAAACCCATTTCTAACCCTAATTTGTTAATGAAACATAGTGGAATGACTCTGAACCATTTTTGGCAATGTGCACCTGAAATATATTGGAGATCGGGCCAGCAGTTTCAGAGAAGATAGGGGTTTTACAACTTTCAACGCTATTTTATTAATATTTAGATCATGATACTACGACAGAATGGGTGAGTTCCCTGTGAGTAGGAAAAATACCCCCATTTTATAGTGTGTTGAGTTATATACGCTGCAATGCATAAATAGCATGGCCGCTGAAGTAAGCATGTCTGTGATTGCTCAATATAGCCGTCTTTGATGACGTCAGACCAATGAGAGATGAGCTTACCCCGCCGCGACTCATGGAGATCACAAACTGCTTCGGCCAAAATGAAACTAGCATTTTCTTATTGATTACAAGTTATAAAGAAAGAACTGAACTCGGGGTTTAGAACTACTCTTGTGGTTCAATACTGCTTTCGTATCCAACAAGCGGCCAACGGATATGAAATAAAGTGTTAACTTGACCCATTGAATCACACGAGTAGTTCTATATAACCTCTCGTTCAGTTCTATATAACTATCCACCTTTACGCCTGTTTAATCAGTGTCGCTGCCTATTTAATCAGTGTCGTTGCTATGGTATAAAAGGGAACCAACCTAGGCGGTTAAGGGAGGGAAGCTTCACGATTAGATCATGAGCTGTACAGCTTTACATTGTTGTGGATTTGTCATTTGCTTTGCATGTCAGTGGAGGCTGTTGTAGTGAAGATCGGTTGCATGATCAAGTATTGGTTATGTATTGGTACCATGAATAAATACTGGAGGAAGCCTTGGAGACTCATAACTTTTAGAGATTTGGGACTGAATGTTAATGGATTAAATTGCCACATGTGACTTCCTTCTTTGATTGTCTGCCCAAACGATGATTTATTAAAATGAATAAACTAATTAGCAAATTTCAGCCATTTGGGTCACCTTTGGTGCGCTGGTCTTATAGATATGGTATTTAAGAGATGGTCTAAACAGCCAGAATTGTTCCAAGGTAGTTCCATATATATCCAAAAGATTGAATTACAACATTGGATTCTCTATTATTAGCCGCAGTTGGATATAACATCACCAAACTACCGATAGATTTTCTTTGCGGGAGGTTCTCATGATTTATTTGACGTTCTTTATTAATTTAACTTATTAGTATAAAAAAGAAAAGAAAAAAAGGAGACCCACACACTACAGAATCATGACGCTTTCAGATTATTATCGGAGATGGTTTGTTTCAGAGGCAATATTTATCATTATTAACAACATTTAAAAAGTGTATGTCGATACATTGAGCCAAATAAAACAAACGAACATTTTTGGAAAAGCTAAAAAAAATGAATGTCTATAGGCCCTAGTCCACTAAGCCGATTCTCATGCGATTTTTGCGCAGCAGCTTAGTGGACAAGGGCCTTACCTCTCTCTCATTGACAGTTGATGGCATTTAAAATGTAGATTTAAAAATGCAAGTATGCTGAATAACATCGTGAACAAAATTGTCATCATTAAAGGCTCTAAATTGTCTAAAGCCGCTCAATCTGGCCCTTCCTTTGCCACTGCACAAAAGCTCTACTCTACAGCTATTGATATTGACCTTCGTCACTGCACGAAAATTGACCTCTACTGCCACTGATATTGAAAGGGAATGGCTACACATGTAGTGTCAATGAAATACATTGTGCGTCTATAAAGTTTTTATTGATTCTTTTTTATATTTGTTACAACTCTGTTAGACTGTTACTAGGTACCGTATATCTTACAATATCATTTATTGTTTATAGATCAAACCTTACTAAAAAGAAAATATGTGTATACAAACGTGTTGAGAAATTTAAGGCTACATGAAAAAGTATCAAATGTCATATTTTCTTATGTAAACGGTCTACAGACGCCAGGGTCTACACCTAAAATAAGTTCAATGAAACCATCAAATAAGTACTCTATCAGACGCTATGGCCCATCCCTGCTGGACCCTAGCGTACGAGGAAGGGTTGGCCCTAACATCTGAAATAGTTACTTGTAAATGTGTAGGTGTAATGAATTTTAGTATCGTGGGTATGTTCAGAACTTTGACAGTTATTTACAGTCGAACTCTTCGGAATTTCAACCTCATATTTCTAGATCTTCGAGATTTTGAAAGAACTCTTATATATAAGGCTACATTTCACAGGCTACACAGCAATTTCCTCCATCATCATATTGCCCAATACATATTTTGAAAATGCCAAGAGCCATGTGATGGAGGATAAATATTCATTATTCTTATTCTTCCTTTGCAGAAGATGCAATTATCATTCACTTACGTTATGACATAATGAAAGATTTCAAAATCGTATTTACATTTATCAAGTGTGACTCCAGGGTGGCCGTTGTTGAAAGGAAATACCCCTGAGCAACAAACGCAACCAAATTACTACAACAGACAACAGATATTTCAGGAAGGTTGTGACTGGAATGGAGAAACCATAGAAAAAGTATAATTCTAATGACTGTTATTCCCTTGCTGGATTAAAAAACAGATTGTAATTATGACAACAAAATTGAATTACTGTATTTGCATATTGAGTCAAGACCGCAAGTAATACCCGGGGCAACAAGTGCAGAAATGGAAAGTGTAATTACAGTTGGAGTTCAACGATATTCTGTGTCACGGATAAGATGCAAATGCAAATTTGAACATGTGTACTTTTCAATAATGAAGACATCCATTTTGTATTTTCTCCAAGGAGGGGATGCTGATTGAGATGGTGGTGCACGAGGTTATCCATATCCTGGTGTTGACCGAACGTTAGAACGTGAGTGAGTGGTTTGTTACTTTTATTTGCAGGATAACCGAATTCAGTAAAAGTGAAGCGAAAGAGACTGGAAGGATGCTCATAAGATATGCTCGGTCTCCTCTGCCCCTAAGTTATAGTTATTATTTTGAACTTAAGGACCATGCCGCCGAATGAGTGCAACAGCTATCGCAAATGAAGGAAGTAGATATAACAGCAGGGATATATTGCTAGCGGTTGATGACAAATATTTTGAAACATTTGTTTCAATATTGGGAAGTAAATGTGTAATAGCGTGATTAATCAGTCCTAGGTAAAGCTGTGCAATTATGTAACAGCTAGAAATGCTCTCTTCTAAAGGCAAAAGTAAACAAGGGAAGTCCCTTGTTTATGCCGTGCCTTGCCGTCTTTCACCAAGTAGTTGGTTTTGGCTTGATTGTTTTTGCTCTTCATCAATATCGAGGATAAATATATATTTTGTCTAGTTATCTCTGTCTGACAGACGTTCCTGTTATCAAAATGCCATATATAAATCTAGTGTCTGAAGTACAAGAACAAAAGCCACATCTATGATATTTGGCAGAGATGTTAAGGTCAATTATAGACTCGCCGTTATCGGAATACCTGATAGATCTTCATCTAATTTCGAGGATACCGCAGATGCACACACACACACACACACACACACACACATATAATATATATTATATTGCATCTGGGATTACCATCGGTCATCCTATCATGGGGAATCTATGGAAGTGTGACAGCTGAACTCTAACCAAACTCTAATATAATGGCAAGAGGGGCACATGAGCAGGTTGAAATTGTCACCATTATTATGCCTACTATTGTTTTGCTATTTTTTGGACGGATTCATTCTTTGTATGAGAGGGATGTCTCTTCCTTTCAAGGGCCTTTCTATCTGGTGAATTGCATGCAAAGTGATATACATGTATGCACGAATTCTTTATTTCGATGGATGTAGCGTGCAGTGGAAATATTGCCATGACACCTACTGCGCATGAATCCAGAATCTGACTTTAACCTTGTTTCATGTATCGATAAACCTACTAGATACTCAGGTAATACTGGTACCTTAATCGATGTTATGTTCACGGACCATCCACATATCTTATCATCCAGGGTGCTAAATGTAAATATCTCTGACCATCTATGCCTCCTTTCACAATTTAAAAAAGGAAAGGAACAGGTTCACAGAGATGTACGTAAGGGTCGAAGGTATAATAAGCTGAATGAAGCTCATCTTGAAAACTACTTACAACCGTATCGTGATGTAGAATTTAGCTTTGGGGATGCTATGAAATCCACAGAGGAAATCTGGACTAATATGAAATCATGTATTATAAGGTACTTAGATCGTTGCTGTCCTGTTGAGGAAATAAGAACTGTAAGAAAGGGTAGCTTCAAATTACCAAACGTCCTCTTAAAGAAAATAAGGGACCATGACAAGCTGTTCAAAAAATCAAGGAGATACAACTCTGATGAATATTTTAAACAGGCTGTTGCTCTTAGGAGAGAAATCAGTAAACAAATCAAACAACAGAAAAGGGAAACCATCCGAACAAACCTACAAAATTCTGCTAATAATAGCAAAAAATTTTGGACAAACATAAACGATCTTTTCGGAAAAGGTTCTAAATCTCTACCAACTTCCTTTATACATGATAATCGAGAAATAAATGGTCTTGAAGCGTCTAATAAGCTGAATGAGTTTTTCAGCAAATTTGGTTCAACTGATGGGGAATCGTCCCAATCTCATGTGAATTATCTTGATGATGCACCGAAACTAATGATGTCCACAAAAACTCTTATTACTATCGAGAAAATTGAAGATCTGATAAATGATATTGATACTTCCAAAAGCTGTGGCCTTAGTTGGATAAACACTAAGATACTAAAATTATTCCTACAACAGCTCACACCCCATGTCACTCTATTGATGAAGCGTTGTATGGCCACAGGTGTTATGCCAAAGGAGTGGAAAGAGTACACAATTACACCTATCCCCAAAGAGGGAAACCTGAGATACTTTAATAACTTGAGACCTATCGCCATAGTTCCGACCCTATCTAAGATACTCGAAAAAATCATATGTACTGCCTTAGTCGATCACATGGAGACGAATGATCTATTTTGTCCCTCTCAAGGAGGTTTCAGAGCTAACCACTCAACTAATCTAAGCTTTTTTGATTTTCTGTCACCCATAATACATGGTATTAATAATGGACAGCTCACAGTAGCATCCTTCTACGACATATCGAAAGCCTTTAACTGTATCGACCACAAAATTCTATATGACAAAATGGTCTATTATAAGTTAAATCCCTCTTTGATCAAAATCATCATGAACTATCTCCATAACAGGGCCCAAAGAACAACTATAAATAATTTTGTGTCTGACCGCATTGTTATAAACAGAGGCGTACCCCAAGGTAGTCATATCGGCCCGATAGTATTTCTAATATATATCAACGACCTATCTTCTTGTATAAAAAATCTAATCGCCCCTGGTATGAATGTAAATCTGACTCTTTACGCAGATGATACTGCGGTCAGTATAACTGGCCCACATCTAAACAAATGTATGACCCACACCCAGCTGGTTATGAACTCAATTAACAAGTGGATGCTGGATAACATGCTTAATCTAAATGTAAAAAAATGTCAGATACAACTATTGGGAACGACTAATAGATTGAAAAAGGTAAAATTTGATAACCTGGCAAAAATATATCTAAAAGGCCATGAGGTTGTAAAAACAAGAGTAGTGAATTATCTCAGTTTCAAGATCGACGATAAATTAACCATGAAAGGTCATTTGATAAAAATGAAATCATCAGCCATGTATAAGCTACTACAGTTTCAGCGTATAAGAAAGTATCTCACTATAAAAATGGCAAAGATAATAGTAAAAAGCCATATCTTGTCCTTACTAGAGTACGGTAATCTTTTCGCATCTATGGCTAGCGTTGACATAAGAACAAAGCTTCAGCGAATCATATATAATGCAGTAAAAACTGTATATTTCAATGACCCTAGGGATAAAATTGAATTATGTAACGAATGTCGGATCGATTCTCTAGAAAAACGTTCAAAGATTGCACTTATGCAAATAATGTATAGAAAACGACTGGATAGGAAAAACCTAAGTGATATACCAGTGATTACTAGATTAAACGAAGGACCGGTGATGAAGGTCATGGTACCAAAACTAGAGAAAGTAGTGCGATCCCCTCACTATATTGGACCAACCTTATGGAATAGTCTTCCGTCAATTATTCGTTTGAAATCCTGGGATAACATAAAAAGTCATCTTAAATCAACTGATGACTGGTATGGTTGACTCTAAAACATGTCTCTATCATTTGCTAGAGCAAATCAAATCAAATGTATATAATATCTTGCATGCGACGTGTCTTTTATCTGTCATGTGGCGGACTATGTTATACTTTTGAGGAGAAAAATAACAAAAAAATCTATGTGTTTATTGTAGGTATGTATTTTCCTCAGTAGAGGTACCCAATGTATTCACCAAATGAAACTTGTAACCTATAACAACAAGCTATATTGAAACCCTTAATGTATTAATGACTCAACTTAAAAACTTAAAATATTTAATTTATTATGAGATAACATTATATGTTTTTCTGGACTACCATGAAATTATCATTGTATGAAAATGGATCCAATAAAATTTGTTAAAAAAAAATCTGGTGAATTGCATGCAAAGTGATATACATGTATGCACGAATTCTTTATTTCGATGGATGTAGCGCGCAGTGGAAATGTTGCCATGACACCTACTGCGCATGAATCCAGAAATGTACATATAAGCGATGGCTATATGGACGGGATTTATTTACTACAGGGGAAACTAAATTATACGCAATAGGTTTGCACATCAATATTACATCAATGACATTGTTATTTAGACAAAAACCACCAAATAGGAAATTGACCCATTCAGAATCTGGAAGACATCATAGTGGCCTTCCCGCATAGGATAACAAACAAGCGGTTGCTTTTGTTAATAATGAAGGCCTGCCATGGAAGGCCCATCGCGTTCAGTTAGTGAGTGGCAATTGTCAGCCCAAGTGCCGTGGCAGATTGGCCTGCGGGTCGTTTTGTCGAGAGACACTATCGGGATTGCCATCAAATTCACTGTGAATGATATCGGGACACTGCTGTCTATTGCTCCGACTGAAGAGCAATACATCTGGGGCATTTGACGATGGGATGGGCCAGAGTGAGAAAGCGGGTGAGAGAATTTCGTCCACTGGCATGTCCATTCGACCAATGCCTGGCTTCTTTAATACACTAAGCACTGGCCACTTGGGAGAAGGGAGAGATGCCCGCACTCCCAATCCATCTCTACCTGTGCTATCACTAACGAAGTTGCTCCATTCAAGATCATGCATGACAATCCGCGAATTGTATTGCCTCGAATATAGATGGAACCTATTAGCTAGGATGGAGCAAGGTTAGAGGACAGGGGTTTCCATCCTGTCGATTAAGGATGGGGAAACAGCAACCACTTTCATCGTGCAGTTTATGCCGGATGCACGAATGTGCCAATGCCATACACAAATCCGATTAATGATGTTAAACCTTTGCATTCACTGTAGGGCTTGGGATGCATGAATCCATGCATGTATAAGTTGGTAGAAGAATAATTATGGTTCTGGAGGGGATAATTGTGTGGGGCATGCCTCTATACCGCAATTATGTATAATATCGTTTTGTAAACTGTCATTTAACAGACCCTTCTTGGTTTATTATATGCATCCTCATGGGTGCTCGTGTTCTGGAATATTTCGGAGTTTATTAGGGGAATGGAACTCTTTTGGTGGAACGGAATACATCTGTTATGGACAGTCTGTCTTTCTGATGTACAGGCCTGTTCAAGTGTCAAGCATATCATTTATCAAACATTATTCTTCAAATATGTCATTGTCGAGCGAGTCAATTTGTCTGCACGTCAATTAAAATACCTTTGAAGTTTGAATCTACCGGTACAAAGTTTGACGTGTGTTGAACTATAGGCATAAAACGGTATACCTTAATAAATTTTCATTGCAATCACGACCAAACATAAGGATGTCAATCCAAACCAGATCAATAAAGGTCCACCGACGACAGGACGGATGTAACTTTTTTAAAGCCCTTCAGACAATGAAACGTGACTTTTACTTGATGAGCGATATATTTTTGCTGCAGGATTATAGGGATATTCCTTCCTACGTTCATTTGGTTCTGTTTTAAATTGTGACATTTTCCACTTCTCTTTCGAGCCAAATATGCTGAAGTTCATTGGACGCGTGCTTGGTGAATTGCGAAGAAAAAGAAATAGCGGAGGCGGCCGTCCTCATCAGCGAAAACAGGTTGATCGTGTCAGACTACATACAGTGTATGCGAACAATGTTTTCTATACAATACGATCCTCATGTAGCGTGATTAGTGTTTGTTTTGTAACATTATCAAATGGATACCTTCCTGTACTGAGCTTAGCTTCCATTAGTATTACCATATAGATATAAGGTCCGAATTCCGATGCTCGAAACCCAATTAGTCCTTGCCCGTATCGCGAAATCCACACTTGCCTGGTCTAACACAGTCTAATCACTCCATCTTTAGATCCTACCGTACCATACTACACAGAGTTAAGACGATCAATGATATAGTTGAGCAGAATGAACTATCATTTACGAGGACAGGGGCATGGAGAATCATGAAATCTATGCTTTTCCGGGCGGAACCCCGCCCAAGCGCAAACATTTGACGAAGGTTTTTTTTTTCAACGCGCGGTATATGTATGGAAATATCTATGAATCAATTGCCCAAGTGCTCTGAAAGAAAGTGGGCGGACTACAGGTGAAAATGATCTTTGAATAGTCATCTTCAGTGTATAAATACCGAATAATAACGATAGAATTATAATTAAGGATATGGATTAGAAGAAATGTCTAACTTTCTGCGCCCGTCAGCCTAAACAAGGCCTGAATTGCTCACACTTGAATAACATTAATAATATTTTGACATGAAAGACACATCTGAGGACAACCATTGCCAACAGTGAGCGTTTTACCTTTTACCTTTTTAGTAATCTATGCCTGCTAATCAATGTATTCCGAAGAATCTCTTTGCCATCATGCATGCATGGATGAAGTTGAAAAGCACTACAGATTGATTTAGGAACAGTCTGAACACAATAGATAAATCATTGAAGATTCAAAGGCACTTACAACCTGAATTATTCTCATCAAATTCACAGAAGCACTCAATCCAGCAAGAACTCCGTAAATTACAAGTTCTGAAACATCATTAGTCATAGTGGAGGGACGATATAAGCAATTATTGCAGAAAGGCCTCAGAAGATCTCAAAGAAGCTGAGAAGCTTGTGTAAGGATTTCTGTAACGCAATTTCAGGAGATAACCCTTATGGAGATAAGATGGTATGAGTCCATATCAAATGTAGATGAGATAGTGAGGGTAATCGATACTCACTGCTTCCTGACATTAAAATGTGACAGACATCCGTATCAATGATAAAGTGGACAGCATCAGCATTGCCGGAGCACTTAGAACATTAGAGTGACCCCATAATTCACATTATCCCCGTCACTGCCATACCCACAAATCTGGCCTGTTTAAAATATAAGTCATTGTTAGCATAGAATAATCAAGAGTCTCTTTCATGTTAATGTATGTATCTACTTTTAGCCTGTTTTGATGAGGATGATAACAACTTTTCCTCCATTGAGAAAAGATACCTTGGATTGTGCAACATCGGATTCTTTGGCTATTATACCGTAGCGCTGTTCCCGACGGTAATAATTATTTGGGTACCGCTACATATTAGGATTAATGATAATATTCATATTGGAACGAAGCTAGCGTTCGACCATGGCCTTCAGCACCCATGAATGCAGCTATATAGTGCGCGTTGGCGGCAAGGCCGTCAGCATGGTCTCTCGACAGGCAGCAGCGCAGTTAAGCTCAGTTACATTTACGTTTTTCTTTATAGCTTTAAGACGGCACTGGGAGTAAAAATTGTTGTTCAGGGTCATCACCAATATTAATGCCTCTCTTAGTTTAGGGTACCATATACGGTAGGCGCCATATAGGATAATTGGTTAAGTATATCTTCCACTGCTTCGGTTGTTTATCGTTAATTTAAGAACTATTCTCATGTAACCTACAGGGTTTTGATTAAAAAACTCTTTTCGATTATATCACATTGACATACTTTGTTATATGCATTATCACTATGTAAACCCCTCATAGCAATGATGAGAGATGGTCACTGTTAGAACCATTTACTTAATATTTTTTAACGAGAAGATGGGGTGTGTGAAGAAAAGATAAGATGTTCATCTTAGTGGCAACTGCTGTTGTGGCAAGCCATTGAATAAGATCTATTATTTGCTAATTGGACGTGACCGTATAATTATGCATCAGGGGTTAATTTGGTTGCATTGATTTTCGGGGGTAGATCTAATCACATGTAAAAGCTGTAGGCCTATATTCATCGGGCACATCGCCACATTGCAGAACTGATTTTATTGTGACAGTGACCATCTCTCATCATTCTACCTTCAGATCATTCATTCCTAGGGTAGGAAAAGCGTTACTTATCTCGGTATATCATTCACTCAAGGCTAATGCTGGAAAAAGACATTTGGAGAAATTACCGGTGATGCAGTGCTTCCGCGCTGAATGGAAACGGAGATTCCCAGTGAAGGCGAATTGGTGCCATGTCAAACTGAACTACCAAACAACCATCCCCGAAAGCAGTAAAGGTTTATATAGATTTAGTTGTTCGCCTTAAGTCATAATGGGTCATTTAAGTATGTTTATTCAAGTATACTGTCTACAATATACTTTGTGTCTCCCGCAGGGGAAGCTATAGAAGGCTGTAGAAGTTCTCAGTCTTTCGCATTACTTCTGAGTCCTCTGGATTGAAAAAAAGCTCTAAACCTTTTAAAAGGCATAGCCCCTGTAGTGCAATGCTGTCACATATCGCTATATTATAAAAAATAATCACCTTCAATGAGGTTTGATTCAGGAAATATGTTCATTGATTCAGTATTGATTAAAGCTCCGCTAACATCGGTCAAGAACTGAACATTTTCGACTTTTTGTTCCATTCTTTTCCAACCATCTAAAAGTCATTTGACCAAAATATTGGAGCATTTTTATTCAGTTGTTATTGCGACATTGCTTCTGAAACGTCCCAATTTGTATTTGGAGGACCCGCCCAAATCACCGGCGGCCATTATTGCTGGGCTAATTCGGCTTCAAATTCATATAACGGCAGCAGAATATTGATGAATTCAATTTTATGAGCTATGATATGTGTAAAGTTGGTAAGGTTTGATTTGTCGCAATGTCATGCAGCTTTAAACACGTTAAACATCCCATTCACAGTCCTGATATTTTTCAATACTGTCTCAACCTCTATTTATATAACGTTACAGCATTCTCAAAGGCCGTATCTAAAAACTGTCTGACCACCAGACGACTATAATTTACGCCATTCAAGACATCGTATAGTTATCATTTAGATCAGGTTCTTCTTTCAAATTTGTCTGTGACTTTTATACAGAATGAGTGACAGAGATCGAATTTCGAATGGCTGTTGAATGTACTAAGATGGACTCTGCACATGCCGTTATTATTTCCTTTTCACACTGCCGGGGGCTTTTTTTTACAGATTCGCTATTGAGCTGTCAGTTCTTTTGAATTGACATTTCCTAGAGCTAGCTACACATTCAGTGGGTAGTGAGGAGGCGGCATAGATATTGTAATGGATTTTAACAGTTGCTTCCGGGAGCGGCAGCCTATGTATTAAATATGAGTATGTATACACAGTCCTCAAAAGTCAGTCTGCCGCGTTGCCCTAAAGTGCACTACATGGTTCAGTCTAGCTTGAAACCTGTTCGTACCTCGATTTCTGAAGAATTTTGTTTGCTGACGCCATGCGTCGCTACTCGTAAAATATCGGCTCGTGTTTGAGTCATAGTTGCTGGTTATTTGGTCTATGGAAGCAGAGAGAGCATCCATAAAATTGACCACTACTTGCAAGAAGTAGTTCTTTATCCAGCAGAATTTCAGGCATATCGAGTTACAGAGTGGGACTATATAGCCCGGTATGAGGTGTCTAAATCCAATATCTTCCGTCAATATTGCGGTAAAACGAATCCTCTGATGAGAGGAAACGACAGCCTAGTTTATGAATGGTGATATTGAAAAACTGGTGCCAGGAACCATACAGGCCCCCTTCTTTGTATGGCCAAGCTGGAAATCAAAGATGCTGGAAATAATTGATTGGGAAATAGGTTTCTGTGACTTCATGGGCACATTTTCCTTTCAGGACACAAATATAAACCAAAGCCCTCTCATGTGATGAATGTAGTTTCTATTGTTACAATGCCTTATCCGTAAAAGGCCGATGTAATAAAATAGATCTATGACATACTTTGTCCCAAAGGTCACAGGACACCCAAAGTGATATTTTATCGTCCCAGCCGTGCCTCGATATTCTACTACAAGTCCCCAGCTTCACCAAAGTATGCTAGCATCAACGGCATTAGCCTAGGCCACACATGAGGTTGGTAATCTTGTCACACATTCCAGTAGAACATAGAGTGCGGACGAATACCTATAATAGCTTAATGTACAATAGTATATTTTCACAGTTATTGTAATAAAATATCAATTTTATATCATAATATAATACAAATCTCTCCAATAGGGAATGAATCATATTCGCCATTATTTGTTTAAGACTTTTATTACAGCAAAAAACATTCTTAAAAATGTCAAAAGAATGTTCGAATCTTGCTCCAAAGCTTGATAATTTTGTAAGCATCATACTAGCTTTGATACACGTTGCACGCCGCAGCTGAGAACATTGAATCAGTATGTTGTTTTCTGATTGAAAACTTTAATACAAACCGAAACACAGCACCCTGCCTAATATTTTGTTATTGGCATCGCACGTAATGCTTTAGATTTATATGTTTATATTCTAAGAATAGTTAGAGGTACAGAAACCTGAGCTATGTTGAAATCAAAAGAGCCATGGCCCATGATCATTTCAGTTACTCTTTCTTCTAACATTCGAGGCAGTATCATTCTACATTGAACGCTACAGTCCTCTGGTACACCTCATAACGTGATCCTATAGGGAATTCACAAGGCACTACACTAATGCTTGAATAGATCCCCCGGGAACTGCTGGCGCTTTTAGATCAAAATCTAGTGGATCATCATTTGCAGATCTCTGTAGTAGTTAAAGTAATACATTCCACTGAGGATATCGTGTCGGCTTTCGAGTGTCGCGCAACCACACGTTGAGCCTGGGACATTGTGGGTCTTTCCAGAGCCCCACAAAAGAGTCTCGAATCTTTCACTACATGTTTTTAAAAAAGCAGTATAGGGACAAAAAGGTACTTAATCATAATCCCTACACTGAAGTACGTTTTATATGTGTTTACTGCAAAGTATATAATGTGTCTAAGAACGAACTTGACAGGGGCCATCTTGAAATTTGTTTTATGTTGGCAACAAATCTCCGACTAAAACTGGTATTATAGATAAGACTATACACGTACATCTACAAGTATGATAGTAATAACAAAGTTAGTTTGCGAAAAAGCAGACTTAAAAATTCAAACAAATCACCGCTACCAGGTTGCAACAGTATCAGAACGGAAGCGGAAGTCACAAAGTCTAACTGACATAAGTCGGTATTGCCATGGTGACATTGCCAACTTGGTGTTGATGTTTCTTTCCTAGAATAGCGGAAACCGCTTAATCGAAAGCCATCCGTGTAAGGCAAAACCAACTTTTTCACATTGAAATGACTTACGTACATACTGCAACTTAAAAGTATATAAATGTCTAGAACATGAGAACTTTTTACAGCAGTTAGGGAAAGGAAAGTAATTGCCTTCGATAAAGGTTTGTATATATTGTATTGTGGATATATACCAGTTCTTGTTTTTACGCAAAGAAATGTCCCTCAAACCGATATGCCTTCCTCAAGGGGAGAATTATAGGTCTAATTGAGTAATTCAATGAGGTTCGCCTCAAAGGTGACATTGAGCTGGATGAATGTTACATGTGTACACTCTGTTGGAGTCTTAGAGAGAACGATAACAATTAGGGTTCTCCTTACAGGGAAGGAGTCAAACAATTCCAAACGGACCCACATATACTAGTAAGTAGATGAGAGAGCCATTTAGAACCAAATGGAGTTAACCTCCCTTGGGTCGGACTTTGATAGGGAGACAGATCCTCGTTCTACATTGCATGGCATTATACAGGGCTATAGGATGCTTCAGATATCAACATGGGATCAACTCTAGGGATGACCAGAGCCTTCGCAAGATATTCAGATATAACTCGACCACGGCCACATGATGGTCCACTGCTTTTGGCCTATCGTTCAACACAAGGAGTGTGGTTTGTCGTTGACAAGGTCAAAAGCCCCCTACTTTCTCCACCTATAGTTCACTGCAAAGATCCTAGGCACTAAAAAAACATTTGAACATTGGGTCCAAGTGGATTGATAGATTTGCCCTGCGCCTCTCCCTATCATGGAGGCATCTACATCTGCGGAGGAAGCGGGCCTAACTCTAAATGAACCTTTACCAGCGCTTTATATGAATCAATAGGCAACGATAACAGCCTCGGCTGACTGGAAGCTAGGGATTGTACAATTCCCAACCGGGATGAGTGAAAAAAAAAATATCTCGACGACAATATTAATGATGAAACATTCTTGGAGAGACGGCCAAGCTGCCGGTATCCCCTGAGATTCAATATTCATAGTTTGTGTGCATGATAGAGTGATCTTGTAGCAAGGAAAAAGAAAAGGCCAAACCATCCAGCTCATGGTCTTCTTGTATGTCGCGTGTGGGATATATTGTAGAGCCAGAAGAGCTCTAACCTAAGCCCACTGAGCCAGTGGTGAAACGTGATCTCCAAGGACGAACAGAAGAAACCAAACCAACGATCAACTAACGCATATCGTGACTTGCATTCGTCCTTAGAATAGGTCAATTAAAACCTTACAAGTAGACTTAGTGTAAACACGGTGCACGGAGTCCATAAGTTGTTTAAATTCAAGCCAAAAGTGTGCGTTGGATAAGAATAATAAGAATAGCGCGCTTTGTCGGTAGTAGTATATAGACTTGGGGGTCACACTCAGGTTGATATTAGGTAGTAGTATGTGAAAACGCATGTTTCACTCAGGGGTGTAGAGAAAAGGCATATATGGTATATTGAAGATAATCATAAAAATGATAATTAGTGGTAATGTCTAGATCAATATTTCAATTACAACATGGAATCTCGCGCAATATTATAATGGATGAGATGTGTGAAACTCACCTAAAGGATTGTGATGGCGTACGTAGCAGGAACTATGAGGTGGATGGGGAGGCGGGGTAAGTGCAGGAGGAGAGTGAGAGAGAGGAGGAGGTGATAGTGGAGGACGGGAGATTATAGTTGGAGGTGGAGGAGGGGTCCAGGAGGAAGTCTAGGAGGAGGAGGAGGAGGAGGAGGAAGTGATAGGAGAAGGACAAGGGACTGGAATTGGATAGTGTGGCGGGGTTGGGCGATTGTTTGATCGGTTAAAAAATATTTATTGAGATCCAGAAATTTTACCCGCTAGTACTTTTGCTTGCTGTACTTATTTGTTTTTGTTCTTATAGTTGTCGTTTTTCTCACCTTGAATAACACTGCATGCCCACCAGCCACCCACCCTTCACTCCTCCCTTCACATTAGAATCCATGGGTTGGTGTTTGATACCTGACTGCCTACCTGCCTAGTGTGTGTGTAGCCTTGAGGCAAGGCTACACACATACTAGTGGCAGGCAGTAGCAGGCAGTGGCAGGCAGCGGGAGGGGCAGTGTGTGGTACTGGGCTATGTGAGTGAGTGAAGGTGCAGTGTGTGTGTGAGAGGTGCGACAGGGGTGGGAGACTAAACCAATCTTTATATTTAAAATTGCAACTTTCCTCTACCACATTATACATAAGTTGTCCCCTGAAAAGGCCTCATGAGGAACAAAACTTGCCATTCAGACGATGTAATGGTACCCATTTAGATGGGAAAACATTAAAAACAGGTCGATGGATGGGAGTTCTGTCTAACTGAGAATACCAGGGGTAATGGAGCAACGAAAGGAAGTTTAAAGGTGGTCTAAATCCGCCCTGTAGGGGGCGGGTCGGTTGCGCTTGGTCTAGCGAAAAGGTATGTACATTGATACAAAATTATCCATAGTCTTATAGATCTTCTCCTCAGTAGGTACCGATATTATGATTATTATGCTCGTATTATGTGTATAAGCATTTCATATGAAGCGATGTATCTAGAGTATGATACATTGTATTGTATATCACTTTATGACAAAGTGATATACAATGCAAAGTATCCTAATCTAGATACATCGTGTTATACCAAACCCCGATAACTGAACCATCGGAAGTAGTTTGGAGGAAAATCCTCAAAATGGCTCTTAAATGCTCCTTTTCAGTTTATTAAAGGCTGTACAATAAATAAGTTGCGCAACGCGCGCATTATTTACGCTCCTTAAACCACACACCTCGTTAGTTGACATAAATATATAGAGGCTGTGGACCTTCAGTTTCTCTAGATAAATTTCTTGGATACAATATTTCTTGGATACAAATTCCAAATTCATGGTCCCCGACGTAAAGCTGTAATTGTAAAGGCCTACGGCCTATATCCACGAATAGTGGTGTGCCAGCGTCGTTAAACAAATGCCTTCCAGGCCATATATTATATTATAATATCCAATTTAAAAAAATGATGACTAACTATTCCTATTCTTTTTTTAAATGTTTTCTTCAACGTTCCAATAGGGCTCCATAGTTCAACATTAACGTTAAACACATTCTTTTAGGCTTAATTTATGAACAAAATTTGGAGAAATTTGGAGGAAAATTGGAGCAAATGAATTGAATTTTACACACTAGTTCATGAAATTTTACAAAAATCTTATCGACTACGTACCTCATCGCCAACGCATCGCCAACGGTTTTTTCGACAGTGGCCAGACCGCTTAACTGGTGGTATATTAAACCCTATACATTTTTCAAATATTAGCAATGGGTATTTAATGTGCATAGTGCAACGGGCACCAATATGTACACGTGTGTTGTTACACACGGCAGGCCTGAATCAGCAGGCACTGAGGTGGAGGAGAAATAGCACACTATACCCACACAGAGGTTCGAACCCACAATACTGGCATGTTGCTTCTGGGTCGAAATTAAGTCAGATCACGTAATAACGTCTATCTATCATAACGTGCACATATCTGGCTCAGCATGAGGTCCCAATATACCAGAATGTATCAGAAGATTCATTACTGCAGTTCATATTTCAGCTAAAAATTGGTATTCAACATTGATCTACCGATCCCGCGACTAAGTCGCAAGAACCCAGCGATTTATTGCGATTAGGCATCAAGGAATATTAAGAGAGAATGTTACAAGAATTAGATCTGGGAATGTGTATCTTATGGTCACACGTTTTACGTTAAGAATCCTGTAGATTCTCAACACAGTAAAAACATTGACCTTGATTCAAAACAAAGTAGTTCCTAACTGGACTGTATCGAGGAATACAAAATTTACATTTTAATTGTTTGATCATATCAATAGTAGGGAACATTAAAAATAAAAAATCTAACACATCTATTGGGCAGAAGTGAAATAAATCTCGAACTAACCACATTTCTACCCTTTTGCTCGTTCTCCACGTGCCCCCAGGCTCCACAATCCACTCGGCTCCCCCTTGTGGATTACTATGCCTTCTGACATGGAGAACGAGCGAAGGGCAGAAACTGGGTTAGTTCTATCTATATAATTATGGTCAAAAGTAAAAAAAAATGGAGCACTTTTTTTGATTTTCAGCGTTATTGAATTCAAGTGCTCATAGAACAAAAACTGTTTGTACGATTCATTTTATTTTCGTCTGGGTGGTTGTCCCATGTCTTGGCAAGACCGCGTATTATTGGTATACATCGGGTCAATTTCTAAACAAAGTTATAGAGGTTTTAATGACGGAAGAATTGGTTCGATACCAACGTGATAAAAATTGATGTATAAAAAATTGACAGAAATAATTCATTCATGTTAACTCTTATCATCGCAATGTCTTCCTATATTAGTTGTTATTGCACATGTATAATATCAAGTTTCTGTGAAAATTAGTTCTTTGACGTTTTAGTAATCTTTCAAGAAGTCAGAAATGTCCCAGAAAGTGGCGATACCAATGTGTACATATCCAAGTATCCTCCCTTCCATAGTTTCCACTTCTAAAGCAATTATTTGTAATGGGGTGGTGTGCTATAATGCAAAGATATGTCCCAAGAATTTTTTTAAAAATTAACTCAATAATAACCCAGTTATGTGGCAAAACCTGGTGTACACGTTGGTATCTTGTACACATTGGTATCTCTGTTCTAACTATAAACCTTCATTAGGTGACCAATTTAAATCAAAATCCATTAATTTTGCATGGAATAATTTCTATTACATACTCACAGGTTTATGACTTGATTAATTTATTCATTTATTGATTGAAAATTTAAAAGAAATTTATTTTGTTATTGAATAAGACATTTTTACTTTTTTTTTAATTTCTGGCCAATGAATTCTCTATCAATTTGTTGTAAGAGGTAAACATATTAATTATACCAAACTATGTTGATTATGAATCTGTGCATCGAAACCATAATTTATTAGGCCATTTTCTACAAGTTGAAAGGTATTTGTCTGTTTATTGAGTGTACACATTCTGTAAAAATATCCCAGCTAAACTAGACTACATGATACCAACATGATACCTACACGTTGGTATCTCTGTTCCAACTATAAACCTTCATCAGATAATCAATTTAAATCAGAATTCAGTGATTTTGCCCGGAATGTATCTATCACATACTCACAGTATCATGACTTGATTTGATTGCAAAATCTTAAGGAGTTTGATTTTGTTATTGAAGAAGATATTATTTTTATCAAAATATCAAGCCAATCAACTTGCTATTAATCTTTTGTCAGAGGTCAACATATTAATCCTACCAAACTATGTTGATAATGAATCTGTGCATCCAAACCATAATTTATTAGGGTATTTTCTGCAAGTTGAAAGGTATTTTTTATGTTTATTGAGTGTACACGTTGGTATCAGGCGTACACATTGGTATCAGATTTACAGCTTGGTATCATGTAGTCTAGTTTAGCTGGGATATTTTTACAGATACATGATGGGTTTTGGACTGAATGGTATTTCGGATAACTGATATCACATATCAAGGGCTTTATCATCAACTTAATCTTTTATTATTAACAGGTCTCACCTTGAAATATATTAGTGTAGTGATATTCAATACTCAAGGTATCATTGTATCTTATATTTGGTACTGTTGATTAGTTCTGCTGAATAACAACAGAGGGCACTACCATTTGCTGTACTGCTAAAGCCATTGCTTTTATATCTCATCAATCTACATGATCAATGTAACTATTACCTATCAAGACTTAGGTATGGAGTTCAATACTATTTACCATAATGTCTCAATATGTGTATAAGTGTCTGTGATTTATGCTTCATCCCTCATCATTTCATGATATCTTTCTGTATGTATGCTGTAAACACCATGAACTCTTATAGGGTGCCTCCACCATTGGCAAGTAGTGGTGAATAGAGCGCGGCGAATAGAGCGCGGCGAATAGAGCGCGGCGAATAGAGCGCGGCGAATAGAGCGCGGCGAATAGAGCGCGGCGAATAGAGCGCGGCCAAATGAATGGCAAGTAGTGGCGAATAGAAAATCAATTGGTAACGCAATTGGTAATGAGCTGTTCCACTGTGGCAAGTAGTGGCAAGTAGTGGCGAATGAACGGCCAATGGCAATCTATTCGCCAACAAAATCAAAACGTTTTGATTCTTTGGCGAATGACGGCGAGGTGTCGCGAATAACTTGCCACTGATTTGCAATGATTTGCCACTGATTTGCACCACCTCCTCCACTATGGCAACTAGCGTTACCAATAGAGAGGCCAATAATTGGCCGCTCTATTGGTAACGCTATTGGTAACGCTAATCGCCGATAGTGGAGGCCACCTAGGGAGGGATTAGGGATTAGGGAGCTAAACTACCTAGGAGCCCTCTCTGCCTAGTTTCAGGCAAGAGGCCGGCGGAGGGTTGTGTGAATAAACCAAGAATGAAGTTAAGCTTGTGTTCTGGTTGTTCTTTGCTAAGTCCGAACCTGGGTTGTGTTGGAAGAACACTACATTTGTAGTGGATTGTGGTTCTTGCTAATTAGTACTGCACTAAATAATGAACATATCACTAACTCAGGTTCTTGGTCCTTGCCAGCAACTCTCCTTTATTACCACACACCAAACAAAGGTCAAGAGGCCAGACTGCAGGAGGCAGTCTGAAGCCTGTCTACCTCTCAATGAAGAGGGCCAGTAGGGGAAACATACACAATACACATAGGGGTATCGCAAGTATAACATACAAGTTAACACAGAGTACATACATAACATGACTATACAATACAGTAGTAATCACTAATATAAGCTGCAGTGCATAAGAAGGACATCTGGTGGTCCATATAGGAGTATACATAGAGCACTGTACTGCAAACCCCTGGTGGAATCGACTGTAACTCATACTCAATGTAGCAGTAAAGAGTACCTGTGATACCCACAGTACTACAGTACTCCCCTTTTTCTCTTTTTTTGGAGGGAAAAACCGCAAAAGGCACAACAGTGACTTACAATAAGGTTTAGTAATGGAATGAGATAAGCAATATGACAGTAAAGTAGACAGTAAAAACAGGAATCCATGCCAGAAAAATGCATGTAAAAACATTGATAAATCATACAATGCACATACATAATACATGGTAGAGAAAACTTTCTCAGAATATTGAAAGGTGAAAAATCCTGGTGAAAAATCCTGGTCACGGCACCAATTGTAGTGAATTGTGGTTCTTGCTAATTAGTACTGCACTAAATAACGAACATATCAGTAACTCAGGTTCTTGGTCCTTGCCAGCAACTCTCCTTTTATTTATTACCAAACACCAAACAAAGGTCAAGAGGCCAGACTGCAGGAGGCAGTCTGAAGCCTGTCTACCTCTCAATGAAGAGGGCCAGTAGGGGAAACATACACAATACACATAGGGGTGTCACAAGTATAACATGCTTAATTCTTCTATATACTGTCATATTTGCTTTATAATATATTATTATGTGAGGTGTCTCAGATAAATGAGTCGCAAGCAAATAGATTTTGATGCTACCATCATATTTTAAAAGATGGGATTAGGCTGAGATTAGGATGTTAACCATTATAACATATCTAATAAGTACTTTTATATCTATGTATGTTTGGAAAATAATTTTTGAAATGTACGAATGGGCAATCACTGGTAATGTAGTAAAACATACATTTTAGGACGATTTTCTAAATGCGGATTCATATTAAATATACTGTCTTGAAATTTGGTACACATGTTGAAAGAAGAATGAGATTTAAACACGCCAAAAATCCCAGCATTTGCACAACTAGTTTCCATGGAATAAGCATTTGAAAAATATCATTTATACGACTGTAGACTAATTTGAATATTCTATACATGTATATCTTTTTGATAGGTATGTAATAGTCAACCCTAGGTATACCATGTGTATGCCTAGACATTGCTTTTTTAATTCTGTATCAATCATAACAGTTGTTTAGGTGAATATGTTCATGTGATAGAAGAACTACTTTAGTTTTAAAGGACATCAGAAAAGAATATCAATCTACCGACCTTCTTGTGCTTAACATTAACATAGATATTATTATTAAGACGCCCCAGGGCAATAACATATGATGTGTGAGAGGACAATGAGTCATAAGTCGCAAAATTTATATTATTCATAGTTATTCATCTACAAGAACCCTTGCTCAAAATGTTTTCATAGCTCTTTTTAACAGGTTTACATTGACTACAAAAAATAACATAATTCAATGATTGATAAAGATGCAGGACATATAAATGACTTCCATAATGTACCAGTTAGCTAGGACAGTAGAAAGAAAGTAAGAAATTGGAAAATATTCTATCACTGAGGTTTTGTGGGGAAGGAACTAACAATAATTATCAGGATTGTGATACCCACATGTACATGCAATACCCACGTGATATACCAATGTGGCATTCATAATTCTTTTTAAAAAATGCAAATGATTCTGTTTTAATGCTCAATTGATTCTTTATACATATTGCAAGTATTTCCGAGTGTCAGCAGTTTTTTCCTAATTTTAGATCTTAAGTGAAGAAGGTTTGAATTAATCATAGAAAGATCAGATAACTCAATAATCATAAAAATGAGAGTACACATTAAATTATAATTTCCTGAAATGTGCCAGTCAGTTAAGACAATAGAACGAATTGCAAAATAGACAGATATTCTATGTCTAAAATGTTTTTTTGAAAGAAATATCACTAATTACCATGCCTGAGATACCAACGTGTACAGGGATACCAATGTGTACATGTGTGCACCTCAACACCTAGCTAGATGTAATCCAATGTATTACTGGTGTATTTAGCCAAGATTAAGTCGTTTTTGCTGACCTGTTAAAATAAGGATGTTAGTTTTCATTTTCCCCCTAAAATAAAATGTGTTTCCAGAATAAAATATTGTGTAATTATCAATACTTATGGTAGTAATGAAGGCATCAGACCCACACTAAACTGAGAATGGGTATTTATGTCGAGCCACATCAATAGATAGCCTTGAGATTTTACACATTCATGGGAGACGTATGGCTCATTAACGTGACAAATTCTGGTACAATTCAATTATAGGATTGTAAAGTTAGACGTCAAGATAGAGATATGGGGTAATAAACACTCAAAATTATGTATACTTGTTAATGCTTAGATATGCATAACTTTTTTTCTGTCGCGGAAAAGTTTGGTATTAAGGGCTAAATATGAACTTTAAAAGAAAAGATCACCCAAAATAATTAATATACTCACTATATAGGGTTGTACACGTTGGTATCTCTAGTATAAAGTCATATAATTCAATTCATCACTATGTGAAGAATATTGAGATTTTCTTTGGGCACTCTTTGGGATTAAGTGCACAAATAGTGATATAATACACCACCAGACTGTGGATTTGGTTGAAGAAAAATTGATAAAGTGGATTCTGAGGAAGATTGCTCCATTTTTTTTACTTTTGACCATATCGTGGTAGGATTTCACGCTATAGTGTTGCGTACAAAATGTTTTACCAGGCTGTTTATTTCGCATTCCACTCCTCCAGGGGGGTAGTATACTACCTTCTATTCTGAGCAGTCGCAAGTTGTCGCTAGTCCTTGCGATCCAGTGGAGGAGTCCCATTATACCCTTTAATAATCATTAGGGACAATGAAACATCAACTTATGAGATCTGACACATTGTCCACGAAGTGGTAAATTTCTTCAGTTGAAGCTGAATGGTATGGAAACCCGGACAGGCACCGTTCATTTGTTTCTGTCATTGTCTAATTATTCCTATTGCCAGATGAGAATTTCTCATATTAACCTGTCTCTCTTCATCTAGGTATTCATAGAAAATGTCAAATTAGCCGCCACAATTCCCATCCATGATCTCTCGTTCTGTGAACAAGTGATACATGAATGAATGAAACTTGCATGGACGTATGTGAGGTTGCCTTATCATCGTTTCCTCCATAATTGAAGCCAATGGAATGGGAATTTCGCCATGGTTACAAAAGAAGAATGTTATTTATGCAACACATACTAACCCCACGCGACCACGTCCCCACGAGTTTATTGACTTCATATATGTGATATCGCAGTAATGAATCATTATTAGTCGCCAATCATTTGGATTCCACAAGGGGAGTTTCACAACACTATCTACTGTCAGGTTTGGTTCAGCCGGAGTCTGGGTGACGAGTTGGAAAATATAGGGTAATCATTTTGCCGAAAATCAGTCCTAAACATATTCAGCGAGTGGACTTACCCTTTCTAAAGGGGTTTTATTTTACACCATTGACACTGCAATATACCAACGAATGACCAAATAATTCGGCCAACGAGGTTAAGAACGAGAGGCGAGAAATACACCATAAAAGCAACAGGAATGGCAGTTGCTCAGCAAGATATGAATAATGGCAATTAATGAGAATGAATAAATGAATCCTTTATTGTTATCATTTGTACAAAGGGTTGGTGTATTTCTGGGATAGTTCCTAGGTCTGCCGGTATGTGCCCGAGAAGATGAATATGAAGATGAGATGACGGATACACAGTAAGGAGGCTCTTCATCAATAAATTCCACGTTAAAACGTGCTTAAGAATAAGGCAATGACACTCAAGAAAAACAAGAATAATTAAGTAGGTTAAGAATAAAAACCAAGAACATCAAAAGCAAATGCAAATATCTAGAGGAAAATCGAAATAAATGTCATTTCTCTTAAATTTTCATCTCTAGAGTTTCAGGCAACCTTTTTAGTTTTTTTTGACTCCTAAGGCCCATTGCACTATGCTCTAAAAGATCGTGTCATGAATTAAGGTATCTTACCATACTCTTAAATTTATTATTGCGAGGGCTTTATAATATACTAGCAAAGTACCCGTCCTCCGGACAGTCACCCTCTCCCTCTTTCCCCTCCCCCTCTTCTCTGTCTTTCATACCTGTTTTTCTCTCCCAACCCCAT
Source organism: Sthenelais limicola (assembly GCA_942159475.1). Classification (NCBI taxonomy): domain Eukaryota; kingdom Metazoa; phylum Annelida; class Polychaeta; order Phyllodocida; family Sigalionidae; genus Sthenelais; species Sthenelais limicola. The sequence continues at coordinate 106,042,308 of OW804096.1, read as the reverse complement.
CTCCGATTCCCACCCTCACTTCTCCCTCCCCTCTTCCTCATACTCGTTTTTCTCTCCCAGCCCCATCTCCGATTTCCCTCCCTCCCTCCCCCCTTCCTCATGCTCCCCCTTCCCGCTTTCTCTCCCTCTCCTCTCTCCCTTCCCCTACATCCTTTCCCTCCTCTCTCCTCCTCTTCTTTCCCTCCCCCTCCCGCTCCCCTATTCCTACACCCTCTTCTTCACTCTCCCACTCCTCTGCATGTAGGACGGTCACCCTCTCTCCCCACGCTTCCCCAATGGCCTTGAAATGTTCGGAGATTCCCAGTTTCTTACAGAGGGAAAATACTTGGATGCTCTTAAAATGAATTCTTGAATGGTGAGTGGGCCAAACTAATGCTGTATTTAAGAAAAGTTCCGTACCGTACCCTTAAGTTTAACAAATAATTTCTGGTAAAGTATTCGCACAAAACGAAAATTCCTTTTGGGTGATTTTATGTTTGCAATAGGAGAGTGGCATCTCTGAACATTTAAAGCATTGCAGAACAAAAGCTAAGCTGTTAGTTATATATATGATTATAACATATATGTTCTTTAAAATAAAATTTAAAAGTGCACCCCCTCCTTTTGAAAATCCTGGATCCGCCCCTGGACTCTCCTATTCCTACACCCTCTTCTTCACTCTCCCACTCCTCTGCATATAGTTAGGTCCCCCTGGACTTAGGTTGTGGGAAATGACGTAGTATCTCACAGGGGCTTTCCCAGGCTATAAATAGAGTGTAGAGATCGCAATTTAAAAAAGGCTTCAAAATCACATTTTCACCCCAAATACCTTCACAAACCACATACAACGACATCCAGACAGGGGGAACAGACCTCTACAGATCAGTAAAGTGGTTTGTAATACAACAAATTCCGAGAACATTCGGGACATTTCTACCTTTTCTTTTCTACCTCTTTTTGTAGAAATCGCTCTAGCTTTATATTATATGGATGGATGATCACCCCATCCCCTCCCCCATATTTAAAACGTACGTACAAAGTAAGTAAAGTATATTCCAATAATTTATCCAATTCTCAAAAGGAATAGACTGGAATTTCTGTATTTTCCTCAAAGTTCCCATAGCCTTCTATAGCAGTTAAACTTTTGATATTTAAAACAAAGCAGTACAATATCTAACATGGCTTTCTACCTAATCTTTATTAATTTTTGATTAGTAATATTTGGAGTACTGCTGTAAAAAGAAATTGAAATAGATCCCCCTATAAATTCAATTCTCCCTACTTACAGAAAATACTTTGTTCACATCCAAAGCGTGGGACACGAATCAGGAGATAGTAAAAAAACCTTTGTTCGAAATCCTTCAGCGAAAAAGGAGCTTCATGGAATCCATGCGGCTTAAGCTTTCAAATGCGTTTTATTGATTTCAATACCATTCTACTCTTATCAAATTTAATTGGTATCTGAAGCTTAATCCATCAAAACTGGGCATTACTTGCATTTGAACACAAAAAAAATGACCAAGACAAATAAGGCTCTGTCCATTCCCTGCTTTAAGAGCCTTTACGAACAAGTCCCCTTCTATCTTTTATTCATGGGAAACCAGGGATGGGGTTTTGAGAGGATATTCTCCGGTACTAGGAGTCTTTATAATAACATGGCGAAATATTCCCGCTCGGCCAATATCCTCACTCCTCCGTCGCTAATGCATAAGCCAGGAAACAACATAAATATTCTGATGGAGCTTTTCCCTCAAGAGTCAAAGCCTCAATGCAACGGTCAGTCGATCCCAAAGAAAGCCTTGCTTGCACAATTTACCGCATAAATGAGCAATGATCATTGTCTGCTACACTTATAAAACCACTTACGGCTATTCGTTTTTCTCTATAGTTATGTTCGGAATGGGAATCGCAACTGGAACCTGTGCTGAGCTGCAGTCGTCACGATTGGAAAGCAGTGTTCCGATTGTGAGTGGAGAATTGCCCAAGTTGGAGACCATAAAATCAGTTGTTTTGGTCCAACAAGACGACTGAGTAAAATTATATTGAGTGGGTAATATTCCATTATAGAACGGGAACAGGGATATTTAGAGCACGGCTGGGAAAGCCCAGTGCTATCATTACCTCCTTGACGTAAATAGACGTGAGACATTTTATGTTCCTTGTAAACTCGAACGAAAACAATAAAAATCGATATTCCTGGGAAGGAATTACAGGCTTTCGATTATAAATTAATGATTTGCATCTAAAAACCATTACCACACCATGGGAAATAGCACTTTTGAGGCATCAACTGTGCAGCTTGAAATAGTTTATTTGAGTGTCCCAGGCGATATCGTCTAAATAAGCATTATAAATCTTTTTAAAATTATTATAAATGGTTATGAAAACAACTTTGGCACGCTCCTATTTTCTGCAATGGTCAAGCTCAAGGGCACAACCTATACATTCATGCCATACATCTTTCTATTTTGGTTTCTCTGTTTCACCTTTGTTTTCATTGTCAAATACCCTTACATCTCTAATTGAGGGGGGCTTCTCCTTTTGATGACTGTCAACCTCTATGCAGGATGATGCATCATTACTGTTCTGTTAGATAAGGGACAACAAAGCCAAGCAATATTCCAATCGATGGCAATGGTGACCTCTCCTGTTCTCTGACAATTTTTCTCTGAGGACGGTATCATTATTATAACCTACATTTGTAGACCATCAGCAAATCACAGAACCCTGCATTGTTTCATTAATGCAATTCAGCCATACAGTTTATTCATGAAAGCCATGTGTTAGATAATGTTATTGCCGTAAATTATTTGATCTCCCCAAAGTTGTATGATAATTATTATTATGAGAACCTGCTAGACATTTTACCATGATAAAATAACTAATATTATCACATACCAATATAACCCTTCCCTCGCCAGCAATGATTCGCATGTCATTTGGATGCTAGTAAAAGAGGTTTTGTTGGACCGTAGATAGCTTGAAAGAAGATACTGGGAGCCTAGCTCACGTTAATTGTCCCTTTTTTTCAGGATTACAGTGGAATTGGATTCCGAAAACCTTACTGGACTTTTTTTTTTTTTTTAACAAATTTTATTGGATCCATTTTCATACAATGATAATTCCATGGTAGTCCAGAAAACATATAATGTTATCTCATAATAAATAAAATATTTTAAGTATTTAAGTCGAGTCATTAATACATTAAGGGTTTCAAAATACCTTGTTGTTATAGGTTACAAGTTTCATTTGGTGAATACATTGGGTACCTCTACTGAGGAAAATACATACCTACAATAAACACATAGATTTTGTTGTTGTTTTTTCTCCTCAAAATTATAACATAGTCCGCCACATGACAGATAAAAGACATGTCGCATGCAAGATATTATATACATTTGATTTGATTTGCTCAAGCAAATGATAGAGACATGTTTTAGAGTCAACCATACCAATCATCAGTTGATTTAAGATGACTTTTTATGTTATCCCAGGATTTCAAACGAATAATAGACGGAAGACTATTTCATAAGGTTGGTCCAATATAGTGAGGGGATCGCACTACTTTCTCTAGTTTTGGTACCATGACCTTCATCACCGGTCCTTCGTTTAATCTAGTAATCACTGGTATATCACTTAGGTTTTTCTTATCCAGTCGTTTTCTATACATTATTTGCATAAGTGCAATCTTTGAACGTTTTTCTAGAGAATCGATCCGACATTCGTTACACAATTCAATTTTATCCCTAGGGTCATTGAAATATACAGTTTTTACTGCATTATATATGATTCGCTGAAGCTTTGTTCTTATGTCAACGCTAGCCATAGATGCGAAAAGATTACCGTACTCTAGTAAGGACAAGATATGGCTTTTTACTATTATCTTTGCCATTTTTATAGTGAGATACTTTCTTATACGCGGAAACTGTAGTAGCTTATACATGGCTGATGATTTCATTTTTATCAAATGACCTTTCATGGTTAATTTATCGTCGATCTTGAAACCGAGATAGTTCACTACTCTTGTTTTTTACAACCTCCTGGCCTTTTAGATATATTTTTGCCAGGTTATCAAATTTTACCTTTTTCAATCTATTAGTCATTCCCAATAGTTGTATCTGGCATTTTTTTACATTTAGATTAAGCATGTTATCCAGCATCCACTTGTTAATTGAGTTCATAACCAGCTGGGTGTGGGTCATACATTTGTTTAGATCTGGGCCAGTTATACTGACCGCAGTATCATCTGCGTAAAGAGTCAGATTTACATTCATATCAGGGGCGATTAGGTTTTTTATACAAGAGGATAGGTCGTTGATATATATTAGAAATACTATCGGGCCGATATGACTACCTTGGGGTACGCCTCTGTTTATAACAATGTGGTCAGACACATAATTATTTATAGTTGTTCTTTGGGCCCTGTTATGGAGATAGTTCATGATGATTTTGATCAAAGAGGGATTTAACTTATAATAGACCATTTTGTCATATAGAATTTTGTGGTCGATACAGTTAAAGGCTTTCGATATGTCGTAGAAGGATGCTACTGTGAGCTGTCCATTATTAATACCATGTATTATGGGTGACAGAAAATCAAAAAAGCTTAGATTAGTTGAGTGGTTAGCTCTGAAACCTCCTTGAGAGGGACAAAATAGATCATTCGTCTCCATGTGATCGACTAAGGCAGTACATATGATTTTTTCGAGTATCTTAGATAGGGTCGGAACTATGGCGATAGGTCTCAAGTTATTAAAGTATCTCAGGTTTCCCTCTTTGGGGATAGGTGTAATTGTGTACTCTTTCCACTCCTTTGGCATAACACCTGTGGCCATACAACGCTTCATCAATAGAGTGACATGGGGTGTGAGCTGTTGTAGGAATAATTTTAGTATCTTAGTGTTTATCCAACTAAAGCCACAGCTTTTGGAAGTATCAATATCCTTTATCAGATCTTCAATTTTCTCGATAGTAATAAGAGTTTTTGTGGACATCATTAGTTTCGGTGCATCATCAAGATAATTCACGTGAGATTGGGACGACTCCCTATCAGTTGAACCAAATTTGCTGAAAAACTCATTCAGCTTATTAGAAGCTTCAAGACCATTTATTTCTCGATTATCATGTATAAAGGAAGTTGGTAGAGATTTAGAACCTTTCCCGAAAAGATCGTTTATGTTTCTCCAAATTTTTTTGCTATTATTAGCAGAATTTTGTAGGTTTGTTCGGATGGTTTCCCTTTTCTGTTGTTTGATTTGTTTACTGATTTCTCTCCTAAGAGCAACAGCCTGTTTAAAATATTCATCAGAGTTGTATCTCCTTGATTTTTTGAACAGCTTGTCACGGTCCCTTATTTTCTTTAAGAGAACGTTTGGTAATTTGAAGCTACCCTTTCTTACAGTTCTTATTTCCTCAACAGGACAGCAACGATCTAAGTACTTTATAATACATGATTTCATATTAGTCCAGATTTCCTCTGTGGATTTCATAGCATCCCCAAAGCTAAATTCTACATCACGATACGGTTGTAAGTAGTTTTCAAGATGAGCTTCATTCAGCTAATTATACCTTCGACCCTTACGTACATCTCTGTGAACCTGTTCCTTTCCTTTTTTAAATTGTGAAAGGAGACATAGATGGTCAGAGATATTTACATTTAGCACCTTAGATGATAAGATATGCGGATGGTCCGTGAACATAACATTGATTAAGGTACCAGTATTACCTGAGTATCTAGTAGGTTTATCGATACATGAAACAAGGTTAAAGTCAGATAACATTGAGACAAAATCATTTGCCTTTGACTCTTTCTTGTCCAGTAAGTTGATATTGATATCACCGCAAAGAAAAATATTATGATGTTTTGACATTTCTTTTAGGCCTGAGATTGATGACCTTAACTCATTTATGAACAGGGCTTTGTCGCCCGACGGCGGGCGATATAGGTTCAGTAAGCAAAACTTCCTTCTCAATCCTGGTTTTACCTCAAGACATTGTAACTCTATGTTGCGATTACAGATATTTAGGTCATTATATTTCCATTTATCAACTGTACAGTCATCTCTAAAGAGGCAACATAACCCTCCTCCATTCTTTTTTACAGCTGGGTCATCGGATTTACGATCATACCTACATATACTATAATTTGAGTCGAGGAGAACATGAGAATCGAAGTCGGAGTCATTCAGCCATGTTTCTTGGATACACAATATTTTTACAAATCTACAGAGAAGAGTACTATGGAGCTCATATACTTTGTTTCTTATCAATCTGATATTCATTGATAATATTCCCATGCCCTTGAGCTCAGATAGACATTGCGGATTATCCGATTCCATCACGTTGGAAGGCTATAAACACATACAATGCATGACAATCTTTGTATTGAGGTCTAAATGAGACCGCGAGGCAGGCTATATACCAAGAGTCGGGGTAGCGGTGCGTAAAAACAAGAGGAGTAATGTATAAAAACAGATATGGCCATACTAGGCTATCGAACATATGGGCACGTCGAGCGTAAACTCAGAACAACAACACACTTTATGTACGGTTGTGCTTCAACCAGGACATCATGACTTTCAGTAATACACATGTAATGGGAACTAAACATATATACATAAAGAGAGGCTTCTACTTACAGTAATATGGTAATCCAAACCAGAAAGCACTTTTACGCTAGCCTTAAACTTGCGAGACGGCCGAGTAGGCCGCCATGTTGGGTCTGCATGTGCGCCCGCAGAACACAGTATTATCAAAAAATGAAAACGTACTAATTATTCATTAATTACCTAACAATATTAGGTTGACCTATTGGGTTATAATTTACCAGTTATACTAGTATTTATTAGTCTACTCGTTCAGTCAAGAATAACTGAAAAGTGTCGGTGATATTTTCTGCCGACCACTTCCGGAAGTAGCGTGGTTTTGTTTACTACACGTGTTTTAAGGTGGGAGCGATGTTATCAACTTTTAACCTCTAAAAAACATACAATGGAAATAATTACGGGCATGACAACTATACACAGACGATCAATATGGTAAGTACTTAATTCTGTTTGTATTTGGCTTTCCTCATTCTGTTGACCGATTCATTTAGAGCGTCTTTAATGTTTTGCGAGCCGGAGATTCGGTCGTGTAGGCCCAGCTTTGGGTGAGGCGTGCTACTTGCGAGTAAGTCTTTCTTGTCTATTTTCAACGCAGTCATATTTTGTAGGGTTGTGTCAGATAGCAGGAGGGACGACATATCATTTTCCAAGTCAGCTTCTACATCCATGTCGAGGGTTTGTCTTTCTTCGGCGGAAGGGAAACGACGGAAATATCTCGGCTTCGCTTTAGCTTGGGAGTTAGGGCTCAGGTCCTTCACATCTATAGGCGCGGGGGGAGGAGATAGCATGGTAATATTAGCCACCTCATTCCTGTATCTTTCCTTTAGTTCAGCTCGGACGTTCATCAGTAATTGGCCTTGTCGGTTAAATCCATCCCAGGTGTGAGTTTGTAACTGCACATTCCCTAGGTATACACCACATGCCCATTTTAGGTCATTTGTTGCTTCAATGAGCTCCATTTCATTTGTAGCTAGGAGTAACTGTCTGAGGTCCTTATTTTGCTCGAACTTTGCTAGCAGGAGAGAACGCATGTAGGCTTCTTCGCGCTTTTCCCAATCCTCATCTGAGATAAGTTTAGAGCCTTCAGCTTTTATCTCGTAAGGGTCCCGTAATTTAGCAATGCGTCTGGCAGCAGGGTTGTTTCTGGTCTTTAATGCTTTAAAATAAAAAAAAAGCATGTTCTACTGAGTAGAATGGCAGCCTATTTGCAGTGAACTCACATGGGTAAAGATTAGAGGGCCATGCATACGATGACTGATATGCCAAACCCAGGGCCACCTTTTGAACTTTGATGGTGGACGGGGCAACCTTTTCTGGTAGGAGTTCGAATTCGTCGGCACCATAGGTGCGTCCCTTGACTAGCACCTTATCACCTTTGACTTTGGCTGTGGTATCAACATTTTCCTGAATAGCTTTTTTGGCAATTTGTCGCAATAGCCCACGATTTCTTCGGACTTCAGCATTGGTGTCGTCCTCAAAGGACCAGTATTGGATCGCTGGGTATCTTTCAGAACTAAATTTGCTTTTATCGAAAAGAGATCCTTTTCGTGACATAAATAGCTTTTTGTCTTTCAACGATTGAAACCTTACGTTTATTGGATCTGGTCTTCTTCGCCCATTTTCTTTTTTCTTTGACACGATGCGGTAGGTCTCATCCAATTGATCGTTCTTGAATGTTGGTATGACCATTCTAATAATTTGCGCTGCAGTATTTACTATGTTTTCGTCACGTTTTGCAAGAACACCGTTGAAAATGACACAGTTCTGTCTTAATTTGGTATCCACTTCATTATTGATTGTACGCTGCCTCTTTAATTCATGCGTTAAGTACTCCACATGAGTTTCTAATGACTTTATTCTTGTTTCCAGCAAATTTTTTTTTTTTTTTTGGTACTGGTCTTTATTCAGGCACGATCGTCCTGCTCGTTGTTGCGTATTATCTCATCAGTGAGATTAGTGGCAACTTCTGCACATAATTTGTTCGTGTCGAGGAGGGACAATTGCGTTGCTTCCTGTGAGGCTTGCTGATTATCCATAGTACCAGGATTTGCGTCACCGACTGTAGGAGAACTCATCATAGAACTTACTTCAATAGAGTCAGGAGCTTTCTTGGCATTTGGAGATGAACCTGTAGGACCTTCGTTTCGCCTTTTCCTTGTGTTCACTTCGAACATAATCAGATCTAGTGCTTGTTTACCTCAACCATTGTGTGTAATCCAAGATGGCTGTTGTTGGCGGGACCGTTCAAAGCACTTAGTTATCGCTCAGGTTAGGACGGATTTGCAATAACTCTCGGATACAGTCATATAAGGCATTATCAATCACTCCAGGATGATCAGTTGGACTAATTAGACAGTTTGTGCGGATAAAAAGTATTCCCAGTTCTGTGTGCACACGAAAATAGTCAGGTAAGTGGACATAGTGGTTTTCACATCTTACCGTTTCGGCAACCATGTTCATGCTTTAATAAGTACCCAAGGACACATAATTTGAAAGATTGTTAGTTTGAGACTAAGGTTTTCAAGAGAAATCAGGAGTTTATTTTTCCCGCTAATTGTACAATAACATTGCTTGATCAACAGCTGGAATTATCGCTCACAAGCAGCTTTGCTGTAAAGCAGTGGAGTCTTTTTCACTTGAATACACTTGGACTAGACTTTGTTGTGTACATAATACATGAAGACATTGTGGAAATTATGTGGTTCATGATAATAAGTTGTTTGGGTGTCAAAAAGCTGTTCGTACATTCTCTGCCTTCATATAGCAGCATGTAAGAGCAGTGCCACCTGTTTTTAAACTTGGCATTTACCCTTGCAGTGTGTGGTGCCACCTGTTGAAGATTGGCATTTACCTTCAGTCACTTAAACTGCCACATTGGCTTAGGATTTGATTCTAGACTTATCTAAACAAAAACATTACTTGAAAGAAAGTGATTCAGTAGAGAAGAGGAATTAAGAGACCTATCAACACATCTTTGGTGTGTAAAATTGAATAAATAATTGTGAAAAAAATAATTCTGAAAAATCAGAGACAATGGAAGATGTACTTGACCTACAATCTTTGGTTAAAAAGATGGCAGAGGTGAACCAAGCACACTGCGAAAAGCAGAGGGAGTCATTTGCTCAGCTGATCTGCTTCTTGAGGTACAAAGAGCAGCTGGAAGAAAGTGAGGAAGCAGTCATGTCTAATGAGAATTTCCAACAAGGTGATGAGCTGGAAGAAGGTGAAAAATGTGTCATGACCAATGAGAACACCTTACAAGGCCATGGACTGGAAGAAAGTGCAAAAAAAGCCACACCCAAGGTCATGACCCTCCTACAAGGCAAGGGGGTGAGTGACACTAAAGAGATCCAGATAACCAGGAAAGTAGTGACAGTCAAAGAGGAATTCGAAAAACTGGTAAAGAAGGACATACCCAATGAGAACACCCTACAAAGACATAGACTGGACGAAAGTGAAAAAAAAGCTACCCCCAATGTCATGACCCTCCTACAAGACAAGGGAGTGAGTGACACTAAATTTAAGAGATCCAGGTACCCAGCAGTGACAGTCAAAGAGAAATTAAAAAACTGGAAATGGAGGACAGTGAACCGTTATTCTCTACTAACACATGGGAACCCAAATCCTGCATAGGGATTGGCTAACATAATTCAATCGATATAGTAAAAGGGATTGATATCTGCAGTGTACATATCCTTTAAAAAAAGTATATAGAGTTCTAGTATTAAAATCTGAGAGAACTCAGAGGGAGAGGTGGTGTCTTATCAGGGGTTCAGACTAATGCTCACCCGCTCGCCCGGGGCGAGCAGATTTTTCTGCGGGCGAGTGAAAGTTACCAAGTCACTAGTCTGCCGGGCGAGTAGAAAAAAGCCCAACGTGACGTCGCCCATTGGGCAACCAGCTTCACACACTTCTACACCAGAGCTATGTATAAACATAAATATTTATACATAGCTCTATCTACACCCAATGCAGCATGTTTATGCTATAATTAGAGGTTAGCGCAGAGAACTACAGAGAGACATGCAGGTTTTGTTTTGTTTTGAGTTTATGAAATCGTATCAAGTTATCAGAGCATCATCCCCGACTTCTCCCGCTGAGAGTGGGAGCTATTACATAGGCTAGTTATGTCTGTCTGCAATGTCTGCCAATCACCACTCCTTCTTCTATGTAATATACATGAATGGATATGTTCAATTTTTGTTGTGAGTCCTTAAAAAGTCATTAAAAACAATCTGGGCGGTTATATTTACAGCAAGATCATTCTGATGGTTATATGTTTAGCAGAAATCTTTAAATTCTTTAAAGTATTTAAATGTATCGATATGATACGGGGGCATGTTGACATCCAATCCAAATTCTGCCAACAATTTTCATGTCCTACCACAGACATCTTTTGAACCCATTCCCTTAAAATTGTGCGTTCTGGTGCATTTGTGATATATATGTTTCAGGTAAATGAGTCACAAGTCGCAAAAAATGACATTTTTCAAAGTGTTTGTCCACAAGATTTCTTTATTGAAATGTTCTGATTTTTAGAGGGCATAGCACTTATAGTCATATGAAGTTATGTACCAGATTTCAGGACATTTCATTAAATATATCCATGCGTTTTGAAGGCATTGGTATGGAGTATATTTAGTTATTTCACTGATACTTGCCCGCCAAGAAATATTGTATCTCATTTTTCAATAATAAGAATATTAAACTAAAATAATAGAAATACTTATTAGGGGTCCTACTGTTTACTATCATTGGAATCATCTCGATCTCATCTTTTCAAATATGTTCATATCTCAAAATCCATTTTTTGCGACCTGTGACTCATTTACCTAATTACTTGAAACTCATCACATTTGAGGACATTTTACCGAATCGATCTACAGAATAAGCCAGTTCTAAGTTTAGTCATATGGAACATCAGATATGCCTTTCATCAAGCCTTAAATCGAGGTCGATTTTAGGTTTGAAATAATATTATTTCCCAGCTACAATTTTCTTTATGTACTTTTCCTTTGGCCAAAATTGACAAGATTTTTATTACACAGCCAGAGGAACAAAATGCATTTATTTCACCACACACTCAAATTATGTTAAATAACGGCCATTTTGAGGAATAAATATTCATATCTAGCTACTACCTAGCAGTAGTTTTTAACCGTCCCCTTATTTTTAATGTAAAGCCCTCATTAGGGCTAGGCGATTGTGTTCGAACAGCATTGAGAATTGAATTGTAGCCTATTCACAAATTTGGAATTTGTATATTGAACTGATAATTCAATTGGATGAAAAATAATAGTATTCTGATAGTCTGATATGGAAATAGGCCTATCCCTCATGGATTTTGTAATATATAACAAATCACTACTAATCAGGTTTATTTTTGTGTAACAAGTTAACTCAATGATTAGATCTATATGGAAGGAGAGATACTACATGGTTCAGTAATATATATATTCGGTTTCTTAGTGCATAAGTATGAATGATTTATGATTCTATATAAGAAATAGGTGAATCTATCTATATCTATCTGTTTATATTCATTATGTGTGTATATGGGGAACCCAGGTTAGAAGACAAAAGTTAAAACCGCAATAAAAATTGTTCTAGCATTGTAGAGGCCAAGATGGTAGGTTTTGATTTGCAAGGAAAAAGAAAGCAAACAAATATCAACATCTCTGTACAGTTACCAAGAAGAAAAGGAGATATTGCTAATGTTTGTTATATCATGCAATTATTGTTTCAATTGTATTGTTTCGATGTAACCTGATCCAAATATTCAGTAATAAAATTGTTTTGCAAAAATAAAAAAAAGAGGTTTTGAGAGGCGTAAATCCTTTCTAGTGCTCTTCAACAAAGAAACCCATTTAATCCATTAATCATTATACTAAGCACCGGAGAATGGATCGCAAAAGAAAGGTTACTTCTCTAACTCAGATTTACAGGAATCTCACGAGCCCTCCAAATCATTGGCTGTCTCATATCTAAAAATCTTGCTAAACATCCGCGAATGAAAGGCATTTTCCCGGTAATCTTTTTATGGGCTCGGAATGAAAGTTCATTTAAGCAAATATCCCAGTAAGACAGACATGAAACCCGTGTTCACGGCCGAGAGGGAAGATGATTGCCTATGAAAAGGGCTTATGAATGTCAGATGTGGAAATAGATTGGATTGGTTTCGAAAATCTTGAGGGGGCTTCTAAACGCCCCTGTCGAGGGTCGGCCATTCATGCAGCTCTATAATGGCGATGTGAGCAAAGGGTGAGCAAAGAGTGTCACTTGTCAGTCGGCACAGTAAATCCGAATGAAGATCAATGACTCCCACGAGGTCAATTGCCTAAATCTAATGTACAAAGGCTACTGAGATATTTATGTGATTCGTAAAACAGTCCCTGGTAAGATCATCGCCGAAATCTGTATACATGTATATATATTCCCTTCCAATGCAATGCATTGTATTCCAAAGCAATATAAATAAAAGGCTTGTCGAAAATAAAAGTTGTTTTATGTTTGATGCTAACACTATCATACCATGGCAGAGAATGGAAAACCTTCTCAGCTTGTTAAGTATAAACAGTAGCCTGTGAAATGGGGATGAGGTCCCTCGATAGCATTGTTAAGCCTCATATGCATGCATCGTATTGAAAAGGGATGTAGGGATGGACTTATAGCGCCACAATTGGTGGGGACTAACTTTTACTTTGTCATTCATTGACTGGAGTATTTGCATGATTATATTTGACAAACCTGCATTGACGGATGTAGGCCTTCCAGGATTATTGATGGTAAAAAGTAGGGCAATTTCAATATATTTCGCGAGAGGATCTGGTGCATAGGCACCATTCAAGAAAGGCGATAAACCAAAATGATGTACGCAAATTTATTCAGGCAATGAATACTGGACAGGGTCGTTAGTGAATAACAGATCACCCAGCTCACCGCGGTGTGGATCCAACAGATCCATCCGATATACATGCATTAACCCTTTGTGTGCCACCTCATGTAAGAGCATCAGTCTCATTATGTAGGCCCTCCAGTATACAGGACAGCCAAGTTCCTACAAATTAAGGGTGAATTTTGTAATAGGGGTGTGCGATCTTTCCACTGCGTACATAGTCACGGCTGCAGAGGACACTAATTGATTACAGAAGCACAAGTTAAACCTACCCGCTGTGTGGGAATTCATAAATGATCCAAGCTATAACACCTATTGGCCAGAGTGGTTAAAGTAAAAGGTTTCGACACACAGAATACACCATTAATGTAGGCTATACAAACCCAGTCTAGTGGAGTAGCGCATTTTTAGGGTTTCAGTTTCAAATTTTCATTCTGAACAAAGTCATGGCTAAATTCATTATAAAAATCCGGCACTAGTCGAAAGCAATGTTAAGGCGGACTCGTTTTTTTTTTACAGTAAATACATAAATATAGGGTAACTAACGAGTTGCTTGAAGGAGCGTGCATATTGCACCAGTTGCGCAGCAACGAGTGCAATTTCAATAGCGACTAGAACTGACGCGACTGCATGGCGAGCTTGGGATCTATTAATGTATGCATTTGATAATCTATAAAGGACCATTTTTAAACCCATTTTGTGGACTTTTTCTGAAAGTAATTCTACTGGTTTAGGTGGTGGGGTTGGGTGTACCACTCAGGGTATACCCATGCAACGTATTTTTTTATAAATTCTATTGACAAATTGTGATATATCTCATCCATCCCAAAAATATAGAGTTACAGTACAAATAGGTATCAATCATATAGCCGCTTAAAGCGTTACTCGATAATTTAACATTAATCATGTAATTTTAGACATGTCGTTTATCCGTCATTATAAACATGCACGAAAATAGCAACAAGTGACACTCTAGATGACACTTCATATAAAATGCGAATATAATAAATAGAAAATTATCAATGTACAGTACAACATTTCATGGATAATTCAAAAAGCCAACAAATCAAGGACAACAGTATAAAATAAAACCTACCTGTGTGTAACAGCATAAGAAATACACAAGCCACCTCAATGGCCATAATCGACCACGGAGCCATGATTGCCTATATCCGTGTATCCGTTGATCCACAGACGAGCTCTAAATTGCTGTCTCTAATACCAGATTGCACACTTCTGACTGAGGAGTTGTCGTCTACTTGAGGTCACCCGGAGTTCTCTCCACTCAACCAAGTTCCTTGACGAATGCAAGCGTGAGGGTGCACGCGTATGCACTTCCTGATGTGAAATATATTGATGCAGTGCCAACACTCGTGCTCCACACTCAATTTGATGCGGCGACAACCGCAATATATATTCCTGTGAAGGTAAAGCCAGAAATATATCCTTTTTACAGCAAGATTCCCTCGAATACGCTCAACACTTCATGAAGGGTGATATCTAATACAGGTCGGAGTGGAGGATCTTATTTTTTTAAAGATCCCATGTGGTCGGGGATCTCAGAGAATATCGATTGGAACGAGAATTCACCAGAGATGTGCTGATAGCCACACAGTACTAACGTATTCGACCAGGAAATTACAGCTCTTCTTGTCTAGCCCCGAAGAACGTGCGCGAAGGGAAATCCTACAAAGAAAAATGATTTTGGTAAGGATATAGGCGGTGAATAATATACACTGCATGACATGGTCATATACTATATACTATACATCAATCTCTGGGCTTCCAAGCGTTCGATGTCATGTATCATGTTTAAACTGTGAATTTAATTGGTCGACAAGCTCTCCAAGGAGGTTTCAGGAGCCTCTAAATCAAGAACTATTATCATCGCTTTTTACAGTAGCGCATTAGATACAGGAGAAAATCCTGAACAAAATTGATGGCAACTTAATTCACATTTAATGTATGTGTCATAACATTGTCCAGCCTGTAAATCATGAACAATTATAATTTTAAGACAACATCTTAATAAAAGTTAATGGCATTTCTATCAGATGTAATGTAAGTGCCTTAAACAATCTTATAAAAAGAACTTAAAATGAAGTACCGCCTTCAGTACAATGGTGCCGCAATAGGTTCTTTTATCAAATAAACATGTACCCTATATAGTAACTATTACAACCTTGATAGAAGCATTTGAAACGTCCTATATAGGCCCAACACTAGTTTTATCTATGGCGCCATTTTAGGGCATATTACCCACAATACTCCATGACTCCTCCGAAGATGTCTGCCTTCATTAAACATCATAATCCAAGATTGTAAGCCCCTCAGTACTCTTATTATTCACCATATTTATGTTTGAACATAGTTGACATTGATTTCACCTCATGAACTAGGGGTAGAGCTGTCATTGTTTTGAAGGCATCCTTCTCCCCCCATTCCTTCACCAGCCAACATTTCCATCCAAGGCCGTAGGACAGTTTTCAGTGCGACGATTCAAGAATAGAACAAAGGTACATTAGTTGGCATGGGTAATGCCTTAATATAAGAAGCTTTGTTCCAGACATAGGTGGGTATACGTCTCTGCCAGTAGAAAATATGCGAACGTCGTATTCTGACAGGAATAATCATGAAAACCAAATTGCATAAGATGGATGATGACCATCTCCTACTGAGATTTTTATGTAGTATATACCTAGTTGAAAAACCTCAACACCATTTTGCCTGTTTTAACGCCCTAACCCTTTTCTCTGTGAACGTCTCTTAACATGAAATTATTTAATTATGACTGGCCAACAAGCTCGCTGTCATCCAAGCTAGATCAGGGTTCAGGAGTCTCTAAATTATGAACTATTATTAACGCTTTTTATCTACGGTATAGAAGAATATCTTCACCAAAATTGATGGCAATTTAATTCAGATTTAATGTATGTGCTATACAATTTTCTAGCCTGTAAATCGTGAAATTATGAGAACGTATTCTGACATAATCATGAAAACCAAATTTCAATCGATGGATGATGATCATCATATCCTGCCGAAGTTTGTATATCATATACGGTATATATTCCTATATGTATTGTAGACCACCAATATAATCTCTCTAGTCTCTCTCAAGAAACCTGAGTATGTCCCACACTACTAATTTGGGGCTATAGCTAGGCCTAGTCACCCAAAATTAGTACGGCATGCACTGGAAGACCAGATCTCGATCTGATATGTCCCTCCTATCTGATCAACTGGTTATTTACAAATAAAGAACATATTATTATCATTATTATATACCTAATTGGAACAACAAAATCCTCAACAATATTTTGCCTGTTTGGTTGCCTTTATTAAAACGTCATCTTCTCAGTGAACGTCTGTTAACATCATACATATACGTTCAGTATATTTATACACCATTTTCACAACCTAAACTCCCTTTAAAATGTATGAAAATCATTCCGACCCTCCGTGAGATATTCATGTATCATCGTCTCCAGAACCTGGTGACTTCTTAGCGTTCCCTGCAAAAAAACTTGTCGACCTGCAATGCTCTGGGGCATCAGATCAGATCGGACAACTCATCAGTCTTGTTCCTAAAAGCCCCTTTTAATTCACTTCCCTCTCGCAAACGAGAAGTACTCCAGCTTAGATATCACAGTTAAGCTGAATTGGTATGCACATCAGATATAAAAACAAACGCTGGGATGGAAAACCTTAGTTGAAACAGTTCAAGCATTTCACCTAACTCTTGAAAATAGCCACGGCTTCTGTCAGCCATGAAATGGCTCTTCCTGTGAATGCGGACTTCAGCTTCCGGGAGAAGGTCTATCGATACGAGCGCCACCTCTCTCCGAGGAGGCGAGTTGTTGATTGGGGGGATGACCAGCAATTTTAGGGGCCTTGGGCGATGTGTGGAATCGCTTGGATGAAGCGAATATTAGTACATCGCTTAAATACTATAAAGAAATCGGTCATATCTCGACTTGAAATGAATTTGACGTTGGAAGGGATATATAGGCCTACCGGGACGCTTTGTATTAGGGTACAATGTTTACTGTCCGTTTTACAACAGCACTGTTCATGAACTTATCTTGGTGGATGATGTCCTTATATAATTATGTAGTATATTGCCAGATTTTCCGTCGCAATGTACCATATATATTATATATTTTTCCAACAATCATTAAATAAATTAAATTATACAGCCCACACAAACACTATTTTCTCATTGGTTGAATGATATTATTTGTTGAAATGTAAATATGGAAATAAACAAATGGAAAAATGGAAATAAACAATATAATACGTATACAATTTAAAAGTATCTTCAGTCGTGTGGGTACATCATGTCTGCGGATAAGATGTACAACATCTGTATACAGACTTTTAGGTTTAAATAATATGTTGACTAGAGTTGAATTTAATAAACATGGGAAAATGCACGACATTTAGTTGGGTGAGAAGCAGAGAGGAAGCGGTTACTGAGTATGGCAATGGCTATGTTAGAAATTAACCACATACACATAATATTATATGTAGGATTATATCAATGCCTGGCTGTAGTGGCGACAGAATGAGTTAGGATCACTCCATCACACCACTATGTCCCCATTTGCCAATATATATCATGTACGGATGATCACTATATATATGTCCTCCTGTAGGCGTGTGACTTTCCGTCTTGTATTACACATATGTAAGGAGTCTTGCTGCACCTATACGCCCGGACTTATACGACTGGCAGAGCTTTGTCAAAATCCCTCATGACGCTAATCCCAACACCTATAACGTAAATAATGATCTTCTCAGAAAGGATCTGCGACAGTATACTATACGTCATTACAAATCTCTATATATGGGTAATATTACGCATAATTAGATCGAATACGTATGGAAAATACCTACTGGGTAAAGCTACTTTGATTAGACACTATAATTAAGGTTCATGAATGTTGTCTGTGCCTCCTTGGGACGGAAGGAATATGAATGTTTATACCTGACCGAAATAACAAATACAACGAGTTATATCCATATTGAGTCAACAGTCGCGAGGCTTTTCTGATTATAAATGGGACAATTCGGCGACACTTGATAGGTGAGTGCATATTTGAGACCAGTTATGAGGAAGCGACTTAAACATTGATGTTGCTCAAGAACAGTTAGTGTTTCAGAAATCAATTATGTGATGAGATGGATGCTGAAAAAGGTGGGGCTAGACTGTTCTAGCTTAGAGAGGGACAGAGAGAGAGAGAGAGAGAGAGAGAGAGGTGAACATAGCCTGGTCTCGTTCGGAGTTCTCGATGCTAGGGATATAGTAACTAGAAACGACAAGACCGGGACATGGGCGGAAATGAGGTACATTGAGTTTGTAAAGGTTGTGGGTACTTCTAATTCACGGTCGAGTATGCCTACCTCGAAAAAGTCGGTCAGAAAAAGCCAAAATACCCTGGATCATTACCCTCTTTATTTAAGCTATTTTGCTTGAAAAAATACATGTATACATCTGTGATGTTTCCTTATGGTTTTATATGTATATAATATCCCTTTACTCACCGATAAATAATTTTAAGAGGAATCAATTACTATATTATTGATATTAATGTACCGTACTTGGATTGCATGGTGCGTATTTTCAGGTATTCGCGGCGCTCTTTCATAATGGCATTGTGATAGGACTGATATAATGTGTTTATGGATAATCATATATAATAAGAAAGATGAATAATTAATGACATTGGGTAATGATGCACAATGTTATGTAATCAATCATAATATATAAAAGTTTTATTTGTAGTCGTGACACTAGACATTATTGGAATACATTGGAAAACAACTTTACATATTTATAGGAGAATTGTTGTATGGATATTAGTGTATTATCTTATGAAATATTACCTAGCACTATATTAGAGCTTTCAATTGCTAATATTACCATTACTTGATAAAAAGCTATGGTCTGAAACACACCCATCCAGGAAAATGAAAAAAAAATAAAATGATTAGTCGTATTTATTAGCCAGTGGGTACCTTTTTAAAGAACGCCATTCAAGGCGGAAATATACAGCACTGTGGCGTGCAAACACATGTGGTAATATTGCCTCTACTAACATTGAACATCCTAGGGACGTTATTATGTGTCCTCAGTGCCTGGTGCGTACAAGATGTGCCAGATTAAGGAAATTAATCCTATTTCTCTGTATTCACAATGGTAGTATTCGGAAGGCATCCATTTATCTTTAGTGGAATTAGGCTCTCTGGTTTCTGGAGATAAAACTCCTGATGACCACACATGGGAATCTCCTGATCTGTATATGTTTACCAGTATGCCAATGCCATATGCCAGGTATTAACAATCTGCATTCCACTTTCATGGCCCAGGGTTTTATCAGCACTGGTATTGGGCTGCCATCATCGCTGCCCAAGATGGGGTTGTAAGCAGTAAGGACAATCGCATTGGTCTGCAATGATCTCAGAACATAAATGATCATTTCACAATTAGAGTAAACTTTGACCAAGGTTGGTTCTATGTTTGGACGTCAGTAGAAATTGATAGGTTAGCTCTCAGATGTCAGATCATTATGGCAAAGCCTGTCACGTGAAGCCATTTATCGGCCCTACTCAGAGGGTGTCTCTGCGGTGATTTTGCCTGGTACTGAGAGGCTCGAGTGTCGGTCACATACCATCTTCTGTAGTTAAATGCCCGTAGCAATATGAACAGCTTTAGATGGGGCTGGTCTCTTGAAACGCAATCGCAGTAAATGCTTTTGAATTGGCTGGCAAGTTGATTCAAAGAAATACATAATGGTATCTGTGTATCATGTTTTAACGAAATAATTAATTAACGAAGGGGATTTCTGATGATGAGAGTGAAGTTAAAATACCAGCCTTATAACCCAGGGCCCTGTTTTATTATTTCCGTTTCGAACAATTGCCTTTTTATTTTAAAAGATCAAATGGATTTGCGGAAATACAGGAAATAGCCCCTTGCGGGCTTAGTTTGATTCTAAGTTTACTTAACAAACATAACCAGAAATGTTGGGATACATATATAGTGTATGCAGTGAAATAGATACTATCATGCAGAATGACTTAAAATAATTTCATGTTCCGTTAATCGTCATGACAAATACCAAAACCTTTAATATACACATAACATGATATTCAGTTACACTGTATAGTACGTATTGCAAACATGAAATCACTTTGATCTAACTATAAACACAATGTGACCAGTGTAATGGATCTGTTTAAATAGACAAACATTACTATTCAAACAGATCCGTTATACTGGTCACATTGTGTTTATAGTTAGGTCAAAGTGATTTCATGTTTGCAATACGTACTATACAGTGTGACTGAGTATTATGTTTTGACTATATAACGCTTTTTTTTAGTTAGATGCATATAAAGTCTAATAAATGTCATAGATGAGACTGCATGCATACATTAGCATTATTTTCTTAGCCATGTGATAATCAGTTCACATGTTCTACCATTTACAGAAATGCACAAAAGCATGATATGAGTACGCTCAGCAGCTGTTCGAGGGAACTTACAGCGTGAAAGGAAATAATTTCGCCGTGTGTCCGCACATTACACGGGTTATTTGCGCTCGTAGGCAGTAGACGTTCGTGAGAAATTTTCACACATTAATAGAACATGGAAAGCTCCTCCATTCCCGCGTCACTTCCATTTGCTTCACAGACGGCATCATTTTCAAGTGATAACAGACTTCAATGGGACAGGCAACGTTTTAAAATCTGATCTATAGCCGTACCTCATGGACATATTTGTCAAATGTAGCATGAAATATCAGCAATGACAAGTTATATTTGTGGTGCCATGAGATATCATGCATTTTCATACACTACTTCCTTTGCCTATGACATTGTACTACACGCGCTATGTTATAATGCGCCAGTGATATACCATACTTATGCGGAGAAGGTTCTTTTATTATCCCACTAGGGTAAGGCGGAGCTTCTTTTCATACATTTCTACACCTTTGTAATGCACAACATATTTTTTCCTTAATATTTTCTAGGAAGACAAAACGTTTTAGCCATGGTTTTGATTTGATACTAGGCTGTCCGTCTTCTACAGGTTTTCTGTTTGTTTTCATAAATATTTAAATTTGTATGTTCTGTCATTATAATGAAATGATGTTTGGATTTTTCGTAAGTCGACTGATGTTTGTAAAATGTCCAGAGGTAATATGATTCTGGTATTATTCACGAATCACTCTTTATAACATTATTATTCTGTAATCTAATTCTTCTGTAGTATCGATAAACAGTTTTTGTTTAAAGTCTGGCGTTACTGAGAATATCGTTTTGAACGAAATGTACATGTTGTCCTGAGTAAAAAAAATCCTAAATCTAAAATCTGTTTGTCTTTCTCTCCTCCTCAACGCTAACCTCGGGTCATTACATATTGGCTTTATTTAAAACAGTTTTATTGGCCCAAAACATATATACATAACAAACACGTGATAGGAAAGATTTTATCTTAATGTTGATCCAGCGCTGTTTGATGTATCACTGGGCTACAAGGACGTATAGAAAACACCCCAGTTAACTGCTGTAATCATTTGAAATGACTCTTCAGAGGGTTCGTTATATGGTATTAGATGGTGACGGTGTAGGTTAATTCAAAGTCCTGTGTCTCATCAACAGAAGTTCCCTGGAAAGTCCCTGGCCTTTGATGATGGGTTGGTTAAAATGTGATAGAAACGAAAGAGCTCTCAAACATCTAAGCACTGAATCACGAGCCTCCACTCAAAATCGAAATTGATATTTCTAGTCATCCTTTAAAACGGACGTTTGAGTGCTGGTCCATGATTTAAAACTTTAGGACTGAATGAAAGTGACAGATTTGAGAAGTTCTTGAATTGTCGACATTATAATATTATGAGCAATTCTCACAAATTAGGATCACCTGTTTTTTGCATACATGTATTGTATTTCATTTCCTGTATTGGTTCCCCCGTGATAGCCTACTGCTCAGAAGGAATTGACGACAGAAACAACATAAGATCTACAACCTAGTTAATTCAATTTAATCAATTTTTGCCTTTAAGAAAATTTCTAAACCCACTTTTTTAAAATTTTAGATTAAAATAAAAAGCAAATCTATTCTGCTTAAAAGCTGCACTCTCAGTTAACATCGGTCAAGAACTGAACATTTTCTACTTTTTGTTCCATTCTTTTCCAATCCATGTAAAAGTCATTAGACTAAAATTTTGGAGGATTTTGCTGAAGGGCTTCAAAAACGTATAAATTTGGAGGACCCGCCTAAATCCCATCCTGTGAAGACTTCCCTTATTATCACTTATCGCCGACGGCAGTTTTCTCTCGGCCGATTTAACTTCAAATACTTGCATAAAGATTATATATAACAGCAACAGAATTATATACATGTAGTGTCTCAACACTACCGTTCTTGGTCCTTGCCAGCAATCATCCTTTATTATCAAATACCAAACACAGCTCGGTAGGCCAGACTACAGAGGCAGTCTGAAGCCTGCCTACCCCTTGCCACAGAGGGCCACTAGATGAAACATACACAATACAACATAGGGGTGTCACAAGTATAGCAAACAGGTTAACACAGAATATACATACACAAAATGACTATAGAATACAGAAGTTATCACAAATATAAGCTGCAGTGCATAAGAAGGACATCTGTTGTTCCATATAGGAGTATACATAAAGCACTGTTGCAAAACCCTGGTGGAATAGACTGTTACTCATACCCAATGTAGCAGTAAAGAGTACCTGTGATACCCACAGTACTACATGCATGCATATTGTATTTTATTTCTTGTATTGGCTCCCCATGATACAGCTCAGACGACAGAATTAACATAATTTCCTCTCTTAATTCAATTAATTTAATTAATAGAGGGATACCCCAGTAAGTTTAAATAATTTTGCAAAGAGTCACAAAAATCATATTTCGGTGAAAGATACGAGATCCTTTTGCTATTTTTCCAATGGGAAACCAGCCGTTGGAAAAATACCATTAATGTCAGAGATATTTTGACAATAAATGATGATCCCCACATCCAATAACAAGTTATAAGTTTACTAATTATTAAGATAATCAATGATTTAATCAACTATTTTTCTATTTAACTTTATAATCAGTTTAACTTAATGTTTATACCCTACGTTTTCAAATGAAACGACTTCTCAGGATCAATTATTTGTGCGCGATGTCAAGTCATAGTTTCTGAAATTTAGTCTTTCTTAAATTGAAAATGCAGAATATTTACTGTCATATACAGGGTATATACTGTCATATACAGGGTTCCTGATGTTAGTAAAAGGTCTGTTAAAGTAATTATGATTTTGGAAGGCAAGGGAGGGCGTGGGCAACCAACCATGACTGGGTTAGGGGCAGGCCTGGTTTGTCTTATTATGTAATAACCAGAGGGGGGCAGGGTGGAGTGGTGTATGGTGGATGTGAGAAATGGGTGGAGTAGATAAGCCTTCTGCAAACATGCGAACTGATCAGACAGATGATTTCATACGGATTGTTACCTCACACATCCCACAATCAGCTAACACATTTATGTGGGATTTAAATGATAAAAAGATGATTGACAGAATGGTACTCAATCCACTAACCTTCTCAGTTCCTGAGAAGGTAAAAAGATTATAAATGTAGGTTACGACTTAATCCTCCAACCTATAGCTATCTCAATTTCATTTCGTCAATAGAAGAGTTTTATCGGGAGAATTAATTTCCAATATTAAGGATCCTGTTTAACTTCAAATATAGCGATAGAGACTTTTCGATTCACTGTCCTCCTTTGATTCAGAATCAAGTAACGTCAGAAATTAGTTTTCGAATGATAAAACGAGATTGTTATGCCCGTCTTGCCTGAGTATTTTTTAAAAATCAGATTTAATAATAAAATTGTCCGATATGATATGTGTTACACACTTTTAGGCCAAAACTCATTAAACGAATTGAAAAAAACGCGTAATCCAGTAAGGATTGTATTTTCGCATCAGAAAATATGGCAGAAAAGCTATATCACATAATGGTGCTTTTAATCTGAGAATAGGATAAATCTAGGCCACAAGTGGATGGCTGCTCAGTTTATCAGCAATTTTGATAAACGTGTGTAAAACGCGTGTAAAACCCCATGTATTGGTAGATCGCAAGCTTAGCAAGATAGGCCTTGAGGCTTCGGCAAGGACATCATAACATTTCGAAATTTGCAACTGTCCTGTTATGCTTTGACGATCGCAAAAGGCTAGTAAAGTTTTATAAAAGCATATTCATATTGCGAATTAATGAAAGCCAATGGAATTATGTTCTATAGCTAATGCAAGAGAACAGAAGAATTGATGAGGCTATTGTTGGGAAAACATTTCACCTACGACACTTATGAACTTTTCACACAAGTTATTTGAGATGAAAATTACATAGATGATTCATACATATAAACTTACAAAACTAATTAATCATATTACATTGAAGTAATGTCGACGCGAATAAACACCAAGATGGACGTAAGTTCGTTTTTTTTCTAAACCTTTCGATCAATATTGATCTTCATCAGGAGAATGTTTTCTTATATATTACATATGTTTTGTGTTTCAGGAAAATGAGTCACAAGTCGCAAAGTTGATATTTTTCAAAGTGTTTTTTCGCAAGATCTCTTCATTGAAATGTTCTGATTTTTAGAGGGTTCAGCAGCCATAGTCCTATGAATCTATGTGACAAATTTGAGACATCGAATTAAATATATCATTGCGTTTTGAAGGCCTTCGTATGGAGTATATTTAGATACTTTACTGGTAATTACCCATCCAGAAACAATAAAACTTATTTTTCAAAAATAATGTCAACCTTAAAATATAGAAATACTTATATTAGGTGGCCTAGTGTTTCCTATCATTGGAATCAGCTTGATCTCCTCTTTTCAAATATGGTGATATCTCAAAATCCATATTTTCCGACTTATGACTTATTTTCAGAAAACGGATCACATATATGATCAAATCCATCGTTGGAGAGAATTTGTTCCAAATTTAGCCAAAAATTAACTCCCTGAAATACATTGTTATTTATATGGTACATAGATGCAGTTACCCTTGGTACATCCTGAACATTAATTTGGGGAGGTATTTCCCATTAGGTAATTGGTAGGCTGGTAAAAATTGAAAATTATCAATATTTTTTTTATTATTATTTTGCGCCATCACCAAAGTTTGTTCTAAATGCATTAATTGGCACCATAATCTGATCATTGTAGTTTTATTGGATTCTGGAATATGCATGTAATAGAAATGCGCATTATAGAAATTCGATAAAAAAAACAAATTGTATATAACTTTCCAATGCTGTATAGCCTATGGCATTTCATACCATCCCGCCGAGAGGTATGATAAAAAGATAGGCCTATACACTATACGAAATATGTTCATCTTGTCGCCCCATGTTGGCAAGATAGCCTGAAAAACATTTGAACATTTTGAATCTTGAATTCTGTCTGCAAATCTGATAAGTGAGACAGTACAGTATGTTTTATGCATATGCCCATCAAACACTCTTGTTCAAAGGATTCAATATTCAGCACCTGATTTTTCCATGGCAACTTGTCCCACTATGATATGTCAGGGCACATATGAGTCACCCCTCACTGTGACTTGTCAGGAAGGAGTTAATGTATGTCTGTTCGTGTGTGTGTGTGTGCGGGGGGGGGGGGGGGGTCGAGTATGGGGGTGGGTGGGGTGGGGGGGGGGGGGAGGTGGGGATTATTCATACATCACTTTTCGTTTTAATCATGAACTGAACTTAAAACCAGTACGTATACCTCTGAAAGCGAACATTAATATTTCGATTTCACATGTATCCACCTACCAGGCAAGTCTACCTGTCTTGCAGGTCCTATTACGTCAATTCTAAATTGCTCTTTAAGTGCCAGTCGATTTTTACAGTGTCTGTCTTTAGCTTTGTGAAAGGACAATTTAGCATGTATTGATTTGACTCGCAAATGACCATATTGAGCAGAACTTCTTAGTTGGGACTAAATTGCGACTTTTGGAACATTCCCTCAAGAAAAATAGGGGAATAGATAATGTAAATGTATCTGCAAATGTATTAAATTTGATATATTTAACTACGAAGAAATATATGTACACAGAAAGAGGTTGTTGGTGATGTTAGCTTTATAGAGTTATTGTATCAACGTAGAAGAGACGTCAGTCTTATGAATATGAAAATAACAGCTATTAGATATTAGTTATTATTATCTTTAATTAAAACATGGAATACATTGTTAGATTGCTTGGGGTAGTGTTAAGCATTGAATGTATACAGAGAGGTGTAAGTAATTAAGGTGTACCTATGTAAGTTATATGTAAGGGTGGGGACGCTAGCGTCCTCGCTGCCGGTGGTAGGTGTGTGTGGCTTATTGCTTGGCTGCTGTGGGTGATTTCTGTTCTCGAAGTCCTCGAAGTTGTCTGTAATTAGCGCTTTTGTACTGCGGGTTGCTAATTCTCCCACTACGCTTTGGCAGCATATTCCTTCCTTCTTATATTAATATACTTAGGAATCGCCTTGGGTTTCTCCACCAGATGTTATATCTCGACTTAAAAATGCATTACCAGCTATGCATGCGCAAATCTGCGCAATTTTCCCTTTTGCCACATACACCAAGTATATGATAAACTCAAACATGTCCCTGAATATCTAAGAATTCCGAATCCATTAAAAGCATGTAAATAACAAAAGAAGTGGTCCATTATTCAATCGGTGCGCACCTAATGGACGTCCATTGGATCGTCTCTCAACCAGAAATTTCAGAGGGATTTCCCCCTTGTTAGCATACGTCATATATTGGAAATGAGGGTGCACCATATATGCTGTGTGACGTTTTGTGAAATTCCGTTTGTTCAATGAACAGTTTGGCCATGTTTGGTACTCCCATTACCTTTAGAAAATGAACATACACACACTCTATGCAGCAAAGCATATTTTTAACTTCATCATCTTTATTTCATTATTTTACCATCAAGACCTAAATAGTGATATGTGTGACATTGAAATCAACATTGTTTAGCCATATTTAAAATTAAACCACTGTAAGATCTTAGCCTCAGTGAAGCCCATACATAATTCCGAATACAACCAATTATACCCTGAACAACCAATTATACTGAAAATCTAGTATATAAGGTCCAGTCGTCCAAAGCTATTATAAATAGACCCTGCGCACGCATATATGAGACCATGGGTTCCCCAATACCTCTCCTGTCTTCATTGGGCTATTACAGGGCACTCATGCAGTGGTATGCAGAGCAAAAACCGATGCCAATTTTGTTACTTTTAATCAGTTTTTCTTCATTTGAAACGTTTCTCCAGGACATATGATAGGTTTAGAGTGTTTATCTCAAGGATAGTCATTTCATTTCAGGGTCTTCCACAGCTGGTAATGCATCTTTAAGTTTATAAGAGACAACATGACTCGAGCATTGAGAGAGACACTCTAAACGAGATTTCTTTTACCACAATGCCCATCAAAATGCCGCACTAAATTGTATCAGCTTTCACATGTGTAGCATTTTGTAACTGCAAATCTCCATTTCTTTCGTGTCTTGCTGAGAGAGGTATGTAATGTGCACAGTATCTGTGATTATATATTACCGAAACCCTAATATCATAATCTCCTGTTGAATATTGACATTTTCAAGCCTATGAGGATGTTTCCAGTGCCCCTATATTCAGCTTGATTTGATGACTCACTTGAGATCTATGGAGTGTACAGACATTTTCAATATAGAACAAATTAAAACCAAGGGAATTTTGAGTAAATATGTCTGTAGATTTATATGAAAGAATATATCCACATAATTTATTCATCTCCTGTACAGCATATTGAAAGGGACAAGACGCTTAGGGGAAATTGTAAAAAGATATGTTATTTGATATTACGTAATGTTATTTCTTCGCCTCGGGATTATACACCAAACATTGCAAATCGTGGCCTACGTCTGACTTTATGTTTTTTTGTTTGAAAATATATATTCTGCAGTTACACGTTACAACTTTGATGTAGCTTTGATTTAACATTTGATAGTAAAACTAAGGTAGAAAATATGCGTTTACAAATTGGAATAAAATGACAGTTACTATGACAATGTAAGTATAACGTAATGTACATCGTACCATGCTATCTGATCAGACATATAATGGGTCGTTTAACGACCCTACTATTATAGTGGTCTAGCTACCAGTTGATATGGAGTCACTGATAATCAGTGGATAATATACGAAAAATAAGAAAATATCATATATAATAAAAGAGAAAAAGGAACATCCGTCGCCAGCGTGACGGGCCCATTCAAAACAGTACAAGTTTCTATTTAAATTAAGTGGATCATATGAACAACAGTAGTTACAATACAACAAAATCCTGATTTATAATATAATAATTGTATAATATTATATGAAAAAAAAAGGATTTAAATAAATATTTCTAGATAATCTTTCGTTTGATTAAATGTCATGAGTTTCATGGTTTCACTCAACAGGCAACAGGCTTTGTATTTTCATCAAGTAAGACCTCTGTTGATATGGCGCTTTTAAGGAATTAATCTATAATGTACATACACAAAATAGATCGGCACACACAGATGGTCAATTATGGGGAGAAGTCGGCGAAAACAAGAATACCTTTAGAATAAGCTATGTATGTTGTTTTCCTCTGTCACGAATGGATTCCTTAGTCAATTTAATCACAGAACTCCAGCTGGAGTTCTGTGATTTAATGCAGTGTGCCTTTTCTTTAATACTAATAATATGCTTTAGGTGTCTGTGGAATCTGTTCAATGAAGGGATAAGAAATTATAATGACCAGAATAAGTTCTCTGAACTGGTAAAGAATCTGTTTTGTCTAACTTTGTGAATGAGGATGAGACAGTATAATGATATAAGAAGTAGTTTTTAATCGGTTCCCGTTTTTAGATTGATGTTATCATCAATCTAAATGGATTGGGGTGAGATCTGTCAATCATTGATAGCATCTTGGCTCCTCCCATCCTGGATATCAGTGTGAAGAATCTGTTGATTCTGATATCAGCAGATGGGATCAGAATCATGCTGGTAATGGCTGGGAGGGGGAGGGGATGGCGTTTAGGTGTGAATTAAAGGGTAGACCATGTGTGAATTAAAGTGGCAAGTTGCGAAATAAGATGCCTCATATGCAAAGGTGTTAAAGGGACCAACAGAATCACATGGAATGACCAGTCATATGGGATAGGGATTTCATGTTTTCTGTCTCCACTTCCTCTCCCTCCTACTATCCCTCCCTCTCGAACTTTACATTTAACTGACATCAATCTCCGTTTCCCTTGGAAACGCAATCTTCTACATGAACCGGAAATAAATAAATAAATGTAAACTGATCACTGTTAACTATTTCTTGTTATTTGTAAAGTCCTTGTAAGGACTAGGCGATTAACATACGAGACAGCCTATAACATAATTAAATTGAATTGAGGTTGATGTAAGAAGGAAAGTATTGAAGATATGGTGAGGATAAAAATTGATGATCTTTATAATCATTGTCAGTATAACCAATGAAAAAACTATGCAATGTTAGTCGGTATGAAATGGCAGATGGCAATGTGATAATTAATATCAAACAAAGGTAATTTTTGCATTTATTGATTTGTTTAGTTTGTAGCGCTTCATGATATGTATAAGCTAGAGAGGTCATTTGAAATAGAAATATGTGTATATTTTATGGCAACGCGACAAAATATTCACCATGTGAACATGCGTATTTTTCTATTATTAGTTTAAACCATGTACGGCCTTCAGTAATAAAAAAAAAATATAATATTGATGAGTGTGGGATACCTATGGTACGTTAGTTCATATGGCAACACAAATGTAATGTATTCCAATGTATCCTACTAAAGCCATATGACAGCAAATACAAACATGTAGCGGTACAAGACTAATGTCTGCACTATGAGTCTATGATAGTGGAAATAATCGATGAAATCAAATTCTTAAAAGTCATCATAATATGGAATCCATTTTCTTTTTACAAAAATGGGAAGTCTTTCCTCTAAAACAATTTCTTAATAAATAAATGAAATTTTGAAATTATCTTAAATTCTAATAATTAGTATTTCTATATTATTTATTTTTCCCCTATGGGAATTGACCAGAATCTGATATCATTTGGGTCAAGATTGCAAATTTCATTTAACAATAAAAAGCAAATAAATTGGTTCCAATCCGCTCTATGATTCTATCCCTACCCTTATACATTATGGACACAGAAAAGGACGAGCTGCTCC
Source organism: Sthenelais limicola (assembly GCA_942159475.1). Taxonomy (NCBI): domain Eukaryota; kingdom Metazoa; phylum Annelida; class Polychaeta; order Phyllodocida; family Sigalionidae; genus Sthenelais; species Sthenelais limicola. The sequence goes on along the minus strand of OW804096.1, from coordinate 106,011,502 downwards.
GACGGTAGTTATGTGGGAGGAGGTTGTGTGGCAAAGGTGTAAGATCATAATGAATAACTTCCCTAAGCACTCTGCGATGTTTAAAGATGCATTACCAGCTGTGGAAGATCCTGAAATGAAATGACTATCCTTGAGATAAACACCCTAAACCTATCATATGTCCTGGACAAACGATTTAAATGAAGAAAAACTGATTAAAACTAACAAATTCGGTATCGGTTTTTGCTCTGCTTACCACTGCATCAGTGGCCTGTAAGTGCCCATTCAAAACTAGAGGGGTAATGGGGAACCCTTAGTCACATATATGTGTGTGCGCAGGGTCTATTTTGATATAGTTTGGCTCCAAAGAAGCAATGTTTATAAAGATAGGCTTTACAGTTCCTAATAGGCAATCAAGTTATTGGTCACATTCAGAAACAAACAAACATACCCATAAGTTGGGTTTATGCTTCATTGACTGAGCAATGAATCACCAGTAGGGACCTAATTATTATGTGATTAATTTCTCGAGATTTTGTGTCTGAGGCATTTGCTTGAAAATAAACCCCGAGGCCCGGAGGGCCGAGGGGTTTATTTTCAAGCAAAAGCCGAAGATTTTTAGCATTATGATTTTTAATTTAGCTCCTCCACTCGAACACAGGGGTTACTATTTTACATCTGACATGGAAAGGACCGAGTCAAATGCAGCCTTCATAACATCCAAATCAGGATGTTTTACACATTTTAACCCATCACATTCTAATATTTAGATTATTTTACCTCTGTCAAACCAATATAACATATGTAAACCTAATGATAACTTCAGAATGTCGGTTACGTCAGCCGCATTCTCCGTTCCAGAAACAAACGAAGCTTCCACTTTTTGCAGGCAACCAAGCATGAGACTTCCGGTTTACGAATGCCGTGTCCGTGTGTCTAGGGACTTAAAAAAGAAAGAAATAAAAGATTTGAATCGGTAGAAATGTTTTAAATGTTGTTTTAAGCCGATAGCGAAGTTTTCCTCTAAGGAAATCAAGTAATAAATGCATGGCGACTTCAGAAACCTTGTGTTTACTCGCCGCAAGTTTGCACCGCTTTAGTCGGAATCTATATGATAATGCGACGGCTGGCCGAATGAACCTCAAGCTACAACAGCCAATCAGAGGTGCGTATTTACTGATGTTACTTTTCAAACCGGCCGGCGTGTTTTCGCAAGGATCCGCTGCTTGCTATCCAAAGCATCAGCGACTTCCGGTTTTCCAATGCCGTGTTGCGTGTGTCTAGGGACTTAAAAAAAGAAATAAATAAAAGATTTGAATCGGTAGAAATGTTTTAAATGTTGTTTTAGCCCGATAGCGAAGATTTAGTCTACGGGAATCTAGTATTCAATGAATGGCGATTTCAGAACCCATACGTGCGACCGGAAGAGATGGGGAGATCCTTCGGCATAGCCACTCATGTGCAGGTTGACTTTGCGTTGCATTGTGTACGGTAGTCTATAGAGCGCACGGAGGATTTCATTCAAAAGTGACCCACACGTCAACAAACTGAGGCTTGCACGATGTCCGGCACGATGTCTACTGTGGCGGAATTGACAAATGGATTATTCCCTATTTCGTTGCTTACCACCATTCAGCAAGCAGATCATGCTAAGTACAAGGATATTTGGAACATTATCGGTGATTTTGGAGATATTGTGTAGAGTTTTACATAGCCTGGGCTTGACCCCACGAGGGGAGGCAGCCATTGTATCATGAAATATCGCTCGCACGATGTCTATCGTCGTCACGTTATGGCGAACCCTATGCCCTAAAAACTTAAAAATGGCTAATATTTCCATCGGAAACAGTGGAGGAATGACTTTAATGTGACCAGGACTTTATACACGTTCCAAACTGAACGCGGAATCGACGAAAAACAACCAAAAAACTCTAGTTAAGACCCGACCTTGAACCCTGAACCTGGAACTGTCATGGCCGCTTGTGGCGAACATGACGATGATTTGCAGGAATTGACAAATCGATTATTCCCTATTTCGTTGTTCACCACCATTCAGCAAGCGGAATATCCTTCTACAATGATATTTGGAACATTATCGGTGATTTTGGAGCTATTGGGAGTGATATTTAGGCGACAAACAACTAGTTGATGAGGTAAGTGACTGATTGAGCGGAAACGCCGACTGGGGTTTATTTGAACTACATCCGCAAAATAAATCTACATCCGCAAAATAAACCCCTGAATCCGAACAATAATTTACTTCATCCGTTTTCCGGTTTGACCACTTCCTGTCCAAACAGTAATTTATAAGTATCCAGAACCCCAGCAGAATCCAAAGATCTGCTATTAAAGGCATATATAAATGACTATGGTCTGATGATTGGCACTTAAAATTCAATCAATAAGGCCAACTGATATCATTAGCATTATATTGCACCCTCATTTCCAATATATGACGTATGCTAACAACAGGGAAATCCCTCTGAAATATCTGGTTGAGAGACCATCCAATGTCCATCCTTTCGGTGCGCACCGAATGAATAATGGGCCACTTCTTTGGCTAATTACATGCTTTTAATGGGCTCGGAATTCTTAGATATTCAGGGACATGTTTGGGTTTGTCTTATACTTGGTGTATGTGGCAAAAGGAAAAAATGCGCAGATTTGCGCATGCATAGCTGGTAGTGCATTTTTAAGTCATCGGTCTCTATAAAACTAGACTATAATATTATTGTGTACACTGTGTGTAATAGTAGAAGTCGGACATGGAGTTGGATACTGCCTATATGACAAGCCCCATTCTAGAAGATGGATTGTGACATGATGGCTAAGTGGGAATGACGAATGATGTAAACAGATACACAAATGAATACAAGAGAACACGGAAAACCAACCCCTTCTATGTCCATATTAAATATAGTTTTATTGACAAACACCAAGCGCTCTACATGTGTGGAGAGTGAGTGTTCTTACTTCCGGATTCAATACAAATTTGTTCAGTAAATATGGGAATCTTATTCTAACGGTGATCAATAGTGCCATGCCAAGCAACTTTGCAACAATCGAAATCTGTGATTGAATGGATGCCAGTCGTTCAAAATTGAAAGAAACACCAACTCAAATATTTTAATGTATATGGACTGGAATCATTATTATAACAGGTCTAGATAATCTTCTTTGGGAGTTCTTCCCACCCCTTGATAGATACATACATGGCTTATCGATATAAATGTGATATTCAATTACATCTCAAGGTACCACGAAATTGCATCAACCATCATGGGACTGTCTTTCATCTTGGAGGTATCCGATGTCTCATCTATTCGGTTTCATCACACTACACGGAAACAAGGCATACCTTCAAACTGCTTGTTATTGGTGGTTGCAAAGAAGAGCCTAAGAAGGAAGAACTAGCCATATTGGATATGACTATCGGAGATAATAATGTATCCACCGGTCGGTTGCTTATATGTACACTGTTGGTTTGAGCAAATTTGTTTTATCTGTCTTTATGATCTCATATGGTGGGGTGAGGCTAACTGGGATGATATCATGGGGGGAGAGAGGATAATTTTTCCACTCTGCAAGGAGGAGAGAAGAAAAAATATTGGGGCTGCGATATGTAACTTTGCAAACCGCAGGCGATATATATATATATATATATATATATATATATATATATATATATATATATATCAGAGGGAGACAACGGTATAGTTCTAATATAACAATAATATTAATGTATACACTGGTGCCGTATTTAGATGTGGGTATTTACATACTTAAATGCATTGCTGGGTAAATATTTCAGGTAGCAGCAATCGGTTCTCCAAGAGCAAATCTTTTTCATCTGGGTACATACGATAGCTAGGCTTAGTATTTTGATAACCAAGTTAAAGGGATACTCAGGATACTTATATATAATATAGGGAGTCAACTTAGCGAATTTCCGATTTAATCAAATAGTTCCGAATTGAATTATACTAATATAAAGGGAGGCAAATGATGAAACAATTAGTGGATGGTACGTCTCTTTGGATGTACAATTAACCTGAATTCACAACGTAGCATGTAATGTTTTGGGTTCCTGCTAAGGTATACAATCTGATCTTTCTGTGCGTAGGAATGCCGGCAGTTTGAATGTACGGCTTTCAGTCTGACTTTCATTATTGTTCTATAAACGTGGACGATGGATAAAATTCTCTGCATGATAAACACCCAATTTATAAACTCTCTATGCTTACTTTTTCGGTCATGATTCAACAATTATATAATATTACATGTGTTCACATTCTCTGGGCAGAATTTGCCTAATGTCGTACTAACCTGAAGCCAGTCTTCTTGCATAATTACATTTTATATCATCTTTAATTCTGATCCGACATAAATATTCATTACAGCATATAATTCGATGGAAGACTCTACACTGACGAGATTGAAGACGGAGAGATTGGAGACATTAGTCTGCAGCTTAGGGAACAGTTGACAATAAATGTCCAAATGAGTAAATGTAAAAATAACTCTTTGGAAAAGCATACCACTATAGGTATCAAGAAAATGAGTACCGATATACTTCTACCTCACACTCTTAATTAGTTACATTACACCTTATTAATTGTTTTGGATGTTATTGTATACATGCCTATGTCAGTGAGTATCACTGATTTTCAATCGCTAGGACCCACTCACAATCAGATGCTAGGATCCACTCACAATCAGACCCACCCACAATCAGATGCTAGGACCCACCCACAATCAGACGCTAGGACCTGCCCACAATCAGACGCTAGGACCTGCCCACAATCAGACGCTAGGACCCGCCCATAATCAGACGCTAGGGCCCGCCCACAATCAGATGCTAGGATCCATGCACACAATCAGATGTTAGGACCCACCCACAATCAGACGCTAGGACCTGCCCACAATCAGACGCTAGGACCTGCCCACAATCAGACGCTAGGACCCGCCCATAATCAGACGCTAGGGCCCGCCCACAATCAGATGCTAGGATCCATGCACACAATCAGATGTTAGGACCCAACCATAATCAGACGCTATGGCCCACCCACAATTAGTTCAATAAATAACAAATAACTAACTGTAATCGGAAATAGGATTTTAAAGTGCATACAATAAGTTCTAATTTAAGTTCATATGAAACACAAATGTGGAAGAAATGAGGGGTGGGCCCCAGCGTCTGAAGTGGGATGGGCCCTTATGTCTAGATACGTTCTAATTTAAGTTCATATGAAACAAAAAGAGTGTGGAAGAAATGAGGGGTGGGCCCCAGCGTTCAAAGTTGGGTGGGCCCTAGCGTCTGGACCAGGGTCTGGTCCCAGGGCCCTAGCGTCCTAGGTTTTGGGGCCCTACCGTCGTGGGGCCCTACCGTCTGTACCCCTCCTCACAACCTTGACCACACATACCAGGATCTAACTCCTGATAGAGAATAGTCCTAATAAGATGCTCGCTTGTTGACATAATTTTAAAGTTATTAAGCTTCAAGTAATAGGTATTAAACAACTGCATATTAAAAATCAAGAGGCATGTACTGGAAGACCTGAACCTAATCTGATAATGATATATACATATCTTATTTGTTCCTTTGATAATTTGACAAATAAAGAGTGCCCAAGCATTATTATTACTATTATAGATGGGGACGGCATAAAACGAGGCAACATAGTTCCTTTAAACAAGTTGTCCCCTGAGTGATGGTATTTGGAGCAGATCCTCTATCAGAATGCCACCTGATGCCCTTGCTGTCAGAATACGAAATGTTCGCAGACATCTCTTTGACAGTTTCTGCTAAAGTTTCATGTATGAGATATTTCGCCAATATTTCTTCTTATCTCCTCTTAATGACGATATATTATTTTAGCAAAGAAACACAATCCAGAGGATTTATATATTGCGGAATGTTTTTGTTGTGTCCACCATTTGATATACTATGTACACTGTGGACAATATGAGTACAGGGCTTTGTTGCACAAGGAAAGTCCACGAACGTGCAGCCTAGGAATTAGATCGTTGTAGATCTTTGGATAAGAACGACCAGGATTAGAAACGATCAGGCTCTGTTGCACAAGTACCTGTCCTAACTCTACACACTCGTGCACGTTCTCAAGTTGCACACTCTTGCTTGTACTGTAAAAATTTTCAGTCTATACTGTGCACTGGCTATCGTAGTACTGTACTGTCCATTGGTGGTTGCCAGGCGACGTCACACACTTCTATTCAGGTGCGGCGCTAGTCTTTATATTTATACCTACATTCATGTCATGAATATACTCCATAAATGAGAGGAATCCCTTGTTATGACATCACTATTTGTGGTCTTTCCCGAACTTTAGCCCAATTTAGTCAGTTAAAAACGGTGCTAGCCCACTCACCCACTCTCTATTGCTAGTGGATTTTGTTAATTGCCTAATTGTATTCATGTCTGCTCGTTCTTTGGGGGTACTGACGAGAATCTGTTGCACAACTAATTCGTGGGTTCTCGTTCATACCATAATCGTGAGAACATAGACAAATATCTGGGTGAAAATGGTGTTGCACAAGACAAAGTTAGGACGACCCTGAGGGTCATCCTAAGTCTGTCCGTTACCATTATGGGCAAACATATAAATAATCTATTCAATAATATCAACACATAAATGAATAAAAACAATATTGCAAGTGTTTGCAAAGTAATTTTCAATTTCTAACAACATTTAGCTATTCGTGGGGATGAACCCTGCTCGTTGCAGTTCACTCCTGTTCGTTCGTGCCTGTTCCCTCATAATAATGTCCACTATAGCAAGTGCCTATGTTGCAAGCCATGCATACGTCATGTGTGTGTGTGACTGGGTGAGAAGGTGAGTGGATGTGAGATACATGTGTGCATGGAGGGTTTGATTGTTTTGTGTGTGAGTGGGTAAAAATCCAATTAAAACATCCTGGATATATATGTTATATATATATGTATGTAGTGATCTCGCAGGTTCGTATCCCTTAACCTTACCGATGTATAAAACAAATGGAACAAAAGGCAGTCTCTACCTGTTCGCAAAGGGTTTTATTCTCGTGAGGAATTGCAAGCTGAGCGTCAGTTTACACAATCCTACCTCAGTCCGAGGATCTCGGGCCTCCTAGCCAGCTAGGTGACCCTTGACCACAGGTGTCTGAGGCAACATGCAGGTTTAAGTAAACATGGTACAAGCCAATATAAGAGTAACAAGATACTAGTTACAAGAACAAGAACATTCATAACCATTAGCAAAATAAGGTTAACCCAGGTTGCCGTTACTCTGGCAACAACAGCTGGACTGCTGTTATATGTAAAATGCAACAGGTAAAAGTTAATACATAGACTAAAAAGTCACTGCGGACCAGTACTGCCCACTGGGGTAGATTGGCCGAACTAACCCACAGCAGACAGCACCTAGAGATAAACTCTAGTGAAACCCAATAACACCACAATACCCCCTCTTTTCTTTTAAGAGTTTGAAAAATACGTTTTTAAAACTCGACAGGGTATTAAAAAGTTGAAACATCTACATGTAGGAGCATAAGGTGTCCTCTCTACTATGAACAATAAATAAATCTTATGAAAACTTCTTGCGACATATAGGAGCATACTGTGTCCTAATTAAAATGAACATTCTTTGAAGTAAGAAAAATTTTATGAAAACCTCTTCGCGTTCGACAAGCAGGAGCATATTGTGTCCTCACTACCTTGCAAACAAACAATTTTCTGCTTAACAGAAATTAATTATTTTGAAAAAGGAATTCACATTCATATTGTAGACTTGGTTTCAGATTTCAGCGCCTCACACCAAGGTTCTGTATCCAAGGATCCAGGGCATCCGAAGAGTATCCGAGGTGGTTAAATCGGGTCGAAGGGCGGTCCAGTCATCATCGTCCATGCGTTTCCTCCGTTCAGTCATCCTTGCCGTCGTCGTCTTTCGTTCCATCGGGCGAGTCCTTTGCAGAAGGTCTGTCCGGAGTATCGAACATACTGCCGAACATACCTTGCTCGGGAGGCGCCCGGCCCAACGCAGCCGAAGCCACAGTTCTCTGAGGCTGGGGTGGCTCACGTTGGGACTTCATCTGGTCCAGGAGATTGGTGAGGAAATGGATTTGTTGGTCGTTAACCTCCAACGTCCCACCAGCTCGACTGGACATCACGGTCAAACCAGGAGTCTCGCCCGAGCCTGAAGAAGGCAAGGCTTGAGCTTCCTCAACTGGTTTGGCAGGGAGAGAGGTCGGCTTTCCACCCAGGGAACTTTCCGACCTGCTCACACCTTGATTGGACTCATCCGAATCATCCAAAAGCAAGCCCTGGAGTCTGGTATTCTCCTCCAAGAGCTTCAGGATGCGTTGTTCTTTCTCCTGATTGGATGCCTTCAGAGTCCGGATGAGGAGAGCCTGCTGACTGATGGTTTCTTTCAGCGTGCCTACCTCATCCACCTTCGCCCTCACCGCCTGAAGCTTTTTCAGAGGAGTCACAAGAGCCGCCACGGTCACTTTGACCTGCCTCTTGGCATCCTCTGCAGCTACTTGCAGGGCTTTCAACGCCTGGTTCACGCCGGTCTCTGATGTTTCCACCAGAGCAGCGGTCTCCAAAGCACAAGGCAGTTCGGCCAGAGTTGTGTCCACCCATTTCTGGGCCTTCCTCGAACGTCTGCTCCTCTTAGCAGGAGGAGCAGTCAACTCAGCTGCCTTCGACTGGCTCTCAGTCCTCGGACGCTTGGAGGCTGCGGCCTTCGAGCTAGTACTAGCACTTGACTTGTCCGAAGTCGCTGTGCTAGACTTTACCGAGGTCTGAGTCGGTTTGGATTTCCCAGTACCAGTTCTGGGGACATCCACCTCACCAGCCTTTCGAAGGGTCCGGAGATGGGCCATCGAAAGATGAGTAGTCCGAATGAAAGCTCCGAAGGGCTTCCACTCAGGCTTCACTTTCGCCGCCTTCTCCATCGCCTTCGGCCTTCCCTGGTTGTGCAGCAGCTCCTCCCCATTCATGATGTGGCTGACCAACTCCGATTTCCTGTCAAGCTGCTGCTGACAGTTCTCGTAGGGGCAGACCCACACTTCTGTCTGAGGGGTGTGAACCTCGCACAGGTGCCTGAAGAATCTTTCTCGGGTGGAGAAAATTCGGACACCTGAAGCATTGAGCTTCACTCGCCTACACACCAAGTACGGACAGCGAAATCCAGGCTCCCACAGAGTTGGTACCAGTCGGAGCTTCTCACTGGTACCAGGCTCCATTTTACCCGCCTTACACAGCCCCGGGTAGAGACAGGATTCATACCGAAGCATGAGTCCATGGTCATCTTCAGAGTCGGACTCTGTGGCCATCAGATGACGTGAGCCTGGCCGATCGTGCTTCGGGTTCAGCGGGACAATATCAGTGGCTTTGTCCAACTCGGCATTGAACTTAGTCAATGAGCCCGAGTGCGCCAGCTGATCCTCCCTCACCTTAGCACGATGCACATGGACCTTTTTCAGCTTCCGGAACTTCAACTTAGTAGTTCCAGTCGCTGGGGAAGGTGCCTTGCCTTTCGAGTTCGACTTGGGGTCCGAACTCCGGGGCTTGCGAACTTGACGGGCAGAAGACCGGGTGCTCTTGGCCGGTGAATCCATGAGCTCCACAGTTACTGCCGCCGAGGAATCAGCAGGATCTGGAGATAGAGTCCACGGGGACTCGTTCATCTCTCCATCCTTCATCCTCGGCCTGTCCTGCTTTCTGGGGGATCTAGGCTTTTGCTTAGAGGTACCAGCCGAAGGTACAGACTTGGCTTCGGGAGTCTCGGACTCAACCTCAGCCATGTCTGTCACCATCGCCGCATCCTCTTCAGCAGCTGCTTTCCTAGCATCATCGGCCTCCATAATTGCGCCCCAGCAAGTTACGGTGCCGGTCCCAGAGCCACCTGCGTCAGGCTGACCCATGCCAACAAGGATCCGAGACCCTTCCAAGACCTTAGCCTCCTCGTCCGACAATACCTCGCAGTCCGAACCGTCCAGATCCATCTCTAGATCCAACTCGGACAGCTTGGCGTTGAGGGAATCAGCCAACTGGTCCTCGGTCATATTCTCGAATTCTCCTGAAGTCGACATCACTATTCAATCGGTACCTGAAAGTATAATGATGGCATGGGTAGAAATAAGTACAGAAAATACCTGTTATTTGCTGCAGATGGACGTTCGGACTCCTCTCGGACACGCTTCGGCTGTGGCTGACAGCTACTACACACATAGAGCGTAGTGGTATCGAGAAATCCAAACCTTCACTACACGAATATACCCACGCTTTAGGCACAGTGAGTTGGTTGATTACTTCCAAAACACAAAGACTGAACGTTTATTGGTATATCAGCAGCGGATACGCTGTTCAAGTTTAGTTTAACACCTTCGGATAGCAACGTTCATTCATTCCTACACCAATGGCGAAAACAACATGGCCGCTATAGGTCCCACGCCAGCCCGCGCATTATCAACGTGCCCCAAACACAGTTAATATACGACCCACAGCATTCATGCAACTTGACTACTCGAGCAAAGGGACTACAAACACAGGGCAATATATTTCACAAGGATCATCACTTGATAAAACTTACTGCACAGTTCTCTTTCTAAGAGGTAGTCTCGGTGCTTTGCTTCGCGGAAGCAGGAAGTAGACTGACTGAAACGGTAAAACACCAGCGTATTTAACCACTGCAACGCCAGAGTTGCATTCAGTCGCCGCACTACTGCAGCGCCAATTTTCTTCCCGCGCTCACCTTCTGAGCCCGAAAATAGCCTTGGGCGCGTGTTCCCACTCAGCTATTCGGGTCTCTGCTGAGACGATGCAGAGGTGTAATCATTCTCTGATTTCCTCAAAACCCACCCCAGGCGTAGGCAACACTCTATTCGTTATAAATAGATTCCGATGTTTACACTGAAGTCCGTGGCCACTGAAGACGTTTTGGATTTCCAGTTTAACATACAAGCGGTACCCAGGGTAAGGTTAAGTACTTTCCGAGACTCCCAGTCACAAATGGAATTAACTGAATAAAGTCCATTTTTACTGCTTATCAATAGGGGACAGGGCGGCTCTTAGTTCGGTCCACCACCCGTCTGACTTCTCGTTGTGTGATTTTTTAGTTTGGGTAGAAATCAGTTCGGAGATTCCTACCCTCGGTCCAGTACCATAATTAGCTCATTTGCAACCGAACTGGGGCCTTTCGTACACGTTTAGCCCTTGCTATGCCAGGAGAAGAAGGATCTGGTGGTTTTGCATTAACCACAGCTCCTTTCCTTGGTCTACCTGGTCGTTTCTTCGGCTGCACTGGAGGTACAGGAGCAGCTTGGACCAGCTGTTTCCTAGGCCTTCCGCGCTTCCTATTCAAAACGACCGGGGGCGCCACCGGCTGGTCGGACGTATCTGTGCGAACCTTCGGCCTCCCGCGCTTCTTCGGACAGACCGTAGCTACCTTAGACTTCTCATATGATAAAGCCTTTCCTGGACCCAAAAGCCCAGGCGGGGTAGCCGTAAGTCCCGAGTCTGCTAAGGAACTGTCAGGTTTGGCAACAGATTTCCCTTGTCTACCCCCTCTTTTCTTTAGAGGCAGAGATTTACTGGAGGTTTCCTTGGAACTACCCTTTCGGATCTTCCTAGGTCTACCTCTCGGCTTGACGCCTACAGTAATTTTCTCTTTCTCTACCTTCTTAGGACAATCTTTCCCTGGCACCACTCTCCCAGCCTCTAGTCTAAAGATTTCCATACCAGCCTGTTCCTGCCTTCGGAATTCTGGAGCCCGATCCAAGTTAACCGCTTGAATCGGCCCATTTTCATCGAAAGCCGGCTTCAGATAGTCGATATGGTATCGCATTAGACCTTCGGCTGTCTCCAGTTCACGGGTGGTACCTCCTATGAACCTTCTGATTTTATAAGGCCCGTCCCACTTGGGTCCGAGCTTCTTATTCGCTTTGGGGGGACAGAATCGGTACACCACCTCCCCCGCCTCAAAACTGGGGGGCCTAGAACGTTTGTTATAATCCCTAATCTGGTGAACCGCAGATATTCCGAGATTATCCCGCACGTACTGGTGTCCCTTTCTCATCCACTGTTTCAGGTTCTCAACAAAAGCAACCTTGCAAGGGAAATCAAGACTTCCTCTTTCAACTCCATGAACTATGTCCATGGGCGTTACCAACTCTTCTCCGAAGACTACTGAGTTAGGTGTGCATAAAGTAGCAGCATGTACTGTCCCTCTGTATGCATGAGCAATGCAAGGGGTCAGCATATCCCAATCTACTTCGTCCGAATCAGTCATACAAGATAGCTGTTCCACAAGAACTCTATTAAGCCTCTCGGACTGCCCATTACTCATAGGCCTGTATGGGAGGGTAATTAGCTTCTCGATTCCCAGCATGTCAAGTAGACATCTCAAGAGTTGAGACCGAAATTCAGGAGCTCCATCTGTCTGCAACGACACAGGACATCCGAATCTCAAGATCCATTCTCGAAAAAGAACTTCTGCACAGCTTTCAGCGGTGTGATCGGCCATGGGGTAGGCTTCGGCCCATTTAGAGAAATGGTCTACTACAACCATAATATAGCTGTTGCCTCTAGGGGTACTCCGAAGAGGCCCTAGAATATCCAACGATATTCGGTTCCATCTACCACCATGTTTTTCTTTCTTAAGGTAAGAAATTCCACCACCACCTCTAGTCTTCCTCATATTACATTCCGGGCAAGCTCGTACCCACCGCCTCAGATCATAACTCATACCAGGCCAAAAATATCTCATCTTTGCTGACCAGACATTCTTGAAGGTTCCGAAATGACCCGCAGTTTTGGCACCATGTATGCCCTGGAAGATCTCTTTCCTCATGGAAACAGGGACAATTTTCCTCCAGTATTTCTTTCCGGTGGCTAGTCTTGTCCACCCCAGACATAGCACACCATCTCTGACCTTCATACTACCAAGATGTCTGACAAATGTCCGAAACTCATTAGACTCACCAGCAAGATGTTCTCTGCTAGGAATCGGCACAGTTCCATCCAACATTTTCAGCAACCTTTTTACAAGTGGGTCGGCTTGCTGAGCTTCTTGCAACACGTTCCGCTGAGTCCCTAAGGAAACTTCGTTAGTGGCAATAACAGCATCATGCGCACCACAATCTAGGCAGTCTGGTCTTCCACATTTTCTGGTTGGCAAGCGCGACAGCGCATCAGCATTTTCATGCTGTTTACCAGCCCGATGCAAAATCATGCTCTGATCCAGCCCGAATTCCTGTAAGGTGAGTAGCCAGCGAGCTAACATATCGGTCGGATCCTTGAAATTGAGCAGCCAACGCAAGGAGGCGTGATCTGTCCGAACGATAAAATCCTTATTACCAAGCAAGTAATGTCGGAATTTTTGCAGGTAGGTCAGAACGGCAAGCAGCTTACGCTTTGTCGCACAATAGTTCCTCTGTGGCTTAGATAAACTATGGCTTGCAAAACACAGAACCACCTCCCTTCCTTCCTGGACCTGAGACAGAATTCCCGCCATGCCAAAACTACTTGCATCTGTATCAAGGATAAACTTACCCGAAGGTTGAGGATATCCGAGAGTAGGTGAAGAGATTAGCAAATTTTTGCATGTATCGAATGCATCTTGGCAACGAGGAGTCCACTCTATGGGTTTAGCATATTGTTTATCCTTGCCTGCCGCGGTTACAACTTCCTGCAAGGGAATCACTAATTTACCGAAATCCTTCATAAAATCTCGGTAATAGGAGGCAAATCCAATGAATTGCCTTACTTCCCTAGCATTCATGGGGATTGGCCAGTCCTTGACTTTCTGGATCTTCTTCGGATCCGCGAAATGCCATGGCCTGACACAATCCGACCCAAGTATTCCACTTTCTTGCGGAAAAATTCACATTTCTTGGGTTTCAAACGAAGACCATAATCCCGTATACGCTCAAGGACGAGTCTCAGGTTATCTAGGCACTCTTCAAGAGTTTTCCCAAAAACCACGATATCATCCAGATAGACCAGACATGATTTCCAACGAAGGCCATCCAACATCTGATCCATCATGCGTTGGAAGGTAGCGGGGGCATTACACAATCCGAAGGCCATAACCTTGAATTGAAATAACCCTACACTGGATAAGAATGCAGTCTTCGACTTGCTATCTTCATCCATCGCCACCTGCCAGTACCCACTTTCAAGATCTAAAGTACAGAACCACTGGTTACCACCAAGTGACTCTATGCACTCATCGATCCGAGGTAGTGGAAAGCTATCCTTTATAGTGACAGAGTTTAGCTGACGATAGTCAACGCAAAAACGCTGTGTGCCATCTTTCTTGGCCACCATGACAATAGGAGCACCCCAGGGGCTACTGCTATGTTCAATTCGGCCCTCTCTGTACATTTTCCAAATCTCTGCCTCTGCCTTGTCTCTCTTCGCCACAGGAATACGCCGGTATGCTTGTTTGATCGGACAAGCATCTCCAGTGTCTATCACATGGCGAACTTTATCAGTACAACCAAGGGCTTTGCCACCTGGTAGAGAGAAACAATCTCGGAATTCTTCCAGCAAAGACAGAGCAACGTTCTTCTCGTTTTTCTCGGACAAATCCGAATCATTGACCAGCTTCTTCAGCGGGCACTCTGCACTCGGTGGTACTAAGATGTCGGGAGCTATCAGATCATCATCCGCCACAGGCGATTCTGTAACCTGTATAGAATTAATGATTGCCTCTCTGATAATATTGCTACCGTCATCTTCAGACAAAGCGGAATCCTCTGCCACAAGAGTAACTCTACTTAATCTGCCCACCACTCTCCGTTTGCCAATTTTCATTGGGCAGTCGGACGGATTGCTGAAGGCTACCAAAGCGGTTGAACCTCCACCTGAAACATATGTATTCAGGCTCCCTAAGGCGAAGTCTTCTAGCAATCCTTGGTCTGGCTCGAACATCCAAGCATCCGATGCGTCTGAGCCACTATCAAAGTCCAATTCTGCAAGTGTAATAGATTTGGGCTCCATGATCACCGCTTTCCTAAGTGTCACAGCTATTCCAGTATCTACTTCGCTCACAGTCATGGTCTTTATAGAGGAAAATTCTTCACCTTCGGACTTCTTTTTCCACTGTTTACATACAACAGAATGTCCGAAGTTTTCCAAATAAAACACTCCTGACCAATCCAAACAACAACGGTGCACATAGTAAAAATCTGCACCTAATATCCCGTCTTCAGGGCCCTTCAGACCGCTGACTACCAGACATGTCATCATGTATGTCCGACCCGACACTTCATATGGACAGAGCATGCTCCCATATGTAGTTATAGGCGTTCCATTACCCATCGAGCACGCCATACGCACCGAAATCATAGGCGGCGCATGTGGAAGGGATTCGTAGAAATCCTTGGTAATCAAACTCGTCGTTGCGCCTGGATCTACCAAGAAATAACCACTCTTCCCACCTATGCCTACAGGGGCATACCATCTCTCCCTCACCAGTAATTTGGAAGGAATCTCCAGAGTTTCCAGCTGTTGAACAGAAACTTTCTGAATCCGAGCAGACTTCTCTTGGCCTTTTTCTACCAAGACAACCTGACCTGACTCAGCTTGGTACTCGGCCTGTCCCCAACGCACGCCAGGGCTCTTGTCCGAGCATCCCTGAATCTTTTCAGGAAGAAAATCACCGTCCGGCAACGGCCTAGGACCTCCAGCTATCAGATCGGGTAGCTTCTTGTCGCTAAGCTTTAACCCTATCTTACACACCGGTGCCTGGGCTGATTTCCCAGTTTCTAGACTACTACCAAGATCCTCGCGGACTGTGGTACTAAGAAGCGTGTTGTCCGAGGCTCCCGTCTCGCTTTCTTCAGGAGCCGAACCTAGTTTCCCGAAGTAGCAGGCTTCTCATTAGAAGCGTCTGCCTTCTTCAAGAGTTCAAGGAGAGCTACTTTCTTGGGACAAGTCGAGGCGAAATGTCCCTCCTCACTACAGAAGTAGCACTTCTGAACCTGCCAGGTTCTTTACCCCTTTACTTCAGCAGTTGTCATCACCTGCTGAGCAGAGGAACCAGTCTATTCATTCTTTCCATGCCAGGCCTGGACAGCTTGCACTACTGCATTGCCAAGTTCTTCGGACTGATCATCATCGTTAGAATCTTGCAAAGCTAGCGCCTGGCTGACCTGAACCATGGCCTTTTCTTTGGCGTTCGCATTTCTGCGTCTCTTCAACTGGGAAGCTTCGGCTGCAGCTATTTCCAATGGAATAACTACAGCCTTCGGACCCATGAAGGCGGCTTGTAGAGCAGCAGCAGGAACTAAGTCCAAACTACAACTTCCCATACTTCGGCCCAGAGAATAGCATGGAGAAGGTCAAACGGCTGTTTTAGCTTCACCCAAGCAGCTTTCCCCTGGTCGATTAAGCCCCTAAGAAAAATTCTTAGGCACAGAGTACGTAGAGTATTGTCCAAACCACTCCATGAATCCTTCGGATCCCAGTTCCTAATTATTGCCAGCTTCGGGGCAAAATTAGCTTCCTACGCCAGTAACTGACACCTAAAGGTGAGTTCTGATCCCATTGCTCCTTCATACCTGAAGCCCTGCACCCTTGGGACAGGATTTTCCGAAATCCGAAATTCCATGAATCCGAAAATCCGTCCGAAATCCGTCCGAAATCCGTCCGAAATTCGTCCGAAATTCGTCCGAAAATCCGTCCGAAATTCGTCCGAAATTTGTCCGAAAATCTGTCCGAAATTCGTCCGAAAATCGTCCGAAAATCTGTCCGAAAATCGTCCGAAAATCTGTCCGAAATTCCGTCAGAAATTCCGTCAGAAATCCGTCTGGAATTCCGCCAGAAATCCATCAGAAATCCATCAGAAATTCTGAATCTGAAATCCGAGATTCCAGATTCACAAGAGGGGCCAATGCAAGGATTTTTCAGCATTGAAAAATCCAGGCAAATCTTGATTCTTCTCTGAAGAGGCAATCTTGCAGGACCACAAAGTTTGGCATACTTATATCTCAAGGATATATGAAGAATGGCAATAGGTCCAAGCAAGTGAACTCAGCACTTCAGTGCTAACAAAACCGGTTGGTTAAGTTTGGTCACGGCACCAATTGTAGTGATCTCGCAGGTTCGTATCCCTTAACCTTACCGATGTATAAAACAAATGGAACAAAAGGCAGTCTCTACCTGTTCGCAAAGGGTTTTATTCTCGTGAGGAATTGCAAGCTGAGCGTCAGTTTACACAATCCTACCTCAGTCCGAGGATCTCGGGCCTCCTAGCCAGCTAGGTGACCCTTGACCACAGGTGTCTGAGGCAACATGCAGGTTTAAGTAAACATGGTACAAGCCAATATAAGAGTAACAAGATACTAGTTACAAGAACAAGAACATTCATAACCATTAGCAAAATAAGGTTAACCCAGGTTGCCGTTACTCTGGCAACAACAGCTGGACTGCTGTTATATGTAAAATGCAACAGGTAAAAGTTAATACATAGACTAAAAAGTCACTGCGGACCAGTACTGCCCACTGGGGTAGATTGGCCGAACTAACCCACAGCAGACAGCACCTAGAGATAAACTCTAGTGAAACCCAATAACACCACATGTATATATTAATTTCTACACATAACTGAATAAAAACTATACTGTAAATGTTTGTGGCAGTGAATTATGATTTTAAGCAGCAATTAAGTGTTCATGGGAAATGGGTTTATTCATTGCTACTTATTCGTAACAAATATTAAAGCACTTGGTTGTGTTGTCAATGTGGGTGTGTGTGAGAGAGTGTGTGCATGAAAGCTTTCATTGTTTTGTTTATGCATGTGTGCAAGACTCAAGACTAATTCTAACCACTTGAGAACTATCATTAGAAAGATCAGAATGAAATATACCAGGGTAGTGATGTCATTAGACGGAATTCCTCTGGATTATACTGGTTACCCATTGGTACCGTATTGTGTATAAAGGTACAATCAAGAGTATGAGACTAAAGAACGAGTAGGAGTAGGAAAGAATAGGATCCTACACATTCTTTAGTCTCATACTTTTCGTCCTACCTTTATACACAATATGGTACCAATGGGTAACCTGTATAATTCAGAGGAATTCCATCTTATGACATCACAACCTATGTCTATTCCAACCTTTAACCAGAACGTATTGATTTAATTAACATGTATATACACACACGCACACATGTATCACACACACACTAACGCAACAGTCACTCACACATGTGTTACATGGGAAGGGAAGGTAAGAAAGCAAGCACATTAATTTGAGGGAACAGACACGAACGAACAGGAGTGAATGGGCTGCATACCAATGAATAGCTAAATGTTTTAAAAATGGAGAATCACTGTGCAAAACAAGTACAGTATTGTTTATATTCATTTATGTGTGGAAATTAATGAACAATTTATTTATATATGTTCCCATAATGGTTAAGAACAGACTTAGGACAACCCTGAGGGTGATCCTAACTTTGACTTGTGCAACCCCATTTTCACCCAGATATATGTCCTAACGAATATGTCCGAACTTGAACCCACGAATGTGTTGTGCAACAGATTCTCGTCCGTAGGCCTACCCAAAGAACGAACACGATCCAGAAAGTGTAGACCGTGAAAGGATTGTTTTAATAGTTTGGTTATATTTCTGAAGATCTGACTTCTGTTCATGACTGAAGTCAGTGAACAGTGCCACTGGTGTCAGTTGATGTAACTAAGCAGCTGTTCTATGCTCGTTCCCTGCGTCCCGCCCTGCGGCTGTGCCATGAACCTTTCTCCCTCTATAGGCCATCAGCTGTACCCCAAAAGAGTGATTTTCGTTCCGGATTTTGGGCACTACTTTTTAGTAGCAGATTCCTATTGCTAATACCCTATATTATAATATCCCAAAAGTTCTCCATGCAATTCCTGCCAGATTTTGAGTAATTGGGCATTGTTTCTGACAGTGCAAAGCCTATGGAGCCAACGGTCTGGCTTCATTTAAATGGTCATTTTAATAGAACATCATTTATTTGATGAATGTTGAATCTTCGGTCATACCAATGATTTTTTATTGATTCCAGATCTCCGGAATCTTCTGATTCTGAATCTGCCATTTTTAACTTTCTAACTTTTGAGGAATTTTAGTTCTCCATGTTTGGAAAATAAAATGTAAAAAATTAAATAAATAAATAATAAAAAATATTATCTTCTATATTTAGAATGAAGTGACTGATATCAATCAATAGAGAATACTGTGCCCTAAAATTGTTTTCTTTTGACCTAAGATGTCAGTGCATTATTTTCAGAGTTATTAGCAAAATGCCTCATAAAGGTCAAGGTCAAAGGTCATTAATCGTGAGGTATTTTGCAAATAACTCTGAAAATAATGCACTGACATATTAGATCAAATAAACACAGTTTTAGGGGACATCATTTCCTATCAATTCATATCAGTCACTTGATTCTAAACCCATTAGATAATTTATTCATTGATTAATTATTTAATTTTTTAACTTTTTTTATTCAAATGTCAATAATTAAAATTCCTCAAAAATTACAAAGTGGAAATTGGCAGATTCGAAATCAGGAGATTCTGGAGATTTTGAATCAATCATAAAAATTTAGTAGGACCGAGAATTCAAAGTTTACCAAAAAAATGATGGACTATTAAAATTACCATTAAAAATGAAGCCAGACCATAAGCTCCATAGGCTTTGCACTGTCTGATTGATTGCTCATTTTCTCAAAAACTGGCACGAATATCATGGAGAACTTTTGGGATATTATAATATATAGTATTAGCAATTGGAAACTGGTGTCAAAAAGTAGTGCCCAAAATCCGGAACGAAAATCATTTTCTAGCCATATTCTGAGGCTCAGCTGATGGCCTACTACTTGTTTTTGTTATTTTGTTACGGCTGACTGCACTCGCTTGGAATCTTGGGTAAGCGATAACTTTGTATTTTATCAGTAAATGGCACATGTTCCCGTTTGGACCTTGCTATCCTTGACTCACTCTAGCGTCTGGGATCGGTTAGAAAGTTCCGTAAAAAGAAAATGCCTGAGAAAAGGTGTTCAGAAGAGAGTCTTGGTACAATAGCGTTCCGGGCTTCGAAAAGCGCCCGGTCACGTGTTTCGATAAGCATAGCAAAAGCTATCCTACGGATAGCGGTCGGGGGGCGGGGCGTCTAGGTAACGTCTTTGTTATTAATAAGACAATATCCAATCACACAGTATGCAGTTATATCTATCCTAATTGTATACCCACAAGTGCCTTCGGCACTTGGATTGTAGAGGAGTTGTGTTTCTACTTCTTATAGGAATCCGACAATTTACTGGACTTTTTTTTTTGATTTGGAGATTTGATTGCCAAAAATGGCTAAAATCACAGGGTGCCCACTTCGCGGAAGTAAGGTCTTTCAAAAATGATTATTATTATTCATCTTTCACAATTTAGTACCTGAGCATTCAAAGAATATGGACAATATAATGTGGTAAATATTTGACAAAATGGTCAAAAATTTAGATTTAGAAAAAATAGTTTCAACCCCCCTCCAGACCCCCGCCCCCTCTAGACCCCCGTTACGGCAACATACTCTGCTATGTCTGTGGCCCCTAACTCAATTAGTTAAAAAAAAAACTTTTTTGTATCTATTTATGTGCCCTAGTGTTTCTTACATATTTTAACATTAAGAGAAAATAATTCATGCTATTATTAATCTATTTATCAATGAAAGCTAGACCCCTGTTACGGCGACATTAATATTCCCAAATAAAAAATAATCTCAGATAAATATTTTAGCCTTTGGAGGGGCTATTGTTTTTCAACCCAAATGGCGCACTTTTGGTGGAATTGCTCATATATATACACAGAGATCGGAATGGTTAATTATTATCATTATTGAAACTTTATTTTATGCCTTGATACTTAATTACAATGACAATTCTGAACTGACATGCTGCGGAATATGTTACTATATGTGTTAGTCTTTATATTAAAAATTGTATTTCTCTTTATATTAAAAATACCACATCTCTTACCTTTCAATGTGTCCCTGTTAGGCGACATATTGAGCCTGATATATTGATATATTGATCAGGTATATTGATGGGAGCATGATGGGAGCATGGCCATGTTCTACAAAGCATTTGCTACCCGAATGCAACCACTGAAGGTCTGGGTAGTGAGTTACGTAATCCGCTAATCGGTGTGACGTCATAGGTTGTTTACATACACTCTCGCGCTCTCGGGAGTGGACAGGCTCTCGGATTCTCTATTTAAAGCATGTTTAAAACAGGACCAGTTATAGACAGAAGGGTTTGTAGGAAAAAAGAGGTTTGCACATATATAACTATGGTGGGAATTCTTACTACATAAAAAAAACATGTTAATAAAATCTCGCACCATCCCACACCGCTCTGACTATGCAGCCAGTGGTCCGAGACTCGAGATCTCAACTGTGCGAGATGGACCCTCGTTTTGGTAGCTGCCTAGCTCTAGGCGGAACCTTACAATTTAGCGCCGGCTAGCCAAAGTGGGCGGGGCTTGGTAGATCCGGTGGGCGGGGCTTACTTGTCTTTACTAGTCATGTAATTAGTTTTATTAGTCTATTTTACTCTGGACAGTCCACTACCCGCTTTACTGACTTAGGACCACCAATTTAAGGTTAGGTTTAGGGTTAGTTTTAGTATTGATTTCTGTTAAGTAACATTTGACAGCACTTAGTCAAGCCGGCTCTAGTTACAACAGCCAATCACGTCACTGAAGCCACATTCAGTCGCCGGCGCTAAATAGTAAGGTTCCGCTGCTTGCGGTTCATGCGTAAATCTGGGCCAATTTACATAAGGGGTAAAATAGCAATAGTAAGTGGGTGAGTGGGTAAGCACCCTTTTCGACCTGGTGTTGTTAACCACATAGGTGTGTGTGCCAGGGTGTTTTGATTGTTGTATTTCTGTTTGGTATTTAAGCATTGACTAATTTAGGCTCAATGTTGGAAAGGACCAACTATAGTGATGCCATGAAAGGGAATCCCTCTGGCGTCTACTGGTTACCTTGATCATTACCGTATTGCATGTATAAGTACGAGCAAGAGTGTACAACTTGAGAACGTGCACGAGTGTGGAGACTAATAGGACGGGTCCTTGTGCAACAGACCCTGATCGTTTCTAATCCTGGTCGTTCTTAAAAATGCACTACCAGCTATGCATGCGCAAATCTGCGCATTTTTTCCTTTTGCCACATACACCAAGTATAAGACAAACCCAAACATGTCCCTGAATATCTAAGAATTTCGAGCCCATTAAAAGCATGTAATTAGCCAAAGAAGTGGCCCATTATTCATTCGGTGCGCACCGAAAGGATGGACATTGGATGGTCTCTCAACCAGATATTTCAGAGGGATTTCCCTGTTGTTAGCATACGTCATATATTGGAAATGAGGGTGCAATATAATGCTAATGATATCAGTTGGCCTTATTGATTGAATTTTAAGTGCCAATCATCAGACCATAGTCATTTATATATGCCTATAATTAGGTCCCTACTGGTGATTCATTGCTCAGTCAATGAAGCATAAACCCAACTTATGGGTATGTTTGTTTGTTTCTGAATGTGACCAATAACTTGATTGCCTATTAGGAACTGTAAAGCCTATCTTTATAAACATTGCTTCTTTGGAGCCAAACTATATCAAAATAGACCCTGCGCACACACATATATGTGACTAAGGGTTCCCCATTACCCCTCTAGTTTTGAATGGGCACTTACAGGCCACTGATGCAGTGGTAAGCAGAGCAAAAACCGATACCGAATTTGTTAGTTTTAATCAGTTTTTCTTCATTTAAATCGTTTGTCCAGGACATATGATAGGTTTAGGGTGTTTATCTCAAGGATAGTCATTTCATTTCAGGATCTTCCACAGCTGGTAATGCATCTTTAACCAAAGATCTACCACGATTTAAGTTTTTGGCTGCACGTTCGTGAACATTCATTGTGCAACAAAGCCTAGGAATTGTAAAAATAGCAATATAAAACACACAAACCACAGAAAAATACACAAACCACAGAAAAATACCTACAGCAGCTATGAGGCTGAACTATCTTAAACTATAAGTAACGCACTCAAAGTATTCCTCGAACAATCATATATATATTAATTATTTCATATGCTTATATTTTATATATGCTGTTTATGTGAAAGCAGGATAAGGAGAACCACATCCACCAAAGAATCAAATTCACACAAATCATTTCTATCCTTGATAATAATGTTGTAACACGAACCTTCTCGCAGAAGCAGATTTTCTGCACATGCTCTGAAAGGATGCTGCATCTTCGAATGGTTATTGTTTTGCTGCATGGTACAGCTATTCATCCATGGCTATTTAGAATGGTAGTCATTAAAGTTGCACTCAAACTACCAGGTATATCTTGAGTCCATCGTACACCTACTATGGACATGCCCTCATGGAAAGTCAAGTTCTAGAACCACAGTAAAAAGCATTAATCTACGCAAACTGCTTCTTGAAGCTCCCTTATAAATCAATGAAGACTCTGACTCAGAAGTTACTGTTTCGTATACAACACTAAAGTTCCTTTTAGTGTTAGAGACTTCTATTGTTTTATATACATATAAGCAATCCCTCCAATCCGCCATAACATTGTTTCCAAACACATAAGATGTCTCTTCACTTCTCATTTCTCTCCCTACTGCAGGTTGTTCAACTGATAGAGAATATCTTTGCTGAAAAGAAGGCAGATACATACTCTGTCCGTCGGTACCATGGACATCAATGAGGGAAACATATCACTTTAGCTCTGTAAATGAAAAATGCAAAGTCTCTCATATGAAATAATAAGCCTCGTTTGCCAGAGGAGCCGTCATTACCCTCTTACAATTCCCTTTCTGCTATACTTGTTGGGCGCTCGTGTCAGCAGCTCCTTTAAGAATATTACTCGATAGGCAGTTCGTCTCCTGTTACATCCATTAACCATGGCTGTCCATAGGACGCGTTTGCCTTCCTTCTTGCTGTAACATTTTTCCTAGACAACTCATGGAACAAGGAGCAGCTTATGGTATATACCTATTGTATAATTGCAAAGCTGTCTCCAATATCACAGAGTTGGATTAATGCATTATGCATTAGTGCATGCGTTTTTCATGTCGTTGTCACCTATTAAACTTTTAATGTCAAAGTTATACTTTTTATTTGCATTCTGCATGCTTTCTCCTATTTGTGTACACATAACACGTGGGATGCATTTTATATTCAGTAATATATATGTCAAACTTCAGTGGATCTCCTCCATTGGAGATGAGATGTGAAGGTGTCATGTTCTATCTATATGCGTCTATACACTCAAACACTTTTTCTCACAAGGCGTAAATTTTTCCACTAATTTGTGCAAATGAGTACCAACAATTGACATGATAGCATGCAAATGATTCCAAATGCAATTATGCTTGTATCGACCTAGCAGCGAATGACTGGAAACACGGTGCTAGGACCATAATCACATATTTAACGGTTGCCAGTTTTAATTTCTATCGCTCCCCTCCTGCACTTTGAAGTCTGGCATCATATACAAGCTTTCGGGACATGTCCCCTCCTGCACTTTGTCATGGGACAGCACAAACATTGTGAACAACAGGCGTTGTTAACAACTCATCTCCGGTGACAAATACCGACGTCAAATTGTTGTGTTTCCGGCATTTCGTCCAGAACGTCTGGTTTTAGAGAGGGGCAACAAATCCCTAAAAGTTAAAACAGAAC
Organism: Sthenelais limicola; assembly: GCA_942159475.1. Taxonomy (NCBI): domain Eukaryota; kingdom Metazoa; phylum Annelida; class Polychaeta; order Phyllodocida; family Sigalionidae; genus Sthenelais; species Sthenelais limicola. The sequence goes on along the minus strand of OW804096.1, from coordinate 105,986,774 downwards.
GGATACTTGTCCCATACCAAGGGAGTCGCGGACCTCATGTCAATGGACAAATAGTATGGTCTCATGTCTTAGATGTTATCGGAAGGACTTGATGAGATAGTGAGAAAGCATCATACTGACGATTTTGGCTTCTAATAAAATGGTTCGATGTAATGATTGGACCCCGGACATTGATAAGACCCCTTGGTGACTGACATGCTCTTACTCCTCGATATCTCACGCCCCATCAGTGGCCCAGCTGTAAACATGACATTACACTCCATATCACTGACTTAATCACTCGCTACAGCTCATGGAGGATTAATCACCAGTCGGGGAGTGGGCAAGCAAAGATAATTCAAAAATTAGATGGAATTATGCCCCCACGCGTTGCTACGATCTAGAAATGCGAGTTTTCCGTGCGCAGAATACAGCGAGTTGTACGTATGTAGCCGCAGGTCATACAGACTCAGGATGGTGCACGATGAACACACTGAGGCGAGACAGGAGACTATCGCTATGCATCGTCATTATTGAGGACTAGCATGTAATGACAATCAAAACCAATGCCATGGCCATATAAGCTATTCCAGTGCCAGGTGTCATTGTGTTTTAATGGTTTTTCTTTCAGGCATTCAGGTTTTCAGGCATGTTTACACCATAGCACTCTCAGTTTCAAGAACTGGTTTTCAAATTATTAACGGCTATTCAATAGACAGTGTCTGATTATGTAGATTTTATTAATATTTTGATTGTATGTTTTAGCATTAGTAATGCCTATGTATGCAACGCGTGAAAATAACCAGTTTTCTGCATGGTTGTGCGCTTTTGTGGGCGATTTCAACAAAAGGTTCATCGGGAGAGGTTCATATGAATTTTACTGTCATAAAAAATAAATACAAGTCCCTTCCCCCAATTGAATACGACGGGATCACCCATCTATTATTGAAATGTCCTGTTAATTATAGGTCTGGTTTATGCTATAGCGGTTCTGTAAAAAGATATCTAATTCCATCCATGAATTCGAATCTGCAGTCGTAGGATATTCAAGAACCTCATTCTCACCAACCACATAAAAGAAGAATAGCGATCAAATCCTAGTTGATTAACACCTTTTACATGGATAAAGGAGACAGGCTTCTTCTGTAAATGATTTCGAGATCCCTGGGTGGAGAACATGCGATGAAAATAATTGTCGATAGTAATTTACCATTTTCTCAGGGAATTGCCTGATGTACTGTAGATCCAATCGGTGAAATAGGAATGTGAAATGAGCAGGAGGTCTTCTCGGGTGAAAGATGCTGGAGATTCATTTGACCCAGTGTCGTAGACACTAATATCTCAGACACTAAACATTAGGAGCCGGATGGCATTCCAGCAATACTCTCTTTCTTTTTCCAAGACATACATAGATTTTTCCTACTGCGTATACAGTGGCATGGCATGAGTAGTCCTTCCAATTCTTTGGAAAATGGACATACGCGGTAAGCGTTTATTCAGATGCGATGGCGTTATTCAGAAAAAATAATTAGGCCTACCGGTACTAATCAATTCTACATACGCTATGCAAGTCCCGTATGTCTTAATCGAACGGGAATAGTGTTTGTAATCAGTAGGAACGCTAATGCATGGGGAACTATATTCCCTTATACCTACTTTCGTAGTAGGTACCATTAGAAGTATTAAGGTAAGGTTTTATATTAAACATCAATGAACAAGGTTATAATTTCTAGTTAACTCAACACAAGGTGTGGGTAAGGGAGTTTTTTAACTCAACTAATAATGCTTGCGCCCGCCCTGGTACATGTGAATTTGTAGGCAATGAGCATGAGAGAAACATAGGCAATTACAGAACAATTAATTCTAAACAATTACAGAAAATTAATTATTAAACAATTACAGGTCAATTATTTAATTACGTCAGTGCGCAAAATCAATTGTCCAATTGTCTGATTGTTCAGAGGTTCATGTTAATGAGGCCGCCTAGACTCCTTGTCTGACCCAAGAAACCCTAGGTAGCCCTTCGGCTATGGTTTTGGCCATGGTCATGCGGTCTGCTGTGTCAGGAGCTATATAGCTCCTAGAACATTCTGATCTCCAATTTCCAAGTAATCTTATCAAGTCTGCATCTAGCCCACACTTATGGCCCATGTGGCAGACCCACACCAAAACTATGACAGCTTATTGTTTTTTGATCTTGTATCCTCCTGGTTAATAGATGTCACACCTGCTCTATAAATTCCTGTGACCGCAGCGCTGTTATTGTGTTGTTCCTCGTATAGCACAACACTGGGGTCTCAGGAGATGGGGGAGGCAGGGCCTTGAATAGAGTGTATACTGCCCTCACTGGGCAGAGGTCATGGCCTTGTAACCTAGGCTAGGCCACTTCATGGCTGTTGTCTCTGTATTGGTTGGTTTTTGACCATACCACTTTAATTACGATGCCTGTTTTAACGAAACTGACATCTTCTCTTTTTATGGGGATCACATTCTCCTGGTGATCAGGTCGTTTCCTCAGGAAACCAAAAAACATAATTGCACAAGCTGCCCATATCGCCAAATCACTGGTATTCTCTGATGATAGATTCTGCTTTAGGTCAGCTAATAATGCAGGAGTAACAGGAGCTTTCCCTGTAATTTGTGATCCCAGTACACGATGCACTCCCTTCAAGGGGGCTCTAAGCTGGTAATCACCTGATAGTGGGTTTGGGTATCCTCTCTCTTCGTGTAACACTCTCACCATATTTAAACATTGTTTCACACTATTATAGGATATTCTGCGGGCTAGCCAGGCAACATACAGGCATAGGGTGCGAGATGTGGCAGGCACTGGCTGTTTGTTGTACTCCGTGTAGAACCTGATGTAAGCCTTTCTGTATGTTGCATTAGCCCTCTTGTTATTCGGGGCCCATGCTTGGTCTTGGCACTGGCACACCTTTGCCAGTAAGGCCTCCTCCATGGTGAGTGCCTACTGATGCTAGTGTCTGGGTCGTTTGTTGCATGCCCCCTGGCTCCTCTATTCGTGAAATTGAGTTGGCAATGTGGTTGTACCGGCCTGGGTATTAGATAGCCTTTATGCGGAAGTTGTACTGCATTGAGAGATTGTACACCCTCCTCAGGGAGCGGCTAATGTCCTAGTCAGGGGCTCTGCCCTTATTAATCATGCCCACTGCTGCCACAGAGTCACAGTGGACGGTTACATTCGTGTCTCATCATCTGGGCCCAAAGATAGCATACGCCAGTTCCAGTGTAAGTACTTCTTTGTAGTTAATGTGTTTTGGTGCCATGCCTGGCCAGTCTGACCACCTGACATAGAACCATTCCCCTAGATGATAACCACCACCGCCAGCCACACATGCATCAGTTGTTAGGGGGTTAAATGCGTGGGTCTTAATCATTGGTAAAGTGCCATTAAACTGCCTGGCTTGATCGATCGACCATGATATGTCCTCCCTCAGTGCTTGTGTTACCCGGCAACGATGCCATGGGGACATTAGGGTCTTAATTTGTTTGTATATGCTCTGCACAAAGTGTTTTCCCCCATGGAAAACCCTTCTTGCCCAATTAAGTTTGCCTGCCAGCCTCTGAATTGCTCTCTTGGTAATATTCCGCCTGGATAGAGTTTGCGTTAATAAAGAGATAAGGTCTTTGAGCTTGTCAGCTGGTAGACCTAGACACATGGTTTCAGAGTTAATGTCTATTCCAAGAAAAGATGAGCACTTTGTTGGTCCCAGGACCTTGTTATAGTTAATTCCAAATCCCAGCTGTCTGCAGAGATTTATGGGCATATTGAGTGCCTCCATGCATTTCTGCTGGGTGCTGTCCATATACAAGAAATCATCACAATAAACACATTAAGTTTGGAAAAACCATGTCCACCATTATTTATGGCTTGGGTCAGCGTATTAAAAATCCTGGGCGATAATCTCGCCCGAAAGGTTAGGCGGGAGACATACAGATACATGGGCTTAGTATGTCCCTCAAAGATCCAGCTCAAACCTAGCACCGGATGATCCTGTGGATGTACCTTAACTGATCTGTAAGCTCCCTGTAAATCCATTTTGCTGAGCCAGCAACCTGGGGTTATCATATTTACTGCATCATCAAAACTCTGATAAGAGAAAGGCTCATGTGTAGCACAATCATTTACCACCTTCCCCAAGGGGCGGCTACAATCGTGTATCAGTCTAACCTTTGCAGAATGCGGCTTAGGTATGGCTCCTATGGCCGAAGTTATAGTCATTGTGTAATCCACTTTTATATAACATTGGTTGGCTATCTCATCCATTATCTACTTCTCTACAACTGGTGAGGCGCTGTCCTTTGTGCATGATAGGTAGTTGTCCATGAATGCATGTTCAGGGGGAGTGGAAGCGTTGGTTATTCTGAACCCATCTCTCATCCCAGTGAGAATGAATTTCCGATCTGGATCTGTTTGTGACAGGTGACGGGCCCATGCCTCATACACCAACACTCCCTGCTCCCCAATCACTCGCTGTTTTTTTAAACATCCTTCTCTATCTTTCCATGGGAATACACACAATTCTCCCCGTAGGGGCATCCATCCTTAGTAGGGTATAACCTGCATACCTCAGACTTCTTGGAGCAATTATCTTGTGATCCTTTGCCACAAGCACCACTCTTATCTTTAACAATGGCTTTGCGGGCACTTAATACTGATGTGGCTAGTGACATCACAGATGTACCACAGGCAAATCCATATTGTGCCTGGAGCTCACGGTAATGAGTATCGTAATCAATAATGGTGCTCCATTCATAGTGTTCCAAGAACTCATAAATTGTGACTGTATATGCATGGTAATAGTCCACGTCCTTTCCCTCTAAGTCCCCAGTATCCATCAGCTGGTGGAGCAATCTGAGGTTGGCTGCACTCCACTCAGCCAGTGTAAGGCACATTTGCTGGCTGTCATCTGATTTGATGGAGAAAGTTCCTTCCTTTCCCTCAATCAGGGACATCTTTTCCTTCCTCTTTGCAGCCAGCCTTAGGGCTACTTTCTCAGGTACAAAGTTTACTATTTTGAGCGCCTTCTTCTTGACCGATATGAGAGTATGGGTTCACCCAGGGATCTGAACTGAAAAAGGCCCCTCCAGTGGCCGGCTGCAGTTTAGTCTTGCCATCGGTGTCGGAGAATCAAGATCCTCGTCCAACTCCTTCTTTTGATCCTCCTCTGTACACTGGTCTCCTCCTTCAGGTGTTTCTCCCCCTTCTGCTATTATCTGTTGCCCGCCTCCGTCTTGGTTTGCGGCCGGGTCAGGAGCCCAACCATGTAGGGCTTGGTTCTTGGCTGGCAGCACTGGAGGGTGCCGGCAAGGTGCCTGAGGAGCATTGGGATTGTCAAACATGTACAGAGCATTGAGAACCAGAGAAGTTTGACCAATGGACATCCCAATCTGCACAACTGCTCCTGTTTTAATATTTACTAATACTCCATAGGTAGCGCAGTCCTCCTTGATTAGCTTCTTGGCAGACTTTTCATTGAGACCTATCTCATCGGCCCATGTCTGGAAATCGCAATTGTCTTTATCCATTTTGCTGTGAGTAGTTGAGAGGTCGGACCTTGCGCTGCCTTGCTTACAAGTGCCCTTCTGTGTGGACACACAGCTGGAGGGCATGCGCAGTTCAGCTGACCCACCTGCCCATGGCTATGCGGGCCAAACTGTGCACCCTCCACCTGGGCTCCCAGTGGATGGGCAGAGGTGTGTATGTGCCTATGACCATACGGCCGCACACCCACTGCAGCCCGTACTCCTATGCTTACTTGTTTTTGTTGATACACAGTTACAAAAGTTGCTATATACTAAAATCTAGCGGATGAAATGTCCTGGTATCAAGCATGACTAATCTTAACATGTCATCTGATAGTATTGGATAGTAGACAATATGACAAAAACTATAATTTTGGGTGAAAAGGGATGAGAAACAGCCTATGGTTAAGGTATAACGCTTCTGGGACACTGCCGACATAGCTCATACTTTGGGCCGTTTCCACCGCTCTTTCTTTGGCGCCACTATCAATTTGTGAACTGCACTATTGGTACAACTTGACTGAACTGAGGATCCAGCCAACTTAGCACCCTGGCAGTATGGTATCAGAATCAGAAATGAATGCTCCAGACGGAAAGGACAGCCTCATCTTCAGGTACATACGGTACATATCTTCGACTATATCTATCACTGGTCAAAAACTTTGCGATGGTAGTTCTCGATTTTTGGCAATTAATTTGCTACAGATGTTCTAGTTTGATACTTTTGGTAAATACTGAATCCAGTAGATTCTGGCTTCAGATGATTACATATATTCACGTTATCCTATAAGGCAGTTGCACACGATCTATGGCATTTGATATGAAACAGCGTATCTAGAGTGAGATATGCAGTATGGGTATACCACTGAGTGATATACGCAACCCTGCCATCTGAACCACCGGAAGTACGTTTGGGAAATGTCCACAATATGGCTTTGAAATGTTCCCTTAAGCTTTTAGATTGCCGTATATCCTCGATCAAAAGCCGTTTGAATACGCGTAGCTGGTGAAAGGGACAGTTATAGTTAAATAGAAGCTGGGCTTTGAATATAGAAGCCGGGGGTATAGAGGTGCATGGGGGCAGGAATATGCATTTACAGAGAGTCAAACAGTATATAAAGTGGTCATCCTTGTAAATCCGCCCGTAAATCCGTCCCTAATCAAGTAATCTTAACCAGGTCCTAACCATTTCAGTTAAATAACCCTGTTTTATAGAATAGTTTTGGTTTTATGGCATATAATCTGAAAATATTTTCGCGATGAATGTTCTAATACAAACAAAGTTGATGCCTGACTCGAATCAGTAGCTATCAGTTAACTAACACGCTGGCTGTATAGGGTGGAGCGATTCCTTCTCACCGGTCATAGGATGTCCAATGTACAGACCTAGAACTAGATATGATACAGAGCAAGAACTGTTTGAATCACAGCATAGATTTCTAAGGTACAGATCCTATAGGGCTCTTTCAAAGCAACATTGCCATCTAGTGATTAGTTTTCGAAAAATTTAGCATTTAGCCTGTAAGGGGGAATCTGACAGGACGCGAGAGTCATCATTCGATTCGACGATTGGATATAATTTCAGAAATGGATAGGGAAGACTATAGAAATCCATATCACTTACCAAATGCACTACAAAACGCAAACTATTTTCCGGGGTGTTATATGTCACTCCCATTAGCCTATATGCGCACATTTATAAGCCCGAACATTTGGTGCTATTTCCATCGCGTCTGTTGGCACCCTATCATTGACTTGTATACATAAAAGTAAAGCCCCGTACCAACTAAAAGCACTAAAGCATGTTTGTGAGTATGGATGCGACACGGTGTCTGTAATTGTCTGTGACAGATTCGTTGTGAAGTACTCAACGTACGACGCGGCAGTCATGTTGTGTATACTTTGCACGGACGTTAGATGATGCACAGGGATTGATGCACCACTGCTCCAGGACCTTTTCAAATCTGATACAGGACAGAGTTAGGAACCTATCTAGAAGTAGAAACCACTCAACCATTCATTTGTTTTCTTCATCCAGCTTCTTCTAGCTTCTTCTCTAAATGATATTTACCTAGCTTTACCTGGGGTACTCACTAAGCAATGAAAGAAGAGTAATTTTTCTCATGAAAAACGACTAATATTAAAACGCTTCCTTGACCCTGAGTAAATACCCAAGCCAGCATCTTTGGACAAGCAGTTAAAAGACAGAGCAATATAGAAAGAAATCAATTATGAATGAAGATAAATCATGCCACGTCTTACCGTTTGTTATATCCTAATTGGCCGGCGTCCTAGAAGAGAAGAAACAATATCTTCCCAACCCGCGGTCACAACGCCCGTCTCTCAACAGTCTACATCCACTTGACTTGGTAAAGTAGTGGTCTTTATAACAACCCCCCCACGTGGTAGTGAAGAAGCTGTTCCGTTTTGAGAAAAGCTATGTTAACTGTTGTAATATTTCCTTGCAAGTGATGGCAACCGGTACCAGATATTTGGATATGTATACTTGTTGTAGCCTATCAGTGGCTTGGAAGAGTGGTGGGAGTGTCTTCTTCAGTTTGACAGCTCACCACAGATGCAGGAAAGGGAGGAATATGTGGCTAGCAGATGCTACCGAGCCGCGACAGATCCAATATAGAGAGCAAAAGCGACAACTCTTGGTGGAAATCTACCTCGTGCTAGAGACATGCGTCAGGGCCGAGCAGCACGAGCGCTCCCAGCTCAAAAGGATGACACTAACGCCAGATTCACCACTAGTGGCCAAGGCGAGAAAGACAAAAACGTTGGCAGAGCCCGGGGTGTGGAATTTCGTTGATTTCCGTGTGAGTCGCGTACTCATGCGTACTGGGCAGGGATCATTAAAAGGAGTATGAACAGGATCATGAAAGCTCATGAAGGATGGACTCGCAGAGAGGAATGGTCAGGACCAGACTGAGTTCACTTTGAGTAAAGATTTAATTGTAGCAGCTGAAACTGTGAGCAGCATGTTCGATGTCAATTTCCTTCATCTTATGGTCAAAACCCAAATAGACAGAAAAACTGGGACAGAAGGTCGAATTTGTAACAGTATATGGCGCGCTAATTGCTATTATACATGTACGATTATCTGGAGGTTTCGCCCAAATAGTTTGCGACTAAATGACTTTTGCAGACTGCCAGTGGACGGACGATAGTATTAAAGACAAACAAATGATGAAGTACGGTAACAGAGGTAAAGACAACAACGAATGGAAACATATTCAGATGTCACGAAAATAGAATATCAAAATATCAACTGCAACAAACGGTTTTTAGTAAATATACTTCACCCGTATAGATATTTATAATTAATGGTAGATTAATTATGAAACATTTCGACATATGCAAGAATAATTCAGGATTATTGCAAACTGTACCTAGTAAGTACTTATTGAATTATTTTGAATTAATATTGGAACCAATAATAGATTGTTTAAATAAGAATGAGATGTAGGGCCTGGACCAAGTGAAAACCCCCACAAAGGGTTATTGTATACCCAGTATAAAGAAGGGAATGAAATAATAGAGTGAGGGCCATACAGGGCTACTGATGAATGCATGAAAATATTCATAGATGTACCCCGTTGTAATCAACGGAAATTTGGTCAAATCAAATTAAATCAAATCCAAAAATTCATATCATCCAAGTACAACACAATACATCACAGCAACATGGAATTTGCAATGTGAGTAAAATATCGATTTTAATTCCTTTTCTATTTTCCATAATGATTAATCCCTCATCCATCAGCATTTGACTGCTAAACACTACACATTCTAAATGCTGTCTGTTTCCAACAATCTAACTATGAAGCTTTTAGAAAATGTAATATGATTTGACCTTCACTTTGCTTTTAGATTCATCTTGAGTTCTCCTTCTGGTTAAAGGATCGAATGACATCTCGAGTGTTAAATTGAATGGTTTCTCATTTATTTAGATATCAAGTATCCTATAGCATTATTATTGATTCTCTGCGTTCCAGAAAATTGGTGGTGAACTCGCAGCCACCGAAACGGCCAACGAAATCATTTCACTTTTTAGGTTGAGTGATTACGAAATAAGATATAATTAATTAAAATGATTAATTAAGATAATTAATGAATGAATGAATTATAATATGATATGTTGAAGATAATAAAATAAAGTGTAGTAGGACCTGATATTAGTTAGGCAGAGGTAAGGAGGGTGGTGGGTGGGAGGGAAAGTAGACGAGGCTGATGTGGATATGTGAGGCCAGAAGCAGGGGTGAGAGAGGGTGAAGAGAGGAGTATACATAGGAGTGACGGTTCAATATTGGGATCGTCAATGACCAGACCTGAACCAAGGTCAATGTCTTCAAAATGGGACTACTATGTTTTCATGCATGTGAAGGTGAAGTCCATCCCCATCATTTTCAGAAAACTCCTAAATAGCAATAAATATGCAGTACGAACGGCGACAGATTTGCCTGCCCCACAGCATTTTTCTGATTTTTCTCATCTTGTCGATGTATTAATATAAACAGGTAAAGACTAATTTATTAGGTCCTAGGGGATAGACCCCCAAATATGTTTTCACTTAAGAAAATGCCTATACATATTTACATCCTACTCAATTTCTGTCTAGCTGTTATGACACTGAGCACAAACAGTGAAATTTTACTTCCCCCAAAGAATTCTGTATGATCCACAAGGACATCATTAAATATATTCCATCTAAGCGAAAAAATATCATTGAAAAAATATTTACTATCATTTCATTATTAGTTGATTATTTCACAGAAAAAGGGGTCTAAATATAGTTTTTTGCCATACTTTCTTAATATTTGTCGTAGATGCATAAAATGGGGATATCCATTGCTTCTTTTTCACCACATGATCCATTTGTGGTGGTTAAAATGTTGTAAGGGCACAGTTTCAGAAGACCATGTTTTTATTATTGGTTTGCACTGGCAACAGGTTCTAACTTATTATTTCTTTGGGGATGTTGAAACATAATCTTTTTTAGTTTTAATCGATTTTGAGGGTTTTTTCTTCAGTAGAAGGTAAAACTTGCTCTTGAAAATGAGTGATATATGGGGTCCTGACAAACCTAAATATACTGCACAATCAGCTTGCAGTTCAGCATTTTTTCATGTAGTAGGAATCAAAGATTCTAAACCAACTGTATTGTACATGCACCGTGCATATCCCTCAATTGAGTTTAGATGAAACTAACTGGATATTTGGGTTTATGTATGTATGTATGTATGTATGTATGTATGTATGTATGTATGTATGTATGTACGTACGTACGTACGTACGTATACATGTATGTATTGTATAATCCTGTTTAAAGTTCTAATTCCACTTATCCTGCACATATGGAAAACAAAAAAAATCATAAAAGAATTACCATTGTAGAAGCCAAGACGGCAGGCTATTTTGAATAAACTTGTTTTAAAAAATGCGCACATCTTTTCACTGCGTGGAAGAATTTATGTAGACTCAAGAATCTTTTGTCCCTTAACTTAAATTAACCAACTTTTGTCACTTAACCGAAACAAGTTAATTGGTGTCGAATTGAGATACCGTTGAAGTACAGTACACATATGTAAGTTGTATCTTGGACATTATTCTGTTAATGAAGAAATACATCAACTCCACTAAAAATGAATACACATTCTAATACTAATCAGTAAGTATGAAAAAAAGAAGACATCATAATGTGAGAAAGGGGAATATTCATTGGTGGAGCTCATTGAGAATTTCTGAAGTGGAAAAACTCGGTAGTGTATCAGTAGAAGGGATATTTATACCTCTGACGAAGAAATCAAATTATGTTCACCTGACATGCAACCTAAGGATTGTTGAGCACCAGAAGACAGAGCAAGTAATTCATTCTGACAAAAGGGTGCTTATCCATCGTGGACACACGTTGGTATAATGGACAGAGTATATATAACGTTCTTACTCCATGAAAGAAGGTGGTTTGCTGCATGTATAGATCTATAGCATAATTATCTTTGTATCTTTATATTATGCTCTTTTAAACAGAAAAAGGAGTCTGAGGACTTCCGGTTTGATTCAAAAGCGTACTTGTTGTAACAGGCAGGAGAGTGCTCCTAGCTTCTAACCCCTTTTATTTTCAGATCAGACCATTGTGATTCTATACCCTTGCGGATATGGATTCATGAACATAGCTGGAAGACGAAGAAATAGAGAAAAGTGAAAAACTATAGGACTGTAAAGTTTTATCAGAGACCAAAAATCTGATATCGATAACACAAGGTTGTCGGCCATTACGGACGCCCTCTTGAAGCAAGCCCCATTAGGATTAACTGATCTACTCGCCTAGGCAAGAAGCAAAGTTGAGAGGAGAGGACTTCCGGTTCGATAGGAAAGAGAGAAAACGTGTCGGAGTACTGCTCCTTTTTTTCCCCTTCTTTTCCAGGACTAACCCCCCTTTTTCTAACCCCAGAAAGTTGGAAACAGTTCAGATAATACAAGTAACCTTACGCACCCAAGATTTGACGGTAAAAAGACGCAGGATTAACAAAAAGGAGGATTTTTGTTTCCTCCCGCGCTCAGTCGCCCTGGAGGAGCGTGGAACCAGATTATCGCTCAAGTAGGTTGAACAAAGGAATGGATTAATAGTGTGGAGACTATCACTGAGTGACAATTCGAGTAAGAATAATCCTATATATAGGAAGTGTTTAACTATCCATTGACTGTCTAAATAAGCCAGTTCGAACAATTCAATAACTTTATCGTGTGGATTAATGACCCAATCTGATCACTTTGCTGTGCAGTGGTGCCATCTGGTGGATACCAATTCATCTTAGATTGGCTTTACTTGGTGCCCCTGGTGCAAACAGTTGAAATCAATCACCCAGGAGAGAAAAGTTTCTTAGCTGAGAGGAACCATAGACTACAACGATGAGGGAGCCTAATGTTTTTGAGAAGAATGAGAATAGGTATGCTAACCTAAAGAACTGTGTCAAAACCATGGAAGAGCAATTTGAGAAGCTAATTGAGGCCTTAGAAAACATTGAAAATGAACAGTCAGAGGAAACTATCCAAACGAGTGCTGAGGGTATTTCTGTGATTAAAAAGGAGAGTAACCACAAAATCCTGTTAGATACGTCCACTGGTGGCTTCCTGAAAAAACGTCACGCAGAAGTAAAGGTTGATGAAGTGGTCAAAAAGGAATACGAAAGACTGGAAAAGAAGAAAGAAGAAGAAACAGGCAAAGAGGAGCTACAAAAAATGTATCACATGAACTTGCTACCCAGGATGATTGACAGAATGGTACCCAATTCACTAACATTCACTAAATGTAAATGATTGGGGAGGCTTCACCCCGTGACAAGGACTGGGGAATAGGGATGGGGTTGAATAACCCAGAGGTACTCCAAACCGACAAATAGCCTCCCAATGGCAATTTCTTGGAGAAATGCTGGATGCTTGTGCGCCAAAGCATAAGAGAAAGACAAAGCCATGATGAAAGTCCAGGAAGAGTCCCCAAAGAGAGGACAAGAAAAGGAAGTTTGCAAGGGCACAAAGGATGACAAGAAAGGCCAGGATGCGCCTGAGCTAGTAGTGAACCACCCCCCCCCCCCCCACACACACACCCATGATGATGATCCGGAAAAACTACCCATGAACAGGGAGGAAATACCAGAAAAGATGGATGAATCCTAGACTTTCTCTATTTTTTAAGAAAAGGATGCCAGGATTGTTCCAACCTGTAATATGGAGCCTATCATGTGTGAAGATTCAGTTATTACCGTTTTATCGAATAATGCTAATGGTCTAAAAGACCAGAAAAAGAGAAAAGCTGCAGTGGCAGGAAAAGTTAATATATAGCCATGGTACCTCAGCATCAAAAGGGGTTTTAATCATGATTTCTAGAGAATTACAAGAATATTTGGTGGATTCTGAAGCTGACCCTAACGGTAGATGGGTGTATGTCTTATTAAATGTGAAAGGTATTAGAACTTGTATCGTAAATATACATGCCCCTACGTCTGACCATATTAAGGATCAATGTGCTTTGTTAAAGAAGGTTAGAGAAAAAATGGGTGATTTGATTTTTGATAATCTAATTATCACAGGTGACTTTAACACGGATTTAACATATAAACCGGACTCAAAATCCAGCATAGCATTGAAAGACTTAACATCATCCCTAGATCTCTGTGACATTATAGCTGAACGAGAAAACAGTCGAGGGCAGCTACCACAGACGACTTGGTCAAGGGCATCCCAAGTGTCAAGACTTGATTATGTTTTTATTTCAGAGAATATTGTATCCAGGGTTAAAAAACACAAGGTATACACTAAAGTATTATCTGATCATAAAGAATTATTAATTTCTGTTTCGTTGAGCCTCCCTCCTAGAGGCAGAGGATACTGGAAGTTCAATGCCCAATTATTATCTGATGATGTATTTGTGGACGGGGTAGAACATATTGTTAAAGAGAATTAAAATTAACAGATAAAATTATCTGGGAATTTTTCAAGTTGAGAGTCAGAGAACTCGCTATAAAAACAAGTGTTAACAGAGCAAGAGCTAAAAAATGTAGAAATAATGTGCTGACTGAATGATTAGACTTGTTAGAAAACAAGAGAAACCTGTCAAACGAAGAGTTAATTGAAAAATGTTGTATTATAAATGATCTAAAAGAGTTGGAGCTGCAGAAGGGGCTACACTCAGGTCAAGAGCCAAATGGGCAGTGGACGGTGAAAAATCGACTAAGTATTTTTGTTCACTTGAAAAGTACAATTCTTCCAAAAAGGTGATTACCCAGATTAAGATATATATGTAGTGCCATGTTTTAACCTTACTTTCATTATACTACTTACATCTGGATTTAATATAGGTTTACATATACGCACATGCTGCGCATGTATTCCTTGCGCTTTGCGCATATTATTTCTATCTTCTATTATGTATAGAGTGGCCACAAGGTGGCAATGAAAGTCAGTCTACTACATTTTATTCTCACCTACTTCTTTTATACCTTATCCTTACCTTTACAACACCTTTTATATTATGTACCCAATTGTACCATGTCTAAATCTCCATCGTCGAATAAAACAGAGTAACTACAATATAGATTCTTCTTATTGTCTTTATTTCTCCTCCCCTGCATTTACCGAGGTTCGTTACATTTTGGTGCCGTGACCTTTGGGGGAGTAAAGCTGATTACTCTTATTATTAATAGGGCAATTTTCAAATTGACGGCAGCGCCATACAGAGAGCGGCGGAAAACGGCCCAAACTATGAGCTAGGCGGGCAGGCTCACAGAAGCCTTATGTATTAACCATAGGCTTCTAACTTTCTCCTTTTTCTCTCAGAATTTGAGTAATTGTATAGTACTGTAAGCTATCCAATATTATTAAATGACATGTTAAGATTGGTCATGCTTAATAAGAGAACTTTTTATCCGCTAGATTTTAGTATATGGCAACTTTGGTAAGAGTGTATCAACAAAAACAAGTAAGCGTAGGTGTATGGCCTGCAGTGGGTCAGAGGCTGTGTACGCCTAGGCACACACACACCCCTGCACGTCCACTGGGAGCTCGGATGGAGGGTGCACGGTTTGGCCCACATAGCTAGGTGGGTCAGCTGGACTGGGCATGCGCTTGGATTACAAGAGGAACAGGTCGAGGAAGAAATAATCGACCCAATTCCCATACCTAAGAAATATCCTCCTGTTAGAGATAATATTACTTACAGATTCTGGGGCTCTCAGCCGGAATTGCGAAATGGAGAAATCTTTGGAGGCTTGAATACATATTTGTTCAATGCAGAATGTAACCCTACTGCCCTCCCGATTCATCTGCGCAAAAATACTCCCATTGGGTATATATATATGAAGCAGAAGAAAGCAGCTTAAAACCTGTTAATCCTTCTGAAATCACTGATTGCTATATTGCTGCTAATAAGGTGGAAGATATAGGTGTTGACACATCAATCATAGATCTGCTCATCAACGATGCGCATGTTAAAAGTGATAGAGAGAAGAATATACTGAGAGAAATGATCTTAAGAAATAAAGATGTGTTTCGTCTACCTGGAGAAACCCTGGGATATACATCTCACACCACCCATACTATAGACATAGAGATGCTGAGCCTATAAAGCAAGCTTATCGCCGACAGGCCCCTGTGAAAAGAAGTGTGGCTGAAGAACATGTTAAAAAAATGTTAGAATCGGGTGCGATAGAGGAAAGCGATAGCCCTTGGGCCTCTCCGATTGATATGGTTAATAAAAATGATAACACCATAAGGTTTTGTGTAGACTATCGCAAGTTAAATAGTGTCACAAAGAAGGATTGCTATCCTTTGCCTCGCATTGACGATTGTCTGGAGGCTCTGGGTGGTAATACCTGGTTTTGTACATTAGATCTTGAAAGTGGCTATTGGCAGATCGCAATGGACGAAAAGAGCAAAGAAAAAACAGCTTTCGTCACTGCTTCTGGGCTATATCAGTTTAAAGTAATGGCATTTGGCCTTTGCAATGCTCCAGCAACTTTCCAGAAAATGATGAATAAAATGTTGCAAGGCTTGGTTAATAAAACATGCCTTGTATACTTAGATGATGTAATAATATTTGGGAAATCGCTTCAAGAAACTTTGAATAATTTGGAAGATGTATTCAGTTGTCTACGTGAATATGGTCTCAAATTAAAACCTAAGAAATGTAAATTTTTTCAAAGTCCGGTTCACAAGAAGGTATTCGTGCTGACCCTGATAAAGTCAAAGTGGTGAAAGATTGGCCACAGCCTAAGAATGTTAAAGAGGTAAGATCATTTCTTGGATTTGCTTCATATTATAGGCAATTTGTACCGAATTTTTCTGATATGGTTTTCCAATACAGGAAATTCTTAGGAATTCGAGTAAAATCGCCAAATATAAAGTACAGTGGACACCAGAGTGTGAAGCTGCCTTTATAGCTACGAAGAATGCTCTCACAAAAGCACCTGTCCTTGCTTATCCACGAGCAGAAGGTCTATATATTTTAGATACTGATGCAAGTGGTAAATGTATGGCCGGAGTACTGTCCCAGATTCAGGATGGAGAAAAGAGAGTCATTGGATATGCCAGTCATTCATTAAGTAGATCGCAACGTGATTATTGTACGACCTATCAAGAATTGCTTGCAGTTGTAGCCTATGCCAAGAAATTTAAACATTATATTCTTGGATCCGATTTTATTGTGAGAACCGATCATGCTTCATTAACTTGGCTGATCGGCTTCAAAGAACCGGAACATATGCTTGCTCGATGGTTGATGACCTTGCAGTTGTACAATATCACTGCTCCTGGTGTTATTCGCCATCATGCTAGTAAACATCAATGCAGATGCGCTTTCACATATTCCTTATAGCAGATGTAAGAGAGAAGATTGCACTGATTGTGGGGCACATAATGCTGTCATAGCCAGTACAAGAGTTATTAAAAATAATGTTCGAAAAGGTTTAAATTTGGAGGCTGAACAAGCAATAGATCCTGATTTAAAACGACTAATATTGGCGCTGAAAGCAATGAATTTCGCAGCATTGTTGCTAAGAAAAATGATTTAATAATTCTTGATAAATTGTTATGTCTACGCTGGAGGCAACCTTTTACAGGAAAATTATTCAGTAGAGTGGTTGTACCTTTTAGTTGTAGAAAGAATATATTCGATCGCCATCATGGTCTAGCTTGTGTTGGACATTTTGGAAATGCTTGTACAGATATTTCTGGCCAGGCCTTAGAGATGTGGGGAGATGGATCAGGCAATGTGAGGCCTGCCTAACCCGTAAAACAAGAGCAGGAAAGAATATTTCACCTCTGACAATATATGTGTATTAGTTGTGACCGATTGTTTTTCAAAATGGTCAGAAGCCTTTTGCTTACCCGATCACAAGGCAGAGACAGTCACCTGGACTGTTTAAAGATTGGATATTGCAATTTGGAACGCCAAACTCAATACACACTGATGGAGCCCCAGAATTCGAAGGTGGGGTGATGAGAGAATTATGTAAGATATTTGATATACATAAATCGCATATGAGCCCCTATAGACCCATGGGGAATGGACAATCGGAACGCTTTAACAGAGTCTTAGTTGAACAATTGTCATGTTGCATTGATTATGGTTCTGAAAAATGGGACACTTTGATTCCATATAATACAAGCGTTCATGCAAGTACTGGTTGCACGCCATATTCTTTGTTATTCGGTGAGGAGGCATATACTCCTGCTGACTTGATATACCTTGTGGTGGATTAGATCAACCTGCACGTAGTGTATTCCTGGAACAATTGCGTAAGGGACATAGAATTGCTTGTGATAGGTTACAAGTTACTTCACTTGCTCAGAAAAAGAATTTTGATCGGAGGAAACGCCTCAGAAACTTCATGGAAGGTGAATGGGTCTACAGATACTATCCACCTATAGCCAGTAATAAGTATGGAGCTAAATGGGATGGACCTTTCAAAATACTGAAAAAAGTGATATGTGAGCACATATCTTCTCAATACAGCAAGAGATGTTCGCTGGAACGGTGATTTCCTGAAAACCTTTTCCTGATTCCATTCCATTTCCTGATCAACCCAACCTCACAGGATGGTTTGACTATTAATACTAATCTGGGAAATGCTCCTGAAATGGAAAAATTATGTGAAAAAGGCAGAGATGTCATTCAATTTGATAGAGGTAAGATATATCCTGGCCAGGAAATTAAACAATATATTTCTGGACAGAAGCAGGATAATACCAGAAAGCGTGGAAGACCTCCACAAAAGCCACCTTCTACCAATGAGAAGAAGCTTGGGGTGGATGCAGTTGAAAAATCTGTGAAAAATAAACCCAGCACGTCTCAAAAGTTGAAGAAAAAATGCAGAAAACCGCACAATAGAATTAATAAGATTAATAATTATGTTGATAAAACATAACATGAGGGAACATGAGGAAAAGGGAAGAGAAACATGAGGAAAAGGGAAGAGAAACATCAATCTCCCTGATAGTTATACGCCGTGCTAGTGTGGATATTATAGCAATTTTCTCCTAGTCTGGTAGTAATTGTACTGCCATGGCGAATTGTGACTGCTATTTGAATAAATCGATTATAAAAAAGTACACAACGAGAAGTTTCCATTGGATTAATCTATGAGCGTACATGATGATCCTTGTATATATGGAGAAAAATAAAAACATTGCAATGATTTATGTACGGTAACTACCTTGGTAGGCACTGCTATAAGCAGACCATTCTACAACTGATTGGATTCAGCCTTCTCTCTTGGTAGGGTCTCTGTGCTATTCTTATTTATATTGACATACTTAAAACCCGATTGTTTTCCATTAATAGCAGATCTTTGGATTCTGCTGGGGTTCTGGTAGTTGTAGGATACACCCCTACCGTATAGGTAGGGTTGTACAGTCTTCTATATAAAGCTCCCATAGACGCCGCATAGACCAAGCATCACAGTCTGTAACTTCCCCTACACAAACTAACTACCTCCCGAATTTATGGCCCACCTTTCGTCAATGATAAAACTTACTTTTTTGCCACTGTATGTTGCTCATTATCCAATATTAAATAAACTATAGACTAAACTGCTAGCGAGGCGATGGAATCGCCGCCATGTATATTTGAAAATTTAGCGCTACTTTGCAAAAGGCAGAGTGTTGTTCCAGTCATAGTGGCTGGCAGAATGAAGCCACGCCTATCTAAGCTGGCTCAGCCAATCCGCTTAACACACAGTGAAAATGGTAAAAAATATGTGCAGTGTTGTAGCTGGTTATTGGCCCCTAGCTATGGTAGGTTTCTGCCTCTTGCGGTCACGTGACTTCAATGCAAGATGGCGAAGTACGGCATGGAGTTTTGGTCACCGATTCAGAAATGTATCAGACCAAAACAACACTTAAACTTCGACGGCGGATTACGAAATTGCGGCGAAATATTGCTAGAGACAACATGTTAAAGGTGAACAACTTTGCATGTACCCATTGATTTTTGCCTTCCCACATCATCCACGCCCTCGTTATACGTATGAAATTGCATCGAACCCTGTCTGACGACAGGAATAAGAGGGGTAGATATTCGAACTAGGGTTTTGGATACTTATAAATTACTGTTTGGACAGGAAGTCGTCAAACCGGAAAACGGATGTAGTAGTTTATTTTTCGGATTCAGAGGTTTATTTTTCGGATGTAGAATTATTTTGCGGATGTAGTTAAAATAAACCCCAGCCGGCGTTTCCGCTCAATCACTTACCTCATCAACTAGTTGTTTGTCGTCGATTCCGCGTTCATTTTTGAACGTGTATAAAGTCCTGGTCACATTAAAGTCTTTTCTTCACTGTTTTCGATGGAAATATTAGCCATTTTTAAGTATTTAGGGCATAGGGTTCGCCATAACGTGACGATGATAGACATCGTGCAAGCGATGTTGTGACAATGGCTGTCTCCCAGTGACACTCAGACGCAGCATGGCCTATTCTTATGACTGAAGCGCGGACGTCGGAGAGAGCACTGTACAGTACGTGCAGCATTGAGTTCTATGGGACTGGATGCGAGAGGTCTCATAATCCAACCTATTCTGTATGCGCGCTTCTTGCAGCTTCTGCGCAAGTTGTGCATCGCTTTATATTTGAATTATTTCTAAACTATTGTTATTTTTTTATTTTTTTTTCAGGAAATATCTGACCTGGACCACATGGCTGGGAAAGGGCCGGCAGGAAAATCTCCTGTTGATCCGAATAATGTTGAAATGAGCGATCATAAAGACATTCCGAAACCAACTGAGTCAGGTGCCTCTAGCAAGACCCTACTCAACTGGATTGTCCCTCCATGGAGGATTTTCTGAAGACTTGTAGCTCTACTGGAATTGCCATCCCTAAGGAGATGTCTAACTACAAGATACCGAAAGTTGGTGACTCTAGGTTGAAATCTAAGTCATCAAAATCTAAGAAGAAATCGTCTGAATCGTCTGAGAGCCATCGAGAAAAAGATGATGGAGTGGTAAGGTGTTACAAGATTAGACAGAGATTAACAAAATCATGGAGCCCTAAGGAGGATCTCTCTGTGGTTCCGATTTTGCCTAATGAAGAGAAGGACCAATTTGTTTCCATTCTGGAAATAGACGATGAACTTGAGGACATGAGTCGTTTTGAGCAACTTTTTAAAGATTGTTGTGAAACGGATTCTATACTTGCAGGAAAGAATTATGGGGTCTTCGAAGACCAATACTTAAAGCTTAAAATGCCAGCAGAGATTTTCACTGTGACAATGAGATGTCCTTTTACCTGTTGTCGTTCGAAGAATTTGAATACTGATGGTGTGAAGGTCTGCACGACAAGGGAGACTTTCCTCCGACATTTGTGCGAGGAGCACACACCTTTGGTAAGTGGTATTAAATGCCCTATCAGGTGGTGCCCCCACTCATTTGATCGAATGTCTGATTTACAAACCCATTTGACCAGTGCTAGTGGATCGCATAAGAAGGGTAAACCTAGCGCCAGTAAAATCATTGACGAGGTAAGGAATAATCCAAATATGGTTACCACTGCCAACCTGAATTTCCACCTGAGTTTGGTTGTCACCAGAAGCGTCTGGCAGGCCCTGGAGGAGGCAGCTTTGGCTTTGTAGGAAAGGCCCAAGGACAGATGGTTAAGAAGCCAAAGCTGGTTGATGCTCCCATACCTGCTGTTAATCCTTGGACTAAGAATCAATCTGTGCCAACTATTGCCAACAGCTCTAGCTTAACCACTGGAGCCTGTGCTACACTCTAACAAATGATCGTTTATAAGCAGTTTGCCAGAGTATAAATATTAGGATTTCATCGTATTAGCGCATTTTACGATCAGCGTAGGCCAGTTCGAGCGGCAGGGAGAAGCTTAGGCAGCCAACGATGCAACTGAACCTCAGTGCTTCTTCAACGACTGGGCAGGAGACACCAAAAGCCAATGGAATTATTTCTTGGTAAGCCCTGGTATGTATCATGTACACATTTTTTATTTCTATTTATTTAACATGCTATTTAGCATTATTTCTGAGCAATAATCCATGTTCAATTTAATCTAGTTTTGTCTACACTCTAAGAAGAAAGGGTTCTAACAAGAACCCTTAAGGGTTCTTCAGCTTGTCGACATGGCAGAACCCCTAAGGGTTCTACTTAGAACCCTTTTTTGAGGGTTCTAAGTAGAACCCCCGTTTCGGGAATAGGCAGGGTTCTACATAGAACCCTCGATTTGAAGAACCCTTTGAAGAACCCTCTGGCCAAAATAGGTAGGGTTTTACATAGAACCCTGATTTGGCATCCCTAAAATTGCTTGTAATTTACAATGTTAATTCTGAATAAAGTAATGAATTCATTATTCCCTGTTGAATCTAGACTGGTCCTTATAATAGCAGATTTGTGCTCAGTGCTAAGGCAGCATGTTTCTCCACAGAAGCATTTTGCCCAAGAGCATTCAAGGAGAGACTGCATATTATATGCAGTCCCTTTGCTTGACTTTTTCAGAGTTCCTCATCCATTTCCATCACTTAAACTTACCCTTAATATAATCCTCTCCTACAGCTGACATAGGTATCCATTGCAACTTGGTGTTTGACAATTTTGGTACTTCAGTAGTACTCATAGTAATAATATTAGAATTATAAGGGTGCTTTCTTCACAACATTTTTCAACATCAAGCAGATAAGTTATACAAATAAAGTATTGATTTCATTGCTTTCAATATTCCCAAGTTTATAAAGTGTAATATCTATAAGGTATAAATGCCTCATATAAGTATTACTAGTGAGACTTTTGTTTTAATAGAAATTGTAAATAGCATGTAGTAACCTGTGAGGGCACCTAGTGAAAGCCAAGTTCCACGGTACTGCCACCTGGTGAGAAATCTATGAAGAACCCCTATGGTTCTAGATGGAACCCCCGGTGGTCCCGAAGAACCCTTTTAGGTGTCAAAGAACCCTAGGGTTCTTGGTAGAACCATGGGGTTCTATCTAGAACCCAAAAGAACCCTTTTTTCTTAGAGTGTAGTTTGCCTTGGAGCTATAGGGATATCAACATGTAGACAAGGGCGACGAAGCTTGCTTAGGGAAAAAAATCGAAGACATCTTCCTAAGCAGGTATCAACCTAAGAAATATATTAATAATTTCTACAAAGAAATCTTCCTTTTATTACACCCCTGTGATGTTGCTTCCTATACCTTCAGCATTGTATGTCACACTTGGTCAAAGTGGTGCATAACATGTGAGTTATGTCACCCTTGGCGCATACAACAAGTAGGTCCACCAAAAACTTAAATTACTTCTTTTATTTTTAATCAATTATATTTTTTATTTATTAATGGGGTGTAATAAATATGGAACAAAGCTCGGGTGAAGTCTGTACACTTGTTAGTGACCTCGGGAGCGCAGAAGATCTTGGGCTAACGCCCTCTATCTTCCCGCGCTCCCTCGGTCAATAACAAGTGTACAGACTTCCCTCTTGCTAGGTTCCATCTATGTATGGAATAGATACTATTATAGTACAAATCCGGAAGGCCCGGAAGAAGTCAGACGCGAAAGATTATGGTCTTATAGAAATACTAAGATAAAAAATAAAATGCTAGACTGATCTCATTGGAAAGACGAAGGCGTTGATGTACTGGGAGACATCCTCGATGAACAGGGTAGACTAATGTCCACCAAAGATATAAGAAAATTGCACAATATAAAAACGAATTTTACTGAAAGAATAGAACTGGCTAGAGCCATCCCAAGAGAGTGGATAATTTTGATGAGAAAATCATATGATATACCAGATGAAGGGAAAATCCTAATAGAAATACGGGAAGAAAATATTATCAACTGTTCGTCGAGGGTGGTTTACCACACTTTAATTAAGAAAAAAAATTAGATAGGATGAAATTCGACAAATGGCAGGAGATCTTAAAACTCTCTGATGCTGAATTCGAAGAGATTGACTGGAAAAACACCTTTGAAAGAATATACCAAGTTACAAATGAGACTAGACTGCAGTCGCTTCAGTATAAAATTCTGCACAAAGTTATACCTTGTAACGAATATCTAAAGAATATCACAATAAAAAGAACGAAACAGATTTGTAGATTCTGTGAGGAGAAGGTTGATAGTGTAGGCCATTTTTTGGTTGATTGTCCAAAGGCCAGACTATTGTGGCGAGACCTCTTTGAATGGATATTATTATAACATTGGATATATTAATAAAAAAGAAAACGATAGTGATATCAGTTATTGGTTTACTCCTATTTTCATTAGGTAGTTGTTCTTCTTTACCCTGTCTATCTGCTTCCTTTACGCGATGTCGCTTGTCTTAATTTATCTTCATCTGCGCCCTGTACTGCTTCTCCTTCCTCCTCAGAAGAATACGATCCAGGGTACTGGGCAACAATTCCTCTGGATGGCATGGCACCCTTGTCTTTAGCCTCCTTCCCATGCTTAGTTGTGCTGGGGAGAAGCCATTATACTGTGGTGTGTTCCTGTACATCAGTAATGCATATTTTTTCATAACTTCTAGAATTTTGTCTTCAATAATTAAAATAATGGGTTCCAATTGGGTGCAATATGGCGGAAACCTTGCTCCAAATTCACTTTCCAGCATTTATGTATGTAAGTTATGACGTCATCATTATTGTCTCCATGACAACATACCTATAAAAATATTTCTAGTGTGTTTGTATACATATATTTTAAATTTCATCAAAATCAAAATGTTCATTTTTTATTAAGTTATGCCCCCTTCAATTTATATCAAAAAAGAATGCCTTGAGGCATCAGCCCGTCCCATGCGCCAAATTATGTGTGATGCCTGGAGGCATCAGTCCGTCCCCGCTGCCATTTTGATGTTGATGCCTTGAGGCATCAGCCCGTCCTCAATGGGTTAAGTCCTCTGCTGTGTTGACATTTTTGCTCACTGCACACACTTCTATGACCCTAGAGTAATAATCAACCACAAGTATAGGAACATGTCTCCATTGTAACAAAAAAAGTCTGACCCCACCATACTCCAGGGCCTTTCAGGAAACTCAGTTCCCTTCATTGGTTCCACACGTTTCCGTTGGAACTTCTCACATTTCATACAGTCTCTGACAGATATTTCAATGTCTCTTGTAATATTAGGCCACCATACAGAAGATGCAGCATTCTGTTTGGTCTTGGTGATCCCTTGGTGACCGTCATGGAGTCTGCGAAGGATGTTCACTTTCAGCACTTGTGGAATAACCAGTTGATGGCCCCGCATTAGTAGACCATCATGCAGGCTTATTTTCCTCGCTCAAACCAGAATTTGGCTATCTCTCCATGTCCCATCTTAGCAAAATCATTTTTTAAAATATCATTATTCGATAGAACTTTTTATTTTGAACCTTTATATTTAGTTTTTCCATAGATATTAGCTGAACGATCGCCGATTCCATCGTCAGAAGTGACGGCCCATGAATACACAATTTTTTACTTCCGGTGATCAGGCTTTGCTGCCGGACCTACTTGTTGTATGCGCCAAGGGTGCCATAACTCACATGTTATGCACCACTTTGACCAAGTGTGGCATACAATGCTGAAGGTATAGGAAGCAAGAGCACAGGGATGTAATAAATGTTCCTCATCGTCTGCGCGAAAGCACAAAGCACGGTAGTGCTGAGTGCTTCCGTGCAGACAACAAGGGACATATATGCCAGATTACCCGGATGAGTTGGGATCTCAATTTATTACATACTTTTTATTTTTTATTTTCCTACCCGTTTTTACATGATAACAAGTACTTAACTCAGGCATCACCGGTCACACTGTCAACATCGACTCACAATGCGCGCTGCCTATCAACCAATCAAATTGCTGCCCAGTCAGGCAGCACACCTTACATAAAAACATTTTATGTCCCGCTATTCCGCTTCCATAGGGTTCTATGCTAAAGACTTCGACAGGTATGTAATAAATTATACCTAAGTTCTTACACACATGCTTGTTAACAGGCCAATATATTATCGTTTCCATATAAAACGTGGAGTAATTACAAAGAAATGTGGTATAGGCTTTTGTAGGTAGCTGTATAGGTGGCAGCTGATTAGATGTGGCATCAAAATAGTTCGGTTCAATGGAGTTGAATGGATTGTATTACATAAGCAAAACAATGCGGTCGCAACAACCAAGATTGTCTGTCACGATCGCTCATATGATTA
Source organism: Sthenelais limicola (assembly GCA_942159475.1). NCBI lineage: Eukaryota > Metazoa > Annelida > Polychaeta > Phyllodocida > Sigalionidae > Sthenelais > Sthenelais limicola. The sequence continues at coordinate 105,961,067 of OW804096.1, read as the reverse complement.
GATAAGATATATATCTTTCGATTCTCCCTTAGGAATTTATCCTTCGGAACAGATAATAAAAAGGAGGGAAGTACTTTTGCATTTCGGAATTTTACATTTAAACACAGAGGACATGTTGACTCGGTGAAATCGTCGCGATAAAGAAGTCAGGAAAAGTCTTATTTCGAAGTTGCCTGTCGCCTATAATGGGCGTCTTTCTGGAGGAAATGTCATCTTGTTTTCACTTCAAAGTTATGATTGTCTTGTAATACAAAATAACCAGGGAGTTAATGTAGTGCGCGAATCGTCCTATACAGAGGCATTCATACTTGTTGTAAAACAGAAATACGCCGATTCTCCTGGAGAAGGCAGTCTGATATAAATTTTGCTTTTATGAAGTACCGTAATTCAAAGTTAGTGTCAACAAGTAAGTGCTGCAACTGGAAAACCGGACATTCGAAGCTCCAGATCTATACCGGAGCCGTACGCGGTACTCAATAGATTCACCCCTTGCATGAAACATGCCCCGACAACGGGGGCATGTTGCGCCGACGCTGACAGTTGCAATTAAACCATAATCAAGTAGAGTAAAGTTTTCGAATCCGGTTTGAATGGGAAATAGAAAAAATATGCATTTTACATGAATTTAGAAATCAATCAGAAATATAATGAATAAACCTCACAAAAATAGGCATATTATATGTACATATGTATGTCTACATACGCAATGTATCGGGAGTTCTTCCATTATTGCTTCCTAAATGAGGTGAATAATGATGAATTATTGAAGGGGCAATGTCGTCCCATGGTTATTTAGTTGGTACCTTAAGGGGAACACATTGGAAAGTATCTTGCGATTAATGTGCATTGACAGTTGGACCAGCCCTGAACAGAGAAAGAACTCATCGCATGTGTATGAATGTATGCGTTAAATATAGTCTTACATTCTTTTTACCCCCATCACCTATAAGCCCTAGGCAAGCAATTTGATGACCTGAAACCTGTAAAAACGTTTTTTTATTAGTGGACTCGATATATGGAATCAGGACTAACAGTGTGCAAGGCTACTGGCTATACTTAGGTCCTTTTCTATATACTGGCCGCTGTATTGCAGAGTAATGTGTTCTCTATAGTTGTTACTGTTACCCTACTTATATATGGCTCAGGTCGACATCCTCAAAAAACGCTGGAACGCTGGAAATACTTCTTCAAAATTGCAGTGCAGGATGTTGTAAAATCATTCCAAGAGAAAGCTAAAGAATTACAAAGAAATATTGTAATCCCTTAATCCCCTATAGCCCGCCAACCAGTGCCAGACAAGCTGGTGCAACCAGTGAAGTGTGACGGCCGTCATGCATCACCAGTGAAAGCAATGCAGAGGAAAAAAACTTATCCATACCTGGATTCGATCTACCAAACTTATAGTTCACAAGCGAGTTCCTTAACCACTATACTACTAGATGTTTTTGTGGTGTATGCTCGAATTATGAGTCTAAATTCAGATAGAAAGGAAGAGTGCATGAGAAAGAGGGAGAGAGACAGAGAGCTGGTAGATTGCAATTGAAAGAAAATAAGAGAGACGGAAGGGAAATGAGAGGAAGAGTACAGAAAATAAAAAGCAGGGAATATCAGCATAATGCAGGTGAAGTTTGGGAAGGCTGGGGCAAATATTTCGATGCCTACACCTATGCTTCAGATACCTATATTTTCCCTAAATATACAAAATATTTTAGAACCTAGTTTTTAAAAGTTATGGTTTCATGTCATTTACCAGACACTATTTCGTTAAAAAATCCTACAATGGAATATGTATTCATTTTCACACCTTCATGCTCTGTTATAGCTAGTTATATATAATAGCTATAGGTTGCCATAAAGCCAGTGTGGGAGATGTTGTTTAAGACAAAGGCTAGGTAAGCTTTCCCCTGTGTGGCACGCTTGACTGATTACGTAATCCATACATTTCGTAATTTCCTTGTCTTCTATAGAATCATTACGAAATGTGCGTAAATTTATGTCTACGCAATTTCGTTGCATTTCTAGAAAAAAATTCTGAGCGTGTATATCTCTTTTATGATGATCAGCTCCATATTATGTAACTCTTGTTCACTGTTAATTACCGGGTCTATTTCGTGGTCTATTCATTCCAGACCCACCCAAAGGTCACCCAGATAGAGTATTGCATGATTCTGACCGGTTTTTCATGGTGTAAAATGTCATTATCTCCCAAAATAATTATTTAGAGGACCCGCTGAAATCTAACCTTTTTCAGTCTGACTCTCTATCATCTTCTTAAACTTTGGGAATCCTTTGGGAATCAAATATATAAGGATAACACTGGCTAGATAGGTATATGAAGAAGCCAACTAATTACACTAATTGATCGTATTTTGATCCCATCAGATTGCCACTTTAGATCAGCAAAATCATAAAAATATTCTAGAAAAAGCCATGAATTCATGAAAAACTCGGGAAATTGGAGGAAATATAATTTTTTCTTCATTAGAATTTTCTATTCTATAGAACAGATAAAGGAAAGAAAAAACTGAGAAAAATATTTGTGGGTCGCTTTAGCTGGGAGAGCAGCGGCCTATATATACATAGTCACTGTCACCACACTGAATGTCCGTTTCGCGCTGCGCGTACATCAAAACGATAGCAGATGCTAAGTTCCATTGGTAATTTATTTCACTTTGTTTCTCCAGATTTCGAGCATGATAGTCCTTCCCAACTCTAGGAGGCACATTGAATGGCCTAAGCTTAGTATTGGTGTATAATATATGCTGTAAATCTACGTTATTTTGTCACAATGCCTTCAAAAACAAAAATCATAGATGTCCGTGCTACAATTTTTGTAGCACGGTCATCCTCTAAAACCTGCACATACATCCTACTACAATTTGATACAGGAGTTTTCTCTAACTTGACACACAGCTATGAGTATATTATGCTGTCATCAAGACGATATATTGGGGTACTAAAGGTGTGTGGGATTGTGCACTGTCATAGAGGGTGTAGAAACAGAGATATCTAAAGAAACGTTTCGGCAGCATTGATAGGCTTATTCAAAAAGTATGTATGTGCAGCGCGAAACGGACATTCAGTATGGTCACAGCGATAGATAGATAGTACCTAATGAGAATGTGGTACGAGGGACACTTTTGCACTGGCCGAGATGTTTGTTTTTTCGTGGCCCACGAGCCGATAGGCGAGTGGGTTACGAAAAAAAACAAACATCGAGGCCAGTGCAAAAGTGCCCGAGTACCACATTCGAATTTAGGTACTATATTTACTCCCACGTTGCTATGTTAAAGTATAGGCCTATTAAAGAATAACAAAGGCATTTTACTTACAAAAACAAACACAGCCATAGATCTTGACTTGACTTATGTTTGGACCAGCCGCGCCAAACCCAGGAGAAAGCTGTGATCTGATTGGTCGATGACAACAATATGATCAGGTGACTGCATCAACCAATGGGAGCCCTTGTTACTACCCCCATCCTTCACGCGTAGATTTCGTGATAGATTACCACACGCATTCCCGCCCATATAAACAGCATGTGGTACATACACCAACGTGGAGTAATAGTAACAACTACACAGCTATGCCTATGTCACGGCTCCAAGACTTGAAACGGCCGTTTTCCCCTCCAAAAGTTTTAGCGAATGTAATATAAAGTATGTTGATAGATTAGATAGTAATTTTGAGTGTGTTATGATGGGAAAATAAGTATAATCCATGAATCGTCATCTTTTAATCTTCGAAAAGCCAGGGAAAACCTGTCGATCTGGTGCCTCCCACTCTCTGCGTAGCTCCACAATATCACTGCCAGTATATGTATAGTCAGTCATTCCGTCCCGAGTTAAATAAACGGAGTGTTGAAACAATTTTAAGCAACTATTATTTTTCAAAATTCCCCAACTTTTACAACTATTCATTTGATTCAGCGTGAAAAATTGATTAAATGATAATTTTGCACAAAAAGATAAATTCAAATTTAGATTTTTTTTTGCCAATTTCATAAATATTTCATAGAGGTATTTTTTCCCTAATTTAGCCACAACCTGACATGGACACGGAATTTTGTGCATCCACGGCACGGGGACAGTTTTCTGACTATTGGTCCTCAAATCACTTCAAAGAAACTTACTTAGGAGGAAGAAGGTAGAATAACATTAATACACAATACTATTGTCAAAGGGGCGGAAACTGAGTTCACACGCCCCATATACTGATTTTCCAGGCCCTCAGGAATTATGTATAGAAAATAATGTGCATTTTTACAGGGCCTTTATTGCAAGATAACGCTAGGTCATAATTCAAATGTAAAGTAAAATTGAACAGAGAAAGCTCTGATGATAACATTTTCCTTTCCCTCATTCCATATAGCTGTGACAGAACATAATGATCGTGAATTAAAAAATTTTTTTTTTAAAGTAGTGAAGATACCAAATAATCTTTTTACACAATACAATAATGAAATGATAATAAAATAATATGAATCATCTTAATCTATGGCAGATCTAAAGATTAAGAAAATGGACTTCAACCCTTTCAGTAATTCGTGCATTGATACCATATCGAAACAGAAAACGGTCGACATCTAGAGAGGATGGAATCCACTCTATATTTATCATTATATTTATAAATATTAAATGAAAATCATCAGACATGAAATCGTCGCCTCCTTTAAACCCTTACTTTCACCAACCTTTCTCCATGAGGACACGTATGCTAATACTATTTTTATCGCACCCACTTTATCGCACCTCTCAAGTAAAAGGCGCATAATTATGATAAAGAATCTTTCTCATGTACCCTTCAAACACACATAAATCATAATCTGAGTTTAATCAAAAATTTCCCCGCCTTGAAATATCAATAAAGAAAATACAACACAATCATGCCCTAAAGTCAACAATAAATCACATCGCTTGTTATCATTGTATTTACAATACGCCAGCAGTGGATGCATAAAAGTAAAGGCCATCATCATTTTGCAGACTCGTCCCTTGTGGAAATATAATATCAGCTCACGGATGTGGATGCAATGCACGCTTGTTGACCTACCACATTCAAACATGGCCTGCCTTGGATGACCAAGCACTTCATGTATAACCATGAGTCGCTCCATCGATGGCTGGATTTTCGTCATCATCATCATAATCAAAACTGGAGCCAGTTCTCCAAGCCCCATTTTGTTCCTGTACTAACACGCTCTAAGTCTTCTGCATCACCCTTGCACTTCTGGAACAATACTGATAAGGGCACTGAAGAGGGATTCAATGATCCGTCGCTCTGGACGTCCATAGTGCTGTCAAATTAGTAAGAGAAATTAACCATTAATGGTATTAGGAAAAACAATTCTGCTCTCGAAATTCCATTTAAAATGAGGGAAACTTTAAACTTTCTTGGTTCATTGAATTAATGAAAAAATTATCAGTTCAATTCACACAAGGTTTCAATCTCAAACCTGATGAAAGTTTCGCAATGAGATTTATTTGCAAATCGGCAAATCGCAAATGAGAGAATACGAGAGAATTCTTGCGAATTTAAGTGTGTTATGTTTGATTAAACCAACCAAGCGTTCATGATGTGTTGTCCCTCTTCTATTGGTCTGATTAAAGAACAAAATAAATGCCATCACCTGAGTCAGAGAGATCAAATTAGCAATTACGTATACCTCAAAATGTCAGTGGTGTCAGGCCCCGAGGGCGAATTAAGATCCTCTTCTTTGGAAGCAACAATTTTAGAGATAGTTTCCCTACTGAACCATGCATAGGCACCCACTTCTACCGGATCAGGCTTCAGCAGTTCCTGTAAGCTGACACTCGTGTGTGGGTGTTTGAGCTTGCAGTGTAGGTAGACCACAACGTGATGTCTCCGTGGGAGTCCAGCTGTCAATTTCGGTGGGAAGGATGACTGGTGAAAATGGAGAACAAAAATTTGATCCTAACTTCCGTAACTTCCACGGAAAAGCAAATGGAAATGTGTTTGGCGGGGGGGGGGGGGGTAGGCCTACATATTATAATGTATGACAAGTATGAAGATGCCCTGAAAGGTTTGCCGATGGGAATATAAAGTTACAGTTATGAAGTCTGTTTTCGAAGGGAGCAGTCTGTACTCTAGTATCATACGAAGTACAGAGACATATATACAAACGTTACAAAGTAACAAATGCCGAAAATCAAAACTTATAACAAGTGCGCGCTAGGTGTCAGCCCTGTGACGGATGTTTAACACCAAGCGCCAAATCGGTTTCCTTTAAGAAAAGAGAAATATCTGTGTATTAAAAAATTGATAACTCACCTCCCAAAGACACATCTGAGATACTGGAGATTCCAACATGTCATCCGTAACCTTCAGTCCTGTCTCCTCCTCTAATTCCCTCATGCCAGCCTGGGCGACCTTAATTAAAAGCAGCACTTCCAGGTTAAGGCAGTGAAAGGGTAGTGGAAGCAGATAAAATATATGTTGTGAAAGGGAAAGAAATCGGAGATGTAACTCGATTAGTTCATATTTTCTACATATTAAATACAAAGTGAGTGAATGTAACTTCGATTATTCCTCGGGATGGTAAAGGAAAGCCTACCGTACACAATTGATATGAAATAAAAAGTAAAAGACAAATAGTGTAATAAATAACACTAGATATTAGGTTAAGCAGGGCAATATTAATGCCTCGAATTTACGTTTGTTCTGACAAATCAGGGCTGGATGCTGGGGGTGTCATAATAGGGGAGTGCACATCTTCCGTTCCAGGCGGAAAAACTATATTCATGAATATAGAACCATCAAAACAATACCTCTTTAAAATACAATAGCAAAACATTATCATTCGTGAAAATTCATATTCCTGATCTTCATGAAAAAGATCTTGAAAGGATTTTCTCTTCGTTTGGGCCCGCATAGATTTATGGTACTAGATAGCCTTAATATGGCAATCCACTAGCTACAACAAATGCTCCTAATATATATTATACTAACTGTTTCCCCCTGCTCAATGTGGCCGCCTGCAGGTACCCAGATGTTGGGGAATGTCCGCAGGTGTTTTGCCCTCCTTATTAATAGTATGAGATTGTCAGCTGATTCTAGGAACACCGCTGCACCAGTATCCACACCTCTCTCGTAAATGGCTTTATCCAGTTCATCGTGTTGAGATTTGCTCATAGTATGTACAGGACAAAAGGATGGTCGCTGTAAAAATAGATCGATTTCGGAAAGGAAATTAGGTCAAATATATAAACATTCAGGAAAAGAAACGCGAAAGTAACTAGAAATATGTGAATTCAATGGGGTTTTTTTGTCTTGAACGGAACAGAAAGTGTGACAAAAATAGTCTATCGAAAATATTTAATACTTCACCAGATATCTTAATCTGATAGTCCCTGCAGACAACCATTAACGTGTGGCCACTGTGAATGGCTATACTAAAGTAAGATTACCATAGTGTGGAGTATGAGGTGGACAATACTTACTGAGTAAGCCCAGAAGCAACGAGGCCGTAGGCCGAGTTGCTTCTGAGCTTACGAGGTGAGTATTGTTCACCAAGTACTCCATACTATAGTAATCTTGCTTTTATCCCACGATTTTGTGTAAAAAAAAAATCGGCATTTCCATGTTTTTATGTCAGACATTTTGCGCAGTGTCTCCTTCTGATGTCACTTTCACTAAAAAAAAAAGCAAGACTGTTTTCACTTGAAACTTGAATAAAACTTCCTTTTACCACACATTTTCACTGTTAACTATTTCGGGATAGTCATATTTAAGCATTTTGACTGATAACTTCAATTAGATAGGTTTGAATTAATTTAAAATCAATAAATGGACTTTCTGATCGAACCAGGCGGCCGAAAAAACGGGACTAAATACGCGTACTTTTGATACTAAGGGCCTGGTATGAGCCGAAAATACTTCACTGATATGTTGGGGAGACTCTGCTTTACCATTAATAATGATATATAACGAAGACAAGGTTTGGCCATGAACCCAGCAAAGCAGGGTTTATTCTCACCCAACATATCAATTAATACATACAAGCAAAAATACATGTAAGAATACATACACAGCACAAATGGGTAAGATTAAAAAGGTAAGATTAAAAATTTACAAATAGCCTGCACCACTGTACAGCTCAAGTGCAGGTAGAATGATGGACCAACTGTCCAGGTAGAACGAGTGACATAATAGTTGCGGGCCACTGATTGGTCTACATGATGCAGGTGCATTACGTCATAATTAGTTGCTGCATCAGCCCCAAAAATAATCGTCGATGGGTCGATTCCACATCGGGAGAGTGAAGTATTTCCGATATACTTCACTCTCATGGCCAAATCATGGAATAAATATCAAATACATCCAAAACCAATGCTGACTTGCATGGAACATATTAGAGAAAACCAATCAAGTAGGTATATTTCAAGCAAACGTGTATTCAGTCCTGGGTCTGAAGTCGAATTCACGGCCGATTGCAGTAGCCCATGACCGAGTGGACCGACGAGCCTAACCTAATGTGTGGCATCAGTGAGGCCTCCAACGGTGTATAGTCTAGGCAATCTAAGCCCTCACACACACAGATGCCTCCAACGGTGTATAGTCTAGGCAATCTAAGCCCTCACACACACAGATCAAAATAACAAAAGCCCCATGTACAGTTTAGCTTCTAGAGCCCAGCCTGTTCTCTGAAACCTTAGCAATTTGTGGTGAAGTGAAAATTAATTTATATATATACAGGGAGAATTGAGATCGGTATCACTGCTGTGGGGCTGAAGCCAGGACTGTATTGAAGGATAACCATATATATCTAACTCACCTGGATTCGAAGACTTTGGTCCGAGACTGACCTAGGAGTATTTGATACCACAAGATGAGTCGGGTTCTCTTCTATCCATGAAAAAACATCAAGAGAGTGTGTTTTTGTATCACCAAGAAAATCCACAACAGACTGCAATTAAGAAGGCAACCCTAGGCGATTATTCATGAAAGAAAATTAATTCAATGAAAAAGAAACCTTCTTTGATTGATGGCCACAGCATAAGGAGGCTATTTGATTTGATTTTAAAAATTGTTTTATCAAGTCGAATATACCTAGGCCTACATCTTTTAAATACAATCCATTTTCTCATCAGTATGCCTATAGGCCTATATATGTTTTTTCTTTCATTCGGATATTAACAATAAGACTTCCTGAAAGCCAAGTAGGCCTATATGTAACCTTTAGTTAGAAGGACTCTCAATTGTTCATAAATGATGCCAAGATGATAACAAAAGGAGAAATTGTAATCTAACGTAGCCTACTTGTACTGGTAGGCCTACCCGGGGCCTATCTCATTTCATTCAATACATGGCATTGTCCTACCTGTCACACCTGAAAAAGGGTGTCTATAGCCCGAAAGCTTGTGTAATCAATAAAAATCAAATTCAACAACTTTTAATGCTATCAACATTGATTCATCATTTCCACCCCAGCCCTAACCAATATACAGTGATATTCTCCCCTTCTACCATTGCCTTAACCTTTCATTTACCCCAAATGGGTATAACACGCTCTGAGAAGTTGAAAGTGATGAACTACCAATTTTCTGGTATGTCGTTTTGTCAATAACATTTACACCTGAACCAGTGCATTGACTTTCTTACCATTGATGTCTACCTCGGTTTTACCTTGTGGACCAGAACCTTTTACCATAAAATTTACATACTCATGCTTGATGAATTGTCAAAAGACACTTGCATCATTGTCACTGTCCTCTGAATTGTCATGTTCTTTATCCACCAACCTGATGCCCTTTGACCTGCAGACTCTTCCATAGTGTCCAATCTGTTGGCACCTGTTGCACTTCCTTGTTTTGGCGAGACACACCTCCTCTGAACTGTGATTTCTCCCACCACAACAAGGACACCTGTCATGACTTACTTTGCTGCCACAACTGTCTTTGTTTTTCTTCCATTGAGTCTGGTTCTTCTGATGTTTGTTTCAAATTTGCTGAACGCTTTCGGAACTGGCACTGCTTGTCTGGCTTTAACTTGAAGCACCCATAATCTTACTCATGGCTGTTGTGTCCTCCTTCAATTGGATTTTGTCCAGTACTTGATCAAGTCTGAACTCTTTCTCCAGGCATTTCAGGCGCAATTCATCATCCTTCATGTTTGAGATGACTAGACATTTAATCATTTTGTCTGCTGACCATTCAGTAAAGTCACATTTTTCAGCACAGCGTCTTAATCTATCAGCAAAATCAACCATACTCTCATCAGACTTGGGTTTCTGTGATACCAACTCACAGAGAGCAAAATCGTTCGATTTCTTGGATAAAAACCTAGCATTCAACTTAGCTTTTGACTTGCGGTAGTTGGTCCAATTTGCTACTGAAACAGTCTCTGGTCTTGGTGTCTCTGCTAGTGGATCGTGTAGATCTTCCACTGCTGTCCGAGCATAGATCAATAGTGCCATTTAACACACATCACTGTTTTCTTTCTTTTTAGCATCCACTCCGTAGTAGAGCAAGTCTCTCTCAAATCTTTCAATCCACCTCTGCCATTTCAGGCCTAGCGTTAGCCTATCTCCACTTATGTCAAAAGGTTGGATCTTGAGTTTAGGGCCCTTTTCTCCCATTGTGTATCACTTGTTTACAATTGATATATAAATATAACAGTCTTATAAGAATGTCTTCTGATTCTCTGGCCTGCCGAATCTCGCCCGTGCAAACAGACACTACTCTCCTGATGCTGGGTAGCTTGGGCTTATGTAAACAGATGCTGGATGTATCTTCTCACCAACTCACAAACTTTTAAATCCTCACAAAGTCTGTTTTTTCTGCATTTTCCAGAGCTCGATCTACTGCTGTTTGAATCTCTCTTATGTCAGCTTACTCTTCCTAGCAGTAATATGTATTTATACTCGTTGCCAGTGGGATATTCCCTGAATATATCCCCACTTATAGAAGTAAACAACACGGCCATTACAGTACCCAGAATGCTTTATTCATAATCACATTGGTCTTCACGTTAGTGGCGAGATCCAAGATGGCGGCGCCCAGTGTGTGCGCTATAACAGTAGACATTACATTATTTTTGCTGATAACATAGGCTGCGTGCGGCGTACACCGTTCCATGTGCCTCCAGTTCATATTTGTATCATTTGGATTGAGGAATGACATACGATTGAGCTGTGTGTGGCTCCTGGGAGACTATTTCCCAGGTTATTGTCTGCACAAGTGAGCTCTGATGGCTGGGTGGAAGTTGAGCCGCCATCTTTGGTGTTTACATCCACTGGTGGTCACTTCCATAGGCATGGCCGCCATGTTTATTATCTGTGGAATGTAGTGTTTTCTCGACAGAACCAGGCACTGATTCTTGCTGGTGAGTCGAATAAAGATGTTTTTCGCCCCGCTACAGCCTACCGGAGCGAGCTACTGGTTTCTTGATGTGCGTTCGAGTGCAGAGGCGGTCGAGTCGAGTAGCTTTTGGGTGTTCCAATCACGTCTTCCTCTGTAGCCAGCGTTATTGACACTCACATCCCTCTCTCTATCCGTAAAGCGCTTCCTGTTATTGCAGTTTTTTGACGAATGGTAGTATTGCTTTTGTTTTTGGTGGTAATAACATTCTGGCCCTCTGCTGCTGTATGTATTGAAAGTCCTTCCACCTTATACGTTTGTCCACTACTTGGTCGACAATGGTTTGTGACCACATGAGGGGGCTAGACCACTGCTGGACGGCAGCGTCCTCACCAAGGTTGGCCATGTGTTGTAGGAAGCAGTGGAAGTGAGATCCTGGCTCGGCCATACCCATGCCTAAATATGACAGTCCACAGTAATACTTGGGTATGGTCATTTCACGTTTTTCAGCTTTAATCCTGAATGCCATGTCAGGGGGGAGCGATGTCTCAGGGGTAAATAGGATTTGTGATTTACCTTTTGGGTCTCCCTTGCTGCCATACTGCTTAACAAGGGTGTGTGCGGCTACTTTCCTGTGTTTATAGACTCTGGGTAGGTGTCTGGAGGTAGGGAGCTCATCTGACTCATCTGAGTCTGATGAGGAGGAGGCGCCTCTGTCTCTGTAGGGGTGCCGTGTGTCAAAAGAATGTTGCATTCTTTTTCTTGCAATCCACTTTTTCCTTCTCTTCCTCTTTCTTGTAGGAGTGGAGTCATAGCTATTTGTGGAGGAGCTAGAGGAGAGAGATGATGAGCTCAATGAAAAGGAATTGAGACATCGTTTTTGTACTGACTGCTGGAGGATTTTTGCCACGAGGTTGCGGGGAGGAGGAGGAGCGGCGCTGGTAGCGATCAGAGTCATGATGAGATCTAGCCTGGCCTCTAGAAACTTTTTTCAAGGTATCGTAGAGTTTGTCCACTACTCTTCTGTTCCTTTGGGGTTTCTTCGGTGTCTTGAGGGTGTATTCATCGTGGGAGTCCTCATATGGGGGAGACTGGTTGCCTCCGTCCTCGTGGTCCATGTGCGTCTCTTCCCCGGTATCTTTCTGCTTAGTTTCTTTCTTTTTGCCCTTTTTTGCCAACTCAGGTGGGTCATGGTCCTTCATTCCGGCGACTTGCTCGTAATCGACCCTTTGCTGGTCCGTCGTCCTTCCTCCCTTGCCCGCCATGGTGGTAGGCCTAGTCTTTTTAAAGAAACCATATACAGGTCTATCGTGGCTGAGAGACCGAGAAGAAGTGGACGATGGTCAGGAGGATGCTGGAGAGACTTCCGAAAGGTGGGTTCTTCCGGTCATCTGCTCAAGGTGGGGTAGTCCAGCTTATGTCTCTGGCTTAATGAGGGAAATTGTCCCAGTAGGAACAATTTCTCCCCACTTTCACAATGCTCATATGCCTTAATAAATTCATACAACAATTTAGTTCTTTCATCTTTCCCCCACTCAAGGGTAAAAAAAGGGTAAAAAAAGGGTAAAAAAAGAGTAAAACAAAAATATCAACAAATAGGCTCAATGATAAACAGGGTAGGATGGAACAATGGAGGGGGAAGTGTGCGTAGTTTAAGCCCCCCCCCCCCCACACACACACACACTCAAGGGTAAAAAGTGTACGCTCTTTTGTTCCCAATTTCGCGGAGAAAGGGGTCATTTTTCACTCACAAACGCGGAGCGCGAAATCAGAAATAAGGGTACCAATTTGCAGCTGAACTCAGCGAAATGCTAAGAAAGGGGGTATTTTTTGCAAGTGAAATCCGCGAAATGATGGAAAAGGGGTATTTTTTTACTCCGTTTGTGGCACAGAAAAACATATTATAGCAAGAACAGCACAGTATCGCGTATGAGGGTTGTTTTTCGGCCATACGAGGAGAATATAGCCCCTGAAGACGCGTTACTTTGCTATTCTTGCTTTTATTCCATGATTCTTACCTTAAAACAACTTCATTTGCATTAATTCCATCAAACTGTGTTGTCCTCATAGTCACGAACGGTCGTGACGTCACTGTACAATACACAGAATTTATATTGTCCACCTTGTGAGCGGCAAGTGTATCGATTATACTGTCCAAATCATGAAATAAAGACCTAGGCCTAATTATGACAGAACTTTTTCAAGGAAGGTAGAAACGAATCTATTTAAATTGCGGTAATCCGCCTGCTCGCTGCTTAAATCAAGGCCGCATATTTGGCGACGCAACGTCGTCGTCGTAGGAACGCTCCCTAGCAACATGCCTGAGATATCATATGGGCAAATCCACCATTTGGTCGTCATTTGACCATAAAATCGTCTTTTGCTTATTTGAATTGGAAAAAATGATAGGAGACATTTTTCAATAGTTTTATTGTGTCCGCCAACCCGAAATACATCAGAAATACCCCCTATTTACATAGTTTTGCCTAGGAATATAGGCATGGGAGTCCCCAAACTGGATTTTAGGGCCTTAAAAATGAATGCTTTTTGCCTTAATAAGCTGGGGTGAACAATATATACTTATTTTCTTAGCTCTACATGGACCTGAAATATTAAAACTGAATCGGTTCGGATTTATGCTCATAATTTGGAATAATAGGAACAAAGGTAAGAGTTGGGCAGCTCTAGGCTAATTCAATTCAATTCAATTCAAGGATTCTTAATTGTACAGATCTTAGTTACATTGGGTCGGACAGGTCTGCGATAGATTAGTTACAGGTCTTCTGTTGTCTGCCGACTTGACTTAAAACTTAAACTTAAAAGAAAACGAAAGGGAATGAATGTTAGATATTTGTGTATATTCCAAAAATAATGGGTTATAGGCCTATATATGTATGTGGGGAGAGGGTCAATGACATGTCATCCTTGCCGCTGCCATTATATCATTACCATTACTGAATGGTTATTTGGCTGTAACTAGTTGGAATATTTTTACAAACTAAAAAGCGTTATGACCCTTATGTCTAGACCTATGACGTACACAATGATTCAAAACATTATGTGCATATTTCTTTTATTTATTTCTAATTTAAATCCTTATTTATGTAGAAATATGTACCATTATCCAGTGTCCATACTGAAAATCTTTGCCTAACAAGTTTTGAATTTGAATTTCCTTCTTCAATAGTAGAAACGAATAAAACCATATCACCCATACCTTATCAGGGAACCAAGTTCACTTATTGAATGCCTCGGATGCCTCTGTTTATTAACATCTAGGCCTAAAAAGTAGTTATGTTTCATATGGATGAGAACAAAATTAGTGATATTTCTTGATGGTCAATCTGCAGGGTATGAGCATAAACTGCCTCCCTATCAGCTCTCCCGCCCTTGATATAACCATGTGTTGATAAGGGAACCAATCTCACTCACTCACTCACTATAGTAAAAATTCTAAATATACTCCTTAGAATAACATCAGCTAACATATAGATATATTCAATAGACAATATTGAAATTTGGTAGTTGTATTCATGCTACCAGCAACACTAAACAGCTCAGAAATAAAAACATTCTCAGAAAGGGTTTTCTTGGAAAAACGTTTGAGAAATACCATTTGTTGCAATTAGTGACTTACTTTTCAGTAACACATCACATAATATATCATTCAATTGGCACCTTCGAATGTACCACTAATAATGGCATGACTAGATCTACCAAATTCCAAGACCCTACTTCTAGAGAGCGTGTTTTTCTTATTCAATCATTTTATAAGGCATTTTCTTTGGCATAAAGTAATTTTGTTTTCCCCGTTTTGCCAAAACGTTTGATACGTTTTGGTAAAATGGGTATCATGTTAAGTAAGACTCCTTGAAATCATAAAAAGGGGTCTTTTTTAGCATCAAATTTTCCGCGTTTTGCCACAAAAAGGGGGGGTACATTGCCTTGAAAATTCGCGGAAAGGGGGTACTTTCCAAAGGCTGGAACAGAAAAGCGTACACTTTTTACCCCTGAGTGTGTGTGTGTGTGGGGGGGGGGGGGGGGGGCGGGATTTTAAGTAGAGGTCATCACCAGCTACTAGGAAAGCGCACTAAGAACGCTGCCATCTAGTGTTAGTATGAGCTCGGAACTTTATCGGGGATAAATCTTTTACAGGCCCCCTGACTGTAGGATTGCATTTTACTATTAAAGAAATTTACGCATATGCTGTGTAACATTTGAAACCATAAAAATATAAGGTAGTAAAGAGATACCTGCGTAAAGTGCAATGGTGTCGGGACTGTGTCAGATATCCTTTTAGCATGGGCCAGAACACGAGCAATCCCACTGTTGGCTGCCATCTTGTTTGAGCATGTTTCTCGGCAGAGACAGAATGTAGGCCTTGTCTGATACGCGATACGATAGTGGCGCCATCTTGAATAATGGTTGAGATTTATTGCTACATTTAGCACCTACTAAAAGTAATAAAATATTCTGATGAACAATGTACCAACACTGTTGTGCCTGGTCGCCTGAATGACTTGTGAAATGTAGATATCAGTTTCCATTGTTTTAAAGCAAAAAAAGATAAGAGATTTGATATAGGCCTATCATCACTGTCATAAGGACAAGTTGTGTTGTGCATGGAGAAATAATTTGAGGAAATAAATTAATGTCATATATGTGCCTCATTCTCTTCCTGCCAATGGCTCATCACAATATTATCTGGTATAACATCATAAAAGAGGAGACACAAAAGACCTATATATATCTAAAGGATTCGTGGCTTAATTTTTTTTAATGTTTTAATGGCCAATATATGAATATAAATGAGTGATGTAGGAAGCCATTTGAAAGTGGGGGTGAGGGTTGGGGGCAAATTTGTCCCACAAATGAAAAGTGAAATTGTAGTTGTATGGAATACCGTGGCATCACACAAGGATTAGGCCTAAACATTACTGTGCGTATCATCGTGAGTGGCACAATTTCAGTCTGAGTGTAACAGGAAAACTCAAGACAACCTTGAGTTTGTATTTCACATTTATATCAAAACTACCCTGTTTTAATGATAAAGTTTCCCTGTTGATGATCCACTGATATCGGTCATATGAGGGAACACAATTTCATTGGATAATGCATCAGTTTCAAAATGTCAGAGATGGGTGGTCCCTCCTCAACCTATCAGACGTGAGGATATAAACAAGTTATGTTGTGAAATATAAAATACAAAGTTAACCACCTCATGTGCTACTAGTGACAGGGACCATTTTAAGGGGTCGGGGTGGGGGTGGGGGTGAGGCGCCCCCAGGCCTCCCCCACCCCCAGTACCGCCATTGAGTGTCATCAATACTGACGAATTATAAACTTCAGTTCGCTATTAAATCTATTAATAGTTGGGAAGTATTTGTTCCAATGGTGAAGAATTTGTGCAGCAACGTGTGTGTGCTATATTCTAAACGAAGGAAACCAATCTAGGTTAGTTAACCGATTTATTAGCCTTTAATCAACTAAAAAGGAATCTTTTAATGCAATTTGTGGAAGGTTCTACCGGTGGTTTATGTGGCGGGGTTGCGTAAACCACTGTATACAAGATACGTTAAATTGTTTCATATAAAATGCCTATAATTATTATGAATTATAATTATATGGTGAATAATCGTGCAAGTGAAGGGCGACGAACCTAGTATTATCAAAGATGAGCTGTAAGTGAATGTACGTTTTCTTGGTGAACTCTTTTTATTTGAGTATTTTCAATCTTGAACTGTATGCCGACGCAATACAGCCGTTGGCCTAGGTGTTATGGTAACAATGCCACATCGAAAATCTCCCCCCAAAATGTCGGTGGTAAGAACCCGATCCATGTAAGTACTAAATGAAGGCGGGGGTGTTCCACATACTTAGTAAAAGGAAACACACAAGACGATGTTTACAGTAATATAGCTTTCATTTATTACTTCAACAATTTCACTTTGTTAACAAGGACTTTGCTTTACACTTCATCAACAATGTTTTTATTTTTATATCGGCAATATTACATTTTCTGTGCACATGTATAGGTAATAAGATTACTTTTACTGAAAGAGGCGGCGCTCTGGCGTTTACATCTTGCTCACTAGATGACGTGCATGCCGAGCACGGCCATGTTTAAGTGTTAAGTGTGTGTGTGTGTTACAAGATAGTGGACGAGTCAACCAGGACCCCCCACATGTTTAATAGTACACGCTCCCCCCTAGGAAGAGAGGAGCCAGGTCCATGGAAGCTTTATACAAGACGGCATACTGACAAAAATGTTTCCACAAAAATGTGTATCACTCTTTATACGTCATATCAATGATTTCCATCCGGCTACAACATGAAACCAAAAGACTTGCCGCTAACAATTTGCAGAAGCTATAAATGACTTGCCAACACTTGTGAACAATCAGAAACTAAGTGCCTTTTCTTTTTTTCCTCAATTACCAGTGTCAGTATCATAATAATTGTTATTACCGTTATATTCATAATAAAATGCGACTGGTTAATGTTTAACTATTAACTATTTTCTCGGTGTGAAACCATCCTTTGCTTCTTCTGTGTATACAGCACAGCACATACCCAATTATGTTTATCATGTTGCCAGAACAACGGACACGTGTAGGAGGCGGCCTCTGCCACAGCAGAGGTCACAGTAGTGATATGTACGCATTCTTTTGCTAAATACAGATTTACCTGACGGGATTATTATAGAACCGACCAAACAATACACAATTCACACAACGCAAGGACCCACTATAGCTGCGCACATTATATTCTAGTGCAGGATTATCTCATCCAGCAACCTTTCGTTTTTTTTAAAAAAAACATGAGAACAAATTAGACAAAAACCTATGGAATACATCCAACAAATATCAAGCAAATCCAACGGCAGTGCACGAAAAAACCAAGTGGTAGTTTGTCCCTTCCCAAGGGCTCTAGATCAGCATATTAATCTTTGGATTTCAATGAAGATTTGCGCTAAATGTGAACAAGCACTGGATGAAAAATGAAGGACTGTAGTCGATACATAATATAAGGAAATCACCCACTCGAAAAGGAGATTAAATACTGGTCATGAAAAGATACAACTTTGAATTAAGAGACGCGGCAATACCATCAAAGAGGTTGATGTTGTTCTCTCTTAGGAGGAAATAACAATCAACTGTGCCTTTTGTAAGGGCGCAACTCATGTCAAATAGGAAATGAAAAGTGCAAAGTAAAGTACCGTACAAGAGTGGAGGAACGAACAAGTCCTTGTGTTTGTTCCCTCCATTTAAGGGGAATAAGCTATTTGCTTTTGATCAATATTCATACAGACTGGGATGCATCTATAATGTGCACAACTCTTGGAGAACACTCGTTTTTTTTTCAACCCACATCAGACACTCAAGACCCGTTTAGATAGTCAACTTATGTCACGCTTTTGACTCAGGAATTCTGATCACCATTCTGACTAGAGCACAATGGAAGCCGATAAAGAGGTTACATAGTACACCAAACACTTGAATGTATCGATTTCATAAATCTTTCAGCAGGCAGAAGTATTTAATATTTCTATTAAAGTACCATTCTACATGCGCATTTACCCTAAAGATTTCATTTTTTAAAATGATGGATCATTTTTGATTTCCAAAACAATTGGAATTTGGCGTTTGCAAGAATTTATTAAAATATGATAAATTGGATCCATTCGTCAGTTTCTATCCCATCTACGTAATGCCACCGATTTTCTTCAAGTGCTTTTGCAGTGGCTCCAATGGTGAATAATATTCAGGTCACCTCTCAATATCCAAATCAATGGACCACACATTTTTATAATTAGATTAGATTACAAAAAGGGCACCTAGGCAATGAAATTAATGTCTTGGGTACATGGAGAGATACTTTCTACCCGAGCGTGTTTTTAAATGATTACATATAGCCACATTTCTCAATCTTCATCTCTCTATCACTGCATTGTAAAAACTCTTTTCATGATAGTGTGATTTCTTTTGGGGGATAAATAGGACATAGAAAAATACAGCGCTTATTTACGGTAGCGCTTATAGACATTCTTAACTCTACACATAGAAGGCGAAGCAAATTTAGTTTAGTAAGAGCTTCCGGCTGCAAGTAGAAGACAGCCCCCGTACAAAGGCTTCAGGCCCTCACTAACATTCTCGCTAGAGCACTACGTTTGTATTTCCTATCTCTGAGGACCCCATTCCCGCGTATATTAAGATCCTCATAGAAAAGGCGGCTAGCTTTTTTGGCCATAGAAAAGTGGAAAATACAAATTACCGCTTTAGAGTGTAAAATCCTATATCTAAAAGCCAAAAATCCCCCCCAACGGATACAAAGGCTGAGGAAACAGTGCATAATTCTGCAGATCACATTCACCACACCATCAGTGGCCTATCCAAAGTGTTTGGTTACATGTATTGACAACATAGTGAAACTGACAATCCCTCAATTTACACGTTTCACTACCGTGACGTTATTCAATGACTTGCACCAAACGGAATGCTTGGGTGAGGTTGGGACGATATAGGTAGGTTTCGTCTGTGAAAAATACCCCCATTTTTAGACTAAATAGAGATCCCTAATTTGTCAAGTACTGCGACGAAGAAGCTTGGTATATACAGCTTGATGGAATATATTACAGACTTTAGTTAAGACATGGATCATTCATAATATCGAACCATGCGTTAACCCCTCGGTACACAATATGCCCTCAAAATGACATGGTTAGGATTTCCTATATGTATGTGCAAACTTAAAGACTACATAGGTTTTTATTTATTATCTTCACACAAGTATTGTCGATTGATTTGTGAGTTTCTCTTTTATTCATAATTCTTTAGTAATAACAATATTTTTCTGTACAACTTTTTGAAACTGATATTTCAGGCTACAGGCGGCACTGTGTCCTGACAGCTTGCTGCGATGAAAAGAAAACAGTCTTTGGTTCAGGTCAACAACAATAATAAATCCTACGGTTGACAAGATTAAAACTCTACAATAGTAATGAAAAGTGTACTTGTTAGAAATGTGCATCAGAATTGTCATCATCATCATCATCATCATCATCATGATCATCTGTCATGACCAATTAACACCATGTTTCATCTGTGGCAGTCCTAAAGATATGTCATCGTTTATCACTACCTAGACCCATTAATCTACGGATTCTGTATTTACAAAAAGATTTCGTGTCACAAAATAAAGTATTCTAAATATCCATTTGCTTATACCATTTAAACATTAGCTGCGTTCCTTGTTATACAAACAGAGATCTAGATTCACAATATGTAGTAGTAGTAGTAGTAATAGTATTATTACTAATCGGTGGTTTGCGTTCGCCGTTGTACACAAGCATAACACTGTAGTTTATATTACAATTTTTTTTCTTACCAGAAATTGCTAGAATAATCATAAATTTATGTAACATCTCGCCAGCTTCTGATAATAAATAAAACACTCTACAAATATATATAACAGTGGAGCACTCCAAATCACAATGATCACACATATTCAAGTCATAAAAATAGATTTTAAAGAACCGTTTCGTCAAAGGGATAATAAGGGGCAAAACACACAAGGACCACTAAAGAAAATGAAGTCAAACCATGTGGCAGAAACGGGGAGCCCCAACGACTCTCTTACTGCTCAATGCGCCATGTTAAGAAGGCCCAGGGACAATCTCCAAAATTTATACTTTTTGACTGTACTGTTATTTTCTTCATTATACCGTATTATATTATCAGAGCTCCTTGATATATCTACCAACGGTTTGTGTATACAATATCTCTCTGTATGCCATATTCACAAAGGCATAGGGGAGAGAGAGAGAGAGAGAGAGAGAGAGAGAGAGAGAGAGAGAGAGAGAGAGAGAGAGAGAGAGAGAGAGAAAGAGAGATAGAGATAGAGAGATAGAGAGATAGAGAGAGATAGCGAGAGAGAGAGCAAGAGATAGCGAGAGTCGCGGACAAAGATATTCTTCCCAAACAAACTTAACAATGATGCAGACTGAAGAAGGTATGCAATCAAAAAATCCTAAATGATTTCTTTAACACTGTGCAAAAAACAGTGCTTGTGGAGGCCGTACATTTGGCTTAATATAGTTTAGCAATGCTGTGGAATATGTCCTAGGATCTGATCATTGAAGTGTGCCCTACTTGAGACAGCATATGGATTCAACACTCTCAAGGCGGCATCCTACGTATAAATGGGTGAACATTATAGAATTTCTTCTTTATATTTATCGCTAACAAGTACTGTTTTTTACAACTGTTTCTACAACCCTTTAATACAACACAACTAACACAATTTGTAGAATCCACTGTCAAAACAAGGTGAAATAATCGCACTGTTGAATTATTTACAATCTGAATGAATTATATTTATGTCTGTGAGTCTATGGTAAATTAAACCATTGTAATTCGTTTATTTTCTTTTTACAAAGCGGGACATACGTTACTATACACGTCAGTCTAATTGCTGCTTAGAGGTATCAGCCAGGATCAGGACACACAGGGACAATATTTTCTCTATTTGTACAATTGTGTTAGTCGAGTAATCACTGGAACTAGTTATGAATTGGAAATATAAATGCCTCTTAGTGTCTAACATGTTATATATACGTCCACATTTGAGTTTCCATGTCCATTCCTCCTTTTCACCTAGGTTTCCCTATACCTGTATCTCGCCCTTGATTGCTTTACCCTAGCAGAGTTATGAACACTACTTCTCTTTTAACCTCCTTGTGCAACCCATATCAAACGTGAAGACCCTCGGTACAATTTCAAGAAGTCCCTTCTACCCTGTAACGATAATATCCTTCATCAAGATCTAGCCGCTCCTTTTGTATTTCAACAGTGAATGTGTGCGCTGTGGTTAAAGCTTCCTTCATTTGTACTTTATTTTACCAGAAGCGTCTGTGCTCTTTTGACTCTGAACTTTTCAATCTCTTTTCAGTGATGCGCTTTCTCTAATAAAGCATGAAATTTAGACGAGAAAAAGGTCTATGGCTCGACACAAATGCTTTCAGCCATACTATAAAACATAGCTAGAAATATAAATTCGGATGTTATGTATATCATATATATATATATATATCTATATATCTATATATAATAATATATGTATTAGGACAAATTGAATCTGGTGGAGTGAGGATTATCAATGTCAATGGTAAATACAAAAATGTCTGCAGAAGCTAAGAGTCTTTCTGGTCTGGGCCTAAATTGAACATTGAGCGAACTGTGGTCATTTACTTTTGAGGGGCTGATAGTGCGGAAGCTCTCCTGGATAATGATATATTCATATATGTATAATGTATAATATATATATAATATATGGCCCATCACACGCCAAACTTCAGATACGGGCTTCACACCGGGTGAAGATAAAAATCTAGAGGTCAACTCATTGTCTTTACACTAAATACGCTACCATAGTTTTACGTGTGAGAGTGTAATGTGTGATTTGTGTTGTCATGGGAACTGCAAAACAAAGGGTAAAACATCATAAGTAAGCACCGGTGAAAAATGTGCATCATCAATAAGCCCTCATCAGTTCAGGATCGTATGACACACAGAGAAGAGGGCGGGGACAAGCACCACCGCCACGCATGTCTAGCTGTGTAACATGTTACTTTCTTATATATGGCATAACATACTACACAATTTTGGTATCTAGCGCAACTTCACCAGAACGGGAGAGAAATAAAGAGGATGCGGGGGTGGCAGGGATTGTTCAGGTGTCCAGAGAGGTTCATGATGAGGAGGAGGATGATCTCTCTCTCACCCATACCTTTTCTCTCACACACAAGAGATTTCAGACAGCACATGACTTGTTCTAAATCATAAAAGTTTCCCTGTAGAGAGGTTATTGTCGCATTCCCTTTTACTGTGTTACCTTTATACAAGCGGAAAATGGACTAACAATGAGTACAGACCAACAGATTAGAGAAGTGAATGGTGATGATGTACAAGTTTAGTAGTGGTGGTGGTGGGAGGGGGGCCGTACACACTGGACAGTGGTTCCACCAGCCCTATACAGTAAGAGCTGCTTCATCTCTCTGCTATGTATGTAGTGGTAGTATAGACGTATGTATAGGGCCAACCCTCTGTGCCCAATCTGCCTTGTCTTTTGGAGCAGCTCACTATTCGCATTATCATCACTGAGTCCACGGGAGTTGCTTCCAGCCGATATGGAGGAGCAGATGTCACAACTACTGTGCTTCAATCAACCATCTGCTAACCTAACAGATGCTGCTGTTGCTGCTGCTGCTGCTCTGGATCACGCTCCCGCTGCTGCTGCTGTCCAGTCAAAAGCATGATAAGTCACTATCTCTCATCATCACATCTCGGTCTCGTACTAGCATTATTTCTTGTCCCACACTTCCAAGTCGGTGACTTTTCAAGGGAAGAAGATTTGTTTGTTTGTTTGGTTTTTTTTTGTAAAGGAGGGGATCATGTAAGAACTGTCACATAGTTATTAGGGGACCAGGGGGAAGAATGCACACTAACTGGCCGCCCAGTCGGCTGTCAGCCGCGACCTCTTGGCTATGGGTCCATCAAAGTCCTGGCCAAGGCCTGAGACGGGAGAAGAGGAGTTACTATGGTTGGACATTTGGATAGGAGATGTATGACCTGAAGATGACATGTGTCCTGAACTTGGCGGTCTGAGCTGATTGGGTGTGGTGGCGTCTCGAGGCGGAGATATAGGTTCACTCTTTATATTCATGTTGGATTGGTGGCTCGTACTTATGGACAGTGTAGATGCAGAACTAGACAGGGATCTAAAAAACAGAAGAAAAATAGCATTTTCATTTATTGCTTTAAACTAATCGTAAAAGAAATGGGTAGCGAGAGTAAATAAATACTATTATGAAAAATATATCACATATTATACTAGACAACTTAAGAGATAAATGCTTTCTATGTTAGGGTGACATGATGAGTTAGTACTTACACTTGAGGTGTATGAAGTGAAGGTACGCCGGCAGATAAAGATACATGGTTACCCCAAGCTCCTGATAACAATGCGGGTGAGTTGAAACCTGTCAATCCTTGTAGTTCTCCTGTAGACGTCAGTTGAAAATCTGGAAGGAAAAATAATTCACTCTAGTAAAGACGTGGTCGTGATTCCTCTTGTGGAAACAGTTAAGATAAATGTGTGTGTTTAAAAAAACAACAACAAAAAATGTGATTTCGAATAGAGGGTTCTATTTACCTCCGGGAAATGATGATGGCATGCCTGAGGGGAAACTAGAGCCGTGTCCTGGAATACTCGGGGTGGCCAGGGAAACAACCGGGGTCGCTAAAGTTGCATTCGAAGTCCGGGGATGATTCTGTAAGCAAACACGTATAAAAAAGATTATTCAAATTACCCCGCTAACTAAGGAAAGAGGAAAATTCTATCGATGCTCGCTAACAAATCCCTCCATTAATAGATACATATATTCTATTCTAAAAGCAAGGGATTGACTAATTATAGAATATCCAGGAGGAACTACTTAAAATTATGAACTGGATAGTAACTGAAATGTAATGGAAACTATTCTATAGACCATCGAAAGATTTTTTTTTCCGTTTCAACTGGATCATGCAAATTTAATACAGTATGTAGAACTTTCAATAGCACAAGCAGGGATTTCCTTTATCAAGATAGAACACTAGCAATCACACTAGGGTAAACCTAATAGAATATCTTGTATTATAGGTCCTACTTTTTTTCAAGGGTTAAATGTTAGCAGGGTTTCCTTTTCAATCTTTTTTTCACGCCATTGGGGAGATAGGGATAGAAATTTCACAGTACAGAAACACGTTTCTATAAAACACAACATATCAAATGTTCTTTCTTAATTTCTTTTCACGCCAAGATTTTTCTGACAATATCAACAATGCCAGTGGCACAGATGACATAGAAAAATGTTTATTGGTTGGTGAAGTGAGGAGAAAATGCAGAGAGGGACGCAATTCATTCCAACATGATGAGTTTTTTGATGGGGTGATTTGTGCGAATGGGTATATTGTTGCATGGCGGAAAACCCTTTCACTCTCTAAGCCAGACAGGGGATACTGGTGATGCGGGAAAAGATTTTTGAGGCAAGGAGTCCTAGCTCTGGTGTACAGCAGATACTATATTCCCCCGCTAAAGCCAAGCCTGCCTCTTTACGTCGCAGCCCTACGCGAGCAGCCAAAGGAAGGCAAGACTGGAAAATACTACAGGGCACTCGCCAATGGCGTGTTTTATCTTTTAAGGAAAGTTTTTCGTTTTATAACAGAAGTAGTCGAGTAAATAAATAAATGAACAAGAATACAGGTCAGGAAATGCAGAAAATGTAGGTGTGTTTCTGGAAGTGAGACTAGGATCGGATGGAAGTTGATGTTTTAATTGGAATATATTTGAATCTAGATGTATTTCACTAAGGCGGCATTCGCACTTTTAAAGTGAAAACATCCAAATCAGTCGAAAGAGATTGGATTTTTAACTAGGTAACTACCTACGCATTTACTTTTCCTAGTACAAAAACAACTTCTGCCACGAGGCCATTAGGAAGTAAGTTTGTTTATGAAAATCCATTTATATTGTTGTGTCTAGAACTGACAGCGAGTCCAACAAATCTAGATGCCAACAAGTACGAGCAAACTTTGATAGTTGAAACTGCTTATGTCAGAAATTTTCTTTATCACGATGTATTATTTAACATTCAATACAGAATGATCTAATCGATAATGTATAGCTCTAAAGGGGGAACGAATTTAAGAGTGATCAGTCTTCTTCTAAACTGAATGAGACCCATATTATCTGCTGCTGACCTCTTCGCTTACAGGTGCCTCGCCTCTGGAGTTGGGAATGACAACACGTAGGTTGGGGCGCTGCTGTTGCTGTTGCTGAGGCTGATGCTGTTGCCCGCCTCCACCACCAGGGGGAGACTGCTTAGTCATCGCCTTGGTGACCATGCCGGGGGAGCTGCTGGTGCTATGGACAGCCGAGGGCGAACTTGCCTGTTGGTAACCGTTGGGCGTTGTCAGGTCCATCATACCTCCTGTGTGGCGGTGGAACAAGTAAGAAGTAGGTAAGACAGGTGCGGTTATAGCGATAAATGTCAGCTTTTTAGATAAAGACTAAAAGGAACCACTTTTCGGATCATGACAAGTTCAGATGGCAGTTGCAAATGCCTTGTAGGAGACATGAATTGCAGAAGCTGGTATTAAAACCGTATTTACCGTACAGTGAAACCGTATTTTTAAAGAAACCATTTACGGCATTTATTGCCATCTGTTTTCATATTCTATAAGCGATATTTATTTACCGGCTGAGGACGGTCTGGGTGAGAGTGATCCTTGGGACATGGCTTGGGGCGGCATCAATGAAACATTATTTCCACCTCCAGAGTTGGGGTGGAATCCTTGTTGTACTGGTACTGAAACTGGCATGGCTTGTCCTGGGTAGGCGGTTGGCATCGGCTGGAGAAGGAACAAAAACATTGCAATCCCAAATGAATACCCAACGAGGGACAAGAGACATCATGAAACGGGCATTAAAGAGTAAATGATTGAGCCAGTTCATTTGATCTGGATTATTGACACGTTATTGTTTTTGTTTTCGAGATGTTTATGTTGATGCTAATAAGGACCGACGTTATCAAAGGGAGCAAGGTTATCTAATTCATGGACAACCAAAGCCACTTTTTTACGCTTTAATTACCATTGTAAGGTGATGGAACTATGGATATTGATCGACTTACTCGGTTTTGTAGCTGGTTGCGTTGCATCATAAGGTTGAATTCTGCATTAATCTTCTCATATTTCTCTTCTGTTCTCGGAGTTAATACAAACTGTTCCTGGTCGGCGTCGGGGCTGTCTGTTCCTTTGTGTTCTTTCTTATTCAAAGCCTGCAATTCAACAACAAATGAACAAAATTTTAAAAATGTTAAGGCATATCTCTTTCTTCATTATTTGCGGAAGCAATAGGGGACCGACCTAAATACATTTGTTTCCCCCATCTAATTCAACCATCAGCAACGTCAGAAGCCACACTAAAGGATAAAGGGACGGAAATACATCCCTGTTTGAAGTGAAAATGTTCATGTTCCACCTTCATTGTGTAAAATTAGAATCACTGTTCCATCTAGCCTAACGATTAATGCTGAGTGACAGTACATACACGTATTTAAATATCATCACTCATTGTTAAAATTTAAACAGGTGACATGCGTAACTGATGATTACTGTCATCGACACACACCAATACACATAGCCGTGGACAGTGACAAACAAGTACTCTTCTATGAACCCTGTCTTCTAATATGGTTCTGACAAGGGCCCTCGCCACAAAAATAGTAGTATCGCCAGCCAGCGAGCATTGTCTTTGGTATTGCTCAGAAATAGATATTTTTTTTTATTATTCAATCAATAATAAACATCAGTCTGTTACTGTGTGGAAGGTAAGCAGTGGGCGAGACGTTCATGACCTTGGCGCACTTGGAAGCTAATGTTTTCGGAGGTGAGTTGAATGAGTGAGATTGGTTGCTTTACGCCCTTATCAACACATTTCATACGGTTATATCAAGGGCGGGAGAGCTGAGAGGGAGGCAGTTTATGATCATACCCAGGAAATAGAGATAGGGAAGTGAGAGAGAGACAGAGAAAAGAGAAGAGAGACAGAAAGGCCCTTTATGGTCATACCCAGGACGATGTTTTCGAAGGATACAAATTAATTAAAAACACAGCCGCACCACACTCGTCACTGAGCCAAAGTTGGCTAAATGGGTCTTGATTTGGAGTCAGGGATCAGGCTAGTCTAGGATAAGAGAACTATGCGGATCAGTTACACTGCTCACACTAGACGAGCGATATGAACACAATCCCCAGCAGTGGCCGCAGGTAACATGACCAGAGAGTGAGGAAACAATAATAAATCCACACATGGACGATATTGGATGGACACTGTGTCATGAATACTAAACTGGGGGCGATTGGGGAGAAATAGGGGGTGAGCAGAACAATCTAAATGACTTTCTAAAGGCAAGCTAATAACAGGATGTGTGTATAGATGTGTGTGTGTGTGTGGGGGGGGGCCTATAAAATCATGAACAGGTGAGTGGTCACCGCTTGGCTGCATCTTAGCCCCCGATCGGAGGAGCAAAGGTAATTCTTAGAATAACACAGGCTAGATGATTGGAATGTATGAATAGCGGAAGGTATGTAAAGATGGAGGTAAGGATTCATGGAGGCCTCACTCAATGTTGTGCGTGGGAGCCAGCTTTCTCTATGCACCAGTTGTTAATGACCCCTGAGCGCCATGCACCACTTCCTTCCCGACCCCTGGCCTTAGGGTCTTTCCATGCCAGACGGGGGCCCTGTGTCCACCAGACGCTGCCCAGATTTGCCGAAACCTCCTCCTCCCAGACAGTTTAGGGTTCTTGCTGCATCCACAGCCAAGCACCAACAAGAGGGGGAGATAATGGGACTTAATTAAACTTAACGATCCGGGCCTAGATGGAGAATAACAGGTTCACTGGGAAGCGCTCTATCTAGGTGATTATCAAAATTTCCCCTCACCAGAATAAGTCGTAAAGTAATTTAGAATTTTGACTGAGGAAGCGTTTCCCTTCCGAGATGGCATGGGAGACAAACTCGCTTTCACTGCCTGGGGAAACTACAGCAGTCTAATGACTCCACCATCCCAATATTTAACCATGACATTCTCCAAAGTTCATGGGGTCTCCCTATTTTAATTAAGGCATCATTCAGATACCTGCGGATATATGAGTGTTTTTGAACCCACACCAACGCCAACCTTGTCACCACATTAGGCACGACTAGAATATAATGAATTACCCGAAACACATCAAATTTGATTTAGTGCATCATTAATGAATAACTCCCCTCGCATAGATAGAATAGCAAGAATAGATAGAATACAGAGTAGAGAATGAATGTGTACATTTTGACAGAGATGAGCTACTATATATATAGTCTGAGGCTGGGAGGCACCTGCCATATTGTAGGTACATACGTTTGTGTTTTGCCGGCGTGACCATAATGAAAATGAGCGGGGGTCTTTGTGATGGCACATATATACTAGCGGGACTGAGGAGAGTGGCATTGGGAAGTGATCAGGTACTCTAGATGTGGCTTATGGCTATGATGAGAGAAAGGTCACCCGTCTCAGTAACTGAAGCCGCAGCCATTACCCGGATTACTTCTGCTTTATGCTTCCAGTGCCGGAAGCCTTGCACACTGGAGAGTAAGAGCGCCGAGGCAAACGAACGACGCCCTTCAGAGATCATCTTTTCACTTCTCCAACAGAGCATCCCACAATCTAACTACTATACTGCTGTTGCTGGGTGGTGAAAAAAGGCAAAAAAAAAACTTCATGAGGAAGTCTCTCTCACTTTGCTGCTCTCCTGTTAACTCGTTTAGGCCAGTGCTAGGAATCTTTATTTTAGAACCCGTTCTTACCCAGCCAACCCGTCAACCCTGAGTAATAAAACATACAGACTATTCTTTAGTTGTAGACAATACGAATAGGCAGAACTGTAAAGGTGTAACCCAGATATCATTTCCCCAAACCAATGACCCTCTATTGCCAAGTCCCAAATTCATCAGACTTCCCCCGATATCATAAGTACCGAGTTCCATAAGAGTTATTAGAGGGTCGACTTGAGATGGCAAAGTGTACTTCAATATATATACAAGTAGCGGAGGATGGCCAGCCAGACATAGCAGCAGTGGCTGTAGTACTAGTAGTAGTAATAGTAAGTGGGTGCTGTAGGTCTGACTGGGCGCCATGGCTATAACTACAGCCGCAGCTTACATTCAGTCTTGTAGACTGATCTATTCCTGGGACGAGCCATGCTAAATATTCATTCCCTCGGCGGTGGCATTTTCGTCTTCGCACTGCTCGTTGGCCGCCGCCAGGAAATGGGGCCAGTGTGTCAGTAAGACAGGGTCTGGTACGAAACGAAAGCAAAACAAATCCACCCCCATTTCTTCCACTACTTATACATCCCACCCAGCCATCCTCTAGACAGATGACTTTCTCCACTACTTAGCCCCTCGAGACGTACGGCGTAGAAAACAGCTTTATAGAGATAGGGCATACAGGAAGCTTTTCTATTAAGTATGAGGTGGTATACCTTCTGACTTGGGAATAAAATAACAGGTGGACAGGCCAGGTTCAGAGCCTCTTAGATCAGATAATAATGGTATGTCAGTAATTGGACGACTACTGCGTTAATGGCTTTCCTGGCTCGGGAGTAGGAATCTAACGGCACTTTGCGGTTTGGAGTGAGAGGCTTTCCTTCAGTTTGGAGGAACTCTGAGCCTAGACTCTGAAGGCTTTTCGAGGAGTCAGAACTAGTTTTTGTAGAAGTATGTCCTTCTGCTTGACTTAGTGAGTCTTGAGAAATAAAACACCTACCTCTATTATGTCTTTGTTGGTGCGAGACTCGTGGGGCTCATTATATTCAGTGTACTTCAGCAGCACCTTGTCCATATCTGTAGAGGCATACTGGAAGAGTTTGTTGGCGCTGTTGAAGATGATGAGAGCTATTTCACAGTCACATAGAACACTCAGCTCGTACGCCTTCTTCATCAGCCCGAACTTACGCTTCGTAAAAGTCACCTGGAACGAAAAGAAATCAAGGATGATGAACGAGAAAGCTTCGATAACGAAGGATAACAAGACAGATGTCATAGCGAGGTTATAGCATTATGCCCCTCTAAATATGTGGCGGCATTATTATTAATCTAATGTATTATGAGTAGGTAAGCAGCATGTGGCTATTTAGTAATACATCTTTTTTTTTTATTTCATTTTGCCATTCTAGGAAATTAAATAAAACGAATCGAAAATGTACATTGTTTTACAATTCTAGTTAACTTCCCAAGACCCAGACGCATGTTTTTTCTTTCGGGCTACACATACAAATATCGATACAAAGGGAAGGGGATTACTAAGTGTATCAGTTATCATAAATACTACCTTGTTTATCAACAAGTGCACCTCGGAGGACTTTGTATTCACAGGCGGTCAGTTTTTGTCAGAATTGATGTTGAAAGAGCGAAGAAGCATTATATCAAATATCCAACTTCAAATTCTCCAACTCTGATTTTGCGGTAAACTCAGTATCAAATTCTACATTTGAATTCCTAATCCCTGTCTGAATAGTAATATGATCGCTGGTGATAATAAGAGAGCTTCAGGGGGACAGTTCGCCCACAGGATCAGCCGAGGGTATTATGAAGAGTTTACCGACAATGATTCCTTTAGCATAGTACAGGAGGCAGACAATGGGAAGGCCTCTCTGGACCTTTTGATCACATTAATCCTTTCCGGAGTGGGGGATGGTAGAGGCTGAACATTAACCAGGGGGGAAAGCATCTTATGGGCCGGCCATCTATCAACGCCACAGCAGGGATGATCTCCATCAATGCCAGGCCCACAATAGAGGCCAGACCACACTCATTATCACTCAAGCAGAACTGGGTTTTCTTGTTGATGGCATAGGTGCGAGCGAGTGTGTAGGTATGAAGAAGCCTTACCAAGCCCCCTTCAGCAAGGGCTCGTCAAACTCTGGCGTCCCTTTAAGCTACTGTTGCCATGGTTACATAATCGCGGCTGGGTCAGGTGAGAGAGGGAGGGTAGAATTACCTGGTTACTGGGGGATCATGGCAAGCAGGTGGGAAATGAGGACGGGCTATCTTCTCATCTTCTTTCCTCGTTTCCACCTAAGATATTTGCAATCACTGACCAGATATCAACGCCCGGGGAAATAATGAAGGATTCTATAAAGACACACATAACTAATCGACCCCCCCCCCCCCCCCCCCGGGAAGACCTTGACAATTTTTTAACTAAGGCAAAATTGACTTCGCGGGCTTGGAAAAAAGCAGAGTATCTGACGGTGCACATCTTTATGACTAGTCACCCTCGGTACATCAAGCCCGCCTACCACCACCTAAACCACCACAACCCACCCCAGTCACACATTCCTCAGGTGAGTTGTTATGGCCGGCTTGGCTTCACTCGTTCTGCTTGCTTGCTTTGCTTTAGAGCTATTACGTAACGAGGCTGAAGGGTACACAATTAATGCCACCTAGAGGACAAATACCACAACCCCTACTCTCAGGAGCAGTCTCAATGCCTGGCTTGTTTTCTCAGACGTTTAGCAATGCCAGGCCAACAGGTCCCCACTCAGCAGGTAAACTTCTAAAACTTCAAGTGTGTTCACCCTCCATTCTCTGCACCTTCATTGAAATCATGATCTCAAGGAAATCGACTGAATAGAAAGCCATGGTTTTTCTTAAGAAATCAAGGGCCAAAATCTTAAATACCCAAGGGTTGCGGTTCCACAAAAGTTACCCTAAGCTATATGGATTGATTGTGAATGGAGTGTTGTTGAAATTTCAATTTTGACCAGGGCAGAGAAAATACACCAGAGATAATGTTTATACACCTCACGGAGTAGTCATGAAATGGCAGACAGATAATGCAAACATCAATTGCCATAAATAGCCAATGTTTGAAACATTCCCATCAGGGTGTTATGGGTTTCAAAATACGATGAGTGAAGGCGAAATCGAATTTGGGACAGATATTTATTTGGTAATAGTGTTTGACTATGTCATCCCTTTTAAATAAAGACGCTTTGGATAATGCCGATTCTTTTAGTGAAATTATGCAAGAGTTTTACCCCGGGAATGGACAAGCTGTCCATCCCCAATCATGAGGCGACTGGCGACCAATGTAGAATTTCCAGGCCCTGGATGCTTGTTACCAGACCTCTGCGTGGCGTAGGTATGCCAAGCTCTTCTTCCAAGCTCTTCCCTCTCTTGCACCTCCCCAGCGTAGAACGTCAACAACACTGACCTTCGGCGATACATTGTTGATTAGGCCAATATAGTATTGATCGCTGAGATTTGATGCGCATCAGACCAATCACTTCCACTAATCAACAATCAATCTGCGGCCACCCATTACCCAACTCAATCAGCACTGATCACACAATGGGCTCTATTGGTCCATATCGCTTGTAATAGTACTTCTTCTCGTTCAGACGTTGTGACAACAGATGATCTAACTGAGCGCGGCAGACAGGCTACAGTTCAGCCATCACATACAGCTGGGTTGGGGGACATAGTGGCGAAACTGTGCAGAAGATGCTTATATATACAGTGCTACATTTATTGGTGTGATCCCAGGGTACTCCGTGTGATCCCACCGATGGACGGTGCACTGCATTTGGCCTGGGGAGGGGTCTTGGCATAATTGCACGCCCTGTTGGCTAATTTGCCAGCTTATGTAAGCACTGCTCCCCTCTCTCCAATTTATGCTTGGTTTACACTAGCCACAATATCCTATCTCTACTGGGGAAAGCCTATTCATGCCATTGTGTTCCCCAATCCTCATGTCAGGCACCCGGCTGCCTAGGTGACGTCAGCTTTGGGGCTGTTTCACACCGCCTCTCATTGATGACTGGGCCAAAGGGACACACCGTCTTTCCCAGTATGAGTACCGGTAGTCAATTTTAGAATCAAATTATTGGAGAAACTCCCAAAATGTCCATCAAGTGGATATTTATGCCAGCGAAGACTTAAAATAACCAGGGGACTACCAAAGGTCCTAGTTTAAGCCAAATATACCTAGGACAAAATATCGATATATCTTTTCAACTCAAATTAGAAAATAAAAATCCTGTCCTGTTAATATTATTACTCAAATCAGAATTTTGATTTTAAAATTCAAGAATACCGAGATTTTAAAGGACTTATTCGGTTATACTTTGGTGCTCAGAAACACCCAAACAGGAACTAAACTCTCACAATGAGTCACGGTCAATCTAAGGAGTCAGTGAGTGGGATTCCAATAGTGAGTTTGACACTTGTTCCACTTTCCCCATGACATGTTGGTATTTAGTAAGTTCATGGGTTTCTGGGTTGGGTATGGTTGAGTGAGGAATGAAAGGAGTATCGAAATCAGGGTCCCCTGACACGAGTCACGCTCTGCTAACCAGCCGTAAAACTCGGACAATCAACACATCATGAAATCGGAGGTGTCATAAAGCATTAAAAACCTTGGATCCTTTTAAAAGAATGTCAGCATTTTATTCAGTTGGATACTAGGAAAATACAGAAGCATCTTCAGGTAAAGCAGTGAGTTGGCTTGATTGACAATTCAATCTGAGCGATGGATATAAAGTCACACAATTCTTGGCATGATAATTGATGGAAAAGTACTCGGGTTTATGGGTTCCTTTTCCGAGTGCAGGGCCCTACCGTGGGACTTCGACCCCTCCCATCATGCCCCTTAACCTTTCAGTGAAAAGCACCCCGAGCATTCTGCCTCCATTGGTTTCCAACAATATGAAGGAGGGGGTGAGGGGGGCAGATCCATCTCTCCACTTATTACCTGTTCGGGGGTGGTGGTGTGTTTACCCTTTGATGTTACTTTCCACGTACAATAACCACACCCTTGAAAACGCTACACCCGACAGCCTAAGCGCTGGGCACACTTCATAACTGACGGAGTCATATTTCAATGGAGGAATTCCACTCCATCAGAAGGGATAAATGAAAGCTCTGAGGTCTACTTGTTCCAAGCTTGTGCCAAAGCTGAAGCTTATATCAAGGTATACATACAACCTCAACATGTCCCGATTGAAGCTACCGTGTAATTGGAAGGAAGGTTCAGTCGAACTCTGACCTGTCCAAGACCACACAAGGCCTCAAACACAATGCAATCACGCTATAGGTAACGAAACATCAATAAGGGACTTGAAGGAAAATTGGAGGGTAAGATCTATACAAGAGAGTTCTGAAAGACATACGGACCTATCACGGCGATTATAAAATATCAGGAGGCTTTTAGCACAATAATAAACCGCTGACTCAAACACTCTTAGTGGCCTGTAGTACGCGAAGACAACTTGGGTCGCATTTTGACAGGCAATTGCGGTCCTTGTCTAAAGGAAGATTTATTATATCTAAACTAACTAAACAGTATACGAAAACAAATCATTAAACTTCCCTTTCCTGTAACGACATCAATAAAGGCCTTTAAGACGAAAGGGGACAACATAGAAACTCTCCGATACTCTGGCACAATTCATTAGCATGCCAATTATCACCTGCTCGGGAGAGTTTGTGTGGACATCTTGTGTTGAGGAGACATCCTAGGGAAGTGCCACAAATTAATGATTGTCTTCTGATCAACTAATGAGCAAGAGCACACCTCACAAAAACCGCAAGGCAAAGCAGGCCGTTGGAGGTCACATTTTGTTATCACTCAAAACGGTCACTTTTTTCTCACCCTCTCTTCTCCCCTCATCACCATATTTTATACTCGCGGCTTTATCCGTCACAAGTTGCCAACGAAGTAAAAGCTACTGCAATAGTTGTTCCCCGTGGTACTACTTGCTGAGTCCCACGTGAATAAATTTTAATTCTTATATCACCGTGCGGCGTAGGCATTGGTGTATTGAATAGCGAAATGTTTCAAGCTTTTGCTTTGTAAGTTACGTTAATTTACAATAGCGTCACGAGGGAAATGTTTTCGAGCTAACAACTTCTAGACACAGCCAAGGTCTCGGTGGATTAAGGAATAAGGCCAGGGATAGGGGTCTAGCGACATGCCGAGGTATCCCTAACACAAACAACGTTTAAGCAATAATTATTGGCCTTCTTTCCTACCAACTTGGCTTATTGTACTTGTAAGGTGCTTGACCTCCTTCTTTTGACTTAATCTGAGGACAGTTAGCGTCTAATAAACATACCTATATAATGTAGCTACTGAACAAGTTCTTGCCACCATTTCTAGCACAACACCAAATGCAATTATTTTCATATAGGAGTTTGATTGTCGTGGGTTTGCCATAATACCCTCAACTCTCAGAGACCAGACGTCAGACTGGTTTCAGCGTTAGTCAGCAGTTACTAGACAGCTAACCATGTTGGAACAGGCGTCGTATGAAACACGAAACCGTTTATGAAACCTAAGCGAATGAACCTTCGGTCTGATTAAATACGTTATTACCAGGCTAGCAGAATGCATTGACAACACCATGAGGAATGTCACCAATGGCTGCGGCGTTATAGATCACACACGAAGTGTCTGATGAACATAGCGTTAAGTTAGTTCTGGGAAAATGACAGCATAAATATTTACGTATTACTTCGCAACTAATTTGCAACATTGTAAATCATTAATATTAAGAATGGCCATGGAGATATTGCGACGAAGCTTGGTAGGCATGTCCATGATCAATGCACCCAGTCCTATCTATACTATCATTTCACTGGGTCAAAGAGATTGGTAAATCTTCCCATTGTTTGTAAAGAGAGAAAGTAAGCACTAGCCGTCAGTAATGTGCTAGATACATGCGAGTGGAATGCTAGTAAGTAGTACACGAGAGTACGAGAATCAAATTATAAATAGTCTGGTGCGGGTCTAAAATAAACCCCAAGAATTATAAACAGTTCGCTGAAAGACTGGGGAGGAGGCGTGGCACCGGGCACATGTAAACACTAGTCACTACAACCAACGAGACTGGAAGGTCCTTCCAGTCTCGTTGCTACAACGCACATTTTCCCTGTTATGATTTTCACTACTGGATATTTAGAGATAACCGAGGCATTCTAACTAGGGGATGATCTTCAGTAATAAACGGCATGAGATCGTGAGTAGGAGTATAAGTGGTGGCAAAGGTAAGATATGACTAACTGACTTACCTGTCTATTGCGCTCATCTCCAATGCGCGATATCTGTATCTTCTTTCGGCCCATATTGTGAGTAGGAGGGTTTCGCCTGTGTGTCGTCACGTTAATTTTTTTCTCAACTCAGGGGCTTGTCGGTCCAGATCTCACCACCTTGTCACTGCAGCAACTTGTTGCGTTGAGGAGGGCAATGGTGGCGGTGAGTATTCTCCCTCCGTAGTTACTAAGACACAGGCGGGGAGGAGGAAGAAGACGAAGGAAGGTGGATACAATGCTCAGGCAATGCGCGTTATGGTGACAACACCACCGTTGGAGGCTGAGGTGATGGTGTAGTGGTGGTAGTAGTTGTACGAGTACTAGTGGTGGTGGTGGCTGTGGTGCTTGACAGATAGACGCGCCCACTAAGCTGGCTGGACTTGGCTGGCTCGGTGGGAGGTGGCTCTGTCGCTGACAGCAACCTGAAGGTGCGATGTGTGTGTTGGCTGGAGGAACTTATTAGAACAAGCGTCTCCTTGATTACCCCTCTTCTTCTGAGAACGATAATGCTGATACTGTTCTAATGCGTTTCCCCACTCACACCTAGAGGTGGTGTGTGTGAGGCCAGAATTGCTGCAGTTCTTACTATCCTTCCACTGTACTCAGTGACTTTTTCGAAGATTAGGGTTCTGATGATGATTACAACTTGGATTCGTTTTCATTCACTGAAGAGACCTAGAAAATACAAAATTGAACAATTAAATAACAGCACAGAGCGCTTTAACATTGACATAAGAGAAATGTGTGTTTAACTTGAGTAAGAGCAGAGCAGAAGAGGTCAGTATAGAACCTCTGCACTAGAACCCAAAGCACCTGTGGGAAGGGGAGGGGTCGTCCTGTCGACAGTCATCATGTGTCCCACTCAAAGTCGTACACACCGAGACTACAAGAGCCAGCGCACAGGAAAAGTATAAATGTTTGCTACTTGTAGTAAACCTTGCCAAACACATGTCAATGAAGATTAAACAGCCCTGGAATATCTGTCCTACAACACTGAAAAACTTACGACGAAAAGGTCAACTACTCCTCCGGCATACTCAGAACGTCCCCAATTCCACGAGGTCTCGGCGAACCGATAAGTCTTAATACGGGACAAGAAAGCTGAGTTTGGAATAAAAAGAACGTACCAAATATTGTTGCCAATATACGAAATTATGAAGTGACACTTCAGTACTTGTAGACTTGTGAGGTTAGCTTTCAGTTGTGCTTGTGTTCACGTGGGTTATTTCCAGTGATCACTTGCTCGGGTGATCAGAAATAGTGGTTCTGGTTAAATGCAAGTCGGAGGTGTAGCTCAGCCGAAAATACACTGCTGCCCGGTCTGTAGGTTGGGCGAGGAGTGCCTTACTAGTGGTCACTCACTCAACCCCATGGCCACTAGCTGGTCATTATGCAGCCAGTCAAGCACGACCACACATTAGCCAATCGCTGTTGACCTCCCTAAACAAGCCAGGCTGGTAGTGGAGTGGTGGGGTGGTGACTGGGGTGGTGGGGGACCTTCATGCCCCAGCCAAACAACCCAAGAACCACCAATAACAAGCGCCTGACCGCCACATAGCTTCAGACGCCAGTATGATCAAACACGTGTTGGCTGCACGGGCAAATGGTGAACGTGGACGATAATGATAACTCAAATCATTTTGATCGACTGATGGAAATACTAAATCAGCGCAATTCTAATCCAACAGATATACTTCATATACAATAAAAGATATGACAGAAAAGAATGTTTGAAATTTAAGGCTCAATGTTTAAAGAGCTGATAATCATTTATATCATTTAAATAATATACAAAATAAATATGGGCCGAGTAGAAGGACATGATGCAAATATTTTGGCAGCGAGGAACAGGCAAACATGGGGAGCAGAGGGAGGGTAGTGAGTGGTTCAAGTAGTATCTGCCATGGCGTAATCAAGCCAAGCTTACAACAACCAATAGAGGCAGTACAATGCCAGTGTAAACCCTTTACCCAGACCCCTCACTGCGTCCTAATACTACCAACACAGAGGGGTACACGGGAGATTTAAAACGCCCCACCCCATACTTCCTAATAAACGCCGAACAGACTGGCCAGGGCACACAACTGACCACGCCCATCCTCGCGCATTAGGTTCAACCATTACAAACAGAGAAGATTCTAGGCCAATCTCTGTCTAATCACTGTCATTAAAACACCAGTGCTAGCATAACTTGCGATGGGAAAATGCACAATCTGCTGTGTTAATAATGGTTTGATGTCAAGACAAATGGCACAGTAACCATTAATGGCCTAATAGACACTGACATAGGGATGATTATACATTACTTAGAGTCTTTCGTAAGATGCGATAAAATGTGCCTCTGACATATAACAAAAAGAACAGTGACAATATGATATTGGCCGGTGTCTTGAACACTAAACAGCACAGGTTACACAGAGTTTAATCTATTGAAGCAACCCCCACTCAAAAAATAGCAAATTACTATCACCACAGCGGGTGTGCCATAGCGCATCCCTTTAAAGTTTCCTTCTTTTTGTACCTCAAAGTATTGGTTACAATTTATCGTGAATATCAAAAATCCCACGTCTCATGTCTTCAGCACTCATACAATACTAAGAAAATACTCCAAAATAGCCCTACAGTTAGATATCAAAGTGTGGCCAGTAAGTACAACAGACTGTATTAGAGTAGCACAGTTAAGACTCTGTGAAGTGGTTAGAACATAGTCCTTTCAGTGTCACTGTCTGCATGGGAATCTTCGCAATACTCCCTGGAAAGACACACACGCAATAGTTCAGTTAATCAAGGCCAAATGACTCCACTATTAATATTACATATCAGAATTATAGATGGATCACGTAAAAGAAGGTCCCTGTGAAACCCCTGCTCATTGCAGCTGCGCACCTCGACACTAGGGGTCGCAGGGTGAGGCGTGGTCAGCTGCACATTCGGGCCCTCTCTATATGCTACTCACGGCGAGAGGCTGGCCACGCCGGCGCACACCTCTCCACCATACATGCCGACCAGGCCCTCATCTCTAACGCCCTCTTTCTATCCTGGATATCCCATCAAGGTCCCACCAGGGTCGATTACCATAGCAACCACTCCTACCATCCCAGGATGACCAGTGACCCCTCCTCGGCCGGACACTTGACGGGAATGCGAGTAGGGGCTGGGAGGACACCACCCAGAGATGTGCTCGGTGGTGAGTCCAAGATCGATGTAGATTCATGGGGCCCTTTCCCCCTGCATCCATTCATTGACTGATGTCACCACCAGACCTCAGGGACGTTACCAACAACTATATATGACATGCATAACTTCTGAATAACCCTTCCATAACCGTTTGATGAAGACTTGCATTTACTCCACGTTGATGTATGTACCACATGCTATTTGTATGGGTGGGACTAGTGTTCAACGCGTGTGGTATAACTTCCTGTCCCCAGTAAACATAGTCATATAAGGTAAGCATAGCAACGTGGGAGTAAATATAGAACCTAAATTTGAATGTAGAACTCGGGACACTATTGCACTGTCCTCGATGTTTTTTTTTGTTTTTGTAACCCGTTCGCCTATCGGCTCGTGGGCTGCGAAAAAAACAAACATCTCGGACGGTGCAATAGTGTCCCTTGTACCACATTCTCATCAGGTTCTATCTATAAAGAAGTAATATTGGCTCAAGGTCCGCTACGAACAGTCTTCTGGTACTATCATATGCCTTTTAATATAAAGCAAATTTTACTTTAAAGGAATGTCATTCAACAGAAAAAGCAAATCGTGGGAAAAAATAGTGACCTTAGAGTTACACCTCAGAGTACTAACGTGTACGATTCGTTCAAGCCAAGTCACATACAAAGGAGAAATCAAGGTGTTGCTTTAGGTAAATGTACACGCATAAAACTCCAGGTAGTGATTCGTCATATATTCATTTTTAAGTACACTTAGGTCTCTTCGTTAGAAATAGTATTCAAATACAAAGTTTCAAGATATCGTAAATTAATTATCACGGCCTTCAATCTATTGAAACCAGTATAGAGCGATAATTGAATGTGTCCCTATAGTTTGGCATAAAAACGCAAAATATGTTTTCCTTGACGAATGTTAACAGCTTTATGTACTGAGTTCATGCTAGGTGGGGAAAGGGAGATAGGAAGGTTAGCAGGAGCAGGGGCAACTCAACACTGTTGATGAGCAATGCCAGATCTGTCCAGGTGAAGTAAGTAGGTCAGACCAAGAAACAAAATCTTCATCCACTTTCGAATAAATCACAACTCAACAGGCGATTGCTTCCACTACTCCTACCGTTTTTCCATGCTAAAATTTAAAAAAAACCCAAACCCCATGGGATCTAATTTCAAAAGTTTTATTTTCATGAAAAGTTACCAAGCCATAGATAGTTATGGGACTTGTGAGTGGCAAGGGTGTGGTGAAGTGGTATGGAGACTATGGCGAAGTTTCACTGGGAGGGGAGAAGGTGATGTATGTTGTGGTTCCCATGTGCTGCAGTGCTATACCCCGTACCAATAGGAGAGTTACTCTGAGCCACTAGGTGGATAGAAGTAGAGGGGAGAAGCATATTTGCTTGCCGACGCTGAAGGCAGCTGCCTCTATCTAGCCCGAGGTGTGCCTCTCTTTGCCTCCACCTCCACCACCATCACCACAGTACCTAAGGTGGTGGTGCTGAGTGGTGGTGGTGGCACAGTGAAGGAAATACAGGTCAACGTTAACATGGCTTATAGCTAGGTCAGATAACCCTGCATAGCCCAGCATTTCCTCCTGGCACATCCGCCTCCGACATCAAAAGCTGTCAGGTATACATCTTGTGGGTCACTTTCTCAACTACATACTATATTATGACTACATTCTGAGCCGCGCAGTCGAGTTTCTGACAGCAAATTGCTAGGTAATAGGAACTGCATCAAATGTTGAGTAGGCGTGAAGACAACTAATAAACCTTTGTTTTTCTACGGAGTCTTGCAAAAGATTTCTTTCCTCATTCCATTTTCCAAAATTTTTGTTTGCCACTATATTGTATGTATAACAGTACTACTTAATATACTGAATTAAAGATTACACTGGACAGAGTACTACTGCACTTTCTACGCAATACCCTCTTGGAAAAAAATGAAATACCGCAATTTTACACAACTGAGTATAGTTTTGTGGGCTACTTTTTAAGACCTGTATCGCTAAGCATTAATTGAATTTGCTTCAGCCACAGAGCGGCGCACACAGGTAGCATGTCAGATACCGATATTTAACACCCACAATTCCGCACTCACATGCCAAGTCTTGGGTTTCGGGCATCACAGACAAATGCCAAATGATTAGGATTATGGATCACGTCAACCGTGTGGAAATAAGAAATACCAGGGGGCAGAATGAGAGAAATAGAGAAGGGAATTGGTAAGGATATAGAGGAGGGATGGAAAAATCACTCGCGTAGAGCAGAATGATTATTTGCATAGATCTGGAGCAGGGGAATAGAATGAAAAAAACACTGCACTGCACACTTTTAATGAGAGTTTTGAGGGGAAACAACAGAGCTGCTCAAACACCAGCTCACCATCCACACACTCTCGTCTGAGAGTATAACCCACTTGGCTCCTCCTCATCCTCCTTGGCTTAACTTCTTCTTGGCTCCCTTCTCCAAGGGTGAGGGGAAAGTTGTATGATGCTAGCTAGAGTTCTTTTCCTGCGCTGTCTACTCGGCCGGAGCGGAGCGCTAGACCTACAAGCAGTGCAGCCAGCACAGACATCTAAAAAAGAGCTCCCTTTGATATAAATGTATCCAGAAATCTGTCCGTGTCTACCACAATGGAGCCTCGCACGCCTGCATATAGCACCACGCAGCCAAAATGGTATGGCTGAGGATATAAATACCCGCTAGCCCTGGTATATAGCGCCCGATGGCGGCCTGGGCGTCACAAGCAAGAGAAAGGTGCAGGACTGAGGACCCACTAACTACTACTACTGCTACAGCCGGATCCTGGCCCCTTTCTAATGTAGACGAGTGCAGTGAAAACTTGGGGAGCTGCTAGAAGGCAGGACTTGCAGTGAGGAGGAGCGGCAGTTGGTGGTGGAGGTGCTCGAGAATGAGGAGGGGGAGGAGCAGGTCAGTGGTTGGAGCATATGCACGTGGCTAGTAGCAATGAGAGATACAGTGAAGAAGGCAGTCCATCTCTCTAGGGGCAAGGAGAGGGATCATAGGAACAGGCAGATGTTTACCCCCACCCCACCCTCCCCGCCATCTGCACACGCAACCCCCCGCCCCAACCTCCCACACAACATGAGCCGTTCAGACCGGCTCGTGTGAGTTGCTCAGCGACGGGAGGAGGCTGGAGGACCGTAGCCTTGGGTCTGGCGTGGCGCACGTGGATGGTGGCTGGCGGTTGACCAGGAGAAGGAGTCAACAACTTGCCCAAGTCTCTGTACTAAGAATTAATTAGAAACAGCATTAAAGCACGTGCAAGTGGCAGTTTACAGAAAACCCAGTGGCAGGCTCATTGCGTTACAGCGATTACGGAGCGATGAAAGCTCCCAGGTAGAATCTTACAGCTTCAGCACTCGTTGGTAGAGCATCAGGCAGAAACCAAACTTT
This sequence comes from Sthenelais limicola, assembly GCA_942159475.1. Classification (NCBI taxonomy): domain Eukaryota; kingdom Metazoa; phylum Annelida; class Polychaeta; order Phyllodocida; family Sigalionidae; genus Sthenelais; species Sthenelais limicola. The sequence continues at coordinate 105,917,421 of OW804096.1, read as the reverse complement.
CATATCCAAACTACTCGTAACGTGATAATATGTTCGGCTGAAAGAAGTTGGATCCAACCTAAAACAAATCTATGACAGAGGTTTGAGCATGTCTACGAGATGGAGGTGTCTTCCTGCACTTCCCGGGCTGGGGAAACCTTCTCCAGTGTCCGTTACCATATTTAGCCTCCCGGACCACGCGCCAGCCCGAGCAGAAGCTCCCTACTCCCCCACCCCCCTCCCCCAGCTCCTTCAACTCCACGCGTCTGAGAAACTCACTGCCCACCTGCTCGCATTAGGGGAGGCAACAAGCAGTAGTTTCAGTGGTGAGATAGAGGCAGGATAAGAGATCGCGTCAAGTATCAACTTCATGTGGTATCAACTACTTACGGAGTGGAAAATCACATTCCACTTCCAAACTATTTCATTGAAAAGGTCGTAAGTGCATTGAGGTAGTAGACAGAACGCAATAACCTCACCTCAGTTAACGTTTCAAAATAGGCTTTGAATGACCACTATGAACATGTAGAAATTATTCATATATCATGCATGTACATAATGTAAAGCTTCATAATTTAGTCATATATATTAGTCATACATGCTTGTTGCAGCAATATCCGCCTCGTCACAAGAAAACAGTCCAACGCCCATGGTTAGTATGGTTGTCTCTAGAGAAACTGAGTGATGCTATAACCTGTAGGAGAGTAGCACCAGTAAACTCACTGCTGGGATTCCCTGGAGTGATCACTGGAACATATCATAAACATCTCCAACCAACCTACTTACCCAACTCCTAGCCACCTGCCAGCTAGCCTTCTCCTCAATCTGATACTTCTTCACCTCGTATATCTCCCTCTGTCCGTCTATACCACCTGATGATGCTCTCTGATGTGACGGGTATGGAAAGGCCACCAGGTAGAGGAAGGCATTGGGGCTTGCTTTTTAACTCGACAGTGCACTAAACTACCAGGCTAACTTTCTGCCATGTTCAAAGAAGCTTTATAAAGCTCACAATTGATGATAAAGTCCATGTATTCACGTACATGGTAACGTCTAATATCAGAGCCCGGTTCACAATGACTCGACATATTAGCGGGATTCCGGAATAAGCCAATAAGCTATATGCCCCCCTAGAGTAAAAAAAAAGTTAGGGTGGGTTGATTATCCTGATTGAATTAGAAGCAATGTATAAGTATCAGGAACAGGATTTAGAGGCTAGCCGCAACCTATCTACGTTTTCCAATGATCTAAATGAACACCAGTCTTTGAGGGAAATAGGAAGGGACATTGCAAAGGTTTCAGCAATGCTTCGCGGTGGTCGACTCGAGCAGCTGGGTGTCCAGGACACCATGGCAACAAGGCTAGACTCACAAACTCAGGTAGTCACCAAGAAATCGTGTGAATACACTCAAGCCATCGTTCCATACAATGTATAGCTTTTACCGACATTGGATGTCAATAGTCATTGATGAAATAAGTTTCACCTCATCTTTACCCTATGAAGTGAAGTAAGACCAAAGAACATTGCAAATATTCATAATGGTGTGAAATCATCGACCTCAATAGCCATCCTGAGTATTAATAATGAAAACATGTATGATTCGCCCACGCCCACCCACGCCCACATGAATAGCATGGGTTAGGCATAGAGGTAAAAGCGTTTACATTTACATCTATAATTTCTGAATGTCTTCAAGCCATTTAATAGATTGTACTGCAATTTGTATATCCTACTGAGAAGGTCATTGTACTTCATGAACAACGTTTTAGCATATGTTTGACGGAAAGATAATGACGTAGGAATGGGTGAGAATCTTTCTAGGGGCAACTGTGAAGACGAGCAACTCGCTTGGGCTGCTCACCCTGACCTAGATCTAGGGCCATGTAAACACTTGGCAAGCACTCTCGGTATTCTAGACAGCTCTTTCTAGGTCAATAATGGTTCGAATGCCACGAACAAGCAGTCATTAAGCTATCATAACCCTCAGATTATAAACATTGAATAGATAAGATAGAACCATTCTCCTAAAAAATATTGCTTCATAACATATACACCAGTAAATTCTTTTATAGGTTTTGAAAGATTGAATCCATCCATTTTGGGCGATTAAAATCAATGGTTATTCCTCATCCGGCAACATTGTACACTAATGGCCTAGCCATGCAAGACTGACTTTAGATTTGTGATAGGAGACAAGGAAGAGAATGTGGGTGGGAGTTAGTACATGGGGAATCCTACATCCACTGACCTAGATATAGCAGCTGCCACTTCTAGAGATACACTAACACGTCGGATAAATAATAAACATGGATGGGCGAATATCAAATGGCTGCACTGCAACTGATCTCCGGAGTTAATACAAGTAGCCGTGCTGAGATACGGGCAATTCATATTGGAGTAAGAGTTATCTGATATGGAGTCACATCCTTATTAAACTCACATATTACATATCCCCTTGACAAAAAAAATCACTGGTAGGGACCAAAATGATTCATGTGATTGAAACGAGAGCCATGTAATACTATCTATATAGGCTTTATACGAGTAGAACTGCGAACACAACTACATGTGCATCTACATTATTAAGTTAACAATAAACACCAAATTCAACTTATATCAGAATGAGAGTGAAAATCGGCTATTCGTTCACGATATTGCCAAGGCAAGAGAGTAAATTTGTGCAAATTGTACATTTTAGTTAGCATTTTGAGAATAGATACGCAATAAAGAGTTGATTTTAAATTGATTTCATCAATTGTAAAATTGCATGGGGATGGGGATGCTAACTTTAAATCTTAAAAGAAATGCAGATAACCGATGCCCTTCAACATGACCCTTGTACATGTACTACATGTCTATAGGCGTATACTCTAACATAGACAGGATACCCATCTCTACCTGGTGACTATAGTCTATGTCAGGATAATTAAACAACGGTGATTTCTCTCTGATGTCGATGTGTGTAAGAAGGAATACCATTAGCCGACGTTTATGACACTTAAACGACCAAAGTATATCCCCCCCCCCCCCCCCTTCCCTCTTCCCCCTTCCCTGTTAAGGAATCAGGCGCCAAACTTTTATAGGGCTGGTCATAATGTTTACCTTCCAATACCGCTGTCAGTTAGTACCAGTTAGTCAGTCAGTCTCCACAAGTACCGGCATTTTGAGGCCAAACCTGAGAACGAGGATGTCGGGGAAAAGTTGAGAGAAACTAGAGAAGTAGAAAACTTTGTGTCAAACCTGGAAGCGTATGAAAGGAATCCATATAATAAGATCCCGATTGGTGAGATGATCAGTGAATCAATCTCATGGTTTAGTTGTTCAATCACGCTATAACATTTCCTGCCTACACTGGTGTCCAGCGTGCTGTGTTCCCATGTGTTCAGCACTGATGAATGAACTGCTGGATGAACAACACATGCAACAGGAAGTAGCACGGTTAACACGAGACTTGCTCGAGATCGTGCTCACGAGCAGGATCTCCTGTTGCTCCACCAACTCACTGACAAAACTTTCGAATTTCAATTCTTACAAAGAATATTACAAAAACTACAGGACTGTCATCAGAGGAGGCAATTTGATTTGCTCGCTGTTAATATTAGCACGGATGCATCAACACCGAAGTGGTTGGGAATGGTTGATAAGACTTTGACATGTCTATTTGGTAATCTAAAAGCTTGAGTTACTGCTTGGTGGTTGCTGTAATGTACACGTGTTGAAACTTTGCCCAGCTGTGTGCCGATCTTGATATACATGAGCTAGGCATTGGTCAGCAGATGCCCTTCACCCCAATCACTCGACCCGTTTTCCCAGATACATAACATGTTCATTCGTTCACTCCGGCATTTTATATATTGTACAGAAGTGTGCGAACCAGGCAGTGAATGAAAGTGAAAGTAGAACTCGGGAGTACGAGTATAGAGAGTCAATTACATCGTAGATAGTTTCGTCAGTCCTTCAAGATGAGCAACGTACGTCCAGTCATTTCTGATAGATCAGAATTTCTGAAGTGCGATATATCTTCAGGGGAATATCCCTCTTTTTTCAGTCTTAAATATTAAGTGCAGAGAGGGGAGTGTAAAGCAACCGGAATTATTCCAACTGCAAGTGCCTTATATTGTTTGTTTCCTCAGCGTTAAGTATAACATTAAACTTTGTGGGCCTGCCCTCGTTTACTGGAGTCCTGAACTATGGGTCGTTCCCTTGGCCTTCAGACATGACCCCTCGACTCCTAGGAATTTCTAGGAGAATGTGTTGTAGGACCCGCATCACGGAAGGAGGTACGGTCTGCTCCCAAGGCAAAGTAACACTTTTCACCTATGACGAACCAAGGTAACACGTAGAAGAGCTAAGCCTTGTAGTTCACATATATCACAAGAATTTCAAGATTTTCGAACGGGTATATCCGTGTTCTTGAATAAAATAAAATTTACACAGAATCACACAAAAATAATAATGTAGGACTGACGTAAATACCGGCACCAAAGAAAATAGGGAGAAAGGGACAGCAACTTCTTGATACGAGCCAGCTGGTTGTAGTGGGGTTTCTTTCCCCTTTCCCCCTTTTTTCCAAGTGCTGATCGACTTTCTTAAATGTTTGCAGATATTTCTTTTCTCCGCACACATCAGGTGAATTTTGGTGCCAAGAATCCCAGAACTTGGCAGCTTCGCTCACTCCATACCACAACTCTTGTTTTCTGTAAGGTTAGCTTGTGTTCGCAAGCCCACAGAGTGTGTTTATTTTTCCTGCGACACCCGACCAGCCCAAAGAGAAAACCCCGGCAAGTAAGCGACACAGATCTTTTTACACATGCAACGGGAGGACCTTGCTTTGCTCGTTTCTTGGCTAGAGAGCAGTTGTCTCGCACCCCAAGCTTGACCTCCTGCCTCCCCACACCCCAGCCTCTGGCTCGTGCCATGCAGAGGTTAGAGTTATAGCGATCAGAGACCCAATGCACAACAGGCCCAAGACCATGCATTTTGGGGATTACTGGACATGTTTATTACTTTTGGGATAATGAAGGGGGAGTAGGGATCATGTCGTTCGATCGTGATTAGCAGATCTCTTCAAGTGTAGTTAATCGCCTCAGCGAATACCTTTGAAAACAGGATAAATAGGCAGAGGTATTGATCATATTATATTATATTATATTATATGAGCAATTATGCAGTTGAAGTTGCCGGGACTGCATGCAGGTCCTTGTATCATGCAATGGATTTTACCACACATCAAGTTAAATTATGAGTTGAAACGGAATATACAATTCACACGTAGAACATTTAATGCCCCAATACTAGTTCTCCCACTGTATTACATTTCATCACCTGAGACATAACAGATAAATGGCCACAGAGTTAAGGGTCAGGATGGGAAGAGACAGACAGTGAAGTGAATGAAGCCAGCAAGAGACCCAACTGCCAGGATCACATCTCATGTCACCTGTTCCATGGTGGACGGGGCTCCCCCTGCTGCCAGTCCACCCAATACTTACATTCCATTGAAAACAGACCAGGCCCATGGCTAATCGGTAGCGCGTGTATGTGTTTTCTCTGCCAATTTCCTGCTTCTCCATGTCTCAGCCACATGTTTGCTTGCTTTTCACCAGGGGCCGGCATCAAATCTCAGCGGCGCTGAGGGTGAGTTACATAATACCACCCGAGCAGCTCTGCAGGATCCACAACCCCAGCATCAGGCTCACAGACCTTTCTGCGCCTCCTCCCTCCTCCTCCAGCCACTTTTGCCCATGTATCTATCCTTACAACGTCCCCATCGCAACTGGCCTCTTCAAGCTTCAAGCTCAGTCAGCCTCTCTCTACCCTCATCACATCACTCTTATATAAGACAGTTTCTATGCCTGGTAGAAGTCAGTTTTTGCCTCCTTATGTTAAATTGATCAAGTCCTATTTTTTAGACAAAGATGACAACGTGTCAAATGCAACGTTTATGATTGACTGACTAGCTGTGTCCCTTTCATCCATAATTCAATTGCAACCCGAGGCTTAAGATTCTTGACACAAGGCTCTACATTACAATTCCTTACAATACATCGACCGATCTTGCTGATACAATGCCGATATGCAAAGCATAATATTTCCTCACAAAAGCAAGTCACATATTATTATTCCTATTACACAAAAAAAGAAACGCCAACGCTCCAGAGGAGATGTCAAACACCTTGCTCTCGTCGGTCACCCAGGCAAAGTCATATGGATCGTTGACCTTTCAATCAGTATGACAGTTATAATGGATCCAGACGACCCACACCCGTTATGCCAATAATGAGGGGTTCGTACTGGGTGTCAAACGTTGACAGGCGTTAGCAAAGAAACCATTCTGACGCTACAGCGAGAGCCACAGGTGTCCTTTGACCCCAGCGAGAATAAGATCTTTTTTGCATATCAAGAAAAGGGGAAAATGTTCTAAATACCCCCTGCCCACCCCATAACCCCTAGTCATTACCCCCTTGGCCCCTCTGCTCCTTAGGTGAGCAGAGGTTGAAAGGTCAAGCAACAGGTTCGCAGCCCTATGATCTTGGGGATGAGTGGTCACAGGTGAATACTACACCCACGGAGATGCAGGGAGGGGCCATCTAAGGAACACGCCCCCAGGGCCCAGGCCACTTCACTCAGTTCAAATATTATGCTTTTTATCGCTATTTGTGCGGATATTTCAAACAAAAAATAACAGCCAATTGAGCGGAAAGTCTCATTCATTTCTAATGCTTTGAGTTGGAGGGGGATATGGTACGCTGGCTCCATGAACTTCCTTGTGTGTGTCATGATTCATGCCTTAAACGTTCTTCCTCTTATGTTAATCTCAACTATAATGTTGTAGTACATATGAACCGGAGGAGCGTTGAGTTTGTTATTGCCCATAATTTGCCCCAATTGTAATCATTTGCCAACATTTTTGGCGGGGGATATTTGGAAAAACATATATGAATAAATGAAAACAAAGTTGATCGAAATTTATCATAAATTGGTAAAAAATAAAAAAAAATGGATATACTACTGGATCCACCCTCGTCTGAAGTGGGGCGGGCGGGGTAGTGCATTTTCGGGCTAGACATCCAAGGATTGTCTTCCCAGGTAATTCTCATCCAAATAACCTGCAGCGCCAGACAAGCTCATTGTGCTGAACTGACAGATTTAAAAGGCATTTTATATTGTAGATCCATTACTAAGACAGGGGCGGCTTTGAACTCAATCTAGAGAACTGAGTGATTGAAGGAGGTGGTAAAAGAGGAGGTTAAGAAGGTGAGAGAATGAGCTGTCTCCCCATCCAGCGATCTCCTTTTTTTCTCTCTCCCCTCACCCCTCTCCAATAGGTTCAATGGTGAGCTGGCTGGTGAGCAGGAAGACGTAGAAGAAGTTGGGTTCACGAGAAAGAGGGCATGACGGGCGACAATCGAGGTCACAAGTCTGTCCATTACCGGTGTAAATTCCATACGAAATGAAAGTTGGCATTCTACCGAGAATAGGAACATAAACCAGTGATTGGTATAGATCCAGGGCACAAATAAATATACGTTATAAAAAAAACAATCGGAAGAGGGGGGAAAGGGAAGAGGGAAAAAAATAAACATTGAGCAAAAAAGTCAGTTATAATAAAAAAAAAATGCGGTTAGATCATAGATGGGATTTAGTATATATATGGTTCAGGAAATTCCAAAGTGATGGTTCCATACGCGAAAAAAAACCAATTCCGTGATCATTTGAATGGAGGGAAAAACAAATGACCATACAAGGAAGATGATTATGAAAAATATAATAATGGGTGAAAAGTATAGGAGAGGATCAAAATGCTTACTTTTAGCTGTAAATCTAAGCTTTGCAAAAAAGCTCATCTTTCATTCCTCTGCAGGGACTATTGTGTATTTGGGAATTAACTGGGCAGAGGTCAGGAAGACGCACAATCACACCACGGGTAGAATTTGTATTCATAACGACCCATACCCTAAAACCTTCTGTCCACCACCATCACAACAGCATTCCTCGGTTGAGGGTTAGGGGTGTTCTATGGGGTGCATTCCGATCTCTTATAAACGCTGACTAGGGGCTGATAGCCAGTCACCGGCGAGCTATCACCATCAAACAGCATGAACATTTAAATCAATTACCTCCGGTTTCGACCGACTAAAGCTCTTCCCCGCCCATCCCATAATGATGGGCATTGACATTTCTCTGAAAGACTGTCACTTTTTTTTTAAGTCAGAAGAGTTTGGGAATTTTTCTCCAGGCCATATAGAGGAAAAACACGGTTCAAAACAAACTAGGATGTAGAAATGACACAAGCAGGGATGTTCATATTTATATTACAAAACACAATACTCGTTCTATAGAAATGCATGTTTCCAACCGGTCTTGAAACTATAGTTGGTATTTCCAAGAATTCGCCAAGGCACGCCGCGGAGGCAAGATGGAATGATAGCCATAATGATCACTATTGGAGATCAATTAGTTATTGCAGGAAAGAAGACCTGCAATAATTGATCGAGGCATCAGTTTTACGACTGCCAAATCATTCACCAAACAATGCGTGGCAATGCAGAGTTGCTATCACTTGCCATACCATGCAAAAACTCCTCCCCATGAACCTTGGGTTCGGTTCTCCCCTGGGAAAACTGATGACGCGTTTACCTAACAGTATGTTAAGTAGATGTCATACAGTAAAAGACAGGCGATCCACCTATGCGATGGAATCGGAGCACTTAGGCCATTTTCCCTGATAGTATTATGGCTGCCTAGGCCGTAGGTGTACCATTCATTTGGGCGCACCATCGGAGTGCAGGTTATTGTGTGGCGTGGCGGTGTTATTGTTTTGTGACAGCGTCCTGTCATTCTAGCGTCCTTTTGTCATACTTACAATAATTACACTCTGGTGTAACAAGTGTCATCCCATAGGCGGCCATGGCTTAACCATTCATGCCCAATTATACTCATAGATGGGATGACAATTTGCCCATCAAAGAATCATTTTTAGAAAGATTGAAAATAGTCAATAGGCAAACATGTCCTCCCCAATTTTAATCATGTTCACCCATAGCACTCTGTGTAATTGATATACATATGTAAATACATTTGCACGCGTTACATTACTAAAAGCAGAAGGGTTAAAGCGAAGGGTTTAAACCATTCAAGCGTAGTGAAGGTCAGAGTCATTGGAGTGCTGGGAGTGGCGCATCATGCTTCGGCACTGGAGCGTGACATAAGTAACACTTTTACCATGGAGACGCTTCTAGGAAGCTACGTCACAACCTCTAAGTCCCCCTCTTTTCTTCCTTCCCCTCGTCCCTACCCATAAATCAGTGCCCCTGAAGGTAACCCATACATAACACATCATTTATCTCTTTGATGGAGATACAATCCTGGGCATTCAATGAGTGCAATGAACCGAGGCACTGAATGTGATGGGCCATCCTAGATTACAATGCCAGAGCTTAGAAAGAAGGAAGACAGGACTGACTAATCTCATTCATCCCACATGATAACAGTCAAAGTGAAAGGAGGGTTAGTTCTCAAAGCCAGGGTCAGAAGCGTATCAATTGTAATCAATTAATGAGGAAGGTTTTGAATGCATTTCCCAGACGTGGAGGTTATGCGATTCTTTCCCAGAGATGCCAGCACCTCAAAATGACTAAGTTGAATGTCCCGTCCCCAATGTTTAATAGATTGTTGGTACATATAGGAAAAGCAAAGCTACTATATGAGTCCCACAGCTACTATATGAGTCCCACTGAAGGCAAGGGTGCACAATACATTACGACTAACCGAGGGCAAGTCTACCCCATGCCTACCGGAGCAAAGTGGGAGTGGTGCATATCTACGTAATCAAGGTGGGGTTAAAGGTAAAACTCGTGACGAGAAGGTGTGATTCATTCTCCGTGTACACGATGGGATCACGACTTAGCAAAATCAAACTCGCAGGTACAGGGTATATAACTAGTTCTTTCCAGCAGGAGAAACAGGGAATGGCATCCAGAACTATGTCAGACGGGGCATTGACGGAAGATGCAGCTAGGAATGATCCCTCTACTTATTTTGGCAAACTTATATCTGTAAAGGAAAATAAACACCAACTCCATAGGGGTTACGTTTGATGGAGTATATGTCAAAGCAATAACACTAAATGTGTACGACTATAAGATCTATCTCATTATTATTGCCTTTTAATTAAGAGCTTGGGCTCCCCTTGATCAATGGAGGAGGTAGCTTTAAAACAATTCAAATGCCATCTTGGAGTCTAGACTAATGACCCAATGCATTATCCCTGCGGTGGTTTTTACATTAGTCCTTCCCAGGTCATTAATGGAAATGAGGCATCCCAATGAAATCTTCTCAGCATATCAGATCTAGGTTTACAATTACGCCGAGGCACAACAATAAGTTTAAGGGTTGAGGGCTCTGGGAATTATAGCTCACCAAGGGGGAGGCGCTGAGGAAGGCTCTGAAGCTAAAGGAGGTGTATTCCTTCTATTTGAATACATTTACATACGAGTGGAAGGAGCTGCACCCTCCCACTGACAACTATTATCTGATCATTATTTTATAGGATTCCAAGGGATCGATAAATGTGCTGTTATTGCTTGAAAGGCTTACATTATCGAGAGAAAAAACATACCTCTTCTCTGACATATGTACGAAGTTGAATAATAATGAATTATTTCAAAGGAAATTTCTGACGTACATCTATCATTACCTAGGTTACGATCGGGGTACATTTGGTTGTCCTCGGTACATTAACTCTGTTTTTTAAAGACGAGGTTGAGGTTATCCTTGTCCGATAGATTAAAGAAAGATGCTGTGAGTGGCAGGAATAAAATAAATGCGCACATACACATACGCATTTATCCGTATCCCAAAATTGCAGGAACGAGGAATCCGTACACTCACTGGGAACTCAAAATGCTCTAGGTCGGATAAAATACAGCTATTGCAGGCTAACTGCAGCATAGGAAGTATCACCCAGCAGATCACACTTTTGGTAAATAGATTCCTGGTTACACGGGACAGAGTAATCATTGCAATGATCATATCTGCTGAAATTCAAAGGGAAATGTAACACTCTTACCTAGATGCTGTCTCCAGCATACACCTAACATTTCCAGACGCAGTCTCTAGTGTATGCGTTGGAAAATAGTGAGAAGAGCGATGTCGTAACACCTGTAAGTATAGGGCAAGGTAGGGTTACGTACCGACAATGCACGCTTCGCTTAATGCAACTCTGATTCTTCGCGCATAGCCTGGACCTTGCGATGGTGATGTACGGCCGACAAGACATAGTTGCCTTTCCCCCCAAGGTCACTCAAATAAAAAAGCAGGAGTCTGCTTCGTGGTGCGATAGGTCTAAACACCTTTGTATTAACACAGATTTATCTCAGTACTTGGAATTTTAAAAAAAACAAAAACCCGAAGATTGAATATGATTGACTCGCGCATTCCAAGCTGTCATTTATTGCTATTCATGATACGGGAATCGTATCAGATTGTTGAGATAATAAAGATTATAGAGTTGGTTTTTATTTGACAATATTCATAAGATAAGCGAAATCGATAACGCGTGATACATAAAGTAGAGCGAACTTATCATATTCTCTTATTTGCACATTGATAACATTGGTAGAAAGAGAAGAGGAAAGCTGAGGAGAACGAAGTTAGCTACAAGTAGCAACGCAAAGTTGGCTTATAAGACCAACGAGAGTCGAACTCGTTGGTAAGACACACTAGGTTTATAAAGCGTCCGGCAGTATTAGAATCATTGGTTCGCATTAGAGCAGTCACCCGTGGGAATGATGCTTACAATCAATCTGGGACCATTTACGTGGGACCCTTAATTTTTCTCCATCCCACAATACAATAAAATCAAAGGTGGACTACCTCCTTGGGGGGGTAAATAGAGCAGCTTAATACACATCTAACAGTTCCAGATTTGGACAGGTTCAAGTCTGGCGGTACAGGCTCTAACCTTTCTTTAATAGGTAGGGAGTGGTTGGAGGCGAATAGGGAGGAGGGACGAGGAACTGTAGACTACACAATGAAATGGTGCTAAATATTATTGCAAGAGATTTCCATTGACTGGCTCGGTACCGTAAACATGTAGAGCCCATATGGGGTAATGAATGGGCAACGCGGATATTGTTTCCAAGTCCGGAACTATAAGTGTTATGGGAAGGAATATGCAGTCAAGGATGAGTGGTTTTCCATGTCTCAGACATCCCCGTCGTGATGTTCACACCAGATAATAGAGCAAGTGCCTTGTTTATCCATTTATCCTTATCCCATACATCATAATATATATATATATATCCTCATAACAGACTACATAATTTATATATCTAGTAGCAATAAATGATACCAATTAAACAAATAAATTCGGCATGAATATTTATTCTGGATACTCACCGCGGAGATGTCATTCGTCTGATCTGAAAAAATAAAAGAGGAGACCAACATGAAATGAGAGCATTCAATAGGGGCAGGCAGATGCTGTATAGAGAAAGCAATGTATGTTTGTGTATTGGTTAAGATTGAGAAGAGGCAATGACAGGTTGGTGTTAATCAAGGGATAACATGCACACCATAAGCAGACCATGGGAAAGTGCTCTTCACCTACCAAATCCACAATGGGAAAAGGCGGCTCCTGGCCTCGGTTCTGACCCATGCCTTTTTAACACTTAGGACCCCTGACCCCAATAATTCTGACCTCGACAGTTGATGGCTTCTGTAAAAGACGCCAAGCAATATGGTTTCTGATGGATCATTAAGTGCTAAGCCCAAGCTTATTGAAACCATCAAGGCGTTCACTGACAGTGCATGGGCACTAGATACCAGATACACTAAAAGCACCCTCATTCAACAAAGCACTTTTCTTTTTAGCTACACAATACACACCAAACACGATATCATACGATAAGGACTCATAACGGGGCATGGTGATGTGATATCGGGAATCTTTCGTCGGGGGAGTTAGCGGTGGCAGGATTGGAAGGTCTTTTTAAAGTATAAGCAGAAATAACAATTTATTCTAAGATGTTTCTCTATTCTTGGCATCCTCTGAGAAATTTATGTCATGATAGACAGAAGTAAAGGAATAGAGGGGAATGTGATTGACACCGCAGAATCGGCTGAATCAGCCTTTTCTTGAGGAAACCAGTAATAAAGCAAAGAGCCACACCGGTTAATTATCGGTTCCAACCTAGGGCCAGGAAACACAACTTTAATATATTAACAGTTTTCTTTCAGTTTTACGAACAGAATCACATTCTTGGCTATTTCTGGTGGAAACAAGAAATTATTACATGCAGGCCTATCAGACAAGACCAGAGGAACACAAATTAACACCAATCAATTGGCCATCGCTAGTCATCTGGCAGGTGAAGGAGGAATCATCAGATATAGCCAAAAATTAATCTGCTCACCGGCCTAAATTTACACACTGACACTGTCACTGATAACTATATTTGGTTCTCGTCATCAAGAATGATAAACCTAACAGTCGGGGATGAGCGATACAATACCCGAGGTGAAGAGGTACGCAGAGAGACAGAGGCTTGCGCTCGTCCAAGGTCTCAGTACTTTGCAGGGTCAGCAAGTACAGAGAGGAAAATGAGTCGAAGGGTTCCTCTCTCACACAGCCACCTCGGTGTCCCATCATTTAGCACGACTCATCAATCTCGGACTGACCCCTATACTACTTACAGGTCATCTCTACCTGAGAACCATTCACTCCATCACACCAGGCCTATCACCAAGCATCACATCACTATCTAAGGCTTGCCAGACCAAGTGGTACAGCATCGGGGGCTTTCATATCGTATCTGATTATAAAGTGTTTTCTTTTATATAGCACACCTCTCACCTGTGTTTTACGTTAGCATTATCTAGAAAAAGCATGAGGCAGTCACAGAAGGAAACAGTGGGAAAGTTTACTTATTTAATGATTCGTCTTCGATCAAGTTAAAATCCAAAAAGTTTGTTTAGTCCCGGATAATTAATACCTGAACTAATCACTCCTAAGATGTTTTCCCCCATCATTACTAAGTAATCATGAATGAAACCTGAGCTCATTGAAAACGAACACTCTGCAGCGAGATATATCTGTATGATCTTCCATCTTCCCTAATAACACCTAACAAGGGTCTGACATGCCTGTCTTGATTAAAGCATCGCTCCCAGTAATAATTAATAGCGATCATTAACCAATAGGACTCCCAGTCAGAAAATGTCATTCGATTCCGATGTGAAAAAATCTGGAAATTGGCACGGACGTCAGTTCATTTTCTGACCAACAATAGGTGTAAAGAATGAGGTGAACAACAGCGGGGGTTGGGGAGCAATTCCCTGGACAGTGCAAGGCACTGGACTACGACGCTGCCATACTGACACTAGTCATTGAACAGCCGCTTTTACATGGCTGTCATCAGGATGGCCACAAAGTGCTTTGTAAGGTGTTTTGATGCTCCAGAATGCGCCTGCAATGTATTTACTGGTTTTTCTCTCACTGGAGTCCACGAGGCGTGACTGGGTCCATGGTCGCTTGCTGGGGTGGCCTTTAGAAAAGCTCAAGCAAAAGGGGGTTGGTGAGTGAAAGCATTGATTCTTGTCAGAGAATAAGGGTTTAAGGCGAGCACTCATGACCGGACAGTACTATCGCTACCAGACATCACAGCAGCACAAGAAGAAGAATCGATTGTCTACAGTTCACAGACTGACCACAGGGTGGACAATAACTGTAGAAGTGACCACCAGGGATCAGGGCCACGACCTTGACCTCTGGGTGGTTAATTTGTAGAATTGTCGCATCAGCGGTAGCACTGTATAAAGGAAAGGTGACAAAGTGAAGTGCACGAGTAGTATGTTGGTCTGCATGTATGAATCTATTGATCTAGCTCGACAAAACCTCCTCTAGAGCTTATCCTCTGAATCGGAGCTTAGGAGATAAAATCGCATTCACTTCTCCCCATCAATACTCGGGAGTTATAACAGTAACGCATTTCAATAAAAAGATAAGCTGACAGGTATTAAAAGTATTTTCTGTGAAAATAAGTCAACCCGCCAACTCATAGCCAAATCGCAAAGCTGACATATCCATCAGTGTGAGAGAAATCAAATTGCAGGTATGCGCTTGATAAATATCTGGGCTCCATGAGAATACCATTGTATTTCGCAAAGGAACTGGACTCAATAATCTTTTTCTAAAAAAAAATAATATCTGGATAAATAAATAGACATGGCTTGGTCAGTATTATTTAAAATGGCATGTCAGTATATGTGAACCGACTTCGAGTAAGTCAGTTACTGTAGTTGAAGTGCGGTAGTTAAAC
Organism: Sthenelais limicola; assembly: GCA_942159475.1. NCBI lineage: Eukaryota > Metazoa > Annelida > Polychaeta > Phyllodocida > Sigalionidae > Sthenelais > Sthenelais limicola. Next base: position 105,902,118 of record OW804096.1, on the reverse strand, counting down.
ATGCTGCGAAAATCCTCCGTGCACTGCGAACTTTGGCAAGGGATGTTTTCAATTTTGTTGGCGTCTGACCCCACAGCCAGCGCCTCTCCCTTCCCCAAGTGAGAAAGGGAAGATATTCATTCCCCTAACCCAACTCCCACAAACTGACTCCATTCGTCTCCTCGCATAAGCAACAGGTGCGAATCAAGGTCATGAGCAGGGATCACCGTAAAGGTCACATGTCGAATGAAAAGGTTAGAGGAAACAGCGCTCACGAAACGAATCTTTTAAGTTACATTGCTGCCGGACTAGATACAATTTCGAAAACATTATCAAGCCGTGGACACACACACAGCCGATTTGGCTCCCCATTGTCCCTAGATTTTGGTCTTCCAATGAATCCTAGGATTTCATTTCCAATCCTGGTTTATGTTATTTCAGAAACATAAACCAGGACTTGAAATGAAATCATAGGATTTATCGGGAGACCAAAATCGGGGGCAATCGGGAGCCAAATCGGCTGTGTGTGGCCACGGCTTCAGTCACTAAATATTAAGACCACTGTGCGAGTGGATTGAGAGAACAATATTTTTCAGTATGAGAGGAATTTTCCCAATTTATCAGAATGGGTGGAAGTTTGGGGCTTTTATTTACTTAACGAGTACTTAAGTACAAAATGCTTTTCTTGGTATGGTAATGCAGATTTCTCTGGAGGCCAGTTAAGTAATATCCAAGTTAATCCGTGTAATGGCCGTCAATTCATAGCCAGCATTACTTCCACTTACATAGGGAGACATTCAATCCCTTGCGTTGTTATCGCCACTTTTCATTAGAACCCCGAGGCAATTAAACAATCCCTATTGAACGATGTCTTTCACGGTAATACCAACACACCTGGAAAGGAGTCTGAAGGAAAACTGCTACCCGTCAAGCAGAAATAAAAGTTCGGGGTAACAAAGGAATGCCACATATTCAGGATCTGGAAGAGTAATTGTAAAGCTGATATAGATGTGTTGTGTCATCCAGGTCGAGAAATTAAATGTCTAACTTTTCAACTGTAAGAAATTATGATCTTCCACTCATGTTGCAGATTCTCTCCAGTGAATTTCACCGACCACGGAAAGGTGGAAGGAAATAGTCCCAAAAGTTAAGGAAACAATGTGTAAAGAGTTACAAAATAGGAATGTGAGCATCATCGTCAAGGAGCGTGTCTTTTTTATGGCCCCCAATCAGCAGTGATGAGTGAGTCGAGCAGGTCGCTATCTGCTCACAGCCCGACAAGCGGAGAGTCAGACGTCCCCACGGTTACATTATGCTGGTGCTGGAGTGACGCCTCTCCACCTCAGCCTGACGCCTGTAATCTGCACTGATCACCGCTCTGTGACCCCCTCTCCATTCCTCCTCCTCTCCGCACGTCTTGATTGCCCGCTCGTGCTCCCCACCCAGGGCTCCCTCAAGGGCGGGATAAACGAACTTGGAATGACCTCTGGTCAGCCACCTGGAGGTCGGTAACTTGCCTATCTCGTGCCGCCCGACTGTGGAGGCGCTGGCCATGTTATGATCCATGTCAGCCAGGGGAGAGATCGAGCCCGCCCCGGTAGCCCTGACAACCATACCACAATGTGTCCGGCGCCAACACGGCCAATTAAATCCTTGCCCTATTTAGCCGGGATCAATCTTTCCTGATGGCACTGGAGCAGGACAAATCCCCGGTCTCTTTAACATTGAGATCCAAGGGGCGGCAGTAAAAAGTGGAAGAGACACAACACCCGGGCGAATACAACGTGTATACCGACTGCCAGCAGCTTCCTCCCATGCTGTCCTTCTTCTTGCTCGTAGAGCTATGATGGCAGCTTTAGCAAAGGAATGACAACTGAAGCTCAATCTGTACTGGCATTAATAGCTCACCAGTATTGGAAACCAATAGTAAATATACACACACGCTAACTATAAACGTTACTTCTATTTCGATCGGGCTTTCTCATAGAGTACCTTAGGCTAAGTAGTTATTTTTGACATGCGACACCCATTTTAACTTTCGTCGCGTGCTACGGTTTCTAATTTCAACCATCAGCCGGCCCTATATTCTATATATGTATAGCCCTTATTTGCTTTTGTTCTATATTGGGCTGACAACACAAGAGCTCAAGATATCTTGGTTCAGGTTTAGAACGCTCGGAGATAAATTTGTGCTCCAAGCCAGCGCGGAAAAGCGGGAGCGAATTAGGTCTCCATTTCTACCATATAGACCGCCCTCGGGAAGAATGTTAACCCCGTCTTTTCAGAAGAGCCCTGTTTGATGTATTGTTTTAGTTATTAATCTTTTGTTGATTTGATGCTGATCTGTTGGTCACACTTTTGTTTGTCCATAACTTTTGATACGACTTTACGCAGTAATGTGCTTATTCTACAGTGTTAGACGTAATCCATTTAAGTAGGCTAAGGGATAAACATACAGAACAATGAAGCGGCATTCAAGTCCTTTGAAGTGTGAAGAGGGCAAGGAGAGAGGAAGTAAAATCCATGTAACTGGCCCTTAATTAGGTGTCAGTAGGGAAACAATGGTGTTATCAAGCGGAAAGGATCACGCATAATACCCTTGCTGTATAGGACAGGTTAGTAATAACCGCGCCGATAGACGCTATGGCTCCCAGTCCACTTTGATGTTCACCTGTAATTAATCAAGAATTAAGGGATGATCCCCACTCCGGATGAAAGGGCGATAATCTAAGGGGAATATTCGTTATTTAACATCAAACGTTACATACAGACACGAACAATAAGATATGAATACTGATGATAAACGCACATTCCAACACGCAAACCAGTATTGATCAATATTTCGCGATGGGGTGCTGTTTCGAACGAGAGATCCTTGGGGGAATAGCATTTCACGTATTACAAAGGGATTCGGTGAGATAAATGCTTTACAAACACCAAAGTTTATGATAATGTAAGGAATTCAAAAGAAGATTCTCTGGCAAATGCTTTTGCTTGGAATGCAATACTTTGAAGGGCTCCTGAATAAAACCGATACATCAACAGAGCATAGGGGTTGAACATCCTACTATATAAACAAACGAAACCGACAATAATAAAGGAATTTAATTGCAATCTGGCAAAGATGGAGCAGCATTCGCTAGACGGCTCCAATATTCGGCCACAAAACCACAGTGTAGCTTCAGTGATCGAAGCTGTGGTGAACCATAATTGACGTCTATTCATCCCCAGGTAGTATTTACCTGCAAGGTAACCAGGTGATAATCTTTTTTTGATCACGCCTGAAACTGGCAATAAGGCCAAAGCAGATGGCTGTCGATTTCAGACCAAGAAGAAGTTAACGCCACCAATTAGCTGGCATCAGAGTGCTTTATTAGAGCATCGCTTACATCGATTGCCGATGGTCAAATCAATATGTGTGGCAGCCATTATAACAAGACGGATGTTGGCAAGAGGTTACAGGTAAACATGTAAGTGATGATTAGATTTTCTCCGCCGGTAAATGTTAAATGGCTACCTGCATGTAACACTTAATGGGCCAAGGTTCATTCGAGCTAAGATAACAGGAATCTGGGGAATAAGACCATTTACCCACTAAAGTGAATATCGACTGATGCGTTAATTTCTCTTAATCCCATTTATAAATGCTTTAGTTGAGAAGCTGTGTGATGATAAGGAATAGCTCGAATCAAACAGAAACTACACAAATGTTCTTAAAAAGTCAAAGGACAAGCAAGCCTCGGTGGCAATCAGGAACAGGGTTTGTGACATTTTTATGTCATGCACCAGGTTGGTTCAGTGCCACACGTTTTAATTAGCGTTAGATGCAAATGGCAATTATAACCTTAAAACAAGGCCAAACGACACCTCAACGACCGCGACCTGGAATTAAAAGCCGACTAATAAAAATAAAGGACAAGCTCATAGATCCATCGAGTGGCTAATAGGGAAACTGTGTTTCAAGAAATTGAGAGGTGTCTGGCACCTTAACTACACGGGATCAGGTACTTGCATTCCTCACCCCTCCTCCCTCGACCTATACCTAACTCAATGGCCTGCCAAAGCTCAAGAGCTCTGGCGACGCGGATGGGCAATCTTTTTGTCACGAGTTACGTCACGAGGGTCGCTGGTGTCAAAGCCCCTATTGGGCGTGAATCAAGTAGGTGCAATTTGGCGTGAATCTCCGGGGGTTTGATTGCCTTGGGCGCTGGGAGACCTATTGTACCTCGCCAATCCCTGACAACAATGGCCACCACAAAAGCATTGGGGACTGACCACTGAGCCCTTCAAAACAGCCTCAAGGCTCCTTCGGTCAGCAATTGGTGGGGCTGGCAAGTCTTCACATCCGAAACGCAGATCTTTAGGATCCCTCCTAGCCAACTTCCCCATCCAGAATGAGAAAGGGTTTTTACGCCAGTTAATCCGAAGATCCTTTCAAGCAAGGGCGAGGCCAGGGTGGGACAGATGGTGGAAAGTTCAACAAGAGCCCTCCATCATCAGCGAATCTTACATGCCATGGGATGCCTGGTCAAGTATGAAATGAATCCTGATAATGACTGGGATCAGAATGACGTAAGTCTTATGCAAAGTGACAAGAACGGCGTTTTAGTGAGGCAAAATGGCCAATACACGAACAAGACTATCCCAAGTCTGCCTTGGTTTTATTTTTAATTAAGGATGTCACTGCAACTCATTTGCATGCATGACACTAATTTAACCCATGTTTTGATGGAGTAAATGTTCGGGTTTGGCATTTATCTAGTTAACAAACTAACCGATTATGTAAATGGCATCAGTGGACAGGTAAGCACTTTTATAAAACACGAGTCCTGCAAAGAATCCATTCAGCTGTTTGATCATGAGCTTGACAACTCTTCCACAACATAAAAAGTAGGGAATAAAAAATCATTGCTTATTTGTGTATCTACATTTGCATGACATTTCAAACTACGTGGAATTAATGTGAACAGAATCATAGAATATTGTTTTAGAGAAATTGTCCAAAAAATAAATATGGATTTAATATATTTTCGAGAGTTTAATATCTAGTTCTGCATCCTATGGGGATTGGCACCGCTTTCCGGCGGATCTCATGACACGTTTTGATACGGTGATTGGTTGGTATTGAACAAGTGCCGTGTAATGGACAATGGCTAAGGGAAAGAAAGGGTGCTGCATGGGGGTGTCAAACGGTAGGTGTCAAGTCTTTAGTTCCATTGCGTCAAGATTTGCCAATTTATAATCAAGCCTATTGGCACCGCGAGCTTCCTCGCAGCTTGGCCGTTTGAAGTATTACAGCTTCGAGTAAAACATTATTCTACGATTTCAGTCATCCGTGACGCCCGATCCCTCCTGCGCTGAGTTCTCCTGGGCGTCTTTTGTTCCAGTGACCTGCTGTTAAATCAAGCGTAACGGTAGTGGTTGTCTATTGGATCGCCTACTGGGGGGCAGAGTAAGAACCCCCATCACGATACCTAGCGCCTATCTCCGTCACCAGCCATTCCATTCAGTGACACCAGGCGTCGTAAAGAGACACTAATGACGGGACGCAATGCGCATGTGTTAGCGGACCGCGCTCACCAATGAAAAGGCCTGATCACTGGTGGGATCACCTTCTGACTGAGAACAGCTAAAATTACAACAATTAATTACACTTACTCTCAAGGGAAGGTACAAATTAATGAATGGAATTGTCTCCTTTTCCAGGAGGAAGCCTTACACACCTAACAAAAGCTCCTACCTCAAAGCAGCAAAGTCAACTCAAACAGGAACTATGCAATGTTCAAGTTACCACTCTGAGGTATTCTTTTTAATGATTATATGCTTTGAAGAAAGGAGAGAAAAGGGCGTTTGAAATGTCGCTGAACGTATGATGAAGACACAAATTTCACACTATTTACAAATCTAACGCAGATAAGAATCATGAAGCAATATTTTAAGAATATTTAAGTACCGTACTATGAAGAAAGTTAGGAATTTCTTTTTTTCTAAAAGTCAACCTATATTATCTTTCCAAAACATGTACAGTTTTACATCTGTATAGTTGACGATATCAGCTTCGACCATCAGCCAATTTGTATGTGAATTTTGGTACATAATTATGTACCAAAATTCTGATCCATATTAAATGATGCAGATAGCCAGTTTGAAGGCCAGGGCCATAGCAAGATTACAATAGCGATAATACGTTAAAAACTATTTTGGATCACAAGATGAGTCCAATCATATGGTCATCTTTAAAATGAGGAAAGAGATATACTAGAAAGATAGTCAAAACAATGCTACAGGGTAGAGCTATTGTTTAATATATTTCGATGGATCCTCAAGGCATGTTCAAGAGGGAATCATTGAGGAATGACAATCCCAAGGATTCCAAAGGTAGCTTGCTTGGTATTATTCTATACATCAAAAGGTGTTCTTGAGCTCAAGGCTCCATCTGACATTTTATTCTCCCCACTGACTTAGAGATTAGGAATTCGAACCCGTATATTCACCATTCGTTAAGATAATAGGCGTAACACGCGTAACTACTGGCATATAAGAGACTGTGTGCCCGCATACAGCTTTATAGTTCTTAAAACCATACACTGGGTTTAATCTGAAAATTATTAACAAGACTTTCGCCCGCTGGGCTTTTAATCTGAAAATTATTAACAAGTCTTTCTCGTAAATGATAGTAATCTTGGTGTTGGTGAAGAGACGCAAACTGTGTGGCACAAGGATCATACAGAGACAACACTCGATAGTTGTACATCCAAACATCTGCTCCTCAAGTGACTGAAGAGGACGGCTGGAGAGTTGGAGATGGCGATGGGGAGGACTGGTAGCTTACCTTCTCTCATCAGGTGTGCCCTAGGGGTTGGTTTTCAGGGCCTTTGGCACCTGGGCTACTCAGGGAAGCCCTTAGCTTTGAAGTGACCCAGCCAGTCCATTTCATTAACCCCACTAGGAAGTGATTTGGGAATACATAATGGGCCAGTTATCGTAAAGGAGGACGCTATAGACGCAACACTTGTACAATAAAGATGACCAGACTTATTCCAGAAAAACCCTCTCCTATGCATATAACATGCAGGATTTTTTACTAAGAAAACATACCCCTCTACAGAGGGGTGACCTATGTGCACAGGGCGTGTCAGGCTCCTCCCTCTGAACCGGTGGAAAGAAAATGACCATCCTACGACTGTAGAGGAAGTCTTGCATAAGAGGCCAGTGATGAGCAGAGGTGTCGGTGGCTCTCGATAAACATCAAAGGTCTGGTTGGGGTGAATGCTTCAGGTGTTTTCAGGTGAGAAAAGCGAAGCCAATAAAGTCTGTGTTCTGGTATTCATTTACATACACGCACTTTCTAAAGGAGCTTTCATCTATAGAATATGGACCGATTGTTACCAAACAAACAGGAAATTCTCATGCTGCTTCAAATGATCTATTTGTTCTATGATAGTTCAGGTACGCAACTCACCACCACTATGACTAGTCCCCCACATTCATTTGACCCCATGTGTATAAGTCTGTTCCTGTTTGTACTTCCATCATATTCAAAATGATATTTAAAAGCTAAAAGAAATATGAAACAATGAAACCAATATCTATTAAGTATTTGGCGCAATGTGTGGATACCCTGGGAATATAACACATTTATATGTTTCAGGAAATTGCGGCTATAGGATAAAAAAGAAGAAAACTTCCTACTCTTGGTGCAGATCTAGATACATTCGCTATTTAATCGTTCCTTGGTTGGTGCTAAATAGTCTATCACAACTTTCAAAAGCGTTCGTGATTTCCCCCAAGCAACAATACTTAAAATTAATTGGACGCTTGTGCACCGAGGCAAAAAGAATTCTCCATAATTAAATAGCCCAATACCAACATTACCCAGCGCAAACCACCAAGTCTACCTCTGCCAGTGTTTGGAAAGATGAGTGGGGATGTTTGCCCGGATCAGCAGGCAGGCCTATTGGACAGGCACGACAATATTCACGATCCCTTCAGCTAGTCTGAGTGGTCAGCCAATGGAAATAATCTGACAAACAAAATGTCCCAAATCAAAGCAAGGATTTAGTTGCCCCTGGCTAGGTGAGTCAGTCAAGTTTCGCCCCATAGCATGAAGGTAGCGAGAGAGCGTCTTTCCACCTGAGAGAGTATTACGTAACCCAAAGCTGATTGGCTTAGTTCCATCCCGGGGAGAGTAGGTTGAAGGCGATTTGATTTCTAAACATTTCCTTCACAAATACAAGCCTCATATATTGTTCAGAGGTCAACAACCCGAACTTCTTTCCTTATACACGAATGTGAGTTTTATGTTCCAGCACCAAGAGAAGATTCCTCTCGGATGTGCGTCCAGTACTTCATGCTTGCTTTCCATTCGACCATGGGAAAACGCACTAAAATCGTATGTTTTGGCATACTAAAATCCACCAATGAACCCAGCTGACAAATCAAGCTCGTATATCTCCTCGCTATATGTATTTTCTCCCAGAGAGAGAGAGAGAGAGAGAGAGAGAGAGAGCGCGCACATACAATATCAGGTAGAGCTAGTATATGTATACTAGCGGTCGGTATCTAACCATGGCAACCATCTTTAACCACCATACATTACATGCTTATTCTGCACACATGTTGGAAGCATTCCACATGTAGTATCTATGTTGTAGGAAATCTCGGCGCCGAGAACTAGCATATGTTTTGCCCGGACTTAATCTTTCCCGTCACGCAATCTCCTCACTGTCATCTGATACCATCTTTATTGGATTTTGCGTGGCACATCATGGCCAGACGGAGCAAATCATGAACATTTATTGAATCAGGAGGAGGCAGTAAACAGGTCATGCGGCCAAACACAAAAGACCGGCCAGTCGATGTGTCTGTCTCTAGGCTCGAGAGGTGTGGGGCCTAAGATGAAGAATGATGATCTTGTCTTATGTAACAATTTGGTACACGCTCAAATTAAATACTAAAACACACTAGATGTATAGTGGAATATGTAGACCAACAAACAATATCACGTTTTAATATTCAAGTACAGGTCTGTATACATGTGTATACTGTTGAAGATTTCTTACTCTAACATTGAATATATTTTTCATGAACCAAAACTTTATTGAGGTATTGTAGAGACAAGTATTCGTCTGACATTATCGTAAAGCTAAATCAATACTACCCCATGTCGCCTTTGGGTGCCCCCCCCCCCCCCCCCGGTGAAAATACATGGTAAAAGATATCCCTTCGTTTTCATGAGAGGGTTCGGAACCTCCCCCCCCCCCCCCCCCTTCCCAAATAGAGTTGGGTAGAGATGTTCGTCAACTGGGCATGACCTTCGCATGTGGTCAGCCACAAGGACGTGTACGCCGTGGCTTCTAATCACACACGAATAGCCTCTTGCTTTTAAAGCAGGCCATTTTCTTGGCATTAATGACGCAACAGTGAGGGCCGCGAATCGTCCTCCTCACTGCCCAATCCTAATCTGTCACCATGGAGACGAGGGACGCCAGCGCGTGGTTTTTAACAATAGCGTGTTTCGGTAGGATCAAGAGGCCCGACCGCCACTCACCACCTGCTCTTATCTACCTCTCAGATGAAGATGTTCCCTTTACATCAAATGGATTTCCCCAAATGAAAATCCCCCCAACAAGCCAGCGATTTTCCGCTCCTTAAGGTCTCCCAGGTAATGATTCTACAAGACAATAAGACCATAGATAGACATGGATAACTAGTATTGATAGAAATAAATCGGGAAGGAAGGCCATAATTCGACCCCTTGCATTATAGGGCGACTCCACTAGAGAGAAAAACGGCGCCGACAAATTTTGTTATTGCCCACTAATTTGTTGCAACAAATATCCATACAGAAACAAGTTTCCAGAGAATGTGGCAACACATCTGACACTCCTCCATTTGAGTTTTCATTGCAAACATGAAATGAACTGATGTTAGTGGGCAACAAAAAAAATTGTCGCCGCCGTTTTTCCTCTAGTGGAGTTCCGCTATTATATACATCTCCATACTGAAACTAAGTCCATCCACACTTATCGACATGGGGCAAAGATCGAGAACCAATTTTATGGCTCTGGCCTCCTCTTTCACACAAAAACCCTAAGCTTTACGACCCAAGATCTTTCAAGTCGCTTGGGTAGCTTTGAGTTGAAAAAGGAACTAATGCTGACACGAACTCGTCGTCTATCTCGCGATCATTTCTTTGTTGGTGGGAAGTCAGAGATGCAGTTATCTGCACGCAATATTCGCCATCTGGCCATTGGGGCTTTTAGTCCAGTCACAATTATGCATTCTGCAAAAACGTGTCTAGAGCTTCTAAGATCATCGAACAGAAGAACCCATCTTCAATACATGGTATTATGAGAAGGCAAAAAGCCAGTGGTTAAATACGCCAAATTCATAAGCCTACACGAGCAACTTTGTTTTCAAATACGTTCGCAAACTTCAGTTGACACCAAAGCAGACCGAACTGTACAACCATATACCCGGATTTTGCAGGTTTCCAAAGGTGACTAATGTGTCTTTTGTAGCGACTCATCCCCCCATGAAAATTGATAGTTCATTTCAGTAGAACCCCAAAACCCTTTAACGGGGCAACTGGATCTCTGGAGAAAAGCACCCCAGCGGGTGGCTCATGTCCTGCCTCATATTAAAATCCAAATGTCTCGCCAGGACGTCTCCATTCAAGGAAGGCCGGTCTATAGGCTGGCACTGTCTTCAGGCCGGACAAAGAGGCTTCCCAACTCGAGAAAGGCATTGTTTCCCTAGTGGCCACAGTAGCATTTAGATGGTGCTAATTTCTCCAGAGTCCTTGAGAGTTGTTTGCCTCCGGATCCTACTATAGCCTGCCCTGCGGACAGACTGCCCAATGGAGGTGCCCATGTGGACTGTCTCAAGGGCGGGCTGACTTATATATTGACACGTTCCTTTCAGGCGTAGTTAACTTCAGATAGATTAAAGCTTTTTGCCATTTCAGAGCAATTCGAATGCAGAACATAGTTCAAAGGGATATAAAGATGAATAAGATTTGTAAAATAGAGACACAAAAATAAGGCTTTCTATTTTCCATTTCAAAGACATTTCTTTACATTCAAAACAATGGAGTTTCGAAGTTCACTCATTTTTTCTCGCGCGTATGTTCAACCAGAGAAGTGAGAATGATGAAGGCACAAGAGACCCATTTGGGAGGGATGGGCATCGAAAGATTAGAAATTGTTCCTAATGTTCATGGTGACATTGTTGAATCAATCACACCCCATTGATACGGTGGGCCCAAGTCAATGGCCACATAGTAAGGAGGTTGTTACGTCAGAGCGTGACCATGACAACCATTGTCTGGGCGCACAATACCAGTGGTTGGTCTGTTATTCCTCCAGGGGAGATAGAAAAGGGGTTACTTGAAAAGGATCCTTTCAAGAAAACCTAGATCCTTGTCTCGGCCCGGGGTTGCGCTGAGCCAAAGAAATCATATATTTTCCCAGTACTTATTGAGGGTATGGATGACCAGCATTAATTACTCAGGATTTTGGGGTCCTTTGTGAGAAATAAAAACATAGACCTGAGCCTGAATGGCAAATCCTCTATCATATCTTACCCTAGTAACTGGGGCCCCACATACTGTCAACCCAATAAAGGCCACCCTGAGACTTACTACTTATCTTCTTTCATACGCTAGATTGAAGCTAATTCCAGCAATCGTAGGGGAACAAATGCATTGACAACGAGACTTTTAAACTCGGAAAGTGTGGCTTTACCGTGATAAACAACACTGAGGCTCCCGTACATCAACTATTTTCCCGAGTAGGAAAGGTAAATGAAATAAGAACGACACATTCAAACATATTACTTTGTCTTTTCAAGATAAATAAGGATAACTATGTATTCCAAGAGGGCAGAATATTCCTTCCTGTGAAGATGTATGAAACTTTCGATGAAAAACGCTTAATCCATGCAGCGGGGCAGGCTAAATGGTCAGACTTAACACCCAAGAACACTTTCTAACGCAATCTCAATTCAGCTTCAAAATGATTGTAATAAGAAAATTTCATCGATTTAAAGGTGGAATCGAAGGGGGAAAAAGTAAAGTTGGGACATACATGGCGGACAAACTTCCCCTGGAACTAAAAAGAGGAGGCTCGCGTCAGCATTTCTATGTCGTAACTAAAAGTCTTTCAGGCCAGAATGATGAATTCGAATATAATTTATCAGATCACAGAGAGTCATCATCAATGCAACCTTGATAGATCGCCCAAGGTTATGTATGAGGGGGTCGTAAGCTGTGGCTGAACCACGATAGCATCAAAATCAGCGCGCCACCTCGCGAGAGCCAGTTGAGTCTTCATCCTAGTGGCTGGCACTAGCCGCGTGCATCAACATGATGTGATTTTGTCTAACAACATTTGCCACTATCTCTACAGCTCAAGCGCTTTTTATGAAAACACCCGCTCACCAATAGCTAACAATTTCATGAGCTTCGATCGCGAAAGGCAAAATTTAACTCTTCGTCAGTCAATAGAGTTAAGTTTTCTTACAATATTATCTAACAGTGGCGCCTCCCCGTGATGGAGTTTCAAACAAGCCACCCCTCAAGTTGAGGAGAGTTGTGAGGCACGAGTGAGTGAGGTGGTGAGGGAGAGGTAGAGAGGTGGGAAGGGAGGGATGGTGCGGAGGCGTCATAGTAGTACTTACCGATATGTTCTTATGAGAAACCAAGTACTAAACTTTAAACAGCATACTGAGAATCACGTTTAAGTCTATGAACTATAAAGCAGCAAGATTGAAAGAGGTACTACATAATAGATCCACCAATTGGATCCGGAATACCACAGACTAAAAAGAGTGGTGTTTATATATAAGTGCCTTTAACAAGATTTCCAACTTAACTGAATAAACAGTTAACGACAATTTATATGCACAGTGTTCAATGAGAAGGCAAAAACAAGGGCATCTGGTTTCTGGGAGGGGCCTTTGTAGTGGAGAAATGCATATCAACTGCTTAAACAAACAGAGGCACTCTAAATTCCAAGCTCTGATACTTCTAGAGGAGGCCTCACATTTTGAAACCTGGGACTTCTTACTCTCAACATGAACCATTGGCATCGGGCCATCAATTCAAATGAAGAGCAATTCCCTTTAATTTGCTTTGCAACACAATGAACCAACCCAATATTCTATTTCATTATTTGATCAGATTAGCACAGGATATGTTGTTAAAACAGTCCGAGGCTCATTCCCAGTTCTTGAAGCAAGATTTGTCATCTTTGTATTATATTATATTTAGGTATTTATAGATTCACATGGAGAAAATATACGATCTCTATCAAACATTCATAGCCAGCATATTCAATTTCTTCAGAACTTTAAATCGCAAATAATATCATTACCATTACATCTAATAGAAACCAAATGAAGGACCAGAAAACAAAAACAACAAACCCTCATGATGTCGATGACCGAGATCACGGTAAAATTGATTAAAGAGAGGAAATGGTATCAAGCACACACACGCCCCAAACTGAACGTCTGTTAGAAGCAAGGGCTCTAACTGCCCTCCAGTCCTTCTTCCCAATGACACGGGTTGTGAAGTGACGGCTTCCTTTGCCGGCTGGAGATAATGATCTCTTGTATCAGGTCCTGGAGCCTCACATGCCCACAGGTCACCCAGCTGGAGCTTGGTAAGATCTCTACTAGACATGTCCTTACAAAGGTCATATGCACACATAAAAATGCACCACCTTTATGAAAAGTTGTCACCAAAGAAACTCCAAAAACGTTAACCAATCCTATGGTAAAACATAATGATATAGGAACCTAACAACGATAAAGATAGTTTAAAATATATAGTAAGATATGTCGCCATGGTCATTTTTATTTCATTCTTCCGGTAAAGGATTTTCTCGGGGATATTGACGTGACGTTCATATACCGATCACAGATGCTAAATCCTGATGGCCAAGTGCCAAACTATGCGCTGCAGAGGCTGAGTGAAGGGGAAAGGAGAAGCCGGTCAAGTGATACCGGAAACCCACACCTGACACTACCTCGCACATGCGTAGATGCGGTACACAGGTGCGCATTAGAGGTGCATGAAACACAGCAAATATTCTCTAGTTTGTACCAGACCTCATATATACGACTTGCACTGAAATATATATCACTAAAGACAATCAGATACCACTAGAGACAATGAGCATGCCAAATAGTGCGGGAACCCGATCTCTCAAAAGTAAAAAAAAGAAAAAAGAAAGAAAAAAGAAAGAGGCTAAAACATGGGACTATTATTCTCCGCATTTTGGGCACTTTTCCAAGCTACTGAATGGAGTTATGTCACGAGAAAATGAAAAAACATGAAAAAAGGTGTGATACACTAAATTATCTGTGATAAATCCCATGTCTTAATCGGATGCAATACTCCCCAAGTACCTCTTAATGCGAAAGAATAAAGACAATTTAATAATTTTATAATGATAATTTCCAACCAAGAGATATTCGCCTTGTAAACCAATTTAACTTTGTGGTGAGATCACATGCTACATATAACCACCATTTTTGCAGAAGAGATAAGTACAGAATGTACATAAAATGGCTGATCGCATCAACAGCAAGGATGGGGTATTACGTCTTCCTAGATATGCAATACACTATCGTTAAAAATAATTTATATTCAGTATAAAGTTTGCGATTGTTGGGGGGGGGGGGGGGGGGGGTAGTGGATATGATATAAGGGTGGTGGAAAAGTTGGCTGGGTTTGTTTGTTGGCCTTGTGGACTGCGATAAACGGGTAGAATGGTGATTGCATGGGTCGCATCTGCAGCCCGTCGTGCCAGGTTATGAGGGTAATACATGCCGGCGTTTTCACAGGGCTGCTGTCTGCCTTCCGGAGGCGGAAGGGGGACCCGCGGGGTTCTGGAAGGGGCGACCATGTAAGCAGTTGGCTACACTGGAGATAGAGGGTGGCTTATTTCAATAGGACCAAGCGTTTTAGTAATACGCAATAGACTATATCACAGATGTCTCAAGGCCAAAGTGGGAGCCCTGGCAAGCATCTGTAAAGTCCAATTAAAAACAGATTTCTTTGTGCGAAGACATCAGCATTTTTAACTTAAAACTAAATAAAGGTACGAGGTCAATGGATGATGAAGGGAGGCCTGGATTGCAGGAACTCTCTCAATAAATGTTTAGAATACTTCGCTTCATATACCCAGTCCAATGGATAACCACTTCCAGCCCGAGTGACGAGAGAAGCCGCGAGACTAGGGAAAAATCAATCAGACCACAACTGACACCAATACAGAGTCGACTTAGATTTCCCACTGACATTGACATCGATATCTAAATCTCATCAACTTCACGTTCTACACAATCAACCCGCTTATTTATACGATTAGACAAAACATCAACCGGTGATATCATATTGGCCGCTGTTCAATGAAGATCACATTGGCTTGGATTTGGTTCAAATTAGTTTAGTTCATAATTAACAATCAGCTCCAGGGGCTGCTGAATAGTTTCAATTCAAAATGCGATTATTTGAAAATAAAAAGATTGTGTTAGCGTGTAAGGTATGTAGGCTGTCAGAAGCTACACGCTGGCTGGTAATGGGTAGGGGTTTATCACTCGCGCGTATAATTAATAATTAATTTCCCCAAAACCTCTTACCCATCGATTTTATTGACAGATCAAGATCGAGGACTCGCATTACTCACTTTTATCCGGTACTCTGGACATGCAGGACCAATCAAACGTTGGACCTCGCGTGGCACCGTGAGGGCGAGTTGGAATACACACAGCCAATATATTCCAAAACACGATATCAGCTCCATAATAAAAGAACTAGCAACGACTTAACCTTTATACGGGTCAATAAGTCCATATTGTTGTAGCAGTGGTGCAAGGTCGGATACAAAATGAGGAGGGTTAGAGCGTTCCTGATACTATGGACTTTTCATATATACTACTAACAACCAGTGTGGTATATCTACGGTATACCAATAGAGCATCGGGATTTTAGTATACTAGGTAAAACAGATAGCAGTAGCAAGAAGTGGCAATAACGCCAGAAGGAAGGGCGAGGCCAATTCTACGACTAGATATTCTAGGTATCTCCTAGCTAGACCAGACACAAATTTCCAAAGCAACTAATAAAGAGCTCCAGTGCGATACATATGATCTATACTCATGTCATATTCTATTTTCCAACGCAAAAAACGAATCGTCAATCATTATTTATTTAATCATAACGAGGAATGTAGGAATTACGCATGACTTGTTCTCATGTGGGTTGGAATGTGAATGTTGGCCTCGATTAATATTATCGAGCTAGGTGAATTGATGCTCTACTTGCTGGCACGTTCGTTGTCTAACCAAATATATTGCCAGACCTCGATTCTCAGTGATTACATAAAAATACTCCCAGTAAATAAACTGTGTAACTGTCGTCAACTAAAATTTATCTGAACGTATTAACCTTTGAACAATTGCGATTCCACCGCGAAGAGAAAATAAATGTTTAAAAACATGTGTTTTAAGAAACATGTGTTGTTGCTGAAACTTGTTTCCGAAAATAGCAACAAATAATGCGATAAATAGCTAAACAATTAAAACGTTATTGTAACCCAATGCCAATAAGTACCACACCTTTACCTGGCTACGTCCACACGAACTCCTGAACCGACCCATTTCTCATATCACTCAGACGTCATCATTGGCCAAATGACGTCATCCCCATGCCACGGACAGTGCGCGTCGATGGAAGCAGGTAGGAAGAGATGGAGGAATGGAGGGGGAGCAAGAGGGGGGGGGGGGGGGGGGAGGCATATGACAATCTTATCTCGCAACCAGGTCAGGTTTTGTAGGACGTGCGTGCCAATCCCCCTTGCAACTGGCAGTCATAATAAAAGCTTAGTCAACTAGGAGTGAAAACGGAAAGATTTAAAAAAAATCCTACAAGCCCACCTGAGTGACTAGAGAATCAGGTCTTTTTACAAGAGGACAGACATCCCTTCGCAAAATAACACAGCCGCAGATCAGACATCGCGGCTCGGCCTACAAGTTTATATATCAAAGACATAAAAACTTATCCGGCCCCGTATCAACAAAGCTAGGATATAGAAAATGAAGGGGATGCGAGGCCAATATTAATAGATAATTAAAAAGATAAACAAGTGTCTTTTCATGCACCTCCCATCATTTCAAAATGGTAATGGATGCAGGTCAAAGTTTGTAAAATACAACAACTGGGTGAATAGAATCTGCAGCAGTACTAGTTAGCATCCGCAGCATCAGCATACACTTAATAAAAGGTTCCAGTGGGTCACAACCATCAGTCCAAGCAGCACATGATGATTATCAAAGTGTCAGAACATGGCGCTGATGATTAATCTATAGGCGATCAAGCCTAGCGGGGCTGATCAAGAGAAACGGTTTATAGAGACTTCCTCTTCAAGGGCGTCATGAAAGGGCAGGTTGGACAGGCGTTGGATCAAAGCGGCCTCAGGTGTCGGCGAGAAGAGAGACACCGAGTCATGGGCGCATCCATCAGGTCAATGTCAACTCCACCCTCCTAAGGCTATAGACACCACAAGGCGCACCCGCTTTAAACAAAGCCTATACAAGTTTATTATAGTTCGCCTATTATACAGATAGCCGACAGAAATTTTAGCAACTTCCAAATATTTCAGTCAGGACCATATATGAGTGTGTGGTGATAACTCTTCGTGTGGGCGTCTCCCACATGCAAAGTTGTATTGGCCGGTGAACAAAGGCT
The DNA here is from genome assembly GCA_942159475.1 of Sthenelais limicola. Classification (NCBI taxonomy): domain Eukaryota; kingdom Metazoa; phylum Annelida; class Polychaeta; order Phyllodocida; family Sigalionidae; genus Sthenelais; species Sthenelais limicola. The sequence continues at coordinate 105,884,381 of OW804096.1, read as the reverse complement.
ACCCCACTGATCTACATACATCTCCAGTCCCTACACCGTGGTGAGGCAGTGGGTTAATTTGAGTGAAAACCGCATCACTTTTAAAAGATGATACTTCTCTGTTTCGATCTAACGATGTGACCATCATCAAGTACATTTGAGAGAGAATCGAGTTTCTGAGGGCATATCTGCTTCCCTGGACTCTGACAAGTGTCATGATCCAAAAGCCTACGTGACGACAGTGCAGTCGAAGCTAATGGAAGAATCGATTTTCAATGACATTTTTCAAACGAGAGCTGGCAGGCGGCCAAAAAGGCAATATTCAATGGACATTTGAAATTTACGAAAGTTACATTTATGAAACTGTCTCGATAACAATTACACACCGTAATCAAAATTCATGTGAAAGACATGGGAATAATTGATTTTTAGAAGAGTTTGAAATTACCAATGCATGCTGGTGTTTCCTGAAGTAGGGGGGGAAGGGTTAATGAGGCAGCATTCAGTCCCAATGACGTAAGCAGGATCAAGCTTAAGGTCACTGAACGAAGTCCAACAATGTAAATCTCTCCAAGCTAAGTCACATCATCAGACTTGTGAGCAGTCATCGCAGTTTATACTGGGAGAAAAGTTATATACAATTCAAGCCTAAATAAACGGTCAAAGACTTTGTGAGTAAGCATGAATGACATTACTTACTCAACTCAACCTACGGTTCCCATTAGATATTCCACGTAGCAATAGGTACCTGTTATCAACGTGATTACATATTCATACGCAGAGATAAGTACCTTTTCACGTGGGACATATATCAATGTGCTATCTGAAGTAAACAACGTATGATCCCATCTAGACGTTTATAACTCACCCCAGCCATACATCTTATTGTTCAGCCAATTCACCCCAGCTACCATCTTCCTTCCTACCTCTTCTACTATCCATTCCACTTGGGGGTGAGGCGATTGAGAATCCATCTATAAGAGATCACATGGATCTTAGATATATATAGATATATGGTTGGATCAGATAGTTTGCAGGAGCCCAGCGTGTCAAGGCCTCGTTGGGAGGCCAGCCTATAGGGTTTATCCTCCGCCATTCGCCTGATTAAAAGCAGACAAATCGGGCACACCAAGACCGTGATTGCGGGGGAGAGTTTTGTGTTTGGTGACAGCCGCCAGCAAAGAGCGAAGGTCTGAACAGGGTTAGAGCGAGGACAAACCAACTAAGATCTACCTGCCCCACTCCTTTCCCTATTCTCTTTAACATACTTAAAGCGGGAGTATGATCGATGGTTATAGCTTGAGGCCCCTCACTAACGATAAATTTGTGAATGTTTTTTTCCTGGTGCTAGGGTCCATGTTCATGTCATGGCAGTTGGCAATTCATTCTTCTTTTCCGTGGTGGTTAGGGATGAACGGGGGAAGGGGGTCTTGACTCAGATCAAGCAGGGAATGGGGTAGAATGGTTTTAAGAACGAATAGTTCAAACAGTAGACTTATCCATGTCACTATAAATCAAGAAAATAACAAAATCTTATTCAACTTAGTTTTCCTGGTTGGTGTAGAAATATATATAGGAAATGCTTATGGATAAAGTAAACTGTGATGGGTTAAATCCCAAAACACTGTAAAGTAGGGATAGAGTATAGCCGCCACAATTATTAGCCTAAATCCACATCAAAGGGGGAAAACTATCAGGTATAAAAATGTCGTTCCTTTTCATGTATCATCTGTTAATAATTCTGGATTACCAAGGCTAAAATTACAATGAGAAGGACAAATAAACTACAAGGTAACGTAAGCAATGAACTCCTTAACCCCTACAGTATTTCTTTTGCTTTCCATTGGAGATTGTTCATTCCTAATGCATCTGAGAAGCTCGCGTCCTCAGCGAGTAGGAAAAGCACCAAACAACCTGATGTCGGGCACTCACTCTATTGCCTAGAACTATAGGAGTAACACCTTTTGATGACAGAGAAGGGAGAAAGAAGTTCCTTTGTTTAAGTGCAGATCAGGCCGACCACTGAGGGTTGATCCTTAGTATTAGGAGGTAATCTCGCGTATGTCACAAGGGACCAACTCGCGAGTGCCAGCCTCTGATGTCGCAGTGCAGGTGACCATCTCTGACGCAAGGAGAGCGCGTAGAAGGGTGAATAGGAACTCATACAAACGGAGGTGAAGTGGGTTTGAAGCTCGCGGGTGGGCGGTCTTGTTGTCACCTGTGTATGTGTACGTCTTCCAACCCCTCCTCACCAGGTGTATTGTGTGGTGAAAACACAACATCAAAGGCCAGCCGACCTCGAGGAGGGTGCATGACTTCTACACAATGAAATAAGAGTTACTTCGGGAAGAGATCATTCGGAGGGTGCTCCTCCTCCATCGTCACAATGCATGCAAACATCTAATGTCAAGGGTCGTTGTTCACAAAATTCACTCAGTGGAGCACCAAAGAGATCACTCTCCCTGCTGAGCCTCCGCACAAAAGAGCTAACTCAAATTTTCAAAATCTAACTTCAAATGACTTTACCTGAGAATCTGCCCCTTGGCCACAGCCCTATGGCACACAGTGAAATGCATGTTTATTCCCTGCTGTGAGACCTGTCCCCGACATTTTAAGGCCTGCTCTCTTATAGCGTAACTCCACTAGAGGGAAAATGGCGACGACAGATTTTGTTGTTGCCCACTAACAGTTCCTTTCATGTTTGCAATGAAAACGCAAATGGAGGAGTGTCAGATGTGTTGCCACATTCTCTGGAAACTCTTGTTTCTGTATGGATATTTGTTGCAACAAATTAGTGGGCAACAACAAAATTTGTCGGCACCGTTTTTCTCTCTAGTGGAGTCGCCCCATTATGGGTTCAAATGGATTCCCCCAAATGAAAATCCCCCCAACAAGCCAGCGATTTTCCGCTCCTTATGGTCTAAGGTTATGATTCTTACAAGACAATAAGACCATACATAGACATGGATAACTAGTATTGATAGAAATAAATTGAGAAGGAAGGCCATATTTTGACCCCTTGCATTATAGGGCAACTGCGTTCACTAGAGAGAAAAACGGCGCCAACAAATTTTCTTGTTGCCCACTAATTTGTTGCTAGAGGAAAAACTAGAGGAAAAACGGCAGCTACAAATTGTTTTTGCCCACTAGCAACAGTTCATTTCATGTTTGCAATAAAACGGCGCCGTTTTTCTCTCTAGTGGAGTCGCCCCATAATAGCAGAACTCTACTAGAGGAAAAACGGGGGCAACAATTTTTGTTGTTGCCCACTAACATCAGTTCATTTCATGTTTGCAATGAAAACGTTATTGGATGAGTGTCAGATGTGTTGCCACTTTCTCTGGAAACTGTTGTTTCTGTATGGATATTTGTTGCAACAAATTAGTGAGCAACAACTAAATTTATCGGCGCCGTTTTTCTCTCTAGTGGAGTCGCCCTATAAAACAGTAGTGCCCAAGTTTAAGGCTATTGAGATAGATACCTAAGTAACCAACCAGAAACCTTTTTGAGTTTTGAGTAACTTATATATGTGGGTGCTCCACCGAGCAGTTTCCATCGTTTTTTCCCACCGGACTCTTAGGTTTCTCCAGTGTGAAATTCTTTTGATAGTTAGATAAACGATACAATCCTATACAATTGAATTTTCCATCGGTCTTCTCAATGGGACAAAAACCGAGCATTTGATCAATCGGTGGAACTGGCGCATAACCGAGTGCTATACGTTCATGACATAAATTATTTTCGAATAAATGTTCGCCTACCAAACTCACATGTGGTCTTGAACCTTTTCCATGTAAGTGTACAACGCTTGTTATTTTGTGCCAAAAGGGAATTGGAATTCGGAATTGAATGGAAATTGTTCCCGACCCAACATCCTATGTTTATAACGGTAAAAAAATATTAATATTTCTGAAAATTTGTAACACGACCTCGCGTAGCTCCTGTTGTTTTGATAACAACATCTTTACCGTTATGCATAAAGGATGTTGGGTCGGGGACGACTGACACAGATATAAGGGGGAAGGTCCCCAGCACAAATTTAGAAGGGATCGGCACATACATAAGCACCATTTCCCCATTCCTTCCTCAGCATAATATCAAACGCTGTGACATTAAGCTCCGTGTGAAATAAGCCTCTTACAGAGAATCCGAGTATCACATTCTAAGGACTAGTGATAATAAATATTAGAATTAATCTTTCTATAGTTTACATGTCCTTCCATTACGTGAGAAATAAATGTCTTCATTTGGGTAGCGCTGTCAGTTTTAGCCAGGAAAGTAATAACTAATCCAAATAAATATATACGGTGCAAAGTGTTTATCTTTAGATATCAGTATAAGTTTTACATACCTTAGATTCCAACATAAGTTACTTCTCCGCCTCCTTCAATTATCTTCTGAAACAAGGGCAAAATCAATTTCATGAGAAACTTAATACAATGTTTGAACAAGAGAACTTAAAGTATATTTTATCATGCGGGCCGACCATACAGTTTGCATGCAAAGGCTGAATGGAAATTGCGGGATTTGGTAAGATAAGGGGCGTGGGAGGAGGAGAGTGAATCGCCTGCAAGAGAAATGACCAGTGGGTACTATGACAAAGCGACCTCTTCTTCGGGATAGACATCTATGAGCTATCAATGAAACTATAAGGGGTACTCGTGCACACTCTTCCTAAGAGGGGGCACCACTTTTTGACACGAAAAGAGGAGATATGTGGACGGTGTGCTCCGTGAGGAGTTTTTCTGCCCCAGTGCATGACAGTTAGATGCGTTTTAGAGTTTGGTATAAAGGCTAGACCATAAAAGTCCAATAAGCAGTCCCTAAGCTGGTGCACACGTATCGCATATTTGGGTGTTGCTCCTTACCTCACTCCTGCTCTTTATTTCAATTATCAATGAAAGTGTAGCATCACACATGAAAGCAAATGGGAATTTAACGACAGGGCATTTGCATGTGCCAAAACAAATACTTCATCTCAAAATATCTAGCAAATAATTTCTATGACAAGTATTAAGCATCCGATGGTCTTGATTATACTTTTAGGAATACCTTTATTATAGCCATCTACATAACGGCAATAATTCTAGCAGAAGGTGTGTGCCCTGTACTCCTTTGAGGGGCGGGGTGGGGGTGTTGCACCCCAATGCATAGCTTCCAGAAACAATCATATAATTTTGATTAAACAAAAACGGCATAGAGACCCGTTCGGGTCAGATTTATGTTAAATAATCTAAATGCAAGAATCGAGAATCCCCATATTGAAAAATTAAACACACGTGCTTACAAGAAACCAAATTGCCAAGGTGCCATACGGACAAGAGCTTATTTGAAGTCACTAAATTTACAGCAATGCCAGACCCAACTTCCTTCTTCTTTTATCTACTATCGTGCAACGGAAAGGGGAAGATCCTGGCTTTACAATTATGGTGGCCATAACATTGCACTGACGACTATTTGTGAAGTATGTTTAAATGATATGTTCTCATTGATAGCTAAAGTAAATAGCGTACATACATAATCTCGTAGAAAATATATAGACAGTATTGTCAAACGATAGGATCAAAATGTAACTGAAAGCTAAATTCCTAAAATGGACGTTCTATTTATGTTCTTCGCAACTGTGACGGGATGCAAAGGGGGAATACAATGTACTAAAAGAAAAGAAGCTTATGAGCAACATTAAACTGGTGCTTAACATTGAAAGATGCTTAAAATTGTGTCTTCCCCAGACTCCAACGATGGCGTTAAAATGTAATGGAGAAATCGCTACAACTCCCCCGACACCTGATAGGACCCCTTCAACCAGCAGATAGTTTGTCACTTGAATATTGGAAATGCGATGATTAGAAACGATCGTTACTATCGATTTTCCAGGCTGATTGTACTACATATTGTACAAGGAACTCGCAATGCACGTTAAGCTATTTATTGATTAACAAATGTCAATATGTACAATATACAAAACCGGTGTTCACCAAGTTGTATGCTCGATGGCTCCAAACAGTCTTCAAAACACATTGCTCACGAATGATATCAATATGATAGGAACAGTTAAAGATCCCATAAGTCCTAGAATTATTAATACCCTAGGTAAAATAAGGATTGAAAATGAAATCCTTCATATGGATTTATGCCTTAAACTGAATAAATATGTAACATTAACGTTAATATTATGATCTAAGAAGGCCATTAAAAATCATAATATTCCAGTGTCGTTAATGTATAAAATACCAATTTTACATTTGTATATAAATTTGTATATAAAGCACGATAAAGCACGACATATGACCCTAGAATTATAGAGAAAAAAAAAGATTTAATTATATATGTTATGTTCGTGCATTTTTTTTTACAAGATTATAAATAAAGTTGAACATTTTTCAAAGTTGCGTTAAAGCAGTTTAAACGTAGATTATCTGATGATTTTATCAGAGAATTATTATCTGATGATTTTATCTTGGAAAATTTAAAGAAATATACGCGTGATGCAAAATTAATGGTGCTGTTCCACATGTGATAGGAAGATATGTGAACACGGGAGGCACTTTATGGTATAACTACGTGACATAGAAGCTCCCACACTAATGAAAATCTCATTACTACCAACTCTACTTCTTATGGCTATTTCCGATGTGTACTATAATAAATTTAAGTCCCTGGGAAGAGACGCTAGATTGGATATCGTAGCTTGAGAAGCCAAATATGCACCATGTCCACTTTTATCCGATTGAATAAGAACACAGCATAGAATTGATTATATATAGTGGATGAGAGGCAAGAAATTATTAGTTTCCTTAATATGAAATTATTCACGAAAGGATTAGCATCCTTTCCCAACAGAGAGGATTGAGTAGATTGAATATATCAATATAGAAATTTAGAATTTAACAATGAGAAAGTGTATTGTACAGGCTCCATTCATGTGAATTGCAATTTGCATCATAGCACTGAGTAACAACAATCATTTCAGATGATGTGGAAGCATACAACAAAGTCAAGTTGACAAAAGTGACACAGCAGGTACAACAAGTGTGAAAGTGAGTTAGGTAATTAGGTTAGTCACCAAAATGTAAAGCTTGCGTCAAAAGCATTGCAGGTGACGATCTGTAGGCAATTCCCACCACTTACAGTGAGAAGTCATGAGTGGTGATGTGTTGTGCGACACAATGAGGGTTCACAAGGATCATAAGAAATATACATAATATACGCACATACATGTATATCTTTTGATTCTCATCATTATCGACACACATTAACAGTTTCGTGAGCTTACAGACAGAAGAAGAGTATATTCAAAGCTTATGAATATGGATATATTCATACAGGTGTAATCTTATAATGAATACAATGTAATGGCATAGGTAAAGATGGTAGAGGAGGAGTCTTATCGTTTTATCAATAATGATTATAATTATGGCAAGGTGCGCAGCGTTACCGTGAAGTGGCTGCTAGAGCAGACTTCAAGTTCTGAGGCAGGACAAGACTACTACGTACAGGGTCATGGCATACAGGCGCCACATGTATAGACTTGGAGCTCAGGCTGGTGGTGGTGGTCGTCACACACACATGCTAAACTTCTAGTCAACCGATAGGGCTTTTCTTCCCACCATTGCTTGGCTCATTCATCCTTCTATCCCTTGGCAGTTCAGGAGGATGTGTTCTGTATGAGAGAAGTGCCCCTTCACTATTCCCATACAACACACAGTCGTGCATGTACGTGTGTTGTTAGTGACGGCCGTGGTGGTTGGAGAAGCAGCCACCGACTTTCCACGTTCTCAGCTCGATGACACTTGGAGGGGGGAAGCCTTTCTGAGCAATACACATTTGTATTCTGGGGAAGAAATCCAAGTTTTGTTCGGAGAAAAAACTAGTATCCAACTGAGAAGTATGTAGAATCCAGTGGACGCTGTGGCCAGTTAAGTTGTTAGCGGTTCTACTAGTGATATGTTGTAGCATGCGTTGCAGAGAACTCTTCAGGAGAATCTGAGTGTCCCTTGTCATTCACTGCATGCAACCTGCTAGTTGCTGTCGCTGCTCCGATATCCAGCCGCTGACAATGGGTGCTGCTGGAGCGGGAGGACCAGGAGATGGCAGCAGCAGCAGCAGCAGCAGCAGAAGCAGAAGGCAGATCTGCTTCCATTTGACATTACAGTATGACCAAGCCCAAGCAGCTGGAGCAGCAGCTGCCGCCTCACCTAACTAGGTCAACTCTGACGTCTACATTTAGAATCTCTAATGCCATTTCTAGATGCACACTACCCCCATGCGCTAAAAATAGCACAGACGGACTATTTATAGATGCCGGCCTGGTGTTTAGGAGCAGCTGATATTGCAGCGGGAGTCTGAGACTTGGGGCCAACACCGATGAGGCCAAGAGTCAAACGGAGCAACTCTAATTACAGATATTAATTACTCGAGTTGAGGTGTCGTCAAGGAAATGTACCACAATCCAGAGACATGGACACTGTGGTGGAAAGTTAGGAGGGAGAGAGAGGGAGAGGAGTACCTCAGCATGCCGACGTTGGGTTACCATGGTGACAACAAGCACCGATAATTGATGGCCAAATTTTTGTCGTTGTTGTCATAATGAGTGATTCTCAGTGGGATAATTTTTTGGCCAGTGTGCCATCATCATTTAATTCCTATGTTTACTAAAACGATTTGTGATGGGAAGCATATTGAAAGTTGATGGCCAGTCAAGCGTGAATAATTCAGGACCTATTGATTCACAAATGAAGCTCACTACCGACGCGTCATTAATTAATATGTTTTTCAAAATTAAAGCTATCAATCTTTTTATCTTTCAAAAGCGTGTATGAAATATTTCGGGCATCAGAATTAATTTCTTGTCGAGAACCATGGAAATTGGTGTTTTTAAAGAGTGTTATTACTTTACATAGGGAAGTCCCGCTTCATTAACAAAATGCCCAGAAAATTAAGACATCTCCAACACAGCAAGACATTTAGAGAAACAGATATCGAGGGTCAGCACGATGACGTCGTCAGCGGCATTTGCTCTCGCACGATGTAGACCATTTCAATTAGGTTTTTATGCCTAGATGAGTTGTGGAAGTCATACAAATTGGAAACAAGGGGCCCCGATGGCCATCCCTTGAACTCACACTTCCATCGGACGCTTAAAGAAAATATAACACTCATCTGTCATTTCATCCTTAAGGGTTCAGGACCTCAGAGTGAAATTAAATGACCAGAATTTCTTGCCTGGAGGGGGCTGGGTTCAGTGAATTGTGCACATTCGTTGTTTTTAATGTAACGTCTCTGTTTTAACTATCAGACTGCACGCACAACAGGTACAATTTGGAGGAAATGAGTTTTTTGCCTCTTTAAGCTAGAATGTTTGATGTGCCGACAGAAATAGTGATGTTGCAATGAAAGAGACTAAAACGGTGCTTAGCACCTAATAATACCTAAATTTATATGCACGAGAAGGTGAGGCCCAGATTCTGGCGGGGGAGGTAGAAAAAAACTTTTAAGTTGGCCATAGTTAGAGATCAACTTCGAGGGGTCTTAAAGAACTCTTGGACGCCTATTTACTGTAATGTTACATCAAGGTCCGATAGAATCAAAGCGAGAATTTACAAATATGATAAATTATAATCAGTGAGCATACGTTAATTGTGTATAAGACAATGAACGATTTATTGTGCGACCCTATAGAGAGCCACCGACATGTTTTCATCAAACTAAGCAGAGGAGCTAGTGAAGTGATTGATGTTTTCATGTACAAGGTGGTTTTTTTTTATCCCACCGCAAGCGCAGACAATGAGTTCACATTGAATGGAGGAAGAGGGTCAGTGGCGACACTCGCTGTAATCCTAGATGGTAATCCATTTTCCGGGTGGCAACTTTGATCTGGGCCTCATAGTCACCCCGGCATGTTGTACGGGCCAGGGTTGTCCAGTTGCATGGGGAGCCCACCTCTAAATCTTATGGACGAGGACAGAAGTAAGAAAGCACTCCATTTATCTTAAAGGTCATCAATATTAATGGAGAGGCTTCAGACAAAGCAGGCGGCCGTTTTTAATTATTCCTGCCAACTTTCTCATGATTGGTTCAGAAAATAAAACTAATCATCAGGTTTATAAGTGCGATGTGCCCTGACCAAGTTAGAGGGGAACACCGCACAGTAATTGTTCAAATTGCCAAGTAGCCTAAGGGGTTGATTAAATTCTACTTATGTAGCATGCATGCGAATAGTGCTTTGTGAAAATGACCGAGAGTCCAAATGAACAAAATGAAATCGCTGTGAGAAAGTTCTGAGCCCCAGCGAGGGCAACGAATTTTCAGCTTTACTTTTTATGCAAGGGGGTGAGATGAAAATATGTCCGGCACATGAGAAGGGCACAGTGCCCCGATAATGTACGTGAGGGACTGATGTCAGCAAGACACAATGGGCGATGGTTATTGGTTTGAATTCACAATGCCTGGCCATGTACGTGCTGGTCATACCCTGCGCACTGGAGGCAATCCAATAACACAAGGATGAGGCAAGCCAACAGCCACCCTGCTACAGCTCCCCTAGTCATAATACTTAAGCAGGCCTGCTAAGTGTAGGCGCCACATTTTCCGGGGGAGGATCCTCACTGAACCTATAGGAGTATTGTATAGAAATGGTCTTATATATATGACGGTCACGTCCAGGCACTTTCACTGCTTCCCTGACCAGTTCCCAGCTCCCAGAGTTCAGACTGCTCAGTACCCGCAGGATCCCATCATCAATTATTCATATCGGGTGATAGATGGCACATTGACCGCGGGCAAATTGGTGTGGGAAACGGGCGCTGGGTGGCCCCTTCACCGCCACCTAACACCTAGATCAAGGTAATTGGTCGTTTTCATTAAATTGACGGGGCAAGAGGTCCCTTTACTGTGGAAGGCCGTCTCCGGCACCTGGGCCTCCCCCACTTCCCTTCTCTCTCTCCTTCACTGCCCAATAACCACTGACAGCACATTGCCAGAACAGGCAAAATAGGGAGACAAATTTCCAGGAGGCCTTGTGCAAGAGCAGACCCTTCTCCTGGTGCATTTGGCTTGGAGCTTTGAGGGAAAACTTTAGCATTCATTGTTATCATCATTATCGCGCCGAGATAAAACGATGAGGTGCCCATGCAGAAGTCTTCCTAATGCTTTTTATCCACCGTGCAAACAAACTACGAGGTATTTTTTATAAGTTGTTCCTCCTCAACGAATTCGAGCTTGAGGACATTTACTTTCCCAGTCACCGATATCAAAATAATGGTAATCAATCAATATTAAATCATTGGTTTAAAATGCTTCATATTCACTACATCGAAATTCCATTCAAAATTAATACTGGTGGTTATATCTTTTATTATATAGTATACAGCGACAGGGCTGTTTGCTTTACGTCCTATGCACCTTTAGATATGTATTTGAGCATATTCAGGGGGAGAGGGGAAATACGCTAACGGGGCATATGCGCTAACGGCATACTCGATGAAAACGAATCTATAAGTTAGAAAGATGCTGATAGTATACATCAGAAGTTGATCAACAGATTCTAGATAAGAATCTTGGACGTGAAAAATAAGTAGCAAAATATATGAAAGCATAATAAATTATTTCAATTTTTAATTACAATCGATGCATCATACATTTAGTAATCATCAAACTTAACACTGATACTTTAAGAAGATAAATGTATATTTATCCAATTTGGCGGTAATGATTGAGATACCGTTAAAAACTGTTTATATAGTATATATATAATAGTTACTTACCCGCCTTTCCAAATCTCCTTGGTCTCCTGCAAGAAAAAAAAGAAAGGGTTAGCACAGAAGTGCAAGGTTGTTCCTACAATGCATCATTACCCGAAGGCACACTATTGATACACTCAATCTATAAATGAAAATAGGCAGACAAAAACATCACTGCCCAAACACTAATCAGTAGAGATGGAGTAAGCTATGGTTGCTCTAGTAATAGGAGCGGGAGGCTAAAACAAGGTGACAAATTTAATTCGGGCTGTCCACTGGGTCCTGAGTCAATATCGATTTTTCAAGTGTGAGCAGAACATTATCTCCAAGCGCCACAATATTTACTCAGCCTGTCTCAGTATTTGGATAATTATTTTCCATCATCATTTCAATGCTGTAGCCTACTTGTACTAATGTAGATATCCTTCCATGAGAATCAGGTTAAAGGGAAAGGCGTCTGGTAGCACCTATTAGTGTTTATTCTTCACCATAGGATCCAAAACAGGTCTACCTAAGCGAAGGCCCAATAGGTACGACCTAAGCTCCCATCCAAGAAGCACAGAACTATTTTATGATTTTAAACTTTTATTATTCTTTCGTACCACAATTTCCCTAGTTCCTTCCCTCTTTTTCCATCATTCATATCACATTTAAAGGACAAGGGATGAACAGTGAGATGGGAGGCAAGTGACAAAAAGAGAAATTTCTTGAAAAGTTGTACTAGCGGAAGGTTTCAAAAGATTAAGGGAGAAGCTTTAGTCGTTTGAAAGAAGAAGCTGATGTTTCCTGCTCGGAGCGATGGGAAGCAAGGTAGACGTGGCGCGCACCTGTCGGCTTCCATCAGAGAGCCACACCCTGACAAACTAAAGCTCAGAGACAGACTTAGGGGAGGAATAGCTAACACGCGGCAACGCCCACCTAACCAACCTCTATATCCAACAAAAGCAAACATAACAAGAACTGCGCCTCTTTGGAGACAGAACTAATTGGCTAAAAACATTAAAAAAAACTGAGTGAATGATACAGCATTACACGTTTTTGTGTTGTATATCCTATTATATGATTATGAAAAAAGGTTTGCATCAAATGTTAGTGTTACAGAGAGAGAGAGAGAGAGAGAGAGAGAGAGAGAGAGAGAGAGAGAGAGAGAGAGAGAGAGAGAGAGAGAGAGAGAGAGAGAGAGAGAAAGAAAGAAAGAAAGAAAGAAAGAAAGAAAGAAAGAAAGAAAGAAAGAAAGAAAGAAAGAAAGAAAGAAAGAAAGAAAGAAAGAAAGAAAGAAAGAAAGAAAGAAAGAAAGAAAGAAAGAAAGAAAGAAAGAAAGAAAGAAAGAAAGAAAACCACTTACATGAGCATTAGGAGAACTGTAATTATCCTACTCTAAATGAACAAAATACTTCTCCCTCGTTGCTGAATACTGAAACCCCAAATATACCTTGCGTCCCCGCTTTACAAACGCCCAGTCAGGTGTACAATTTCCCCTAGTCCAAACTGGATTCTAAGCACGATAGAGAGAATCGCGTGCTGAGGGTTCTCTATACCTCTCACTATGTTCCAAACCCTACATCCCATATACTACTACCATGAGTCCATCTACGCTTCTATGCATGTACCGCCGAACGATTATGTGTAACAACACATACAGAATATAAATTGCAACGACCTCATAATATTTTTCATTATTATTGAGCAACTATCAATATATGTGATTTGTAGACATGTGATTAGTCACATTTTTCTCTTGTTTTTACCTCGCGCATTAACAGCACTTCAGGTATACCCAGAACTCTAGACCAGCACCCTACACAACTTACTACTATACATAAACACAGCAATGCAGCAGGGAAAGCTATGGAGTGTTATAACCTTAACTCTGGCAGACATGTATTTATCTCTACCTGAGTTTTAGCATGGTGTGCATGTTCAGCTTTCATTTATCATCCCGCCAGCCTACCTACATGCGACCAAAGGTCTAGTTAGGGTCAAGTTCTGGTGGAGCGCTGGCTGCCGAGAGAGGCAGCAAACAAGGCACGCAGTCCTCCTCTTCTCCATGTCCCACAAACTTCTACATTCAAAGACATAGAAATCAATGATACACCAAGACACCTGGAAACCTATAAACCTTTGAAGTTAACCGCTTGGTGTCACTGAAAGGGAATTGGGTCTATAATTCTAAACTGCCTTCCTATATATTTGAATTGCCTGGAGGATTATGGCCAGAGAAGATGTGTGTTGAGGGTAGAATAAAGATTACTAAGTGCATGTATAAATATATGATATATCATGTTAATGTAAAAAGTTAATTTTCACGTGAAATTATCCCATAATAACTTCTATCACATGATTTAGAATCAGATGTAGCGTGTGATCGCAGAGAGAAATATATAACAAAAAAAGTTCACGAGGTTGGATAGTGCATGAGACAAGGTAGATTGTCCAGTGTTGAAGAGATGTGTAATCTACCGTGGCCAATATATGGTAGAATTTACATGACAGTAGTAGCGGCGGTGGTAGTGGTGACGGCAGTGGTGCTCGGTGGTGGCGGAGGTGGCGACAGTGCACCAGCTTCTACCCACACCAGTGGCCAATGACGTAAGCAATGGTGGAGGGATCAATACGTTGACCTAGAACTGTAACAATTCCCCAGCACCGTCACTTCCTGTCAGGATTCAACTAACGCGCGCCAGGTTTACCCAAGGCCCTAGTTTCAACTACATGTATTCTCCATCCATGTAGCATGTGATGTTTGCCACCAAACGACTACTACAACTGCCAGGGAGTTGCTTCCAGTACTTCCAGAGTAAAGAGAGTGAGCCCTGCTGCCTATACCAGTCTACGCCCAGGCGTTGGCACTTTTAATGTACTGCATCACCAGGTGCCCAGGTATACAAGAAAGATAATTACTTTCATCATTTTCATTACACCAATAGGAGCGCAACCTAAAGTAATTTGATGAATGAGAGGAATTATGTTTAATCAGTTTATGGTTTCGCGTCTGCGATTGGGAAGTTAATTACTAAAGTTAGTTCGCCAGGAGGTCGTGGGAGGGGGCATGAGGAAACGCATGAGGATGGGTTTCGCAGGTAGGGAAGGGATGAGGAGGGAGAGGGGATAATGTGAAAAGGGAAACACCCTCTCGGGACTTTGTGATTAGTCCTGACGTCGTCGATTTATAGCAAATGGACACAGTGGGTAGGACAGAATCAGATGTTTTAAGGTCCCTGACAAAAGACTCATCAACAGAAGAGCGTCCTTTAATAATTCACAGGCACGGCTTTATGAAGCGATGTGGATCAACATCACTGCCCTTGTAACATCATGGTCTGAATTCAATCAACTTCATGTAAACAAACAAGGATTCTTTATTATATAATATATACAACAAGAAATGACAAATAGTGGTTTTTATGTCCAGGTACCACTAATAACATTGGGCATAATGAGTTATAATGCGGTTTCTCCTGACTCTTGATGCATAGATAATTACGCGAGATTTTGATATTATTTAGTGTTTAGGATCTCTGGCCATGAAGTAATTAATTCATTAAGAAACAACGCAGAGAATGTGATTTAATCAGGTGAACAGAATAGACCATGCAGACCGCACGCCACAAACACAACTTTTTATGGATAATTTTCCACTTTCACCTCGAGGTAAATTGAATTCAAAATCCATATCCTCCAAAGCATTGACGCAAATCGCAGACTATATACTGGTCTAGGGAATACAGGCGTGGCATGTAATTCGAAAATGTTTGACTTATGAGTACTTTAAAATGTACAACCTCAAAATGAAATATTTATCCATCATTTGAGTGTCCACAATACTCATACAGTACTCATATTGGCAGTCTGTAAACTCATATTGACAGTCTCCTCATTGCATAAGTGTCTACTGTTGTGTATGCATGTGAGTTGGATTGAGATGAAGTAGTATAATCTTCCCTTGCGTATGTATCCACCACCCGAACTTGATATTGAAGCCAAGGATCGCGATAACAATGATACATGCGAGTGATAGAGAAGGCGAAGTACGCTTTGGCCAGCTGTACTGGCGTATATGCCGCCAGGTCTCTTCCGACGCACGCCTGATCTTTCTGAAACTACCAGGAGAATACCGAGGAGTCCGCCAACGCACCTCATGGGGACATCGACCCTATCTATCCAACTTACATGGTGGTCTCAGTATGTATTAGGGTCAATAGTGGCTAACATAGATGACTTATATACTACTGCTCGTGATAGTCTTAGTATAAAAAGATAACCCAAGTGACTAATAATTAAGGCAGGGTTATGAATAAGTAAATTACTTGGAAAATTTCAATTTATTGCAACAGCAATTTGAAAGATTGGATTTAATCACGGTCCGGGTCGATTGTTTTTCTTATTAGATTCACCCTAAGGACATGATTATTACTTTCATACATTAAGACTGATTCATCCCATCCGTCTTTTTCTTGAACCAATTTAAGAAAAACGGGATTGTCCTTTTCATCTAATCAATACTCAGGTAATAATCTGAATCGGATAAGGCTGAATCACTATATATCTTATAATATCATCTGTTTGATCGTAAATTACTATAAGAGATTGATACAAATGTAGAGCTAAAGGTACTTTATGGGCATTGTCAGAGCATACAATGGCCTTCCCTTCACTGGCACCCAGTCGCAATAACATCCTAACATGAATGGGATGCCAGAAATGACATTTACATGTCCGTATCAATAACATCCAAGTCATTTACATTGAAAGGGACGTTATGTTCCCTAAGGCCTTTCTTTTTGTTATACCATTTTTCTCTTCTCTTTCTCCTTCCCTGTTTTTCATTGGGCTGCTAGCGTCAGAAGACGGTCGATCCCCCTAACGCATGCAATCATAATGAAAGAGGATTAGACCATGATTAGAGCTGGGTCGATGTAATCAATGACCTAGTGAATGAGATAGTTACGTGGGCAGGTGAGTGGTTAGCATCCTCCAGGGTTGAATCAATCGTGAAGCCATACATTGTGTTTGTATTCAGATCCCAACAATCCTCAGTATATTACCACCACAGGAGCCACGGGTGAACTAATATGATAATGCTTCCATATCGTGTACTATATGATTCTGCTACATAAACAAAATTCTTTCACAAATCAGATCATCAGAGCTGAACTAAATTGTATAATATACATATCACATATAGCGTTCACATAGAATAAGATTACGTTTCATAAAACATCTTTGAGGTAGATGCCAGGTGATCTTTAATAAATAACCAATAATTACCCTTTTGTGGTTTAGCAATATCCAATCCGAAAAGGTAGATTAATAGTACATGTAATACTAATAGGGCTAAGCCGCCATTAAAGATATATTCTAGATATTTAATTAAACTGATCACAGTGAGAGCCTATATAACTGGGCTTCATCCCAGTCATATTACTACGATAGCGAATCTCACGTGAAGTTAACAAACAAAATATAACTGATCATGTCAATCTCAGAATTTATAGGAAGATTATAGGTGGATAAATAATGTCCCAAAATCAGGGTAATAATGATAATACTAGCGCAGTTTTTCTGTACAGGGAATATGAACATAAACACAGAATACCACGAATACAAGGTGATCCAAGACAATCGATTTAATATAGAGAAATTCATTAAATGTGATTTAAGAAGTTGAAATAGGAAAACAAATTCCCGATCATCCAGTTTCAGTTTATCGCAATGGGGAAGGGATTTATTACAGCGTATTAGATGATTTTCAAGCGGATTTAAAAACTGTTGGACGACTCAATGATCAACCAAAAAATTGAATAAAAAAGTTTTGCTGTAATTTCTGTCTTCCATTCATACGCGCTACTCTGTGATCCAAGAACAAAATTGCACCAAAACCCACCCTTACACCGAATTAAAGAAGAGATGGCACGCGCGCTATTAATATCGCACGAGCCAATAAGTGTTTATGCTTTATGATCTCTATCATCGGGGATTACGGCGGTGCCATGTGCTATCATACCTAATATCACGCCGGATGGCTATGGAAATCTCTCGCTGATAACAGGCGACGTTCTTGACCTTGCGAGGGCTGGAGCGGGCGCTGGCGGCAGCAGATCTCTAGCCTTTGATCTATTGAGGGGGTGCCAGCACTACAAAGGTGCGCGCCGCCGAAGGATTACTTTGAGCCGCTCGTGCCGCCCGCACCCGGCCAGTAGTGAATACACCTCACACCCCGAGGGCCTTCAGTCAGTCAATGTGACCCCACAGGAGCAAGTCTTCCTACACTTCCTCTATGTGTGTGTATATGTATATCTTAGCGTGTCACTCCCCCCCCCCCCCCCCCCCCCGGCCCAACTTGTATAGTAATATAGCGCACTGTAATGGGGGAGTGGGGGAAAGAACACTGATTAAACCTAAGATTAAACCTTATTGTTTTAGCTTTCGTCTCGAGTACACAAAGAGAGGAATCGTGTAGCTCTAGGATCCACCTGACGCATCTGGGATAGCGACAGAAGAGCGGTGGAGAAAGAGGAGGAAATAGAGCAGTTAGACGGAATAATTATATCCTTCCGCAATAACGAAGAAAATGATGTGGGCATGTTCTATCCAGTCATGGCATCACAGTGCGGTTCACATAAGCAGTCGCTATTGTTATATCGCCCACTTTCCTAAGTATTTTTTTCATCTCGTTGACTACTGTCTCAGACAATTTGACACTATGGGCTAAGTTTTTTTTCTTAGTAAAAAGAGTTCCATCAGTGACATGAAAATTGGTCTTATAGATTTTCGTTACACAACACGGGGTGAGGTATATTCAGTAAGGTAGCAAATTCTGAAGCAATTCATATCAAGATGATAGACAGAGCGAAGAAAATTCTACGATATAATTTGCAACTAGACAGGGAGGCATACCTCTATAGATCAAGAACAGATGGACAAATGGGCCAATAGATGTGAAAACACATCCAATATTCGGATTATTCCCAGGCCTGCACGATTCATTGAAAAAAGATACACATTTCTGATACAATAATCTTGAAAATGAAACTTTTTTTTGTTCCAACATAAATTAATCCACTTTTTTAAACTATAGACTGACAACCAAGTAAGATAATGAAATAAAGGTAGACCGTAGTGCATTAATTACAAGAGAAATGTGATGCTTCATCTTGGATTAAAACAAAAACGCCATAAGTAGTCACCTGGTTACAAGCCAAAGCCCAAAACCAAAGTGAAGAATTTGGGATAACCGACATTCACCTTTGCTATCTTGATTCCAGAGACATTGATTTATGATTTTAAAAAAATGGATAATTATAATTCTCAGAGCTGTAGAAACTGGCACGGACCTATTGCCGCCCTTCTCTGTCACCCCAGGCAATGGTGGACGCGAGATTTTGACCGGCGCTCAACAATACAAGGATGGCGATGATGCTTCAGTTTTTGGGGGGCGAAGGGAGCAGAAATCTCAGGGTCAGACAAACCACATTTTAGCCCCTCATTTAATGGCAACATGCTATTCTTGGAATATTGTGAGTGAATTAACATCCCGCTTGGGTATAGAAGGTGAGAGAATTGCCACAATAAGTTCCAATGAATCCATTACCGAACTAAATTAGAAATCAAATCGAGGTTTCTTCAATGAAATTATCTATATTTGTGCCAGGTATGACGTTGCTAGGCAACGTCTCTGAATATAGTTGGCTTTCCCTGAGAAAACACGGCAGGGCCTAGTTCAGATAGACTATTTATGGCCGCCAAAATAGAGACGGGATCACGATTCTGAGAGAAAAAGCACAAAACATTCCATCACCCGGCAGATTACGCACATTCACCGATTGTTCAAACAAAGGCGAAAAAGAGTCAACCGTCATTAAGCTAGTTTTCTCGGTTTGGAAACAAGCTGAAAATCAAAGTTTCTCCTAATTGCCATCATCAACATTGCTTCATCTTTGTCCAGGGTGGTAAAAAGCTTCGCCTTTGAGGTGTTGCGGCTGCTGGCACAGGCGCTGTCTGACGCAGATCAAACCAGAGCTTTTTTTGTAAAGTGACACCTTAAAGTCACATGAGCAAATTCAGCGTCTCTTGTATTCGGGTATGGGACAGTCCAAGTGAGACAATCGCAACTCTAACGCCTGCAGACCTCCACTTTTGTCACGCAAGCACTTTTCGGGGGTAAGAAAAAAAAATATTTTGCGGAGAATCGTCTAGAAGAAAGATTGCTATACTAAGACCAACAGTTCCTTAGATAGCATTGTACATGGAAGTCGATGTCTGGAAAAAAGTGTGGAGTGACAAAACGGTCCTAGTTCCCATCTTCAATAAAATATTAACCAAGGCAGTATAGGTGAAGCGAATGAAAGCAAAACGGGAAGCCTGTGTGACAAGTAACGGTTACATCGATCCGTCGGAGGAATTCTATTAGTGTTTTTAGCCCAAGAGATGCCATGATTTCCGTTCATTTTGAAGGACTCTTGGACATTTTAGGAGTCAGCCCTGATTACAAGACCGTATTTTCAAGTTTATGTCATTTGCATCAACCGATTTCCCCCAGACAAGAGCGCATGTATTGGACCACGAGAGCGGGCTTGAGCAAAATAATATTGCCGGCTTAAGCGATACCTAATATCTACTCCCTAATTAACGAAAGGTGTGTCCCGGAAGACCTGGATTAAATTCCAAAAGGACATCTCCTTTTTGTCAATTTATGAAACAAAAAAGATAGGTATTATGATTAATATTATGATAATAACGTGTGGAACCGTATTATGAGTAGTTTAATTTGTTCACCCCTGGATCTACTTTCCATGTTACCACGACTGTAACAAAACATGTTATTTGACAATTTTAAAAGTTTTGTATCGGAACAGTTGTGTCATTAGAATGGCTTAGAATAACACGCGAAAGCAAGCTCCGGTCTTAATTGAAACAGCAGTTCCAGTTTTCTTTAATACAGACCATACATAGGGAGGTTGGTGATTTCATCTGTAGAATTCGAGTAAGACAGATTGCTAAATCGAAGGTATTGGTGGATGGTGTTAGTTAGTAGGTTAGAACGTAGAGAAGAAATTCACTGTTTAAAACTGCATTCTCAGCTATTGTGACGTACAAACCAAATGTACTCATATTATGACTTATATGTCTGAATTCATCAATATTCTCTTGATGTTATATAGTCGAGCGGAAACCGCCGCCAGTGAGCGATAATAAGTGAAGTCATCAATGTCATTAACCATGACAGAAAGGATTCGGGCGGCGGGTCCTCCAAATACAAAGAAGGACGTTTTAGAAGCCCTGTAGCAAAACAACTCAACAGAATCCTCTGAAATTTCGGTCAAATGTCGTTTAGATGGGTTGGAAAGGAATGGAAGAAAATATAGAAAATACCTAGTTTTTACCGGCGTTAACTGAGAATACAGCTTTAAGCTTGAAAGTTTGGTCTTGATATTAAATATAATTATTGATAGTTTCCACGGAAATAGCCAGGTTTCGATTTCAACATTGCAGTATACTGTTCGAGTCTTGAGTATAACAGACCATAGGGGTGGATGTCAACGCTCACTACTTTCTGGTAGATATCATTCTACAATTATTGGTGACAATAGCAGCGTTGCATTCATACACAACGTTTTTATGGTGCTAATATCAATAAGCAAATCCTTATATCAAACAAGTTAATGTTAGTAAATTAGCAATAAATAATACTTGATAATGGTTATTATTGTAACTGTGGAGGCCAATACAAATATTTTTTCTAAATTTTCATCACCATCAAAGCAATATTTTTGACCGATTATTCTCCCAAACAAGAAATTATATATTTTTTCGATATTCCCAGACATGCCAAGAACGCCTTATCATACGCAAATGATCTTCCAGTTTCCCTCACAGCCCAAATTCCTAAATAGAAGTATATCTCATCCTTTAACATTCAAATTTTCCTCCATCTTCCCTTATTAATCTTTCGAAACTTCGGACTAGTTTATTCAACTAAAGTCTAGGGACGACACTTCTTGAAAGTGGAGACGGATGAACACCTCGCTGATGAGTGATGGAAAAAAATTTAACTCGGAAAAGGAACTCAAATCTATGTGACAAGCAGCGGGAACCCAATACTAGTACACCTCGAGTTTGAACTACGGAAGCTTTTGCAGATGTCAGGAGCTTCCCTCCCTGGCACAGTTTCAACAGCTTTGCCAGCGCACACGTGTGCTAATATATATGACAGGTGAACAATGCATGGACCGCTCGAGGGCCTCCACGATAGAAGTAAGGTAGGTCAGTCAGACCTGAGCCCCTCTCTCCCTCGGTACTACTACTACATGTATTTGATGAGAGCGTTTTATACAGCCTCCAGTAGTTAAACTTAACGGCAGATTTAAGGGCAATTAATTCCCACTTTGTCCTGATCTAACGCTTGGCGAAATTTGGATTACGGCTATCGTGATCGCAATGCACATTCCAGTCTACACTCCTGGCACTCCCGACCTTTGCATTGTTTTCCTGGTAGGAAACCGTTCAACTGATAAAGAGTCATTGGCATTTCCGATACTATGCCAGCAAAATGTTGATATAAAATGATGAGCAGTCAAGTAATAATTACATTTTCAAGTTTGTACCAGTCTTGTTGATGACACGTCATGTTCCGAGTATTTCTTAAGCTTCCTTAATGCTTATCAGTAAATGTCTTGTCGATATCTTTACATCAGTTGTGAACTAAATCTTATTGTTTTGGTTTTAAGTATGTTACACTATTCTGTGGTTTATAATTTATTCATAGTGAAAGAAAAGAATTACAAGGATGAAAAATCTCAGCACGGCACTCTTCACAAGATGGAATATATATACTCAGGGCAGCACATGTGTAAAACCATGGGAATTTACAAATGACACAAGTCGTACTTGTGATAAACCCATGGCTATGTGGGCTAGTTAAGCTGTCTCTGTGTTTGGGTGTCTATGATTGAAAACCAGGAAAGAGAAAAGTAGAAGGGTGGGAACTTAGAAAAAGAGACTTTTCCCGCTGGTCATATACATCATGCCTCGCAGCATCTAAGATCCATTAGATGTCCCAAAGATCAAACCGACGACTTGGAGGCAGTAGCATTAGCAGCAGTACTGTGATGGTGGTACACGGAGAGGACCCAGCAGTACGTGGTCAGAGTATTCTTAGGTGGGGAAAGTCATAAGGGTAAACCACGCCAAACAGATGAAATAGGGTGCACACTGGTAGAAAATAGAGCCACGCAGCATACAATAGTTACCGATCATATCAAGTCCCCCTCTAGACGCACGCTGCCATCTTGAGATCTGTCTGGGCTGAGCAAGGAATACAGCAAGCATCGCCCATCAAGTTCAGAGGGGGGTAAGGAACCATACACCCCAATACTCACGTCATATGTAAACAGCGAGCTAGGAACCTAGATTTTACCGCGCATAACTGCTATATATAAGTTACATCGGAGTTAACTTCATGAGAACTTCAACCAGTAGTGTGATATCAGTTCGAGGATGCGTAATTAGAAGTGGGAGGAGGAGGAGAAGCTCAGGGCTGACACCCCCTGAGCCATTGGAGTGAGCTAACCCAGGGTCTGCACGGGATCCCCCGGTAGGCCCACGTGCCTCCCTCACACTGACACAAAAAGCGAGCCAAATATGGAAGGCATGAAATTGATACTCCAGGAAGTGCGGGCAGCTTCTCCGCCTCGTCGCCAGGGGCAAGTACTCAAGCTGCCTCCAAGTAGACTTTCATCAGACTTCATTTATTGAGTAGAGGAAATAGAGGAGGAGGAGTCTGATCTTACATGATGTGTGTGTAACATAAGGGTTAGACGAACTGTTTACATATAGCGGAATATGGAGAAAGAAAAACCTCGAGATATTTCTAAAAAATGCACAAGGCACAACTTTTCACCTGGAGATTGTATTGAAAGAAATTAATTGATATGGTCTGGGTTAAGTTAATTTGGGTTGCACTATTTCTTTGCGTTAATCGATCTACTTCTTACATAGCTAAACATGTCATACCCCCATCACATCAACAGCTATCAACATTGATAAGTTAACGATGTAAAACAAAATTCAACTTTCCCGGGGATGGGCATTAGATATATAAGTTTAATTGAGTAATTCACGGATCGTTGCTGGTTCAGGAGGAAGGTGTGGGAGGATATATGGGACGGAGGGAGACGGGTAGTAGTAGTTTCTCTAGATGTGGGCACGAAAAGACATGATCATCGCTTTACGCTGAAACCAGGGTGACCACACAAATTTTGTTTTCAAATTCCCTGTGTTTTCCCTGTGCCACATCTAATCTTCTCTGTAATGAATAAGGAACAAAAAGGTCGCCAGAAGCTCGGGTGGCCCGATGAAATTCCACAAATTTTACACAACAAACAAAATGAAGAGTAGGCCTACATTCCCAGCACATACAACATTTTCATAACACTGTTGAAAAGATGTTATTATTCAAGTTACAACAACAGGGTTCTCAGTCTAGGAAGACTAAAATTTAATAAAACTTGAAAAGAAATGCTTCAACTCTTTTGCCAAACCCAGTGTTTAAAGTAGGTAACTAATATTTATCAGGAAAATTTTATTATATGGTAAAGTTTGGCTGTGCCAGGCTATGGTGGCACAGCCAGCATAGGGGAAAACATGAGAAGGGTCACTCCTCTTGTTAGGGGGGTTTGGGGGTTCTCCCCCAAGAAAATTTTGCCAATACACGTCCAATTTTTAGCAATATATTTCCCTACAACTTTGAAGAAGTAGGTATTAGGTGTGTCATATATGGGCTAAAGGACATTACTCAGAAACATCCATTAAAATGACCATGACTAAATATTTTCACCTCCTGCTCTTCTGAGAGTAGTCCACTAACAGCAATCTAAGTTACATAATTGTGGCAATAAACCAGGTTTTGACAAAGGAAAAAATGGTTTCCCTGAATTTTTTTTTGGAAGTATAGGCTTAAAAGAAATAGACACCCTGCCTCCACAAAATCTCTCTCTACTCCACATGGGAAAAAGTTTTGTGAAAGACTCTATGGTGTGTTACTAATGTTGTGTAAATTAGAAGACATTATGATGTATGTTATTTTGTCATGGCATCAGAAAAAAAGTGAAATAGAAGGCCTATGGTCTCACTCACATCTCCCTTAATCCTCCACCAATGTTAGACAAAACTACTTTCTTTTGATGTATTCTGTATGAAATTGTGTTTTCCTTACATCATGGCAACTTTAACATTTTGTCTAATGTATCTTCCTCATTACATTTAAAAACCAGCTTGATAAAACTACATATTTGGGGTGGAAAATTGTGGTGTCCTTTCTGAATTTAAATATGTATGCATGTGGCATCACAGCTAGCTAGAGACTTAGTGTTCCTTTAAAATGATGGGTGCATATTTTTTGTAATAGAAACACTATTTATGGCGGCATTCATACCATCTTCGGCAGGGGAAACCTTTAAAAACAAAACGTTATACAAAAAAATAGTCATTCAGAGGACAACTACACCTAAATAAAGGTTTTAACAGGTTACCATCCAAAATTAAGGTTTTTAAAGGTTCCATGGATGTGTGTAATTTCAAGAATAATAGCATTTCAATGGTGTTATGAAAATGTTCTGGGAATATAGTTCTACTTCTTATTTTGTCCTTTATTAATGAACAAATTGTGGCAATTCACATGGCAACCAGAATTCTGCCAGGTAAATATGTCAGATTTTCAGAAAATGTACAATTGGCAGCTCTACACATAGAGGAAATTCTCCCAAATTAAGCTAAAAAATGAAGAATACCAGGTATATCTGAGTATATTTAGTATCGTGTTGATTTAAAGTATCAGTTCTGTTGTGTTAAACTGCATTTTGAGGCTCATTTTTGTCTTAAATGTGGGTTATTTTAGAAGATTGGTGAAGGCAAATTGTACAGTAACAGTTTCTGAAAATCTGACCCATATACAAGATGATATATGATGTGTGTGTGTATTAAAGTAAATAAAGTAGCTGTTATGCTTTGATATGAAAAACTGGCAACAACTTAATTGCTACATTATTATCAGATATTACTTATTCCCTTTGCCCTCATTTTGCCTGAGCTGACATAAAATTTTTCCCTGTGTTTTCCCTGTGTTTTGGAAATTTCAAGAATTCCCTGTGTTTTCCATGCAGGGAATTTGTTTTTGCCATTTTCCCTGTTTTCCCTGTTTTCCCTGTGCTGTGGGCACCCTGTGAAACCATCGTAAACCGACCGCTGCTATCAGACATGCACGCGCGGTGGGTTCCCACCTACTTTCCCCACCCCTTCACCTATTAATTTGATGATAGGAGCAGTGCCCTCGCATTGCAAGCGCGATTTCCCTCTATCCTCAGTGTAACTAAAAGAAACTCTGAGTTCTCTCCTGTTCACATATCCACCCTCCTGTCCTGCTTTTCCTTGTTCACATCTAGAGTTGACATTTAGTAACACCCGTTTATCTTTTATCCCTTCAATCCTCAAGGATCAATTGACACAAGCCA
Source organism: Sthenelais limicola (assembly GCA_942159475.1). Classification (NCBI taxonomy): domain Eukaryota; kingdom Metazoa; phylum Annelida; class Polychaeta; order Phyllodocida; family Sigalionidae; genus Sthenelais; species Sthenelais limicola. The sequence continues at coordinate 105,858,154 of OW804096.1, read as the reverse complement.
AAGGCTGTAGAAAAATAGCGAACAGCGGCCAACAGAGCCGACAAGTCTGAACTCAGTGCAATATATGTAATGTAATTTGCGCACATAACACACGCGTTTCTGCCCTACGACGGCTCACGATCCGGACGACCAATAAACCGAGTTTGGAACAACCGAACAACTAATGAGAAACACCATTCAGGGATCTAGTTTGGAGCCGGGGGTCAAAGGCAGGCGGCGAGTGACTCAAGGACCGATGGCGGAATCATTCTGAAAGACTGGTCCTCTCTATTTGGCCGCGCAACGCTGGTGAAGGTAACTGAGTCCGCCCTTTCCGATTCAAAACAATGGTGACCTTTGCCACAGATCTGTCGCCATGACAACGCATCCTATATGACGCCGGACGGCCTCGGAGGCCCCTAACCCAGTTCGATGATGTAAACAATGTGTGCGCCCTATGAACATGATCGGCGTCTCTGAACAAAGTTGACGCAAGGCTTATACATTCGGTAAGACTTTCCCGACTCAGATCCGCCAACCAAGGCTAATTGTGCGATAAAACATGTGATACAGACGCAGTTAAATATCCTCAATATACAATCATACATATCGGGATGACCCCTAAGCGTCACTCTGTGTAGTTCACACAAGTGAGAATCACAGGGTTCAGGGTCTGAAAGTTACTGAAGAATATTGACAATCAAATAATAACATACTCTCTATTTCCCTCTGGCTCTCATTAAAATCATTTTACCCAAAGAATCAGAACGAATGGGTTACTGAGTGGCTTCTAAACTGGCAGGGATATTAGCTGCGCGGAGGAGGATGAGGAGGCGACCTGGGAGTGTAAAATGAGGAGGGGACTCCGCCTCATACCCTTACAACCACCGAGCTGCACAGAATGAGCTCACCTGTTGCCACAAGTTTCCCATGGGGCTCCAAAAGATACCGACCACAACCGACCGCTTACCCAGAACAACCAAAGAACTGAATCTCCACACGCTTCCTCTACTTTCAAACTGCATGGGCATTAATGATATGCTAGGGGCTTGGTTATAAAGCAGGTGAGAAGGACCTCCTCCAAAGACAGAACAAAAATAAGGCCGACAATTTTCCCGCTGGTGGGGACGAATGCATGTCACAATAGGTAAATTCAAACGAGGCCAGACAACCATTTCACATAATTTGCATTTGAAGTGACTCGATATCATAATTTTATTAATCAATTAACTTGATGGTGCCAAAACAAATTGCAATTTAAACCTTAACCATTAGCACGCACCAGTGATACATTCTCTAATCAGTATTTCAATCATGAATGTAGACGTGCAGTCTTCATAGCATGACCCGCGCTCTAGACCGTGGCATTGTAGATTTCCACGTTTTGACAAGTAACAATATAAATCACGCCTTTGTCGCACGTGGCTAATAGCAGAAGAGGTGTTGGGAAGGCTTGAACTTATTTACACAAATATTCAAGACAATGCCAATTCTTGAGTTTGCCCTACAATGGTCCTATTTCCAATATTCTATTCCAAATGCTTTATAAATCTAACAAATCAAAACAGGACCCCCCCCCCCCCCCCCGCCCCCGCCCCCTTAGGTGCACTAAGAATACTTTGAATTGAATTGAATTGAACACAATTAAGTTAGACTACCAATTATAGCTAAAGCCAAATCTACTATCACAATATACCACAAGCGGAAGCTCCGACGAAAACCAACAACGTTAGTTATGAAAAAGTGTAAGGGAGTATGCGTATTTCTCTATTGTATGTAAGATTAAAAAGAAAATTAAAATATATATGGCGTAGAAACGCTATATGTGAAAAATGAAGTATCTTTAAGATGAGATGAGAAACTACTTCTAAGAAGTATGCAAGAAGTCGCGAGTAAAACTGTCCTGGGTAGTACTAGATAAACAACGCATGGAACAGACACATGTGCGTATATCATGTTAAGTAAGCATGTTTAGTTTGCTTTTACCAAGAATATATCACAATGTAAGATGTTAAACAGTGATTTTTTTTAAGGGGCAATAACCGAACCTGAGGTGGTAGACAAAATAACCATTTCGCTCAATTTAAACCTATGGTAAAGCAATCTGTCTGAGTAAAAAAAAATCCCCCTTTCTTGATTGATACTATTCCGTAAATAATAATTCCTCACATATATATTCCCACAGCATGCTCTCCACATGCCGCCTAGCAATTCGGTCAATAAGAGGAGAGACTGACCACGGGCCTCGCGATACAAGAACAACAGGTAAATACGCAGGGGCCCTGGCAATTTATATATTTATTGGATGAACATAGGAAGAAGACTATTAAATGGGAGCTGGGTGACTGGGCGAAACTCAAGGGCGGAGGTCTGGGAAAGCAGATCATGAACGATGAGCAGTTGTAAATCTGGGGCTGGGCTGAGAAGAGGGTTAGTGAACGGGTCCAATAGCTCAAGTAGCTGGTGGGCGCTTGTCCAACCAGGCCACAACAGCTGCTCAACAATGAAGCCAGGCGTTTGTGCAGCTCATACTCAACATGTTCGCATGTTTGATTGATAACATGTTTTGTTTCACCTGGCTTTTTCATCCATTCCAGATACAAGGGTCCGGCACGGCGCAGCGCTGCAATTCACAGAAACATTATTGAGGATATTCCCTGAATATTCAGCTCTTTGCCTCCCTGCGTTCGCAATGAGATCGAACAATGCCAAGTTTTGGCCTTCTGTTGTAACCCATGGGCAGAAAAAAATGCGGGCTGTTGCTGTGAGGCCAACTCATTGGTTTGATGTTCAATGTTAAATGGACCGACAGCATGCATTACTGGCAGGTTATTAATTATTACTAAATTGTGACCATACTTGTTGGCAGAGGAATAGGCACGAACCGCTATCAATAATTCTGCTGGATTTTACTGCGGAATTTCCAGGCGGAGAAGAACCTGGTTCCTTATTGAAGGCAATGCAACGTTCAAAAACTGATGACCAAATCCACAATATCTGAACTGTTGATAAAATAAACAAATATTTTCATTCCTCTTATTATTTTTTAAAAAATAAATAATGCGACATGAAGATTTAACAGAATGAATGAACGGCTTTTCAAACTGATAAAGATAAAAACAACTGCTTCAGATAATACTACCTGAGCAAATTCTATTTCAACATGACTATACAGGTTAGGCAACCCAAAGATCATGGATATTACTGACAAGAATGTTGGTTCTCATTATTTTGCTCTCGGGTCTATGCGACAAAAAGAATGAGAATTGCTTGAATTATTTGATGAAAATAATGAAATTGTTGAATTAACCTGAATTTTTATTTAAAGACTATAATTTTATAAGTGTGGTTGGTTGAGAGAATATTTGCAATCCACGCAAGGAAAGGGAACATTTATAATCAAGACAAATATCCACTTTTTTGTATCTTTAATAAGGGAAAATGGATCTAGAATGTATTGAAAATATAGTTTTATATCAGTCCAGGATTTGGTGATAGTTGTATAAAGGCCTAATCTAAACACACGTTGTTGAACTCTGAGATGGTCAACGTGATCATGTAATATCACACCACTGTATATCTTTCAACGGCAACAGAAAAAAACATGATTAGTGCATTTACGATTTGCATCGTTCATATATATATATATGTCTATAATATCTTACAGTACTTTCCCATTTTTAATGCAACGTTTTATCTCACTGTAACTAACAACAGAAGCGAAATTGATACGTTGTTCATTGCATAAATACTTCATATCTATACATTTGAAAAAGAATTCATTCGGATCAACGGAGGCGCATGTTATCGGATAGAGCCAGCAATTTACGTCACCCTTGGTGACACTGTCACTATTAAACCTATGAGCACCTACTTGCCTTTTTTTCTCTAAATATGCAAGCGCGATCGGTCGCTGTCCCAGATTTTTTCCATTAATCTTTTTGCGGATTGTTTAAGTTTAAAGTCCAGGAACTTAGGAGTGAGTGAAACATGGATGTAACTAGTTGAGTCGCGGCGATGGTAGGATCATTCGGAGTCACACACAGCATTCGATAAGACGAGGCCAGACTGACATGACACTCAGGTCACCATAACATGACACTTTGGCCAGCGCTATATTTAGAAGCAGCCCACTCCATACGAGCTATATATAGACAGCTTGATATATAAATAGAGAGGTACGCGTCTGTTACGACGATGTGCTCGATGAGCCAGCTATAATGTCCATGTGAACAAGGTATTAATTGTGGGTGGGTTAACCTAGTTGTTAATGAGCGGTGTATGCTGTGCCAGTAACTAATATGACACATATATACAGAGTTGATCCCAATAACTCCCACTCCACCCAAAGCTACGAACTGATCAGTTTGATCGCCATCGCTAGATATATAGTTACCAAAATTTCAACAAATATCGGACACAAGAAAGGGTTCATTCATGTGAATTATTGAGGGAAAACACCTAAGTTTAATTATTAGCAAACAAGTAAAGACCATTACCACCACCCGCCCACCACCTTCCCTTCGATTTCCCAATCAACCCACGTAGCATCACATAAGCAAACCGTCTATGCACCTGTTGATATAAGACAGCCAATATAATGTAGCGAAAACATGAGATGTGACTTATGTCACCACGCTCTTCCTATACCTGCTAGTCAGAATGGCTTCAAGTGAGTGAAAACCGGGAGCATACTTGGAAGATTGGCTAGGGACACTGACTGTATTTCAACAAATACCGTGGAATAGGTTTTAAGTTCATAATGTATGTGACCTAAATGTAGTACGATTTTTCTAGTAATCATTATCAGTGATGGGCAGAATTTAAATTGGAAATTTTTAAGCAGCACTACTTAGATAAACCAACATACCCCGATGATAATAATAGCGCGACCCATCCAATGCATTAAAAAATGTCATTACTATGGTGGCATTCGCCATGCATGAATATAAATGGGAATTCTTCTGAACCATATATAGAAACTAACATATATACATATATATTGATGAATTGCACGCGGAAGATATACCCCAATATAGCAATATTAGCATTTTCCGCAATTGCAACTAAATAATTATTCCGTAGAACTTAATTAAATCGGAGAATATCCTCTGGATAGAAATTCTACATCGATAATTGATCTACTGTATTTCTGTGATGATTTGCAGTTGAACTCACCAACACACCAGACCATTGCACATATCTGTACAAGTATTATAATTTCGCAATTTATATATATGTACATGTACACTCCTGTTATGCAAGACAAGTCCATTCACAACTTCTAATGATTATGAAAGAAAAACACACTGATCCTTTGACACTCCAAACATTTTTACGGACAAAAATATGTAGCTTTCTAATATTGAAACTATTGCTATTGCGCTTGACTTTATTTACAGGACTTTCGATTTGTAACGCGACTATTCCCTAATCTCTTCCCATAGAACAGACCTCGTTAACAAGCGGGACCACTCCCAGTTGCATGCGGCGGCGGAGGGGAGGGTGTGTGTGTGGGGGGGGGGGGGGGGGCAGCTATGTAATAACTTCAAATGAAGATGTATCATGTAGGTTAGGTACCTACCTACCCAATGGTATTTTCACATATGATCAACATTCTTTTTATTAAGTGCCAGACTTTGTTTCTGCTTCAAGGACGGCGTAATTGAAAGATAACAAGAGGATTATTCGTATTGTGCAATGACTTCTAGTTAAATATACCAAAGAGAAATCACTGGAATAATAAAATAAGCCTTCCAACAAGGAAGTCATTGCGAAAAAATCCCAGTAGCTTCACCATGACTCATGCTAAAATCCCAGGCGTGAAATGCTGACTTGTCCATATAACCACAGGAAATATTAACTACATCGGACCATGCTGAACCCAGAAGGGAAACTGCGCATCAAACTGAATCAACGTTTCATAAGAAATGAACTCGAAATTATTATTTCAGTTCAGCTGTCAAAATATTGACATTGTTGTATATATTTTTTTATCGTCAAAATGACCGAAGAAAAGCTCTTGGCAGCTTTTAAAAATAAAATAAATAATTAAAGTGACTCTGCTGTACATCATCTGCTAAGAAATATAGTTCGATGGTTGTTGCTGGTTTTGGTTGCTTTACGCCCTTAAGAGGCAGTCATTTCAAGGGTGGAGAAGTGAGGTTAACATTCTGGAAGGCTGCTGTGTCCAACCCACTACTCTCACGAGCCTCTGATTTCAAATCAAATGCCGCTACACCATCACGATCCCCAGGCATTGTTTCACATGTTTTTAACATTATTTTGAAAGTTAAATATAAAACTGTTTAAACGGAATACAGATTTACCAATGAAATAGAAAAGAAAGTAAGCCAAATATACCGACAAACAAGAGTAATGTGCTTTCAATTCTTAATGGCCGGCGAATCAAACAGGAGACAATATGCAAGTCATATCATCTGTCACCTTGTCTATGAGAGCGTCGGCTGGACGCAGTACTTTGACTGGATCAAAAGAGCCATCATACTGAATGTCACGCTCAATGAAGGCGCCTGCCATCGCCCCGATATTCACCGTCTACATACAAATGGTTATTCCATAATCCTACTCTAGTTCACGGCAATTCATCCATCTGCTCCAGAGACATCGCACATGGAGAACGTAAAACTATAGGGTAAACAAAGATCTACAATCATGTAGGCCTCTTGGCCAGTTTAAGAAAAAAAAATACTGTTCTGAATCAGTTTAAATGTTGCTGGACATCAATACTCATTACTTTACAATTGCACATACTAAAATTGCGCGCAACGATTAATATGAACATTTTATATAAATCGGTAGCAAGCTGACCGCAATGTCATCTCGGATTTAAATGAATGGGATATTGAAACCTGTAACTTCTTTATAATGGGGCTGAACATCTGCCGAAACATTAACAATGGCCATACAGGACTATATAGACAATGCGCTAATAGAACAATAAAGATCTGGCGTATGCTATATGTAGCCATCGTGCATGCATGGGTAAGGAGTGGCCTGAGACAGTTATATTGCGTTACAACTCACCAAACAAGATTACCAGACTGCTTACAAAAGATCTTGCAGCATAAAATATGATTTCCATGTTTGGCGCGCGGAAGGCATGTGCCCTGGTAGCCATACCACTCCCCCGCTCCCTCCATTCCAATCTGACCAAACCGCCCCCTTATATATAAGTGAACAATGTATACATTCTGTTCAACTGATATTAATGGATTCAACTACAATTTTAGTCTCTTACAAGTAGGCTACAAAGTATTGAGAATATATAAATCGATATACAGAGAGCTATCATTGTAAGGTCATACAAAATCCTTCTAACTATTTTTAAAGAAGTAAAGGATGGGAATTCTTTCGTGCCTTCAAGTAAATAATACTTTCTTTTTCACTTTCAGAATCACTCCCAAGTGATCTCCTATTTGGTGCATATCACGAGAAGAGGGCGTTTTGGTCTGGGGCTGGAGAAAATGATTAGGAATTAAAGATTTAAGCGACTAATGGAAAAATTCTTCCATTCGGTGTAGGCGAATTCAATACATTTAGTGTCAAAATTGAATAAGTGCCTCTCAGTTGGAAGTCCAATGTGAATGTTTCATGTACAGAGAAAAGCTGGATGAGCAGGGGGAGGAGGCCTTGACCAATGATGGGCTGTGCAGCAGGAGCACAATGAGTCGAGTAAATAACGTGCATACTGGCTGTTTCACAGCAGTGTTTCAATATTGATGCGAAGACATTGTTTGGAAAATCCCCACAAGCTTATTAATGACACTAGCTCCGTTGGCCTTGCATCACGGACCGTGCAGTGTTGGCCGATTATATATGCTTGATAAATCATTGTCACACTTGGTTAGTTGATTTTAATCCAGCTAACTGTTGCTAGATGTTCTAGCAGGGCTATGTGAAAAAAAGGGGGGGGGGATTGGGAGGGGAGGGGAAGGAGGAAGGGAATGGCGATTAGAAGGGGGAATTGGTTTTAAAATCGGGGCATATTCCAGAAGATTTTCAATAAAGAATTAGGGGAGGGCAAAGGCAGAGGTTGGATATTACTTTTTCTATTCATCTTTTATCAGCGCCCTAACATTATATAAGTCATGGAAATGCCATAACGCGTTCTCTTGAGATTGCTTCGTCTCATGATCTGATGGGTAACTGCCTGGAAGACGAGTTTAGAGGGTCAAGTGCCTTTCGATGTTAGTGAAGTGCAGACTCTATCCAAGATCACTCAGCTGGGGAATTTGTGAAAATAAACGCTGTTCGATATCTATAAGCGTTTTTATCCAATGGTGCATTATCAAGATGAGTTAAAAGGACCGAGCATGTTTTTCCTTATTGAGAGGTGAGCCAATTGGCCCTCAGACAATCATTTCTCGGCAGGAGGGGGTTGCTGTTGCACCTTTAAGTACTAAATGATTGTTCAATATTGCATTAACAAAGTTTTATTGCTGATCACAATCAATAGGCTCTCTGGGACTGGCTGGTGCGCTAGAGTGGCAGCCAGTGGCTTGGAACCTGCCATTGGATGCCAGCACACACACAATATTATGGATGAGGCACCCATATCAATCCTGGCCGTATTTTTCACAAATTCCCATACTCCCTCTCCCCTCATGGTCCCTCTCTCTCTGTCCCTCTCTCCAACTTTCCAATCTGCTTTACATGGCCCTCAAAATACAGCCCGTTTAAACCAAGTACATGAAGCGCTTTCCCCAACTTTCCAGTGAATTGGATGAAATCCAAAAATGTGTCCTTCAAAAATGACCTTGCTGTTCGGATACACAAAAATGAATTGGTGTTCGTCGACGACAATGAGTTATGGAAGCGCTGCTGCCGGCGCAGGCGCTGTCAATATTTCATATCAATCAAGACACGAGTCAATCAATGCGATCGTTTGGCCGCCAATATAGGCCTGCTGCTGCCTGGGAGGCCGTTTCAATATGAATACCACAGCTAGAAATTAAGTTTAGGTGCCAGGAAACGGGTACAACTTTGTTTTGAAATTGGACAGAACTTATTGATCCCTTGTCAACAGGACAATGACACAATAGAATAATCCCTCACCTGGTCATTACGTTGAGTGAGCGGCATGATAGATGATGGTAGTAGGAGACCATGTACCCGTATAGAATCTTCAACTCCCCGAGTAGTTGTAGTAGTAGTAATGATAGTGGCTAGCAGGAGAGAGAAGGGGGATCTTGATATAAAAGAGGGGAGAATCTCAGGGCCCTCAGTGAAACGGGCATCTCGACAGGGATTGTGGCGTTAATGCGATGGTTCTAACCTGGTTCTCAGCCACAATAGCAGTTCAAATAAGCAAACACACAAGATGACCAGTGTGCTGAAATGAAATTTCCTTAAGTCTTGTCTGGATCGATCGATAACCTCAACCAGACAATGGTAGATACCACGTATTGAGAGTTAATCTCTTGCAGTTATCCTCTTAGCACCAGTAGCGATGGGTGGGTAGGAAGGCTCCTCACCACGGTTAAGCTGAACTGAACATCATATAAATCTATGAGGGTGTTAGATATAAAGCATTTACTCCGACTTAAACGATTCACTCATATATATGGAACTAAATATGCATGTATGTAAAATGTAATGATATCAGAGAGAGGAGTACTATATATATACAGGATTATGGAACTTTGAACTAAAACTCTTAACGAAATGCTTCGCGAGCATATAGAGACACACTGCGTTTCAGACAGCCCCTTAGCGTTGCACAAGATATGGGTGCGATGAAAACTCAATAAGGGAAGCTTTGAATACTTTCAGTATGATGGACATCACTGGCTGGCGTGATGTATTTGATACGTCACCCATTCATACGCATTTTGCCCCAGTTCAATCCAGGGGTGGACATAGTTTTAGAGCCAGAACCTCCCCTGTCGTTGCCGACCTAAGCGCGCGCGGAATATGGACGAAGGAAGTTATTTGCTCAACACAAAAGGAAATAATTTCCTTCAGAACATAGTGTGGGTATTCTCTCGGTCCATTGGTATGCTTCGCATACTCAGCCTATATTGAACAGTGATCGACCGAGGTACTAGAGGTGTTGGCTCCAATAGAGCGCCCCTGGCTTCCCACCTATAAATCCCTTCTATATGATACTTCAGCCAGCCCTATGCTAGCAATAAATGCGCAGCTTTTTACAAAAAGCATCTGGCCACAACTGTGCATTTTTTTTCCAGATCGCATCAGAAGAGATTTGAAATCTGAAGTTAATAATTCTTATTAGCTCCCGCCCCTGTGGACCAGGGATAATTGTATTGCCATATCCGCGCCGTATGACATAGTTGTACTTCTGTGAAACGTCTTCCCATCTTATCTCGACCAGGGCAAGTTTTTGCTACATTCCAAAAGTTGAAACAAGGCAAGGCGTAACGGTATGCATTAGATAAGTTTAGACCAGTGTATGCGAAAAGCTTCTACCCAAATTAGATGTTTTAATTAGGAACATGTTCTCTACATCATCCAGACACATTTCCTAATGATTTCGTAGCGAAAGGGAACATAATTTGCTTCCAGAGGTTAATTTAAAAAGTTACAATCCGCCGGGCAAGTATAAGCTGTAATTAATATCACAAGTATACCGGTAGTGAAGTCGTAGTGAATATAGGTGAATCAACATTCGGAAGCATATTCCTCTAAAGATGGAAAGGGGAATTTCATGTAAATGATCACTTGAATGTGAGAGGTATTACACCTTAAACTAATGTCAATTATTCACCTTATATTTACACAGAAATTCTTTTGGGAGAGCGAGGGCGCGGATGATTGAAGGCTGGTGAAACCGACACCCAGCTCCTTAATCAGATCCATTCAAAAAATGTAATGAAGAGCCACAAAAACAATTCATGGAATGATAACTTGACGACAGGATTTCCCACCTTGCCTGAAAGTACATCGAATTTCAAAAATGTTACAAGATTTATGCTGGAATCAACAAGCCCCCTTCCTTAAGAAGAAATTTTCAAATTATCTTCCCAGCGTATGACATTAAACGATTTTTGTGTCAGTTGGCCTGTTAAAGACAGAAATCAACGAACCCAATTGTTAATGATTATTTTCAGCAGACTTGAAATGTATCTGGAATGCAATAAATCATAGTAGGTATATACAACAGTGCAGATAATTATGCCATATTCGGTCTAGTTCCATAATTACTGGGGATAAGGGCAAATTAAGGTTTAACACACTTGCAATTCTATCAACATTTTCTCATGGCTTACCGTGGTTAATGACGAAACACACTCCTTCATTTCCATTTTCACATAGAAATACACATTATGGAAGCATTTTTAATGGTGTTCTCATTTAAGATCTGTCCAAACTTGTGAAGTTTTAACAAGTTCCAAGTTAATTTCGCTCAAATGGCGGAGCTAATGGGAACAATTTGACTCGGAGGAATGTGTACACTTGTACAAATTGACGACTCTTGGAAACCAAAAACACAATTAAAAGGAGAGCCAAACGCACAAGAATAAATTGGCCTCTCGCAAAGATGTATGTGTGTTATATCCTTGTTAGCCACACCAATCATAAAGCATATCAACAAAAACAATTCAGAATTTGTCGTTTTGAGTAGACTGTATGATATATATTCGCGAACACATAGAATTGTCGGTAGAATATTAGTGGCAGTCTGGTCGGCGAGGACAGAAGAATGCATACTATATACTCATTGCCCACAGAGCAAGACCGCAAAGAGACGCCAGAAAGAAACATAGAGAGAGACCGACATGTTTCTGATAAAGAATGGAAACACGTGAACACGTTCTCCAATAACGATGACGATGAACCGAACTTGGATTACGATATTTGACATCGCCACATTTAGTTCGTCAAGGTTATCGCAATAGCCTAATCATTGGCGTTCAAAAGATCTCTTATGCACTATGAACAATCTCGTTGGATTAGCTTATCGCCAATTGATTGGTTCGCTTTTTTTTATATATTCATGTCAACAATGCTCGTTTCACATTTTAATTTTAAATATCTTAGTTAAAAAACGCGAAAGAATTCTAAATAAAATTTGCACAGCATTCCCAATCGATGCGCAAAATAATATTATTTCCTGGATGGTGAGATAATGTGAAATCCAATCGAAAGAACCAGCCCAGGACCTAAAAGAAATCAAATAAATTGTGTAGATGATCTCATCTCCTAAGCACACTGGTAACGATAAAGACATTGTCCAGCACTAATGTCACTTCTATTGGGACAATCTTGGAGAATGGCGAAGTAATATTCAAGATAATACTTCAACATTTCCATCAAAACACAAGAGCATCTCATCAGCTCCTCTGTACGCCCAATAACACGCCCTAACGGCCTAAGAAACAGCCGCGTCCAGATTTCTGTTTCTTGATACATGGACATGAATCAATATCTGAGGGCGAGCAAGAATATTATTCTTTTTACCGAGGGTGTTACTAATCTCTAACCTCCTAGAGTTTCTTCCTACTAAAGAACAATACTTTTTACGACAGAAATCTAGAAGATTAGTAGTTTATCATTCATGCATCAACACTATCAGTAACATCGATGATGAAGTTGTTGATGATGTGTTAATGTTCCAGACACAGGCAGGCGTAAGTAGCGGAGTGTGATACATCAGTCTCAAAGCAAACAAACCCTGTCTCCTCGTGCGCTACCGACTGAACTTTGCCACCTATCATAGATAATGTGCAGATTACATACACGATATCATGGAAACTTAACGAACCTGTACCTGCGAGGCGACAGACGTAGAGAAAGAGAGAGAAGAGACAGGGAAAGCAAGGGAAGGAGGGGGAAAGCGCCTGAGGGCATCATCTTGAGAAGACAAGCTCCTGTAATGCACACGTCATCGCAGATCACTTTCGCGGACGTCATTAAGAGGGACATTCTAATTAAGCGATTGCATTGTGTAGGAATTAATGGGCACAGACACATTTAGATCAGACTCGACCGAATATTGACACAAGGGAATTAAAATTAAATTCATCCTCATCCCAATTTATTTACTCGAATATAGAAAGTTTGTGGTGGGGTTTCCTCGTGCACTTGCTAAGTCCAAGTACAATGACCCTACTGCCGCGACTGATTAATAAGACAGATAATGGAATTGGAACGGCCTTTAAAAAAAGTCCTCACGAAAATGATCTGACTGGTAAATGGGATCGGGATCTGATTACCTCGAACGGTCAGGAACGGTCAGGCACATTACATGGGGAATAGCAACTGTATAGGGCTGGGCAGGCAATCATTAAGTCTAGTTAGCAATATTTATATTGGCATTAGACTATAGGCTCCTAAAGATCGACCGTCATGGAATGTCCTTATACAAATAGAATGAAATTGAGTATGATTTGTTATTCCGCAGTTGTATCAGTGAGTTTCCACTAGTGACGTGACACCAGGACGTTACTTCTGACCCCATGACATGATCCGTAAGCCCTCCGTAGACGTCTCGCACTTATAACAGGATCAAGACACATGGTAAAGTCCTGATACTTGAAACAGGCCACATCTACGACCGACACAACTTTATACATTGGTTTTGGTTTATCAATCCTTCGTCTGCACATCGAGTGCTTGTGGAGTATCTCGTGAATCTGCCACATCAATAAACTTAAAAGTATATCTTTATCGGAGTAAGAAAGTTCATACAATATTGAGGGGAAACAAGCCCAGTGGAAGAATTGAAATAATGTCTAAACTTGGGAGAAAATCTTCTCGATGTTACAGGTGAAGTATTGAGTATAGGAGGGGATTTATGCCAACGTGATAAGGCAGTGTGTAAGTGACAATGTGACCTAAACACTGAGATGTATGAGTAGGGAGACAATCCAATCCAACGGAAGAAGACGACAACACCTGATAAGTCCCTAACAAACACACACCAATCAATCTGATACAATAACTAGGCCCCAGGGCTTAAATCTAGATTAATGATTCCCTCGAGACATGCACAATCAGAGTACACCTACAGGTTCCAGGGAAGTCGTGAATGAGTTTTAAAAGTTAAAATAAACCTGATATCATACACGTATATGATATTGCATGCACTTAGGGGAAACCATACGCCTAACGACTGTTCGGGGCTAGATCTAGATGGACACGTTAGAATATAAAGATGAAACAAATTAATAAATAAATGAAGACATTGATACCCTGTCCAAGATCATTATTATAGAAAACGCAACAAAAGTGACTGCCGTCCCCTATATAGTCACTAAATAATCAACCTAGGATATCAAGTGTCCTTAGTACTTGTATTAGCTACAACGGGATCGTGTAACCGAGCAATCAGATCATACATGTATAGCTTTTATGTGAAAAACGAGAGGCAGGGTATGAATTATTTCTAGAAATTAAAATCTAAAAAGACGAAAGTGTCTCGAATATATATAGAATATTCACAGAAACGTGATTTTGATTTTAGAATATTTTTTTTCAATTTTAAGAGTCTTGCCACTTGTTCAGTTTATAAAAAAAAAATGTTAGGGTGATTTAAAGAAATCAGTACGGTACAGCAACAGAATTGCTATCTCAAATTGTGTAAGACAAGAAGACCTTCATAAGGCAAGGACTGTTGTCTAAATTCGCGAAAAGGACGAGGGGAATGGGCTTGAAATCTGGCGAGCATAAGTGTCAAAGGAGTCGGGGGGCAGATTGGAATGGGCGACTCCGTCCACTAAACATTGATGGCAAGCTTTTCAGCATGGCACCCATACGACACCCGGGCGTGGACAGCCTTCTAAAGGTCAGGGCGTAGATTAGTAAACCTATAGGGATATGGTCAGGATGCCTCTTCGGAAACCGGACAACTGCATCCAGGACAGGTCCAGTACGCTTTGACGAGTGAACAGACTTTTTTTTTGTTAAGACGTGATTTATGGGATAAACATGGGACCTTGTTGGTTTTAAGTAAGGCCACGTCACGCCAAATATATAATTTCAAAATGGGTCCAAATATGCAGGCTAATGAGTCAAATTGTGAGTAGTTATTTAGTCTCATATATTCATGTTGACTAGTCAAGTGCTGGGGAGAATTGTGGTCCCACATAAATGTGAAATTATTGGAATTGCTGTACTACTTTGTACAAGTTCTCTAGAAAGCTTCTCGCTGTATGTATACATGAACGTTAAAAAATATTTAAGTACAGCAATATCATCTTTTCTGCCCCATTTGATTGATGTTTTCTCGTTCTGCATCAACAATATTTTAATCATGAACTACTATACACCTTAGGCATATTTTCTCAGGATGTCTCGATATATTATGAATATCCTTAACAGATTTAAGATTAAAAAAGAACAAAACAAGATGCACAGCTATGACTAACGTCATATAGTTGCAATGGGCCACATACACATAGCACATAGGCATAAATGTACTCATCAGGGGCAGATCTAGGGTTTATATTTAGGGAGGCGGGGGGGGGGGGGGGGGGGGGGGCAGGATAAAAAGGGCAAGTCAGTCCCGATGACGATGACGCGGTAATAAGTGACAACGAAGAATAATGCCAATATAGCAATTCCAATGACCAACTTGTACAAAAACACATTTAACTGCCCATTGCAATTAAAAAGAAGACAGGCGTTCATTGATGCGACTTTGGATTTCATATATTGGATATCACGCGAGTGTAAGTGGAATAAGCGACTGGATGTAGGGCCATTTCCATTATATAGCTCACATTGATGGCGAAGTAAATGGCGAAATTATACTAAAAGCTAATTTACCCATCCCACACTTCGCTGGTCATATGTATTAACGCAGGGGTCTCTTGATCAAGATGCGGCCCTGCGGTATGACTCACCCAACCACGATTGCATCACCACACAGACACAGACATACACGTAATGAGGTTTGCCTTGTCTTGGCCTTCATTCCAGCAACCACAACTAAGTCACTGGGCAGAAAAGCGTAACAACAGCATCTTCTAGGATGTAACTTGGGACATGATATTCAAAGGATGAATTTCATTCTATCCAGAGAGCTATATACATATCTGTTCCACATCTCTGTTAAAGTGAAGAAAATGCATCCTATTGTAACAAATAATATATGCTGACTTGCAGCAGATATACAGTACCGATCAACATGGAAAGTTTGTAAACTGTCGTTAATTGGTAATATAGCGTTCATCAAGGTATCTGCAGGGAGGTATTTATAACTCCATGGCATAAGCTTGCTTTAACAGTGTGACTTAGCATGCAGCGAATACAGTGTACTGAGTGCTTTGGGTTGACAGGAATTAGCAAGAACAACATTTATCACTGAGTCAAATGATGATTATGCTCGATGATTATAATTGATGTTACTATAATTACGTCCTGCTGCCTACTTGTTGGTTCGAAAAAAATCATAACTGAACAAGCATATCAAAATTCTTTCATACCAAATAGCTAGAAACCTGTATTGGATTTTAATATATAAACGATCTATTGCTATGGGTTTTTTTAAAAATACTTTTTTACCCAGTCTAATTCAGCTACAGCTGGTCTTCCACTACGGTCTTGGGCGAGGAGCCGAAATCGCAGCTCCATCAGGATTCAAACGCATGGCATTCACATGCTTCGTGGACCAAATCCAGCGCTTTATACTTTTGCATTTTGTTCTAATTACTGTTTATGAAAGATATCAGATAAACAATGGTTAATCGTCATAGTTACTAATATCTTATCATTGACACAAACTGATGAAATCGTTTAAAGCCTTTTAGAAGTTTCAAACGTTAAAAGGTGTAAGGGGAATATCTATAATCGTGTCGCATAATAAAAGTTATAAGTTATTTCCCCTTCCCTTTTACATGTTCCCAGAAGATACTTTCTAGGCAGCAATAAGAAACTACGGACGCATTTAAAACTAAATTCCGACCCTCCCATGCAGTGACTGTCGATGGTTATAAAGTAGCCGGATCATATACACTGCCTAGAATTGGACTAGTGCCAGGTCGAAAAATCAGTCGTGGTGAATGAAAGGCAAGATTTGGCACAATGCATCAGTATCTGGGTAACGGATCGAGGGATGCCTCAGGTAAAGGCTAAGGAGGGTCCCGTATTCAACTATTGTTGCACTAAATAGTTGAAGACATAGCTTTCAATAACCACATAGGAAACACCTTACTCAGATTTGAGGTGGAGGATGATAAATACTGGGAAAACTAAAACAATACAGGAGATCAGGTTCACATCCTAAATGTATCAAATTTGAAACGTTATGTCGTACCGTACAGTGACACGGGATTTATTTGTATGTAAACAGAAACATAGTCTAAAGTGTTTTACCGATAAAATTGTTAAAACTAACATATCACATGACAGAGCAATATTCTCGAAGCAATATTCCTGTACACGGGAGGCATCTGAATAGTCAAGAGTACTACCAAACCACGATAAAAAAAAAAACCCTTCAACACGAGTCGTCCTGAAATATCTCGCCAGACGCTCAATTTCGTATTTATTGTTATAAAACCGACAAACATTGGTTGACTTACTGGAATGTTGGGACACCATTTTCTGACTACATGTAACAAAACTTTAAGTCCATACTTTTAAAATCTAATGTGAACAGATTTAACAGGTAGACCTAACCGTACATGTCGAAAAAAATCCATAGATGCAAACTACAACGATAGGTACCGGTATAACTATAACAATAATTACAGTTGAGCAGCAATTCGTAGGTCTATTATGTCATAATTATTGTTGTAATAAAAATGATTACAGTGTCAGTATTTATCACCATTAAATACTATATCACCTCCCTGATACTATTCTAATATGTGTTACTTCAGACACAAAATTAACTGTGTGACCATCTCTGTCTACCAAGGCTTCACTTTATGCCTTAGATCCATCAAATCCGCGATATTTCGTTTTGGCAACTTTTGCTTTAAATTTTAACACTGAAAAATGGAACGCGTTCGTTTAATAACATTGGAAGAAACTTTTTTAATTGGGTCTAAAAGAAAAGGAATCATTTGCTCAGGGTACATTGTGATACACCGATAATATGAAAATAATAACTAATAATGAATTGTTATTGTGTATAATCGTGTCACTTACCTTGTTTCTGACTCTGGCGGACCCAGCTAGGGAGTTAGGTACCTCGACTGGCTTCACTTGCGTGGAAGACCTACTTGCAAGAACTGTCACTCCTTCCTTGACAGCTCATAAGATTGCTGCTCTCGTGGGGTGCGACTAAAACCATAAATAGAACATTGCATGTACAATGCGAGTATCACCATCACTCGTTCGCATGCTGATATAATTTGTTAAGCACATGGGTTGTGTCAATACCATAGCTTAAGCCGTTAAGCAGGGTGAACACAACCTATCGGTAAGTTGTACACACCACAGAACTCCGACCACAGCACCATTGCACCCTTCAAGCCAAAACGTCACATTCCCTGACACAACAACAAATATTCGCCATGTATACTAGTTGCACATAGTATGGTAATTTAAATTTCCTTCCCAATGCAAGGCTTGAATTGAACAAAAATAACTCTATAGTTTCTATTTTTACTGACCAGTAGAAGTCCTCCTCCGTGAAAATCTGCAGCCAGCTATTTTTAGAGAGGAAAACACGAGTCGTCCTGAAATATCTCGCCAGATCGCTCAATTTCGTAGCTGTTCAAATCCCTCCGCAATCGCTACAAAAACACTTCTTTTACTTCAAGTAAAATTGATAGCTTACTTAGAGATCGTATTAGGTATTATATTAATTAGTTTTCACTCATTATATTGGCAAATTAAGATAAATTTAAATATGTTTAGACAATAATTCTGAGGACTATACTATTAAGCGGAACAAATAGTCCACAACTAAGCGATATGGCAGTGCTGCAGGTCGATTGACGTCATAGGATGTCCAGCACTTGGAAACGTTCGCTGTTCGTGTAATATTCTCAGTAACACAACTATCTAACGGGGCAGTTTGGAAGTTTATAGTACGATCCGCCTAAAGACTACAACTTTATGGAGAATTGTGTCACTTTTAGACACCTTTTTTAGGGGATTCCGCAAGGTGCTGTTAGCTGACGTCATTTGACCTGACACCATGCGGGGAAACACGAAACAGTGCTGCAGGTGCGCGCCAAGTCTGAAAAACACCACGGCACAGGCACAGGGCTGAGTACGGAAATAATGTAATATCTTCGGGTATCTTCGTTTCTCTTAACACCAACAATATTATTATCTTGACGCGCTATTATCTGAGGAAACTCATTAGAACCGTATATGTGTTTTCAATGGAGGTAAAAATATAGGCATTTATTTTATTTGATCCACGCCCCTTTGCAAACGTCAAGTCAGGACTCGGGGTAGGGGGCGTGGCAAGGTTGACTTACTATACAAGTACTATAGTCTATAGGGCATATTTACACGTCTCTTGTCCGGACTGGCAATGCAAATTTCGTTCATATATGAACGATGGTTTTTAAGATCCCACCACCCATTCAATTTACAATATTTTTTTTTTTTAATTTTGCCAATAGATACTTCAGACCTTATATTTCCCCCAAAAAATGTTAAAATTCAATCCTAAATATATATGTTTAGTATACGCGCATTCTATATGAGACGTGCTATAAGTGGGGTGCTATAAAAATATTCATATAGGACGTGTCCTATATGAAATGTAGTTGTCTAAAAATCCACCCGTGATTCTGGTACTATGATTATAGAAATACATAATAAAACCTACATAATTAAATAGAGCATAAAATTCTCTTTTGAATGATATAAATAGAGAGAATGGGACGAGCCGGCAATAATCGAAAATTTATAGGACGAGATTCGTCCACATAAGCACGATACCGTAGGCAGAGTGCTTATGTGGACGAATCAAGTCTTATAAATTTTCGATTATTGCTGGCGAGTTCCATTCTATATTTATTATATGTGCATAAAATTTGATCATCATCAGATATCACTGAAAAAGTATTAAAGAACTCTCAGAGAGCCCCAGCTGCCCCGCTGAGAGCACCGTCAGTAGGCTACAACGGTGAGCTGTCAGGACTGTGTGATCATGCAGTGTTTACTTACTGACTTGGTTGAACTAAAACGTTCATATCATAGCCATTTCTTGAGCTACAATAATAAACCTTACATCATTTGATAGAGAATTTAATTCTCTATTTAATGGTGTGGTGTTTATTATGTATTTTTATAATCACAGGTGGATTACCGATCGCGGAGATCTCCGCGGAGACAGCGGAAGTGCTGAGTCAGAGCTATTTTTAGACAACTACATTTTTATAGGACGTGTCCTATATGACTATTTTTATAGCACCCCACTTATAGCACCTCTCATATAGCATGCGCGTGTAATAAATTGTATTAATGTAGCTCAAGGAATGGCAATTTTATGGATGTTTTAATTCATCAATATACTAACGGGGCTGTCACTGTCAGCGGGGCTGTCAGTGGGGCTCTCTGAGACTTCTTTAGTATTTTTTCAGTGATATCTGATGACATATGATCAAATTTTATGCACATATAATAATTTAATATAGAATGGAACTCGCCAGCAATAACGGCATCATGCTTATGTGGACGAATCTCGTCCTATAAATTTTCGATTATTGCCGGCTCGTCCCATTCTCTCTATGTATATTATATATATATATCCCATCCCAATTGTTGTACTAATGAGAATAACAAATAACGTTGCATTTTGACATGTGTGGTGTCACATGATTTTACCTGATGACATCATATTTCATGGATAAGACCTTAAAGGGCCTTTCTGTCTCTTTTCTCTGTCTCTCTCTCCCTTCTTCTCTACCTCTATTTCCTGGGTATGATCATAAACTGCCTCCCTCTCAGCTCTCCCGCCCTTGAACGTCTCATTGGACCTTTATCGGTCGGAAATCTGATTTTGAGAAATTGGCTCTATTAAAAAATGTTCATTAATGTATGAGGCCATCGTCCTGTTACTAAAAAGTCTTTAATCAAGTTATCAATAAGAGAAGTCTCTGTATAAGTGTGCTTCTGGACACTTTTAAAAGGATCTGGTACACAACAAATTTTCATGTACGGTTGTCACCGACGTCTCCTCTGCCCGTCCGGCCAGCCGAGGCCCTAGACAGAGTTTCCGTCCCCATATCCTCCCGCACCCCGGAGCGGGGACGGACAGTTAACCCTTATAAAATCACGGGAATCTGACCACAGGGTCAACATGGCTACATGCATGCGGAGGCTGCCAGTGCCTCTAATCGGCATACAAAAACGTGGATTTAAAGGGCACGGCATGGACGGACATAGTAAGTTAAGCTCATTTCACTTTTATTGATATTCATTAAAGACTTGGTGAAGGTGTGGGGGTGCACCGTTGTGCCCCAAAAAAGTCCGGGGTGATTTGGTCTTTAAATGATAGGCCTCGCTGGGAAGTCGAGGCCTACTATAGGCTACCGAGGCCCCCGCCAGACCTCGTCTCTGACCGACAGGGAGCCCGTCTCACTCTCATCTCTTGGCCATATGGAGTGGAGGCGGGTTGGGTAGTCAACACTACAGTAAATCCATGCTACAAGTGTCAACGCTACGGACACTACGCTCGCGATTGTCGCGAGGATCAAGATCGCTGCTACAAGTGTAATGAACTTGGCCATATAGCTAAGGATTGTCCTAAGGAGATTGATGCAGGTATGTTGCAGTCCAGAGGCCGCAACTTTGGAGGATCTCTTTCAGGAACCTGCTACAACTGTGGCAAACCAGGCCACATGCAGAAAGAATGTCCTGATGCTGATAACAAGTCCTGCTACAACTTATTAATAGAGGATATCTTTAATCGTAATTTTGACATCATCATATTCACAGAGAGTTGGCTAAAAATGGAACTGCACGATGATCTTATCTCGCCCGAAGAATATAACCTGATCCGATTAGATAGAAGGATTGCAACGAGAGGTGGCGGTATATGTTGCTATGTAAGAAAAGACTTTGAGCTATATACCAAAGAAGACTGCTGTGTCTCTGATTCAAATTGTGAGGCAATTGGCTTTACTGTTAAAAGGTTAAATAACCCGACCTACTCGGTTATTAGCAGTTACCTCCTGATTGCAATGTGAAAAGTTATTTTGATTCTCTTCGGCAGGTGACAGATAATACACTAGCGATGCTTCCACGAGGGAGTGATCATGTATTTGTATGTGGAGATCTGAATATAGATCTACTTGATTCAAATAACGCCAAATTTAAATCCCTGATAAACTTCTGTAATGATTACTCATTAACTCGTTATATGAATGTAATAACAAGATTCGGTCTTGCAAAAAATAGTATTCTTGATATATTTCTATCGCACACGTCTATTGATTATACAACAGGAACTATAAGTTGCAATCTCTCTGATCACCAGCCCACTTTTATATTAGTAAAAAGAAAAAGTAAACAAAAAGAAAAGTTGAGCTTCTCTGGGAGAAATTATGAAAATCATTCGGTGGAAGGACTG
This sequence comes from Sthenelais limicola, assembly GCA_942159475.1. NCBI lineage: Eukaryota > Metazoa > Annelida > Polychaeta > Phyllodocida > Sigalionidae > Sthenelais > Sthenelais limicola. The sequence goes on along the minus strand of OW804096.1, from coordinate 105,835,704 downwards.
AAGAATCTATTAAATAATTATGAAACAGCATTTCTGGACCATGAACACAGTAGTTTTTCCAGACAAAAGGGTAGCTAACTAAGTCAAGTTTCTCTCAGACGAATTACAGGTCGCCACTTACAGGGAAAACGTTAAAAAGAAGGCCATAAGTATGGGGAGTGTCTATATGGGGAGTGGACGCTGATGGGTTGGGTGATGTCACTAATTTTAGAGAGGGGCTTATCCGCCCACAGAGGGCGGGTCGGTCACATCTCGTCAAGATCTTACCTCTAATATAAATGTGTCTAGCTGAGAACGCATGGTAATCCAACGGCTGTCACATGTATGTCATGGGGATTCAGACTCAGGTTTCATTTGAAAATACACAGAACACTTAACAACTGTTCAATCAATGTTTATTTATTGTTTGTGAACATTCACTTTTCTCCTCACCAACACAAACGGTAAACAAACGGGGGAAACGTTACATGAACATTTGCAAACGCACAGAACGCCAAACAACTGATCAACAAACGTTTATCCGCTGTGCGTGACCGTTCGCTTCTCCCTGGGAAGAGCTATAATTATCCACAGCATACGGCAGCATTTGAGTTGGCACCTTCCCTATATGATGAACTTTCCTGATTTCTAGCGCTTTCTCTACTAGAATATCGAAGGAAAGCTCCAAAATGGCCGAATTTGATGGAACAGAAGCCTCATCAAGGCTTGCCGGAAGTGAGGGGAGGCCATCTAGGATGTTTACGTCATTAGACTTGCCCTCCTCCATAGGAGAGTTCCAGCCAACCAAAGGAGGTGCACAACTCGCACACATTGCCTGTGTGGGTGGCGTCATTGCAGAAGGCGCAGACATGGCGACGGGAGCATGGTATCTTGCATTTCTTTGAGTGAGAAGGATAATTATATATCCAACAAATGTCATCGGCCCGATTTCTTAAGCCAAATAAAGGATCGTATTTACCATCAGTTGAGATACAACGATAAGCCAGTCTAGCTCTGAAGCGGCCATTGCCCCAGACACTTGCTGCTCTCATAGGGTTTCTCATTTGGTGGAAAGATTTCATGTTTTCCGGGCTGAAGTATGTTATGGCTAGTGCTGGGTCCACCTGCACCCAGTCATGCAGGTCTCCTTTCACGACACTATCTGTGATGGCCCGTTCATAACGTATCACCACCTGCTTGACAAACTCTTTCCCCATAGCTTTCTTCGACAGAAAGGCAATACGGTGGCTGTATCCTCTAGCATCTACCCCATAAGATAGCAAATAGTTCATTACAGAGATGAAACCATACAACAATTCATGAATAGAGAGCTCAATCTTCATGCTTTTTCTCCAAAACGATGTGGGCCTCAGGACGCAGCTTGTCCAGGTCTTGCACACGGCTCAGATCCGCCGCTGATGAACATGGTGTCATGGCCGCCCCACCCGGCGAGAAGTACTCCAACGTGTCGGCGTTCAAGCCTATATACCTCTGACTCAAGCGCAGCAGCATCCACCTCCAGCTTTAGCTTCTCCATTTTATGCCTCCGTACATAAGGTCCTCAAGCCATTTGTTGTGATCATCGGTCCCTTTCGCCACCTCAGTCGAGTCCAGCTTCAGATCTTTCACCACCTCGTCTAGCGATTTAATCACAGGGCTTTTCAGCTTCAGCTTGGAACAAGCTGGTCTTGGATGCAGACGTCCACACATGGTACAATTAATCCCCGACATGATGAGCTAAAGTGAATTTTTTTTCTCTCCACGAAAGTCTTAGTCAAAGTTTCTGCAGTTGCCGACTGACATGAGACGCCGACGTGCTGGTAACCTTAATTGGTTGTCAATAATGTCACATCCAGCTGGTCCCGCTTCCTTCTGACTTATACAAGTATTCGCCGAATACTCACCATTTGTCTACCTCCTATATTTTATTTTTTTTAACAAATTTTATTGGTCAAAGTTTTACATCAGATGCAATAATTCTCATTTGCCAATTGAAAACTCTCTTAATCAATTACATACATTCGTTTAACATTTAATTCTTTGATTCTGCTGGTGAGTTTTACTTCATTACATTAATCCGTCATTTATGTCTTCGTTTTATAATTATCTAATTTCTACGAGCGTACAATTTATTTTACTCTATTATAGTTGTCGTATCATACCTCCTTTGTGGGATAATTTCCCAGCAATAGTGCTATGATTTCTTATGTAATGATAATAAATATATTCTTAGTAATCACATCACATCCATTCTACATTTTTTTGTGGCCTTCTAAAAACAATACATACATATAGTTCGCAGATAAAATGCTTTCAGTAGTTTACACCTTCTTGTAATTTAATAATTACCTCTTATCAGTTGTCTATATTTCTTGTACAGTATTAGCTACATGCGGTTAGTCTCGCCAGAGCTCAGTATCTTTCAGAAATCGTTTCAGACTATCCCAAGTTTTACTTTTATTAGCAGGGCTTAATTTATTCCATTTTTGGGGACGCTGTACATGTGGAGAACGATTGAATTTCTCCGACCTTGCTAGGGGTTGAATTAGGTTTATTCCTCTAGCTAGTCTTGTTTCCCTTGGCATAATTTGAGTTCGTTCTGGCAATTCTTTCATTAAATACATTAATCCCTGTACCGCTATATCACCTCTTTTTTGCAAAGTATCTATACAGAGTTCGCTTCGCATATCATGTATAGTCATTTCATTATTATTCCTAAAGACTGTTCTTACTGCCCTATTTAAGACACTGCAGTTTCGAGATAGTTCTTATGTTCGCTAAGTTGTACAGAATAATACCGTACTCGGCAAGTGACAATATGTGTGACTTTACTATGGTGCAAGCCATTTTTTTGTTTAGACACGGTCTCAATCTTGCTAGACTATTCACTTTTTGTTGTATCGTCAGTCTCATCTTGGTAAAGTGAGATGTAAAATTTAGGTTTTCATCGATCTGATATCCCAAATATCTGACTACCTTTGCCTTTTTTATGGCATGACCATCGATATAGTTTTCTCCTATGTTGCCAAAATTTAGCTTTTTCAGCTTGTTTTTTGAGCCTAGGACCTGGAGTTGGCACTTATTGGAATTGATTTTCAATTTGTTTCTTGTCATCCAATTTGCAATATTCGTCGAAGCTATTTGCGATATAGTTATACAGTCCCGAATGTCCATACCCGTAACTGTAATAGCCGTATCGTCTGCATATATATTTAAGTTAATTTCGACGTCATCAGAGGGTAATTCCACATTTTCTATACATCTGGGTAAGTCATTGATATAAATTAAAAAAATTAATGGGCCTATAATGCTCCCCTGTGGTACGCCTCTGGTTATGGTGACTGGATCTGAAATATTTGTTCCCAATTTGGTTCTTTGCACTCTATCTGCCAGGTAATTTTGGACTATGTCGATGATGCTGGTATTTACATTGTAGTATCTTAATTTCTTCATCAGGATCACATGGTCAATACAGTTAAATGCCTTTGCCACGTCATAATATGTGCCTGTTGTTAATTTACCTGTATCGATCCCCTTTAAAACTGGTTCTAAAAATTCATATACTGATCTATTTGTTGAGTGATTTTTTCTAAACCCCCCCTGTTAATTAGCAAAAAACCTATTGAGTTCCATGTGATCCCTCAGAGCATGGCTTATGAAATGTTCTAACAATTTTGATGGAAGTGGTACTATTGCTATGAAACGTTGTTGCAGATTTCTGACGTTTGATGTTTTTGGAATTGGTGTGATAAAATATTCTAGAGGAATTGTTGCAGTTGAGATACATAATTTTAGTAATTTAGTTATCACTGCAGACAGATTTAGAAAGTATAGTTTCAAGGTTTGGGCATTTACCCAATCCCATCCACTATTTTTACTAACGTCAATTCCCATCAGAAATTTGATTACTTTGTCCTCGTTTATGGAAATTCTCGTGGAAATCATATTTTCAGGAATATTTCTCATATAGTCATTGTACCCCTCGTCATCTGCCATATCATTGCCACTCATTTGCTCAAAGATTGAATTCAGTGCGTTACAAGCTTCTCGTCCCTCAACAGTTCGCCCTTTGTTTACATAGGTCTCAGGTGTTTCAGGTTTCTTTTTTCCTAGGAGGCCATTTAACTTGTTCCAAAATTTCTTACTATTATTCGCACAGTTGTTTATCAGGTCACCTTTTACCTCACCTTGAGTTGCTTTTATTTTACCAAGCCAATTTTTTGGGATTGCTTCTGTAAGTTGCAGCCTTTCTAAGGTGAAATTCACATTGAATTTTTTATTTAGCTCGTTTAGCGTTAACAACCTTTTTTTCACAATAATATCAGCACAGCGGTAAACTTTTTTTGTTTTCAGCTCTTTGATTTTACCTGGGCATAGCCCTACTTGGTGTTTCTTTGTCTCTGTCTCTTTGATTCCCCCTCTCCCTGGATCTGTACTTCTTGCCAGGTTTTTGTTCCTGGATCATTGTGTGTTACACAATTTCAATACATCTCAGCATGAAATTTTATATAGGCTCAAACTTAAAACTAGGTCCTGGGTAAGACCTTAAAGTGCCTTTCTGTCTCTTTTCTCTGTCTCTCCCTTCTTCTCTATCTCTATTTCCTGGGTATGATCATAAACTGCCTCCTTCTCAGCTCTCCCGCCCTTGATATAACACTTAAAAGTGTTGATAAGGGCATAAAGCAACCAATCTCACTCACTCACTCACTCAAACTTAAAGCCGGAACACCATGGGTATATATGTATACATTTTCTAAGCAGGTAAATCATATATAACAATCCTGTATATTTATTTTATGTAATACTCATCTGATAAGGAAGAAGAGAGCTATTTTACATGCACTTTAATCATAGCAGACACCTTGCATGGTCAGCGCCATTGCTATAAGTCATGTGACTGGGAGTGACGTCACATACCCACAACATAAACAATAGCCTGCAGTGCCTGAATGGACACACTCCTATTTTCCTCAATTGATTTGAGCCATATTCATATGTAAATGAATGATGCACTATATAAAAAGGTTAGGCTGGGAAAATATATGCCATTGATAAATGCAGGGAAAGGTGTTAAAGCTACTAAGGGTCAAGACAGGGAGTGGAACTGTAAAAACAATCGCTGTCGCTGACGCCATATATAATATAGGGGTCGGCGCTAGTTTGCCGTATATATATTATTCAGTTTCAGGGTAGCAGTGGAGAGAGGGTGTACTTATAATCTATTTTTACGGCATATACTTCTCACTCTATATATATATTCTATATTCATGTACATATCAATGCCTGAAATAAACCTGTTCTACTAAGATCAGTGTTTGTTTTATGAGACAATCCTGCATATGTATTCAGACTGAGAGGGACAGTGACGTCATCAATAATTGTAATTTAACACCAGTGGCGCTGTTGCTCACCAATATGTCTGCCTCCTTGTAAGGGAGGAGGGGACTTCTTTTCTTATGGTTTTGTTGGTAAATAATGATAACGATCATTAAATATACTGCACAAGCACTCCTATGACTACAATGTTTCTGTTATTTGCAAAAAAAAATCTTTTGATTCCTATATTGTGTTTCGGCTTTAAAACAATTATACCTCCCTGTCTGACACTCACTGTCTCCCTCTGTCTCTCTCCCTATCAAGTTTTCACAATCCAGACTTCTTTCTCTCTTTCCCTTTTTATTTTCCTACCCCTATTGCTACTGCTTGCCTTTTCTGTGTTCCCATATTACCCAGTGTTTATTTTACTATTGCCTTGTGTATGTATAACTGACTCCAATAATAAGTAAGTTTTAGAGTGATTTATTCAAGTTCTTTCCACTAGGGGAAGAGAGTGACTTGTGAGTCACTCCAGGTGGAGCCACTGCTACCACAAGCTCTCCACACCTAAGTCCATGAACCTGGACCCTCGCTCCGCCTGAGAGTCCATACACTAGCACCCGGCCTTAGTAGCGTGACGTCACGCTGACTCACGGGTCAGGAATTTTCTTATTGGCTATCTATTTTTAGACACAGGTGCGCCAAGTGTGGCGGCCATTTTGCCGCCATGCATGGTGGGATAGCTATCTGGTACTCCTGCAAGTAGGCGGGTGTTAGTTGACAGACCCACCCTATGGATAGTGGGTCTGTGGAAGAGACTATCCACACCTTGGTCTTCAGCACCGCAGTATCTATCTTACATTGCCTTGCAACAGTGACGAATAACAGCATCTTTCAAGTTTCAAGTCTTTCAAAAGTTTCATTTGAGGCATGAACAGTAATAAGGGCACTCAGTTTTTTTGTTTTTGTTTGCAAAAACATTTAATTCAAGTGCTAGACGTCCGGCGGCAAAACCGCTTATGTAACACATAAGCAAATGCGATGTACCGAAACACGGTGAACGCCGCACCATAACTAGCTAGCCCATTCGCAGCTGAACGTCACAAAGTGTGTGTGTCTAAAAAACGTTATTGCATCGCTATGATTGACGTCATATGACGACGTCATATGACGACGTCACGTCCTATAAAAACGGGAGGTGGTGACATAGGCCTCACATGAAAATAACATTAATTTTTGTTTCTCATCTCCTGGATTTATTAATGCGTATATACTGTTCAAACTACAGGCTTGCTTAGAGGACATATAGGACTGAAGGCAGGCACTGGAAAAATCATTTCAAACGATTATTATATAGCCAGAAATAAATGGCAAATCTTGCTGCATCTCGCTGCATGGAAACAATATCAGACGTCATAAATGGGTGACAGCACGCACATGGGTATCAGAAGGAAAATCCTATTTATTCAATTTAAAGTACAATGATTACATTGATGTGATACCACAGGATACTAAGAGGCATTGGATATCTAACTTTGACAGCTTATTGTGTGAATATCAACGCAATATCTTTAATTATGAGACCTGAATGGGTTACCATTATGAACTGAAGTCGTCTGCATTGTGACGTAATGTTTTCCCACCATGTGTAATCTAATGAATACATGCTATTTTGTGTTGCCATGGCAATGGTATTATTTTAAACAATATCTTTTATGAAAAATGTAGTCAACATAGAAGATAATCCTGAAAGCAGATTTTGAATATGTAAAATAGTAAAAAAAATATAACTGTTTTTAGAATATAACATGCTCATAATGCCTGGAGGCATTATCCGTTTTTTCCCATGTATTGCAGGTAATGCCTGAAGGCATTATCCGTTTTTTTCCCATGTATTGCAGGTAATGCCTGAAGGCATTATTTTTTTTTTTTTTTTCATTTTATTTATCCAGGAGTTTATAAATGGGTAGTGGCATTTGCCAGCCCAAATTAATTAAGGATCAGGCTGGTAGCGTGATTTTCACCTCTGGCCTGTCATTTCACTTTCTCGTTTGGATAAGGATTTTAAGGAACAAAAGGTTCAAACGGTAGGTAATGGAATGTGATGGGATGAAATGGTAATTATACATATGAGTAATGATGAATTTGATCAGGTTACTATTACTAGGGTATGGGTTTGTAGGCTGCTCGGCCATTCTCGCACTTATTTTCCCACAAACGTATCCATCCAGGACCATGAATAGCCAGCAAAATAACAAAGCTATACCTTAGTCAAGTCACATTAAGCGAAATGCACATCAGTCAATCACAACTTTCGTTCATCTTTCGTTAACACTAGCGTGAATGGGGACTGCATATCGGCTGATCGGCTGATCGACTGACCAAAACACTACACTCACAGCGTCAGGGCCCGGATTCAAAAACGAAAGTCTATTAGATATCTTAAGACCGTCTTAGGCCAAGACCCTTTGGAAAGGACTTTAATTTTTCCAATTCATGAAGCCATATGCAACGATCCTGAGACCGTCTTCACTAAAGACCCTCCTTAAGACCCTCCTGGGTTCCTTTCCATCTCCTAGCTTTGAAATCCGTTGTTTTATTGGAAATCTTTTAAGGAGGAGGTTAGAAAAGGATGTTTTTTTCGGAAATCTTTTGAGAAGGAGGTTAGAAACCCAGGAGAACTTATTTCTTGGAAATCTTTTGTAATGGAGGTTAGAAAAGGAAAATTTTAGGCCTATTTTCGGCCAGTTAAAAAATTTATACAATTTTGTCAGAAAATTAACAGATTGCATCATGTTAATTAGGAATGTTGTAGGATCTCATTAGTAGCCTGTGTTTAATGTTCTATCCAGCAGCAAGGTCATAATTGACATAAAAGCCATTGTTATCATATGTCGCCATGTTTACATGGCCTTGACCTTGCAGTGACAAGGCTTGAGACCCTTAAAGACCGTCTTGAGTCCTCAAATTTAAGGACTCAAGAAGGTCTATAATTAAAGACGGTCTTAAGACCCTTGAAGGGTCTCAAGAAGCTTTTTGAATGCCAAAATTAAGACCGTCTTAATTTCAAGACCCTAGAAGGGTCTTAAGACGGTCTTTAATCAATGCTTAATTTCTTTTTGAATCCGGGCCCAGGAGTACGTAATGCATCGTCCCGCTTTACCTTCCCACACACCACCACCGAGTGCTCCTTCCGGTCAGACACTTCCGCCTTGCAGAAATAAAACAATGTGTGGTGACACTCACGCTTTCGGTTACATCCAGTTATGATACTCGTCGCAGGGAAACCCAAACTGCACAGGTAGAACGTTGGGATGATTACATTAAAAAGCTAACGAAATATAGATTTTTGTGATGTATGCAAAATGTCTGCAGTTCATGTTATGGAGGATCTATAACATGAAGTGCATACCTCGCCAAGCAAAACATCAGACAACCCTTCCTTCAGGGAACTTAGACTAGCCGGGCTCGGGAATCTCCGGCTCTTCACAGTTGTTTGTAACTTGTAATGCAGTGGGATGGCGGGCGCATATCGATATTGTCATTGAACAATTTATAAGGTTAACTTTGAAACAATTCCAGCCACTACAAGTCATAACAGGAAACAAATGAATCTAGCGGCTATACTCTGGATAAGGAGCAACAAATTACCGCCTTTCCAAAGGCGGTGTCACGGTATGTGTAGTCCATCGGTATGAACTGTCCAGGATATCCGGTTCTGAGGCTTAGGCCACGCCCCCGGACTAGCCAGTTAGAACCGTTTGCAACTGGTTGTCCGCCCGGTATGAACTGTCCGGGCAGGATGAATTTGAATTAAATTTACTGGCGGGATTAATTTAATTTTCATTGGGTGTCCGGTTGTGTGTAGATATCCCTCATGTAAAGACCGCTCCCGCTCCTATTTTACAGCTAGATGTGCGTAACAAAGACTGATCTATTAAAGTTGTTAGTTCAACATATTGTTCTCAGGTGGCGACTCACTCAGGTGTGCCAGCCAGCCAGCCTGACTGATGCCGGCTACACAGTTAATATCGTCGTTGATTTTGGGAATTCAGAGCTAAGATTTGGGATGTAGGTAGGCCTAGGGGTAATCCAGGGGCGTCGGAATCGGGGGGGGGGGGACATATCCCCCCTATTTTTGTAATTTGGGGTCTTTATGATACTCAAATGTCTATCTGTATCTCAATCTTTTCTGCAATATATGACCGATTTTCACGAATGGTAGGCATTTGGGTTTTTGAGCAATAACAGGGTAAAAATCATAACGGATTTAAATTTGATGACACTGGCTGGGTGTAACTAGGCCTAGTCAAAATCTGTTATGGGAACCCTATATACTTTCATGGCTCTATCATCAGAAATAAGGAAGTTACGGGCAAAAAACTAGTATTTTTTTAATGATATTCATATATTTGAGTAAAATTATTACTTTGAACTGTAATAATAAAAAATAGCAATATTTTGTCCATTCATTCCTTCTATGAATATTGAGCCTAAGTACTTGCCAATTGATTCTAACAATTTTTATGGTCATAAATTCAATATTTCTCTCTTAGCTATAGGGGCAACCTAGGGGAAGTTTATGCGTCATCGTATGTCACGTTTTTTATGAGCCTCTATCAACAACAAATATGAAGCCCTTATATAGATCTAAATCATCATCAAGTAGTGTTTGTCACATAATTTTATGAATACAGGTTAAAATTGCAGAAACACTTAGGATTAATAGCTAAAAAATCATCCAAATGCATGTCTGTTGATTGGGGAAGTTAAATGCATCATCGTACTTCACACTAATAACCTATCCTCACAACTTAGAGGCTAAAGAATAAAAATATTGTTCTGGATATTCAGTAGAAATGCAGGTTAGGCTAAGTCCCAAGCATTAAATTGACAGGTTTTTGTCATTTTCCTGGCTGTGGAGTATGTTTGACACAGTAAAACGTCACCGTATGTCACGCATCATCGTATGTCACGCTTAACTCTTAAGCCACTTAAAACAGGTAATAACTAGTTCAAATGAGTACAGTTTAACATATCAATTGATAGTCTTCATATAATGACTGATATCATATTTCATACCTTCTATATTTATAGGAAAAACTGAGAGGAAATACAATCTATTAGTTAAATTGTCAAAATCGTGAAAATCTGAAATTAAAAAAAATGCAAGAGTTTAGGATCATTGTACATTATATTATGTTCATCACAATGTATCAAATTACTATCGAAATCTGAATAAATAGGCCTGTTTTTAAAGGTAGAAAAAGAAAATCATTAAGATAAATCTACCACATGGATGAAATGCTACTTTAAGGATGATCGCGGGTATTTCTCAGTTGCCAAAAACGGCGGGGATTTTACGACATTGACCATGTTGATATTTTTTATTTTTTTTATCATTTCTTTGAATAGTGATGTTCAGTAGTAAAAAAGAAACACTTCTGACTTTTGAACAGATTAGTATATGTTTTTTTTCTTGTTTGTTATTGTTTTACGACACCGTAAGCCACCTTGTTTACATGAAATTCAAAGCTAGTCCAGCTCTCACTCACTGCACTGTCAAGTTCGGGGGCCTCCTGCTCCTAAAGTAATCTGGGGACCACCCGTTTTCTTGTTTTTTTCAGAAAGTATATCCCTTAAACTATGATATACTAAAAAATTAGCCAACTCTAATTACAATTTATGGTTTAAAATGGATAAAACGTTTCAAAAACGCCCTTTTCTCCATAGACGGCCATATTAAATTAATTAAATAACTTTTTTTTTTCAAATGGAAATAGCAAAAAATCTAGTCTGGGGACCCCCCCCCTTAAAAAAATTATATTTGAAATCAGCATGATTTGGAGTACAAAGTGTGAACAAATCAGGCTGATCTATTTACTTTGGGAAATACCCGCGGTCATCCTTAATGATTTTAATATTGAGCGTGATGTACGATGATGCAATTGGCTAAAATAATAATGTCCTTTATTCCGTCATTCACTGTGTGAATAGAAATCATGCCATTGCTTTAACTTTTGTATCATTACGAAGAAAACAAATTCCACTTTCAGGAAATGTATACTTTTCTCCCTTATTTGTGGCCCCAGTGTGCGTAAAAAATAGGCACAAATGTACGCAGCAAGACACGGAATGACGCGTGACGCGGGATGACAGCCTAAGAAAAAATGATGCTTCAATATAATAATTCCCACAAAAAAATATTAGGTAATAGCATATTCGAAAAACATATGTCCCTCATACATTTTGCTGAATTATTTATGCTCAAATGCGATTTGTTCCTTATTTATAGGCTTTTGAAATGCGTTCCCAGGATGACGCACATTGTACACAAAATTCAGTAACTCATATCTGTTTTGACATAGAAAACAAATGAGTTCGAAAATCTTTCTTATTTTCTTATTTTTCCATCCCATAGTACATTCAGTTTCATTTCTCTATTAGTTCTCTCTCCTACTATTCCCTATAGGCCTAATTCTCATCCAATACCTGGAATAAAACGTGATGCGTAATGACGCAGCCCCTTCACCAAATGATAAAACTAAGTAACCACATATATAATTAACTAGTGTGTATTGACTGGCCCAGCATGAATACACATATTAACTAGTGTGTATTGACTGAGACTGCATGAATACACATTCACTATGTATTGATTGTGGATTATGGACATAGTTCTACAGGGCTCAGATCGATAATTACTGACCTTTTATGGATGCACATAAAGAATTAAAGGACCTTAAACCCCCCAAATAAATACCTCCCCGCTCCCTCTGTCCTCCCCTAGCTGTCGTACACAGGGGAGGTATATACAGGTAAGAGGTAGGAGCCAGAACAATGACAGTATACATACGAATAATAGGCCTTATGACAATGTGAGTGAGGTTGGAATAATGATATTATCTAACTTATTAATCTGTATTAATGAATACACATTAATACAGAGAGATATTTAAATATGATATGATATAATGAGGTAATAATAACTATAGTTTATGGCAAAGTAAGTATAGTGCGGGGACTTCTCTCGGATGTGGAGGTGTGGGAGAAGGCATATTCCATTAATCCCTGTTAATCAGTTCACATCCCCAGACTTGCACAATTTTCAGCTTTTTAAAGCTTCGATTAATAATTATTCGATCTCTCAATCTTGGTCAAGGAATGCTATCCTTACACATTTCAATAGAATTTTAGCCCCATACCATAAACCATCAATGAAAATTCACCTTTTGAGGAATCGATTGTCGGTTTTTATATATACTCCTTGATTTTTCAAAAAAGGGGTCCTCGATGATCTTAGCCAGGTAAAATCTCCTCGTTTTAATAGAAAAAGAGTACTTTTTTTTTAGAGAAAAGTCCTTGAAAAGGGGCCGTTTGTTTGATTGTATGTATAACTTGACTGGTATTTTGTAAATAACTTGAAACTGTATCTAGGATATTTGTAAGTATACAATTACATTGTATCACTATAGTAGTGGATAACCTCAAGGGGAGGGACAGGGTAGTAAGGGGGAGGGACGGGAGAGGGAGAGGGAGGGACAGGGAGAGGTTTGTTAGAAAAGCTTTCGAAAATGTTTGAAACATAACTGATAATTGTATTCATTGTAGAATGCATATTCATGAGCAGATCATCAGGGTTTTCGCCAGCCTTTTGGAGTGTACCATAATTTGATTAGAAAATACTAATCTCATCTAGGGAAATATCCCCCCGCATCTCATCTTCATCATCAAATACCAGGAAATCGCTGATATTCAGACGATTCAGATGTATACATTTGGGTGTATATTTTCCGTGGTGGGAAAGAGATATGAGAGAGAGAGAGAAAAAAAGAGGGGGAGGTGAGAGGTGTAGGCAGACAAGGTGGGGGGGGGGCTACATATAAATAGAACAGATACATAGACTCAAATATTATTAAAAATAAATTGGGACATTGACACTAATATAAAGGAAAGGAGCGCTAAACTATGGAATAAAGCTACCCACTACCCAACGATCGACCCCTGCTGCCCTCTGGTGTGAAATACATTTACTACACTCCCCACACTAAACAATGACAACAAATACATGAAACCGGGAATCATAGGCGATTTTCATATGGTTTGGAAGTGCGCAGATAAGTAATTGTGCTTTTGCATCCTATATATGCTTCTTATGAGTATTGATGACACAGATCATGCTTCAATACTACATAATTCTTCAATAAAACTCAGCGTAAACTCAGTGTAATATTTCCAAGCCGGTCACTTCAGAATACCCAACCAGGGCGTGCCATATATGGAGAGCCGGTAGTGACGTCATTCTCATCAGGCTCCGCCCCATTCTCAAGCTCTGACCCGCTATTGGTCAGAATCGACTTCCTGGACAGTTCATACTGATGGACTACCTATACCGTGACAGCGGCAGCCAACCTATTTCCCATCCATCTGTTGCCCCAGGCCTTTTCGGTTAAAACCTTGACTTAAACAGATCCCAAACAGATCCACCTGTTTTCATAGTAAACATACTGATATTCTACTTTCTTACCCAGCAATGGCAACTATATTAAGTTCGCTCAATTTTTTTTTTTAAACATATTTTATTTCGAAAGACAATTCCATAAAGGATGGAAAGGCATTTGTATCCATATAGATACAGTAGCATATTAGGTCATGCTATTGCTAACTTGCATCAGTTAGTTGCTAATCTGCAATTCAGCTTTTCGAAGTGGCACCCTAGTGCACACGAACTAGCGCTACATCGCTGCAGACTAGGCCCACTGCATGCTAACTTGCATTGAACAAGCTGCACGTTGGGGCTCAGCATTTCTACTTAGCATTCTGGCCCCTCTTGCCCCAGTCAAAACAAACAGATAAACCACGCCTCATATTGTCTATCAGTCAAAACAAACAGATAAACCACGCCTCCTAAGCCCCGCCCATAAGGGGGTATAGCTCCCTGATAAAATAAATTCTGCCAGTAAATATATGCTTTTACTTGGAGAATAAATCAGTTAATAATATCGTGGCTCCTAATACTCGTGGCTCCTATGCACTTTAGGGACCCAGATACTAAATTTGTCTGATATTTTCTCAACATACAACATGTAGACATCTACACTTAAGATATGATTATATACTAAGTACTATGGGCAACGAAAAATGTTTGATAGCATAAGATTATAGAGAAAGAGGCAAAACTTTTACCTTGGAGAAAGGTATGTGATTAGTTTAGGCAGTAAGATAACTAAATCAGTACTGGCATGACATATGGCTTATTGGAAATTGAAATTAACATGCATAGGGGAGATTGAGTGGGTCAGTATTCAAGCATATTGTATTATTATTTTGCATAAAATGGTATGATTAATGTTAAATATTTTCAGATAAAACGCTAGGCTACCTACTGAATACTAGTAGATTGATATCAAGGGAACACATAAAGAACAACTGTTTAACTTAATGTAACAATACTAATTGTTTGTCTTTGAATGTTTGGCCCTAATTGAAATAAGATAATACTCCATGATGAATATTACCATATTATCTTCTTTCATCTTCCACTCTCTGGAAGCTGCCCCGCCCCGCCCATTTTCCCATTTCGTATGCAATCTCAATGGCTAGACTACTCTCCATTATTATTCCTATTTCGTATGCAATTCCAATGACTAATAAACATTATTCCTATTTCGTATGCAATTCAAATGACTAATCTGTAAACCTTATCCACAAATACTATCCAATTCGAATGACTTACACATCTATTCATTCCCTAAACATTCCCAGACAAATTGTTTTATTGCCTTTCATCAAAGTCACACACTTATATAACACACTTATATAACACTAACAGGGCGTCCCACCCCTTAAGAGTACACACAGGGAAGGGGTGAGGTTGGAAGGAGATGTCTATATATGGGTGGGGCTAATATTGTAATGAGTGTTTGTTGTGACTGGAAAAAGGAGTGTAAACATTTGGATGCATTGCAAGTTAGCAGTGTGTCGAACTGGGAAGTAATGAAATGCAGACTGGCATGATGTCTTGCAAAGTAGGCAGTCAGTCTGACAAAGTGGGGCCTAGATCGAAGAGAAGTAGGAAAAGAAAAATGCAAGTTTGCAGAAGCAAAATGCAAGTTAGGAATGGGCTGGATGTAAAATTGGTGAGAATTGGGAAAGTTCTAAAATGTTTTCAAAATGAGGAGTAGGACAGAACATGTTAGGACCTATTTCGATGCAGATTAGAAAAAAAAAATCCTATTTCGTATGCAATTCCTATGACCATTTCAAAGGTTTTTTGCAAACTTGCACTCTACATCTCCGAATTGAGGGGGGAATCTATATGGATACAAATGCCTTTCCATAATAAAGGTTTTGTTAAAAGAAATAATGCATCTATGGCTTACAAAGGCTTATCGGTAATTTCCAATACAAATCCTATGGCCAGAAATTCTGGTTGTGGTGCCGCCATTTGTAGCCCAAGGGCACATGGAACAGCCGCTGCTGCTCTGAGCCAATCAGATGAGATCACTGGCAATGACGTCATATAGCGGCAGACTGGGGAAGCCTGTCACGGATCTCTGATCAGAAAAACAAAGCTTTTGCACTTAAAAAATCCGGGATTATCATTTATTCCATTAAAAAGGTAACGAAATATAGAATCTTCTGCTAAAATCTAAATGTCTACAGCCTTCCTGCAAGACTGGATGCAGACCTCAGAGTCGCACGGCAAAACGCCTGACTACTTGTATGCTGAACGACTAGAAATAGTTTAGTAGCCGGGAAATTCCCGGCTGGTTTGCGAGGGCTGTTTTTGCGACGATCCTTTATTTTTAAATATAAAAACAATATTAGGCGTTCAGATCTGCTGAAATATAACAATTCGCTTCCTCCTAAATAAATATAGCCCTCTCGTAGCGGTAACTTTCTGGACTGCCATCTTGGCTCATACAATGCTAAAAAGGTCTGCAATGGATGGGGCACTCAGTTAGATAGAAGTTGAAAGAGGAAGATGGCCGAAGAGGAAATAAGGAGAGATGACTACCCGAGGATGACTATGTGGGTCATAACGACCTACTAGCATACCCATAGTCTGGCGGGTTATAACTCTTATAATTATATTTATTTACATACTTTTATACTACCCAAATGTAGGCACCCTGTGATTTTAATGGCAATAATTATTGGCAAAATAATGGCAATAAAAATAATATTTCCTATATTTTTCCCAAAAAAACGTTTAGCAAATTGTCAAGTAGACAAAACTGGCTCTACAATCCAAGTGCCGAAAGCACTTGTCCAAGCTACTATAATAAGTCAGCAAACAAACCTACCCCGGAAGCCCCGGGGATAGATTTTGCTCATATTAATTATAGACGCCTCATAGGCTGTGTTGTGTTAGTCTTCCTTGTGTGTGTGTGTTGGGGGGGGGGGGGGGGGGGGGGGGCTGGACGGTTCAATGCCAGAACTCTATATTTAAGAGCCCAGCCTGCAGCCTGCTACGCTATTAATTATCGTTACATACCCGGCCGGGAAGGGTTGGGGGCAAGGGGACGAACATTTTGTCTAAGATTTAAGATTTGTTTAAGCACTTTGACAATTCATTCAATCTCAACAGCTTTCTCATCTGAAAGCATTTATTGTCGATTACTGCCCCCCCCCCCCCCCCCCGACACACACGTACAGACAAAGGTTCTTGTTGGCTTTCAGCGTCACGTGACAATTTATGTTTATTTTCTATGATATTGAATTGTTCGCAGTTTTAGGATCATTATGAAGGAAGAGCGAGGATCTTGAGCCTGTTAATTTATTTTATTTTACACACCTGATTGTATTATCGTGACTAAACATATTGATAATGATAAGCTTAGATGTCATAGGGAAATTATCCACATGGAAATGTGTTATTCGACAGCATAATGAATGCAAAAATGTATAACAATGGTCTATCAGAAAAACATTTCCCTTAAGTGTACGCCTCAATTGGGAGTCGAAGAAGATATAAATTATTCATATGAATACACAGATCATCAAACATGAAATAAAATTACTATAATACATTGGGGGTTATACCCATTCGTCCGCCATACTTTCAAAACACAATGTAGTTTTGCAATTAAATCTGGTTTCACACATTACATTACGGTACGTCATCTGTTCTATTTCTATTTAGGCCTAATTACATAAAAAATGATCGATACGCAAACGTGTCAAGATATTTGAATATTTTTCCTATCCTTGCTAAGTGACTCGGTTGACGAACCCATGCTTATGCTGTGAGGGCAGAAACGTATATCAGTCTTTCCCAACGTACCCTTTAATCTGAAAACAAAGATCCAAATATTCGTCACTTAGACAATCTTCAATACAGAAATATGGTAGGCAGAAAATCTTACTTCCATTAAAGAATTGATCAAATCTAATGCCTCAATAAATCATTTCTTTACACTGTATTGGTAGAGAGCAAAATGGGTAATATACGATCGAGTGCCTCACGGAAATCCACTAAAATTTCACGCAAACATTTTTTGAAGGAATGCATGGAAAACGTAGTGGTCATATGTAACACATTGTTGATTTGATAAGTTGGGAGTAAGTGATATAGTGAAGGAAGGCTTGGGAAATTAAGATTTGATTTAATATATGTAGGCCTATAGAGAAAATTAGATCAGGCTAATTACCGTAATATTTTTAGGTAAAATTGATGAGATTGTAAATTGATAAAAATTAATGGTTTTTGATTGATTCGATAAAATGTGATTTTATGAGAATAATTAGTTAGTAATTGATGGGAATTAGATGTAGGTGTGTGGGTTAAAAGGTTAGTGTTGCATAGTGTGAGCGCGATGTGAATGAAGCGAGGTGGCTTGCCGGCGCTCAAGGGAGCTTGGTCCGTAAAGGTGGGAGGGGCGGGTATGATGTAGTTCCGAGAAGTGGTTGGGTGAGTTTTCAACAATGCCCACGCATTACCCAAATGGCAATGCTATACGTTTGCAATATATACAAACATTACAAGGTTTTATTTTGTTGATTGTCTATTTAAATCCAGTAAAGAACAGTTTATTTTAAATACTTAAGGATACCTGGAAATTTTGTTTTAAAACATTGGAATGAAATGCCGAAGATATTATATCTGTTAGTGCTTAACGAATATAAATATAGGCTACTAAGCAAATCAGTATCGTTCCCATTCTTGCTGTTCTGAGTTTAATATATAAAGTGCTGATTTAACCGCAGTAGGAAGCTTAGCTAATGATAACGAAAATGCCATCGATGCCTGCTCAAATGTTCCGATCTGTAATACTTGTTCAGCACAAGTTTTTAATATTTTTTTTATCCCTGTAACAATAGTTTTCGCGGGAGGCCAGTAGAACAAAAGCTTGTCTGAGACTAATGGTAGAAGTTCTTCTTTTATTTCCTACTATTCGATTGTTGATAATCAGATAACTCGTATGTAGATTGATTTTTCAATCAGATATTTAAGATCAATTTATCACCATCCATGGAAAATGAATCTCATGCGGTCGGGTGTATTTATCAGTGTTAGGACGTGTGAGATGAAACTTACTCTCCTACCTCTTGGATCTCGACTCCTGTCATCAGAAGAAATAGACAGTGTGGAGGGATCGGGTATTCTCAGGCCTGATGACGTGAAGAGCCAATTGCACGGCATCTCGGTGGCGGCACCCCTTTTCCTCAGCTTGGGGTTTGATCTAAAAATTATGGCAAGAGTAAATTACTATTCCAAAGATTTCAAATAGATGGGGGTCATTCACTGTCCATTCCATCGTTTTTTAGCAGGCATTCCGAATGAAATACACACCTGGTTGCCGACCAAGTTCTCGTCATCTGATATGGCGATTGGCTGGTCTGGGATGTGGGATTACTAATCCACAAATATTGCACAGGACCACCTCGGGGACCACCTTTCTCAGCATTTTCATGGTCCGGGATCAAGATGAGGATCATTGATGTGTCCCACCAATTTGAAAATTACATAATATTGGTACGAACGGACTGTTTGTTTCAAAAGGCAATACATCAGGACTACAAAGGACTATTGTTCAAGGATAAGTGCACTTCCTAAGTTCCAGCAGACGGTGCATTAATTTCATCCCATTCCGCTTGCGGCATGTCATCACAGGAACTTTCATTTCCTCAATGACCCAGTGGTGGCAGCACCTGAGTCATGCCCATGGGCGGATCTGGAAAACTTTCCTTAAAGCCAGCATCTCTACCTCTACGTATGTTACTTTAACTTTTAAACCTTTAATTATGTGTGTGTTGGGGAATTGATTTATTAAAAGGTCAATTGTAGGTAATAAAACACCTTCTAAAAAATTATCTGAATACTGTATGGTAGGTGACCCAATACCAAACAAGCCAAAAACTTAAATAATACCTCACTTTAACGCATTAAAAGTAAGTGACTAATGTTCAGCCAAGTTTAACAGGAAAGATGAAAAAGGTATTAGAAATTCCTTATACAACTAAATGCAACCACAACCCGCGGCATGTATCATGCAGTGAACTCTCGATGAAAAGAAATCAAGACCACATGATCGCTTCGCCTGACAGAGAAATCAGTCTTAACAGACTGAAGAAGCACTCGACATAAACATTTTATTTCAATACATTTTAATCCTTTTTGTCAATATCATTCATGTACATAAACTGCGACCGCAGGCGACTTCGGGGGGAACTTCATACACAGACTTCCTTTTTATTTACAGATATACAAACAAACGTTTACATATTGGCCCAACTTGGATAATAATCTGTCATATACAAACTCCGCCCATTTCGCCCTCGTCGGCGGAATTCGGTAGCTGTATTGTCATTCGCCGAACTCGAGTGGGTGAATGAACTCCTTATAAATACATGAAACTTATAAGGCCCAAATCAGGCACATCACACACAATACTCTCTATACAAAACATATAAGAACATATATATGAATTTCATATGGGTTAGACCAGGGCATCCACACAATTTTCCCATGGACGAGCGGCAATATATCTCACACGATCTGAGAAATTCAGCCCCACGGCATTTAAAAGAATGCTATCATTTGAGCACATATCCTTTGAATACATCCTTATACTTAATATTCATAAAACCCCTATACATAGGGAATGACTTAAGATGTCTAAAAGTTCTGCAGCGGTGCTACCCCATTCAAAGCAATAAATAGATTTCTCCTCCTTCGCCCATCTCTAAAATAATGTATTTTATAGCTTCATACATACGCAGCTCTGCATACGGAAACTTCGCGTGACGCAGAAAGCTTTCAAAGGCGTTTGAATAACAAAGTGTACCAAAATGTTATACCCAAATTGTTTACATATTACCGATTACCTGAGACGATATGCAGGAAAAAGTATATTGCTGTTGTTGTTTTTCTTTACATCTAGCGATCTACTAATGCCGTAAATCCCTTTGGTACGATATTTTGCCTTTAACCCTGTGATTGATCTTGTGATAAAAAGTATACGATAATAAAACAAAATAATCTTTCTGTAAAATCTTAATTCGTTCGCACCTGCACGCATTTACCTGTGACACTCTGGGCATATTCAAAACAGTACTTGGCTAAATAATGAGTCTATGTTCCCATCGAACATTAAATATCCAGTTTATATACAGTCTTTACATATATGTTTTCAGTTATATACAGTGATTTTCATTCTGCCGCTCTCATAAAAATAGATAATTATCTGTTTCATTTACAACTGTCATCAGTAGGCCCTCCTTCCAGTTTGATTTTATCACATCATCCCGTATCGTTCCTATTATAACGAAATGCACACAAGGTCGGTAAGCTACTGAATGAGCATCATCAACGAACCACCTTTTCCCCCAAGTCATGCTTCGCGGCATTTAAACCCTTTCGCTGACTGAAAGCTATGATTATAGTGTGGTCCTACTATTAGCTTCAAAGATAGCATGGTGCACAGTTCAAGTGATAGTATTATGACCACTAAATGGCGTTAACATCGCACTTTTCCAATCTCGCAAATAACGTACTCTCGTTATTGGTAGGTAAATCTATTATTTCGCTACTAATACTTGGCACTTCAATCGACTAAACCTGTACAAGTCTGCCAACATGCCTCCTACGATTATGCAACCTCCCATTTCCCACCCAAACTGTTTCATTATTGATGACTAAAAGTTGTAAGCCTTTTCCCGCAGATCAGACCCCGTTACCCTTCAACCGACTTACATTTCATCTTTCCCTCTAAACTTGGTAGATTCGTGATTTTTTCAGTTCTCGGTTTTTCTTAATAATTTTCTTTTTTAACTTGCCACACGGAATGGCAATCATAATTACATTAATAATATTCCATAGCAGAATTTTGGGGGTTACTGACTTTGCTGTTATATCTGTTAACGCTAAACAGTCTAATGTAAAATGAAGATGGCACGGGCGAAGCACTCGATGAATGACAAGAACTTAGAATTCGCGTGGGACAGTTCCAAACAACAATTTCAACAACGTTCATATCCGAACTGAACTCTTAACCCTTAAACCATGCAGGGAACCCCATCAACTTCAGATAACATAAACTTCCTACATCTATCCATGTCACTATCCATGGGACTGGATAGAACTATAACAATTTTCTTTGGTTTAATTTGACATTTCACAGACTCATATCAAATGCGCATGGGTCCCTTCACATAAACTCTTACCCAAGCCGAACAAGTACAGAATTATCCCTATAACATTTGAACTATTGTTAGTAATGCAACGAATGAGCTTATCAGTAGTTAGAAGAGTCCTGAACTCCCGTCTACCACCAATATTTCCCACCAAAGCTCATGTATCGTTGATATAGGTCCAAGAATCATAGGATAACTCCGGGGCAAGTGTGGATAAGAGCGTATCAGGTCGGAATGGGGGGCCAAGTCTGTCAGATACACTGGTGTACCTAGACGGTAATTGTCATGACGGGGAGGAGGAGGAAGAGGGACCAGAGGAGAACGTACTGTGGTTTCTGTCTCTCATACTGAGGTTTTCTGGGACAATACTACAGGAGGCGGAGCTACTTGTGGAGGGGTGCGTCATCGAATAAGGGTAAGGGGGGTAGACATGATTCCCAAAACCTCGGCCCACCCCGCTGGTCATTAGCGATAAGAACTCCTCGAACTCTGTATCAGATATTGGTTCTAGACTGGAGCCTCCCAGATGCGGGAGGTAGGAAGATGGGGGAGGGGTTGGATTGTGTTGTAGGGAGTTGGGGTTGGAGTGAGCGGGCGGGGGTTGAGGTAGATGCCCGGGTGGCGTGGTGTGTGGTCGGGGGGAAATACGGGCATGGGGCGACAAGTGAGCTCTCTTGGGTGACGAGTAGGGGGAATGATATGGGGACCGTGGAAGAGGGTTAGGGGTGCGCGGTAAGGAGGGTGGGGTGGATACATGGCTAATGTGTGGGGGAGTGTCTAAACTGATGACAGGCGGACTAACACACCCGGAGTTACTTGACGGGCCGCTGCCATCCCTGGATCTGGATCCTGCACGCTCCGCTATCGAGTTTCCCCCAGTTATTGGGCTGATGATCTTAAGATCTTCAGAGTCGTGGTTGGAGGAGGTGGGGGTCGCTGTTACAATACTGCTGTCTGATGTGGAGGAAGATGTGTCGCTGGAACACGTGGAGGTGTTGATGACAGCCATGTCGTCTTCATCATCCGTCTCAGTCAAGTCAATGACGTCAGGTTCAGATTTCTTCGGCGAATCTTAACATAAAGGAAAGAAGAAATTACTAATGAAAATCATTGTAACGAAGTATTGATTCAAAGAAAAGACCCAGAGAAAATACGAATACAAGAACACTACAGTTCAAAGACAGATTTCAAAATTAATACTATTTGAACAACTTCATATTTTAATCCAGAACTCACCACCAATTGTTTGTATTACTGGAAGGGATGCTTTCTCCTGTGTGTCCTTGGGCTTCATAGGTTGCCAGCTTCCATCGTCTAATAGCTCGATTTCTAGTGTTTCGCTAACCTGGTTTACAATTTCTGTGAATAGCCTGTGCAAAAAAATATTTGTATGGATTACAAATAAAGCATCAGTTTCCAGTCAGTCAGACGGTGATAATATTATACGTAATACTGCTGGTATGTACAAAATAAAATTAACAACAGAATTGCATGAAGAAAAGACACAAGACACAGCTCATATAATATGTAGAAAGTGAACTGCAACGTAAAATATAAATCATCCATTTACCCATCAATACTCAATTTGTCAAACTCAGCCGATTGATCGCAGACTGGACAAGTCCACGAGGGTTTTTTTTCATTCATTTGCAGATATGTGTTTGCATCAAAACACTGGAGATGCGTACAAGTGATAGCTCGACAAGGGATACCCATTCTCATTTTTCCAAGCTGAAGAGTATAAAAATACAAGGAGTGAACTTTATAGGATGAGCACGTTTATTTTTGGTTAATCGACTAAAGACTTCAGTAAAACTGAAGCAAAAAGTTGGGCATGAAAGGTGTTTAAAGGTTTATCGTTTAACAGCTATTTTTAACAGAAATAATCAAATACTACCAAACTTATGAATGAAATTTCTCAAAGAGAAAAACATTTTTGACTCTTGATATTGCAGACAAACAATCTCAAGATACTTTTGTATCTACTGACTAGTTCCTGAACAATAATATCAAGGTTATAATATGGAAATAAATAATTTAAAAAAATGTAATGACAGCCATAATGTTCGTTGTTATAGCCTAGGCCTATGTGAATCGAACCTTGCAATAATTACAGAATATTACAGATTCTAAGTTTATGTATAATCAAATCAACAGATATCCCATTAAATAGGCTTTGTCTTCGTCATAGGAGCAATTTACACATCAATTTGCGGTGCTTGGAAGAGGAATTATGAGGCGGACGGTAAGGTGGTTTTGTTGGCGGACCTTGTTGCTGCAAACGCGGTGGCGGGCCTTGCTGCCCGCACGATGGACCTTGCTGCCTGCGCGATGGACCCTTATGCCATGGATCATTAGAGCCCCTATGCTCGTGGAGACGTTCTCAAGGCAAACACAACTGACATAGGCTTGGAAATCGAATGAAACAAAGCATATTGATTGAAATCCAACCAACCTCTTTATTTGTATTATCAAAACCAGCATATCTTTTACGGTTCCACCGATCGCACATGCTTCGAGCGAACGTGGTGCGGCCGCCATGTTTGTCTTTGACTTTAGCACATGCTCTTGACTAAGACATCTAGTTGATTTCTTTTTGTGATATGGAAGTTGAAATGCTTCGATAAAGCTTTAATTATCGATTGTCTGACCAAAATGATAACAGAAATCCTTTAATAATACATGTATTAGGGCCCATATTTGGTGAGGATTCTGAAAACGCATCATCTATTTGTTAATCGACATGAAAACGTGCCATGCGTGGAGGCTAAAATCACGCATGCGCGCCCACGAGTGAGGGCGGGAAGAGCTTCCACGGCCCACAACGTGGGTGCTGAGATCTGAGCCAATCAGGATTGCGCGGTGCGATTAGGGTTCACGGACCAGTTCATGGACTCGGTTGCTTTACGCCCTGTTTTGAAACCATACTTTTTGTATATTTGTTCCTATCAAAGCGGGAGAGGAAACACGCTAACAGGATACAATATCCTGCTCTTTTCGAATATTAGCAATGTTTGAGTGCATTCTACTGATTTTACAGAGCTCTGAGTCTCAGATCGAAAGTTACTCACTTTGGACTGATGCACTCCGAACATTACTGACTTTTAAGACAGTAAATATTAAAAAAAAAATATAAAAAAATTACAGATTTTTTACTGATCGCGGAAGTAAAACATACACAAAAAAAAGGTAGAATACTTACTGGACACAATAAAGAAACTCTGAGACTAGTTGTAGCAATTTCACTGTCTGGATCGTGAGCCAGTTTTTCCTTAACTGAAAGAAAAAGTAACAATGGTTTCATTCTTAGGAACGTGTTATGTCCTACATTACAAATTGGGACCATACGATTTAATAATAATCCTGGATTGGTCCTAGAGAAAATATACTATCGAAATACGAAACAAATCTTGTTAATGACGATCAAACTATTTTCGGAATGGAAAAAAGTCAACTAACTGAGAGCACGTGTGTGGTCTGGATGTCTCACGCCTTTGGCTTTTAATCTTTGTAGCAGGATGTCAGCTGTTAACCGCCGTACGAGTGAAATGCCAACAACATACGTCTGTAATAGATGGAAACACAAAAATCAGTAACTTGAAACGAGTGAATTAGACCATAGGAACTACGACCAACGAAGGTATATGCTATAGTCGTTCATCTTATTAATTTATCTAGCCGATCAGAAAGGAATATACATCCCTGATCGAATGAATACTCAAAATTGAAAACATCGACAACCATAGGCCCAAGCACCAAGCATATGATCCAGGTGGATTATCAACATTTCTTGAATCAAAATACACACAGAATTGTTTGAGGGCCGCACTACTAACTAATCATTACCCGGTTGTGTAGATAGTAGAAATTTCAGTGAGGAAGACTTGTGATTAGATTTTTTATTTTCTATTTCGCTATGAATTAAATGTCCAAGGTTTTGGGCTTCTTTAGCCCGTCCCCAGGGACTTCGGAGATGTTAATGATCACAGAATAAGTAAGTATTCTAAAAATGTCTACTCACTCTACCAAGGCCTGTGGCCCATGTAACGTTGACTTGGTTAGGTACTGTGGGTGAGAGGCGACATATTGACGTGATATTGACCGGACGGCTAGGTCTCTTGGGCTCAACACCGGGTTTGTTGGTAGGGATAGGATTCTTCAAAAGAGAAATATTAATTAGAAATAGCCTAGCATGATAGCATTTTATAATAGAATACACACGTGGACATATGTTCGCTACGGTACTGTGTACGGGATTGTAAACTTAACTCTTTTGGACTATGATTGATAGAAAATTAAAGAAAGAAAATCTTGAGTTTGAACGTGGTGCTTACCGGAAGTTGGGCTAACTTGTCATTGACACGAACACATACACTTGGTGGGAAATTGTCCTCCTGTGGACAGCTAATTTCTAATAAACCAAACCTTCAAGAAAAAAAGAACAAAGACTTTAGTTGTCTAACCAGTTTCTCCTACTTTGTTGGCGATTGTGTATCGAGACTATTAAGATCTATTGAAACAACCACATTACTTTATATAGAATTACATTAATGATTTTAATGCAAATTTGTAGGAAGGAGATTTAAGATTTAAGAAACATTTTATTTCAATCAAAAGACTGCACATAAGGGAGTTTTTCAGGCCAACTTAATTATCTTACAATGAGTACAAATAGTAATGAGTCATTTATAATTTGTTATTAAAAAAATTAATAAATAATAAATATAACAACTCATATTGCTGGTAGCTGATGTTGGTGATGAAGCGCACTGTGCCAATAGTGATGATTATTATTTAGAACATTAAACATTCGACTGTAGTTAACGAAAAACCTTTAACAGTATTACCTGAGCTGCACTTGAACGGTGTACTCGCATTTGGCACCAGGACGCATATCCCTAAAATAGATGTTTGAATCTTGATTAATAACGAGATCCTGATTCCACATTGAGGATTTAAGACTTTCATAAAGATGTAAGTGAGATGCACGGCTGCTTCCCACATTTATCGCAACCATACACAAAGTATGTACAAAAAGATAATGTACATGCACGTACCAGAAAAACTATTAGTGAAACAAGTCCGTCACAAAACTACACGACTCGACAAGGAAAACGGCGGTATAAATAAAACCTAATTTTCCAAATTCGTACCTCGACATGGCGATTTCCTGTGCTTGTTGTGGCGTCAAGTGGAAAACAAAAACATTCTCCTGAAACCGATTTTGATTACGTGCCACTGAAATGAGGAAAAAGTCAACTTCAGGTCGGAAAACACCACAAAAAAGGCTCTTATTAATTATTCCTCTTCTCTTTCTAAGGAAACGGTTGGGACACTTTGAAACATGGGGAATATTCATAATAAAACGTAAATGTATATCATTAATTATTAAAGACAAAATCTAAAATATGTTCTGGATAATAAATCGAGAAGGGCTCGCGTCCTTACCAAGACTAGAAGTTCTTAAAAGCTCGGCCCTCACGTCATAGAAAGGCAGCCATTTGAAGCGTACATCAGGGTGTACAGGGACATTGCTCGCCGGATTAGCAGGCATACTGGGTTTATTAAAACCTGAAATATCCAAAATATACACGGATTACAATCGTAAGCGGTTTTAAAAAAAGTTTCGCGGGTTTGAGGAAATGTTTAGGGTGAGCAGTATATAATAGTCCATTATTGCGGTGCAAATAATCCGAGATAGCGAGGTATGGCAGTGGGTATCGATCATAAATTCCCCACATTATGAAGTGAAATTCCAAAATAATCTTCTCTTTTCAAGGTATAACACAGACAAGGGATGTTGATACTACCGAAAATAGGACTAGGGAAACATATATATGTCGACATAGATTACGCAGCGTAGTCAATATGATTTTAAAGGCAAACGCTACTATTCACTGCCACGCCCCCCTTTTCCATATACCAAATATACGGGCATTTTACGTACTATTCCTTTAGCATTGCAGTACTATGAGGAAACGGCCCATTTTTTCACGTTTTATAGAATAAAACAAACAATTAATGGCTATTCCTACTGTCCCACAATTTTCTACACATAGAGTGCAGGTTGTATATTACAGATAAAAAGGTAAAAAATATATGTCATCGCATTAAAAAAAAAGTTATAGCTGAAACAGACATGTTTGGGAAACAGAGCTAGCTGTGGGTACTCTCAGTTTAACCCATTTAGTATGCAAGTCTATTGGGAAGTGCTGTATTTTTCTTTCACGGTTTTGGGAATAAAACAAAAATGAAAACTCCTTATGTCCCAAAATTTTCTACACATATAGTGCAGGTAATATTCTACACATATATAGGGAAAAATGTATTGTGTTAAAAAAATAATTGTAGCTGTTTAAAATAGACACTGTGTTGTCAGCCATGTTTGAAAGCCCCATAATTCAGAAACTAGCACTGTGACCCATTAATTTTTTTTTCAGTTTTATGAACACACATACTTCAAGAATCATATACTAAAGAATCATAAAAATGACATTCATTTTCAATGGGGAGAAAAATAAACTTGTTTTTTTTTATTAAATCAGTAAAAAATAGTGTGTTTTTTTAGTTTTTAATTCAAAATTTGCATCACGTATTTGTTCTTTTCAGAATAAAAACAATCATGCACTCTATAAAAAAGAGGCACAGAATTATTGGCCAAATAATACTCTCTCCAAAACTGTTACTTTAATTTAAATTTAGTGAATATAAATAGCAAATATGAACTATGAAGTCGAGGTACTGCAAATTAGCCCCCCTTCTGGTCCCCATTGTTTTTTTTTGAGATACCAAATTTTGAAGCACTGTAATTAAAATGAGCACGGTGACCCATTGATTTTTTTCCATCTTCATGACCGGAAACACTTCAAGAATCAAATACCAAAGTTTCAGAAAAATGACATTTATTTTTATTTTCCACTAGATAGTAGCGTTTGCCTTTAATTCCAAACGATTTTATTGACGGTATTTAATTTTAAATTAAAAGTTTAGTTTATTTTCTATGAGATTCAAGCTGTTATTTAATGTATAAAGTAGGCAGTAAATAAGCGTGTTCGAAATGAGAGATCTAATCCCTGGAAGGTTATGCGATTATATTATACAAAATGACTCTTCTAGAATATTGACCTTCAAATAGATCATGTATACTTCTTTATATAAAGCCAAGCAATATTCATGGTGAGCGCGGCACCGAAGCAGTCTACACGTTTTCTTAATTCTTATCGGGGAGGCAGTCTGGGAAAATTGAAGCTTCAATCTTAACAAACGCCCGGGAGGTCTTTTTTTCATACCAATACATGTATAGGAACTTTAACTGCCATCCCGGACATGGACCAATTTGGTGCACATATTTATGGGCCAAAGAATGTGCTCAAACTGACCTGCCCGAGAGAAGTGATGATCAGACCATAACCAGTACCTTAACAGAGACCCACAGGTGGAAACAACAATTTAACGCACTGCCGTACAATTTCTTGCCACAGCATTAGGTCTTACTTGAGGGGACCACAAAGTAACGCAAGGGTACGAGGTTAACGGTGCAAAGCTACGCTTACACTTGCGAATCATGTTAATAAACGTACAGTTCTCATCAAATTCCTCCACAAATATGCACGAGTAAAACGATCTCTTTTAGATCATAGATTATTTCTTATGCGACATGATTCCCAGATTATTAGACAGGAAAAGGGGGGTTAATTGAGGTCTGAAAGCACAGAGCGAGCTGGTGCAATACTGACAATATATAACTGTGAATCCCGTTTGATTTTATGCTTGTTTTAGCATTGGTCCAGAATGTGAACGTGTATTAGGGGTTATGAGAACATTTGGGTAAAACTCCAAAGATAAAACAGAATGAGTTATATCAGAACTGTATATTTCTGGTTATAGCAAAAAAAATTCATATACATATTTAGCGAGCAACAAAAATAGGAGGATACGTGCAACCACAAGTTAAAATAATTTCAATAAAAAAACCCACACTGACTAAGCAAGTGGGCATATATGAACATAACTGTTAAAAGGCATTTTTGCCTCCTAATTTATTTAAGATGTGCGTCCTTCACATATTGCTATTTAGCCAGACGATTAAATGGGGGCTATATACGTGTATATATTAAGAAACGGCTATATCTAATAAAGAATGAAATACCCGTTCCAAACAACTTATGTGGGACATCGGATGATACGATTACAATTGAAATGCGGGAAAAGCACAGGAGGAGCATTCAGTCATAGACTAACGCACGCAAAAATAAAGGGTAATACACGGGCGTACAATTGCACAATCTAAGACACTATTAATATCAACCAGCAGGGCTACAAAGTGCCCTCTATATATACACACATGATTGCAGGTCGCGGGAAACAAGCAGGGCTTCTTTGCCTTAAGAAAGAGCGAGAACAACAGCAAGAGGGAAACATTTCTTGGAACCAAAGTAGCAGTGCATGGTCAAGAAAATAAGGATCATCTCAGGAACAGACATGGGAGATTTTAGTTCAGGGTACAACCCAGAAGGCAGTATACCTACCTAGCGCACTAGAGTTATGGTATGCTCCATAGCCTGAAATGACATAGCAACCAACTTAAAGGCAAATCTAATTCACAATTGCTCCAAAATTAATGATACATAAGTACCACGCCAAGAGCCACGCTGGTTCGTCATGCAAATACAAAAGTAATCAAAGTCAAAAAGTAAAAGTAACCAAACCACAAAAGAAAAATCACTACACACTAATTCGTGTTGGGAATGCGCATCTTGGTGATGTTTGAAGCAGTTTTTAAAGCGATCTCAGGATTCATTGTCAGGGCAAATCAAACTCATATTTTTTCCCATTAGGTTTTGATAAACAAAGGCGAGTACCGTTTTGCCTAAAGGTACAATAAAAGCTACTTTTCGGCATTCATATAATAGAACGTGGGCTAATTAAAGTCTTAGTAGTTACTACGACTATTTTCTTCCTTATCCCCAATCCCCGTGAGTGTGTGTGACTATGACCGTTGGGAAACCGTGATAACCTAGAAGGTATGCGAGTTTCTTCTGTGTTGGTATACAATGAGTTGGGGGTCAATGCGGGAAAGAGAAACGGGTTTTGCGTGATTCTGCGATGAATATGTGCCACGGCACCATCTGCAACCATTCTTATAAATTATTCATAAAAAGAAGGAAGGTGAGTAAGATGCTGTTGGTTCCACGTCACATCGCAAAGAAGGCGTTTAGACAAAAATGTTTTATGTATTGGTGTGATCAATAAAAAGGACTACCTAAGATTAAATGGCTGTTAAACATGGGCTCAACGCTACCCTTCCGACACTTACTTGGTCTCTGATATTCCAGAATATGCTTACCTGAATGTTGTTTCGCTTTGCCTGTACCAAAACAGAATTACCAATGTTTTATACGAGCTACAAAATTCATTCATCCCTAGGCAGAAAGAAACTTGTATTTCAAGATTATTTGGGGGGGGGGGGGGGGGGGGGGGATATGTGTTTGTGACGATACCCTAAAAATTAAGAAATATATAAATGATATTCAATAAATCATAAAAATTACCCGAAATTTTTAATAACATCGCATACTGGTATGAGGGTCAAACTGTGTTATTTATGTATGTATGTATGTATGTATGTATGTATGTATGTATGTATGTATGTATGTATGTATGTATGTATGTATGTATGTATGTATGTATGTATGTACAAGCAGTGTCCATTCATTCCGAGCGTTGAGCCCTTAAGAACACCGAGGTCTCTAACACAAGACAATGCATTGCACAGAATGTATAGGATCAAATAATAGCACCTCGATCATCTACTGTGTACCAAATGGTCGATATCTATAGTTCTTGATACTAACTTCTTTATATAACAAGAGTCACAGGTATAAGCTTGTACATTCAATTATTCTTTTTAAATATAAGTATAAATCATGTATATTGTTTAACTATAACTGTAAATACAGGTATAAGTACAAGTGTATAACTCGATAAATTATAATATAAAGAGGTGGGGGTGGGTGGTGGGGGAGAGAGAAAAAGTACCATCAACCATAATGTCATCAACCACATCCTTTCGATATAGAAGGACTATGGATGGCCTATAGAAGGATTATAGGAGGAGACCGTTTGACGACGAAGTAGGGGTCCTATCACGCAATTCAATGCAAAAACACCACTTCAGCTGCAAAACGCAGCACCAAACACTACCTATGCCTACCGAAAAACTAAGCTTACGTTAGGCTTACATAGGCAATTTAACATGGGGAATCTGTGAGTAGTATATGTTATTTTAGGATTGCTGCGTAAAAATATCAAATCGCCGGACCACTATATGAGCACCGGCCGTACGCTGGAATTGCTGCGCTGCCGGATTCCCCGTAGGATCTTATGGCAATCGTGAGCAGCGGTTACGGTCCCTGAAATGGCTACGGGGCCAAGCCATTCTATAATAGTGGGATGAGCCTGCTATAAAAACAAGTCGTCTTAATAATGGCTGAGGATGAATTCTGGCGTATACGTTTGTATCAAAGACAAATACTACCCATAATTTTAGCTATGGGAAACTTATATGAAGGATACGCCGATTTTCATAAGTCTCTTCAGAGGTATTCCCGACCCCTCCTCAGCTATACAGTGCTGAGAAGTAGCACGTTTAAAGGACTATAACTTACTTGTCATTAAAGTTGCAATCAGTGGTAAAAAGAACACCTTTTATTAATAGACAAAAATCGTTCACCAGACATAAGACCTTTAAGCGAACAATTTTGGTGTCTAGCGAATGCAGTTCAACTTAGATGCCAGAGGCGTTTTCCTTACGAGCATGAAAAGGTTACCCAAACTAACTTCAAATGCTGTAAATGACTTAACATCGACATTCCTTTCATAAAATAAAGAAATTTATCTAAATTTATAATCGTTCACACCAACACATCTTCTATTCCATTAACATATGAAGGGATGAGGACACGATTAGTTTTACTGGTTTTATTCCCTAAAATTCTGTGAATCAAATACTATCCTGCCCAACTTTCGATACAAAGCAGCGCACAATGAACATTTCTACGAAACAGAGAGTCCATTCCCGGTGTGTGTGTGTGTGGGGGGGGGGGGGGGGGGGATTGATTGTTCCTTGAAAATGTGTTATGCCTGTCTGAGTAGAATCAGACGTGCATGTATTCAATGTAACATTTAAGTTCGTCGCCGTATACACTTACTTGGAATATTTGGGTACTTCAACCAGTCCGAGGCCTCTCTATCGCGTTTACCTTTGGATTAAAGTATAGATGGAAACGATGTTTAAAAAAATGTATTATTTTAGAAATCTGTGTTCCAGAGTCCACTATGCTTATGTGCTTAATTTTGAGTATTTATCCCTTGTGAGGTCAATAATGTATGATTAAAGTGGTAAAAGGGGCGTAAAGCATTCAGATAGTCCAGATTGCCGAAATTTGTCCAGAAGGCAACGACCAGATTGTCTTTTCTCTAGATTGTCCCTTTACCCTTTTTGAAAGTCGAACATTATGTCTATGAAATCGGGGATATTTAAAACGTAACAAGCAAAGATTATCAAATTACTGATGTACGTCACAACAATCCATATCACAATGTTCATCTTGAACCCACAGCTAGATGTTGGTAGTATTGCAAGTTCGAGAGAGAACGGTTGAAACAAAGAAACCAACATAATTTTGACCGTAGGATAACAACATCGCATTTTTCTAAAGTAGCGATCTGTCATCAATCTGAACACAGTTTACTCCAATTATGTTAAGCTCAAACAGAACAAAAAATCCCTGACATGATAGCAGTAAAAAAGAATATTCAGAACTTAACCTCCTCCTCCTCCTTGGGTATACATCCAATTCATCATCATCAAGCAATCGTAAACCGTCCGTCCGGGAAGAGTCAAAATTTCAAAATACATGAACGCTCAAAAGTTCGTCCAGAGGCGTTCAAACGGCAATCAAGAGTCATGACCCAATAAACAATCAATGAACAAACATCCAATTAACTGAATGTTGAAAATAAAAGTTCCTGGCGAATGCGGGTAACTGTCACTTGGGTCTGACGTCAAGGGT
The DNA here is from genome assembly GCA_942159475.1 of Sthenelais limicola. Classification (NCBI taxonomy): domain Eukaryota; kingdom Metazoa; phylum Annelida; class Polychaeta; order Phyllodocida; family Sigalionidae; genus Sthenelais; species Sthenelais limicola. The sequence continues at coordinate 105,801,694 of OW804096.1, read as the reverse complement.
AAGGTGGATAAGAGAGCTACCAATACTGGCCTATGCTGATCCCAATTTATTCTATTTTCAACAACAATAAGCAATGATTACCAAGCACTGATTTCAATTGGGTAATAACCGTTATCGATAAATATTTCCCAACACTAATAACCCTTTCCCATCTATTAGAGACGTATTAGAGTAGAGACGTAATTCAGTGAACTATGTTCATATCCTGGGTAAATTGAGGGGGACAGGATCTGAACACGAAGTGAACACATTTGAAACATCACATGATCACATAATTAGACATATTTTACAACTACTACGAGGACCATGCACAATAGTATTTTCGGTTCATAGGTTATTTCACAAATAAGCTGTCTGGTTTATTCACCTGGAATGGCTGAAGAGCTGGGCATTCGAGGCGGTGGTTGGACAGGATGAGGAGGACTCGATGAGGCTTTTCCAGGGTAGCGTCGTCTGAAATAACAAGACATGATATCGTGGTGTAAGGTAAACCAAGTGGCGATCTCCTTGCATGCTCCATCAAATGACGGCGAATTAAATTTCAACCTGTTGTTGTGGCGAAGTTAAAGTATGTGTGATCACGCAGTAAATATTCTTTTCTGAGAACATACTATTTTTTAAAAAAACAACGTATACGTGAAATCGGTTAATGAAAATGCATGTAATGCACCTAAAATACAGTCCCACCCCATCCCTCGCATGGAGGGGTGTGGGACCGCATTGCTTTACGCCCATTTTACCACTATACTTTTGTATATTTGACTCTTTTCGATTATAGACTAGGACGAAAGTACATTTCATGGTGAAGGCATTTAGGGTTGAGCATAATGATTTATCCAAGTAAAGGCTAAATTTCATGACACTGGCATCTTTTAGATACCTTCCAACTAAAGTAGATTAGAGAACTCATGGAAACCTACAAATAATAAGATGCCGATACATTTACTATATCAACTGTTTCGGGGAAACAAGCGCTAGCTATTACAGTTAGGAGATCAGTAATACAGATAAATGTTTAATTCTGAAGATAAAATTAAAATTAATTTCTGACATTAACATTGGCGTAATAAAATAGATACGGGTAAAATAATTATGATCAATTCACATGAGTATAACGAATTACACCAGGGATTCAAACTAGTTTTTCAAGATCATAGGAGGCTTATATATTTGATTTTGCTCTCTAAGAAACGAAATAACACTAATAACAATGATGATAAAATTAGTGGCAACAAAAATAATGATTTATAAATTAATATATTTCGATGTAACTCACCGAGGGTCAGAATTTTCTCCCATACGGTATTCACGTTGACGTCTTTAAAGAGTCAAAGCACTAATCACATGATTCATGACACAGAATAAAGGTGATATGTTCCTTAATCCAAGGGAAATTCTGGCAGGGTTACAAGTAAACACATAAATCATAATATGTCACCAACCTGTATAATTCTCTGATTTTAATTTGTATAGCATGGTTGCAGCCTCGGTGTAAAAGTGTGAGAGCCCTTTGTAATAAATCCTGTTTCCTTCCACTTTTATTCCTACCCGCGAATCCTAAGAGTACTTGGAGCTCCGAGACTCGAAAGCTCATCACCATACTCTGAAGAGTAAGAGTATTAGGATAAACAGGTATGCATTAGAGAGGTAGAAAAGTACAAAATTAAGAAAAATAACGGGTAAGTTTAAAATGCTATTTTTTTTTACCACTTTGAGTAACACGATTAAAAAAAGTGTGTGCGCGCGCGGTACCATATACAGTATCATTCCTACACCGTACTTTACCTCTTTATACCACTTTTAATCTATTATTGATAAATCCATCCATATTATGTAAGGGAAACAGTGATTTTTTTGTCAGGCATGTTCTTGGAATCTGTGATGTTACCAGCCGTTTTTCTGCTCTGTACAGTTCTGTTGACCCTTTCCAGAGGACAATATATGTGGTTTGCAAAGGTATCTGGGGTGAAAATGTGATTTTGAAGCCTTTTTTAAATTGGGATATCCACACTCTATTTATAGCCTGGGAAGCAAGTATGGTCAAACATCATTTTATTAATTGTATCACGTCTTCCAAATTCGGTAACGGCCGGAAGAGATGGTACCAATGTTGTATCATAGGCATGTGGACCTATTTGTCACCTTCTATATTTACTGAAGCTCTGTAGTTTCTATTTGACAAATAAAAAACATCTTATCTTAAACCAATGATCATGTGACCCAGAAGCAGTGATCAATGAGCCCTTGAGACAATTGATCATGTGACTAGCCCTGTCCAGTGTTGAAGAGGGGAAGGGGGCTGGGGGCTGGGGAGAGAGTGGGTAGTAAATGGAAAGTGATGAGAACAGGGAAAGGAGAGGGCATGAAGAGTGGGGATGGCAAGAGGAAGGGGGGCAGCAGGGGGGAGGAAGGCGAGTGTGAAAGGAAGGGGAAAAGCCGGGGGTGAAAGGAAGGGGAATGCATTGTAGCCCGCGGCCCTGACAAGACTTCAACACAGGCCTCCCTGGCAACACATCCTGCATCCTTGGCAACACATCCCACATTCCTGACAAAGGCAGGGATGGGAAGTAAGTAAGAGAGAGAAGAGGGTGGCGAGGAGGGGAAGGGAGAGAGAGAAGAGAAGGAGGCAGAGGGGGAGAGAGAAGATGGGAGGGGGAGGGGAGAGGGGTTGGGGAGGGAGAGAGAAGAGGGGGAGGAGAGAGGAAAAGAGGGGAAGGTGGGGGTGGGGGGATGAGAAAGTGAGATGAAGAAAGAAAAGACAGGAGGGAGATGATGGGGGGAGAGGAGGGAGAGGGTAGGGGAAATCGGATAGGGAAAGGGAGAAGAGGATACAGAGAGAATAGGGCAGGGGAGGGGACAGAGTAGGGACAGGAAGAGAGGGGGAGAGAGGAGGAAGGGAGAGACAGTAAGAGCTTAGTAGCAGACATGGCGAAACCTGCCGGACCGCGGTCCTTTACCGTTGAAAGACACATGGGACCGATGAAACTTTAGTATCACCGGTCCGACTGTCCGGTGAAAAATTAGTAGGAAACAATGGATAAACATTGGAAGGACTGGTGAACACTATGGAGGTCCGAAAGATCCTTTTCACCGGTCCGACTGTCCGGTGAAAGTTCTCAAGTTTTCGCCATGCCTGTAGTAGTTTTACTACTGGTGGATATTCCTTCCCCGGAATGTCCGTATAGATCGGAGAGTGAGGTTTCCCAGGATTCGCTAATAAAGTTCACGTGACAAGCACAGGGTTGTCATGCAGAGCTACGGCGGCAAGTTCAAGCTGAGAACAGAAATACCTGAGACAGGAGGAAGGAAGAACGTGAATATTTTTAGATTGATTTACCTGAGCTGTCAAAAAAAAATCATTCATGTTTCTGAGGGAGACTATTCTTTGCACTGTCTGTGAAGTTTGTCACAATCGTCCAGGTTGTTCGGTGGCGAGTGTATGATCAAGAGTGCCGAAAAGCAAAGGGAAGAATGCTGAGAAACACACCGGCACGTAAAGTCTCACTTTCATCTGATCAGTCAGATCATTCGGATTCCGAGATGGGAGCTTCAGGTCCAGCTGTAGAGTTATTAGCCAACCTATTGCATGTAAAGGAAGAAGAGGTTCCTAATCGTGGTTCTCCTGAGTACAATGCGGCCATCAAGAAAGCCATCGAAAACCAGCAAAAGTCACTAACAGATGCGGAGGAGCAGGAGGAAAAGGAGTTGGAAACCCTTAAATGGAGGACAACCTACTGGACATTTCAGTTTGTTTGGGGAATGCGCTGAAAGAAGGTTTTCCCCGAATAGATCTTCGGAATCATTCCGGTCAAGGTTTTTACTCGTCGATGGGCCTGTCCGAGCAGTCATCATCTCCTCCAGCACAAGTAAGCAGCGGCCATATCCTAGGTGGGTTCAAAGGTGACTTTGCAAATTTCAGGTCTGAATTCTACGTTGTTCCCAAAAAGGCCCTCGATCGTCTATCGGTGAGGGAATTTTTGTATGGGTGCAACTGTTACAACTAGTGTAACACAAAAGGTAACGAAGTATTGAAGTTTGAAGAAGTATTTATTCCTGGTACAGGTATACAATATGATGGTATAACCTAGTTGGAATCCGGCAGGTAACTAACTTGATAGGGCCCCAGGCAGTCCCTTATATCTGGGTTAATGAACAATGGTTCATTAGCCCCAGCTCTGATTGGCCATGTGGGCGTCAGCCAATGGGTGACGCCCAGGTGGTCAGTCTCAATGTGACTGCCATGGGGGAAGGAGGTACAGATAAAATGAACTAAAATTTTAGGGATGTATACTTATGACACAATAAGGTATAACACAACAAGGTAGCTTAATTCATTGTCAACAAAGGTCTAGAAGTTGATGGATATCTCGCCCACCTAGCTTTTTTTTTCGTATAAAGCCTCCAAAAAACAATACGTCTGGCTGGCCTTGTCATTATATGAGCAGGGAGTTACTTCCATGGTTCTAGAAGGTAAACTTGACGACTGGATTGCCCGGGAACGGGAATTTGAGGGGCATTTTTTTGCTGCAGAGTATTCGAAATTATTCCAGCGAGTACAACAGAGAGAACACGGCCATTTTAAACCGGAAGTGGGTAAAGGTGTCCGATGGGATGAAGAAGGCACTAATCATCCATTCTACAATTTTGGTAAATGGCCCCGCAGTGTTTGCTGGTGCTGGAATATGTCAAAGCCATGTAAATTCAACCCGTGTTATATGAAGCATATTTGCAGTCTTTGTTTGAAAGATCACACTGCAGAATCTTGTTATTATTATTGGCTAAAGAAGGAAGACAAGTGAAACCTGCGACACCGCCGGAAGTGACGCAGCCATAGCAAGATGGGGAACAAGGTGAGAGAATCCCAGGCTGAAGCTAGTGGTAAATACAAAGGGGGTATTATTCTAACCAGATTTTGAATTATTATGTATTTCTGCTGCTTTAAGGGGCCCGACGTACGAAGTGGACGGTATTTTAAATCAGATGATCCCCGCTGCCTGGTTAAAGCTATTAAAATCCACCGGATCCTTCGACTTTGGACTCTCACTTTGTATTAGACAGTGTGACCAATGGGTTCTGTGTGGTGGGTCCAAACGCCAACTTCGCTGCCAATTTTTGCAAGAATTATTTTTCGTGTTTCAAACAAAAGGCTAGGAGTGAGCTTGATAAAATAATTGGGAAAGAAAGTCCGGGAAGCTTTCAATTGTAGAGGAACAACAGTACTGTGTACACGCCATGGGGGCTATTATCAAGAAAAATGGTTTAGTAAGACCCATAACTTCTTGTAGTAGGCCGGATAACGGCTCTGTAAACAGTTTCACCTCTGAAGTTTTTTCCTCCTTCCAATTTGTCAAGCTAGAAGAAATATTGCCCTATGTACATAGTGGAACTTTCATGGCCTCTATTGATTTAAAATCAGCATATAAATCATTGTTGATTAGACCTTGCCAAAGGAAATTTTTTGACTTGGAATGATTGGAAGACAATTTCTTGTGCTTTGGCACTCGCGCTGCTCCTTTTGTATTTTCTAGAGTCACAGATGCTGTTTCCAGAATTATGCGATCAAGAGGATTGACAGTATTCAGCTATTTAGATGATTTTTTGATTTTAGGAGACAGTTAAAGAAATGCAGTTCTGACCAATTGGAGCTGATTCATTAACTTTGTCAGGTTGGTTTCTATATCGCCTGGGCTAAAGTATCCTCCCCGGCAACTAAGTGTGTGTACCTAGGTTCACAGATAAGATTCAGAGTCTATGCAAGAATCTTTAGGGCCAAGTAAACTTCAGAAATTATCAGACTCATGTTTTTTTAATGGTAGGAAGCGCATCACGAGAAATGAACTGAGGAAATTACTTGGGTCAATCCACTGTAGTAAGGCAATAAATGGGGGGAAGAGAGCATCTCTTTCCTATATGTCGGCTGGTCAGGAAAGTAAATGATAATAGGAGGATCATGATTACTCAAGATTTTCAGCAAGCAATTAAATGGTGGAGTCAAAATGCTGTATCTAGGAATGGGAGACCAATCATCACCAAAGTGACTTGGGAACAGGAGGTCATAACATCTGTTCTCTGTGCCAATGCCTTTGTTGTGGGTAAAGGAGGTTCGTCTGTGGAAGGGTTTATTTTTCCAACTGCTGACAATAAAATATCATGCAATGGATCTTCTGCAGGTATTCTGATAGGTTTGTCCAGGTGTTGTGTGGATAAACCGTCCATCAAGGAATTAGTTTCTGTCTGGGCGTATGTAGACAGGAACGTAGATAGCTACAAAATAAAAACTGGAAGTGTGCCTTGAATTTTAGAGCAGTTTACAACTGCCCCCATGAATCCACGTCCAAGGCATAATACTAGATCTGTTCTGATGGAAATTTGTTTATTCCATCAATTTGTTGCCATTTATTCTTTACAAAGGCACTGAAGAGGGATGCAGAGGACTTGAAACTTGAAGCCCTGGCCCCCAGTACCAGACAGTCACAATGGAATCGTTACTATGCCTTCTGTAATCTGCACATAGTGGATCCATTTCCCATAAAGTTAGACATAGTAGGGGCTCTAGTGGTCATACTCGTCTATAAATAATTTGGTATCAGCCATTAATTTCCTTGCTCTATCACATGGGGAGGAGGACATAAGGAAAGACTTTGGGCTGTTGGGGGTAAAAAGAAGGCTAGGCAATAAAATAAAACAGAAAGACCCTCTTTTACCAATGGATTTGAAGAGAATTTCCGTGGTAGTGAACTTAGCTGATGATAGTGATCTGGTAATTTGGCTGGGTATTCTACTACTCTTCAGAAGTCCACTACGTAAGGGTCACATATTTGCTTCGCTGGACCAAGAAGGCTCCCATTTATTGCAGGAAATAGAGTCGTCTAAAACCAATCAATACAGGGAAAGAGTGCATCAATGTCCAATAAATTCTCCCTTGTGTGCTGTCAGTTTGTTGGAGGCATATTTGCGGTGATGTCCAGGTCCAGGAGACTGGCCGCTGGTATGCGATAAGCTGGGGAAGCCGGTGTCTTACTCTATAGCCTTGAGGAGACTCAAAAAGTGGGCGGTGGCCGCAGGTATTAACAAGAGTTACAAGCATAAGCTTGTATAAAGCGGCCTTTCAATTATTCTTTTTAAATATAAGTATAAATCATGTAAAATTTTTTTAGTATGATAGGTTTCAACGTGTAGACGGAATATCTATTTTAATTTTGTCATTATTCGGTGCCCATATCGTTGGTTCGCTGAACTGAAAGTGGTCGGCCATTTTGAAATCTCGCCACATCCTTTAATAGACAATAGCTAAATCAGAACCAGAAATGTCCACTAAAATGTGAAAATTGGAATATTTGAAACAGCAATAATGTCTATTTTAAAGCAAAGATGGGTCTGACATAGTCATTTGATCATATATTTGCTGAAACATCCGAGAAAATGACTGCCACCCCACACGTCAAAAAATGCCTCAATTAATTCCACTACGACAATCTAAATTTTTACCGCTTTTTCTTTAAATAAACATTATTTTTTGTTACAAACCATGCCCAAAATCCTTTTTGTCTGTTTATAAATGAACATTTCTGTGAATTTGGAGCGGTTTATTTTCACTAGGCCTGAGCAATAAATGGTGTATGTATGTGCCGACTGGACCGAGTTTGTGTATGCTCAGACCAACTGAGACAGATGAGGGGGAGGAAGAGAGCGGGAAAAATATCTATTTTCCAGGGCTGAGGAACCATTTTAAAAAAACATTTTCCAAGGCAATTTGCCTATAGCAATGGCATCCCATCACGTAAAGAGGAGCAGGAGGAGGAGCAGGAGAAAGAGAGGGAAGAGGGGTGAGAAACCCACATGCCAACCTAGAACTTTTAGTATGGTACATAACAGAAGGACTATAGAAGTATAACGTTTGACGTAGGGGTCCTATCATGCAATAACACCACTTAAACTGCAAAACACAGCACCATACACTACCTAAGCCTACCGAGATCAAAACTAAGCCTATGATAGGCTTACATAGGAAATTTAACATGGGGTCTGTGAGTAGTATATGTCATTTTAGGATTGCAGCTTAACAATCGGGCTGTCAGCAGACGACTATATCAACACTGGCCGTATGCTAGAATTGCTGCACTGACGGATTCTGTGTGGAATCTTATGGCAATTGTGATTGGTAATTACAGTCCCTGAAACGGCTATGGGGCCAAGCAATAAGTATAAAGCAGGATGAGCCTGCTTTAAAAAGGATCTCGGCATGCATAGCCTGCGATGTGGGTCTGCCACGTTTATGCATGTCAACAGCGTACCCCTTACAGATATAAAATCAACAGGAGATTGGGCGTCTATGGCTGTGCTAGATTATTTGACGACATCACTAGATCACAAGATATTGGCGGAAAGGCGTGTGGCTACAGCATTGGGCACAGCCTGTCATCGTCAAAGACCACGCCCACTACCTATTTCTACTACCGCATCTTATCTATCTAATTATAGCTGGGATTATGCTCAGAAACGGCTTAGAAAGAACAGCCGCTCTCTTTACACCTGACTTGTGTTTTATCTCTATACTTCACCTCTGATCTTGTAACTTTGCTTAGAAGAATGAACCAAAAGATATATGGTGGATATTCCGGGGAAGCCGGAATGTCCGTATAGATCGGAGAGAGGGGTCTCCCAGGATTGGCTAATAATGTTCACATGACGAGCATGACGATCTGAGAACAGAAATACCTGAGACAGCGAGGAAGGAAGAACGTGAAATTTTTTCTTTTTTTTTTGTGTTTGTTCGATTTGTAAATAAATAGGGTCTTATGCTCAGAAACTGCTTAGAAAGAACAGCCGCTCTCTTTACGCCTGACTTGTGTTATATCTCTATACTTCGCCTCTGATCTTGTAACTTTGCTTATGGGCTGCTTCCACAGGTCGGAATAAGCCTTTGGCTTCCATCGGTTTTAACAAGAAACCAAGCACACCGGTTTTCATAGGTTTCTTACGCAAATAGATGCTATTCCGACCGATCCAAGCCGACTATAACTTGTCACAACTGCCCGGAACGTCTGTTGGGCTTCAATCGGTTTCATAAAAAACGACTGAAACCGATGAGAATTCAACTGGTCAGATTTATCATTTTTAGCCCTTTGGTTCGCCTAAAATATTCCGACGGTGATATGGAGCCGAACTGTACCGATCGCTATGTCACCAACAGGTCAGAATTAAGGATCGTTTTTTGGGGGGATGGAGCCAAACCGAACCGAACCATGTGAACAGGTCGGAATTATTGATCAGGTTTTTGGAAAACCGATTGGGACGTAAGGCTTATTCCAACCTGTAGAAGCGGCCCATTAGAAGAAAGAACCGAAAGATATTCTAGTGTTAAAAATAAGGAAGTAAACTTATGTGAACATATGGTATCTTTGGGAATAACTCAATTGGTTGAGATTAGTGTTATGCCCATGTGAATTCTAACAAATCTATCATTCATTTGGTAAACATGAGCAAACTGCTTTAGTCTAGATAGTTATAGATGGAAGTCATACTCATAGGCGATGTTATTTTAACTAAAAAATAAATAAAGTTTGCGTTCCTTAGATAATAGATTACCGTTCTTAGCGTTTAAGAAACTCTCCATTCACTCATTTTCGATGAAGAGATTCTAAGACCTGAGTCAGCCACTGGATTATTTCTTAGGTTGACAAAGAGTCAAGACAAGAAATGGCACCAACCGGCCCGTTTCTTCCAGGTTCAAGTAAATATCATGAAAACATGTTGAATCGAATATTCCCAGTCATGTAGGCCTTCAAAGATTTCTCTAATATTTTTTTTTTTTTTTAAATACCACACATTTTATGTCATGTGATTGTGAGGGTTGCCATGCTTTTTTGGTTCAAGCTAATTAATGATCAGGTGATGTACAGATGCGTATGCGTTATTAGGTGCGGATCTGGATACGGTAAAACTGATCGCTCCATGTAGCGATTGGATTCGGATACGGACGCCATTCGTATGGGGAATTACTATTTGTGATATCATTTCTAGGGGGTTTTCCTCTGACCTCCCTCTTCCCAGATGGTTTTGTGATTTTCGCATAGAATCAATATATACCTAGCATGAACGATATCATTATATTAAATGTCATATACTGTACAAGAGAATAGAAACGTGACAACTTAATCATGAATATATTATTCATTATCCTATTTTTCGTCACCTCTTTATATATTTTAAAGTAATGGGTTGTATTTCGGTACGGTAGTTCTTAGTACAGCATCTGGGCAGGAAATGTCTTCCTACCCTTAGGTAAATTCAGCTTTTATATTCTGCCTAGCCTAGCAGGCTCAACGGTGTGGCATTTATAATTACAGTGGTCTATAAACAGGCTAGTACCGTACACATGATTTCATAAGATTATACAAGCATCGAAAATATTGGTATTGAAGAAATATTAATTTGTAATAACTACGGGGACATATATATATATTTCTTCCAAGTTGAGAGATTGGGCCAGGATACCGAATTACATTCCGTATCTATGGGTTCACTCAGAAAGAGTTTCCGTATCCGTATCCGCATGACGGATCCGTATCCGTACCAATGGAACCAGCCCTTTAGTCACTCACTTGCGTACGGACTACGGTACCGTATGGTAAAAAGAGCGATAGCGGTTAACGGCCGATACCTTAATTCGCTTAGTGCACCAATGAAAGATCATAACATCATAAGTAGGATAGGGCCTTCGTTCTATTCTGTGAAATCGAAATTTCGACACCGACAGAATGATGAAAAAGTGCGTGTTTATTTCGTCTTTTACTAAAAAAAAAACTTGGATGAAAGTAAAGTTTGTGGGCATGATCAATGCGGAAGGTAAGGTATTCAGATTCAATAAAGATATGGTAAAAAAAAGTCAACGAAAATGTGAATCAGTGTTCCAAATTCTGTGTTAACCAAATCCCTGTCACACGACCGAAGCCTAGACGAACGTAGATATTATTACCGTTATAGGAAATGCTTTCTTCTTACTCCGGATCGCGGATTAAGAAGCTTTCAATAAAGACAAATTCATGTTTCTAATGACATATTGCTTTTCATCTATTCCGGTAACAATAAATAACATATATAGTACAAATACGGGATTGAACAATGTCAATTATGCGTGTGATCGGGCTAGAACACAGAAGAAAACATCGTTGGACAGGGTTAGGTCGAGAAATCAGTTTCTCGACTAGGGGAGAAACTGATGCAGATCATCTCCGCCACACATATAAACAACGTGTTTTCAAAGAAAGTACAAGGTTTAGGATGATAATACTTCAGAAATGGGTAGGTTGGTGGATAATATTAGTCTGGACGAAGTTTTAAACGAAAATAGTGGATAGTCACATAAATATATCTATTCTTTCTAACTCATGCTTACCTTTAGCTCAGGAAGGTCCGCCATTTTCTCTTTTTCCGTTAGCGCATGCGTGTGGTTGGCAGCCTCGGTTTCACATCCACCATGGCCTGCAAGTTAGGTGAGTTCGTTGTAAACATCCACTTTTCTTAATGTTTTGATGATGTCATTCGGTAAAAATTGCTCTTATATCTAGTAGAATCGTATTCAAGAAACTATTGTCCGTCCAGCATATCTTTTCGCAACCACGAACTCCGATTAAAGCATACTGCCCATTCGCAGAAGTCACTCTATAACCTTGAGTGTTAATACTCCGGAGGTGACACTGACAGAGTACGTAGTTGTTGGTGTCACTCGGTGTTCGCTTTATCAGCAAACAGACTGAACCAAACTGTCAACCCCTGCATCCTATCTTTTAAAACAGAATACAACGGCTTTTCTATTAGAAAGTTGATTGCATTCTCGTGTTGATCTTTTTTTCTTTTCACTTCTATTTACATATAGCCTAGTCGTCCTATAATAGGCCCTGTGCCAGGCTGTGGCTGTACTCAACGATCCTATAGTAATAGTAGGCCTAGGCTAGTATAGCTGCACTGTGTAGTTATAGGATCGTCAGTGCAGCTATAGGATCGTTGCTGTACTGTAGAGAGCCATACTAGTCAGACTTTCCTGTCAAAAAGTCGAAATAAAACTCAAGTAACGAAATATTAATCAAAACGAAGGATTATCCAGTGTGCAACATAACCCAGAGACCGACGCCCAGGTCTCCATTGAATTTTCGTCGGTCTCTGAAATTGATAATTGTCAGGGCCCGACGGTCTCCAATGAAATATCCAAGTGATAAAATGTTCAAACTGCTCTGGACCATGGGAACCCTATCTATGAACCAGACATTTTGTTGGTCTCTGTAATATCTTTTCGGTCTCCACTGTTACAATTTGGCAGAGACCGACGGTCTCTCATCTCCAAATTCACTATGTTGCACACTGATTATCTTATATTTGCCAGGAGTAGATTTGTCATAAATTATCTCTAGAACCAGCCATATCTCAAATTATCAACTTGCCTAGGTCTACTAAGGCTACTTGGACTGCCTTAGCCATCTCACGGCTATTTTAATTCAAATTATTAGGCCACTTGTAACGTAATTAATAATTCATGTTCTTCTGTATTGATTTCGAAATATTGGTGTCATCAAATATCAATGCCAATGGAACCTAGACATCTAATAGGAAATGTATTTATAACTTCTTCCGGTTCATTGACATGATTTAGGCAACTATTGGGCGATTAGAACCTGTAGTTGTAGTGGGGGTTCGTTGTCTGTTTGCCCGGGACCCCACCTCGGCGATATGTCTGTTTGCCCGGGACCCCACCTCGGCGATATCGCCTCGGTGGGGGTCCCTAAGCAAACAGACAACGAACCCCCACTACAACTACAGGTTCTAACAGCCCACAACTACTGCCCAGGAACATCAGACCTATAGGCCCCGGGACCTATGGGCCCACCTCTGGACTTATAGGCCCCAAGGCCCACTCGCGTTGGACTTATAGGCCCCGGGTTTTATAGGCCCAGAAGAATACTAACCCATACCAAAAATAACCCTAAACCTAACCCTAAATTGGTTGTCCTAAGTCAGTAAAGGTAGTAGTGGATTGTCCCTAGTAAAAACTGACTAATAGAATAATAATTTTGCTAAAAAAATATATATCACTAAGTTTTGAAGCAGGGCCTATAAGTCCAAAACCCCTGTAATGGTCAGGGCCTATAAGTCCAGAGCTGGGCCTACACGTCCAAACGGCTGGGCCTACCGGGGCCTATACGTCCAATGTGCGGGGCCTATAAGTCCCGGGGCCTATACGTCTGCACCCCCTGCCCAGCCATCCACCCCTAGCCCTATAGGCCTAGGATTTTTTTTCACTATGGTAGGCCTAGACTAGATTTAAATTCACCCTCCTAAAACGGGGTGCAGTACTTTTTAAGTTTACCTGTCTAAATCTTTAACAGCTAAAACGTCAAGAGCATTTATCGAGATATATGACAGAATCTTCTTTTTATTCTTAGTGTGGCGCCTTCCAGCCCAGCTGAAGCTAGCAAGCCTGGTAGGACGACCATGTGGAGCCCTAACAATACAATGCCGCCATCTTCACGCCAGTGAGAAACAGACAGACAAAAAGAAATGCGTCAGGTATTGATTTTTGCGTGAAAACTTTCATATAATTTACTTTAGTCGATAATGCCCCATCTATTCTAACTTGTTAAAATTCTTTTCAGACTGTAACCCCTTTAATAAACCGTGTATAATGGATGAATACAAATTTACATAATGTAATTTAAGCCCAGGTTAATTAGGCGTATAGGTTAAATTAGATTTGTATGGAAAGCAGCACATTTGCTTTAATTGTATTATTACCGTATGTGATATTAGCAATAAATCATTCCAGTTTTTTTATTTACTACATTGAAACTTATGCTATTCCAGCGAACTAGTTAGAAGAAATGACTATTCCACAAGTAATCCACTCCATTTTAAACATGACCATTGATTTTTATCCAGCTTGGTTCCGTATCGTGAGCAGAGTACAGTTGCTGAAGCCCAGCCATCCGCCCCTAGGAAACCATACTCCCCCTTTCAGAATACTAACAACAATGTAGAATATGCACTTGCCAGGGCTGACGACTTGGTTAACTGGGCGAGAAAGGTATTTCATATGCTTTGCCATTATAAAATAACGAAAGGTCCGACTGGTCCTCCAGACCTGTTCAATTTACATGCATATATGCCAAAAGTATTAGTACATAAAGACACATGGTTTAGTTTATCCAGTAAGAACGCCATTTCATTATTTTTTATAATAAATGATCACGTACATAAAATGAATTATATCATTTCCTTATAATTAATTGTTGCCTGTTAATCGTTGCCTAATTTTCGAGATCAAATTTTGCTTTCAGGGTTCACTCTGGCCTCTCACTTTCGGTCTAGCTTGTTGCGCCGTGGAGATGATGCATTTCGCTGCCCCACGTTATGATATGGATCGCTTTGGAGTTGTATTTAGGGCCTCTCCCCGCCAAGCTGACTGTATCATTGTAGCTGGTACCCTTACCAATAAAATGGCTCCCGCCCTTAGAAAGGTAAGCCCACAATGACATCTTTTGAATCCAGATGTTCCTGTCGGTTCGAATCACATAATGCCTTTTCCAACTATTATCCTAATGCAGCGTCTCACAATCCTGGGTATGACCATAAAGTGCCTTTCTGTCTCTTTTTCTGTCTCTTTCTCTCTCCCTTCTTCTCTATCTCTATTTCCTGGGTAAGATTTTAAACTGCCTCACTCACAGCTCTCCCGCCCTTGATAGAACCTTTATATTTGCTGATAAGGGCATAAAGCAACCAATCTCACTCACTCACAAATTAAAAATATTGTATGAACGCTGTGGTGAAATTTGTTTTTATATATTTTACGTGTACTCTATTGTTCACCTTACTTGTATATGCGGTATACAAATTGTATTGCCCAAATAAGTTGCACTGCATGATGTTCATAATGTTTCCAGTTAAAGTGACACTTCTCACTGTTGCTGGCTAGATTATCGAGTAACGGAATTTCGACTTCATTTTCTAGTATTTGGTGCACCTTACCCTACCTAACTAACTCCTGTGAATATCAAATGAAATTCATATTATATCAGATATTTGGTAAAATAGTGAGCAAAATCGTTTTTGCACTCCATGCAGAGATTCAGACTGTCAGTTGAGTTAACATCTGGAATTATGTAACACACAGGTCGGCGCTGGTCAGTACAAAGGACATTAGTTTCATTCCTGCCACCAGGGCTAAATCTGGCAGTACCTCCTGGTCTCCAAAGCAATTTCCTCATGGATTTGACATGGGTTTAGGTTCTGACCCGTTCATTACACATATTCACTAATCATTGAATGAAAACGCAATGCTGATATTCAATACTTCAGATATTGCTATACCTATCATATATGATTACACTGACAAAGTTTCACATGATTCCATGACTACTCATTTTAACTATCTTAGCCACTTTAAATATGTTGATGGTACGAATATATTCTGCAGGTTTATGACCAAATGCCTGAGCCGCGCTGGGTTATCTCCATGGGAAGTTGTGCCAACGGTGGGGGTTATTACCATTACTCATATTCTGTCGTCAGAGGATGTGATAGAATTATCCCAGTTGATGTTTATGTACCCGGTGAGTAAACTACACTCTTTGAATTTTTGTTTTCATTTATTCAATCCATCCATCAATTCAATAATTGATTCAAATAGGTTCCTTTAGTTTTAGAGATGGACCGATAAGGTTTTTTTAGGTTTTCCCGCCGAAAGCGGTACAAGTGGCTTGGCGCTTGTACTGGGGAAACCTAGGTTTTAGTTTTTTCATGTACGCCAAAATGTTGCCAATGTTTGCTGTAGAATGCTCACACATGGCTATAAAAGACAATAGAGAAAACAGACTCAGTCCAGCGCCAGCCGATTTCAATTGTGCTCGCGTATACATCGCAGTCAACAAACGCTGCCGCGAAGTATTTAAAAAAAGGACATTTCCCTTCAGAATACTTCGAAATAAGTAGAAATTCGAAAAGAGCATACTTTCCTACCTAAATTCAAAGTTTTAATTTCAATTATTGCCGACAAGTTGTCCATTTGATACAGCACTTGGGTTTGGAGGGAAACCCCTTGGGTCAAAACAAATATTTCTTGTTACCAGATCATTTAGTGAATTACGAGACATGCATGCCCCTTTCACAATCCCTTTAGTTATTATATTGGCATCTAATGAATAAAAGAAAAAAGATCTTCGCCAGTATCTCACGGTATACATCTCAATGAATGAATGATTCATCAACCAGGAAAAAGAGCGAAACAAAAAGAGACCCATCTAGTTCTTCATATCGCTCTGTCTTATTCCTCGTTTGTCATCAATATCTATTGCTTAGCTTCATAAGACGAAGACATTTAATGAGTGCAATCACTGTTTTTTCAGGCTGTCCACCTTCTGCCGAAGCTCTACTTTACGCTGTATTACAACTCCAAAAGAAAATTAAGAGAATGAGTACCATTCAAAAATGGTATCGCAAGTAGATAACGAACATTTTGTCCAAGAAATGATGCTTTCAATCTGATATGTAATATCCCTTTATGTGAAGGGTAAGCTGTATATAGAAAAAAAAAGAATATTTAAGGGTGTGAGAATTATATATACAGAATAGTCACCAAATGTCACCCTTCGGTATCTCACTAAGTTCTGTGTAAATGATGTTTCGTTAGAAGGAATAAATGGTGACGTACGAACAGACAATATCTTTAAACATAATTTGTCTTTTTTTTCGGGTTTAATGTTCCTTATCATTAAAGGGAGACATCAGAGAGTGAACGACAATTTAACGCGATTTTAGGATTAAACATTAGTTCTTTATTAATGTATATCAAGTATGAAAAAGTAAACTGACGTAGGGTATGTTCATTAGGTAGGATTGTTGTTGAACGCCAAAACGTGTATATTACATTAGACATCGAACGATACCCGGCCAACATTCATAAAGACTAAGGTCAACTAGGCTATTTGCACATGTAAAAAAACAACACCCAATAAGCTGAGTTTCTTGGAAATATGACTTGCGTCGTGTCATAAATAATAAGCTAGACTTATTTATACCTTTCCCCGTATAAATGCAATCAAAATGACTGATTAGATAATAACAGTTGAGACATTTATGATATCAATATTATGACTCAATATGTTAGAAATCGAAATGGTGAAAGGATTTTACTGAAGAGTGAGATTTTATTTTTTCCCTCATTTATGACAAACCGGAATGTTTCGTGAGGATCGACCAACTGCATTTTGAATAACCACCAATTCTTGTCTCTCACAAGGTTGGCAGTTCTTGCTAAAGGGTTGGTAGTGTCTTTGTTTTTTTTTAAACATTTTTATTTGCTGAGAATTTCGTTACGCGATACGTTTTCCTGTAGGTCCGTTCTGTAGTCATTGAACATTTATGCTCCACTTGGTGAGCCTGGACAGCCTGAAAATGTCCCTCTTGTTTCATCCATCCGAGCCAGAACGTAGGATTCGCCGTTCAAGTAAAAGTCACTCATACATCCATGATAACTTCTTCCACTTGTCACTACTGGGTACGCCAGGGACGGTTCTGTAATACAAAACATAGTATATTTTTTTAGTTCTCGTACCCCTTTACTAATGTGTGTGTGTGTGGGGGGGGGGGGGGGGGGGGGGACAATGCCACTTCTTTTCTACAATCCTGAAATCCCATTTTACTGTACAATAGAACGACTTACCAATATGACTGCCTATGTATATAGGAGTACCGTAGATGGGAGTGAAGACAAAGCCTGCCGGGTATCTGAATGTCTCTGTAATTCTGTCATCTACCTTCATCTCTACGTCCCTGATGGTTAGCTTTATCACCACAGTATGTGGTTCTCCATCACACACCGCGTACTGGCCTAGGAAACGTCCAGAACTAAATTCAAAGGGTATTGCTCCTTCGCCCGATCCTGACAGGATACCCTTTATCTACAAGTAAGTTTTCATGGAATAAATATTAAATCATAAGCCTTTGTAAGAAATACATGCCTAAATCATAACAAAGCTGTTACCACTGCTGATATAATCTATGAAAAACACTGATGACTGATAAACGGCAGGATGAATTATGCGGTTATGGCTTGCTCAGTGCAAGTTATGACGAGTTGCAAATGCTGGGAAAAAAGTTGACTCTCAAGTAGATCCATTAACTTACCTCACCATTAAAGAGCTCAAGTAAAAAGAATCTGCTAAGGGATTGATAAGCCACGAGAAGGGAGCCTTCTCGAGAAGAGCCACTAAGTGTCAAGTTAAATTGTATGTTTGGGACAATGTTGTACACTGATGGCGTCTTTGAGTTACTGAGGCGGATCGAGGCATCGGTGGTGTTCAGGAATATTCCAGGTTGCACTGAGTCGAAGCAAGGCAGTGTTCCATGTTTCACTGATGGGTTGGATAAATCGATGGTCACTGGTTCGGGGTTGTGGGTAGCCACCTGAACTTTTCGAATGCAACCATGGAAAGCCTGATTTCCCATCTGTTGAATAGAAAAATATTTAAATTTTGTTAAATTAGTCTCCGTAAATAACAAGTATACCAAAAACTTTAACAAGTTGCACCGGGTCCATGACTGCGTCATGTGAAAACAATTCCCAATGTTCTCAATTCATTACTCATAATAATACTCGTAGAAGTACTCGGCTGTATTACTCATAGTAGTACTCATATTTGAGACAGATTTTGAATTGTGTGCAAATGTAGAGCTGAGATATGAAGTAAGTTGTTGGTAACTAATTTTGTAATTTCTCTGTATAATTTTATCTATAGCGACGCAAGAATACATCCACAAGGTGGATATGCATCTTTTTTTATATCTTGTTATTAAATGTATGACTGATTAAGTAATAAAAAATAAGACTCAACGCATAGTAGCCCTCATAATAGTACTCGTGGAAGTACTCAACTCGTAATATTCACAATAATACTCAACACATAATGGTGCTCATAATAGTTAAACCTCTTTGACAGCGAATTTATGTGGTAGAATATTTATAAAATACATAATAAGGGGAATTAACCTGCAGTTTCTGAATTTGAAGGTCTTAAACAATAATTGCAAGGAATTCGGAGGGTTCCACAGACTTGCAGTTGCAGGTTATTATGGTAATAATGCCTCTCAATAACGTAACACAATTCCCTGCATATAGACACATTCAACTGTGTATCCATAGTTACAGGACATCCAGTTTACTTTTAAAATGTAGCTATAGTTCTGATAATTATTAGGAGGCTAGCCTTAAACTTATTGATTGTTTTAATTTGTATTTCGATTGAATGGGCGCAGCCTCCTTTTAATCTCATTATAGGATATACGGTAGGAAAGTCTATACTCAAGACTTTTGTCGCAGCCCTGGCTTAGTAGAAAATCGGGGTGGGGCTAAAGGATGGACACATGCGTTTGTTTTGAGTGTGGCTGGTGTAAGTGACAAAAAGTGTACACTTGGTTCTGTGGCACATCTAGTTGATTTTTTTTGATTTTTTTTTTTTTTTTTTTAGTTAGAACCCTGGATAAATACTAGATATATTCTTGGATTTTGTTAAATGTTAAGTTTAATGAGTATCTTGAACAAGCTTTTAGCACATTTTATGTTCAATTAGTGTAGATTTGTGTACCAAAATCAGTGTACATATTTCCGAGTCTGGACCCATGACTAGTGGTTACATAATGTGGCTTGTGTAATAGGCAGAGGTGGCTTGTGACAAAGTGTGAGTGACAGATCACCAACTGAGAGTGAGAAGAGCCTATAACTAGTGGTTACATAATGTTTTGAGAGCCTATCAGTTGTTAGTGAGGGTTGTTGGTGACCATATTTACAACTGTTAGTAATGTATAGGTTCAATCTACACTGTCTGACTTTGTGGTATGGTAATGCAATGAGTGGAGCATATAATTGTTTTGTTTATGTGAGGGGGAGGAAGACTGATTCTAAAGGGAACTTTGCATAGCCAGTGATCTGTACTCTTTGCGTATAATTATTGTGGGTCACCAAAAGGAATTTTTTTAAAAAAAATTGAATTATTTATTTTATTTCTCGACTTTACGATGGGCTATCTCGACTTTACGATGGGCTATCTCGACTTTACGATGGGCTAATTACACGGAATGAACTCTATACTAAATAATGAAAGCAGAAAGTAAATAACAGTTACGCTAATCAGCTGGGCTAGCCTCCTAGTATCGAAAGATACTGTAGCAATTGTAGTATGTTGTCTTGTTCTTTCATTTTCCAGAATATATTGTGACGTTAAAAATATTGTTTTACCATAGTTAGGGCCGCTTTAATTTTGCTTTTAGTTACATAGTTTCAAGAGTTAACCAAACTATCCATAATTATGTTACTCATGAATGGGTAGATATTCAGCCTTCAAGGGATTAAAGGGGTTCTCAACGCATTTATATTAGTCATAATTGTACGCATAGAAGTCCTCCTATAGCCCTGTCATAACTGCTTGAATGATAGAACGAACAATGAGACAGTGTGAGGATTGTTGTACTTTTTTATGTATAGAACTGCACTTGGTATTAGTTCTTGTTACTAAACTGATAGAGTGATATCACTGCAGCTGGTATGGTCGACCCGATGGGGTCAGTAGACCCTTAACAGGCATGTTAATATAAAAACTATTATGTCACTGCCGACTTGTATTATATTTAGTCCTGATTAGATACATATGAGCACAAATAACTAAATGTTTCCCAGCAGGAAATTAGAAAGCAGTACAAATAAATACAACCTAAAAAGCATTTGAAAATCCTATTACAATTTTAAGACAAATTGTTCAATATATCTGCGTGTGTGTGCTTTTGTATGTTTACTTACTGGGATATCGTGATTTCCGCCAAATGGCAATCCAACAAATGTATCGGGCACTCCCCCGACATACAGCATAGTTCTAATTATGAGACTCGATGTTAAGGTGGAAGACACTGCGTTGTTTTTGTAGTCCCTGTTCGCTGTGACTACCAGGGCAATAAAATCGTTGATTCGCAGCACCGTTACCTAGAATTTAAAGAGGTTTCTAGAATCCAAACCGATAGCCGTGAACATGACACACATACTCGCACATAATATATGAAAAAGGTAGTTTTTCTCATTTTCATTTCATGAATGTCTATAAAATAGTGTCAAAAAATATATCAATACAAAAAGACCTTCATTTACTTTTAAATGGATAATTATTAAGTTATAGTGACAAACAATACTTACTTCAACCCACTGGCCAGTATTATATTTATACCTTGAGCGAACTCTTTTTGTTTTTGAGGGATTTGCATTAGAAATGGCCGAATTGCTATCCATATTGAAAACAATGAAACCATCCTCCAAGAAAAGGGCGAAGTAATATGCAGGGTTAGCATAAGGTGAATCCGCAGCATAGACAATTATGCCATTTGGCTGGACTGCTCGAAACTCAACGGTTATGGTGAAACTATAAAATAACACACTCACGATTATATGAGAAATATGGCACAACAGAATATTCATTATAATGGACAAAAATGTTTATTGAAATGATACTGTGCGTATATTGTTAAGACTAAAGTTATAAACGGTAAAATCATTTCAAATGTGTTAATTAGTAAAAAAAAAAAAAAAAAAAAGATCTTTGATCGACCCAAATAAAAAAACTGAATTGGTTGACATTTCAATTCATGATTACAAATGCTAGTGACCAGAATAGTAGGAACAACTTGGAAGCCAAATGATTTCCCCGCAGAAAAACTAGTTAATTGCTGATATTGCTATTCCGATAGGGTCCTGTCGGAAGAACTGACTGAGACAGAGACCCATTCTCCATGTAGGCCATAAACTTGTATGTAATATGGAAAATAAAAATTATATATATTGTTGGGGAGGGTGACCCACCCCTGACCCCCCTTCTGGGCTCCTCTGTATAGTTGGGTTAGCGCGTCTCATTCTCTCTCGCTCTCTCCACCTGGCAAGGAGCCAGCGGGTAGAGTGGAGGAGTAGGGAGGAGGGTGAGTGGGACCCCTGGGAGTGGCTCCCCCCCCCCCCTTTGGCATTGCTTGGAAGTCAGAGGTATTTTCTGTGACATATCGGAGTTCTGATGTCTGTTAGTGAATTCATATCTGTTAGTAATTGTATGTCTGTTAAGCATTCTGCGCAACGGATTGCATATTGACGAGGTTTCTCTCTGGTATATAAGGAGGCCTGTCTCCTTGTGAAAGAGTGCATTTTCTGGGATTACCAAGCACCGTCAACAGCTGTACTGCCGATACTAGACCTGTAGAGATGTGGGGAATAAAGGATTACATAGTGCTACTTCTTACTTTGGTTGTTACTTAACGCACCTCACCCTGGCCGGGGTAAGCTCCTCTATGAGTTAGAGAAGGAGAGGGAATTAGAGACGTTTGGGGTTGGCTATGGCTTCTCACCCATGTTGAGGTTGGCTATGGCTTCTGCTTCGGACACTACCACATCTCAGAGAAGAAGTTGTCCACCCAGTACTAATTACTATAGATGATGAAAGGGTAATTGGCCGACCTAATTCAAGTTCTAGTGATAATGCAACAAATGCTTTCAATATATATTAAAGACGTTCTCCATACCTATGCTTGAAGAGGTCAGGCGTAGAGCTTGTGTCAAAGCCAGCATAACTGGATGTGGCGTGACCAAATCGCAGCCCTGTCTTGCTGTATGATATCTCGTATGGGGCCGTACAGGTGGGATGTGGAGTGGTTGGTGGGGCCGGGGTAGTGGTGTATGGGAGAGGTGGAGGGTCTACAGGAGGTAATGGTAATCCAGACAACCATGACTGTACTTGTTCCCTTACATCAAATTGATGAGGTGAGTACAGATCGATCAATCTGAAATTTTCAATAATACATTGTTTATAAACATGGTCTGCTCTGATTTTGCATGAAAATGTCTTTCCATATTAAATAATACCCATCCTACTTTTCACAGAAAATTAATTAACGGATTACTTCAGGTAATATACCTATTACATTTATACTTTAGATATTATACCACATGTGCATGTTTCTTTGCAAACTAATGTCTGAATGCCTTGATGATAACCATAATATGAAGTCACGTTTCATAGAAGGGTAATTACACTCTCACGTTATTGTATCAATACATCAGGTTTCATTGGAATGTTCCTGACCAAATTCGCGAATTGTATATACTACTTGCCCAAATCAAATACAAGTAGTATATGACGATGTGCGTTAGTTTGTGGCGCTTACCAGTGTGTGTGGTGCCGAGCATAGATGGACACTCTGGTATTTTCTCACCGCATTTGTTATATAAAAGTGATACAACACTTACTGTCCATTTATTTGAAGATTTCGTAGCCCTCCTATCAGCGAGGTATGCACCGGTAGCTGGGATGCTAAGCTCACTGTATTGGGAACCCCTCCGATGTATATATGACCTCCAGCAATGGGGATGTTGGGCGTCATCCTTACAGACCCATGATGTACACCTCCATTCACTGTTAGGCGCAGACTAATATCAAGATAGAAAAACAGTGCCTTTTTATTTACACATTCCCTATTATCTTCTATTACCTGATAGCCTATATAATTTCCAGATTGTTTCTATTGGTCTAACTTAATTATGCCGCGAAGAAGAAAGCCTATACTAATATCAGAAAGCGACCTAATTCAAGGAAATAAAGCAATTAATGGCCAGCAAAGTACAAAGTATAGGTCAACTACTTAAGGTAGTTTCCACCAGAAATGATGACATTATTATAGGACAGAACATTAGAAAAATCTCTATGATGAAAAAATGAAAAATCGGTGAGAACGATTACACACATTGGTATTGCTAATTTGTTTTGTTTTTATTACATTTAGATGTTCCATGTTAAGTGGGCTACACATGCGTGATACGACGATGTAAGGAGTATTTTTTTTGTCGATATCGCAGCTTTAAAATACTATATGTGGACATTACTTGTTCTGGTATGAAAAGTCGACGTATACAGCGTGTTCCCTGCCATCACTGAGGTAGAGGCCGCGGGTTCTTAGCACTGGTTGAACACCTATGCCTTGGTTGAACAGCACTACAATGTCACCATTGTATACAGCGATGTAGAAATAGGGTGGCTAAAACATTTATAAACATTCATATTAGCAATATTTGTGATAACCAATCTTGCCCCTGCTGACACGAAAATCTAACATTCCAATGAAACCAAGATTAATGTTGGTACGAAATACCTTTTAATTCACTAGGACATGATAAAAGATGGACAATTGCAATTTCGTACTTTTAGACACGGGCATATAACATAAGTCAGGATTTAAATTTTACTGTAACTCCACACGTTCTTAGATAGAAATCTAAGACAATAGATTCTTTCATGGAATTATTACCACTCTGGATGTGTAGGCCTATACATGCAGTAACACGCTAAACAGGATTAATGTATGCAACCAAGTCACCCATTTCCCTAAATCAGTCCACTCATAATTCTGGAGCCTGCTGTTCGGCAAAAAGAGCTGCTGACCGTAAAACTATAGCATTCTTTCACAGATCTAGAGTTGATCAATGCAAGTCCCAAGAGTGAATCCCTCTATAGTTTCAAATTTCCGATATGGAGGACCGTTTTGCAATAAAACCTTGTATAACCGCATGCCATTATAGCTATTGCATTAACACTCGACAAGCAGTATTCTCTTTGCTAACCTCTCCCCAAAAGTTTAAATAGTGTTTTCGGAATTGTTATCCTATATACTGTAGTTTGAATAAGTAAAATAATGGCAGATGTGCATGAGTTTGCATACTAGTATTATGACCCAGAACAAACCACCTTTCCGCTATGATCAGGTGGAGAGCATGTTGCAAGTATGTTCAGGATATATCTGCACACAAAACGTAACTATATTAGTTGCTATTGTCGGTACACTCACTATTCCTTCTGGTCGTTCTCCATAGACGAGGATACCGGTTGGTTCATAGGTTTGAAACGAGAATTCGACAACACTTATGGTCATGCGGACATTAGCCAGGCGAGCAAAAGATATGTCGCTCGTGAATCCTATCCCTGGAATCACCTGCATCATAAAAGACACAAGTGCAGGAAAAGTAGGATAAGAGCCTCTGCATTTAACAATATAATCTATCATATTGCAAGGATAAAATCAATAAAATCGGATCAACAGACTTTGCAAAGTGCTAAGTTAATATGTGTTGCCTGGCTGATAGTATAATATGGAAGATTGGATTTCTTACCTGTGTATAACAATAGTCGGAAGAAACGCCAGCAATTTTGACGGCCTCTTTGACTATATCAACGTCATGAACCGTGAAATCATCGGCCCTCATGAATAATATATTCTTCATGCATCCAGCAAAATAACTTATTGCAGGTCCGTGGCTAGAAAATGTGCAAAATAGGCATTTTTTAAAAAGAAATTTACTTGAATCTAAATCTTGACATCAATGGGAAATGTGGGTAGCTAGACACAATGCACTAAAGCTAGTGGATATACCATATTTCATAATCCTCGTCTATCATTACCTTTCTGTTGCTGCGTTCTGTCCTCCGAAAGTCAGTATCCCCGTGTTAAGGGCAGTTAGGTCTTGACCTATTGTGTTCAATGATTTCACCTCGACAACCGCACTAATAGACTTGTCTACATACTCAACCACTAACATGGTGTATGTCTGGTTATGCATAGCTGTAACTTGATACCACTGACCATCAGTATATGACCTGGCTGTTTTAAGCTCCTGGTTCCACCCTGGTCCTCCATAATTAAAAATAACTCCTCCTTCCCTTAAGAATAGCCCATAAAACGATGTAGAGAAAGGTTTGTCAATCAGCATCAGGACTCCAGAATCATCGAAGGTCCTGAATTGGAACTGTATATAAGAACGTGGGGATATGGAAAAGTTTGAACTGGGCATCTGGCTAGTGCCAAAACCACTGAAGCAAAAGCAGTCTTTTAGTGTTGAGGGCCGGGGAGGCTGGCTGGGTTTGACACAACATTGAGTGGTCGAGTCTTCCTTGACCATATTTTCCCAGAGTGCAAGTTTATGGCCATCGAGGTAGGCGTTGTATACACATCCCTCGAATTGGCCTTCTTCTGTCGTGACTTTAGTCGTCTAAAAAGAAAGGTTGGAATGGAGGAATGGAGATTTGATTATGAGAGTGCCCGATAACGATTAAAACATTAAAGCAAATCGCTGATTCGTTGTACATTTCTTCCCAAAACCGCATGCAGGTTGGATTGGAAGAAAGAAAAAAGATGAAAACCTTAATAACATATATTTACAGAAATATTAGGATATAACATGAATGCCTAATATAAAAATAATCCAATATGAAAATACAGGATGTTTTATAGTTGTGGGAGAAACTGTCGAATACAATATACCTCATGATTATATCATTCGCATTCTCGACACGAATAAACAAGTTATCAAGGCCCAATTCCCTGCATGTCAGTTTATTCATCAGTCCGTACAACGGCACTCAAATATGGCTACCCGGAGAGGTTAGTGTTCCAAACAACAAGCTACACAAGGGTAGTTGATATAAAAATAGTTGAACAACCGGGGTGTAATACATCATACACAAGGTATAGGAATAGATAAGATGAATACAGTAAACCAACAACTCTATAAGAGTAATACATAAGGGATCCATATATTATGGTAAGGGGAAATAGAGAATAAAGATTATTAATGTGTAAACTACACAGCCCAAGCGTAGGGCACCTCTATTAGAAAATAGGTGAACCAATCCTTTATGGATTTGCCACGCAGTGGGATATTGCAGAACAACTACATATATAATATACCCGCATCTATTCACGGAATTCATAATATTCTTACTTTTTGGGATCCACTTACCCCATAATCAGCCGGGAGACCGGCGATGTAGATAGGAGTATTGAGAGTGAGTTCATTCTGCAAAGTGTACCCCCGGATATGGTCTGTAGCCACTGCACCATCAGACATTCGTATCACCGTCAAATGTCCATCGATACCATATCTACAAACAGTTATTAATTGAAATGAAAATGTTGGTATCGTATACATTAAATACCATACAAATTTATCAAACATTATGCTAAGCAAACATTATACGGCGCCAAATGTTAGGAATTATAATACCAACAGCTAGGCTTAAAGGATATTCGAAATCATAACCTGAGGGAAATATAACAATAAATCAGCTAGAGATGTTATAACTGGAAATAGCCTTGGTCTTCAGATTCGACATTAAAATGCATGCACATGTGCATGAACTGATTCTTCCCTCTGACATTATGTGCACGCAAAGTCTGCGGAACAAATGTAAATGTAGCCTGACCTTGTGGCGATGACCCTGAACCAGCATGCTGCACAAACGTCAGTCCTGCTTGTGATGCGGAGTGGTTCTTCATGGTTGTTGAACTCAAAAACTAGCTGACCGCTCTCAAAGTGCAGCGTAAAAACTTCATTCGTGAGATTGTTCTCGGTGAAAAATAACACTCCCTTTGGCTTTAGTGACACCTATTAAAAGTTTAAGAGGGTATTATTTCAATGTACAAATATACGAACTAATGGCACTGCATTGCGAATGGGCAATGTAGTGTTGGAGTGGGAATTAATGTTATTTGTTAGCTCATAGTATGGAAAGCCATTTATACATGTTATAAATTAACCCCAAACCGGGAGAATTAGTTGGCTAACCCGGGAAATGACTGACGAATTCACCATTGAAAATGCATGCGAACTGGGGAATTTCGTTCCGGGTTAGCCAAGAATTAGAAACGAAATCAGAAAATTCCTAAAACTCCCAAATTGTGCTTTTTAATATTCCCTTTCCGTCATTTCTACTTAGACTTCATCAATTCCTGACCGGGGCATAGCTTTTGTTAATTCTCTCCGAGCTGGCATCTAATTCTCTAGACATCCTGCTACTTGGGAAAAGCACTGTTTCTCTTTTGCCAGTTCACACCCTAACATGAAAAGATGTTAAGGTAGGAAATCTATATATGTTAACGTTTCAATCCTTGTTTTCATGTGTCTTTTGCACCACAAATGCCCTAGGCCTAGCCCACACAGCTGGCCTTGATTCCCTGACCCCCCCCCCCCCCCCCCCCGCCCCCATCAAGCTCTCGGGGCAAGCACAGCACAGCACAATTTTGGAATTTTAGGAAGTTTCCGATTTGGTTTCTAATTCTCAGCTAACCCGGAAAACAATTTCCCAGTTCACATTCATTTTCAATGGCTAATTCGTAAGTCATTTTCCAGATTAGCCTACTAATTCTCCCGGTTTGGGGTTAATTCATTTATACATATTACCCCCAGAAAAGATGGGGCTAACATCTTATTTCGTCAGGGTCAATTTTCCCGAAATAGGATGCCAGTTCACTGAGAAAAAGGCTAAACAGGAATATGGTTAGGTAAATTAGGAAAAGTATTACTAAAATTCTGTACATTTGGGTTATATGTATAAATGGCTTTCCATATATTTGACCGCTAGGAGGAAGAAGAGGAGATGATTGGTTGCTAGGGGCCGGAATATGGTTTCAGCAAGGCTTTATTCTTCACACAGGTTCACATCAACATCCAAGGAATGGTCAACAGGGAGTGACAAACTTACTCGGCCCACTCTGGGCCTTATACAACACAAGCAATAAAATAGACATAAAAAGTGGGGAGGTGTTGACAGGTTAAACCGTCCCATACGTCCCCACCCATCCCCAGATGTCCTCAGACGAGTTTGGGAAAAGGTGTGGATGGATTTATATAGTCGAACGTGTGGACTGAGTGACTTCAAGAACCAGGGTCACAGCGTCCAATCAAATAAGGGCATAGGGAGACTCGTCTGCCTACCCTGTGACAGTATCTATAGGCTACAGATAAAGGGGCTATTTTGCTACTGCGTGGTGTTGAAACTAACATGGGATGGCGGGTGTATATGCGTTGGGTGGAGATGCGGCGGGGGGGGGGGGGTGTTGGAGGGTTCCGAAGTGGAGGGGACGATCGAGTTATTGTAACATCTACTGGAATTCTAATGCTTTTGAGTCCATTTCACCAGGGTGACTTCTACATACCTTCTTTCTTCCTGGAACCTATTAACAATTGTCAAAACACAAAAAGTAAATGTTCATTCAATCAGGAAGATAGGGCCTATCAGGAAGGCAATTGGCTACTAATAGCCCATATATGTATGTAAATACACCATGTGTCAAACAGTGAGCAAAACCATCAGTTTGAATTTTCAGTGACCAATTATTTAAGTGCCTTATGGAATGAGTACCGTGCACAAAATAAAAGCAACTTTTCTTAGATGGACAAATCAACAAAGGTAGCCAGTGACAATCAACAAAAACACTTTCTTCTTAGCCTGACAAATCGACATAGACCTTAATAGACCTTAGCGACAAAACATCGTCCAAAATTAAGTGACAACTGACAAAAGAACTTCTTAGTGACAACCGAAAATTATTGTTTCTCGGAAGTGACAAGAAAAATAAGACCCCCCTGCCCCGCCCCCCACCTACACTCAGGAGAACTGTCCAGAAGCAAAACCGCGAGATTTGATGGCAATTTAGAGTGGTCTTAGGCTATTATTCTGTATAAATATGGATTGTTTTTCTCATTTTCAATGACACTGCCCCCCCCTACTCCCTCCCTCCCTCCAACCTTGAAATACATCATTGGTTTGTGTCTAATAGGCCCTACACTGTCCATGCAGTCTCACACCCTGTGCGAGCATGCATAAACAAACAGGGCTATCTATAGCAGGCCCAAATGTATAGCTTGGTTGTGCCTGTGGGCAGGAATATGGCTATGTTCAAAAGTTCCATATATTTCTGATGCCTAAACCTGACTACCATCGTTTATGTGCATTAATGATGCATAGATTCCTGATGACATTGAGAGGAAAATGTCTGTAGATGATATTGCAGTGGGTTTCATTGCCGATTCCTATACAGTGATGTTGAAAAGTGGGCAATAAATGGTGTTTCTCTCTCTATTGCGTTCTTCAATGTATCAGGTATGACGTAATTGGTGCTGAGGAAGTATAGCCTGTCTGTTTTTTCATGAAAAAAGCAGTAGTCATGTCTTGTCTAGCCCCGCCCAGATCATAGAAAAACAATGTATGCGGGCGGGGCTAGACGAAGCCCTCTTGAGGGCGGATACCCACCTCCAAACTTCCTTACGTTGCCCAATCATCAGTGTCAATTCCCAGTAATATAGGACCCGCACATATAGCCCTGTTTTTAATGTTTTCCCCTGTAAGTGGCGACGTGTAATACGTCTGAGAGAAACTTGACTTAGTTAGCTACCCTTTTGTCTGGAAAAACTACTGCATTCATGGTCTATCAATGCTGTTTTGAAAACATTCATGCACCCTCTACCTGTTGTCACTCACTCCTGCCATGTTTACATAGCTTCAACCACACAGCTACCCTTACTTTATAGCCACTGCCACCCTTACATAACACCCACGCTCACAGGCTTGTTGACAACATGTAGGCTATTTATAGGGCGGGAGCCTACTCAGCACGTTGGTGGTGTGTAGGCTCGGTATTTAACACTAAATCAAATGGATATTGTAGGTAGGAGGGGTAGAGAAAGGAGGGGGGACGATCATTTATTTTTAAATATAAAAACAATCTAAAATCGTTCAGATCTGGTGAAATATAACCAATGTACTTCCCACAAATAAATGTCTTGCTGCGGTAATTTTCTGGACCTCTGTTCTAATTTAACCCTTTTATTATTGTGGGTGGGGTATAGACCTCTGTTCTAACCTTTTTATTATCTATGATTATTTAACCTAGGCGTGGGCCTAAATGAAATAATGGACTGGTATATGGTAGGCTACGTGTGACAGTGAACCACAACATTCAATATTTGCAGTATTAACTGATTGTTATTAAGATTATTTGCATGATGATTGTTGCTGGTGTAATAGGTATGTGCACGCACCTGGAATTCGATGCTAAGCGTATTATGAAGCATTGCCGGTTGGTAGGCAGCTGGGTTGAGTATCTCCTCGTGTTCATTCTCCTTGAAACCTACAGGCTGCTCCATTTCCAAGAGACGGAGACGAGCCTGCGTAATCTTCTCCTCGATAGCAGCGATTCTTCTCTCTATATCCGTCCTCTGATCGGTCGTTTCATTCCGGAGGACACTAGCAAGGTCCAGATTAGATTGTATTTCAGTGTTAACCACGCGTTCAAATTCATCCACTGAAAGGATAATACAACACACTCAGTCTTGTTACAAGAGTTGTTCCTTAACCGATCATTCCCAAAACACAATTTCCATGATATCCAGTGACAAAACGTTTATTTTACCAGGACATTATATACATAATGTTGGCATATGCACAGCATATAATTATGAGCGAGAGTTATATTATGTCCCCCGCTCCTCTCAGATCATCATAGTATTTTACATATATTGCAGTTCTACTTGGGAGGCCACAACTCAAAGCATATTATACATTATACATCTTACTGGAAAAAACGTGAACAATATTACATAATTAACAACAGCATATATATATGTATACTGATTTCATAACAACTGAGCTTATTAAGCTATCTTGAATATAGTCTTAAGACATCTAATGTAGTGGTGCTAGTCAAATATTATAGTTTTACATTATCATTACATCATTAATGATATAGTTATATTTCCGTGGTTTTATGGTTCCGTAGCTTAGCTAGTATAGAACTAATTTATATTAATTTGTTAGTTACAGTTATAGTTTTTGTATAAATGCGATATAATATAAATTACGTCGCGTCTATAATATAAACTATTATCTTCAATAGTTTTCTATTTTTACGATTTAAAATTACAGAATAAATCTTTTTGTAAAACATAAATTTTGTGCTTTTAATTGGCATTTTCATTACTAAACACTACACTCCCATGAAAAATAACCCAACATCAAAGATTAATCTAAGAAAAATACTATTTACGTCGGGTAGATAGGGAAGATGCCAGGTCTGTGACGTTGTGGTTCTCCGCTCGGATGTGTTCAGCTGTAGCGACTTGGATTTCTATCTGTGACTGAAATCCTTCATCCTGCGATATTATCAAATCTGCCGTCTGTATAGCGACATCAGATGAAACGTACGCAGATTCAATAGGTTCGGCGACCAGTGGCTCTGGAAAGTCCACAACAATTGCAATTTACACAAATAATTATGCACACAATTGCAAGAGGAATTTAGATACGCTTTTTGTATAGCATATTCAACAACGATCATGAATCATTTATTGGTTATCACCTCTGTCCTGCTAGAAGATCGTATTGAACAAAAAGTACTGTTCCGCATACAAAATATTAATGAAAAGAATGACATAAACCATCGATACCATTTTGTTTTTCGCGTCTGTAAATAATATTATCATTATAAAGATCGTTATGAAGATTAAATTCAAGATAGATTAGTTCGACATGGATATCTGATTCAAAGAAGTATATCAAACCCATATATATGATTAAAATAGGGATTGTCCAAAAATCCATAGATTATACTTTTATTCTTATGCAAGTGTTCCTCATACAGTCATTGAGAAATCTAATCAATGTATTACATAATATTATATTATCATTCCCGTTAGCTCATTTTACCGAACTAATATATATTTTCGGATTGTCTGCACATTATTTGAAATCTTATTACTATATATCGGAAACCTAGCTTAATCAGATATAATTGTGTTATTCTTATCCTGCTGATCTCGAAAGGGATTCATATTAGATTGTATTTGTTTAAAACACCTATGACTCTTAATCATGTCGATCCACATGTCTGATGATTGCTGTATAAATATGCTAAACATTTTTTTAAACAAAAAAAAACATACGGAAAGCACTTGAAAACTTCTAAATTTGACTACGTACACCATGCACTACGTGTTAGATTATACTATTGAGTGCGGATCTATAGATATTCTCATTTGGATGCAATGAAATATCTTCCCAACTCTAACGATGTAAATCAGTTGTGATCTATTTACATCGAATGTATGAAGGATGAATGCAGAAACTTACCATATTGTTCAACTATAAATAACATTGAGAAAATTATGTTTAGGTCACTGATCAATTGTACTAATTGTGAATCTTTTTCAAATGAATTAAACGCAACCACCGTTTGTACCCATACACTCACGAATGGACTTTGATATAAACTGCTTCGTTGTCAGAGAGTATAAATCTGCCACACTGCCTTTCAAAATACCCACTCGCACCACAAAACAATAGATGAATATGAATTTGTTAAATAAGATGAAACCACAACATAATAAGTTATTCTTATGATAATTAATTACTATACAGTTTATGATAAACGTTATTGGGGTGAGAAGAAGGGTACGAAGATATCTATTGTAATCTCCAAATAAAACATAAATGCGAACATCTATGGTATGTCAAAGTATACATCCACTTACTGTCCTTTTCTAAACCGCTGTTTGTATCTGAGGTTGAGTTTTAAGTCAACGGGAGATAATTATACACATATACATAAAGAAGATTGTATAATTATCATCTAATAAGTTAACTGTATGATGAAGTAGAAAGCAAGGCAATCAAATACCTAAATCAAAACGTATTTTACATGCTAAACAATATATGATTATGTTATGACTCCCCTCATTGTAACCATTATTATATAAGAAACTTCATATAGAATGATGATACAAATAATATATTAAAGATAGTTTCGCAATTCTAGTATTTCGTCAGGAAAAATCAATATCGTCAGTGTTTAATGTCTTACCCTGTGCCAACCTGTGTATAGAATCAGCAGCTTGTAGGAAGGCTGTAGAAAGCTGATACTTGTTGTCCCATTCTTGTATTGCGGCATTCAAGGAGGCATTCGCATTTTCCAGTCTCTGATGCAAAACTAGGGAAATCGGGAATTGCAATCAACCTCATTTGTTCGATAGATATGCCTTTTTTAAAGTTTAGCACATTTATTTATCATACAAAACTCCTAAAACTTATTTCAAATGTCTACATTACATTAATCAACATTTATAAGGTTCCAATGGAACTCCGTCACATATTACATTATTAAGGCCAGTAAATATGCATGTGTTAATGAATCACTCAAACGATCAAAGCCCTACATCTGCATTTAGCCGCTATAAAACAATTATCATTTCAAGAACAATACAAAATGCCTGATGGTTTCATCAACACATTTTGTTTGTTTTGATTTAATTAGATTTGTATCCTCTTATATTGTCCTCCTAATTTAATAATATAATCCCAGATGAAACAGATATTTTAGCATAGATAAAAAGAATTCATTGCCATTCATCTCCAACAGTTACCTGCGCCCCTATTGAGAGCCCAATTATAATGAATGCCAATGAATCGGGGCCGATAGCACTCTTTTTCCGAGGTGAATTTCGAATTAAAAAGTTCAAAAAATCAACAAATCGCACATAAAGGAACCCGTGCGTAAATCTTACCGTTTGCTTTATGGGCTAAAGGATAATAATAAGCATTGCAATAATTATGATGTTAATAATATTATAGTCAATGTGTTCGCAGAAAAGAGCATAATTGGGTCTTACGTGAGACAAACATTATTGGACCACCTGCCTATCTTTTTTTTTATTTCAGTGGTGGGCCCTTTGGGGCAACAGTGTCTTGGAAATAGAAACATCATCATTCATCTAAATCTGGATATATGAATCAATCATCTGAAGTCCAAATCGCATTACTGCATTCAAAGTTACAACATTCAAACTTATCAAAGGACTGTCTTCCTTATTATTAGGTTATTGTGCATTTGTTCAAACCCCTTAGGTCCACCATGACGAATTATTGATCTTACTGACTAATGTTTATTCAACTTACTTCCTGAACTCGCAAGTGCCTTTATGTAATTTTCATGAACGACTTTGCTCTCTGTAAGTGAATTCTGTGCCTCCTTCTCTAACTCCACGACAGACACCTTTTCAAGGCTGTCCATCACCAAGGCAATTGTTCTGTTGGCATCCAGTGCCATTTCCACTGATGTCTCTAAGGTTAGAGCCACTGATTCATAGTTGTCGATAACCTCCACTGCATTGTCTCCGAAAGGCCTGACGCGTTCAAACTCTCTGTTAAAGAAATACATCTATACTAACAGCAAACTCATGTTATTCACAGGATATCTAATACCGTGAAGAAAACATTGTTTGAAAAGGAACGAAAATGAAGAGATGTTTTACCCCATGAGGACTTGGACATGCTGTGTCAGATTTTGAGTCCTGGCTTCCATGTCACCGACAAGATCAACTCTGGTGTTCACCAACTCTGCTGTTGAGTTCAGCTCCGAGTCCAATTTATTTGATGCTTGCCTCCAGCTGGATATACCTTCAAGGATCAATCCAGATACTTCAGTCACAACATTTAAATCTATGTCATTGTTATGACATTGATATTGTCTCCGATCGAAGGTCGAATGATTGCAGTTCTGCAACCATGGAATTGAAAGTCTGACTTTTTATATTATGGAGCCCTAACTTGAATTAAAGTTTGGTACATGTGTGTGTGGGACGGTGCAATATCTGACACTAACCCTTGTATTGATAAAGTATGGTATACGGTTACAAATATTAGAATTACATGAGGATGTCAAATCTACCTTCTAGATCCTGTTGATTAGCGATATTTGGATCCACTGGAAGGGGTCCTGTGGAAACGCCATTGAGAATGCCTTCAGTGTCCTCCAGAAACTGACGTGCAACCTGGGCATTGGATGTGCTCTGACTTAAAATTGCTTCAGCCATGAATATAAGAGTCTGGGCCTCGGTGAACAAAGCCATGGCATGGGTCCTGTAATACTACAATGCAATATAGTATATTGTTTCCGATTGCGTTATAATTGGCCATATGCATTATCAGCATCAAGTGTTATGAAAAGAAATCAATAAACTAAATTTACTGTAGAAGAACGATAAACACCATTAAAAATAATTACCACTGTTGTATTGAAGTCGCTCCATACCAAGTCTGCCTTAGTTTTAACGTCAAACATTACTAACGATGTCTGCTTGATTTTGTTTTCGATTTCTGTCAGAAAGTCTTTCGCTGAAGAGGTCAGGCCGGTCAGATAGGACGTTATGTTACCCTAGATAATAATATTTGTTAAATAAATTGTCCACTATAAAGTTCTTCAAGTATATTGATATAGTTCACTAATGACTTATATCTGTAGAACCTGTAATTCGGGTGCAGTTATGATGTTATATCGTCAACCAATGTTTGGATATTCTCCATGTTTGGTATTTATAAGATTGGGTAGGCCTATGTGTACTTAATAAAATTCAAGCATCACAATAATTGGCCAATTCCACCAATTTGACAACATTTGGCCCCCAACCGTGGAAAGCGATAAAATGGGCTTAAATCAAATTAATTGCCATTGATTTGATTTCTTTTTTTGATTGGATGATTCTACCAACCTGTGGAACCACATTTTTGGCATTTTTAGCCCAATTTTTTTTTAATTTCAAAATCCCATTTTGGGGGCAAAAATCGTTGTTTTAACTCTCATTAGTTCGTGGAATTGCTAAATTTCTAAATAATCTTCAAAATTGAACATTTTTTATATGTTGTGATAGTAGGTTACGTGAACATGATCTGTGTAAAAAAAATTGCCAAAAAATTATTTTGGGGCCAAAAACCATCAAAATCAAACAAAAAAAATTGTGGGTACTCCTGGTGAAGATTAACGACATCCCATTTCAATAAGGTGGAATTTAGAAAAAAAAATGAAAATTATCCAATAATCACAAATAATGATAAAACTCACTGGATTTGATATGTAATGAACATTAACTGTATTGGTTAAAGTTTTTCTTGGACCTGAGTAGAATATATTTGTATGAATATTCCAAACAAAATCGGTTATATTATATAGGCAGGGTCAATAACCCTTGCAGCTGCCATTATCATTACCATTATACTGGAATGGTTATTTGGCTATAACTTTCCTTCTAATGGGGATATTTTCACAAACTAAAAATTGCTGTCACCCTTATGTCGAGGCCTATAAAGTACAGAAGAGTTTAAAACATTATGTGCATATTTGTTTTATTCATTTTTAATTTAAATCCTCATTTATGTACAAATATGTACCATTATTCGACTTGCTATTTTTTTACATGTTTTTCATATTTGGGATCTGTTTTTCGACCCCCCCCCCCCTGTACAAGATTTACAAATAATCAGAATGGTTCCAAACTTGGCAGTTTAATGCACATATATTATAAGGTTGATAGAAAATAACAAATCAACTGATTAATGTAAAAATTATTTTTGGGTACTAAGGGGGGTGTTTGGGGCCCGAATGTTGTCAAATTGGTGGAAATGGCCAATTACTTTCGCAAAAAAGAAAGTGCTAAAGAAATTGATATATATCTCACAGTGCTGTTTGCAGTGACCAGCATAATGTCCGCCCTGGCTGCAGTCTGTGATATGTTAGCTGCTGCTTCTGCTATGGTCAATTCTTCTGTATTGAAGTTGACATCTACTCCAGATGATGTCTGGCTGCTATCGTGATACAGCTTAAAAACAATAAATGTATATATATACATGGAAGTATTCCTGTAACGTCGGGTCGTCTTAATCTCGGTATCACAAAGAACTGAAATTTCCCATGCGATAAGCATGTGTCTGGTTCTTATATATGTTTATTATATTTCTAATGTGGTGACAGGTTTATATCAACAAAAAAGGTCGTGTCCAGTTTTTCCAGATTACGATTTAGTATAGACCGATTGATATGTGTTGCTTACCTGTTCTGCAGTTAATAAATAGTGATTGAATACATCAGTGATAGCGGGTGTAGATGCATTTAGTGCTAAGGCCTCTTCATACGCTATGTCAATTGTACTCTGAAATTCTTCCTGTCGAGTTAGCTCAGTCTCACTCGCACTATCCACATGGGCTGACATCATTTCGAGGGCTGCCAACTGGAAACCATACATGAACTTTATTGGATAACGTATATCTGTATCTCTCTATTATATATGTGTATTAACAGTATTGCAATCGTATGAGCAACGATCCTTTAGCTTCAGCTATTAGCCTTAAGGTCAAAAAAGCATGAAACGTTTATTTTTTGGATAAAAGCGCCAAATTTGCTGCATGTATAGACAAAAATGTGCTGATTAATTCTATCCCTTGCAACAAGTAATCATGTCACTCGAACACCCTAATTCGGCCTTTTTGCAATATTAGTCCAGGAGATTTGAGTGAAAAAGGGCTGAACCTAGAATTTTTTTAAAATCTAATTGCAACTGAAGGTTTCTCAATGGTTATGGGTAGTCTCAGTGCCCCTTATCAACATACTAAAATTCCTGGAAAATCTAGGTGGGGGAACATGCCCAAAATTGAGAAAAACAAAATGGCTGCCACTAAAACATTGAAATGCCATAACTTGGGGGAATATTGGGGCTTGTGAAGCGAAAAAAACACTTAATTCAGGTTTTATAAAGATATCAGGAAAGATATTTCTGTAGTAACAAATTTAATGCAGCATTTTTGTTAATTATAAATGTCACCAAATGCCTGAAATATAGACCATGCTATGGAAAAATATCAATATGTCTTTTGTGTAAGATAACTGTCATGTCCTCCTTACTTTCATCATTGACATCTGAGCTCTTTGCATCATCATTATTGCAATGGCAAATTAAATGTTATGGAAGAAGTCCCCAAACTGCTGCATTCACTGACACTTGCAGTGAATAATTTTGTACTAGCTGTTTAGGGGAATGGCCCAATGTTTGTACTAATGGTAGATCTATATACAGGTTGGGATGATCCATCTGTGAATGTCCATCTCAACTTTTCTCACGAAAGATGAACACCCTTCCATGCTTGAATTTGATGATATATTCTATGGCTATAGGTTTTTTTATTAGCAGCAGAAGTAAGGGGTAGTATCTGTAATCTGTGGTTTTGTAGCAGCAGCAGAAAAGAGGGTCAAGCAGCCAGCTGATCAACTAGCAGAAACCAACCAGCAAGTGCATCCCATGGTCTAACAAAACCAAACAGTGCCAAATGATGTGGCATACACCAAGTTTGTGCAAGGAGCAGGTTTTTGATAAATAACATGTTGTTAATACATGTTTTCTTCCAGTCAATACAGATGGTACCAGTAAAATACACTCATGTACTCATGTAGGACCCTTGTTTCTCCTCTGGTGGGTCATGTCCTTGGTGCTTGGATTGGAATAACCCTCACACAAAGTTAGCTTAGTTGTATTTGGCTTTCCATGAACACATGGTATTTAAAACGATATCCAATATGTGACTGATGATATCTACCTTAAAGAACCTCTGGGAGCTAACAAACATTGTCTGTTGATCTTGTGCATAGACTAAGCTAAATTGATTAGCTTCCTGAAAATGGAAAATGGTGTTCACACAAAGCATGAGGGTAGTAACATTGGTCAAAATCCAATGTCGCCACAAAATCTGAAGTTTATCTGTGATCTTGATTGAAAAAGGTTGAGGGTCTATTGATGCTGAGTGAGTTCAAATTCATATTCTAAACTGTCCTCTGAGGATCACATCCTTTCCACAAGTGTGGAACAGTTCTCCCATCCATTGTCTCCGAAGTATGCTTCTCTACTATATTTACCCCATCAACATTAAGAGGCAATGTAAGTTCTTGCATAGAATGGTTTCTTTCAACACATGTGTACATGCAGTCATACTCAAAGGTTGAGGGCTATGTAGCTATTTCAGTCATTCTTTTTCCTTCTCAATATTGTGTCTCCATAAGAGTTCAATGAGTAGATGAGTGCTTGCTCAACTCATGATACACAAGTATGTGCATTCATTTATTCTAATTCAATCATGTTCAGGGGATGTAACTAGATTTTGTCACATCATAGTCTTCAACTCTTGCTGCAAGGAAAGGAAGCATTCCTGATATTGATATAGATTGACAAGTCTGGCAGCAGAAGACACATACAACATCAAAATACATTGTTCTTCTGCTGTGGTGGGTGCCTCAATGAATTGGCTGTGAGGTTTATGTATAAAGCTCACATTGTTTTCACAAAATTACCATGAGTGACATTCAGGGACAGCTTCATCTGCTGGGCAGGGCACCTCATCATCTTGCTGTGCCTAGATCATTTGAGCTGGTCTTCTCATCTTCTGGTCTTTTCAGAACATCACACATAAACAATATATTGGAAGCTCAATCAGTGAGATGGTGGGCCCTAAACATTCTTGAATAGGTCTTTCCTTCAATCATCACCAGAGCATTTAGTGGCACATTTATATCTTTCCTAGCAACCTTCTAGAACCAGTCACCAGGTTGTTGTATTAAGTACAGAAGGTTATATCAAAGTATATATAAATATATAACAATTGACTGTGCTCAGCCATTCATTTAAATATGGACAGCTCCTTCACCAAAGGAGTTGGAAGTACATTGGGTATGATCTCATTTGGGGTATCATGTTTTCCTTAGCAAGATTGCATACAAAAATATTGGAGCAAAGGTTTGGAATATGAAAATGATGGAAGAAAAAGATTTGGATATCAGATTGAGCATTCTTTATCTATAGGATAGTAGAGTGTGACATAATATGTACTGATTGTATTATCATGTATTGATGTCACAATGTTCTCTGACATGTCACAGATTCTGTGGCATGGGGAATGACATTGCTTAGATGGTTTTCAATGACAGAGCTTCCCAAATGGATATAGAAAAAGCTGGAGATGATTCTACATGTACAATCAGCTGCTAATAAATACCACTGCCATAGAATAAAATTAAAATATGGAAGGGTGTTCCTTCCTAGAGAAAGCTGGAGATGGAAGTCCACAGACTGTATCCACCTACATAGACTCCTGCCTCTGAAGAGATAGTACAGAATTGTTCACTGCAACTGTCAGTTGAATGAATGCAGCAGTTTGAGGACTTCTTCCCCCAAAATGAATTGGCCATTGCAATGATGATGATGTCAACAACTGAGGGGATAATGATGAAAGTCAGGGGCCATTGCCTACCATCTGGCCTATGATGCATAGGGTTGTCACTATCACTGCAGAAATGCAAAAGCTAAGCAAAGCAATCCATGAAGGACTCAACTCTCTTGAAATTGGGTGAGATGCTTTGAAAGACCAAAGACAATGCATTTAGCCAGTAAAGTATTAACAGGTATGTCAAAACTGGAGTTTTGTCTCAGACTTATGCTTTCACTCACTACGATCATCAAAATGGTCTGTAATCGTAGTTTTGGTGGCCATATTTGATAAATACTAACAAGGTTCATCAACACTATTAATGTATTTAAGGAATAAAGTATGGTAGAAACATTTATACAAGCTATGATGAGGGTTACTATCCATATATGCTCCAAATGGAAACATATCATATTTTTTTGGTGGCCATTTTGAAAAAGTGTCGAAAATTGGTGTTCCAGTGGTTTTATTTCTTGTTGCAAGGAAAAATATTCAAAGGTATACCCTTGCCTACATGTGTACCAACTTTGGTACTTTTATCCAAAAAATAAACGTTTTGACCTTAAGGCACCTGACTATATAGGATCGTTGTTGTGGGTCATATGCGAAGAGTGTATAATATGTCTTGCATGTGCGAGTGCATATAATATCCTTAGTTACGGTAATTATGTCAAAAAATAGATGATGAACAAACCTATTTTTTTAAATCAAATAGAACTGTCATATATCAGAATTCAATGATTGATAGTAAACAAACCCCGCTCTCAATACCAACTTCTAACCTGAATATTTGTTGGTTTGCGCTCTCCTCCTCCAGATTATTGTATTTCTCAAGCAACAAAAGAACTTGGTCCTACTTGGTTACTGAAATGAGTATCTAAATCCACCTGAGGTTTAGTCTTTAGTAGAATAGATAAATACTTTACCCTTAAAACAAGATCTTGTACAGTCTGATTGTGCCCCGGGGCAGCAGTTTTGAGCTCTTCCAAGCCCGTAGTAAGGACATCAAGGCGACCTTCAGATATACCGAGGTTTGTGGACGTTTGGCTGATGAGAACTGACAGTTGCTGCATTTCAATATCTACTTTTTGCACTCCCCCAATCATTTGAATTTCAGCCCAATATTCCAGCATCTGTTCTTCCAATGCCTTTGTATCGTTTCCCATTGAATACTGACATTCGTTGCATGCTGTGGAACCATTAAGTAACTTTTATTTTAATATATGCCAATAATTATAGTGTTCATGTGAATGCTTATGCTGGTACATTTGTTATATTAAACGTTATGTTAAATTTGATTAAGATTGGATGGGAACGTGAACACCCTTAAAGCAAACGTCCTATGAACACTTACTTGTGCAGCCGTTTTCTCCAAAATTGACATGAAGAAATTGACACCTGTCACATGTTCTTCCACCAACTCCCGGTTTGCATTCACACTGGCCCGATATTGGGTCACATGGAGCCGATGAGTCCACTGATCCAACTGGGTCGCAGACACAAGCTATTGGAAGGACATAAAGCGCCAAATGATGTCGCATCACTATTAATATTCATAACTTTATATTGAGAATTAACTAATTCCGTTTCAGTGG
Source organism: Sthenelais limicola (assembly GCA_942159475.1). Classification (NCBI taxonomy): domain Eukaryota; kingdom Metazoa; phylum Annelida; class Polychaeta; order Phyllodocida; family Sigalionidae; genus Sthenelais; species Sthenelais limicola. The sequence goes on along the minus strand of OW804096.1, from coordinate 105,759,135 downwards.
AGATACTCTTTCACGGGTGACTTGACAACATATTTACCGAATATAAATATTACAAAACACCCTATGTACTTAAGTTACAACGTCACAACATGGCCGTTTCGCGCAGCATATATATTACATAGGCCTACCTTCACATGCTTGAGTGGGAAGGCCCCAGAATCCAGCAGAACAGCGTTCACATTTAAAGCTCTCGACGTTCTCGGCACAAGTACATTTGCCTTTCTCGTCACACTGTGTACTCGCACTTCCGAAGACATTGCATTGACAAACAGTGCAGCCTGCAATATACAAGTATGTCTATTACATGAGAATAATGTAATCAAAGGCAAAATCATATCGATTGTGTAAAACATAGCTTGTACATATATATATACTGAGATTTCTCTGCTTCCTAACAACGCAAAAGATATGGGCCCTCGCACATAAAAAACTAGACTTTAGACAATGTCTAGGCGAAAATCTTCAATAAAATCCCCGGCTTCAAGGACAATCTTGAAGCCTGATTTTGTTTTTGTCTCCGGTCTCTGAAAATTAGACAATGTAATTGTAATTTTTGTCCTTATTTGCGGTAGTTTTCTGGAGGCTGGCGGTAGTTTTTTGCATAGAGATACAAGCTATTTTGTAAGATTTGCAGCAGGTGCACAGACAATGGAGAGACAATCAAAACGAGACAATTTTAAGTAGTTCTAGACAATATATTATATTGTGTTCATAAAGCAGTTTGTCTATTTCTCTGGAAAAATTTTGCAGTCTCTGTGACAATTAGGAGGCCGAAAGACCAAAAACTAAGAACAGCTCCAATAGCTGTCCTTAGGTGGTTTTGTCTAGAAATGTTGGAGTTTTGTCACTAAATTCACAATTTGCAGACAATTTGCAGACAATTGTGGTTGTTTTACATTGAATGCAGTTCATCTATTGTCTCTGGGACAATGTCTCTGGGATAATGACTCTGGGAAAATGTCTCTGGGACAATGACTCTGGGAAAATGTTTCTGGGAAAATGTCTCTGGGACAATGTCTCTGGGACAATTTTGAGGCTGAAATAAAAAAGAAATAAGGACAACTCAGTCCTTAGATGGTTTTGTCTTGAAATATTGAATTTGTCACTAAAGTAATATACTACTGGGTAGGTAGTATACCGCCAAACCATGCCAAAAACTACCGCCAGCCACCAGAAAACTACCACAAATTAGGACAAAAACTGAAGAGGCAACATATTGTCTAATTTTCAGAGACTGGAGACAAAATCAGGCTTCAAGGACAATGACAATCTGACTGTATGTGCACACCTTTCGAGATTGTCCTTGAAGTCAGGGATTTTAGTGAAGATTTTTGCCTAGACATTGTCTAAAGTCTGGAAAGTTTCAAAAAACCTTTATTCATCACTGATTACTTACTTGTTTGCCCAGGTTAAATTAAAATCTATGGCAAAATTGTCTCCAAATTATAAATTTCGAGACAAAACTTCAAAATTTCGAGACAAAACTGCCTAAGAATGGCTATAAGGACAATTTTTTTATGAGCGCGGCATTGTCTAGATCCGCTAATAATTGTCTCGTTTTAATTGTCTCTTCTTTATGTGCGTGCCCGCAGGTGTTTGAAGAAATAAAACATGTCCATCGAACAAAAACCAACTATTACTTGTTCTGTTATTGGTAAATATTTAAAACGTTGGTTTTTTTAATTAGATATTTGATTGGTTACCTTGGAAGGAGGAATTTGTGAACCCATGGTAATCTGGTAGACAAGAGCTGCAAGTTCTTTCGCCAACACCAAAGAAACATTCGCACTGACCGCCTTCTGAGTTACATATAGCACTTTTTGAACCCTTGATGTCACACTCACAGGCTGGAATATTGTAAATTGTGGTTAAAATATGATTCTTCACTGTAGAATGTTTTCTCAATAACGCTGTATTACTTTCCCATAGCATTCTGTTTGCTTGCGATGTTAACGGCAATATTGAAGGATATATCGAGCAAAAGTTAGAAGACGTGTACTGTACAGAGACTGATTAATTGACTCTACTTTTCATCTTGAATAATACAAATTATCAGTAATAATATACTTAAATTTAATTAGAATTAATTTGCAAATAGTCTTCTTTGTAAAATCGAATTCCTCACATCTTTAGTAGACAGAAGGGTCAGAAAATCCTTACCATTGCATTCTTGAGCCGAGGCATTTCCATAGTATCCTTCTGCACAATGTTCACAGTGAAATCCTGTTGTGTTCAAGAGACAGTTGAGACACTCTCCCGTTTGTTTGTTACACTGTTCAGTATTACCATTGCAGAAACATGGCTCACATTTTCCCAAATGGGGCACTTCTGGATTCCCAAAATAAAAGTCATCACACCTGGAAAATTTAAGTACTTCAGAAATCGTCGGCTTTGAAGAACAAATTTTGTCTGGTTTAAACCATGTAAAAACCCAGTATTCCAGAAGAAAAGATCAGTTTCCATATACTACTTACCGGTCGCATAGTGTACCACTGTAACCCTCGGCACAGTACAAACATTGGATCCCCATCCTCTGCACCTCACAAGTGGCATTTATGACGCGAGGTTTCAAACAAGGACAAGCAAAACAATCGTAGGGTGTCCCCACTTCTGGGTTTCCATAGAATCCGATCTTACATTCATTACAGGTTTCGCCTAAGTAAGACAATTAATCGGTATAGGTTGAGTACCAGTATACATATATAACTCACTAAGTGTGATTGGAATTGCGCAATTCTATTATATTTGTGACTAAAATTAATCGAAGACTTAAAAGATGCAAACACAATTCTCCGGGGAAACAATGTCTCCAAACCATGCCCCTGCTGTAGGAAAATAATATCTCAATGAAGTACATCTTTAGCAAAATAACTTCTTAAAATTATCAAATAACCTTGTGTGCTGTGTTGGCAGCTGGTGCATTCGCCGGTGTCCGGATCACATTGAGTTGCGTGGTTGTGACATACGCACGGAGTACATTTTCCTAGAAACTCATGATATGCAACATCTTGACGCATGTACCCAGGAGCACATCGCTAGAAATAAACAATGGACAGAATATATATACACCTTTAATATAATAAACATTGCTTGTGAAATACCTGTATGTTGCTCTAACATAAAAAATTCACTTTGCCATTGGGAAGGAAACTTACTTCACAAGACTGACCATCGTAGCCAGCTGGACAGGAACACTTCTCTGTAGCACTAGCTTCTTCGCCTGTACCGTCGCGGGCAGCAATCTCATATCTTAGGTCTCCAATACTTGATGGAGGAAGAGTTAAAACAAAATGTATATATGATCCATGCGTAACTTAGATAAGGGTAGGAGTTAATTAAATGTAAACTCCAATGTTTGGATATATATGGGTGGAATAGTATAACCCTCTTACCTGGAGGTGTGCATTCTGTCATAGTACGAAGCTGGGACAAGGACCATTGAGACATCCTGCAGCGCTATCATAAACTCTCCACGAGACACATTTTCTGTTAGAAGATTTTCGTCCGACACTGTAACATTAACTTCTGTAACTACTCCATACTCAACACTTGGAGCATTGAGATAGTATCGTTTGTTGTTGTAATTAGAAATGATTATGAGTTTGTTGTTTTGCAATGGGAGACCCTGTGGGTCATCGGCAGTGTACATTACTATATAATATATTTTGTTTTGCATAAGGGCCACCAAATTTCCACTGAGTCCTTCCACTGGAGCCCAATATTGCCTTGGTTGGGAACCTATTGTAGCTTGTGCCATCTGGATACCATCCTCCTCCACTATTACTAAATCCATTATCATGGTGTCCCTTTCAGTCACTATGTCAAAGTTGGTTGTCCTGTTTTGTGGACTACTACTTAACACTGGTACATCCACCTGTCAGATGAAGGAAGTGTATGCATCTTATGCGACCAAATGTTTAATTGTACGTTGCATTCATTCTTATGTAATTAAACACACGCACTGTGCTAATAACACATTGTTTAAGATTTAGATATGTAATAAATATTAATAGAATAATGTACAACAAATAAACAATAAACGTTTGGTTCAAATGGAAGAATGGCAAGCCTACTTACCATTTTAAGCCTCCATGGTGAACTGGTACATTGTTGAGTTATTCCCATGCATACACAGTTTAAACAGCCTTCATGATGCTCTTCTTGTAAATTGAAAGTCCCAATCGTGCATTGATCACAAAAACGGCCCTGTACATTCGCCTTGAAAACAAAAAGTATTAACTAAGTTAAAAAATTGTCATCATACATCCCAATCTATTTCGGTTACTAGTATTTTTTGTCTGTTTTCTCCACTGAGAACATTGTGTATCACATAACGCTTGGCTAAATAAAAATATTTAAAAAGAAAATAAAAATAGGCAAATGTGACCGAGGGACGATCTGTTATCCCATATTTCCTGCGGGCATAGCAATTTTAGTGAGTGAGCGTTAGCGAACGAACGGAAATGCGTGAGCCCAAGGGAAATATGGGACGACAGATCATCCCAAGGTCACTTTTGCATTTATTATCACCTTAATAGAAGTTGGTACAATATGTTTTCCGACATTTTAGCTGGAAAATGGTTGGAATTCGATGAAAATCGATAGCAAAACGTGCACATAGGCTGCCCCTCCCACCTGAGTTTGTATTTACATCTGGGTCTTAGCTATTGGTAGGTTTATATATCAATGCACGCTCGACCTGCTGGGTGGTGAGAAGTTCTATCATGCTGCAGAATGTAGTTCTTTTTTTAAATGTTATTTCGGTTAATTTTCAGTGTTTTACTATTATTAAGACATGAATACAATTTAAAATACTTCATAAGAAAAATCTTTTTCAGTTTGATATTTAAATTTTTGTACTTTTCGTGTTTGAACTCGCCGACTCGTGTTTGTCACTGTCAGTCAATCGATGCAGATGGATTATTCAAGACACAGTTTTTAAGGTAAGTTCAAATCAGGATAAAAATTGCATTGGACAATGGGTGGCAGTAGAGGGAACCGAAAGAAAAAAAGGAAACAAGGCCAGGGAATAGGATCAAATCCTGCCAACGAAGAGACATCAAGCTCATGTAATCCCAATTAATCTATCCTCCGAAATGGATTCATTACGTTCCCAGATGGAATCTTTATTGAAGAACCAGAAAGATTTCCAAACTGCAGTACATAAAAAAATTGAGGAAGAAAGAGCCGAAACAAAAGGTACCATTGAATCGAACTCAAAATTTGTCAATGATTTGATAGTTGATTTGGACAACGAAATAACTAAAAGAAGGGCTCTTGAAGACGTGGAATTTGATGTCAAACGTGAAACCGATTACTTGGGCCGAGATGTACATTGCCTGAGAAATGAATTAGACACAGTAGAGACACTCACAAAAGAGAACTATCTTGAAATCGAGGGATTGGAATATTACATTAGAGAGAGTCCCATTGACAAGGTGGTTAGCCTGTGCCAACTGATTATTCCCTATTTCTCGGATGAAGTAGTTGAAAAAGCCTATAGGCAGGGCTTTCAAAAAGGGAAGATACCTCCGCGAATGATTGTCAAGCTGAATAAAAATGGTATCAAAGAGGAGCTTGTAAGAAGTCAGAAAGTGTTGAAAGATAGGACAAAATTCCAGGGTCAGAGTTATAACCATTTGAAATATATAAAGATAAACCATGTCCTCCCCCCCCCCCCCAGAGTGCAGCAGAAACGGAGCCTTGCACATCAGATTGCAAAGAGGGCTATTGCATTAGGCTACACATCCCTAGTAGACAGTAGCATTCGGATAGCATATGGCCCACTGGTGGCATAGCGGGTGGGCCATAGGTGGTTTCCACCCGCTATCCACGGAATTCTTGCACAGAGGATAGCAGGAGGCCCACTGGTGGCAGCCCATAGGTGGAAAACGGGTGGTCCACTGGCAGATATCGGGTGGTTCACTGGTGGCATACCACCCACAGATAGCAAGGGGGCCATCTTCGGCAAGCCACTATTTGCCATAGGGGGATAGAACTCTATACTAGGGTGGATCGTGGGTGGCTTTTGGTCCCTGTGGAATTTATCAGGGAGGCTTTTGCTTGGGGGAGGGGGAGGGGGTGGGGGGTTCTTTAATTGGGGGTGGGGGTGGTTGGTTTTTAAAACCTAGTTCATTTTATTATTGCTTTTATTATTACTGTAGCTTCCTCAGTTTAGAATATTGAAGTAACATCACTTTTCATCAAATTATTCAACATATTCCATTTCATGGCGTGGATAGTATTTTTCCTTTTTCTTCACGGGAAACTCCAGGCTACTTCCTTTAAAATACTGTCCTCAATTCATATGTTGTGAAGGAGGCCGTAGATCCGGAAAATCATCTTCTCTATAAAAATAAAGGTTTGACAATGTTAAGAAAAGACATATTGAATTGTATTAATAGGTAGGTAGGGAGATTGGGGTGGGTGGTTAGGGGGAAAGGGAAGCTGTGTGCGACCTCTGATCTACTATCATAACCATAGCTTGTAGTCTACACATTCTTGAAGGTAGAATGAACTGATTTCCTTTAAAAAGTCGTTACTTTCACATCTTCCAATGGTCTGGAAACAATATACAACACAGTCCCGAAAGTAGAATAAACTGACTTGCCTCAAAAGTTGTTAGATATTTCTCTGAGTCTACCCAATGTAATATCTTATAAATCGACAGATGAAGGCTTGCTGGGCCCAGCTGGTGTGTAATCATATGAATGTTTATTTAAGGGTTTATAGGTGCCGCCAACTGCCGCCCCTAGACTGTAAACTCACTGTAATACAGGCTTGGTGGGTTCTACAATCAGATAGCTTGGCCTTGTCTCTTACATGTAATCAATATCTTCCTGTAATTTCCCGCCTGTAGCATCTTAATCCATAACCGTTTTCTGTAAGAAAATAACATAAAGGGTTTAGAGGGACAGGATGGACATGGCAAAATCATGGGGTTCCTTAATGGCGGACTGAGGCTATAGGAACCCAGGAAATAGAATATTGAGTCTACAAACTGGAATCTTATTGTGTAAACTTCTGATTTAATGTGTAGCCGCTTCAATGATGTTTAAGATCGTCAGATACTTGTTTAGAGACATTTTGATAAATGCTAGTGCTAGCAGCGGCCTCTATAATACTAAATTTAAATCTTGAACAAGGTTAAATAAAGCAGAACATTGATACTTATGGCTCCAACTCTTTGGAACAACATCAACCCATGGCTAGATTAATGTAGATCCTGTAAATAAAAGGATAACGATTGATTATACATAGCATCTGATATAAGCAACTAGTAGCGAAAAGTATACCAAGATATACATGCCTGTTTATTGTCTTTTAACTTAATAATTATTATCTAATCAATGCAACTGGTTCCTTTAGAGACATAATGACAGACTGAACTTTAACATGATATAACCAAAGCAGATTATTGAATGTCAATAAAGAGGGTTAGAGAAATGAATAAGAGATGACTTACACTAGCAGTCAATTTGGAGTGTTGTTCCCTCCTTGATGGTTAGTCTGTAAAGAGCAGGGGCACAGTGGCTGAAAGCCAGTGGCATCACCCCCACCCCTTCACTCTGCCCCAGCCACCCATCCGCCCACCCACCCACCCCCACCATCCAATGGTGGTTTGCCATATGCTGAAGGGTGGCGAGCCACCTTAGGCAAACCACTGGTGCAGAGGTGCCAAACCTCCCGTGTCGGCGGGAGATCTCCCGTTTTTCCGACCAATTTGGGACTTGCTCCCGTGCTCCCGTGTCCACATCAAAATCTCCCGTGTTGGCCTAATGTCAGGCCTAATGATGAAATCACATATGGGCATACCTCCTGCTGGTACATACAATACAATGCAGGCCGGGGATGAAGGCATCATCCTGAAACTTTATAGCTGCCATCACACAATGTACAGTAAAAACATTGATAAGGAGAATTAATCCCCTCTGATCTGGGTACCGTATCCCATTTGATATATAAATGTAAAACAAACACATGGGAAAGGAAATTAATTTCAATGCAAACATGCATGTTTGACACCCATATGCAGCTATGTGTGGAAATTCAGGAGTATGCTAGCCATTCTGCTCTGTGATACCAACCATATACAAGATCGACTAGAAATTTGAATAAAGTGTGTTCCTGTGGAAATTATTTTTTTCTCACTTATATATTATATAAATAGATTCTTTAACAAATTCAAAGATTTTTTGCATGACGACGTCCTCCTCCAACAAATTCAGGGATAGTCAGTATGCCTTCAAATAGCTGGAATATGATGTGAAAATGACCCTAGAATGTACCATTTCACTAATTCCGGGGTGTGTGTGTGGGGGGGGGGGGGTAGACCCTTTTCAGTGCTACTTACATTGCTCCCGCCCCAGACCCCACCAGGACGGGAGATCTCCCGTTTCTGACCTCTTCCTACTTGGCACCTCTGCTGGTGGGATGCCATGTGCTATAGAGTGCGAGCCACCTTAGGCAAACCGATGGGTGGTTTCTAGCAGGTGGTTCTAAGGTGGACCATAGGTGGTAAGCCTATGCCGAAGTACCGAAGATTTACCACCCCTTTTCATGGGGTGGCAAGAAGGTGGCTACTTGCTAGGGATGAAACTAGATCAAAAGGAGATAAGCTAGTTTTAGATGGAAGAGTAATCGACCATAGCCTACTGGAAACCATCCCTGAGGAATTACACCCCGAATCCACGAAGATAATTCCCGTCAATGGAGGGTGCGCTTTTCAAGGAGAAAAGTCATTTTTGTTCAATTTTTAACATCAATCTAATTGAATTGGGGTGAGATCTGTCAATCATTGATAGCATCTTGGCTCCTCCCATCCTGGATATCAGTGTGAAGAATCTGTTGATTCTGATATCAGTAGATGGGATCAGAATCATGCTGGTAATGGCTGGGAGGGGGAGGGGATGGCGTTTAGGTGTGAATTAAAGGGTAGACCATGTGTGAATTAAAGTGGCAAGCTGAGAAATAAGATGCCTCATATGCAAAGTGTTAAAGGGACCAACAGAATTACATGGACTGACCAGTCATATATGGGATAAGGATTTCATGTGTTCTGTCTCCCCTTCCACTCCCTCCTACTATACCTCCCTCTCGAATTTTATATTTAACTGACATCAATCTTCGTTTCCCTTGGAAACGCAATCTTCTACATGAACCGGAAATAAATATATAAATGTAAACTGATCACTGTTAACTATTTCTTGTTTCAGTGTTAAATTTATGTATGACGACTTCGAATATTCATGTGCAGAACAGGCCTACTTTGCAAAGAAGGCGGAGATCATGAAGAAAGATCGGCTCAGGAGTAAAAAAGTCATCACACCTGGAAAATTGAATATATACGATAGTCAGACAGGACCGGGTTGTGAATGGGTTAGCGGCCAAAGGTGAAGATCTCGCTGTATTTGTTAAGAAAGGAATAGTATGGAACACAAAAGGGATAGAAGGTATGTCTATTTAACTTTGACATCGAATTACAAACGTTAGAAATAAAAATAGGCAATTGGGGGACGTTTATCCTGCTGAATGTATATCGCCGACCGTCTGGGTCATTGGATAGATTTCTCGAACATGTGAACGAAAGTCTTAACACATTAAGGAGGTATAGGAAGAAAATAATATTAATATTAATTTGTGCTGGTTGTTGAGCAAGACTTATGTATTGCCACTACTAGCGTATGTAGGTCCTTGCATAATGAATAGTAATTTAGGCAGTCAGAATAAGTTACAAAAAATATGTTACAGAGCCTTGAGATTATCATTTGGTTGGCAAGGTATGATAAAAAGCATTTCTTCATGTCGGATTCAGTTTGAAATAGGTTATTCCGAATTTTTCAGGGATGATTATTTCTTATTTAAGATTTCATTTTAGGAGTTTAATATGAGAGCGAATAGTTACCTTACATGGGCATTGACCTGTTCGTTTGTCACATATATCTGACACACTGCCAGCAGGATTACATTCACATCGTATACATCCAGTCCAGGAGAAGTCTCTGTAGCCGCCCATACACTCCTGGCACTTAGGACCCATCACCCCAGACTTACACTTACACACCCCTGTGGTCTGATTGCATTGCAGAGAGGATGATCCTATTGGATTGCACTCACATGGCTGAAAGTAATCGATTATTGTTGTTCAATCTAGGTTGATACTTTAAGATGATAATTTATCAATTTGTTGTTGTTGTTAAGATAAGATAAGATACTACTGTATTTATCCAGCTCACACAGTACATGATAAAGATACAAAATAGAGAAATACAGACAAAATAGGGATACAGACTTCCAGATCAGATCCAGTTCTCCCAGACGTTTACCATCTCTCTCAAGGAAGAGTTAACTTTTAATTTAGATGCATTTCATATAGTGTAATAATAAAGATAAAAACACAAATAAAATGACATGAGATATAATTATATAGAGATATTACGATATTATTGACTTGATTCAAGTTGATACCGTATAGAGATACAATCATATAATAGTTGCATAAATTAGGTTATTTGTCATCATACAATTTATTTTTTTGCACTTTCGAGGTAACTTCTGGGTTCTTTTTTGGTGTTTGACTTATGTGCAGCAGAGGGCAGTGAATTCCATATTGATTTAGCTTTGTAAATGAAGCTGTTTTTGTAGAAAGTTGTTTTAGGGGTATTACATTTTTAATTCTTTTTATTTTCGGCATGTTAATCTGTTGAGAGTTGTGTAAATATGAATACCTCACAACCAAGTGCTGCTGTCCAGTTCCAGTGATTAAGCATACATTGGTCACATTTCTTCCCTACAATGTTGGGTGGACAGACACAGTTCCCAGTCAGACTATCACATACTTTGTAGTCAGAACCGCAACCGCAAGCTGAAATGCAATACCAACACAGCGACGCGTTACCAATGATTTATTTTAGACTAATGAAACCAGTGATGTTTTGAAATGGAGGTATTTTGTTAATTGCTACCATGCAACTATCCAGGAAAACTTGAAATAGCATAAGCAGAAACATTTCTCTTGCAGAGGTGAATATAGATGATACAATTATATGTCATTTTATGATTTACTTACCACTCTAATTAGGTTTCATATTAACATACATATCAATCTTGCCGTTACTTATACTTACGTTGACACCCGCCTTCCTTCATATCATAATATTCGAGCAAACATTCATCACACTTTCTTCCACCTGTGCCGGTTTGACATTGGCACTGACCCCCATACTTGTCACATGTTGTGTTTGGGACACTACCGAGGAAATGACAGTCACATGACAGGGCACCATTGAGGTAATAGGTCGTCAGTGAGAACAGGTTCTGCATACAGAATGTCTCATCCAGAGTCCCTAACCTAAAAAAGTCGATAGTAACTTTAAATCAAGCTCGACCCTACGTTTGTATGGGGGTCCATAATTTTCTTTTGTTCGTTCGTTCCAAATAATACCAATTTTATACAGCAAAGAATTTTAAAATGTATTCGTACGAGGTCTTTTCTTTTCTTTAAAAGGATTTTGACTAATGGAATAGCAATACTTTAAGTAACCTGAGTAATAAAAACAGAACCAACAGAATAACCTAAATGAATTATATTAGAAATCCCTACAATAATTTTGATTAAGTAGTAATCTCATTCTCCCCATCCCTGTAATCCCATTCTTGATAATTACCTTACACTGGTGCCCAATATATTGTTTTACAGTTCTCCTGTAATGCAGTTTAACCGCATGGTACACATTAGTTTATCTATGTAAATCATCTTACATGTGACTTTCAAACTTCCGGATGGAAACGACGCGATGAGTCTGTCCCCTTTTGTGTATAAATTAATATTGTTGGCAAGGTGGTCTTACCTCATATCATTTGTATTGACGTCACAAAGTTGATGAAATTGTTCTGCATTTGCGCCCAAAGGAATGACACCATTTGTAAATTCAACTGGCAACACAACTGCACGATCCTTTACCAGAAAATAAGCATTATTGTCGGTTCACGTATGCAGAACAGGGTGAGTTCATTGGGTTATTGGGGATGATAAGAGATAGCCTTAAACCATGTGCCTAGTTTAACTGAAGCGTGGAATATAACATAGAGGAATATATCATTTTTTTTTAAGTTATAAACGTTTTATGTCAAGTCCCTCTCTGTGTAAGGCAAAAGGTATCCTTATTATCAAGTACCAACTGCATAACCTGTAACCTCATTATCACAATGTACCAGCCGTATAACCAGTTAATCATTCAGTAATAAAGAGAGATTAAAAAAAAAAGAAGCTAGGAATATAAAAGGTCAGTGTTAAATGTCCTCACCAATTTAAGCTTTCCTCTTACGCTGACTCTAATTGTGTATGTTTTCCCTCCTAGTAGACGTATACTTTTGTCTGACGCTTCTCCATATCGGTAAAAGCACCACTGGCCTTGACACTCCGGAAAGCTAAGAGCAGCTGTGACCGTCGCAACACCTGATAAGTTGTTAGATATCAAATTTTGTATAAATATGAAAAAGATTCATTTGTTCGGTTTGGAAGTTCTAATATTGCCCCATCTGTTGATTTAAGAACTTTCTGACTAACCTGAGGCAAATACAAATGCTTCACCGGTGACGTTGTCTCTCGTTTCATATCGGAAAAGAAGGTAAAAATCGCCTGACCAAAGAGTATCTGTTGGAATGTTCACAGTCGTTAGGCCTGCAACCTAAGTTGAAATAGATATGGCAATGGTAAGTTCAGGATAGTCAGTTTGTTGTTGACTGATATCAAGAACTATAATTACTGGTGTCTGGTGAAAATGTTTTAACACAGTGTCAGATTACTACTAAATGTCGGGTTTACTATACCATTATTTAACATTGTTCAACATGTTAACAGAAGGTTGTTAATAATTAGGGTGACATACACTCTCAGAAAGCGTGGCATAACCGAATCCCATATAGCCCGCAAGGATCCTGGCCCAGCTACTACGTATTGATTCGAATTCTCCATGCAGGAAATGTGGATCCGGGAAATATGATGAATTATTGGGCCTACATATAAAAAAGAGATAGAAGCAGTTGGGTACAAGTTTTGATGTATGCATGGAACATTATGGGGAGTTCTATATGCGGTACTTAACAAATGTCTACTATTGTGCATGGACACTTGGGCCCCAATAGCTAGTTCTAATAGCCAAGCAAAGAATCAAAACACCTACGTCTTGCACACTCTTGTGTCAATGTTCTTTCTGCATGGGCACTGACCGATATCCTTATCACAAACATTTGACACAGAAGCTCCAATATCGCAAAGACACGGTTTGCAGCCTGGAGAAACACAATGGTGGTTAAGTGTACTGATAAAATCATAAACAATGAATTAAACTGGAATTTTAGCTTTAATTTGTCCTGGACTCACAAGGAATAAAAAGAAACCACACCATTCATATCCTCCACAGTCATGTCGTAGAACTCGTCATGACATTCTTTACAGTGTGTACCCATGACATTCGTTTTGCAGGGGCACTGTCCGTTAGTAAAATTACAAACCGGGGTTGCACCAACGGTCCCCAGAGTTTCACACCCACAATCTGAAATACCATGAAACAATTCATCCTTGACATCGCAGTACAATAGTGTCCGTTCATTCATGCATCTACGTATATCTAACCTACTTAATCGACTTTCAAGAAAATGTATCACCATCTATTTATTATAATATCAATTATACTATCAAATCTTCATTTACCCGTGCATCCATTGGGATTACTTTCCATCAAATCATAAAATCCAACTTTACATTGGTCACACTTTGCCCCCGTCACATTTTGTTTGCATATGCAGTCGCCTGGTACCTATTAAAATCAAATTTTCATATACTACTTACATTGCACATCATTTTTACAAAATGAAAAAAGGGTTTTTATTCGGGACCATTGAAGAATCTAAGATACAGATAGTAATAAAAAAAACAATAGCTGCCCATGTGCCACTTAAACGTAAGATATAGTATGTCTTAGAATTACCATTCCTAAAGGTAGAACACCGTCGTCATTCATGATACAATCGCCTGTGAGACCTGTGACCGGATTAATGGCCACTCCCGGACCATGGCAATCGCAGGGCATACACACATTGGCACTTCTTTGGTCAACACCAACCGCCCGATAGTAAAATGGTTTGCATTTTTCACAATTCACACCTTGGGAAAACAAAGAATGTGAAAATAATAAAGTTGGAGTTATCATTCTTTTAGACTAGGCCTATATCACCTATTCGCAAAATATCGCCGACATTGGATTGATATTAGCCCCGATTAATTGCAAATGCATGTTTATCGTTAAAGCATTTCAGTAGGGGTGGGATATCATAGGGGTGTTAATAGATTTAGATGAGAATGTAATTACTAATACCTCCTGTATTATCCGAACAGTCAGTGCAGACACCCCCGCCCCGGTATATGCCATTCGTATCCATACTGCGGGAAAAGTTATCAGTGACTGCATCGTAGAAACAGGCACTCGCATGATCAAAACAGTTACATCCTAGGGAAATAAAACCAGTGAAGTTGTATTATTGGTGCGAAGAGTCATAAATATCCCCTACATGAAGCGAACATATCAATACAGTTTTTAACACATTTATTCATCGATTATTTACTACTGAGAACAATAAATTGTTATATATTATTATAATTGTCATTCCCAATCACCGTTGATACATATCACATTGTTATATACAGAACAGTATATAATATTTCAGCACTGACTTTCGCAAGGCGTTCCATATGTGAATGGGAACTGGTTGTGGAATGGGTCGCACATCTCACAAAAGCTCCCGGTAGTATTTCCCGCACAAACACACTGGAATTGTCCCGTTTGATTGTTCAAGGCGCACTTTTCAGCTTGCCCATTACATACACATTCTGCAAACACTTGTAATTGATTCACTGTGTAATGTTGCTGGAAAAGAAAAAAAATCATCTCTCAATGCTGAACTAACGCATATTTCTAAAAGTAACACTACTATTATTAT
Source organism: Sthenelais limicola (assembly GCA_942159475.1). NCBI lineage: Eukaryota > Metazoa > Annelida > Polychaeta > Phyllodocida > Sigalionidae > Sthenelais > Sthenelais limicola. Next base: position 105,744,135 of record OW804096.1, on the reverse strand, counting down.
GCAAGAACTCGCCGTAAACATATGGATGCGAGCTGTTAATGTTTTATATAATATGTGAAATCAATCAATAGCTCCCTGGGTATTGTGCGATTGTTGTCCATTGTTCTAATATCTAGACAGAAGGAAATATCACACGTGTTGCTGTTCAGTGGTCACAGATGGGTGGGTTCATTTATCATGTATCAATACAGGTGCTTCATCCTCATATGCGCTACCGTGAACCATGACTAACCCGCGTTATGTCACACCGGTTAGAGCTTATATTTTGAGAGTAGTTTGTGTACCAATATAACATGAATCCGCTTTCTATCCCCTCTGTCACTTTCCCTTCAAATACATCATTTGACAAATTACATGAAATTTCCGGTTTGAATAATGCAAAATCGGCTTTATTAGTTTTTAAATAGTTTTGTCACGGGATTGGGACAATGGACTAACCAATTCCTAATAAGTGTCGATTTGAAGATGTGAGGTCAGGATATAAGGAAAGGAAGTATGTGTGAGAGTTGTGTGATGAGTGGAAATATTTGAGTCATGCAAGAGTCAAAGCCCATAATGCAAAATAATCAATTAGATTTGGTCACGCTCGGTATACGTGATGGATGGTGAGGTCCGATCATGCACACGCCTTGCATGCACAACCCGTCTGGCCTATTTTCTTGCCCCTCGTTTCTACATCTGTTCTGAACGGGACTAAAATATTATAAGAATCGATTAATTGGGGGTATTTTACATTAGAATCGTGTTCTTTCTCGTATGTGATTATCTTCTTGTTCACACGTTCTGGTAAATTACGGCTATCATGTCGTGAAACTGTGTACATGTACTTAATTTTAATTGTTCGCTGTACATAGTCCTCCTTTGACATGCATGTACATGTATCTTATAATACTCGTTTATTTGTAGTGGCGATTAATTCCATAGAGAAGACAGTATATTGGGCATTTCGTGACCTGGAAAAGGGTCTGATTAGAATATTGCATAGCATGAGTGCATATATTGCGTTAAAGAGCACGCAACTGCCTGCTTGTGCCAGTACGACAGGGAGGAGAAAATAAAGAATTTGCAAAAAAACAACACTGTTGATGGTGTACCATATATAGTAAAAGGACCGTCTTCCGTGCAATGCTTGATCCGTGTCACAGGGTATCAAAACCCACACGGCATGCACTGTTTTCCATATGTTCTTCTCAAGTGATAATATTGCATTAATGTTAAATCTTATCACTTCACGCACATCATCTTTGACTCTAGTATAAGAAAATATCTACTTACGAATTTGATTCCATTGATACCCAATGTTAAATCCATTTCATGGAACTCAATTTTTATGTAGCGTAAATTTCTCCAATTCTGAAAAGAAATCCAAAGATCCATAGATAAATTGCCGAACAGGGTTTAATCTGAGATACTAAAATTCCACGTCAACATGACACCAAGTTTATATGGACGTTATGTGTCAAAATAACGAGGAAATATATCCATGTATCAGTTTTTATACTCACAGCGAATTCTGGATCAACTTGGCTCAGATCGAATTGAATCTGATATAGAATACAAAAATTATAACATGAAAGAAAATCCGTATCGTTATAGAATTTAATCTATTGAATTGATGACTTGAGGAAATTCAAAATATTACTCCAACAAAACGGAATGAATTATTATTTCGAAAGGAGTGTTGCTTACTGGTTCATATTGAGTGGCTGGAAACCTTGATCTAAAAGCAGTACATATCGGCGAATCTAGAGACCTTGGTGTTGACACTGAAGGAACGTTATACAACGCGTTGCACATTTCCTCAAATGTAACTCTATATATCCATGGGGTATAATCTACTCCGTCAACTGATTTGAAGAGTGTGATTCTCCCAGGTCTGCGGGAGTCTCCCATCCGGATCACTATTTTCTCCACTTCAAAATACTGAAAAATGATTGTTAATCTTTATTTGCGAATAGCGTTAAACTATCCCCAGCGTACAATTTTATATTTTCTGCGGGCTAGGCTTTAAATGTTATTACTGTTGAAAAAAACGTAATAATTATAAATAAGGGCCCATTACCGTTAAATGCCCTTGTTGCTAACAATCTGCGAGCGTAATATTAATACTGAAAAAGCTACTCGCAGATTGTTATGCAACAGAGGCTATATGTTATTGTAGCTATTATGTCAAGTTTAAGGTCGTCGAAAAATACAAGAACAATTGCACAGAAACAAATTCAATGTTTGTGGATGCATGCCCTGTACTCACCTGCTCTAAATCAATTACTATTATTGCTTGTGGCCTTCCACCCAGCCCATATCCAGCATTTATCAACTGTCCCCTGTCTGTACTCTGCCACCATGTATCCAAATTTCCATCCACCATGGCAGAAGGAGGGTGACTAGAAGTATTTTGACATATTTGTATTTGTCTAGCATTGGGTCTTAAGAATATCTGTCTATGTCCCAAATAAAACTCTGGCTCTTCTTTTCCACATGTTATCTCTGCGGTTATTTTCTTGTTAAGCGCAACATCAACAGCTCCTATTTGGCAAAATACTTGCCTACTTAGGAGTGAAATATCTATAAATATTTGCAGTATAACCACTAACATAACATTCCTCGTTTCCTTCATTTTGAAAAAACCTTGGTGTTAGCGTGAGTCCTGTGCGATTAATTAACCTGATCCGATTAGCCCCTCATGTTTTATTCATATAATAAACAGCCTTCTCGCTCCTATTCATAGCGTAGAGCACCCTCGAGTCCCACGCATTTGTGCATTACCCAAACTTGTGTATTACATCCCTTGTGTTAAATACACATGCTGGAGTAATGGTGCACTTAAATTCCTCAATGTAACAATATATGTTATCCACAAAATATATCCTTGGGTCATGGCCTGTTCGGTGCGATGAAGGTAAGCAATCCAATACTTAGTCAGAGGTGTACACGTAGTGTTCTACACAGGCTATCGACCCACCCAGATCTTGAAGCGCGAAACCTACGCCACCTGCCGCCAGCCTCCAGTACTTGAAATACTAAACTAAACGCACGCACTAACTCGGCGGCTAGCTCTGCATTAAGTTGTGAACCAGCAAAATGGTGAGTACATTCACGTGTGCATTTCATAGTTTATTCTATATCAGATATAAATTGTAGTAGATTAAACTCTTTCTGAATACACCAATCATTCCGTACTATCAGCGTTTGCATGGTAAATCTTCTATGTGTGTCCTTTTCGTAGCTATTGCTATAAGTGATCTTGCATTGTCATGTCGTTTTAGCCGGTTTCCTCGCATTATCGCTCGATATGAAAAATGCATTGACCGTGGAACTCCATGCCATGGGTGGTGTAGTATATACACTGAAATAGTGGGGTGTTTTTTTAGCACTTCCCATTAAAGTACTCCAAGCTCACCTAGGCCTAGTGGAAGGTCCCGAATCTTTGACCCACGAAGTTCTAATTTTCCTATGATCCCTAACCTAGCCTGAGCCTAAGCTTAAGAAACTACCGTATTTTATTTATCCAGCTCACATTGTACATAATTAAGAGGCAAAATAGACAAATACAGACAAACAGGTATACAGACTTCTAGATCAAATCCAGTTCTCCCAGACTGCCCAGGATCCAGACGTTACCATCTCTCTCAGACTCAAGGCAGAGTCAACATTGAATTTAGATGCATTTCATTAAAGAATTAAATTATTAAGATTCAAAACAAATAATGACATAATTATCTAGTGATATTACAATATTAGTGTCTTGATTCAAGATGATATCGTATGGTGATATACTCTTTCAATAATTGTATATGGGTTATCCTTCATTCTACTATTTACTTCTGATGGACGAGGTAACTTCTAAATTCCTTTCTGCCAGATTCTGGTATTCATTTCATGTGCAGTATTATATATATATTGAATTTTTATTCGTCATCCATCAAAATGATACAGAAAAGGGCTTGAACATCTACAAATAGGTCTTCCAGCCAGCCTGAACATGAAGAAAATAAGATTGTGGGAATGATCAATATATTCTTCTTCTGGGGTACCTCAGTTAAAACGCTTCAGTGTATTCCTCAACTGGTAAATTCTATGGTGAAAAGACTTGGCATGTTATATTTGCCTCTATCTCTCTATTGTCATGTTCATCTGAAGCTCATTTTCGTTCACCCGCCAAGGAGGGCGGGTAACTAGGCGGTTTCTTACCCGCGGGTGCTAAAGTTGATATATAGGCGCTCCGACAACATTTTTTATGGACCTTCCTTAATATCATCCATCCCCAATTTAGTTTTAAATGGCGCTTTAACAAATAATTTATGACCACGACGTCGTTAGTGAGTTGCTATAACGTTTAAAAAAATGATACTTACAGCCACGATAATGCAGTGATCATCTTTTACTTTTAGTCTAGGATATACACTGTAACGCTCGTCGAGTTAATGACAGTGTTTGCTTTTTTTTGTGTCCCTCCCTGGACAAAATACAGGGTACAGAGCCAGTACATTTAAGCATGTTTGTTTACATTGTGATTTCAGGCACGAAGATATGATTCACGTACAACAATCTTCTCTCCCGAAGGTAAAATACCCTCATTTATCTTAAGCATTGACGTATTGTAGTATAGCTCTCATCAAATGTAAAGAAAGCATCTAGCTGAAAATTGCTCCCAACAATCGTGTCCTTTTGGTCTTTTCATTCTTTGTAGCTTTGTAAATTACAGTATTGCTATTTGGAAGATATTTCGTTATAAGCCTGCATCGGATCGCCTACACGAAATCTAATTGTTATTACAGGTCGACTCTACCAAGTCGAGTATGCCATGGAGGCTATAGGCCACGCAGGCTCCTGTCTTGGTATCCTTACCTCTGATGGTGTCATCCTTGCCGCTGAAAGACGAAACACTAATAAACTTTTGGATGAAGTTTCGTATTCTGAGAAAATTTACACTTTGCACGAGTAAGTATCTGTCCCCCCCCCTTTAAAATAAAATAAAGCCAGATGTATTGTTTTAAAAAGCTGTCCTATCTATGTTGTCGATTTGTAGCTAAAAGGGTTGCACAGAAAAGGAGGCATACATCTGATATAGGTCTTCCCAGTAACATGCAAACATAAAAGTAAAAAGACGATTTGTAACAGTGATATAGAAATGTATGTGATGTGAACCGAGTTTTTCAAACCCATTTTTTTGTGCATATAACAGGGATTTAGCCTGCAGCGTTGCTGGTATTACATCAGATGCCAACGTCCTCACAAATGAACTCCGTCTCATCGCTCAGAGGTAACTAGTACATATGTCACCGTTCTGTGTACTTGACTATCTACCCAGCTAACAATTTTCCGTTGTATTCACGTTGTGGCGACGTTATTTTCTATGTTTTGGTCGGTTGAAATTACGTAAATCTGTATGGGAGAAATAACATGAATACAACGTAGAAATTATTTTTTGAAAAAATTATTATTCTTTAATTTAAATTATCTTTTGTTTAAAAAAATGAAAAAAATGTTTACGTTGTATTCACGTTATTTCTCCCATACAAATTTACGTCGCTACAATGTGAACAATCACAACGTAGAAATTACGTAGTGTGTTAGCTGGGTATATGGAAACTTTTTAAAGATACTTGGTATTTTTTTTGTGTTCACTGCTATTTTTGAAGATAATACATCATGTGAGGCAATATTAATTATGAAGACCAATTACTCGTTTTCAGGTACCTCTTGCAGTACGGAGAGCCAATTCCATGCGAACAGCTTGTCAGCACCTTGTGCGACATCAAACAAGCTTACACACAGTTTGGAGGTAGATAACTAAATAAGTTTCGTGAATATTTACCAGGCTAGTTCAGCTGGTATATCAATAGTTCCTTGAGAAAGTATTGACTTCAGCCTTTACAGGAATACACGCGTCTATGATCATCTCTTCTAATTAATGTATGGTTCTGATTTACAGGAAAACGTCCGTTTGGTGTTTCACTTTTGTATATGGGCTGGGATAGACATTATGGTTTCCAACTCTATCAGAGCGACCCCAGTGGAAATTATGGCGGATGGAAGGCAACGTGTATAGGAAATAACAGTGCCGTAAGTACCTGCTTCTTTTATTTATGGGATGGGTAATAGTAACTCAGGGTATCCCAAATCGCTCAGAACCCAAAAGCTGGTTGCCCAGTCATTAAACATGGTTCCCGGGATCTTTTGTTCAAAGATAGTTTAAACCAAGGAAACAGATAATGTTTTTTTTAAACAGCTTATATCATATTATTTAAACTTTATACAATTCAAAATCCCCAATTTTTCCCAAATGTTAAGTAAATTCATCAATCTCACCAACATGTCACAATACTTGAACTTCAGAAAGAATAAAAAATATTAAGAATATGACAAAACATGCATTGAAAAATCGAACATTACCATTCATGTAAATTACATAAAGGAAGGGCTCCAAACAAAACCTGCATGTGTCTCTATAGGTGTCTGTGTGAACCTCTAATTATAGCATAAACATGGTACAAGATTATTGCTGCACTGAGAAAACGGGGTGAAAGCTGGTCGCCCAACGGGCAACCTCGTGTGTTTTCTTAGTTGCCCGGACTGACGTTTTGGTTGTTCCGATCTCAAAAACGGCAATTTGGCGAACCCTGGTACCAACTCCATACCATTTGCGCGCATCACTGTTTTGTTTCACCTCCTTGTAAATTATCTATAAAATCCTAACTAAATAGTTGTGTTATTTTCAGGCTGCTGTTAGTATGCTTAAACAGGAATACAAAGATGGAGAAACAAATCTTCAACAAGGACTTGAAATGGCCATAAAGGTCCTAAGCAAAACCCTCGACACAAACAAACTGACGCCAGAAAAAGGTTAGGGACTATTAAATATTATGTTTAATTTATAATGTTTATATGCCTCAGTTAAAAGTGACTAACGCACTACACATCTAAGTGCATTAATACATGCAATGGTTATTTGTATGGCTTTTGATTGGTATATTAATTCGTTGATATTATATAAATATCCCTTTATTAATCCATTTCAGTTGAAATAGCCTCATTGACCCGTGAAAATGGTTTGACACGTATCCATATACTAACATCTGATGAGGTAACAGCCCTCATCAAAAAGCATGAGGAGGTAGTTGCAAAGGCAGAGGCTGAACAAAAGAAGAAAGACGCGGCCTCATCATCTTGAGAAGGTATGTAAAAGCATCTCGTTTGATAACCATTTAGACTTGAAATACCTTCAGAGCAAAACTAACTGTGAATTGTGAATGTTACGCCCAAAACAAATAACCATTTTATCTCTTTTTGTTTTTATATTTAGGTTATGTTGGGATGGACGGAGGTTCTGTTGGCGGATACGAAACTTCTCGACATTTTGAACCATATGTATGATAAAGTTGTGCTTAAAATAATTTATGATGTCAGCACATTTAAAATTCTCATGTAGGGTCGCCCTGGAATACAAAATCATCATTCACTTTCTGATCTAAAAACGCAAGGTTGTTAGTAAAAATCAACCTCCATAATCTTGATGGAATAGGAGTTTTATGTAAAAAAATATAACCATATACTTACATATGGAATACATTCCCATATTCCCAGTGTCGGAATTAAAGTTGGGAATTATTTTGTATTGGATAATATCAAAAATATAACACTTTGAATAAAGTGCATTAAAATATACTGCCTTTGTGTCAGATTTATACAGATATATTCAATTCCATATTATTTTGTGGCTTTGGCTACAGATTTACTAAGTCCCTTTGAAGCTGCCCAATTAGTCAGAAGTGACCCGTTTCCGCACCGTTGATCAATGGATACAAAACACGTTGTAGAGGAAATGCGGTATAATTTATTGGCAGCTTCAGCTGTTGTATAAGGCACTTTAAATATTTTTTTCTTAGCCTAAGTAAATGAGATGGGGTTCACAGTGTTTAGAAGAGTGACCAGACTTGTCATGGCAAATTGGATTTACTAATTTCAGGTTCTGTCGCGTGAATAACAAATCGAAGAAATAGTCTCTGTTTACAACTTTGCTTGGATGTGAAGCTGCTTCTTTCAGACATGGCAAAACCGTCCTGCTCTTCTCCACCCTACAATAGGTAGAAACCAAGGCATTGAAAAATATTGATAATGCATTATGACTGATCAATCGTCTGCATATTTTAGATGTATCATGCTCCATTTTCATTGTTAAAAACTTCCATAAACAATACGCACCCATGGTCTAAATCCCAAGTACTAAGTAGTCTCCGGTATTGCACATTCCCATATGGGTTTATACAATGCGCAAATTGGCATTTATCTTCTGAAAACGCACCTTCACACTGAAACCACCCATCCACATCACACATTCGCAATTTTGAGTGGAGGGAAGTCCTGAAGAAGGAAAACAACACATGTTTTGGAAGCAATAGTCGCATTTCTAACCTTCAAGAAGAAGAGATTGAGCACCAGCTTAGAACTTCTGTTAATGGTCAGGATTATACAGGTACTTGTGTGACTTAGTGAAATATTACTTTACCTTGCGAAATAATCAGAAAAATAATTTTCTTTTTTCAAACGCACAATGAAGTAATCTGTAATCTCCTCGAGAGACGTCCTTGTCATTGATTTCAAGTTTTGGTTCTTAATAAAGTCCTTGGTCTAAATAGAAAAGTAGGTTAGATATAGCAACGAAACAATGCTGAGTGTTTAAAAAAAATATGCAGTTGAAATTTGATATATTCTAGAAAAAAGTCTCACATGGTATAAATATCCCCGGACACGTTGACGAGCCTTGTCTCGCATAAAACAGCTTTTCGTTTTGAATCTAGATGGAACATCTACAAATAATCATATATTAGGCATAACTTGACTAAAATAAAATTAAATACATTTAAACTGGGGTACGATATTTCACTTTTATCATTCATTATACGTCAGTAAACAAAGACAATGCAATAAACTATTTCATCTGAACTACTAAATTGTGAACCACTATGACAGTTACAGGTTAAGTTAAATATGGGTCTGCGTTTACCTTGAAACCATTCGGGATCCTCATGTCGACTTTCAGCTTCTAAGCTCATATCTAAGTTGGGTGCAATTTTTGAGAGTATATCCAGATAGGCTGGACTATTCTCTGATTGGATAAGCTTATCAATTTCCTCTTTTACTTGGGGGAGCTTACTCAGAGATAAGATTTGTCGTAGCACATTGTCTAGATGAGATGATACTGAAACCAGAATTATTAACAGGTTTGATGAATGACCAAGCAAAGTCATACTCTTGAATGAATTCTCAAATCATGATGTACTGTGTAGAAAGCAATAATCTTTTCTTTGTATTATATTATTTAACAAATACATAAAATTACGTACCACCCTCCCAACTCTCTTTTGAATTGAGCACCACTAGTAAAGTATTTGGGTTGAGAGTCCTCAGGTATTCGTCGTCGTCCACTTCAGTCCCATCTTCTTCAAGAACAATGGTAATTTGATTTCTTTTCAGCTACAAAAGGACAAACTTATAAAAATCAGTATACTCCTGTTAGTCACAATTAAGGTATTGATGAAAGAGAGGTGTACAAATATATATTTTTTATCTGGATATTTTAACACATGCGAGACATTTTCTTTTGACAGCTAATATTCGGTAATGCAATTCATGTTTTCCTCTGGAGCAGTTTAAAATAACCATTGATATCGATGCCAACTAAAAATCATGTCTAGATATACACTATCTAATTATGAACCTCCCTAACGAATCAATTATGAAAAAGTTAGGAAAATCCGCGCCGGGATGATGAAATCACATGAAGTGTACTCCTCAGGACCAGCTAGGACCTGCATGACGAGTTAATTAGCACCCATGTAGGGATAGGGGATATATAAAGTCGTTTCAACTGAGTTATTTTATTTTATTTTGAAACGTTTTTACTAAATTTATTATCGGGTACATCATTTGGCAATTCTAATTCTACTGACATTCATTTATCTTTTACCTCATATTTCCTTACGTTAAACATATATATACCTAGACCTATATAGTTGAACATAACTGTGAAAAGGCACACACTTAATATATTATCAAGCATAGCAATTATAATAACGGTGATTTCCACCTGGTCATAGCTGCTGTCTTTTGTTGAATGTGGTTCTAAAAACGTGAATGTGTTTTTTACAATAGTGTTCGCATATACCAGGTATGATCCGGTTAGCCACGGTGGGGACAGACAGGCACCCTAGTATCTATGATCCGGTATGATATGAGACATGGTAGCCTACCGTAGGCTAGATAAATTACTACTCTAAAACTGTCAATGAGTGGCTTATGAGTTTGAATTACGATGACCTAGGCCTTATATAATATAGGCCTATAGCATGCTATATAGGCATGGTTCCCCTGGCCCAGAGCACATCAAATTTAATGACCGATTCCCCCAGTTTTTAATGAGTTTTTACTGACTAAATGAAGTCATGTTAGCTGGTCAATAAAGGCTTGATGTTTGAATAGTCAGTATGGATATAACACGTTCTCCCCTGGCTATTTACAAATGTGTTCGGATAAAAGAAATGTGTGGGTAAGGCTGTCAGAAGAATTAAGCATTTCTGTTACTTGTATTTGTGTGGGTATAATTAATGACCATGAAATGACACTAACAATATAGTTGAAACTATTTACACAGAACAGTGCTGCCACTCAGATTCTCCAAAAGAAAGTACAGATGCCAGCAAAAAAAAATATCACCAGACCCTAAAAAAAAAAAGTATAATATTCAATCTCATACCGCTGTTTCAAAAGGCATTTTCATTCACAAAATTCTTAGAACAATTTTTCAACATGATTATGAAAATTTTCCCTGTACGAAGGTTTTTGGTTTAGATTGAAAATAGGCAGCTATGTATGGAAGCAAAGTAGAAGAAAGAGAGGTTCGACTGAGGGGCCTATATGGGGGGAACCTAGGACGAGCTTGTTTTTGATTCTTATCACTCATTAAGCACTAATGCCAGATAGTGGTATGTGGTTTTCTTGGAAGTGGGCAGATCTGGTCACTCCAGTAAGGGTACATGTCACCATCTTCAGCTGCTTTCCAATGGCTGTGGCATGACGGCCCAATAATTTTGCTATTTTGCTACCTTCCGATCTGGTGAAAATGATGGGATGAATTTGAACAGCTAATTCAAACTATTATACACATGTCCAATTAATGTATATTCTTTCACAAGATCGGAACATTATATAAATTACAAATATCCATGAGAATTTGAGACCTTAATACTCAGCTCAATAGATCTGGGTCATATTGGTCCTTTGAGAAGGGGAACATATCATCTGAAAGCTAAAGACAAGAGGATTCACATATGCTTACCATATAGATCTCATAAGCAACCTGGCCACAACCTGGGCCCAAAGTAACCCTGTTTTCTTGTAAGCTTATGTGGGTCAGGGGCTTTTATGGGAGTTTCAGAAAATGGAATTTAGAGCAGAAAACAAGCTCGGGACTAAAGGGTTGGCGCCTTATGCTGTGTGGCACTGGAGGACTCTGATCGATGTGGGCCTTGTGGTCAGATAAATTATACCTTATAAGGTATACATTCTGCCTTAGAACTTTAGTTGGGCCTCTCTTTCTTCTACTGTCGTTGATGGAAGTATGGCCGGGGGACTTTCAGACAGCAGTGTCTGGGAGGGGGGGGGGGGGGGGTCCCCGTCTCTAACCCCCGAAATTGTTTTCATTTTTACATGAAAAATGGTGGCTTCTGGTGTATGTTCACCATAATATCCGTAGAAATTTTAGTGTTAAAATGTTATACATTTCCTGCTTTATGTACATGTAAAAAAAAGTTTTTAAGGACTTTTTAAGGACTCATAGCGAAAATGACTGACTTTTAAGGCCCTTAATTAAAAGCCCAAACTCAAAATTAAGGACTTTTTAAGGACCGCGGTAACCATGATATAGCTTAATGCATTAATTGTAAAACCATTACAGAGTGAATGCATGGATAGGGTTGAACTTTAACAGTGGCACGCTGAACAAATTTCAGCGCTACGAGGTGGTCGCGGTAGGGGCGCCCTATGCAGACTTCGACGGTACGGTACCGTAAGGCGCTGTCCCAGGAAGTTTTACCTTGAATTTCTCAGCAGTCTTTTTCTGAAGATCAGAAAGTGATCCAGCAGCGATACCGATTCTTCTGCTTCCGCTAACATCTCGCACTTTGAAAGGCTTTAGCGTATTCTTGTCTTTGTGAGCACAGGAGAAATACGATAGCATTTTCATGGGAGAGATCAGTGTGGCCTTTGTTTATTTTGATGGTTCATTAGTAGTGTCGCTGGCAGAGGCGCCCTGCATCAGCCGTGTTCTGCTACCTATGCTAGGTCACAGGTGGCACCACGTGGGATGATCTTACAGCGTCCGTGGAGCGTTCCCATTCAGATGACAGTTTCTCGTGCACTGGTGGGACACAGAACCCCGTCACGCGCTTTACCTTATTCTTGTCTATTTTGGATAATTCTTTTGCCAAATTTAGCGTCTAAATTGCATGTCATGTATCGGACATAGTCCAGGGTATGTGGTTTTAATTTGGATTTGCTATTATATCTGCAATTGTTTATTTTTCTTTTCTTTTTATTATTGGCATCTTCACTGAAACTCCGAACTTGACCAGCATCAACAGTCCAGTCCCAAATCCAATGCCCACTAATCCATCCCCGGCAATAGGCCTACCACCCGACATCGCTTCCACCTCAGCACTGAGTGACTCAAGTACAAAATGCTTAGACGAGATCCCAGCAACGCCATCCAACTTAAATCTGACCACCTCGTCTGTATCTTCCGCCACTGACCTATCACTATCTAGTGACACTGATACATCACTGTTAAATCAAGAACTTCAACGCCTGATCACCGATAATCATAAAAAGTGCCAGACCGAGACAAACATGCAGGAAACAGGCACGAACACAATGCCGGACATAAACACTCTCCAGAAGGCCACAGTGGAAGTTGTCCATTCAGTGAGTGCGCTTGCTGAAATCATGTAGCCCAAGGGCATTATTCCATGATTTGGCCGTGAGCGTACAATATAATCGATATACCTGCCGCTCACAAGGTGGACAATATAAACTCCCTGTATTGTACAGTGACGTCACGACCGTTCGAGATTATCGGTGAGCTATGCGGACAACACAATTTGATGAAATGAATCAAATAAAGTTGTAATAAGTTAAGAATCATGGAATAAAAGCAAGAATAGCACAGTATCGCGTCTTCGGCGGCCTGTATTCTCCTCGTATGGCCGAAAAACAACTCGGCATACGGCCTCATAGTTTTCGGCCATACTCGGAGAATACAGCCCCCCTCATACGCGATACTATGCTGTTCTTGCTATAATATGCATTGGAGGGATCGCCCAAGATCACTCTTGTGTTTATTATACCTTTTTCCCACATTTTACGCGAAAAAACGGTGAAAATTGATCAGAGACCGGCGTGAACCAGGCGTTGAAAGCCCTGCAAGTAGCTGCAGAGGATGCCAAGAGGCAGGTCAAAGTGACCGTGGCCGCTCTTGTGACTCCTCTGAAAAAGCTTCAGGCGGTGAGGGCGAAGGTGGATGAGGTAGGCACGCTGAAAGAAACGATCAGTCAGCAGGCTCTCCTCAACCGGACTCTGAAGGCATCCAATCAGGAGAAAGAACAACGCATCCTGAAGCTCTTGGAGGAGAATACCAGACTCCAGGGCTTGCTTTTGGATGATTCGGACGAGTCCAATCAAGGTGTGAGCAGGTCGGAAAGTTCCCTGGGTGGAAAGCCGACCTCTCTCCCTGCCAAACCAGTTGAGGAAGCTCAAGCCTTGCCTTCTTCGGGCTCGGGCGAGACTCCTGGTTTGACCGTGGTGTCCAGTCGAGCTGGTGGGACGTTGGAGGTTAACGACCAACAAATCCATTTCCTCACCAATCTCCTGGACCAGATGAAGTCCCAACGTGAGCCACCCCAGCCTCAGAGAACTGTAGCTTCGGCTGCGTTGGGCCGGGCGCCTCCCGAGCAAGGTATGTTCGGTAGTATGTTCGATACTCCGGACAGACCTTCTGCGAAGGACTCGCCCGATGGAACGAAAAACGACGATGGCAATGATGACTAAACGAAGGAAACGCATGGACGATGATGACTGGACCGCCCTTCGACCCGATTTAACCACCTCGGATGCTGTTCGGATGCCCTGGATCCTCGGATCATGACCCTGGTGTGTGGCGCCGACATTTACGTGAAGTCTACAATAATGAAAGTGATAGCCTTTTTCATAAAATAAGTTCTGTAGAACAGATTGTTTGCTTGTTAGTGAGGACACTATATGCTCCTGCCTGTCAAACGTGAAAAGGTTTTTCATAAATTTTCTTTCTTACTTCGGATAATTGTTCACATTAGTTAGGACACAGAATGCTCCTATTTGTCGATTCCTGAAGTTTTCATAAGATTGATTTATTTGTTCATTGTAGAGAGGACACACTATATGCTCCTACTTGTAGACTTTTACTTTTCTTATACCCTATCGAGTTTTCAAGATTTTTCTTTTCAAACTCTTAAAAGAAAAAAGGGGGTATTGTGGTGATATTGGGTTTAGGTGGCCGCTGAGGGTTAGTTCGTCCGAACCTCCCCAGTGGTCACTACTGGTCCGCGGGACTTTTTAGTCTAAATGATATGTTTTGCCTGTCGCCTTTTATATATTTAACAGCAGCCAGCTGTTGGTCGATAGTAACCACGACCTGGGTTTCTACCATTTAATGTAAGCTGTAGAGGCCATGATAAACCTCTCAGTGTGGACAGTGTTACTTATACCTCTGATTGTGAAATGTTGATTGTTGTTGTATAGGTCTGATAGACACCTTTGGATGAGGGTTACCTGGCTGGCCAGGTGATCCGAAATCCGCAGTCTAGTCAGGTCTGGAAGGGAACTGATGCCAGTTCCGAACACCTCACAATAAAACCCAAGTGAACAGGTAGCGCCTGCCTTTGTTCCTTTTGTTCTATATAAACTCTCGATTAATAAGCTTCGGATACGCCAAGGGAAACGAACCTGCGACACAGATTCACTACAAGATTGTATTTACCAATGAAAAAAATGTATACATGACATATTCATTATGGACTACAGCACATGTATGCTGTTTATGCTTGCCCCCTTTCTCACAATGGCAATGGCATATTTTAGACCAATTTCAACTGGCCTTTCAGCACAACACTTTGCACCATATCCCATTTCATACTTGTGTGACTATAGATAGACTGGTTCTCTGAAGGCTTTACAGATTAAGGGCAAACCGCCAGGAGCATTCTAGCCATCTGTTAAAAAAGGTAGAATTGAAAATGGTGCCACTTAGTCAGAAATTCATGCCTTTTTGGCAGATCCATCAGCTCAACTGCACACAACCCTTACACAGCTCTTGCCCCTATTCTACAAAAAGCAGCTTTTGCTATTATGATATGGCATGGAATGAATGAGCTGCACTGTGCTACTGAATTCTCAATAATGAACATATACCAGTAATTACCTTTGGCCTACCACTCTATAGATACTGTTGACAAGTATACATGGAACTGTATTCTGACTGGGTTCTGACCTGTGGAGAAGAAAAGATCCTAGAAATATTTGAGGGACTGCACTTAGAGATTGTAAAAGCAAGAGAAGACAAACTGGATCTGGATGGACCCATAAAGTTACAGAACTTATCATGCACAGAAAAAAAAAGATTATCGATCATCCATCGTTCTTTTATGAGCTGATTAAATAAAAATGTCAGTTCTCTTCCCTTTAATCTCTTCCATTGCTCATTGACAAGACAAAAAAAGCTAGAACAACCTCCAAAGGTTACTTCAGAATGAAATACATCTGTTTGATATTCTACCCATGTTAAAGCAGAATGATCCCCCTGTATCTATTGATGTGAGCCTTCTTAATGGAGCTGTTTTAATGTATTTGGTCCCTTCTAAAATCACAATAACAATCAATATGATTAGGCCTTTGTCCCAGATGCATAAGACAACTAGGGAACAGGGCCATCTTTTTAAATGACCCATCCAACAAAGGGAACTGTTTGCATGAATTTTAAACAAGATCGACCCTAAAACACATCTTCAATTACATATATGGTGACACAACCCTTCTTTGATGAACCTATGAAATCATGGCAGCAAATGCTCATGAGAAAGTAAAGGCTAGGGATGCTGATTCTTTTACAAATTGCTCCACCAAATGCCAGTTGCATATTGATGACATATAATGATGTTCCATAATAGGCAAATTCCATCATCTGATCATCCTGTGCCAAATTGTGAACATTGGGTTGCCTTTGGTAAAGGCAAACACTATATCTAGGCATATATATTCAAATCAATGTTATCTACAAAGATTTCTGTAGAGAAAAATCCCTGCCACTTCCTGTATTTGACCATGTCATTGGGGTGATACCACGTCTACCTTCATTGGAAGAGGCAAGAAGTCACCATGGGAGGCACACCTTTGCTATCAGGATATGACACATGCAGTCACCAACAGTCCATCCTTAACCCAATAAATACTAATAATGCCTTCAGGCATTCCCTGGGAAAAAACGGATAATGCCTTCAGGCATTACCTGCAATACATGGGAAAAAACGGATAATGCCTTCAGGCATTACCTGCAATACATGGGAAAAAACGGATAATGCCTCCAGGCATTATGAGCATGTTATATTCTAAAAACAGTTATATTTTTTTTACTATTTTACATATTCAAAATCTGCTTTCAGGATTATCTTCTATGTTGACTACATTTTTCATAAAAGATATTGTTTTAAAATAATACCATTGCCATGGCAACACAAAATAGCATGTATTCATTAGATTACACATGGTGGGAAAACATTACGTCACAATGCAGACGACTTCAGTTCATAATGGTAACCCATTCAGGTCTCATAATTAAAGATATTGCGTTGATATTCACAAAATAAGCTGTCAAAGTTAGATATCCAATGCCTCTTAGTATCCTGTGGTATCACATCAATGTAATCATTGTATTTTAAATTGAATAAATAGGATTTTCCTTCTGATACCCATGTGCGTGCTGTCACCCATTTATGACGACGTCTGATATTGTTTCCCTGCAGCGAGATGCAGCAAGATTTGCCATTTATTTCTGGCTATATATAATCGTTTGAAATGATTTTTCCAGGGCCTGCCTTCAGTCCTATATGTCCTCTAAGCAAGCCTGTAGTTTGAACACTATATACGCATTAATAAATCCAGGAGATGAGAAACAAAAATTAATGTTATTTTTATGTGAGGCCTATGTCACCACCTCCCGTTTTTATAGGACGTGACGTTGTCCTATGACGTCGTCCTATGACGTCAATCATAGCGATGCAATAACGTTTTTTAGACACACACACTTTGTGACGTTCAGCTGTGAATGGGTTAAAGAAAGGTAGAGGTCAGTGCTTGACATATCAACCAACTGGAGCACTTATCCAACAAGATAGCGCCAGTGACCAAGAACATTGAACATTTTTTGACATATTGGTGAAGCCACACTGGAGACACACATTGCATCCAAGGATCATCTTTTGCAGCATTCTCAGATCGAAGCATGAAGCAAGTGTCAGCAGATTGGACTGTGGCCCCAAGAGTGGAAGCATGGGGCTGGATTACCTAGTTCCTAGTTCCTAGCAACCTATAAAGCTTCCATTGAACTAGACTAATGCTTATGCCAGAGTAAAAGAGTGCTTACTGACTAGTTGAAACTGCATTAAAATTTGCCTTTGCCATTGTGTAAAAAGAAGGCAAGCACATGTATGACATGTACAGTAGTGTGTGATGAATATAATTTTTTGTATATAGTTTCTGTGTTGATAAGTATAACCTAACCATTTCTACTAAAGGTACAGTTTGTATTCTTTGACCCTGAATACATAATGTTAATGTTAAAATTATTCACTTTAGTTTCGTATCTTTTACGACTTTGCTATTGCGTCATCACTGACCTAATTACGGCAGGATGCTTTCCTGTTCAAATAAAGCTTGCTCAGCGTCCCTTAGTACGACTGACGCCAAACAGTAAGGACGTGTCCTTGTTGCTCTCTGCACTTTGTAACCATATTTCAATAGGTTATGGGCCCAGACACCTTCAACTGTGGACGAAATAGTCAGTGAGTACTTTGTGCAGATGCCGAGCTAAATTTTGTGAACTTTTGAGTGCAGGAAAGAACTTTTATGTGACTTAGAAATTTTCTGTGTACACTCAAATTGAAAATGGCGGCAAATACAGCATCTATTTCTTCACTCAAGGGAGGTAACTACCCAACATGGAAGTTACAGTGCCAAATGGCCTTGATGAAGGATGGGCTGTGGAATATTGTACAAGGGACTGAAACTCGACCAACTCCAGAGAATGGTGATGCTAGGGTAAAGTTTGATAGTAGATGGGACAAAGCCTTGGCCATCATAGTTCTATCAATTGACCCAGCTCTCTTGTATTTGGTTGGAGAGCCCACAAGTCCCGTCGCAGTATGGACCAAGCTAGCGGATCAGTTTCAGAAGAAGTCATGGGCCAACAAGCTTCATCTGAGGAAGAAACTGTATTCATTAAAGCTGAAGGATGGTGATCATGTACAGGATCACATAAGGACAATGACTGAAACATTCAGTGCACTATCAGTAGTTGGGGACGCCATTACTGATGAGGACCGAGTAGTGCACCTTCTCGCCAGCTTACCGGACTCCTACGGCATGCTTGTTACGGCGTTCGAGGCATGTACAGATGTGCCTAAGATGGAAGTAGTCACGGAGCGACTGCTCCATGAGGAAAGAAAGTATGAGGATGGTACTTCCTCACACAGTACAGCATCGGAGAAGGCAATGTTTGTGAGGCGGCAAAAGGGTCAGAAAGCGACTGCTAAAGGACCTAAATGCTACGGTTGTCAAAAGATTGGCCATATTAAGCGTGAGTGTCCCGCGCTTAAGAAGTCCGAGGGTAAGGACAAAGGAAAGAGCAAGCCACACAGAGCGCACAGCGCCAGGGAGGACAGCGGCTCTGACAGTGACTACGTCGGGCTGACTGTGATACACGCTCTGTCCGTCAAGGGGGCAGCACCGGGAGGATGGATCATTGACTCTGGAGCCACGAGTCATATGTGCAATGATAGGTCTAAGTTCCTTACTTATACCCCTCTTGATCAACCACAAGGAGTTACAGTGGGAGATGGGTATGATCTACCTGGAGTAGGGACTGGAACTGGGCGGGGCTCCCGAAAATGTCCACTTTCAAAAAAATAAAGTCAAAATTTTCTTTTCTTTTAATTCATCTGAGCCTTCTCCTGATCATAGCCAATGGTACAAGCTTAAACATACTAAAATTATAAATTTTTCTGAGCATTTTCTGATTTCCTACAAAGTCTATCCAAAAAGTGTCCATTTTTGGCCACAGTGCCTGTTGTGTTCGGGGAGGAAATGAATAAACTTGAATAAAAAAGGAAAATAATAGTATATCGTTGCAATTACTCCTCATACACTTAGACTTAGATGAATTCTCTTGTATTCAGTGAAGAAATATATATTTTATATGATATTTCATGTATTTATTCATTTCTATTTCCTGTTCCTCCAACGACTATTGCTTCACTGTCAATTCTATTCCAAAGTTTTTCCTGCTAACCATTGTAAAATTAAATATCTCATGTTTTCTGCTTTTTTAAGGGTTAACTCAGAATTTGGAGGGGTTTTCTCTCCACTTCTACCTATTTTTATCATTATATCCTTAAAAAGCATGAAACTAGTCACCCAAGGAAGAAGACTATGCTATTATAGTCCCCGAACACAACACATGTCAATTTTTATGGAATTTAACTATTATTTCTGCTTTCAAACTAGATATATTGAATTAACTTGATAAAACTCAGGCCTATATTCATATATTTTTACGATTTTATAATAAATATTCTATTTTCTGGGTTGTCCCCGAACACAACAGACACACAAATATTGCAAAAATACCTATAAATACCTATTATATTGCCATTGTCTATGTTTGTATACATATTATATCCACAGGGGTATCTATTTCGGATTAATTTTGATTCTATTATTCATATTATTCCTTTAATTACCAATTTACTCATGCTGCTTAAAGACCCCTGTCCCCGAACACAACACCCCATTTATAAGGTAAAAGCCAAATAGTAAATTGGAATATAACAAAAGATTTATGTGCAGAATTATAGAGAGAAATGATTAGAAAAGTTTACTTTTTCATTATTATTCAATTTTATCATTTTTTGGTCATAGCATATTTGTTCCCGAACACAACACCCCTGTCCCCGAACACAACACCCCACCCTGTCCCCGAACACAACACCCCCTTAATTTAAGGGAAAGAAAGTAGTCAATTGGAATATAACCAATCATTTATGTTCGTAATTGCATACACAATTGGATAGAATACTTTAGTTTTCAATTTTACCATTTTTTCGTCATAGCATATTTGTACCCGAACACAACACCCCTGTCCCCGAACACAACATCCCACCCTGTCCCCGAACACAACACCCCCTTAATTTAAGGGAAATTAAGCAGTCACCTGGAATATAACCAATGATTTGTGTTCAGAATTACATACACAATTGAATAGTATACTTAGTTTTTCAATTTTATCATTTTTTCATCATAGCATATTTGTACCTGAACATAACACCCCTGTCCCCGAACACAACACCCCCGTCCTTGAACACAACACCCCACCCCCTCCCCGAACACAACAACCCCTTTTTCTAAGGGAAGATAAGCAGTCAATGGAAATATAACCAATGGGTTATATAGAAAATTGCATGTATAGATGAAGAGTTTTGTTGATTTTTGCATTACTTTTCAATTTCATTATATTTTGATCATACTCTCTGTTTCCCCGAACACAACACCCCTCTCCCCGAACACAACACCCCTCTCCCCGAACACAACACATACTCAGAAGGTGGGTTTTCTGCTAATATATTCAAAGTCAACATTTAAGATGGGTAAATATCAAAGAAATGTGCATAATCACAAATGTATTTTTATGAATATTTGAATAAAAATACACTTTATCACTGTGAGAAGAAAGGGCTTTCAAACTCGGAATTTCTATGTCCCAACTTTATGGAACCATAAGTATGGTCAAAATCGGAAAAAAATAAAAATTCAAAGTTCAATGTGATATGGGACTATATCAATAACAAGAGACCAAAAGCAAAATATTTTCTAGATAGGACCTTTATTATGGATTTCCTCATTTTATCAACAATCTTCATAAGCTCTTTGGAGAGCTGTGAATGAAAAAACAGAAAATAGTAAAATAAATGAAACAAAATTGAATTAAAAAATAAATTCAGAAGGAGGTTTTTATATATGCTTTATGAAGAATTAAAGACCAACTACAAATTAATAAGTTTTATTTAACTTTTCATTGAAACAAAAAAGAATTTACGCCAGGGACATGCATTTAGGTACATTTTCAAACATAAAAATATGATTTTTTTGCATAAAAAGGAATTTTTATATATATTTCTCAATATGCCCTCATTATACACTTGGGAAGGTACAAAATACTGAAAAATCAGTAGTGTGGGATGAAATCCGAATGAATTATGGAATTAAAATGGGTGATTTTTGCAAAATGGACATTTTCGGGAGCCCCACCCAACTGTATCACTGGAAATGGAACTCCCTGAAGGTAAAGTGAAGACTGCTAAGCTGAGAAATTCCTTATATGTGCCCGAGCTCTCTTTCAATCTCCTTAGTATTTCTCAGGCCACTCGCTATGTAGAGCGTACTGTATTTACTCATCATGGATGCCAATTTATTGACTCTAATGGTGAGATTGTGGTAACAGGAGAGAGAGTAGGAGATCTTTACTATGTGAACTGTAAGGAGAACCACCACATTGCAGCTGTGACACAGAGAGGGAACAAGCCCACTGAAGAACTGTGGCACAAGAGATATGGACATCTCGGCAATCAGAATATGAGGAAACTAAACGCAGAAAGCATGGTTGTTGGACTGGACTGTGCTATGAATGGTGATGTAAGTGTGTGTGAACCATGTGTTCAAGGAAAACATCATCGCACCAAGTTTCCTACCAGTGGTGCAAAGAGAAGTGAAGCAGTGTTGGGTTTGGTACATAGTGATGTGTGTGGGAAGATGAGTACCAAATCACTCAGTGGCTGTGAATACTTCCTAACCTTTGTTGATGACAAGACTCGGTACACCTGGGTGTATGTGCTAAAACACAAGGACCAAGTGTTCAATCAATTTCTGGAATGGAAAGCCCAGGTAGAGACTTCTACGGGCATGAAATTGAAGGCACTTCGGTCTGACAATGGTGGCGAGTATACCTCAACAGAGTTTCAAGCCTATCTAAGGAAGGAAGGAATCAGACAGGAGCTAACTGTACCAAAAACGCCGGAGCAAAATGGAGTTGCGGAGAGAATGAACCGCACGATCGTCGAGACAGCTCGCTGTATGCTGTCTGAGTCTACACTCCCCCGCAAGTTTTGGGCAGAAGCTGTGTCTACAGCTGTGTACTTGAGGAACCGGAGCCCAACCACTGCAGTTGAGGGAATGACCCCTTATGAGTCTCTGACTGGTGAGAAACCTCATGTAGGTATGCTGAGGGTGTTTGGCTGTCTAGCCTATGCTCACATACCTAAGGATGAAAGAAAGAAATTCGATCCTAAAGCCAGGAGGTGCATCTTTCTTGGCTATGGTACCACTACCAAGGGATACAGACTGTATGATGTGAAGCGCTCCAAGGTGATTCTCAGCCGTGATGTCATCTTTGATGAGACAAAGCATGGGGTTGAGAAGGAGCAATCTGCTGTGGAGAAGGAGCCCGAACCCGTGGTTAAGAAGGAGCCTAGCTGCTCTATCGAGACAACCATACTCCTTGACAGCAGTGACAACGAGTCTATGGTAGAGGAAGATGTGCCAGTGGTAGAGGAAGTTGAGCAAGTGATAGAGCCAGAGGAGCCAGCAGCTCAAAGGCCACGTCGTGAGAGGAGAGCACCTAACATGTATGGCGAATGGGTGCAACTGACTCACACTAATCCCCAACCAACTTCTCTACAGGATGCAGTGTCAGGACCAAACAAGAAGAAATGGCAGGATGCCATGAAAATGGAGATGGACTCACTCCATGGAAATCAAGTCTGGGACTTGGTTCAACTTCCAAAGGGCAGGAAGACTGTCGGCAGCAAGTGGGTGTTTAAGGAGAAGTTGGGAGCAGATGGAACCATTGAGAGGTTCAAGGCAAGGCTAGTTGCACAAGGTTTTTCCCAACAGTACGGACTGGACTACGATGAGACTTTCAGTCCAGTAGTGAGGTCAGAGTCAGTCCGCACAGTGATTGCACTAGCTGCAAGAGATAATCTCCATCTGCATCAACTGGATGTGACAACAGCCTTCTTAAATGGCACCCTGAAGGAGGAAGTGTATATGAAGCAGCCAGAAGGGTTTAAGGTTAGAGGCAAAGAAGATCTCGTCTGTAGGCTAAAGAAGAGCATCTATGGCCTTAAACAATCACCACGCTGCTGGAATGCTGCACTCGACGAACACTTGTGCAAGATTGGGTTCAGCCAATCTACTAATGACCCGTGTATATACACATCAGAAGGAGGATTGGTGATTCTTGCTGTCTATGTTGATGACATAATCATAGCAGCAGGAGATGAACACAAAATGAGGAAGGTGAAGAAGGCCATCGCTGATGAGTTTACTGTGACCGACATGGGTAAACTCAAATACTTCTTGGGTGTAGCTGTTGACCAAGAGACAAATCCTGTGAATATCTGGATGGGTCAATCAGCTTACACTGAGAGAGTGCTTGAGAAATTCAAGATGAGCGAGGCCAAACCTGTGGCGACGCCAGTGGACACTAGCGTCAAACTCACCAAATCTAATGAAGATAGTGAGGCCGTCAACCAGTCGCTGTATCAATCAGCTGTTGGCAGCCTACTGTACTTATCTACATGGACAAGACCAGACATCACATATGCTGTGAGTAATGTAGCTAAGTTCTGCTCGAAACCATCAAACGAGCACTGGACGGCAGTGAAGCGAGTCATGCGCTACCTGAAGGGGACCATCGACTATGGTCTATGCTTCGAGAAGGGAAATCCAGGCGACTGTCTTGGTTTCTCCGACTCTGATTGGGCCGGCGACATCAATGACCGCAGATCCACCTCAGGGTACATTTTCCAGATCTGTGGAACCGCCGTCAGCTGGAGAAGTAAGAAGCAAAGCTGTGTAGCTCTCTCCACCGCTGAGGCCGAGTACATGGCTTTGGCAAGTGCTGCTCAGGAAGCAGTCTGGATGAGGCAACTCGTTGGTGACCTAACGAACGCACCAACCACACCAATGCTGATCTACGAGGATAATCAATCAGCTATTTGCATGGCCAAAAACCCCCAGTTTCATGGTCGTGCAAAACACATTGGTATTAAGTACCACTTCATCCGTGAGCAAGTGGAAAACGGTACCGTAGATTTACAGTACTGTCCCAGTGAGGACATGGTCGCAGACATCCTAACCAAAGGTCTGAATAAGGAGCAGTTCCACAAGCTCCGCACCATGACTGGAGTGAAGAGGCCTAGTGACAATTAGTTTTTGTCAAACCTACTTCACTCTAACACTGAGAAGAGACTTTCTTCTCAAAATCTCTATTTTTTAGAACTGAACTCTCATTATAACTGAAAGATGCTATAATTCTAAGTCATGTCCTAAGTCAAATGTTATTGCTAAGTCAGGTAGTTTGTCTACTGTGTTTAAATTCTGACTAATGATCTGATAAATAATAAGGTGCTAATACCAGGAGTATTTCTAGGATAATTGAAAGGTCTGTTACTAATTCTGTGAGTAAAACATATATATAGCAAATATGAATTGTGTGTAATCTTAAACTGTAGGATACTTCACAAGCAAGTGAGAAGGAGTGTTAAAATTATTCACTTTAGTTTCGTATCTTTTACGACTTTGCTATTGCGTCATCACTGACCTAATTACGGCAGGATGCTTTCCTGTTCAAATAAAGCTTGCTCAGCGTCCCTTAGTACGACTGACGCCAAACAGTAAGGACGTGTCCTTGTTGCTCTCTGCACTTTGTAACCATATTTCAATAGTTAAGAGACCATGATTGAACTTGTTTGAAAGCTGAGATATTGGTAGATATAGGTTTCTATATGATGGGGATCAGAAAAATCCAGGATGGTGGCCATGATATAATTTTATGCTTTTCTAAATGGTATAGTTGTGTTCATTAACCCTGGAAACCTATGTTTCGACACCAAGATCATGAGCCTATGTTGTCTGGAAGCTGAGATATTTGAATATATAGGTTTTTACATGATGGCGTCCTTCAAATTCCAAGATGGCGGCCATAATGTATTTTTTTAAAAGCCCTCCTGTAAAAAATTGAAAGCAAAGGCAATGAATAGTATATGGACCAAATTTGGTGATTTTATTCCAAACATCCACACCCATCTCAAATCTGGCCTGACTTTAAGTGTTGGTATTGAATCTAGATTTTTTTCAAAGAAATTGATAAAAATTAGAGATTTTCATTGAATGACTGTCAAATTATACCAAATGATAGCTCTTTTTACACTCTACAAGACATTTAATATTGACTTAGTTGTCAGATGCAGTGCTTTTGAGTTAGAAGTGGCTGTTTGGGGGTTTATGCCAATTAAACGCGAATTTCACAAAAATGATAAATATTTGAAAAATCATAGAAAATCACCTAATTATGCTATTGCATCATATGATACATATATGAAAAGGTCTTTTTATGTACTTTAATTAATCTAATATACACAAATCTGTATTTCAAATAATAAATATGTCAGGGTGCATAATATGAAAAAATGGGTACAAAGCGCCCCCTGGTGGCATGTAAAAGTTTGAAAAAAAATGGCACCCATGATTTCCTAAACCCTTGTACCATGACGGAATTTTCTGTGCAATAAAATCAATTTCAGCATTGAATTCCCACGGGATTACATTTCGAACCCCACTATATCAGTAGGCCTACACTCCCACCCAATATTAGAATCTGAGTAATATAATTATAATACAACGACGCTAGACATCTTGTATCACCCTATGGCCCCTAAGCTGCCCTACTACTGGTGTTTGAGATTGGTTATTAAGTGCAGTGAGTCAAAGTTATTGTTATTGTGGTGATGTCTCGATCTCCCCTGTAACAGCAGATCCAGAGGGTATGATGGCACCAGGTGGGTGCTGGGGGCGCAAAGTCTTGGGTTATTTACGTTCATAAATAAATAAATAAATAAAGATTGTTTTTGTCGATTAACACTATCAACACCCCACCTGCTTCCCTCCCCCCTATGGCGTCTCCCGACGCATTGAAATCCGTTCGTTTTTTAGCTTTTTATCGTGCGAGAACCATCGCCCATATAAGCGATGCTTCTCACACATATATAGGCCTATAGCTTTGTTTCTGGGTGTTTGGCTGGCCTGCTGGTGGCGCTACCTCGTGGGAGGGTGTGAAACCATTTTTCTGACTTCCTGTTAGTTTACCACATTACCACGAGGTGTACACCACAATAGTGAAGCCACTAATGTCTGATTTTGAGTTCTCCATGCAGATAAAGGGTCAACGCGAGAGGTCTGTCACGCCTTAATTATACCATTAAGGGCTCAATTTTTTTGGTCAAATCTCTCCCTAATGCCCCCCTCACACTGTACGCATCCGACGAGTTGTAAGCCTTACAACTAGTTTTCCAGTTGTAAGGTCCGTTTTTGAGCTGTTGTTCACGACAAAACTCAAGATTCAAATGTTGAATCGAATCGTAGAGTCGTAACAGTGTGAGTGCCAGTTGTAGGGCTTACAACTCGGACACAGCGAGTCGTAAGACTTACAACTCAGAAAACAGAAAAAAAACGGGTCGGGCTATCCGTTACAACATGCGTTGTAACGGTGATATCCATAAAAAACACTTTTTTGGCCTGTTTTTAGCAGGGTGCTCCCGATTCGAGTTGTATAGTGTGAGATGTAAGTTGTAGTTGTAAGTTGTACGACCAGTCGGATGCGTACAGTGTGAGGCGGGCATAAGGCTCTAACTTAGGCACTCAGCTAAGTTTTGGGTCTTGGACAATGAGAAATAGAGGGGGTTTCCCGATCATGGAGGAAGTTGTACAGTACAATTGCATCTCCGAAGGAGTAATGGCGAATGTTCTTGCTTTGGTGTTATGTGTTACATAATTATTTAATTATGCCATTTTCGCCAGCTAGTCAAGACATTTAGGGCCTAGTTTGATTCCATGTGGCGGCAAATCCTTTGCACACAGTTCATTTACCATTTATTTAAATTGAAAAGTAATATATAGAAATACAAAAAAATAAGTTTAGAAGAACAAAAAAACTCATAATGGTATGAATTAGAATAAAAAAGGAAGAAGGATATTAAAAAATATAATTGTACCATAGGTCAAAGCAAAGTATTGAACCTCTTTGGTCAAAGTTAGCCCAATAGTGGGGTAACTTTGACCCAGGGGTTATCAAAGAATTTTAGTGAGTTCCTCACAGGAACCTCAAAATTGTATTTGGGCAAGAAAGGGGCTAAACATAGGTAGGCCTAACAATTAATGCCTAACTCAGAGGAAAATAACCACGGAAAATACCATCCATTTGAAAAATCTTTAAAAACGGGTCAATTACCCCGTTTTAGTACTTTTACGGAAGCGGCAGGGCCTACGTTCCCCGCCACCTGGCTAGATCTGTACACATTTTGGCGCCACCTAGTGTTAGTTGGTATGAAATCTCGCCGGGATCGTGATGTCGGCCGCTGACGTGGCTGGCCTTGTACTTCCGCCATATTACAACAAGATTCAATGGCGATAGCCTGAATAATCCTTCGTCATCCTCTGTATCATCCACTAATCTGGATTTATATTGACTTTCAAAATGGACCTCAGAGTTTTAAGATTCATCTGTGTTATTTTAGTATTTGGATACCACGTAGAAGCGGACGAACATAATCATGCAGTGAGTATGCTGATGCTTGGATACCAACGAAAAATGGAGAACCGGTGTTGTCAATTATTGCTCTGATAGTGAGACTTTAGTATTCTCAAGCAGGAAAAAAGATGGATACAAGCCAATGCTAACGTTCTCCCGTATATTAATGTTTCAGACAAAGCTGGTCTAAGTATGTTCGCGTCTATTGCACCTGAAAGTCATTGCATTGCTGAAAATACAGGTTCCCAATCGTTTTGTTTTTATTTTTGACAACCAGTCCAGACACAGTGTAGATGTGACTGGTCGCTCGATTGTGGTTTGTTTTCATCTTTGCCACTCACCCAATACATTGTTCCAGATTCATTACCAGTGGTTTCCACATTTAGTACTTGCATTTTGAAAGTCGCATCTTGCCCACCCCAGTGTTGAGTGCGATTTTAACTTATTTGCGATCGGAATTGTATTAGTTCAATCGTTGTTTAGTCAATCGTTGGGCTGGGGAGGGCGTGTCACGTCTTGAAGCCAATCCACAACTTAAGTTAAAGTCGTAGGCATTCATCGAGAATTAGTTTGAGATTGCAAGGGTATGGTATAGATATGTTGACCTGGTTGTTCTCGATTCTTTATTCACTAGACATTTTACTAAGCAAAATGTAGCCCCTTGTTTCTCCATCCTTTATCAAACTACCCGTATCATTAACTGTATTGACGTATTGAGTGTCAGCAACACACCTGCCACAAGTACACTTTTCCGCCCCAGTTGATAGTACTGCAAAACAGGAGTTTCGCTAATGTTAATATTTATTTGTATATTTTGTCTTATCAGTAAAATACGTATTGTCATTAAAATAATTCGCCATTTCTTTTATTTCCCCTACCTCTGCTTAACTATAAAACTTACATCGTATTGACATCCGATGTAAACTTAAAATTAGATTAAACTTTAAAGCCGGTCACACAATTTGGACATGTTCTAATTGTTGTTCTCATTAACATAGGCAATATTCTATTTCCGCCATGTACAAGTGATTTGCATTCCTCTGACATCTAAGCTCAGGTGTATTTTCGCAAATGACATGAACCTAAATATATAAAGTAAACAGTGACTGGAAATAGGATCTAACTTCTGTGACTGTGCTCAGCCCTGACAGCCTCAGGTGTTCCAGGAAGTCCTTAAATAAATAGAATTATGGAGGTTACTGCTAGGCCTAGGGTAGCCCACGTTGCTGGCCTTGATTCCCCCAATGCTCTGCCTCTGAGGGCAAGGGGGCGGATACTTTGTCTAGGCCTAGGGTTATCTTAATTGTATATTGTTAATTTTGATCGCAAGCTTAATTGACCATGCCTTGAAACATTATCATGCTTTTTATACCAATGTGTTAAAAAAATACTGACATTAGTCAGTGAAAAGTTACTCGCCACTGCCACCGTTATTTGAATACTAGTGGTAATATTACCCTCGTTGAATGACGCCCGAGATTTATACATGTAGCTAGGGAGTAGGGATATTTTAATCCTCCCTCATATAAAACTTCTAACTCCAGTATTTCCCAGTCTATCGTGAGCTGTATATGATTCTATATTAACTGGAATAAATCCATCCATTCATTCCCATTGATGATATGGACAATTGGTTGATTCAGCCCAATGACGTGGCGTTTTTAATACTGGTCACAGCTTTCTTATATCGTATTGATGTCTTTCTAATTAGTCCGTGCCAAATGAATGAAACTATCGGAAAACCTGAACCACATGGCCTTTAGATAACTATGTTAAATCATCCCGGTGTAATATAAAGCATGTCGTATAAGTTCACAATGCTCCCATCAGTTGTTATTGTGCACCTGTTTAATGGAAGTGGTCGACATGCTGTCTAGTAGTGTGACTATATTTCAATAGTAGATTATTTTTCCTTGCAGTATGAAGATGGCGAGGAAGTCGTATTATGGATGAACACAGTGGGACCATATCATAACCGTCAAGAAACATATGAATACTTTTCTTTGCCCTTCTGTGCAGGGCCTAAACAGACAATTAGCCATTACCACGAAACGTTGGGAGAAGCTTTGCAAGGTGTCGAGCTCGAATTTAGTGGTTTGGATATAGATTTCAGAGGTAAGGATTTTTAACCATGCAATAAACTGCAACATTCAAAACAAATTAATGTCTTGTACCACCATCTATCAATAGTCTGTATAGTGTAAGTGTAGTATAGAGTAACGATGAATAGAATACGTGTTGTTAATTAATTCACTCTTAAATATTTTTGCATCGTGAATTATGACAACCATTCGGCAAAGTAGGTATTATGCTGATTTGATCATTACACTAGGTGTGTGTGTAGCCGTTTTAATATTTCAAGGTTAAGCCCATCGATAATTGAGTCTAAAAAAATAGGGTCATCTATTGTGAATAATTTTACATATGTGATATATTGAATGAGGATGGAGTAACGAATTGGGTCAAGAGGAGTAACTACTGTTCTCGTGTCTTGGCCATAATTATAATTTGAATATGTGTGTAGATTGATGCGTGTCAAAATGTATAATCACTTAATTATTTATGTGATCTTGATCTTTACATTTCAGCTGATGTTGCGAAAACACAGTATTGTGAAGTAACATTGACTGAAGAAAAATATCAGGCTTTTATATATGCCGTAAAAAATCATTATTGGTATCAAATGTACATAGATGATTTACCAATATGGGGTGAGTAATCTTATCAGTATGTCTAAACCAGTAAATTTGTCTAAACTAGTAAATAGTTATTCTTTCAGGTTTTTGCTAAAGAAGGGAGTTATAGACTGTAAATAATTGTCTTTTTATGGGAGTAGATTTTGTTACTTATAAATGTCTCTATCTTAGCCTTCTCCCATCATCTATTTCCTGAGTAATCAGTATTCAACTAACAGTTTATACATGTACAGTATCTATATTTTTTAATATTAGATGTTGTAGATCTATTGAAATAAGGCATTGCGCAATGTTTGCAGGAATTGTCGGTGATTTTGAGGAAGGCGGGGAGGGCTACTATATTTGGACTCATAAAAAGTTCGATATCGGGCATCATACAAAACAGATTGTCGATGTGAATCTCACCAGTGAAGCAAAAGTAAAACTTGCACCCAATATAAAAATACCATTTACATATGAGGTAAGTTCTTGTGATTCTGGCTTACACTTACAAGCAGATCATCTTGCATTTTTCTCAATAACAAGTATAGTCTAGCGAGTTATTTTTAGTCAAACAATATTTCTTCCCCGAGCAGCCCTTCAGAGGTTCAGATTGTTAGGAGGCAAGCAGTAGAGTGATGGCAAGAGACTGCTATTTCTTTGTGATGGGCGCAGCCTCCTTTTAGTCTCACTATAGGATATATGTTAGAGAAGAGTATAGATGAGAATGGTCGCACCCTCAATCGTTAGTAGGAAAAGGGGGAGGAGCTAATGGGTAAACACATGCGTTTGTTTTGGTGTAAGTGACAACAAATGTACACTTGGTTCTTTGGCACATCTAGTTGATTCTGCTAATATTGTCTGAAAGTGATAAATACTAGATATATTCTTAGATTTTGTTAAATGTTAAGTTTAATGAGAATCTTGAACAAGCTTTTAGCACATTTTATGTTCAATTAGTGTAGATTTGTGTACCAAAATTAGTGTACATATTTCCGAGTCTGGACCCATGACTAGTGGTTACATAATGTGGCTGGGCCAGAGACCCTTAATGGAGGGTCTCTGGCTGGGCTCCTCCACAAATGTACACTTGTCCTTTTGGCACATTTTGGGAGAGAGTCCCAGAGGCCCCTGAAGGGTTCTGTAACTGTCTACTAGGCAAAGGAGGAAGGGTGGGGTTGGCTTAGGGTAACAATACTTTTGAAACTTTTGGGAGTTATGATAATATACTGTATGTATATGTGTTGTGTGAATGAGCAATAAGTTTATACCAACGAGTTTATACTAGGTTAGTATAAAGCACTGTAATAGACATGCAGAGTGGCTTTACGATGGGCTATCTCGACTTTACGATTGGCTATCTCGACTTTTCTGACTTTATGAACAACTATTTTGACTTTGCTTAAGGCAAAAAGAAACCACTATATACGATCAACTTATCAGTAATCAATTATATACTAAAATATGGAATAAATGTATATAAAAAATAGTTAAAGCAAAAAGTAAATTAACAGTTACACTAATCAGCTGAGCTTGCCTCCTAGTATCGAAAGATACTATAGCAAATGGCAGTAGTATGTTGTCTTGTTTTAGTGAGTGATTATTTCTTACAGGTAAAATGGCACAAATCCAACATCAAATTCGTCGACAGGTTCGACAAGTATTTGGATCCAAACTTCTTCCAGCACAGAGTAAGTCTTTGTCTAAATCGTTTATTCTGCCTAACTTTCAATATGTTATGAACATTGTATGAATACAGTGAAAATGTTATAGTTATATTTTTTACGGAAAGTAATTTCCATACATAACATAATTATAGTGATATCTTTGGAACTCGTATACAAAAAGTCTTAGCATTAAACAGACCTATTTAAAATAAGTTGTAGAAGATTGATTTCGGGGAATTAATAACTCGTCTTTAGTGAATCCTCCATGTCACTTCCAAATAATACAGCAAATCTTGCATTATTAACCGTTCTTTTTTTCTCTTTCCAACAGATTCATTGGTTCTCCATTTTCAACTCTTTCATGATGGTAATCTTCTTGGTGGGCTTGGTTTCCATGATCCTGATGCGCACGCTCCGCAAAGACTACGCTCGCTACAGCAAGGAAGATGACCTTGATGAGATGGAGCGTGACCTTGGTGACGAGTATGGCTGGAAGCAGGTTCATGGTGATGTCTTCAGACCTGCCTCCTACCCCATGCTCTTCTCTGCTTTTATTGGCACAGGGTACCAAATTGCTGTGGTAGCATTCTGCGTTATCACCTTTGCCATCCTTGGGGAATTATACACTGAGTAAGTCCCATTTCAAGTATAGGTTGTCTGTCATCAAGCCCTTCATCGTTTTAATTTAAATTGTAAATATCATCAAATGAAAAAACTGCTTTTTGTCAGTCACTGAATGCCATAATATACAGGGGCCATTTTGCCCATTTCGTTATCTTCACAAATAATATTTTATATATAAGCCAAGTGTGTCTAGGGGGAGATTTTAAGCCTTTCATTGTGCTAAGTGATATTAGTGAAAGCTTGCATTTTTCTCTCCTGAAGTGACAATATAGTCCAAATAAATAACCATAGCAAATCGAAACCTCTTCTGAGCTACTTTGAAAATGATCTGATCTGATCTATGTCGATTTTATTTTACAGACGTGGCTCTCTTCTGAGCACTTCTATATTTGTGTATGCTGCCACAGCACCTGTCAATGGTTACTTCGGAGGTAGTTTGTACGCTCGTAATGGAGGTGTGTATTTTAGACCAATGTCTCTACAATATGTAACATTGTTGTAGTTATACTCATTTTAAATTTTTTTACTGGGGGGGGGGGGGGGGTCTTTTAAATTATAGCTTTTTCATGGGTCACGTTAAGAAAATTTATTTTGAAAAAATAAATGAATAAAATAATTTACCCCGTGATTGTATATTCTACACTTCTTTACTTCAGGTAAAATCTGGATCAAACAAATGTTGATGAGCGCATTCTTGTTGCCTTCTATGATCTGTGGAACTGCTTTCTTCATCAACTTCATTGCTATCTACTACCATGCATCGAGGGCCATCCCCTTTGGAACGATGGTATGCATCCATTTCCACCTCACATATGTAGAAAAACTAGATCTATAAAACAAAGCAAATGTTATCCAGGATACTGACGAGAACATGGTGTCAACCTGCTAATAACAAATAAAAACGGTTTCAAATCAAATCAAGTGTGAAAACAAAGATAGGGGATAAAAGGGACCTATATTTAGGGTCTATCACAGTTTTAATGTTTTGGTTTGTTTCCTTGCAGGTGGCCGTTGCTTGCATTTGCTTCTTTGTGATCCTACCCCTGACATTAGTTGGGACAGTTCTGGGCCGTAACCTGGCGGGCCAGCCCAACTACCCTTGTCGCATCAATGCGGTACCTCGACCAATTCCGGAGAAAAAATGGTAAGGCTTTTATACGTTAGTCTTGAAAATAATGGTCAATTTCTTTTCAATTATGAAACATCTCGATCTCCATCCTCTCGTTGATCTCAGCAGACTCAGAAAGTGAGACTGCTAGACAACGCAGAAACTCAGAGGAGAAGAGATGGATCACCAGACTACAAACAATGGTACCCAGGGGACTAAATATCTTGGATTGATAAACAATGACATTTTCAACCATTACGTTCAAAATATAGTCTCTTACGAAAATGCCTCCCTTAGGCTACGACTAGTGCTGTTACTAGTTCGGACCACGGTCCTACCACTGCTCTACCTACCTTCAATATTTGCTTATCTCCCTAATACGAGACAGGCAATAAGGGCGACACTCAGTCGCCAGAAGGACTGTCTCCTTATAAGGGACAGTAGCTCAAATTGTCCCACCCTAGTATTCAACAATCGAACCTGGGGACACCATTATATTTAATAAGTGTCACTAAATATAAAAACTTAATTAACTGGTAATTAACCTTAAAATACTGGGCCCAGTGTTAACCTATAGTTAACCAACGCGGCCAAACTAGCGCCTGACGAGACCTTATAAGGTCGAAACCACACAGAGACCCCATGTGATGTGACTGAAAACATTATATTTTATTATAATCTCATACAGTTCATCAAATTACTCTGATCTAATTCTATAGACAGACCGAGTCCTACGGGACTCACTTGACCAAACCCGAGTTGTTGCAACAACGCGGATGAGGTCACAATCGGGGTTACCACACTCACTAAGCAACAACAACAGTTGCCCAGGTGAGCTCAGGTAGAACGTTCGTTTCTGAGGCCCAGCCTCAGTTGTGGTAGCGCTATCCAGGTGAAACACACGTCCCACCTTCTTTTCAATTATGATAAGGCACTCATTAGCATTTAGATGTATGATGCTTCAACATGTCTACATAGCTCGAAACAAAAGAACACTAGCGCCCTTCAAACAAAACGGTTTTTTAATCTTAATTTTTACAATAGGTACACTTGAACTAGAACTAATGGTTAATCCAGAGAAATACTACATTTACATGAAGATAATTTGCACCTTTTTCCAAATTACCTTGTGGTAGTGCAAGGAAATTGGCGTTCTGGCAAATGAAATATCCTGTGTCAATTTGCAGGTTCATGGAGCCTGGTGTGATAATTGCGCTCGGCGGCGTGCTGCCATTCGGCTCAATCTTCATTGAGATGTACTTCATCTTCACGTCGTTCTGGGCATACAAGATCTACTACGTGTACGGCTTTATGCTGCTCGTCTTCGTCATCCTGGCCATCGTCACTGTCTGCGTCACCATCGTGTGCACATACTTCCTACTAAATGCGGAAGACTACAGATGGTTGGTTTACCTTTTTGAACTCAGTTTACAAGCCTGCTTAAAATACATATATTTAGGGTCTGCCACAGTTAAAACGAACAGATGCTGTTTATTTACCACTATTATTTTCTTACCAATTGTCCCTGTTGACCCCTTAGGTCCCCATTTGCACAACCAATTCCAAATACTGTTCAATCATTACAATATTTGTCTTCAAATACTTCTTTACTTTAGAATGCCAAACACATTCAACTATGCTAATACTACTTGTTTCGTTTTTTAGTAGTACTTGGTTCGGTGTTGCCTCCATTAAACTACATTAAATAAGAAATATTCCTTTACAATTATAGGCAGTGGACGAGCTTCCTGGCCGCGGGATCAACAGCCGTCTATGTCTACATGTATTCGTTCTACTATTTCTTCTTCAAAACGAAGTAAGTCTTGTGTTGAAGGCACTAAACTGTTTTCGCTCTAGGCTCCGATTTGGTATCAAGCTAACGGTTGGGAACCAAGCATAGTCAATAGTTCTTGCTTGATAAAGCAATAAGCTACATGTATTCTTTGGGAGACGATTCACTCTGCAAGATGTATAGATTATATATTGCTTCTGACACTAGTTTGTTATAAAAATAATGGTGATACTGATGGGTTTTTTTTCTATTTACAGAATGTATGGACTGTTTCAAACGTCATTTTACTTCGGCTACATGGCATTATTTAGCTTAGCTCTTGGTATCCAATGTGGTGAGTAGCCCCCATTTTACTAACACTATGTATGTTTAAAAAGAAACAGCTGATCTGTCTTTTAATTACACACATTGGTTTTCTAAATTACTAATGCTAATCCCGAATTAGTCTGTCTTTAGACTTGTTTCGATATTGATGGAAAATATCTTGGTATGATATCATTTCATCCTATTTTATTTCGGTAGGAACCATGGGATACGTTGGAACCAGTTATTTTGTTCGTAAGATCTACTCTACAGTGAAGATTGATTAGGAAGGGAGCGGTAATATGGACATAGTTGGTGGGCACTGGAAATAAGAACAGTGATGTGAAATTTCGGATGCAAGTCAAAGACAGTATGGGATCGGTGAAAATGACTGATGGATTCACAACCAGACGAAAATAAAACTATTTGATATAGTTTATATTCCATTTCAACTTATCGGAGATTGCCACTGGACATGTGATGTGTATTATAGCCTTATCAGCGTATGTCCACCTTACCCAAAGTGGCGACTACAGATATAGCCTACCAACCTTCAAGATCTCTGTTTAAATCACACACCCCTGCCGCTGTGGGAAAAAAACAATCTTTTGTGACAAACGTCCATCCTAAGTTTAGCCCTAAATCTAAAAAAAAAAAATCTCTTTGAACAGGGAGAGCCGAAAAAAAGAAATCTTGTCCCAGGATGTCTTAGTGGAATCCATTAAATCGGATTTTCCCGACGCTTAGTGTCAACGTTCTGATATATTATTTTTTCAAAGAATGTGTGAATATATGGGTACCATTATGTACCAAATATCAATATACATATATCGATAGGTAAATTACTCGATGGCTTGGATCGGCTTCCATGTATTCAATCAATATTTCCACCTTTAGAAAGGAGCAGGTGTTCGCCTGTTAGTGGTATTGACAAACATATTGGACACGGGGCTGTTCGTACCAGTGCCATGTCTATTCTATTATCCTCTAATTATGTTGTTTGTGATGACATGCTTTTGGTTGGGCTCGGGTTTAACGGTCATGGGGGTTGAATATGAGTCAAACGTTGTGTAAAATACTTAAAAAGAGCAGACAAGCATATTATATATAGGTAAAAACTATTACCATAATAGGACATTTCTAAAACTGAAATATTCCAGTTCTGGGAGGTGTACATATTCTCATATATTCATTGATTGCCCTTGTGAAGCATGCTGTTTTGAAGCTCCTCTACAGGAGTTGTTACATTGCTGCTAAATATATGTATGGATGCTGGGAATTGGTGTTTGGTGGTGAATGTGAAACTTGTGGATAGCCTCACCTTCATCCTGTCTTGTAGTTTGCCCATGTAATATACAGGGAGAAATCACCATAGATACGAGGCCCTAGACGAAATGTCATTCAGGATGGATTAATGGTTGCAGTTTCTTTCACACTGAGTGTCAATGTCTGGGGTTGAATGTTTAATGGAGAAAACCATCAAACCATTCACTAAAACGTAAATTAATAGTATTGAGATAATTCAACGATCCTCACAGCAGACGGTAGTTGATCATAACAGCACCAGTGTCGGTGTTGGAGCATTAGATCTATATTGATACTGCTTGAATGTGTGGGTGTACTTGGACGCCTCCTGTAATCCTTATTATGTAAGAAGGTCTGAAAAGTGTCCATGATCTAGTGAACAGGTCTACATATTTTTGTATATATTGTCTTTAAAATGAGGGATGTTTACCACAGGCCTAGATGAATCTAAGCCTCTTGTACAGGGGTCCAGAGGTCCAGTTCCTTTCGTAATAAAAGATCTTGTACAGAGTTGTAAAATTTTGCATTGTTGTGGCATGCCTTGCCTTCACTAAACCGTTGTCGTTTGATTCGCACTGAGAGCTGGAGAGTTAACGTGTAGATAATCTTGCACTGAAAACCAACTTGGGGCAGATAATGTACATATTTCGGGGTTGAGTAAAAATCATGCTTTGATGTTGTATCTGCAACTGAGACTTAGCCATTGTGCACATTATGTGCGTATACTTTTATTATTTCATATTTAAGTTAATAAATCATCTTCAGAATATTTACATGCCAGCTTTCTATCTTCTGGGTATCGACTCTAAAGCCGGCCCTAAAGCTTGTATCGGTAATTAAGATAATTTATGCCTATTAAGTCTACCTTCGATTGCAGTCTCCCAGCGCTACTTAGACTTTTCTAATGCAAACGATCCTTTAATTTATTCCGAATGTCCGTGTGAATGTCAAACACTCCCAAGTGATTTAAGAGAATACGTTAATATTTGAGAATTCTGTCTACAAAATTTCTACATTTATGGCATAATGTCCAAACATGGGTTGCTACATAAAACTTGTTCATACTATAAGCCCAGTTCTGGATCCATTAGTTTTGACACACCCATGTCAAGTTTAACGTTATTGTGAGTTTTCTTCCAAGTCAAGTTTGTGTAATCGATACTGTCCAAATTATTTCTTAGCGGAACCTGTGTATCGATATACGGTCGGCGGAATCCTACGAGCGTTGGGTTCTATTAGGGAGGTATATACCTCTCTGGTTCTATTTTATAGTAACACATTTCCATTCATTTTGCTCGGATCCTTGATGGTAAAGTTTGGATTCGTAGTAATGTTTAGTCATGTCTGTTGTTGATGTTTGTATTTGGTTTTCAGTTGCTGCAGGTTATGTATCATGTGAACATGCCTTCGCCTCTCTTTATTGTTTGTAGATACTCTCATTTCCAGACATTGCATGTCTTGCATACATCCCATTGCGAACGACATATTGAATCGGGACTGCTGGGCAGTTAGAAAGGGGTTGCTTATTGTATGTTACGCCAATTACAATAATATAATTAAAACTTATTTATATAGCTGGTCTTGTATACCCAAGGTTATGATGGTCTTTAATCAGTTATGCTGGTTGCCGTATGTATGAAATAATCTAATTAAGAAGGTCGGTATTTTAGCTTACAATTTCGTTGAGTAACTGTTGGAGGGAATTGAATGTAAGATGTAGAATTGGTTTGCCAGTGTAGAATGCCTAGAATACATGTGCATTCTTCATTCTTGCTTTCTAATCAGAATAACCTTGTACCTAATGTATAACAGCTCAGATTTAGAATCTCGATTTTACCATTTCTTTATATTTTCCTGCAAATTCAATCTTCTTCCAGTGTCCAGCACTGGAAGCAGATTAATAATATTGACATCGTCCCGCACTAAGGTTGGGTGAAATATTTTATTTTTCCTGTTGCACTGGAAGTGTTTTGATTTTCTTATAATATTGATTCGGGCTCCCACAACTTAGTCATTAATGGTTGCTCGTAGGATGAAGTGGTTATCTTCTTTCTCTTTCTCCCATTTGAATAACCATCACTTTAATCATGTTGCCTACACGCTGTTTGAGTTCTGTTTGGAGTAAACATCAAAGCGGGCAATTGTAAAACTATGGGGTGCCGCTCCCAAAAGGACTTAAACAAGTATTTTCCTTCATTTTCGACTGATAGGAACGTATATTGGAGAAAAATACAATGCAACGGTTGCGTGAAGTTTTTTTGAAATTTCTTTCTTGGTTTGAATGGCAAATGTTTTAATTTCCCCCAGTACTTTACTAGAATGTCTTTGCTGCTGGTCTATTTCTGAAAGGACTAAGATTCTAACGATAGTATCTCCTATGGTAAAACCGTGTAACCGATGAAATGATTCAGTTCGACTGGATATTCTGAGAAACATGTGAAAGAAATACACCCGACTGAACCGTCGATCATGTAAATCCCAATTTGTACAACCTGTATTCTAGAATTAGTTCTAAATATCAACGGGCTGCTACTCAATTAATCAAGTAAAAACTAATCCATTAATTAACATGTGTGGACAAACTTGATAATCACATATGCCAGCTAGCATCATTTATCTGTAAGAGTAACTGCATAGCATTAAATATAATTCATTGTGAAAATAGTACCTAAAATGAGGTATGCACGCTTGTTCGTGAAATCCTCAAATTAGAGCTGTGATTAGTCACTGCTTTCACTGTGAAACCATTTTCATTTACAGAGCTGGTAAATTCAATTCCATGTGATCTTGAAACTATGTTGTGCGAATTTAGCAGTTGAATAAGAAGCAAGATTGAATGAATAACTTTCCAAACAGACTAATCCTAAGAGGCGGAGGTGAGGAAAATGGATGGACCAAACGGTGGATAGTGTGTGTATGTTTAATATATGAGACCAATAAAAAGTTTCTTGTATAAATATATTGAATCTGTTTTCTATTGCTCTAGAGTAAATTAAAATATCGCATTATTAAGGTGCATGTATTATGTTTTAGTATAGAAATCTGAGGGAGGTATACTATAATATGTCGTACATGTATTTGTGGAGAAAAATTCTGTAATTAGTACTTAAACCACGGTCAGTGGTGTAAGTACTTTATAGCACGTAAGGTCGTCAGATTTCTGATTGAACCGTCATCAATCGGCAAACACAATCCCTCTCTCTACTCGAGTATTATTCCCTCATTCCCTCAAAGACAGTTAGGGGCTTTGTGTGAAGTATGTTTATAGTCTGTCCCCATTTTAAGTTACCCCTCTTACTCCGTTACAACATATGGGCCTTTAACAGGTATTAGGAAATAGTGATCCCCGTCACTTATGGTGAAAATATAATTAAAATGAGAAATCTTGGAATAATGAGAATTGGTAGATATGTTGCTTAGTATCTGAAGGGATAGAAAAGATAATGTCTTCCAAATACTACCATAAACCTTTCTGTAATATAATTTTTTGAAAGAAAACGTCAACAAAATATGGCAGTCATTTTGCAAAGACCCAACCATACCTTCACTGGAAGTTCCTAAATCGATATTACCCATTCTTCAACAATGCACAAAATATATCACCATTGTGAAGTAATGTCTTAGGTTTTGTGTGAGGTTTTTTTTTTTTATAAATTATTTACTCTATTTAAATATGAAATATAAACATTTGCAACTGATATGTTCAGAGATCACTCTGTTTGGTCAATAAAATATGTATTTTCATTTCATCTTTTCCTCCATATGATTCGAAAAATTAAACTGTCCCAATGGTTTACCAATAGAAATTAAATAATTTAAGTAAGATTTATTTTTTCAGACAAAATTTCCAATTGCCTAATATTCTAAATATACAAACTCTGTCTTTAGAGTCAAAGTCTGTGACTAAAATTGAATTTTGTCCAAGCCTTCAAGTACTGGGTAAATGCTGAAGTATATCATGAAAAACCCCTCATAGTCTGTTCACAACTTTGCCTTTAAAGGCAAACGCTACTATTCACTGCCACGCCCCCCTTTTCCATATACCAAATATACGGGTATTTTACGCACTATGCCTTTAGCATTGCAGTCTATGGAGAAACGGCCCATTTTTTCACGTTTTATAGTACAAAATAAACCATTAATGGCTACTCCTACTGTTCCAAAATTTTCTACACATATAGTACAGGTTATATACTACATATCAAAAGGAAAAAAAATATATGTCATCATGTTGAAAAAATAATTGTAGCTGTCTGAAATAGACATGTTTGGGAAACAGAAGTAGCTGTAGGTACTCTCAGTTGTACCCATTTAGTATACAAGACTATCTGGAAATGCTGCATTTTTCATTCACGGTTTAAGGAATAAAACAAAAACGGAAACTCCTAATATACCAAAATTTTCTACACATATAGTGCAGGTAATATTCTAAATATGCATAGCGAAAAAAGTGTATGTCATCGCATTCAAAAAATAATTGTAGGTGTCTGAAATAGACATGTTTAGGAAATATAGAACACATTAAAAGCAGCAGATTTTTGGGTTGTCAGCCATGTTTCAAAGCCCTGTAATTCAGAAAGTAGCACGGCGACCCACTATTTTTTTTTTTAGTTTTATGAACACAGACTTCAAGAATCATATACTAAAATATCAGAAAAATGACATTTATTTTCGATGAGGAGAAAAATAAAATTGTTTTTATAAAAGTAGTGAAAAATAATGTTTTTTTTTTAGTTTTTAATTTAAAATTCGCATC
Source organism: Sthenelais limicola (assembly GCA_942159475.1). Taxonomy (NCBI): domain Eukaryota; kingdom Metazoa; phylum Annelida; class Polychaeta; order Phyllodocida; family Sigalionidae; genus Sthenelais; species Sthenelais limicola. Next base: position 105,701,902 of record OW804096.1, on the reverse strand, counting down.
AGGTATTTGTTGTTTTCAGAATAAAAATATCAATACACTATAAAAAAGGGGCATAGAATTATTGGCCAAATAATACTCTCTCCAAATCTGTTAACTTTACTTAAATTGAGTGAATATAAATAGCAAATATGAACTATGAATTCGAGGTACTGCAAAATGAGTCCCCATTTTGGTTCTCATTGGTTCTTTTGAGATACCAACTTTTGAAGCACTCTAATTCAAAATTGAGTACGGCGACCCATTGATTTTTTTCCATCTTTATGACCAGAAACACTTCAAGAATCAAATACCAAAGTTTCAGAAAAATGACATTTATTTTCATTTTCCACTAGATAGTAGCGTTTGCCTTTAAGTCTTTGGTATACTCAGTCCTGGCTCTGAAGTCTATTTCAGGCGTTTGCAGTAGCCCGTGACCGAGTGGACCGATGGGCCTAACCACAACTATGTGTGGCATCAGTGAGGCCTCCGACGATGTATAGTCTAGGCAGTCTAAGCCCTCACACACACCTCAAAATAACAAAAAAACCATGTCCAGTTTAGCTTCTAGAACCCTATTCTCAGAAACCTTAGCAATTTGTGGTTAAGTGAAAATTAATTTATATACAGGGAGAATGAAGATCGGTATCACTGCCGTGGCGATGAAGCCAGGACTGTACTGTCTCCATTACCTCCTCCAGGGCCTCGATGTAATACATTATATTTATTGGGGTTAATGGATGGCCATCTTAACCAGCAATACTTTATTCAGGGAATATTGATATTCAGTAAATATTTTATATCTATAATACTATGCTATAATACGTTTATATCATGGGTAATAATAGTCCAGAAGTATGTTTATAGTCTATCCCCGTTTTAAGTTACCCCTCTTAATTGCCGATACCATTGGATCATTTACCATTTTGTCTCCCTTTCCCTCCATCTCCCAGACTCTCTCTTTCGACTCGATCTCTCTCTCCTCTGCTCTCTTTTAGTGTCCCATCTCAGGGGTGCTCTATTTTCCCCTGAAACATGCTCTATCATTTCTAGCGTGCAGGTAATAAATGATTGGTGTGGGTTTGTGCCATCTTAAATGAGAGTTGCTTTGGTGACAGCAGAGGCTCTCCATGGGGTGTTTGAATTGCCGACTTAATATATCCAAGAAAGGGTGCATAATTATATCCGATCTAAGACATTGCCGTTTATGACTGTTTAATTAGAATCGGACGACCTGAGTGCTATAACCAGAGATAAACTATACAAAAACTAAAATGAGTGGCCAGGAGAGAAATTGCCCATAGTTTTTCTGTCTTTACCCAGTATTAATGAGCCCTCCCGTCATTCTGAAAATACCAGGCACGGTTCCTGTCCTTTTAAACTAATATCAGTTGCCCAAATGCGGCACCAGGGATAGATATCACGTTCGTTAATAAGGGAAAATCCAGGTGTCAGCAGTAGATGTATTTGTGAGGGAAAATTCTATATCCAGAGATAAACTATACGGAAACTAAAATGAGTGGCCGGGAGAGATATTGCCCATAGATTTTCTGTCTTTACCTAGTATTAATGAGCCCTCCCGTAATTCTGAAAATACCAGGCACGGCTCCTGTCCTTTTAAACTATATCAGTTGCCTAAATGCGGCACCAGGGATATCATGTTCGTTAATAAGGGAAAATCCAGGTGTCAGGAGAGGACCAGTCACATGCAGAACCAGCTTCATCACTCACACATTGTACACATGTAAAAAGAGTCGCTGCATTGAGGCACATCTCTTTATTACAAAAGGGCGACTAATGGCGAAGAGCTAGTAGCGAATAGATAAGATCTGTGGTCGTGGTTAATGTGATGTTGATCGATGTACTTACTCACTTTAATGATCATTTAGTTTTTCATTTTTTTCCACCTTCAAGGTTCATTGAAATTGTTTTTGTGTTTGATCTTTATTTGAAAGCATCACTAGCTGATGACTACCATAGCACTCCTATGGTTTTACTGAATGTTGGAGGCTAATTATTATAAGGTCGAGACAAGAATTTCTCTCCATTCTCGTTTCTTATCAGGCACGTTTTCTCACTATTTTATATTACATGTATCTCAAACTACTTTTTATTCTATAAATACAACCAAATATAACCCTGTGATCAGCTAATCTATCACAGTATAGGCTGTCGAATAAAATCAACCAAACAATCAAGTGATGTGCATGTCCTTTGAGATAGGAAGCTCAATACTCAATGATAAAGAGATGACCGCTGATACCGTATATACATATAGGGCCTACCGATGAACATTTTATTGATATTTCCCCATTATATTAAAAACGAGTTGAGAACGCTCTCCAAGAACTCGCACAAATAATTGTACCGTAAACGCATTTATGTGGTTGTGTATTCGTTTGAAGTTCCTATGTTGCGACCACATTGGTTATTGAACGATCACTAATAATCTCCTAACAACCCTTATTTAATTTCTTTAGTTGTGTGAGTAAATGGGGCAAAAAACGCTCGTGGGTTAAACTTGTACTTGTACTTCAACTTGACATACCATGCAGCATTGCAGGCGTTTTACATGTGCCGAATTACCTAGATGTATATCAGCAAAACAAAAATGATGCAATTCCTTAGCTAACAAAGCTTTACAGGGTCAATGTAGATCAATATAATGCCTATACAGAAACAATTGGAAGAATACATTTAACAACAGTTATGGGTACGGGCGTACATATAACGTGGTGTCAAGTGGCCTGTAAATCTCGGGATTATCTTACTGACAAATGTGTTGAGAGCACAATAACCTACAAACGATAAGTGCATGAGATAACAAGTGCGGGCAATAGCTCCAGTTTTTACAAGCAAGGTCAGATATGATATTATTGATCATTATGTTAGGTCCAATCATCTCGGGAATACAGATAGGCCTACTCTTTAAAATTAAATGATAAAACGATTAATCGAATAAAGAGCCTAATGTATTTGGTGAATTGAAAGCTCATTGTTATTCCTACCAAATCCATTAGTAGGCCTAATAACTAATATTGTAGAAACCAATTCTTGATTAAGATCATTTCTAGACCGTTAAATATGTCGGTATGGTACCGTACCTTATATTATTAGAACAATGACAGCCGGGAAATTTTAGTGTTGAATTGTCAATAATTGTACCGATACTATCAAGAGAAACAATACCATCTGATGATTTTCAAATGAACTCAGGAGGTATGCAGATTCATAATACCCTGATTAAACCAGCTAAAAAGGTAAGAAAACATCGCATGAATTTAGTTGGATGTTTGAAAATTTGAATGCATAGGCCTACATGTGACATTGTGAGATAATCTGTGGTAAGTGAACCCAGATAAGTTTGATAGGCCTACAGCTACATTTTCAACTCATGTAGTTGAAAGAGTAGGGGGATTCGCCTTCTACGTTCTAGCAATAGAATATAAAATACGTACCGGGTATGTGATAAAGGTTCAATTATAATTACCATACGGCCATTACTATAGCCTATAGGCCATTATATCTGCATTAAAACATGGCATACCTTGGCATAGAAGGAACGATATCGTTTCCATCAGGCCGGTCTGAAATATTTTAAGGGATAATTTTGTTTTATATCTCCCAAACAAAATGTTTAACCATAACAACGAATGCCCATGTAATAGTTAAAGAGTTGTATGTAAGATGCAGGAGGCGGGAGAGGGTACAACTATATATATTACGAGGGTTCGATACAGTGGCTCCCCCTCTAGTGGCAGTAGGGAAGCAGCGGTCAGAGAGCACGTCACCGGGCTGAGGCTCTGCAGTCACCGACACACTGCCGTTATGACAGGAGGCAGCCCGCGGCGCTCTCCTAACTACACCAACTCCTCCTCTCTACCTGATCCAGGACTAAGACAGCCCTTGGCACAACACCAACTCTTCCATGCATGCCCCTCGATGCAGCTTGGATACCATCCAGAGCGCAGCATCGAAGAGCAGGCTAGTTGCAGGTCTACTTCTCTAGTTAGAGGGGAGAGAAGAGTTGAGAAGCCTTGTTATTCTCATCAGTGGGGATCAAACAGCATGTGGCTGTTTTTGGTGGTGCTTCTGGGCACCGCCTCAGTCCCGGCGGTCCATGCGGCCCTCGCATCACCCTCTGACCGCCAACAAGAGAATTCTACAGTCGGGGTAAAGGAGAGCCATGTCCCAGGAGAGGACCACAGTCACATGCAGAACCAGCTTCATCACTCACACATGTACACCAGTGCCGACCCTGAGGATCCATGCAAAGCGCGTGAGTAAACTGTTGTACCAATATTATTCAGTTCACCCCATCTCTTCCATGATTCAATAATTGGTCTCATCTCGTCCTTCTCCCTTGCTCTCTACGACCACGCTACGGCCACGCTAGCTCACGCTACTAGGCCTACTTCTCAACTGGCAAAAGTTTCCATTTCCCAACTCTCGGCAAGTAAAGAAACCACTGAAAACTACCCGCGCCCTCACTGGTCATACAAAGTTGGGAAGCTTTGGGAGGTATTCATCAGCAATTTGGAAGTCAATTTGTAGATTTGCAATTAAGAAGTCATATCTGAATAATATCCTCACATTTAGAACTTCTGGAATTGGTTGGGGGACACAGGTAGCAAGACTGCTTCATGGTATTATAGAATCCAAGCTTGGTACCCTTGATCTACTTTGTCTGCAACATGTCACCCGACCATGACACAAAGGCTGAAGACACTGGGTCTGGGGCAAATCCGCCGCTACCACCTCCACCTCCCCCTCCTCTGCTCCTCCTTTGCCTCCTCCAACACCAGCGAGCTTGCACTCTCAAATCTTTTTGACCATAATCTTCGTGTAGGCCTATTCAGTGCATAGGGGGCGCTTCCTAGGACCTTCAATGTTATAGTATTGACATGAATTGTTATCAAAATACACACCCTAACTGGAGTTTTTACATTAATATTCATGTCATAATTAATTGATACTCTTGGTCTTACCAGAAAACGGTACCCTCGATATAGCACTGAAAAACTTCCAATAGAAACACTCACCAACCCCTAACCCCGACCCCTAAAAATAGATAGTTAACCTGAGTAGTCTAGAGGCATACACTTAAAGACCAAATTATAATCTGAAGTGTACTACCGTACGCGTACCTATTTTGTTCTGTACGTACTGTCTTATAGCAAAATAAACAATTCTTTATTATTGCATCAAGTCGGCCCATAGAGCTACATAGGCCTACTCCTCAACCGGGCAGGAATGGGGTGTGTGTATAAGTTATAACTCTATGCTTTGGCCTCAAATAATGTCCTACTCTTACAAGTACCACTGACCGTTTTTGCTGGGTTAGTTCGCTATAACTGGTACTGTGGTAGGGGCCTACGTTTTTTTTGTCACTGATATGAAAACTCTAATGTGAATGACATCACTCAGCTAATATGATTTTTCTTACTTCAGTAGGTCCTATTATTAATTATTAAGATCAACCACTTCAGTATGGTCATGAAGTTGTTTAATACGGCATAGGGAAGTAAATGCTTAATCCCGCCATACAACCATTATTGTTGTCCCCACCCCCTTCTAAAGTCATGCGAGTATCATACCTTTGAATTAGGACATGGCTCTAATCAATTAGCGTGGCCAACAAAAATAGTCGATTAGTTTGGTTCGGATCTGAAGCGCATCCATTATGGATGGAAGCTAAGTAGGACTTTGCATAATTGAAGCAGGCGTCTATTCACCTGAGTGTGAGAAAGTGCGGTAAGACGTGAAAATCAATAAATGTGACAGGGAATGAAAATAATAGAAACAAGCTTTATTACAATTAGCAAAGTTAGGTACCGTACCACTGGCGTTCCCAGTGCAGCTTATTGAATAACCATCAAATTCATCTACTATTGCAGTATTAGATTTAATTTGAAAAAATCCAGTCTTAATATTTTACAGGATTAGATCAATTGTCAATTGCAAGATAAATTGTATAAGTAACTTGTACGTTTGTGAACTGGCATCTCTAAAATTGAATTTCGGGAAGAATTTAAGAAGCACCCTGTTTTACAATCAAATGGGTATGTTTAGCCTGAAGGCAAGGGCAGAACGTGAAAGGGGGAAGGGTGGGGTGAGTGTGGGTGTGAGGGTACCCCCTGTATTCTGAAGGCACCTGACCCATGGAGCTTGTTCTAATGTTGGAGGGACCTCCCTATCACACAAGGCCCTGGCCTGCCTCGACCCAGGTAGTCAATCTGCTTCGTGCTCTCTGGGGGCTTGGTACGAGACCAGTACACAGTTAGAGGTTCCCCTCTCCTCCAGGTGCAAAGGGTGAGAAATGGAGGAAGAGACGCCTAACATAGACGCCTTGACTGGTGTCAGATTTGCATTGGGGACCGGACTGACGGGTAATTTTGTAAGTTTGTGGTCTTGTAAAAAAAAACCCAAATTATTTTTCCATGTGATTGACCTGGGTGCGGGTGAAACATGATCACGGATTCACCGGGATTGGTATAGTTGTTGGAGGGTGGGTGCTTGCCCACATCATGCCCAAACTACGCCCCACTACGCCACTTCCTCCCCCTCTTCCCCCAACGGACCTGAGCCCGGGCGGACCTGAGCCTCGGTCGGTTGTCCTATCCCGTATAGGATGAAGTGAACTCGAGGGTTTCTCGGGATTCTCGCTCGGCAGCTTGGAAACAACCAAATGTATTATCTGGACAGGGCGCTATGTCCTACACAGATAAGGGACATCTGTTTTGAGAACTCCCATGCCAATCATCAGGGCCTTCTAACCCTGTCACATCTATTGTATCTTATTGCATTGATGCTTGCCACAGTCCTTTCACCCACTCTTTCTTTCCGCATCATATTTGTGTTTCTGGGGCAAACTGATGTGGAACCCACAAGATGAAATCGGGTCTGCTGCTCTGTGAGCTAGCTGCTATGCGCTTCTATTGGTTTCAATAGGGTTCGATATAAGGATGTAAGAGACCCAGGCCGGAATGGACCCACAGCCTTGTCCTCAAAGTGTATTCTTCATATGTGAATCACCGTAGGAAGATATCATCAATTTACCCCTTAGATACTGCAGTTATAAAACAGAATCATGAAGTTGATATGAAATGAACCTAGGTGGATTTTGACTTGGTATTTTCATGAGAAAGGATCCTTCCCCCAACACCCCCGAATTCAACAATTCAATTCTTGTATTATGTAGTGAAAAGCTGTTTTCTCTACAGGCATGAATAGTGGCCAGCCTTCTCATAAAACAATCATCATGTCCATACATATCTCTTAGATCTTGTAGATCTGGGGAGCTTCTAGACGTATTATATAGCGCACACAGACTAAACACGGGGCAAAACTCAGACAAACTTTGTCAACCAAACTCCCTTCACTCTGCGAGTCCTTTTTCATCAGAGAATGAACTCAAAAACGCTCACCCTACCAACCCCTTCTTCTCAGAATAATGAAACCTGCTCTCATTGCTTTATGGTGAATATCGCTTGTCGGAAGAACATGTTTGACCGAATAGGATTGTATTAAATATGATTTCCAAAGGGCACGATTTCCTACCTCAATATACTTTTGCATTTAAAAAAACATGCCCGGGGAAAGGATATGGTTTTTGTGTGTTTGTCGATGACACTCATGACTAGAAAGTAACGTATTTTCTTCCTCGAGGAGTAACTCTGAGCTTAGAAGAGTGATATTACGGAAGGAGGGCAATGGCTCCTCTACCCCACCTGCATAACTGTGGTTGTGGGGGCGGTTATTGTTCGAGGACCTATTTTATTCATTGTCCTTTTTGCTATTAATACGGACGTCCCTCTGTTATGATGCCATGATGATGCGATTTCATCCCTTTTCCGTATACTGAGAACTTGGCATGCGAGATACTTAAAATAACTTGGTTTACGGACACCAGTGCCATATCCTTTTTTTAGGAAGGGGCAGGAGGTTTTGCATCGTCCACATGGATACCATATCCTACTTACTTATACATTATGACCGACCTTATTTTGATATGGCTTATGCCATATCTAAAATTAGTAGTTCAATCATTCTAGCCTCATGATCAAAGGCTGTAATTTCAAAAGTATATTTCAAAATTACAGGTTCTCCCCGCTGAACACTTTTTATTTAAAAAAACCTGACACCAGTCTATATTCCCTAATGCCTGTGACTCATATCAAGAGGAAATTTCAATTTGTACATTGGTGCACATGTATCATGGTCACACTCATAAACGAGATGGTTTTAATCCGGTGTGGCAAACCACAAGGCAAATATTGATTCTCCGTAGCCTAGTGTTGATAAACGCTATAATATATAGTTGGGAGTTTTTTCCTGTCAACTTTTAACTTAGTTGTTACGAAAAACAGTTGAACCATGTTAGTAACTTACCTTGATAGACCTGGGGGACACACAAACAACTTATAGGTTTTTCAGCAAGGTCCTGTGGCACGACATATGCTTATTTTGCGGGTGTTGCATGAGAAGCGTTAACATATTAGGATATGGGGTGCTCTAGAGCACATCGGATCCTTATCCTTATTTTACTACTAAGGATGAGGATATTTTACAATACGATTACAATATAATCAGTTAACTATACCTCATGCAACAGGCCCCTGCCAGCAAAGACTGAAGAGTTTGACCCTAGACTCTTTCAGACTCGCTGGATTCAAACATGAGTAGAGATCGACTATGTGAAAAATGATATTTCTGTACTTGAAATGATTGATCAGATTCATGTTCGGTCTATTTTGAGATTAATTTGTATGATGTATTTTAAATTTGAGTAGAGATCGATTATGTGAAAAATGATAATTCTCTAATGAAAATGATTGATCGGATTCATGTTTTGTCTATTTTTAAGCATGTGTATCAAGCTATATAGATCCCCAAGAATTGAATGAAAGTGAAATTTTGGTGGAATAAATACCCGGTGTAGGGGAAAAAAAATTGTACTCGGTTGAGTGGTTAAAGAAAGCTTTGTTTTCCATCTTTCTCTTTTTAAATATTCGTGTACCAAGTCTTTCCAGCAGAGTTTAAATTATTCAATCAGCATGGGAAGGTCTGCTGGTACTGTAACAGGTCTATAACGATGTTAACAAGTCAAGTATTTGAACAGATCCACACGAGTCCCATATGACCCTGCCAGGGTCAGACTCCCTGGGCAGTCTGCCCCACCCCTTTCTCGGCGCCCTTGTTACGCATGGAGACGGCCCGTCAGGGTACCTGGAACGAATCTTTTAAAAGTAGAGGCCTTGGAAGGCAGAAACAAGAGGGCACGCAACATTTATTTATTTATCCATTTATTCTAAGTTATCCTGGGATTTAAGGTACAACTGAAGCCTCCTCAAATCATGGTCATGATCCGTGATATAATTATAAATTTAAATCTAGATGAGATGGGCTTCGCACTTTATTGTTTGTTGAAGCTTCTGAAAGAGTTTAAGAAAGTGGTTGACATGTTTATAATAATAAATGCACTGATAATGCAATTACTCTATTATCTTAGCTATACAGTCATACTTTTCGTCCAGGCTAGAGAGGAGATGATGAGTGCAGGCTCTTCCACACCCAGGTGTTTCAGGGAAATAGAATCCAGCCGTCGGGTCCTAGGTTCATACCATCTGTTGCTACATGTCTGCCTGCGAATCAAGACAGAGTTGAAGAGGGAAGGCGGCCAGAGAGAAGGAGTTGACATCTCATCATGTGGGATCCATACATATAGGGGTGGACTTACTTGGTCCCCTGCTTAATATCAGGCCCCCAGACATAAGGTCACACACTCTCAGGTCCCTCAGGAGATATGACATTTGGGGGTAAAGAAAGGCTTGTAGGTCACATGTAGAACCCGATATTACTAAAAGTGAGAAGAGATGTCTTGTCCTTTTGAATCATTTCGCTCTGTGTCTGACAATATGTGTGTGAAATGGTGCCACACAACCAGAGGCGATAACGTGAAGGGGGAGGAGGAAAGAGTGTACGGTACACAGTTTGCAGGTCCGTCAGATCTCACGCGACTGATTTAACCTGCGTCAGTTCTGAAAAATTCTTTCATTCATCTTTGAAAAATAAGAAATAATATCCCGTGTCATTACTCCTTGGCTTATAAAAAGATCTTGGCCACAGACGTGTCACGCAATGATGGATGAAGGATATGTTTGTATCTTTATCATAGCTGGAAATAATGGCCATGCAATAATTAATTTTGCTAAAAAATCAGCATTTCTGATAAAATAAGCTCTCCATTTTAAAATATGTTTAACTGTTTTCAGAGTGTTATACAATACCAGAAATCATGCTAGAGCGTGTGGATTGACCAAATATAAAGGGAACAAGTCCCCATCAAATGCAAGCAACCGCAACATTCACATCAGCTATCAATCATAATTGTGGTTCCACTTCTGCCTCGTCAGGGGACTTTTCCACGATTTCTCACATCTGCACTCAGCTGATAGTGGGTTATACACATATGCATGATATCAGTGCAAACCGTTTTGTATTTTGTATTTTTTTACCTGGGCTAGTTCAGCTCATACAGGGATAGCATTGATAGGGCGAAATCGCAGCCACACCGGGATTCGAACCCACAACATCCTCGTGCCTCTGGGTCCAAGTCAGCGTGGAAAGCACCATCTGTTTAATTGGTCCTACCATCATCACAATGGCACTGTGATAATTTTCAGCTCCTTAAGAAATAAGGCAATCGGGTGTAGTCTTAGGAGGTAAAATATCTGGATCTTGTGGGAAAATTGGCTCTTCACTTTCCGGTATAACATTGTACCAGACAGTGAACACAGTACACAGTAATTACCCCCCATCTTAACCATCTCCTCGAGAGTGACACTATTGCCAGTAGATAGGGACGAAACAACAGGCATGTGTTGCACCAGCAATGACTTCTCAAGAGGGATAAGTGTTCACTCTTGTGTAAAGGTTAGACCTTGAAGGGCCCCTCCTGACTTCCAAGGTCTCACTGAGGGTCAAAGTCAAGAACCAACTACCCTTCCAGACCGGCAGTGTTGCTATAATCTGACCCATAAATCTGAGGACTGGCACGTATATATTCTCTTCAATAAGCGCATGTCAGTCGAGGAGCCTATTCAAAAAAGACTTCGCCCTATGAAGAGTGCTTATCTTATTTAGTGTCATTGTTAATGCTTCTGCGTGTGTTCTGGTCTTTTTCCATTATGTTATTAAGTATGCTTATTTTTACAAATTTTATTTTTACATCATATGCTTAGCACACTCTGACCATGTATATATTATATCATATATACTAAATTATATCTGTCGTTTATTTTGAGGCATAGAACAAATAGATGTTTTTGACGAATTAATGACAGGACTACCGTATATCAATTTGGCTAAGGTATTCAAATCTATCAAATGCGAAGAAATGGATCGCTGAATTTTTGTTTGCCAAAGGTTGCTTTGACTTGGTTGATGATAGCCACAGTTGTGGCGTGATTTCCTAATTTTGATTATATCAGTTGTTTCAAACGACGCACAAGTGCAAAGTAATAAGACATGCTCTTCTGTGTCTGTGAGAATGCCCCCTCATCTCCATCTGTTGTCATTAAAGAATTATCTCGTAAGATCATTAGACTCTCGCCAGTCTCGGTGTACCAGACTTTTGTATATATTTAATGCCCTCTTGCACGTCAAGAGCTTGATCTCATTATGATTACAGTTATGGCTTTTACGCCTGACTCTCCTGGGGTAGTTATTGGTAGGTTGTGTGAAATATAAATTGTCATGTCCACTTTGGGTTTAATAGCAAGTGGATTATATTTTTCTTAATCTTTTTTTACCTTCTATGCCTTTCAGTTTGAATCTGTTGAATTATTTTCTTTTCTTTTGCTAGAAACATCTCAAATGGAGACTTTATGAAAATAGTCAGAAACCATACTATACGTTGTTATTTCTAGAAGTTGTTAACATGTCTTTGATCAAAAAGGTTGATGATGGTTGATAACATTTCACCCCAAACCCCTTTGCTAATATATTCATAAAAACGAAAATATGATAATTTTGTTTTGTGCTCGATATTACTTGCTGCCAAATGCATTCTTTTGGGGGTCCATATTCCAATGATACTTTCCCCAAATGACTGTTGAATGAAAATCAAGCCTACTACGACTTTAAATATCGTACCACTTTTAGGACTTGTTCGAGCAATATTCATTTTGAAATTGCACCCATTCCCCAAGTATAACTTATTCACCTATTTCCATTCGACGTTGTCTGCGTTGGGCGACTAGGGAGGGATTTGTTTACAACCACGTTCACACGCGATATTGAAGTTTTCCCCTCAACCTGACTTGACTTCTCATGTCATGGGTTAGTTCTCCTTCTCTCGAGCTGTTATCATGCAATCATTTAACATTCATACCCTACTCACACATACTCACAAATAACACCCTCACTTACGCACTCACCAGACAAAATCTGGTTTGCCTCATACTGAACGTATATAATCACATATGCCCAGCACTTTTGCCTAACTACATAATATCGAAAAGGTCCCAACTAACTTTTAAGGCCTCTTTTTCAACCCTGACAGACGGATAGAAAGGAATGGATTGCGTTTTCGTCCCAAAAGCAACTATTTTTCCTGTGACACTCGGAAAGAAAAACGTATTGTTTATTTGTATAAATTGGTGGTTTTTGCTGATTTGTGTTCTTTGCTATTTATATCTGTATCTGATAGTGAATGATATACAAGGATCTCTAACAAAAGTCGAACCAGGGACAAGAGAAGTGACAGACTAGATTTCAATGTTATGTCTTCATGATTTAAATGGTTTATCTGACTTTTTATCTCATAGATTGTATCGTTTTAATGCACAGGCTTCCTTTGTTATTTTTCGTTTGTTCTCACGTATTGTCTTCCGAGCACTTGCCGGGAAACCAACCTATTGTTATGTATCTCATCCGCCCACTCTTCTTAAGGACACCTTTGCCTTTTTTTTTTATAAAGTTTATCATTGGTTGAGATACGAATATCCTTGGACTAGGTTGACCTATTTCGAAACATCCTGTTTGAATAATTGCGTAAGTGTGAATTTGAAATCGTGTGCTTAGATTTTGGGGTAGTCTGAAAGTCTAGCTAAGTCTAACCACTCAGTTTGATGATTCAGTTTATTACGCACATATATTGACGTTTCATTTTACAAATATTAGGGCCTTTATATGGAAAGTATACATTCTAATCGTAGGAAAATAAATGTCTTTCGTGTGATTCAATTCCTTCGTAGATCCCAAAAGTTTGATTTTAATTACGGTATTCTAGGAAAGTCCTAAGAAAATCCTTTGAAAATTTGTACATATCAGGTGCTTCGCCTCGCATACTACATCTATTGTTTTTCAAACAAGTCATTCTCTTCCCGTTAAGATGCTTTTGTAAGGATGATATTGTTCATCAATCGCTAACGCCATCGATATGTGGCCGTGCGATCCTAACTATTCACCTCCCCTTTCCTGGTCCTCCCCCTGTGTCCGCGCCTGCCACAGAAGCACTTTCTAATCGCACACGGGCCAATTAGGAAAAGCCTGACCATGTATGGGTCAATAGAGGCTTTGATCCCTCTCACTCACGAAGCCGTGTGAGCCCATGTCCTCTACTGGCGATCGCTTCTCAAGTCGGGCGGGACAAAGTGAGTCAAAGCGAGCAATTCACTGAACAGCTGAGTTGATGATGGCCAGTGGCCTGGCAGCGAGCGGACGCAATGACAGACGCCACACCCGGTAGCCCACTTTCACCCTGGCCAGTCAAGCGGTGAGGATCGATAGAAATTGTCTTTATGGATACTTTCATCACATGGCAAATCCAATAACATATTTGTGTGTGATAGACTAAAGGCAGACTAAATGAGGATGCTGCCATACGACCCGTGTACCGGTACGCGTCCAGTGATGGCCCTGTACTTTCAGGGCCATTACTAAATTAGTTTCTTTCCACGTGGCCCGAGACAAATCCCATCCTCCGAGCTTGATCGGCAGGTAGTAGATATTGACAAGTGTATCCGCTGTGTGATACGGTGAATCTGGACGGAAGACTGACTATTTAAGCATTGGCCCCGTCTGACTGCATTTCCTTTTTCTGCTCAATTATTGGTTTGCAGGCCAGTTTGTATGGGCTGTTTTTTTAGCCTACACTTGACCCTGTTCTGATTTTTCCCTTTTTGTCTCCCCACCCCAGTACAATGACCATTCTTTTAATTCCGAGGAACTTTTTTCCTAAAAAGAAGATGTGTTTCTATGTTAAAGAAAGCTCCTAAACCTTTTTGCATGTAGATAACATAAACCAGACTGGCATGAGAGTTGAGGGTGTCCCTCCAAACTGAACTGGCCAGAGCGATCCCAAGAGATTGGCTTAATCCCCTGAGAACCTCATTCGACACCCTGGCTGAAGGGAAGATCCTAATACAAATAGGAGAAGAGTTGATAAACATCCTCGACTGTACTTCTAAGATGATTCATAAATCCTTAGTAGCAAAAAGAAGGGTAAAGCATGAAAGGTGGCAACAACTACTTAATCTATCTGATGACGAGTATGGTAATATTGACTGGAGAGAAATCTTCAAACGTGCGTATAAGGATTCACCCGAGATCAGACTACAATCCTTTCAGTACAAAATTCTCCATAGAGTTATTCCTTGCAATTTGTACTTGAAAAACATCCAGGTCAAAAGATCTCCTCAGTGCAGTTTCTGCAGAAAGGAGGATAATCTGTTACACTTTCTTGTTCTTTGCCCAAAAACTAAAAGGTTATGGGCAAGTCTTTTCCTATGGATATACAATATCGGTTATCTCAACAGAGGTATCAATGATGAAGAGATTTTTAGAAAAAGCAATGATGCTGTGGCAGTCGACCCAATGAAAATACTGTTTGGGTTAGAGATTATTAACCCATTCGCGGCGGGAACCGCGCGGCAAGCCGCGGCGCGTAACGCGCACAGCATACGGGCACTGCGCAGGCGTTAATCTCGCGTGGGGACGGGATCGAACCAGATTGAACCGGCCTGGCGGCAAAACCGGTCTTTTCGAGTCAGGCGCGTGGAAGATAATTCGCCATTTTCGATATATTACGGAAGATTTCCAAGAAAAGGAACCTTGCTGGAGTTAAATCAGTGTATAGACTATTCTTCGTGGCCATTTTGGAAGCTGACATGGTTTATTTGAGTGATTATTTCGATATTTGCCGTCTTCCTGCTCAAGCGTCATCTTTCAAGATTTTCCAAGATGGCGACCCGGCACCTTCATCTCCGCAGTTGGATATTTATTCACCGAGATCCCCCTTGAAGTATTCATCAGGAAACATTGACAAAGCGGCAAAACAACTGGAAACAAGATATAGAATGGCCTCACACATCTGTTTTTAGCAGTTCCATTGGATATTATGGAAATCTGGACCGAAAAACATTGCCAAACATTGCCAAACTAAATGTAGGTCACGAAGAACAAAGGAAGCCATTCCCTTGATCAGCTGATCGGCCACTCGCTATATGCATGGAATATTATTCATCATTATCGATATATTTCTTGGAATTGATATGAAAAGGAACCTCACTGGACTTAAACCATGTCATGAACTATTGTTTGTGATAGTCTTAGAAGTCGACATGGTTCATTATTCTGAACTAGATCGATCTAGTTGGATGTTACTGTGGCTGCGCCCAAATCTCAGTGCACGAGATTCCATCATGGCCAACTGCGCAGTTGTTGTCGGAGATTTGATATTTTTTTCACCGACATCCCCATTGAAGTATTCATCAGGAAACGGTGACAAAGCGGCAAAACAACTGGAAATAACACCTAGAATGGCCTCACACATCTGTTTTTAGCAGTTTCATTGGATATTATGGAAATATCCACCGACAACTATACATAGGTCATCACAGCTTTAGGCCTTCGAGAGACCTAGATCTGTCCTAGATCGATCAGCTGTTCTCCTGATCGGGTCACTCGGTGAATGGGAAAGTTTTCTACATCGTCGCAGATTGGAATATTTCTTCTTATTTCTTTATATTAATACAAAAAGGATCTTCACTGGAATTTAATCTCTTATGATATGTTTCATATTGAGATATGGGCAGTGTTGAGTCGTCGAACTCAGCTCATAGTGTGTGTTTCTACATCGTCGCAGATTGGATTTTATTCAAGCAGTGCCATTGGATTTTTATTCATGGAATTTACCATTGGATTATTATATTGCGTTGGATATTATCATCGCAGATTGGATTATATTGAAGCACTGGATCTTGGACACATTGGAATATTTATTCTTATTTATTTGTTCCCCCCATCCACCCTTCCCCTCCCCATCCACCCTTCCCCTCCCCATCCACCCTTCCCCTCCCCATCTTCCCATCGCATAGTTGGCATAGTTGGCATCATGGGCGGGTGATGCCTTGAGGCATCAGCCGCTCATCCACCCTTCCCCTCATCCACCCTTCCCCTCTTCCACCCTTCCTCCATTACCCTTCCCCTCATCCACCCTTCCCCTCCATCACCCTTCCCCTCATCCACCCTTCCCCTCATCCACCCTTCCCCTCCATTACCCTTCCCCTCTTCCACCCTTCCCCTCGTCCACCCTTCCCCTCATCCACCCTTCCCCTCCATTACCCTTCCCCTCTTCCACCCTTCCCCTCGTCCAGCCTTCCCCTCATCCACCCTTCCCCTCCATTACCCTTCCCCTCTTCCACCCTTCCCCTCCATTACCCTTCCCCTCATCCACCCTTCCCCTCCATTACCCTTCCCCTCGTCCACCCTTCCCCTCCATTACCCTTCCCCTCTTCCACCCTTCCCCTCTTCCACCCTTCCCCTCATCCACCCTTCCCCTCTTCCATCCTTCCCCTCTTCCACCCTTCCCCTCTTCCACCCTTCCCCTCTTCTACCCTTCCCCTCATCCACCCTTCCCCTCATCCACCCTTCCCCTCATCCACCCTTCCCCTCATCCACCCTTCCCCTCTTCCACCCTTCCCCTCATCCACCCTTCCCCTCATCCACCCTTCCCCTCTTCCACCCTTCCCCTCTTCCACCCTTCCCCTCATCCACCCTTCCCCTCTTCTACCCTTCCCCTCATCCACCCTTCCCCTCTTCCACCCTTCCCCTCATCCACCCTTCCCCTCATCCACCCTTCCCCTCCATTACCCTTCCCCTCATCCACCCTTCCCCTCTTCCACCCTTCCCCTCATCCACCCTTCCCCTCATCCACCCTTCCCCTCCATTACCCTTCCCCTCATCCACCCTTCCCCTCTTCCACCCTTCCCCTCTTCCACCCTTCCCCTCTTCTACCCTTCCCCTCATCCACCCTTCCCCTCTTCCACCCTTCCCCTCCATTACCCTTCCCCTCATCCACCCTTCCCCTCATCCACCCTTCCCCTCATCCACCCTTCCACCCTTCCCCTCATCCACCCTTCCCCTCCATTACCCTTCCCCTCATCCACCCTTCCCCTCGTCCACCCTTCCCCTCGTCCACCCTTCCCCTCATCCACCCTTCCCCTCATCCACCTTTCCCCTCTATCACCCTTCCCCTCTAATATTGGGCACATTGGAATATTTATTATTATACGAAAAGGAGCCTCAATGCAATTTAATCTCATATGATGTTTCATATTGAGATATGGGCAGTGGTGGGTGGTCGTACCCAGCTCATTGTGTATCTGTTTCTACATCGTCGCAGATTGGATTAATTTATTCAAGCAGTGCCATTGGATTTTCATCAGGAAACAGTGAAAAGACAACGAGACAACAGGGAATAACATTCAGAACTTCAAAGGACATATTTATTTATAATGTCTCCATCATTATGATTAAGGAAAATACTAACAGATATACAGGACCATCGATCAGGATCAGTTCAGAGAAATATATGTACAGGTAAGTGAATCTTTCAAATTATTCTTCAACAGGCTTTCTTTTAGAATGAAAATCAGTAAAACAATGGGGAAGACATAAATGAACCTTACATTTGGAGCATCCATACTTGGTTTGACTTCTCTTTACCTCCTTATTTTTCTGATTTCGTTTAAAACATAGTCTACAGTATGTTTTGTTTCTCAAATCTACAGGAAGACATTTTTTGTTCAGTCGTTCAGGGGTGGTGATAGGAGGGATGGCAGGTGGTAGAGTATCATGTTTCCTTAGGTCACAACATAGTTCTTCAGCAAGGGATGTACAGAAATCATATAAAGTAATTTTCTTTTCATTTACAGAATTATAAATAATATGGCTATTAACCTTCATAAGTTCCAATGTATACCAGAAGACCTTCATGGTCCACTTGATACTTTTGCGCTCGAAACAATAATATTTAATTAATTGATCACATAAATCAACACCTCCCATAAACTTATTATAACTAACTATTGAAGTGGGGCATTCGATGACTTTTCTACAAAATCCTGAATCATCCTTGATTCTTCTCGTCGTTGTTTCTATCTGGGATCCGTGGATGGCACTAAGTACGTGTACGATTCTATTGTCCTTCCATGCCGTTAGCAATAACTGTCCACATCGAGAGAAGATCGATTGGCCTTTTTCTTTTAAACAAGGGTGTTTCTTTACCATAATTGACTTAGGCAATTCACGTCTGTTCTTTCTGACGGTTCCACAACAAAATGTTTTGAACTTAGTACATAAATCTTCAAACATAAATACGGTGGTGTAAAAATTATCAAAGAATACACAGAAGCCCTTCCCTAAAACATTAGCAGCAGTCAGTAGCGGTTTCACGACATCCAAGTACAGGTTCTGCTTGCCTCGACCAGTGAAGTATGGTGAGACCTGCATGACATAGCCTATAAAAATATAATAAAAATAATATTCAATAATATCCCAAATACTAGACAAGCATAGCCATAGGAAAAAAGTGAAATGAAATATGAAAAGTCTCGTTGACTTGTCTGCTCGCATGAAGTATAGATTTAGCTAGATACTGCTGGAACAGCAAATATTGTGAATCGTTCAAAACCGTGTACTTTATGAAATACTAATATGGTGGAGGGGGGGGGGGGGGGGGGGTGACGAGAGAGGTGAAGGGTGAAAGAGGGGAAGGGTGGGCGAGAGAGGGGAAGGGTGAAGGGTGAAAGAGGGGAAGGGTGGTGGAGTTGAGTTGTTTTGAAATAATTTTAAACAGGAACTTACCAGTGATGCTCTCGGCGAGCATCCAGATCTTGACACCCCATTTTGTAGGTTTCGCAGGATTGTACTGTCGATGGAGGCACCTTCCCTTATGCTAGGAAAAATATGATTCATATTTTAACAGACAATATCAAAGCAATGATTTTAGGTAAACGGACATATTTATATTCAGACATTTTAAATTGCTGGCATTTAACTTTTCAAAATACCTTGATCATTGACTCGTCTACTGCTAGCTCGCGGCGTGGTCGGTAAACCCGGGAGGCAATCGTGTTGAACGCCGTCAACAACCAGTTGACCCGCTCGGTCGTCGGCGCCCGTGGATTGTCGTCTGCTCCTTCGCCGTCTTCGGAGGTGCCTTCTCCGAAGCTTAGACATCTAATATAATGAAAATAACTCATCGATACAATGCTGCTATAACATATGATATGAGTTCAAAGTATTTATTTAAATTTTCAGTTGTTTTTCTTAGATTCTATCATTACTGGCGTCAGCTGAGCAGAAAAGCTCCCTTCGGTATAGCGGGAAATCTATGTATAGTCTTTAATTTTTATATTTATTCCATATTATTAATATAATTACCTCAAAATCTGGTGGAAGTGGTCTCGAGTCATTGTTTGGGCGATGTAGTCGGTCTTTAAAGAAGCTCTGGACGTCCAGTAATCTTTTAATCGAGGTTTCCTGAGCAAACCCATCAAAAAGCTGATTCCCAAAAACCCTCGGAGAGATGGCAGGTCTATCGGTGCCCATTTTCTTGACTTCTTCCAGTCGTTGTTCTTTGTTTCGGCATATCTGTTGGTATTTTCACAGATTGTGGTCATAATCTCAATGTTCAGGAACAGGTTAAAGATACCCAATATCGTTGTTTCTTCCGTTTTTGGTCCAATGTCTTCTGTAAATTCATCGAGGGGTGGTCGGGGGACGTTTCTGCTCTGTCTGGTCCAAGTTCTGTTTTCGTCAGTCGTTTCAGATTTAAGATTGATGAGAGGTTGGTCATCTTCATCCTCTGAAGAAACAATACTTTCTGAGGATGCTGAGGATGATGAACTTGCTTTCCTTGGTCGTTTTCTAGGTCTTAGGGGCACATCGTCTTCCCAGTCGGAGGGTAATTCCTCCGACCAGTCCGACCACTCACCGTCCTTGGCGGCCATTAGAGTCTGTGAGGCTGGCGTGAATATTTCAGCGTTTCATTACGTAAATCGTGACGAAATCATCAAACTTTCCATGGAAACATGTCAACTATTTTTTATTTCATATATTTTTCTTCTTATATACCAAATCCTGTAGTAATCTATCGATTTTTACCCTAGATATAACATCTTTTGTCATTACCGACATGATAATGCCCCGAGGCATTAGCCCGCCGCGAACGCCATTTTAATGATAATGCCTCGAGGCATTAGCCCGCCGCGAACGCCATTTTAATTATGATGCCCCGAGGCATTAGCCCGCCGCGAATGGGTTAATGAAAACACAAAAATGATCAACTGGATATGTATCCACACGAAATCCTTTGTACACAGGCAAACGCTTTTTTATAAAGGAGAAATGTCGATGAACCTTCTCATGCATGACTTACGATTTAGATGCGACGTAGCTATTAGAGCCTCTACAATTGATGTGAACAAGAGGGTTATGGGTCCCTCCCCTGGAGAAGGCCTAAATAATTCATTTTGGAATATGTTCAAAAGACACGGGGCTAATTCTTCTATTACTATTGTAAGATGGATAAAGAGGCGAAATAACCTAGTCAAATGGTTCCTACCATGATCAGGTATTTGTGTCGGATATATATAATGTTTTTGTTTTAGACAGCACACGATGAGGCGAGAGATGAACGGGTGTATTCTCGATGTTAACCGTTCGGATGGATTTGTTGATAGACTGAATAAAAGTTGTAAAAAAACAAAAAAACTGAACCGCAAAATGCCATTAGAATCCCAGGGCCGGGAATGTCATTAGCGCAATGGGTGCCCAATCCCTGACTTACCATTTCTAAATGATCTGAGAGGCAGTAACTGTAATGGTGTATAATGTACCGTATACGAATCATGTTAATTACCCATTTAAGACATGACGCCACAGGGGTGTATGATTATATGGCCAAGATAAGGGGGTGACCATATTATAAGACGGATAAATGGACGTTTCCAGTCCGGTGGTCTAGTAGTCTCCTTTGATATAATAATAAGGAAATGTTTCCCATAGACATTAATAGTCTATCCAGACAACACAATTCTCCAATAAAAAGGAGCCGGGATTAACGCCATTGCCAGGACTAGTGCAAATGCAAATTTATGTTAAACACACAAATGAGTACAACCTGTATCATAAAATCGAATGTGGAAGTGCAAAATTTTGACTGTCTCTCACTCTTGGTGACACAAGCATCGATTTAGAGCTATTCTTGGACCCGGGCCCTACCAAATTTGAAACAGAACACTTCAGCAGTTTGATAAAACGAATTGAAGTAGCCTAAAGTAGGTGTTACGAGGTATCCGTTGTTAAAGGAGGGCGTCAGTCTCAGGGGTGAACTTTCCCAAAACTACGGTCCCTTCAAATAATTGGTTTGGTTTCCTATACCCATGCGAAGGGGTGAAATTACAGCTGGATCTACAAATAGCTCATGATTTGGGGAGGCACCTGACTCTCTTCCTCACTTGCGCCATAGACGAACTGGTTGATCTGGCTGATATTGGCGTATCGACACCTGATACATATACATGTTGAATATTCCAGTGTAACTGGAGAAAGCAGGTATCGGGGTCGTCCGCGCCCGACAGCCTATGTTTGTGGCCATGGATCCCTCTCAGCACCCCCCGGAGTGACCCCCTCAACCAGGCAGTGAGAGGCCAGCAGCTCAATATATGATTCCAGGGGGAAAGTCGTTGAAATCTGGTATCTGCCTATGATGAAGGCAGTTGGAGACGTAAACGACTAGATCATATCTACTTCTGCACTTAATGTTACGGGCGTGGTTACTCTATCCTTTAAAATAGGAACTTGGTTCTGGTTTCTAGGAAGATTATGGCTTCATATTATTTATGGGTTGCAGAGTTACCCTTTGGTATTGGAAGAAGTACATTGGTATTACTTGCAAAGTAAATTCGTTTTCCCTTATAACATTTTCGAATTAAAAAAGCTTACCTCAGATCCAAACCATGAAAAATGAATTAAGAAAAATACAATTTATTGTGTTGTTTTAGGATTGGTGCTTCACCAGCTACCCATACATATATCCCATTAGTAGAGGAAGCTATACAATAGCCGAATACCTCATTAGTTTCTTCTTGGCCAATATGTCGGGATGAGATAGCGATAAGGGAACAGGCGCACAGTAATTGATTCATCAGAATGAATGGGCGTTCAATTTTAATGACCCCGGACCCTGGAATATTGACGAAAGATATTCCACTGACCTTAAATCACCTTACATGATATTGACCCATTAGCTATTGTTTCTGGTGATCGCATGATAACCAGGATAAGGGTAATATTGATGTTTGATTAATGAGATTGCCGTAGGTTAGAATCGATATCAGGGCAAAAGGCTGCATGGTAACCCAATCGAACTATACATGCACATTGACAATCTGATGAAAATTTAAATGGCCATATGAAGAAGAAGACAAGAGTCTAGGGGTTATATATGTCGCTCCAACTGCCCTCAATGGGGCAGTTAATCCCATTGTTGCTGGAGATTATTGGAAAGCCAATACAATGGGGCTCAGTAAATTTCCCGGGCTGTACCCTGATAGGAAAGCCACTCTGTCATTTGCCTGCCATAAATCATGACTCTTCAGCTAATTTGATTTCTGGACCAGACCCTCGTCGGTATTGAATGTAAAGTATACTTTGCTAATTTCATTCTCTTTAACTACTAAATCATGCACAATGAGACTGAAAATTCCTCAGAAAGAGTTCTTCTTAGTAAGCTGTGATTGACAAAAACTCCTTTCTAGTTCTGACAAGTTATGAAGCTATGTGTGCACCTTGTTTTATTTTCCCACCTGAGTTGTGTACGCGCTTCTCTTGTAGCACGAGTCTGAGTAGCATCCTTTGTCAGCATACAGGGTGTAACAGTAGTAGAAACCCAATATCTGTTATGACTGTCCAATAAACAGGCCCGTCCTACAAACTCACCGTGACTTCAAACACTTACCTTGCGACCTCAGGATTGGCATTAGCTGTCTCATTTTTCTCCTTCCTTAGAATTCACAGACTTCCACAACCCGTTATGTTTTCCCCGAAATTTAATTGTCCAGTCTAGGCTCAGAGCCTCTAAAATCAGATATGAATAGTATGCCAATGATTGGACGCCTACTGCGCTAATGGCTTTCCCGGCCCGGGAGTAGACGTCCTAATGAGATTATAATAGCATATTGCAATTTAGAGCGAGAGGCTTTCCCTTTGTTTGGAGGGACTCTCCCAACACTGATCCTAGAGTGAGTCTGATATATAATTTCTTCACAATGATATGAGTATGTCATTCATTTTTGATTAATTGATTATAATACAATCAAGTTAAGCTTCCATTATTCATTATCAGGCCTGAACATTGCATATCATGATTACGTGGTTCACTCGTATTAGCTCCCATACTTACTGCTTTTCTTCATGTTGGCATTTGCGGATCTGTTGATTGTTCTGGCTGTTTATTTTTGCTTTACATTAAAACACATTTTCTTGCATAATCTGAGCTTTAAATTCTTCTTGACAAACGCCATTTTAGAGGACAAGAAAGCAACCATCGTAATCCCTATATCCGGCTCAAGTTTCAGTTCAGCTATTTACCAAACGACTTTGGTGAATGTGTCAGTTTTATTTGCTTTTCTAAAATGCATAATGTGTAAGATGAATGATATCGGTCGTAGATAGCCCCACATTTCCTGACTCATATCCTCCTTGGCGTATACTACTTACGAGGAAATGCGTCCGGCCTTGGTGCCCTCAACCCGGCTGCGTTAGCCATACTATTAAAGGATACACTTTATCTACACCCGGTGTACATTCTATACGAGGAAGTGTCATTGCATCGGAGTTGCTCATCTCCAAATATCGGTTCATATTTAGCTGTACTTAAACCTTGTTGTGAACATGAGTAGACAAAGCATGGACTTGTTAAGAGGAGGTCCTCCGGAAGAACACTATCCTGTTATTGCCCTCTAAATGGGCAAAGTATGTAGGCGTTGAAATGTGTGCGGAGTAGAATATTTACTAAAGAAGCTCGACCACTTCTTTGGCTCTTGAATTTGTCTTCTTACACTCAAGAATAAATCACACACCTCCGCCATGCTAGAGGTAACTCGACTCGCCTATTCATTCTATTAAAAAAGTGTATTCACTTTATATACATCAGCGAGGATGGCAGCTGGGAATCTCTACCCTTGCTATTGCTATGCTTGGCCCAGCTTTTCCTTGGTGAGTAATCACTGCTATAAAGAAATGCTCTCATACCTGGACTTTTCACTGGTTATATTTAGGGTTATGGCCGCCGAGATTGTGGGCCAGCCAGGTGTAGGAGTTGTGTCCAGGGTGGGAGGAGGAGGCTGATGTGGGGGAGGTTTATTCAGGCACGGGCCAGACACGTGTAGAAACAACTACATCTAGTAAGCATAATGTGTATATACTGCATACTCACTCCGAAACGACAGCTTCTTCTCCTCCTCCTCCTCCTCCTCCTCCTCCTCCTCCTCCTCCTCCTCCTCCTCCTCCTCCTCCTCCTCCTCCTCCTCCTCCTCCTCCTCCTCCTCCTCCTCCTCCTCCTCCTCCTCCTCCTCCTCCTCCTCCTCCTCCTCCTCCTCCTCCTCCTCCTCCTCCTCCTCCTCCTCCTCCTCCTCCTCCTCCTCCTCCTCCTCCTCCTCCTCCTCCTCCTCCTCCTCCTCCTCCTCCTCCTCCTCCTCCTCCTCCTCCTCCTCCTCCTCCTCCTCCTCCTCCTCCTCCTCCTCCTCCTCCTCCTCCTCCTCCTCCTCCTCCTCCTCCTCCTCCTCCTCCTCCTCCTCCTCCTCCTCCTCCTCCTCCTCCTCCTCCTCCTCCTCCTCCTCCTCCTCCTCCTCCTCCTCCTCCTCCTCCTCCTCCTCCTCCTCCTCCTCCTCCTCCTCCTCCTCCTCCTCCTCCTCCTCCTCCTCCTCCTCCTCCTCCTCCTCCTCCTCCTCCTCCTCCTCCTCCTCCTCCTCCTCCTCCTCCTCCTCCTCCTCCTCCTCCTCCTCCTCCTCCTCCTCCTCCTCCTCCTCCTCCTCCTCCTCCTCCTCCTCCTCCTCCTCCTCCTCCTCCTCCTCCTCCTCCTCCTCCTCCTCCTCCTCCTCCTCCTCCTCCTCCTCCTCCTCCTCCTCCTCCTCCTCCTCCTCCTCCTCCTCCTCCTCCTCCTCCTCCTCCTCCTCCTCCTCCTCCTCCTCCTCCTCCTCCTCCTCCTCCTCCTCCTCCTCCTCCTCCTCCTCCTCCTCCTCCTCCTCCTCCTCCTCCTCCTCCTCCTCCTCCTCCTCCTCCTCCTCCTCCTCCTCCTCCTCCTCCTCCTCCTCCTCCTCCTCCTCCTCCTCCTCCTCCTCCTCCTCCTCCTCCTCCTCCTCCTCCTCCTCCTCCTCCTCCTCCTCCTCCTCCTCCTCCTCCTCCTCCTTCTCCTTCTCCTTCTTCTCCTCCTCCTCCTCCTCCTCCTCCCCCTTCTCCACCTCCATCTCCCCCTTGCCAGTCATTCAAATGCCAAAAAAATTATTGAGCCTTTTGAGGCCAACTGGCTGATTGGCACATTCTAGGTGTTGCTGGTCTATTCACTTTTTCCCGGTATGCTTTATGAATCGGAGGCCTCTTTTGTAAACAATCAGTGTTGTTTCTGTGAAAGGTGGCCCTGAATAACTCCCATGCAGCAGGTTTTTACATGAGGCTGTCCGGGGAAAAGCTTAATTTATGACTGCAATCTTTCCATGCAGTTTCAAAGTTAATAAAAAGGCTGCGATCACACAGAACCTTACTTACATAGTTACCTCGTGTATCCAGACAATATGGGATGCATGTGTGTGAAGAATCAAGAGAACTTTTTTGTGAGATATATTCATCACTCTCATCAAAGAATTCACTTTTGTTCTGTGGCCTCATTGATTGAATGCTTACCACAAAGGCAATATAAAGACAACCATTACTTTGAAATATAATAGATATACGATATGACGGTGACGATTGAAAATATATCTAGGAATGCACTGGATCGGTTTGATGCAGGATTGATTGTCTGAAATGCCCCCTGAGGGTCTGTCTCTGGGAATGAAGATGTTTATTTACCCTGTTCCTGCGAGACCCAGCTGACCCATGTGACCCTGTGCCTGCTAAAGCAATTTGAATGGACAGGGAATGGAGCAGTGTGGAGGTTGAGTGGGGAGTTTAGCTTCTTGGCTCTCTGACGATCCTTTCCCTGCTCTTTGCTGCAACATTGCTTGTTTGAATAAAGACCACAGCTGGTTCAACATGGTGCGCAATTCGTCACCGGCTCTAAGTCTCTGTCTAAGGTTGGATCCTTTTAACTTGTTTCAATAGCAAGAAGAGCATACTTTACTCGAGGGAATTTACAAAGGCTTTTGGCCGTCTGTTTGTGTATACCTCTGGGTGTCCCATGTGGTCCTAACGCCCGACAAAACAAATGGTTCTTCATCAAACCACCTATATTGCACGTCAAAATTTCAATTGAGGCAAGTGCGCTAGGAGAAGAGCAACATGAACGTTCGCAAAGACCAACTCTAAGTATTGCTAACGAGGATAATTTCTTGTCAAGTCGATGAGGGGAGGTTTGAGGGGAACTCTCTGGAAGAATCATGATGGAAGATGGTATAATTTGCTGTGTTGATACCCAAGAAATAGCTTCACAATTGGCGTGGATGATGGCAATGCACATCCTCTCAGATGAAGCAAAGTTATCCTTAGTAGAACTTGTATATAATAGGGAGTTTCATTACGATTAAGATTTACTACTTGATGTTAGGATGTTAACTTTCCTGCAAAATGAATTGTAGGCAAACCATTAGATGGAAATTTGGTGTCATTGTAAGTAGCAATGCAGGGGTAGAATAAGAAGAGGACATGCTTGCTATTATCATAAAATTCGGTAAAACACCCACATTTCAAGCAGACCAAAGTTTCTTATGTCACCAAAGACCCATCGACACTTTTCATAGTAATCGGTTGATTTACGGTGGGATATAAATCATTCTAGACCTAGGAAACCCATCAGAATGCCATAGCACCTACTTGTAGTCGGCTCAGTTTGTCAAGCGGAAGAGAGCGCATGATGCGGGGGCCTTTCATGCCCTCTGGGCACTTATAACCTATAAGGTCCAACGGTTTCTTGTCGCGCGACCTCCCCCCCCCCCCCCACACACACACACGTACACATCCAAGCTGCATATAGTTAGGGACCCCTGTCTGGTGGGACGGCTAATATTTGTGTATCCCTCCTGACATCGTTATACCTTATCTTTACCCTGCCCACTTTGATGTTGATGTTGTACGCTACGTGTGAATATTTGTTTCAATCAATACTAAATGTAAATAATAATTTGGCTGATTATCTGAAGAATTTTGGTTATTCGAGTTATGATTGAAGAATTTTCATGGAAAAGTCTGTATATTTTCATAAAATTACCATTTCAGCGAAAATATGAACAAAATAATGACCATACAAGCTATTTACAACATAGTAACTTTCATTTTTCAGCGGCACACACTGGCGATATAGCACTATAACAGGGAGCTTTACATAAAATCAAATCAGCACAGACAAATACCAGACAAGAGGGGCGACAACGAGCCCGAAAATGGGAGGACAGGCAGGGGAAATTTAGACGACGGAGGCAAAGACATAATAAGCGCAAAGGAGGCAAAAGGAAAGAGCGTCAACAAGAAAGGGAAAGAAGGAGAAAAGAAAGGAGAAGGCTACGAAGGTAGGTTTGAAAGTACATTATACTCATGAAACGATTTTACAAGAATGAAAGTTGTGATTGATTACTGCTCTAGCGTAAAATCAAATAGAAATTGTTATCAGTTATAAATGTTTAGTTAATTCGTTCTGACCAGTCATTGATGGAGCTTTGTAACAAGGAACCTCATCTTTCTTCCAGATTAAAAAAAGAAGAAATAGACATAACTCGGAGACATAGATCTAAACGTGCTGCTACAGCCAGGCCAGAAAGACTTTGGGATTATGGTGTTATTCCATATGAAATCGAAGCTAACTTCAGTGGTAAGTCGCATTTCCACATGTGTATTCACCAAAGAAAACCCCAGGTTATCGATTCTGTATGAATGGCTTTAAATAAACTTCGACAACCTGTACAACCTTTTCGACTACCTGTACACATATATACTTGTCTACATAAACTGAGTACTGACAACTTTTTCATTTTCTTTGATTGCAGGAGCTCATAAAGCATTATTTAAACAGGCCATCCGGCACTGGGAAAACCATACGTGTATTACATTTGTGGAAAGAACTAGAGATGATTTCAATTATATTCTCTTCACTGAGAGGCCCTGTGGGTTAGTATTATATTCTTTTCAAATCTCCAGCTGGAACTTCCCCATTGTGGCATATTATCAAACATAACATCTGTCTGTTTTACTCTCTCAAATACATCCTGTACATTTGCCACAAATGTCTGCTTCGTTTTGCCCTAAATGATCTGAAAAATGAATCTCTGTAATTTATCATGGGGCTGCTCCATTCCCTTTCCTTTTCGTGACTGGCTAATAAAGCGTGGGATGAGGCAGACATGGCAGATGGGTGATCGTTCAAGTTTCTAGAGAAGCTAACTCAGGTTAAGGGACACGACTTTCGCCACACTTTTCAGATGCTGTTCTTTTGTGGGTAAACGTGGTAATGGCGCACAAGCCATCTCCATTGGGAAGAACTGTGACAAGTTTGGAATAGTTGTTCACGAGCTGGGCCATGTGGTAGGTTTCTGGCACGAACACACTCGTCCTGACCGCGACGGGAATGTGCAGATCATCAAGAAGAACATCATGCCAGGTGGGTAAAAATTATGAACACGAAACTAAATAGTATTAGTAGGAAAAGACTTATGCTCCACTTTACTTTTTACCTTGAGAAGCTAACTTGTCTTATGAGGAATTCCCAACTGTTGCTCTTACATCCAAACGTTTTCTTTCATCCAATATTTGTATTTCAGCCCATGAATAACATAATCCATCTAGCTACCACCTTTTACGAGATGTATGCTTTGTTCTGTTTTAAAGGGTTTGTTACTTCAGATTAGGTTCTCTTGACATTGTTGAAAGATACTGCATAAAATTACAACGAGGCAAATATGATGTATCTTTTTTGTTTATATCACTTGCAAAAGCCCTCGAAACAAACCCAGCACCATGTGAGAGCCAAGTCAAACAAGGTGATGATTGACAAAGTATCCCTCCCCGTGGGCTGTATCTCAATCATTTTATAGTACAGACGAGTTTTTGTTCTGGTGCCATCAGACATCTCTCAATCTATAAATGACAAAAAGATAGTCTTAATCGCCACCTATATTATATTCAGGGATCCTATTCTTCTTAAGGCTTCAGTACGAGTTTGGGAAAGTGGTGATTTATGGCAACACATCTTCTTGCTCAAACAAGTTAAATTCTTTTATTTTAAAGAGTTCTATTTCACCAATTTTCGATTGTTTATTTCACAAATCTCTTTACATTTCTATATGGAAAAATAAGGAGTAGATGGGCCTGTTAGTGTTATTGTGTTTGCCTTTCCTACAATTAAGACCCGGCATCGTATTTATCATGAGGTTACGGAGAAACGTCAAGTACCGAGATATTTCCCTTCATGTAGCCACACTTTCTCTGACGTCTCATACTTTGTTTAACGTTATTTCCTGTGGCAAGTCTATAAGGGTATACTCCCTATTGAAATTTGCAAATGTCCTGCTCTGGGGTAGCAGAAAACGGGACGTGAATAGTAGATGCCGGTGTGAGAAATAGTGGGAAGAATCAACGGAAGCTGAAAAAGCTTACTAAAAGAAAGGGGAAAAATAAAAAACACCAGGGATGGATTCTCGCATGAACTCGGGGACTCCCGCTGTTCTTATTGGGAACAGTGAAGCAATTTATCTAATCTGTTGTGAACGTAGAACTGAATAGACTAATGCTCTCAGCTTTTCATGTTCTCTATTATTGGCTTCCTTCGGAGACTGTTTCAATACAGTGTGTGTCTCGGCTCTGTTATCTACTTTTTGTTAGATGCGGTATTTACTTTACTGTTTAGGCCACCATGTTCGAAAAAATGTTTTATAATCATTTTTATTGCCCGGTCTTGAAATGTCTGTCGTTTCGCAGACACAGATTCATTGCCTATCAGGGGACCTGTGCCCATGTAATCTTGCCAGGGAGATATTGCCATTTTACAAACCTGACTATTTAAATCCGAATTTACCACTGTAGCCCAGCGTGAAAATGTCCCTTGCGAGATGGGTTGACACAAACCGGAATTGCCATTTGTTTACAGACAGGATCTAAACATTTCTCACTCAAACGGTGTTTTTCGATAAGGTGCCGAGGCAAATAGTCGTATGGTTTCCATCTTTTACTGCACCTTTACCTTTAAGTGCCTGTTTATCCCCTCCAGTTCCGTGTCTACTGCCTGGTCCCCGCTCCAGTCGCTGTAACGGCTTTATACTGATGGATTGGTGCTTAGCGAGCGGCCAGTTCCTCCTTAGTATATCATCTGTTATTGTTTATGAGTGCCTTATCAGCTTATATGTCATTGCATAATAGGAAAGCACTTGAGGAGGATGCATCCCATGAAGATGATTACCGTACTGTCTTTAAGCAAATCTACCTCATTCGGAATGTGAGGGGCTACATTAAATATAATGTGCTCAAAACGTCGGACCCCTCAATTGGCTCAATAAACAAACCAACAACTCCCCCCCCCCCCCATCACTGTCCTTATTCTGCTCTGGGCTAAATCTACACCTTGAGATTTATTAAATATAATTGTTAGTTTCATCTGGGGAGGCCTTTCCACACTCGTTTTATTATCGAGTGCAGAATATCGTACTTTGCAATTATTGTATTTGTTTACACTGCGATAAACAGGTCCTTAGTTATATCTGTATTAAAGATAATTTTATCTTGATAAAGAAAGTCTAGATCAGGTTCGATGCCAGTCAGATTGCTTGATATTACTCTAAGGTCAACCCAAACTTCACCACCGTTTCAATTCAATAGTCCATTCAAACTGTTCAACCAGTAGATTCGTCCTGAATAATCCATCCAAAGTTTCAACCCAAAAGCCCTTAGAGTGGAATTCCATCCTATTTATGTCATCGATGAATCATATTATATTCATGATATATTAATGGATTGGATAGAAAATACCAGTTAGGTAGGTAGGTAGGTTTTTCTGATGAGATATGTATCCCACCCAAAAGTCGTTTAAAAACGTAATAAAGTCCTGCTGAAGATCACACATAACGCATAGGGTAGGCTCTGTAAATGTAACTTGTTTCTTAATTGTTCGAAACCTTTTCATCTATAACTCTTTATAAAATCTAAATTAATGATAAGAAATTAATTGGGAGATTTTCGCACCTCAATCCCAAGGAAAATAATTATTAAACGTGGAGATGCGAATGAGTATTTTGATATAAATTGAGAACCTGTCCATACCACAAGCTTGAAGACCCTCCAATTTCTACATGAAAGTAACATCCCACCCGGACACGTCTTGTCAAACTCACTCACCGAAACCGACTTTTCAATTAACTCAATCCCAATACCATTCCTTCTGTTGGATACCCAACACTTGCCTATCTACTATTCTGCGATGGAGTTTGCTCACTGGAATGAGTGAAATCCGCGGACTACATATATGTGATGGTGGTTATTTGTCTCATGCAGGGAGTTTCCCTTTTGATCTTACCGCAGTTTAAACAAACCTAGCAGCTCGAATTCACCTGCCACACTTTGTATATGTTGAGCCACTCGCCAACACTATCACTTTTTTCTAATTGCACTTTTTTCTATAAATTCTCTCGTGCTTTCATTCTCATATTTGACCCCTCTGTAGTCGGTCTCCTCTCAAAATAAGGATGTTTTTGACTAAAAAAATTCCTTGCCAACCACACCTTTATTCTTTCTCTCAATATTCGCGGTGATGGTTCGTCAACGCATATTTGAACATCGTTATATAATAGAGAAAAGAACATTGTCAATTATTAATATTCATCCCATTGTAACACTTGTACTTTCAAGAAATTATTTCAATTTTAATAATATTTAACATACTGGGCGGACTCATTAGATCGGACATGTCTGATTATCCCCAGATTGAGTATGCTGCTTCCCCTTGCCTACCAGCAGGCTGATACATGTTTTGGTGTTAGGTGGTTTGTGGCAACGTTCGCATTTCAGGATATGAAAATGTTGCTTGAGTAGTCCCTAAGGGAAATGTGGAGGACAACCAACGAGTATCCGTGTGTAATTAAGAAAAGCTGAAACTCATGATGTTAGCGTGTGTCTTATCACCTTCACTGACTGTCTGATGTGCTAGTTTGCACCCGATAGCCAGATGTGGGTCCTGTTCCCAGGGTCAGTAGGTGCACAAAGCCACAGGGATCCAAGACCCTTGGTGATCATAGAAGTCAGAATTTCTCTCCAAGAGCACAATTGGAGTCCATCGCTACCTTTTCATTTATCCTCTGCTAACTGCGCCATAGAAGCTAGGGTAATTTTTAGATCCAAGGGTTTTGGTCTCGCAGCTGGCTCGTGCGTGGGAGAGTCCTTTTTAAAAGAGGGATGAAGTGTCACATAATACGAATTTAAGCCCCAAGTCCCTATGGTTATGCTCCCTTCGTGGATTATTCTAAGAACCAATAAAGCGATGATAGCCATGCTGTTTCTTTACACAAACTGTTTTATGGATTTATTATTTGAATAGAAGTCAGGGAATAAGAGGACTGGGGTGTGAAGGGATTGAGGAGAATGGTATTCCATTTGAACAGGCATTTAAGATGTGAGGCAGGAAAATTGCTGGTGGTCTTTGTCCTCGAATACAAGCTTGTAAAAAAAGATGTCATCCCCTGGTCACATTTGATATTCAAAGTGGCATGTCTTCCCCTCGTGACTCATACCCTCTCTTGCTGGGCTTTCTGTATGATCATGGCAGAAATGTGAGAGAAAGTACGAGATTAAAATATAGGGAGAAAAAATATCTTAAGTGTGACGAGGAGACAGAATGGGAGGTCAGTGGTAGGGAATTGTACCAGTGACACATAAAATGCGAGTTTTTTGCCATGTATACACAATTGAGAATTTACATTCCAAATCACACATTTTCGTCCTCCTCCTTCTAGTTTGGTGTTTTGGTTGTTAGATGAAATCTCAGAATAACTGAGATGAGATGGAGAATACAATTTTCATCTCAGAATAACTGAGATGAGATGGAGAATACAATATGTGTAAAAGAAAAAAAAGTTGAATTTTGGCTTGACTAGAAATACATTTTGCACTCTCTTCATGCCACTTCTCCCATCTTTTAGTCATATATAATCTGCCCATTCACTAAGTGTGTTGGAAGGGGGAAAGTGAACTGAGAGGTGATAATGCACCTTTAGTGCTATGATTCTGAACGTTTTCTTTGGACAGGCCAACTGTAGGGTACCTAGAGCCACTCTTTCCCGTCCCTTACGGATTTACCCCATCCCACCCACATTGGTCCATAGCCCCAGGGAGGCCGAGCATGCCAGAATAAGCATTGGCTTTCAAAACAAAACTTTCCTGATACGACTGAAGCGTTTGTAGGAAAGAAAAGTTGCATCAAACCTCAGCATGCACCTAGGCAGTGATTGGGTCGGAAAGAAAAGGAAGAGATAAATGTGTCTGAGACTGGGCGTGTGTCTGGTACCCCCTGGTTCCAGGAAACTCAAGAACACTGCCTCGCACCAGGTAGTTTTTAACCCCCTCCTCTTCGGGTCAGGGTTCTCCGATCTCACGGTCATAACTTTAAGGTAACAGGGTACAGAAACAAGGAATCCTGTGCTGGAACTTTGAGTTTAGGGTTATCGTACACTTTGTCCGCAGCCTATGATGGGTCTGGCTCATCATAAAGTATTGGTCGTTGATATGGCGCGACCGAACTCCGATTGTCGATGCATCTGTTGTATGTATGCGGTTGGTTATAATCTGCCCTGGTGTTCTTACCTCACTTTCCCCAGTTTTGTACTTATCGTTTCCTACTTCCCTCGATGCATGGGACTAAAATCCCTGGCGAGATATCAGTCTGAAGTGCTTTTATAGTACTGGAGGGATTTTATATTTCTCTTAGAATCGGGATCTCTCTTCCTTGTGTCCTATGCGCTGGCCATTTCCTTCCATGTATTAGAATCCAGTCAATGCCTTTTTAAGAATTGTTTAAAAGAGTTTTTTAAATCCTACTTTACACTCTGATCTTGTTGGTTCTTATAGGGGAAGACACTTACACATTGGCTGACAGTTTATAATCAGAAAATACAATATCCAGGAAGCGTTCAGGCCTAGAATTCTGCATTCACATATTATAGAAATAGATTGCAGATGGATTACGATTAATTTGAATCATTAATTCGCCTGCGGCGAACACAGGGAACTTCAAGATTTATTTCCCCATTCTCCTCAATCACCATGAGGAGAATGGGGGGATTAAAGTAAACCTAAAATGTGATGTATCAATGGCTATGCCTAGTGTTTATATGGATGATTTCTACAGTCCCCTATGGTCAAGTGGTTTACCACCTAAGACTTCCAGTCATTGTGAATTCGAATCCCAGTGCAGGTAGCCTTTTTACATTTTTCTCATTTTGGGGTTAGTTTTTTAAAATTTCGCTAATACCTCCGCATCTGGGACTCGGTTTTCTTTTAAACTTACAGATTTAGCTTTTGATAGCATTTCCTTTCGATTGGTGAAAGAATTAGAGAGGCTAAGATCGAATTAAGCGAGAAAAGTGAGTTGGATGGGGTTTGCTGATATATAGGTTGGTTCTGTGTTATAGAGGCATGGGTGGCGGTCACAAGCTTGTGTTTATTTTCGGCGAAAATGGTTTTCACACGGCCACGATTCGTCCAGTCTCGCTAATATTCACGTCTCCTCATTTACTACAGTCCGGGAAGTTTTTGATTAACATTAATACGCACTTATAATGACAGACTTTGTCTCAGGCCCTCAACTTGTGAAAATGTGTTAACGGTTAAACAGTGCATACGATTTTCCCCCAAATGACAATAAAATCTCCCATTGTCTTCCATTCCTCCTCATCCTCCAATGATAACTGATCCACACTGCACAATAACTACGGTACATGTCGCACTCCCTAGTCCTAGCCCCCTTACCCCTCCCCGCACTTCTTTCCACTTCACCCCCTATTTTGTATACCGGTATGTATACGTCAGCGGAACGGAGCACCCTGTTTTGTCTTTGCCATCCGGAGGAAGAGGAAGCCATCGGAGGGTATATTTTCATTCCTCGTCGAAGATAAATAATGGTGGGGTAACATTGTTCATGCTGGTGTGGAGTAACTTCACCCATCACTTGGTCTCCTTTCCTGCAGCGAGGCGACGCCAGGAATGTCCATGTTAAGAGGTCCCCACTTGTAGGAAATTCTCTCTCAGACTCTCAATACTTCTCCCTTCTCTAGCTTTTGTGATATATTGATAGTCCGTGCCCATTGACGTCTCCCTCCCCTTCCTTCCATTTTGTTACATGGAGTGGACATGGACAGACAATACTAAATATCCTGGTTACCATTACTGTGAGAGAAAGTGTGACATAATAGGGAATGCAACGTAGTTAGTTATATATCTCTCCTTATTCGATTACAGCAGTCACATTCTAATTAAAAGAAAGTATGTTGGATTCCCAATTACATAATGATATATTACCATCTTGTGCTCACTTTTAAGTCCACTTTCACCTGTTTTGCAGTTTAATAAAATTAGGTTATTATATGCATGATTTTATAGATATTTTGTTTCGTCTTGGGATAGATGTACTCATGCATCGTTTGTTTTCTGTAGGACAGGAGTACAACTTCAACGAACTTACTCCCAGTGAGGTGAATTCTCTCGGTGAGCCCTACGACTTTGAGAGCATCATGCATTACGCGAGAAACACCTTCTCACGCGGGACATATGTGGATACAATTCTACCCCGCCGGGATCCCATTACTATGGTGAGACCTGAGATAGGACAGAGAATTAAGCTCAGCCCAGGAGATATTAGACAAGCAAACAAACTCTACAAATGTCCCAGTAAGTATTATCACACTTTCTTGGAAGCGGTTCTCGCTTTGGTGACAGATCACCTATGCACATGCACTCGTATCCTTATAAGTTATTAGTCTTTAGAATATTAGTTTTCTTTAGTATTTTTGTATATTTTATGGATTTTTTTTAGTGTATCCGAAATCAATGATTCACAGCTATCCCTAGAGTCTCTTTAAGATGTCTATGCTAAAAAAATTATGTTTTGTTTTTTAAGAGAAACGAAAAAAAAAATGACCCTGAGATATTCGTACTATGGTTTAATCTAACATCTAATATATTTGTTATTTTCCCTAAATTTTGCTTGTTGAACCCGACAAGGAGTATTTGCCGAGGAGTGTTAACTTTATTTTTTTTGGGAAAACTTATCTGTATGACATGTGGGATGGGCTGAGGACCTCGCGCTCTGTTTGACTTCCAGTTTCATTATCAATTTTCATATGGGACTGGGGAAATATGGGTCATTCGCTGAAAGATTATTTCCTATTCTCGAACACATTAACACAATAGTGCTGCAACAGTGCATGCTTCACTTATCTCTTGGTGGTTCTAGATCCTGTCGTTTTATCTGTGAAATGGCTACTCAAAAACCACAGGAATAGCAACATCTCCATTGATTCTCCTCCCTTTTTGCCCCTTGCTTGTATTAGTTTTTATCGGACTGAGATAAAGTTTATACCACGTAACCTAGATTAGAACTCTTTCAGTAGCTCCAATGAGTTCAGATAAGCTATTGACGAGTGCTGTCATGTAAGGCTTGCTGATATGCTACCTACCAGTCCAATGATGCTGCATATGCAGCCATCACGTGCAGCTTGAACCGATTTTGTTGTTTGTTTGTCACGTGCCATTAATAGACTACCATTATCAATATGATCGAAAATAAGTATGTGGGATCTGAAACAAGCCATTGGACTCAATGCATTTAAACTGTCCATATGCCTGCATCTTCAGCAGCCAAAGAAGTACGGTTAATTGAATTGAAGTGTTGTTAATTGTTCAGACCAAACTATTCTCCTAAACCCTGAGACATTCTTGATTCGATAATGAATCCCACTGCTACTCCATGCAAATAAATCCCAGTCGCCATTATCCTATGGATTTATTTGCACGCCCAGTCCTTTAAGATACTGACTTTGTTCTTCCATGTAAAATGCATGACTTGAGGTGGTTGAAATTTTTCCCCCTCGGCTATTATGTAACCAAAGCCGCTAATGATGCTCAGGGGACCGCGATGGAATAAAAGACTCGGGAAAAAATGCAAATCACCCCGGGCCATGTCGTCACGGTATCAGCATATATATAATAAATCCCCCTCGCAGCCATTGCCGCTGAAATAGGTTATGTATTGAATGAAAATGGAACTTTATCCACCGCCTTGCTTGGTGTGTGGCTATGTATCTTGAGCGACTGTGGAAGGTTCGAAGCTAATCCTTCTCGCCGTAGCACTCTCCCAGAAATCCTACGGGGCAAGGTTTATCCCAATCTAATCCCCGGTAATGGAGTTGTCATCAATTATTAAAACAATGACAGGGCGGGCGAGAGGAGACTTGGGCTCAGGCAGGAACAATCCCTTTTCTAGTATCGGATAACAGTCGCCTCATATTGAAGAAGCAGCTTTAGTTTTTTTTATTCATCAGGCTCCCATCATCATTAAAACCCGTTGTTCCAGGGGACGATCGAGTAAAATGTGATCCTTTGAACTGTTTTTCCCCTGATGAATCCAATGCTTCCCCGTGGAAACAATTGTATAAGTTTCCTATTGTGTATTAGTTTGAGATTTGTAAGGTCATGTTTACTTTTGTCCCTACGCCAATTTGATAAAACATAACTGATGTCATATTAGTAGACTCATATTTGACATCCATTATCATGAAAAGATTCGTGGCAATTTCAGTTCATGGGAGGGACCTTTCTGGTTTTCTGAGGATGTCCTGGAGAGTAAACTTGGCTTGACATCAATTACTTTCCTTAGAGATA
This sequence comes from Sthenelais limicola, assembly GCA_942159475.1. NCBI lineage: Eukaryota > Metazoa > Annelida > Polychaeta > Phyllodocida > Sigalionidae > Sthenelais > Sthenelais limicola. The sequence goes on along the minus strand of OW804096.1, from coordinate 105,663,511 downwards.
GTCTGATGTCCTGATGGGGTTTGTGCCTCCGCACGATACCATATCAATATCTATAGGCGTAATTGACCGCATCAATTTCATATCCTATCACAATACCATGAAATGAGGGACGTGTGCAGTATACGTCTAGCCACCATTGAGTAGCTTTCATCTATTTCTATAAGGTGGATATACTGCTTAGTTCTCCCCATTGATGCCTTACTAAGGTTCCTTTCAATGGAAATATGGGTCCTTCCAGCGAGAATTTACCTGTTATTTTGTTCAATGCAGAACCAAATACCGATTTATTACTCTTGATTGTCGATGTCATCTGGAATCAAATCGATGGGAAACTATTAAGAAATCGCCTATACTCGAAGGTTATTTCTTTAGTTCAAACGTGTATTTCTTTGCGTACTCCACGATGATTACGTAACAAAGTGGTAAATGAAATATTCCGTAGGACCACTTATCACAAAGTATCACACACGTGGATTTCGTGAGGTAGTCATGCATTTTTTTAATTAGACATCGACATAAACAAATGTCTTAAATATTGGCTCGAAGCATAATTATACTCATATGTTATTGTATTCATATATATGTCCGATCGAAATAGTTTGATTCAGCATTACTGATTCCCTACTAGAAACGTCGGTAGTTGTAAACTCTAATATAATTATCATATTCTTAATTTAGACCTATCATTTGCTTCTTTTGTATGTATCTCATGTATTATAGAGGATAAATACCATGATTATTATCTGTCCAAACACATTCGGCAGCGTGAAACATGCTCTTTAATTTAAGTCCCAACCCCCTGGTTATTTATACATCAGGTGGAACAAATTTATCCGCGATAGGGAGTGGAGCCATCTCGTATGAAAAAATAAGAAGGCACAGCCGCATGTTCTTATTTTATGTGTGTTGTTAAGTTAAACTCTATGCTAGTTTGAAGAGGGAAACTTGGACAAACATTAGTAGACGCTACTTCTTTGATGTTTCTTTGATGTGTTGGATCGTGCAATTTGGCAGTGATTACCGACACCAATACTGCTGATCATGGTAATCATCAAAATTGTCAGTACTGGTTTGGGTACATGCCAGCAAGGCGATGTGCCATAGAGATAATTAATAATAAAATAAGTAATGTACACATTTCTCTCCCTGTAATCAATAAAGACACCTCCTTCTTCGTGAATGAGACGTATTGCACAGAGTTTAAGTTCACATTTGTGAATGTGTCAACGCCCATGCAAATACATAACACAGGTTTACATTTTTGTGCGTTTTTGTCGGATTATATTTCATTAAATAATAAGAGAAACTTGTTTAAACTGCCGCTATGAATATGATACGTATCGCTATTTAAGTATTAAATCTAAATCTAATATGGATTTTGCTTCGGACTTGATAGCAATTTTCCCTATCCACGAGATATCAGCCCATACATATGACCCACATCCCCACTCATGATTCATGCTAATCGTATAATTTATGCATATGTTTGTATCAAAGTCCTTTTTGTTCTTCCATGTTATCGCTTAATGAGTGTTTACTTTGTTCATTCTCCCTACGCCCAAACACTTCTTGGAAGTTCTGAAAAAGATTATTCATAAAAGATTACTTATGCAAGTGTTTGGTTTTATTGTTTAAATTACAAAATCTTTTAAAACAATTGCCTCCACTTGAGGAATCAAAGAACCAGCTGATGAGCCTATTTAGAGCCCGAAGGACTTGATGCTAGTCTAATAGAACATATATCGTTACATGAATCTTGTTGTATGACATATTGAAGAACTTGTTATGTTTGTCACCATCTATTGTAAACTGATAAGAAAACTCTTTGGGATGGTCGGAGTACTTTCATTAGAAATGTAATAAATAAATGATACCATCTGAACAAATTCTTCTTAGTACTGCTGAACTTAGTGTCACAGATCCGGTTGTTATTTTTAGCGAGGCGGAGATTAAGATAAAAAGGTTGAAAAAAGATATTTAGTGATTACAAGCATATTTTCTTAAGGATACTGCAGAAACCATTAATATTTAAAAAATATTAAACAAGTTTCATTTCTATTCTATTCATTTCCAGCATGTGGACGTACGTTACAAGAGTCAAGTGGCACATTCTCTTCGCCCAACCCTGATGAAAACTCTATAGAACAAGACGAAAAGAAATGCCAATGGCGGATATCAGCGACTCATGGAGAAAAAATAGTTTTAAATATCACATCGCTAGAAATACCTGATTCTCCTGGTTGTGTCAACGATTTCCTCGAAGTTAGAGATGGCCATTGGTTGAAGTCTCCTTTACTTGGTATGTAAATGTAATTAATATTTAGTTATATCGTTTAGTTAAATCTGGGAAAATGGTTGATAAACTTCATGTCAATATTAATTTTAGGTGTTTTAGTTGTTGAGCCTATGATTGCACTGGAAATCTGTTTGTTGATGGCTAATGTTCTTCCGCACACTCCAACCTTTGTCTCAATGACCCCTTTTTTAATTGCTCACTTACATCCAATAGCATCCCTTGTTCCAGGTATCAGAATCATTGGTGAAGCTATTAATTACCAACTTCCTTAGCTCACTGCATGTGGCTATTAATGAAGGTGTTGCATGCTCATTCTAAGTCCTTGTCGTCTTGAGAGTCTGTGTGGTAGACATACATATATTGTCAAAGCAAGTGTATTTGGTTTAAAGGGCACGGTATTTATATCCCAAATTGTCCATGTTGGATTGTGTGCTATTTTGATTTGATAATTTACCCAAACCGTTGTTCCTTCGTATGTGTGTATGTCGTTGTTGTTTTGATTTGATAAAAAGTGGGGCAATTTCCCTAAAGAAAAACATATATATACGTCCATCCAAGACCAAAGGAAACATATGTTTTGCTGGTCGCAAAAACAAACAGGGAGAGACACACTTTGGTATCCTAGAAACTCATTGAATACATCGAGAAATATGTTTGTATTGAGAGGGAAATTGTTGCTTGTCACATAAAAACAGAACTATTCTGTCTTACCCCAATGTGTTGATGCAACTCACAGGAATCTTAAGAAAGCAAAGAGGTTTCCATGCATGTTTACTAAGGGGCGGTTCTGCTTGCACCCAGATGTCTGGAGACGAGAGAACTACCACATCTAATAGTCTGCCATGCACCCTTCGTTGTCATTCTATGTCATAGTATAGTATGTCATTGATTCTTGAGCATTCATAGTGACAGAGCACCAGTAATGAAGTCAATATTTTATGCTAGTTTTAGGAGATTTGTTGTACAAATAATGATCTGAAGTGAAAGGAGTGTTCTATTCCTCGCCTTAGTATGGATGATTGTGTAGTAGTAACCTGCATTGATGTATGTCGGTGGATTTGAATATTTATGCTGATAAGTGGTATCTCTTCACAGCTTGGGCTATTTATATTTGGTATATATATGCTTGTTGTATTAGTTTTGATACATGTTTCTGTTTGTGATGTTCAGGGTGTTTGTTTCGTGTACTAGTGGCACAGAAAATCGTTAGACATACTGTATATATGTACTCAATATGAAACATGACTTAACGCATAAATTGCAATTTGCAGGGCGTTTTTGTGGCACGGGTAAACTACCAGGAACCCTGGTCTCATCAGATAGTCGGATGTGGATAGAATATAGAGCCTCCAGAGGCAGCACGCATAAAGGTTTTACTGCTAACTATGAAGGTATGTACGTATAATGGTGTATGTCCTTGTTTTAAATAGTGGACATACAACGCATGGGTTTCTTGTAATTATCAGTCATTGTCGTTCTCCTTGTTTTGGGTCAAATCGGGTCAATGCTGAACCTTCAAACCGATATTTTTTAGTATCTTTATTCAGGAATATAATATTATCGAGATTCGTACGTGTATGAGGTCTTCCTCGATGAAATACGGTATAAATGGGTGTTGCCGTGGGGTTGACATTGAATCTCAATCTGCTTGTTTGGTTTAACATCAAATAGTGGAACATCTGTTGGTGCCATAACAGAATCTGTTTATACTTTCCAAGGAAGTCATATTTGAATTTATAGCTACTTTTTGGGCTTTTGATCTTGAGTTTTTTCCTATGTATGTTCGCTTACAAAGAGGGAATAAATATCGCACATGTTTATGGAATAGCGATTCATAGCCTTCTGACACAGAGTTTATGTAAATGAAACATTCTTATTCATAATTATAAAAATACAATGACACTGTTCTCCAGTAAGTTTTTAAAAGTCTCCCATTTGAATTTGACTCTGGGTGACAAATCCATTAACACTGGAGATTACTAATACGCTTTCTAAAGATGTCATATCAGGGGATATTTTACGACTTTGGTCTAAAGGCAATCAATTTCACATTCATGGATACGAAGCTCCCAGGCCTTGCTTCCAGATAAAAAGGAATGTACCAATTGTGTAGAATGAGCTTCAGATATTTATATTGTACCTTTTTACAGCCGTCTGCGGCGGAGAAATCCTGAAGGAGCAAGGTCACCTCTCAAGCCCCAACTATCCAGATTATTACAAACAGAATAAAGAATGTGTATGGAAAGTCACCGTTCCTGCTACTTATTCAGTTGCTCTCATGTTCCAATCCTTTGAGGTAAAATTTGATTTTGATCTTCCTTTCTTTATTCAAGATTATTTTCTATTGTAATGTTACGTTAAACTTTAAGTAAGACAGTTACTACTGGATAGTGTATTATTGATCATAACAAGTCTTCTAAAGGTGGACACAAATGACGGAAATAAAACCTACGGTAAACCTCTACTGCGAATATCCCTTTATTATAAAGGACGGGGGCTAGTCCCTTTATTTTACGTACATAATCATAACGACAGGATACCCTCCGTTGTGGAACTTCGAAATTATGAAAATTAGATCCAGTCCCAAGAGCTTTTAATGTTTTTGCAGTAGAAGAATCTGATTTCTTTTATTTTCCATATGTCAATTTATAGAATTAGAGAAATCTGACCGAATGACATTTTCTTTGGGTGTTTCAGGTTGAGAACCACGACAACTGTGTATATGATTACCTTGAAGTGAGGGACGGTCACGAGGATGATTCCCCTCTAATTGGCAAATACTGTGGTTATAAAGTGCCTGAAGATATCAAGTCTACGTCCAATAAGCTTTACATTAAATTTGTGTCCGATGGATCTGTACAAAAAGCTGGATTTGCCGCCACGTTCATCAAAGGTGAGCACCAAAAAACCCTGGTCCCTGAGATTGAGACAAAATGTAATTTAATGACGGGCTAGAGGTAACTGTTTTCACTCATGGGTTTTAATTAAATGACTTCTGGGATAACCAGATCTGAGTTAGGTTATTGAACTGTCTGACTGTTTAGATGGGGGTAATTGGTGCATTCCTATTCAGATATCTTATGGCCATGCTGGTTCTTTTTGTTCGCAGAATATGATGAATGTGCGAGTGAAGAACATGGATGCCACCATATTTGTGTGAATACATTAGGCAGTTTCAGGTGTGAGTGTAATATTGGATACGAGCTACACTCAGATGGCAAGAGGTGCGAAGGTGAGTACTTCCATCTTTTATTGACATTATTTTGTCTGATCGTGGTTTATATATTTGGGCTAGGTCTATGAGAAATGTAAATTAATTAATTTGTCTTCTGCAAAGAAAATCTGAGAACTGATTGATTCAATCGAGAATGCGACCAAATCCTTGAAAACTTACATTCCATGCAGCAAATGGTATCAAATCATCCCAAGACCCAAGAAGGAAATCGCATGATAAGCCCATAATTATGAGGTTCGACTTTAATAAGTGCGAAATATAGATTGTTTTTCCTACTTTAGATTATAGTGGATGGGTTTTTTTTTTTTTTTTTTTTTTTTTTTTTTTTTATTATAGTGGTGATCTATCTTTTTTTTTTATTAACAAGAGAGACTAGGGCCAATCCTTTATCACCACATGAAAGACATAGTATTTCTGTTAGTGTTAATATATATCTGTAGCCAGTAGAGGCTGATATGAAGAGTCGTAAGCTACAAGCCATGGTTAGCCTGGCTCATATGGGTGGTGAGGGGAAGTAACAATTGGTAATGGCTGTGAATGATGTCGCTAATTCGTGTATTTTGTATGAGGACAAATCAGGGTTTGTGTCGCCGGAATAACATGTAAGTGTTCATGTTTGGATGTACCCTCCAGAGAGATGAGAGGACTGCGCAGATATTACTGGTGCTTTGGAAATAATTACCCCGCCACTTATCTCGTGCTCTATATTGTAATTTGATGTGCAACTTTTATATAATGTTTTGCGATAGGATCTTTGTACTGTGGCACTGTTGGGAGCGTGAGAGCTATCACTGGCCTCTGATTTGGGGACTAAAACAAACATACAGCAGGGCCGGGTTTGGCACCATTGCGTCCATTTGACCTTTGACCCCCAGACTACAACTGATAACTGATAAAACACAGACGTGATTGGTGACAGGCTGCGCAGAAAATCCCTAAATCGGATCTGTAGTGTATAGTTTGCCTGGCTTATTCCCAATCGTTTAACTACGCCATTCTCTATGTTCACATCTCATGAGTGAAATACTTTTATGTAACACTTAGCATATTCAATTTTTTATTATTTGAAATCACAAGTAAAATGTGATTTTTGTTGATGTGTAAAGAATGAATTCGATAAATTAACGGGTGTGTGATCTGTTATGCACACTCCCTTCCTGATCCTATATAAAATCTTGATTTGATATTTGTTTGTGTATGTAAAAGTCGTCAAGTCATCCTTCCTTATGTACCATTCACGATATATGGGTACGTTTTCGCCTGTTGCCACTAAAACAGTGTGAAAGATTTTTTATTTTTAAGTCCTATTGCTGTAATTATCCCTCTATACACTGCTGCTGATTCGTCTCCCATTAACGCTTTTCGTCTACCGTTAGGCCCTGTGGGTCGGATTGGGGTGGATGGTGGTGTTGGATTCTCAACTGAGAGGTAAGGGTCTCGGGATTCGAATCCCATGAGCGCCTTATTACCAGGACACCATTTCTTGTCTATGGCTAAACTGACGCACAGTCTATGCCAATAGTTGCAATACCTCGGCTACCTCGGCCTCTCTCGCACTGATATGACCAAATATATATACGAAAGTATAGTGTTAAAGGGCGTAAAGGAACCCACCTCCCCCCACTACCTCCGCGCCCTTGGGGCTTAGGGCCTGCCTCAATCCTCGAGTGCCGTCTCACTCCTCCACAATAGCATCAGTGACAGGAGCACTATAGGGGAGCTGTTGTGCAAACCTGGCTCTAGTGGCCTCCCTGACAAGTTCATTGGGACTTGAATGGTGTTTGTTCATTGACAGGTCTCTATAACCCACCTGTAGAACCCTAACCTCTGGTGGAAATCCCCAAACATGCAAACATTTAACCGTAAGCGTAGTACAACTGACAGGAAAGATGTATTGATCCCCAAAAAGCTATAGCTTAGTGCCTGCCTCTATCTCTGATAAAAGTCATCCACTCGCATATATAAACCAATATGATCCACTATTGATACATTAATGAAAGTGTTTGTTAATATTCCGTAATTGGGAATCATATTGTATTGGATCTTGGTCTCACCGTCTCCTCGTCTGGAAAGGTTGTGAGCATGTACCAGAACTTCATTTAAACATTTTCTTAACATTAGGCCAGTTATTTACTTTACCACACCACTTGGACACTATTACCCGTAATTGTTATTCTGTCTTAAGTATCCTTTTTTCTTGAATGTTCTTTTTTGCATCCTTTAATATCTTAGATTTTGAATGGCGAATACAGTAATAGGTGTACATCTAGCATTCATTCAGTACCTCCCCCACTTTCCCTTTATTAAAAAGGGGCCAGTGATTTTACTCTAGATGAAATGAATATCCTTATAGTTGGAGTTCCCAGAAGTTTATAAACTTCATATCGGTTATTCATCTTCCATTCGACCGATACTTATGGGAATGTCTATTCAAAGAATATCTATTCTTAAAAAATGACAACTATGTCTGGTCTTAGTATTTGTCATGAAGTATGAGTAGAGAAAAAAAGCTTTCTATAATGGGCCTGCATTGGAAAAGATGTATGTTGTGGTAGAATCAAAGGAGGATCAAATGTTTTGCCTTGTGTTATCGGGGCCTAGCCTGTTTATGGGTTCTTGCAGGGGACTGGTAAGTCATTATAAATGACTCCCTCCAGTTAGAGGTAATGAAGCCTGAATGCACCAGGTGTGTTGAAGTCTGTACATCACATAACCCCAAGTAGAGGTGCCAAGGACCTAAGACTTAAACTGAAAATATATTGCACTAGTGACACTTGCCACTCAAGTGTCATTTGATCTCTTGTTTCCTCGCGCACCTGTGGCTGATATCCAACTATTGCTGAGTGTCTATCTATCACACTTGTATACTATTTGTCACCACGATTACCTTAGATCAACTGGAGGTTGTATGTTAACCCTGTCATTTTTTACTTTTAATCTCCTGTTTTCAGTCCAATTAAAAAGAATGAAGATTGAGCATTGAGCTGCAAAGGCTCGTTTGTTTGGTTTGTTCGATATCTGATCCCCCTCTACTGGGAGTAGGTGAGATGAAAAAGTGCTTCTGAAATGTACTTTCGTCACCTTGTCACTGGCCCTTGGTGTGGGTGCCGATTGTGTTACTCCTGACGGATAAGGAAGCCTAGTCCATGTTCATATTGCAAGAAAAAAAATAAACGATCGGGACCCAGAACCTAACACGTGTACATCCCGTAGTAGGCTTTGCTAGCCCACCCAGGTAGTTGGGAAGTTGAGCGGAGAGGTGCATAGGATGAAGGGCGGGGCACCCAGGGTTACTGGTTTTACATGGGTAGGGGGTCCTGGCTATACCTCCTCTAGCTACACAATCACTCAGGGACTAAATTCCCATTTGAATGTGGTGATAGGGGGTTGTGACATGGTCCGATAGGGCTTGATGTTGGCCTGTCTCGCTTTTTGTATACCCTGAGACCAGTTCATCATCTATCATCTGGTTAACTCCCCAACCTGTCCCTCTTTTATACATCTCCCACCATTAAAGTCACCCATCTGTCAAAGCCAGCAACTCAAGGCTAAATATTTTATCGCCATTTCGCTCGTTGTGATTGTCCGGAGAGCGAGGTATTTGGCGATAAAGCTTCGGTGGTAATGTAAATATTTTTAATTAGCGCTGGGATAAGAAGTTGTAATAGGAGTTAGTTTAGAGTGGTTTATGGCATTTATGATGATCTCTCCTTATCTAGCTTGTAGAGGTTGTAAATGTCAGGAGGTAAGGGTGATCGATATGAAGGGTCAACCTGGTCATCACAACCACTACAATGACCAAAAGCATTAAATGGACAGCTTTCTTAATCTGTCAATGGGCTTTGTTGGGAGTATGACAAGTAGGAGGAGTACTAGAAGTCTTAGGGGTAAAGAGTTGGCCATATATTTGCCCCCACCCCCCACCCCCATTTTCCTATGTTCTCCCTGTCTCGCCTTTCTTGTGTCATGGCCAGTTTCTACTTCTTTCGCTTTGCTGAACAATCATCACCTCCCCGGTAACCTTATCCTTTTTTAGCTCAGTCCTTTACTCTGAGGATTCAACGATTGTTTTTTTTTCGTACTGATTTTATGACACACACCTTCGGCTTACTCTATAATCAGCCAGCTCTAATATTTGTTTCCCCTCCTTCGTTCCTTCTATCCGTTCTTAACCTGGTCTATGCTAGGAGAATCAATGATGGAAGATAAGATGGGCTAATAAGGTCCTCTCTGCCTTCCTTTTTCCCACCTTTCCAGTTGTATATGTTCAAATAAAGGTATTGGCGTTCTTTAGTAAAAATAAATAAATAATCAAGAGTTATTATCCATTTAATTATAGTGCCTTCCCCCGTCTCTTACAGAAACCAGCTTCTACGCTATGTATTATGTCAATAGTCAAGTCTATTTGTTTCTTACCTGGGCCCCTCATCAATAGGCACGGTGTTCTCTAGGGCCTCCCACTCCTCCTCCTCCTCCTCCTCTCCCTCCTCCTCCTCCTCCTCCTCTCCCTCCTCCTCCTCCTCCTCCTCCTCTCATCATCATCATCCATCGGTAATAGAGACCTCCAGATAGGTGGGGCAATCAGTAGGACTGGAGGAATGCCTCCACACCATCAACCTCTCATCATCACACAATATCGCACACCTATAGATCACCACTAGATGTTTGTGGTGGCGGTGTTGCTGGGGAAATATGCATATCAGAATACAAGGCCCATCATCACTAGCAAAATATTCCCGTCTAGATTTTATATCTGGGGCCCGATTCGTTCTCTCCTGGTAATGATGCACGGAATGCTCGATAAGACTGAAAACTTGATAGGGCGAAGCCATAATAAGAGGCCCAAATGTAACCTTTGCATAATGTATTTGGGACTATAAGGTATATCCTACTGTACTTACACCTCAACCTGATTCATCCATACACTACTAGTACAATGCTGTTAACTATTGGGATAGTGCTATAGTCATACCTTTCACACACAGACACAATACCTTGAATCTGCTGTGATACTCATATTGTGCATATCTTCTCCCAGTTCCTCATTTGAAAGAGGGAAATGATACAAATACATAAAGTATTGGTAACTGTTTAATGCCATGCTGTAGCATCCCACAGTTTTGGACGATCTAAATGATTTACAGAACTTGAGTAGTAAAAATGCAGGGTGCGACCCGCTGAAATCGTGGATATGATCTCATAGGGCCACTAAGGTGTTTCTGGATGGCCTTGGGCCAAAACAGTGGGACGTCTGGAGAAGAGCAACGCTTGGCAGAAGTGTTGCTCACACACGAGCTGTGTTTATATAGGAGAGTAACGCTGGGGGTTTGCTGACTACCTTACATTTGACAGATAACTCACCTGTTCAAGTCAGGCCCCACTGCTTGTCATCCACCCCCTGTACACTGTTAGCTTCTGTCATACTTGTCACTTGGGGTGCAGCCCACTCCTCACTATGGGGGAAGTTTATGTCACAAAGAAATGTATCTTATGCTTGTGTGTATAGTCAAGGTTTATATATTCTGGGGTTTTTAAAGGATTGTGTGATTGTGTTATATGAGAAAATTTCTCATTTTTCTAACTAATATTAAATTAGTAACCAACCAACCAACCTCCTTGATAAAGGGCCATTGAAGCCCGAAACGTCGGACCCACAATAAAACAAACCTACATCAAATACCCCCCCCCCCCCCCCCCTCATTGTTTTTGGTTCCTTACTCCATCTTGATTAAATTAGTAAATTCGTTGGTCAGGTTAGTGTCTACATTCATTACAGATTACCCCTATCTTTTTTTATTGTGTCTTAAAGATCCGTATGAAAACGGAATATAAGTGACCCAGGGTATTAAGAGGGCATATTATTGTTGCATTGAATTAAGACTTGGATTTGAAGATTTGGTTTCGTACGGTTCTTATTTCTTCACTGCGATTTCATCTTGAACCGTTCCATTTTTATACAAATATGACCATATGAAAAAAGCGTCCATAACCTACTTAGTTAAATCCACCGACATTGTCATTTTTGACTAAATAAATGTCTCAACAACAAAAATATGACTTTATTGTTTGTCTGAAGATTTAGGCCTAGGTCGTCCTTGAGGATTTGTTATGAAATAAAAGAAATGTACTCTTTTCCGTGGAAAGAAATACAATTATACAATATATAAGTAGCAATAATTTATGGGAAGGATGTACTTGGACGCAATATACAAGTCTTGAGTCTTCATTTCCTCCAAGCATTTGGGAATTAGATACACAGCTTCCCGATATTTACTTCAAATTCACCATTTCACCACTCGTGTTCTCTTTCTACATTACTGATGCTTCAAATATTCTCTCGCAAATAATGTGTACTGTGCAACGACTTGATGTTGGTTTATGACGGAGGCAATGAAAAGGAACGTTAGAAAATTGAAAGCAATTAATTTCGCATTTTCTTTTTCCCCACAGATGCGTGCGGTGGATATTTGGAAGCGGCCAATGGGACAATACAAAGCCCTTCATACCCTGATCTTTATCCTTCCAACAAGAACTGCGTATGGCAAATCGTGGCCCCCGACCAATACAGAATCACCATTAACTTCACTCACTTTGACCTCGAGGGTAACAATGTAAGTGAGCTCTGTAGTTCTTAGGTTATCCCATCCGCTCAATAGCTTCTCCCGCCTTATAATATAAGGGGTGCCGCAAAAGATGAGGGTTTCATTCTTACAGTACTTTTAATGTTCCTCTCGAAAAAGATTTCTTCCCCAAAGGAACCCTGTGTCTTCACTTGTAAACCTTGTCCATAATATGATACGGGTGTTGGTACTTATGGTTTTTGTGTAAAGTTCTACCCGCTATTTATGTACCATTAGGCTGTGAATGTCTCAGGGGCATGCGACAATGTCCTCTCTTTGGAGAACATAGACATAGCGGAAGTAATCAGCCGGTATACAGTTTTTTCTCCATGTAATAGAGTTAAACGTTCGCAATCTATTATAGTCGCAATATAATAACTTCAGTTCATGAGGAGCTTTACCAACGTAAATATTACCCCTATAAATATATTTCGTCAATTTTATAAATGAAGATAATTTGGAATTCGGTATCTTAAAGAATCTATTATCCGAAATGATAAGATCATTTGTTAGTCTGTGTGGCATATGGGAAAATGTATAATGTTTTTGAATATTAAAACTAATATAAAATCTAATATTCATTTAAATGGTCTCCGTCTGAATCAATCGTATAATGATACTATAAACTGTTAACATAAAATACTTCATACAAACATAGTTAAATAAAATAATTAGACCTCTTCTCTTTCAAACGTTCCAAGGCATTTATGCAATGGGTAAGCATAATGACACCGTATGATAGTCAGAATTTCTGACGGATATTAAATTAGTAACTTGGTAAAATTATTGTTTAACTTCATTGCAGATTACCTCTCCTCTCTGCTTCATCTCTTTGCATTTAGTCTGTCTTAAAGATTTGTAGAAAAAAGGAATATAAGTGACCAAATTTGCAACTGATCGATCTGTCCGGAAGCTTACAATTTCTAAGCCTTAGCTGTTTATGGCTATTGGCATCTTAAGTAGTATCTATCATGTATGACACCAGTAAATCAGTTATTTGAAAGGATTCTAAAAGCCTAGTGTCTTGTCCTCAATGGGACTGATAATATAGTAGTGCACTTTTAAAGGGCTTAATGGATTGAAAGTTCAGAGCCCAAGTAGGACATGATAAACTGTATCTCCCATGGTTTAGTACCGTCCACTCTAGTATTCTGTCTAATATCTCTCTAAAAGCATTGAATCACTGCCTTCTTACGCTATGAATATCATTATTAGCTGGTCTTTAGCCGTGTTATATATTTTCATTATTGGACTCCTCAATTTAATTTGATGTCATAAATATTTTGTCTTGATTGAATTGACTGCTACAGCTGTCCTCTTCGGGTGATATACGCAGATATTGAGAGGAATGTGATCTAAATTGCGGTAACGGCGCTAAAGGGTGAAGTTGGATTGAAGTGCAAAAAAGGGGCTGCTACTCCAGAGCAATTTGATTTGGCAGGAATCATTGTTTTTTTTCTATAGATTTATCAATCCACAGGGGTGGTATGCTTGTCCTTGGTAGTGGGTATGAAAACAATCAATCGTCTCTGGAATCCATCCAAATAGACCAGCCCTTCCGACCTCTTATTGATGATAATATACATAGATAAACTCGGTGTAGCCCAATTAGAACGGTCTCCAAACAGGGGCAGCTCTCCTATAGTGGGACCAACATTGTTTGTAACTTAGCCAAATGGCACCAACAATAATGGATATGACAGGAATTCGAATCGCCAATAATTGAATTAGAAAAGCAGAGATGGGGGTGAAGGGTGAAGTTGGATTGAAGGGTAATAAAAAAGCAGAAAAAGCTGCTCGGAATAAGATTTTTTTATTTTTTTTATTAGGAGTATTTATCAGCCATTACACATAAATAACATTGTAATACAGACATTGAACATATTATAAACATAGCAGGATAGTGTGTTGGACGGGTAGGGAACAGCCTCAGTCTTAGTCTATTAGGCTATTACCTTACAAAAATCTTGACTTTTCTCATGTAGCTGAATAGTAAAAGAGACTAGGAGATAGCTAAGATGATGGATGATAGATGAAGAATAGGAGTACATTGAGCACTTTTAAGTATATAAGGGTAACAAGCTTTCGGCCTTGGTTAGGGCCTTAAAACGGTCGTATGAGTCAATGTTTCTGGTTTCAGGGTCTAAATTATTCCACAGTTTAGCTGTTTTTCGCTGTATACAATTCAAATCATAATTCACTGTGTTAGGTTTTTGGGATAGAAGTATTGGTCCATCCCATTGTCTTGTATTTCTTCTCTCATTATTCAAATATCTTGGACGGAAGATAATTGCGTTATTGTAAAAATTCTACCGTTATTATGTAGGATGTGTTTGATATTTTTTACACACCAACATTGACGATTTATGCCAGATTCTGTTACTGTGGAGGAAGGTTTCTGTCGTTAGTTGTAGATCCAATCAATGAAGCTTTTTACGGGCAAAAGACCCGAGTTTCTGAGAATAATGACCCGAGATTAATTTTAAGATGTAAGTGTGGATTTTTAGATTTTAAGCTGTTATCTGTTGATACAATATAAATTAGTATTGCAATTATGATTTTGAGGTAAGAGAACAATACAAACTAAATACTTTCATAGTATTTTGCTTACAATTTTAAATTATTTTCCTTTTGACGGATTTTTTTATTAATTAGATAGCAAAAGGTGGAACTCAGTTTTGAGGGAAGAAGACATTTCATCTCATTTCACTAACCTCATTGCCGTGAATATGACTCCACTTGGATGTCGTCATGTCATTAAGCAACCATCACTCACTCACTCACTCACCATACATTTGGATAACGGTTCATGCGTATTGATATGATTTTATTAGCTACGTATTGTATGTATAGCAGGACTGTTTTGTTACTTTTCTAGACATGGCTGCTTTCTTTCCAGTTCTCGCATTTCTCTCTCATGTCTTTTTCTAGATTAATGACATATATATAAGTGTGGTGGAGGTGCGGGGTGGCGTGGTGGTCCAGAAATTGAGCCCAAGGATATTTTTTTATTTTCTGTTTTTGTTTGGGCGTGGATTATCAGTGATTGTTTTGCGTCATACGTTAAATGCAGCCACACCTATTTTACTGTCACTATTTTAAACCCCAGTTGCAGGTGTGAAGTGCTGGTCCTGCTACATTTACGACCCTGCGACTAAGCCCGCTCAACTCGGGGTCTATCTCTTAGTCAAGCCCTGTCTTCCCCGCTGTGGTCAGCCACATGCCTGTGGTCCCCCAGTCAATCAAACCTGTCAATCTCCTGTTCCTTGGCTAATTCTCCTGCAAGCGTGTCCGTGCACGGCAAGGGTGGCATGAAAAACTCGTCCCGTGAAACCTCATCTCGCTCTCGCTCGTCAGCGCGCATGCGGGATTCTCACATGTGGGCTCAGCTGGCAAAAAAATAAAACTCGTTTATGAGCGATTTGAATTCTGTTTTCAAAATAATTCTTGCATATAAGGTGAATTATATGCTAAACTTAAATCTTTCTGCTGCTATATTCAATCGATGGTCAATAATTAGCTTATTTCCAAGCATTTTAGCCTCTGCGCTCGGCGCTTATAGCCTATATGGCCAGACGTCAATTAACAAATATTTTATGCGTTTTCAGAATCGTCACCGTATATGGGCCCTAATACTTGTCTCATTAAAGGATTTCTATAATCGTTTTGGTCAGACAATCGATAATTAAAGCTTTTTTGAACCATTTCAACCTCTGTATCACGAAAAATATTTAACCGGAAGAGGTGGTGACGCGCATGCGCCAATGGCAAAAACAAACATGGCACCACGTTGGCATGATGCATGGCATGGCAGTGAAATCGTGGAAGATATGCTGGTTTTGATTATACAAATAAAGAGGTTGGTTATATTTCATTTGATATGGTTTGTTTCATTCAATTTCCAAGCTTATGTTAGCGTGTTTGCCTCGAGAACGTCTGTTTCAGTTTCGACCATGCCCAGGCTTAGCGAAAACATGGCCACAATACTGTGAAATCGGGTTTTACCAATACGCCAAAAAATAAAACTGCTTGCTGAGCGATTCGAATGACTTTTCCACAATGACTTTTCCACAACGTTCATGCATTTATATTCAGTCGATGGTTAATCATTACATATTCTTAAGCTTGTAATAGACAAATCCTCTATTATCGCTCACCAGCATTTTATGATATTCATATATGTCTGTATGAGCAGAGGGGGGCTGTTTCACTTTCAAAATGGCTTCCTTAAGATAAACCATGTTCAAATGGATTATTACATGAATTTCATTTTACATTTAGTTTTCACGAGATTTAGGCGATTTTAAAATTGCATTTTGCTCAAAATATTTCTCTATGGAATTTTAACACTGACATCAAATTCAGACCTTTTACACAGTAATATTTTATTTCAACAACTGGGGTTAATATCCTTAAGTGATTTGTGGGAGCGGATCATTTTGGCTTCTATTTTATGTTTTATTTATTGGATATCTGTTGATTTGACTATACATGAACTTAGAATCTGTGATATTGTGTAATTATTGCAAGGTTCGATTCACATAGGCTAGGCTATAATGACAAACATGACCATCTAAATGGCTGTCATTATGTCTTCGATTGACTATTTCGACTTTTCGATTGACTTTTCTGACTTTACAATTGACTATTTTGTCTTTGCGATTGACAATTTTGACTTATCGATTCACTATTTCGATTTTACGATTGACTTTTTTGACTTTGTGTTTGACTATTTCGAATTAACAATTGACTTTTCTGACTTTACAATTGGTTATTTGACTTTTCGTTTGACTATTTTGACTTTGCGATTGACTATTTTGACTTTTCAATTGACTATTTTGACTTTTCGATTGGCTATTTTGACTCTTCAATTGACTATTTTGACTTTTCGATTGACTATTTTGTCTTTGCGATTGACAATTTTGACTTATCGATTCACTATTTCGATTTTACGATTGACTTTTTTGACTTTGTGTTTGACTATTTCGAATTAACAATTGACTATTTCGAATTAACAATTGACTTTTCTGACTTTACAATTGGTTATTTGACTTTTCGTTTGACTATTTTGACTTTGCGATTGACTATTTTGACTTTTCAATTGACTATTTTGACTTTTCGATTGGCTATTTTGACTCTTCAATTGACTATTTTGACTTTTCGATTGACTATTTTGACTTACGATTTTGACTTTGCAATTGACTTTCTGACTTTCTGATTGACTATTTTGACTTAATGATTGACTTTTCTGACTTTATGATTGACTCATGGTTGACTATTTTGACTTTTCGATTGACTATTTGACTTTGCGATTGACTTTTCTGACTTTATGATTGAATTTTCTGACTTTATGGTTGACTATTCTAATTTAACGATTGACTTTTCGATTTTCAACGTATTAAAGGTTAATTAAGGGTTCTCAAGCCTATTTGAGTGCTATTCAGCAGTGGCGATTTCTGGAACTAATACCTAATATGGATAATTAAAGATTTTGTCTTTCTCATTCACTCATATCATTCAATATGCATATTTGAAATATATGCAGGTGATAATACCAATTAAAAAATATCTGGTGTGTTTCTGGACACGATAATCATTAAAAATCAAATTTTGGGGTCAATTTATGTACCATATGTTTACCCCCAACCCCTATCAATATGAATGGTACAGAACTGATTTCAGTTTTTTAATCACTGAGCTCCACATGCATTGTACAAACTAACATTGAATTTGGAACTAGTTTTGCGATTTAATTACATTTTTGACTATATCTAACTGAAAAAAATCTGTATTTTTGCAATTTCATATATTTCAGAATGCCCTCACAAAAAAACTAGACTGTGAAAACTATATTTTTTTCTTTTATAACAAAGAAGACACTCCCAGGCAGCATATATTACAGTTTTAAAAAAATCTATATACGCGTTCTTGGTGAGAAATACAAATAGGTTTTGAAAAGTCATAATTTTCCATAGGAATAGTAAAAGGGACCAAATGTTTGCCACCCCATAATTTAAAAACTAGATGGTGAATCAATTTTAAAAATCATATGTGGCCTTGGGATGATCATATGTACAAATGATTCAAGTTTAGGAAAAATCTGTATATTTTTTTAAATAGGCTCGAGAACCCTTAAAAACTGACCCACTTTCTCCTGTCTCTCCATAAGAGAAAAAGTACTATTCGATTAAACGTTCTTGTATAACTTGGAAAAACCGTTAAATCCCTAGGAAAGCCCTGTCCTTCACCTTAAACCATAATCCACGCCCAACTTTTTGCTTCAGTTTTACTGAAGGCTTTAGTCGATTAACCCTAAAAAGCCTGCTCAACCTTTTATCGTTAAAAGTCACTCCTTCTTGTTATTATTATAGTTGGCGTTTTTCTCACTGTCAATGACACTGCCCACCACCCGCCCTCCCTCCCTCCTCCTGTCGCATCACAATCCATTTCTCAGTGTTTAATACCTCGCCGCCTACAACACTAGTAGTGGCAGGCATGTAGAATGGTTGAAGCTATGTAAACATGGCGCGCATTTACGAACAAGGGTGTGCCTAACAGCATTGCTGGACCATAAATGCAGTAGTTTTTCCAGACAAAAGGGAAGGAAACTGATATACGGAGCCATGTATATAATGACTAGGCTACCAAAGGTAGAAGTAAACAGCAGAAGGCATCGATATATACAGCATGCCCTTTAATGGGAAGTACCGGGGATTCGGGCAACGGAAACAATTTTAGTTGCGTGACTATCCGCCTCATTCAGAGGGCGGGTCAGTCGCGATCGGTCCAGTGAAGTATAGGGATGAAAAAATAAAGCTGTCAGTCCCGGGCGGGGTGCGAACTCCCAACCCTCACGTCCGGAGGTGAGAGGCTTACCACTGAGCTATGAGTTTCGGTTTGGGGACAGAGATAGAACTTTGCTAGTGATGCAAGGAGGGTCGAAGCTTGCGTTGTGGTGGAAAGTGTCCGAAATCGTTTATTCTACAGTTGTATTGACAACAGCCTTATACTAGCAGTAGGGTAATAGTCAGGGTATACCGATTCCAGGACTGGAATTGTTCGTCACATGTGTTTTTAAAAAGTTAATTGCGATCCAGGTGCTATCCACCTCCTTACATTGTCAAACCTCTGTGGGCTGTTGCGCCTGCGCCAATTCTCAGGAGAGTTACCTAGACGGCAACTAGTGCTGCCATCTTTTGGGCGCTCTTCATCTAGGGTGCTGGATTGGATCCACAGGCATGAGAGTGTTTTGGGTTCAAACCCCGCTGTGGGCAGCATTTCCCCTCCACCCCAGTGCTTGCTGACTGGGTCATCAAATTCTGGCCGTGTATATGCCTGTCTGTTGCACTATACACGCTAAAGATCCATTGCTAATATTCGTAAACAGAAAGGTGTAGCATCCGTTAGCGTGTTTCCTCTCAACAGTAGATGGTAGTATACTAGGCCTACTCAGGAGTTATTGGAAAAACCAGGCATGGAGCCGAATTAAAAAGCCTGGTAAAATATCAAACTCAATCAATGAATATATTTGCACTTTGATGATAGAATTAGATTGGAGATTTAGTTTACCTTTATCGTACTCCTCTCCCAGAGTTACCATGAGTAGTCTTTTGATCACTCTTGGACAGCATAAGGCAAACACCAATTAGAGTTTTTCTCAATTCTTTTCCTCGGGAAAAGTTATAAGTCATTCCTATTATGATATCCATTTACTTCTTGGTTATTGAACTCAACTTATATTTACCACCTGCTGATCAAAGCGTTGGAGCTTAATTACAGGGGGTACATATAACTCCTCTCCCAGAGTTACCAGTGCAAGTCAGCTTCTTTTATGTATGGAAAAGGTCTGGGTGATCAAGGCATTATTAATTAGTCGCTTGCCAAGTTTAATAGCTACCCCCTGACTGAGTGTTTATTGGACTATTTAATTGCTAATTAAAGAGCCTTATCAAATTTGCAGAGCATCCTTGGTCCGATGGAAGGCAGTGCCTCCTCTCTGACATCTACTGTTACCAGAGGCCTAGGTGCAGATGCTCCTCAGACCGTTAGCTTGACGCGATCCTCTGAATCCCCGATCGCATCCTCTGAATCCCTGATCGCAAGCGGCCGCACAGAGCCGCTACTATCAACTACCACTGCTCCTAATGTACATACACCCTGCCGACTGCCGTTTTACCCTTGCATGCCTGAGGCAAGTGGCAAGTACTCCCTGATCATGGTGCTTGGTGACCTGGGCCGTTCTCATTGGCTTTTTTCTTTATTGATGATGCTCTTTTTTTTCAAGGTTTGGCTTTGTTTTATTGGAGAAAAAATAAAATCGAAATTAATTACTTTATATTTTGTTTGACGTCGTAATGCTTCGGATTTATTTCCTAACTGTTTTATAGGAAGAAGAGCAGCATGAGATTGGCTTGTATTCCTGCCTACATTTAACCATATTCATATAGGTAACGGTGTTCTTAAATTCTGGACGGAATAAAAAGAATCACTGATACACTTTAAACTAAAACACTGACCATTGCAAGCCTTTTCCAAATTGGACCAAACATCCTTTTTTCGCATTTAAGATATTTTAAAGATCACATCTTCAGTTCGTGGTCAAGTTGAAAAATGTTCTATGAATACAAGCGCCGTTGTTTTATTCTGAATCCAGACATGCAGCTGATTCTCTCACCTGAGTCACTAAGATGTACTAACGCGGTAGTAATCTACTCAAATTGATTTCTTTCTTTTGTTTTGTTTTTATCTTATTTTGTTTTAATCTAATAATAGCTTTGACCTTGATTCAGAGTACTTTGCTCTTTAC
The DNA here is from genome assembly GCA_942159475.1 of Sthenelais limicola. Classification (NCBI taxonomy): domain Eukaryota; kingdom Metazoa; phylum Annelida; class Polychaeta; order Phyllodocida; family Sigalionidae; genus Sthenelais; species Sthenelais limicola. The sequence continues at coordinate 105,642,554 of OW804096.1, read as the reverse complement.
AGTTGCAGGAGAATTCTTTTTTCCTCAGTCTAGAATGGTCGAGGGAAATTGACGATGAAGATTAGCGAAGATCAATGGAAGGTTTGTGTAAACATTAAGTTCCTGCAAAATAACCTTACGGCAAACCAGCGGGTTGAGTATCATGTATAGCAGTTAAAATCACAGGCATTGTTTCTTAGGTAGTTCCCTATTGAAGTGGACATATATCGCTTACAACCCAAGAATCTGTAAGTATTGGTAAATACATAGGGCTAGATTTCAGAATAGGTGCTTTGGATTTGGGGACTTAGGTCAGGTTAGAAGAAACGTCAGGTATACAATTACGACGCTTACTTTATTAATAATCTATTTACTTTTACATTTGACTGATTGATTATTAAATATTTGATTGTTTCTTTAATTTGACGCAAAGGTTATTTATACACATCTGAAATTGTAGCATCATCCCGGCACCAATACTTAAAACGTCCAACAGTTTGGTAATCACTAGTATAACAGGGACAACGCTAAGAGAACATTAAAGGACCATAACGCAGTCTGGGGTCAAAGCTTCTCATATCAGATAATGATATGTCAGTGATTGGACGCCTACTGCGCTAATAGCTGTCCTGGCTCTGGAGTATACATATATATAGGCGTCCTAATGGCATTTTGCGGTTTGGATCGAGAGGCTTGTTTGGAGTGACTCGAGTCTCAACATTCCATTAGTTTACTGTACTGTAAGCCCCTTTTATACAAACCTTTAATATTCAATATATTATAATACCGTACAATGTATTCTGTACAGATTTGTAAAAAAAAAATCAACCCCCAAACACATACACAATACTTACACAAGATATGTGATATTCTCCGATACCCGACGAAAAATACTTTTTGACAATACTTAACATTTATTTATACGATGACAATCGGTTTATATCTAATTTATACGTTTAACGTTAGTTTAATATTTTTACCACTTTGATTGATTTAATATAATAATAGTCACATTCATTTTTGTTCAGACTCGAGTTCGTTCCTTCTATTCTTCTTCTTTATATTGTAGCATTTAAGTTTCTTTTTTACTTTTAAATCCCTGCATTAGGGGTGAAGCTCGAGGGAAGTTTCGCTTTGCAATAGAATAGGGAAATAAAAGGACATCAATTTAATTTGATAACATATGTTTAAATATATTTCATAGTTATTGACTACCACATTGTCTGCATTTGGTCAAATCAATAGACAATCTGATTGAATCTTGACTTATTTGTCAAAGCGTTTTAAAAGGAAGTAATCCCAAATAAGCCCTACGAGTAGATGGACTAGTTTTACACGCCTCCTACCAACATATAATGAAAAAAATGATGGTCCTGAATAAAATTATTATATATCTTCCGTGAGGAATCCCACTTTTTTTACTCCTCAGATACAGATAGGTTTCTGAGATAAGGAAAAACGTTTTGAATGGCGCATCCGTAATTTGATGAGAAACACGTGGTGGTTGTAGGTACTTGAAGGAAATACTAGAAGAGAAAAAGTATGTCAGCATTAGGGGCAAAGAGCCAGAACCCGATGTTTGTTCCTACCACACATATGTGTCAGAAAGTGTAGCATCGTGATATGAAATATATCTAGTATCACCGAGTCAGTTCTTTACCGTCTAGACGAAAAGGTAAGGAGTGAGTGATCGTTTTTAAGGTCACTCTAGAATTCACCTCAGCTGTTAGCTGGTTCCAGCTTTCTTATGAATAGCCGTAACAAATTTGAATCATTTAATGAAATATGGGTAATCTCGTTTGGAGAAAGCTTTTACTCTGCCCGTTTATTGAACCAGTTACGATAATGCATAACACTTAAATATTTAACCCTTCTTTTTTGTCTATATTAGATTCATAGATAAAACAAATACATACGGGGAATAAAAATAATAAATTCTATACAATTGATATCGATATATTTTTAGATAATTTGTTTAAATACATTTTGTCCACACATTCATCAACTGATATTCTCATCAACATCATATTAAATACATAATATAAAACAAATACATATATGGAGAATAAAAATAATAAATTCTATACAATTGATATCGATACATTTTTTAATAATATTTTTAAATACATTTTTTCCACACATTCATCAACTGATATTAACATCAACATGAAGCATCAATATTTACTATTTTATTTCCCATATCTAAATTCTATAAATCTGGTGTCACAATTAAGAAAGTATAAAAAAGTGGGCCTCGTGGGAAAGAAAGATCTTGCATAAAATATATGTTGAAGCACTGCTGAGTTTGCCTTTATGATAAAATCTAAATATTTATCACCGCCACTCATTCTGTAAATGTTTTTGAATACTTCTTTTAGACCACCTACGTAGGCTTGTCCTGGTTCATAAATCCAACTTATTCAGATCACTCGCTCCTGGCAATTTATAGTGCATCATTGAAAAGTGTCACATTAATACATAAGTATGCCTAATGTATGTGGTATTTACCTGTGTGAATATGCGTGCGGAGGCAAAGGCCATGTAAGCGTTATAGAGGGAACAAGATGTACAACGTTACACAGACGCCTATCTCACCTCGTCTAGATTGGTGACCAGACACCCCGAAGTGTTCTTAGTCTCTATTCGAAATTAATGCTTCTTCGGCTGGTCATAGGAATGTGTCACTTCCCATTTTCGAATAGGATACCTAATATTAGATTTGGGATCACACATTAGCTGGGTATTAAAAATAGATATAAATTCAGATATATATGGATACCATTTGGGATTCCTTGGGTATCCATTTAATTACACAATTAATTAAGCTTACCTTTTCCATGTTAATCGTGATTTGACAAAATCTTCAGGGGTAAATTATTTTTAAGATATTGTTATTAGCCACAAATGCATTTAACGGATAGTCGCATAACAATACGCATAGTCCTGCATCTGAATTATTTTCATGTGTTACCATAAGGTTCTTAATAAATATGATCTATTACTTACACAATCCTTACCCTTTCGTACTTTCTAGTGTCTAAATCACCTGATACCCCTTACAATAACATTACGGGACCACCACATACTTTTAATCCGTTACCAAGTAAATATATTCTGATGGCAAACATAATTAATAAAACAAGTGCAACGAGAAACGAAATCATTTACACCCATAACTATATCTCAAAATGCTATCATATTAATTAACAATCAATCATCCATTGTGATTTTTCGAAACCAGATGTGTTTTTTTAAATTTAGATTTTCCATAATCATGGGTTAATACACTATAGAAAATATGGGTGTCATCTAAATAGTATTTCATAACTTTATATATAGCTTTGATAGATTTACACAATGCTCTAGCTTTGTTTATTAAACATTTGATTTGTTGGTGCAGATTTTCTATTTATATAGTAAAAGTAGCCTAATGGGTATTAGCTCCTGGTAACTTTTTTAATGTCTACATTTTAAACATGTATGTTAAAGAAATCCTAGGATCCCGCGTTCTGTCCATGGTTCAATTTCCTAATTGGTACAAAACACGAGTTTCCCCAAAATGGTATAGAGGAATCACTCCTCATTCCATTCTCCAAGAGTTTGTTTCCCTCAAGCAGACATCTCATTCATTGGCAGCGACTCAATTCCTATCTCTTTGGCCGCTAGGAACTTATCGTATACGCCCACATGTTGCAGTCGTACGTGAATACCTTGATTATTTTTTCGCCTCCAAGTTGATCATTGCATAGAGTGGGGGCGGTCTGTTTGATGTAGGATTTGATCGATTTAGCGCCTATCTAAATTTAAGGTAGGCGTCTATCATGTCCTGTTGCTCGCATGAAGAATTGATATCAGTGTTTTAAGGGGACATTCATCTATCACCCTCTTCAAGCCTTATTTCTGCTTCCTCGTGGTTATTGCCCAGGCTACCCCTGCTTATTAATGAGCAATCTCCCATCCTCTCCATGATCCGATTTAAACCTGGTTTAGTCAACAATGAAATTGATATTTCCCTTCCCCCAAATGTTACCCTCCATCGGGTATCTCGCTCCTAATATATCCTCATGTGTAGGGATATAATAGTAAATGGTAGATGCGTTATTGTTTTTTAGTTTATAGATATCCTGTGCACTAGTTAAGCCTCTTTCAGGGTGTTGGCAACTTGTCTGTATATTTCACAAAAGCTTGACCTCCTTCGGAGTATCCTGATTCGATTTTAATGAGTTGATTCTCAAATTCTTTCTATGTGTCTTTCGAAGGGTCTTTGGTATGTCGAATAAATGCCATGTGTGGCGAAACATTAGTTTTCCTCGGATTGAACTGATATTTGACAATGGCTAGTTATTTATTAAGGATGAACCATAGTTATATCAGCGTATGGCTTACTATTACAGAATATATTGACCGCTATTTTCATATTGATTGTAAGTCTGAATTATCACAAGGTGTTATACGAAAAGATTTATGGACTAGAATATTTAGATTCTAACTCAGATGTTAGATGCTCACCCTAGGGATTTAAATGGAAAGGGGCTTAACTCTGACCGGGATAATTTGTCCCGGATTTTAATAATTACTTGGCACCTTCCTCTGACACGACCCATGTCAATTTGACAAGATAGAAAGGTAGACACATCAAAGGAGCATGTCTACAGAGACCTTTTAAATGGGTCAGAAAATCCTGTATTGGCCCTGGCCAATTGCTAAATAAATATTATTCTAGCAGCGCCAATGCCCCGTAGCATGGTGCAAGTAACAGCACCCTTGTTGTTGTGCGTTATGTCCAAACAGGGTAAGGGCTAGGTCGGGCTTGGTGGTGGCAAAGACAGGAGTGTTTGTGGATTTGGATGAGGTTTTGTGTTGGGGTTTGTGGTGTGGGAGGTATGGGGATGAAGAGATGGTATGCCAGCGGCGTCCTCTTGGTCTCCCATTTCTTGTGATAAAATATGACTCTAAACTAAATTGCTCTCAGGATAGGATTTTCCTGCCTCGCTGGTGAAGTTGCAGTAAGGGATATGCCAACTTAGTATGATCCTACGGTAAATCTTTAGGCTCTGCATGGATATTGGATGGGGGACATCAACACCCTATTTTAAGAACTGCTATCAATTTAGTATTGAGCTTATAATCTTCATCCTACAATCCCCAGCTTACAATAGTTTTAATTCCACCAATAAGTAATAACTTAGACTTTATTTATACAGAGTTTACAGGAAGAATGTTTATAGTTGATGTCAAAAGATAATTTAGATTATCATGTATAGAATTGTTGTATATTCGCTGGTAACAGTTAGAGGGAAAAATGGACCGTTAGATCATCAGTCTGGAAAGGAAATAGCAACTGGGTAATATAGGTGATAAATCATATATGAATATATAATGGTATCCAAGCCAATAGCTTACTCTGGTCTGGGTCATTGTTTCAATTTTGTTTGCTCTTTTTCCAGCAGAATTGGCGATTTATTCCGACGATTAGACACCTTTCTCCTGTTGCTGTTTTTCATTATTTGCCATTTCTCATTTTAATTTTCATACCTAATGCTTGTTAAACTGATCGTGGAGCCGGACTAAACTATGTGTACCTTCGTCTAATCTCTCCTTTTTCATAATTTTATTATTCTCACTATTTATGATAATATTCCCATTTTTCTTCCTTTTCTTCTTCACATATCAAAATGATTTGAGAAATACTATCAGTTATGTATGTCATCTTTTTGGCAGCAAGACTGTGAGTACGATTCGGTGGAGATACGGAGTGGCCTGGACACAGATTCCAAACTCCACGGGACATTCTGTGGCACCAAAATACCTCAACCTATAACATCGGAGCATAACACCCTTAGGATAACTTTCAGCACGGACAACACAGTACAAAAAACTGGCTTTGCTGCTGTGTACTTCATGGGTAAGTTTAGACCAAGTGACTTATTAAGTGGTTTATTATGTATGTGTTGTGTGAGCTACATTATCCCTTGTTTTAGTGTGCTGCCAGGTGCAGAGTGTATGGCCAATTGATTAACTCATATATTTATTATGGACTTAGAAGGTTGTGGTTTGGAGGGAAGAGTCTTATGGCATGGGATAGAGGGCGAGCGATAGCGAGCTCTCTATCCCATGTCCATAAGGCTATTCCCTCCAAACCACAACCTTCCAAGTCCTTTAGGGGTCGACCACAGACTCTATCCGCTGGTAGGATTGTCCGTTACAAGGGCAATTTAGGGACAAAACCGGACCAGAGACCCCTAAACATATATATTGCTGGCTGTGGTGTGTCTGATATAGGTTGTCTTGTGATTGTAGTAGACCTCAACTTCCCCGAGTAATTCTTTTTTTCTTACTTCGATAAATCTCATCCATTATTGGTCCTTGCAGTAACGAGCCATACTGTAACTAATCTTTGCATACGAGCCAGATGCACTATACACACTAATTCATTTGAAGTACCCCGTTTTATCTGATAGATGAATAACAAAGAAACGAGAGCGTTCATGGGAAAATGAAATTAAATTGTAATAAAATGTTTAAGTTTGGAAATTAATTGCACGCATGAAGGGCTATTCTTCTATTCAAACGATATAATTTGAGAGCCATCAAATTTTATTGTAATATTACGAAAATCGCGTAGTTCTGTTTTTCCTGGAAATTAAATGTGCTTCCTGGATCGTAGTATGACGATGGGAATGCAATTTGGCTCGGTCACAATACCACATTTAAGGTTGAATTAAAATGCGGGGAAACTTCGGATGTTTTATTCTGTATGTGTATGTATGCAGCTTAATTAATATCTTCACAATACAATATTAATCATATTCAGGTTCGAAACATATTTTCTTCAGTTCCTGGAATAAAATATAAAATTGAAAATATAATTGGGACATCATAATTTAATACACATAAGATCCACAGCAGCAAGTTTAAACTCTAAACCGAAACCTTACTATCATTTAAGCATTTAAGAATCTTAATTTCGATTGTTATCATTTATGAAATAAATGTAAAGAAAAAGATAGATGATACGTGATTCAGGGTTATTCAAGATGACTCAGACTGGTATTTATCGACGGAGTTGCTTTGGTTGTAGTTGAGATTGTGGTTTTGTTGTTGATCATTACTTGGTGGTGGTGGTGGTGGTGGTGGTGGTGGTGGTGGTGGTGATAGTGATAGGCAGTGGTGGTGGTTGTAATGGTGGTGGTGGTGGTAGCTGTATGCTCCTGTTGTTGCTGTTGTTGTTACTTACGCATGCTGATTTGTGTCTCACTATGTTGTTGTCCGTACAGCAGCCAGTTCGTTGGTCAGCTGGGGTGAGTCTGCATGTCCTTCTCTGGAGTACGTGCATAATCTTGGCTTGACGGCCAATCAATCGCTAGGCTCAATTCTGCAGATTTACTCTTTATTCTCCCACCCACCATGCCCAGTTATTAGTTTTTAAACTAGTATGGAAATGCAAACAGTTGACTCTGGGAGCCCAATGATATCTATTGAATCTAAAACATATTTTCATTTTTATCTAAATTAAAATTGACATTTTTGCAACACTTCCTAGTCGTTTGTAACAAGAATTGCTACGCAGAGGAGTAATGGTACCTCTATAATTAATCATAGTTAGTTATAATAAATACACTTGATAAATAAATTCGTTTCACTAAGATTTACATTTTCGCTATTAATACACACATATGCACCAAAAGATTGCTCTATTGTCTTACAATTGCCCGAATTGCCCAACTTCCACCAATATAGATATCTGGAAGTTGCCATATTCAAAATACAATCTTCAATTACATTACAAAATAACAGAATACACCGTTTAAACATCCTAAATGATGCATGTGGCCGTTGCTGAGCCATACATAATAGCATAATTTGTAATGAAATGCTAGGGGAAAGCAGAGAGGAATGCATCGTAGGTCTTTCTGTGCTTCTCCCAATACCTTTATTTAGTATCATTATAACTTTCTCTACTCGAATGAAAAAGAGAGCCACAACTCAGAACCCGCTCAGTAGTCTCTTGTTCTTCTCCTAGTCGTAAAACTTAATATAAAACTCATTAAAGGAAGATTGAGCTCATGAAGACTGGCTGCTTTAATCAAATTAGTTGGCATGGTAAAGAAAAATAGAGCTGATTGTCTTGGCAATATCATGCTTCAGTAATCCTATATTGAAAGTCCATTTTGATTACCCCTATGCAGTCGTAGCGTAACCATAAGATAATAGAAACGTTCTAAATTATGACATGTAATTTATTTCTGTGTAAGTTTTATTACGCGCGTTAAAATAAGTCATAATAAGATATTGTTAAATTAAGAGATAAAACTATTCCTAAATGCAAGTGATCTTTCCTTGACGTGAAGGGACTTTGGCATTCGCATCCAAACAAACGTCAATCAGTTTTAAATGTGTTCAGTTGTATGTATGATATTTGTTTCATATCCGCAGGCAATGTTTGACTTCCTGGGATTCCCCCCCCCCCTTTTTTAATAACAAATATAAATTCTGACACGAGTACGAGGCATAATCATTCTCTTACCCTCTTACCTTTATTGTTTACATTTGAAAACTTGATTTGAAATTTTAAAATTATTTTTAATGTTAATAACTGTTTAACATCCCTTATAGCACACGAGAAAAAAACTTGTATGTAGCTTTGGGCATTTTATATATTTCCCATTACGAACCTTATCAATTATTGTCTTTAAAAAATCCCAGTTAAAGATCCAGTTTAAGGGCCATTCAAAGGGTGGAGCTTCTGAACCAATTTACCCTGTCTATTTATAGATTCCCGTCAAGATGAGACTAAACTTTGTCCTCGCAAGGACATCGCGTGTGTGCATTTAGGCGAGAACTTGCCTATAAACATGCTATTGGATTATTTTTTTATCGTCCTGGAGCAGTGGTCTATGTGGACTCAAAGCGGGGGCGATTTCCTACTTTCTCGCCATGTTCTTGTACAATTTGCCCTAAACAAACCACCCCCACCTACGAATAGAATAACCTGTCCGTCCAACCATTTTCAATAGTTTGTAGTGTGTATGGTACTCAAACAATGAGTACTCCAACCATCTAAATCCAGTGCTTCTCGTCGTTTTACCTCTGCTTTTTTCCCGTAAAATGTAGAATGTATGTGTACATAACAAAGTACTCAGCTTTGGGAGATGCTTTCCCCTTTTTACGTATGAAAAGCATCATTGTTTGGAGCGATATGTATAGTTCCCGTTTTATCCTCGGAAGATGTCCATGTATCAAAAGGCTATTTACATATTAACTCTTACATTTCCTCTTGTTTAATTAAGAAAATCTTGTTCAAATTTGGCATTTTGATGGAAAGACAGAAAGTGTTGTGTGGATAATATTTTTTCATTGTGTCTATGAACTAAGGTCGAGATTTCTTTTTAAAAAGGGGGGAAACTTATCGTCTCCCTGGCAGAGAAGATACCTACGAACCTCTTGTTTGGTTCGGACCTACTATATACAAACATGTCCGACTGAAGCACACGTCCATAACATGATACAATTTATCACAAACTGGCGTGACAGGGTAGGACAACAAAATGGCTTTGGTCAGGCAGACTGGATGAAACATGAGCTGTCATTGCCTGATGATGGATCATTTAGCTGGGTTTTCATACGTCCATTCCTCCACTAGCTCTACGGAGATTTTCCAGAATTACTTTTCAATAAGTCTCACGTGGTTGTGTTCAGTTCCATGTAAAGGATATTCACCCTAAGCATCCATTTCAGGTGAATTCCTAAAAGTTTTAACAGACGAAAGAAAATAAGAATTTAACCCTCTAAAAATGATCTATTAGACAAGTGTAAACATGCCTCTTGCAAGATACCATCTACATTCCTTCCATGTGGTTCAAGTATTCCTTTGGTGGCCTGATATTTGCTTAGAATCGTATTTTCAACGAATGTGGAAAAATGTGTAATTCTACCATACCCCAATATATATAGCTATTTTTAATAAAAAAATGTCTTGTTTAATTTTATTGCAGATAAAGATGAATGTGCAATAGACAACGGTGGATGTCAGCATATATGCAAAAATACTGTCGGCAGTTATATGTGTGCTTGCCACAATGGGTTTACTATACATGAAAACAGACATGATTGCAAAGAAGGTGAGTCGTCTATATTTCTATAACATGAGTTTAAGAGTCAGCCATCCCCCTTTTATCAATCCTTAATCGTTTCTCCTGATTTGGCTTCACACCAACACGTTGCAAATTTTCCTTCCATTGACTTGGATCCGCCTGAGACATCTATAAACGAGCGTATCCCTTTTAATATAGCCCCCTCCCCTGTCATTGAACGGACTGAGTAAGACTGGAGCTATGAACGATTGATTAAAGATGACGAGTCTGTGATTGAGAAGTCGAATACGATAGTGCCCCTGGTCATACTTGGAAAGCGACCAGTTTTATTCCCCCCTTTGAAATATCTCAACCAGAAACATCCTGGGATACTCTGGAAAACTACCTTTAGTCAGCCATCTGACAAAATTATGGTTTCCATCAAAACTATTGTTTCAGTAATTCAGAGTCAAAATATAGGTTCGTGAGCAGAGAATACTTTTGTCAAGAGATACCCTTTTCAAGTAATGGATACAATTGCTGGTGCTGAATATTGATATAAGGTTTTGCTGTGTTCTAAGTACTTTAGATAATTGAAGTTATTGTGCCCATGGTAAGATTATTTTGGTATCATTCTACCAGACTCTGCTAGTTTGTAGGCAGATAACCTTTCGAACGCTCCCTTATCGAATGCCTGTGGTCTGCGTTAGTGTATTGTTTTATGATTGGGTCACTGGGACGAACAGAGGGCCATGTCGTGTCCCAATGCCAACTACATGGTTCATAGCAACCCCTCGCATATTTTCGATGTACCTTTTTAAAGGATTATAAATAGGTTGGAGTCCACAGAGGTTATACGCTGAGTAAAGAGATAGTGATTGTTTTCCGTCTCCATCGCCAAACATCAAAGATGCTTACTATTATATTTCTGAATCAACAGAGAACGCCAAATACAAACTAGTTGGATATTTTTTGGGAAGAAATCTCTCAGTAAGGATTCGGTGCGCTGAGTACTGTACTATTCATGACATGATATATTTAGTAAAACTGTTTTGTTGGAAAGCGGGTTAGGAACTTGTTAGGAGGTGATTCAACCCTAACCTTATACGGAAATATTTCTGGTTCTACAAGTGTAAATACAAAGGGGGGGGGGGGGGCGGGTTCTGAACAAGGAAAATACTGATAAAATATAAAGGGCAGAGGCAGCTGTCTCATTAGACGCACAGCTGTTAAAGGAGACCAGAATGTACTGATGACTGTGAGCTCAGGGCGATGATAGTTGAGGACGGGTAGATGGTAGAGTAAGTACGTCTCACCAGTTAGCCTTTTGGCCCCATACAGACATGAATCAAAGGATACCCTTTGATGAGTTTTTCATTCGGATCGCTGTCCATACTGTGACAGACCAGGCGACCACGCCCTTCTCTCCATCCGCATCTCCCTCTCTTCCCTTTTTTTCTGCAGTTCAAGGATGATGTTAACACAAATAATGCGTTATTGAATGAACTGATTGTGCCTGACGTGCTCTGAAGTCAACTGTAGTGTTGGATCCTGTTACATCAAAATAGCTGTCCCCAATGCGCACAAACGCACGCACAAGAGCGCTCTGAAACCTCGGTACCTTTCAACGAATTTACCCCTCACTGTTTTCCCATTGGAGGTACATCAGGGAGGGGATGCCTTTTGTGTTATTACCATGGCATCATAGGGTCCTTGAACTTCTACTGGGGAGTGTGAGGAAAAAGGGGCGTGGCTCTTTTTTGCTCTCCCCCTGCTTTGTCCCCGAGTTGTCCCATAAATGATTTGCTCGTGGAAGCCTATATACATTTGGGAGAGGAGTAGATCAGGTGGACTTTGTTGAAAGACATAAAGTGTTTATGGGGGAAAAAATAGCCGAGTTTTTTTTTCTAAAAGAGATGTTCTTATTCGTTTCTGAAGGGAACTATTGTTTCAAAGCTTGGTACACTTAAAGCTTACTGGGAGTACAATAAATGGCCATTGCTTGGTTTTTAATTCTCCATCAATCATCACCGCACCAGTCTGCTTGGCCATGTTGCCATGGCGATGTATGGAGCTTGGGTTATGTTGTAAAAAGAAATCAGGGCAGGCACTTAGGCTTGGTATGTCCAATACGAGCAGCATAATTTCATGTCTACATAGATATATTATATATGGAGTCTGAAGCCGAAACCAATGCTTCTTTGGGGCTTTGTCTCAAAATGACGTTCTGACACCTTCCCAATGCATTCTGAATCCCTTGCATTTAGAAAATATCCTTATTAAACCGAGTTTATCGATTTTTAAAATTTGGTGTCAACACTGTGTGGAATCTACCAGATTTCTGTCTATGTTCGCGAATTCTTGTAACCATCTTGAATAATGACTCATTGCTACTTCTCGGTTTGCTTTTGTTATGCGCATAAGTGGCATCGTTAGTGATATGTCTTATATGTTTACACTAGGTGGATGTCAGCATGTGATTACAACTCCCGTGGGAGAGGTGACGAGTCCGAGCTGGCCCAGTTTCTACCCCAGCAGGAAAGACTGCATCTGGCACTTCACCACCACCCCGGGTCATAGGATCAAACTGGTAATGAAATCCCTGAAAACTGCTATAAATTGTTAGTTTAAATTTAGCCACCCTACTATAATATCTTCTTTTCACAAATAACTATCTAACGAATGATCTCTCTCATTAGCTACCTCATATTTAATATTTTTACCTCATTTTTATTAAAAATATGAAAACTTCATCCAGGAAATACATAATACATCTCTTTAGATTTTTATTAAAAAAATGCTCTTTTTATACTTGGTCAATAGTAATTGTTTTAGTTTACAAGCGAGTTTGGCGAATTAAAATACAAATTCTCAATTGATTTCAAAAGAGACTGATGTAATACATTTTGGTGGACAAGCTCCATCTATCTATATATTATTAGAATAGCGTTTAGAGTTGTGAAACTCCTATCTCCTCCGAAACCGCTGGCCAGATCTCAGATCTCTTTCAGGTGCACCTTGCCAAAAATGGTGCAGAGCCATTCTGCTATGTTTCATTAACACTTTTGCAAGACTTTAGGGTTAGAAATGGGTTGAATTTGAACACCCCCATCCAGGGTCCCCATCGGTGCCTGAAAACAATCTCCTATCAGCGCCCCTACATCAGAATTCTGGGTCATCCAAAGCATGTTTCTGGGTCACTCATATACATGTACCTCACAGACAGAGAGAGCTCTCCTTCAATGATAGTAGAAAGCATTAGGAAACCTCTTCCTCTCTCCTAGAGAGGGAGGGAGAGGGAATGGGACAGGGACAGGCAACACAACAACAGCACAACAGTGACCAAAAAAAGCATCTTAACAGGGTTCCATTTGATGTATGAATGTTAATACTGATAATAAGTTACAGAGACAACTTGAAAGAGAAAGATGGTGGGAGAGAGAACAAGGAGAGATGAGGATGTTTGGCCCCACTGTCCCACTAGCAAATCCCGTGCGTAGCACGGGTATTTGCTAGTTGTATCTAATACAGATTTTTTAACGATCTTTTTTTCAAGAAGTATAAATATATGGCACATTCTAGTACAATTTAAGACCGGCAAAATTTTGAGGTAATAATTAAATTTCCTCTGTTCTGTGTAGATGTTCAATGACTTTGAACTAGAGCCCCACCAGGAATGCACGTACGACCACATAGAAGTCTTTGACGGAGATGACACAGATGCTAGAAGTTTGGGCAAATACTGCGGCTCCAAGCCTCCCAACCCCATCATAGCTAGTGGCAATAGGATGTACATGACTTTCTATTCAGACGCATCTGTTCAACGGAAGGGCTTCCACGCCACTCACACAACCGGTCAGTTTGGAAAGAAAAAAAATACTGCCGTTATTGTTTCTAATTTCCTTGCAAAATACATGTAGCTAGCCTCTCCTATAAACATTTTCATACTAGCTGAAGATAGCAGGATTCATTTGAAAATTACCTTGTTACTTACGATTACATATCGGCGCCAAAGAATTGCGCTGATATAAATTACTGTTCTTGATGATATATTATTAACTAACAAGAGTATGAAAGTGTTTATATGAGCATTCACAATTCTTACTAAGTTACCCTAGCTCTTGATTAAACAACTTTAATGAGAGATGATAGTTTCCAAACCGCAATTTCTTCTAAATTCCATGTGTAAAATGATTCTCTTTTCGCCCCATAGCTTGCTGAGGGCGATTGGACCATGGGCTTAGTTGATCATTTGATTACTGATACTGTACTTAATTACCGATCATCACGCCAGTTGATTCGGATCTAATCTTCTTTTGTATCTACATAATTAGTCAATATGGCGCCGATAATTGTCAGCCAGCTACTATATTTTGCCAGGGGTTAATCATTAATTCTACTATTTCTAGTGGGAAAACGCCGATCATATCAAAGTAGTTCGTGTTATATTAACTTCCATTGGTTTAAAAAGGTATGATATATGCGAGTTATGGAGTTTAATGAATAAAACAGTCATTGAAGGTACTAGTTTTTGATAACACACTGGTGGATTTAGTACAATTCAGAATATCTAGATATGATCTCTGCATTGGAAACTAGTAATACTATATTTGCCAGACATAGCTTGTCACTGTCTGCGGGTGCATGCGAACCCGAAGTGAGGGGCTGTAATCTAGTAGCTTTTGTGGTCAGATGCCCTGTGTTCATTTCGTGATTAACTGTCAGGTAACAAGGTAAACTGATGGCAGGCTATGATCGGGTGTACAAAGATGGCAACCCCTCGTTGCATGGAAGGTTCATTAGGGAGGCGACCTCCACACACATAACAATGCCTTCATTTGCCCTCCTCCGCCACGCTTCAATTATGTATTCCGTTATACGACTTGAGTGTCACGGTAAATGTGCACCCGTCTGGAGTCTTGCGGTGGCAATTTGGGGGGAAATTGTAACACGATATTTGCCTATTAACTAGCGGCTGGACAGATTTAAGTAGGAATAATGAGCTCGGCTCACTCGCCCCCACATCATCATCGAAAGAATACATCGATATTTCTTTCAGGAAAATGACACTCGATTTTTCCATCGTATTAATGCATGATACTACACTACATGGGTCGAATAATTTTTCAAAGTTGTGTTCAAGCTAGGTTGTGCTTGTTGGTCTCTTTATACACGGGAGGTGCATTGCATTGCATACCGCAGGATACCAGTGCTTTAGGTTTTGTTGCTTTGATATATAAATAAATATAAATGCTAAATATACCAACATCAAAGATCTTTCGATACGGTACACCAGACTTAGATCTCGTATTTGGATTGATCAAACAGGTACACCGACATTAGATCTCCCTAGTTTACGTTTTCCTGAAGCAGTCCCTAATTTGCGATGTGAAATATGATCCTCCCGTTTTTCATAGTTACTCGTAGATTCCTTCGAGACCCTTCAAAATGAAAGATCCACGTGTGTGAAACAGGCGAATAGAGTGGGTGGTATTAACCCGGTCGGTTTAACTCTTAATCTGTTTAGTCTTTAGATATCGGAGAAATATGCACCAGTATTCTCGGTATTCTTTCGTTTTGAGACCGTACGAAAAGGAGTATGAATCTGGAGATCCAAATAGAATTAAATCTACTTGTGGTTTTATTTTCATAAAAAGAATCGTTTGCAATAAAAGAATTATCTATGTCAGGGAATTGTATGAACGTTCACTAACCCTCTTAATTGAAAAACATTAATCTGGAGAGATGATCGTTTCCAGGCCGCAATTTCTTCTAAATTCCTTTGTAAAATGATTCTCTTTTCGCCTCATAGTTTGTGGAGGGCGATTGGAAGCCACAGCTTCAGCTCAAGATCTTTTCTCGCACGCCAAATATGGCGACCAGAACTATGACAACAAAGAAGACTGTGATTGGTTGATCATCGCCGAGGAGATGGACCATCGTGTTCGGTTCCGGTTCCTCGCATTTGAAGTAGAAGATGAAACGGATTGTGGGTAAGTTTTCACAAGTTCGCTCTCTGTGGATATGTCCTTTTCCTTTTGTTACTTTAACAAAACATTTATGCACGCAATCAATAGGCCAAATTGGACCAGAAATGGAATATTTCTCAGTACTTTTGCTTTCTTACAAAGGAGGAATTTGTGTATAGCCTAAAATACGTCAAAGAACCGATTTCAATGGTTTATGATTCAGTAAAGGACTGATATAATATTAAAATATAAAATCATATATCCATTTCATGGCTTTTATTGTCCCAAGACAATCATTTTGCTGCATTACTCTGTTGACCTTCTGAAGAATGGACTAAACTAGATGTACCTATCTGAATGTAAGAATAAAAACGTTACAACAACAACAACTTTTGTTTCATCTGTTTTACAGTTACGATTCTGTTGAGATTTACGATGGAAAATACCCATCCTCACCTAAAATAGGACAGTATTGTGGAAACCAGGTTAGTACATGCCTTCTAATTTCTAATCTCCTGCCGGCTGCTGACACCTTTGTCAGTTTCCCAACAGCGTAAGGAAATATAAATTGAAAATTTTGAATTGCATGAATACACGAATGTGCTGTTATTGTGTGAGCTTTATATCAACTCTAAGGAGACAGTTTGAGTGTAATCTTTCATTAAATGATACCTGTTACACGAGTTTGGATATTGAGTTATTTTGGGGCTTTTCTCTTTCAGGTCCCCAGTGAAATTATATCCTCCGGTATGTACCTCTTGATACGATTCAAAACGGATGATACAATAAATTGGAAAGGCTTTTCTGCCGCCTTCGTACTGGCGAGCCCAGACGCCCAGCCAGTCACTCCTGACTTCGTAGCTACCTCCACGAGGAGCTATGATGAACTCCGGCCGTACGGGCCCAAACCTAAAATTAAGAAAATAGGCAAAGACTCTTCAACATGATAAATATTGGTATACCAGGAATGCATGGAGCATGTATGTGTGTTTACAAACAGACCTTCTCAGTACAAGAGTTCTCATTACATATGGTATGAGCAGACCCCATGTGCGACCAGAATGTAATATTTAAAAAACTCTATTCTAAAAGTGTTACATAACCCTACTTTGATTGGTAATTGATGTATTATAAAAAGAATCGTTGGTTATTCCTTGATCGGGAGATTAGTCTTCTCTGTGCACTAATCTTTTTACTGAGCTCGATACTTGATCCCTCCCATAGTGTGAGAGCCCGTCCCCAAGTAGGGAACGTCCATTTTTCTGACGTCAGCCAATGTTCTAAGGGCATAGAGTCAGCCAGTACGCCCTCCAAGTGATTCCTTGCTATATGAACGAGAGAAGAGAATTGTTCTATGTATACTTCTTTATATAAGAGTATTATACAAATCTTACGATACCCTAATGATCTGGAATGGAAATTCATCTGATAATATGGGAGTGCTATGGGAAAAGAAAAGAGATAATTACAAATACTGCTGTGCAGATGTTTTTACTCCATTCAGGGAAGCATATATCACTGCTTTCCTGCACTTATCAACTTTAATAAAGCTGTGGTGTATGTAAGGGTGGAAGCAAGGGCGTCTTTGGGTGAAAGAAACAGAGCACAAACGTATATTATTTGACGTCATGGAAATAAAAGATTATGTGATTTTGAAGTGGACATCAAACGAATTACTTTGGTATCGATCTATAAGTAGTAGTAATTATTAAACTTTCATTCTTGGGGGTATTTCTCGCCCCATTATACCGATTGATTGATATCATGTTTTCCCCGCTCGAAATCTATAATTATATGAATCATGAATCCATTCTGAGTGACACATGAACATTATTACATTGCTTTATAATAAATGTATAAAATATGGAAATCTACCGGAGGTACTGAAAGACTGCTTTAACTATTAGAGCTTTGTCATTTATATGTGTGAAACGAATGGTCTGATATATCAGGGAACCAGAAGGAAGCCGTTTCATGATAACCATTGTCCCCTTAAATCCATACTCACTGAAAACGAATTATGTATGACACCGAAGATGCTCACTAAGGCTTTCATTTTATTTACTGACTGAAGAATGAAACCCGATTAACCATACGATAAAAAGGGGTCGAACAGTCATTTCCCTCGAGATGGTGAATGCTCTATGCATTACCAACCAACAATATAATCTATGCAGTATGTTCTACTAAACTCCCCTAGGTATGACATATTAATATGGGTGTGGGAAATGCCAACCCCTGCAATGGTTCTCATGTACCCCTTTGGTGGTCACGGTGCTCTCCAAGTGACTAAATGACTGCAAAACTGTAATAGGACTAAAGTGCTTCATATATTTTGTGAAACCTGATAATTATTCCAGTCAAACAGGACAACATTAAGTTCACATTACTTACAATTACATCTATGGCCTGGAGCCGAAGGCTTCAGTGAATGGAGCTTTCCAGGAACTTGCAATGTTCTTTCATTACTGTTATGTCTATATCTATTTGTAATTATAAGCGGCCATTATGATTAACACGGTTGTTGTATAACCAGCTATTTCCAGAATATTCGATTAGGGCTTGTTAGTCATTTCGGAAATGTTCAATTCTTCAAAGTTGATTATCAGCATGTGTTTAAACATTGAAGGCCCAAAATGTATGTGATGGATCTCATATATAGGGTGGGGAATGGAGGTGCCAGTTTATCTCCCCGCTGTCTCCGCTCAAAAAAACCCAAAACTGAGGGATATGACCATAAACCGCACAAAAGTCAAATGAAAATATTTTAGGACGAAAGATCTTTACTCTTAGAACTACGATATTTTAGTAAGAAGTTCTTCTGATAAAGCCTTTTAACACATGATACTATGTATAATATTATATGTATACGAACCTAGAAATTATTCGATGTGTAGAAGTATAATTACAATTTGATGGATACCTATAGTGTTAATACATCTGGTCACTTAATCGCCGTATCATGCTCGTAGGCAGTTAAAATTGCTATAGAATCTACTCTTTTTTTAAAAAGAAATGTTGACAATTATTTCCTCCTGCGTATTGCCCCTTTAGGCTTGTATGGTTCACGTAGAAAGAAAGACAATGAGAAAAGGATGTGTTGTATTGTGTATATGAACATGCATTAAAGCCCCGACTATTATAGTGATGTGATTGCCTCTTGTATACATACCACTATCATCCACACGCCATACATCAATGACAAATTTACATACGTATGCATATTCATAACATAGTATGGTATGACTATGGTTATTATTTTACCTCATGCTTATTATATTACTGAATGCCATTGTCTGACTTGTTTTTATTCATGCAAAACTTCTTACACTAGCGATATTGTATGGATGGCCTAGAGAATTTCTTTTATTCATTTTGAGTAATGGTCGGCAGTTTTTACATAATATAAGCAATGGTGTATATACGCTGGTTGCTAGCTTTCCCTTATTTCTTGCGTGAATGAGTGCGTCCCTAACATGTCAAAAGTGAAATAATAAGAATGTTTAGAAAGCTAGAGGTGTCTTAGCGTACCTCAGAACAAGCTACATCCCTTGGCCAAAGAACCGACTTGCGCAGTTCCAAATGTTACCAACCGGGGGACATGCATCTCCTCTATGTAAATTATGTTGCCATCTTGCGGTAGGTGTAAAAATCGGCTTACTATGTAAGTATTGTTTATACGTGGACACAGCTACCTTCCATTACTGTAATTAGGACAATTATTGGAGACAGGAAATGTGAAACTCTTATTTTTTGTCTTATTTTAACTTGCGTTGGACGTTGTGATGTCATTTCTCTTGGCAGCACCAAACGTCCATAGCAATACCGCATAGAGTTGAATGTCTTTATATTTATGACACTGACGTATTATTGTATAGCCATTTTATAATTAGTATTGACTTTTAACGCGTCTTGTACTCATCTAAATATGTCGTGAGATCAAGGTATTCAGATCATTTCAATTTGGAATGTAGAATAAAAATGTTCTACAAATTATCTGAAATTATGTATGTTAATAAAATTGATTCTTCACACTAATTCTCTGCGTTGTGTTCTACCCAACCTTGGTTTTTGGAGTGCAATCTGCGTTCTTAGCTCAATTTTACTTTTTTACAATCTTCGAAGACAAAAGTAGTCCTAGTAAGCGGCATTGTTTCTGTCGTTATGTCTCAACGACATTGCAATCGAAAACGGTTATTTTATTGATAGGTTACTTCTACCGGAAATTTGAATGACGAAAGCGAAATGTAGGCGATTCATTGATATCCAATAACTCACCAGTCAAAACCAAAGGGAAACAAACACGCGCAATGAAAACAGTCAAATAAGCAGTTATAGTCCAGTCTTGGTTGTCCCAAGATATCAAGTACCACTTTATTTTGAAAAAAAAACCCAAACCATCTAGCTAATTATATATCGGAATGTATCATCACTTGCAACATTACTATGAAATCCACCGGTACAACAGTTAACACGTTTGTTGCAAACATATAAACTATATCATCCACTTCGATATTTTTTTTCAAATTTAAATTCAAATTAAATTATCTAAAATGATGTCATTTGATTTAAAAATATCTCAACGTTTGAATTCTTTATGTACAGTATACACCATGCTCACTTTCACCTACTCATCCCTAGGTTTAGATGGAGTGCCGCATTGAAATATGCATTTCTAAATGTCTTTGATTAAGCCCCTGTATTTAAAAAATAGTTCTTCATCCGTTTAAACCTTAATCTGAAACGATCGTTTATTTTGTTCCTGCCGCTCTCCTGTTTAGAAGAGATTGTTGTCCTTCCTCATTTGCAGACGTTTCCAAGCAGGCTTTTCGAGGTATGCTTCCTTTGTCATGCCAAATGTTGCCTCAAAGTCCTCATCACTGAGGTAAAGCTGAAATGGAATAATTAAGGTGTATGACTATTCTTCGACAAGCATTAGTTTCGCAAGGTCATGTTCTTTGTTAATAGTCAGACGAGGCTTAGAGAAAGATAGCACTATTTTACTCTAAAGGACAGGGACGCTTAAGAAAATCCAAGGTGGATATAGCGTTTTTTCAATGGAACTGTTTTATATGTATTGGCTTTTATTTTATAAAAAATAAATAAATAAAAACTGGAAAAATAGGAAATGTTACCTCTTTCTTGGTTACATCCACGCCCTCTGGAGGAATCTTGCGTCGAAGAACATCAATGGGATAAGTGGATGTGTACTTCTTTACTTCCTAAGATAACAAAGAGTAACACTTGTTGATTTAACCCATCTTGTTTCGGCAGATTAACTTATTTGCTCAATTTTAACTTTTTAATCGTTATACTGTGTGATCCAAAATTATATAGCATCAGGTATACTGGGTCATATTTATTATTTCCCATAATCATTTGTATCAAATTTTACCTCTTCAAGCAGGTTAATTCCGTCATTTTCCTGGCCAAGTTCGGCAGTTATCTCGGCGAATGTTTTCCCATCCTGTAATGGTTTTTGACATGCTTTGTATTTGATATGATATGAATTTATATGGCCTTACATTGAATAAAAGAATTACAACACAAGAGGAATTATGGGCCAGTGAATCAACAATGGCAAATACACATGACACATTGAGGTATCCCATCCAATCAAAAAAGGAATAATGAGATTGGTGGTAGCAAATTAATATTTAATTTTATGCTTATCATTGTTATACTTACGTTCCATAGTTCTGCGTTCCAAGGTTGGAAGTGTCCGGTGAATTGTGGTGGTTCAAAACCTTGTCTCACCACGAAAATCATTGTGTTGTTCTCAGTACGGCCAGTAGGATCAGATTTCAAATAGCTCTAGAAAATAACCCGATAAAGCTGAACGTTTAATATTTTTGATTTAATATTAGATTGGAGAATTCTTCATTTGCCTTCGCGATGATATAATGACAAAAGGTCACGATCTTCTCAAACATAGGTATGCATGAACAAAATCCTTTCCAAACTAAAACATAATGCACTCCTGTACACATAAGGATACTATATAGGCCTATACTTTATAATACTTACGTAGGCCGTTTTCATGGATTCTTTCTTTTCGAAGTCATTTGCTCCCTCTCCGATCCACACGACAATCTGTAAATATAATTCATGGTGGCAATATCAATTCTGAGCCAAACTATGCTAACCTGTAAACTGTGTTATTATAGGACTTCTGGATTGGGGTTAATTCAAACAATTTGCACGAGTATTGCACTTAGGTACACTTAGGTATTGTTTGCTAAAAATCAAGAAAAATTAAAAGAAACTTCACCTCATCACATGTGTCCAACATCATTACATCATCGTCAACAAGGTCCTGTTAGAAAAGATAACAATGAAGAAAGTGAAGAATCGGTTGGTCCCCCTAGCATTGTCTTGTATTGGTCTACAACATTCATCTGGGCTGGCGTTCAAAAAAAGTTGGTGTTATAACACCGGTGCCAGAACACTAACACGGGTGACAAACACGGTGTTAGCGGTAGTGTCCATAAGCTAACACCGTGTTAGC
The DNA here is from genome assembly GCA_942159475.1 of Sthenelais limicola. Lineage (NCBI taxonomy): Eukaryota > Metazoa > Annelida > Polychaeta > Phyllodocida > Sigalionidae > Sthenelais > Sthenelais limicola. Next base: position 105,620,025 of record OW804096.1, on the reverse strand, counting down.
GCAGGTGTTAGCCAGCACCGGTGTTAGCGCGGGTGTTAGCTAACACCTGCGCTATCCTCGTGTTAGCCAGCACCGGTGTTAGCGCGGGGGTTAGCTAACATTTATACATTTATAATTCGTCTTATAAGAAGCTGAAGCATTATTTTTTTTTTTCATTTTTTTTTTTACTTTTTTTTTCATTTGCTCCGCCCTGAATCGAAGGCTCTGTAGATATATTTTGATCATGGAAATCGATTATTGAAACAAAAAAGGAGACCGAAAGTAAATTCTATAACAATTATTCTGTATAGATCTATACACAGTACAGGGCATGCATTCATGCATTTTATCCGATACTGTACACAACCACTAATAAGGGTTTGTAGTATATATCTGAGTATATGTTGAAATAATAAATTGTTAGTTCTCATCATTTAATATAATTTTGTAGGATCCCCAGCCTTCTAGAGTAGTAAATTTTATGTCGGTGATTGGGCGCCTACTGCGCCAATGGCTTTTCCAGCCCTGGATTAACCAAGTTAAGATTTTCAGAAATACTCCAAATTTCCATAGTTAATTTTGTACATTGGTGATTAGACACCTCTTCCTCTCTCTCTTCCCTCTCTCTCTCTCTCTCTCTTCCTCTTTCTCCCGCTCTCTTTGTCTCTCTTCTTCTCTCCCCCTCTCTCTGCTCTTCCTCTGTCTCTTCCTCTCTCTTCCTCTTTCTCTCACTCACTATCTTTCTCCTCTCTTTCACTCTCCCATTCTCTTTCTTAGCTTCCCCCCCCCCTCTCTTTCTTACAACAAGAAGATTTGGTCAAGAAGAGTGTATAAAATGCTAATTAGAGGTGGCACTGTGCCACTAACTCGGAGTGTTGGTGTTCCTCGAGTATTATTTACAGTATTAAGTGTACTACGGAAGGAAAAGGAAATATGGTATGACAGTGAAAGGTATAAAATAGATAAGATAGATAGATAAAAATAGAGAAGTCACTTTGCCACTGTCTAGAGTGTTCGTTTGAGACTTGGAGTTATTGATCAATAATGTATCATCTGTGAAGGGTATATGAGACATCGTGCCACTGGCTATGAGTGTTGATGTCAGGCTTATTAGGTAATGATGGCAGGCTGTATCGGATGTTTTTAAATGAAAAAAAAAAAAAAAAAAAATAGCTAACACCCGGCTAACACGAGGATAGCGCTGGCGATAGCGCTGGCGCTGGCTAACACCAGCGCTATCCTCGTGTTAGCGCTAACACCAGGCTAACACGAGGATAGCTAACACTCCACTAACCGGTGTGTTAGCTTTATGGACACGAATTAAACACGGGAGTTAACACTTTTTTTATGAACGCCAGCCCTGATTGTAAACAACGTTAAATCATGATACCATGATATTTAGATTAGGCATGGGGCATAAATAGACACACCGATATATTACAAATGATAAGTGGAAAAGATAGACTATCGATTCCATGGAACCCACCTCTTGTGTGAAATCAACGATTTCTTCCACGACAAAACGCCCACTGGAGTTGGAGCAGTGGAATAGGCGAACGGGGGTCCTCAATTTTCCCTGCAGTTCAACAAATAACCATTAAAAGTAAATTTCAGAATAAAAGAGAGGCATTATTTGATTGGGAATAGTTTACTATTGTTTTATTGGATGGTGTGAAAGTATATACATGTATATCGATTTGGATATTAATAAATTAAAATATATTATATTTGGTACTTTTACTTGTTGGCATTTGCAGCATTTTCTCGGCGTAATACCTGGGTTTATTTCCTTAAAATCAATAATTTATTACCAGATAGACTAAACCAAGAGCTTTGAGATTTGTGGAGTGATTACCTCCTTTCTAATTCCGGTGTAGTACGGTTCCTCTCCTCCAATTGCATCCCAGAAGTTGAAGTTTTCCTCTCCCTCCAAAACCACTAGTGGGTCACCCCTGTAAGGAGAAAATGTACCCAATTAACATCTCTGATGAATATTACTTTAGATCTTCATAGATTTCACCATAACTATATCTCTATATCATTGAGATCATAATTTATAAGATCAAATAATTCCATCCTTGATCAAGCTCATTTAGCACTATGAATTAGAAAATCAAGATGGCAGATGAATGGATTCATTACTTTAATTTGCATGAATTTCTTAATAATACATGTGTAAATCTTATCGATTTATAACAACGAATTGTAAGATACATTATTAGCAAATAAATATGTACTTACTTCTCTGGTGCTACGAACTGGCACATGAAGCGCGCCATCTCTTGCTCACTCTCGGTGGATGACTAAATAAATAAAATTAGCAGTGTTGACAACAATTCTTTTCTGGATGGAATTTCCATTTAAACCTCACAGTGTAATTCGAATAAAATGGCCGAACATAAACAATAAAAATGTTTGTTGAACACGAAATGATCCAACATACCTTTCCTACCCAAACGTATGTTTTCTTCGGTGTATCGATGATGAATATGTCATTTGAGTTGAGGGAAGCCGCGCGACATTCGACCTGAATTAAAAAGTAGTGTATTTTAAAAAGAACCACTAATTTTAGGTAATTCTTAATAGCCTTTTTATGAATGAACACAATTATCTAAATTTCACGATATTAACCTGGATTGCTCTGACACGGTCCTCGTTGTTTCCTCGAATGTGGAACATAAGGGGCTGATCAGCGTTGTAATAATCATGATCCCTCACATTTTGGAATCCATTTACATGGCCTTCCTATTTGAAAAATATACATATTAGATAGTAGGAGGGTATCCAAATTGTAAATTAAAACTTTTCCCATCGACATTCCTTAAATTGTAAATTTAACATGCGTAATCGTGTCTTTGTGACTTCATGTTTTAATTCAATCCCCAAGATCATTGACATGCGAATCCTAGGTAGTCCACAGGGAAAGGTGGTTGAAGTATAACTGACATAATCAAATTACAGTGTAAAATGATCATCAGTACAACTCACCTTGAAGATAATGATTCTACCTCCAAATAACCTCATGAAGTGGTCGGGCTCCTTATTCATGACAACACGGATCTGAAGTCAATCGATCGCAATATTAAGTACAACGTGTATAAATAAATTCCTCATTTATCACATAAGTGATAATTATAATTACCCCTCTCCTCAAAACGAGATTATGTTTATCAATATAGTAAAACAGTTAGGTACGCTGATGTTCACAATCACAGGAAAGATTCTCTCAGCAGACTAGGTGATTTAAAATAATTTCTGAAAAAATAAGAATCACCATTTCAAGGATCTATCTTTGACAACTACTTATCTTGATATGGATATCTACTTTGCTTATAATACATTAGGTGGAACCACCTCGGCCTTTTGTTGGGTTACAGGCTGTTGGTGACGCTCAGTTTCAGAGCTACGTACTATATCGATCTGTAGGCCAATGCTAAAACACCTACCTGAACAGCTTCTCCTCCTAAATCATCATCCAATTTCATGGCTTGAAGAGCAGAAGCCCCGCGTTCGTTGATATCAGCTTCAAGGCCCTATTAAGAAGCAAAATACAAGTTGTTAGTTCTGCGTCCAATATTTATTAAAAGCAAATATTTGGCATTAAATCAGAGAGGCAAACCGACCCCTTAATTGTGAAAGTTATGATTTATTTTATGGACGGGAATGGATATCATTGATTCCATAATAGTGAGATCAAAGAAGCGTTTTTGAAAATTTAGATGGCGTGTCCTCTTTAATCTTCATGATGAATCATGATCTTATGAGAAACAAGGAGAGACTCATAATGCATCAAGAAAGCAGCTCGCTCATTTTCTTACCTGCCAGAAATAGATGATGTGCGCATCACGGCCATTGTGTTGGTAGTCATACTGCATCACGTAACAATCTCCACCGAAGAAAATCCCGTGAGCACGGCTTGGTACAGGTAATAACTCGTTATCCGCACAGACTCGGTAGACCTTAAAAAAATAGATAAACATTCTTAGAAACATAAAGGGTGAGTATGAAACTTAGTAACGGGCAAAAATGGCTTCCTAAGACAGTTAAATGAATAATTTCACCATGGCCTTCTTTTATAAGAAATCTATATTAGTGACATTTAAACAGGACAGATTCAATGACTCACGGTAAGTTTGCCGGAGCCATCATCAGGCATGAATTCTTCGCCTTTCGCTGGTTTTTGAGTGTGCAGTCCTGCGCCATCAACTCCTTCGTAACTTTGCTCTAAAGGGGTATAACATGAGAAATAATTAGATGTCGTTTCAGGAGGCGATCGAGGCTGTTCAGGTATAAGTGACACCAAATACATAAATGAAATGATACCCACTTATTAAAGGCAAACTGGTCAGACACAGTCATATGTATTCAAGCATTTGTTATTTCTACAATTTTCTATTTCTTCAATCCAAACATATATTATGACTTTTTTGGGGCTCAAACGATGTTTATAATTATTTCAATTATTATCCTCTAGAATAACTGATACCCGAAAATGCACTTATAGCCGAGTATAGGCGGGTATATTATAACCACTATTACATAGAAACCTAAACCTATGAACAAGCATATCCACTGTCTGGTCTAAAACTTTGTAAAAGATTAGGTTAAGTAAATCTTAACCATTTGTTATACTATAGGTATATTAATCATGGTTTTTTAAAATTTTGCCAATAAAATATCTGGTTTTTTAAATTGTGTCTGGCATCCATTGGAAGCAATAAAAAATGGACAACACATTTTGGAAATGAAATAAAGAATGCATTTACAATTACAATATACAATTAATTCACAAGGAAATCTCACCAGCGACATTGCTGCCTGCGGAGTCTTCTGGTACTGGAACCATCACATCATCTTCATCATACCAGTCAGAAAAGTATTGTTTAAACAAAGGACTCTCGCCTCCATCTACCACCCTGGTTACATTCACCCAGGATGGGTACCCCCTCCGGTCTACAAAGGCCTGTGGAAAGTAATTGATACAGTTCCATTCTAGCGTAATTATCGTAATGCACATTTGAATTTATACTTAGATAATTGGTATTAAAGGAATTGAGAAAAAAGCAAACATTCAGAGATATCTTATAATGTTATAATTAATTCATAAACCTTTGGGTAGATACATGGAAATTGAGTTTTATTTAATTGACTCACATTGACGCCGTTCCAGACCTTCTTCTTAAAATCGACGTCACATTCTTTCCCTGTCCATACATAAATACCAGATGCTCCTGATTCGAGAACATAGCAGAACTGAAAGTATTCATAACTATCATGTTAAGTGATGAAACCGGAGAACTTAAGTTTGCATCACCGAGACTTCGAACCCAGAGAACATGCAAATAAGGTGCTTTACTCGATAAAATACTGCACTGCACATACACATAGTATGTATCTAGTCTGGATGGCATTATGCAAGGTACACTATCATTATCTCTATATAGGGTTATATTTGATATTGAATATTTGAGTATCCATTAGGTATGGAGAAAGACATTTTCTGCTAACTATCGCAGTCGGGGTGTTGTGTCATTTTATGACTTAAGCTATACACACTATAATAATGATTTATGGGTATTTCAATCTTACTGATAACAATGGGAACAAAGCACTAATGCAAAAGCCGGCCATACTACATAATAGGTTGTGTGGATATGGCATACATCTATAAACATGAACGCCCATAAAAGCAATACAAATAATAATGAACCGCATCTTTTACATCCATGCAATACCCTGGGGTGATGATTATTATTTCATGATAATTTGTGTTTACAAAGACATAGGATTGACTATAAATGTCTTTACACAGACGATTCATTTCAACACATGTTTAGCCACAGTAGGCTTCTATGAGGTACTGCCTCCATTGAGATATAATTACTCACGTTGGGTTGCAACAAGTGTCTATCGAATCCCCCGCCAACGGCTAGTTCCACAATGGATACGTCATTACCTGAGTCCGGTGTTGGTTCACCAATCCTAATTTTGACAAATTACATACCAAGCGCTTAGTTGGGGTAAAGCTTTAAAAAGGGAAAGCCATTATAATTGTGACCCCAATTACAAACATGCAGTGGTAATATAAGCAAGCATTACATATGATATACAAATAATGGGATGGATGGAATCTTGTCGTAGGAGAAACCCCACATATAGGTTTATAATGCAAAACAGTTATGTATACACTTAAATACAAATTCCTGGAAAGCTATTTCAAGGATGGATAGGTATCACAAGCAACAGAAAAAAAAATATATTGCATCAATTATTTCAGCAGCGGTATGACGGTAACAAGAAGCATAGCAAAATGATAGCCATCAACGCGTTCTCACACGTATCACTATAATAAGCCAAGAAGCCTAGATAGTATAAAACATATTAAGGGACCAACACATGAACTCTCTTACTAAGGGAACGGTTCACATTTTATCTAATTGTAGATGAAGTTCTATATTCTTCGCATACCTGCGAGTCTAGCATTTTCATCGAAAGAGGCCTTCCTTCAATCTCTTTGTGTTTGGTATTGGATGCAACTTCAAATAATCTGTTTGGGCCAACAATGTAGACTTGTTCAAATATGTCCATGATTATGTATCTTGTATCATAATATCCATGCTATCTGGGATGTACCGTTAGGGTGTGTAGACTGTTCATTAATAATCTAACGAATTACGGATTTGCAAGCTTATCGGTGTGAAGATTGGTACAAAATATCTTTAAAATTGATTCAAAATCGGGGCAGAGAGTACATGCAGGATGGTACTCGATGGAGCGTGGAATATGGGACCAAGTTTCATTATAGGTATCCACTCGCGCTACCACGCATTCTCTTACAATTTCGATGGTTGCAGGCATTCAACCCATGCATGATTCGATAATATTTCACAGGCTCAGGACTTTTAGTTTGAAGATATTTGGCGAGCATAGTAGCCTATGGAAGTACCTTTGATCTGGGAAATATTAAACTTACTGGTAAAGTGTGATCTCCTGGTCGAGTTTTCGAACGACTTCTGTATCATCTTCACCAGCTGCTTTGATTGTTTTGTCATGAGATCCAAGGGCCTTAAAGAATGCGGGGTTATTATCCCAGTCTTGCTCTGAAAGTTTAACATTTTCCCAAATACATTTGCTTAATTGCGAACTTAAAAACAGATCATATTATATTAAACTAGAGATATCATGGATACAAGCAAAAAACCCCAAGAAAATATTGGGAATTTTTGCGACCATTAATAAGTCCAGGTAAAATAAAGAGGAACAACACTATTAATATTGAGGAAAATGGCCAAATGCCGGATTTACCAGATGTGCCTGATACGTTCAATTATTTTTCTTGAATGTCGGCCCCAGCCTAGCCGAAAAAATTCCCCCTAGCTATCACTAGCCCCAGTGACTATAAACAATTTTGAATCACCCAGAATTATACCTGAGTTCGAATTTCCTGAAATTACTCAAGTGGTCATGAAAAAAATGATATCCAAAATTGATGCATCAAAGAATTCTGGAATTGAATTTCTTCCAGCCACAATTTTGAAATCATGCGTATAAGCACTGACTGATCAGTTCACTCATATTGTTAACATCTCTTTATTACTGGCAAGGTACTAGTACCTAGCTCTTTTAAGTTAGCACGGGTCACGCCTTTATACAAGGCAGGCAGTAAGATGGCCACCACCAACTACAGACCCATATCATGTATTTCCATGCCGGCAAATCTTTTAGAAAACTAAGGCTGTGCAACTATAACTTGCAAGTCATTTTGAATCAAACAATTTATTTAGTAATAGCCAGTATGGATTTCGAACAGAGCATTCCATTCAACAAGTGCAGATTGATTTTCTAAACAAAATCTATACAAATCTTAATAAGAAATTACTGAACAAAATATTTCTTTATATTTCTTGATTTTAGTAAAGCGTTCGACCCTGTTCACCATCAAACGCTCTTTAAACACCATGTTCAAAATACTCTAGATTTAGATTAATGCAGCTGATATCATCCCAGGAACATTCCCGGAGATGTTGATCCATTGTGTCTAGGAATGCTTATGGGGGCTCCCCTAAATGTCACATAAGCACTCCATAAATGCATTCATGGGATAGTGGATCAACCGCATTATTCAGAGCCAGAAATACACTGACCTCCAGAGCAAAGCATGATCTTTATAAAATGGCCATCCTTTCTAACCTTGAATTCTATGATTTTATTCATGACTCCGCCCCTAAATCTCTATTACAAAAGCTTCAATCGCAACAAAACCTGGCACTGAGAATAATTCTCAATAAATCTAAATATGATAATATAGATCAGGAATATAAAATATTAAATATCTTTACAGGCAAGGAGGGACAAACATATCCTTGTTAAAGCCTTCTACTTGGCTCAAAACCCTACAAATCTTGATACTAGAGCTTTTCTAACAAGAAGCCATACAAATGGGATAAGAAACCTATTTGTCCTTGCCTCAAAATTTACAAATTCACTGATTCTATAATTTATAAATGCCAAGTAAGAATGCCAAGAATAATCTCAGCCCAGTAGCTCATAAATTAGAAGACTAATTATTGTTCAAGAAATATATGTACCGGTACTGATCAGCTTCTTCCCCCTTTTAGGATTATAGATATTCAGTGGTGTGCCCCCGTCCTGCTTTTATGTTATTGTGTTGCATTTTTGTATACTATACTAATATTTATCTTGCACGTCTAGAGTAAGACTTTTAAATATCATATCAAGTATAACTACATCTATGATGTCACATGAAACCTTGAATTAATATAGCCTTCTATACAATTATATATATTTATTACATCGCGTCAGCCAAAGGCTTGTTGTTATAGTTTGATCAGTCAGTCGATTATTATTACTATTGTCACATTGTCACATTTTAACATCACTTCATATGTAATTACTCATTTTTCATCACATCTCATTCGAGTTCATGTCTGTTTTCAAAACAACTATTTTTGTAATGTTCATTCTTAAAGATAAGAATCAAATCAAAAACGGCACTCATTGGAAGAACTGGCTTGCCAGATATGATCTATACCGTATTGTAACAACAGCAGCAATAAAACAACTTTTGAATTTGAATTTGAAGCAGGATTGCGAAGGTATGATATTTGAAATGTCCTGTTTGAAATGGAATATTACTTCAGGTATAACGGACACTTACCAACAATGTGAATCAATGCTCTTCCAGCTTTTTCTTCATCACGAATGCCGCGAGCTATTTCGGCTCCCTTGAGGAGAGAGAATGGATTGAATAAAATAAACAATTCTATTTAGAGGGTGTGTTGCATAATATTAAAACAGTCAGGTTGTAGTTTCGTAGGAAAGGATTTGATTAATTATAAGTAACTTGTAGTTACAATGGATAGGGCGCCATTACTCCGCTGGATTCAAACGATTAATACATAACGAAATGATTTATAACGGATTACATGTACATTCATACTTTATCAAAATGGCAGTCATCACGAACGCGACGAAGAAAATTTGAGTGTCACCGTCAGTTGTAAAAAACCCAACACCTTTTTGTGCCATCCTTTATCGAATTCATTATGATGCTCTTAGACAATTTGACAAATTTTCCGTTTGCATTGATGTAACTGATCTGAGCAACAGGCTTAATTGATTTCTTCAAAACAAGAAAGCCTTGTAGTTCCATCAATGTTGCTTTTCATTACATTCCTTTTCAGTAGTTAAAAATGAAAATAATGTTTCAAGATGGTATTAAATTGGCTTCAAATAAAAACAGAAAAGCGAGTTTAATTTATGATGGAAATCCTCCTGCCCTTGGTATCCTGTAGTTTAAATATCAAAATCAAACCTTCAGTCTTTCCATGCGTGAAGATTTTGGTCCGACCCATACATAGATCTTGGGTCCGTCATCAAGAATGAAAACGTCACCTTGGTTCAGGGAAGCACATTTCAATTCAACCTACAATCATACAAATAGATAGATATATTCTAATTGTTTATTATTCCTGTTCTTATGAATATTTCGAAGCTAGTTTTTCGACTGATCATATATTTAATATACCAGTGAAATCCATCAGATATGCAATCCATCAGATACATTTATGTCATTGCCTGTGTGATTTATTTTTTAACTTCATGTATGTATACCTGTTCAACCCTGCATGTATGCTTTCCTTTGCATTGGAATAGCCTCTTCTCATATTTTCCATGTTCCACCTTGGTGAAGCCAGACTTGGCACCTCCCTCTAAGTACCTAAATATATCGGAAGCTTTTATCATGCGGGAATTTATCACGTAACATTGTATTATAAGTTACACATTCTCAACTCCTTCTTGATATATGTCTTAGACTGTCCGTATATTTTTTCAAGTTTTGATATTTGGAGCAAGATACATTTGAGTAACACAGGGAGTATATTCCTCATGATTTAGGTCTATACTTACTTGATACCTTTCTTGAAGTAGGACAAAAATTTCTTCGACTCATGACTTTGCACCTATGGAAATAGAAAAGAGAATATTGATTATTTCAGGTTTCCAGACGAAACGGAGATTCTGTTTGGACTTAATATTTGTGAATAGTTATTCCATATATCCTATTTCTTTTGGTAAAAATGCCGTTTCCTGATAATTCTTAGTTTAAAATTGGAATATTTCCCGTGTCCTAGTTTTGAAATACCCGAGAAATTTCGTTTTGCCTCGAACAGTGTTAATGAATGTATATTACTTTACGTCATCTGGACTTGTTGCTGTTGAACTAATTGTAATTGATATTGATTGTTTTGGATTAGCCAATGAAAGAAACAAATTAAAGAGACAACACGACTCATCAAATTTGTGGTCGATGTAATTACCTCCCTGTATTGGGTGGCAGCGCCCCCGAGATACTCATCCAGTTCCACGGTGCGGATAGCAGCAGTGCCGGACTCATCCTGTAGACACAAGTGACCAATTGATCGAATGTCAATATAAAATACTGACTATGGTATGTGTAGGTATCATGCGTAAACTTGTATCAACTCCATACATATCATAACATAATTAACACTATTTTAATATGATTAATTGATATATATATAATATAGAAATTCTGATTACGATAATATAAAACGGTAAAAGTATGTTGTTCAGAAAGGGAAAAAATCGTTGAGGTTAACATCGTATTCTTCCTATACTGCAACCTAAACAAAATGTTTAAATTAACCGAAAGACCTTTCCTTTCGGCCCTGGACGAAGTCCACCTCAGATTTGTCCTTATATTTCATAAGAAAATATCCTTAAACTTCCACATTTGTAAGAAAAGACTAATGGACAGCTAAAGACCTTTACCTGAGAGCATTTCTTGCCGAGCCAGAAATGAAGATCATAAGCATAATGGCTTCCGACACCAACGGTCTAGAACAGAATAAAGTGAAATTCAAGTATCAAACATTTTAAGATAAACACATTTCACGAGACCCTCTGGAAGAGATATGGCTGCTACAGAAAAGGGCCGTTTCCGTTTCCGGTGTAAATTATCTTATATATATCTTATCATGTACTGTTTTCCGGAAATAAACAATATACAATACAATATAAATTCATCGAATACAATTCATAATTCTCAAAACCACACATAAAACTACGGGCATTATGAGAATACGGCATACAGCAAACATTTAATACAGTCATAGCATGGAGGTATATACTATGGAAAGCCAATTTGGTACGGTACATACCGATGTCAGATATCCGACATCCGATGCCCGAGACCGTACCAAAACATCCAATACTGAACCCCAAACTTAACTTCCCCATACAATTTCATACCAAAATCCTTTGGCCGATGTCAGTTAACTCGGATGTCGGATGTCGGCCGAAGTTCGGCCGAAGATCTTGAAGTTCAGGATATCCCAGATCTTTATAATTTGCAGAATGATCCGATATCCGAAGCGAGACAAACCGGGAGAAATTCGGTGAAATTCTCTTTTATTCGGACTAAATTCGGACTAAATTCGGACTTCACATATTGGGCCACTGTGTCGCCATTTCCCAATGGATTGGAATACTTTAAAAAGCTCTGTGATGCTGACATGTTCCGGTTCGTTTGGTATACAATACAAGCTTATAGCCTTAATTAACTTGCCTTACAGATGTTAATCAATAATTTAATATATCTATTTCATATTGTAAAATATTCACCTTCTATAATACCTATACTAGCAACGATTGCCAAATGAGGTACAGATAATGATTCAATAATTATATGATTTTAGGACAGTCAAAAAGATATGTTTATTTGATTATGTTTATTTGTGGTTAGACCGAATTTAAAAAAATCTGAATCCCGAATTTCGCCGAAGTTGCTCCGAGGTTGCTCCGAAGTTGCTCCGAAGTTGCTCCGAAGTTGCTCCGGGGTTGCTCCGAAGTTGCTCCGAAGTTGCTCCGAAGTTGCTCCGAAGTTGCTCCGAATCGGATGACCTGAATTTCGGTATGTACCAAATTGGCTTTCCATAATATGCAGAGGGAGTGGAAGCGCTTCCACTCCCTCTGTATACAAGTGTATATACCTCCCTGGTCATAGCAATGTAAGATAACTTGATTATTACAAATTTACCTTCAATACGAGGTATGCATCCCCATTGTAGAATTGTCCAGTTGGCTTAGTTTCTTGCTTGACTGGTTCGAATTGCTGAAATTATGAATCGGTTTTATGTCTGTACATTGCGAGTAAAAGTTAAAAGAACATGCATGCATTGAACCAACTAATACTGATGGCTACATTTCCCGTGGTTCTATAGTACTCAATTCGGACATACCTAGCTAAATTAAACAGTCACCGCACCGTTGCGGGCAAAGCTGGCTGTTTTGAGTGGTTGTTCAGGTGTTCTAATTGGACAAACCTCTAGCCATCTAGTTTTCGGTCACAGTTGTGATTGAAGGTTGTTAGCGCGGTTCTTAATCTTTAGAAAAAAATACTGATTGCCATAAAAAATATTTGTATGCATTAACATGTGCATAGTTATACTAGTAGGTTTTGGCCAAACCCCGTATATAACAATATTGTCCTCACATCAAAGTTCACAACAGACAAATAACCGACACACAATACACAAGACCTATTGAATACATATTGCAACTTCTAGGACAAAACCAGTTCACAACCAACACACAGCACCTTTTTATTCAACGGGGGCTAACAATAAATCAATGCAAGTTAGTTTTTTTCTTCACCTTAGCAGTGGTTATCATTGTAGAGATTGTTAGAAGTAAGTATGGAGCACATTGATAGATACAACATATGGGGCCTTGTACTTGTATTTAATACATTACACTATGAACATTAAAACATTGTAAAGATACCTCGATTCTCCAGACTTCCAGTCCAGGTTGCTGTCCAGCACCAATGAATGCGGGATGATGTTGGTATTCTTCCGCGCTACCGGGTGGAGCTTGGACGACAGCCTCGGGGTATTCGTAATCTTCCATGATGGAATTCCTGTAGGAAATAATTCCCCGTTTTGAAGATCAATAAATAAAACGATTCATCGGTTCAAAAGCTAATCCCTCATCTTCAAGGCAGATTCAAATAAGATTTTATGTGGTTATTTCTTTCCCCTGTAGTTGTAAGCGTAGACACCTTTGCAGCGTTCCCGCATCCATCATTAAATCAGTTTTCATTATTTTTTCCCCATCATTTCTTTCTACTTGTTAGGAATCATTTAAATTAGGTCCTTTTAAACTGTTTGCGTTCGGTGCCATGTAGCAAACCACCGAAAGGTTTCCAGATTACCGAACCTCTCTGGTTGTATATGTAGGCTATAATTATTATATAATATATTATATAATATATATATATATATATTTGTTTGTATTTACCTCAAACCTCTGCTTAACCTCAACCACAAGATGTATGAAATATTGTCTCAATATAGTCTAGGTTAATATTTATGAGTGATTCTCTCTGATCAAGTTAATAATATTAATTCTAATAAGATTTCCGGAAACGTCAGTTTTTATCCAGTCAGACTTGAGAGATTGAGTCCCTCCAAACTGAGGGAAAACCTCTCGCTCCAAAATTGGACCGGAAAAGCCATTAGCGCAGAAGACGTCCAATCACTGAATACCATTCTTATCTGATCTGAGAGGCATGTGAACCCAGACTGTGTCCGGCAGTTTCGTTCACGAATATAAGTTTTGATTGGTGATAATTATGATTAGATTGCCACAAGTCCTGCAGCTCACGTTCCCCAAGAAACGATGGGGAGATAATTAAAGTTAAATAAGTTAAATGAAATCTTAATGACTAACGAGGAAGTGAAATACAGATTTTTTCAGAATTAAACTTCCATGAGATGTCACTCTGAATGTCGAGTCCTTGTAGCCAATGGATTATATTTCATTTTTTTTATTTAAGGCCAATACAATATTTAAATTGTTCACATAAAAAAACGCACTGTCCGCCATGGACTAATTGAGGCGTTGCCTTGTTGATAAAATTAGATTCGATCAAATCTCACTCTCTACTTCATTTACATTGGAAATAATAATCAAGTATCACTTACTACTGAAACTGGCATAATATAGACTGCCTTATTTCATAAAATTTCTTTATTTAACTGGCTTTGTCCAATAAATACCATATAGAACAGAACTAAAACTACCCATCATACCAATCACATGAAATCCACACATATTATATGAACAAATACTAAACTATAAGGCTCTTCCAGAACCATTCATATTACTTCTCAACTATACAACTACAATAAGGTCATACATTCACTCTACAGTTCACACAACTTCTGTCCTGTAAATATTATTTCGCCAAGTCTTTAGCTTTAGCATAAACATATCCAGATCATCCTCCAGTCTTAAGTCTAGCGGCAATTCATTCCATTTAACCTTCCCTGTATAAAAAACACTTCTCATTCTTTCTGTTCTTGGTCTGATAACTTGTAGAACAGAACCTACTCTATTTCTGAGATTTAAAGCTTGCTCTACATGGCCAAAATTTCTTCGTCTTTTGTGTATTAGTTTTAAACATGATACTTCAGCTCTCTCCAAGATAGGAAGGAGTCCTGAACTTTCAGTCAGTTCGACGTTCCTTAACTCTCTGCCTAAGGCTAGACGAAGTGCCCTATTCCAAGTCTTCTGAACTTTCTTCCTCATTCCCACTCCCATATTTAGGAGTAAGAAATTGGAGAATTCCAGCAGAGGGAGGACATAGGTCTTGACCAGCCCCAGGCAGATTTCAGAAGTCATGTACCTTCGTCTCCTACAAATTTCTCTGATCTTCCATTGAGCAGACCGTACCTGTTTACAGAAGTGGTCTTTGAAAGACAGTGATTCACTTATAGTAGTACCAAGATACTTAAAATTTCTCTCTCTACAAACTATAGAGCCAAGGCAAAAAACATTTCCAAAGTTTGTTATTATACCTCGAGATCCAAAGCATTGAATCTACGTTTTTTTTCATTCAGAGTTAGACCATTTCTCCTGCACCCATTCAGTGTACAAATCAATTGCATCCTGTCATTTTCTTGTATCACCTTCGACTGTTACCACTGCATCGTCTGCATACAAAAATAACCTTTCTGGAAAGTTTACAGCACTCAGATCGTTAATAAAAATATTTAAGAGCAGTGGCCCTAACAAGGAACCCTGGGGTACGCCATGTTTAACATCAATTTTGCTAGTGGTGGAATTTTCATGTCTGATGTACTGAGATCTACCTGTGAGAAAATTCTTGAAAAGTCCCATAAAACAATCACCTAGACCAATTTTCGCAGCTTATCAAGAAGCAACAAATGAGGCACAGAATTGAATGCCTTTCTGATATCAAAATATACAGCCACATTCCCTTGTTTGTTTTCAATCGACTGAAAAATTTCTTCTTGAAAGTCAAAGATAGCATCTACTGTCCAGTCCAGGGTTCATCGCCACAGCAGTGATACCGATACTCCCTGCTGCTCTGACCGAACCAATGTACATTATATAAATTAATTTTCACTTCACCACAAATTGCTCAAGTTTCACAGAATAGGGCTCTAGAAGCTAAACTGTACATGGGTTTTTTGTAATTTTGATGTGTGTCTGTGAGGGCTTAGATTGCCTGGACTATACATCATTGGAGGCCTCACTGATGCCACACATAGTTGTGGTTAGGCCGGTCCTTCCACTCGGTCATGTTGATAACCCTTGCTTATCAAAAGCCCGATGCAGGTCCCGAATTTGGCGTTAGGTCCTACACTGTGTCGAGAAACCCTTTTGAAAACCATATTGCCTTGAAAAAATAGTTTTGTTCTTCCAAAAACTCATACAGTCGGTTGTACATCAGTCTCTCAAGAATCTTACTAGTAAATGGTACTAATGTAATTGCTCTGATATTCTCTATGTTCTTGATATCCCCTTGTTTGGGTATTAACACTACTGGGGCAGTTTGATAACGAAATTATATTTGGTAGGGACCAATGCTTACTTATGCACGAAATGTTCGCGAATATAAAAGCAGATCTATATTTTCAATAATATACATGTACGGTATATTAGAATTTGTTTTAAGTTCCTTATGATGATAACGATATAGATTCTCCGATAAACTTGAAAAGAGTAATCAGGAAATCGATGTCTTATCGGATAACCCCTGAACCTAACCAAATTTGGTTCATTCATGGCAAAGACATACTGGTGTCAATGAGGAGAGTCATAAATGATTATACTGCCTCCATTGTAATCAAGGTTACAGCGTTTCACCATGTTCTGCATTCCAAACGACCTCCATGAAGAAACGGATATGAAGTTTCTTTATCTTGTTTGTTATCTCACATCTAGCCTAATGTCGGTATTTAAACAGCACGGTCATGTAGTATCATATATCACCATTGGAGGTATTCAGCAAGGCCGAAGTAATGCAAATCATGTAATGATTATTGGGATTTAATGCCCATGATCGATAGATATTTATCTTCTAAACAATAAATCGTTTGAGTAAAATGATTTTCTTTCAGGACGATGACAAAAAATCTTATCATGTATTCTTGATACTTTATTTATAAAGTTTGTCTGCTCCAGTTGACTATTAATTGGCTAAAAGAATAAAATGACAGAAGCCAACCCAAGGGGTGTTAGTCTTTGCGTGGGCCAAAACGACCAACATTTATCAACTCATGGATTAATCGAGAACAAGCCGGCAGGAGATTATGAGACTAGAATCGGATAGATCAACTAACACCAAATGTAACACCTTCCACCCAAAATAGTTTCCTCATGTACCTCTACGTTGCCGTTCTTTGCAAGAACAATCTATAGGACTTCTATTGTGAATAAAGCCACTTTCGGGTAATGGTAATTTATACCATTCCCTCAACATTATGTCCATGAGTATTTGCAGTACGGTATATAAAGGCTAGAGCCGAATGCCACGCCCAAACGTCTAGTGGTGAATCGCCTGATTAGCATGATCAAACATGGGTAAATTCGTTGCCAATCATATCTAACTACCCAGACATTTAACACCTTGTTGCACAGAACCGTATAGAAAACATGAAAACCCACTTATATTACCGTATATGATACCATTATGAGTTGAAAATTAAAGTTGATTTACCTGAGAATCGGTGAGGACGACTCGGGACCTTCGCTAGAGCCAGATACAGGTACAAGTCCTGGAGAGGACGGACTTTGCCCAGATTAGACTCATCTGGTGATAACACTCAGAGCGTGACGTGAAATCGGACCAATGATAGTACCTGTACAAACTACTCGCTTATCTTTGGAAAGCCACAACATTATGCCCTTTATCATTGGTCAGGGTGGGACAGTCATGTCTGAGTCAATTATTTGGGCTTTGTATGTAGCTGACTCATGAATCTAGGGCGAATGTTTGCAACTGAAGTAGTAGTCCACTTCAGTGTGATAAGGAATAGCCTGTTATATATGGAGGGGGAGGCCTGTCTTATTGATTTTTCTTCCTTCTACATTTTGTTTGTTCAAACTTCAACTACACATTAATAATTCTCTTTAATATCTGGAGAGGAGCTATCTTATTAAAAGAATTCACAACATATAGATTATTGTCTGAACAAATGTCTTATAAAACAAACAGGCACTAATGTTATTAATGGGATTACGTTTATTCAATACGCTCGTGAAGATGCCGATGAAGGTGAAGATGGAAACCTCAACACCACTGTAAAAAATATCTTCGGTACATATTTTAATGTTTCTAAGTAATTAGTTTCACATTTTTAGGCATACGTTATTTATCAGTGGGGGCGGTTTCAATTGCTGTTATACGATAGTTGCGAAAACAAGGTGACTCCATTGTTTTGACCCAATTTCCTATTTTGTGGTGAAACCTCACGGATCATCTAAATAGAAAAATACGTTATCTGTCCCTGACTGATACCAAACCACTATTGGATATTGTATAATACAATATAGCACCATATCTAGCTCAACAGTAAGTCGATTAATGAAGAATTCCACACATCCCACATATAAATAATACGTTGTAACTTGTATCCCTAGAGAAAATTTAGCTTAATGGTAATTGGGCGATCATAAATTTATTGTACGGAAGAAATATCTATATTCTCACATTAGAATTCTTTTCAAGCTGGACTTAACATTTGTACCTCTTCGGTTGAATTACCCCCAACATTATCCAAAATACGATGAGTAGTCATTATCGTCAAGAGCAATCAGAAATCTGGCCATACCACACAATGTCATACTCAATGGAAGAACTCTTGTGGTGAATGGAGGAGTGTTTTAGACATGTAAAGGTTATCATGATTATCTTGATAATTTTCTGCAACGGTGGTCCCTTCATTTAAGTCTTTTCTTATCACTCTTTTTTGATTACTCCTTTTCATATATATTTGTTGAAGGCAAATTTAACAAGAGAACATTGCTTTTATTCACCAGAACTAGCGAGCTATTTAAACTGGCCGGATATTTGCTTTTATACAATCTTTCCTTATATCACTGATTACTCACAGTAAATATGAAATGCGTGGGAAAAAATCACTCGATGAGACAAACCAGACAAGTCATGTAATAAGAGTATTTGGAGTTTATTTTTTTTTACTTCACAATAGTCAATCATTCAAACCGTTATTGGTGCCGGTGTTTTCCATGCTAAGTACAGAGTCTAATATAAGATGGTGACTATGGCAACACAGTGGCTTTCGTTCGTTTAGTGGCTTTTTTGTTCTCTCTTCTTAGCAGACTCCCAACAGCATCAGCAACGTTCTTCAGTTCACACCTAACTTTATATCTGTATCTTTCTTCCTTCCTTACTTACAATTCCTCAGAATACATATACAATGTGTTTTCTTAACAATTTGACTACTACTACTATATACTGTTAGTACACACATTGATAATACCAAGACTTTTGTTATGAAGGATGATCTAGATACCACCATGCATTTATGACTGGCGATAATTCTTTTTTTGTACAAGGATGACACTTATGAGACGTATGAGTGATAAAATGAAGCGGCGGACAATGAGGCATCATGACATGAGAAACACATGAATCCAAAGCGACCTCAGTAAAAATCTGAGGAGCTTCAGCAAATAGAAATGTAGTTCTTTCTCCGAGTAGATTAATTAATAAAAAAAGACTTAAGAAATTAGACTGTGCCTTGAACTACTTTCCTTTCACACTTTATCTCGCAACGATGTTGGGTCCCGTATCTGCACGCTATTTGAACTAAAACGTCTTGCTTCGGATGGAAAGATGGTATGATTAATTCTTAGGTAAAAGAATTCCCATAATAGATCGAAAACATGGAAATATTCATGCTCATGTAAAAAAACAAGAAAGGAATAATGTTCAAAGCACGCCTATTACATAAGATGGAGTGACGGCTTAAATCTTCCCCACGGTGAAACTATTTGGGAACTAACTCTTATAAAGCGTCCTGGTTCATGTGATCATTTTAATCTCCCAACATCAGTTTTGCAAATTCTGCAAAAATAGAAAAAACAGAGAGCCATTGTAGATAGAGCGGTGATGCAACCCAGACAGAAACCAACACACATCCGGAATATAAGGGATTGAGGATCGTGAGTAAAACTTTTAGTAGTTTCTGTTAAAACTGGGGTCAAGTCACCACCACCACGACATCTAGTTTTCCGTATCCTTCCGCTGCTGTCCAGAAAGCAAACGCTCGAACTACACTTTATTGCTCGAAGACCTACCTTGTGTGAAAAAGCAGTCCTGGCAATAAAAGAGCGTTTGCTTTTCAAGGGAAAGGTTAGTGGCAAAAAGGGGTGGAAAGAAAGCTTCTTGTGCATAGGTAACTATGCCCTAAGAAGTATAACAAATATACCTAATCGAGTGAAAGAATGCTATAACCAATGAACATGAAGTAAATTTCGTGGTACCCATGTCTGTCTGTAATTGTGTGTTCTGTGATCTTGGCTAAAGTTAGATAACATACGCACAATTAACAGCATGTGAGGCAAGACTGAGAAAATCGTCTTCGTTAAAAGTCATTTGAGCCAGAAATGGTACAACACACCATTAGAAGTTTACTCATTGTTTTCTCATATATTTTTGAAATTTGAAACTATTTTAATCGGGTGGTAAAAGGTTAAAAGTTGACGGCAGCGGGAGGATAAACACAGTGTAAATAAACAACAATTTAACGGGAAGCCAGGAGAACAAGAGCGTTTCCGCTGTTTACTATTTCAGCCGTTGGGGAACCTTAATTAATCAAATACTGTTTAAGATATTAACTTATTAATTATTCGCAAGACACAATTTATTAGAATGAGCCAACTTTAAATGAAAAAAGATTTATGTTAGGGTTTAGTCGTTTTGTGTTTATCAACACTATTGGGACGGACAGTGGATATGAGTGTTAATCATTTAACGGATTATTGTTTCAAAGAGTCAACGGTGAGCTAGTGTTTAATGTGATTGCCCTTCTTTGATGTTACTACAACGCGGGTGACCTATTTGGTACGTGACAATTAACGACAATAGAATTAACTATTATTATTTAGGTTGATTTTTTTAGAGTAGGAGGCAGGATAGACCAGTTGGCTCGTTCTGGCGGGCTCACACAAAGACGGGGTCATATCCATACGACAACGCGTGCAGAAACGGGAATTATCCGGGGTTATCCAGGGAGGGGATCCACATCATTCTGACGTCATCAACTTACAGAACTCTGCAAAAAAAGACAATATAAGTAGAACCCACTCTTAACGACATGCCGGAAACAGTACCGTGACTACGGACGCTGCCACACATGGCATTTCTTGTTTATGTGGATAGATAACTGTCTCAGTCGAGGACTTAAATTTGTGTGTGGAAAAGAGTGGGAAAAGATGGATCATGAGACCAAACAGAGGAATATGGATGGATTTGAGTCAACAGTGTTCCCACCGAAAGGTATTTCGGAAAGAGATGACAGTCATCTTAGAAGGTTTTATTTCTGGATATGATATTGCAGCCACTACTCGCCGGTGCATAATGTCTTGGAGGAAATTAAACCAGCCAGTAATATTTAAGAGGAGATCAAACCCGAAGATACAATAGTTTGGATATGATCAGATGAAGTAATACATTCTATTTAATGATTGTGAGAGAAAAAGATGTTTTGTGATACATACCGTACGAAATGAATATCAAGTTGCTATTGTATGTTAAGGAAAGACATAAGACCTTATCATGAATGTATTCATAAATGTGCTATAGAATGAAAAAGCAAGGCGGTTTTTACTAGCGATTGAACCGCTTGGAAAGCCAAAGACATTTTCAGAAATGGCAGATAATTAATCTCCACGAACAGAGAGACAACTGGCCTTTTCATAACATCAGCCGCAGCACATGTATTCCTGGTAGACAAGCCCGTTGTGTAAGACCATTTATACAGAGACATTTTAGCTGCTGGTCTCTCGGAGATGTTTCAAGCTCTCACCAATAAGAAGCCACACGACTTGCGATACATATCAGTCATGTTGACAAACAAAAATGTTGTGATGCTCAGCCCTAAAACAGGCTAGTGAACTAATGACAAGGACTTGGGCAAGTGAGAGGAGGTCGATATAATGATAATGTTGAGAAAAGAAAATTCAAAAAGTCACTTAAGAAGGTGCTATTCATAGCCAGACGTCCAGTGGTATTGCGTGCACACTCAGGCGATTTGGTTTTTGTTGGTACTTGGGTTTTTTCTGCCACTTGTGCGCATTGAATGCAGAACCATTGCTCAGGACCATGGCCAGAAAAAGTCTAGTCAAATGACAGTCATGACTCGATGAAAGTAAAAGCCAGGATGAGGAGAAAGGGTAAAGAGCTGGGATATGAAAATATTTATCTGACAGTATTCACCCGCCATGCAGACGTCCAGATTTCCCGCCAATGATATGGCATTGTGCGATTTTACTGATAAATATGTAGCTGCAGCAGCCGGGATCGTATTTGTTCCTCACTCGCAACAAAAAGGGACAAAATTTCAAAATATCAGCTCTCCAATGGGTGCGGAATTGTAAGCGAGTATATGATGGGCAACCATCGTTCTGGGAGTAAATCCAATTCGAATGAGTATTCTCAGCCAAAAAAATGACTCAAGAAGGGCGCTCTCTAACAGGGCGGATATGTCCAAGTTATCTATCCACCACCAGGAATCATGCACATGCTCCATGCGATCGGAACTAGATCATGCAACCAAAAGCACGTGACAACAGAAAGGCAGAGGCATATTATTCGTAAGACAAGAACTCAACAATATATTGGAGGTTGGACGTATACATTGACATTGGCATATCATAAAATAGCTGCTGACGTATAGATTGATTATTGATAATCAGTTGTTGAGGCCTAAACATTAATTATTTAAATATCACAACCTCCATGCACACGCAACTTTGTTTATGCTTGTATCAACGACATCTCTAATTTCTTTTTCGAAGTATTTTGCCAATTACTTGAGGACGGTCATAATTTCCACAGAAATTCACAAGAAAGTTGAAATCGATTTGAATAGCAATACTTTTAGTCTGCTTATAAATGCGCGTGTTATTTATTATTTTCAAGAACAACTTATATCCATTCATGTTATCTGCTCATGTATGGCACATTTGAGTTGACAGGACGTCACGTTTCTATCATTTTCTCATGCATATGTATATATGTTGGCCAAAGAGGCATGCTGGGATATTGGTTTTTGTGTAACGTACCGTCATAATCTACCCAACCGGAACCATCAGTATCTACATCCATGATCATGTCGTCGATGTCATCTTCTGTTAGGTCATCACCAAGACTCTTGAGGATCCATCTTTAAAAATAAGACGTGTTAATATCACTGTGTTATTATAATTTATATAACAAATGTTATATATTATATATAATATATGTATACAGTACATATGGGATATAATATATACTCACACGAGCCTGGAGGGGTGACATCAATAATCATGTATTAGAACATAATTGACAGAATCTATAATATTATCACAAAAGGAACGGTGCCCCCTGCTTCTTTGAGTGCAATAATCAACACATTTAACTACTTAATGACGATCTTCAACTATAGATATACCCCGCTCCCCCCGGTTGTATCTCCTTACCTGAGCTCGTTCACGTTGACCTCACCCTTCTTTTCCTTGTCAAGGACACGGAAGATTTCTTTCAACTCCCTCTCGTCATCATCCTCCTGGATCTTGACGCTGACGAGGTTCTTGAATTCATCGAAGTCGATGTAGCCGGTACCTAAATGAGAATGGCAGACCCATTTGTCAATATTTCGAGAGTGAGAGGTTTGTTCTTCGTTTAATAAGTGAGCACTACTTATCTACATTGACATAGATGAAGATTAAAAAGCAGGTGAAGATGAAGATGGAATTCCTACCCTCTGTGTCGATCTCATCCTCCATCTTCTCGAGCCAATCAGACTTGATGTTGTGTCCGAGCTTCTTCATGGCGGGGGAAATATCTCCGACCTTGATCTTTCCCTCATCACGCTTGTCCAAGGACTGGAATGCCTCCTGGGTGGCTGGAATAAACCACAATAAGTATGAATTCACGAAGTAAGAATTCCCATCTGGTCTCCTCTTGTTTGATATGTGGGACGTGTATAGTGTACTGCTAGTGATATTAATTGTTTGATATCCAAACAATGTTGACCCACACAGTCAAATCAATTATCAATAATTTACGATCAGTTATAATTTCAATCAGAGTAATGATGATAAATTCTTTCCCATTCTTTCGTGGTGCATAGTATACATACCACATACACTATTTCCTATCATGATATTATAATAATATCATTATTATTTTTGTTATTGATTTATATCTAATAACGAAGAATATTGACTCGACTTGATAATCCTTGCTACGCCTGTTGTGGATAGAATCGTTAATGGTTGGCTATCAGGCATTTTAAGTTGAAGACGTTTTAATATTAACTATTATCCAACATTGGACCAGTGGATTTCGAAAATAATCTTTCGTATGATAATTCCTTCAGGGCTTTTAAAAAACTTTCGAACCATACATGAATGAAGTGAGAATGGCCCTATTTTCTTTTTTTAAACCTTTTCATTCAGTGTCAATCAATATAGTATTATTTGGTAACCTTGATTTATAGCAGCATTCTGCTTCAACGTACACAGGTTTCATCAACATACGAGGATATTGAATCGGGCAAAGGTTTAGCTGTTGTTGATAGATCGGAAATGCTCGGCTTATCCCGACCATGGCCGAGGTGTCAGATTAGCAAGCACTGGAATAAAATGCGGTATGTGAGCTACTTGGCCGAGGCTGTAGTTAGCGCCCATCAGCCCAGCCCTGCCGCTACCAATGTGTACTGCCTCTGGCTCGGAGCAGGAGCAGGAGCAGGAGCAGGAGCAGGAGGCGTTAGCTGCTCAGCCAACATACGAGCCACTCGTCCAGTTGCGCTCCTTAAAAGGCGAGCAAACTTAGGCTGGACTGGCTCCATCCCCGCCAGCCACACTGGCAAGTCGTATCAGTGCAGGTCAATGCTCTGTAAAGATGATCCGAATAGACATATCCTTAATCTAATCCCCTACCGCATTGATATTTGTTATGGACGTATCAACTGACTGAGCGATCCTTACGTAATGGGATCGTTAAGAATATATGTGCATATATAGGGTATTTTTTTTAGGTTGATTACACTGATATAGTCTAGAGAGTATAATGTAGCTGGTCTATTTTAGGATGCAGTTCGGAGGAGAACAAATACCACACCCATGTTTTCCCAGAAGATGGCAATTCATATACATAATATATATATACCTTGATCTCATAAAAAGGGAATGTCAACTTTTGATGAATCCAGTCCGAAGTTTAGAATTAAAATATAGTTCATATCTCACTTCAGTCACGATGTGGAATAGGTAACATCAATATAATCAATCATTAAATGACTATCCTTGAATTTTTTTTAGTGAAACAACGTTTGACACTTTGAGCCGACCAATGATCCAAATATCGTGGGTGGATTGATAAAGTGTTTTCAAATAAATAATAATGTGAGCCAGTACACCCCTCATTCATACAGCAGCGCTTTAGTGTATGAATAGACATTGCAGGCAAAAATAAACAATCTTTATCTGAGTGGTTGTTATGGCAACCCAGATGGGAACGGTATATACTTCGTCCTTGTTGGTTTTCCCAAGAGCGCAGACGTGTGGGTTTAGGATTGGCTAATATATTGTATAGGTATTCCCTGGTCCATACCGTTCATACTCGCTAACTAACACATACATCTTGCAAGACCTTTTTAATGGTGCATTGCTTCGGAAAAAAACATATATGTCCGTCAGGTATCATGGGTTCAGAGTCAAGGTAAAACCAAATAATAAGCACAGCAGTTTGTTCGTACAAAACGTCAACTACGGCTTCCAAGGCTGTTAATACGGACAAGGTTCCACTGCTGGATCTCATTCTCAACTATATTATCTACACTTAGATGGGCTGGAGTTATTCCAAAATTTTTCCACTGGCACTCGTCTTGGCTTAGCTTCTTTCATGCACTTCTAGGATGTAGGCTTTTCCTACCTAGGGCGCACCGGAGTAAAAATTATACATGGAACACTCATAGCCATCCACACGTCCCAAGACTGATTCCCACGATTGCTCCAAAGGTTATCGGTATATTCTCCGGTGGGAAATAATATTTCCAAGGGTTTGGATTCTTACCTTTGATCTGGACCTCTGTTAATGTCTGGAAATTTAAAAGAGGAATGGCGTAAGAAAACTAAAGTGTACATTGCCTCATAAATTCAGAACAAAATAAAGTAGAATGGAAAAGAAACAAGATTGCTGTTGTATTTTCGCCAGATTTTTAGCGTTTTTTGTATGCCTTTGAACTTCTAACGTATATAATCAGTTTCCGGATAAATCTTATGTGCCCATCTCTCCAATTTCTCGTCAAATACTACCCTAGAATTATCTAACCATTTTTGTATTCTCTCCACTTGAGGAGGACTTAATGAAAATATAAATTTGTAAGAAGTGAACAATTTTCAGGAGCTCTAGAAAGCGTGACTTACCGCCATGGTGACTGTATGTTGTTACCTCAAGAAATCCTGCCCAGCAAGAGAGACGGAGGAGACTGGGCTGGCCAAGTACTGTTCTCCTTCACCGCGAAATAACTCTGACTCAGCTCGAGTTACTTTTCACCAATGCCATGCGCAGAGCTCCTCAAACACCCTCTGCGCATGTGCTATGCTCTGCAGCCACTCTCAAAATAGCTCCGAGTACTTCCAATAATATAGACTTGGATTAATACACCATCTTTGATATATCTATTGTCTAGTATTATCACTTAAGCCTCAACATTCTTTTAAATTATCAAACGAGACGATGCTATGCTTTTTTCTTAAAATATAACAGATTATTACAAATATCTGTTTCCGATCATAGCAGTTCAAAT
The DNA here is from genome assembly GCA_942159475.1 of Sthenelais limicola. Classification (NCBI taxonomy): domain Eukaryota; kingdom Metazoa; phylum Annelida; class Polychaeta; order Phyllodocida; family Sigalionidae; genus Sthenelais; species Sthenelais limicola. The sequence goes on along the minus strand of OW804096.1, from coordinate 105,593,146 downwards.
TTTGAATAGTTATTCTAGGCTGGTGGCAAATCTTTATTCTAGGGAGCGAATGCTGCTGAACTTGCAAACCCGAGGGCGCTGTAGGTATCCCAAATGCTAGGGTAACCTCAGTTTAAAACAACTTTCAGTGCCAGTGCCGTGGATTCGGTTGTTGACTAGATTCTCCTGCACCCTTCGATAGAATATCAGGGATAAACACATTTGAAAAGAGTATTAATTAACTTTTGCGAATACACATGTAAATAGACCGAGGCTCACAAAGTCAATTATCATAGTACTTTAACCCGGCACTAGACTGATTTACAAGGAAAGCTTAATCTTATTTATCAAGCGCGTGCCCCTCTGTATCCATTTACACGAAGGCCAAAATAGCCATGCACTGATGCAGTGCCTTGCGTTACCCCTGCCTATATTTCCACTACTGTACAACAGGATCTATAGCCTATACTCGGACTACACCTGCGTGAAGCTCATGATTTACTCTAGCCTCAACTATATCTAGACTGCTTGAAGGGTAATGCAGACCTAAAAACCCTGACCTTCTACATAAGTGTAAAGCCATGCCGATATGAGCTTTATGATATGTTGTTAATGCAGCTATCCTTTTTACAACTCACTAGTCATTTAGTGAGATTTTCAATATTGGATTGGATTTAGAAATAATGTAGATTGAGGAATGAATAAATGATTATTCTAGTATAGTTCAGTAAAACGAACTCTTCACAAGACAGATTTAGACTAGGTTATTTTTTGGTAATTGTTCGGCGTAATACATGTTATAGAGGCTGTGAACAGGAAGGCGTTCAGCGCTGCAGATTTCTTAGGTATAAGTTTATACTATAACGAATGTTAAAAGTATCTTCGCTGGTAAGAAACAGGTGTATGACAGTCTCTCATCGGCTAAGAGCAGTTAGGAAATCTTTTTTCCAACAAAAGCGGATGTATTAGTGCTATCCTAGAGGAATAGGAACGCTAAGTTGCTATGGAGTTAAAATAGTTTAAATGGTGTAGTACTATCAAGTGGTAATGGAAGAATAATTATGTGCAGTGAAAAAAAGGAAATAGCCTCTATCTTTTAGGATATGAATTCATCCAGAGGTCGTAGCATTATCATTGGACGCATAAAGATTGATAAGAATTTACATTGAATATGCATCTACATGTTATCATATAGACACCATTAAGCATTGTTGTATTTAAATACAAGAATAACCTTGTATTTATCCTGAGCTCTCTGAGTTCTGGTGTTCATAGTACTCTGCTGGAACCAGCGTTTCCCTTTTGACAGGGCCACACCATAATCTTCTAGTGCCTATAGTAGTGGTTCAAATGCGCCCTCCAACCCCGTTGGATAAAAATAAACGGTCCTGTGACTGTTAAGATTGTCGTTTTGAGTTGTTGTTGAGGTGTTGAGAGGGGCGATTAACCCCTTAAACACTAATTGGTCACACCTCCAGCACTATTTGGTCACTGTGTTGTAATCGAAGCTTGTTACGGTTGTTCTTTTAAAAAAAAAACCAAAACAACCCCGATTGCTATAAAAATTAATTTTATCAATTAAACGGAACATAATTCTGCCGGTAGCTTTTGGTCAAACCCCGTGTATTTTCCCTACGTCAAATTTCGCAACCAATACACACCCAATACACAACACGTATTTTACATAGCAATACAATGCAAACACAGCCAGTAGGCCTACACAATCAAGGCGGCGCAAAGTCATCTTTAACAAACCCTTTAGACGGAACATGGCGGGTGTATACTTATATTTCTCTTTTCGTTAATCATGATTTAGTAGGTAAAGTTATTGTTATTATCATGACAGTCGAAACGGAAAAGGTAGCGCCAGGAGCATGATTTCAAGTGACATCTAAACTAAATTGATCTAGAAATAATTAATGACAATACAGATAGAATGACCAAGCGAGTTCGGATTTCCGAGTGAGCATGTCCCAAATGCTTCCTGTCCCCACGCAAGGGGGATAAACAAACACACGTTGTAGTGGTACCGCTGTATTAACGCATAGGGCTAGTGAGGTGCAGGTCTTCTCTCCCGGCGTTTTTTATTGTTTAATCACCCTTTTCTTTTAGATATTGAGTTCATGCACCATGGATACTATAACATACATCAACTGGGTTGCTGATTTGGTATTCAAAGATTAGCACATACTTACATCAGATGTAATGTTTTACAGCAACTGTGGGTGCAATCTCAGAGATCTGTTTATGTACTTAGCCGAGAGGTCACCAGATTATATCATGGGCTAGGCATGTTACATTAATTAACCCAATATCCACTGCATGTTTTTGAATTATTATCACCTAATGTTTCTGAACAATCGCACAACATACTTCAGTATGTACAGTTGAGTAAGTAGAGAAACTGAGTATACATATAGTTTTAAAGACATAAAGTTAACCCAATTTTTCTTGCCATCTATCTATCAAATTCTATCCAAGCAGGCACAGACAATTTTCATCTTTAAATGTCAGAGTTGTTAACAATTAGATTACAAAGACATAAACACCTTAAAATTTATTCTTGAACCCTGTATAACCATAATTTTCTGGCTGCCATTGACTTCATTTCATAATGAAATATATGCGGTAATGATGCATAGCTAATATAATCTATATCAATGATAGTTCTGAGTTCTTAGTACGGTAATATTTTCCTGTTCATTTCTTCCCTATGATATCATTAATTCTAACTCAATGTGTACTAAACATACACATCTATAATGATGTCTATAATATGTAGGTCAGTTTTAGGATTACATTAATTAGTAGGATTAAAACCATGTGTCGGGAAGTTTTGATTCTAAGTTGGGAGGTAAACTTTTCTGTTTACCAGCCCACAAGACCCCCTTTTTTTCCATTTTCGCACAGTCCTCCAATAAATAAATGTTTCTTATCAAAAGTATCAGATATTTTGTTGTCAGAAAGGATAATATACCAGAGTTGTTTACACATGTACAACTCGGCATATACGTATGCCTGTGGTATACACTGCTATGAAGCCCTCAGCGGTTGTGTTTATTATGGAAGACCATTTACTATGGAAGACCATTTACCCATCAACCGATGTCAAATATCCGAATCGGATGCCGAAATCCGATGCCCGAGACCGTACCGAACCGATCCGAACCGAATTCCGAACCGATAGCGAACCCCGAACTTAACTTCCCTATACTATTTCATACCGAAATCCTTTGGCTGACGTCAGTTAACTCTGATGTCGGAGGTTGGATGTCGGCCGAAGTTCGGCCGAAATTCGGGAAGTTCCGACCTTTATAATTTGCCGAATTAGGGCCGAACCTAACCGAGCCGAACCGATATTTAATAAATTCGGGAGAAATTCGGTAAATTCTCTCTTTTATTCGGCCGAATTCGACCAAATTTTGTCCGAATTCGGACTAACTTCGGACTAACTTCGGACTTCACATATTGGGCCACTGTGTCGCCATTTCCCAACGGATTGGAATACTTGAAAAAGCTCTGTAATGCTGACATGTTCCCGGTTCGTTTGGTATACAATACAAGTTCATAGCCTTAATTAACTTGCCTGTACAGACGTTAATTACTAATTTAATATATATTTTCATATTGTAAAATATTCACCTTATATAATCCTTACTAGCAACGATTGCCAAATGAGGTACAGATAATGATTCATTAATTATATGATTTTATGCCAGTCAAATAGATATCTTCAGGTATTTAATACATTTTAAATTTTGGAAAAAGCTCAAATAGTTTTCGAGTAATGAGCATAAGTATTACGACATAATTTTAGACATTATTTAGCTACTGCCATTAGCATTACCATTACTGAATGGTTATTTTGCTGTAACTTTTCTTCTAGTTGGAATATTTTCACAAACTAAAGAGTGTTATGACCCTTATATAAAGACTTATCAGGTACACACATAATTACAAATATTACCATTGACTATAATTTTAGACATTATTTAGGCAGATAAGTTATACCTGAGTATAATGAGTAATGAGCGGCACTATGTGTAGAAAGACAGAGAGAGAGAGAGAGAGAGAGAGAGAGGAAAACAGAGACTTGTTATGTATATATGTGTTATGTATACTGTATGTTATGTATACTGTATATTATGTATACTATATGTTAGTTATATATGGTATGCGGTATATATACAAGTATGGATGGATGATATATTGTATGCATATTATGGTGTATGTGGCCAATTCCACCAATTTGACAACATTTGGTCTCCTACTGTCATAATCATTTTATATCATTTTCTGAGTTATAAAGCATAGCAAACAACTCTCACCGAAAAGAAACAATTCGGAAAAATTGTCTTTTTTTTCGGTTCGGTTCGGGCATCAGATTTCGGCATCCGATTAGGATATTTGACATCGGTTGATGGGTAAAAGGTCTTCCATAGTTTATCCCCCTCACACAGTGGTCAGCGCTGCGCGCACGGAAATCCGAACTCGCTTGTATAGGCTTTGGATGGCATTTTGGAGTCCAGTGAGTGGCAGCTGCTAGTCGGCGCCTTGCGAATGTAAATTTAGACATGTTTAGGCCGTTTTTGTATTTATTGTTGGCACAGGTTAAAGCATTATATGGATATTTTTTTTTTTTGTTTTTACAAAAGACTTTATTTACTGTAACCTGCCGTCTGGGCTTCTACAATTCTAAAGACATATATGGATAATATGGTAGTTAGGGAAAAATAAAACTTCAGCCTTTCAGCACCTCAATATACTCTGTGATACCTTCGGCTACACGCCGCCATATTTTTTTTTCCTCCTCACTATTTTTCTTAAAATCGAAGGCATATATAACAACATTACATCTCATACGAAGTTCATACATTGCAGTCAAAATATCAATGTTACCCTTGGCAAACAACTTCTGTCTGTATATAAATGATTTTACCTGGAGAATAATCCAGTTTATTATTTTGGAACTTAAATTCGTGATATCGATTCCAAAAATAATCTCAATAGGTCTTATGACTATATATCTTCCTTTTCGATTAAATATTATTTTACCACTGCTGTCAGTATTTAAATAGCCACATTCATAGATCCACTTAAGGATGTTTTGCCATAGCTCTTTTGTTCTCTTGCATGTTACTAAAAAGTGAATTAAATCATCTTTTTTCTTACAGTAGGAGCATGTGTCAGTTTTTATCACATCAATTTGTTTCAAATATACATTGCAAGTTAGCACGCCATGTAAGATTTTGTACTGAAAAACATGAATTCTTGCCTCCGTAGAGACCTTATAAGGCGTGGAGAAAATATCATCCCATTGGATCTTATCATATTCTTCTTTAGACAATTCTAACCTTTGTTGCCATTTCTGTAATTTTTGCCATTTTGGTTTTAATTTGGTTAGTAGCTGGTTATAAACACTCTTTGCTGTACATTCGACAATGTTTAACTCCTTTCCTGCAATTTCAAAGACCACAGAATTTCTTAGAGTATAATTTCTCTCCCTTTTTATACAATTAATCCATTCTTTCGGAATTGCTTTCTTTAACATTTGTCTAGAAAAGCATGAGGGTCTAAATTCGAAATTAGATGCTAGTTCATTTGTAGACATCATACTACCATTTTCATTGAAAATATCTCCAATGACAGTAATTCCCTTTTGCTTCCACTCTGACCAATACAACATCTGGCCTTTGTCTTTTATATATCTATTAGCCCAGATTCTTTCTCCAAGAATTTGTTCGATACTCTCTGGCTTTAGTTTAAAATAATATTTATTCCATATTTCGAATAGTTCTTTGTAGAATTTATTAATCGCGATTGTAGGTTTGAATCTACACAAGAATATCTCATCTATATCTCTTTGGTGAAAAGCTTCTAAGACTTTAAACCACGATTTATTTCTATTCAAAAGAATTCTTCTAACCCACATTATTCTATTTGTTTGATATATTTCTCTGATTAGTCTGAGATTTAAGCCACCTTTCCCTGCTTTTTGAGCTAGGAAGTTTACACCTATGCTGTGATGGTCACTGTTGTATACAAATTTAAGTACAACTTTCTCTATCTCCTTTAACAATGTTTCATTAAAGTGGATACACGATAAAGCATGTTGAAACACCGGCAACAAAAAGACATTACAAATTAGTATTCTGCCCTTTATAGTTAAGAAGCGATTTTTCCATGCATTGATGGTTTCTTTTATCTTGTTCAACAGCTCCGAGCTGTTGATTTTGAACATTTCATCTTCATTTCTTGGATTTAAGAGATTAATTCCAAGTATTTTCATTTGGTTAGTCCAATCGACACTGAGAAGAGTACGGTTTGTTATTGTGATATTTCCAATTATGAATCCCTTTGATTTACTTGGATTTAGCGATAGACCAGATGCTAAGGAGAATTTTTCAATAACTCTTACCGCCTGTACTAGGGAAAATTCATCTTTGACCAATAAAGTCAGATCGTCGGCAAATTGTACCAGTTTTGTTTCAATATTTGCATATTTTATACCTATTATATTCTCATTTCTTCTGATTTGTTCTGATAACTTTTCAGCGACAACTATAAAGAGGATAGAAGATATGGGATCTCCTTGTTTTACTCCTTTCTCTACATTAAACCATCTCGACGAAAAGCCATTGTTCATAAAGGTTGCTTTTGAGCCTTTTAATAAAGTTTTAACCCAAGAAATAAACATAGAATCGATACAGTGAGCTTTTAAAGCTTTTTCTATGAATGTCCAATCAATGGAATCATAAGCTTTGGAGAAATCGACCGAGGTAATTAGCCCCGATTCATCGCCATTCTCTAACCAAGAATGAATATCATCTATTTTTCGTATAACAGACCCGATAAAACGACCCTTAATAAAACCAAATTGATCATCATCAATGATATTCGGAATAAAAAAGGCTAATCTGTTGGCTATTACTTTAGAAATAATTTTATAATCGACATTCAAAAGAGTGATTGGCCTCCAGTTTTTTAAATACGATAAATCATTGTCTTTTTTAGGAATAACACTAATTAGACCTCTTTTCTGATTTTCTGTCATTTCTTCTTCAACTAGACATGTTTCAAGCATAGACATAAATAGATCTTTAATACAATACCAGAAAAATTGATAGAATTCAGCTCCAAATCCGTCACAACCCGGGGATTTGTGCTTTTTGAAGCTTTTTACCACCTTTTCAACCTCATCATAAGTAATTTCTCTACACAGTAGGCTGTTGTCACTTTCATCTAGACAATTATAATGATCAGGATTTACAAACTCATTCATAACATTAACATCGGTAAAGCCTTTGCTGTACAAGTTAGCATAGAATCTCTGTCCTTCGTTAATTATGTCATCTTTTTTGTTTTTTAATTCTCCATCAACATTTAAAACATTGATAACTCTTTTCTCTGATTTGTACTTCTCTAGGGAGCAAAAATACCGTGTAGGTTTTTCGCCCTCTGTCGCCCATCTTGCCTTGGACCTTAGCAGGGCACCTTCAGCTTTTTCAAGATCATATTCTCTAATTTTTTGTAGAGTTTTATTTCTTAAACTTACTTCTTCTAAGTTCATTCTACGTTTTGAATCAAGTGCTACCAAAATTCTTCTGTTCTCTTCATTTTGACTTCTCTTTTTCTTTGATCTTTCGCTGCACATTTTTATATGGATATTTTGTTTCTCCTGCCTTTCCCATCACCACAACTCATCAAACCCACCCGCCCTACCTGTCGCGTAGAATGACATAGCATCTACGCGACCTAGAGATAAAAAAAATAACATAAAGAATTGACCGAGGTTCGAACCACCTACCCTCTCCTCTACAGTCCAGTGCGCTAACCAATGAGCTACGGTATCGGTAGTAGCAGAGAGGTTGAACTTTGCTAGTGATATGAGTAGGGCCAAACCATGCGTAGTGGTGGAAAGTGGCCGAAATCGTTGATTCTACAGCTCTGTTGACAACGGCCTTACATGAGCAGTAGTATTATAGGAAGGGGATGAGGATTCCTGGACTGGAATTGTTCATCACATGGGTTTTTTAAAAGTTAGATGCAATAAACCGGCAACCTGTCTCCTCTCAACCTTGTCCCGACCCTGTGGGTCTCGGGCGCCTGCGCATGCTCTCAGGAGAGTTCCCGAGACGGTAACTAGTGCTGCCATCTTTTGGGCGCTTTTGGTCCAGAGGGTATGATGGCAAGGTCGGCGCTGGGGGCGCAATTTTGATGGGAACGACGGGGAAGTCTTGGGTTATTTACTACATAAATATAGATTGTTTTTGTCGATTAACACTATCAAGACCCTACCTGCTTCCCTCCCTCCTATGGCGTCTGCCGACGCATCCAAATCGTTTCATTTTTTTGCTTTAATCCTGTGGACCACATCCCCGATCATGGCCATGACACGGTGATGTGGATTCCCTGTTTATAACTGTTTGGGTGGTGCTGCTGGTGGCGCTACCTCGTGGGAGGGTCAGAAAACATTCTCCGAGTTCTGACTTCCGGTTAGTTTACCACATTGCCACAAGGTGTAAGTGCGACCACCATAGAGACAGATCGAGCATGGAGCAATGGCAACACTGATCTATAGAGCCCTAGAGGCGTCAACGCAAGAGGTCTGTAACGCCGTAATTATACCAGTAATACCTAAAAAATCTTGGTCCAATCTCTCCCTAAGGCTCTAACTTAGGCACTCATGTAACTTGTTGGTATTGGACAATGAGAAATAGAGTGGGTTCCCCGATTATGGAGGAAGTTGTAGAGTACAAATGTATTCGCCGATGGCGGAATGTGGTGATGCTTCTTGCTTGGGTTTTATGCAAGCATAATTAATTAATTATGCCATTGCCGCCGATTGGTCAAGGCAGTACATTAATTGATCTGGACGTACACACTTTTATCGCCCCAACAGCAAGACAAACGTAAAGACCACCGAATCAATGTGACACCTCACTTCTTATTGACTGTGTAGGTTTATTGTTGTGGTTCGTAATTGATATTGATAATTGATATTTGAACAAGAATACAGAGGCTCGTTTTAAATTTTAATGAAATGACAACATCGCCACTTTATACTTGCACTCTTTTCTAGATTAAATCATAATGGCTAGCCAACGCCATTACATTTTCTTGTTGTTACACTACATAAACTATGGGATTTATGTTTTCTTTCTACTCTTTCTTTCCTTTGGGTACAAAAATAACATGTACAATCTTTTAATTTGCTATACATTCTTTTAGTAATGGTGTAGAAGAAACGCATCACACAATTTTATAGATTTAATTAGCGGATGCATAACTAATTCATTCATAAACTTGTTTCAGTTGCTAACCTGCGGTGCAATGTAATCATACATGCATGCATACAGGATTCTCATACAAAATTTAGTACCGAGATTTGTAAATTTTAATATACGGTTGCTCATGCAGAGGAGAAGTATAATTACACTGGCATTAAACATTCCTACACAAACGTGCATGAATGCATTTTCTACATGCACGATACGGTACATATATAGTGTAATGTATGGTTCTACTTATTGGGTCATATTTGACAAAGAAAGCGGTTTTTTTTTACACATTACACGGTGTAAATATGTATGCATGTACACATGTGTCTATATGTTTATTGGCTCAAATGTCGATCTGCAACGTTGGATCTTCAATATTGGAGCGTGCGCCTTTCTGAACCATTGCCACCAGTGTGGCTAATCCAACTAGGAACTGTTCAACTAATTTCCCGAAACTTAGCATCTAATTTGTGAAATTCATCTTAACAACTCCTCGAAATTTTTCCTATATGGAGCAAATTCATCGATGGAGAATGTACTCCCTCGTTTCCACGAAGCTGGTTTATTTATCACATGGAACCAGTGATGGTTGGTGTAGGAAAGTTTCGTAGGTCTATTCAAATAGAACCGCCCGTCGAGCTCAGCGCACAGACTTCTGTATTCAGGAATCGCATTCTTCTTATTCAGTTTTATTCTGCTGCAGGCAGACCTTAGACCTGCAGTTAAAGCTGGGTCAAATGTTGGGAGGAAATGCTTAGGTTCAATCACACTTATGTCCAAACCCTTGAGTATTTTCCCTTTCTTCAGCCGTTGCTTGAACTTTTGAAATACATCATCCAGAAAGAAAGGTCCAGTCATACGAATAACGTCTCCTCCTTCAATATATGGTGTTAATGATTTGTACACCTTTTGAAAAAATGGATGCCCTGCTTGACATGCCATAAATGTGGTCATGACCACGGGCGTATTTCTCTTATATAAGAAGAAGGTATGCTCGTAATTCTCGAGAGTAAGAATACATGAATTGTTTTGTATCCAAACATCCAGAGGACGCAATAGTTCTAAATCCAGATCTGCATATACTCCACCGAAATGGTAAAGCACAAAATAGCGTATGATATCAGCTTTGTAGACGGATCCAGCATAAGAGTTGTACAGTTTTAGATAGGATGGATAATATTTGGCAATAAATCGCACTGCGTCCCTCTCCGTCCAAAACCAGTATTCCCAGTCAGGTTGGATGTGCAACCATGAAGACATCCATTGCCTGAACACAACAGGCACATGTGAAGTATCCCAAGTTTGATGGAGTATCCGAGGAATCTTCTGTTCCTGTCGAGTGTGACCGGGTTCTTTATGATTTGGTCTTTCACTCTCAGCACTTAACGTCAAATTCACATGTATCCATTTAGATTCGAATCCACGCGTTGTCATCTGCTCCATCTGCGGCTCAACGGCTGACGGGGTTGTACTGATATAGTAGCTGAAATATATAAAAAAGAACACAAAACCCCATCTCAAAATACAAACTTTTGTCGATCTTCGCGAACGTGTCACAATCATTGTGTTTGATGGCCTTATAGTAAAGTGTCAGCAGCAGCACGATCGCTTGAATATTTAACTGACCTCGATTTATCCATAGCCAGCAGAGCGCATCAACCACCCGTCAATATCTGTTATAAAAAATAAATATTCACAAGTAGCAAAGAGCCAGCGTAACGTTCCATCATAAATGATTCACTATAGCCATTAAGCATTCATACCAGGCCTGGCACACCGAATTGTCATATCTGTCTTATTTATATATATATAAAGATTTTTATTCCGACTTTGTCTGCACATACAATTTATAATAACATCATACATAGCAATAACAATCATCTGGAATCGGGCTTTAATGTACATCTGCAATGAGGTCTTCCAGACTGCCCAAACAAATAAAACAAGGTGCGAAATTTATAATGCTTTTTTAAAATATCTGTCCGTAGATTAACGATTAACGTTATCACTATTAAAGTTCATGTTATTACTCCCTGCTATAGAGAATATCGCTGTTGCCTTGTAATTCGGAGTCTTGTCTTGTATCGATGGTTCTTCTCCGTTTGATGCGATATTTTGTTTAGTCTATATATTATATAGTCCGTCATTGTATACGAGATTAATAAGATTCTTGCGTTCTATTACAAGAGTTACCATCATTATTATTTCTGATTCCTTTCGATTTAATCACAGAGTCTTTATAATTTTTCTTTACAGTTAAGGAATACTATCACTATGAGCCTAGCGACTAATGACATTAATTATCATCAAAACTCTAAGAACAATACTTTCTTTGAAACATTACAGTGCGGTATCACGAGGTTGTATCTCGTTTAAATTCAATATTCAACAACACTTAATAATAAATAACAGTTCCTACTTTAATAATTGTAGGAAATCATATATTGATAACACTACGACATAGTACTCGGATTGACTAAAAAGTCAATGTGGGGCCCCCTAACTGATAAACATCGTTATATCGATCTTAACTTTTTCTGTGCATTACATTCCACAGATATTTCCCCCTATATAAGAGTGTCCCCTTGCAATGAATTCTCGGAAATACAGTGCTCCGTATTAACACATGATTTGAGAAACGGATCAAACTCCAACTGGTATTGATGTTTTAAATACCGTTTGAAGTCCTTCCTTGTTCCAATCAACTGTGTTTTTGGTTCTAGCCTATTCCACAGGGTTGGAATGCTATATAGGAAAGACCTTTGTCTGGGTGTGAAATGGGATTGCCGACAACATTTTGCACATGTAAACGTTGATAATGATATAATGGGAGCCAATCCATTAAATATTAAATATCGCTAGTCTGAAGTCAGATTATATAAAATTGCAAATCCGACACTCCGGAGCCCGAACTGTTGCATCCCCCCCCCTCTCTCTCTCCCGCCCAACCCCCAACCAACTCTCATTATCATTGCTTTTCACCAATTTGACCCATTATTTAATTTACTCTGATCGCCCCCATGTTGGCGTTCTCTACCCCCACCCCAACCCCTCCGACACGGATACACTCATGGTTCTCAGTTTCTGTCTGCGTCTTTGGAAACTGGTGGCACCATCACTTGGAATTGGAAAGCATCTTTCCCGGTCATAATTGGCCTTTTTATGTAACAACTTCGCTCCCAGCCTCAAGGAAAACCATGATAAACGGTGATTGACGGGCAAGCACTTTTTGAAGACAAAAATGAAATTCCAATGGAAGACCCCGTAGCGTTCACTAGAGTGTGCACTCATAGACACGCATCGAAATGACATTGACAACCTTTAATATTTGGAAGAATATGTTATAATATGCAATAAATAGAGAGAATAGCTAGTAATTAATCGGCCAGGACCCCTGTAAATTATATATATTATAATAGTGGAGTTACTATTCATTACTTTATCATGCCTTTAGCAAAGAATACTAAAATATACCCTATATATAATGTATCTATCTGTTAAAAGAGAAGCAAAATTAATAGTACGTTGATTGTACCCGTCTTGGTCAACACGTGGCTCATTTTCCCTAACTATAACCTTAATTAATGTGTGGGCATAGACATTAGGAGGCCCATGTATGACCCCGTCAATACACTCTCCCGCGCGCCGTACCCGCGCGATACGGAGTGGCAAGCTTTTTCGTCTTCAGTGAGACGATTTTTGTCTACCAAGCACCGCGAAAGCTACTGGTGAACTGTGGTGACGAAATTGCCTGAACTTCTGATACGAAAAACGGTGGTTTGAATCACGGAGACGAAATATGATATGCTCTGTATTCGCGCTGCGTTTTTCGTATTGAGAGATATTTTTTATTACCATTGAAATGATTTGTTTTTATTACCATCGAAATGACCAAGAGAAACCATGTAGCCAATTTTACTAAATATGTCTATGCATAATTTGATTTCGTTTATTATGATGTGGTAAATAGATATATATTTATCCCAAAGTTACAGATTTCTGATCGAATTATTTTTAGATAGTAATTATGGATTCGAATCTGGGTGAGTTTCCTTGTGGAATCCATCTATCTTGAGTATATATATTACATAGTTGTGCCTAACCTTACAATATCAATGATGGATAATCATTGGCCTGCTTTTCTTCGTAGGTGAGAGTGGCTATCATATATTGTTAAAGTTGAGAACAAATATAGAGACTTTTTAAGTTACAAGAACCAGATATTTGTTTCCAATGTGAATTTCTCTTTCATTCTAGCCATACGCACGGTATGCATATCTAGGCATATATGCATGCATGGGTATTTTGGTTGGAAACATCTTTGAAGCTTATACAACTCTTATTTGAACTTGGCACTATCAGGAAAGATTCTAGATCGACTCATTGCATTAAGAGTGGTTATAATAATTACAAACTCTGAATAGTTATTGCAATAAAGAAGGTATGCTGTGAGTATACGGCCTTATACAGGTTTTATATAATGTATCCTATGAAACATACATTGATTAATAAGAAAATGAATTTTATTATGACAACTTGTAATATTATGTGATGTTACAAAATAAATATTAATATGCAAATGTGCTATTTAAAGTCGTGACAATATCTCCTTAGAGGAGAAAGACAAATGGAACTACATATTGAAAGACCAACATAAGAAAGGTTTGTATTAAGGGAGACAGGTGCATATTTTTAGCACCCACGCATGAATAGGCAGAGCTAACAATGCACATTGTTAGCGCCGCCAAGCCATTGTTTTAGTTTCTATATAGGTCAACTTGGCTAACCTGGCTTGTGTTTACCTGGGTTATGCACGCACCCTTGTTTCGCGTGACCTATTACTGGAATATATGTGACTGCCCATCCATGCTATCATGGCCGTTCTTGGACCATACCCCCAAGCCGACTATGCTGGACAACTTAATGAAAAGGTGGAAAAACCGCAACAAAACGCCCATCTAAGGTTGGTCATTTCTACCGATACATTTTATTTAAATCTCAACGTTTCGGCCGGGTCTGGCCTTCGCCAGGAGAATGTAAGGCTTGGATTCGATCAGTTGTTTATATGTCGGAGGTGTAGCATGTACCGGCTCAGGTTTTCATTGGTGGAATCAGGTGTAGTATAGTATTGTAGTATATGTGGAGTGTAGGATGTGTATATGGTGTAGTAATGCTGGGTGTAGGATGATTTTGTGTAGTATGTGGCGTGCGATTTAACTGACAAAGTCGAAAGGGAGTTTAGTTTTTGACATTTTATTAAAATATGCATATATTAATACGATTCTACAAGGTGGAGTAGTTTGGAGTTTTTGGAGTGAATGTTGTTAGAAGTCCTCGGTGTTGGAGTTATGAGGGGGCACAGAAAATGGTGGGTTGGTTCTAAGGTATCCTTCCTTTGCTAATATTTCTTGTACCTTGCGGCCCACTTGCTTGTCAATTACCTTAAATAACTTAATGAAAAACCTCGGTGAGTAATATATGGCCATATATTGCATTATTATACACAGTTTTTACTCACCATTGAACATTAGATTTCATATAGTTTTTCAGTTCCGGCCGACCAAGTTTTATGTTTTACTAAATGCAGCAACCCCAGTCACCAGGGGCAGGGTATTAAAGGGAGAAAAGCTTTCGAAAATGTTTGAAACATAATTGGTAATTGTATTCATTGTAGAATGCATATTAGCAGATCATTAAATAAAATATTGATTCGAATGTAATCATGTAAGTGTGCATAAGGAGGAGGGGTCAAGGAGAAAGAGGAGGGAGTAAGGAGAGAGGAAATAGAGAGAGAGAGTGGGAAAGAGATATGAGAGAGAGAAAGAAAGAGGGGGAGATGAGAGGTGTAGGAGTAGGCAGACGGGGGTGGGGAGAGAGGGAGAGAGTGGGGGGGGGGGAGTGAGTGAGTGAGTGACATTAGTTGCTTTATGCCCTTATCAACACATTAATAAATATGGTTATATCAAGGGCGGCAGAGCTGAGAGGGAGGCAGTTTATGATCATACCCAGGAAATAGAGATAGAGAAGAAGGGAGAGAGACAGAGAAAAGGGACAGAACGGCAAAACACCCATGGAAGTCATTTGCCCTTAATGCCTCTTTTCGATTTTATTTTCAATGAAATTGTGTCAGAATTTACAATCTTTTAATTCGCCCTGTGTTGGTACTCATAAGTGTGGACAAGTGCACCAGCAACTCTTACTACGATCCCTTTCTCATATGTGACTCTATCTGTGACCCTATCTATCCCTCCCTCTCCTCTACTCACACCCTTTCACCCCCTAACCCTCTCTCACCCCTCCCTATCCTCCACTCAACCCTGACCCCCTCACCCTATCTCGCCACTCCCTATCCTACTCTCACCCCTCACCCTATCTCATCCCTCCCTCTCCCACACTCACCCTCTCTCTCACCCTGACCCTATCTCGCCCCTCCACTCCCCCACTCACCCTCTCTCAAATCCTCAACCTATCTCGCCCTTGTCCCTCCCTCTTTCCCACACACCCTTTCACACCCTCACCCTATCTCGCCATCCCCATCCTCCACTCACCCCCTCACCCTATCTCGCCCCTCCCTCTCCCCCACTCACACCCTTTCACACCCTCACCCTATCTCGCCCCTCCCTGTCCCCCACTCACACCCTTTCACACCCTCACCCTATCTCAGCCCTCTCTCTCCTCTACTCACACCCACTCAACCCTCACCCTATCTCACCCCACTCTCTCCTCTACTCACACCCTCACCCTATCTCACCCCTCTCTCTCCTCTCCTCAATCCCTCACCCAATCTCACCCCTCTCTCTCCTCTACTCATACCCTCACCCTACCTCACCCCTCTCTTTCCTCTTCTCACCCCCTCACCCTATCTCACCCCTCCCTATCTCCCACTCAACCCTCACCCTATCTCACCCCTCTCTCTCCTCTACTCACACCCTCACCCTATCTCACCCCTCTCTCTCCTCTACTCACACCCTCTTTCCATCTCCTCATCCAACTCTTCCTATGATTGTTTATTTATTCATCTAAGATTAAAATTGATGTATATTCTATTGATGTAAATTTTATTTCAGTCCCAAGAGGATGTATGGGACATCCTGACAGCGCTGGACAAGGAGCTAACGATGAGGGGGAAGGCTAGCCGAGCCCACCAGCCAGCCATGACAAGGATTGAGGTGTGTACATATTAAAGAGTAATAAAAACCTGCATTAGTTGGTTAATATATCAATATTAATGTTATAGTTTGATATATTAATATGTTTATGTATGTGAGTATTAGCTAAGGTGATATTTTCAATAATTTGAAATAAAGTTTGCAAACATTGTCCATGTGAAATTTGTAATTTCTAAGTAATGCATCATGATATGATAGTTTCCATAGATTAATATGCATATCTTCCTATTTCAGGGAATCAACTTCGAGCCTGAATCGCTCTCCGGGAGAAAGACACTCCCGAGGTTGGTGGTCGCCAACAACACCAGCTTTGTGACTGCTGACGGCATTCAAGTGCTCAGGAGACCTTTATTCCCTTAAGGAGCAGTCCCCCTTCCACAAGTCAGCTGCATTTGTAAAGTTTGAGGAAACAATTTATGGGTAGATGAAGCCACAGTTCTGATACTCTGCTTATCGAGTATATTGTATTATGATTATGTCAGACCGTCCATACTCAGGTTTATGTGTTTATTTGTATACAGTGCCCTTCCCCTGCCTATCCACCCTTCCCTTCGTCCACCCTTCCCCTGCCCATCCACCCTTCCCCTGCCCATCCACCCTTCCCCTGTCCATCCACCCTTCCCCTGCCCATCCACCCTTCCCCTGCCCATCCACCCTTCCCCTGCCCATCCACCCTTCCCCTGCCCATCCACCCTTCCCCTGCCCATCCACCCTTCCCCTACCCATCCACCCTTCCCCTCCCCATCCATCCTTCCCCTCCCCATCCATCCTTCCCCTCCCCATCCACCCTTCCCCTCCCCATCCATCCTTTCCCTCCCCATCCATCCTTTCCCTCCCCATCCATCCTTTCCCTCCCCATCCACCCTTCCCCTCTCCCCTCCCCATCCACCCTTCCCCTCGTCCACCCTTCCCCACGTCCACCCTTCCCCTCTATCCACCCTTCCCCTCGTCCACCCTTCCCCTCCCCATCCACCCTTCCCCTCCCCATCCACCCTTCCCCTCTATCCACCCTTCCCCTCGTCCACCCTTCCCCTCTATCCACCCTTCCCCTCGTCATCCCTTCCCCTCCCCATCCACCCTTCCCCTCTATCCACCCTTCCCCTCCCCATCCACCCTTCCCCTCATCCACCCTTCCCCTCGTCCCCCCTTCCCCACGTCCACCCTTCCCCACGTCCACCCTTCCCCTCTATCCACCCTTCCCTTCGTCCACCCTTCCCCTTGTCCACCCTTCCCCTTGTCCACCCTTCCCCTCTATCCACCCTTCCCCTCGTCCGCCCTTCCTCACGTCCACCCTTCCCCTTTATCCACCCTTCCCTTCGTCCACCCTTCCCCTCTATCCACCCTTCCCCTCCCCCACCCTTCCCCTTTATCCACCCTTCCCTTCGTCCACCCTTCCCCTCTATCCACCCTTCCCCTCTATCCACCCTTCCCCTCTACCCCTCCCCATTACCCTTCCGCTTCAATCTTGGACACATTGGAATATTAGGCATCAATGGTTCATTTTAACAAATAGAATATCATATTGCTGGGACAGTATGATGAAGATATTTTTCCTTCACGTTTCAAAATGGTTAGATATTATCAAATATAGGTCTATTTAGCTGGTTGTGATATGATATACGACATGAAGGATATTAGATCTGTCAAGAACTAGTATTGGATCTTTGGTAATTAGATTTGTATGTAATAATGAAGTACAGATATACATTTATATATGTGTATGGGTTTGTTTTACAGATATAGGTCTAAACATTTAGTTTTATTATGTTCTGACCCTAGTATAAGGGTATCAGAGAAACGCTATGTTGGAATCAATATATTCAGTAATAATGTATTTTATTACGACCGCATATGTATTACAAAAATAAGGAATTAGAAATCTAGTTTGGTCATGCTGGACACACGAGTAATTTGTGAAGTAAAACGTTTAAACCATTGTATGTTGAAAAAATATAATCCACATTCCTTATAGGGGATGTTGGTATGTCCCTACTTATAGGGCCAATTTCGAATTGAATAATAAAGGAGTAAACTGTATATAATATATGTGCATGAGAAGTTTATAAATTCTCCCCTTTTCTTCGGGCCATCAACTTGGAATAGGCTTCCTAATTGTAAATTTGTGTGATTGGACAGATATTAAGATCTATCTCAAAGTCACCCTGAATGGTTAATACATTTTTATAGTCTCACATACATTATGGGGACAGTTCAATGTTACATGATATGTAAAGATTATGACATATGGTCTAGTATAGCCAACTGGTATAAGGAAAGTTGATATCATGCTTTTATTAAATACAGATAGCCTCGTTGTATTCTGTTTTAATTGCAGCGGTAAAACTAAAAAAAATGTGTATGTAGCTATTGGTTAACAGTAGTCGGTAACTCAGTAAATTTTGTATTTCTTGTAATGTTTCATATTAATGTTTCGGATGCATGAAACGTACCAAGGTATTCAAGCTTTGGTTACAACCAGGTCCTATGTTGGCGGCCATCATCGATTTTCTAGCTGTCATTTTGTCATTTAATATTGCTAGACGAATTAGTGAGTAATATATCTTATTTTTACACTAAATCATTTGATAAATCAGGCATAATGTAGCCGGAATAAGGCAAATCAATAGGGAAAATATAGGTATCTGAATCATAGGTGTAGGAATCGAAATATTGGCCTCAGCCTTCCCAAATTTTACCTGCATTATGCTGATATCCCCTGCTATATGTACACCAAAGCTTATAGAGATATTTTTGTAAAAAATGGCCTTCTGAAATCAAATGCTGCCCGTTTGGGAGAAATACTCATATAGGAGACAAGAAATAGAGCAACGACTAAACAAAGAACATTTGTTTGATTGTATGTATAACTTGACTGTTATTTTGTAAATAACTTGAAACTGTATAGAATATTTGTGAGTAAAATTACATTGTACCACCAGTCAAATGTTGTGTAAATAAAAAATAAGGATATGTATTCATATATTACACATTAATAAAAATGTAGGAATTGTTAATGAAATATGTGTTATGTTGTACATTTATAAGCGTAATAAGCAGAATAAAAGAATTTTTTTTTTAGTGAAATATTTTTTTTATTTTGTCCAGTATAATATTTCAGTTCTAACCAAACTATAGAGGCCCTAAGCCTAGCATATAAGCTAAATTTCCCCTGCGTTTGAACTGGCTGAAAACCGCCGATACGAAAAACGCTGCCTGAATCGCCGATACGAAAAACGCTGCCTGAATCGCCGATACGAAAAACGCTGCGCGAATCGCCGATACGAAAAACGCTGCGCGAATACGCTGAGACGAAAAATTTCGTATCAAAAGTGGGGACAAGAATTTCGTATCCAATTTCGTATCGCGCGGGTACGGTGCGCGGGACAGTGTACCACTGAGCATAATATTATGACCACCTTATATATGTTACGAGAATTGATACACTACCCTTTAGTATAGTGCTAGATAGAGTATCGCACATGTACGTTATCATGTCTCCATTTTGTATACGTGTGTGTTTATTGTTACATACATGTTCATATTTTCAACTGCAAAGAAAGTGTTGCTTTTCTCTCTCAGATGGTTCATTATTATCTAGAATACTAGACTATGCGTGATTTAGTTCTAGTCAGTACTAATGTAAATGTTAGGTGAATGAGTAACTAATGTACACATGTTTTTTTTAAAAAATTAGACATTCACATGATTGTATACAATAGCTCAGATTGATCTCTTTTTGTTTTATTCGTCTATTCTAATACATATAATCGACCCATCTATGAACATATTCACCAAGGGTCACCTTTTCCACACCACGTCATAATCAACTTCAACTTCAACTTCACAATCACTATGACGTGATACAGGTGTGCGACCAGTTTTTTTTTACCTATTTATGTATAGATCTGTGCCATTATTATGTTTATTATGGAGAAATAAACCTTGCTCTGCTAGGTTTCTGGCCAATCAGTTTCAGTATTTCTTCATTATAGTGACAAATCGAGTACCGAGACGGAGGTCTCTATTTTCGGAACAATGCTGATCTCTCTCATCCATTACGGTTTTTCTCACCCCACCAACCCATACAGTGTCTGCATTTATGGGACAATACTATTTGGTAAGTCACATGCTTATTTTACAGAACCCGAGGTTACATGTGGCAACTGGCAACTGAAACAAGCCTATATGTCACATATATTTCTAAATAAAGTCCAACATTTCAGATTTGACCTTTGACATGGTGTCCGTCAAAGTCATAAAACTAGGTGACTGCATATTGCCAATGTTTCCAAGTTTGGTGACATTACTTACAAATGTGTAGAAATTAGGCACTAAAAACCTATTTTCTAGTAAAATAAAAAAATATAACCAGTTACTATGGAAACCGGTATATTTTCGATACAAAGCGTGAGCCCACTTTTGTCTTTGGGTAAATTATTTTCTATGACATATAGCCCCTAATTAACCCTCCTATTATTATATGAATTCCAAATTCGATTACTCAAATTGTCCTTTACTTCAAAGGTGCACCCAATAAAACTGCTGATGTAGAGGTTATTAAATCCCTCTATTCTCGCATTGTACCTGAGATAAAGAATAATAATATTTATTAGGCTTTGATTGAGACGATTAACACCTGCATCAATACAAAAAGGCATAATATTCCGACCAGACATGTTCAACCAATTTTCCCACATCACCTCTACTGATTTGTATCAGCTAATGAGTCCATTATATTATCATTATTAATAATAGTTTTCCTTCATGTTTTTTGTGCTTCATTATGTAGAGCCTCCAGAGTTTGCCAACTGTTCTGAGAAGGGTGTCCTTCTGGATTTCTGTGATGTTGATGTTGCC
Organism: Sthenelais limicola; assembly: GCA_942159475.1. Lineage (NCBI taxonomy): Eukaryota > Metazoa > Annelida > Polychaeta > Phyllodocida > Sigalionidae > Sthenelais > Sthenelais limicola. The sequence goes on along the minus strand of OW804096.1, from coordinate 105,571,860 downwards.
AAGGATTTTGTTGGTGTATTTCTCCAGGCCATTCTTGACCAGTCCTATGACCACTGGCACTATCTGTGTTTTTCATATACCACATTTGTGAAGTTTCAATTTCCAGGTCCTTGTATTTGGACAGTTTTTTGCTCACTTTTTTATTTTTTGAACATATTATTGTTCAGGACAATAAATATGCTGGCATATGCCATGGCACAAAAGATGTAAGGTTCGGGCACGCCCGGTGTTCCTCCTCACCCTGAATTTTCGCAAAAATATTGTCTTTCAATTTCAGGTGTTGAGAATAATTTCATATATCTGGTACATTGGTAGCATGTGGTGATTAAGCTAGCTAAGCGCTAGTAGATGGTAATAATGAGATGAGATGGATAATGAAATGGTGAAGTTGGGTTGGTCATTTTTGTGGAATTTGACTTATGTCATGGCATGGTTGGGTTAGTGTTGGGAATCACACAATTTCGTCAGGTACTAATCTAGAAGTCGGGTATTCTGATAGTATTAGTTAGGATAGCATTTTTTATGCTGGCCTTAAACAATAGCTTGTCCTGTATGTTTTTTAGGTCATCATTCAGGCTATTCCACATTTGGACACCCGTATAGGCCATAGATTTCTGAAATATATTACACTTAGGGTGGGTTAGTTCGAAATTCAATAATCTATTCTCTCTCACACCATAATTTACCTCAAGTGGTCTTTGTACGATCCAATCTACTCTACAAGTATGTAACTGTTTTTGAAAGAATTTTACGTTATTGAAATATATACGTTGTTTAACAGTCATGGTTTTAGCGTCCACGTGCAATTGGTCAATATTGTAGCGTCTCGGTTTTTTTAAGGCAAATCTGAGGGCCTTGTTCTGAAACACCTGTAGTTGATCCTGAGTTGCCCTGTTACAATTTAAATAACATACGTTGCTATAATCCAAATATGTGGGGCGCTCTATCAAAAAGGTTCCCATGTCGGCGAGATCGATTTTGGAGTTAGCTATTGGATGGGTAAGCACCAGAAAAGAGCTTTCCAATGATGTATAGAGCTTAATTTTAGGCCTATCGGGTAAATCAGGAAAATCAGGAAAATCAAAGTTAAAACCAGCAACGACCCTTGGATAACACAAGAAATCATTGACCAAATAAAAGAGAAAAACAGAGCCAGGAAAGTAGCTAAAAACACCAAATCGGAGTTGGACTGGCAAACCGCAAAAACTCTGAGAACATCAACTAACCACTCTCTCCAAAACGCCAAAAAAGACTTTATTTTAAGTGAATTAGAAAATAACTCAAACGACCAGAAAAAATTCTGGGAAATTATAAATGTAGTATCCCCCTCAAACAAGAAATCCAATACTCTAAATCTAACAGATGATTTGAACAACCCCATAGATCAAAAAGAAACCCCCCAATATGTAAATGATTTCTTCATCAACATAGCAACTACTCTAATCAAAGGTCTACAACCAAACTGGAACCCCAATTACCCACCAACACTTAGCTCTATTGAAGACATTAGAACCAACGTAAACGAAGTCTGGAAACTTGTGAAAAATATAAATACTACCAAATCATCATCCATCGAACACCTCCCCAACAGAATGCTAAAACTAGCCCTACTAACCCTATGTAATGAATTCACGCACTGTCTGAATCTATCCCTGAGCACCGCCACTGTCCCCCCAGACTGGAAAATAGCCAAAATCATCCCACTCTTTAAAGGAGGTAACCAAAATAAAATAACTAACTATAGACCAATAGCACTACTTCCCACTCCTAGTAAAATCATAGAAAAAATTGTACACACCAGAATTTATGAATATCTCGAAGCTTATGACATACTAATTTGATTTGAGTGAGGGGAAAAGAAGAGGGTCAGGAGAAACAGAGGGAGGTCATGCGTTGGAGGGCGGGAAGAAAGGTCGTGGTCCTTAGTCGATTGGAGTGAATAGGGTGTTTAACCATAGCTTTTGATTCAACTTGAAAGTTTCAATCGTTCCTATATTGCGCTGTTTGGCAGACAGTTCGTTCCAGGATTTTGCTGATTTTACCTGGATTGTGTTCTCACCAAATCTAGTTCTGTAGGGGGGGATTTTCAGTGTTGGGGCCTTGTTCTGTCTAGTTTCTCTTTTAGGGGGATTTGTGAAATTGGCGTCTTTGCTTCTTTTGAACGCTAGTGTACAATCTCCGAGTACAAAGTGGCAAAGTAGTGTCTTATCTTATCTTAATGTACCTATTCCTCTCTTACCTCTCCAAATCGAACCACCCATCAATCACCATTTTAAATATCCATTTTATATACAAAACTTGTTGACTATTTTGGTATGTTGAATTAGACAACGAAGTCAGACTCTTCTTCCTTGAAGCGTAGCCAACACTCATGATTAAAGACTCCAGTTAAGAGTGGCACAGCAACGACTTCTATAAATGTAAATATTGTACCTTATTGTATATACCGGACTTTGTCACCTGGGGCAAGTGAAAAGCCCAATTGCTGGGACTTGAGCTACCCAGTCTAAATTAAAGCTTTAAAAAATATTTATACGTTTGCGGTGAGTATTAAAGCGACGCGGTTACTGGAGGTACTGGAAACTGAGATATTCAAGGTCAAAGTTATGACTTTTCTTCGACGCAACAACCTTGGTTACAGGCATTTATTATCAGCCGATTTCTATAAGATTTGGGGCACACATTACTATCATTACTACTAGGGCCATAACATATACAAAATTCAGTTCAATTACTTTGTAACTTTTCATTTTATCGCGCGGTGAAAATTGGGTAAAATTGGGGCAAACAAAATTTCAAGGCAACATTTGTGGGATTTATGTCAGGCGCACCGTCATGCAAAATGACCAATTCATATGATCGGATTATTCTCAGATTTTGGACAAGTATTATTAACTACTAGGGCCACAATGTATTAAAAACGCAGTGCATTTCATTTAATATTTTGTATTTTATTACCCTGATAACATGAGCATAATATTCTGTACAAAATTCTTCGGTGCAGTGTTTGCAATTATATACATGATAACACCTTTATAATTCATTTTAACAAAACAAAATGTACAAAAGTAATAGCCAGTAATAAAATCAGTAATAAAAAGCTGTCAGCCCCTACCCTTTCCCCTACCCTTTCCCTTACCTCTACCCCTTCCTGGCCGACGTTACTGCACATTTCCCCTGCCCCTCTGCCTACCTCTCTTTGCTGGAGAAGGTGCAACCTCCCCATCAGAAGCAGATTCTGAAGATTCCCTTGCCCTTCCCCTAACTGTTCCTCTACCCCTTGCTCTCCCTCTTGCTTGAGGCTCCCCTACAACCTCCTCCTCCTCCTCCTCCTCAGAAGATTCTTCACCACCTAATTGTAATGGTTCATCAGAAGAAGATTCCCTGTCCCTTCCCCTTCCTCTACCCCTTCCTCTACCTCTACCCCTTCCTCTTCCCCTCCCTCTACCTCTAACTGGGGCAATTGTGGGAGCCTGTACAATGTAGCCATCCCCCCACTCCCTGGCCCTTCTTCGGGTACAGTTGGTTTGGGGCACATTATGTCTTTGGTTTCTTCGGTACAAAAATCATGAATATAATTAAAAAGATACCACTGTCTGTATGCAGACAGTCCAGGAGAAGGTACAATGGGTGGGTTGTCCAGAGGGACATCAACCACAGCAACAGTAAGCATTTTGAATGTACCACTATTTACAGGGCCTACAAATGGCCTGAAAGAAATAATACCAGGTTTGTCACTTGAAAATTCAAAATGATGATACCCTTTGATACCTGGAAAAGATTTGGAGAAAGGCAACAGGAATGCCTGCCAGTTGTACAATGGAACAAAAACAGTACCCCTTTCATCACCTACAAGTTGGGCCTGGTTGACCCCCCCTGGCGTACTGTGCTGCACACTTGCTTGTAATTGCTGAAGAGAAGAAACGTTGTCCCGACGAAACTGTTTTTTCAAGAGACCAAAGCACCAGTCGGGGGCAAACTTAGTGTGTCCAGTAATAAAAAAGTTAAGTGTAATAGACCTGTGCCTTCCAGTAAGGACACGCCACATCAAATATGCAAGAACATACCGGTTCTTGTTTTGGCCACTACAATTATCACAGTTAAGATCTAAATCTTTCTCCCCCAGACCAAATTTTTCAAAGTAATGATTCAGATAAGAAATAACTGCATTTGATCCCTTACTGGTGCAATGGCTCTCATCAATAAGGTAATTAACTTGTCTAGGCATTCCTTCCATGCAAATACCGAACAGGCCTACCTTCCTCGGGGTCAGAAAATAAAGGGGACCTGGTTGCATCTGATAGGAAGGTAAATGCACTTGTTGTGCAAAGTCAAAACTGAGATGTACTCGAATGTCACATGAGCAAGGGGCATGTTTGCCAAGGGGGGGTTCACCATTGTCTCTGTACGCTTCTTTGGCATCAGCACAAAATTTCTGATAAAGAGTTCTCTCGTCTGCTACAGTGTCTAAATGTTTTTGCTGTTTCTTTAACTTGGCAGCTTTCACAACTTCAGGTAAATTACTACTACAGGAAATGTCTCTGTTATTATGCTGGCACTCCCAGCAGAGGTCTGTCATGGGACGACTTGTGATTATTTTAGGAAGATATATACACAGTTGAACAAAAGTGGAGTAGGCAACAGCCCTATTGTCAGTCTCTTGCATGGCTTGTGTGTAAAGACAATGAACTTCAGCATTTGTAGAATGGCAGGGGAGAATGAGGATGTTGTCTCTATGGTGTGAAGCTACTCTGCCTGGCAAGAAAAGAGCATGTATTTCGGCATAAGATGTGATGAAGTTGATTGTGTTCTTCAGGTCATCTATTGGCAATGACCTGACAGCATGGTGACCACCACCACGTCGTAGACGAGGGATCAGACCATCCTCGCTGAAGGATTTTAGTACAGCAGTCAGCTTGTTTTGGCTAATCCTAGAAGAGAAGAGAGAGAAGAGAAAATAGAAAAATAATAATTTAATCGTTTGCAAAGGAAGAAATTAAACATAATGCAGGATTGTAAATGAGAATACAAAATAACAATTCTTAGCAAATAATCCATGTTATTATGAATAGCTATGTAATGTTCAGTATTAATGGGCACAACAAGATTCATGATATTACTCACTTGTAAAGGAATTTAAAAGTAGCTCTGCAAACAGGCTTGTTAGACACCCTGTAGTGGCTCTTTGGGTGTTTTCGTTCTCCCTTCCATTGGGGCCCCTTCTTTGTTGGACTGCATCATTCACTGTTGTCAGTAACAGTATTGAAAACGCCTAAGAGTGCCGTGTTGAGCTCATCTGAAACAACAGTATAACAAAATATAAAATGATGTTGTGACCCACCAAAATATCACCGACACAAATCTTAAATCCTACTGGAGTAACAAGACATTCCCTACAGTTTTCCTACATAATTAGTTATCATATCTGATTAGTTATCCATGTCCTCATAATTGAACAAACTACAGCTTAAAATACTGATTGAGTATTATACATGCATGTATGGGCAAAGAAAAGGCAATAGAGAAAAACATTATTTAAAATTACCTCGATTGATTTGATCATGGTCCGACCTATGAGAGATGCGCTGTTCCACAGTGAACTGGTCTATGCACGGCCCGTTGTTAAACAAATGGCAGTTACAACTGAAATGGACAAAATCCTAGATTTCAATTTGCCCAAAAGTGACATGTTGATACAAGTAATGCATTTTTAACCCTACATTCCACACAAGACGATTAAGGAATATCAGACATCCCAAGTAAATAGTTTACTCCCCCGATCTCGACTTGATGATTCCGAGTCCCCATGCATGAACAACACAAGGTGAGGTAAAACCTCTACCGATCAAATTTAGAACATTTAAATATACACACAATATATCTCTCACACATAACAGCATTGGATTATAGATTTGATTGATTTCCAGGGATGTACGTAGCATAGTTTTCAGATCGCCTCCCCCAACGCGTCAACACACACGATAGAAAACATGGCGGTAGAGCACCAACACTTACCTAAATCTGGAGCACTTTTCCCGTTCCTTGTCCAGGACTGCCTGCATGTGGTCAATAATAATAATAGGTTCTGATTCTTCCTCAGCTTCTTCCTCATTTGTGTCCTGAGTTTCAGGAGGATCTGGGACGTCTGGTTCTCCATCCGAGTCAGATTCCACCGTCTCTGTTTCCTCGTTGAACACAAAATATTCCTCGATGAGGTTACGCCATTCGGAGTTGTCGACAACACCTCCCAAATTGGCTCGAGCGATGCCATTAAGAGCTTCTGCGACAGTGGCCTCAGCTTCCATGTTTAAATATTAAACCTTGGTCCATTTAAAACTTTGTTGGAGAGTAAAACACGTCTTGAATCGTCTGGAATCGAGGAATAACTGGTCACTTCGATTCAAATCCAAGACCACGCTAGAAGATGGCGTCAGCTGGAAGTTGATCTTTCGGAGGGGCTGGACCAATCACAGTGCTGTATCCACTAGCAACAAGTGTTTACGCCGAATGCGCTTGGATAGAGCTCTGTGATTGGTTAACTTACGCGAGCATTCAAAAGGGAAGACTGCCATTGGATAGAGGAGATTCGCGGCTTTCCGAGGATACCCAATGTGCTGGGGTACCCTACGCTCAAATGTCCATGGCGTACGAGTGAATTTAGTGAAAAATCCGACTCCTTTGTTTAAACCCATCCAACCATGTTATGAAAATGTTTACCGGCCATTATGAAGCATAAATTATTGTTTATTTTACAAAATACTTTCCAGTCTCACAAAAAACATATTAAAGATTAATATTACGGGAAAAAAAGATTTCGTCCGAAAAAGTCATAATTATACCATCTTTGGAGCCCTATATCCCAAAATGAAAGTTGCCGACATGGGACTCTTTTTGATGAAGGTCATCTCATATGTAAGAATCATTGATTTGACCAGGAGTAGCCTCGTCCTAATATCTAAAGCATGTCTATTAATATAAAGATTATAAAGTCTGGGATTTGCCTTATTGACTATAGTTTTGGCCATTACCTCAAATTTCAGCCTACACTGTTAAAACTCCGCGTATATAGACAAGGATTGCCGCTATTATGTTGGCGTTTTGTCGTGTGCTCAGTGCTTGTCGTGTTAAGAATTCATGTCGCAATAAAGCTCTGCCCAAAAGTGCGCCTATTTAGCTATTTAGATTTAAACTACAGGCATTACTATATGTGTTCAAATTTGGTTTATTTTGGTCCATTTTTCTTGTTCATTCCTATGGGTCTTTTTTCGTTTTTTTGGCAAATCGACATAACAGGTAACAGGTAAAGGCACAAACAGGTAATTACTTGATGTAATTGGAGGAGAGCATGCATGCTCATAGACCACATTTTCTCACTTGTATTAACCCTTTAATATGATCAATGTTCTTAACCCATTCAGGCCGCGTATTGCTTTAAAGCATTCCCACGCGTGTGGCCGCGTATTGCCTTAACGCACTCCCACGCGTTTGGCCGCGTATTGCCTTAAAGCACTCCCATGCGTAGGACGCGTAGTGCGTAAAAGCACTCCCACGCACAGGACGCGTAATGCGATAAAGCACTCCGTGGGAAAGGACGCGTATTGCCAAAAAGCATCATAATAACAATGTTATTCAATGGTGGTGACGTTATTGGCCGTCCTTAATTCAGATGACGTTATTAGAATGTGCGTCATCCAGAGGGCAGTGGACGCGGTGAAGCGTCGTCATGACGGGACGTGTACATTTCACTCAGGACGTCATTAATTGAATGTTCTTTTCCCACGCTTGGTCGTTAAGCATAATGCAACGTTGGCGGCGCTGTCCTGAATGGGTTAATAAAAACTGTCTAAACAGGACCAAAATCTTCTCATTTTTGTGCTGCTCTAAGCTATATATATGCTTGATGCTTTGTTTACTAGATATAACACTAGACATTACATTTTTCTTTTTTAAGTAAAATATTTTTTAAATTTTAATCGGTACATTTCAGTTCTAGTAAGATAATTTAAACAAAACTTTTGATATGGTATTCATTTGTATAATTTCCCTGCTCAACCTCTGAAGCTTTCCATGGTCTACTGACCACACCCCCTCCCCACCCCTGCAAGCTAGCTTTTTTCATGGTTCGCTGCCCGCCATCCTGCTGGCATCTGTTACGTCACACCCCATTGTTTTAGCTTGAAATTTAACGTGACAGAAGGCATTCAATAACACGACTAGCATAACAGTCGTGTACTAATACCTGGATAGTGATGGCACAAAAGTTGACATGTTAATAACAGGTATAATAACGCGTCTACCATGTTATTACTCGCTACAGTGTAGGGTCAATCGTTAGCCCCAGGTAGACAAATGAGTCAACCCATTCCAGGTTTGTGTTAGCTATTTGTAATTTGGGTGGGTTATAATACTGTAGGTTATTTGGTGGTATTAGCATTGCCTTGGTTTTGGGCAGGCTGATCAAGAGCTTGTTGGCTAGACTCCAGTCTGCAATTGCATCTACATCACTTTGGCAGTCGGCCAAAACCTTGTCTTTATTTGGCGAGTTGTTTAATAGTACAATGTCATCTGCAAACAATAGCATTTGACCTTTAATTGGTAAGTTACAGATATCATTAATGTAGAGGTTAAGCAGTAATGGGCCCAAAATCGAGCCTTGCGGGACTCCGCATTTAATTGGGATTTGGGGATTTTGAATGGTAATTGTTGACCTTAACCTTTTGTTGTCTACCGCTTAAGTAATTTTTGACCCATATCCTGAACCATATTGGCAGACAGTAGTAATCGAGTTTGGACAACAGAATTTTATGATTTATACTATCAAAGGCTTTTTGGTAGTCAAAGAATACCAGTGTACTAGTATGTTTGGCATTGCGATTATTGAGTAGTCGATATAATAAAAGGTAGGTAGTCTCAGTTGTCGAGGCATTTTGCCTGAAGCCCCCTTGGTATGGTGAGAGTAAGCTGTTTCTTTCTACAAATACTTGGAGTTGGTTGTTAATATGCTTTTCTAATATTTTACTAAGCACATGGGTAAGGGATATGGGTCTAAGATTGGTAACTTGGCTGACATTTCCCTTTTTTGGGATTGGTACAACGGATAATTTGACTGGGTCGCTTTTGTCAAATGGTACAGCCATGTGGATGAGCATGCATGTTCTTTCCTTTCTGTCCTTAATTATGATGTTTGGTCTGTTGGCTGCTATTTCTATGTCTGTTTGGATGGGCATGTCCCACAGAATGATGACTTCCTCATTCTTGGTAACTGTACTTGGTTGGTTTTCATACCATTTTCAGTTATTTTGATCTTGTATTGCCTGCTGATCTTCCGGTGTATATATATATATATGCAGCTGCCTTGTTGTGTCTTTGTAGGTATTCTCAATAGGATGGGGTTGATGGTCTTTTCAAATCTGCCACATATCCTGCATTGAGGTTTTGAATCCGCAGATCATAAATATTATCACGAATTATCTCCTTAACAGGAAATAATGTACCTCTCTGAATGGATTTGTCTCCGATTATATTACAATATATTGAGGTATTGGGCAGTCATCTAGGGCTGATAATTTTCCTGATATATATCAATGATTTACCTAAATGTCTTAAAAATCTGAAGCATATATAACAGATGAAAACAAAACAAATCTGATTTTATATGCTGACGACACTGCCTTTAGTGTCACAGGACCGAACCTAGATGAATGCCTAAATATTACACAATATCGCAGCTAACGAAATTAATAAATGGATGTGTAATAATAAATTAAGGTTGAATGAGAAAAAATGCCAGCTACAGATCTTAGGCACCAGTAATAGACTGAATAGGATAAACTTCCCAAACCTAACCAAGGTAGGCCCATATATTAATGGTCAGGCTTTACCCAACTGCAGGGTGGTAAACTATCTAGGATTCAAAGTTGACAACAAGCTCTCATTGGTCGATCATCTGACTAAATTGAAATATGCTGCTTTAAACAAACTACATCAATTACAATGAATGAGACCATATTTAACTGTTAAAATAAAGTACCGCCTTCAGTACAATGGTACTGTCATACTCATAATTATATGATCTAATGCTTTTCTATGATTATATAAGGTTACATAACATGACGTAAGGTATTATTAAATATGAATTTATTATATAGAAATATTGTGAATATATTATATATCGAATATCACGAATATTCAGGCTGAGTAATAACCGTTACAGGTTCATATACCAGACGTCACAATTACCAAATCCTTACATGTTTCCAGGTGTGTCTACATATATTATCTCATAAATTACAATATTTACAGGCTCTGAATTCGATAATTGACTCACTAAGATTATTAGCAAATGGTATTTTATCTCCAGAGATTGTGAGACCGACTGATTTTGCCAAATATTTACGTCAGATCGATCTACAATTAAAATTAACTTCTCCCGGATCACAAGTAGCGATCATGAACACAGAATATTATTATTCTCAAAAGATTTCAATGTTCGTCTACTCAAAGAGCCACCTATACATTAACTCTAAAATTATAATTTCTTCTACGGAATCTGTGTTTGACTTATACCAAGTGATTAGCACACCAGTGCCCATCAATACAACATATACCCCTACATTTGGAATCACATCGATAAAGACTAATATCAAATTCATTGCGGTGTCAAGAGACGCATCCTTATATTTACAAGTTAATGAAGAAGATCTACACTCATGTAAAGGAGAGGCCATTCGTGTCTGTTCTAGAACTATCCCTAGGATTCACGCCTCTTCTCCATCATGCATCATCGCAATTTTTCAAAACAAATCAGCCATACTAAAGGATTTGTGTCAATTTAATATTAAACCTTTAGCACCACCACCAACTACAGCCATAGCGATCACAAAGGATGAATACTTAGTTTCAACGAACGAACATCGATATGATATTCTATGCCATGGAAAACCAGGGAGGTCCCATCGTGCAAAAGCCTTCTTTTTATTAGGAGTACCATGTTTGTGCACAGTTAATATCGGACCACTTTCCCTCCCAAACTCTAAGTTACCATGTAACGAGACGAAATCTTTTCATTATGAATTTCACACTACCAACCTACCATTCCTGGCTGCTATGGACTTCAACGTGGAACACATCACCCCCAGTGCAGTTAGTAAAATTCCCTTCCATTTTTCTTCCCCCAACGTATCAAGATTTCTAGGAAAATTCGCCCAGGAGGCAATGATAGACACTAACACGGAAATCGATTTATTGCCTTTTGCCAAAGCACTTCTCAAGAGCGCTTCAGCATTAGATATTCCGGTTAGAAGAATCCAACAAGAGGACCTATCACTCCTGTCGCAGATAACAACCAACCCAGCTTGGTCATATATTAACCCTGTTTTATCGATATGTTCTCTACTTATTTCACTATTTTTACTTTACAAAATTCACTGTACCGCCCCAATATTTGGATTCACCCAAACGGCCAGGGCATACAGGATTTTTCATAAGCTAACAGAGAACGCAAGGGACATTCCTACGATTTCACCTAACAATATATCACATCCAACCACTATCCCAACTGCAACTGAGACCTTATACATCTCAGCGGAAGATATCAACACTTCCTACTCTTCACGATTATTAGGAAATGACGATACACATAATATTTTTATTATAATGATAATAATCATCATCGCTTATGTGGCTGGAAAAATCGTAAAATTCATCATCACCTTCTGCTTGAAGAAGATGGGGAGGATCAACCCACTAAGGAGATCTAACCCTACTCTAAGCTTGAAAATTTACCTAGGAAATGAAAATTACATGATCCCTTTTTTAGCAATTCCGTACGAGTGGGACATGATCACTAAAGGACAAGCACCATCCATATCAGATATATCTTATTCAACCCTCCCATCACCCAGGATCACATTCAAATGGGACGGTCCAGCAAAAATAACCGTACAAGAGGAAGTAGTGGAGTTCCACCTTCCTCCAGTAGTCAACCTTCCATTTAAAGCGTATTGCACGATATTTCCCGCTTTAATGGACCCAACAGTAAAGACAACACTCATCCTCTACACATTTGGAAAAGATCCAATGACACTACTTCAATATACAAACACTATCGAGCAAGTCGAGCATGATCCATCCATAATAATCGAACAATCCAAAGAAGAAATCAAGGTGGCAAAACAAGAGGACGACAAGTTTGCCTTACTAGCTAGAGCTTTAATGAACACTCCTAATACAATATCACAGGAGAAATGAGTCGCACAAAGATATACCTAGAAAAACCGACCTAGTCTGACCAAACGACGAACGATTGTGCCTAACGATAAGATATGTAAAAATATAAACAGTTAGATAACAAAATTCACACACCAAAAATGCTCAGAAAAACATCAAAATCAAGACAAACCTCAAGTAATAGCAGCTAAAGGGTATTGCCTCACAATCATTCTTAACATCGTATGATTCTTATGTCTGATATTGCATTTGTGGATATGTATTTTTACTGATTTTTACATTTTCTAGGATATACCCAGATATGTTGAATGTATATGTAATTTTCAGCGGGTACCTTCAGATCCATGGGACTGAAAACATTTTTGATTGATATTTCTGGGAAACTAACATTTCACGATGTTACTTGTACTCTATAACAAATGTATTGCATTTCAAAATGTTTATCTTATGTATACAAATTGTCCAGATAACCTCTAAATACTTGTTAGATCTAACCAATTAGACTACAAGCAATCTTTCACTCAGAGAAAGAGAGGAAAATGTTTATTTTACGGTAGGAGCACAGCTCGAATTACCTCTGGATATCGCAAATACTACAATCTCAAGGTTAAAAACTCAGCGATAAAATATGCAAGCCCGGCCCAAAGGACGCATACTGAGTAGAGATTTGATCGTATAATATTGCAAAAATGTAAAGAATATATTCTTTGGTTGTCATTTTGCAAATTTCTTTTATGAACATGACATTTCTTATTTTTGATATTTCAATGTATGTATAGTTTAGATATTTTTAGCATGTCTACGGAGAGAACATGTCTAACTCCGGGGCATTATGTCATACTCATAATTATATGATCTAATGCTTTTCTATGATTATATAAGGTTACATAACATGACGTAAGGTATTATTGAATATGAATTTATTATATAGAAATGTTGCGATAGAAATGTTGCGACATTAGCTTTAGCTAATAGCAGTTCCGTATTCATACTCTTCAAGGCATTTTCCTTCGAAGTAACCTCCTTATGCAGCAAATCCGTATCAGTAGTAGCCCGATCTAAAGCATTCTTATTACGAATAAGATCCTCCTGGAGCAGATCCACTGTAGTTATGGCAGCATCACGTTCACCAGCAACATCTTTAAATTCGCTTCTTGTCAAAGCCAATCTCTTATCAACATCTTCCTTGTCTTTAGCTGCTTGTAAGATGTAATCCCTGATCTTAGGATCCACGTCCTTGAGTTCTATGCCAGATACTATCTCCTTCGCTAAATCAGTAGCCATGTTTAATCCTTCCTGTGACTCCAAGTCCGTTTATTTGGGAAGAAATACAAAAATATACTAAGTAAAAAAAACAAAAAGCAGTCCAATCGTGTTTGAACCCTTCAGGAGAAGAAAATCAAAAATCTCTCCAGAGCAACAGCAAGGCGAAGTAGTGTCCACACCATCCAGGAGTCTAACCAGTGAACATAAGTTGTCTTATATCACTCTGCCCAAAAATAAAAATAAACCCAAGTTTAAATATTCCGTGTCAATTTGAGATGTATCCAGACGATATCCAATGACTATCTCCAGCTCCGGACTCTTCCAAAGAAAAATGGAGACAAAGATCCAATGAGATCCGGAGGATCCTGGAGGTCCGGATGGGTCCGGATAGTGAGGAAAATAAGCAGACTGTGTATATTCCCTTGAAACTTCAATGTCCAGCAGACAATCCAGTGTTCTAGGAAGAAATACAAAAGTATTTTTCCCTCACACTCACGGCACCAGTGTTGCGATTCTTGCCTATGTTCTTTCCAATGTCTATGTGGCCATCGATGTACATCTGTCTTTCAGCTCCGGCTTAATGTTAATCGATATTAAATAATGATATTTCGTGATCGTATAGGTTTACTTCTGCGAGAATAAATATATTACCAATATCGTTAGCAGGAGATGGGAGGAAAGGAGCTATAGTGGCCGGATTATATTAAAGTTCCAAAGGACCAAGGGTTGAAATATTCTATGTTCCAAGCGCGGATCCGAGATAAAACATCAAGAGTGAAATGCTTCTTTCATATGTTCCCTTTATTCCTCCTTGTGTGTTGGGTTGAAGACCTTGCTCCTCAACCCGATAAATAAACAGGTACATCGAGATATGAATAATTTTCAAACCAAGGAAACATTATGTTTGCAACATAATTCAGGAATAATGGAATAAATATAATAATCACATAAATGCAAAGTTGAACATAAATATAGAAATATGTAATGAACATCATGGTCAAAGTCCGGATGAAATCAAATGAATAGTTAATTAATGATAAATTAAACAAATAATATAAACTGCAAATATCATCAATGGTTGCAATGAATATCCTAGTGGGATCCGGAGGAACTACCCGGAGGCGGAGGTCCGGGTCCGGGTCAATCCGGAGCTATCCGGAGCTCAATGGAAATCTTCATAATGGAATCGTTACACTCCTCCCCAACCAAGGGAAATAAAATTGCAAAAGGAGATGAACATATTCAATGACTGGAGAAATTTTATGAACATGTAAACTCAACAAATAACGATTCAAATATACAAATATACAGTAGTTCTCCATAAAAAAAAAATCCTTGGGGTAAGCACCAACGTTTAACATTTCTTGAACATAAAAAAGTTACGAACCAGATATGAATAAAGATTCATAATATGTACATCACAGACGAGGCAATAATATCACTCAAAAGTTAATAATGTCTATGCATTAATGATTGCTCGAATGGCCATCGACTGTTCAAGCGAAAGGCCTGGAATCAGAGCCGGGGGATCCTCTTTTATCTTGTCAGCAGAATCCACTATTTCAGGAGAGGCATTGGTCTTTACCTCCGATAATCTCTCTTCATAATGAGCACAGAGAGTCTTGTAACCTTCTATCTCCTCTTTCATCTTTGCCTCCGATTCAATACTAGAAACCAATTGCTTATCCAGCTGCTTCAACGAGTCACGAGTGGATCGCAACTCATCTTCGAGAATATCTTGCGAATGGCTTGAAATCTCCGACTTGATCTTAAGATCACAAATCTCGTTCAGCAATCTTTCACGATCTTCTCCCCACTTGGCTTTTTCGCTCGCAAAGTGTCCCATAGCATCGTAGTCTTTATGCAAACTTTTTAATGCCATCGCGAAAGAGCTGTGAGCCTCCACTAAAGATTTTTGGGCAGCAGATAAAAAATTTACTGCCTCAGAGCCTTGCTCATCCACTTTGGCTAGATCTTTGTCAATCTGATGAAAATTAACAAGCGCCACAACAGAGTCCATAGCATTCACAGATACCTTTTGGTCACTACCACTTGCTACACACGAGCTGGCCTGCTCCTGCTTCTTCAAGTCAGACGATGCAAGCAAGCAAGGAGCTGTCCGTTTCCTCGGCCCCACGTGTAGAGGGTCGGTAGAGGAATACATACGATTGTCGACAAGGTTGCACTGTCGGTCGGCATTATTGATGCACCTCATTGCTCCCTGATTTTGGCTTGCATTGTGCATCCACATGTAGTGCCTGATGAGACTGACACTACGTAACTGCTTGTTTTTGCAAATCTGTCCAGTTTGCGGATTCTTAATCCCACATGTGTACTGCCACCTCTTTGGCAAATGGTTCTCTTCTAGATGGCGAAGCCAAGTCAACTTGGAACACAACCGCCAACCACCACATCTGTCGTAAGGACATACAACACCGTCCTTTACATCAGTTTTAAAAGCAATTGATTCCAGCTCTCTGCTTTTTGTCTTATCCGTCATTCTCTCCAATATGCCCCGGATCCATTGCTCATATTTGTCAGTCAAGTCTCGGCGGGACACATCAAAGAAAATCACATCTTCAGTTTCCGAATCCTCGTCTGTACTCACTACAGGTACACACCGATTAGTAGCAAAATCGGCTGGTTTCTTAATCCTCAGGAGAGCCGGCCTGACTCTATCAGCAAATTCGCCCGGAGCCGTCTGCCGTTCCTCCCTCCGAGTCTGCTCCGACTTTGTATGTTCCGGAGATTTCTTTCGTCGATCAGATGTCTTTTTCTCCTTTTCTCCATGATTCTTCAATATTTTAGAATTTTCTGTCCGAAACTTATCTTCGCGAGAGTAAACTTGCTCGTCTTCGCTTGAAGATGGCATATTTCAAGCTTCAGATTCTTCTCCTACAAGCAACAGAGATCCGGACCGTCTCAAATGGATTCTTCCAACAGCTCCGGGTCAGCTCCGAGGTAGTAGTAAGGCAGCGTGTCAGCACAGATCAGATCACACATCCAAAAGCCAGCTTAGCCAAGACGCTATCTCCTTATATACTGGCGGGTGCCAAGCACGTGCCACGCCCTGATTCCATGCCCAAATATGGACATACACGAGGTGAGCAGCGAGAGGATCCAGCCCGCACGCTTACATAACCATATTAGGTAATAGATACGGAGACAAGTTCCTTATTACCTCGAAAACAAAACATTATGTTAAATAAATACATATCCAAGGTCAAATTCCTGAGAAAAATCCTAGATTCCATATACTACTCTCTCGGTATAAATAGAACGCCAGATTGCAGCGATCCAAGGGCACCAGCGTCTTGCCGGCAATGGTAGACGCTCTGTATGACGAGGTGTCCGCCATGGCGCTCGCCAACGCAACGTTCCGCGTTGTTTACTTCTTAGCGCGGTGTTTGTTTCCATCGGTGATAGGTTGGAATATGTAGAAAATATCATCGAGAATCGACTTTGGCAAGGAATTTGAACAGAAAATGTTAAATAATAGCCATATAGTTCATATCCTATCGTTATATATGAAATAAACACAACTCAGGCTCTTTTCCCCGGGCCCCGATGAAAGAGACCGTCTCCTGATTGGTAGCTCTACCGGCTACGCTCGAGGAAGAGCCGTAGAAACTGTTTTGTACAGAAATGCTTCAAAGAAGCCTATCTAACACCTTAGGTTAGCTTGAAATTGTCATTAAAAATAAAAGGAATATCTCCATGTGGAAATAGACCCAATCATGGTTTCAAAATGGCCGTAAATCCACCATGTAATCGTATCGTCTCTCTCCTGTGTTCACCAGAGGCTTCTTTACGTGTATAGGGCTCTCCTGAAGGCAGGGAATAAAATCCAATGTTAAGTCAACATTCCTCCTCCAGATATTGAATAAAATTATCATTTAAAATCAGGGAAAGCCATATCTTGTGGGAGCCTTAATCACCCTCGTTCTGGTTCTCCTTGCACTTTCTGGCGATAAATCATTATCTCTGCTTTCATTATCAGGTTTTAGGCAGGGCTTCAGATAATCCACATGTATTTTCGCCATTTTCTTCGTGCCTTTATCAATGACATAGGTCCATTCATTTAGTTTTTCAACTATTTGAAAGGGACCCTCCCATCTTCCACACAGTGGCCGTCCAGTTTTCACTGTGATAAATTTGTAGACCCAATCTCCAGGAGCATATTCTCTGACCAATGTATTCCTGTCATAGACCTTTTTCTGTGCCTTCACCGATCGTTTTAAATTCTTCATTACAAATTCGTGTGACTTCAGGAGTTGTTCTCTGATGTATAACACCTGGTTATTTGGACACCTTGCTTCAAAATTTTCGTCATAATTCCGATAAATGACTGCAGGCACCATTGAAATTTCATCACCAAAGGTAAGTAGATTTGGAGAACAGCCGGTTGATTCATGCAAACTACACCTATAAGCATAGGTGATATATGGAATCAGCTGGTCCCAGTCATTTCTATGGAGATTTGCCAAGCCCGACAAAGCTGTCTTCAGAGTCCTAATCGATCTTTCAGCTAATCCATCGGATTGAGGCCTATAAGAATTGGTAAATGTTTTCTTTATAGACATCAATATGCACAACTCTCTCCATAAAGAAGAAGTAAAGTTGGCACCCCTATCCGAATGAATATTCAATGGAGCTCCAAATTTCAAGATCCAGCCTTCCATAAGGTGGGTAGCACAAGTGTCAGCTTGGTAATTTGGCATAGGAAATGCCTCCATGTATTTTGAATAATAGTCCTGGACCACCATAAAGCATATGTTACCCCTGAGAGTCAAAGGTAAATTTACAGCAATATCCAGAGCTATCCTATCAAATCTTGCGCCAGAAATTTCATTATGAAGCGGTCTCTTCCCTTTCCTAGGGAAATCTTTCACACGTTGGCAAATATCACAAGAAGCACACCATCGCTCTATATCTTCAGACATTAGTGGCCAGAAAAATGTTTGCTTCACCTTTCCTAGGGTCTTCTTTCTTCCAAAATGGCCACCTTGAGGAGAACCATGTAACATGCGGAAAATAGCCATCCTTATCTTCAACGGGCCAACGATAGTCATGTCAGAAACTGAGGCTTCTTCATGATATATCACATATAGAATCCCATTGCGTATTATCATCTTGCTGAGGAAACCATACAATACTCTAAACTCTCGTGTTTCTGCACGAATCTCCTGAGTGGAAAGTTCCTCTTTACTTCGAACCAGTGACTTGATTTTGGCAATATCTCTGTCTTCATCCTGATATTTCGCCATCTCCCCCTCTGAGCAAGGGAAAACTTCCTGCAAAAATCCTTTCTTCTCCTCCCATTTGCTTGTCATATCGTCGACAGAAGATACCATACCAATAGGTTTGCAAGGGTCCTTCCTGCACGTGACACAGCCAGGATTTTTACATCTCCTGATCTTCCTCATTCTTGAAAGAGCATCGGCATTGCTATGAAATTTTCCTGGCCGGTGGAAAATCTTAGATTGATCCACATCAAAATAAGCTAGAATAGACAGCCACCGAACTAAAATTCCATCAGCATCCTTGAAATTCAGGACCCATCTCAATGAAGAATGATCCGTACGAATGATAAATCTTGTGCCCCAGATGAAATGCTTGAACTTTTTCAAGGACTTAATCACCGCAAGCAGCTCCCTGTGAGTTGTACAATAATTCCTCTGAGTAGAATCCAATGATTTGGAGAAATAACAAAGAACTTTTTCTTCTCCGTCCTGTACTTGAGACAAAATTGAGCCAATTGAAAAATTACTGGCATCAGAATCGAGAATAAATAAATCATTCTCGGTTGGATATCCTAGGATAGGCTCAGAAATCAATGCACTTTTCAGTAGACAAAACGATTTCTCCCGATCTTCATTCCATACAAATTTCGTATGATCCCTGAGCAGTTGGAACATAGGCTCAGCCTTCTCCGCAAATTCTGGAATAAAATCCCTGTAATATCCTACAAGCCCCAAGAAGGAACGAATATCTTTGATATTTTGTGGCTGTGGCCAGTGTGTAATAGCCTCGATCTTCTCTGGATCTGGTCTGCTCCCTTCGCTGTTAACTATTCTGCCTAGAAATCTAACAGAGCGTTTGAAAAGTACACATTTCTTCGGTTTCAAAATCAAACCAAATTTCTGTATTCTTTCAAAGACACATTTCAGATTCTTCCTGGCTTCTTCCAATGATTTTCCATAGGAAATTATATCATCTAAGTAAACCATACATTTTGTCCAGCGCAATCCTTGTAACATACTTTCTACCATGCGTTCAAATGTGGCTGGGGCATTGCATAGCCCAAATGCCATCACATTGAAGCGAAACAAGCCTATATGGGTGACGAATGCAGATTTTTCCTTCGATTCTTCATCCAATTCCACCTGCCAATAGCCTGATTCGAGATCCAGGGTAGAATAATACATGTTTTTCCCAAGAGCATCTAGACTTTCGTCGATTCTAGGTAGGGGGAACGCATCTTTCTTAGTGATGTCATTTACTTTGCGATAATCCACACAGAAACGAATGGAATTATCTTTCTTTTTGACCAGAACAATCGGTGATGACCATGGCGAGTCACTAGGCGAAATAACTCCTTTATTTAACATCTTTACTAGCTCTTCTTCCACTGTTTTTCTCCTGCCTATGGGTAAGCGGCGATAGCTCTGCTTGATAGGTTCCGAATCTCCAGTGTTTATGTGATGTTTCACGTTATCCGTTCTGCCTAGGTCTCCTCCAGGTTTTTGGAATATATTGAAAAATTCCAGTAGGTCAGATCTAACCAAATCTTTCTCCTTCTCAGTGGTAATGTCACTCTGAGAAACCAGCTGTTCCAGGTATTGAGGCAAATTATATTCGGTCATTGCCGGATCACGAGCAATTGTTTCCAACAATACAGTGATTCGCTCATCCTCCAAGGTAGAATTTTCAGGTTCAGCGATGTCTATCGACTCATCATTCCCAGTGTTCTCTATTTGAGAAACCACTTCAGCAACGCCTAATATTTCACCCTCTTCAATGAATTGTGCGTGGTTGGTGATATTCATCACAGGCAACCCATACAACTCCTCCTCTTCTCTATATCCTATCATGGTAGGAAAATTCACTAATCCTCTGTCATCGTCTATGTACATAGGAGGCTCCACGAGGAAATCACATTTGCTCGTGCTATTCCTAGGGCCAGTCCAGATTGCTTCTACCATCGTCACTGAATTCTTCTTAATTTTAGTCCTTTCCTTAACTCTCAGGGCTCCATTATTCGATACAAATTCACAAAAAGTTTTCTTTCCATTTATATCAATCTCCCCAGTTTTGCTTCTAAACGCCATGTCCACTGCCATCTGGAAATCTAAGCCTAATATTCCGGATTCTCTATGGATACGTCCAACGAAAAATCTCCAGACATGCAACTTTCCTCCAAGATCAAAGTGGAAATTAGCAACACCCAGCAAGGTTATATCACTGCCATTAGCAGCAATGACCTTATCCGAAGTGGGTAACAATGAAGGTGGGTTGATCATAGAGGAATATATACCCTCATCGATCAAGCTGATGGAGGCTCCAGTGTCCACTAATAGGTGATACAAATCTCTTCCAAAAGTAGCAGGTACATACCATCTTGCTCCTTTTAAGTTAGGCAGACAATAAATATTTTCTTCAGGCCTGGTCACCAGTAATAAATCAGGAGCTTCAGGGGCCGTACCCTCCCCTAAGAAAGAAGGTCCTGAAGAATTATTCATTGCTGTAATTGTCTGGTCGGAAAAGCCACTTTGAGATAGGGTGGTTGAGTTGATGGCCTTGTCCAACACAACCACTAGTCGTTTCCCTCAAGACCAGCCATGCTTTTACCAGATTTCTGATCTAAGATTCCGGATTTGTTCTTAGCATCAAGGAAACCTTTACATGAAAAGGTAGAGTGTCCGGCTGTATCACACCACTTGCAATAAGGAGTCTGAGTTGATTTATTCCTCCAGGGTCCACTTTTCCTGTAGCCCGACCACTTTGTTCTCTCTCCCAAAGCATTTATTCCATATTCTTCCTCATCTGATTCGTCAAACTCGGTCGCAGTTGTATGAGAAACAGCAGCAACTGTAGTCAACACATCAGAGCTGGCATTAACTCCAAAAAGTGTTTTTATTCCACTTTTATACCGATTTGCTAAGTCCAGGGCATCGAATAATGACTTAGGCTGACGAGCATGAACCTCCAATGCGATCTTTTTGTCCAACATGCCTTTAATGAACTGCTGAATCAGCAGCCGAGTATGAAAATTATGTCTTTCACCCGGAAAGGCCCAGATCATCAAAGATCTAAGATGAACTGCAAAGGCATTTAGATCCTCACCAGGAATTTGCTTTCTTGAATAGAAGGTATTCTCTCGGTCTTCAGGAGTACCTCCTCCATATATCCTACACAATACGGTGACTAAGTCCTGATATGATCCTTCGGAGATGTCAAAATCATTAACAACGCTTGCAGCCTCTCCTTTACATTTGGAGAAAAGCACTTTCATCCTTGTTTCTTGCGACCAATTATTAGCAAAGCTAATATTTTCGAATTGAACAAGGTATTGGTACCAATCCTTTCCTTCAAAGGCTGGAGGCATTGAGCATTTGGGCTTCTCTGACCAATGACTCACAGATAGATCTGTGGAAGAATCCTTGATCTTGATCGGACAAATATTTTCATCCTCCTCAACTTCCACAGCATCAAACAACGACAGAGATCCTCGTGATTTCTTCAGAAAAGAAACCTTTTTCCCCCCGCGTGTTCCAATATGGCCATACAAAGGATTGGAATCTAATGATTTCCAAAATTCAGTGTCTCTCACATCAGACCCATCTTTCAATTTAAACAAACTTTTGGTTTCGTTTAACTCAGCTTTATTAACTCGAGCTTCACTCTTCCAATAGTCCACGTTTTTCACTGCATCATCGACATTAGCTTTAGCTAATAGCAGTTCCGTATTCATACTCTTCAAGGCATTTTCCTTCGAAGTAACCTCCTTATGCAGCAAATCCGTATCAGTAGTAGCCCGATCTAAAGCATTCTTATTACGAATAAGATCCTCCTGGAGCAGATCCACTGTAGTTATGGCAGCATCACGTTCACCAGCAACATCTTTAAATTCGCTTCTTGTCAAAGCCAATCTCTTATCAACATCTTCCTTGTCTTTAGCTGCTTGTAAGATGTAATCCCTGATCTTAGGATCCACGTCCTTGAGTTCTATGCCAGATACTATCTCCTTCGCTAAATCAGTAGCCATGTTTAATCCTTCCTGTGACTCCAAGTCCGTTTATTTGGGAAGAAATACAAAAATATACTAAGTAAAAAAAACAAAAAGCAGTCCAATCGTGTTTGAACCCTTCAGGAGAAGAAAATCAAAAATCTCTCCAGAGCAACAGCAAGGCGAAGTAGTGTCCACACCATCCAGGAGTCTAACCAGTGAACATAAGTTGTCTTATATCACTCTGCCCAAAAATAAAAATAAACCCAAGTTTAAATATTCCGTGTCAATTTGAGATGTATCCAGACGATATCCAATGACTATCTCCAGCTCCGGACTCTTCCAAAGAAAAATGGAGACAAAGATCCAATGAGATCCGGAGGATCCTGGAGGTCCGGATGGGTCCGGATAGTGAGGAAAATAAGCAGACTGTGTATATTCCCTTGAAACTTCAATGTCCAGCAGACAATCCAGTGTTCTAGGAAGAAATACAAAAGTATTTTTCCCTCACACTCACGGCACCAGTGTTGCGATTCTTGCCTATGTTCTTTCCAATGTCTATGTGGCCATCGATGTACATCTGTCTTTCAGCTCCGGCTTAATGTTAATCGATATTAAATAATGATATTTCGTGATCGTATAGGTTTACTTCTGCGAGAATAAATATATTACCAATATCGTTAGCAGGAGATGGGAGGAAAGGAACTATAGTGGCCGGATTATATTAAAGTTCCAAAGGACCAAGGGTTGAAATATTCTATGTTCCAAGCGCGGATCCGAGATAAAACATCAAGAGTGAAATGCTTCTTTCATATGTTCCCTTTATTCCTCCTTGTGTGTTGGGTTGAAGACCTTGCTCCTCAACCCGATAAATAAACAGGTACATCGAGATATGAATAATTTTCAAACCAAGGAAACATTATGTTTGCAACATAATTCAGAAATAATGGAATAAATATAATAATCACATAAATGCAAAGTTGAACATAAATATAGAAATATGTAATGAACATCATGGTCAAAGTCCGGATGAAATCAAATGAATAGTTAATTAATGATAAATTAAACAAATAATATAAACTGCAAATATCATCAATGGTTGCAATGAATATCCTAGTGGGATCCGGAGGAACTACCCGGAGGCGGAGGTCCGGGTCCGGGTCAATCCGGAGCTATCCGGAGCTCAATGGAAATCTTCATAATGGAATCGTTACAGAAATATTGTGAATATATTATATATCGAATATCACGAATATTCAGGCTGAGTAATAACCGTTACAGCTTCATATACCAGACGTCACAATTACCTAATCCTTACATGTTTCCAGGTGTGTCTACATATATTATCTTATTAGATTAACATTAAAGCTAGAACAGCTGGCAAGGCTTAATGAGCTAGCCAAGCTGTCTACTGATTACAATCGCATTAATTAGAGGTTGGTCATGTGACCACCACACCGGCTCACCCCTACCTGTGACCACGTGACCGGCATTGATTGGCTATGCATAAATTATATCCATTTGTATTAATTACTCTTATTGGTTAATGTATTCTCCCCTTCTTATTGGTCATTCATATAGACACATCTGGAATTGTTCTTACATAAGCCCATGTTCAGAAATAAATGATTTACTTCTCAGATTACTCTGAAACATTACATAACGCTTCCAGCTTTTTATTATTCATATCGGTAACCAGCCGACATGCTATAGCTCTACCATATACGTCGAGAATCGAGTATATTAGTACCACAATAGGTTCTTTTATTAAATAAAAACATACCTGTAGTTCAGAAATATCCCTAGTATCTATTACAACGTTGATAAAAGCATTTGAAACATCCGAAATAGACTCGATTCAAGATTCATGCTTGCCGCCATTTGGGGGAATATTACCCAGAATCCTCCTTGAGTTTGACGTCATCAAGGCTAGATTCTAAGCTGATGCTGGCATCTCCCGGCATCGACCAAAGGCAGTGTGGGCGTGGTTGGGTAGCAGATTGAATTAATCATGTTTTCCTCCCTTCAAACCCCTAAAAAGCAATTTTTCTTGCTAATATTGAGTGACATAGGCTATAACTAGAGTGTTATGGGGTTGTTTGAACTTAGATGGTTTGAAATGAAGCCTGTATAGTCCTGAAAATGTTGGTATATCTGTGAGCGATAAGAGGGGGCGATTGGAGTGTTGTCAGTTCCGGTGTTAGCAAGACTTTGTTTACCACTTACAGAACATCTTTTCTTTCATAACATCACACTTCAAAAAGTGAAATCTGGCCAGGAATAGCATGTAGAGATTCAAATCTAATGAGGACATGCTTATTTCTGCTATATATCGTTGCAAAAACTCCAGTAGGAGGAGGAGAATGACCACGGTGCACTCCCCATGCTAGCATGGCTGGCCGGATTTTATCATGAGTGACGTCACAACTCCTCCGAAGATGTCTGCCTATATTAAACATCATAATCCAAGATTCTAAGCCCTCCAGGGCTCTTATTATTCACCATATTTATGTTCGAACCTAGCTGACATTGATTTTACCTCAAGAGGTAGGGATGAGGCTATCATTGTACTGAAGGCGGTATGTTCTTTTAATATGGCAAAAAGGATTGTTAAATAGATAGAACCTGATGAGAATGTGGTACAAGGGACACTATTGTACTGTCCAAGATGCTTGTTTGTTCATGGCCCACGAGCCGATAGGCGAGTGCGTTATGAAAAAAACAAAAAAATCGAGGCTATGTTTACTTGGGACAGGAAGTCATACCACACGCGTGGAACTAGTGCACATTACCACACTACTCCCACCCATACAAATAGCATGTGGTACATACATCAACGTGGAGTAAAAGCCATGTTCTCTCGTTACTGGGGTATGGAATAATTTTTACCTCAATGGCTACAAAACAAGCTAATAACAAAATTCAGAGTATTATCTACAGAGCAGTAAAACTGATTTATAACAATGATCCAAGACCAAAAGATGAACTCTGTCGATTGTGTAAATTTGATCCCTTTGCCAAACGTAGGCAAATTTCTCTTATGAACATCATATTCAAGAGGAAATTGGACATGGAAAATCTTAGGGAAATTACCAGAGTAACTTGCTGAACCCTCTAACGTTAAGGCTATGGCAGGCCGCTGCCAACAGGACGAGTATAGCATAGAGTGTAATGTTATCATCGTGGAAAAACCAACTGTTGAAAAGGTGAAAAATTTTCCCCCACTACATTAGGCCGGTTACGTGGAATAAACCACCTGTTTATATTAGATCCGAGACCTGGCCACGTATAAAATGTTATCTAAGCAATTACTCCATACAATTCAGGGTAGAGCTTTCCCTCTCTATTTTCCCTGTCCCAGATCTTCAATTACAAACTACGTCATAATATCAAAATGTTAAATCAAAATATATCCAAAACAACTATCTATATTCTAAAGTAAATTAATTATCACATTTTGAAAATCCTTTAGTATTTTGCTCCCATTCATCCAACATATAACGCCTGACAATTAACGACTTTCCCAATAACCGTTCACCTTAACGAGAGTCAATATTGGGTTCCCTAGTGCAAGCCTTCAATAGTCAATTTTCTCTAGATAAGAGATTTGGACTTGGTGAAGGACAATGGGTCTCACTTGACGATCGATCGAGCCAACCAAGACATAAGGCTCAAATGAAGCAAACACCAGGGGCTTCCATCATTGGCCACCCCCGGACTAAATGTGTTACATTCACAGTACTCACACGCTTTGAGTTGGCTGCCTAGCTGTATGGTGGTCCATGCAAATCTGTCAAGAAGATTGGAAATGGGGAACCACAAAAATGGGTGAAAGCCAGTTTTATTTTCGCTTGTTTACCAATTATTTTTATTTGGAGGAACCTGTGGGAAAACCTTCAGGCTGGGAACCCTCATGACTAAGTATCCTCCACTCATAGACGTCGAATCTGTTTTACCTGCTCTGTCAATAGCGATTTTTCAGAAAACAGGATCGCTCTGGGACCACAAATTCGAGTAAGTGTAGATTTATATAGATATGTATATGCTCGCGTAAGTGTATATAAAGTCTGGATAAGTCTTTGTCAGTTGCTCATTTCCTAATGGCTGGGAAAACATTCGTGCCTCTAACTGACTATGCTGCATAATTATGTCAACAGTTTCTGAGGTTAAAATAATATTAACCGATAGGCTATGGAAGTCACATTATCATTGTAGATGTAAAATATTAGTATTGTTTTAGTTTCATTCGCTTCTCTTTTAGAATCTTTTGGCGTGCGGATGAGTGTAGCCCTAAGCTCGGAGTCCATTATCTAATGGAGTCCATTATCTAATGGATTTCATGAGAAAAGAAAAAGTCGAGGTTTTATTTGGGCCTCTCTGCTCATCAGGTCTGTAAACTGATAAATACCACTATATACAAATTAAGGAAAATATATGATAGTAGAAAATAGGAAAATCATCTTAATTTGGTTTCAGTAACTGCGTCTGTAAGTCACTACCTCACATGGAGGGACGTCCCCATTTTTCCATCCTCGATGATATATCTATATACAATACATTGGTAAGGCTTGGGCCCGGGTATGGAAAACTCGGAGATGCTTTGTTGGAACTCTTTAATTACGCTGGTTGGAAGAAAACGGTTGTCATTAACTCAGATGAGCCCCCAGTTTGCGTCTATGGGGCAGAAGGTGAGCACTTAAATTTAAACGTCAGGGTTAATTTTCGTTATTTCCAGAAAACTGAAAGCTTGTGTGAGGGTCTGAACTGCAGGTCAGTTAAATTAATCCCTTTACCGTCCAGCCAGTGTCAATAAATTTCAAACCGACCTTTTTAAAGATATTTGAGATGAGTTTTCTAAAACATCGGCAAAGAACCTGCAAGAAAGGGAACCTCAACTCCGAGGCGAATTGTGCACATGCCTCACCATGAAAGTCAAACGCGATAACATCAGTCTGATCAGTCAATCTTTCGGGATAATTATATATATATATTTGTTATATTTAACCGGCAGTAGTTAGACACGTCTTTTCCCGGAATGGTATCGAAATAACTGAATGGATAAGGATGCCCCATACACCACGAAAGAGCAAATCAACAATTACATTAGGAACGTGCCAGAAGTAAGCTAACCATTATTTTTCTCAACGGTTTGAAATAGAGTTATGAGTTACATGTATAATATTATTGTTTAGACAAAGTGAACTAATGTTTTACTTCAATCTATATCAATTTCGACACTTAACTTGTAGGTTATATTCAATTATATCATCAGGAGTGTTAGTAAACAAGTAATCACCAAAAACTCAAATTAATTTCTTTTTGATATCCACGCAGTTATACTGATCTGCCTAGATACACATCTAGTGAAGCCTTTCGTCTTAGAGGCTCACAGACGAGGGTTTACAAAATCTGAATTCGTCATGATCACATATTCCACGACCCCACTTGAGCTATTACGGACACCCTGGTTGATAGGTATAGAGCATAATGCGACAGAAAACGAGATACAATCAGTGAAGGAAGCCTTTCGAAATACAAAAGTTGTGAGTCCCTTTAAAGCGAGTCATTGAACGTTTAGATTTTCGCCAAAATAACTCACCAAAACAATCCATTTTTCTTGACACTTAAATATTAAATATAAAATGTTTAATATAGGTGATGATGGCCGGCTTAACATCTGAGAAAGTCATAAAACTTAAGAAGGAAATACCAAACCGAGCCTTTGAGCCACCCTGGAATGAAAGTAGTTCTAATTTTAAAAAGAATATCCAGGTGAGTGTTCAGTATTTGCCCCATTATAATTCGCTTTTCTATATAGTTAGTCAGTAATTAGTAAGTAATAACTATTCCCAAGTTATTGTTGTAACTATTTCAAAATGTCGAACAACATTTTTGCGAATTATCATTACCAAATCCTTTGCACCTATTCATTCAGATCCCCATAGACCATATATACTAGGCTAAAAGTTATTTAACTACTAGTAAACTTAACTACTAGTAAACTCATATTATGATTAACACTTGAAATGGTAGGCCTATTTTTAAATGATGTACTGACCATCAAACATTAGTTGTTGTTCTGAAATAGCATATATCAGACACGCATGGACGCACGCATTAATGCATCATGAGTGGCTTTTTACGCTATTTCAGAACAATCGCGAGTTTGCGATATTTATAAAATTGGGGCAGTTTGAGACAGAATACTCAACAAATTCCTATGGAACTACGTGCCCTTAATCTTGATGCTTACAATACATTCTTGTGAGAGGATTGTGCAGAATCCACAGAGAACTGGTTGCTATTGTTCTAGCCGTTTTAGCTCATAGCATGGCGCGCTACCTATCATGGCAAACACATGCCCGAATGGGATTAAATGGGGGAAAAAAACGATGCGAAGCTTGTCTAAAAAAATAGCTTCAAGGCAGCAGTTACAACACTACTGTATTATCTATGGGTTGCATTAGAACCCCTTTGTTAAGGGTCTTTTTTGCTACTTCAGTGGAAATGGAAAACTTTAGTAAATGGCACCATAGCTGTTATGGAGCCGATGAAAACACTGCCTGCTGTGGATTAATTACTTCCACCATTAATTCAAAGGTAACAAACAGGGACATACAATTTTTAACAATCATTTTGTTGTCATAGCGAGTAGTTACATTAATGTGTTTTCTGCAAAGAAAATACAAAGTGCAAATTTACGCATAGCGGACGTCGTAACAAGCTTAGTTGTGATATAAAGTTGCGATATAAACAACTGAAATCTCAATGGAAATCTCCTAGCTGCTCGAGCAACAGAAATTAGAAATAATATTAGGCCTATAATCATTATAATATCGCGCACACCGGACTACCCCCCTCCCCCACCCATCCACCCCCAACAGTGTATTCATGTCACTGTGTCTCACACTGAACCACTCATCAATCTCATACTTATGGAAAGGCATTTGTATCCATATAGATTCCCCCCTCAATTCGGAGATGTAGAGTGCAAGTTTGCAAAAAACCTTCGAAATGGTCACATACTACTATACTACGACTGAATGGGTTATTCACTCCGAGGAATATGCCCATTTCATACATTTCCGTACGCGTGTAATACAGAAGCGTGACGTTATCAATTAGTCTGACGTCATCAATGACGGCGATATTGATCAATCACAGACCAGCATTCTTATAGCGGTGACTCGGCATTCCGCACATTCAGAACAAACATGGCTGTCGAAAAATGCTTCTGCCAGCCTAATACAAGCGTAGGCCTACGAATGACGATTTTCGGTTATTTCCAAGTCGTAGTAAAAAGAAAGAACTGTAGGCTACTCGAGGTTAGGAACTACTCGTGTTAAACTCTCCTTTAAACTTTATTTTGCATTCAACGCCCGACCTGCGGCCGCTTGTTGAATACAAAATAAAGTTTTGAATTCAGAGAAGTTTAGCCGCCAGAATCATTGAGAATATTTGTTTCCTGTGATAAATTAGTTGCTTATAGTTAACCTTATAAACCCCAAAATCAAAAATCCAAAAATCCAAACCAACGCCAACCTCACCCCTGAAGAAACAACCGCCATGAAAGACCTAATAACAGACGAAAGCATTACTATAAAACCGGCTGACAAAGGGGGAGCTATAGTAATCATGAATACTGCTACATAGCAGAAGGAATGAGACAACTCACCAATGAGAACCACTACACAGAAACCCACTTGGATACGACCACCTCGAGGTCCATAGCCATCACTCAGAATCTAAATAAACTGGAGAAACACCATCTTCTACCAAAAAACTCACACAAACTTCTCATACCAAAGAAAATCCGAACATCACCCTTTTATCTACTCCCCAAACTACACAAGGCCAATCACCACGGTCGCCCCATAGTATCTGGCATCAACAGCCCCACTGATGTCATATCGTCAACCCTGGATCGACTACTCAAACCAATCCTGAAGAAAATTCCCTCGTACATCAAAGACACAAAGCATTTCATACAAATCATCAATGAAATTGGGTACCTCCACGATGATGAATTCATGACGACCATCGATGTTTCAGCATTATACACATCCATTCCCCATTCGAAAGGTATAGAGGCAGTAAGATGAGCCCTTGAATCCTATCCCACACACGCTTTGGACAGCAATACTGCATGCATCTTGCTCGAGATGGTCCTAAAAAACAATACATTCATCTTCAACGACCGATATTTTCACCAAAAGCAGGGCACTGCTATGGGCACAAAGGTAGCCCCTACATATGCAAACATATTCATGATGTACATTGAGGAAGAAATACTCAAAGGTGAAACAATCCAACCTACCCACTGGTATCGTTACATCAACAACATCTTTGCTATCTACAGATGCAGACAGGACAAACTAGACAAACATCTGGCCAACCTAAACACAAAACATGATACGATAAAATTCACATAGTACAGCAGTACAGCAGGAGCAACATCCACTTTTTGGACATAGAAGTATACAAACACCAAGACACCACAGTCGGTACAAAGGTATTCCAAAAACCCACTGATGCAAACTTATACCTGCATTATGAATCTCATCACCACAGATCACAGAAGAACTCTATAGCATACAGCCAGGCCGTAAGGTTCAGGCTAATATGCTCAGACATCAACGATTTCGATAGGGAATCTAAAACCCTACTCAAACAACTAACATTGAGAGGTCACCCACACAAAATGGTGAAAGAATCAATCGCAAAGCAAGGGCAACTGACAGAAATGAACTCTTGAGCACCAGAACAAGTGCCAGCAAGAAAATCATACCGTTCATTATACAGTACAACCCTTACAATGTAAGGGCAGAGACTTACCTGAAGAGGGCCTGGGATCTATTCAGCCACAAACTCTGAAACTTACGAGGTTTGTCTTGTAAGGCATTGCGCATGCAGGCCCCTCCCACGTCACTTCCTTATGTCGACGTCCGCATGTCGGCGTCTCCCTCTCTCCTTTCTGCTTCGCGTGTTGAGGCTGCAATTTTCTGCCCTCCTTCCCACCCTTACCATTCACCTTTTAAAATTTTCAATTTTCTCCTAGGGCTATATATTTACTCTTATATGATCAACATCATGTTTCTACATCTACAGATATGTAGATCTCATTGTATACTGTGCCTCGATGTAAAAATCACAGATTGTAAATGCCCACATATGAAATTAAACATCAAAATGTTAAGACTGCGTTTTTGTTGTAATGTCGCCAACAGGAAATTCCTTGAGAACAGGGCCATGGTGGCCTACAAAAAGGGCCCCAATGCCAGGGACCTAATCACGAGCTCCCAACACCCTAGACCTCGCCGCAAGAACATGAGCCGACCATGCATGCAGTTTGCGTGTACTGTATGTCATCAAATCATCTGCAACAAAGAATTAACAAGCAATGAAAAGAAATACAAAGTCATCGGGGACAACACATACCAATCCAGAAGTGTCATCTATGCCCTCACATGCCCGGCATGTAACCAAACCTACGATGGCGAGACAGGACGGACTCTCGCCACCCGACTGAAAGAGCACAAACGGGACATCACAAATAGGAATAAGAACTCACCCGTCGCACAACACATGACAGATCATGATGTAGCTTCACAAGAAGTATTATGCACTATTCTAGATTCCTCCTGCAACAACAAGAACACCCGATTGAGAAGGGAAGAAGCATGGATTTGTGTCCTTGACAGCATGTCTCCAAACGGCATCAACCTCAAACTATAACGGAAGGGATTCCCGGACCTACCGGAAGCAGGATTCCCTCGCCACCACCAATGACTTCAGCTTATCAAACATATGAAATCACCAACAATACAGCCAGTCAAAAGGAAGGTTATTCTCCTTGACTCTAATGATGATGAGACCATAACCAAACGGGTGAAGAAGACACACATTCATCCTCTACATTACATCGCAAAGAAACGGTTGGATAAGCTCAAAAACAAAACCACCACCATACCTGCCAAGAAACTCTATTGTATAGCATTGTGTGTAGACGCAATGCGCTCACATTTCACTGCCTCTCCCTTCTCACAAACAAAACAATTACACTCATCAGTGCACTCACCCATTTACGCACCTCGTGCACCACTCACTACACACTCACACACACACACACTCGATCTCTCACTTTCAAACACTCCTAGCAGTCACTTCTGCTTCGACCTTCTACACCTCCACACTACTCAAATTCCCAGGTCGGGTAGAAGCACCTACTGAACTGAATCTGTTCCTACACAGTTCATTCTCAAGACAATTTCTCTCACACTACATATCTAGTCATGGCAAACGAAAAGAAAGGCAAGAAAGGAAACAAGGACAGGGTAAAGGACCACTCCTTGGAGGACGGTGAATTGGTGGACGAAAATGCCAATAACGGGCCCTGAAATGTGGTAATTAGCCCACCAAACCAGGCTGAGGGCTCTAACACCACCACACCAGCCACAAGCAAGAAAGGCAAGTCACATCCACCCACTATTGAAATCCCTGATGATGACGATAAGTCAGAGACTAGTACACCACCCACTGTGTACAAGAGCAAGATCACCGATATCGACCTGACGGCAGACTTGGATCTGAGCGACTCCGATGAAAAGAAAGAACCAAGATCGCCCACACCACCACGCTCTAGCTCTTCCAATAGCACAAGCTCCAAAGAATCAGGAGAAGTAACAACAAGCACCACGAGCCACACATCAACTCCAGAAAAGACGGAAGCCTATTCCCCAGGACCACCCCCTAAAACCTCAGTACACAAAGACTATGAACCAACACCTATAGAAAGAAATACAAGGACAAGACGACCGGTGGATTACTATAGATATGCCCAGATAAACGTTCCTGAGGCACGCCGCCTCCCGGCGAATGAAATTATGTTTGACATTTACCATGTGGTTAACAAAATAGATCAAGATATCGCGCAGTCCATGTGGTATACAATGACCAATAAGGGATATTTCTGTTAATGTTATATGTTCTAGTTCAGTGCAGTAATTAGCCCACCAGTGTCAGTGTATAATCAGAGCTCTAATCAAACCAAATGTGAAGCAATATCTAACTTAAAACCTAATTAATTCATACTACGTATGCAGACAAATTTTTTCCTACATGTTCCTATCTACCTAAGGAGTGTCAAAAATTACCCAAGATAACAAAATCTGTTTATAAAAAAATTGTTTTGGGAGTGCACAATCGTTTACTGTTATGTTATGTTGCTGTTATGTTGTCTGGTTGTTATGTCAACAAAAGTGCACAAAGTTATACCTGAGGAGCATAATTTTACCATGTAATTATCCTGATGAAGGTATAATGATACCGAAACGTTGATCACCCCTGAATGAATAAAACCTTCATAAACTAATAGCTGCGTCCTACTTGTGTTCAGAGTCGCCTCAATCTCTTTGAAACCTTATAAATTGTTGAATGACAGCAGTGATATGTGCCCACCGTCCCGACGCCACCACTAGCCGGAGACCCGGCCACTAAACGTTGTATTGCTGCTCAGAAAGAAGGGTCGTTAAGTGTTTTGCCTGGCCATGTCTGCCACCGATCTATGGCAGAGTCATAAGACGATGCAGACAATTAGATTATATATTTTGTTACCTTCTTTAATGTGATAATCCTAGATTCTTTACGTTTGTTTTTGACGCCATTGATGAGCGTGACTGTGTTTGGGTTGGCGGAAGTGAACCCAGAACGAGAGCATTGCGCACACACAGAGGAGACAAGTCCCTATGGAAATCCTTATGTACGCTTACCGATGGACGTAATGGTGGGCGGTTCGAATCATTTAACGGATCGTTGGTCGTAATTTTCCAAGTTTTTTACACCAACCTGTTGAGTAATTCTGACTGGCTTGATCGGTATAGGTAGTCAAAAGATATTTGTTCTGGCGGGCGGTGGCGGACGAACCCGGGGAAAAAAACGGAAGAAAAGTGGAATATAGGCGGTGCGGGTCTATGTGGCGTTGGAAGTGGTGTATGGGGTGCCGTTCGTAATGTTTTAGAAGAAGCTGCGCTTTTGCATACCAAAGGCGGAATTGGCACGATTGGTCAAGCCATTGAATCACACTTGTAGTTCTAACCTCGCATACAGTTCTATCTAAATATTGAATGACTACTGTTAGCTAATGCAGACAGCTGGAAGACCGACAGATCGACAAAGTTGATTAATTGAAAAATTCTGCAATAACAATTATACAAAAAGAAAGCCTTTTCCTTTTTTTGTACCGATTGTTAAATAGATTCGCTAGCCATGGTCCCGACCTTATGGTCAAGGAAACCATATCCACACCAACCATATTTCCAGGCAATCATCTGTTGGATTTTTCGCTCATGACAAGTCTAAGTTTAAGTTTCATGCACTCCTTAATTAAGGCGCATCCCTGGAATTTCTACATCATATATAAGCGCACCCAAACAACCCCCTCCCAACCCAGCCCATTCATTCAATTAATGTTATCGCTATAGCATACTATAATATATATATCAGTTTGAAATGTTATTATTTTACAGGGAACCACCTTCTCAGTTTTGTTCTATGAAGCTGTGTATACATATTTGTATTTATTGAATGAGAGTCTCGCCGAAGGCACAAACTACAGAAGTGGTAAATTAATGTCTCAAAAAGCTCAAAATAGGACTCTTCCAGGTGAGTACTTTATTTTACACGCTTGTCAGTAGTGAACATTTTTCTGCTTGCACAAGAGATTTGCATGGTGAGGGGAAAATATTTTCCCAATGAGAATTTTTCAGTCTGTGGTCTGAGCCAAGAGATAGTGCTTATAAAACGTAGCACAGTTCTTGATCACATGTATTGTTGTCGCGAGATGATACGATACAAAGGGAAGGTGAGATGCTTAATCTTGTGTTGGCTTTCACAGCCCAAACTTCCCATTAAATGAAACACACTATTAAGGCTTTATGGGCCGCTTCCACAGGTCGGAATAAGCCTTACGTCTGAATCGGTTTTCCAAAACAAGTACTAAGTTAAGAAATTATCAAGTTAAATTTGGTTTATCTAATTAATATTGCAATTAGTGTCAACTTAATTTATATACCTGGCGTTTCCAATGGAAACGATTTCTCAGCCTCAATTACTTATGTCCGATGTCAGGCAGAAGACCTACCCTAGACACCTGTCTATTTAGAATGCTGGACCACCTCATTGCAATAAAGACATCTATTGCAATAAAGAATTCTTGAATTGAATTGAATTGAATTTATGACCACTCACTGAGGACCATTGAAATCATGAACTCTGAAACATGTAGAGAAAGGGAGAAAAATGATAAACTTAGGGAAATACCTACGTAGAAATAAGATCCACTAGTCCTCCTGAGTTTCCACTAGTCCTCACAGACCAGAAGGTAAAATCTAATATGGCACAAAAGACATACAAATGTCAACTAGACTAGGGTTTATATACACTTGACTTTTATTTCCACTTCAGTAATTGTTACCAATAATGAATAACTCTACAATAGCCAGGGCTGTAAAAAAAAAGTTGGTTGAAAAAAGATTATCGTTGAAAAATAGTTGGTCGGAAAAAAATTGTCGTTAAAAAAAAGTTGGTCGTTGAAAAAAAATTGGTCGTTAAAAAATAGTTGGTCGTAAAAAAAAAAGTTGGGTCGCAAAAAATTGGTCGAAAAAAATTGTCGTTAAAAAATAGTTGGGTCGTAAAAAAATTGTCGTTAAAAGTTGGTCGAAAAAAAATTGTCGTTAAAAAATAGTTGGTCGGAAAAAAATTGTCGTTAAAAAAAGTTGGTCGGAAAAAAAGTTGGTCGGAAAAAGTTGGTTGGAAAAAAATTGGTCGAAAAAAAATTGTCATTAAAAAATAGTTGGTCGGAAAAAAATTGTTAAAAAAAGTTGGTAAAAAAAAGTTTCTCGTAAAAAAAAGTTGTCGTAAAAAGTTCGTCGAAAAAAATTGTCGTTAAAAAAAAGTTGGTCGGAAAAAGTTAGTCGGAAAAAAAAATGGTCGTAAAAAACAAGTTTGGTCGTAAAAAAAAGTTGGTCGTAAAAAAAAGAGTTGGTCGTATAAAAAGTAGTAAGCTAGGCTAGGCTAGGCTAAATAGTTGGTAACTTACTTTTAAAATTTAGAAAATGTGTTTGGCAGTGTCCATTTGAGCACCTGAGGCAGGTAAGGGGTTGTGGGCAGAGGGGTGGTGTGGGAGGTGGGAGGGCCTTCTGCAGACCTATCATGGTTGGAGAAGCATCTAACTAACAGCCAATCAACTCCCTTGGCTAAACCTAGAAAGGCTGTCAATCAGCCTTCAATAACATCTAGGTGTGAAATCTATGACTGATTGAAAGGATTAGATATGGCATCCTCGCCTGATGTCACATCTAAGCTTAAACACCTCACAGACAGTTAACCAAGTTATCAAGATGTAGATGCAGTATCAGTGATTGGCACATTTCATAGTGACCCATTTGTTTTCTCAGCTATAAATAGCTGAGAAAACAAAAACGATCATTAATTCCGACCTGTTGGTGATATACAATCTGTATCGGTGATCGGTTCGGTTCGGCTCCTTCCTTAAAACCGATCATTAAATCCGACCTGTTGGTGACATACAGAACGGTTTGGATCGGCTCCATCGGAACGGAATATCACCGTCGGAATATTTTGGGCGAACCAACGAGATTATATTTAACACAGAGGTCCAGGTCCAAAGCCCTAAACTTCTAAGGCAGAATGTATACCTTATCGGGTATAATTTATCTAACCACAAGGCCCACATCAGAGTCCTCCAGTGCCACACAGCATGAAACCACAGGCCAGGCGGCAATCCTTTAGTCCCGAGCTTGTTTTCAGCCCTAAACTCTATTTTCTGAAACTCCCATAAAAGCCCCTGACCCACATAAACTTACAAGAAAACAGGGTTACTTTGGGCCCAGGTTGTGGCCAGGTTGCTTATGATATCTATATGGTAAGCATTTGGTGTGAATCCCCTTGTCTTTAGCTTTCAGATGATATGTTCCCCATCTCAAAGGACTAATATGACTCGGATCTATTGAGCTGAGTATTAAGCTCTCAAATTCTCATTAATATTTGTAATTTATATAATGTTCCGATCTGGTGAAAGTATATTCATTACTTGGACATGTGTATAATAGCTTAAATAAGGTGTTCATACTTATCCCTTCATTTTCACCAGATCGGAAGGTAGCAAAATAGTAAAATTATTGGCCCAAAGTAGGGAAAACATGCATGAGCCAATAGCAGCTGTAGATGGGAGACATGAACCCTTACTAAAGTGACCACCCGACTCCCAAGAAAACCACACACCACTATCTAGCATTAGTACTTAATGAGTGATAAAAATCGAAAACAAGCTCGACGAGATGTGACCAACCCGCCCTCTGTGGGCGGATAAGCCCCTCTCTAAAATTAGTGACGTCACCCAACCCATCAGCGTCCACTCCCCATATAGACACGACCCATACTTATGGCCTTCTTTTTAACGTTTTCCCTGTAAGTGGCGACCTCTAATTCGTCTGAGAGAAACTTGACTTAGTTAGCTACCCTTTTGTCTGGAAAAAGTACTGTGTTCATGGTCCAGAAATGCTGTTTTCAAAACATTCATGCACCCTCTATCTGTTGTCACTCACTCCTGCCATGTTTACACAGCTTCAACCACCCAACAGCTATACCCTTACTATAGCCACTGCCACCCTTACATAACACCCACATAACACCCAGCTAGCTTGTTGACATGTAGGCTATTTATAGGGTGGGTGTTGTAGCCTACCCAACACGTTGGTGTTGTGTAGGCTACATTATTTGATACTAAATCAAATGGATATTGTAGGTAGGAGGGGTAGAGACAGGGTGGGTGGGTGGGACGATCTTTTATTTTTAAATATAAAAACAATCTAAAAGTGTTCAGATCTGGTGAAATGTAACCAATTTACTTCCCACAAATAAATGTCTTGCTGCGGTAATTTTCTGGACCCCAGTGTCCCCATATAGGCCCCTTCAGTCAGACCTCTGTGTTAAATATAATCTCGTTGGGCGAACCGAGCGAACCGAAGGGCTAAAAACAATAATCCGACCAGTTGAATTCTCATCGGTTCGGATCGTTTTTTTTATGAAACCGACGTTGCATTTCATTCCGATCCGAGCAGTTGAACAGACCAAAATGTGTAGGTTCGGATCGGTAGGAATAGTGAGAAACATATGAAGACCTATGAAAACCGATGTGCTTGGTTTCTTATTAAAACCAATACAGACGTAAGGTTTATTCCGACCTGTGGAAGCGGCCCATTAGAGACTCTCTTTGTTAATCCTGGAATTTCGCATATGAGCCGCACACGTCAATATATTTTTAATCGTTTTAGCGACCAATATGGTTAAATATGTTGGGGGAACTTAGCTTTACCATTAATAACGATATATAACGAAGACAAGGTTTCAAATAACCTGCACATCTATGCAGCTCAGGTGCAGGTTGAATAATGATCCAACTGTCCAGGTAGAATGAGTGACGTAATAGTTGCGGGGCACTGATTGGTCCATATGATGCAGGTGCATTACGTCATAATTAGTTGCTGCGTCAGCCCCAAATATAATCATCGATGGGTCGATTCCACTAATAAGACAAAAATGACCAAGGGATGGAGCGGGAATCCGGATATTCTTGTATTTATTTCGCCGTTTCTTATTAAAATGTACTCAAGCATGATAGATGTATTGGTAAAATTAAGTAATGTTCGTCTTGGTTGACATTGACGACTTTGTTGACATCATGACGGCCCCGGATGACGGCTCTCATGGGGAGTCACGACGCATTTGTGTATTTCTACGCACCGTTTTTTCCTACCCACGAGGTGGGTTTACGACTATAATCTACTATATTTTAGAACGCAAAATTATTTAATTCTGCATTGTTGTTTTACTTATTGTTTTGCAGTAAGCTACTATAATAAACATGTTCAATTATTTTCTATAATGTTGCAACTCATTTATATGCGATAATACTATTATTGCTAGGGAACTAGGCTATATTCATTCCATATCAGCCTGAGGCCTGATACGGCCGTCGTATCGGCCTCAGGTCGAGTTGCCCTCTCAGTGCTAACTCAATGGGCCGTGCCTATTGACCATATTCAAAGGTGAAATAAATTGCTTATTGTCACAGTATGATTCACTATCATTGATATCTTGGGGGGGGGGGGGGGGGGGGATAACCTCAATGGCGAACATTCTTTCATGAATTTGAGACTAGCCTATACCTTTAAGATGTGGTCTAAACAGTTGGGTGAAGTTTACGCTTGAACGATAACAATATAATGTATAGGCCTACGTGCGGTGTCAATTAACTGAACAAATGGTCAAATCGATGTAGGCCTATATCATGACAGGCGATTGGTGCATATTGACGCATTATATAGTAACGGAAAGTAGATGGCAGGGGTGGCCTTGATATGGCACTTGATTAAGCACTTTATGTTAAGCAATTTGTCAGTAATGCCTGGTGTGGATATCTTTTGAGATGGAGCCATAATGTTGATTGGTATGGAAGGTGAATTTGGTACATAAGAGATGTAGATAAGCCCGAATTTAATCCCCGAGCCCGACCCGAACCCCGAACCCCGAACCCCGAATTGAACCCGAACCCCGAACTAACTTCCCTATACTATTTCTATACCGAAGTCCTGTTCCGAACTAGTTGAACTCGCTAAAATGTACACCCGGTTTGGGCTGCCCTCGGGAATTTTCCGGAAATCACTGATCTAAGCAAACTCCGAATCATGCACTATCCAAGCCGAGGCGACCCCAGTTTGATAAAATTCGGGGTAAACTATGGAAGACCGGAATGGGTAGTATAGAGGTCGGTTACCGAGGTCGGGATCAGACCGGGACCGGACCGGTACTAAAATTACCGGGGCTCCGATGACCGGGGCTCCGATGACCGGTCAACTAATGTCTAAAATTATGCCCGAATACTTATGCTCATTACTCAAAAACTATTTAAACTTTTTACACAATTTAAATTGTATTAAATACCCCAACATGTCTATTCAACTTTCCTAATTTTATATGATTATTGCGCAATTATTTCTACCTCTATTTCCAATCGTTGGAAAAGTAGCTATAAAATATATTCTATAGGATGAGCTATTTGCCGACATAATGTCTAAAATTATGTCCGAATACTTATGCTCATTACTCAAAAACTATTTAAGCTTTTTACACAATTTAAATTGTATTAAATACCCCAACATGTCTATTCAACGTTCCTAATTTTATATGATTATTGCGCAATTATTTCTACCTCTATTTCCAATCGTTGGAAAAGTTGCTATAAAATATACTCTATAGGATGAGCTTCGAAGTAGATAGATATATTTAATACATG
This sequence comes from Sthenelais limicola, assembly GCA_942159475.1. Taxonomy (NCBI): domain Eukaryota; kingdom Metazoa; phylum Annelida; class Polychaeta; order Phyllodocida; family Sigalionidae; genus Sthenelais; species Sthenelais limicola. The sequence goes on along the minus strand of OW804096.1, from coordinate 105,530,764 downwards.
ATCTTGAGATTTGGTACATCAGGGGCAACACATGGGTGATAAATTTGAGACCAATACATTGTTCACAATAGCTTAAATATATGAAAACAATCGCTCTTTATATACCTGGCTATACCTATTAGAGACATTTTAAATGGAATGAAAGCTTTAAATCCTCACTTAAAATGGTCCGATCTGAATAAATCTAGATTTTAATCAAAGAGCAGAACCTCCTTGCCATGTCTATGTATAATGGCACGCTGCCCCACCATAAGGGTGGTAATCAGGGGCAACACATGGGTGATAAGTTTGAGACCAATACACGTTTCGCAATTGCTTAAATATATGATTATTTATTTAATGTTTTTTCATAATCTAATCAGGGCCTAACTAAAAAATTGTTGTGTTCAATTAGTTAGCTTCTAATGTATCCTACATCGTCGACTGGTTGTTTTAAGGTATTCTAGAAAATGGAATTTATATGAATTCATTTGGAAAAAAATAGAATATACTGCTGGTCAACTGTAATGACTCGTTCTAATATCATTATGCATATGAACTTGCTCCTTGTGTGTGTGTTGGCAGGCGGGGATGGGGTCATAATGGAAAATTAAAATTTTGGGTAGTTCAGTCTATAAGCTATACAGTCATGTTGCTATTGGTTATTACATATTTTACTATTCATGTTCAAGTTTGTACTTATTTCATTATTATATTTATTTAGTTATTCCTATGTTTGTATTGCAAACATAATGTTTTCTTGTGTTGAAAATCATTCATATACCTTAAATCGGGTTCAGTTCCGATGACCGGGAAATTATGACCGGGGCTCCGAGAAAATTTTACCCCGGTCATCGGCCGATACCGACCCGGTATTGTACCGGTCATCGGAGCCCCGGTCATTGGAGTCCCGGTCATCGGGGCCCCGGTCATCGGAGCCCCGGTCATTGAAGTCCCGGTCCGGTACCGGTCCGGTCCCAATGTTAATTTACCCGTTTTTTTTTATTTTTAAGGTGTCCCTATGCTTTAAGTATGACGAAGTTAATTTCTTTAATATACCGGGTCTGGTCTTGACCAGGACCGGGCCGGGCCTGGACTGGACCGGACCGGCTGAGTTTGATACTACCCGTTCCGGTCTTCCATAGTAAACTCGTGGTAAACTCGGGGTAAACTTGGGGTAAACTCGGGGTAAATTCTCTTTAATTCGGACAAAATTCGGGCTAAATTCGGACTTCACATATTGGGCCACTGTGTCGCCATTTCCCAACGGATTTGAATAATTTAAAAAGCTCTGTGATGCTGACATGTTCCCGGTTTGTATGCAATACAAGTTTATAGCCTTAATTAACTTGCCTGTACAGACGTTACGTGCTGACTAAAATTTAATATGCAACAAAATTCATGACCTTCACCTGCATAACCCTATGATTTCTCTATTCTATTCTATTCTATTAACTCCAGTGGGGGACAGGTATTGGTTGATCATGAGGCAAAAATAATATATCGAAATTATATGAAGTAGGCATATCATAAAATATTTTCTCCATAAACATCCATTATCTATGGAATCATTATATCCTTAATCTCCAAGGCTAACAGATTTTTGCTGCTTATTGTTTATAATCACCACATTTTCCACTGTCTCTGGTTAAATAAATGGATTTAGAAAATATTGATTAACAGCGTTCGAAATAACAGCTTGCCCGGGCCATTTGGCAAGTAAAAATCGTGGCGGGCAAGCTAACATTCATTCAGGTGCAAGATTCAGGTGCATTTAATGACTAATTTACATGATTTTTCATGACTTCTTACAGACGAAATAAGGGGATATTACCATCGTTTTTAATGTGTTTTATAGTTACTTTATAAATACATAACCTTTTCCTTGGAAAAAGATTCCATACAAAGCCACCTCCATACAAAGCTACCAATAATAATTCTGACAAATGGGAATCTGAGAAATACTCTTGGAACAAGTTGCCAACGGAAGCCCACCAACACTTAGATATTATGCCTTTTAAAACTTTGGCCAGATCTGTCTCTCCACCTGGTGGTATAACACTATGGAATGATGACTATTGTGTATATTATTTTGGCCGAAATTCATGGATTCATCTTGAAGTCTACCTGCACGATCCAACAAATATGTGTAAGTATATGAATGTTCCTTTTATTAATTACCCAACGTTTCGAGAGCTTTGCTCTCTTCCTCAGGGGTGGTAGATGGTACAATGTGAAATAACTACTTTGGGGCTTGCTGTTGTGTATTTTAAAGACCTTTTTTTCGCCTGCTAACAACTTTATTTTGTTAGTAAAAATGCAATACGAATTGGGCTAATTAGTCAGTAATTTTGAAGACTATAGAGTTAGTATTAATGACTCTCTACTTATTACTTACTATTTTATACTTTACTCATTATGTTGGTGGGCAACCTGAAATTATGGCGGGCAAGCTGATTTGTCATGGAACTTGCCCGGAGGGGCAACCTAATTTTTTCCCTTATTTCGACCACTGATTAAATAGAATGATGCATTAAATTTGAAGATGTCGGCAACACTTTCATGGCACTAGTGGAGTAGCATTCACAACAATTTCATAATACGTCGCCAACACAATTTTATAACGGCAACACATTCCAGCCTAGCCTTTCTCTGACTGGGTTTTATTAAGGGAATTTAACAATGTTGGTCGTGCACATGGGCGGTATAAAGGTATATGGAAGGATAAAGAAGAATGACAATATACATACTGTAGTCCTCTTAAATCCAACACATAAGACAATGTGAGCGAGGTGAGAATAATGGTAATATCTAACTTATTAACCTGTAATCATACACATTAATACGGGGAGATATATATGTGTTATGTATACTGTATGTTATGTATACTGTATATTATGTATACTATGTGTTAGGTATATATGGTATGCGATATGTATACATGTATGTATAGATGCTATAGATTGTATATGGTGTATGTATATTATTTATGTATATCTTTATGTATATGAATATGTACACAGGTATGTATGCATGTATATGTGTGTATGTATGTATGTATGTATGTATGTATGTATATATGGACGAATGTATGGACAAATGTATGGACGAATATTAAAATAACGAAAGCATGGATATAATAAATGCAAATATGATATCATATATATAATAAAAGTAAAATTTTCTGCTGTACTTTTAATGGTAATCTGTATCTATCAGTCAGATTATTAATAATTAATAATCACCTGTATACAGGTGTTTGGTGGATATGTGGCTAAGCCAGTACGCCTACTTCATGTAGCCTACTTAACTTTCTATAATTCAATTCGGGATTCGGGATTCGGGATTCGGAATTCGGAATTCGGGCCGGCGAAGTTATCCCGAATCCCGAATCCCGAATCCCGAAATTGCTCCGAATCCCGAATCCCGAATCCCGAAATTGCTCCGAATCCCGAATCCCGAATTTTGGTATGTACCAAATTCTATGGAAGACCGTAATGGGTAGTAACAAACTCGGACTTCCGATACCGGGTCAACCTCGGGTCGGGACCGGGACCGGACCGGGGCTAAAATTACCGGGGCTCCGATGACCGGAGCTCCGATGACCGGTCAACTAATGTCTAAAATTATGTCCGAATACTTCTGCTCATTACTCAAAAACTATTTAACCTTTTTACACAATTTAAATTGTATTAAATACCCCAACATATCTATTCGACTTTCCTAATTTTATATGATTATTGCGCAATTATTTCTACCTCTATTTCCAATCGTTGGTAAAGTAGCTATAAAATATATTCTATAGGATGAGCTATTCGCCGACATAATGTCTAAAATTATGTCCAAATACTTCTGCTCATTACTCAAAAACTATTCAAGCTTTTTACACAATTTAAATTGTATTAAATAACGAATGTTGTCTATTCGACTTTCCTAATTTTATATGATTATTGCGCAATTATTTCTACCTCTATTTCCAATCGTTGGAAAAGTAGCTATAAAACATACTCTATAGGATGAGAAAATGAAAAAATGTATAAAGGATTATTGTGTATAGGGATTGTGATGTCCTTTTCTGTGCCCTCTTCACCCTCCCCCTTTCCCTTTCCCTTTCCCCTACCCTGCCGCCCCATTCTTCCCCCCCCCTATGTATAATAGGTTGTACATAATACATGTCAGAGTTATGCAAAAAACGTCATGACATGATAATGATTCATGAAATACTCATTCGTTTATTTGTGTATTTATGTTAATAATTTTCCCACGAATGTCAAGTACTGGTAATAATGTACCACCCGTCTCACCTCGACCTTAAAGTATTGTAGTGATTATGACAGGTAACCTTCTTCATTTCATTACCTCGTCTCACACCTCATCTCACCTCATATCATACTTTTCTCTACATCTTTTCGTTTAAATGTTCTGTTAAATAGTAGTGTTATATTGGCTTATAAATGAAAGTTGAATAAGAAATGGCATGAAGAATAGAAATATCATGAAAATCGTAGATATGTAATATGGTCAATTTAAGCATCCCTCGATAAAACTGGAAAGAAAATCAGGGTGCTACGAAAATCACCTCTAAGGTGAGAGCGTCATCAATGTATTTGCAAGCCTGAATAAAATTCTGTTAAAAAAAGAGCTATTCGCCGAAATAATGTCTAAAATTGTGTCTGAATACTTATGCTCATTACTCAAGAACTACTTAAGATTTGTACACAATTTAAATTGTATTAAATACCCCGACATATGTATTTGACTGTCCCAATACCATATGATTATTGAGCCATTAATTGTACCTCTATTTCTAATCGTTGGTAAAGTAGCTCAAATACTCTATAGGATGAGCTTCGAAGTACTAGATATATATATATCTAATACATGATCTTGAGATTTGGTACATGTGTAAGTGCTGTGTTAAATTATATATATTATGTAATTATTAGATTATGTAATGATGATATGAATCGGATCTTAACCTTTCTCTGACTGGCTTTTATTAAGGGAATTTAACAATATCCATCGTGCACAGGGGAGGTATAAAGGAATATGGAAGGATAAAGAACAATGACAATATTATTAAATAAAGTATTCTCCAACTAAATATATATATCTCTGAAGATTCAAGCCCTGTTTAGGCTTAGCTGGTCCAAATGAATAAGTCCAAGTCAAGAGCTTATAGTATGTGTAGTGTATTCAGTTATACACATTAATATGGGGGACACCTCAATCTCCGGATTCCATTGGGTAGTTCCTCCGAAACGCCACTAGGATATTCATTGCAACCGTTGACGATATTTGCAGTTTATATTTTGTGATTAATTTATTATTAATTATCCATTCATTTGAATTCATCCGGACTTTAACCATGATGGTTATTACATATTTCTCTATTTATGTTCAAGTTTGTGCTTATTTCATTATTATATTTATTTAGTTATTCCTGTTTGTATTGCAAACATAATGTTTTCTTGTGTTGAAAATCATTCATATACCTTAAATCGGGTTCAGTTCCGATGACCGGGAAATTATGACCGGGGCTCCGAGAAAATTTTACCCCGGTCATCGGCCGATACCGACCCGGTATTGTACCGGTCATCGGAGCCCCGGTCATTGGAGTCCCGGTCATCGGGGCCCCGGTCATCGGAGCCCCGGTCATGTTCTCTTGTGTTGAAAATCATTCATATACCCTATATGCCTGTTCATTAATAAAGTCGAATTCCGATGACCGGGAAATTAGGACCGGGGCTCCGAGAAAATTTTCTCCCGGTAGACGGCCGATACCGACCCGGTATTGTACCGGTCATCGGAGCCCCGGTCATCGAAGTCCCGGTCATCAGAGCCCCGGTCATCGGAGCCCAGTACCGGTGACCGGCCGGTCCGGTACCGATGTGTTTGTAACCCGATTTTTTCAGTTTATGTTGTCACCATAGTATTAGTATATGGAATTCATATTTCTTAATTACTCGGGTTGGGTTTGGACCGGGACCGGGCCGGGCCTTGACCGGACCGGACCGTTATCGGAATGCCGAGATCTTTACTACCCATTCCGGTCTTCCATAAAATTCACCTTCCATAGATTGGTGTATCCACCCCGGGAAGTTTCAGTGCAGTGTCGTTTTAGGTGATACAAGCGACGCTGCCTTTATCCATGCATATGAGCGTGATTCCACCCTTCTGTTCCCTAATGATCTAATTATTCTGCATACATAAACATCCAGAATCATATGTTTCAGGAATAGTTAGGCACAGCAAACTGTATATAACACTCTTATAGATACAGGGACGAGGTAAATGTTACTTTTGTATGAGGATTTAATCGAGTGCTGGCATAGACTGAAGACATACGTTATCTGCTTTTCACCAAAGCATTACAGATCAGTGGTACTAATACTACTCCCACAAATTACTAGAGTGTTCTGGCTTCGGGGTGATCATTGACATTGATCAGATATACCTGTTGCCTTTGACCTCTGAACGGCGCATAAAGATAGTTTAATCAATTTCATATGATATCATATTATATATATGTAGTGATATTCAATACTCTAGGAGTCATTGTATTTTATACTTGGTGCTGGTGATTAACACTAGAGGGCACTAACATTACTGTTTGTTGTACTGCTTAAGCCAGTTGCTTTTATATCTCATCTATCTACATGATCAATGCAATTATTACCAATCAAGACTTAGGTATGCAGTTCAATACTATGTGTCAATATGTGTATACGTGTCATTGATTCATGTTTAATGCCTCAACTTGTACATTTCATGATATCTCTGTGTAGCCTATGTATACTATGTGTTTCATTAAACACCTTGTGTTCTTAGGGAGTTGAACTAACTAGGAGCCCTCTGTGCCTAGTTTCAGGCAAGAGACCGGCAGAGGGTTATGGGAATAAACGGTGAATAAATATATATAGGCGGCATTGCCATTCATTTAGAAACCATTAAATCCGCAGCTCATTCTATGACATGTTTCGATCCCATGATTCAAATTGCTCCCACGGATAAGAAGAACCTGATGAGTTCGTCCTACATATCTCTTTTAGAAGATGAATGTGGGTGACAGCCATGAGTATATTATAATGGAGAGGTTGGCCTGAATCAACAGCTGGTTAATTCAGCATAAACATACAGTTCATGATGCAGACTAAAAGGGACAATAAATGAGAAACAAAAAGATTATGTGAGGGACAAGGTGCATGTGAGGTCTTACGTTTCGATGTGGCGTAAAACAAATGAGCTGCTCATATAATTATATCACTACCAGTTGCTCTTATTTATGCTCACAGAGATGCGTCGGCATGTCCGCCCAGTATATGCGCTGAGAGCTCATCATGAGAGCTCTAGCTAGCTCTAGGGAATCTAATCAAACAAAACTTTGAAAATACATTTTCGTTGACACATAATTGACTAATTCCCAGTAGATAAATCTGATTGAACTCTTTAATATATGCGCATGGCCATTTCCACCAATTTGACAACATTTGGGCCCCTAGACACTCCCTGAGTACCCAAAAATAAATTTTACATTTATCAGTTGATTTGTTTTTTTTTTGTTTTACGACAACTTCTTTTATTCAATATGTCAACAAATATCATCTTCCTCCGGGACAGCTATTCATCAAGATCTACATATGTCCCTCTTCTGCATCATGTTTTGATCGACAATTTTATATTTTTCTCTGTTCTCATTCTTATGACAGCAACACTAGAATACAGCTGGTGAACAATTTGCTCATATATATATCACAATACAACCACCCTTATATATTACCTACTCGTTTGTTTACCGATTTGAGGTGGGTAGGATATCGAAAGGTTATTTATTCTGATCTATTAGATCTGTCAGATCCGAGAATATTTTTCTCCACTTTCCATCCTCTTCCCTGTCTACGGTCGTGAGCTTATTCTGATATAAGATGATTGAGATCTTTGATCTCAGTTCATAACAAAACACGAACCACTCTAACATGCCTTTATGGAAGAGTTTCTGGCGATGTATAAACGCTTTTGTTACGAGAATGATCCAATTTATGATCTTACTATTTGTACCCTTCTTGTCGAATCCGAACATGATATTTATTCTTTCAACATTAAACTCTCCATTGGCATTTTTTTTTATCACCTTTTTCCCACTTGGGTCCTCGTTTAGGTACCCTATAGAGCCTATAAATTCAAAGATATTCCTCCATAAAATTTTTGTTCTGCCACACAACATAAAAAAATGGACGACATCATCTCTTTCAGTACAGAATGAGCAAACAGGTAGTGGTTTGATACCAGCATTTTTTAGATAGTAATTGCAAGTGATAGTTTTATGAATAATTTTGTATTGTAACACCTGAAGTCTTGTTTCAAGAGGCTTTGTATGAGATTAAAAAGACTTGATCGACAATTTTATATTTTTCTCTGTTCTTTTTTTTTTCTCTAATTAGTCTGTTTGACCATATTCTTTCTCTCAGTATTTCGTTTCTCGAAACTGGTTCTTTGTTGTAGAAATATTTGTTCCATATTGAGAATACTTCCTGATAGAAACTATTCAACACTTTACGTGGCATGCTTCTACACAACAATACATCTTCTGCTTTCTTCGCAGTGGGGGAATAGGAGGCCATTTCTCTAAATGCCTTACCTGTGCTATCTTGAAGTATTCTTTGTACCCACTTAAGGCGGTTAGTATCAATTACTTCCTTAATAGTCCTTAAGCCCAGCCCACCGCCTTCTGCCTTTTGGGCTAAAAACGCTGTACTGATTTTGTGATCTTTATTTAACCAAACGAAGTTCAACATAATTTCATGAATTTTACTCTGAATCTTCTTCGGTAATGCAATATATGCCAGCACATGCTGGAAAATGGGGAGCAAAAATACATTACACACTAAGACCCTTCCCTTGATGGTAAGGTTCCTCCTTTTCCATTGATTCACGATTAATTTGGTTCTATCTAATAATTTTTGGCTGTTTACAACCGATAATTTTGTCTCGTTTCTTGGGGAGAGAAGAGTCACCCCCAGCACATTCATTTTATTCATCCAATCTATTTTGAGTATTTCTCTGTTAGTTAACTTAATTTCTCCTATATTAAAGCCCTTGGATTTTTTTGCATTTAGTTTCAAGCCTGAGGATAAAGCATATCTATCTAGCATTTGGATAATCTTATGCAAGGAGAACTCATTCTTGACCATGACGGTCATATCATCGGCGAACTGCACTAGTTTTGACTCCTCCCCCCCCCTAGATCAATTCCCTCGATGTCAACATTCATCCTGATTTGGTCAGCTAATCTTTCGACGCATAAAACAAAGAAAGATGAGGAGATGGGATCTCCCTGTTTCATCCCCCTTTTTATGTCAAACCAATTAGACGAAAAACCGTTATTACAGAAGGTTGCGACAGATTTTCCCATGAGGGTCTTAACCCAAGATACATATACATAATCCATTCCATGCGCTAACAATGTGTTTTCTAAGAAATTCCAACAAATAGAATCGTAGGCTTTTGTGAAGTCTAATGACACCACTAGAGCCTGCTCTTCTCTTTTTTCTATCATGGACACTATATCATCGATTCTGCGTATGGCGGTGCCTATATAGCGGCCTTTAACAAAACCATATTGATCTTCTCCGATCAGCTTTGGTAGTAAGATGTTCAACCTATTGGCAATTACCTTTGATATAATTTTATAGTCAACATTGAGCAGAGTGATGGGTCTCCAATTCGCCAAGAAGGTACTGTCCGTATCCTTCTTGGGAATTACATTGATGAGACCCCTCCTCTGCTCACACGTCATCTCACCCTCTTCAAGACAAGCATGCAACATCTCCACAAACATATCTCCAATTACAGGCCAGAATATTAAATAAAATTTGATAGTGAAGCCATCACTGCCCGGGGATTTGTTTTTTATTAGGTTTTCATCACTTCTTCTACCTCTTTCTTTGATATGGCTCTTATTAACATTTCGTTTTCGGCCCTGTCCAGCTGTACTGCCGTGTTTGGCTCTCAGTTGATTTGTTATTTTCTATCAACCTTATATATATGCGCATTAAACTGCCACGTTTGGAACCATTCTGATTATTAGGAATTTTTTTACAGGGGGGTCGAAAATAGATCCCAAATATGAAAAAAATGCCCAAAATAGCATGACGAATAATGGTACATATTTCTACATGAATGATTCTGATTATTAGGAATTTTTTTACAGGGGGGTCGAAAATAGATCCCAAATATGAAAAAAATGCCCAAAATAGCATGACGAATAATGGTACATATTTCTACATAAATGAGGATTTAAATTAGAAATAGATAAAACAAATACGCACATAATGTATTGAACTATTTCAATACTTCATAGGTCTCGACATAAGGGTCATAACACTTTTTATTTGGTGTAAATATTCTGACTAGAAGAAAAGTTACAGCCAAATAACCATTCAGTAATGGTAATGATAATGACAGTGGCAAGGGTGGCATGTCATTGACCCTCTGCCCATATATATGTATACACATTATATAACTCATTATATTTAGAATATATATATAACATTCATTACCCTTGTTTACTTTTTAAAGTTGACTATGATTGTTCCTGTTCTGTTTAGGTATTTAGAGGCAAAATCTTTAGATAACATTTCTGACATTTTGTGACGGCAGATGTGACGGTAGGTGACAAAAGCATGAAGTTAGGTTTTTAAACGGTCGGGGTTCCCAGCGAAAGTCAAACGAGAGAGCGACAGAGGTCTCTTGGACAGGGAAGACTCTTTCATGGCTTTAAAGATCATGAATTGTGCCCAGACATGTTATGGGACTTCATGATCAATCAATTTGGTCCGGAACTGCGGAGTGATCTTCGCTCATCTCCAATCGAGACCCCAGGCAGTCTTTCTCTACCACGAGATAGTCGTGACACGAGGTTTGATTGCAGACTGCCATGCATGCCGTCTGTGTATAAAGGTAGAAGGGTCGATTTCTATGTCAATTCACCTCACCGTCATGATGCGAACTGCTCGCTGAGCAATGTATCCATCCCGTTGGTAGAGTATGACTCGGGACAGGCTAACAGGACCATAAAAGGTCGTGCTAGTACTGGGAAGCGGTCGCTTATGCCAGAAATTGACGCGAGCATCGTTTACGATGAGGATCACCCTGCGATTATTCATTTACGATCCATAGGTGGTAAAGGTGAAAGCCTGAAGCCTAAATCTCTACGTCCCTTCAGAAAAGGGGAGGACAGGGAGGAATTTATGGCTTCAGCTGTAAATTACATGGAACTGTTTAACTGGTCCGAAGATACCCTTATGAGAGAACTCATAATGGCTACCTCCAAGCATGTGAATCAATCACGTGGGGAAATTCGTCCTCTCTTTTGCTGAAAGATGTGGTCAATCGCTTGAAATTGGCCACAAAAATAGAGGAGAAAAGACTGGAAGAATACCAGTCGCGTAAACAGCAACCAGGTGAATCACTCCAACATTATGGGGAGACACTTGTAAGCTTGTGTAAACAGGCATACAAGGGTCAATACCTCGAACATATGAAAAAGGAGGGAATTTGTATTTTCTGTGCGGGCCTTGAAGATCAATACCTCAGTATGTGGGTTCAGACACAGAGACCTAAGTCGATGCAGGAGTGTGTCGACCTGGGACCTGGGACCTGGGAACAGATTCCCTACGTGCGGGGGGCCCTGAGGCTTATCAACGCATATTGGTAAATACTGCTCCAGCGGCTACCCCGGGGTTTCGCAAGCAGGCAAAACGTGGATATAAATTCTATGGCCAAAAGAAACACGGATCAAAAGTTTCTTTAGCTGCTGTAGAGGCAGAATCAGACCAGGGTTCATCTACTGAATCTGTTTCAGATGAAGAACCTAGCCTGGTAGCGACTGACAGTGAGTCAGACGATGAGTCACTAATAATCCAAAATAATCCAGGAATTAGGAGGAAACTCCTATGTCGTGGACACTGCCGCTGGTGGTGTCAAGTGGAGTGGCAACTTGATGAAGTCAGTCATAGACCCTGATAAGGAAGGGGACCTCTGCAGCACAACTGGATTAGAACAGGCTCCTGAGTATGGGAGACTGAAATCTGAAAGGAGAGATGTTCTGTCAGTAGAGAAAGGCAAAGAGGTGGCAGGCCAGGAGCTCGCTGAGGTCGTCCAGCAGACACTTCTCTGGAAAGTTAAGCTGGCAAATCGGTGTGGCTGTCCAGGAAAAGAAAAGCTGGGTAGCATGAAGGTACCGGAGCCCGTTCTCGAAAAACCTAATATATATATATAAGAATTTTTATTTCTCTTTTCATAGTACAAAAAATTTTTTACAGAGAAATAGGGTGATCCTGTCAGGAATACTGTTCTTCCCAGGTTCCCTTAACATCGAAATGAGATATTGTAGCAAACAACAGTATTTTATAACATAGTATTATAATTAACAGATTGATTTTATATATAAAGATGATACTTTCTACTGAAAGACCGCAGCCCCAAAAATGTTTTTGGACTATTACATTGTGTTACGATTTTCTTTATTGATATAGTTTATGCATTTTTTACGAAGTAAATGTACTTTCAACTCCGTTCACATTTATTACTTCTATATTCAATAAATTCCACTTATATATCACTATTTTGTCGGTAGTTTCTACACTAGATTCTATTTACAGTATTCAGACCTTGTTCATTTGTTAAGCTTATTCTGCAATATACATTTTCATCCTGATATTCTCTACCGGTTTTAACAAAGCTTCATATTTTGTATTTTGTATCCTTGATACACATCTTCTTGCTTTATAATTACCATAGAGGTGTTGCATACCTATTTTTTTTTATACAATTCGAGTTCATAATACCTTTGTCGTTAAGATGGGCAAACACTGCCCTTTTTCGTAAAATCCAGTTTATCCTGCTTTCATTTGTTTTTAATATCTAGCCTGGATCGTACTCCCTTTTTAAGTACCTTTTAAACTCCTCTATTGTATTATAACATTGGTGCTTTGGAACTAGTTTGTTCCACAATGAGGGGATTCTAAAAATAAATGACCTCTTGATCATTTCTGTTTTTGGAGTAATAGTTTTCAGATTTTTTCCACTAACTAAACTCCTCAGATTAAGGTTCCTCTCATCTAAGTTCACTGTCTCCTGAGACAATTTATATCCTATCTCCAGGAGATGCATATCTCTTCTTTTATCTAGTTTCAATAGACCCAGATCTTTATGCGCTTGATCTGTATTATCCCTTCTATCTAAGTTCTTAATAATTCTTATCGCCGAATTTTGAATAACTTGGAGTTTATTGATGTTGGATGCGTTCCCTCCACAGTATAGGAGATCTCCAAATTCAATAATTGGCCTTATGGCTACTTTGTAGATTTTTAGCAATGTATTTGTTGTGATTATGACCTATGTTCTTTCCAATGAGTTGTCGAGTTGTCGAGTTCTCTGTAGAATCGCCTCCGGATCTCTTCCGGGCTTAAACACTACCGATATTCATATAAAGTGATCGTATAGGTTACTTCTGCGAGATTATATTATGAATATATTATGAATATAATAAGGATAGTGGGGGAAAGAACTAATCTCCGGAGTTAAAGGCAAAGGGAGGAAATATTCTATGTTTTAACATCGCTCCGAGTTGAAGAAGAACATCAAGAAAGTACATCTACAATTCCAGTTTTATTCCTGCTGTCCTTGCTGAGGCAGAGAGGTTTGTCTCCAACCTGACCATACAAAAGCTCTGTTGGAACCTTATTAAATCATGAACATATACATCAAGGTATTTGTACCAAAGTAAGGAATATACATATACATAATGTGAAATGACAAATATAGAATACATGATAAATTAGAGCAATGTTTAGCATAATATATAGTGAAAGTATTTCGCGCGAATGTTTAATGAAGATTAAGCAATAATTAAATCTTTATAATAATTCTGGAAAATCAGCTGCTCTGCACATGAAGACGCCCAACGGCTGCCAGGTGAACTACACGTTTACCTCGGAGTTTCCCGGAGAATCCCGGAGCATTCCGGAGTATCCTGGAGAATCCCGGATATCCTTAGCAAGTCCATAGAAATATTATATATGATCGTAACACTCCCCCCCAACCAAGGAAAATAAAATTTTTGAGTGAGGAAAAACATATTTAACGAAAACTGAAATTTTATGTAAAGGTTAAACCCCAGTCAACATCAAATAGAACGATCATAAGGATGCTAAACAGCATCAACGATAGCACCACGAGAAAAAAAAATGTCCTTGGGCATATAAAATACCAACGATTAAATTTCTTCAAGCAAAACAGTTGCAAGGATCCGTGTGTGTCCAACAATGAAACCAACATGGAATCTCAAAAATAAAATATGGAACATATAATATCAACAAATGTTCATGAAAATAAATTAAGATTTACGCATCATTGCCCGGATAGAGGCGGCTTGCTCCCGCGTGAATCCTGGGAAGTCATTGTCACTGTCCGGATCTTCATCTTTGGAGGCTTTCAACCTCCGGATCTCCTCATCTTTTGTTGATACCAATTCCTTTTGCTGTTCTAACACAATATTCAGTCTTCTCACCTCTGCCTGCGAATCTCTCAGTTCATCTTCGAGCTGCTTCTGCGTGTGTCCGTGCAGCTCGATTTGAAGTTTATAGCCTAGCATCTCATCAGTGATTGCTGCCTTTTCGTCTGAGATTTCCTTGGAGTGCCTAGTAGAGGCAGAAAATTTCGTAAAGTCATCATGCACAGCTTTTACACATTGTGCGAACATTGTGTGGGCTTTGGTGATGGCCATTTCTGTTTGGGAAAGAAGTCGAATTGTTTTAACATCGGATTTCTCTAGTTCCAACAGATCGTCGGAAATCTCGTCGTCAACAATTGGTGCCAACTCGCAAAAGTCCACAGGCATGTCTATATGATTCTTTTTCCTCATAGAGGCCAACGATTCGGAGGGAATTCTTTTCCGAGGAACAGCCGATGTCCGATCGAAAGAATCAAACTCCTTGTTGTCCACAAGAGTCACAAATTTGTGGGCATTATTGTAACATCTCATGGAGGCGTGAGTTTGTCTAATGTTATGTGTCCACATCATATGCCTCACGACAGAAACGACACGAAGCTGCTTGTTCGTGCATTGGATTCCAGTGTTTTTGTTTCTTATGCCACAAGTGTATATCCAACGTTTAGGGAGGTGATTCTCTTCCACATGGCGAAGCCAACATAGTTTGTTTCCCAATACCTTGCCTCCACACCTGAGGAAAGGACAGACACCTCCGTCCTGGTTTGTCTTGAAGGCAAGGCTTTCTAAATCCCTCCGGACATCTCCGGGCAGATCTTGGCAACGTGCCAAAATGCCGGAGATCCAGTCAGTATATTTCACCACGAGAGAAGAATCCGAATCAAGGAAATAAATGCTTTCTTCCGTTTCCGAATCGCATCCTTTTGGTACGATGGGCACACATCTCTTCTCTCTAAAGTCCTTAGGTTTAGAACCGTATTTGATTGTTGGTGGCCGGACAATGTGGGCGAATTCCTCCGGAACTTTCCGGTCATCCTGAGTATCTGACTCGGCCTCCTCAGCAGGTGACAAGCGTGGCTCGCTTGCAGACTTCGTGGGTGGATCCTTGGAGACCGAGGCTTTGGCACCAACCTTTTTCTTCTTTGTTTTAACCACTTTGCGAGAATCCTTCTTCACTTTCTTCGAAGATTTGGAAGCCTTTTCTACTTTAAATTTAGGGTTTCTCGTCTCAGTCTCTTCGCCACTAGAGGAACTCATGATGTCCGTTGATTTTCTTACACGTGTGTCCCGTAAGAAGCCGCAACAGATAATGACAGCGCGTGCCATCGCTCCTTATATAGGTATCCAGCCGTAAGGATCAGGTGCAGCGATGCAGAATTAATATTTTAGGCATTAAAATATAATAATATCCAAGAAATAGCCATCCTAATAGCAACATTTCCATATACTACTCGGTGTTTACACAGTAGCGCTATAAGGAAGCGCACTGGTGACCTTACGCCAAGAACAATCTGGTTTGCCATGACGATATAGCGCGGAGAGGAGGCGCGCCATGGCGATCGCCGACGTAACGCGCTGGTCTGTTTATTTCATTAACGACCAGGTCAATCGGAGCAATCTGGTCACCAACAGGAATCAAGAGATAAAATCGACCGAAGAATGAGAAAAGGGGATGGAGATGGATGAAGATATATGATTATTTTAACATGACATTGTCTTATAACCATAAAAATAAAGTTTTGTAAAATAGGCCCAGCAAGATGGCCGTAGACTACGGGAGACCGCCTCCTCATTGGATCCTCGCCGGGCTTTCATGCCCCAGAGTCCCGATGAAAAGAGAGTGTGGTATCCTCCTCCAGCAAAGCGCAAATACATCAAAATATGAAGTCAAAATGCAGTTTAGAGCACTAATAAGGCTCTCCAAGACAAATAAATATTTGTTAAAATAATTATGGTATCAATATTGGCCGTAAATCAACCATAGTTCTCCAACTTTCGTCTGTGTTTCACCAAGAGCCTCTTTACGTGTATTGAAGAATCAAAGGCGGCAATGTATATAGTCAAATACACGTATTAGCTATATATCTATCCTTCGAATCCTAATCTTGAGGGAGCTCTAATTACCCTGCTTCTGGTTCTAGTGATATTTTCTGGCATTTCTTTACTTGTGCCTCGCTTTTTGTCGATATTGCTGGGTGTTCCATCCTCCAGCTGTAATATCGCAGGGTTCGGGCAGGGTTTCAAGTAGTCTACATGAACTTTTGCCATTTTATTCATATCAGATCTGACGGTATATGTCCAGTCGTTAAGTTTATCAACGACAGAGAAAGGACCTTCCCATCGACCACTCAGTGGTTTTCCAGTCTTAACCGTGATGAATTTTAATACTCTGTCTCCAGGGTTGAAAGATCTAGGCACTAAGCCTTTATCATAAACCTTTTTCTGAGCAACGATTGACTTTTTCAGTTTATTTACCACAAACTCGTGAGCAAATAAAAGATTCTCCCTGATATAATGCAACAAGCCATGTGCACATATCATTTCATTTTCTTCCTGGAAATCTCTATGTATCACAGCAGGTACCATCGACACCTCTTCCCCATAGGTAAGGAAGTTTGGGGAGCATCCAGTAGACTCATGAGGGCTGCAACGATAAGCGAATGTGATATAAGGGACAATCTGATCCCAGTTTTTCCTGTTTTCACTAGCTAATCCAGCCAAAGCCACCTTCAGAGTACGATTAAATCTCTCGATCATGCCATCGGAAATCGGTCTGTAGGCGTTTGTGAAAGTCTTCTTTATGGATAATAATTTACATACTTCCCTAAACAAATTCGATGTGAAATTTGCTCCTCTGTCCGTATGTAATTTCAGTGGTGCCCCAAACTTCAAAATCCAACCTTCCATGAGGTGATGAGCACAGGTATCTGCCCGATAATCAGTCATTGGGAAAGCTTCTACATATTTTGTATAGTAGTCTTGAACGACCATCACACAGATATTTCCTCTCAATGTCTCAGGCAGATTTACTGCTATGTCCAAGGCGATTCTTTCGAATCGAGATCCAGTAATTTCATTATGTAAGGGCATTTTGCCCTTCTTGGGATTATCCTTTGTCTCCGAGCAAGTCAGGCAACTTTTAATCCATCTAGTCAAATCTTGCTTCATGTATGGCCAGAAATATTCTTGCTTAACTCTGAACAGAGTTTTTCTCAGACCAAAATGTCCACCAAACCTAGAACCATGCAACATGTAGAATATAGCCAACCTTATTGTTGAAGGCGCGATAATCACATCTGTTAAAACGAAGTTTAACAAGACCTTTGCATAGAGAATATCATCTCGAAGGAACAAATCCGGCCAGAAAGAATAAATAATTTTAAATTCCCTTGTCTCCATCTGGCGTTCTATATCAGAAAGGGTACGATTCTCCTTTACCAAGGACCTTAGTCTAGCAATCGTTGGATCTTGTTCCTGGAATTTAGCCATGTCATCAGCAGAGCATGGGAGAATATTTTGTAACATCACTCCCCTGTGTTCAAGCTCATGCTTGAGGTCTTCTACCGAAAGGCCATATACCTAAAAAATGTTTTCCTTCTTAACTTTACAAGTGCTGCAGGAGGTGTTTTTGCATTTGCGAAGTTTCCCCAGTCTTGACATTGCATCTGCATTTAAATGAAGCCGGCCTGGCCTATGAACGATCCTTGATTCATCTACATCAAAATATGCCAGTATTGAGAGCCATCTCACCAAGATTCCGTCCGCATCTTTAAAATTCAAGACCCACCTAAGGGAAGAATGATCTGTACGAATCACAAATCGAGTACCCCAAATGAAATGCTTAAATCTCTTCAACGACTGAATCACAGCAAGCAACTCTCTATGAGTTGTACAATAATGGCGCTGGGTTTCCTTCAGTGATTTTGAATAATAACACAATACCTTCTCCCTACCATTTTGTATCTGGGACAGGACGGATCCAATGCTAAAATTGCTGGCATCCGTATCCAGAACAAAGAGATCGTCTTCTGTAGGATATCCTAGGATAGGGTCAGTCACCAGAGCATTTTTTAGTATAGAGAAAGCCTTCTCACGTTCTTCATTCCAAGCAAATTTCCTGTGATCCCTTAATACCTCGAAGAGAGGTTCTGCCACCTCAGCAAAATCGGGAACAAAGTCTCTGTAATAACCAACCAATCCAAGAAATGATCTAACATCCTTGATAGATTGAGGAGAAGGCCAGTGAGTAATGGCTGCAATCTTATCCGGATCTGCTTTGCTGCCATCCGCATTCACCACTCTTCCCAGAAACTTCACAGAATTCTTGAAAAGAACGCATTTTTTTGGTTTCAAGATCAGGCCAAAATTCGCTATACGATCTAACACTGTCATGAGATTAACTCTGGCTTCCTCCAATGTCCTTCCATAGGTAATAATGTCATCCAAATATACTACACATTGTTTCCAGCGTAATCCTTGTAGCATATTTTCAACCATTCGTTCGAACGTTGCAGGGGCATTACAGAGCCCAAAGGCCATGACATTAAATTTGAAGAGACCAATATGGGTTACAAAAGCTGATTTTTCTTTAGCGTCATCATCGAGTTCTACTTGCCAGTAACCCGATTCCAGATCAAGTGTGGAATAATACATGTTCTTTCCTAAGGAATCCAAACTTTCATCGATTCTTGGCAAGGGAAATGCATCTTTTTTAGTGATATCATTGACTTTTCTGTAGTCGACACAGAAGCGGATAGAATTATCCTTTTTCTTCACTAAAACAATGGGAGATGACCAAGGCGAATCGCTTGGTGATATGACCCCCTTTTGAAGCATTTTCTCCAATTCCTCCTCGACAATTTTTCTTCTACCAATAGGAAGTCTCCTATAGCTCTGCTTAATCGGTTTGGATGATCCAGTGTTAATTCCATGCTTCACGAAATCAGTTCTCCCTAAGTCTCCTCCAGGCCTCTGAAAGATATGCATGTATTTCAGTAAATCTGCTCGAACCAGATCTTTTTCTTCCTCATTTTTCAGATCACTCTTCTGGATTAATATTTCCATATAGCCAGGAAGAGAGGTGCCATCGGCAGTCGAATCCATTGAATCACCAGTAGACAAAAGTCCAATATCCGATATGCAAGGTTCCATACCAGGCAAAGCATCGGTTTCCATTGAACGACTGGAAAAATCACTTCGCAAAGAGGATAAAATATCTGAATCTTCAATCTGGGAAACATTTTCAGCCAATCCTATGATTTCCCCCTCTTCCAATAGCTGTGAAGAAAGAGAACAATTCATGACTGGCAGCCAAACAGATTTTATATGTTTTTTCCTTTTGATCAATGTAGGAAAATTAACTAGATTTCTCTCCTCGTCAACATAAGAAGGAGGCTCTATGAGAATATCTCCTTCATAGGCGTTATCCGACTGATGGGTCCAGATAGCTTCTACTAAAGTCACCGATTCTTTCTGAATTTTGGTATCTCGTACCACTTTCAATGCCCCGCCATTGGACATGAATTCGCATAATGTTTTCTTTCCCCTAATAGAAATCTCACCAATTCTGCTCCTAAACGACATGTCCATTGCCATCTGGAAATCCAAACCTAAGATTCCAGATTCTCTATGAATATCTCCAACATAAAACTTCCAGACATGCGATATTTCTCCTAACTCAAAATGGAAATTCCCTACGCCTGAGAGGTTTATCCTGCTTCCATTTGCAGCAAGAACTTGGTCACCAGTAGGATACAATTGTGGAGGCATATCCAAAGAATTATAAATTTCTGTGCTCAATATGCTTATGGAAGCTCCAGTATCTACTAAAAGACGATGAGAATCTCCTCCGAAGGAAACAGGGGCATACCACCTTGCTCCCTTCACGTTTGGTAAATGATAAATGTTATATATCAAATCTGATTCTGTCATCAATGATAACTCACGCGATGCTTCAGGGGTTGGCCCATCCCCTAATAAAGAGGAAACAGATGAAACATTAATATCACACACAATTGTCTCTATAGAGAAGCCATTTTGAGTATTGGTGGTTGAATCGTCGGCCTTATGCAATCCAACCACTATTCGTTTCCCTCCGGTTCAGCAGCCGCTTGCTTGCCTTGTCCAGGTAGACCCTTCTCCACATACTTGGATTTGGCAAGCAGAAATCTCTGACATGAAAACGTAGAGTGTCCAGTCACATCACACCACTTGCAATAAGGAGTTTGAGATGACTTATCCCTCCGGTATGTCCCTTTTCTAGACCCAAAATATTTCTTCCGCTCTCCCAAAGCATTGACATAATAGTCATCTTCATCTGTAGAAGCATCTTCCTTATTCGCCACATCTGCTGATCCTGAAACAGAACTCAAGATGTCGGAACTGGCATTGACACCAAATAAAGTCTTGATTCCACTTTTGTACCTGTTGGCAATGTCCAAAGCATCAAAAAGAGATTTTGGTTGCTTAGTATGCACCTCAAGGGCGATTTTTTTATCAAGCAATCCCTTGATGAATTGTTGAACCAACAAGCGGGTGTGGAAGCTATATCGCTCCCCAGGAAATGCCCAGATCATAAGAGAACGGATCTGTACAGCAAAAGCATTCATATCCTCCCCAGGCAATTGTTTCCTGATATAAAAAGTGTTTTCCCTATCTTCAGGAGTCCCACCACCATAAATGCGACAAAGAACATTGACTAGATCTTCATAGCCACCATCCACTATATCGAAATCGTTCACCACGCTGGCTGCTTCACCCTTGCATTTTGAGAAAAGGACACGTTTCCTTGTATCCAGTGACCAATTGTTAGCAGAACTAATATTTTCGAACTGAACTAAATATTGGTACCAATCCTTCCCATCAAAAGCAGGGGGCATAGAGCATTTGGGCTTCTCAGACCAGGCAGGAGCAGAAGAAGAAATCGAATCTCTGATCTTGATGGGACATACATCCCTATCTTCTTCCTCATCCTCCAGATCAAATAATGGAAGGGAAGCCCTTTTCCGAGCAAAAGATACTTTTTTTGTACCACGGCCAAAAGGTGTTCCAAAAAGAGAAGTAGTATCCAATTGCTTCCAAAGATCTGAATCTCTGACGTCTTTACCATCAGGCATAATGAATTGATCCTCGAGCAATGACAATTCCTTTTTACAATCTTCAGCCTTTTGCTTATATAGGATGGCATCGTCAGTAGCGTGTGTATAGTGGGTATTTATCTCTACCAATTCGGCCTGAAGCTCTGTAATTTTATCGTCTCTCCTACGAATATCATCTTGAAAACCATCTGCTGCTGTTATATGCTGGTCTCTTTCACGTACAGTAGCATCAAACTTCACCTGCAGATCGCCAAAACCTTTCTCCAACGTTGTTTGATTTGCAGCACATTCATTGATGTAATCCTGCAGAGGCTGAGCCAAGGTATTTAGATGGACACCAGCCACAATACCTTCTTCCAAGTTAGTCGCCATAGCAGCAGAGGACAAATCCTATGTTTCCTCCAGAAGAATCCAACTCTGTCAGCAAATATTCAAAGAGAGACAGATATGAACAAATAATAAAAAAAATGAATAAAAAATATACAAGGAGGAAAAAGTGATCAATATCTCCCATGCAAGGGCAGATACGCTATCCTACACAAGGGTTTGAAAGATAACCGAAGTCACCGATGTACAGGCTCATTAATAGGATAACCCGTCGGTATATCCTTATTGCTTTAAATTTGTAATATTAAAATAATATCAAGTCCAAGAGTGAGCGAATATTCACGAAAAATCCAAGAGATTACATAGAAAACACATATCCGAACAATTCCGGGGTATTCCAGATCCAAGGCGCTCCGGTGTGAGTTCCAATGTTCTCCTGTTATTTCCGTGGTAAAAATGAAAAAAAAAAAAAAAAAAATTGCCTATGTATCCTCGATATAGGTTGAAACAATCCAGAATCCAGGAAGATATACAGAGTATATTCCTTTTACTGTCACGGCACCAGTGTTGTGATTATGACCTATGTTCTTTCCAATGAGTTGTCGAGTTGTCGAGTTCTCTGTAGAATCGCCTCCGGATCTCTTCCGGGCTTAAACACTACCGATATTCATATAAAGTGATCGTATAGGTTACTTCTGCGAGATTATATTATGAATATATTATGAATATAATAAGGATAGTGGGGGAAAGAACTAATCTCCGGAGTTAAAGGCAAAGGGAGGAAATATTCTATGTTTTAACATCGCTCCGAGTTGAAGAAGAACATCAAGAAAGTACATCTACAATTCCAGTTTTATTCCTGCTGTCCTTGCTGAGGCAGAGAGGTTTGTCTCCAACCTGACCATACAAAAGCTCTGTTGGAACCTTATTA
This sequence comes from Sthenelais limicola, assembly GCA_942159475.1. Classification (NCBI taxonomy): domain Eukaryota; kingdom Metazoa; phylum Annelida; class Polychaeta; order Phyllodocida; family Sigalionidae; genus Sthenelais; species Sthenelais limicola. The sequence continues at coordinate 105,507,918 of OW804096.1, read as the reverse complement.
AATCATGAACATATACATCAAGGTATTTGTACCAAAGTAAGGAATATACATATACATAATGTGAAATGACAAATATAGAATACATGATAAATTAGAGCAATGTTTAGCATAATATATAGTGAAAGTATTTCGCGCGAATGTTTAATGAAGATTAAGCAATAATTAAATCTTTATAATAATTCTGGAAAATCAGCTGCTCTGCACATGAAGACGCCCAACGGCTGCCAGGTGAACTACACGTTTACCTCGGAGTTTCCCGGAGAATCCCGGAGCATTCCGGAGTATCCTGGAGAATCCCGGATATCCTTAGCAAGTCCATAGAAATATTATATATGATCGTAACACTTTGTTATTAGCTGCATATCTAATTCTTGCTAGCTTACTAATCTTGCTTTTAGCAGATCCCCACCTCATTGCTATGTGTTGTTTAAAAGTTAACATGTCGTCAATAGTGACCCCTAGATATTTGTAAGTCGGGGTTCTCTCTATTTTGTTATGACCTATGAAGAATTCTTTCTTGTCGTATTCTTTTGATCTACCTTTTCTACAAATTTCCATAATCTTACTCTTTGTTATATTCACACTAATAATCACCTGGATAATAGGGAAACCCACCCAAGGGTAGTGGTGATTGCGAAACCGGCTGTTAAGACCAAAGCCAATTAGTAGGAAACTGACCAGGCTTGGGATCGGCTAATCACTAGGTGCTTGGGATTTCTGAGATAAGATGAGAGTCTGTCTACTTCCGCCCATTTTGTCTGATTAAGACAGTGGGGGAGGAGGACATTAATAAAAAATACACAATGAAAAGTCTGCTGGTGACCATGGGGAAGCAATTCTCATGTTAAACACCCATCCTAAAGCCCAAAAAGAGGGAAAAGGGCCCCCGTCAGCCAGGCAAAATATGTGTAAACTGCCCCCGCCTTGAATGGGTTAACAGCATGGTGAGGCTGCCACACTATTCATCCTAGCGGCAACAGGGAACATCTCTACCAGTGCTGAACATGAGCATCGGTCCCCGGCCAGTTCCGCCAGGCGGTGACTCCCGATCATCGCAAAGTCGCCTCTGAAGACACCCTTTCACAGGTGGTAGGAAAAGTCTACATGTACCTCCAACGTCGTGGGATCCCGCAGTCGCTTAACACAACGGACTTGGGCCGTGCTGTGGAACGAGACACTTCTGTTGTTCAAATTAAGCTCTAGCACTTTACGCTTGTAACTGTGTTTTGGGGTCAATAAACCTGGTCAAACAAATTTATCCTCGTTTGTTAATTCCTTTCACGAAACTCACGTCTCATGCCCACAAATCTGTGGTTCATTACATATATATTTACCAGCATGCATGGCTGATTTCTCCATTGCCTCCAAGGATGGGTCTATTATATAGCTCTAAATTGTGATATTTGGTGTTTCTCGGGGGAGCCTAATTTAGGAATTCCCAAACTTCCCAAACATGCACTTTTATCTGATATGAATGCGGAAATGTTGAGAATAACATAAATCTGTGAAGTTGTAAATTAATGCCCAATTATTAGATAGAATATAACACATAAGGTCAATACGTTGGCCTGTATTAATTGAGCCAAGATAATACAGTAACTGGTTGCTAGCGCACTGCTAAATAACTAACGAGCCCATGAGCTAAAGACTTGAAGGGCTAAAGAGCGTATTGTTCTGTGCAGCCACTGACTATTCATATGTATTCTCCAATTATAGGAATGCTTGACGAACCTAAAAGCCTCGATGTCCAGGCAGATAGAGAACCAGACTTTCGTATGCTTTACTTTGAACCTGGCCGTGATGAATTGCATGAAGACATCGAGATCAGCTTAATAAAGGCATCAGGAGAGGTCCGCTTGGATTTCGTCTAAGAATTGAAAGCAATCAGAAGAATGATTGATCAAAATAATATTATGATTTTCTTCTGCTGACACTAGTTGCATTTTTACTAGAATTCTTTGATTTGGTTACAATCATCAAACGTATGTATGTATAATAATTGCGATCTCCAGGTCGTTTGTATATCCTTATCTTTGACAACGCAAAACTTATGAAATGAAAAGACACACTGTTAATATTGCTGTTGGTGCTGTCTTGACAGAGAGTATAGTGTATATGATAAAACGCTTTGGGGTACAACAGGCCACCACCCGACACGCCACCATGTGGATTTATGAACGAGCTGTGTCCACCGGATTATACAAGTATGGTTGTTTTAAGCATTAAAAAACATTTAAATAATGATGGGGGTTTTAAGCAATGGAAAAAATTCAAATATGATCTAAATTGAATGAATGAATGGTTTCTTTATTTGAGATTACCCAAACTGGTTACATGGTTCTGATAAGGGTTTTCCATGTCTTCCAGCTTGCAAATTAAATGATCTTCCATATTTGTGAGGACAGGGAAATGGAATAATTTTTTCATTTTTGACGTTTCAAAACTCGGGGCCGTAAGGTAAAAACCTGTTTTTCCAGGGATGCGACTAATTCTAGGAGCTGTGTCTGCGGCTCTTTGTTCGGCTATTTTTGTGGTCGTTGGCATTTTTCTCAAGTTCAGGTAGGTTTAATGTTCAACACATTTCTTTTTCGCAACTACCATAATTCCTGCGCATATCAACGCCTTTCCATTTCTCATATCAGGATCTGTGTCACGATCTGCTAAAAATAACATCGCATGATGAAAACATTTTTCTGAATAAAAATACCTTTAATATAAATCATGTATGCCTGTCACAACCGCTAACAAGGAAGGGTAGGCTGGAAGCTGAAATAAGTCGAATGATCTGGAGGATTGATTTTGAGGACATGAAGAAAACTAAGCGCGCCTTTGGCAGTGTGGTTAGTAATAATTATAGCGACAAGCAAATGATTTTCCGTTTTCACAACCTGATCCTATTTTACAATTTTCAAAACAATTTCTCAGCTCCTGCAAATGTGTCACTGACTAATGTCCTAGAATGTGTGCATCAAATCCTCTCATCGAGTGCATTAATAATTGGTACAGCCGTGTTCCCCATAGGCAGAGCATAGAAGGCGATGCGTATATAGTTCATTCTAACAACATCATAGTCAATAGCCCCATTAATTAATCAATCATTTGGTGTGATGTAATTTTTCAAAGCTCATGTATTCTAGATCTAGCTCTGAGTATCAAAAGCTTTCGTGAAAACAGCTCTAAGACTTCTTCTCTGAGAACAAACAGCGTGTGTGAAAACCAGGTGTTCATCGAGCAGGGAGAATATCGTGGTAATATTGTTGCGGTGAAGCACCTCATTACGGTGTCTGAAATTGTTTTGAATAGGAGGGACTTATCTGAATTAAAAATGGTGGGTATAGTCTTGGCATTATGTCTGGGAAAAAGTATTTTCCGGGAACATAATCAGTTGAAACTTACATACAATGTCTATCTTACATACAATGATCTATTTTGATATGCCATGAGGTTATAGTATAGTGGGTATCCATGGGGAATTTCTGTACGTGGCCATACATGTAACATAATTGCATCTCAAATTTTGATACCGATATTTTTGTTATTGCATTATTGAAATGAAGTCGAACACAATTGTCTAGTGTGTAGTGTTGTGTGACACGAATTGTAAATCAATGGACTAAACCTCCGTATCACGCACTCTAAATCATGTACGTATGTAATAAAGAGGTATACATTTCCTTAATGTTACATAGTGTGTGTGGGCGAACTTATCTTTCGATATAATTGAGAAGCCTGATTTAAGTATTATAATTATGTCCTGGCTGCTTTCACCCATACAGCGTGTGTGAAATGAATGAAGCGACATATCGTACAGATGTTTACTTTTATAATGATTCGTTAATCCTGATAATGGATATAGCATAGTCATCATATGGTTACAGCATTTCTAATCACGTATGCTCCAGTCGCTCCATAATTAACAATCTTAGAAGATAATGAATTGTAATAAAACCATGTACACGAACATGCTGAAAATAAGGTGCAGATCTTCAGTGAGATATTCGAGAGACTTTATGTAATAATACATATTGAATAGGAGTGTAGTTGAAGAACTGAAACGAGGGTCCGTGGTACAGCCACAGCTTTACGACGAAGTGACCATTTATTTCTCTGATATAGTCGGATTCACGTCATTGTCATCAGAGAGTACCCCCATCCAAATCATTGACCTTTTAAATAATCTGTACACACTGTTCGACGATATCATAGATGGATACGATGTGTATAAAGTAAGAGGAGTTTTAACTAATATTTTAATCAGTATTATTGAATCACAGATTGTATCTTCAAATCGAATTATAGTAATGGCGATAGTTGATAGTTAGAGCCCACCAAAAATAGTTGTTATGGAAAAATATACCCTAGTGCAAATTATTGATTCTTCGATTATTAAATGTACTTGACCTTTCAAATGCAATAAATCCCCCCCCCCCAAAAAAAAAACAATAGAAAAAAAACCCCCAAAAAACAAGCCAAAACAAAACAAAAAAACAAAACAAAAAAACAAACAAAAAACGAACCCCCCAAACCCTGCAATATTAATGGGTGGAATATATTTTTTTTTTACTAATGTCGCATGTTTTACCTTATGATACCATTCATTGGGAAAGGTGGAGACAATAGGAGATGCCTACATGGTAGTCTCCGGTCTGCCAGAGCGTAATGACAGAAGACATGCCTCAGAAATAGCACAAATGGCCCTGAATCTGATCGATCGAAGTGGTTTCCACCAAGTTTAACGTAAGGCACCAACCAGGACGCCGCCTAGAGTTACGGATCGGTATACATACAGGACCTTGTGCGGCAGGTATACAGGGCTTTCCATTGAATAATTATAAATGATTTAAACTACCGCATTTCATCGAATAGAAGCTGGGGTTTCAAATATAAAGCTGGTCTGTACATCATATGTATAAGCCAAAGGATGGGATTCATTCTAACATAAGCTGAATATGTAGAGGTCTGTTACTAAAATGTGTATTTGATCACCGTACACAATGTAAATTTAAATGAAATATAAAACATAAAACTGAATTGACATGAAGACACATGGGGAGACCGCCCCCGGTGAACCCGTGGATGTAATATTTCTGCCGGCTAGAGTACATCCTGAAAATTTGGGAAGGCTATACTCCCATTATTAAGAAAATAAGGGGCTGCTGAAAATTCACACGCATTGGGAAAAAATCATGAATGTTTTGACAATAATCATTAAGATTTACGATCTTTTCATAATATCATGTATCAAAAAAGAATATATAAAACATAACAAATTCTCATCGTTGTTAAAATTTGGATGTTCAATTTATGTGAAGATTTTGAGAAATTCTATTTCTTGGATTTTTTCTATTATTGGGATGCAGTGGATTAACCAATTAAAGCAGGTTAATTACGAATGACGACGTTTGCCGCTTTTTTAATCATAGCAATATTTATATATATATATTTCGGCTGCTAACAGGGCTCATAATAGGTGTAACATAACTAATAACAATTGATATCAATTTAACATATATTCTGAGAAATTATTAAGTTGAATACAGTTATTATTATACAGTTGAAGGGGTTTCTTTCTTTTGATGGATAAACACCATTTTCGTTCTCATTTATAATGAGGAATGTATACTTCTTCATATTATTTTATTTCTGAGCCTCAGTCACAGCATAAGGATGTTGAACGGCGAAAGATATTGCTCATTATGTGAAATTCTCCCCAATGGTGGAATTGACCATTTGCAGAATTATTTCCTATATGCTGTAAGATCCAAGTTTTTTTTTGTTTTTGCGCCGTCGTTTTATTTCCATCAATAGACAGGAAGCAAAATTAATTTACATCTAGATCAACAAGAGTACCCTCATTCAGCTACCATGCGTTTATTATAGATACAACTTTGAACCTGAGAGTTGGGTATATTACCTAAAAAGAAGGACCTCTGAAACTGGCTTTCTAGCCATATTCTTCGCCCTCCTGCACTTTACAGACACTGTTATATCTCTCTTTGTCCGTTAATAAACATTATTTGCACGAGTATTTCTATGATTTTAATTGATCAATACATTCTTCCATGTCTGTTACCAGACGATTCCACATGTTTTTCTCTTCTCTTTTACCTTCTACATTGTAGATAGAGTATTTTACCACATTTCATCTAGTTCTTAGCTCGTACATTACCGTTAGCATGTCCAACCTCCCATCATTAAACAGTTTTTGTCTATGTATGAGAGCTTTCGTTTGTAGGATAATCCAGTTAATGATTTTGGACTGCATGCGTCTCACTTCTACCCCTTAATAGTATGTTTTCGAGTTAAAAAGAAGGTTGGTATTTACACTTGACGAAGAATTTGTCTCCATTGGCTTTTACATTTAAATACTCTAGCTCTTGTATCCACTCCACTAGCGAGGCCCATAACCATTTGGTTTTTATACATTCCATAAGAACGTGGCCTAAGTCCCATTTTGGGCTATCTTTGATGCCTCTCTCTGCCAACCATTTATTACAAGTTATCGTACAGTGGAGGACTCTGTATTGGAGTAGGCTTACCTGTAATCTGGTCTCAGACATGGACTTATATGGGAGAACAAATATTTTTTTCCGTGGTGTTTCCTCATATTTTTGTTCCGTTAAATTTAATATATTACACCATTTTCTCAATTTTTTCCAGTCTGGTTTTCTTTTCTGAATGATGCACCACCTTGGAGGGACATTCAATCAAGTTTTTTTTTATCACCAATGTACATATCAATGGAACCATTGCATGGCAGAACTTCCTCATTCCTTACCTTTTCCAACCACTCTTTTGGAATGGCACTTTTTAGATTTTTTAGCTCAGCAAACGATGGTATAAAGTCAAAACCTTCTTGGATTTGTTTGGCTGACATTAACATTCTGTTATCATTAACTATGTCGCTGATTACATTGATCCCTGCATCAAGCAACATGTACTTTTTACATTTGATTCTTTTATTTATCCACATTCTTTCTTTTAGAATCTGGTTCACTGTGATTGGGTTGTGCCTGTAATAGCAGGCGTCCCATGTCTTAAACAATTTCTCATAAAAGGTATTCAAATGATAGTTTGGTTTAAATCTTGATCTTTTGTGGAATGCTTCCAATGCGTCAAACCAGTTTCTCTTACCACTGAAAATGATCCTCTGGATCCATTTGATCCTATTTGTCTCGCAGATTTCACCCAGGAGCCTAAGCTCAAGTGACTGTATATCTCTCAGTGTAAGGAGTGAAACTTTCGTGAAGCACATGTAGGTCTACAATATAGATTGTCTTTGACCTATGATGAGGACAATTCCCTATAATATCATCTTATGCGCCACAGGTGTCGTTGGCCTTACGATGCCCCGCTACTGCTTATTCGGTGACTCGGTTAACATGGCTTCGAGGATGGAGTCGCATGGAAATGGTACCGTTAAACTAATGTCATTATTGCGACTAAATTCCTTTGCTTGTCGATCTTTGATAAATGTGTGGCTACCAGAATTGTTGGTGCAGTATGCACTATATAGAAATGTATGGCTAGAGTTTGGAATGTGGTACCTTAAGATATAACTATTACCAATCTCTACATCTTTGACCATTTTAATTCCCTCAAAAGCATTGCAGATCCATGGATATAAGCAGTTCAACATATAGATGGCTCCAAGAGATAGGTGGGTTTTCAATGGAAGAGAGAGCCACCATAGAGATAAAGGTAATATGACACCTCTTCATGTTATTAATGCACGTCAAATTCAAATGCGCAAACATGCATGCATGATAAATGTTAATTGCTCGAAATCGAAATTAATTCACAAGAAATTATCAAGAACTTAAAACGAGCAAACAATAATAAGTTTTCCATTTCTTTTAAACAGGGTAAAAGTTTGCAAACAACCTACTGGCTCAGAGGAAAGGAGTAAATAAGTATCGCAAATAGGAGGAATGCTGTCTTGGAAATCGGTTAACGATGAGAAGATAGAACAATGAGCTATACAACTAGTAGTATAGATTTGCGTCTTTGATTTGATAGAAAAATAAAACCTGCCATATTAGAATCTCTATGGCCCTACAAACAACGTTGTCTAGTCTACTAGGAGTAGTGTAGTATAGTAGCATGTGATTGATCACATTATATTACACAAATGAGATTGATACCCGTCAAATCGAAACTGAGTTAAGAAGGTTGCAATTTTTGTCTGTATTAAAAGTGATGGTGGCGTACGACCCCGCCGTATTTCACAACATAGGGAAGGTCTAGACATAGTCGCATTGCATTTCTCAATTCTTCTTCCGTTGCTTTACCATGACGAGGAGGAAAAGCGTAGAATGTATTCTAGATGTTAACTACCCAGTGTGAGAGACTCTGTTGACAGACTGAATGAAGAACCTGTGTAGGGAAACAAATTATAATGTTCCCCAAATCGAGTTACAAAAGCACAGAAAACGTTGCATATACTGTCAATTTAATAAACACGCTCTGGGATAACGAGTCTTGTGATTTCCGATTATTTTTCACTCCATGATAGATATAATAATTATGAAATCAGAAATTTCCCCAAATAATGATTACGTACACATGTACTCCGAAACATAATATAGCCATATGGGTAACTTTTACATAGATTTCAAATTGTCATCAGGAAATAGTATTTTAGTTGATTGGATGAACAGGGGAAAAATACAGGTTATCTCAATCAGCAAATTAATTCTAGCACTATACTAGCACTATTCTAGCACTATAAGATATTTGAATATCACTCGCAAGATGGAAATTTACGAATTAAATGATGGGATATTTCCAAAGTTGATAAATCGGTAAAATACTATCTTAATGTACCTCCCCGCTTGGCTTCTTCAAGATCTTTGACTTTAACAAGCCTATACGTAGTACACTGGGGTGTCGCCGGAATGTCTATCCATTATTTCTATTGACTCCTAATAAGCTGTCTTTATGTGACATCCTGGGCGGAGCCTTGTGTTTACTAGCATATGAGTTGCGTCATCGCAACCTGTTTCACAGTTTGCCTAAAGCTTATTCTCTCCATTTACAACTAGTATAAGATATGAGGTGAGTGTAACTTTAACACAGAGTGGGTATTAATAGTTTGTCACATACCCACATCCAGGAGCGTATATATACTCTATTTCTTGGATTCTTGAACATAAAATTGAGTTGCGGGAAATGTTTAGAATAATCTTGTTAATAGGAGGAACCAAAGACGACAGGGCAAAGCATAGGGAGCGAGAGAAAGAGAGAGAGAGAGAGAGAGAGAGAGAGAAAGAGAGAGAAAGAGAGAGAAAGAGAGAGTGGGGATATAATGAGGGGAGCTATATATAATTGACATTTCATAAACAATTTTAAGGCGTTTTTTTAAAATATATTATAATCTAGATAAAGCATACTTGAGCAGGGGTATTTAAGGCTTACCGCTAAATGGAGTCCAAATAAAATCATTTAAAAAAACCCCGGTCATTAGTGTCTACATAAATAAGAGAGGGAAAGAGACTTGTAATCCAAATTATCAAATAAAATACCAGTTAAGTCACTGATATATATGTAGATATTTATCCTGAAAAGTAATTTTGATCCTTAAATATCAGGCACAATTTCTGATCGGTGTCTGCTGTTCTCACGGTGGCCGTTTATAAGAGATCTTTATAATACACTGTCCTGTCAGTAGATTCTATATCCATTACTCTTAATTCACACCTATTGACGCGATGTCAGGTCCGCCATTTTAACCAGCAAACCCCCTTCAGAGGCTCACCATGTGTTTTCTGGCCACATGGGGTGTGCTTTCAATTGGTTCTTTATGAGAACTGCATCGTAGTGAATCTATGATTAATTCTCAGATTTGCACCTTCGATTGCAATTTACACAATGAACACCCGCAGCATCACTAGCTATGAACGCGAAAACTTCATGTATGTTTTTTCAATATGTTTAATGCAAATAAAATGATATATACAGGTATAACTTATAATATAGATATATAAACTGCGAACAAATTTACAAACTCTACCAAATGCCTAAAGCTTAATCAATAACTAGATGAATCACAAATAGACTCAGTAATGAAGGAAGTAATTAAGCCACAGTGACGATTGCTTAAGCTATAATTGGCATGTTTTATCAAAATATCTCTGCCCATGCCATTAAGAATTTCTGTATTTAGAAAAAAGTATACAACCCTGAAAGGGATTAAGGAGGTTTTTCTTAAACCAATCATGTTTATAAAACATATTCACATATAAATTAATATCACTTTATCACAAAACATTTGCCTTCTTTGGCCTTTAGCTCGAGAGATTGGCCAGTCCATTTATTGCGTCCCTGAGGGCGGGCATATCACAGTAAGATAGTGGAGTGTAGTTGATCAGGTGGGATCCGTTGTATAAACTAGATCCACCCTGTGGAGATGTGTTGTCGGTGCTATCTGAGAAAGCGCTCTGTGAGGACACATGATTGTCAATGATTTCAGCAGAACCTAGAGACGGTGAAGAGGTCGGGACACCCATATGGCTTCCAAGGGTCGGGCTTCCTCCTCTAGCCTGATACACACAGGATGTGAAGGAGTCTGAGCTGGCTTGTCCTGTCTGTGGAATCCCGTAGGTCCTGGAGGCGAGCAATGCGTTATTACTCGTGTTAGCTGAGTGCATGCCATGGTACATACCCTGGAGACTGTCCATGCTGTTTTGCAGCGGCCTTGCAACAGGGAGGTAAGGACTAGCACCCATTGTGGACGGGGTAGAGGTTAAGGAGTTAGGCAAAGAATTGAAATTCGCATAGGACCTCAGGGGACTAAGCACTGTGGATGGATAAGTTGAGGAGAACGTAGTAGAACTTGCACTGACAATTGCAGGCGCAGCATATGGGCTCTGATGATGCAGAAGAGAACTCATACCTGAAGAAAGAAAAACAATTTGCGCGTTATTATTATGTTTACATTTGATGAGTTTAAACTAATTTCTAGTCTTAAATTTGGAGTCTTAATATATACAAATGCTTAGAATTCTTTTCCAGTGTTCTCTTACCTGGGGGCGAAATTTGATGGTTGTAGGTTTGAGTTTGTGGGTATTGGTACTGTGTGGGGGGAGATCGTCGTGCGTACGGGTGGCTGCGTATAGGCGGGGATCCATTGTATGACGCCGGTAGAGAAGTGTGGGCATTGGGAGCTCCTGTTGGGGTACTCTTCATAGGCACATACCCTAGGCTATACCTGTGAGGTGAAACAATTTAACCTGTTAAATACCGTTCAGGTTACTAATGCATGTAGTTGCGACAAAGATAGTTATCATATGATTTATATTGATTCTTGCTTAAAAGCAGAGTAAGCTTTAGCGTGCTAGATTAATATATACGATTTCGCTATGGTACCTTTTGGTACTTTTTTTGACATAGCAGCAGCATTTAAAACTTAGAAATAATAATGAATCTTGAAACAATCATGCCTTACTACATATTTCAGTAGCATGGAACTGAATATTTAAAATTTAATTCAACAAACGTAGTATAGCTATTTTCCAAAGCGCCGTGGCAAAATTCATCCCAAGAAAACTATTTTGATAGTAAAGTAACTGATGTAACTCCAGTAAAGTGTAACATATTATAAAGTTATCCACTGGTTTCTATCCGAATGATCAGAAGATTTTAAATGTGATAAAGGGTAGGAATTACTCTTACCTGTACGTCAGTGGCATCTTGCTGATATTCATTTGTTGAGACCGCCGAGCTCGCCGTCTTGCCTGACGTCTCCGGAAATCCCCCTTGCCGAAGTCTTCCTCACACGCGGGATGGATTGCCCAAAAATTGCCCTTTCCATTATCCGCTCTGCCTGCTTTGATGAAGCATTCGTTAATGCTTAGATTATGTCTTATAGAATTTCTCCAGGCTTTATCGGTGGAATTTTTGTAGTGGGGGAATTTATCCATAATGAACTGGTAAATGTCACCAAGAAGCATCTTCTTTTCAGGATGCTGGAGGATTGCCATCGAGATGAGGGCAATATAGCTTTGTGATGGCTTGTCATGGCTCGAGCAGGAGGTGGGAGAGGAATTTGCGCTAGAATCTGGATCCTCTTCACTGGGGCTGGAGATGTCCTTCGAAGTGCGCGTAGTTTTGATGGCATGCGTGGGGCGGGGGCGAAGTGGCGGCGACTCGATAGCGTCCTCGCCCGAAAGTGCCTGTCGCAGAGATGGAGATCCATCCGAAGTGTTGTTTCCTAATAATGAAAATTATTTTGTTTTAGATTGGTCTCCCTTTTGTTTGTTTACTTGGCCATTCGGTATTGAGTGTGACAATGTGATAATGATATTGCGGTTCCGCGAGCATCTAATAATTTGCTCGATCAAAGCGACGGGGAGATTAAACGAAGGGATTAAATCAAACGTCACTTGTTGTATCTACAAGTAGATAACATGGATGAAATAGGAATTTTCAAACCATTTTCCTTATATATAATTAATAATCGCCTGTATTTTCCATAATATTTATATCTACGATTAACTTAGCACCTGATTTAGCATCTATTTCTGAATCGATTTTCCTAACGCGAGAATGAAAAAGGTGCTCAGAATAGATACCCACAATACTATTTTATTTGTATCATTTATATTTTGGAATATAAGAGGGCAAAATAAATCTTACCTAGTGAAGAAGTGTCTGTATCTCCATCTTCTGATTCATCCATACCAGGAAATCTCGTTGGAGTAGTAACTGATTCAGGACAGTATGATATGCCTTGCAAAAGACTCATTGTCAGGCTGTTGATTTGTTCCTTATCTGTAAAATGTAATATAACATTTTATTACTATGTTCGCTGTAAACCAGAGAATCCGTCATACAACTACACAATATACATATCTCGCAAGAGATTCCCCTGGTTGAAAAACCAATCATTCCTCCAAAACAGGATATGGACCTATATATATATAATTATACGCAAAATTTAAAAATAATAAACCAATTTTGTTTGGTCCCCACCTAAGAGTTAAAGTAAAAAAACAAGATGTATAATATAGCTTATATAATTATATGTAATAATTGAAAGGAATGGAAAACATTTTTGTTTTGACAAGTCCAAAATGTACGGATGGAATACATTTCCTTACCTTGCAATACAAATCCAGTTGAACTTCAATTGGATCTATGATCCGAAAATATCCAGGTCAAATACAACTGCAAAAAGTCAGTAATTTCAATCCGTGTATGATGCAGTTTGGTACTCTCGTGTATGGTTCAAACAATTAACAGAGCAGATCCTTCCTGAGAGAAAGTCCCTCTTGTTGCATGCAAATTAGTCAAGGTCGGGACGGAATGGGAAAGTTTGCTTGACTTCTGGCGGTTAGAAAGTAGGAGCCTGTGTGCCCTTCAACCAAACTGTGCGATTTGACCCTTATGGTGGAAGCACGGGGGGTTTTAAAGGTCCAAGGAGGTGACGATAGGACGATGTCTCACTTGGTTTGTCCACTCCAGGTCCGGGGAAATGCCACTCTGAATCAGACATGATCAGGACTCTTCATACTGTGGACAACATGCAGGGCGCGTACAATCGCTGCGCGCAATGTTTGTCTCAATTCTGTCAATCGCTAACTCTAAATTAATTTGATTAACCTGTCAGGAGGCCCCGGGAGCATTGTCGCGCGCCGCAGGGGTGCGCGGCGCGCTACCATCCGCTCCAAGCGATGGTCAGTCCGACGTCCGAGTGGTCACTTCCAGGGGTTGAGTCCACACCTCCATGAACTGTCAATGTGGACAAAACTACACCCCAGGCGAGAGGCAACAACCCGCACCCTTCAGCCCCGCCCCTATGGCACCTCACAATTGCTCGGAATGTTTGCGTTCCAGTCAAACTTCCTCAAATCAAATGAAAACATTCCCGCCTCCCTCATTGTCCACCTGCTCATTACTTGCTAATTGTTCTTATTACGAAGGTGATCAAGGTGCGTGATTTCAGGATTAGCATTCCTGTAGAAATCAATGTATTCGTTATTATGTTGAAACATGATTGTATTGCATACATTGAGGGTATTTTATGTATGCATCAAACGGATTTTTTTTAAAAAAAAAAAGAGTATTAGTCATTTTTCAAGCGTTATTTTTTTTTATATTTCAGTTAAACAATTTGGGCCCACGTGTATCCCTTGAGCATAGAATCATGTGCGTCACACATGAATGCCTTTTACTAAAAGTTTTACTTCATGTACTTCCCTGATATTCAAGTGGAAGGAAACTTGAATTATAGCGCGTGATTTGGAATAGTTTGCGAATGAAGATTCCATATTTAACACCATTGAAAGATTGTCGGCAAATCGACGGGGGGCATCATAATTACTATACAGGGGACTTATTTTTTTGGGGGTGTAAAATCAAACAAACCGCACAGTTCTATATAAAGCAATACGATGAATAGATATCTTTCATCACCATCTAACGCTCAAACGACTCTCTCATTTAATCTGATTAGCCACGATTATCCACCGTGAACACTTTATGTCACAGTGGTCCTATTGCTGGCCAATTATATTCTCAAAATCTTATTTATCATTAATAACGCAAACATATATTATGAGGCAGTTTATTCAATAATAAGGCAACAAACGGCCAACATTGCAAAGGACATCATATTTTCACTCTAAAGCAGTGCCTGGAACGATCGTGACCAGAAGACGAAGCCAAACAACAATATATATAGTCAGAAGGCATGCCATTAACAGATGAATGAATTGCTTAATTCCACAATATAAGATATAATTCTATAGATCTACGATAAGTGCGTAGCTTTACATTATACATGTATGTAGGCCCTATCTAGGTGTTAAAATAATATATTTGATTCTACTCATTTAAGAGAACTTATTAGATCGGGTATAGGGAAAACAAGCTTAGATACGGAAGCCAGGGAAGGTTTCTTTACAAACAATTCCTTAATTTCATCCCTGATTCAAGTCTTGTCTAACATACGCAAAGACAGGAGAGGTACAGAAATGAAACGGATATCTAGGGATCACAGTGTAAAACAATGGTGACCTTGGCCACCGGCATACTTCACACCTCTACCTTTGGCACGTGTCACCTATCAGCCACTAGAGGGGGTGTAAAACGTCCAGGTTAAACAAGTCATGTGCCTGGTGCTAACTGGCGTACACTAAAAACTAGAGAAGCTTTAGCGAGAGTTGTATTTCTATTTGCAATCCCTAACTTGGAAAATTAAATCCAGCTCTGAATCCCTTTCCCGAATCCCGTAGGCCCTTTGGAATCCCGAATCCTGACCTGAAATAGGCCCCAATCCCGGTTCCCGAAAAGGTATACTATAGTATGGAAGACCATGGCAATTACCCACATACCGAAGTTCGGTCATCCGAATTCGATCAATTCGACCGGAATTCGGCCGAAATTCGGAAAACTCGGCATTCGGCAATCTTTTATGCTTATATAACATACATACGTATATACATACATACATACATACATACATACATACCTGTGTACATACCATATATATACATAAAGATACACGTAAAGATATGCATAAATGATATACATACACCATATACATACAATATGTACATAGCATCCATACATACATGTATATATACCACATACCATATATAACTAACATATAGTATACATAATATACAGTATACATAACATACAGTATACATAACACATATATACATAACAAGTCTCTGTTTTCCTCTCTGTCCCTGTCTCTCTCTCTTTCTCTCTGTCTCTCTGTCTCTCTACACATAGCGCCGCTCATTACTCATTATACTCAGGTATAACTAATTTGCTAAATAATGCCTAAAATTATAGTCAATTTGATTGCTGATAATTTGTAAAAGAGAGACGCCACCTACAGTCAAATATTCTCATTTGCCAAGTACAAAACAAAAAGCTTACAATTTTAATTACTCTACTCTTACCATATACCATTACTTTAATATTCCAATCGAGCTCTTTCTTGAGCGTCATATAATAATTATATCCATTTACCCAATTAATCTCACATTTTAAAGCAGTTAATGGATCTTCTACTGCATAGTGTTATATTTCACTGAGTCATTTCTAAGCAAAATAAATCAGTTCAATACCTTATAAGCAAAACAGTACACTATATAACTGGATCCAATAAAATTTATTAAAAAAAACAAACTAATTCGCCTAAATAATGTCTAAAATTATGTTCGAATACTTATGCTCATTATTTTTTTTATTGTATTAAAGGCCAATTACATAATATTTTTCAGAACATTTGAAAAAACGTAGTGTATCACTCAATGATGTCTTCGTACGTTGCCTTATAAAAGTATCATCAATCGATTTAGAAACAAAATACAAACTCAACCACAGACAATCAAGATACGAACTATTATGTCTTCAGTGAATATCCATACAAGGAACAAGGAATACTAATACTACAATACTAGAGTTACAATATAATAATACTTTAAATACACAGGCACAATACAAGATAATTTGTGCTACCCTAGACCGTACCTTACTCGAAAACTATTTGAGCCTTTCCAAAATTTAAAATGTATTAAATAGCTGAACATATCTATTTGACTGTCCTAAACTTATATAATTATTGAATCATTATCTGTACCTCATTTAGCAATCGTTGCTAGTAAGGTATTAATATAAGGTGAATATTTTACAATATGAAAAAGATATATTAAATTATTAATTAACATCTGTACAGGCAAGTTAATTAAGGCTATGAACTTGTATTGTATACCAAACGAACCGGGAACATGTCAGCATTACAGAGCTTTTTAAAGTATTCCAATCCGTTGGGAAATGGCGACACAGTGGCCCAATATGTGAAGTCCGAATTGAGTCTGAATTGAGTCCGAATTTCGGCCGAATAAAAGAGAATTTTACCGAATTTCTCCCGAATTTAATAAATATTGGTTCGGCTCACTTCGGATATCGGATCATTCGGCAAATTATAAAGATCGGAACTTCCCGAAGTTCGGCCAACATCCAACATCCGACATCCGAGTTAACTGACATCGACCAAAGGATTTCGGTATGAAATTGTATGGGGAAGTTAAGTTCGGGGTTCGGTATTGGTTCGGAGTTCGGTTCGGTACGGTGTAGGGCATCGGATTTCGGCATTCGATGTGGATATTTGACATCGGATAGTGGGTAATTGGTCTTCCATAGTATTCTATGGAAGACCGGAATGGGTAGTATACTTCTCGGTATTCCGATACCGGGTCAACCTCGGGTCGGGACCGGTACCGGACCGGAGCTTAAATTACCGTGGCTCCGATGACCGGGGCTCTGAAGACCGGAGCTCCGATGACCGGTCAACTAATGTCTAAAATTATGTCCGAATACTTATGCTCATTACTCAAAAACTATTTCAGCCTTTTACACAATTTAAATTGTATTAAATACCCCAACATATCTATTCGACTTTCCCAATTTTATATGATTATTGCGCAATTATTTCTACCTCTATTTCCAATCGTTGGTAAAGTAGCTATAAAATATATTCTATAGGATGAGCTATTCGCCGACATAATGTCTAAAATTATGTCCGAATACTTCTGCTCATTACTCAAAAACTATTTAACCTTTTTACACAATTTAAATTGCATTAAATACCCCAACATATCTATTTGACTTTCCTAATTTTATATGATTATTGCGCAATTATTTCTACCTCTATTCCCAATCGTTGGAAAAGTAGCTATAAAATATACACTATAGGATGAGCTATTCGCCGACATAATGTCTAAAATATGTTCGAATAGTTCTGCTCATGACTCAAAAACTATTTAAGCTTTTTACACAATTTAAATTGCATTAAATACCCCAACATATCTAGCCGACTTTCCTAATTTTATATGATTATTGCTCAATTATTTCTACCTCTATTTCCAATCGTTGGTAAAGTAGCTATAAAATATACTCTGATGGAATAATAGGTACATAGGAATTTATTATTAATAATATCCATGTAGATGAGATGTCGTACATACTTCATTAAAAAACACAAAACCACTCAGGTTCTGAACCAGGGGTTCAGGCTAACTAAAAATTGTTACTAGTCCGGCGGACTAGTGACCTTCCATTCCAACTAGTCCTTCCGAGTTTCCACTAGTCCTCACGGACCAGAAGGTAAAATGTAATGTCAACTATTCAAATAGGCACCTTTTGATATTTCCCCCAAGGTTAATTAAATTCATCAAGCTTGCCAACATGTCACAATAGTCTACTTTAACTTCAGAAAAAAATAAAAAATTATAAGAATATGACAAAATTGAACAAATATCCATTCATGTGTCCATATGATAAATATATGGGTAGAGCGATTTCTCCGAAAAGAGGTAGGAAAGAGGGGTTTATTTTGTGTCACATGTTCTCGGAATCTGGGGTCTCCCCATCTACTTTGTTGTTCTCTACAGGTCAGGGGAGAGTAAAGAAAAGGGAGGGTGGGTGAATAGGAGAGGGGGATCAAGGGGTGGGGGAGAGGAGAAGGAGGGGAGGGGGAGGGAGAGGAGGGGGATCAGAGATGGAGTTGGAAGAGACAGTAATAATTTGAAATAGAAGAAAAAAGATTATTTATAATAATTACCATCTCATCTCGAATTAAAAGGCACAGACATAACTAGCCTATGTAATAGCCTCCACTGCCAGAGGGAGAAGTTGGGGATGATACTCTGGTAACTTGATACGATTTTATAAACTCCAAACAAAACAAAACCTGCATCCCTCTTTGTAGTTGTCTGTGCGACCCTCTAATTATAACATACACATGGTAACAAATTTAAGAATTTTCAGTCCTGGATGGCCAAATGACGACCAATTGGTGGAATTGCTCGGATACCTCCGGGTAGTACCTCCGGACGCCACTTGGGGTCTACATTGCAACCCATGACAATATTTGTAATTTATATTATGCAATTAATTTATTGTTAATTAACCACTCATATTATTTAATCCGGACTTTAACCATGATGGTTATTACGTATTTTACTATTTATGTTCAAGTTTGTACTTATTTCATTATTATATTTATTTAGTTATTCCTGTTTTGTATTGCAAACATAATGTTCTCTTGTGTTGAAAATCATTCATATACCTTATGTGGGTTGAGTTACGATGATCGGGCCCCGATGACCGGGTCTCCGAGAAAATTTTCTCCTGGTAATCGGCCGAGGACCGGGGGGACCCGACCCGATATCGTACCGATATTGCTAAATCTTGACCGGGCCGGTCATCGGAGTACGGGGAAATTTTGCTCGGACCGGGAGGATGGTTCCCGATGATCGGCCGGTCCGGTACCGATGTATTGGTAACCCGATTTTTGTATTGGTAAGGTGTCGCTATAGTAATTGTATGGGAAAATAAAGTTTCTTAATATACCGGGTCTGGTGTTGACCGGGACCGGACCGGGCCGGTACCGGGCAGGTCCGTTATCGGAATACCGAGAATTATAGTACCCATTATGGTCTTCCATAGTATTCCCTACCCTGGACATATTGTGGCCCGTGCGAAAACCATTTTCCCCGTAAATAAACACAAGCTTACGACTGCCACCCATACCTCTATAACAGAGAACCTATGTATCTCCAAACCCCATCCAACAGACTTTTCTCCCTTAATTCGATTTTATACTCTCTAATTATTTTACCAATCGAAAGGGAATTGCATCAATAACTACATGTGAGAGTTTAAAAGAAATCCGAGTCCCAGATAATAATAATAGATTTTTATTTCCATAAACGTTTACAAAGCGTAATACATAGTACAGACTAGAAATTGAAATGAAGTAAAATATGGAAAAAGGAGTATTATCTGTAAAGTAGACAGGTCTTCCAAATAGTCCTGAATTTGGAAAATGATCTATATTAGTTGACAATGTAATATGATATAATATGACATAATATATGATATAATGTGCTGAGATCGCCGGTATCTCATCGGTACTGTCAGTACTTACCTATCTATAAAATAGGTATGTAGGCAAGAGTAAAGATGGGAAGATATTAGTGAAATTAAAAAATAAAATGACTCGAAAATGAGACAAACATAAAAAGGCTGCCTTCACTGGGATTCAAATTCACAATGTCCAGATTGGCAGTCCTATATGCTAATTAGGGGACTTTGAGATCATGCCTATTAGGCCTTATAACACTGGGCATAGCCGTTGATGCATCACATTTTAGGTTTTCTTTAATCCCCCATTCTCCCCATGGTGAATGAGGAGGATGGGGAAATACATTTTGAAGGGCCTGTGTTCAGGCGATTTAATGATTAAAATTAATTATAAAAAAATATATCTTGCATCTGCAATCTATTTCTCTAATATGCAAATGCAGGACTTCTAGGTCTGCACGCATCCTGGATGTTCGATTCTTGTACAATATTATATTTTAAACAAAGGAATTATACAGGTAAATAACTACTATTAGACACTTCCTGGCAAGTAAAATCCTCCAGATGATAATATTGATATTATTTTATATGTCATTATCGATGTGTCACCGCCTTCTCCATAGCTTTTTCTTCTCAGGATTTTCCTGAGAAGTAGGAGGTTGATACCCATTATGTCAATCATCTTTATCGTTTCAATCCAACATAAATGTGTTAGCTGATTGTGGGGTAACGATCAGTGTGAAATCATCTGTCTGATCAGTTTGCATGTTTGCAGAAGGCTTATCTACTCCACCCATGTACCACCCATTTCTCACCTCCACCACTCCACCCTGCCCCCCTCTGGTTATTACATAATAAGACAAACCAGGCCTGCCCCTCACCAAGTCATGGTTGGTTGTCCCCTCCCTCCCTTGCCTTCCAGCTCCCTCCCTCCCTCCCTCCCTCCTTCCCTTGCCTTTCACCCATTACCCCCATCTCTCTTTCTCTCTCTCTCACTCTGAGTGCTGTTTTAGTGCATTCAATTTTAGAGAGATGCACATACAAAATTTCTTACTTTTAATGTCCTGAAAAAACAAAAATCATAATTACTTTAAGAGACCATAATACTGACCTCAGGAACCCTGTATAAGACAGTATATGTGATGTGTCACAGAGAAATGAGTCACAAGTCGCAAAAAATAAATTTTGAGATTTGCCCCCTGTTGTGCACAATCAGCTAACAGGTTGCAGACTTAACGACTTATCATGCATGACAGCTGCAGAAATAAGAGTAGACTTAAAGTTCAAAGTAAATGTGCCAAGACTTGAATTGAATCAAGTTATTTCACACAGGTTAATTGAATAAAAGTAAATCTTAAAAAAAAACTTTCTAAATTTTACAAGAAAGTTACAAACTATTTAGCCTAGCCTAGCTACTACTTTTTTGTTTTAACAACACTTTATTTTTATACCAACGACCTTTTTTTCCGACCACCTTTTTTTCCGACCACCTTTTTTTCCGATCAACTTTTTCTCCGACCAACTTTTTTTTTCCGACCAACTTTTTTCCGACCAACTTTTTTTTCAGACTTAACTTTTTTTCAACTAACATCTATCTATCAATATGATTGATACAAAACTGATTCCAGTTTTTAAATTACTGAGCTCCACATGCATTGTACAAACACATATTGAATTTGGAACAAATTTTGCGATTTAATTACAATTTTGACTATATTTAACTGAAAAAAAATCTGTATTTCAGGACACCCTCACAAAAAAACTAGAGTGAAAACTATATTTTTTTCTTTTATAACAAAGAAGACACTCCCAGGCAGTATATATTACAGTTTGAAAAAAATCTATATCTGGGTTCTTGGTGAGAAATATGAATATGTTTTGAAAAGTCATCATCTTCCATAGCAACCAATAGTAAAAGGGTCAAAATGTTTGCCACCCCATATTTCAGTATGTCTTGACATCGCGCACAAATAATTGATCCTGAGAAGTCGTTTCCTTTGGAAATGCAGGGTATAAACATTAAGTTAAACTGATTATAAAGTTAAATAGAAAAATAGTTGATTAAATCATTAGTAAACTTAATAATTAGTAAACTTATAAGTTGTTATAGGCTATAAATGGACCCACACCCATAGGACGGCATCCATAATTTTTACCCTAGAGTGATCTAAACACACTTGCAAGCTCCCGGGTGCAAGATGCAGAGCAGGCCAATCTTAGCAAAGAGCGTATGAATATATTAGGAAAAAGATTAATTACAAGTACTGCCAAATGCCGGTCGTTCACACCATCTATCAATAACTCGCATGGCAAATGATACCATTTACCATGCATGTGAGTTGGATTTTCAGATAATATTAAATGTATGGCATATTTAATCATTAGGCCAAGCTGGAATCTAAAGGTTTTGGGCGTAGGTATATCAAACAACATATGAGTTAGCAGTAACGAAATATAAGATTCAATAACCATATATATTGGATTGTTATGCGTATTTTTTAAATGAAGATGAAATAAAGATTTTGTAATGTAATGTGGCCAATACAAATATATAAAAAAAAGTATATATATATTTAGTCAAAATATTATCACCAAATTATAGCGCGGAATAGTTTGCGAATAAAATAACTACGATGTCGAGATATGCCGACAATCCTTCCACGGTGTTAAATATGGAATTTGTTAGTGGGTAAAAGAATCAATTCGATTCCTTGCCCGTTTATTCAGGCAAAATTCGATAAAGAAGAGGCATATTTGCATATATGACGAATTAAGTATCGTATGGCGATAAAAAATCACTGGGACTCAGTAGCATGAACGACTTCACAAGAAAAGGAGGGTTTCAGCATACTTTGAAAGGACTTACAAGTAAATAACTGCCAGCAACTGGAGAACTTGTGGTGGCGAAAAGATATTTACAGAAGGCACAACTGACATCTTAAAAAGCATCTGCCCTTCCTAAAGGATGTTCCGCCAGCTTTCCTTGCTGTCAAACTGATCGCTATCAGGATATGGGAAAATTATTTCAAGACAGTCATAGAAATTGACTTCAGAAAGCCAGTGAGAGAGGCAATCTCTTCAAATTCGTATGTGCGCTTTAGTCTTATCATATGGCATGTCAAGTCCAAATGTCAGGCTCGTGCAGATTTCTAAAGGCCAAATCAGTGCATGTCAGAATTTCTAATCCGATTAATTTTTTGGCACTGTACATTCCTGATTCCTGTTGAACCACAAGAGTCTCTTTCCTCTTTGATGTTTTCAATGTTCTGTATGAGCTTTGAGAGAATGATCCACACAATATGCCCAGTAAAGCGTTACCTTACCTCACTGCCTCTAGAAGTCTGATAAAGCATGCAGTAAGGGATGGTCTGAAATATTTTTTATTTAGGCTGCTGAGAAGATTATCTGTAAGATGAAATGCTGTCAAATAAAAACATTAAACATGGTATATTAGGACAGGGTGGCTTGCTAAATTCTTTTCAACATGCAGATTTCGGATAAAAAATGAAAAAAATCTGTATGCCAGACGTACATGTTGAACTGCAGGTGAGTAATTCCACCAAAATGCATCATCTGGGTGAAAAACAACAGCTCATCCAGCGACTAAAATACTTATCTGAGATTATTTTCTTTGATATTTTTGGATCCAGGGGAGAAAAGTCGTCATTTCTTGGTGATATTATGTAAGGTTGATTAAATTGGAAGCCCCCTGTTGCCGTAACGGGAGTCCAAAGTATTTTTGGAATATATAGGCCTAGAATAACTTGAAATCAAACCAAAATTAGTTATTATATTGTCCATGATTAGTACGTCCATTGTATCCATGGAGACATTTCCTGCAGATTCTTGCTAGCTCTTGAGTGTGGTTATGAGTGCTAAGAAAAGTGGACGGGAATACAAATGTCGCCGTAACGGGGGTCTAGTTTTCATTGATTAAATAAATTAATATTGGCATGAATAATTTTTTGAATAATATGCAATGGAAAGACACTTTTAGTGTGATGGAAAGACAAAATCATGTTTATGGGAATTACTGCTTAGAAATGAAGAGTAACATAAGTATTAAAGTTAAGGAAACACCAAAGGATAAAGTGAAAGCTCAATTGTGAAGAATTGTACCAATTAATTGTTCTGCAATATAGAAAGAGATCATTTAAACTAGGTTATTATTAAAATGTATTATTCAATTCCATAATGGGGCTTAACTTTGAGATTTAAGGTGAGTACAATTGACATAACACCCATTAAGGTGACTCAGTAGTGATTTTGATTATTGATGAATTTTTCTAAAATTTTTACCAATGATAGTTGACATGAAATGATTGCAATACATGCTGCGCATGCTTCTCATTGCCTTTTAACCGCTTCTTCAGCAGTCTTCCTCTTGCCAGGTTTCGGGGCTTAGACTGTACCTGGTGTTGTTCAAGAGGTGCCCCAGCAGAGCTGATCAGGCTCCACTTAGCAACTGCAGGTTTCTAGGGGCAGCGCCATATGTGGACCCCCTTCCACCTACAGTCAAGGCCATTCCAGATGTTATCCAAGGCAATGCCATTCCTTCGAAGTTGTGGTATAGGCTGTAAGCACTTTGGTGTGTGTCCGGGCTTGTCTCCTATTCTGTCTCACATCCGTTTCTGGACTGCATTCCACAACTTAACCTCCTGTGCAGCCCCATGGGTGTTCCGGACCCATGGGGCTGCACATTATTGAGTGAAAAAAAAACATAGGTCACCAGGCTAGTTTTCATGCTATGGCAGTATGGAGATAGAAATAATGAATCATATTTGAGTAATTTTACTACATTTGAGTGATCTATTAACATAATTCGTTTAAAATGGTTCTGACATGAATTCAGACATCAAATTTCACCCAGACATTCAACATATATATACTTATCATCAGATACTGTTTTTTTCCTCAGATCCTGAGTTAGCCCCCTGGAAGCCCCCTAGTGGCAGTATGGGGCACTAGCAAAATTGACTTTGGCTGATGACAATCAGCGTTTTTAAAAAAAAACTGTTTGATGAATATTTTTTAAATTTAATATGAATGTAGATACAGTATTTACCAACTCATACACAAAAAATCAGGATGGCTTTCCAGGCTAAATCTTTCTATATTACGACTTATTTATGAGAAAAATTGGGAAAAAAAATTAAATTCCTGATTAATATTTGATTTGAACAAAAATGGCTTCATAAATCTTGATGAAATTCTATATGGATACAGCTATCATAGTTACTAACTCACACACCAAAAATCAGCATGAATTTCCAGGCCGATTTTTTTGTGTTACAACTTAATTATGAGAAAATTGGCTAAAAATGAGGAAATTCTTAATAAATATTTGATTTATACACATATGGCTCCATAAATTTTAATGAAATTTAATATGATGTATAGGGATCGTAGATACTAACTCCCACACCAAAATTCAGCATAAATTTTCTATCTGAAATGTTTATATCAAGACTTAACATACGGCATTATATAACCCCCTATGGTTATAGACCTATATGGTCAACTTGACCGCCACCTAGTGGCTAGTGCAAACCTCAAGCCAGCTCTCAAGCCAGCTCTCTTCAGAACACTTTCACGCCCCAACTAGGACACACCTGTTGCTTGTTTTTTTTGCTATATGTATTGAATACACATATATCAGTACTGAGCTATATGTATTGAATACACAAGATCAGTACTGAGTCACCTTAAGATTAACATTACCAGAATTCCTATTCAAAAGAATGTTTCATGTCATTCAGACAGAAATTAATAGCTTAAATTGGATCAATCAAATCAATGGTTTCAAACTTCCACCATTAGTTCTTAAAAAAATTATGCAAATAAAAACCCTTTGAGGATGTTGAAATATTTGTATTTAAACTATTTTATTCAGCGAAAAACATTATGCAACTGGTACACTATATCTCAGCCGTCGCTGATTTACTATAATAATCATAACAATATTTCATACATTTACCAATATCTTCGTAATTCACTAATGATCGATTACAAAGAATACAGAAGGAGCATGTGCTAAGATCAATATATATATAATGTAAAAACCGTCACCGACGCATCTCTTCTACCTACAGTCCGATTCAGGTTTGTTACAAAAAAGGTCATGCCCAGTACATGCAATCCGCAATATGTGTGAGACGAACTTCAAATGTGAAAGATATCCAATGGCGTCCCCACCAGAAGCAAGAAGGCCCTCATATACACAAATCATTCCATGAACAAGACTCTCAGCACTCAATTTACGATGATCCATCTCTTTAAGCAATACATTTTTTGCGACTACCTGGGCAAAATATTCCGGCCTCAGTTCCCTACCTTTCTTTGGAGGAAGAGATTGACCCACCGTGAGTGACAGCTGAGAGATAGAGTCAGTCAGTACCGTAAGATCAGCACAAGAGGGTTGGATTACTTGCTGTTGTTGCTGTTGTTGCTGTTGTTGCTGATTTTGCTGTTGCTGCTGTTGCTGAGGAATATTACGTTGACCTGACTGCTCAATGACGTCCAGACGAGCCAGAATCTGTGAAAGAACATCGTTCACTGAACCAGTGGCCCCCGGCGGAGATGACTTGACATTTTGCGCCGACGGCGGATCCTCGTAGTCGTCGTCAGTAATCTCACCCAAATACAAGGTATAATTAGTTGATTCCTCATTCTTCTCTTTACAAAGCTTAATAGCAGCTATGTAATACTTGCATACAGTAATGCCACACAGCCTCGCGTGATATCTGTCGCAGCCAGTACACAGGCATTTTCAATAATATGGGTCTGAACAAAGAAGGTGGCCGTGTGGTCAGTTCGGAGTTGTAGTGAGGAATGACCAGAATAGTCAGGTGACAACCACTGGCGGGAAGCTATTCAGGTTGCGCCACATATATTCCTATATGCATACATATAGTACACATATATAGGCAAGGGGGTCACTCAACCTCTAAAGCTCTAGATACAACAATCCAATACTAAAGGGTGGTCTCCACTGGCTGCTGTAAGCTCTGTGGTAAGCTCTGTGGTAAGCTCTGTGGTAAGCTCTGTGGTAAGCTCTGTGGTAAGCTCTGTGGTAAGCTCTGTGGTAAGCTCTGTGGTAAGCTCTGTGGTAAGCTCTGTGGTAAGCTCTGTGGTAAGCTCTGTGGTAAGCTCTGTGGTAAGCTCTGTGGTAAGCTCTGTGGTAAGCTCTGTGGTAAGCTCTGTGGTAAGCTCTGTGGTAAGCTCTGTGGTAAGCTCTGTGGTAAGCTCTGTGGTAAGCTCTGTGGTAAGCTCTGTGGTAAGCTCTGTGGTAAGCTCTGTGGTAAGCTCTGTGGTAAGCTCTGTGGTAAGCTCTGTGGTAAGCTCTGTGGTAAGCTCTGTGGTAAGCTCTGTGGTAAGCTCTGTGGTAAGCTCTGTGGTAAGCTCTGTGGTAAGCTCTGTGGTAAGCCCTGTGGTAAGCCCTGTGGTAAGCCCTGTGGTAAGCCCTGTGGTAAGCCCTGTGGTAAGCCCTGTGGTAAGCCCTGTGGTAAGCCCTGTGGTAAGCCCTGTGGTAAGCCCTGTGGTAAGCCCTGTGGTAAGCCCTGTGGTAAGCCCTGCGGTAAGCCCTGCAGTAAGCCCTGCAGTAAGCTCTGCGGTAAGCCTTGCGATGGTGCTGTGATGATGAGAAGTGGCGAGGACATGCCTACAAGGCCAGTGAACCCTGTGAATAGGACCTCGTCATTCCTCTCCACCTACAGAACCAGCACAAACCATCGCAAGGCTTACCGCAGAGCTTATCGCAGTCAGTGGAGACCACCCTTAACACTATTTCATTTTTCTGAGAATTGATTTTGAGTTTTATTTTCAGTCAAAGGTTCACCTTGCTCATCAAAATAAGTGTTATATGGGTTCCCAACAAACTGAATATACTGCACAATCAGCTTGCAGTTGCAGCATTGTTTCATGTAGTTGGAATCAAAGATGATATAAACAGTGCATGGTTTTCACCTTTTTTTTTGCTAATTGATGTTTGGGCTTTTCTAGACTATCTAAGTGTAATGGTTAGAGTACAGCTAGGAGACCATCTGGTTTTAATGGTTTCAAACTAGATAGGTTTATTCAAATTATTTTTGAGTGCTAATTCCTATTTTCTATAAACACCCCTAACATAACCCCTAAACATGTATGTGTTTTGATGGGTGGGTGGGCAGGGGGTGTAAGAAATAAAATGCATATGAACCAGTTTTGATGAGCTGGATACAGAAGAAAACATGGTATAACAAAGTTTCAGTAGTTATTTGTTTTTGTTCACCCTATTACATCCTGCTTTTAATTACAAATCAAGAAGCTAAAAGCCTAAAAAAATATAAAACTTCACTGAAACATTACTGAAAGACATGTGACCAAGTTTGGACTAGCTTAATTGACTAGCTTAAATTAAATTGAGTAGTTCAATATAATTAATATTGCAGATTCATAGAAATATTTCATTGCTAAATATATTTCAGACAGGGTTAGCTCAATTATATATTTAAGGATGATAATTAGATTTGTAAAAAGCAGTGTAATATCAGTGTAATACATGACACACACAAAATTGTCTTTCCATAGCTTTTTTGTCTTTCCATTGTCCTTTTGGATCATCCCTGATAATGATATAAGAAAATACCATGATTTGTATTCTTTAGTTCTAGAAATTGTGTATTAAGATTTTTGATTTCTAACAACTCATAATATGAAATAAATGAATGTAAAAATACAATTCTAGGCATGAGACAAAATTTGTCTTTCCATTATTTGTCATTCCATCAGCTTATTGGTTCCAGTTTTATCATTTAGAAAGAGAAGGTATCTCTTTTGCAGTTCTTAGTGAAAACTCAAAATGGTTATGCTAATAGGAAAAGGATAATGATTTATTGATTTTTTATTAGCTTTCCAGACTGCGTGGAGCATAAAATATTTGTCTTTACATAGCCATTTGTCTTTGCATAGCCAGACATATATTTTCCCCTATAACAGCTTTCCTCCTAGAATTCAAAATTATAAGGGACCTATCTACACCTTATGTGCCTAAGGGACATTTTGATATACATATTGGATTATTTTAATAAACCATGTAAAAGATGCCTGATTGTTTGCCGAAAAATATATTGTCAATTCTACTGAATAAAAAATATTTCCAAAGAAATCCAATATGAAATATGATATATTTTAGACAAATTGTATATGATATTATGGGGCAAAAATAGCAAAAGGTAGGGTTGTGATGCCTTTGATTAAGCTACAACTAAGAGAGATGTAAGGATACTGATTTTGTTAAATTTTAACAGATTTTGTCTTTCCATCATCAATATTAACTAATTAATGAAAACTTTGGTATGCTCGGTGTTGAAGAATTGACCCTCCATCTCGATATCCTGTGAAATCCAGTCAGGTAATTGACCACACAGAACTTCTGAGGTGACCCCCTGCTCGTATAATATGAAGGCCAGCCTGATGTATTGCTTTGAAGAGGCCTTATACGCCAGATATGAAATATGAGCAAGATAGCCGGTAACATTGACACTACACAACTGCAGGTACAAGGCAACTTTAGAGCATCTGTATAGCAAATCACGCACAGACAGTTCATCGAAAGCCTTTTGGGGATTGATATGAACCTCCGGGCGGAGAAGAGATAGATCACCCACCTAAAATGCTTCCCCCACTGGCGAGACCGGCTGCTGGATTGGTGACGGGCTGCCTAGGCGATGAACCGATGACTGGCGATGGAAAGGCGGGCTCTTCCCGGGCGAGGATATACTAAGCTGAACGGTCTTCAACCTGTCGGTGAGTGATAGCAAATCATTCTCCAACTTGCCTTCCGCCTCCCTATCGTTCAGAACCTTTTCTGCATCCTCCAGCACCTTTTGCTGCTTTTCTATGGTAACATTAAGCAATGCTGTGTACTCTGCCGAGCCTTTCGTTGGTAAATCTTCCACTTTGACATTTGCCAAGTCGGCGATAGCAGCAGGATTGATCCCTTCCGCCATAATTAACTTGGCTGATCTAATAAAATTTCCTCCTTTCCACAAACATCTCGGTCGAGTATGGGTATTCTTGCATGATATAAGAATTTTCTGCTTGAATTCAAATGTTCGCGCCTTAGTGGTCATGTGATTGTCACGTGCAGTAAATGTGTTGGAAGAAGTGGGCGTGTCGTTGAAACCATTTATACGGGCATTCAACCGAATACCTTCCCATTAACAAGTTTTCTAGTAATTTGTATTGAAATTCTTTCACTGAATTTAACTACACCCCAGTTTTGATCAACTAGTCTTCTGTGAAAATATGGCTTCTATTTATTATGTAATCATGAATAGATCTAGGGTTATATCTGCGGTATGGCTTGCACCATAGCTACCATTCCCGCCACGCTTTGTGTTTGTTAGCAACCAACCAGTTCGGGTGTAGCAGCCATACGTATAACATCACCATACAGTTTTGGGAAAATTTTTTCTCTTACCTGTGATTGAGATTATGGTTGCTGTTCCTCCAAATTCATTCTAGCCTACTATTCTCCTGTTGCTTGATTTATGGAGAAAAACTGCTCGTGGGTTTCATAAGGCCCCCTTTGGCACTCGGTGCAAGTTCCTCATACACACAATGGCGTCCCTCTTCGAAGGCATTGATCGTGCTTCAGACAAATATATGCCTGCCTTGGAAGATGCCCTTCTTAGGGCAAGAAATGCAGCTAAAGTTGAGTCTTCTACCCATTTGTCTCGTATTGCTCAGCTGGAAGCTCAACTGGAGGATTTGCCTAATGCCGATGCGGACACTAAGGATCTCTTACGCTCTATCAAGTCCCGTCTCAAGCGTTTGGAAGTCACCACGCCGGGCCACCGTCAACATGCTTCGGGGTCTGGTCACCCTTCTACCGACAAGTCTGCAGACAGTGCAAGTGACGTCATCTCGGAACCTCTGACCAAGGCCCTCGCCAAACTATCTGGCAAAGACGACGATCCAGGTAAATTGTTGAGACCCGAGTATTATGTACAACCTGATAAGAAGAAGTTGGACCACACTAAAGTGGACTTTGCTGACTCAATGTACGGCCAGTGCTCTGTCGTGTGTTATCTCAAGTCCATTGATGGGGATGTCTCATCGTATCTCCAACATATGAAATACGTAGCCCAACTTTTTGCCACCAAGAAGTTCACAGATAAAGGTCCCATTGCTTATGGCCGTTATGTGGTGGATAGATACTCTCATGACCATGTCACAGATTTTTCCCCTGATCCTGTAGGGGTTAGTCTCCATTTCTCCATGAATACTAAGGCTGACTCGGACACCTCTTCCAAGTCAAAAAAGTTCAAGAACCGGTACAAGAAGAAGGTCAAGCTGACCCAGATACTGATGAGATTTGTTTGAACTTTAATTTTCGTGCTTGTAAAACTCCTAACTGCCCCAGACAACATATTTGCAAGAAATGTAAGGGGAAACATTGTGCTGTGGGTTGTGCAGAGCCTACTAAATGAATTTTTCTTCGGCGTCATTTGCCCAGTAGAGTCTGACTTGGATGATACTTCAGTTTTCCCTTCTCCGGATCCTGGACTATTTACTTGCTCGATTGATTGTACCTTGCCTACAACTAATCCCGGGGACACTACTTCTACTTGTGATACGTTAGTTTGTGATCAACAAGGCCTGCCTTTGAAGCCTATGCCCGCCTTGCCTGTTGTGACTGACTCTGACGCTATTGTCCCACTTACTGACCCGATCAGCTGATCGCTGGCTC
This sequence comes from Sthenelais limicola, assembly GCA_942159475.1. Classification (NCBI taxonomy): domain Eukaryota; kingdom Metazoa; phylum Annelida; class Polychaeta; order Phyllodocida; family Sigalionidae; genus Sthenelais; species Sthenelais limicola. The sequence goes on along the minus strand of OW804096.1, from coordinate 105,476,300 downwards.
TCTGCCTATGTCCAGTTCTGCTATACCTCCTGTCACTCTACCGGACGTATGTTCTTCGGATTTACTTTGTGTTGACGGATCTCCATATTCCGTACACTCCCCTGACTATTATGACTGTTTTTCTACCAGTAACATTACATATAATGGATGGTTTCAGCCGCTACTCTGAATACGCCCCTGTTGCTGTGCTCCCTAGTTTTGATTGTTTGAAGGTGAGACAGTACAATCATTGGATTGGTAGTGCTTTATCTGACTGGAATGTTGTTGGTTGGATGTATGAGCTCACACAAGAAACTGACATCTCGCTCAAGCAGTATCTGACGTTTGGTGTGCGTCGATCCTACTGCTGAAGTGCCCGAGTATCATTGCAATAACTACTCCTCAGTACTACAAGGTCCTGCTAAAGACTTCATTGGTAATCTTATTGCCACTGAGATTGCAGATGGTAAATACAGAGTTTCTGATACTAAGCCCCATTGTATTCATTCTCTCGGCGCAGTGCCCAAACCCAACACCAAGTGGCGACCGATTACTGACTGCTGTCAACCGCTTGGCAGCTCCATTAATAACTTCATGGATACGACTTGCTACACCTTTTCATATAAGACTGTTGACGATGTTATCAACTTGATTACACCGCGTGGTTTTATGGCCAGCGTGGACATTAAGGCAGCTTATTGTGCTGTTAGTGTACATCCTTCCCAATGGACTTATCAAGGTGTGGTATGGTCTGTGAACGGGGTTGACAAATATCTCGTCGACACTTGCCTGTGTTTCGGCCTGAAATGTGCCCTGTATATATTCACTCAGATCTCTGATTTCATCCTGAGGTGCCTTCAGTGTCATGACCTCTTGTATCAATTACCTTGACGACTTCTTGTGTTTTGGTGAGATGTTTGAGACATGCCAGGCTGCCCAGTCTTGTTTAATACAGATTCTTGGCTCCTTGGGATTCAAGGTTGTGTGGGACAAGTGTACTTCTCCAAGCATGTCTACTATATATCTCGGCATTCTCTTCAACTCCCTCAGTATGGGGGTTGCGTTACCTGAAAATAAGATACTGAAGCTCAATAATGAATTGTCTTTCTTTCGTGGTCATACCAGGGCCACCAAGAAACAAGCGCAAAGACTTTGCGGCATTCTTGCCGACGCCGCTAAGGTTGTGAAAGGCGGTAGAACCTTCTTTAGGCGTGTAATTCATCTCTTGAAGAATTTACCCGATGGTAACCCCCGGATTCGGATTTCTTCAGAGTTCCTGGAGGACATTAAAATTTAATGGTGGATCCATTTCGCATCTGTGTTCAATGGGAAGAACTTGATGATCAAGCATAATTACGGCTGTGGTCCTACACTACATACAGACGCTTGTCTCTGGGGTTACGGCTTCCAATCTGGACTCGATTGGCAGGCTGGCTACTTTAGTGATGATGTGCTTCCTCGTAATCATGATCTCCTGTGTGCCCCTCATCGTCATTGGATCAATGCCATACAGTCTGTTCCTCCAGGCTGTTTGGACAACATCAATGTTCTCGAGCTCTTGCCCGTGAAATTGGCTCTAGTGCACTATGCTAAATGGTGGGCCAATCTACGTACACGTTGTCGTCTATACTAACAATACCCTAGTTTTGTCTGCCATTAATAACCTCACGGCCAGACATGTGAAAGGAATTGATAACCATATACCAGACATGTTATCTAGAATTGCCCACTCAGGTGACGTAGCTGATATCTGTCCATTCTTGATCTGTTGCAGTTCTCAGGTGTCTCAAGGTGGACATACCTTCGTTGGATAGTGATGTGAGCTCCACCTTAGCTGCTGCTTGGTCGCTCAACACCTTAAAGGTCAAGTGTAAAATATTTTTTTTTGTGTTTGATACATTCGGGGGAGTATTTTGAAACGATCTACAAAGTTATAGCTTCCAACCTAATAAATCAAACCAGTGAGAGCTGTTTAAGCGCTGCCATTTAGTGAGCCACTGCAACCCAGCACGGCAAGGGTCAGTAGCCATCTTAGCACAGGTCCAGCGGCCTGTGACGTCATCCATGTCCAAGCGCGACTGGTAGGTGTGAGCATAGAGGTGTAGTATAGTATGGCATGGGGGGGGTGTACCAGAATCCGATACCTGTATTCCATAGTAGGAGGGAGGGAGAGAGGTTCGCCGAAATAATGTCTAAAATCATGGGTTTACAGACCATAGACTTATCATTGGATAAATCCAAATTGCAAATCTATGGTCTGTAAACCCATATACATTACCTATTTACCTTATGTACAAACGCCATAAATTCCTATTAACTATAATAAGGAGTACTGGGCAAATGTCAAAATGTAACTATATTGTTGGGTATATAATGTAAAATATGATGACACATGCCTACTCATTTGGGGGATGGTTTTTGATATCCGATTATTTAATATTGAATTTTAGTTTTACCTTATAAACTGTTCTCCAGACTTCTAAAAACTCTAGATTAACTTCTGGATTGTATGTCTAAATGTCTAATGTACGTTTCAAGGTGTTTTAATCATCCAAAATCAAATTACCATATACACGAACTATTGTAGAAGGTCTAACATACTCAGGGATACCTGAGAAATTTATATTTCGCAGCTAAGTGTAGCTTCTCCCCATTTTCCTAGTCAAGGATTCTGTTAGGTGTCGGGACTGAATGGACAAAAACCAGTATGGCCAAAAACTGCTGAGTCGCTATGGCCAAAAGTTTTTACACCTTTCCCCGCCTACAGGGGTAGGTGGTGGGACTCATGGACAAAAATATCGGGACGGAATGGCCAAAAGCCTCTAGGTCCAAATGGTAGTCATTTATGCGGGAATGGACAATCCTCACCCCACTCTCCCCTACTGTACCGTCGACGAAATTCTATAAGTCGACGATTTATTTAATTTTATTTCTGCAGTGTTCCCGAAAACTGGTACCTGCAAATTCTCATGAAAAACCTTATTTCACCTATGTCCAAATGTTATATTGAAATAAAATTGATACATACACATACATGTCCGAATACTTATGCTCATCACTCACAAACTATTTAAGCCTTTTACACAATTTAAATTGTATTAAATACCCCAACAGTGTTCCCGAAAACTTTTTAGTGACGCCGGCCAATGTGGCCGACGTGGACAAGCCCCACGCAGGCCATTTGTCACTGATGCAGGCCATTTTTCACATACCAAAACACTGTATTGGTACCTGCAAATCCTCATGAAAAAACACCTTATTTCACAACGCCTATGGCCGAAACATTACTTTACCTATGTCAGGGTAAAATGAGATTGATCATGCTTAATATTTCAGTGATAGCATAATCTTTTATGCACTTCACATCGATTATTGTCCACTCTCAATATACTGAATGCATGAAAAACTCCAACTAATAGCTAAATGCTAGGTGATAATGCTTAGCCAGGCTAAAGCAGGCCTTAGCTTGGGCATGGATGACGTCACAGCGGTGGGGTGCGAATACACACCCTCTACTAAGGCAAACTCAGCCCAATTTGTGTACTCATCAGAAAGCTGTGAAAAACGGGCATTAAAAGATTTTTTTTTCAATTTTCAACCCCGGATGCCATCGATACCACTCCCACACATGTAAATCAGCCCTTAACTCGAATTTTACAATTTTCATTACACTTGACCTTTAAAGATGAGGAATAGTCAGTGGGGAAAGTTAATTGACTTTTGTCAGCAGAATTCTCTCAACCCCTTGCCTGCTACCGATCGGACAGTCTGTCGTTTTATAGTGTTCATCGGCAGGACTGTGAAATATTCCACTTGTAATAACTATGTTTCGGCCATTTGCACCCTACATAGTTTCTTCGGTTATCCAGGACTCTTCAGGGAAAGCTACCTTGTTAAACAGTCTACAGGAATGGCTTTTTAAAGCTCTCTCCTCTGTATATAAGAAGGATAAAAATGAAATTTTTTAATTTCATTTGTGGACATTAATTCACCTTTCTCGTTGACAATATCACCTATTACATTAAAGGCAAATGCTACTATTCACTGCCACGCCCCCCTTTTCCATATACCAAATCTACGGGCATTTTACGCACTATTCCTTTAGCATTGCAGTCTATGAGGAAATGGCCCATTGTTTCACATTTTCTAGAATAAAACAAACAATTAATGGCTACTCCTACTGTCCCAAAATTGTCTACACATACAGTTCAGGTTATATACTACAGATGAAAAAGGAAAAAAATATATGTCATCACATTAGATTTTTTTTATAGCAAAAATGGATACTCCAAATGTCCCAAAATTTTGTACACATATAATGAAGGTAATATTCTACACATATATAGGGAAGAAAATGTATCTCAAGGGACTTCCGGTTTACCTGAAAAAGAGAGAAACGTTGGGCTCATAGCTCAATACAGTAACTTCTTTTTTTCAGCAAGGCAGGAAACTACTCTTCACCCCAGGTGAAAGCAAGTCGTATGAATAAGCAAAGATACCATAGGAGTTGCTAAAAACGGACAATATTCTGGATTCTTTGAAGAATTCTATTATATGTGTGAACACCCGAGTCCGCAAGGCCCAACCGCCATTTTGGGGACTATGTGCCTATTTGTCGCTCACCCTTCGTATGAGTCGTATGAATAAGCAAAGATACCATAGTAGTTGCTACAAACGGACAATATTCTGGATTCTTTGAAGAATTCTATTATATGTGTGAACACCCGAGTCCGCAAGGCCCAACCGCCATTTTGGGGACTATGTGCCTATTTGTCGCTCACCCTTGATGAACTGAGAAGCTCGAAGCAGCTCTAACAAATTAATACAAAATCGCCTGGATACCCTTGTACGAGGACAAAACAGGAACAATCTCTCAGGAAACCCTTATTACTGTGGGACTATTCTTTAAAGGATAAATCTGACCCTCGATCATCCCTCGTGCGAAAGGAAGATGGTGCCTGGAGGAACCCAGGCCTAATCAAATAGGAAGTATCTAAATACATCGAAAACCAATAGAGATACCAATGAGCAATAGCTCAAGCATCGGTAAAGTGAATTACAACAAAATATATGATTATTCTCAGCTTTGGGGTGTAATGAACAATCAATTAGTCCAAGGCTAGACATTATATAGACAGAGTGCTGACCCAGTTTCATCCCCGTATAGGTTAGACGGCAGCCCCGCCGCTTCCTAACCGCCAACCATCGTACACCGCTTGGAGAAACTGGATCGACTGCAATCTAAGGACTGAGGTGGTACCTGTTTCTTTCTAACAAAGTGTTAGTGTCAACCAAGTATAAGAAGAAGCTCAATGACTTTTTAGCAAAATCGCTCCGTAATTAAAGTGGTGAGAAGCTAATATTTGAAACACGAAAGCCTGATTCAGTAAAACCGGAAGTTGATTCCGCCATATTGGAATTGAACAAGAAATAACAAAATATCATAGCATTAGCACGGTGTCAAGCAGGCTTCTACCCGTGTCAACGGGAGTTTGCCGCCAAGGCCATGAGTGAATTAGACATCGCAGGCGAAAAGCGTAAGAGATTGACTGACGATTCTAGTGAAATCCAAAACTCACCCAGTAAACAACAGAGAAGTTCTTCGGACAAAAACAGAAGTATGACTAAAGAAACCGCTAACAACAGACCTAAACTAAAACCTAAGAACATAATGGGTAGTTCAACAGGGAAGAAGGACAAGAAATCCAATGAGTCCAAAGTCCAAAGAGTCCAAAGAGTCCAACGAAGTTCTAGCGATAGAATCGAAAGAAGTTAGTCTGGCTCTGTTGGTACAGAAAATGGCGAAAAATCAAAAGGAAGATGCGGCAACCCTAGCTAAAGAAACCGAGGAGAGAAATCTAGCAACCCAGAGAAACTTCGAAGACCTGTTTGAAGGCCTAAATCAGCTTGAATCCATGAAGACAAGATTGGATAAGGTAGAAGAAAACATCATTAGAAGATAACATCATTAGAGATAAAGAGAGAGAGGACCTGAGAAGGAGAATGCGCATTCAGGAAGATGAGATGAAAGCAGTACAGAAAGTGATCAACACTACAAAAGATACAGACTTCCAAAAAAGATTCAGGGACAAACAAAAGGCGGACGATAGTTTATCAAAGAGGAAACAAAGAAATTGGAGAAAAACCTCCTTATCCTTGGCGTAAAGTCAGGAAAACTAGAGGACGAAGATGAACTAGATGAGAAGGTACAAAGCTTTTTTACTGATAATCTCGATCTCCAGGATATCAAAACAAAAAGATCATTGAGAGTAAGTTGGAAGCCCGATGGTCCAATAAAGGTGGAATTCCCGTCAGTCGAAACCACGGAAAAGGTGTGGCAAGCTAGATTCAAGCTACCAAAATATAAACCAGGAGAACCTAGAGGTCTGGGTCTGATCAAAGACACTCCTTTAGTATTAAGACAAAGAAAAGCAAAGGTCAAATTGATTGCTGAAGCGGCAGAAGAATTACATTACAAAACTAAGATAGTCAAGGGAAACATCTACATAAATGGAACTCTGTTTCGACACAACCAACTCGCAGGGGTTCCTACCGAGCTGCTCCTTTCGCAGTTATCAAAACAACAGAACAAGGAAGCAACAGTCTTTTTCACAGCACAAAACCCCCTATCAAATCACTTCAGGGCATCCTTCATACTGGATCAAAATAGGTATGAAACCCACCCTGGCTTTGAATACACAGGACCCTGCACAATGTAAAAAATACATGGCGCAGATTCACAGGAACAACGACCAGTGGTTACAACAAAGAGAAGAAATAGTGAAGAGAGCGCTGAGAGCCAAGGTAAAAGCTCATGACGAGGTGCGAGATTACCTAATGATGACGGGAAATAGGAAAATAGGAGAGGCTTCTCCAGCAAACAAAGACTGGGGAATAGGCAAAGGCCTAAAACACCCTGAGGTATTAGACCATACTCAATGGCCATCACAGGGAAACCTGTTAGGGAAGTGTTGGATGGCGATCAGGGCCACCCTAATTAGGCAGAAAAAGAGCAAATCTAAGCAGGAAGAGAGCGACTCCGAGTGGGAAGAAGATGAGGAAGAAGAGGAAGGAGAGGAGATCGACATGGTAGAAGGAGGAGGAGATAATGACAAGGAGGAAAAGGATGGGCAATAGGCCTACCTCCCGATGAAGGAAGAATATATACTGACAGTTATAACCACCAATGGAGCAAACATGGGAAAACGAGTCAACAACCCCTCTACAAATAATATCTTTAAATATTAATGGACTGAATAATCCTATCAAAAGGAAGGCTATCCTTAAACAATTCAAGGATGAAAAATGTACCATTATAGCCTTACAAGAAACTCACTCCACAGTTAAATCCGAAAAGATCTGGAGAATGCAGTGGAGAGGAACATCCTTTTTCTCTCACGGTTCTTCAGCCTTCAAGTGTGTTTTATTGTTAGTGTCGAAAGATTTACAAAGCTCTATAAAAGAAAATGAAACAAAAATGGAAGATTTCAGTATATCAAATTACAAATCGATGGTTCTGAAATATGTGTAGTAAATGTGTACGCCCCTACGGCAGACAAGAGCAAAGAGCAAAATGAAAATTTAACAAATATAGAAGAATTAATAGAGAATATCAAATGTGACAAGCTAATTGTCGCTGGTGATTTTAATACCGACTTACACTATAAACCATTATCACAGGCTGCCTCAGCACTGAACCTTTTCTTGAATAAGATGCAGTTGAACGATATTGTCAAGGCTAAAAGTAATGAAGATCCAGCCACAACATGGTTTAAGAACAATCAAGAGTCTAGAATAGACTATGTTTTTGTTTCCAATAATATCGTTAGCAAGGTTATAACAAGTGAAGTGCGGTATAATTCTCATTCTGACCACAAAGAGGTGAGAATAGGGATGCAAACAGACAAGGTTTCCAGAGGGAAAGGATACTGGAAGCTAAATACAAATTTGTCAATGGACGAAAGGTTCAATATAGAAGTTGAAAACATATGTAAAGGTGTAAGAAACACCAGCCTAAATTCTAAATTAAGGTTACAAGTTCTCTCTAAAAAGAAAAGACTAAGAGTAGAAGAAATAAATGAAAGAAATGTATTAATGCAAAATATAAGAGAATCAGATTTAAAGCGAGCTGAAGGTGCCCTAATTCAATCAAGGGCTAAATGGAGCATAGATGGGGAAAATTGTTCTAAATACTTTTGTTCCTTAGAAAAATTCAAAGCTGAAAGCAAAGTTATAAGCACACTGAATGTAAATGGAAAAATAACTAGCAATCCCTCTGATATACTTAGATATACTTGGTGAAGGAGAAGTTTTTTACTCCAATCTTTATAAAGAAGGGTATAGCTGCCCCATTGCTACACAATTCTTTACTGATAAAGATCATGCCATACAGATCGATGATGTAGAAAATGACTTTATTTCCAGAGAAATCACTGAAGACGAGGTAAAAAAGGTTATATTCGCCATGAAGAAGAATAAATCGCCTGGATGCGATGGATTTAATATAGAGTTTTACCAGCATTTCTGGGAGAAGTTGAAAATCTTTTTTATTCCAATGATGTGGCAATGCCTTGCAGAGGGACAAATGACTGAAAATCAAAAAAGAGGAGTTGTTTCGGTTATTCCTAAAAAAGGAAGTGATCCACCCTTTATAAAAAATTGGAGACCAATTACACTTCTTAATGTGGATTATAAAATTATATAAAAAATTTTAGCATCAAGGCTTTCAGAATTTTTACCAAAATTAATTGACGATGATCAGTTTGGATTCGTAAAAAATAGATTCATCGGATCCGCTATGAGGAAATTAGATGATATTGTTTCCCTCTTGGAACATTCGGGGGAGCAAGGCATTGTCGTGTCATTGGACTTCTCTAAAGCATACAACTCTATAGAGTGGTCCTTTCTAAGGAAAGCCTTAGAAACAAACACACGGTATAAAACCAGTGTTCATTGATTGGATAGAAGCCTTGTTATTTGACTCCAAGGCAGTATTTACTAATAATGGTTGAGCATCCAGGTGGTTCAACGTACAAAAAGGCATGAAACAGGGAGACCCCCTATCATCTGTACTCTTTACGATTGTAATAGAAAAACTAGCTGCTCAGATAAAAGAATCAGATAAAATAATTGGTATAAAAACAGCAAATGTTGAGGCTAAGATCACCCAATTTGCTGACGATTTAACTCTAACAGTGAAAAATGAGCAATCTCTAGTAGAAGCGATTAATGTTATCAAAATATTTACTGAAGCCTCTGGACTTAGGCTAAATGAAGCCAAATCTAAAGGTTTCCTCAAGGTTTCAATATTGGTAGAATACATATAATGCATGAATCTTTAAATCAAATAGAATGGGTAGATCAGATGAAAATATTAGGATTACCTTAATATACTCAAGAACCGAAAAAATGTTATATAAAATTAACAGCGAAGACCTCATATACATGTAAGGTTAATAGTGTTGTAAACAACTGGGGAAATAGGTTCCTCACTATGAAAGGACGAATATTGATATGTAATATATTCTTGTTACCAATTTTTCAACACACTATGTCGTGCATTTCTTTTGACGAAACCCTGTTGAAGCGAAACAACAAGATTATGCTTGACTTTGTTTATAAGGGTCCAGGCAGACCCATTAGTGTCAGTTTTTTAGCTCAAAAGATTGAGAATGGTGGCCTTGGATTAAGGTTAATCGACGAGATTAATACCACAAATAAAATTATGTGGGTTAAGAGAATTCTATGTTCTGGACAACAAAAATGGGTTAAACCATTAGAGCAGTTCGAGGGTAAAACCTTAGATCATGTTTTTTTAGCCAGAAGCTGTCCAAGTAAATTTCTGAATGATTTTTATAAGGATCTTTTTAAGATCTGAAATAAGGTTTATACTAAGCATGAGCCTCAGGATGCTCACCAGATCAGGAAAGAGCGACTGTGGTTTAATAAGCATATTACTCACAAAAAGAAAATGATTTATAGACCAGACTGGGAAGAAGTAGGTATCACGTCTGTGGGTGACATATTATATGAGAATGGTAATGTTATGACTTACAAAGATATAGCTCTAGCTTATCATTTCAGACCTTCTTATTACCACAGGCAAGAAATTGCTCTTGCGATCCCAAAGAAATGGTTAAATATATTAAAGAAGAGTGGACGTACAACAGGAAAACACTCCATAGATCTCTATATTGGAGAGAAATGTGTCAATCTTATAGACTGCTCAGCAAAAGATATTTATCAAAGCTTAATTACAAATAAGAAAGTCCCTAGGGAGAAGTTTGATAAGTGGCAAGATATTCTTAAATTAAATGCATTATTAGCCTTGTTTCTGTGGTAACTTTGTAAGGAAGGCTAAAATACATTTTCCAATCGATTTTCTCGAATTGGTCATCATTTAATGATCTAAGGTTTTACCCTCGAACTGCTCTAATGGTTTAACCCATTTTTGTTGTCCAGAACATAGAATTCTCTTAACCCACATAATTTTATTTGTGGTATTAATCTCGTCGATTAACCTTAATCCAAGGCCACCATTCTCAATCTTTTGAGCTAAAAAACTGACACTAATGGGTCTGCCTGGACCCTTATAAACAAAGTCAAGCATAATCTTGTTGTTTCGCTTCAACAGGGTTTCGTCAAAAGAAATGCACGACATAGTGTGTTGAAAAATTGGTAACAAGAATATATTACATATCAATATTCGTCCTTTCATAGTGAGGAACCTATTTCCCCAGTTGTTTACAACACTATTAACCTTACATGTATATGAGGTCTTCGCTGTTAATTTTATATAACATTTTTTCGGTTCTTGAGTATATTAAGGTAATCCCTAATATTTTCATCTGATCTACCCATTCTATTTGATTTAAAGATTCATGCATTATATGTATTCTACCAATATTGAAACCTTGAGGAAACCTTTAGATTTGGCTTCATTTAGCCTAAGTCCAGAGGCTTCAGTAAATATTTTGATAACATTAATCGCTTCTACTAGAGATTGCTCATTTTTCACTGTTAGAGTTAAATCGTCAGCAAATTGGGTGATCTTAGCCTCAACATTTGCTGTTTTTATACCAATTATTTTATCTGATTCTTTTATCTGAGCAGCTAGTTTTTCTATTACAATCGTAAAGAGTACAGATGATAGGGGGTCTCCCTGTTTCATGCCTTTTTGTACGTTGAACCACCTGGATGCTCAACCATTATTAGTAAATACTGCCTTGGAGTCAAATAACAAGGCTTCTATCCAATCAATGAACACTGGTTTTATACCGTGTGTTTGTTTCTAAGGCTTTCCTTAGAAAGGACCACTCTATAGAGTTGTATGCTTTAGAGAAGTCCAATGACACGACAATGCCTTGCTCCCCCGAATGTTCCAAGAGGGAAACAATATCATCTAATTTCCTCACAGCGGATCCGATGAATCTATTTTTTACGAATCCAAACTGATCATCGTCAATTAATTTTGGTAAAAATTCTGAAAGCCTTGATGCTAAAATTTTTTATATAATTTTATAATCCACATTAAGAAGTGTAATTGGTCTCCAATTTTTTATAAAGGGTGGATCACTTCCTTTTTTAGGAATAACCGAAACAACTCCTCTTTTTTGATTTTCAGTCATTTGTCCCTCTGCAAGGCATTGCCACATCATTGGAATAAAAAAGATTTTCAACTTCTCCCAGAAATGCTGGTAAAACTCTATATTAAATCCATCGCATCCAGGCGATTTATTCTTCTTCATGGCGAATATAACCTTTTTTACCTCGTCTTCAGTGATTTCTCTGGAAATAAAGTCATTTTCTACATCATCGATCTGTATGGCATGATCTTTATCAGTAAAGAATTGTGTAGCAATGGGGCAGCTATACCCTTCTTTATAAAGATTGGAGTAAAAAACTTCTCCTGCACCAAGTATATCTAAGTATATCAGAGGGATTGCTAGTTATTTTTCCATTTACATTCAGCGTGCTTATAACTTTGCTTTCAGCTTTGAATTTTTCTAAGGAACAAAAGTATTTAGAACATTTTTCCCCATCTATGCTCCATTTAGCCCTTGATTGAATTAGGGCACCTTCAGCTCGCTTTAAATCTGATTCTCTTATATTTTGCATTAATACATTTCTTTCATTTATTTCTTCTACTCTTAGTCTTTTCTTTTTAGAGAGAACTTGTAACCTTAATTTAGAATTTAGGCTGGTGTTTCTTATAAAACATTTTAAAAAAAAATAAAAAAAAATAGTAGATACTCCCATTTTTAACCGCAGGTACAACTGCCGAAGAGGTCTCCACTGCTGCGCTTGGTCTGCAATGAACTACGCTTGAATATAAATTCCTGTTTTTCTATCGCAATGCTTACCGCAGAGTTTACCGCAGCCAGTGGAGACCCCACTTAAAGCAGGACACTGGAAGCTCCTTGTTGCTGTGGATACTGCCCGCTGGCTTATTATTTACAATATGACTTTTTTTGGTTTTGTTTGAAACCGGATGCTAATTATTTATTCTACTTATGGAGATGTCGGAACCTGTTATTTACTTTGCAATTGCAACATTCTTGGACACCCTATGCGCCTTTGTGTATTCAATTTGATTTAACTGGGTTCGCATTGTTCATTCTCTTTATTTACTTCTCACATTTTTATTCTTGTGATGTCCACTTGGTAACAACATTTTAAACTCCCATATCGATTACATTACATAATTAATTATCGGTAAAACATCTTTGAATTATGAAAGGGGTATTGTTATTGTTGATTGATTGTTCATCTCTTATATACCAACGTACCTATATAATATATGTATTTTTATTTCCAATATACCACAGTTACAGCAAATGGAAAAAAGGACTTTCACTTCTGATGACTTTTCCAGAGTGCCATTAACTCTAGGTTAAGATTATAGTTTGCAAACATCTAAATCAATCTCAAACACATATTTTTGTTTGTTTTTTTATTCAACATTTTTATACAGCAAAACAACCTTTATCAAACACAGTGCTCACGGGATGGACCATGCTATTCTGTCTCTATTGTGCATACACTTATACTATTGAGGGCTTCACTATACTAGGTTGAGAGAGTGACATCGAGACATGGTTTCTCTTGTGGGCCAGGGAGCAGAGACGGACGATCAGGGCAGTTTACCCGTCCACTTCTGGACGAGTAGAGTTGTAATAGAAAAACGCTTTAGCCACCGATCTTTAATGTTCTCAATGAAAGTATATACGTTGACAAATGTGCAGAGCAAAAATAAATTCCGGTTGATGAGAAGGTTTTCGTTTTCATATTCTGGAGAAATGTACGTGGAGGGGGTTCCGGCAGCCATTTTGCAAGGTTTTGTGGGTAACGTATAGGTACTTACAAATCGTTCAAGATAATGTGGATATTTTGCAAATCTATAAACATTTCAGTTTATTTTCATATGAAATTAAACAGAGCAATGATGCCAAGAAAAAAAAGTAGTGTTTGGGCTTTTTCTCGCCAAAAATAAGTTAGTATTGTGGGAGCTTACAGGTGGCACTACAGTCGCGCAGAATTTGACACCATATGCCGAGGCCTACCTAGCATACCATGCCTAGAAATTGAGTGTGGAATATGTGATGAAATACATCTACGAATGCGACACAATTTATTTTGATGTTTTAATTAAGATGACAGTAAGTAGACACCCAAGTATTTAGCCTGAAAATGTCACCGTTCTAAAGTATTCAGTGGGAGTTTCAATTTTACTATTGAAAAACATTGCCGTTCTCTCTGACTTCCTAGCGACCAACAAAAGCAAACTCATGCGGAGACAGTCAGAGTACCCTCGGGCTACAATATGTAATGGCATGATAAATGACAACTTCATAATAATATTATAATACTAGTCTTCTCACTTCCGTACACATACCCATAGGCATGAGTAGTCTGTGCGCGCAAATAGGTGGTTAGATTATTATAGATTATTATACGTTCATGACACTGCGCAACTTCATTTCTCCACTTAGAGGGAATGCTTTTTCACACACTAGGGTGCATTAAGGTAAACCGAACCATTTGTCTTTGTCTTGATTTCTCATTATCAAAAAAAAGCAACAAACCATTCAAACTTCAAATGAACATTAGAGGGGGTCAGCTTCCTATGGCACATGAATTAATTATATTACCGTACTATGCATATTTATACGAATGGTCTCCATGGCAATATAGTGTCAATTTGGTTCACTTTACCTGACATTTTATATAAAGCGAACCACCGCTTTAGATAAACCGAACCAAGTGGTTTGCTTTACCTGATATTAGAAAAAGTAATGTTAGGTCCTCACTCCCCTCCCCACATCTCTACCCTCACCCACATCTACCCCAACACATCTCCCGTCCCCCACCCCTCCACACTCACCCACCTCTACCCACATCTATCCACGCACCCCTACAACCTCACTTCCCTAACCCATACTCATTCAGTTACTTCCACCCCTGTAATCTCTATACCCCACCCACATCTCTACCCCAGAGTTCTACCCCCACACACCTCTAACCCCAGTTACCTCAACACCTGCACACCCCTATCCCCAGTTACCTCTACCCCTGTACACATCTACTCCCAGTTACTTCTACCCCCGCACACATCTACCCCCAGTTACCTCTACCCCCACAAACATCTACCCCCAGCTACCTAAACCCCACACACCTCTACCCCCAGTTACCCCTACCCCCATACACCTCTACCCCCGCCAACCTATACCCCCACAAATATCTACCCCAGTTACCTCTACCTCCACTTACCTCTATGACTCTATCCCCAGTTACTTGTACCCCTGCACACCTCTACCACTACACACCTCTACCCCCAGTTACCTCAACCCATGCACACCTCTACCCCTAGTTACCTCAACCACTACACATCTCTATCCCCACACACCTCTACCCCCACACATCTCTACCCCTAGATACCTCTACCCCCAGTTAACTTTACCCCACACACCTCTACCCCCAGTTACCTCTACCCCCACACACCTCTACTCAAACACACATCTACCCCCACACACCTTCACTTCCAGTAACCTCTACACCAACACACATCTACCCCCAGTTACCTCTACCATCGTTACCTTCACCCCCAGTTACCTCTACCCCAACACACTTCTACCCCCAGTTACCACTACCCCAACACATCTCTACCCCCATACACCTTTACTCCCAGTTACCTCTAACCCCACTCACCTCTAGCCCCAGTAACCTCTACCCCCACGCACCTCTAGCCCCAGTTACCTCTACTCCAATACACATCTACCCTGCTTTACCTCGACCCCCAAACACCTCTACCCAAAGTTACCTATACCCCCACACACCTCTACCCCAACACACCTCTATCCCCACACACCTCTACCCCAACACACCTCTATCCCCACACACCTCTACCCCAAGTTACCTCTACCCCCACACACCTCTACCCCCAGTTACTTCCACCCACACACCTCAACCCCCAGTTACCTCTACCCCCAGTAACCTCTACCCCCACACACCCCTACCCCCAATTACCACTACCCCCACACACTTCTACCTCCAGTTACCTCTACCCCAACACTTCTCTACCCCAAGTTACCTCTACCCCTACACACCCCTACCCCCAATTACCACTATCCCCACACACCTCTACCCCCAGTTACTTCTACCCCCCCCACACCTCAACCCCCAGTTACCTCTACCTCTAGAGACTTCTACCCCCAGTTACCTCTACCCCTACACACCCCTACCCCCAATTACCTCTACCCCCACACACCCCTACCCCCAATTACCACTACCCCCACACACCTCTACCTCCAGTTACCTCTACCCCCACTCATCTCTACCCCAACACACATTTGCTCCCAATAACCTCTACCCCCACTCACCTCTACCCCCACACACATTTGCTCCCAGTAACCTCTACCCCCACACACCTCTACCCCCAGTTACCTCTAACCCAACACACCTCTATCCTGCTTTACCTCAACCCCCACACACCTCTACCCTGCTTTACCTCTACCCCTACACACCTCTACCTCAAAACACCTCTACCCCTACACACCTCTACCTCAAAACACCTCTACCCCAACACACCTCTACCTCAAAACACCTCTACCCCTACACACCTCTACCTCAAAACACCTCTACCCCAACACACCTCTACCACAAGTCCATAGGAAGACCTGGCATATCTCTATGTCAGAATTGAACAACCAGTTGTAAACAAGATCATACAATAAAGAATTTCTAAAGTTAGCTCTACCCCAACACACCCCTACCCTAAGTTACCTCTATCACCACTCACCTCTACCCCCCAGTTACTTCTACCCCCAGTTACCTCTACCCCAACACACCTCTACCCCCAGTTACCTCTACACCCACACACCCCTACCCCCTATTACCACTACCCCTACACACCTCTACCCCCACACATCTCTACACCCAGTTACATTTACCCCCTATTACCTCTACCCAAACACACCTCTACCCCCAGTTACCTCCACCCCCAAACACCTCTACCTCTGGTTACTTCTACCCCAACACATCTCTACCCCCAGTTACCTCTACCCTAACCCCCAGTTACTCTATAAAACCATAAACCTCTACCCCCACACACCTCTACCCCCCACACCTTAATCCCAGTTACCTCTACCCCCAGGTACCTCTACCCCAGCGCACCTCTACCCCAAAATCCATTTTGTCCCAGTAACCTCTACCCCCACACACCTCTACCCCAACACACCTTTACTCCCAGTTACCTCTACCCCCACACACATCTATATCCAGTTACCACTACCCCCAGTTACCTCTACCTCCAGTTACCTCTACCCCCAGTTACCTCTACCCCAACACCCTGTTACCCCCAGTTACCTCTAGCCCAACACCCTCTACCTCTGGTTACTTCTACCCCAACACACACTTCTACCCCCAGTTACCTCTCCCCCTGTTATGTCTATACTTCTTTACTTATTATCCAATCTATTCATTATTCATATTATGGAGACCTTCCTAATACATCCCAGGTAACAAAATGACGTGAATTCTTCATCAAATCAACGTTTGGAATTAATCAAAATAACATTAGTTTTGATGGTTTTTTTGACGTGAAATGGCGTGGACTCAATACAACGTTTTACTAACGTTTTTCTTAACGTTTTTTAAGATGTTAAAACAAGGTTATTTCAACGTTTGTAATCTAATATTTTAAAACTGATGTGAAACCCACGCTAAGATAACATAAAGATTGATGTTGATTCTTCATCAAATCAACGTTTGGACTCCATCAAAATAACATTCAGATTGATGGTTATTTTGATGTTAAATGGCGTGGACTCAAGACAACGTTATCAAAACGTTTTTACCATTATAATTTAGATTTTGAAATTGATGTAAAACCCACGTTAAGAAAACCATTGAATAAACGTTTCCCAGTTTACAAATTTACCTCAAAATAACGTTATAAAAACGTTCAGAATCTATTAAAATAATGTTTGGTATAAGCGTTAAAATAATATTAAATAGTCTTTATTTCAGAACGTTATTTTCTTTGTTGAATAAACATTGCATCTACATCAAATTGATTATTTCTCATTTTTACTTTAGACCATAAATTAACGTTAAAGCAAGGGGCATATAAACGTTTTATTAATGTTGGGTAAACATCATTTTTCATCAATTCTTTTCCAATATATATTCCATTTCATGGGATGTTATTTGCCTCCTCAAAGCTTTTGTTTTCCATATGGCTGCCTTGAATTAAGCAACAGGATCCTTCTTGTTGAACGATCATACACCACCTATATAATATAAAAGATTATATACATGTATTAAAATCAGTATTAAAGTCTCTCTCACTGCCTGTCTCTCACATGTCTGTCTCTCTCCCTGCCTGTCTCTCACTTCACTCCCCTGTCTCTCCCTTCTCCCACATGTCTATCCAACGAGGAAGGGGAAAAGAGGGAGAGACTGAGGGGAGGAGAGACAGGGGCAGACAGGCACAGAGAGGTGAAAAGATGGGAGGAGAGAGGCAGACAGAGGGTAGAAATAAGAGAGAGGGCAAGAGAAAGAGGACGGGAAGAAAGAAATAAACAACAGAAGGAAAGAATGGGAGGGAGTAAAATGGAGACAGAAAGCTGGGGGAGAGAATGATAGTAAGAGGGTCAAGTTAGAGGGAGGGAAGTGAGAAAGATATAATGTGTGTATTTGAGAGAGGGGAGAAAGAAGCATGAAGAGAGTGGAGGAAAGAGACTGTGAGGATTGAGGAATCACAGAGAGAGAGAGAGAGAGAGAGAGAGAGGGAGATAGAGAGGAAAGGAGAAGGGCAGAGAGACACAGTGAGAAGGGAAGAGGGAAGGAGAGAGGCAGACAGGGGGAGAGGGAAGGGGAGGAAGAGAGAGACGAAGAGAGAGCTTGGGAGAGAGAGGCAGACATAGAGGGCAGGAAATAGAAAGAGGGGGATGGAGAGCCACAGAAAGAGGGGAGGAAATGGGAAGGGAGGAGAGAGGGGGGCTGAGCAGAGGGGGAGGGCAGGAAACAGAGAGAGGGGGATACAGTAGAGGAAGAGAGGGGAGGGAGAGAGGGAGAAAAAGAGAGGGCAAGGGAAACAAAGAAAGAGGGAGGGAGACATAGGGAAAGGAGATAGAGGGGCAGAGAGGCACAGAGTGAGGGAAAGAGGGTAGCAGAGTAGCAGACTGGGGAAGGAGAGGGGAAAGGTGAAGTTGGGAGTGAGAGGCAGACAGGGGGAGGGACAATGGGGAGGGGAAACGGAGGGAAGGTGGGAAACTGAGAGAGAGGGAGGGAGACAGGGGGAGAGGGGCAGGAGCACAGAATGAGGGGAGGAGAGGGGAGGAAGGAGAGAGAGGCAGACAGGGGGAGAGGGGAGGGAGAGGAAGGAGGAAAAAGAAAGGGAGGGGAGAGGCAAAGAAGAGGGGAGAGAGGAGAAGAGAGCCAAACAGGGAGGGAATTGAGGGAAGAGAAAATGGGAGAGAGAGGCATGAAGACAGCAGAGGGAGCTTGTCTGCAGTATGGTGAATCACTTCCTGAGGTTCCTCTTCCCACCCATTATAAGACCACTAAGACCACATCCTGGTGTATACCAGGTCAATCAGTGACAACAGGTGTACTAACTTGGCATGTATGTCAGCTTGGTTCACACCTTGAGCCAATTCTTTTAAAACATTTAATCCCCCTTGTCCTAAAGCTGCCCTCTCAGTAGAGGAGAGAAAGAGGGAGGGAGAAAGAGAGTGAGAGGGGAGACATTTAGATAGAAAGGAGGGAGATAGAGTGTGTGTGATATTGAGAAAGAGGCAGAGAGAGAGAAAGAGAGAGGGGAGGGAGGGAGTTAGGAGACAGAGAGAGAGGGGAAAGAATGAAAGAGTGAGAGAAGAGACAGAGAGAACAGAGAAGAGACAGAAAGAAAGAGAGTACGAAAGTGAGAGAGAGGGGAAGAGGAAGGAGACAGGGAGAGAGTGAAAGAGAGAGATAGAGAAAGAGAGAGGGGAGGCAGGAGACAGAGAGAGGGGAGAGAAAGAGAGATAGACAGAGAAAGAGAGCAAGGAGAGCGAAGGAGGGAGATGAGAGAATGAAAGAAGGAGAAAAGAGAGAGAGAGAAAGAGAGAGAGAGAAGGGATAAAGAGAGAGAGAGGAGGGATAAAGAGAGAGAGAGACAGAGAGGAGAGACTATGAAAGTGAGAGGGAGGGGAAGAGAGAAAGAGGAAGCTGAAAGAGAGGAGAGAGAGATGATCATGAAGAGGAGAGAGAGTGAGAGAGAATAGAGAGAGAGTGTGTGTAAGTGAGAGAGAAGGGAACAGAGAGGAGGAGAGAGAAAGGGAGAGAGAGAGGGGAGAGAATGAAAGAAGGAGAGAAGAGACAGAGAGAACAAAGAAGGAGAGAGGGGAAGAAGGGAAAGAAAGAGAGATAGAGAGAGCAAGGAGAGAGAAGAGAGAGAGAGAGAGGAGGGACGAAGGGAGAGAGAGGAGAGACTATGAAAGTGAGAGGGAGGGAAAGAGAGATGAAAGCTGAAAGAGAGGAGAGAGAGGTGGAGAGGAGAGAAGAGAGAGTGAGAGAGAAGAGAGAGAAAGAGAGAGTGTGAAAGTGAGAGAGAAGGGAAAAGAAAGGAAAGAGGGAAAGAGAAAGAGGGAGAGGAAGGGAGAGAAAGAGAGAGACAGTATTAATTTACAATATATTACATTATATAAGTAAGTACTTTAAATGAATTCATAAACTTCATATAATTTGAAAGCAATTAAAATCAAAGTAATACTTATAAATACTTACCATGCTGGGACAGAGAAGATGCCTCTGGCTGGGATAATATGTAAATATCTGGGAGTCAGTAGCAACTAAAGAGTAGACCAGCCCCTGCCATGACCACTTGTGGAGTGGAGGCAGGGGAGGGTCCTACAGGATATGGTCATGGACCACAGGCAGTGGTGTGGGTGGAAGTGTTAGAAGGAGTGTAGACTTGGCACATGTCTCAAAGATTATTCGTTTTAGGAGCCTGTTGGCTCAGTTCATTATGGAAACTTAACTATTTACATTCCGATCAATGGAAAGTAACTGTTAAACTTAAGATACCCTTTATGCTTCAAGCAAGCTTTGTCAACAAAATGAGAGAACAAGAAACTAAACTACATGAAACTACAAATATAAATTATCTTTACTAGGTACATCCAGGTTACCTTGCTTTATTAAGGTTATAGGTAGTTAAGGTTATAATATCTACAATATACATAAAATTAAATCACTTGCTCTTTGATAGTAATTAAGTTATCATTTCTTTTCTCCAATAGTTTTATTTCTCGAATTTCTCACAATGGAATGTTTTTAATTTTGAGAACAAAAAAAGGTTGAAATAATTAATACCATTATCAGTGTCTAAAAACTGGTTATAAGAAATCAGATTGAGCATATTTCAAATTATCAACTAATATTCGCCATATAATAATTAACTCATGTCATTTCAAACTTTATAATCCAGATGAAAAATAACTGGAAAAACAATTTGTTTGGTGAAGTGTAAAAAACATGAAAATGTGATCTTAAGAAATGCAGGAGTTTATGATAATAGGGCATATTACATATTAACAGCAGCGCCATACAGAGAGCGGCGGAAATGGCCCAAACTATGACCCAGCTAAGAATGTGTGATCACAGTGAGCTCACTGAGAGCTCACAATATTTATCACAGTGAGCTCATACTATGACCTCACGGGTGAGGTCAAAGTGTAACTTCACAGTGGCATCAAAATGATCTCTCAATGTGACCTCACAGTATACTCATACTATGATCTCACTGTGAGGTCATAAGTATGATCTCACTGTGAGGTCATAGTATGACCTCACGGGTGAGGTCAAAGTGTAACTTCACAGTGGCATCAATATGATCTCTCAATGTGACTTCACAGTATACTCATACTATGATCTCATGGTGAGGTCAATATCTAATGTCACAGTGGCCTCATATTGTGAACTAACAGTATACTCTTACATAATCTCACTCTTATTAATCAATAAGATGACAAGGCTAGACTTGTTTTTGTTGTGCTCAGTGCTAAGGTAGAAAGTTTCTCCACAGAAGCATTTCGCCCAAGAGCATTCAAGGAGAGACTGCATATTATATGCAGTCCCTTTGCTTGACTTTTTCAGAGTTTCTCATCCATTTCCATCACTTAAACTTACCCTTAATACAATCCTCTCCTGTGGCTGACATAGGTATCCATTGCAACTTGGTGTTTGACAATCTGGGTACTTCAGTAGTACTCATAGTAATAATATTAGAATTATAAGGGTGCTTTCTTCACAACATTTTTCAACATCAAGCAGGTAAGTTATACAAATAAAGTATTGATTTCATTGCTTTCAATATTTCCAAGTTTATAAAGTGTAATATCTATAAGGTATAAATGCCTCATATAAGTATTACTAGTGAGACTTTTGTTCTAATATAAATTGTAAATGGCATGTAGTAACCTGTGAGGGCACCTAGTGAAAGCCAAGTTCTATGGTGCTGCCACCTGGTGAAAACAGTCGAATTGCCAATAACGTCGCCAATAATGCCAATAGAAAAAATTGGAGGCCAGATTTGAAAAGAGGGGAAAAAACTGGACTAGGTCAATATCTCACAAAATTTCTATGGGCCACCAGAAAAAAGTCGAATTTTTCACTTGTTCTGCCATAGACATGTACCTAAAAAGTCTGACCCTTCCTACCCACTTTACAATCTCAAACGAATCCTTTGTTTTGAATATGAAGGAATGCTTGGAATCAAAATTTCTTTGGCACCAGGGTGGAACAGGCCCCGCTGCATGTCATACTTGAAAATCTAAGCCCTAGCTGCCCTAAAAGTGGCCCGAATCGACTGTTCCGTTTTTGTTATGTTGTACAAAAATCGCCCAAACATGTTGCTCTTGGCCCGGTTGGAGGTTGCATCGAGTTTTGGTCTCTCATAGCCTCCCACTTGCTCGTATCGATTCAAACCAAAGACCTGCATGATCTAGAGACATTGACGGTCAAGTCTGTATTATCTTTTGTGCACGGATCGGCCGATGCCACCCCGTCAGAAATTCGGGAAAAGTCAAAACCACTTACGGCATCCTATCGTTTTTGTGGGGTCCCGAATTTTTTTTTTGTTCCGAATCCGGGCGCTCTAAAAACACCCTGAATCTCCGTCGAACGTTTCGAAATTTGCAGCATCTATAGTCCGTAATGTCTTCTTTCAGTCTCTCAAATGGCAACTCTCAACAATGTCTACAACGTCTATGATGTGGCGAAACGATCGGCCATGTCTGATCGGCGGGACGTTCGGCATGGCGATAATGGAAGATTTTATATTTCGACCAGACATGGCCTCACAAAAACACTGCTACGCTTTTATTTCTGGCCCGATTGACTTGTCCTTGGTATCTACGGAAACTAGAGACATGGGCCAACAATTGTGGGGGGTTATTTCTTTTCCATCAGCACAGGATAGCCAACAACTAGTGGGTCAAATGTCTCAAAAATTGGCACTCTACCAATGTTGCCAAAAACCAATCATTCATGTGAGATCACATATGCAAGATCACAAACATCTCACCCAGACCTCATAGTTCTGATCTCACATCTATGAGAAGTTTCTGTGCTCACTGAGATATCACAGTTGTTAGCTAAATGTGAGCTAGAACTTGTGAACTCACACTGAGATCACACTGAAACCATTCATGTGAGATCACATATGCAAGATCACAAACATCTCACCCAGACCTCATAGTTCTGATCTCACATCTATGAGAAGTTTCTGAGCTCACTGAGATATCACAGCTGTTAGCTAAATGTGAGCTAGAACTTGTGAACTCACACTGAGATCACACTGAAACCATTCATGTGAGATCACATATGCAAGATCACAAAAACCTCACCCAGACCTCACAGTTCTGATATCACATACATGAGAAGTTTCTGAGCTCATAGTGAGATCTACATGAGCTCACTTCCTAGCTGGGGAGCTAGGCGGGCGGACAGACAGAAGCCTTATGTATTAACCATAGGCTTCTAACTTTCTCCTTTTTCTCTCAGAATTTGAGTTAGTGCATACTACTGTAAGCTATCCAATATCATTAAATGACATGTTAAGATTGGTCATGCTTAATAAGAGAACATTTTATCCGCTAGATTTTAGTATATGGCAACTTTTGTAAGAGTGTATCAACCAAAACAAGTAAGCGTAGGTGTACGGGCTGCATGGGGTCAGCGGCCGTGTGCTCCTAGGCACACAGACCCCTGCACGTCCAGCGGTAGCCCGGGTACGGTTCGGCCCGCATAGATAGGTGAGTCAACTGGTCTGCGCATGCGCAGAATGACAGAAGTTCATCCCGCAGTTACTGGTACGCACTGGAGACGGAATATGTAAAGGGGGCTATTTTGACTGAATATTTGTGCCACAACATAGGGAAAATGCTGTACTATGTTCAGAAAAGAATAGCAATATATATCATTCTATTTTTCTATTCTATTTTTTATGTATCTTCAAACAGTTTTCAAGCTACCTACCAATTTTCATGAAAATCGGTCATATATATGATTAATCTGCACAACTAAGATCAGGACCTTGGGCAAGTCTATGTAGAGTGATTGAAGGGGCTAAAACTTGTCTGCAGTTCCTACCATTTCCTAGAACCAACCTCCAGTCATTGAGTACAACTGGGATAATGTTATATCCTAGTTCAGTGAGTGCCTTCTCTTGGCTTATTTGACTTCAGATTCTTGTATAAACTGATAAATGATATAATAAAAGCTGTGAATGCAGATTTAATATGTCTATTTTTTTTATAATGAAACATTCAGTATACAATATCCATATTTAAGATAATTTTTAGTCTTCAATGGGTCTTCAATGGGGTTTTTCTATGGATACCTAATTTAAGATTTCTAATAGATGTTTGATTAATGATGACTTTTTGGATTGATGAGAATATACGAAATAGACAATGTTCAATGATGAGAGATCTGGGGATTGATTTTGACTTGTGCAGACATTCATGAACATTGGCTAGAAATTAAACATCAAGTTATTTTTCAAATAGATCTGAATCAGAAACAATTGTTACATCAGGAAACTAGAAGTTTTGAGGGGTTTTTGTGCATAAATTGATAAGGTTATCTCTGGGTATTTACTGAGCTATAGGAGATGGGCCAAATGAAGCCCATTGTCAGTATACCGTGCATATGCCATGTGATTTATTCTAATTTCTGCTAATTTTAGTAAATCAGTCTACTCTAATCTTGATTTCTTTTTCATTATATGATAAACATATATATGCATCATTGTCCCAGATAAACATATATTTGATTAAATTGATTTTAAATAATAACTATGGATTCGAAATGAGGGTGTTTCCTTGTGGCAATCATTGTATTTTAAGTATATGTTAAGTCGTGATTAACCTCTCCATATCAATGACAAATAAGTATTCCCTTCCTATATTGTGTAGTTGAGTTATATATAATGTTATATATAATATGATATTAGCATTTATATTCTGTGACAGATGTTTTGAATGTTTAGAATTCATTCATCTGATTAATGAAAATTAAAAAATATATTTCGACCAAAAACACCATTTGCAAGACTTCTGAGAATGGCCCTTATATTTTTGCAATAATAGTTTATGTCCACCGAAAAATGTGCCCCAGGGGGGTCGGGCATTTACAAGAATTTATTGCCCTGGGGGTCGGGGATTTCATACAATTTCCCAAAAGGCCAAGGACATTCCCCCACATCCTCAGGGGTGGTGTGGCGGGGGGCAGGGCAGAGTGGGGGTTGCAATTGACAAGTGCATTAGATACTTGGGTATTGAATATTCATTGGTGATTTATTGTTTTATATTGCATTATTATATAATCAGTGATAGTTGGCCTTATCAACATAGCCTATAATTGTAAATTCTACCCCTATACTATATCATTACACCTCAGCAATTGAGATTGTTAGGCCCTATTATTCGTTATCATTATTATTCTTTGCCTACTCAGATAATCTAGGATTATCATTGGTAGCACTATAGAATATTAAACTTATATCTGGGTGAGATTAAATAGAAAAATAGACCACTTACGTAAGGTCTGACTGTCATAACTTCTGTCATCACTTAAAGTGGCTAGGATGCCATAGCATTTATAGTTATATTTGATTAGAATATGATGTACATTTGTCTGATATTTCTTATTTCTCCTTTATATGGTATAGGCATACGCATGGCATGTTTCTAACAATCTTAATTATTTTAAATGTGTTTTGACAACATAAACGGGAGCTATCTTGTTTATAACCTTGAATAAGCACCCAACTTGTGAATAAATGTTCATAGTTAAATATGGTAACTTGCTGAGATATGGATATGTAAGATGCATACGCATGGTATGCAGAAAAGTTCACTATAGGATATGTCTCTTTACTCTTTCATTGATAAACAGAAAATGGCAGTCGATAGGAATTTTTTTCTGGTTTCTTTTAAATCTAGAGTAGTTCTTCTATTGTATGAATATGTATATTCGCCTAAACAACCTTTGTCATAATTAAAGGATTGAGAAGAGAACGTCTAGGCATATGCATGGTATACCTGGGGTTGACTATTACATATATATATATTGAGGGATACTTGACCGAAAAAGATGATTAGGCCTATTCAACCAACCTTTATATGACATTTTTTTAATATCTGCAGGAAAACATTGATAATGTATGTTAAACAAACGTCTCTAATATTGCATTCATTTTGCTAACATTAATACAACGCTTGGAGGGAAAATGTTGATTCTACCAAATTTTTTTCACAGACATTTAACATTTATAGAAAGACGTTGATATTTCAGACGTTAATCAAACGCCTGGCTTATTGCATTCATTTTGCTAACGTTGACACAACGCTTGGAGGGAAAATGTTGATTCTAGCAAATTTTTTTCACAGACATTTAACGTTTATAGAAAGACGTTGATATTTCAGACGTTAATCAAACGTCTGGCTCATTACATTCATTTTGCTATCGTTAATACAACGTTTGGGGAAAAGATGTTGATTCTACCGACGTTTATTTCACAGACATTTAATCTCTATGAAAAAACGTTAATATTTCAGATGTTGATTCAACGTCTGTAAAAAGGGATCCATTTATCCATCGTGTTTTTAATGTTTTTTTAACGTTTTGAAAAAACGTTAAATTTTCTGACGTTAACTTGAGGTTGAATAAACGTTGGGTTAAAAACAGTTTGAAAATCATCGTTGAAAAAATGATAATAAAATGTTTATTTCCCAACGTTGGCAATATCCACCTTAAAGAAACGTTAGCCAACGTTCACTTAACGTTACTTGTTACCTGGGATGTATCAAATTTATTCATCTCCTATAACAGCTTGTCTCAGACATTAAACAGAGTAACTATAATATCAACTGTTTTTATTCTCCTCCTCAATGCTACCTGAGGTCATTACACAAACAAGAACTATGCATCGACATAAACAGATACATCTGTGTCATCCATTGCATTTTATTTCTTTAGTTTTAAGTTAGGATACGACATTCCTCTATGAAGAGCTGTTCTGATTGGTTTAATTGGGTGAACTCAATGGTTGGGGTAGCTGAGAAAGCGGAGGAGCCTACCAATTTTAAAGTTTCTGCGGTCATACGCCTGGGAGCTCTTAAAACTTAATATATCAAGTTTTAAAAGCTCCCGCCCCTCACCAAGGGCAGAGGTACTTTCGATTGAAAATGAAAATGAACTGTTATCGTTATAGGTGGAGGTTCCTCCTTGGCTTTGAATTCTTGCTTTGTCATCGTCAGCAAGTATTTCAATAACGAAAGGCGCTAGCAATGGGAATAATGACTCCAGGACCCGCCCTACACTGGAAATTTCCCTTCGCTTTTGGCCTAAGCCAAATCTGGCGTAATTTGAATCTCCGTAATTCTGCTACAGATAAAGCTAAAGGATTAGGAGAAATATTTTCTAATCTGCAGTGTGCGGTGGTGCGTTAATAGTTGGCACGTCTGGCCGTGTGCAGCAGTGCTTGAAGGAGTGTGCACTCACCTGTGACGGAGTGTGCGTTCACCCGTGACAGTGTGAGAAAGTAGAGAAAAAAACCCTGAGCAAGCATGGATTCGAACACACAATCTTTGGGTTGGAAGGTGAACGCCTTAACCACTACACTACAGAATGTGTTAGTATAACTACCTCAACTAATATGAGTCTGCATGTAGAGAGAATGGAAGAGTGAGAGAAAGGAAGAGTGAGAAAGAGGGAGAGAGGCAGACAGATAGATTGCAATTGAAAGATCACTTGAGTAACCAAATGTGATGTGTTCCAGGAAAATGAGTCATAAATCTGTGTAACAAATCTCAGGACATTGTATTTAATATATCTTTGCCTTTCAGAGTGCGAAATTAACTTTTTTCTCCACCTGCATCTCCACCTCCACTTGGCGGGTAAATGCAGATATTTACCCGCCCACACATAAATTTACCCGCCCACAAATTACACTTTGATGACAGAAGTCAGAGGTGATTTTAATCACACAAGCAAATAACAAAATACCATTCTTTCTTTGTACCAAAATAATATAGAAAATTCGTTGAATCTTTGGTATACATATAGCAGGGAATATCAGCATAATGCAGGTGAAATTTGGGAAGGCTGGGGCAAACATACCGATTCCTACACCTATGCTCCTGATACTCATATTTTTCCAGTATTTAATCATATTTATATTTTTCACCATTTTCAAGCAGGTATTTACAATTATTAAGACAGTCGAAAGTACATGAAAATGTTTTTAGAAAAGAATATTGGAAATATATCACATGTTGTAATGCAACATGAAATTTTCTTATACCAGTTTAAGGAATTTTATGTGAGGTAATAACAGGTTTCGGGGATGTTGTGAGCTAATACCTTTTTTTATCTAAACATACATGCATACATATCTTCCCCAGACAAAAAACTAAATGAATATGGGAATATGGGATATGGATTCATATTCGCACCAAGTTATATACAGAGAAAGCCTGTGGGAGGTGTTACTTAAGACAATGGCTAGGCAACCCTTCCCATTTGGGCACGCTTGACTGATTTCCTAATCCCCACATTTTTCCTTTACTGAATTAACTTTTTACTTTACTGGAGGAATGATTCTTTTTACTGGTGTAACTTTGCGAGCTAATCTTGCGTCACTGCTGCTCATTTCTATCCCATAGCAAAGGATAGATAGAACAAAATGTTCATCCGACATGCATGATTTAAAAGAGAACATGTTATCACCTGGCGTGGCATTAAATCAAGAAAGGTAGATGAATTAGAAGGCAGAGAAAACAATGTTCATCCACAAACCCTTGGATATAAGATATTGTCCTATGGAAAACTCTTCAAAAAGTCCTTTCTTTGTTGTGGGGTGTTAAATTCATTTGCCTTGTTCTATGCAATATACACCGCTGGATCTTTTGCTCCCGCGGCATCAGTATAGAATGGAACGCCTGCCACGGCAGCCTTAGATCAAGTCACCATTAATGGC
Organism: Sthenelais limicola; assembly: GCA_942159475.1. Taxonomy (NCBI): domain Eukaryota; kingdom Metazoa; phylum Annelida; class Polychaeta; order Phyllodocida; family Sigalionidae; genus Sthenelais; species Sthenelais limicola. The sequence continues at coordinate 105,447,292 of OW804096.1, read as the reverse complement.
GGTTTTGATGCTGTTGGTAAGGTTCTGGCTGCGTTGCTATTTCACATCCCAAGGATAAGGAATAAACGGTCGAACGTATATGGCATTCTTGGAATTCTATCTGGATTCTCGATATGCATTCTACCACTCACCCTAACAGACGCCACTTCATCTAAGATAATATACATGTGCCTCTTTTGGACTCGTCAATGGGGGCTTCTGTGGACAGAGAAACACAATCTTAACGAACTCGGTGAAGGTCGAAGAAGTAACAGACGCCCTTGGACTGGGGATATTCTTTGCATCCAGTGGTTCAATTTCAAGCAGTTTAATTACAGGTCGGTTCTCATGAGTCTTGTCCAGTTACAAAGGGCATTCTGTAGGAATGAAGCCAAGTCACTGCACGAATTTATGTTGCAAGTATAAATATATTGTGTCAGACTTCATATTCGCTACGTCGATGTTGACATTTAAATAAGCAACTTTAGCTGACCTTCATCGAATTAAAGCTGTGCAACGTGCACTGGATAACAAACATCAAATTAGAGATTTAAAAAAGAAAAATGTGCCGTCTTCATTATCACTTTGAAAATTGACATTTTTATCAACCCATTATTTGCAATTCATCAGCCACACTCTTGCACAACCCATTTATGGTTTGCAAGGTTATGTTGAATTTGTGAGACTTTTAATCGTGCAAAATAAAGTATTTCAATCGTGGAGCTTTGCTATGCTCTTTACTTTTGTACGGACTATTAAGGACGCTACTGGGATGTATAATGTCAGGTTTTACGTAGCAGGGGGTATTATCAGATTCTTTTCAAGCATCGCACTCGAATCTCAATGGACCGAAGTTTCACCATGGAAAGACTGTTGATACCAAGCCTATGAGAGTTATGATATAATGTGCAAAATAATATCGTCCATTCAATCCAAGAATAGGTACATAATGTCTTATAATCCCCGACTTGCAGACTGTCTTGACCTTAATGTAATGGGTGGGACATCTGCACCTATTAGTAGTAGTCAAAGGCCCGCACAGGTGACCTTAGTGAGTAATCCGAGATGGCTGCCAAGCCCTAGCCCCCCCCCCCCCCCCCCTAGCCCCTTGCTCTCTATGTGGTCGAAGTCCAAGATGGCTGCCAAGTCCCCCTAGCCCCTTGCTCCTTCCCATGCGGTCGAAGTTTCTGCGCGTCGAAGTCCCCCTCCTCCCCTAGCTGTAATCCTTATCTCCTTCTGTTTGTTTATCTCGAATGGCTTTGGGTGGTGGTGGTGGCTGTCCCACTGTGGGGTATGTGGGGGATGTGGGGGAGAGTGTGGAGAGTGGTGAGAGATTTGGTTGTTAAGCTAGAATTAGAGATTAATGGTGGAATGGTGAGAAGAGAGCTGGGTCGAGAGCTGGAGGAGAGTTGTGGTGCAGTTGAGTTATTTAATGGAGAGGAACAGGTGTGAGCTGGAGAGAGATAATGTGCGATTATTTATTAAAGTATTTTGGTAGGATTGGAGACTATGGTGGAATGGTGAGAACAGAGTTTGAGAGCTGGAGCTGAAGCGAGAGCGAGAGACAGGGGCGTCCGTAAAAGAGCGCAATTGTGCCTGTTCCCCAATTTTGATATACTACTAGCTGAGCGGTGGAATTGTGTAGGCATCACATGGGAATCATGTAATCTTGAATCTAGGAATCTTGAGGGATCTACATGATCTACATGTTTGGGATGAATATAGAATATATTTGTTTTTTTCTTGAAATATGGGGACATTGCTGGAGGTCCAGCAGGTGTTTCATTTAACTTTATTCATATACGAGTTTTGCATGTGTTGGTCGCTTATCAGTTGTCAGAGCGTTGCCCCGGCGCAGGGCGCGGTCTGGGATCGAGCGTCGAGCAAGGGTCAGAGGTTAAGAAGAGGCAGCATCGGTCGCTATGGTTGATTGAGTGACTGGAATGGACTGGAATGGAAAGAAGGAATGAATGAAGAATGGAGGGTTATGTTTTCCGAGCTAACCCGCGCTAAGTTTTCTACGAAGGTCCAGCCGCCATTTTGCCAAGAGATTTTGAGAGGATCTAACGAGATTGCGAAACCAAGGGATTATTTTTTAACGATTACCGAGTAAGTATTGGTTTATATTGCTTGATTTATGGTTATTACGTTAGTATGTCATGTATAGGATGTAAAGAAACCTTTAAGAACTCTTTTACTGTTGTGCAGGGTTGTAGAATCGATGTGTAATTTTGAAATCGAGTGAATTTGATTCTTCGAGCACATACGAGGGAGGGGTGCACATGGGTGGACTGGGTGCTTGTTGTGTGTGTGTGTGTGTGTGTCAATGGTGGCTCAAGTACATATGTAATGTTAAGTTTTTGATTTTATATTTGACAGAATGGATATTGAGACTTTGGACGGATGATGTGTGAGGGGGGTTTATTCCAACCATCTTCAGTTAACGGTGAGAATAGAAGTCTGGTGGCAGGAGGTCTGGATTCTTGTCATGAATGTGTCCCCCTGGTCTACGGCGGTGCTTTCCCCTGAAACGGGGGAGACTGCTTTTTCAATGAGATTTCTAGGGGACGAGTTAGAAGTAACCAGAATCACCCCTGAAGGAGTAGTGGACTGGGCTTTCCTAGCATTGATTGTGTAAGTTGAATTATTATTATGAATATGTGAATATTATGAATATTATTATGAATATTATTATTATGAATATTATGAATATCATTATGAATTTATGAATGTGGTGTAGTTGTATTATTATTATGGCTAAAATATTATTATTATTATTACAAGTTGAACCGCACTAACTGTATATATAATACTAATGACAAGTATAAAGTCCATATGCATAGTCCATATGTTTGGAAATAACTGTAGAAACTCAATTATAACCACAGGTTCACCCCCCCCCCCCCCCACGGGAAAAAGCGTTGTGAAGGACGTGTTGCTAACGTAGCATAAATTACAGGACGTTACGTCCTAAAATATTGCGTCCTGATCGGCATAGTTGTTGACAAAATTGTCTGGATGAAAGGTAGGCCAGAAAGACTAATAATACGAATTCAGGAACATATCTTATATCAAATGAAAGCTTGGACAATTTCCTGTCCAATGGTGTCTACTGTCAGGCGAAAAGTCTTGTACATCGAGCAAAGTGGCCGATTACGAGTGCTGCGAAATCTGGGAATAGGCCTACAAAAGTAGGCCCGGGAAAAACGAGAATCCGAAAGTAGTGCACATATCCATACGCAAGTGTTGTTCGGCAACAAAGTAGTTCTGTGTTTGAAGCATAATTAAACAATAAAAACCTATTTAATTATTGATAAATATATATATGCATTGAACCATACCTAACAACGATTCACTCCCTCCAAATTAATATGATATTAATCCACTTCTTCATGAAAAACGGCGTTATTAATATTTTTATGATGATTATATATACAGTTAGTAAATTATTACCTTACTGTATGTTTTGTGAAATTTGGATTGACGATTTGACAATATTTTGTGAGGGTCATTTTGTTTTTTACTTGCAGTGTAGCTTATGATCCGTGCTCATGGACCCGCTAATCCCGAGGACCCTCATGGACCCACTGATCCCGAGGACCCTCAAGGACCCACTGATCCCGAGGACCCTCAAGGACCCACTGATCCCGAGGACCCACAGGCCTGAGGACCCGCTAGGTTCCCACAGTTCCCCCAGTCAGGAGTGAGGGGACGCCTTGCTTGTTGTGCTTGACCATTAGGACCCTGTGTTACAAGGACCTTAGCACTGGCTGTACATAGACTTTTGATGGACTGCTGTACATAGACTTTTTGCTGCTGGCAACGCAATGCTTAAGCCTCGCCTCTTGAATCACCTGTTCTTTGTTTCTTATTTTTTATTCTTTTTTTTTCTATTCTTTCTGCTCTTTTCTTTCCTTCGCCCCTGCTCTGCTTACTGCTTAGATATAAGATAGTTAAGGACTGTATATAATATGTGCCGCTGTAATATATATATATAGAATTTTTATTCAGTAAATAAATCTTACAGAATTGGACGTATACATCTACGGATAGATCTTCCAGTAAGCCCGGAAAATAGGTGTCGCTGTATTTATAATAGGTGTGTGTGTGTTGCTGTGTGTGTGTGCTGTGTGCTGTGTGTGTGTGTGTGAGCTGTGTGTGTGAGCTGTGTGTGTGAGCTGTGTGTGTGTGAGCTGTGTGTATTTTGTAACTTGTATTTTGTAACTTGTATGCTGTGACATGTACCCACATGGAAATTGTATCCTGTAACTTGAGTATGGCACTGTGAAGCTGGAGCTGTTTTACGTGTTGTAAATAATGTCTTGTGAATAATATAGAAGTTAGCGAAAGGTTTGTGCCTTGTTGTGTCCTTTTTATTTATGTGTTTGCTGCTATGATATCGCTAGAATGCCTGAAAATATAGTCGATTGAATTTTTAATTTCATTGAAGCGAGATCCGATCTTGGGCGTGTGTAGAATGGGCGCCTCGCTGTGTTTTATTAGCCAGCAGTCGTTGCGATAATTGAATCTAAATGGAAATACATTGAAAACAAGGATCTCGTCTTCTTCGTTTTCTACCTGTACAAATGGTAGCTGATGCCATTCGTTCCATTGGGAAGGTGAGAGAGCGACTAACATGACCGAATTGCAGATAACCCAGAGCTTAATTTCTTTTGAGCATAGTGTAATTTCAAATTGAATGCAATCTGTTAGGCCGAATTGATATACAAGTGTTCCGTTTACTATGACTCTGGTAGGATTTGGGCATTCAGGATCACATCCTGGAATTTTTCTAGCCTCGATTAACTGTGGGCTAAAGTTTTGAACGATGGCCGCGTGTAATCTGCGCAGAGCCTGGAAGCTTTCGGGTCTGTGTTGCAACCATTGCAGCCATCTTGCAGTGAGACCCATTCCGTATTCATAGGATACGAGATCCTTGTTCTTTTTTGAACATTTTTTTTTGTAAACTCCTCCGCGGGTAATCCGAGGTAATCCGAGGTAATCCGAGGTAAACACAAGATCACAAGATCACCACAAGAAGCACAAGAAGCACAAGATCACCACAAGAAGCACAAGAAGCACAATGGTAGGAGTTAATCCGTTGGGCGCGCATGGGCTAGTGATTGTTTTAAAAATATGCTACCGGTGAGAAGCGGAGAGGAGGCAGGTGTTTTGATAAGCTATAGACAGTTCAAAACGTAGATTAGATAAGGTATAGACGCATGCATTGAAAAGAGGCCGGAATATTGTCCTCTAGATAGTCGGCGTATAAAGGTAAAGGATTGGTCATGTAGTATAAAAGCTTGACTGATCATCATTCGGGTCCTGAGCCATGGTTAGAAGAGGACTGCCCGGACCCCAACACAAGTTATCTTTGCGATATCCCAAGTCTTACAATTGTTTACACTACGGGCTATTCATAGAGTCAAGTCGATCAAACGCACGAAGGAAACTAATAAAGTTCTGGGAGTTGGACGGTTTTGATGTGGATCTAATGTTAATATGGGCAGTGTAGCAGGCCCTTGTCCTGCGTTTGGCGATAGCAGCGGCGGCTTTTTACACAACCTAGAGAAGAGTGGATTACCGGTGTATTTATCCTCTTTAACCGTGGATGAGACTAGTTGAGGGAACTGGATGGCACTTTCCTTCACCTTACCTGGGTGTTAGTTTACTTTACAAGCAGGCATTTCCGAAAAAGGCGAGAAATGCAGTTACCAGCCACTTAGTCCATCAATTCGAAGAACGTTTGGTCAGAGGCTGCTGAGGCGAATTAATACCAAGAGGTGTTCTTTTTGAATGTATGGAATTTTCCTTTGAGGAAGTTGTCTACAGGGGATTTTTCTTTTTGAAAAAAGACAAGCGACTTTATGCACCAGGCCTTGGCAAGCGCTTGTGCCTCTTGCCCTATTTTGACCATACAGGTCTTCAGTGCGGGCACACATCGCTGGCGGTGCATCTAGAGAACGACTTTCTTGGATTAACGTATGTGGACTGGCTCAAGAGCAGAAAGAAGAACTGGCTGAAATGTGTGTGTGGAGCAAACATTCCTAGAAGTGTGCCCGGTGCTGCGAGTTGTTGCAACATTTTAGGAGTCAACCATGAGTTTGGTGGTTCAGACGGCTCTGTGAATCGCTGTTTGCGCTGTAAATGTTGATTTGGCCTGTGTAGAAAGCGACTAATATTGTAGAAAAAAATAAAAATGAGCGACCCTGAGCTAAAGTTTGGGACGGTGTTTAGGCAATTGGACCGAGATTGGATGTTGCTAGCCCCTCGCCTGCGTTGTTGCAGCGGATTTTTGAGATTTTTCACACAGAGTCCTTTGCTTATGTTACTAGAGTGGAGAAGCGCTTTGAGTGAGACTGATTTTGAAGGCTACTGTCAGCTTTACCGTGCTCTACGCGATTGTGAGCGCGTGGACTTGAGTGAAATGCTGGAGCGTGAATTTATGAGAGCAGAGGGAACTTTAGAATTTGCCATTCTAGAAAGGCTGTCGTCTATGATTGCTGGATGTTGGCGCCATTTGGGGTTGACATTGGGTTTAAGCTATAGTCAGATTGAGACTATAGAAGAGCGCATGAGAGAGTGGATGAATGCCTCTTCGAACGGCGAGCAGCTACTGAGAGCCTGGATAAGACAGACTGAGTCACGCTCTGACGCAGAGAGGTTGGAAGAGCTGAAGGCTCGATTAATTTCGATAGGTCGCACTGATCTCCTGGAGTGTTTGCTATAAGTACGTTTGGTTTAGTTATCACTTGTTAGCCTGACTTTGAAGAGACAACATGGATACCTTTATCAGCTCCGCTGCCGGCTCTGCTACCAGCTCCGCCTTGTTGCTTGTGCTTAGCGACAAAGTCAGTATCGCTAAACAGAGTGTGAAATCTGTGAAACTTTCCAGAACTAGAACGGACGGTGTTGTGCGACATCTCTTTATGACTCTGTCAGCTCTTGAGCTTATTGCTCGAGCTATGAAAAAGGGGATTACCAGCGAGCTTGTAGAGTGCCAGAACGGATGGACGGCTGTATGCAAACAGTTTAACGGTTGTGACTATATTACCATTAGCAAAAGGAATGAAGAGGGAAGTGGATATTACCCTTGGTCGTGGTTTAACTTTACGTTGGAAGAGTCAAAGGAACTTATCGCCTCATTGCCTGCTTTTGCGACCTGGTGCAAATCTAGCAGCAAACGCAGTAGTAGTGACGCCGGTGACTTGATTCAAGACTTGACTCAAGACTTGACTCAAGACTCAACTTACAGTGGCAGCGCAAAGAAAGCCAAATTGCCTGTGAAAACGATCGAGCTATTTACATGGACTGGCTATAATGGCGATAGGGTTGTTTCTCAGAATGAAAGCAAATTTCTGACGAGGAAGAACTGTGTGCAATCCTCTGAGGAATTCACAGCCGGTATAAAGGCTTACTGCCCTGACGTTCGTGTAGAGATTAAGAGCGAGAAGGTCCCTTGCCCGAATTACGAGGAGTTGGCCGAAACAATGTATGGCATTGTTTTAAAGAAATGCTATGATGAGATAAGCCGAATTAATTGCACAGGTTGCATTCAAGCCGCAGAAGCACAGCTCGCACACGAAGGGGGTTGCATTGGGACATTTTCGGGTACAGTGTCCAAACTGGACGTATGCGCTGCCTATTTTTCCGTTGACTCGGGTGAGTTGATGGATGTTGTGGGAAGAATGGCTGAGTACTACGAGTTGAGGGAAGGACCTGAGATTACGACTGCTGTGGAGAACGTGCTCAAAAGAAGATGGGCTGAAATTGTCGATATGGACTATTTCAGTGTACTTTCCATTTCTGAGGAAATTAAAATGCTTGCGTGAAAAAAGACAATGAACAATTGACAATGACGATTATATATAAGTACTAACACTTTTATTGAAGTGGTTTTTTTTTTAAGTGAAGGCGTATGAGTACCATAAAATATATACAGCCACATAGATCCACATAGACAGCACAATAGCCAGAGACTGGCGCGTAAAAAAAATGTACAACCAAATAATGATCTGGATCTACTAAATATAATAATGCCACTGCATCTCTGACAGAGTGTGATTTTTACATAAGTAGATGTAGTACAAGTACAAGTATAAGTATAAGGTAATGTAATCAAGTAAATGTGGCTAATGTGGCTAATGCGGCTAACGGCGTGAAAATATTTTTGAAAGAAGAGGTCGACGATGAAATATTGATGTAATTTTGAATTTAGAAGGAGGAAAATCCAAAAGACTGGTAATTTGGAATATGTTTATGATTATAACAATGTCACGGATGAGGAAAAAGGGAGGAGGAGCTGGATGAAATAAAGAAAGAATTTTGAATATTGTGTTATTAAACTTTTGTTTCCGCGACTGTTCCTAAATATCCCATGAGGGCTGTTCTAGGGGTGGGGAGCTGGGGACTTTTGTAGGCGCGGGGTGTAGAAGTCTTTAAGGGGTGTAGAAGGCGGGTAGCAGCTGGAGCAGCAGCAGCAGCAGCAGCTGGAGCAGCTGCACGGACATTTTCATACAAAGGGGAGTCTATGGTAGTACTGTTTTGAATGTGATGATGGACTTGAGCAGTTGTTGGGGAGGGGGTGGAGGAGGAGGAGGAGGAGGAGGAGGAGGAGGAGAAGGTGGAGGAGGTAGAAGGTCGGGGAGCTGAAAAAGAAGGAGCTGGGACTTAAATAGACAAAACATGAACATAATCGCCATTTCCCTCCTCTGTGACATCGTCATAATTCAACGTTTCTATATGAGACGCTCCATCGTTAAGTAAACAAGGTCGGGGGCATGGTCTGGCAATTTCAGGGTCGCTGGTGTTTTGGAAGCGTCCCGGGAATAATCGTTTGAAGACTGTGTTTTTGAGGGCAGAAATAGCCACGTTCCTAAAGTTGTGATCGAAAAGGGGGGTTGTAGTATAGAGGGTGGGGTCTGAAACAGTTCTTTTAAGGGAATTTCGCAATTTATCAGTGATTTTAAGGAATTTAGTCAATTCTTTAAAAAATATGAAACATTGGTAATTCTTCAGATTAAATCGATTAGGGATTTATTATATATTATTTTTCCAGTATTTTGTTCCTTAAAAACGGAGGGTGTCCCCCTGACGCGACAAAAACTTCCCCAAATGTTTTTTCATTTTCTTCTGGTATATAAAAATAAAAAATGAATTTTTCTTTACTCCAATATATTCTCCATACCTTCCCCGTGTATCATAAAATTGCTTGATGGTCATTGTTGTATTCAGTGTTTTAGAATATCAATGGATAAAAAAAGTTGAAATCTGGTTTCCCCTATATTTCTCAAATAGTTATTGCCAAATTAATCATATATTGTGATATTTAACTCCTCAAAGCCATTTTATATGAAATGGTGGATCTTACATCAAAAGTCGTCAAATTGGTGGATGTGACCATGTCAAATTGGTGGATGTGACCATATATGGGGCATATGGTGCACGCCTGCTTTAAATAGACCTATTGATTTAGAAGACTGTAAACATGATTGTATTGATTGTATATATTTGTAATGATTCCAGTATATAAAGGATATTTGAACATTTCCATTGAGCTCCTGGTAGCTCCGGATCCGGGCACCTCCGTCTCCGCATTCCTCCGGGTAGTACCTCCGGACGCCACAAGGATATTCATTGCAACCCGATATTTGCAGTTTATATAACTTGATTAATTTATCATTCATTAACCATTTATGTTTACCATCCGGACTTTAACCATGATACTTGTTACATATTCCACTATTTATGTTCAAGTTTGTATTTATGTGATTATTAAATTTATTTCATTATTCCTGGTCTATGTTGCAAACATAATGTCACAATAATGTTATAATGTGTTGGAAATCATTGATTATCTCGGTGTGCCTGTTTTTAAATCGGGTTGAGAAGCAAAATTTTCAACCCAGCACACAAGGAGGAATAAAGGGCACACATGAAAGAAGTGTTTCACTCAGGATTTATATCTCGGAGCTGCGTTTGGAACATAGACTATTTCAACCCCTGGTCCTTTGGAACTTTAATAATTATACAGTCACTTTAGTTCATTTCCTCCCATCTCCTGCTATCGATATTCATAATATCTAAATTTATTCTCACAGAAGTAAACTATACGATCACGAAGTATCATTATTTAATATCGATTAATAGTAAGCCGGAGCTGAAATATAGATGTGCAATGATGGCCACAAACTCATTGGAAAGAACATGGGCAAGAATCGCAACATATTTATGCTGAGATGTATGTCGACGTTTCGATCAGATATATATATATGTTGATCTATGCTTTGTATATATTGAAAGGCATAAAGCCTATATGGTCGTTAACAAACAGATACAAATTATGTAATCTGTTCCCCAAAAGACAAGATGCATATAAGAACTTAATGTTTATCATAATCACTGTCAGTCGTTATCAAACTCATGAGCGTTTAACATGTCATCTTACTACTCACTACGACAAAGAGACATGAGAAAAATAGTCGGTATTTTCATTCATTTCATTTACCATTATTACTACTCTTTCATTTATCTCAAACCTCATTATTTCGTCTGTGGTGTGACAGAGTTACTGTAAACATATATTTGCACATTAGAAAACGATTTTTCACTTAAGGAACAAATTATATACAAGCCGGGGGTGTTACGATGCCCTACTTTTATGTTTATTAATATAATGCTGTTCTAGTTATTTAGAAACGATATGTTTCTTTTACATGTTTTGATAGAGGTTTTCGTCATGAACTGGTCTTAAATGATTGGCGAAGCAATATTATATATGTGACTGGAGAGAAATGAATAATAAAGGAGTAAACTGTATATATATTGTAACCATTGTTATGTGTTCTCTTGCTTAAATTTCGCTGACAATAAATGACCTTTTACATATGCAGCACATAGTACAGTACAGTACTTGTACACTATACTCTATTTCTGTGGTTTCAATTTTTTTTTGCATTGAGTAATAGTCTATTAGTACTCTTGAATTGAGTCCCTTTGCTCTTTAGGTGTCAATTAGTTTTGGCATTGAGTAATAGTCTATTAGTACTCGTATTCATTAGGATCAGTGATATTAAAAGAGTTGTTAGAGATAAGGTTGCTGTGAAGATGGTGTTGGAATGTGTGTGGATTTAGGTTTTTATAAATTCTAGATACTTTAAAAAGGATTCTATCTTTACTTCAATTTTCTTTCTAATCATATAAATTGCTTCGTGATCAGTTATATCATAATCTAATACTTCGCTATCTGAAATATTGGGGGAATTGGTTAGTATAAGATTTATGAGACTAGTTAGCTAGTTAGACTAGAGTTAGTGGTTTCATTTCGTGAATTAATTGACAATTAACATGACATTTTATTTGCACAAAAATAAGTAATTTCATTCGTTCAGGACATGTTGATTTTAAGGGATTAATGTTGAAATCACCTAAGATGTGGTATTCAGGCTGTGTGGTTTGGGGCTTATTACTGAAATTATTATGGAATATGGTGTTTTAAAGCGTCATTTTCCATATCTTTATTTGATGCTTCATTCCTCCTACACACCCTACCGCCGATGAAAATCCTAATCGAAATCCAATATAGCAGACGATAGGCGGCCTGTATGTCAATGACCTAAGCTGCAATAACCTTTGTAGACTTATATTAGGTATTAATCTCAATAACAATGTACGTCAAAGAGGTCACTGAACAAAATACCACCACCATTCCTTTTTGGGCAAGTATGATAATTTTTTCAACAGCGCTTTTTAATTTTCAAACATTTAAATGTAATGTGACATTATATATGGTAGCAGCGGAGTCCGATAGAGATCTGCTTGGTTTAAAAAGTGATTAAGATTGTGATTTGGATTTTTTTGAAAGAAAACTACATTTGTTAGTCATGCGTATTTTCTTACTCTTAAAGATCAGTGATGTTAAATTTAAGGCCAACAAAATATTTTTAAAAAAAACCCCAAAACAGCCATAGTGTCAGGGAGTATTTGCCCCCAAACTAGGAAAAAATAAATCTTTTTTATTCATTTACATGGTATATCCTGTGGAAAAGAAATGAACACTAGAGATCCTATAGAGGAACATATTTAATATCGAGATGTTAATTACAAGGATTTAAAATAGTAAATTTGTATTAATTTTTGGTATAAATGATTTTAATTTTGGATATTAATATAATAAAATCATATATATGAGAAATGAGGTTTCATTGGTGATTTTCATTACCACGACACAGGAAATTAAACTATAAAGTTTTAAAATTGGCCATTTGCTCCATTTCCTGCTATAGCAAAGCTGTCTCGCAAAATAAAAATTCCATTACAGTTGGTGATATGGTTGATTACAGGCATAACACATAGGCCTACAGTCATTGCCGTCAATCGAACATGTATTAGGAGAAAACAGCAATGAAAATGCAGGTAAAGCATAGTTCAGGTCCTAGGGGATTGGCACCCAAATATTCTCCGTTAGAAATATAAATATTTACATCCTGCTCAATTCTTAATTTATTAGCCATTTGCAATCAGCAATGCATGGCTTTTAAAGTTGTCACGACATAATATCATTTATTGCTACTGCATACCCATAAAAAGTCCTGAATTCAATTAGTCGAATCATGCTGCATGGCAAATTAACGTAGCATTCCATATGTTCTTACATGCTGTACGTTGAATATGGATATTAAAGCACCGAGACAAATCATTTCCAGTTAAATATGGAAGTATCAGCCATAGCAACACTGCACGATTCTCATCCATGACATGTGCGGACATGTGCGGAATGTCTGATTGCCTTGACAATCAAAATTAGTGCTTGGTTCCACAGAATGGGAAAAATTGCAAATCCAATGACATCTGCAAGTAGATGTCAGAGAAACTAGCGCATGCAAGACTTCTGGTTGTTTATGCTTGGCTTCGGTTAGTTCAGGTCAACATCCTAATCCACATGTCATGGGGATTACAGGGTCAACTCCAAGCCTGTTAATGTTATCAGCTATTTCATTAAATATACCTGAAGAAGGCCAGGTCAGGTCGAAAGCTCGTATAATGAAAAAGACCCAGCGCCGAATCCTTTATTTTTATCTTGATGAAACCCCAATCATTCCTGCCCAATCGAGCGATCTACCCCGCGTCTAACAGATGTTTCCTTAACCATACACGAATCACACAAATAAGTTCAAGTTTCCATACACATTGAGAATTCTCCCACTCAGACTTTCGCCAGACAAAAATGAGGGCAATTACTTCACGCATAAATCTACAGGTCACAGCCTGCCTGACCATACTAAGAGTTAGTGACAGCTTTAATATTGTACATCTTTATGAAGCAATCAGACAAAAGTGATAAATAGTTCGTAGCAGCTAGTACATGACTATAAGACGCTTAGAATGTGGAGGAAAAAAAGAAAGGAGAGATGGTTAGGGCACTTTATGACGGATGAAATATTTTTGTGCTGACATTTTTGTTCAGGTCTGAGAAAAGGGCACATGTTGGGGACTGTGAGCACTGAAGGCGTAAAGCCCCCCACCCCCCTAGAGGAGGGTCCAGGAGGGTTCTCCTCCGGGGAATTTTTAAAAATATACATGTTAGATGGTGAATTCTGGTGCATTTTCAGTGGATTAGTATATTTTTTAGTGTATGTAACTAACAATATTTTACCTTAGGAATTGCTGTTATTACATCACAGATGATGTAGAAAAAAATAATATATATTCACAATGACATGTTCAGGCCCGTAGGTTTGTGAATCACTGGGGGGGGGGATTTCTAGGCTGGGTGGACCTAGCTGTGCAAGTGCCGAAGGCACAAAGCCCACTAGGGGGTCAGGGGCATGCCCCCCTGGAAAAAAATGGAATTTAAGGTGCAATTCTGGGGCATTTGGTGCGTTTGGGAGCACAGAAAATGTATTTAGTCACAGATAAATAGTGAAGAGTGCATAAATATTTCTATTACTTATTTCGCCACCCATGTTCAAATACTAACATATGGGACAACAAGATGGTTGCAGATTAGTGTGGGATATTTAATGCAGTCAGTGATTTTAGAAGCTCCTGCAATACTGTCAATTATTATGGGAACTGAAATTAAAATTCTAAATACATTTTTTTTTCCGAGCTTCTGAAATGTTTCATGAAATATCTAGGGATAACCACAGTCAATTTTGTATTTATTATACCTCCCTCTATGTTTTTGTGTGAAAAAATAGGGAAAATTCGATGGAAATTGGAGTCAGACAACAAGCTCTCCTCTCCACTTGTTTTGTTTACGCTCTCACTTAGCTTCACTTTCGGTCCACCTCACTCATTTTCGGCTCTATTTTTCTATTTAAATATGCAATAAATTTGGAATTTTAAAGTTGCTTATCATTATAATTATTATTATATCATTATGTAGTGTTTTTCCGTCTAACACTACCCAAGTTCGATATATCTATTCTCGCGAAGGGAAAGAAGACCAGACACACAGCTCTTTAGGTATCACGGGCTTTATTCTCCACACAAACCATGTCCGATAGTGTTTATCGGACCCAACAGAGGTGACCAGGTATTGGCCTCAGAGGACAAGTGGCAATTATGGTACACGATCATTGCAGGTGTTGAGAGTCAAACAGTTAACATGGTTTTACATAGGAGTAACACAGTGAAACAACACAGAGTCTTACCGGAGCATCCGGAAGCACTCTAAGACACATTATGGTAAAAGAGTTGACTAGATTTAAGTTACCTTTGATAATGGTTTACTGGAACTCTGTCCAAGTAAGAAAAGGCGGGAATCCGAAAGGCCATTTCTGAGCCGGGAGCGCGTTCAGTTGAGGCGCGTGCACCCAATTATAGCAACACCCGGTCAGACCAATTATCTCGGATCTATTTAAAACCGTATTCACTACAATTACATACGATGTATTACAAGTCTTTTTTCCATGAAAATAATAATTTAAATAAAGAAAATAAGGATGCGAACATGGGCCTATTTTTTCAACAAAAATTCCGCCAGAGGGCAATAAGATATGTAAATACCGCCCAGAGGGTAATAAGGTTTTCCAATGCTGTAGCCTATGGCTTACCATACCATCCCTCCCAGAAGTATAATAAAAATATGTGCATAATGTTTTGAATTCATGTGTACCTGATAGATTTTGATATAAGGGTCATAATGCTCTTTAGTTTGTGAAAATATTCCAACTAGAAGAAAAGTTACAGCCAAATAACCATTCATTAATGGTAATGGTAATGGCAGTGGTACAGGTCATAGGTCATTGACCCTCTGACCCATTATGTACATAAAACCCATTATATCTAGAATATGTACAAAACTATCAATAACATGGTTTCCCCCTCGTTTTTCTGTTCAGTTGAGTTGCATACTTGTTTTGGTTGTTTATGAAGGTAAATATAAGTTATATTTAGGTATTTAGTGGAAAAACTAGTGGGAAAATATTTTTAAAAAACAGTTTAAACCCCCCTCCAGACCCCCGTCGCCTTTAGACCCCTGTTACGGCGACATGGGCGCCCTCTAGACCCCCGTTAAGGCGACATACTATTTTTGCTTGTTGCTACTATCTCAGGTATGACAGAATTTTTTTTTGTATTTATTTATTTCCCTTGTGTTTCTTACACATTATAATGCTCATAGAAAATAATTTATGCTAATATCAATTTATTTATTTATGAAACCTAGACCCCCGTTACGGTGACAGGGAGCTACCCCATATAATTGTTTCAGTATTCAAACCCCTCTATTTAGCTGGAAAGAATTAGTTGGAGATTTTTCAATGGATACAATGGATGTACTAATCATAAACAATGTTATAAGTAAGGGAGGTAAGGGGGTTTCATTTTTAGTTCTTCTAGGTCTATATGTTCAAAAAAACCATTTAGAGCCCCGTTACAGCGACAGGGGGTACCCCATAATCAACTTTACATAATATCATCAAGAAATGAATTGAAAAGTTGAAAATATTGATTTTTTATCCATACAAACATATTATATCAGAGTAATCATTGATCCTCTGGCCCATTATGCACATAAAACCCATTATATCGAGAATATTTATAAGTTTTTCCCCAAAAAATACTGGCTGCATTTTCAAAACAGTGATTCTGATGGGAAAACCTGCGTTTTTTATGTGTGATTCTGGCTGAAAAATAAGCATTTTCTTGGCCTCACGATTAAAAAAACCCTAAAAACATTGTAGGATACTTCACCCTAGGCGACTTTGTCCCCCTGGATCCGAAAATATCAATGAAAATAATCTCAGATAAATATTTTAGCCTCTGGAGGAGCTGTTGTATTTTAACCCAAATGTTGCACTTTTGGTGGAATTGTTAATATATATGTATATACTGAATACCCACCCCCCTTTGAAAGGCATTCATATAACACATGTTAAATCTACTTCTTAGTATGTTATTCCCAGGTTTGGACACATTTCCCACATCCCAGAGGCATCCCAGGAGAGTAAGAATGAGTGAGCATTTATCAACGCTTTCTTCTGTTCCATCCCGGAGTGCCTCTAGGGTGAAGGTCTTGCCCCAGTGTCTAGGAATTCTTACAATCCAATGAGTAAAATGCATATAATCTTACAACTTTATATAGATCTCTAGATCAAACATCCCTCATTGTTTACTTCTGCATATGATGCCGACCTTAATTAGTAGTATATATGTAGTATATATTTTATGTATACATATAATTACATATATATGTATGCATGTATACATCCACGAGGAGAGAGATAGAGGGATTAATAGAGAGAAAGGAAGACAGAAAGGGAGGGGGAGAGCGAGAGAGAGAGAGAGAGAGAGGGGACAGACGAGATGAGACAGATGGAGATAGAGAGAGACAAAGAAATGGCAGAGAGATGAGAGGATAGATTTGCAGTATAAGTGGGACAGTTTTAAAAAGGAAGAGAGGGAGTGAGAACAGAGAGATCGGAGACAGAGAGGAAAGAGACAGAGAGGAAAGAGACAGAGAGGGCGAGACAGAGAGGGAGAGAGAGCGGAGACAATGAGGAGAAGGAGAACGAAATTCTGTCCAATATCTGTCCAAAATGGTGATTTATGATAGCCGACCATAAGATTGTCTTAAATGACTGTATTGAATATTTGGTATGAATGTAGTATTAGCTCTTTACATGCATGTTAATAGGAAACAAGTTCCAGTTTCTTATTGTTAATATTAATATTTTGTCTGAATAGATAAATATCAAAGTAACTGACAGCCGTAATAATGTCATTAAAAAAACAATACTAAGATATACACTTGACACATCAATACATAGCATGAACTAGTTTCTGAACTTCAAGATCTTCACAAAATATTGATGCAGCTGGGGTTTTGCCAAAAAACATGGTCTATCTGTGGCCATCGTCTTGTGGTGATAGATGTGTCACGTCTCCTTGGTGGTAGATGTTAAGTAGATCTTGGTTGGAAATTCTCTGTGGACAGAGGATCAATCTAAGGTTCATGTTGAAAGCTTCTGTTGACTGTGTTCTGGCATTCTCCAGCATTGTAGCACGATGCAGCTTTTGTTGAGATTTACTTTGCAGATGGTCTATTGCCCTGATCTCCAAATGGTGTTCAAGTTCTCAAGTACTGTTCTTGCTTTACATTCTGTATATATGTGCTGCTGCTCCCCACCTGTATTTATCATGCTGCCAATGTACACTCTAAGAAAAAAGGGTTCTTTTGGGTTCTACATAGAACACCATGGTTCTACCAAGAACCCTAGGGTTCTTTGACACCTAAAAGGGTTCTTCGGGACCACCGGGGGTTCCATCTAGAACCATAGGGGTTCTTCAGCGATTTAAGGGTTCTTCGTGAACTTGAAGGGTTCTTTAGCTCAAAGTGGAGCTAAACGTTCAAGGATTTCTAGCCCATTTCTAGTATAGTGAGTAAGTTTTAGTTTCACGATTTCAGTATTTCTAGACGCATACATGTTTATATTGACCCACGATGACAAAATAACAAGTAAAATG
Source organism: Sthenelais limicola (assembly GCA_942159475.1). NCBI lineage: Eukaryota > Metazoa > Annelida > Polychaeta > Phyllodocida > Sigalionidae > Sthenelais > Sthenelais limicola. The sequence goes on along the minus strand of OW804096.1, from coordinate 105,429,340 downwards.
ATAAAACGATAAATCTTAGAATATAATTTGAAACGTTTATGTTTAATTAAAAGAAAAATCGCTTTCATCATGGTTAAGCAAGCTTTAAGTGGTTCGTTAACAGATGCTATAGTAAATGCCAGTTTAGCTTGATATGTGCTATAACAAGTAATGTAAGTGGTGACGCCCTGGGCGACAGAGAAAGCCAGAGAAGGGCCTAGAGAAAACTTGAGAATGGTCGCTCAGTAAGTTAGCTTGTTGAAGATTAATATTGGTTAGAAGACTCCTCCCCCCTTCTTCATCTCCCCTGTTCTCCTCCTCCCCCCTCCCCCCCCTCCCCCTTTTCCCTGGCCAGGTCGTCGCCAGGCAGCTTAGGAACATGACGGGAGTAATCACTTGCACCCAATCCTCTGGTCAAGGTACCCATGGGTCCCGTGACTAGACCCGCGGGTACCCTGACCATACCAGCGCCACAGTCCCGTGGCCAAACACCAATCCGTCACACCCCAGTGCCCATGCTCAGGCCTAACTGGGACACCTCCTCTGTTACTACATTGTATAGACTTGTAGTGGGTGGGGTGGGTGGGGGTGAGTGTAGCCATAACGACCAGCAGGCTTATAGCCCTTGCATTCCACTATTGGTTTTATAACGGCCAACGGTGACAGAGAGGACGTATACATTTCAAACAGACTGGTAACAGGGTGGTATGAGAGTGGAGGTAAGTCACTTAATTCTTGTTCATTTCTCTAACCCTCTGAATCGATATTGAAATGTATGTGTTGGTTATATCATACAGTAGTTTCTTGCTTTTGAAATAGCACCAGTTACATTGATAAGATACGTCATATATTGTAGGCAGACACCTAAACCAATCGGGCCACATCCGCCTTTTGCCTGCAAAAGCGCAGCTTCTTCTAAAAAATCACACCAGGCCCTCCATACCTCCAAAAGAACGGTACTAGGATAAGGGGCGCACAGAAAACACTTTAGTTCGAAATTTCTCCCGGGTTCGTCCAAAACCGCCCACACATTCTTTCTAGTTAGCCCTACCTATACCGAACAAGCCAGTCGGAATGTCTATACGATGCCGTACAAAAAACCAAAAAATTTACGACGAACGACCCGTCGACCCCGTTGTTCAAGCTTCTCAACTGACCACCATTACGTTCGCCTGTAAACATGCCCGTAATGATACATAAGGATTTCCATAGGTGCTTGTCTCCTCTGGGCATGCGCGATACTCTAGTTCGGGGTTCACTTCCGCAAAGCCAAGCAATCAGCCACGCTCGTCAATGGCGTCAAAACAAACATAAAGAATCTAGGATTATCACAATAAAAAAGGGAACAAAATATATAATCTAATTGTCTGCGTCGTCCTATGGCTATGCCATAGATCGGCGGCAGACATAGCCAGGCAAAACACTTGACAACCCTTCTTTCTCAAGTTTCTGAGCATCAAAACAACGTACGTTTAGTACGTTGTGTCTCCCGTGAGTAGCGGTGGGAAGGCGGGCACACAATGCTCATTCAACAATTTATAACATAAGGTTAACTATACGTCACAAGCATATCACCGAAATGAACAGGAAAAAAATATTCTGGCGGCTAAACTACTCTGGATTAGAGATGTGATGGATGTTTCAACGACCAATGGGGTCTCCGACCTTCTACATCATGGAACCTATTCATAAGTTAACATACATTGTATGACTGAGAATAGAACAAAGCTTCAGAGGAAACTGGTAAAATAGAGGAGCTGGTTGTAGAGCAATTGTCTTTTTATACTTACTGTACTTTAATTCTTATTTGCTATCAAAGAATAATATTTCCATTGTGAATAAGTTCTTAATGCACATACTGGTTTAATAGTGAAATGTTTATCTCTCATTTAAAGATTTTTCTTCATATTTTGTTAAAATTCAGTACATGTACATCTTTACTTAATATTGTCAAACTTTTTTCTAGGAGATAAGAATGGAAGGAAGAAAGGAAGTATCTGGAATACTCACTGAAGAATAAGGGAAAATACTATCCACACCATGAAATGGAATATGTTGAATAATTTGATGAAAAGTGATGTAACTTCAGCAATAAAAAACAATAATAAAATCAACTAGGTTCTATCAAGAACCCCGGACATTTTCAGGGTTCTTCAAATCAGGGGTTCTATGTAGAACCCTACCTATTTTGGCCAGAGGGTTCTTCAAATCCAGGGTTCTATGTAGAACCCTGCCTATTCCCGAAACGGGGGTTCTACTTAGAACCCTCAAAAAAGGGTTCTAACAAGAACCCTTAGGGGTTCTGCCATGTCGACAAGCCGAAGAACCCTTAAGGGTTCTTGTTAGAACCCTTTCTTCTTAGAGTGTATGTGAAGGTGATGACATATAAGACATATGTCCATGCATGTTTTAAAGTTTCAAACTTTGACTGACATAAAGGGGAAAATGTGATTTAACTGATTACTTTATGTAGTGTTGTGATGGAGTGGAATCGAGCATATATGCATGCCTGGTTTGATGAGGGTGCAGAGGTCAAGGAGTTTTCTCCCTCTCCTCTCTCTCCTTTCTTTCCCTCTTTCTCGAGCTCCTCTCTGTCTCTCCCTCTCCCCCTCCCACTCCCCCTCCATCTCCCACTCACCCTCCCGCTCAGGCTCTCTTTCCCGCTCCTTCTGACCCTTTCACCCTCCCGCTCCCCCTCCCTCTCCCTCTCCCCCTACCGCTCTATCTCCCCCTCCCGCTCCCTCTCCCTCTACTGCTCTCTCTCCCCCTCCCTCCTCTCCCTGTCGCCCTCCCTTCCTCTCCCTGTCGCCCTCCCTTCCTCTCCCCCTCCCTTTCCCGCTCCCCCTCCCTCTCCCGCTCACCCTCCCACTCCCTCTCACCCTCCCTCTCTAGCTCTCCTCTCTCTCCCATCTGTCTCTCTCCCTGTTTCTTCTCTCTCCCTCTCCTCTCTCTCTTCCTCCTTCATCTCTCCCTCCTTCACTCCCTCTCTCCCTCCCTCCTCTCTGTGTCGGTCTCTCTCTTCTCCCTTCTCTCTCACCCTCTCTCTTTATCTCCACCCCTCTCCCTCCTAGAAACGCCAGGCAATGTACGTATCTCTTCTTTACACCAGCTAGCCACAGAATGAGATGCTGTTAGGAGATGAGAGATACAGAGAATTCAACTTACCAAACAAGCCATGACATGTAGTCAAATTTTGTTGACCGTGTTACAAAATTCATAGAAATGGTGTGATCTGTACTGAAAAATGTACGAGTGAAATGGGTCTATAAGACTCATAATAAGCAGTGCACCTGCTTAAAAACAAAGCAATTTACCAGTTCTTCACCATATATTATATGCTCATGGGAACGTTGCCATCCACTTACTAAATATTGAAACAGATCTTCTTAATAATATTTACTCAAATTTAAACAATAAGTCTATGTCTTTTTCACTAAGCTATCTTTGTAGGACAAAATTGCAACTCTTAATACTACTCAACTTGACACTGTTCAAGAATATAAATATCTGGGCTTCATACTGGATGATCTTCTCATGTTTAAGCCTCATGTTAATAAAAACTTTTAATAGCTGATCTTTGGATTCTGCTGGGGTTTTGGATAGTGATAAATTACTGTTTTGACAGGATGTCATCACTTAGGATAGCGGATGAAGTAAATAATTTTTCGGATGTAGAATATTATTTGTTAGATGTAGAATATTATTTTTGGAATTTATTAATGGAACGGAGAGTGCGGCTGACATTACCGACATTCTGAAGTTATAATTACGTGTACATATGTGATATTGGTTTGACAGAGGTGAAATAAACTAAATATTAGAATGTGATGGTTTGAAATGTGTAAAACATGCTGATTTGGACGTTATAAAGGCGGCGTTTTGACTCGGTCCTTTCCATGTATTAAAGAAGTAAAATAGTAACCCATGTATTCAAGTGGAGGAGCTAAATTATTGCAGTTCTTCATGCTGTAAGTACATCTAAAACCTTTTTTTGAGGGTCTAATATTTGTTAATGTGTGTTTAAACAGTAGTATTGAATCCAAAAATCGGCTATTAAAGTGATTAATTCCCTCGATTTGGTGTCTTCGGGGTTTTGTTTGAAAATAAACCCCACGGCCCGTTAGGCTGAGGGGTTTATTTTCAAACAAATGCCTGAGACACCAAATCTCGGGAAATTAATCCCATAGCAATTAGTCACATCAAAGATTAGATTATTATACAAAGCCAGGAATTCTCTGACTCATAATGCAAAACACGATCTGTATAAATTAGCTATCCTCCCCAACATAGGTTACTATTATTTTATTTATATGACTCCGCCCCTGAAGCTTTTTTGCAAAAACTTCAATCGAAGCCAAATTTAGCACTGAGAATAATTTAATGAAAACAAATTTGGGGTCAGATTTTTCAAGTGTGCTGCTTTGCCTAAATATCATATTTGCGGTCCTATCATTATCAATATGCCTTGGATCTTAAAGATGTTAGTCTCATTTCATTTCTATGATCAAGGGCTTTCATTCCATGTATACTTTTCCTAGGCTGATTCCAATATTCAGTGCCTTAAAGTTCTAAAAACGGGTTTTTGCATCTTTTGTCAATAGAAAACCCAATGAAGTAAAATATAAATGATTTGCACAATGCCTAGAACATTCTTCTACATGTTTCTTTTCATTTCTCCAATACATCTAGGACTAAATTAGTTATTATTTACTTTTGGAGCATATGATCATGGTAACAACCTCCACAGTGACCTTCAATAATTTCCAACCATCAGAGTAACGCAGGAAATCCCTTTTATTACATGAATGGTTAGAAATATTTATTTTTCAAGTATGTATACAAAACAGTATATTGGAGAAGGTATACATGTATTCTTTACTGTATAAAAATTTCCACCTCCCAGATATTTTCAAAGCTTTTGGGTGAGCAAGAGGTTATTGTATACAACCCTTATTTTCCAACTAGAAGGGATTTCATGCGTGATGGATGAAAAGTAAGGTATAAAGGATAAATAAATTAATTAAATTATGCAATTTCACATGTTCTAGTCCCGTTTCAAGGTTTCTTATGGCATCACTAGAAGATTTTGTGATAATCTTGATATAAACAGGCAGTAACACATCTGCAAATATATTAGAAAGGGTGGCCCAATATATCTATTTGGCTGTATATCTGGTTTAAAAATGATTATTTAAATTAGTTGAGATTCTATTTGAAATGATTCAAAGCATATAACTTGTTCAACTGATGTATTATTGTGTGTGTTTAAGCATCATACATGAAGTCCCTTCAATTATCATGACATAGGGGGGCTCAATATATATCTTTTGCTCTATATTTGGTTTGAAAGGTGTTACATCATGTTACGCAATAATGACGTAACAATGGGTAACCACTTTATGACTATAATTATCATTAATTAATTATTATTATTATTATATTTAATATCCCAATTAAGTAACATGTCCATAACTCATTAATGTACCAGTACCCAGGAATTTATTGCAGTATTTACGGTAGCATGTAAAGGCTCAGGTAGCACCCTCACCTACTTAATATTCCTCCAATCATCAATAGCCACATGGACCAAGCGCCTACCTGTATTTTAGACTACAATAACCATTCATTCTAGATCTTAGGATCAAAGCCTTTAGACTTCTTCTTTATACTTCTTATTTCTATACAATAATTCTACAACTATTCCATATACAAGATAGACCAAGTCTTCATTATAACACTGGTGGATTAGAACCCGGACCATCCTAGAGTATCTATAAGCTCCCATAATTTATTAGAAAGTGAAGAAGAACGATGGCAGCAAAAGAAAAGGAGAAACATAAGGCGTTGTTTGATAGGTTATTGGATTCGGTTGAGAGATTGGCTTTGATTCCATTTAAAATGATTTAAGATAAGTTTTATAAAGCACGACAGCATCAGCAGCAACAGCAACAACAACAGTAGTAAAAACTAAAAAACTTAGTTCATCACCTTAACCCAGCCCACAAGGCGGGTATAAGAACCTTGTACATAAATAAGACCCAACACTGATTGTTCCCAGTGGATGGGCAACTACATAGATATTGAATTGTAAAACCATAGTACAAAATGACCACGCATCAAAAATAGAACCTATGTTTATATAAATCTACACTACCATCTAGCAAATTGAATCCATAAATGATACCAAAACTTCGAGGGCCACCTTTGAGGCGTTGACTCACTGGTGGTTTGTTCCCTCAAGCATACTGTAAATCTCATATCCAGCACGGCGTGTATATCTCCCAAATTAACGGAGTAGCCCGGCTGACGTAATCAGTTTTGATAAATAAAAGTATAACAAACAAACAAACAATGTACAACTAAATTATTATTGTATTGTTTTACATGCTAGCACATGAAATCCCTTAAATTATCATGGCATAAGGTGGCCCCAAAATAGATCTAGGGCTCTCTTTTGGGGTTGGAGTAATAATTTATTAGTTTTCAATTTATTGAAATTATTAGTTTTCCATTGTTTGAGGTGAGGTGATGTTTTTTTTTATTCCATATAAGCTGTTCAACTGCATTATTTTTTTGTTGATTTACACAATCACGCATGAAATCCCATCAAAGATATATATATATATTTGTCATGTCTCCTTGGTCTGAAAATCGTTATCAATTAGTTTTGATTTGAAATGATTTTTTTTTTTTTTTTTTTTTTAAATTTTTTATTGGCAGTACAGATACATCCACAGGCTCACCGGGGGCGATGTTCCACCCATGCTGCCTTAAAGTTCTTGCTTAGTGGGTAGACATGCAAATATTAGTAAGATCTCTTATGGGTTAGTGGCATTTAGAGGGGTTGTGGGATAGCCGGAGGCGCGACGCTACCAGGAGGGCTACTAGATTAAGTAGATTTAAAGTAAGTTGATGCTATTTTTACTTCATAAAACCTGTTCAACTAAATTAGTATTGTTTTTTCCCCAACATGCTAACGCATGAAATCCCATCAATAACCATGTCATAGGTTGGCCCAATATTTATATCTCAGGCTCTCTCTTAATTTCATATAGGCTGTTTGAATAAATTATCATTGTGTTGGTTTACACAATCATGCATGAAATCCCATCAATAATCTCAACTTAGGGTGGCCTAATATAATATACATTTTCAGCTGTGTTTTTTATATTGAAAGTCATTATGAATTAGTTGTTAATCCATTTGATATGATTTAAAGCAAGGGGATGCTATCTTTACTTCAAGAAGCCTCTTCAACTAAATTACTATTGTGTTTTCCAACATAATCACGCATGAAATCCCTTAACAATCATGACAGAGGGTGGCCCAAAATATATATCTTGGGCTCTCGCTTTGGGTTTAAAGATATTATGCATTTATCTTGATGCCATTAGTACTTATTTAAAGCAATATGATGCTATTTTCCATTTCATTCAGGTTGTTCAACTAAATTAATATTGTGTGGGTTTATACAATCACGCATGAAATACCATAAATTTTCTGAACATAGGGTGGCCCAAAATATATTTTTAGCTGTTTCTTTGAATTAAAAGTCGTTGTGAATAAGTTGTTATTCCATTTGATATGATTTAAAGTATTGTGTTTTCCAACATAATAACGCGTGAAATCTCTTGATAATCATGACAGAGGGTGGCCCAAAATATATACCTTTGGCTCTCTCTTTAGGTTTAAAGTAATTATAAATTAATTTTTTCCATAAAAGCTGTTCAACTGATATATTATTGTGTTTCACACATGAAATCCCTTCCCTATAGTCACAACATAAGGAGCCAAAATATATATCTTCAGCTGTAATTTTGGATTAAAAGTAATAATAAATGCTTATTTGTGCTCATATGAGCATCAAACATACAGATTATAGGTTTTACAAGACATTCCCTTCAGTTTAATCAAACGGTTTCAATATTTTCCAACAAAATTGGGATTTCATGCGTAATTGTATAAAGAGGAAATTAAAAATGGAAATAATTGGACAACCACAGGTTTTTTTTCTCGAAATGTCAAGACCAGTACATTATGATCCAAGGCAAAAAAACGATATTTAAAATATTCTAAATTTTCCCCCTTTCCCAAATCCCCCCAAAGCAAAACAGCACAATTGAAAAACTGACCCTTTTAATAAATCAAAATACATTAATGTAGATCGTGAGCATGAATCCCTAAATATCGAACTGAAATAAATAGATACTCAAACCTGAAAACATAGTGACAATCGGTAATGATAGACTAGATAGACTAGATGGCGCATACAAAAAAGAAATAACTCATCGGGTATACATGTACACAATTCTACGTCTAGGAAATCTTCAACTAGATCACTCCTAGGGTATATTATAATCCGCTTTTCATTATCTTATATGATATGAATTCCAGTGGCATGACTCCTTATTTTTACCATGATTACATTTTGATAGATGTTTATGTAGCATGTACTCTGGTAGTGGTATGCTTATTGTTTGAATTGTTTATTCAGAGCCCATTGTAGACATTACATTGTTTATAGACATTTTACAGATAACAGATAATACAAAATAAATGACACAAATTAATTATATACTATAATAGTATTATTCCACCAAGCACGACTATAGAGCTATACGCAATTTTTTAACAGTTCTAATCTGCCATTGATCAATGTCAAAATACTTAATGGATTCATAATTTACTATTGTATATACCTTGTTTGAATTCATGTTCTGATTTCTCAACTCCTACATTTGCATCGTCCTAATAATCAACAGTGATGTGGAGCATGTGTAGGTTTCGACATCTATCAGTAATGACTCTTAAAATAATCGATAGTAAATTAGCTCTGCGAATGTTCTTCAGCTAAATACTCGACGGTGTTCATGATAAATTGCTTCATAGCTGAGTCAGAGCTTTCGTAGTAGCCCAAACCGTCAGTCTTTTATCACTTTTCATGTAAGATACGTGACAAGCAACTCGTTCTTGACATAATTTTCCCTACCTCATGCATCATTCAGATAATGACAGAACTTGAAATTTCTCTGGGATTACTAAGGGACTGTTCATAATTAACCACTGAGGGGGGGGGGGGGGAGAGGAGAATTTGTGAAAAATTCTTGCACAAAATTGTATGACCCCCCTTTAAACCACACTTTTTTAATACTGATCCACATCTTTAAAATTGATGACAAAAGAACAATCAGGGATTATTATTATGCTCACTGATTACCTTAGAGAACAATCACTTGAGTGGTGAGAGCTAATCAATTGGAAAGATGAAGAAACTGGAGATTTTGACTTCCAGATGTGGACAGATGCACATAACATAGGTTGTCAGAAGACAACAGCATTGTCTAAAGAGGGGTGTGTTACAAGGGACATACTGACAGTTATTTCATTGGGGCAGTGAGGCCCGCAGGTCCATGCCTATTTTCCTCACATGGAGGCAGCAGCCAATACCAAACCTCCAGAGGGTGCAAAAGCAGGAAAAAACAGCTTGCAGGAAGTTGAACATGTGGAGGTGCTACAATGTGATTAAAGGTTTGGGGATCCTTGCCCCCACTGAGGATGAGGCAGATGACTTCTAGCTAGGCCTGGGACCCCAACAAGGAAAAAACATCGCAGAAATAGGTTTGCGAGAGAAAGCCTGCCCAGAAAAAATGATTCTCTGAAAACATCGCTGAATTTAAAAAATCTTGCATCTTGTTTCTTCTTTAATAAATGGAGGCTTCGGTCTCGAGAAGAATGTGTTATTATATCAGAAGAACCAGATATATGTACCTTTATCCCAGAATTTTCCAGTTCAATCTTTGAGTGTGTGCAATTTTTAGTAATCTTAAGAAATAAAGGAGCTCTAATCACCGATTAATTCTTAGATTAGATTAGAATACAGGATCGCAATCATGTATTATTAACAATGGATATACCTCTGAATGGTTTTAAGTAAACAGAGGCGTGAAGCAGGGAGATCCCATCTCATCGCTCCTCTTTGTAATTGTTGTAGAAAAACTTGCTGAGAAAATTCGCAAGGACCCTGAATGTAAAGGTATAGTTTTTGGAGGCACAGACAATAGAATTGTTCAATTCGCCGATGATATGACTGTTATCGCCAACTGTGAAAAATCTTTATGTAGAATGATGGAAATCATTGATGAATTCGGTAGAGTGTCTGGATTATCCCTTAATATAAGCAAAACAAGAGGTTTTAATATCGGCCAAATGGTACTTTTCCAACCAATTGCGATGAATGTAAATTGGGTAAGCTCTATGAAAATACTGGGTGTCCACCTTTTATATCCACATAACAAAGAACTGCAGAATAATATGAATATTGAATCTGCACTGGATAAAGCCCGCACAGTGGCAACCCACTGGGGAAAGAGAGATATTTCTCTGAAAGGTAGAATTATAATCGTCAACGTGTTAATTATTCCACTTTTTCTGTATGTTGCCAATCTCATAGTTGTTGAAGAAAGAATGATATGTGAGATTCTGAAATTAGTTGGCAAATTTTTATGGCGGGGCGGTAAGCAAAGAGTTGCTAAACATTATTTGAGCAGAGAAATCGAGGAAGGAGGATTAAAATTACATGATGTAAGAGCAAAACTAATATCTGGTAAATTAAAGTGGATTCAGAGAATAATAGCTGAACCTGATAGCAAATGGTGTGCCAGCTTAAGGAATACATTCGGAAACAACATAAAGGAAAGGTTAAAATGTAGAAAAATCCTAGTCATGAACGATTCTAATTTTTATAACGAAGTATTCTTGATATGGAATAGATTTTACAGCTCGTGTGAGCCCAAATGTAAGAAAAGTGTACTATGCGAGTTCATATGGTCAAATAGTTGGATCAACCTGGAAGATGCAATAAGTAATGTCAAGCTATGGAAAAGGAAGGGCATAAACAAAGTGGAAGACGTTTTAACAAATAATCGGGTCGAGAACAAAAATGAGTTTAAAAGTGATTTTGGTGTTAAAATTAACTATCTAGAAGAAATGAGCATAAAAGGTAAAAGCATAAACGGTGGATCTCTATAATAAAGGATGGAGAAATTGAAAATGATAAAGAAGAAATATTATGCTCGATTGGTGATAAACAAATAAACATTATTACTGCTCCCTTCAGAGAAATATACCTAGCTGTAAGAACAAAACTCAATCCTCAGGACGATAGAAATGCTGACTGGCTTGTACGTTTTTTACAAAAAGATATTGACATATCGAATATTGAATTTAATATATGGTATCGTGTACCTTTCCTCTGTACAAGGAATGTGAGATTACAGTCCTTCCAATATGGTGTCATTAATAAGCTAACTGTTTGCAATGTTCACTTAAATGTAAAGACGAAACCAAAGTATTCATCGCATACAGCCGATGACCGGAAGAGCTGGAAGTGCCCGGAGTTCGAGTGTCCAAGGCGACGTTGTCACCTTCATATAAAAGCGGGCGCATTGATGATGGAACATCATTCCTCCGCGAGTCACCGAGCAGTGCACATCGTCAGCAGATTTTGAATTCGGGCTTAATTTAAGCAAAATAACTGAACGATGTTGCGATTTTGCAACAGGTGTGAGATAAGACATAAGAAGCCTACTGGTAAAAAGTGTGTCCTTTGCATTGTAATATTCGGTTACAACAATGCATTGCTAAGGGTGTTTAATGTAATTAAGCACGAGGACTGCTGTGTAGTATTTTCAGAAGGATATTGTCAGAGCAGTGTCTATTTTTAGACCAGCAGATGGGAGCATCACTCAAGCGATCAACATTTGCAATTATTATTGGCAAATTTACGGTAATCTGCTAAGTTATCGAGTAAACAAACGTCCATCATTGATAAGAATCTGATGTGTGGGGAAGTTGCACTGTCCTGAAAAAGCGTAGAACTACAGTGGCACACCCTCAAAATAAGTGTAATTCGCCTTGGCTTTGTGCCCCCCTCACTTTGGTTAGATATACAGTGCAGCGCCGTAGGCCTAGCGCCAATGTGGGAAAGCTTGTGTAGCTTTTGTCTTAACCAATGGCTATATATATCACTAGCTATAACAAAGCATGAAAGTGTGGAAATGAATACACATTTCATTAACAAAATAGCAGTGTCTGGGAAACGATATGTACACCATAACTTTTAAAAAATAGGTTTTTCAAAACTATGTAACACATCACATATAATTATATGAGGAATTCTCCCAATCGGATATCCCAATCAATATATATGCTGCTATCACTTGCAGAATTAAGCCTATAGTTTATGGCAGGGTTATTATAGTGCGGGATTTCTCTCTGATGTGGAGGTGTGGAAGAAGGGATATTCCATTAGTCCCTGTCAATCAGTTCACATCCCCATAAAAAAAACAGCTGGGCTCGCCTCCCTCGACTCTATTTGGGGGAAGTTCCTCCTGTCTTACTTAGATTTAATCCTCTCCCCTCTAAGCCAGGTTATTATAGCACATATCAAGTAGGCAACGTTTAATGGCACTTAAAATCATAAAATGACACCTAAATGACCATAGGATATGGCATTTCTTCCCCTTCCATCTTCCTTCCCTATAAAGGAAAGGAGCTCTAAACTATAACAAATCCAACCAGCAGCCGTGGTGTAGTGGTTAAGACGTTGGCTTGTAAATGTGAAGGTTGGAAGCTCGAACATTGGTGGGCCTCACAGCTTTTTTTTCATACTCTTGTTGCAGGATCTGAGCTATGCTACCCTGAATTACACCTCTGCGGCTATGGCGGCATGCTCTACGGGACAAGTGTAAATTTATGGCGGAGTGAATTACACATTTGAAACATGTGCTGCCCGTCCCGCGCCATAGTTTTACTTGCGCAACGAGTACAGTGTGGAGTTGGTGTCAGCCATGTGTGTCACTATGGGAGCGCCCATACAATGTAGCAATATTATCTATGTGACATTGTCATCCCTGACATCATAGACAGACAAGGAATTACACATATTGACAGTACATTAACAACATATACTTTTCAATTTTCTGTAATTCCTTTATTTTACAACCAAATATTCCGAAATTTGCTATTATAAGAGAGTATAGAGGGTCAAAATATCTTCTTCTTACTGTCTTACTCATCATGGATAGTGAATAGATTTTACATCGTTGGATCGTTGGATTTGCAGTGAAAAATAAGGTAAAACATAGATTTGGAAACCGTCATGGCAGGTGTAACAATGGCGGACATTACTAAGCTAATATTATCAAGATATAGGGAGAGAAAAACGGGATTTACTCTTATATATTCATTTTGATAGAAAGGACAGGTATGGTATGTGTACGTGATGCGTCACCGGGTATATTGGTTACGTCGCCGAGCAACCACGCCCCCCTCATCGCACGCCGGACAACGGTGCAACGTCATAGTGGGAGCCCTTCCATGACCAAAACAAATATGTTCCTTCCCCTCACTTGCTCTCCTGCTCCCAAACTGACTGCACGCACCATTGAAATTTTTTATATTTCTTGGTAATTTGTTGGGTCGATTGTGTGGAATTATTCAAGATGGGCAGAGCAAAACAGTGTGAACCTTGTGGGCATGCCCACGAACCCCCGACTGGTCATTTGTGCAATAAGAGGTTAATTGCGGAGGTTACAGTGCTGGAAGGCGAGAAAAATGCTCACCAACAGTGTCACGGGCCTCGAAGGTATGGTCGGGAAGATCTTGTCGGCCGTTGAGGGTCTAGAGAAAAGATCCAATGAACAGACTGTGACTCCTGATCAATCTAAAGCTTCATTATCGGATTCTGAAATTAAAATCCGTGGTTCTAGACCTTCTCAACGTGATAGTGTGCATATGGATAGGTCCCCAAGCAGAGAGAGCTTGATCTATAATGTTGCCAGTCCTCGTCGAAGGAGCTTGTCGAGGAAGCGAGTGGGTCCATTTGATAGGGATCAGCACTTGGAGAAGGGTGAGAGCATTGAAACATTTGACAATTTGCTGTTGCTTTCCCTCCAGATGGTAGCTGAATGTATGTTAAATCTTTTCAATGTGCGTGTGGTTAACTAATTAGATGATTTCTTCCTATGTGCTAGTTCCCTATCCTCCTGTGCCCAGGCTTGTGACTCCCTCATCGCCTTGCTCCGCTTCTTGGGTTTCTATGTGGCATGGCACAAAGTGACCTCGCCGAACACCATATGCACCTATCTGGGCTTCGAGATTGACTCGTCAAAAATGACTTTGAGCCTACCTCAAGGGAAGCTGGAGAAGCTTAGAGTCATACTTCACAAAGTCCAGGATGCCAAGTATTATCTCCAAGAAGGATTTAGAACGCCTCTGTGGGTATCTCGCCCACTGTTCTTCAGTCTTCAAGGGCGGGCGTACCTTTTCCAGACGCCTATTCGACCTCTACAAAGTATTATCAGCCAAACGTTTGGCTAGATCTCCAATTTCAGAAGCGTTCAGGGATGACATCAGATGGTGGAATGCGTTCTGCAAAGTATTTAATGGTGTAGGATTGTTTGTCAGACCAGAATATGAGCTACCTATGGTGTCTGATGCCTCTAGCCGAGGTTTTGGTATTTTCTTAGGTGGTGATTGGATTGTGGGCCCCTTTCAACACCATGTTATACCTTGGGAAGACACTGCCTGCCAGCATTTAGCATCTGGCCCCTAAGAAAAATTAAAGCATGATAACATCAACGTCCAGGAGCTATACCCTGTTCTTCTGGGCGTGAAAAGGTGGAAAGACAAACTTAAAGGTCGTCATGTAAAGTGCTTCATTGACAATACTCAAGTTGTGGCAATGTTAACCAACGGCATCAGTTGCAGCAAAACATGCATGCAGTGGTTATATGAACTGTTCTGGATCACTTTTATATATGGAATTGAACTGTGCCCTTCTTACATTAATACCAAGAATAATGTGATTGCTGACTATTTGTCTCGTCTTCCTTATATGGATGAGACGTGTGATTTTTCTACTTTAAGAGAAGCTGGGTTGTGCTGTTTTTCGACATATATTTCCTCTCATTCATACAGGCTCGGAGGAATGGATGAAGAGGGTGGCTGTCCTACAAGCGAACTCAGTAGCTCCATCGACTCTAATTCAATGCCACTGCCAGTGGAAGGCGTTCACTGATTTCTACAAAATAACAATATACCTGAGAGGCCGGTATCAGTAGATGCCATGTGCATGTACGCCACCTTCTTGTCTACATTCATGAAGAGTTCATCTGTGTCTACTTACTGATGTGGCGTCGTCTTTGGCGCGAGATTACGCCTTATTGAATGTCCAGCCATGTCTCACCCATCTGTAAAGTGTGTTCTTTGCGGCATCAGCCGTTTACCAGGGTTGTCACCTACTCCTTCAGACCCCATTCTACCTGTTCACTTGTTACGGATGTCAAAACAAGTGGATTTCTCGTCAGTGCACCAGTGTGTCCTTTGGACTATGACTCTCTTCCTATTCAGATCACTTCTAAGAGTAGGACACATCGTCTCGTCCCCCCCCCCCCCCCACGTTCTTCATCGCAAGCACATTTCCCGTACTTCGAGGGGTTTGGTAGTGTCTGTCAACTCGTCCAAGACGTCTACTACTCCTTCCAACATCCCTATTGTGAAACTGAAAGACTGTGCCTTATGTGCTGTTTTTTGGCTCCAGAAGTATCTATTATCGGACAAGCTATCATCAGACTCACTGTTATTCTCTTCTCAAGCCAGGGCAAATCCCTCCTTCAGTTGTGTTGTGCAAAAGCCAAAATGTCAGGCAGGTGTTTTTTCTCCTCAATCCTTAAGAAGGGGAGGAGCGACATATATATGGCATCAGTTGGATTATCAATGTCAGACATCAAAGCAAGGGGAAATTTGCGTTCTTCTTGTGTCAATTCATACATATCCCCCTCTATGGAGACCAAGCTGAAAGTGGACTCATTTATATCGGATCAACTATCACAGCTGTGACTCTGGTTTGGCCTTCTTTGGTGTAATAAACTACCATTTATTGGTGGTCAAGGCCATCCCTTCTTCACTGTCATCATTTATAGTAATCATTGCAGCCTGCAGAATACCCAGATATTTTTTAATAATACCTCATATTGTATGAGGGTGATAAAGTTAACTATTGAAGCCATTTTATTTGTGTATGATTAATCATCTTTTCCTCAGAAAATGCGTCGGTGCCACCCACCGTTTGGCACCATTACTGAATGTCATCTGGTGCAGCAATAATCCCAGACTTATATTCATTGAATGTGTTTAGTAAACTCCTTTGGCAATGATTTTGATTTTAGAAAATGGAAGAGATATCATATAGAAATAACTTTGAAAAGAACAGTAATGAAAAACTATTTATTTTTCTAAATAAAATCTGTAGTGAACCGTAGATTTGTAGGGGTACGAGTTGAGGCTTTTGTGAAAGAATAACAATAGCAAAGATATATTTGTTAGCACCGGGTTTTATTACTCAAACACCAAGTCAAAGCAATACGGTAACAGCTTGATTTGAACAATCAATATTTTGAGGCACAAATAGATATTTGGAGGCACAAACCCATAGTTTCAAGCAAGGTCCAATCTCCTCACAAAGCAGGAAGGTGTCTTTATATACATATGAATGTTCGTATTGCATCTCCCTCTGCTGGGACTGGCCAGCATTGTGTGTCAAGTCCAGCTCTAGTAGTCCGTTGCTGCAGTATGGTGTTGGCGTGGTAGGCAATGGGGATGATATACAAATGTATTTTCCCCTAACCATACTTTATAATGCAATAATGCAAGCCACGCCCTATGGGCGGTAATGCAATAATGCAAGCCTCGCCTTATCATGAGAATGCATAAATGCAAGCCTCGCCCCTATTATGGGAATGCATAAATGCATGCCACGCCCCCTTATGGGAATGCATTTATTCCATGCCCAAATCAGAGTTATCTCACTTAATGATCTTGTCTTGCTTCTTGTCCTGCTTCTGGCTTTAAGATCACATGGATGATTGCCTTACCTGCTTTCCCATAACTCCCAAAGGACCACATGCCACTTAGCCCTAACACCTCTCTGGTTCAGCTCCATGGCTGTGTTATGTAACACCTCTGCCCTCCGAGTCTGTCTGATTATTGTATAACCTCCAATAAAAGTGCTAAATCAATAAGAGTCAGGATATTATATTCTTATACATTGCAATAATTGTCACTTGACCATGGGTTACATGTCACTGAAATCTGAAATTTATATTATTTATCACATCCTAAAACATTATGTTGTAAAACTTAATTTATCTTGTATTTAGAATGGACAAGAGAAACCCGGCCCTGAGAACCACAGCCACCTAGCTTTGGTCATTATGTTCAAACTCAAATTGTATTTGGGTCCGATGGTCAGAAAATATACAATCGGTAGCTCTACACGTTTGGTTAATTCGGCTAAATAAGGTTGGAAAATGTATACTAGTATATAGATATATCTTGGTACATTTGGTTTTGCGTTGCAAGAAGTCTGTTTGGCTATGTGGGATTTTATTTGAACGTCGATTCTGTTTTGAATTTGGGTTATTCGAGAGAATTGGTGAAGGTGAATTGCACATTTTCTGACTATCTGACCCATTTCGGGTAGCGGGGTATTAAACATAAATATCGATCACAACCAATATATTTAATGATATTTATCTCATTAACTCATTAAGGAAATAATGTACACCCGAAAAAACACTGTTTAATTGCACAAGTTATTTTGATGGGGTTTTGTACCTCGAGATGTTAGATTATAAGTAGAAAGCATTATACGAAAGTTGTGATCCTGAATAGTGCTGGAAATATACAGAATATTATTATTCAGCATCTTGGGTCACATTAGCCCTGAGATAAATCAACTAAATGGGATGGTATAAACAAGGAAGAAAAAAGCTTCACCAGCCATTGCACTATTACCGGTAACAGTAGCTGTTACTTGTTATTTGTTGTGGTCATGTCTATAGCTCCCGCCTCTTTAGAAGCAGGAGCAAGCAACTGAAGGTAACCGGAATGGGTGCCATTGGGACGTTACTTCTACCGCTACTTCTGCCGCTTCTCAGAAATGTGAGCAGACAACATTTTATTTTCACATGGAAATGAACGCATCAAGTAACATGAGGCCCTTGAGGGGTAACGTAGAGTGGTGGTAGTGGCCTGCTTCAGCCCCCACTACTTGTCGCTACTTCCCGCTGCTTCCTGCTACAAAGTAGTGGCCGCCTCAAATCAAATATGTTTGAGACAAGCGGGAGCACTCAACGCTTCGAAAATGCTCCAAAAGAAGCGGGAAGTACATGGCTTTGTAGGGAGGGCCAATAGCACCCATCCCCATTACTCTCCCACTACTGTTCCCGCTTCTTTAAGCAAGAAGCGTGAGCAGAAGCGGGAGAAGTAGTTTTTGTTTTGGACAAATTTCTTTATTCAGGAAGTTAACAAAATTACAGCAATCTCATCCTTAGATGATTTTCGTTGTACCCTGAAAATATGGACGTGTTTAGAAAATACATAGAGTTATAAGGAGTGAAGAAAGTAAATCATCGGGCTATTGCACTACAATTATACATATTATTACTAACAATCAATTATGACATAGGAATGAGAATAATGAAATGAGATGAAATCGATCCAGCCTATTAAATTTTTTGTTATTCTCAAAATATTACAAATCCGAAGGGTGTAAGAGGGTGTTGGTTTTATACAAACAGTAACGAGGGAATACAGGTATCTCTACATGCTGTGCAGGGCAGAGTAATATACATCACATACATCAATTTACACAGACCAAGCCTCGACCAACAGGGTTAGATAGACCTACAACAAGGGGTCACAAGTTATTTTTTATACAGAATAGTGTTTCACAGCAATAGCTTTTAAAGCTGGGTTCGACTGACCGGCTACTTCTCCCGCTTCTGCTCCCGCTTCTGCTCCCGCTTCTGCTCCCGCTTTTTGATTAAAGGACGTTGCGTATATTGTAAGTGAGGAGAAAAACTGGTTTAATGAAGTAAAAAGCATTCATATGTTGTAATCTACTAACTCCCCCCCCGGGCATAACCTCACATCCCAGTATCGCTTCTACATTACCTCAGACGAAGTAGGCATAATCACAGACCACGCGATGCTATATTCCAAAGAGACCTGGAAATTGAGATTCATGGAACCCGTATGCCGTATCACGAGGCCATGAGTAAACGGAGTGTTACCAAAACTAAAAGCTCGCACAGGAAAAACATTCTTAATGGGGAAAGTCAACATGTGCTTAATTTTGTCCAGGTATACCGGGTTCTGCGACAATCGGAAATCTTTCTTCTTTTTTTTTGTTTTTACAACTGACTTTATTTCTGATACCTGCCTTCGAGGCTTTTACAATTCTAAGCACAAAGTTAATAATATACAAACATAAGAAGAAAAACACAACAGCGAATCAATTTCATTTACGTACTTATTCATTCATATCCCACCTTTAACATGTTCGATTAAATTAAAAAGGAATCATGATTTCAAGTCGGTTAATAATTCTTATCATACATATCATTTTAAACTTTCAATATTTTCAATGAATATTTGTTCACATAGAGTCTGCGTACAATTGCTGAAAGAAAATAAAATAAATTCCAGTATTCTTTTCACATTTTTCTTATTCAATGTCATAAAAAACACTATACTTATGCCCTATGAGAAGTAATATTAAACCATATAGTATTACTATTTTCACAAATGGTGGTAGCGACTTGTCATGGATTTACAAAATCCTTAAGGCTAAAACCTGCCAACTTAGAATTCATACTTTCCTTTAACCTTCTTGATAGCGACCCCCTATTACTAGATTAATTACACCCTTAATCACCAGGAGAATGGGTTAGTTTGAAATCCCTATAATCCATATCAGCCAATGCCTAGGCGGGATCTGGCTTCCCATGTGTGAATAGAAAAGGAAGCATCACTGTTCATCTTGTTTTCTAGCTTTTTGAATTCCCCTTTGAATTTCTCTCCATATTTTACGTCGGCCAGTTAAATCTTTCTTGCTGGAGTGCTCGGTGCACATCTCTGCTCCATCTACCAACACTCACCCTTGTATATGCGAAATATAACATAAGATGAATGTGTGGGAAGAATAATAAGTAGATGTTTATGTCTTTTTAGCCCGAAAAATCAGATGAAAATAAAATTCTCAGAACAAATCTGCTAAGCCCCCGAAAAAGATTATTCCCGGAATAACGCCTCTGAATGAAAAGAATAACATTTTGTACTTACTGAAGTGTTGTTTGTCAAATGAGGGACCAATAAGTCAATAATCACATTATATATGTAAACGTTACATTTTGGCAGTGATTACGTAATCGTGGAAAAGAGGCGGGTAATGCTATTGCATGTTTGTGTAATGCAGTATTGCAAGAGGGAGCTAGATTGGGAATGAAATAAATCATCGTGTCTTGCTTGGGATGCTTCAGTGTACATTAGGAAGAGGGTTTTCATTAACATCACTAAACACTAGGCATTCGGAGTCAACATTTAGTCCATTTCTTTAAATAGTTATCATAGATAATTTCTCGATACATTGCATGGAACCTTTTACAAGAACTAACTATTGCTATAAAGCCTCTTGGGAAATAAATAATCTCAAAAGCGTGCGATAATATGTCTGAGGTTGAGCTTGTTTTAAATTGCTGTAATTTGCAGAATTACCCAATGAATGCGATAATAATAATTATGTTGAGCTAATTCATTATAGATTAGGAAGCCTGGAAGACATTCATAATTAGCAAACGGTATGAACACAGTTAAAATGAACTAGTGGGCAACTGGCATTGGATATATCTATGGAATATTTAATCAAGGAAATGCCTATCTTGAAATCTGGATACAAATTCATGCGTTTCTAAATTGACACAATTAAGGAACGCATTGTGAGCTAGATGTATGCTCTTCATCAAATATGTGCATCAGCAGTAAATCACATCTGCATCTATTTGTAAGTAGTATACGGAAATCATACACTGCCACACTATACCATTTCCATATACTACTTATATTTCATTTTGTGCGGAGGGACCTATACTGAAATGTTAATCTCAGGTATACTTGGAATGGCAGTATAAATAATTCAACAGATATTCCTCCTTAACGATTCTAAGTAATGTCTCTATTGGTACAATCACTGCCACGCCATTTAATGCCGTGGCAACAATGCTGAAGTGAAGTGGATCAGAGGGGTATTCCCCCGACTCCTCCAGGTTAATTGCAGCATCGATCGTAAACTATGCCTTGACGATTCATACGCAACTTTCATAAAACAAAATTGTCCTCTTTTAAGGAAATACTTCAATATAATAATGAAATGCAATCCGGTATTTTGTAATGGCTGTAGCCATTGGGACAAACAATGACCTTGTATATTTTAATATATAAAACAGTTTTTATCACAATGTATAGAGCGCTACTACTATGGCATCCCACTGATAATGAAGAAGAGCAGTATACACGTGACAATTAGTTCGGTATTTTTGTTCTCCATGCACGCCAGGTGATTGTGAAAATACGCTATTCTGTAGGCACGCCATACGGTCATTATCCGTAGAACCCACACCATTAAAACTGAAAGGATCCGTCGTTTGGAAGACTTTATAGAAGGAGTATTAATGGGTCATGCATGCAGAAGCTGCTGCTCCTTTCTTCCCCTATTACTATGTCAGGCAACGTGGAATGTGGCGTCATATCGACTATTTATCGATGTACTTATGAGTCCTTTCGCAATACTGATAAACAACAATATACACTCATAGCGCTGCAGCAATTATTCATTTCTGATGAGACCAAAGACCAGCAGGACTTGCGATATATATAATATAAGCGGTGTGTCACTCAACAGAACGGCAATGATCACAGTAATTAGCAATAACGGCGGAATTGCTCCTATTAAACATAGGAATGCCATCCCAGTCTACATTTGATGCGTGCTTCTATGATGATGGATGGACATACATACTATTTGCTAGTCGGTCGCTGGCCGCTATCAAAGATACAGATTTTCTCTTGAACCCCTACTAGCCTATAGGGTAAACCGTTCTGGGCTAGGACTTAGTCCTTCATTTGAGGAATTGCCATATATATGTGCGATGCTGCGGATGCCTGCAGTCCATAAAGCTTTTGAGTGCGGACGGGGTCACGTGCAATGTCGCAGGGTGAAACTATATGCAGTTCTCGCCTGAAGCATTTTCGTCCTGGAAAAGGGTGTGATATACATGTGTGATGTAAGAACTACATAGAGGACATAATGATTTTCCCGGCTACTTTCATAATGCCGAGAGCCATTTTTGAAAGTTATAAAGGTGCCACGTTGCATTTCTAACCTTTCCGGCACACGTATCCTATTTCATGTCAAAGTATTCATTCGTGAATTGATTCATTCACCAGCATCATATCACACTCGTGACAAATTGGGAGCTCATATAAAAAGTTGAAAGTGTCAGTAAGCTGCGTAGCCCCAGATGCGCGCACTGCCGCCTTAACGAATTATGGCACCGATTTGTACAAGGACCATCACATCATTTGGCATCGGTGAAGAGTCGGCCAACACATTTGGTCATCGCCCACTCGCCATCACCCCGAGCGTTTGGCCTTTTCAGTTGAGTAGCTCTCTCGCAACAAAGGACATGCCTTTCATGAATGAAAAGACTTTCGTCACGGGAAACATTTCCAACAATGACGCAAATTCGTCTGGGTTATCGGATGGCAGTGACCTTGCCTCCCATGATGATGCCACCTGGATTTTAACAAGTGCTTTCATTATTTTCACCATGCAGTCAGGTATGTACCCCGATTTCTAGAGTAAATTAATTCTCACGTCTGATCTACTACTAGTTTTGAAGTTATTTTAGAAGTTGTCGCTTGAGTTTAGAGCATTATAGAGGGAAGATGAAGGGGGATTATCAGTCATCGTTACCGGATCACTTAAATTAACCGTCACATTTTTCAGGAAGTCCATTGAACAATGCCCCTGACAAGTGGCAATAACACGTGCTTTTTCTATGTTTGACGTTTCTATGCCATGGCAGGTCGTTAATTTGTTATTATCTGTCACCTCGTATGATACAGGTTACATTTATTACTTATTTAGTGCGCATAGACGGTGCAAAGGGAAACAAGTAGTTGATCGCAAGTTAAATGTACATGGGACTTTTAATTATATATATATTGAACTCCTGCATGCCCATATTTGTCTAATTAATTAATATTTCCCGTTTTGGTATGATTTATTTTAATGGGGTAGACTCCATTAAAATAAATCATACCAAAACGGGTATATGTACATAGATAGTGTGTGTAGAATGAAAGGATATAGTAGAGCGAGAGGGAGAGCGAGAGCGAGAGAGAGAGAAAGAGAAAGAGGAGGAGGAGGAGAGAGGAGGAGAAGAAGAGGCAAGACACAAGTCGATTGCTCGTTTTGTCAGCGGTAAAAAATATCCTAACCAGCGAATGGAGTCCTGGAGACGCAGCACCAAGGTCATTTGCTGACATACATCTACATTCATTCTAATCTTAGAGAGCAACTACTATGAAATGATCATGAGATGATGGCCAAGAAACTAGCGAAAGCAGTTTTGGCATTCCGTTTTGGGTAGTTATAGAGACGAAAATTGGACTGAGATCCATTACCTGATAGCCCATGCTCTGGAATACTTATATAGATTGTGGAGGATGTCATTTTTCATGGGTTCGTTCCCTGTCTCACTTTATGTGGCATCTGTCACATATAGGAGATCTTCTCAAAAGGGGTAACGAGAGGGGATTTTTTATCGGACGTATAGCAAATCGGACGTACCGGTATAGCAAATAAATGGATAAAACACAGACAAACTGAGTATCATGCGAAATGTATACGAGACCGTAAAAGTGATCACTCCCAACGGGATTACTAGTGCTATTTTATGACGAAATTGACTTGCATATGACGATATTCCAAAATGATATAAATACATATGGATAGGTAGCGATTCAATAAATGCACAAATAACACAGTTATGGAATCACAGTGATCTTCCCGAGATAGCTTTTACCGGATATTGCCCTAGTGAAGGAAGTAAAAGGGGAAACCCTGTAGGGCTAATCCTATTAGGGTTTTACATCATAAATATCATTTATGATTGATTTAGTGGAGATGAAGCAGAAATTACCTCCGACACTGCACCCAAATAAAACAATACAATACAATGGCATGGGTCCTTGTCCATCTACAATATCGTCAACATATTTTTCTACGACTTCGAGGTCTGTTTGCGACTCGTAAAAATAAACAACGTATAATAATGAATCGTGAAATAGAGGATTTCTTGTGGCTTCAATAATGACATTTCAGGACAATTTCAAGGTAGATAGGCATTAAAATGCCGAGATGGTGCATCGGAGAACATCGCCCATAAGTGTAATTTACTATAACTTAGAAAATCTGGCTTTTATTACTTTCATTAAAGATAATGCTCGAAAATTACGAAACTTGTTTCAAAGTCCACAAAATAAATAAATGTGCAATGTATCAAATTCATAAAATATTATCTAACATTGAATACTGGTATATTTCGCTAGATAAATTTGACCTTTTTTCATTATTTTTGTATTTTTAGATGGGTAACTTTGTTATCAGTGCATCGCAGAGCATGTTTGTTATGCAAGGCAGAATATTCACATAGTGAATATATCCCTTCGTTTATTTTCCAAAAAAAATGATATATGTCGATATTTATTCAATGAAATAAATAACCATAACCATACGTATTCAGAATTAATTTTTGATGTCATTACGGCCACATTCTTAGAGTCAGAAATAATTCCAAACAAGTCAATATTGAAGCAGCGTAGAAAATCCATCGTGGATGCCAAGAGATCTACGATGTTGTAGAGGATGTCGTCAAATGTTATGCAGTGCAGACATAGCAGATGGCCGTCTACGACGTCGTAGAATCGATCCACGAGCTCGGAGATATGCAACGGGGGGCATGATGACATGGATGATCTGCAGTATGTATTTCATATTATACACCAAACCTAGCAATCTGTTTGTTATGAATATGTCAGATTAATGACCCATGGACACAACTCCCGGAAGAGCCCATCGGTTATTGATGTATGTACGACAATCTTCATTTCTCCATTCATTATTAAATTACTTTTAGTCTATTTAGTCTATTCATGATGATCTCTCAGCTATATCTTAAAGTATACCATTCGTGGGGTCGCGAATCCTGCCAGATCACCTAAATAGAAAAGTCAAAGGGAAGAAGATTAAATGAACCCGATCCTCTATGGATTGTTCACCAACCTGTAGATTTATTTGCGTGCGAGTGTGGGATTTGGCTGATTGTAATTCTAACATAATGCAAAGGAATAGACTTGGCGCAATACTGTTGCCTGTCTTATCACTGTAGTCCAGGAATCGTTTGGCTTGTTTCCAGCTGAACATCTCGTGCATGACTATTTGCCATTTGTTTATATATGCGAAAAGCTGGCCTTCTTGATTCACCAATGCGGAACTTGTGGTATATCTCGCGATTTGTTGACAGCGCTAATTTAAACTAATAGAAATGATGTTTATTTCCCTCTCTGACGTTAGAAGATCATGCTTACCCCTAGAAGTTGGTGAATAGCCTAATCGTAATTCTCTTTCCATCTTTGAAATGATATACATTTACATGTTACTTTCCATACTTGTAATGATTAACATGCAGCGGTTTGGTTAAAATTAGTTTGATGTATGATGGTACATTCAAACAGATTCATGTCACAGACATATGGGGTCGTTGCATAACAAATGTCCATCTACAATATCGTAGATATTTCTTTTCTACGACTATGAGGTCTGTTTCCGACTCGTAAAAATAAACAACAGGTGCATTGCATAATAGTGAATCGTGAAATAGAGGATTCCTCTTGGCTTCAAAAATGACATTAAAGGACAATTTCAAGGTAGAGAGGCATTAAAATGCCGAAATGGTGTATGGGAGAACATCATCCATAATTGTAAAAATATGGTAGAAAATTTCGAATCTATTTTGAAGTACAAAAAATAAATAAATGTGCAATGTATCAAATTCATAAAATATCAACTAACATTGAATAGTGGTATATTTGGAAAGATAAAGTTGAACTTTTTTCACTATTAAGATATTTTAAGATGGGTAAATGTGGTATCAGTGCATCGCAGAGCATGTTTGTTATGCAAGGCAGAATATTAACACAGTGAATATGCCATCATTTATCACCAAAATGATGTATGTCAATGCCCCCGTTGCATAACAATCTGCGAGGTCGTAGATTGATTCTACGACATCGTAGACAGCCATCTGCAATGAGTGTATTGCATAACTTTCTAAGACATCCTCTACGACATCGTACATCTCTTGGCATCCACGATCGATTTTCTACGCTGCGTCAATAGTGACATGATAAATGTTTTGGATCATTTCTTACTCTAAGAATGATCATAATTAGACTAAAAATCAAACCTGAATACTTATGATTATGTTTATTTATTTCATGGAAAAAATATTGACATACATCATTTTGGTGAAAAAATAAACAATGCTATGTTCACTGCATGAATATTCTGCCTTGCATAACAAAACATGCTCTGCGATGCACAGATATCACATTTACCCATCTTAAAATATATTAATAGTGAAAATATGTCAAATTTAGCTATCCAAATATGCCATTATTCAATGTTAAATGATATTTTATGAATTTGATACATTACACATTTATTTATTTTTTGAACTTCAAAATAGGTTTCGTAATTTTCTAGCATATTTTTAGGTGAAAGTAATAAAATCCAGATTTTTAAAATTATAATGAATTACAATTATGGATGATGTGTAACGATTCTATTATGAAGATTTCCATTGAGCTCCGGATAGCTCCGGATTGACCCGGACCCGGACCTCCGCCTCCGGGTAGTTCCTCCGGATCCCACTAGGATATTCATTGCAACCATTGATGATATTTGCAGTTTATATTATTTGTTTAATTTATCATTAATTAACTATTCATTTGATTTCATCCGGACTTTGACCATGATGTTCATTACATATTTCTATATTTATGTTCAACTTTGCATTTATGTGATTATTATATTTATTCCATTATTCCTGAATTATGTTGCAAACATAATGTTTCCTTGGTTTGAAAATTATTCATATCTCGATGTACCTGTTTATTTATCGGGTTGAGGAGCAAGGTCTTCAACCCAACACACAAGGAGGAATAAAGGGAACATATGAAAGAAGCATTTCACTCTTGATGTTTTATCTCGGATCCGCGCTTGGAACATAGAATATTTCAACCCTTGGTCCTTTGGAACTTTAATATAATCCGGCCACTATAGTTCTTTTCCTCCCATCTCCTGCTAACGATATTGGTAATATATTTATTCTCGCAGAAGTAAACCTATACGATCACGAAATATCATTATTTAATATCGATTAATGTTAAGCCGGAGCTGAAAGACAGACGTACATCGATGGCCACATAGACATTGGAAAGAACATAGGCAAGAATCGCAACACTGGTGCCGTGAGTGTGAGGGAAAAATACTTTTGTATTTCTTCCTAGAACACTGGATTGTCTGCTGGACATTGAAGTTTCAAGGGAATATACACAGTCTGCTTATTTTTCTCACTATCCGGACTCATCCGGACCTCCAGGATCCTCCGGATCTCATTGGATCTTGGTCTCCATTTGTCTTTGGAAGTGTCCGGAGCTGGAGATAGTCATTGGATATCGTCTGGATACATCTCAAATTAACACGGAATATTTAAACTTGGGTTTATTTTTATTTTTGGGCAGAGTGATATAAGACAACTTATGTTCACTGGTTAGACTCCTGGATGGTGTGGACACTGCTTCGCCTTGCTGTTGCTGTGGAGAGATTTTTGATTTTCTTCTCCTGAAGGGTTCAAACACGATTGGGCTGCTTTTTGTTTTTTTTTACTTAGTATATTTTTGTATTTCTTCCCAAATAAACTGACTTGGAGTCACAGGAAGGATTAAACATGGCTACTGATTTGACGAAGGAGATAATATCTGGCATAGAACTCAAGGACGTGGATCCTAAGATCAGGGATTACATCTTACAAGCAGCTAAAGACAAGGAAGATGTTGACAAGAGGTTGGCTTTGACAAGAAGCGAATTTAAAGATGTTGCTGGTGAACGTGATGCTGCCATAACTACGGTGGATCAGCTCCAGGAGGATCTTATTCGTAATAAGAATGCTTTGGATCAGGCTGCTTCTGATACGGATTTGCTGCATAAGGAGGTTACTTCGAAGGAAAAGGCCTTGAAGAGTATGAATACGGAACTGCTATTAGCTAAAGCTAATGTCGATGATGCAGTGAAAAACGTGGACTATTGGAAGAGTGAAGCTCGAGTTAATAAAGCTGAGTTAAACGAAACCAAAAGTTTGTTTAAAATGAAAGATGGGTCTGATGTGAGAGATACTGAATTTTGGAAATCATTGGATTCCAATCCTTTGTATGGCCATATTGGAACACGCGGCGGGAAAAAGGTTTCTTTTATGAAGAAATCACGAGGATCTCTGTCGTTGTTTGATGCTGTGGAAGTTGAGGAGGATGAAAATATTTGTCCGATCAAGATCAAGGATTCTTCCACAGATATATCTGTGAGTCATTGGTCAGAGAAGCCCAAATGCTCAATGCCTCCAGCCTTCGAAGGAAAGGATTGGTACCAATACCTTGTTCAATTCGAAAATATTAGCTTTGCTAATAATTGGTCGCAAGAAACAAGGATGAAAGTGCTTTTCTCCAAATGTAAAGGAGAGGCTGCAAGCGTTGTTAATGATTTTGACATCTCAGAAGGATCATATCAGGACTTAGTCACCGTATTATGTAGGATATATGGAGGAGGTACTCCTGAAGACCGAGAAAATACCTTCTATTCAAGAAAGCAAATTCCTGGTGAGGATCTAAATGCCTTTGCAGTTCATCTTAGATCTTTGATGATCTGGGCCTTTCCGGGTGAAAGACATAATTTTCATACTCGGCTGCTGATTCAGCAGTTCATTAAAGGCATGTTGGACAAAAAGATCGCATTGGAAGTTCATGCTCGTCAGCCTAAGTCATTATTCGATGCCCTGGACTTAGCAAATCGGTATAAAAGTGGAATAAAAACACTTTTTGGGGTTAATGCCAGCTCTGATGTGTTGACTACAGTTGCTGCTGTTTCTCATACAACTGTGACCGAGTTTGACGAATCAGATGAGGAAGAATATGGAATAAATGCTTTGGGAGAGAGAACAAAGTGGTCGGGCTACAGGAAAAGTGGACCCTGGAGGAATAAATCATCTCAGACTCCTTATTGCAAGTGGTGTGATACAGCCGGACACTCTACCTTTTCATGTAAGGGTTTCCTTGATGCTAAGAACAAATCCGGAATCTTGGATCAGAAATCTGGTAAAAGCATGGCTGGTCTTGAGGGAAACGACTAGTGGTTGTGTTGGACAAGGCCATCAACTCAACCACCCTATCTCAAAGTGGCTTTTCCGACCAGACAATTACAGCAATGAATAATTCTTCAGGACCTTCTTTCTTAGGGGAGGGTACAGCCCCTGAAGCTCCTGATTTATTACTGGTGACCAGGTCTGAAGAGAATATTTATTGTCTGCCTAACTTAAAAGGAGCGAGATGGTATGTACCTGCTACTTTTGGAAGAGATTTGTATCACCTATTAGTGGACACTGGAGCCTCCATCAGCTTGATCGATGAGGGGATATGTTCCTCTATGATCAACCCACCTTCATTGTTACCCACTTCGGATAAGGTCATTGCTGCTAATGGCAGTGATATAACCTTGTTAGGTGTTGCCAATTTCCACTTTGATCTTGGAGGAAAGTTGCATGTCTGGAGATTTTTCGTTGGACGTATCCATAGAGAATCCGGAATATTAGGCTTGGATTTCCAGATGGCAGTGGACATGGCGTTTAGAAGCAAAACTGGGGAGATTGATATAAATGGAAAGAAAACTTTTTGTGAATTTGTATCGAATAATGGAGCCCTGAGAGTTAAGGAAAGAACTAAAATTAAGAAGAATTCAGTGACGATGGTAGAAGCAATCTGGACTGGCCCTAGGAATGGCATGAGCAAATGTGATTTCCTTGTGGAACCTCCTATGTACATAGACAATGACAGAGGCTTAGTGAATTTTCCTACCATGATAGGATATAGAGAAGAGGAGGAGTTGTATGGGTTGCCTGTGATGAATATCACCAACCAGGCACAATTCATTGAAGAGGGTGAAATATTAGGCGTTGCTGAAGTGGTTTCTCAAATAGAGAACACTAGGAATGATGAGTCGATAGACATCGCTGGACCTGAAAATTCTACCTTGGAGGATGAGCGAATTACTGTATTGTTGGAAACAATTGCTCGTGATCCGGCAATGACCGAATATAATTTGCCTCAATACCTGGAACAGCTGGTTTCTCAGAGTGACATTACCACTGAGAGGGAGAAAGATTTGGTTAGATCTGACCTTCTGGAATTTTTCAATATATTCCAAAAACCTGGAGGAGACCTAGGCAGAACGGATAACGTAAAACATCACATAAACACTGGAGATTCGGAGCCTATCAAGCAGAGCTATCGCCGCTTACCCATAGGCAGGAGAAAAACAGTGGAGGAAGAGCTAGTAAAGATGTTAAATAAAGGAGTTATTTCGCCTAGTGATTCGCCATGGTCATCACCGATTGTTCTGGTCAAAAAGAAGGATAATTCCATTCGTTTCTGTGTGGATTATCGCAAAGTAAATGACATCACTAAGAAAGATGCGTTCCCCCTACCTAGAATCGACGAAAGTCTAGATGCTCTTGGAAAAAACATGTATTATTCTACCCTGGATCTCGAATCAGGCTATTGGCAAGTGGAATTGGATGAAGAATCGAAGGAAAAATCTGCATTCGTCACCCATATAGGCTTGTTTCGCTTCAATGTGATGGCATTTGGGCTATGCAATGCCCCAGCCACATTTGAACGCATGGTAGAAAGTATGTTACAAGGATTGCGCTGGACAAAATGTATGGTTTACTTAGATGATATAATTTCCTATGGAAGATCATTGGAAGAAGCCAGGAAGAATCTGAAATGTGTCTTTGAAAGAATACAGAAATTTGGTTTGATTTTGAAACCGAAGAAATGTGTACTTTTCAAACGCTCTGTTAGATTTCTAGGCAGAATAGTTAACAGCGAAGGGAGCAGACCAGATCCGGAGAAGATCGAGGCTATTACACACTGGCCACAGCCACAAAATATCAAAGATATTCGTTCCTTCTTGGGACTTGTAGGATATTACAGGGATTTTATTCCAGAATTTGCGGAGAAGGCTGAGCCTATGTTCCAACTGCTCAGGGATCATACGAAATTTGTATGGAATGAAGATCGGGAGAAATCGTTTTGTCTACTGAAAAGTGCATTGATTTCTGAGCCTATCCTAGGATATCCAACCGAGAATGATTTATTTATTCTCGATTCTGATGCCAGTAATTTTTCAATTGGCTCAATTTTGTCTCAAGTACAGGACGGAGAAGAAAAAGTTCTTTGTTATTTCTCCAAATCATTGGATTCTACTCAGAGGAATTATTGTACAACGCACAGGGAGCTGCTTGCGGTGATTAAATCCTTGAAAAAGTTCAAGCATTTCATCTGGGGCACAAGATTTATCATTCGTACGGATCATTCTTCATTGAGATGGGTCCTGAATTTCAAGGATGCTGATGGAATTTTAGTTCGGTGGCTGTCTATTCTAGCTTATTTTGATGTGGATCAATCTAAGATTTTCCACCGTCCAGGAAAATTTCATAGCAATGCCGATGCTCTTTCAAGAATGAGGAAGATCAGGAGATGTAAAAATCCTGGCTGTGTCACGTGCAGGAAGGACCCTTGCAAACCTATTGGTATGGTATCTTCTGTCGACGATATGACAAGCAAATGGGAGGAAAAGAAGGGATTTTTGCAGGAAGTTTTCCCTTGCTCAGAGGGTGAGATGGCGAAATATCAGGATGAAGACAGAGATATTGCCAAGATCAAGTCACTGGTTCGAAGTAAAGAGGAACTTTCCACTCAGGAGATTCGTGCAGAAACACGAGAGTTTAGAGTATTGTATGGTTTCCTCAGCAAGATGATAATACGCAATGGGATTCTATATGTGATATATCATGAAGAAGCCTCAGTTTCTGACATGACTATCGTTGGCCCGTTGAAGATACGGATGGCTATTTTCCGCATGTTACATGGTTCTCCTCAAGGTGGCCATTTTGGAAGAAAGAAGACCCTAGGAAAGGTGAAGCAGACATTTTTCTGGCCACTTATGTCTGAAGATATAGAGCGATGGTGTGCTTCTTGTGATATTTGCCAACGTGTGAAAGATTTCCCTAGAAAAGGGAAGAGACCGCTTCATAATGAAATTTCTGGCGCAAGATTTGATAGGATAGCTCTGGATATTGCTGTAAATTTACCTTTGACTCTCAGAGGTAACATATGCTTTATGGTGGTCCAGGACTATTATTCAAAATACATGGAGGCATTTCCTATGCCAAATTACCAAGCTGACACTTGTGCTACCCACCTTATGGAAGGCTGGATCTTGAAATTTGGAGCTCCATTGAATATTCATTCGGATAGGGGTGCCAACTTTACTTCTTCTTTATGGAGAGAGTTGTGCATATTGATGTCTATAAAGAAAACATTTACCAATTCTTATAGGCCTCAATCCGATGGATTAGCTGAAAGATCGATTAGGACTCTGAAGACAGCTTTGTCGGGCTTGGCAAATCTCCATAGAAATGACTGGGACCAGCTGATTCCTTATATTACCTATGCTTATAGGTGTAGTTTGCATGAATCAACCGGCTGTTCTCCAAATCTACTTACCTTTGGTGAGGAAATTTCAATGGTGCCTGCAGTCATTTATCGGAATTATGACGAAAATTTTGAAGCAAGGTGTCCAAATAACCAGGTGTTATACATCAGAGAACAACTCCTGAAGTCACATGAATTTGTAATGAAGAATTTAAAACGATCGGTGAAAGCACAGAAAAAGGTCTATGACAAGAATACATTGGTCAGAGAATATGCTCCTGGAGATTGGGTCTACAAATTTATCACAGTGAAAACTGGACGGCCACTGTGTGGAAGATGGGAGGGTCCCTTTCAAATAGTTGAAAAACTAAATGAATGGACCTATGTCATTGATAAAGGCACGAAGAAAATGGCGAAAATACATGTGGATTATCTGAAGCCCTGCCTAAAACCTGATAATGAAAGCAGAGATAATGATTTATCGCCAGAAAGTGCAAGGAGAACCAGAACGAGGGTGATTAAGGCTCCCACAAGATATGGCTTTCCCTGATTTTAAATGATCATTTTATTCAATATCTGGAGGAGGAATGTTGACTTAACATTAGATTTTATTCCCTGCCTTCGGGAGAGCCATATACACGTAAAGAAGCCTCTGGTGAACACAGGAGAGAGAAGATACGATTACATGGTGGATTTACGGCCATTTTGAAACCATGATTGGGTCTATTTCTACATGGAAATATTCCTTTTATTTTTAATAACAATTTCAAGCTAACCTAAGGTGTTAGATAGGCTTCTTTGGAGCATTTCTGTACAAAACAGTTTCTACGGCTCTTCCTCGAGCGTAGCCGGTAGAGCTACCAATCAGGAGACGGTCTCTTTCATCGGGGCCCGGGGAAAAGAGCCTGAGTTGTGTTTATTTCATATATAACGATGGGATATGAACTATATGGCTATTATTTAACATTTTCTGTTCAAATTCCTTGCCAAAGTCGATTCTCGATGATATTTTCTACATATTCCAACCTATCACCGATGGAAATAAACACCGCGCTAAGAAGTAAACAACGCGGAACGTTGCGTTGGCGAGCGCCATGGCGGACACCTCGTCATACAGAGCATCTACCATTGCCGGCAAGACGCTGGTGCCCTTGGATCGCTGCAATCTGGCGTTCTATTTATACCGAGAGAGTAGTATATGGAATCTAGGATTTTTCTCAGGAATTTGACCTTGGATATGTATTTATTTAACATAATGTTTTGTTTTCGAGGTAATAAAGAACTTGTCTCCGTATCTATTACCTAATATGGTTATGTAAGCGTGCGGACTGGATCCTCTCGCTGCTCACCTCGTGTATGTCCATATTTGGGCATGGAATCAGGGCGTGGCACGTGATTGGCACCCGCCAGTATATAAGGAGATAGCGTCTTGGCTAAGCTGGCTTTTGGATGTGTGATCTGATCTGTGCTGACACGCTGCCTTACCACTACCTCGGAGCTGACCCGGAGCTGTTGGAAGAATCCATTTGAGACGGTCCGGATCTCTGTTGCTTGTAGGAGAAGAAACTGAAGCTTGAAATATGCCATCTTCAAGCGAAGACGAGCAAGTTTACTCTCGCGAAGATAAGTTTCGGACAGAAAATTCTAAAATATTGAAGAATCATGGAGAAAAGGAGAAAAAGACATCTGATCGACGAAAGAAATCTCCGGAACATACAAAATCGGAGCAGACTCGGAGGGAGGAACGGCAGACGGCTCCGGGCGAATTTGCTGATAGAGTCAGGCCGGCTCTCCTGAGGATTAAGAAACCAGCCGATTTTGCTACTAATCGGTGTGTACCTGTAGTGAGTACAGACGAGGATTCGGAAACTGAAGATGTGATTTTCTTTGATGTGTCCCGCCGAGACTTGACTGACAAATATGAGCAATGGATCCGGGGCATATTGGAGAGAATGACGGATAAGACAAAAAGCAGAGAGCTGGAATCAATTGCTTTTAAAACTGATGTAAAGGACGGTGTTGTATGTCCTTACGACAGATGTGGTGGTCGGCGGTTGTGTTCCAAGTTGACTTGGCTTCGCCATCTGGAAGAGAACCATTTGCCAAAGAGGTGGCAGTACACATGTGGGATTAAGAATCCGCAAACTGGACAGATTTGCAAAAACAAGCAGTTACGTAGTGTCAGTCTCATCAGGCACTACATGTGGATGCACAATGCAAGCCAAAATCAGGGAGCAATGAGGTGCATCAATAATGCCGACCGACAGTGCAACCTTGTCGACAATCGTATGTATTCCTCTACCGACCCTCTACACGTGGGGCCGAGGAAACGGACAGCTCCTTGCTTGCTTGCATCGTCTGACTTGAAGAAGCAGGAGCAGGCCAGCTCGTGTGTAGCAAGTGGTAGTGACCAAAAGGTATCTGTGAATGCTATGGACTCTGTTGTGGCGCTTGTTAATTTTCATCAGATTGACAAAGATCTAGCCAAAGTGGATGAGCAAGGCTCTGAGGCAGTAAATTTGTTATCCGCTGCCCAAAAATCTTTAGTGGAGGCTCACAGCTCCTTCGCGATGGCATTAAAAAGTTTGCATAAAGACTACGATGCTATGGGACACTTTGCCAGTGAAAAAGCCAAGTGGGGAGAAGATCGTGAAAGATTGCTGAACGAGATTTGTGATCTTAAGATCAAGTCGGAGATTTCGAGCCATTCGCAAGATATTCTCGAAGATGAGTTGCGATCCACTCGTGACTCGTTGAAGCAGCTGGATAAGCAATTGGTTTCTAGTATTGAATCGGAGGCAAAGATGAAAGATGAGATAGAAGGTTACAAGACTCTCTGTGCTCATTATGAAGAGAGATTATCGGAGGTAAAGACCAATGCCTCTCCTGAAATAGTGGATTCTGCTGAAAAGATAAAAGAGGATCCCCCGGCTCTGATTCCAGGCCTTTCGCTTGAACAGTCGATGGCCATTCGAGCAATCATTAATGCATAGACATTATTAACTTTTGAGTGATATTATTGCCTCGTCTGTGATGTACATATTATGAATCTTTATTCATATCTGGTTCGTAACTTTTTTATGTTCAAGAAATGTTAAACGTTGGTGCTTACCCCAAGGATTTTTTTTTTTATGGAAAACTACTGTATATTTGTATATTTGAATCGTTATTTGTTGAGTTTACATGTTCATAAAATTTCTCCAGTCATTGAATATGTTCATCTCCTTTTGCAATTTTATTTCCCTTGGTTGGGGAGGAGTGTAACGATTCTATTATGAAGATTTCCATTGAGCTCCGGATAGCTCCGGATTGACCCGGACCCGGACCTCCGCCTCCGGGTAGTTCCTCCGGATCCCACTAGGATATTCATTGCAACCATTGATGATATTTGCAGTTTATATTATTTGTTTAATTTATCATTAATTAACTATTCATTTGATTTCATCCGGACTTTGACCATGATGTTCATTACATATTTCTATATTTATGTTCAACTTTGCATTTATGTGATTATTATATTTATTCCATTATTCCTGAATTATGTTGCAAACATAATGTTTCCTTGGTTTGAAAATTATTCATATCTCGATGTACCTGTTTATTTATCGGGTTGAGGAGCAAGGTCTTCAACCCAACACACAAGGAGGAATAAAGGGAACATATGAAAGAAGCATTTCACTCTTGATGTTTTATCTCGGATCCGCGCTTGGAACATAGAATATTTCAACCCTTGGTCCTTTGGAACTTTAATATAATCCGGCCACTATAGTTCCTTTCCTCCCATCTCCTGCTAACGATATTGGTAATATATTTATTCTCGCAGAAGTAAACCTATACGATCACGAAATATCATTATTTAATATCGATTAATGTTAAGCCGGAGCTGAAAGACAGACGTACATCGATGGCCACATAGACATTGGAAAGAACATAGGCAAGAATCGCAACAGATGTTCTCCCATACACCATTTCGGCGTTTTAATATCTCTCTACCTTTAAATTGTCTTTTAATCTCATTTTTAAGCCATGAGGAGTCCTCCAATTCACGATTCCCTATTATGCAATGCACCTGTCATTTATTTTTACGAGTCGCAAACAGACGTCGTAGTCGTAGAAAAAAATTTCTACGACATCGTAGATAGACATTTGTTATGCAATGACCCCAATATTTTTTCAATGAAATAAATAACCATAACCATAAGTATTCAGGTTTGATTTTTGGTCTCATTCCGGCCATTATTACAGGAAGAAATATTTGAAAACATTTCACATGTCAGTATTGACGCAGCATAGAAAATCAATCGTATATGCCAAGACATGTACAATGTCGTAGAAGATGTCATAGAAAGTTATGCAATTTCAATTGTTGTAAATTAATTATCAGGACCAGATGATCTTTATAGTTATACATGGGTTGATGGAGGGCTGATACGGAATGCGTTATATACATTAAGTAAAAATGAAATGAATAATTCTTTTTCTTTATCGAAGCGACTATTATTAGATGTCATTATTTATCTTAATTTTCAGGAAAACTAGGGACATATTGCATGGGCAGCAAGGGATATATATATATATATATATCCATAATTTTTATCTTAAATAGGACATTTGCTATAATATATGCACAATATGGTAGCATATAGGTCTTCATCTTTCCCATCCCAAGGGTTTCTGAAATCAGCATAATGCACGCAGAGAATACATTTACAAAGGCTACTTTTGTCTGGCAATATGTAAGTCACCTGCTTAACATGCGTACCAATGAAAACCAACATCGCCTTTGAGGCAAGAATTGAGGCTCTCGGATGTAATTCAACTATGATGAAAACAAACAGAAGCTAATAGTTCTGACATTTTAAAAGAGATCGTGTCCAGGTCACGTAATCCTTTCTACCTTTTACAATAATTCTTTTCTTCAATATGAAACTTCTTGATCATAAAAATATGTGATGGATGATCTCCAAAAGAGTTCTTTTGGTCAAGAGGCGCAAAAAGAAGAATACATTGCAATCTTAACCAACCCTGCTTGCTCATTGATGGACCCGACATTCTCTCTCTTCTGAGTTTGATTTTCTTTGATTTGCGTACTTCACGTAACACCTCTCTTTCCATCTTTGAAATGATATAAATTTACATGTCACTTTCCATACTTGTAATGATTAACATGCAGCGGGTTGGTTAAAATTAGTTTGATGTATGATGGTCTAGGCTTTGCTAAAGAAACGCCTTGCAATAGGAAGAAGTGAACGCTAACTTCTGAATAATACCAGTCATGCTCTGGTATGTCTAGGAATGAGGTCTTGGATATTTACAATTCCAGTGTAGTTTTCTAAGTGACTGAACATGTAAACAATGATTTAGTTAACCTCTATAATCACATACAAATTAAGTGCGATAATGTACATTGTCGTCCTTCTGCGTTATTAAATGTTCACATGTAATAAAGTCAGATCGTCCAATTCTTATTTTTGTATATACATGCACATATTATTATATCTTATCATGTATAGATAAACTATGACAGAAGGTTGTGGCCACAAGGGAAATTGATTATGAGAAATGGGATTTTCTTGCAAACCGAGTAACAGTTTCGTGCACCTTAACGCAATTATCTTCAGCATAATTAGTTCCAATAGGAAATTACCATGGCAAGCAAGAAGTGTTAATATGATACTTTTCTAAGGTCTGAAGCACCCTATGTGGGTTCTCTAATGTCAAGTCCCATACAGCATACATGAAGGCTCTTCCATTTCTACTTCCACTTCCTTCCGTCTGTCACCTTACCGTGCATGCATGTATTTATTACTTCGCTCCTCCATTTCTCCTACTGGCTGCACATACATTGCCCTCTTTCCTTTTCCCTCACCGCTCTCAGCATCTAAGCACTGTCTCCTGCACTCCATCTCATCTAACATGTTAGTCACGAATTCAGGATCATCCAGCAGGGTTTGTGTGCATGCATATTACATTAACACAAACGAAGGACGCTGCTCCTTATGTGGAGAGTTTATTTTATACCACCTAGGCTAATGAACCCCCATTGGCTGAATACAAATGTAGGCCAAAAGCCTCGATCTATTATCATGCTTAGAACACAATTAGGTAAATACGTTAAATTCAATTAAAGTAGGTAAATCTTGGGTTATATAAGTGGGATTGTAATAAAGAATAAATTATAAATAATGGCCTGTCAGAAGCTCCTTGAAGAGTACAGTATTCATATAACTATAAATGCTCGGAGTGATTGCAACACCGCCAAAAGGGACATCATGATGGAAGTGGGAACCAGAGGATTTGATCAGTGAGTGAGTACGTTTTTCCTCTTCCCTGTGGCGTATCCCTGGCTGAATGGTGGTGCAGGAAATCACTATTCCTAAGAGCACATGTGAGCCGATGCTGTCAACGCCTCCCAGGCTATTACTACACATTCTGACCAGTGCTTCGTCCCGCAGATGATGAGGACCTGGCGATTGAAAAGCACCATTCGCACGTTTCCTGGGCCCTAAGCCATATATATATATAGATGATCCTTGCATTCTCAACTGTGAAAATGCCTAAAATATTATTATTATTATAGAATTTTTATTTCTCATCATCAATAGTGCAGTTACATAAAGGAGAAAAAGGGAATATATATAGTATACAATATGTTATCTGTCAGCACACCTTATTGGCATGTTGGTCTTCCCAGATTTCCGGACAATTTAGAAAATGAATATGACATTTGTTTTAAACAACTGTTTCGAGACATTTGCAGAATAATATATGCTTGATATTACATTTGTAGTACCTATAAGTATGAGATTTACAATACCATTTGTTGGTTTTCTATTGGAAGAAGATTTTACATGTTGATATCGGATAGAGTATATAACAGAATTTATATCTAGTAACATTTTTGTAAGTTTCGTTGGAAAATTTTTGTACATTATAGATTAACTTATATGCGATTTTTACACACTAGTACAGTATAGGCCAGAACCGGGATTTTCTGGCCCTGTAGGGCCGTTTATGTAATACCATCGGCGAATGGTATTATGTATAACAGGGCATTACAGCACCACGGCCGAGTGCACTGTCACACCTAACCAAAACCATATGTTTCATCATTGAGCCTCTCTCTCCCTTGTATAAGAATCCACCCACTCACAGTCACATCACAAATACAAAGCTTTAGTATCTTTCCTCATAGTCGTCACACATTGATGAAATAAAGATGAGAATAGTTCTTATGGCTAGGAGAATACTTCCAAAAAATATTTAGTTAGTATATTTCACAATTTAAAAAAAGTTTAAAGATGAGTGGACCACCTGCTGATTGATACTGACACCACTTGCAGATGGGTACTAATTGATATATATTTATGTTAGGGATTAGAGTCAAGGAACCCTTCGCCGTACAGATATGCCCATCCCGGATGGAGCCAGAACTGTGGATATAATGAATAAGTTTTTTGCAGAGATAGGCCCTCAGCTTGCTGATTCAATCCTCGACCCTAACCAATCTGACATAGACTTAACTTCGTCCACCAGTAACCATGGTGAAGAAAGCAGCAGAACAAACCAGGTGCCCCCATTCTTCTCCTTCTCTCTCGTCTCCCAGGCTCAGGTGATCAAACACATACATAAGTCAAGCAGTAGAAAAGCCTCGGGGATCCCACATGTCCCAACCAATGTTCTAAAGCTGATTATGCTAACCCTATCTAGCCAATTAACATATATTTGTATACTATCAATCCACACTAATAAAGTACCAAAGGAATTCAAGGAAGGCATGATAATCCCATTATTTAAGGGGGGCAAACAAACAGAATGCACAAATTATAGACCGATCAGTGTAATAAAATATCCAGCCAAAATTCTAGAAAAAGTAGTCCATGAGCAGCTTTACTCTTACCTAGAAGACCACAACTTTTTATATGAATACCAATTCGGGTTTAGGGCCAACAAATCCACCCAGCAAGCCCACCACAGAATATGGAAGCTGTGTATGGTGGCCTGGACTCCGGAAAGACCACCACAATGGCCTTCCTGGACTTCAAAAAGGCCTTTGACACGGTAAACCACAACATACTTATAGAGAAACTGGGGAACATCGGCCTTACTGAATCAGCTCTTGATTGGTTTAAGAACTATCTCTCAGACAGAGAGCAAAAAGTCAACATAAATGGGTACACTTCACAATCCAGACCAGTAACGTGTGGGGTCCCACAGGGTACAACCCTGGGTCCATTAATGTTCTTGATCTACATCAATGACCTACAAAGGGTTGTTAGGAACTGTGATATTCAATACTTTGCTGACAACACTATTTTGTACATAACCGGAGACAGTACTCTGGCAAAC
This sequence comes from Sthenelais limicola, assembly GCA_942159475.1. Taxonomy (NCBI): domain Eukaryota; kingdom Metazoa; phylum Annelida; class Polychaeta; order Phyllodocida; family Sigalionidae; genus Sthenelais; species Sthenelais limicola. The sequence continues at coordinate 105,388,219 of OW804096.1, read as the reverse complement.
TATGGGAAAATCCAATCAGACTTGACCAGGGTCCATGCCTGGTGTAAGGTCAACAAAATATCATTGAACATAAAAAAGAGTCAAGTAATGTCCATAGAAAACAAGAGACGCAGAGATTCTCAACTCTCCATTCCAGACATAATAATCAACAATGAAAAACTAGAGAAAACACACTCCTACACATACCTAGGAGTGGATATCAATGACACACTCTCATTCAAAAACTATATAGAATGAAGAATTGCACAGGCAAAATCGAGGATAAAAGCCTTAAGCAAAATATCAAGGGCCCTCTCTAAATCAACAATTATAACACTCTATAAGATGACCATTAGACCTATCCTGGAATATGGAGCCCATTGAATATTGATGGGTAATTATGTATAAAACATTATATGGATATATATGAGCAATTCTACCAAAAGTGCATCATTTGGGTTGAAAAACAACAGCTCCTCCAGAAGCTAAAATATTTATCTGAGATTATTTTCGTTGGTATTTTCGGATCCAGGGGAAAAAAGTCGCCTATAATAGGGGGAAGTATCCTACAAAGTTTTTTATTTGTTTTAAACGTGAGGCCAAGAAAATGCTTATTTTTCTGCCATAATCACTCATAAAAATGCAGTTTTTCCTATCAGAATCACAGTTTAAGAAATGCAGCCAGTATTTTTTGGAGAAAAATTTATAAATATTCTCGATATAATGGGTTTTATGGGCATAACGGGCCTGAGAGACAATGATTACTCTGAAATAATATGTTTTTATGGATAAAAAATCAATATTTTCAACTTTTCAATTCATTTCTTGATGTTATTATGTAAAGTTGATTATGGGGTAGCCCCTGTCGCCCTAACGGGGGTCTAAATTCTCTTTTGAACATATAGACCTAGAAAACTAAAATTGTAACCCCACCTTACCACCATTACTATATCATTGTTTATGATTAGTACATCCATTATATTCATTGAAAAATCTCCAGCTAATTCTTTCCTGCTAAATAATGGGATTAGAATTCTGAAAAAAGTTTTGGGGAATATTAACGTCGCCGTAACGGGGGTCTAGGTTTCAGCAATAAATAAATTAATATTAGCATAAATTATTTTCTATAAGCATTATAATGTGTAAGAAACTCAAGGGAAAAGAAATAAATACAAAAATAATTTCTGTCATACCTGAGATGGTAGTAACAAGCAAAAACAGTATGTCACCGTAACGGGGTCTAGAGGGTGCCCATGTCGCCGTAACGGGGGTCTAGAGGGGGCGGGGGTCTAGAGGGGGGTGAAAACTATTTTTTCTGATTTTTTTCCTTACTAATTTTGCCTCTAAATACTTAGACATAACTTATATTGACCTTTATAAACAACCAAAACAAGTATCCAAGCCAATTTAACAGGTACACAAGGGGAAACACTCTTATTAATATTTTTGTATATATTCTAATTATAAATATAATGGGTTATATGTGTATAATGGGCCAGAGGGTCAATGACCTGTGACCTAGGCCCTGCCATTTCGATTACCATTACTGAATGGTTATTTTGCTGTAACTTTCCTTTTAGTTAGAATATTTTCACAAACTAAAGAGCGTTATGACCCTTATATCAAGACCTATTATATATGAACTAATTTAAAACATTATGCTTACATTTTTATTATTTATTTCTAATTTAATCCTAATTCATATAGAAATCTGGACCGTTCCCCTTTGCCCTTACTATTAGAATAAAGGCCACTGTGTCTCCCAAGCCGCCCTGACCACAATATTCATGATTAACGTTCCCATTTTCGTCTATTATTAGTAGCATTATATCTAGTTTATATATGAGAAAAAGTAGATTAATGGAAGCAATTAAAAAAAATATGAATTTTCAGCCCTGGATGGCCAAATGATGCATTTTTGGTGGAATTGCTCATATGTTGTTTCTCTTGCCTTTCCCATCACCATGCCAACCCACCCGCTGTCCCTGTCACATAGAATGAGAGCATCTACATGACCCAGAGAAAAAAAAGACTGCCTGACCGAGGCTCAAACTCGCAATCTTCCACTCTTTGTGCCAGTGACTTACCACTGAGCTATGAACCTTGGGTGGAGCAGTGAGGGTGAACATTGCTAGTGTAGGCTAGTGGTATGAGAGGGGCCAACACATGGCAGAGGAAGGAAAACATTCATTACTCCTTTATTAATACTATGATGACTGTGTTACTTTAAAACATCGATCTAGTGGCAACGGAAATGACTAGATATATCAGATCCCTGTAAAAAGGTGTTTGTGTGCCGTTTTGAGCATACATGTGTCCTTTCTCTGAAATAAGAGAGACTGGGGCGACACCTGCAGGGAATTGGTTGGAACCTGTGGTAGGCTACCTTTGGTAGCCACAACTGAGTCGCGCCACGTCAAGCTTGACAGGCTGTAAATTGCAATATTAGGACATACTATATAGATAATTTATATAATAAAATTAGATGGGATAGGTGGACGTGTCTCAATAAATACAACTCCGGGGGGACATTTTGGGCTTTGTTTTATTGTGGTGATGTTACATTGCCTGACATGTTTCGACTAACAGTATAGTCTTCATCAGAGGATGGGATTAGGAGGGTTGGCACTACCCCTGAGGTGCAGATTAGAGCAACATAGTGTTACTCATAGTGACGTCATAATACTAAATTAGCAATAATGGGTTCAGCAATTAGTTTCGTAAATAATATATATATATATAGTTTTATTTCAAAGTACATGTACATCGAAATCAGAGTACAATATCTGCAACCTGCAGATCTTCCAATTGATCCTCATAGCGTACTCGGACTTTAAAATATGGTATCTAGCTACAATGTAAACAATTTTGTATATGAGGTACACAGTGAGGATTTTGCCTCTTCCCAATCAGTTCCATTCTGATTGGGTTTACATTATTTACACGAGTGATCGTGGCAGCTCCGCTTTATATACGGTCTGGTCTAAAGTAACCAAGTATGTGAGCCATAGTTTAGTACAGGACTCATGGTTTCATACTTGTTTTCTATTCCCCCCCCCCCACCCCCCTTCCCTCTTGGCTCAGCTCTGGGTTACATTTGGCTTTTTTTCTACCCCATCCCATGTCTCCTGGAGGTAGACTGTTCTCATGAGTACGGAAGTCTTTTCTAGTTAATGATTAATGGTTTAGATCTGTTTCTGTTAATGATTTTTATTCTGTTTTTATGTAAATTTTTACATTATAATTTCCAGAGCGGTTTATGCGGCAAAACAATAGTCAGGTATAGCAGTATGAATAACAAATTTTTTACATCATAGACGTATTCATCAATAATTAATGCTATATAGGAGTCTCAAAACATGTTCTTGGGTCTTCTCGTATACCCTTTCTGTATCATAGCCTCAAGCATGGTGTTTCCTATGTCAACGTCGACTGAATCGACTAAGGTATGTAGGTTGAACAAAAGTCCCCTGACTGGGAGGTTTCTCCTGACCTCTGTATGGCGAATTATTTGGGAAGGAAAATACTCCGGCACTGGGGCTGCGCGGGCTGTTACAAATGGTGGTTTGTTGGCATGTTCTGTTTCTGGCATCTAAGGGCGACTTGTGGGCGGGGGTGTCTTGTATCGATGTCTTGGTACTTGGTTCTTGGTTGGGGCCACACTAATGGGAATCAGTTTGTATGGTTTGAGTGGTCCATCCGGTTTTGGTACTGCTGGGGGAGGAGATGGGGTTAATTCCCCGTCCTCGTTCTATTGGTCTGGCCTGTCCTCTGAGTCAGTGTCGCTCATGGCTAGGTCCTCCGTTAGGATGTCCAATAGGGTTGGGGCTCTTTTCTTTCAGTGGATCTTGCTCACTGAGCTTTTCTAGTGGTTGGCATGGTGGTGGTGGTGCTACAGTAAATGGGGCCTGTTTCGTGGGGGTGGGTGGTGTATCTGTCAAGTCAATCATTTCGGTAGGTTTCACAGCACATACGTTTTCTTTTTTTTCTTGATGGAAGCTAGTCTGTTTTTCAGCATAGTGTTCACTGGGTGTTCTCTCCTGGGTTTCTTTTTCACAGTTGGGTCTGCCCCTTCGGCAAACTGTTCGAGAGGTAAGATAGTTGTCTTTCTCTTAATGGGTTGGGCCCTCTTGATCCGGTCACTAAGTTTGGCTAGTTTATCATCTGATGTACTAGTGTCCACTTTCTCTTCCCCTTGCGGAGGGGAGGGGGTGGGGGTGTTTAGATTGCCCTGACGCTCCATCAGTGGTGGCATCTTCGTAGATCCCTCTATGGTAATTTATATAATATATATCTCAGTGGGGAGTCCCAGTCAGTTCACTATATATGTGGGAGTCAAATTGATATTCTGATATTCTGAAATTTTGTTTTGTTTCTTCCTTTTCTTCCTCTCTTTTCTCTCTTCTCCTGCGTTCTTTAATTGAGCCTAAGATATATTTTATTGTTTATTGTTTTAATCATAAAATCAGGTTAAGGACGAACTGGTCTGAATGAAAAAAAATGAAATGAATAGAAGAGGAAGATGTGAAGAAGCACATATTAATTAAGTTATGAATTGGCTAGGTGGGAACGGCTTGAAAGTACTGAACTGCAACATAATTGCAAAATGGAGTGTATTAATTAAGACATCTTTAAGACAAATCAGAGTACTAAAAACCTATAGCTATGTTTTGCCCTCCAAAGATTTTGAATAATAATATGAATAGAAACATTATTTAGGTTTTATTATACATGCATTGCTCTGAAAACAACGTATCTAGAGTGAGTTATGTATAGTGCTTATTTCACTAGTGAGTTATGTGGGATAGTCATGGCAACCACTCTGCTTTTTTATCGGCAGATTTACAGTAATCTGCCAATTATGGCATTGGGTAGACAAACATCCATCATTGATTAGAATCTGATCTCTGGGGAGCTTGCACTTTTGGTGTTAATCACAGATAAATCATGAGCAGAAGTGTGTGGCTTAAGATCAAATCTCTGATAATCTCACTAACAATCTTGTCTTGCTTCTGGCTTTAAGATCATATGTCTGATTATCTCATTAGGGATCTGCTGTTGCTTCTTTCCCATAACTCCCCATGTGATCACATGCCACTTACCTCTCTGCTCCAGCTCCATGGCTGTGTTATGTATGTTATGTCTGTCTGATTACCGTATAACCTCCAATAAAAGTGCAACATCAATAAGAGTCAGGATATTATATTCTTATACATGACAATAAATGTCACTTGACAACTCTTACATGTAACCAAAATCTGCCAACGTTACCCTTGGAAACAGAAATTAATTGAATTAAGGTGACACAAGTTGTGAATACTACAAAACAGTAATAGAATATAGTTTTGGTGTACTTCCACTAAAATCAACAGCAATAGAATAATAAATTATCAACTGCTTATTGTTTTTACTAAGATTACCTCTAAATTCAAATTTATGACTCAATTTTTTCTATTTTTCATGATTGAAAGCATAATAAATCTCTTAAGTAACTCATTGGTTTCAGCCGCTTGAAATATTGCACTTATGCAATATTCACATGTCCTCTTTCAACTAACACGTTAGTTAAACTGTATTAAAGTTGATTTTCAGGCCTTAAACTTGGGGAAAACGCATTGATTGCCATGACTACCACAATAACACATAAATATAGTATCATATTTTATATACATTATATATGTGGTGGGTACTTGTTGAAATACCATTGTAAAAGCTTACCTGACCGTATTTGATGCCTGCAAGTTTATACACTGTATTACGTATATACACTGTATTACTGACCGCAGTCATTCCACTTCGATACAACTGTCATTGGCTGGCAGCAGAGGTGCCAGTCACTGAATGTCAGAAGTACATAGCTGACCGTGGGTCAGTACTGACCAACGGCCACCCTAACCGCTGAAAAGTGACAGAAAGGCACTTTATGGTCTTTATCCAGGACCACACCAGGAAAGTGCAAAAATTTAAGTTTAACTAAAAATTTAAACAAACCAAGTTCATAACATAGTACAACAGGTAAACAAAAACAGGCCAGGCCTGATATGACCGTCATATCAGCCATAGCACTGATCAACACTTTCAGTGCTAAGTCTATGATGAAGAATATTGACAGCATTCAAAGATGAAATAAAACTAGAAAATTGGTTTCACATCATATTATACTTTAAGGTAAATCTGCGTTATTGATGAATGTCCCAAATCACTGGAAGAATCTTGCCACCTGGTTGGCGGTCCTAGGAGTCCCTTAATAATCATAACATTATCATAACATAATATTTCAGAAAATCTCAGATAAGTCTTTTAGCCTCTAGATGAGCTGGGCTAGCATATTCCTCGCTGGGTTGAATATCTTCATTATTTAACTTCATACCTACTAGTAATATGAACAAACATTTATATTACAGCTGAATTTACCTAGTATGATTACCTTGTTTATGAGTAAAACCTATTTTCATCCAACATTCAATATACTCACCAAATAAATGATGTTGTGCGACTGGTAGTGATCAAATTTTATGGTCTGTTGCCCAGTTGTTATTATGTTTGGCCACCTCACTGTCTGGCAATCTTTTCATCATCATGAGCATAATTTTTGGTCTGTTTGGAATGGTTCCACTGGCTTGGAAATGCAGCTTAAACTGAAGTAACAATTGTTAATTTAATTAGATTTTGATTATAGATATTTTAATCCATAACCAGGTTTTCTATGTATAAATGCAGAGTTAAAGGTAAAATTAAAACCTTAGATACAATGATGATTCCTGTCAAAAGTTGTATTTATTACAACTGCTGCATGGTACCTATAATTATGGGGTCTATAGATGTTAGGGCCCAACAACGCTAGGTCACACTTTCGCTTATTTTCAGATGTTAGGGCCCACCCACCTTCAGACACTAGGGCCCAAACATCGGACACTAGGGCCCACTTTCACATATTTTCAGTAATATTTTCAGACATTAGGGCCCACCCATCCTCAGACGTTAGGGCCCACCCACCTTCAGAAACTATCAAATACGTACTCTATGATACTCTGTGATATTTTGTTGGCCTTGTAAATAAATAAAATATAAATTAAATGAATCAATATAAAATATATAAAAACGTCATAAGAGCAGTTCCCAACTTCAGACGTTAGGGTTCACCCATCATTAGGCATTGGGTCCCACCCAGAATCAGCGGTGGGCCCTAATGTCTGAAGGTGGATAGGCTCTAATGTCTGGACTCTTGGCCCTATCTTCCAAGGTTCTGGCCCCTATATAGCATTGTTGGGCCCTAACATCTGGAGCCCCCTATATGGGGTTGGTACATTTTCTATCATCATATGAACCTTTTTTCCTTACTATATCATTTTATTTGGGTTAAGCGTGTTTCTTACAGAGATTTTCAACTCGCCCAGGAGGGTTATATTAAAGCTGGACCAATAAAAAGAAATGGAAATGGAATACTTACTCACAATAAGCATGCATCGATGTGGGTTGGTCCCCACCCTGCACTCCTGGGAGCACCTAGACTAGGCCTCATCTCACAAAGCGATCTGATTAGAGTTCATGGAAAGTGTTTTCTATGTGGCACCTCCCATCCAATTCTGATATGGATACTGAAATAGGATATACATCAACTTTAATCTCAGAAGAATAAATAAACAATCAAAGGGAGAATTGGATGAGGCGATGAAAAGAACAGGGTATGGCAGGGCAGAAGGTGGTGGGAAGATGTCTGGGATGAGAGTGAGAGATGAAAATAGAGGGTGGGAAGGAGAGACGGAGGGATGATACATGACACTGGATACTCCCTGGGTGTCATAGTGTAGCCTATTTCAGTAGGAAGGGGAGGGTATGAAGGAGGGGTCAAGAGGACAACAGGAGAGAGAGGAAGAGTGAGAGAGACAGAGACAGGGGGGGAAGGGGGCTGCAAGGCAGGAGGAGGAAGGTGGGGAGGAAGGACAAATGAGATATTTAAGGGAGAGGGGTAGAGAGCGGGAGATCGAGATATAGGACAAGTAGGATAGAGAAAAGGGGAATGGATGAGTGGAATGTGGTCCGAGGGTGGAGGATGAGAGCATGAGAGGTGTGAGAGAGAAATGAAGTGTGAGAATGATGCATGGGAATAGAAGGAGAGAAAGGGAGAGGGATGAGCAAGACATATAATCAATGGAGAAGGAGGCTAGGGAGGAGGGCAAGAGGCAAAGGAAGAATGAGGGGCAGATATACAGGAAAGAATCAAAAGAGTAGCTGTGGGGGAGGGAGGCGTAAAAGCACGTTGCCTGAGGGGGATATATATATAGGCCTTGGTATATGGACAGGTACACTGCTAGTAATATCATAAATGTTTGCACAACTTACCACAATAGATCAGCAAAGATGCAGAATAATTTGAATAACATAACTTGTGCATGCATAAAATTAAGAGGAGATATTTTCCTATAGCAACCAAGGGTATGTCCATGATAGGACTCTTTAAATAGAATAATGTGTTTTAATGATAAATGTTTATGGAAGGAAATTCACATTCATACATTGACATTGCTTAGGTTTTGAAACTTACACTGGCTTTGATTAAGATGTTAAGCAAGGAAACCTAGTTGGTATTTGGTGCCATTTGGTATAATGATATCATTTAATGCAAATAATGACCCAGCTAATGCATACTTGGTACGCCATCCTCCATCTCCCCTTTAAATATCAATACAAGACTTTGGGTTAGAATTGGTTAAGACCTTGGTCCTTAGACTTACATTATTGGTCAGGCCACATCAGCTAAACTGCCAAGCCCCAGACTTGTACTTCCATGTATTGTTGCCATCTCGTCCATTTCCCAAAGTGTGGGTCTAGCATAGCACCCCTGAGTTTGTGTGTGATCACCTAATTGAGGAATTAAAAGAATATCATGAATTACACAAAAATGTTAGTTTTCTTGATAAATCTGTATTGTTAAGAAATATTAAACATAGACTTCCTTGTCGGGGTTTTGACCAGTGCTCAAAATAAAGAAGCATTAGGTTGCCCCATTAGACAAGCAACTGACAACATCAGGAGGGCCCTTCTGGTTGTCATGAGAAATGAATCATGATCTCAGGGAACATCAGAAATTTATAAAATATTGCATCTTCATCATAAGAAAAGGAGAAAATATAGGGAAGTTCCACAAGGTATTGATATTCTATTTTCTAAGGAAATAATCTTCTAGCCCTTTATCTAAGATATTCAAACCTTATATCCTCATGAGTTTCAAGGAACTCAAATCAAACTTGGATTACACATACAAATAGTCGTTTTTATTGTTGTGAGTGATGTATTTTATTCTATTGCGACTTCGGTTGCAAAGGCATGCAAAATATACCAAAACATAAGGAAACCCCTTACCTGTATATAAAATTGTACGATGATGTCCTTCTCTTTAAAGCCCTATTAAATTATGGGCATGTTGGAAATGTTAAAGGTTAAATGAGTTAAAGAAGATAAAGCTGCATCAGCTAATATATACTGTATGATATTTTGATAATATTTTCCTTGTACTACATGAGAATACCAGGTTCTTCCTGCAATTGTGTGCAATAAAAACTTTTATCAATTTTTAAGAGTAGAAATTTCATGCCTTTTAGTGGGAAACATAAAGACATGTTGTATAAACTGATATTCTTTTATACTGAATTAAACCTTATACATAGGATATGGAGAGAAAGGGGATGAGGGGGATGCAAGTTGGGGGTTGAAGGGAGGGGGTACAGTGACAGTTGGGTTTTTAAAAAAACCTTTACATTGAACACACTTTCATATATTATAACATGAGAATTTCAGGCATTCAAATGAAGGTTGATATGATAATCAGCAGTCAAATATGATTGAGATTCACTATCCTAGTTTTATAGATTTCAAAGATCTTGGGTAAAGTATAAATAAAATGTATTTGTTAGAATCGGTTAGAATTGATTTTTTTTTTTTTTTTTGGGGGGGGGGGGGGGGGGCATGCTCCTAGACACTCCCACCCCGAGCATCCCCCCTCCCTAATTTTAAGAAGAAACATTTTGTCAGGATTTACCTTCAAAATGAACAGCTCTTGTGTATTTTAAAGACCTTTTGGGTCTGCTAGCGACATTATTTTGTCAGTAAAAAATGTTGTACATGCTGCACTTAAGGTTGGGTTCCACTGGCCGGCTTCTCTTCCCGCTACTCCTCCCGTTTCTTTGCTCCCGCTTCTAAAGAAGCGGGAGCAAGAAGCTGAAGGTATACCGGAAGGGGTGCTATTGCCCCGCTACTTCCACCGCTACTTCTAACGCTCCTCAGAAATCTAAGCAGACGACATTTTATTTTCACATAGAAATGAACACATCAAATAGCGTGAGGGGTAACGTAGAGTGGTGCCATTGCCCCACTTCAGCTCCCGCTACTTCCCGCTACCTCCCGCTACAAAGTAGCGGCGCTTCAAATCAAACATGTTTGATCGAAGCGGGGGCACTCTACGCTTCGAAAACGCTCCAAAAGAAGCGGGAAGTAACGTGGCTTTGTAGCGGGAGCCAATAGCACCCATCCCCGTTACTCTCCCGCTTCTGCTCCCGCTTCTTTCATCAAGAAGCGGGAGCAGTAGCGGGAGAAGTAGCCGGCCAGTGGAACCCACCCTTTACTGTCTTATATTAAGTCCCCCCCCCCATATTTTACGAAAATACTTTTCTATGATGTACTTGTGACGATTGGGAGAAAAGGTAGAAAAAATAGGTTTATGATCACAAGATCTTTGCATACTAGAGAGGATATATCCGGGCACGTCATGTGAAAAGATCTCTTCGATCCATCAAGAATTAGGTTGTTCAATTCAGCCCCTGCCCCAAGACAATGTAATGTAGGCACTTGAGTGGGTGATCAGACCTAAAGTAATTAATTCCTTGATTCCCCAATGTAATTAGCTAGTTTGCAGGGGCGTCAGAAGCTAATTTGAAATGGGGGGAACAAGGTATAAGTTTGACCTTTTGTACCCAACTACACAGTAATAATATGCAGTTGTGTACTTTTCATATTTAATATTATCAACCTATACTAATGCCTGAGAAAATAACACAATTCATGACCCACATCCCCACTCCCAGGTTAAAGATTGATAGGCTGTAAATTGTATTAGAATAAGTCCACTTCAAAAATACTTTCACACTGGGACTTGCACCACAATACAATTCAAACTAGTTCACACTGAAAATCCTTGCCTAACAAATTTTGTTTCGTTTATTTAATGAAAGAAAAACATCAAACCATGTCACACACACCTTTTCAGGAAACCAAGTACACTAATAATACCTCAAATGCCCCTGTTCAACACTACTATGCTTAATTTATTTAGTAATTATACAATGAGGGCTATAGCGTGAGAAGGATCTACGATCCCATACACTCTAAGAAGAAAGGGTTCTAACAAGAACCCTTAAGGGTTCTTCGGCTTGTCGACATGGCAGAACCCCTAAGGGTTCTTGTTAGAACCCTTTTTTGAGGGTTCTAATTAGAACCCCCGTTTCGGGAATAGGCAGGGTTCTACATAGAACCCTGGATTTGAAGAACCCTCTGGCCAAAATAGGTAGGGTTCTACATAGAACCCTGATTTGAAGAACCCTGAAAATGTCCGGGGTTCTTGATAGAACCTACAGTTGATTTTATTATTGTTTTTATTGTTGAAGTAACATCACTTTTCATCAAATTATTCAATTTCCTCTGAAGCTTTGTTCTATTCTCAGTCATACAATGTATGTTAACTTATGAATAGGTTCCATGATGTAGAAGGTCAGAGAGAATTGGTTGTTGAAACATCCATCACATCTCTAATCTAGGTGTCTGCCTTGCTTGGCAGGCTTCAAATATATCCCACCGTCCTTGGTCTGTCTGGCTGGACACAGAATATGAGCATATATCCTGGGAATAAGTAAAACATAATTAATTAATACAAAAGTTAAGTTATACTACTTAGGAATATGAAGGTAAATTAGTGTATAGAGCTGATGTGAGAACAAACGTAGTAGTAATATATAAACTTACCTTGACTCCCATACTGGTCAGTCAATTTAAAATGTGCTTCACTTCTGGCCGTTAGAATGTAAGTGAGTATGTTAGCAAGCCATACACCTCCTGTCACACATCACTGCCCTGTCCAAGCGTAACTGGGTCACCTCTAGCTTTCTCTAGGCCATTCTCTGGCTTTCTCTGTCGCCCAGGGCATCACCACTTACATTACTTGTTATAGCACATATCAAGCTAAACTGGCATTTACTATAGCATCTGTTAACAAACCACTTAAAGCTTGCTTAATCATGATGAAAGCGATTTTTCTTTTAATTAAACATAAGCGTTTCAAATTATATTCTAAGATAGTTTTATCATTTTACTTGTTATTTTGTCATCGTGGGTCAATATAAACATGTATGGGTCTAGAAATACTGAAATCGTGAAACTAAAACTTACTCACTATACTAGAAATCGGCTAGAAATCCTTGAATGTTTAGCTCCACTTTGAGCTAAAGAACCCTTCAAGTGCACAAAGAACCCTTAAATTGCTGAAGAACCCCTATGGTTCTAGATGGAAACCCCGGTGGTCCCGAAGAACCCTTTTAGGTGTCGAAGAACCCTAGGGTTCTTGGTAGAACCATGGGGTTCTATCTAGAACCCAAAAGAACCCTTTTTTCTTAGAGTGTAGTCTCACGAGGCTGTCAGGCCGAGTGAGACAATGAGATCGTAACTCAGCTGTAATGGGTCAGATCCCATACAAATAGACAACGTTATACAAACAACAAGACATTATTTTACTAACCTTTCTGCAGTCGGTTCATTTTTGCGTTTCGGCAATTAGATTGCGGGAATGGTTCCAAACTGAACTGAAGGTTCAAAATAACAATGGCTGCCGTCGACAGTCGGTAATACACGTGGGGGGGGGGGCTGGGGTGGGGGGGGGGTGAGTGGGGACCAATGGGGAAGGAAAAACCCCATATAGTTGATGGCAAAAGGGGGGGGGGGGGCTCAGGATTATAACCAATCACCTGCCAAAAAGTGCCCATATACCACGGTAAAAACAAAAAACATGGCCTCATAGTGCATTCAAATTATACCCAAAATCTGACCCAGAATGGACTAAATATATATATAGGATCCCTCTTGTCATGACCCCGACTGTCTATACCAACCCAGCCACTATGTTGCACACTGAAACTGGCTTTTGGACATAGCGACCTAGAGTAGCTTTTGGACATTTAGTCCCAATTAATACGCTTAGCCTTAGGATTCGAGCGTGAGACTTGTAACTTGGTATTTTAAACTGACACACAACTCTTGGCATCTATGCGAATCCCCCTATAGGGTAGCCGACGTGTGTAAACCACAAAACGTTTAGTCTTTTCAGGAACACTGTGATTCATTGACAGTTGATTTCAAGAGTCTTGACTATAACACCGTCGGGGAGCGTTACAGTGTATGGTAAGTCAAATACCAGCCTAGGTGCATCCTAATTTTATACCACGAGCTTATATATTTTAAAATAAAATGCATAAACAAACTGTTATTTACCTCGCTTTGCTCCAAAGACCTGTTATATTGCATGGACATAACATCGACCAATAAGGAGGCTTTTTAAACTTCTTAAAAAGGGCATATTTTCGCGCGTGGATCAGCGTCTACAACCCCCAATCGTGGTATAATTAGGCTTTAGAGGTTAACTTATATAGAGCTATACCATATAATATTAAAATCATGCATTGATGTTTGCCAATTGAATTAGGACGTCACTTAAACATCTTATGCAGCATCGTACCTGAATGCGATATAACCTCTAAGAAAATGAAATGGAATCAAGTTCTCTCAACGATTGAAGTGCAACATGAATAAGCTATTTTGTGCAAGCAATGATAGACCTATAGCTTTGAGCTGAAACGTTCTGTATCAGACCTTATAAAATGAATGGTAACAAAAGAGGACACTATCGATATCTTACCTCATGCTTCTGAAAATTGTAAGAGAAGGCCGTAAATCCGTGCTTCAATCGGGCTTCAATGTATTGATGACATTCTGTCATCTCAATCAAGATTGGCACAGCCGTTTGGATCCAAGGATCCAATTCAATATGTGCTGTAGAGCAGTTGAAAGGAAGGTTAAGGGAGGATAATTGATTTTCACTCACGGGGAATCGGGTCCTAAGCCATTCACCATTATGAGAATGTAGCATGTGAAGCAATGTGGCATGGTTGTAATAAATGGGACAACTGACGGGGTCACCGGCCTCGGTCTGTCGTTGTTCAACTTAAATCTTGGGTAATGAAATTTGAGGTAGCGCAATATTAGTTTAATTGAACAGTACGTTTTGAAACGGGATTGAAACCAAGGAAATTATTTTGATGAAACTGCCTACGTAGTTGTTAAGAAAATCAAGTTTTCTAGGGCTAAACTATTTTAAAATGAGTAAAGAGTCACATATCTATTTCTGAAGATCAGTAAAACAGTGGCATGAACATGTTGTGAGTTTGAACCCGGGCGCGGCTACAATTTCACCTCCTGTCTCCAGGTACTAGAGGAAGACCAGTGATCTAGTCCTGGTAAAAAATGTAAAAAGAAATAAATTCTTAATTGAATAGCTTTTTACGTTGTGTTGATCTGCCATTGATCTGCCATTGTTTATATAATGAAAGCGCGGGGTCAAAAGTTCACAATGGCCGAATGAACAGTTAATAACATAGGCCTACACAACCCAGAGGTGTAGAGCAAGTTGGTGGTGGCAGTCTCTAAGTTAAAGCAAAAGTGATTCAATATGCCAACCACACAACCTTATATACCCCTCTACCCTCTGGTAACATGGTGATACATGGAAACATGGTTACATGTACAATTCAATATAGGAACAGAACATTAAACAAACATAAAGGCAGCAACCAGACATGTTTCAGAACCCTAAAACATGCCTGTCAATAGGTTTCCTGGGTTATGCTAATCCCCTCCTTCCTAGTAGAGGTAGCCTAGAAGTTAATCCTAATTCCCCTTAGCATAACCCCAAAATCGGTAAACAAGTTAATCCACAGAAGGCATTTTATATAATTATGAACATGAACTGTCAACCTTAGCCCAATAAATATTACTCTAAATGTCCCTTTAAGACATTAAATCGAATGTTTAAAAATACATAGAAATCACATATATAAGTTATCAATGGCTTTGGCAACACTCGGTAACACCAACAGAACGACCTAACGCATGATCATGTCATTAACTAGGACGGATTTTATTATTTCCACGGTAAAATTTGGTTTCGTATCCAAAATCATTTTGCATCTCATTTAAGAAATAAAATCACTCGTTTTAATTTTCGTTTCAACATCACATGTCAACGTCCACGAATTGTTGTGAGTCCCCAATTCGTACAAATTGTGATTTCTTGAATGTTTGCATGGCCCGGCATAGGGGTAACAAACCACCAACACGCGTAACATACATATGAGGGTGGCCCTTACTTCTTATGATTTATACTTCAATCAGTATCCGAATAATATACATGTAGAGGTTTTTTTTGAATTCTCAGAATGTGTGATATTACCAACCGTCGTGGTTTGAAGGTATCTGGGGTAAAAATATGATTTTGAAGCCTTTTTTTAAATAGGGATATCCACACTCTATTAAATTTTATATAGCCTGGGAAGCAAGTATGGTCAAACCAAGGATAATGTGACCTAGAGGCAATGATCAATGAGCCCTTGACCCATTGATCATGTGACCCAGAATCATAACTATAGCCCTGTTCCTGACAATTGTGGGGAGGGGGAGTAAGTATGAGAGACAAGGAGAGATAAGAGGGGGGAGGGATATGATACACAATTTCTAGAACTAAAGGATACAAACCATGTTATTTTCTTACTATTAGGGATGATCCAAAAGGACAATGGAAAGACAAAAAAGCTATGGAAAGATAGTTTTTTGGTGTCATGTATCACACTGGTATTACACTGTTTTTCGCAAATCTAACTTTCGTCCTTTAATATTTTATTGAGCTAACTCTGTCTGAAATATATTTAGCAATGAAATATTGTTATGAATCTGTAATAATATGAACTATTCAATTCAATTTGAAGTAGTCAATTAAGATAGTCCAAACTTGGTCACATGTCTTTCAGTAAAGTTTTACATTTTTTAGCATGTTAGCTTCTAGATTTGTAATTTGATACCACATGTACACACTAAGAAATGTTCTATATTCCATGATCGATATATTTATGTTGGACAATTACTAATAAAGTAACTAAATGTACTCTATATGATAACCTTAAAAAGACAAGAATATATTCAATGCAATGTCTTGAAATTTGGTACACATATTTATATGACTAGGAGGAATAAACCCCTTAAGAATAGGAACATTCCAACAAAGAGATCTTGTGAATGAATCACTTTGAAAAACTTTGAAATTAAAAAGAAAATGTCCGGGCACAGAATCGGGTGATTTATATCGATGCAAACGCCTTGATGTGATCAACGAAAATAATTTATTACAGAAGAACTAACCGTCCGATTATAAATCTGAAAGCATGGCTGTCTTTCTGACATTCAGGGGGTTCTGGGATAATTTCTATATTTAGATCGAAATTATTTTGAGGAAGCTATGAGCTATCTAAAGCAGAAAGCAATATTTTTTTAGTTTTCTGAGACTTGTGACACATTTTCCTGTAACACATCACACATATACCTGGATATATTCAATATATATATTCCTGAGAAAAATATTCCCTGCTCTTACTCTCCTTTCCTGCCCAATCTCTTTCTTACTACCTTACAATTGGAATCTCCCTGTCTGCCTCTCCCACGCTTTCTCTTTCTGTTCCTGCCTCTGTTTCTCTCTCTCTCCCTCTCTCTCTCACACACTATTATCATCCATACTGATTTGTTAAGTCTTTGTTCATAGCTGGTTCTGTGGTGTAGTGGTTAGGACCCTCGCTTGTGAGTCCCAAGGTTCCTAGATCAAACCCAAGCATGGTCAAGCTTTTTTCTCTGCTTTCTCACACCATCATGGGTGAGCTCACCAGCCTTCACACACTGCCGCCCACGGCCGGTTGCGCCACCACTTCACACACTGTCACACAACTAGGGGATTAGGGCATTTCACCCCAAGCCTTTATTAGCTTTGTCAGGGTGTCCAATAACGTGATTGAGTACTACGGGGAACGATATATTGAAGGACTATTTCCAGTGTTTCCTCCTAAAACTACGCGATCAGCATTTAGAGTGTAGTGGGTCCACCCATTAACAGCAGGGTGATGCTGCCGTACCAACCAACCTGGCGGCAGCAGGGAACACCTCTACCAGTGTCAGACACAAATATCGGTCTCCGGCCAGTTCCACCAGGAGGCGACCCACATCATCGCGAAGTCCCACTGAAGACACCCTTTCACGGGCGGTAGAAAAAGTCTACACCTCCGTTGTTGTGGGATCCCGCAGTCACTTAACACAATGGACTCTGGCTGCGCTGTGGATTGAGACACTTCTCTTGTTCAAATTAAGCTCTTGCACTTGAAACTGTGTTTTGGGGTCAATAAAATTGGTCAAACGTATTTATCCTCATTTGTTTAGTCCTTTCATGAAACTCGAGACTCAAGCCCACGAATCTGTGGTTCCCTACGCACAGTTTTTTTTTCTAATGATCAAGCAGGATGTAATAGGGTGAAAAATTCAGTGAAAAAATTGTTATACTGAAGAATTCAGGGTCATTCTCCGATGAATATTTAGGGTCAGTAGTTGAGCGAGAAATGAATCAATGCAACACACACCCGACGGGCACTCAGTGCAATTGAGTGTGATGGCACTGTGATCATTTTGTGATTGGCCGCAAACGAGTGAAGTGTGATACTTATGGCTTTGAATCACAGTGAAATGGACATGCCATTAGCAACCATTATGTGAAATCCATTGCATCTAATTCCTCCCATGTTGTTAGTGGTCTCACACTTGTGTTGGATCAAGTTCTCATTCATATTCATTTATGTTTGTGTTAAACATGTGTTACTCAACCAGTTGTATCTGTGAATACATGTTTTCTTCAAAAGTCAATAATATGAGTGTGATCTCAATTGCGCATATAATGCGCATTCAAAATCGCGTCTAAATACTCTATATAAATCAAATAAATCTCATTGTATATAACTTTGCTATGATCTAAACATTCTTAACACTTCTATCACAAATGATATTTCTAACCAAATCGGCGCCCACAACTATTATATATATCATAATATTATACAACACAATGAAGCCACAAAAGGCCACAATACCTGCCACTGCATACTCACCTGGCATTCACACTCATTGTCGCACATCTGACATCTTATTCTCAGACACTCATACTCACTCCCTAACACCAAGTCAAAGAGTAAGAAATTAACTTTTTTTCCGCCCACCAACTTGGCGGGTAAATATCTGCATTTACCCGCCATGTGTACCCAATTCATGTGTACCTCCCCATAGGCTTATCATAAAAATAATCAATAAAAATGATTTAAAAGGCAGCATGGTTTTATAATTATAATGCAGCCACAACAGGACGCAATACCTGGCACTGCTTACTCACACTTACTGTCGCACATATATATATATATGATACTCCATTCTCTGACACTCATACTCAGTCTCTGACACTGAGTCATAGAAACCCCTACACACAACTAAACAATGTAATGGTACCTCCATATTAGCTAAATCATATATTACTTCTCAACTTCTCCCACAGATTTAATTCACCCTTTTATAACTGTGAATTATATGCTATATTATATCAAGTAATATCACTCTTAATACTTGTAATGCTATGAGGCGTACACCCATTGCAAATCTCACTCATCCTGCTTTGTATAGAGGAAAATCACCGACCATCCAATAAAGTACATCATTGGCAGATCCCAGTATAGGGACACTTAACGAATGGTCATATTCCAGATAATAGCATCTTAAAAATGGTGTTAATTATTATTGCTATCATCCCATATCATGTTAAATTTATCCAGCCTCTTGGAACTATATCCAATGCAGACAACATTATCTCAACGAATGGCCACATTCAAAGTATACAGTATTTTGATAATAATATTAATTATTATTGTTATTGTCTCATGTCATGTTTAATTTTATCTTATCTTATAATTGCTTAAAAATCATTTATTTTTTCATGACTAAATATGCGTAACAGTTACGCGCGGCGCTAACGCACGCCTGCTACCAGTGAGACCAAAATGATGCATATGGTTAAATTCCTTATTTCCTCAGCTTTCTGTTGCTATACAGTTTGTGCATGTTAAATAATATTTAATATGATAGAGCAGTTACCAAAGATAATAATTTGTTTCTGACACCAAGTCAAAGAAATTTTTAAATTGAAAATAATTCTATTATATATGTTCGAAATATTGGGAATAGCCCATTGCCCTTAGCCCTTACCATTATGACACATGTACTCACCAGGTGGCGGTACTGTTCTCACCAGGTGGCTAACTGGTAACTGGGGTGCAATTACAATTTCTTTTACAATAAAAGTGACGTTAACACACTTATGTGACATTTATACCATTATAGATATTCCACATCATATACATAGGAATATTATAAGTGATATACTTCTATAGTTTATTTGTGTACTTTAGTTGTTTGACATCGAAAAATGTTTTGACCAATACACCCCCCATCATTGCATACTTCATTAGCTGAAGTGCACTGGCCCACCAAGGTATAGTGTACCACTGGAATAACCCTCCTAGGACTGCTGCTTGGCATTACGGCTGTCTAACAGGATGGAAATAATGATATCAAAGACATGCAAAGGATGGAAATAATGATATCAAAGACATGGTAATATAACTTGGTGTAAACTCTGTAGGGAATAATGAAAAATGAAACTGCCATGAAGTGTCTAATTTATTTCAGATGCTAGTGATATAAGGAATCGGTAGTATATAAATGTCACGCTCAAAGTTACATGAGAATTTGGTATTTTTTGCACTAATATTGCGTTATACCTATAGCGTGATCATTGCGCAATCATTGCGCAATAATTATTGCGTGAAAAGCGTCCACTCTCATCACAGAACTATTGCGAGATGATTGCGCATTAAAAATCGCGTAGAATCGCGCTCATTTGCCCGTCGGGCAGAGATGTATGTCTCAAGCCAGAACCGAACCAGTTAAAAGAGAATGGATGTAATCAATTTTATTCCTTATATGCTAGACAGATTACAACCATGGACACAGGGCCTGGGCTGATTGGTTTATTCTGGCTGGACCAATTGATTACCAGGTTAGATAAGGTTTGAAATTAAAAGATGTATGTCTGAATGAGACTAAAAAATTCAGCCACAGGATAACAATGAACATAAAAAGATGAATACGAGGCAGGAGTGACCACTGTCACACCTGACCAATCCCTTGTATCGTGACCAGGTCATGTGGTTATCTCCCCTCCCCTCTCCCTCCCGCTCTTAATCAATACCCCCTCCCCTCCCTTCCCATGTGATCAACTTTGAGATAATAATTAGACATGGACAGCGACCTGTACTTTGGACTTTGGGAAGTGACCCACGAGTGTGTGGCAGGAAGAAAGTTAGTTAGCCTCTGAGTCGGTAGGGGGCGTGGCAGATGTATGTCTCAATGAGACTCATAAAAATAAATCCTCTAAGTTTGTATCAGGATTTTACAATACCATGTATTAAAACAAGGTGGTCTCCTAGCTGCACTCTAAACCACTACACTTAGATACTCTAGAAAAGCCCAAACATCAATAAACAAAAAAAAACATGAAAACCATGCACAGTTTATATCATCTTTGATTCATACTGCATGAAACGATGCCAAACTGCAAGCTGCTTGTGCAATATATTCAATTCTTCAGGAACCCATATATAACACTCATTTTAATGAGCAAGGTCAACCTTTGACTGAAAACAAAAACTCAAAATTGGTTCTCTGAAGAAATAAAATAGTATTATATTTCAACATCCTCAAATGGTTTTTATTTGAATAAATCTTTTTTTAAGAACTAATATGGTGGAAGTTTGAAATCATTGATTAGATTGTTAGTTAATCCAAGCTATTAATTTCTGCCTGAATGACATGAAACATTCTTTTGAATAGGAAACGTGGTAATGTTAATCTCAATGGGTGTTATATCAATTGTATTCACTTTAAATCTCAGTCTTTAAGCCCCATTATGGAATTGAATAATACATATTAATAATTAACATAAATAATATAAACATGATCTTGTCTTTCCATCACACTAAAAGTGTCTTTTCATTGTATATAAACGGCTGGTATTAATTGCATGAAAACTGTCTTATGTTTAAATTATTTGAATGGTATTTGACCTCACATGCCTGGTCATATCTCCATATCACAACATATAACAACAGCAAAATGCACTTGATCATAAGATATAACACTAACAACATTTTATTGTCTTTCCATAGTCCACCCTTTAAAATTATGGAGCCTAGCATTAACATATTAGAACCTATAAATAAGCTTTTAAATTTGCTGGATGCTTTCAGGGACCAAAAATATGTAACAAGTGTCAAATTGTCCAGTATGCATAGTTCAAAACAAAAAAGCTTAATCTAAGATTATCTTTCCATTGACAATGTCTTTTGTTATGTAACATTATGTAACATTGCGTAACCTCATTATCTATCAATTATCACCTATTAATTATATAATCTCATTATTAAAATCGCTAATTATACTTAGCTATACAGTACTGTGCAAGTCTACTTATTCATGCTAAGCCATAGGTATTACGTAAGGGCTCCTTATTATCTTTTAGGATTTCAACAGTTTTATTGCTCTAGCACATTGAGTAGAGTTTGCAGGCTTTTAATTTTCTAAGGGTTGGTAGAGGAGAGTACAATGGATAATCTATTACCATTGATTATTTAAAAATGCGAAGTTAATTAATTTGGCAATGTTAAGACAAATGATTTTGACCACACCAATGTTGTTTTTTTTAAATGAAATTTTATTTCTGTGACAGTTTTGAATGGCCCGATAATCTCATGTTTGAAAACCTTACCCTCATCTCATATCGGTATTGTATATTTTCTCAATTTTTCTTTTGTTTTGCACAGGGGATTGTTCAATATCTGTGTATATAGTTGAATATGACAATCAATCCAATTACGATTTTTATAGTGACTTCACCAATTTGGGCTACAGAAAGACATCTCTATTTTGACCATCACCAAAAGGGATAGATTTTTATATTTTCAACTAACTTCAGTAGTACCTTTTGTTCAAATTTTGATTTCAAATGTATTTAATCATATTGGGCATCCAAATGCTCACTATGTGATTTATCTTTGTAATGGTATTAGTTTAATTAGATTATCTGTAATAAATTTATCCAAAAATTGACAAAAAATCAAGGTTTTTCATAAATATCTCTAGAGATATTATTGTAAAGTATACAAAACTATATATGGCAAGATAGAACCTGAGGAGATCTAGGCAATAGGAGTATTTTTGATAATATATAACAATATAGTAAGCATTTATATATAGCATTCAATTTTAAAGGGGGGTGGTGATCCCAATTTGTGAGAATGAGTCATTTATATTGTACATTTTTCTGACTTTCTAGCTGGTATATTCATGATTCTCGTGTTTTGGGTCGTACAAATTATAATCCCAAAACTCAATGATCAACCTTATTTTCTTTTTCAGTTAAGAATGGCATTTATTTATGAGAATGATTTGGGATGATTAGAAGTGTTGCATAAAGTCCGTGATTTGAAGCAAACATTTGCACATTTACATAGGATCAGTATGTTTGTCGAACTGCTTCTTGAAGAGAATCTGGCAATGCATCTGACCCCTACTAATCTGGGCAATTATTGGGGCCCTCAGTCCTTCTGAGTAAGGGAGCTAGGAGCACACAGTGTTACATTTGAGGGGGTCAGTGACCCCAGTACCGTGACTGAATTAAGACTAGTTCTAAATATGGATGGCAAATGCCTAGCGACCTACCAATTAGGAATCGTTCACCAGTCTAAATTCGAATAATGACAAAAGTGGCATTTCGTTGATCCGCTATAATTTAAAATGTCAGAGAAACTGCGCTGACTACGTGATTGTTATCATATGAAATTAGTATGATAATAAACGTTTGAAATATCAAATAACCATATAATATATACTCATCAAGTAAGATCCGATCATATCTATGATCTTGTACAGGAACAGAAGGTTGTTGAAATGTGAAAATACCAGTTCATAATTAGTTAACGATCTTATTTATTGCCTGCATACTTGTCAGACTCCGGGGAGGAATTTAAAATAATTAAATATATAACAGAAGAAGGAGAGTGATTATAATACATTCCGTACACTTTTGTATAGCAGAAAACACAAGAGTGATACAAGATCAGCGATTGATACGATCATTTCATAACAATCTGCGAGTAGCTTTTTCAGTGTTAATATTGAGCTCGCAGATTGTTATGCAACGGTGGCATTGTCGTCCCATTTATTATCAAACATTACGGGGAAAATGAACAGTGCTACGCGTAAACCTGTGCGCGACTGTTGTAATCATCAGAGCACTTTGTTATCCGATTGCAAAACCCAAAGTAGACATGATGAATTACGAAAAAAAAAGTAATTCCTCTCGATCGTGCTGATATTCTTTTTCAGATAATGGAAGGACACACTACACATTACGGGTAGGTCTCCAAGAAGTAGGTTAAGGCTCATAATATTATTGAAATATAAGATATTAATAGTACTTGTGATCTGAATCTGATTCTGGAGAACTATGGGAGAGCTTTAAGATTCCTTTAGAAAAAAGAAATGATGTTTTTGTACTATTCTTCGCATACAATTTACGCAAGTCTATTTTTCATTCAAACATGAAAATATCTGAGAATTATATATACGTTTTAATATCAGCCTTTTACATCATAACCCTACTTGATGGATTACATAATTACCATATCAATAAAAGTATTCTTATTTTCTTTCTAGGATTCGGTCTGCTTGAAAGTGGTTCCGTCGCGAGCAAAAATGAAGTAAATATCATGGTGAAAAATGCTGTGGATGTGATATTTGGGGGTTTGTCGTACTGGATGTTTGGATTCGGACTAAGCTTCGGTGAACATTCGTTAAGCAATCCGTTCTGTGGCTGGGGTCATTTTTTCGTCTCAGATACAGAAGTAGACTTCGGTTGGATTTACTCAAAGTTTTTCTTCCAGGCTTCGTTCGCGACTACGGCCACGACAATTGTATCAGGTACATTTTTATTATCTCAGATTAATAATCTCACCGATCAGAAACAATCTACTAGGAGCGTAAAACTTACATATAATATATAATAGTTAGCACTTAGTTAGCTCTTAGGGATCGATAACTAAGTAAAGATTAATGTCAAACACATCCCCTAAAAGTTACTCTGTTCGTATGTTACAGAGATAGAGAATGTTATTTTACTATTTATACAGATAAGTAGGACAGCTTTTAATTAAGATCCGTGGACATACATATTGTTCAAAGGGCGACGAAAAACGGTCTCGTAATTCAGCCTCTCTCTTCATGGAGAAGACATATTTTTGTATCAGCTTACAAAAGTGGAGCTCCATTTGCAAAAAGATGTGAAGGAATAACATTTGAATACAATTAATCTCCTTTCGGCCAGCGGGGAGCGAATGATAATGAATGATTAATGATCGACTCTGAGGGGCTGCTAGACCGTTCAAGGCAGTGACTAAAAGCACATTTATTTATATGAACGTTAGGGGAAGCCAAGCTTGACGGGTGCTGACCACATTGAGTACCCCCCCCCCCCCAAAAAAAAAAAAAAAAAAAAAAAAAAATGTGAGGATTGTCCAAAAAGATGTTCATAGTGACACATGATGATAACGATTTTCAAGAATGACTAAACTATCTTTTGATAGGCGACCATACAGCCGGAACATGTCAGAACCTGAACAAGCACAATAACAACTACAACCAAATATCCATGAATAAGCAGTTCGACCAACTAATCAGAAAGGTCAACCACAGAAAAGGCCTACATCAATTCTCTTTAAGACCATACCTTACATTACTCAGCGCTAAACTTTCTCATCACTCATGCATCATCATTACCAATACGGTAACTTATGTTATAGCAGGCAGCAGGAAAACCGTTGTAAAAACGATGTTGTGATATGTATGTACTGCTTTACCAAATATAACATACACACAAATATATATAGACATACTGTATGTGGGATTTATGTTTTACATATGCACACTATACATTAAAATGTTCAATATATATTATGGCGAATGAAAGGAACCTGGAATCTGTTGTGTGAGCTAATTAAGGAAAGGAATTGTTAAGCTAATTAAGGAAAGGAATTCCTTCGCCAGTAGAAATGAAAATCTCCTTCATACGTGAAATTCACAGTTGGTAGGAATAGCCTATATGTAGGAATTTCCATTCCTACCCACCGATGGAAGGAAAAACGTATAGGAATTCCAACACACAATTTTCCTTTCCTTACATTATATAAAAGGCCCCAGTACACACATGACTTTCTAGTTCCTAGAGTTTTCATAAAGTAAAGTCTTTAACTCGCCAAGAAGCCAATAATAGAGGTAGGTAGGGCTTTAACATGTATGCTTAGGTTTCAATGTGTTTTCCGGTTAGGATATTGGGAAAGAGCCTCATCTGCAATAGCTAATTGCCTACATCTACAATGACACCCTCTAGGTAAACTGGGCAGCTGCATGTCGTAGTATAATACCTTGGAAGTCTCGGAAATACAGGAGAACCAGCATGTCGTTGTCAAACCCATGCAGTCATTCGATACCGAAATGATAAAAAGTCATGCAATCTGCAGCAGAATTGACAAACTCCGGGAGTTGTATACACGCAAGCCCATCTGGCAACCCCCCATTTCAAGGCCAAAATGTCCCACCATTGCCTTAATGTGATCTGGACCTACTAGTCTATATCTATCCAGCTGAAACCTGTTATTACCTATGTATATTCACTTGGCAAATTATCTCCCTACCCGAGGTACATATGAGCTGGATCCAGGACTTCCATATCGAACAGCCAAGGTGATAAGCATCATGTTTGGCACGGATACAGCATTCCCATTTTCGTCCCCACACATGTTATGTGGATGTTAAAAATGTTAAGAAAGTAATGTTAAGAATGTGCGATGAAATGAACGCATACACATATCAGATGTAATATAATATATATGCACGGGCAACCATGTTGATGTATTATGAGGAAAAAATAATGTGCACAAGTATAACATGCTTATTTCCAAGCGTTACAAGAGCTTGGGTAAGCCAAGAGACAGTCATGCTAACCTACCGTATTTCCTTGAAATACCGCCGGGCCTTGAATAGGCGCCAGGGGCAGAGCATGATTTACTAATAAGCGCCGGGCCTTGAATAGGCGCCGGGGTTAAGCTACCGTATTTCCTTGAATAGGCGCCCCCCGGTGCTAATTAAGTCAAAGGACTTTGTACCAGGCGCCTATTCAAGGCCCGGCGCCTATTCAAAGAAGGTAGAATGAGCATGGAAATTATAGATTATATTCCAAATCTTTCAGAAGAATCGTCATAAAATGCTATATAAACAGTTTAAAGTTATGCCAGTGTCTGGTTATTGTTATCATAACAGTAAACTCGAGCTAACCACCAGCATGAAACTGGATACTTAGGTCTGCTGACGGGCACCCTAAGATTGTTTGTTTAATAATAACCTCAAGAGACTATATCTACAACGGAAATGTTTTGATTTGATGTTTTGTTTTGATACATATAGCTTAACCCCGGCACCTATTCAAGGCCCGGCGCTTATTAGTAAATCATGCTCTGCCCCAGGCGCCTATTCAAGGCCCGGCGGTATTTCAAGGAAATACGGTATATGTATCAAAGCAAATTGTTGTTGATACTACTTGTTGAGGTTATTATTAAACAAACAATCTTAATCAGGATGCCCACCAGCAGACCCAGAAGTATCCAGTTTCAAGCTGGTGGTTAGCTCGAGTTTACTGTTATGATAACAGTAACAAGACACTGGCATAATATTACTGTTTACATACCATTTTATGACGATCCCTCTGAAAGATTTGGGATATAGTCATGGCAAATCTAGACCAGTATTTTTTAGATGATAAGAATACAAATATTTAGGATGTTGGACTTGTAAATTACAAATGATTACCATATGTATATGAGATTCTGGGAAAATTAATCTATAATTTCCATGCTCATTCTACCTTCTTAGCCTTCTACCTACTAATGGCGTTCATGACCCTGGAATTAATGTGATTTTAATGGCATTTTGCGGTTTGGAGCAAAATGCTTTACCTCAGTATGGAGGAATTCTCCCAACTCTGACTATAGGCTATAGACTATTATTAATATCTCTTCCTCGTTTAAGCCCCACGCACACATTCACGAATTCATGCCCGAATTGGGCCTCACGAATTGTCATACAAATTCATTTTTGCTATTTCCAGAATCGTGTATGTGTGGGTAATGCTACAAATTTTTGTAGGATTCCACAACAATTCGTACAACAATTCATGGGTATATTTTGACACAAATTGACACAAAGTGCTGCACTCTAATGTACTGCACTTTAATATGCTGCATTAACACTCTAATATGATACACTCTAAAATGCTGCATAGTTCTGCACTCTAAAGTGCTGCACTCTAATATATGCTGCATTAAAACTCTAATACGCTGCATAGTTTAGAACTCTAGAGTGCTGTACTCTAATAAGCTGCATTAACACTTTAATGTGCTGCATAGTTATGCACTCTAATGTGCTGCACTCTAAAAAGCTGCATTAACACTCTAATATGATGGACTCTAAAAAGCTGCATAGTGTTGCACTCTAAAGTGCTGCACTCTAATACATTGCATTCACACTCTAATACACTGCATAGTTCTGCACTCTAATATGCTGCACTCTAATAAGCTGCATTTACACTCTAATATGCTGCATAGTTCTGCACCCTAATATGAGGCATTAACACTCTGATATGTTGCATAGTGTTGCACTCTAAAGTGCTGCATCGTGCTGCCCAGCACAGTGCTACACTCTAATATGCTGCATTAACACTCTAATATGATACAGTCTAAAATGCTGCATAGTTCTGCACTCTAAGTGCTGCACTCTAATATGCTGCATTCTAATGTGCTGCATTAACACTCTAATATGCTGCATAGTTCTGCACTCTCAAGTGCTGCACTGTAATATGCTGCATTAACACTCTTATATGCTGAACAGTTCTGTACTCTAAAGTGATACACTGTTCTGCACAGCACAGTTCTGCACTCTAATATGCTGCAGTAACACTCTAATATTCTGCAAAGTGCTGCACTCTAATATGATGCATTAACACTCTAATACGCTGCATAGTTCAGCGCTTTAGAGTGTGGCACTTTAATACACTGCATTGACACTCTAATATGCTGCATAGTTATATGCACTCTAATATGGTCCACTCTATACTGACCATCTGACCAGTCACAGAAGTGCAATCAGCTCAAAAAAGCAGTTATGCACCTGGTTTTGAACCTGATGAAACGTGTATCATGTGATGCACTTCAAAATGCATATCAAAGTTATATATCTAAATCAGGTGTATATGCTCTAGCTGCATGCAGTTGAAATAATATATCAAGTGATGGACATGTAAATATTTGTACTGTTGATTAATATTCGAACCTTTACTGCATATCCCATATGTGATGTGTCACAGGAAAATGAGTTACCCGTCAGAAAACCCATATTTTTCAAAGGGGTCTATTAACAAAATCATTTTCATTAAGTAACTCCCTCTCTCTCTCCCTCCCATACATCCTCTCATATTCCACATACATATCAGATATAAACGATAATAGCTGCACAAACACACACCAGGTCTACATAGCAATGATAGTGCCTCACTGAGTGCATCATAACTGCATCTTTTACACCTGGTCAGTAGTGCATCATTGGGAGCATCAGGACCACTTTCATGGATCAGGTCCATAGAGCATATATATATTGTATTTATTTGAGAATCACATATATTCATGAATCTGTATAACCTATAACCTAAACACACTTAATACTTCTATCACAAATAATAGTTCAAACCAGATCTGTGCCTACAAGTTCTACATTAACATTCTACAAAACAATGAAGCTACTACAGGCCACAATAGCTGGCACTGCTCACTCACCTGTATGGCATTCACACCTACTGGCTGGCACTCCACTCTCTGACACTCACACTCAGTCTCTGACAACCATTCATAGAAACCCCTCTCCACTAAACTAAACAATGTAATGCTAACGATATAAATGAGATAAGAATTAAATGAAAAACCATCATAAACCAAAAAAATAGATTGTTAACTTCTAAAATCATATGTATCTGATTAGGACTAAGGTTTTCTGGCCATTCAGTCAAATATTTCCCCCAAATATCGTTCATTATGCTCATAATTTGAAGTCGTTTATAGTACACATTGTTCAATAAGCACTAAGAGTTTGAAAGATGATTAATAACAGAATAATCAAATGTATCCCGACATAGACACATGCATATTTTAGCCAAATTGATTTCTTTTCAAAAGAATTAACCTACCATGAAAAATTAAGGTCTGCCACAAAACTTTGATTTTTTTCTGTCATGAATATTATCGGCTTTATATGCATGTCATAGTTAACCCTGTCGGGGATTGATTTTATATATTTTTTTACAGACTTTACTGCCCTGATGTAGGCACCCTGTGATTTTAGCCATATTTTTAAAGCCAAAAAGTGGAAATAAAAATATATCTCCTATATTTTCCCCAGAGTTTAACAAAAAAACATTTAGTAAATGGCCGGGCTGCCCTTATGAAGTAAAGATTTCGACATAAATTCATCAGTTTGAGTGCTTACAATCCCATTGTATTCATTTGGGGTTTTAAAAAATCACCTTTATTTCACTTTTTATTTTTCACCTATATTTAATCATTTTATGTACAAAACGCACATTTTCAGATTAATAAATCATATATGTCCCGAGTGTTGGAAGTGGGATCTAAATGATGGGAATAAAAGATAAACCATAAATGAGAAAAATAAAAATGTAAGTTCAGTGAACCTTGGAATAAAAAAACGCTGACTGCCCCCATTTTGTGAGAATTGACCATATATTTTTTTTATTCCACTTTGGCCTGACATCAACGTCACCTCCAATGTTTAAAGGGTGAGGAGCTGTGTATATATGCATTGTATTTGTTTCACATTTTCTTTTAATTTTCAAATGGCTACATTAGTATAAAAATGCTCAGTCTCAGCTGTTTAATAACAAAAGGGAAAATACAAAATGCAAATAATGTTTCGTCTCCTATATTTAACATGAAAAAAAGAGATTAATGTTTCATTGGATTCAAACATTGTGAGGTACTTTAAACTTTATTCCATGTAATTGTCATCAAAATATGGTGCCTCTCCTCATAGGCTTACCATTGTACCACTTGTACTCACCAGGTGGTGGTACTGTTTTCACTGTTTTCACAAGGTGGTGCTACCAGTCATTGTAGTGCATTTACAATTTCTTTTACAATGAAAGCACCACTAAAACACTTACGTTTCATTTCTACATTACATATTCCTATCATATACTTAGAAACATCACAAGAAATATCTTACAATAGATCCTTATTGTAATTTATCTCTTTAAAATGGCGTCATCATAGAAACACCCCTTGTGACATATACAGAAATTGTATGGGTGCATGGAGCACCCCAGGCCTGTTGTATACTAATGCACATATGGTGATAAATCTCACTGTGTTTGTGTGGCTGATGACAGCAAAAGAGATGAATAAACAGATGGAAATCTCAGGCAGATGGGAGCAATCTTAGGCTATCCAATACTGGGCATAACTTTCATCCCAATTGATTTAAACAGTTTTACTCATGCCAGCTTAAACATACTTGCTGTGGTGCAATGAAAGTGATGCCTTGAGTGCATCAAAAACTGCATATTTACACCTGATACTGAGCGGAATTCGGAGAGCATCCAAAACTGCATTTTGAAATCGGGTCAATAGAGCAGGTTTTAACATTCACAAGAATGTTAAATGTTCTTTTCCTTATATGGATTTCTACCTCTTTTCGTAGAAATCGCTCTACCCGTATATTATATGGATGAGTCAAGGATAATGACACAAAAAGTAATAGAAACAGACTGTATTAAGTATTATGTTAATTTCACACCTTAAATTTAGAATAAAAAACTACCATTTTTTTCTCAAATCCTCATAAAAATAAAACACAGAAACCTAAATTGGATTAATTTCATATTTTTATGAAGGTTGACAAGGATAAACATTAATGCATTGAAACGAGCTATATTTCGTTTTAATAAAGTAGTTTCGTTTTGATATAAGATATATATATATGTCACTATGTGTAGCCCTAGCCTGTGCGATATATTACAAAAAACATTTGCAAATGCCTATAACAAATTTAAAATTGGATATAGGATGATAGCTTGTCGGGTATACATATGTGTGGCTCATTAATTTTGTGTATTTTCAAATTATTGGGAAAGCTTTACTTGATATTGTTTGTGGATTATGGCCTTCAGGATACTATTTTAGTATCCACATTTTTTCACATATTTCTTTCTTGGTAAAAGGCTCATTACATGCATAGAATCAGTGCCTGCGGTTCAATAAATTATATTAAAGTTCAGATTCAGGAGTTGGTAGTTTTCATTTCTTATAGAAAATCGTGGCAAAATTCTTGTCTGTCTCTCATACCTTTTTTTCCTCCCTACCCCATCTGTGATTCCCCCCCCCCTCTCCCTCCCTCCCCTCTTCCTCATGCTCCCCCTCACCGCTTTCTCTCCCTCCCCGCTTTTCTCCCTCCCCGCTTTCTCTCCCCTCTCCTACATTCTCTCCCTCTCCTCTTTTGCCTCCCCCTCCCCATCTCCCTCTTCTTCACCCTCCCCCTCCCCTCCTCCGTCCCCTCCTCCCTCTCCCACCTCCCTCCCCCTCCTTCCTCCCCCTCCGTCCTCCCCCTCCTCCCTTCCCCTCCTCCCTCCCTCCTCCAGTAACATCCTCCAATAACGTCCAGTGCCTCCTCCAGTAACCTCCAAAAATGTTATTCTATTTTTTAGCATGATCTGTGGTGGTAACATCTGTATTTATTATCAAATGTCAGTTTATATTAATTTCAATGAGGTTTTCTATAATTAAAATGGAGGCAAATAAAAAGAAAGCTATGATCCATTTACTATTTATATTGATATTTTTATGGGTCATCATCCAGTAAACAAGAAATTTTCGCTGTGACCAAGAAAGAACGGTTTCCCCCGACTAATTCCACAGTTTCTACTAATATAAGCTCCAACCACATGTTACACATTCCTGAAGATTTCGGAGTAGCTCGTTATAAAATAATGTCTTAACTCTAGTATACAATGATAAATTATAATGTTATATTATTCGACCTTTGAATAAAAGTCACCCCTTATATACAATGGATTTTTGTTTAAGTAAATAATTAAATATAATTGAAATAAATATTGATATCTCGATCTTAATTAGGCATTCGCCAGTTAACTGTGACTATTCCCATCTTGTAGGTATTGGTCAAAATTGACGGTGTATTCTTGACGTAACATCTAAATTATTTTCTATTGTCGTATAATTGGGCTTCAACTGGCAAACCTTTCCACAAAGTTGTCAAACTGAATATATACGCTCTTTTAAATATCTCGTTTTTAGCGTGTGGAACTTTTAATTTCTTTCCTTTTGCTTATCCTCTAATGTTTATTTTCCTATTATCGGTATTTTCCACTTTCCTCTATCTCAAATACACGAGGTCTAGAATATGCAATTCTCTCCCAGTCTTTAATGAGGGAGGGTATATTTAGCTCCTTGTGTATTTGTACTGTATTTGTCAGTCTTGGGAGACCAAGAACTATTTTCAGAGCAGCATTTTGAAGAGATTGAATTCTATTTAAATATTTTTGGCTAAATGTAAGTTAAACTCTCTGACAAATATCAACCACAGTATTTTTGTTTGGAAAACATAATTTCTGACACTATTTTGTTTTACCGAAAACTCAAAATTATGTAACTTCTGAGCTATGGCTACAATGATGTGCCATACATCAAATGACGCAAAGGCTTGACATTGAACAAATTAAAATTGGTTTCTTAATCGAAGACTAAAAAAGAAGACATGAAATAATGGAAAATGCAGATTTATCTGATAAGCTAATTCTGTGAGTAAAAGTTCAATAAGAATAATATGATGTGTATGGAATATGTGCAAATTCTTTATTCAAGGATTTGGCAATGGTTCCAGGTGATTCTATCTGAGTGATTATTTATATAGCCTATGCATTACATTGTCGGAAGCCTCACCAATGAAACACATGGTTGTCGGTAGGCCCTTCATGTACACCTCTCATGGGTAACATGCTTACATAATTCTCAAACAGCCCAAATCAGCCGTGAAATCCCAGACAGACCCAAGAGTGTGTAGGCTGTACCGCTATGGTAGCCTACACTTTCCCATCTTACCCATATTATCATTGAAAATAAATTTTGATTGCGATTCTATGTGTAGCTATAGAATTGTTGGTTGGCTCATCACTTTTTTTTTATGTTTTCTATAGTCCCTAAGCCCCGAATCCATATGCACGATTTGGCGGCTGATTTGAGGTTCACGATCTGTTGTACGATTTGGAATTGTCCATTGGACATCGTACATCAGATCATGGGTCCCAAATCAGTGCCAAATACCCTACACATGCACAATTTCAGCTGCGATTCAGCAGCAATTTGGGATCTAGGCCTACGATTCATCATAGGTGAAATAAAAGGTCATCTGCAATTTCAATTCAAATCGCCGCTGCTTCTACGCTTAATCGTCGATGTGTAGTGAGGGCTGTGATTTATCGTAGACTTCTATAATGAGGTCTACAATATATCGCGGGCGCTTCTACGATTTTCGATCATGATAAAAAATCATAGGTGTACCCACGATTTGGCAATATAGAAGAATGGAATTATTTATAGTCTTACTTTGAAACGCTATAACTTCCCTAATTGTTGGACTATCAACACAATCCCTTTTATAATGCAGAGTTTCCCTTCTGTACATGTTGACATTAGGTCTCCTTCTTCTCATATTTTATTTTATTTGACAAAGAGAAAAAAACCCACCAGAAAATAGGTGATGTGTACAAATGAGTATGCCTAATGTTATATTTTATTTTATTTTTACAGTTTTTTACTTCTTGTTTGCTTCTAGGGCCATTTCTTTAGACAATTTTCTCAGCTCTATATTTCAGAATCGCAGATCAAATCTTGACTGCCAACCCACCCATGATTTCCCTTTTTACCCACGATTTCACTTTTTTCTCCAAATGGTGCATGTGTAGTCCAAAAATAGGCACGATTTCAGGCAAATAAGCACGGGTCCACAATGAATCGTAGAACCTGAAATCATGGATGAATCTCAAACCGTGCATATGTATTCAGGCTTTATAGCGTTGTTCACCGATAGCAACCAATCAGGCTTCAGTGCAAACTTCCAACAAACCTCAACATTTCGGCTTGGCATCATGCAGGAGGCAGGTGACCATCACTTCAACCTAACAATCATCAACAGTCTAAGGTATGGATTTCCTTTCCAATATTAAGGCCTCCCTCCTTCTCTCAGATGCCCCGAATGTAAATTATGCATCTTTAATAAACTTTCCCCATCATGTATCAGAATATATTATTAAGGAATCATCTCTTGGAGCCTTTAAGTGGGCCTTTCAGCTCACCCCCTTTACTCCATGGTTTCACACGAGCCATATCATGACTAGACCGAAAGGGGTTGCTGATAAATGCAGAATTATCGTTGACCTGTCCTTTCCTGATGGAGGGGTCAACGCATGCATACCAAAATACGTGTTTAATGCAAAACCTGTCCACCATGGACTCCCCACTATCTCTCGGGCAGTCAGTATAATTCAAGAAAAGGGGCGGGATGTGTGTATGTCTGTACTGGATCTCGAACAAGCCTACATGCAATTCCCTGTGTGCCCCTTAGACTGGCCTTTACTTGGACTGTGCTTTGATAACTCGTATTACTTCAACAGGGCTCTCCCCTTCGGGGGTCGGCAAGCTCTTTTATAATGCAGAGTATCTCCAAATTCATTATATGCGCTCTCTCTCGAAAAGGGATCTTGGCCCTCATGTATCTGGATGATGTTCTTATATAAATAATATCTCAGGATATGGACTCTTGCCGACATTACTCTTGCTCTTCTAGATGACTTCTAGATGGCCTCTCTACAGCCCCCAGTAAACTCCAGCCTCCGTCCAGAGCCATGACCTGGCTAAGTGTTTCCATTGAAATGAGGGAAAATACCCTCCATACCTCCCTCTAAAGTACAAGAGATCCTCTCTTGCTTGGTCTCTCTCTCTACATCACCTAAAGTTTCAACAAAGCAAATGCATAGTGCAGTCGGAATGATCAACCACTTAGCAAAGGTGGTCCCGCCCGCTCGAGCATTCATAAACCGCATCCTGCTGGTCCTGAGAGCAGCTAAGGGTTCGGACATCAATGTTACGTCTGAGATTAGAGCCGACCTTAACTGGTTTGACAAGTTCTTGATCAACTTCAATGACAAGGCCATCTTTCCCTCCAGGACAGTCTCTTGCACGCTATGGATTGATTCCTCCATCAAAGCGGCTGGAGGCACTCACGGTGAATCCTGGTATGCCTTTAGATATGATTGCGACTACATCTGCAATAATATCAATGTGCTGGAAGCCACAAATTGCCTAGCTGCAGCTAGACTCTTGTGCTCTAATTCGGACAAAGGAAACATAGTCCACATCTGCTGTGACAATGCAGTAGCTGTCCAGTCCCTGCCAGGAGGCAGAGGTCGAGACACTCAGCTCGCTGCCTGCTCATGTGTTTTCTGGTTTTTCTCGGGACGCATGAACATTCAGTTCACATTCACACATATACTTGGTATTTTCCTAGAGCTACCCGACTGCCCTCTCCCATGCATTTACATAACGATAACAATGCAAAGCTAAAGGCAGCAAACCTTATAACATCTAATGGTTTGAAGTCGGTAGTGATGAAAAGAAAATTATGATATTTCCCTCTTCTAGGACGTCTCCAGTCAGTGCTGGCCCATGCTGCTACCAATAGCCCACCTGCGCTGGCATATGCGCATGTCCGGACGTGGGCGCGGAGCAGAGTATTATGGGATAGAGTGTAGTATAGGCCAGGTACACGGATACCATGACCCGGGCACTGTGGCTAGTGCCCACCGTGACCAAACGACCGAGCAAGGAACAGCGGCCGCCGAGCGCGAATTTTAAAATGATGATAGTAATTCTAAGATCCTGACGTCTGTCTGCCGACGTCTGCTCCTTTTCATTTAAATAAATATGCTTATAGACATAGATTTACCATTCACAATATTAAGCAGTAAATATGATAAGAATGTTTAATTAAAGTTGTCTGCTATAGCGTTCACATCAATGTATTCTTGTGAATGATCAAGACCTACCAGGGAGGCTCACGCATTTATAGTTAATTCCTCCCGCCTACCCGCAAAGGAGGCAAAACCTCCCGCAGAAAAATGATATCAATCTCGCACTCTTTGGAACAATAAATATTTGTTCGTCGACCCGATTAACACTGCAGTATATGTGTACAGCAATGAGGAATTTAAACTTGTTTGGAATACATAATTAGTGCTTATCAGTGTTCAAAATAAAGAGGTTTAATATAAAATCTGAATTGGCAGATCGCTTGCAATGTTGTTTACTGTTTAACAATAGTTTGGTATGGATTATTAGGACAAAAAACGTATTGTTGCTTCATGATATGTGCATAAACAAAATCGGTAGTACCTACATAATTCAGTTTTGGTACCTCTGTAATTCTAACTGACTTTCTGGCAAGTACCACTGTAATTCACCCAATTGGTCAGGAGGTTCCAACCTTTAATGTGAGGGTCTCCTATTCTCCAAGCAATGGGTATCAACTGAAAACCCCATCCCTTAATTTTATTTCGACTTTTTGTTTTATTCAAGATATCCTGCCTTCTTGGCATATACATTGTTAAACCTGATTGTTTGAAGCATTTTTTAATGATATTCTTTTTAGTTTTTTTTTCTGGGGGTTTTCTTATTTTCTGTGACCAACACAGAAAACCTCCCGCATTTCAATCCCCACAACTTGACAGGTCTGATGATCCTCTGTGTATAATATGGTGGACGCTATTTGGGGATACCTCTCTGCCTTACTTTCTCTCCCTCAATCCTCTATCTCTCTCTGACATGCATACACATACAGGCATGCATAATTATCCGTATACATTTCCTACACTGGACTGACCCTGAAGAAGGACTGCAAAGTCCGAAACGTCGACCAGTTAAGGTCCAAATAAAAAGTGCAATATTCAACCCAACAGACCTCTCTTTTCAACAAAGTAGCAAACTCATCTACTTGAAACTCAAACGCCCGCTCAAACAGTTGGCAGCACCTCTCCCAACATCATTTCCTACAATAATTCTACAACTAAATACCATATCATATATACATATCATATCATATATACATATCATATCATATATACATATCATATCATATATATACATACCATATCATATTTACATACCATATCATATATACATACCATATCATATATGGTATGTATATATACATACCATATATACATATACATTAATGGCTCATACATACTGCATACCATATGTATACATACCGCATACCATATATACTTAAGATATAGTATACATGTATACAGTATATATATATACAACACATTCGGTATACATATGCACATATACATAACAAGTCTCTGTTTTTCACTCTGTCTGTGTCTCTCTCCATGTTGGTCAATGACGGCCGCTACCCCCAAAAAATAACCTTTCCTCATGTTTTGGACTCAAGATCCCTTAATATTTGAGCGTGAATGTTATTTTTTTTAGGATTATATAGAGGAGAATATATTTTTTCAGAAAATAATACCCCCAAAGCAATCTGTTATTATTATAACATCCAGGAAAACAACAGGTACACATCCATGTCGTTGCAATGTTTACCAAAGGCTAAATTAATGGTCACCGCTCGCCGTGCAATACTCCACCTCCCATAATCCTTTGCGCGAACGAAATCCAAGATGGCCGCCGTGCAGGTGGGCTATTGCCAGAGACTCACCTACAGACCAGACACTGAGGCTAACCGTCAGTCGTCTGTGATACTCTAAAGAGCCTTCTTCCACTGGCTCTCTCTTGACTTCTACGCCCCAGTAGCCTTTCATTTGTGCTAGTTTAACAAGTACTTGGCAAAGCATGGCTGGGCCGCTACGACGATTAGGAATTCAATCTCCAACCTGAAGGCCTACTCAGAGTGTCCCTCATACAAGCACAAGCCTTCAACTCCCAGATGGTAGCCACAGCGCTTCGTAGCCTTGACTTGTCACATATAGACATATCCTGACTCAGAATCAACCTGCGACCCCAGACGTCATTGCTAGGGTCCTTGCTTCCCTCGTCCATGACCCCTACTTTACTCAACTCCGGGCTGCATATCTACTTATGTTCATCAGGTTTCTCTGTCAGAGTAACCTTTGCCCTAGATATTCACATCTCTTTGATGCCTCACACCAGCCAGTCAGGGAGGATATCTCTCTGACCTCTCAAGGCATTCAAGTGCGAGTCAAATGGTCTTAGACTCTCCAGGCTGGTCATAAGCCATTCCTGACTCCATCCTGTGCCCCCTTGCAGCTGTTTCATATCTCCTACCTGCAATAGGTGCACTTCCCTCTTCACATTCCCAAACTCGAGGCCAATGCCTCTCTCATTTCTCACTAAGAAGTAGGCTACAGCTGTTGCTATCTCAGGACATGACCCGGCACTCTTATCTCTCCACGGCCTGAGGTCAGGAGAGGAGGAGCTTCCTTCTCCTTCTTCCAGGGTGGAGCACTCCTTAGCGATGTCAGAGCCCAGGGTACATGGGCGTCCGATGCGGTCATGGCATACCTGCGTCCGCAACCAGGACCGTTGAACTCTGTCCACAGGGCATTCCAACTCCTCTCCAATAACCACTAACTTTTTTGGCTTCTATACTATATCTACTGCATTTGATATATGTACTTGCATTATATTCCTAAACCTTTCATATCTACGCTTTGGTATCACGAATTGTTTAAATCCTCCTATGACCAATAAAATGATGTTTACCTTATTCTGCTGACACCAAGGAATTAATGTACTAAGCCAACGAGGAGTATAAACATTCAAATGTTAATTATTTGTTTGAGTTATAATGCCTCATGTAAATATAGAATAGAACATACTGTAGGAACTTTTCATACAGAATTCAATGGACATTTAGCAGATTTACCAAATCGTGGCCAGACCATTTTATGAAATTGTGAGTGTTTGTGTGTGCACATTTCCCACGATCTCAGGTTTTCACCAAATTTTCATTGAAATCGTGAGTGTGTGTGCACTGAAAATGGACATGATTTAAACAAACTTTCAATACGATTTCATACCATGATCAGTCATGAACACTGAAATAGTACAACACCTGAGATCGTGACTGTGTGCGTCTGTCTTTGATTCTCATTATTCTAATGTTTAATACTTAACTTGCCATATGTCATTTGTCATAAGTCTTTTTCCATTACGTATTTTAGTTGCCTTGATTGTTGAGCTGACACACACAGAAATCTCTGAAGCCGTCATAATTATTATATAATACTGGATTAATTTTAGGGATAATGGAATATACTTCCCAGGCATTATCTACAGAGTAATCAGATATAATATTAAAATTTGTGGGCGATATATTATAAACTACCTATATACGCAAGACCAAGCTATATAAACACTTTTCTGTCCGGACGAAATGTAGGCGAATGATACGATACATATTGATCCATATACATTTATAATATTGATAATCAAAATGTATTCTGAGATATTGTACTGATTTATTATCATGACTGGTTAACTTTGAGCACAAAGTTATTTTTGTTAACAGTGCGAATAGCTTCCGGCTGAACAATTTCTATTCCAAGGTCCCTTTAATCATGGATCACAAGAGTGTGTGATACAACCCGCAGTTATGACAAACTGATCTAATTGCGTTTTAATTCACTCTTGATTTTTCAGGTGCGATGGCCGAAAGGACAAAATTAGAGGCTTACATGGTTTTTTCTTTCATCAACACATTTATTTTCTGCATTCCGGCACACTGGTTCTGGGGAAAAAATGGCTGGCTGGCACAGATGGGTGTAATTGATATTGCAGGCGCCGGACCAGTTCACCTTGTGGGCGGTCTAACAGGTCTTGTAGCGACCTTGGTCTTGAAACCCAGACACAATAGATACAAGATGAAGGGCAGTCTTCCGATGGGATCTCCTAGCAACGCTATATTGGGAATGTTCATGCTTTGGTAAGTAAAAAAACGTGAACCTGTTTTGTAGAATGTAATCGTTACAGTCAGTGCGGGAGGAAGTCAATGTTGATATATTTAATAACAATTCGGGTCACAGACTGGAATATTATATATATATATAATATATAAATATATACAAATTTCTGATGCTCCTACCATGGCTGCTTGAAGAGAACAGGCGCGAACTGCTGAATGCGGCCAAGGTCAGGTGACCAGCGATCCACTTCCGGTTCGTTCAGATATATTCCCATATATATATATATATATATATATATATATATATATATATATATATATATAGGTAAACATATATATAATGTAGTGGGTTTGGGTTTTACCTTATGTATATATGCTGTGTGTGGTGCTGTCCGCTGTCGCTAGTACACCTGTACTACCCCAGTGGGCAGTACCGTTTCATATGGCCACACACCTGAAGTGTGTTGGCACATTTACCAGTAAATACCTCTATTGCCCTTGTATGTTGTTCTTATGAAACCGTAACTACTTCTTATTATGTCCTCCTTTATGTATTGTTTCTAACTGACTTCAGTTCGAAAGGATAGTGTGTTTCTACTATGCAATACTTCACCATTCTGTAATATACCTTATGGCATGCTGACACCATTTGTATGGTGCTAAGAAGGTATAGAGGTGGCTGGTCCGTCTCTAGGTAGCAAGGACTGAGCAGTTGGGCCCACCGCCTCTTTTGCACTTCAAAGTATGGGAAGAGCTTCATACATAAATGGTCTTTATAAAAAAAATACGTCTATTACAAGGGTCTCATCACGCTTTATCTTGCCATATTATATGGTTTTGCATACTTTATGTTGATATTTTATGAGTTGCGGTCATTAATCATTTTCACTCAAATTTCATACTGGTAATGTAGTTTACATGAATATAATTAAAGAGACTGATAAACTGGTCCAAATTTTGTGTTGAATGTAAGTGACCACAGTTTATACATAAATCTAATGCAAATTCTTCACTGAAAATAGCCAACTTATTTTTTTTACCATGATTTTTAGTATGGCAAAAATAAATTTGTCTTTACGTCGCCATCGTTGTGGTGTCACTATGATGAAAATCATCTATTTGTATGGTAAATAGCCGTATGTAAACAATGTCTGAACTACCCTTTCAGAATTATGAGGAAAAACTATTTTCTAAATAGTGATTTCTGCTTCTACAGTGAGATAGTATTTCAAAACTGAAATATGGCAAAAATCAATTGTCTTTACCTAGCCCACTAAGATTACTTGGCATTTTTCCATGACTAGTTTGGAACTAATGGTAAGTATTCCAAAGTAATTCTGAAGCATCTAGCCAACAAGTACTAAAATATCAAATAGATGTCAGGAGTGGTTTGTGAGATAATGGTGATAATGATATGGCTAGGTAAAGACAAACCTATTTTGTCTTTATGTCGCCATGCCATTATCACTAGCCAGATCCTCTGCCACTGATTGTTTGTGGTGCCTGGTTGTTTATTTACAATGTGACTGGCACACTGGATGTTAGGGTCAGCTAAAAAAGGTTGTTTATGTATTCTTATGTGTAAACTCAATCTAGCATTAAACTGTCAAGACAAAGTTCCTCTCA
Organism: Sthenelais limicola; assembly: GCA_942159475.1. Taxonomy (NCBI): domain Eukaryota; kingdom Metazoa; phylum Annelida; class Polychaeta; order Phyllodocida; family Sigalionidae; genus Sthenelais; species Sthenelais limicola. Next base: position 105,346,138 of record OW804096.1, on the reverse strand, counting down.
ATCATGGCCATGTAAAGACAAAACAAGTAGTACTTGAGGGGCCCCCATCACACAGGTATAAATAGTAGAACAATATGAAAAGTAACATTCCAACATTTGACACAAAAGTGTACAATCCTATGAGACTGTAGGGCCCCTTCCATACTTATACATAAAGTATTTAAGTATAGAATAAGGAACTTAATAATTAAGGAACTCCTTCTCCTATACCTCCCTCCTCCTCCCCTCCTCCCCTCCTCTTTCCTCCCTCATTTCTGTTCCCCTCCCTCCCTCCTCCTCCTCCTGCCCCTAGCCCTCCCTCCTCCAACCTCCTCCTCCTCCTCCTCCCCGACCTGAGTTCTATACTTTTACTTGGGAATTTTGAAAAATGGAATTACAACAATATATCCCTGGCTGCACAAAAACCCCAGTAAAGCAGTATATGTGACCCGCTCTGCAAAAATAGGTCTTATGTACCCCCTAAATAAGAACCTTTTTGCAGAGCGGGTCATATCTATAGGCTAGAGCAGTACCTCAGGTATAGGCTAGAGCAGTACATCAGGTATAGGCTAGAGCAGTACATCAGGTATAGGCTAGAGCAGTACCTCAGGTACAAGTATTTCAAATTAGCGAAAAAATACAAATCCACAGATCTCTACGATCAAGCGAAGAACCTAAGAAGACAAACAAATAAATCAAGCTAAATCACTAAAAAATAACCATATTAAGCAAACCCTTGAACACTGCGCCGACAACCCCCATAAATTCTGGGAAAAAATGAAGTCCCTGACACACCCTGAGAAAGTAAAAACCCACAAGCAAATCAGATTAATTCAAAATGATGAATTTATCGATGAGAAGGAGGTACCGGACTGTTTCAATACCTATTTTGCTTCTATTGGTACAAAGCTGGCCAATCAAATACCTCCACTCACTCAAACTGAGCGACTCACATATGAGACAAACAAATTGGAAGAGAGAGAACACCCACCTTTCCATTTCGGCCAAATCGATACTGAAACATTGAGAAAAAACGATTAGCAGTTTATCTCAATTCAAATCCTCAGGGTTAACGAATCTAAGCGCAGATCTTTTGAAAAGGATTCTACTCTGTCTCTCAGATCAGTTTAAATTCTTGCTTGAACTCTCACTTACAACTGGATTAATCCCAACTAAGTGGAACGCCAACTCATGTCACACCTAGAGACCAACAACATTCTCTATAAGGGACAATTTGGATTCAGGTCTGGGTACTCTACAAATGATGCGGTGGTCTCTTACTTGAATCGGGTCTACAAAGCTATAAATGACAAAGAACATTGTCGTGCAGTCTACTTGAACTTCAGGAAGGCCTTCGACACCGTCGACCACACCATATTGCTCAAGAAACTTGAGAAAGTGGGACTTAATGGTCTAGAAATAGAATGGTTTAAAAATTACCTTAGTGAGAGGTACCAACAAGTAATATTAAATAACCAAATCTCAAACCAAAAACTCATTACATGCGGTGTACCACAAGGCACCACACTCGGCCCAATTCTCATTTCAATTCATATTAACGACCTTCCATTACAAGTACTAAAATCAAACCCCAAGATGTTCACCGATGATACGATTATATGCAACTCAGGCAAAGATATTAGATTGGTCAACAATGATCTCCAATCTGACCTTGATAATATCATGAATTGGTGTAAAGAGAATAAGATCTCTCTTAATGAAAACAAGTCGAAGATAATGACCTTCCTGCCGAGGCCTTCCCTTGAGGTCCAAGTGGAAAACTGACTCCCTCGCCTTCAAATTACACCTGGGTGGCAATCAGTTAGAGGATGTTGAGGAATATAAATACCTGGGAACTATCATTGACAGTTCCCTCTCATTCTCAAAACACTTGAGCTCAATTAAAAAGAAAATCTCAAACAAGATATGGTTGTTTAGACACCTACGAAGCAGACTAAACAGGTACTTGAGTGCGTAGGTCTACAAAACCACAATATTACCCCTCATTGACCAATCAGATATTTTTTATGATTTGGCCCCAAGATCAACCCTCAAATTCTTACAAACGTTCCAAAATAAGGCCCTCAGAACAATCACCAAAACATATCATTTCCAAGATATTGACCTGTATCATGACCAGTTTGGTCTGCTACTGAAGCAGAGGAGGAGGCTGCACATTCTGCAACAAGCGAATAGATTAAAGACACATCCAGAGTACCTAGATCTCCGTCCCATTCAAACACGACAGTTCCAGCAGGGCAAAATAATATTCAAATGTCCTATTCCAAGGCTGGAATTAGTTCAACGATCATTATACTATAAAATACCACATTACTGGAATAAGTTGGGGGCCGACCAACATCGCATCGAATCACATAAAAGCTACCAAGAACGTTAGAACCAATAGTATCTGGCTAGATGACCACTATTTATACTAAGATGTACTGACATGTCCCCACCAACTCTCCAGGAGTTCCAGTATAACGGTACCCATCCTATAACACTACACCCTTCCTATAACTGTACCCACCCTGTAACACTGTACCCGTCCTATAACTATACCGTTCCTATAACTGTACCCATCCTATAGATAACTCTGTACCCTTCCTATAACTGTATCCACCCTGTAACACTGTACCCATCCTGTAACGGTACCCACCCTGCAACACTGTACCCTTCCTATAACTGTACCCATCCTGTAACATTGCACCCTTCCTATAACTGTACCCCATGCACACTGTAACACTGTACCCATCCTGTAACTGTACCCACCTTGTAACACTGTACCCTTCCTATAAATGCACCCACCCTGTAACATTGTACCCTTCCTATAACTGTACCCACCCTGTAACATTGTACCCTTCCTATATCTGTACCCACCCTGTAACACTGTATGCTTCCTATAACTATACCCACCCTGTAACAATCTAGCTACCTAGCCTGTAATACTGTACCCACCCTGTAACTACCCAGCCTGTAAAACTGTACCCATCCTGCAACACTGTACCCATCCTGCAACACTACTCATCCTGTAACACTGAACCAATATTGTATCACTGTACTCATCCTGTGACACTGTACCCATCCTGTAACACTGTACCCATCCTGTAACACTGTACCCATCCTGTAACACTGTACCCATCTTGTAACACTGTACCCATCCTGTAACACTGTACCCATCCTGTAACACTGTACCAATCTTGTCTCACTGTACTCATCCTGTGTCACTCTACCCAAACTGTAATATGCCTGTAACACTGTACCCCAACCTGTAATTGTTCTAGTTGGGTAGTGGCAAGTGACATGGCAAGTGACGAAATGGTCATAATTAATTAGATTTTGTCTTTAAATAGCCATTGTCTTTACATAGCCACAATAGATATTGCTCTATGATAATATTGAAGAAAAAAGGTTTGAAATGCTTTTAATGAATAATTCACAACCAGACAAAAACTTCAGGAAGAATATCAGATGTGCATGATATAATTCTATAAAAGTCAATAATGGGATAGGTTGTTTCCACTCATATGAATGGCAGGATGTTACTGCTAGGAAGGAAGAGAAAGACTCTAACAAACTATTTTCATAGTGCTTATGTACAGCCAGGGACAGTGGGACAAAAATTCTATTTGAGAAATAATTCCAGAGGTTTTGGCTGTTTGTGGGTTCCATTGCCTCAGGGAAGTTTGAGGGCTTGCCCGAGAACTTCCCTGAGGCAATCGGACCCAAGAACAGACAAAACCGAGGGAATTATTGCTTTTAGATATGATTTGATGAGATTCAATTTCTGGGAGACAAAAAAGGATGGACAAACCTTTTTTATTACGGCCGAAAAACATCAGCACACGCCATTAGAGTCAACATACTGTCTATGTGACCTGACCCAGAAGTGCTTGCATTTGTCCTTATACACCAACACGCTAGATGTCGGCACCCGCTTATGGAGAATATGCATTCCAGTGATCTACCAGTGATCTACCAGTGATCTATGGCAGTCATACGACACAGCAGGGGTCTATAGGGAAAAAATACATCCCAGAATCTCATCAAATCGCTTTGCTGACTTAGAGAAAAGCATGGTAACTGGTATGGGATATTTTGTCTTTACGTCGCCATTTGTCTTTACGTCGCCATTCACTTTTTATCCTATGCAATGGACTGCTGCCATAGTTGAAGATCGCTAGGGTCACGGGGTCGAAGGTCACCTATTGTCATCATAGCCACATTAGGGCATCATGTTTAATGTGAATGAGAGCATATCATATGGAGGATGTAAGAGTTTAAAGGGAAAAATCTTCCTAGCTGTGCATGAAGTTTCATGTTTTGGTGAAAATCCAGAAATCCAGAACTTCAATATGTATTACAAAATACTTAATGTTCATGATGAAAGCTGTTAATTACAACAAGAAACAGACATTTGATAGGATTCAAGTCAGAAATATAAAACAGAATAATGTTTTCTACTATTTGAGGCCCTCCTAAATATTTTGTCCTTACTTCGTCCACTTTTAAAAGATTCCAAACACCATGTTTAAGAAATAATTCCCTCGGTTTTGTCTGTTCGCGGGTACCGTTGCCTGAGGGAAGTTCGAGGGTTTGCCCGAGAACTTCCCTCAGGCAACGGTACCCATGAACAGACAAAACCGAGGGAATTATTGCTTTTAGATGTGATTTGATGAGATTCACTTCATGGGAGAGAAAAAAAGATAGACAAATCTTCTTTATTACGGCCGAAAAACATCAGCACATGCCATGAGAGTCGCAATACTGTCTACGTGACCTGACCCGGAAGTGCTTGCATGGATCCGTAGGCCTACTTTTGTCATTATACACCAACACGCTAGATGACGGCACCCGCTTATGGAGAATATGCATTGCACGTTACCGCTGTTTGCCGGTGTCATGACAAACAGTGACCCCCCATCGAAAAGTGACCAATGGGTCGATTTTCGGCAATCGAAAAATGACCCACCCCACTGAAAATTGACCCCCTCTTCTTTTCAAACTTAATGTTCTCAAATAATTTATTGCAATGTCTGATATTGTATAGTAGTGTGTGAGGGTGTGGGTACACATATATATGTGCTGTTGTGGTTGTAAATTCCGTGTACATATACCATAGAAAATTGACCCCCCTTGGAATGATACTCTGTCATACATGATGTATACATTATGGTATCATATTTTATGTATACCATAAAAAATTGACTCCCTACTTCTATGGTATCATTGCATCATACCATTGGTATAATAGTATTCCGTCATAACTTATATATTATTTCCTTCCATTTCAAGCCAAACAAATATAAATACTATATCAATTCCCTCTGTGTTTGCCAAAATTGCAAACACCACACATGTTAGCTTAAAATTACATGTTAGCTTAAATATCTTGTACCACACCTAGGGTGATAGACCAACACCCAGAAGATGTCAGGCCAAGGGCCACAGTTAGGGTTTTTCCTGTATTCTATGAGAAGGCCTCATCAATGGCTATGCAGAAACATGCAATGCTTGGCAAGAAGGCAATTGAGTTTGTGAATCCTGGCCAGATTCCAGTGGTTGAAGGTGACTCTCCTCTCTATGCACAACAGAAAAAATGTCAATGGCAATACCCAGATGAGGTGGGCTCATTTTCTGAAGGAGGATAGTGGGGCAGAAGGCCTGTATGGTCAACAGGAGGAAAAAGAGGTGATTGAGCTTTCAAAACCTGAAGTACTTTGGGTCATTAATGAGTTTGAAAGTGCTTGTTTCTCTGCAGCAGACAACAAAGAAACTTTAGAACATCCAGAGTCTTCAGTAGCTGAACAGAACAAGTTCCTCAATCACCTCAAAGCTCTATACAACCTTGTTAAGGATGGTACAGTGGTCAATCCTTTCAAGGAAATTGGTCCAGAGCTCATCAGAGAGACAGAGAGACACTGGTAATATACTTGATTCTCGGGGTATATGGTAGAGCTATTGCATATCGGCTGGTTACCGATATGAATAATAATAAGCTGGAAGAGTGATGTAATGTTTCAGAGTAATCTGAGAAGTAATCATTTATTTCTGAACATGGGTTTATATATGATGTAATACCAGGTGTGTCTGGATGCATATCCAATGAGAAGATAGGAATACATTAACCAATTAGGATCATTAATACAAGGGGAGATAATTTATGCATAGCCAATCATTACCGGTTACGTGGTCACAGGTAGGGTGAGCCGGTGAGGTGGTCACATGACCAACCTCTAATTAATATGATTATGTAATCAGTAGACAGCTTGGCTGGCTCATTAGGCCTCGCCAACTGTCATGGCTTTCATGTTAAGCTACTAAGATAATATCTGTAGACACACCTGGAAACATGTGAAGATTAGGTAATTACACAGTCTGGTATATGAACCTTTAACGGTTATTACTCAGCATGAATATTCGTAATATTCAGTATATAATATATGCACAATATTTCTATATAATAAATTCATATTCAATAATACCTTACTGACGTAATGTTACGTAATCATATAAAGCATTTGGTCATTGAATTATGAGTATGACATAATGCCCCGGAGTTAGACATGATCTCTCCGTAGACATGCTAAAATATCTAAACTATACATACATGAAAATATCAAGTAATGTCATGTTCATAATATGAAAAATGAATTTTTGCAAAAATGACAACCAAAGAACAATCGTTCTTTACAGTTTTTGCAATTTTTATAAGAATATAATCTCTACTCATTATGCGTCCTTTGAGCCGGGCTTGCATATTCTATCATTGAGTTTATAACCTTGAGATTATTAAATCTTTTGTCAGTATCCAGAGGTAATTCAAGCTGCTGCTTTTACCAAAATAATATCCTCTCTTTCTCTGTGTGAAAGATGGCTTGTAGTCTAAACTTATTAGATCTGACAGGTCTTTAGAGGTTATCTGGACAATTTGTAACATATAGGATAAACATTGAAATACAATACATTGTCATAACACAAGTAAAAATCGTGAAACGTTAGTTTCCAAGAGAAAACTAGCAATCTTATCAATGTTTTCAGTCCAATGGATCTGAAGATACCCGTTGAAAAAAAAAATATATATATACATTCAACACATCTGGGTTTATCCTGAAAAATATGTAAGGTCAGTACAAATACATATCCATAGATGCAATATAACGACATAAAAATCATAAGGTGGTAAAATGATCGTGAGGCAATACCTATAGCTGCTATTACGTGAGGTTTGTCTTGATTTTTGATCTTGCTCGTGCATTTTGGAGGGTGAATTTTGTTTACTGTTTATACCTTTACATATCTATATATCGATAGGCGCAATCGTAATCGTTGGTCAGGCTTAGTCGGTTTTGGATAACACATATATTCAAGAATATTATTGTTCTTTTGAGATGGTATTTGGAGCGTTCATAATCGCTCTGGCTAACATAGTAAACTTGTCCTCTTCTTGTTTTTCCACTTTGATTTCTTCTTTGCTTTCTTCATTTGGAATAGATATATCATGTTCGACTTGTTCGATAGTATTTGTATATTGGAGGAGGGTCATCGGATCTTTTCCATAAGTATAGAGTATAAGTGTAGTTTTGACGGTTGGATCCATTAAGGTGGGGAATATAGTACAATAGGCTTTGTATGGGAGATTGACAACTGGAGGAAGATGGAATTCCACTATTTCCTCCTTTACAGTAATTTTTGCTGGTCCATCCCATTTGAAGGTGATTCTGGGTGATGGGAGGGTTGCGTATGATATATCCGATATGGATGGGGATTGTCCTTTGGTGATCATATCCCATTCGTACGGAATTGCCAATATCGGTATCATATAGTTTTCATTCCCTAAGTAAATCTTTAGGCTTAGGGTGGGGTTTGATCTCCTCAATGGGTTGATCCTCCCCATTTTCTTCAAGCAAAAAGTAATAATAAATTTGAGAATTTTCCCAGCAACATAGGCGATGATGATCATCATCATAATAATAAAAATGTTATGGGTGTCGTCATTTCCCAATAATCTGGAGGAATATGAAGTGTTGATATCCTCTGCTGAGATGTATAAGGTCTCTGTGGTTGTTGGGATTGCGACTGGAGTGGACCTATTGTTGACTGAAATCGTAGGGATGTCCCTTGAGTTTTCTATTAATTTATGGAAAATTCTGTATGCCCTGGCCGTTTGGGTGAATCCGAATATTGGCGCGGTACAGTGAATTTAGTAAAGTAGAAATAATGATGTAAGTAGCGAACATATCGATAAAATAGGATTGATGTATGACCAAGCTGGGTTGGCTGTTATTTGGGATAAAAGTGACAAATCCTCTTGTTGAATCTTCCTGACTGGGATGTCTAAAGCTGAAGCGTTCTTAAGAAGTGCTTTGGCGAATGGTAGTAGGTCGATTTCCGTATTTGTATCAATCATTGCCTCCTTGGCAAATTTTCCTAAAAATCTTGATATGTTCGGAGAAGAAAAATGAAAGGGGGTCTTGCTAACCGCACTTGGGGTGATATGCTCTATATTAAAATCCATAGCAGCCAAAAATGGTAAGTTAGTCGTGTGGAATTTGTAATGAAAAGATTTAGAATCATTGCACGGTAACTTAGAGTTAGGGAGAGAAAGTGGTTTGATGTTCACAGTGCACAGACATGGTACGCCTAGTAGGAAAAATGCCTTGGCACGATGGGACCTCCCTGGTTTTCCATGGCATAATATGTCCTATTTATGCTCATTTGTTGATACTAGATATTCGTCTTTTGTAATAGCTATGGCTGTCGTTGGTGGTGGTGCTAAAGGCTTCATATTAAAGTCACACAAGTCCTTTAGTATGGCAGATTTGTTTTGAAAAATTGCGATGATGCACGAGGGAGAAGAACCATGAATCCTAGGAATTGTTCTAGAACAAACTCGGATGGCCTCTCCCTTACATGAATGTAAATTTTCTGGTTAACTTGCAAAAATAAAGATGCATCTCTCGATACTGCGATGAACTTAATGTCCGTTTTTATCGAGGTGATTCCAATTGTAGGAGTATAGGTAGTATTGATAGGCACTGGTGTGCTAATCACTTGGTACAGATCAAAAACAGATTCTGTCGAAGAAATTATTATTTTACAGTTAATATAGAGATGGCTCTTGGAATAAACGAACATTGATATCCTTTGAGAATAATAGTATTCTGTGTTCATAATTGCCACTTGCGATCCAGGGGACGTTAGTTTTAGTTGCAGATCGATCTGTCGTAAATATTTAGAAAAATCAATCTCTGGAGATAAAATTCCAGTAGCTAGTAATCTTAGCGAGTCAATTATTGAATTTAGAGCCTGGAGATATTGAAGTTTATGAGATAAAATGGCGACAGCTTCAAATAAAATTGCTGTTTGGCTTCTAGAGTTCTCAAAATTAGATTCTAGGCTGCCGAAATCCAAAGAAATGTTATGTGCCCAAGAATCAAATGTGGTGGCCATATTAGAAAAGAGATTTTTGTTGGACTCCTTGTCCTGCACGTAAGTATGATACATGTTATCTTGCTTTTCTGTAATTTTAGTAATTAATTTGGCCGTATTTTGATCTTGGGTCGCAAATTGTTTCAATACAAAATCAATCTTGGTTACTGTACCTACAAGGTTATTGATGTCCTTAGTCGTCGCGAGGCCAAAGAGTCCCTTGAAGGCTTCTCCCAAGAAACCTAGGATGGCTCCTCGCTTGACTCTTTCCTGTTTGCTATTGATAAGATCCGATAGAAATAATGTTAAGGTAGAAGTAGAAGCATTGATTTGTGTCTCCGTGATATCTAGAAGTTTATCCAAAGAAATAGCTTGTTGAGTATGACACTGGTGAGGTAATGGACCATGAGATCAGCAACTCCCTCATGGGAGCTCCACAGATTGGCAAAGCCAAGTTCAGGGAATTCATGAGGGACAGAGTTGAAAAAGCTTCAAAGCCTTTGTCTGATGTCATTCCAAGAGCAAACCTGTATACATTCTCCAAAAAAAACCCTGTTGATCTAAAGAAGGGAAATAATAAGCTGGGTTCTGCTAAGGCAAATACATCTCTTGTTGCCAAGCTCCTTTTGTCCCTTCAAGAATGCCTTGAATCAGACAGATGAATTTTTCAAACATGAAAATCAGCATTAACCTCCATACTTATCTAATTGTGGCAACCTGCGATCTGGAACCAAATAAAATATTCTTGGCTGTCTACCAGGCATGCCTAATCCTGGTTGATCTCCATCAGCCAAAAAGGCATTTTGGCTGTCTTTGATATGGCGGCAGAAATACACATCTGTGCACCCAAGCATGCCAGTGTGTTTGGGGAGTACACACAGATGCATGTGCTGCCATACTTGCAGGGTCAGATGACAGGCAGCACAACAAGAGTCAATGCTGTCTGGACACATATATAGAGACAAGTCTCAAATCCCAAACTCATGCCAAGTGTGGTGAGACATTTGGCTGCTGAACAAGAGTTTCAGCAAAGATTACTCTACCAAAGGGAGTCCGATGGCAGAAGTTCCTAAATGATTGTCATAATAAAGACAACCTATTTCAGTTCATTAGTCAGGAACTTCAGAGGAGCAGATTCACAGCAGATTCATCTTACCACCTTCTCACAACATAGACTGACCTTGTACTCAGCAACATGCCAACTGACCTAGCAGGCTTGTCCCCATACCAGCAAGAAGAAGCTGACACACAAATGATGCTCCACTTACTACTTGCTGCCAAGGAGGGTCACGCCTACCTCAGGACAATGGATAGTGATGTGGTTGTGCTGGCCATCAATGTATTCTATGAGATTGGCCTGTTAGAACTGTGGGTTGGATTTGGAACAGGAAAATCATATGAAGATATACCAATCCACCACATTTCACAAGTGTTGGGACCTGAATATTGTAAGGCACTTCCATTCTTTCGTGCATTCACAGGGTGTGATGTTGTATCAGCAATGTTTAGAATTGGTAAAAAGACTTTGTCTGGAGGCAGGCCCTCTCTAAAGCCCCTGAGATTCCAGACCCTAGCAAATATGGCTAAATAGCTTTGTCTTACAGAACATTACTGTTAGCCTTTGACTTGGGAAATGACCTTGAAAATGACCTTGTAACAGGAGAATGACTTCAAAAAGGGTTTCCCAATTTCCGAAAACTTACATAAAGGGACATTATTATCAATGGATCTAGTGGTAATGGGAGCTGAAATAGGATATTTACATTACTAGCTGGTGGCCATTTTGGATTTTGACTCAATGATTCTGACCTTGAGAATGACCTTCAAATAGAAAAGTGACCTCAGAAATGAATTCCTCATACCTTAAAACATACTAAAAGTGGTATTACACATAGATGTAGTGCAAACAGGAGCTAAAATATGATATAATATATCATGGCTGCCTCAGGGAAACACATATTATGTGTTTCCCTGAGGCAGCCATGTTGGATTTTTACCTTGATATTGATCTTGAAACAGAAAGCTGACCTCAGAAATAAATTCCTCATACCTCAAAACATATGAAAAGTGGTATTATACATAGATCTAGTACAAACAGGAGCTGAGATATGATATTTACTCTTTCCAGGGGCAGCCATTTTGGATTTTGACCTTGAAGTTGACCTTGAAACAAAATAATAATGTTGGAAATAGATTCCCCATACCTTAAAACATGGCCAAAGTGGTATTACACATGGATTTAGTGCTAAATGGGGCTGAGATATGACATTGTTATGTCCCAGTGGCAGCCATTTTGTTTTTTGCGCATAACAGCCACCAGGGGGCCACCACATTCTGTTTGCACGAAGTTTTGAAAACCTAATACCCATACCTAACACCACGCCAAATTTCAAAAACTTGTCACCAAGATTTTCTCGAATTCCCTCCCAGCTATAGTTGATCAGGCCCTTAAGCGAAGGTGCTTGTTTATATGCTGCCAGCATGAAGTGTTGAAAAAAAATTGTAACCCCCGGCCGAGTTTCGAACATTCAAACCTTGGTGCATGAGGCAGACCCTCTACCGATTTGGCCACAGGGCCTGGGTGGAGATGCCTGGCTTAATTCTATAGCCAAGCGTGTTATAGGCGATGGTTGTAAGCTATACAAGTTGCCGTGTGGAATCCTTGCTGCTATGGCATCACTGCACGGGCAAGTTGCGCACAGACTTAGGCTAAGGAGGCAGTGTAGTGTTGAGGCTTTGGTTCTGGTGGTGTAGTCCTGAGCTAGAGTTTAACCCTTACAGCTTGTCAACCAGACACGGCACCCCTTCGGCCAGGAGACCGTGTCCCACCAGAAAGTGCATGGTGGCTGGCCGTAATAGGTTTAAAGCCCTTATAGAACTCTTTATATTAACTAGGATATTATATTATTAAGCAGATAATGAAACCTTAGCCTATTTAAAAGATTTCCTGCTTTCCCCACACCCTACATGGCACCCTGCACCCTGGCACCCTGCACCCTGCAAAAATAAATAGCAGCTGTGAGCTGGTTTCAAACATGCAACCTTCCATGTGGGAGGCGGACGCTCTGCCACAGAGCTAGTTCCCAAGGTTGAGAGTTCTAGGCTTCATTCTACTGCTGATCTAGAGGTGTTTGAACGGACGGGTAGGCGTAGGGCCGACTGTTGATACGCCGGACAAGATGTGCACGGGACTGTACTAGTAGCTAAACAAAATGTCCATCAGTGTTTACATCCATTGGAATAACACTGTAGGGTTTGCCGGCATTATTTAGTGAATTACCGGAGGTATGCAAGACCCGGTATGTGTCTAAAGAAAAGTATCATAGACAAGTGTTGCTGGACATGACAAGCAACTTCACATGGTGTTTTTAGGCTGTACGAGGTTTGCATTGGTTTCCCGTAATTAAGTGAGGTAGTGTAGTGCTGAGGCTTTTGTTCTGGTGGTGTGGTCCTGAGATTGCGCTTTACCCTTATGGCTTATCAGCCGGATATGGCTACGATTTTTAGCTTGGACTTGTCAGGTTTAAAACTTAGATACAAATTTATTATATATATATATGATCATGAAAATAGAAAAAAATCCAGGCATAAAATTGAATTTCAGCGGTAATCTTAGTTAAAAAAAACATGACAAAACATTACAAACCAATATAACTCACTAGTGAAATACGCACTATGCGTAACTCCCTCTGGATACATTGTTTTCAGAGCAATGCGTGTAAAATAATAACTGTTATCACATCTTGGGGGAAATTGACTAACATAAGGAAGCCACACTTCAGGCTCAGACAAAGCTTTCTGTCATCTATGGGCTGCAGGGAAAGCGGTATTGGGAGTGCGGTATTATTGTGCATTCTGGTGTACTCTCAAGGAAGCACTGGGAACATGTATTATACTAAATAAAATATCTGGTTGACCGCAGTATGACCATTATGATTTGATTTGGAAATACTTTATTCAGGACAATGAACATTTTTATACACAGGTACAAATATTCTCGGAGCAGCCTGAATTACAAAAATCTTGACGATAATTAAGTGTTTAAGTATGGTCGAGAAAAAAATAGAGAAATTGATTAAAAATTTAGGTTTGTTATTACAAGTGTAATGAACCGCAGATTTGTGGGCACAAGTCACAAATAGGACACTTAAAGGAAGCAACAAACGAGGATAAATTTGTTTGACCAGGTTTTATTGACCCCGAAACACAGTTACAAGCTTAAAGTGCAAGAGCTAAATTTGAACAAAGAGAAGTATCTCGTTCCCCAGCGCGGCCTGAGTCTGTTGTGTTAATCGATTGCGGGATCCCACAAAGCTGGAAGTGTAGCCTTTCCCTACCGCCCATCAAAGGGTGTCTTCAGCGACGACGTTCGATGTTAGGGAGTCGCCGCCTGGCGGGTCTGGCTGGAGACCGCTGTTAGTGTCCGGCTCTGGTAGAGTTGTTCCCTGTTGCCGCTAGGGTGGATAACACGGCGGCCTCACCATGCTGATGGTTTGGCGGACCCATTACACAAGAAGTAAATATTAAATTGGTTTACACAAAAAACATCAGTTTTGTAGAAGGTTAAAATATATCATACAACCCAGTCATTCACAAGTACTATGACAGTATAGTAGAATTTTTGGATGCAAATTAAAACATATACCCACAACCGACACCATGCACATTCACAAAGTCCAGTATTAATACATCGTGGGTCGGTTTTAGTCTCATATTAATTAGACACAAGTCCAAGGAAAAGAAAAAAAATCATGCAAATGCAGTACACACATTACTATGGTCATCCAGTCAGAAGGTATATTTCCTCCAAAGAGATAGCAACCTATATCATTCCACTCACAAGCGGATTTTCCAATATAAATTTTGTATTTTCATGTTTTTTCGTTTCCTTTTGCATTTTTCTTACTTATATATACTCAGTCTCGGCCAGTCTGCTGCGTCAAGCTCCAACTCAGTCTCACTCACCCCCACGTCCGAAATACCAACAGCATGCACCGGTTCCTGCTTCTGAACAGAATCTACATCAGGAGGGCGTAAAAAATCCTGTTTGTCACGTACAAACCAAGAGCTCTTTGGAATGGCATCCCTGACTTTAGAGCCCCAAGTCGTACGTTTCTTCTTCCTACCAGAGGATTTTGTCGGGGACCATTCTTCCCAGTCGACATTATCAATTGAAGAAATGCTAGGTTTTCTATCAACTGACTTAATACACTTCTGACCAGTAGGAGGTTCGTGCCTCTCTCCACCACATTTCCAACACGAACGTTTCACCATTGTGTGAGGTGACAGTGGGTGTCACAACACGTGCGTAACCAACCAAGCGTAACGGAGCGTAACTCGCGACCAGTCAGGTGAAACAAAATCTCAGGTCATCTGGGCAGAAGTGGCCGAGCAAGGCCCTGACCACGGTATATATATGAGCAACAATCACGCCCTCTGGGGTTAGTTCTATGAGGCGCCTCTGTGATATATCATTCTACCCTAGTGGTGAGAAGTGCAATATTCTATTCCATGGAAGATGTTGAAATATATAAATATTTGGGAGTCGAAATAGATAGAAATTTAAAATTCAAACCAATAGTGACCAAATTAATAAAGACACTATTATTAATCTATAAGGTTATTAATCTATGATGAGAAAATGAGAAAATCTGCTTGATCTATTAGAGGTATTAACCTCTAATAGATCAAACAGATTTTCTACATGATTCTCACACAATAAATAGCACAAAAAGACTCCAAATCATACAAAATAAAATTTTTAAGAAGAATTATGGCCTTCCATCCAAGACCAACGTCGAAAATATCCATATACAGAAGAACATACTGACTCTGAAACATTATTGCAAGTGGGCCATAGTCTAGCTAGAGATCCAAGATTATATAGATTTACGAAATTTAAATACAAGAAATTTTGCACAAAGGAGAAAACCACTGAAAAAAATAGTTCACACGTTTGTTTGTATTCTTCCACCATACCTTAACAGTACCAAAGAATGAACAAGTAAGAAAATCAATCCTATTTAGAATACCTTTTGCTTGGAATTCTCTGCAGACTGGCTCATGGGATAGCAGACAAAACAGGCTTTAAAATACTAGCAAAAAATGAACTAATTTGGCAAGATCAAAACTTCATCAATTGATTCATGTATTTTGACTAGGTATAAGGCAGAAAAGCACTTGAACAATATCCAACTACCAAGTTTCAACTGAGAATTATATGATAAAAACAATGAAAAATTGAATAGTTAATATGATACCACTTACATCGCTTACAAATCTTATTTCCAATGTATGTTAAAGGTTGATTTAAATATAACAGTGTACCCCTTTCGTCACTGTATATGAATAATGTAAACCCACCAGAGAACATGGAGACCCCCCTTAGTTGGAGAACCATCCTCTGTCAGCGAGAAAGATATCGATAATAAATGTTTCTAAATCTAAATTCTACCTGTACAATTAAAGCTATCTTGGTACAGATTTTTTTAATAGGGTTTTGAATATTTTTGGCTCACCCTCAACTCTAATTCTTTCTGGGAGTTTATTACAGATAATATTTACTCTACCAGATATACTTCTGCTTAGTGGCCTTTTTTTCCATTTTGTTACCCTTATTTTCCTTCTGTGACCATTTCTGAGTTGATAACCCACATCCTGGTCAGTGAAAGTACTTGTTCTTCCAAGTAGACTCAAGCTTTTAATTTCTCTTCTAAGGGAGAGGGGCAGGATCAAACTTGAACATTCAAACTCTCACACAAAGCTGTCCCACAGTCGGTGAAGCTCTGGTTTTTGTTTTGTTTGAGTACACTACTAATTTCTCCACAATCTGACGCTATTTGATGCTATGGGGCTTTGTAAAGCATGCGAATGTGAGCACCCTCATCCTGGGGAAGTTACGTGTAAATATAGGAAGGCTGCTAATGATTTGGTAAAGGAAAATACGGGTGACGAAGGTGATTGGAAGTTGTACTTACCTCTTCTTGACAGTGATGATGATTTGCAAGATGCCGCCAAATTGTCTCCTCCTCCAACTGCTGCCTCTCTCGATATGCAAAAATTGTTTGCCATGATGCAGCTCCAGCAGGCTCAGCTTATGGCCGCCACTTCTGCTATCACTAAATTCGGCAGAAGGGTCAATGCCTTGGAGACCGTTACTTCTACCTTGCTGCGGAATTGTCCTCCGCCACCATCGCCAAACCAGATTGCTGCTACCACTGTTGTCCAGACACCTCCGATAGTTGCTCCGGCTGTCATTTCTGGGATTTCTCCACCTGTCATCCCCGTCAGTGCCTCCACCTCATCGCCGCCTGCTGCCACCTTGCAGTCGGCGTCGGGTACTGATCCTACGGCCGCTCAAGCCTTCGCCTTGATGGCCTCTTCTATGAGCCAACTATCCATTGCTATGGACCCCTCTGTTACACGCACACAAGGTATGCCCCTTCGGCCTGATTATCAATATTTATGTTTGGTAAAAGGGCTTCCTATGAAATCTGTGGACCCGGCGAAAATGACACTATCCGAATACTTCTACAGTATGTCCTGTCGCCTGGCAGAAGTGCTCTTCTCCTTCCACCACTACTCGATATTTAGGTATTATCCTAAACTCTACTGACATGACTCTGTTTCCTCCCTGACGACAAGCTTCGCAAGCTTCGCAAGCTTCGCAAACTTCAATCTGAGATTGCCTTTTTCAAGAAGAAAAGGAAGGCTTCTCCTCACCAGCTAAAGGTTCTTTGTGGTGTGTTGGCACATGCCTCAAAACTCGTCAAGGGTGGTCATACTTTCTCACAACGTTGAAGGGGGAGAAGGATCGTAGTATACCTGGTTTGCCGGTGTGGGTGATGTGGTTGGTGTTCAAGGAATGGAATAAACCCTTGCCTTGTAATGGTTGTTATTTATTTAAATCACAAACTTTCGCCGCTAATTGGGCTTCATCAGGTGTCCTCACAACGTATCATTGATATGCTAAAGGCCATTCCTCCCACTACAGAATCGATCAAGCTGTCTGACGATTCTCATTTGGATATTTTGTGGTGGGATCGATTTGCTGCTACTTTCAATGGGAAAGCCTGTATGATCAGCCATCACTTCTCAGACTCATTGCCTCTCCTTTCTGATGCTTCATTCGCAGGATTCGGATTGATCTGGGGCCTAGATTGGCTTGCTGGATCTTTCTCTGATCTATATCCACCTGCTCACGTCCTCTCGACTACACCTGCTCATCAGCATTGGCTTAATGTCCTGCCTCCTGAGTTTAATATCAACTTTTTGGAACTTTTACCAATCTGGTTGGCTGCCTACAGATTTGGCCTCGAATGGTTGGGTTCTAAAATCGTGTGTCATACTGATAATACTCAAGTTGTGTACATGTTAAACACTGGGAGGAGCATTAACAAAAATTGTATGGACCTTTTTCGAGATATTTTCTGGGCCTCTGCTATTCAGAATTTTCATCTCACTGCCACTCATATACCTGGCTCCTATAACCATGCCCCCGATTTGTTATCACGTCTACACTCAATGCCTAATGCAGATATTCATGAACTTGATTTGTGTTGTTGCAAAATCTTCCAGCAAGACAGCTCCTTTACCCCTATCAGAATTGGATAGACTTGTCGACATCAACATCTATTCTGCTTGGGCTCCCAACACCACTAAGACAAGAGCCTTGCAGTGGAAAAGATGTATCGATTTCTGCACTCTTCATGGCTTCTTTCCTGTACCTGCTTTGACTTCTACTATCGGCAGATTCTTTGCTTATCTGGGTACCCAAATGAAATAAAAGGTTTTTCAGCTTTAATTAAAAATAAACCATCTGGACTCATGTGAAGATAAAAGGCAAAACAAGCTGAGTACTTTTACTTAACTTTTACTAAGTCATTCAAATATATTGTGAAAATTACAGGACCTAGAATACTCCCCTGAGTGACACCTGCTCTCATTACCACTTTGTCAGACATATACCCATTAAACACAGATTTTTGTGTCCTGTTAGTACAATACGACGTGAGAAGCCTAATGGGCTCCTCCACTAGGGAAAATCTTGTCAGAGACAAGTCTTGTGTTTTTCTTTGTTTTGTACCACATGGGCCTGGCCTATCGAATTGCAAAATAAAGTTATTTGATTGGCTCCCGTCGTCCTGACCAAGTTATTTGATTGGCTCCCGTCGTCCTGATTGCAGTGACGTTGTCCTGAACAGTGTCCGCTCCAGTGGAATAATGGAGGTTTAGGAGCAGGTAACACCAAAACACTGCAGCAAACTGTATGGTTTGTAGTATCTAAAAGTTTGGGATTTAGAGGAGTACATGAATCCAGACAACTATGTTTTGGAGACTTGGAGAAGAAAGTCGATGACAATGGTAGACAGTATTATGAATGGACAGAGAAAGTAATGAGAACAGGGGCCTTCTCCAGCAATGCTAGACCTTTTCAGACGAAAATATTTCCATTAGAAAACATTGACAATGAAAATGATCGTCGTGGGAGATGCCCGATAGTTTTGCTGGAAGAATATTTATCTTGTCAGCCAGAAAGTACAAAAAAAACAGATAGTCCATTCTTTATCCAGGAAAATAGACAAAGATATCCAAACGAAAATATTTGGTACAAAAATCAGCCACTGGGAATGAATAGTTTGTCATCTTTCATGAAGAGTATTGCAAAACGTGGAGGGCTGTCTGCTGACCGAAGGTTGACTAACCATTCGGTTAGAAAAACTTGTTGCTCAAGATTATTGGAAGCTGGTGTTCCACCGACTGCAGTGGCACAAATTTCTGGACATAAAAATGTGGCAAGTCTAAACAATTATAATTCCTTGAATATGGCACAGCAAAAAAGTGACATGATTAGTTAGTCAGCAAAACAAACAAAAAAAAACGTTTATGTTCTGTTAAAACTTTATCATTGGAATTCAAATAATATGTAAGGATTTGTGCTAAGGAATTGTGTTTTAAAATGACTCAAAAGACAAAAATAACTCATTTAATAATTGGACCAATCACATAAGACCTCGCCACAAGTGCTGAGAAAGTGCGGAAGTACCATACGCCTAGTAACAGCAAAATGGATGACCCTCACTCCCCATCGTAACTTTGTAAGTAAATAAAGGACTTTGTTATAATTTCTGATTTTATTTACACCACCATGGAGTAAAAATAGTATCGCATCTTGTAGCTTTTATGACATGAAGGATCGTATGGACCCTTGACGATTCTTTTCAATATAACACACTCGCCTATCGGCTTGTGTGCCATGTGAAAAGAATCATCTCGGGTCCATGCGATCCTTCACGCCATACCAGCTACTCATGTGGTCCTATCATAGAAGACGGCAGAGAGCCTATGTTACTTGAATGTTTCAAAGTGAAATTTAAACTTGATGTCCTTATAAGGTCAAATGCGTTGTTGATACTGTTTCCATAGAAACACTAAGACAAATTGTCTCAGACATCTGGCCATAGTGGAAGAGCTTGGATTACCAAGTCACTGACACAAAATCTGTGGTTGTGACAACGCCTCTCTTGTCGGTGACTTTGTCTCAGCCAGATTTTGCTAGTCGAGGAGTGGGCGATTCTGTGCCTAAGACAAAGTCGGCGGGATGGGGTGCGCAGTTAAGACAATGTTCTAAGGTCCTCCTCCACTTAAAATATTTGTCTCAAGCTTTAGAGTTTTGTCACAGACAAACTGGAAGTTTTTCTTAGCACAATGTCAATGACAAAAATTTTCCTAGTGGAGGAGCCCTATAATAGTTAAATCATCAAATCCAAGATTGTCTAGCTTTTTTGATAAAAGCAATTAAATCTATGTCACGAAATATAACAGCACTATTTATCGAACAATCCCTACAATACATCACATCGTCAACAACTGATTTTAAGGCAGTATCAGTTCCACAATTTTTTCTGAAGCTGTGCTGTACATCAGAGAGTAAACCACTCTCATCTAAGTAAACATTTATCTTTTTTACTAGGATTTTTTCAAATAGCTTACTAATGATGGGTGTACATATTATTGGTCTCAAATCATTAACCTGTCTGCAATCATTAACCCGTCTGCTATTTTTGGTCTTTGGTACAAGGGTGCATAAATGGTCTTTCCATTACTGAATTAACTAAAAATAGTATCGATTTGTTATAGTCTAATTGTTTATATTGCAAGTTTGCAGAAGTGCAAAGTGCATTGTAAATTTATATATGTTTATACCATTACAAAATATTCAGTACATATTCTGCTTGTTCATACTTTTTGATGAAATTACTTGCTATGATGTTGTTGTTATGATTCGGAAATAAACAGGCAAGGTAAAAGCTTTCCCAAAACTGTAAACCAAATACCGTTGAGAATGTCCAGTAAAAAAACTTCTCAATGTAAGGATTATTTTTGTAATTTTGTAATTTTGTAATGTTGTAATTTTCAGCTCTAAATAGTCTTGTATAGATATCCAAGATGTATATTTACATATATGCTGTATATGCCTCAATGTAGTTTTACCTATCAAATTGAAATCTATGGTGATTGACAGGTTGTGCATTATGACAGTCCCGCATATGCCACCCCAAGAGAATGAACTGCTTTTTATTTGCGGGTCGCACTCAGACCAAGGAGGTATATACAGAGGGAGTAGAAGCAAGGTTCAATGCGTGGTACCCCCATAGTTAAGAGTAATGCCACTACAGCTTGTGGCGCCAACTACAGTCATAGAAATAGACACATAGAAATAGGCATGTGTGTCTATTTCTATGCTACAGTGAATCAGGACCACCCACCCCCACCCCTATCCAATAGCCAACAATTGTATAGCTATTTTTAAATATGTGACTGTTATGGTGTTGCTGGGAAAAGGCAATCAAATTTACCTGGGATGCCAATGTGTCAAAGAATATGTATGGTGATGGAACAACTTAGTTGTTGTTTACTAATTTATGATTAAATGGTACTAGTGTCAACAACAGCACCACAGCGCAACCTGGTATTCAGTAGCTACAACACAACCCTGACAAGCATTGTCCTGTAGGATCAGCCTGTGGCTTCCACTCCCTCTGTATATACCTCCCTGCTCAGACACACTTTACTTAGGCCTAAAAAGGGGTCAAGCTGAATGGGAATTGTTACCTCGACTTTACTTTTGAAGTATTATCAAGGTTTGAATTTTGTGAAGGCCAAAAAAACATCAGTTTATATGAACAAATTGTTCTCTAACACTTTGGCCAATGCATTAGTATAGCTATAATTATTTTACTTTCTCTTCGGCACTCGGGGTATCCCAGTAGTAGACTGTTTTGTCCTAGCTGTTCCACACCAATTATTAATAAACTTATGTTTTCTAAAGCTTTAAGAGTGGTCTCCACTGGCTGCGGTGGCCCTGTGGTAAGTTCTGCGGTAAGCTCTGCGGTAGGCCTTGCGATGGTGATGTGATGGTGATAAGTGGCGAGGTCCTGCCTAGATGGCCAGTGATCTGTGTAGGCAGGACCTCGTCACTCCTCTCCACCTACAGAACAAGCATGTATGTAGAAACCATCGCAAGGCTTACTGCAAAGCTTACCGCCGCCAGTGGAGACCACTCTTTAAGCACAATATCTGAAAAATGTTCTAATCAGAACAATTATAAGTGCTTACACGAATGGAATAGAAAAAAGTGTGGCTTTAAATCCTATATACATGTTTGACCCAGAAGGAACATGATTTATGGATAACAGAAAAATATTAATTGTGGGGTGTGCCAAAAGAAATAGGACCAAAAGGCCCCCGGGAGTGGCAAAGATGAAATACAGGGCCTAGCAAGACTACAAGGATGACATGAAGAATTGGCTCTGTCCATTCTACCGCCCCATTTTGTATGTTAGACCAATGGTGGTTTGAGGTGACCGGAATGGCCATAAAGTATCTTATACAAATTTGTAGGGACACTATGGCAGGAAGGTATCGATATCTTGATGCCTCCAGGGAGATGAAAGGCTTGCTGCACGTGTCCTTCAGAGTCAGAGCGAGTCTTTTCTGACGACTCAAAAGAGTGTGTCACACCCCCACATATATGTGTTTGAGGAGGATTCCTTAATTTTCGCCGTGTTCGGCCAAGTGTAGCAATGTTGCCATTCTACTTATCATGCATGTGATTTAAGATGCCATATGTTTTTCATGAAAAAAAATCATAATTTGCCGCTTTTTTTGTGTCTAACTCTAAAGGCCAACTTTTTTGATTGTACGATTTTGTCCATTAAGAGTCATCGTGGGTGAAGTCTGGGTGTTCTGTGATCTCAAATCTTGGTTCTTTTTTATGCCCCATATATTTACGATATGTGGGGCATATGTGGGAGACGGTTGAAGCACGGTCAGAAATCGGCTCAGTGTGTCCCTTGTTATGTCATCGTGTGCGCTGCCATAGCCTGACAGGGGGCACCACCAGACTAGCAGGCCAGCCCCGTTCTAGACAACTAAAAATAACGTCAGTTCAAGACTCATCGCATAAAAACTCATTTAAATGCGGGATAAAGATTTTTGTTTTCACAATTCCGTCGGTCTGCCGGTTTAGTGTCTCCCATCCTTTACGGGAGTTTGAAGTAGGCCCTACCTATCACTTGGGAGTTAAATATATTAGTGAATTAAAAATTGTTCCAGGATTTGGGGCATGTTGCATAGCAAAGCTTAACTTGACATTCGCAACTTTATAATTTCAATACTTTTCAGGTGGAAATTCTATTGTATAACATCAGGCAGGCGTCTTTTTAGATTCATTGTTGGACATGTACATAGTTTTGCTGCATGATATTCACGTAGTGACAGAAAACCTATAAACTCAATTCAAAATGATAATGATGCATATATGTGGTCGGCATGCTTTTGGTAATACTGGCTAAAAAAACAAAAGGTCAATAATATCGTTGACATTAGAAATAACAGGTAAAAGTGGTTGACTAATTTCGTCATCTATATTTTAATAAGATCTCTTGCAGAAAATCTCATTATTTCCATTGCAGGTGGGGTTGGCTTGGTTTTAACTGTGGCAGCACGTTTGGGATCTCGGGACTTAAGTGGAAACTGGCAGCAAGGTTAAGTTTTTGATGTGTTTAATACCTTAATGCCTTGATTCATATACTACTATACATTCATCCTACACTTAACTACCTGTTCCTGTATTACTCTGGTATTTCTGAGCTTCTTAACACTCGGAAATTGAAAAAAAACAGCTATATATAAACCCAAAGGATCGAGGTTTCTAATAGAAATGAATGTTCAATAACCGAGACCTTTAACTGTTGTTCTATTGGATCTATAGGCCTATTAAATTGGCTAATGCATCGTCATTTATAAACTAAGACACATAGTCTAAACTTGACGTATCGTGGCCCGTGTGAAAACCATTTTCGCCGAAAATAAACACTATAGCTAGCTTACGACTGACACCCATCCTATATCCATATAATATACGAGTAGAGCGATTTCTATGAAAAGAGGTAGAAAAGAGGGGTTTTTTGTGTGTCACATGTTCTCGGAATCTGGGGTCTCCCCATCTACTTTGTTGGCCTCTACAGGTCCGTCGACCCTGTCTGGAGGACATTATATGTGGTTTGTGAAGGTATCTGGGGTGAAAAAGTTATTTTGAAGCCTTTTTTAAATTGGGATCTCTACACTCTATTTATAACATGGGAAAGCCCCTGTAAGACACTACGTCATTTCCCACAACCTTTCAGGGGGACCTAACTACATGCAGAAGCGTGGGAGAGTGAAGAAGAGGGGAGGGAGAGGGTGGGGGTATTGAAGACTCTTAGAGAGAGGGAGGGGATGGAGAGGGTGTAGGAGGGGGAGAGTTAAGAAAAGGGAGTGTGGGGGAATAGGACAGGGGGATCGAGGGGGAGGGAAAGAACAGGGGGAAAGAGGCGAGGTAGAGGATGTTGGGGAAGGAAGAGAGGGGAGGGGGAGCATGAGGAAGAGGGGAGGGAGACAGGGGGGAACGGAGATAGGGTTGGGAGAAAAAAACAGGTATGAAAGACAGAGGGGGAGGGAAAAGAGGGAGAGGGGGATGTGTGGGGAGAGAAGGTGACCGTCCAAGAAGAGGGGGAAAGGGGCGAGGGAGAGGATGTAGGGGAAGGGAGAGAGGGGAGGGGAGGGGAAGCATGAGGAAGAGGGGGGGATCAGAGATGGGGTTGGGAGAGAAAAACATGTATGAAAGACAGAGAAGAGGAGGAGGAAAACAAGAGAGAGGGGGAAGTGTGGGGAAAGAGGGTGACCGTCCGGAGGACGGGTACTTTGCTAGTACCTTAATAACAGAGAACCTATGTATCCCCAAACCCCATCCAACTCACTTCTCTCACTTAATTCGAGTTTTGTCTAAAACAAAACCAAGCCCCAGATGTGAAGATATTATTGAAATTAACAAATAAACTGGGGAAATACATTTTGAAGGTCCCTGTTTTCGCCGCAGGCAGTTTAATGATTCAAATTAATCATAGAAATTTATCTTGCATCTGCAATCTATTTCTATAATGTGCGAATGCAGAACTCCTATATAGGTCTACACGCTTCCTGAATGAAACCCCGTGAAAATAAAGGTTCCGTTATAGATGGAATTCATAAAGCATATTTTGATTTGTGTTTCAGGTCAGCAGTTGCCACTATTTGTTCCTCGGTTGCTGGTGGACTTGTCGGACTCACGATTAGGCAAGCCATAATTGATATTCCATTTACCTCCCCGCGGATTGTATATATAACAACTAATGGACAGTCACAGGGGGAGATTCATTTTATAAGAAGTGATCCTAATTTACGATAAAATAATGCTCGCGATATTATATTTTTTAGCTTCCTGACAAAGCGAAGGCAGTATGACGTGGCCCATCTTATCAATGGCGTTTTAAGCTCATTAGTATCAATTACAGGTAAAGTGGATAATATATATATGTATATACGCAGTTCAATTAAGACCCATTGTAGAGAGCTCCCCTGATTATCCACTTAATTTGTCTAAAATTCGCCCCGAAGTCTCCACGGGTGTCATAGATTACTACACGTTCAGCATTTAACAGGGGGAAAAACTGTCTCTTCAGAACAGAGCTCTACCCGATTGAGAAAATAAAACCATTATAAAATCAAATCAAATTAAATGGCGAGCAATAAATGCCCATATGTTTCATATAATGATATGAAATAGTGTCCTTTTCTCCAGAGAGCTCATGAACGCAAACTATTGTTATTCTATTTATAGTATTATTCTAATCATGATAGGTTTTTATCGGGAGACTTTTCCTTGGCACAGTTAACATAGCAATTTACCAATTATCTCCGTTAAGAATAGCATCTACACTCTAAGAAGAAAGGGTTCTAACAAGAACCCTTAAGGGTTCTTCAGCTTGTCGACATGGCAGAACCCCTAAGGGTTCTACTTAGAACCCTTTTTTGAGGGTTCTAAGTAGAACCCCTGTTTCGGGAATAGGCAGGGTTCTACATAGAACCCTCGATTTGAAGAACCCTTTGAAGAACCCTCTAGCCAAAATAGGTAGGGTTCTACATAGAACAATCCATTGGCATCCATAACATTGCTTGTAATTTACAATGTTAATTTTGAATAAAGTATTGATTTCATTATTCCCTGTTGAATCTAGACTGGTCCTTATAACAGCAGATTTGTGCTCAGTGCTAATGCTGCATGTTTCTCCACAGAAGCATTTTGCCCAAGAGCATTCAAGGAGAGACTGCATATTATATGCAGTCCCTTTGCTTGACTTTTTCAGAGTTCCTCACCCATTTCCATCACTTATACTTACCCTTAATACAATCCTCTCCTGTAGCTGTCATAGGTATCCATTGCAACTTGGTGTTTGGCAATTTTGGTACTTCAGTAGTACTCATAGTAATAATATTAGAATTATAAGGGTGCTTTCTTCACAACATTTTTCAACATCAAGCAGGTAAGTTATACAAATAAAGTATTGATTTCATTGCTTTCAATATTCCCAAGTTTATAAAGTGTAATATCTATAAGGTATAAATGCCTCATATAAGTATTACTAGTGAGACTTTTGTTCTAATAGAAATTGTAAATAGCATGTAGTAACCTGTGAGGGCACCTAGTGAAAGCCAAGTTCCACGGTACTGCCACCTGGTGATAACAGATGTAGATGTGTGCCTGTGAGCCCTAAGGAGAAAAAGGGGGTTCTATGTAGAACCGCTTTGAGTTAAAGAACCCTTCAAGTGCACGAAGAACCCTTAAATCGCTGAAGAACCCCTATGGTTCTAGATGGAACCCCCGGTGGTCCCGAAGAACCCTTTTAGGTGTCGAAGAACCCTAGGGTTCTTGGTAGAACCATGGGGTTCTATCTAGAACCCAAAAGAACCCTTTTTTCTTAGAGTGTAGGAATATCTTTAAATGTATTCGATTACAAGGGCATTCGTTAGATCGTTCTGTTTTCCTCGACGGTCCTGTACTCTTATATTCCAGGAATATGTGCTCTTGCTCAACCATGGGAAGCCTTCATTATTGGGATGACAGGGGCTTTATTAAGCCTCCTCAGCATACGACTGCTCGACAGACTAGAAATAGACGATCCTGTTGGTAAGCGAAATACCGTTTGTATTCCCTCAAAGACGAACGTTGTAATGGGTATGGGGCTCCACTGTCGAACAATCATATATCACCTTTCCTCTTGGGGAATATGAAGCCTTGAATACGTACCATTGCTTGTGTGTTTCCTACAGTATCCAGTCATGCTTAATTGAAAGCCGTCTGGTTTATCTGGACACGATCGAGTTATTATAGATTAGGTACCTTTTTTGTTCTGTTTTGAGATGTACCCTCCTTAAAATTGTCCAACTCGTAATGGTGCAACGAAGGTATTTATAAACAAATAGGCAAAGACATATAAGAACTGTTCTGCATTTATTTCCCCTCCTCTATAACGATCCTTTAGACCCTATGGAAATCAGTACCTTCATAGTTGATTCTGAGTTTTCACAATGATGCTACGATACATAATAATTTAATGACCATGCATGCGTCACGGGGGCCACCATTATTATGTTTCATCGTTTGTCTCATACCTACTTTCACATTGTGAACCAATGAAAGCACTAGACCGTCATATTGAAATTATTATCATATTGCCTACGCCTACGGTAAATATCGCTTAATTGCGACATACTCACCATCTTCACGATATCCAAAGCCTACCTAGGCTACACATGTATTGAATGCGATAAGCTTAGCAAGGATGAAATATCAAACTAGAGAAAAACAAGCGATATTAATACAGTAATAATAATATTATATTTAGTAATATTATGTTTATTATGGTTGCATGGATCTGCATGACGTCACTTTAATTATCCCATATGATCTTTGCTTACCAATAGTAGAAAGGTGCATATATACTATATGTATATTTACCTCAACTATCGCTCATGGGCACTCATAATTTTCATTGAAGAGTAAATTCTAGCTGGTAAGTTGTTTATTTTATGGTTCTTGGCAGTGTGATGCAGACAATTAAGTAAAACAATGAAATTGTTCCAAGAGGGATAAAGCCAACAATGTTGCTTTAAAATGTTCCTTTAGATTATAAACGCATATATAATACAACAATTAGCTAATTTGTGCTAATTTGTCTGCTTAAAATACAGAACTAAGAACTTGGTGAATTTTATGCACTAGCTCGTTACAGAACATGTATACATACATGTGTATGCAGTATACATGATGTCTCTGACACTATGATACACATGTTGTATGACACCATACATGTATTATAGTGTCATCACATATGTCAATAGTAGTGTACTAACCACTGCAGTCGCTAATAAAGCATTGGATTAACACTTTCCATGTCTCAGTCTTCATTCTATCTATTCTGATTCACTATGCTATTGTTTTTGCTTCGAATAACATGATATTTTTACTATATATTGTATTTGTATTTAAACATTTTTATTCAGAAGATAACATTATGTAACAAGGTACATTCTTCTCAGTGAATTCTGACTATTGAAATTGCTACAAATATATTAAAACATAAGAAGTTTTAAAGTATAACTTTATGTTTTCCAAAACTTTAACAAAAGAGACTAACTACATCATATACCGGATCAACACTTCTCAGTTCTCAGAGTCCTCTTCTACCTCCTGAATCAATATCCTTATCTGTTTGCTTCGAATAACAAGGCATTTCTTCAATATTTATAACTTTATCTTCTAGGTTGTGTAGGTGTTCACGCAGTTGGAGGAATATGGAGTATGGTCAGTGGTGGATTGTTCCCACAGAAGGAAATAATCAGCAGACATGTCGTTAACAAATACACCCAGCATTATGGACTTTTAAAGGTAAACCAAGCGCTGTAATGCTGCTCCCCACTTTTACACTGCAGCATCGTGATTAAGGGCTACGTTCCTGTTGCAATTTGATATTGAAAGGCATCCTTGCTGTTGCCTCAGGGGCTATTCATTTAAAATCGTATTAGTAGATTTTATCTCTGAAGTATTGGGGCTATGCTCTCCAGGTAGTACAGTTTGAGTCTGAATAAACAAGAAGAAAATAGAATAAGGATATAGTCCATTCCCAACTAAGAATTTAGTGTAAGCTATTTCGGTTATGGGACTGCAAATAACGCTATAGTAGATGAAAATATACAGCAAAAAGGTAAAAAGTAATAGCACTCTGATGACCTTCCCTGCTCGAAAAGTCATTCCGAGCAGGGCTGTAGTCCCGGGTCTGTCGATAAAGGACAGGGGATACTTGAATCGGAATGTCTAGGATATAGAGTGGGAAGAGAATGCGCCAGTAACTCCTTTCGATAGCTTCCTTTCTCAGACAACGGTGACGGGAGACCAGAGGGAATGGGACGAATGTCTGATCAAAGAAAGTAGGGAAACGGAGAGAGGAGAAGGGCGGGGAGAGAAAGATAAGAAAGCGAACATGCATGTTGCATATTCAAGCGAAAAGAGCAGTGCGCTCTCTAGAATTTCAAGGGCTGGGATGGAATCATGTGGTTTTAACTTTTAACTATTTGTTCAGAATTAGATCCATGGATTAAACGGGTGGGTGTATTGGGTTATCACCTTTGGTCTGCTACACTAAAACCCACTTAAATTTGCCAAATCTCCTTGAGTGTTAATTGGCAACGTTGATGTTTGAATTGTGAAATTGTCCACTCGTCTATACATTTTCTTTAACGAAACAAAAGGAGGGACGTTCTTCAATCACCGACGTGGTTGTGGTGCCGCTAATCTGTCACCCTGACGTGTGTGTACAATGCAGAGAGAGGCAGGCCCGGGTGTGGTCAGCCCGGCCTGACAGTCTTGCCACTAGAACCTGTCCACCTAAATTGGAAGGCTATCTGGTGTCAGGAGGCCCTGTTTGATCATGAAAAATAAATTGACACGCGTACATGTTTGTCTTGAATATCGTGATGACATGCATTATTGGCGAAATACTGCACAATCTATTTAAACATGACTCTGTTCGCAAGATTCAACTTAAATTGATTGACACATGAGGTTATTCCAACGCCATTTCTTTTTATCTATTCAAAGCGTTAATAAGCTTTTGTGAGTATTTATGATGTGTTCCTCGTCACTTTCTCTGCATGGATTTTTCGTCAGTAAATGTGTATGCTATGTGCATCGCACTGTACCATAATTGTCCGACTGTGGCGAGTTATTATAGCAAATGGCCCGATGGAGGGTTCAAACTGATCGAGACCCATCAGAAAACGGGACGAACCCCGAAGGGGTGAGTTCCCGTTTTCTGATGGGTCTCGATCAGTTTGAACCCGAACAGAGGGCCATTTGCTATTTATTACACACTCTATTTGGATGTTAAAAAGTAAATTTAACTTGTTAGGCCTATATAGTTTAGCTCGAGGAGGCTTCATTCACCGCAATTTGTAGGCCTAAGTTATGCGGTAGGGACAACGTCATCTGGCCTACGCTGCACCAATCAAATTGCGTCTTTGGCCGAACGGCACACGTGAGTGGTTCGTATCAACCAAACTGCACCCCCAAACTGCACCTTTCTAACTGCTCACGTGTGTAATAATAGTTATTATCCTCCACTTGCTTTGGTGCCCCTATTCCCCAGCATTGGCTTGGGCGGACTCCCATGCTCGAAGAGTACAGTCATGAATTTCAGGTGCATTCTTTGAGTCTTCTGAGCGGACTCTTTCATGAAAGAGTCCATTAAGAAGAGTCCGCTCAGATGCCTGAGCAGATTCTTCCATTAAAGAGTCCGCTCAGGCATCTGTTGGAAATAATTTTGAATTAAGATTGGCCTGAATTCGAACCCAGGACCGCTCACATAAGGAAAGGCTATAGCAAGCAGAGTTGAAAGCCCTACCCACTCGCCTACTGGGGCTCACATAAGGTCTGTAGGATATATAGTGTGATTCCTGAAATCGAAAAATGCTTTTAAAAAAAAGTTTTTACAAAATAGGAATGAAAAACCGAATGATTAATCAATAGAAATTGGTTTTGAGGTTTATTAAATTTTTTTCTTCCCGTCCAGTCAAAACAAGACTATGAATGTGATCTATTTGGCAAATAAATTAGATAACACTTGTGGCCAAGGTAAATATAAATATTAAATAATATGATTGAAGAAAGAAGAAATTCATCAGAGGAGGAATTGAAGCATTCTTGCATTGGTCTCTCATAAACATGCGGCCGTAAGGTACCGTATCAATGAGAGTGAGGAATTGCCCCAAATATAGCACCATGTATCTCAAAACAATGCCAATCACTGATCAGGGCGTCGTTATTGGGTGGTAGGGTGGTAGGGTGGTAGGGTGGTAGGGTGGTAGGGTAGACTTGATCAATAGTAACAAGCAATCAATTGAAGTAGAGTTATTAATTTGAGGTACTGGCAAACATGTATTGGGGTCGTGATCATGGCCAATTATAAACAAACTATTGAAGTTGGAGGATAAGCATGCTAGAGGACTTGATGCTGTACTCTTAGCGAATAGGACATGTCCTATTCACTAGAAATACAGCGTCTTGTCCTCTATCCTACACATAGTGGGTTGCCTAACTGTATGATTGGTCCTGATCAATTTAGATTGCCTGATCAGTTGGGCGTTGTATAGATCTACGTTGTATAGATGTGATTGACAATAGTGGCGTATGTAGCAATTTTAAATGAACGTGTATGATGGTTTGTATCAGTGTGGTTGAAAACATGACATTATTCATATGAGTGTATTGTGTAAATGTGTGGATATAGTATTTATGTTACCGTATACCTGGGTAATACATGGGTCAGATTTTCAGAACATGTACAATTGGCAGCTCTACACATTTAGGAACTTCTGCTAAATTAGGCTGGAAAATGATGAATACCGGGTATATCTGAGTATATTTGGTATCGCATTGATTTAAGGTATCAGTTCTGTTATGTTAAACTTCCTTTTGAAGCTCATTTTTGTCTTAAATGTGGGTTATTTGAGAGGATTGGTGAAGGCGAATTGTACATTTTCTGAAAATCTGACCCCTATAAGAGTATAACTCGGCCATGGTCCAGGAAGCGTGCAGAACTAGTCCTGCATTCGCTTATTATAGAAATAGAATGCAGTTGCAAGATATATTTTCATGATTAGTTTGAGTTATTAAGTCAAACAGAGGGACTTTCAAAGATAGCGTATTTCCCCCATTCTCCTCAATCCTGATGAGGACAAAGTAAATCTTAATTGTGATGAATCAATGTAATTGTTTATATATGCATGTACCCTTCTATATTCCCCTATAGCCTAGTGGTTAAAGCTTTGGACTTCCAAGCAGGATTGTGAGTTCGAGTCCCAGAGCAGACAGCCTTTTTTGCATTTGTCTCATTTTTGAGTCATTTTATTTTTTAATTTCACTTATATCTTCACATCTGGAGCTCAGTTTTCTTTTAAACTCACACATGTAGTTTCATATGCAATTCCCTTTCGATTTGTCAAAGAATTAGGGGGCTAAGATCAAATAATGCAAGAAAAGTGCGTTGGATGGGGTTTGGTCATATATAGGTTCTCTGCACTGTGCGCGTCACCGTATTCGCGCGATACGAAAATGGATACGAATTTCTTGTACCCACTTTTGATACGATTTGTTTCGTCTCAGCGTATTCGCGCAGCGTTTTTCGTATCGGCGATTTGCGCAGCGTTTTTTATTCAGGGGGGGGGGGGGGGACGGGGACGGTGAATTTCACATGGGGGGCGGCAGGGTGAAAGGGAAAATATTAGCTTTAATTATGATTTGTTTATATCCAATATTATATTGCAATTACTGTATTGTACTGTACTATGCTGTATGAAAAAGAGATGAGTTATTATCGGCGAAATTGAAGCAAGGGAAGACAAGACAATGGTTACATTATATACAGTTTACTCCTTCATTATTCAATTCGACTTTATTATTCATGCGACTAGAATAGATAGACATATTCTAAAACAAGCATGGTCCAGTGACTGAGCGTGTAGAATACATGTAAAAGGAGGTAGCATGTTTTTAGAAACATGATAGCATTAACCGCTTATAATATACATGTATCCGCGAAAAATTAGCCAAGAACATTCGAAACAATGTTTTAACAATGCCTAAGTATTTTAAAAATTGATAATTAAAAAATTGATGACAAATATACGTTGGTTTTGCCAGTATCTTAGGGTATTAGGGCAAGTGATAAGAATAAATGGTTTTATAACGTCAAGACAGGATACCAAATGCATACACTTAGTTCGAATTTAAGCTGATATGAAACAAAAATAATGTGGAAGAAATGAAAGAATATTAATGAACTTACACTTATTTCCTTCTGCTCATAAAACACTGGTACCTTAGTCTTGATACGACATAACCTTTGTACCGGGGTAATGGTATTTCAATTCCTGGGTCATAATAACAGGAGTTTACTCATACAACATAATAATTATTATCTCTGTTTAAAAGAAGGCATCAAATTCATTCTAGATGTATATCTTTCAACCATTTTTTAGTTCTCGGAATGAGAGAAATCACATTGCTTTACACTATAAAATTTTACATAATCATGTTGATATATACAGTTCCATTTGCATTTTGTACCTATAGTAAAAGACAACCCTGTTCATCCTAATTAAACTGAAACATTCTTTCTAGGGGCAGGATCACGATCATAGTCTACTGCAAACTGTTGTCGATTCTGGCATTGCTGGCCTGTTTGGCCTGGTAGTTTAGCAGCCCGCAGGTTGTGGCAAATAGCAATGGGTATCACTACATCAATGTTCTTCTTTTCATTTGGCCTGGTGGTCTTGATGGCCTCTGTGATATGATGAAAGAGGAAAAATGTTAATGAAATTGAATATGTATTACACTAATTATTTCACATATAATTATATGATGTGTTTTAAGAACATGAGTCACAAGTCGCAAAATTGACATTTTTCAAAGTGACTTTACTCTTTAGACGTTCTATTACTTTCCCAACTGGATATCACTACAAATCTCATATTTATGTTGGTGTTTCAATAATAAGAAGGTAGCCGTCGCAGACCTTTGCTCACTATTAATGCAATAGATATTACTCACCTGGGCTTTTCATTCAGTTGTCCAGCATAGTCGGCCGGGGGTATGGTCTAAGAACGGCCATGATAGCATGGATGGTCACATATACCAGCAGGACTGTATTACTAGGTCACGCGAAACGAAACAAAGGTGCGCGCAAAGCCCAGGTAAACACAGGCCAGGCAGTTGACCTCGAAATTAAAACAATGCCTTAGTAGCGCTAACAATGTGTAGGCTATTGTTAGCTCTGCCTGGGTGCTAAAAATATGCATGGGTTTTGTAGCGACCCTTCGCTAGCGCTCATTGTATACATGTATGTTAGACGTAGGTAATGATGTCATTCTTGATATTCCATCGATTTCATTTTCAAAAAAATGTGAGGGGCACAGAATCGGGTGATTTATATTGATTCGAACGCCTTGATGCGGCCGACGAAAATAATTGATTACGGAAGAACTAACCATCCGATTTTAAATCTGAAAGCATGGCTGTCTTCCTAACAGTCATGGGGTTCTCTGACACTTTTATATTTCAAATGGAAGCATTCTGAGGGACTAATGAGCAATCTAGTGGAAAGTGGTATTTTAAGATTTTAGATCGATTCGAACAACTTGATGAAATTTTAAATTTATAGTATTGTTTTAACCTAAGGTATATTGTTGTAATGCGGCGGCCAAAGATTGCCTATTTGCACGGCGGGAAAAAATGGTAGAGAGATGAAAATTATTACTGCTGTAGGTCTATTTATTAGCTTTAAAATGAGACCAGGGCAGAGAAGATCGGTTGGTTTGAAATTGTTCTGTGCCCAGTAGAGATGAGAGGATAATTTTGAATAATGTGAGCTGTTGGAAGAGACTCCGAATTCACCTTGTGTTAATGTCCATTCTGGATTTAACATAACTCATTACCCTAATCGATTGTTAATGTCTAATCAACTACCCCTAGACACTTACACTTGTAACAATTGTGGCGATTTCTGAACACAGAATAGGTCCACCTTACCCGGGCCACCTTAGCTTTCAAATGTGTGAAAATGATGCCACACCCCCACGAGCTATTACGCAATACGAAAAACGCAGCGCGAATACAGAGCATATCAAATTTTGTCTTCGTGATTGAAATGACCGCTTTTCGTTTCAGAAGTTTGCACAATTTCATCACCACAGTTCACCAGTAGCGTTCACGGTGCTCTGTAGACAAACAACGTCTCAATGAAGACGAAAAAACTTGACTAGCTGGCGACAATGGCATAATTTTAATTATGTAAAACATACCCAAAGCAAGAACATTCGCCATCACTCCTTCGCAGATGCCAAATACACTATACAGCTTCCTCCATGATCGGGAAACCCCCTCTATTTCTCATTGTCCAACACCCAAAAGTTACATGACTGCCTAAGTTAGAGCCTTAGGGAGAGATTGGACCAAGATTTTTTAGCTCTTACTGGTATAATTAGTGCATAACAGACCTCTCACATTCACCCTTTATCTGCATGAGGACGTCGAAATCAGACATTGTTGTGGTCCTTACACCTTGTGGCAATGTGGTAAACTAACAGCAAGTGCCAAGAATGGTTTCTCACCCTCCCACGAGGTAGCGCCACCAGCAGCACCAGCCAAAATCAACCTCTGCTGGCCTCTGACTCTGGAGTGGATGGCATCGTTGATGCGTCCACATGGATTAAAGCTAAAAAAATAAATGATTTTGGACGCGTCGGGAGACGCCATAGGGGGGAGGGAAGCAGGTGGGGTGTTGATAGTGTTAATCAACAAAAACAATCTTTATTTATTTATTTATGAACGTAAATAACCCAAGACTTTGCGCCCCCCAGCGCCCACCTGGTGCCATCATACCCTCTGGTCACTCCGTATCGCACGGATACGGCGGGCGGGAGAGTGTGTTATACAGGTATGGGTGGCAGTCATAAGCTTGTGTTTATTTTCGGCGAAAATGGTTTTCGCACGGGCCACGATTCGTCCAGGAGTGGCAGCTGCGACTAGGTGCCTTGCGAATGTAATTTAGATAATGTTTAGGGCGTTTTTGTACTATTGTTGGTACATGTTAAAACATTATATGGATATTTTGTTTCTATAGCCTGCCTTTCCCCTCACCACAAATCATCAAACCCACCCACCGTCCCATCCCGGCTGTGTAGAGTGACAGCTCTACACGGCCCAACAAGTAGAGGATGAAAAAATTAAAGGTGCCAGTCCCACCCAAGGGTCAAACTTCAAACCCTGAAGTCCGGAGGTGAGGGGCTTGCAGTTTCAGTTAGGAGAGGGAGACAGAACTTTGCTAGTTATATGAGTAGGGCCAACGCATGTGTAGTGCTGGAAAGTGGCCGAAATCGTTTGTTCTACAAGTGTGCGAACATCGGCCTTAGACTAGCAGTAGGGTTATAGGAGGAGGAGGCTGAATGCTGGTGGACTGGAATTGTTTGTCACATGGGTTTTTTAAAAGTTAAGTGCAATACAGGGGGGCATCCGTCTCTATCCTTGTCTCGACCCTAGAGGTCCATTGTGCCTGCACCCACTCTCAGGAGAGTTTTCTCGATGGCAACTGGTGCTGCCATCTTTTGGGCGCTCTTCGTCCAGAGTATTACCGCGAGATTAATTTGGGTGTGGTGTCTTAGGCTATGTACTTGTATTATATAAATATGGAATCTTTTTCTCATTTTCAATGCTGCCCACCACCCCACCCCATGGCTCCCGCTTCCCTCCTACGCTTAT
This sequence comes from Sthenelais limicola, assembly GCA_942159475.1. Taxonomy (NCBI): domain Eukaryota; kingdom Metazoa; phylum Annelida; class Polychaeta; order Phyllodocida; family Sigalionidae; genus Sthenelais; species Sthenelais limicola. Next base: position 105,309,495 of record OW804096.1, on the reverse strand, counting down.
GTTTTGGTGTCTAATAATACACATGCCTGTGTGAGGCATCTGTACCGCCAGCAGTAGTGGCGCCGTAGCGGCCGTAGCGGCTTGTTTAGGAACTAAAATGCGGCAATGGCTGTTGATTCGAATCATAACACACCAATCGAAAGTGGTAAATGGGCTTATATCTTCTTTTCTAGACAATATTGTTCCAGTAATCACTAGCTCAGAAGGTTGCTTACTAAGATACGGTAGGAGTGAGAAGAGAGAATAAGCTCAATAAGCATGTATGTGGTGGGCAGAGACAGCTATAAATGTCGATTCTTGTAGTGTTGCGTAAAACCGTGATAGCGGGCGTGACGTCATTGTGGGTAGAGATCCTGCCGATGGGCAGCTTCTTTCAGAAAAGAAGCGGTAGTCACAAAGTGTCAAGCGGTCATGTGATATTCTGTCTGGACACTGGTCACATGATCCAAAGCAAGCCCATCAGATTCAAACTCACCACCGTACTTTGACGGCTGCACGCCAGATAGAAAATTTCTTTCGGATTTGTTTAGAAATGTACAATGGAACATCTAGATATATACCAGACGTTCCCATTGAAATAACCTATACCGGACGTTCCATTGTACATATCTATAGGTATTTCTCCTACTTTTTCACTTCTGATACTTAAATGCATGGGGTTAAATGATATTTATGTATTATGTATATTCATGTATGCATGTGTACATATATGTAATAGGGGGTTTTGAGGGGTCAAAATTCAAATCTATTAAGTAAACAGAACATTGATACACATCATAGTAGATATATATCCACAAGTCAACAGGAAAAATTGGGAACACTAATCTTAAACACAGTGTGTGCGAGCCTAATGCATATATATATATATATATATACTTGGGAAAATATACATTTTTTTATTTTTCGTACAAACACCTAGGATATTAAGATTTTAAAGCGAGATAGGACATTCATTATCCCATTAAATCTAATCTACTTTCATAGTAACATTAAATCGATACTTTCAACTTTCAGCTAAACATTCAGCTAATAATTGGTGGTTCATATTCAGTTTTTATCTTCTATTACATTTACCATAGTCTTATTTTCTCCAACTCCATTCACCCTCCATCATCAAAGGACACGACCTTACGTCAAATCAAGTAAAATAACACAAAATGACAATAATTGCATCGAATTCTGTGGTCATCAATGTTACCTGTCTCAGTATCCCCTATATATTTTGGTGGCTCCCCATAAAATTGGTGATATAGGTGTTTTTGTACGGCAACATCAGTGTATGCATTTTGCCAATCTTAGACTTAGAATGCTTATAACAAAATACACACTACAGATATAGTGTGGCAACACAACATTTTCCTCAAGTTGGACTTTTATTATTTTAAATGCTGCAAGTTGTTTGCAAAATTTAAACTATATATATATTCAAAGTTGACTACTTGAGGATGTCAAATGGCTATGAACATTTTAGCCCTTGAGAATGTTAGCCCTTGAGCAGCTGGTTTAATAAAATGGTGTTCGTACGGTAATGCTCAAATTCCCCAAGAGATAAAAACTAAAAGGTCACTATTGATAAACAATTAAAATTCAAGAAACCTTTTTTCCCCTTCCTATTTGTAGCCAACATGCAGGCCTATGATCCCCAATGTATTTTTTTACCTGATTGAATAATTATTTTTCAGAACATGACCATTGTGTCGCACATTATTATTTTTTTCTTGAAAAACAAGTGTCTGTAGAACAGTTGTTTTTCATTTTAGGCATATAAACGTATATAGATACCCCCTGAAAGCCTTATAGGAGCTGCAAATATACTTATTATTCATGTACTGTCAATAATTGTTATATTATGTTACGCCTACATGTCCTATCAACGACTGCAATAGGAGTTTTTTTTTATCATGGGAGACGGCTTTGTTCTGACAGGAAATGAAGCAAACGGTCGCCATTCGTGCTTATATCGCCATTCGTGCTCAATCTTTACATTTTAATAGGTTATTGTCCTTCACCATGATAACGTAAATCAACAAAGAAACCTCATTTCTCAGTATTATGATCTTATACTATGAATATCTAAGATTTTAAATTCTTTTTTTACATAGAATCATTTCTTATTTACCTGAGGATATTTCAAATTATGCACAGCTGATCCTGATAATCATTATCTCAATTATAATTATTTTTCCCCTATGGGTTTTCAAGTGCCAATATTTGCAAGTCTGCCATATTCTTAATAATGAAGATATCGTTCCAATTGCTTAAGATATACCCATCGGAACTGTAGTTCGACCTTGCTCTTGAAAATAAGTCTGATATGGCTTCCTGACAAAACTAAATAATACTGTACAATCAGCTTGCAGTTCAGCATTATTTCATGCAGTGGGAATCGACGACACTACAAACCAAATTGCAGTACATTGCATATCCCTCGATTGAGTTTGCATAAAACTAACATATTCATATTCTTCAATTGATAAACAATTTCTAAATTTGGCTTAATGTACATCACAGTGTTTAGCACATTGTGAGTTTTAATGGGACGTAGTACATTGCAGGTGCAACTTGTTTTATTGCTGGTCAAATTATAAATGAGTCAATGGTGTCGTTTAGTCCTGGACAATGGCCTTTTGGACCGAGCGCCGAGAGAAATGGCAAAGGGCGAGCATTTCCATGCCCAGTCTCACATATAATTCATTATATTCAGGTGGCAATAGCCCACAGCGGCTCCCTCATCCCTTCTTCACATTCAGTATGATATAGGACTAAACCAGGCAGTTTTCTATTTCAAAAGGTTCCTAGATGGAAGGTCACCAAATTGAGAAAGTTTAATGTAAACAGGATGATTGTATTTAAACTTTTTAGAAAAAGCTTATGAAAAAAACACATTTTAGAATTTTTAGATTCAAGATTTTTGTATTCAGGAAGACATGCATTTCGTAGAAAAGATATTCTGAGCTGCTATTGTTTTACAACCATTCATATAAAAGATAAATAATAACGGTGGAAAAGAAAATATTACAAAAACGATTACTAGGAAAATACAAATAGTGGGGTGCACCATAAGTAGAATGTATACAAACAATCCAGTAGGTATTAAATTGAAGTCTACGACGTGACCAAATAGGATTTTATGTAGAGTGATGGCATTATAGTTGCCTTATATTAAAAGTACAAAGGCAATGTAAATGCAAGTAAGTACACATATATACATGTTAGAACATTCATGCCTACCTCTGTAATACTTTCCTACGTTACTACTCATGTTTTTAACAATACGATTGGCCAGAGCCCTGCCTTTAGAATTACTACTTTAGCTACTATATGCTAATATGACCTTAACCGTATGCCACGAATGTCCCTCCCTTGCAATTAAGTGAACTGAAGTTTTATTTCGTGCTGTATTATAGATACAAAATACAACTTTAATTATACAATAAAAAAGGTATAACATTATTCACACTGTTATACAGTGCAAATAATGTGCTACTTTTTTTACTCGTTATGTAATTAATACTATTTTATCCTGATTTCTTTTAAATGTCAATGGGTAACAATTGATTGAAATAGGTCGGTTATTGGTAGACGATTATATAGATTCATTGATGCAATTAATAGATCTTTGGGAATTGACAGTAAAGAAACCAGGAGATAGCTAGTGGCAAGGAAAAGTAAAGACACCATACAGCATATCTGTAGACAATAGGAATTACTCGGAGGATCATTATCGACGTTTACAATAAACCTTGTACACCAAATCATCAATCTCAATGATATATACCACTGTGGTCGAAATACAAGAAATTCATTGATCATACCCCATTAATTCTTAATCTAACATATCTTTACTCATTATTATGATATGCAGATCTTCACATATTAATACCAAAGCGCAGAGTGATAGGTACAGAACGATAAACAGTGGGAATTTTTGTAATAATGGATGGGTATAAGATACAACCGATCATGATTGAGCTTCATTCTTGAAGTGTTTTTTTGAAAAAAAAATATATTAGACTGTATGTGGGAGGAACTGCTTATATTATATGAAATACACTTTTCCCATCGACTAACTCCATCAAGTGTCCTTACATATAATACCATGTAACATAATGCAAATTGTTGATTTTCTATTTCATTGTCCAGGGAGGCGGTTTCTACCTCATTGGTGTCCAAGCGTTAGCCACTATTTCAATCATAGTATGGACCCTCTTTACATCATACGCATGCCTGAAGGCCATTGACTTCATGATAGGCCTACGTGTCTCCATTGAACAGGAGATATTGGGCGCAGATATTGTGGAACATGCTGTGGGAAACGGAGAGTATTCGTACGACAAAGCTACTGGCAAGTTGAAATGGGACAAAACTGAATCGAAGCATCTGCACAAATGTAGCGAATGCCATATATTGCAACAAAGCGTGTGTATTGATGTCAGGGAAGAAGTGGGAAATGAACCCAATGGATTTGCCCATAAAAGGCGGTTGACCGAAGCTGCTGGAAATGCCACGCGGAAGCTAGACTCTCCGGTCTTGTTTGATTCTTACGGGCGATGTAAAAACTATGAGCAATGCAGTGACGGTAAAGGTAGGACAATGGGGAAACGTATTGCTACTGGAAAGAGATGGCCAACCATGCGGTTTCATGTAAAAAGAAAATTTAAGTCGTATACAAAACGACCGCATGCATACACAATTGCAAATCCGAAAGAAATGAGTGGAGAACTTTATTTCGAAGAATGCTCCCAGTCCCAGGAACAGGGTGGCATACATACTGTCCTGCCGATATGATGTGAGCAGAACAGAAGAAAGTATTACATTTAGTTTTTACTATGGTCATGAAGTATCGAATAAATATGGTCTGAAACCGTATATCTATGTTATGATTACTGGTTGAAACTATATACTTATATGATTGCTGCCTTTGATGAAATCCTTTTCTTTTCTCACATTTTTCAATGAGAGTTATAATTATGAAATTCATCAAAGGCAGACAATTACCGATAATAACGAACCAAAGTATGGCACCAATATATAATAATTATGATAAGTATTCAAATTTAAGTAATGAACAATGAGTTGTGTAGTATTGTTATAATGTGGAGAATATGAGTATGAGTGTTATGCTTTGACTGGAAAATAAACAAACAAACAAGATACATTGGATCTAAATTACATTGTTTCTGAATACAAATTAGGTATTGGATTTTATTTGGGTGCTATAATAAAATACACCCACGCGTCTCACAACTGGGTAAAGTATATCAAAGAAATAAACTCATTTACCATTCCTTGAATCAATGCGTTCAAATCTTCCTTCTATGTAGACTATACAATTCCTACCATTAGGTCCATTTCGAATTTAAAATAAAAGAGCACATAAAAATCAGTATGTGGTTCGATCCCGGCATTTGGGAATCTGTCTAAAAAGAGTCAAGACTATACATGTTCAGATTCCGCCTACTTCTTCCTCCAACCATCGTGCCTCAATCGTTCCTTTGCCCGCACCTCAGCCCTTTTCTTCATTTCTTTTATTCTAAACACAAAGTCTTTCCCCAGGGGCTGAAATAATTCTTAGGCTGGTGTGAACAATACAACCTCTTACAAAGACTTAGCAGCTTAATTTCTGGAATCGGCCAGAGCTTTCCATACGAGGTGATAGAAAGACACGAGAACTTTACTGCTCCATTCCTGACATTCACGAGCAGTCACATGTCAGCTCCTGGGCCGGAAGACAGACATACACTTTAGGACTGTTGCCAGGGTTAAGGGAAGGATAAATAAAAGAATCGTTTTTTGCCAACGCTAAACAATTTTTTAATGTTTTAATGTGCCCTTTTTTCAATGACATATGATATGTCAATGACATATGTTTATGTTAGTGTAGACGATTATATATATATATGTATTTGAAAACATAGGATAAATAAAAGAATCGCTTTCTTTGCCAACGCTAAACAATGTCTTTGGTGTGCCCTTTTGTCAATGTCATATTTAGTGTTAGACATAGATATTTGAAAATATAGTTTAAAGATGTAAAAGGTCGATAGAGGTGGTAATAATGTGTAATTCTGACTTCTAAAAAGAAGTGGTTACAGTCAATCATTACCATGGAGTCAAATTAGCTCAGCTGTTCTTTTTGTCCATACACTAAGATGTCCTTTGAGGAATGAAACATGTTTTGGTATTAGGAGATTACTTTGGGGAAGAATGCTTGCATGGGGTATGTTTTCGATCATTTGCAATATTGACGTGTCCTCTTCCATATTCTACCTGAACGTGAATATTTTTTAATTATTTAGTGTCACGGACATCAACTATAAATTATGTGTGAGGCTTTCAAGTTCCACCTGAATACTTCTCGTTTGCCATCAAAGGGATTCACTCCCAACAATCAACATTTCAATTCCAACATTTCCTCTATTTGTATTATAACACTTGCATGCTGTACAAATGTGTAATTGAACCAAATATATTGCTGCACAAACTCATTTAATAATGAACCAATATGATAACAGATTTAGTCGCACGACTGAAACTGTAAGCAAATGAATCATATCATCCATAATCATCACTTACAACTTCCATCTCATCTCATTTCATTCCACCAAACTTAATATCATTCTATATGCAATAAAGATCTGTAACAATGTGAATGACATCAAGCCAGGATCGAGGTGAAAATCATGCATCCAATACATGATCCTCGATAGAACAGGGACGGCAAATGCAAGCCCTTATGTAAATACCTGGATAAATAAAGTATTACAATAAAATCGATTTACTGACGTACTGACCATCAATGAAAGAATGAACAACTTCAACTATTCTTGAAATCGATTTTAAAAATCCCTAACCTCTATCATTGTTTCCTCATCTTGATGAATATGTCACATGTACATTGATTGCAAATCTTACCCATATAGAGTAAAAAAATGTACAATTGGCAGCTCTACACATTTAGGAACTTTTGCTAAATTAGGCTGAAAAATGATGAGTACCGGGTATATCTGGGTATATTTGGTATCGTGTTGATTTAAAGTATCTGTTTTGATATGTTAAACTGTGTTTTGAAGCTCATTTTAGTCTTAAATGTGGGTTAATTAGAGGATTGGTAAAGGTGAATTGTACATTTTCTAAAAAATCTGACCCATATATACTCATCCCTAAAGCCACATTCTCTTCACAGACCCTCACACTACAGAGCTAATCAGTCATTAACCTGACCCCACCTGTGATATATTTAACAATAACAAAATCCAATAACCATAATGAAATAAGAAGCAAATTTAAGACTCTAGATCCATACATTTCGTCAGACTCTGATAACGTATCATATCATTTAATTTGATAAAACAGTTTCCAATTCAATGTACCTCCAACCTCAAAAGGTCCACACATACCAACACCGAGCAAGTGAGCAGCGGCACAGAATAGGCGGGTTTTCTTGGTCTTCTGGCAACGAATAGAGAACTACCCTGAACTTTATTATGCATAGACCTTCTCAATTTCTCCAGGTACTCGAAAGAAAACAACATTTGCTTTGCTGCAGGCCATCCTGTTGCATGTGTCCAGCAGCTGATAGTCACTGCGAGGGGAGTCTCTACTTTAATCGACTTGCCAGTCATCAGCTTCAGCTTTTATCTTAAATACTTTCTGCTGTTGCACATTATAGCCTCATTACACAGCCAGGGAACGTATCCCCCAGGGGTTAACAACACGGAAATACATCCAATTCCTTTACTTTTGATAGATATAAATTCCAATACAAACGTCTGACCACAGAACAAAAACTATTAACATTGCTCACCACATTTTGCCCTCACTTTTCGTATCATGGCTTATTTTCATGTAACAGCTGGTAAATACTTTCTGCGATTTAATTTAGGAGGCCATGCTTTAATTATGGGTGCATCCATGGCTGATGTCACGGGAGTTGTAACTAGTTGAGCATTGTGCGTGTTGACACAGGGGACATGCAATCGTGGTGTCCACGTAAACACGGGTCTAAAATTGAGGATTTTCGGTTTATTAACTCAAGAGTAAGTATGGGTAAAGGAGTTTTATTCAACTCAACTAATAAATGAAGCGCGCGCGCCAGTACATAAGATGAGTACATAGAGATAATATGTAAGAATAAGGAGAAACAATTACAGAAGTACATATCAATGCTAGAGTTGTACAAATCAATTACAGATCAATTAAAGAGCAGCAATTACAGAAGTACATATCAATGCTAGAGTTGTACAAGAACAATTACAGATCAATTAAAGAAACCAATTATCAACAATCGCAGAAGTTGAAATATAGATCAATAAAAGAAATGTCTGAGTTATATCTCCTGCTGTAAGTCCGACTGAGGCTTCACTGACCCCAAAACCCCAGTAGTAAGTAGTTGAGGGAGGCTCTCAGTCATAGTTTTCACTGCTGCCATCCTATCCTGTATGTCCGGAGCCAAGTATTTTTGATAACATGCTGATCGCCAATGTCCCAGCAAATGAATCAAGTCTGCATTTAGCCCACACTTGTGACCCCAAGTGGCTGACCCATGACGAAAGGAATGGCAGCTAAAAATAGACGGGTCTGGCACTGCTCCCCGTAGTGCGTGCCGTACTGCCTCTATAAACTCTGGTGCAGATAAAGATATTACAGTGTTGCCTCTTACATAGCTCACCGCAGGCGTTGAGGGCGGGGCACCATGTAACAGCTTGAAAATAGCATACACTGCCCTCATGGGGCATAAATCATGGCCTCTGATCCGGGGTAAGGCTACTTCATGGGCATTATCCCCACATTGATTGGTCTTAGACCAGGTGATAGAAATAACATAGCCACTTTCCGTGAGCGTGAAGTCCCCGATGGATATGGGCCTGTGCTCCAGGGTTGAGATGCATCGAAAAACACATTGGATTTCCTGAGAAAACCAAAAAACATAATTTCACAGGCCGCCCACACCGCGGCATCCTTGTTGCTGGTGAGGGATAGTTGCTTCCTAATAATGCACAAAAGCTCAGGTGTTATCGGGGGTTTACTATGCACAGTCAACCCGATAGATCTCTGAATCCCTCTCAGAGTCAACCTCAGCTGATAATCATGCGGCAGGGGGTTTTGAAACCCTGCTTCCTCATGCAATATGCGTATCATGTTGACATACTGCTTAATACTGTTAAAGGTTAGTTTCCTAGCCAGCCATGCTACATACAGGCATAGCGTGTGAGAGGTGGTGGGCACAGGTGTCTTGCTGTATATCTTGCAGAACTGCAGATAAGCACGGCGATGGGTTGAGTATGCTCGCTTGGTATTGTGGGCCCATGCTTGATCTTGGTACCGTATAACCTCTGCCTGGAGGGTAGCTTCCATCGCCCGTCTGTATTGAGGCTAGAGTGTTCTCCATTCTCTGGATGCCTCCAGGCTCCTCCAGGCGTGAGATTGTGTCAGCGATGACATTGTACCGGCCCGGATAATAGATGGCCGTCAGGCGGAAGTTGAAAGCCATAGACATCTGGAATATGCGTTTTAACGAGTTATTGATGTCTTCATCTGGGGCTCTCCCCTTGTTTATCATGCCCACCGCTGCTTTGGAGTTGCAATGGACAGTTACATTTCGGTCACGCCATCTGGGCCCAAAGATAGCGGCGGCAGGCTCCAGCGTTAACACCTCCTTATAGCTGATATGTTTATCGGCCATACCCGGCCAATCCTGCCAGCGCACGTACATCCATTCCCCAAGGTGATAAGCCCCACCACCCTTCTGGCAGGCATCAATGGTGACAGACGTGTATGATCGCGCATCACTTATGGGTAGGGAATCGTTAAAATTCTCGGCCTGATCGACCCACCACATAATATCTGATTTCAGCACTTGAGTGACCCTACACCGATGCCAGGGGGTTGAGAGTTGTTTGATGCGATCGTATATACTGTGGACAAAGTGTTTCTCACCATGAAACACCCAATTGAGCTTGCCTGCTAGTCTCTAGAGATATCTCTTAGCCACATTTTTCTTGGATAGTGTCTCTCGTAAAATAGATTATAGATAAGTCCATCACCTTGGTGGCAGGCAGTCCCAGGCACATGGAGTGTGTATCGATTTGAATGCCCAGAAAAGACAAGCACTTTGTGGGGCCGATGACTTTTCCATAATTGATGCCAAATCCCAGTTCTCTGCAAAGCCTAATAAGTGTATTCAAGGCAGAGATACATTCCTCATGGGTCTGGCTCACACAGAGGAAATCGTCACAATATACAATGATGTCCCTAAAACCCATTCCGGCCATTATCCGGCGTATTGCTTGGGTCAGGGTGTTAAATATCCCCGGGGATAAACGGGCCCCGAAAGGTAAACGTGAGTCATACCAGTATTTTATGCTGCTTTCCCCCTCAAACTGCCAACTCAACCCCAGCACTGGGTAGTCAGAGGGATGGACTTTGACGGATCTGTACGCGCTCTGTAAATCCATTTTTGCTAGCCAGCAGCCTGGGGTTATCTTGGTCAGCGCCTCGTCGAACGACTGGTAGCTGAACTGCTGATGTATAGCTAGGTCGTTCACAGCCTCTCTAAGCTGCCTGCTACAATCATGTATCAGGCGCACTTTTGCACTGTCTGGTTTGGGGATTGCTCCTAGTGCAGATGTAATTGTCATGGGTTTAGGCACACAAATATAACGATTGTTCTCTACTTCTGTTTTGATTTGTGCTTCAACTGTGGAAGCCATGCTGGCCTGTGTACAGGACAGGTAATTAGTCATAAAGGCTTCCTCCGGGGGGATAGATGAGTTGGTGATGCGAAACCCGTCCCTCACACCAGCCAGAATGTAATCCCTGTCCTTGTCTGTGGCGGCTAGGTGCTTCTCCCAGGTCGAGAGAAGCAAAGCTCCTTCTCCACAGACTACTCCCCGTTTTTTGTACTCTCCTTTGAAGACTTCTCATGAATATAGACGCATTTGTCACCATATGAGCACCCTTCTTTGGTGCGAAATAAACGACACAATTCATTCTTTGTGGTCCTTGGGCCTTTGCTAGTCTTCACTCGGTCACCCCCTTTCTCCTTGATCACTGCCTTCCTAGGTGTGAGGAGGGAGGAGGCCACAGACAGGACAGGAGACCCCCAAGCAAAACCATACTGTGCTTGCAGTTCACGATAACGGGTGTCGTAATCCAAGATCGAGCTCCACTCGTACTGATCCAGGTACTCGTAGATGCTAACAGTGTAGGCATGATAATACTCCACATCTCCACGGGCCAAATCCCCAGTCTCCAAGAGCTGATGGAGAAGCCGCAGGTTTGCTGCTCCCCATTCAGATAACGTTATATAAGCCTGCTGCTGATCATCTGTTTGTATGGTGAAGGTGCCTGTCTTGCCTTCTATCAGAGACATTTTCTCCTTCCGTTTAGAGGCCAGACGCTGTGCCACCTTGTCTGGGACGAAGTTGATGATCTTTAAAGCCTTTTTTGTCACTGCCTTTAGTGTCAAGGCCACACGAGGGTCCAACCCGTACATAGCGGCCCCGACGGCTGGTTGCGGCTGGCCTTTCTCTCCCGAGCCTCCGCCCAAGAGCTTGTCTAAGTCGGCCTCCAGGCTGTCCGTGTCAGCGCCTCAGGTATCTTTGGTTCCCGTGCCGTCTCCACTTGCCTTCCCCCCGGCCTGGGTCTGTGCCGGGTCGGGCTGCTGTTTCTGGTTGCGATGCACTGGTATATCAGGCATGTTAGGGGTGTGCAGCTCTCGTAATGCATCGGTCATGAGGGCGGCTTGGCCCACTGTAAGTCCCAATCTTGTCACTCCTCCAGTGGTGAGTTTGACCAGCACCGCCCAGGAGGTACAATCCTCCTTCTCTAGAATTCCTACTAATTTCTCAGTCAAGCCTAGCTCGGCTATCCATTGTCTAAAATCAAAATCGTCCATGCTGCTGCTAGTAGTGACCCTTCACGCTGCGCTGCTGAGAAGCGAATGCTGCACTAGCTTCCTTGACCAGTCTACTAGCCATGTGCTGCGTGCCCTGGCAGCCAGGGGAGGGTTGAGTTAATACTGTTTAAACCCAAGTGTCTAAACCTCCTCTAAATTAATGTTAGCCCACAGGAACTTAGACAAAGACAATAATTGATACTGGCCGTTTCCTGAGATGATGTTGCTTCCCGTGAATAAATGGACTATTTTATAAGAATAGGCATGAACATGAATATCTTGGCTTATGTTGTTTGTTTAAACATTCAGTTTTGTGAAAAGACTGCACACCATGTATGAGCGAACGTAACATAGCAGACAATCATTCCCCGAACTAGTGTTTCATTTGGAAGCATCAAGAACACAGATGAGTCTTTGCATGTCTCTTTAGAATCTTTGACTACTCCCCAGCATAATGGATCCATCACTGCGCTTCCTTTATTTGCATTAGAATAGTTATTGCGTCCAGTCACATAAATTTACATAATGTAATTCAACAGACATCTTTGCTATTGCTGAAGCAGCCTTCGGCGGGAGTTGATAGGGTTATGGTATTTTATTGTATATCGTTTATTTCCAGTTGAGTATTGGGATACAATCTAAACAAATAACCGAATTTACTCCTGGAAATGATTGGCATTGGCAAAACGGTCATAGTAGCACTTTCCAATAATTAATTAAATTCTTATTTCTTATCATAAGGAGAAGACCATCTATGATATCATATTTGAATTGTAGATAATATAAATTCCTGTGTAGTAATACATACACATATCAACACTTTATATCCCTCTCATAGTTTTCTGCTATCATGTCATGAAATCACATGTGTATTATTCATGATATTGAATAGTCCACTTCGTTCCTTATAAGGAATAGAAAAAGATGTTTTTAATCATAGAGGAATTACTTCTTCATGCGATCGAGGATCAGGCAACGAATGCATTGATCGTTCTGACCATAATGATGTAAATAGATAATACACAGTAACATGATAAAACACAAAATATAATCAACTGTTAACAGTGATTTTTCTCTAACTCAAAATTATCTGTTGCTGCTTCTGCTCATGGATAATCTGGGGTCTTTGTAGGACAAAGTGTTTCTTTTGGAAGATTGTTTTGATACTCATTACACTGCCTGCAGTCAGAACAACATCCTCTATTTTCTAGCTAATTTATCAATGGAATTGGTTACCATATGAACAAAATAACAATTTTGGTCTAGTAGGAACCATTTCGTTGATGAAATTGATCTTTGTATGAACAAATTACAACTTTCTTCTTAAATGATCATTTTTCGACCAAATTGGAAATTGGGAATTAATGAACAAATTGTGACCTTGACACTTGGCGCCCCATACCCCGCGCCCCCCACTCACACTCTGTCCTCTCTCTCTCCCTCCTTTTCATCTCCTCCTAGGCTACACTGTGACGTCAGTAAAGTGAAAGTACTCCTACATCTGGGGAATTTGTGATGTCAGTGAAGTGACCTCAGTAAAGTAGGTTAGGGATATTTTGGTCATATTAGCATCTCCCAATGTTGTTATGCTTCTTTAAATATGCCCCATGTTATGTATGAGAGACGTATTAACTTCCTCCTACACTTTAGCTTCTTGAATTTCGGAAATTAATGTGGCACATTTTATTTAGTACCGAGAACCACAATACTTGAATGAATTCTTTTAGTTTATTTTTAAGACCTGTGTTGGCATCTCCTGCGTTTTTATCTTTTTAAGGAAAAAACACAGAATATTTCTCACCATACTAAACTATGGATACTGTGGATGCGCTGTACCTGATGTAGATTCTATACCTATCCGGGTTTTTTTTACAGAAGCTGGACAAGAGGAAGAAATACATCATAAAGAAAAATACAGACCAAAAAGATGCGATTGTTGATATTCTGAGGGTGAATAAAAGAATTTAGATCTCTTACACTCCCAAAACTCAATGAAAAATCAATGAACGAATGAGTGAATAAGTCAATAAATAATTGGGCCCTAGTAAAATATCATAGTTAACAACACAAAGAATGACAGGCATTCTAGAGTGGTACAGTGTCCAGAATTTAAAGTTAAACAGTCTGAAAATATAAAGAGTAACGAAAATAAAAGAGCAAGCTAAGCGCATTTTCACTTCAAGATTTAGAGCGATTCACTATGAAATTAAGGCTGGCATTGTCATTCTTGATGAGGACAGGTAAGATATGATGGACTCATCTTCACAGTCCTCTACTGTTGCTATTTTATTCTTTGATTACATTGGCGACTTGGTGTTTCAGTTATTTCCTCATGAAGTATGGTATAGGTGTTAGCTAGATATCATTATATAATTATTTGCAGATGTAAATGTATTTGTAGACATAGTGGGGATTTCTGGAGGGAAATGGAACAACCACCCCACCCCAAACGAAAAGGTAGGCATTATCAATATACAATAGGAAAGGTTCCTAGTGAAATGAAGCCGCTGTCTTCTTAATCATGACGTCACCTACTCCTTTCCTCACTCTACTTCTCTTCTGCTCAGACCACTGTCAACACGGCTATGTGTTTTCTATCCAAAGTTATTTTCATCTATTCTCCTCCTATATTAATCATCCTCTCATTGCTTTACATCGCTTTCTTGTCAAACATTTATCAAACATACTCTAAAAGGTGGGTTCCACTGACCCGCTACTACTGCCACTACTCCTCCCGTTACTGAGACGATGGATTGTGGCCGTTTCTTTAGAAGCAGGAGCAAGCAACTGAAAGTAATGCACTTGTCAATTGCAACCCCCCACCCCCGGGGAAGTGGGGGAAGGGTAGGGGAATGTCTGAGTAAACATTCCCAGGTGGAGATTTTCCTTAGTTTACAGCAATATCAACTGAAGGGGTGGGGGAATATCAGCCAGTGCCCACTCTATACCTTGGTTCCCAAGAGAGTTTTGGTGGTTTGGTGGTTTTCAGTGTGCATCCGTGGGCTTGGCTTGTTTATTCTTTACCTACCTGTTCTTGCTAAATGTTAAGATGTGATTCTGTTAGAGTGGAAGAAACTTGGAGGCACAAGTGATCTGTTCAAGATCTGAAATACAACTGTTTAATTCTCATAGAACATGTCCGGAAAGATTACAATGTTAAACAGCTTGACACAACTGTAGCGGCAAATAATGACAATATTGAGGCCCAGGCAATTAGTGTATTCAAAACGAATGTAAGGACTAAGCTAGTGATTAATATATACAGAAAACCGAGCGGAAATCTGGACAGTTTCATTAACACGTTAGGTGATCTTATCACCAGTGCAAAGGAAGAAATTAAAACTAAGAACTATGATATCATCATATGTGGTGACTTTAACATTGATATATCAAGTGGGAATGATTGTAAAACCAAACTTCTAAAAAAGTTTAGTAAAGAATCAGATCTAAGTATACATATGAATGGTATTACCAGATTCGGGCTTCTAAAAAACACAGTCATCGATCTCTTTCTTGTGCAAATTAAGAAAGAATTCTCATGTGGCACTATCAATTATAATATTTCGGACCATCAGGGCATCTATCTAAATATCAAAAGTCAGAAAATAAGGCAAGAGAAAAAGGAATTTATAGGTAGGGATTATAAGAACTACTCTAAAGACATTTTACATATTGAATTGAACAGAGAGCACTGGATCGAGTATTATGATACTGATAACGCGGACGAACAATGGGAGATCTTATTTAACAAATTAGTTAGAATCAGTGACAGAATTGCGCCCCTAAAAAGATTCAATTTACGAAAAGACAGGCCGGAATGGTATACAGACGAGCTAATTGGTTTGGGTGTGATCCGAGACAAAGCCTTCAAAAAGTTCCATAAGTATAAATCGGCTCAGAACAAGGACATAGCTAGGATTGCTAGAAATAATTTCAATGATCTATTAAAGAGAGGTAAGCGGGAATACTTTGTCAGGCTTTTAGAAGAGAACAAGCATGACAGTAAGAAATTCTGGCGTATTATAACTGAAATTCAAAACAAACAGAACAATAATATTACCCATCTAAGTGATGAGAATGGGAATACCTTGATAGGTACGGACTTGGCTGAGTATATCAACAAATATTTTTGTGACATTGGGCCTACTATCCAAAATTCCATTCCGGACAGGCCTCCAATACTAGACAGGGAAGTAGTTAGAGCCCCATTAGTATTCTCTATGCCTACTGCAAATGTACTCATTGAAAGAATATCCAAGATTAATATAAGAAAATCGTCAGGTTGTGAAAAAATTAGCTCTAGGATCTACAAAGATGCAGCCTTACAGCTGATCCCACAACTGCTTACTCTTTTCAATACATCCATAGAGACCGGTATATTCCCAAAAATGTGGAAGACGAGCATAGTCAAGGTAATACCCAAAAAGAATCACCCTACTACAGCCAATGACACTAGGCCTATAAGCCTGATGCACATTTTTGGAAAAATGTTAGAAAAAATTGTAGTGGATAATTTGTACCAATATTTCGAAAATAACAGCATACTAACGGAAGACCAATACGGCTTCAGAGCAGGGAAATCGACTGGTGATGCACTGTTTAGATTAATTTATGATATAGATAGAGCAATTAACTCAAACAACTACC
The DNA here is from genome assembly GCA_942159475.1 of Sthenelais limicola. Lineage (NCBI taxonomy): Eukaryota > Metazoa > Annelida > Polychaeta > Phyllodocida > Sigalionidae > Sthenelais > Sthenelais limicola. The sequence goes on along the minus strand of OW804096.1, from coordinate 105,292,949 downwards.
TGACCGCCACTTTTATAGATTTCAGTAAGGCCTTTAACAGCGTCCAGCATGACATACTACTGAAAAAATTGAAGAATATAGGTATCACTGGCAAATACAGTGCCTGGATAAGCTCATATCTTGGTATGCGCTCTCAATATGTAAAACTAGACAACTTTATGTCAACACCTCTTATCGTACCATGTGGGGTCCCCCAGGGGTCAGTGTTGGGGCCATTGCTCTATTTAATATATGCAAATGATTTAAAGAACCTCCAAATTAACAGTCGCATAATCCAATATGCTGATGATACTATATTATACCACTCTGGACCAATTCTGAACCAATTGGCTACCGACATGGAGAGTGATTTAGCTAAATTCAAAGACTGGTCTATCCGCAATAAAATACTTATGAATATGAACAAAACTAAAAGCATGATATTTAGTAAAAAGAAAATATTGACCCCCCCCCCCGCAATACAAATTGAAGGCATTGACATTGAATATGTAGATAGTTATGAATACCTAGGTATAACTTTAGACAGCAAGATGACCATGAATTTGCAGTATGATAAAATGATCCGAAACTTAGGTATTAGAATCTACCAGTTAGGTTTAATGAGGCAATACTTGACTACAAGTGCAGCAATCTACCTTGTAAAATCTCTAATTTTATCCATCCTGGATTATTCCCTACTCTTTCTAACGCCAGTTGGTATTGGTAAAACTAGTAAAATCCAAAGGCTACAAAATAAGGCTCTTAGGATAGCCCTAAAATCTCCCATTGACACCCCTACTATTAACCTGCATGCTGCATGCAGAGTCATGAATATCAATGATAGAAAAAAATTTCTACAAATAAATCTAGCTAAAAAACTCACTCAATGTGAAAGATATGTAAACCCTCCAGCCCGTAACACTAGACGAGGTGAAACTGTAACCCTGACCCAATTCCAGCCCAGTAAAGAAAAAAACAGACAATCTATCAGCTACCAACTGTGTCATACCTGGAATAACACTGCTCCAAATATTAGGAACCTGGAACCCCTTGCAATAAAGATATTTCTGAAAAAAGAATTTATTCCCAAAGAACCAGATTAGACCAGATTAGATTAGGTGCAGATACAATCCCTTTACTTTCCCTTATATTGGCAACGTAAACTCCACTCAAATATGTCCGTACTTAATATGAAATTCCATCAATAGCTCACCCGGTCTTCCCCCTCGACCGACCACCCAAATGTACTTACTAACATGAAATGCTATTTTTCTATATATCCTGCGGTATCATTGTAACTGTTAATAGGCAGGCAGTGGGAACATCGTCACTGCGACGACGCTGATGTCTATATCCTGCAATAAATCATGTTCCAAAAAAAAAAAAAAAAAAAAAACCAAGTACAGACACTCACCAGGATGTGAGGGATAGTAGCGGGCGTTGCCTTGTTACATCATACCCCAACAGCCCGGCAGAGATTTCCCTTAGTTTACAGCAATATCAACTGGATGGGTAGGAGAATGTCTGCCAGTGCCCACTCTATACCCTGGTTCCAAAGAGAGTTTTGGTGGTTTTCAGCGGGCATGGGCTTGGCTAGGCTAAGATCTGAATTAACAAACCTCCTCCAATATATACACAAAGAGTGTCACCTTTGAACCTGACAGAGATTTAGCACCCCCTCTATAGTGTTTCAACAGTGTAAAGCCTGAACATGCCTTGCTGAATGTTATGGGGTACTCTAATTCCACTACAGTACCCTATACTAGAAATATCAAGATCCTTTAGTGTTGGACATAGGGTTAGGGTAGGGGTTAGGATATGGGGTCCGCGAGGGTGGGGGTGGGGAGGGCACATTAAACATTTTCAGGCAAGCCTGATAATCTCATGTTACACAAGTTCAAAAGGGTTTTATTCTTAGACTTATACATTGTCAGTTGTTTAGCATTTAATTCTTTTAATTTTACGCAGAAACAAATGAGACCGCTCTTAGAGTTTGAGCCTGGTAATAGGCAGAAGCAATTCAACATCATACATATATAGTGACATACATATATAAGGACAATATCCGAGTCAATCTTAATGTACTAATATTTTTGGGTTTTTGATTTCATTTCGAATATAGAGCTTTGTGACATGGGAGGGGGTTGTTGAGGGGGTTAGGGTTAGGGGCGATGGAGGTGGGTATATGTCACACATCTCCTGTAGATATGGTCAATTCTATTCTTTTGGCGTCCAGTGGGACGAAAAATGGTCATTTTTCAAATAGTTCTGAATCAGGACCAATTGTTATATCAGGAGACTAGATGTTTTGATGGGTTTTTGTGCATAAATTGGTTAGGTTATCTCTGGATATTAACTGAGCTATCGGAGATGGGCCAAATGAAGCCCAGAGTAAGTATACCGTTCGTATGCCATGTGATTTATTCAAATTTTTGCTAATTTGACTAAATCAGTCTGTACTTTTCTTGATTTCTTTTTCATAATATGATAAACATATATATATGCATCATTGTAAATGTGCCGCTGGGGGGACGGGGATTGACAGAAATTTCTTGCCCTGGGGGGTCGGGGATTTCATCAAATTTCCCAAAAGGCCAAGGACATTCCCCCACATCCCCGGGGGTGGGGGTGGGGGGTTGCAATTGACAAGTGCATAACTGGAATGGGTGCTATTGCCACGTTACTTCTACCGCTACCAGTGATGTAGGAGCAATTTAGACATGGGGAGGCTAAATTGTTCCCACAAAGTGAAATTTTATAGTCTATAAAGAACACAGCGAGGAGTTGGTTTGGGGATATTTTTATTTTATTTTGAATTTCTTTTTTTACTTTTGTTTGTTTTTTCCTATTAAACAAGGAGTGAGATTGTGTATCATCGTGAGTGACACAATTTCCCTCTGAGTGTGACAGTTGAGTTTATATTCGATATCTGGGATGTCTGCTAGATGAGTAGATATAATGATGAAGTAACACAAGGGTTGGCCTGGACCACCAATGAAATGGGGGTTTATTCAGCATAACAATACAATAGGATAAAGAAAAAAATTTTTGAGCGTGCGTAGCGGTTGGGAACCGGGCTTGGAGTGTTTATTGTTGTGGTAGAAGGAAGGGGCATACTATGACGTATGGCGTCACCATGGAGGAGGGCGTGGCGTAGTGGCGTTGCTTGGCGCCCATCCCAATATAGGCGGTGACGTCTCACCTTCACATATGTGGGATGTCTGCTAGATGAGTAGATATAATGATGAAGTAACACAAGGGTTGGCCTGGAAGGGGCTTACTATGACGTATGGCGTCACCATGGAGGAGGGCGTGGCGTAGTGGCGTTGCTTGGCGCCCATCCCAATATAGGCGGTGACGTCTAACCTTCACATATCTATATCACAGCTCCACTGTTTTAATGATGTAATATACTTCTTAAGTAATTGCAATTGATTGTCCACTTACATCAGCCATTCCCAAATGCCATGTGATGGAACACAATTTGGATACATGTGTTTTTTCTCAAAACACAATAAGCCGGTCACTAATAATTGATTGAAGACCTGCCTGTGATCGGTTGGAGGTAGAGGAGCAATAGTCCCCAGTTTGCTAAAACAGGTGAGCTAGAGACTTTGTCAATGAAAATGCAATGGGACCACTTCATTCAATGCTAAATGAATGTCACTGTGAAGGTTTCATTTCTATGCGTGAAGTACAAAGACGTGCAAAGAAGAGATCTTTTGGTCAATATTGTTTGTACTTATTTGAGCGGCAGTAAATCAGAAACGTCATTGAGGAGTGCTACTTTCCTGTTAATCAATTTTGGTAAGTTTGAACTTACAGAAACTCAATTGGCTGCTAATTGATTTTAACGGCGGCCCCTTCCAGCTTCAGATTCTAACAAAGGATTTTAAGTAAGTTCTGGATCCAATATCAATGGAATAAAGGTGGGAGAAGTTTGATAAATGTGTATTTGTGTTGTTCCATAATACCTTAAACGCCCCAAACATATCCTAAACGGGTTAGAAACTGACATATTTGGTGGCCTTGGTAAAAACATTGTTGTGTATGAATTCGTAAATGGCTATCAAGCCAGGATAGTCTGGTTGTTTGAATGTGCCTAAAATGCACTGTCGCCTTGAAGTCCATTGTGTTATATCCGGAATACAACTATACAACACACCTGATGCTAATCTTTAAATCAGATGAAATGCCCTCAAGAATACGTTTAAAAACAATTAACCCATGGGGGCTGTATGTTTTTCCTCCACGTTGATCCACGTACATAGAATGTGGGATAGAATCGGGTTAATAGACACATGGTTTGAGAGAGAAATTCCTCTCTCCTGCCCCGATATTCCACCAGGCAACTATACGATATACTGTACTATACGATATAAGGACGGTATAAAAACATACAAAGACGGTAGAATACTTCATCGTGCCCTAACATACTTACTTAGAACAAATTGTTTGTGTGCGGTGGTGTGGTATGAAGTATGAAATATTATACGCTTTGAAAACTTTACCACCCTTGCCAACATAAAAATAGATCTCCAGATATTATATCTACCTCCTTCATAGTCTCACATCTATATATGTGGAAGTTTGTAAATAGCATACTCGACGAGCTCGCCCAATTATTCCTGATTTTCTGGATGTTCTGTGCACCAGGTCATCAAAGCCCCATGACTAATGCACTACATAGAGAAGTGGCCTTTTCTCTTGGATATCCGCGTTCAGGGTATGCTACACTGAATATACATACTATTATTTCTGATTGAGTGACCGATTCCTTCTGTCTTGCATAGGTCCTTTGTGTGCCGCATCAAACCCATACTTCTGTCGGAAAATGACCTCGAATTATTACTATTTGAAAAGCTGTCACAGGAGAAAGATTGTGACTGATCAACATGCTTAGGATATAGTTGTTCGTCTACAAAGGGTAATTGATCTGAAGGGAAATCATTTCAAGGCTTTTATTCCTGAGTCTGACCACTTGAGGAACTGTTGGTCTTCCTTCGTCCGGCAGTGCAAGCAATTATTCCAATTATTTTATTGATCAGCAAACCGCACGTCAAGCAATTGTGCCTAATTGGCCATCGAAGACAGGGGTATAAAGTGCGGACCCAGTGAGTCAAATGTCACTAATCAGTCAACGTGTAAAGGCTTCCAAGTTGCATTTCCTTGACATGATGAGGACTGTGGCGGAGTTCTGGGCGCTTTATTGAACATTTTCTTAAATGCTGCAGCCCATGTTTAAATCAGCCAACATTGGTAGCAGAGGAACATTATCATTGAAACAACTTTCCTTTTTTATATAAAGTTTTATTCTAATTTGTTGCAGGGAGACATTGATGCAATAGGATTTTCATCATGGATATCTTCTACATGCGCGATAAAGAAATAATCACTGAGGTGCCTCTTGGGGATGTTACTCCTATTCATCCAACCAACAGCACGATGATAGGACCAGATTACATCTACAAACACCCAGCTGTGGCCATACCTTATCTAGTGGTAATTTGTCTCGCAACGATGACTGGTACAGTAGGCAATATTTTGGTGATCTGCGCAATTATGGTTGAGAAGGTGAGACATCATCCCAATCCTCCAACACACTGTTAGTAAAGGATAGTTTTCTTTTAAAATTTTAACCTTGATGTAATATATTATTAGGTCCAAGATATTTATAATCTATAAAGCCCAACCTAAGCTAACCTACATTATTATCCCAGGCTGATCTCTCCGTTCTTTAGTTTAGTCGGATCGTCTCATGCGTATTTAGCTTTTTCATACCACAACCTATACCTGCTTTGCCTGCCTGCATTGTTTGTGTGATCTCTAAAGCAGGTCATTCCGTAGAAGATTTGTTAGTCTTGGGATTTAAAATATAAAGTCACACCATGGGTTTTGCTGCTTTCAAGGACATAGATCTGTCAGTGATTCAGGTAAAGTTCTCCATCTGCCATACTGATCTTGAAATGCCTCTATATGGAGGTACTTTAAAATCACACAAAATTTACATTTTATCGGACGCATCTTTTAAAAACAAGTACTAAGTTAAGAAATTATCAAGTTAAGTTTGGTTTATCTATTTAACTTTACAATTAGTGTCAACTTAATTTATATACCTGGCGTTTCCAATGGAAACGATTCTCAGGCCGAATTACTTGTGTCCGATGTCAATTTATTAACTTGTTGTCCAGGCGGAGAGCATGAGGTCATTTGAATTTAGTTAGACATTATTAATGTGCATTCATAGCAGATTTGAAGGAGGCTTAATTTAAATACATAAATAAAATGCAATACGGAAATCAATGGTATAGGAGGAGAAGATGCCAATGTAATTTGCATATATTATACACCCAAGGGGAGGACTGGGCAGATAAATAGCTGAGAAATATGAGGAGAGAGAGGGGGTTGGTAATTAGGCATCTCTTTGACCATTTGCATGACTTATTTGTATGAGTCTTATTCATGGTTACTATATATTTTGTTCACATTTCGAACGTCCATATGTTACTTATGTATCTTCTATATGTGGGTAGCGTTGAACATGTTTCTATTAGGCATATCTCTTAAATTATATGTAATTCATTGGAATACACTTTCAGCCCTGTTTAGGCTATCCAATGAAGAAATCAAGAGCTGGTATTAAAAATGTGTATTACGTTTAGATTGGAATGGATGTATCTATAGCAAGCAATGACTGCTGAGACCAGGTTCTGCCTCTTTTTTTATTGGCAGCACAACACAATCCCATAATAATAATTACAGGAAGTATACTATAACAAAGGAATTTTAAATATTACATATGGGCAACTTTCCCATATAAGGGTTGGAAAACAGGGGCGAGCCCCATACCATTAATTAATGATCTTAAAATTGTGTTGAGGCTATGACTGCTGAGACCAACACTCTTAAAGTAATCCAGAGTTACATAATATTCGAATCAAATAGAGTCAATTATTTTAACATTTCTTATGTATCTTCTATTATATGTTTCTTATATATGTGAGACTCACCGGAAATATATATATTACTGCATGATTTCGAAATGACTGAGTTGTCTTTATGGTGACAAACCCTCAAAACGAAAAGACAGCTCCGGTAACCACATCATAGATAAGTGTTGACCTAGCTGTACATACAGCCCATTCAAGTGACTGGGCTGTAGAGCGCCCTATGCAATAATTTCCAAAATCGCCACTTAGCACATATAACTTTCAAAATATCTCAACTAAAAACATTCATGTCTACATAAAAGTTGCAGCATGGGTGAAGGGCAAATTTAGCTATAATTATATTCAATAATCTGACTGACTCGCGGTAAAATCAACTTAAGACAACCCTTGAAACAGACTATAGTCAGTGGTGAAATAGACAATAAGCACGGCGCTGATAGCACGTTATGCATAATTCTGCATGCTACAGGCTTACCGTAAGCAGCAGCGGAGGCTGATTATCATTAAAAGTGTTTTAAAACATCATTTTTTCTCGTCATACAGCAAACTATTGCTCACATTCACAATGTTTATAATCAGAGGGAATTAAATAGAGTTTCCCGTTTATTTTGGGCATTTATAAGTAGGCTAAAGGTGCAGTAAGCTCCAGCCTCCACCCAAGCGTGGATGGAGCGGACATTTGGGTGTTGCTTAGTGACAAGACAACGTTGCGTCATGACCTTAGTGTGTAGTGCTATGGGACTACACATGTACACAGAGAATAACGACTGAATTTCTCCGGAATTTTATAATTACAAAAGGAGGAATTGAATCAAAATGGGAAGTGAATTATGTTTTGTAGTTCCCATCGGTGTTTTAGGCGAGAATTATATAGGAATATTAAGTAGCCTATAGGCTACTTGGAGCGATGGTAGAGACTTGGTCGATAGCAATGTATAAGGTACACCTGTAGGATTGCTCAAAGGAAACATGAATATATTCGAATTAAACTAAATATGAATAATAGACACAACAGCTGTTATACCTTACTGGGATCTTGTATTTATCATAGTTCAAAATGGCCGAATGAACAGTAACAGATTCTGTTACTGTTCATAATAATACAGTTGATAAAGTACACAGCCCAGAGGTGTAGAGCAAGTTGGTGGTGGCTATTGTAATATCAAATCAGAACTAACTTCTAACAGGCAATCCCCACAAGGTATTTTATAACAAAATGTATGCCACTTGTGACTCATTTCCCGGAAACACATCACAAATAACATTAAATATAATAAACGGATTAATAAACAGGGCCACTAGGGACCCAGGCCGGGCTACTTTTTAAGGCGGAGAGAGTTGCCCGACCTGTGGCTAAGCCTTTGGCTTGTCTAGTCTAACATATGAACAAGGCATTACAAACCTACAGGATTCTAATATAATACTTTAAATTCTGGCATTAAACTACAAATAATTTCTTTACACAATAGACTATCACTAGGATATACTATATATATCCTAGTGATATCTGAACTCAATCAATATAGGCTAGTTAATTTAAAACCGGTCTGGGTCCCTAGTGTCTCTGTTTATTAATCTGTTTATTATATTCAATGTTATTTGTATACTATAACCATATTATGTTATGTGGTTATGATATCCACCCCTTTAACCAATGGGGTTGCTTGCCAACCTGCATATCACAAGGATAGTAGTTTGAGTATGATATAGAAAATGAAAAATCATCTTGAATACATTAAAAGGTTCAGACATCTCTACCTTGAAATAAATGCTACTCAAACAAAATTAAGTTAATACATGTCTAAAGAAATGATGTGTACATATACCTCCCACATGTTCCTAGACCTTAAACATATCTTTCTCCAAATTATTTTGCCTGCTTTTATCACTTCCCCGCCTCAGGAAAATGGTACATTTCCTACTGTTATGCATTGAGTCTACCTAGCGGGAGGGTTTGTTTGTGGTCCAAGGCCCAAAAGTGGGTCACATGACTGTGGAGGCATGGCTACGACCGCGCTGGTGATACCTTAATTAACCTCTCCACGAGCATCGAAGGTCCACCCACCTTACATAACCAACAGCCAGTCAGCGCGCTTGAAACCATAAACACATGTGGCACACATGGGTTGTTTTGCGCCGAGGACAGAGGGTGAGGCGGGAAGGTGGGGGAGGGAGGGGGTGAAGGGGCTGAGGTGCTGAGGGGCTGAGGTGTTGGCATAACATCTAAGTGCGAAATGTATCACTGATCAGTGAGTTAGATATGGCATGCTCCCCTGATGTCATATCTAAGCTCTAACACCTTACATACAGCTACAAATGTTATCAGATGAAGAATGATTGGCACATTTAGTAGTGACTCATTTGATCTCAGGCCTCTTAAAGAGGCCTGAGATCAATAAGAGAAGCGATTGCATTGTCACTTGCAAGGGTTCTAACTTGTGTAGACCTCTTCCTTCATGAAGGTGGAAAGTCTACTAATTCTGTCCGCCATTTACAAACAGATTGCCTTAAAAGGGGTAATTTTGACTCGCTTGGTCTGCACTTAGTACTTTTGTGCAAGTTGTTGCGTCCTGACCACAGAAGCCGTCACAACACTAGAAAAGATAAAAAAAAAGTTAATTAAATTGCATCTTTAAGAAGGAGATGATAACAATGTGTCAGTCGAAAAAAAACCTGTCTCCGTACGGCTTTGCTAAGATTAATTTGGTGAATTGAAGCCCAAGAAGTTTGAAGATGTTGTCAGCATTAGCTTATATTATTGTAACGCGATCCATGCAGGCGTGGGAGAAGTGTTAAAAGAAACAAATTAGAACAGCTTGTTTAAAGGAGAAGGAGACTATACTGGGAACTATCGTCAAATACGATAGGTTCTTCCGCTATGATCTCAGTGACAATTTCATAGAACTGATAATCAGTTGTTTTTCCCGAGGGTGGCATCACAGTATTCATAAATATAACGTCGCAATATATCCATGAAGGCAGATCTATCCAAGCTGCCAGTGCATTTTGTAGTATCATAATACTATTAGAAATACTCAGCGCAATAAAAAGATTAAACACATAGAAGAACAATGAAGTCAATGAATCGTTTAATGTATAGAAAATGAAAAGCACGAAGGTAATTATCTATGACAAGGTAACTACTTGAAAATACCTATGACAAGGTAACTACTTGATCAATAATCAATTATTGAATCCTGTAATCAAGTATTTCTCTCCGAATTCTCAAAGTACGACACTAACACGTCATCAAAATGCAATAGACTCCAAATTAAAGAGATCAATAATCAATTATTGAATCCTGTAATCAAGTATTTCTCTCCAATTCTCAAAGTACGACACTAACACGTCATCTCAATTCTCCACTTCGATAAGATTGAAAGACAGGGTTTGAAGAGACAACTTATTCTTGAACAATATGGAACTATTGAGATGGCATAGAGTATAAAACATTATGAGTCTGATTTCAAGGGCTTATAGTCATGGATTCATATAGCCTTCAAAACTCTATATGTTTTCTATCGTTTCAGGAATTGCGAACAGTGGGCAACATGTTCATTGTCAACTTGGCTATTGCAGACTTGAGTGTCACGGCCATTGTCGATCCCTTCAGTATTATCGGTAACTAATCTATTTTTAGTACCTGAAGTAATAAAAAGCTATTATATCCCTTCGTGAATTGTAGAACTAATCCCATAGAACTATGGTTGAATTATCTATATCTACGGAATTGTGACAGTAGTCTAGCTGTTGTGTTAATCGCGGCCCGTCCAATGACAGGAATATAAACGGCATACTGCTCCTATTTCCTTTAACATAATATTTCTTTGTATAACGGTTTAACTCGTCAGTATCTCTTGCATGACAAAAGCAATTATTGTATTCTATTATACATGTTATGTTTTTCCTCAGTAAAATCCTCAGTCATTTAATTCTTCCCCCTCTTTAATTGTGATGATAGTTTAGTAATGGGGTTGTATCAGCATGATTTAATTTAATTTGTTGCATGTGCTTATTCTTTAATGTAATTTAGGTGTTTGGTCGTTGTCAATTAAATGTTTTAATGTTTGACTGTCCCATGTCAATATCTGTAGAGTGTGCATGGGTGCATTTATTCTTTTTGAAAAACTTTATTTTAAAAAAGCATCCACCACTACAATTACATATTTTTTTACAATTCATCTGTCCAATATGATTATTACAAGATATCTTTTATTCTTTTGAAACATTTTCATTGGTCAAATATTCAACAATTCACACACATAATAATTCTGATTGATATAATGTATTATCTTTTTTAATCATCAGGTTGTACAATAAATCATTGCTGTAATCAAGTTCTGTATAGTTGTGTTGGAAATGAACTGAATATTTCCTGTCTAGAAAAGCAGGCACCAGTGAGACGTGTGAGTTCTAAGCTTCCTAGGCTAACATTTATGTTGTCATTGTTTATATAGTTGGGCCTTATCCCTCCCATCTGCCCCCCTCCCCCCACCACTCTGGCGCATAGCTGTGATAAAGAGAGTGAGGCTTGATTCTGCTGGCCATCTCTATCATCAAATGCCGTAACGAAATTATTGTACAGATGTCAGACAATTTACACGATAATGCATCTAAACTCAAAGCTAGCTTAGGATGTTGTGAATGCCTGCACGTTTTTAAGAGAGAGGTCCACGGGAGGAGTTTTTGATTTAGTTCAATGGCGGCCGATGTCTGTAAGCTAGAAAGAGCATGAGGATCTTGTATAAGTTACCTGATCTGCATTGTTTGGTTTGTATATAAATATAACCTATAATACATATACATTTGACAGGTAAACCATATGTGGGTAAAGAAGTCAGATTCGAGTGAGGAACCAAGGTTGAGGAGGAGGAGGAGTTAGGGGGCGGGGAGAACAATTGAGGAATGCTACATTGTATTAAGAAGAAGAGAAGAAGCTGACTCAATATAGGAAATTACCATTGGCCCAAATGGCAGATTTCCTAGCTAGTTTTGCAAATTTAGGCGCAGTATCAGGGTGTTGTTTCATAATGATGGAGACATAGAAAGATTTATTTGGAACTTCTGCGAATGGTGTTCAAATGTTACAAATAATGTCCCTGCCTGGTGTTTCATAATGTATGACATTCGCGGGAATATTAGTATTTGTGGGAACATTTCGCGGGATCATTCGGTGACGGGACTGGCCATGCATGTTGTCTTATTATGTAATAACCATACACTCAGACAGGGAGGCATACACTCAGACAGAGAGGCTCCATGGGCTGAGAGGGATAGAGAGTGTACTCCAAGTCGCTACAAATTTTTCTCCAAGTCGCTACAAATTTTTCTCAAGTCTTCAACTTATGAAACAAAATTTGTCCCAAATGGGATGTTTTTCTACTTAATTCCTATGTCCCTGATTTTGAAACAGGCCCCAGCAGAATGCCTTGTCTTTTATTTACTACTACTTTCACGCATAGCCGTTAGGACGTCACAGCTCTGCGCTGTCAAAGCTTGATTCATTGGTGGGTCCTGTGTATCATATAGAGGGTGAGGCTGTTAGCTTGCAGAGTTAGCTTGCAGTGTTAGCTTGCAGAGTCATGAAAGATATCAGACTGGTCAAATAGTGGAAGAATGGAGTGCAGAGCCATGAGAACGTCACAGCTCTGCACTGTCAAAGCTTGATTCATTGGAAAGTGGGTTCTGTGTAGAGTGAGGCTGACAACATAATAACAAAATAATAACAAGATTATTGTACAGATGTTTGCAGACCATTTACATGATAATCCCTCTAAACTCAAAGCTTCTTTAGGTTGTTGTGAGTGCCTGCACAAAGTTATGTGGGAGGTCCACAGGAGGAATTTCCTAGTTAGTTGAATCTCATTCTTTTCCAGTGGAGCACTAGGTGGTATGTAGGGTGACCCGTCTTTTGTTGTCATGTGTTGGTCCTCCGGCCCAGGGGCCTGTTTGGGTCGCCTAGTCTAGAAAAGCATACAGCACCAGTGAGATGTCTGTTCTAACTTCTATGCTTCCTAGGGTGTCATTGTTTATATAGCTGTGGCTTATCTGTCACATCTCCCCTACCCCTCCCCCCTCACCAGACTTTCGCGCATAGCCATGAGGACGTCACGGCTCTGCGCTGTCAAAGCTTGATTCCTTGGTATCATTCCTTGGCTTGATTCCTTGGTATCATTTGGATCATGCAGAGTTAGCTTGCAGAGTTAGCTTGCAGTGTTAGCTGACAACATAATAACAAAATAATAACAAGATTATTGTACAGATGTCTGCAGACAATTTACATGATAATCCCTGTAAACTCAAAGCTTCTTTAGGTTGTTGTGAGTGCCTGCACAAAGTTACGAGGGAGGTCCACAGGAGGAATTTCCAAGTTAGTTGAATCTCATTCTTTTCCGTATACCAGTAAAGAGCACTAGGCGGAAGAAAGGTGACCCGTTATTTGTTGTTATGAATTGGTCCTCCGGCCCTACGGTCCGCATTGGGTCGCCTAGTGTAGAGAAGCGTACAGGCACCAGTGAGATGTTTGTTCTAACTTCTATGCTTCCTAGGCTAGCTGTGGCTTATCTGTCCCATCCCCCCCCCCCCCCCCCCCCCCCCACTCCCACCCGTTGGAGTAGGGTCAGTCTTGGACTTTGTCCGTCCATTGCATCATCGAAGGGAAACGATGTGAACATAATGGGGTATTCGGAAAAGAGCTGTGACTGTCACAGACAATATTCCTTTTCCATTCTTTTTTCTTTAATTTAATTTGTGCGATTGTATATGTGAAATGGAAATAAAATCTTATAATAATAAACGCGATTTGGGTCCAATTTTGACCTCCTAGCTCCTTCCTCCTACTAAGTCTCTTCCATCGGTAAATGCAAGAGGGATCCTTGGATGACTTCACCTAAGATATTCCTTTCATAAAATCTTGCTATTCTGCCGTGTTGTTTGTGCGGGCAGTGGAAGGTGCTGCATGAAAATAATACACCATGCTTGCACCATGTGAAGACGTCACAACTGGAAGTGCATGAGTCCTTTAGACAGTTCTCTTTTCTACCACTAGGGGGCTAAAGGACGGGTTTTCCCGTGCCTAGGCTTTCTGTGGTTGCGCGAATTCTGCTGAACCCAGTTAGCCAGATAGCGTGCAAATTTAACACCTGTGGCGCTGTAGGCTGCAATATCTCCCAGTAGGCTAAGACGGAAGCTTCCGCTGGCACTCTGTTAAGGTGTTTGCGCTGACTGGCACCCGCGAAAACGGTGATAAGAAATGTAAAGATGGTCACGGGATTAAGAAATATGAAAAGAGTATATTCTCTGCTATCCGTAGGTATATGATTTTACGTATTTGAAAGAGTAGACTGGATATGTCTTTTTCTCTGCACTGCACTGGCAGATCTTTCAGTCCTGCATTTGCTATGTTCCTTTCCATCCTCCAGTGGGTTATCTGCCTAACAGGACGTTGGTAGAGGCACAATAGACGGAATTTACCACTGCTACCATGAAATGATAGACAATCGTTGAAGCTATTTCCGGAAGTCCTTTATTAAGGTTATGATGTTATACACAAGGTGGCGTGGTGGTAGCGGCTGGCGCCATAGCAGAATATAGGATATCACTACAGGTATAAGTTAGCTTGCAGAGTTAGCTTGCAGTGTTAGCTTGAAATAGTGGAAGAATGGAGTGCAGAGCCATGAGAACATCACAGCTCTGCACTGTCAAACCTTGATTCATTGGAAAGTTGGTTCTGTGTAGAGTGAGTCTGACAAAATTAATAACGAAATAATAACGAGGTTATTGTACAGACATCAGACAATTTACACAATAATGCATCTAAACTCAAAGCTTCTTTAGGTTGTTGTGAGTGCCTGCACAAAGTTACTAGGGAGGTCCACAGGAGGAATTACCGAGTTAGTTGAATCTCATTCTTTTCCCCATACCAGTAAAGAGCACTAGGTGGAAGAAAGGGGACCCGTCATTTGTTGTTATGGGTTGGTCCTCCGGCCCTACGGTCCGCATTGGGTCGCCTAGTCTAGAAAAGCGTACGGCACCAGTGAGATGTTTGTTCTAACTTCTATGCTTCCTAGGCTGTCATTGTTTATGTAGTTGTGGCTTATCTGTCCCCCCCCCCTCCCCACCACCTCACCACACTTAATAATAATACTAATAATAGATGTTTATTTCCATAAGACATCTACAAATGTAAATATAAGTGTGGACTAGAGGTTTAATATGAATAGATGGAAAAAGGAGCATTTTCAGTAATGTGTACTGGTCTTCCTAGTACCCCTGAATTTTGAAAAAGATCTAGACTAGATAATATACATACATATCGAACATACAAATACAACACATTTAGGTAAATAAAGCAAAGATACATGAATCATAAATCATATGTGTATGTGGTGGCTTTGTCTATTGGTCAGAGCCAATGGATAGTAATTCAAGTTGGTACTTTAGCATTACAAGCTAGACGGATTGATTCATGAGTAAAGAGAATGACATTAGTTGTCAATGTATGCGGTCAGTACATAACAAATGATAACAGTAGTAATAATAATAATGGTAAGTTAGTCCTAAGCAGGGTTATACTGTGTTTTTAGATAATATTGGAATGTGACCAGGTCTTGGATGCTCCTGGCATCCCTATCAAGACTGTTCCATAGAGTCGGCACCTGGTATAGAAAAGACTTTTTAAATTTCTCTGTTCTAGGGCGTGGTATTCTCAACTTAGGGCCTTTAGTAAGCTTTCTAAGATTTACACTCCAAACATCCAATCTACCCTCCATTTTAGTGTCTGTACATGCTTTCTCTAGGAAGTGAATTTGCCTCCTGACATGTGGCGGTTGCAACCAGCATCGTCAAGGAGGTGGTCTAAGCTAGTTCTTTTTGCCAGGTTGTAGGCTTGTCTGATGATTCTGTTCTGAA
Source organism: Sthenelais limicola (assembly GCA_942159475.1). Taxonomy (NCBI): domain Eukaryota; kingdom Metazoa; phylum Annelida; class Polychaeta; order Phyllodocida; family Sigalionidae; genus Sthenelais; species Sthenelais limicola. Next base: position 105,277,110 of record OW804096.1, on the reverse strand, counting down.
TGGCACCCACAAAAACGGTGATAAAAAAGAGAGATTATTGCTAATGTAAGGTATAAGTTAGCTTGCAGAGTTAGCTTGCAGAGTTAGCTTGCAGTGTTAGCTTGCAGAGTCCTGAAAGATATCAGACTGGTCAAATAGTGGAAGAATGGAGTGCAGAGCCATGAGAAATGTCACAGCTCTGCACTGTCAAAGCTTGATTCATTGGAAAGTGGGTTCTGTGTAGAGTGAGGCTGATAACATAATAACCAAATAATAACATGATCATTGTACAGATGTTTGCAGACAATTTACATGATAATCCCTCTAAACCCAAAGCTTCTTTAGGTTGTTGTGAGTGCCTGCACAAAGTAATGTGGGAGGTCCACAGGAGGAATTTCCTAGTTAGTTGAATCTCATTCTTTTCCAGTGGAGCACTAGGTGGTATGTAGGGTGACCCGTCTTTTGTTGTCATGTGTTGGCCCTCCGGCCCAGGGGCCTGTTTGGGTCACCTAGTCTAGGAGAGTATCGTGGCCCCAAATAGCTGATAGGTCTATCGTCACAATTTGATGGGAATGAGTAGAAGTCTTGGACTATTTACGTTCATAAATATGGAATGTTTTTGTACGTTGACATTGCCCACCATCCCGCCGACTGTCCCGCCCTCCTCCCGTGGCTAGTGCGTTTAAAATCATTTCGTTTTTGTGTTAAATTTGTGCGGGAATCATCGCTGATATGCGATGGTTCCCACACCTATGTGTGGTGGAATCCCCGCTGCTATGACGTCATTACATGGGCCTCGTTCTGGGGAGGGTTCCTCTGGGAAATCCCCGTGACTATGACGTCATTACCCGGGCCTCGTGTTAGACAAAACTCAAATCGAATCATATGCATAGGCATAGGTGTAAGCATGTAATGCTGGAACTGCATAATTATATGAGTAAGAGCTTAAAATCTTGGGTGAAATGTCTCTTATAATCAATAAGCTTGAGACTGGGACAGGTTTGAAGTGTGTGTACATATGGGAACGTAGGGATTTTTGGAAATTATTTGCAGATTTCCCCAATAGTGTTGGCCCAATGAGCTTGGGTCGAATTGCCGAGCTGAGGTGTTTTATGCATGGCATGGCCACTTGGCGACTTTTCGTCTAGAAAAGCGTACGGCACCAGTGAGATGTGTATTCTAACTTGTATGCTTCCTAGGCTGTCATTGTTTATATAGCTGTGGCTTATCTGTCCCATCCCCCTGCCCCTCCCCCTCACCAGATTTTCGCGCATAGCCGCGGAATGCCTTGTCTTTTATTTATTACTACTTTCGCGCATAGCCGTTAGGACGTCACGGCTCTGCGCTGTCAAAGCTTGATTCATTGGTGGTTAGCTTGCAGAGTTAGCTTGCAGAGTTAGCTTGCAGTGTTAGCTTCCAGAGTCAGTGAGGCTGACAACATAATAACAAAATAATAACAAGATTATTGTACAGATGTCTGCAGACAACTTACATGATAATCCCTGTAAACTCAAAGCTTCTTTAGGTTGTTGTGAGTGCCTGCACAAAGTTACGAGGGAGGTCAACAGGAGGAATTTCCTAGTTAGTTGAATCTCATTCTTTTCCGTATACCAGTAAAGAGCACTAGGTGGAAGAAAGGTGACCCGTTATTTGTTGTTATGGATTGGTCCTTCGGCCCTACGGTCCGCATTGGGTCGCCTAGTCCAGAGAGTGTGATGGCACCAGATCGAGGCCTATCATCAGAGTTTGAGGGGAAGTCTTGGGCTATTTACGTTTTTGTTTTTGTAGGCAGACATTGCCCACCATCCCGCCCACCATTCTCCTTACTGTCCCGCCCACCCTCCTCCAAAATCGTGTAATTTTAATGTTAAGTCAACGTGAAAAACAATCGCCGACGCGGCGCTGTTTTACACATCATACGGTGGCACTACCTCATGGGAGGGTGAGAAACCATTCCTGGCACTTGCTGTTAGTTTACCACATTGCCACAAGGTGTAAGGACCACAACAATGTCTGATTTTGACGTCCTCATGCAGATAAAGGGTGAATGTGAGAGGTCTGTTATGCACTAATTATACCAGTAAGAGCTAAAAAATCTTGGTCCAATCTCTCCCTAAGGCTCTAACTTAGGCAGTCATGTAACTTTTGGGTGTTGGACAATGAGAAATAGAGTGGGTTCCCCGATCATAGAGGAAGTTGTACAGTGCTAATGCATCGCCGATGGCGGAATGTGGCGATGCTTCTTGCTTGGGTTTTTATGCAAGCATAATTAATTAATTATGCCATTGTCGCCGGTCGGTCTAGAGAAGCGTACAGGGACCAGTGAGATGTTTGTTCTAACTTCTATGCTTCCTAGGCTGTCATTTTTCATATAGCTGTGGCTTATCTATCCCATCCCCCACACCCCACCACCCCCACCCCCACCCGTTGGATTTGAAAAATATCTTTATTCAGGATTAAGTGCCATGTCACAACGTCATCCAGAATGTCAGTTTGATTAACATTATCACCAAACGGTTTGCTCTGGTGTGTCCATCTGGTAACATGAAGAAACTGATTAAAATAACAACGCACCCATGTAGCTATAATCTAAATAAGATAAGGATTCTAAAAAACTTTTAATGGTCCAGATACGTTAATTCTAGCCAAAGTTACAGACCATTTTCTTCAAAAGACATGCATTAGTGGGGTCAGTCTTTGACTTTGTTCGTCCATTGCATCATCGAAGGGAAACAATGTGAACATAACAGGGTATTCGGAAAAGAGCTGTGACTGTCACAGACAAATTCCTTTTCCATTCCAAGAGAAGCATACAGGCACCAGTGAGATGCTTGTTCTAATGCAAGGTATAAGTTAGCTTGCAGAGTTAGCATGCAGAGTTAGCTTGCAGTGTTAGCGTGCAGAGTCATGAAAGATATCAGACTGGTCAAATAGTGGAAGAATGGAGTGCAGAGCCATGAGAACGTCACAGCTCTGCACTGTCAAAGCTTGATTCATTGGAAAGTGGGTTCTGTGTAGAGTGAGGCTGACAACATAATAACAAAATAATAACAAGATTATTGTACAGATGTTTGCAGACCATTTACATGATAATCCCTCTAAACTCAAAGCTTCTTTAGGTTGTTGTGAGTGCCTGCACAAAGTTATGTGGGAGGTCCACAGGAGGAATTTCCTAGTTAGTTGAATCTCATTCTTTTCCAGTGGAGCACTAGGTGGTATGTAGGGTGACCCGTCTTTTGTTGTCATGTGTTGGTCCTCCGGCCCAGGGGCCTGTTTGGGTCGCCTAGTCCAGGAGAGCGTGTCCCACCAGAAAGTGCAGGGTGGCCGACCGTAATAGGTTTAAAGCCCTTATAGAACTCTTTACATTAACTAGGAGATTATATTATTGAATAATATATATATTATTGGATAATGAAACCTCAGGCTATTTAAAAGATTTCCTGCCTTCCCCACTCCCTAGGTAGGGTCTACATAGAGCTCAGCCACCCGCCTACCAATGAGTAGGCAATACTGTCATATCGCCTAGATGGCACCCTGCATGAAAAAATAAATAGCAGCTGTGACCTGGTTTCGAATGTGCAACCTTCTGTGCGGGAGGCAGACACTCTGCCACAGAGCTAGTTCCCAAAGTTGTATAGGTATGGACCAGGGGAGGATTGTAAGCTATACAAGTTGCTGTGTGGAATCCTCGCTGCTATGATGTCACTGAGCGGATGAGTTGTGCTATTATCTTTGGTTGCACACAGGCAAAATGCGCACGGGACTCAACTAGTAGCTAAACGAAATGTCTGTCAGTGTTTACATCAATTGGAATAACATAACTGTAGGCTTTGCTGGCATTATTTAGTGAATTACCAGAGGTATGTAAGACTAGGTATGTGTCTAAAGAAAAGTATCATAAATAAGTATTGCTGGACATGACAAGCGAGTTCACATGGTGTTTTTAAGCTGTAGCATGTTTACATTGGTCTCCTATAATTAAGTGAGGCAGTGTAGTATTGAGGCTTTGGTTACGGCGGTGTGGTCATGAGCTAGAGTTTAACCCTTACGGCTTGTCAGCCGGACACGGACACCCATTCATCCAGTCTGATATATTTATCCAACAGCTATTCTAAATTTAAATTTAGGTAGCATTCCTCATATTTTCATTTATAAGCATGCACTAATCATATTTCCTTCTATATATATAAGAAATTGCATATGAAATCCTATTAATATTATACAATATGCATTCCCCCACAACATTCTCTCGCCATTTGTTGATTTTATCATGCCTTCACTATGGAATCAATCTAAGGATAATACCTGGGTAGAGATCAATTAAAGCAATCAAAAGAGGTTACAACAATTCATTATAACTCAGTATCGACCCAGGCATGCATCTCACTCTGTTTACTAAATCTTCTATATTGTTGTACTTACGAAATGGGGCTATTTTGACCAGCCCATAGTTTACGTCCACTGTATGAGATACTCTTACGATATCGTTCACCTTTTACTTTTACTAGTTATAGAGTGTTGCCTTGCCAGATCTTTGTTCAGATGCCTAGCTTTTCTCTGATGAATAAACTTCCGACATATTTTTTTGTATCAACATGTCTTTGTCACTCAAATGTTTCTATTGTTCCTCTCCCATTCTACGAATACAGGCATAGTGCAGGGGGAAGTATGGTTCGCAGACAAGCCAGCATTGTGTGAATTTGTAGCATGCCTTTGTCTTACGGCGTGTTTCTGTTCACTCCTCTCAATCGGAGCAATATCGCTCAACAGGTTAGTACGGTTCTAATTCATTTAGATTCCCGGAAGCAATTTCCACAAACATACCTTCAGCACCCTGTACAGTTGAATCCGAATTTGCTAGTATGGATTTACCACACACACACACACTGATATATATTTTGGATAGTAATCTTTATATATTTTTTTCCAATGCATACCCCCCTCCCTCACCCTCCTTCTGCCCCTCCCTCTCCACAGCAACTCTTTAAGTTCCTCCCTCCTTTCTCGCTGCCTTTCTGTCCCTCACTCTTCCTCTCTGTCTCGTCATCCTTTCTTTAGCCTCCCTCTCCCTTGATATATATTATATACGGTAGATCTTGATCATCCCTGTCCCTCCCTATTTTCATGTGGATAGTAATATTCAAATAGTTATTTATTCCAAGGCCTATATCCCCCTCTCTCACCCTTCTTCCGCCCCTCCCTCTTGCACAGCTACTTCTTTGATTCCTCGCCGCTACTTCTCGCCCTCTTCCCTAGCTTTCCTCTCCCTTGATATCTATCTCTCTCACTCTTTCTTTCTCTCTTACACCTCTCTCTCACTCTCTCATCCCTGTTCTCTGCTCACCTTCCTTCCCTGTCCCCATCCTACTCTTGCTCCCTTCCTCCCCCTGCATGACCACCTTCTAACCTACTTCTCTACATATTCTTATCCTACTCTCCCTATATCTCTCCCTCCCTCCCCCTTAGAATCATTAAATGATAAGAGATGGAGGGCACGCTGATTCAATAGCTCCGTCATAAGTTCAGGATTAAATGGGCAACGCATCACCCCAGCCCTTATAAATAGCATAGCCGACATATGAACATCTAGAAACATTATTTTCCGAACAGGAATTAGAAAGTTGGGTAGTATTCTCAAGACACTTACATGTTTAATTTTTGCAACTGGATGCCTGGAGGCGAGATTAACAAAATGGGAGACGAGTTAGGTCAATCGCCACAACAACTGCCAAGGGAAACCACTGAGCAGTCCGACCTAAATAAGGACGAGCTACACACTTCACTGGGGGAAACATCACTGGAATTATCATCAGGATCACTAGATATAACATCCACAGATGACGATGGCTCTGTGATCAAATACAAAGACCCAGAAAAGGTGTATACAGAGCCTAAGCTTGAGAAACATCCAGGCAGATTGCTGCCACCTACACTGACAGTTACACAAGATAGCTGTCAATATATATAGACAAGGTAGGGGAGCGAGGAGCACACACTGACTCACACACACAGCAGATCACAGTCTCTAGATCAGATATACGTAAAATTAAGCAAGAAGTACTGATTGAGGTAACCAGACATTTCCATAAGGAAGAACATGCCTGTATACAAGGGGCCTCGACCACAAGATTAAAAAAGATGGAGTCTGATTTTAAGTTGACCTGATGAAGGGCAATCTTAGCCCGAAAGCTAGTGTAATAAAGAATTGAAACCATAAATTAGGGATTTTTTCCTACCCAAAATAACACCACCACTAAGACAACCGGGATACTCGATATAAAAGCGACTATCTACCTACCTCGATACATCTGATTTTAAGTTGATATGGGCTGATATAGGGAGACTCAGAGCAGATGTAAACAAATGCATGAACAGGGGGGCACTCCCAAGCAGGGCCACACTCCCAAGGATGACTTTGAGAGACGATTGGACAAACTAGAAGATAAGTGGAATACATGCAAATATCACTAATATTTGGTTCTCAAACACTAAAATTGAAGAAGCTTTAGCAGTGAAAAAACGGATATCCCAGCCTTAGAACAGGGTTTTATTACCTTTGCCAATGAAATGAGGTCGAGCCATGACACCCTAAAAGAATCAGTGAGTAATCTGGAGAAATTAAAAACCCAGCTGGAAACAAGAGTAGACACACTCCAGGGGAAAATCAAAGGAAATCAAATCAAACAACAGCAGAATGTAGATACAATTTATATCCTTTTGGAGGGCCTCTCTGAAGAATGGATGAGGGAAGATGGGTCCCTGAAAGGGGGCAACATTATGACTCAAACAGATATTGACAACTACAAGGAAAATTGCACCATTAAGATCGAGAAAATGTTCCAGAATGCAAAAACCGATTTCCAGAATTCTCACATCAAAAAATGCTACAGGATTGGGAAAGCTAGGATACATGACATCAGACCCATCTATGTAGAAATGGAACCACCTGAAATTAAGAAAGAAATTGTCATGAAAGCAAGAGCCATAAGGGAAGATAATGAATATTCCAGAGGAATATTCTGGTTCAATAAACTGGACACAGGTAAATTTGATAAGAACAGAGAGCTTCTATATGACTTCTTCACCCTACTGAAAATGAAAAACAACCGCGCAAATCTAGTGGTCAATCACATCGTAATAGGAGAGAATACCTATACATGGCAAGACCTACACCTCCTTCCCGAGGGATGCAATCCATCAGAGGTAGCTAACATACGAGTGAACAAATCAGACATAGTTTTCATGGGGAACATTCAATCTATTCAAATTTCCATATGGAAGATGTTCAATACAAAGGCACACCCTATGCATCGGCAGAACACTGCTTTCAAGCTGTGAGAGCAAGCCACCTAGGTGACACACATGCAGCGGTAAACATACCACGGGTAGCACACCCATCTATGGCGAAAATGCTTGGATCTAGACTAGCCACTAAAACTTCCGCCAAATACACTGAAGGGGAAAGAATCAAAGAAGGTACAATGGCAGAAATGGAATATGAGAAATTCAGGCAAAACCCTCACCTGAAAGCCCAATTAACTAGTAAACCAGTTCTGCTAAACTAAGCTATGCTAAAATAAGATATGTTATGATATGCTATACTCTGCTAAGCATTAATACAGGTGACTATGTATCAGATAATATGTTCTATTAAGGGAATTCATCCTTGTCATATTGATTCCAACATATAATTCATCCTTGTCATATCGATTCCTACATATAATTTTGATACTAGCTTTCACTGTATTTTTATTTTAATGTTATAATATGTTCCTGGGGAACCATTTATATCCTGAACCATACATGTCACATTGAATAACTATTGAGCCAACCAACACTAATGCATGTAATCATTCCGACCAAACCAAACATGAATTTATGTCAGACGATATAGCCTCATTAAAGGGCTTTAAGATAGCTTCATGGAATGTTAGAAGCCTTGCAGGTAAAATCATGTCAGTCTCAGACCTCCTTGCGCAGACAAAGATAAATTTCCTTGCGATACAAGAATCATGGCTAAATAAAAACATTCACAATAATTTAGTATGTATTCAAAACTACAGCCTATTCAGACGTAAGTACTAAGAAAAAAAGGGGTGGCCTGATTGTGTATGTTAAGGAGGAATACTCAGTTGATGATACTACCTACAATAACCTAAATACTTGTACTGAACCAGTAATGTGTGGGGGCCCTCAGGGTACAACCCTTGGTCCATTAATGTTCTTGATCTACATCAATGACCTACAAAGGGTTGTTAGGAACTGTGATATTCAATACTTTGCGGACGACATTATTTTGTACATAACCAGAGACAGTACTCTGGCAAACTATGGGAAAATCCAATCAGACTTGACCAGGGTCGGTGCCTGGTGTAAGGTCAACAAAATATCATTAAACATAAAAAAGAGTCAAGTAGTTTCCATAGAAAACAAGGGACACAGAGATTCTCAACTCTCCATTCCAGACATAATAATCAACAATTAAAAACTAGAGAAAACACACTCCTACACTTACCTAGGAGTGGATATTGCACAGGCAAAATTGAGGATAAAAGCCCTAAGCAAAATATCAAGGGCCCTCTCTAAATCAACAATTATAACACTCTATAAGATGACCATTAGACCTATCCTGGAATATGGAGACACACTATATAATGTAGCCTCAAAACACACACTAAATAGACTAAAAACCATTCAGAACAGGATCATCAGACTAGCCTACAACCTCCCAAAAAGAACTAGCATAGACCACCTCCTTGATGATGCTGGTTTGCAACCGCCACACATCAGGAAGACCTCCTAGAGAAAGCATTTAGCGACACTAAAATGGAGGGTAGATTGGATATCTGGAGTGTAAATCTTAGAAATCTTACTAAAGGCCCTAAGTTGAGAGTACCAATCCCTAGAATAGAGAAATTCAAAGTCTTTTCTATACCAGGCACCGACTCTATGGAACCGGCTCGATAGGGATGCCAGGAGCATCCAAGACCTGGTCACATTCCAATGTTATCTGAAAACACAGTATAACCCTGCTTAGGACTAATTTACCATTATTATTTGTCATAGAATGTATTACCATCACCCATCATTCCTCTTCTCATCCTGTTCCATCCATATGATTGTCTAATTAATTAATACACTTCTGATTAATTACCTTTCTTTATTTAATGATGATTTCACCGTTTGTAAATCATAGTACTGGCTCATAGCCCTGACTTATAGATCGAGAGCAGATGGCCTCGAAGAACGCTTATTGTTAGTGATGTTTGCTTTTCTGCCATGTTTCCAATGTATATTTGAAAATAAAAACGATTAAAAAAAATAATCATCATCCAAGGAATGGTCAACAGGGAGTGACAAACTTACTCGGCCCACTCTGGGCCTTATATACAACACAAGCAATAAAATAGGCATAAAATAGTGGGGTGGTGTTGACAGGTTAAGCTAACCCACGTCTCCCATCCGTCCCCAGATGAGTTATGGGGAGGGTGTGGATAGATTTATGTAGTTGGACGTGTGGACTGAGTGTCTTCCAAGAACCTGGTTCACAACGTCCATTTAAACAAGGGCATATAGGAGACTGTGACAATATATCACACAAAAATACAAGTCTTGAGGCAAGACCCAGGGCATTCTTTATTATTTGTTGTTAGAAAATGAATATTGCTTCTTGCTTCTGGAAGACCTTATTTATTAAGACCCTGTATCAACCACAGGCCATTCATTGATTCAAATTAACCATCAAAATTATATCTTGCATCTATTTCTATAATTATACCAATGCAGGAATCTCTAGCTCCGCATGCTCATTGGATATAACTCATCGCTCAAACATGAACACATCAATAATGTGACGTCCTTCATCGGAGAGGAGAATGCCTCATTCACATTCACATAATTATGTATACCATATTCAGTATACATGTATGAACCCATGTATATCATTACTCATACATATATGAATTTAAAAGTATAGATGCATTTATGTATCCATTGGTTGAAAAACCCTTGTCAATTGGCCTCATTGAATATTTCCAATAGACCTGGTTTTCTTTTACTTAGGGAGATTGAACAAGACACGTCAGTATTTCATTAAGTGCTTCACTCACTCTGCTATCCCTTACAAGTGACACTAGAGAAAGTGTAACTAGTGGTTAGATTTCCCTCAAGCAGGCCAGAAAACCCAAGTGTGGTCGTGTGCCTGCCTTCATTATCCTGGTCCCATTGGGTGTATGTATAAGAGGCCTTCCTGTTCCATTACCTATTATGCCAAGAGATGGGGTACTAGGGTGTGTATGTGTGCAGTATATAAAATGGGAGATGGGAGCGGGCCCGGGTTGGCTTAAGGCCTGGCGGAATGGGTTGATAGATCACTGGGGGCGATACTCCTTGTTAGGCCACAGTTGAGTTGAGTCATTACAGCAGTGAGTGGTGAGGGTATTCCAATGGTTACCATTATAGTCACAGATGAAGGCGTTGTCTTTTGCGAAGATGTATGGGTGTAACCGAGTAGTGTACTGCTAACAAGATGACTGGATATTTAGGAAATAACAGAGCTCTTTATTCATTGAATATTGCATGAGGAGATTTGAAGTATCCTGTATGGATTAATTTTCAGCAGCAGTATAAAACTGTTGACATCCAATGTCTAAGAAAAGCATACTTGCCATTGATTGACCTAATGTTTAGCTATATTTTGATCATAACTTTAAGATGATATTACATTACATAATATATTATAAACACGTTTATATCTTCATATATATCCATGTCCTTATATATGCTGCCCAATGTACTTTTTCTTCCATTATATCAAGACTAATGTGTAGTGACATTTTCTTCATAGAATATATTATAATATTGTAAGTAGATTTGATATGGAATCTGTGAAACTTATATATATAAATATATGTGAGTGTATGAGTAAAATATAGTACGATATTGCGAGAGGCAACGCGATAATACATCCATATGGTGGACATGCGTTTTTGTAATAATTTGTAAATTGTATACATAGGTATTGATAATAATACAAAATATTCCTTTCTTTCAGGTACATACATATATGTCACCACCACCTGTACAGTCGTGTCTACTCCTTTCGGAACACCATACTTATGTGTATCGGGCTATGGATAGTAAGCTTTCTCGCCGAAATGCCCAACTTCCTAGGATGGGGAGATCATACCTATGATCGAAAAACGCTGTCGTGCGTCTGGGACAGAACAGCGGACGCTTCCTACAGCATCTTTTTCTCTGCCTTTGGAATAGCCTTTCCCGTTTTATTGATCAGCATATGTTACGCCATGATATTCAGGCACGTCCTTCAAAGTAAGAAAAAGGTCAGTGCAATGAATGGCAAGGGCCAGGCAGCGGTTAAGGAAAACGAGTCTCAAAAACAGTCCAAGCAGTTAGCCCGCACTCTTTTTATCATTTTTATTGTTTTCGCCGTATGTTGGACCCCCTATGCCTTTGCTGTGGCCCTCGATGTTAATGATGAATATCCACAAGAATTGCATATATTTACTATCCTAATTGCGCATACCAATTCAAGCCTCAATAGTGTCCTGTATGGCATTTCAAACAAGCATTTCCGCAACGCATACTGTAAGCTGCTTGGCCTAAAACGCTTTATCAGAGATGGAACTAGAATTCATAATGAGAGCTCTGTAAAAACCGTCACAACTGTGGTTGATTAGCTTATTAGTTGGGTTTACAAAATCACCTTTCACACGGTCTGCTTAAGAAATGCAGGCAGCCGGTATATATTCCTCAAATACCACAGGAGTAATAACACATAACTGGTAGAACATCGGCTCAAAGTTTCGAATCTAACGCTTTTAATTTTCACCGTTTAAAAGAATAACTTAATGGTTGTTTTTAAACAAATTCTGGGATATCGAATACGTATCTCTCTATTTGGGTGTGTGTGAGGGGAGGGGGGTCATATGATCTAAGCAATTAATGCTGATAGATATTAGATATATAACGACATTTTACGTCTATATAGCAAAAAGACAGTGCTACCAGTTAAACCATCCGGATTTCTCTTTAGTCAGTATGTTTGGGAATATTATTAAGTTTCGGTACGATTTAACATCGGAGGAATACTATTTTGATTTCCTGTCTTATGGAACACATACATAGAGATAACCCTACTCTATATAAATGGGTAACCTCTAAATCCACAGAGGCAACGGAACGATCGATATGTATACGAGAAACTGAATACATAACATCTGATCCCCCCGGTGATAGAATGAACTTCAAATATAGCATCCCCCTATATACCCTTTGCATCCTGAATATTTTGACTAGATTTCTCTGTGAACATCATTTGCCCGAGTAAAATAGGCGCATCTGATACTGTGACGTTTGGGTGGATACGGCGAACCATTTTCCCTTGACAAATGATACATGATGACATGGGTCTACACGCCCTAAAAGACGTGTAGACGAGAAACCAGGCAAATGTCAGGTCTTTGATTCTCTTTGGCTCGAATATCCCCGATTAAATGACACATGAGAAGTTGGACTCTTCACAGTATACGCACTTTCACTGGTTAGAGTTTCCTGCAGGAATCCATGATGTGAGAGGACTCACTGATGATTTTCTGACCCATGTTTGGTAAATATGGAAAGAAACCTGCAATGTGTTAATATTATCGATTACATGATTTTAAAAAGTTCTGTTTGTGGTACGTTGCGTGCATTACCATCGATATAATAATATACAAATTCATCAGGGTGAAAATACAAGGCCTTGAACATGTTTTTCGTGTCTCGTTGTTTTTGATGTGAAATGGGCCAAACGATTATATATTTAACTGGTGAAATAAATATACCGTTCATTGACATTAACATGACACAGTTACTAGTCCTGGCTTGTTCATATGCCTTTATAATGACCGAAACATGCGCGAGGTAAAGGATGGGAAACCTATCAATGGTGAATATGATCACTGTGGTTGTATCGAATATTTTTAATTAAGTGATATTTAATATATTATGAGAAGCGGTGTATTTTTGACTACCTCATTATATATTTCTAAGCGGAATAAACACGTTGACATATTGAAAAAAGCTGTTTAAAAAAAACAACGTTTGCCATCATACTGTATGCCTATTATTTGTCTTGCTTATTGCTTTTCGGCCGAGTGTTTAATTATAGCAGTCATTTCAATGGGTATTATGAAATTGGTCCAGTCCATTTTTTGGCACTAATTAAGGTTTAGATTACTGTCATGTTCCAATATCATGTATAACCGAAATCATTCTCAATAAAATTTATTAAAAAATGTTTTGTGGTTGAGGTCGTTGTTTGTTTTGGTTGACCGCGGCCATAAGGCTAATGTCAACCAAAACACACATCGACCAAGACCAAGCTGCAGCACAAATTAGCAACAACAATATTGACATACCCATTTCTTCGTTTACAGGCCGTTTTACTTCATGCACGTGAATTACACTTTCACAATAACATTTATTTAGCATAAATTTATGAAGTGGTCCTGTCGGAATTTCAATGATAAAATCATTGGTTTGCCCATTTCAGGACACTGGTCACTATTGCTTCTCTATCTCCAACCAATCACATGCAGGTCGTCGATCACTTATTAGTGACTAGTACATGGGGGCAAAAGAGGCTCAAACATATTCTAATATTTAATTGCTACTGCACTAAACTATCGCAAAGTCTATTACTCGGCCCGATCAAATAATGTAAAGGAAGAATGTATAGAAGATAATATGTATGTAACATCCAAATAAATAAAATGATGCAATCCAAAGATAATTTCTTGACGTCCTGTGGCACATCGTCCTACATCCAAGTACGAATCGATATCAATAAATGCAAGTTTCTAGCAAATTGAGTAGAAAAAAATTTAATTTTAGAGGTTTTCATCCTTCGAGATAAGATGAGAAGGTCATCTAGGTTTAATTATCAAGTGGGGGATCACTTCGAGTAGAAACCTCGGTTAGGTGGCAAGTCACGACGGCATAACAACCCTAGTGGATGATTGATCCCCGGATGGTGACTACTACATGCTCTATTGCCCTTCGTTATTACACTCTATAACACAGAGGTCATGGAGCATGAATATAGAGGAACCTTCGAATGGTTGTGCATTTTGGCTTTATCAAATTCTTACATACTACCAAGGATTATGAGATTAGGAAGTTTGGCAGGCTATTTCATATTAATAGTCGCTATAGTTTTCAAGCTAGCTGCTTGTACCCAGGTGGTCTAAAGCCATTGCATGCTTGAGAAAGGCGATATCTTATTACTATTGTTATGTTTTACGCCAATATTGCAAAACGATGGTCAGGAACAGGCAAACATAGTTAACATTGTTAAGTCATATACATGCTAGAGAGCCTCATATTCTAACAGCTGTGATGCAAGCACTTTAAGATACGACCTTCAGCCCAAGCAAGCATATATTCTCATGTGTGTAACCTAGGATACCAGGTTTTGGGATCTGTGCTCGGAATTCTACCGTGACACGTCAATTTAATCTGCTGTGCGATCTATTCACAAAGCATGCCTAGAAATTCCTGCTAACACTTTAAACTCATGCAGATCAGAGAAGTAGCTGAGCCCAATAATATTATCCCCTCATGCCAGTACCTAGCCATGAAGCCATACATTCATAACATTTTTTCTTCATCCAGATGGCCCAGCGTTCTAAAGCAGATAATCAATATATTTATCATATCAATAAACGGCAGTCATCTGTATGTAAATCCCTCGACCAGAAGCGGTTATTCATAACACAGTAAAGGCGGCTACAGCAGGTGGGGGGAAAGCATTTTGGGTGCAATTAGTCATCTCACTCACAATGCTCAAGACGCAAAGCTGTTAAAATGAGGGTCTGCCGGTAATAAAACCTAAACCACTGGGGATGTGATCGATTAGAGCGAAGGTCAACAACAATAGCCAATGCGACTGCAACTCTTGTGTTCTTTTATCATTGGAGAAAATACTAAATACTCTTTTCCTTTCTACGGGTGAGCTGTTCGCGGCTATTCAATGGTCAAAGCGCTTTCCTGAAATGCCACGTACGGTGCAAGGGCCATGATCGCGCTGAGAATTAGAGCAAATATGAGGGTGATGGCATGGACGTTGAAAAATGAATAACATAAAGGAAAGTAACCTTAGCAAATATATTTTGAAACTATAATCCTATGGATCGTCTTTCACCCACACAATGCTCCATGCTAGTCACAGAAATCACATCACATTTCAGTCTGAACAGGTGTATGTATACTCATTGTATTATATATGTTTATTTCCGAAAACAGTACATGGTAAAAATATAAGATAATTTTCATTGGAAATGGGTCAGCCCTCTTCTGTGGCAGCCATAGCTCTTCCAGAGTGTTCCTTAGACTATACTTTTAAGTTACAATTTACGGTATATATAGAGGTATAAAGGGACTATTTACCTACACTACTGCAATGGGAATCACTAACTATATCGATTCTTTATCAAGGTGGGACCCATGGTACTGGGTTTCCTTGTGTATATGTTTTGTGGACATCGTCCTTTTATTTAATTTGGGTTAAGTTTGATGGATACTAAAATGAGAGAAAATGGGTTGTGTGCTTGTATAGATATCCTATTTTTAGAATCAGCTACACTGTAAAATCCCCCAATGGGGTGAGTGTCAATGACGGTCGATATCAACGGTTGATGGAAGGTGTCACATACAGTCAAGACCCACCAGATGGACAATGACTGTCCATATATGGTCAGTGACAGGTGATCCGTCATAAGAACGGTCAGGCACCGCAACATTTTTATTTATATAGAATATAACTAGCGGCGGTCGGTAGTGAGAAATCTCCTCCCAAATAAGGAAGTGTATATGCACAGGAATCTTGACTGTTTTTTGTAAACTCATGTAAACCTATTATAAGCTGGGGTGGGTCTATGTGTGAGGGACAGTTTGGACACATTGCCTGTACTGTGTTAATTGCTACACCTGTAGGGGCTATTGTTTCGGCCAGACCTATGTATAGCTATGTGCATGCACCAGTGATTTCTAGGTCAATGCAACATTAGCCTCATTCTGGACTGTAGGTTTAAAAACAACCAACAGCAAAATATGCTGCAGGCAGTGGGACACACTGTAATAAATGATCGTTTATAAGCAGTTTGCAATCGTATAAATATTACTATTTCATCGTAGTAGTGTATTCTACGATCAGCGTAGGGCACTACGAGCTCCGCGGGAGCGCCGCAAACCTAAGTTACGACAAGCTTGTTGTGTGCGGTGGACCGCGACGGCTCACTGGCCTTCGCGATCACTTCCTAGGCAAACTCTAGCGGATTTCTTTGGTACTACGGGCTTCGACCAACGATCCTATAGCAATGGTATATATAGCATGTCAGCTTTTGCTTTTGTTGTGCTATTGTCCATTCATGCATGAAGCAGTCTAGCTATGTCTTGTGTACTACTATTTGAGTGCAAAATAGCCACAGTAAAGCTAGTGCCTGCCTGTCCCACTCTCAGTCCTTCTTCGAGGACTGAGAGGCACATACCACAAGTCATTGGAAGTATTCATAGTGGTGAGAGGAGGGGAGGACGCTAAGTAAAAGTCAATGGAAGGTATACTATGGTAAGTATCATGTAGGCCTAGACATTGTTTATTTTACACTATTTTTATTTAATATGCACTTTACTATTATTCATTATCATTAGTTAAAACTATACCCCATCTCATTCATAAATATACTCCCATTGAAATGGCTGACTGTATTGTATGTTCTTGTTACAGAAGCTGGCATGAGGTAGAAACACTTCAACAAGGAAATGATGCACCAAAATGATGCCTGGTAAAACTGTGCGAAATTGGTAGGTTATTCACCAACACCAACGAAAAGACCTTTTACACACCCATTACTTGGGCAAACTTAATCAGAGACACTAACTTCATTATAATTGTACATTTACTTTCGGTCATACATTTGTTTGTCAAATCAATGTATATTTAAGGGCTGCCGGGAAGATCTCCAGTGGAGAGGGAGCAATAGCCCTATTCTTTATTATCATTATGTATATGTTGATATGGAATAAAATGTGTATGATAATAATAATAATTTACACAGTACCTAATTGCTATTAATTGCTTTGAAATAAAGCAAACATTGATGTGTTTAATTTGATGTATATACCTGTACTTTTCTCTTTACAGAAGCTGGCCGAGGAAGAAATACATCAGAGAGAAATGATGAAATAATGAAATGATGAGTTTGAAGGGAAGAATAAATTCACCCTCTTCAAAATCAATGACTGAATAAACGAATAAATATTTAAGCAGTATTTTCGTGGGTCAGTACAGAACCACCTCCCCAACCCCTCTCATAATCACCACAGCATGACGAACCCCCTCCCCCACCCCACATGACCGCGGCGCCGAGGGCGGGGACAATTACGATTAGCTTTCTGTTGCGGCTTACGCTGGCCCTCTATATTACGATGGGCAGAATCTACGCCCATGAATGAACGATGTCCGATGCCCCATCGTTTTTACACGATATGGCTTATAAGAGTGCATGAGTGGGAATTTCGATTTGCTATGCCTGTATATCCAAGCCAATCATGTGTTTTCAAGGACGGAAATATTGGGGATAAGAAGTGGACATTGTAGCTGGCTCAGGAAATCCGCAGAATTATCCATTATTGGAATCAGGCAGGCATATACCTTGTAGCACATGCCTGGCCACCTCCCCATTATACCTGAGGCCAGAGGGATGACAACACAACTCACAAAAGTAAGTAATATATTATTTGCATATTTACATCCATTTAGGAAACTTACTCTGTATTTGGTCGATTCCATAAAATCTGTGACATAGTCACAAAAATATCAAAATCTGTGACATAGTTACAAAAATATCAAAATTTAGAATTTGACAAATACCACATATCTTTTGCTTACATGTTCTCTGCGTATACAGTGATATATTGCATCATTTGGAAACACTAATCTTCATAATTCTTTCTGCTATGATCTTTTGAAGTTAAGGGGCACCAAATAGAGGTGTCCCCATGGGTGGGTACATAGTATTGGCTAACACCAAGGAGAATATCTCTTAGTGAAAGGCTGAAAATAACAGGTCGAGCATATGTACATTAATGCCCTACTCAGTAGCTTGTATATAATCAATATGATTTGGCTTGGCATTAACGCATACCAGTAGCCAAATCTTTCCAGTCGGAGAGGTGTCACAGCTTTGCTGGTCAATCGGGACCAAAAGGTAAACACTTGAGGTTGTGGGAAAAGCTGTCAAAACATTTGGTATTCGTGGTAATTGTGCTACAAATGTCCTGACGCCCATATATATTAACTTGATTAGTAACTACTTGTGCAACATGTCCACCTATGGGTCAGCCATTTCTGCCTCTACTGCTCTCACTCCCGTGAAACGTTGCGCGACTTTTTAGCGCTTAGGGGCGGAGAGTAGGGCTAGCTTTTATGTTTATTTAAATTTTAAGATAGAACCGTCAAAGAGACAGCAGTTAAATAGGGAGAGGAGAGGGACGGAGAGAGAGAAAGGAGGTAGTGGGGGGAGGGGGGAACTGGATGCTCATCGATATTCAATAGATCTAATTCCTAATGTATCAATTAATCTAATTTGATTGAGAATGGGTAAAATCCTTTTATTTTAATATCATGTCGATGCTAAAAATGAACTAAAAAATAACAATTCAGGGCCATTCTCAGAAAAGTCTTGCATGTAAGGGTTGGAAATAAAAAATGTAATTAAAATGAAATGTTTGGGGGTTATATTTCCTGAACATATATTCCCCTCAATACAATCCTACAAAAATTGGCACTTGGGCTCAAATATTAAGGAATCTAGAGCCCAAAACGTGAGGCAAGGTCATTTTCTGCATTTTGTCTCATAGGAATAGCATTGCATAAAGTATATTGTAAAGAATTGCATTCTTTTTGGTTAATCAGTGACACAGTTAGTCGATTGGCATCACAAGCCGTCGTCGATGACTCTCTTAATATTAAGGCTATTATAGTATGGGTTACATAGGCCGCTTCGTCATAAGCTAAGCTTCCTTTTGATAGTAAACACTTTACAATATCGCATTCACTACAGATGTTCTTCTCACAAATTAACATGTAAAGATCATAAATATAGGTTTAGTAAAATAGCTGTAGTCTTGCGAGATCTGAATGGATCAGGATAATGAAATTATCTCTATGATGCTGACAGATCCACGCTTTTTTGTGCATAGACAATCGCTTTAGATCTGTCCTGTTACGCGATATTACACAACGCGTATAATTCCTCAAAATAAGCATATATCCCAGGGTTGACGGAACCCGGGAGGGGGGGGGGGGCAAAAAAGGTTAAATTGTAGGATAGGTTCACTGACTATCGGAAACCAATATTTCCCATTGGATTAGATGATAATATTATAGATCATTGTAATTGTCGGCACAACATAGTTTGTCCAATTAATTACTGTTTTTTTAAATGATTATATTCTTTTCATTTTGCAGGAGGTTACATGATTATTATATCTTTATACCATACCATGAAATACCATTCACTCCAAGACTCATCATGTATCTAAAAATAGATATTAAATTCTTCAAATATATCCCAGCTAAACTAGACTACATGATTCCAACCTGTACACCTGACACCAATGTGTAGACCTGATACCAACGTGTACACTCAATAAATATGGGAAAATACCTTTCAAGATGCAGAAGCTAACCAGATAAATTATTATTTAGATGCACAAATCCATCCACAAATCCATCCACAACACATTTTGGTAGGATTAATATGTCAACCTCTTACGAAAGAATGATATTCAATTGTTTAGCTTGGAGTTCTTTTTTTAATAAAAAAAAAAGGTATCATTCAATAAAGAGATACAACTCGTTTAGGTTTTTTGTTTTTTTGTTTTTACGACAACTTCTTTTATTCAATATGTCAACAATGTCATCTTCTTCCGGGACAGCTATACATCGAGAACTACATATGTCCCTCTTCTGCATCATGTTTTGATCGACAATTTTATATTTTTCTCTATTCTCATTCTTATGACATCAACACTAGAATACAACAGGTGCACAATTTGCTCATATATATATCACGACACAACCATCCTTATATATTACCTCCTCCTTTGTTTACCGATTTGAGGTGGGTAGGATATCGAAAGGTTATTTATTCTGATCTATTAGATCTGTCAGATCCGAGAATATTTTTCTCCACTTTCCATCCTTTAGGTTTGCATTCAAATCAAGTCATGAAATTGTATGCAGTGTTCCCGAAAACTTTTTAGTGACACCGGCCAAGCCCCACGTCGGCCATTTGTTACTGACGCAGGCCATTTTTTACCTACAAAAAACTGTAATGGTCCCTGCAAATTCTCGTGAAAAAATGTGTTCCAGAAAAGTTTAGACAGGCTATTTTTTAACAATGGCAATAAAGGGCATTGAAAACCCACATAATTTACTGAGCTAAATGGTGTCTCTGCAAAAGAAGGGCATGATCATGGGCTTTTAGGACAACTTTGTTTTAATAATCTCAACCCATTAGGCATGGGGTCTGTGGCCCACCCAGGGTCCCAGAAGCAAATAATTTTTGCTTGCTCTCTGGTACATTTTAAGTATTATGCAGGTTAAATGTCATCTGGAGTGCAACACAGTTTTCCCAGTTTGATTCCCATAATACAGCTTTATTATTCGCCGAAATTTGGATTTAGAAACTGCTTTTAGGTAAGGGGGAAATATTTTACTTTAACCAAAGATCACTCATTATCATGTTTATAATTGGGCCTAGACAGAGCATATATCTCTACCTCTTACTGTCCCAGGTAGGAAGGATGGGCTAGAATTCCCAGCTAAATTGGGCCCTGCATGGAAATTAATGTCATATCTACAATATATAAAATATGCGGCTTAAAAAAATAAGGAGAATGATATCATGCCAAGTAGTATGAGCTTAGCAAAGTGTATATGTATCCTATTCATCCATTCATAACCTTTTAAAGTAACGTTTTCAAAATATAATTTAAGTATTGTGCAAAGTGTCTCAAAACAATACTACCACAGACAAAGAACTTAGTAATAATGCTGCAAGCCTCTCAATTTACGTAAATCTGATGTTATCCTGAGATAGAAGTAATATAGGCTATAACATTGGAGGTGACGACGACGTCGGCTACTTTGGCCGACGTGAAAGGAGCATACGTCGGCCAATGAAATTTTACGTCGGCTTTTGCCGACGTGCCGACGTCTTTTCGGGAACACTGTGTATGTATGTAATAGATAATTTCCATGCAAAATCCCTAGATTCTGATTTAAATTGATCATCTAATGAAGGTTTATGGTTAGAACAGAGATACCGTGTACATCTGATACCAACGTGTACAGTCAATAAACATAGACAAATACCTTTCAACTTGTGGAAAATAACCTGATAAATTAGGATTTAGATGCACAAGTTCATTAATAACACAGTTTGGTAGGATTGATATGTTGACCTCTCACAAAAAAATAATAGTCAATTGTTTACCTGGAAAATATTAATAATTAAAAGAAGTATCATTCAATAAATATAAATAAAATACATTTAAGTTTGCAATCAAATCAAATTATGTGTTGTAAGTGTGAAATATATAAATTCCATGCAAAATGACTGGATTTTGATTTTAATTAATCACCTAATGAGGGTTTATAGTTAGAACAGAGATACCAACGTGTACAAGATACCAATGTGTGCATCATGTTTTGCCACATAAATTTTGAAAATGTATAAAACGTCAAAGAAATAATTTTACAGGTACTTGATATCATACATGTACAATGACAACTAATAGAGGAAGGCATTGCGATGCTAAGAGTTAACATGAATGAATTATTTTTGTCTATTTTTTATACATCAATTTTTATCACATTAGTATTGTACCAATACTTCCATCCTTAAAACATCTATAACTTTTTTTAGAAATTGACCCAACAGATACAAATAAAACCCAATCTTCCCAAGACATGGGACAACAACTCAGGCGAGAATAAAAAGAATAGCACAAAACGGTTTTTGTTCTATGAACACTTGAATTCAATAATGCTGAAAATCAAAAAAGTGCTCCATTTTTTTTAACTTTTGATCGTATACATATAGAATAACATATTCACGTTCGCTAAATGTATGCTCCAAGGTTGTGGTGTTATTATAGTAGGCCCCTAGCAGTCCTCAATACACATCTAGTGTTGTTGCGGCACCTCTCATGTATATATAGGATCTATTTGTGTTGATATCTGCTGATGCATAGGAAGCTGTAGCTATAAATTGGAGGAGTTGTCATCACAACGATTATATTGTGACCGCATGGGCTTGTTTACATCGGGACTATGACATCACGGGGGAGCTCCTCCCGTCTCAACCAATAGGATCGCGTCGGAGATTCCACAATGGTGACATGCCCACGTATCTCGCCACTTCAAATATTTCACCCAAGCAGTGAAGTCTATATTCTCTACTGTCGCAAATGTTTTCCATGTACCTGTCCTACATTACCTTGATGATTTTTTTACATGTGAGAATTCTGTGGAGAAATGTAGATATGCTTGTGACAATGTGAAGGTGCTGAGATACCTAGGATTCTACGTGGCGTGGCACAAGGTTACATCTCTGAGTTCATCATGTCGTTATCTGGGCTTCACCATTAATTTGGTAGACATGTCATTGTCTATGCCTCAAGAAAAGATTGACAAGCTGTACAAAATACTAAAATCCTTGGAAAACAAGTCTTCTATTACTAAGACCCAGCTAGAAAGTGTGTGTGGCTATGTAAGCCATTCTACTTGTGTTTTCAAAGGAGGTAAAACTTTCTGCCGTCGCATGTTCGACTTGTATAAGCTTCAGTGGTGGAAATCATTCGCTGCATCTTTTAACAGCAGGCGTCTAATAGAGTTCTTTCGAATTGGCCATTTGGCCTTAGAGGGGTGCAGCTGATAGTAATTTAAGACGGGCACTGGGGCCTATCTTGGTGTGGGCGGGGTTCTGACCACAGCTAAGGCCAGGTCTGGCTAGGTCTATGTGCGGGGCCGGGTGCGGGGCCGGGTGCAGGGCAGTGTACCCGGCAAGCTGGGCATAGGTCAGTTGGTTCATCTACATGTCAGTCTGTAAGATGGACTTGATTTTAGCCATTTAAATTAACCCAATTTATTGAATTTCTTGGAGCTGACATGGTATCCAATGAGATGTGCATAGTGTTGTGTTTTATACCCTCTAATTTGGTGGTTATAATAGATGTTTTTCTATTGCTAAAATGACATTAATGTTGGGTCCTCCCTACGTCCATACACTTCCCTATGACACAAAATGTAAACAAATGTTTCTGGCCCCAGTTCCGGTCCAAATTGACCGTGAGCCTTCATTCTGGCCTCGGTGGGTCAATGGGGATTTCTCAATTCGGACCAGTTCTATTGAGAAGCCATGTTGCAATCTTCCCATGGTGTCTGACGCCTTGTCAAAAGGTTTTGGTGTGTTTTATGGCAACGATTGGGTTGCTGATGTCTGGGATGACATGACTTTGCCTTTCTCTTTCACTGAATGTAATCACATCGTCCCACGCCCGAGTGAGGATGGGATTGCTACCAACATAAACATCCAGGAGTTGTATCCCATCTTGGTAGGCGTGAGGAGATGGTCACATATCTTCAAGGGAAAAGCTGTGATGTGTTTCATCGACAATACCCAAGTAATAGCAATGCTCACAAATGGTTCTAGCTCGAGCCCACTGGCCATGCAGTGGTTATATGAGTTATATTGGCTGAAATTTATATTTAATATGGAATTAATTCCTAAATATATAAACACTAAAAATAATCTCATTGCGGATACCCTCTCGAGACTTCCTTACATTTCTGACTCTCCTGGAAGCTTGTGGTGCCTGTCCCAAGCTAGATTATGTTGTGCTGAACGATTTTTGTCTCATATTCCTAGGGCTCAACAAATGGAGGAAGAGAGTCAGCTACCTGCAAGCCCTGTCAGTGACTGCGTCAACATTAACCCAGAGGATTAGACAGTGGTCTATTTTTTCTGAATTTTTATCAGAAAATAACTTTAAATTATATAACATTTCTACAGATGTATTGTGTATCTATGCGGCGTACTTGTCTACATTTATGAAACATTCATCAGTGATAACATATTTGTGTGGAATGTCTTTTGGTGCCAAGGTTAGGAACATTCCTTGTATATCTATTTCACATCCTGTGATAAAATCTCTATTATAAGAGGTATTGCCAAGCTTCCTGGAGCTGCTGTCTCCCCAGCATCTTCTCTGCTACCTATTCATCTTATAAAGCTTTGGGATTATGTGAATTTCAACGATATTGAGCAAAGTTTTGCTTGGTCTATTTTTATTTTTTTATTCCGCACAATGCTGAGAGTGGGTCATGTAATTAAATCAGACCATTCATTATTGAGGAAAGATATAAAATTTCATGACTGGGGTATGCCGTGTGTGATTAGGTCTACCAAGACATCGACTAACCCCTTCATTATTCCAGTATCTAAAGCTGCTTCTACAAAGCTGTGTGCTGTGTACTATGTGAAGAAAATATTTTCCTGGTCGTCACCAGCCCCACTGGCAGATGCATTTATCCTGTCTGATGGATCAGTACTATCATATTCTTATATTAACAATTTCCTGTCCGATTTATGCGCCAAAGCAGGTATATCTGGGCATTCGCTAAGGAGAGGTTCTGCTACACATATGGCGTCCAAAGGGGCGTGCCTTTCAGACATAAAAAATAGAGGCAGATGGCGCAGCTCCTGCGTGGAAAGATCCATATCACCGCTGTTGGACCATGAATTAAAGATTGATGCTTTAATTTTGTCGTCATTGTAGTGTGTTTGGGTCTTTGGTGTTGATTAATCCTGCTATGCACGCCCAAACGGCACTACTGCTTCGTCTCTTCATTTACACGCCCGTCACACATATGAGGAGTTGTCATCACAATGATTATATTGTGACTGCGTGGGCTTGTTTACACCAGAACTATGATGTCACAGGGGAGCTCCTCCCGTCTCAACCAACAGGATCGCGTCGGAGATTCCACAATGGTGCCACGCCCGCGTATCTCGCCACTTCAAATATTTCACCCAAGCGGTGAAGTCTATATTCTCTACTGAGATTTTTTTTTTTTTATCGTATATTGTTCATATTGCTGTATGTATATGTTATAGGGTGTTGATTAAACCTGCTATGCACGCCCACATGGCACTACTGCTTTGTCTCTTCATTTACACACCCGTCACACATATAATAATGATAATATGATAGTACCGCACGAGTAGGTGATCTGGCGTGAAGGATCGCATGGACCCGAGATGATTTTTTTCACATGGCACACGAGCCGATAGGCGAGTGTGTTATATTGAAAAGAATCGTCGAGGGTCTATGTGATCCTTTATGCCAGATCACCTACGAGATGCGGTGCTATTTTTACTCCACGGTGCTATAGATTAATTATAAATTATAACACAAAGTCCTTTATTTACTTACGAAGTTACGGTCATTCTCCTCGCACTGATACCGGCGACGACGCAATAGTGTACATCGTAACGTCGCAACGTTAGTAACGCTATAGTAAGAGTCATTGACAACGCATTTTCCCGCGTGGAAGGGAACCAATCAAATGAGTTTATTTTGCTTTTATCATTAGGCCCCGCCCATGTGGTACAAAACAATGTACCACACACTATGTACCACACGCCTCTACATACAAATGTTATGTGATACACACTTCACCGTGGAGTAATATAATATTACCTATTTGCTCAGTATAGTAGATCAAACTCGTATTCCTCTAGGTATTTTTTAATACAGGAAACTGTTCAATTATGTGACATTTAATAATGCATTTCAACTAGAGCCCTTGGCGTTCCCTATTTTACTACACAAAGCTAAAGGTACTTAGGCTGCGTTTCCACTGGCTCGCTCTTTTGATCCGCTCATGGCCCGCTCTTTTATTTTTCCTGAGCGCATAACAAGCGAAGTTAGGCTGCGATTCCACTGGCTCGCTCTTTTGGTACGCTCTTGGACCGCTCTTTTTTATTGTCTTGAGCGCATAACAAGCGGAGATAGAGCGAAACCAGAGCGGTCTAATGGAATCGGTTACTGCGCTTTCTGTACGCTCTAAAAAGTGGCTATGTGCGCTTCTTTAGAAGAGCGCAGGACATTGCGCTAATATCTGACGTGTTTGATTTGAGCGCAACTACACAGCGCTCTTTCTACCTGTTAAATTAGCGGACCAAGAGCGCAGTAAGAGCGCACAAACGCATTTACCATTGATTTCATATAGGAAACAAGCGCAGCAGTAGAATCTCACTAGAATCGCTCTGCGCTTGTATTGCGCTAAAAATATTAGCGGATGAAGAGCGACTGACAAGCACCCCATAAACAAGCGCAGCAAGAGCGAGCAATGAGCGCAGATACAAGCGAGCCAGTGGGATCCCACCTTTAGAGCGAACCCAGAACGCTCTTTCTGCCTAAAAAGAAGCGCACTGAGAGCAGACCAACAATCCTGCCATTGGTTTCATAAGAAAAGAAGCGAATCAGTAGAATCGCTCTGCGCTTGTACTGCGCTAATTATAAAAGGAGACAAAGAGCGAATGACAAGCGCACTATAAACAAGCGCAGCAAGAGCGAGCCATGAGCACATATACAAGCGAGCCAGTGGAATCATACCTTAAGGTGCGTTTCCACTGGATCTCTTGTATATGTGCTCATGGCTCGCTCTTGCTGCGCTCGTTTATACTGCGTTTGTCATTCGCTCTTCACCCGCTAATATTTTTATTTTTAGACAAGCGCAGAGCGATTCTACTGGTCCGCTTGTTTCCTTATGAAATCAATAGCAAATGTGTTTGTGCGCTCTCACTGCGCTCTTGGTCCGCTTGTTTAACAGGTAGAAAGAGCGTTGTGTTGCTGCGCTCATATCAAACACAGCAAATATGAGCGCAACGTCCTGCGCTCTTCTAAAGAAGCGCACATAGCCACTTTTTAGAGCGTACATAGAGCGCAATAACCGATTCCATTAGACCGCTCTGGTTTCGCTCTATCTCCGCTTGTTATGCGCTCAAGACAATAAAGAAGAGCGGGCCATGAGCGGGCCAAAAGAGCAAGCCAGTGGAAACGCACCTTTAGATTGTAATATGTTGGATCCAGCATGTTTGAGGGCCATGCCTCGAGTATACCGTCAGCTAGTATAAATGTAGTATTTCCATTTCTGCCCCGATTACGTTCATAATATGATGTTCCCTTAATACGATACCGTCTGAGAATGATGGGCTTGGTACAAGATAGGAGCTGGTACACCAATGAGAAAAATCCGACCATGAATTTATATAGTGCAATTATAAGTAATGTCAATTCAAATCAGTTTTCCGCCTATGTTAAATCTTACATGCGAGGAAAATTATATTCATTTGATTATAGCCTTCCGGGACGATGTTGGTGCAGGAGAGTCACGTATTGAGGTCCATTTTCACCAAGGCCCTTCCATTCAGTCTGTGATTGCATGGCAGGAGCCTACTGTCATATCTTGCTTTCTCGTAGGTTAAAAAAACCTCTTTAATTGTTACAGAACAGCTTCTTCTTTCACCTTCCTCGTGCACCTGGCCAATCGAACATGACATATCTCAAAATGCAGCGCCTCTATTAATCATCCTGCATTTAACTTGTCTTCTTCCCCTTTTTTCTTTGGCCCTCTACTCTTTATATATTACCCTCTCGAAGGTCGAGGGTTTGTATGCGGACTTGATTTTGCTCTTTTCCACTGAGGATTATTTTCCTTCCATCTTTCCCCTGCCCATTGTATTCACCACTCTCCCTGTGCCACACCCCCTGCCTTTGAAACGTTTTCCAAAGATCGTTCTGTTCCTACTGACAGTACCGTTCCTTCATCCAAAAGATGTGATGATGAGTTCCATTGCCATGAAATTAATTGAAAGACGGTTCACCGGATTTGGCATGACAATTACTCAGAACTTTGTAGATATTGTAGATATAATGGGGTTAAAATATTTTCAAATATAAAAGTAACTGAGTTGACATTTTACATTTCCCTCCGTCTTCGTTGAATTAGAAAGTCGGAAACATTACTGTCATATGAAGTCGGAAACATGAATGAAGTTTGAAACAACATTATTTCAAAGGAGGGTCGCCGTGCGCATGCCATCTTATGTAATGCTAAATAATCTCTGATGAGTTATAATAGTGATAGCTAACTTTTAATTGTTGATTCATCAATTCCATAATTAAAGCAGCCGATAACTGGTAGCGCCACCTTAGATTTAATCAAATGCATTGTCTGTTAGATGACCCTGCTTGATTCCTTTTTCAATATCCTCCGTTCCTTCCTAGGCCTTTTCTCCGGTTACTGATGGATTTTGTCATCCTTAAATTCTATCCATTCCTCCTTCCTCTCCTTCTAAACCACCTGCTCTCCGCATGGAGAGCTCCGTGTCCTTATTTTTTCATAGATATTCAAACCCATACAATATGGGTCCGAAACGGATCACCACACGTTTCAATTTCAAATTGGTTGAAATTATAGTAGAGAAAAAAACCAGAAAAAAGAATGAAAT
The DNA here is from genome assembly GCA_942159475.1 of Sthenelais limicola. Taxonomy (NCBI): domain Eukaryota; kingdom Metazoa; phylum Annelida; class Polychaeta; order Phyllodocida; family Sigalionidae; genus Sthenelais; species Sthenelais limicola. The sequence goes on along the minus strand of OW804096.1, from coordinate 105,248,482 downwards.
AATTATATCCCTGGATATTGTGATGGATTGCTGCGACCCTTGATTACTGCTGGGCAAGGGAGAAGGGAGAAACCAAAAGGCCAATAACACAATGGGGGTAGTGCATATTAATACAAAATCGTAAGATTCGTAAATTCGTAAGCACTTGTTAATTATCTTGTAACCCAAAACGTGGTGCATATGATACGATTACGAAATTCGTATATTATATGTTTTTGCCTAGAACTTGGTAGTTACAAAGTGTAAGGGGGTAACAATACAGGCTTACAAGCAAGTTGTAACTGGGTACATACTGCTTGTAGTTACTAATCCTGCGATTGTAAAATTGTAAATCAGTGTGCAGAATATGTCATTGACCCACTTGTAAGGATTGGTAATTTTAGAACATTGCAATCGTAACTAAATACATTTCTCAAACATCATTTGCTGATTTTGATTGCTGAGCCACTGACAAACCAATCATGATATAGTTAGCAGTGGTCCAGGCTTGCATTACCCAAGGTAGTATACATGAATAGACAAAACAATCACTCAACTCTTATACCTAACAACCAATACACTCAGCATCATAATATGTATACATACAATTGTTATGTTAGTTACAACAGAGTAAAATAGGTGCGAGTGTGTGTGACATGCAATGGCGTATTTGGAGATTCAAAACTGGTAAGATTCATTTCCAAAAAGAGGCTTACAACCCTTAAATGTTTACAAGAACTGTTTTGCAACAGATTATAAGTACGAGCCTTTTGGTAAAGCAGTTGTAAATGCCTTACAAGCCCTTGTGATGACCCCCCTCACCATCACAACTATACAAGTCCTTGCAAAAGAATTAAGTATTTATTATTACGATTTGGTAGATGTAACCTTTGGCACCACGTTTTTGCTTGCGAGCACGTTATCAAGAGGTTACAAATCATTTATTTCATTGTAATCGCAGGATTCGTAACTACAAGCAAATTACGAAATTGCAAGCCCTGAAATTTAGTTGCGATTATACACCATCCCTAATATGTCTGCGGACTAGTTTTCATTTCAGGGACCACTGAAATTTACTTACTGTGTCGTTCACTATAGGAGCCTATTGGGAAAAGGATTATTGTCTCCATTTCCCCAGGATATTAAACGAATGAATCATCCATTGTCCATTAAAACTTCCATATGCATAGCTGACATAATGTATTATACGCAGAAGCAATGAAATCAGGGGGTTTCCGACTCTGAAGGTTATTCAGCTGAAGTCGTATTCGAAATTGTAAGGACGAAACTGCTTGTTATATTTGGAGAGATTTACAAGGAAAGAAAGGATTCATCTGTCAGTTATCATAAAATAAACCAGATAAAATGCCCTTTTCCCCATAGACTTCCACTGAGAACGATAGTAAACTTCAGTGGTCCCTAAAATGATATGGTCACATGCGGTTGGGTTTTTTATGCATTATTTCCTTGAACTTCGCCTGCAGCAGTGCATATGGCTCTGGTATTTACCTTTAAAAAGCCACCTCAACAATACACAGAAAGTGTGCAATCAGGTTTTATTTATAGTCATTCCATGCAAATAAATGTTGATTATAGCACGGTGTGATTAAACTGCATTTTAGGCCTACTGAACCCACGTGGACCCAATTCTATATATATGTTTCCTTATTCCTGACATCGCTAATAGGAACATTCAGGGGCGTCGAATTTAAGGATGACACACACACACTTTTAGTGGCAGCCTAAAAAGTTCCAAGGCTGTGGAATAGTTTTAAATCTAAAAAATGTATGCTTCATTTGCATGAAAAAGTCTAATTACAAATACACATTTCTGACGATGCTTTAGTGTTACTAAATTGAAATCAGATATCAAATATTAAATGGATGTTATCCAAGCAGCATCTCCAGATATTTACAGGTGCATTGTAAGAAAGGAGATATCCACGAATATTATAGCTTACTATTATGTACCTTCCCTTGCATCTTCACTGGCGATACCAGGGGTGGCCTGGGGGGCACCTTTCCCTAGACGAGCTGGCGAAATGGCATAATTATTAAACTATGCACTGCATAACACAAAAGCTAGAGAAATCGCCTCCCGTCCATCGGCGCTACAACTATTACCCAGGATTGGACAGGATAAAAAAAACCCTATATTTCCCATTCCCAAAGACCCTTAACTTATCTCAGTGGCTAAGTTAGACCCTAAGGACGAGATTTCACCCAGAAATTTTACCTCTTACTGGTATAATTACGGCATAACAGACCTCTCGCATTCACACTATCTGTGCATAAGATTCGAAATCCGACATCGGTGGCTTCACTATCGTACACTCAGCCGTCACCGTTAGGCCTACACCTCATGGTAAACTCAGAGAATGGTTTCTCACCCTCCCACCAGGTAGTGCCACCAGCAGCGCCAGCCAAACAGCCATAAACAAAGCTATATATGCGCGGAAGCATCGCCTATACATCAGCAATGCTTACCCCACAAATTTGACACAAAAACGAAACGATTTTAATGTCACTAGTGACGGGAGGAGGGAGGGACAGCTTTGAGTATGGTGGGCGGGATGGTGGGCCTACAAAAACACTCCATTCCATGTTTAGTAAAGTAAATAAATAGCCCAAGACTTCCCATCAAATTGTGACGACAGGCCTACACTGGTGCCATTATACTCTCTAGACCCCTATAATGGACCCTCTGACCCTCTAACTCAGAAGGATGGAGCTAAAGTCCTGCTATATAAGGGCCTCTAAAGTAGGAAACAAATCCACTCCCCGAATTTCAGCTTTCCTTCAAACCACTGACTCTACATACATAGATGGAACGAACTTGCTGGGGCGTACATGCAGTCATTATGCACTGAGAGAATACGGCGAAAGATTCGAGGGCTTTAGCCTGAGATTCTTTCGCCGTAGGCTCGAGGTGCATAAGACTGCATGTACAACCCAGCAAGTTTGTTCCATATTTATTACACCCCTTTTTATTTTTTATTAATAAGAAATATGAATAAATTAAAAGAAAAAAGTCCCTCTGCTGCGAATCGGATACGCCACAGCCACACAGCCTATGAGTCAACCTCTAGCTGTTGACACTGACACTGATAACAAGTGGCGTGTCTGATTCGGTACCCGATTCGCTATAGGATCTTGGTTCATGGTGATGCAGTATAATTATAAATATATTAAACCCCTTTATAAATGCAGAATAGATATATATGTTTCCATCTATTTTGTATTCTTTTTTTACGCACAACTTTTCTGCGCAGAAGGAGTGGCCGTCGATCCAAGACCAAGTTTGTCACTCATCCATGTACAGCCTCCTATATATATATTTGCTCACGCTTACCCATCTAGTGCGTCATGGAAGAACAGAGAATTCCCTATCAAATAAAAGTTTTTCCAGCTTTCTAGGCCTATTAGAAGTTAATCTAACTTTTCTTCTTCTATCTAGATGTATTAGATTTCAATGTGCATTAATCAATACCAGAATTCTTGAGAAACATCTTCAAGAAAACAGCGAATCGGATACGCCACACTTGACCGTCGGCACCCCCCACTTCTTCCCTTGGAAGAAGTCAGAATGACTCTATTTATGATCAGAAACGGTGCCCAGAGAGACTAGGGTCCAACGATTTTACTCCTATACCACACACCTCCTTATGCACCTGCTTTCAATAATTTCCCCGGTGAGAATGTCTATTGATGCATGGAATACTCCATTTAAGCTATTTGCTACAACCTAGTGTACTCAGATTTTCGATTCCAGTAGCAACACTTACACAATCCATCATCGTTTTCACAGCAACACTGAAGCCAGGATACAATGCCAATGGCTGCCATGCTTCCTCCTCAATTGCACAACTCTTAGTTCGTCCAACTCACACCAGGGACCGCCAGAACACTGCAGAACACCCACACCACTGTGGGTGTTCTGGCCACCAAAACAAATGCATAGGGAATCATATTGATAGCTGATCAGGGCAGGTGGGTGGTTATAGTCAGAAAAAGAATCCATACATATAACAGTAAATAGCCAACAACTTCCTCTGCATCAACATCTGTCTAGCGGGCCCACACTTTCCTGGACTGACTGCCACATGGTGATCTAGCAGTCAGACAAGCTACTAGGCTACTACTACTTTCATGACGGGTCTACATCTTTATTCATTCAATACACCTTTACAAAATCAAAGATTAAATGTCATTATTCTGTAGACCGTTTTGTGACGAAAATAAAGTAAGAAATAAGCATCCATTGGTCTGGCCATAGAAGTGTCTGGCAAGCGAATCGGATACGCCACACTCAACTGAGTGCACACGGCGATCTAGCAGTCAGACAAGCTACTAAGACAGTGGGATCTCGCATCAGTGTCTTCAAATATAGGACAATTTGCAATCAAATAAACGTTTTTCCGGCTTTGTAGGTATATTAGAAGTTAATCTAACCTTTCTTGTTCTATCTAGAAGTATTATATTTCAAACTGCATTAATTAATACCATTAATTAATGTGGTTCTTGTGGTGCTGTCAGAGTCGCTATAGGATCTTTGTTCATGGCGGGTCTGCATGATATACTTTAGCAAAATAACATTTTTTAATGTCATTATATACGTTACAACTTATCACTTAGAAAGTATATTAATGTAGAATAAAGAGCTAGCTACAGCTCAGTGCTTCCTGTAGCCCCTACGTTCCTCCTTCTCAGCCAAACTCTGCTGACACTGACACTGCCATCTCTCAGTGACAACAAGGGACATGTCCGATTCGCAACCCGAATTGCTATAGGATCTTTGCTCATGGATGGTCTACATTGCTATACTTTAGCTAAATAGAATATTTAAATGGCATTTGCCGATAGAACTTTTCATTTTGAAGCTTTATATTTATCATTTCAAGAGAAATTAGGGTGAACGATCGGTAGCACATTAATACACAATTTGACTTCTGGCGATCAGGCTTAGCTGCCGGGCTTACTTTTGTTATGCACGTCCAGGTGCATAATTTACATGTTATGCACGTGCTTGTCCAGGTGGTGCATACAATGCTGAAGGTATAGGCAACTACAGCACAGGGGTGTAATAAATGTATACATATGTCAGTGACTACATGAGCAACAATCTCAAGGTTTTACAGTCCTTTCTTTGTGGAGTATAAGATGGTATTTCACAGGGTTAGACTTTTGCCCTGTGGGTCCTCAGTTCACTCATTTTGTTAAAGTTCCATGTGCTGGCCCTTAAAATTGGCAGTCAAACTGCACTGTTTTTAGTCAAGGAAATCCCCGGGGGAGCATGTCCCTGGACCTGCTACAAAGTCGCTTGCACTCCTTAAAGGGGGACCCACACATGAACTGACATGGGCTGATTTCAAAACAGCAAATGTAATTTGCTGTAAGCAACTTTATAGGCTTAGTGTCACCCGTGTCGATGGAGTGTAGAACCCTGTTCTTAAACCCCAATTGTTCACCCTGCAACCTGAAAACGCGCTTCTTCGCATATATATACCAACTTGCGCACCCTCAGCAGGGTTTCAGTATCTGCAATGTCAGTGCCCTCAATGATAAATTCCAACTCAGGGATGCTAGTATTCGTACAGCCGTGAGTGTTGGACGCTCCAACTCCTCCCAGGTCTGTCTTGTTCACTGGTCCACACTCCACCTTTGTCAAGTGAGAGTAATCACTCGTGAAATTTGCCACAACCTCATATGCGGATGTCACTGGCATCCCGCATGGCATGACTATTGGAAGTCCTGGAGAGTTCAAAAGGGAGTTTGTGACAGTGAGCAGACGATACATATGACGAAACCATCCATTCGTAACCCTTCATCCGGCTCCATGATATAACCGACGCTGTTCTCAGGTAGGGATACGTCCACTGACGCAACCTTCACCTCGAACGTCCTCGCATAGGAACGCCGTCGATATCGCCCCCTTCCGTCGACAGAATATGTGATTCTGGCCTCCTTCCAGGAGCATCTTCCCAGGCCTGTCATGCTAGTATCATAGCGCCATATGAAGTCTTGGCCCAGGACAGCCTTTTCCCCGCCACACAGACCTCTGACTACAAGACAGGCATTTGGATACAACCGCCCTGCGATCTCAAAGTCAAAGACCGCATACCCCATTGTCTTTGGAGTGCCACCCACAAGTGGTTTAACCCGTACCCGTGAAGCAAGCAGGTCGGGCTTGCGAGCGAGCGATTCATAGAATTTCTCAGACACTAGCACCCCTGTCATACAAAAATTCTCCTCGCGTAGCATCCACATTGACTGGTACATACCATCTATCCACTATCACTACCACATCGATAGGAATAGAGAGATCACGACCGGCCGTAGAACAAGTCAAATTCCTAACACAACGTTCACCACCCTCAGTAGGGCTAACTGCGAGCTGTGCTGTGCCAGCGTCCGAAGTCATTCCACGGTCACGCGGAATAGCCCAAATTTTATGAATTTTTATCAATTGACTGTATTGATTTAATACTGGAGTGACAATTCTATGGTCAATCAGGAAAAACTGCGAGTGGGCAGAGGGTATAACCCTTTCGAATCTAACTCCTTACCGATGTAACTGTATAATCTTTCTTTGAATAAAAGTATTATAATAATAATAATAATTTCCCTTAGCAGGTTTGTCCTGATCCGGGGCCTTGACCTCGTCACCTTTTTCTTTCACGAGAAAATCGAAAAAACTTTTTTAGGTGATTGCAGTCAACTTGTAGGTGTGTAGTTTTCCCACAAATCCAACAGGCGGGCTCTGGACGAGTCACTCTTGCCATCCTTCTTCTGGTAGTCTGTTTTCGCGGCTCGCGGAGCTGCCAACGCAACAGTCTTCTTAGAAGATTTGGATGAAGTCTTGGTTTTATCCCATGACTTTTTCGTACTATGAGTAGACTTCTTGTCCCCCTTTTGTACGTCCTTCCTCATTGCTTGGAAGGCCGCGAAATTGGCAGCTATCTCTGATTCCGAATCAGAATCAGAACCCTCAGCGACCGCAGTAGGCTCAGAAGTTTCGTCATCCGACGAGTCAATCTCAGAAGGTGCCTCAACTTCCGTCGCGGCATAAGCAGCTTTACGCTTGTTGTCCTTCTTCTGACAGTAGAACTTATATCCGCGAGCCTTAAACTTCAAGGAATGTCCCGGTGTGGTACCCAATACTCTTTGATAAGCAGCTGGGCCACCCGCGCGTACAAAATTCGTAGCAAGGTCTACACATTCTTGCATAGACTTGGGGCGGTTTGTTTGTACCCACATGCCGAGGAACTTATCCTCCAGGCCTGTACAGAAGATAGACTCCTTTTTCATGTGCTCGAGGTATTGACCCTCGTAAGCCCGTTTGCACAGAGTAAGCAAAGCTTCTCCGTAATGCTGGAGTGATTCACCCGGCTGCTGAATACGACCACGGTATTCTTCCAGGCGTTGCTCCTCCGTCTTCATGTCCAAAATGACTCAAAATCGTGTTACTACATCACACAATGTCAGGGATTGTGAATTTCCCCAAGTCGACTGATTAACATGTCGAGATGTGGCCATTATGAGCTCCCGCATTAGCGTTTCTTCGCTCCAGCCACATAGTTCCACATAGTTTACCGCTGATGCTAGGAACTCCTAATCTTCCCCCTTCCGGAAATGTTTGAGATTTTTCGGTTTCCGAGTTTCGCCCTTACCCGTGGATCCGCACAAACGAATGTCCACTGGACGATCTTCGTTGTACACAACAGTAGATTCCATTTCTGGCATCATTGAGTGCCGACCAGGAGTGGTCCTTGCTCCGGCCGGTTTACGGCTTGCCTGTTCACGACCCGCCTTGGCTTGTAAATCTCCGCCTTGGCTCGTAAATCGTTGATCCAACATATCAATCAAATACTGCTCGCACGCAGAATATTTGTGTAGGCCACGAAATAGACACTGAACGCGCTTCAATGGTAAGTTATCGTGTAACAACCATAAATGATCCAGCGTACCTTGGACCTCCCCCATGCTCAGAAGCTTCTTTAGGTGATTGCAGTCAACTAAAACAGTTCGCCTGTTTTGTCGAGTGCAAAAAGCGCGTTGGTCAGAAAATCAAACACCTGTGGCGTCCTTCTGCTGGTTTGTAAGAACCTCAGTTTTAGCCTCTTGTGCATTTTTCTCGTGATCGTTCTCCAGTTTAGTTTCCGTGGAAATCTGCATTTCCTCGTGTTCACCAGTCTCGACGGTATATCCCACATGTTCGAGAAGCCTGCGAAGCTTGTCATCCTTGTAGTACGAGAGTAACCCTAGCACTGCGGCCACCTGTTTGCCAACTGAGTCCTGTGTTTTGGGGTCAACGACCAACTCATCTGCATGCATCTTGTCCATGTGGTTTACCACTTCCTCCAATTGGGTGAAAGTGTTGTCCGCAAAAGCTTGCGTATCGCCTTGACGTTGCATCAACATCGTGGCGAGTGCCTCGCTTGTGTCCTGCATGGCTTGAGCCTTGGCTTCCGCCGCGGCTATTTCCTCACAGGAAAGGGTCATAGCATGACCATACCCTTACGGAATCCTTTCGGGAATTTCCCTGCTCTGCCCTAGGCTCATGGCACCAATGTAGTGAACCACAGATTCATGGGCACGAGTTTACGAAATTCAGGAAAGAATCACGAACATGAGGAAATTCGTTTGAACCATGTTTTATTACCCAAAGGTATACAGTTACAAAGGTATTGTCTCTGAACAAGGGTGCTTAATTTCAACAACAGAAGTATCTTGGTCCGCAGCTCGGCTCGAGTCCATAGTGTTAAGCGAAGCCTGGATCCCCTTGAGGAGGTAGTAGTATCCTTCGCCTACTGCCCGTCGGAGGGTGTCTGCAGTGCTGTCGGCACGATGACGTATCTCGCCCTCGCCCTCGTTGGTAGTTGGCGATGGTCGGCAGCATTGATGTATTCCGGGTGGCAGACCCACTATACATATTGTTTAAGTGATTAAGGTGCGTAAATAAAGTATTCGATTGTATTAATTGTATTTGGCCATAGTCAGTCAGTATGTTATCGGTTCTCGCAATAGGGCGCGGTACTGAGGCATTGCCCCCTCATGATGATATGAGTCAGGGTATTGCGCCAGACCCGCCACTCCATAGATTTAGAGTACAATGCATCAGGGATGAGTTGCTCACGAGCTCATCTCTGAACTTCCGGAATGATGCAAGTCATCCTTCCAATCCTTCCATACTAAGTAATTCTCATGCAATGGTACTAGGGGCTTGCTAGAATGTTCTAGAACATTGCTGCAAGGCCCAGTTAAGATGATGAAATCCTAATAATATATAAAGACCCCAGGTCCTGTCAGAGATATACTTTTCTACACTAAGATTACAGAACTGCCGATATGAAAACCTAGAGGGACTACTCTGACTTAACTGAATGGACTGGACTTAAAAGTTTACTGACTTAACTGACTTAGACTGCGCTTTCTGACTATGGTCCAGCTCTGCACCTACTATATTGGCTGATTGACATGTTTCGAGATTGGACCCAATAAAAGCTATATCAGCTCTCCAAATGTGAACCTACGCTCTACTAGAGTTATTATTACACAGCTAGCGAGATCAACTAGACTCATCACGATCCACAAGAATCTACATTAGCCATTAGCAGTAATTACGCAACTCCATGGAATGTCAGTCACCCAGCCCCCAGCATAAAGACCGACATTCACAGAATTAAGTGTCTTTGTCATCTTAATCATCTTTACTCGATCGTCATAGTAGGCTGATCCATAAAGATCACTATACATTTTTGCCCTGTTTGTGATTTGGAGCTTTGTAGTTGGTCCAAGAGCGTTCATACTATTTATTATAATTATGTAGACGCATTTTACATGCCATATGAGATTTTATGATCAGGAGTCATAGCTGCAGCTTATAAGCAGCTTGGTAATTTTTCTTTAAATTTATTTTGTTCTTGTGTATTATATGACCTTGATTCGTCCCATCATGCGATCGATGTAGATGGAACGAATGGGATAACACGATTTAACCGATCAAGAAAAACCAGAAGGCATTTTATTCAAACTGAACCGTGGTAACTGGGGTGGAGGTGGGGGACCACAAAAATGGTATGTCCACGCAATAATTATAGATCTAGTTTATGATGTGATATTGAATGATATCATTTTTAACCATAATTCATACCTCGCTTTTAACCGTAAACTGTATTTTAACCTCCCCCTATTGTAACCATCACCATAAGATGAATATAAAGAACATTATTATGATTCGCTTTAAATCCACAGAACCTGTACATCAATATTTGACATTGGACTTTGATGTTACATTCTAATTTGCTTTCACGATAATTCCATGTGCTCACGCACCAAAATTAATTTGACCGGGAAGTATCACTGAGTGCTTGAGTAATCGCATTAGTAAAGGCAAGTACATCAAAGAAACAATAAATGGGCATGTTTTACTTATCTCCTTATGTCCTTAGTTTCATTTTGAGTAGTAGTAAACTGAACCATTCCGGTGCAGCCGGAAAACGGATACTTGAAGATAGAATGCTCGGGAGGTTGTAAATGATTACATGAATCGCAGTTAATCTCCTTTTCATCGTTTTTACTGAATTTTTAATCACCTTCCCCATTCTCTTGAAAACGATGTCTCACAAGAAGCTTTAACCGTATTAAGAATAGATGTGTAAACGTATCAGTTAATCCGATGTTCAATACCAATTTAAACCTACATCCCACCCCAATTAAACCCTCTATCCCCAGCCCCCGCATTATGTTGTAAAGAATACATTGATGGCATTATACATTATGCTTTCATGATATGAACTGCTTGTTTTTCCGTTTCCTACAGGTCTACTATTTGTTTACCTTTAAACCTCAGACTATTTTGTCGCCTAAAGTGTCAAGTGTATTTGCAGTACACCCGCAGAGAAACTCACAGCCGCACTGTTGCACTATAGATTGGCTTACTCAATATGTCGATTTCCCTCCTTAAGTCCATTCGTTTTGCCTGCAGGATTCTCTGCCGCTCTTGTTGACATTTAGCTGGTCGAATGCCTGTTCATCTAAGTCCTCTATCCGCAATAGCTAGCAACGGTGAGGAGTTATGGGGATTATTCCTGAGTCTCTGCAGAATTGCTATTTTCACGTTCTGTCCTTATAGTAACACAGCCGTTCAGGTCACCGTGGTATTAGCGCAAATGCATGGTTTCAGTTTGGGAGTTTTGAAAACGATGCTGTTGAAAGCAGGGTTGTTGTGGAGATACAAATGACAACGCGGAAATAAAGGACTAATCCATTGAAAGATTAATTGATATGGGAGATTAACTGGACAGATTCATCTAAAACTAAAATGACAAATAACAACGCGGAAATAAAGGATTAAACCATTGACCTAAAACCGTTTGTCAGAAATGTCCTTAACGAGACATACACGGACACAAAAAGGATTAGGGGGAGGCGGGTCACATGCTTCTAGTCTTGCCAATTGCATGCCACACTAATCTGGGAACCTAATATCGAAAGCTCCCATTGAACAGCCACTACACGTGCCCTACTGTGACAGTAAGCAAGCCAAATACTTTCTGGTCTAGACATATACTTATTTAGGACCTATCCACGGCCCTATCACAGGTAGAGCTCATCCTTTAGTGGCAAGAATTGCTGGGAGTTGAGTGTTGCAACCGCCGCAGCACAGGGCTTTCTCCTTCTCTTCCTCCTTCTGAGCGTGAGTAGTAGTCATCCATCATAGCGGAAGCTGAGGACTGCAACATGCGCGCCACCATCGGCTGAACCCTGCAGTAGCGAATCTGCCAGAGCGGCTCATATTGAAGCGGGCGAGGTAAAGCTTGCTCAGTCTAAAGCTGATGGACACATGGGAGCAGTCACACTGGGAGGCTCTTGAAATGGAGAGACTAAATGTCTCAGTTCTCCTCACTTAACAAACAATTGTGATGTCCTGCGCTAATATCTCCGCACGACCAGTTTTCTACTCCAATGAGCCTGTTGGCAGTAGAGGTGGTGGAGAAGGAGCGGGAGGTTTTCCCAGCTGGCCCGCCAATATCAGTGGACATGCAAGTTTGGGACCTGTTCCTATTCAACCGAATCCAGGTTTGATCTGTAAGGAGCTGCTCACCAATGGCAGTATTAACGACCCAGGAGGGGGCACGGATAATACGTCAATCCCACGAGAACTTACCTTCACGGGAGATGCCCTCATCTCAGTCATCGCTTACTCAGTGCTTTTCGTAATGGCGGCTACCGGGAATTTAACTGTCTTTATTATTCTCTTTAAAAATCGCCGCAGGAGATCTAGGGTGAATTTATTTATCATGCACTTATCAGTTGCCGATATGATAGTGACATTTGTGATGTTACCGCTGGAGATAGGATGGCACCTGACTGTTTCTTGGGAGGCCGGGGACGCTGGCTGCCGGACTCTCATGGTTTTTCGAGTATTTGGTTTCTACCTGTCCTCTTTCATCCTTATTACGATTTCACTGGACCGATACTTTGCAATTACTCACCCACTTAGCCTGAACGACGCTGACCGAAGAGGGCGCTTAATGTTGGTTTTGGCCTGGATTGTATCGGCAGTGGCAAGTATACCACAAGTAAGTTACTTGATTATAGAAATCACCGTTGGTGGCTGGCCCACACAACGAAAACAAAACCTCCTCTGCACAAAGGCTGACATGGGTTCTTGCTGGTATGTTATGTATACATGTATGAAGACTATGATGATTTTAGAAGGGAGAACAAACAAGCTGAGACGTTTGGTCATCCCCGCATACCATCGGCATCCACATTGAGTCAGACTGTGTCATTTGTGTAGGCTCATCACATAGATTCCATCACTCAACTGTATGCCAATGAAGAAAATCATATGTATTTGAAAGTCAGAAAACGATTTAATTAAGAAGCGAACAAAGACAATTGTATTCAAGAATTGTATATAATTGGAGCCATATGGTAAAATAGGATTCCTAAATGGAGGGTCGGGTGTCTTTTCGGTGAAAAAACACAAATCTTCTTTCAGCTGCTTGTAGTTTATTGAAATTCGTCAGTAAAATGTTAGAACGGATCCGATCAATCGGTCGCGTTTCGGCGCTGTCATTTGCCTTCTTCGGGGATCATAATAAATACTATTTAACAAAATTCAATAACTTTATGCTTTTCTTGCTTTGAGTAGAAGCATCATGTATGTACGTTTATTGGCATTTCCTCGAAATAAGATTTTTAAAACGAATTCAATGGTAAGGAAAGAAATATATTTCGGTAGAACTTATAAATTATGATCTGTTTCTAATAATGTACGGGGCTATGAAATGTTGGTGTGGGACTTATACAGGTTGGAATGGGGATAAGGGTTGCATTATACGTACGACAGCATAACCTGATGCTGGAACAAATGCCAATGGTGTACGTCATTAACTATAAAACTATGCCCACACACTAATCTCTGCCTTCATAATTATATGCTATTGGGTAAACGTATCCGACATGTTATATTAATAATATTCACCTGAATTATGAGTGTGTTGCCCACCTGTGACCGACGTATCCTCTACCAGGGGGCAGATGAGATTGGCACATGGCAAGAATTGGATATTTGCAAATGTCTTAGGTAGACCACAGATCCAGGTGGGCTTATTAGATCCTTTGTCCCAGGTGTAACCAATTAACTTGGACTAAATACCTCGGCAAACAGACTCCGCATTAACTTGTGCTACATGAATCAGAGGGTTGAGTTAAATTATTATCACTACCAAGTATACAATGCAGTGTATTGCATAGGATTATTCAATCTGACTAATGGGTAAAGGACAGAGTATAAAAACATATTGTCGGTTTATAATGCGGGAAGTTATAATCTCGTGCATGAAAAAAGCGGCGTCAATTTAATAAGGTTGAGACGAGGCTTGCGTATATAGGCCTATTAACCCATGTACCCATCATTCCAGTGCAGGTCGGGAGTAGAGGTGCAAGCAAACAAATGCTAGACACCGCTATACGCCCATCAATAAAGTCGCCATGAACCAACAAATACCTTTACTCCAGCCCATGTTTTATCACTACAAAATAGACGTCCACACTATAGTCCACACTTCAGGTACTTCCGTCGATAGAAACGTGATCTATAGGCAAGAAAATACCTCCCAGAATCTTTCGGACACATCTGGAAAGGGATGTATGAGATATTGTGGCAGAGGTATGCACGGTTATGAAGGATATATATATCTAAACTATCTGAAACAGGAGAAGGAAGTGAGGAAAGAGACAGGTGGACTATGTCGAACACTGTTCCTCCGTTTAATCAGGACAATATAGATGGAAATTACTGGATGTGGTTAGGGGGTCTGGAGGGAAGATTAATCAATTATTACACTACCCTTAAAGCATGAGTTATTATTATTTTGTTGCAAAATCTAAACTAATTGAAACATGAGTTAAAACATAGTATGTCTCATATATTGTACAAAGGAATATAATATTGGCTGAAGGGAACAGTGGAGGGACCTGGCAGACACATCCAACATAATGGTACTCCTACGACACAAGTCACGGGACCAATGAATGAACAAGTTCGAAATAGAAATAGAAATTAAGCCCAATATTTTAATACATGAATCCGTCTTTCACAATCCCACCATTATAATGGGACATTGGTAATGCGATGGGGAAAAATATGGTAGCGGTAATGCATTGCGAATGCCCGCTCTATTTACACAAGTGATGGGTGGACGCATTTAATTTAGGACCTGAGGTTCGTCAGCCTCTGTAATTAGAATCTCCAATTCAACCCCCTTTTATCTCTTCCCAGGAGCGGGTGGATGGAGGCGTGGGGGTGGAGGTGGGGGGGGGGGGGGGGGTCGGTCAGCAATGGCTTTCCGCATATAATATTATTTCACTCTACATAGAGATTAATCGGGTATGGTGTAATGCATCTTGGTGCAATGTCTTGGATTTTCATTTAACCTGAAGTACTTATCTTCATATGTTGCTTGCATAAGCCACTCCTCCATGCATCCTCCTTCTGCTGCTTCTCGATCTCCCTTCCCCTTCTCCCACTGCTTTCCCCTCCTTCTTTCCAGTTCCTCTTTTCTTTTTCATGAACTTGTTCTCCTGCTTCATTACAATTTTACCTGAAAGCATTCAAGCCTAAACGTCCGAATGTCTCCCTCCTCTTTCTGATCCTCTTTTCTTCCTTCACTTTCTGATCCCTTCCTCCTAGTCCTCCTTTTATTTCTTCATCTTCATCTTCTTTTTCATAACTAAAGTTTCAAAACTAAGGTGCATGTCGCATTCTAGCCAAAAACGTCCGAATTTCGCTTTTAACATTCATTTCTTAAACTTCAGTATTTTTTTTATTTTTTTTATTACCAATTTACAAATATTACAAATATTACAATTTACAAAATACAAAAAGCGCCTGTCCAACATGTGGATGTTTTCTTGCGTCGCCTCAATTCAATAGTAATTCATCCTTACACTTCCATCATTTACCTTTACAATTACTCTACTCTAAGTTTATTGGTTTGGTTTCGGGGTTTTAAGGCTTTTATTTTACACTGGGGGTGACGGGTCCCCTTCTGGGGGCTTTTTCACCAGTGGTTATGGGCCTTCTCACCCGCTGGACACCGACACTATATTCCTCAGCATATTCCTCTATTATACTACTAGTATATATATACTTTCCTTATTTGAGAGCATTGCGATCTATTGCAATTAAAACAGGTATATTTTGACACTGTTTAATTTTACCACTTGACATAACAAGCGATGGCAACCAAACTGAACCATGTTTCAATTAAGTAGCAAACATGATAAGCTTAGTTTAGTATATACCCTCTCTACTGTCGATACTCTTGCCGACATGTACATCAATGTAAAACGGCGATAATATGTTTTCTCTCGGAGCAGATAATTATTCTGCAGCGGAACGGGGCATATTCAGTCCAATGAGCCAAGTCGGATTTGGATGTCACCCTTCAATGGATAAATTGGACAAGGTTGTGTAAATGCTTTGGCCCATCCCCTACCATTTTGTCGGGCCAGACTCACAATCTCTGTAGCAAAGGAAAATAAGGATAGGGTAGATAATAGGATGTCTTTATTCTTTGAGTGGAAAAGCACTCTTGCTTGGGTCCTATAGCTGGGAGGCAAAGCAAAAGCAATAGCAATTTATGTATGGATTTCCAAACAGACATGACATATAGGTCTGCAGGTTTCTAGGGGCTTTCTAAATTCAGTCCTTAACTTAGTATTAGTAGAAACTTGTTTACCTTCGAAGTCCTATCCAGACCGCTAAAACAATTATTTTGCTATACACATATATATTGTTCAGGAATAGAAAATTGTATGATGTGCCAAAAGCCCTTACAAGTCGCACCGTTCGCTCATCATAAGTAATGGATATATGAACAGTATTCCCTACGGTATACCAGTAGTAGAAGATCGCCCTGTAGGTAGAAGGCCATTTCAACCACCAATGGCTCGCCTGACGTTTTGGAAGAGGCCGATTAGCAAGACACGGAGGGGTAGTATTACTTTCATAATCACGAACGAATCCTGCACAAATAATCACTATCCTATTCATTATATTTTTACACCGTTCCATCATATCTTTACACCCACCGTGCATATCAACCATAAAGAACAGTACCAGATTTTTGATGTTTAAGAAACTACAATATTGGCAGTAGTATTGATATTAATGACTTTAATAACACACACAGAGTTCATTTTACGGGATAGATACGTATAGGAGTTGATCTATGCTATTATAAATGTTTATGACGAATCTTGTGGACGAATCGCTAACGATTTGTCTGATTTATAAATATGATCTCTCTTGATATTCTAGTTGTTTCTGTTATTGTGATGGATAGCCTAACGATTCGCCTGACGATTGCCTGGTTCTTGTGATGAGTATTTTCTTATGCGATAAGAACTCACTTGTGTATTATTAACGAAAGGTGACGGGATGAATTACCTGCTTTGGGTCCGCGTTATGCATATATCCTAAATATGGATGATATTTGTCAATAGAATCAGAATAAATCTTACTGCTACCAACAGCTTGTCTACCTTGAGATTTACCTACCGAAATTATTGATTGTCTTTAGAGGATTCTGAGAGATAATAGCAGACCTGTATTTATTAGAGTTTTATATATATATATATATATATATATATATATATGCCTAATTGCACACATCAAAAGAAATTGTTCACTATATGATGAATATCCACGATACATCGATATAATTATAGTAATACAAATCACTGTTAGAACATTAATTGTACAGTCGTGTATGGCCCCCAACATCCCATAATTTAAACCAGTGCACATTTCCTCACTTGGGCCCATATAACAATGCAATGTAACTAAGATAACGTTGGCAACCCCTAGCATCAAGAGTGCACATTTTCGCACCTTATATAGGCATCATTTTAATGTAACAACCATCCTTGATAAAGGGCAAATGTTAGCCCGAAACGTCGGACCCCAATAAACTCAAACCAAAAACTCAACACCCACTCCTGTCTCCTCGGTTCTTGGGCTGAACCCCACTTAATATAGGATTTATTAGAGTAATTAACTAATAGACTTTACTGAAAAACGATTCCTCTGACGAATTACCCGAAGACGAATTACCTCCCATGACGGAACTACCGCAATTTGCTGATAAGCAAGAATATGTATACATACATGTGTGTGTAATGATCTTCATATTATTCAGAAGTATCATTCACATCCGCACTTCAGCCAGGGTTGGTGCTGATCAGGTTTTTACCTTGTAATTCCAAGAAGCCCGAAGGGAAGGATGACTTTTTAACGTGAGTAGGACGGAAAGCTAATGACATCTAATCAAACAACCAAGAGGCTTAATAGGGTCCGCAAGAGCCGTCCCCTTTATTAGTTCCAAGCGTTTGACTCTAGATAACTAGTGGTTAATTCATGCATACATAATCTACAAAAAATTAACGTGAGACCCTTCCGCCATGGAAACATTTCTCTCTTGCACTCAACTGATATGCAGGGAACATTCTGATATATATTTACGTGCAGCATGCATGTGAAAACCCATTACATGTCGCTAGAAAGTAATAATATTGATCAGATTTAAGGTTATTAAGTCTTCGCTATGTTTAGGGGACTTTAAGATGGCAGGATTGGATGATTAAGGACAACGAATTATTACCTTGATCTATCCATTATCAAATGTGTGTAGAAGCCATCAAATAACATCGGAATCCAGAGCAGGAAATCGAAGTCGAAGAACTAATGTTGAAAAACAAAAAAAGAGGATTTATAGGGTCGTTGCCGCTTGCCAAGTTCTATAGTACGGGGCACTCTGGCAGAAAGCATCCTCACCCCTTCGATCTAATGAGAATTGTGACGAGTAGCCAGTTATTCATATCATCCCTGAATGGGGGCTATCGCTATCACACAACGTTAGGCAATGTCATTTTCTGGTGAATTGGATTTCTGTTATATAATGTGTGTATACGTTGGTGAATATTAAAGTCATTAATATACTGACCTGTAGCAATTGCAGGTTATACAGCACAGTTGTAGTTTAAAATATGGAAGTGGTGTTATGATAGGCGTCTCTGTGCAGTGCCACAGTTAATGCATTAGATGAGTCTTTTTTTTTCTTTTTTTTTATAGGTTTTTATTCAACATAGTCTACCATCGTGGCTCTTACAATTCTAAATGACTTCCTTGTCGGACCTTGTATTTTGTAGTTTTTTTGGTATTTTCTTGATTTTCTTTCACACACTTAACAATATTGGATTTGTTACACTTCTCCAATCAACATGAGTAAGAAAAAGTCATTCGACTACCATTAAATATGGATGTGGGAGACCTAGTACAAGACAGGGTATCTACCGATAAGGTTTTTAATCCCCATCCCCTTCTAGTTCACTAAGGATTCTTTCCCACAACCTATCCTTGGATTTCTTCTTTCCTGTTACTACGTTGTTATACTCCATCACTCTTATATTCACTTTCATTTCATTAATAAAGGCAGTGAAATTTATTCTGTTATCGTTAAAGATTCTCTGGCGATAGATGTACGCTGGCTTTGGCTGATAACAATATCCAATTGATTGCGTTCTTTAATTTACTCTCTCCGCTGTACCCCAACAAGTTGTTAGTTTTGTTAAGATCTCTTTTACTAAAACCCGGGTTAGATGAGTCTTTTGATTTCTTCCGGTTGTGTTGAAATGGAGGCTCTCTAGCGCCCATGTCATTCCCACATGCAACTCTGGGAATATCTAGCTACCCCTGTCTAGTCTTACAATTTGACTTTGATTAGTATGGTGGGCCCGGGCCCCTGTCAAATACTGAAGACCAGTTAAACTATTTATCCTCGATTTGCAACTAGGCTGAAGGCTTGGCAGAAACCCTATTCATGGGCATGTCATTCGATTCGACGAAGGAGCAGTGATTATGACAGAGTCAAATTCTCCCTGCCCTTGACT
Organism: Sthenelais limicola; assembly: GCA_942159475.1. Classification (NCBI taxonomy): domain Eukaryota; kingdom Metazoa; phylum Annelida; class Polychaeta; order Phyllodocida; family Sigalionidae; genus Sthenelais; species Sthenelais limicola. Next base: position 105,229,036 of record OW804096.1, on the reverse strand, counting down.
TAGCTTTTGTTGTGTCATTTGATTTCTGCTTGATCGTTTAGGGATGGGATTCAGATAATATCCGAAATCAGATAGGCTTCTGCTTTAGCCATGTCGATTGAGCTGTCCCCCTATAAGTCCTTTAAGGGAGCTTTGATTGGAATGTCTCAACTGAATAATTGCTTTCTGCAAGAAAGCATAATCCCATAGTATCCCATAATACTCATTTAAGCCTTCATTCAAAATGCTGGAGAAAAATGTTGTATCATTATTTTTAGTGAGGCTTATTTGATTGAAAGACCTCAGCTAATCTACAACTGACCCATTTCTAAATGAGACGTGACGGAGGAGGCGGGGGGGGGAGGAGGATAAAAATAAGAAAATGTCTTTAATAGATTCCATTGTTCTTACGGATATTCTAACCAAAATGAAGTGCAGGCGCTTTCAAAATATAATGAAGGTTCTCTAGACACACTGACACTGTTGGCGAAGAGATAATGCTTGGAGTAAACGAGTTAATTTGGATCTTGATTCTTCTACCTTTCTCAAGCATGCAACCCCGTTTAGACTCCCAGGTAACTATCCCTTCCCTCTCTTTTCTTTCTTTCTTTCTGTCCTATAACTCACGCGACCATTGTGTGTCTGTTTGTCTTGTTATCCTCTCTATCACCGTTTCGTCTTGATAGTCCCACATATTTCATCGTTTGATCCTCTCCACTTTAGCTCCGCTAGTCCCCCCTGTCTCATCCAAACTTCATTAAAAAAACAAGGAACCACAAATATATGTGCATATCCGCATAAAAAGGACCATTATCTTTTAATTCCACAATAATCTCTCAGTTCATCCTTCCGACCCCGTTCTCTCAATCCCTCACTTCCTCTTATTAGTCCCGCTCTTCTTCCTGCATGTCATATATCTTACTTCTCCCTTGGCAACGTTTCTCATTCCTGTCTGCTGTTTTCTCTCCCTCATTTGGAGCATACTCATCTTCAGTTTATTCTACTTCTTCTCCTTCGTCTTAAGATAATTCAGACCACCACCTTGTGTATTATCGAACTGCGTCTCTCCACTCGGAGGTTTATTCCTTTGCATTTCTAATGTGTTGCTGTGGTCTCTGCAATACTCATAAAGAATGGTTATCATGAGACAATCATGGTACATGAGACACTGGTACCGACTTCAAACACTATTGAAGTCCCATATGAATTAGCGGCAATGCTTGCTGGACCCTTTCAACCATCATTGAAATTGATCCATTCTAAATATCATATTTGTACGCTAAACGCCCATTTCATAATTTTAGGAGAAAACAGTGGAAATTAGTCCTTCCAAAGGGCCTAATCTATCAGTTTCCGTTATTTCTAACATCGTAAATCATATCCTGAGAAAGCTGAAGGATTAGGAGAACTTTCCTAAGACCCCTGTTCCAGGCCGCCGGCCAGTGCCAGACAAGCTGGCGCGACCATCAGTGCATGACAGCCACCAGTGCAGAACCAAGTGATGATGCCAGACAGAGAAAAAGAAACTTGCCTATGCTTGGGTTCGATCTAACAACCTTGTGATTCACAAGCAAGTGTCATACCCACTACACCATCAAATCTGCTGGATATAACTGCACAACTTAATCATCCCATTGTTACAAACCTGATGTGTAGAACTTATGTACAGAATAAACTCACTTACTCTTTGAAGGCTGATATAGTCACACATACTATAGCCCACCGGCGCGGCGGCCATCTTGGATTTCGTTCGCGCAAAGGATTATGGGAGGTGGAGTATTGCACGCACCATTGCACACGGTGCGGCAAGCGGCCACCGTTAATTTAGCCTTTGGAAAACATTGCAACGAGATGGATGGGTACACCTGTTGTTTTTCTGGATGTTATAATAATAACAAATTGCTTTGGGGGTATTATTTTCTGAAAAAATATATTCTCCTCTATATAATGCTAAAAAAAAATAACATTCACGCTCAAATATTAAGGGATCTTGAGTCCAAAACGTGAGGAAAGGTTATTTTCGCATAGGAATAGCATTGCATAGAAATTAGAACATATCGCAAATACATAATATGATATATGTGTACGAGCATAATTATTCTCTATAGGCCTAGATCTAATATTCATTCAAATCTCAATGAAGCCCATTGTAAGTATAGGCTACCGTGTGTATGCCATGTTATTTATTCTAATTTTTGCTAATTTTACTAAAGTAGTCGATTCTAATCTTGATTTCTTTTACATAGTATGATAAACATATATATGTATCATTGTCTCAGGGTCACAGATATTTGATTGAATTGATTTTAGATAATAACTATCGATTCGAAATAAGGGTGTTTCCTTGTGGAAATTATTGTATTTTAAGTATATATGTTAGATAGTTGTGATTAACTTTACCATATCAATGAGGAATAATTATTCCCCTGCTTTATTTTTTAGTTGAGTGTGTCTGACATATAATGTTGTCGAATTTGAGGAGAAATTTATAGAGTTTTTCAATACTTTGTAAGCTCCTAGCCTAAGGCATACGCACGGTATAGCACATGAAAAACAACAAGGCTAAACTTTTTAATTCAATTATTTTAAACCAGCAGTTGATTTCTTTTATAATACGGTAGTGTATTATTCTATGGATAACGATCAGTGGTCGAAATAAGGAATAAAAACAGGTTGTCCGCCCGGGCTAGCTACTGACCAAATCAAGTTGCCTGCCAGAAATTATGGTTGCCCCCCCCCCCCCGAAATTTTCCGGCTTTATTTCGTGTATTCAGTCTAAAATTGAATAGTGAAGAGTGTTATTTTTAGAGTTTGTACCACCTCTATGTCTATGATGTTCTAAAACTCGTCAAACGTAAATTTTGATGAACAAATAGAATCGGAAATAAGAGAATCTTTTTAATCTGGCGAACTTTGGTACTATAAATGGTGGAATTTGTTGGATATCTGAACATTTTTTGGAAGATTGATAAAATATGGATCTCACTACATGTATTCTAATTTGATTTTTCAAGGGTTTAGAAGGCATATCTTATGTTTTATTTAAACTTAGAAATGGCCGTTTATAGGAGCCATTCCAGCGGAAAATTCGTGGAGAATTAAAGATATCAAAACAATTATTGTCCAGAGTAATGTTTCTGAATTTTTGGGGGGATCTCAACATCCCCCGATCTGGCATAAAAGTCTAGTTGGAATACTGTAATTACTAATATTCCTTTATTATTTAAAAAAATATACCTGATTCTATATTGGTATGTTGATATTTGATGTGATGCTAACTAAGTACTGGTAAAGGAAAACTACTAGGTCATGGCGCTATGTATCATATTGATATGCTATGTATCATATCGATACATTAGGATCAAGACTGTCATATAGAATATAATGGATTTAATTTTAGTTAGTTTTAATTTAAGTTGATATGATATTGATATGAAAGAATGTTCAAGAAATAAAAGATAGCAGGCTGTAGGTAATATTATAATAGTGGAAGGGTTTCTCATATCGTCAATGTTTTGAAAACAATAGAAATTAAACTGGAAACTTAAAGATTTCTGCTGAAAATATAACCACAAGCTCATGGCCAAAACAGTTTGCCTGCCACGATCTTCACTTGCCAAATGGCCCGGGCAAGCTCTTATTTCGAACACTGACGATTGTAGTATGACCCCTATATCTGATACAATTTTCGGTTAAATACAAGAACTAGATGTAACTAGATATTTATTCAAAAATTCAAAAAATCGAATTGACCATTTATTTAAATGAAAAGGAGCAGACGTCGGCAGAACAGACATCAGGAATTACTATCGTCATTTTAAAATTCACGCTCGACGGCGGCTGTTCCTTGCTCGGTGGTTTGGTCACGGTCCCCGCTGGCCACAGTGCCCGGGTCAATGGTACCCGCGTACCCGGCCTCCCAGCTATACTACAATCTATCCCATAATACTCTGCACCACGCCCACGTCCGGACATGCGCATATGCCAGCGCAGGTGGGCTATTCTTGACCACTAGCGACCAACCCGCCCTCTGAGAAGAGGCGGATTGCCACGGAACTAAAAATTGAAGTCATCGCATGATATCCCGGTCATTTCCCAGAAATACCTATGCCATATACCTCGACCAGTTATCACACTTAAACACTACGTATGGCATAATCATATGTTACATTTTCGATTGGAGGAATACATACATTTATGGTACATGAACATCAGGATCGGCACTTTTTAAGGTCCTTTTTAAGGCTGTTTGCACACGACACCACTTGCCACTACCACCATGCATGTGGTAGTTGAACACAGGCATAGAGGCTAGAGCGCCCTGTACACACGGCGCCAGTGGTGGTGGTGTGTACAGGGCACTAGGTAGGAGGTGGAGGGGGGAGGGGGGGGATGATAACAAACATAATCTTACTAAATTTATAACCAATTTACTTCCCATAAATAAATGTGTTGCTGCGGTAATTTTCTGGACTTGTCTATCAGAAGCAAAAATCGTTATTAGGAGATAGCCTTTATTTTTCTACAGTAGAACTTTTACAAGGAACACGATTATTTCATATCTAACACAACTAGATATGATAAGAGTTTAAAAATATTGCTTTCCACAAGATAGCTCATAGCTCCCTCAAAATGCTTCCGATCTAAAAATAAAAATTATCACAGAACCCCCTGAATGCATTGTAGTGCGTAGAATTAAAACTGCGCAATGCACATGACACGCTACGCAATTTCGTCTTATTTCTAGGGATATTTCTTAGCGTGTGGATTATGGATAGCCAATAGATTTTAGCCTACCCCTAGAACGTTCCACACTATGGATGTAGCCTACTTGAAATCGAAAATATTGTGAGGGTGACAACGGATTCTTGTACCAGAAATAGAAACGCCATTTCAAAGAGGAAACTTCATAGCCGCATGTCTACATATCTTTATTAATGTATGGGTTTATTTAATAGATTACTTGGTTGCATGTGGATAAAGCAGTTTTCATATGCTTCGCTAGCTGATATACTCTCAACAACAATGGGAAGAGTAGTATTTACCTACACGAATGCCCCTTTGCACTGCCTTTAGATCTACACTGAGCTGATCTATTGAGCTGAGCTCCCATTATCAAGAGTATCCATTTATTGCACTATATATGTTGCCATTACTACCCGACTATAGAGCAGTTAGCGTGTATCACTCCTTTCATTTCTCAGTATAAAAGCAGAGTTGTTCTTAATAGAGCAAAAAGCTGAGGAAAGTATAAAACGTGCAGAGAAAAGGTGTCACGCTATTGTGGCATCTGGATTTCTAGAAACTTAGCACTGTATACATATAAAGCTAGCCCAAGATGCTTAAGTTAGGCTTGTAAACGTTATTGACATCAATCCAATTATATATGACTTAATCTTGACTTATTATTGTCAGAGCTTAAATCATGGGGGAACAGGTTGGGTCAACAGTCAATTTTGATTAAATACATTTTTGAGTCATGGCAACTGTTTCTGAAAAGATTTCATCTCCTCAGAATCATTGAGACGGAAGGCAGAAGTGGAGTGGCTGTTCATAGCAGTTTTATTTCTGACAGAAAAGATAATCAATTTGCGAGTAACATGGTAAGAGAAATGATAAGACATGTAAATAAAAAGCAAGGTAAACATGAAAGTTCTCAAAAGATGGTAAACTATAACCTCCAAAAATTATTATTGTTTAGAAATGTCAATATGGTTTTGACATCACCTTGAGGTCTTTGTGAACGGCTTTATCACTCCTGTCTCGCACATAAGAAGCATAGGCCACAGACTTCCATTTGCCATGGAATCAGACCTGATCATCGGTCATGTGTTCTTTGGGAGCACAAGCCCTGCCTCGCCTAAGCGAGTGAATTAAGTATACTGACGATCCTGGAGACCAGCAGCCAAGAGGGCCACCCGCCATGATGTTGTGAGGTCAGTGGTGGAGAGGGGAGCCCCATTGTCCATCATGAAGAGGGGGCGTTTCCTGAGGTCGATGGGCGGTGGCGGATCATGGCAGTATAGCCGCCTGGAACAGGCAGAGTATAGAACCAGGAAGGGCTGGCAGCGTGAAGTAGTCAGCGTCTGCTGCCCTCTGGAGGTTCTTGGCCCACTTGTATGAAATGGCATCCGAGTCCTTCCTCACTAGGTGGCGGGACCAGTCAAATGGTTCACCATGACCTGATGAGTGTTGTGAACATGACTATAATTGCACATCTCAATGAGGGACCCTCATAGTCCCATGTGATGATTTCAAGCACTTTTATTAAATCCTCCGGGGATATGGGTGGTGCTTGCCTTGGCACATGTCAGATGGTCAATGAGATAGCTGTGAGGGCATCCTTGACACGGAGGCCAGTGAAGGGGGATATGTCTACGCCAAGCCTGGTGAGGCATGCCTTCACAGAAGCTTCAGTTGTAAAGGGCCTGAGGGTAACAAGGCAGTTGAGACCCTCGAGTTGAGATATGTGATGTCTTTCAGTCGTCCTTTTGGTGTATTGTATGGCATAGTAGCTGTCACTAGTGTGGGCCCCACCCCCTAATCCAGGCTAGGTCTGCCCTGACCTGCCTTGATATTTTGACTGGAGCTTTAGTTTGGATTGATGTGCGGTATGCGTGTAGGATCCTGCACATGAACAAACATGCAGGCTTTATGACCTGGGACATGTGATTCACCCTCCCAGCCAGACATTGTAATTCCTTTTCAGAGAGAGTGTCCCTTGTCATTAAATGGCGTACATCTTGTGTGAGGGCTGAGAGCTTTCACCCAGGGATGTGGGTTGACCTGGTTGATATATCCAATGTGACTCCTAGCCATGTGATGGATGTTGCAGGGTCACACAGTTTGCTGTAGCTTAGAGGAAGGCCAAGCCTTCTGAATGTGGCATGTGCTGTAGCAAACTGCGTATATGGGTCATCCGTGTGTTTGTGTATGAGAAGTAGGTCATCAATGTAAAACAGCCCATGGATGCCTACCTCTGCTAGATGGCGTAGAATAAAGTTGGCCAGTTATTGCATATACATCGAGGACTCTCAATCGAGGGGGCATATTTGGAAGTTCCTGTATGCTCACTGAATGTCAATGCTGGCTAGCTTGACTGCGAAGCCAGCCTGTTGTATCATAGATACTGCCATTGTGACAGTGGGGAGGGCGTGCCATAACTTCCAACCCAAAACAGAGTTTTTGGGGACAAAATCATTCACTGATAATCCTGGTGGGTATGACAGGTTGACTATGATGCGTTTTTGGCCAGGGTCAGTCTTGTCCCTGGTCATCATAGGGCTCACATGGGCCCAAGGGGTCAGAGGTATAGAATCAAAGGGGCCAAAAAGTGCATTGTTGCTTACCTCAGTGTTGATGTATGTTGACATGTGTGTTGCATGGGCCAGGGCTGAGTGATGATTCTGAGCTGCTGGGGCCCAGAGAGGGGGGCCTGTATATTGAAGTGGGAATCCAAACTGGAGACATTCCAGCAGCCAGTAATCCTCTGTGTGTCTGGGAAGGTAGGGGCTCTTGAATGAGCCACTGGGTTGAATGCATGGGCGTATGTGCAGACCGGTGTATTAGTTGGCAAGTCTGCCTGCTTCCCAGTAGTGGATTCGATGTGAATACAGTTTATGTTATCAAAGTCAGGGATATTACACATACATTCAAGCTGGGGGACCTTCCCTAGTCTCGAGAGCTGGATGAAGTTGTTTATCTGTGCAGATGGGTCCCGATGAGTGTATTCAGTGCTGGTGCCGGGGTCCTCATTGTTTACATGTGAGGGGGCTGTGATTGGTTGAGAGGTCTGGAGGCTGTGGCTGCACATGGTCAAGCATTGAGACGTGTTGCTTGCTTGGGGTGGGAGTTTAAACTCCCCAAGTGGCACAGCCCCGAGTAGGACAGAGATGGCGTCTTCCACCCAGAACCTTTCCAAATCATAAGTCCTACGTTCACTGGGTATATCAGGAGGAACATCAATCCTGTTTAAACTATTCATACAGTGTGTATGAGTAACTTCGAATACTATCTTAGGGGGGGAGACTTCAACCCTGATGTTCCCATTGGAGTCATGGGGGTCTCTGGCACTGGTGTTAGCGAGTGTCACTTCCAGTACAGTGGGTGCATGTCTGGCCAGGCCCGATGGAGGTAGAGGACCGTCAGGGGCAGCTACTCGTTTTTTGAATCTGTGTCGAAGGATTTGTCGTGATCAGCCTGCTTGTCACACTTGCCGCCACCCTTTTGGCCCTTCTGCCAGGGTTTATCCTTATGGTCTCCTTGACTTGTTGCTTGCTCCTTGCCGCGGAGGGAGTTGCATCTCTTCCCGGGCTGGGACAGACACTTCTCGTACACAAAGTAGCAGAGGGTACAGTAATGATAGACAGTATTTCCTGCCAGCTTGTGCAGTGTTTTCTTGTTTTCACATTCACCCCTATTATACAGCTTACACAGGGCGAGAGTGGGGGATTCCTCTCTGTCAGTTGATGCACATGCTGACCATGAGAGTTTTATGTGCTCGTCTTTTATAAATGCGGCTTCTGACCACTCAATCCTCTCTGCAATCAATTCCAAGATAGTCATTGACCAGTCAGAGACATTATCCCAGTTGTATTTAGTGGCATCTTCAGCCACCTCCTTGACATGAGACACAATTCTCCTCATGATTGCCTAGTCCTTTGCGTCCAGAGCCAAGCCTGCAATGCCCGTAATGTGCTCCTGCACTGACAAAGTATAGTCCACTTCCTTTAACTCGAGTTTCACTGAACAGGGAAAGAACTTTTTAATAAAGTCCCTAGCACTCTTTGCCCCATCATTATTATTATTATCTGAGAAGTAACCCTTACCTCTTCTCTTGACAATCTGTAGAGTCACCTCCTTTAGGGCCTTTTGGTAGTGCTTGTCCGTCACCAGGCTTGCTGAGCATCTGTGCGTTTGGCCAACGGGCAAGTCACGTGGCCTGTGTGCTGGAGGAGAATTAGCCTGATCATCGATGAAATTCACTCTGCCATGATGGTAGTCCTCTAGTATTCTCCTCTCAGTTGCCAGGATATTCAAGAGTCTGTCCAGTTTTTCATCCAGGGATTTGTTAGGTGGGGGGGGGGGGCGGCTGTTGCTGGTTCTGCTGCTCTGGTTGTTCGGGGACCTCGTGTCCAGTGCCGCCATTAGCTTCTGGCGTTTTCTTGGCCGTAGTCTTTTTAGGCTTCGGGCCGGGCTTCTTACGAGTATTTTTTAGTAGCTCTGGGGGTATAACGATCCATGCTCTGCATGTTCTAGTGCCTACACCAGCCATTCTTATGTTTTAAGTTGTTTCTTCTATTGAGTGTAGAATATGGACGGCAGTCTGATAATTTTCTATGCTGTTTCTTTGGCTGACCACGCTGAAGTGAGGTTGAGTGTCCGAGCGAGCAGGGCACCAGGAGCACTAACCCCTCCAGCCTCTGTCCAATGCGCCCTCATTCAGGAAAGGAGAGAACCATGGAAAACTGCATCCTACATCTGTTGCAATCATTGGGGATTAATTGTTGTCGCTAAAAGTAGAACCAGGTTTCCTCTCTATGATATATATATAATTATGCTCTGCCTCTAAACCAACTGTTCCATTCCTGATTGTTATATTAAGCGGTCCACTTTGACTATCTCCCTGTGTTGTCCTCAACGTTGGTTAGAATACAAGCCTCGCTGAAGCTCGGGTCTTCACTGTCCAGTTCTCCGTATTACACGATTTTATTTCATTTGCTTTTTAACCCGATGTGCATTGGAAAATCCGCCAGTGCATGCAAAAGTGTATCTGACCAGTCACAGACGTGCAATCCGCTCAGAAAAGCAGTTTTGCATCTGATTCTGCACCTTGCAACGTGCATCATATGATGCTCTTCATAATGCATATCAAAACTATGCATCAAAATCGGGTCTTAATACCTATGCTGCATGCAGTTAAATTATTTTAACAAGTGATAAACATACAAAGATTGGTATTAAAGCTGAATATTTCGGCTTGTATTGTATATGGTGAGTGAGTGTGAAATAGATATAAATGCAGCTTTTATAAAAGGTGAGGTGCAATGGGGAAAACTTCATGTAGTATACTATTCTTATTCAATAGGTCATGCAGGATAAATAGATCAATAGATAAAACGTATGATATAGCAATTCTAATTCCCACCCCGTCCTTCATGTTAAATTGAATACTTTAGAGTTGGCTATTTAGTAAGGTGCTTTCATTGTTATATGTAGACCTGGTATGTGTGCTTGTGCAGATACCATTGTTATATAGCTGATGTATATACGAAATTTGGTACATGTATTCATAAGACATAATGCACTATAGACACTCCAAAAATGAGAACATTCCTACAAAGAGATCTTGTGAATAAATCACTTTGAAAAATATCAATTTTGCGACTGGTGACTCACTATTCTGAAACACATCACATATTGTCGGGGGAAAAGGCTCAAATCGATAGCTATATATGCATCGGATATCATCTTTAGGTGATAATTAGAATAATACATAAACCAAAACCGACAAGTCATTGACACTGAACATTATTTTTTTTTTTTTTTACAACAATTTTTATTCAGCCTATCAACAAATCTGCCAGAACGGTTGACATCGAGAAATACATCCTGTTCTCTTCTTTTCCTCATCTATGCGTAGACACGACGACAGTGAACATGAAAATAGCACCAGTGGTTTGTTAACCATTATATACAAACATTAATCATGAGGTCACTTCTGTTAATTAGCAGATTACACATATTGTAGGCGACCTTGGAAGGCATGTTATACACCCCCTAACTAGGGATTAGGTCATTTTGAAGCCGGTTTATAAGGTTAGTTTGTTGGTGATTACCTATATTAAAGATACTACTCGTTTACTTAATTTTCTAAGTATTCAACTATAAATTCTTTCAACCTTCTCCAAGGAAGGGAGCTATGATTTTTTCCGTTAATCGTGGCCGCTCTTACTGTGACGTCACATCTAAAACTGAGATCGCGCATGAGAAGGCTCATAGAGAGCTCTCCTTTATGGAAGAGTTTTTGCCTGTGGATAAACGACTTAGTGTGGAGACACACCCAGTTAATAACCTTAACGTTCTCCTTGACCATTTCAAAGCCAAAGAGAATAGTTTTGGGGTCTACAGAAATAGCACCATTAACTTTCGTTATAACTTCCCTATCCCCAACATCTCTGTTAAGGTATCCGATATTATATATCCATGTAAATAATTCCTTCCATAACCTATTGGTTTTCGAACAAACCACCAGGAAATGGACAGGGTCATCAGTTTTCTTGCAGAAAGCGCACTTGGGGGAGTTCTTGACCCTAATATTCTTCAGGTAGAGGTTACAAGGAATGACCCTATGAAGCAGCTTGTACTGGAAGGACTGAAGTCTAGTTTCAGGAGAAGTCATATAGACTCGTCCGAAAGTTAACTTCCAGTCAATGTTGCTGAATTCCTCATCAGATAATTGGAGGAGCTCTTGCCACTCATTGAACCTTTCATAATTGACCTTCTTTTTGGCCACTAGGGCATTAATTATTGTTTTGGAGGAGCAATCTAGTATATTTATCAAGGCTTCCCCAATCTGCATACATATCTTCCCTGAGTCAGGCACATCTACCACGGCTCTCATTAGTCGGAGCCACGCACAAGGGATGGCCCTGGCTAAATCTAACCTCTCCCCAAAGTTAGTCCCTATCTTGTAGTACCCATTTAGCTCATTGGTAGACATCATTCTGCCATGTTCGTCTAATAGGTCCCCTACCACCTCGACCCCCTGGTCTTTCCAGCGAGGCCAGATCAACATTTTGTTTTTTTTCTTTATATTCCTATTGGACCACAGTCTCTCTTTCTTGACTTGGTCATACCCATCGGGGCTCCTGCTATAATAATACCTGTTCCTGATTAGGAACAACTCTTTATAAAAATCGTTTATATACATCTTGGGTTGGTATCTACATAAGAAAATGTCATCGATGTCCCTCCCAAGACATTCCTCGAGGACAGAGAAAGAGGAAGAAAACCTACCCCGCAGTATTCTCTGGACCCACTTGATCCTATTAGTCTCATTTATGTCCTCTATGAGTCTTAACCCCATTCCGCCCATGGCTATGCTCTGGGTTAAAAAGGGATAAGAGACCATACGCAGACCATTCTTCCATACGAAATCAAGTATAATCTTGTCTACTTTCTTCATAATGAGCTTACCAAGAGAGATACAGGACATTACGTGTTGTATAATCGGCGAGATAAATACATTCGAGACCAAGATCCTTCCTTTTAATGTTAGGAAACGATTTCTCCAGTCATGAGTGACTGCTACCATTTTTTCTATCGCCTGTTCTGCATTAACCTTTGCCATGAGCTTCTCATCCCTTGGGCTAAAGAGAGTGACACCCAGCACATTAATTGATCTGCCCCAATCTATCTCCAACAAGGTGGAGTCGGTTACCGAAGCATTTCCAACAGTACACCCTTTGGATTTCTTCGGATTTAAAGATAGGCCCGAAGCAGCCTCAAATTTATATAGAACATCAAAAGCAGACCGCAGCGAACGTTCATTCCTAAGCATGAGCGTCGTGTCGTCCGCGAATTGTACAATCTTTTCCTGATTTTCTTTAACCGTTATACCCTCAATGTCTGCATTATCTCTGATATTTTGGGCCAAAGTTTCGACCACCAGGGTGAAGTGGGTAGACGAAATAGGGTCACCTTGTTTCATCCCCCTCTCCACCCCGAACCAACCTGAAGAGAATCCGTTGTTACAGAACACTGCTTTGGAACAGACAATAGGGTTAGGATACAGTCAATAAAAACCTCCCCAACATTATGAGCTCTTAAGGCTCTGACCAGAAAGTCCCAATTAACAGAATCATATGCCTTAGAAAAATCTAAGGACACCATTAAACCGTTTTCTTTCTTAATTTCTAGCATAGTTATTACATCATCTATTTTACGCACCGCTGTGCCTATATAGCCCCCCTTGACGAACCCATGTTGGTTCTCGTTAATGATTCTAGGGTGAAGGGAAGAAAGCCTGTCTGGGAGAATTTTAGAAATTAACTTATAATCAACATTGAGCAATGTAATGGGTCTCCAGTTACGGATAAAATTAAGGTCAGCTCCCTTTTTGGGGATAACACTAATTAGACCCCTGCGCTGATTCTCAGTCATCTTTCCATCCTCAAAGCACTGAGCCATCATGTTCATGAAAAGCTCTTTAATTCTAGACCAGAAATGTTTATAAAACTCTACGGTGAAGCCGTCGCAGCCAGGGGACTTGCCCCCCTTCATACCCCTGAGAATCTTCTCCGCCTCCTCCACCGAGAAGGGTTTGCAGAGAAAGTTATTATCCTCCTCATCCAATCTATTAAGATTGTCCTGGTCAGTGAAAACACCAGAGGCTTCCCCACATGAGGGTCTGGCCTTGTACAAGTTAGAATAAAATGATTCACCTTCATCTAGGATTTTACCTTTGTCAGTCGACAATACTGTACTTTACATATTAACAGTAGCGCCATACCAAGAGCGGCGGAAAACGGCTGAACTATGAGCTAGGCGGGCAAATCACAGAAGCCTTATGTATTAACCATAGGCTTCTAACTTTCTGCTTTTTCTCTCAGAATTTGAGTTATTGCATGATACTGTAAGCTATCCAATATTATCAAATGACATGTTAAGATTGGTCATGCTTAACAAGATGACATGTTATCCGCTAGATTTTAGCATATAGCAACTTTCGTAACAGTGTATCAACAAAAACAAGCAAGCATAGGTGTACGGGCTGCAGGGGGTCAGCGGCCGTGTGCTCCTAGGCAGACACACAGCCCTGCACGTCCAGCGGTAGCCCGGGTGCGGTTCGGCCCGCATAGCTAGGTGAGTCAACTGGACTGCGCATGCGCAGAATGACAGAAGTTCATCCCGCAGTTACTGGTACGCACTGGAGACAGAATTCGTAAAGGGGGCTATTCACCATTAATACATAATTGAGAGATAATTTTCTAAGAAGTGTTATACTTCTCTAGCTCTCTAGTTTTCAGCTTCTCCCTCTCTTCTCCTCTCCCTCTCTCTCTCTGTCCCTTCCTCCCTCTCTCTCTCTCTGTCCCTCCCTGCCCTCCCTCTCTCTCTGTCCCTCCCTCCCTCTCTCTGTCCCTCCCTTCCCCTCTCTCTGTCCCTCCCTCCCCTCTCTGTCCCTCCCTCTCCCTCTCTGTCCCTCCCTCTCTGTCCCTCCCTCTCTGTCCCTCCCTCCCTCCTCTCTCGCTATCTCTCTCTCTCTGTCTCAGAGATGGAAAGAGACAGAGAGGGGGAGGGAGGGACAGATAGAGGGGGAGAGAGGGACAGAGAGAGAGGGGGAAGGAGGGACAGAGAGAGAGGTGGTGAAGGGGAGGGAGGGACAGAAATAATGAGGATTTAAAATTATTTTTAAAAAGAATTTATAAATTCATTGAGGAGTAATGTGTGGACGGGTACATTCTTTCTCTGAGAGAGAGAGAGACAGAGAGAGAGAGAGACAGAGAGAGAGAGAGAGAGAGAGAGAGAGAGAGAGACAAAACAAGTTTATAGGATGAATTGTCTTTCCTGCATAGATATTACGGTACATGCCATTTAAAATGTATCTAAAATAATAATTTAAGACCTTACTACCCCCGACGTAGGCACCCTGTGATTTTAGCCATTTGGGGCAGTCAAATTAATCTCCAAATTAAAAAAAAAAAACGTCCAGTAAATTGTCAGATTCCTTTAAGAAGTAGAAACACAACTGCCTCTACACTTGTATGTTTAAAAGAGAACCAATGTGACCGTACATCAACCGTGAACCGTGCATGTTGAAAATTCGCTACTTTTAAAAGGTTCTTTATTTACGCACTCGGGACTCGACTGCCAATTAATACTCTTGTGAGTCTTCTTTTGTCTCATTTCCCAGTTGGTTCATCGATATTCGGATATGAAGCCCTGATAAGGTGGCACATGTGTCGGTATCACCTGTAATTCAGCTCCATAGATACCCGCACGTCACTATTACAATGCCTATTGTCATAATGTCAGAATCTCCTTGATCAAATCGGTAATTTGCATAAGCCAATGTAACTGCAATCATGATCGCAACATAAAGCAGGTCAATATATAAATCAGCATATGATTGAAAACAAACACAATAACAGAAAGTAAAGAAGAGCGGAACATTTCTAAATTTGATATAAGGGTCCCAGATATATTCTCACAAAATGGGATCACCCCCTCCCCCCTTTTTTACACTTGATGCTGAGAGTGGTTACTATTTTGTTATATGTTATCAAAAATAATTCTATCGCATAGATCTGCTCAGGTTCTATCTTGCCATATAGTTTTCCATATTTTCTGTTAATATCTTAATATATTTTCATAAAAAACAGTCTCATTTTGTAGTTTTCACATATTATTTTTAGAGATAACCTAGAACCACCAATCTTATTAAAAAGCCTAATTATCTAGTACTAATTTAAACACTCAAAAGTATTTAAAACAGTTTATATTACATGGTGAAAAAGAGATGTTACTGAACTTACTTAAAAATAAAAATATATATAACTTTTGATTATGGTAGAAATTACAGTGTCTTTCCGTAGCCCAAATATGACAGGTCACTATATAAAAAGTAAAAAGTATTAACTGTTATATTATGCTATGGGCACAAACCTTGAACTATCCTTTGTTGAGAACAAAAAAAAATTGATGGAAAAATATAATACCCTTGATACAAGATGATGTGCAACAACTTGAAACCCTGATGTGGTAAAAAATATTTGTCTTTACCTTGCTAGAATAAATAGCTCCGCATTTTTTAACAAACAATAGAGCAGGTTTGATAAGAGTATTGAATTATCCCCCTGCACCTCTTCAACACACCTGAAAATTGTTTTATAATGTGTAATTGCGCTGAGGAGCTACAGCAATATATGCTCTGGCTATGGAAAGACAAGTGCTACGGAAAGACAAAGTTAGTTTAAGGTCATTTGCACTTTGCCAATGGATACTCATGGTGTGTACCAATGTTTGACACCCCCCCCCCCCCCCTTTTATTTAGTAAATGAAACTACCCATTTTAAAGATGTGGGTTTTAGTTATGGACTGCCTTTTGTTATGAGTTTGACGATGGAAAGACAATAATTGTGTTGATGCCATTACAAAGCACAAACTAGTATAGCCTATTATTAGGACTAAATTATGATATTCAATGATGGTAAATTGAAAAATAGTAATGAAAAGTACTCAGATAGTCTATAATTGCTTAGATGAGAAATTTAATCTTGTTATTTCCTTGATATCAGAGGCAATTTTGTCTTTCCGTAGCCTACATTCACAGGCTTACTGGTTCAATGTAATGGTTCTACCCCTTTTACTACATCCAGGTTTTAGCCCAGTATTGTTCTGTAAGAACATAGATAAGAATAGAGTTAAAGAGTGTTCAGTTACTCACCAGCGTATTTGAAAAGTAAGGGAATTAATTATTAGACAAAAAGGCTTTCATTAAATTAGCCTTCATTCTTTAACCATGAGATAGCATTATAAGTAAGGGTTTACCTCACAGTTTTTATTATTTTCATGGAGCCTGATCTGTTTTCTATTACATTATATCAGAATATGGTTAAATCAGATCCATAACTAACTTGAATATGACAAAACAGCAGAATTGGGGATGGTGGCGATGTAAAGTCCAAAAAAATGGGGTATCAAATGTGAGAGGCTCTCACATGAAGAATATTCCATATATCACGTGGCAAAATTCTGGTTGTGATGTACTAAAGGAAATTGTTCTAGAACTAATATGAAAAATTCATTCTCTTGGAGGGGGTGGGGCGATCCCATTTTGTGAGAATGGGTCATTATATATATAATATATGCGCCATCATGAAGGATCATTTCATTAGCATGCACCGTTGTTCGTTTCTTATTGGTCGATTGATATAGAGTGGGATTGTAGGTGCTGATTGCGAGCTCAGTAAAAGAGTAAATTTTCTTTCTGCAACATATCGATATACATCCGCCACCATGAATCCCGAACGATGGGATAATTGCTGTGATATAGAACAGAAGGCACTCCCTGGCGTATATAGGCTAGGATTCAGTGAGTGAGAGCCTTGCCTCATGTTCATAATAGGCTGGATCTACCACAGTTTTCGGGTCAACTGCACACAGCTAAGAAGTAGCAGTAGTTGCGTGTGTACTGTTAGCTTTTCATTGGGTGCACAGCAATTTTGACTTTCAGAGAGCGGCTTTCAATCTAAAAAAAACTGTGGTGTAGAGGGGTCTAATGGCCAAGGTATGGGATATTGGTTCAATATCCCTTTTGTTTTATCATGTATGAAAATATTATCAACAGCGAGGTCATGGCTATGAGAGTCTGAGAGTCATGTGCACCCAACATGACCTAGCTTCATGAGGGCACTAATGTATATATATTGGCCACGAACACGGCAGTAGATTGATAGTCCGGAGCAAGAGGAGAGTAGACAACGGGTAGTTATCAGATATTTTGTTCGACAGGTGAATCAATTACAACACCAAGAGAATTCGGCGAGAGATATCCATTTTTATGGAACGATGATTCCTATAATTATCAATACTACAGGGATATTAGTAGGCCTATAGGTTATCGCAGTGTAAAGTATTTTTATGTATACTAAGAGCCTAGTCCACTAAGCCGATTCTAATGCGATTCTCACAGAATCTAGTGGAAAAGAGTCGGCTTAGTGGACTAGGCCCTTTACTTGGTGATATCATAATGTTGAAGCCTTTGGAACAGGACCCAACATATCCAAGAACTACGATATTGGGATAATAGAGTCGACATTGATGTTGAAGGTATCTCCTTATAGGTGATTCCTCCAGTTCCCCCAAGGGAGGCACATAGGACTATCAGTATGCTATTGTCGGTAATAGAGAAAGGGATCTATGTATAGGATCTGGGGATATCATTCCCGTGGGCCATGATCCTTGGTAGCGTCGGGTCTCATTTGTATGAATGTCCAGGTTTATTATCCATCACAGTATCCACATGACCAATAAATCCTGGGTGACCCGTAGACTTGTCAGGCAGAGGCTCGCCACTACGCCTCTTGACTTGAGGAAGACACTGGGAGCATTAACACAGTTACATTTTTGTCAGTGCGCCGGAGCTAACGAAGGAATCCAATTACTCCATTAAACTGTGCTGGTGTACTGCTTGCAAATATTCCTCATTGCTCCCCTTATTGAGTGAAATAATATAATAGAGACATATTCCCAAGTTGGTAGTAAGAAATAATGAAATCGGACAAGCTGTATCTTGCTTGATAAACTAAGAAACTTTATGGAGAATCTAATACAATTTCCATACAATATTTTGAATTGATGGTTTTGTTAACATAGAAAAAGGCCGGAGATTTTGGAGAGATTTTAAAGAAAAGAGTATTGCCCGTAGAATCAATTGTATTGATTTAAGCCTCGATAGTAAGAAGGTCGTGGCCGCATAGACTGATAATCTCTAACGCAGAAAGAGGGCAATGTGCTTACAACCACCACGATTATTGACGTCAGACAGGTAGTGTTCGGCAAAGGAAGTGAGGTGCGGGAGAGAAGGAGGTAGGTTGGCGGGTGGGTGCATGGGTGGGGGCCAATCTAGGTGTCCCGGATCATCTAGGATTTTATTTGACGGAAGAGAGACAAGGGGGTGGTGGGATTGTTCTAAAGAGAAAGTGGGAGAAACAGGAGGTGGTTTGATACCGTTTGTCAGTTTTACTATGGGAGTGGTGATCACTGCGGCCTGAGTGCTCATTTATTGTAAATGGACAGCAAATGGGAAGGGTAGACCAGAATACTGGCAGGATCGAAAAGCTAGACGAAAAGCTAGACCCACTAGACGTACTTGGATTCTGTAGTGTACTCTTCTGGAGCAAGAAACCCCCCCCCCCCCCCCCCACACACACACTCAGAGTACATAGTGACGAACAATAGTCTGTTTATCTCCTGGGTTTAGATGTGGGGAACTAGTGTTATTTATACAACTTCTATCTTCAACAGTTATCGGCTGACATTGTAAATGACATTCATTCCAACATGGAATCTGACTCTTCATTCTGATGGAAATAATATTAATATATACCAATCATTGTTGATGATACTGCTGTTAATAAAAGATAACATATCATATCCACAGACATTTGAAACCATACTTGCCTTACTGCACGAAACAGGGTTCACCGTAGATAGATATTGTGCTGCATATACCCGAGATATATGGAAGTAAATATGAGGGCTAGTCTAAATATATGACTAATCTCCAGAAAGCTGAATATCCAATGCAAATCTCAGTATGACACATACACTGTAAATACCATACCTTTGGAGGATCTTTGATGATTGGCGTCGGTGTCGATTACAGCACTTCACCAACGGACCAGAAGTACTTATTGCATTGCCTCGATCAGTTCTCGGTCTATATCGGCCACTTGTTTATCTGCGCCAAGCAACAAAGGTAATTGCAATATACAACAATCTCAAAGAAAGCTCTTTTTAATAATGACCAGAATTATCACCCTGAGCCTCTTAATGAGTAAGCAAATGTCTCAGTACTGCGAGATTGGTACATAAGTAAAGTATTGAAAAAAATGTGGCCAACGAGTATGATATAGCAAACTGAGATGTTATTATTATTATTATTATTATTCAACGGAGCCTAAAGGTTCCTTTGTTTAAGAAAAACACATGTTCATAAAAGACAGTTACATTTGTTGTTATGATAGAAGAGATAGAGGGATAATTAATAATAATAATTTTATCATGATTCATGATTGAATGACTGGTCAAGATGACCAGTATATATAAATATGGAATTCATTGATGTGAGTTTGGTATGAACGACTGAGATTCAAGACAGGGGTGAGTGAGTGTAAATGGGGTTATATCAACCTGATCCGTCATACTCTATACCACTGACGTTGGACAATTTATTCTTCCCCAACTTACCTTCATCGGAGATTCATCAGGTACACGGGGCATGTAGTTGATGAATGGTCTCAACACTCCGGTACGGATACGTCTTCGTTTGGGTGATAACAAAACCTATAGGTTTGGATTTGCAGGATGAATTTCCTTAAATAGTTAAACACTGAGCCTACCCTGCAGCGAGAAGAAAAAGAAGGCATCGACCCGTTCCTGCTGCCAATCCGAGACCTTTAATGGCAGCGAATGAGTAGAATAAATTTTGTCCCAGAGGGTTGTTTTCAGATTTTAACCACGTCTTTTCTCAGTTGCCTTCAGCGCTAATCATTTGACGTGTCCGGTTGAAAAGTTGCCTCACAAAATTCAGACCGAACAATAAAAACGTGTCTGCATGCTTCGTTACCGGTTTAGAGTTATGATATGAATGATAGATATGAATGAAATAGGATATATACTCTCCGTGAAACCTTCTCAATCCTCTGAATTCCTATGATAGTACTTTAGTGCATTTAACACCCTGTTAACGCCTATTTACACAGGTTACGAAAATATTACCCTAAAATCGAAAGCAGAAACTGGTACATAATTTCATTTGGCAAATCTTTCTGGTATGTGATATGAATTCGAATTCATTCCGAGGGGAATTCTATAGAATTCTCATGGATGTTATTGTGTGTTCCAAGCTGCCCAGAATGTTTATGCTCCCTATAGGGTGTTGATCAAAATCGTCCTCCGCATATATATGCGGAGGACGATTTTGATCAACACTATGAGCCCAAGGACATAGGAGGGTTGTTGAGCTCGCGGTTTCAATATTCTATATCCATCTATTACAGGCGAAAATAGATTTAATCATCACTTTCAACCATCCATGTATGACAAACAATCTCTTAGTCAACAGTTCAATCAAGAATGATGCATATATTGGGATACTGATAAATTGACTCAGGCTTCTTTTATCTTTGAATTAGATCTGTTCAACCATCTTTTCAATATAGGTCTAGATCCAGTAAATGAAAGCTAAGTGATCATGAAAGATGATTCATATTTTTTTCGTCTAAACTTTAGTAAAGGCAGATGGATGATATTAATTTCCCCTGGCACTGCTAGCAGTTGAACAATGTGGTAAACACATGGCTAATCCTATCATCATGCATATTTCACAGAGCTTTCATGACATCAAAAGATTCTGCTGAGAATGACGTTGATAATGTGATGCAATAATGGGGAATCTTAGGGCAATGTGTGTAATCTAAACTATGCAGTGAGATCCTTCCTTTTTTTTGTCCTGACTATTCGTTATTCGCGTTGGTTTTTGTTTTCTTAGAACTACGTCGCCCAATCGATAAGAAGCAGCCATAAATAGCACAGTCGTGCGCTATCTTGCTCGTAATGAAATGATTAATTAGAAGAGATCGGGTGGAATGTATACGTTCAAATCAAACGTGTCAAAGAAATCGCCGTTTTCATGAAATATTTAGAATCCCATCAATTGTTTGAGCAACAATTTTTGTCACACTTCGATCACGAGTTGTCCAGCTATGAGGTCCCTCGACGCTTTTATAGAGACGAAAAAATGTCCAATAGCATCTTGGCCAGTGTGTAAGATGAGCTTGTTATTGCCCCCCGGCGGACATATTGCCGGGCATAAAATTCAAGTGTTTTTTCCCAGGTCCATCATGACACTCCCGCTCGCTTGTCGCCGTAGATTTCTAGACAAAACACAATATATCATATTTCTTGACAATCTAATTCTAGTCGTGCTGGAAATTTTCTCACCAGCTATAACTGGATTAGCTTTTCGCCATTTGTAATCTGGGCAGACTGACATAAATATTAGTTGGGAAAGTATTTGAATCGAACCCATGCAAGTAATCGATCATGAAAGGTCTTCAGTCTCGTCCTTCTTTCTTAGCCTGCAACCTTTATGTCCTAGAGCTGCAGGCTCTATCCCCCAATTCAGTTGAAGTATATAATTGATTTTGCCCGTCATATTTATACGGTTTTATCAATGGCGGACTTTAGTGAGTTTTTAGCCACATTACCACCAGGTGTCTATGTGTGGCACCGGCCCTAGGAGCCTCAGAGGTCAGCAGGGTTTATGCACATAATATGCCTATGTACGGATATGTATGTTACATAGTTGGGATTTACTTTACCATATCAATGACGAATAATTAATGCCCTGCTTTATTTTGTAGTTGAGTGTGTCTGACATACGTTGGCAAATTTGAGGAGAACTTTATACAGTTTTTCAATACTTTATAAGCTCCTAGCCTAAGGCATACGCACAGTATAACATGAGAAACACCAGTGCTACACTTTTCAATTCAATTATACAGCAGTTGATTTTGTTATGATGCTATGTACACCGGGGGATTCACTGGGTGGAGCTACAGTCAGACAGGCTGGGGCTGTGAGAGCTATTCCTGGAATACAGTTACACTCTACTCCACACCTTCAACCTACACAGATCGTTGCCTCAGTACTTATCATTTATATCTTTAATTTAGTATATACTAGGACACACCCCAGTATATCATTGGTGGAGAATCCCTAAAAGATCAGGAGGTACAAAATTAATTTCAAATTAGCTAAGAAATTCGGAGTTTGGAGCTAACATCTAGAAGGACGCTGCCATGGATACAAAGGCCTAGGCTAGGGATGGGGGCCAGCAGGCCCTAGCTCCTGCATCATCTCCTCTCTACTCATGCTCCTACAGGCTTACTGGGACATAGGAGCATGGGTAATCTATAAATGGAATATATAGGCCTAATACTTTTTGCATGAGTGCCAGGAACAGAGGATTAGTTCATGACAATATACAACTATATAAACAGATTTTATTTTGTGATCTGTTGACAGAGAAATAGCTCCATTTCTCTCCTAACTAGAACTAAGTCTGGAGCGCTGGAGAGGTTGAAACGACTCCCCCAACTCTCTCTCTCAGTACATAATTCAAGGACCTATGAAAGGCTGAAGTTATTGCGAGGTGTTTGGTCAATATTGGATTTTGGTTAAATGACTCTTTCTGCATTAATGCATAAACTATATGAAACATTAAGAGCACATTTTGCATTAGAGAGGGATGGGAGTGCGTGCAGTAGTGACTTGTAATAGTGTATCATTTCACCTCTGGAATGGAGTGCCCATAAACTTTGTATAGGTTTGTTATATGCGAGCAAGCAGGAAGAAATATGTTTCATTCTTCCCTAGGGAAGAAACAGATGACCCAGTTATCTTTTCTGCGATGTTATTGGTTACAAAGCAAATAGAACTGTATGACGCAACTGTCTGCATTCTGATTGGCTACTGTAAAAGTAGTCCTGCGTCCAAACAGCACAACAAACACAGCACAACAACAATGGCTGCTGTAGCAGATGAGGAAGATATTTGTTTCGATATTTTGAGTACTTTTTTTCTGGATGAAGACGAATTTGCATTAGTGGAAGATCCACAGAAGGAGGAAGATCCTGGGGACGATCGTGTACAAGCTGCTGGCAGTGTAGGGCCCACTGAAATTGAATTGAAGACACTCATGAAAAGTGGTTGGGAATTACGGCAATACATAAAAGAGCAACGAAACAAGAACACAAACAAGAAAACAGACCAGGTAAATATATAATTAAAGCAATCAGGAAAAACTATTTCACGAGCCGTTTGTTGCAGTTTCTACATGATATATTTACATTTTAAAAATAGTGAGATGTGAAAAACCTTGTTTCAATAATTATCGACGTACTAGAACTAACAGAAATACTATAAATAACTAGTGATCTTAATTCAGCAGCAGTGACAAATATTAGTGATATAACTCCACAACTAATTATAATATATTATCTTTTTAATGAAACAGATTATTACCAAGTTCAAGGACTGGCTGAGAAACAGGGAAAAAAATTACACAGAACCCAAAAGACATGGAGCCAACAACAATTAACAACATGATAGGCAACTATCTATTGATTGTAAAGAAAATTGACGGGTCAGATTATGAACCAGATACACTTACATCCATTCATCGAGGCATTGAGAGGTAAATAATGAAAATATTTTTTTGTTTTCTGAGTTAAATAAATCGCCATTTCAATTTCTACATATATCCATATTGATAATCGAAAAGTATACATTTTTAAAAGGGTACCTTACCTTCTTCATTTAGATATCTGAAAGATTCCGGGTATGGCAAAAATATCATCACCAGTGAACATTTTGCATCATCGAGAGTCCTGAATGGAAAAAGAAAGGAATTAAACGCAAAAGGACTGGGTAACAAACCCCATCGAGCTGACGCTATTACTGATGAAATGTTCGATTTATTCTGGCAACAGAATTTGTTTGGCGATGATAATGCTAAAAATCTATAGGATACATTATTTTACTCCTTGACTCACAAAGCCAAGCATGATATATATAAGTTAGCCATCCTTCCAAATATTGCTTATTGTGATTTTATTTATGATTCTGCCCCGAAAGCCATGCTACAAAAACTTCAGTCCCAACAAAATTTAGCTTTAAGGATAATTTTTAATAAATCCAAATACAACAATGTGGATCGTGAGCATGAGTCCCTAAATATTTGGCCCCTACAAACACGAAGGGATAAACATATATTAGATATTGCTTTTTACTTGTCCCAAAATAAAAATAATATTGATATAAGAGACCTGCCAACTAGAAGCCATGCAAATGGAAAAAGAAACATGACAGTCTTAACCACCAAGTTGTCTAAGGTCACTGACTCTATTACATATGAATCTAGAATACGGTGGAATGAGCTGAAACCAGCAGCGCACAAAATAGAGGACAGTTCCTCATTTAGGAAGTATACACAACAGCTTCTTGCGCCTTTCTGATCTTAGTACTGTTATAACATTATAATATTATCACCCTTTAGAGTGTGAAATATTTCTGCTCACACTGAAATACGACTGTTTATACTTATACTCATCACTAGTGTCTGAATTAGCATACACCGATTAAGTGTGCCTTCTCTCTCATATCAACTTATCAATCTACTGTGATACTTTATTTCTTCTCTGTAGAATGTTACTGCTCCTGCCTAAAAGATTTGTGTTCCTACTTGTCACCGCTGCCAAATTCTAACTGTAATCAACTATGTCGCTGTCGCCTCTTAGTCCGCAGTCAGTATAACTTGTATTAGTGCTCCATGCTGGACATAACTGAGGAATTGTGTGTTACACTGTACCCTTTAATATTGATGTATAACGATGTATAAAAATGATTTAGATTGTTATTAGCTAGGACCCTCATCTACTATTTTCAGATGTAAATATTCATCTCATTCAAAGCTGACATGTTATTATTATTAAGTTGTTATGAAGCCCTATAAAGGGATCTTCACGTTATTGTTGTAACAAAAAATTCAAGAAAGAGACGTTGGCAGTCATCGGAAGAACTGGCATGTCTCGGTGTCAGAATTGACCGACCTATTGTGAACAAAGTCATGCAATAAAGAATTCTGAATTTAAATTTGAATTTGAATTTACTATCTCAATTCTGGATTTGGAAGCAGAGGTTCGCATGAGGCAAGACAACTGACCTGCAAAAGAAATGCTCTCTGCCGATAGCCCCTTCTACTCAGGAGTTAAACCGGGAATGTTACTTCCAAATGATGTTTGGTATAGGAATCAGGCCATGGGTAAGAATACCCTTTGTAAGATTATGCATTTTCCCTAGGCCTGGAGACATTGTTTGGGTCGATTGGAAGCCGGGAAATAGCATTTTCACACGATCAGCGGGCAGTCGGTATCCTAGTTTGTAGTGACGAAAATATGTGGGCGTGGTCGAAATCTTAAGCCGTATCAGTGAGGACCCTGATGCCTGTTGGGACTTGATATTGGAGCAAATAAATCTGTACATGGACCGAATGTGCCCCATGAAATACTTCAAAAACATTTGAAAAAAACCTGAATGGCTTACCAAAGAAATTACCTCTCTTATGAACGAAAGAGACAAGAAGTTCAGATTGGCAAGAGCAAAAAATGATAGAGATCTACTGATCGAAGCTAAACACCTGAAAAACAAAGTTAATAATATGTGCAGAAAAAGAAAAAATACTATTCTGTCTGACAAATTGAATTCTTGTGTGAAGGACCCCCGGGCTCTCTGGGGCTCAATACAGTCAATTATAAGTCCTGAGAAAATTAAGAGCAATAGTAATATAGAATGTAATGAGAGCCATGTCTAGGAGGCTGTATATGTTGTACGATGCCAACAAGTTTTTACCGACCTGAGTATCTCTTGAGAGGCCGCTAGGCCTCAAGAGAGATACTCAGGTCGGTAAAAATGAGTGGGCATCATATACAGTCTCCTAGACACTGCTCGAGTTACATTCTATTTTTATATCATAATCTAATGTTTAGAAAAGAAGTCAGAAACAAATTCTTTATTTACCTAGTTCGTACAACGATCCGCCATATTGAGTGACAACTCTCGAAGAGACGTATGAATGGGCATGACGTCACATGCAGCGCAACGTCGCGGTTCATTTTTTACTAGGGGGAGTCATGGAAAATCAATGCCCGTGTTTTAAGGCGTAAATTACGCGATCCACCTTGTGCGAAGAAGGTATTTAGAGATAAGATGTGTTTAATGAATAAATATAAATCATTTAAGTATTATTTCACCATAGAATATTAACAAAATTTACTGTTGTCTCAGATCAAAATTTCACCTGGTTCTCCCCTAGCTAGTACAGTCCACTTGGCATTGACCAATAGAAAGCCTCTAAATGAATACGCCTAAATTCACGCGTGGTTTCTCTGTGACGTTATACAATGGTCGGATTTCACTCTGTTCCAGGGTGTACAACCCCCGATCATAATATAATCATATTTATCTCTCAGATAAGGATGGAAACAAGATCGCTCAGGGTAAAATCGCAGACGAGTTTAATAGCTTCTTCACAAATGTTGGACCATCTCTTGCGAAAATGATTCCTGAGCCTTCCTCCTTCGAAACTGAGGAACTCCTAAATATCTCGGAAAAACAAGGTAACAAAAATAACGATTTAACTGATTCGAAAAATCTGAATCTAAGGGGAGTCTCCCCCAAAGAAGTAATGGAGGATGTAGACTGTATTGATCCACACAAGAGCTCTGGAATCCCAAATATCTCAGGGAAGATACTATCTCAGGGAAGATACTAAAAAATTGTCTCAGAGCCCTCATGTTTCAG
Source organism: Sthenelais limicola (assembly GCA_942159475.1). Lineage (NCBI taxonomy): Eukaryota > Metazoa > Annelida > Polychaeta > Phyllodocida > Sigalionidae > Sthenelais > Sthenelais limicola. Next base: position 105,201,907 of record OW804096.1, on the reverse strand, counting down.
TTTACTCATGTTATAAATCAATCAATCACCTCTGCTGTTGTCCCTGAATTATTCAAGACAGCAGTCGTTACTCCTCTGTTTAAGAGTGGCTCCCAAAAATCAACCAATAACTATCGACCTATTTCTGGAATCTCAATGCCAGCTAAAATTCTTGAAAAACTAATTCAGAAACAACTTTCAGTTCATATCGAAACAAACAAGCTTTATTTTGACAAGCAGTATGGCTCCAGAAAAGGTCGATCAGTAACCCATGCTCACATAGATGTTCTACAAGAAGTTTATGAGAACATCAATGAATCAAAATCATGTGTGGCAGTCTTCTTGGATTTCAAGAAGGCTTTTGACACCATCTACCATAAAAAATTATTGTCAAAACTAGAAAATTATGGCGTTAAGGGACATTCCAACAAATGATTCAGGAACTACCTTGAAAACAGAAAGCAAACTGTAAGAGTTAATGGTCTTATTTCCTCCCAAGAAACAATAACTTTTGGCGTTCCTCAAGGAACCATTTTAGGACCCATCCTCTTCTCAATTTATATAAAAACGATTTAAATAAAATAGTGGAAAATTCTATCATCCAACATTATGCGGATGATACTGTCCTTCTCTATGGTAACAAAGACCAGGACAAATTGACAAATCAATTACAACAAAACCTAAATTGCATCCACTCATGGTGTAAAGTAAACAAAATTTCTATGAATGTTAACAAGACCCAATACATCAAATTCAATATTGGGCGCCAAAAATCGAAAACAACAGCTACAAAAAAATTGGTTTTAGGAAACGAGACCTTAACTCAGGTACAACAATACAAGTACTTAGGTTCCCGATGTGCATGATTGCATTTCTTACCTAGTTTTTACCTGGAACTTTTGACCTGATACTGACCTGGTGCTTTACTATAGTGGAAATCGTAAACAGTTGTGAGGCTCAAACTTGATTTCATAATGCTCTATGGACCCGATTTATAAATGCACTTCTAATGCTCTCATTGATGCACTATTGGCCAGGTGTATTTAAAGCAGTTCTCATGCTCTCAATAATACACTATTGACCAGGTTAAAAAACACACTTATGATGCACTCAGTGAGACACTTCTATTGAGGGTTATATTTTTGTTCATGGGAAGATTTGAAAGATCTATATTCCCAAATGTTTTCAAAGAGAGTTTAGCACATTAACTTCTCTTTACTGCCATCTTTTTATTTCCATCAATTCTGCCATTCTAAGCCATGCAGTACAGAGCGTGGCAGGACAACATTCAAGTGATTGTTTCAGTTGTGTGGTGACTGTGTCCCAACCAAGCCACTAGGGACAATCTATATGTACAATTATTAGGGTGTTTTGAATGACAACGTTTTTCAGCATCAAACAGATAAATTATACAAATTCACTATGAAAGGATATCACTTATAATGTCCCTAACTCCATGATGCGGAATATTTATAGGGTATAAATGCCACAAAAATGTTATAGCAGCACCTCCAATGTTAAAATAATTTGTAAATACAATCCAGTCACTTTCCCCGCCACCTGGTGAGAACAACGCCGCCACCTAGTGAAAACAACTGGCACAATGTCACTATGTATCCTACCATTATAAACCTTGATGACATGATGTACTGTAGATATATATATGTCAAAGTCTTAAATAAGGGAAGGAAAAGGAATATTTTTATGCCTGAATGTGCAACAAAAGGCTCTGGCAAACACAAAAACTTGGAAGGATTTGATAGGTTGAATGATGAGTAGGAATAGTATAGATAAAAAAGAAGATATAGAAATCCTATTTCCGAAAGGATAAGGCATTTATATGAAAATAGAAATGAAATTATTACATACAAACCACTCACAGGGGGGGCCTAATATTGTGCGTTTTCACTAGCCTGATATGTAAACTTGCAGAGGATTATTCTGCTTATATTAACCTTTTATCAATAAAAAATATACCCCTGTTATGGCGACATATAATTCTTGCAAAAAACGTGTCTTTATTTTTCATAGCATTCTGACGGCAAGGACAATATAGTAAATGCTTTTAACTTTAATTAAATATGAATTGTATATGTCTCCGATGGTTTGATCATAGGTCATTTGGGGGATGGGTGTGGAGACCACCCTAAAATGCTATGTCCGTAGGACGATTTATATATATTGTCCATCGATATAATGTCACAATACTACACAATGGTCTTTATACAGGCAGCATTTGATTTCAGGAGGCCATTTTTTAAGAAAAAATAAAATTCATTGAATCTCTACGATCTTTGGTGTACCTGTTGAAGGGAATATCAGTATAATGCAGGTGAAGTTTGGAAAGGCTGGGGCAAATATTTCAATTCCTAAACCTATAATTTAGATACCTCTATTTTCCCTATTATTTTGCCTTATTTTGGCCTTATTAAACCCGATTTAACAAATGATTTAGATTTCAGGGATTTCATGGGCTAGTTAGTAACTTTTGTATCTTACCAAAATATGTCCATCTTTCGTCCACACATACTAAATACAATTTAATATTAATGTTTTGTCTTGGGGTATTTCATTATTTTGAATCTAATAGATGACATAACGTGACACAGATATTCCAAAATGATATTTTCCATGTGTAGATCAGTTTAAATTAGATATTATATATATAAATGTTGTGTTTTTTCATAATACTGAAATCATTTTCTTCAGCAGAAGTAATATATTTTCTAAATGTGCCTGTGTATTGTATTCCAATTCCATAATTATTAATTATTTCCTAGCCTGAAAAAGTACTTTTATAGCTATAGCGGTGGATATTCTGGCATAAGAACTTTGAAAGTATGGTTCCCACGGCCTCATTTTTGCCTAGGAACTCGAATGAAATGGTTATAATCATGTGTGATCATACCAAATACAGGTTGTAGAGACCCTAGGCTAAAAAACCAAATGATACCCGATTGGGAGAATTACTCACCTATGCTTCAAATTTATTTATATATATTCATAATAAATATGTAAATTAATTGCATTCATATCAATGTATTCGTATGATTATATAAAATGATCCTCCTTGTATTATCATAGGACTGGTAGGGGCTTGAAGGCGGGACATAAATACTAACTTTTTAAGCATGTCACAATACGACACAGCCCTCCAGGATCTATCACTAAATAAGGAATTATAAAAGGGATCGTTTAGAACTATAAAAGGGATTGTTTAGTTTAGTGGAGAGGGGTTTCCATGAATGGGTGGCAGAGACTGAGTGTAATTTTCAGAGAATGTAGTGTCAGATATGTGCGACAGTAGGTGTGAATGCCATGCAGGTGAGTGACCAGTGGCAGGTATTAAGGCCTGTTGTAGCTTCACTGTGTTGTATAATCCTATTGTAGTTGTGGGCACGGATTTGGTTTTAACTATTATTTGTGAAGTGTTAAGAATGTTTAGGTTCTACAGATGGATATATGATATTTTCAAATAAATACAATATGCTCCATGGACCCTATATATATGGTTCTGATGCTCCCAGCAATGTGCTACTGACCAGGTGTAAAAGACACAGTTATAATGCACTCATCAGGATGCTCTATTGAAATGTGCGTCAATACATGTGTCAATGTGTCAACATGCTCTTCTGAGATGTAAAACAGGCCTATGCATGAACATTTACCTGCATATATAAATGACTAATTCTACAAACTAATTTGTGAGGACAAAACTATGTAAAATATAATAGCAAAGTATACAAGATTATGAAGCCACACCAGGCTGCAGTACCTGACACTGCTCACTCACCTAGCATTCACACTCACTGTTGCACTCCACTCTCTGACACCCACACTCAGTCTGTAACACTACCTCCATATTAGCCAAATAATCATCACTTCTCAACTTCTCCCACTGATTTAATTCATCCTTTTATATTTGCCAAAATATATTTCATCTGAAATTAAATGACTACTCCCTCCACTCAAACATCGCCACTCATTATAAATATTTATTAATTTATAACTATGCTGAATATATGCGTAACGGTTACGCGCGGCGGTAACGCATGCCTGCTACTAGTGAGATCAGAATGAGGCATATGGTTAAATTCCTCATTTCCTCAGCTTTCTGTAGGTATAAAGTTTGTGTATGTTAACCAAGTCTCCGAGATATAACAGTACATTAGAGACATATGGGCAGGGCTCCCGAAAATGTCCACTTTCAAAAAAATAAAGTCAAAATTTTCTTTTCTTTTAATTTATCTGAGCCTTCTCCTGATTATAGCCAATGGTACAAGCTTAAACATACTAAAATTATAAATTTTTCTTCTACCACTATTGCTTCACTGTCAATTCTATTCCAAAGTGTTCCCTGCTAACCAATGTAAAACTAAATATCTCATGTTTTCTGCTTTTTCTCAGAATTTGGAGGGTTTTTCTCCCCACTTCTACCTATTTTTATCATTATCTCCTTAAAAAGCATGAATCTATTGACCCAAGGAAGAAGACTATGCTATTCTAGTCCCCGAACACAACACATGTCAATTTTTATGGAATTTAACTGTTATTTCTGCTTTCAAACTAGATATATCGAATTAACTTGATAAAACCCAAGCCTATATTCATATATTTTTACGATTTTATAATAAATATTCTATTTTCTGGGTTGTCCCCGAACACAACAGACACACAAATGCCATAATTTTCTAGCTTTATTGCAACACTTTAGGACTTTAGATACTGTTACCATTGCACCACTTGTCCTCACCAGGTGGCATACTTGTTTGCACCAGGTGGGGTCAGCGAGTCAGCTAGTTGCATTTACAATTTCCTTGGCAAAGAAAATGCTGTTAATACACATACTATGTTGCATTTACACACTAAAGATATTCCCTGTTATCTACTTAGAAATATTACAAGTAATATCCTACAATAGTTCCTTTATGCAATTTAACTCTTTGATTTTAAAAAGGTCAGAATCAAAACCCCCCCTATAACTGTATACAGAAATGGTATGGGTACTCCAAGCTCCTGTAGGCTGTTGCACAAACGCTATCTGTGGGTGGCTTAACCTGCCATGGCGGTGAATGATGGCAATGGAAGAGATGCAAAATGGAGGTAATGTATATAGCAGAAGGATGTAATAATTAGCTCCCCTTCTGAATATTTTTTTTGTCTTTTGTAAAAGATTTTATTCATAGTTGGTAAGTAGATCCCCATTACAAGTATATGGGATATATTGAGAATTAATCAAATTGTTATTTAGGAACTACACATTGACACCAAGTTGGCAGTTGAAACTTGGAGCAGCAATAAAAGTGCTGCACGGAATGCATAAAAAACTGCATAATTATACCTGGTTCTGAGAGCATTTTTGAGAGTATCAAAACTGCATTCATAAATCGGGTCCATAGAGCATTAAAAAATCAAGTTTGAGCCTCACAACTGTTTACGATTTGCACTAGTAAAGCACCAGGTCAGAATCAGGTGTAAATGTCCAGGTAAAAATCATGTTACAACTGCTCTATTGCACATCGGGTTCCAGAAACAAGTGATTCGTACATTGTACCTAATGTGTTCCTGGAAATATTTCACTCAAAAAGTATTTTTTTTTTCCCTACACCGGGTCTTTATTCCACCATAAACATGACATTTTAAATTTTCATTGTGAATTACCTCTAAACAAAAGTCTGCTAATTACAGCATATTACAGCTCATGGGCTTAAATCCACTATGACAGCTTTAATCATTTATAGGGAATTGAATCTCTCTTCTGTGCAAGATATTTAAAAGGGAGCTATCGTATAGGCTAGCCTTTTTTTTGTTTTATCCAATCAAGCAAACATCATCTTCTTTTTGTTAAAACAAATCGATTCTCAGAACTGCTATATTCATCATTTTCACATGACTAGTCTCTAATCATATTCAAAATATATCATACCAATGTTATCAAATTCAACGAACTACATTATTTAATATACTGGCAATACATTCAAGTCCATGTCATTGACATTTGATAAACAATCTAGTATACACAAATATTTCAGCTCAAATCATCAAATTAAAATAGCAATAAACATTAGCATCTGCCATCTTCGAAAGTCCTGGTTCACCCCATCTCGTCCCCTTTCCACCAAGTGCATAAGTCCCTTTTAAACCAAATAGGCTTTTGCACCTTTCCTTCTTGTTCTTTGAGGAGATTCTCTCTTCTCACCCAGTCCCAGACATTTTTCATTCCTTTGCTTGTACCAGAAACATATTTCATGTCAGTTGGGGCATCTATCATATCGTCCAAGAGATTTACTGAGATATTAATCAGGGCTGCTTCATTGTCACCATCAAGGATGCGGTACCTTTCCAATGCTTTCACTTGTTTGGCTAAGGGTTCTTTAGCATTTTCATCACTTATCTTGATCCTGGGAAGCTTGATCTCTTCGATTTCGTTAGGCTTATCCTCATCTTCTCTCTTTATTTCATCCAAATTCCTGACGTTGACATTTTCAATTTGAGATGAGTATGCGATAGTTGTTGACTCAATTTTGGATGTTGAGTCCTCCAGCTGTTTCGAGATACTGTCATATTGCTTAGATATTTCTATCAACATAGCCATAACTTCTGCATTTGAAATGGTTTCTGCCATTTCGTTATCAGACATATACTTTCGTTAGATGACAACAATCTGAACCGGATGTTTATGTTCTCCAGTCCCTCTTTCCGTTTGGTCATGAACATGCGCAGATGGCTTGTACATATAGGGAGAATTTGGTACCAGCAAAATTAAGTTCTAACAAACACTGTACAACTGTAATTTTGTCCACAACAACATAGTAATTCCACACAATCCTTGAGTCCTTTTCTGAGGAATAATCCGACTTCTTATTTTCAGCCTATGTTGCCTATCTATTTAATTGATTCTTGTAAGGTCCTAAGTGGTGGCTAGCACACTGGTGTTTGAGCGGGAAGCTAGAATCGGAATCACTCCTTCTCGCACAACCACCCTCACATAGATATCCTGATAATGACTAAATCCGACACTGTTGAGCTGCTAAAATCAGTTCTGTGAATTCTATGTACCTTCATCAGAGGATATAATTATAACTTTTCAAGCCTTGGTCTGAACAACTTCCTATGTATTTCCTGAAAAAGAGGACTCAAAAAGTATTAATAATTGTATCTTACTCTGATTTAATAGGAATATCGCATATATGCCATTCCATCACAAATAAGGACCGTCTGTATTGACTTGGTCGAGGAATAAATATATATATATTATTCCCAAACTCACAATGAAATAATGTATTTTATTTCATTTTTGTTACTACTACATGTAAAATAGCTTGTATTTTATCTCTTAGTTTATATAACCAACGAAGAACAAAAAAAAAAAAAAAGATGTACTTGGTGTTCTTCCTCATGGAGAAATGTATTTATCTCTAGTTGGAATAATGTATTTTATTCCTGATATGACTGTTGTCACTATCGATTCACTGTAATGGAAATAATGTTCTTTATTTTCCACACCTATCTCAAGACCTAGTCGCCTATGTAAAAAGGCATCACGCCTTTAGTTTAGTTCTTATACTCGTATATTACCTCATTACACTTGTTATTTTATTAAATTTTATTTCTTTTTCTCTTCCAAATTCGGTAACTGCCGGAAGAAATGGTACACTAGCTGTACCATAAGGCATGTCGACCCATTTGTCTCTTTCCCACAAAAATGATACTCATGTATACTTCAAAGGCAAATAAACAACATCTTATCTTAGGTCTTCCGGTTAGAAAGATATCAGAGAAATGTGTCGGAGTTTTGCTCCACTTCTAATCTCACTTTTTTTTCAGATCCGGACAGGGTTCATACCCCAAAAGTGCCAAGAAAGTAAAGTTATATTGCTGGATCACATACAACCAACTGATGCTTACTGAAAATGTGCATTTTCAAGTGAAATAAGGTTTTCGTATCTTCCCGCCTACGGCCCAGTACGGGTGCAAGGCACACACGAGTTGACACACAAGTTGATCTAATATCGCCCTTCGGAGACTATCATTGGCCCAGCGTGGAGACTATAACTGAGTGACAATTCTAATCCTGCCTGTTTTTCGGCTTTTAAGGAATATCCAGTGAAAACTGATGGACAATATGACATAAGGAAAGAGTACAATTCATGTTCACGTTCAAAGGTCTATATATCACTCATACAGCTATAACTGAAGTTTAAAGACGGCTGTGCAACACGCCACAAGGTGGCACCAGCAGTTGTGAGAAAATTTGAAGGCTACAGTGAATGTGTACGCTTCTCACCAGGTGACGTGGTGGTGACGATAAACACTGAGTGCCCCAAAGATACGGTAGACGATTTGTAGAGGAGGAAAGCTAATCTATCATCAAGGTTTTAACTGAAGCAAGATTCGAAATTCATCCAGTGTATCATGATGGAGAGGAAAGTGAAGTACCTGGAACTAAAACCCAATCGACTGGCCCTTGTCAAAACCATGTTAGAGGAATCCATGGCCATCCATGAGAAACTATTCAAGTCCATCCAACAGTTGGAGGAAAAGAAAGAAAACAGACAGATGGTGGTAACTAAGGAATACAAACAGGTGGAAGAAATTATAAATAATGAACAAACAGATGAGGAGATAATGGAAAACGCTGAAACCAGTGCTGAGGATAGGTCGGAGATAGCCAATGACAAAGTACAGCAAGCCTCTGACATAGTCAGGCCCAGGAACCTGCAAAGACTTGCAGGAGTACAGGATGGAGAGACATTCAGAATTAGGCTGGAAAAGAACATTCTCTCGCTGGGTATCCAGAAGAGGGGCAGTGAATCGTTAGGGATTGGTTGATCTTCTAAAGACATAACTCATACACATTTGAACATAGTGTAATGGATATGTGGAGACCAAAATACCAGTGTTTATAGTGAAATAAGAGAATTAATGGGAGATATTAATTTAATATGGTTATAAATTACTAGCAAAGTACCCGTCCTCCGGACGGTCACCCTCTATCGCCACACTTCCCCCTCTCCCTCTTTTCCCTCCCCCTCTTCTCTGACTTTCATACCTGTTTTAGGTCCCCCTGGACGTAGGTTGTGGGAAATGACGTAGATCTCACAGGGGCTTTCCCAGGCTATAAATAGAGTGTGGTTATCCCAATTTAAAAAAGGCTTCAAAATCACATTTCCACCCCAAATACCTTCACAAACCACATACGACGACATCCATAGAGGGGGGAGAGACCTCTAAAGATGAGTAAAGTGGTTTGTAAAAAAACAAATTCCGAGAACATTCTGGACAAAGAAAACCTTCTTTCTACCATTTCTTTTCTACCTCCTTTCCTAGAAATCGCTCTAGCTTTATATTATATGGATAAATGGTCATATCGATCTGCAGTAAATGTGACGTAACCTAGGATATATATAGAGGCTCACAGGCCACGACCGGCAGTGAGTACGAGACCTTCGAACGAATCGGACCAGTGGAAAACCTTTGACTTGGATTTTTCCTTGTCCTCAAAAAATAAGCAAGATATTCTGGCCGATGCCGAAGTTCATTGATTGTGGAGGTTGTGGACAGAAACATATTAGACCAAGTTGTCTGACAGTTTTGTTTAGTACTCACTCAGGATTTTCGAATATGGCGCTCTCTGCAAAGAAGCTTGCTGACATGGCCGGCATCCCGGAGGACGATGTCCCAGCGAGGGGGACGGCTGACTACAACGCCTTGCTCGAGAAGATAAAGGAGGGCAAGTTTGAGAAAACTGCCGGTGGCATGAAGACGGTCAAATTGGAATTGGAAGTAGCTGAGTTGGCTAGGGGACTGGCTGACATCAGTGTTTCTCCTCGTCCTGTTTCTCCTCGTCATAATGGTGGTTTTGCGGCTACCTCTACTTCTGGTGGGGCACTCGGAAATGTGAGTTTCATGGATGACGACTACGACTACGAGGACGGGTCACCTTCGAAGAGAAATGTCAGTAAGTTGCGACCTGAATATTATTGTATCCCGGCTAAAAGTTTTGGACATTTGTCTACTATAGAACTGTTGCATGGTTGCTGTAAGGTTATGCAATATTTAGTTCGTCATGAGACTAAATCTGTGAGCGGATATGCCGACCATTTTGCCTACATTTCTACCAAAGCTGCCACCGGCCAGTTCGACCTGAGGGGGTTAATTCTGTATGAACGAGTTGTCACGTCCAAGGTTATTCAGGAAGAGTTTAACGAGTGGCCAGCCATTGACGCCGAAGCTAATTCATTATATTTGGGTCCGGAATATCACTTAACTGTCCCTGTTTCTCCGCCTCACCATTTTGATTCGCCTCCACGTAGTCATTTCAGATCCCAGAGCCGCCATCTTGGAACTTCTTCTTCAGGAGGTAGTGAGCCGTATCCATACGATCCATTGTATGATTTCAAGAAATGGCCTGCCGATGTGTGTTGGGTCTGGAATGTACCCTCCTGCCGTAAGGGTTGTCATTATCCATGTAAAAGGAAGCATGTTTGTGGATTCTGTGGCCTGCGACATCGAGCAGTGGATTGGCATAAGGGGAATGACCGTAGTGACGCCTTAATGTCACCTAATGACCCGGAACCGGAAAACGGTGCAGCGTAGGACCAAGATGGCGGACAAGGTATGGTTTTTGCTAACCCGACACTTAACGAAAATGGTTTATCGGTAATTACTGAGTCAATATTTCATCTACTTGTATCGAAAGCATCTGAAATTAATGGTAGTGGCCTTTTGGAGGGTGTCCCACGTCAACATTGACCAGAAAGTTGGGTAAGATGGCTGAATTTCAATTCGGAGTGGGACGAAGATGCTCACTTTGTACTGGATGGAGTCGTGAACGGTTTCATGTTAGTGGATTCAGGAGTTAACCTCATACCGTATCATTGCCGTAATTACTCTTCATGTTTTGTAGATGGAGCTGACAGGGAACTTTCGAAATTAATTGACTCTGAGATAGGCTGCTATAAGTTGAGTGTTGTGAGTAAAAAACCTACCTGTGTTCACGCCATCGGGGAAAAAAAATGGGAAAATAAGACCAATTACCGATTGCAAACGCCCCTTGAATGTGTCAGTTAATTGTTTCACCGATGCAGTGTTTTCCACGTTCTCCTATGTGACTATTGATGAGGTGCTGTCTAAAATTCAGCCAAATGATTTTTTAGCAACGCTTGATATTAAAAGTGCATACTGGTCTCTCCTAATTCATCCGTCTAACAGACAGTATTTTGGTCTGCAATGGAAGATTAATGGTCGAGATTCTGATTTACAAGATAATTGTGTATGCTTTGGAGCTAGAGCAGCGCCTTTCATTTTCACTCGTGTTACAAACTCTGTTTCCAGAATGATGAGAAATCGCGGATACAGGTGTTACTCCTACATCGACGACTTCTGCCTGATTGAGAGTGACAGGGATAGATGTCTCACGGCCTTGCTGCTTTTGATAAGATGTTTGCGAGACCTGGGCTTCTTTGTGGAGTGGTCTAAGGTTACAAGTCCATCACAGGTAACAAAATATATAGGATACAATGTGGACACGGTGGCAATGACTTTGAGCCTCCCCGGTGAAAAATTGATTAAATTACAAGGAGTCAATCTCCTTTTTGGGGGGGAAAAAGTGGATCACTCGTCAAGTTCAAAGCTTTTCAGGTTTGATAAATCATTGCAGCAAGGTTGTGAACGGCAGCAGGGAGCACTCATTCGGCATATGTAATAGCTTGAAGGCTATGGGTAACAAGCATCGTATTAAAATGAACCATTATTTCCTTGATGACTTAATATGGTGGCGTGATAATGTGTCTGCCATGAATGGTTTACGATTTTTTGGTCGTGTGGAGAACAATTGTGAGCTGTCATGTACTCGATCAAGTAATCATTTTGCCTATATGTTTGACCTGCACCAGGGAGGAGGTGTCTTTCAGGAATCGACCGATTTTGCTATTAAAATCTTGGACACTGGAGATGTAATTGAATTGCCATCTTGCTGTTTCAGTAAGGGCCACGTATGTGATGTTGCTACTATATGGTCAGCTGTGTCTCGCTTCAAGTCCTCGATGATGAACTGCAATATAAGGATAGTGTGTCGCAGCAGATTGGCCTTTTATCTGCTAAGCAAGAGGCAGCCATCGTTTAAACATCTGGCGATTTTGCTGCGTGACCTATTCTACTGGAAATGGAGATTTGATATTTCATTTTGATTTTTCTAGATGATTTGGTCCGTCGCATGGAGGCTTTAAAGTTGGAAGCCCTAGCGGCGACGACAAGGAAAACCAGGACATCGCAGTGGAACTCCTACTACCGATTTTGTCAACGATACTCCTTGCCTTCTATACCAGTTGATGCCCATACGGTTTGCTTATTTGTGACTGAGTTAACTGACAGAAACTATGCTTACTCTACCATCAATAACATGGTGTCCTCAATAAATTATTTGTCTAAACTACACGATGGTGGGGACATTAGACAAGATTTCATTTTAAGTGTAGTTCTAGCTGGAGCTAAACGAAGGTTGGGAGCAAAGCCGTCGCAAAAGGATCCTATATTGCCTGAAGATCTGGTCTTAATTCATCGTAAAATTGACTTTATGTCAGATCAGAATTTGTGCATATGGACAGGCTTGTTGTTGGAGTTTAGATCCCTGCTGAGGAACTGCCACATATTTTCTTGACCTCCTGACACTCATTTGTTATTAAGGGAGGATGTGGAATTTAAAGACTGGGGAGTCCTGATCTCTGTGAAGTCATCTAAGACGAATCAATTTTCTTCAAGAACCTTCTTTGCCCCAGTTGCAAAGTCCAATGGTGTTTTATGTTTGTATTATTGGTTGAAATGTTTATTTCAAAGATGTCCTGCCTCACCTACTGACCCTCTGATTTCTGTTCAAGGTTTGCCTATATCATATTCATCTGCTCTAGCTGCTTTGAAGAGATGGTCCAAGGAAGCTGGGGTGACCAAGGATATTGGTTTGCACGGATTGAGACGAGGAGCTGCCACATACCTGCATCTTATGGGAGTCCCACTAGAGGAAATCAAACAAGCTGGAGACTGGAAGAGTTTGTGTGCGTTGGAATACATAGTGCCTCCTCTGGATCATCGCATTGTGGTTCAGAAACAAGTCGCCAACTCCCTATCTTCTTATATTTAATTTTTTCTTTTTTTTTTTAATATTATTCCTTGGCCTGGGCTGAAATCAAATAGGCTCCCACGAAGTTGTGCTGCACTCTCTCTCATCGTTATTCATTCACCTGACTTGTCGATCAACTCATATAAAGGCCTGAAGTAATTTATGGGAGATATTAATTTAATATGGTTATAAATCATAAATGGTCATATAGATCTGCAGTAAATGTGACGTAACCTAGGATATATATAGAGGCTCACAGGCCACAACAGGCAGTGAGTATGAGACCTTCGAACGAATCGGACCAGTGGAAAACCTTTGACTTGGATTTTTCTTTTTTTTTCTTTGGAATTTTCTTGAAATAAAATTCAGGGGCTGAAATCAAATAGGCTCCCACGAAGTTGTGCTGCACTCTCTCTCATCGTTATTCATTCACCTGACTTGTCGATCAACTCATATAAAGGCCTGAAGTAATTTATACTTAGGTAAAAGATTAAAAGAGAGAGAGAAAAAAAAGAAGAAGTTATTCCATCATTAAATTGTGGGACGTATGCCTTTAACCCAAGTGTGTTACTGTGTTTTATGATACCAAAATTAATGAAAAACTTGTGAACATAATACTCTGAAAAGCATTGTACATTAGTATTGTATGGTAAAGTTTCCAAAAGGATATTACTGTATGGTTACCTACAGTTGAAACATGATGTTTTACTTTTAGATTATAAACTTTTTGCACTAAAACCGTAGCCTGTATCTTCATATTTCTATTCTCTAGAGTGAAACAAAAGTATTATATATCCAACTAGATGAGCAGAAGGAGTGGCCTGCGAAATTATAACTTTTGTGATTGACAAAGGTCCCATGACATAAGTATTATATTATTATGGTGTCTGCGTGTTCAAATGATAAGTACATAATTAATTTTTTCAAATGAAATTTTCCACAAGATGAGAAAACGGGTACATGTAAAATTTGTGTTATCGACCCAAGGAGACAAGAAGTTTTGTTGACATATTGAATAAAAGTGGTTTTTAAAAAAAACAAAAAAAACAAAAACATCTTATCTTATCTTATCTTATCTTAAAATGTTAATTCTACCGGTCATGGACTATGGTGATATTTTCTACAGGTCAGCTTCCAAGAAGCTCAGTTAAATTCCTGTATACATTTCATCTTGGATGTCAACAAAAGAATGAATGTTGACCAAAACTATAGAGAATTACATATTTAAACGAATGAAAGAAGGGCTGAAATTCATTTGATGGAGAGTGCTTTCTACCTGTCACAAAAAATTAGCAACCGGGACCAAAGAAATTTGACAACCCGGAGTCATGCTAAGAACAGAAGGAACCTCAAAATTAACACCCCAAAATCTGCTACATACAAAAATATCTTTATATATAAGGCAGGGACAGCGTGGAATGAACTCCCCACAATAGTCCATGAATTAGACACAAAGAAAGAAGTTTGCAAATATCTAGAAAAAATTTAACCATAAGATTTTAATTGTATTTATTATGTACTGTTCACAAATCAAAAGGTTAATACCTTTACTTGAAGGTTCCTGTATAATTCATTGCTCAATTAATGATTATATTCTCAGGAGTACACCTGTTATAATATTACACTCAGGAGTGTACCTGATCTTCTATCCACGTATTATGTAAACAAAGAAATATTTGAACGTTTGTATAACAAATATATAATAAATGTATATATTACATATTACTCCTGTTTAACTTGAAGAATCGAGGAGTCGATGTTATATCCTCAGCTGACTGTAACTGGACATTTAGGGTTACTTGAACACTCAGGAGTACACCTGTTTATCTATATTTGTTACCACTTTATTACCTGAAGGTCCCAAAGGACCCACTTAGTCTAACTATGTTAACCTTAAATATGTTATTTTATTTTATTTTATTTTATCCTTATTGTATTCTATTTACCCTGATTCATCTCGTATAAAACTTAATTCTTATTATTTAACTTAACCTTTTGGCCAAGGTAACGGCAGGGAGATCTGGAGGCAATCTAGAAGTCTGTATACCTGTTTATCATATATCATTTATTATGTACTGTTCTTCGATAAATAAAGTAGTTCTTATCTTATCTAACAGATTTATCATACATGCTTTCAATCATGAAAATAGAAAAAAGTCATAAAATTTAACGATCTTAGTGAAAAAACAAGATTGGTTGCCAACCCCACGTAAATCACTAATGAAATACACACTATGCGTAAATCACTCAAGATACATTGTTTTCAGAGCAATGCGTGTATAATAAATATAGATCTATCACTCTCCCAAGACAGCCTCTGATCTAGTCATGCATTGGAGATATAATTTTTCCAGTGTGACATGAGACCTGTCATTAAAATATCATATCCATTAACCAAGGCGTACTGAGGCCAGAATACATGTCTTCCAATTTAAAATTCTTCATGGAGTATTGACTTGTAATGCATATCTCACTCAAATCGATGTTATAAAATAGTTCATTTTTTGGTTCAATGTCAAAAGACCAAAGAGTTGTGGCTGAACATTTTTAAATGGATATACGAAAGTGGTTTCCTGAATAAGGATGGTAATGATAGAATGATTTTAAATCGAAGAGGTAAACATATAGTAATAAAACCTATCGAAGTTATTTTTGGTGTGGAAATTACGAATGTTAACTCCAAAATAATTAACTGGATTATTCTACAGGTAAAGTCCTTTATATATAGGCAGAAGCTATTTGCAAATGGCTTTATAGATACCCTTTCAGCAATGTATGAAATCCGTATGAGATGTAACGTGGTCATATATTCTTTTAATTTCAAAAAAACAAGTAGAGAAGAAAAAATAATATGGCGGCGTATGGCCGAAGGTATATCCGAAACCATAGAATCCTTGAAGTGTTAACCTTATTATTCCTCTCTTGATATGTTTGAATTGTCTTTAGAACTGTAGAAGCCCAGATGGCAGGTATCAATAAATAAAGTCGTTTGTAAAAACAAAAAAAAAAGGCAGGGCATCGGTGAATATCAGGCTGGTCAGGTTGAAAGGTGGTGCATCATTTTTCGCGTTGCACAGGTATCGATCTGGGTCTGGCAACTGGCGCATTTTGTCAAGTAGAGAAGAAAAAATAATATGGCGGCGTATGGCCGAAGGTATATCCGAAACCATAGAATCCTTGAAGTGTTAACCTTATTATTCCTCTCTTGATATGTTTGAATTGTCTTTAGAACTGTAGAAGCCCAGATGGCAGGTGTCAATAAATAAAGTCGTTTGTAAAAACAAAAAAAAAAGGCAGGGCATCGGTGAATATCAGGCTGGTCAGGTTGAAAGGTGGTGCATCATTTTCTCGTTGCACAGGTAGCGATCTGGGTCTAGCAACTGGCGCATTTTGTCATGTATTGTCTCACAAAATCTATTTATCATAAGTATCATCAACATTTCAGACGAAATTCCTGTTGAAATATTCCTGTCCCTCCATTCTCATTGATTTCAAATTCTTGTTACGCTAATATATGCTCCATTACCACTCAGAAATGAGCAAATGACGGGTGCAGCAGTTTCTTGTGAAAATGTCATATGATGTTATGATAAAATACCCCCCTTTAAGGATCCGCAACATGACCTAAGGATACAATATTAGCTGGTGCAACAGTAAGGTTTCAAGGATATTTTAAGGACATGCTTTTCAGACCTAATGCAACGGGGAGAGGAGATACCTGAGGCAGAGACTAAAAGGGTTAATAACCTCGATTTCAGGCTTGCTGGTGCCCTCTTTGTAAATAATCCCTCGGCGTCGGCTCGAGATTATAACATAATATATATACGCTTAGCAGTGCACCATGCAGCAGGCCCGAAATGGAGGTTATTAACAGTTAGGCGTTCTTCAAGATCGCTGGAATATTGGCACAATTTGGCCTGGCCGCAAATATACATGGGAGGCCGTCTATTCAGCTGTAGTGAGGTGAAATAAATTTAGTTCCTGCTTCATTGTTGTCGCTGAACCTGCATATTACTTCTCTGAGATTTTAGCCAACTCAGTGATAAATAACATCCCGTTTTATGGATGCAGGGTTTACGGTAGGAACGACCATGGCCCAAAGGCACATAATCAGTTTCACACCAGGGTAATTTGTATACAAGGTCTTATATTAGTTGTATAATGACGTTGACGATTACACCCCTTAAGGCACTTTATTGACGACAGGTTTTATGATGCCAAATAGGCTATTAGAAGTTTGTTATCATCCTACACCTGCAAATCTTTTAGCCTATGTATATACTTTTAATATAAGAAGGTTGTTGTTGTTGTTGATACTTTTATTTGTCTATCCAGATAAGTGACACTATCGGTGGGTACTGATCTCCCTACATAGTCAGTCAGTGAACCCTTGATATAACCATATTAAAATTAATGTGTTGATAAGGGCGTAAAGCAACCAATCTCAGTCACTCACTCCATGGTATTAGAACATGCCGCAAAGACAGGCAAAAATAGTCATGTCGCCATAGTGTGCTTACATCCATATACCCCCCAAGGGTCTCAGTCAATAACGGGAACTCTTGTTATAATTCCTTGTTTAGGCCCGGCCCATGACGGCAGTAACAGAGAGCTTCTTCCGACCTGCTTCTACTGGCGGAGGAAAGGGGGAAGTTAGAATGCCCTGCGTGCCGGAAGTTGGTAATAGATGCGCGCGCTTAACACAGGCGGTTTGATAGAATTGGCCGACGTGTTGGGTTGATCATGTAGCCGCGTAGCGAACGAAGGTCATTTATTTCATGCATTATCAGCATTTATATCAGACAATGATTGAACATGGGCCGTTAGAATGGAACGAAGAATGATAATCCCGAGAAAGACTTGAAAGACCTAAAATATCGCCCCGAATATCACTCATTTGAGATGGGATTACTGACTAACGTTACCGTTGGAGGGGCTGTCATTCCCAGACTTGCGATACGGATGATATATGAACGTGTAGGCTACAAGTGAAATGTGCATTTAATTACCAGCTGGGAGCAATGAGAATGTTATAAAAGCCACACCGTGAAAGCTAAATCACAATTATCACATAAATATATAGGTCCATCGGTTCTTGATTGGAAGACATTGACTGGTAGGACTACCGTATATTATAAGCTATTATAGCCGTGCATGGTTATCATCGGACGTGGGATTAAATTATGGTCCATCAAATCATCAAATAAGGCGAGTAAAGGCGTCCCCTTGTACATTATAATTTAAATGGGGTATAGAACCATTGTTTATCAACTGATCTTATGGTAATAGTGCCTCAGAGACCATATATATATAGGCGTCTACGGAGCACAGAGAAAATAAAAGGAGTCATTTTGACTCTAAAAGGGAATCCAGCACATGTCGCCAGAATAACGCTTTTTTTGAGTCATTCTGACTCCCTTTCAAGGAGGAGTCAATTTTACTTGATTAGAAATTAAGAGAGTCAAACCATTTTGACTCTCTTTTTGTTAGGTTAATGTTTGCCCCCTCTCCCGCACTCCGAGTCTTTTATCTATGCTCAGAATATCATCATTTCATCATTTTGGTTCATCATTTCTTGTTGGTGTGCTTCTTCATATCAGCTTCTGTAAGGAATAAAATACAGCTATATTCGATGCAATTCATCCACAGTTGTTACATTTCAATGGGAATATAGTAGGCTGAACAATATTCTAATTAAACATAAATAAACAAATATGTGATATATATATTCTCACCAATGCCTGTCTAGCTCTTTAAGTTCAACTTATTCCTGTCACTTTCTGTCACTGTCACTGTCACTGTCTGTAGACTGGCCAAATTGCAAAAGTCTGTCTGGAGGAGACAAGGAAAATAATGAACATAAATATATTTGGACGTAGGGATGGGAAAAGAAATAATACTTTCCAAAAACAAGGAAAATGAATTAATATGAAATTAATATATCATTTCGCCAGGCAATAAGAATTTTAGCAAATAGTGCATGTACCTACTATAGCAACATAAAATAGGTAGGCCTACCAAATGTTACTTACCTCTTTTCCACATGCAGCCAGTAC
The DNA here is from genome assembly GCA_942159475.1 of Sthenelais limicola. NCBI lineage: Eukaryota > Metazoa > Annelida > Polychaeta > Phyllodocida > Sigalionidae > Sthenelais > Sthenelais limicola. The sequence continues at coordinate 105,182,755 of OW804096.1, read as the reverse complement.
ACAGTCACAATCAAATATTCCTGCTACTCTATTCAAGATGATATCCTAGCACTCTTTATGTCTTTATCTCAAAATTGTCATTGGCGTCAGAATCTTTGAAATAAAAATAAACCAAGCCGAATTAAACCTCTCACTATTGCAACATAATCAAGAGAAAAGCTATAACATAATGCTCATTTGTAATGCCATACAGTCATACATATCTCATATACTACTTACATTACTTTGCCTTACTATGTATGTGTAATTCCCTGAATTACCCACGAGATGGAACCACAATTTACATAGCACTGTTCTACCATTCCTTCTTCCTTACCTGTATTACCTGAACAACGTTTATATCAACACACTACTTTATATGCCTCTGTAAAACTACCTATACCTATAGTCTACTCTCATAGTCATTAAAACAGAGTAATAATAGAATGATGAGTTCTGTTGTTATTTCTCCTCCCCAACGATACCGAGGGTCATTACAATTTGGTGCCGTGTCCTTCTTGGGGAGTAAAACTGACTATTCATCTTATTTTAATAAGGAGCTGAATAACCAATCTCTGTGGTCACAGAGATATAGCTGATATGTCCATACAATGCACATTAGAATCCCACGCAATCTGCCGAGAATTTACGATCAAGATTATATAAATAACACCATTGTTATTTTTGACTGACTGGAATCCACTTCCAGCAAATCCTCAATACCATTTGAGGGTGAGATATATTCTGGGCAATTAGCTACAATGTTCCAGCCAATCCAATACTTGAGAACAATTGTTTTGTGCAGAGTGGATATAATCTACATAGTGAATATAATCTACATACAAAAATTAATGCGCAGCCAAAGAAGGAGAATGCTCTTGCTAGCATTTCTATTGCCCTTGATTGTTCCTCACTCACCATTGTGAAAGTATATGCTCTAGCAAGAACTATGAATTGAATAGAACGGCTTGTATGAATGTAAGGGCCGATCTATGATTGAAGATCTTCGCAAGGGATTTCTGAATTGTCTGCTTCTAATTTGGAGGCAGATATTGTGAAAATTATAATAACTCATCATCATCATCATCATCATCAGGGTGGGTATTTTTATGGAAATGGGATAGCTAAACCAGGGAGGTGTATACAAGGAAGTAGCAACGATTCATTGACTGAACTAAAATATCCGCAACTGGGACTTAATTTAGCCACTGCATGCCAGGTGACACTGCAGTACTGTTGTCGGCAATAGTACCACATATAGCCCAGGTAGTTTGATTGCCCTTTACCATAGTTTTCTAAGAGCATACTAGTGATGCACTTATAGATAGTTGGCGCTAGTAGTAGTAGTGCATTACTTTCAACTATATGCCACCCACGCATATTGTTTGTTGCTACTCCCTTGTATATACCTCCCTGGCTAAACACAATAAGGATCTGGGCCCTATACTATAGGTCTTGTTCTTCTAGTGTTTTGGCAAATTCTCAGCCGAAAGTGGAAAGTACCTCTATTTCTCCTCGAGCTATTCTAGATATGAATAGTGTATGTTGGGGCGGGCAGGATACTGATGCCATTGCTCTTATTGGTGTCTGATGTTTTCCCCACCGACAATCTCCCCGCCGAAATCCCCCCGCCGCAATTTCCCTGCCACACATTCTCCTCACACGACATTCTCCCCGCCAAATGACCTCCCTGCTGACATTTTCCCCACCTATTTTAACTAATAAAGAAATAAGTTTAAATGTATTTTGTGCGTAGTTCTGATGCACATTGGTGCCAGAAATGATGGAAATAGATATGAAAAAGTATACATTTCCTGAAACAGGGATTTGTTTTATTCGTAATGATACAGAAATCAAAGCAATGGCATGAATTGTACTCACACAGCAAACAACGGAATGAAGGATATTATATCAAACCCATACATATTGCATGGGGTAGATTCCAGAAATATAATTAAAATTTTGATGTTTTTCACGTTTTTTGTTTATGTTACATCTTTGTCAATTCTAATCGTATAAACCTACAAATGGTGTGTATGTATTCCTAAGAACACCCTCCTCGATCATTTCTAAATAAATTTAAAGAATATTATTATGAATAATTAATATTTCTACTGATTTTCTTGGTACTATGATAATCTTTTTTTTAAAAACTTTATTCCAACATAACCTGCCTTCTTGTTTTTTGTTTTACAAAAGACGTTATTCATTAACACCTGCCATCTGGGCACTTACAGTTCTAAGGACAATGACATACTTGACAAGGCTGTAATAATTCACCCTTCGGCAAAATAATATTATTGTACCTAAATGCAGTCGGTATGCTTACACATTCCACATAATGATTTTTATGGTTGATTCCCATTCAACTGGTACAAATACATTCAAAGGTGGAGTTATTCGTGTATATGTGAGGATTTAAGCAAATTTTCATCATTCTTTGACATCTAGATAAATTCACATTTTAAAGATTTATTGGCGGGGAAAATGTCGGCGGGGAGGTTGTTTGGCGGGGAGAATGTCGGGCGGGGAAAATGTATGGCGGGAGATTGCAGCGGGGAGATTGTTGGTGGGGGAATGACATCACAACATATACATAAGGGAAGGTATTGATGCTGTCGGATCCATATGAAAGAATCTAAAACTCTGAGCCAATAAAGCCTTTGTTGGTGGAAATGATATGGTATATACCTGTTGATATAGGACAAATGTGGGGAGAATTTCTGTATGATACTCGGGTTCAAATCTGGTAAGAATTCCATGAATTACTAACTTGCAAACCTCCCTTTTGGACGCTTCACAAAGGGGAGTTTAAAATTGCTTGAGTTCCAATTGATACACTGGATGACACAATATTGATAGGCACAATGTCTACATGGTAGTTTCATGCCTAGATAGCAATCTAACTATTCTAGGTTTGGTTTTTACCTGGCAATACAAATGTGTTATTGTCTGCCTGGTTAATTATCCCCCATGAAACGGTGAAATTCTCATAGATTGTCTACATGTATGAGGGATCATTGGGAGCAGTTACTAGTTACTGTGAAAGCTGATATTTATAGGTGCTTGCAAGAGTATGTCAAACGTGTGGCTGTTGCATCTCTGGATATCTACCCAATGACAGGCTAAATTCGGTATGACCATAAGTGAAAAGGGACCGTGGAAATCTTTGATAGCTTGAAAACACATTGATTCAATCCTAGAATATTGCGAGGATTCCCCTATGTAACCCTGCTGCCATTCTGATTATTCTGCATAGAAATATTCCTATGTATCATTGTTGCAGAAGAGAAGATACATACCACGATTATAATCGTAAGAAATGAAAGGTAAAAACAGGAAGTAAAATTCCTGATAACTATTCACCATGCCATTAGCAAGATTATAGCAATCTATGCTTCTGGACTGGTGGTAATTGAGCTCCCATGGTAAAAAATGGCTAGAATTAACAGATTTATTTGTCTGTAAGATTAATGATGATAATATAAAAAATAAACACAACGAGAAGGCCCTGTTGGTTAATCTGGGAAGCGTAAAGAACCCTATACGAATTGAAACGTGATTTAAAATATTTATGTACATGAATGACCCTGTTACGCACTGTATAAGCAGATCAGTCTAAAATTTGAGTTGGATTTAGCCTTATTTACTTGGTGGGGTTGCTGTACTAACCTCTAACTATAACCCCAAAATAAAAACAAACATTTCCACCAATAGCTTAAGATATAAAAATATATGATTAAACCCTGGCCCAGGCCGGAGATTGACAAATCGTGGGTACTTTTCAAGCAAGGAGGGATTTTGGAGGGACACCACACCCTACAAAGGAAAACAACTACCTAAGGATTTAGGACCCACGGAGATAGCTGGAGTCATTCTGGAAAGTGTATGTGTATGATATGCGCAGAAACGAATTTTATATGCCATAAATATTATTAATTTTGGCAATTGTATTATTGATATGATATGTGCACACAATATTGCACATAAGGATATCATTGCATTTGACGTGATTTGAATGCCTGGTGGATGTATAACTACTGTGAAGTATGTTAGCCTTGTTTGAACGCCACCATGGCAACAATGGAAAAAAAACACCGTTTTACGTACTTTGGGGGCACCGGTGATGTTACGTAACATTACGTAACATTGTGTAACCTCATTATATTTATATTATTATTAATTATCACCTATTATCACATTACTTTAAATCGCTAATTATACTTAACTAGCTAGGACTGTGCAAGTCTACTTATACATGCTAGGCCATGGATATTACGTAAGGGCTCCGCCCACTCATTATTATGCATGTACCCTCCTGGAGGAGCCTGTATCTTAGTTACCATTAAAACAGTTGCTTCGTTCTTCCGGCTTACCCAGAGGGAACTTGATCGGTCTCCTAGCAAGCCTTCTGTAGATGTGCACATGGTCTTATGCTCAGAGCACCGACTAGATGCTTAGAAACAATTTAATCCTATGCACGCATATCATGTGATATGTCTATACCCTATCATTGACTATTGTTTCCTTGATGATTCAAGGATTAACCAGCCTGAATTTGACTTACCTATATGCCTAATACACGCGAATGAATACACAGAATGATGCGCGCATCATGCGCACACATATATATGAAACCCTTACTATGCAGATAGTTCTGCAGAGATTAATCCAGGTAAAATGTGAATGAAATCTATTTGTTTTTCCTGGTCGTGATTATATGATAAATGATTATGAATTAGGAATTCATGGATCTGATGGACCAAACGGGTTGTGTAATCACCCATGTTTGAGATCTAGGTAAATGTCTATTTTCCCCTTGATTTTGACCCTATCAAATATGCTTATAAATGTTATTATTATGCTCTAAATATCAAGGTTGAAATGAACGATTTTTCCTTTGTCTTGTTGATATTAAATATGATTCTTATAATATGAATGGAACAACAATGAGTGGTTGTGCAGTCGTCAATACCTGAGAGAGGATCTGAATGGGGCGTACTCAAATGCAGAGAGAGGCAAATGGTACCAGAGCCACTAGGAGGATTGTGTGCAAACCCTTTTAGGAAGAAACAATTTCCTGCAGCGATTCCAGATTATATATTATATTTTGAATATTTAAAAACGGCTGAACTTACCTTATAGATAATATTTTTTTTATAGATATTATCAGATTCCTGTTAATATCATTTGTCTTCTTGAGACGAAATTATGCGCAAAGAATGATTATTCTGCGCTAGGTTTATCTATGATACTATGGGTATTTCGTGTTTTTTTTATCTTACATAAATATGAAGCGAGAGACTATATATATATAGAATTTTTATTCAGTAAATAAATCTTACAGAATTGGACGAATACATCTACGGATAGATCTTCCAGTAAGCCCGGAAAAACGGCTGAACTTACATTTTAATATAACAATATATCTTTTATTTCACTGATTTTATGCTTGATATTTTGACATATTTATCAGGTTTCTGGTTTGGGTTTATTTGCTGTGTATAAAACACGTTGTTGTCTTTAATGGAAGATTTTTGGTACAGTAATCATATGAATTACTTTTAAAATCGGCAGGGGGTAGTATAATGCCATACAGTCATACATATCTCATATACTACTTACATTACCTTGCCTTACTATGTATGTGTAATTCCCTGTATTACCCACAAGATGGAACCACGATTTACAGGGCACTGTTTTACCATTCCTTCTTCCTTACAGGTATACCCAGCGAACAAAATGACGCTATTTTAACGTTCAATTAACGTCCTCGACCCGTCAACCTAACGTTCGAGGATGAGCGTTCATTTAACGTTAAAAATGTGGACTCAAACCAACCTCAAATTAATGTTAACCGTTAACGTTCAATTTACGTTCACAAACGTTCACGAACGTTTTATTACCAACGTTAAATGAATGTTGAAATAACATCAAAATAACCTGTTAAATAAACGTTGAAATAACATCAAAATAACGTTGAAATAACATCAAAATAACCTATAACTGGCCCTGCATGTTCACAGACCTCTGTGTATGATTTATTTCAGTGGTTGATGAGTTTAGACCCTCCCAGCTGACTAGCCACAATCATATGTACAGTCATATGGGTGTCAACATCATATAACATCATACATATACATTATACATATAAACTCTAGAAGAATATCACTTATGATATTCTTCATAAGTATTTTCGGACAATATCAATAGTGTATAAATGCCACATTAGTGTATTAGCAGTACTTTTATTGTTAAAGAAATTATAAATGCAATGCAGTGACCTGTCACGCCACCTAGTGAAAAACAAGTATACCGCCACCTGGTGAGAACTAGTCACACAATAGGGAGCCTATGACAAGAAGTACCATGTATTGAGAATGATTGGTTGTAATTGTATTACTTTTTGTTCCCCGATTTTATAGTCATGGGACCGATTTCACCGTCGATTCACCAATATCTAGTTTTACGATTTGGATGGATGAATGGATTTTTTTCAGTTCTACGATCTGTCTTCCCATGTGGTTAGTGTCCTGATCAGTTGTGGCTTTTCTTATAATGGTCTACGACAGATTGGGAGAGGTCCTACGGCATTCCATTTAATAGAAAGTCGTGGCCAGACCCCCAATTTTTTTACCGAAAGCTGTAACTTCTGAGCTATTTGGAGTACAATAACGTGTCATACATCAAATGAACGGTAATTTTGTTGTCGACAAATGATTTAATATGTACAAACCTGTGGGAATGATATTTTGGTTGGTATTCAAGAAAACAAATTGAGGCGTTGCCTTGCAAATAAGATTGAAATATTTGCCACAGCCTTCCAAAATTGTGCCAGTGTGGGTTGATTTCACCACGATTACACTTTTTCCCTGAATCGAGCCAGATTTTGGGTATGTGTGGATTGAAAAAAGTAAGTATGATAAGGGCATAATAGGAACCTATATGATGCCTCATTAGACATATGACTAACATTTTATGATTTAATCTTGTCTTAGAGTAGCCTTTCTCTGTGCGTAAATTCAGGCCACTATGAATCCACAAAGTTTAGTACAGCAGCAATGTCGCACATGACACTAGTTTTAACACCTGATTTCGCTCACCATACCACAGTGAGTGTGGGCTCATTGTTACAGCTTTACAAGCTAATGTGCATCTACCCAAACCTGGGGCAGGGAGGATAGTCATTCAATTGTTAGTGTCAAGTATCAAAAGGAATATAATACTATTATAACGTTCAAGTCATGATCATATGCCTCATTATGGCAGGTGTTCTGCACAGATAAGGACTTAATTTGAAATATAATAATAGTAATATTCATCACTATACGCCGCGCACAGGAAGACAACAAATACTACCGGATTATGGCAGATATTCTGCACAGATCCATAATTTTAATACTCTTCCAGTCAGTTCGTATCATGCTCATATTCATCAAAAGAAATAAAATAAGAAAGACACAAATAATAATAATAATCGCAACAACTCATGCTCATATTCATCAAAAGAAATAAAATAAGAAAGACACAAATAATAATAATCGCAATGACCGAGGGAACAAGTGCAGGAAAGTAGGATATCATTATTTTTGCGGAATTATGGCAGATGTTCTGCACAGATCCATGTTAGGACTATTATTCCTCATATTATATTAGAACTATGATAGGTTATATCGCGACTAATAGCACGCACAAGGAGAGATGCGGCAGATATTCTGCACGGTCCTCCTAAAAGGGTAGCATGATGTAATATACTATGATTTAATTTCTCAAGGTCGGATTTAGATGAAAACGCTCTATTTGTTGTGCCCATATTTCGATTGTCTTGCCATCAAGATGGAGTCCGTCTGGTAGCCTCGGTGGTGTCCAGTAGTGTCTCGGGCGTCCCTTTCTGCTGGTATGGATTCTTCCAATGAAAAAGGGGTGAGCAATTCCACGATTAATGTTTAGCACATGGATATCCTCATTTATGGTAATAATAGCATTGTTAGCCATAACCTGTAAGCGAGAGATGCCATCCTCATAGTTGGCGCGGTTGAGGTCCAAACCAATCAGACCACCAATACAAATATGATAATCGGTTTGCTCCTCTTGTAACATTTCCAATACGAAGGTATACTTGTCCATCATTTCCCGCACCAGTTCACCTTCGTTCACATTGGAGAGAGATATATATTTAGTGCGTTTATCTTTGTTGCAAAAGTCGCAGATTCCGCCTAGAATTATGACAGAGGTGGGTTTCAATTCCATGATTTTATCTTTCGCAATGTTGGCTAGACTGATAAGGCCTCTTCCAGGGTAAGAAAAACTCAGAATCTCTGACCGCGATTCAATGTGACATATGAGATCCGATCCTCTTGAGTCAGAGACGAGGATAGTCAAAGGGCGTAGAGCCATTATTATTGCTGTAAGTCAAAAGTAAATTATTAAATTATCTCCAGGGTATGAAGAGAACATTATGAATATCACCTCTTAAGAGTTCCAAAATTGTTAAGTTCAATAGATCCAAGAGGGTCTTCCTCAAACTTGCAGGAATTATATCTATCATAGGTGGCGGTCGGGGGATAAGGGAGAGAGTAGGGCCTTCTCGGGTTACCGACCTGAGCGAAATCACCTAGTCCTTTCAAAGACGTGCCTTTCTCAGTGCTTGTTTTTATTTTGTCCGCATAAGTAGGCGAGGGTCTAAGATGAATTTTCTTACTTACAGGCTTAGGCGTTACCATGTCCTCAGAAACTTTCCTTTTGGAAGAAGTTGATCTGGATCTAGCAGCGACCTCATACAGTTTCAACATAGGTGTATTCGCTCTCCTAGGCGTATCAATTCTAGAAGTGTGTGTGGAGCTTACCTTTTGTTGTGCAACAGTCGGGGCTCCCTTTGTTGCCGGAAGAACTGCGGCGACTTCATTCTGTTGAATTAGCTGTTGATTGTCCTGCGCCTCACCTCCTACCGCCATCTCTTCTTCGGTATTGTCAACAATTGCCTGATCACCCATGCGTGGTGGAGCGGTGATATCCAGGGCAGCTTTGGAATTGAAAAACAATCGCTCTTCCCTCTGTTGCTTGGGGAATTGGTCCCGTGTGGGTGAATGGCTACGGGTTGGATCCAAGGCTTAATCATCGCTACCAGTTAAATCAAAATCTAGTCTAGCAGCAAGGGATGTGTCATTAGTATGATGGAGGCGAATCTCTTCCAATATTCTTCCTAGCATATTATCTCCCTTATGAAGGCCAGATTTCATTAGGTCTGAGTCTAGACGGCATCCAGCCGCCCAAAACTTATCATTCGTAGCCTCCATAAGGCTGAGGTTTCCAGTCGACATTAGGAAATCAAGTAACGGCTCATTCTGTGAAAACTTTTCATTAACGATTGCTCTCATAACGTTAACTTTAATATTGTTCCACGCCTCATTTGAGGGGAATTCTCCTCCAATCGCCTTAGCCTCTAGTGGGGAGTTGCAATTAACTATTCTGCAAGCTCTATCTTCTTCACCCAAACATTTGCCCTGGCAAATTGGTAGGCTTGTTCCACATTATCAAAGTCGATTCCTGAGGTTAAATCAAGGTTCTGAAAAAGACAGCTAGAAAAACAACGTTGGAACAACTTCAATATAACGTTCAGCACAAACATTCGTAAAAATAACTTAGACCGAACGTTAATCAACTTAGCGCGAACGTTTTTTGTTCGCTGGGTACCTGTATTACCTGAACAACGTTTGTATCTACACACTACTTTATATGCCTCTGTAAAACTACCTAGTCTACTCTCATAGTTGACCTGAAGAAGGGCAAACCAGCCCGAAAGCTTGACGTCCCCTTCGTCCTCCCCGTCCTGTCCATAAATCATAGAAAATATCAAAAAAACGTATGAGATGTGGCTGCATAAGATGTAAACAAATCTGAGCGGAAGCTTGGTTTAGTTCTTTGTCTTCCCTGTTTGGGTGGTCCTTTCTCTTCACTTAATTGGCGCTAAAATCAGGGGGTAGTATGGTATTGCGTAATACACTGCGAACTAGGCTTGTTTTCATACATGGTGTTTGAAACAATAGCAACTGCAAGGACACCTGTATGAAGCTGGCAAATTGGCTAGTGAAACTCATCATTGTCCCTAAATGTTTCATTCTGAGTAATTGTTTCACATCAACATTAACTAAACCTGGTGTAATTATAAAGTCAGCTTATCTCCCTCTGGTAAGAATTTATATTACCTTTCATTGATTATATATATATATGTATTCTCATTTTATGTATGGTACCAAAAGTAACCCACATATTAAATATAAAATATATAAGTATATATAAATCTTACATATATATATAATTATACATGTATACAATGTACATAATTACGGGCAATGAATATTAGAGGACTGTGACTAGGAATCAAGGCCCTGACTCCCTTTTGGAGTCTATCCCTGAACTTCCAGGAGTATCAGAGTCAAAAACAGAGATACTATATGATGCACCTAAAGAACGAGTCAATTTGACTCTGAGTTAGAGTCAGAAATAGGCACAAAAGAGTCAGGCAAATGAGTCAATTGATTTGACTCTTAACTCGCATTTAGAGTCCAATGACTCGTTTATGTTTCTCTGTGTAGGAAAGAGGACTGTTTCCTTAAAGATTTAGAGTTATTTAGGGATTTTGGACTGGCGTTGAGCTTCAGTTTAGGCGTGTGTTTGCATGTATAGACTACAGCAAGCGAGGTGTCTGCCTCGCTTGTAGTCTATACCTGCAAACACTCGATCATGATTCTAATACACAATTCTAATACACAATTGTGAACGTCGTGCATGAGACTCTACATAAGCAACACCATAAGAATTATCTTTAATTTGTTTACATATATAAGAGACCTATTTACTGTGAATCAGTATGTCTTCCATTCTCATTATAACTATTTGCAGAGAACATCTTAATTAGTTATCACTTATTGGATGTTCATTAAAGCCGGCGCCACACTAGCAAAAATAAGCCTTGCGATAGGCTTTGCAACAGGCTTCCCGATAGGCCTGGCTATTACAGAGGCCTATCGGGAAGGCCTGTTGCAAATGTCGCCACACTTCTGCAATAGAGCTTTGCGATTGATCACAATAGCATGGTGATGTCTGCGATGCCATGCTTATCACCAACAAATATTAACCATGTTTAAAGCCGGCGCCACACTAGCCGCAATAAGCCTTGCAATAGGCTTTGCAACAGGCTTTCCCGATAGGTTTTGCTATTGCAGAGGCTTATTGGGAAGGCCTGTTGCAAACGTCGCCACACCTTTGCAACAGAGCTTTGCAATTAATCACAATAGCATGGCGATGTCTGCGATGCAATGTTTATCGCCAACAAGTATTAAACATGTCTAATATTTCTGCAATAGACGGCAACGCATTTCTTATCGTGAGGCCTGTTGCAAAGGCTATTGCAGAGGCTGTTGCAAAGGGGCCCACACGTCTGTGATACAGTGCACTCCAAGATCAAATATTTTCATTTCTATTGCAGAGACCTGTCGCAAAGCCTATTGCGAGGCTTATCACGGCTAGTGTGCTCCCGCCTTTATCGTGGCTAGTGTGCTCCCGCCTTAAGCCACATAATATTGAGGGAAGACAGCATAGATAATCATTAATTTACAGTTCCTGGTCATTTGGGCATTTATTTTCTAAGTGAGTTTGAAGGAGGGAGACAATCTCCTGTGGATGGCTAGAGGATTTGATTAAAAAATGTTCGAAGAAGTATAACAAATGTGTCCATCTATAGTCTCTATTCTTTGGGTTGACTAGAGACTTTATTCTATAACTTAAAGGGCATGCAATCAACTTTATCTCGTAGTTCAAAATTGATCAAAGGCGAGCAGAGCGTTTACCCTGGTGCTTTGAAGCCAAGGATTTGGCGCCAGTGCACTTAGGAATATATGTCAATGGTCTCATACATATAGAGATATAGATCGAGTAGATATATATATATATATATACATATACATATATATATACGAATAGTGTTCCTCGTAACTGAACAAATTGCGATGATGGACTCATCCTGGTGATGTACCAATTGCGCCTCTCGTGTGCCCCATAATACATAACCCATTGCAACTGGAGGCTTTCACAAAATCAAGGGTACTTGTTTTGAAACACCCTATAAAAAGGGGTCCATTGTCTCATCTCACCAGGGCAGAAGCCGTTACGCACCAGTGAGTTAATTTCCAGAGCTAATGCCATGTCCTAAAAGACAAAGGTTCGCCGAAGATAACACTATGTGTCGTCCATTTTGTTGTCAGGATGCTGTTTTTGATAGATTGATAATCAATGAATAGGGATATAATCATGCGTGGGTTGTGCTGTGTTGCCTCATGCAACGTATATTGGGACATTAATTGGTTCCAGACTACACACCTTGTTAATTATAAGACTGGTGTTTAATCATGTGTTATTGGATTTAGTATGTGCAACTAATAGAGAGAATGGAGTGAGCTGCCAGTATAATCGAACATTTATTCGACGAGATTCGTCCGTGTAAGCACAATACCGTAGGCAGAGTGCTTACACGGACGAATCAAGTCCAATAATATTTTTATTACGACGGCGACCTCCATTCTATATTTATTATATGTGCATAAAATGTGATCAAATATCATTAGATATCACTGAAAAAGTCTGAAACAAGTATCAGAGATAGTCCAATCACCTCCGCACTGCAGGCCTATATATATATGTATGTGGATTTGTTGATGTGCTTCGCGGAGAGCCAAGGCACATAAACAAATTCGCAGGCATAGGCCTGCAGTGTGAAGGTAACGTTAGAGCTATTTTTACACAACTACATTTTTATCCTCCAGATACCGTAAAAATATTTGTATTGCACCCCACTTATTGTACCTCTCAAAAGGGATGCACGTGTTGCCCTAAATATGGAATATTATATAGAATAAAACTCATATCTAATCACCACATGCGCTGCTATTTTGGCCTTCATTGATTCAGTAGCTTAACTCTATCTATACATCTCATGAGGGGGCTTGGCGGGGCACAGGGCCAATTATTGAAATGTTTGTATCGATATTAGTTTCTTCACAAAGTTCAATATAAGGTGGGACACTCCATAATGCGCGTAGAAAATGCAAAGTAAGCATAATTATATGGGATAGAGGAGAGTAGGTCAAAGTCACTTATAACTTGCGAAGTTACAAATAGATTTGAAACTTTAGCTAGGCCTTTCATGCCTCTCATGCTGTCAATTCAAACGCTTTTATCCTAAGAATATATGATCGAAAGGCCCTTTAGGCAACATCTGTCGGAATAACATTTACTGGGAAGGCTGGCATCAAGTGCACCAACGTACAACGTTCCTCTCGTTTGATATTTTATCTTGGCTCTTGACAATGGGTGCGCAGCCATGGAGGCAATGATGCTTGAAGCAGAGGTGTTTCCTCTTGGTCAAGGTCCAATTTCGAGTTCCAGATACTAGAAAAGAACATGTTCCACGTGGTAATATATAACGAAACACCATGTAATCACATGCACATAGCTCGCTACGAATGCTGGGCTCGCTATGGAAAAATAAATCTATTGGATCTTTTGACACTGTCCACTGCAAAAGTCCACTGTATACATTACCAAAGAGGGCAGATATGATAATGTCCAGCGCCCATAAAATGTGGAACGCCTGATATTAATCAAATACTCCATGATGATATCTACCCTGGAAAATGTCTCGTATCCAAACTGACCAACATTATGCTATAGCATAATGTTTGTCATTTTAGTTATTGGTCAGTATATAATGGATCTCAAGCGGCCCTCCCTAAGATGCCTTCTCATAGGATAGTTTTATAGGGGAAATATGATATGCCATCGTATAAAAGTATCCAATTGAATGATGTCTGCTATTGTCAGAGAGGCCTTACATTCAAATGTGTCATGTTCGGCTGCCAAACCTGTGTCAGTAACTGCTAAGAAGAGGCAAGGGTTTCATAGGTATTTTGTAATCACTATTATGCTGTTTACTGTTTGTATTGTTCATGTAATCGCTTTTATATTCGGACACAGATTTTATTGTTACGAAAGGAAAAGGGTAACACTACTATGTTCTGCTACTATGTTCTATTCCATAATGTTCTGATAATTTGCAACACTGTAATAATGTTCTGATAATTTGCAACACTGTAACAATTATTGCGAATAGCACTGTTTTATAATATTGGGTACTACAAACTACTGAGAAGCGGCAAGGGGAAAATGAGAGTTCAAAACCTCCGCGCACACAAGGACTACTACTGATGGACTAAATTCCACATGAAGACTATCAAAGAGGCTCTAGAGTGATAAATAAATCTTTATCAACATTATTTTTCCCTTGGAATTATCTTACTTGAAACACACTCACAATTGATTGATACTATATTTCATGACTCAATTATGTATAACCGAACATTTCATGACTCAATTATGCTTCTGGATGTACCAAACATACTACCATGAGACTTCTCCACATATGAAATCAAAGGGTAATCAAGGGAAACATGATCTGTATTTCCTATGCGAAAATTGCAGACTTCTGTATACATTTGATTGCCAAGTGTGGTATACACGATGCCTCCAGCGCAGATGGTGGTACCGAATAACACCTATAAGCATAAACCTTCATTACAACTGGCCAACATAATTGACAGGATATAATTTTAAATTGATTACTCATGACCACCTTTCAAAAGGCCATGATTTATTTTATTGGAATACGAAACCTCTATATTAATAAAATAAGCTTTTTGAGCCTTAAACTGCTATCTTCTCTGAAACCGCTGGCCAGATCTCCATTATATTTCACATACACATTGCCAAAAATGGTGCCGAGCCATTTCACTATGTTTCATGAACAAATTAGGGTTGGAAAGGGGTTAAAAATGGGTGTACATTGGGCACCCCCATCCAGGGCCCCCAGTGCTGCCTGAAAACAAACCTATCAGTGCCCCTACACCAGGTTTCTGGGTCACCCAAAGCATGGCGTCATGGACGCGCACATCGTTGCTTCACTATGGGTTTACATTGAGCACCCCTATCCTGGGGCCCCAGCGCTGCCTGAAAACAAATCCCTATTGGTGCCCCATATAGGTCAGTGCGCCCTAGATACAGGGAAGGGGCAGGGGCAGGGGAGGTGGTATACAAGGACCACTGTTGTGCCGAAGTTTGTTGCTCCTAGATACAGGAGAGTGGCAGCTAAAGTTTGTCAAGGGTTTCACAGTTCATACCTTTTCTTTCTTTCTGTCTCTGTCTGTGTCTCTCTGTCTGTGTCTGTCTGTCTCTCCCTCTTCTCTTTCTTTGCCTAAGTCTTCAGTCTTCTGTATGAAATTAACTTTTTTTTCGTTGCCCGCTACGTTGGCGGGTGAAATCAGAGATTTACCCGCCCACACAGAAATGTATCTGCCCACTAATTTAAATTACCTGAAAATGAAAGAGGGAGCGGGAGAGGGAATAAGAGAGGGAGAGGGAAGGAGAGAGGGAGAACGAGTGGGAGAGGGAACAGGACAGAGACAAGGACAAGGCCCACCCACACAGAAATTTACCCACCCACTAATTACCTCACAATGAAAGAGGGAACGGGAGAGGGAGTGGGAGAGGGATTGAGACAGGGACAGGGACAGGGACAGGCAACACAACAACAGCACAACACTGAACAGTGACCAAAAAAAGCATCTAAACAGGGTTCCATTTGTGGTATGAAGATTCTAAGTTATAGAAACAACTTGAAAGAGAAAGATAGTGGGAGAGGGAACAAGGAGATATGAGGATGTGGGCCCCACTGTCCCACTAGCAAATCCCGTGCATAGCACGGGTATTTGCTAGTAGTGTATAATTACAGATATAATCCCAAAGTAAATATTAAATTGCCCTGAAAGCGCATACATAGCAACTTTAGAAACCAATATGAAATGCCAGACGAGAACGACCATGGATTATTCTCCTGCACTTTTAAGACAGGTTTCGGGGATCACCATATTGCCGCCGGTTTCACTCACGTATCCGAGAAAATCATCAAATGACATCAGTTAGAATGTTGAAGGTTCTCCACTGAGAAATACAAATACCCAATATTTGTAGGCCTATATATGATTGTACCCCTGAAGAAGGTCGTTGAGTTAAGTTAATAGAACAATTAATAAGTAATCGACCACAAATTAGTGTAGGTGACGCATCACCGAGTATATTGGAAACGGAGCCAGGCAACGCCCATTCGGCCATGCCCCCTCATCGCACGCCAGGCAACGGTTACGACGTCATAATATCAGCCCCTTCCATGTCCACAACAACAATATTCCTTGCCTCCACTTCTTCACGTAAAACATCTAGACATATGTTGACAAAAAAGGTGAAAATTGATATAATAAAAACTCTTATCGCCCCTCTGATAGACAGAGAAGATATATTCTATTCGAGTACCAGTAAATATCAGATAGACAGACTGCAGTCACTATTAAATGTAGCTGTACGGGCAGCCCTCAGCCTTAGAAATGAGCCTTAGAACTCCCTCTCTCGGCTCTCTTCCTTCCCCCTCTTCCCTCCCCTCACCCCCGCCCAGAGCAGAGAGAGGGAGTGAGAAGGAAGAATGGGGAGAGGGAGGGAGAAAGGAAAAGGGGAGAGAGAGCTATATAACAGTTCAGTTACCCATTCTGACCATACCATGAGTTAATCATTGACTGAGCTGGAAAATTGATTGTATGTAAATGATACCGGATCTATGAATAAATAAATGTTTCGAAAAACAAATCAAACCAATTCAAATTGACCCATTACCTGTAATAGTTATTCAGTTTTACAAGTATCCATATTTGTTTTCATGCATGATTATCTAAATACTTTCTCTATGAGTATAGGTCTTGTGGTGTATTGCACTATGGGTGCATTGCACTATATACGATTGTGTGGTAAACCACTCTTAGAGGCCTCGCAACTCCCTCTTATCATAACTTGCATTGCACTGTACGATTATAGAGTTCTGTCACACTAGCCTCAGACAATAATCGTATATAGTGTGCAATGCAAGTTACGATAAGAGGGAGTTGCAAGGCTTCAATTGAATCAGACTGAATTGTTTCCATCAAATGCCGTTTTTTTTATTCTACCCTTACAGTGTGATGTAAACAGATTTAATATATATTCTCTTTATTCCATGAAATTTTACTTCCAAGGTCAGCAATTAGTCTTTCTTGATCTACACTATCTATTAAATTTGCACTGTCAGTTAATGTCGGTCAAAATCTAAATATTTTTTACTTTTTGTTCATCTTGGTTCCTACTCATCTAAAGATCATTTGACCAAAATTGTGGAGGATTTTATCGAGTTGTTTTTGCTACAGGGCTTTAAAAACGTTCTCATTTGGATTTGGAAACCCGCCCAAATCCCTTCCTATCCGGCGACCATTTACGCTCGGTCGATTCCACTTCCAATTCCTGTATTTATAAACATATATAATATTTGCAGAATATTGATAAATCCTGTCGTATTTAAGTCATAATCTGAGGGAATTCGGTCAGATGTGCTTTGTTGTAATAGCTGAGAATTCAGCTTTAAATGCAGCTCGGGGTCTAACATGTACCTCTGTTATTTGATACCCCAGGAAGAGGTGATGGGAGATTCTCGCACACGCCTGTCCGACTGCTTAATTGGACTTGATCCGATTTGCAGGGTACAAGCATCATTCAATAAAGTGAGTAAAAAGAAACCTATCACAGCAAACTGAAACATCCTGGCCTGAATAAAGAGATTAAGATAGGGTGACACAATTTCTGCGCTACCTATTTTGAATATAAACACTTTGACATTTGTTCTGATTGGATGTTAAATCAATACTATATAGATGGAAAAAGTCTGAATAACCAGGATAATATAGTTTACAATGAAAGAGGCAAAGGTTAATGTTTAACCTATATTGTGTTATGAGACTTAGGTGTTAATGCAATAATGGAATAAAAGTTTCATTAGCTCAAGAAATATAGTCAACATATAGTAAAACGCTTAATTTGGAATCATTCATTATCATTATTGGAACTAACCAATGATGAGAATAGCTATGAGAACTAATTAGAGGGAATGTTTTTGAGTGAAAAGTCAATGTAGACTGGTTGTGCAATTGCCCAACTACTTAACTGCCCAACTACTTAACTGCCCAACTACTTAACTGCCCAACTACTTAACTGCCCAACTACTTAACTGCCCAACTCGTAACTTCTTGGAATGATTAATATAGGAAGAACATGTTGACTCACTGGGGATAGCCATTTTCAGAAAAGCATCAAACTTGGTGATATAATTACCCATAATTATTTCCTGAAACGGTATTCTCACATTTTAAAAAAGAATAAATACATGTTGTTTATATCTATACTAGATATAAGATGGTGTTATGAATACATGATTCAATTCAAGTTTTTCTTTTCATTTTTAAAAACTGCAATTTCTGACTATTTTACATATTGCTGCAGTGCATGTAATAAAATTAAGAGAGGCGAAAAACATTTTACCCAGTGAATGCAAATCGGGGCAATATACAGTACGGATATAAAATATTGATACTCACTTCAAGAATGTGACAGCTCTATTATTTGATCTTTGGTGCGTTTCCATACACAATCATTATCGTTTTAATTTGCGGTACTTTGTCATGGGATCTAGATCCGTATACTGTCTTGTTAAATAAATAATCTGAACTAAATAATTACTAAATAATCTGAGACAAATTCCTCTTCCACAAACCGCCATTGTAAAAGATGAAATAAATGCAATTACTACAAACAATAAAAATGATGTCTGCCTCCTGAAAAAAATTAAATGGACGGTTCCCCTTGACATTTTGTCTCCTATCAAAGCACTAATTACTACTTGCAATACGCAGTACTTCCTTACATCAAATACATCAGAATAACTTAATTGTTGAAAGTAGGATTCATTTGCGATTCATGAGTTAATTCCTGGACTATCGCTTTAAATTTAATTGAAGCTTGGTGGTCCATGGCGGCAGTAGCTAGAATAACTAAACTTGACGGGTCAGGGTCAGGTGAGATGCAGTGAGATGCAATGCATGCATTGATGACTCAACTCTATACACAATGTGTATCTAGTTACCGATGATATTTATCACCACATGTATCCAGCCTTGGCACATTGCACCATTCCCGTTTGTAGCTGTATAAATTTAAACTTACTTGAAATGCTATTGTCGGAATTATTATATATCTCGTCTTATGCATCATATTGATATCTAGTGCTAACTGGGGCCATCAATCGGGAGAGGTAAGTAAGAGATATGGACGGGACCCTTAACGAATAAAGGGAGATCGCATACTCCTTGGTAAAGCAGGCTATATTGGAAGAGTGGAGAGGATGACGGACAATAGTCCTTGATGGTGAAAAGCTAGAAGTTCGCTGATCGGTCAGCAAGATCCATGCCGTTCCCCTTCTGTGTGGTCTACTTTGATGTCCCTGTGCCACACTAACTAAGCGACGCACAGCAGCAAGTCCATGTTCAAAGGGTACCTAAAACTAGGTTTTGTATCGCTTCAGTTCCGTGTAATAAGATATAACTAAACCCGAGCTGCATATGGGGCAACGTATTCACAAAACGCAAGTGACTTTTGGTGAGTGTCTTTCACAAGTGCCGAAGGCACGCGTGAAAGACACTCACCAAAAGGCACGAGCGTTTTGTGAATGCGTTGCCCCATATGCAGCTCACGTTTAGTTATATTTTTATGCCATGATATATATTTAAGAGTTATTTAAGAGTTATTTACCTTCATTTCATGTCTCGCAACCCTCTGACTCGGCAAAAACAAGCGCCTACAACGTTGCGTCATGAAATGAGCGTCATGAAATGAGCGTCATTGATTGGCGCAGCTAGAATTACGTAACCAATCAAAATAGCGGGAGTAAATTGGTTTCATTCGAAAAGCGGATTCCGCTAGTGAAATCCAGGCATGTTTATGCCATGGTCTAATCTGGCCATGTTTTTGTGGATACGCACAGCTATCATGGCATAATGGAAGGGAGTGTGTCCAAAATCTGTCATTTTCGCTAAGATTGTTGAAGGAAAGTCAGAGAGACATGGAAGTTACTCAATTTTATCATGAGGTAAATTCACAAAATCATAAACATAAATACAACTGGGATTAAACAATAACTAAATAAGACAAAAGAATTGAGAACGATATAGAGGTAGCACATAATTCATATGTCTTTTGATTAGTTCCAAATATTGGCACTAGGGCAACGTTTGCGTTTGGTAAGGTTGAGCCTAAAAAGTGATAGTAGTCACTAGAATGTTAAGATATTTTAAACATATTATTGAAACAAATAACACCTTAAACTATTATGACTTTGGTTATTATGTCAAGACCTAAATGCTTTGAAGGTTTGATATTATTTACTCAGCACATCGATCAGGAGTTGCCGTGTGTAGGTTGGACATCACAGGGGTAGACTATACTTCCAATGGGGAACACGGCAGAATAACAAGGTTCACTCTGGGTAAACTATAGTTGGAAAGCACTAAAACATGATAATTTATGTCTCGCAAATGGTGACAGGACATATATATTGAATGTTTATTCTTCATCAAGAATGATACAGAAAAGGGCTCATGCATCTACATGTAGGTCTTCCAGACAGTCCTAAATAATATTTATAACATAAGATGTAAGAACAATTCAATCAGAGTCATGAATACATTACTATTGGTTACAGTCAAACGGATAGTACTCGTTTTTGTGCCACTCACATTTGTGGTCTTATCATATGACTATTATCAGATATGTACTATGTATTGTTATTGTTTTGTATCAACAATAAAAGATGATGACAATGATTAGGTCCAGCTTAGCTCGATATTGAATATTAAGATCTGAATATTACACAACCACGCAGATCTGTCGGACGAGGAGTTGGTGACTTGGAACTTACTGTCACCACAAATACAACTGTACTACTGTATTTGCCCCTTCATTCATATACAAAATCACATTACAAGCATCTTTGAGTCTATACAATTTATAGTAATTCGATTAGACAATTATATCGTAATATCATAGTTTTTACCGTTCTATACATAACAACTACCTTAAATTTTGTTATACATTTTTTTTTTGAAGATTTTATTTACACTGGGTTGACACTATCCCAGAACTTCAGGTTCTTCTAATGCGCCCAGTTTACAAAAGATAGAGCCAATAAATTCAATGAATAGTCACTGTCATAGAGTGTGGTCATGTTATTACAATCAAGAGCATAGATAGTAGCGATTCATACACATTACATGTTTCAGCTAGTTAAGTTTAGTTTAGTAATTCCTGTCTTCAAATGAGATCCAGGTTCAATATCTTAGAACAGTACAGTTCCAAGTTGACTTAGATTGAACAATTGCCAATACAATACAGTAATGACATAATAAAGAATTTGAACAATAACTATAATTTATACAGTAAATATATAAGACTTTTGAAGAAAAGTCACCCCAAGTTCAGTAGTTATGCGGATCCTTTCAGTTTTCTTTTTCTTCTTTCTAAGGAGTTATTGATGTCTCGACCTTAAATATAGGCATTATACGCCTTGGAATACATAATAATTTCTCAATATAGGTAATTAATATGGACACTTTGACTACAATCTCATTCTTTTAAGAATGGGTCGTTGTTTGAGTAATACTGTTGGCGTAGATACTTTCTGAATTCTTTTCTTGAATTCAATCTTTGTGGTTCAGGTGGCAGACCATTCCACAATGTTGTCATGGTATAAATATAGGATTTCTTAAAGAGTTTGTTCTTCGGCAATGGAACCAACATATTTTTCCCCTTAGCTAGGTTACTAAGATTAAGGCCCCTCATATCCATGTTTTCCTCATTCCTAGATCTTGAGTATGCAAGATCAAGTATATGATTTTCCCTTCTTGTTGTAGGAATAACGATCAATTTCCGTATTAACGCCCGTGCATTGGCGTGAAGGGCGACAACAAAGCCTTCCACTCCACCTGGACAATATCCCCCCCCCCCCCCCCCAATTTACCCCGTCCATATCCTCCCCATAGAATTGCATGTGCGGGAGTTCTATATTAGGTTCATATAGGCCAATAAACATGGACATTTCTACGAATTTTGTCTGTGAATTCTCCATAAAATAGAACTGAAAGATGTCTGCAAAAATGCTCTGTGGAGTGCCGAGAAAAAGGTGCATGAAGTCTATATACTGTACTCAAGTTAATCAATGAATTGTTAGCTCTGTCAATCAATATTAAAACGGAATCTGATACATTTACCGCAGGGCATGGCAGGGCATACACTAGCCATGCATAGAGTATTTCCCTGAATATTCGCTGACCTTTTTTGAGGGATGCTTCGCTTTAGTGAAAATCCCTCTTTACAATGGGTCGAAGTCTAGGACGGACCTCGAGGACGTAAGGCTGACGCACGCATGGCCGATTTGGCTCCCTATAGCCCCACGATTTGGGTCTCCTCGTGAATCCTAAGATTTCATTTCAAACCATAGTTTATGTTATTTCAAAAACATAAACCAGGATTTGGAATGAAATCCTAAGATTCATCAGGAGACCCAAATCGTTGGGCAATCGGGGGCCAAATCGGCCATGTGTGCGTCAGCCTGTAGTTCTGACCTCGAATCCCCGTCAAAACCGTCTCCAGAGCCATTATTTCAGCCGTCGTCATTGGCGGTAGCCAAATCTCTTTTACGGACCTTAATTCCCAATTCCATATACTACCACATACATGCTGTATTGGCAAAATACAGCTCTCACAATTGATTTAACCAATGATATGTTAGGATTTAGTGGGTCTGTTGCATAAAGTTAGTGAGGACAAATTTGTATTCCTATGAATATTGGACGCTTACTTCGCCAATGGCTTTCCCTACCCTGGAATGGTTGGGTGTGTCTGTTTCATGAAGTCTGTAAGGAAAACTTTGTCTTTCTCCTCCTCCTCCTCCTCTCCTTCTCCTCTTCCTCTTCCGCTTCCTCTTTCTGCTCCTCCTCTCTCTCCCTCTCTCTCTCTCTTTCTCCTCCTCCCCCATCTGTTCCTCCTCCTCCTCCTCCTCCTCCTCCTCCTCCACCTCCACCACCACCACCTCCTCCACCTCCAACTCCTCCCCCTGTCTCTCCTCCTCCTCCTACTCTGTGTTACCATATCCAAATGGCTTTCCAGGACCTGGAATTATCTTTTGTCCTTAATTGGACACTACTGCATTGCTACATTTGGGCCCAGGGACGTTTTGGGCCTGGGGACGTCTGGGCCCAGGGATGTTAGGGATGTTTGGGCTTGGAGACGTTTTAGCCCGAGAACGTTTGGGCCCGGGGACATTAGGGAAATTTTGGCCCCTAGATGTTAGGGATGCGTCAGCCCGAGAATGTTTGGGCCCATGGGACATTAGGTATGTTTTGGCCCGTGGATGTCTGGGCCCGCGGATGTTCCGGGGGGTTTCCAGGCCCTGGAATTAGTTTTTAGCCTTGATTGGACACCTACTGCATTGCTACGTTTAGGCCCAAGGACGTTTAGGCCAAGAACATTTTGGGCCCAGATGTTAGGGATGTTTGGGCCCGGGGGTGTTAGGGACATTTGAGCCTGAGAACATTTGGGCCCTAGGGACGTTAGGGATGTTTGGGCCCGGGGACGTTAGGGTTATTTGGGCCAAGGGATGTTTGGGCTTAGGGATGTTAGGGACATTTGTGCACTGCAGTGCACTAGTTCAATTCTTGTTGTGGAGATTATACCAATGGCATGGGGATATGTCCGGGGGATATGGGTCCTTGGCCCATTATTCTTTGTGATCTATATGAACAGTCTGGCCGATGTGGACTTTCATGGGCAACTTATTATGTACGCAGACGATTGCGCAATATGTACGCCCATTTTAAATAGAGATTCGATCAAATTATTGCAGTTGGATCTGCAAAGATTCGAGGAATGGTCAAAAAGTAATTATCTTAAGGCAAACGCCAAGAAATCTCAGATACTTGTCTTTAGGGGAAACCTTGATGCGTTTGTGAAAAATCTCCCTCCCTTAGATCTTGGAATGGAGGTGATTGATTATGTAGAAGAGTATAAGTACAACAGCCAATTATCCATGAAAAAACAAGTTAGTACTAATTATGGGATTGCAAGTAATTATCTTAGACGACTAAAGAAGGTCAAACATCTGCTGAATCAAGATAGGCTTGTACTGATATACAAAACTTTCATTTTGCCCATCTTAGAAAAATCTTGTGTATTTATCGACTTGTCTAACAAATGTGATTCCATAAGGTTGCAGAAATTGCAAAACAAAGCATTGGGAATTATTTATGGTAACAGATACTACAGAGAAGGGAAATTTAACATGCACATAAAGAGTAAGTTATTACCCCTATCCTTTAGACGTGAGATAAGATCCATCTGTTTACTTAGACGTACTGGTACCTTTGCTGATAATAACGTTGCTGGGCACATGCTCAGGAATGGTTATAGGAAAAAAACTGAGATAATAAAGTGGAAAAAACAACAAATCAAAAGAACCACTTTAGGTAGAGTAAATGACACTTGGAACAAGTTGCCCGAAAAAATAAGAACAATAGAGGGTGATATTGGGTTCAAGAACGCAATAAAAATGTACTACTATGGTAAATTTATAGAATCTGGATTGATTGAAATGTGATTGAGTGTTATGGTAATTATATAACGGAATGCTTGTAAGTAGCGGAATATTTTTTGTCTGACTAATTGTTCTCAGATGTCGGAAAAGTTCCTTAATGTAAAAATATTAAGATGTTAAATATATATAAAACTGTTGCACTGAAGCTGTATTACCTCACGAGTAGGCCCATGTGAAAAGTAAAAAGAGATGATGACAAATAATGTAAGATTGTAAAAGCTATAATTTAACGAGGTATGGAATATTCAATGGTCAGTATGTAAGAGCACGACGTGGAACATTGTGTAATTGTTGTTTTTATTTGTACTACTGTTTTTAAGAAATTAGCCTGATCTAATTAGAACTATCTGTATGCTAATCAGATATGTACCCATTTGTATCACTGTACTACTATTAGAAGTAACAGTAAACTAGAATAGTTTGATCAGTCGCTAAGCAGGTATAATGATTAATTTAAAAATTTAGTGTTGTAAAATTTTAGTTTAGACTCAGTTTTTCTTTTTTATTTCTTATTTCTTATTCTTTTTTTGTGTACTAAATTTAGGAGTTAACATAGAAATATCTTGATGTAATTTAAAAATAAATTTAAAAATCAGGCTATTCTGGGAATATTCGTACTGTCGTATGGAAATGTCTGTGTCCTGAATAAAAAAAATTCAAAATCAAAAAAAAAAAAAAAAGGTCGGCGCTGTCCAAGAACCCTTGAAAACATTAGTATTTTCAGGTGCATATTGAAAAAAGAACTAAATCATATTCATGTGGAAGTGCACTTTTGGACGATTCTGATTACAGCTGTAATTCAAATATGTTTGGCATAATTCTGTTCGTTGAGCCTTGTAATGTCTACTTGATAAGCTATTATTTTGATGTCTTAGTAGCGATGGACCTTACTTAAGTTCCACATTGTGGATGTTTCTTTTTCTATTGAGATGTTATAATTAACACAAAGGCAATCGGATGTGAGCAAACAGATCAGATGTTGAAGATAATTATATGATCAAATGTTGAAAATAGCATAAATAATGCAATTGTCCGAATAAATTTAATACAACAACAAAATCTAAAATTAATCTAAGATATGTTTTGAATATCTAATATGTCAGCTGTCAACTATATAGCCTGTGAGGAATACCGTATACTATGTTATGTCATTCAGAGAGGTAGGCCTACTGTATACAGAGAGGTACTGTATACATTACCTCTCTGAATGACAGACATTCATAAATTATCCCAGAGTAAACTACAAATAGAATAATGTGACTTTTGTTTTAAATATCTATTAATCCTTTGATATAACGATAACCACTTAATAAGCTTATTTAAAAGATAACATGGTACCTTTGTAATAACACAGAACTAGATAGTTCCGTGGTAATAACTACGATGAACGTGAAAGGCTTAAATATATTGTATTGGCGATATTAGATATTACATTATAGTCAATCTTAAATTTGTCACCATACTCAGTTGCCTTTGACTTAACAGGACACCGAGCCCCGGGTCAGAGTAGAGGTCCAGGTTTAGAACAAAGTTAGATAATATTTCATAGGGAAAAGTCAATCATTTCACCTGCAAGCCATAACATCTTACGGTCCATACTCCATTAGCTGGAGGATGCATTATCACCGTCAACATCTGCCAAGAAAGATATGCCGTGCATGGAAACATGCCCACGTTCACATCCTCTCAAGATCGTGAAACCTTTCGAAAAGAGGCCCGTGATATCCATCGTCAATTGTGGGAGCAGCAATAGAAATGGATGCATTGCGGAGCTTGCCGAGGGTTCTGCATGATATCACCACGGCTTCAGTGCTTGCACGTTTCACACGAGTGTGAGTGGGTCATCTCCCTCATGTGTCATTCAAAGTTAAAGGAGATGAACCATGCCAGGATTCATTTTCCATGCAAGTGTGCCTCATAGAATTTTAAGTGATAACCTGGATTCTCAGGAACACTCTCTCGATGGGAGGTACTGTCCTGATAGATCCAGCAGATTCATGAAGTATTTTTGTCTCAGATTCGAAAATAAATCCCAGCGTCGCTTGAGCGACATCCGCTAACCATTCTAATAACTGGGTGACCTGTTGTTGCTGTTTAAAGAGAAACTCAAATGAAGCTCTCACTTTTCGCAAAGGGCAACATTTCCCTTCAATCTTGTCCAGACTTTATTAATTATTCAATTCAATTCAATTCAAGAATTCTTTATTGCTGATGTTAATACAATAAGGTAGTCCAACTATCTAGATAAACATGTGTTCAAATAGTTCTTCCATTGGGTGCCTGATTCCTGTTTTTGAGCTTTCTTTTGTTACTCTAATCTTGGTACGATTTCTAATTCTAACATGGAGGTTTTGATGAGATGATACAATACAATGGTTTTCTGGTGTGAAACATTGATGGGAGCTTTACAATGACAATCTGGTGATATGCAAGAGTTTTACATGTTGTAACATCGGTAGAGGTTATATATTGTTCTGACAGGTGAGACTTTGTTCCAAGAGACAGTAGCATTTGTAGGCAGGGTACAGCTTATAATACTTGGTTCGGAGGTTTGAATATAGGGGGGGGGTGGCTGCGGCAGGGTAGGGCACTCAGACAAGTTACCCTCCCATGTTCGCAGTCACCCTGAGTGGGCACGGTCACCAAGCGCAGACAGTTACTAGTTTTTGTTTTATTTATGTAGGCCTAAAGGGTGATAGGCACTTTTCCGTGTATTTTTTGAAAGTATGTTTGTCTAGAATTTTGTGGGCATCAGTGTGCAGTTCATTCCACCTTTTTTGACATTTGTGGATCATTGAGTTGTTAATTTTTGTTAATTTTGAAGAGAGGACCGAGAGGTTTTTCCTGCCAGGGGCATGGCTCCTGGTGGTGAGATTTCTGTTATCGAGATTCTGTGGATTTTGAGCAAGGTAGAAAGACATGTCCAATATATGTTTGTCCCTACGTGCCTGAAGGGGCCAGATATTTAATGTTTTATGTTCTTGATCTACGTTTTCATATTTTGATTTGTTGAAGATTATTCTAAGGGCTCTATTTTGTTGTGATTGCAATTTCTGTAATATTGATTTGGGGGCAGAGTCATATATAAAATCACAGAAGTCTAGATTTGGAAGAATGGCCATTTTATATAAGTCGTGTTTGGCTTTGGTCGTTAGTGATTCTCTGGCCCTGTAGAGCAGCCTGATTTTGGCATTGACTAGATTTAGTGTGTTTTGAGTGTGAGTTTTAAAGGTAAGAAGGTTGTCTAGTGTGAAGCCTAGGTATTTGTATTCATTTACCTGTTCTAGGATTGTGTGGCCTAAATTTAGGTCTCGGTTGAGGGTTATTTGTTTTTTCAGTGCTGCAGGGGTGAGAGCGAAAGTCATGATTTTACATTTTTTGGTATTGAGAGATAATTTATTCGCTGTGCACCATGAGTGGACATCGTTCAGGTCTTGTTGTAGGTTAGTGTGTAAGTCATGGGTGTCTTTGTTGTTGTAGAATAGTACTGTATCGTCTGCATAGTGTTGGATATGTGCATGTTTGACTACTGAGTGTAGGTCATTTATGTAGATTGTGAATAGTATCGGGCCTAGTATTGTGCCCTGGGGCACTCCATAGGTGACCGTGCCCTCCTCCGATTTTAGACCATTAAGCTGGACTACCTGCCTCCTGTCCGCTAGATAGTTCTTAAACCAGAGCTGTTCCATACCCTGTATTCCGTATACTGCCAGTTTGTCCAAGAGTGTTTGGTGGTGAACCGTGTCGAATGCTTTACTGAAATCTAAAAATACTGTCTTATTCATAGAGTTGTTATTTAGGTCTGTGTAAATTTTGTGCAAAAAGTCAGTTTGGGCTTGCTGTATTGAGCGTTCTGTTCTGAATCCATATTGCGTTTTATTAAAGAGTAAGTTTGTTTCGAAATGGTTATTTATCTGCTTTTGTACTGTTTTTTCTAGAATTTTGGCTGGCATGGAGATACAGGATATGGGCCTGTAGTTGTTACATGACATCTTCTCGTCCGATTTATATATGGGGGAGACTCGTGCTATCTTGAAAACAGAGGGGACTTTTCCCAGAAGTAATGACAGGTTGATTATATGGGTGAACTGATTACATAGTGATAATAAACATGATTTTAATATCCTCGAGGGCATGTGTACAATACCCGAGTTCTTATTTACATCGATTTTTGCAATTATTTTGCGAGTTTCCTGAGGAGTGACCTCTTTGAACTTAAATACAGGAGTGCTCATAGGGCCTTGTTTTTCCATATAGGATATTGGGTTGCTTGTACTGTGTGGGATCTTGCTGGCTAGATTTGGGCCGACATTTAGAAAAAAGTTGTTGAAGGCATTGGGGACTTCAGAGGGGTCTAACATTATGTTGTCTTCTTCGATATTTATCGTTGTAGACGTTTTTGATTTCTCTGGGCTTATGATTGGTCGTAGGAATTCCCAGAATTTTCTCGGGTCCTTATCGAAAAATTGAAGATTTGATTTAATGTAGGCTGCCTTGGCTGATTTACAGCCACGGTTGGCCCTATTTTTCATGATTTTAGCTTGTTTTAATAGGTCTGGGTCTCGCCCTCTTCTAGCCAGTTTAAAGAGCCTGTCCCTTTCATTCATTAACGAGATCAGTTCGTCAGTCATCCATTTAGGTTTTGCACGGACATTTCTGAACTCTTTCAGGGGGCACATTCTATCAAGATATAGATTGACGTTGTTTAGCAAGAAGGTCCAGCACTCCTCAGGATTGGGGTTGTTGTAGAACTCTCCCCACTCTAGGTTTAACAGTATCTCGTTTAGAACTTTCTGGTCCAGTGAGCGGGTGTTCCTGGCCCAGAAAGTTTGTGTCTTATATTTATTTCTCGGTTTCTTTCTAATCAAGAATATGGGGAAGTGGTCGGACAGGTTGACATTAATGGCCCCTGCTACAGTTATATGAGGGGAGTTTGAGTAGAGGTGATCAATTATTGTATTTGATTTCAGAGTGGACCTTGTTGTCTGTTTAATGAATTGAGTTAGAGAGAAGGAGTTTGCTAAGTTTTTGATTTCCATTGATAGGTTC
Organism: Sthenelais limicola; assembly: GCA_942159475.1. Classification (NCBI taxonomy): domain Eukaryota; kingdom Metazoa; phylum Annelida; class Polychaeta; order Phyllodocida; family Sigalionidae; genus Sthenelais; species Sthenelais limicola. Next base: position 105,153,066 of record OW804096.1, on the reverse strand, counting down.
GAATTTGATGACTCAATGGTTTTATAATCTAGATTAAAATCTCCCATCAGATACAGCTCCTGGGTGGTGTCAATTTTGGATAGAATATTTTTCAACGATTCTATAAATGTCTTTGTGCATCCACTTGGGGGTCTATAGAGGTTTAGGAGGGTACACTTTTTTATCATTCCTTTTTTAATTTGTATAATCTGGGCTTCAATGTCGTTGTTTGAGATGTTAAGGTCTTTGTAGATCTCTGCATCTACAATAAGACTATTATTCAGATACATACATAGTCCGCCCCCTCTTCTCTTTGTCAACCTGTCCAACCTGTACAGGTTGAAATCTGGTAGTTTGATCATATTATCATGGACAGAGTGATTCAGCCATGTTTCACAGAAACCGATTACATCAATATTGGTATCATTGGTTAGGTATTCAATTTGGTCGAAATGTTTGTAGAGGCTCCTTATATTCCAGGAGATAATTTTGATGCCTTTAAGCTCTCTGATATCTTTGAATGAGGGCAGCAGGGTGTTGCCTATTTGTGTTTTGGTCATAGGTAACGGTTGGTGAGTGCAAGGGCTAAAACAAAGTGAGGTCAAGTAACATATGCATAAGTTGTATAAGATGTATAAGGTGAGGCTACGTCTATGTTTAAGTTGAGGTATATATGTGGTATACACGCTATGTCTATTTACATTTGACTAGGACTACATGTCACGCTTTAACAGTAGAAAACTTGGTCCAAAGTGGTTATTTTGATAGCTTTGCGAACTAACATTCCTATGTTATTTTACATTCCTACATTGTACTCATGGTATCTATTTATATAAATGATATACTCAGGTTACTCAGTCATTATCGGTACAGACACATATCGGATAGTAGTATTGTCGTGGTGTTCCGCTCGGGGCACTAGAGGTAAGTGGGCACTCAGACAAGTTACCCTTTTACCGTAGTGTTCGAGTGATGACCATTCGACTTATAATACCTGATTGATTTAGGAGTTGTTATATGCTTTTGCTATGGCTTTTGCCCAGTAGTCCTTGAGCTTGTTAGAGAGGTGGCAGCCATCTATTGACATGTGAGCATAATTATGAGTGAATGTTTTGTTATTAGGGTGGTATCGGTGGATTAGTCTTTGGGTCCATGGTGTAGGTTCACTATTATTCATGTTGAAGTCTTTAACTATTTTGTTAGCAGATTCCACTTGGCTATTCAGTTGTGATTGGGCTGGATCAGTAGGGATATCACTTGCAGTTATTATGCCTCTCTGTAGGTCGCGCCGTACGTTGTAGTGTCCAAGACTCATGCCGGTGATAGGTGTATAGGAGATTCTTGGGGGCAGATTGGGGTTGGAGTGTCCAATGATGTACTCATGTGAGTCCTCCAGATCTATCCGTAGGGCTTCAGACATGGCCTCTGTTGTGGTATTGCGTACACTGACCTTGCCTGTTGTCCGGTCCTTTATGGTCAGGTTGCAGAGACCAGCCGTAATGTAGATGTGCCTAGGTGTATAGCGTTGTAGTTTTCCAGTCGCGTGTATTACAGATTGTAGAATGGTGGCACCTGGTTTGGACGAGATAACTGTTTGGACCCTGTCGTCCATGAGATTCCTGAAGGGAGGGCCTAGCGATTCAGTTCTAGAGTCCCCGATCAGCATGATCGTATCCATGTCACGTTGTGGGTGGGCGATAATATGGTGATCTTGTAGAATCAGGATGAGATATTAGGGAGATCGTATTAGTTATTTGTCCTAGCAAGCGCTAACAGTTAATTATCACTTAGTTCAGCTTTTATCTTACTTATGATCTTTCCACAGACGTTTTTTCCAGTGAAATCCGATGACTTTAGTGTCGACCTGTCTCCTCTTTTGTTTACAATGCGAGGGAGATTCGTCCCGGAAGCCCACTTCCGGTCGGAGGTCATTTCGTATAGTTCCGTAGCTTTAATGTCAGAGAGTTTTTTCTGAAGAGTTTCGTTCTGGGTGAATTTCTTGCGCATTATTTCCTCTAATACTTTTTCCTCCATCTTGGTCCACTCGTCTGTCGATTTCAGTTCTTTCCTTGCTTTTGTTTTGACGTGATAAGGGTTCGGCATTTTCCGGAATTCCTCTGCTACTTCCGGGCGACCTAGATGTGTGGCCTTGTGTGCTTGGAAGGCATGTTCTACCGAGGAGTATGTGTAATCATTATGGAGTACTGGTGTGGGAAAGAAGTTTGACATGAATGAGTGTTCACTTTTGAAACCAAGTCCTTTATCATCATCTACTCGTACCGTTCTAGCATCTTCAGGTTTACATCCTTGTGGGAGTTGAGAGAGGTCCGCCTTCACGTATGTTTTTGGCTCCACGCCATCGGGGAATACGACAATGTGATTGTTACGGTGTTCCGCCCTAACATTAGCAAGGCGTAGAAGACGATGGCAGTCCCTGAGGAGGTTAAAGTCGTGTGATGGAACTTCAAGACCCTTCTTGTTTACCTCAATATGTGAGAATCTATAGTCCAACTGGCGAATATCCTGTATTTTGCTAGCAATGGTTGTGAGAATTTTCCCGGATGCAGATCGGACCATTACAGGCCTTATTGTTATAAGATTGGGTTGACCTAGTCTGTAAACCGCCTGAAGATCTTTGACATTATACTGTGGATCTACATGTGTGCAGATACCTTTGACTGTGTTGAGGATGTCATCTGTAGCAAATTCTGCGATGTTATCAAGGACGAGTATATTTGTGTGATTTGGGGGTGGGCGTTGCCTGCGAGCATGCTGTTGTGTTGGCGGCCCCCGCGCCTCTCTGCTCGGTGGGCCATTCGCCCAGGCACCCCTCGGCTGGAGATGTGGTCGGTGATGTGGTCCTGAGTTATTATTATTATCACCAGTTATACGTGGACGGAGTAGGCCAAAGTGAGCATTATCCCTTTGGATGTTACTGAGCTTATTCTCAGTAAATTCCTTCAGATCATTGACTGACGAGATGATTTTGTCAGTTTCCTTATCATTATCTGCACTAAGAGATTTGAGCTCCGTTTGTAGCGACGCAGATGTGACCGTCGACTGGAGTGCCTCTTCAATCTTGGATATTCTATCGTTGAACTCTGTAGAGAGCGTCTCAACGTTAGTTTTGATTTCAAGGAGTCCAGAGTTGAATTCAGCCAACGATGACTTCAGAGAATCATTGGATTTCGAGATACATGCGGTGACAGCAGATGTGACTATGGGTGTTAACTTTAGGCTTAGTGCCTCCAGTAGGCTGTCATAATTAATTGTGACAGGCGGGTTGCTGTTGTTGGCTTCTACATGGCCATCATTATAACTTTCTTCAGAGATCTCTTCAGAGATGACAGGCTTATCCTCCAGTCCATCCCCCTCCTCAGTTTGGCTTATATGTGCCTTTTGTGATGTTGTATCAGTACAGTCATTAGATGGGGCACTGTCTGGAGGATGTGATGACGGTGACAGTGATAGCTTTTCCAATGGCGGACTTGAGACTATCGTTTGTGAGTGTGAGGTGTGTACTTCTGGGACATCTGTACCTACTTCTGACGTTGGGAGTGACATAAATAAATCCGGATCTTCAGCTGTTACATCAGAATCAGGTAGGGAGTTCTTGTCTACCATTTCCTTATTTCTGAATGTTATATCTACGTCAGGGCTAGATGGCTGCTGACTTATGCTTATGTTATGTCTGGACGTCTGACGTTCATGACCCACGAGGGGGGTTGAAGTCAGAACCATTTCATCGCTAATTTCTTCCTCCTTGCTTGTGCCTGTCCCAAATAGTCCATTTATCACGGTAGACATGATTGTGGATTGCGACATGATTTGGTTTGATAGTCCCTATGGGGTGTGTACAATAACGTTATTTTAAGTTCGGTGTTATCAGGTCAGTGTTGTGCTGGAGATGTGGGCGATAATATGTACCAACCTGGAGCGGTCAGCCATTAAACTCCAGCGTCGACCACGCTACGATATAATGCAGTTGCTGTGAGAGTTCACTGGTGTTAATATAACTATGCGATTTCCTCTAGGGTTCCATGTGTATTAAACAACAGACTGAAATAGTCTGATCCTCATTGCAGTTGTTTTAGCCCTTACACGAAGCTATTTTAGTGCTGCGTTAACATGTGTACGTCCTATGTGTACGTCCTAACATGTGTACGTCCTTTGCGGTACAAAGAGGCTTCATTGCCTTGCCGATCGCCTGGAGTCGGAAGTAGGGCTAGATGAGAAAGAAAGATGTTTTGAAACGGGCAGGCCTACTTAGTATTAGAGTGAGGATGTCAGGAGCCCTAGCTAGCCCTAGCCTAGTGATGTAAAGGCAATTCTTTATCAATGGCATCATCCTGTCCTATTCAAGCCTAAGATTGTTACACCTCCCCTCTTAGAGCCAGCAAAATGTGATACATCTGCTTTCCTGTACTCTGTATCCCCTTTTCTTTGTCCCAAAAAAGACCACAATATTTTAGTGCTTCGTCATCTGAACATACTCGGGCATGGTTGAAAGTATTCGACATGACTTGCATCCCCGCTAAGTGCCATTTTCCGATTGACTACCAGTATCCGAGATCCGTCCTTATCATAAGATGGGATGTGGAAGCCCTATCTTTCAAGTATACTGCAGAGGAGTTTAACGACCTCTATTCATAAGAGCTTAATCCGAGGGGAAGCTCTAAATCTTCGACACCAAATGGATTCATTCGCGTCCTTATTGCTTCGGAGTTATGGTTCAAAGGTGCCCACAACTGATCATGGAATTTGATGCAACGTGGTTTTATGGAACTATCTCCTCGTTGTACTTTGTATCTAAGATACATGAATTTAAATCAAGGCGCCTAATTTATGGAGATTTCTATAAAAGGTTTAAAGGCCTAAAACATGAGCGATCATTCTTCGGCGGATAAAGGTTTGACAGGTTAATAAGAGCTAGGGTGCAGCCTTTCTAGTGGTAGAGGTCTACAAATGATTATATCACTGAAAAGAAATAGGTAGGAATAGGTAGGAATATATATTGCTAACAAGTATTAAAACTGTAATGTTAGCTAATGTTTGGCACTCGTGATCCAACTATATTAAAGGCTATGGCACTTGTAATCGGGCAACACAGGACCAAGCTCTATAACCGATCCTTGTCAGCAATAACTGGTAATCCGTCTTTGTTATAAAATCTTTCTCAAGCCCCCGGCTCAAGCCTCGGGGACGAGAATTAGTATAATTCCTGTACAAGTACACGTAGGCCTATACAGGTGGTGACTATTGCAGCTGACCACCAGAACTGCATTAAATGTCAAAGATTAGCATCAAGAGAGAATACAGTACGCACAAAATCGAAAAATACTAATAACTAATAATAATAATCAATATTAAACAAGCGCCGCTCTACAGCCTATGGTGGAACTAAACCTGCACACCCTGCACCTAGTATGGCTGGCATGGAGAGAGACATCCGGTTACCGGTTAAGAGTGCGAATCGAATCCGAACATAGCGGGTATCACAAAAACTTTCAGACAAGTCATGCCCAGTAAGATATGGCTAGTCGATATTACACTATAATGGTTAAATGTAACGGAATGTTAAATAGCGGTATCATGTGTATGTCTCCAGCTATTGTTTTGATGTATAAAACCTATCAAGCAATTGAAATTACAAATCTCTTTAAAAAAGCAAAAACATATTAAAGGCAAAGGGATAAACTGGAATGGCTAACGGAGGAAATTCAGCAATTGAAATTACAAATCTCTTTAAAAAAGCAAAAACATATTAAAGGCAAAGGGATAAACTGGAATGGCTAACGGAGGAAATTCAGCGACTAATGGTCCGAGGGGATAAATTATATAGGAAAGCCAAAAGATAAAATTTGGGAACTATCAAGACAATGCAGAAATGAATAAAAATAGCAAATTAAAAGTAGCAAAGTTAAAGTCAAATCTTTAAAGAAATAACCCAAATAAACTCTGGAAAGTGGTTACACCGATAATGAATGAGAAAAAGTCAAGAGAAAGAATATCAAAGACCAAACGAACGTATATATACAGGTTACAACCCAAACTGTATGCAATACTTTATTTCCCAATGTAGACCTGTGCATGCTAAACTGGCAAATTCTATCCCTGAACTAAATTCAGCTGAGGGGCAATTTATAAAGACGTTACCAAAACTGATGGACCACCTTCTGCCTTTCTACCAAACGAGTAGGCTACTGGCATGGAGTTTCCTGCAGAAATATTGGGCCCTCTTTTGTTATCATGTAAGATATAATCCCCCGAATATCTCACTGGTAATCTGTTTAGAATATCGAGCCCTGTTTAGGCTATCTTGGAAAATAATCAAGTCAAAATCCAGAGCTTGTATAGCAGTATGTGTATTCGTTCCAGAATAATATCAAGCAATGACTGATGAGGGCCGGTTGCCTGGCTCTTTTATGGCCAGCGGAACCCTATCCCATCATGCAGTATAACAATACCAGAATGCAATACTAAGATTATACAGGAAATATTTAAGACAAAGAAAAAGGGAAGAATCTATCCGGGTACTTTCCCATATATGGGACCAAATCCACGGGTAGACCCCACTTGATTAATTAATACAGACAAAGGAAACCCGGCGGGAAACATCTTAGAGGAACCAGACATCCAGGAAGCGGTTACATACTGAGAGAAGAAGCCTCCTACTTGTCGGTCCTTTGTCTGTACCCTCATGTCAGGAAATGGGAAAACTGAAATCCATACTCTCATAAACATGTATCACTTGAATATGATCGATGAATATGATGGTTGACTCCCTTTACTTTAATAATTAATTAGTCATGAAATTAATTAATTATAAGGATGTAGAGTTGTCTCAATTAATGAAACTACTGGGGGTCATTTGGGTTGTTTTGATTGAAGTAGATTCATGTCCTGATATGTTTCGACTTGCAGTTAAGTCGTCATCAGAGGATAATTAATTATTTAATTGCATTACATCGTCATCATATACCAATCTTATGAAAAATAATATTCAAAAATCAAATTTACTTCTCCAAGCCTGACCGCTATTTTTCTGTCCATGGGTGTTCACTATAATGACGTACATAGCAATAGATTTATGCGTGGGAAGTTTACTTTCTCTCTCTTTGCCACACGCAGATTTTATTTGCTTCACAACATTTTTAGTTCCGAAGTCCTGACAAACTAGATTATTGAGACTCTTTGTTGACCTGACAAATGGGGCGTTTTCATTATTTATTTGATTACCAAAAGCAAGCAATAGAATTTGTCCTCTTATCAATCAACGTTTATTATGGTAAGCTCTTGTACACCTTTAGATTCGCAGGGTGTGATACATGATGAAGAAGATAATATATAGGTTAAAAACAATGTTCAAATTGTGTTATTCAAGTACCGCATATAGACTACTAAGCCGATTCTCATGCGATTTATGCACTTGTCAATTGCAACCCCCACCCCCCCCACCCCCGGGTAGGTAGGGGAATGTCCTGGGCCTGTTGGGAAATTTGAGGAAATCCCCGACCCCCCAGGGCAAGAAATTCCTGTAAATCCCCGACCCCCTGGGGCACATTTTTCGGGAGACATTTCTTTTAGACAGAAACTGTTATTGCAAAAATATAAGGGCCATTTTCAGAAAAGTCTTACAAATGGTGTTTTTGTTTGACATAGCTTTGTAGAGCTGGAGAAAATATTGTTTTGAATTTTCCCTAATCAGATATGAATTCTCAACATCATGAGTGTGACATATGGGTCAAATTTTTTTAGAATGTACAATTGCGATTTTGTGAGATTTAGGAAGATTGAAAAAAAAATTAACAAGTATAAGCTCATATTCCTTTGGACTAGAATCATAGATGTCCCCACCACCTAAAAACACCAATTATACTCACCAGATTTCAATATGTCAGTTTTTATTGGAGTTGAAACAAGGTGGTATTTCTTTTGGGTATACCCGGTATCAAATGAAGTGGCAGTTCCTTATATCCTCAATAACTCAGGACATAATGACTCAATTTCCAAATAAAAAGTAGTTCCTTATAAGTATTAAATGTTCCTTTACAAGTATACCAATCCATAACTATGTATCATCCATGGTTATCATGTGAGACATGAAAGCAAATGGATCACATTTGCCCAAAATGGGAGTGTTTTGGTCGGTAACATATGGTTCAAATATAAATTCAATAATGCTGCAGTTGTTGCCATAAACAGGGTGAAAACCTGTTTTCTGGTAACGTATACTTCTGTTCCATTAATATAGCAACCTATTTCCAATTTGTTATGTTTAGTATCCCTGGGGAAATTGGTAATAGAAAACTATCTTTGATACCGGGCATCCCTTTTCACATATACCGGGCATACCCTTATAATTCCCCACCAACTTTGCCATCATAAATAAGTCAGAAAGTGTACATATCAATAATAGAAAATGATTTGCATCAAAGGAGAAATATATTTGGTACACAATTGATCTAATTTCGAGTCACTCCTTGAGTAAATATCACCCCACTTGGCCTGAGAACAACACCTTCTCAAATATACCGGGCATCCCTCTATATACCGGGTATCCCCCAGTAGGGTATATGTTATCTAACATCTTATTGTGGCTTCTTAAATGGGCACAATTACATGAAACTCACTAAGTGCATAAGAAATATGTGTAGTAATGGATACAGGCTCTAAAATCAATAATAAAAACTCAATATGATGGATCATACCATTTTTTACTGAAATTATATGGTGGTTGAGAACATCTAAAGAATAAAAATTGTCATATCTTATTTCTAATGTTCTCACATGTTCGGGGAGGGAACAGGGCATGTTACTGCACAAAAATACAGAAAATAAAGTCACATGGGTAGAAGTTATGACAAAAATTCTACCTTTCAGGGGATGCCAAGGGATGCCCGGTATCATGATTTTGATTAAAGTTGAATTAAATTGGATGGAAATGAGGCATAAAGCCACATACATATGTACAGTAAGGCATGATATGTTCAACTCGTAAGTTTTATGGTGATCTGTAGGTTAAAAATGGACTTAGTCAAGGTTACTAGGATAGAAGGGGGTATACCCGGTATCAGGGGATGCCCGGTATCAACCACTCTTTTAATATGTTTTAAAAAGGTCTCTATTGCATTTATGAGCAAATTGTCACATTAGAATCCACTTGATCTCATCTTTTCAAATATGATGATATCTCAAAATCATTTTCTTGTGACTTGTGACTCATTTTCCTGTGACACATCACAATTCTCTCCCATGAGCCAACCCCCCACCCAACCCCCCACACCTAACCTAACCCCCTACCCTAACACTAACCCCAACACTAAAGGATCTTGACATTTCTAGTATAGGGTACCATGGAAAAAGAGTCCCACATCATGTTCAGCAAGACTAGTTCAAGCCTGACACTGTTGAAACACTATATAGGGGGTGCCAAATCCCTGTCAGGTTCAAAGGAGACACTCTTTGTGTATATAATATTGGGGGAGGTTTGGAACTATGGAACTTAGCCTAGGCAAGCCCATGCACACTGAAAACCATCAAATCTCTCTTGGGAACCAAGGTACAGAGTGGGCAATGGTGGACATTCCCCCACCCTCCAGTTGATATTGCTGTCAACTAAGGGAAATCTCCGCCTGGGTGGGGGAATGTTTTCTCAGACATTCCCCTACCATTCCCCTACGTACCCGGGGGTGGGGGGGTGGGGGATTCAATTGACAAGTGCATTATACTTCTGGGGCCCGATGCACCACTTTTTGGTGACATCGTAGCCTTAACATTATATCAAGGATACGTTAAGGATATATTAACAATACGAAGGTTCTAGTGTTGCATGAGATCTATCCTATCCTTAACTAGAGGCGGGCATAATGGTAAAAGTGGTGCGTTGCAACTGGTAGCAACATACCCGTACATTGTGTCATATTTTTACATTTTTGTACATAAGAAAATTATTTTAAATCATGAAATATACTTATCATATATATCATCATCATTTCTGAGAAAAAATACGTCCCGTCCCTCCCATTCTCATTATCAAATTCTCGATATATGCTAGTTGCTCTATTATCGCTCAGAAACGAGCAGACAACGGAGATCACTTAGCGCTACGATAAGGATATCCCATGCTCAAAGGCACGTCGTTTAAAACCCCCATTTAAGGACACGAAACATGATTTAGGGACACAATATTGGCAGTAAGAGTTAAGGATATTTTAAGGACACTTAACGATACCTCATGCAACGGTCCCCAGGCATTCTTATGAGCTAAATGTTGTCTTAAAAAACAACACTCGCAATCCAACCAATTTAGCTGATGGTACATATTTGTCTGACCATCACTAGACAGTTATCTTGAAGAGCCAGGATTTAGAACATTGACCATTCATTTGCTCATTTGGGATAAACCTTGGAAGTTGTACAACTTTTGGGCCGTGTCCTATCAGCAAATAAAAAGAAATTAATGTTTACATAATGACGAAACATACAAGTACCACAGACCCAACTCTTCCCTTTCGCAATCTAATTTCATTAGGTATATGTAGTTGGTAGAAGCTGTGAAAAAAGCGGAACAACCGGCAACTCTTTCATGAAATAAACCGGCAGTAAATAGAAGTCAGATTATCACACTTTGATTCTTCCTCACAAGAACGCATAGCCAAGATTACACCCCCACCCCTACAAGAGGCGGGTGATACACCTTTCAGTGTGGAGCAATGGTAGTTTTTCAATTTACTTTACCTTGAAATCCAACACATGAAAGAAGTATAGGCCTACAAAGAACGCCGATGAAACGTAGCTGGCAACAACACACTTTGTATACCTACAGAGATCGGTCATGCATACTAACTGGACATAAAACACATTGATTCCATCACTAGTTATAGTATAGCCTCATTATAGAAACGGATGTAAGTGATTTTCAACAACAAAAATAGCCAGTAGCCAACCAATGAGCGGGATTGTGGACTTCCAAATCGTACTAACACCGGTACTGCACAAAGTGAGGACCTGACTGCCGAGTGCATTGTGATATGTTTGTCATAACGGAAATGTGATCGGTATGTTTAATTTAACTGTACATTGCATTAAATCCATATAAATAATGTATAAAAAATGTATATAATATAATGTATAATAATGATATTACAGTCATGCCCTTTAACTCAGCCAACATCAAATTAATATTGTTTAACGTTCGGCACTCGCTTACCATTATATAAATTTACTTATATAATATAATTGAGCATTATAACAATAGAGCACTAAAACATCCGCAGATTTCTGCTAAATTTCATTTACGTTTCACGTTAGCTCATAATTGATTCTGGGTTGAAGAAATGTTTATTAGTGAGCAAGACAGTCATATTTGCATCGTTTATTGATACTGACAACAGAGATCCCGTTTCATTTGAGGTTTAAATGAGCTACCCTGTTAATCCCTATGCGCACACCCATTCTGCTTCACAGCTTTTTAGCCCTATGTAAAGTGTATGCCCCAGTGCGACCTGCAAATAAAAAACAGTTCATTCACTGGTCAGGCTACAAGCTATCCTAGAGTGGCATAGTGCACGACTGCATACTGCACACACTGTCAATCACCATATATTTTAATTTGATAAGTAAATCTACATAAAGGCATATACGGCCAATGTACCAATATATCTTGGAATTACAATCTTACAATCTTCATTATGAAACTAATCCTTACATCAAGCAGTTTTTCTACTGCACATTCCCAATGGTTTAAACATATATAAATTACAGTGCAATTCTGCAAAATCACAATGTAACAAATTAGGCTGTAACAAATAAATGGTATTTTTAATCAATTCAGCATTTGTTAATAGTGCGGTCACCTAGACATTATATTTAGCATAATATAAGTTCCCAGCCCTTCCTTAACAGTGCATGAAAATGCACCACAAAACTACTCTCAAGCATCTAGGCTACTTTAAGCTTTTTACCCCTTTTCTACACCCTCCCCAAAGGTGTAATAAGTCACATTTGTCAGGTGGACGGAGAGTTAACTGCCAGTTTATGGCCTCTAGATCGGCGGCAAATGCAGATAGAAAGACACCGAAAAAAGGCTCTTGAAGCTCTTTTCACGGCCTTTCGACCGACACCGGGCGGATAAGATCGGCCCAGTAGCCACGATTTCACACGCGAGAGAAAAATGGTCAATTCACTTATTTTGCAACGGATCTGGCCACTTTCATATTTGTGGAAATACTCTGGCCCAAGGTGTACCTGACACTTCACTCACCTATAACTGGCATTTCACACTCCCCTGTCGCTCATTACACCCACCTCTCCCTCCCTGTATTCATAAACCCCTCTGCGCTAAACCAAACAGTGTCAATTGTGCAGTTAAAGCACTAGAGGGCGCTACAGGCAAGCCTGTCATTTTTACTAATTCTTCTATATGAAAAGCACAACCCATGTAATATTTTGACATAATATGCACTATTGGAATCAACTATTATTTATCTTGAATTGTTTTCGGTGATATTCTTCTATATTCTGTCTGTGTAATCAGTTGTGGGCAATTGTAGAGGATGTGTAATCAAAACACCCCCAACCATTTACATATGTATAATGTAGTGTATCCCCAATGGGTCTCCGAACTCCACAACCCACAACCACACAAAGGGAGAATGATGGACACCTCCACTCATGTGGACACTGTTTGTGGCAAAATGATGAATAAATGGACGTCTTTCTGAGGATGCTCTATTGGTGGTTATTGTCAATTGTTGGGTTCCTCAGCAACTTTAATTGGATAACCGTTTCATCTGAATGTTCATTAAAAACTATTCATAACTTAATCAAAATTTACCCCAATATGAGCTAAATATCATGCATATAAATGAACATTTTGATGTGCATATAATATACTGTATTGAATAAGATTGCTATATATAGCCTCATTGTACACATTTTACTTATTATTACTGTGTTTTGAGGCGCTACACAGTAGTGCCTCCTGACCCGCTACACTGCAGCCTATGAAACAAGTGTTTATAAAACAACTTGTGGGGAGGTGCTTTTTAACACGCAACATGTTGTGCATAAAATCCGGCACCCCAGTGCCAATGTGTCCATCGGGATGATATATGTATATATTCAATTATACAGGCATATCATATCGTAAGTTGTTTATATATATCTCCATCCTACATAAAAACAGAACAAGGTGGGTGCGACTTAGGTAGCAGCCAAAACCGCCCTTTATTAAACAATGTAGAGAAGAAAAGAAAAGAAAAATCATATTCATACTGGGTCCGTGTCGGTTGAAGCCCAGAAGCAATATGGCAGCTTGAATTCCGTCGTCCAGGTGACTCCCGCCAAGGTCAAGGGTTTGGGTCACTTCCGGTCATGTACATATACAACTATAGGTCTACAACATATAGTCAGTCATATTGAAACAGATTCTTACTTGTAATGCTTGTAGCTGGAACAACAGGTGTTTTCAAGGCTTGGCGACACAGTTGCTTCTTTGCATACCTATGGCCCATGTTGAGGTATGGAACGGGGTGTTTTGGTGTAGGTGCAGATTCTAAAAAAATGTTTTGCACACACAACATCATAGTCCTTGGGGGTACAGCATGTACCATTCGGGCATTTCCTGTACACATTATCAATCCATTTATCCCGCACATTCTTTCTTTTAAGAGCACCAGGGAACTTGAAAAACTTTATGTTTTTGTTTGTGTATGAGTCGCTGGTGCAGCCGATCACAACACAATGTTGTACCATTTTCCCAAGTTCTGAGTGTTCAATTGTCTGGAGAAGAACGTTTACACCCTTGCCGAACTTCTAAGCAGGATGACAACCTTAGGTTGCAGCAGTTTAAATCAATATAAGAACGATAACATTCAATAACAAACGGCCGCCGCCACCTTTACCTATGCGGCGCCATTGTTTAGCGGTAGCCTCGTTTTCGTATCCAATATGGCAGCGCCCTCCCCCCCACACATTACTCGCGTATAGTGAATGAGTTGTAGATTTTACCAAACAGATTTCATCAAGGCAGTTAGGTCTAATAAAAGGTTGTCAATCTTTTTATTTCTAGCAAGAGTGTGGAGTTTCACAACAGGTGGGGTGCCAGTCCGACTGACCATACTTAGACTGAGCCTTACATAAACTCATCTCTATAAGATTAATTAAAGATTATATAGCATTGGCCAGCCGCTGCCATGCAGACATGATGCTACTCTTTAATTGGTAATTCATTCATTGGTCAATAGAGACATTGATTTTATTGGGTTACAGCTCTATCTATTGCTTTCCTGCATATTAACCATAGAGTCACCACGTGATTAATGTAATCTATATTATTATTTTATTACCAATCAACTACATCATATAGAAATAAACTCGATAAACTGGTATCCTGCTCGCCAATATTCTCCACTACATCTAGGCTTTTCCACGATTCGTATTATAATATATTCAGTATATTAGCTATAGCAATATGCTCAGGCCCGTGGCCGTATACCTCTCTTCCTATCCACCAAGGTCACGGGTGGGACGGTGATCCCCATAACGCATGTTACCTCATCACATATGGTGAATGCAATTAAAACTGGTGATTGTTTACATTTGAGTTTAGGTATTTATAAAGTTTGGATATGTATGTGAATCATCACAAAAGATGGTATTTGATATTTGACCATGAAAATTGTTTTATTATGGTCATCACAACAGCAGTTTTTCTATAATATGTGTGAACAATTCTGATGGTGATGAGGTAACGCCAACCAGTATTGATTGTGGTGATGCCCGTGAAGGAACTGGTTGATGCCTGTAAAGTGGATTTCTTAAATATATATATATTCCTAACGTCTATGCAATTTTCTTTGTGAAGAATGGGAATTAATGCCTCAAAATGCCACAGTAAAAGAATCCCTTAAATAAACCAACTAACTCCTTTTTTATTATTCGAAAATACCCAAAACCCCATATATCTTCTATAGGCCATTCAAAATGAATAAATTCCTTTAGTACATTGACAAAGTATTAAATGATGAATTAAATAAATGTATAATCGTGTGAGTACTAGCCTGGATAGCTCTATCATGCATAACCAGACTATGAATTGGATCCAATGATGGAAAATAGGTATAAAAAAGGACATATTTCCTGAAACAGGAATTTGTTTTCCCTGTAATGATACAAAAATTAAAGCAATGGCATAATTTGTACTCACACAGCGAACGACAGAATGAAGGATATTATTATTTTAGCCAATTGCATATCCCAAAATATCAAACCAATACATGTTGTATGGGATCGATTCCAGAAATTTATATAGTATGGTGGTTCCCTCTAGCAAAAATGACAGAGCCTAACACACCTGTGTGATGCCCATGATTATATGAATATAATTTCTGCTGATTTTCTTAATCGTTACTAATACACTATTGCAATTTATATTTGACAAGGCTGTTATAATCCATCTATCGGCGAAATGATATCATTGTACCTGAATGCAGTCAATATGTATGCTTATACCTCAGTGAATGTTGAAGAATTTTTTACAAAATTTCAAAAACATTAAATGTGATGTGTTCCAGGAAAATGAGTCACAAGTCGCAGAATTGATATTTTTCAAAGTGTCTTTGTTAAAAGATCTCTTTATTGAAATGTTCTGAGTTTTAAAGGGTTTAGCACTTACAGTAATATAAATCTATGTACTAAATTTCAGGACATTGTATTAAATATATCCTTGCGTTTTGAAGGCCTTTGTATGGAGTATATTTAGTTTCTTTATTGGTAATTATCCATCCAGAAACATTGCAAATATTTTTTTTCAAAATAAAAAAATAAAACTTGAAATATAGAAATATGTATTAGATGTATTAGTGTTTACTACCATTGGAATCGGCTTGATCTCCTCTTTTCATATATGGTGATATCTCAAAATCCATATTTTGCGAATTATGACTCATTTTCCTAAAACGGATCACAAATATCCCGACATGTCTATTTGAATTTCCTAAAGTTATATGTTTGTACAACTATTCTATCGATTAGAAGAGATATGACGCTTAGACTTTGATATTCTGTTAGGCCTATGATACTAAATAGAAAAAAACAACAGTTAACAGCAATCACTTCTCACATAATTACGCTTTACAGGCATCCTTTGCAAACTGTGTTCCTGCTTTACAGGCATCACCAATTTACGTTATGGGGATCACCTATGAAAATAAAAACACCTTTTACACATTTTCTACTTATATATAGCTTAAGTTAAAGTAAATACGGCATTACTTGTTGTATTATGCCTCAAACAGCGTATGAAATAATAACTTATATGAATGGAAAAGGTGCTAAAACTTAGCAAACAGTTTTGAATGGGCACCTCAAAATCGCCATATGTGATGAGGTAACGCGCGTCACACGGATCACCAGGTTGTCAGACGTGGCTATGCATAATTGTCAAGGCCAAAAGTAATGCAGCAATACGCAGTGACCGATTGACCGACACCTACAAATGCTGGTCACATGTTGCAACTGCCTGACCCTGCGAGGTACAACATAAAGCTACATAAAGCGTTGCATCTCGCAGGATTATGCCGAAATCTATTATTTAGCGGTCCCTTTCAACGACGCACACCCACGTGCACATGAGTCTTGCCAAGGCTGGCGGGTCACTCGGGGCTCCCCTATTTGTGTCCCATTGTGAGTTGTAGGTCGGTTCAGATCCTGTAAAGTTCTGTTGAATCTGAGTGATATAGGCTGAGATTTGTTTTATTTCAGTACTAGACAAAGAGCGCCCAAAAGATGGCAGCACAGTTGCCATCGAGGTAACTCTCCTGAGAGTTGGCGCAGCGTGGCGCAGGCGCACCAGACCTCTACGGTCGAGACAAGGATAGTAGAGGATCGCACCTTTATCGCATTTAACTTTTTAAAAACACATGTGACAAACAATTTCAGTCCCGGAATCCGAATCCCCGTCCTCTAACCCTACTGCTCATATAAGGCTGTTGTCCACAGAGCTGTAGAATAAACGATTTCGGCCACTTTCCCCTCTACAC
This sequence comes from Sthenelais limicola, assembly GCA_942159475.1. Taxonomy (NCBI): domain Eukaryota; kingdom Metazoa; phylum Annelida; class Polychaeta; order Phyllodocida; family Sigalionidae; genus Sthenelais; species Sthenelais limicola. The sequence goes on along the minus strand of OW804096.1, from coordinate 105,136,042 downwards.
ATGTGTTGGCCCCACTCATAACACTAGCAAACTTCAGGCTCTCCACCACTACCAAATCCCATAGCTCAGTGACTAGAGCACTTGCTTTGTAAGTGGAAGATTGCGAGTTCGAACCTCAGCGGTGTGGCACACTCTTTATTTTTTCATCCTCTGCTCATTGGACCGTGTAGTGCTGTCACTACATGGCCGGGACGGCCGGTGGGTTTGCACTGGGTGGGACAGGGCCGGGGGCCGGGAAAGGATGACGATTTGAAAAACAAAAATATCCCTAATAATGTTTCACCGTGTGCCAAGAAAAACGGCCTAAAAATATATCTAAATTACATTCGCAAGGCACCTCTAGCAGCTGCCACTAACTGGTCATTAGCAAAACCAACCTATATCGGTGCTTCTGATCGAGAGCTTGGTCAGGTGTGTCGGATCGACCCGGAGGCCATTATGAAGTCTTAGATTCTTTTAAAACGGTCCTCCCCAAAGGCAGGCAATTTGGAAACGGTTGGTGGGTTCATTAAATATTGTGAACAGAAATAACTGACCTTTGAAGTAAAACCCCATAACATTATCACTGAGTTGTGCACATTAGGGAGAGATAGGGTATAATATACATGCTTCCTTTCTTTTGTACACTTTTACAAACAACACCTATAAGTATAACTGGAAACTTGTAATGCAAGACAGTCGACATAAGTTATATTGTGTAGCTAAAGATAATAGAGTTGAACCTAATATATTGTATGCCATTTATCATCATGAAAATTAATATGATTTAATGCACGACAGGTAGTGACAGCTAGGCTAAAATGTTATGTAATCAACGCCCCCTCGGCTCCCAAACAAACGAACAAAAAGAAAATAATCAAACTAGAACTCAAGGATTCAACCTGGAATTATATGGTTTTTCTATAGCGTACGATCCTTGCTGCAACACATACCCAACATAAATTTTCCCAACCATTATGACATTTTAGGGATGTTGCCAATCAAAATGTCAGACGAAAAGAATGCAATTAAATAGACTGATCGATTATTCATTAATGCTTTCACTTCATTGTATTGATTGGTGGTGAGAAGAAAAGACATTTTGAAAATTGGTTCTTATAATGCACCATGCATATAATTCCACAAGAGTACCTGCTTGCTTGTTCCCAAATTGAATTCAAGCTAGCATGTTAAAATCTTAACTCGCATTAATAAACGCCATCATGTGGATTGTGTCGCATACTCGGCATATCAACTTCACTATGTAACCCCTACAGCAGGCAACCATCGCCTAAAAGAGGTATAAGGATAAAAAAAAAAGCAGGATAAAACGCCCAACGTAGGAATAACTATATAATAAAATGAAGCCCATGGCACGCGTTGCCCTAAAGTTACATCAATGTTTGATATGGCTGTGAATCTGGAGCAAACATGCAGCTACTTCTATCATAAAGCGCCTGTAAGTTTATAACATACAGTATCTTTCTTTAGAGAGAAGAGGTGTGGCATTTGTATTTAAAGATATCTAATGTCTGTGATCGTTTTCCTGTGTTACCCTGATGAGTAGAGTACAGATATCACTGAAAAACTGGCTATGCGTTCTAGAAGCTTTCTTGAAGTGTCTTAACTGCCCTATTAGACGAGTCGTCTCTGCAGGGCTTCTTCCTTGCGAGAGGTCTCTGACTTCTTCCTTGCGAGAGATGATTGAGTAGCCTTCGTCGGCTCTTTGCTAATGTCATTCATCGCTGACAGGAATCTCTGGAGCTGATAAGAAAATTATATACAAAATAGACTAGAAATCCATCGATGTAACTGGATGGGTGGGGCTGAGTTTTCCCTATCTATCTTTAATACAACCTTGTGAGCAGATAGAGGTTTCCGCCCTTTCAAAACAACAAATTTATGAACCCTCTTTGGGGGAAAATCTTCCCTCTTGCCGGTCATATTTCCAAAGCCCCAGTTTTCCTATTTTGTGAATCAATGGTGTTAACCTCCCGTCAACAAAAGCTTCCGTTCGGAACTAATGCTCCTTCATAAGCAACCTTCATCCTGCCATTGCCACTTAGAATCCAGCTTCGTATGACTACTGTGATGGAACACCAATATTCGAACTAAACACAACGAAAAAGACCGCCTCAACTCCATCCAATATTTGATTTCAAAACTCAGACAAGAAGGCATACACACATATAAAATATATACGTATATATATAAACTTACAAACAAATTTGAGGAGTCTCAAAGCAAGATTCATTTAATTACACGTACCAGTATAGGTAAAGCGTGCAAAAACGCTTAGTTTTCTATTTGATTGATATCGTTTATTTCCAGAACATGAACAGTTACATAAATATAAGTATACGAAATTTGTCTGGAGATAGGTGCTCGCATCTATGCTAGCCATAGCTCTTCCAGAGAGTCCTGCTACACTATGATATATATTTGTAAACACATTATATTATAATACAAGATTAGCCTTAGGGGTTACATTTGCAAAGATTCTTTGGCAGTGGTCATATTCTACGCCAGGTTATTGATCTGGTGTAGGGTGAGAAATAAGACTTTTTATAATGTGTAGTCTTCTTGTGGGTTAATATACCCCATCTATTTACATTTTCATTTTCTAGTCTCATATAGGTGTACTTTTGTACAGTATACATTTATCTAGTTTGGGTTTTTCATCCATGGTCCTCGGGTGAGTCGGTTGCATTCTCACGAACACTAATGGAGTCTCCCGAGGATTTGGATGAGTTACTATTCTGGCTTGATATTAATGCCTAGATTCTTACTTACACATGTATCCAGTGTTGACATACGCCCAGGCGACAAATGGTCATTGCATTCTAACGAACACTCCGACTGCCGCGTGGGTGGGTGTCTCCTTGCAGGCTGGGTCGGTAGCATTCTGGCGAACACTGGTCGAGCCAGCCTGCAATTTTACTGGGTGAAGGAGAGAGAGAGAGGGATCAATTTTCTCAATTTTGGTTTGGTACTGGGCCCCTTTGTCCTGGGGAATAGGAAAAATATTCCTGGTCCATATAACTCTTGAATTCAGTGATTGTAGGGCAATTTCTCCCTTTTGGTGGCAGTTTATTGTATATGGTGGGGGCCTGTATGTAGAAGGATCTTCTTAGCCTCTCTGTTTTGACCTTTGGGATCTTTAACAGTCTACCACTGGTCAGGTTTCTTAAATTAAGTTTCCTATCATCGAGGTATTTTGTATCGCAACTCATTTCATGCGCCAGCTGTAAAAGGCGAGATTCTCTTCGTTCCTCAACGAAAGGGAGTTTCAGTCGGATATGGTGTTGTTTCACGCTATCTCTTTTACCTAGATTATAGGCTAATTTAATGAAAGAATTTTGGATAGTCTGGAACCTCTCCAGCAATCTCTTCTGTGCTGGTGCATAAAATATATCGCAAAAGTCTAGGACAGGTCGGACCATCGTGGTATATACCAGGATGGTGTTTTTTGCCGTTAATGCCTTTCGAATTTTGGATGTGGCTTTCAGCCTTTTGGTCACTTGCTCGATCTTCCCCTGTACATGGCCGTTAAATGTTAGGGCTTGGTCTATCTTCAGTCCAAGGTAACAATACTCGGATACTTGTTCCAAGCTGGCCGAGTTTAGGGTTAGGATATGTGGTGTGGCTTTATTTTTGGTGGTTTTCAGACAAATGTCCATAACCTTGCTTTTTGATACGTTAATCGAAATTCGATTTTTCCTACACCACAGACCTATCAGGTTTAGATCTTGCTGGAGTTCATTTTTTAGAGAAGTTTCGTCTTTCTTCGAGTGGTATAAGACGGTGTCGTCCGCGAATAGCTGCACCTGCGATTCGCGGACGGCCACATGCAGATCATCCACATACAGGAGGAAGAGTAGGGGGCCCAGCACCGTACCTTGGGGGACCCCACATGTTACCTTTTCCCTTCCTGAGATTTTTCCATTTACCCTTACCTGTTGGAATCTTCCCGAGAGGTAGTGCCCAACCCAGTCTATTATTGGCTTCGATAGATGGAATTTTGATAGCTTTTCAAGAAGGATATTATGATCGACCGTGTCGAACGCCTTCTTGAAGTCCAAATATATGAGTGAAACTTGGTTGTTTTTGTTTTTGTTCCCGTAGATATATTCAAACAATCTCTTATGGGCCTGCTCCAGGGAGTGGCCCTCTCTAAAACCATATTGATACTGGTATAGGAGGTTATTTTCCTCCAAGTGTGGGTATATCACGCCATGTATTACTCTTTCAAGGATTTTCGCCGGTAATTTCACTAGGCTAATAGGCCTGTAGTTCGAGGGGTCAGAACGCGCGCCAGATTTATAAATTGGCGTAATTATTGCTTCTTTGAATTTCTCGGGGACTCTCGAGGTCTGTGTCGACACATTACAGAGGTGAGTAAATTGGTGTGAAACGGCTAGAAGTACCGGCTTGAGTACTTTTGTAGGAAGTAGCGGTATACCAGAAGATTTTGAGATTTGCGTCTTTCTTATTATGTTAAAGACTGTTTGATGGGATATCACCGGGAACCTGAGTTTTGGGGTCTCTCGGGTGGTTCTTTCGATCTCGGGATCTATAATCTCTGTACAGGATAACATATCCCTTTCTTCGTCTGCCAATGGTTTTATCCGGTCAGCCAGGTTTGGTCCAATACTAGTAAAAAAGTGGTTGAACTCTGTTGGGATTTCCTCTTTTTCTACGAATTTTCCGTTACTGTTTTTCAATTTAATTTTCTCCTCTATTTTCGCTTTATTCGGAGTTATCAAGGGTTTGAGGATATCCCAGAATTTTCCAGGGTTTTTGGAATGTCCTGCTAGCTGAGCGGATATATATTCGTTTTTGGCTTTCAGAAGCTTTGAATTCATCCTGTTCCGGATTATCTTGGCCAAAGACCAATGTGTGACTTTGTTTGTTTTTTTGGCTTTCTTAAAAGCTCTGTCTCTCTCCTTCGCCAACCGTCTCAATTCATCTACATACCAGGGCGGCTTCACCCTTGCGTTAGCTATATGCTTTACAGGACACATTTCATTTAGGGAATGATCGATTTTCTTGGATATCTCTTCCCAGCATTGATCTACATTTTCGCTGTGGTAGAGTGTTGACCAATCATTGTTTACAATATTCGTACACAAACCGTTCGTATCTAGGTTTTTCCAAGACCGTGTGGTTAATGGTGTGCGCTCATATTTATTTCTTCCCTTTTTCTTTGTAACGAATATAGGCAGATGATCGCTCGAGTTTTCATTTAGTACTCCTGTATCACTAATGTACATTGCATTTGTATAAATTTGATCAATTGTTTTCGCTGATTTGTGAGTGATTCTGGTGGGCATTTTGATTTTTGGGGTAAGCCCGTTTTGCCTAAATATTGGTGTAATTTTACAGCTCTCTTGATCAGTCTCGTGATTGAAATCCCCTACCACGTAAATTTCAGTTTTGAAGTTTAGGCTGTTTAATAAGTGTTTCAACATATCCTGTGCTACTGGTAGGCTACCGCTTGGAGGGCGGTATGTATTTACAATCGTAAGGTGTTTTGCCTTTTGTTTCGCGCAGGTGATCACTTGTATTTCTAGATCTTTAGTTTGTAAGTTCAAATGAGCCATCGTTTGATCATCCACCTCATACCCGTCTTTCAGATAGAGGAGCAACCCTCCTCCTTTTCGTTTTGTTTTCCTGTCTACTCTATATTGTTGGTACTGGGGTACCTGTACCTGGCCATCTGTGACACTGTCTAGGGAGTTGAATAGTTAAATTATTTTGATTTATCATAGTCAGGCAGCTTAAGGCCAGATTTGAGATGGATGTGGACGTTCCAGATATTATTACATACGTGTGCGATTTCACGGGTGCTATTCGGGGGTGCTATTCGAAATGTCAAATAGCACACGTGTGCTATTTGAGCGGGGCATAAACACGTGACCAATATGATGCAATTTCATTGGTTTGCCGACGTTGCGCACTTGGTGACATTGCGCTCTGCTGTGTAGCGCTGCCTTGCACGTTTCGAAAGTTTTCAAGCTAAGTTCCGATAAGGAAACCAAGGTAAAATGTCATTAAAATAGTCTTCTCTATTTGATTACGTATGAAATAAATATCAAATGGCCCTCTATACGTTTTGATCGAATCGATCTCGACGTCGGGTCAAATCGTACTCCATCCCTTTGGGGTGTCGTACGATTTGACCCTCCGTCTCGATCGATTCAAAACGTACATCGGGCCATTTGATATGAAAAGCGCCAAATTTTCATTACATGCTGCCAATAGCCTTAGCTTCCCATTTTTGATGGCTCATTTTTGATAGCTCGCCGCCATGCTAAAACATACATGTATGTACCAATATCTCAGCTTCTATGCCACTTAGGATCACAATCTTGGTGGCTTAACATACATTTTCTGGGTCAAGAAATACAACCTAATGTCCAAATAAGGCTTTTATCACGTCCACACCCTATGTGATGAAAGAAAATGTGTGAGATGCATGCAGGGGCTTGTTAAGTCACATTTGATTGGTCTTGATTTGCCAGCACATTTCTCTGTAAATATCATACAAAAGATGCCAGGACAAACCTATTGCAAGTTGAAAGTCTAGGTTGAAAGTGAATAAATATTATAGATTCCAATAGTGTCAAATCACTATCCCCAAATGTTTGAACACCATGGAGAGAAAAGTGTATAGCTATGTTGGGTGGACTACACATGGAGATGGCAATGTGGAAAACTTATGGTGACGATTTGGAAGGAACTGGATGGACCAATGCACTTACAAGCAGCTATTTGCATCATCAGGCACTGTAGACTCATTTCTGAAGGCTTCACACCTCACCAGAACAACGCATGCACACCAGGTGACTGCTTTGGCTGTTGCAAAGCTCCAAGAAGATGCTGCACACTCATGGAGCAAACAGTGATGAAGCCAAGGAAGCATGAAGGCAGAAAATGGTACAGAACAACATGGAACTCCTAGGCCTCACCTTGATCCGATCATGCCGAGAGGGAACCTTTTCTCTGTATATTGAAGGCCTGAAGGCATTGGCTCCATGGTTTTTTGCTCTAGACCACCACAACTATGCACTCCTTGAAGATATTAAAAATTTTACAAAAGAAGTAATAAAGGTATGTGTTGATTCATTCTCCACTGGTCAGAATCTGGAATATTCCGGAGCCTGATAAGTTGATATGAAGCTCGACATAATACCTCTATCGTTGAGGCCTAAGATCTTTTGCCTGTACTTTTGTGTGTTGATGATATATATGTTTTCTAAATTAGTATCTCTATGGTATGTCATTAATTAGATACCGCCAGGGTAAAGGTTTTTATTTATTTTTCAATATCACTATGAGTGTTCAAACGTTTGATAATCGATGAGCTCGACATATTTAGTTTATTAATATTTGGATAACTTTTTCTAATCTATTAAATCAGGTTGTACTGAGAAAAATGTACCTCTCATAATGGCAACGCTGGATGAAAAAAAATTAAAACAAAAACTAGCAAACCTCTGCGAGTGGGTATCTGGGCGGGCATGGGTGAGCATGGGGATATTGCAGTATTCAGACATGTCAACATTGACGACAGCATTGCTCTTCTGTTGCTCAAAACTAAATCCAAAACGTTTTGATTTTCCCGCAATTGAAAAGTCACTAACAAGAACCGCTCTGTTACAAATGCTTATTCTCAATTAAGACATCCATTAGAGTCCAGAATCCCTAATTCACTCATGATTCCCTGGTGTTTGGAGAAGATAAGAGTGCTCACTAGATACTCACTAAAAAAATTAAACTTTGTTACCAGGGCTAGTTCAGCGTTAGCTGTTCTTCCCCTAGTGCCTGGGAGGACGAGAGCAATAGCGCGGCCGCACCAGGGTTCAAACCCACGACACTCGCATGCCACGAGCCGACCCAGCGAGTTAGACCACTCTGCCACACCGTAACCTCAACCACTCTCTAGTAATTGCTTGCTGCTGCTGAACAAATGGAAAAGCCCTATAAGTCTGGTCATCTTTATGGACACAAAAGACAAATTATAACAAAATTTAATGTAAATTGGCAATTAGGACTGTCCTTTCATGGAACCAGTCATGGCTCATTCTGTGGTTAATAAGAATAATACATTAGATATATTCCTGTCAATTTTGTATATAATTGTAAGGTATAAGGTGAATGGTGTATTATATATTGTTGGGGAGGGTGGAACACCCCTGACCCCCTTTTAGGGCTCCTCTGTATAGTTGGGTTAGCGCGTCTCTTTCTCTCTCTCTCTCTTTACCATAGAGAAGCTAAGGGACTCTGATAGGCGGTTAGAGGATGAGGTTATGGTGATGAGGGTTGATTATGGCTGCCGTGAACCAGAACGAGGCGAAGCCGAGTTCTGGTTCCGGCAGCCATAATCAACCCGAAGCACCATAACCGAATGCTCTAATGCCTTTAGTCCCCTTTTGTTGGGCTGTTACTATCATTTCTTTAATACGATTACACTTGAACTGAATATACTAGGCCCTCCAAAAGCTGCGACGACCGCGAATTTCATGCGTGGCCAGGGCCGTCAGGTCAGTTCACTGCCGCACTCGTCAGGTGGCGGCACCATCGCCACCGCTAGCAAAAACGATTTCCGCCTTAGACGTCCCTCTATGGCTCTCCATTCGTCCCCGCCAGACCAACAAACGGGGACTAATGGCTGGCAGCGAGCCAGCAGGCGAGGTGGAAGGAGTAGGGAGGAGGGCGGACGGGACCCTGGGAGCAGCTCCCTCCCTTTTTTGGTGTTGCTTAGGAGTCAGAGGTATTTCTGTAACTGATCAGAGTTCTGATGTCTGTTAGTAAATCCATATCTGTTAGTAATTATATGGTCGATTCCACAAAATCTGTGACATTGGGTTTTTCACATCTTACACTTGTGTATGGTAATTTACGCTTTTCTAACCAAAATAATTGCATCAGACCCACTGAAAGCTTCTATGTGAACCCCACTTATGTATATGTAAGAGGGAAATTATTGATTTTATGGGCAAAAACCCCTATTTTTAGGTCATTTTTGTAGCAAAAATAAACGTTTCTGAAGTTTGAGTCAAGATTTAGAATAGTTATTAACTTTCAGGAATTACTTTTTTTTGATAATTATTATTATTACACTTTGGGATTTATTATTTTAGCAAAATAAGTTATCAATGATATATCTTCAGCTTGCCATTCTTAAATAACTGATGGGGTAGGTGATGTAAGTTTGCTCTGAGATATATATATATATATATATATATAATATGCACACACAAATACATACCTATACATATAATATATATATATGGTATATATATATCATATATAAAATATATATATATGTATACATCTGGACATGCATAGGTAGAATAGAAAATGTTGATATACGTGAGCGGCCACATCGAGATCACATGACTGGTCATATGACAATTGTATCCAGACCGCGGGAAATTCAATTGAAACCAGATGTAAGGGGTGTAAGGGTTCCTAATCTTTATCACAAAATCATTCTAATAGATTTCTACTTAAAACGTCTTCCGTACTGCGGCACTTGATCTTTTCCTATATCCTCTACTTATCTGACAGTATAAGAAGAAATCGTTTTGCGAAACTGTAGGCTCTATTGATCTAACAGGGGAGGAGTACAGAGTGGGGCATGGGGGGGGGGGGGGCGGCCGCAAAGGGTTTCTGGGGAAGGGACAAAAAGGGAAAGGTAGACGGGGTAGGGACATTGACTCTGATGGGCATTTGAGTGCAATCATGCACTGGCTATTGCGTTCACATTGCGCAATCATTGCACTTACTGCGCTATGTGAATGCAATAGCTATTGTGCTATCATGATTGCACTATGTGACTGCAATAGCCAGTGCTATTATTGCACTCAAAAATCAATCTATTTTTAGCGCAGTGGGAGCGTCGTGGGCCAGGATTCAGGGGGGACAGGGACAGTGAATTTTGCGGGGGGGGGGGGGAAGGGTGAAAACGGAAAATATTAGCTTTAATTATGGTTCGTTTATATCTAATATTACATTGCAATTGCCTACTGCGAGATTATCTCATGTACTGACACCAGGCGGCTTTGGTGGTCGGAACTGGAGCCCTTGGTCGACATAACAATGCCGTAGCGTAGGCATGCCGAGTATGTATACCATCGGTAAACATTATACATGAACGTCATCTTATTAAAATTTAGGATTGGTGAATAACTGTACTGTACCATGCTGTATGAGTTATTATCGGCGAAATTGTAGCGCATGGTCAGCAGAGTCAGAATAGTTACAAACAAATGAGGATGAATCCAATTGAGTAATTCTTAACTAGTCCTTTATTACAGAAGGCTCAGAAGCAAAAAATACAGACATGTAGAAACATTTAAGACATATTTAGCGTCTCAATACCATTGAAAAATGACAACATTATTGAAAGGGTGTACACTCAAATATTAAGAGTTCAAGTACATTCACCAATCTTTTGGCAAGAACATTAATTCTCTGTATGCAACATCCTTGAGAGATTAAATCCAAACAATAATCTCTAGACTCTGTAAATTCATATTCATGTCATATATTGCTTGACTGTAAATAATTTTCAAAATCGCAGACGACCCCCCACCCCCACCCCCCGCGCTGCTATTTTGAATGTGGAGGAGGGGAGGGGTGAGTGGAGGAGGGAAGGGGTGAGGTGGGGTGAGGGTATGGTAGGGGGTGAGGGGATGAGGGGAGGGGTGGGATGGGGTGAGGGTATGGGAGGGGGTGGGTGGAGGGGTGATATAGGTTGAGGGTATGGGAGCGGGTGAGTGGATGAGGGGAGGGGTGAGATGGGGTGAGGGTATGAGAGGGGTGAGTGGAGGAGGGAGGGTTGAGGTGGGAATAGGGTATGAGCGGGGGTGAGTGGAGGAGGGAGGGGTGAGGGTATGAGAGGGGGTGAGTAGAGAAGGGAGGGGTGAGATGGGATGAGGGTATGAGAGGGGGTCAGTAGAGGAGGGAGGGGTGAGTGGAGGAGGGGAGGGGTGAGATGGGAAGAGAATATGAGAGCGGGCAAGATGGGATGAGGGGATGAGTGTGAAGGGAGAGATAGAGGAGAGGATGTTGTAGGCGAATGGAGGAGTAGGTGGAGGTGGAGGAACCGAAGAAGCGGGATTAGATGGGGTGAATGTTCCACTCTAGAAAATTCTCACTTGTGCTCTTAATACACATACATATAAATGAATTACAGTTTCTCATATTTACATTAATAACCACGCGGTTAATATATAAATTAGGTGCGGAGGTGAGGTGAGGTGCTGAGGTCAAGATCAGCATTGCCTTCTAATGGTGACACCATCTGCTGACATCATGAGTCGTATTGTTGTTTAGCACCATATGGTTCATGAAATGATAAGAGAATATACTTCATTACATCATTTCTTTAACATGACAAGCACATCTACATGTATATTCAAGGTCGAATGACGTGCAAACTTTCCCCAAATTAGGAACTCAGTGACAAGTGAAGTGTGGTCATTATTTAAAGAAATTGTTAAGTAATTAGTTGCCCTAACTTTCCTTTTCTTGGGTCGCTCCAATTACTTTTGGTTAAAAGAAATAAACCAAAAGAGTTAATGTCAATTAGGTTTGAAAGATTCCTATGTAAATTTGATTCATGTGACTCGCTGAAGGCTCTGTATAATCAAGAGCACACATGGTCTAGAAACAGCCAAAGGTCTAGGATAGATTACATATTTTTAAGCGAGGCGGTTCTAAGCATGACAGCAGGAGGTCGGATGGGCATTGTTTCTTCATCTGATCATAAAAATCTAAGCATTGATATACTGTGCAAAAGCAAAAAAAGAGGGAAAGGCTTTTGGAAACTAAACAAAACATTTTAGCCGACGAAATGTTAGTTGAAGATGTGAAAAAAATTATCAATGACCATTTATTTGAATATCATGAGGTATGTCCAATATAACATGGAATCTATTAAAGGATAAATGTAAGGCTAAATTCTGTGCCAAAAGTAGGGAGGAGGCCTGGGCAAGAAATGAAAGAAAGGGTCATATGCAAATAAGGCTGGAAGAGTTGGATGCTCAAGTCGGTTTGAGTGTAGAAGAAAAAAATGAGATAAGAGAGATTGGAAGTGAAATGTGTGCTATTGATATGATTAAGGCGGAAGGCGCTCTAATTCCCGATGTGCATTCGAAAATCTCCCACTGCATGCAAAACTGCATCCGACCAGGTGCAAAACTGCAATCCGCTCAAAAAAACGGATTTGCACCTGGTTCTGCACCTGACGAAATGTGCATCATGTGACGCACTTCAAAAAGCATATCAAAGCTATGTATCTAAATCAGGTGTATAATACACTAGGTGCATGCAGTTGAAATATTTTATCAAGTGATGAACATGTAAATATTTGTAGCCTACTGATGAAGAATATTTTGGCCTTGTGTCACAGGAAAATGAGTCACAAGTCGCAAAATCCATTCCATATTTCTCAAAGGGTTCTATTAACAAGATCTCATGGTTGGAATCTTCATTTTTGGGTTGTTAATCGCTATGATAAAGTAGTAAAATAAAGTTAAAATTTAATATGCTCCATCATATAAGTACATAATAGGGTCTTGAATTCGGCCGATGTATTGATACTACTACCAGTGCTAAACGATTACCATCATTGGAATCAAATTGATTCCATCATTACAAATATGATGATATCTCAAAATAAACCCATTAGGCCTACCTATATGGTAAGTTAGTTTGAGACTGAATTTAATCAAGAATTACCAACAACCTCCCGTTTCTACCCCCATGCTTGTCCCCAGTGGATCGGTGGGGGTGGGGAGAGGTGAGGACGTCAATCTAGTGTGAATCCCCTTCCAGGGTAACACTCACACACATGCATAATGCAGACGCACAAACTCATAGCAAAGCTTTAACACCTTCAAGAAGCCCGTCATAATGAAAGGCATGCAGTGTATTCTCATTCAATAATACAAAGAGGAGGAATACTGCATCTGGTTATGCACCTGGTTATGCACCTGGTGAAACATGCCTCATCTGATCACTTCAAAATGTGTAACAAAGTTATGGAACTAAATCGGGTGTAAATCAGGACAGTCATTTGAAATGTGCATTGACACATGTATTGTAATGTTCTTCTGAGTTACAAAATTCAGATATCAATCCAATAAGTGATATCAATAAGTATCATTTTTATTCTTGCGCATGCGACCGATCTGATGGGCCCCAGGACTTGGTTAGTTAGTTGTTCAACCCATTAAGTTTAATCCTGATGTAGTTTGTTAAAAGTAAATTTAAACGGTGAATTCGAAATGGTGTAGACAAATTGGGAACTTTAATTTCACAGAGACAGGTGCCTTATATCAATACACACTCGCAAGTATTGGCAAGTATTAAATGTGCGACATATGCGGCTATACCACAGATGTATCTAACATTTGCCATACATTTTAAGCAATTGAACATTATAATACAATATGCTTGAGTATGTCGTATGTCACACATCAGCTATGTGGGCCTTTGCAATGGACGTCTCCCCTATATTTAAGACCCGACCATAACACAAAAATCATGACTGCAAACTACATGAATAAAAACAAGTCTGGGATTTGGAAGCTTAATTATGAGCGAAAAGTCACATAAATGACATTATTCAAGGTGACTTATTAGCAGGATTTCTTTGTTGGAAAGATCCCATATTTGGGCAGTGATATTGCTTCAATTCGTATAAATACATGTACTAATTTTCAAGACAGTATAGATTCAGTATATCCTTACGTTTCAAACGTCATTCTATGCAGTACATTTAACAACTGAACTGGTAATTACATTTGAAATCGCATTGATCTCATCTTTTCAAACAATTATGATGATATCTTGATATCTAATCATAAACTGTAGGACATACAATAAGTAACTCTTATGCATGACAAAAATGTTCGCAAGGTAAGGTATTCCTATATTAACATATTGATGTATAAATTTATTCTTAGATCAAACTTTAAAACATTATAATTATGTTATTATATTGCTATGAGGTATTCATCAGATGAAGGAACCCCGATTTTGATAAACCACATTGAAAATATGAATAATTAATACAGCTTGAACGCTGGTAGACTTGAACATAATACCACCAATCATTCTCAATACATGGTGCACCTCTTCATATGTTTACCATTGTGCGAATTCTTCTCACCAGGTGACAGCACTTTTTTTTCACTAGGTGGCGCGTCAAGTCACCGTATTACATTTACAATTCTTTAACAATAAAAGCACCACTTATACACATATGTGGCATTTAGACACTATAAATATTGCTGATCATATATCTAGGAATATATTAAGTAATATACGTCTATACTGTATTTGTACCCGATGTGCAGAATTCCATTTCTAACCTAGTTTTAACCTGGAAATTTTGACCCGATTTTGACCTGGTGCTTTACTAGTGGAAATCGTAAACAGTTGTGAGACTCAAACTTGATTTTACAATGCTCTATTGACCCGATTTCAAAATGCAGTTTTTGAGGCTCTCAGAATTCCGCTCAGTATCAGGTGTAAATATGCAGTTTTTGATGCACTCAGCACATCACTTTCATTGCACCACAGCAAGTATGTTTCAGCTGGCATTAGTAAAATTGTTTAAATCAATTGGGATGAAAGTTATGCCCAGTATTGGGTAGCCTAAGATTGGTCCCATCTGCTTAAGTTTTCCATCTGTTTATTCATCTCTTTTGCTGTCATCAGCCACAAACACAGTGAGATTCACCACTATATGTGCATTGGTATACAACAGGCCTAGGGCGCTCCATGCACCCATACAATTTCTGTATATGGTCACAGGGGGTGTTTCTATTATGACCCCTTTTTAAAAAGATAAATTACAATAAGGAACTATTGTAAGATATTTCTTGTGATGTTTCTAAGTATATGATGAGGAATATGTAATGTAGAAATGCAACGTAAGTGTTTTAATGGTTATTTCATTGTAAAAGAAATTGTAAATGCACTACAGTGACCAGTAGCGCCACCTGGTGAAAACAAGTGGCATAATGGAGAGGCACCATATTTTGATGTAAGGGGAGTTGAAAACCCCAAATAAATACAATGGGAATGTAAACACTCAAACCAATGAATTTATGTCGAAATCTTCAGTACTCCATAGCAGCAGCACGACCATGTACTAAATGATTTTTTGTCAAATTCTGGGGAAAATATAGGAGATATTATTTTTATTTCCACTTTTTGGCTTTAAAAAATGGCTAAAATCACAGGGTGCCTACGTTGGGGCAGTAAAGTATGTAAAAAATATATAAAATCAATCCCCGACAGGGTTAACTATGACATGTATGCATGTAAAGCCAATAATATTCATGAAAAAAAGAAATCAAAGTTTTGTGGCAGACCCTTTAATTTTTCATGGTAAGTTAATTCTTTTGAAAGGAAATCAATTTGGCTAAAATCTGCAGGTGCCTACGTCAGGATACAATTTATTTGATTATTCTGTTATTAATCATCTTTCAAACTCTTAGTGCCTATTGAAAAATATGTACTTTAAACGAATTTAAATTATGAGCATAATAAACGATATTTTTGGGAAATATTTGACTGAATGGCCAGAACGTAGGCACACTCCCCCCCCCCCCCCCCCAATGCAGGCAAATAGACAAATATATAAATGTTTTCCAGCCATTTTTGTGAATGACTGAGATTGGTGCCTACGTCGGGGATAGGGTGCCTACATTGGGAGATTTTCAGACGTCTACACATTACAGATCCCCTCAAAACTCATTAAATATGTTATCCAATATGTTGGGAAGGGTATAATGATAGAAGCTAATATTCATTGGGCAGTAATTCCTCACAGTTTTAGCTCATAAATCAACAAAGCTTACCCCGACGTAGGCACCTAGGAAAAAATAAGTTTAAAATTCAAATTGATGCACGGAGAGAAATATTCATTCAATCCAGTAGCGATTTTCAGGCTACATTCCCCACATACCCTATAAATGCACAATTATTTCCTAATTCTGGGAAGTTTGAAAAATGTCTTCTGAAATCACCCATTGCCCCCATTTCGTGAGAATTGACCATATAATATAATCAAATTTGGACCACAGATCGCCTTAAAACCGTTGTGTTGTATGGTGACATAAATCAACTGACATTATTTAGGCTGATTCCAGTGGGAATTTAGATATCAAGAAAAATATTTTATTCTTTTCTTTTGGTTTATGATGGTTTTTCATTTAATTCTCATTTCATTCATATCGTTAGCATCACATCGTTCAGTTTAGTGGACAGGGGTTTCTATGAATGGTTGTCAGAGACTGAGTGTGAGTGTCAGAGAGTGGAGTGCCAGCCAGTAGGTGTGAATGCCGTTCAGGTGAGTGAGCAGTGCCAGCTATTGTGGCCTGTAGTAGCTTCATTGTTTTGTAGAATGTTATTGTAGTTGTAGGCACAGATTTGGTTTGAACTATTATTTGTGATAGAAGTGTTAAGAATGTTCAGGTTATAGGTTATACAGATTCATGAATATATATTATATGTGATTCTCAAAAAGTTACAATATCCTCTATGGATCCGATTCATAAATGTGGTCCTGATGCTCCCAGTGATGCACTACTGACCAGGTGTAAAAGACGCAGTTATGATGCACTCAGTGAGGCACTTTCATTGCTATGTAGACCTGGTGTGTTTTTGTCCAGCTATTATCGTTTATATTTGATATATTATTATATGGAATATGAGAGGATGTATGTGAGGGAGAGATGGATTTACTTAATAAAATGATTTTGTTAATAGACCCCTGGGTTAAATATGGGTTTTCCGACGGGTAACTCATTTTCCTGTGACACATCACATATGGGATATGCAGTAAAGGCTTGAATATTAATCAACAGTACCAATATTTACATGTCCATCCCATGATTTAAATACATAACTTTGATATGCATTTTGAAGTGCATCACATGATGCATGATTCATCAGGTTCCAAACCAGGTGCAAAACTGCTTTTTTGAGCGGATTGCACTTCTGTGACTGGTCAGATGCACTTCTGCATGCAGTGGCAGATTTTTGAATGCACATAGGGTATAATCTATCTGTTTGATGTTTCCTGATTGAAACACCCACATAACTATACATATGGTTGTGCCTAGTCTTTTGGGAGACCCAGAATGTTTAAACAATCGGAATATATGTACTCCATCGCAGTGGGATGAGTGTGGCCAGACCCAACACTGCCATACAATAGAGTAAATGGATGAATAGTTAAATAAAACTGATGTTTTGTCATCTAATGAGTAAGGCAAAATGCAATACTCTTTTGAAATACATTAGGAATATTAATTACAAATCAAACGCATATTGCATGCTTAAATACATCAGGCCTAAAGAGCATTGAAAGTGGCTAGATGAGTGTATAAGAAGTGCATTCTATAACCTGGTAAAGAGAGCATCGTTGAGAGTATCATAAGTGCATTTATAAATCGGGTCTATAGAGCATTGAAAAACTAAGTCATGACCCTCACAATCGTTTACGATTTCCACTAGTAAAGCACCTGGTCAGTATCAGGTCAACATGACCAGGTCAAAATCAGGTCAGAAATGCAACCATGCACACCGGGTTAGGTCTAAAGCTGAATGGATAAGAGATGGTGAAAAGCCATCAAAATATTTTTTGAATTTAGAAGCTCAAAATGCAAAAAGGAAAATGATATCATGCTTCTTGATTAATGATGTTTTGTCACAAGATTCACACGAAATTGTAGAAGAAGGTAGACGATTTTACTCTGATTTGTATACCAAAAGAGATATCGTTGAAAGTGATGCTGACTTCTTCCTGAAGGCTGAGGTAAATATGTTAAGTGAACAAAAAAATGATTGGCTGCAGAGGCTAGTCACTGAAGGTGAGGTTAGAAAGGTAGATTTTGATAGGAAAAATGGAAAATCAGCTGGCTGCGATGGTCTTTCAGTGGAGTTTTATCAAATATTTTGGAATGATCTATCGGTTGCTTTTATGAAAATGATGCTATAGCTGTTAATGAAGAGGGAAGAATGACATCTGAGCAGAGGAAAGGTATTATATCTGCCATCCCTAAAAAGGGAGTTGATCTTAGATTGAAAAAGAACTGGCGGCCGATCACATTATTAAATGTTGATTACAAGACTATATCGAAAGTTATTGCTGTTATAAGTTTATAAGTTATAACTCTGTGTTACCAACATGGGTTTATTAAAAACAGATACATTGATGTGGCCATTCGTAGAATTCAGGATAGCATTAATTTCTCAACCTTCACCAACAATGGTAATATTTCAAGCTGGTTTGAGGTAGAATGTGGGGTGAAACAGGGTGATCCCTTTTCACCGGCCATGTTCACCTCGGTTGTAGAATTACTTGGTGTTAAAATTAGAGAAATGGTGGAAATTGAAGGTTTTGTGACTGATAACATTATTAACAAAATAGTCCAATATGCGGACGATACCACCTTACTGTTGAGAAATAAAGCTTCTGCTTTGAATGCGCTAAGAGTAATTGAGCGATTTGGGCCTGCCTCAGGCTTAGTAGTCGACATAGACAAGACTGAAAGCTTGGTGATAGGAGATTATGACATTTCAGATGATAAACTGGCGGAAATAAGCTGGCAAAATTCTGTTAAAATACTGAGAATTGTACTTGTCAAGTCAGTGGCCGGAGAGGATGAAAATAAATTAAATTTGAACGATTAGATTAAAAGAATGAAAGGAGTGTGTGGCATATGGACATCTAGACACCACTCTCTTAAGGGTAAGGTGAACGTCAATAATTCAGTGATCTTACCTATGTTATAATATGTATTATCCTGTATAAATGTAGACGTACATATGGAGAAGACCATAAATAGGCTCTAGATTTTTTATCTGGGGAGGTAGGTCGAACAAGATAAGCTCTGCCTTTCTCAAGCAATCAACCGAAAATGGAGGCTTAAATCTTTGATGTATCAATGAAGTAATACAAGCTAATAGAATTATGTGGGTACATAGAGCCCTTAACAAAAGAGATGCTAAATGGGTTAAAATCCTGGAAAAATTCCATGACATGGGGGTGGAGGATCTTCTGCTAGGCAGGAGGAAGCCCCCCTCAGCTTAGGCCCTTTTTATAATAATGTCTTTAAGGTATGGGCAAAGGTTTATGTTAATAGAAAACCTCAAAATAAAAATGAAATATTGAGTGAAAGTTTAGCCAATAATAGGTTGATTAAGGTGGGTAGGGAAGTGGTTCGAAGGAAGCACTGGTCCAAAGCTGGCATTAATGTTATTGGAGATGTGTTAAATGAAAATAATATATATTATAGGTATATTATAGTGGGTGGGTTAAGTGACTTTATACTTCAAGTCATGCTACAAATGTCCCCTTTGGCATAAGTGTACCTTAGGGTCATAGAAATCTTTTTATCCAAAGACACAAGTGAGATCACCCTTTGTATTGAAAATATAATATATGCGTTTCCATGGTAACAGGGTATAATTATTTTCAAAATAAGGTTTTTAGAGTATAACTTGTATCCTATTGTCAGGAATGTTACCAAACTTGATAATATGAATGGTATATGTAAGGGCCATTTGCAGACACTTACTTGGTGACCTTGACAAAGGTCAAGGTCACCATTTTGAAGGTCAAAGTTGAGATTTTAGTCAATTCTTTTGATATACTGTTGTTTCAATTGCTACTGTAACCTCAGGTTATATATAAATAACTTCTGATCTACTAACTATTGTTCCCTAGGTCAACAGCTCTGTATTCATACTCTATTTGTCTATACAGACCTATTTTAACTAAATCTATTGCTGCCAATATAAAAAATAGTCAGTTGCATTTTGTATGCATTTCTATGGAAAAAGCCTAATAAAAATAGTGCAAGGTGAGATCTTTTCTGCATTCAAATAAAGGTTTAGCAACCATACATTTAATGTTGCTTATTCACCTGATATTACATACATCCCAACTAGGGCTTAATCATGTCTAGTTTATTATGACCTTGAAACAAGGTCAAGGTCATATTCTCAAGGTCAAATCTAGGAAATTGCTATATTCAGCTATATACAGCTGAACTTGTCAATTTTAGTTGGTTTAGTATCTGTGTATGGAAAACATCAAAGATGAAGTATAATTTCTAAAGAGTATAACATTCAGTTGACCTTCATACCAGGTCAAGGTCATTGGAATTATGGAAGTACCTCAGTGCAATAGAACAAAGTTATCCAAAGACACAGCTAAGAGCAACTCTTCTATCCAAAATATGCAGATTTATTTCAAAATAGCTACCAAGAATACACTCCATATGTTTATGTCAAATTTTTCACATAATATTGTGTTAAATCATAAGCCCAGTCTAATTGATCTAATTAATTCTTAAAGTCTAAAACATATGGTCTACTTTTACTTTGAGAATCATCAGTTAATCATGAAAAATCTACTCAAATTGGTACAAAATTGAGGCATCCTTTTAAAAGGTCTTTCTTATGTTCACTGATAATAGCTCAATATTGACATCACTGACAATTTAAGGTAATAAGGATGTAGTTGTAATGCTTTAATAAGGGTATACAGGTTTTGTTATGTATCCAGGTTTCAGTGAAACAGTTTATGTCAATATCTGAGCTTAGGATATCTTTCTTTACTTGGTCGACCTTTTTAAATGAACAAATTTCAAACATTTTTGTGTTACCAAAAAGGACACTCATCCCCAAACATTCAAGGTATATTTGTTAGTTTGGCAGGATCAACTGTTATTTCTACCATTGACCTAAAAAGCGGCTACAGCCAGGTAGAAACAGACCCAGAAAGTATTGAAAAAACAGTGTTTGTGTGCCATCGAGGCATTTCCATAGAATGCCTTTTGGTCTCACCAATGCACCAGCTGTCTTTCAATGGGCCATGAACAAAATGTTTTGAGAATTTATTGGAAAATTTTGGATGACTTTTATGAATGATATTGTGATTTATTCCAAAACTGAAGAGGAGCATGATCACCATTTGGGTCTGGTGTTCAATAAGCTAGAAGAATATGGAATTACAATTAAAGAGAGTAAATGCATTTTCAAACAAGAAAAGATAGATCTTGTTGGCTACCAAGTTTCCAAGTATGCGATTAACTCCCACCCAGATAAATGTAGTACTATCAGGGATATGCCAACCCCAGAAGACCTGGGCAGAATTCGCTCATTTCTAGGAATGACTGGGTATTACTGTCAATGTATCCCAGAGTAGCTTATCCTCTAGTAAAGCTTACCAAAAAGTATGCCCAGTTTTAGTGGTTGGAAGAGCAGCAAAATTCATTTGAAACACTGAAGGAATTACTTACTTCAGATAGAATAATGGCACACCCTCAACCAGATAAGCCTTATTACCTCTACAGTGATGCATGCAAAAGGGATCATACTGGTTCAGGCTGATAGCCAAGGCATGGGGAGACCCGTTCAATATATTTCCAAACAACTCTCCGGCCCACAATTAAATTGGACTACTATTGAGAAAGAAGTATTTATGCAACTACAGGCTGGGTCAAGGTCAAACCCATACCCTCCAAGGCAACTAAAAATATAGCTGACTATTTGGCAAATGAATACATTCCCTGGTATGGCCATCTAGATGTAGTCATCACCTATAGGGGACTGGAACCAACGAGCGGAAGGGAGTCACAAATCTCTAGGCACTGAAGTAAGGCATTCTACAAGCTTTCATCCCACCATTAACGGTAAAGTAGAGATATTTTAGGTCCAACCCTCTTGGCAGAGTCTCCACCTCTTGTGGGACTACTTTTAAGGCCTATTTTTTAACTTGCTCGGATCTTGATCTTGATCGGCACCAATCAAAAAAATCCAAAAAATTCTAAAATTTCCCCCACTCCCAAGAAACCGAAGATGCTGTGCTAAGTAAACGCCTACATGGCCCTAACAGATGCTTTCAAAGAAGCCACTGAATGCACTGAAGCCAGTAGAGAGGCCAATTACGAGAGATTGAGAGCCAGAGCAAAATATCTAAAGATCCAAAGATCTAAACATAGGGGATCACATAGTGGTGTTATTGGGTACCAGCACTCCACTGCACCCAAAGTGGGATCATGGTTACATAATAACTGGTATAAGGGGTATCACTATAACACTCAGGGGGCCCCGAGGTGAACAGAAACATATAAACAGAGATAGACTTGATATCTGGGGAAATAGATTGGAATGTATTGAGAACTAGGCAACCAAGGGTGGGTCAGGGTAAACGTAATAAGGCTTGGAAACAGACCAAACAAGCCCAACGAGTCAGAGCTCCACCACCACCCCCACCCATTCTAGGCAGTGCCTGACAATGTATCTATTCCTATACCACTCATGCCTCATGCAATTCAAATAGAAGAGCAGAACAAAGAACAAGTGCCATGCCCACCCCAGCAGCTGCCACTGCAAAAGGAGGTGTTAGTACGAGCCTCACCTAGGCCGGTCACCGTGCACCACCCTCTGCCGCCCAATGTTGCTGTGGAGCTCCTCCGCTCAAGCCCCCACCAGACGCTCTCACCAGATCCAGAGCCAATAGAGGGAGGGTGCAAATACCACCAATCCACCCCCTACCCAAAGCTCTGAACCATACATCTGAAAATACTGATACTCCACCCTCTAGAATCCATCAAGAGGGAGAGACCTGACTCCTCTCCCAACCCAGTCTCACCCTCTTCACCTGTGCAGAAGCTGTCTTGCATACCCCCAAAACGACCACCACCCCACCATGGCCTCAACCATGGGAGTTCCACCTGGAAGCACCTCCCATGACAGATATCTTGGAGACTTCACCATTGGATTCCTCCTTATAACCTTCTTAGCCATGCAGACTAGAGGAGATCTATTCGAGGAAGAGGGAGTACTACTGTATGAAGAAGTAGGGGTCAGAGCACTGATGGTGACTTGGACAACAGTGCTTATCCTTCATCCTCCTATACCCCCTCCTGTCAAAGCCTAGGATAATAATAGTAGGTGGTTGTCTCCTGGTTGGAAAGGATTGGCGTGTGAGTAGTATTCAATGCCATAAGTCCCATTTAACTTTCCCCAGCCCAAAAATTATGCCCCTCCGCTGGTTTAATTTAACCTATAGATGACAATTTCTCCAATTCCACAATTGAACCAACAATTAACTTTCCTGCAAAGAGCAGAAATACGCCTTCTCTCTCACACAGATGTCCTTAAACCCACCCCTGCCGTTACTTCCTTTATCCCATGGTCTGACTATCTGGGGTTTGGCTGCCCTTATATAGACATAGCCCTATGAATTCTTCACCGTTGCTGCCGAAAGGGGCTTGTCCCCGAGGCACGGTCAACCTACAGTGTTGCTTGAGGTCCCTTTAAAGAAAGGAAATTGCCCTAGAAGAACCCCCTACCCTATCCCTTTAAAACCTACCCCTCCAAAACATGAATCAAGAGAATATGGGAGTGACTCACAGTGCTAGGGCCCACTACTGCTCTCTTGAACATCTCTCCTCCGTCCCCCTTCCTCACCATATTATTATGATGCCAATTTCTGACTGAGCAGGATGACGTCATAGGTTTTTAACAATTTATTTGGTACCTTGAGTAAATAACATGATCACTTTGTGAACAATTCAATTCAATTCAAGAATTATTTTTTATTTATCAGATCTTATTACAATGCGGTAATTCAACTTTCTAAATAGACAATTGCCTAGATAGATCTTCTGCATTGTCTTTATTTTATCTTTAATATTTTACTATTAATATTTTGTTTTGCCTCTTCTGGGTGCATGAGAGATAGTGGAACAAAGAGTATTTTATATATGCGACGAAGCTAAACACCTCTGCTCCCTTCGGTACTGCTACCATGTAATGAGAGAAGGAACTCTCACCTGGCGACGGTCTCTTTTACCTCGCTACGGCCTATGACGTCATAGGCTGGTGCACTTGTTGCCAGGTGTGATGTCAGAACACACCTAGAAATTACACCCACATTATTTTTTATAAATAAATAATGGATGTAGGACCCTTTTTCCCAACTATAAATAATTGATGGAACAATAATAAAAATTGTCTTGTTTATTATTGACTTTGACACCTTAGTGACATCACTAGGCATCCTGTGTTATTTGGGGGGTCCCTTCCACCATCACTGATGGTGTTTGGCACAACATGGTTTCGCCCCTTTGATGGGCTCATCAGGCAGATCAGGGATCTTAGGGGGAGTGATATTATAATACTATAATAATAATACCAACAACTCCCTCTTAAATAGTGTAACAGTGGTTTTGGGATTTATATATCCTCATTACACAATAGTTTGTGTGACATATGTTCATCCCGACTGTGACATATTAGTCTCAGTCTCAAAAAAAAAAAAAGAGTATTTTATACCTTGGGTGAAATCCGTTCCTCTTAGGAGGAACAGTGGAATCCATGGATGAGGATCCAGCCAAACCAGGTATTTTTATCTCATATTACGAGAAGCACCACAGAACCAGAGCTCCTTGTCTATCTCAAACCCTTCTGCTTTGAAATGAGAGTGATACGGGCGACAAGGTCCAGGGGCCTTCGGCTTGCCGGGCAGGCAGAGGAGAAAGCGGTGACAACCGTACAGAAGAAATTTCTGTGTACTCAGACTGTTACGAGAGTTTAAGACATTTTCACATGTCTTCTTTATAAATTTACTTGACTAAGAGACTTTTTAGTAGCAGTACAATGGCCTTGCATTAATGAATATAATTTCTTTAATAAAGCCTCAAACGAACTTTCTACGCCAATGACGTCCAACAAGACATTTTACTTTTATTACCTTACATATCATCTATATTCCTTCTTTGTAAACACTTTGTATAATTGTATTTCATTCTGTTTGGTCAAACTAGGTTGGTCAGTGGGTTAATATTTTGTTTGAAAGATTTATTATCTTTCAATCAAAACAAAATTATTGTATGAATGTAAAGAATTGCATTCTTTGGGAGGGAGGGTTGAGAGGGAGGGACAAGCTATCTAAAGCTGACTCCCCTACCTGTCCAATTTAATTAACATTCGCTGCTCTGGGGTAATCAGTGGAAAGGGGGGAGGGGCAAGTGGGAAGGAGGGATAACCAATTTGGGTTTGGAGTAAGGGAGGGGAGGGGGAGTGGAGGGAATCCTATCTACTATGTGGACTATGCATGACCTTACCATGATGGGGCACTGGTGGTCAGTCCACATGGAGGAGGATTCTTCATCAGCCAATAGTTGGGTCATCTGGAGCACTTCTGTGACCGTTGAGAGCGAAGGTTGGTTTCTCTATGAAGGACAAATAAAAAAATGAGCGGGGGCGACCCTCGCGAAAGTGCAGGGAAACCCTGTGAGAGCCCAAAATCCAAAATGGCCGCCATCAACCATTATGACAATTTATATTTCAACCTGATGTGCAATAGATCAGTTCTAACATGATTTTTACCAGGACATTCACACCTGATTCTGACCTGGTGCTTTACCAGTGGAAATCGTAAACAGTTGTGTGGCTCAAACTTGATTTTACAATGCTCTATGGACCCGATTTATAAATGCGGTTCTCATGCACTCAACAATGCACTATTTACCAGGTTATAAAATGCGGTTGTGAACCTGTCAAAGATGCTCTACTAACCAGGTTATAAAATGCAATTATGATGCACTCAGGGAGGCCGGTTTCATTCCTCTGTACATTAGCAGAATTTAGGCTGATAATTTCTTCACAAAAACACATACCCCTATATAATACAAAGAGTTTATACCTAGATGTGTTACCATGTCTTTGCATGGAAATACATCAGTTATTTCATCAATATTTCCATTGTGTTAGGCAGCCAATTGCCAGGCAGCACCCCTAGAAGGGTTGTTCCAGTTGTACACAAGACCTTGGTGGCCCAGTCTACTTGGCCTAATGAAGTATGCAATGATGGGGGGTGTTTTGATCAAAACATTTTTCCACATCAAGCAACTAAAGTAAACAAATAAACTATAGAAGTATATCACTTATAACATTCCCATGTACATGATGTGGAATATCTATATTGGTATAAATTCCACATAAGTGAATTAGCGGCACTTTCATTGTAAAAGAAATTGTAATTCCACCCCAGTTACCAGCTGCGCCCCCTGGTGAAAACAGTACCGCCACCTGGTGAAAGCAAGTGGCATAATGTGCTATGGCAAGATACATCATGAATGATTCGTGGTGTTATGGCAATTAATTAAAGGAACAAATAGGATATTGTTTCAATGTATTTATAATAAGTCTGCTATAAACAGTAGGCTCTTGTCAGTGCAAAACGGACGGCCTGTTAAGAATCTGCCATGCATATCAATGTTCATGATCATAAAGAAGACAAGGGCTATTCCCATTATTTCGAACATAATGTAGAATTGCTTTTCTATGTATAGATTAGGCTCTGAGACCAAACAAAAAGAATGTATAATATCTTTACTCATATATACTTAGACATCAATAATATAGATTGACACACCCACCTCTTCTACCCACTACCCATCTGCCAGGTACATGTGTAAGTGATGATTGCAAATCGATTTTTTTCATAGTTATTGTGGTTAAATGCATTATAAGATGACCCATCGTTATGTTGCAATTGACAAGAG
Source organism: Sthenelais limicola (assembly GCA_942159475.1). Classification (NCBI taxonomy): domain Eukaryota; kingdom Metazoa; phylum Annelida; class Polychaeta; order Phyllodocida; family Sigalionidae; genus Sthenelais; species Sthenelais limicola. The sequence goes on along the minus strand of OW804096.1, from coordinate 105,109,445 downwards.
GATTACATGGCTTCTTCAATCAAACACTTCATATAGTTATCTCTTGTTGAAATAATTTAATTGTAGTATGCAGCATGTGTATTTACACCTTATTTAGATATGCATTTTGAAGTGCTTCAATAGACGCACTTTGCATCAGGTGCAAAACCAGGTGCAGAACTCTTTGTTACTATGTAATTTTCTATGCATTGGTGGAATTACCAATCAACATCATGAGTAAGTATCTCCCTTTTGAATTGGTTTAAATATAAAGTGCCTACTATCAGAATAAAGCTCAGATTAGGGAGAATGCAACCATGTTATTCATGTTCTGCTATCAATTAAGAGCGTGATCGACGGCAGCGCGTGATTATCAACATCCATATCGATTACATACTATAACAAGGAAATTAAACAGCTCAAGCCATTCCCACCGAAAGCAATTAATACAACCTCTACCCTGTTCCAAGAAATATTCAGTTCTACTGCGTCCAACTAATTACTTAAGTAGATGATTTTGTAAGAGTGTGAGTGGGAAAGAGAGAAAAGAGAGAGATAAGGACAGAATGGGAAAGACCAAGGAAGCAAGAGCAAGAGGGGAGGTGGGGTGGGGGGAGGAGTTAGAAAAAGGGAGGAAACAGGCAAACAGAATATGTGCGACAGAGAAAGAGAGAAAAAAGGAGCAAGCATTGAGGGTTTAAGTATTACAGAATAAGAATACACTACATAACAGTTTCAACTGTACCTGACTGTCCATTGTGACGGGCTTCTTAAAGGTGTTAACGCTTTGCTAAGAGTGTGTGCTGCATTATGTGTGTGCGTCAGGGTTACCCTGGGAGTGGATTCGCACTACATTGACACCCCCACCTCATAAAATGTGGTAGTTATCGTTTTTTCTAAATCAAGTATGGCTGGTGATTTTTTTTATGTACTCAAGGTTTAGGCAAGGAGATGATTTGTAAAGATGGGATCACAGGGATTCAAGGATGGTAAACGTTAACCCATCTATAATAGGTACTTCTATATATTTCTATGTATGAACAAGGTTACCTAAAGTACTTGATGGTTAATTATTATAATAAAGTATAGTTAAATATCCTTCAGATAACCACAGATATATTGAATAGTCTTGGAATTAATTTGGCAGATGTATTCATACTACTAGCAGCGCTAAGCACGCCTAAAATGATTTTGAAAAGACGATTTTCTTTATTTGTGGCTCATTATCTTGTGACACACCACATATGAGTTTTGCAGTAAAGGCCCAAATATTTTCCATCTGTACAAATATTTAAATGTTCATGACTTGATAGAATAATTCAACTGCATACAGATAAAATGCATTTACACCCGATTTAGATACATAACTTTGATATGCATTTTGGAGTGGATCAGATGATGCACGTTGCATCAGGTGCATAATCAGGTGCAAAACTGCTTTTTTGAGCGGATTGCACTTTTGTGACTGGTCAGATGCACTTGTGCATGCACTGACAGAATTTCCAATGCACATCGGGAATGGTTTGGCCTACCATGCAGTCCAGTATATGCTTATTAGGGTTTTGGGGGTTGAGGAATTCATATCTGATATCAGTTTGATGATTTGACCTTGCTTTGACCTTGAAATCCAAGATGGCTGACAATTTTCAGCTCACTAGGGTCAAATTTTCAAAGTCATCATAGAACCTTCCTAGTAGGCTCTTATGAAAGCTCTTACCATGCTAAATTGACTTGATGGAAAGTGAAACTACAATTGGGACAACTATAGTTGCACTGCACATGGGAAACTCACCCCCACAGCCCCCTAGGGGTAAAAGAACAAACCCCTTTTCAGACTGATGACCCTTCAGGTATAGTCTAGGAGAAATTAGACCTGGGACAAAATGTAAAAGACAGTTTCTGAACATTTTTGGGTACTATTAATATTCCTTATTAATATACTAAAAGGCCCAGAAAATCTAGGTCAGGAAACAAGACCAAAACCACATAAAAAACAAAATGGCTGCCACCAAAACTTTGGAAAACCATAACTCAGAGTATAAGCAAGATATATTCAAGTGCAAATACACTTTTTCTATGTTTTTAGACATCAGGAATCCATTGCAATATAAATGAAGTCAATATAATCAAAATTTAGCAAGTTAGTATACTGATACTGAGAAAAATGAGGAAAAAACCTCCCTTAAATGCATTGAGTGAACTTAAGAAACCCCATAACTTAAGGTATAATCAACATATATTCAAGTGTGAATATACCTTTTCTATGTTTTTAGACATCAGGAATCCAGTGTAACATGAATGAAGTCAATTTATCAATATTTAGCAAGTTAGTTTATGCTTTATGCCAAACCAACTACTTGGATGGTGAGAAAAAAAAGAAAAAACTCTCAAAATTCATAGAGGGGCCCTTGTTATCCAAGATACGACGTACAAGTATGACTATGTTTCCTCGTACAAGCAGAACAAGATTTAAACAATCCAAAGTACTACAAAAAATTAGACAAAGACCCAACTGAAATGTACAATAAAAAAATCAACAAGTATATTGAAGATATGGAAGGAAGGGGAGAAATCAATAAAGAAATGACCAAAATCTTACAAAATACAAAATGCAAAACCCCACAAGTCTATTTCCTCCCGAAAATCCATAAAATCCATCCCCAGAGGACTTCCGGTTTAGATTTTGGTTCCAAGACAGCCCTTGTAGGGCTCCTCTTTTTCTTTCAGCATAGATTGTTTTAAGAGGCGGAATGTCATCACAAGTTTTGTCACACACCTTCAGTTTAACACAAAGAAATCTGAGAGAGCTTCAGCTAGGAGTATTTTAAAGATTTGCAGTGTTTAAGAGACTGTTTAATATTTTGACTGACCAATGGACATCATGGTCCCAACCCTCTGGCGGGAAACGTTTGACAGGTTAGGAGAATTTGCTGTACATGGAAGGACTCTGGTGTGGATTAAGCAGGTTTTTCGCAGGATTTACCTCAGCTTGAAACCCTACAAACTGTTTCTAAATAGTGTTTAACAAAAAGAAATTTACGTTTTGCAACGCAGTGTCCATGCTAGGATTATAGAACTGTTTAACTTGCAAGACTAAGGAGTGTTTACTGACACTAGCCTACTGGAGGTACCATGCTGCTTTCACCCAAGCGAGTCAACAGCCAGTGTGTATATATAGCTGACCTACTTACCTGGTACTTGACCAGTCAACATAGATTAGAGATCAGCTGCCCTATCGAGTCCATAAAAGTTTGTCACCAGATCTTGAATCCACTATGGGAGAACAGGTATTCAACTCTGAGCTAATGGCGATGTTTCTGGAGTTAAGCCAGATGTTTTCCAATTTGTCAAAACAAGTTACTCATGCTACCAATGTTTTCACTGAAACAACACCAAAGATATCCACAAGGCTGGATCGAATGTAATCGAATCAGAGAAAGTGGATGACAGAAAAGAGGACATACAATACAAGTTCAACGAGATTATGCTGGGTATCCCAAGTGACATTGAATATGTTTCTAGGATCCTGAGGATGAGCAAAGGAGAAACGCCACCTGTTTTGCTGAAGTCTAATGATATGAATGGGAGGGAAAAGGTGAAAAAGGATCAATAGGATACTATTCTGAACAGAAGGAGCCATACATTTTATGGACTCGAATTTCTGCCCAAAGATATATTGCCCTGTGTTCTAACCAAGAGGGAAAATTATCGTGAGTGGTAATTGGCAGAAAGGAACTAGATGCATGGGATGAATCAGAAATCTTTGAATAGCATATTTTGAGAGTTGTTTATTTTGAGCTTGATTTGTATGATTTATATGCTAAATATGAGTAGAGATCGACTATGTGAAAAATAATAATTCTGTACTGAAAATGATTAATCAGATTCATGTTTTGTTTATTTTGAGATTAATCGGTACAATGTATTCTAAATATGAGTAGAGATCAATTATGTGGAAAATGATAATTCTGTACTGAAAATGATTGATCGGATTGGTTTTGTCTATTTTTGAGCATGTGTATCAAGTTATGGAGAACCCCAAGAATTGAATGAATATGAAATTGTGGTGGAATTAATACCCGGTGTAGGGGGGGAAAAAATCCACCCCTGGGGAGACCAATAGTCTCAGCTAACAGCGGCCCTAGGGAGAAAATATCCAATTTCGTTGACATCTTCCTCCAGCCCCTAGTAAAAGAAAGCAACTCCTACATAAAAGATACAGGAGAATTTGTCAACAAAAAACAAGAAATTGATAAACTAGAAAATACAGACATTCTAGGAAAACTAGATGTAGGGGCCCTTTATACCAACATTCCAAACCAAGAAGGAATAGAAGTAACACGCAAATTATTTGCTCAAAAGAGAAACGGAACTGCAATACCGAGCAATGAAACAATCTGCAAACTACTAATGAAGGTACTACCCAGGTAACAATTCACGTTAACACAACGTTGATTAACGTCAATCGAAGGTCAATGTTGTGACGTTAACGTTTTGACGTGAATTTAACCTTAATTTCACGTGAATTCAGTTAACGTTAAAATGTTAACGTTAAGCAAACATTAACTAAACATGAATTTTCTTTACGTTAACTTCTCAACATTAATTTGATGGTGAATCAATATCAATGATTTAACGTCAATATATTTGCGTATTATCAACATTAACTTTATGTTAATATTTTTACGTCAAATTATTAACATTAACTTACTGATTAAATTAACATCAATATATTGATGTCAAATTATTAACATTAACTCACTGGTCAATTAATGTTAATGTTTTTGATGTCAAATTATGAACATTAATTCACTGTCCAATTAACGTTAATCTTTTTTATGTAAAATTATTTATGTTAACTTATGTGTGTCAGGGATGGATGGAGAGGGAGAGAGAGAATGGAGAGGGCCGGCGGGGAAGGGAGAGAGCAAGAAATAGAGATCGGACAGACACGGTGAGAGGCAAGAAATAGAGATAGGACAGACAGACAGAGAGGCAAGAAATGGAGCTCGGACAGACAGAGAGGCGGGGGTATTTAGAGATGTGTTGTATAGCAAGAGATCTGATATATATTCTGCTTAGGGACAACAGGTGCTTGATAAAATATTCTAGTACACGAATCCCCTAAATTTAAGTTAATAAGTGATTGATTAACGTTAACCAAGTGAAAAGATTATTTCTTCCTTCTTCAATACAGTTCGAGGGAGAATTTTCCTCATCTACTGCATAATAAATAATACTCGTCGGGCAATGAACTTTTACCGTTGTCTTTTGAGGAAAACTGCATTAAATCAAGAGTTTGACTAATACACAGAAACTGCATATGTAATAGAGCGGGGATAAAGAGGGACAGAGAGCGGGGATAAAGAGGGACAGAAAGCGGGGATTGAGTGGGACAGAGAACAGTGATAGCGAGGGCTAGATTGCGGGGATAGTGAGGGACAGAGAACGATGATCGAGAGGGATAGAGTGAGGATAGAAGGGAACAGAGGTATTATAAAGAGTTATAATGGAAAGAAGGCGACAAAATCATTTATTCATGTTTCATTGATTCAAGAACCTTATAATTTCCATCTTAATAAATAAATGATTGAAACCGTCTTAAGTCTCAAGCTGATAAAGAAGTTGTATAAAGGTTAACCTAGTACAGTACAGGTCGGTGCAAGTGTCAAAAGGATGAACTTCCTGGAACCATATATGGTCAGACCACCAGGTTGCAGTAGATGTGTTCCACCCTCTCTATAAGATCATTTTCATTTCTGTCTTAATAACGCGGATGGTTTAATGATAATATATATAGAGAGAATGCATAAATATATAAAATAGTGTCACCATAATGTTGTGAGATACCCCTCCTAATAAATGACATTTGGACCTTTGTTACAACTAGTGTAACACAAAAGGTAACAAAGTAATGAAGTTTAAAGATGTATTTATTCCTGGTACAGATAATATAGTGTGATGGTATAACCTTGGAACCTGCGATTAAAAGGAGAATAAAATGTGAAAGGTGGGAATTAAATTGATAATAGCAAAGCATTGACAGCCTATATCTAAATAAACGCCTGTCTACATCAAATGAACCTGGCTTAGTGATCGAGTTGAAGCTGCTAGCTATTGAAACGATACAAGGCATGTCCATCTGTAGGATAAATAAGGAGGTTGGCGCATCAGCCAGACTCTCTTGAAAGCTGGAGTATTAGAAATAGAGCAGCCATGCAAATATTATGATAAATTCGAAAACAATAGAAGAAGCTTTAAGAAGTGTAATTAGAGGGACAGCAACAGAGGCAACGTCCAAAGTAAAAGAAAACATTTGCCGACATATGGCCTTGGTTTGAATGATGGAAATGTTATTTGAATATTATGACACAATGAGTTATAACACCTTATACAAACCATATAATATATGTTATTATATGGTTATTATTATGTGGTTAGATTGGAAATACCCAGACCCGACTTATGTGAAACCATGTTATTTATGAAAGATATAGGTTTAACAGAAATCTAGCTGGGTCCTGTGCTAGTCTTTTAAATGTAAGTCCCTCTCCCGCGCTTTCCTCTCCCCATGAGATAGATCCGGGTCTGGTGTGACTCACAGTCCCACACTTGCAGTAAACGGGTTCAGTGAATGGACTAGGTCTGCTTGATACTTGTATTAGCTTGTATTTCTCGGGATGGATTTCCCCTCAGCCATCTACAAACAATTATCAAGGACATCAAGATTCACACTCGCTCTAGGATGTTTAGGATGCAGAAATCATTCTCCAAGGTAAGGGAAACCTGAGTAAATTCAATGTGAATATCGGGGCAGGAATTTCGAGGACATTGAATAAATCTAGAGCTCAAACAAACCTATTTTAAGTTTAATCCAACTGTTATAACAATACTTCAAATTGACGAAGTGACACAGCCTTGTATTTGGTAATTGACAATCCTTTATATTTTTTCAGTATAGCAGAGAGGCCACATGGTGTTTTCCTCTTTACTATAGGAGGCAGGGACAGACGGAGGGAGGCAGAGTTCTCTTGAGAGTCGAAATCAGGTAAATACTTTTAAGTTGTTTCTTTCATATATATTTTTTTTATATTTGTATTCAGGTATTATTTTGATTTCCTGGATTGTTTATTTTTTTATATTTGGGTAGGCTATAGAATACTTCTACCTGTGATTATTGTCTACTCAGAATATTTAGCGTTATCATGCGTAATACACTATCCTATTTAAATACATATCTGTTTCAGTCTGATACCATTAGTCATCATTATTACAACCTCACTCAAATTCTCACTATTTTGATAATATTGCCACTGTTCTTGTTCTTTCCATTTACCTAAGATCCGACTTACATTTACAGCTGTATTTATTCTTTACAGGAGCTGGTATGAAGAAGAAGTACACCAACAAGAAAATGATGAACCAAATTGATGCTAATAAAACATTTGACACTCCAAACTACATCTATATTTTGTCCCCCTGTTGCATTAAATCAATGTTAAACTAAAGTAAAAGTAGGAAGGTTAACTTAATGTCAATAAGATTCACCCAACATTTTATGCAAAACATCTATCAAGTTAACGTTAATATTAACGTTGATCTAGACATTAATCTGAAGGTTAAGATGAGGTTAATATTATCATTAATCTTAACGTCAATATTGACATTAATTTTACGTTAATGTAAACGTTAATATTAACGCCAATATTACCATCAATGTTACGTTAATATGAACGTTAATATGAACGTTAAGATTAGCGTTAATATTGACGTTAAGTTGAGTCCACACATTTACGTATATATTAACGTAAACCATTAACGTAAAGTTACCCTATATCTTGACGTAAATTGCCGTTAAGTTAACCTCAATTTGTTACCTGGGTACACAACAACAACTTCCAATTCAATGGAGACAACTATCTCCAAATAGGAGGAACAGCTATGGGCACGGCACTAGCACCCTCATACGCAAATCTATTCATGAGAGATCTAGAAGAAAGAATGCTAGAAAAACAAGAAAAGAAACCCTCCGTATGGAAGAGATATATAGATGACATTTTCTTCATCTGGAAACACGGAGAAGAAAAACTCAAAGAATTTATAGAACAAATAAATAAATTCCACCATTCAATTAAATTCACTCTGAGTACTCCAGAAAGGAAGTGAATTTCCTCAATACAACAGTCAAGAAAGACGACACGGACAAATTGTACACAACCCTGTACACCAAACCAACAGATAAAAACTACTTGCATTACACATCAGCCCACCCCCTACAGTGCAAAAAGAGCCTACCCTACAGTCAATTAACCCGCATAAACAAAATATGCACGACAGAAAAAGACTTTGTAAGGAGCAGTAAGGAAAAAAGGACCCACTTCAAGAGAAGAGGATACCCAGAACCACTAATACAACAGGTGATGAAAAAAGCCATGGAAAATAGAAAGGGAGAAACAAGGGCGGTACCAGAAGGCAGGTCTAGATGTATGTGGCACCAGAGAATCGTCACAGTTTAATGGGAATGAATTTTAGTCCAGGCAATCTAGCTCAAAAAAGCCAAAATGTCAAAAAAACTAGAACAGAAATGTGGTTTTCACCATCCTTTCCCACAAGGGCCCTGTATTAACATACTAAAAATGTAGAAAAATTTATCGTTGGGAAATAGGGGAAAATAGCCATTTTCCAAAATGGCTGCCATGGGGTAAGTAATTAAGTGTGCCCAGCTAAAAATCGATGTAACTTTTGATCAAAACATAGCAAATGGATGTATTTGGTGTCTATAATGGGGTTTTCAGGTATGCCCAACACACTGGTGATATCTAAAGTCATGTTAGACATTTCCTTATAACAGATATCCAAGATGGCTGCCACTGAAAATCTTTTGATTGAAACATGGTATAATGCCAATTTTGGTGCCTATTACGGGGTTTTCAGGTATGCCCAATGCTGTGATAACATTTAAAACCTGTAGACATTGCCTGACAACTCATATCCAAGATGGCCGCCATTGAAAAATCTGAAACTATTGGAAAAGCTCAAAACTTTTGATAGAAACATGGTATAAGGACCAATTTTGTTGGCTATTCTCAGGTTCTTGGGTATGCTTCAACACAGTGGTGACATTTAAAATCATTTTAAACACTGCTCGACATATATATATCCAAGATGGCTATCACAGAAACTTTTTTTTTTTAACAAATTTTATTCTGGTATTTGGTCTGGCATAAGCCATATAGGTCAGGATAGCTCAGGTAAACCTGGTCTCCTGCTGTCTCCAGAATTTAATAATCAGTCCTTTTGAACAAGCAGGGAGAAATGAGAATTAGATTGAGGTTTCAAAATATCAGTGGTTGCCATTATTCGATCATGTGGTGGTGGTGAGATGAAGTGTGATGGTGGAGATGTGGAATTTGGGTGGAAGTTGGGGTAGAATCTCAGTCTGCACACATGTATGTTGTCCTTCTCATAACTCTTTGATGAAACTGGTGGTAACAAAGTTTGTTGATATCTAACGCTACTATATCTTGTATAAATAGTAACCTATACAAATCCTTTGCTATGTAACGAAAAAGCATCACTAGTTAAGATTCACCCAGGATACAAAAGAAAATCAATGGCCACATTGAGATGTACAGGTCTATGAGATCAATGAAAAAAGTTACAACAACAACAAGGGGATTGTTTTGGCCTGCCAGAATCAGACCTGGATCTTTGTTGATTCATCTTTACTCTGGCTTCAGAAATATCCTCTGTTGTTACTGTTGCCCTGGCAGCATAAGAGAATTGTATGCAACAACAATTGTTCTTTGTCAGTTGAGGAATCACTTTTTGTTTCATGTATTTCCCAGGATGACTTCCTTCTTCACTCTCAGCGGCACTTTTGATCCTCATCTCAAGTGTCCTTTACTGGAGAGCCATCCCAGTACCCATCAAACACAATAATGCACCAAACTTGTTGTTTGTTTGTTATACTTTATTTGGCACATGCCCTGTCAGCAAGTCTTAATCTCCCCAGCGGTGGGAGGTTTCCAGACTCTGCTGAACACAGTAAAATGGCTTTCACATAATGAACATAATTGCAACAGATGTCCTCCAATGTACACCACAGGTCAAAAATGATTCTATGTAGCAAGGTGTCTCCATTGAAAACATGATGTGCTTGAGAAAACAGTGATTTTGCCCAGCTTCAGTTTTATCAATGGTACCGTTACTGAAGCCACTTCACCTGAGACAACAATATGCAATGTTTCTGTCTTTATGAAGGGGTTTATACCTCTGTTGAGTGTTTGAAGCTTCTATACGTTGTTTACTATTGAGAAATGTGATGCCAGTAAATCCCTGTATAGCTTGGTTCAGTTGAGAGCAAGTAGGAAAAGAATTGCCTCAAACCAGCCTTTGCAACTCTTACATACTCCCCCACTAGTGAGGCAACCAGTTTAGATGCTGCATACTAATACCTGTTCAATATCCAGGAGAGTGGAAAGACCACCCCAACATCCAAGTATATATCATGGATATCAGGGTGATCTTGAAAGCCCTTGAAGGTACCATCTTCATTATACTGCAGCCAGATGTAGGTGATGCAACTTGTATCACCAGGACAGTTCTCTGTGGAACTTTCTCCTGGTTCAGAGAGACTCTCTAGCCAACTTTTGTCTTTGCTTCTTCAAAAGATGTTTCAGTCACTTGATCTGCTGTTGATGTATTCTTTTTATTTTTTGAAAAAACTTAAGCAGGAAAATAAGGTAAGGCTCCTCATTGGTCCCACTGCCTACATTTGGCACCGTTAAAAGTCACTAATGAACATTGCATCCCAAGCCACAGAAAATTGTATATGGCTAGAGGGGAACTTTCTCTATTGAGAAAGAATTTATATAGTCAGTCACATATTTGACTGTCTATCTACGGATTGATGTGATATATTTCCTGCATATAAACAGAGATAGTTGTCTATGTACATAATATGATCATAAACAGAATTATTTAATTACATAAGGAATTTATTCCTATCACTTGCCATATTGTATTCTTTCAGTAAATGAAATTTAACCATAAGTAAAATAAGGACTGCCATCAAGGCGTTGACTTGATGGTAGATTGTTTTCCTTATTTCTATGTTCAAACCACCACTGTGTCCAGCAGAGTCTGAAAACCTCCCACTACTGAGGAGAATTAGATTTGCTGACAGGGCATATGCTAATAAAAGTATAACAACAACATGATGATTGGATGGAGGTTAGTTGGGGAATGAATACAATATGATCTATCAGCAGAGAATTTGGTGCTAAATTCTTTTTCAGGAGATTTCTCATGTAAATCTTTAGGTTGAGAAATGATTGGCAATGGAAGCCCTGGCATCTCTGAGCAGTAGAAGGTTCATCAGTGCAAGAAAATAGTGTCTATGAGCTCTGGGCATTGCTTTGCCACAGAGCATGTGCCTACAGCATTACTGCCATTCACCATACATGAAAACCCCATATTAGACACCATAGTTGGTCCTATACTATGTTTTTTTCAAAGGTTTTGAACTTTTCCAATATTGTCAGAATTTGAGTGGTGGCCATCTTGGATATGGGTTAGGCAATGAATAACATGGTTTTAAATGTTCTCGCTGTGTTGGGCATACCTGAAAACCCCATAATAGTCAACAAAATTGGTCCTTATACCATGTTTCTATCAAAAGTTTTGAGCTTTTCCAATATTCTCAGATTTTCAATGGTGGCCATCTTGGATATGAGTTGTCAGGCAATGTCTAACATGTTTTAAATGTTATCACAGCATTGGGCATACCTGAAAACCCCATAATAGGCACCAAAATTGGCATTATACCATGTTTCAATCAAAAGTTATGAACTTTTCCAAAAATGTCAGATTTTCGGTGGCAGCCATCTTGAATATCTGTTATAATGAAATGTCTAACATGATTTTAGATATCACCAGTGTGTTGGGCATACCTGAAAACCCCATTATAGACACCAAATACGTCCATTTGCTATGTTTTGATTAAAAGTTACATCGATTTTTAGCTGGGCACTTTCCCAATGGCAGCCATTTTGGAAAATGGCTATTTTCCCCTATTTCCCAACGATAAATTTTTCTACATTTTTAGTATGTTAATACAGGGCCCTTGTGGGAAAGGATGGTGAAAACCGCATTTCTGTTCTAGTTTTTTTGATATTTTTCATATATTGACTGGACTATTTAGGGCAGTGCATGTGTTGCCCTCTCTTTATATGCATTATTTTATTTTCATCAATTCTATCATCCTGATTGTGAGCCTGACAGCATAGCGTCCCTCTGTTGATGTGTTTCAGCTGTTTGTTGTCACTGCCTCACCCAAGCCACTATAGGGACAATCTATATGTACAGTCATTAGGGTGTTTTGATCACAGCATTTTTCAATATCAAACAGGTATATAACACACATACACTATAGATGTATATCACTTATAACATTCCTATGTACATGATGTGGAATATCTGTAGTGGTATAAATGCCACACAAGTGTATTAGCAGTACTTTTATTATAAAACAATTGTAAATGCACCCCAGTTACCAGTTGCACCACCTGGTGAAAACAGTCACGCCACCTGGTGAAATACACCATCCCATGCGAATACATCATTTCCATGATATATTCGCATGGAATGGTGTATTTCTTGATACATCCTTTCTGAATAAAATACCTAAATATAGCTAGAAGAGCTTGGAATAATCTAAATCAAAATTTACAAAACCTTGAAATAAAGAAAGAATTTCGAAAAGATGTACAAGCTATGATTTGAGCTAGAGTAAGAAATGGCTAGGCCTAGAATGTGGCTAGGCCTAGAATGTATAGTAGGGTACCTAAGAAACTATTCGTTGTATTTCATTTCGACCACATATATGTTACCAATATAGATTTACAAGTAATAATGTCTTTTATTACGATCTTATTTATAGATTTTATATGTTGGTTGGGAATATCTGACTCCCTTCTTAAATATTTTAGAAAACATATCTGGGGTGTCCGCTGGAATGTGAGTAACTGGAATGAAGACAGCAACACAAAGGGTTGGCCCCAATGAAATTGGGGTTTATTTCACTATAACAATACAATAAGAATCAAGAAAAGATTTGTTGACCGTGTTGACGGATCACCTTCACATATATCAGGGACTTATGTGATTCAAATATGGTATTAGCTATTTTTTTGTTGGAAAAAAATATATTGGAGTCTTATTGACTCTGAGGCCGTCACCCCACGTCACGCATCATTCCGCGCCATACTCCGCACACTGGTGCCAAAATTAATGGAAATAAGTATAAAAATGTATACATTTCCTGAAAGAGGAATTTATGTTCTTCATAATGAAATAAAAATAAAAGGAATATCATGATTTGTACTGACACGATGAACAACGGAATGAATGAATGAGTATTTTAGTCAATTGTAAATCACAAGAAAACCAAACCCATATATATTGTATGGGTTGATTCCAGAAATTTCACATTTCTTGTTTATGCCATATTTTTGTCAATTCTGATCATATAAATCTACAAATGGTATACATGTATGTAATTCTAGGAACATCCTCCTCATTTCTAAATACATTTAACGATTATATGAATATTATTTCTACTAATTCTCTGAATCGTTGCTAGCACACTATTGTAATTCATACTTGACAAGGCTGTAATAATTTCAGATGTAGAATGGGATGGGAATTATTAAAGGAGCAATTAAATAAGTGTGAGAGGTAATATTTGGGTAATATGGAGGTAGACTTGTATCGTATAGCTTTGTGTATAGGGGTTTCTTTTACTCTGTGTCAGAGAGTGAGTATGAATGTCACAGAATGGAGTGTCAGATATTCGCGCCAGAGAGTGTGAATGCCAGGTGAGTGTGCAGTGTCAGCTATTCCCGCTGTGCATTGGAAAATCCGCCAGTGCATGCAAAAGTGCCACTGACCAGTCACAAAAGTGCAATCCTCTCAAAAAAGCAGTTTTGCACCTGGTTTTGCACCTGATGCAACGTGCATCATCAGATGCACTTAAAAAATGTGTTTCAAATTTATGTATATAAATCGGGTATAAATGCACTAGCTATACATGCAGTTGAATTAATAAATGTCAGTCAAAATTCCACCCCAAATTAATTCAATAAATTAAGATGTAAATGGCTATGATTTTAAAGCCACAGAAGATCTCCCGTTGGGGTAGTTGAAAACAAGAGAAACAAGCACCATAGGCGGGAGTAATATCCACTAGTGGGGTACCGGGCCTGCCCCCTGGAAATATTTTTAAAACTGAGTAAAATGGTACATTCAAGGGTCATTTTTACATAATATTCCAACTATCTGAAAGCAAACTGAATATCAATTTAATTGGAACGGGAGGCTGTCTTGTAAAAACATGAATTTACTTCTCATCTTTGTTTTAAATTTAGGCCTATATATCAAAGACCCGGATCGGTGGGGATTAACTCTTCTCATCAATGCGTTTGCTGGACATTGTGTGATAGCAGTCATAAGGAAAATGCAGGATGCCTTTATCCTATTGTTGGTACCTGCAGTAGGTACATATGATTTCTGCATTAGGTCGGAGATTTTGGTTTTGTTGTTACCCAAGTGAGGATTTATGTGATTTCAGCAAAAAACGGAACATTTCTATTTGGAAATGGGAGGACGGGAGGAATTGCCAAATTGTCCTAAAAAAAGGGAGATCTCCCGCTGAAACGGGAAGTTTGGCACCACTGCAGTTACTGAGTGCATCATTACTGCATCTTTTACACCTGGTCAGTAGCAAATCGTTTGGAGCATCAGGACCACATTTATAAATCGGGTCCATGGAGCATATTGTATTTATTTATTTGAGAATCTCATATTATTCATTTCTATAACCTAAACATTCTGAATACTTGTACCACAAATAATAGTTAAAACCAAATCCCCGCCCACAACTACCATGAAATTATACAACACAATGAAGCTACAACAGGCCTTAATACCTGCCACTGCTCACTCACCTGCATGGCATTCACACCTACTGTCGCACATATCTGACACTACATTCTCTGAAAATCACACTCAGTCTTTGACACCATCCACAGAAACCCCTCTCCACTAAACTAAACGATGTAATGCTACCTCCATATTATCAAAATGTTACTTTATATACGCATATTATGTATCCCTTTTCCACTGTTCCAAGACTTGGGCATAATACCACCAATAAATATCTGACCATTCCAGGATGGGTTATTCTATTACAATAATACAAAAATATGATGACATCTCACTGTACAATATTT
Source organism: Sthenelais limicola (assembly GCA_942159475.1). NCBI lineage: Eukaryota > Metazoa > Annelida > Polychaeta > Phyllodocida > Sigalionidae > Sthenelais > Sthenelais limicola. The sequence continues at coordinate 105,094,173 of OW804096.1, read as the reverse complement.
GCGACTTGTCACTCATTTTTCTGTGGCATTTATTAGGTATTTAGTTTAATGTTTTAGTCGGCAAAATGGAATAATATTTTTGCCATCCGGGGAATGGGGAATGGTTCATAGAAAGTTAATTTGTTAAGTACATACCGATATGGCTTTATCTCTATATGAGTAATTCTCCCAATCGGGCAGCATTTGATTTCAGGGTGCCATTTTTTTTTAAATATAAAATTCGTTGAATCTCTACAATCACATAGCGAGGAATTTGAGCATAATGCAGGCGAAGTTTGGGAAGGCTGGAGCAAATATTTCGATTCCTACACCTATGCTTCAAATACCTATTTTCCCTATTATTTTGCCTTATTTTGGCCATATTAAATATGAGAGATATATCACATGTCGTAATGCGACATAAAATATTCCCTTGCCAGTTCAAGGAATTTTATTTAAGGGAATAAAAGGTTTTAGAATCATCGTGGGATAGTAACTTTTTATTTTTATCAAAATATACACATATGTGCATCTTTCATCCACAATTACTAAATGCAATTTGATATTATTATTTTGTCTTGGAGTATTTCATTATTTTGAAGCTAATAGATGATGTAATGTGACACAATTATTCCAAAAGGATATTTTCCATGTCTAGATCAGTTTGAAATAGATATTACATAAATATTGCGTGTTTTCATAATGATGAACATGTGTGCATGTGTAGAAAACATTTTTCCTCAGCTGAAGGAATATTTTTTCTAACTGCGCCTGTGTATTGTATTCAAATTCCATAATTATTACTTATTTCCTAGCCTTATTTCCCACAGCCTCATTTTTGCCAAGGAACTCGAATAAAATGGCTGTAGTCATGTGTGATCATCCCAAATACAGGTTGTAGAGATCCTAGACCGGAAAACCGAATGATGCCCGACTGGGAGAATTACTCATATATCTTGCATATCAAAACAGTTCTTGATAGCTGACGAAGTGTAAAATTTATACAATATAATTATAAAGGCCTGGCATCAATTATTCTCTATGGATGTTGCACCTTGCAATAGTCTTACTATTGCGCCATTTGTACTCACCAGGTGGCGATACTGTTCTCACCAGATGGCGCTATACAGTACCTGGTTGTATTAATAAATTTCTTTACAATGAATGTGCCGCCAATACAATTATATGGTATTTATACACCATAGATATCACCTAACATTTACTTAGGAATGTTATAAGTGGTATATTTCTATAGTTAATGTGTGTTATATTATACATGCTTGATGTTGAAGGATGTTGTAATCGAAACACCCACCATCATTGTATACAGTATTCCTCAAGTTAACTAAGTGACCCAGAACCATTCAACAAATGCAATGAACCCCCAGGGGATCGGCAAGCACTGTCTATTCTGACCACAACCTCTCAGTAAAATGGCTGTCTAAGAGGGTGGGTAAATCAGAAGAGACCACAATAAATATATGGTCTTTGGCAGAATGATAATTTCCATGTAGAAGTTAAATGGAAAGCTACATGTATTGCCATAAAATTTCTTTGAATGCTCTGTGACTATTAGCTGCCCTCTAGTTCTTGTTGTAAGCTATTTATATTCATTATAACATCTGGTCTATTATAGAGCAAGGAAACTGTGTTCTGTAACCTGGTCACTAGTGCATCAGAACTGCATTTATAAATCGGGTCAGTTGAGCATTTATTAAACCAGTCAATAATACATCATTGAGAGTATCATAACTGCATTTATAAATCGGATCCATAGAGCATTGTAAAATCAAGTTTGAGCCTCACAACTGTTTACGATTTCCACCAGTAAAGCACCAGGTCAGAATCAGGTCAAAAGTTCCAGGTAAACACTAGGTCAAAAGTGCAATCATGCACATCGGGTTGTGGCGTGCTGTGGCTTCATTGTGTTGTATAATTTCATGGTACTCATGGGGACGAATTTGGCTTGAATTATTATTTATAATAAAAGTGTTGCAATTGTTTAAGGTTATACAGATGAATATCTAAGATTCTCAAATAGAATCAATATGCTCTATACCCGATTTATAATTCTTTTGCGGTTCTGGTCCTCCCAACCATGTGCTACTGACCAGGTGTAAAAGACACAGTTATGATGCACTCAGTAAAGCACTTTCATTGCTATTGCTGTGTGAGGGAGTTACTGAGCAAACATTATTCATTCATTCATAATCATATATAATTCATACAAATAAACAGAACATTTAGGTAGAGGTTTAATTTATAAATATTTTATTCTTAATAGGCATATGGGTCAAATTTTTTTAGAATGTACAATTGCGAAATTTGCCACCTTTGCACATTATACTGAATGGGTGTTGCAGACAAATGAATCAATCCTTATGATCATGGTATCATTGGAAAGCAGACATCCTAAGCTTTACGAAAATGTATACATTAGTATACATATTTGTAAGTTTTGTATGTAATAAATCGCTCTAAATGTTGATTTCCCTATAAAAATACCCCAGAATTCACTACTTTTTCACATTATACTGCCATTCTGAAAAAAACTAAATGTTCTAGATGTTACATTTCACCTGGTTTTATTCCTTATACATATCTATGACAACTTGGGAAAGTTTAAGCCTTCTACTAGCCCTCATCTCTGTATGTTAGTTCTATACTCAATTGTCCAATCTTTTCTTGTCACTAGGGGATGCCCGGTATCAAACATAGATTGTTGTATACTGGCTAAATATTTATCTGTCACATATGATCTAAAATATCTAAAATACACTTTAACATATTATCAATGCAATCCTGGAACAATTAGGACAGTAATGCCGACATTAACAGGGCCATGCTTCAATGTTTACCAGACCAGAGATTTTATACAATTTCGTACCGGGCATCCCCATGCACACATCATAATGTAGATCCAGTTTCACTGTAGCTGGGGAACTAAAACCCTGTATATATAATCCTAGTATCTATCCTAATATTCACACCAAATTACAACTTTCCAAATCAATTTATTTTGGAGATATGAATGCAAATGAAGTCAGGGGGTATACCCGGTATATTGAGGGATGCCCGGTATGGAAGGAAAGGAACAGCTAAGACACACATTCAAACTGTTTTCACATGATAAAGCCTCTGTTTTTTCTTTTGGAAACCAAGACAACAACCACATATAGTTATTGAGAAGGTATTCCTGGGATTTCTTGGATATTGTCAACTAGAATGAGAGTGACTGATGATTATACATGCACCTGTATGGTGTGGAAATACTGTTAAGATGCTTACGAATCACCCCTCTGAGTGATATTCAGCTCTCTTATCATTATTTATATGTTTAAAAGTTGTTTTCAAACATTCTTAGTGAAGCATGTTTCTATTAAAAGTTAAAGGGAGGAGTAATATATCTATTTATTTAACAAAAATCCAAGAGGGTATACCCGGTACCATTATCTTTGAACTTGATTTCTATGCACATTTAATAACTGTTTCCCAATAGGGGGTCATGTTAAGTTAGTTTTTATTGATCAGAAATATCATATGCATAATTCAACAAACATTAATGAATCTGGGAGCAAGGATGTTGAGACAAATGGGTTTTTAATTGATACCGGGCATGCCACACAAATCATTTTTTGTTGATAAATGAGAGCAAAATAGCATTATTATGGTAGGTATGGTCCTCCTATCATATGTCAATGTTCCTTGCAATTCCTTCTTCAATGTACAAGTGAAAATGTGTTCATAAACACAATAGACACCTTTTTAAGCATATTAGAAGTGTAGTTGATACCGGGCATCCCCTGATACCGGGCATCCCCCCATCAATCCTAGTAACCTTGACTAAGTCCATTTTGAACCTACAAATCATCATAAAACTTACCATTTGAACATATCATGCCTTACTGTACATATGTATGTGGCTATATGCCTCATTTCCATGCAATTTATTTGAACTTAATTCATAATCATGATACCGGGCATCCCTGGGCATCCTCTGAAATGTAGAATTATTATCATAACTGCTACCCATGTGCCTTTATCTTCTGTATTCTTTGCTGAAACATGGCCTCTGCCCTCCCCTATTATCTGAGAACATTAGAAATGAGATATGAAAACTTTTATTTTTTTTATTTTCTCGACCACCAAATAATTTTATTCAAACATTTTATGATCCATCACATTGATATTTTATAATTAATTTCAGAGCCTGTATCCATCATCACACATGTTTCTTACATAGTTACCGAGTTTCATGTGATTGTGCCCATTTCAGTAGCCACAGTAAGATGTCAGATAACATGTACTCTTCTGGGGGATGCCCGGTACAAGAGGGATGCCCGGTATATTTGAGAAGGTGTTGGTCTCATGCCAAGTGAGGTGATATTTAATCAAGGAGTGACTTGAACTTAGATTAATTGTGTGCCAAATATATGCTGTTCTTGTACTTGCTAGGTTTAAAGTGGTTTTGTCCACTTTTGCAGCCACAGTGAGAGGTTAGATATAAGGTACTATACTGGGGGATGCCCGGTATTGTATGTAAAGGGATGCCCGGTATCAAAGATGGCTTCCCATTACCAAGTTTCTCAGGGAAACTGAATATGATAAACAAGTTATAAGTTGTTATATTGATGGAAAGGATGTACCTGTTGCCAGAAAACAGTTTTTCACTTTGTTTTATAGCAAAAACTACAGCATTATAACATTTATATTTGAATCATATGTTTCTGATAAAAACGCTCCTGTTTTGGAGAATTTTAATCCATTTGCTTTCATGTCTCACATAATAACCTTGAAGGATACATAGTTATGAATTGGTATACTTGTAAAGAAACATACAATCCTTAAAAAGAATTATTTTGTATGGAAATTGAATCATTCTGTCCTGAGTTATTGAGGATTTAAGAAACTACAACTTAATTTGATACCGGGCATACCCTCAAAAAAGATCATCTTGTCTTAAGTACAATAAAAACTGACATACTGAAATCTGGTGAGTATAATTGGTGTTTTTAGGTCGTGGGGACATCTATGATACCAGTCAGAAGGAATATGAGTTTATGCTCATAAAATTTTTTTTCAATATTCCTAAACCCCAGAAAATCGCAATTGTACATTCTAAAAAAATTTGACCCATATGTGATCCTTTTTTTTAAGGAAAATGATCGAGTCATAAGTCGCAAAATATGGATTTTGAGATATCATTCTAATTATTTGAAAAGAGAAAATCAAGCCGATTCCAATGAAAGTAAACACTAGGATATTTAATAAGTATTCCATGGAATTGACATGCAACTCTAGGTGTCAGGATCTAATCCACTAGCTATGTAATAATTTTTTACCATATGTTTGGATTACACAGAGTTCTCTTTGGGACGATTGGTTTATTGTCACTTCCATGGAATAGACATGCAACTCTAGGTGTCAGGATAACCCTAACAGGATCCATAATGATACTCCCACCCTCCTAGACCTCTGTCATGGAGGCTGTGTACCGTATCTAGATACACAGATAGGCCTACAGTTCCTATGACTAGGTAGATCCCTATTCAAGAGGACAAACTAGTCATTTACAGCGACAAAGGGTGTTGTCACTCAGCTCTTATGCCTGATGAGGGTCACCATACCCGAAACCATGCTGTGCATATCTATGTTGCCAATGTATCACCAAGGTGTATGGGTTCCAGCCCGGACGTCATAGTGGGATGACGTCATAGCATGGTAGCAAGAGCGGAGGTCCGCAGTGTTTTTGTTTGGTCGCACATATTCTCCTTCTCAGTCCATTTCCTAAGTTCTAATATTTTAGTAAACAACTCTGATGCTTTGCCTGCCATTGACACCATTGTCAAAGATCAAAACAGCGACAAAGGGGAATCCCTACACAGGGCACGTTGTCTGTTTCTGTGTCTGTTTCTGATATTGATGTCTTACCAAATAAACTAAAAGTATTCTGAATTATTTGGTCAAATGAAAATAAATGACATTTTTTAAGTATATCTCATTCTTTACCATCTGTCTGCTTGAATTTAATTAGTTTGGAGAGGTGAAAGATAAGATTCACAATGCGAGAAAATGTGGCGGTGACGTTGTGACGTCATGACGCAACTTCAAGCAGAAATTCCCGGGACTTCAAAATCCTGCGTGGATACCAAAACTTTCCATGCAGCTTACCAGGGGCGGATCCAGGGGGGGGGGGGTTCGGGGGGTTCGAACCCCCCCCCCCCCCCCACCACCACCTTCGGCCCCATGATGCCCTTTTTGCCCTCCCCCAAAGTGCCCTTTTTCCCGCCCCAAAGTGCCTTTTTTCCCTCCACAAAGTGCCCTTTTTCCCCATCCCAAATTGCCTTTTTTCCTGCCCCAAATTGCCTGTTTTCCCCACCCCAAATTGCCCTTTTCCCCACCCCTATTTACCTGTTTGGTTACTTAGTTCTGTGGATCCTGTCCCTTTTTGCTATATTAAATTATGATGGTATTTCGCTTTAGTTTTGGCTTTAATGTGTGACATAGGCCCCTAAGTAGACCTATATATCCTTTACTGGCCATGAGGCTGTGTAAAAATGTGACAAATGATATTTCTTTTTCAACTGGTTTTCTGAGTGGAATCTATTATTCAAACAGCTTTTAATTGATTTGAAAAAGTAAGAGGTGAAATTAGGCTATAATGTATCTGAAAATTATTGCTTTCCTGTATTTTTAATATAAGTGTGTGGTGTAAGTATAGCTCTTGCTTACCATAGGATTTGACCCTATTATTGACCCTATTATCATGTGTAAATAGTCAGGAAAATGATTTCAAGTGGATATGGGACTCCAAAGGTGTATAGGGTGTGCCCCCTATTGTTGTTATTTCAAGAAAAATAATTAATCCACCTGATGTGAAGTATCCATTTTCTTTCAAGTGACGTAAGTATAGCCATTGGTGGCTTTTGGATCTGACCATTTTGTCATGTGTAAATGATTGAAATAATCATTTCAACTCAATGGGATAATGAATGCTGTACATAGGGGCATATGTGATGTGTTTCAGGAAAATGAGTCATAAGTAGCAAAACATATATTTTCCAAAGTATTTATTTTACAAGATTGTTTTATTGGAACGTTCTGATTTTTGGAGAGTTTATCACTTATGGTTGTCTCAATCGATGTATCAAATGTCAGGACATTATATATAATATATCTTTTCGTTTTAAATGTCCACATATTGAGTATATTCAGTTACTTTACTGGTTGTTGCCTCCCATAAATATTACAAACTTCTTTTTTTTTTTTCAAAAATAAAAGTATCAAACTTAAAATCTAGAAATACTTATTTGATTATTAGACTTTTTACTATCACTGGAATCGGCTTGATCTCATCTTTTCAAATATCATGATATCTCAAAATCCAGTTTTTGCGACTTATGACTCATTTCCCTGAAACACATCGCATATAAAGTTTAATAAGGCTATCAAATTCTTAAGATTATTGCTTTCACCTCATGTGATATAATCTGTCTTTCGTTTGTGACGTAAGTAAAGCCCTTACTGGTCATGGAATCTGTCCATTTTGACATGCATAAATAGTTTAGATCTATAATGTTTTCAAGTGGAAATAAGATATTGAATGGTGATTAGGGTGTGGCCCATATTGTTTTAGATCCATTGAAATAGATCAATAATTTGTGTGATTTGTATTTAAAAGTTTTGCCCTAATTTTGATGAATCTTCAGGTTGATTAGGGCCTCATTGTGACCCAAATTGATTTTCTAACTGGCCTTTTATCTTGATATGTTGCTTTCATTGTTGGGAATTTGTTTCTAATTTTACAAAAATATCATTAGTCATTTCAATTCCATGAATTTTGTCCAACTAATGTGTTACAGTTTTTGTCATGGTGACATAAGTATATTCCATTTGAAGTAGGTAGACTTGGCAGTATTCACCTAAACCTGTAAGTCCGTTGAAAAAAAAATTCTCCCCAGAATGGGTAAAAACCACCTAGGGTGGGAGATTTTGAAATCTATATCCCATTTAAAGCTATTTTACAAAGCCCTCAGACAAATTCCACCTATTTCTGGCCTAAATTGCGAATAATCATTATATGAAAAATTATGTCAAAAAACAATAAGGAGAAAGACTTCAAATAGTCAGCTGTTTACTGAAAGAGGGAGATGAATTGGAAAGAGAATTACTTTTAATATCAGAAAACAACCCCCAAACCATTGGAAGTATTGATCATCAGGTATTGAGACTACAGGTACTTATCATAAATGATAGAAACACTCTTTACACAAAAAATGGTTCTCATCTGTCTCATCTTTAGTGTAAATGATTGAGTTTTCAATAAATTCCACAATGAAGGCTCTACTTTTGTCACAGTAAGTGAGGAAAAATATTCCAAAGGCCCCAAAAGACCAATTCCCAAATCCGATTGTGTTGAATTAAAGTTTTCCTGAAAGCATAAAACCTATATGAGTGAAATCCCAGAAGATGTACAATTCATCTCAACTAATCCTCTCAAATAACTCAAATTTTAGGTAAAAATAAATTTTAAAATACAGTTCAACCTAACCAAACAGAATGCTACAATCAATGCGATGCCAAACATACACAGATTTACCCAATGTTGACCAAATTGCAACCTAATTTAGCAGAATTTACTAAATGTGTACAGCTGCCTATTGTACATTTTCTAAAAATCTGACCCATATATATATTACAGTCACAGTGTCTTAGAATAGTTTGAGAGTCTTTCAAAATGTGCCCCTCTCCCACACTGCCATGTAGCAAAACAGCACACATGAAAAAACTGACCCAGCCTGAACATGTCATTGTAAATATCTATAATTTTTTTTCTGCATCATCTGTAATATAATGAGCAGCAATTCCTAAGGTAAAATATTGTTAAAATACATGTATAGGCTACACTAAAAAAATATATTTATCCACTCAAAATGCACCAGAATTCACCATTTAAGGAGTATATTTTTTTTAATTTCCCGGGACCTTCCTCTGGGGGCTTTGTGCCTTCGGTGCTCACAGAGTCCCCAACATGTGCCCTTTTCTAAGACCTGAACCCCCCCCCCCCCTCCTTCAGGAAATCCTGGATCTAGAGGCCATTTAGGCCTGCGTCCAGTATCATCTAAGGTAATCTAAGATAATCATAGGATGATGCAGTGCCTCTCGATTTAACATGCCTGACATAGATTGTCATGCTATAGGCCTAGGTCCTATTAGCCCTATTTATTCGAATTTCTTACTTTATCTAGACGAAGAGCGCCCAAAAGATGGCAGCACCAGTTGCCATCGAGGTAACTCTCCTGAGAGTTGGCGCAGGCGCACCAGACCTCTACGGTCGAGACAAGGATAGAGAAGGATGCCACCTTTATTGCACTTAACTTTTTAAAAACCCATGTGACGAACAATTCCAGTCCCGGAATCCTCATTCCCTTCCTATAACCCTACTGCTTGTATAAGGCCGATTTTGGCCACTTTTCACCACTACGCATGGGTTGGCCCTACATATATCACTAGCAAAGTTCAGCCACCCAGGTACTACAAATTCTATAGCGTAGGGACTAAAGCACTGGACTCCAGGCGTGAAGGTTGAGGGTTCAAACCTCGCCCGGGTCCGTCAGCTTTTTTTTTTCATCCTCTACTTGTTGGGCCGTGTAGAGCTGTCACTCTACACGGCCTGGACGGGACGGAGGCGGGGACAGAGGGTGGGTTTGCACTGGGTGCTGGGGGACGGGGAAGTATCGCGATTTGAAAAACAAAATATCCATAATAATGTTTCACTGTGTGCTAAGAAAAACGGACAAAAAATATCTAAATTACATTCACAAGGCGCCTCTAGCAGCTGCCACTCCACTGGACTACAAATAATCATGGTGTGACGGGTGGGGTGGAAACGTGTAAAGGAGGAGAACAGGGGAGAAGGGGGAGGGAGGATAATGGGGGAAATGGGAAAGTTTAAGGAGATGGGTCAGGGTGGGGAAAGGGGGAGGATGGAAGGAGAAAGAGCTTAGGAAAAAGGAGGGGAGGGAAGGGGTTTCTGCATCAACTCTGGAAACTACATTTTAAATAGATCTACCTGTTTGGACCTTTATTCTATAAGTTCTACCCGTGGGAAAGGGAACAGGGGATGGCTACCTCGTGGTAAACGGGGGCAGCTAGTTAGGCTATGTATTAATGTTATGTATCTCTATCGTATTAAAATGGGATTTCGAATTTTGTATCAGGGGGTTTATGTATATATGTCATTGAGTATCCTATACAAATAATTGTGCTTGTGTAGGCATGACTCAAAGCGATGCGTTCATATCGGCCATGGTAGATGTAATGCAATATACAATCCAAATGAGAAAATAGAAAATACTTCTAAAAAATTCTTACTTTAAATGATCGACATATACCTGACTTCAGGGCATTTTTAAGACTAGGAATGGATTTACATAGGATGTGGTGCTCAACATGAAAAGCAATCCATGAGAATGTCAGGAGGATAGGCGCTCTTGTTTTTACTTGGCTGTGCACCAAGCTGACATATCCCGAGACGATAAACATAATAGAAAAGGAACATGAACCTTCCAGCAGTACGACCATACACAATATATCGGATAAATGCACTGCTTTAATGCACATGTGTGGTTTGTCCTTATAGGGCCCACACTAAAAACAGTTCCTCATTTTAATGCCTGGTGCAGAGGTTGGAAAAGCAGCACAGTAGGGGAGCTGCTACCGTCCTCTTCCATCAAACAAACAACCCTAGAAAAACAGGCATATATATATACTAATCCCGGGAAGATGTTATTCCGGTACTTCCAAAGCCCCATTTATTCAGCGCCCTTTATAGGCCATAATGGATGGATGGAAATAATTGGCCGCCGCATTAAAGAGGAATGCACTCTTCCCAGTCCATCCATTTAATCATGAAACAAACAACGGGCTTCCTAAAAGGATATCATATATATTTATATGGGCCTATATATATATTATACATGTATATATATATATATATATATATATATATATGGTCAGTTCTCACGAAATGGGGTCACTTGGGGCTATTTGGGGGTCAAAAATTAAATTCATTAGAAGTACTAATCCTTCACATGGTCAATTGTACACATGTTTAACGACTCAAATCTAAAATTGGGAACACTAATATTAAAATCTCTGCCTGTGGCAGCCGAAATCTAGAGAAGTATATGTTTCTTGTGTTGCGTTGTAACGCCCTTGCCACGCCCTTGAATAAAATTCTAAAATTACTCTTTAATATGGTACCATTAACAATAGCTGCTAAACTAATTGTTTGGCTGAAAATTCCGTGTAAAAGTATTGTTCTGTCAATATTTTATGGAGATAAAGATTTCATGTTTTGGGGGGCGTTGGAATGGGCGTTGGAACGCCACATTTGATGATGATCTATTTTCATTGTTTTCTGGCACTTCTGTAATAATTTCTTGTATTTCTTTGACCAGTAAATGTGAATAAAGGATGAATTATCATTATTATGAGTCAAGTAATTTATTTAGGAGGGAAATGCTCCTAGCATTACAACTATCTTTCAGAGGGCGTTGGAACGCAACAGGGCGTTGGAACGTAACGTTGGCACTTTGATTCAGTCTAAAGAAGTCATAAATCATCCCTGGACAAAATTTGAAAAACTATAGTAGTAATACTTATATAGATGCTTTAACTGTTAAATTTGCATTGATTAATCTATATATTTGTAAAGATGGTATTGCAAATGATGGGCGTTGGAACCCAACGTTAGGAATTCCCCAACTTGGATTTTTTTCACTCATTCAGGTCGGGCATAAACACTGTTGTGTATAGTTCCCTTTTTAATATTTTAATCCTAAGTAAAATTCTAGGGGAGCGATTTGGGGACAATGGTAATAACTAAATATTTATTTTTCATAACTAGATGAGCTCATCAAAATGGCGTTGGAACGCAACACATAAAATTCACAAAAATAAGAATGGAAATAGGAAAAGTAAAAAATATTTCATGAACATATATTTTGGTCTTGGTGCATAGCCAATAGATTGGGGGATAATTGCAAACAAAAAGTATAATTATTTGGAGTACTGTATGGCTTAGTGGTGATCGTTTTCATAAGATTTTGTATATCTTCATTGAAAAATGATCGATTTTAGCATGTTTATTGCCCATAAAATATTTATTATTTATTCTAGAGGCACAAAACCATAGTTCCCCTGAAAGCCCTATCGACGCTGCATCTGTTAATATAACTTAAATTTGTACACTGTCATCCCCTTCCAACATATCACCCATGGAAGCCAGGCAGAGCCCGTGGGCCCGTTTCGTGAGAATTGACCATATATATATATATATATATATAGAGAGAGAGAGAGAGAGAGAGAGAGAGAGAGAGAGGCGCGAAGGCTGTTACTATCTGGAAGTCTGCATGGGTGTACCTGCCTCAAAGTCTCCTGGGATATCCAGGGTGGTTCAGGAGCCCCTCCTTCTATAAATGTTTATTTGGTTCCTGTCATATCACCCGAGCTTCATTTCAGAAAGGCTCCACCAATTCATCATATTGTGAATAGAGTATACAGGGGAGAAGGAAAGTGTCCTTGACAATAAATTCAATAATAATGTTTATTCCTTTGACACGTGTATGTATACATACATGTCGCATCTTGCCTATAATTGTTATTAATGATTGTTCCTAGATGGCAGGTTTTTCTAAAGAATTAAGTCTCTTTGCTGTGCTTCGGCTTTAATGCCAGAGATGGTAAAAGCACCGACGAAATAAGGCCATAATATGAAATAAGGCCATAAAACGTATTATTCCTCCTTGCACCTGCCCTTGCGCCCTATTATAGTCGATCTTGATGGAGTACCTTGTAAATATGTAAACGCAATTATATCTTCATATCAAACACGCGATATAAAAAAAACTTCATTTACTCAAAAGGAAGGCACTTTTCAGGTTTCACTACCCGATGTGCATTGGAAAATCTGCCACTGCATGCAAAAGTGCATCTGACCAGTCACAAAACTGGAATCAGCTTAAAAAAGCGGTTTTGCACCTGATTATACACCTGGTGAAACGTGCGTCATTTGATGCACTCCAAAATGTATTTCAAAATTATGTATCAAAATCGGGTGTAAATGCACTACAGCTGCATGCAGTTGAATTATTTTATCAAGTGATAAACATGTACATAATATTGTACTGATGAAAAACATTTGGTCCTTTACTGCATATCCTGTATGCGATGTGTCACAGGAAAATGAGTCACACATTGGAAAATTCATCTTTTTTCAAATAACATATCATGGTCAGTAAGTATGAGACTATTTTAATCATGAATTACCAACAATCTCCCATTTCTACACTGATGCCTGTCCCTGGCAGGTGAGGATGTGGTGTCAATTCAGTGCGAATCCCCTCTATGGCTAACCCTCACACACACCCATATAATGCAGAGAGACAAACTCTTAGCAAAGCTTTAACACCTTAAAGAAGCCTGTCACAATGGAGAGTCAGGGACAGTTAAAACTCTTATAATGTGTATTCTTAGAAAACACAGTATTTGTTGTATTTATATAATTATTTTACTGAAATCTCAAGGAGCAAAAATTTAATGAATTTTTCTAGAGAATCATAGAAAATATTGTGAAAGACATGCGAAAATAAGTTGTTTTTCAACATTGCTAGATTTAAGCTATGGACTGCGAACCAAACTAGCCCCTAGTTTTTATTTAGTATATACATAGTTGCATTGCTTGTCTTGGTGTGTTGTAGCAGGTCAGAATGCACTATTATACATGCATCAGGATGGTCTATTGAAATGTGCGTCAATACAGTATTGTATAGTGCATCAGCATGCTCTTCTGTGATGCAAAATGTGTTAAATAGGCCCATGTGTGAACATTTACCTACTCAGAAATAACTATTTCTACAGTATCAGACAATTGAATCATGCATTTAACTTTAAAATCTCTAGCTAGTACTGTATTACCCACAGAAATTATACAAACAGCCGATCTCCAAAGAGCTGAATTTTATATTCTAATAAGCTTGTCATATCAAAGGAAAATGATATTTCTAAAAGTATGTTTTCACACGTTTTTTTATTTGTGAGGATAAAACTGTCTAAAATATAATAACTACCAAAAAAGTATTCAACACAATGAAGCATGGCAATGCACACTCAACTGGCATTCACACTCACTGTCGCTCATGACACTCCACTCTGACACTCACACTCTGTCTCTGACACTGTGTCATAGAAACCCCTACGCACCAAACTAAATGATATAATACTACCTCCATATTAGTCGAATTATTATCACTGCTCCCACTGATGTAATCTCCTTTTATAATTCCCATCCCGTTATTCATCTGAAGTTAAATTACCATCTAACTAATTATACAAACAATTCCGAAAGAAAATGCATCATTTGGGTTCAGAAATAAAAGCTCAATCACAGGTTAAGATACGGAACTTAGAAGAATTTGAAAGCAAACCATAATTAAGAATGTTATTTTCCTTGATAAGTACATCCATTGTATCTATGGAAAAATATCATCCCACTTCTGTAGTCATCTCTACAGTGTTGTTAAAAATGCTACGAAATTGGGCGTTAATACAAATGTCAGCAATACAGTTTTCATTGTTCCTCTTTCCTCCCCGTCTCCCCCTTCCCTCCCCCTTCCTCCTCTTGCTCCCCTGCTCTCTCTATTTCGTGGTAACAACTTAGGAAGGAGAAAACGGAACTTAGGAAGGAGAAAACGGAAATTTTTTCAAAGAAATCGGGGCCCTCTCTCTTATAATATATTAAGAGGAACACAGTACCAATTTAACTCCACACTCTCCTTATAAATCCCCACAGCACTGTCCCACAATCTTTCTGACCGAACACACTTCATCCCTCCCGAACCATTCATTTTCCCATGGAGGAAGGCTGTTCCCTTTCCATTAAAATGTTATTTGTACCGATTCGGGAAATGAATAATATATAATACAAATGCATGCTGCATCTCGCCATAGGTTTAGCATTGCGCCAAAAGTTCTCACTAGGTGGCTAGGTGAACTAGGTCTTTTTTCCACCAGGTGGCGTTTACGGGTAATCCAGTTGTATTTACACTTACTTTTGACAATGAATGCCCCGCTAACACACTTATGTGCAATTTATGCACAAAAGACATTCCCCATCATGTACTTGGGCATGTTATAAGTGATATCCTTCTATAGTTTATTTGTGTACTATATATTTGTTTGATGTTGATGATCATGTGATTAAAACACTCCCATCCTAGTACATATATTAGAGTGGAGTGGCCTGGGCAAGTCAAGCTAACCCAACTATCACAAGTATCCCAGGAAGGAAGGTTTCAGAGGCTCAGCGGCTGTGTCTGCTGCCCACGGCACCGCCCTGCCCTAACACTGAAAGCTGAGGCTCTCATTGGGATGGTGGCAGTCAATGGACTTGATGTACAGGATATAAAAATCGATGTATAGCTAGCTTAATATAATCGTCGGGTCGATGCCCATATTTGGGACCAAGGGCGGTTACTTTCCTTCTGGGCCACGCCCACATTTATTCAACCAATCACGGGCCATCATCCAGTTTATTATGATGCGCCCATTGTTCTCTTAACCAATCAGAATCGTTGCTGCGTCTCGGTTCACCTGAAACGTTCACTCACTTTCAATTGCAGCATCGCCACGCACAGACGTGCAGGAACAGAAAATTTTTTGCTAACCTGCTTTAGTTGGATTCAGAATGGCTGGTCCTAAGTATTGTTCCAAGTGCGAGGAGGACCATGTTCCTCCGGTTGGGAAGAACTGCAAGAAAGACACTGAAGCTGAAAATCCGAGTTTGAATGAGCGGATGGGCTCGTTGGAAGGTATGATGAAGAATATCCTTGCGAAGCTTGAACCCAACACCGAGGCCAAGGCTGAGGCATCTGCAAGTGGATCGTCAGTGGGGAGTGATGCTGATATCTCCTTTATTTACAAGAGCAGGGGTCGTAGCCCTAAGAATGACGGTTCCATCTATAATGTGGGCAGGGCAAGCAGCTCCAGGACCCGTGGCCGTGATCGTTCTCGCTCGAGATCCAGATGTCGTTCTTTCGACCAGAAGAAAGACCTGGAGAAAGGTGAAAGTATTGAATCTATTGAACAGTTGCTATTGCTAAATCTAGAACTTGTAGACAAGTTGGTAACGGATGCTAGACCTTTAACTGAAATCCAGGGAGTCGTCAGCCATTGTATTACCATTTGCCAGAAAGCAGGGTCGCAAGTCTATTCCCTCAAAGCTAGTTTGGCTTACGACAACGCTGTTAGGGCCCGTGCCAATAAGACTGGTCTTGCCGCATTCCAAGAAGTTAAACAGGAGGAAGTACTAGTCCTTAGATGTTACTCTTTTGAGAACTCCCGTAAAATCCCTTCTAAGTCTACTAAGCCTACCAAGAGGGAAAGGATCTGTTTCAAGTTTAATAACCAGGGTGGTTGTACTGTCAAGAATTGCGAGTACCCACACAAGTGTTCGTCATGCGGAGCTTCGGAACATAGAGCAAGGGCATGCACGAGTGTGAAGCACACTAAATAGGATGAGGCCGTTCGAGAGAAAGTTCAGGTTAATGATATTGAATCTAATTGTATAAATAGTGCTTTTATACCATGTAATGATGTTATTGTTGACCAAGCGGAGAGTGTATTGTGTAACCAAGGTGTGTTGTTGTGCGATGATTCCATTCGTGACTATGACCGGAAGTGGTTACCAAGGTTCCGGCTGACCCGTCCTTGACATTGAGTGACACTGTCATGGCCAATGAATTGGAACAGTGCCAAGTTTCTTCGAACTTCGCAAGTGGATTGTTCCCATTATTTCTCTCGACGGACCTCAAACGATCCTCAAATCCTGAACAAGGTATTTATGGTGATATTAGATTGAGTATTACCGAATTTGGTAGTGCTGGCGCCGATGTTTGTAATGATGTATTACTATTTAGAAGTCCAGTTTCACCGCGAGGCCGTATTGTTGATGTTTTGCTGCTTGCGCCCGTGGATGTTGTTCTTGTATACATGTTTTAGGTGGTACTCGTGCACAATTAAAACCATGTAGGTTCGCTTACCTTTTATTCTGCTTACCATATGCCTGTATTGATGTCTATATTGATGTGTTTCACGGAGTACTGGACGGTTTTGATGTGATAGATTCAGATATTGAACCGTATGACTGCTAACTACAAATCAATCTTAGAACCCGATGTTAAATGCAAAATGGACACTATCGTTGAAAATGAACTGGGTGAAGGTTTTATTTCGGTAGCTGATTCTACACCGGAATGTATTCACGCCTTAGGTGCCATAGCAAAGCCGGGCGGTGGTATCCGTCCAATAACTGACTGTAGTAGACCCATCGGCAAGTCGGTGAATGAACATTGTGGTAGTTTAGTTAATGAATTCTCCTACAAATCTATTGATGATGCGGTTTGAATGGTATCAAGTGACTCTCACATGGCAGTTGTGGACATAAAAGCTGCGTACAGAGCTGTGCCAATCAATCCTGACCACTGTAGATTCTGTGGTTTTAGGTGGGGTGAAGAAGGTGATAAAACCCTATACGTCGACAATAGACTTTGTTTTGGTCTCAAGACAGGCCCATGCATTTTCAACCACATTTCTAACTTCTTTGTCACATGTATTGTAGAACTGTTTAAATTTCCTGTGGTAAATTTTCTAGACGACTTTTTTGTCGCTGGTGATTGTTATGGTGACTGTACTTATTACCGTGATATTGTCTTGAATTGTCTCCGCTTCCTGGGTTTTCATGTGGCCTGGAGGAAAGTAACCGCCCCCTCCACTTCATGTGTCTACCTGGGATTCACAATCGACACTTCTGATATGACTCTTTCTCTCCCACTTGAGAAAGTAAAAAAGCTCATCAAACTTGTGGACCTCACCAAGAGTGCGAAATACATGACCAAGAAGGACTTGGAACGGTTCTGTGGATACATTTCGCACTGTGCGGCTGTTTTTAAAGGTGGTCGAACCTTTTGCCGTAGATTTTTTGACATGTATAAAGTGATTATAATGAAGAAACTGACTAGGATCTCCATTAGTGATGAAGCCAGACTAGACCTACAATGGTGGGGCAGTTTTGCTAAAGCTTTCAACGGTGTGGGTGTCTTGGTAAAGGAAGATTACCATTTACCTATTGTGAGTGATTCTTCATCTAGAGGCTTTGCAGCCTTTCTAGGTCCTGATTGGATAGCTGGGACCGATGATATGCCGGCTTGTTTTAAATTTAAAAACCATCTGTGCCCTACCCCGATGGAAGATAACCTGGCGACAAACATTAACATTCAAGAATTGTATCCGATAGTGGCTGGTGTTCGTAGGTGGGCCCCTATCTTGAAAGACAAAAATGTCCTGTGCTTTATAGATAACACACAGGTCATTGCCATGTTGAGGAATGGTACTAGCTCTAGTAGGCAATGTATGCAGTGGCTGTACGAGCTGTACTGGATGTGTTTTATCTTTAATATCTCACTCTCGCCAAGATACATTAAGACTGATCATAATGTAGTAGCCGATGGCTTGTCTCGCCTACCATACCTATCTGACAGTGATTCTATGCCTAAAGATTTGTTAGCTGCTGATCTTTGCTGTGTCAATAACGACCTTTGTCTCCTACAGGACTCGACAAGTGGTTGGGCAGGGTTGCTCAACTTAGGAACCTGTCTCTAGCTCCAGCTACCAGACTTCAGAGGGAGAGACAATGGAAGCTGTTCAACAATTTTCTTCGGGACAGCTCGTCTCCCTTAATCCCATTGACTGTGCCTAAATTGTCAGCTTTTGCTGCCTTTTTAGCTTCTTCTATGAAGTATGCTTCGGTTACCACCTATTTGGCAGGTGTAATCTCATACGCCAGGATGTTGGACTTAGATTGCCCTACACTATCGCACCCTGGACTTAAATCTGTGCTTAGGGGTATCAAGAAGTTGCCAGGATCGGCCCCTTCCTCTGCTCCCCCTATCATCCCTGGAATTTTACTGCAACTTTATACCCATCTTGATTTACATGATGAACTTGACATTTTGTGCTGGAGCGCGTTTGTCTTCATGTTTCGCTCTCTACTGAGGGTTAGTCATGTGGTGATCTCACCCCACATGATGCGTCGCCAGGATGTGTCTTTCTCAGATGATGGTGTGTCTGTCAAGATTGGCACATCAAAGACTTCATCTTCGCCCTATTATATCCACCTAAATAAGACCATAAATAAGTTACCACTAAGTAACTGTGTGCTGTGTTCTGGGCTGATATTAAAAGAATATGAAATAATAAGATAATATATGGGGTGAATGTTAATGAACCAACTCACTCATTACATGATAATGTAATATAAATCAATATATGACAACTAAATATCCCAAAAAATATTAGGGGTTGATGACAACATTAAATTTGTTCTACATGATACATTGTCACAAAATGTGAAGGTGAAAACATCACCGATTATATTGGAGAAGTCACGCCCCTAACTACGCCGCCTAGGTAACCACGCCCCCCCTTGGTCCCGCTTATGACGTCGCCCCTGTGTTTACCTATGACGTCATAGTCCCAATGCTTCCACGCCCACCTTTTCCTTCCACTCTCAACCGCTTCTCCGCCCACGCCACACGTATAATTTTAAAATAACGAGTATATTTTGCTTGTCCACACTTACGAGTACCAACACAGGGCAAATTAAAAGGTTGTAAATTCTCACACAAGGTTTCATTGAAAATAAAATCGAAAAGAGGCACTAAGGGCAAATGACTTCCATGGTTTTTTTTGTCTCATTTCACTTTCTTTCCTTCTTTCCTTCTTTCCCTCTCACTCTCTCCCTCCCTCTCTCCCCCCCCCCCTGCCGCCTTCCCCGTCTGCCTACTCCTCACCTCTCACCTCACCCCCTTTCTTTCTCTCTCTCATATCTCTTTACCACTCTCTCCATTTTCTCTCTCCTTACTCCCTCCTCTTTCTCTGTGACCCCTCCTCCTTATGCACACTTACATGATTACATTCGATTCAATATTTTATTTAATGATCTGCTAACATGCATTCTACAATGAATACAATTATCAATTATGATTGACCCCTTTCTCTGCGAAATTGGGAACACGGC
Source organism: Sthenelais limicola (assembly GCA_942159475.1). Taxonomy (NCBI): domain Eukaryota; kingdom Metazoa; phylum Annelida; class Polychaeta; order Phyllodocida; family Sigalionidae; genus Sthenelais; species Sthenelais limicola. The sequence goes on along the minus strand of OW804096.1, from coordinate 105,074,057 downwards.
TCGGGCTCGGGCTCGAAAATGCTGTTTTCCGGTCGTTTTCACCTCCGCAAGTATTAGCAAATGTAATATAAAGTATGTTGATAGGTTAGATAGTAATCTGTTATCAGTTATCTGTTAGCAGTCAGTTATGATGGCAAAATATGTATAATCGCTATCTTTTAACCTTTGAAACAGGAATGCCTGTCAATCTGGTTCCTATACCGCTCTCTACATATAGCTTCACAACATGGCTGCCAGTGGGGTTAGCCACAGACTCGGGTGACATCATGGGAATACTATGTATATTCTGAACTAAAATAATGACATGGAGTAATTGTTATTACCATTTCTAACAGTTAGTCAGTTGGATTTGTAATATTTAACACTCTTGTTTTTTCTTATCGCATTAGACATAAATTCAACAGCTATAGTAAACAAATAATATTATGGCGAAATCGGATCACCTTGTTTCACTCCTTTCTGTATATTGAAAATATGACCATTTGCTGTAAAACATGCCCTTGAATCATTAAGCAGTGTTTTAATCCAGTCAACAATATATGTAGGGAAATTAAAGGCCTCAAGACCCTTGTACAAAAAATCCCATCCTATCAAATCATATGCCTTCTGGAAATCGATAGTGGCTATTCTTCCCTCTCTTTTATTTATCTTTAAAAAAACTGACATTTTGGGGGGAATCGCCTATATATAAATGTGTAGTGAACCCCAATCCAGGGCTGTAGGCTCTTCTACAGGTAGTTTATCAGTAAATGGTGACACTAGTTATCCAGACACTAGTTATCGTGCTATTACTTAGACAACCCAGGTTCGATATTCCTCTCAACTATTAAGGGAAAGTAAAACTGGACAACGATCTCTGTTTCCGTAGCTTTATTTCCCCCACAGTGCTTACACAAGGTACATGGTCAGCCGGGCTAACCAAGACATCTGACGGAAAGGATTTCCGGAGTAGTCACAATTTCAGGCAGTACATAAACAAGGTGTGTACATGGTAGATGGCAAGATACACTTTGTACAGGAATAAGTGATACAGGAGATATGAAACACATCAACAATAGGCAATACAGTACATATTCTGGTAAAGACAGTTAGTTGATAGGTAACCTGTAAATAGGGTAAAGCTGACATTTCCTTTATGGTAAAAACGGAACAGATCCGAAAGGCTTGAAAGGTTGAGCAAGCACAGCTACAACCTCGACCTTGAAGGCTGACCCGGTTATATAACAGTTAAAACAACAACAAGCTATACTAGACTTGTGCTGCACCTCATATCCACTACAAATGGATTATTTTGAATACTAGATTTCCGATTTACGATGATGAATACTAGATTTCTGATTTACAATGATGAACACCAATATAATGGAGAATTTCTTGGAAGAACTGTGAGGGCACAGAAAGTACATTATCCTTTTTCCAATTTAATGTAACTGTTTATGGAGGAAATGAAAGCATTTATATATATAATATAATGTTTAATCTAGGGAATTCATCTACAACGGTCACTAACTGTTATATATTATGATCAAAAGACTTCAAAGGTAAAATGTATATAACCTATCTCTAGAATGCTTATCTAACAAAGCCTGAAATGACATTTAAAATCAAATAGGAATCACATTAAAGTGGTGTTAATGTGGTACTTTTTGTTTTTTTGTTTTTACATCATCATCTTTATTCAATTTATCAACAAAGCTTTCCTCTTGCCTAAGCATATCGACATCTAGGTATACATATGCTCCTATTCCTGTTGGACATAAGACATAGCAATCAAATACACGATGGGTTGAACATTACCAATGAAACATCATAAGGAGTCTACGTTGTAGTAGACAACTCTTCTTCTAGCCGTTGCTATCTAATAAATCAGATATGTCGGCGAACAGTCTTCTCCATAGAATGATTTCTTCTTTGCTTATTCCGTTAAATTTATTTTGATACAATGTAACAGATATTTTGGATCTTATTTCATAACAGAAAAATAACCATTCCATCCCACCTTCGTGGAAGAATTTTTGTCGGTGAATGAAGGCTTTGGTTGTTAACACAATCCAATTTATAATGTTGGCCCTAACTCCTTTCTTATTGAAACCGAACATGATGTTTATTTTTTCAACTTCGAACACTCCATATACGTTTCTTTCTAGCATCTATCTACCTCCTATGTCCTCATTAAGGTATCCTACCGAATCAATGAGATTATACACATTTGTCCATAACCTTTTCGTGCCAGGACATGACATGAAAAAGTGAACTATATCATCTCTTTCACTACAATATGAACAACCAGGGTGATCTCGGAAGGAGGCGTTTTTCAGATAGTAATTGCAAGTGATGGTTCTGTGTATGATTCTATATTGTAATACCTGTAACCTTGTTTTGCTTGTTATTTTGTACGGATTAAGGAATACATCTTTCCATTCTAGTTTTGAAAAGCTCTGCACGCTTAGATTCAGCAAGCCTTTCCATGTGTCCAGCTTGTCCCTTTTTACATTCATGCTTTCGACAAGGGCATTATAAACTGCTTTGCTGGTACACGATAGAATATTGAATCTTTTGCTGTTTATTTGTATATCTATGTTCCCTTTATCCTCGCAGGGGGGAAACTCTTATGATATCGAGCCATTTTTTGAAATTAGGTAGAAATCTGGTATAATGCCATACTGCCTTTTTATTTCCAAGATAGACATTACCCTCCCTTGCTGGTTTATGATATTTCCACACATATCAAACCTCCCCTCTCCCAGCTTTGATAGTGGAACATTTGTTTCTTTTTGCTCTTAATCAACCGATTCACTCATAGCCTTTCTCTGAGAATTTCATTCCTGGTTTCTGGGCCTTTACTATAGTAATATTTGTTCCATATTTTAAACACTTCTTGGTGGAAACCATTTAGAATATTTTTGGGCATGTATTGACTCAACATAACATCTTCAACCCTCCTCCCTGGGGTGTGGTACTTTTAAAATGTTAAAGCCCACTGTAAATGTCTAGGCTTATATGTGTGATATATTTAAACATATAAGAATATATAAGAATTTTGGCTGTCAAGCATACACATTTTTGTGACCCCCCCCATCCAAGGGTCCCATGTTTTTGTGACCCCCCCTATCAGAGGGTACCATGTTTTTGTGACCCCCCCCCCCCCCCTCACACCAATCACAAACGCGCAGTGAGAACAGATGAAAGCATGCCACATACCTATTGCATAAATGTAAGTACAGAAGTAGCTGTGATTGAATATTTTTTAATGAAGGTGACTATGTTAGACTTATTTTAAATAAGTACATGTGTAATGTATTTTTTGAACCTATAAATAGTGTTGCACAGGTAACAGCAATGCATTACATGCGTGATCGAGTTGTGCAATCCTGTGATGTGGAGGACTCTATAGTAGCAGCTGTTGGTGCTAGTCTGCACCACCACAGTCCTCCAGGGGGCAGGCCCCTTCATGGATCAGGAGAAGGATGCTGATCCACATGGTCCACAGGAACAGGAGTGGATCCAAGGACACCTAGACATGCCACTTGCCAGGAGCACTTCTGGACCCTCTGGATGAAGGAACAGGACTGAGCAGCCTTGTCTGCAGCTGGCATCTTTATTTCTTGCTGTACAGCAAGGGGTTGTCTCTCTCTTTTTTCCTGTGGACTAACCAACCCAGAGTATATATTATTTCACCATTGGAACAGAGTGTTCATAGACTTAGTAAAGGATTGTTATATGTGAGCAAACAGGAGAAATGTTCATTTTCAGGGAAGAAATAGATGACCCAGTTTATCCTTCTGCGTTTTCATTAGTTATTCTGAAAGTAGGACAGCATTGTGATAGGGACATGTCATGCCATGATGCTACATCCTCTGCTGAGCATTGAATTGTGTTTCTGGCATAGGAATCCATCGGGTCTACGCTGCGCTCTGACCTCTTGGGATTCTACCCGCTCCAACTCTGTGAAGAATGATCGGATATGCATAACTGCGGTTAGTTTGGTCTATGTCGAATAACCTGTATTATGTGAGATCATTGATAAAAGAATCCTTGAATTGATTTGAATTGAATGTACTCATCAAGCCATCAAGGTATATCCAAGTATTGTTATCCTTTCCCATTCCAAAACAAGCTTAACTTTGGGCTCACTACACATACCTTGACTGAAGTTCTCCTATAATGCCACAATTCAATAACAGCCACTCTCATTGTTGTAATTTTCCATGACATATGTCACAGTCTGGGCATAAAGATGGCTTTATCCCCATATTCATTAATTACAGCATTATTCTCCTCTTTGGTGACTTCATTTACCCTTTCATCATATGTTTCAGGTTCACATGAATCTGAAACCAGAGTCAGAATTGTCATCACCTTCTGTACCTTTTGTCCTACTCTTCTATCTTGTTCCTCTTGGAAATCCTTACCCTTGATATTTTTTTGGTGTCTTCTCATTTCTCTTCCCATCTTTGTTTCTTTTTTGTACTGCAAGTGGCCAATTACAAGGTCCTACCTTACAAGAAAATTGTGAGCAAAAGATTTAACTTCATTTAACGTCATTTTTCAAGTCAAGTTCTCCTTTTTCAAAGAGAACATTGCATTATTTGCGCAGCTGAAATTCATCAATTGGTTGAGATTAACTATGTACACAAGCGATTGTTTCAGTATATGTGTATACTTGTACTTGTAATGGCCAGACTCAGGAGAGGGCATGCACTGTGGTACAATGTACCCAGTTTTCAGAGTGGAATCTTTCTGTTCCCACACAAATTACATACAACATTATTGGAACTGAAAAAGTGGAACTCTTCAATACAGCACACCATCTTTGCCATGGTTATTCATGTGCTCTTCCATTTTTTTAAAGTAATAATTGTTATATCATATTACACAATATTCTACAATTATTGCATAACAATGATTAACCACATTATCTCGAAATTCAAAGTCTCCAGTCTCAATTTATTTCTCCTCCTACAATAGCTCTACAATACTCTAATATATATTCAAGTTATAAACCAAGTTATAACACTGGTGGAGAACTCAACTCTGTCCCGTTATAATGCCCTGCATGGTAGATCACCTGGTCTAGCATCTTTGAAACACCATATTGGGATCATGAACTTGACAACGCATGACCATACATATGTAATGACAAAGTTGAGAAATGCATGAGAGAAAATGACCATACTAGAGAAGACTAATTGAACAAGAAAAGTATGCAGCATATTTTGAGAATCAAAGGAGGCACTGGCAGATGTCTTTAAGCGTGTTTGATTGACTATAGCCTACTCATACTAAAGGTAACAGCAAGAAGGAAAATAAAAGGAAGTCAGCCAGTTGGAAAAGAAAATAAGATGAGGAAAATAGTAAAGAGTTACTTAACAAAAGAACCGAACCAGGGAAAGCAATAGAATGTTTTCCAAAATGATTTTTCTGGCAGGTCAGCATTCAACACAATGCCCTGAATCATAATGTAGAAGGTCTCCTTCACCCACAGATGGACAGAAAGCATAAGGACTTCCTCAGGAAAAAGAGATCTTTTGTGCTGATTTAGTGCTCAAGTTTATCATGGAAGACTACAAAAATCAAACTGAAAGAACCAAATGGTGTTTAAAAAGTGGTGACAGTGAAACTGGACATTTCCAGCCAGACATTTCCAGCCTTTTAAAAGGAGAAGTGACCCTTTTATTTGTTGAGGAAGAAGACAAGCAGGAGTCAATTTGATTTTTGTTTTGCAGTATATTTATGTTACATGTTTTCAAAGTATATCTGGATCGGGTATGAATGTTGAAGTTTTGTTTTTAGTAGTGTTATAAAAAATCAGCAGAATCAATTGAAGAATGATGGTTAAATCGAGATGCCAATTATCAAACTTCTTTAACTGGACCCAAAGTGGGTATCATTAGTTTTTTGCAAACCCCTTGGATTTGGGTTTTTTCCACTGTTCTCATTCCCACGGGACTACTCACAAACCCACCTTCAAAAATGACAATTGGTTATTTTATTATATTAAGGAATTCTTCTATGTCTGTTCGAACCCTACTCCCTCCAATTTTAAACAGTTTTGTGGTGTAAACTGTTTGCGATTGAGTGCCTCGGCACCCTAGAAATCATATGTAAAACACTCTATTCACTGAGGAAAAAAAATTGTGGTTGCAGAAGATATTTTGCGCAATTCTTGGTACTTTAGCCAGTGAAAGTTATTATAGATCTTCACGGCTTTTGAACCAATTCATCACTTAAGATGGTGAGAGGATTGCCTCAGTAAGCATTACTAAGACACAGGATTTTTTCAACCCTGATGTTGGTGTGTTTTTGTGACCCCCCCTATCAGAGGGTGCCATGTTTTTGTGACCCCCCCCCCATCAGAGGGTGCCATGATTCTGTGACCCCCCCCCCCCATAATTCTTATACCCCCCCCCCCCCATGAGGTAAATAATGATAGCCCCCTTAACCTTGAGTACAGTTCTTTCATTATACTACGACTTGGAAATATAGAGAATCGTCATTCTTACACTTGTATTAGGCTGACAGAAGCAGTTTGCGATGGCCATGGTTTATTCTGAATGTGCAGAATCCCGAGTCATGGCTATAAGAATGCTCGTCTGTGATTGGTGATTGAATATCGCCATTGATGACTTCAGACAAATTGATGATGTCACGCTCCTGTATTACACGCGTACATAAATGAACGAACTATTAAATGGGCATATTCTTCCCCCTCGAAGTGAATAACCCATTCAGTCATAGTATAAAATATAATATCATGATACACAAAATATATAACATTCTAATTCTTTTAGCATTGTTGCTATATAGGTGTGTGCACAGTTGCCATAGGCGTGTGACAACAAGTTAGATCAGGACGCCTTGGCATTTGATTTCATGAGCAAGAAATATGGCTGTGATTTCATAATTGACAGCATGTTTGTTTAAATGTGTCACAACATTGATCCCTCTATAACAAGTTGATCCGTCAAGATTTTTATCAACATGAATAAGGGCATAGCTGGCAACATTATATATGATTTTGATTTGATTTATAAAATATCTTTATTCAGGACTTAAAACATTATATCGATGATGCTGTTCTCAGAAACGCCTGATGTTACAAAAAAAGTTACAATACTATGGAACATATTCCGCGAGATGACAAATGCAGAAGTTATTATGATAAGAAGAGATAATCTCAGTAATATAAATAATACACCATTTGAGGGAATATATGTAATTAAGTTACGTAAAGACAGTAGTACACAACATCAATTTGCGGTCATACACTTGTTATCGAGACATACAATAGTAAACAGGTTGTAACCTGGGCAATTTCAAATATAAAAACAGTTGTTAAAAACATAAGTATAGCGTCGTGCTCTATCAGAGATCCGTTGGGTATTACATATTTATGTCAACAAAAAGACTAGTATTTGTACATTCGGAAAGTAATCACACAAAACGATAGGTCATTGCATATGTATGGAAGTCTGTACACTGCGAACAAACAAAAAACAGTCAAATTCTCACAAGCATACCACAAAAAAAAAAAAAAAAAAAAAAAAAAAACCCAGAAAGGGCGATCAAGCGAGCTAAGAAAAAGCGAACAAAGTCAGTCAAGGTTGTAATGAAAGAAAAAGAATCACAGTAATAGGTCTTCTACATTTCAATTCTGCCAGAGTTTATAAAACCATCTAAGTAATGTTTTTTAAGAGCGTTTTTAAAGGATTTGGTATCCTCCACTAATCTAATTCTTTCCGGCAATCGGTTCCAAGAACCAGTTAGTCGCCCCAGCATGCTTCTCTTAATTCGTTGTTTTTTCCATCTAATTGATTGTATTTTTCTCCGAAAGCCACCTCTTAATAAATGCCCAGTATCTTCATTAACTGCAAGAAGATTTAAGTTGGGGAAGGAATAATCCCTAAAGTGTGTTTTTGGTTTCGTTTCTAACTAGCTTCAGAGCTTTACTTGCTCTTCACTGGGTACAGATGTGTTTATTCTGAGATTTATCCCTGGAACTTTCCTTCGCACACACTTCCCTGCGTCAAAGTATTTAAGAGATCACAGCCGCACACTTTTATGAAGATAGGTCAGAGACCCTTAATCAATCTTTATGGAGGGTCTCTGGATAGGTACACATTAGTATAGGGAAATGTTCGATGCCCTCGTTCAAACGTGCGGCTCCTCCATAACATCCAAGTAACATTTCTCACTGCATGAATTACATCAAGCTCCCCCAATGATTAAAGAATATTGAACAGATTCGAAGCATAAACTTCAACACTGTTCAGTGTCTGTGTGGTTACATAAATGGGGCTAGAGGTCTACAAAAAAGCGGAATTATGACCTTGGGAACGTATGGTGGGAATAAGCATTCATTGCCTCTTGCTCGAACCATAGTAGACGGCTGGCTGTGCTCTTCCGCGAGGAAGGTTTATTTCCCCCGTCTAGTTTGTCAATGTGATACAGGCAATTGAGTAAAAAGGCGTGTAGAATATTTCTGTAAACAGCCAACCGGGGACTTTATATCTCCGGAGACCGATTTGGTGTGTTGTCAAAAACTACAGTAGCTAGCTGTGGCAAAGTTGCCATTGGACATTTTAGAAAAACTATAGATGTACTCATGCGGGACTATCTTCTTCTTGCGAGTGTTGTTCCACTTGTGCGTATATCGAATGGGAAAGTGGAACAATATAAAAGTGCAAAACGTAATACGGAACATCCGAATTATCTATTTAGCCCCATTTTAGCCCCATACAGAATTCGTATTGGCACTCATTTCTTACAGAGAGCGGGTCCAGTCTGAGGGTGGGTGGGGCTCTGACCACAGCTGTACGTAGGTATGTGCCTCCATCTAAGGAAATAAATTAGTTTGGTGGCAATATTAGATGTTTTTCTGTCTCTAATTAAGGGTACCTCTCTGCGTCCATTGGAACCTGCACCCACATAATGTAAACACAGGTGGCTTGACCCCTATTCCGGTCAAATTTACCCAAGACCCTCTGCGTTGGCCCCTCTCAACTAGTCACCAAATCTGAATTCAGATAACTCGTATTGACATCATTTAGAGAACATTTTCACAACAGGTTAAAATCAATGTTAATGAATGAGTATCAAGTTGTTTGCAGGTTATAAATTGTATGCTTATGATGTATCTAGCATTACGTTAAGTACAGAGATGTACCCAGTTTATGGCTGTATGACTTTGATAAATAAACCTTGATAATACAATAAGATTGACTGAGAATTAAACTGAATGGATAAAAAGAATGCAATAAATGTCGAAATGCTAGGAAGAAGAAGCTTGGTGAACAAAGCGTTGCAAATCCCCGGAAAATAGTACTTAAGTAAAGATATTTTGGAGCAATTTCTATTAAATTTTACTGAATTTCATTTTCGCCCGAACGTTGTTTATATTCTTTTTCATATTGCCTCGGTAAGATTGGAATTACAGATTCCGCTAGACGTGTATCGGGTCACTAAAGGATAGACGTCTTTCCATTGGCCCACGGTATTCGATTAACCCAAAGCCTGCAATTGCATGCTTAACTCTAAAAGCCAAGAGTAAGTCGTATTACTAAGGAAACATGTAAAAAACAATTTAAAAGTAAGGCATGCGCGGATACAATAGGCCAACTGTTTCTATCTGGGGAAATTAAAAAGCTATTGCCATACTAAGTTATCAACCCCACTCTCTATACCCATTCTCTCCCCACAATGTAGAAATACATAATATAGTCTATCGACTTCGAGCCTCAATATAAATATCACCCGATAAACCACTCTCCAATTTCCTCCAGCTTCTCCTATATCTGGCTATCAAGGTGGGAAGTAATAAGCTAAAGAACAAATGCTAGCACCCATTGATTCCAGCACCTGTCTTCCGATGAAACATTGCATGATCTTTTGAAATATTTTGTGTCCATTACAAAAAAGCCGCATGCCAATAGTCCCTTTGGTAATGATTATGTATTCTATTTTCAGAGCGTTATATTCCATGTTGAGCCTCATCCGCGCTTCAAGTGGTTCGTTCAGTGTGTCACCTTCAATTTCTTCCCCAGCCCTACCCATGAACTAGTCTACAATTTGTTCAACGCTGCTGCAATGTACATCGCGCCACTTGTTGTAATCATAATTTCCTACTCACTTATACTTTACGAAATGACTAAGAAGTCACGAGAAAGTAAACGTAAGTATAACATGCATACATTTTCAATATTGACATCTGGAAAAACCGCAACACACTACTTCAAGTCAGTTATCCATGATTGATTTGATTTTATCAATCCAATGTTTCAGTCCATGGGTGAGCTTTCTCAGGGGTACTACTTTTCAATATTAAGTTGTGCAACGTGTATGATAGAACTGCACCAGGAGGTGATACCAACACGTTTTCCACACAGGCGCAAGAAAGATCTCTCTTTGACCAATTTTATTCTCGCTGCTTTGACATACTTTGGCAGACAAGAGATAGCTCGTGTGTCAAGAAAACAGATTTTTCAAGTGGACAAGAGCCAAAGGCTCTTGTGCCCACTGTCTTTGTAAAAGAACCGGGATAATAACAAATGTATGCATTGTTTCGAAAATGATGTATAACTAACATGTTTCATGGAGCCTTCAGGCTGCCGTTTATTGAGCGAAATGCATGCAGTGAAAACAAAGAAGGAAGAAATATAAATTCATGAAATAGTGGGTCAAGATTACATCGAAGTTACAGAAAGGGCTTGCATTATATTTAACAAAGTAGTAATTCACTCCTAACTCTAAAAAGAAAATAAGGGGGGATGAGAAGAGAAGAAACGGGGAATAGATATATATCAGGAAAGAAACAAACATGTTTTTGTCCAATGAGTTTAGCCGTTAGATAAAAGAGTCAGATAACAGATAAGAGCGAATTAAGAAAGAGAGTGAGAAAGTAGAGGGAAAGAGAGAGAAAGGGGAAGGAGAGAGGGGGGAGATGAAGACAGAGAACTAATGGTACAGAAGGAGAGGGGAGAGAGATTAGTTCATACAGTAGACTGTGTGTGCAGCGGGGACATTGCCAGATGAGAGAATGTATGACGGGGAGATAATGCACTTGTCAATTGCAACCCCCCACCCCGACCCCACCCCCGGGGATGTGGGGGAATGATAGGGGAATGGCTGAGAAAACATTCCCCCACCCAGGCGGATATTTCCCTTAGTTTACAGCAATATCAGCTGGAGGGGTGGGGGAATCTCTGCCAGTGCCCACGCTATACCTTGATAACTAGCCCATACAGTATTTTGGACAGCAGCTAGAGGGTCATACTCTATACAGACAAGCACTATCTTTACAGTGTGTGGACAGCAACTACCCCTATATAGTGTTTCAATAGTATCAGGTCTGAACATGCCTTGCTGAACTATATGGGTGGGGCTCTCAAAAATGTCCATTTTGCCAAAATCACCCATTTTAATTTCATGATTTATTCGGATTTCGTTCCACATTTATAATTTTTTATAATACATTTTATAATGTTGTACCTTTCCAAATGTCTAATGAGGACCTATCGAAAAATATATAGAAAAATTCATTTTAATGCAAAAAAAACTATATCATACGTTGGAAAATGTCCCCAAATGCATGTCCCCAAATGCATATCCCCAAATGCATGTCCCCAAATGCATGTCCCCAAATGCATGTCCCTGGGTTTAAAACCTTTTTTGTTTCATTGAAAAATTATGTAAACCTGATTAATTGGTTATTTGTCTTCAATTCTTCATACAGCATAATATGTAAGAACCTCCTTCAGGGTTTATTTTTAACATTTATTTTGTTTTATTTATTTCATTTTCACCAAACAGCAACCTATCATGCAATTGCATGCTTAACTGTAAAAGCCAAGATTAAGTTGTATTACTGATCGAGGAAACATGTAAAAAACAATTTAAAAGTAAGGCAAGCATTTCAATAGTGTCAGATCTGAACATGCCTTGATCGGGAACTCTAATTCCACTGAGTGTCATGTCTGAACAATACAGGCTGCAACCACCCCCTATATATAGTGTTTCAAAAGTGTCAGATCTGAATGTGGCTTGCTGAACTAAATGGGGTACTCTAACTCCACTGTACTCTATACTAGAAATGTCAAGATCCTTTAGTGTTGGGGTTATGGTTAGGGTAGGGTTAGGGTAGGGGTTAGGGTGTGGGGTTCGGGGGGGGGGGGAGGGTAGGGGTAGGGGGAGGGCATATGGGAGGCGGTTGTTGAGGTTGTTGAGGAGTGGTTAGGGTTAGAGGGTCTCCATACATACCCCTCATATGATCATTGATCCTCAGAGATATACCAAACTGTATGACATAAAATCACTCATGATGTTTAGAATTCATATCTGATTAATGAAAATTCAAAAAAATATTTTCTCCAGCTCTATAGAGCTATGTCGACCAAAGACACCATTTGCAAGACCTTTCTGAGAATGGCCCCTTATATTTTTGCAATAATTGTTTCTGTCTAAAAAGATTGTCCACTAAAAATGTTGCAATTGACAAGTGCATAACCTAGATGAGAGAATGTGGATGTAAGAATGTTCGCGGGGGGCCATTGAGGGAGGAACCTAGAATCACGCTGCAACACAGGGTAACAGCATATCGAAGGTGGAGGAAGGGAGTTCATTTGTATGTACTGGGATCATGACGTATGTTTTGGATCTCCCAAACAGGATCGCATACCAAAGATCGCACTCCGTGCGCTCCCATAGAATCGTCAGGTGATCCACCTTCCATCGTCACTGTACTGACACAGATCGCATAACGCGTTTTGCCTCATAACATACTGGTGATTGTTATCAAAAGTGTTGATTGTTTACATCTGAGTTTAGGTATATATGTATATCCCCTTCTCCTCCTATCCCTCCCTCTTCTTCCTCCTTTTCCTCTCCCTCCTCCTCCTGCACCTCCAACTCTTCTACCTTCTCTTCCTCCTCCACCTACTACTCTTCTACCTTCTCTTCCTCCTCCATCTATCTTCTTATTGCTACTTTTTGCCATATTTGTGTTCCTGTATCTCAGTGTGATACACACGTTCAGTTAATCTCGGCATGTAATTTAAGTCTGCCTAATGCCATAACTGTGACTCAAAATGTTGTCTACAGAGAAATCTTATCACCTCTCTATAAGACTAATATTATACTATTGTAAAACATGTACATTCCTCAAGTTTACCATGTTCACACACCATCATATTGCAGTTCCATTCCCTTCATTTTATTACATAGCCCACAATCAATCTCTCTGTTCCTTTGCCTTGGTCTTGCGCACTCTGTATATCTATCTCACATTGCCTCTGAATCTGTCTCTGTGACCAAACACAGCATCTTAAAAGGTTCCATTTGAGACAGGAACTGCAATATGGGTACTAAGTTACAGAGAGAAGTTGAAACAGAAATATGGTGGAAGAGGGAACAAGGAGAGATGAAGATGTGAGCCCCACCGATCGACGCGTATTTGCTAGTTTATATAGTTCTGACATGTATGTGAAGTATCATCAAAGATCATAATCAATATTAGACCATAGGAATAGTGTTGGTGTTGGTCTGATGGTGATGAGGTAACGCAAAGGTGATGATGACTGTAAAGTGAATGAGTGATGTCACTATCACACAAAAACGTTACGGTCATCTTCCCTAAAAAAATATTTAAAACAATTACACACTTTTTACATCCACATAACACAAGTTAAACTTATTAGAGTATTATTTGGTGTTGAATGCCTCCACAAACATATAAATAACGAACCCATATTCATGGAAAAGCTAAAATCTAGCAATTACGTTTATGAACTCAAACTTCCAAATGCCGCGTTACCCCATCTGTGTCGGCACAGTGATCGGCGAGTCACTAGTGACATTTATTAAAGCATTCCTAACCAAAATCAACGACTGATGGCATTTCAATAATGGTATATAGAATAAATCAGAATAAAAGGGTTATAAGGCCTACACAGCTCTAGACTTTCGTTCGCGTAGCGTTGAGAATACCAAACAATTACGGATGTTAGGAAAGTCTAAAAACCTTGCGGGATACTTCTGAAAAAAAGTCTAAAGTGTTATTGCCGGCTAGAAACGTTGTTAATGAGACATGGATTAATTTCTCGGTTGCTTGGCAGGGGCGTGAGAGCGCTGTCTAGGCCTTTTGTCACAAGTTCTCATAAGAATGGTTCTGGGTTCAGAGACTCGCAATGCATGACAGACCCACTTGCCTATCCTTTCGTCTATCTGATCACGATTCCTCTTAGAGCTTTCCCTTCCGGGGCCCTAATGAGAGACCATGTCAATCGAACTGAATCCAATGCGCCTCGTTAATTAGCTGTGAAACACGGAGTTCTGAGAAATATACAATCTTCGTCACAGGGCGCTCGCTTCGAGATGGGTTCAATATACAGCCAATCTTTTGGATTAATAGAAGAGTTCTGAGAACCTGTTTCAGGAGGTAGGGCCTAATTGTGTCGATTTTGTTCTTCGCCATGAAAAGAATCCAATTCCAGCAACTATGCTACGATTGTTACGGCTAATCGATTCATAGCAAAATCTTCTTTAAAATGTTCTCCGTCGTTGTCAATCAACGCCGTCCGGAAGGAGACATAGAATAATCGATATCACTGCCACCTTTTGTAGGATAAAATAGCACTCAACACGACATATATGCGGTAATCAAAGTTATCTAGAAACACATATTCCCATTATTATCCCCCGCAAACTCAACACAATTAGTCTATATCGACTCCACAAACCACCTCCATTACATTTAAAAGGAACTTGGTCTCATATTTTCTGTTTTGAATAATGACATGTACTTAAGAGTTTCCAATCATCAATCGTCTTGTCAGAAATGGCATGGGAGTAGTTACACCACAAGATTGATATACTTTTTTTACTACACAGAGTATGGCCTTACAATCACATTTCTCACGTAAGCTCACGTTACGGAAAACTACTTGACTATCATTTAAATATTTAAGGATAAGATGACGACGTTTCCATACGCCCGAAACCATTAACATTGTTATGATTGTTACTGTACTGACTGGACATACAGCTGGTGGGTCTCACCAGTTGTATGTTGGTGGGTCTCACCAGTTGTTGGTTGCGATATCTGCCCTTTTCACCCAGAGTGTGTCCAGTATAGCTCAAGCTGATCACTCATTCGTCTGTATTGTTTTTAAGTGGTATTTACCTTCCCAACTGGGAGCGCAGCGCCATTCCTCTGAATTGTCCTAATAGTAATAGGGCGACTCCACTATAGAAAACAAGTACTAAGTTAACTAATTATCAAGTTATGCACCGATTTGATCAACTGTTAACATATTTAACTTTGTAATCAGTGTCAACTTAATTCATATACTTGGCGTTTCCACTGGAAACGATTTTCTCAGCCACAATCATTTGTGCCTGATGTCAACTTATAGTTATACAGTAGTTTGATTCTTGAAGAGGGAAACGGTGTGCAACGCAATAGCCAGGGCTGTAAAAAAAGTTGGTTGAAAAAAAATTGTCGTTAAAAAATAGTTGGTCAGGAAAAAAAATTGTCGTTAAAAAAAAGTTGTCGTTGAAAAAAAATGGTTGGTCGTTCAAAAAAGTCGGTCGTAAAATAAAAGTTGGTCGTAAAAAGTTGGTCGAAAAAAAGTTGGTCGAAAAAAAATTGTCGTTAAAAAATAGTTGGTCGGGAAAAAAATTGTCGTTAAAAAATAGTTGGTCGGGAAAAAAATTGTCGTTAAAAAAGTTGGTCGTAAAAAAAAGTTGGTCGTAAAAAAAAAAGTTGGTCGTTAAAAAAAAGTTGGTCGTAA
This sequence comes from Sthenelais limicola, assembly GCA_942159475.1. Lineage (NCBI taxonomy): Eukaryota > Metazoa > Annelida > Polychaeta > Phyllodocida > Sigalionidae > Sthenelais > Sthenelais limicola. The sequence continues at coordinate 105,058,272 of OW804096.1, read as the reverse complement.
AAAAATGGTCATAAAAAAAAGTTGGTCGTAAAAAAAAAAGTTGGTCGTAAAAAAAAAAGTTGGTTGTATAAAAAAGTAGTAAGCTAGGCTGGGCTAGATAGTTGGTAACTTACTTTTAAAATTTAGAAAATGTGTTGGGCAGCAGTGTCCATTTGAGCACCTGAGGCAGGTGAGGGGGGTGGTGGGCAGAGGGATGGTGTGGGAGGTGGGAGGGCCTTCTGCAGACCTATCATGGTTGGAGAAGCATCTAACTAACAGCCAATCAACTCCCTTGGCTAAACCTAGAAAGGCTGTCAATCAGCCTTCAATAACGTCTAGGTGTGAAATCTATGACTGATTGAATCAGTGAAGTGTGAAATATAGGACCTGATCGAAAGGATTAGATAAGGCATCCTTAAACACCTCACAGACAGCTAAAGAATATTATCAGATGTATATCCAGTATCAGTGATTGGCACATTTCATAGTGACTCATATGTTTTCTCAGCTATAAATAGCTGAGAAAACAAAAACGACGCCGACTGGCAAAACGTGTCGCTGACATGCCAAAAAATTTGGCGCACAAAAATCACTAGTGGAAGAGGGGTAAAATAGGTTGTCGGTAACACATTTATTTGTTGCCAACAATTGCAAAATATCTAACTTGATTAGACATTTTGTCGCAAAAAAATCGTCGCAGCCGTTTTTTGCCGTTTTTCCCATAGTGGAGTCCCTGCATAAAAGTACTCCACTATGGGAAAAACGGCAAAAAACGGCTGCGAAGAATGCCCGTCATTTAATGTCGGCAACAAAAATGCAAGTGGAAGAGGATCACATTTGTTGCCGATTTCTCTAGGAATTGTTGTATCAAGTTCACCATAAGTGTAAGGCAAAAGGTCAAGATAATAGCAATAATCGTCAACATTAGGGGAGGGTTCATCTGAGTCCACATAGAGACGTGACAGACTGGCATCGGTGGGCGAAGCAGTGTTCGTGAGAGGAAGCAGAAGGTCGAGGCAAGACGAAACATGAGAACACGGCGGTAATACAGCTAAATCAGTAAATTCAAGCACATAATTGCCGATGTCCACCACACACAAGTCACAAACAGGCGTCTGTAGAGGAGACAGAGTAGAAACATCCCTGGCCTTGTGGGATTCCCTGCAAACTCGGCACGCGTGAGTACGATTGCAACCATCACAAGTCTTGTAGTTGAATAAATAACACAGATCCTCGGGAAAACCGTCAGGAACTCTAGACTTGTTCCTCTTGGGCGTTTTCCTAGCACTGGCATTATCCGTCTGCTTATGGGGGGCCGGTCGTTGAAAAGCAAGCATCGAAGCGACGGTATAACCAGGTATAAATGAGGGAATCTCCGAATCGACTACAGCATCAACAACATGACGATCATACTTCACATAGCAGTCATCGGCGAACTTCCCCATGGCAGCATGGTGGGTGAGAAATGAAAAGTGGTTCAAATAAGCATTTATGTCACCACCTTGCTGCAGAATGTGCTTAGATACACGGCGATTTTAAAATATTGCCCCAACAAGAAGTCCCCGGGATCCCCCCAGTGACGTCATGCCTCCACTCCTACTCTCGCTCTGGGCGAGAACTGTCATGGCGGCGGTGGTGTTGTTTTGGAAGGACTTGACCATGAACACCTCTCCACTTCTTCATTTCCTGACGATGTTTCTACTCTGTCTCCTCTACAGACGCCTGTTTGTGACTTGTGTGTGGTGGACATCGGCAATTATGTGCTTGAATTTACTGATTTAGCTGTATTACCGCCGTGTTCTCATGTTTCGTCTTGCCTCGACCTTCTGCTTCCTCTCACGAACGCTGCTTCGCCCACCGATGCCAGTCTGTCACGTCTCTATGTGGACTCAGATGAACCCTCCCCTAATGTTGACGATTATTGCTATTATCTTGACCTTTTGCCTTACACCAAGACAAGCACATTCCATACATAAGATCGTAAAAGGTCAGCTTTTTATGGTCAATGCTTTTCAAAGGGGTCCCCGCATCCAGATGTTGAATATAAAACTCAGGTCGAAATGACAAACCCTTATTCCTCTTCTCGGCGGCAGGATCAATGGCCATGGCGATGCTGGAAACCGCAGCGGCAAGGGAGGGCTGCTGGTCAGGAGACATAGCGAAGGAGTGGGCAGTGGCCGCAGTCACAAAGGGAGGCAAGCCTTGACCGGCAGACTGGACAAACTGGTTTGTCGATGAGGCGGTGGTAGAAGATGCAGGAGAAGAAGTGACAGCAGTGACAGCAGGCACACTAGGTGTGACAGTGGTAGAAGCCGGAGTAGACACCTTAGGCTTCACACCAGCACCGGCAGTAGCACTCGGACTAGCAGCATTCAAGTTAACAGCAATTTGTAGCTGAGCGACGAGAGAGTCAATTTCAGCCTTCTGGTCCGAATGTAATTGCAGCAACTTACTCACGTCGGAGCTTGAATCAAAAGAAGGGGCGAGACGTACGTAATGAATGCCACCCTTCATGTAGTTAGCTCCACCTTCCTTATCATCCACGTCAATGTCTGGCAAATGTAACTCAAAATCCGACTCAGGAGCAGACAATTCCTTACACTTTTTCAAGGCAGCCTTGAAATAGATGCACACGGTGACTCCACAGGGTCGTTCGTGAACCCGGCTGCAGCCGGCACAATGAGGCATAGTCAAAAAAATTTCCGTGTCAACAGGTTGAAGGAAAGGTAGAGAATGAGTGAGTTGAGGTAGGTACCGGTGAGCGTGCGCATGACGCCACCTGTGGTCAACTGAACACAATACTTATGTATATACATATACATTACACGTATATGCCTTGAGATTTGTTGCAGGACCACTCTTCCACTTAGCTGGAATTTGTTGCCATCATGAAAATTGTGTTGGCGACATATATGGAATTATTGTGAATGCTACTCCACTGGTGCCATGAAAATGTTGCCGACATCTTCACTCAGTCATAATTTATGATCCCCTATTTATAATTCATAACTCCATAATTCTCTGAGATTAGTGAATCATATGTGGGTATTAAAGTAAGCACAACCTTATAATATTCATATAATCTTAAATGTATCTAGAAATAAGGAGCATGTTCTTAGTAATACATACATACCATTTGTAGGTTTATACGATCGGAATTGACCAAGATATGATATAAATAAAAAAACTTGAAAAACAACAAAATTGCAACTGATTTCCTGGAATCGACTACATATAATATGGATGGGTTTTTTAACCATACCTTCCTTCATTCCGTCGTTCACTGTGTCAATACAAATTATGGCAATCCTTTAATTTTTGAAAACTAGAAAAAATATTCCTCTTCCAGGAAATGTACACTTTTCTATACTTATCTCCATTATTTTTGTCACCAGTGTGCATACAAATTATGCACAAATGTACACACACGGGATGTGGGATGACGGCCCAAGACTAAATAAGCCTTCATTATATCTTTTTCCCAACAAAAGAATAATAGCTAATAACATATTCTAATCACATATGTCCCTGATATACTTTTCAGTAAAATTCAGTAACCCATCTGTGTTCAGCCATGCAAAACAAATCAGTTCGAAATTCTTTCTTATTTTTTCCACTCCAAAATACATTCAGATTTAAAATGACTAATTTGCTATTTCGAAATAGGGACCTTGCATGTGAGAACTATCTCTGTTCTACATAATAAACCAAAAATATACTTTTACACAAGTGGAATGGATCTTAGATATAATGGACAGGTGCCTATGTGTCAGAAATCCATTTAAAACAACAGTAAAAATAATGTAGTTTGATAGACCAAAATTTCTTAATTATGCTTTAACTGGCTGCCTATGCACACACGTGCTAGTGTTGTGTTTCTGAAATATAGGTCAATCCAGTCTCCAAGGCTGTGATTGGCTGTAGGGCAAGGTCATGCAGGTCAAGGTCAAGAATTTTGTTTGCGCGCCCGAAAAATTTAGCTGCAACACTTTTTTACAGCTCCTCCACTAGCCAGGTGCAGTGCCGACAAATGGACCGTGGGAGCAAATATCTAATCAAGTTAGATATTTTGCAATTGTCTGCAACAAGTAAATTTGTTGCAGACAACCTATTTTACTCCTCTTCCACTAGTGATTTTTGCGCGCCGACACCGGAAAAAAGTGTTGCAAACAATTTTTAGGGATGTTGGCGACACATTTTGTCTGTTGGCGCCGTTTTTGTCTATAGTGGAGTCCCCCTATAAGACGTCCATAATAGCACAGGTGAAGTGCTCCTGTTGACATTTCTTCCACAAACACAATAATTTAGTTGTTGCAGCTATTTCGGTCAGTTTTAGTATTGCTGCTCTCCCCCACCTCAGGGGCTGTTCCGCCAGCAATCTTAGAAAATTAACAACTAATTAAATATGAACACCATGCATGCATGTTTTTCTTCATTGATGCTCATTTTCATATATTGCAGGTCAATTTGTCAAAGACAGGTCTTTATATCACGGGCAAACATTTAGAAGATCTGCGATTGGTCGAATAGAAAAGGCTCGAGTACGGACTCTTAAAATGACAATTGTAATTGGTAAGTTCAAGCAGGTTGTTTTGTCCCAAATAGGTCATGATATCTGTATGTAATAGGAAATATCCACATATGTTTTTTAAAAAGCTACTTCTTTTTCCAAGATATTTCAACACATTTTCAATGGAACTAATGGACATTTGTACACAAACTATCTTGGATTTTGGATGTTCTTTTTGACTCAAATATATCTCAAATGTCCCTTTATTTGGTGCCTGAGTCACTTGCTCATTATCATATACTAAGTGGTGTCTGAGTAGTAGCCAGTAGACTAGTGTAAGTGCTGTGTTAAGTTATATATATTATGTAATTATGTAATGATGATATGATTGGACCTTAAGCTTTCTCTGACTGGCTTTTATTAAGGGAATTTAACAATGTCCGTCGTGCGCAGGGGAGGTATAAAGGTATATGGAAGGATAAAGAACAATGTCAGTATACATAAGACAATGTGAGTGAGGTGAGAATAATGATAATATCTAACTTATTAACCTGTAATCATACACATTAATATAGGGAGATATGCAAATAGGATATGATATGATGACGTAATAATAACAAAGGGTAATAGAGACTAATAACAATAGATATCTTAATATGATATTCTAGGATGATAACAATGATAATGATACATATTCTAAATAAACAATATACGAAATAATATAACCTAATAGTCTTAGTTACAATAAACTCTGAAATAAAGTACAAATAATGCAATACAATTGGTAAAATAAAAGGAACTCACAGTACCCAGGGCTGTAGAGGAGGACGGGAAGACTTCAGCAGAAAATAAAGAATCAAACCAATTGTTCTATTGGGCTTGCAGGGACCAACCCATCCAATAGCAACAATTCCTGTTCAGTTCCTCACTGTCCACTGGAATCTCAGAGTCTGATTTTCTTCCAGTCATCCTCTGCCTTTTATACCCACCCCTCATGTTAATAAAAGAAATAAAGTTATGTGATTGGTTGAAATAAGAGATAACACCATTAATTTTGTTATGTTTTAGAGCTGTTCTCTTTGGTCTGGATGCTAAATTTGCTCTGCATTCACAGTTACAAGGTGTGCGCGAATTTTGGCATCTGACATCTGACATCGGCAATCTAATGCTGTCAGAAAGCAATCCTTAGCATTGACGTATAAAACAAAACGGCCACAGCTGGTATAATGCTATTTTAAATGCTGCTAAATTGTTATATTTTGAATAAAGATGATAGGATATTAACACTAGCACTAATAACTAATAGCCCTTAGGCTATAGTCACAGACCAGAAATCCGACCAAAGTGAAGTTGGTTATTTTATGATACATTTAATTTCTGTTAAAGAATAATTAGTTTAACAATTGTTTTGTAGGCAATGCCAAAGAAATTAGATTGGATTGGATTATCTTTCATTTCGATGTTTATCGCTATAAGACAGACTACTCCAGCAGAAGGGAGGTTTACACGCTGACTTATGTCTGTTACATAGGGAGAGTAGATAACAATATCACTTCCGTCAATGACTGGAAGATGATCTATCTACTATAATTCATTTTGGTATAACAACAGTTTGATTACAAATAGTGGTTGGGTGTGGATAAATTGCATTTCTTTGTATATATATTGATATTATTTAGATTATACAAATAATCAAGGTGCGCAAGTATATCCATGACGATTAGGAAAGAAGCGAAAAAGGAGGCAATCCTTACTGTAATATTTGAAAAGAAGCAACTGTGATGTGTCATAACAGCAGATGACACTAGTCATAGGTAATAGGGGATTGGCAATAGTAAAAAGACTCCTTGTAATGGGAGAAAAGATCTCAGTAATGAAGAAATAGTCGGTGCCATGAAACTATTTGTTCCAGGGATAGGAATATCTGGACGGTAATAGGAAAAGGTGTCTCAGTAATGTATTTTGGCTATGCATAATATGTGCAAAAAAAGAGGAAAAGTCTGTAATGTTACATATATCATACAGATTACGACTCTGGGACGCAACATAGGTCGTCGACTTGTTAAAGTAAAGTTAGTTAAGAATATATTATCGGAATTCCTAAACTAGAAAGAGAGCGAGAGTAATTAAGATAGTAAGTAAGAGATGGATGCACGTTGCCATGACGGATTACTGAATCTTATATTTGATCAAAATAAATAGTGTGTAACAACACTAAGATTTAGTGGCAGAAACACGGGGAACTGGGTGAGAGTGTCCCACCTTTTAAAAACGTTACATAGTACCTACCTAACTTTTACTTTTATTGGTAATTCCGGTCCCCTCCAGTCCCAGTACATATAACTAATGAGCCCCAAACATATTTATATTTTCTACCTTCAGATTTGATCTTCTCTCGATTAAATTTGTCAGCATGAAAGTAAATGTTACCCCCATTCTTCTGTATAGAACGACCAGATTAATCTAATGATACCATTGTTCCAAAAACTTTAATTCTCCTGATACATCAGAAATAATTTTTCTTCTTCAGTAATAGTGTTTTTGGCCTGCTGGACACCATATTTTGTGATGTCGGCGTGGTGGTGGATTGATCCGTGAGTATTTATTAACAATAGAGGTACCTTGTATGTCGGTATCTCGGCTTTTATTAGAACTTGCCTACTATATAAAAAAAGGTAAATTTGGTCAAAATGACTTTCAGATGGGTCGGAAAACAATGGAACAAAAATTAATAGAAATCTTTAGTTTTTGATCGATCTTAACTGAGAATGCATCTTTAAAGTTATTGTGTTTGAGTACTCAACAGAATTGTTCCTTTGGTGTAAGTCGATAATTATCTACCTGGAGACAGGTATATCTCAACAAGATGTAATTTACTTTTTCATAAGAAAATCTACCGAATGATATTTAGACATCGTCTAGTGTTTGTTGAATACCAATATCTGTTCTTGCAGGGACTCAGCCAAAACCATTGATCCAAAGATACAACGGGCTTTGTTTATATTTGCTGTATCGAATTCTTGCGTGAATCCAATAGTTTATGGTAAGTAATATTTACACAAAGTATGTACTTTACAAATGTGTTAAACTAAATAGGCCTAGTGTTTAGATATTGGCACGTTTTTATTCATTTATTTATGTGGAGCCCCCATAAGTTTCCTCCCTCTTGTTCCTCCACTATATAGGGACATTTCTGTCATTATTCTTATGTTTATATGATAACCATTCTGGACTCTACGCGACCACCGCTTTTGAAAAAAGCCGCCATTGGCTATTCACAAAAATTAGAGCAGTCATACCGGTTATCACAGACTAACGCCTACAGTAGGAGAATCGACATTTACTGCTGTCTCTGCCCCCGAAATAAATGCTCATTCAGCTTTTTTTCCGGCCTCAGTACTACCGTATTTTCTTAAGCAACGTAATTAGCCAGGGATTCCTGGAACAATATTGTCCATAAAAGAAGATATAAACAGATTTAGCCATCTCGAAGGGGCTTTCAGGGTTCGAACTGGCGGCCATTCCCGCTATAAGCGTGTACCATATGCAAAGAGTTCATGGGACAGCAGCAGGGAAGGTGCATGGAAGAGCCGCTGCGGCTCTGAGCCAATCAGATATGACCACTAGCAATGACATCATAGCGGCGGACCAGCGTGGGGAAATACCCATGGTCCAGGACAAAAACAACGACGGAATTTGGCTGTCATATTCAAGGTAGAATCTGGAATGGTTACATTAAAAAGCTAATGAAATATAGATTCTTCTGCTAAAATCTAAATGTCTGCAGGTGTCTCATGGTGGAGCCATCAAGTCAACTGCAGACAGCTCAAAGCAAAACGTCTGCAGACTGAAACGGCCGAAGCCCTGCCTTCAAGGCTTCTGTAAGTGGCCTGGTGGGAGGGAGGCTATACTGGTTTGTGAGGGCCGTTTTTGAGATGATCCTTTATTCAGCCAAATATAAAAACAATAATAGGCGTACAGATCTTGAGAAATATAACCAAACTACTAAAATAATAATCACTTCAAGCGGTATACTTTTCTGGACCACTAGCGACCACCCCGCCCTCTGAGAAGAGGTGGATTGCCACAGAACTAAAAATTGAAGTCATCGCATGATATCCCGATCATTTCCCAGTAATAGCTATGCCATATACCTCAACCAGTTCACCAACTTTAACAACACGTACGGCAAATTGGTTGGTGTCAATCGAAAGCTATAATCGTATAATACATTTTCTATTGGAGGAATACATACATTTATGGTACACAAACATCAGGATCAGCACTTCTTTTGGCCTATGGCTATGAACCATTCAAACTTGAGTGTTGTTTGACACAACACCACGCCACACTCCCGCAGGCACAGGCATACAGGCACAGGCTCCCGTACACACAACGCCAGTGGCGGTGGTGTGTATGGGACACCAGGTAGGAGGGGAGGGGAGAGGAGGGGGGGGGGGGTTGATAACAAACGTAATTTAACTAAACTAACCCTGCAAAACGCTCCCTATACTTTCCTATCCTTGTGCGGTCATTTTCTGGATTAAAGTGTGCAGCCTGTAGTTGTTCTCACCCTTACTCACCACCTATAGCAAAGGCACCAAAACCATGTATACATGTGCATTTGTAAAATCTGTCTGACTCAAACGAAAGGGAGAAGGGTGTTTTATGGGCAAGATGAATAAGTGAATCATTAAACAAAGAAAAAAAATTGTGGTCGCTCAAAGAAAGTGGCGGGCACTGGTATTATTTGGATAAAACTCTCTGCATGCACGGCATCTACGATGGGTTCTTCGGAAAAGTTAGCCTCATATTGACAGTGGAAATTATAATCATTGAACAATGGATAAGATGAGTAATTGGCTGGTTAAAATACCTGGTAATAAGTATTGGTGTTAATACATATTCTATTTGAAATGGATTTTGTATCACAAAGGTTTATTTCCTACTCTGGAGACTATATATAGCTAGTTCAATTTGTCAGACATCCAACCACAGGGGAGGAGCTGGGATTACCAAGTCACTGACACGAAATGCGTGTGTGTGACAACACGTTTCTTGTCAGTGACCTTGTCTCAGAAAGTTTTTGCCAGTGATGGAGTATCTGATTCTATTCAGTACGATACCAAAACTTCCAAAACCTTAAAACCATCCTTTCTCGGCAGGGCGTCCTCCTTTCGCCTTGCCTTGGGAAGATGAAGCAAACAGGACAGGAAGAGAAATGGGTCTACACGAGACCACTGTCATGTGGCTTCCTTCCACTCGTGAGTGTAGTGCATTATTTTACTTTATTTCGTATTGAAGCATCAATATCCGGGCCCACGTTTTGCAACTCCCATGTATTAAACCAGACTTAATAGTTTTATTCATGACAAGCAAAGTAACCGTCCTCTGGACGGTCACCCTCTTCCTCTCACTCTCTCTCCCCTCCTTTCTCCCTGCCTCTCCCCCTTTTCTCTCCCAACCTCTCCCCCTCTCTTTCTCTCCCTGTCCCTCCGCTCCCCCTCTCTTCTCCTCTCAACTGCCCTCTTCTCTCTCTCTGTATCCTTTTCTCCCTCTCCCTATCCGATTTCTCCCACCTCTCCCTCCACTTCTTTCATTCTCTCTTTAATTCTGACGGCAAATGACGGCAAAAGACCGCAAATCTGACGGCAGGAGACAGCACACTAGAACATATTTTGCTGTAAGGATCATGTAAAAACTACTCGGAAATTGAATTTTGATCTACATATATACTGATATTAAGCAAAGTCAATAATAAATGTCAAATTTAAAGTTTATTATTAAAGTAATGCCTTATAAGGCTCTAAAGACCCTTAAATGCAACTGACGTTGGGATACAATGTCTCCTGTTCCAGTGACTTTTTGGGCCATGTTCTTCCTTCAGAAGCATTTTTTAAAAAACTCAAATCAATACATTTGATGTTCTATACAAATATAATTAATCCCATGCATTTCATCATTATTCAACATAATTGGATGATTTTTTTTTTTTTAAATTTCTCCACCCTAAACCACAGTTCTGGCGGCAAGAGACAATGGTTTGTGGAACCATTCAATCACAAAAAAAAATCAAATTAATGGTAATTAATTTGTATTAAACCCATTTAATCACTTTCCATGGTAGGGGGCCAAATGTAGTCAAATTGGTGGAATTGCATGCCCACATATTGTCCTCCGGAAAGGGTCGATGGAACTGTACAGAGCAGAAAAACGGCTGGTAACATCACAGATTCCAAGAACATACCTGACAAAAAAAATCGCCGTTTCCCTTATATAATATTGATTGATATTGCTTGAACTTATAATTTACGAAGGGAATTTTTGAAGGGATCCCATAGCATTACATTTAGGATAACCATATCTCTCATACCTGGGGAATTCGTAATTAAACATTTGATGAAAACTAGGCCCCCTGATTATGCACTTGTCAATTGAAACCCCCCTGTGGAGGAACAGTTGCAGATGACCGCTTCAGAAATGTCACGACTGCTTTCTTAATTCAAACAATACAATTTATTTAATTCAATTCCACCAAAGTTCGTGCTTACGAGGGTACCTTGGAAACTGAAAGACAAAATTAAAAGATGCATTTCATTAGGTGACAATCTACACTGACAAGTTTAAGTGAATGCGATGAACGTCTCCAATTTATCCACACCATTCGCTCCATCCCATTGTTTCAAAGCAACTACCCCCCCCCCCCCCCCCAACCCTTGCCCAAAGTATTGGATTTCGGCAAGTTGTAAAAGTTCAGTTTTGTGAGCAATCAATGCCAATACACGGGCTATGAAGACCGACACAATTGAAAAAGTTATAATATTCTTGAAAATCGCCCTTTGAATAAAAGTAATTTTTCTGTAATTGATTCTGTAATCTTTTTTCGCTATATCTGTCTTCAATCCACATACAGTCAGTAGTTACTCGATCTAATACCGTGGTTATATTTAAGAAAACAAAGGACATTTAATGAGAGATCATTATTAGTATAGCAACTTCGATAGAACAGAAACAACTCGCACAATGAGTATGATTAAACAACCTTCAAAGCGAAGAAAGAATCAGTACATTTTTCAGCCTTCTAATTTTGTTCATAAACCATAGATGTTCTAGTAAAGTTCTAGAGCCCCATGGAAATAGAAACGGAAAATACTTACACTATAGGAACTTATATAATTATGCAAGTATTATCTGGGTCCAGAAATTTTACCCGCTAGTACTTTTGCTTGCTGTACTTATTTGTTTTTGTTCTTATAGTTGTTGTTTTTCTCACCTTGAATGGCACTGCATCCACCCACCCTTCACTCCTCCCTTCACATTAGAATCCATGGGTTAGTGTTTGATACCTGACTGCCTACCTGCCTAGTGTGTGTGTAGCCTTGAGGCAAGGCTACACACACACTAGTGGCAGGCAGTGGCAGGCAGTAGCAGGCAGTGGCAGGCAGCGGGAGGGGCAGTGTGTGATACTGGGCTATGTGAGTGAGTGAAGGTGCAGTGTGTGTGAGAGGTGCGACAGGGGTGGGAGTCTAAACCAATCTTTATATTTAAAATTGCAACTTTCCTGTACCACATTATACATAAGTCGTCCCCTGAAAAGGCCTCATGAGGAACAAAACTTGCCATTCAGACGATGTAATGGTACCCATTTAGATGGGAAAACATAAAAAACAGGTCCATGGCTGGGAGTTCTGTATAACTGAGAAGACCAGGGGTATTTGAGCAACGTAAGGAAGTTTAAAGGTGGTCTAAATCTGCCCTGTAGGGGGCGGGTCGGTTGCGCAAAGTCCAGAAATTTAGCCCGCTAGCTATAGGCCTCAGGATATTATTTTATTGTCTGTTTTTGTTCTTATAGTTGTCGTTTTTCTCACTTTTAATGACTGCCCACCACCCCACCCTGCTTCCCACACTCTCTCTTCCTTGTTAATGTTTGTGTGTAATACCTGCTCCCTACAGTAGTGGCCAACGCCACTACCGTGGGGAAGCAGGGAGGGAAGCATGAGCATGGTGGTAGTGGCCAGTGGTGCCAGTGGTGCCGTGTGCCGTGTGCAAGTTTGAATGGAATAGCCATAGGACCAAAATAAGTGCTGATCCTGATGTTCGTGTACCATAAACATATGTATTCCTCCAATCGAAAATGTAGCCTACGAATATAGCTTTTGATTAAGACTAAATAGGCTGCTGTACGTAGTGTTTAAGTGTGATAAGTGGACGATCCATATGACCTAGACATTACTGGGAAAGACCGAGATATCCTGCGACAGCTTCAATTTTTTAGCTCCATGGGAATCCCCCTCTTCTCAGAGGGCGGGTCGGTCGCTGCTGGTCCAGAAAATTACCGCAGCAAGACATTTATTTGTGGGAAGTAAATTGGTTATATTTCACCAGATCTGAACGCTTTTAGATTGTTTTTATATTTAAAAATAAAAGATCGTCCCACCCACCCACCCTGTCTCTACCCCTCCTACCTACAATATCCATTTGATTTAGTATCAAATAATGTAGCCTACACAACATCAATGTGTTGGGTAGGCTACAACACCCACCCTATAAATAGCCTACATGTCAACAAGCTAGCTGTGAGTGTGGGTGTTATGTAAGAGTGACAGTGGCTAGTAAGGGTATAGCTGTTGGGTGGTTAAAGCTATGTAAACATGGCAGGAGTGAGTGACAACAGATGGTGCATGAATGTTTTGAAAACAGCATTTCTGGACCATGAACACAGTAGTTTTTCCAGACAAAAGGGTAGCTAACTAGAGGTCGCCACTTTCAGGGGAAAACATTAAAAATAAGGCCAAAAGTATGGGTTGTGTATATATGGGGAGTGGACACTGATGGGTTGGGTGACGTCACAAATTGTTGATGTAGGCTTATCCGCCCACAGAGGGCGGGTTGGTCACATCTCGTCCAGAAGTATCAAAACCGCTAGGAGGCCCTTCGGGATGATTTATTTTTGTGGCATACTTAGTGTAGGCCTAGGCCTACTACCGTATCCGTATTGCTTTTGTTTGGTTGTTTTGATTCGGAAATAGAACCCATCCACCCACCCTAGCTCTCTCTATCCCTCCTACCTACAATATCCATTTGATTTAGTGTTAAATACCGTAGACGTACTGTGTACGTCTACGCTACCCACCCTATAAATATATCAACACTACAGCTATCCATTTTGAATATATCCCATTTGCCGGTTACGTTTATTAGCGTAAACGTGACTTCCGGGAACGGGTGCAGTTGGCACAGTGGTTCCCTTAGGGCTCCAACGTGGTGGCGCAAACGTGCCAACGCATCCCCATAGGATTAGTATAGAAATATCGAAAATCTATTTTACAGCCTAGATTGGTTATTTCTTCGGACAAAACTTGCAGAGGACATCATATCGTTGCGATTTCTGGGTAAGGTTGTCGGCTATCGGTATGTTTAATAGGAAAACGACGCGGCCAGGTTGAGATGTGGAAGGTATTGAGCCATGGCTGTGAAGGCCCGGGACGACAGAAGGATTCAAAATATACCTGCTGTGCACCGCCTTTCTCAAGGCGGTTTTTGGTCGCCTCTCGTCTAGGTACACATGCCACTTACCCACTCCATCTAACATACTGTGAAATGTAGGACTACCAGTCTTTGGCTTCGCCTTTAATGAATGCACGAATCATGAAGGGCGAATACTTTGCTTCTGATCGTAAACCAGCGCCGACAAAATAATCCCTCATGCAATACCTACAACAGGAACCTTTTATCCAGTTTCTCCATAGCGGAAGGAAATCTTAAAGTACGATCCTAAGTGACAGATGACCCCTGTTCGAATGAATGATCTGAGGTCCAGAAATAGCAAGACCATTCTCCAATGTTACACTGCCCATTTACTCAGTAACTTCTGGCCGCCCATTTAAATTATATGTGAAAACTTTGTTTGCTAAATAAACTACTGGAACTTGGAATTTGTCTATCTCCTTACTTTAGCTAGCCGACCCGGGGAAAGAGTATTTAAATAATACTCCCGTGCTTTGCCAATTTGTGCCAAGACAATCATTCAAAGTCATCATTCAATGACAAAAGAAATATAACGTTTTCATTTCGAAAAGAACCCAACTGAGTTCAAAGGCTAGAAGAAATTAGGGAAATATCTATTGTATTGGCCTACGTCTCCCATGTTCGCGTCCCATATACTGTTTTCGATGATAAAAATCCAGGTCATTATAATTGGGGGGGGGGGGGGGGGGGGACTGGAAAACGATCTGCTTGGAAATCAGAGGATTTGTAAGCACCGAGTCACATCAGAATATAAATTGCTTCGTCATGGCTTGCCAAAACTCGGTTCGGTCGTCTCCGACAACGTCGATCGTTCAATCATCGTAGATATTGATAAAATATATAGTGCAACCAATGAACAAAGTCGGTTATAACGCTATTCGGGGCCATGTTATTTGGGCTTGGTTTAAGTATGTTTGTCAAGCTCGGGACCAGGAAATTACTTCGTTTTGATTTCTTGGCAATTCAGTCTTATTTTCATATTCATTTCAAGAATGCTTCGAGAGTTCAATGCCCTTTATACATCGTATTGCTTCAAACGTGCTCTTACAGTACTTTCCTTCAAGAAAGAATTATACAGGCGATTTTAAAATATCAAATTTATTATTCTAATAAGTATATAAGTTTTAAGTGATATAACTGGACACATACAGAAAGAGAAGAAGTATATAATCACGCTGTGTTTTCTTTTCATTCTGGGGAAACTTGTTGCTGGCGATGATGTGTGTTGCGTTGCATGCTACCAATGCCTATTTTGGGGCTGGGATGATCAACGATGTCTTAAATTTTGAACTAAGTTAATAGTTTCTATATCTGTTTTGCTTCAGGGTTATTTACCACTGCTATTCAGAGGGAATTGGCCAAATGCTGTCGCAAGTTATTTGGCTACTTTAATAGATATGACAGTTATTCAGTGGAACTCCGACTCGGAATTCGAAAACAGGCTGCAACGTCAAGTCCGCGCCGGAATCCTATGAACTCATAGCTGGCAATTGTTTGATCATTTTGTCAATGTCGCTCTGGTGCGACATAAACGCGCCTCTAACATATAGACTGTTAATTTGTGATAATGACAGTGCATGATATAGGGTTTGAAATTATCTTTCCCCCGAGCAGGATTCTCAGGGATCATCGCCTGTATGAGTTTCACCAGTGGGACACTAACGGCCAATTGAACTTTTAAAAAAAATGCTTTGCTCCTCAATTCACTGACCGTGATTTTAAAAAATGACAAAAACTGAATATACAACCTTATTGCAAGGGATGAGGCTTTTGACACCCGCCTAAACCTCTTGAACAGAAGATTTTCTAAATGGTGAAATACGTCTCCATGATATCTGCAAACAAAGTCTGAATTCGTCTGTGTTCTCGTTCCAGGGATCTATGCACGGACATTGACACGAGAGCTGAAGAAAAGCTTCTGCTGCCGAAGGGGAATCAGCGACGACACGGCGACAAGCCAGTCATCGAGTGGCAAGGAACTTTTTCTTTATACATACATGGCAAAGAAACACCCAAACTCCCGGGAGGAAATAATCACTCGGAGAAGCGCTGAATGCTTTGAACTCAGATCAACGGAGGACAAATGCTTTGATTGCGGAGATACCAGTTCCTACTGTGTCAGTATCCCTAGTGAGGTCAATGGGAATGGAGTGACAGCCCATTTTATTATGCCCAGGAAAGTCACTCCTCCTCATATTTCCCAAGGACGAGGAAATAGAAATGAATTTGACAGATATCTTCTTATATGACAATTTGGAGAGCGCCGATTGTGAATCTCGTGTTGCAGATATATCATGTAAACATATTGCTGGCGATCTCTCACTTATGTTGTACACTGAAGAGTCCTTATTGACCCGTGTCAGTATTATGAAACAATAGCTTAAATGACAAACCACTTGTTCATGGTACATATCACCAACTGGCTAAGAGACTTAGCGACTACAACGCACGTATACCTTCCATTTGAGGACTATATATATATCTACTGCTTTTGCCATACATTAATGAAGACTTCTGTTGAAAACTCGGAATTTCATGGAAACATTGACATTGACAGACTTCCACTGGAGGAAAAATGATAAAAATGTGACTTAAGTGTTCAATCTGCCCGCCATATTATTGCCTTGATTGGTTGTTCGGATTTATGGATGTTCATCAGTGATGTGCCATCGATGCAGCCAGTGCACTTAGAATGATAAGAACTAGATTTGGTAGCAATTACATGTACATGTCCCCGGTTGAGGGACAAAATATCATTACATTCGTGGTATGAATCATGTTCGTCCTGCACTTTTTCATGTTACTGGTTTTAACTTTGTGTGAAGCCATAGAAGGAATCACAAACGATGAGATCTTTTTTCTCCTATCGACATACCAGCTATATCCTTCCTGGAAATACCCTGAGAAACAAATGTACGAATGTGGAGAAGTGGCAAAGGTGCTAAAGCTTAAAAGGAATTAATCCCTCATATTTACAGGTACATGACAGAAATGACCCTCTCTATTGTGAACCTAATTATTAAGCATTCCGGGTGTCCACCAAACACCAAAAATGGAACTGAAACACATTCAACATGCTCTCGTTCGTTTGTCTCAAACACCAGACTGCGAGCTTATATTAACATATTCACATAATGAGAAGTGCCTAATCGATCGACATAGTAGATGAAAAAGTCTTTATATTGTGCATCAGACTCATAAAAATGTATCAAGGGATAATAATGTGTACAGTGATTTAGCAACGCTCAATCTTAATACCCACGGTTAATTCCTATTTTGTTCGGAATATTGATACCCTTGGATTCAAAGGCGTTGGAACGCAAATGGTATTAGATATGGTTCATGATTAAAAGAAATTGGATTCTCGGATGGGATACTATTACAATTTTATTTTTTAAAGGCATGTTTGCCGCAGGAATTAGTCGCCGAAAGAAACGAGTATACCTATTAAATAGGTATACTGATGGAATATTTAACATACAAAATACTTAATTAAATTTTAATTAAGTATTTTGTATGTTAAATATTCCATCATTTTGCACTCATTGGAATTGTGCCATTAAACCAGGTTAATTGCTCATTATTCTAGATGCCATGTGCTACACGCCTTGATGTACAGCCCTCACAATGCTATTGTCCCTCATGTGATGTTTTGTTAATCTTTCCGTCATTTTAACACACATTCACGAGTTCACTTGCCTGTGCCAACCGTTTACCTGTCTATATATTCGTTAAAAAATGATTTGACAAAATGTGTACTGGTCGGATTTGGTAATGTTTCTTGTTGCACAAAATAAAAGGTTGAATATGAAGAAGGGTAAATATTCGTGAAATATAGTTTAAACCTTAAGATCCGCTTAGCATTTCAACACCGAATTTTAGTAGAGATCTCAATATTTCATTGTACATTGTTGATTCATGAATAAAAGTGAATGATATGTTATTTTACTCGTGTTTGAAGACTACCGCCGCCAAACTCCAAACAAGAAAATGTCATTGCAATTTTCAGGGAAAAGACCACACATTGCGGCAGTGGATAACTAGTCCATCGGAGATCAAGCTATTGATGAGTGAACACCATCTACAAAATGTACTCAATTACGTAGTGATATTAATTAGTATCCATATGTATATATTTATTATATGCGCATTCCATATGAGAGATGCTATAAGTGGGGTGCTATAAACTATTCATATAGTACCATAAAAATGTAGTTGTCTAAAAATAGTTCTGAGGGCTGTTGCACAACGAAATTCAACGAACGAACAGGATAACCCCCCGTAGGGGTCTAAGAACGAGCAGGAATAGCCACAACTAGCACTGTGTTGCACAATGCTCCATCCTAAACCTTCCTCGTTGGTAGTCAGCAAATTCGTGGGTGTACTTCACTAAATATAAAGGGTGTGGACCCAGTCAAATTGTGGGTAATCCAAGAAGTGATGTCACACAGAGGGGATATTCCAACCTAGTTGAAACCTTCATTGATTGTTTGTTTTGAAATACTCAGAGTCTATATACAGTCAATGAAGTGGATACTAAACATAGATTTGATTGACAGGCCACACTCACATATAGAGAGAGTGACTAAGGTACAACAATGAACATGCCACGAGGATGCCTCATAGCAACGAATATCCAAAACATAGAAAAATGAATAATAAATGTGAAGAACTTTCAATATATCAGTTTTTGCTCATTATAAAGTGATTTATATCAATAAATCAATTGTAGGGTCCTTCAAATTAGGTACGACCAGACTTAGGATAACCCTGTAGGTCGTCCTAACTTTTCATTGTGCAACAGAATTTTTTACTCAAATTTGTCTAAGTCCCAAGGAACGAGCAGAAATGAACACAATTAATCATTTCTTGTACATTTCATATGGCTGCTCGTTCGTAGGTGTACCCTACTAGAGGGTGTGTACCAAGTTAAAACTGGGGTTACTCCATATATTGACGTCATTCAAGGGGGATATTCCGACCTAGCTTCTGACCTTTAATATCATTCAAGGTCTGTCAATGAGCATCAACGAATATGCCACAAGCAGGCCTCATTTATCCTTCAATGTTTATAGGAAAAAGTTCTTGGGCTTAAGTTTCAAAAATAGTTCAGAATCATTTATGTATGACTGGGGTCTAGGTTTGATACAGAATCATTGTCATTTATTTTAGTATCAATTATATTATACCTAGAACGACATTTATAGCTGTCTCTGCCCACCAAATACATGCTTTTTGAGCTTATTCTCCGCGCTCACTCCTACCGTATATTAATAAGCAACGATATTAGCTAGTGATCACTGGAACAATATTGTCTAGAAAAGAAGATATTGTGATGGTATCAATATAAGCCCATTTACCACCACCAAGTCATGAAATATGATTTTAATCGATCGGTATTGCCACGTTTTAGTTCCGAGACAAGCCGCTACGGCTCTACCGTACGTCTGCCTACCATACGTCCTTGAAATTGCAAGCTGTCATGTGATCAGGAGACTAGGAATTAGGTCGTACAGATCCGTACAATGGCTTTCAAAACAAACGTCGAGAATCTAGGATTATCACAATAAAAAAGGTAACCAAATATATAATCTAGATTGTCTGCGCCGTCGTATGGCTGTGCCATAGATCGGCGGCAGACAACACCAGGCAAAACACTTGACGAGCCTTCTTTCTGAGAAGCAACACAACCTTTAGGGAGCGTGGGTCTGCCGGGTGGGGATAGCGGGGAGGTCGGCTCATATTCACGGGACAGTTGGGTGGAGGGGAGTTCGTATACATATGAAAACAATATTAGGCATTCAGATCTGCTGAAATAGGTCTAAAATATTAACTATATCTTTCAAGCGGTACACTATCTAGATCTGTCTGCCATGCGCATCTGATTCACGCATCAACACAGACTAGCGCAGCGTGCCATGTAGTTAGTCTACATGGCACCAGGGACGGTGGTGGGGTGGGTGGTGGTTATTTATGATTTGGGGAAGGGAACCTACAAAAACAATCCATATTTATGAAAGTAAATAGCCCAAGACTTCCCTTCATTCCCATCAAATTGTGACGATAGTCCTAATCTGGTACCACACACATCCTGGATCTAGCCCTTCCCATAATATATAATTTATGAAAGCGTGGGTAAACTATTTTCCAGTCTTGATAAAAGTTGCATCTAAAAGTATCTTTGAAATAGTATGCTGGAACGTGTGGTTCGATGTAACAGTCTTGTTTAGGGAGGCGGGCGGGAAAGCTGAGTTTCCTTTCCTCTGGTCCGTTCCCGAATGGCTGGTGAAGGCCGAGCAAGAAACCTGTCACGTGCAAGGCCGCTACTACTAGGTATGTAGATTTAGCACTATGATGCAACAGCACAACACTAACGCAAATGCTAGTTGCTCATGATAGGGTGGGCCGTAGGTAGTGGCACTGGCAGGAGAAAATTAGTTTTAGGTGGAGAGGTGTTTTCAAATGGCTAAAAAAAGCACACAGTTTCATGAAGGAGATTAGTGTTTTACACCTTAATCCTATGGAAAACACCTCCTGCTCATTTGTACATAAACATGAAATCCCAATTGACCATAATTTTAGCGTAAAATAGACATACGTTGGGAACGTATTGACCCACTTCTTAGCGTAATTGACGTCCGTATCTCCAGTAGGCACACTAAGAATAGCACACCTAATGATGACGTATATAGTCCTCATAAAACATACGTTAGCGTTAGTGTTAGCGTTAGTGTTGTGACCAATAGGGTAAAATCGGACCCCGCCGAGGCTCTACTTGCCCGTGATTCCACGCATCAAACGAGGTTTCCCACGGCTTGGGGAACCATGCACTACTTAAGGCAACAGAAACAGGGAACCCGTCGAACTCAAGAGACAGAGACGGTCCCCGGGTACAGCATCCATGTGTTACGTAACACTACATATATGTAGCAGACCCACGGTCACCCATTACGTCACGTCATGCCTCACTGCTCATGTCTCCCTGCAACCTGAGTTAGTGGTCAGTGCTGTGCAGTAACCCTCACTCAGTAGCTTCAACACCTTTCCCTGCATTTTGTATGACTGACTGGTATCTTTGCATCTCTCCTCTCCCATTCTCTTTCCTCCCCCTTCCCCTCTCCTTCTGTGACCTTCTCTCTCTCCTTTCTTAACCTCTGATTTCCTTTTCTCCCTCCCTCCGTCCCTCCCTCCCTCTCCCTCTCTCTCTCTCCTTCTCTCTCTCTCCCTACTCATCCGTTTCCTCCCCTACTCCTCCTCCTTCTAGCTCCTCCTCCCCGTCCTACTATACCTCACTACCATACCTGTTACCAACCTCTCCTCCTTCTCCTCCATCTCTCTTCCTTCTCCTGCCCCACCTCAACATCCTCCTGGGGGAGCGCAGAGTGAGGGGAGGATGATGAGGACAGGAAGGTACTAGGGCAAAAAAAATTAGGTGTGTTTCCGATTTATCTGGCTGAAAACTAGGTAGGGGGGTGGTAACTTTTCTTTTTGTTATTTTTTTTTGTTTGGAATCCACCTCCCGGGAACTGAAAAAAATGTCTTTTTTAGAATAGTTGTTTTGAACATGGGAAATGTGCATTTTGACAGTTTTGGGTTAGGAAAACCCGTTTTCCTGCTTTTATAAGCTTTTTTTGTCAAAAAATCCCCCCCAAAAGTACGATATGATGGGGGAAAAATCAGGTATGATAAAAAAGATTTAGGTAGGGTAAGGTTTTTCTAGGTAGGGGGGGGGGGGTTAAATCGGAAACACACCTATTTTTTTTGGCCTAGGGTTATATAATGAATCGAGAAGGAAGGGGATCAAGGTGGAGGAGAAAGAAGAGGAGAGGTGAATGCGGGGGGAAATAAAAGGGGAGGGAGAGCAAGGAAGTTAGTTGGGGAGGGGGAGAACTCTCCCCTTCTCTCTCTGTACCTCCCCCTCTCTCTCTGTCCCTCCCTCCCCTTAGTCGGGGAGCGGGAGGAACGAGGGGAGGAGAAGGAAAATTGATAGATGTATAGGTGTGTATTGGCCTTGAATTGAATAATAAAAAAAAAATAGGTGCGTGTGTGGTGGGGTCCTTCCCTCCCCTTCCCCCCTCTCTATCTCTCCATCCCTCCTTCCCCCTCTCCCTCTCTCCCCCACTCTCTCTGTCCCTCCCTCCCCCCTCTCTCTGTCCCTCCCTCCCCTGAGTCGGGGAGGGGGAGGAGAAGGGACATTGATAGATGTATAGGTATAGGTATGTGTGTGTGGTGGGGGTGGGGGGTGTGCAAGTTCTTTTCCATGAAACCCTCTTATATGTCTGTCATTCTCATCTCTCCTCTCCCTCTCTTCTCCTCTCCCTCTCTCTGTCCCTTCCTCCCTCTCTCTCTCTGTCCTTCCCTCCCCTCCCTCTCTCTGCCCATCCCTCCCCCTCTCTGTCCCTCCCTCCCCCTCTCTGTCCCTCCCTCCCTCTCTCTGTCCCTCCCTCTCCCTCTCCCTCTCCCTGTCTGTCTCTCCCTCGAACCCTCTCTGTCTTTCCTTCTCTCTCTGTCCCTCCCTCTCCCTCTCTGTCCCTCCCTCTCCCTCTCTGTCCCTCCCTCTCTCTCGCTGTCCCTCCCTCTCCCTCTGCCCCTCTTTCTCTGTCCCTCCCTCTCTCTTTCTCTGTCCCTCCCCTCTCTCTCTATGTCTCTGTCTCTCAGAGACAGAGAGGGAGAGGGAGGGACAGAGAGTGGGAGGGAGGGACAGCGAGAGAGGGGGAAAGAGGGACAGAGCGGGGGTGAAGGGGAGGGAGGGACAGAAATAATGAGGATTTAATATTACTTTTAAAAATATTTATAAATTCATTGAGGAGTAAGAGAGAGAGAGAGAGAGAGAGACACACACACAGTGAGAGAGAGAAACAGAGACATGACAAGTTTATAGGATGCAAAGAAAAGGGCTAGAATATAGCGCCAGGGTAAAGACCATTTGTCAAATATTTTCCACATATATTGTTCATATGCTTATGGTTCATATGCTTAGTATGCTCAGGTACTAAGTTGTGAAAGATGAATAATAATAATCATTTTTTTTAAGACCTTACTACCCCCTACGTAGGCACCCTGTGATTTTAGCCATTTTGGGCAGTCAAATTAATATCTCCAAATTAAAAAAAAACATCCAGTAAATTGTCAGATTCCTATAAGAAGTAGAAACACAACTGCCTCTACAATCCAAGTGCCGAAGGCACTTGTGGTTGCTAAATCAGCCTATTGTCTTTACTTCCCCGTATAGGTGTTGCCTACCATCTTAACCTCGGTTTATCGGCAGGTATCAGAAATAAAGTCAGTTGCAAAAACAAAAAAATAACCTCGGTTCGGGAAGGAATGAGAGGATATCTTGCCGGCGATGCCACGTCTCAGTATATAAAGTGAGTGACGTAAAACGACGGTTATCCCCCGGTATTGAACACTTTGCAATGTGCTTGCTAATATATATCGGATATATGCCGGTTGCTTCTGCATAGAAATTGGGGTAGTCAGTATAGATATATCTACGTTCATTATATAGCTACAGCGTTACTTCCAATAGCCCTCGGTGTTGATTAAAAGAAGAATCGACAGATCACCAGTTGATGGCAATATGAACTAACTCTATTTGTTTAGATTTTAAATTGCTCAGCGATCCATTCTCATTGCATTGTATAACGACTGCATCATGATGAATGAGATACGGACGTCTTCGTTATGATCATAATTATCTTGATAGGAGTTAATGAGGTGTCTTTCATTTTGAATTATCTTTTTTCTCTCTATCAATTAATCTACACTCGGTATAGATGGCTAGCGCAAACATATATAATATCATTATTTCAGAAGGACCGCAAATATTGGAATATTGGTAGTGGGTTATATCCGATAAAGTTACATTGTCTACATGCACCTTCAAACTCAAACGCTCAGTCATATGCACAGTAGTAAATATTGTCTTCATTTTCTGCAATAGATGGGCCACCTCAGCACAGAATATGTAGATGTCGTTTTGTCCCATTCATCTATAATACTTAGTGTGAGACTACCATTCCACAAATATGCGAGACATAAATCCCCTGGCATCCAGTGAAAGCTGTATTTAACCGTGCATGACTATACCGATATCATTGAATCTTCAGTCCTCCGATTGCCATTCTCTGTATTTGGAAGGACACCCAACGCCTTATAACATCCCTTTACACTAGCGCAGCACAATTGGTGGCGTTGGTGAATCAGAATGAGGCATTGGTGGTTGAATATATCCTTTGGTATTCTGCCTGCCTGCAAGATCTTTCTCACACATTGTTCAGTATTCAGTATTTAACTTTCGTTGGCGTTTTTTGGAGATTAGTAAAACTTTACATTTTTGGAAATGTCAGAACGTCAGCAATCAGAAAACAGATGATGCCATTTGCGCCGAAGCCTATTTTGCGAATTATCGATGTTTTTGTAAAAAACCCCCCTGAAAAATATGATTTTTAATTGAAAAAAAATTCTAAATCACTCACAGGTTAGTCAAACTATACATTTTTGGAAACGTCAGAACATCAGCAATCAGAAAATGGATGATGTCATTTGCACCGAAGCCTATTTTAAGAATTATTGATGTTTTTGTAAAAAAAAAAAAAAAAAGGGTGAAAAATATAATTTTAATTGGAAAAATTTTCTAAATCATTCAGAGACTAGTAAAACTATATATTTTTGGAAATGTCAGAATGTCAGCAATCAGAAAATAGATGATGCCATTTGTATTGAATCCTATTTTGCGAATTATCTAAGTTTTTGTAAATAGAAAATAGATGATGCCTTTTGCATTGAATCCTATTTTGCGAATTATCTAAGTTTTTGTAAAAATGGTGAAAAATGTGATTTTAATTTTTAAAGAAAACATGCAATAGAATTAAACATTTTAAATGGTCAACAGCCTTTCTAATATACTATTATCCTAAAAATTACTTATCTATATACCTCCCCTAGGGTTCAAAATGTCAAAAAAGGTCACATAAAGGTCACAAAATGGTCAGGTCTAAAGTCATTAAAATTGAATCATTGTTTTGATTCATCAAACTTGATATCATCAAGTTGGATCTCGCATAGTTATGAAATCCCAGACATCAAATTTCTGATGAAATAAAACATGAAAGTTGTCATTAGTAAACGAGGTATATGACAAAAGGCTTTCCATAATCTAATTACATTACTTTGGGTTGACCTGCTTGTGTCAGTGTTACATACTGAAACTAGCTGAAATGTACTGAAACTAGCTGAAACTGCTCTAAGGTAACTATACCCTTAATTACATGGGTCCTTCTAGGCCCCACTGAGTACAGTAAGGTTTTACAGCATTCAATAACCCTGTCAATTACCATTAGAATACTTAAAACGTATATTTTTTATGAACAATGCAAATGCTAGACAGTGATTCTTCATGGCTTCCCCAGAACTGTCCTGCCTCTGAAGAGACTTTAAAAGTCAATTTGATGTAGGAGCTTGGAAGGGCACAGAACATCATGACCTTACACCTAGTAAGATAAAATAATGATCATAACACAGTCAACAAATTAAAGGTTGCAAATACTAAGTCATGGAAACCCATTTGCCACTGACAGTGTCAAGCTTCACAACATCATCACACATGCATGTATACATTCCAGAGGAGTTTGTCCCACAAATTTTGAATATGGATGACCCTGGGCAGAAATTGTATGAGGATTTTGTGTAAGGGAGAATAAATGGAGGTCTCAGCCTCTGGGCACCAGTGAAAAAAGAGAACAACAAGATGTTTATGTTTGGCAACAAGGAATCTGCACTGAAGATCAGAAACACCATGGTGGATTTAAAGGAGAGGAAAGATCTTTTTGGCAGGTTGATGGTCCTAGCAAGATCTAACCAGGAAATCAACCAAAAGCATGATATAGGAGACTATGAATTCACTTTGACCCCAAGGGCACTCTTTTCCCCTTATGGAGCAATGTTACCATGTACTGACAAGTCCAAGTTGATCCATGCGCTGGAAAAGCTGACAAGTGCAGATAGCTCACATCCAGTACCATCACAGTACCATCAATTCTGGATTCCACCTGGACTTTCCTGCAACTACAGAATCTCTGGGTGCAATCCATACAGAAGATAGTCATTCAAGTTGCAAGATTGCTCTGGTGGATGGTATGGTAGTTGACCAGAAGCTAACTAAGAAGCCAGCAACATTGGTGACAGTAAAATACCTCATTGAATGGTTCAATGACCAACTCTTGCATCTGACAAGAGATTTTGATGAGATGATTCTGGTATTTGACACCTACAGGACTGATTCCCTAAAGAGTGCCACAAGGGCAAAAAGAAAACAGGGAAAGGATCCAATCCAGTATCAAGTCAAAAATGATACAAGCATCAAAAACATCTCAATGAGTCCCTTCCTTTCTCATGACCAAACAAAGGCTGACCTTTCTGTATATCTTGCTACCAAAACCCTCAAATGCAACAAAGACTCACCCAAACTAGTAATTGTTTCTGCCTCAGTATGTACTAAAAACAATTGTCCATTACATTTTAAAGACAACAACCATGAAGAACCAGGCACATTGTTGATCCACCAAGCAGTGTTGGTATCTCAGAGAAAACCACCTGACACACAGCTGACATTCTTCTCTCCAGACACAGATGTATTGGTATTAGTTATACAGTCTAGGGTTTGTCCGCAGAGAACTATCGGCAGGGGGAAGTTTCCTCCACCCTAATCCCTCACCCAAACATGTATCAATTAGTCCCCGAATGCAAGTGGTGTCAGTATCAATTAGCAGGTGGTCCACTCATCTTTAAACTTTTTTTTAAATTGTGAAATATACTAACTAAATCGTTTTTGGAAGTATTCTCCTAGCCATAAGAACTATTCTCATCTTTATTTCATCAATGTGTGACGACTATGAGGAAAGATATTAAAGCTTTGTATTTGTGATGTGACTGTGAGTGGGTGGATTCTTATACAAGGGAGAGAGAGACACATGGTTTTGGTTAGGTGTGACAGTGCACTCGGCCATGGTGCTGTAATGGCCTGTTATACATAATATACATTTGCCGAATGGTATTACATAATCGGCTCGTCAGAGCCGGAAAATATCGGTTGGAACCTACAGTGTATAGCAAATAATTAGTAAATAGTAAATAGTAAATACATTCATTTAGTTGGCATTTGGGGTTTTGGAAGTAAAGCCAATATGGACATATCTTGGTGTGGAAAGAGCAAAGGCTTTGTCAGTGTTCCATGCTTTCACAGGTTCAGACAGTGCAGGAGGTTCTTTTGGATTTGGAAAGCAATCTGGCTGCATATATCTCAATGCTGATACAGACATCCTCAAGGTCATGGAGAAGCTTTTACATGCCAGTGAAGTGACTGAAGTGTTGATGTCTAAATATGCTCAATTTGTATGTGCCACTTACTGCCCAAAGGGGAGTCAGATCACAAGCATCCTGGAACTGCGATGGCACCTTTTCTGCAAGCATATGGCAGAAAGTGACAAACTTCCACCTACACTTGGTGCTCTTAAGCAGCATGTCCTTAGAGTCCTCATCCAGGCAAGAGTGTGGGGCCAGGCTTGCAGTGCTCAGCAGGAATGCTTAGATCTGCTAAATAATTAATGGGTACTACAAGGATGAAGATGAGCAGGTGAAACCTGTCCCAACCAAGGTCCCCCAGCCCCAGAGGCTATTGAATAATTCAGGGTCATTCTCCGAAATATTTTGGGGTCAGTAGTTGAGCGAGAAATTAATCAACACAACACACAGAGATGTATGTCTCGAGCCAGAACCGAACCAGTTAAAAGAGAGCACGGCTGTAATCAATTTTATTCCTTATATGCTAGACAGATTACAACCATGGACACAGGGCCTGGGCTGATTGGCTTATCCTGGCAGGACCAATTAATTACCAGGTTAGATAAGGGACCCAATCAGCCACAGGATAACAATGAACATAAAAGATGAATTTGAGGATCAAAGTGACCACTGCCACACCTGACCAATCCTTCGTGTTGTGACCAGGTCACATGGTTATCTCCCCTCCCCTCTCCCTCCCGCTCTTAATCAATACCCTGTCCACTGTATGTGGCGGAAAGAAAGTTAGTTAGCCTCTGAGTCGGTAGGGGGTGTGGCAGATGTATGTCTGAATGAGACTAAATAAACAAAAGATCCTCTAACTTTGTGTCTGGATTTTACACTATCACTGAGCTGGTCAGATGCCAATGTAAGTTCTTGAGGCAGATGTTCATGTAAAGCAATGGAACTATCATGCACAGACCTCTGTCAATGCAGCATTGACAGCCAAAATGATGAGTCTCAGGACATATACTATCAGATGATAGTGATGAGGGGGATGGGGATGAGGCTATTTAAAATCCAGCAGAAATGAAAAGGCAGACTATAATATATGCATGGATACCTAGTAGGTGGTCTTATTTGTATGTTTTTCTGTAATATTTAACGTTAATGTTCCTTGAGAACAGTGCTAATATAACTTTATCATAATTTTGAGAAATTACGGTACTTTTACTTTTTATGAGTAATCCTTACTTGTTGACCCCACTTGACCTTTATATCTTACAACATGTAAATGTATAATTCAGTCCACTATGCCAGTGCATTATAAAGTCCAAATTTCATGAAAATATTAGCTCTGTACCCGGATTTATAATTTTTTATTGATCAAAAATACTATTTTTCACTTTTTTTTACAAAAACATTGATAATTCACAAAATAAGCTTTGGTGCAAGTCACATCATCTATTTTAAGAATGCTGACGTTCTGTAGTTTCCAAAAATGTATAGTTTTGCTAGTCTCCAAATGATTTACATTTTTTTATCAATTAAAACCATATTTTTCACTTTTTTTACAAAAACATCAATAATTTGCATAAAAAAGCTCCGGCGCAAATGGCATCATCCATTTTTGGATTGTTGACATTTTGACATTTCCAAGTGACATAGTTTTGCAAATCTCAAAAAAAAGCCAATGAAAGTACATAGTGAACCTGACTACATCTGCGAGTTGTCCTTACACGACCAGTTATTTACAGTAAGGCAGAGTATTACCATCAGGGTATACGTATAGTGTGAAGTATCAATATCATTCATACACTGTGAATCTCAGAATATGGGCATCGTCTGGGAGAAGTACATATATTCCCAACATCCATGTATGGACGTCCATAACAGGCGTGAAATATTCACGGCTATCCACCGATGCAGCTATTACATAATTATATCTAATAGCCCGATGGAGGTTTCAAATCGTTGGTAAAGTAGCTCAATATATTATATTGAGCTACTTTACCAACGATTGCAAATAGGTACAGATAGTTGCCCAATAAGCATATGAGATTAGGAAAGTCGAATAAATATGTTGGGGTATTTAATACAATTTAAATTATGTAAAAGGCTTAAATAGTTTTTGAGTAATGATCATAAGTATTCGGACATAATTGTAGACATTATTTCGGCAAATATTGCATCCTATAGAGTATATATTTTATAGCTACTTTACCAACGGTTGCAAATAGAGGTACAAATAATAGTTCAACAAGCATATGATGTTAGGACAGTCGAGTAAATATGTTGGGTTATTTAATACAATTTAAGTTGTATTGTTATGATTGTATTGTTAGATTGACGGCCGCCATGTCGGCAAATTGAAGTTTAAGTCACCAACATATCGGCCAACTTATCGGCCAACAAAGTTCATTATGCGATAAGTGGAAGATTTAAACTGGAGAAAGCAATGTCAGCAATGACAGCCGATATATACGGAAATTTACCGATGTTTTTTAGAATTCATTATGTGTGCCAAAAAAATCAGCCGATAAATGTAAAAGTCAGACCTTACGGACCTTTTTAAATGTCGCTATAGTAAGTCTATGGAGGTTACCCAACATTTTTTCCAATAAATTGGTGGTTTTGTGCCGCTTTCCACTATTAATATCAAGCACGCCAAGAACCACCAAAGGTCCTCAGAAAAGCAAGTCAGGGTCCTATATGCTGCTGACGACCTGCTTTGGTGCCCTGTACTGGCCACAAAAGAAATGTCGGCAGCCGACCTCGGATAAGCACGCCACTTTCTTACTCTTTATTAGTACACAGAGACCAATGCCAATATCTTTCATCAAGAAGTTGTGGAACTTGGCCCTAGCCGCTGAATTTGGCTATATCATTACACTCATTAAGAAAGGCTGCCGCCACTCAGGTGTATGCACAGGAGTAGTAGTGAAACAATAGCAAAACGGACCAAAATGAGCAGGAATGAGAAAATGACGTTTCAAGATGGCTGCCAGTGGCTACTGGAGGATTTTGGTGCTGGTGTCATTTCAGATTGGTCTGTGGTGGGGGGAGGAGGTGTGTGGGGAGGAGAATGGTGGGGAGGAGAATGATGGGGAGGAGAATGGTGGGGAGGAGAATGGGGGAGAGGAGAATGGTGGGGAGGCGAATGGTTGGGAGGAGAATGGTGGGGAGGAGAATGGGAGAATGGGAGAGAGAATGGGAGAGAGCGGCATGGAGCGAAGGAGAGAGCGAGGAGAGAGACTGGTGGTGGGTGTGATAGGAGTTTGGTGTATGAGTGTGAGTTGAGTCATTCGGTTGTAGGTTGTCGAGGAGGTAGGACGCAGGGAGAGAGACAGGTGTAGAGAGCGAGAGAGAGCGAGAGATAATGCGATGTATTTATTTGAATAAAGTATGACATGAAATTATGTTGCGATTACGGTGAGCACTGTTATACTAATTCTTTGGTTGGTGAGGTATAAGTAGCCTCGTGAGTTTTATTGTCTATTGTTTAATGGATAGTTGACAGGACAATACGGTTTGGTAAGTGTTTTTGTATCTTGTAATCCATTGAAGTATGAAGCATTCGCTCACCACTTTAATCTGTGCCTGAACAGGTGAAGTTGGTGAGTCTTGAGACTGTTATAGACGGGTTTAGCATATCATATCATATTATATTGTTTATTCTTTTTAGCTGTAATAGCGTTGTAAGGTCTATAGTTTCAGGGCAAAGTCTGTGTTCCAATGTGTGACACCCTCCCCTTTTATTTAGTAAATGAAACTACCCATTTTAAAGATCTAGATTTTAGTTATGGACTGCCTTTTCTTATGAATTTGACGATGGAAAGACAATAATTTTGTTTATGCCAATACAAAGCATAAACTAGTATAGCCTATTATTAGGGTTTATGAAATCATGATTAGGCATTTATACTTATTGCTCATTAATGTTCTATGATCGATATATATATAATACTAGGTGTTAAAGGTTCATATGTCTATGCCATTCACTCTCTACATTCATTCTGCCACATTAATGATGAATACATATTTTAGCATATATAATCAAACAAAATATCTTGCTATAAATCCAAGCATAATTCGATTCTGTTGCCTCAAAATCTTAAAATCTTAGTTTTGTGTGTCAAACCAGCTGGGTATGGGTTCTTGGGCCCACCTAGAGCCCAAGAAGCCAGAGGCTTTCCCCTTAAATATATTCTAAGCATTTGATTCATATAAAAAAAGGATATTCCTGAAGTCAAAGCAATATGTCTATACTTAGGACTAAGTCATAATATTCAAAGATGGTAAAATGAAAGATAGTAAGGAAAAGTACTGAGATAATTGCTTAGATGAGATATCTATGAATCTTGAATCTTGAATCTTGAATCTTGAATTTCCTTAATATCAGAGGCAATTTTGTCTTTCCGTAGCCTACATTCACAGACTTACTGGCTCAATGTAATGTTTCTTCCCCTTATTACAATACATCCAGGTTTTAGTCCTGTATTCTTCTGTAAGAACATAGAAAAGAACAGAGCTAAAGATTGTTCACTTACCCACCAGTGTATTTGAAAAGTAAGGGAATTTCATAATTAGACAAAAACGTATTTTTCATTAAATTAGCCTTCCTTCTTTAACCATGAGATTACCATGAGAGACCATGAGTATTAAATACTGGTTTTCGTCAGTGTTTTTAGTATTTTATTTAAGTCTGATATGTTTCCCATCAAATTATATCAGAATATGGTTAAATCAGATCCATAACTAACTAGAATATGACAAAACAGCAGAATTGGACATGGTGGCGATGTAAAGACAAAAAAAAAGGGGTATCAAATGTGAGAGGCTCTCACATGAAGGATATCTCATATATCACATGGCAAAATTCACCCTTTATGTCTCATGATGGATAGATTGGGATGTACTAACGGCAATTTTTCTAGAACTAATGTGAAAATTTCATCCTCTTGGAGGGCGGGGTGATCCCATTTTGTGAGAATGGGTCATATATATATGATATATATTATATATATATATATAAAGTATATAAAGTATGGTGCTAAATTCTGTTTGCTTGTTGATAGGAAAAGCCGAAACAACTTCTTTACTGCCGGCATTGCGAGAAGGTTTTAACGAGGAGGTTCAATTGCTCTTGCCACGACGCCATTTGCAAACACCAAAGCCCTGCGGCATTTGTCAGCGCGTGCCTGTATCGAGAGAGGATGCGATTGCTCACGAGGCTTCTCACGGACGGAGTTACAGGTGCCGATCATGTGAGGAGTGATTCGATTTGAGGCGTGCTCTTTATTTACATTGAGGTAAGCTTCACGGACGGGGAGACAGCCTTCAAGCAGAGCCTTGGGATCCCGAAAACCGCCCATTTGACGACGAGACTATGGAAGAAGTAGTCAATGTGAATAGAGGTCATGTTTTGTGAAATCACACCAGAGGGGATCTGTTGGTCACGTTTAACTTTCCTGTGAGCGATTTGACACCTGCCGTGTTCGAAGAGCACGTGGAAAGAATGTCCAATGAGCTGGAACAGACTTTCAAAATTGATGTGTCATTGGGAATCTTATTGAGACACAGTGAAACGGAGGAATATTGGTATTTTGTTCCCTATTTGAACGCCTCGTTTTTTGACGAGCCTATGTACATTTCGAAGCGAAATGACTTTGCCAAGTTGATGCAGCGACTAGCCGAGTTGGACGTTAAACAGTCCATTTGGCAGATGAGACCTAATTCCAAATGGAGACCTGTTATGGTGTGGAATGTGAACTACTTTGTTACGTTGACCAATTGGCCGTTGGGAAGAGGGCTTTGTCCGAATTACCTTAGGAATAGAAAGAGCGTTATTGCTTTGGATATGAAACCCGACTCAAGACATTTGATTAGAGACAAACTGTGTTCCTTCAGAGCTTTGGCTTTGCACATGGGCGCCGACCTGGAAAGTATGGATACGTACGCGGAAATGTTGTATCCCAACTGGCGTCAGTACAATGAAACCAAGTTGAATGTGGCACTGCCACTAGAGCCTGTTGACTACAAGGGCTTGCTGATAGAGGCGTTTCCTGATTTTGAGCTGTGTTTTAGCGTGTGTTTTCAGGTGTACGATTTACAACCAAACGAGGCTGTGATCGTGAGGTATTTATCCCATAAAAAGTTCAACTGTGTGCTGTATTTGAACCTTCATGAGGATCACCTGAGGTACATTTCCGATTTCAAAAGCTTTGCCAAAAAGTTTGAGTGTGAAACATGTCAGCGGATATTTACTCTGAAAAGCAACTTGACACAGCATCACTTGTATTGTTTGGCCCAAACCAAATTGCAGCTTTGCGGCGGAGTGTACTCGCCGGCCAAGACCATTTTTGAATAGCTGGAAGATGTCGGAATTAGCACGGAGAAGATTACGCTTGGGTGGTTTGCGACCTTCGACTTTGAATCGATATTGGCCCGTACACATGAACAGAATTCCGAGAAGCTAGTTTGGGAGCAAAATCACAAGGCCATTTCTGTGAGCGTGTGCTCAAACATCGAGGGCTACACAGAGCCGGTGTGTTTTGTAGAGGAGGACATGGACAAGCTGCCGGATGCTATGTTTAAGCACTTGCACGAAATGCAAGACAAATCGTATGCTTTGGCTCGAGAAAGATGGAAAGAGGTGAGTTTGGCACTAGAGGCCAAGCTGGAAATTTGGCAAGATGACGCCGGGCAGCAGCAGCAGCAACAGCAGTAGCGGGAGGCAGATGAGCCAGATCTGGACACTGGAGATGACTACGGAGAGCTAGAAGAAGCTGCATTTATGGAAAACGGGCAGGAAAACCGGTCAAAGAAAATCATGTACAAATACCTTGTGAGGTTGAAAGAAAAATTTGAGGATTACATGAAGGTTTTGCCTGTGTTTGCGTTCAATTCATAGAATAATTCAACATTAATTTGGTGAAGGAGCTGTAGTACATGAAGTATGGCGATAGAAAGAATTTCGAGGCCAAGCGAAATAACAGCTATCTGGTTGTGCAGAACGAGCGCCTTAGATTCATGGACATTGCCAATTTTCTCGCCCCTGGCTGTTCGTATGCTCAGTTTCTGGCTGCCTACGGCGTCGACAGGGACCTTTCAAAGAAATTCTTTCCCTACGAGCACCTGACGTGTGCTGAGAAATTGAACGATACCGAGCTGCCCCCTCACGAAGCCTTTTATTCGAGCCTGAAAAAGTCGAACATCAGCAAAGAGGAATACGTGGAAATGCAGCAAGTGTGGAAAGACAGGGGCATGAAGACACTGCGCGACTATCTGGTGTACTACAACGATACGTTGCCTTTTTGTCTTGCCACCGAGAAGCTACAGCAATTTTACCACAGCAAAGGAATCGACGTTTTTAAAACGTCAATCAGTTGCCCCAGTTGCTGCACAATGCAGGCAACAAGCACGGTAGTTTCTTTTGCAAGATTCCGCCAGAGCACAGAGACCTGTATGCAGTGATCGACATAAAATATCATTGGAGGTCCGTCAATAATTTTCAACCGAAGGCAGATCGCTGGCCAAACCAAGACATGCCTACAGGGTCTCTCGCCAAGAGAGGGAGTATGGTTTCAAGCCGGAGAAGATACAGAGGCAGTTACTGATGTATGTGTGGATGGATTGGCTAAATTTCCAAGATTTGTCTTTGGAAATTAAGCACATGTGCAATTACGGCAAGGAAGTCAGAATCAGGGCCTTATCGGTGGATGGCATTTCGAAGAAAATGGAGAAGGGCAAGACATTGGTCGTCGAGGTGGCGGGATGCTACTTTCACAGGCATTCCTGGATGAAGGGGAAAATGGACGAGAAAGAAAGAGTCTAAAGGTTGAAACAAACGGAAGTTCGCGAGGCGCTGTTACAAGACTGGGGCTACCAGGTGGGAAACTACTGGGAGTGTTTGATTCGTCGGGAAATGCGATGCAACAAGACCTTTGAGGCGTTAACGAAAAGCTACCTTCCTTTGATCTATTGGAGGCACTGCAGGAAAGTGAGCGAGGAGGAGATTTTAAAGGCTGTGTGAGCCGAGGAAATCTTCAGCCTGGTCGAAGTGGACATCGAAATAGAACAGTCAGGGGAGGCAAAGAGGTACTTTGAAGAGATGTGTCACGTGTTTTGCACCACCGAGGTCCCTTTCAAGGTGATCGGCGAGCAAATGTAGGAACACTGTGAGCGCTTTAATATTTCAAAGAAACCTTGGAGGCTGTTGGTTTCGGGCACGCAGGCCAAGCGCCTATTGCTTGCCACTCGCTTGCTCAAGTGGTACTTGGACACGGGCTTGAAAGTGACGCATATTTACCAAGTGGTGGAGTTCTGCAAGGTGACGGAGGCTCGATTGAAGGGAGACAGTGACCCTTCTCAGGCCATAGTGGCAGATACTATGAAGCTTTTGGGGAACAGTGCCTATGGGGGCCTGATTCAGAATAAACAGAAGCATAAGTTGTTTATTTATTCCAACGACAAGAACAAGGTGATGATAAAAGTGAACAGTCCTTTGTACCGGAAAATGAGTGAACTGGGCCAGCACTACTTTGAGGTGGAACTGGCAAAGCGCAAGATCGTATTGGACCTGCCCATATACTTGGGTTTCTTCATCTTGCAGTATGTCAAGAAAAGAATGTTGGAATTCTGCTACGAGTGCATCGATCGCTACGTAGGGAGAGAGGCGTTTGCGATGACCGAGATGGATACCGACGTGCTGTACTTTTCGATAGGCACATCCGCAGCTGAAGGAACAGTTTCTTAGTGAAATTTGCAATCGCTGCTCGGATGATTTGGGCCCCGTGTGGTTTCCGCGAGAGTGCTGTGAGCAGCACACGAAAAGAGACAAGAGAAAACCGGGTGCCTTTAAACTGGAGGCTGAGGGAGAGGAGAGGAGTTTTATCGAGTAAAACATACATTTTGAAGAGTGGCGAGAAATTCAAATTCAGCTCAAAAGGCATTAGCAAAAGAGCGTTAGAGAATGTGTTCAACCTTTACGCCTCTGTGCTGAAAACTCAGGAATCCCGCTGTGCAGTGAATCGAGGATTGAGAGCTAGGAATAACACAATCAACACATACACGCAAGTGCGCGCTGGATTTGCCTATTCATACTGGAAGTGCAAAGTGTTGTCGGACGGAGTGACAACGCGATGTTTGGAGGATTTTGTGTTCAGTCCTTGGAGCCGGTCAGACGTTTGCTGGTTTGACAAAGGGGATCCCCTCATGTTGGAATACCCGTGTACTTTACAGTGGGAAGAGAACATGTTTTCGAATGTGGAGCATATGTATTCCTATGTGCTTTGCGACGAGCAAAGATACGAAGAGATCCTGTATTATTGCACCGAGGCGGAGGACTGTCGAAGGGCGTTGATTGGTCTGAAGGTGAAAAGCAAGTGGTATGAGGAAATGAGCAAAGTAATGTGAGACATTTATTTGCCTACTGAAACTGAAGACGAACAGTGAGAGCATTTCTTACTGTACTGTACTGTTGGTTAAACGAGTGAACATGGTCATGCGGGTTCAATAAAAAGATTGCTCGCTTCGTCGACTCGAAACACCACATGAGCAACAACCGTTTGGGTTCGCTGTGGGAGGCTATAAGAAAAGACCACAGTCACCTGCTGAAAATAGATTTACCGAGAGAAGGAGAAGATGAAGATGTAGAAGTAGCTGAGGCGAGGTCCGACGACGATCTGTGTGAGCGAGTCTACGGGCTGCGGAAAGTCCTTTTTTGTGAAAAGGCTTTTGAAGAACAGATCGTCCATGTTTAGCGAGCCTCCGCTGAAAGTGCTTTACATTTTACGGCATTTGGCAAGTGGGATTTAACGACATGCTGAATGTCGAATTTGTGCAGGGACTGCCCAATGATCTGATGAGCTATGCTGAAAACTCAAACCCCGCTGTTTGGGTGATAGATGATTTGATGCACGAGGTTGTGAACAACAAGGAAGCGGAGCAATTGTTTACTCAAGGGAGCCACCACAAAAACCTTACTGTGATTTACTTAAGCCAAAATATATTCTGTCAAGGCAAGTCAAGCAGAACCATCAATCTGAACACGCATTACAACGTTCTGTTCAAAAACCCTAGGGACGTGTTACAGATATCTTGCCTGGATTCTCAAACGGGCATGAACGGCCTGTTACGCAAGGCTTACAAAGACGCCACAAGCCGTCCGTGGGGGTATATAATCGTGGACCTGTCTCCCCGGAATCATTCAGAGTTGAAACTTTGGACGGACGTGTTTCCAGAGGAAAAGCCTGTGGTTTACATTGCTTGAATGGAAAAGAAGAAGACATGGCAGCAGTGCGTCATTACTGCTTTCCTTCATTCGCCGACTACGAATATCGCCTGGCTAGCTATAGCAGGAGTTGGATTAAGTCTTACCCGAGCAATTGTTACATTGTGCATCATTGCATCATTGCATCAGCAGGCTACCGCTGATGCAATGATGCAATGATGCAATGATGAGTAGCCTATCTAGAGAAGGAGCCTATTTGACTTTGTTTCTGTTGACTACGAGCAAAGGTCAAGCCGAGGCGCTACTTTCCACAGCTACTAGGGAGCAAGTGAAAACCTTGAGTGAAATTGCATGGAACTTGTTGCATTTGCCTTTGGATCCTTAGGCTGCAAAGGCGGTGGAAACGAACATGAGTAGTATAAAGCTAAGAGGCGAATTGATCGGAAAATAAGAATCAGATTATCAACACATTACACCCTGTAAAAGAACAGCTTTTAAGCCTTACAGTATGAGGAAATTGGTACTCATCCCGTACGAACTTTACGAAGCCAATCAAAAGGGTGCGTTACCAGCACCAGCACCAGCGCCAGCACCAGCACCATCTTCACCAGAACCGGGCCTTCCTTCTCCTGTGGCTGAATCTGCTGCTGAAAAGTCGCCTTCTCCTTCTCAGCCTCCTCCTTCTCCTGCTGTCACTGATACACCTGCTGTCGCTGATACTCCTATCGGTATTTTCTCGTCGCCGTGGACGTTTTCAGTCGCTACGGCTATACCCACGCCTTGAAAGCGCTGAAGGGAGTGGAAATGGTTTCAGCGCTGGAAATGGTATTCAGAGACGACAAGCCCAAAGTGTTTCGATCGGCCGGCGGCGGCAAATTCAACAAGTGGGTGCGCGACTATCTGAAAGAGGAAGGCGTGAAACAGGTGATCACATGGAACAAGGCCCAGGCTGCCCTGGCCGAGAGATTCATAGTCAGAATCAAGTAC
This sequence comes from Sthenelais limicola, assembly GCA_942159475.1. Lineage (NCBI taxonomy): Eukaryota > Metazoa > Annelida > Polychaeta > Phyllodocida > Sigalionidae > Sthenelais > Sthenelais limicola. The sequence goes on along the minus strand of OW804096.1, from coordinate 105,019,753 downwards.
AAATTGAGAAAACATATATACTGCAAGCAAACCGACCGTTGGATTGATGTGCTGCCTAAATTCACCAAAGCTTACAATCGGTCCATACACCGTAGCATCAGGCGCACTCCGCAAGAGGCTTTGTGGGACGTGCAGTATGCTCCTTAAAAGGAGGGGAGACCGAAAAGAAGCAAATACGCATTCAGGAGTACACGCTGAAAGATTGGCACAGTCAGTTGATAGACGGGCATTTTTCCTAGCACGAGTTGCAGAAAGTCTGAGTCAACGAAAACACAGTCTACAAAGTGGAGAAAATGGTCAAAAAGCAACAGCGCAAAGGCAAAGACGGGTACATTGTCAAGTGGCTTGGTTGGAATTCCGACCATAACAGTTGGATTTCAGCAAAGGAGCTGAAAAACATTGGAAACACATGAAAAGATGTATTTGTTTCTGTCTTCGAACGACTCGAAAAACCAGGTGCCAGGCAACTTCTTGGTGCTCAAGCTGAGGAGCCCGACCAATTTCGAAGAAAAGAGCTGGGAGTGCGCGCTGATGGAACTGTACATAAAAGGAGTAGACAATCTAGAAGAAGATCTGTTCGTTCACTGCAGCCTCTTGGAATACAGCTCATTGTTGCAGGATCGCTTTATATTAGGAACTTGCTCAAAATCATCAGGTCACCGGGGGAAATAACACTGCCCTTTTACATGCCTGTAAAGCCAGAAAGCACTTGCGATAAGATTCGGATATATATAAAAACAGCCAGCAGAGCACCTCCGAGCTCAGTCGCGACAGAGGAAGTATGGTGCACACTGGAATTTAAGGTGCGAGAATGAGCTTTGTGTTGTATGTTCCCGACAAAGGAAAGTGGGAAAACACTGGCAAAACGAAAAGGAGTAGGTCCTATTGTAGAGGCCAAGGCTGCTTTGTTAGATGAAAAGAAAAAAATGAAGCCCCATTCTTCCAGGGGAAAAAGACGAGTTAACAAGTCAAAGAAAAAGCTGCAAACGGGGCATAAGAGGGGCGTGCAGAAAAGAAGAAAAAAAAGGAAAAAGAGCAAGAAAATGCCATCAGGCAAAAGAAAGTTCAGGCGATAGGAAGGAAAAAAAGAGCAAGTTACTATGTCTATGTCAATGTTTGTGTTGAACAATGCCGACGAGGGTATGACCAAACGCTTGGATATTTTCAATTTACCTCCGGTAGACACGTCGGTCAGAGAAGTGGACATTGTGGAATTCAAGCCTACAAGCGCTATAACAGACGAGGCACCCATCACCTTTTCCATCCCTAACAACTTGGGCGACTCAATAGATTTGCTAAATATCACATGTAGAACAAACCCCATCATAACCGCATTACCCATAAGCATGTGTTATCAGTTACTTGCTTTCACCGGTGTGTTCTTTCTCGGGTCAACTACCTACTAGTATCACACCACCTGCATAGTGTATCTATTGCAGCAGACCCTGATTTATTTTATGATTTATAATTTATTTCACAGATCCCAGTCCCAGTCCAGGAAAGCGTACCAGAAGCTGAGCCCCAACCTGAGCCAGAACCCGAGCCAGAACCCGTGCCAGAACCTGCAAAACCCAAAGCCGACACCAAAACCACCACCACAGCTCCCACCACAGCAGCGCTCACCACAGCAACCACCACCACCACAGCAACCCCTCAACAATATGGAAACAATCCAGACGAGGATGAAAGTCATCGCGGACGAGACGTCATTCGCCCCAACAGTAAAAGTGAAAATACAGATTCGTCAGAAGACAAGGTGGAACCGGCATGGTCGACAGTCACCCACTGGACAGTCGACATAACAGCAGACTTCCAGGACCACATAAAGACGGAGGATTCGGCGACGGACGGTCCTCACTCCTTCCGTATCCGAGTGATCCAGACCCTGGAGCCTTACTGAAGATCAATGTGCGGTCAATGTCTCAGGGACCGCAGGCAAGAACAATGGCTTTTTGGATAAGGCACACAAATTGGTAAGCTGCTTTTTTTTTATTTATTTTATTTATTTTATTTCCAGGACAAAAAATTATTCCCAGGACGCTTCTTGCGAAATAACACCAGTACGTACGACCCCGAAATTGCTGCCAGACCTCGACCATGCCCACCACCCTGTTTACTTAATGATGGAGCGTCCCACAGAGAAACTTTTCAAGATACTTATGACGATGTCACGGAGGAGGGAAATGGGGACTAGCTGGGAAGTCCCAGCTCCTTCTTTATCAGCTTCCCGACCTTCGCCCACTGCCTCCACCTCCTTCATAGAAACTACAGCAACTAGTCCCCAGCTCCCAACCCCAAAAACCTCCATCGCAGGATTTTTAGGAGTCGCGGAAACAAAAGTTTAAATTGACCCCTCCACAATAATGCAATAACAATCTCTTTTTCAATTCTTTTTATTTCCTCCTCCTCCCCCCTTTTTCCTCATCCGTGACATTGTCATAATCATAGTCATTCATGTTTATTCCAAATTACTACCAGCCTTCTGGATTTTCCTTCGTTTCCAAATTACCTCAAACTTTACCGTCTACCTCTTCCTTCAGAGCCATATATATATTTCTAATATTTTTACGCGCCGGTCTTATGTATTATATACTTATTATATTATTATTATACAACCCACTGGTATATAGTGTCTAGCCTCTGGAATATATTGTTATTGAGCCATGTATATATCATTTTATACAATATATTTTTACGCGGCAGTCTTATGTATTCCTTATGTATTTCTTATGTAGGCTATTCAGCCTCTGGATTGTTATTGTGCCGTATACCGTCTTATCTGGGCTATTCCAGACTCATATATTTTTTGATTCTTTTAAGTTTCCAAGTTTCCAAGACCTCTGGATTGATTAAACGACTGTGCTGCTGAAGTCAGGGGCGACTGTATATATTTATTATATTATAAGTGGAAGTCTCCATTATATTCCAATATAGTTCTTACACTATAGTAAAAAAACTACCAGCAAAAAGTTATTTTGTATATATTTGCTGCTGCCTTCTGTCAGCTACATACAGCTTCTGACAGCCAAATGCACTTCAATAAAAAGTGTTCTTATAGTTATGTGTAGGTGAACCATCACCGAGTATATTGGATACGTCGCCAGGCAACGCCCACTCGGCCATGCCCCCTTCCTCGCACGCCCAGCAACGGTGCGACGTCATAATGTCCAGCCTTCCATGCCCAAAACATTAATGTTCCTTCCCCTCACTTGCTCTCCTTCACCCATACTGACTGCACGTACCTGGAAAAAATTTTCTTTACTTATGATGTATTTATGTATTGTTATATGGTGAAATAAACTACCATTTATTGGTGGTCAAGGCCATCCCTTCTTCACTGTCATCTTTATTATATAGTTGCCACCTGCAGAGGACTCCAGATATATATTATATATCCTAATTGTCAATTGTCCATTGTCTTTTTTCATGCAAGCATTTTAATTTCCTCGGGGATGGAAAGTTCACTGAAATAGTCCATATCGCGGATTTCAGTCCATCTTCTTTTAAGCATGTTTTCTACCACAGTCGTAATCTCTTCTCCTCCTTCCCCCAAGTCGTAGTACTGAGCCATTCTTCGCACAAGATCCATCAAGTCACTTGAGTCAATGGAAAAATAAGCAGTGCAAACACCCACTTTGGACACTGTACCCGAAAAAGTTCCAATGCAACCTCCTTCGTGAGCGAGCTGCGCCTCTGCATCTTGAATGCAACCTGTGCAATTACTACGTCATATCTCGTCATAGCCTTTCTTTAAAACAATACCATACATTGTTTCGGCCAACTCCTCATAATTAGGGCAAGGGATCTTCTCGCTCTTAATCTCAACACGAACGTCAGGGCAGTAAGCAGTAACCGGCTACAAATTCCTCAGAGGATTTGATGCAGTTCTTCCTCGTCAAAAATTTGGTTTCATTCTCAGAAACAACCCTATCAGCATTTTAGCCAATCCATGTAAATAGCTCAATCGTTTTCACGGGTAAATTGTCTTTCTTTGGTGGTACCCAGTCGTCCAAGTTGGCGTCACTATGTTTGCTGCTCGATTTGCACGAGGCTGCAAAAGCAGGCAATGAGGCGATAAGCTCCTTTGACTCTTCCAATGTAAAGTTAAACCACGACCAGGGGTAGTATCCACTTCCTTCTTCATTCCTTTTGCTAATGGTAATATAGTCACGTCCATTAAACGATTTGCATACAGCCGTCCAACCGTCGGGGCTGCACTGTACCTGCACACCGGTAATCCCATTCTTCATCGCTCGAGCAACAAGCTCCAGCGCTGACAAAGTCATGAAGAGATGTCGCACAAGGCCATCCGTTTTGGTACTGGAAAGTTTAGCGATACTGAAACATCAAGGCTGAAGCGGAGCTGCTAGTAAAGGTATCCATGTTGTTCCTTCAAAGGCAGGCTAACAAGTGATGACTAAACCAAATTACAAACGTACTTATAGCAAACAGTCCAGTAGATCAGTCCAACTTATTGAGATTAATCCAGCCTTCAGCTCTTCCAACCTCTCTGTGTCAGAACGCGACTCAGTCTGACTTAACCAGGCTCTCAGTAGCTGCTCTGCGTTTGAAGAGGCATTTATCCGCTCTCTCATGCGATCTTCTATACTCTCAATCTGACTATATCTTAAACCCAATGTCATCCCCAAACGGCACCAACATCCAGCAAGTCTAGTCGACAGCCTTTCTAAAATCACAAAGGTTAATCCGTCTGCGCTCCTAAATTCCTGCTCCAGCATTTCGCTCAAGTCCATATGCTCACAATCACGTAAAGCTCGGTAAAGCAGGCAGTAGGCATCAAAATCAGAGTCACTCAAAGCTCATAAGCAAAGGTCCCTCTGTGAAAAATGTCAAAAATCCACTGCAACAATACAGTTGAGGGGCTAGCAACATCCAATCCCGATCCAATTGCCTAAACACCTTCTCAAACTTTGCCACAGGGCTTTCAACAATAGCATGGTCGCACATTTTTTTGTCTGGTGCTCCTTCTAAAACATTAGTCGCTTTCTACTCAGTCCAAAACAGCATTTACAGCGCATACAGCGATCCGATACAGCGATCTGAACTGCTAAACACATGTTCGACTCCTAAAATGTTGCAACACGAAAAGGCGCTCAGCGAAAACGTAAATTTACTTCTAGGAATGTTTGCACCACACAAACATTTCAGCCAGTTCTCCTTTTTCCATATGTCATTAAGCCAGTTCACATAGGATAATCGTAACGTGAAAAAGGCGTTCTCTAAATACTCCGCCAGGAATGTGTGGCAGCACTGGAGACCTGTCTGGTCGAAATAGGGCCAGACGCACAGGGGTAACTTGGCAGATGCATAAAGTCGCTTGTCTTTTTTCAAATAGAAAAATCCCCTATAAACAACTTCCTCAAGGGAAAATTCCATACATACGCCCACGGAATGGCAGAGAAAAGAGGCAGACGTTGGGACCTGGATGACCTCATGACAGAACTGGAGAACACCTCTAAGACCACAGACAGCAACAGTAAGTGTGAAAATATCCTTCAAACCATTGAGAGACGTCTGACAAAGATAGAGAAGAAACTGAATAATATTGAACTTCATTTTGGCCTTATTACAAGAAGAGAAAGAACTGTTCCATCTGTTATTGAACCTTTCAAATTTGCAAGTCCAGTAAAAGAAGAAATAAGCTCAGATGAATATGCAAGGCGCATGAGAACTGTGAGATCAGAAATGAGAATAGAAGATAAATTGCCATCATCAGATGAGGAAAACTAATCATAAAGAAAGGTCTCCTGTATAACAAGGAAATCAGAATTGATAATAGAGACTGTATATTTGATCAATACAATCGAAATTCAACATGGATCCTTTACTACAAAAGAGAATCCAAGAGCAGGTTAGAAGGATTGGAGAATGTGATGGTAGAAACAAGGAGGATGTCAAAAGATTCATTAAAGAGATTGATGCCTTGAAAACATGGACAGGGATACAAGATCACCATTTGATCCCTATCTTGGGGTACACATGTAAAGGGAATTTGAGGGATTCCATTCAGTCATTCATAGCAGCCCAACCAAGAGATCCGCAACATCCGGATCAGCTAGCCCCAATAACATGGGCTAGGGTAAAGCAGGAAATTGAGGCTAATTTCATGGAGGAGAATGAATATCTCTGCAGGAGACTAGAGATATCCTACATTAAACAAAGGCAATATGAATCAGTAAGAGAATTTGCCCAAAGGTTTAGAGATATGGTAAACCAAGCCTATAGGCCGGGACAAGTGAATGATATTGTAAGAGAGCAACTGATATATATCATTTTATAAATGGGCTCATGAATAGTGATATCCGCTTCATGACTCTGAGCGCTCGACCTCCGACTCTGGATTTGGCTATAACTAGGGCACTGGATATCTCCAACGCCCACAAGATGAGTTCAATCGCGTCACAGAACTTCGCCGGACCTAGTTATCCGACTCAGACTACCCTGGATCGTCACGAGACCCCCATGGAAACCACAGCAGTAGCTCCGCGAGCTCCTCGCCCTGCCCCGACCGGAGATCAAGGTGGGACAGGCGCGGCCAAGGAGAAGCAGTATACGCTTCGGGAGGATGTCGATTATTTAAAGCGACAGTTCAAAGGTATTGACCGTAAAATGCAACGGTTCATGAAAGACGTAAAGGATGCAGTTGGAGGATCCACGGATCAAAAGAGGCCGAGTAGGTTTGGAGATAAGCAAGTCTGCTTCGCGTGTCAAAAGGAAGGACATTTTGCACGCGAATGTCCAAACAAGCAGGGAAACTAGGAGGACCTGTGTCACTGAGGCGGCCATCAATTGTGATCGAGGCACAAGACGTCAGTGTGACCGCCCTCGTTGACACAGGGTCAACATGTTCTCTCATGAGTGAGCAACTATTTTCTCTTATTTGTAAACGATCGCATAGACAACCTATAACCTATTATACACCAGGACTGTGTGGTGTATCTGGACAGAGACTAGAGGTAGTAGGAAAGACTGTATTGCCACTAAATTGTTGTCCCGATATAGATGTAGTGGTGGTGAGAGAATTGCCTCACGATTTTATTATTGGGAATGATTATCTTGAAAGTCACGGAGGAGTTGTGAACTACATAACAAAGAAAGTAACTATTGATGGAAAAGAACATTCTTATGTTGGTGCTTCCATGGTACCGGTGGTTTACTCTTGTGCGGTGGTAGACTGGGAAGGGCGCTACCCGGAGGTATTCTCGACTCTTAAGGAACCGCTGGGACGCGTCTCGACTAGGTGTGCCATTGACACGGGAGAACACTTACCGTTTCGCATGAAAGCCTACCGTACTCCCCTGACCAAGAGAAAGGTAATCGAGGAAACTTTGGAAGAAATGTTGAAAGATGGTGTAGTAGAACCATCGAAATCCCCTTGGGCATCACCCGTGACACTGGTGCCTAAGAAAGGAGGAGAGCAGCGTTTCTGTATTGACTACCGGAAGTTAAATTCTTATACAAAGAAAGACAGTTACCCACTTCCGGTAATACAAGATATTTTTGATCAGTTGGGAGGGTGTAACCTATTTACGACCCTCGATCTTAAAAGTGGCTATTGGCAAGTGCCAATGGATGAAGCATCAAAGGAGAAGACAGCATTCATAACTCACAAAGGTCTGTACCAGTTTAATGTCATGCCATTTGGACTGTGTAATGCACCAGCTGTATTCCAGCGATTGATGAATGAAATTCTATATGATGTGCTCGGACGTTTTGCAATGGTCTACTTAGACGATGTAGTTATATATAGCAAAACAAAGGAGGAGCACGAGGAACATGTGTCGGCAGTGCTTGAACGCCTATTGGAGGCCGGTGTCAAATTGAAGAAATCAAAATGTACATTTGCAGCGAGAGAGGTCAAACTTCTGGGCTATATTGTGACACCAGAAGGAATAGCAGCTGACCCAGATAAAGTACGCGCCATTGAACAGTTAGAGGAGCCAAAGACTGTCACAGAGGTGCGTAGTTTCATAGGCATGGCGTCCTATTATAGACAATGTATTAAAAACTTCGCAACAATTGCTGCTCCCCTGAATGAGTTAACAAAGAAACGTGCAACATTTAAATGGACACCCGAATGTACGGAGTCGTTCAACAAATTGAAAGAAGCGTTGTGCGGACAGGAGATAATGGCTGTCCCGGACCTGACGCAGCCATACATCTTGTATACGGATGCTTTGAATGTCGCCGTAGGGGGCGTGTTGGTTCAGGAGAGAGACGGAGTCGAACGAGTGATACAGTACGTTTCGAAGAAACTAAACTCTAGCGAGAAGAAGTGGTCTACCATCGAGAAAGAGGCCTGGGCGATAATCTATTGCCTGAAGAAATTGAGAACATATCTGTATTCCGCTCGCTTTGTCATCCGGACGGATCATAAACCATTGAAGAGTCTATTTCTAAGTGAGGTAGCTAACACCAGAGTACAGAGATGGGCAGTATTGTTAGCAGAGCACGGAGCACCGATCGAGCACCGAAAAGGGAAAGACAATGTCCGGGCCGATATGCTTTCAAGATTGACACCACCGGAAGTATGCATATTAGACACATGTGTGAATTGGATCAAACCCGAGGAAGATGATGCCGAAGAAGAAGGCGTGTCTATTCCTTGGGATGGAGATGGCCTTAAAATTGATGAGGTCATAACTGAACAGAAAACTATGGCCGAATATACCGCAGCGCTAGAAGGAGATGAGCGCTACAGCTTATGTAAAGGGCTTTTGTATGATGTCACAGAAGAAAATCAACTAACACCGTACCCGAGGTTGGTACTCCCGCCCTCGTGGCGGTGGCGTGTCATCCGACGCGCGCACACCTAAGTAGGTCATCAAGGAGTCTCCAAAACACTATGGAGACTAAAGGAGGCTTACAAATGGCCGGGAATGAGGAAACAGATCAAAACTGTCCTAGCCAAGTGTGCCCACTGTGCCATTAAACGCGATACCCAACAACATGCAGCGCCAGGAGAGATGCCTATTGCAACTTATCCTTTTCAAATCATTGGCATGGATTTGACAGGCCCTTTTCAACGTTCAGATAATGGAAATCGATATATACTGACTGTTATTGATCACTGCAGTGGGTGGGTCGAAATGAAGCCCATTCCTTCAAAACATGAGGAAAATGTCTTCAACTACTTAGACCGAGAATTGGTTCCACGGTATGGCACGCCGGAGGTCATTATTACGGACCAGGGAGGAGAATTCAATGGCCATGTCATAACAGAATATATGAAGAGCTTAGGAATTGACCACCGCCGGACTTCCCTGTACCACCCACACTCTAACGGCCGTACGGAACGCGCACATAGGTCAATCAAGCAGATAATCAGGTCATTAGTGCAAGGTCAGAATAGTCGATGGGAGCAGGAGCTTGGTCACGCGCTCCTGGCTCATAGGATATCTACATCAGTAACTACCGGTTACACGCCCTATTTTCTCCTATATGGGCGTCGGGCAAGGATACCGCTCAGCTCTATGTTGAGAAGAGTGCCTGGGGATGATCCCATGGTAGTGAGTGATCGGTTGGATACCTTGGCAACAGCCTTACAGGATGCAGCCCGTAATACATCTGAGTCACGTACATATAACACAAAGAGGTTACAGGATAAAGCATCTAAGGTCAAGATACAGCCCGGAGACACCGTGGTTGTAAAGAACACACGTCATCAGGCTTTTGATTCCGGGTGGTTACCGCAGTACGAGGTCACTCGGGTCACCGGTCCCGTGATATGGTGTCGTCATCAACTGACAGGCAAAATGAAGATCGTCAATCGGTGCAGGGTATATCCTGTGGCGAGGGACATCGTTTGGGACATTCCTATTCCACCTCGGAGGGAACCCAAACCTACTCGACCCTACCTGCCCAGAGCAGTCAAGGAGCGCAACCCGCCTCGGTACGAAGACGATCCCGACTGGACACCTGTGTTGCCTAGAACGATTCAGAAGAGAGGACATTCTGAAACAGAAACAGATACAAAGGCGGAGATAGAGCCTGAAGGAAAGAGACAATGCATTGGATGCATTGGTCCTTGTGTCTGTTAAGCCTCCTACACTTAGTGACTGGGTCACTTCTACGGAATGATGGAGTCTTAATCACGGAAGCTGCGAAAGGACGTGAGAGAGTGAGAACGTGGACTGTACTCGTTACGGTACGGGCCCCACCACCTAGCCAGGTATGGACACTCATTCCACAGGTAGAGGAGCGCTTGAAATCAATGAAGAAGGATGTAGGTAACATTACCTACAACGATTGGCTAAGGAGATTGAATAGGATGAGGGACGCTTCATCGGCTTCACCTAGCCGAACCAAAAGAGGATTGGTAAACGGCATAGGGCACCTTAGTCGTTGGCTGTTCGGCACAGCCACGGTGGATGAAGTAAAGGAATTGCAAGGAATTGTTGAATCCGTACGAGGAACAACTGAAGGACTTGTACACGCGCACAACGGACTTGTCACTGTTGTTAATAAGACAGCCGAAGCTTTGCTACAACAGCAGACTAAGATCCAGGGACTACAGGATCAACTTATGGACATAGGAGAAGAAATGGCTCTTGTTACCATAAGGATTAATCATCTCAGCAGAGAAGTTACTAAGTTACAAATGAAAGGAGCTGTCAATGGATTGCTGTCACAACTCGAATTGCTACACAGCGACTGGGAGAGAAACCAAGCAGTCTTCGTCGATCAACAACGGGCCCTCGATCGGGGTTGGCTCACGGTTGATCTCCTCAGTGAAAACCAGCTACATTCGATTCTTGAGAGTCAATCAGGGACACTTTCTACTCGACCCTTACCAATTCGCTGGTACTACCGGAACACCCGAATAGGACTTCTGTGGTACAAAGACAGTGAGTTTGTTTATAGAGCTTCTTTACCAATAGTTAATAACGAACAATATATTATCTACAATATCAAAACTGTACCTGTATACACGGGTAAAGAGAACATCTGGAGAAGACTCACCGACGTTCCGGAACAAGTGGGATGGAACACACGACGCGGTGGTGTTATCGACACTAAATTCTGTAGAGGTGATGATCCGGTGGTATGCCCACCAACTGTGCACCATAGACATGAACTGTGTATCGAAGGAGTGATAACAGGACATAAAGGACAATTCGACAGTTGCCGAGTGCTACTGTTCGAAGATGATCGTGAAAGTGACGCCTATAAAATTGCTAATAATTTGTATCTCCTTTCAGCTCGAGAAAATGTGACAATGTCAATCCATTGTCTTGGTAAACAGGAAACTCGGGAATCCGTTAGTAAAGCTAGAATATATGAAGTAAAGCCAGGTTGCATTGTTTCAACAGAGGGTTGGAGGATAATGGGAGAATGGACGCATACGATCAAAATAACGAAGGTACAACAAAATAAAGCTTCTTTGGCAGTAAAATTAGATTTTGACGCAGATTTGGCAGTAAGTACATTTAAGAAAATTCGGAAATCTACAGGACAAGATTCGGTAAAAATTGATATTGGTACTACAGATAGTCTATATGTTAACAAACCTAAAGTATTCACAAAGAAACATGTTGCCGGAACTTCTGTCGGAATAACTATTATATTTTGCCTGACTTTGATTGTATGTGGGTATTGTTTATGTAAATATAAACCATGTCCGGCACGCCGAGTGCGTGTACCCACTGTAGAAATGTCAACATTACCGACCGGCGTACAGAGATTCACTGTGAGGACCACCCCCACTGTTGAGCGGCGGGCTGGTGATCGGAGAGCGGTTATCGAACAAATCAATGAAATACCACAGCCTCCTAGCGCGCCAAGAGCGAGTCAAGCGTGACTAGGACCGGAACCGCTGTACGACCGGCCTGGCTCGGTTAAGACCAGAACTCCGAAACAGAGGACACGCTCTATAGGTCATCAAGTGTCATTTTCCGAGTCTGACGAACACTTGTACGAGGATCTAAGTTCAACTTATGATATCTCAGATGACGACGAGTTTGTGCGGAGACAGTTGTATATTAGACCATAATTTCTAAATTGACTAATTTCAGGCTTCCTTTTCCGGGCGGAGTATAAGATAACGCTTATACATTAGAAATTCGAAATTTCATGACTTATGAGAGAGCGAGATTATGAATCGAGATTAAAATAACGAATTGAGAATTGCGATAGACAGATCACTGCGATACGATACAAGCTAAGGCTGTATTCGAAGGAGAAAACGTATATATACACCGGAAGTATATTACGTATATATATACATATATATATATTTTAACCCTAGAAAATATAATCTACTATATAACTATGGTGGAGAAGTTTATCATATCTAATGACGAGTTGGATTTTGAGCGGCTAATGTATTGCTCGCCGTATTTCCGGCTATTAAAGCACTATGCGGGAGATGGTTGGGCGGACGAGATTGTCTTACCCCCGATTCTCAATTTAACTGGATATGTTACCGTTTTTAAGATCCTAGCGACTCAGAAAAGGGGTGTGGCTTTGTGGTCGTTGGCGGAATTGATCCGGAGGGGGGACGTAGAACGCTATGTCGATTTTATGCTATATTTCTTAAACGAAAATTATCTTTTAGACATTGTCTACGTATTAGCTCAGGGTTTGGGAGAGGGAGTCCACCGTTACGTAGCGGCACTTCTGAACGTGGCCGGACTCCGCTCTGACAGACTTTGGCAATGCGCCCATTTTAAAGGTAAGAAAACCCTTTCGGATTCTATTGTGGAAATCCTCGCGGACACATGCGAGATAGCCCCCGGATCGATGATACCAGCCACTGTAGCAACTAGCCCCGAGCGCGGCGAATATATCTCAACGAATAAAATGTCGCGTTTTATTTATAAAGGCCGCCGAAGGAAAAGGCGTCAAGTGCCTTCCTTCTTCGTGTGCGCCATATGCTTAGAGCTTGGCCTTCTTTTAAAGCGTGGACCGTGGACGGTCAGTCGTGCGGGTCGCACTCCCTGTTGTGGCGCATTGGTCCATCCAATGTGCTATTGGAAGACAAGTAATGGGGAGTGGCGTCCTGACGATTGGCAGTGTGATGTCTGCGCTAATTTTATCGAAATCCCCACTGGCCTGGTAGACATAGATTTAAACAACTGGACCGATGCGATGAGGCGTATGGAGGTACGGCGGAAATATCAAGTCCCGTTGGAGGTTGATATTCATGTGCCGAAGCGCGAGGAGGAGAAATATATATATATGTACCCAAGAACGTCGAGGGTATCGAATATTATTCTCCCGAGGTCCGGGTTTATGAGACGCTACCATGGTAGTGATCTAACTGTATAACTTTGTATTTGTATTACTTATCTCTGTTATTTCTTACCATGTCTTGAGGAATGGACTGTGTTCCTAAGACTAAAATATGAATAGGGGTTCGGTGATAAAACTAGAAATAGGTTAAAGTCTTTTGGATCTCGTGATCCATAAAAGAAAGTCTTACCATGTCTTGAGGGACGGACTGTGTTCCTAAGACTAAAATAAATTGGAGTTCTGGGAGAAAGTATCTTCTCATCCAGTTGGATTTCATGATCCGTAAAGTTCTTACCAAGTCTTATGGGAACGGACTGTGTTCCCTAAGACCCATTGACGGGATAGATTCGAATTTTGTTTGGAGGTATTGGTATACCTTTGTGGGTCCCTTAGCCCACACAAAATCTCTTACCCAAGGAACAATTCCTGGTGGATTCATTTTTAACAACCTCTGGATCACTGATATCAGAGTACCTTGGGTCTCCTAAAAACCCACTAAATTCTTACACCATGGGCGGCGATGTTCCTTAAATTACAGCGTAATATAGCATTGTTGCGGTAGAACTTCTAGATGCGTAGATATTAGCCACTTTTAACCATGAAAACTCTTACACAAGGACAGAAATGTTCCTTATCTGACTGCATAATAGGGCATTCTTTTGCTGTACTCTTGGATACGTTTGGTATCAGCCGGCTCAAAATCTTAAGTAAGGGGGGTATGTAAAGTATGGAGGTCATTAATAAATTACTAATTGATTGTAATTAGGTAATTGGGATAGACCTATAATAATTAGATATGATTAGATAATGAAAACATGTTAAATGAGCCACTATGGTTTAAGCCTATACAATGATAACCTATCCTTACTAAGAGTTATATAGCTCACATTGGAATGTGTTTGTGCATTTGTATATGGAAATATAGATCAAGCCGGAGGCATGTTGGAACATGTCCCTGGACTTGAATCCGGTTAACAATATACATCTGACCCTGGGTCACCTGAATATGGGTTGTATCCTTTTGGCAACATGCGTTTGACCCCAGGTCACCTGGTTCCCATCCAACTGGTACGGAGGAGAGACAAGGGATCCAGGCACAAGGGCAGAAAGGTCACATGTCAGGATCTGGTATGACCTGTCATGTAGCAAGGGTGCATGTGAACTCGTAAAGGTGACATCATCAGCATGCGCATATTGTTTCCTGTACTTGTAGTCATCACGTATTAATTCTTGACTGAGAGTATAAATAAAGCAGTCCTGGCCATCCAGAGACACAACACAACCACTTCTACATTCAACCGTATACCATGTAGTTGGACTCCACATTATTTCTACACATATTACCTATGGGGACTTCTATATTCTATTTGGTACAACTAGGACTGTACTGAAGATCAGCCAACTTAGCACCCTGGCAGCAATGGTTTCAGGCAGCCCAATTGTATCAAGAGTTCTTTGGAATGGTTCCATCTCAATCACCAGTAATTAATTAGGACAATTAATTAAGGAACCAGACCAGGGACCTCACACCTCTCCCACTCCCTCTTTCATTTTCAGGTAATTTAAATTAGTGGGCAGATAAATTTCTGTGTGGGTGGGTAAATCTCTGATTTCACCCGCCAACATAGCTATTAGGGATTTATATTCAGGCAGCGCTGGGGCCCCAGGTTAGGGGTGCTCGATGTAAACCCTTTTCTAACCCTAATTTGTTTATGAAACATAGCGGAATGGCTCTGCACTGAAAGATTCAGGTTGCAGTTTATTTTGCTGGAATTCAGAGTGTTCTGAAATGGAGATTAATTAAATAAAAGTTGTTTTCCTAATAGGCCTAATAGGTCTGTGGAAATATCTTTCTCTTTCTATGTCTTCATTAGCCTACTTTTTCACTCTCTGCCCCCACCCCAGTCTCAATCTGACACTCCCAGTCACTCTCTCTCTGGTGGGGTGTCGACGCAGGAACAGAAGGAGTTTGTTTTAAAAGGATTTAAAGCTGAGAAAAGGACTGAAAGTGATTTGAAAATAGTTATGGTAATCCACGCTGCAGCTTAGGAAATGTACATGAGTGATCATGCGAAAACGTGCGTTGTCTTCAGGTTAGCAATGCGACATTGGCAACAGGTCTGTGCATTAAACAGAGGGAGGTGGGAGGGGCCAATGAGTTGCCGGGGGGTTTTAAATCTTCTTAGAAACAAAGACAGGACAAACCTGAATAAATTGCTAGGTTTTCAACACAAATTCTGAAGGAGGAGGAGAGAGAGGAAGAGGTTCCTCCAGCTCAACTTCAAAAACCATCACAAACAATAGTTTATGAACTGATTCAACTCTGACAATGCTCCGTTCGGTGGAAATACATCAACTCCCATTCCGTAATGAAGCAATGATGTGCCCGTCCATGACGCCATGCTTTGGGTACCCAGAAACCTGGTGTAGGGGCACTGATAGGTTTGTTTTCAGGCAGCGCTGGGGGCCCTGGATGGGGGTGCTCAATGTAAACCCATTTCTAACCCCTTTCCAACCCTAATTTGTTAATGAAACATAGTGGAATGGCTCGGCACCTTTTTGGCAATGTGTATGTGAAATATAATGGAGATCTGGCCAGCAGTTTCAGAGAAGATAGGGGTTTAAGGTTCAAAACGCTTATTTCATTAATATATAGATAACAAGAGGCCATGTATGTGTCACCGGTGCCTCCTACTTTTGAGGCGGTCCCCACATAATTGCTTGCCCCCTCCGCTTTATCAATAAGGGAATTGCAATGTGCTCCTTGCAGCTCAAGAACCTGTGCCTTTATCTCCCTTCTGTGCTGTCTATTCCTTTCAATTATACTTTCCTTTACTTTCTTATACTTTTAGGTTACTAAGTTCATAGCTCCCTCACTATGAAATCAGCATCCACAGTTTCAAGAGAAAATATAAACCATATTTTGAAATGAAGCTTTAATGTACAGTAAGACCATAAGTATAATTATATTCTTTTGAAATACAAACTGGAATTATATTTTTAATTTTACTCCACATTTATGTATGTACCACATGCTATTTGTATGGGCGGGAGTAGTGTGGTAATTTGCACCAGTTCAACGTGTGTGGTATGACTTCCTGTCCCCAGTAAACAAAGCCATATAAGGTAAGCATATCAACGTGGGAGTAAATATAGAACCTGAATTCGAATGTGGTACTCGGGACACTATTACACTGTCCTCAATGGGGTTTTTTTGTAACCCACTCGCCTATCGGCTCGTGGGCCATGAAAAAACAAACATCTCGGACAGTGCAATAGTGTCCCTTGTACCACATCCTCATCAAGTTCTATCTATTTACCCTCTGAAGAAGCCCAAGAAAGGCGCAAACGCGTCAGGGTCGCCAAATAAAAGACTACAAAACTACAAACATGGTCTGTTTCAGTTGAGTTGCCTCAATCCTTCAACTATTAATTATTTACTTAATTATTGATAAGATTTACCCAGATTTTGAATCAGTGATCAAGGATTGGCGAGAACTATTTTCTTATTAACATAGCGATCGCAGCTTTTACCATGCTAAACAATCAATAAAAGGATATCAATCATCAAGCGTGTTTTCCTTCTTGGCTTTTCTCACTCTAACATATAGCTTGGGCACAGTCAGGGGTTTTCTACAACCATCTTCCCTCTCTTCTCATGTTACCTTATAACATTCTTCAATATATCTTAAAATCTTACATACCCATCTGTAGTTACTGGCCTATAATCAAACATGGCGCTATACTTCATTGCTTTAAGTTTAATCATCATTTCACTTTTAAACTCTTGAAAAATCATTGATTTTGATGGAACAATCTCTGCCTTTGAATGAAGTTCTTAGCCAACAAGCACATCCAATTGACAAACACACTGCAACCTCTGTTTTGGTAAACCCAAGCAAAATTGACGACCTCGGGACCTTTTCTCTCATCACCTCCCCCGAAAACATTGCTCTTGGAACAAAATTTAAAAGAATCCATCCAAAATTCACCGGCACTCGTACATTAAAAAAAGAAATGTTCTATGCCGTCGATTTCTTGGCAATAATCACATATCTGTGATTCCTTCACTTTTATTTGTCTCATGTATACATTGCACCCAATGGTGCCATAAAAAAGTCGATATTGCAACCAACGCAGCCTCGGCTCTGTCAAGCACTCAAAGGGCATCTTAAATAATACCTTCCATGTTTCCATACAGTTTTTAAGCTTGTTCTTTTGGAGTAACTCTTCTCATTTCTTCATCTGTCAATCTTAACTAATTTTTCATATAAAGTTCCCGCTCTGGTGGCAAAAAGATATTTATCAAACGCCCATTTATTTCCAAATCGTTACACCTTCCTCTAACCCTACCAGCTTCTGTTTATCCACCATTCCTTAGGTACAGCATGTCTTATTTGTAGTCTAGAAAGAAAGAACATCCAATAATTAGTATACCTTCTTGCAATCTCATTGGACGTTAACATTTCCCCTTCATCATCTAGCAAGTCACCGCCACTTTTAACCCACTTCTGTTCAATTGTTTGTTCATGACACACTTCTCATCGATTTTGATCCACCTGTTATAATAATTCGTTTCGAGTTAGATTGTTTCTTATAGTAAACCCTGTCCCAAATATTAAACACCTCTCTGTAAAATTGATTGAGTACAACTACCTTTCCGATTTCCCGAGTCCATTGTCAATACCTTGAAATTGACCCTTTAGTGTATGAAATCTGTCACCTTGGACAGTTCTATTTTTGTAGGTCGAACTCAGTGACACAGCCCCAGGTTATGGTTTTTACAAATTTCTTATCACTGTAAACTCCAAGTATATCACTTCTTCTATTATTTTGTCTTTTGTATATACGTAAATCAGCTTGTTCTGAGAATAATGTATTACATAATGCTCAAGCTGAATAAAATATTTAAAAACATAAACATACCTACATAGAATATTCTTTTCAATTCCCTCATGATGGAATTCCTCCAGTGACTTGACCCACTTCGAGTCCTTTTCCCATAGTATCCTATTTATCCACTTTACCCAATTCGCCCAAATGACTTCCTTAGATATAACCGCCGCCCCCCCCCGCCTCCCTCTCTCCTATTCTAAGAAGCCATTACTTATTTTGGATCTTCTTAATTCTACCCCACATAAGGGGTTTTCGAGATTCCTTTCTTTAACCTCTTTAACCGTATGTGCATTTACATTAATACAAGACAGTACATGCTGAACAATTGGTAATATCAAGGTGTTACTTGTTTGTTTGTTTGTTTTAATTTTTATTGTAAGCTCTCATACATGTATATGTATACTGATTATAGCCAATATTTAAACCAACCGTCGTTTCAGGGTGAATTCTTAAAGTTCTCCAATATCCTGAAGCTGTGAAACAACGATTCCTGGTTTTTGACAAGTACAGTGGTACCGTCGGCAAACTGCATGAGTTTCTGCAAGACACTACCTATTTGGATACCTTCAAGCCCTTCGGCCTGTCTTATTTTAGCTGTTAACATTTCCCTCCTATTCCTCCTGCAATACCATTCATTTTAAGGTCTTATATCTTAAGAATAACCAAGGTGACCCTCGTCCAAAGGGTATAAATTGTAAAAAAAAAAAAAAAAAAAAAAAAAAAAAAAAAAAATACGTCCGATTCCATGTGAAATTACAGGCTAAGGATGTTTGTAAATTAGGCAAGGGGTAAACAGTAGGTCACACCTGAGAATCAGCTAGTTACAGCTTTGCCGCCAAAATCAACACAATTGCCGCCTGCCTTTGTCTAGAAACATTCACTATAACATTCCCATCATCAAACATCTCCCCTTTATCTGCCTACAACTTAATATATTTCGTGTTAGACACCACCATATTCCCTGTTTCGAGGAACAATATTATATATAATATTTACAACTTCCATGTGTCCGATAAATCAGAGCGCCAACAGTTTCTTGTTCTTCTCTGCGCAAATGACCCGAAAAGGATATCCCTCTACGACGTTGTGATTGCACACGCAAGTAGTATATGAGATCAGTACATTGTTGCAGGGCGAGGGGCCGCAAGAATACATGAATCGGCAAAGACTACTTCAAATTTCAGGTGCGGGTGAATTTAAGACCAAATGACAATAAGCAAATTGACTCCAGTTAGTGTGCAGAGCTAGCACAGGCCTTCTCGAAATATTCAAGTAATCGTGTTGGTATTAGGCCTATCAAAGATAAAACACAATAAGATCAAAAACCTTATGACTTCACATATATTAGACTCCCTTTTGATTAGAACTCTTACTTTCTTGTTCTTCTGACAGTTTGAACTCCTCTTAGATTGCCACCTTTGTAGTTCTCTGTTAGCAAGCATCTACACGTATTACAAATGATATGGTTATTTATGCTCAAAGGCTCTCAGAACAGAGCATCTGAGATACAGAGTAGTACTGTAGGACGGCGACAAAATGAGCAGTGTTGTCATTTTCCATTCCAGTCTTCGACCGTTCATATTCTGTTCATGATAAAATGAAATGTTTATGTTCTGCTGAAGTTGTACCGAAGTTTTAACATTTAAAGTTTAAACCTTCAATAACAATGGCGCGACCCCCTGAGGTTGCATAACAAATGATTGTTATGATATTGCTGAAACATAATGAATGCATAATTATAACCATTGTTTTAATTCGATTTAACCACTTTACCCCACCCCCTCCCTCTCATACATGCATCCTTTATGCTATCGCGCGCGTTTTTAGGGGTAACATGTAGGTGATATAATCATCCCGCTAAGCCATGCCTAATTTAAAGAATACATTTTCTCTATTTGTCCATAAATTGGGGTTCGTACACTCTGTAGACAAAGATGACCCTCTGCCCTGAGCTGATTCGTATGAAAATTAATTACATTTGTCTTGCGATTGTTGAATTTAATTTATATGACAAGTATGAAAATATAACCTAAATCTTATGCGAATGCTTCAGGCTCTATATAAGACACGCATATATTTCCATAACAAGAATTTGTCGCAACAGTGGGGCCCCTTTTTGCGTCCTCACATCTGCCGTGCACTCTCACATTTGATGAGCATCTATATGTTGCAACTATTGAGGATATTCGTGAACGTGTTGAGCAAAAATTGTTTCTGGTGGAATACGAGCGTTCTTCCCCAGCCCACAGTGTAATGTCTACGTCTATAGCGCACACACTGGGTGCCGCCATCTTGGATCTCGCCACTAACGTGAAGACCAACGTGATTATGAATAAAGCATTCTGGGTACTGTAATGGCCGTCTCGTGTTGTTTACTTCTATAAGCGGAGATATATTCAGGGAATATCACACTGGCGACGAGTATAAATACATATTACTGCTAGGAACAGTAAGCTGACATAATAGAGGTTCAAACAGCAGTAGATCGAGCTCTGGAAAACGCAGAAAAACGGACTTTGGGGGACTTAAAAGTTGGTGAGTGGAGAAGATACATCCAGCATCTGTTTACATAAGCCCAAGCTACCCAGCATCTGGAGAGTAGCGTCTGTTTGCACGTGCGAGATTCGGCGGCCAGAGAATCAGAAGACATTGTTATAAGACTGTTATATTTATATATCAATTGTAAACAAGTGATACACAATGACAGAAAAGGGCCCTAAACTCAAGATCCAACCTTTTGACATAAGTGGAGATAGGCTAACCCTAGGCCTGAAATGGCAGAGGTGGATTGAACGATTTGAGAGAGACTTGCTCTACAATGGAGTGGATTCTAAAAAGAAGGAAAACAGTGATGTGTGTCAAATGGCACTATTGATCTATGCTGGGACAGCAGTGGAAGATCTACACGATTCACTAGCAGGAACACCAAGACCAGATACTGTTACAGTAGCAAATTGGACCAACTATCTCAAATCAAAAGCTAAGTTGAATGCTAGGTTTTTACCCAAGAAATCAAACGATTTTGCTCTCTGTGAATTGGTATCATAGAAGCCCAAATCTGATGAGAGTATGGTTGACTTTGCTGGTAGATTAAGACACTGTGCTGAAAAATGTGACTTTACTGAATGGTCAGCAGACAAGATGATTAAATGTCTAGTCATCTCAAACATGAAGGATGATGAATTGCGCCTGAAATGCCTGGAGGAAGAGTTCAGACTTGATCAAGTACTGGACTAAATCCAATTGAAGGAGGACACAACAGCCATGAGTAAGATTATGGGTGCTTCAAGTTCAAGCCAGACAAGCAGTGCCAGTTCTGAAAGCGCTCAGCAAATTCGAAACAAACATCAGAAGAACCAGACTCAATGGAAGAAAAACAAAGACAGTCGTGGCAGCAAAGTTACTCAAGACAAGTGTCCTTGTTGTGGAAATCACAGTTCAGAGGAGGTGTGTCTTGCCAAAACAAGGAGGTGCAACAGGTGCCAACAGATTGGACACTATGGAAGAGTCTGTCAGTCAAAAGACATCAGGTTGGTGGATGAAGAACATGACAATCCAGAGGACAGTGACAATGATGAAAGTGTCTTTTGACAATTCATCAAGCATGAGTATGTAAATATGGTAAAAGGTTCTGGTCCACAAGGTAAAACCGTGGTAGAAATCAATGGTAAGAAAGTCAATGCAGTAATTGACACTGGTTCAAGTGTAAATGTTATTGACAAAACGACACACCAGAAAATTGGTAGTCCATCACTTTAAACTTCTCAGAGTGTGTTATACCCATTCGGGATAAATGAAAGGTTAAAGATTGATGGGAGATTCGAAACTACTGTAAGTGCCAAAGCTAAAAGTATAAGATGCAGTATACTTGTTATGGGCGGACCGAGAGTGTGTAATGTCTTATCAGAAAAGTTGTCACTTGAATTAGGGTTGGTAAAATACATCAAGAAAATAGAGGGTAAGGTGGAAGACTCATTTCCAGACTTATTTGATGGATTCGGTAAGTTAACTGGTTACCAAGTGAAAATTCATGTAGATAATGGGGTTCAACCTGTTGTTCAAACATCCAGAAAAGTACCATTTGCTCTAAGAGACAGGGTCAACAGCAAACTAGAGGAACTGGTAAAACTGGACATCATTGAGGCTGTATCCGAAACACCAACATCATGGGTTTCCTCAATGGTTGTCATACCAAAAAAGGGTGATGATGTGAGAATATGTATCAATATGCGCAGGGTAAATCAAGCAGTAATTCGAGAAAGGTTTCCAATTCCAACTCTTGACAAAGTTATGCTTGACATGAATGGCAGCTCGGTGTTCAGCAAGCTTGATCTAAAAATGGGCTATCATCAGATCGAGCTTGATGAAGCTTCGAGAAAATTGACCACATTTAGTACGCACAAAGGGTTGTATCGCTATAAAAGATTGATGTTTGGTATTTCAGCTGCACCAGAAATCTATCAAAATGTTATCCAACAAATACTAAGTGGTTGTGAAGGTACAGTTAATGTATCAGATGATATACTAGTGCATGGTAGAGACATTCGTGAGCATGATGCTAGGTTGGAGCAAGTTTTGACAGTTCTTAAAGATCGAAATTTAACTCTTAACAAAGATAAATGCCAATTTCGTATGAATCGTTTAGTCTTTACAGGACATGTGCTAAGCAAACATGGAATCGAAGCAGAAGAGAGCAAAGTCAGCACCATCAATAATGCAACACAACCAAAGGACGCAACTGAGGTGAGGAGTTTTCTTGGTCTGGCAACATACTGTTCGAGATATATCCCAGACTTTGAAACAATTGCAGAACCAATGAGGAGGCTCACAAGGAACAGAATACCATTCAAGTGGGGTAGTGAGCAGGAACAGGCATTCATAACCCTCAAGAAGCGACTCAGTTCATCACAAGTGCTGGCATACTTCAACAAAGATGCTCACACCCAGGTCATTGCAGATGCATCACCAGTAGGTCTCGGGGCAGTGCTGGTCCAGAGACAGTTTGATGGCAATTACAGACCAGTCTACTATGCAGCTTGTTCATTAAGTGATGTAGAGCGAAGATACTCACAGACTGAGAAGGAGGCGCTGAGCTTAGTATGGGCGTGTGAGAGGTTCAAACTGTTCCAGGTGTACAGTTTGACTTACTGACAGATCACCGACCGCTTGAAGTGATATATGGGCCAAAATCCAAACCGTCAGCCAGAATTGAGAGATGGGTTCTCAGATTACAGCCGTACGCATTTAAGGTGAAGTACATTCCAGGAAAGTTGAACATTGCTGATGTACTATCCAGACTAGCAGAGTTTCAAGGCCCAGGGAAGAACATCACAGAAGACTACGTTCGACTCATGACAGTCGAGAGCGTGCCAAGAACAATGTCAGCACGAGAAATAGAGGCAGCCTCCAAGATCGATGTAGAGCTAGAACAAGTCAGAGAGTGCATTCAGACGAACTTGCTGTTGTCGGGTATATCATATTGCGCCAAACACGAATAGTCATACCAATAAACCTACGAAAGGAAGTCATGGAACTTGCTCATCAAGGGCATCAAGGGATTGTCAAAACCAAAGCCAGACTGAGAGAAAAAGTATGGTGGCCAGGGATGGATAGAGACTGCGAAAACTACTGCAAGAAGTGTCACGGGTGCCAGACAGTATCACAACCAAATGGTCCTGAACCAGTTATTCCCACTGACCTTCCCGAAGGACCATGGCAAGATTTGGCTCTAGATTTCCTTGGACCATTTCCAACAGGAGAACAGTTGTTAGTCATAGTAGACTACTATTCCAGGTACTTTTTGGTTAAAATCATGAAATCAACCACTGCCGAAAAAGTGATTCAGGCCCTGGAGGAGACTATAGATACGTTTGGAATACCGTTCTCAATAACAACAGACAATGGTCCTCAGTTTGTGTCTCAAGAGTTTGAAGAATACCTTGCAAGACTAGATGTCAAACATCGCCAGACAACCCTAAGGTGGGCACAAGCAAACGGAGAGGTGGAACGCCAGAACAGGACACTCCTGAAAGCTATGCGGATAGCACATACTGAGAAGAAAAATTGGAAAACAGAGCTTCTTCAGTTCTTGAGAGCTTACCGCACCACTCCGCACTGTAGCACTGGTAAGAGTCCAGCCGAAATGCTGTTCAAGAGAAAACTCAGAACGAACTTACCATCTCTTAGATTCTCAGAAAATGATGAAGAACTGAGAGAATTCGACAGGCAAAAGAAGCAACAGAGTACCGATGCAGCAAACAGGAACAGAACAGCATCGGATCTGAAAGTAGGCGATCAGGTATTAATGAGACAAGAGAGGGAAAATAAGCTGACCTCTAACTTCAGTCATAAGCCACTGACAGTGACTGATAAGCTCGGGACACAGGTGACTATCACAGCAGATGATGGAGCGTCATACAAGCGCAATACCAGTCATGTGAGAAAATACCATACACCCGATCAACCGAGACAAACACCAGAATATCAACAGCGGTCAGAAAACTCAAATGGAAATTCTGAGGAAGGATGGAGGGAAATCCTTAGAGAAGCAAGTGAGAACACTGAAACCAGGAATGAGAAAATGGGAGCAAGCCAAGAGATCTCAAAGTCTCCAGAGACATCGCCAAGTACTAGCCAGGCACAGCCAATGGCACAAACCCCATCTAGCAGACCAAAACGAGAAGTTAGGCAACCCACCTATCTTAAAGATTTTATAACTGGTAAATAAATAAAATACAGTTGAAGCTTGCTCAATCACCGACCATCATGCACAGGTCAAATACTCAGGTCATGTTAACATTGTCATTGGTGCTATTTAATAGTTAACTTGAAGGTGCTAATTGGGTAAATCTCCTTTGGAGTTTCAATACTAACTAATATCGTTATCTATGGTGCTGATTGTTACATGTTTATAAATACTTGTGAGGTCATCATGTATTAAGTCATTGTGGCGTGTGTTAAAAATGAATATTAATTTTTGATCTGAGACAAGGAGGAATGTAATGTCTACGTCTATAGCGCACACACTGGGCGCCGCCATCTTGGATCTCGCCACTAACGTGAAGACCAACGTGATTATGAATAAAGCATTCTGGGTACTGTAATGGCCGTCTCGTGTTGTTTACATCTATAAGCGGAGATATATTCAGGGAATATCACACACAGTAGCCTAAAGGACAGTCAGCAGAGCCTACATATTCTTAAACAATATCACATTAAAAATACCAATCTTGAGAAACAAACTGGTTTCTCTAGTTTCGAATACTTGAAAAAAACGAATATTAAATGATGGCAAGTTATAGGCAGGAGTGTTTCAATTGCTGTTTCTACTAAGGATACTGTATCACAGCTCTAGAAACTCTTCAAAATATGGTATTAAGAACTAGGCCGGAATAAACATATACTTAACATCTGTCCCTATATATCTAACAAATAACATAAAATAACATTTTAGACATAAGAAAACATGAAGAGAGCTTCCGATTGCTTGAAAGAATGATACACACCTCGTGAGCCCAGCTCAAGTTAATTGCCCTTTTTTTCAGGATTACGGCAGAATTGGATTCCTAAAAATCTTACTAGACTTTAATAAGTACCCAATGACGCATAATTTGAAAGGTTATCAAATTGAGACTAAGGGTTTCAGGAGAAATAAGTAGTTTATTATTCCCGCCGATTGCCAATCGTTTGGGCTGACAGCTGCTTGGTCAAATACTGCAATTATCGCTCACATATAGGTCTACCTGGACTAAATTAGATAGACTGTGTTGATATAATACATGAAGACATTCTTCGACCTGCTCTTTGGATTCTAACAGGTGGAAAAGCTGGGCAAAGTCCTTCTTTTCCTGTTCATACCTTGCTTGATGCCATGGTGACTCAGTTGTGGCCACCGAAAGGTGCCGCTAGGTACATCAATTCCCTCGGTGTCACCCCCAGTCTCTCTATTCAGGGAAAGGATACTTGGTCAAAACGGCCCACGATCACCTTTTTACAGTGATCTGATACATCTACTCATTTCTGTTGCCACAGAACGCCCCCTAAACCCCTCTAGTTCAATGTTTTAAAGTAACACAGTCATCATAGCCTGAATAAAGGAGTAATGGATGTTTTCCTTCCTTGCCATGCGTTGGCCCTTCTCATACCACTAGTCTACACTAGCAACATTCACCCTCACTCCTCCACTCAAGGTTCATAGCCTAGTGGTAAGTCACTCGCACAGAGAGCTGAGGATTGTATGCTCGAGCCTTGGCCAGTGGAGCTACTGTATCTTTTATCACATTATCACATCATTTTATCACATTATCACATTTATCAGATGGTATGTTATTCTACAGAACTCCAGAGACCTCGGAGTTCTGTGGCAAAAGGGACGGCGGGTGGGTTGGCATGGTTGGTGAGGTTTATTGGTGATGGGGGAAAGGCAGGAGAAAGTACATATCCATATACTGTTTTACATATAATTACCCATCGATAATCAATGGGCTATCGATTCTACTAAAGGAAAAATTAGGCATTCAGGCTAGCGCTAGCATATCGCCACTCTTCCTGGACTAGATAGACTTTGTTTTTTATATATTAATTTGAAGACACTGTTGAATTTATGTGCTGTATGATGATGAACAATTGATTACCGATTTGTGTGTTGACAAGCTCGTATACCCTGATACTGACACTCCAGTGACGCCACCTATTGTTTATAAGGTTTATAACTGGCAGCTCTACCTCAGGGCATCTACATGGTCACCTAGTGGCATAAGCTATATCATATTGTGGTTAGGCCTAATGTAAGCGGATTCCAAGCTTACAATCCTCTTGTGTTAAAGTGTGAGCATCATTGATAGCAATGGAAACGAAATTTGGGGTTGACCTCAAGAGTCTAGCTGGTTAAGGCTATGCAGAATGAAGCAGAAGAATACCATACCTGGTTCATGGAGAACCACACCCGGCTGATGGAGTCTCTAGATCAACTGATAGAGTTGGAAGAATTGGAGAATGCAAGCAAAATGGAGCACAGAATTAAAGAACTTGAACATAAAGGGAGAAACCGCAGCCAATAGTGATGAAAGAGAAGTGGAGAGTGAAGAATTTGAGAAATTCGACATAAAGGGAGAAATCACAGTCAACAATGGTCATATTGTCGAAAATATTGAAAGTTTAAAATAAAGAGGGTGTCAGAATTATTAATCTAGTGATATTCTCCTCTGTTTAAAATTTGAACCAACCAAATGAGCTTGGTTCTTTGACTAAGGTCGATTTTAAATGACAACAATCCTTTATGATGTTTCTTGGTGCTTTTTATTCTTACCTTTACTCTTGATATAATATGTACTTCGAAATGTATATGCCCCGAAGGCAGGTTTCAGAAATAAAGTCGGTTGTAAAAATAAAAAAAGAAGGAGCTCAGAGTCATAAAAAAATTTCTCCCCCTGTGAGGATAAAGGGAATATAGATATAAGTATTAACAGTCAATGCTTGGATATATTAACATGTTCTAGTAAAAAGATTTACAATGCTTTAAACGAAAGCCTGAAAGTTAAAAGAAAAAACTCGTGGCAACAATTGTTAGACCTAAGAGACGAAGAATTTAGCCAATTGGATTGGAAGAAGGTCTTTCTCATTCCATATAAAGCTTCTTGCGAAACAAGACTTCAGGTGCTGCAATATAGAATTATTCACAAGACTATCACTTGTAATTATTACCTAAAAAAATGCGGCCATTAAAGACCTACCTGTTTGTTCATTCTGTACCGAAAGGGACGATATAGTTCATTTTTTTATGCTATGTAACAACACAAAAAATCTATGGCAAAATGTCTTCGAATTTATAGACTCTATAGGATACCTAAATGAGGATATAGGTGGAAGAAAAGTGATCGAGAAAAATGCTAATGGAGAGTTTGAAGTCAAAAGAATAAATATTATGTTTGGTTTCGACAAGAAAGGTACAAATATTAAGATCATAAATTGGATCGTCCTTATGACAAAAGCATTTATACATCGTCAGAAGCTCTTCCATAATGGCATGATAGAGTGGTTCGTTTTTTGTTATGAATTAAGATCGAAAATCTCCATCATTCTGTACCAAAATAGTTTTACAGCTGTAGGCAAGGAAGAAAATAGAAAATGGAGAAAGCTGTTTTCGGATTTGTCGGATCTGATAGATCCGCTTTTTTTTTAAACAGCTTTATTCAATATATCAACAAAACTTGCTCTCTCCGGGCCGATAACACACAAAAATACATCGAACCCCTTTTCGTTCCTCAACGTAGACCTTAATAGAGTGAAAAGTGTGAAATACAGACTCCTCTTGATGATAACATTTGTGAGAAGAATGGAACATGTACACATTTTTATATTTTTAATTCATTATGTAAAGGCTATGTTTCCTTAGAGTAGGGATCTAACCTGTTAAGCTGCTTAGGTCAGCATGTAATATTCTCCATGCGTTTTTCCATTCACTTGAGGTATTAGATATTTTGTTAAGGTAGGAGTTTTCTCCACAAATCACTGATACGGATGGTTGTTTTGAAGCATTTTATTTAAATATGAACCCAACGCGTTTCGACCAGTGGGGGTCTTCGTCAGGGGTGTCCTTAGAATGTCTTGGGTCTGCCTTATATAGCCGTTCGTTTGTGTACACATGTGTAAAAATGTGTAAAAATGTGTAGATAGAGGTTTGAGCGATTAGATTGGTTGATACGTTAGATAGGGTTTAGATTACTTGAAATAGCGTTGAAACATACAGATACATGAGTATGATTAAAGATTTTTTTATTTTAGCATATATAATATGTGAAATGTAAAGAGAAAAGGAATTTATTAGATATTTTGTTCTGATATAAAACTGTTCTACATCTACTGTCTAATTCTGCAATAAGGTGGTTAAAGATAAGTTCACCGTTATAGAAGAGTTTTTGTTTGTGGATGAACGTTTTGACTTGTAAGATTATCCAGTTTACAATTTTTTCTGTTATGCCACAAGACTCCACACCAAAGAGGATATTCTCAGCTTTGATTTGTACATCATTGTTTATAATTAGAAACATAGGTTTCCCATTTTTCGATCAGTTCAGATGACCCATAGAGCATACACATCGTATTATATCCTCCCATAACCTTTTGGTTGTGGGACAGTCGATCAGGAAATGTCTAATATCATCCCTTTTGTTACAAAAGGAACATGTGTTTTTATCTCTGATTTTTTTGTTTTTCAGAAACTCATTACATGTAATAGTTCTGTGTATTACCCTATATTGAAAATTTTGCAATCTTGTTTCGGATGTGCATTTGTAAGGGTGAAGGAAAATTTTGCTCCACTCAATATTCTTCATCTGTTCATCAGTAAACATCAAAATATCTTTCCAGCCATTCAGTTTTTCTGTTTTTGGCTTTCTCTTTGTTACCAATGCATTATATATTATTTTCGCACTGGCCGATCTTACGTTGACGGTTACCTTGTTAATCTTAATGTTAATCAAATCGTCAGATGGTACATCATATTCATTTTTGAGTTTTTTCCACCAATCAGTAGGGATTGAAGATAAAAGATCTCTTCTCCAGGAGAGTAGAGAATCGACACTATACTGTTTTTTTAGTTCTAAGATTGACATAAATTGTTTTTTCTCATTCAGCAGATCACCAAAAACTAGTATACCTTTCTTTTCCCATGACTCATATAGGAACATCTGTCCTTTGAATTTAATAAGGCGATTAAACCATATTCTCTCCTTTAAAATCTCAGAAGTATTCTCTGGTTTGACATTGTAGTAATATCTATTCCATACATCAAATACATCTTTATAGAAATGATTTAATACAGATATGGGTTTGTATCTTGATAGTATAATGCTTTCGACATTTCTACCAGCATCAGCCTCAACAGCTTTAAAATTATTAGAGTTTTTGTATTCCAGTAATAGCTGTATCCATTTCAGTCGATTCGTTTCGACTATTTCTTTTATATTTCTTAGGCCTGAACCACCGTTTTCTATTTTCTGTACAAGGAAATCAGTGCTGATTTTGTTTGACGGGCCTTTCCATATAAAGTTCATTATTATTACATCGATTTCTTTCTGTGTCTTAGCAGGTATAGGGACACAGGTGAGAGTATACTGAAATAGGGGAAGTATAAAAACATTTACGACCAGTATTCTCCCCTTCATAGTCAACGATCTTCTAGACCACTGTCTTAATACATTTTTCATTTTAAGAATAAGCTCACTGGTGTTCTCCTTTACAATTTTTTTCTCGTTTCTTGGAGATAGGAGGGTTATACCCAGTATTTTTATTTGATTTTCCCATGAAAAATTTAGTACATCTCTATTAGTAATTGAAGCCTTTGGTCTTCTTGGGATTAAGTTTTAATCCTGAGGCAAGATAAAAATCTTCTAATGGCTTTAACTAAGGATATTTCGTTTGGTACAGAAATTGTTAGATCATCGGCAAATTGTGTTATTTTAGATTCATATTCACCAAAGCGGATACCTTCAATTTCACTATTTTCTCTTATGCTTATAGCCAACATTTCAACAGCTATTGTGAACATAATCGAGGAGATAGGATCCCCTTGTTTTACTCCACGCTTGATATTAAACCATTCTGAGATGTGGCCATTGTTACAAAAGGTGGCTTTTGAATTATGTAATAGCATTTTGATCCAGCTTCTATATTTCTCATTGATGTTGTACGATTTAGGGCTCCATCCAAAAACTCCCAACTCCCCAGGTTGCGCGGATGCACTTAGGATGCGCAGCCCTTGCACGGCCACAGACTACATCCGGATTCAGGGAAAAGTGCAGCCAGTGTAAGCCAGCCTTGCACATCCGGCTGCACTTTGGCTGCACTTTGGTTGCACTTTGGTTGCACATTCGGCTGCACTTTGGTTGCGCAAGGGTTGCACATCTGGCTGCACTTTGGTTGCACATTCGGCTGCACATTTAAGTATGCCTAGGGCAGGTAGGGTATTGCAGGTGGGGTTCAGATTACTTGGGATCAACTTAAATATTTGCTAATTGTTATTATGAAAATTTGTTAGTATAAATTTACTCCTCTACCATTACCACGAAGTACTGTTTGCCAAATATGTTGCCTACAGTTTGCTACTCTCTCTTTTTCCCCGTCCTACTACCTCACTACCATACCTTTTACAAACCCCTCCTCCTCCTCCTCCACCCCCTCCTCCTCCTCCTCTCTTCCTACTCCTGCCCCACCTCAACCTCCTCCTGGGCGAGGGCAGAGTGAGGGGAGGAGGGAGTAAGATTGGTTGCTTAACACCCTTATCAACACATTCAATATGATTATATCAAGGGGAGGAGGATGAGGAGTGCAGGGGGAAGAAGAGGTATAGGTGTGTGTGTTGGGGGGGGGGGGGCGGGGGGCGGGGAAGAGGATGAGGACAGGAAGGTAGGAATGGGAGGAGGAAGAAGGAAGGAATCGAAGCAGTGGAGGAAGAAGAGGAGAGGCGAAGGAGGGGGGGATAAAAGGAGAGACAAACTTTTTTCCGACCAACTTTTTTTACAACCAACTTTATTTTACGACCAACTTTATTTTACGACCAACTTTTTTCTACCAACTTTTTTTACGACCAACTTTTTTTACAACACTTTTTTACGACCAACTTTTTTAAACTAACTTTTTTAAACTGACTTTTTTTCCAACCATCATCTACGTACGACCAACATCTACGACCAACTTTTTTTACGGACCAACTTTTTTTACGGACCAACTTTTTTACGACCTACTTTTTTCGACCCACTTTTTTTACGACCAACTTTTTTTAAGACCAACTTTTTTTTAAGACTAACTTTTTTTCAACTAACTTTTTTTCCAACCAACATCTATCAATATGATTGATACAAAACTGATTCCAGTTTTTAAATCACTGAGCTCCACATGCATTGTACAAACACACATTGAATTTGGAACAAATTTTGCGATTTAATTATTATATTTAACTAAAAAAAAATCTGTATTTTTGCTAATTCATATATTTCAGGACGCCCTCACAAAAAAACTAGACAGTGAAAACTATATTTTTTTCTTTTATAACAAAGAAGACACTCCCAGGCAGTATATATTACAGTTTGAAAAAAAATCTATATCGGGGTTCTTGGTGAGAAATATGAATATGTTTCGAAAAGTAATCATCTTCCACAATAGTAAAAGGGTCAAAATGTTTGCCACCCCATATTTCAAAATCTAGACGGTGGCCTTGGCCAGGTTTAACATTGTACAGGTTTAAGGCATTAAGAAAGTGAATCGCACATTACATTTTTACAAGAAATCATAATATTGTTAAGTAAATGTTAAATAAACTTAGATAAAATAACAAAACAGTATCATGTTATTTATGCAATATTTGTATCACAAAATTTTCACATATAAATGAAAATGTAAGCATTTTTGGTAAATATTCTGCATTTTCAGTTTAAGAAAGACTAAATTTCAGTAACTATGACTTGACATTGCATGCAAATAATTGATCCTGAGAAGTCGTTTCCTTTGGAAACGCAGGGTATAAACATTAAGTTAAACTGGTTATAAAGTTAAATAGAAAAATAGTTGATTAAATCATTGATTAACTTAATATACAGTGATTGTATCTCATCCTCTCTTTTATGTTTTTAAGGTTTTTAGAAGGCATGGGCTGGAAGAGATCTCCGGATAAGCCCATAACCTATTTTCCTGTACAATCTTACTTTCTGGAACTAAAGAATTGGTTATTATTATTATTATTATTATGTTCATAACCCTGGTCAATCTTTTAAAATTTCAATATTACTAATGTGGTAGTCACAACTCAACACGATTCACAATATACGATTCTGTATTTTCTGGAGCTTGCCAAGGTCTGTTTGAGTCAGGGGGCATAAGCTGAATAAACTATAATCAAATAACGAAAGTAGTTTCCATTTCGCTATCAGGATGGCTGCCGATTTAGTTAGGTTGGGTCTAATTTTTCTAAATGTATATATCTTATCATTAATCTTTTTCACTACACTATTATATTGTTGTTTCATCATAAGCTTATTGTCAATACACTCCTAGGTAGGTATATGAGTTAACAATTTCCAACTTTTCTCCTCCTAAATTTACGTTCAGCATCGGACCATCCATAATATTTTTGTTTCTTCCAAATACCATTATTTTAGTCTTCTTACTATTTACCAAAAGCCTGTAACCAAGACTCCAATTATAAAGTACCTCCATGTCTTGATTTAGCACATCTTCACATTCCTTTAAGGAAGCTCCAGAGTAATAAAATACTGTATCGTCAGCATATTGTAAATATTTAGCAGTTAAATTTAGGTATTTTAAATCATTCGCATAAATCAAATACATTGTTGGCCCTAAAATTGACCCCTGAGGTACACCGTAATTAATATCAAGTATGTTGGGAACCAGCCCATTCAGTTTCACTTTCTGAGTTCTATTCAATAAATATGACTCAAACCACTTTCGCAAATTGGGCACTATTCCTAAATCCTGTAATTTGTTCAGCATAATATCTGGTCCTACTTAATTAAAAGCCTTGCTGAAATCCACAAAACAGGCAACCGTAATTTTCTTTTGGCTTCCAGCTATGTTAAGTCAGTAATGAGTTCCACTAAAGTATCTGTGGTAGACTTCCCTTTTTGATACCTTTTTGCTGCTTACTTAAAATACCTTTATACATCAAAAATCCATTAATTGTTCGACTACAATTTTTTCCATAATCTTGCCCCTCATATGCGTAAATGAGATTGGTCTTGTGTCACCCAATGTTTTTGGGTTAGGCCGGTACTTTCGGTATAGGTACAACACTTGCACACTTGCACTTATTTGGAAAGGTACCGGTTCTAATTGATTGTTTGAATAAAAAAAGTCATCTGATCACCCAACAACATGAAACAATCCTTATACATTCTACTTGAAATTAGGTCACACCCAGAACTTTTTTTAACATCAATGTCTTTAAACAATGCCTCTACGTTACTCTTTTCAATAATAATGTCATGTAATTCACCCCCATACAGCTCATCATACCTACTAGTTGGGTGTTCCCCAATATTTTCACTAATTTTTTCTCCTATTTCACAGTAATGTTCATTCAACTTGCTAATCGTATCTTGACCATACATCATTTTTTCATTGACCAAGATATTCGTTATTTTATTTACAACACCTGTATCTACTTCTTTAATAACTTTCCAGAATTTGGCAGTCTTTCCTATGAATAAACAACAAATTCTTATAATAATTAGATTTAGCCATTTTTGTTCTGTTATGTATACACTTTTCGCTGCTTTGGCGGCTCTTAAATCATTATTATTCTTTGTGTGATTAGCAATCTTAAATAGACGTTCTCTATTTTTGTTCAATTCGGTTAACTCTGCTGTATACCATACCGGCTTCTCCTGACGTTCTTTAAACACTTTATACGGTGACATTTCATTAGCAATTCTTAAAATATGACCATAAATGATATTCCAACTTTCATCTGGACGGTCGGCACCCCCGCTTCTTCCTTGGAAGAAGTCAGAATGACTCTATTTACAATTTCGCACGGTGCACAGACTACTAGTGTCCAACGATATATACTCTTATTCCATGTGGTTACTTCTCTGCCTGCATTCAATAATTTCCCCGCTGAGAATGTCTATTGATGCATGGAATACTTAGTTTAGGCCTATACCTACAACCTAGCGTACTTACATTGTCGATTCAGGCACTCACACTTCCACAATCCATTTTCGTTTCAACCTCCACACTCAACCCACACAGCTACATCCACGCCATTGACCATTCCGATCCCTTGTTCCATTCCGTACGAGCCGGAAGTCACTTCAACGTAATCAACATAACCAGCAAATGGGATTCGAAATGGATAGCGCTGTTTATTTACTGAATAAACAGCGCCAAGGCCCGGGTGGGACGTGGGGTGGACAACGCGGCGGGTGGGTGGAGGGTAGTTCGTCGGAAATTTAAATATAAAAACACTCTAACATTCCGAAATATAACCCATTTACTTCCTAGGATACCTTGTGCGGATACTTTCTGGATCATTTGTCGCATAGTAAGTAGCCCAATCAATTTGCGTTATCTTCTCTTTTAATATATCATTTGAGTAATTTCTGAAACACCTTCCTCTAATGGCTATTTTGGATTTAAGCATCAACTTTTTTTTCATAATAGCAAACGTTGGTTGATGATCAGACAATGAGTAGTTCAACACACCCGCCCTAACATCAATTTTACTACGAATCAGAAAGTGATCAATAATAGTATCCCTTGCTCCTCTACACTATACTTGCTCGACGTACTGACATCTCACCTAGTAATGTCAGTTATATGACTTATAAAATTTCTAGCTGAGATATATTGTAGTAGGGCTTTACTCTTATTATCCTTAGAGAGAGTATCAATATTGAGGTCACCTGTTATGATAACATTTTCATTGATTCTGGTAACACTTATTTAGTATAACATCAAGATCAGTGAAAAAAGAATTCAAATTACCCGTCGGGGGGGGGGGGGGGGGGAGATATGTCGCTAGGATTTTATAAGCTGGGTTGTTTGGTTTCCATACCTTAAAGGCCATGATTTCACTATTATTATTAGAGGTACGCCATTCTACTGAGTCATCTACTGAAAAGCCATTCTTTACAAAGCAACAGATTCCTTCACCTCTTATTCCAGTTTTCCTATCATGCCTGTAACAAGTATAACCTGGACATTCTATCAAACTGTCATTAATTTCTGCTTTAAGCCAACTTTCTGTAAATATAACCACATCTATGTTTTTACTTAATATCTCATTTCGAATAGTGTCCATTTTGGGTAGTATTGATCTAATGTTGTATTTAATGATTTTTAAACCTTTTACATTGGATAAAGTATCCCAGTCTGTAATTTCATCATCACCATTCATTGAAGAATGCTGGATCAGTCCTTGCCATCAGTATGGTAATAACTCTCCTGATATTTCTTGTATATATCAGTAAACATCGTTTGTATAGAGTCTCATTGTCCAATGCTTAAAGTTGCATATAGAATTATACCAGTAAAACCCCCAGTGAACCTTGGACCCACACTGTAGCTAGTAATAACATGGTAGACGCGTTATTATACCTGTTATTAACATGTCAACTTTTGTGCCACGGCTATTCAGGTCTTACTACATGACTTTTTTTCTTGTCGCGTTAATTTTCAAGCTACCACATTGGGGTGTTACGTAACAGGTGCCAGTAGGATGGCGGGCGGTGAACCATAACAAACCCAAAGCTAGTATGGGGGGGGGGGGGAGGGGGTGTGGTCAGTAGACCATGGAAAGCTTCAGAGGTTGGGCAGGGAGGGGGTTCATTTCTATTATAATTAGAAAATAGTGCTTATTTATTTGTTTATTCATTCATTGACTTTGAAGAGGGCGAATTTATTCTTCCTTTCAAACTCATCATTATTTTGGTGGATCATTTCTCTCTGATGTATTTCTTCCTTGTGCCAGCTTCTGTAAAGAGAAAAGGACAGGTATATGCATCAAATGAAACACACATCAATGTTTGCTGTATTTCAAAACAATTAACTTAGTAATTTAATATTACAATATCTCTGTATAAAGTGTTATCTGCTTATTTGTAAACAGTCATTTCGATGGGAGTATATTCATAAATGAGATGAAGTATATTTTTAGCTAATGATAATAAATAATAGTAAAGAGCATACTACATAAAACTAGAGTAAAATAGACAATGTCTATAGGGCTACATGATACTTACCATAGTACACCTTCCATTGAATTTTACTCAGTGTCCTCCCATCCTCTTACCACTATGAATACATCCAATGACTTGTGGTGTGTGCCTCTCAGTCCTTAAAGAAGGACTGACAGTGGGGCCTTGTGTTACTGGTGTATATAATGTATGCATTGACCCAGATACTGTTACTAAAACAATAGCCCCACCATGCTTGGTCGCACACAGGTATAGGCTATTTCTACAGGCGCGTATTTTGACGCAGCTTGGACGCAGCAGTCTCTCACCATAAATTTTTAAAGCGTCAATCACTGAGGACGCGACTCAAAACACCAACATAACCGCGGCAATCCTTGTCTATAGACGCGGAGTTTTAACAGTGCAGGTCGTCCAACAACTTCTGGGCCAATGCTCATTGTAGGGTAAGATCCTGTGATATGTATATATAGCAGTAAAATCGTTTTAACACTAACAAATATATATCCAGAGCATAGATAGTATGTCTCACCAAATGTTCCTTTCGTTCTAGCTCCAGTCCATCGTTTTACTTGAGTTAGGTCCATTGTATTTGACTCCTTCTCTGATACGTTTTCCACCGGCTTAAGCCCCCCCCCCCTGTTCTCCTATTCTTGTTACTTAGATCACAGATTCCCCCACACAGGAGCAAATTAGTTGGTCTATATCTTGCTTCCAGATATAGGCCTAAGGCTTTTTCAGTAAGAAAAGACAGTTTTCCTCCTGGATAAACATATGTACCCATATGCTCTCGTTACCAATTCTTCCTTCTATGCCCCTCCCCCTGGAGTCAGTTACCACAATCATGCGAACCATATTGTATGTATTCAAATAATAATACGATTCACGTTCTTTGAATATATAATAATTAGGAGAAGCAAAACACCAACACGGGGATGGCCCTGGATAGGGATGGCCTGTGTTACTGCCCATTTATTATTACAAAAAGAAAAATTTTGTCCACTCGCACAGACAGTGAGGTACAGAATGGCGGTCAGTGCGTCCTTAGCAACCAAGCAAACAAGCAATACAGGTCTCGCAACAATTAATATATATACATTATATCTATAAACATATAAGGTCACATATAATAATTAGGAGAAGCAAAACACCAACACGGGGATGGCACTGGATAGTGACAGCCTGTGTTACCACCCAACACCCAATAATCAATATCGAAGCCAGTCCAGCTGCTACACAGTTATCGATGTCCATAAGATGATTTAGCGATGATGACAGATAAACAAGAACCGCCATCGACTTCCAGTGTCCCATGTATTTTATATCTTGCAACGAGACGCCCAACTCTTGCAGATACATTGCACCACTACGCCTCAGAGAATGTAAACCAGTATATTTACTGGCCAGTCCACCATTTGACAACAAGGTCTTAAAAATGTTTAGAAGCTCTGCATATTTCACAGGGACCAAACCCTTCGGCGAAGGGCGCATCATCAAAGGAGAACTGTTCGGAGCAGACTGAAGATGACTTCAGTGACACGTTTATCAATCACAGGCAACTGTAGAGCTGCAACATAACGAGAAACGACGTAAAAAGTCGAAGTCGTTGTCAATACACACTCTAGAAATCTTGTCTGCACAAACATTTTCAACACCCTTAATATGCCTAGCAGTAATATAAATGTTGTGAAGCACTGAAGTCCAAAAAATTAAGCGGATTAACCGCATACATGACACATTTGAACTACGACCTGTATTGATCATGGATAACACCTGGGTATTGTCTGTGTACACCACAATATGTTTGTCAACTAACTCGCAGGCGAATACAGAAATACCAATCCAGATGGGAATGAGTTCCCATAAGTTAATGTTATCATCAGTCTCAGATACAAGAGGTTTTGGCTGATTTATCCAATGGCCATGAAAGTCGAAGGATCGAATATATACTGGAACAGAGTCATCATTGAAGAAACCACCCAGCCATTATGATGTAATCTAGTAGGTAGTGTTGGTGATTGAAGGACATGGTATTAGTAGTAAGTACCATCCTTATGAGTTCACTGACGATTTCTGGGTGTATGATATTGTTAGGTCTGGCATAGAGGGTATTTCTACTGCTGCTATGCCGTCCTCGTAAGGTATTGATGTATACAGAGCGGATACATCAATTGTTGCCATGATTTCGTCTTCGTGAAGTGGTCCGTGGTTTTGCAGTGATTTGATGAAGTGTCTGGTATCTTGTATGTACGATGGGATTTTCTTGACCAGGGGTCGCAACACCTGGTCTACGAGAGCTGATATTTTATCTGTGGGGCAGTCTATGCCTGCCACGATTGGCCTCCCTGGGTTTCCCTCCTTGTGGATTTTGGGGAGGGTGTAGAAGGGAGCAGTTCTTACTTCTTGTGGTAGTAATGTTTTAGGGGCACCTTGGGGTAGGTGTCCTTGTTCTGCTAATTCCGTAATTCTGCTTTTGAAGTGATGATAGTTTTTGTAGGTTGTGTCGGTGGGGACACGTTTGTAGTGGTTGGTGTTATGGAGTTGTCGTTCTGCTTCTGTGATGTAATCGCATGTATTCTGGATTACAATGGCCCCACCTTTGTCGGCAGGTTTTATAACGATATTCTCATTGGTTTGTAATTCTTTGAGGGCTATCAATTCGTCATTCGAGAGGTTTGGTTTTGGTTGTTTTTTTGGTGGGAAGGTTTTCATTTTTTCGTAGTATAGGATGCAAATGCGTTGATGTCTTTGTCTAGGCCTGTCGGGGGAACCCATCCCTTGGGTTCTTTTGGGAAGATTTGTTGTTGGTTTGGTTCTGGATAGTTTTGCCAGTAGTGTTTAAGTCTGACACGTCTGTTAAACATAAGCGTGTCTTTCAGGCTATGGATGGGGTTGGTGCCTCTGGGGGTTGGGATGTAATTCAACCCTTTATTGAGGAGGCTCTGGTGGTGTTCATTTAAGCGGAAGGTTGAGAGGTTGGCAACGATGTTGCCGTCCTCTGTGTGGTACCTCTTGAACCTCCTGTTCTTCTTGCTTTGCGTGAGCGGCGGTTCCTCAGTTCTTCTCTGAGTTGGGTCTCCATCTCTTGAAGGAGACGGGTTATGTATTGGAATACTTCTGGTTGGCATTCCTCTATGAGGTTTTTCTTAATCTTTTCTATCTCTACTGTGAATTTTTCATTTCACTGGTTGTAGTAGTCTTTGAGATGCAGGGTTAGTTTCTTGGCAAATTCTTGATGAGCCCTCTCCCATTTAAGGGAGAAGTCAAAGTCTTGGTCTGGTACTTGTGATAACACCCGGGCTTGTAGGCCTTGTGGTGTCAATTCTTGGTCTAGGCACATTTGTAAGTATGTGCAATGATGGTCTGCTCGGATTTTCGATTGTACCATTTTTCTTGCTATCCTGAAGTAAGGAATAATGTTGTCAGGAATGTGCGGGTTCTGGGGGGCTTGTGGTGTGGTTGAATCACTAGCCGCTCCCTGTCCCTGGTTGTTAGCGCCGTTCTCCACAGATGGCGTGGCGGTCGTCGTTGGTGTCATGGCCTGTTTGTCCCCCATGTTGGATTCCGGGGTTGGATTATTTGTGATTGTTGACTTTAAGTGGATGGAGTGGTGAAGGGAAGACTTATCCTCTTCTGGAAACTGGATCTAGTTTAGATGCTGAGACCTTTTGCGAATGATGGCTGCTAGAAAGTCAATGGATGGTCTCTTACAGCTCCCGGTGTAGCTCCGTTCGGGACTCGATAGATCTTACCAAGATGCGGCGACCAGTTGTCAAGATGTATCGAGGTAGGTAGATAGTCGCTTTTATATCGAGTATCCCGGTTGTCTTAGTGGTGATGTTATTTTGGGTAGGAAAAAATGCCTAATTTATGGTTTCAATTCTTTATTACACTAGCTTTCGGGCTAAGATTGCCCTTCATCAGGTGTTTGTACATGAGTTGAGTGGGTGCGTAAGTACATTTTGGTGTAGTTGTGAGTCCATACAATATCGTGGTGCTGCCCGCACTGAATAACTCAGCACCAAAAGATTTTGCACAAATGCATTTGTAAACTTTTTAACCGATTTGAAACTGTTAGTCAGGGGCTTGGACATGGGAGATCATGACAAACTGCCATGCCATAGCATGTAGATCTATTGATGACAGGGTCCGGCAGCGGTGTATGGAAAGAGGTGCAAAACTAACATTGGATCACGCCATAGAAATAGGACGCACATATGAGTCTGTGAAGGACAATATGAGGGTTATTGATGGGGAAGATCCAAAAGTAACAGTAAACAAAATTTCCAAATACACCAACCGTAACCAACGCAAAAAGGACCACAGACAAACCGCTAGTGGGGAAGGTCACCATGAGCAAGGTCACCGTAAGCAAGGTAGTGGAAATCAGGACAACAGACAGAAAGATCGTAAATGCAGTCGTTGTGGTAACCAAAATCATGTTGGACCGGAGAGATGTCCAGCTAGGCATGACTTCTGTGATAATTGTGACAAGAAGGGACACTGGGCAAAGATGTGCTGGAAAAAGTCAGTCAACCAGATAGATGAGGATGAAGAGAGTTATGAGTCAGATAGCAGTGGAAGGAGCAATGAAGACGTTTGTCTCTTACAAATTTGTCAGATAACCACTGATGCATCTACAAGGGAAGATGACTGGTGGGAAACTCTATCAATAAATGGGAAGAAACTGAGATGTCAGCTGGACACTGGAGCCAAAACCTGCGCAATGAATTTGACTGATCTCCGAAAAGTATAATAAGAGACTGGTCTCATACACAAACCATCAAATTCATCCTGAGGGAAGCACCAAGCTGAATGTGAGGTACAAAGAACGAGAGGCAAGAGTTAAGTTCTATGTCTTTAAGGGGAACCAAGTTCCAGTGCTGTTTGGGGATGTCTGTACAGCCCTCAAACTAGTGAAGCGTATACATCAGGTCGAGAACAGTGCCAGAGAGTTCTTAACCCATTGAGGGCGGGCTGATGCCTCAAGGCATCAACATCAAAATGGCTCAGTGGACGGGCTGATGCCTCAAGGCATCACACATAATTTGGCCCAGGGGACGGGGTGATGCCTCAAGGCATCAATTTTTTATATAAATTGAAGGCGGCATAACTTAATAAAAAATTAACAGATTTTGATGAAATTTGAAATATATGTATACAAACACATTAGAAATATGTTTATAGGTGTGTTGTCATGGAGACAATAATGATGACGTCATAACTAACATATGTAAATGCTGGAAAGTGAATTTGGAGCAAGGTTGCCCCCATAT
The DNA here is from genome assembly GCA_942159475.1 of Sthenelais limicola. Lineage (NCBI taxonomy): Eukaryota > Metazoa > Annelida > Polychaeta > Phyllodocida > Sigalionidae > Sthenelais > Sthenelais limicola. The sequence continues at coordinate 104,977,620 of OW804096.1, read as the reverse complement.
TGCACCCAATTGAGACCCATTATTTTAATTATTGAAGACCAAAATTCTAGAAATTATGAAAAAATATGATCAATAACTGTTTACACCTGTTTACATATGACACATATTATTTGAAGAAAATATTCTTAAAGTGTTTTTATACCCTAAACCTCATGTTAAACACCCGTCCTGAAGCCCAAAAAGGGGAAAAGGGCCCCCGTCCACCAGGCAAAAATATGTGTAAACTGCCCCCGCCCTGAATGGGTTAAAGGAATTCCCAATGCTGGAAAAGGCGACAGGGACTCTGCCAGGACATTACAATATAAAGATAGACCCAACTGTGCCACCAGTTGTGCATGGCCCTCGGAAACAACCAGCAGCTCTTCTACCAAAGGTCAAGGCAAAACTGAAGGAAATGGTTGCGGAGGGGCACCTCATGAAGGTCACAGAACCCACTGACTGGGTAAGTTCGATGGTAGTAACAATGGGTGATCTTAATAAAGCTGTTCGCCGGGAACACTACCCAATCCCAACAGTTGAAGAGATCATCAGCAAAATGCAGAGAGGAAACGTCTTCTCTGTCTTGGATGCAAAGAGAGGTTTTCTACAGATGGTGCTGGACTATGAGTCCAGCAAACTGACCACCATGAACACTCCTTTTGGACGTTACCGGTGGACTCGCCTTCCTTTCGGGATAAAATGTGCCCCTGAGCTATATCAAAGGACAATGGACGAAATGCTGGAAGGAATTGACCATGCTTACGCCATCATGGATGATATACTAGTAGTGGGAGAAAATCTGGAGCTACACGACAAAACTCTTAAGCGAGTAGTTGAACGGGCTCTACAATGCAACCTAAAACTCAACTTGGACAAGCTGAAAATCAGGAAGTCATCGGTGTCATATGTCAGCCACACGATATCTAGTGAAGGACTGGGTCCAGGTGAAGACAAAATTCAGGCAGTGTTGGAAATGCCCCCACCTGAGAACAAGGAAGCAGTAAGACGGATCCTTGGTTTTGTTCAATATCTCGCCAAATTTCTACCAATGCTAGCTGATGTGGAAGAGCCTCTCAGAGAACTCACCAGGAAAGATGTACTATTTCATTGGGACAAGCCGCAACAAACTGCATTTGAAAAGCTGAAGCAACTTTGCACCCAAGCACCAGTACTAGCATACTATGGTGTCACTAAAGAAGTAGTTGTACAGTGCGATGCCAGCAAGAAAGCAGTTGCAGCGGTCCTACGACAGGATCGAAAGCCAGTATCATATGAGTAGTATACTATATAAGCACATTACGACTACGCCTTGTATTTGAGACCGTTTAATTAAAATACGGTATCGGGATGTGTCCTACTATAGGCTGAGGGAAATTTTTAACCACACGGTCTCTAATTACCACCATATCCTTTGAGGCCCGTCGATAAAATAGTCTACGGACACATCGTCTACTATAGACCGATGGAAATGATTAACCACTTTACCGGCATATTCTTTTACTATAGGCCGATGAAAATTATGAAGCAGCACACGGTCTATATGTTTATTATATTGACAATATCGTTTTATCATAGTTAGATTGAATTTATAATCGAGCGTGTGGTCTATGTTTATTTAATGTATGTTTATCTAAGACATCTATGCAGGATGTCTTACATCTATGCAGGATGTCTTAGCCCACAAGCCGCCGCCGCCGCGCCGACCTATCCCAGATGACAGCAACACAGATTAAGAGAAAAGAATGGCCAGCTCTTTTGTTAACTTTTCATCACTTGTATGAATTCTTATTATAAGGTACTGATTTACACATGTACTATAATAACAAACCTACATGTACATTTTTTTTTAATTATACAAAATCTTTGCACAGAGAAAGAGATATTAGCTTTTTTACGCAGTTGCACACAGATACACACACACATCCTTACGAGATGTATACCATTTTTTTAAGTAAAGTGACATTTCTAGGTTTGTTTACAGGATTACGAGTCTCCCATTTCTAAGGAACCATGTCACAATGAATAGATATTGTTGCGCGCAACAAATGTCTTGTATCCTGTTATATTTTCTTTAGCGTTTGAATATTGGCATGGAGACAATATAACGCATCAATGTCATATATGGCCAATTCCACCAATTTGACAACATTTGGCCCCCAACCGTGGAAAGGGGTAAAATGGGCTTAAATCAAGCCAATTTTTTTTTTTTTTTAATTTCAAAATCCCATTTTGGAGGCAAAAATCGTTTTTTTTTAACAGCCATTAGTCCGTGGAATTGCTAAATTTCTAAATAATCTTCAGAATTAAACATTTTTTTTTATATGTTGTGATAGTAGGTTACGTGAATATGATCTGTGTAAAAAAAAATGCAAAAAAAAATATTTTTTGGCCAAAAGCCATCAAAATTTTTTAAAAAACATTGTGGGTACCCCCCCATGTCGTCTTCGTCACGCTGTGTGCCTAAGGTGGAATAAATAAATAAATAAAAAAAAAAAATATCAAATTTTGATGAATAATGATAGAATGCATGGGATTACATAGATATACAACATCAGATGTATTGATTTGAGTTTTTCTTGAATAATAGCAGAGAAATAACATGGCAGCAAAAGGGGGTGGGTACCCTAGCCCATGTCGTCTTCGTCACACCTATTTTAGGGTTTTTTAGAGCCTTACAAGGCATAAATTTAATAATAAACTTTAAATTTGACATTTATTATTAACTTTGCCTAATAGCAATCTATGTAGACTGAACTTAAGAATTTCCGAGTCGTTTTTAAATGATTTTCATGGGAAAATGCTAAAAAAATCTTCGTCACGCTTTTGTCGTCTTCGTCACGTTGTCTACGTCACGTCTGCTGTCACTAAATGTCAGAAATTATATCCCTAACATATATATATAATATTAGAACATTTACCCTTAAAGAAATTGTCTCTAAATACTTAAACAGAACAGGAACAATCAATTCAAGTATTCAAGTTAACTTAAAAAAGTAAACGAGGGTAATGAATGTTATATATATTCTAAATATAATGAGTTATATAATGTGTATACATGCATAATAATGTGGGCAGAGGGTCAATGACCTGTCACCCTTGCCGCTGCCATTATCATTACCATTACAGAATGGTTATTTGGCTATAACTTTTCTTCTAGTTAGAATATTTTCACCAAATAAAAGGTGTTATGATCCTTATGTCGAGACCTATCAAGTACAAAATAGTTCAATGCATTATGTGCATATTTGTTTTATCTATTTCTAATTTAAATCCTCATTTATGTAGAAATATGTACCATTATTCGACATGCTATTTTTGGCATTTTTTCATATTTGGGATCTATTTTTCGACCCCCTGTAGAAAAATTACTAATAATCAGAATGGTTCCAAACTTGACAGTTTAATGTGCATATATGGTCAATTCTATTTTTTTGGCGTCCAGTGGGGTGGAAAATGGTCATTTTTCAAATAGGTCTCATACAGAATTGTTTGTTATACCAAGAAACTAGATGTTATGGGGGTTTTTTGTGCATGATTTGGTAAGGTTATCTCCGGATATTAACTGAGCTATAGGAAATGGGCCAAATGAAGCCCCAATTAAATATACCGTGCGTATGCCATATGATTTATTTAAATTCTTGCCATTTTTTCCAATTATTTCTATACATATTTCAATTTCTTTTTTCATGATGTGGTAAATGAATATGTATTTATTTGTTTCAAAGTCACAGGTGTTCTATCAAACTATTTTTAGATAGTTATTATGGATTCGAATCTTGGTTTTTTTTTTGTGGAAATCATTATATTTAGAGTATGTATTACATAGTTGTGTCTAACTTTAACATATCAATGGCAAATAATTATTGGCTGCTTTATTTTTGTAGTTGAGAGTGTCTATCATATATTGTGAAAGTTTAGAAGAAATTTACAGAGTCTTTTAATACTTTATAAATTCTTAGCCTAAGCATACGCACGGTATAACCAATGAGAAAAGAGAGTGCTTAATAGTTCAATTAAGCTCAAACAGTAGTTGGTTTCTTTTATAATAGTGTATAATTATATGGATAACGATTTTAGCATCACCCCTATATCTGATAAAATTTTCGGTTAAATACAAGAAGTAGATATGTATTTCCAATGGGAATTTATCTTTCATCTTAGGCATACGCACGGTATGCATATATATATCCCATGCATATGCATGGGATAAGTATTTGAGTCATATTTTAACTTGGCTCTTTCAAGAAACATTCAAGGTTGACGCATTTCATCCGAATTGATTTTAAGAACTACAAATACAGAATAATTATGGCATTAGTTAGGATGTGCCATGAGTATGCTGCCCTATACATAATGTATCCTATGAAACATACAATAACAAGTCATAGTACATATGCATTTATGAGTGTCGTGGATGTCATGAAATGTAATTTCGTCCTTCACATTATCCTATAAGATTTTGTTCAATCACATATTGTATTGCCCTGGGGCATGTTAATGGTAATGTCTACTAGAGTAAGGTGTTTATTTTTCAAATTAGCCACATGAGATAGAAAAATATACCAGTTATACAAGTTCTGACTGTCTTAACTTAAAGCGGCAAGGGGTTTCTAATCATTCATTTCCATTTTTTAGGTATTTGTGAGTAGCAATTGTCTGATATTTCCCAATTATCTTGTACTGGCATACGCACGGTATAGGCATACGCATGGCATCCTTCTAATCATCTTGGTAATCATTTAAAATGTGTTTTGGCAACATAAAATCAAGATATCATGTTAATTACCTTGAGTAAGGGCCCACCTTATGTATACACGTTTAAAGTTAAATATGTTTATTTGCTGAGATATGACTATATATATTGCATACGCATGGTATGCAGAAAAGTTGACTATGCTGTATGTCTCTCCACTATTTCATTGATAAGCAGAAAATGGTGGTGGATTGATGATTTGTTCTGGTTTTCCTCAAAACTAGAGTAGTTCTATTATCATATGAAGACATATTCACCTCAACAACCCTAATAATAATTATTAGATTGAGAAGACAATGTCTATGCATACGCATGGTATGCATAGGGTTGACTATTACATACCTATAAAAAAGATATTTAAAATATTCAAAAAGAATCTAAAAAAATATCATACAATATGTAAAAGTATTTTGGCTACAGAACCATTACAAATTTCATCTACATATATACATTCATGATGTTCATTTCACATGAGAAATACATATTTTTTTGCGCCTCATTGTAAAAATGGCCCATTTTAGGAGGTTTTTCAAAGCTGGAATTGTAAATATTGGTTTTAGACCCCCAAAAGTAGGGTTCGGATTGTAGCTTTTTCAATGGCGGACTTAATTAACTGTACAAATCATGTCTAAAGTCAATATCCCTGAAGATATTATGTAAAAACCTTATGGACGCCAAAAAAATAGAATTGACCATATATGAGGTTGATAGAAAATAACAAATCAACTGATAAAAGTAAAAATTATTTTTTGGTATTCTGGGGGTGTCTAGGGGCCCAAATGTTGTCAAATTGGTGGAAATGGCCATATATATATAATACAATAATTAAGATTTTAACTTAAAATGGATTAGATATAACAGTTTTTAAAATGGACTTGTTTACTGTACATGGATTATGTAAAACATCAGAGAACATGGAGACTTTCAATTATTTGGAGAACCATACTTTGTTAGCGATAATTCGTTGACAATAAAAGTTTTTAAATTTAAAATTTAAATGTAGATATACCAGTTTTACGATATATTACTTTAATCAGTTTAATCGAAGGTTATGTTGCAAGCACTGAGCCTCGATTTGTATATATCGGATGTTATTATTTATAAAAGGATGCGTTTTTAATACAGGTCGACGATATAAGATATTATTACGCATGTTATTTGTCACGTTTACCACACTTTTCTCAAGCATCCATTTCCCCCCTCCCCTTTTTGTCGCGCATTGCGCGCGCGCATGTTATGGGTTGAATTTTGAGGAAATGTATAATTTGTAATGATTAAAAGCAAATTTATTTAATATTTTTTTTTTTTTTTTTTTTAAAGCTTTTATTTATACTGGGTAGATCAAGTGCCAGAGGAAATAGGGCTTTTCACTTGCCCCAGATTTGTACAGGTGTATATACAATTGTGCAGAAAACATTATACAGTGAGCATGATATACAAGATAAGTATTCCTATACATATATGAGAAGAGTGAGATATAATATGTTTGGTAGTGATTTGCTGTGCCACTCAAGTCCAATGATGTATTATTATATGTAAAATTGTACCTATTAAACCTATTGATTTCTTAGTTTAATAAACAATTTTTAAGAATAATTTATTTATGCGAACTTACTTTAATTATTGAATATGATTAAGAAAAACAATTGTACATTTTTTTGGGTTGAACCCACCCCCGTGTTATTTCCTACCAATCTCGTATATAAGCCGATGTTGTACCGGCATTATTTTATCGATCGCTACTTGAGAAGAAGGAAGGACGGGGACGGGGGACGGGACCATTTTAGAAGTGCGCGACGAGGGAATTGCACAAATGGATGAAATTGAAGGAAATTGATAATAATATTCTATAGAAATCTATATGAATTGGTATTTGAGACATATGTAAATCATTTTTGCAAATGATTTACAAATGTACATATACCCATCTTGTACAGATTTCTATATTATATTATTATTAGAAATATTTCACACGAAACATCTCTTTTGAAACAGTAAGTTTTCATTTGCTTAATTATGTTGTACTTTAACGGCATCAAGTTTTAATAACGGGAGGTTAGACTTAGAATCTAACCATGTGGTTCCATATACACATAAGATTATGTGAATCGAATGGTGAATGATTATTTTTTAAGGTGTTTTTGAGACAGAAAAACATAAAAACAAGATTGCTTGAATATAGATTTAATAGGTTTACATATTTAAGACAATATGGTATATAATACTTGAAAGTAAATATTGTTTTCATGGGCAAGTACAGTAATGCATTAATGCTAAAGTTTAATAGTTTTTATTTAAGACAATATGGTAGGAATACAGTATATATATAGTATGGTTATAGGAGATATACCCAACTTAATGTTATAGGAGATATATACGGGTCAGTTTTGTAGAAAATGTACAATAATACTTGAAAGTAAACATTGCCTTTGCGGGCAAGTACAGTAAAATCTCAATAATTATTCATAACGTATTAATAATGTCCATCATTTCCATATTTACTGGTGGAATGTATATTGGATTTCTATAGCTGTAGTTATTTTTATATATATAACAGGATCAAAATATTATAATGATAATAAATACGATTGTAAAGGTTGAAATGATAATGGATGCTATTGGAGAACGCACAGAAACTTTAGTTTTACATGATATTGCTATGGCGTTGTTTGTTGAATTGATGATGTCAAAGTGCGTAGTCGTCTTAGGAATTGTTCTGAAAAAAATAGGGAAATGATTAAACAAATTTAGGTCAATTGCATGAGCAGTGCTAACAAGGGAGGAGTTTGTGTAGAAGTAATCAATTGTAGTTTGAGACCCTGAGAGTCAATTTAGTGGGTATTTGAAATTACATTTATATTGACTTTGTAATGTTATTGTTAGTGCCTGTTTTCCTAGTCCATTGTTTTAGGTAAACAGAGCTTTTAAACCATTTGTAGGAAAGGGAAAATAGTTTTTTATATACACACAAACAAGAATAACCTTACATACTGATTTTGACGGAATATGATGATGCCACCACTTACATATTGATTTTGTAATGTCAAAGTTTGTTTCTTTAACCCCTTGTTTTAGGTAGGGACACGGACAGGGACAGGGACCCCGCCCGGGTATGGATAGATTTACCGTAAACTGATTCAATATCAATCAATATCCAATGAATATTGTTTGAAGTTCACCACAAATCAGCAAACAAACCCACCCGCCGCCCATGTTGCGTAGAGTGTCGAAGAACATTTTCTGAAAAGTTAACGCTTAAAGAAGTTGTTGTATTGACTAGTTTATAATCTAATACTTTCCACCTTAGACTCAGAGTAATACGGAATTTCTACTTTATTTTCTAGTATTTGATTTACCTTACCCTTCTAAATAACTCGCGTAGAGTGTTGAAGAACATTTTCTGAAAAGTCAACGCTCAAAGAAGTTGTTGTATTGACTAGTTTATAATCTAATACTTTCCACCTTAGACTCAGAGTAATACGGAATTTCTACTTTATTTTCTAGTATTTAATTTACCTTACCCTTCTAAATAACTCCTGTGGATATCAAAACTTTAACATTCATATTATATCAGATATGTGGTAAAATAAAGAGCAAAATCGTTTTTGCTTTTCAATCCAATATTCAAACTGTAAGTTACCCAGGTTGGCACTGGTCAGTACAAAGGGCATTTTGCCACCAGGGCTAAATCTGGCAGTACCTCCTGGTCTCCAAAGCCATTTCCTCGTGGATTTGACATGGGTTTATGTTCTGACCCATTCATTACACATATTTACTAATCATTGAATAAAAACGCAATGTTAATACTCAATACTTTAGATATTGCTATACCTATTAAATATGATTACACTGACAAAGTTTCACACGATTCCATGACTACTTATTTTAACTATCTTAGCCACTTTAATAGTGGAACATTACCTAAAGATACACACCTTTTTTATAATAGATTTACCGGTACCTAAATATATATATATATTATTAATTTAATCTAAACCCGAAATTAACTATATCAAATGTGTTAATAATGGTGTAAAACAACCAATTTTACTTACCTAAACAAAGGTTACCATGCTTTGCCAGCGAGGAAACACCTTGTTACAAAGTCGTACCTGGGACTTGATTTACCCAGAATAAATCCGGGTTTTGTGTAACCTATTCTTACACATCATACTGTTCTAGGTATAACATTCATTCGGTTTTCATTATCTAGTATAGCCTAGCTAAGTATAACATCTTTTTTGACGATATATTTGCTATATGCCTGTGGTAACGCTCCCCCTTTTGACGCAGAAAACACCCAGAAAGTTCACCCACTGACAGGATCCCTATTAGATCCTGTCCCAGTGATTGGACTGTAGCTGCTTAGGCGGAATTTAATGCTGGAGGGAGAAAGTTGTTTTTGTTTCCATTATTTGGTATAGCCGCAAAAAAAAACTTACACAAAGATTTAATGGTATTGATTTGTGGTCCTGGGCAATAATGTCCATCTTACACACATTGCGTTGAATAATTACATCATTTTTCTTTAATATATAACAAATTTCAGTCCTTTTGAGCCATATTGATATGGTAAGGGCGTAAAGCAACCAATCTTATTTACATTTTTAGATAAATTGTACAAATCTTACCACATAGGATATTGTTACATAAAAGTCCCATTTTTGTTTCGCTGCTGCGACTGATTTTGTTTTATCCTTATATTTTACCCAATAAATTTCACCCATTTGTACAGTCTTTGCACTGCTAAAGCGCTAACGAATTTTACCTACATTGTTTTTAAGAAATATGCTGGTGAGCAGTTAGACAAATTATTTGTTCCCTAGCTTCCAAGCGGGGACGAAGACTTTCCCATAGACTTTCCACTGGAAACACAACTATAGCTGCTTGAGAGAATCTAGCCCTACTACATTTTGCGGGTAGACCCTCTGCTGTGCATATCTGGTCTCTTTAATTTGATGGGACCGAGGGGATAGGGGAATTGTATGTCTGCCTACTTGAATCTTGATACAAATGGAATTATGGGACCTATGATGCAATGTAAATTCCATGTAAAAACATCTCAAGTTTATCATGGGATATTTATTGATGCTCTAACATAAATATCCATAGGTTTTACATGTTTTTAAAGCACAAAGCTCGCATCTTTTCCAGACTTGTGCAGTGGTACATGCAAACCCCCTATTGAAAAGGGTCTGAGAGGGCCTGGAGAAGTGGCTTGATGCAAGCCCAGTGATTGGATGAAAGGGCTGATGAATTATTCATGAATCCAGAAAAGTCCAAGATTTGAAAATGGCCTCCACTGTAAAAATACACTGAATTAACAGTGAAATCATTGGTTTAGATCAATTTAAAAAGGTACACCCAAAAATATAAAGGTACTTTATAATAAATCTTAAATCAAACTAGCCCATCTGTAGGCATTAAGCCGCTGGTAGGCCGAGTACAAGCAAGGCCTACCGTGGAGGCTAGTGAGCAGTCACATTTGAAATGGTTTATCTTACCACATTGGAAGCGACCTTTATTTCTAGGTTGGAAGCGATTTGTCAACCAATCTTACTTACACTGCATAGAAATTGGAATTTATTTAATTTCTATTGCATTTCTTGCAGGAGATTTGATTTTTTAGTCAAATTGTGCAAATCTTACCATATAAAAATCCACTCTATTTATGGTATTTCTTTAGTTTAAACTAGACACTACATTTACAAATAGATAAATAATTATTTTCCCTATAATTACATAGTATCTTACACATTAGAAAATAAATTTCCTAATATAAAGTATCCTTCGTATCTAGGGCTATTATTTTAGTTCAAACTAGGTATTACTTGACTTACACTGAGCTGTTCTGGGTAAAACGTTAAAGTGCCTTTCTGCCCCTTTTTTTCTATTTCTATTTTTTGGGTATGATTATAAAGTGCCTCCCTTTTAGCTTTTTGACCCTTGATATAAACACTTTAAAGTATTGATAAGGGTGTAAAGCAAACCAATCTCACTTACTTTTAACTTACACTGATTCAATTTTTAATTTCAACAAATCAAATTTTGCGCAACAGATGCAATTATCAGTCAAAATATTTTCCTTTTGACACAATGTCAGTGACAACAATTTTTCTAGTGGAGGACCCCTATTACAGTTAAACTAAATCTCACTTACTTTTTGACTTACACTAATTGGATTTGTAATTTTAACAAATCGAATTTAGCTATCTGGTTGTTGTGGTTGTCTTATATGATAATGTATGGATTGCTGCAAATAGATAAAACTTGAAACTTACACCGCATGAAAATTGCGTTTCTGCATGAACTGCTGTTTTTACTGGTGGGATTGCCCTATTATAAACAATAAAACTTGAAACTTACACCGCATGAAAATTGCGTTTCTGCATGAACTGCTGTTCTTACTGGTGGGATTGCCCTATTATAAACACTAAAAACACCATTTTTATATTTTACCCATTTTAATATCCTTGGTTTTAATACCATCCTTACATTTTACCTAACTTACAAAATATTTCAATTTTATTGTGATTGTCTTACCCTGATAACATAAAGATTCGTTTTTTGTTGTCTCTCCGAAATTTCATTGTGATTGTCTTACCCTGATAATGCAAGGATTTGCTTCTTGTTGTCTCTCCGTAATTTCGTTGTGATTGTCTTACCCCGATAACGTAAGGATTCGCTTTTAAACCATTCGTAGTTGATATATTTGTGATTTGTCACAAAAACCCAACCACACATGCACTGTTGTGGTTGTCTTACCCTGATAACGTAAGGACTCGATTTTTAGTTATTCGTAGTTGGTATATCTACGATTTGTCCGTATACGTTTTCTTCCATTTCCTTTGGGGACAATGAGAGTATAGCAAACGTGCTCCAAGACCTGCTTGGCTATCGTGAGCAACACATAGATATCTTACTTTACCTGAACCTGTGAGTTTTGTTCTTATTGGCTTTGTCCAGCTTCATTTTAGCAAGAGTCAATTGATCTAATTTATTAGATTTGTCATGAACACTATTTGGGTTTACCATAATATTATAAATAAAACTTGAACTTACATCGCATAAAAATTGCGTTTCTGTGCTGACAATTATTTCAGTTGGAATTAGTGGAGACATCTAATTTATTAGATTTGTCATGAACACTATTTGGGTTTGCCATAATATTATAAATAAAACTTTTAACTTACATCGCATAAAAATTGCGTTTCTGTCCTTTCAGAATTATTTCAGTTGGAACACACACACACACACACAAACCCAATCACACATGCATTGTTGTGGTTGTCTTACCCTGATAACGTAAAGACTCACTTTTAAACCATTTGTAGTTGGTATATTTGTGATTTGTTACAAAAACCCAATCACACATGCACTGTTGTGGTTGTCTTACCCTGATTTACCATAATATTATAAATAAAACTTGACTTACATCGCATAAAAATTGCGTTTTTGTGCTGACAATTATTTTAGTTGGAATTAATTAGTAGAGCTTTTTCTATCCAATTTGTTTAATATCTTTGGTTTTAACACATCTTACCCAATTTGCATTTTTTTGCAAAATTTTCCAGTTTTCGTTGTAATAGTGGACCTTTTTTTATTTTGCTTAAGGAAAAAAAATCCTTACACAGTCATCTGTTATAACAAAGGGTGGTGACACCACCTTTTAACCATTTTAAACCATTTGTAATTAGTTACAAACTAAAACCTTGTATAATAATAAATGCCACTATGATTATAAAAAGAATGGTTATTACCTTGTAGTAAATACAGGTGCAGACTTGGGATTCGCAACGGTAGACGTGGGATCCACAATTGTAGACGCGGGATCCACCACATTCGATACGTTCGTTATTATTTCATAAAACCCAAAATATAAACAATATAATATATAGTATACGAAATATGTTAAAATAATATTTTTACTAATGTAGTAAATTCGCTTTCTGAACGCTTTTAATGCAGCTAGACTAGGCAACTAATTTTCCAGTCAAACTAGGCATTTTGATTTTTTTTCCAGCCAAACTAGGCATTTTGATTCCTTTTCCAGCCAAACTAGACATTTTGATTTCTTTTTCAGCCAAACTAGGCATTTTGATTTCTTTCTCAGCCAAACTAGGCATTTTGATTTCTTTCTCAGCCAAACTAGATATTTTGATTTCTTTTCCAGCCAAACTAGGCATTTTGATTTCTTTTCCAGCCAAACTAGGCATTTTAATTCCTTTTCCAGTCAAACTAGGCATTTTGATTCTGTTTATTATCCAGATCAACTGATCGGTCCTTTTTTACAAAACCCCAGTGCTAGGATAGGCACAACAACAGGTGGCACCTCTAGTGTAAAGTAAGCACACCAGCCTTTTATGAACTGGACGCGCCTGGGGGATTGTATGTAAAGTTACTACACTAAGATATATTTTCAAGTTGTTTTTACCCGGTAGTAGCAGATACGGATGGTGTACTTGTAGTTGCTACATAAATGGTAGAATCTACCAGTGTAGTAGTAGTCAATACACAAATAGTACGATCCACCATCATTTCCAAAAACCTAAAATATAAACAAACATATAACTATTTAAATATAGATATAGATGTAATGGTAACTGGTACCACAGTTTGGTCTCCTTTTATTCAGGTTTGACCAGTATACGTGACATACAGTAGAACAATGATAGAACGTATAACTAATTCCTTCTATGTGTCTAGCATGCATACATAGAAACTCTTGCTTTGTGAGTGAACAATAGAATATTACATATGCCCCCACCCCGCTTCCTTAAAAAAATGGGTTACTATGATCAAACCCCTACACCTTTTGAGCTGGACATCAAAGTACTCCAAGGTGAATTTAAAATCCCTAAACTTGAACTTATCGGAGTAAACTCCACAATTTTGTTACTTGAACTGTACCTTTCATTGGTGGAACCTCTTAATCTTTATTTGTACTACAATCGTCATGGTCCATTCAACCTAACATTTTAATTAACATCCCGAATCATGCGTAACATTTTACATCTTTTATAGTAAAGATGCTTGGTAAACCGCCCTTTATGGCAGCTAACACACAAGTGTCCTAGTTTATAGGTATCAAGTTTCCTTGCTAGATGCGTTATCAAGACATGTAAATGTCTATAGACTTGACTATTAAAATCTAGCAATGAGTGAATTTCGATTAATAAATGGATGGAGTATATCTCGACAACGTCGATGGATCCATTTATTAAATTGGTGGTTTGATGTTGTTGGAAATAACATGTGTGTAGATTATAAATTAAAAATATTTATATGGATGCTTAGTAAGAATATGATTACAGATAATTACAATGCTTACACGTATAGATCAATAGGACATGTATGCAATATTGATTCAATGATAATACGAAATAGACATATAAAATGCTCGCAAATTTGGGAAATGTATACAGTCCTTGTTTATGATGTATTTGCTATGTATAAAATAATACCATATCCTCGTGATCGATTTATGATAAGGTTTATTACTCGAATAAGGCGTCAAACTCAATTTTACATAAACCATATTAATTTTTTTTCATTTATGTCTTTGGAAAGCATGTGTATGCATGGTATACAACATTATATAGAAATAGAAATTATTCGAGAATCACAGTTAAATAATATACCTCATTTAAAACATAAAATATTACTGGATAATTCATTTCAATCTACGTCTTGTTTAATATATAAAAAGCTATGGAAATATGCATCTAAAAAAATTGAAATAAAACTATAATAAGTATTATACTTACGTGCAAGCTCCACTTTCGCAAATATATTTTACATTTCTGGTCCTCAAAGTGGGCAGATAAGGGAGAGTTTGAAGGTTGTAGTATATATCATTTTTCCAGTCTATTGTTGTCAAGTTTAAAATGAATTCTGTTGTTAGAAGAGATGTGACGCTGAGAACATTTGGAATACATTTGCATTTGTAAATTTCCGATCCTGAAATTTTGGACTTCCGGTTACTAATCTGAAGCGACAGGGTGCTCGGAGCCTAGCTCCCCAAAGTTTTATCCTTTTTTTCAGATTCCAGAAGTGATAGAGTTTCTAAAAGTGGTTAGAAAGGACAGTTCATACGCAAGATCAAAGTGGTGCTTCAAATCAGTGGAAAATCATGCTGGATTAACAAATAGAGAGACTTTGAAAATCGAAGCGTCCAACGTGGTTGCTGCCATTGTACCAGCGCTACTAAGCTGGGATTATCCCGGGATTATCGCCCATCTAACCGGAGCGAAACGCCTTAAAAGAACTGTTGCCGTGGATTACGATTTGAGGAATGTTTATTTAAAGACACATGCTTTAACACTGCGGATTAATGTTTATACAGTTTAAATCTTCGCGGGACAAGTGTGGATTAGCTATATAGGTCGGACCTTGTCACAAGGAGTATATAGTATAGACTAGACACACTAGACAGTAAGTGAGTAGAGGCGCCACCTCGTGATATATAATTATAAGACTTGCACTCTTCGTTCCTCCTTCCTCCACCACTATGGGTGAAGAGGGAGAATCCCCTGGGGAGTTAGGCCTCTTGGCACTGGTGGAAAAAATGAGGGTCGAGTCTCTGGAATACCACCGAAAAACTCAGGAAAACTTTAAAACCCTATTCAGATTGCTGGAGAAGCGTGAAAAATTGCTTGAGAAATGTGATGAAATTGAAGGTGGTGTAAGATCCAACGAGGTGGATGATGAAGTTGAAGTGGATGTAAGTTCCAACAAGGTGGATGTAAGTACCAACAAGGGAGCCATGCTAGAGGACCAGAAGTCCAACCTCAAGGTACTGTTGGAAAGGCCTGATAACATTGAGAAGAACGATTACCTAGAACAACAGATGATGACAGAGCAAAGAGCTGCAGAACTCATTCAGAAAATATATTCCCCAGGCAACGAATCCCAAGACAACCTATACACTGAAGTCTCCAACATTATTGAAAAGCTCTTGGCTTTCCCAGGCACAAAAATAAGGAGATATTATAGAGTAATTGGACAGTTGTGGTTGGATACAGGTTAGACTGGCCAACATATATCAGGCAGCTTCTGGAGCAGAAGAATAGGTTGAGTGTTCTTGTTCTAGAAAACAATATTCCTCATAATTCTTTGAAATGGTGATGAAACGGATATCATTCAATATATTATGAATAAGGTGGTATAAACACATGGAAGAGACAAATCTTTGAACATGGTTTAACAATATCCTGTGCCTTAGAGCATAGATAATTTATAATTGTTCTATACTTCCGGATAAAAATGTAAGCGGTTTATATTCATAAATTTATATTCATTATGTGAGTATATGGTGAAACCTAGGGTTATAACACAAATGATAAAACCAAAATAAAGGTTGTTTTAGCGTTGTAGAGGCCAAGACGGCAGGTTAAGGAAATGAAGCGGATTTGCAAAAATAAAAAAATATATCAGGTCCCTTCCCCCCTCTGCAAAGGGTGTGGAGTAATGTATAACAGCTATATTTATCCTCGATGTAACACAAATGAAGAAAACTGTCTACATGTGAAAGAAATAAATGGATGTTGCAAAAATAAAAAAAAAAAAATGTTGGTTTTCACACAATTGGCGCGAAAACTACAACAATGGCAGATCCCTGCCATTGCAAGCATACAGATGAAGAAAATAATAGAATTCATTTTCTTAAGTTAGATGTTGGTTTAAAGTAGTAGTTGGAAGTTGTTGCTGATTGCCTGAATGTGCGCGCAAGTGTGTGCATGTAGAACTAAGGATTGCAAGTCTTTAGAAAATAAGCTACAATGTGTAGATAAATTTTAAAATAAGTAGTAAAAATGAATGTATAAATTACTACATTGATTTTTTTTTACATTGATACACATGATATAATTTTTACCATTGTAATGACATTGCAATTTATCGTAAACATTATTGCTGGGTTTATAAATTTTAACAAATAGATTTACTAATTGTTCATGCTAGCATTGTTTTGAACAACTGTGTATTCATCTTGGGTGGTACTAAAACTATCAGTTTAATTGGGGAGGGGAAAACTGAGAAAGACATAAAAACGGTGTGATTCTACAAAACATTAATGGATCTACATAGATAAAGGAAGGGGTTGTGAGAACAATGGATTTAGTGCAAAGATGTATATATATATATATATAGATGAACTTTTGTTTATATATCAGTGAAAAATTGGAATTATATACTATGATGTAAGTATGAACATTTGCTATGTTATTAATTTAATAATATTAGGTACAAAAATTGATTTTAAGAATAAATATAAAGAACTAAACTTGCACAAGACTGAACAGTTTTTTAAAAATAGTATTTTGTGTCAAAACAGCTTTATCTATAAAGGAACATGCATGCTAAAATATAATGACTATACTGTAAGGGTTACAAAAAAGGCTTTGTTTCGTTTCTTATTAAGGATCGATTTGCATTAGTACTTAGAAATTTAAAAAAGATTATATCTTTGTTTTTAATATATTTCAATCATAAATACACTTTACTTAATCGAAATGTAGTTATAAAGGTAAAGAATATACAAATAACATTTCAAATTAAAGAATGTGAATTAAGTTTTTCATTTTTTTTGCCAGCAATTTATTTCTCAACACAATGCTAAATATATATTTTTTATCAAAGAGTGTAATAATGAAGATTTCAGCTGGATTCCAGTTCCCAACTTAAATATCAAAATAGGAGATGCCTTTGTTTGTAATTATTTAAAAGTAAAGTTTAATAACCATACAATATTATCAATTTCTCATACATATAAAGGCAGTTGCCTTACTCAGTCTGTAAAGCAATTTTATGTGGTTTGTTTGGATATAAAACGTTTATGTGATACAATGCTATTGTAACATGGACATTATTGATAATCTAGCTTCTTTGATTATTGCAAATTTGTTTACTGAGGTCACAAATTTGAAATCAAATATAAAGTACTGGACCAACGTTTATAGTAGTAGAGATCATTGTTTATCATATGGAACTCGTACATTTTCAAAATCAAATTCCAAGCTAGCAAAAAACACATTTAAAATTGAAGCCGACTTTAATACTGTTTTATTTAAGGAGTTGAGAAGAAAATGTAGAGATTCATTTAGACGGAATTTCCCTTTTATTTTTTTACAATATTTAGAAAATAAACACGGCAAAGAGCTTAGAAAAGCTATTTCTTCATCTAATAAGACACTTATAAGAAATGACTTATTATCAGCAAACAGCCATATATTTTCTTCTTTAGCTCATTTGTTTTGTATTTCAATTAATGTTTACAGAAATACAAAACATACAAACGTGTATACACCAAATAAATCATTTAGAAAAGAGGTAATTGTTATTGAATATAACAGGGAAATAGATTCCTATGTCCAGTCTAGCAGAAAGTTGGAGTCAGAATCGAAAAGAATAGTTAAAAAGTCTACTTGCAGCAGCACATCTAAATTGTCAGATAATTCTCATTTTCGAAACAAAGATTGTAGTGCATTTACATATCACGGCAAGCGGAAATTAGTAAATACAGAAAGTAATAAATTTGATGAAAAAAAGAGAAAGAAAAACTTTTTGTTGAATGCTTGTCAACAAAAAATACTGATAATGTTGAAACCGTTACACAGAGGTATGATGATAATGAAACTATTTCAGAAAAAACTGAGTCATTAACTAACAAGGAACAATCAGAAATTGATAATGCTGCTTGTGGTAATATATTGTTTAATGAAAACACTAGCGAGCTGTATGACATGCCAATGGCAGATGAGCTTTTTAAACCAAAAACTGATGTAGCTTTAAGCAAAAAGGCCGGGAATACGCATTAAGTAAAATTACAACAGTTTTAAATATTTGCGATCGAATTGAAAACCATGTTATGGTTTTAGAAAAAAATATAATTTCAGGAACTTTAAATAATTGCACACTTTGTCCAGTTCATTGCATGGCATCTTTAGATAAAGGAACCAAAGAAAAAGAGGTCCTAAAAAGAAAATAATATTATAATGGAACGTGAGTCTTTTTATATTTCTTTGCTTTCCAATTGTAAGCATTCATCAAGACAAAATATTGCATCTCATTTTTTTACTGAATTACCAGTAGAAATAACGTTTTAGAATGGCAATTGGGATGTCGCCCTTGTAGAAATTAACGTGCCAATCTCTTGGTATAATGTACCTGAAAAGCCAACTGCAAATAGAACTATGGCAACTATGGACATATTCAAGATTTTATTTCTTGCATTAACAAAGTTTTTCTTAAACAGGATAACCTAACTGTTTTAAGATATAACAATTCCGTAAGACATACTCATATGTCTCTTCATCCTCAAAATTTGAGACCTATTTTATATGTTGCACCAGGAGATGAAGTTATTATATCAAAAGAAATGTCTAAAATACTTAAATTTGATCAATGCATACCAGAAACAACCGAAGCGTTAGGTGCTGATGTTGCTGTTTTTAATGGAAAAGAAATTGAAGACAATAATTTAAATCCTAACAATTTAAAAGCTATACAAGATATTATTGGAATGCACCATGATTTAAATTACTCATACACATCATATAATGCATGTGCTGTCCCTAATTTTGCATCTCCAACATCATCTCTTTTTATATATTCAAATATTGTCAACGGCATATACTCGGTTATTAAAAACAGTTTCTGTTTGGGGTGCTTTTGGCAGTACTTTAAACGTTGTATATTCCAAACCTCAATATAAAAAAGTAACATCTCGAGAAATAAAGGAACTTGAAATTTCCATTATGAATGATCAGGGAAAGCCAATTCAATTTCAATATGGTAAAGTAAGTCTTGTTTTACATTTTCAAAATGAAGGTCCAATTTATGGTCTTAGTACAACGTTTTAATTAGTTTGAAAATGAAAAATCTAAGGCCTTATGCATGTCTAGTAAACAACCAAAAGTTGATGCCGTGGTTAACCTGTGGACTCTTGGTCAGACAATAAGGGTATCAGCATGATTACATCCGCATTTGTTTTCAGTATTTAGTTGGTGCTTAACTTTCTGAAAATGCCTTTCTTAGTGGTCAAAAACAATGCTAAAAAAGCACTAAACGGTGTAGTGACTGAATACATTACCAAACCAAGAAAATTTCAATTAGATCCTCATTTATTTACAGAACGTCAACGAAATTATTTTTTGCGAAAAATAAGAAAAAAATATCGAGAGTTTGGGGGAATAAAATTTCAATTAAGAATTGAAGTAAAGTTAGGTAAATACAATATTACAACTGGTCGATACCATGAAATTAATCGTTCTTTTAACAGCGTTGCTATTTCAGTTTTTGATTATCATCTATGGAATTGAAATATGATACAGCCTTAAATGAAGCACTTGGATTTTTTGACAACTTTATATATATGGGAAGTGGGTGGTTTGTGGTGGAAATTATTCAGTATGTATTGAGCATCTGTAAAGCAAATCCTTGGGGTGGTAATATATGTAAATTACCACCTTTTTTACAATATAAAATACAATACAAATTTAATTAATGTACCATCTGCTGGAAACAAATGTTTTATATATTGCATATTGGAAGGGTTTATAAAAGCTGATTACCCAGATATAAAACGCTGCAGCAAACTGAAATGGTCGGAAAAAAGATACGAAAATTATTTATTTAAAACAAATACAAGACAGCTGAATTTAAATTCGTTATCATTTTCTATGAATTTAGGAGACATTTCAAAATTTGAAAAAGATAATAACATTTCAATTAATGTATTTGGATTAATGAAAGGTAAAAAAACAATAAAAAAAACCATTGATGCCATTTCCAATGTATGTGTCAACAAAGATTGCCGATGACAAATGTCATTTAAACTTACTTTTATATAATCACCATTTTATGCTTATTACAAATTTCAATAATTTTATATATCCATTTTTTTGGAATAAACATAAATATTTTTGCCAGAAATGCTTACTATCATTTACAACTAAAAATTCATTAAATTTACACATGGAATGTAACCAGTGCACAAATGGAGATTACAGTGGACAGTCATTGCTAATGCCTGAACAAGGAAATACAGTTAAATTTACAAATTTTGTTAATCAAATAAAGAATCCCTTTGTTATATATGCAGATTTTGAATCATTTATTCAAAAGCAAAACAAAAAGAAAGGAGAAAATACTCGCATTATTTCAAAGCAAAAAGTCAATGCATTTGGAGCTATATTTATTTCAAAATATAAAAAGTACAATGAAGATGTTTATGTATATCTTGGAAAGAATCCTATAAAAGCATTTGTAAAATATTTGCTACAAGCCAGAGACAAAATTGCTCGAAATTTACAAGATAACACAGAACAAATGCCTAAATTAACTAATGCAGATAATAAACGCTTGAAAAAAGTTAAATCTTGCTATCTTTGTGGGCAGTTATTTGATAAAATACATAGACCTAAAGTTCTTGATCATTCTCACTTGGGTAAAGAAGGTATTCCAGAACGAGACTTAAATTATGCATGCAATAAATGCAATTTAACTGTTAGTGCTTTGAAAATGGATACTATGAGAATACCTGTTATTATGCATAATTTAATAGGGTATGATTCTCATTTTTTAGTACGAGAAATGTCGCGGTACATACACCAAAAAATTAAAGTGTTGCCTTTATCTTCAGAATTTTTTTTTGCTATGTTCGTAGATAAATTCGTATTTATGGATTCTTTTCAATTTCTTCCAGATTCATTATCTAATTTAGCAATCAAGCTAGCTAGCGAGGGAGAACACAAAATGAAACTAACACAAGAATCCATTTCAGACAAAGAATTATTACCTTTGGTTATTAAAAAAGGAGTTATGTGTTACAATTATATATCATCATTTCATATTTTAAAAGAAAAAAAACTGCCTCCAATTGAATGTTTTTATAACGATTTAACACAAAAATCAATATCTCAAGATGATTATAAGTTTGCCCAAAAGGTATTTAAAAAGTTTCGTTGCAAAAACATTGGTCAATATCTAATTGTGTACTTAAAAACAGATGTTCTTCTTGCCGATGTTTTTGAATCATTTAGAGAAACAAGTTTATCAAACTATAAACTAGACCCGGTACGCTATTTAAGTGCTCCATCTCTTACATATGATGCATTATTCAAGTATACGGGTATTGAAATTGACTTATTAAATGAAATAGACATGTATTTATTCATTGAAAAAGGAATTAGAGGAGGTATAACAAATGTTTCACATCGATATGCAAAAGTAAATGGTCCTAATGAACACATTCTTTATTATAATTGCAATAATTTATATGGTTATGCCATGTCATTTCCATTGCCATACAAAGACTTTTCTTGGGTGGATTTTGCACTTTATGATAGTTTTAATGTTATGAAAGTTAAAAGCAATGCCTCAATTGGTTATATTTTAGAAGTGGATTTAAAATACCCTTCAAGCCTTCATAATTTACATGACTCATATCCTTTAGCCCCAGAAAAAAAGAAAATATTACAAAGTAGTTTATCTATATATGCACGAAATGTAAAGGATTTATTTAACCTTCGAGGCAATACATCACCTTTAAAATTGGTTACAACACTAGAAGATAAATACAATTATGTAGTACACTATAGATGTTTACAGTTTTATTTAAAAAAAGGTCTTAAAATAACTAAAATACACCGCATATTATCTTTTAAACAAAAGCCTTGGATGAAACCTTACATTGATTTTAACAATGAAAAAAGAAAATCAGCAATTTTTGAAAAAGATTTTTTCAAATTAATGAACAACGCAGCATTTGGTAAATGTATGGAAAATAGAAGAAAAAGAGTTAAACAAACCCGTATATTTAGGATTTAGTATTTTGGAAATATCAAAACTGAAAATGTATGATTTCCATTATAATCATATGATGCAATCATTTGTGTATCCTAATATTCGACTATTGTACACAGATACAGATTCTCTTATTTACAAAGTTTGCGATCCTAATTTTAAGCAAAAAATAAAAACTGAGTTAGTAAATGAATTTGATTTTTCAAACTTAGCACCAAATAATGAACTATATAGTTTAAGAAAAGAACGAGTTTTAGGTAAAATGAAAAATGAAGTTGGTGGGCGGGAAATACTTGAATTCATTGCTTTAAAACCTAAAATGTATTCAATGATTTTTAAAGATAATACAACCGAAATTAAGAAAATTAAGGGAGTTAAAAAAGGCACAATTGATCAGTTAAAACATGAACATTTTCAAACGGCTTTATTTCTAACACAAAAAAAAAATGCTTTGTGTACATCAATTAGAAGTTTCAAGCATGATGTGTACACTGTGGAAACTGATAAATTAGCTTTGTCTCCATATGATGATATGGAGGTGGTTATTTCCAAATGGAATACGATCATATGCCTATGGAAACGTAAACATTATCAATGAAAACCCAATTAATAGTTTACACAAAAGAAAACGAAAATACTCTGATATTTAATATTGCTAAGATAAACAAAATAAATCTCTATAGATTATTACTTGGATTTCATATAAGGTAAACCATATTGTTTATATTATTATTTGATTGTTTCACAGGTTTTAATAATGGCATAGAGAAGTCGTTCTGTTGGTGGTGATACAGATAAAATAGCTGTAGAAGAACCATTAGTTTTACGTTTTGCTAAACTTTCCAAAAATGCATATTGTCCAATTAAAGGTTCTTTAAATGCTGCTGGCTATGATGTATATAGCGCATATGATGCAATCATACCTGCAAAAGGTAAAGCATTAATTCAAACAGATATTCAAATTGAGCCACCTACAGGTTACTATGGTAGACTTGCTTCACGATCGGGGCTAGCTTGGAATAAATTTATTACGGTCGAAGCTGGTGTAATAGATCCTGACTTTCGTGGTAATGTTACAGTTGTATTATTCAACTTTAGCAATGAAGCATAATGTATGAAAGGTGATCGCATTGCCCAAATTATTATGGAGCGATTTTGCTTACCGAAAATTGTGGAATGTGAATTTTTAAATGAAACAAATCGTGGAATAAGAGGATTTGGTTCATCTGATAATGAATAAATTTCACTAATTAAAATGCCACTATGATTCGATCAATGGTACACATAAAACTAGGGGTTGATCTGTACTACATAAAAACGGTTAAACTTGTTTAATTGCTATTGGGTTTTTACTGCATGAAATGTGCTTTACTGCATGAAATAGAGTCAAAGTATATGTTGATTGTGCAATAAATAGTAAACTTGTTTAATTGCTATTGGGTTTTTACTGCATGAAATGTGCTTTACTGCATGAAATAGAGTCAAAGTATATGTTGATTGTGAAATATATAGTATTCAGTTTTTTTTACTTGTTGATTCACAAAAATAATCTTACCCCTTATTTTCTTAAAGAATCATGGATAAAGGGAAAAAAAATGGTAAAACACGTACTTACATTGTTGCATTAAGTGAGAGGAGAAGAGTAAATGTGACTAGCTTTAATAACAGTGTATGGATACACATCAATGACTCAAAAAAAGGGTCGCACGTTACCTTGGACAAAGCCGATTTTTATAAATTGGCGCAGGAACATAAAAGAATTAAAAGATACATGAAAAGTATTGAAGGAGGAATCCAATCAGACTTAAAAAAAGAGAGAAAGTATTCAGGAAAAAAAAATAAAAAGTCGGGAAAACGACATGAGGAAACAGACACTGAACCCGAATACGAAAATTCTTGCTCTGACGTTGAATTATCATCAGAAAATGAATAGGTTTAGAAAGAGGTCTTGAAAAAAAAAAATAGGGAAAAATTTCCAGTTCTCCTGCTTTCCTTTTTTACCATGACTTCCCAGTACTGGCTTATAGTGAGTACCCTTTCCTTGGAGTCAAGGGGAAAGTCGTCATGCCCCTGTCTTTTTCTGGTTGCTGTGAGTAAAACAAGGGGGTCTTGTGTTTTAACTCAACAGGGTCTGTTAAAAGTGTCATTAGATTGATATGCTTGGCTACAATTTCGTTTGCGCTTGATCTGTAAGCTTAGACTGTTCCACCGAAAATATTTTTATAATATTAAGCATATCCTTTTATTACATACCTTAATACCTTATACATAAACATTATAAAGCATATTGTTTATCGCATACACATTATAACACTGCGTGATTATATATCTCGGCTTATAAAAATTTAAAACATTGTTGAGATAGTATATTTTAAAAGTGTATTTGGCCAATTCCACCAATTTGACAACATTTGGCCCCCAACCGTGGAAAGGGGTAAAATGGGCTTAAATCAAGTTAATTATCATTAATTTGATTATTTTTTTTGATTGGATGGTTCTACCAACCTGTGGAACAACATTTTTGGCATTTTTAGCCCAATTTTTTTTTTTTTTTTATTTCAAAATCCTATTTTGGAGGCAAAAATCGTTTTTTTTAACAGCCATTAGTCCGTGGAATTGCTAAATTTCTAAATAATCTTCAAAATTGAACATTTTTTTTTATATGTTGTGATAGTAGGTTACGTGAATATGATCTGTGTGAAAAAAAAATGCAAAAAAAATATTTTTTGGCCAAAAGTCATCAAAAATCAAAAAAAAAAATTGTGGGTACCCCCCCATGTCGTCTTCGTCACGCAGTGTGCCTAAGGTGGAATAAATAAATAAAAAAAAAAAAAAAATGTCATATTTTGATGAATAATGATAGAGTGCATCGGATTATATAGGTATAGAACATCAAATGTATTGATTTTAGTTTTTCTTGAATCAAAGCAGAGAAATAACATGGCAGAAAAGGGGGGGTGGGTACCCTAGCTCATGTCGTCTTCGTCACACCTATTTTAGGGGTTTTTAGAGCCTTTCAAGGCATAAATTTAATAATAAACTTTAAATTTGACATTTATTATTAACTTTGCTTAATACCAATCTATGTAGACTGAACTTAAGAATTTCCGAGTCATTTTTAAATGATTTTCATGGGAAAATCCTTAAAAAATCTTCGTCACGCTTTTGTCGTCTTCGTCACGTTGTCTACGTCACGTCTGCCGTCACAAAATGTCAGAAATGGTATCCCTCACATATATATAATATCAGAATCTTTATGTTTAAAATTTTTGCCTCTAAATACTTAAACAGGACAGGGACAATCAATTCAAGTATTCAAGTCAACTTAAAAAAGGAAACAAGGGTAATAAATGTTATATATATTCTAAATATAATGAGTTATATAATGTGTATACATGCATAATAATGTGGGCAGAGGGTCAATGACCTGTCACCCTTGCCGCTGCCATTATCATTACCATTACTGAATGGTTATTTGGCTGTAACTTTTCTTCTAGTTTGAATATTTTCACCAAATAAAAGGTGTTATGATCCTTATGTCGAGACCTATCAAGTACAAAATAGTGCAATACATTATGTGCATATTTGTTTTATCTATTTTTAATTTAAATCCTAATTTATGTAGAAATATGTACCATTATTCGGAATGCTATTTTTAGCATTTTTACATATTTGGGATCTATTTTTGACCCCCCCTGTAAAAAAATTACTAATAATCAGAATGGTTCCAAACTTGACAGTTTAATGTGCATATATATGAGGTTGATAGAAAATAACAAATCAACTGATGAAAGTAAAAATTATTTTTTGGTATTCTGGGGGTGTCTAGGGGCCCAAATGTTGTCAAATTGGTGGAAATAGCCATTTATATTTACAATGCATATAAAGAAAAGCATTATCTGCAAATATTGTGGTGATATCGAAGGTACCTTAGCTATAGGTAAAATATATTGTGTAAACTGCGCTGAGAATTGCTTTAAGGAGTGTATTAGATGTCATTTACCGCATACTTCACCTCTTACACATTAAACAAGGAACATTGTAACAGCTGCCAACGAAAATACGAAAAAGAATATTTTAAACATTGCCAGACAATCAAAATGGCATCTACACCTAAAAAAAAATCAATTAACAAAGTAGAAAGTGAAAGTGAAGACAGCAGTGATAGCAGCAGTATGGATTCTTCTTCCACTACAAAAATAATTAGTACATCGGATGAAGAAAAGGGAAAGAAAAATAGAAAAAAGGTTTGCAACAAACGTAAAACAAAGAAACCCAGCAGTGATTCAACAGACGATAATTCTGATAATGAAGCATCCACTGTTCATAAAAAGCATACACATAAAAGAAAAAAATCTCAAAAAAGCACAACTTCCATTAAAAAAACTCATGGTGATAATGCAACAGCAAAGGATAAACACAGTAATAATAGCAATAGTTTACCATTAGGATTGGTGCTACCACAATTACCACCATTAAAAGAACAACAGCTACCTGTACCAAAACCACAAACACCACAAATGCCACCAACACCACCCACCCCTACAGTTCAACAAGCTATACAAGCGGGCGATTTCGATATAGAATCCTACATAAGGCAATGTAATAACAAAAGATTACATCAAGGTATGTATAACATTGGAGATTACTTTAAACAATCCCCTTCTTCAAGCTCTGCACATAGTTCACGTCTTATTACCCCCGAAGGTAGTAGTACAAATCCAAAAAGTGGGGTAAAAGAACGAAAAAAAACCTGGACCAAAACCAGGATCTCGTAAAAAAAAATACCAAAACATCAACAATGCCCTTGGAATGTTCTCAAATTGGTCCATTGCATTTCGGGCTTCAGCCACCGGTCTCTGATATTCCATCAGCTAATGTAAATCAAAAAGAAATAAAACTTCCATATCTTCAAAATGAGGGAGATGTACTATGCGGATACATTCCTATAGTAATGATAAAAAAACACTAAACTGTTATGGCCACAAAAAAAAATAATTTTAAAATCGATTTACTTTAATCCAAAACATCCAGCATCGTTTGGGTCTGTGCAAGAAGTATTTTCTGCAGCTAAATCAATTAGAAATGACATTTCTTTAAAAGATGTACAAACATTTCTTGCAAATACATATACCTACACTATTCATAAAAAAGTTAATCATAAATTTCTATGTCGAAAAATAATTGTAAAAGTTATCAACGATCAATGGCAAATAGATTTAATTGATATATCAGGTTTAAGAAAACAAAATAATGACATTCGATACCTTTTCACTTGCATTGATTGTTTTTCGCGCATGGGATATGTTGAACCCATGAAAAGAAAGTTTTCAAGTAATTCAGTAGAAGCATTTACAAACATATTAAATAAAGCCGGTACCAAACCTAGAATTGTTCAATGTGATGAAGGAAGTGAATTTAAAAAAGATTTTCGATCATTTTTACAGCAAAATAACATTCATTTTTTTCATACATCACAAGACACAAAATGTGCAATTGTTGAACGATTTAATAGAACATTTCAAGATCGATTATATGGTTATTTGTCGGCTTATCATACCATGAGATACATCGATGTTTTACAAGACCTTGTTGAAGGGTACAATGCTGCTAAGCATAGAACCCTTAACATGAGTCCCAATGATGTAAATCCACTAAATGAACGATCTCTCTGGCTTCATCAATATAAAAACTATATATATTCCAAAACACCTAGCAATGCATTTAAAGTAAATGATAAAGTTAGAATCACTAAATATAGAAAAATATTTGATCGTGGTTACCTTTCTAAATGGCAAAAAGAAATATTTCAAATTAAGCATACATTACGTACATATCTGGAAACATATGTTTTAGAAGATAAAAATGGTGAGTATTTGCATGGTAATTTTAAAGAAGAATTAAATTTAGTAACTGGAGCATGATATATAATAATTATTGCTTGCATGAAACCAGCGTTATATAAAAACATGCATAAGGTATTTCATATTATAAGTTTATTATAAGGTATGTGTATCCCAGGTATGTATTCCCATTTATGTTTGTTACTTATCATCTTTATAATTTGAATACATACATAAGCATATATATATAAACCCAATTATATAGCATATATTGCATACAAATAAACTCGATTAACACAAGATAATATAACAACAATAAAAAACATGAACCCGAATAAGTTATTTGTGTTTGATGCAAGACTAAAAACACCATTTTCCCTTATTGTTGCGGGACCAAGCAATTGTGGTAAAACTACGTTTGTTTATAATTTACTTTTAAATCAAGAAAGAGTTATTGATCATCAATTTGACTATACATTATGGTTTTACGGTCAAATCCCCCCTAACGAAAAAGTATCTAAAAAAATTCCCAATCTAAAAATTGTTGATGGACTTCCTAGTACCTTTGACAACTACATTCAATTTGGAAAAAAAGGTATTGCTATATTTGATGATTTAATGAGTGAATGCACTAATAACCCTTTAATTACAGACTTTTTTACTAGACGCTCTCATCATGAAGATGTAAGTATTGTATTTATAACACAGAATCTTTACCATGGAGGAAAAGAACGAATTAACTTTACTAAAAATGCAACATACCTTTCTATTTTTAATTCTCCTTTAGATCAATCACTACCTTACTCATTAGGACGGAAATTAATGCCAAGAAATCAAAAAACCTTTATGGATATTTATTCTCATGCTGTAAACAAACCACACGGATATTTGTTTGTAGATGGGCATCAGGAAACTCCTAGAAATGCTATGTATAAAAGTGATCTCTTTGATACAGTTCAAAAAGTTTTTATACCCTTTAAAAAATAAATATTAATAAGATAGCTGATTTATAAAACAACTATTTAACAACTGTTATTTCTATACAATACTTTAGACAACATTATTGCTAAGTATAATCACTTTTTAATAATTACATTATAATCTAAACCATTCATAATAATAATGACTAAAAAAACAAAAGCATATGACAAGCAATGGGCTTTTAAAAAAGGTAATTTTCTCACTCTCTTAGCTAATACTAAAAAAAAAAAAAAAAGGCCATTTACTAGATTATGCAGACAGAAATGATATGACGGCTGTGTGTGAATGCATTCAAAATATCCTTACTGGAAATGTAAAAATTCCAAATAATACTGTAAATAAATTAAAGCGACATAAAAAAACCATAGAAAAGCTTATGACTCAAAAAATGAATTTAAAACAAAGAAAAGAAACACTTAAACAAAACGGTGGATTTCTACCCATGATATTACCGGCAGCAATTGCAGCAATTACTACTCTTTTAGGAATTAAAAGGTAGGAAACTTAAAGCAACTTTCCAACAACTGTTATTTCTTATATACTATAACCGGTAGTATTTAAAGCAATCCATGCTGAAACTAAAAAACTTGACAATCGTTTTTAGATCACTTGAGGATAGCAAAAAACAACAAAACATTACAATGGCAGCGACCACTTTTAAGGAAAGTGTAATAGTACCATTAAGTATATTTCAAAATTGTGATTATTCTAAAGCTGAAGCTGCCAAACAAAAATCTTTAGCTCATGAAGGAGGCCAACAAACACATAAAACCATTGCTGATCATATTTTAAACATAGATGAAAATGAAACCAATCCTACTGTTATAAAACAAAAAGAACTTTTAAATGAACGATTAACTGGTAAAAATAGATACACCATTATTTCACCTGACATGGATAATAATATAAATCTTCCATCTGATTTAGAACTAAGCATAGCTGAAATAATAAAACATATTAAAACTGCTCAAAAACCTAATGTAAAAGCAATATTAGAAAAAATGGTAAAAAATAACATTCTATGGAATAAAAATGGTGAAATATTAGTAGGTGATCAAATTATTAAAAACTCAAACATTATAAAATTAATGCAATATTTTTCAGGGACTACAATAGCAGTATATTATAAAAGAATGCCCCAAGGCATTGAGCCATTTTGGGATGCATTATCAAATATTGACACTCCCACATCATGGATTAATCAAAAACCATTAACAAAAAACGAACCATTTCCTAAATTTAAACCCGATAAATATCCTTTTGAAGGTGGCCAAAAAGCATCTGATGATGATGAACTTAATAACAGTAGTGAAAATAATGATACAGATTCAGAAGATAGTCACGCTCCCTTTAGCGCTCCCGGTGGTCATTTATTATATAATAAAAGAACGCCATCTAAAAAAGCATTTTCCTTTTCTAAACATTTTGCGCGTCAAAAAACTAAAAAATTAAAAGAAACTCCTTTCAGAATAAAATCTGAAGCACCTAAAGCTTTACGTCAATTATATACTACTACATCATTATCAGATGCAGCTACCGCAAAATCTCCCCTCCCCCCAAAAAAAAAAAAAAATTACTAGTCAACCATCTTCTAAATTACTAAATTGGGAGTCTTTCTCGCGAGATACATCAAATGTTAGGCGGTCCACACGTCAAAAGAGAAAACCACGAGATTCAGATTTTGAATATAATACTCCACGCAAAAAAACTCGCTAAAAGTCCTTCTCAATTCTCCCCCTTTCACCCCCCAAAAAATAGTCTTATAATCAGATACCTACAATATGGCTCCTTGTTGTATTAAATCAAAACATTACGAAAAATATTTCTCAAGATACAATAATAATAAAAATCCTCCAATAGAAACATTTTTACAAGGAGGACGGGGGTTTAATCCCTATATCGGAGACAAATATCAACGCATTTATAATAATAGCCAAGTGGGTTTTGGTATAGGAAACATATTTAAAAGTATTATCCCACTGGTGAGTAACGTAGTACGCACAGTCATAAAGCCTATTGCAAAACGTGCATTAAAACGTACATCATCAGAATTTTTAAAAGGTGGGCTTGAAGTAGGTCTCGATGCCATACGTGGTAAAGATATCAAAAAATGCATAGCAAATCAAGCCAAAAAAAGATTAGGAATATTGGGAAATGAACTAAAAAATGAAATAGGTTTTCTTGAAATAACACCAATCAATTCAATTACTAGTGATGGTCCAATAGAATTTTCTTTTAAAGAAAATATAAATGACTTTACAAGTCTCTCGAGTCTTACTTGTATACTAAAATAAAAATAGTTAATGCGGATGGAACAAATCCTGCAGGGGTTGGTGGTGATGGTGTATTGCCTAATGACTCAAAAGTTTTTCCTGTTAATTACTTTTCTGGAGCTTTGTTTAAAAATGTTGAACTGTATATGAACAAAAAGCTTGTTACTGAAAGCAATGATTTATACCCTTACAAAGCATTTATAGAGTACATGCTTACATACGATGAAGCAACCAAAAAAGAACAAGGAGTATTGGGTATGTTTTACAAAGATACACATGACTACAATGAAGTCAATCATTTAGATGCAACTCATAACACGGGAGCATTTGCATGCTATAGTGCGACTGGGCAAGGAAGGGCATTTGAAGTTCATCACAAAATACATAATGATTATTTTTCTCAGCACAAACTTATACCCAGAGACATTCCCATTTCTCTTAAATTTATTCGCTCACATTTCAAATTTGCATTAAAGGCTCATACACATGATAATGATTATAAAATTGTAATTCAAAAAGCAGTTTTGTTTATCAAAAAAGTAAGTTACAGTCTCCGATGACTTTTTAGAAGGAATAAGGCAACAAAGAAAACAATCATTATTAAAATATCCATTAATTAAAACATGCATGAAATACAAATCGCATCCTCAAAACATGACAGAATTACAATATTTAAGACTTGTAGCCGATGCACCTATCCCAAAACGCATCATAATAGGTCTTTTAGATGCAAGAAGCTTTGATGGACACCTAAACCATAATCCTTTTTATTTCCAAAACTTTGGTTTAACCAGTATTAAAGTTATGAAAGGTCATGACAAAATACCGTTTCAAGAAATGAAACTAGATTATGCTAATAATTTGTATAATGAAGCGTACATGGCTTTATTATATGGAACTGGTCGCATGTTTAAAAATTTATCCTTGGGCCTGACATCGCAGGGTTTTAAAACGGGAATGGCTTTGTACGTGCTCGATCTAACTAAAAATGGGCCAGATATGCCAGTTTTTGAAATACAAAATTGAAATTAATTAATAACAATAATGCTTGGGTCTCAAATTGATAAAATTCTTTTTTCTTTACCAACAACACAAAATGTGTTTGGTGGAGTTTATTCTTCGGATAATTTACCAACTGTTACCCAATGTTTGTTACCGCGCACTTATGTGTGTAACACCCATAAAAGTTCTGAAAAGGGGGAACATTGGGTAGCTTTTTATTTTGATCAAAATTCTCTTAATACTAATATTGGCTATCCAGAATATTTCGATTCTTATGGATTACCACCTATTCAAAAAAGTTTTGTCACTTTTATGAAAAAAAAACCCTTCATTTATAGTACCCACCTAATTCAAGGGTTGGGTTCATGGACATGTGGATATTATGCAATGTTTTTTATAATTAAACGTTGTGAAGGATATAATTATCAAGAAATTGTTTCCTTATTTACAACAGATACTAAATTTAATGATGAAATTATCTTAACATATATGGCTAAATACATTAAGTCATCATAAAAAAAAATTGACTTGATTTTATATACAAAATGACTTCTATGCTATGTATGTTAACATATTGGTTTGATAAGGGAGAAAATGTATCCCTAGCAAAATTATATCAATCTCTTAAATCAATAGGTCGATATGATTTAGCAGAAAATTTATGGCTTGAATGTAAAAACCATAATAATTGTATAACTCCTGCTATATTAAATGATTTAAGTAAAAACATAGCATGTTGCTGGGAAGAGTTGGGAATATGTTTAAATGTTTCATACGAAACTAGAGAATTGTTTAAATTACAATATATGAATTAAAATCTTATCAGGTTAAAAAATTATATTAAGATTCAACTCGCATGTGTAAAATACATATGTATGTGTAAACTACTTAAAAAAGGTTATTCTATACAAATTGATATCATTTTATTTGTCAAAAACACACAAAAATGGAAAACGTTAAAATGAGAGTTAACAAAAATAAGCTCAGGGAGCCTTATTGTAACAATTATTTTAACATGTGTTGTTATATATATTGAATTGTACAAAGATTATACTACACATGATATGGATAATCAGATATATTTACAAGGTTGTATATCATCCTTTAAAAAATATCATAATGTTGTCAAAAGTATGACTATTGTCTGTGTATGTAAGCAATATTCAAAAAGTTTTGAATAC
Organism: Sthenelais limicola; assembly: GCA_942159475.1. Classification (NCBI taxonomy): domain Eukaryota; kingdom Metazoa; phylum Annelida; class Polychaeta; order Phyllodocida; family Sigalionidae; genus Sthenelais; species Sthenelais limicola. The sequence continues at coordinate 104,943,803 of OW804096.1, read as the reverse complement.
AACACAGCACAGGTAAAGCAAGCACTTAACAATTCTAACAATTCCTTGATGGTAAATTATTCAAATATTATCAATAATCAAACAATGGCTGTGATATAATACCTTAACATGTTTTATATAACTTTTTTGTTATCTAGGTACATTGCTGTAATTAAAACGTAAGTACAATTGTCAAGAATCTAAAAAAATAAAATCATGTTTAGTTGGGTATTACCTTTTGGTTATTTCCATATATATTTACTTTTATGTTCAAATATTGAGATGGAAAAGGATGGTGACAACTAAAAATAAGATCCAACTGGAGACTACTAAACTTATTCTCATTAATTTTGAGAAAAATATATGAGAAAAATATAAATTGTAATCTTCTTAAAATGTTGGTCAGTCACCTAACCATGCTCAATGGCTGCAATAATAAACCCAAAATGTGGTTTACCAGCTTATAATGTAAACATATCTGTGTATATATGAGTAATTCTCCCAATCGGGCATCATTAGGTTTTTCAGCCCAGGGTGTCTACATCCTGCATTTGGGATCATCACACATACTTATAACCATTTTATTTGAATTCTCTGGCAAAAATAATGCTGTGGGAACCCCACTTTCAAAGCTCTAATGCCAAAATCTTCGCCGCTATTGTGATAAAATAGCATTTTCAGGCTAGAAAATATGTAATGATTATGGAATTTGAATGTAATACACAGCCTGATTTAGAAAATATATTACTTCTGCTGAGGAAAAATGGTTTCTACACATGCACACACATTCATTATTATGAAAAAACACAATATTCACGGAATCATACATTTAAACTAATCTATAATTGGAAAATATTGTTTTGGAATATTGGTGTCGCCGTTACGACATATATTAGCTTTAAAAGAATGAAATGTCCCTAAACTAATCATTAATATAATACTGTATTATTTCGCTGGGATAATAACTGGGTACTTCATCTCAGACCTACACAATATTATTCATATATATACGTTGATATGACTGAAATATGGCAAAAATAGGCAAAAATGGAGGTATTTGAAGCATAGGTGGACGACTAAAAATATTTGCCACAGCCTTCCCAAATTTCGTCTGCATAATGCTGATAGTCCCTGCTATACGTAAACCAAATATTGTAGAGATTCAACGAAGTTTATTTTTTCTAAAAAAATGGCCTCCTCAAATCAAATGCTCCCCGTTTGGGAGAATTACTCATATATATGGTAATAAAACCAAAATGTAATGGGGGGTAAAATTTGTTTTAATAATAAATATCTTATATTCTTGGCAATTATACTTAACCGTTGCTATATATATAGTAATAATCCTAGTATACAACAAATTGTATATTACATCTTAAAAAGGATCTAAGTATATATATATATTTAATGTATTAATAAAACTACACCTATTCTGTTGGCTTGGTGTAATGATCCACTTTTTACAAATGCTTAGAACAACACAATGTCCAATTGTGTTTACATACATCTATTTTCTGTTAGCTTAGTGTTTTTCATCTCATCGTAAATTTGTATTATATTGTATTATATAACTATTGTATTATATAACTGTCAAACTATTTTTACACGTGTCTACATCTACATACATGTATGACCACCATTGCCATCACTTCGCTAGTTGTTCCAGCCCACTTGTTTCAACGGTGATCAACTTACAAAAAAAAAGAAAACCATTGCCACCACAACTTGTAACAGTTGATCAACTTTTACAAAAAAAAGAAAACAAACTGTCTGTGCTTCAACTATTCTTACACGTGTCTACATTTACAACATGTATGACCACCATTGCCATAACTTCGCTAGTTGTTCCAGCCCACTTGTTTCAACGGTGATCAACTTACCCAAAAAGAAAACCATTGCCACCACAACTTGCAACAGTTAATCAACTTTTACAAAAAACAAACTGTCTGTGCTTCAACTATTCTTACACGTGTCTACATTTACATCATGTATGACCACCATTGCCATCACTTCGCTACTTGTTCCAGCCCACTTGTTTCAACGGTGATCAACTTACCCAAAAAGAAAACCATTGCCACCACAACTTGCAACAGTTGATCAACTTTTACAAAAAACAAACTGTCTGTGCTTCAACTATTCTTACACGTGTCTACATTTACATCATGTATGACCACCATTCCCATCACCTCGCTAGTTGTTCCAACCCACTTGTTTCAACGGTGATCAACTTACCAAAAAACAAACATTGCCATCTTATCCAACAGTTGATCAACTTTTACAAAAAACAAACTGTCTGTGCTTCAACTATTCTTACACGTGTCTACATTTACATACATGTATGACCACCATTGCCATCACTTCGCTACTTGTTCCATCCCACTTTTTTCAACGGTGATCAACTTACCAAAAAACAAACATTGCCATCTTATCCAACAGTTGATCAACTTACAAAAAAAAACTGTCTGTGCTTCCGTTTTGTTCTTACCCATCGTGTGCTGTTACACAACTTCAATTTTGTTTGTTTCTACTCATCATGTGCTCTTACACACTTTAATTGGGACTGTGCAATTGCTGTATACGGTCAACTTCCAACAGTTGCTTTGATCAACTTACAAAAAACTGTGCTCACTGTGTCATACTGGTTCCCAGAGAAATCGTCCCTCCAAAAAGCTGCAACTTGGGATCTCCTTTCACAACTTACAAAAAGCTGTGCTTTCTTACAAAAACTAAAAAACTGTGCTTCCTTACAAAGACCAACAACAAATGAATTACCATACAATGCTACCATTGCAACTTTCCAACTTTCAAAATGAAATTGCAATACATAATCAACTTCTTACCCATTGGATTAAACTAAACTTCCATCAGTTACAGTCACAGTCACCTGTGAATACTATGTATAAAAGGTGTGGCCACGTACAGTATTCAATTGCATGTAAAAACACACGATAAAAGGTTATACTTCCTTCGTTCTTACCCACATATCCTGCACCTGCACACCTTAAACTCCAACCATGTTTATAAATATAAGCATTCGAATACTTTAGTTGCTTTGTGTATTAAGGTAACAATTCACTCTTACCCATTAACACTTGTGGGAACTGGTTGCAGTATTTGCGGAATACTTTAGTTGCTTTGGTTCTTCCTGAATGGTTTCAATCATGAAGCAATAAAAAAAACAATTACTTTGTTCTTACCCATCAATTGCTTTGTTCTTGCCCGGATAGTTCCAATCATGAAGCAATACAAGCAATATAAAAAACATGTTACTTTGTTCTTCTTACCCATTAAACTCTGGACTTGGGATGTTCATTGGTGAATGTAAATCCTAACAAGTTACTTTGTTCTTCTTACCCATTAAACTCTGGACTCGGGATGTTCATTGGTGAATGTAAATCCTAAATAGTTCTAATCACTATAACACAATGTGGGTGGTTCCTAATCTTGTAGTGTTTATTGGTAACTAAAAGGTTTTAGTGCTACATGTTTTATCGAATTTATAATATGTATATAATGTTAGTTCATTGGGTTTATTATAATTAAGTTTATGTATGTATTCATAAATGTATTAAACATACTTTGTTCACAAAGGAATGATATTATAAGAATAGATATGTTAAGACCCCCAAAAAAATGAAAAATGGTACAAAATATACAAAAAAAATGTGTAATTGCATTATATAATAAAAAAGCTTTAAACAAAAATCTCTTGTATACGTTTTTATTTAAATATCTATTGTATTATTGCCTAATGGCTTTCCACTCTCTCATACATACGCTATAATTATCCTTGCCTAATCGCCTTCCACCAACAAGAACCGCCGGTATATAATCACAGGTTGATAACTTTATTAATAAAGGGGGGGTAAAAAAAAACAGCAGAAGACAACAACAACATCGTCAACCATGGCTGCCTTCATGAAAAGCAAAGTACACAATCTTCGTCTGGGTATATATATATATCTAAAAGCGCAAACAACGTCAAAAGCGGGATACTACACAGCCTTGTACCATTTAAATTGGTATCTTAAATACTATATATATAGCACAATCAACATATACTTTTTAGTCTTATTTCGTGCAATAAAAGCAATAAAAATCCAATAAGAAAACCAAAAAATGCAGTAAAATACTATATATAGCACAATCAACATGTACTCGAGTCTTATTTCATGCAGTAAATTTCACGAAATTTAAATGTCAAGGCTATCCAACCCCCAAGAAAGCTGGAAAACTAAAATCTCTGTGCGGGATGTCAATCAACATATATACTTGAGCCTTATTTCATGCAGTAAATTTCACAAAATTTAAATGTCAAGGCTATCCACCTCCTAGAAAGCTAAAAAACTAAAATCTCTGTGCGGGATGTCTTAGCCCACAAGCTAACCTTTCCCAACGGAGAGGTCTTAGGGCACAAGCCGGTAAACTATTTCAACGCATGCTCAACAATTTTTAGCCGGGCTAATATAAGTTTAAACAAGTCAGACTTGTAGTCTAAGACAAGCTGGTAAACTAATAATCTCATATTTTTACGTACATAATTCCCGTCGGTCTATAGTAGACGATGTGTCCGTAAACTATTTTATCAACGGGCCTCAAAGAATATGGTGGTAATTAGAGACCGTGTGGTTAAAAATTTCCCTCAGCCTATAGTAGGACACATCCCGATACCGTATTTTAATTAAACGGTCTCAAATACAAGGCGTAGTCGTAATGTGCTTATATAGTATACTACTCATATGTATCGAGAAAGCTGACAATGTCTTAACAAAACTGGGCTCCAATCGAACTAGAACTACTGGCAGTAGTTTTCGCTATAGAAAAGTTCCGTGAATACATCCTGGGAAAAGAAATAACAGTCCAGACTGATCATCAACCACTTGTAACTATAAGCAACAAGCCACTTCACACAGCTCCATTACGGCTACAAACCATGCTCCTAAAACTGAAGGGATACGATCTAAAGATACAATATCTTCCAGGAAAGAAGCAATTCATTGCAGATGCATTGAGCCAGTACTCAAAAACCACTTAAGGAGGTGGAGGAGTTCACCTGCCAGTTCAACCTGCCAGTAAGGACCCGTCCTCAGCCAGGATCCAAAGTGTGGAGACCCGCAACTGTAGTACGCCACCATGAACAGCCCAGATCATATGTAGTGGACACAGGTGCACACTTACTCCGCCACAATCGAGTAGACATCCGGAGGGCCTCGCCCTCTTATGGGAAACCCCTGGAACCAAAACCTGAGATGACAGAAGAACCAGATAGTGGTAGCAGCAATCAACAAGCCAGCCCAGCTGAGGCCACTCCAGCCATGCATACTCCATCACCAAGGAAGTCTCCCAAAGCTAAGACTGCTGTGCCATCTCCTGCCAAACCTCAGTCAGCTGAGCCAAAGACAGTCCCTATTGCCACAAGATATGGTCGAGTTGTAAAGATGCCTGATAGACTTGATCTGTAGTACTTGGTTCATAACCATAACCATATATAGCATAAATTGCCCTAAGTCATATAGTTAAACTAAAGTTCAAAAGCCCAGGCCCAAGTTCTGTGTTTATTTCCAGGTGCTAAGACAAGGACTGATTGCTATAACATTGAGCTTCAACTAAAGACTATTGACTTTTGTTTTTTCATGTTTTTTCCATGCAAACAGAGGGGATGTAACATATACCATGAACCATCACGCACACCAAGTTCATATGTACTATTAGCCAATCAGAATAAAGCTAGTATTCATCTCTCGCATGATCACCACATGGCCGACACGTTGTTTTGTTGATCACTACGATATATTGCACTCATGCTCCTCTCCTGGGTGTATTGTGAAACCCTATCTGGCCTCTTCTCCTCCCTCTGGGGGCCCTTTCTTGTTTTTCCGCATTATCAAGTCTGGCACGCAGTGATTTACTTTTAGAGGGTGGGAATTCTTTGTCGTGTTCATCTGTAGCAACAATTGGTTTTCTAGCTATCCTCCCAACTGATGGTGCCATTCGCATAGCTGCGGTAGTCCTGTAGCATCCTTCCTACGAGATTGCAACCATTATGTTCACCTTCTGTCGTCTTGTTAGATTTGAGAGTTGATCCGCAAGCCCAGAATTCACAATTGGTTGCTTCATAGAGTGGCTTAGTACCAGTATCTAATAACTCTTGCCTCATGGTGGGGTTCTGATTGAATTTATTTTCAATCAACACTCTCATGACTCTGATCTTAGTTGAGTCCCACTCATCATTGCTTTTAGCTAAGTGTGAGATTCTCTTGTGAGATGCACAAGCGTCTTTACTTAGATAAATATCTTTAGCCACATCTGGCCTACCTAATGAAATGGCCCTGGCATACTGGTATACATAGATTTCACTGACGTCACGGCCCTGGCCATGTTTGGGGTCAAGTTAAATGCCTATGTATGCTGCGATACTTGAAAATACCGTTTTCTGGCTGTTTTAACCTTTACTAATTTTCATCTTCCTCAACAATATCTTCATGATAGGTTAGATAATCTGCCTTTAGTGTAGAATTACCCAAGTATCTACTCTTGTGAGTTTTATCAACTTTGTTTTTATACCCCCGCCATAGACGGCAAGCGTAGCAGTGACCCCAGACATGGTAGCCACTGCGATACCCCAGCCTACTGGGTGACGTCATGTGAAATCTATGTATAGGCCTGTTCGACTGAGAAAAACTCCATGCCATTCATACGCAGTCTGCAGGGATGGAAGTTACTTAAAATGCTATACTCGAAGCTGAAACACAAGCATCTGTTAAATGGGGCTTCCACATACAAGGCAAACGACTGACAAAAGACGACCGACAAAAGGGGCACAGGGGAACTGACAGAGGTGACCGACAATGGCAGGGTACTGATTGTCGGTCCCCAGTATTTACACGCACGACAAAAAGTGGCTATTTTGGTCACCGACAATTGGTCAGCACAGGAGATTAAATTGTTCTGCCAAGCTGGCTAACTTTTATTGTCGGTGACCCGGTATCCACATGCACGATTGTCGGTGACCCCTGGTCATGACAAGATCATCTTTGGAGAAGTTTTGGTCAATTACTCTACAGACATTGGTTTGAACCATCGGTGGGAATTAACGTGGGACAATATTGGTGTTAAATTTCTGTTCGACCTTCCTGTCAAAACCAATGTCTTTGATCATCTATATACATGAGATTGAATGATTTTTGATAGGGAAGTGGAGAATTACTGAAGCTATTGGTCTAGCACACAAGCATTTATAACAAAATAAAGCATTGGACACCTAGAATTCTTCTTAAAAATTTAAGGACTACTGTGGTTGCAGACTATTGGTTCTAAAACAAGTACTATTTATACCAAATCCAATAAAAGTGTCACTGCCAGGCCAAATGTAGTGATTCCACATAGCTTGATGCTATTGGAAGAGACAACACTTCAGAGGGATTATACATACATATAAAAATAAGGCGGGTGTTTTATTATATATTAGTGTTAGTAAGTGGACCTTTGCAGAATGTCACGGCTCCAGTGCTCTTTAGTTACTGGACTTTCGACGGTCGATTACGTCTGAATTTATTCTTGTCGTCTCTCATATGTATGTTCATCATATTACTGAATTAATTCAGTCTAAAACCAGAAAGCAAATCAGAAATAGACTTCCTCATTATTAACGTAGTTTATTTTCATACTTGCAACACAATCTACATAATAATTAGAAACAAGCATAGTTGTGAAACTCACTAATAAAGGTCACACTTTCTTGTTGAAAATATGACACTATCTGAGACATTTAGTACAGTTTAACCAGTTGGCTCGACCACCTTATTTAATGGACTATTTTACAATCCTACGAATTTACATAGTTCAGAGTGACATTATGGAGTATTACAACCACATCCTATTACTGACCTTAACAAAAGACTTGCTGTGTTTGTATACAATCTTCAACGCAAAATGATGGATATATGAAGCGGTAACAGAATACTGGTGCATTTGTCTGATGTCCGACGTACACAAATTCGAAATAAAGAGACCAATGAGTTTGGTGGTTTGTTTGGTGTGGCCTCCGAGTGGGTGGTAATTATGAAAGATGTAAGTAATAACACAGTGAATGAAAAATGAAAGGGCCTAGGAGATACATTACGGCCTAGACATAATCATAAACATCATAGTAATGGAGGCAATGGCGCCATACTAGTGAATAATGAATGCTAACAAGTAAATACAAGATCCGAATATTTTTTTTCCAATATGTCATCTTCATTTCGACACTCACAACTGTATATTTTAATGAGCAATTGTATTGACAGAGGTACACAATAATGAGATACATTCTGCAATCATCCCATTGATATGGGCGCAAAGGTGTCTATGGTTCCACATGTAGTTAGTTAATTACATATACCACAGGGGTATGCACATCACCAACAAACCTATATTTCTAAAGCCGGCAGCCATCATGAGAATTTTTTTTATTCATATTACACATAAGAATACATTCAGAAATATCTATATGTGTGGCCTTAACATTTCACACTCACACCACTCTGAAAGGTTCAACACAAAATTGTTGCACCTATGACCTAACACACTTCTTTTAGAAAAGAAATTAACCCACTGAGGCCGTTGTTCCTATGCAGATACCCACCGACTAGAATGAGAGAGATTGAAGCAATTTGAAGTGAATGATCCTGTAATTTAAGCTCTAAACAAAAAGGTCAGTGGTGCCCTAATGCTGAATAAGAGTGTCAGGAATTCTCCAAAGCATTACCCTTCTTTGGATCAACGTATATCATTCCGAAATAAACGTGTTTATAACGGCGATGAACCCTTTAAATGAAAAGCCTTGGCAAACATAAAATTCTGAGTGTGTTCTCATTAGCAAAATTACGGGAATATGCTTGGGGTGGGGGCGGAAATGATTACGGGAATATGCTTGTTATATTCAGTCAAGGAAACGCTTTTGGAAATAGCTAGAAGGCTGCAATACTCGCATAACGATCAAATATAAGCAATTATGTGGACGAAAGCTATTAAGGAGTAGAAAAGTATTTCGACGCATATTTCCAACATAGCATCTAAATAAAAACCTCACTGTATGACACTCCAGCAAGCAACACAATCCCATTGTAGGCTCTTAACGCCTAAAACCGACGTGATAAAAAGATGCAGCTTACAATTTCAGCACATAATAAGGGTCTGTTCGTTTGATATCATACTCAAATTAGAGGCTCCACCGTCAGGACCCGTTTAAAGTTAGACTATGCCTATATAATTCCATTATGAGCAAGATAACATAAGATTTCCCATTGTGGTAACTTCTAACACTTTCTTTCTACGTGATTTGGGGAGAGATTATCATTTAAGGGTCGAACCACAGGGAAGCAGCTAAAAACTTACGTTTTTAGTTCCACATGAGTTTCACGTTACAACGGTTTGCTTCCTATTTATCAATTAGTGCATGGTGACTTGAAATAACTCAAACCTAGAATCGCTAATGCGATTTATATGAGAAATATCGCGCTGGAATGGAGATGATAATGGTATAATGGAAAGACCAAATGAGCGAAATGCATGGCAGACACGAGAACCAGAAACAAAAATAGGATATCTTTATAAGTTAAGTCAACGAGGTGGTATCACACATGGTCTTTGAAGGTTTATTTATGGAAATGTACACTTATGGGCCTGAAATGATATTCACAAATTAATACAGAATTCCTTTAAATGCACCCTGAATGCCATAGTTGAGAAACTAATGGAAGCCTTCATTAATGATACAAAAGGAAATAGGCGCGTTTGACGCCGTTCCAGAGACATGAATGACGATGCCAGCCGAGGCATAATGAAGCTCTAATATTTATGTTTTGCAATGCCGCGTTTATCCAGAGTTTAAGTCTCCTTATGGGAAAACATCACGTTAAACCGGTTCCAAGATATTAGTTAAACTGAAGTATCTCGACACGTGCAGATATGTTGCTTCTTAGAAATAAATTCGTCTATTGCAATATTCCTCCTGGTTCACTTAAAATAAACAGAATAAGACTGATGTAATAATGGATTCAGCACTGGAACGGAGAAGGGACGTTTCAAAGGAACTACAACGCCAGTACAGAAATAATAATCTAAAGAGCCAATTTGAGAGAGAAAAAAACAACTGTTCAAGTAAGTGAAGCATTCTGCCCTTTGTAGTAGTTAACTAACTAAACATATAGATCTAATATTTGTCCGTAACCATACTGGGTGGAACTGAGCTAAAGGAAATGCCGGGGTTGACTGGGTCAGAGAACATTAATTATAAGAGTCGGAGGTAGATGTCTATACTACAGACAGCAGGTTCAATAACGCCATCTATCGTTTCTGTTAGGTTTCATAAAACAAATTGTGGTTCATCAGCGAAAAAAGCATTCAATGCAGATAATGCACACAATGCAGTGATGCGGCTTCGGATGTATGTCCATACACTTATTGAGTTAATTCGATTTGAGAAATGCGGGCTTTACACATTAAGTAGTAGCAATGCACATATTTTAAAAAAACTTGTGTTTACACTCAGTAATTCAAACAGGGAGGTAGATCAAATTATATTTATCTTCGATTAAAACATTTATAGGCGAGCATGTCAATATACATCTATACTATTTTACCATAGGCAGGGGGGTGTAAGCGCACTAGTGAGTGGGATGTAAGCGCACTGGTGCAGGTGTTCCCAGACATTTAAGGTGACCCAATAGTGTCGAAGTAGAGTTAACTAAAAGCGAAATATCATAATACATTTCAAACCACATTGGAGAGAAATATTGTAAATAACATATGTACAGAGAAATGCGAAGTATAAACGTATAAGTCTAACTCTGCAAATGCAGCAATAAACAGAACTTCAATTGTTAAAATCCTCTCGGAATTAACGCATCGCGGAATTAAATTAGTGGTTTTTCAGAGTTCAGTCCATATATATACCAACCACTAGAGAGCACTAATTTTAATGTCCCTCTCAAGAAAACATGCTTCTTGCCACACAATCTGATCTAAATGCAACAGAGCATTATTTTGAAGCGAGGACTGCACATTGAATTTATACATTCACCTATATATTTTATCTAAATGGAGACTCTTAATAACCCAATCACTAAATACAACAAGGGAAAATGCTCATTTCCTGTTCGCAGCACCTTAAAAGTTCATATCAGGATATAGTCCTATATCTTATGTTATATGTAAACCACCAAGTGAAATCAGCAACTCAAGGATACCTCAGAGAGGAGAGTAAAGCTACGCATTTGGTAGCAATTGGCAGATGATTCGGAGACAAGCCCTGTGAGGATAAATCTATTTTGTAACTAGCTGACATGGAATGGTATCAGTTTTAACCAAGAATCTAGATCTCTGAAAGAGAGAAAATATGTATCAGCAGAAAGAGGGAGGTATATATACTTCCCTGGTAGAAGGAAGTAATGCCTGACTCTGACATCTTCGTGTTAACCGAATCAATTGAATTGAAATATAGAATGCCTCCTTCCAGGTTATTTACTGGTGGGACATATGACAAGCCTCAGACTAGGGCCTGGACTAGGTCTGCATGGGTCATAACGACTATACTGGTGAACATACATGGGATCGTTAGTTAGCCCAAGGCAAAACACGAATGTATGCACGTCCCAACTAGATTTCTGCTTCACATGACTCATAAGAACTGGTCCTAAACTAATGAAACAACCTCAAGCTATAGTGAAATAGTTCGCTAGCTTTGGAATGACTAACATTGGATCATGCGAAAATATACCTTTGCATAATTTTACAAACGCCACACCAGATTATGTTTAGAGACGTACATGTTTGATTTGGGTTGAACGGGAAAATGGAGAAACATTACGGAGGATAGGAGGCCTCACGAAGTAATTAAGAGTAGGAACATTTTTCAAGCCCTTTTAACACATCCACCTAGGTATGGCACATAGGTCCAGGACTGGGTACCTAACGAGAAAAAAAAATGATAATAAACGACAATTCATAGCTCATAAAAATTCTTTTACAAAAACAAATATACATGTAAATATAATGAAACGTACAGAATAATGCTAGAAGTATGTTAACGATAAATGATGGTACATGTCGTCTCATTGTCTTCTTTTGTTTTCAAGTTAGTCAAAGTTATCTCCATCGCTAGCCTCTTCATCTGAATCCACAACAAGGCTCCTTTCTAATATTTTTTTCAACGGAGTGCCGAAGTCAGTAAGGTGACCGGCGTTGATGGCCGGAGCGTAGGGGAATGAGGAAGTGACCATGTTTGACCAGTTGTGCCTACTCTTGGGCGTCTGGGGCACATTCATTGCACTAAATATAAGCTCACTGTTCTTGCGTGTGCCTCGGTCGAACGGTTTGGAGTTTTGGAGAGCCTGCATCTTGTGTTGCAAGCAAATGATCTCCTCAACCAAGATACACTGCTGGAGATATTCCACCGGAGAGCCCCCCGTAATGATTTGTATGGGGGCAAGCCACCTGAGGTAACAGTGTGCCCAGAACTTCATCATGGGCGCTCTTGCCACTGGACGCAAGACGTTCTCGTCTGGGTCCACACCCAGGTAATCTTGTGGCGAGAGGGAGGCGTTCAAATTGCGGGCATACAATTTGTTCTGAAAGTCTCCGCGTCCGTTCTGTGTGCCCCTGGTCAACCTAGCCGCTGCCGTATCAGCGAACCTGATTTTGGCTAGATCTGCTTTCAGTTCAGTCCGCGTAAGATACAAGGGGTTGTTAAACAGTGACATGTCGTCACGGTCAAATTGCACTGTCCAGTCCCATACGGACATGAGGTTTGGGTATGCATCTGAATCAATGGTGTAATAGATATTGCCGCGATGGGCAGGCGTCATGCGCCCTTTGCGACTGTTAAAAATGAAGTTTTCGAAGAAGCCAAGACATATGCTATCCCAAACTATTGTTAAATATAGTGCAGAGAACTGGAAGGCTGAAGGGAACTGGTTCATAATCTGCCATACACAGTCCAAAAAGAGAAGTATCACTGAACTCTGAAATAGATAAAAGCAAATTTAAATTAATACCATTAACTTAAAAGTTATAAATTAAAAGATAGCATTATATTTCCACGTTTAACGATTAATCACAAGAATTTTCATTAACTGAAATCAATCAAAATAAATAATGAAAGAATGCATGTTTTGGAGGCCACTCATATCCGCCATAGTAGTAAAGCCCTTTGCTTGGTAATATATTCTTACTTAATACCTATCTCATGGTAAGGAAATAACTTTAAAGGTGTCTCACCGGTTCAGCATCTGGATTGGTAACAAGACCCAGGCGATCAACAAACCGATGGCCCATTATGACCCACTCTTTCTCTATAAGACTTTGAAACCCCGCTTGGGTCCTGTAGTAGGGATCTAACAGAATCTGAGCTAAGCTGCTGACGACAGCGGACAAGTCGCGACATTCAAGTTCTGAAATATAGTTGACACAAAGAATAGGAGCTTGAAGAATTTAAGATAACATCGAAATAAGGAATACATCATCGATATAGTAAAGTCTACCAAATGATATAAATCAAAATAAATCATTTAATGACTGTGATGGATGAATGGCAAATCATTATTATTACGAATTATCTAAATTAATAATGGCAACTAATAATCCTTTTGATGATTGGTAAAATAAACCAATAGTATAAGGTGTAAAACAATGATAACAAAAGGTTGAAAGTTGGTCACTTGCTTATTAATCGTAACGCTAGTAAGACCCAGTAGGTAGTATTCCATGACTAGGTACAGTGTATTTACGACTCATATACTAATGTAATGCAAAGTTTGTGTCAATGCTTTTGCGATCCTGAAAATAGCACTAAATGTATAACACTTTGAGACAATTCCTTAATATAATTACCTTTTAGAACAACAGTTTCTCGTTTGGTTAGTTGGTTGACAGTGTAAATTGCTGCATTCAAACAACTCATGACGTGTTGTAGCCACCTTGATTCATGGAGAGCTCCAAACCATTTACCATCAGACTCGGATAACTCTTTCATGGCGTCTAGGAATCAGAGTAGGATGTTATGTATATCGCAAAATGATTTTTAAAAACTGCAACGAAAAGCTAATCTCCAACAGAAATATGATATAACTATATCCCATCGTGGATTGTCCCACATGCTCCTCTCCCCTTCATGCATCATTTCATTTCATTGCCTTTTCTTGATGGCTTCACCAAAGGTCGAACCATTTCTCGCAAACATTTGCAAAGGAAAATATAGGCAATGGTTTTTCTATTACATCACTGAACCTAATAAGTTAAAGAAATAACTACAAGACGAACATAATATGGCAACGGGTGAAGACATCCTACATATTTTGACTTTTAACTGGCAACCCAGCGAATGCATCTAACTCGTGAACATTATATTAACAATGTCTACTTACATATTCCATCCCCGCCACCACCAAGATAGCAAATACCTGTAGGCTCAGGCCAGGGATTGCCTTTTAAAGTGACCACAGGGAAAGTTGGTCACTTGCTTATTAATCATAGCGCTAGTTAGACCCAGTAGGTAGTATTCCATGACTAGGTACAATGTATTTAGGACTCATATACTAAGAATAAAAGGCGTGTGTAAACTTGGCAAAGAAAATGCGAAGAGAAGAAAAGCAGCGTCGTTATAAGAATTATATTTCGTGGGTCAAATTCTAAATAAGGTTAATTCAATTACTTACATGGCATGCAGATCTCTCGTAGTCTTTCGTAGCTGCTTTGTATTTTCTTTATAGACGGTAAGTCTCTCGTTAAATCGAAGACATATGGAGGTGCATTAGTGGGATGTGAATCTTGGATAGCCTGAAGCATTCTGGAACAAAACGCAATTTTTTAAATCGATAGAACTATTTTACTAGAATCTATACATAGTGTATTGAATGAATTAAAACTGATGTAACAATGTGTATTTACAATTCTTCCACTTGTTCCGTTGTTATCGTTTTGTCAAGGTAGGCCATTCGTAAAATAGCTGCGCCATTTGCGTGACTGTAGCACCAGACCTGTGAGAAATACGAGTGGAAATCATTTTCCTTTGGGTAGAAATGAGTATGGGAATGCACACGGAGCGATATGCTATAGTTAAGATTAGAATTGAAAACTTACAACAAATATCTTGAACAGACACATTTGTCTCTAAAATAATTATTACAAAACATAATTATCTATTTATCAACTAAAAAAGAAACAGTTATCAATAGCCCCCTTTACATATTCCGTCGCCAGTGCGTACCAGTGACTGCGGGATTAACTTTTACCACTGCGCGCATGCCCAGTCCAGTTGACTCACCTAGCTATGCGGGCCAAACCGTGCCCCCGTCTGCCAGTGGACGTGCAGGGGTGTGTGTGCCCCTGACCACACGGCCCCTGACCCCCTGCAGCCCGTACACCTATGCTTACTTGTTTTTGTTGATACACCCTTACAAAAGTTGCCATATACTAAAATCTAGCGGATAAAATGTTCTCTTATTAAGCATGACCAATCTTAACATGTCATTTAATAATATTGGATAGCCTACAGTATTATGCAATAACTCAAATTCTGAGAGAAAAAGGAGAAAGTTAGAAGCCTATGGTTAATACATAAGGCTTCTGTGTGCCTGCCCGCCTAGCCCATAGTTTGGGCCGTTTCCGCCGCTCTCTGTATGGCGCTGCTGTTAATATGTAAAATGCCCTATTGAAATGCGAAAATTGTTGCTATAATTATTTATAAGAGAATAAAATGTAAACCACTTATAAGGACTTACAGGTACTCTTCTTTCAACGAAACTTTGAGCCGCCCCTAATATATCGGAATCCTTTAAGCTTGATGGGACTACAAAGCTTTCGGGCATACTGGAAGGCAAGAAAGACATCGATCAACATTAGAATTTGAAAACCATAAATACCCCAAATCCCCTAACACAATGTTGATCATGAACGAATGAGAATATTTTTCTTCAAAACATTTTCTTCCAAACATTTCCCACTTATATTTTCCAATTGTAGAACGATTCTGTGTTTATAAATTCAAAGTGTCGTGGGCATACACTTCCCAGAAGTAACACCAAAAACAGGATGATTTCTATACTTTATTTTCATTTCAGGGCATACTTTATTTTCTTTCAGCGCAGTCCCTACCACTCCCTTTATGAAAATGAGTAATATTATATCTACAGTAAATCATGTAACATAATAAGATGTGTGTTCCAACTAGTCTAAACCTAATATCTATCAAATGTGCTGTGCCAGTGTACACCTTATGAGAAAATGTCTGATTGAGAACACTTCAATCAGAATGTGACAACATATAATAAAGTACCTTATCCCCTTACACATCGGTCAGTGCCATGCAGTCACCGTTGAACGGTCCCATGCGCTTTTTGACCGACGTGCAAATGGATACCGCAGGGACCGTCAGACGGTCGCATGGTCCCTGGCAGAATAAATTCAATTAAATATATCCTTTTTACAAAAGTCAAAATATGTAAGAATATTTGTTAGTATTCCAATAAGTAATATTTTACTCTGAGCATTGTATTATTGGTTCACAAATAAATCCAGTTTCATCACAGAAGTACATGTGTTGACATACATAGAGCCACTATAGTTGGCTGTGACGGCCGCTGGTAGCTGAAGCAAATGCAAAATCAAATGAGAAGGTAATGTGTTAAAGTAATATAGCGGATTTGCCTGTTCTTTATTTAACTTTATATATCAATGGGTACTTTTCACTGTGGAAATATGAATACTTTATTAATGTCATTTATATTCATTTATCGAGTTTTAGATAGTAAAGGATATAATATTGGTAAATGTTATTTCTCAGACAAAGGAATGCTGAGATTTGATACATGTTCTTCCAATAATAATTAATGAGCTTGTATGTGTACACAGCTCCTACCATATCCAAACCTCAGACTTTTGAATTCGGGCTATAGTTTTACAATATATGTTTACCTATATAACTTTTTATATGGGAACATATCTGGACGACTGGAAGTCGGCCGCTGGTCATCTGACCTTGGGTTCGCGCGCTCTGCAGTTCCAAGCGAGACGCCATGACAGCTACACCACTTTGAAAATTTGTTTTCTGTGCTTCGGTTAATAAAGGGTGGCATAAGTCACCGTTGCCTCCGCATCCCTGCCTTATTATTATATTCTCTAATTAATTGAGGACGAGATATATTTCAAATTAATATTTCTAGTAATATCAAGGAGAGTTTGGTAGAGTCTGGAGATCGATTATTTGCTAATACATCAAAGTAAGTGCAAGTAAATACTGGGGACGGTCAATAGCGACGGTCAAGATGGCCATCGGTGGTCACCGTTGGACTGTTCCCTCTGTGCCACCTTTGACGGTCGACTGTTGACATGTAAGTGGGTAAGCTACTTAAGACATAAATCAGCATCATTCAAAGTTTCACCAACTAGTATCATCTAAATAAAGGGACGGTGTAGGCTGAGAATGTAGCTGGTGATGAACCTGATCATAGTACCATTGTCCATTCACTGGATGAGACATGACTACTGCTTTTTTCGTGAAAAAGCCGACAGGCTACTTCCTCAGCACCAATTACGTCATACCTGATACATCGATGAATGCAATAGAGAGAGAAACGCCATTTATTGCCCATTTTTCAACATCACTGTATAGAAATCGGCAATGATATCCACCGTAATAGCATCTACAGACATTTTCCTCTCAATTTCATAAGGAATCGATGCATCATTAATGCACACAAACAATGCTTGAGTCAGGTTTAGGCATCAGAAATATTTGTGGAACTTTTGAACATTGCCATATTCCCACACACAGGCACAGCCAAGCTACATTTGGGCCTGCTATATATAGCCCTGTTTGTTCATGCATGCTCGCACAGGGTGTGAGGCTGCATGGACAGTGTAGGGCCTATTAGACACAAAACAATAATGTAGTTCAAGGTCGGAGGGAAGGAGAGCAGGGTGGGTGGTGGGCAGTGTCATTGAAAATGAGAAAAACAATCCATATTTATACAAAATAATAGCCCAAGACCACTCCAAATTGCCATCAAATCTCACAGTTTTGCTTCTGGACATCTCATTGATGCCATCAAATTCAATATACAAATATAAGCCTGATACAAATATAAGGTTAATGACCAATATTAAAACACAACCCATTAATTCAGCATCTGTCTTTTCTTATTATGTATACTATACGCCCAATTCATATAATCGTAATTAGTTGTTACACATGACTGAGAACTCCAGATTTGTCTTACGTATCAGAAACTCTGAATGAGTTGTTGCATAAAGTCTCCTTGAATCCTATGACGCTAAGACGATCAAGTTCCCGCTTCCAATCAACAAGTTCCCGCCAGCGGGTAGTGGGAACGGCCACACCTCCTATAATTGAAATGAAGCACACAAACCTAAATGATGAAAACAGGGGAGTTTGGTTCAGCTGTCCCTAAGAAAGAAGTTTGTAATTAAAGTGGTATATATGATCATTCACAATTTTTAAAATCTTTTTTTTCTTTTCTATACTGATATAACTCACAAACAATGTTGTTGATTCCTAGATGATATTTAGCAGCAGAATAAAAAAATAGTCTTTTATATTTGTCAACATGGTTATATTATGCCATGACAGGTGTGCGTATCCACAAAAAGAGGGACAGATTAGGCTGTGGCATATGCCTGCGTTGATTTCACTAGTGAGGGCTTCCTTTGGAATGCAACCAATTTACTACGCTATTGTGATTGGTTGTGTAAATTTAGTTGCGCCAATCAATGATGCTCATATCATGACGCTCATTTTATGACGCAAGACTGTAGGTGCTTGCTTTTGCCGAGTCGGAGGGTTGCAAGACATTAACTAAAGGTAAATAATAATCAAACAATGCTTAAATATATATCATGGCATAAAATTAGAACTAAACTTGAGCTGCATATGCAACAACGCATTCACAAAACGCTTGTGGCTTTTGGTGAATGGCTTTCATACGTGCCTTCAGCACGTTTAGTTCTGTCTTTTTATTGACTGGTAAAAGTATATCGGACCGTTTTATGCTGGGGTACACACAACTGTGGCCCGCCTCCTAATCTGGTCATTTGATGACCAACTACCCCAAAACTTACTTTAATACTCTGCGCATTATCTCACTTTCTCCCCATTTAAAATGTACCTCCTGTGCTGACAAATTTAAGCTAAAGTAATTAGGTATAAACTTACGGTGAGGTTGCTTCGGTTCCAACCGAGGAGGTTGAGTTTTGTATTCAAATGCAAACAGGAGGTCAACTCCAGAGGGGAAGGCGTAGTGAACGATAGCATTTGCCATCTAAATGAAAGAAAAAGTGTAATGTTGCGATCATATTCGAAATGTATAAATAAAGAATTCCAGCCTATACTAAAATGCTATTATTTTTGTAAATAATAGGCATAAACTTACCATTTTTGCCTCTTCCTCAGCACACATCTTGAAGTTGAAAGTATGTATTCGAAAGTCCTTCAAAGAGACAGTTATCAACTATATAATATGATGGACGAAATTATAAGTATATAGTTTCAGGGCCATGTAGAAGATTATAAGCATATTGTTTCAGGTGCATAACATAATGAGCTATGTTTACATAACAAACTAGGGAAAATGCATTACTCTTATATACTTTCTATTTCAGAGGTTTTGTTATCATAAGAACTGGAAACAATTCAAGAAATATATTCATTACCTTACAATGTATTTCAATATTTTTTACGACCCCTGCAATTGCAGTTCCCTGTTGTAACTTCTTACGCTTGCTGCTCGAAACTGAAAACGTATGGTGAGGATCTAGGTGTTTTAAATAATTAATCAGGGAAATTCGAGTTAGAATTAGAGAAAATTTCAAATGTTTCAAGCCGTGAAAAATTTACAGATTAACAGGAAATCCCTCAGATCATGCATTTTATTACACATTCAAAATTCAGAGTACATTTAAGAATAGACAGAACAGCAGGATGTAACGATTACTCGCGATTTTGGACATGACATATATATTTATAAGATCTAGCCCAAGTTGGGAGGGGAAGGATGGACACAAACGATGCATTGAGTTTCATTGTGGTATTTACCAAGGCAGAACATGCAGTGTAATCACCACAATGCTATCAATATAATTTACCAATACAAATAATGTTTGATTCATTGAAAATGCACCAGAAGTAACAATCAAAGATCTTAAGTTAGTAGGAAATGTTTTACATTTCTTCCCAGTGGGGATGCATTCCTGGTATTCTTGATCGGACAAATGATGAAAATATTTGACAACTATAGCAGAAAGCGAGCAATATCCTTGATGGTTCGAAATGATCGGTTTGGTCCTATGACAAAAGCTCCCTCAAGGAAAAAATCCATTTAGTTGCTTATTTTACTTAATTAGCTTATAACCATAGGTACTAACTAAATGCCTGACGTGAATAAAAAAAAGATAGCAAAAACTATTATTAATTATCAGCATAATATATATCGGAATCTATTAAAAAAAATCTCATTAATTACAGACTGAACATATTAATTCTATCCTACAAATACAGATTAAGTGATATAAAATTATCTAGATTCTTATTTTTAAACATTGGCTTAAGTACAACAAATAGGTACGCAACGGAGTCTCATAATATTCCATTCAAAAATTAAATAATTATCTATGATTGCGATTGTTTTTACGATCCACCTAAAAGTTGCAGATTTAAGGACACTGGCGTCACTTTACATTACGTTTTATTCTGAATTGAATTGGAGGGAAATTTTAGTTTAAAATTTTCTAGAGTAAAGCCTTACTAAAAGTGGCAGTCTTTACACGTCCAAAAGGTAAAATTGCATTAATTTGTCATATGCTTTAGTATTAGTAAACATATATTGACTTCATCGAGTTTTTTAAACTAAATCTTCGGGATTTTTAAAACAAACACAACCATGGACAAGTAGGTATAAAATCATCTGTAAAGGTCTCCTAGGGTATTTCAGATAAAACAACCAGACTACCATTGGGCGCGGACCAAGTCATCATGCTTTTATTAAGATGGTATCTTATAATTATGTTGGCAGTTATGATGATGATGGTTCATCTACATAATGATAACTGTTTTTTCTTCTTCAGCTCTAAAGGTGGGATTCAGTTAACTTTGGTGAACGACGAATAAAACGATCACGATAGATAAAACGTTACACTAGCCAAGGCTAAGCCATACCTCGCAGCCTTGGCATTCCAACATCGGAAGCTGCAGCCAAGCACAATTGACAAGACAATCTTATGATTAACATTAGCATCTCACCCAGAGAACAAGGCAAACATAATATACATTCTAGGGGCATGGAAGCGCGAGGGATTTTTGTCACAAAATCATCCGTCGATGGGAAAAGACAAAATTCCATAGGCTAAAAATGAATTTCCCATGGCAAGAAACGGATGGGTATATTCCCCATTCCTATAAATGAATTTGTGTTGAAAAAATAAAGAGGAATTCTGGGTCCCCATGGTTATCAATTCATTTATTATACATTACAGCGATTGAGCCATTCCATATTCTAGGCAAAATTTACCATAATCTCGTTCACTCATTTCGATCACACACGCTGAAACTTTGATAAAAATATCTCGTGTTGAAAAGGAACTTCTTATAAATACTCCAAGGATGTTTAATCGATACATCAGGCACTGATACACAGGCTCGAAATTGAAGCCAATATTGTAATTTAGCTTTATAATACAAACATTTCCAAAGGTTTCAATTATTCCACTTTGAAAAGCTATTTCAATCAACAAAGCTTGAGTAACAGGAGGAACATTTACTTTGGTGCTAGGCGAAGGGCTTGTAGTGTTTACAACATATATGATGGACACATACCTTGATATACTGCATCTATACTCCCAAGAGCTATGTCATGTTCCCCTATAAGTTTGTTGCGATGACGAACATTATTCTGCAAAATATAATACACTAATTTGTTAAGCTAGGTAAGTCATAGAAAAAATATTAGTCCCCCTGCCCTGTACTAGGGAATCAATGCTAGCTGAGTAGGCTAGGTAAAGTAAAGTACTATTTCTACCAGTATTCTAAGTTGAAAAGTCTATTGTAAGGTATAGATTACTTAAATATCCAACGATGGTCAATCCAATGAAGAACACTTATTATAACAAATCGTAGTGGGGTAGCACTACCAACTGATAATAAACCCGGTTGGTGGTTTATTTTTTAATTCCAGTGAAGACGACTTTGGAAATTGGTGTTCGACTTTTTTTATTCCGACCTGTTGATGTTATTAACCCAATGTATTGGGTCCCTTCGACCCTTCATCAGGTATTCGGATAATTAAGTTATAACAGATCTTCAATAAATGCAAAGCACTAAATAGTTTAGGACAATTTGTCAGAAAGGAAACAACTAGAAATACCTGGATTTCGTGAGCACCAGGCGAGACGAATGTGACCTTGAAGTTAGTACAAAATAGAACACCGGTAATTCCATGTTTGTGTTCACTATGCGGGGGGAACCTCACAACATGATGAGCGCTCGTAACTATAGTTTCACCTGAAAGAAGAAAAGGCAGTGTGCTTATGTAACAGTATAATGCAGATGATGGAACAAAAGACCACAAAAGAATATGATCATCACAAAATAGTTCATTTTTGCCAACGAACCACAACTCACTCATACACAATTTAACGAGCAGAATTCTACAATAAGATTCATAGAAGTACTTCACTAGGTCCTGTGCTTGTAAAATCTTTACATAGATCCAGAAAAGGACCGCACAAGGATAGAATAGGAGCGTTTTGCATGGTTAGTTTAGAAGATTAAGTTTGTTATCACCCCTCCCCCTCTCCTCCCCCACAGGCATCGGTGCCGTGTGCAAAGGGAGTGTTGGCTTTGACTCAAAACAAATTTCGCGCCACTTTTTAGATTTAAAATTGCTAGTTTCCTCTACCATATTATATATAAGTCCTCCCATAAAAAGGCACCATCACTAACACAAGTTTCCTTTGAGACCATCCAAATGTGGCCAGTTACATGGGAAAACATTGAAAACAGGGCCATATGTGCGGGTCCTATATAACTGGGAGTTGACACTGATGATTGGGCAACGTAAGGAAGTTCGGAGGTGGGCATCTGCCCTCAAGAGGGCGGGTCGGTTGCGCTTTGTCCAGAGTATTACCACGAGGTTAATTTGGTTGTGGTGTCTTAGGCTATGTACTGGTATTGTATTGGAATCTTGTTCTCATTTTCAATGCTTCCCACCACCCCACCCCCCGGCTGCCCCTCGACCTCCCGTCCTACTAAGCTTTTGTTTTGGTGTCTAATAATACACATGCCCCAGTGAGGCATGTGTACCGCCAGCAGTAGTGGCGCCGCAGCGGCCGCAACGGCTTGTCTCGGAACTAAAATGCGGGAATCGCGATCGATTCAAATCATAACACACCAATCGAAAGTGGTAAATGGGCTTATATCTTCTTTTCTAGACAATATTGTTCCAGTAATCACTAGCTAATATCGTTGCTTACTAATATACGGTAGGAGTAAGCTAGGTAAGAAAGCTGAATGAGCATTTATTTCGTTGGCAAACAGGGGGATAAGTACCAATCTCTCTCTATTTGCGTGAGGACCCGTAATGGCGGGTGTGACGTTGTAATGGGTAGTGATCCTGCCGATGGGCAGCTTCTTTCAGAAGCGGTTGTCACGGAAGAGTCCAGGAGAGTGTGGGCCCGCTAGAGGTGATTCTTTGGCTATTTATTTCTTGATTATTTTGTTTTAAATTTATACTATATAACGCTACCCCGCCCCCACCCCACGCCCTGCTGTTAAAAGCTGGGTACTGCTGCTCCTATAGTGCAGTAGTACCCAGCGCTTGTAGTGGAGGTAGCGCACCTGGTGTCAGTGGGACGAACTAAACTGGGCTATAGTTCTCTGGCTAGGACGACGGCGATGGCGGCCGTTGGCAAGGATGGCAGTGTTGCCGTGAAAACGATGACGGATTGTGTAAGTTTTGCTACAGGAATCGAAAATCTGAGTACACTGGGTTGTAGCCAATAGCTTAAATGGGGTATTCCATGCATCAATAGACATTCTCACCAGGGAAATTATTGCAAACGGGTGGATAAGGATGTGGCTTGTAGAAGAGTAAATCATTGGACGCTATTATAGTTTGTCTGCGCACCGTTAGGAATTGTAAATAGAATCATTCTGACTTCTTCCAGGGAAGAAGCGGGAGGGGTGCCGTAGGTCCAGAAGTATCAAAACCGCTAGGTGGCCCTTCGGGATGTGTACTACCGTATACCCTTATTGTTTTGGTTGCCAACGAACTCCCCTCCACCCAGCCCCCGACCCAGCCGTCCCCTTCCCACCCCCAAGCTACCCCAACCCCAACCCCACCCGTGGGGTAGCTATCCATTTCGAATATATCCCATTTGCCGGTTACGTTTATTAGCGTAAACGTGACTTCCGGGAATGGGTGCAGTAAGCACAGTGGTTCCCTTAGGGCTCCAACGTGGTGGCGCAAACGTGCCAACGCATCCCCATAGGATTAGTATAGAAATATTGAAAATCTATTTTACAGCCTAGATTGATTAGTTCTTCGGACAGAACTTGCAGAGGAAGTCATATCGTTGCGATTTCTGTGTAAGGTTGTCAGCTATCGGTATGTTTAATAGGAAAACGACACGGCCAGGTTGAGTTGTGGAAGGTATTGAGCCATGGCTGTGAAGGCCCGGGGCGACAGAAGGGCTCGAAATATGCCTGCTTGCGCACCGCCTTCTTAAGGCGGTTATTGGTCGCCTCTCGTCCAGAAAATGACCGTACAAGAATAGGATCTCTGACATAGGTTTTGCATGGTTAGTTTAGTAAGATTAAGTTTGTTATTTCGCAGGGAATAATGATGGCCTGCAACCCATCCACCCACCCTGTCTCTACCCCTCCTACCTAGAATATCCATTTGATTTGTGTTAAATTCTGGAGCATATACACCACCAACATGGTGAATATGCTATCCCACCCACCCTATAAATAGCCTACATGTCTCTGGCTGTGTGCAATGAGTAGAGTGGAGCGCTGGTAGGCCCGAGAGGGGTGCAGCATCGGTGCCATGTGCAAAGGGAGTGTTGGCTTTCACTCAAAACAAATTTCGTGCCACTTTTTAGATTTAAAACTTCTAGTTTCCTCTACCATATTATATATATGTCCTCTCATAAAAAGGCACCGTCACTAACACAAGTTTCCTTTGAGACCATCCAAATGTGGCCAGTTACATGGGAAAACATTGAAAACAGGGCCATATGTGCGGATCCTATATTACTGGGAGTTGACACTGATGATTGGGCAACGTAAGGAAGTTTGGAAGTGGGCATGCGCCCTCAAGAGGGCCGGTCAGTTTCACTTCGTCAAGATCTATACATAAGGACAACATACCTGGAAGTAAACGAGGTTTGAGTGCCAACATACTGTCCTTGCTTGGTGACTGCTCCTGTATGAGATTGAGACCATAAGTCATTGTTGTATTAGTGAATTGAATCTTTTCATTTATCAGAATTATCTGACCGAAAGAGGAAGATATTGAGGCAGTAAAATCAGGGTTTTATCAAAATAAAGTAATCTACCACAATACTAGTAACTTTCCTAAATTTCTAAAGTATATTCACAGGACAATTACACATATTGGTAACATCATTCCCCTTTGCTCCCAAAGAGAGGAGTCAAGTTGAAACCTAAAGTGCTGTTTATGGGATACGGGTAGGTATAAAGAAAACTTAAATGCAAATTCGGTGGTGGCAACAGAATTTCTCTTACCCAGACAGGTTTATTATTATTATTATTATTATTTTGTGAATCATGTTTCTAGGTTAATCATGAATTCCATTTTTAGTAAGGCGGTCCCTGAGTGCCCAGTTAAGGGTGGTCTCCACTGGCTCCAGTAAGCTCTGCGGTAAGCCTTGCGATGGTGTTGTGATGGCGAGGAGTGGCGAGGCCCTGCCTACATGGCCAGTGAACCATGTAGGCAGGACTCCGTCATTCCTCTCCACCTACCGTGCCAGCACACACCATTGCAAGGCTTACCGCAGCCAGTGGAGATCACCCTTTACTTTTCATGAAACACGATCATAGTATTATAGACAACCATGAAGGCAGATGAAATAAAGGAGGATATATATAAGTGAGGCGTGAAGCAGGATTAGGCATTCACCCATTGCAGATAAGAGATTATGTTTATTCAAGATTGTCCTTCACGTCTCCTACTTTAGAGCATTCCACAGTATGATTTTCAGCGTTCACCAAAGAGTAATATGCACACAAGTACATTTCTTTTTTACAAGCATCAAATGTAAAAAATAAGAAATTAATGACTGAATCCACTATGCCAATTCGGTGATCTTATGCACATTTTCTGCATCTTAGAATCAATGGGCTGTTGCTAATTCAGAAGCAGTTTGAACAGTATTGCAGTCTGGTCAGTCATATACAACCCCTCGATATAGACAAAAGCTGAATATGAGTATAGTATTTTAAGGAAACGTAACAAGTAAAAATTAACAATATTTGCGGAGCAGATCTATTTTTCTAGAAGTGTTTTTCCCCCGTCCAATACAAATGTATATAAAACACATCCGTTGAAGAAATGATACTTAAGAAACTTAAACATCAGTATAGGATCTTCCTATGTTAATCCGAGAGAACAAAAAAAAACATAAATTGTTTGGAACTTGTGTCGGGTTAAGGTAAAAGGCAATTAATAATGATAGGAAAGTAGACTAGATAGGAAAGCATTGGAGTAAAATGATGATAAGTATTCGAATGAACATGAACGCTACTTTGGGTTGGTTCAACACCATTACACTTAGCCATAGACATCCTAAGGTTTCTGTGCACCCTGCACATACATAGTGACCAAATCATTCTAATGATCAGGGGAATAGACATTAACATCTATATCAACCTAATTAATTCATCCCCATTATCTTTGATTTCATAAAAAAAACATCCTAAGAATGGCATGAACAGGTAACTGTCCCAATTCTTAACTACTTTATTCAGAAAGGTCATACTCATCAGCACTTCTGTTGGAGATACTCTAAGTGCGACGTAGAAGGTTAAAAAGCATTTAAATCACTAAAATGTTTCTAAACACCTCCTTAACTAAATCTACGTGCGAAATCACCTGCAGAACAGCATAGAATTTAGAGGCTTTAACTTCTTCTGTATCTCCTTCTTCCTGAAATCAGTCAATTCAATAAATCCGTGCACATAAATAATATCTTAAACCAATATTTAAATTAGAGTACATGTACATGGCATGACCTCCTACTATGTGAAATCAAATAACTCATTTCACAAATTGTGAAATGACAAACGTTAACATTAGGATTTTAAAAAGATGATTGCTGAAAGAAAAGGAACATGGCACATATTTCTCAAATTGAAAACATAGTTTATAGTCTTATTCGCATTGGCTCGATACGAGGAAGTAATTGAGATAAAAAATGTAGGGTGTAAACATTCAGATACGAATTGCTCGACGCAATAAACTTCGTAAGGAAAATGAGGTGAAAACTTACATTAATACTACTCACCAAAATTATATGACATATGGCTCAAAACAATGACCTAACTGTAAGTGTTCCAGATGGGAAAGTGAAATGGGTTGTAAAAATTATTGGAATTAACTACTAAGATCCAAACTATAATAAACTACCAGGTCCGGAAATATAAACAATAAGGAAGTATTTAAAATCAGACAGCAATAATTGGTCGCGTGACTGACCCAGTGAACGGTCAGTGTCAGTGCATATAATAGGAAAGCACATTTTCCCCATGTACTGGAATTAAAAGTATCGTAAATAAATATCTGGTAAATCCAAAACTATTTTGTGTAGAAGATTGATAGGGATCTAAGAGTGGCTTTACATAAGAATGCCAAATTTAAGGATATTTTTTTTAAATAAACAAATAGTATGACGGAAAATTAGGTGAACATTGCCTCTCCATTATTATTTTTTTATGATATTTTACTTTGACTCCATGCTTTGCCCTACAAGGCTGCTCATAGAAATTAATCGACCATAGCATATGGGCACACATACATGAAAATGAAATCCCTGCGCAATGATGAACACGAACTCTCTCTGTGACGGTAAAAACGTTTAGGGAATACGGCGAGAGAACCAATAATGGCCCACCATGGGTTAGTAGCACGTTATCTTCTTGCGAATAGTGAAACACTAGACCCCGTTACCGCGGTCCAGCCAGCATCATAATTACTGATTTTACTGATTAGCCAATTTTTACCGACAAAATAAAGTCGTTGGCAGGTCAGAAAAATGTCTTTAAAATACACAAGAGCTCTTCATTTTAAAGGAATAATTTGGGCAAAATTGCGCTTGTTAAAATTAAAGATTTTAGTTGCCTGAATAAGAAGCTGGTTGTAAGAAGCTAAGAAAAGCAGGTAAACATTATTATTTTGACTGATACAAGCCATTTAGACTTTCAATAATGACCCACGTGCGTTAGGCAGTTTAGCAAAAAATTACAGGGAGACATCGATATAGAAATTATAAGTACTGACTCTACATGGGCATGGATATATCCACATGCTTCCAAATACCAAGAAATTGAAAGGATATTCTCGCAAGACATATTTGACAGCATAGGAAGTGCAAGCATATGGATTAGGATTTTTGTTTATAGTAAAATGAGTGTTGTGTTCAGTGTATTTTACAGGGCTCATATCGATAATTTAATACTAAATTTTTGCTGACACACTACGAAAATTACTGAACTTTAAGGTCCTTAAAACCCTAAATTTGTGGCATCCATAGGAAGATCTGGCACGCCAGAATTGGACTACCAAAATTGTTTTGTACAAATATGACAATAAAGAATGTTTGAATTGAATTGAATTGAAATCAAAATTACTAACTTTTTACTAACTGCGGGAACATGTACCGTCATGCAAGAACAATTAAAAGGCCTGAACCTAGTCTCCTATTCAAGGCTATTGACTAAATATCTTTGTCGACAGGTCCACAATACTGGAAAGCCAACTTTTTTCGTGGCAGACTGTAATAGTCCTACCTTCCCACAAAAATAAGATTAAATTACTCTGCATTTATCAGACACAGAAACTGTTTTCTGAGTATTGCTCCTTAAATCGTTAGGAACAAATGTACATAGGACAAAGAGGGTAAGGTACCGTAGAATACGGTAGGCCTACATGTTTTTGTTTTTTATGAATGTCTTAATAGTTGGAATTTCGATTTGGAAAACATTTTTATTGATCAAGGATCGCTGTTGAATGAAGAAGAGTCGGACGGGAGGTTTCCGGCCTCTTCTTTTGATTTTTACAAATGTGGTATAGCCTATATATAGGCAATATTTTGGTAAAAGTCATAGTTTACGGTACTCGATAATTCTAGGTTGACCAGTCTACTTGACACGCAGACATGTAATTTCAGCTTAGATAATATTCTCAGATTTAGACATCAGAGGCTAGAAGGGAGCACCTTATATTTGCAACATTTATTATTATACAAATATTAAGTATAGCAGTAGGCCCTACGGTATAGCAGAGCTATACATACACTATATGTATAGCTCTGGGTATAGGGATGACCAAGGACATCTAGGAAATTTGTGGCAATACTAATAGTCAATATCTGGTAGCTTCTGGTGGTGGGTGTGTTTGAGCCAAGGCTACATTTGAACTTTTATGTAAAATTATTTATGATGCTGATCATGGTATTTCAAAGGACATAGCAACAGCCTGGGGTAGCAAGAACCATTCATAGAATATGACGATAACACACCCACCAGATATTGACTATGTGTGACAGTAAAACTGGTTACCGGGATGGCTGTAGACACTGTACTCTGTAGCCTGTACTGGGTGTAGTTTACATGTAGCCTATACATAGTCATTGACTAGGCCTAACAGCAACACTCGCTTGACACTTGGCTGAGTTTGGGGTGGTAAATAATGAATATACAATACTACAGACCTTTCCATCGACATCACTGACTCCTCTTTCCTCCTCTACGTACGACTTGAACGTTGCTTTAGGACGAGCCATGAAGTCGGCTTTCAACAGATTTGTGAATCAAAGATGTCCCATTTGTTTTGGTATCATGTCCACCGACATCGAGCAAAACTGCAGGCGGTGTCCATTTCCTATGAAGGCGGCGCACTCTCGCCGAGAGCAAAAGAACTAATCCAAAGATTTTTGGCAGTAAAGGATATCAATACATCATTTTTTTTGTTATGTTATTCTAAAAATGTCTTAGTATGTCTCTAAATCAAGATAATTGCAATCATAAGCGCTCATCATTAAATAAAGTCAACGAAAACATTAGAAAATACAGGGGCCAAGATTACGCATACACAACATAGGTTGGTTGGCTCATTTCCCGACAGGTGGCAGGAAACTAAGTAGCAACCTATCTTTAGACTTTGCTGATGTAGGCAAAGGGTTAAAATTCAGGGTTAAAATTTCTTGCAACTAATAACCAATACAAAACCGGGGGATATTTTCAACAAGTAGCCAGCTGGATGAGTCGAAACTGTAACTTATACTCAGAACTCTAAAAAAATAAGAATTAATGTAGCCAAATAAGAATGGCGCGAAACAATTTTTCGCCACCTATCGTTAATCAAGTTCAACTTTAGGACCAAAATGCAATGCGCTGTCAAGCATGGTCGCAATTTAAGTTTGGCCCAGTACTTGTGGAAGACGGAAATCATCTTGGATTTTCTTAGGTAACGTATTACTCTATAGTTGGAGCTAGCTGTTTCTGTCTACATCTTTCCTTTTCGAAGTTTTGTGATTTCTTACATCTTGTTGACAATTTCGCCCTCTTGAGACAGTTGAGGGTTTCTCCAACCAACCGGAGTGATAGCAAGGGGTGATGCTAGACCTAGGCTACCTAGCTCCGATCTGATTTATCATGTGTCGTCCATATTATTAATCGGCATAACAAAACTACTGAAGTTGTAAATAAAAACCACATCTTGTTTCGAAGGAGAAGTTTGCATTATACTCAAGGTTTCACCTGTTGGATGTTAGTGACTTTCTCGCGTTCTACCTCATTTGCATCATGATAAGATGTTGGCATCGGGCGTGTCTTGTCTTCTTAGCCATAGGCCCACTGATGTATCTGAATTTCTAATATTTTGTTACCTCCGTTTCCTATATTGACATACTTCTATTATTTCACCCATTCTTGGATTCATCATTTATGGTTTTGATGTATTCGTTGGACGTTACACAATAATTTAACCTTTAACCGGTTAAATTGCCCTTAAGTTTAACCGCCTTAACCACAGTCGCCAACATAGACAGCATACGGTTCGCGCCATTAAACACAAACGTCACAATTTGTATCATAAGTTTTATTCAAGAAGTTATGGGGAAATTTTAAGAGATATGAGTTTTTTGTTGAAGTTTATATTATAGTAAGGTTGACAGTCTCTGGGTACCAGAAGTCTTGTAGAGCATGACCCTCACAGCTGATGGGCGGCTGGCCCTGAAGAGGGGACCGAAGAGGGCCAACACCACCCCCAGGTTTATATTGTCTTGTGTAGATTATAGTTTTTAGGGAGGTGGGTGGGTTTTTAAGGACGGGAGCAACAGTCCTACGTAGCTGAGGGACCGAGGAGAAGTGGACGAGGGGTGGTCAGGAGGAAGTCCAGCTCCTTCCGGCCAGGGGACTTCCAGTCAGTGAGGTGAAGAGGTCCCGCAGCAAATGCTCGTTGTCCAATGAGAGGGAATTGACCCAAGGGCCAATTCCACCCCCATTAAACACAAACGTCACAATTTGTATCATAAGTTTTATTCAAGAAGTTATGGGGAAATTTTAAGAGATATGAGTTTTTTGTTAAGTTTATATTATAGTAAGGTTGACAGTCTCTGGGTACCAGAAGTCTTGTAGAGCATGACCCTCACAGCTGATGGAGGGCTGGCCCTGAAGAGGGGACCGAAGAGGGCCAACACCACCCCAAGCCCGGGTTCGCAGGGCCTGAAGGGCGCGGTGGACCGAAGTGTTGGACGTCTTGAGGGGCCTGATGTATGATCGCACCACATCAGAGGACCAGGTGCTGTGGGCCATAATGTCCAGGGGCGGATCCAGGAGGTGGACTTTAGGGGGGGCACAGGCAGTCCTCATTTAGATCATTTATGTGTGGTGGGTGGGGGCTAATTAGCTCAATTTTTTACAAATAAAGTTGTTAGTATGCCAAAAAATGTCTTTAAAACACATAAGAGCCCTTCATTTCAGAGGAATAATTCTGGCAAAACTTTCCTTGTTAAAACTAAAGATTAAAAATTTTAAGTTGCCTGAGGCTGAGATGAGATGAATGCTACTGGTTATGAAAAAGAAACATAAAAAAATGGTCTAAAATAATGACCCAACAGTGTCATAGCCATCATATATGGGTCCAGGGTCATGGTCACCCAGGAAATTATTTTTAGAAAATGAGTGCCAGTTGAGCACATTCTACAGGGCTTTGAGCCTCAGATCTAAAATTACTGATGCACTTTGAAAATTACTGATTTTTAAGGCCTTTAAAAACACACAATCAATATTAGTGATTGTGGGAACCCTGCCTTGAACTGTTCTAAATTGAGTAGGAGAAATATGGATCTTCATTCAGGGTTCTCCTAAAAATATTATGAGAGTGTAACTAACATCTAGGGGCCTGCAGGGGATATGATCCCCCAGGATTTTTTTTAGTATATTGAGTACTGTTTAAATGCATTCTGCTGGTTTTCAGGCCCATCAGGACAATCTTTTAAGGTTCAGAAGGTATAGATAATATCAAACTATTTTTACTGTTACCTGAAAGATATTAGCAGGCAATGATTCTTACATACAATAGTAGAGGTTTTCCGAAGAATAAAAAGAAGGGAATAGCCCTGCATGAAAAAAATGAATGAATGAAAAATCATAATAGTATAATGTACATCAGGTGAAGTTGCATGAATATTATGTTGTGTACTAAATCAGTAGAGGGAAAACTAAATTGATATAGTGATAAATCATAACTTCAAACTGCAATTAGCCTATTAGGAGAATTATAATCTTTTGCTCTAATCTTAAATGTTCCCTAAAAAGGATATGTAATATACAATTCACTTCAACACCATATTCTGCTGAGAATGTGCAGGGAAAATGTATATTTGAATTTCTAAATATGTGTTTCCCTATCTGGCATGCCATTTAAATGCTGGAGATATTTCATGTAATGTAGGAGTAATTGCTCAAATGCATTGATGAATTCCAGATTAGGAAAGACTATGGGAATAAAATATTACATGGTGTATTGATGTGTTAACAGTGCAATATGTTCAATTTGCCTAGGACAGAATTTCAGATTTCTGAAATTCAAATCATATTCAAATTCAAATAATCATTAAAGTAGTCTATTGCAGTAATTCTTTTTACCTTGTTCTGATATATCCAGTGATATGAGCATTACAATGCTTGTTTAATATTAGAGTAGGCCTAGTAGGCTACTGGACACACTGCATCTTGGTCCAAATGTATTTGGACAACATGACCCAGGCATCAAAACTATTCAGCTAGCATACTTTATGTCAGGAACACAATCGGTAATCCCATTTAACATATAATTTTAATTCATGGGGATGCTGTTCCAAAGTATTGGGTCTTTGTATATATGAGTCAGATCTTCTGAAAATGTACAATAGTCAGATCTACACATTTAGTAAGTTCTGCTAAATTAAGGTGAAAAATGGCCAATACTAGGTATATCCGAGTATATGTGATATCGCCTTGATTCAAACTATCAGTTTGATTATATTGAACAGAATTTTGAACCTCACTTTTGTCTTAAATATAGATTATTTGAGAAGATAGATGAAGGCGAATTGTACATTTTTTGGCGATTTCACTTATATATGAGGGATCTTTGATTTGCTTTTCATTGTTTTGCATTGGAACTATCAAAGTTTGGCCTCAAATATTTTTTTATGAGGTGGGGTCTAGGGGGGGCACGTGCCCCCCAGGCCACCCCCTGGATCCGCCCCTGATGTCGGTGAGATTAGCCCCTGCTTCGTGATAAGCATATGACGCCCCCCCCCCCCCCCCCCCCCCCCCTTCTGAGGCTGTGCATCAAGTGCTGAGAGGGCTGGTACCCAGCAGTTTGGACTATGAAGCCCTTCTGGGTCCTGGGTAAGACCTTAAAGGGCCTTTCTGTCTCTTTTCTCTGTCTCTCTCTCCCTTCTTCTCTATCTCTATTATTTCCTGGGTATGATCATAAACTGCCTCCCTCTCAGCTCTCCCGCCCTTGATATAACACTTCAAAGTGTTGATAAGGGCGTAAAGCAACCAATCTCACTCACTCACTCACCCCAGAGCTTCCTCATGTAAAGAATGGTGATGGGGTTGTTGTCTTTGTATCTGAATAGCGGGGCAGACCTGGGGAGCCCTTTAGAGCGCCTGACCACTGCAGAGAGGGCAGCCAGTGGGCAGATGGGGTCCCCGGGTTTTGCTGGCAACTTGATCTCGACAGATGTTCTGGACGACTGCATCGTCTTGGACCATTTCAGTCGGATGGTGACTTGTTGGGGCCCCAGGTCTATGTCCCTAAGGGTCAGGTGTCTCGAGGGGTCAAAGGCGCGTACGGTGTTAGGGAATAGATTTGATTGTCTAAGAAAACCCATGTACATGACCAGGATTGAGGCCACGACTGCACGATGGTTGGGGAAGCGACAGGCTACCTCAACACACTTCCTAAGCATGTCTTGGCTAACCAGGGCCTTGGGAGAGGGAACATGCCTCACTGTGAGGCGGACTTCCCGGAGGGCCATGTCGACTTGGTATAGGTGCAGAGGGGCATGGTCTAGGCCCGACATCTTGAAGAATGTTCTTATACTAGAGATGTTGTTGGTAATGGTCGCAGGGGCCATTTGTTGTGCAGCAAGGTACTTGATATACCAGCAGACCTGAGGACCTGAGGGTTTCTTGTAGTTGATACCCAGGGCAAGGCAGAAGGAGATGTAGACCCTCACAGCCAAGTCCCTGTTGGCATTGGTGCCTGGTCTGTGAGCTTGTTTCTGTCTCGCCTGGGCCCGGCGGTCGAGGGACCTCTGCCGACCTCCTACAAGAAACGAGATACATCATATGAGTCACTGGAGCACTTTGTGGGAGAGAGGTGGAGTTCATCTATAATAAGTTGGGCTTTTTGTCTGAATACAGTGGAATTATGAAGACGGGAGAGGGCGTCAGGGAGATCCATTAGCCTCCCCGGGACATGGACATACTCTAGGCTGAACTGATATCGGGCCAAGTGGAACCAGAGTGCCCTGGCGGGGGCAGCCAGGGTTGGGTCACGAGGACGGCCACCCCTAAAGGCCTCTACTGTAGCCTGGTTGTCACAACACACTCTGATGGTTTTTTCTTCATCAGAGGGTCCAACGAGGGTCCTGACAGCTGCCACACAATTTAGGGCCTCTAGGTGATTGATGCTCCTGCTCTGGGTTTGATCTTTCGTAAAGAGGTGTGAGTAGTATTGGGCGCCATCGGTGCCACCAGCCCCTGTTAGGCAGGTGTCGACCCAGATGGTCTTTGATATCACATCGTGGGGAATTATGGACACCCCATTGTACTGAGTCATGAACCTGTCGAACCACCTCAGGTCCGCCTTGATCATGGCAGAGACCAGAATGGGGCCCCCTTTGGCCTGCCTGAGGCTGGTTAACATTCTCTGCATAAATAGAGTCGCTGGGCGGACTGCTCGGGCGAGATGTGCAATTTTTCCGATGACACTTTGCATCACCTTTGTAGAGATGACCTTCTTGCTGGCAGTAGCCGCCAAACAGTCCTTGATTTCTGCCAGCTTGTTGGGAGGAATGGAGAAGGTGTTATCCTTTGTGTTTATCACAATACCCAGCCACTGGACTTTTGTTGATGGTAGTTGAGTCTTTTCTTGAGCTATTTTGAGACCTAGCTCCTGCAGGAGGAGTTTTGTCTTGTTGAAGTTGGTGTGCATGTGGTTGAGGTCTGGGGACATGAGAATGATATCATCCAAATACATGAGTGATATTATCCCCATTGATGCAAGGGCACGGTCGATGTATGTTGCTACCATTTGCATAACGAAGGAGGACATGCGCGCTCCAAATGGTAAGGCTCTGTCCAGATATATTTGGCCTTTGTGGTTGATGGTCATGAGAGGCCAGTCCATAGGACAGACCTGAAAATGTCGGTAGGCGCGGGAGAGATCCAACACACATTATTACATCGCGCCTGCCTATACTGTTGATTATCTGGCCCGCCAAGGCCACTGTTGGAAGGTTGTGGCACGCAGGTACTCCATTATAGCAGTTTTTGGCCACCCACCTGTTGATCCCTCCGTCAGGAAATGAGAGATCCACTATGATCCTTCTATTACCCGGGTCTGACTTAAGTCATCAGCGGGCTGGAGTAGCACCATGGAACAAATGGGGGGCTGCTGAATGGTCCTGCCATAGCCCCAAGCTCACACTCACACTGTGCACAAGTGTTGATGTACTTCTGAATGTGGCCTGGGTACGCCACTGCTGAGGGATGGTTGTTGTAGTTGTTAGTTGATGTAGTGATAGGCCCACCCGTGTATTGAAGAGGGAAGCCATAGAGAATGCCATCTGTTATTAGCTTATCATCCGGGTGTCCTGTGGCATGTCTCGTCCATGCCTTGATGTTGAGAGAAGTTGGAAGTATTGATCTGGCCCCTTTCCAGTTTGGGAGGCCTGCAGCACGCGCTGACTCATATATCTCTGCCATAGCCTGAGGAAGAGATAGTGATGGGAAGGGCCAAGAGTTGTATGAGTCAAAGTTGGCATTCGGTGCAGGTGCGTCTGTTGCAGTGTCTTGGTTAACATTTATCATTACCTGCATGAGGCTGATATGGTCAGGGGATTCATCAGGCAAGCAGGACTCGAATGTTGGGCGTAGGCTGTTGTCTTGTTGGGGATTCGAAGTATTTACGTGTGGCGTACACCGTTCCACGCAAGTTTTCGACGGGAGAAGTTTGTTGTTATTCGGGACTCGGAGACTGGGAAGGGAATTCTTCACAGTTGGGGCTTTAGCGGAATGGCTAGTGGTAATGCCTGTAGCAGATTGAGCATTAAGTTCATATTTACTTACAGTTCGTGGCCTTGGAGTTGCAAGATGGCCTAGGCGATCGTTATTAGAGTTCAGTTTGCTGTTGTTTTGCC
Organism: Sthenelais limicola; assembly: GCA_942159475.1. NCBI lineage: Eukaryota > Metazoa > Annelida > Polychaeta > Phyllodocida > Sigalionidae > Sthenelais > Sthenelais limicola. The sequence goes on along the minus strand of OW804096.1, from coordinate 104,906,609 downwards.
GGCACTGGGTGGTTGTAAGTGTCATGGCGGGCCTCACTTCTGGTATGAGTGAGGGCTTGGGTTTGTTATCGAAGTCCTTGCTTTGGGGTTTTGCGGGGAGGATGTGCGGCGTACACCGTTCCACTTCCTCATATTTGCTGGTTGAACTAGTATTATCACACTTATTAGGAGAAAACGGGTGGCACTTGTCTCCATGGAGAGTATTATCCACATTCGCGCCCGTAGAGGAGGGCTGCAAGGGCTGGGCGGAAGTGGGGCGGCCATTTTGGATGTTTACATCCGGGGATCTCTTGGCGTGTGGTTGACTTCCGGAGTAATGACCGCCATGTGCGAAAGTTTGATGGTTGTGGTCTACGTAGATGTTGTTCTGGCCTGAATTGTGTTGGTAAGTTAACTCAGGTGAGTTTACGCCCCGGTAACCCATATCGGAGCGGGCTAATGGTTTTTTGCAGGCTTGTCAGAGGCTGTGGTAGCTGTATCGCGTGGCTTTTGTGTGTTCCAGTCACGCCTGCCTCTGTTTGGAGTGCTATTCCCTGTGGAGTCTGATCGTTCGGTAAAGCGTTTCCTGTTGTTGCAGTTCTTGGCTGTGTGGTAGTACTGCTTTTGTTTTTGATGGTAATAACACCACCCACAACAATGCAACAGAGACACTGGGCCCTCAAAATGATTCTCAGCTGACACACACTCTTCGGAATTGAACATGGGGCAGGGGCATATGATAGCACTGGACTTTTTCTTTGAGGGGATTGCTGAGGGGCGGTAGTTCCAGCTGAGCCTTGCCCTCTGTTGTTGAATATATTGAAAGTCCTTCCAGCGGATCCGCTTGTCCACTACGTGATCCACTACAGTTTGGGACCAGAGGAGGGGGCCATTCCATTGTTGCACTGCCCCGTCCTCACCCAGGTCGGCCATATGTTGAAGAAAACAATGTAAACGTGAGCCCGGCTCGGCCATGCCAGTGCCCATGTACGATAGTCCACAAAAGTATTCAGGTATTGTCATGTCACGTTTTTCTGCCTTAATTCTGGCAGCCATATCAGGGGGGAGGGAGGTTTCAGGGGTAAGTAATAGCTGAGCTTTACCTTTTGGGTCTCCTTTTGTTCCATACTGCTTGACAAGTGCTTTAGCCGCTATTTTCCTGTGCCTGTAGACCCTGGTGATGTGTCTGGAGGGAGGAAGTTCATCAGACTCATCTGTGTCTGTTGATGAGGAGGCACCCCTATCCCTATAGGGGTGTTGTGCATCCATTGAGCGGTGCATTTTCTTTGCAGCAGCCTTCTTTTTTTTCTTCTTCCTTTTCTTTGTAGGTGTTGAGTCAGAGCTGTCAGTTGACAAGCTACTGGAGGAAGAGGTTGCACTGGAAGAGGTGGATTCAACCTTCCGCCTCTTGTTGCGATGATGCGAGGGGGCCGTTTTGAGCCACGTGGTGGCGGAGATGGGGACGAGCGATGCCTGTATCTGTCCGACTTGTTCAGGGCCCTCGCCTGGTTTTTGGAGACTTTGACGAGAGTATCACAGAGTTTTTCGACAACCGTGCGCGTACTCTTAGCCTTCTTTGGTGTTTTAGGAGTCTTGAGAAAGTACTCCTTGTCATGGTCGACGCGTGGAGGGGAGAATGGCTGTCCTCATCCTCGTGGTCAATGTGCACATGTTCCCCTTGTTTTATGTTCTTCTGGTCTTTCTTCATCGATTTTTTAACCGACTTGGGGGTATCTTGTCCCTTCATACCTGCGAGTTGCTCGTAATCTACTTGCTTCTGATCTCTTGTTCTCCCTCCACCTGCCATGTGCTCAGGCTTTTTTAAGGACGGAAGCAACGGTCCTACGTAGCTGAGGGACCGAGGAGAAGGGGACGAGGGGTGGTCAGGAGGAAGTCCAGCTCCTTCCGGCCAGGGGACTTCCGGTCAGTGAGGTGAAGAGGTCCCGCAGCAAATGCTCGTTGTCCAATGAGAGGGAATTGACCCAAGGGCCAATTCCACCCCCATCATCCCCGCACCTCCGGAGCACGTCACTGCTCCTTCAGAAATAGCCTACAGTGGAATCTATGGAAAGCCATTTATGTACATCCCCAAAACTCTAAAACGGGAAGATGAGCATGCTGATCAGGAATACAGAAGTAAGAATAGCCATAGAAAAAGCGTGCGGACTGGGAATTTTATTTCCTGTTCAGCTGCGGGATAGTCCCCAAACCGCACTCTCCCTATTCTTCAAAAAAAATACATTTAAGGAATTTACTAGTCCTCCAGTTCCATAATTCCTGCTCAGCCATCACCAATTCCTGAACAGCATCATGCTTCTCCTATTCTTCCCTGGCTTGGGCGCCATTCCACAGAACGTTTTGCTGTTCAGCAATGTTGTAAATTCATAACATGCCACCCCGCACCTTTCACATTTCCTGATCAGGATTATCAAACTGACCTGCCTTAGTCTCCTCCTGTTCCCCCTGCTCCTCCTATTCAGCAGCCATGGGACTGTAGTCCAGAAATTTAGCTCGCTAGAGGATATTATTTCATTTTCTGTTTTGTTCTTATAGTTGTCATTTTTTCTCACTTTTAATGACTGCCCACCACCCGGCCCTGCTTCCCCTACTCTCTCCTTGTTAATGTTATTGTGTAATACCTGCTGCACACATTAGGCCTACTGCCGTTGCCGCTACTCTGTGCAGGCAGAGAGACAAGCGTGTGCTGATACTAACCACTGACAGGCATCGGTGCGGTGTGCAACGGGTACGGGACGGAATAAGGGATTCAATGGAATGGTCACGTGATATTGCCACTTTTTATATTTAAAATTGCTACTTTTCTGTACCATATTATATATGTCGTCCCATAAAAAGGCGCCGTAACGAACACAACTTGCCTTTGAGACGATGCAATGGTGGCCATTTACATGGGAAAACATAGAAAACGGGGCCATATGTGCGGGTCTTGTATAGATGGGAAATGACACTGATGGTTTGGGCAATGTAAGCAAGTTTGTAGTTGGGGCTATCCGCCCTCTAGAGGGCAGGACGATTGCGCTTCGTCCAGAACAGTATACCGCTTCAAGTGATTATTATTTTAGTAGTTTGGTTATATTTCTCAAGATCTGTACGCCTATTATTGTTTTTATATTTCATATTTAGCTGAATAAAGGATCGTCGCAAAAACGTCCTTCGCAGCCGGGAGATTCACAGCTACTAAACTAAACGTTCAAAACCAGACCAAGAGTTCTCAGGCCTTTTGCCTTGCGTATCTGCTGTCGATCTTATGATTCCTCATAAGATGACAGCAGATATTTAGATTTTAGGATTCAATTCTGTATCTCGTTACCTTTTTAATGGAATAAATCATAATCCCGGAGTTTCTACCTGCAAAAACAGCCTATGAGCTTTGTTTTTCTGATCGGAGGGCTTCCCCGGCCTGCCGCTATATATGACATCATTGTGCTCATGGTCACATGATCGCATCTGATGATCTGATTGGCTTAGAGCGGCAGTGGCTCTTGACTGGTTTTTCTTCCGTCCACTTTTTGTTTTGGCGGCCATTTTAAACAGCCCTCGCTTCAAATACGCGGTTAGAGATAACTTTTTAATTATTCATTAAATGAAACATTTTTCCATTTGAACCTTGCTCCCCTTGACTCGATCTAGCTTCTGGGATCGGTTAGAAAGTTCCAGCCCCAAAAAAGCATGAAAACAGGTCGATATAGGGCAGGTTTGGTATATACGTCTTTCTTCCTCTGGTCGGGGCACCGGTCATGTGACTTGAGAAACATAGCGAGCTATTCCTAGCAGAATAGCGGTAGGAGTGCTGCTCGTCCAGAGTATTCTCTCTCTCTCTCACTCTCACTCTCTCACACATAGGCCTATCGCTGGCATTACTAAATTTTAGGTCTTTTAATTGATTACAGTAATGTCTCTTATTTTGAACAAAGTCTGTTCAGGAATGAAGATTGCAGACTAGGCTCCTAGAACTGATCGCTGTCAACAACAGGTCGGAATTATTTATCAGTTCTTGGCAAAACCGATTGGGACGTAAGGCTTATTCCGACCTGTGGAAGCGGCCCATTAGGCAGCATATTTCTACTCCGCACCATGTCGCTCTAGTCCGAGGGTAATAGGGAAGGAAGGTTTCCTATTCCGCAGCTATTTTCAATGCCTGTTCTGACTGTATTAGGATCATCAGGCGCTATGCCGTGCTACTCCGCATTTACCTTGGTGGGAGAGCAATAATATAAATTTAAAATATTGTTTGAATAATATAGCCCTGGCACTAATTTTGTTTTAATTCTTAAAAAAAAAGCTCCTGAAAAGGCCCTGTGTACTGCTGAACAGGAACTGTGTAAGGCTGAACAGGATTTTCGCTAGTCCATTTTTACTGATTGGGGATATTCTACATGAATGTCTTTCAATAGGAATCTGTCGCGCATCTCAGTATGACTAACAGTTTAATAAATGGCTTACTTGGCACACAAAAACAAGTTATATTGTTGTGTAAAGATATACATGTTGATATAGGAAGCATTGTTGAAATGTAGTATTGTAGTGATCTTCGGATCCGATCCGCTTGCACGTAATAAAGACACAATCAGGAATTAACCTATTGCACGGCTTTTATTACACTTGGGACACATTCACCTCTGACTCTGTCCTGGCAATGTTAGAGTGAGCCAGTCACCTCCATAACTTCTGGTTAACATAAAATGGGTGTCACATGACACAAGACATGAGAAGTAAAAGATGAGAAACATCATGGTAAAACACACCCGTAAGCTTACGGACTGAAGTCCCCAGGTAGGTAAGGTAAAGATGAACATAGTCACAAGTGATCACAGTAAATAAAAGCAACATGAAAGAGTGACAGAAGTATATGCTAATAAAAGTACCCACACATTCTCTGATGTGAGGCCATATACAAGTGTACTAGCCACAGCGGACAGCACCACACAGTAGCAATATACATAATAAGATAAGAATCCCAAACCCACTACAGTATAGCCTATAAATAGTACAATAAATGTTACAATCCACGAAAGCAGCTATGTAAATACTATCTAGCATTTCATTATCCTTAAGGAATAAGGGATAGATATTGACGGATACAGGTGAGATAACAGGAGAAGGTTATCAAACGTTGATAGGCAAAAGTTAAATGTTAGTATGACTATGAAGAAGATATACCGTATCAATATTGGCCAGTCCGCAGGAATTTAGAAATATTGATAAAGGGAGGCTTGAGCCTTATGTTATGGAGTGAGTATGTTCTAGACATTTGGTTACAGGGATGCCCCGACTGGCCCCGTCAGCAGTGGGGTAAAAGACCGGGTCTTTCCATGGTTGAATTTCCAGCTTGTTTCATTCATGGATTCAATTATTCCCGATTTTCTTAGTTATTATGAGGGAGACACGGTTTAGTGATAGTTATGTTTTTCATGATTGTAATGGGGATACCCGAATACTGCCAGAACCTCAGAAGGGGAGCGGACAATGCGGCATTGCACGTGGCAATGTTGACAAAAGAAGGAGGTTAGGGTGGTCGGTACGTCCGGTTCTGGGTGTCTGGTATTCGGCCCCTGTTGTGTGAGGTAATAAGAGTGCAGAGTGGCTATTAATAATGTCCACCTGGCACTCATTAGGCGCTCAGACCATATTATGCTATAACCTACAGACCTCATCTGAGTCTCTGTGGCAGAGTGGGTAGACCTTAGATCTCTGTGGCAGAGTGAAAGCTCTCAACTCTAGTTGCTAGTCTAATATGTGAGAGGTCCTGGGTTTAAAGATGCATTATCAGCTGTGGAAGATCCTGAAATGAAATGACTATCCTTGAGTTAAAGACCCTAAAGATATCATATGTCCTGGAGAAATGATTTAAATGAAGAGAAACTGATTAAAATAAACAAATTTGGTATCGGTTTTAGCTCTGCATACCACAGTATGAGTGGCCTGTAAATGCCCATTCAAGACAGGAGGGGTAGTGGGGAACCCCTAGTCACCTAAGTGTATGTGCGCAGTGTCTATTTTTATATAGCTTTGGATGACTGCACCTCAAACTAAAGACTACTGTACCACTGAGGTTATATGCTAGTTTTTCAGTATAATTGGTTGTTCAGGCTATAATTGGTTGTATTCGGAATTCTGTATGGACTTCACTGAGGCTAAGTTCTTACAGTGGTTCTTCTTTTTCAGCTACCCTCCCCCTTCTTCATCCTTCCCCTCCTCTTCCCCAGTCATGCTCTCTTCTCCCTTTCCCCTTCTCACTTTTTTTGAACTAACATTTTTTTTCCGACCAACATTTTTTTCAACCAACATTTTTACGACCAACTTTTTTGGGGGACAAACTTTACTTTTGACAAACATTTTTTTTATACATGTACCAATATAAATCTCCATCTCTCATGAATACTCATATTTTGTACTGAAAATAATTTGGAATTTTTAAAGGTCTTGAAGACTGAAAGTATCTAAGTAATGCTGGGGATGATTATACATACATCATGAGCCATGGACGTCTAGGACTGCACTTGATATTTGTTCTTTTTACTAAACTGATAGAGTGATGATATACTAAACTGATAGAGTGATAGAATGATATGACGGCAGTTGATATGGTCAACCGAATAGGGTTGTTAGACCCTTCACAGGCATCTTAGTATAAAAACCGATGTTATGCTGTCTTTGGTGTCTTATGCTGTACTTGGTAATGGTACTTATGATTTAAGAGCTAAAAATGATTGTAAGCTTTGATATTATAAATACATTTACTGAACTTGTATAGGCAAAATAAAAAGATATCTGGGATGCCTGAAAAGATAAGTGTTATGGACCTAACATTGTGTCTCAGCCTATAAGGCCAGCTGGAATGTCTCATCTGACATACAGATGGTCCTGGGTATGACCATAAAGTGCCTTTCTGTCTCTTTTCTCCGTCTCTCTCTCCCTTCTCTATCGCTATTTCCTGGGTATGATCATAAACTGCCTCCCTCTCAGCTCTCCCGCCCTTGATATAACCATATTAAATGTGTTGATAAGGGCGTAAAGCTACCAATCTCACTCACCTGACATACAGAGAGAGAGGTGACATACCTCAACTATGATGGGCCTGTGGTGTTTAGATACGGAACATGTTAATACTTGTGTCATAGTTACTCTATTCGTCAAATCACCAAGAAGAGCCCGATCGAAAATAGTTAAATCCATCAGTAGTTGGTAGAAATCAATCCAACATGTTAATACTTGATATTCATTTAGCATTCATAATAGTATCTATTCATCTCAAATGTACAATATTGTTTTCAAAACCTTGAAGATTGTTTTCCAAATGTTCTTTGGGGAAACCGGGGGGGGGGGGGGGGGCGGAATTCCGTCATATGGACTTGCTATACTCTCTTCAAAGAAATTCCATAATTTTTTTAACTTCTGACTGGCATCCCTGTAGTTATATTATCAAGACAAACGCGGTGATGGATGTTTGGGCGGAAGCATACTTTATTTCCGGTTTGAGCATGGCAAAACAGTGTTGTAATCCTTCTTCTATTTGAGGTATTAGCTTTTAACTCTAAATTAACAATAACATGAACTTTTAGCACCTCTAATATCACATGAATCAGATACATTCAGATAGGAATACAGATCATGTAACTAACATAATCATCTCTTCATGACTTTATCTAGTCTCATTGTGGATGTTGATAGCAGCATGTACCAAAACATCATCCATCACTATCTCTATGCCATCCCGCCCTTGATATAACCTTCAATGTGTTGATAGGGCGTAAAGCAACCAATCTCAGTCACTCGATGCCGTCAATGTTGCCGAAAATCTCATTCATGGCTCTCTGGTAGATTTCTTGTGCAGAGGATACACCCATTGGCAGGCCAAGATACTTATATCTACCAAATGGTGTGTTGATGGTCATCTTCTGTCAGTTCAATCTTAGTAGGGCAGCTTATTTGAGATGGATGTGGACGTTTGTGACAAAGGCACCAAATGTTTACCACATGTTGACAATTGCCCTAACTTTCAATTTTTGGTAGACACCACTTTCTCCTGATATATTATGGCGGCCATCTTGGATTTTAAGATCACCATCATGTAAAATCCTACATCTACCAATATCTCAGCTTCTATACCACTGTAGTAAGCATAATATGAATATCAACCATAACAATAGTGTCAAGTTTAAAGAAGGACTAGATTGTTTTTCACAACACAAATACCAAATACATGAAGATATATCATAATTGGGTCTGACTGCACTTACCTTATTTCTCACTATTGCAGAGTTCAGTGCATTTCCAACACCCCATTCTGCATGTACACCTTGCCCCACATCCTTTTTGACTCTTGCAACTACACTTTATCAGTCTACTGTAGGCCTTAGAGGTAACAGGTAATGTGGTGCACACAGTGACCCACGTTTGGCTGTCCTTGCAGGGTGCGACACAATCCAAATTTTCAACCTGCCCCCAGGCAGGTGGCAGGTTAATTTAAAAACTACCTGCCCAGCTCAAAATTTCACCTGCCCAGTCTTTTCTGAATACTTTAAGCTTGAAAATTATTTAATAGTTGCGAAATAAGCATGCGTCTGCCACCAACTGCAGGTAGAAAATGGTGAATATTGGGATTTCTATAAGAGTGTTCTCTATTTTCCAATATAATCTATAATATCGTATTTATCTGCACAAAGGTTAGTCCAATAATCTACCTGTCCAAAAGACGTGTACAATAAAAATCTCCCTGCCCGACACCAAAATCAGCATGTCTCAGGCATTCGTTAGGCGATCTTGTCGCACCCTGCCTTGGTGATAGTCCAGCCCCAACCTTCTAGACTAGGTACATGCTGTTTGCTTAATGGCCCACCATATTCCACTCTGGAATGAAACTCTTGGAAGTTGGAAGTTATTCGTTGTCTTCCCCTTTTGACAAAACAACTGCTTTCTGGCCTCATCAATATGTTCCAGATCATTGGCCCTGTCATATAGAATAATAGTGAAGCATTCAAGCAAATGGAAATGTTAAGCACTGACCTCTTGGAAAGGATGGAGTGCCATGTGTGTAAAGGCTTGTCTCACATCTTGGTAGCAAAGCCATGCCTCCCATACTGACTTCTTGCCTCTTCCAAAGAATGCAGATGTGGTATCACATCCTCTGAAACTGGAAGACAGGGAGGGCAAGGGACTTCTCTCTACCCAAGCAGTCATAGATGGCATTGATCTGATGATATGTAAAGTTCTTGCCTGTACCAAAGGCAATTCAAATGTTTACAGCTCTGCACAAGTTGATGAGGTAATGGATGTTGCCAATTAGGATCACCACTACATCTGTGTCAACAGTGTGCACTACACAGTTGGTACTGCCATTCAGAAGGGCATCCTGTAGGTGGATCAGCAGCCTAGTTAGAGCTTCCTCATGCTCACATAGTGTCATGGATCAATCAGTTCCTCGAAGAATAGTTCTCTTACCAAATGTGATTATGATTTCCTTGTCTTTGGGGCAATCCACAGTAGTCCAGTAGACAAACCCCCAAATATGGAGGAAGTGTGAAGTGTAGTACTACTACGATTTTTTTTGCTGAAATGGATTCAGCAGGTGGTCAGGTTCAAGAATCTGGCCCATGCCAAGCTGGCATGGTTGAGCATTTTTAATAAAATCCATATCCATGGCAAATGGGGATTTTAGAATTTTGCATATCTCTGGAAATAGAAATGATATAAACTTGATTCAAGTGACCACACATGTAACCTGGTATGTGCTATCAGATGAACACCTGATCAAGGTCATTTGAGGTCAAGGTCATTTCAAGGTCAAACACCAACAATTTTTGGACATTTGAAGTTGTGTTGTTACATGCTGAATGTTCCAATGTGGTTATTTTTACAAGTCAGACTCCAGCAACAACATTTCAACGATCTATTCAGCTAGGAAGGTGTACAACTCTTACTTATCATCCATGTCTTGGGAAAAAGTTCTGCCAGTTGTTGGGAATTTTTGGCAATAACTCTTCTCAAACCGCATCCAAGATGATATTTGTTCTCAATCTATTCTTGCATATTTCCTAAGGGTCTTAGCAGTGTGTGGGACAATGATCTCACTAAAGCAGAACCATCCACAATAATGACATCAGCCTCTGGTTCAATTTCTGGCAGGTAGACCTAAGTCTTGAGAATGAGGGCAAGTTGGGACTTCTGGCAGGTGTGAAGCTTTTCCATTACCACTTAAAGCAGCTGGGAAAGACTCATGCTGAAAGAACTCATGCAAACCAGGAGGACAGATGCATCTTCAGCCACACCAACAGCACAACCATCTCCCTTGATGACAGCATTTGCTTGTTCATGGACTTGGTCAATGGACATCAAAGAGAACTCCCTATTAGATTTGTGAATGGCAAATTTGCCTCTGTGAAATTCTAGGGCAAGCTGCTGGGGATGATTTTGATGGAGGGTTAACATATCCCTGAGGTGAACAGAATGCCACCTTGCATGATTCATATTGTTAATTAATATAGAAATATGGTATTGGCTGAGGAAGTGCTTGGCAGTAGAAGGTATAGTTAGTATCTTTAAACGCCCTTATCAATGCAAAGATTACCTGTCCAAACCGTCCACCAGCTGACCCTAGAAGAGGACCAAATCATTCTCAAAGCAGCCATCTCGATATGGTTGCCTCCAAACATCATAATAACAAGCTTTTCTTCTCCATATTGGTCAGGCCAGTGGACACTGTATCTGTTTGGCTACTGCATATAAGTTGATCAACAGTAATATGACTGGAATTTGGCTTGGGTTGAGGAAGTTGATTTTTTTTATGATGGTGTCCATTGCGTGGCAGATTGTGGCAACTAGGTGGGCATGATCTCATGAATGAGGTAGTAGGGATGGCTGATACCATCATTAAATGTTGCAGCTCTCCTCATTGATGCATGGCAGGTATGTGATAATTCTTGTGCTGTCTACATCTTCTGTGACACTAACTAGCTGAAGTCATTCCAAATCAGACCACGGTGAAATTGTGGCAGGCAGGCTACTTGATCAGTTAAACAGTCAACTTAAGGAGGAAGAGGGTTCTTCTAGATGAACAACACAGGGGAAATGTTTATATATCCATCCGAAAATCTGAGTCTTTGATTAGCCTGAATAGGGCTGTGTCACATCTTCCACCAGCATTATCTGGAGTGGGATGTTGGTACATAGAAATGCTGGCTCCATAGAAAGATGTGGTGGATGTTGGGTTGTGATCAATGTTGTCCATAGCTGATGTAGTGAACAACCCTTTCTGATAATGGTAGACAAACAAAGCTTTCCTCCATATATTTCTTGATGGCCTCATCTCCCAACTGCCTAGCTACTTCCAAGACCCAGTCATAAGTAATACAAATGCCATTTCTATACCAAAACTCACTTTCTGGTCTTTGCGAAAATAGTGAATAGAGTTAGTGAATGCTCCTTGTAGCCGGCATAACAGTTGTACTGCAGGAGTGGGGCCATTGCTATGTCAGTTTTGAATGAACCAAACCAAATTTGTGTTTTTTTATGTCAGAGCTGTGCTTGATCATGAATACCAATGAACTGTAGAATAATTGAAGGAATGGCATCTTCAGCACAAATGCATGCAATTTCACATCAAGACCATTCAAAACAGACACTTCTATACAATTCTGCTGCAAAGATAACGTTTTGAGACCAGAAAAACAGCCATTTTGGAAAATAGTGGTCATCGTGAGATGTCATGGCCAAGATAGCACATATGGCCTCCATTGGTAAAAAAAAATGATCCAATGTCAAAATCATTCAAATTAAGCTATTCCATATAGCATTTTCAGGGCAAATCATGCATCCATCTTAGTAAAAGGTGGCCATCTTGAAATTTCAAGTATCCTGGGATTACAAATATGGCCACTACATTGGTAAAAAGGTATGATTCAATGTCAAAATTATTCAAATGGGTCTATTCTAACCAATTCTTTGGCAAAAATAGCATTTTCAGGGCAATAAAGGTGGCCATCTTGGAAAATGGCGGCCATCTTGATTTCAAGTGGCTCAGGAATACAAATATGGCCACTACATTAGTAAAAAAAAGTATGATTCAATGTCAAGGTCATTCGAATCGGACTATTGTATGGCAAAAATAGCATTTTCAGGGCAAAAAAGGTGGCCATCTTGGAAAATGGCGGCCATCTTGAATTTTAAGTGGCTCAGGAATACAAATATAGCCTCTACAATGGTAAAAAAGTATGATTCAGCATGAAGATCATTCAAATCGGACTCTTCTAGCCAATTTTGTGGCAAAAATAGCATTTTCAGGCCTCAAATGGCGGCCATCTTGAAAAAATGGTGACCATCTTGAAATTTCAGGTGACCAACAGGCACTTGTTTGAAAGGTTATGTGTGAGAAACATTTGTGCCAAATTCTCCTCTATCTCTATTTCCTGGGTAAGATCATAAACTGCCTCCCTTTCAGTTCTCCCGCCCTTGATATATAGTCCAGGGCCTTATGGCCATTTTTTTAAATATCAATGTTTATTTTATTTTCTTAATTGATATAGGGGTTTTTCAAGGGTGCTGAAAACGATGAGATTGGGCGCCATTTTTTATTTTCAATATTTCGGCCATTTTGGGCCCTATTTATGCAAATTAGCTGAAATCTGATTGGCTGAGAAGTAATCGGCCCGTATCTCCATTAGTTTTAGAGATATTTTGATTTTCATGACACCTACCCCCACTAAATCGACTCCAAGAAATTCAATGGTATCCTTGAAATTGTTCTACATGCCTTGGTTGCTTAGCAACGAGGTATTTCCATGGTCACAAATGAAATTCTATGGAGAATCAGCCCCTTGTGGTCAATCCAGTTGAAAAATAGCATTTTAAAAGCAATCACATGCCTGAATTAATCCCAATGAGTGAACTGGAGTTGTTGTAATTTATCTATGTACTATTAGTCACTTAGCAACATATCCCATCCATAGTTACCATTAGTAAACAGTTGTGGAAATTGGTGCAGCAATTAGCTCCTCATGAGTTGGTAAAACTAATTATTTATAAAATCGCATCACTCCTGTAGAATAAAATTTCCTTTTTATTTTGTTTTTAGAGCTGAATTCTATCATTCAAGGGGTGCTGAAAATGATGAGATTGGGTGGCGTTTTTAAATTCAATATTTCGGCCATTTTGGGCCGAATTTATGCAAATTAGCTGAAATCTGATTGGCTGAGATGAAATCGGCCCATATCTCCATGAGTTTTACGGATATTTTGATTTTGATGACACCTACCCCCACTATATCGACCACAAGCAATTCAATGATGTCCTTGAAATTCTTCTATCTGCCTTGGTTGCTTAGCAACGAGGTATTTCCATGGTCACAAATACATGTATGCACAAATTCCAATCAGACTGAGCCCTGTGTGTCAATTCATTTGAGAAATAAGATTTTATTTGCATCCACCACCTATATTAGTCCAAAAAGGTAGAACAAGGGTTATAATGGGGGATACCAGAGGGTATAATGGGGGATATGCAGCAACATAGAGGATATAATGGGGAACATTTAGCAACGTAGAGAGTATACTAGGGGATATGCAGCAACATAGAGGGTATAATGGGGTCATGCAGCAACATAGAGGGTATAATGGGGGATATGCAGCAACATAGAGGGTATAACGTGGTTCATGTAGCAACATAGAGGGTATAATGGGGGATATGCAACAACATAGAGGGTATAATGTGGTTCATGTAGCAACATAGAGGGTATACTAGGGGATATGCCTCAACATAGAGGGTATAATGGGCGTCATGCAGCAACATAGAGGATATAATGGGGGATATGCAGCAAAATAGAGGGTATAATGTGGTTCATGTAGCAACATAGAGGGTATAATGGGGAATATGCAGCAACAAAGAGGGTATAATGGGGGTTATGCAGCAACATAGTCGGTATAATCGGGGATATGCAGCAACATAGAGGGTATATTGGGGGTCATGCAGCAACATAGGGGATATAAGCGGGAATATGCAGCAACATAGAAGGTATAACGAGGGATATGCAGTAACATAAAGGTTATAATGGGGGTCATTCAGCAACATAGAGGGTATAATGGGGGATATGCAGCAACATGGAGGGTTAATGGGGGTCATGCAGCAACGTAGAGGGTATAATGCAGCTACATAGAAGATATAATGGGAGTCATGCAGCAACATAGAGGATATAATGGGGGATGTGCAGAAACATAGAGGGTATGAAGTGGTTCATGTAGCAACATAGAGGGTATAATGGGGGATATGCAACAACATAGATGGAATAATGGGGGATATGCAGAGCTGCCTAACCTCCCGTTTCAGTGGGAGAACTCCCGATTCTTTGGACAATTTGGCAATTCCTCCCGTCCTCCCGTTTTCCAATCAAAATCTCCCGCTTTTTGCCGAAATCATATAAATCCTCCCTTGGGTACCAATAGAATCAAAATCTTTGACTTAATGCAGAAATTACATGTCCAACAATTGGATAAAGCAGCATCCTGTATTATCCTTATGACTGCCATCACACGATGTACAGCAAACACACTAATGAGAAGAGTTAATCCCCTCTAATCATTTGATATATAGATTTAAAACAAACATGTAGAAATCCCATAAGTGGAAATTCGGAGGTATATGTCAGCCATTCTTTTCTCTGCAACCAACCACACAGGATTGGCTAGAAAAGACAGTCAACAGCTTGTCTTTTACCCTTTCCAATGGTGGACGAATTACCAAGAAAGTACATTGAAAAAGTAAATTAATGTTTTTTACATGACAGCTTCCTAGCAACATAGAGGATATAATTGGGATTATGCAGCAACATAGAGGATATAATGGTGGGCAGCAATTCCCTTATTTTATCTCTAAGACCTACTGAGATATGACCTGTTTCTGTATCAGCCAATCAAATTTCAGCTAATTTAAATAGGGCCCTAAATGGCTAGAATGTTGAAAAAAGAAAAGGCTGCATAATTCCATCAATTTCAGCATCCCTTAAAATATAGAATTCAATTCTAAAGATGAAATACAACGAAAAATAAATTTGATTCTAGAGGAGTGATTTTAGATATAATTGACCAATACCTTCTCATGAGGAGCTATTTGATGCGCCATTTCTCAAACTTGTATACTTATTCTTTGAGACGGAAAGTCATGTGACTACAGGTGGCGCAGCGATCGCGAGCATAGCAACCCACCAAGGGATTGCAAACATTCCCTAGGCGCGTTCGCGCCGCCATACTGTTACATTGCGTTCGCAATTGAGTGAAGTTTATTTGCCGAATTTCGCCAGCTAGAATGACCCTGATTGCCGGCTAGAATTGTCCCAAATATCAACCTATATTATATAGCCACAGACATAGGTTTACAGATATTTTTAACTGAATTTTGGTCTCAGTCATTGTCATTTCGATAAACAAAGATACACCTGATACAGGACTGTGTGTCTTTTGTTTTCTTTTAAATATGGAAACCATTCTGAAGACACTGGGCGATACATTTCTGACCAGGACATGCTATATACAGGTACTACACTAGTCTGAATCTTACTATTGACACCGGTAAACATTTCACATATATCAGCAATAGATTTAGTCATATATTCATTATCTTGGACAAAATGTGTTGCCCTCAGAAAAACGCTGATCGTCCCGTCTTTTGGGGGCCAGGGTTTGTTTGTTGCTGGGTCTTTCTTCTCGCACAGGGACGCCCACTGTCTCCTTTGATTTAACTCTTTTGAAATCTTATAAAAAAGATTATCTTTGTCTCCCGACCAAAAGTAGGCATATTAGTGAGGCAGATATGTATAACAATCGTGCATTTTGTCATAAAAGCATGAAACTTGGTAGAATTGTAGATTAGGGTCCCAGGATTAATTTCAGATATGGCGCCATCTTGAATTATTATTATTACGGCCGTGGCGGCCATTTTAAAAATGGCTGCTACCAAATAGTCTGGCAATGGGGAAACCTAACTAAAAAATCCCAGAAAAGTCTTTTTCTCTCTTGGTTTATTATCTATTGGGTCACTAAATAACATTACTGTGCAGTCTGAAGTTCCTGGCATTGAATGACACGAGATATTCAAAATGGCTGCCGCTGAACCCCATAAATCTACAAATAGACATATCTCTGCTTCCAATGGGACTAGAATCATGTTCTACATGTCTAAATATATGTTAATTTAGTCTAGGAATTCAATGAAGACATTCAATAACTCA
Organism: Sthenelais limicola; assembly: GCA_942159475.1. Lineage (NCBI taxonomy): Eukaryota > Metazoa > Annelida > Polychaeta > Phyllodocida > Sigalionidae > Sthenelais > Sthenelais limicola. The sequence goes on along the minus strand of OW804096.1, from coordinate 104,890,396 downwards.
TTGGAGCCATAATTTCTAGTAAAAAATCCATTTTATTATGAAATAATTCAAGATGGCCGCACCACAGAGCCCTGCAAATCTTTATACCAGCATATCTCAGCTCCTCATGGAGCTAGAAATACATTCCAAATGTCTACATATATGTTTCTGGAGCCTAGAAATTCGATGAAGCCATTAGATAAGTCATTGGACCAACATTTCCCAGTGAAAATAGTTTCCTGGTATAAAATAATATATCATTTGTATCAGGTTACCCTATACCATTTCTCCTTCTGGTTATCTACATGTCACAGTCCCTACCACTGCAATCACATAATGCAGTGCATTTCATTCCACTTTTCTTGCATTTACAACATCCTCTGCATCACTTTTTGCATCGACAGCGTACAAGCTCCCTCGATGAAGTAGTAGCCTCAGGCAAAGCTGTCCAAAATGGCTTCCAGTCACTTTGGTCTATCCATCCCCAGTCTCCTGGAGTAAATCTGGAAATATTTCAAGAGCTTTTCCCCAACAGTGTCCTCCTTGGTACACAGCCCTCTTGATATATGCTGCAACAATGCTGCCTGACTTGTAGGGATAGCTTTCATAGAATGCCCTTTCTTGGCAAACAACTCTTGCCTAGCCTCACTGATGTCCTTCTTGCTACTTGTATGGTCATAGAGCAGGATTGTGAACTGTGCCAGCACAGCCATTTGAGCATCCAATATATGAGATGGTCCAGTTGACAAAGCAAGAAATGTTGAGGTCACCTCATCAAATGCCTTCCATGTCTCTCATCCTGTCTTTTCCCCCTTGTGCTGAAGAATGATACTGTATCACATCCAGTAAAGGCATGAAAGACTGGAAGGGACTTGGATTTGTCTGGTCCAAGAGAAGCAGAGGTCTCACGTGCAGCTATATATCAAAAGTGCTGACCAGTTCCAAAGGCGACCCACAGCTCCTTTACTCTTGTTTTGGCTACTGCTGCCACTGCCAGGACAACAACATCAGTATCAATTGTCCTGAGGGAATCTTTTGGAAGCCTTGTTGGACTGCATCTGCCAGGTGCAAGATCATTCTTGTATCAGCCTCTTCATGATTGCAAGGAGCTAGTAGGCTGGAATCTTGTGAGGAATGACAGAGGACCTGTGCTCCATATGTGGTAACAACCTGCTTGTCAGTCTCCATCTGAGAAATATGCTCTGCTAAGAAAGCAACCAACTCTGTTTTGTTGGTATCAACACATAGGAACTGCTGCCAGTTTCCTGGGAAACTGTTGGGTCCTTCAACTCTCCTTCTGATGCCCTTGCCACGCTTACTTCTGGCCTGGGCCTTCAGACTATTTTCCTGATACTGATCCCATATTACATCTATCTGATCAGTATGCAAAAGTTGGCCTTGTATGTATGGGCATACAACATTCCTGGCGTATTCACTGAATGTGTTAGCAGCCATTGGTTTGAGGAAGTTCACAAGTGCAGCAGCATCAATGATAGTCACATTTGTTTCTGGAAAATCACCTTTGCTTACTGTGGAATGACTTTCCAAACATAAAAGGAGGTCAGACTATGTTCCAGATCTCAGCTTACCTTGCTGGGATAGTGAAGGGGGGCATGCTTGGTTTTCATGACAAAGGAATTCTTCCAGGTTGCCAATCTCGGGACTGGCAGGCAATGTACAGGCATGAGAACAGGGAGCAATCATTCTTAAGGGAGGAAACTTGCAAATTAGTCTCTGATTTCTCCCTGGTATGTGGTCTACTGAACAAAGTCAGCTTGTTTCTTTTCGTGGGCTGCATGATAGGGATTTGTCGTTCTACTAATCTATCATGTAGATATGACTCATATTGTTGCTGACCTATCTCCTCTACTGAGCTGACCAGAGATGCTACTACAGGGTCCACAATGTCTCCTGTGTCTAGTCTCAGGAGGTCATTTTTCTCCTCCAGGAATGGGTTGCCCATTTCCTCCATGACTCAAACTGAGTGGACTGTGAGACAATCTTGGTCAAATGATCCATTGAAAATACCTTGCATTGCAAAAGTCTCTGTGCACAATCTTTGCAGCCTTTGCCATCTGGCTTCATCAAAACTTGCTTCTGGCTTATTCAATATACAAAAGCAGTTCAGAAAGGGCAATGCCATGGCTGGCCTTGGTAGTTTGATCCTCTTGGTCAGTGTGATCATGCAAAACTGCTGTTTTGTTGTACAGTGCAGCAAGGCAGGGAGTGTTATTCTGAGGTTATTCCATTCCTTTTTACTACTCTCTGTAACTTTGCAGCACTGAACTTTGAGAGGCAGTATTTGTGCCACTTGGCCTTGTTCACACGCAGAGTATTTTCTATTCCCCCCTCCTTCATTTAAGCTTCTCAGATCTAATATTATATGACATGGGTAAATCTTGCAATTTTTGAAAATGCACAATATTCTCAGCAAATGTTGAATATGCTTGGCCAGTGTCATGACGTTTTGATGCTGCTGGACAATTCAGTGGTCACTGTTTGACAGAGAACACACCTCATCCAATCTGTTTAAGTGCATCTTTAGATAGCCCAAGTTGGCCCTGCTCAAGTAGCTGATAAGCTTGGAACATCGGTAGTCACTTTTACTGCAGTAAAAAAATGACATAAATACACTTTCAGTTATATCCATGAATCATCTGCATTATATATTATATTTGCAATAGAGTAACAGAGCTGCCAACCTCTATGATTTTGCTGTAGTAACTTTCAGGGTCAAAATACGATGCTACGATCTTTATGACCCAATCTATGATTTGGGGGAAATCTAGTTCACTCCATGGATTCCTTGATTTTTTCATATATGCTTGTTCTTTGATAATCAAACTATTATTGGTTATCTTTACAAGTAAATATGTTCAAGGATTACCTGGAAATGATCTGAAGAAGGATGTTGAAGTTGAATGCTGCCAACTTTCTTTCAGTGCAGTTTTGGTGAGAAATGTGTATCCTATGGAAAGCAGGATGTATACAAAATGAATAAAGTGTAAACAGTAAATTCAGATGCAGGAATGACATCTAAGTCGAAAATGATAACTCAATGTTGGAATTGTATTTGGTCATGTATTTTATTCATAAGTTTGAAGAATACTCACTTTTGATTGGCGGTCGCTATCTTGAATTGTTTTACAGCAAATGCTATTTTCACTGGGAAATGTTGTTCCAATGACTTATTTAATAACTCCATCAGATTTCTAGGCTCCAGAAACATATATGTAGACATCTGGAATGTATTTCTAGCTCCATGAGGAGCTGAGATATGCTGGTATAAAGATTTGCAGGGCTCTGTGGTGCGACCATCTTGAATTATTTCATACCAAAATGGATTTTTACTAGAAATTATTGCTCCAATGAGTTATTGAATGTCTTCATCGTATACCTAGCCTAAATTAACATATATTTAGACATGTAGAACATGAATCTAGTCCCATTAGAAGCAGAGATATGCCTGTTTGTAGATTTTACGGGGTTCAGCGGCGGCCATTTTGAATATCTCGTGTCATTCAATGCCAGGAACTTCAGACTGCATAGTAATGTTATTTAATGACCCAATAGATAATAAATCAAGAGAGAAAAAGACTTTTCTGGCATTTTTTAGTTAGGTTTCCCCATTGCCAGACTATTTGGTGGCAGCCATTTTTAAAATGGCCGCCACGGCCGTAATAATAATAATTCAAGATGGCGCCATATCTGAAATTAATCCTGGGACCCTAATCTACAACTCTACCAAGTTTCATGCTTTTATGACAAAATGCACGATTCTTATGAAAATTGTTACATATCTGCCTCACTATATCAGCCATCCATGACACAAACAAACCTTCCCCATCCTGCCTCTTAACATTTTTTTAACATGGTGTAAACTGTTCTTCATGATTGAGTGAGACGTTCGTTGTGGGGTGGGGTCTCCAATAGTAAATGCAAAATATGTTCTAATGTTTACCAAATATCCTATATCCAACCTTTTCTATTTTGAGTAATAATTGTTGAAAATGTATTCTATCTGATATGACTTCATTTCAAACTCCTTCTAAAAAAGGGAATAACGCGTGGGGGGAAAGCATTTGGAACTAAGTCTCATTGGTGTCGGGACGATCAGGACAAAAACCAAACGGGACAAAAATCCCCGGGTCGATCGGGACAAAACCTAATAATTAACCAAATTGGTATTTACATGTGTCCGACTATATGTCATAATTCTCATAAAAGGTTGCTATAACACATCATGACAGGAAATTGTACATTTGTTGTGTAATTACCGCGAATACCTAATATTTTACAGCTTTCCCCAGTGCCTCAAGTGTTTGTCCCGATTGACCCACCTTTTTCTCTGACTTGAGATTACTTGGCCAGGTATGTGTGAATGCCAAGCACGTTAATATCAATCACTGTGGGGCAGGGGTAACACCACCAACCTCTCCCGTCCCTCCCCCTTCAGGGGCGGCAGGGGTAACACTTGACAGTGTCAGTTGGTATTCGCATGACATTTCATCCACATCTTATGGTAACATTGATACAAACAGTGTTATTGTCATTTAATTCAATTGGATAATGAACATTATCATCTTTGACAAAATGTTTTGCACACAGAAAAAACGCTGATCGTCCCGTCCTTTGTTTGGGGGCCAGAGTTTCTGGTGGTACAGGTATGCTCACTGTCTCCTTCGATTTTTAACTCTTTTGGGTACTTAAAAACAACTATATCTGTTTCCAATCCAAGAAGCACAAACTTAGCAGCCACCCATGTCACAAACATGCACTGTCCTGCCTCTTGATGTAGGATTTGGTAATAAAAACAACGGTATCTAGTGATCGCCGCATTGACACAATACGGCTGTGGTAATGTTGGGTGCGAATGTTTGCAATCCCTAGATGGTCGTCAGGCTGGGTTGCTAGGTGTCATGTGACCGGAAATTGGACGCCGTCTCAAAGAATGGTATCTACGGAGGGGATCTGTTGCTAGGGGATTAATGTAATACATAGAAGAATTCCAACACTTCCAATGACTCATTGCAGTGTGCAACATAGTGAATTGGGAGACCAGAGACCGTCGGTCTCTGTCAAATTGTAACAGCGGAGACCGACAGGATTTTACAGAGACCAAAAAAAGAGGGGGTATTAATATGGTAATTAAAAAATAACCCAGAATAAGAAAAGTTAGACAAGATAATTTTATCACTTGTTCATTTCATTGGAGACAGTCGGACTCAGTCTAATATCAATATCAGAGACCGACACAAATTCAATGGAGACCTGGGCGTCGGTCTCTGAGTTATGTTGCACACTGTCATTGGGGTTGATTCAGGCATGTGATGGCTCTTAAAATGCTATTTCTCAAATGGATTGACACAAGAGGCAGATTTTCAATAGAACTACATTTGTGACCATGGCAATACCTCGTTGCTAAGCAACCAAGGCAGATAGAACAATTTCATGGATATCATTCCTTGGGGTCGATTTATTGGGGGTAGGTGCCATTAAAATAATAATATCTCTAAAACTCACATAGATATGGGACGATTCTTTCTCAGCCAATCAGATTTCAGCTAATTTGCATAAATAGGGCCCAAAATGGCCGAAATATTGAAAATAAAAAATGGCACCCAATCTCATTATTTTCAGTAATGAGATTGGGTGCCATTTTTTATTTTCAATAATTCGGCCATTTTGGGCCCTATTTATGCAAATTAGCTGAAATCTGATTGGCTGAGAAGGAATTGCTCCTAACTTAGTGAATTTGAAAGATATTTTAATTTTGATACCTTAACTGCCTGGTCCTGGGTGGGACCTTAAAGTGCCTTTCTGTCTCTTTTCTCTGTCTCTCTCTCCCTTCTTCTCTATCTCTGTTTCCTGGGTATGATCATAAACTGCCTCCCTCTCAGCTCTCCCGCCCTTGATATAACACTTCAAAGTGTTGATAAGTGCGTAAAGCCACCAATCTCACTCACTCACTCACTCATTATTTTCAGCACCTCCTGAACTATAAAATTCAACTCTAAAAATAAAATAAACATGAAATTTTATTTTTGGCCAATTTTTGGCCATAAGGCCCTGGACTAGTAAAGAGAAGGCAACAAATGCTCTGCCCTAAACTCTCTTCAAAATCTTATGGGAATATTGATACCCTTCAAACCTTTCTGTTAGCAAAGTATACCTCTCCAACAACACAATGTAAGTGCCTCACTGAGTGCATCATAACTGCGTTTTTTAACCTGGCTAATAGTGCATTATTGAGAGCATCAGAAGAGCATTAATTACCCTGGCCAATAGTGCATCATTGAGAGCATTAGAACCGCATTTATAAATCGGGTCCATAGAGCATTGTAAAATCAAGTTTGAGCCTCACAATCGTTTACGTTTTTCACTAGTAAAGCACCAGGTCAGAATCAGGTCAAAAGTTCCAGGCCAAAACTAGGTCAGAATGACAATCATGCACATCTGGTATAGTTATGAAGCAATAAACAAACACACAGGGTGGCACGAGGAGTGGACTAATAACCATATGTAAAGTGTTGATAAGGGCGTAAAGCAACCAATCTCACTCACTCATCACCAAATTTGGTGCTTGCCTCATCATTTGAATGATTGCCCAAAAAAACCCACTTTATCTGCCCCACTAGAAGTACCCATATATCAAAGGCTGTTGTCATGGTAACATGTATCTGGCAAACCTTTTGAATAACTGGGGGTCTGTCATATGTCATGTACAAATGTCCAAAAATGCCAATCAAGGGCGTAAAGCCACCAATCTCACTCACTCACTCATAGCAGCTGGCTTAAATTTTGAGTTGTCGCCGGCAAACACTGATCGCCGGTAAACATCCTGCACTTCCATCATCACACCAGGGTGTGTACCAAGTCGAAAAAATGTCCAGAAGTATAATCGTCTAGCCAATGAAATACTTCAAGAAGGTAATAAACTAGACAAAATCCGCCTAAACATCATTCTTAATACTCCAAGGAGCATTTCTGAGTACAAAGGTGCACCAGCACCTTCCTGGCTAATTTGGGTATGCTGAACACGAAAATCACTTGCCAAGCTGAAATATGACTTGTTCCTTGTCAAAAATCAAAAACAATAATGGCTGGCATTTATTTTTGAGAAAAATCATAAAACAAACATATATAGTCATGTGAAACCTCAAATTGATGGTAATACAGAGGGGAATCAATTTTTGACATTTTCATTGTTGTAGGGACATGGAGCATATCCGGGCATATCATAGCAACAACGTATGAATAAAAAGTCCATACATTCCTTGCTCTAACATCAGTTGAAGAACTGCCATGTGTATCTCTACACCTTAGTTGTACATCAACCTAGCATCAGCGGGAGATACTAAGGACTTCCTGCACCACTCATGAACATTATTTAAGTCTTGTTGTAATAATTCAATTATTATAATAATTTCCATGATTTTTCTCAAATAACCTCACAAACAACTTCTGTAACTCAGAAGTTGTAACCCAGACATCTAAGTGAACATTTAACAGTTTGTAGCACAGAACATAAGCTTTCATTTGATATGTTGATATCAATATTTCTTGTATTTTTCACAAATTTCCAAGATGGCCACCATGTATGACCATGGCTATCATAACCTGATTTTACTGGTTGAAACTGTGTTAACTAGAGGCCTATTTTTACACTTATGGAGAAAAATGATGTGATTTATTTTTTCAGAACAAATGCCACAAACAATACTTTGGTTTTGATTCCAAGATGGCGGCCAAACATAACCAACCATTTTTAATCTAACATCCTAAATACCCATTATACAGCTTAGTGTATATTAAACCGATTAGAGTTCATAAAAAGACCTTTCAAATGATGTGTCATGTAAAGCGATAAGTTAATATTTTTATTTTCTATGATTTTTCAAAAATTAAAATTTACCAATGAAACCTTTTTTTCTCACTGAACCTCACAAACAACCACCAGTAACTTGAAAATGGTAACCTTGACATGAGAGTGATCTTTAAAAAGTTCATAGCCCATGCAGATGCCAAAAACAATACTTTTGTATTGTAAAGATACAAATATGGCTGCTACAAACAATGTGAAACAATTTTTTGCCATAACTGTATTTGCAATGTTCTTTTTATGCTTTTAAATTTTGCTTTGTCTAAATGAAGTTATAGAGTAAGATTTTCCTACCTTGCACCAGAGGGTCCTGGGTAAAGACCATAAAGTGACTTTTGTCACTTTTCCTCCATCTCTCTCTACTCTACCTTCTTCGCTATGTCTGGTCCTGGGTAAGACCTTAAAGTGCCTGGTCCTGGGTGGGACCTTAAAGTGCCTTTCTGTCTCTTTTCTCTGTCTCTCTCTCCCTTCTTCTCTATCTCTGTTTCCTGGGTATGATCATATACTGCCTCCCTCACAGCTCTCCCGCCCTTGATATAACACTTCAAAGTGTTGATAAGGGCGTAAAGCCACCAATCTCACTCACTCTTCGCTATGTCTATATCTTCAGTACGATCATAAACTGCCTACCTTTCAGCTCTCCCGCCCTTGATATAGCCTTTTTCAAAGTGTTAATAAGAGGGTAAAGCAACCAATCTCACTCACTCACTCAACTTGCACCAGCAGGTATTTCAGTCATTCGACACAACTGTGTCCTTGACACTTAATCAGTAGTGATTTTGATTAACTATGAATTTCTCTAAAATGTTAACCAATTGATGATACTTGACATGAAATAATGATTATTGAGTGAAAAAAAAATATAGGTCACCAGGCTATTTTTCATGCTATGGCGGTATGGAGATAATCATATTTCAGACATCAAATTTCATACTGTATAACCTCCAGTAATAGCCGGGGGCGGCTATTAAGTTAAACCCGCTTTTACCCCGGCAGTTATTAGAATCCCGGTGATTAACAAGTGGTCTAAACTTGTATCCAGGCTATCTTGTTTTATTACAGACAGGGCTTGCCTAATTGGATTTGAAGGTGGTTGTCCAGTGGGCAACAAAGGCTTGGAACATGGTTGCCCATCAATGACTGGTGGTAGCCCAACACCATGGAACATGAAATCGCAGCTTTTGGTCACATGTGGAGTTTAAATAAGCAGGATCTCCACGGGGCATGGGAAAGCCTTGAATTTGGAAAAATAAATTAGGTATTTGGTGTAAGGGCTTGGGAAATTATCATATGGGACTTGAACCATGCTGGAATCGTTTAAATACAGTTTTCTAACAAGAAATACTTTTTGGTGGGGGGATTCGGGGATTTAAAAGCCCATGTGAGTGGGATCCAGGGGCACTTTAACAGATTATCCACCCTACATTTGAGTCAATTTCGAGATGAATGAATACTTTTTAGTGCCTGTATTTTAAGGATATTATACAGAATCAAGCTCTAAATGTTTAGGAAAACATCAACTATCAACCTAAGTTGTACTCAGTCATGATAAAAATTTGAATACCTTCTAGACCTCAGATACAATTTTCCATGGTCCAGCCATCACCAGACACACTCAGTCTAATATAATTCTCCCCAATTTTACCATTGGAGCGGCTGCAATAACTAGCCTTCCTGACGACCCTCTTGTATACCACAGACAGTCAGAGCCGTTGCATGGTTACTGCAATAACCAGCCACTGTTCTAATTCATGGATGCAGGCCTTCAGTAATTGAACTTTCAAATGATTCAAATCTCCCCAAAATTTCACAATTAACATAACCAAAGTTTGTCAAATTAAAAAAGATCTCAAAATACGATTCTTTTGAAAAAAAAAAAATTAAATGAGTTTAGAAAATTATGTCCAGGGGTAGGCTAGGCCCTAAAAATATAAATTCACTCCTTTTTATTTTTTATTTTTCCGTGATTTTGGCATGACCAGCCAGCTCATGCTAGATTGTTCTTGACCTATGAACAACAATAACTACAACCCCCTGGTCCCATTGGAATTGTAAAGACTATATATTTGGACCTCAAACATAGAAACGATATCTAATGAATATATCTGTGATCAGAACCAGCTGTCAAGATATAGTCAGCTCCATGAACAGGTTAAATTTTTGGCTTAATTTCACACGGAAATTGCCACAAATTTGTTGGTTGCCCACTGGGCTTTTGCTAGGCAAGTTCTGGTTGCCCAGCACTTCAAAGTGGTTGTCCCGGGCGTCCGGGCAGTCGATTAGGCAAGCCCTGACAGACACATAAGATAAGGTAGTATTGGATAGCCATTAGCAACTGTATTGAGAAAATAGTAGAGACTAAACTGATCTATGACAGTCATATATTAGGTAGATAATCGATTCTATATAAGTTTTTCTCATATTACTGTAAATGTTGGCTTCAAGCGCTTTACATTGAGCATATTAATAATCCTCCAGCAACTCTAATTGTGTGCATTGGTCATTAATACAAAAACAAATTTGTCAGAACTCAGATTTTTAAACCCATTTCTGTGTAACATATCTGTATGTCCATATGATTCACTGGACACTTTTCTGCCTACCCCTCCCAGTCTCTCCCTCGCCCTGCTCCTCTCCCACTTCCTCTCTCTCCGTCCCACCCTTCATCTCCCATTCCCACTGCCTCTCTCTTCCCCTCCCTCTCTTCTCCTCTTGTTCTCTCCCTCTCTCTTTCCACACTCACCCACCCCTCTCTGCTTTTTATTCACCCTCTCTGCTCCATCCCTCCCCTCTCTCTCCCCATCTCCTATCACCCCTCTCCCACTCCACCTACCTCTTGCTCCCTCTCCCTGTGTGGGAGGAGGGAGAGACCTGTGCTCTCCTTCCCTCCTCCCTCTCGTCTCTCTCCCTCCATGCTCTCCCATTCCCTACTCTCTCTTTCTCTCCTCTTTTCTCCTGCTCCCCTCTCTCTCTCCCTCCCTCTCCTACTCCCCCTACCTCTCTCCCTCCCACTACACTCCCTTCATTCTCTCCCGCTCCTCCCTCTTCTTGCTTCCTCTCCCATCCCTCTCACCCTCTCTCTGCTCTCCTGTTCTCTCCCACATCCTTACCTCTCCTGAATAGAACACACTGAACTTCTGAGGACCGTTAAAATGAATAAAACTGAAAACAATACAGTTGTTGGTCAGAATTATCACCTCTCTTACCCCACAGTTGACACATGTCTCTGTCACATTAATATTCATTAAAGCCAAGTTTCAGGTTTAACACTAAAGTAGTGTTCAATGGTAGTGCACCAGGAGATAAACTTGTCATCACAAGGAGTCAAATGACCATTCCCACCCCCACCATCCCCATAAGGACTACCACATACACCCGGTTCTTATCAGAATCCCGGCCACTATTAACAAATATCACTGATACCCCGGTGGTAATTAGATCCCCGGCCATTATTTGAATCCCGGCTATTACTGGAGGTTATACGGTATATATACTTATCATCAAATAATTTTTTTTCCCTCACATCCTGAGTTAGCCTCCTAGTGGCAGTATTGAGCACTAGCAAAATTGACGTGAGAAAGAATGGGAAAAAAATGAAATTCCTGATAACTATTTGATTTGAAAAAAATGAATCTCATTGAACTTCAATAGGGATGCAGCTATCATAGTTACTAACTCACACACAAAAAATCAGCATGAATTTCCAGGCTGATTTTTTTATATTACAACTTAATTATGAGAAAATTTGCTAAAAATGGAAAAATTCTTGCCATGGTGCCCGCGGGTCTTAAAAAGTCATGAATTCTGAGTTTGGGTTTTTAAGGGCCTTAAAAGTCATTAATTTTCACTGTGTCATTAAAAAGTCATGAAAAACTATCTGAGCGCTGTATAAGAGTAATCACAACAAGAGCTTGAACATCGGGAAGGTCTGATGGAACATTTACCTATGAGCATCTGAAACCCTAGTGGCTCAGTGTATAACATGTGATGCTATTCAGGACTGTGGTGGGCCTCTTAATTAAGGTACCAGTTACCAAAGAAATGTTAAAATCTGCTGCCTCTACAAGAGACTGAAATTATCAGAAGAGAAGAAACGAAAGAGGCAGCACATTTTTTTTAAAGATTTTATTTATACTTTATTTACCGACTCCCCTTTTCGGGGTTAGTTCTATCGGGCCAAGATAATGTGCAGATATGATACAATAATTTTCCGTGTTGCTTCCTAAATATATGTACCGAAGGGCTTATATATAAATAAATTCATTGAAAAAGATAATTTAGGTTTCCATCGAGGAATTAAAAGAGATACAGTGATGAAAATTAAAAATTGGTGATCTGTATTTCAATATTCACTGTGCCACTCAGACTTTCGTGGAGTGTTAGTGATATTTCTTTGGTCATATTTGCTAGTTGGATAGAATAAATATGAAACAATAAAATGATAAGAGATTTAAAGAGAGAGGAATTATGTTTTATAGGTACACATTTCACTTGTCACTCAGACACGTTGTAGTGGAGTGATTGTGAGTCTGTTATTTGATTATCTAAAAAAAATCCAAACAAGGTGGTACTAATAACAGATAAAGAGGTTGTAGTAATAATATTCCCTCAAAATTAAAAATGCAAGATGTACAGTTTGGCTTTTTTTACTTATGTACATGATTATATAGATAAATTCGGGTCAGATATGGAGGAAGAGTTGGAAAACTTGAGGAAAAAATGCAAAACACTTGAGTCTGTTGTAGACAGTCTTGAAGAGTCCGCTGATAAAATTTCTGACGTAGCAGAAAAGTATGCCCACTCAAGGGCCAAAATGGCTGAAAGGGTATCACAAGCAAAGGCTCTGAGGAGTAAAAGAAAAGAAAAAAAAACTAAACTAGATGAAGCACAGAAAGAATTGGCCAAAAAAATTGAAGGAAATCAGATTCAATTAGGAGTGACCTGTTTGTCAATCGTTTTGACAGTGTTAAGCGTTCATTGATGCATTTTAAGAATTATATATGATAAGATATGTGATATAAGATATGTATGCACACACAAGCTGAGGTTAAGTATTCATAGTTTTAAAAAAATGCATTCATTGTTTTTGACGAGATTTATATTGATATGTAACCAAAATAAATTGAGTTCTGTGTAAATAAGTTCCATGCCGGTAACATGTAATGAAATGAAATTTTATAGGTATGTGTCCTTATGTAACCATAAGGTATAACAACATGACTTCATTTGGTCATTAAATTCATTAAAAACTGGGGGAATTGGTCATTAAAAGTCATGAAAAATTATGTGTTCTGGGCCGCGGGAACCATGCTTGCTAAATATTTGCTTTATGCAAAAAATGGCTACATAAATCTTATTGAAATTTAATATGGATGCAGCTACCATAGATACAAACTCACACACCAAAAATCAGCATCAATTTTCAGGCTCGAATTTTAATATCAAGACTTAATTATGTACATACTTTGTGAGTATAATGCTGATATTCCATGCTACATGTATTGAATACACATTCACAGGTGCGTGAAAAATGGCAAAAGTTGTAACCCGCTACTCACACTAGGTGTTGTCACGCACCCTGTTACAAAATTACTACTGAGTCACCTTAATACAGGTTCCAAGCATGATATGAGAAGGAAAAATATACGGTACTATCCTTTCGGCCTGCCTTTGACATACTCCATTAATCCAGGCAGGAGTGGTGTGCCTTGATTAGATCTAGGGACCATGGCCGAATATCTTATATTACTAGAAGCTCATCAAACGCTACATTGATGAGTTACTCCATAAGTATTTTTCTCTTGAATTGCTGTGCCTAAATATTGATGGGCTTCTTGGAAAAGAGTATGGTCATGCTCCAACTGTTTTGCTAAAGCATAACAATCCTTTGCTATGTATTCTTGCTCAACTTCATGGGACAGCTGCTTCTTCAGCTTCTTAGCCTTTTCTTTTTCTTGTCTAATGCCAGTTGTTTCCTTTTCTTTTCTCCTTTCACAATCGCAGACACACAATAGGGCTGCCAATGGGGATAGCCACTGGCTGGGTGACATCATGTGAATACTATGTATTACTTCCTATAAAACTCATTTTGGGAACTCATGCCTCATAGATTACCTAAACTTTCCTGAATGAATGGAGAGCAAATCATTCACCTATGCGCAAGCCTGTTCCAAGGAATATTGACAGACCAGGCCCTTAAACCAACCATTATGATCTTTGGTAATTGCCAGCAAGTTTTTATAGGTTGTTTCCCAGCATGCTTAGACTGCAAAAACCTAGACTTAACAGTTTCCAATCCTGGAGCAGAATTGTTAAAAGCATAGACACTATGTGGGCCAAGGAAAAAGAGAACTCATTAGAGCATACAGAGGAAGTGTCAAAGATTAACAAACAGATTTTTGGGACAATTTCTACCCATTTCTATTGAACCACTCTACCCAGACAGACTTGTGAACTTTGCTACAGGAATTTCTATCAGTTCCACAAAGTACTTGTTGTCTGTGCCTTAGATATAGGGTCTGGGAAGAAGTGTAAATGTCCTGTATGTGAGTTTACCCTGTTACACACATCAAATTCAATAAGACATTAACAGAAGCAGCATAATTCATTTCAATAAACCTGGGCTGTGGGTTTTCATAAGGCAATGTTGCTGTTTACAAACTGCTGTCCTGTGAACTTGCTTCATATATTTTGTCAATATTTAAAAGCAATTAGAGATGAAGGATGGAATCAACTCAATTAATAAACACCTCACAGAGAATTCATTTGTAGCATTTTATTGAATTAGGCGACTCTTACGCGTTTCGCCGGTGGGTGTGGCTTCATCAGAGAGTAAAAGCAATGTTTGAGGTAAAATCAATGATAGATTTCATTACTGATTAATTTGAACAACCAAATGTAATGCAGGAATATAGCATTTTATACAATATTTCTTCAGTAGTGTGGAATGTGTGATGGTCAGTAGATGGGTAATGCAGGACATCACCAGGCAACCTGTCATTCAACATTACATGCAGACTGTAGATAACCTGGTCTACCAAAGAGCTTTAACCATGACTGGTGTACCTTCAGGCCTTACCTTGCCTTGTTAGTTTTAATATGTTGGGGAAGAAGCAAATATTCTGGCAGGGCCTTATTCCCTAATCTGAATTTTGAAATTTGTAAAGTGGTAAGGTTGCTATAATGAGAAGAACAAAGATATTAGAAAGATGGATGAGGGTGGAGATGAGAAAACTATTAAGCAAGGGCAGAGAAGACAGGACCGAACTTCTAACCAATAGCTTAAGCTG
The DNA here is from genome assembly GCA_942159475.1 of Sthenelais limicola. NCBI lineage: Eukaryota > Metazoa > Annelida > Polychaeta > Phyllodocida > Sigalionidae > Sthenelais > Sthenelais limicola. The sequence continues at coordinate 104,875,246 of OW804096.1, read as the reverse complement.
TTGTGATGTCCACAAGTCCATCTGGGTAGAGATTCATGCCTATTGGATAGTTTGTCACAATTATAATCTTTAATGATGTGCCCTCCTTATAAATGTTCATTCAACAATATAATGCCACTTTTCCCTTGACCCTTATTATGACAAAGGCTTTGAAAACTCTGCTCAAGGTGTTTTTTTTAAATATTTTTATTGGCCTACACATTTACAAATGATAATAAATTATACTTTCAAGGTTTTAAGTTTTGAAAGTCTGAGGGTGATGGGGAACTTCTATGATACCTGATTAGTCTTTACCAAACCTCAAAACCGTTCACTCAACTGCCATCAAACATGCCTATGCACGGTTTACTTTCCATTCATTCAGAAGTTGGACATGCCTTCCATCGGATGCATGTAATAGAGAGCATAATGAGGTTAGTGTTGATACTATGGTATAAGTTATGGTATGATGAAAGAAGAAATTCATTTATAGTCTGGTCATGGACAAGTAACACTGCAAAATAATGAATTCTTCTACACCATAATGAAATCTTCATTGACAAATATTGGGCCAATGATAAAATGTATGCAAATCTAATGTATTTGTAGGCAAATTAAATTATAGGTGAGACACGGCTGAGGACAGGCACACGAATGAACTGAGAGGTGGGAGAATGAACCAATACACAATACATACACCAGGGGGAGCCACCGCTACCTTTATATATTAAATCACCCAAGCGTTATTCACATACGTTTTTAGATTTGACATGTAATTTGAGTTATGGTCAAATTGAACTATTTTACACAAAAATTTTCATGGGGAATTATTGGGCCAATGATTTATTTAATGACTATTGCATTTGTAGGCTAACAAAACATACATTTAGACACCTAGAATGTATTCCTAGCCCCATTGGAAGCAGGGATATGCCTGTTTACAGATTTGCTGGATCGGTTGCCGCCAATATCAAATTATTTTACCCCATAATGCAATTTTCATTGGAAATTGTTGTGTCAATGATTTTTTTAATGATTGTATTGCATTTGTACCTAGAACCTAGCACCTAGAACATATTCCTAGCCCCATTAGAAGCAGAGATATGCCAGTTTACAGATTTGACATGTTCAGTGGCGGCCATCTTGAATATCTCAAATTGCTCAAAAATCTCAAAAAGGTCAGGAACTTCACATCACACAGGAATGTGATATAGGGACCCCATAGATGATAAAACAAAAGAGAAAAAAACTTTATCCGGGATTTCCGGGTTAGACCAAAATTTGCCATTCCACCACTGCCAGACTATTATTTATGACAAAAACTACTTTTTTTTTCACAACTTTTGAAAAATCATGGCGGATCAGCTATTGAACTTACAGACATGTTTTATATATCAAATGAAAGAGAATTTTGTGTAGACTTAGATTTTGTGTAGAGATTTAATGAGACCTAAGCTCTGCAGATAAAATTTCGATGACTTATTGGCCCAAAACCGAAAAGTTGGAACTTCAGTGCCCCCTAGCGGCCATTAAGCTACTCGTCTGGAATGTGTATCATAGCACAATCAATAGCCCTTGACCCACTCTACATTTTGGCATAGGTTAGAATGTATCCCCTTTCATGGTACTGATGACCCCCCTGGCCCATGGGCTACAGTACATGGAAGCAGGCCATTTTGACAATGTTCGCCACCTCACCGACAATTTTTTTCTTCAGATTCGGAAAATTCTTGAAATTCTACGCTATATACCTCAAATTTAGCTTGTTATATGGTGGGTAGGGGTTCCCTCCCAAATTTGGTATTATTATTCTAGATAGGTTTGTTAAGAGAGGAGGAGTTCAGAATTTCAGATTAGATGCCTCAACATTTCATTGTCCTTGTCAGGAAGTGTGGCCACTGCCTTTATCACTCCTAATCGAACTCTCATTGTCCTATGGCTTAATTCCAACAAAGTGGAAGTTGGGGAAGGTTTCGCCAATGTTTAAAGCAAAAGTTACCTCTAGCCCCGGAAATTATAGGCCGATTACAAGCATTTGCTTATCAGCCAAAGTTCTCAAAAACTTAGTACAAATCCAATTGATGGGTAGATCTTGATATTAATGGTATTTGTACGACAAACAATTTGGATTTAAGAACTGGCTACTCAACCAATCCGTGGTTGAAATAAGGAATAAAAATAGTTTGCCCCATCGGGCAAGCTACTAACAAAATCAGGTTGCCCGCCAAAATTTCTGGTTAGATTTTCCAGTTTAACACCCCTATATTAGATATTGCGTGTTCTAAAGATTTTTAATACATGAGTTGATTTTAAGGTTTGACCACCTTGCTGATGTTCTAAAACTCATAAATTTAAGGTAAATTTTGATGAAAAAAAGAATCGGAAAGAGTGTCTTTAATTTGACGAAATTTGGTCCTATTTTCGGAACATGATTTTATTTTATTAGCGTTAGCTTTTACATATCAATACGATTTGAAAATACATCTATTACTGACAAACTTGGCCCCCGACTGTTTGAGCCCCTTTTTCGCCCCCTTCTCCCTTTTCCTGCTGTTCCTATTCTATTCCTTAACCTAGAGAAAAGTTTCGGACGTTTACCTAGTGGTACAACATATCAGTTTATAACTCAAAAGTCATTTGTATTTCTGTTTTCGGCACAATGGGTCACATCAAACGAAGTCATTAGGGCGATGATCACCTGACTAAGAAGTTCACCCCTTATCAGCCCTTTACCCCTTGTCAGATCAGAGACTGCAGAGACTGGGCCAGCGAGCCCCCAGAGCTTAGCCCAGGGTGCGCCAGCTCAGCCAGCTGAGGTGGTGTGCCCCCACAGAGTCATAAACTCCAGATGTCCACAGTCCAGATGTCAAACTTATTAAATTAAAGGATGTACAAAAATAAGTCATGTCTAAATATATTCTCCTTAACATGAGAAAACTTTTGGTCTTTATTCCATAATTCTAGTTTGTTTAGAAGCCAAGATAATATTTTATACATTAAAACCTTCTGAATAGTTTGTGATGTGAAAGGCTCAGGTCTAGGCTAGGGGTTATTTGACCACATAGTAATAAAGTCCGATGACAACAGCACCCCCGCTAGGTCCTCCGCTAGGTGCAAATAGTGCTCCCATCAGTGTGGGCCAGGCAGCCTTGCTCTTATCTGATATCAGCATCTGATATCAGGTCTCTTTCCCAGCTGTCCACAGTCCAGATGTCAAACTTTGTAAATTAAAGGATGTACAAAAATAATTCTGATGCACAAGTATTCTAATGATCATAACAATATCTTTTCGTCTTTCTTTCATAACTGTGTGATGTTTAGAACTGGAAATACAGTTATATATAGTTTCTAATGTGGTGCCACCACTTTTCCCAGAAATCAACCCCTCATCTGACCTTGCACTCATCTGACCTTGCACCCTCCAACCCTCCATCCCTCCATCCCTCCTCCTTCTCCTCCATCCCTCCTCCTCCTCCATCCCTCCTCCTTCTTCACCTCCTCCTCCTCCATCCCTCCTCCTCCTCCTCCTCCTCCACCGCATTTTTCATCTACATTGTCTAGGGTCTTGCTCCTAACCGCAAAATACCATTGACTTTTTGATTGACAATTCTGATTTTTCGATTGACTATTTCAACTTTCCAATTGATTGTTCTGACTTTATGACTTTTTGATTGACTATTTCGACTTTCTGATTGACTGTTCTGACTTAATGGTTGACTATTCTGACTTAACGATTGACTTTTTCATTGACTATTTCGACTTTACGATTGACTTTTCTGACTTAATGGTTGACTATTCTGACTTAACGATTGACTTTTTCATTGACTATTTCGACTTTACGATTGACTTTTCTGATTTTACGATTGACTATTTTGACTTTCGATCGCCTATTTTGACTTTTCGTTTGACTATTTCGAATTAAAATGACTTTGACTTTTCTGATTTACGATTGACTTTTTTAACTTTTCGATTGACTATTTTGACTTTTTCGATTGACTATTCTGACTTTCGATTGACTTTTCTGATTGACTATTTCGACTTTCTGATTGACTTTTCTGACTTTTTGATTGACTATTTCGACTTTCTGATTGACTTTTCTGACTTTCTGATTGACTTTTCTAACTTTCTGATTGACTTTGATTGACTATTTCGACTTTCTGATTGACTATTCTGACTAAACGAATGACATTTCTGACTTTTTGATTGACTATTCTATTCGATTCTGATTGACTATTCTATATATGCCCCCATTTAAAGGCCACAAGGATATATCATGAATGAAATCGAAATATAACTTAATGTAATTGTACTTAGTTTCATGTCCAAGTAATAGAATAATACTTAATTTTCACTGGTCAAATCAATAAAGCCACCAAAAATAGGTGTGTTTCCGATTACCCCCACCACCAACCCCCTACATAGAAAAACATTCCCCTCCCTGCCTTTTTTTGGCCTAAATTGAAAACATATCCCTCTTTACCAATGTATAACCACCCAACCTATTAGCTAACGTTGTGTTGGTAAAAAATCCAACACTCCATCAGCCTCATTCCTCTCTTGTTTTTAACCAGAGGGGAAGAGAAGAGGGGATAAGATCAACAGCTAGAGCGCTACTAGCCAACAGAGACCCCAAACTGAACCCAACTATTCAGTCGATTTGTCAGCTACTTAGACTAGTCCTGACTTGCAATAATTTTCAATTTAATGACCGCCATTACCTTCAGGTAGGCGGTACAGCCATGGAAACCAAACTAGCCCCATCATTCGCATGCTTGTTTATGGGGGATTTTGAAAAGAAAGCTCTAGACACTTTCCCACTCAAACCCCTAGTTTGGAAACAATACATTGATGATGTCCTAGTCATCTGGACACATGGACAAGAAAACCTGCATCGGTTTCTAGACCACCTACTATCAACTCCCACCATATACCAAATACCAACTCCCTACTATCAAACTAACCTTGGAAAGCTCCCTAACCAAGATCAGTTTTTTAGATCTATGGATCCATATGTCCCCTACCGGATCGGTCCATACAGAACTCTACACCAAACCAACTGATAGTCCGGCAGCCAGCCACATGAACCTTGCAAAAATACCCCCCGAAGAGGTTATGACTGATTTGGGTAGAGGAAGTCATGTACTTTTAGAATCTTGATGATGTCAAGCTGACATCCTTGAGTGTTTTGAGAAATCCAAGATGGCGGTCAAGACGGCCGCGAAAAACGTTCTAAGTCATAACTCTGCCAGTTTTAATGTGATTTTCATGTGTAATACCATTAAATTAGGGTTTTGTGGGATGACAAATCAATTAAAATGGTCAAATTACCATTTAAATGCATATCCATGGAGATAGGCTGTTTCCATAGCAACCAATATGTCGTTTATAACTATAATATCAATTTTAAGCCACTTTTTAATTTATGAATGGAATATTACCAATAAGCATGTTCATAAATCACAACAGCATGAGATTTTCAAAAACCAATGGCTGCAAGTTGGCCCACACACTTGGTGGCCAGTAGCTGCGAAAAACAAAATGGCCAACACAAGACATCAAATCCATCCTATCTTGGCTTCTACTTAGCCTATTTTCAAGTATAATACCAATTTGTCCATGTTTTGAGGTGTGAGGAACCAATTTCTGACATCCTTTTTCTGATTCAAGGTTGTTTTCAAGCTCAAAATCCAAAATGGCCACCCCCAGAAAACAAAAATCTCATATCTTAGCTTCTGTTAGCACTATATCCGCATATAATACTACCTTTCTCATAAGTCGAGAAATGCATTTATGAAGTAATTTTCCTAATTGGGGAGGAATCAGAAAAGCCATGAATCATACAAATTGTGATGCCTTTTAAAAATTTGGTATGCTGTGAGGTGAGGCCATAGGCTTTTCAAAAATCACTGTATGATTGGCTTTCTGCACACAAGAAGCTGGAGGAAAGTTGCTGGGTGGTTCAGGCTAGGAAGCAATGTTCGACTTAGCAAAGATATTTACACCTGGAGTGGCATCATCTCTGCTTAGTGAAAAACATGTGAAAATCAAACCTTCTCACCTAGCTTGGCTTGAAATACTGAGAAAATAGGCATATGACAAGTATTCTCAACCGGACCCCATGAGTCCTTTGAAATGTGAGAGCATGTTATTGGGGTCAAATAGTCAGTGACTTCCTCATCAAAAGCTACTCTTTTGTTTGCAACTAGTGCCTTGGTAACTGGCCTGGTACACATTCTGCTATTGATGATTTGTGTTCATATTTCTTTGCTTTAAGTCACATCAATTACTCTCAGTGGACCCCAGTATTTCTTACAGACATCTCTTTCTTCCTCAGGGCCATCCTGCAGTCCATGCTAATTTCATAGATGGCCACTTTGTGGTCCAGTGAAGTGAAAAGAAGTTCATTCTAATGGGCCTGGACCAAAACCAGTTCTCTATCTTAGCAGCAAAGGTTCCTCAACCAGCTCAAATCCCAAATCTTGAGATTGTGGATCAGAAAGTCATTATGATGAAATAGGGAATCAGTTGGTGACATTAGACACCAATATATGGACCCTGAAGTAAGCAGGTGTATTTAGGAGTTGCCAACAATCAGGCAAGCTATGTATTTACAATTTGTTAAGGAAGGAATTGAGGACTACCACACCACTCTCTGATGTCAATCCCAAGGCAAATCTCTTCACCTTTCTACATCCATCTCCAGTGAACTTAGATAAGGCAAAGACAGCAATTGTGACTCAAATGTTTGTTTCACTTCAAGCTCAATGGATGAGTTTTCCATGCATGAAAATGCAAGCGATCCATCTTGATTATCCAATAAAATCAAACTGTGAGCTGGTACTAAATCCCAAATTCTTGCCTGCTTGCCAGTTATGTCTGCATGTGGCAGAAATCTATCAGTCAAACAAGCTTCTGTAGTCATCTTAGACATGACTGCAGTGGTTCATGTAATTAAATAACAGCAAGCCAATGTGTTTGGCAAATACACTGCAATGCACCGCCTTTCATTGAGAATGAAATGAATACAAGTACCACTAGAATGGATGCAGTCTTGGATTGTTATCCTCAGGACAGACTAAAGAACCAAACAAGAGTGAAACATCTGGGGGGAAACACCTGCTCGAAAGACAAGTTTCTTGCTGATGCGCTTGTGAATGCAACCTCCTCATCTGAGTACTATTGTTATACCTTATTGTTACATAAGGGTACCTACCTAAATTTTCATTTCATTTACATCCTACCTGCATGCTGGCCTGCACCAGACTGATTATTAATCCTTTGTGTTACACTGATATTGTATAACACTATCATTTGACAACAAAAAGGGAACTGTCAAACAAGGCAGTCAATCAGCACATCCTGAGAATAGTGTAATTGTTACATACTGTTCTATTGCTGAATAAAAATCATTAAATACAAATACAAATTTGTCTGACATAACTATCTGACCCTGAGGAGGCACACAACCATACGATGCTGCACCAGTGCCATACTATTATCCGATGGTCATAAAGAAGCTTTTCTAAGAACAGTTCATTCAGATATACTGTCTGTTTACCTCTTCAACACAACTGGGGCAAAATCTGGTGCTTACTGAGCTGTGGGTTGGTTTGGATCTGGAAAAGCATACACAGATGTACCAGTCCATGAAGTTTCATTACAGCTTGGTCCTGATAAATGCAAAGCACTACCTTTCTTCCATGCATTGACAGGTTGTGATGTAACATCAAGCATGATGGGAATTGGGAAGAAATCATGATGGAAAGCTTCCCCTAGGTAACTGACACAATGATCCACTTAACTGACAATCCACAAGAGCTGACAGAGGATTCTCTGCACATGTAGCACATTGAGCGATTTACTGTGCTCATGTACAGTTCCTGCAGTACAGTAAATGAGGCATATGGTGGCTTATGTTCACTCACTATCTTAGGATTCTAGAGAGCATCCCACCTACAAAAGTGGCCCTGTTCCAGCACATCAAAATACTATTTTGGTATCCGATTTTGTTTGGCATCAACAGCTGTGTCTACCAGATCTTGCCCAATATGGTCGGGATAGAATGGGCACCTCAAGACAACTACCTACAGTATGACTCGGCTCATCCGAAACATGTACTGAATGGGATACCCTACTCACAATTCCTCAGAGTACGCAGGAATTGCACAAACATCGAAGATTTTCGTCTTCATGCGGGCACACTCCTATTCCATTTCAAACGGAGAGGATACCCAAACGACCTCCTGAGAGACTCTCTTCATAGAGCGGAAGAGAAAAACAGATCCTCAATGTGGTAACACTCCGGTTGCCCGAACATCTGGGGAAGAACACACATTCTATATGATTACCACCCACAATCCACAAAACCCCAAAATTAAGAAAACCATCAAGAAAAATTGGGGTATCCTGGAAGGTAATAAAACCACCAGGAAACTACAAAATGCCAACATCATCTTTGGTGAACGCAAAAATGAGAACCTCAGTTCCCTTCTCGTTCGTGCCTCAACCACCACCCCCAAAACACGAGATCCGAGTAGCCAAACACAGAATGTTTGCAAAAGACCGAGAACATGCAAATATTGTTCCTTATTGAACAAAACAGGTGAGATAATTTCTCACACCACCAAATTGAAACATTCCTGTTTCCGTCATATGTTTTTCATATGTTTTTCTATCAGGGCATAGAATAAAATGCATACAATTGGTTCTAATTTAAGTTGATTTAAATTACGATTGCCGCTGAAAATATAACCATCATAATCTTGCTGTTATTATAGCTTGCCCAGGTGGGCAAGCTTGTGGCCAGAACAGCTTGCTCATTTTGAACGCTGCCAATGATGCCATAATATCTTTTTTGACATAGTTTACAAAGCAATAAAACCTAATAAATGATAACCAATCATGTAGACTATCTATTTGGACTTAGGAAGAGGGGTCCTGATGCCTAAAATCGACAAACTGACGGCCATTTCTTATGATCAACAAACGACATAGACCCTTTGTTAGAGCGACAAATTAACATGGGTTTCTGGGGAATCATGGCGGTAAAACCGCATCAGATGTTACTCAATTACTCTTTTGCTCTCTTTGGTTAATAGGATCATCTGCTTATATGAGACAAGGTGGGCCCCACACCGCCTTGGGATAGGATGCATTCTTAATTGTTACTTTGGTTCTGCTCTGATAGGTCCCTCATTTCAGTGACACCAGAACCAGTGATTTCTTTCATCAGTGATTCTATTTTATCATTGAAATGAGCTTCTTGTTTAGCATTAACTAACATTATTATGGAAGACTTAAATTTAATAATATCCAAATACATGTAAGTATATAAATGTGTTTGTATAATATCACAGGTTGTGATGACTGGTGCTGCTCAAACGCAAGAATCATGCCGCCCAAAAGAAGAAAACGAGGAAGACCTCGGATTGAAAAAAAGATTGCTGCTGACAACCCTAAACCTTGTAGGTATATCTTTCCCATAACATTTACTTTGCAGGAATAAAATGCTCCTGTCACAATTTCATTGAAAAAAAAACTTAATCAAGGTTGGCATTACACCAAACTGGTTATGAAAAGCTAGACAACAATGGGAGGATAGTTTTTTACCTTCCCACCTTTGAGCAGTGATATTCGAGGTGTTTCTGTGCAGATTTCACTGATACTTTGTCAGCATGTGACAGTGTATCCAACTGCAGAACGTTTGCTGCTGTGAACGCTTGTTTTCAAGCGTTGTGATGAATACCTTTTAAGTTATTAATGATTTTAGATAGGTAATATCTCTGGGGAGGGGCAGTTCTGGAATGTTTGGCTTGTTCTGAATCCCTACTTATGTACAGACATTCGTTTTGGCAAAAATAAATCATGTTGAATGTATTAGGAGAAACATTATTTTCTTTCAGCGGGAGGCCACTAAGCTGCCATATAGTCATGTAGATCTACTGTAGTAATGATTAAGCTTTTTGGGCAGATAGACATAATAAATAAATAATCTTAACCTCTAAAATGGCCACTTTTCTTTTAAAGGTTTGTGCAATGCCATGGAGCAAACAAATCCTACAGCATGCCTGCATATGATTCGCAATTTTTTGTCATAGATGTTCTTGGAATCTTTAATGTTTCCAATCGTTTTTCTGCTTTGTACAGTTCCACCAACAGGTGTGAGTGAGTGAGATTGGTTGCTTTACGCCCTTATTATTCGGGGAGACACGTTTATATGTCATTTACGGTAACATGATAAGAATGGGGAACCCTGAATTCTGACAGAACATCTCAAACCCACGGGACGGTATTACTTTGCACGTGGCAATGTTGACAAACCCAGCTTGGTCGGTAGCTTTGTTCTGGTGGTCTGGGAGTCGGCACGCTTTGTTCTGGTGGTCTGGAAGTCGGCACCTCTTGTGTGATGTAAGACAGTTCACGTTTCTAATTGGTTAAGTGATAACACCAGGACAGGTTAGATATGTCACTGCAGACTTAACAACTTATCATGCATGACAGCTGCCATGAAAGAGTAAACTAAAAGTACAAACTAAATGTGCCAAGAGGGCAGGCTAATTGAATAAAGTTATTTCAAAAAGGTTAATTGAATAAAAGTAAATTTTAAAAAAAAAAGATTCTAAATTTTAAAAGAAAGTTACAAACTATTTATCCTAGCCTAGCTTACTACTTTTTTGTTTTTACAACAGACTTTTTTTTTTTACGAACGACTGACTTTTACGACCAACTTTTTTTTCGACCAACTTTCAACTTTTTTTTATGACCAACTTTCAACTTTTTTTCGACCAACTTTCAACTTTTTTACGACTACCCTCCCCCTTCTTCATCCTTCCCCCTACTCCTCTTCTCCCCTTCCCTCTTCTCACCTCTTGCTTTAAGTTATCATTTTCCTCCGTTTTAACTCCATAACGCCACAACGATTGAATACTATTACTTATGCCCCAAAAACGATTGAAAGCCCATACTTCAATTAATTCAGAAAGTTCAACTGTTTATAAGTAGATCTGATCTATCTATCTGATAGATATATTAAAAAATGCGACTAGTATCATGTACCACGCAGTCAAACTTATACATCTGACACCAATTGATATGAGGGGAATATGAACTGGACAGAGGAAAAGGCTGATAAAAATGACATGAGGGCAGCTGTATGGTCGACCCGAATTAGGTCGGTAGACCCTTCTCAGGAATGTTAGTAAAAAAAACGATTTCATGCTGTCTTGTCAACACATTGAAAGTTATTTCAAGGGTGGGAGAGCTAAGAGGGAGGCAGTTTATAATCTTACCCAGAAAATAGAGATAGAGAAGAAGGGAGAAAGATTCATAGCCTGTTGTATAGATGTCCCATGACATGACATGACTTGAATGAAAAAGTAATGACGTCATGCCTATGTTGTCCCACCAATGATCCTTAATATGTAACTAACAATGGGAAGAGGGAGGGGGGAAAGGGGGAGAGAATGGAGGGCGAGGGGGAGAGAAAAGAGGAGAGGGTGGGAGGAATTGGAGAGGCGGTGGGAAAGGGGAGAGAGAAAAAGAGAAGAGGGGGAAGTGGGTAGGGAGAGAGTAGAGGGGTGGGGCAGAGCGGAGAAAGAAAAAGAGGAGAGGGAGGTGGTGAGAGTGAAGGAGAGAGTGGGGGAATAAGAGGGAAAAGAATGGAGTATGAGAAAAGAGGGGGAGGGGAAAGAAAAAGATGAGAGGGTGGGGGAGAGGGGCAGGGCAGGGACAGGATGAGAGAGGAAGAGGGGGAGAGATCCAAGTAACAGGTCTCTGCCCCTGTCTATCCCCACTCTATCTGCCCCTCACAATCTCTGCTCTCTGTCTGTCTCTAACCCTTTCTATCCCCACATTCTGTCAAACTGTATCCTGTCTTATGGTTACTTATACATACCATAGTGGCCCGTTTATAAGCCGGGACCTGTTTAAAGGCCTATCTTGAATACAGACCGGGGCTGTGGGGGTCATGAAAAAATAAAATCCTCTAAAATTTAATTCTCAATTAAAAGGGATGCAAGTTCTCAGATTATCATCTGAATTAAGATAATTTGGATAAATGGAAAAGTTGCCAAATGTCCTCCAAAATACACCGTTTTAAATCAATATGTACCAAAATTTTCTCAGATTCCTAAGTGTCTGTATAGTTGCCTTATGTTGGCTGGATCTTAGATAAAGAGGCTCGAGGGCTGGATGAAACCCAGGGCACACACCCTTCTTGGGGGAATGATGGGCAGAAACCGTCTATCTGGCCACCCCTACCGACTTTAGTAATATCGGAACTGCCGATTTCTGCTCGGGGAGAGGCGGCCTCACTCCTCATCTGAAGTGAGATATCAGATATTTCCGCTAAGTGTTTTGCATTGAGAGTATAGGGCTTACAGAAATGACCGAGTCGGCGGCGAGTAACTTCGGCACCTGCTGTCATAACCCAAGAGGGACAGGGCAGGGGCAGGCGAGTGCCCCTCTCCCTGTATGTGGTGTACACTGACCTACATACACACACGCACCAAGGGTGCGGGGAGACATGCATGCTTTCTGTGACAGTATTCTTTTGATTCTTAACCATTGCTCATCATTGGGATAAATATCTCCTACCTGCGAACCAGTTTTCTAAGTCATATATATAGTATATAGATGCCTCCCTTAGGGTCTTAGAAAATATTCCGATTTTTTGGCCATACCCAACTTGCATCCCTGGATTAAAAGCCTATCTCAATTGCAAGCCGGGGCTAAAGGGGGTTCGAAACAAATACAACCCCGGGCTTATGAACGGGCCACTACGGTATATATATTGTTTCTGTGTATTAGTCAAACTCTGCATTTACTGTAGTGTTCCTGCAAATACGTTGGCACCCTATAATATATAATTTTATCTATTGTTTTGTTACATAGCTTCATAAAAGTTGACATGTATCAAGACACCCACCATGATCTTGCATTTTTGCAACCTTTTTTTGCATTTTTGCTACCTTAAGAATATTCACATTAAGTTAATGTTTGCTTCACATTAATATTGTAACGTGAACTAAATTCCCATCAACTTAAAGTTTAATTCACCTCAAACTGTTAACGTTGCAAAATCAACCTTCTATTGATGTTAATTAACTTTGTTTTAACGTCAATTGTTACCTGGGAAAGGCTGATTGGAGTTCTTTTGACTCCCTCTGCCAGGAGAGGCTCCAGATCCCTATTGATGAGAAAGCAATGTCTAAGTTCACAGAACACTTATATCAATTGCTGAAGAGACAGTACCTAAAGTCTCAACAAAACCAAAAAAACATATAACCCCATGGTTTTACGAAACTTGTAAAGAGGCCATAACCCAACGGATACAGGCCCTGAGGAAATTCTTCAGACAACCAACAGCTGAAAATTTGGAAAGGTTTAGAAATAAAAGAGTGGCTGCTAGAAAGACCATGAAACTATCTAAAAGAACCTGTTGGAAATAATATGTATCCCATGTAACATCTGGGTAAGACCTTAAAGGTCAAATGTAATGAAAATTGTAAAATTTGAGATGAGGGCTGATTTACATGTGTGATGGTGGTATCGATGGCATCCAGGGTTGAAAATGGACAAAAAAATCTTTTAATGCCCGTTTTTCACAGCTTTCTTATGAGTAGACAAATGGGGCTCAGTTTGCCTTAGTAGAGGGTGTGTATTCGCGCTGTGACGTCATCTGCATCCAAGCTAAGGCCTGCCTTAGCCTGGCATTGTCTCATAGCATGTAGGTGTTAGTGTTGTACGGCTCAATTTATGGATGGCACTTATGAGGATATTGATGAAACAATGTTTATATTTAGATCATAACCTATCTAATATTACAGAATTATTCAGGGTTCACAAAACACGGTCCCCCGCTCGCCCCAGGCGACCAGAATTTGGTAAGGACTAGTAGATCCTACCTGGCCACTCATCTTGTGGGCGAGTGGAAGTTTTTGGGGAATATAGACCCTTTTTACCTACTCTAAATTCCTGCCGAAATATTGCATTCATAAGGTTTGAAATTAATGCTCTGGTCATGCTTTTTTCTCAGAAAATTTTCAACCTATAAATAGCCACAAATACTTATCGACATATCAATTCCAGCTGAATTTTGGTCTAATTTCTTGTCATTTCTAACAACAAATACACCTACTACAGGTGTGTTTTGGGGTCGAAATAAGCCTTGAGTTGGTACTCTTATTGTGGACGAGTTTCCCAATTTCACTTGGGTTCAGACGCTGTTATTGTTAATGATGGAAAATGGATATACTATTGTATTGTGGGGACAGGTAAACGTTTCTAGAAGTAAAATGAATAATTTTAAATGAAATATTGTTAGACAGGAGGTGATGTACTTTTGGTTCGACCATATACAGCAAGTATATTCAGGCCAAGCTGCAAATTGGAAGATTTTTTGTAGGATTTTTCGAAAATTTCGAAACTTTTTTGGGCTATTTCTGGTCATTTCCCAGATATGGGAAAACAGATTCCCTCTGCCAAAAGCCTACTCTTAGATTGGGTCATATCTGGAAATGGGAGGCAGGAGATTCCATGTGCCAAATGTGACTTCTGCTAAAGAAAATTGTACTTTTGATTTGACCAATATGAAACTTTGTAAAAGCATCTTTTAATTTGCCCTGTGTAGGCCTATTCATTTCATTTATTTCTTAATTTTTGACGAGATAAAGGTAACGTTTGTCTATAATATTTAACATGAATAAATAGATTCTCTAATCTTTGGTTACTATCAATTATGAGGTAATTTAAATGCTATTCGATACATTAGTCAGCCCCCTGTCCCTGCCTCTCTACCTTGCAACAAAAGATGCTGAAAAATGCCGAGGATACTGTAAGGACTACCAGATTTCTATAAGGACTAGTGGTTTTATACTCTACTAGTCCTTTGGGCGAGTGCTTGATGACCACGTTTCGTGAACCCTGTTATTTGAACAAGGTATAGGAAGCATTTGTGTGTACATGTTTTACCCAGAGGCTTAGCGCTGGGTTAGGCTAATTCTTGTGCCCTTGATAGAAGAAACATGATCTGAACAGGTTTCTATTAGATTTAGTTGTACCTTGTTTGTTTATAAGTACCGATTTTATATACCAAATGTTTAGCAGTAAGGCTCGTTCTACCAGAACAAAGTCGTTATAGATTAATATTCCTTTAAATACGTAAAACTCTCCCGTTCCCGTTCCGGAATATCACTCAAATGGGCCTGGACATTATTCCAGTCCAAAACTGTGGAGAACCTGTTAGTAAATTCATTCCAGTGCGGTACTTTTCAGAATAAGGAGTCGCTACGCAAAAGTGAGTCTACTGTAGACTGTAGAGGGCTCTGTGTAACAGACAGTTAATTAAGGTTGAGTTAATACAAATGAAATGATTGTACATGATCAATGCTGACATGACAACAATGCTGACAACTTGGTTCTCAATTTGGAAGTGCGATTGTTTTCATAAGGAGGAAGTCTATGCTATTTTCTATGAAAACACAGACACCGACTGAGTATATTAGTGGTATTATTTCAGTTATTCTGATTCGTTTGTTATGGATAGGTTACATGCATTAATTAAACCAAGGGAGCACTCGCTCACAACTTGTGTACATCACATGTACAACTGAAGCTCTTCTTGGCCTAGAATCAATAATTCTAAACATTTAGAATCACGTGTAATATCTCCGACAAATAAAGATGTTTGTTCTTATAAAAAAAAACAAAAAAAAAACTCATTCCTAATTAATACATGATTGATACCATATAATCCTTATTACAATATTCTAAATTTTGGTACTATTTTTTTCAGGTTTTTTTGATTAAGTTTTCAGAGTACGAAATTAACTTTTTTCTTTACCCACAAACATGGCGGGTGAAAGAGATTTATCCGTCCACATAGAAATTTACCACCCTGCAAATTACCCTAAATTAAAGAAGTTTAAATTATGAAATATAACAATGAGTAGCTTCAGTAAAATAGCTATGATTCGGCATGGATGACCCTCCCTGCATTGGACATAAATAGAACTAGTGTGTTTTTAGCTCTATGCTCACACCTACCAGTCTCGCAGGGACATGGATGACGTCACAGGTCGTTTGACCCGTCCAAGATGGCTACTCACCCTTGCCCTCTATCTCTATTTCCTGGGTATGATCATAAACTGCCTCCCTCTCAGCTCTCCCGCCCTTGATATAACCATATTAAATGTGTTGATAAGGGCGTAAAGCAACCAATCTCACTCACTCTGTAACATCAAAGACTCCCTCAAAGGAGCTAGGGACATGATTAGAAAGATCAAAGGAATGGTCCATCTGTGGGAGTGAACCACCTCAAACAGAGCAATGACCTGCACACTGACATACCAATCATTGTTGCTGAGCTGGCCAGGGCCTTTGAGGTTGTTTCTTCTTATGCCAGCTGTTCCCACGACTTCCTTAAAATCAGAGAAAAACAGGAGAAATGCCAGCTCAATTTCCAAACTGATAACACTAAATGCTACAACAGACCTTCAACTCAAAAGAATTAGACCACTCTTTGATGAGGTCTCACAATTCAGCTGTTGGACCTTACAGAATCCACTATGAATTCCTAAAGCACTTGCCTGAGGGGGGTCTCACACTCCTCCAGATCTTCAATCAAATCTGGGGTACTGGTAACATTCCACAGCAATGGAAGGAAGCAACTATCATACCAGTCCCGAAACCAGGCAAAGATCATAGTGATCCATCAAATAACAGGCCCGTTGCCTTGACAAGTTGCCTTTGTAAAACCATGGAGAGGATGATAAATGACCGTCTCGTCTGGCTACTGTCTGAAAACCTCATTTCAGACTTCCAATGTGGCTTCAGACGTAGCAGGAGCAGCCTTGACCACCTCACCGGGCTTGAAGAAATGGTGAGAAACTCCTTCATCAAGAAGGAACATGTGGTCACCATCTTCTTTGATCTAGAGAGGGCGTACAACACCACTTGGAAGCATGGCATCACGAAAGACCTGCACAATATGGGATTAAGGGGTCGTTTACCCAACTTCATCAGGAATTTCATGTCCAACAGGTGCTTCAGAGTCCCAAGTGGGAGCAACCTTCTCTGACTACCACCCTCAGGAGATGAGAGTTCCCCAAGGTAGCATACTCTCAGTTACCCTGTTTAACATCAGGATGAACAGCATTGTCAATTCCATACCCAGGAACATTACATACAGTTTGTTTGTTGACGACCTGTTAGTGTGCTATAAAGGCAAGGAGGTAGGGACATGATTAGAAAGATCAAAGGAATGGGTGCATCTGTGGGAGTGAACCACCTCAAACAGGGCAATGACCTGCACACTGACATACCAATCATTGTTGCTTAGCTGGGAAAAGGGAAAAAGGGGATACCTCCCCTCTCAAATATCTCAAAATGATCACAATTGAGAGACAACTCCAACTAGCCCTCAATCAGGTACAGAAGTGGGCATCAGCCAATGGTTTCCGGTTTTCTAAATCTTAAGCTGGGACTTCAATATGCAACCAAAATACAGAGCAGCAGACAAAACCCTGTACATAGTGCTATCTTTGGTGAAGACAACAGAGATCTATTTGATGTCAGACCGACCTACATCAAACCATTTGGTCTGGGGTTGAGAATGAGTATTAGAAGACTTGATGCAGATCTCAATATGTTGTCCCCAGTGACTGCTCCCAGCATCCCACCTTGGCTCAGGAAAAACCCAACATCATCTTTGACCTGACTGCAAGGGAAAAGGGGGATACCTCCCCTCTCACATATCTCAAAATGTTTCACGAGGTAAGATCCTGGTATTTTGACCATGTGGTTTTTACACTGATGGCTCCCAAGAGGGCAGGAGGGTATCTTCTGCTGTGTTTGGTCATACAGCCAGACAAAGCAACAGGCTTCCCTACCACTGCTCTATCTTCACTGCGGAAGCCAAAGCCATTCTGATGGCTCTTGAGTGTATTGCTGATGCAGATGACAAAGCAAGCATCATCTTCAGTGATTCCAAATCTGTCCTGCAGTCCCTTTCGCATCTAAAAACTGACCATCCTACAGTGATGGTCCATTCATGACAAATTGAACTCCCTGACAGATGCTGATTATGATATCCAGTTCTGCTGGGTTCCTGGTCATGTCAACATACCAGGGAATGAATTTGGTGACAGCTGCTAAACAAGCCCTGAATCAAGAAATCACTAAATGTCCATTCCCTTCATCTAACTTGAGGCCTCTCATTAAAACACATACCCAGTCCATTTGGCAAACCAAATGGGACCAATGCATTGGCAACAAACTACATGAGATACAACTAGTGATTACAGAGCATATTAAGGCTTCCTTTAACACCAGGAAGAGAACAGGTTGTGTTCTCTTGTTGTCTTATTGGACACACCAAACTGACCCATGTCCATCTGGTGAATCGAGAACCACAACCTGAATGTATTGCTTGCCAAACTCCACTCACTGTCGCGCATCTTCTACTGGAATGTGCAGACTTTCATGATGCCCGTATCAAATATATCAATGCTCCTGACCTCAAAACACTATTTAATGCTGTCAATGGTGACAATCTCATCAAATATCTAAGAACTGCTGGTCTGTTCTCTTTGTTATAGTGTCTTTCATTCAAAACCAAACTTTCTGTTATTATCGTTATTTCTGATTTTATTTTTCATTTTATCTACAGCTGGACTGTAAACTAAATCATTTTACTCATCTCATCTGATTCACTAACCCCTCACTGCCATGAATATGACTCCACTTGGATGTCCTCATGGCATTAAGCATCACTCACTCTCACTCTAAGTTTTTCATTAAACCATTCTTTGTTAAACTTGTCCTGCCTATTCTACAGTAGAAAATGTTTGATACTGGAGTCAAAGGTGTGAAATCATTATTGGGCCAGATTTATGACTTTGCCGTCAATCAGCTGTCATGCTGCTTCAGCCACTCCCTCTGACTGCGTGCCTCAGTGGGAGTCTCAATGCCCTTACTAGTAACCATGCTTCATCTTTCCAGGAGCATAGTTATATGATTTATTATACCTTTGGTGGAGTTGGTATGATACGCCCATAGGCTTAAGCACTGAGCGTCATATCAAAGAGAGCGGGTAATACGGCTGCCGTATTACCCACTCCCCGCCGTATTACCCGCACCTAATGAACAAAATAGTCCCGATCGTATTTTTTTATATTTCTTATTTAAATAATTATATATATATATATAAGAATTTTTATTCAGTAATCAAATAATCATACATAAATGGGATGATTCCTTCTACAATGTAGTTATACAATGTAGTTATTCCAGGGCACCCTAGAAAATAATTGGTAAAACTTATAAGAAAATACAGTAGTTAATACAATATTTGATACAATACAGGGTTTCGTCATCAAAATTTACTAAATCTAAAAGATGACATGGTGAGAAGTTACTGGTAATGATTTTAGTATTAAAATTAGTTTTGGTTCACATAGCCAACGTGGAGATTTCTAGATTTCAATGACCTAACAATTATTAATAACAATAATAGGCTACGATTTAGTTCTTCAAGATTCACATTATTACAACACTATGACATTACATTTGTGCTTCTCATTGGCCCTCCCTGAACTGGAAGTGGCCTTATCCATATTACTTATAGTTTTATCAATGTGATTCGATGGATTACCGACCTGGACTGGAAGGTAGATTTGTGTCACCCTGTACTGGGAACATAATTCCTTCTGCACAAAAAATACACATAATATGAATCGACCGTAGATCAAGGAAAATAAACCAGTCACTTATTTTCTCAATTTAGTTTATGTTATAATCGATCATAGGTGATGGTAGAAACTAACCACCGCCGAAGGCGCTTGTGAGAGCAGGCAACTGTCAATAAAATGATCGGTAGACCTGTGCAGTGCAGGAAAATCGCTCACGGTTTCGAATCAATTTGTTGCCTTTTCGCAGCTTTAAATCTTTTAAAAACTCAACTAATGCTTTGGTAACAGGTAGACTTCGATAATTATGAAAGTATTTTAGTTCATCTCCTTTATTTGATCAGAATATTTCATGACCACTCCCGATGACAGCTTCAATACCGTAAGGGAGGCGTACTGTCAGCAGCCACACTTATGACAGTCATTACTAGGCAGTCATAGGCGCTTCGAATCAATTTCAGTCCTTTTCTCACCTTTATATCTTATTAAAACCAATGGTTTGACAACAGGCAGGCTTCGGCAAACATGAAAGAATTTGAGTTTATTTCCTTTATTTGATCAGAATTTTTCGTGACACCTTCAGTACCGTAACTAAGCACACCGATCTAGATCATATAGTTCTGTGCTGATAGTGACAGACTCGAGTTGGTGAAAAACGCCAAGTTCGTGAAAAGTACACAAATTTGAATATCAAACTGAACGACATTTATCTTATTAA
This sequence comes from Sthenelais limicola, assembly GCA_942159475.1. NCBI lineage: Eukaryota > Metazoa > Annelida > Polychaeta > Phyllodocida > Sigalionidae > Sthenelais > Sthenelais limicola. The sequence goes on along the minus strand of OW804096.1, from coordinate 104,854,864 downwards.
GTATTTTAAAAAGTATTCATGTCTTAACAATCGTAATTAACCGAAAATTAAGCGAAAATACGATTCAAAATAGAACTACATTCTGCAGGACTTGTCACAACCCGGCATTGAGCGCATTGATATGTACCAATAGCAAAGACCCGGAACCATATACAAGGTGGGAGGGGCAACGTAAGTGGACGTTTTGCCATCGATTTTCATCGAATTCTGACCATTTTCCAGCTAAAATGTCGGGAAATGTATTGTACCAACCTCTATTAAGGTGATAATAAATGCAAAAGTGCATTCGGGCTTGGGCTACTCAATTTCGTTCATTGCTACGCTCATTCACTGAAATCTCTACGCCCGCGGGAAATGGGACGACAGATCGTCCCTCATGCACTTTTGCCTATATATCACCCGAAATAGACAAACACTGATATCAGAGAAGTATTAATGTTTACTTAAGGTGTGCATTGAATTTGGAACTCTTGATTAACCATATAAAAACCAGTGAGGTGGGGGCAGGCTTGAGTGGAGGGGGCAGAGAGAAGCACACGCCCTTCACACAGCGACCACACACACCTATCACTCAGTGACCAGCCGGGGTGAGTGAGAACCTCAGCATGCATGAGCAGAGGCTCTCTCATACTGGGTCAGTGATCCTAGTAAATTTGCCTTATGCCTTAGTCTCTTACTTATTTTCTTCTCTGTGCTATTTAAGATGAGTTCTTCAAATATTGTGTGTAGGTATGCATGGTTGTATCAAAGATACTCTACTTGGTAGGAATGGGTCCATAATGTGTGTAAATGTAGATCTAAAAATCTGTTAATATGCATATGAGCAATTCCACCAAATGGTTGTCATTTGGCCATAAGGGCTGAAAATTCTTGATACTCTACTTGTGTGAATGTATGTATGTACCTGCATGTATGCATGGTCGCAAGTCTACAGATAGTGGCAGGACACTGACCACCATGGTGGTGGTCGTCAGTGTCCGTGGCTCTCTGGCGTCTATTAATTATGTAAGACTAGAGGCAGGGGGCGTCGGACGTACTTTCAAACGCTCCGCTATATTCTACCGTTTTCTCCGGATATCCCCAGGCGATTTCATCCATTTTCACCACATCGTCATGATCATATACCCGGGAGTCTGGTGTAGGGGTTGGACTGTCGATAGGGACAATATTCTAGGCAGGAAAGTCTATTTTCTTCTGAATTTTGTGTGTATAACTGATTTATCGCTCATGTCAGAAATGGATCAGGGCGAACAAGACCGAGACTTGTTTGCACACCCCAGTAAGGAGGCAACCGACAAAGCAAAGCTCCGCCTAAGAGGATTACCTCCTAATCTGGTCCCGATGCACAAAATCCATTCGAGCGAGGAAATGAAACTCAAGGAACAGTGTACAATAGAGGAGTTGCGACGTTCATTAGAATTTACGCAACTAAATCAGGCCGAATATATACAGAAAGTCAACGATATTGTAGAGGTAGACAGAGTAAGATATGAACAATTCAGAGTTATGGAAAGAGAATTGCTCGCTGTAAAAAGGCACAACATAAAAATGGAAAACTTGCTCTTGGAATCGGAGATAGAAAATAGGAAATGCAATCTTATATTCTGTGGTGTGCTCGAGTCAGAATATGAGGATACCAAGGCCGTAGCTATTGAGATTCTAAGACATATCGACACAAGAGCCTCAGAAGTAGAAGTGTTATCAGCTCGAAGGTTAGATACAAGGCAAATGGGGGCGAAACAAATTAGAGTGAGATTCTGCGGCGAGCAGGCCAGAAATTACTTTTTCAGTAGAAGGGCCACCCTAAGCAAGTCAGACCGATACTATAACAAATTAGAGTGAGATTCTGCGGCGAGCAGGCCAGAAATTACTTTTTGAGTAGAAGGGCCACCCTAAGCAAGTCAGACCGATACTATAGGGTCTACCTCAACTCTGATCTACCTCAGCCAATTCTGGATAGGAAGGAGATGCTATCTACCGTTCAGACACACCTGAGAAGCAAGGGCATTAACAACTGCCCAATATTCAGAGACCGCATTAGGGTGCAGGGTTCCAACTATAGGTACGATGAGTTGGAAAACTTAAAAGAAGGCCACAAAATATCAAATGCCAAAACCAAGACCATCAACGGGAGGATATACTTCCACTCCTCCCATAGCTGGCTGTCGAATTTCTTCCCTTCCGACTTAGAGATAAATGGTCTATTATTCCATTCAGTCGAGCAGGCGTATCAATACGCCCGCTTCAACGCATGCAAAAGACCAGACCTCGCCAAACAAGTCTACGACTGCTCCGACGCAAGGGAGGCTAAACGACTATCTCACCAGACATCATCACCACCCGAATCGGACAAAGAGAAACCCAATGTTATGAAGATATTGATTGAGGCCAAATTTGACCAAAATCCTCATCTGAAGGATAAGCTAATTGCCACAGGAGACCTACCATTATACGAAGCAACCAAATGCCCCTTCTGGGCGTGCGGGAGTTCTCTAAACTCCAAAGAAGTCGCAGAAGGGAAACACTTTGGAGGAAACATGGTAGGCAAATACTTGCTGACTACAGGAAATTTCTCACAGAAGGAGCCTTGTATACCCCTGCAGATTAAGAGCTTGTTGATGCGGAAGGCAAAACCATCCCCCCCCTCTGCTAGTTTCTCCCCCCATAGAAAAGAAAGAATAGTCGTGGAACCCACACCTGAAGATGCATCCTCCGATATTGACCAATGCCCTCATGTTGAAAATGGAATTCACCCAATAGCTGAGGACTCAGAATCCATATCACATGATGGAAACAAAAACACTGGCCAACGGAGGAAATCAAGAAGTACCCAAAGGGGCGGAGGGAGAGGCAATGGTAGAGGTGGTGGTCGTGGAGGCCAAAACAACCAGCAAAATCTCTCAAGACAAGAAAAAGCGCCATAGGAGCGGGGATGACTATTTCAACCCCGCTAAAAGGGCAAATAGTCCTATGAATCCCCTTCAGAGCTATATCGAACGTGCTATACGCGACGCGACCTAAAAACTTGAGGAAACCCCTACCTAAAATCAGTTTTCCGATCATATCTTTTTTTAATAATCAACCTAGCACGATGACTGACATTTCATTTTAAAGAGATTAAAAAATGCTATTCGCTGATGCCGATCTCTCCGATCAACTCCCGATATTAGTTTTTGAAAAAATGCAATGAAAATCGTAAAAAGCTTACAAGTTTTTACTTTTTGCCGGTTCTGCTACCTCTCCCGCAGCTTTAAGTCAAGTTTAAATGTTAGTTTAGAAGCAAACTTGCCTTTATTGGGTCCCGATTAAAGTATAAACAAAGTTAGAAATGTCTGCTCGTCATCCATAACTGATGGGGAATATTGTCTGTGTGTCTTTCCTGTGACATCATCTGAAGAAAGAGGTCAAGCTCATTTGCATATTGTGGCTTCCCACTTCCCGCCAACGATTACGGTATGACGTCTGACATGACATCAGTGTAATTCATGTTTGGAGCGTAGGCCTAGAGTGCACTTGCGCTATATTTAGCGTGTCATGATTAAGACTTAATTATGTGATAAGATATGAATAACTAGGGAGAACATGCATCCATATTTCTATTTGTAGATCACCGAAATATGTTCCAGCATCTGGTCGATCTAGTTGTGAATAGCTCTTGCTGGTAAAACAAGTGGAATCATGCTTTTGTTGGGTTTACATATTTTTAGTAAAAACAACACTTGGGCAGACTTGAATGCTTTAAACTAGATAAAACATTTAATACATTAACATTCTGTTAGGCTGATGTGGTTACCATTACTAAGAGGGAAACGTAATTCAATCATAAATTATGTTTTAAAAATATAATAAATATCAGCTGATCGATTGGTTTGACCTATTACAGGATCAACGAGTCTTGTATGGCCATGTCAGCAGTAGGCAGAGATGCCAACTTTTTTAATAAGACTTGCGGGACACTATCCTAGCCCATTAGGCATGGGGTGTGGGACCATGGGTCACATTTTTCATATTATTATTGCAAATGAATGATATAAACCCTGACGGACCCCCCCCCCCCCCCCCCCCCCCCCCACACACACACACACACTTGGCCACCTCTAAGCCTAAGGGAAATCTCCATGTATAAGCCAGAGTAGATTGAATAACCACCTCTGTCCACTACAGAGGTGGTTTTCCTTGCTCTCAGGTGCATTTTAAGCATTTTTCTTTTTTTTGTGGGGGGGGGGGGGGGGGGGGGGGATATCGTCTATAGTTGGTAACCTGATAGTTTCATAGCGGTGATATTTCTTTGATAGGTATGTGTAGAAAACCGAATTCCAGTAACCTCTCGAAATCTGTCACCTCCTCATTAAAACAACAGCTGGGTTAGGATGGAGCCTTAGAGGAACTCAGATTTGGGGGACAGCTCCCCTTGTCTTATCATCACCCTCTCTGCCACGGCCCTGATGGTGATCATGCACCACATGGCAGGCCTCATTACCTAAAGGAGTGATCCTATAGCTGGTCCTTCCTCCCGTCAGTTAAGAACTATAGATGACAATATCCGGTACACTTCTAACTTTGATTTGCATTAAAACATAGGAAGAAATAAAAAAAAAAAAAAAATTATGAATACGTCATTGGGATATAAAATGTTGACTTTCGTTAAAACGTTAAAAAGCTTTAAAAACCCGACCCAACAGGAGGAAATATTGTATCATATTATATACCATATGAATCAACATCATACAAATGATAGAATTAGATGTCAGATGTCCTTATTTTATAGTTGCGTTGAAACATAATGTAAGGCCTCTAGTGCAATAATGTATTGTAGTGTCTTCGTTTAAAGTATTTAGTGGATTTTGTATCGGGTAGAATACATTATTTTCCCTCAAAATAATCCATCTCAGGCTCCTGATTTTCTTTTGTAAAATATTTTGTTTATTCGATCAAATGCAGCTATTTTTTTAAGTGTATGAATGATACTATCTGGAACATATTATAGTAGACTAGATGGTAAAGCTGGTGGTAATGTAGTCAGGAAATTATTATTCATCTATCTTAGGTTGTGTATAGCTGATATTGAATATAATTAGGCCTATATGAAGAACAAGTCCAGTCCAGTTTAGACTCAGATAAGTTCTTTATTTGTTGATATTCACACATCGTTCCTATGATTTACTGCATCATGTCATTAATAAGACACATATTCTCATTATACAATTAGATATTAACCAATATGAATCCTAAATTAACCAATATGGTAAGAATTAATCCAATAAGATGTAATATGACATGATACATATATTACTGATTTCGAAATGGCTATGTGATATTCTCTACTATTCTGATATATCATAGAAAAACCATCAACAAAACATGCATTTGTTTTAATTTATGTGATATGATTGATAATAAAGTCAGAATTAAATTAGAGGGGGTAGGGTAAACTACCTTTCATAATGGCATTATTTACCGAATCCATTCAAGCTTGTTAATACAAATGCTTAGGAATCTAATCATAGTTCTGTAGATCCCTGCAGAGCAGGAGCAACTGATAAACTTATTACTAATATTGGTCTGGAAATATATCATATAACTTGAAGTATCGAATATAGATAGAGTTATGCAGAATAGCTGGTTTATTCAATATGTATAGCAATATCAAAGTTGTGGTACACACAGTGTTTAACAGAGAATAGATTTCACAGATTTCCAGTTGTAGATTCCCAGGTGTAGATTTCAGTCAGTTCTCTTCAGTAGATGGTAATGGTACGAGTTGTAGATAGTACTGACTGACTGGGGGGGGGGGGGGGCACCTTTTATACTATATAATAGGTCGATGACTGGATTACATATATTTGTATAGAGAATGTTCGACACCGGAGGTATAATAAATGCTGGCATGGTTCGGAACTCGTTAGAGTTCCCTATAAAATAATTCCTTCTAAAACGTTATTTACAGAAGTCTGTAAAGCTTCTCTATGTGTAATAGCTCAAGCTTATTTCACAATATAGGTGTGTAATACCTTACAATAAGATCGAGATATCGATGGGTTGTCATTCAAGGGTGGGAAGACTTTTCTTTAAAAGTTATATTGTCGTTGAGAACAGTTTGTTTAATACTTATGGAATCTATAACAATGGAAATACTATGGAAATTTTGATGTAGCCGCAAAGGGATCAAATTATATAATCAAGTCATCCTAACTCTACTGCTTAGGGGAAAATAAGGTTTTGATTTACAGATTAAGGACTCCTATATAAATTAATAATGTCTAGGAGTATACCTAGAGGACAAATATTTCCTCAGTCAAAGCAACACAATTTCCAAGTCTGATCAAATCTAAAGCAACTTTGACGAATAAACTGATGTTAGTTACATTGCTATAATGTCAAATATGACAACTGGTTGATCACCTTGTCACATTGAATCATATTAGACAGTTGAATGAAGGTCGGACAAATTGAATATATCAACAATTAAGAAATGTAAACATCAAACTTTTATCTCCTATTTTGTATAATTTTAGGTCGTCGTGGAAGAGCTACTGTGTAGAACTGTCTGCCCCATTTATAAATTGTAAATTGGTAAATGCATATGACAACACCATGTAACTCCATATGAAGACATAAATAAAAATTCCATAATAGTGTAATAATAATGATATAAATCATTGCATCGATCAGTTCAAACCATTGCACCAGACTATTCAAACAATGTACACATCCACCAATGTATTCAAACAATACATAAATAAGTAATACAAGCACATGCTTCGTGAATTATTAGGATAATACAACATTGAAATATAACTAGGGTAATAAAACACATTAAATCCATAGGGGACATAAATATTTGCACCTATACAAGCAATTTCATTTCATTTCAATGAACTTTCCAAGAATACCCTTTAGAACCGTTTCATGAGAATCAACCATATCTATTATTTCTTTCAACAACAACAACCACCCCTTGCTAACTCAACTATCAATACCCTTGATATGAGGGCCATAAAACAGACCATGAAAAAACATAAATTGTTCAAAACACCCTCTAAATGGAGACCTCCCCCGGGACCCACCCCTCTTGAATCATACATAGTGATAAACGAGACGGAGCTCAATAGGGTACACCCACGGGCCCCCAGGGTACAAAACCTCAGTAGAGCCCAGAAAAACGCCTTAAAAAACCTTTCTCAAAACAACGAGATCGTAATCAAATGCGCAGATAAGGGAGGGGCCATGGTAGTCTGGGGCAAGGAACAATACATCACAGAAGGCCTGAGACAACTGTCAGATATAAAGTTTTATCAAGAACAACAGGCGGACTTGACCAATTCCCACCGATCTCTGATCAACCGCATCATCAACGACCTCAACAGCAATGGCGAAATAGACGATGAGACGGCAGGCCTTCTTCAAACTGAGACAAGTAGAACTCCCGAGTTCTACCTGCTACCCAAAGTACACAAGAATCAGACCCCCTGCCCCGGGAGACAAATCGTCTCCGGGAATGGAGGACCAACTGAAAAAATCTCTGTCCCAAGGATAAAATCATTCATCAAGGACACCATGCATTTTGTCAATGTCGTCTCAAAAATAACTGACACGACGGACGGCACAATCCTGGCATCCCTTGACGTTTCTTCCCTTTACACAAACATACCTAACTTTGAAGGGAAGAAGGCGGTTGCTGAGTTTCTCCGAAGAGTCCGGCCCCAAGGGGACGCATTCCCAGGAACACTCAAAAATCGCAGCATAATACTTCTGCTAGGTTTAGTACTGGAGAAGAACAACTTTGATTTCCATGGCAAACACTACCTACAAGTAGGCAGTACTGCCATGGGCACCAGAGTTGCTCCCACGCTAGCAAATATCTTCATGGACTATTTCGAAGAGAAATTTGTATATACGTACCGACTCCAACCACGGGTATGGGGCAGGTATATAGACGATATTTTCCTGGTGTGGGACCATGGACCGGAGGAACTACACGAGTTCACAGACTACCTCAATAGTGTCCACCCAACTATCAAATTCACAGTAGAGACAAGTACGTCCCATGTCAGCTTTCTAGACACTCTAGTCAAGAAGGACTCGGCTACTGGACGACTTTATACAGACCTCTACTGTAAACCCACGGACGTTAATAACTTCTTACACTATACATCCGCACACTGGAGATCCTGCAAAGACAGTCTCCCGTATAGTCAGTTTATACGCATCCGTCGCATTTGCTCTCGCGTCGAGGACTTCTGGTCCCACTGCTTAGACAAGGCAGAACACTTCATCCGCCGGGGCTTCCCCGAGGATGTCCTGATAAGGGCCTTCACCCAGGCCTTGCTCCGGGATCGGGACACGTTGCTCTCTCCAAGACCCAAGACCAGCGATGGCAAACTGGTGGCAATCACCAGGTTTCATCCATCTGAGAAGGTCTTCATCAAGAGTGTCCGTGGCAACATGGACATCCTGGGTCGCTCCTCCGCCACAAAGCACCTATACGACAAGGGACTTGTGGTCGCGTATCGGAGACCGCCTAATCTAGCTGAATCTCTGATCCGCGCAAAACTCACTGGGGCATCAGCAGGTGTCGCACCAGTACCAGATCCAACATCAGTATGCAACACTGAGTGCCGTACCCGCAATTGTCAATATTGCCACAAACTTGACAAGAGCGGCAGGATCAAATCCTTTGTTACAAAAAGATCTTACACATCCTGTCGAAATGTGACCTGTAAGAGTAACAACCTTATCTATTGCATAACCTGCAAGACCTGCGGACAACAATATGTCGGACAGACCAAAAATACATTGCACGAGCGTATTTATAAACATAAGTACCTCATGGACGACTTGAACCGGGGTGACGACCGCAAAACCAGTACCGCACTCCACTTCAACCAACCCCTACATAAGGGGTGGTCAGATGTGTCCCTACACATCTTACAATTCGTCCCCTGCGACCCGAACAAACCAGATTCGAGGATCCTACGGGATCGACTGGAGAATCGTTGGATACATCAGTTGAAAACGTGCTCCCCCATGGGCCTCAATGTCTTGGACACCTTCAACTAACGTTGCTACACACTTCAGAATCCGATCCTTCCGTTTGGCCCACTAGCCACGTAATAATTTTTTATCACACAACTGGGCCATTCGGAGGGAGAGGATCTGTATGTACGTAGGGTGGGATGGATCTCTCCACCCCGCCATGATGTCCCTATGTCAGACAAACATCTGACTAGTCACCCACCCCAGTGCTGGCCAATGTTTCCTCCCAAAAACATGGTCACGTCTGGAGACCATTTGGGGCCCTTGGACCCATATTTATAACTATTTCAGTACTTGGGGCAAGTACTCAGTCTTTTTGCCTGATGAGGGTCACCATACCCGAAACCATGCTGTGCCAAACACTATAAAAAATAGTGGAAGTGTTGTTTTTCCACTTACCCCCTGTTTTGGGGACAGCCTACATGTTTACATAAGTAATACATGTATTCTGTACCCAAGTACTGGGAAAAACAACAATCCTAACCATAAACCACCTCTTGGTCAGTTGTTAGGATGGACAACAGTCAGTTGTCAACAAGTGCACCCTCATAGATACATCTCCATGTATCCAAGAGGTATCTAAGTTGGATGGGATCCAGCGTGACGTCATGTTGGAGTGACGTCATTAGCATGGTAGCAACGACTTGAGGAGGAGTGCTGTTTTTGCTCGTTTAATATATCTATTATTTCTGTCTGATCATAAACTGCCTCCCTCATAAGGGCGTAAAGCAACCAATCTCACTCACTCACTTCTAAGTTAAACAGCAGCTATTAGCCCCAGTACTGTTGTTTCAGGCTGCATCAGTAAATGGCCTGGGAAGTCGGTATGTGATGTAGAAATTCTATCAGTACATTATGACAACCTTTTATGTTTGGGATCTATTCCAATATTATTGTATATGCTTTATAAAATGTAGAACAATGTAATTTTGCCGAAAAAAATCATATTTGTAGTGCATTGTATTTGTATTGCAATCATTATCACTACGCTCCTACACGCAGTAGGAACATGAAGGGGAGAAGTTTGTGCGAGAGAAATAGCTCACATTTCCGAATTAATTTCAGTCACTTTCACCGCTCTAAATCTGAATAAAGTTATGCTTTGATAAAAGGCAGACTTAGATAAAGATGAAAGAATTTTAGCTGATGCATTCATTTGACAGGTATATTACATCTCCACATGCGTTAAAAGTTACAATAATTTCGGACTTCAGACCATTTTGTTGTTTATATCTCCAAGAGAACCATGCTTATAGAGAAAGCTTTGGAGCTATTTTAAATAAATTGCACCAATTTGTATCGTTTTTTGACACTACAAGATGGCCTATAACAGCACTTCAGAACGGCTGTTGAATATGGCTGTTGAATGTTGTAGGCTAGGGTTTCTTAGTGCCGCTATAAGGAGAGAAAGGCCTGCGACGCCAAGATCACTTACAAGTGTAAGTCCCACTCAAGCAGCTGTCTTGCTTATTAGTTAATTTCAACCCATTCAATCACATATTTAGGTTGGTGTTACACTAATAAAGAGGCTGCCGTCGCAAACCTCAACTCACTATAGGGTAGGAAAGGTCCTGTGACGACATCCTCTGTTTGTAATTTTTCTATGTGACTCACACTAGGCCTAATAAGCATTTCTTTCCAAATATATTGCATCAATATGATTATGTATTTCACATTTAGATTTATTAGTTTAATTCAATTCATTATATTAATGCACTCAATTCATAATATGAATGCTAGAGGATGTCTATGTGTACTGTAAACATTTCAATTTACTACCCCCGTCGCACACCTTCCCTCCCTATAGGGTAGGGAAGGTCCTGCAACGACACCCTCTATTAGTTAGGTCAGTTTAGGGTAGCAATAACTGTAGACGTGCTATAACTTTCCCAATTGGATATCATTACAGATCTCATATTTTTGTTGGTGTTTCACTAATAAGGAGGTTGCTGTCGCAGAAGGGTATAAAGGAGACGGATATAAGGTTTATGCACCCTGGGGCAATGTATAAGGGCAGGGCGTCGGGGGATCGGTGAATGACATCAAAATGTAAGCAAACTTTTCTGGGCCATGTTATTGTGTTGTTCAGTGACTTTCTGCTCCTGTCAGTCGAACTCAACCTGTTTTCCAGCAAACTAACATGCTAAACTCCACGATTTCTCTGTGAATCTATTGAGTTCTCCCTCAGCCTTCTCACAAACATGAATTAAATAAGTTGCGGCCGTCTTCGACTGTACATGGACCACGCCATTGTGGTACAGTCACATGGGTCAAAGCGGGGCCCCTGATTGGCTGAGAGACGGGAGGCCATGGTGTTGCATGTAATATGCTCGGGAAAGATATTCCCGATTTGATTTGCTGTTTTCTCATAGTTGTCCACACTTTTGGAAAGGAAAATTCGGTTTAAAATGAAATAATCACAATTTAGAATGCTTAAGATTATAGTTCCTTGTTGGGTGCAACGAAACTGAACGATAAACGACCCCTGCTTACGGCCTATATATGATTCATTAATCTGAAAATGTGCATTTTGTACATCAAATGACAAAATATAGGTGAAAATAGACATTTTTTTAAACCTGAAATAAATTAGATGAAAACGTAGGCACTCAAAATTATGAATAAATGTCAGAATTTCTACTGCATGAAAAGGATCTGACCATTTACAAAGCGGTTTTAGTTCGAAAGTGGCAAAAGTATGTAAAATATTTTTTTAAATTGCAATTTTTTGCCTTAAAAACATGGCTAAAATCACTGGGTGCCTACGTCGAGGTAGTAAACTATGTGAAAATATATAAGAAATAACCTCATAATTTGGGTAACTATGACACACATATAAAGCCAATAATATTCATGAAAGAAAAAAATCAAACTTGTGTTGCAGACCCTTTAAGTTTTCATGGTAGGCTAATTCTCTTGAAAAGAAACCAATTTGGCTAAATGTGCCTACGTCAGGGCACAATTTATTTAATTATTCTTTTACTATTCATCTTTCAAGCTGCTTGTGTTTATTGAGCACTATGTAATATCAAAGACTTCAAATTCTGAGCAAATGAACAATATGTGTGGAAAATATTTGACCAAATGGTCAGAAAAACTTACCCCGACGTAGGCACCCCCCACCCGACGTAGGCACCCACCTTTATGTAGGCCCATGATGGCAGCAAGTAACCTCTATATATTTTATTTAGTCCTGATAAGATACATATGATTCTCAGTGTGATGACTGCAAGATGTATAGACAAATACCTAAATGTTTTCCAGTAGTTTTTGTGAATGATTGGGATTGGTGCCTACGTCGGGGATGGGGTGCCTACGTCGGGGGTGGGGTGCCTACGTCGGGGGATTTTGTTTTATGTTTTTCAAACCTCTACACAGTACAGACCCTCTCAAATCTCTCAAAATATGTCATCCAATATGTTGGGAAGAGTATAATGATTGAAGTCAATTCTTATCGGACTGTAATTCCCCACAGTTTTAGCTCAAATAAATCAACAAAGCTTACCCCGACATAGGCACCTAGGAAAAAATAAGTTTAAAATTCAAATTGATGCTGGGAGAGAAATATTCATCCAATCTAGTAGCGATTTTCAGGTTACATTCCCCAAATACCCTATTAATCAATGTACAAATATTTCCTAATTCTGAGAAGTTTGAAAAAATGACTTCTGAAATCACCCATTGCCCCCATTTCGTGAGAATTGACCATATATAAACAAAATTTCAAGGATAACAAACCCTTGACCCATGTCCTTTTACACTTATAATTAAGGTAGCAGATAGTTTGGAGTGAACTCCTCACAGGAGAAAGGTTACAAGTAATAAATGTATCAAGATACGTTACTAGAGTAATCAAACCTTACAATTAAGATGTTTCTTCTCAAAAATCTAAAAAGGTCAGACAACAATGGTTTCAGACATTTATTTGTATATCAAGGAGGACACACCAAGTGTATCCTACCTTTATCATACTTAATATAACTAAATAGTTGTGTCTACGGAGAGACACTCATCAACTCCGGGGTATTATGTCACACCCATTTTATGCTCACCTATTACCTCATTTGAGTTACGTAACATTACCAATACTAATTACCATAATTATTAATATTCATAAACTATTATATACCCATAACCATGTTCACATATGTTCCATATACATGTTATGTAATACAGGGCGACATGTTAGTTCACACCATGCTCGCCAGGTCAACAGGTCAGGCACGGCTATCATGTGACCTACCTGACACTCATTGGCTAATGAGTCCTGAATATATAATGTAACCATACTGCGGCCTGATTGGCCCACATTGTCATGTGACCTTAATGTAACCTTACCTGCTTTATACCTACTGAATAAAGGACCAGTTCTTAATGAACAGTTGTACTGACAACTTCTCTCACCTAATTACCTAATTCAAGAATCAGCCACCTTCGTTCCCTGAACTAGCTCTACCATCGATTCTGTATATCCAGAGTAATCACTGTATATCACACCTAGTCTACCAATAGAGGAACAGCTTTTCCTTGTCCTTATCAAGCTGCGTCAATATAAATGTAATTTTGAACTGAGCAGAATGTTCAAAGTGAGTGAAAGAACAGTGTACAATCTTTTTGTTACATGGGTCAGATTCATGTCTTTACAATGGAGAGAGGTGGACTTATGGCCTTCCAGGGATCTTGTGCGCTTTTATGCTCCCAGTGGGTTTAAAGCAAATTATCCGAGTACAACGGCAATTTTTGATGGGACAGAATTCCCCATTAAAGAGGCTAATGCCTCGAAGCCCAACAAGTCACATTTTCAACATACAAAAACAAAAATACTGCCAAAGTTCTTGTTGGTATTACACCTGGTGGAATGGTTTCCTATGCATTATCAGCCTATGGGGGAAGTACTAGTGACAGACATATCATAGAGCGGTCAGGTTTATTGAAGAGATTTGATCCTGGTGATTCAGTAATGGCTGACTAAGGCTTTGATGTTCAGGATCTTTTTGCCCCCTATGATGTTACAGTGAATATCCCAACATTTTTCAAAAAGAAAAACCGTATGAATGGAGAAACTGTCTTGAGGGACAGAAAAATAGCTAGTGAAAGAGTACATGTAGAGAGGGTTATAGGGCTTGCAAAAACATACAAAATTCTGAGCAGCCAACTTAATCATTCAGAAACTCTCTTGGCATCAGATGTTAGTTTCATATGCTTCATGATGGTAAATTTTCGACCTTGCATCATCCCCAGAGATGCTTAATAAAAGAAAATCAAATTAAAGAAAATCCAGTTCTTTGTATAGCCATCGTCAATTTTAAGTATGTATTTTATGTGTCAGTCAAAAGTGTATGAAACTGTTCGTTCATACATATACTTATACAGAAGGGCATCCTTAAAATGCATATGGAAAAATTCTGTCAGCTTTGAAGTAATCTCCTGAATGAATTTCTCATCTCTGTTTATTCGTATAATCACAGATCCTTTGTAGGTCCACACCATGAAGTCACACCATTTCCGCCTGGTGCATAAAAGTGTCCCCATCACCTGATATTAATAAGTTTTCCTGAGGGATAGGACGTCATTTTCTCCCTTCACAAGATATGGGACAGATGTTTCATCAGAAGTCTTGAACCTGCTGGTATAAGGGCGTTTACTCTCAATAGTCCCTTCATCATCTACCAATCCATCAGGGGAACAGCCCAAGAATGGCTTATCTGGGTGTACCATGATACCACTAGCTATAACCTTCGAATCAGTTTCCTTTTCATATGTATTTATAGCTTTTTCTTCGTACTTCTTGCCATGTACAAGAGGTGCAGAGATAATGTTTTTTCCAGGAATTGTGAAACCCCTTGCCAGTTTACTTTTATCCGTCCTATCTGTGACTGTGCATATTCAATGGTAGTTGGATTCCTTGTACGTTTTTCTAAAATCTGCTGCTCTTCGTCAGACATTGATGTAACTTTAAACACTTGAAGAAAATGATCTTCTGGTGTCTCTTGAAAGTAATCGTGGTCGTGGCAAAGTGCCAAAATATTCGCTGGAGCCATTCCATGTCGATTGGGGATATTTTTGCCACTTGAATTCCGCCACACTGAATCAAATAATTGATTGTATTTTTTATGTTCAAGCGGTATTTGGCGTGGTTCATAGCCAGGTAGATCACTTATTTTTTTCCTTTTTCGGAGAGCTAAGTTTTCAGTCTTGACAGGTGAACCATTGTATTTCTTTACCTGATGAAATGTTTGTAAAACCTGAGTGCATGTTTCTTGTGTGATTATTCCTTCTCTATGTTTCGTTAGTGCATACAAAACAAGGGCGGGCAACATGCTTGCAGTGTGCATTTGGGCCCATACCTGCCCCACATTCACACTGTGTTTCTGAAATTGCCTGGTGGACATCAAACTTTATGTCCACCCTATAAACAACCCTTTTCTTCATTTCTGCCGATACCCTGCCACATACCCAAGTCTCCTGACCTGAGTATGAATGTCTCATTGACAACAGAAACCTTTCGTCATACATTGTATGAATCTTCTTTTGTAGTTGTTGCCCAAAGAGATCCAAGTAGCCTCTCACTGTCAATTCACGAATGTCTGGAATCTGAAAAAAAAAAAATGAGTGAAATATATAAAATGTTGACTTCTTGAAATAGAACATTGACAATGTTATCATTCAATTTCATAGGAATCATTATTAATGAAGAGAGATCAATTCTTTGCAGTTTTTCTTTTTGAAGTAATGAAATAATGAGTTAAATCGTATATATTTAGTTGATCCTTGAATTCAGTTATTATTGATGTGAAACTTAATCTTAAATTGTGTTTATTATAAATTCTGGTTTTGCGGGGTTTCATAAAAATATCATTCTTGTGAAATTGGACTGTGAAAAAAAACCAGTCGTTATAAAAGTGGATTACTGGTATTATCTTCAACTAAAGTATTGGTTGTGCAAGTTACAAGAGATAAGATAAAATCGAAATAGTACAATAAGTATGTTACAGTTTTTATGTTCACCTCTGAATCTGTGTTGATATCCTGTGGATGGTTCAGGCAATTCCATGTTAAATACAGGCATGTCTTGGCTACCCTGTCCAAAGTTGGCATTTCTGTCATAAGATTCGAGCCTGTCATGAGGAAAGATACAGTCAATCAGACATAAACACATCAACCATACTGATGTATATATATATATATAGGCATAACATGTGGAGAGAAAGTGATAATACTGGGTTGAATGTCTTTGTTTACACTTGCCTTGACAAGAGGCGACAATAAACCGCCTGAAGGACGGGCGCAGCTGGCATATTTCGAATCATTCCGTCGCCCCGGGCCTTTAGAGTCAAGGCCCAAGATACACAACTGATCGACATCGTGTCGTTTTCCTATTAAACATACCGATAGCTGACAACCTTACCCAGAAATCGCAACGATATGATGTCCTCTGCATGTTTTGTCCGAAGAAATAATCAATCTAGGGTGTAAAATAGATTTTCGATATTTCTATACTAATCCTATGGGGATGCGTTGGCACGCTTGCGCCACCACGTTGGAGCCCTGTGCCAACTGCATGTGCACCCGTTCCCGGAAGTCATGTTGACGCTAATAAACGTAACCGGCATATAAAACCACAGTATATCTGCTAACTTTTAATTACTATTAGCGGAGGTGAAACTAACCAAACCAAACCAAACCAAACCAAACCGGCAAATGGGATATATTCGAAATGGATAGCTTGTTGACAACATGTATTGATAGGGCGGGTAGCGTAGACGTACACAGTACGTCTACGGTATTTAACACTAAATGGAATGGATATTGTGGGTAGGAGGGATAGAGAGAGCTAGGGTGGGGGTGGGGTGGAGAACAGGACGGCTGGGTGGAGGGGAGTGCATCATCTGTTTTTCTTTTATTTATTCTCATTCTCTTCTAACGTAACCATAGCCAATCCTACAAATCCATCTCGCAGCGGTTATACTCTGGACACGAGGTCAGCCTTGCGACCTGATACTTTAGCTCCCCTCTTCTTCAGCTGCTCCTTCAGTTGTTTTATAGTCATTTCTCCATAAGGATGGTCTCTCGGAACCCTTTGTCCTTTGTCCTTCACTTTAGGCATGTTTTCAGAAGTCAACACTCTCAGAAAATGGATACGAATGATCGGGAATTGTGCGATGAGAAGCTTGGAACTATAGCGTACTTGTGTATATGAACCCTGCTAACCTCTGACCTGGCCTCCTGGTGTTAATTTTGGTACTACACACCAAAGTCTGCCTGCCAAAGTTGCGCATGTTGAGTTGTTGCGTTTAATTCCCTTAGAGATTGAGCATCATTTTTTAAAAAATTGCCCTTCTTACATTTCTAGGCGATCTGACCCATATGATTTCCTATAATTTAATTACTAACACATGTATATATACTAATGTAGCGATTCGCAGAGTCTCGACAATGAATAAACAACTTAACGAAGCCAATTCCCCGTATCTCTGTTTATTCTCCAGTCCGTAAAACGGCAATCTATCCGGATTACCCGGCAAGGGTAGTGTATTACAATCCGGAGCACATAAAGGTGTCAGAACACATCAGGTAATATGATAAACACATACAATCAAATGACACATAATATAGGAATGACATGGAATATATAAACAGAGAAGATACTCTTGCAGGAGTATATAATAAGAATTGAGGTGTAGATAAGGGATAACAAAGCATTTAGATAAACTCTACTAGTAAATGCAGGGGATCAAACGCAGATCCCTCTGTGTTAAAGCAAAGGTACCAACCCTTTATGGATTGGCCCTAGAGGTATGTAGCGAAACTACTACAATACCCCCCCCTTATTTTTAGATTTTTAAAAACCCTTTTGAAAAATCGTCATAAGAACAACTAAGTACAAAGTACTACAAGGTTTTATACGGATAAATAAAAAGAGAATTCACAATGCGAACCTGGAAAATTAGAGTTAAAGTAGGTCTTCTTGGTGACAACAAGGAGCAACAAAATGGTGTCCTAGCTACATACTTAACACAGACCAGGTCGCTACATCTCTATTATAAGAAAATCCGTAATAAACAAGTGAAATGACAAAAAGTCATAATACAGTAACAAGACTGAGTAAAAAAGAATACAACAGGAGCATTTGTGTCCTATCTACATAAGAGAACAGGCAAGAATTTTATAAGAAAAACATTTCCCATAAAAAGCAAATCAACTGAATACAGGCAGGAGCTTCCTGAGTCCTCGATGATATATATAGATATAGAGCAGACACGGCACATAATAATAAAAAAAGTACCAAAAATGCAAAATCAGAACATAACACGTATTCTTTTTAGAAACAGGAACACATCCGGACATCTATATGCACGAGAAAAATAGAATATGAAAGTCTCTTACAGCGTATCCCAGTAGAAAAGTATTTACTCTGGGGGAGGATTGTCCGGGTTGTTTGGAGTTCCAGTGGCATCCGGATTTCCCTGAGGATGGATCAGCGCAGTGGGGCTAAAGAGCCACGGGGGGATCTCATACAGATTCGGAGCTTGTCCATCTCGTCCGGGGGTCCGGGGAACAGGTGGCACTGGAGGCGGAACTGGAGGCGGAACTAGAGCTGGGGTCTGTTGCAACGTCCTCAACAAGTTGCTCAACATGAGAAGTTGGGGCAACTGGGCCGGATCCAGCGGGAGTGGGGCTTGTACAGGAGGCACGGCAGGTGTAGTTATTGCTGGAGTAGCAATGGCAGAAGTAGTTCCTTCAGACGGACTTCCGGATTGCACTGCCGGATTTCCAACTACGGGCTCGCTAAGAGATCCGGACTCTCGATCCAGCATGGACCGGAGACGGAAATTGTCTTCCTCTAGCTGGCGAACTTTAGCGTCACTTGTGGCAAGTGACCTCCTCAATCCATCCACTACTCCCTCTTGGCTCCTAGCTTCCTCTCGAAGATCTCCCAGCTGTTCTACCGCTGTGCGGACATCTCCAATAGTCACAAGTGGCCTAGTGACTTCCTTCATCAGGGACAAAAGCTCCGTCCGGGCAGTTTCTGCCGCGTCAGTTACCTTTTCCAAAGCATCAGAGACTACGCCCTCAGCATGTTGGACCAATTCCAAGCTTTCAACAGGAGAAGGTAAATGTTGCAAGATGGTTTCTGACCACTCCTGCGCTCTCCTACAGGCCCTCTTTGGGAGAGAGGCTGAGTCCTTCACCCTAGTGTCAGAGGACACGGATCGATCCCTTTTGTGAGAGTGTGAGCGGTCTCGACTGGACGAACTCCCCTCAGCATCGGTAGCAGTGCTCTTACTGCTTCCTGCAGCAGCAGCAGCACATGATGAGGTCCTAGACCTACCAATTCCAGAGCTGGACACAGAGCCGGACTCTCCGGATTCAGATTCAGTCCTAGTCTTCCTGGGGATTCGATAAGATCCAGTGGCCCGGCGCGTGACACGGAGGTGTTGGCCGGCCATATACGTCATCTTTTGGAAGACATGATTGGGTCTGGTGGTGGGGAGAACCTTCACGGCTTTATCTCTAGCTTGGGGTCTAGTCAAGTGATGTTGTACTGACTCCCCGTTCATCAGGTGCTGGATCAGCTCCACCCTTCTGTCCAATACCTGAGAGCAGCTGGTGAAGGGGCAGATCCAGACCTGTATGAACGGGGCATGTTCTTCACACAGATGTCTGAATAGTCTCTCACGTGAACTGAAAACACGGACTCCTCCCGAATTAAGAGACAGTAGCCTACACACAAGGAAGGGGCAACGGTGACCCGGCTCCCACAACCTATGCGCCTGAACAAGCTTGGAATACGTCCCTCGATCCATGGAGTCTTCGCGCACCAGTTCTGGCCAGACTCTGGTCTCATATCTGGCCATCTGTCCGTCTCCTGCTATTTCACGCTCCTCGGAGTCAGACTCCGGACAGGTGACTACCTCGGACCCGGGTTGGTCGGAACTAGGGTCCAGGGGAACCACATCCGTTGCAGAGTCTAACTCCCGTCTGAACGCGTCTATATTTCCACGAGAAGCGAGTTGTTCTCGTCGCTTCTCGGCCCGATGGTAGTGGCGTCTCTTAATCTTTTTCTTATGATCAGTTGACTTCCCAGAAGTACCAGAAGTCTTGGCCTCATCCTTAGCCCTCATAGTGGTCACAGCCAAAGGCCCACTGGTGGTATGGCGAGGGCCAGGACTCCTTCCTCTAGTGGTTTGCCCGCGGAGAGCAGGAGAGGCGGAGGCATGTCGTCGTCTCTCTTCCCGGACTTTTCCGGATCCATCATGTCCTTTCTTATCCACCTTCCTGGGGGAAGCAGATTTTCTCTGACTACGACGGAGAGGGGTAGCAAGCGCACCTTCTTCCCCACCAGTCTCCATATCTACTTCACCCTTCAAGGCCCGGATTTCTTGTCCCAACGGCCGGATGTCCGGATCCGACTGCCTTGTCCGGGCAGCCAAATCACGGACTTCAGTGTCGTTAGCCGGATCAAGTGACAAAAGATCGGCTGCACCGTCCAGGAGACGAGCTTCCTCAGCCTCGGTTAGGTGGGCGGCAGTGTCTTCACCGGACCCCACCTGCTCAACGTCAAACCGTCCATCGTCTTCACCTTCCATGGTGAACCAAACGAACTTAACTTGCTAGCCAAAAATCTTTTCCTCTCTGAAAGAAAAAGAATAACACTCAGCTCGATGGAAAACGTTCGCAAGTGTTTACATACATAGTCATACAGCAAATAGCACCACCTTCTACGTCCCATATTACATATAGTCAGTAGAGGTTCAATAAATACCGAAGTAACACAGTCTAACTCCTGGATAGAAGTTATCAAAAATCAAATATTGCACAGAAAACTCTTTAGAAGAGCTGTATGAGTTGGCGGATAGCCAAATAAATAACCATTGGTGGTGTATAGAGCTCTAACTCGATATACACTTCCACCCCATTCATTCGCCATTCATTCAAAAGCGCCGGTGTCATGGCTGACGTCTCAAACATTTCACCGAACTTCCTCTAACTATCACACGTAATCAAAACTTCTCTAAAACACCAACACAACGTGTCTAGTAGCAGACAACTATCGACTATCAAGTCGATAACAACTCAGCTATTGTCAAGCAAGTTTTAACCCAATTCAACTCACTTCTTTCTGGTAAGGTTCCGAGTTCAGTTGTGCCAGTAGCTGTTGTTTTGTAGCATCACGGAAGTGGAGTGAGAAAGGGTGCAACACTACAGCGCTCACGGCCAGCGTGGTAACTGTAGTACTCAAAGTCGCCACCATTCCTCAGCGCCACCTTCCCGCTCAGACTACTGTCAAACATAGCTATCACTGTTTCTCTACTACAGGGCGTACAAAGTTGTTAAAGTGTGTAGCCTGCTCTGATCTTCCGCGGAGACAAATGCGGAAACATTGTCCATAAAGCCCACCGTCCACTTAGCCGATTTTAATAGCAATTTCAACCCAATTTCTGAGCTGATTCAAGCTTCCCGGGGAGTCTTAGTTCAGCTAGAACTCAAGGGTTCTCCCAAGCTAAGCCATTTCTCAGTGCAGTTTCTAACAAGCTCTACGGACTGGATGGTTCTTTCCCAGCCACTCAATTAATTCAATAAAGAATTTCTCAAATGCCGTGAAAGGGCAGCATGACTTATCCGATATATCAGCCACCGACTTCTCGTTGTGTATGACTTCCGTGGAACCATCAGGAAAGCTCCACCTGTACTTTAAAGCCTAAGTTCCATATTGCAATCTTGATGGAGCTTTACGCGTGCGCTTAGCCCTTGCAATTACTGGAGGAACACTGTCCGTCTTCTTCACAGGAGAAATAGGAACATTTTGAACAATGTCCAAATTTTTCCTTGGCCTCCCCCTCCCTCTTTTCAAGGGCTTAGCAGAATCCGCCAAAACCAGAGGAACAGATTGCTTTTTCACAACTGTATCCGTCTTAGCTTTATTGGGTCTGCCTCTTCTCTTAAGAGGTAACACAACCGGAGAAATTTTTAATTTCTTTTTCTTCTTCTGAGGCTTCTTCCTACCAACCCCGACAACAGCAGGACCAACATCTACTGTCTGTTTCTCGTTGGAAGGAGGAAGTTTTGCTCCAGCTGTTTTCTTAGGCCTACCCCTGGGTTTCACCCCAATGGTAACTTTCTCCTTATCTTTTCTCTCCGGACATTCAGCACCAGCTAGAACTTTTCCGCCTTCAAACTTCAGGATCTCGCGCCCAGCCTTCTCTAACTTACGGAATTCAGGTGCCTTATGTAAATTTACAGCCTGAATCGGTCCGTCCTCATCAAAGGCGGGTTTCAGATAATCAACATGATATCTGACGATTCCCTCAGTTGTCTCTAATTCATAGGTAGTACCCCCTATGAATCTACGCACTTTGAAAGGCCCATCCCACTTGGGACCATACTTCTTGTTAGCCTTAGGGGGACAGTACCTATAAACAATAGCCCCTTCCTCAAAGCGCCTAGGACGAGCCCGCCTGTCAAAGTCTTTCTTTTGGTGCACTGCAGCAACGCCCAGATTTTCTCTGACAAACTGGTGTCCGGTTTTCAATGACTGTCTCAAGTTTTCCACGTATGACATCCGACAAGGAAAATCCAGCCCTCCGGGTTCAACTCCATGGATTAAATCCACAGGAGTCACAAGCTCAGTCCCAAAAACTACTGAATTGGGCGTACACAAAGTACTGGCATGCACCGTACCCCTGTAAGCATGCGCTATACACGGAGCGAGCAAGTCCCAATTCGAATCCGAGTAGTTAGTCAGGCAAGAGAGCTGCTCAACAAGAACTCTGTTAAAACGCTCCACCTGACCATTCGACTGAGGCCTGTACGGAAGAGTGACTAGCTTTTCCACCCCCAACATGTCCAACAAACTCCGCAATAGCCGAGACCTGAATTCCGGCGCTCCGTCCGTCTGCAACGAAACAGGACAGCCGAATCTCAGTACCCATTCTCTAAACAAAACTTCAGCACATCTTTCTGCCGTGTGGTCTGGCATAGGAAATGCTTCCGCCCATTTCGAGAAATGGTCCGTAATTACCATCACGTAGTTGTTACCTCTAGGGGTAGTCTTAAATGGACCTATAATATCCAACGCTATTCTACTCCATCGTTCACCATGGATCTCCTTCTTTAAAGGTGTAATACCCCGTCCGCCTCTAGACTTTCTCATGCTGCACTCAGGGCAAGCCTTTAGCCATCTTTTCAAGTCATAGCGCATACCAGGCCAAAAATATTTCATTTTTGCCTTCCAGCTAGTCTTGAAATCGCCATAATGACCTTGCAACTGAGATCCGTGCAAGCAACGAAAAATATTCCTTCTCATAGAGGCAGGAATTATCTTCCTGACATACGTGTGTCCAGTGTTCTTACGCAGCCACCGCAGACATAAGACACCCTGGACCATCTCTAAATTTTCTCTGTTACGGATGTATGTACAGAATTCCTGCGGCTCACCAGACAACTGTTCCTTGCTGGGAACCGGACTGGATCCGTCCAATACAGCAATAACTTTCTTCAACAAAGGATCTGCCTGTTGAGCATCCCGGATCTCGTCCTCCAAGGAGCCTAGAACCACCACAGCTTCCGCGATTACAGCATCATGGACACCACAATCGGAACAGCCAGGGTTTCCACACTTCCTGGTAGGGATTCGAGACAATCTGTCCGCATTCGTATGCTTCTTGCCCGCCCGGTGAAGTATCATACTCTGCTCCAAGCCATATTCTTGCATCGTGGCTAACCATCTAGCAAGCATATCCGTTGGATCTTTAAAATTCAGGAGCCACCTAAGGGAAGCGTGGTCAGTTCTTACGTAAAAATTACGATTGCCAAGGAGATAATGTCTGAACTTCTTCAAGTAGGACAGCACTGCCAATAGCTCACGTTTAGTAGCACAGTAATTTTTCTGCGGCTTGGTGAGGCTATTACTAGCGTATCCCAATACGACTTCTTTGCCGTCTTGCATCTGCGACAAAACTCCGGCCATTGCAAAGCCACTGGCATCAGTATCCAAGATGAAATAACCTTCCTTTCTAGGATACCCAAGAACTGGTGCTGAAGTTAATAAAGTCTTAGCTGTCTTAAAGGCTTCATCACACTTCTTGGTCCACACTATAGGTTTACTATAGCGTTTCTCAACCCCAGCATCCGTCACAATCTGTTGCAGAGGAGCTACAATTCCACCAAAGTTTGGTTGAAACTCCCTATAGTAGGAAGCGAAACCAAGGAATTGTCTAACTTCTTTAGCTGTTTTGGGAACAGGCCATTCCTGAACTTTTGCTATCTTAGCCGGATCCGCGCGGATTCCGGCGCCAGAAACAATCCGTCCCAAATACTTCACTTCCTTACGGAAGAGCTCACATTTCTTAGGCTTAAGCTTAAGCCCATATTCTCTAATGCGTTCCAACACTAGTTTAAGATTGTCTGCACATCCCTGGAGAGTCTTACCAAAGACCACCACATCATCCAGGTATACCAAACAGGATTTCCAACGCAATCCGTCCAACATACGGTCCATCATGCGTTGAAAAGTGGCAGGGGCGTTACACAGTCCAAAAGCCATCACTTTAAACTGGAACAGACCCACACTGGAAAGAAAAGCAGTTTTGTGTTTACTGTCTTCATCCATTGCAACCTGCCAATATCCGGACTCCAAGTCTAGTGTGCAAAACCATTGATTTCCACCCAAGGCTTCAACACACTCATCAATTCGAGGTAGAGGAAAACTATCCTTCTTAGTCACCGAATTCAGTTGGCGATAGTCTACACAAAATCTCTGTGTACCATCCTTCTTAGCAACCATCACTATGGGAGCCCCCCACGGACTACTGCTATGCTCTATCCTGCCTGCTTTATACATTTTCCAGATTTCCGCCTCTGCTCCCTCCCGCCTAGCCACTGGCATCCTACGATAGGCTTGCTTTACAGGGATTGCATCCCCAGTGTCAATCACATGGCTAACCAAGTGAGTACAACCAACTTTGGTACCAGGTAAGGAAAAACAGTCTTGGTAATCATAGAGCAGTTTTCTAACTAACTCTTTTTCTTCTTTTCTAGACAGATGAGTATCATTCACCAACTTCTCTAACGGATCTTCGGGACTAGGAGGGACAACTATATCAGGAGCCAAAAGCTCATCATCCACAATAGGCGAGTCCATTACCTGTATGGAATTGATAATAGCCGTCTTAATCATTTCATTATCCTCTTCCTCCGGTAGGGAAGCATCGGACACCAAAGTCACAACACTCACTCTCCCTACTATCATGTCACAATTCAGGCGTACGGTGGAACCGGACGGATTGGAAAAAGCTACCACGGACGAATTAACGTTACCCGATACGTATGTATTAAGGCTTCCCAAGGCAAAGTCTTTTAACAATCCCTGATCAGGCTCGAACATCAGCCCATCTGACGTGTCAGAGCCTCTACCCAGGTCTATCTTAGCAAGGGTCACGGACCGGGGTTGGAGGACCACAGGTTCTTTCAACCTGACTTCTCCCCCGTCCACGAACTCTCTCACTTCAACAGCCTGAACAGTGGACTGTCTCAAGCTTCTCTTCATGTGTTTCCATTGCTTACACATTACAGATACTGCTTGATTCTCAAGGAATAGCAATCCAGACCAGTCAAGATTACATTTATGGACGTAATAAAAATCCGCCCCAATAAGTCCATCTTCCGGACCTTTCAGGCCGGAGACAACCAGACATGTAATCATGTATGTCCGATCCCCTATCTTCAAAGGACAAAGCGCGCTCCCATGAGTGGTTATAGGCAGCCCATTCCCCATTGCACACACCATTTGGACCGGAACCAAAGGTGGTTTGGAAGAAAGAGAATCATAGAATCTCTTGGTAACCAGGCTAGTAGTAGCGCCAGGGTCAACCAGAAAATCTCCATTCTCACTGTCTAACCCCACTGGGGCATACCATCTCTCACGGACAATTAAATTATCCGTGATCCTCAGCGTCTTTGGCTGCTGTACAGAAACTTTCTGTATCCGCGCCGACCTGTTGGGGTTCTGTCCAACCACAACGATCTGACCTTCAACAGCTTGGTACCCGTCCTGTCCCCATCTCACATGAGAAGCAGAATCCGGGCTATCCTGGGAGATATCCGGGGAGATATCCTCACCTAGACAGGTGTTCTTTTCCGGCAACGACCTAGGATCTCTTGCGTCCGGGAGCGCCTGACCTTGTGTCGAAGCTAACCCCTTACTAACAAGTGCCTGAGCAACACCCCCAGTTCCTATACTACTAGCCAAATCCGTCCGAGCTGTAGTACTATGAAGCGGCGTCCCTTCGGCCCCCATATCGCTTCCTATAAGGGCCGTGAAGGGTTTTCCGGAGCCTTAGGTTTAGTAGACTCGGCCAACTCCTTCAAAATCTTCGTGGTAGGACAATCAGGAGAGATATGTCCTTCCTTCCCACAGAAGTAACATCTCCTGGGTCCGTCCCTTCTCCGGCTGGAGAATTGCCCAGAAAATGTTTTCTTCCAGGGTTGTCCAGTCTTGCCATCACCAGGCTTCTTTTTGAAATCCCTATAGGCCTGTAAGGCCTGACAGATGACGGTTGTCACGTCCAAAGTCTCCGAACCAGAGGAGGTAACATCATCATCATCCAGGGGCTCAATCACCTGGGCTATAGCAGCACCGGACTTGCGGCGGGACCTTCTCTTCTTCACAGCCAAAGCGCGTTCCTGAACTGGTTCAGGAGCTGGCAGCGCAGCAAGTTTTTGGACGACCACACTGGATTCGGTGTCCATCAGGCATCCCTCATAAACCTCTGACCAATGAATGGCCTCCTGTAGGTCTACGGGTTCCTTCAGACGAGCCCAATTGGCCTGCTCACAGCTAGTCAACCCCTTCAGGTAAGTATGAAGAGCCATATTGACTATGGTACTATTCATCCTCTTACCGAAAGCGTACCTGGCTCTGCGGGCTACCTCGTTACCAAACTGCCGAACAGTCTGTCCGGGAGTCTGGCGACAAGCACGAAATTCAGCTTGTCTTTTTATACGAGAAACCTCGCCGAAATTCGCGTCCATGTGTTGAACGAATTCCTTCAGAGACAGACCTGCAGGCAGATCACCCATATCCGCCAACTGCCGCTTGCATCCCCACTGCAACTGAAGCAGGAACTCTTCCTCTGACCAGTTGCATGCAACTGCCATTACCCGCATCTCAGACAGGTAAACACGCCAAGGGTCCTTTTGGTCCCACATCTTTATGACGGGCGGACGCATGGTGTATTTGCTCTTACCCGGACCCTGAGTATATTCAAACTCACCAAAGTCCGAGTCGTCCGTTCCATCATAACTTAATCCCTGGACAAGGGATCGATCTTTTTTAGCGATCCGAGATCGCTCTTTGGTTTTCCGCGACTTTACTTTTTTCGATTTCTTTCCTTTCTTCCTGGGAGCAGGAGATTCAGAGTCAGAGGACGAGGAAGAGGATGAATCACTCGGATCTGACGGATCACCAGGAGAGCCAGCCACAACCCGTATCTTCGGCTTGTAGACATCTCCCTTTACTTGACCTCTCTCGAAATCAGTGTCCGTCCCTGCAGTACTGCTTTTCTTACCAGTACTTGCAGTGCCATCCTTCTTCCCCTCCCCCTCAGGAGTCTTATCCGTCTGAGTGCCAATACTAGCAGACAAATCAGTTACCAGCACCGTATCAGATTCAAACGGAGTTTGAGTACTAAAACTCCTACTTGTCACAGAAAAACTGGCCTGCGGGCTTTTCTGAGAGGGTGTTTCCTTTCCTTTACTGAACGACCCATTAGCAGGGGAAGAAGTAGACATACCAGAACTTTTGTGGTCCCGAAATGTTACTCTCTTCGCCGTATCCTCAGACAAACCAACTGGAGATCCAAAGAAATCCATTCTACCTTCTCTATTTTCTAACCCGGCCTGTGGATCCGCAAACGTTGAACACACAGGAGCAGACCTACTTGTATTCAGAGGAGCCATACTCCTCCGACGTGTATCTGCCGCCAGTGTATTCCAAAAAGGGGACGACACAGAATCAGTCTGAGTTGAAGCTGACTGATCTTCAGAAACATTCTGGAGACGAGAATGATCGTCTACCCGAGATATTTCACACTTCAACTTCTCATTCTCCACCTGTAATTTTTTAATAAATACAGAGTCCCTTTCTGTCACCACATCCAGTGTTTCATGGATCTCTCGGTTCTGGAACACGAGTTGTTTCATTTGTGCAACAAACTCGAAGTTCTTTCTTTTCTCTTCAGCCAAATTCCTCTGCAAACACAACAACTGGAGGCGAGTTGCTTTCAACAAGCTTTCCTCGTCTGACTCCATGTCGCTTTCAGGGGATCTGTAATCCGTGAAGGCTGCACGGTCCTCCCGGCCAGTTCTGTACTCATCAGATTCAGAACCAACATCAGACAAAATAATTTGTCTGAACTGCCTATCGAACTTCATCTCTGCCAATGTAGTCCCAGTGGCAATCAGTCTGCCCGGCTGCACAAGCTGCTTGCTCATCCGTACAGGGTCCGGCGGGGGTCCGCCTTCCGCTCCAGGTGCTGCTGCCATCTCTGAAAGAGAACCAATCAAGTCAACAAAATCCACGGATTTCCTAATCCGGCCAGGCTTAGTCAAACGAACTGGTCAAGAACTGGTCACGGCACCAATTGTAGCGATTCGCAGAGTCTCGACAATGAATAAACAACTTAACGAAGCCAATTCCCCGTATCTCTGTTTATTCTCCAGTCCGTAAAACGGCAATCTATCCGGATTACCCGGCAAGGGTAGTGTATTACAATCCGGAGCACATAAAGGTGTCAGAACACATCAGGTAATATGATAAACACATACAATCAAATGACACATAATATAGGAATGACATGGAATATATAAACAGAGAAGATACTCTTGCAGGAGTATATAATAAGAATTGAGGTGTAGATAAGGGATAACAAAGCATTTAGATAAACTCTACTAGTAAATGCAGGGGATCAAACGCAGATCCCTCTGTGTTAAAGCAAAGGTACCAACCCTTTATGGATTGGCCCTAGAGGTATGTAGCGAAACTACTACACTAACATACACACCAGTTGGCTGTTATTACGAAATGTACTTCCTTGGAAACATTCTTTCCCCTTATCATAAAAAAAAGATCTAACACTACTTATTTCCTATCCTAAGACCAAAGTAAAAGGCAGCTGCTTTGACATCAATATATATATATATATATATATATATATATATATATATATATATATATATATATATATATCCATCATCCATATATATATATATATATATATATATATATATATATATATATATATATATATATATATATCCATTTAACTCTATTTGGGGGACCTTGGTTTGATATCGCTGCAAAAAATAAACCCAAGTAACTCATATTCCTCTTTTATTTTTAGGTATGCAAGGTGCGTCATCATCTCATGTGGGCAGTGATGCAGAGGATATGTCAGCCGAGCAAGCCCATGAGTTGGCATCGTTTTTGGACCTTTTTGGCGAGGAAGAAGTGGTGTCACTACTATTCCCCGTAGAAAACAAGAATCTTAACCAGATAAAGATAGACAAGGTTATTGGTAAATTAACCCCAGGGTTGAACACAAATTTTGCAGGCTGTCTTATGATGTTGGCTAAATGTGACGCTATTGCCATCAAACTTACATTGGATGGATGTCTCAAGATTTCCCAACAGGCCTCAGACACTGTTAAGAACCTGCAAACGTTGAATGTCCCTGAATTTGTGCAAGGAATATTAGCATATGGACGTTTTTCATTGGTTATCTTCCAGGGTGGTTATCAAATGATTATTAAGTGGCAGCGGAAAACCAAATGTGAAAATCCAGTTGCTGTTATTCGCTCTTTAAAAAATTTAGCTTTCGTCAATACTGTTCAAATAGACAAAGAAGGCTTTACGTTTTCTCTGGAAAAGACAAGTATTTTAGCTATTAAGTCAGAGAAAGTCAATGAAAACGTGAGAAATGAAAATCAGAATCATGGCCGTATGGCAACGTCAGGTAACGAAACATGTAACAACATGGAAAATGAATGTAGTGATGCAAGGGAAGGGGAAAATGACACTACACCTGCTGACTTGAGGACTCCTCACCAAACAGAATTGATTGTTTTGAATAAAAGTGATACATTGGAAGACCAACCAGGAATATACAAGGAAATAGCGTCTATTAGAGGTAAAAAGGTATCAGAAGTGGTATCTTTAGGCAGGATGACTCCCTCTCACCAAACGGAATCAGAAAACATTACATTGGAAGAAGATCGACGAAAGCTTGGTGATAAAAGTGCTCAGGTGCAGCTCCAAGCTCTAAAAAGGAACAAGAAAAAAGATCCTTTGAAGGTCAAATTATCACCGATTACTTGTACCGCACATCCAACAATGCCAACTAAAGCACCATCTCCTCTGACGCAAAGTGTAAAGGAAGCAGCATTTGAAGAAAGAAATCTGAAGCAGGTGAAGAAAAGTACCGATCCCACTCCATGGTCAAAAAAGAGGAGTCATGTTTCTTCACAATCAGAGAGTGAAAAAAGAACACACAAGGAGAAACTCGAGCAGGACGGTAATGGCACAGGTATAATCCTGAGTATAGAGGAAAGTATTGCCACAAATTGTGCCTATGAAACTAGTAAGTGGAGGGCAAATATAACAAATGAACGTATTCCTTTTGAAAAACAACCACATATAAACCCTGTGGTGTTGATTAAATACCTTTCCACAGGAATTTGGTCTGAACTGAAGAGAAAGAACACGTATTCCTGTAAAGGTGCTGAAAGCAAATGCAAAGGTAGTGATGCTAAAGTGTCTGCAGTACATCTGATTGATGGGGATGCTGTGAAACTGTCAACCACATCCTCGTCCGAGATGGACATGTGCATACCTAGTCCAATGGGCATGCCGATACCAACAAGCAAGATAATGAAAAGTATTGTTGAATGTAAGCCTACCAAAGGCCCTATGATCAATCCTATTGATCGAACAGCTGGTGAAAAGTTGTCGAAAAGCACAATCAAAAACTACAAGATCCCAAAAATATCAAACTCCAAACATTCTAGAAACTCCAAACCAGATTCTAGAAAAGAGCGATGGCGCCCATCTTCATCAGGTGAACAATCAAATGAAGGTGCAAAGCAGATGCAGAGTGATGGGACTCATAAAACGCCTATAGACAGAAAGAAATTTGAGTTTGACCTAGGATCAGAACTGTGGCGCAGCCACAAGGCTTTAGCAAATAAGAAACCGTCAAAGACAAAGACAAAAACAAAACCCAAGGACATACTGGGTGATGATTCCATTAAAGTTGCTGAGGACCAGCCACTGAATGACACATCGTCATGTAATGTAGTCAACATCCAACAAGCTATAGAATCTATAAACATTGGGTCATTAAAGGAACAACCCCGATTTCCAACTACCAGCACACTAAACTATACAGAAAAGGTACTTGGTATAGACATTACCTTGCCAAGACTTGAAAAGTCTATCAAACAACCCTCTACTTCTGGAACCTCTGATATGTGTTTCGATAACATTTTTGAATTCCAAAAGGTTGATATTCTAGGCACTGAAGGGACCACCACCATCCCTGATAATCAAAATATTTTCTCGGTAAACACAACTGAAACCATGGATCACTTAGAGGAAACTGAACATCCACTTGGGAAGCATGATTCAGAGGAAGACTGTGATATCACTCTACCAGATCAGATTCCTTGTGTAGAAAACGAAGCCCAAGATAGGCATCAAGTGGATATTGATAAAGAAACTGAGGAAGGGGAAATTACAGATGACGTTGATGATTGTGTCTATGTCAAAGTTGAAAGTCCCCGCAGGGAAATTACATATGATAATGATGAGTGTGTCTATGTCAAAGTTGGAACTCCCCGCAGGGAAAGTACAGATGATGATGATGATGATGATGATGATTATGTCAAAGTCCAAGCTGAATCACCCTGCCGGGAAATAACAGATGATGAAGATAATTATTTCTACAACCAGGGTAAAGGTCCCCCTACTGCCTTTAGTGATATCAGTACCCGGTTAGAGTTGGTGTCTAGAGAACCACAACGACTGATACATAAGAAGAGCAAGAAAAAGAAGAACAAGAAAAAGAAACACCATAGAAAATCTAGCACCTACTACTCTATTTCACCTTTATATGAGCCTAAAAGGAGGAGAACAGAGCTTTATGAGGCTGTTTCTCTTTCTCCTCCTACTCCACTGCCTCCTCCCTCATCTGCTACCCCACTGCCTCCTCCCTCATCTGCTACCCCACTTCTTCCTCCCCCATCTACTGCCCCACTTCTTCCTCCCTTATCTACCTCACTTCTTCCTACCCCATCTTCTACCCCACTTTTTCCTCCCCCATCTTCTACCTCACTTCTTCCTACCCCACTTCTTCCTCCCCAATCTTCTACCCCACTTCTTCCACCCCCATATTCTACCCCACTTCTTCCACCCCCATATTCTACCCCACTTTTTCCTCCCCCATCTACTACCCCACTGCTTCCACACCCATATACTACTCCACTACTTCCTCTCCCATCTACTACCCCACTTCTTCCTCCCCCATCTTCTACCCCACTGCTCCCACCCACACCTGCTACTCCACAGCCCTCTTCTACCCCACTGCTTCAAGACCCATATTCTACCCCACTGCTTCCTCCCCCACCTGCTACTCCACACCCATCTTCTACCCCACTGCTTCCACACCCGTCTACTACCCCACTTCTTCCTCCCCCTACCCCACTTCTTCCTCCGCCATCTGCTACCTCACTTCTGCCTGCCCTATCTGCTCCAGCCCCTGTGGATAAAATGCCCACAGGAACGCGATTCGTGAAGTTGGGCTCCCAGCTAGTTCCTATAAAGAATAAAATCCCTGCCATGCCAGTACCAACAAGAGAATTGAAACCTCTGGCAACTCTACCTACCCAAGGTAAGATTTTTAACAAATTGGGATAAAAAAAAACCCCAAACGCATGCCCTGGTTCTCCATGATTCTGGAGAATCCCCAGAAATTGTGTTAATGTGGATAGAAAATCCTCTCTAAGTCTCGGTGGTACTTTAAATGGCTTCAATGGGACGTTTGGTAATAGCGGATTTGTCCTAATTTTTCATGTCGGAAGGCGCCAAAAACTGGTCTTAGAATGTATATGAAAAGCTATATATATTATGTCAGTCAATTTCGGACCTTTTACTTTGCGCAAAACATCATTACATATCCCCTAATATTCAAGGGGTTTCCTGAGATAATTCATTAAACTTTTCAAATGTTGCTTTGTATGGACATTTAGCTACAATGATTCCCATATAATTAAAGTGACGCATATCACTGAGCTCCCAATTTTTCAAAAGTTTGCTCCAATTTCCAATATGTGCCAGATGATTATGTCAGTAATCAATACCCTGAAAGATTGATGCTAAGAAAAGGTGGATTTGGAGGATTTAAGGATTTAAAACTCAATTTCTCATGTCGCCGCCGGCCCTCTAACCTGTCCACAAGAGCAAACAGTTGCTGACCTAATTGTGTACTATAAATAGTTTCTGGGTTACGCCAACGGGTATAGTGGGTAGCAGACCGACTCCTATCTGGTACCAGAACCTCCACCATAGTGAGTTGGCAGCTATGAGTTGCTTCCTTCTGATTTGAATGGACCCAGCAGCTCCACTCCACTCTAACTATATTTGCAAATATCAAATAATCTAATGAATACATACCTTTGATAATCCACCCAAATGATCATACCTATGCAAATCATGGAAATCAACAATTACATCTAAAATTGACATAAAGTCAACATAGTGATCTTAGCCACTTTAAATGATGGAAATAATTGACAGAACGACATAATATAATCTCCTGCACCCACTAAACTAAACTGGTCTTCTTTACAGAAGATGGTAAACAAGCAATTATGCAGAGGCTGCTGCTAGAAAGTCACAACCAGCTGCATGATGACGTGGTATCGATATTTGCTCCTTCCTCAGCATCCTTCTTAGACGAGGAATCAACCCAGCAGACATATGATGAAATAGACGAGCTTGAACTTGAAAGGTATTCTTAGAAATAACATATACATTCATACAAGAGGTTTCGTTCCTGTTATTAAATAATCGCTTTAGATGCACAAAATTAAAAAAAAACTTGGTAACCATAGATAATCGTACATATTGTTTCACCAAATGATGGATTATTATTTCGCTATTCTATGTTAAGGGGTACGTCGAGATTCCAAGATGGCTGACTACTGTCTAATTCTGCAAATCATTGCAACGATTTGCGCATCAAATAATGACAAAAATAAAAAAGAACTTGCTTGTTTCACGGTGGATATTTGGTCCACACGTTGAAATCTATCATATTAAATGTTTTTGGAAACTTTTTGGTCATTATTAAGAAAAATATCGGTGCCGACTATGACGTGGATAGCACCCATAGGATTAGCATTGAGTCATGTCAGTCATGCATTCGGCGACGTTCATTGAGCAAATAATTATTGGTTCCAAACGGTGGAAGTATTGTGAATGATATCGCCAAAGGTATTACATTTGATGTATTTTGTCTTGATTTAAATGTTAGTTGTGTTGAATCATCATGACATCCTTTTTTCCAACGATGTTCAGTTTTTTAATGTCGGCCCATAAGCCTCAGTGCTAAGACGAGTGCCTTGTCCAAATGGCGATTTTTAAAATGGTAGACGACGAGTTGGTGCGAGATGGAACATGTCTGACCATCTGCTGTTAAATTCCCAGCAGTTAAATATCATTATGTTCGTTGGAATTTGACTATTAAGATCGGTTCGAAATGGAATTTTATTATCGGAATCGGACATAGGAGATTTAGGATTTATCTGGAATTTCGGCAAAAGATTTTTAGGTCTGTACAAGCAAGAGATTTTGGTGATTTTAAGATTGTATTTCGATCGATAATTTTCTTTATGGAGATTTAACACTGGAACATTTTTTCACGGATTCCAGACACAGGCATTTTCTAAATTATTATATGATATTATGATTCAGTCACCAGTTCAAACATTTATGATAATGTCTAATACAAGTGTCTCTCCTCTCTCTCCCTGTCACTCACTCACTCACTCACTCACTCACTCACTCACTCACTCACTCACTCTCTCTCTCTCTCTCTCTCTCTCTCTCTCTCTGTCACTCACTCACTCTCTCTCTCTCTCTGTCTCTCACTCTGTCACTCACTCACTCACTCACTCTCCGACTCACTCACTCTCTGTCACTCCCTGTCTGTCTGTCTCTCTCTTCCTATCTATCTATCTATCTATATCTATCTATGGCCTACCACCCACCCACAATAAATAAGCTCCGCTCATGTGGCTATTATTGATGGCCACATGCCTATATCCTCTTGTATGATACAACTGTCAGGAAAAATGAATAATTTTCTCTGAGAAATTTATTTCACAACGATACATATTTTTATTATTTACTGATGAAATGAGAATATTTTATGAGTTGTCATATGGTTGGTGGTACTTTTTCTCTCCACATCCCACATCCCTACCCCCTTGCTCTGATATATTCATACTTTTAATTATAATTATACTTATAATTATATAATTGACCTATATTTATACTTATAATCAAAAAATATACTTAATTTTTACTTATAATTACAATTATATATAATTCGAATAATTAAAAACCCGCTTTACACAAGCTTATGCTGGTAATTCTTGTTTAATTTCAAAGTTTTTCAATTTTGACAGTTTAACTGATAGATTGTATTTCCCCTCATTTTTTCCTATATATTAGAAGGTATGAAATATTATATTATTCATTATATGAAGACTATCAGTTGATACGTTAAAATGTATTCTTTTGGACTTGTCATTACCTGTTTTAGTAGCTAAAGAGCTGAGCGTGACGTATGGTGATGCGCGACGTACAATGATGTTTTATTGTATCAAACATACTCCACAGTCAGAAAAAGGACAAAAGCATGTCAATAAAATGCTTGTGATTTAACCTAGCTATATTTCTATTGAATATCAAGAGGAATCCACTTATTCTTTAGCCTCTAATATGTCAGGTTAGCTTATTGGTGTGACGTACGATGATGCATTTAACTTCCCCAATCAACATGCTGGCATTTGAATGATCTTTTAGATACTTGCCCTAAATATTACTGCAAATCTAACATAGGATTATGAAACTATGTGAAAAACGCCACTTAATTATGTATTGGATTTGTATAATACCTTAATATCTATTATTGGTAGAGGCTCATAAAAAAGCGTGACTACGATGATGCACACATTTCCCATAGGGTTCTCCTCTTGAATTTATAACCATAAAAATGGCTATGAATTTATAACCATAAAAATGGCTAGAATCAATTGCCTAGTACTTAACCTCAA
The DNA here is from genome assembly GCA_942159475.1 of Sthenelais limicola. Classification (NCBI taxonomy): domain Eukaryota; kingdom Metazoa; phylum Annelida; class Polychaeta; order Phyllodocida; family Sigalionidae; genus Sthenelais; species Sthenelais limicola. The sequence goes on along the minus strand of OW804096.1, from coordinate 104,818,432 downwards.
TATTCATAGAAGGAACGAATGGATAAAATATTACTATTTTTATCATTACAGCTTTAAGTAATAATTTCATTTAAATGTATGAATATTAGTTTAAAAAAACACTAGTTTTTTTGCCCATAACTTCCTCATTTCTGATCATAGAGCCACAAAACCAGGGTTCCCGTGAAAGATTTTGACAAGATACACCCCGCCAGTGTCATAAAATTCAGGTCCGTCATGATTGTTACCCTGTTATGGCTCAAAAACCCAAAATCCTACCAATCGTAAAAATCGGTCCACTTCTTTCTTTTTCTTTTTTTTTTAAACAACTTTTATTCAATATGTCAATAAAACTTTTCATTTCCTAGGGTCGATAACAGAGTTTTTACATCGTACCCGTTTTCTCATCTCGTCAAGTGTTTCATCTGTACGGAAAGTGTACTATATTTCACATGATTTATTTTCTTCCAACGTAAATTGCAAAAATAGACTATTCGTGTCTGAACACATTGTGGACCGTATGAGAAACATCGACATGTTGTTCCCACCTTAAGGGGCGCGGAGGGGGGGGGGGGTATATTACAAATTCGAAATCTTTGCGGCTACGAGTATCTCGTCAATTTGTTGAGGTAAGTATTGAAAAAGTATTTTTCCGCGTTGGTGTGCGGACAACTACCTAACATTGGAACAGCAGTCATTTTAGCCATTAGTTGTGAGATTGTCAATTCTGTTGCTAAAGGTAGAAATGATATAAACGGTATTTTAATTTATTTTATATAATTATAATTAATTTATAGTTAGATAAAAAGAAAAGTTATTAGCCCACGACATCTGAAACCTTTTATTAGCTTACATAAAATTCCCTGAACTGGTGTGGGAATATTTTAGGTCATGTTACAACATGTGATATATCTCCAATGCTTTTTCTAAAAAAACATTTTCCTGTTATTTCGACCTTCCTAATAATCCTTTAGGGCTGCTTGAATTTGATAAAAAAATATAAATACAGACGGTTTTATATTGAGGTAGGCTTAGCTTGTGTAGTAATGTCGCCGTTATGCCATAGTCCTCCTTTTTAAACACAATAATAGTATAGTAATAAAATAGACATTTTTTTACAAAAAGATAGTTAAACTTCTGGTCAGAACCAGGCCCTCATGCTGGCCTACATCAATTCTCTAGCTCAAACTTTTCATTTGACTTAACTTTGCCAGCCGAATTAGTAGATAATTAATCTCAATCTTACACTAAATCATTTGATGAATCTGGAGTAATAAGGCGGAAAATAGGCAAAAATGAAGGTATTTGAGGCGTAGGTTTCGGAATCAAAATATTTGCCTCAGCCTTCCCACACTTTGTCTGCATTATAGTGCTATTCCCTGCTATATGTAGGCCTACGCCAAATATTGGAGGGATTCGACAATTTTTTTCCCCAAAAAAATTGGCCTCCTGAAATCAAATGCTGCCCGTTGGGAGAATTACACATATATGTATAGGCCTACACATCACCGGTATATAATTATTCAATGTTAAACCATCCTTGTTATTACAATTCAAGAGATGAAATGAAAATGACCCTAATATACAGAGTACAGAACAAGTCAAATTCCACCCATTTTACTGGCATGCTTCTGCATATAAGTACGTAGGTTGCTTTTGCGTTCAATCACTTCTGTTGGGAGATCCGGATTTAGAAATATATATTCATAAATCTCATCATTTCCAAGCGACTTTCTGCGAAGGAAAAAGTAATCTCTGCATTCGACACTTTTAAATCGGATCAGTATCTGTTTGATTCCTCTAGAACGAACATTTATCCACCTTGCCATGGTAGTTTTGTCATTATATAATCGTGGTACAGATGCACGAAGGACATTATGAGAGATTTCATCTAGATTTTCATTCCTTGTCTGTTTAATTCCACTAATCAGAAGATTCATGTTTCTTCTATCCACATGTAGATCGATGCATTTCTCTTCCAGCAAATAATTCTTTAGGGATAGCTTGTCCATCTCACCTCTCAAAAACAAAATTTCATTTCGCGAATCATGCTCATTTTGAATTAAATTATCAATTTTGTTTTTACACGCAACAATATTTGAGTGGGCCATTTGTAGAGACGATTTTAGATCATTTGTACTGGGGTTTTCATCGCCTAATTGATAATCAGCATAATCAAGCAAGTCCCCATGGGCGAAATGTTTGGTACGATCAAGAAGAAATCAAGCTTCATGAGTGGGTTAACCTTGAGTGGTCGGAGCTATAAAAGCTTTCTGGGCTTGTCCGCCACCAACGAGTCGGTCAAAAAACTTATTCATTGTGTGAGCGATAATGCAGATATTGAAAACAAATGTTCAATATAACAGCAGATAATATTATTCTCCACACCCCTCGTGGTGTCCTCGACTAAATTAAAATTAAACTTCACCTTCCCAAGGTAAGTCTCGTTTAATTTGAAAAGTTTTTTACAAATAATAGTTCACCGTCTTCAAAACTTATAATCGATCCAATTTATGGCTCCATATTCCAAGGTAATCCAAGGTTATGGAGAAAAAGTAAGGAGCTCCTGATATACCGTCTTACCCCCTCGACAGTACACGCACACATTTATGATACTTAAGTTACCAAAACATCGGGTCTTTCCCTGCCTCCCCTCTTCCCCCTTCCCCCTTTCCTGTTAAGGAATACAGTGCCAAACTATATAGCAAAGGTTAATTTCTAATGGTCACCACCCCTCCTCCACTGCCCACAATGTTATGCCAACACCTCAGCCCCTTACTCCCCACCCTCTCTCTCCTTCTGTCCTTCCTCACATTCCACAGCTGTCATCACCACCTCCTGCTGCTCCTGTCCCTCCACGCCTGGTTGCAATTATCTCATTAACAGGAAGGAGGAGATAGGAGAGGAAGATGCATTTAAGTGAAGTGTCACCCTAGCCCTCATGAGTTGAATGATGACTTGCACCTCTATCTCTTCAATCGTTTTAAAACAACATGAGTTTGTTAAATCGAGAAAATATTTTTTCAAATGTAGAAATTAAAGTCCTTTTATCCAGCTCCGCTATATGTGGCTAATTATGGCCACATTTAAATGTCCTCTTGTTTAAAAGTAGAAATTAAAGTCCTTTTAATCCAGCTGCACTATATGTGGCTAGATGATGACCACATTTAATTGCCCTCTTGTATATCTAATATGCCTTATTGGGTCGGTTTTTAAAGCTGCCCTCCCAGCTAAAATTCTCAAGTTTACTGCAATCCTGTTTATTTGGAGCCCAGATACACTGCCTACACTTGCATCAAGAACTTGGGTCGATTTTCTAATATTGAAGACTAAAAAATAGAAGATCTATGCTCAGATTTCGGTCGGATTTCTAAAGGTGTACACGGTTGAGAAATGAAAAGATCATATTTGGCAGATGGCAGCACTGAGTAATGGTCTATTGTACAACATACAAAACTGTCCACTCAGTGCTGCCACCTGCCGCCACCATGAAAAGTAAAATGGCAAAACAAGTTTTTAATCGACGGCAAGATAATCAAATAAATCCTTGAATTCACAGCTTTAACAAGCTTGTCTTTATGTGAGAGACCCCGGATTGTGAGTTTTGGTTACTAATTTGAAGGTAATTACAAGAAAAACGGGTAAAATCAACAAGTGCGTCATCAGGGAAAGCAGCTTTAAAGACCCACTGACATGAGAAAAAATATATGTTTTTGTCCCCCTTGTATGATATCTAGCCTAACCATGATACCAAATCCGAAATATTAATTTTTTTGGTCAAGCGGTTTTAAAGTTAGAGCCCCGTGAATATCCCCGATCTGGCACACACCCCTCTCTCCACCCGCCGCTGGTACAGCGGCGCTGTGACGTCACGGGTGGTATAGCCACCTCCTGTACGCTCGCATCCCTCCAGGTCAGACTGCGTAAAGGCCTGGTGCCATATACATACATACATGCATGGAAAACTATACATTTTCTGATAGCTTAATACATATGGAACACATTAGAACAGATTTTGCGTAGATTAAAGAATAATTAAGAGCAAGGTGCTAAGTGCAAAGATCTGAGAGCCAGTTTTGACTAAGTGTCCAGTTATGAGCGAAATGACCCATGTACAGATCCTGATACGGATACAGAACAATTTGCTCACATTAAAATCTAGTCATGGGTCAAATTTATATTAGACAATCGTATGATGGGTTATCATAAATGATCTTCCATCCCCATCTAGAACTTAATGTAAAAATTAGAATTTCGTTCTCTCAGCATCTCTGCATGTCTCCGCATTCTCTCTTTCTCCTCACTCTGTCTCTTTCCTCTCTGTCTCTCCTCTCTCCCTCTCTCCTTTTTATAACTGTCCCACTTATAAGTTATATGGTAAATCTATCCCTTCTCTCTCAGTCTCATCTCTCGTACATTTCTCTCTCTATCTTTCAGGGTAGGGAATACCTTTTTGGAAACCGGAAATGGGGGTGTATTCGGGTTCAGGATTCGGGATTTTAAAGGGCCTACAGGATTCTAGGGCAGCGTGGTTATATTTTCAGCCGATATCTTTAATTTCTCAGTTTGATTCCCATTGTTTTCAAAACATCATTGACGATATGAGAAACCCTTCAACTATATTACCTACAGCCTGCTATATTTCATTTCTTCCACATTATTTTTTCATATAAATATCATATCAACTTAAACTAAAACTAATTCATGCATTTCATCCTATATGTCTTGATCCTATGTATCGATATATATAGTGTATCGATATGATACATAACACCATGAGCTAGTAGCTTTCCTTTACTTAATTAGCATCACATCAACAATTAACAACAAAGAGATCATGGGATTTTGACTGATTAGGCTAAACCACGTATCGGTGTAACAGCCGCCCCCCCCCCCCCCCCCACCCCCCCCCCCGCGTCGACAGACAAATTGACTAGAATAACAATGACTAATCAAGTTTATATTTATCATTGATAACTGTTGATTAAAATGAAACTGTTAAATGTGAATATGCAACACACTGTATATTTGATGGATATTTAAGAATTGTCTAGTATTTAAGACAGGTGGTTGTAAAATCGCCTAACCACGACGCCATGACATCCCTATGTACTGTCTTATAAAAAAGTTAACAAAAACAAACCCAAAAAAAACATACTAATATAAAATCAGGTAGCCTATATTTTTCGAAATAATAAAGAAATATCAGTAATTACAGTGTTCTAGCCAGACTTTTTTGGCTTTTTAGATGGTGCATTTGAGATGAATAAATGAATGAATGAACCTTTAGGAAAACATTCAAGTCGAAGAGTTTCTGTACTTGAGATAGTTTTTTAAGTTCCTAACAATCCTGAAACAGACTCTGTACAATAATTATTTTGATATCTTTAATTCTCCGCGCATTTTCTGCCGGAAAGGCTCCTATATCAGTCATTTCTAAGTTTAAATAAACATTAGATATTCCTTCTAGGGCCTTGACAAATCATATAAGAATGCATGTACTGAGATCCATATTTTAGACTGAATATCTACACGAAGTTAAACTGGAAAATTTCGGGGGGAGTGGGGCAACTTCTGGCGGGCAACCTGATTTTGTCAGTAGCTTGCCTGGGCGGGCCACCTGATTTTATTCCTTATTATACCCTGTATCTATCTATATGTCTGTCTTATCTCTAACTCACACTCTCTCCGCCCTTTTTCTTCTCTCTTCTTTCCCATTCTCTCTCTCCCTCCGATCTAGCTCTCTCCCTGTGGATCTACATGTATGCATATACAAGCATGTACATACATACATGTATGCACGTATGTATATAATATACATATATATGTATAGATATAAGTGCATACGTATATAGGTATACATACACATGTACATAAATATGTATATAACACATGTTTGTATACATGTACATATATGTATCTATATATATGGTCAATTCACACAAAATGGGGGCAATGGGTGGTTCAGTAGTCATTTATTCCAAACTTCTCAAAATTTTGGAAATCTTTGTGCATTGATAAATAGGGTTTATTTTTCCTGAGTGCCTACCTCGGGGTAAGCCTTGTTTATTTATCGACTTACACTGTTAGGAATTAAGGCCCAATAAGAAGCTGCTATTACCATTATACCCATCCCAACCTATTGGATGACATATTTAATGTGTTTTGAAAGGGTCTGTAATGTGTAGAGATATAAAAAAAACTTGAAAGAAAATGCCCCGACATAGGCACCCAAACACCGATGTAGGCACCCCCCCCTGACCTGCCCCCCCCCCTCCCCCCCCCCCCTCCACCACCACCACCTTCCAACCCCGACTCGACATAGGCCCCCAGCCCAATCAAGCACACAAACTGCTGGAAAACATTTAGTTATTTGTCTATACATCTTGATGTCGGGTTGGGGCTGCCTACATTTGGAAAACCCTTACAGTATGATAGCTGGCCTAACCATGATACCAAATCCGAAATACAAATGTTTTCCACATAATTTATATTGTTCATATGCTCAGAATTTTTTAAGTCAGTGTATAGTATGCATTCCTCAATAGACACTAAGCGTTTGAAAGATGAATGATAACAGAATAATTAAACTAATGGTACCCTGACGTAGATATATGGCCCATAAGCTCAAAGTGGGATCTAAATGATGGGAATGAAAAATAAACCCAAATTAATAAAAATCTAAGCTCAGTGAACCTTGGAATTCAAAAACGCTGACTGCCCCCATTTCGTGAAAATATTGACCATTATATATCCATCTTTCCCCAATAAAAACTAAATGCAATTAAATATTAACTCAGGCGGCAGGGGGGGGGGGGGGGGGGGGCAGGATGTCATTGTTTTTAACCTAATACATGTTGTATTCCAAAACAGTATTTTCCATGCTTAGCTTAGTTTAAATAAATAATTACATGAATATTATGTATTGCAATAATAACAAACATGTGTGCATTTGTACACACCTTTTTCGGTGCAAGACATATAAATCCGCCTGTACATCATATTCAAATTCCATAATTATCATATCACTAATTTTCTAGCCTGAAAAAATATCGCAGTCTGCATACTTCTACGGGTAATAGACTATGTCAGCTATGCATATACAAACTTTTATATAAAAACATAAAGATTAGTTCAAACCGATTCTAATGGGGCACTCTTCTTAGCCCTAAATGTTTTGATTTTAATTGTGTATCCCAGTGCGTGTCTCATTGAAACTAGCTGGGTTACTGACTGGTGCATGCTGTAGGTTCAGTGCGCGCAGGGAGCAAGCACCACCGGTGACGTCACTGGGTAGTCAACGCGTCCACCAGCGGTACTCAGAGTCCCGAGGTGACTTGGGCACAAATCCCGCCCATACTCACTAACCCTTAGGAATTTTCAAAAATCAATTGTGGACCACTTTTCATATACCAGATATCTACTCATTTCACCAAAGTCATGTTCTATGTGTCAGTGGGTCTTTAATTAAAAGTTAAGACAGTTACTGGATTAAACGATTATATGGAACAAACCTTTTATATTCACTTATTTTCCAAGGTTCAAAGGACCTTGCCGCGAACATAAAAAATAAGGAATTGGTTAGGCTTAGGTTCCTAATTTTTTCACTGCTGGGGGAGTGAATGTTTTATTATTTCTGTGCTCTGGATAAAGAACCAAGTTTGGGAATGAATTATCTATACCTGTTTAGCTATGTTTTTTAAACGCGGGTACGCACCCGCGTTTAAAGGAATGGGTTTGCCCGTGACTGTTTCGGTGACCATGCGCTCTGGGCAGCGTTGCCTCAAGATCCCAAGGGAAATCCGACTCAGCCGCAATTGCAGCTGACGGGACGCGTTGACATACAGGTCTGCCGGGAGCCAGTCCTTTACTACTCGCAGATCTGTTCAGATTCTCCATGTTATTTTTCCTATGTAAGCTTATCGTAGGCTTAGTTCTGGTTTCGGTAGGCATAGGTAGGGTTTGGTGCTGCGTTTTGCAGCTGAACTGGTAGTTTTGCTAGGATGATAGGACCCCTACTTCGTCGTCAAACACTCTCTTTCTCCTATAATCCTTCTCAGAAGCCTTCTATAGTCCTTCTGTAGACTGTACTAAAAGGTCTAGGGTTGACAAGTGGTGTCCTCCTACTCCTCTCTCTCTACCTCTTGCTCCTCTTTGCGTAATTGCTTGATTGGACCCCTGCTGCGTTCCTATGGGCAAATTGCCTTGGAATATTTTTTTTAAAAATGGTTTCTCAGCCCTGGAAACTAAATATTTTTCCCTCTCTCTCTCTCTCTAATGTCTAATACAAGTGTCTCTCCCTGTCTCTCTCTCCTCTCTCCCTGTCACTCTCCCTGTCACTCTCTCTCTCTCTCTCTCTCTCTCTCTCTCTCTCTCTCTCTCTCTCTCTCTCTTCTCTCTCTCTCTCTCTCTCTCTCTCCTCCCCGCTCCCAATGATAGGACGCCTACTGCGCTCGCTCTCTCCCTTATTATGAGCTTTGCCTAAAGAAATCTCTCCCGGCCACCGGTCACAGTTGAACATTGCTCACACAAACCTAGTGCTGCCTGCCAGTGCTGCACACAAGCACACACCATTTACCAGGTCTAGTGAAAATAAACGTCTCCGTTCCTTAGAAATGTTCATTTATGAACAGAATCGTTCATTTGGGATCTTTAATAAGAGTCATATTAAGCTTCCTATCTCTTTAGTTACTTTATATAATTCATTAAATAACTTTTAAAGGTGTTTTCGTTGGCCCAGCTGAGTGGGCGATAATGGGGGATTCAGCCCACTCAGCTGTCCACTGAGCGAGGGTCCAAGCTCATGGACTAGGTGGCAGGGAGCACTGAAGGATGCATGTATACATGTATGCATGTAGTGTACTTGAAAGAGTGTTATCTATGCATGTATCTATGTGGTGCACTTAGAGTGTAGTGTACTTGGAGGTACTTGAAGGGTACTTGGTGGGCACTTGAAGGGTACTTGGTGGGTACTTGAAGTGTACTTATAATTATATAATCGAAATCTCTCGTTGTCTCCCCCCCCCCCCCCCCGCCCCATACTTGATTTATACTTATAGTTTAAAATATATGTAATTTGAATAATTGAGAGCTCACTTTATACAAGCTTATGCTTGTGACTCTTGTTTTTTTTTATTTTTTATTTTTTTTTTTTTTTACAAAACAGAGGAACCATTAATATATTTGATAGTGTGAATGAGACCTATAAATGTAGATCTATCTTATCTATCTATCTATCTACTGTAAACGTATTAATGTTCGCGCAGTATTTATTTTCGCGCACCCACCCTTGTGCGCGAAAATAAATCCTGCGCGAAAGGTATAATTATTGCATAAACAAGTGTGAGACTTCCTTGCTGCGCGAATTTAAATCCGCGCGAAAAGGTGTCATAGTACTTGGTGCGCAAAAATTTATCTGCGCAAAAATAAATACGTTTACAGTATCAATCTATCAATCAAATCAATCTATCTCTCTCTATTTCTCTCTCTCTTTCTCTCTAGTTATATTTTTGACCTATATTTATACTTATAATCAAAAAATATACTTATATAATTTTTTTCTTATAATTACAATTCTATATAATTCGAATAATTAAAAACCCGCGTTACACAAGCTTATGCTTGTAATTCTTGTTGTGGAAGAATTGCTAAAACTGGCAAAAAAGCCGGTGAAAGTTAGAGAAAGCAGCAGGGGTCGCAGCAGGGGCAAATGACTTGGGTGGACGAATTTGACCTTTTTTTGATTCCAGCTGAGTTTGTATATCGCACCTCCTTTCAAACTTGATCACACCTCATTTAGAATATTCGCACCTTTCCCGGGCAGTGTCTCCCCCCACCCCCCACCCTCTCTGTCGGTCCATACCGCAAATGTCACTTAAATCCCTTTAGGACTGAATTTCTTTTTTCATCTGCCTTGTCTAGGGTTACCCCTAACGCAAATTGTCATTGAAACACTCCAAACTGCAAATGTCATTAAAATTCCATTTGGACAGAATGTAAATTGTAAATATCATTCTTGTAGCTTCCGTTTACATAAAAATACACATATAACAACAGCAGGAAGATCCCATTGGTCTCTGGGAAAGAATTGTGATGCAGAACTGAGCCAATACCTTCTTAAAAATATTTTAAAATCTCATGAATATCCCATCTACCCCCTGCCTGACGGCAATATTATGGCCAACATTGCTCATTTCTATTTATAGAAGTGTTAGGTTGCAAAGATGCCAACTAGCTGCCAACCAACCAGCCACTTTGCAGCTGGCGAGGCTAAACTGCAAAAGCTTTGCATGTCTTTGCAACACGAACAAGTTTCAGAAAATAGATAAATAAATAAATAAATAAATGGTAAAAACGCTTCAGAATAGGCGTTTTCTTCACAGAACAAGAAAATATAAAATATTATCAATCATGAAGCTTCTTATGAGCAGCCAAGTTCAGGCAGAGATGGTAATGCTAGATTCGGCGATATGCCTAGTCTAGCCAGGGAGCAGTAGCCCCGTTTCACCCTCTGGGGAGATAGTAAATCAAACGAACCAAGCCATACTTAAGCCCAGAGCGCGGATGTCAGAGGAAGCATGGTCTGACTCTCGCAGTGTATTGTCTATGGAGGGGTGGCAACAGGTGGTGAAATCCAACACTTTCTGCTAGATTTCAATCCACACATCAAAGCTACTGTTAACTTTAGGTTGGACGTTAAAGGTTTAAACAATTAAAAACCAACCCACTGTCTCCTGTTTCTCTATAGGAGAGAACTTATCGATTAAACCTTCTTGTATGTCAATCCAGATTCTCAATAAATGCAACGTTTAGTTGTCAGTTCTGAATGAAAAAATTAGTTCTTCTTTAAATGCTATCTCAATGTTTTAGGGACCAACCTCCAGATGAATATCAGAATCCCTACCTGGTTGATGGGGAATTAAAAGAGCCTCAAAGACGAACGGAGCCATCAACAGTAGAAGATGGGGTGAAGTCTAAAGAGGTAGCTGTTGATTCACAGCCGCCTTTGCCTTCTGGCGAGCCGCCTAAAGAGGCTCTCCCGCCAGAGCCTGACACAGTCGAGCCACCTCCATGGATGCAGAAGAGGCGGAAAAATGCACTATCCCTCGCGAATCCTGAACCTCTCATGGATCTGAAGACTAAAGAGAAGAATCATTTTCAGGTAGTTGAATATTCCTTGTCACAAGTGCTATTTCACTAAAATAAATTACCTTTTCCATCTACGGCAGGTACTGTACAACACTATTTTGCTTATGAAATAAAATTTATCAATGGTAATACACATTATATATAATTGATTTGGAATACATCTATGTTATTTATACTCTGTGCTGGTCGCTACAATTATGAATGCCATTAATGCAATAAATTGCTCCATATGTTTTTAAGTACTGGTTATGAGAAACCTAATATACATGAATATATGTTATCCCATTTTCTCCTCTTATGCAGATGATGGATATAAGTACGCTTGAACAGGAATTAGAGGTGAGAATATTAAAGTTTTGTCATCCACACTGCCTTTAATGGTATATGGCAATTATTGCTCACAATGTGTGTGAAACGCTTGAGAGTATACAGATCGTTTTTACTTGAAATGGGAAAGTTAAAGGTAGATTAGTTGCCCTTGCAAATAGATTATTGAGGGGTATGCGATTTTGCTGTCCCATAGGCTTTCATCCATGAAAATTGTAAGATGCTGCACTACCACTACCATAGGGAATTCTTGTCTGCAGCCACCGTCAGGTGGCAGCACATGAGAAGGAGAAGGAGGCTAAGGCAGTTTACGGATTACGCATCAAAGCGCAGGTTTGGGAGCAAGTCCTTTCATTAAAATATTGGGTCAGTTTTCTTGGATTCAAGTTTCTACAGTGTTGCTGGTTGCATCCAATGTTGTGACAGTTTCACCAGGTATCGTGACAGCAGTTAAATTAGACATTAAAGATCATTTACTGCTTGGTCTGGAGATTTATTTTTTGGAATATTCACGTGCATGTGTTTTTCCAAAATGGCGGGATTACTTCTTCAGGTCACAGCATCACAGGTCCAGAGGGCGACTGGCACTAGGTTAGAATCGTCACAATAGATAACTCTTAAATTAACTAGGATATTATACCGTTTGACCGATAATGAAACTTAGGCTATTTAAAAAGACTTCACCGACCGCCGACGGCCCACCGCCATGTTGCCGGCCGTCTATGGGGCCGTCAACATGGCGTTCCGAGTAACGTTTGGAAGCGGTGATCCCATTGGCTGAGAGCCTGGCTCAAGGTTGATGTAATACGCCCTGTGATTGGTCAATTTTTTCCCCCGAGTTTTACCAATGCGAAGCCGAGTGTTTACCGAAGGTGCCATGTGCGAGCATGTGGCCGTACGCAGGGTGAAATGTCCGTTCATGCTTAAGCATATAGGGGTTGGGGAATCGCTGATTACTCGGTTGTGATACCAGAAAGACCTTGATATATTGGAGGTAATCGCAGTCTATATTATTTCTCTAGGCCTCAGTACATTGTTTTGGTGGCTAGGAGGTCGGGAAATGTGAGTTTGGGAGGATCGGCGGACCATCGGGTTCTCTACTGTTATTGTCGATAAGTAAGGGGGCGTGGCACATATCTTCGGTAAATGCTTGAGGCATATGAATATGCCAGTTGACGCCGATTGGTCTAGGGATTCATCTGTCAGTCCATGTAGGTACAGACGTAAGAGAAGTCGTCATGACATTTCCAGTTAGTCGTCTTCTTGTGAGTCTCTGCCTCCTGATGAAAATGTAAACAAAGAGGTTGACCCCCCTTTTATCGCTCAGCCTATGTGGAGTAAGGCAAGCTTGTAGAAGATTGTGCAGGGAGTTTTGATTCATTTGTCAAGGAAATGGCTGTAAAAGGGGATGTAGGACCTCCCATCAAAAGTCAGGATTTGGGGAGGTTTTTGGAGAATGTTTTCTCTACTCCTCAGACTGGAGGAAGTTTTTGATGAGGTGAATAAGAGACTGCCGAACGTTCCCGGTTTGGAAATGCCTAAGATTCCAGCAGTGGTTTGGCCTGCTCTGTTGCCGGCTGGAAAAAATTTTGATATTTATCCTAAGAAGCTGCAGGTTATGTTGTTGGCCCAAGCTTCTGCTAATGTTTGTGCCGCTGATGCTTTGTGTGAGATTAAGAGCCTTGTTACTGGAGACAAGGTCTTAACTCAGGTTAATGCTGGATTCAATGAGGGATGCTCTCACTATTGCTGTTTTTTTTTTTTTACAAAATGCTCATTTCCGCGAAGCAACCCAGAACGGAAATGGCCAAGCACCTTAAGGAGACTTATAAGGAGTTGGCGTTGGCGTTGGAGTTGGAGTAGTAATCTGAAGCGTTTTCTATCTACACCGGCTTGTATTCTGGGAGATGATTTGGAAGGTAATATGAAATCTCTGAAGTCAAGCAAGAAGTTGTCTTTTATTGTTGATAACAAGCAGCAAGATGGTAATGGCAAGAAAGGCAGTCAGGCAAAAATCTCCGACAGGCCTCCTTATTGCTCTCAGGGAGGTGGCCAACAGAAAATGCAGGGCGACAGTGAGAACAAACGTCGCAGGGGAGTTACAGAGGAAATCGTTGAGGACAGAGGTCCTGTTACTACAGGGGGTGAAACAGATCCAGGGATTGTCCATCAAGGGACGACTACTACCGTCGTCGAGATTCAAGGAGTCAAGGACTTTTAAGAACAGGATCTTTTCAACTGACTTTGAGCTTCTTAACTAAATGGGATTTGAAGCCCCCCCCCCCGCCAAGGGCATTACTTGAACTAGCTTTCTTGGTCTCTTTGGGGGCCATGTTCACTTAATATGCAAGAGAGTTTGCAGCAATGGATGGAATTTTGTTGGTGAAATTTTGTCTTGTACAAGTGAGGTATCAGTTTTCTGTACTGGTGTGAATACAATAGTATTTACAGCCTCTGTACTAGCGGGTAGCATATCAATTTGTACACCCCCGTGGGGACCTGGGTCAGAATAGGTCCTCAGTTCCGCATTACTTCTTGTAGTAGGCGAGACAAATGCGGCGATTTGTTTGCCTTGAATCGCGACCTGTGTCGGTGGAGGACAAGGTCCTAGAGTCTGAGGGGAAAGGTTGCTGCAGCTTCCTCCTCCCCAATACAGCTCTTTAGCTCTTACTTCACCTAGACGGTCGGGATCCATTCGCCTATGTGTACATAGTGTAGCTTGAATTGGACATTTCGAACGATGCCCGATAAAAATCGGGTCCCTCGTATAATATAATAGCCCATCTAGGGGATCTGCGTTTTACGATGTATTTTCCCCGTAAAACTACGCTATTATCACTCTCTATCGATATCAGTGATACCACTCTACAACTTGGACAGAAGGAATTGTTTCATACGGCCATATTTAAAAAAGAAACAAAAAATATGGTTACGGATTTCCGTACATTTCTAGGGGGCTCACGAACATTGCCAAATAAGTACCTATCAATACTCTACTGTTGGTCAGGCTCAGCGCTGACCAACGCTTGTCAACACAACAATCAACAGCTTTGTGTGGGAGGGCGGGGTGGGGGTGGGGGGAGGCTATAGACCCTGAGCACAATAATCTTACTAAACTAACCAGCCAAGCAATACCATATACACCATCTATGATCTGGTGGATTTATACTTCTGGACAGGAGGTTCAGGTTGGCCCACCTTGGATCAATCGGCTGGTCATGTCAAGCCCTAGGAAGTAAAAATCCTCCCAAAACCTTCAAACCAACAGTTGGGATAGATTTCTGGCTGATTTGCCATTACTTATTTCCTAGAAGGCGATGGCTTGGGCTAATCAAGGGATGCCCAAACTTGTTTTTGTTCATCTTAAAGAGTATACCACCCATGTATCCCTGTGTCTCATCTGCTGGAAACCCACAGCTCTGTGCATCCCCTTGTAGGACTGCGTGGTGGGTTGGAACCATGGTTGATGAAAACCAGTATTCACTATGGGTACAGCACAAAAAAACACTGAACGACTGCATGAATGCAGACAAATGGCCCCGTTTTATAGTAATTTCCTCTGCAGATCCGGAGCACCCAATCACTAAATTGTCACCTTTTGCAATTCAAAAAGGCATCCAAGGAGTAGCTGGAACAGTGAAAAATATCAAGAAAATGAAGGATGTCCTTTTGGTTGAGTGCTCAAGGCAGCAACAATCAACAAACCTCCTGACTCCTGAAGAATCTAACCAACATTCCTGTCATTGCTCAACTCGTCCTAGGGTGTGGTCAGGTCACGAGACAATAAGAAGATAATAAAAGTGATACAATAGTTCAGATATGTTTACGTAACCCATGCGTGTTTCAATGCACAGCAATGAATGTGACACAATGGTGCAGAATGCTCTGCATGTTTCCACATGCATGTTTAAGTCATACATATAGGAAGCACTGTATTTGCACAATGGAAATTTTCTTTTTCAAAATTTAAAAGCTTAGCAAGGTCAAGCAATATGTGAAGGTAGTGTCTGGATACAAAAGGATTCTTGCCAACATTTTAAACACTGATGACAGAATTTTTAGAAAATAGGTAATACTAGGGGTTAGCCTGGGAAGGATATTTGTCAATAGTGTTAGTCTTAGGCACCATTAATTCACTAGGTAAACATTCACTAGGCTGTGCCCCATGCATATAATGCATTTCATTGCTTTTCCAGCCTTCAAAGGAAGATAATGAATGTGATACAATAGTACAGATTGCTTTGCATGTTTACGTCGGACATGCATGTATACATCATACACAAGGAAGCCTTGTATGTGGTTAGGATAGGCAGTATGTTTATGCTTCTATATCGGAGCGGCAAAAGCTCACATAACCTTGGCATTCCGGAAGTGGTGGTTGCCGAGACGACGGCACAACCACCAACTCTCCCACATTTTTTTTTCTTTTCTTCTTATTTCTATGGAGAATTGTCATCAAGAAATATACATGACCAGAGCCCAAAATAAAATACAGATACTACATTACTATCTTGACTTCTTGCGCGATAAGCACAATAGAAATTACTTTTTTCAAAATCGAAAACCTCAGCAATGACAATCAATATGTAAAGGTAGTGTCTGGATACAAATTAACAATTTATACACAAATCAGACTCTGCCCAGTGTCACCCTGGACTTCATGGACATAGTTAACCATGTTTACAGTGTTGTTACAACTCAGATACATATATTTTGGCAAAATATGGTTGTACTTACTATTTCCAATCTCATCAATCCTTCCAGTGCATTTCAAATGTGTGTGGACATCTGGGGCGTCATTGTGTTACGTAAACATGGACATTTGTTTACATAATGCGCAAAGTTTTGTTCAATATCTCAATGGAATTTATCAGGAAGGATAAATCTATTTAGCCACATAAAGGATAGCATACAAGAAGCACTTGATAGGAATATCCATTAAATAATTCAATTATTTAATAAATGGCGGATGTTTTAAGTGTTTTACGTAAACATGCGCATGTTGCGACCACATTTTTTTTTACATAGCATGGCCTAGATATGTGTTTAAATTAGGCTCTAAAAAGTGGTTGGACCACAACTTACACTATTCATAATGATTTTAATGCACAAATTAATTTCATGAGAGTTTATTATTGTAGTATTCAGATAGCCCTTTACTTTTGTGTTATGTAAACATGCTCATGATTTCGCCACATATAAAATATTTCAATTCACGTTTCGGGAGGCCAATTCTAAGGAAGGAACTTTGAATTTATGTGGAGAACATTGTTCTTAAGTTAGCATAAAGTAGTTATTAAATAAAATACAGGGGAAAATGTATTTAAGTTTTATTTTATGCACTAAACTAACACTAAAAATTAGCATTTTATCTAAAAAAAATAATGAGTCTCATTTGTTGATAACTCCTGAGATATTGATCCCAGCTATACAAAAGTATAAATGGCAGGAGTCGTCAGAGCCAAAGGAAAACGGCTGAGTTACTTGTTTTCATCTATTGATAAAAATGAGTGATCTACAGTATGATTTACTTGATAAAGGGGGGTGGGCCCATTTCATGAGAATGGGTCAGATACATTGCGGTTCCCTTTGGTTTGTCCCCAGCTCTGGCTATTTACGAAAGCAATGAAACCTGTGTTTTCCTCTGTTTGTGAATAGGAGGGTTCCGGATTTAGTTACATTGATGATTGCTTTCTGTGGGGACAAACCCAGGAGGAGTTTGCAAATTCTGTGTTATTAACCCTAGATCAGTTGTGTAAGTTGGGTTATTTTGTGCATCCTCAGAAGTCTGCAATAGTGCCTTCGCAAGTAATGAAGTTCTTCGAGAATGATTGTTTACCCGCCCGATAAGAGAACTTCTTGTCTGGATAAAATCGAGTGGTTTCTTCATAATAGGGACAGACCTTTTACCATTCAGGAGGTGTGTTCTTTAACAAATACACTTGTGGATTTGTGTAGAGACATTGACTATGGTCTAGCTTATTACAAAAGTTTAGAGAAAGAAAGGATCGCAGCATTGGAGTTCCACGCTGGCGATTTCTCTGCTAGAATGTTTCTCTCGGAAGCGGCAATTGAGGGTTTTCACTGGTGGAGATCCAATCTGCCATGGAGATCAAGACAGATTAGGACTTTTGTGCCAACCCTCACCCTTTTCACTGATGCTTGTGATCATGGTTGGGTGCGGGGGGGGGGGGGGGGGGGGGGGGTTCTGGATGGCAGACATGGCAAAACCTGCTGGACCGTGGTCCTTGACCGGTGAAAGACATGTCGGACCAGTGAAACTAAAGTGTCTTCAGTCCGACTGTCCAGAAATTTTACCTGCTAGTACTTTTGCTTGCTGTACTTATTTTATTTTTTGTTTTTGTTCTTATAGTTGTCGTTTTTCTCACCTTGAATGACACTGCATGCCCCACCACCCACCCCATCCTTCACTCCTCCCGTCACATTAGAATCCTTGTGTTAAGGTTTGATACCTGTGTGTAGCCTTGCCTCAAGGCTACACACACACTAGTGGCAGGCAGTGGCAGGCAGCGGCAGGGGCAGTGTGTGGTACTTGGGTGTGTGAGTGAAGCTATGTCAGTGAGTGAAGGTGCAGTGTGTGTGAGAGGTCCGACAGGGGTGGTAGACTAAACAAATTCTTATATTTAAAAGTACAAGTTTGTTACACCGTATAATATATAAGTCCTCCCATGAAAAGGCTTCTTAACTAACACAAGTTTCATTTGAGACGATAATAAGGTTGCAACTTACATGGAATAACAACATAAGTAGGGGTCGTTCATATATGGGGAGTGGACGCTGATTTATAGACCGACGGGAGGAATTTCGGATATGGGATTCCACCCTCATAGAGGGCGGGTTGGTCGCGCCTCGTCCAGTGAAAAAGGTCTATGAAACATTGAAAAAACCTTTGGAGGACTGGTGAAACTTTAGAACTTTCACCGGACCGGTGAAAGTTTTCGCCATGTCTGGGATGGTGAAATGGCTCAAGGCCTCTTTGATGATTATGAAGAAGGTTATCATATCAACACCAAGGAGATTTTAGCTATTAAATGTGTGTGATACCCATATCATGGTCCACTGTGAAAATACTACTGCTATTGTTTACGTCAATAAATTTGGGGGCACTAAATCTTCAAGTTGTAATGAGGTTGCTAAGGAGATCTGGCTTTGGGCTGAGGAAAGAGGAAATTGGCTTTCTGCTTCTCACATCCCTGGAGTGGAAAATGTTGATGCCTATCTGGCCAGTAGACATCTGACGGAGGACACAGAGTGGGCTCTCGCTCAAGAAATTTTTGATCATATCTGCTCAGAGTTTGGATCTCCAGATGTGGATCTGTTTGCATCTAGACATAACTTCAAAGTTGGAGAATATGCTAGCTGGTTTCCAGATCCTTCTTCATCATTTATTAATGCTTTTTCCATTTCATGGAAACAATTTTCACGATCATATATTTTTCCTCCCTTTAGGCTGGTAGGAAGGTGTTTGCAGAAGATCGAGTTGGAAAAGATTCAAGCCATTTTGGTAGCTCCGAATTGGTCATCTCAGCCTTGGTTTCCTCAGATGAAAACCAGGAGCAGGCACCTTCTCTATGTAAGAAAGGGAAGTGGAAATCTCTTCCCTCAAAAGGAGATGTTTCAAGGCACAAAGATAGCAGGATGCTCTCTTCTAGCCGCACTATTTTGAAGCAGTTAGTGGATAAGATGCAACTCTCGTCTAGAGCAAAGAAGCATTACATGGACAGTTGGTCTAAGAACACTAAAAAGTCTTATCGCACTAATCATAGGAAAGGGAAAGTTTATTGTTTTGAGGAGGATATTCTGTATGCTATTCCTATGTATGATCAAGGGATTGAATTTCTATGTGATCTTTAAGATCAGGGCATGGGCTATGGAGCGATTGCTTCAGCTCACTCAGCCTTGTCCATGGTGATGCCAAAGGTTAAGAATGAGACATTTGGTGCATATTTGACTGTGTCTAGGATTATAGGGGGAATGTTCAACAAGCCTCCTCCTAAAACAAGATATTCTGAGATGTGGGATCCAGATATAGTGATTAGTTTTGTCATTGTTCCCTTTAGCGGATCTTAATTTGCCTCAACTTACCCAGAGGACTCTTACATTGATGATGTTAGTCACCTCCAAACTACAGACTATGAGGATGTCTATTTTTCCTCTACGGATAAGGTCACTATTCTTCTGTCGGAAAAGATAGACTTCAGCTATTGGAAGAGCTTTGGGTTCCATTGTTATGGAATCTTTTCCCGGCAACGAGAAAGTGTATGTTCTTCGCTCTCTTCATCATTACTTGTTCAGAACTTCGGATTTTCGACCTAAGGATAATGCAGCAAACTCTGTGGGCCCTTTGTTTATTAGTCACAGTGCTCCTTTTAAGCCTGTCCAGACTTCCACATTAGCCAAGTACATCAGATGTGTTCTCTCTGCAAGTGGATTAAACACTAGTGTCTTCAGACCGCATAGTGTGCATGGAGCCACTGCTTCTAAATTAGCTGCGATGCATGTCCCTGTGGACAAGATCATGAAGACAGCTATGTGGAAGGATGAAAATACTTTCCGGCAGTTTTATCACAAACCCATCAATGTGACAAGTGCAACATCCACTCATTTACTTTCTGCTTTTGGCAACAAGGATAGAGGCAAGAAGCATGCCAAGACTGCTTCGCGCAGTTCTTCAAAGTAGTTTTGTTTCTTACTAACTTTAAGTCCTAGTTATGCTGTTGGAGCCTTACAGCAGAAGGACTAGTTTTCTTTGTCTTAAAACTTCAGATCTTTGTAGGAGAAAGGACATAACGTGCTCACCTTTTTTATGGTAACCGGAGGAATTGAAGGTTAAATATCTCATGTGCTGCCACCTGACGGTGGCTGCAGACAAGAATTGATGAGATGTACAATTCTTATGAGGTTCGGAGTAGTACATCTGTGATTCTTGCTCTGCAGACAGCCGTCGGTGGGGGGACAAGCCCACCACACCCTCCCAGGCTTGTTTCCCCCTTCACCGGGTTGTCGACTGTCCGCAGTCAGGACAATATTCTTATGGACTTTGAATATTGTTGTTTTCTCAATTCCTCTGTGCAAGCTACGTTTCCAGAGTTAAACCCTGCCTTAGCCTTGTTCTCCTTCTCTTGTCGGCCCCCCACCGAGAATCACAGATGTACTACTATGAACCTCGTAAGTATTGTACATCTAAGTGTTGACCCTTCTCAATAGGTTTGTTAGCGTAGCTTTTAACTCATTTACGTGAGAAATGTCATCATATATACCACTCCTCTCTGATCCCCCCCCCCCCCCCCCCCCGAGGTTCTGAGAGGGGGGGGGGGGGTTAAGTTTCAGTATGACGTATTCTTTTCCAGGTGCAACTTGTGTAAATTTCAAGTTACTTTTTGCAATGCGCTATCTTGGTATGGGAACTGAATGAAAGTCTTCCATTTTATGTGTATCATAGACTAAATGATAATACATTTAATTTAACATTCCATGTGTAGTAAAATCTCTTTCTACCTAACTTACTTTTCTTATTGTGAATCTTTCAGGAGGCATGGGGAAAGAAAAACTGGAATACAGCAGGATGTATATTCGTTACACTAGTCGAGAAGCAGCATCACAAAAAAGATTGGTGTAAACGATTTGGGTCGCACTTGATGAAAGGCCTCGGTAACTTTGATACTTTGTTGGAAAGTATTTTAAGAACAGGCGAAAAGTCAAGAGGTAATAATTTATTACTATTCATTAATTTGGCATTGATATTCATTGAGTAATCGTAGGCGAGAGAGCTAAGGGTGCCTTTAATGTATCCTACTTTCATATACTGCTTCAACGAAGCTTTTATACTACTAGAGGGATTTTCCGGCCGGGACCATATTTGTGTATAGGGGTTTAGCGTCTCTGACTCTTTAATGCGTACACTCTTGGGACTGAACGATTTTGGGTCGTATTAGCGGGGCTCTAGGGTTAGGTGGGAGTGTTGTGGGGGGGGGAGAGAAATTTAGGGATTATTTAAAGTTCATGGGAGTATACAGATCGTTTTTACTTGAAATTGGGAATTCAAAGGTAGATTAGTTGCCCTTTAGGAGTTTAGCGTCTCTGTTACAAGTTATTGTAATGGAACTTTTCTAAATTGACGATGATAGAAACATGATGTTCTTGACAATATTATTAGCTTGAAGAGCTTTCTTATAGGCACTCTGAAAGAATGGAAATCCAAGTCATTTCTACGGCAGATCGGGTTGCTGATTGACATTCCTCTAGATAAGAGACCCCCCTATTTATAGCAGCATGAGTTGGCCATGAATCCTATAAATTTCCATGCAGTAAATATAGCCAAAGCGCCAACTTTTGGTCTAATTTTCGAAAATTTAAATTAATTTTTTCCTTTTCAAAATTAAAAGTGTTGTTCCTCCAAAAGCACACTTTCTTTGATGTATTATATATCTCAATCTAAGATGGAATGTTGATAATGCCCACCCTTGCCCTCGCCGCTTGACCGCCCTCACCTAATTAAGTGATAACAGCCAGACAGTTGACACCATCTGTTGTCACCCTATCTTTCCTCCACTGCCCATCAATGAGATAAGGCCTCCTCTAATGAGTTTACATGTCAGCATGTAGCCTACTTCACTTTAGAAGATTTTTTGTTTGTGAAATATACATTCTGAATTATGTTTAAGCATATTCTGACAGACGTTAGAATCATTTTGATATTAATATCTTCAATGTGGGACTTATAGAAGAGAAAATATCAAACAACTCAGTGATTGTGACATGAGGGTCCTTTGCCCTCATCAGCAGAACTGAGTCAAATATAAAAATAGTGTACTAGCAATGATTAAGAGAATCAGTAGAAATAATATTCATATAATCTTTAAAAGACTTTAGAAAGAAAGGAGCATGTTTTTAGGAATACACACATAGCAATGCCAAGATAATCAACTTAATTCCGACCAGATGTGAGTCAGACTGGGCATATCCTTTTTCAGAACTTCTTCTTTTAGATCGGATACATATTTACAGTCCTAGAACAACTGTACTGCTTACAGTGTGAGAATTAAATCAACCTTCGAACGGAATTTGTACATCAAATACAAGGAAAGTTGTGTAATTTGAAAGTTCATCTACTTTCAGACAGTCATTAAGATAATCAACTTAATTCTTAATCTCCCCACCTTATCACATCAAACGATGGGCTAATGGAATCAAGACCTGCTCCAATGATTGTTTAAACTTTTAAAAATCTATGATATACTAAATCAAGTAGTGGTGCAAAAGATTGTAATGGTGACAAGAAGAAATTTGGTCTTTGTTAGATCTTTGTGTGATATTTATAAACCAAGATAATGTATTATACATTAACCCTTCTGATATATGGGTCAGACTTTCAGAAAATGTACAATTGGCAGCTGTACACATTAAGTGAATTCCGTTAGGGGGGGCTGTAAAGCAGTGCGGGCCAAATTTCCCCTCTTCGAGCTCATTTTCGCCCATGAGGCGAAAATCCGAAGCTGTTAAACTTTTACTTGTATATTGGACAAAATTTGCTTTATAAATGTCATATCGTTTTAGGAGTGATTTAAATTAGTAGATCGTGTTGTAGTTTGAAGATGATAGAAACAAGTTGTGTTCTTGACAGTACTTTTCTTTATTATACACAAATCACCCGACAAAGGCCGCCTGTTTCTATTTCTAGAAACATAGAAACAGTCTCTAGTAACATAGAACCAGTACGAATGTTTTCAGTACCGTCCTCATAGATTTAAGAAATATTTTTGGTCAATTTAAACTTCCGATGTTTGGATTGAAGTTAAGTTTAAATTTTAGGAATTGATTTTAATGGAAGATACTCCTTCATACCTGCTTGTCTAATAATGGCCTCATATACAGGGTGAAGTTATATTAAAAATCTTGGAATGAAACATTGACTGTTAGTCTGTTTAACACTGGTCTAACGGTACCGTACCATATTCCAATTGTGTTTGCTCATGAATTTAAAAGGCACGTGAAAGATCTGTTAGAGGGGTAATTCCTGACTGAGAAAAACTGGTATTAGTAGAGGGTTGGTCTCTATAGTAATACTTCTGTAGACCTACTTCATTGCACATTCACTTCATATTAAATTCCGTATTTCAGTCAAGAAGGCAAACCACCTGTATGAAAGACTGAAAACTGTAACTTGTACATGTATTAACAAACATAGTTTCGCTTCGTTTCGTGGATCTCCTCAAAACCACTGATATTTTTTACCATACCATATTATCCATTTGCCCCTTTAGCTCATAAAGAAACTAGAATATGTTATTTCTGCACCGTGTATTATCGTTATCTCATCTCCCGCAGGTTCTGCCACTACGTTGCGGAACACATTGGCCTGGTTTGGTGCCATGCTTATATCTGCCACCAGTTGTGACTCCCGTTACAAGGAGGGTTGGGGGTAAGTTGGAATATAACAACTTTTAAAAAAACTCAGAACGCATTCTTTTATCCCATCCTATTGTTTCACATCAATGTGATGAATTCTGTCTTTAATTATTACATGTTAGCGTTCCTACTCTAGATTTTACGACAGAAGACATCTATTCCTAAGGATCGTGGCCCCCGACTGTTTAGGCCACTTTTTCTCCCCCTTTTCCCGAATTGTGTCTTTCATGTGTCAGTGCTTACCCTAGCGAAAAGTTTGGGACGTTTGCCTATTTGCATCACGTTTCAGGTTATATTTGTGGAGTGTTTCCTATTTCGGTTTTCGGCAGAATGGGTCACACTAAAGAAAGTCGTTATTGCTCATCATTGCCTGAATAACACTTTAGCCCTTATCAAAAGCTCGGCCTAGAATGCATCTTTTATCAGATCAGACAGGCCAGACAGGCCAGGGCTAGGCTGGGTCCAGTCACCCTAGTCAGTGTAATAAAAGTGTGACCACAGGGTAATAAATGTCAGGTGTCCAGAGAGTTGTCCTATCAACTTTTTTAATTGTATGACACATTATTGCAACTCATGTTTAAATATATTCTCCTTAACATAAGAATATTTTTGGTCTTTGTCCCATCATTCTATCATGCTTAGAAGCCAAGATAATATTTTATACATTAAACCCCCTGATATGTGTTTCTCTTTCACAAAGCGCCATCCAGTGGTCATCCTTCCCCTGCTCTCTTATCTCTTATCTCACCTCTCATTAGAGGACTCTCCGCCGCACAAAGTGTGGGCCAGGCGGCCGTGCTCTTACGTAGCATGTAGCCTACTTCACTTTAAAAGTTTTTTTGTTTGTGAAATAAACATTCTGAATCATGTTTAAGCATATTCTAACAGTCGTTAAAATCATTTTGATATTAATTGCATCAATGTGGGACATTTAGAAGAGAAAATATTAAAGTTTGTGAATATACACACACCATCTCCCTCTCCCTCTGCTCTCTCTCTCCCTCTGCTCTCTCTCTCCCTCTCCCCCCCCCCCCCCCCTCTCCTCTCTCGTTCACTCCCCCTCTCTCTCTCACTCTCTCTCCTCTCCCTCCCTCTCGTCTCTCGTTCACTCCCCCTCTCTCTCTACTCTATCTCACACAATCTCTCCTCTTCCTTTTCCTCCTCCTCCCCCTCCCCCTCCCTTCTCCTCCTCCTCCGCCTCTCAGCACTCTCTCCCTCTCTCCTCTTCTTCCTCTATCCTTAGAAGTAATATAACTCTTTCTCTAAGCTCTATCCCAGTTCAGTCCGCCGACTCATTTTCCTGTGACACATCACATGAGGAGGTGACCAATTTTCCACCCCTCCTCCACTAATGATGGGCCTTAACCTCCCTGCCCCCACCAGTCCTCCTCCTGTGCCCCCGCTAGGTGCAAATATAGCTCCTCCTCCACTAATGATGGCCTTTAACCATCTGTAAGAGCACGGCGTCGGTTACACTGTATAATGTATGTTTTTAACTTACCCCGTCCTCTCATAAACACACCATTGCCAAAGTGATATAAGTTGGAATACCTGTTTTTAGTTTGCAAAAGGTGTTTTTAGTTTGCAAAAGGTGTATACTATTTCATGATAAATTATTATCATTATGTAATTTTTTCTGATATCACATCACTATTGTATATTAATATGAGATTGTAATCATAATATGAACTGTCCTAAACAGAGTTGATGTATAAGATCTAATTTTTTCTCTAAACTTTCTAAATCAGGCTGTCCTGAGAAAATTCATACTTGTAAGTGTGGAAATGTAGTAGACCTGAATAAAATATTTTCTAAATCAAAATCAAACCCTCCCCTCCCCCACCCCCGGTCCCACAACCACAATGCCCTCTCAGATCTATTTTCAGATGTTTACACCATATCGTGGACCTGGGATTTGGGGGAGGGTAATTAAGAACTGAGAGTCCAGAGTATTACCGCTAGATTAATTTTGGTGTGGTGTCTTAGGCTATGTACTTGTATTATATAAGTATGGAACCTTTTGCCCTTCAACCCCCCCCCCCCCCCCGGCCTCCCCTCCTATGCTTTTGTTTTGGTGTTTAATAATACACATGCCTCACCCCTTGTGTGAGGCATGTGTACAGCCAGCGGGAGTGTGTATGCAGAGGCGCTTGCGGCGGTATTGGGAGACACCATTTTCGGCGCTTTTTGATATATTTCGCAGCAATGGCCGTCGATTCGAATCTTCCCTAGGGGATCTTTCGAGCTATACCTGACCCTATCGTTGTATATATACAGTATTGTTCCAGTAATCACTGGCTAATAACGTTGCTTACTAATATACGGTAGGAGTGAGAACGGAGAATAAGCTTAATAAGCATGTATTTGGTGGGCAGAGACATCTATAAAGGACGATCCTTGTACTATTGCGTTAGTTTGGGATCCCAGTACGACTGCTCTAATTCTTGTGTTTAACCGGTGGCGGCTTTTTTTTTAAAAAAGCGGTGGTCGTGGGAGAGTCCAGCTGTTTTGGCATGGAGCCAAATTCGTTACCCTCTCTCTCTCTCCCTCTCTCTCTCCTCTCTCTCCCTCTCCCTCCTCTCTCTCCACCCTCCTGTCTCCCTCTCTCCCCTCTCCCCTCTCCTCTCTCCCTCTCTCTCCACCCTCCTGTCTCCCTCTCTCCCCTCTCCTCTCTCCCCCTCTCTCTCTCTCTCCTTTCTCGTTCGCTCCCCCTCAGTCCTCTCCTCCTCCCTCTCTGTGTGTCTCTCTCCTCTCTCTCTCTCTCTCTCTCTCTCTCTCTCTCTCTCTCTCTCTCTCTCTCTCTCTCCCCTTCTCTGTCAGTCTCTTGTCTCTCTCTCCCCTCCTTCCTCCCTCTCTCTCTCCTCCTCCTCCACCGCAAATGTCATTAAAATCCCATTAGGACGGAATTTTTTTTTCATCATTTTTTTTTCATCTATCTTGTCTAGGGTCTTGCTCCCAACCGCAAAATGCCATTGAAATGCTCCAAACCGCAAATGTCATTAAAATCCCATTAGGACGGATTTATTTTTATTTTTTTTCATCTACCTTGTCTAGGGTCTTGCTCCCAACCGCAAAATGCCATTGAAATGCTCCAAACCGCAAATGTCATTAAAATCCCTTTTTTGACTTTTTGTTTGACTATTTCGAATTAAAAATTGATTTTTTGATTGACTATATTGACTCTTTGATTGACTATTTTGACTTTTCGATTGACTATTCTGACTTTTGATTTACTTTTCTGACTTACTGATTGACTGTTCTGACTTTTTGATTGACTATTTCAACTTTTTGATTGACTATTTCGACTTTCTGATTGACTTTCTGATTGACTTTTCTAACTTTCTGATTGACTGACTATTTCGACTTTCTGATTGACTATTCTGACTTAACGAATGACATTTCTGACTTTTTGATTGACTTTCTGATTGACTATTTTCCCACTCCCCCTCCCGCTCTGTTGTAGCGGGCCTCTGATATACATCTCTCTCCTCCTCCTCCAGCTGATGGGGCAAGATCAAAGGGTTTATGGCCCTGGCGGTGACCCTTTTATCCGAGGTATAAGTTGGCAGTTTGACCCTTCTTAAAGGACACGGCTACATTCCGGCAAAGTTTATTTAAATTGCGTAACAATTATCTCCCAATTACCTTAAGTCATCCCGATGATGATATCTTAGCCGAAATATTAATTCCCAACTGTCCCAAATTTCATTAATAAATGAAATCGGTATTCAACTCAAGTCCTAATTGGTCACATTCATACCCACATATCCCTCTTCAATGCTTCGTTCACAGATGAATTAAGAATGAATTACGAATTCTATATATACCCACATTTAAAGGCCACAAGGATATATCATGAATGAAATTGAAATATAACTTAATGTAATTGTACTTAGTTTCATGACCAAGTAATAGAATAATACTTAGGATATATCATGAATGAAATCGAAATATAACTTAATGTAATTGTACTTAGTTTCATGACCAAGTATTAGAATAATACTTAATTTTCACCGGTCAAATCAATAAGGCCACAAAAAGTAGGTGTGTTTCCGATTCCCCCCACCACCAACCCCCTACATAGAAAAACATTCCCCTCCCTGCCTTTTTTGGGCCTAAATTGAAAACATATCCCTCTTTACCAATGTATAAACACCCCACCTATTAGCTAACGCTTGTGTTGGTATAAACTCCAACACTCCGTCAGCCTCATTCCTCTCTTGTCTATAAATCTTTTTATTGGTCATAGTGCCGCACTGCTCGGTCTTTTTATAAGGTAAGATTTTATATTTCATTAATGTGTAATATTTTCATTTTTCTAGAATCGTCCGTGTACTACATAATAATAGGATCAAGATGTCAGATCAGCCTGAAACTTTGTATAAAGCAGCTGATTTGTGCCTGAAAATGCACGACCGTGATTTGGCCTTGGCTGTACTTGAAGGTATGAAAAATGCTTTATTGTGCATCTTCGTTTAACGCGACTACCAGTAGCCCCGTTTTCTTGTTCTGATGCATCGGGAAACGATTATGGGCTATACTTAACATTAAATGCAGAGAACAAAATGTCACTTTATCTTGCTGAATTTGATACATACCAATGCCTCAATTATAATGTCGCAAAGAAATCAACTGCTGAATAAAAGATTTTATTTTTACCTCTGTTAGAAAAAAAACTCGTGTACCATCCATCCATTAGAGTGACACGAAATATTCACGTAATGTTTTTGAGTTTGATGTCTTGAGATAGACAAAAGCGCTAAATTGTACAAACATTATGATTAGTCCAACTTACACTGTTGATTGTTCATGATATTGAGCCTGTCATTATTTCAGGGAACTACGAGGTCCTACCAAAGGTAGCCGATAAGAAAGAGAGGTTGGTTAGGATAAAAAGACTGGATGTCTTAAAAGACCTTTCCATGTACTTATTCCGAAAACTTGACACTGACTCCTCGAACCCTGAACGCCAACACCAAACATACTTCCAGCTGAAAAACATTCTTCAAACTGTATTGGCTTCCTATGAACATGGTGAGCTTGCAGCTCCTAAATATTATGTGTAGTGCTACTTACATTTAAGCTTGAAACACGAATCTTGTCTCATGCATTAATATTTCCTCTCGTGCCGTTTTCATAAAGACGTAATTTTTACTTGTGTATTTTCAGACATCGAATGTATTCCGGATGATATCAAACGTGCAGGTACCGTATACATACATTGTTTTCTGGTCTTGTATGTGTATGTAATAATTTTATTTCCGTTTGTTATGCAGTTACATTCATATCCGGAAAAAGGGTTTTACTTCATCTGTGAGAAAACAGGTCTTATATACATTGGATGGTGTTGATAAATCTCCGTCCTAAGTTTCGAAAATACACATACTTGGGTCTATAGGTATTGTACATAGATAGTTTTGGTTTATTCCTCCCTATCACAATCAAACTTTCAAGATGGTTTATACATTTTCATAATTCAATTGAACCAAACTCATTTTATTATATAAGTAATTATTATATTTTCAGTCATAATTTCTCTCTGCGTTATCTAAATGTGTAGCACCAGTTCTCCCTCTTTTAATTTGCCTTCCTGACTGTTAATTTTATAGTGTCCATTTCAATTTCCATGTTTATAACTGGTGCACTGATTTTCCTTATACAAGATCTCTGATTCCGTATTGTTCTGAGTGTCTACAATTTTTCGATGAATTACATGACTTTCCTTCTATTCAAGATTATATAGTATTCTGTGAATAATTCAATTGAAGAATAAGAACCTCTTTGATTTCCTTAATTATTAACAACAGTAACATCATGATTGTTCTTTTAGACCTGAAGTCATTCGTTCGTAACATGATGAATTTCGCACAAGGGAGACCCCATCCCGATGATGCTTTGGAGATGTACAAGTCCGTCCGAACCATAAAATTCGATTTGTATGAGGCAACGGATGTACGTCAGTTATTCAAGTATGTCTATCGATGCTCTCTGAAGAATTCCAAGTGGTTAGATGTGGCGGGGGAATTGGCAATGGATGCCTGCAATCCTAAAAATCCGTTGCAGATATTTCCGCCGCAACAATTCGCTGACTCCAAAAATCCAAAAAATGTGGTTCGGATCGCAGTGTCCATGTCACAAGATGAAATTCATATGGTGCTGCATGGCTTCCTAGAGACCATTATCAAGAACGTGGTTAACAATGGGATGACAGTTATGCCCCCTGAGCATAGCTTGACCATAGAGATAGTGGGGGATGAACAATTGCCATCATCCCTGAGAGATCCAACACTGTCACGTGTCACTGCACAAGAGCACATACGGGCAGTGCTTCGAACTAACCAGCTAAAGATTTTCGACGATGCTCTGCACTACTTTATCATCGATAAGAATAGTTTATCAGTTTGTCTCCAGACCATCTACGAGCGCAAGCGAGAGTTGGTGAACCAAAAGTTCATGAAGTTACCTCCGCCGGTGCAAAGGAATCCAAGATGGAATACCTCATATGACCCTCCTCGTCGCGGGCGCAATCCCTATCACCAGGGTATTACACCCCTGCCATGTCCTGCCAATGTACAACCCTCCAACAGAGTCGCGGTGGCTAATCAGACAATGGTCAATGGAATGCTAATATCGAACAATTTGCCTTCCAATGAAACAGTTATGGGGAACAATTTCCAACAACCTGGCACCAGTCAAGGGCTGACCTGGCCGGAGCAGATGATGCTGCTTTCCAACTCATCTAAAGCCACTGATCGGGAACTGATGCCGTCACCACGGGCCATACCAGGCTTGCACCGCAACCCCACACCAACTAGGATCGAGGATCGTGGTAGAAACTTTGTTCGTGGTAGAACTGGAAGTGGAAGACGAGGGCGAGGGGTTTCCAGCTACCCGTATTGGAAATAGTGCTCTCCTCTCTGACGTTGAGTACCTATAAGCAGTCTGGATTATGTTTGTAGACTATCCGTAACGTTACACCAGCACCTCTGATAGTAAATACATTTATTGTGATTAGGGATTCGGCTGTGGTGCTACGCTGGGTTTGAAAATGGCCTGCCTTGATTAACTGATTGGGGAAAGATTCTCCTCGGCCTAAGTATCTGTAGTGTTCAATTTTCGTGTGCAAGGTGTGGAAACGGTTGTAGTTGGGACTAGAGTAGTGAGAAAATGAAACTCTTAAGTGAGCGGACCGATTTTGATATATATAATATAAATCTTGATGCCCGCTGAGCTTTGGAATTACATACTGTCCTAGAAGGATAACTATTATTATAGACCAACAACTTGACTTTCAGTCAAACGGCCGTATTTCCAGGACTGAGCTTTATTCTTTAATCGTGCAGATCATCTTGCCATGAAATTATAAATTTGTATCTCCACATGTATGAATGCCTGGATAACTAGTCGCCCTTATTTTTTCAGATTTACTTGATATTTGAAATATACCAATAATTTGGCTGACGTCCATTGTCCCTATTTCAGTCTTGTATTAGTATTTACTTAACGTACATTGTATGTTATACATGTAGAACTGTAGTCATACATAGTGCATAATGCATAGTTCCGCTGTTATCTACATGATAATTCTGCAAGATTTATTGAAAAAAAATGTTATTCTAAATAGAGATAACTGGGACGTTGCTACTTGTATTCATGTATAGAATATTTTTATAATTATAATTTTCAGACTAGAAGTTGGCATCTCTACCATGTGTGTTTTTTTAATCTCATGTGAAAATAATGCTTTTCATGCTTGTGCTAGTTGGATTATTTTGTTTTTACACACCTTTAGTCTAAACTAGCCCGCAGACTTCCGTTACATGTTAAAAATTACACGTATGTCTTGGGGTTAAAGAGAGCAACGATAATGTCCATTCCAAGTAGTGGTTCGATTCCCATTTAAGGTATTTCGTGCAACTCCCGTGAAAAAGTTTTCGGGAACGAAGTAAAATTTGAAATCAACGGAAATCCCCGAATCCTGAAATGATTTATATCCATATCCCGGTGATATATATTCATATAGCCGGTTGTTGGGACAGCGTTCTAAATACTTTCTGGGACGTTCTGTCTTGAGAGACCAGTGTGTCAGATTTAGAAGTTTATCAGTAAAACATTTGTTGAGACTAAAAGGCATCGATCACATTCGTTTTGAAAAATAAAATTTTGTTTAAAACCTATTGTTTGTACTTCGCTTCAACCAATTACCGTTAGTAACTGAAAGATAACAAAATCCATTTCTCCGTTGAAATATCTTATCTTTTACAAGATACATGTGGCATTTGGCGTATACATATCTACGCTTATTCGCAATATATACATGGTATTCGTACCTAAGTCTAGCCTAGGAAATGGACATTTTTCATTTTCTCCCAACCCTACAGGGAGAGGACATGTATTCTTAGCAGATAGTGTCTGGTTCGCTTCGACTGGGTGCAATTGAAAGGGAACTAAATTCTTCATGATGTTTATTGTTCACGAGGAAAAATACATATCCATGAGAAACCGATATTACCGCTGAACTCCTCCAAGTCAATTAACTTGCATACATCTTCTGAGGAAAGTTATTTATTCGCCGTAGATATTGCTTCAGGGCACTTAATTATGATTGCACATATATACTAAAAGATAAAGAAAACTCTGGTTTGATAATGTAAGAAAATACTAACAGAACTTCCAAGAAAACATAACTAACGACTAGGTAATACAACTCCCTAGGATGGAAAATGAAAATCATCGGAAGTGGTCACCCGAAATCACGGGGTCGATTTCAATGTAAACTTAAGATAGTGGAATCAATGCATAAAACGATCGAATTGTAGTAACCCATGTGCCTCAGATCCAACTGTTCGCCATTGCCTTCATGCTCATCAATTATACAATTTACAAGACTATACTAATACCTATTATAGTATATCACATAATACAGTGGCAAAAGGAAGTAAACATCCACCCACTGCATTGACCGAAATGGGTTCATTCCTCTTCAGCAGAAATCTTAAGAACGGTTACAGCGACCCTTATATATGCAAATTTTCTTAACAATGATACCAGTTTTGTTTTAATTTGCGTGCATTAGAATAATAAAAAGTCAATTCATGAGTTCGCATTCCACGTGTCACTATGCATGGCCTGGAGTAAATGGAAACTAAAAAATCGCGTTGCTAGCCCCAGAGCACCGAGGGAACGTAGACCTCGAGAGGATAACGTTTTTTTTATATTTATTGTACTATAAACTATTTTACCCTTGTTAACCCGCCCCAAAAATAAATAGGATACGAGGCATGCCACGGTAGCAACACGGCAAACATACGGAGGATACATATCAAAAATTAAACCAAGTCATACCCTTGGTATAATTATTGGTGAGCATGTAGCAACACTTTTCTGATCTGATATATCCACTCAATAAGGCAATCTCTTCCAGACATCTCTCGATTATGGCAGAATCGTTTAGTTATTTAATGTTGGGTTATGAATTACTTTAGTTCTCAAGTCCCTAATTAGATATTTTAAAAAGAACCTTCACCTTAGTCTGAGATAAAATACCATTGGAAAATAGTGGGATTAGCTTGTGTAATTTGATTTTTTTTAAAAAACTTTTGTTGACAGTGTACTTCTACTAAACCCTTTTTCGCTTACATTTCAACATGAAATCTGACGTCATAATGCAACCCATGCAGCACATGAAAAGGTGGTCCGCCATCTTTACATACAATTAGAAACCTTACAGGTCATATACAACGTCCAAATTCGCCAGCACCACTGCAAGAGTTGCAACAAATACTTAAGACCTGCTCAAAAGTTTTAATTAGGGAGTATCTGTCATGCTTCATACAGACATAAGTTGCATGGGAACATTCTTTTACATGACAAATTGGTGTCAGGGGGTTATACACTACTGTGGTCATATAAAAGCAAGAAAACATCCATTGTCTCCCCTAGAAATCCTAAGTACATGTAATCTCAAAGAAGTTTTCTTGGTTTAGCTTTTTGAGATAAGGGACCCATGTCAGAGAATGTTGTCTATACATGAATATCACCGATAACACAAAATAGTTCGAGGATACATGGTTTGTTCCATTATCGCAATGCAACTCCTTTAGACATCACGCATCACAGTGTTAAAATCTGATCAATATGCGCATCTTGGAGACAGGGGGACATTCTCTGAGAACGGACAGGACAGTCAGTACTACATACTGCCTCTACAGAACTCGCGCAATACATTGACGGAACAATTTCCCATTGTTACATTATCACGTATACAGGGAGGGCGTCATTCTCACACCAGCTCAGTGATTCCTCCTCCAACGCGAATGGAAACGTCAAAACGTGGGTCACGGCCATAGTAATGAGGAATAGTCATTTCAGAATAACCTAAACTGCATAAGTCCCACACACACACATCCAACAAGTAAAGAGTACTGTACTGAAGCTATCTTTTAGTTTCGATATAAATCAGATGCTTTTACTTCCAAAGGGATTAAGATAGTGTGATGTCTATATGCAATAAACTTTTAAAATAATAGATAAAACACAAAATTAGAAAGCTTAGGTTAATACTCGTTGCGATGATTTAACTCAGCGACCCATAGATTCACATATCTACTGTTATTAGTTATCCATTCAAATACTAGTTCATGACTAATGTACCTTTGGTTGGAACCACCAATCCAGCATAAACATTCTGCTACACCAAAATCATAGCAATGATATCAGCTCTGAGGCTCAAAGCTCTATGTAAGGGATATTTACACATGTGAGACGATGTACATGGGAGGAGTTGGCATATGATACATTGAACGATTTAGATGCGATTATGAAATGGATTGTCTTAAGATGATGGTCCGTCACTGCTTAGTCGAGGTAACTTATTGGCTGGGCTTGAATCTGAAGCTTCCAAGTTGGCTTTACTGGAATCGCGCTTCTTGTTAGCGTTCTGGAAAAGTAACGGATACAATTGTAATGAGTAACAGTAAAATTAAATTGGTATGACAAGAGACGTTATCATATGTATGACCACAGAACTAGACATACGGTACGGTAACTATAGTTCTGTTTCCTAAAAAAACGTGGTAACGAAGAAAGTGTTCTACATGACATGCGCATAAAATATTATACCGTACCCAATATCCCCCACCCCCAGTTACGGTACCGGTACTATGTTCGCAACATTACATTTCACGAACTACGAGGCAATTACCAATAGATTAATATGGGTTAATGGATCAATTAACTGAAAATCAATTCATACCTTTTTATCCCATTGTTGATGAAGGTACCTCAACAATATATTAGTTTTCTCTGTCGTTATTACTGGAAAATGAATTGTAACAATTGATAACGGCTTCATAAAGAGGAACTCGTACCGTACAACAGTATCATTAGTCATACCGTAGTCTACAGTTAAATCATGACATTTAAATTGATTAAATATTTGATTACGGGATACCAATGAAAATCAGTAGGCCCCTACTGAGAGGTATGTATTATTTTGCATAGATTAATTGACATTGATATTCATGTAAGCACTGCAATAAAGAATGTGAACGGAACCGTACGGTAGCTAAAGAACTGGAATTATTGGTTTTATAAAGGAAAGTCCTACAACACCGAGATAATTGATATGTTTACAATTATGTTAAACATTTAAAAATATAGGCGGCACTACTGCTACTAGCATTAGCAATACCTTGCTCTGCAGGATGATCCTTTGTGGAAATATATACTGCGGGCTTTCGGACCTGAAACAAAAAGAGAATGAAACATTGCTTGCACTTGATAGGCCTACATATGTAATAGATCGATCGAATTAACAATAAAATGAGAATTGACACCATTATACCACGATCGGGGGTTGTACACGCTGCAAATGAGTGGATACTTGCTATCATATATTGTCAAATAAATCCACGCGTGAAAATATGACGTTTTTTAAGCCTAGTTATAAGAAGCTCATGACGTCACGAAAAAACTTGTGGGCATCATATCTGGTAAGTCAGAAACTAACCTCGTTACATCCTATCATAATATAATAAACCAGGGAGTTAGAACTTAGATTACACCTCCGGGTCCTGATAGCATAAGTTTGTGTGTCACGAGTCTTGAAATTCACTAACCGTTGTCTTACAACTGGAATCTGCATGGAATCGTGTGAAGTTTGTCTCGTTGTAGGATGGAAGTTCCTTCAGAAAATCCGCCTATATGGATATGAGCAGAAGAACAGTAAATGCCAAAGTACGGTAGGGTAAGCTACATGTGCAATGTCAACATGTGTCAATGATATTGGAAAGATGATTGGAAATAATAAAAATGCCACGTAACCTTTTCTCCAAAGAAACATAAAATGGAACATTAACCCTAACAACATGAAGAATACCGTACGATAGTCGATACCCAGCTTGGTACGGTACGGTACTTCATTCATTGGAATAGTAGGATGTACCATGTCATGATGTAGCATTATTGACACGTATTTAATTTATTATGAATGATGTCGATGATGACAGAACAAAGGCACACTTCACAAATATCTTTTATATTTTCCCTAAAGCTCTTCAGCAAAGGAAGAGGCGCTAAGATTGGTAAGGTAGTAGGAATTGAAATTAAATTTGAATTCTAAAGTGTAGGTCGACCGAAGTACCATTCGGAAATGAGAACATAAATTGTGGAACATGATTTTTCTGACTTTAACGACTGCTTTGAATATGCGTTTTAATCCAACACATCTATGGGACCAGACACCGTCGACAAAGACAAAAGTAGGTTACAGATCTAAGAGTTTAATAATACAACAAATACGTTGTTATCGATCTAGTTAATCATATTCGCGAGAGAAATTATCCTGTCAAGTTTCACTGAGAGAACGTGTCGAACTGTGACAGAACCGCAATGTAAAACGGGCGACGATAGACAGATGAGATACTTCTTTCTAGTGCGTTATAGAGAAATAAGATAAGCATAACATTTAGTCAAATGTATTTCTGATGCTCCACGTTGAGGACAAATTTCCACAAGTATGTGATTTGGGATCGTATGCGTAAAGAATGGGCATAAAATTGATAAAGTTTAGGCGTACGTAAGGGCCAAACCTACCATGTTGAATATATTACCGCTCCACTTGGCCGCTTGTGGCAGCACTTGTAATGCGCATGCGCCGTCAACATTACTTCCCAGCGCCAAGATGTCGGACGGCGAAGTGGATTTTATGTGCGATGACGACGAGGATTATGATTTGGTCAGTATTCTCTTGATTATCACAAAGGAAGAATCTGCTGTAAGGGAGGAAGGTGCCGAATTTTGTATAAAGTGCCGGCCTTAATCTCCTTTACTTACATAGCTATATTGTACCGCTCGCATGCAATCAAACTGTTGTCAACCCCGACACCGAATCTGACAGTGTTATTTTCTCTAAAGTCATTGCTAAATCAACCTCGGGACAGTCGGGTTGACAAGATTTATTGGACTTGTTTTATAAATCTTGTTATCGACACCGCTTGACCGTTCATGCAAAGTTTTTTATTTCAGTGTTCCATTTCTCTGGTCAAGTGATTATTGTTTCATGGTGCGTTTTCATTCATATTATTTAGTGCCTTTGGACAGTTTGGTGCGCTCATAATTGAATCTACGATGCGACCTGTCATTCTCCCTTTGCTTTATTATATAAATAAAACAAGTGGCTCGTTACTTATGTAGGATATAAGTGCATAATTTGCAATAAAACGATTTTGTATTTCTTTACCTTTGAAATGCATTCCCAGTCCTTCCATCTGTCACAACTCCTACCCATGCTACACTGTCCTCCCCTTTTCAAATACCTTGTCTGTCTTTTCCCTCCCGTCTTTCCGGTTTCCCTTCCTCCTCTTAATTCATGACAATGGCAATGCCAGATATTCTGAACCATGTGTGTTTCCCTATCATAATCTATCATACGATGTATTAAGTTATGTATTCCATCACGCAGTGAAGTTGGTAAAGATGGGTATCCCTGTTTTCTAAATGCCATGATTTTCCTTCCCCTCCCTTCTCTTTTGACGAACTATACCGCATTGCTCATTTAAATTAAAATGAAAAATACAATGCGCCAGGACCCTTTTTATGCATCCTGAAGAAAATATCCCAAATTTCTGATAGCTTATGTATTGGGCTTTAGAAAGTATTATACTGTTACAGTGTATATCTCCTGATCAATGAAGAACGATTAACACTCTCGCTTTTGTTGCATCTTCCTTTGATTTTGATGTTACTACAGAATTTATTATTTTGGCTGAATGAAACTTATCGCTTTATCGAAATTTCAGTTAATAAGGACCTACCGGAACAAATATCCTGTAGTGTATGTCGGTATTCTTATACATGTTTGTTGATTGTATATGGACAACTATTTTTAATTACCTTACCTTGTCTTATACATGTTGCTTTATTTACTATCTTGTAGGAGTATTCTGAAGACAGTAACTCGGAACCTGATGTTGACTTAGAGAACCAGTACTATAACTCCAAAGCACTCAAAGAAGATGATCCCAAAGAAGCTCTCAACAGTTTCCAGAAGGTTCATCTTTAGTTTGCAACTTTAATATATATCATATTTTACTGGTTTTTATGTTTCAAAAACAACTCTAAGTTTTAAATAAAACACTCGCAAATGATATTAAAAATGAATGTAAAATTATTTCCATTGCAAGATATCGCAAAAATATGACTTAAATATTGTGATACCTAAAGGTTAATTAGGCATACAGCCTGTTAGGTGTATCCTACCGGTTAGAGCTGTTGCGATTTATCTGCAATTATATTTTGATTGACTGATCCTATAGTGATTTTCATTTGTCAAATTGTGGCCAAAGTACGAGTTATGTTAGTGTTCATTTCTTGTAGGCCTACCATTTTTCTCATAACCATTTTTGTGAGCATATCCCCTAGTTGCTTAAAACTAAGTTAACTAAAAAAACTTTTTCGTAGATAGAAAGTTCTCTTGGTGATCACAGGAAGAATCTGCTGTAAAGGAGGAGGGGGTTTAAATCAAATTTGATTGATTTAACTTTCATTAACACAAGTAATGTATTATGAGTAGCTCTGTTGCAAAGACAGGTTTTCCATTTTTCAAATACCATCAGAGTTCAAACTTCATAATATCATAACCTTTTTTTTCTTCTTTTTTTCGGGGTGGTGGTGGTGGGCGGGCGGTGATTACACTAGATGAGATACTTCTCAACAGATGTTTGGTCCACACTTCGTTGGCTTATAGCTCCTAGATACATTATATGTTAATTATGTGTGCTGGACACCGTTCTGACCCGGGTCCATGCATGTGGGAATATAACCATATCTCATATGACTGAAAGAACATTAGTTAAATAGCTCCCCTATATATTCCAGCTTCTTGCCTGATGAGGTCCCTGCCTGAAAGCATTTGGTGCCACACCACTCAGCTAGAGTGTGGAAGTGTTGATATATTTAGGTCACCCCCGCCCCCATGGTAACATATAACCGTGGTGATTGAATCTACATTCTATTTCTTGCCTCGTTCAATATAATTTCATAACCTCGTACAGCGTTCAAAATAAGAGCTTGCCCGAGCCATTTAACAAGTAAAAATCGTGGCGGGCAAGCTGTTTTGGCCACAAGCTTGCCCGCCCGGGCAAGTTATAATTACAGCAAAATTCAAGTTTAATTCCCATTACTTTCAAAATTATGTGAACGATTATGAAAAACTCTTCATAATGATATATTATCTAAAACCTGCTATGTTTCATTTCTTTTACATTATTTGTTCATATCAACTAAATGCAATTCTCCCTATCCTTGATAGCGCGAAAATAAGCTATCTGACCGTCACGTCATGCGTTTTATCCTACGTTTTGATGTTACAGAAAAATATTTTTTCTTCATCAAATGATTACCCTAAAATCATGGCGACACCATGGATTATTCCTCATTATTTCTTTGTGACACTTATTAAACTTGAAATAATAATTATCATTGCTGCAGCTTCAAAAGTCTTTGCCCATTGTTTAAATAATATTTTGAAACTGTTCTTTTTTTTTTCAAACGTTTTAATTTTAAAAATATCAGTTTCTCAATGGTGTTATGGAAACATTGTATCTGCTGGGAGAATTTAAATATCGATATGATACATAGCACCATGACCTGGTAGCTTTCCCTTACCTAAAGTCTATCATCCTCAAAAATAATTAACAATCTGTACCAATATAAAATCAAAATATCATTTTAGTTCCTGTATTTTAAGGATATTTTACAGAATCTGCCAGTTCCAAGTTTATACATGATACATCAGATATGCCTTCCAAGGCCTTGAAAAATCAAATTAAAATACATGTACTGAGATCCATATTTAAAACTTCTGAAAAGTTGTCAGATATCCCACCATTTATAGGACCATAGGTTGGGACGATGTGTGTTCCCTGATTGCGCTACCACAACTGAATCTGCGCTGATTCAGATCGAACATTCCACCTGTCCTCCCCTGGCAACAACCAGGGTAACGTGCGGTAACATTAGCAACAGTATCCATGTACTTGCTACCCTCTAATCTGTGTGTTTATTTGTGTCTCTAAGACCCGAAATTAAACACAAGAGGGACAAAGATTAAAATAAAGTCTTAAATTATGGAATTTATCCATTTGCTTTATTATTCTCTGTAGTTTGGCTAATGTCATTGTGGTTTCGGCCCAACAGGGCCTCGTCAGGCACTAGCTTGGTCACTTTGGTCACATACAGAGGTTGACACTGGACCCAGTAAGAAAATTTGGTATTTTAAACTATTTTAGGGCTAAATACTACTGGTGGCTACTCATTGTGAACACTATTTAGTGAAAAGGTTGTGTAGCAGTGTTTTGTTTAAGGTTATCCGGTTTTAGGCCGGGTGTTCCCAGCCCATTCTCATGAATGGGGGCCCTCGTCGGCGTACCCACCAAGGGGCGTCGATCGGGTGTTGGGAGCTGGTGGAAAAGGGTGGTAGGACCATGGTCCTTGGCACCACATATGGGTGTCAGTAGCCACTACGGTGGCCAGACATTTACACTCTGACCACCCTGACGTAATCCAAAAATGGGATAACATCAACATCTCGATCCTGCACTTAGAAAAAGCTCCCCCATGGAGCCAGGCAGCTAAACAAAACCGAGATTGCTACGAGAGCCAATGGATCTCTCGCCTTAAAACCCTAGTTCCACACGGTCTAACTATATTGGCTTAAAACATCCGCCTGGGGATATTGAGAAACCACACGTTTACAAAATTTATAGGACCATATATAGTCAAATTAAAAAGATTTTTTTCACGATTACATGTGTTCATATTTTTTTTATTGGAACATCATACAAACCCCAAAAAACAACTTTTACTCTTCAATTTTGAGAAAATTTTCAGAACACTGAATATCTAATATATATGGGAATTAAACTCGACAATTTCTCAGGGCAACCAGAAATTGTGGCGGGCAACCTGACTTTGTCGGTAGCTTGCCCGTTGGGGCAACCTATTTGTATTCCTTATTTCTACCACTGTGACTTATCGCGATATAGATTACCACCAAGCAAAGCAGTTTAGACTAGTTAATTAAGTGTTATGGCAAAGTGTTTTTCTCTGACATTCTTCTAGGTCTGGTAGTTAACCTGATAAGATTACTGTTATAATGGTTCAGGATTTCAAATCGAACCCTGAAGCAGAAATGTATTTATTATTTTGCTAGCTAGTTAGGTAGGAGGCAGGTATGCTGCCAGAATGGGTTTTAAATTGAATACATGTATTTTGGTTATGTAGGAAACCTCTTTATTTGCGTTATTTTCTATCTAGGTACTGGAACTGGAAGGCAGGGATAAAGGCGAATGGGGATTCAAGGCCTTGAAGCAAATGATTAAGATCAGTTTTAAATTGGTAAGTAATAATGAAGAGACCAACGTCCAGTTCTTTACATCAGGATCCAATTTCTTGTTACACTCTGTGTTTATTGCATATGTCAATTAAGTTTTTCCATTACATTGTGATTTGTGTCTATGTAATATCCAGGGTAACTACACAGAGATGATGACCCGCTACAAACAACTGCTCACTTACATCAAAAGCGCTGTGACGAGAAACTATTCAGAGAAGTCAATTAATTCCATCCTCGACTATATTTCAACTTCAAAACAGGTGCATACCTATTTTATTTGAATAATCAGTACACCATGACACAATACAACAATTGATTGTGTATGTTTTGAATTCTTTATACGACTCCTTGTCCACTTAAGTCCACTTAACTTCAAATAGAAATGATTCTATGGCACACTCACGTCGTCTAATTGGATAATTTTTTTTACTTGTGAAATAGATGGAGCTGCTGCAGAACTTTTATGAAACTACGCTAGAAGCTCTTAAAGAAGCAAAGAATGACAGACTTTGGTTTAAGACCAATACAAAACTGGGCAAGCTTTACTTCGACAGAGAGGAATACGTAAAACTCCAAAAGATTCTTAAACAACTACACCTGTCATGTCAGGTATGTACATGTAGGATAAAGACCGTTGTTGCCTTGTATTTACTCAAAACAAATTATTAAAAAGGGAAATGCAGAATTCAGATTTTTTTTTGGTGATAGTATTTACTCAAAACAAAATTATTAAAAGGAAATTGTATCATTCAGGGATGCAAGTTCTCAGATTATCAACGGAATTAAGATAATTTTGATAAATGGAAAAGTTGCCAAATGCCCTCCAAAATACACCATTCTAAATCAATATGTACCAAAATTTTCTCAGGTTCCGTATCTGTAGGCCTATAGTTGTCTTATGTTGGCTGGATCTTAGAGAAAGAGGCTCCAACACTGGATGAAACCCAGCACACACACCCTTCTTGGGGGAAGTGATGGGCAGAGACCGTCTATTTAGCCACCCCTACCGACTCTAGTGCTAACGGAACCGCCACTTTCTGCTCTGGGAGAGGCGGCCTCACTCCTCATCGGAAGTGAGATTCCAGATATTTCCTATAATCTTTAACATTGAGCCAATGGAGCTAACGGAAATCCCCGAGTGCCTTCGCTCAAGAACTCCAGGAAGAGTGCAGCAGGTGGCGATCATATATATCCCTTGCACTGACCTAGATCCCCACCACTAGTTAGGCCACACTGCCCTACATACACACAT
Organism: Sthenelais limicola; assembly: GCA_942159475.1. Classification (NCBI taxonomy): domain Eukaryota; kingdom Metazoa; phylum Annelida; class Polychaeta; order Phyllodocida; family Sigalionidae; genus Sthenelais; species Sthenelais limicola. The sequence goes on along the minus strand of OW804096.1, from coordinate 104,775,401 downwards.
GGTCCTTTATATGGCATGTGCGCCTTTATGTACCTCCCCTTGGACCTTGGAAAATCTTCAGATTATTTTACCTTACTCGACTTGCATCCCTGATCATTTATGTAATGTGTAACAATTGATTGGCGTTTTCCTTAAGAAAGTGAAATGAAAAAAATCATCAAAGGCGCATGTCACTCATGATGTGTTAACTAACCTCTGTATGGGGGAGCGATCAGAGATTACAAACAAACATGAGATCTGAAAGTAAATTTCATGTTTTCCAGCATCTGACTACTTAGAAATGGAAAAAGAAATTTTAATTTAAATTTTATAGTCCGAAAATAATGTTTAAGGTTATTTTTCTACTGGTGTAAGCTAAATATGGTTGGTTATGCCAGAAGTAGTTTATGATAACAATAAACATTAGGTTCTCAACTAACTAACAGATAATATGGTACATTTGTAATACATTTACAGTTTTCAAAAGATAATGATAATGGTCGGCCCAGACCGTGCAGCGTGAAACTTAGTAACAGTAACATGGGAATTGTGTATTCAATGGGTAAATTCTGGTAGACCCAGACATGTTAAACTTAGTTACAACAGTATAGGCTAACCTATAACGAATCAATTTTAGCCACATGTACATTGATGAATGACTTCCGGTCCTCTATCCGATGGGCAGCAGTTTCCAGGAGTTATTTTACAGATTAATAAGTGAATGAGTTTAATATATGCGTGAATGTTGGTTGTAATATTTTAAAATTTCTTCTACAGTCCTTTACAATGACTTTTATTCAATATTAAGACAAAAATGACCAAGGGACATAGCGGGAAGCCGTATCGTCCCGTGGCGGAGGTATCCGACCAAGGGTATGTGGTATCCGACCAAGGGTGTGTAGCACCCGCGGTCGGATACCAAAGCCAAGGGACGATACGGATTTCCCGCTATGTCCCGCGTTTTTTTTTTATTTATTTCGCCTGTACTTATCAACATGAACCCGAAAATGACAGAAATATTGATAGAGGTGAATTAATGTTCGTCGTGGTGGACGTCGACGTCTTTGTTTACATTGTGACGCCCGTCATGGCTCCCCGTCATGACGCACTTATATTTCTACGCGCTGTTTTTTCCAACCCGCGGGGGGACTATATTTTAGAACGCAAAATTATTTAATTCTGCACTGTCATGTACATTGATTTTGCTCACCGTTTTGCAGTAAAACTACTTAAATAAATGTATTCAATTATTTTTTTTAATTTTGCAACTCATTTATATGCGATAATACTATAATTGTTAGGGAACTATATTCATTCCATATCCGTCCTGAGGCTCGTATCGTCCTCAGGACTGAGTTGTCCTCTCAGTGTTAACTCAATGGGCCGTACGTATTGACCACAGCCAAAGGTGAAATAAATATATTTTTAAATAATTTTGTTTCTACTCTATTTAGCAATACACCATATTCTCAAGAGGTCCAATGGACATCATAATAATATATAAAATAATCAATTTAACATTAAACATTGAAAAACATATTAGCAGACATATTTTAGGGGTAATTTTTATAAATTGATAGCCTTAGATGATCGATACGATGTTACCAATAGAAGGACTTCTAAAAAAGAGGAATTGTGAGATACGTATCAATTGACCATATTCCATGGATAGAGTTGTCAAAAGAGTTCTCTGTGATGCATTATCCTGTAGACATTTATTATAATCCACATGCCTAGAACACGAGTGTCCCATGTTCAATCTGATTCGCTGCTAGAAGCCCAGCTGCCAAGTGAGATCCACATGCCCTCTCTCCTCTCTCTTATACACACAGATGCACAGACTCTACATGTTTTACATGCATTTAATCTATATCTCCCAATCTCATTGGTTACCAATCGAAGAATCTTGTGTCTAGGAATTGTGTTAACCACAAGAAGGTTCTAAGGCAGGTCAATATAAGTGGAATATCGTTATATGTAAGATATTCAGTAAATACACACATATTGCACATTAATACATGTAGTTGCGATTCTTATTATCATAGTTAATGATCGTTTTCGTACTACTGTGATTGATACTTTATATTCATAGACTGATGAAGGAGAAGATGACTTGAAGAAAGGGACACAGCTTTTAGAAATTTATGCCTTGGAAATTCAAATGTATACAGCACAAAAGAACAACAAAAAATTGAAGGTAAGTTTCGGCCTGCGCAGTGAGTAATCAATCAACGATTATAGATATCGACGATTTGTTCTAATGCTAATTGAGTAATGAAAAAAAATAGTAGATAGTTTCCCATAGTTTTCTTCGTTAACCTGTCTGTTGATATTGAGTCATCTTCCAATCATATTTTTCTCCCGTTTAAAGGCGTTGTACGAGCAGTCATTGCACATCAAATCAGCTATCCCACATCCCCTGATTATGGGTGTTATTCGAGGTAAATATTTTGAATTAATCTTTTGCAATACTTAGTTCTGTATGTAAAAAATCTTTCATAATTCCAAATTCTGCGTCGATCAGATGGATCATGTCATTATTTAGTCACTCACAAATTCATTGATTACACAGACATGGCGAAAACTTTAGAACATTCACCGGACAGTCGGACCGGTGAAAAGGGACTTTCACCGGTCCTCCAAAGGTTTCACTGGTCCTCCAAAGGTTTCTCTAACGTTTCATACAAATTTTTCACTGGACAATCGGACCGGAGAAGCTTTACTTTCACCGGTCCGACTTGTCTTTCAACGGTCAAGGACCGCGGTCCGGCAGGTTTCGCCATGTCTGTTACATAATGTCATGTAATATTAAATGTTGATGAATTATGATAATACACAACACATTATTAACATAATTTAGTAGTATATATTACATAGTAGAAATTGTAATTTCTTCTTCCGATAATGGAAAAGTGATCTCTTTCAATTCTCTGTAACTACGAAATTATTATTCCAGAATGTGGAGGTAAAATGCATTTACGAGAAGGAGAGTATGAAAAGGCACACACTGATTTTTTTGAAGCTTTCAAGAACTACGATGAATCTGGAAGTCCCAGGTAAGGACATAGTGTTTATTAATTACAATGGTCTCCGCTAGATGTCTCATATTGTCTAAGGTTCAACCTTGAGCATGGAACTTTAGATACTGTTTTAATTCTATGATCAAAATCTGACGACTCAGATTTTGTAAGATTTTTTACATGGTGTTTTTTTCTGTTTTAATTGAATGGTAAAAATATCTTTTGAATAAGGATAAAAATCATCATAAAATTATTCTAGAAGAGTAGACTTTCAGATGAAACCGAGAAAATATGGAAAGCTTTCAATGTAGTAATCGTTCATCTCACTTATTTTTTTCAGACGGACAACCTGTTTGAAATATTTAGTTTTAGCGAATATGTTGATGAAATCTGGTATCAATCCCTTTGATTCGCAAGAAGCCAAGCCCTATAAGAATGACCCAGAAATTCTAGCGATGACCAATCTAGTTAGGTAAGTCGTCGATGGTACACTTCTCCGTGCACGTTGCATTTATTATTGGGTCGGTTTTTAATCTGTTAGACAGTTACTGGTTTAGATGACTATATGGACCGAACCTTCTATATTCACTAATTTTCCTAGGTTCAAAGACCTGTCGCCGCGAACATAAAAAATAAGGAATTGGTTAGGCTTAGGTTCCTAATTTTTTCACTGCTGGGGGAAGGAATTTTTATCTGTGTCGTGACGATGGCCGAATTTTGAATTTTTGATTATTTAGACCCGTTTTGCTATGTTTTTTTTAGGAAAGTATTGCTAAAATTGGCGAAAAAAGCTTTGTAACTGAGAGAAACCAGCAGGGTACTCAGCAGGAATTAACGAGTCTGGCGGGAAAATCCGCCATAATGGGGAAACCCGCTGCGTTAGTATCTCGCACCTCCTTTGTTCATTCTCGCACCTCCTCCTTTCAGACTTTCTCACACCTCATTAAGAATGTTCACACCTTTCCCGGGAACCCTGGTCCCTGATTGGCTAGGTCTGTGACCGTGGTTGGCTAGGTCTGTGACCGTGGTTGGCTAGGTCTGTGACCGTGGTCCCTGAATCTCGTCCCCTGATTGGCTAGCAAATTTTGGCTTGTCCGTGGAGGTGGGTGGAGAAGCTTTAGGCGGAACCTTACAATTTAGCGCCGGCTAGCCAAAGTAGGCGGGGCTTGGTAGATCCGGTGGGCGGGGCTTACTTGTCTTTACTAGTCATGTAATTAGTTTTATTAGTCTATTTTACTCTGGACAGTCCACTACCTGCTTTACTGACTTAGGACCACCAATTTAAGGTTAGGTTTAGGGTTAGTTTTAGTATTGATTTCTGTTAAGTAACATTTGACAGCACTTAGTCAAGCCGGCTCTAGTTACAACAGCCAATCACGTCACTGAAGCCACATTCAGTCAGCCGGCGCTAAATGGTAAGGTTCCGCTGCTTGCGGTGGAGAAGGGTTGTGGTGGCATGCTCATTCCCAAGCGTCCACATCATTTCCACCCCCACCCCACCCTCACTGACTGACTCACTGACCACTAGTTCCACTACTATGCTTTATTTCATTGGATATGTCCTTGTGATGGTTAATTCTAAGCCTTAGACAAGTGACCAAGCTGCAAAAGCTTTGCAGTGTTTGGCAGCTACAAGATTTCCAGAAAATAAATAAATATAATAATGTCCCAAATCGCTCAGAAAGAGCATTTTTTTACCTGAACTGGGAATAAAAAATAAAAATAAAAGATTTCAAGTTGCTGTTTCTCTAGGTAGTGCCTAAAGCATCACATTCTTGCTAGATACATGTAGTAATATGGAAGTCTAGCAAGGGAGACTATTATGCCCACACTCCCAACTGGGCGATAGGTTAACACTGGCAAATGACCTATAAATCTGAGCTCTGCGCATTAGCGCCTATGGGAACTTGACAAGAGGTGTCAAAATTAAGCATGCTGTCAACTGCTGTTTTTCTATTCGTATAGGATCAGCTATTGATTGTTCAAGTAATATTCAAGCTAGAAAAATCAAGAAAAGATGGAGATGTTCTTGATTTTGATAAGAAACCATTGCAAAACAATATGATTAGTTCCTTTTAGGAATTAACCCAGAATTAATCTTGAGTCAGGGAGAAATAAGACATAATTCATAAAAGGCCATAAATCAGGGATGCCAGTCTTCCATGAATTAATAAATATCCATAATGTCCATTCTTCCAAAATTATTCAGAATCACCATAACATTTAAAAATTTTCTTCTCCATTAAACCCCATATTGTCATTACTATATCACACGACTAAGTATTTTAGCATTTTTGAGTGTCTACCCAGCCCTAGTATAGCTTGCAACAGGGCACATGTGCGGCCGTGTTTGGTCACCCCGGCCCCGTCAGTGGGGCAGTATAGGCGGCAGGCAATTCCTCCATTAAAGACCGAGTGTTTCTCCGAGTTAGGTTCCAACTTGTTTCACAAATGGAAGCATCAGAAGGCTGGTGGGATGCTGGGATAGCTGCCGTACACAGACCACCCCTCTCCGTGGCAGAGCGGGGAAGCTCGTGGAGGAGGTGGACTTTGGTATGAGTTGGACCAAGCGTTATCACTAGAGGTCTAGACACATAATAAGACCAAACAGTATGGACACTTTCGAAATGGGATTTTCTACCCTTTGATTCCTATTCTGTTGTTACTTAACATTTTAGAGCGAAATATGGTTGTAAGCCCTGGTATTTTAGGTTTACAGAACTAGTATACAGAAAATAGAAAGATATCAGGGATGTTTTGAAATAATTTGTATGGGTCTAACTTAGTGTCTTGGCCTATAGGCAAGCTTCGGTGGATGTCACATGAGAAATAAGGCCACACCACAACTACTCCCAGCTGATAACAGACCCCATTAGGTACTTCGACATTTAGTACTGGATATCAAATGCATCATTAAATTTTGTTTTCAAATTTTTCTTGAGGGGAGAACTCCCCCTCCCCCTCCCCCTCCTCCTACCACCTCAAACCCCACTCACATGGGCTTGGATCCTCTCCAAAGATGTTCCATAAATTTTGTCCACCCTGACTGGCATCACTGATAAATGCATGGAGGCTTGCGGGAGGGTTTCTGAGGCTTCCTTTGATCAGTGCTAGTGAAATAGATTTCAGACGAATCAGAGCAACTTTCCTGCTCGATTAGAATTGTTTAAAAAATAATAAATTGGTGGCTTGAAATCCTGATATTATCGCCCTAGGCAATTGAACCATGGTAGAGTGAATTTTCTGCTTAGGCAATTGCTACCTTCCTAGGTAATTGCCTGAAAACGTAGAAATACCCAGCATATGTTACGTTTGTTCTAACTTTGAATGTAAATTGTTACCATCATTCTTGTAGTTTCCGCATGCCCACTCAGACCTCCCTCTCCTCATCTACGCTCTGTTGTAGCGGCCTCTGATATATATCTCTCCTCCTCCTTGGCAGTTTGACCCTTCTTAAAGGGCCTTCAGAATTGAGCATTTTCCCTCCCGAAATAATTCATTGATCCAAGGTTAAAGGTTTAAACAATTAAAAACCGACCCAATGTCTCCTGTCTCTCTGTAAGTGAGAAGGTACGTTCTCGATTAAACCCCTCTTGTTCTTGAATGATATCTTCTTTTTTTTTCATTGCATTTTATTTCTTCATTCCTGCCATCTGGGCTGTTACAATTTTATCGCTCCCGCGCCGCCTAGCTTACTCATTACTTCGCTCTGTTTTATTCTTACGATATATTTTTATCGCTCTTTTTAAAAAAATTTTGGATTTTCTATACCATTGCCTCCTTAAAAAGCGAGGCCTTCTTATTGAGCACCTATTAGTTATTTAACAGATAGAGAACCTTCAGTTCTTTAATGAACTCTTTCCATCTTTCCCCTCTTCCTCTTTTCTTCTGATTTACTTTTTCTCCATATTGGATGGCTCTGAATTTTTTTATTATTTCTCTAATAAACACTACAAACACAATATCATTCCCATGAAAGGTTCGTTGTCTATTGATCATGTTTTTCGCTTGGATAAAGATCCAGTTAACAAAATCATAGCTCTCGCCTTCACTGAGGCCCAGTAATATATTAGTGGGATTCGCGGATAGGGCAGAGAAGTCTTTCAGCAATACACTTGTGTCAAGCCACACTTGGATGTTAGACCAGAACAGTCTGACCTTCTCACATTTAACAAAATAGTGAATTATGTCATCTTTCTCTTCACAATAAGAGCACCCTGAGTCATTTTTAACAGAGATAGTATCTAGATATTCATTACAACATATGTTCCTATGTATCACCTTGTATTGAAAGGATTGCAAACAAGGCTTGTTACACGCTTTAAACGGAATACCAAATCTTTTTTGACACACTTCACTTGTTGGCATAGCTTCCTCATCACTAAGAATAGCGTTCCATTTGAAGATTTTCTCCAAATCAGGTCTAGTTTTTAGCACAAAAGCACCATATATCTCTTTGACGCTGGCATTGTACACGTTTAACCATGCATTGTTAATCTCAAACCTGGCTATCTTGCCTTGCCGCGTTGGCGGTGGAGGTACTGAGTCGTCCTCCTCCAATAGCAGCCACCATATAGGATTGGTAATATTTCTGATTTTCATAATTTCTAGGAAGGTTAGCTTTATACCAAATTTTTCTCTTTATTTCTCCTGTTGAGGCCATTTCCCCGTTGGTTCTTATTACGTCCCCAATCGTGTTGATACCCGCCTCGCTCCATCTCTCATTTTGTAACATTTTACCACGTATGCGAATGTTTCTGTTAAAGTTTAACTTTTCTCTGCACACATCCATCTTGGACGATTTTTTGTAATATACTCTATCCCATATCCCAAAGATTTCATCGTAGAACTTGCTCAGACTCTTTGTTGGTTTGCTCCTACATAAGTAAAGGTCTTCCACTGAGCTCTCATGCAAACGTTTTCACCCATTTAGCCTCAGGTTTCCCCAATGCCCTGGTTACCCATTTTCCGAAATTAATTTCCGAAATGCATCTCATCCCCAGCCCCCCTCCCCTCCCCTGGTTTTTGTTTTAGGTAATCCCACGCAATTTTGCATTCTCATGAGCCCCAAATTAAGGTTTTCACGATGCCCTCTATTTCTTTGACAAAGGTCACATCTGTGTAAGTAACTGCGAGGGTATGCTGCAATATAGGTAGCATCAGGTAGTTGTTAATTATTACCTTACCCTTCAGTGAGAGTCCAGGCCCCTACTACACCTTTCATTTTCTTCATCACTTCTCTAAAATTTAGTTCATGCTCATCTTTCGCATGTTTTGGGTGGGCGATCCACGCCCCTAGCAGTTTTAAATTTCCCTGAAACTTAACTGGGCATTCTCTTAACTCATTTTCGTCAAACTTTCCTATAATAAGCCTACCGTTTTGTCTTCATTCAGACACAAGCCTGAAGCTTTACCAAAGTTTCTCAGAGTTTCAAATACCTTATTGAGCGAGTCTATGTCCCTCAGCAGAAAAGTGGTGTCGTCCGCAAACTGTACAATTCTGTGTTCTGTCTCACCGGTTACAATGCCTCTTATCTGTTGTTCTTTTCTTATTACAATTGCTAAAGTTTCTACTATTAAAGTGAAAAGTGCATGGGACATGGGGTCCCCCTGCTTAACCCCTCTCTTGAGATCGAACCAACCTGAGGAGAAACCATTATTCACAGGATGCTTGCGACCCTTTCAACAAAGTTTTGATCCAATTTACAATGTATTCAGGGAATCCAAAATAGTGTAAGACATCACACAAAAACACCCAACTGACTGTATCATACGCCTTTTGGAAGTCAATTGCAACTATGAGCCCATTTTCTTTATTAACATTGAGTAAATCTATGATATCATGTACTCTTCTAATTGTTTCACCAATGAATCTGCCCCTCATGAACCCTGTTTGGTCTTCGTCTATGATTTTTCCCAGCACTCCCTCATTCTCTCTGCCACTACCTTCGCTACTATCTTGTAGTCGACGTTGAGCAGGGTGATAGGTCGCCACCCTTTAATATATCTCAAGTTGGAGCCTTTTTTCGGAATGACCAAAATGAGGCCTTTTTTTTCCCCAGGGCATGCAACTTTTTCTTTCTACCGCGACAATCATTGACATAAACATGTTCTGAATGTTACTCAAAAAACACTTATAAAACTCTGGGGTAAACCCATCACTCCCTGGTGATTTACTATTCTTTAGACTCTTGACCACTTTGGCAACTTCTCTTGCTGAAATAGGTAGGCTTAGTAGGCTCTGATCTACATAATTTAGTTTTTTGGATTCTTCAGCCAGAAATATACCGCTGAAATAAGACGAGTTTACCCTCTCGTCATAGAGTTGACGACAGAACATTTTACCTTCCTCCAGAATTAACTCTGGATCATCTGTAAGGGACCCATTCACAAAGAGGCCAGATATAATTTTACCTCTTGCTCTGTTTTTTTCCAGATTCAGAAAGTATTTAGAACACTTCTCGCCTTCCATTGTCCATTTTGCTCTCGATCTTAGTAGCGTCCCCTCCGCTTTCTTAAGCTCATAGCTTCTTAGTTCTGCCGCATCGCTACTCTTCTCTTTGAGTTGATCCTCGCTTAATACTTCTATTTCATCTAGCTCTCTTAATTTATTATGGGAGATATTATATCTCCCATTCTTCATTTCACTATAAAGGTCTGGATGGCATGTACAGAAAAGAGGGCCGACCTACTGCGTGCTTGGCATACCTGGACACCATTCCTTCTCTGTAGCTTTCCTATATAGCAGCTGTATGTAGCTTTCCTATATAGCAGCTGTAGCTTCCCTGGCTCAGCCCCTGCGCTCGCTCGCTGTCGGGTCCATCCAGGCGACATGTACACATGGTTATTTTCACATTTAATTCGGCGACATGTACACATGGTTATTTTCACATTAATTCGGATTAATTCAGGTACTCGATGTATAGCTTTTGTTTCGATGTGCATGTTGGATTCCAAGCAAGTTGTAGCGAAATTTTGGTCATATGAAATTTCAGCAACACATGTGTACACATTTCGTGCCACTGTCCAGCCATCTGCGCGCCAGCATCGGGATCGTCGGGTCACCATCTGCGCGCCAGGCAATGCCTGCGTCAAGGTCATGGCCGGGTCACCATCTGCGCGCCAGTCAGGCCTGGGTCAAGGTCAAGGCCGTCTGCCCTAGGCTCAGGCTACGATGATTCCTGACCGCCATCTGCGGAAATTAAACTGCTTTCTGAGCGCTTTGAATGATTTTACACAATAATCCTTGCATATGAGGTTGAAAACAAGGTTAGATTAAACGTTCAAGCATTTATATTCAGTCGTTGGTTAATCATTAGCTATCATTACGGCTTCGGTAGTGTCCCAGATTTTGACGCACATGCGCAAACCGATCTATACGTTACCTACCAGCCGAGGAAATTAAACTGCTTTCTGAGCGCTTTGAATGATTTCACACAATAATCCTGGCATATGAGGTTGAAAACAAGGTTAGATTAAACGTTCGGGCATTTATATTCAGTCGATTGTTAATCATTACGGCTTCGGTAGTGTGCACGAGCATAGGGGCTCTGAATGGTGGACATAAGTGTCCGGGCAGCAAGGTCCATCGCTCGGGCACGAAAGCCCGCTTCGGCGTGTGCAGCTAGAAAGCCCGTCAACACGACGGCCTTACAGCAGGTAGTCACGCGCATGCGCATGAGGCGGCAGAAAGCATGGCTTCCGGCAAGGTGGAAGAGTGAAATCGGGATGTTTCCTGGGATATTTCCACCAAAGGAATATCGCCACACGTTAATGTGTTCATAAACTATTGTTGGGATAGTATTTGAAGTCGACATGGCTCATTTACGCAGATTATACGGAGATTATTGTGTCAACGCGCATCGGAAACATGGCGGCCACACCGAAGCTTGTGCGATCGGTGAAATCGTAAAAGATACAAATAAAAAGGTTGGTTAGATTTAATTCGATGCTTCATTTCATTCCATGTCCAAGCCTATGTCAGTTCTGTTTGCCTAGAGAACGTCTGTACATATATCATTACACATTCTTAAGCTGGTCGAACAGACAAACTGACAGCAACAGGCTTGTCTGTCTGCGTGCTTCAAATCAACTGACAGGAACATCAACATGTTAATAAACGAACAAATATGGTTGAAATCGTGAGAAATCTGCTAATATATAGGCTAGTATCACGCAATATAAACTCTTATGAGCCTCGTTGAATGATATATCATGTTGATTTGTCTATACATGAACTTAGAATCTGTAATATTGTGTAATTATTGCAAGGTTCGATGGGTTCGATTCACATAGGCCTAGGCTATAGCAACGAACATCATGGCTGCATTACATTTTTCAAAATTATTTATTTCTATATTATAACCTTGATATTATTGTTCAGGAACTAGTCAGTACGATACATAAGTATATTGAGATTGTTTGTTTTAATCTATCTGTCTGTCTATGGCCTACCGCCCACCCACAGTAAACCATGTATCTATCTATCTATCTATCCATCTATCCACTCCTCCATCCCACTCAAGCCCCTGCCCCTACCCTCTCTCTCACATCATTCCCATGATAAGATACACACTAATACATAAGTTCTTTCTCAATTGCATAATATGACTCAATATTAAGCTGAATACACATTTTATTCAAATGGTTGCAGTATAAGATTGAATGCGATTGATTATTGATTCAGGACAAAATCAGTCCCAAATATCTCCCAGTACTTTTGATAGCAAAAGTTCTTCTCCTTAGAAGCATATCCTTGTTATATAATTCAGATTGATCTTCTCTTCTCTCCCTCGCTCTAGCTTTGCTCGTCTTAATACAAAAGTCCCTGCATCTCATTTTGAAATGCTCCCATCTCAAGACGTCGCACATTTCCCTATCCATGCCTTCAAACTCTCTTGCTATGGAAGCTATCCCTTTGCAAAAGGATTCGTCCTCCACTAATCTGCTGTTGAATTTCCAGAACCCTCTCCTTTTTTCGTCTACCTTAACTCTTACCCAGATCTGTTTATGATCTGACACTGTAACTATAGCCGTCCCCTGTCATAAATATGTAGTCTAATCTCGATTTCTGGTTTGCTCTTTCCCATGTCTTCTCTTCGTTGCCTAAGTTTAACAGTGCATCATTCAAGTTGTATTCGCTTACTAGATAGGACAGCTGGGTGGAATTCTCTTCGCTAGGTTTGTTTACTATATCAATATTCAAATCTCCCATCAGGCAGAGCGAGTCATACTCCAGTTTTTCCAATATATTCTCTACTTCCATCTTGGCCAGTTGTTCTGGCAAGTGACACGAGTTAGGCAGATATATGGACATACAACAGTATCTTATCGAACCGTATTCAAAGATTACATACACAACTCTGCCTTCACAGACGTTGCCCGTGGCAACAATTTTCACATCAAGATCATTAGAAAACAATAACAATACACCACCTGCGTTTGATCGACCGTGGCTAAAGAACGCTTTTCCCTTCCACTGACTTCTCCATATTCTCTCTGAACCCTGAGTTGAATGATATCTTAAATAAAGAAGATTGTGAATGAGGGATTTTATTACAAAGACCTATTTATTCAGGATTGAATGGGGTTGTTATTAGTAGAAGTTCCATTTGAGATGTCATTATTGGGGTCAATTCAAGATGTCGAATAAATTCCAAAATGTTTATGATACTAATGTAGTGGACCAGAGGTTTTAAATAGCCATACAATTGTTTTAAATAGCCATACAATTGTATTGTATGGTCTTATGTCCTTGACATTGCTGTGCTCATATCAACACTTGACTGAGCACAGAATGAGCTTTCAGAATTGTGCTAGTTATAAGACAGCTATTATTTACTACCCATTTACAGGATCTTTATAATGTATTCAACCACAGCAGAATGTGTATTATTATGTATGACATATCACTGTATTTCTGTACGATCAAGTTTTATGTATTGTGTGCTTTACTTATGTGTACGCCTGTTGTGACACCCTTCTTAATGTAAGAGGAGAGGCATGACCTGCTCCTGACTGTAGCACTCTATGTTCGGACTTGGTGCGGATCTGGTCGTGGGTGGCAATAAATCCCAAATAAAACTTGTTCCGTGTTTGAGATTTTCTTTGCCTTAGTAGAGAACCAGAAGAGAACCTGGTTTGGTGATCGTCTATTAATAAGCGCCATTTAGTATAAAGCGAAATTCACTACAATTGGTGCCACGACCAGTTCCCCATGAAGCTAACTTTGGTAAGTTGTCTTACCATCCCATATTCCTTTTTCCGAGGAATAGAAACTGCTAAGAGCAGAGAGCCTCGGAGGCTAGATTGTCCCATATTTCTCCCAGAGAAATAGGAGTTGCTGTAGCAAGAAATCCGTGGAAAAAGGCGGAAATGGATCTAACGTTGCCTGATCCGTAAGGAACTGCGAGAGGGCCGACTATAAATGGTATCAGGGGGTCACAAGATCTCCCTGGATTACCAATGAGGTGGACCCAAAAAGGTGGTCCCCAAACAAACTCAGCATAAGAATTCGGTGGCATCAACTTTTGTTAATTCAAAAGTGACATATGCCCCAATGAATGATGACCCATCTGTAGTCACAAAGATCCCAAAAGACCCAGATAAGAGGATGACCTTCTCTAAGGGAACGATGAGGGCAATGTTGTCTCCCAAAGATGGTCATGGAATGACCAGAGAGTCTGTATTGGATGATGCAGATGGTGAACAGCAGGGAGACACTGTTTGGTGCTCGTTGTAGCGGGGTAGATCCTCCTGCTGGGGCAAAGACCACAAAGGGAAGTGAGTCAAAAGACACGCATGTTCCCAGCTCCCCATTGTTCACAACCAAAGGCAAGCAATATGACTTGACAGTTCTGTTGATGACTGAGTCGGGGAAACCCAATCAAAACGCTCTCACAGAGGAGACTTATTGTTGGTTGTTGGTCTAGCCTATGACAGACTTGACAACTCTGATTCGGATGATGAATATTCAGATGGAGAGGGGGGCCACCATGACAAAATGCCTTCGATTAAGCCATGGGATGGTAAGGACTCCTGGCAAGTGTATATCACGGAGACAAAGGTTGTTGCTGAAGTGAACAATTAGACTCCAAAACAGTCCTGTGCCAGTTGAAGTGTGGCACCAAGAAGCAGTTGGCAGAGCTGGTCAACAGGCGGAATTTTACAACTGCCACTAAATCTTTGGTCAGGCCATCCGGTTGTTTGGTAACAAGGTAGCAAGGAAGGGCTGTAAAGCATTCAGACCCTTGGACAACACTCTTCGGGGCGGCTTCTCTATGCATTTATTTGCAAGGGTTAAATAACCAAGAGATGGCAGTGTGGGTTTGTTTGAAATAACCCAATGATCTCCAACGTGCTTTATTGGTCGGAAGTGTGGGAGAGTTGCTTTATGGATGCATCAACCTTGGCTATGATTAGCACTGCATCTGCTTCCCAACTGCAACTGTACCGTTCTGTAAGATAAAAGGGCGTGGAGGACACACTAAGAGCTTGTGAGTTTGTGAAGCAAGAAGTCAAGGCTTTGGGGAGCTGGCCTGGCGGGCAGCTCAGACCCCGCCCCCTCCGCTGGTAGAGTTGCTCCTGGTCTTGCTCTTGACCTAAGAATCTAGTATATTTTCTACAAGCTGTTGTCCAGACCGCTGAGACAGCAGAGAACTTGTCTGGAACAAGACAAGCAAATAAATCCTGGTGTTCAGGTGTTCCAAACATCCATGGACAGGCAAAAGAGAGGTGGCAACTGGGTGTCCTGTAGGGGTAGTGGTAACAACTCCCAGACACGGAATCAGGGTTCACGAAACTTGGTCATCATACACTCGCCCACAGGACTAGTAGAGTATAAAAAACACTAGTCCTTAAAGAAATCTGGTAGTCCTTACAATATCCTCGGAATTTTTCAGCATTTTTTGTTGCAAGGTAGACTAATGACTAATGTATCCAATAACATTTAAAATACCTCATAATTAATAGAAACAGAGACAAAAGAGTAGAGAATCTATTTATTTATGTTAAATATTATAAACCATAAGAAAAATGAATACACATGAATAATACATGAAGATAATAATAACATATTACACACACACAGTATGTTTATGGATTAATGTCACCTGTTGAAAGGGGGCCAACTGGTGTTATACTATTGGTATTAATGTAGTAAAAATATAGAAAGAAGGAGCAATAATGCATGAATGAAATCACCTTAAACATCCACCTAGGCATGTAGGGACTAAAATAAAATAAACAAAAACAGAGGACATGATCCCTATGCCTTGAGTGAGGGACTAACGAAAATCCAAGAGGTTCTTTCTTTCTTTCTTTCTCTCTCTCTCTCTCCCTCCTCTATGCCCCCTCCTCCCTCTTACCCATTCCTCTGCCCACTTCCCCCCTCTGCCTACTCCTCCTACACCCCTCTCTCTTCTCTTTCTCCATGGTGGAAACGCTTAGTTGGTTACACTGCAGGGTCTGTGTGGGACATTGAAAGCCTTGAAGTTGAGAAAAAAAAATTCAAGGCCTGGAATAGCCTTGAAAACGGCCACTATACAGGGAGAGATTCAAGGAAATGACAATCAATGTTATAGTTTTATTGCCGGTAGGCCTGGGGTAAATTAAACACTTTGCAAGTAGGAAACGGTGCACCATTGTTAGTCCAAAAATCTACCCATCTGAACGACATGTAGATTAAAAATCTACCTGCCTGAAAATTGTATCAATCTTGGAGGTTGTGGATGAGTGTTGAGAGGTTGTGGACGAGTACCTCCATCAGTCTACTCATTCACAATACAAGTACTGACACAAAACCTTATAAATGCAATATTTCGGCAGGCCTTTAGAGTAGGTAAAAAGGGTCTAAATTCCCCAAAAATGTCCACTCGCCCACAGGATGAGTAGCCAGGTAGGATCTACTAGTCCTTACCAAATTCTGGTCGCCTGGGGCGAGCGGGCGACCGTGTTTCGTGAACCCTGCGGAATTACCAAAAATCCAGGCACTGAAATTGCTACTACTGTGTGCAGGCTGGTCATTTCATTGCTGACAGTCCGAAAAAGATCCGAACCAGAAGACTAGTCTGAATGGTGGAAAATCTTTGGGTCCGGGTCCACTTAAGAAGCGAAGTATGGCCAAAGGAATCTAAAACACTTTGTAGTACCACAATTCAGTTGGAAGCTGCGAGTGGATACTGGGGGTGAGGCTCTGGGTCCCATTAGTATGGAAAGGGAAGGCATGGGTGTGGCTTGTGGCACAGACATCCGTGCTACATACGAGGCCAGAGTTGGCATTGTCCCTGTGAACCCTGCTGAGGATATACCCGGGTCTACAGCCCAAACGGCAGAGGAAAGCTAAGGCGAGTCTGTGGTAGAGCACCTTCAACATTTGCGTACCTCCCTATAAGAGATAGGCAATAAGAGCGGCACACAGTCGCTGGAAGGACTGTCCCCTTATAAGAGACAGTAACTCACACCATCCCATTTCAGTATTAAACAATTAAACCTAGGGATACCAGTATGTTTAAAAAAGTCACTAAATATACAAACCTTAATTAACTGGTAATTAACCTTAAAAACTTGGGCCCAGTGTTAATCTACTTTAACCAATGCGGCCAAACTAGCGCCTGATGAGACCTTATAAGGTCGAAACCACACACAAAAACCCCTTTTGATGTTACTGGCAACATTATATTTTATTATAATCATAAAACAGTGCATCACAAAACTTTGATCTAACTCCATAGACAAACTGAGGCCCTACAAGCCTCCGACGACCAAACCCAAGTTGCAACAACAACTCGGATGAGGTCACAATCGGGGTTATCATACTCACTTAGCAACAACAACAGTTGCCCAGGTGAGCTCAGGTAGAACATTTGTTTCTGAGGCCAGCCTCAGTTGTGGTAGCGCTACTCGGGTGTCAACACGTCCTAATCTGTGGTAGAGGGACTAGAGATTGGTATCATGGACCGCTATGAGAGCCACCTCTTCCCCAGTCTACTCCGACCAGACTCTGTGGACCGGGGTACCTGCAAGAAGGTGACTGGAGCAGTGGGATTGTAGGAGCCCGGCTTCCACTGCTCCTTTGCTATGTGCCGGTACCTTCCATTCAACAGGAAAGGGACCAAGTCTATGCCACAAGGCAAAGACTATTCCGCTCATCTGTGTGAGGAGCACACTCCCAGGTTGGAGGTTTGGACTTGTCCATCTGCTCGCTGCCAGCAAAAGCTAGACCGGCGGTGGGAGCTTGTGCGTCACCTGCAGTACAGGGAGGCAGCCACAAGCATGGACTTTCTGACGCTGTTAGAAAGGCAATGGCGGTGACACCCACTTAGGAGGTCAACTCTCGGTTCAGTCAGATGTGCCATATGACTGGGGAGGATCTCCAGAGGGTAAGGCGGACAGCTGCAGTCCGGAAAGCCAAAAGACAAGAAGTTGCCCTCTGCTTCTGTTGGAAGCTGCGATGGTTTGGAACCAGCACTCAGCAAGGGCAAGAGGAAGAGGGAACTCGAGCTGTTCTTCCCATCAGTAGTGACCGGAGTACTTCGCCTTCTCCAAAGACCCTGAACCCAGTAGCGCAGCAGGCCTGTGCTAATATGGAGGCTGAGCTCCCCGAGCAAGTTTCCACAAAAGAGCTACTGGCGACAGGAGAGTCGATTGTTTGTGAGATGTTGGATCAGGCATATACCCCTTTCACACTACACAACCGAAGCGAAGCATAGTGAATCGATGCTAACTGGTTTATATAATTCGCACCATGCAGACTGTACCCAGAAAGCGCTTCCACTAAGTCGGTTCTATTCAGACTACAAGCATGGTCGCTCTACACTTTCCTATGTGTTTATAAGATCGATGACGTCAGAAAACACTTCGTTCCATTCACACTAGCAGAATTAGCACTGGGAAAGCGAAGTGAAGCGAAGTGAAGCGAAGCGGTCATATAATTCACCTCAAGTAGGTGGATTGTAGAAACCACTTCACTTCACTTCGGATTCGGTTTGGAAGCGCTTTAGAGTGCAGTGTGAATAGAACCGACCTCGAGGAAGCTCTTCAAGGCGCTTCGAAGCGCTTTGAGAGGTGTAGTGTGAAAGGGGTATTACGCCGCACTCACAGAATTCGGACAGAAGGTGACAGCAATGTTCCACACTCAAGTGGAACCACAGTCACGGCTAGGAATGGTGCATGGCTAGATTACAACTCGCTGAGAGGAGAACCATGCACAAGCTGGTCTGATACACAACCCAACAGTCCATGACAGATTCCGCAGGGTTTGACTTTGCAGAAATTCAGAATATGATGACGATGGGGAGGTTGTGCCAGGAGACAATGGCTCAACCTTTACCTCAGATGGCTGACTTCCAGGTGGCTGCCTCGGGAACACCTGGAAGGAATTGGACAGTGAACACCACTGCTGCCGCAGGTGCTCCTCCGCCTAGTTCTGAGGAGGATCGAACTTAAGGTGTATTAAAAAAACATACTGTTCAAGAGGGGGTATTGTTGTGGATCAGAGTTTTAAAATAACCCTCCGCGTCAAATATATTGTATGGTCCTATGTCCTTGACATTGCTGTGCTCATGTCAACACTTGACTGAGCACGGAATGAGCTTTCGGAATTGTGCTAGTTAAAAGACAGCTATGTTTTACTATTGTCAGCCATTTACAGGATTCTTATAATGTATTCAACTGCAGCAGAATGTGTATGGCATTCACTGTATTCCTGTACAATCAAGTTTTATGTATTGTGTGCTTTACTAATGTGTACGCCTGGTGCAACACCCTTCTTAATGTAAGAGGACATGCATGACCTGCTCCCGACTGTAGCACTTTGTTCTTTCTTGGTTCAGACTTGCAGTCTGGTTGTGGGTGGCAATAAATCCCAAATAAGACTTGTTCCGTGTTTGAGATTTTCTTTGCCTTAGTCGAGAACCTGGGTTGGTAATCGTCTGGTAATTAGCGCCATTTACTATAAAGCGAATTCACTACAAATATATAAGTATCAACTGTGTCATTTTTACAAAGTGACACAACAATCTGCCATATAGTCTGATCCTTGTTTGAAGAAAATGTATGCATTCGTTGGGTGGAAAATCTAAGTATGTCTTTGGGATTTTTCAGTGCCTACCAAAATAATGATATCAATGAGTTCGAAAAGATTTTGAAAACAAACCGTCAGAATATAATGGAGGATCCCTTCATTAGAGAACATATAGAAGGTAAGAATTTGTCTTTTCAAAGAGATATCACTCAATATGGATACAGTGGTTTAGGAATATATTACTGCTTGCAGGCATGTTGTGCATTCTCTATTTTTAGTTACCTGAGTAGTGGTCATTGCTTTAATAATTCACATTATCATGGGTCATTATAACGAAAATTATGATATTGTTTATGCATTTCGGTGATATCATTTATGCGTTTTTGGTTTCAGATCTGCTTAGGAATATCAGGACTCAGGTGTTGATCAAACTAATAAATCCTTACACACAGATCCATATTCCTTTCATATCAAAGGTAAGTAAATTCCTGTCATAAAGCTTCTTTGTTGAACGAATGAATTTGTTGAGATTTCTGACCATAATATTAGATGATTTCACTTCGAAGTTTTAAAGCATTTGCTCTTGGAGGATGTCTGATCCAGTTTGGATGTACTTCTCATTTTCCTAGACATTTTCATTGAGTGGTTTGTTTTTCATTCTTGAAGCATGAACTGATTACCGTCCGTTTTAAATTAAATATGCTTTGTATGAGCTCTGCAATAATTAAGTGTATATCGACACAAAGTGATACAGTAGTAGGTTCCCGTTGGGTCGTAGTTCGTTTTACCCCCATTATTTCAGAATCCTGATAAATTAAACATTCCTAACTGCCACAACTCGGTTAACTAATACGATGCCTAATACACACAAAGTTCTCACATGTGATATCCAACTTCGTTCTAGGAGCTGAACATAGACGTAACAGAAGTAGAAAATCTTCTAGTCTCGTGTATCTTAGACAAGTAAGTTGCGTTATTAATGGTTTTGCTTATAAAATATATGCTACCAGTATTACTAGGGTAGTGTTCAACTTTGGATTTTCGCCATCTGTGAAAATATATTATGTTCTTGTTGTATTCCAGTACAATTCATGGTCGCATCGACCAGGTCAACCAAGTTTTGGAGTTGAACCGTGAAGCTACTGGAGTTGCTAGGTACAGCGCTCTCGACAAATGGACAGCACAATTGAAGTCACTACACCAGTCCGTGGTTAACAAGATGGCATGACAGCAGTCGCGTGAAACCCAATAGTAGGATTATTCTCTGCAGGGAGGGAAGGGAGCGAGGGGTCACTCTTGTCTTGAATGAAAGATTGAACCTGACAAATTCTGCAACTGGTGATTCCTCCTGCTAGGATCCTTTGTTTGGGACTACTGGGAACGAGTTTAAGGGAGGACATTTGACTGATGTGATTTATGAAAAAGAAACACCTGGCGAATGTTTCAGGGAAGTGACTGTACTAGACCCAATTTTGCCTGGGTCGAACAAGAATCCTTTTTGCCGGTAATAGTAATATATGTGCGAATAATTATCTCCACCGTATGGGCTTGTTCATTTCTTTTTACAAAAATAATGGACAGTCGGGATCCATGGAGTTAATGAAGGTGTCAAGGACACCGAATAGTGATTTCTGCCAGTGAAAGGACGGGCGTGCTAAATCCACACTTGTGTTTTTGGTTTATGCAGCTCCTCTATTTTAAATGGGCGATGCCACCCATAAGCCATTCGTTAATCCTTGATTATGTATTCTTGCAACCTTGAATAGTTTCTGATACGGTTCCACTAAGTTCATTCTTATTACCCCCTGTTCCATCACAATGGAAGTTAAAACACATCTCAACCTGTATTCACACTAAATAAAATGCTAAGAAACTAGATCATTGTAACAATTCCACTTTCCTAAGTTTACATGTTACCTTATATTCCCAAGCCCTTCAAATGTGCTTAACAATAACTTTGATTTGGTCATTATGATATGAAACGAAAGAATAAGTGTGTGCTTTTGCTTTCTACATCTATGAGTACGAAGATAAATATCAACTGTCCATGAGGCTCTATATAGATATATACTTCCCGTTCTAGGCACATTTTTAAATGCATATAATTGTCATTATGGCTCTTAAAGTAACACCAAGTGTAGAGCCCTTGTATTAGATGATCTCTCTAACCTCCAATAAAACGAAGTTATGGATGTAAATATTGTGAAGCGATTATTAATAAGAAATGCTTGCCAGGCCACCTTAACCAATCGGAAAGGATTTATGCATCGGTCTGAGGTTGCAAATAAAGTCTTATCCTTTTTCACAACGATTTAGAGTTGTATCTCCTTCGCGTGCTTGCTGATACAGGACCGGTATTAATGTCATATCATTTCCCCAAACTGCAGCTTATGTGAGTTAGCAGTTAGCTTATGCAAAAAAAAGTGTTGCAAATATTCAAACAAATGGTGTGACAAGGAACCTTGAAATCCTTGGAAGTAAAAGAATGCTATGTATCTACTGTTTGTGCTGGTTCGCAAAAGTCAAACTGACATTTCGGGATTTGTGCCTGTAGTGACCCTGAAGCTGAGGAGTATGTGGGGCATTTGAGACAGGGCTCCGAGGTTGAAATATTAAATGTATAACGATTTCCATCGTCCTGGTCCGGCACCTGCATGAAATGTGAAATTACAAGACGGCAATTAATAGTCACCCCAGAGGGTCTGATAATTTACCAGTTAATTTGGTGGCAATTTGTTTGAATATCTTTTACGCTATCTGGGAACTACTTTTATAGACAGATCGTGAACCATTCAAGTAAACAGATTTGTTTTTAGTAATACTCAGTCAATATAACAATATCTATTAAATATTATAGTCCCATTCCTTTGTTTAATGGTTGTAATAAATTTTTCCTAATAATAATAATGGTTCTCGTAGACTTGTGAACAATCTTTTAAAGACAATTTGTTACATTATAAAGTCCCACTCACAAACACAGCTTGGCTCACACAAACTCAGCTCGAAGTGAAATTTTTTTTGAGAATTCCAGCATATAAAAATGTATACCTTTGTGTTTCTTCATGCTATTGGTTGTTTTGTAACTAGATGATAGTGGTTTCTCACTATATCAGTTGTTTGTATGGAACTAAACGAGCGAGCAGTTGTCGACAGCCATGTTTTTTTTCTGAATGTGTGATCCTGAGTCGAGGCTGAGTAAGCTCGTCTGTGATTAATCAGTATCGCCGTGATTCAGTTGTAGTATAATTCGATAGATGCAGTAGTACTATATACCCGAAGGAAGTAACAGTAACAAGAGGGATTGGATCAGTATTATTCATTTCTATAAAATTAACATTTAAAATGGCCTCTATCCGACCCTGTTAATAATAAGCATCGAAGAAAGCATGTCACCACACCAGACCCCACTAGAAGTGCTTTGCACTTTCTACAAAGGTGGTTTTGCCTTTGCATGAATACTAGGATTTAATTCTTTGAGAAGGCCTCCGCTCATCTGGTCACATGACAGTGCATCCGCAAGTCTAGGAATGAACTGATTTTGTCCCAATTTTGAACAATTAATCATATATAATATTAATTCCATATAATATAATATACTCATCATGACCATGAGTAACATTTATTGCCTAAAATATACAGTAATGCTGAGATTTCACCCATTGTTTACTTTCACCCCACTGCTGTGGAGTGGGCTGGGCCGTGGGGGACTCCAGCCCTTGACGACCATAGCTTAAAATCTAAACTTTCCCCCTCAATTTCTTAAATTATACACAATTATCGGCAAAACGGAACAAGTGACTGCATGTAAGATCATAGCATTTTGACCCGTTTATGTAATATTTGGAAAGTGTTGAAAACCGGTATTTTAGCACTGAAGTCAATGGGGCGCGGCTGTTGTATTCACCCGAGCACTTGCCGCCGATCGTAGCGCCACCTGTAAATACCTGGATTCTCGTCTCAGAATGCAAATAGCTGTAACCCCCACCCAACACCACACACAGCCTCAAATCTAAGTCTATCCACATTAGGAATCTTAACTGGGTATGAATTGGTTAAGTCCCTACGATCTGTACCCCTACTTCTGCTGCATCATGCCTGCTGCTCAGCGGTTGTTACACAAAACCTATGCTACTAAAAAGCCCACTCTGAGAAATACCCTAAAATCGCCTCGGGAGTGGACAGATAACACAGTTGTACACAGTATATTAACAGTCCGAGCCAATTACGCCATTGTATGGTCACAAAGGTGACGAGTATATCTTCTGAAACCTTTTAATGATAACAACTCTTATATTTAATTATCTACAATATTATAATAAATATGTATAATTAAGTCCAGTCACAGTTATCTTCTGAGGTAATTGGGGGTATTTACTCTACTCAACATAGGAAAATATTCACGATACAATTTTGTATCCCGTTGACGTATTAAACATGAAAACACAATTGAAAATTTTTCACACTTTTATTTGCATTATATATAATATACCGGGTATATGTTGTAAAGTTTGTTTATGACAACAGCAATAACAATAGTAATATTGCTCTATGAAGATTGATTAAATTAAAGGACAAAATAAATTTATTGAAGAATATAAACTTATATAAATGGGTCGACATTGCACACACTTGGATTTTGTTTAGAGGCCTGGTCGTAATAGAACAATGTGGTCGCTTGGCTGCGATTAATATGTGAGCAAGCTGTCTACTTTAGAACCTGTTTGAATAAGGTCAGTTTCATCAATATTATTCAAGCTACTATCACACAACTCGATATTTGTTTAAAGTTTGACGCAGTGACTCTTCTTTTGACGCAGTGACTCTTTAAAAATTGTTTGCTGTAATAGATGTAACAGTTATATACACTATAAATATAAAGTAGATATATACTCACTAAGCTGGAAGATGTACAGTAGTAAGCAATAAGTTTCAGGACTGATCAAAACTTCTCTTTCCTACAGTATGTTTACTGCTATTCACTTTAAAAGGGAATAGCAGCAAAAATCAGCTAATTTCCACTACTAAAATAAGCATCGGTCACTTCTCCCTGTTTAAGAATCTTCGAGATATTTTCCAATAACTTCGTGTGAATTCCGAAGGGTATATCTAGACCAGATTACTAACTGGATGACACCGAAAAATATTGATGTCGCACAGAGCAAATGGAACATGGCACTGTTTAATTCAACATGTGAGTGACTCGAAAGTCCTGAGTTGGATTTCAAATCTGAGTATCCATAGGCATTCAGCAACGCCACTGTGATCATCGGTGCAAATGATTGGGCTGGTTTCGTGATCAAGGCATTCGTTCCAAATACCATCGATGACAAGGGATGTCTAAAAATGAAAATATTAGTTCATTAGAGATAGTTCTCAGTGTGATACCACCCACCACCACACAAAAAAAATTCTGGGGAAATAGCTATATTTGAGAATAATGAAGTTAAACGGTTGTAGTATTGCATAATATAACGAGAACCTTCAGTCGGTTCAATATCTCCAGGGATAAATAGTTACCTTCGACCATATCTTTCCTTATCTTGGTCAATGATATCTGAGAGAGGCAGGTTGAACAAGGAAAATGCAGCATTGCAACCAGCCCTGCCAACAGAAAAAAAGCTTGGATTAGTTGATATCGAAGGTTGTTGTGTGATGTAAAATAAATAGCTAAATATTGTCACAAAGACCACAACCCAATGTTAGACCAATGTATCCTAGTTCCTCCATTATACTATACGTGGGGCGTATGCTAAGTACAAGTTTTTATAAAACCTAACCTATAGACTGTGGAGGAGGCGGGAGATGGAGGAGGTAAAAGGAGCAGAAATGATGTGTGGGTGTGTGCGGAGGGGGGGGGGGGGGGGAGAGTGGGTATGTGGGTGGGGGGGGGGGGGGATTTATAAGTGAAAGCAATGGTGAGAGTGAGAGAGAATATAAATAAGTAATAAGAACTCCTGGGCGTTTCCTACATTATATATAATATGTAATAGTATATGGGCAGAAAAATAAATTCAATATATTGAATGGGCATCAAAAGGAAAAAATTGTCATCTCAGTAAAATGGTAATCAGAAGGTACTTACGAATCGAGCAAAAAGAAGAGCATAATATACCAAGGATTTGGCCCGACCAGTAATAATAACACGCCTATGAAGAATTTCATGATGAAACTTGATTGAATGACTCTGAAGTATCCATACCGTGCGACAATTGGAATGAAAACTATAACTAGTATCTGAAAGCAAAATAGTCGTTTTCGAGTTTCAAGACACAAAATGCACAAATTTTGGTTGCAGGAAATAAAAATGAACGCTGGACCATTTCAGCTTCAGAAGTTTATAGGTAAATACATCGAGTCTTTCAAATTAACGAAAAAAATACAAGACATTTTTATATATTTATTTCATAAAATAAAAAAATATGATTTTCTTTAGAAAATATCAGTAAGAACTCACCTGAGATACAAATGGAAGTGATCCATAGAAAATACTTCTGAATCCAGCTGGGATAAGATCTTTGCTCACAAGGTGATCACAAAATATTATCACAAAACCAGATAGAAATGCACTGTGATAAACCTGACAGAAGTTCATGAAAACAAAACTAAGGAAATCTCGATAGCGAATTATCTGAAAGGTCTGCTGTAAAACGTGCTTATATGTGCCAGTCTCACTGCCAGAATCATTTGCCTTATCCACGGGAGTGTCTACTTTCGTGATATCCAACTCGTCATATTCAGTGATGGCGTGGACCCCAGTATACCTCATACAAAGGGAACCAATCACAGCCACAACGATTGATATCATTTGGAAAGTGAAGAATGACTCCAAGCCACGAGAAAAGTAATCAAAGAAAAACACACTGGTAGAACCAATGAGACTCGCATACTGGGAGTACTTAACAAGCTTCAGTCTGTCCTCTTGTTTTTTTGACAACTCAGCAAAGAGCGCACACTGGGCGAGTAGAACAAATGTCAGGAGGGCATCAAAAAGGCACAGGGAGCACATTAGGTGCAGTCCAGTCATGAATCCCCCTGATCGGCTCCAAGGAAACCAAGGCACCACAAACGCAAGGCCATATAAAGGAGCTCCATAATAGATGGAACGACGTCGGCTTTTTAGCCATGAGTAACTGTAGTTGTCTTGCATATATCCAAACAGTGGGTCGTTAATGGCATTCCATATCATATAGACCACCTATTAAAATGAAAGAACGGACTGTATTCAATTGTAAGGCTGCGATTCCACTGGCTCGCTCTTTTGGACCGCTCATGGCCCACTCTTTTTATTTCCCCAAGCGCATAACAAGCGAAGACAGAGCGAAACCAGAGCGGTCTAATAGAATCGGTAACTGCGCTTTCTATAGGCTCTTAAAAACTGCTATTTAATTTGCGCTTCTTTAGAAGAGCGCATGACGTTGCGCTCATATATGTTGTGTTTGATATGAGCGCAACTACATGACGCTTTTTATGCCTGTTTAAATAGCGGTCCCAGAGCGCAATGAGAGCGGGGCAAGTGATTTACCATTGATTTCATAAGGAAACAAGCAAACCAGTAGAATCGCTCTGCACTTGTATTGCGCTAAAAATAAAAGCGGACACAAAGCGAATGAAAATTACATTATAAAGAAGCGAGGCAAGAGCGAGCCCTGAGCGCAGATACAAGCAATCCTGTGCAAACGCACCTTTAGACGGCAGAACAAAATTGAATATTGAAACTTAAATTGGAACAGCGGATCGACTCATTAAAATGGTTTAAAACCACTAGCACTATGACATCGAGACAATACAATGACCCCATACTAATACTTATTATATTTACCTGCGACGCATTAAACCATCCGTGCGACACATTGTAGTAATTGAGAAATATTTTTACGTAATAATATCCAAAAGCTGAATTCATCATAGATGCCCCAAGCGTTGTTGCAGCATATGCAACAGACTTGTGGTGAAGTTTTAAGAAGGCCATGGTGGAACCAAATGCAGCTGTCCGGGGTAGATATCTTTTACCTGTAGAATAGAAACACTGGTTGAAAAACAAATTCTCAATAGAAACAATATTTCTTGCATAAGTCCCAGATAGCACAAAGATCTAGGTTTTAACCTTTTCAATTATACATGACACAAGTCTACCAGGAAGTCGGGAAAAGACAACTGCTCATTTTTACACCGTACTTTTATAGGTGATGGGATCTATATTAAGTTAATTAAATTGGAGGGAATAGTAAACTAGCGAATTACAAAATTGACCTCCAATGTTTACCGTCTTGGGTGAGGTTTGTTCATATATAGTAAAATTGCCATATATATATGGTACTGGTATCAATGAATATAGATTTTTATTAACGACACAATATAATTAAGACTATAACCTGAATACTTTAGTAGAAACGGTGACTTCTTTTCTTTTTTTATGTGAAACGGTAAATTTCAGATCAACTTTGAAATATTGCATACTTGTGCCTTGAAATTGTAATTGTTAACGTTACATGTATTTGTTATGCTCTGGTATGCACTGGAAGACCTGGTATGGTATATGCCAGATATGCAGCACATTTTCCCTGGACGTGTGGACAAATGAATGATTAATTATTACAAGTGGAACCACACTAATTAAGATAATTAATAATTGAATTTATTATACGCGCATGCTATATAAGTGGGGTGCTATAAAAATATTCATATAGGACGCGTCCTATACAAATGTAGTTGTCTAAAAATAGCTCTGTTGATATGCTTTGCAGAGCTTTGGCTCTCCGCGAAGCATGTAAACAAATACCCGCGATCGGTAATCCACCCATGATTATGGTACTATAATTATAGAAATACATAATAAAGACCACATCATTAAATTGAGCATTAAATTCTCTATCGAATGATATAAGTTTTATTAATGTAGCTCAAGAAATGGCCGCGAATACTAACGGGGCTGTCAGTGGGGCTGTCAGCGGACCAGGGGCCCGTTTCATAACTAGTAGCGATGCCTAACGATGACTAACAATAACGAACGATCGTTAAGCAGTTGCATAACTAGTAACGATAGCGATATATCGCTATTTCATCACTAAATCTCTGTCAAAATAGCGGAGACTTTTTTGGGCTCCGCTAAAATTTTTCATTAATAATTTCTTCACTTTTGGTCATTAAATCAGGGAAAAACATAGACTACTGTTGTCAAGTGGCCTCAACATGATGCTTCATGGCTGACATGATGTTTTCTATGCAGGGGGAAGGGAAGATGGCACAAATAACTATCTGGCCTTCTGTCAGGAAAATATTAACTGTAAAAATAACCAGCGCTATATCGCAATATTTTTAACGATGTGTCGCAATTCTTGACGATATATCGCTAATTTTTAATTAGTGAATGATTAGCGAATATTAGCGATATATCGTTACTAGTTATGAAACGACCCCCAGCATAGTTAGCGCAAGTCTAACTCTAGTATGGTGACGGCCGGCATAAAAAACGATCGTAGCATGAAATCAGCCTGTCATCCAGATGGTGAGTGGCACCAGGACAGACTATCGTCGCAACAAAGAACTCTTAAATTAAATAGGATAGTATATTATTGGGCGGATAATGAAACTTTAAGCTATTTAAAAAGCCTTCGCTAACACTGTACCCGCCACCCGCCACAATCACAGCCATGCAGTCGGTCCCGTTGGCCCGTCTACATGGCATGCCGAGTAACGTTTGGAAGGGGTGATCCCATTGGCTGAGAGCCTAGCTGAAGGTTGATGTAACGCACCCTGTGATTGGTCGATTTCTCAGTCCCGTGTAGCGCCGAGTGAGACCGATTGTGACCGAAGAGCTGGGGATGGATTGTACGGGAAAATCTCACTCCAAGCACTGGTAAATAGGGCTCGGGAAATCGCTTATTAGTCAGTTCTGATACCTGAAAGACCATGTTGTATTGAAAGTAATCTCCGTGTATATGTTTTCCCTGGGCCTGGAGACATTGTTTCTGGCCATGGGAAGTCGGGAAGTAGCAGTTTCACACGATCGAACAAGAGTAGAGTTATTAGCTGGTAGTTCTAGATAAAGTGGGCGTGGTTAAAATCTTAAGCGGTATGACCTATATAGGCCATAAATATGGCCACTTTTGACGCCAAATCGTGTAGGTTCTTAAACTAGGTAGAATTATTGAAAAAGTTCTCAGCAAGCAACATGGGTATGCATAGCAACTGGGATAAGTTTTTCACAAGTTTATACTTAAAATACATCAGTTCCCCGCAGAATGAACCTGTGCTGCCTGACTCTACACATGTATGATCATTGAGTAGAGGCAGGTTCGACTGACTAGGCCAGCGGGGCTCTCTGAGACTTCTTTAATATTTTTTCAGTGATATTTTTTTATTTTTTTTTCATTCCATTTACAGGCCAAGTCATTAATCATATCTGATGACATATGATCAAATTTTATGCACATTATAATAAATATAGAATGGAACTCGCCGGCAATAATCGAAAATTTATTGGACGAGATTCGTCCACATAAGCACGATGCCGTAGGCAGAGTGCTTATGTGGACGAATCTCGTCCAATAAATTTTCGATTATTGCCAGCTCATCCTATTCTCTCTATGAGTAGGCTAGTTTCTATATTATATTTCATCCCTGGCTCTAGTTTCCACAAGAGTAAACATTATTCATTCTTAAATCCCCTGAAGGTTGTATTCTGATTTTGTAAACATGTCGTTTCTCAATATCCCCTAGCGGAGTTCTAATCCAATATATTTAGACCGCGTGGAACTAAGGTTTTAAGGCGAGAGATTAAAGGGCCTCTTTATTCAATATGACGACGACACTTTCTCCGGGTTTTCAAAATGGACACGCAGACACGGTATACCCACAAGTCCCTCCAGGACATGTGACGTCACTACCGTTTGTCAACGCTTCTGCACAACAACAAACACCAAAAGTGTCCCAGTCATCAAAACGCACTAGACTTGCGAGTTGAAATTCCACACCAACAATTATAGACACACAAGATAATTTTGCTCAAACTTCCCCGACTTTGTTAGACTCTCTCCACCCTTTTATTCCACGCCCAGGCTCTCAGCCAGGCGCAACAGACGCAAACACGGAGACTTTCGAAGCTCCGATCAAAACACCCATTTATCACCCTATGCCGCTCCCGGCGCCGCATGATAACATGACCAGTCCACAATCAATGTCGACTGAAAATTTACACGACAATGTCATAATGAACACTACCCTACAAAATCTTAAAGCTCTTTGTCAATTTGATTCACAGGAGGACCTTTCTGACGCCGGAGCACCCAGGCCGATGGCAACAAGCACTCAATGCCGTTTCACCATCGCCCAACGCCCCAGCAACAACCGCAAGGGTAGATGACAGGGCCCACCTCCCCACAGCGAGGAAAACCCTACTCCTGCAGGTTTGGACCCCCAAGATAAGGAACCAAACTACATCCAGATTCTACTTGACGCTCAGGACCAGTGGCGTCACTTCAAACAGGCTAGAATCAAATACTTTAATCTCTCCATTAAGGGTGCACACCTGGAGGCTATGGCAGGCAAACAAAGATTCCCAAAGTGGACATCGGGCGCCTGCCCACCCCCAGGCATCATCCTTGATAGGAACGCAGTCCTTTGTAACAGCTAGAAAGGAATTTGCCTCTAGAGTCCTGACTCTAACAGCTGCATCTATGAAAGCCAAAGCCATCAGCTTTATAACTAAAGCAGAAGCTATCAGAAAATCCATAGTGGAAATCTATCAATTGGCCGCAGACCCGGACTACAACCTGGACAATGCTCTAAAAATAGTAGACGCATCTGTAAACGTGAATCAGCCAGGGTGCATGCAGAGCTGCACACTGAAAAGTGAATCTCTCAAAGAGCTCAAAGATATCCATATGTGGTCGGGTATCGAGAGAAACTACCACCCTGCAAACCTCCAAAATGTCAACCCACCTAGGGAAAAGAAAAAGAAGGCTGATACCCCAGCTGCTGCTTCCTCCTCAGCCCCCAAAGTTCCACAACAGTCGGGGTTTGGCCAGAGGAAGAGGAAGACTGCTGTAGCTACCGCCATCTCTTCGGGCGGTGCTCGGCCCAACCGAACAGGCAACAACAGAAAAAGAAGAAAGCAGAAACCACCTCCAGCTCTGCACACAACTCATCAGAGTTCTCACCAGACACTATGATGGAGGCTATGCGCGGTTTCACCGAGTTCTGGAACAATTTCCTGACGAAGCAGACCCAATAAACTCGGAAAATATAGCCCCCCTCATACGCGATACTATGCTGTTCTTGCTATGGTAATGATCCCACCTGTTTTTGTTGTCGGACATATTTGAATTATTGTTTTTTATCTGATAATAATGTTTGGTGCTCAATTAAAGATACCGTTCACACTGATCTGGACTTTGATTGCAATTATCCCAACTCGCCAGTGTGAGCGCCTGAATATATCCCCGCTTATAGAAGTAAACAACACGAGACGGCCATTACAGTACCCAGAATGCTTTATTCATAATCACATTGGTCTTCATGTTAGTGGCGAGATCCAAGATGGTGGCGCCCAGTGTGTGCGCTATAGACGTAGACATTACACAAACGATAATGACTTGATAACTTCTACCGACAACCAAGGTGTGGTTAATCTCTCTGATAGAATATAATCTCCCTCTGAAATTAATCTCCTGAGTAGAGGCCTTAATTTTGCACCGACACCGAGTAAACCTGACTAAATTAGGTGAGTGAGTGAGATTGGTTGCTTTGCGCCCTTATCAACACATTTAATATGGTTATATCAAGGGCGGGAGAGCTGAGAGGCAGGCAGTTTATGATCATACCCAGGAAATAGAGATAGAAAAGAAGGGAGAGAGAGACAGAGAAAAGAGACAGAAAGGCACTTTATGGTCATACCCAGGACCCACCTGACTTAGGTATGATTACGGAAGATCTTAATAAATTTAACAGATCCGTTCGCCGTGAGGTTTTCATAGAAAATCACCCATTACCGAACCAACCCTCAAGGTCGTCATCACACTTTGAACATAGTAAGTTTCGCAAACCCGTCCAAGTGGAACTCCACTGGGCCGGGTTGGTTAGAACACATGTTCATAAATAACGAGGAGTCAATACAAGACTCCACACCACCGACCAGATCCCATAACAATCTTAGTAAATCCAAACGTGAGGCTCTTAAAGCCCTTCACAGATACCGGTCTATCGTAATCAAACCTGCAGATAAAGGATCAGCCGTAGTGGTACAAAATAAAACCATGTATTTGGAATTAACTGGTAAATTATCAAGCGAATCTGCACCACTCTCGAGGAGTTCAGAATGAATGCTATGAAAATCAGTCTCTATCTCAAGAGACACATATACCCACCCAAGTTAGTGGAGTACGCCCTGAGTAAGGTAGAGGCTCTCGACCGGGAAACCCTCCTTACTCAGCGCAGACGCACTATACCAACCACCACCGATACCCACCAGTTTTTCCTAATCTTAACCCACAATCTGACAAATCCGGGTTTGAAATCACTAGTCAGGAAAAACTGGGCCTATGTGGAAAAGGCCAAGAACACCAGATTTCTTAAAGAAGCTAAGATTACTTTTGGCCTCAGAAGATACCTTGGTACAAGCCTCCACGATTCCAGAATCCCTTCAGCCACATAGATTGCGAAACACACCCTTGCAAACGACCAAACACCTGCAAATACTGTCCCCGCATCAATACAGATGGGAAAATCTGGTGCAGAGAGATAAACCAGGACGTCAGTGTGCAACATAACCCAGAGACCAACGCCCAGGTCTCCATTGAATTTGTGTCGGTCTCTGATATTGATATTAGGCTGAGTCAGGCGGTCTCCATTGAAATGAACAAGTGATAACATTATCTTCTCTAACTTTTCGTATTCTGGGTTATTTTTTTTTATCACTTTTGATTGGCATGAAGGCAATACTTATTAAGCTTAGTCACTCTTGGGCCTGGGCCTCAAATTAAACGGGAAACATGAACTCATGAGGTCTTTATCTGAGGAGAACCTTTTCTCATGTTAAAAGTAATAATTTCTGTGGACTTATGGACTTGATAATTGGTTGTGTCTACATGGCCCTGTCTTAGACAATCTTATTTTCTGCATGTTACTTACCATATTAATGCCCCCTTTTTTCGGTCTCTGTAAAATCCTGTCGGTCTCCGCGGTTACAATTTGGCAGAGACCGATAGTCTCTGGTCTCCTAATTCACTATGTTGCACACTGGGATGTCCCTTGCCATGTTCACATTAACTGCCAAAGTACGAACCTGATATATCTCATCACTTGCCAAATCTGTAAAATCCAGTATGTGGGCAAAACCAAGAACACAATTGTCACTCAGTTTGGAGCACATGAGGATGCCATTAAAAACAACCACAACACCACAGTGGCCAGACAACTATGCTCTGACCACACAGACGTAAACCGAAAATGGGATAGCATCAACATCTCAATTCTGTACCTAGAAAATGCTCCTCCATGGAGCCAAGCAGCGAAACAGAATCGAAATTGTCACGAGACTCTATGGATCTCTCGCCTTAAAACCTTAGTTCCACGCGGTCTAAATATATTGGATTAGAACTCCGCTAGGGGATATTGAGAGACCACACGTTTACAAAATTGATCTGATATAATCTCTCTATACCCCTCTCCAGCTACTGACACCCCTAGAAGGTGCCGAGGACCATGGTCCTACCACTAATTTCCACTAGCTCCCAATACACTCTTGACGCCTTTATTTCGGTATGGCGATGAGAGCCCCCATTAATGAGAATGGGATGGGAATGTCCAGCCTATAGCTAGACAACCTCAAACAAAACACCAGCTACAAACTAATTTTAACTCAACAGCAGTCATAAATAGTAGTCACCAGTAGTATTTATATCTACCCTATATTTAATACTAACCATTCCCACCTTGTTTTACTTGGGTCCAGTGTCATGCTCTGCACATGACCAAAGCGACCACGCTAGCGCCTGATGAGGCCCTGGGGCTGAAACTACAATTACTTTAGCCAAACAACAGAGAATGATAAAGCAATGGATAAATTCCATAATTTATTCTTTATTTTAATCTTTGTCCCTCATGTGTCAACAATATGGGCCCTAGAGCCATCACTAAACACACAACAAAGAGGGTAGCAAGTACATGGTTACTGTTGCTAATGTTACCGCATGTTACCCTGGTTGTTACCAGGGGAGGACAGGTGGAATGTTCAATCTGAATCTGCGCAGATTCAGTTGTGGTAGCCAATCGGGAAACTCACACGTCCCAAACAAGGTTTCATTCTGATATAATTAATATTGTAGTGTCCATAGAAAAGCTCATGAACGTGAACATTTATTGAAGCAGACTATAGGGAAATCTGGTGACCAGTATACAAGTGATTAAAAGACAACATATTCATAAAAACCGTGAAAGTCTTGATATTATTGATAGTTTTCACAGAAATTTTTCGAACATGCGATTGCAGAATATACAGTTCAAGCCTTCAGGTAACAGACTAGACAGAGTATCCATTTCTACTTCTAGGCTCCCAAGTATGTAACAGTACCATATGGTAACAGAACAACAAGCTTACAGTTAGATACTGGTACCCTATTTTTCTGCTACTGCTGGGTGAAGCACCAGTGAAGCTATGGTATACATGTGTGTTCGAAAGGTGACAAGACAAAAGAAGATATGATAGACAAATTATCATAGTGTGAAATACAAGGTGGATTCTACGTGCCGAGTAAGCAACGACGGTGA
This sequence comes from Sthenelais limicola, assembly GCA_942159475.1. NCBI lineage: Eukaryota > Metazoa > Annelida > Polychaeta > Phyllodocida > Sigalionidae > Sthenelais > Sthenelais limicola. The sequence goes on along the minus strand of OW804096.1, from coordinate 104,740,616 downwards.
TTGAGGAACTTAATCCATGTTGGGCAGTTTTCTTTAGTGAACTAAACTAAGCTAAAGTCTCGACTACTTTATGTCACTCACACATGAATGCTTGGAAATAATTCAGAACTCTAGGCCGAATCACTGCCCATTTAAACAGTTACAAAGGCCACCATTGAGGTCTGGGGTTGTTTTTCCAGATTTTACTTTATCCATAAAGATGTTGGTGCCGGATTAATGATTAATAGATTAATAATTTCTTAAGTTTTCATTTAAAGAGATAAACCACAGTTCAACTGGGGAAAAAACTGAAAATAACATTTTGTTTAAACTTTGCCTCGTGAAAGAACAAGGTTATGTGAATTCAAAAAGCCAATAAAAACAATATGTCACCGGGTTAGTTTTCATTTTAGGGAGCCTCAAAATTTATGGTTGTTCACTATAGAAGTCTATGAGAAAAGGACAATTTTTTCGTTTTTTCAGTATAAAAAAAAAATAAAAATAACTTTCTCCTAAAAATCTCTATAAAAATAGCTAACATATTGCTTTACCCTTTCAAGCAATAAAAAATGGGGGTCACTGACCTTTTAAAAAAGTTATTCAACTGAATCTGCATCCCGGTGAGTTAAACAGGAATATTGAAGATTTTCAATGCTAAATAATATATTTCAAAATATGTTGATACCCTGTTCTTTCATACATGAGGGTAAACATCTATAGTGGTTATGTTAAGAAGACATTTCAATTGAAAAATGTTATTTGTCTGTCTGAAATCTTGGAAAAACTGAGAAAATATCCATTTTTCCCACATACTTCAATACTAAACTTTGCTGGTCTCTAGAAAGAAAAAAAATATGCTGAGATCCATTTTTTTTGGCTTTTTGTTATCCTCCAACCATGTACTTTCTCAAGACAAAGTTTGAAAAAATTACTGTCAATCCTTATTTTTCATGGATTAGTTCCTTTAACTGCAGCAGTGCGTATAACAGTGGTTTATCTCTTTAAAATGGTTTGAATTATTATTTTCACGAAAAGTTTTATTAACAGTTTTATGTTAGTAAAATTAGTAAAAAATTATTATTCACATTGTTGTCACCTACTATATAGTCTATACCTTCTTCTTCAGGGATGTGAGAACTCTCATTGTCCGTAAGTGGTGAGATCCTTTTCGTCAAATTAGGTGCCACCGAAGCAATGAATGAATTTTCCCTCATTTTGTATCTAGACATCTGCAAATGTGTCAAGTCCCAGGGTCATGATATAAGATAATAATTTAGCCTGTGTATAACTGACCTCGCCCTGGCTATTATTCAATAATATAGCCATTATTACATATGTATGTGATTTCAGGGGTGCTATTTGAAAAGTCAAATAGCACCTATGTGCTATTTGAGCCAAATATCCACAAGATTGATGGAAAGTAAGGTAAAATTCTATTTAGTATGTAATAAATACCTAATAGCACTCTGTTCGGTTTATAATCGATCTCGACGTGGGGTCAAATCGCACTCAACCCCTTGGGGTGTCGTGCGATTTGACCCAACGTCTCAATAGTAACTGTCATAAGTATGATTTGTAGTGCGCATCAGATATATTAGTGATGAACCCGCCCCCCAAGTTGGATCCCATATACCGCTACCTAATAAGCAATTTGGTATACTACTACCCCTGGGGCTATACCTCCCCCTATGCCCAACTATGCGCACTATAAATCCCAGTATTATCCACTACACTCTGTGGCCGTAGTAGGCAGTGGCGGATCTAGGGTCTAAAATGAGGAGTGTGGGGGGTCCAAGATGAAAAGGGCACATCAGTCCATCAAAAAGAAATGAGCCAGAGGGGCACAAAGGCATACAAGGGAGAGATCGTCAGAAAATGTTACTTTGATATACCAGAAATTCATATTTGTCTAATTTAGCAGAAGTTACCAAATATGTAGACCTGCCTAATGTGAATTTTCTGAAAATATGACTGACTAGGGGGTTCGGGGGCATGCTCCCCTGGGAAATTTTGAAATTTAAGGTGCTATTTGGCGCTTTTTGAAGCACAAAATACAGTATTTAATCACACATGAAAAGTGATCATTTTATTTCTGTTATCTATTTTGACTTTCAAAAACTAGGGATGCAGTTTGCAAGGATGTAAGAAACATACAACACACACTGGCAGTTGACCATGTATACAAATTGTAAGATGTGGAATTATTTTTTAAAATCAGTTGTGGCTACTGTTGCAAGTGATGTAGGGGTGAAGTAGGGTCTGGGGGCATTGTTGCCCCCCAAAAATTGTAAAACCTGTGAAGGAGTGAAATGGTGTGTTCTGGGAGCATTTTTTGGATCATAATTAGCCAGTTTCGTTATATTTAAAGATACAAAAAAGATAATTTGGGGAAAATCTCAAAGACAAATTGAACTAATTGACATTGAATCAAAATTTCCCTCAAAAGATGAAATCACATGTATCCAATGTCACATTGGGTTATCAGATCAATGGAGTATGGCTGTACTTCCTGCAGGTAGGACTGCCAACAATAGGACAACTGCCCCCAAGTGATTGTCCATATGATGTATAAATGTAAAGCAAACATGAGAGGGGAAACTAATGTCAAAACAAACATGTGTGACCCCCATACACCCAAATTAGGGAGTCATGGAAACAGCATTTATAAGTTTTTTTAACAGCCTTTTACAGCTGTTACCAGACACTTAAGGTTGTAAAAGAAATTAAGGCACCTTTGGTTCTTAAAAATGGTTTTGGGCTCTTCAAAAAGGGCACTTTTGGTTGTAAAAAAGACAGTTTGGTTGTTACTCTTACAACACCGGGTATACGTTTATCCGGGTACAGTATGTAGGTCCGGGTATGGTATGTAGGTCCCACATCGCCGCCTGTGGTTCCAGTTATGACATTGAGGTAGTCGCACACTGTATGGGATCTGTTGAGTGCGGCAATATTAGGCCTACTCTAAAATTAAGTTAATTATCATCAGGAGGAGTCAATTTAATAATACCGATCCGCTCCATTCTACCCAGTTCATTTCTGAGATCTTCCCGAATAGCTATTGGTATCCTTCTAGGAGGATTTATTACAGGAGTTGCCCCGTCCTTTACCTTAATATCATAGCTTACCCGTGTGGCTGATAGCTCATCTGATACCTTCTTAGTTTCAAAACAATCTTGTGAATCTTGATCACTCTCTATACTCTCTGTGGGTAGCGGATCTACCTGAAATATTCGCTTTACAAATCCCAGGTTCTCACTCATGTCCCCACTCAATAGGCTTGAGCCTTCACAAACTAAAAGCATGACTCCTGAAACATGACAGTTGTACCATTCTTGAGATACACACGACGCTAACGCCACCTGTCGCTACCTCTATGAATAAACTAGTTTAACTCATACCACGCTGTTAATACGTTGTCTTTTTATATGGTACCAGAAGTTTTAACCCTAATCGCTGATCATGAATGGGATTCATCCACCAAAGTCATTGGCTCTTTCATCAGGCAATATAGCCACCAACTGGGAGACCTTTCTAGACGAATTTGAGTGGTACCTAGATGCGATCGAAGTAGACGAAAACAACAAAAAGCGGAGGTTGGCGCTCTTCTTCAACGTAGCTGGAGAAGAGGCCAGGCCATTGTTCATCTGAGGAGGATAGCTTTGACATGTTCTAGCTCCCGGTATTCTTTGAGACGGCCTCCGCGCACGGGTCATGTGATACAGGTGGCAAGGCGGCCGCCATCTTTCTTTGGTGACGCCAAGCAGCTAGCAACACATACCGCCTGTGTATTTCAACTACAAATTCATACAACTATGTGCGGTAGATACCCCACAAATGATTATACACGATTCTTTCTTAATAATAAACTTAGCTGTCATGAGGGTTTTATATTTCACAAAATGATCAATAATGTTATGATGTGATGTAGCTCGTCATAGTCCGCAATAGAGGACTATAGTGCAAGACTAATGTAAATGTCTAAATGGTCTGCTATATGGTTTAAGCCTCCCTCAAGCTATGTTGAACTCTAGACAGAACAAGAGGACATTCGTAATGTGGCCATGTGTAGTCACATATCGCAAAGCTGGATTAAAAGAAATTTAGAGAGAAAAAGAGAGGGAGGGAGAGTGGGGAGATAGAATTAGAGGAGCAAGGGAAAGACTTTAGAGGGTGTGGGGAGGGAAGAGAGAGAGAGAGGGAGCATTTCTTGCATTAAAAAAGGTTGGCCGTCCTCGTGCACCCCATCTTGGCTAAGTCTGATGTTGGGAGTGTGTGTGTGTGGGAGGGGGGGGAGGGGGATAAAATGTCTGGGATCAGAGGGAGGGGGTTAGGAGATGGTGTTTTGTGGTGGTGGTGGTGAGGAAGAGGAGAAGAAAGACGGAGGGAGAGATTATCTCAACTCTTAGATAGAATAGATAGTATAGGCCTACAACGCTATATATTACCATTTAATGTTAGCTTATGCATGGGCTGTGTCTACAACAGCATTCAGCGTTAACACTGATAGTCTCACACCTATCTACGCCTACTATTCGCATGAGAGAACGAGTGTGGTACTTTGACTTATGGGTTAAGTTATTATGACTGCTGATGAATACAATATTTATTATACATCATAGCTAGGGCCTATTATGAAATAGAGAACTATCTCCCAATATTATAGAACAAGATAAAGGCCAAACGTGTAAAGAAACTAACAAAAACGCAAAACTTTTAATAGGTTGTTTTCATCCGTTGTCTGTATAGACTACATGGAGGCCTATCGGGGCCAATAGGCCAGGGGCTGTCATCACTGGACTATGATTTGACAGAAAACATTTCAGAACTATGTATAAACATAGCTCTGACATTTTCTTTCTTCAAAAATCAGCATTGAAAGCATGAACAGTCTCTAAAATCCGCCCGCCGACACCTGCGCCCACATTGCACACTGTGCTAAACAAGCCTAGCAACACCTTTGTATTCACCTACGCGGGAGTTGCTACTGCCACGACCCCAGCGCCACCTGCAAAGTGCCCGGATTCCCGTCTCAAAGAATACCACCACTAATGGGCCTGTTCCACAGGTCGGAATAGGCCTTTGGTTGCAATCGGTTTTAATAAGAAACCAAGCACATCGGTTTTCCTAGGTTTCCATAGGTTTCTCACGCAAATAGATGCTATTCAGACCGAGCCATAACTTGTCACAACTGCCCGGAACGTCTGTTCGGTTTCAGTCGGTTTTTTTTATGAAACTGATGGGAGCCGAACAGACGTTGGAACCGGTCGGTTTTTAGCCCTTCGGTTTGCTCGGTTCGCCTAAAATATTCCGACGGTGCTATTCCGTTCCGATTGGGGGCGACCGGGACCGATGCCATGTCACCAACAGGTCGGAATTAATGATCGGTCTTTAGAATGGAACTGAACCGAACCGACAGCTATATCACCAACAGGTCGGAATTAATGATCTTTTTTTTAAAACCGATTGGGACATAAGGCTTATTCCGACCTGTGGAACACCCCCATAAATGGGCCGCTTCCACAGGTCGGAATAGCCTTAAGTCTGAATCGGTTTTAATAAGAAACAAAATACATCGGTTTTCATAGGTTTCCATAGGTTTCTCACTATTCCTACCTACGATCCGAACCTACACATTTTGTTTTCTTCAACTGCTCGGATCGGAATGAAATGCAACATTGGTTCTTGAAAAAAAACGATCGAAAGCGATGAGAACCGGTCGGATTATCGTTTTAGCCCTTCGGTTTGCTCGGTTCGCCTAAAATATTCTGACGGTGCTATTCCGTTCCGATGGAGCCGAACGGGACGATGCCATGTCACCAACAGGTCGGAATTAATGATCAGTTTTTTTAAAACCGATTGGGACGTAAGGCTTATTCCGACCTGTGGAAGCGGCCCAAAAGACATTCCCAGACTTGACCCAGAAAATGTATCCCACTTTGAAGTTTCAACTCAACAGATCCCGCACAGAGTACGCACAGACCCTGTGGCCATATGTATGTAGCCGCTAGTTTGCGGGGATTCCCCTAACCACAAAGCGTGGGACCCTATTTGGGTGACCTATTCTAGCTGTCAAATGTTCTTAACAGAAATCAATACTAAAACTAACCCTAAACCTAACCTTAAATTGGTGGTCCTAAGTCAGTAAAGTGGGTAGTGGACTGTCCCGAGTAGGTCCCACACTGCATCAAGTGAATGAATGCAGTGTTGAAAGGGCGAGTGCAATGTGTATTATAAATTATGACTTGACTCCATGAGTTTCTAGTATCAACTGGTTTATTCACTTCCTCCTCTCGCCACAAGGTGGCGCCTCGTTCGCTACACACGTGACCATCTATTCCATTACAATGTGGTAACTGCAACACCGTAACTAATTCGTCTATAAGTGGTAACTGATAAGAAGTATAGTCTACTGGAAAAAGGACATTTTGGGTTGTAAAAAAGGGTACTTAATTGGGGCTATTCAAAAGGGCACTTATGAAAATTATTTATTCTGTATTTTAATCATTCGTTATTCAATAATTATAGGGGGTCAATTTTGAGGCAAAAAAGGCGTTACCGTACGTAATATTTGAATGGCTCTTGTGCCTATATATAGGCTAGACGAAAAGCGCCCAAAAGATGGCAGCACAGTTGCCGTTGAGGTAATTCCCCTGAGAGTTGGTGCAGGCGCACCAGACCTCTACGGTCGGGACAAGGATAGAGAGGGATTCCACCTATATCGCATTTAACTTTTTAAAAACACATGTGACGAACAGTTCCAGACCCGGATTCAGACTCCCCCTCCTATAACCCTACTGCTAGTCTAAGGCCGATGTCCGCACACTTGTAGAACAAACGATTTCAGTCACTTTCCACCGCTACGCATGTGTTGGCCCTACTCATATCACTAGCAAAGTTCAGCCTCTCTATCACAACCAAATCCCATAGCTCAGTGGCTAGAGCACTGGCTTCGTGAGGGGAAGTATGCGAGTTTGAGCCTCAGCGCTGTGGCATGGCACTCTCCTATGTTTTTTTCATCCTCTACTCATTGAGCCGTGTAGAGCTCTCACTCTACACGGCCAGGGTGGCGGGTGGGTTCGCATGGTTTGTGGTGAGGGAAAGGCAGGAGGATACCGGGGAGGATACAAAATATCCATATAATGTTTTAACGTATCAACAATAATACAAAAACGGCCTAAACATTATCTAAATTACATTCGCAAGGCGCCCAGTAGCAGCTGCCACTCCTGGACCGACCGGCGACAATGGCATAATTAATTAATTCGGTCGTACTATATTGCCGAGCGCGCCGTCTAGTGTAAGGCGTATCAACGGTTTTCTTCTGTACTTTTGCCATTTTCGTCGACATAATAGCAACGCGGCCAGGCCAATGTCTATGGGAGAGATTCTTCCACGGGCTTGAAGTATGAAAATTCCATCTTGGGAATGATTTCATCTACCTAGTAACTTAATGTGAATGTTTTTCTCGACCAAGCGCAACCGACCCCGCCCCCTATAGGGCGGATTTAGACCACCTTTAAACCTCCTTTCGTTGCTCCATTACCCCTGGTATTCTCAGTTAGACAGAACTCACACCCATCGACCTGTTTTTTATGTTTTCCCATCTAAATGGGTACCATTACATCATCTGAATGGCAAGTTTTGTTCCTCTTCATGCCTTTTTAGGGGACGACTTATGTATAATCTGGTACAGGAAAGTTGCAATTTTAAATATAAAGATTGGTTTAGAATCCCACCCCTGTCGGAGCTCTCATACACACTGCACCTTCACTCACTCACTACACTCACTCACCAGCCACTGCCCCTCCCGCTGCCTGCCACTGCCTACCACTGCCTGCCACTAGTGTGTGTGTAGCCTTGCCTCAAGGCTACACACACACTAGGCAGGTAGGCAGTCAGGTATCAAACACTAACACATGGGAGGAGTGAAGGATGGGTGGTTGGTGGGCATGCAGTGTCATTCAAGGTGAGAAAAATGACAACTATAAGAACAAAAACAGACAATAAAATAAGTAGAGCAAGCAAAAGTACTAGCGGGTAGAATTTCTGGATGATTAAGCTGCTTTAAAGAAGATGACATTAATTTATTATGTTTACCGATGGTATACATACTCAGTATGCATACGCTACGGCTTTGTTATGTCGACCCTGCCGTCAATTTCCGACCACCCACGCCGTCTGGTGTCAGTACAAGAGACAATTTCGTCGCGGTGAATTATGCAACTGCATAAAACCCAAGCAAGAAGCATCGCCACATTCCGCCATCGGCAATGCATTAGCACTGTACAACTTCCTCTATGATCGGGGAACCCACTCTATTTCTCATTGTCCAACACCAACCAGTTACATGACTGCCTAAGTTATAGCCTTAGGGAGAGATTGGACCAAGATTTTTTAGGTATTACTGGTATAATTACGGCGTTACAGACCTCTCGCGTTTAGGCTTCAGCTTCAGGAACACTCGCAATCAGACATTGTTGTGGTCCTTACACCTTGTGGCAATGTGGTAAACTAACAGCAAGTGCCAGGAATGGTTTCTCACCCTCCCATGAGGTAGCGCCACCGTATGATGTGTAAAACTGTTTTACAAGCGCCGACGCGCCGACGCGGCGCTGTTTTACTGTAACAGTAAAACAGCGCCGCGTCGGCGCTTGTTTTTCACGTTGACTTAACATTAAAATTACCCGATTTTGGAGGAGGGTGGGCGGGACAGAAAGGAGAATGGTGGGCGGGATGGTGGGCAATGTCTGCCTACAAAAACAAAAACGTAAATAGCCCAAGACTTCCCCTCAAACTCTGACGATAGGCCTCGATCTGGTGCCATCACACTCTCTGGACGTTGATGATTATTTTTTGCACACAATTTCACAAACATAGGCCTACAATTATAAATTAATATAATACCGTATGACATGTAATTTCCTATTAAAATATTAAATTAATCTCAAAAACAGGATCAGAACAGTCAAAGCTGAATTGAGATCAATCTAGGCCCAATTAATTCAGACCATATTAATATGAGCCGATAGCGACATATTAAATGTCATAAAGTCCCTACCTTTTTGAAAGAAAATGAATTAAAATGGACTTTGTACAGACTTGTGAAGTGGTGAAGAGGTCGCTCAATCGCTGCCGGAACTGAAGACCTAGACAACTAGGGTTTCTTTCTGTACCTCCTCCTACTTCTATTATTGCATTATGTATTCTGCAAACCTACGTAAACCTCGTTGCCATGAACTCTTCACGGGGTTCTCTTCACCTTCTACTAGGCCAAAACAAGGCTCCTCAACCACTCATCCGCAGACGACATGATGGCAAAAGTTGAAGGGCTAGCGTAAAATCGTTGTAACTGGTCTGGCCTAATTCGGCTCTGCACTGACAGGGGACAAAAGCCACAGATCGACCGGCGAAACATGGCAGCGCTTGAGGATAAAGCAATTTGGGAAGATGGAGAGGTAAGTGCTGAACTCTTTACTGTTGGTTATATGTATTAATGTATATGAAGGTAAAGTGCTATTGGGTCATGATTGCTAGATCATTTAAAAGCATTGATCGCGTTGTAAATATATTCCTACGACGGCGTATCGTACTCGCTTTCTGAAAAATGGCTTCGTCATGGCAAAGCCAAAGGCCGGAGCGCAGCTAGCCTGCTATTTAGTTTACAAGTCCTCACATCCGTGGTAATGTATAAACATCTCCTATGAAATAGCCCCGATTAGCTTTACAATTAAACAACTTTGTCAGAAGCTATTAAATATATTTATTTTCTAATGTGGACTCTAAAGTTAAGTAAAGGCGATGGCCCGTGAGCGATAATAGGTGTATTTGTTGTGCCAATCACTCAAGCTTCATTATTCATAGTCATCATAGACATCCGTATTTTCCCGTTTATATGACTTATTCGCAGTCTTATCATATAGCCTTATGCCTGCCTCACACTGTACGCATCCGACTGGTCGTACAACTTACAACTACAACTTATGGGCCCCTTCCACTGGTCGGAATATTATCGGTAGGAATAATGATAAACCTATGAAAACCGATGTGCTTGGTTTCTTATTAAAACCGATTTGGACGTAAGGTTATTCCGACCTGTGGAAGCGGCCCAATAGGGGTGTTCCACAGGTCGGAATAAGCCTTACGTCCCAATCGGTTTTCCAAAAAACCGATCATTAATTCCGACCTATTGTTCACATAGCAGTCGGTTCGGTTCGACTCCATATCACCGTCGGAATTTTTTAGGCAAACCGAACGAACCGAAGGGCTAAAAACGATAATCCGACCAGTTTGATTTTCATCAGTTTTTGGTCGGTTTTTGATGAAACCGATGGGAACCGAATGGAGCCGAACGGACGTTCCGACCAGTTGTGCATGCCATCCGAATGAATAGGAGTGAATAGAACTGTTTCGGTCTGGATGCAATGTAATATATTTATTTTATTCTGAGCCGATGCAAACCGACCAGTTGCACAGGCCCTTGGTACGGTTCGGATCGGTTCGGTTGGAATAACAACATTGATCACCCTGTGCGCACAAAACCGATGCAAACCGAGAAAAACCGATGCAATGTTTCATTGGTAAAACCGATACAGACGTAAGGCTTATTCCGACCTGTGGAACACCCCTATTAGATCTCAAACTATACAACTCGAATCGGGAGCACCCCGCTAAAAAATAGACCCAAAAAGTGTTTTTTATGGATATCACCGTACGGATAGCCCAACTCGTTTTTTTTCTGTTTTCTGAGTTGTAAGTCTTACGACTCCCTGAGTCCAAGTTGTAAGTGTCACAACTGGCACTCACACTGTTATGATTCCGATTTAACATTTGAATCTTGACGAACAGCCCCCTACCGCTATTCGTCAGGTCAGGTCGGCGATTGCCAGTCACGTGTCACGTTGTAACTGGTAGCAATTTGGGTCTAGCAACCATCACACTTTGTTATATTTTGAAATTAATATGCACAGGAAAAATATATTCTATCATGAAATCTACTCATCATAGGTATTGTCACCATTCCCGAAGAAATTCCTCTTGATAACAGGGCTATAATGATAAGATTCAGCTCATTGTTTACTACTCGACCCCCTGGACTATGAGTATGGTGAATACATCCCATAGCAACTCATAGGAAGCAAGCTTAAAATCGCTAATTTCCATCCAGGATTTCTTAAATTCTACAAAGTTTTAAACATTATCAACCCTCTCTGAGTATTTTCTTGGCAATAGTGTACATTTCTACGAAGAATCTAGAAATTTTTACCCAGTTTCTGACTGTTTTCTGAGCATGTGAAATTGAGCAATTTACTATAGGTAAGATAGACGCGCGGCGTTCGCTGTCACCAGACAATATGGCGGCCAGTGCGGCCGATCATAGCGCCACCTGTAAAAATCGCTTCCAGCCGACCTGACGAATTCCGCTAGGAATAGCTCCGCTATATTTCTCAAGTCACGTGACCAGGGCCCAGACTGAAGGGAGAAACGACGTATATACCGAACCTCCCTATGATCGACCTGTTTTCCTGCTTTTTTTTTTGCTGGAACTTTCTAACCAATCCCAGAAGCTAGATCGAGTCAAGGGGACCAAGGTTCAAATGGAAAAATGTTTCATTTAATGAATAATTAAAAAGTTATCACTAACCGCGTATTCGAAGCAAGGGCTGTTTAAAATGGCCGCCATAACAAAAAAGTAGATGACGAGCAACCAGAGAAGAGCCACTGCCGCTCTAAGCCAATCAGATCATCAGATGCGATCATGTGACCATAAGCACAATGACGTCATATATAGCGGCAGGCCGGGGAAGCCCTCCGATCAGAAAAACAAAGTTCATAGGCTTTTTTTGCAGGTAGAAACTTCGGGATTATCATTTATTCCATTAAAAAGGTAACAAAATACAGAATCGAATCCTAAAATCTAAATATCTGCTGTCATCTTATGAGGAATCATAAGATCGACAGCAGATCTAGCCAGGCAAAATGCCTGACAACTCTTGGTCTGGTTTTGAACGTTTAGTTTAGTAGCTGGGAAACTCCCGGCTGCGAAGGCCGTTTTTGCGACGATTCTTTAATTATTCAGCTAAATATAAAATATAAAAACAATAATAGGCGTACAGATCTTGAAAAATATAACCAAACTACTAAAATAATAATCACTTGCGCGGTATACTTTTCTGGACGATCGGTGACCAAAACCAGCTGGGCGCAGGGCGCAGCTGGCATACTTAGACTCATTTCCGTTGCCCCAGGCTTTCACAGTCAAGACCCAAGTCTATAGAGAACTCACAGAGATCATGCCGTTTTCCTATTGAACATACCTATAGCCGCATCCTTACCCTAAAATCGCAATTATATTATGTCCTCTCCAAGTTTTGTCTGAAGAAATAATCCATCTAGGCTTTAAAATAGATTCTCGATATTCCTATAGTAATCCTATGGGGATGCGTTGGGACTTGCCGACCGCCATTTGCGCCACCACTTTGGAGCCCTAAGGGCACCCTAACGCCAGGCCTAGCGTGATGCAATAGAGCTTGCATCACGCACACACAACAGCCGTGGTGTGTGTGTGACACTAGGTAGGAGGGGGGAGGAGAGGGGGGGATCATTCAACAATCTGTAAGGTAAACGTCAGTCACAAACAACTCATTTATCACAGGAAATAATATATTACGGGCGGTTTGATACTTCTGGACTTTTTGTTGTGAACAACAGCTCAACAAGGAGCTTACAACTGGAAAACTAGTTGTAAGGCTTACAACTTGTTAGATGCGTACAGTGTGAGGGGGGGCATTATAGGTTTGTCCTTAGTATTTAGTGGTGCATAATTCATTGTAGTCTGTACTGTTGATAAGTAACCCGGAAAGCACTTGACGCGGAAAATGTTTTCTTTTTCCTTCTCTAATGATCTGAAAGAATAAAGAACGTTTCGCGGATTGGGTTATCAATTAATCCGCGAAACATTCTTTATTCTTTCAGATCATTAGAGTATTATTAAAGAAGGAAAACATTTTCCGCGTCAAGCGTTTTCCGCGTTACTTATCAACAGTAGTCATAGCAAACAACACCTACCGCAGGTAGGGTTGTACAGCATTCTATATAACTCTCCCATAGACGATGCTTGACAGTCCCGTAACTTCCCATAAACATACAAACTATTTCCCGAATTCATGGCCTACCTTTCCTCAATGATGAAATTTACTTTATTGTCATTGTACGTTGCTCATTATCCAAGATTAAATAAACTATAGACTAAACTGCTAGCAAGGCGATGGAATCGCCGCCATGTATATTTGAAGGAATGGCGCTACTTTGCTATAGGCAGAAACTTACAAACTCACAGAGGCTGGCAGAATGAAGCCACACCTATCTAAGCTGGTTCAGCCAATCCGCTTTCGGACAGTGAAAAGGGTAAAACATGTATGCAATGTTGTAGCTGGTTACTGTCCACTAGTGGTGGTAAGGTTCCAGGCCCTTGCAAGATCGCAAGATGGCAGATGAAAAATCTGTAGAAGTTTTGCCAATTCAAAATTTTAGAAGGCCCAAAACAACACTTGAAACAACATTTAAAAGGTGAACAACTATGCATGTACCCATTGATTTTCGCCTTCCCACATCATCCAGGCCCTAGTTATTTGTATGCAAAGGTGACCAGCCCAGACTGATGTCTGGGTCTAGTTAAAGCAGCTAATCAACAGTACAGACTATACAATGAATTATACACCACTAAATACTAAGGACAAACCTTTACTAAGGCTATATGATAAGACTGCAAATACATTGTCATTAATTTCATGAACCATCTCATGTCATTAACTTAACATGAACTCATGTCCAACAAAGCTTTATCTGCACCGTATGTTAATAAAAACACATTCCGGGTAATGTATAACGCTTTTATAGAATAGACAAAATTATTTGGGTATTGATCTAGACCGACAGTTGAATTATAAGAAGTTCCTAGTTAGGAAAATTAACATAATCCAAATGAAAGTGAAGTCCATGTCCAAGTTATATAACAGTTGTTCAAAACAAATCCTCCCTCTTCTATATAAAACAACAATACTGCCACATATTGATTATGGCGACATATTACTTAGTTCGGCTCCACACAAATACCTAAATAGACTACAAAGCCTACAAAACTGGGCATTAAAAATAGTATTTTATACCTTTATAATTATTCCTTTTATTGATGGTAAACTTCTCTATCATCAATTTTCAGCTTGCCTGATTAATCATAATAATAATAATATGATCTCTTGGGTGAGTCAGAGATGCATAACTTAGCAAAATTGACTACTCTCTTCTTTTTTAAAGAATCCTACTAGATTCCTAGCCCACAAAAAAACCATTTCAGATAGAAAATGTTGGAACTATACCACGACCCACTAGATTACATGATGCCTTGCCCTTGGACTTGGTAGCCTATTATTAAAAGTAGATGTGACTAACAAGAATCTATACTAAAGGAGTGTTGCATATAGATGTGCAACTCTCTGGAATTCTCTTAGACTACCTGCCAATATCATAAATACCGTCCAATAATGTTCAAGCTTGAGAATTGGAGATTAACTAATCCCTCTCTTAGAAGCTTGAGGTTCACTTTTTTCTGGGCTCTTGCTCTGTTTGATATATATCCTACATATTTGTGGGGGTAAATCTTTATTTAAAAAAAGCATGCGGGCCCATTGATTTTTCTCAATTTTATGACCACAAACACTTGATTTACTGAATTTAGAAAAATGATATTTATTTCTATTTTCCATTCGTGTTTATCTTTAATATCTACTCATCATTTTAGTATATCCTGTAATCAACTAAGTCATTTAACCACAAAGATTCCAATATAAAATCAAAATTCCACATGGCGAAGCGAGAGAAACTTTCTCTTGGTTGAAAGACATGAGTATCGTACATTTGATTATGCTCAACCCAAACTCCCTGATACCTCTATAATAAGGGGACATCTATAGATGTCTGATATGACTAGGTAGTGTTCTATCTAACGTTTCTCTTGGTATATTTTATAGTCCCAAGAAGGTCTTGGTGAAGAGGTCCTGCGCATGGGGACGGACGAAATTGTCAGCCGTACCCGGTTGTTGGATAACGAAATAAAGGTATCTAGTTTACTATGTTCCACATCAACTTTGTTGATGTTATTATACATATTTGCAATTATGGCTATGTTTGTCTAGAAAATGGAAAAGGACGATAATTTAAACTGCACAGATCACTTCCATTTTATAATAACAATTAAGTGTTCTGCAACTATAATATCTGATCCAAGAACTAGAGGTTAAACGAAAGGGACCCCAAGTATAAGGTAGGTAAAGCTCAGGGTGCACATGGCTCCTTAAAAAGCCTCTATTATGATTTCTGAAAATTTAAGGCCTTGAAATTTCAGTCTCAAATTCCGATCATTTGTGTAAGAGGTCTTAAAATGTTAAATTTACCTGAAGGGGAAATAGATATACAGAGTTCGAATTTTTTTTTTAAAAAAATGGCTCGATAAGCTTTTTCCATTAAAAGAACTTTTTTTTCTTTCTTTTCTTTTTTTTACAACCTGCCTTATTTAGGTGTTCAGAAGTCAAGAACTGTATCTTTAAAACTTTTTTAAAGGTTGTCAATTTCCCCAGCCCATAGCCGCGGGCACCCTGAAGCTGGTGACATGGCTCATTCATATACATGTGTATTCACTCAGACTGTATTATCAATTTATATCCTTCTAGATCATGAAGTCAGAAGTGATGAGAATTTCCCACGAACTCCAAGCACAGAAAGAGAAAATCAAGGAAAATGCCGAAAAGATCAAAGTTAACAAGACGCTACCATATCTTGTATCAAATGTCATCGAGGTTGGTGTTCCCTAATTACTTTACATAGTTGACATACTTATATGTAATATTGTGAATCGGAATGGCTGATTAATTAATTATGAGATCCTGTTATTACGAGTAAACGTTTGTCTCTCCTTGGACCCAGTTATTTAGTATCGTTTTATATTCCTAGCTTCTAGATGTTGACCCTCAAGATCAAGCAGAAGAAGATGGTGCGAATGTTGATCTTGATTCACAACGTAAAGGAAAATGCGCTGTTATTAAAACTTCCACAAGACAGGTTAGTTTTTTAATTGCAATGGGCAGTTAAATGTGTTTAGGTATAATGTTATGTTATTGGAATTCTACATTTGTGAAGAAAATCGTCGTCCGTCGTCTATGCACCACTTTCGTCTTCGTCTGAGCGCAGTGGTAGTGGTAGTGGTAGTGGTATTGGTGGCAGTGGTGCTGGTGCTGGTGCTGGTCATGCTATGTCACGGTTCGTTGGCCAGCTGAGTGGGAGCTTAGTGTTAGTGGTGGCAGTGGTGACAGTGGGTGTATGTACTAATGTAGGTATGAATGTACATGTACAAAATGTACATGCAAACATAGTTACACCTTACAACTACAATCTGAGCAGCTATTATTATTGTGGTGACCTAGTATGTAGTATGGTTACAATCATTTAAACATGAAAAGTTTACATCTGTTTTAACAAATGTATAATTTGAATATTTTTTTTTCTAAATATATGCTGTTTTAAGGTATTCTGGTGGGGTTTACTTGGTGTCATTGGGAGAATTCCTTAACATTCACATGCTTGCTTGAAATTTAGAATGGTTCTTCTATGTATGTATGTATGTATGTATGTATGTATGTATGTATGTATGTATGTGTACATGTACTTATGTGTACATGTACTTATTTATGTATACATGTAGCCCATTGCAATTATATATGACGTTAGTCATAGGCGTGCATCTTGTTAAATTTTGGGTGATACCACTTTGTTTGTCTTTCCTTCTTAAAATTGTTGATTTACCACGTAATCCATTTAAGGAGGCTGGCCACAATTCCGAGGTTGGTGATAGTGTGCGAATGTGAGGTCGGAATTTGCCGTCATACGGTCGTCATATTCTCCCTTTTATGACATATCATAACTCATAATTAATGGAAAACCTTTAACAAATCAGCTTGAGAAATGAAGTAGGAACATGTTTATGATGTTGTTTTGATATAATTTGTTTCTGTTACATTTCTGGCAATTTTACAACATATGTATGGTTTAACTCCAACCATAAATCTCGCGCTAGTCTGGTTGTTTACAAATCGCCGACAGCCTAGATTTCTGCGTAGAAGATGGATTTTTCTGTTGAAATCTATTTGTATAAGAAGTGTACATATGGTAGAATCCAGTAGGAAGCTATTATCTAGCTCTAGGCAGTCAGTTTTAGAGTTGATTTAGATTTTTATTTTAGTGCAAATAACGATACAAACAGTAAAATAGTGGTTAACTCATCCACTGACTCAACCAGAACGTGACACTTGCAACACTCTCTACCAAAAAGTTAAATATGGGGACACCAAATCACTTTAACTGTTACCTCTCTGATGAGCCGTTTATTTTAGCTGAAAGAGGTCACAATTTTGACTTGTAAAAGGCATTATATTTCCACCAACACAAGCTGTATGAACCCTGTACATCTAAAACAGTCTTTTGTGTTTTTCTCCAGACATACTTCCTTCCGGTTATTGGCCTCGTCGATCCTGAAAACCTTAAACCAGGGGATTTAGTTGTAAGTAGCCCCTGTCTAGCACGATTTTCTGTCTAGTGTATTTCATTTGCAATATTTTTGGAAAATTTGAAGTGAAAAGGAGTTCTTGAGGAATCCTGACGGCCGATAGATAGTCCAGGCTTTATTTGTTTCCATTCTGAACTCTTACTGCCCATTCCTGTCTGATCTTGAACCGATTCTAATCATTTTCTTATTTTAGGGCGTTAACAAAGATTCTTACCTGGTTTTGGAAACACTGCCTCAAGAGTAAGTATCACATACTTGTTGCATTATGTTGTTATATTCACTCCACTGACTCCCACCCCTCATAGTCACCCTCTTGTTTTGTTACCGTTACCCTTTTTATGGCTATTCACATTCCGACAAAATAAAACCGCTGTCAATCACTGTACTTAAATTGATTCTAATGATCCCCTTCTCTTTTCCAGGTATGACTCGCGTGTCAAAGCAATGGAAGTAGATGAACGTCCAACTGAACAATACAGTGATATCGGAGGGTTGGACAAACAAATTCAGGAAGTAAGGCTTAGACACAATCTATCATTTTATATTCATTCATTGCTTTCAATATATTCAACGACTAAAAGAATGTATGATATATTGAATAGGAGTGTTTCCCCATAGAAAATAGGCTGAGGATGTCCTTGTATTTTTTACAGTTAATTGAAGCTGTGGTGCTGCCCATGACACACAAGGAGAGATTTGAAACCCTCGGAATTCAACCTCCCAAGGGTACGTTCAGATTTCTGCTTGGAAAAAAGTTCCTTCATACTTTGTACAGCATGCTTCTTGCCATCGTTCAATGTTGACTTGCTTAGACTTTGTTATTTAGATGTTTATTTCATATTTCTATCGAAGGCTAGCTACACAGTACACAAAAAAAAATCTATAGAAATATGACTAGACCTTTTAGTTTCAACCTTGTTACATGAACATTGAAGTTTATTCGATACTTTTATTCAAGGCGTGCTTTTGTATGGACCACCTGGAACTGGCAAAACTCTTTTGGCGAGAGCCTGCGCTGCCCAAACCAAGTCGACCTTCCTTAAACTAGCCGGCCCCCAACTTGTGCAGATGTTTATTGGAGACGGTGCCAAACTCGTCCGCGATGCGTTCTCCCTCGCTAAAGAGAAAGCTCCTGCCATCATTTTCATAGATGAATTGGATGCCATTGGTAGGCTCTCGGCGTATGAGAAAACGCATTTGTTCGCTATTTATTTCCATTTTTTGCCGTCTTTCAACATCTCGTTAGATTCTTCTTTATGTATTCAGCACTTTTTTTCATTGTTCATAACTTTAACGAGTGTGCTTTCCTCGTGATAGAGTTCAAAGTGTCCTGACTCCCTCCGCCTGTAGTTTGAAGTAATTTTGTTCTTTTTACCCCCCAAAGGTACAAAGCGTTTTGACAGTGAAAAGGCGGGTGACAGAGAGGTACAGAGAACTATGTTGGAGCTTCTTAATCAGTTGGATGGGTTCCAGCCGAATTCAAATATCAAGGTTAGTTATTCCCCGGTGGTAACCGATTTTTATTCTTTACGTCGTCCTTGTCCTACAGTATAATGAAAAGTAACAAACTAATACCCTCGCTCCGTCAGTGCTCAGCATTGACATTAAATTCGGTTTGTACACAGTATTTTGAAATTATTTTATAAAGTACTTCTGTTAGCAACTAGGGATAATGAAACCCTTAGTAGGAGGCTAGGGATATCTGTTTTTCTATTTTTGCCTCCTTGTACAGGATTTTGGGTAGCCACCATTAGGTTTTGACTCCGGCCACATCGCTACAGTGGCTGGTTTGTTTACATGGTATAGGGAGAGACGGCCTCCGCTCATCTGGTCACGTGACAGTGCATCCACACTTCTAGGAACGAACTGATTTTGTGCAATTTTGAACAATTAATCATATATAATATTAAAATCCATATCATAGAATATATTCATAATGAACATGAGCAACATTTCCGCAACATTTATTGCCTAAAATCGACAGTAATGCTGAGATTTCCCCCATTGTTTACTTTCACCCCACTGCGGGCAGTGGGCCGGTACTTGGGGGACTCTGGCCCTTGACGACCATAGCAACCAAGCTTAAAATCTCCAACTTTCCCCCTCGATTTCTTAAATTATACACAATTGTCGGAAAAACGGAACCAGCGACTGCAATGTATGAACAATACTTGATATACACATGTATGCTCATAGCATTTTGACCCGTTTATGTATGGTTTCAAAGGGGTTGAAAACAGGTATTTTAGCGTGAGTGCCTATGGCACTCAGCTGGTGTATTCACCCGAGTTTTTGCTGCCGATCGTAGCGCCACCTGTAAATACCCGGATTCTCGTCTCAAAGAATGGGGACGGGGGACGTGGTGTTATGTGTCTGGTGTTACTGCAGTCATCTGATGTAATTGTCACAACAACTTTTATCCTCTTTTATAATATAGGTATTACGTAACCTTATGCAACAGCATAACGGTAAATATTAATATATGTACAGGGATGCAAGTTCTCAGATTATCAACGAAATTAAGATAATTTGGATAAATGGAAAAGTTGCCAAATGTCCTCCAAAATACACCGTTTTAAATCAATATGTACCAAAATTTTCTCAGATTCCTAAGTGTCTGTAAAGTTGTCTTAAGTTGGCTGGATCTTAGAGAAAGAGGCTCCAACACTGGATGAAACCCAGCACACACACCCTTCTTGGGGGAGTGATGGGCAGAGACCGTCTATATGGCCACCCCTACTGACTCAAGTGCTAACGGAACCGCCAATTTCTGCTCGGGGAGAGGCGGCCTCAATCCTCATCGGAAGTGAGATTCCAGATATTTCCTATAATCTTTAGCATTGAGTCTATGGAGGTCACGGAAATCCCCGAGGTCCCTCGCTCAAGAACTCGGGGAAGGGTGCAGCAGGTGGCGATCATATACCGGTATGCCCCTTGGACTGACCTAGATACCCACTGTAAGTTAGGCCGCACTGCCCTACATACACACATGGTCCTTTATATGGCAGATATATGCGCCTTTATCTACCTCCCCTTGGGAGCTTGGAAAATGTTCAGATTATTTTACCATACCCGACTTGCATCCCTGCATGTAACATGGATTGTGAATTATTAGTAATATAATTAAGGACCATAAGTAACTAAGCCTCACGCTAGTTGGAGACATTAACCATAGAGACCATGGGTCACCTACATGTCTCTAGAGTAACGAATATTCATAAGAGGTATCATTGGATAACCAGAAGGAAGGACCCCCTCTCGCCTACTATGTAAGGTTACACCCCATTGGGTAATCGGGTATAATGATAATGATTGGGTAATACCCACGCATGCGCATTGCATACATTCCATGTATAAATAGCAGGGTTCACGAAACGTGGTCATCAAGCACTCGCCCAAAGGAGAGTATAAAACCACTAGTCCTTATAGAAATCTGGTAGTCCTTACAGTATCCTCGGCATTTTTCAGCATCTTTTGTTGCTAGGTAGAGAGGCAGGGACAGGGGGCTGACTAATGTATCGAATAGCATTTAAAATACCTCATAATTGATAGTAACCAAAGAATAGAGAATCTATTTATTCATGTTAAATATTATAGACAAACGTTACCTTTATCTCGTCGAAAATTAAAAAAATAAATGAAATGAATAGGCCTACACAGGGCAAATTAAAAGATGCTTTTACAAGGTTTCATATTGGTCAAATCAAAAGTACAATTTTCTTTAGCAGAAGTCACATTTGGCACATGGAATCTCCTGCCTCCCATTTCCAGATATGACCCAATCTAAGAGTAGGCTTTTGGCAGAGGGAATCTGTTTTCCCATATCTGGGAAATGACCAGAAATAGCCCAAAAAAGTTTCGAAATTTTCGAAAAATCCTACAAAAAATCTTCCAATTTGCAGCTTGGCCTGAATATACTTGCTGTATATGGTCGAACCAAAAGTACATCACCTCCTCTGTCTAACAATATTTCATTTAAAATTATTCATTTTACTTTAGAAACATTTACCTGTCCCCACAATACAATAGTATATCCATTTTCCATCATTAACAATAACAGAGTCTGAACCCAAGTGAAATTGGGAAACTCGTCCACAATAAGAGTACCAACTCAAGGCTTATTTCGACCCCAAAACACACCTGTAGTAGGTGTATTTGTTGTTAGAAATGACAAGAAATTAGACCAAAATTCAGCTGGAATTGATATATCGATAAGTATTTGTGGCTATTTATAGGTTGAAAATTTTCTGAGAAAAAAGCATGACCAGAGCATTAATTTCAAACCTTATGAATGCAATATTTCGGCAGGAATTTAGAGTAGGTAAAAAGGGTCTATATTCCCCAAAAACTTCCACTCGCCCACAGGATGAGTGGCCAGTTAGGATCTACTAGTCCTTACCAAATTCTGGTCGCCTGGGGCGAGCAGGCGACCGTGTTTTGTGAACCCTGAATAGTCATGTCAAAACTGCTGCTCTTTTATTCCTAGATGATAAGATCTAGGCTATACCATTGCCTAGACTCTAGATCGACGACGATATTATATCTTCAATATACTCTATCACTAGCACCCCTACCTCGGAGATATTCCATACATATAATGATCATTGGTCATCTGATGTAGTGATTGGCATAGGGGAGGAGGCTGATTTAGTGTGGGAGGGGAGGAGGTGGGTTAAGTGGTGACTGATTGAGTGGAGTAGTTACTTTTGAGCAAGCTAGGCCCTGAGGTAGGTGGGATTTATAGCAGGCCATGTCCTGAAGGTTAGAATAAAAGGAATATCATTTAGAATGAAACTTGTCTATTACCTGTAAGATCTTTGTCTTTTGATCTGTAGACTCATCTGTAGATCTGTGTAAACTGATTTTACTTCAGTTACATGACTTATCTGATGATCTCCTTAGATCTCCTCATTCTTTAGATCTATTACGTTTCTCACTGCCTTTCCTTGTCTTACTCACTGGATAGAATATACTTTCATTCAGTCATTAAAGTTGTTCTATTAAATTTATTCGAAAATGAATTATATGACTACAGCCTGCTCGCCTATTGTATGTGACCGTTTTCTGTTGTCTTCTATATTTAGATTATGCCTACAATGATCATCGGCCGAATGACGAAATGGACTGTTATCTCATCTGATATGCGAGATATTAATATTTCTATTGCATTGGCCTGACATTTCAAATGATTTTGCTTCAGGTTATTGCCGCCACAAATCGTGTAGATATTCTTGACCCTGCCCTCCTCCGATCTGGACGTCTTGATAGGAAAATAGAATTCCCCACTCCCAATGAGGAGGCACGTGCCCGTATCATGCAGATCCATTCTAGGAAAATGAATGTGAGCTCAGAAGTCAACTACGATGAACTCGCCAGATGTACCGATGACTTCAACGGCGCCATGTGCAAAGCTGTGTGTGTAGAAGCTGTAAGTATACTATTGCCTCCTAATTTTATTCGAAGTGCAGAGATATATTTCTCAACATCAAACTGTTTCTTTAGCTTGGGCATGATTATTTGGGAAGGAAAGGAGACTAGAATCGTGCACTTTTATTCCAACCACATCTGAAGCCCTCACTACGACGCACGAATTTCATATTTAATAAATATTTAAATTCTCGTCTCACTTTTATCTCTTTCAGGGAATGATTGCATTGAGAAGAGGGGCGACTGAACTTAACCATGAGGATTATATGGATGCCATATTAGAGGTCCAAGCGAAGAAAAAGGCGAACCTCAACTACTATGCTTAGAACCTTATTTGTATTTCAAAGATTATATGTAGTAAATCGATCTTGTAGGCAAGTTTTTTGTTGGACAAATCAATCCTCTATAATATGGATTAATGTTTATTTTGTATATATCCTGTGACTGTTGGGTGGGCGAAAATGAGTGTCCCTGTATGGTTTATCGAGAGAAAATAAAACTGAATATTAACTTATACCGTGTTTCCCTCATCATCTCCTTTTTATGGTGTATATCACCTTTAATATCAAGTTTAATTCTCTTAACTTGAAAAGCAAACTATGGCATTTTATTTTCAATCATTTATTGATTCTTATGTACAAAGATTTTCGTCGCATAAATTTAATTACTTTAACCAGGCTATTTTCCTATATTCAATATACATTGTACGCTACTTAACAGAACATCTCCAAGATAATATACAACTACAAGGGCGCAGATTTTCTTGAGTAAAATATAAAAGTATCCTTAAGACCATGTTCACTCAAAAGTAATCCTGACTTAATTACACACGACAAACAGGACACTAATAGCTCGCGGTATAAAACATGAAGGTGAAATATGGCTGCGCTCCTTACGCCATCATCTCCCGATATCAGTACATGTACTTTCAAACACATTTCTATACGTCAGTTGAAATGAAAGGAATGATCATAGAAGTGAAGCTTCGATGAGAAAACTTTCTTAAATTATATAACACTAGCACTTTCTTTCAATCTAATAACAAGTGCTAAACCTTAAATTATTTAACACTACCACTTTCTCTCGTAACAATAACCTGTTGACAGGTGATTGCCTCGCCGAATTAACATCAATCATGTCAGCACCTAAATGGAAATTTATGGCTACATGTTCCAAGATGAGCAGCGAAGGCACAATCATGATTTAATTGACTTGGTACACTAAAAAAACTAGGATGGCATTCTCTTGGATAAAACTTATTGATATTAAAAGAACACAATCGCTAGAGAAAGCTCATGTCTGCATTTCTTGCCGCTGTATCAACAGAAAAGGAATGCCGGGGACGACACAGCGAGAGGTTTCTCGATATCCTGTACATGTAAGTTACAGTAGTCCAGGTAGAACTATCTTATTAAGATTAAGTGTACAAGTATCACAGATACGACATTTCCTTCTAACGAAATGAATCATTAAACAAGTAGTAACTTAGCTGATAACATGAATTATGTAAATGTGTAACAGCTAGGAGATCTTTGATCTTTACAAATACCAATTCCAACAACAGTTATGTTTAAAGTCTCGGGTGTTACTAATCAAGGCGGCATTTTTCTGTTTACCCAAATCATGATCTAGGCCTTATCGATATTAGAGGCATAAATAATAAACCCAACATTGTACACGGAACTTTCAAGTCTATTGATACAGTGGGTACAACAAAGTGGAGTGGAATGATCATATCTATCACGTCTTAATGAAGAATCAGGTTTTCTGTTAATGAATCATACCAAGATTCTAGAAATACATCAGTTGTATAATGTAAAGTCCAATATCCTTTAACATACCACAGGATGGTAACATACCACTGGATGATTAGCTATTTTCTTAAGAAATTTTAGGGTAATGTTCATACACTAGGTGAAAGCCGTTCTCTATTCTTTAAAGAAAAATGAGGACTATTGCACTATTCTCTTGAACGACAGGAGCCATAGGGGCAATATATTTAATATTTCCTTGTGTCTCTCGTAACATCGTAACATTGGCACCAAAGTTAGGTACTATATTAGCATAAGTGCCTATCAAAACAAACTCTGCTGACTGAGAAGCATTTATATTCTTCTCGGTTATAACTCATATCCAGTGAGCAAAGCGATGTGCATCACATCCGGCAACTCAAATCTTACTTACAATTATCTAATAACACCAAGTTGGTCTAACCGCTTCCATGCCGGTAGACGCAGTCATCTTATGATGAGAATGTTCATGATATAAATTATTCACCTTTACCTGCAGCAGATTTCGTGTCTACAAAGCTTTGTTTCTAAATATATTACATTTAATACATATACGTTTGTATTAAGAGAGGGGGTTATAACCAACAAGATCTCTTGGGTGAAGCCTGAGGTCCTAAAGAAGTCAGTTTCTATTTTCAACCACTAACCAAATTTGGCATCAATAATCTTATTTCACGGTTTTTGCTACCAACGTTCCAACAGCCTTCCGCATTTCTCAAAATCACAAAATTAATTAGAAGATATTGTTTTCTTAAACTAACTAATATGGATGGGTTTTTTTTCCTCAGCGGGCAGTTAAAAGATCAAGTGTTTGATTTTCATCCAGGCTAGTTGAAAGAAGCGCGTCTTGGATGTTTTTTTCTGCGAAGCCCAACTCTTTGAATCGAGATAACAATTTAAGATATTGCTCAGCCTGTAAGAAAGAAGGAAGTCATCTTTTAAGAATGTCTTTCATGCGGTACATCGTAAACATAAACTATCCTACACACTACAATGGAATGTTAGTTTCTCCTCATAGAATCGTCTCATGATATTACCTTTTCAAAATTTGATTCATTCAATATAAGAGCAGTCTCGGCGTTCTCAGGGTCACATCCTTTTTCAGCAAGTCTATTTGTGAGACATAGGAAGTCAACAACCTGCAAAATGTAAATGAATTTTACTATAAAAAAAATACACGTGACCGTGAGATATGTCCCAGATGGGGCAGTAAATCGATCATCAACTCCCATTCATATGAAAATAATCTTCCATTGAGCTCAGGTGTCAGACATAAGTACTACAACTCAACAATTGGCTTTCAAATAGAGAATGGCAATTACTCACTTATGGTGCAGTACCCTGATTAAACTTACTTGTTTGTCGTCCGAACCCAGTTTTTGCACTGCTCGCGCTACGCGGGCTCTTGGGAAGCCCATGTCTGTAATGCTTTCAACTAGTCGCCTCGCTTCAGGAGGAAGACTGCCAAAGGGATTCGGCAGGACAGGTTTACTTCCCGGATTACTACAACTTGGTGACTGGACATCGGCCATAGTACTGGCAGAACGGGGACTTGGCGGAAGTACATTATAATGTTCCCATGTCTGAGGATAGGAAAAAGATGCATGTAAGGAATTCAAATTAATCAGTATAAATATTCTTTTACGATATTTTCGGACTGTTCATAAACGAAATAAAATTAAAATTCTTGAAGAATTAACAAATGTAGAACAGATCCTGTAAAACTATTTAAATAGAAATATCCAAACTAAAAGATTTCACCTATCTTGTCTATTGTATAATCTTGTGGTTACAGTTCTATCAATCACCATTTCGATATCGGTTAGAGTAACAAAATGTTGTTAATGTTTCCCCCAAATCCATAATAATATTATGATCACAGAACCATTTCTTCAGAAAGCGATAACCACAATGGAATTAGAATATTGCAAAAGAGTTCATGTTATCATCAGCGGTTGATTCAAGTCTTCTGTGAGAAAAAAGTATAGAAATAAATATTGGGAGTTCTCGCCAAGAAAGGGAAGTGAATCTCAGTGAGGAACATTTTAGGAGACAATTAAGTGTGAATTTCTTATAGGAGAGAGTGGGCTGCTTTAAATATTGCGTGTAGATGCGGTTTGATAAGGGAGTGTTTCTGTGCAAGTAATATTCCGTGCAAGTTCTTCCCATGAGAGAGAAGAATAGTGATATCAGGGAGGTAGATATATTAGATATATTATAGTGATATCAATGTTATCCTTATTTATTTATTTATTACTGGTCAGTCTAATAGAAAGCCGATGGGAATTAGTAAAGGAAAGAAATTAGCACAACATGTCATTCCCTATTTCCTACACATTGGAAGATGATATATGAACCATAAAACCGTTACCGAATCTTGATTTTCAGAGTATCCCTATGAAAAGAATGCAGAAAAATTATTGTATAGTCAGTAATCACGTGCAGAGAAATAATGGGTAGCCTGCCCTGTTTTGTCACCCATGTACTCGGGAAAAAATGTCTGAACCATAAATATCTAACTATTGCACTAATTGAAGCAGTCAGGTAGCCACACTAAAAAATATTATTAAATTGTATTGGTCTTTGGCTTTACATCAGACCAGATCGAGTGTCTATGAGTTGATCGTTTGGTAATCTAAAAATTGCTGTTGTGTAATAACGATTCTTACAGATACAGTGACCTGTTAATAATACAATAATGGGATAGCAGGATATCGAAAATAAAGGCAAATGTTTTTTTTTTTAAATAATACCATAATGGTATTTACGCAAATATTGCATTTCTAAATAGTCAACAAAAAGTTGATAGTCGAATATACTAATCAGCTAACTCACCCTCTTCCGACGTGGAGGAGAATGTGTACTAGAAATTTCATTGGGTGATATTGATCGAGCTATAGGTGGTGGTGTCTGAGAGGAAGGCATCAACGGTGGAAGTCTGCGGTCTTCACTCCCTGAGATGTCGGGAGTACTGCGAGCGCTGCGTAGTGGATTTAGTGGTGGGGTTTCTCTACCCTGACGAGAAGAAACTTGAGAATTTAACTGACCATTGGTTATTGAGTTTCCGTTCTGGCTATCAAGATTTGGATTCCTATTATAAATTTGGAACGGAATATAATTTCTGTCTCCGAGTTGCTTGGTATATATCGCCCCAGCACTGGTAAAATTAACACTGTTCTGACTAGGGAGCCCCGAAACATTGGCTGTGCTCGTTGTGGTGGGACCAAAGAAATTTTGAATATTACTAGAAACAGGTTGTTGTGGGAAATAGCTAGGATTAGATATAGGAGGGAGTGGCACGCCTTGATTATATGAGTATGTAGCACCGGGCATGTTCTGACTAGATAATGGCACCGAAGAAGTAGGGTGAGGGGATCGGTAGAAAACTCTATTAGCATCCGTTTGGAGATTAACTGAACCTTGTGGTTGATTACTAGTATACGGAACGTTCTGCTGCTCAGGCATAGCAAACTGGCTGGAGTCAAATGACTCAACCTCAGGGTAATCAACATCCTTAAGATTGACAGGCGATGAAGCAGTTGGGGATCTTGAAGTTGATTCTTGGGCTTGATTGGCGCCACCATTTTCCACTGGCCCGGTTTGACTATCAGGCATTGCCTGCACGTCGAATATCATTTTGTTTAATTCCTCCCGGTCATTTAAAACTTTGAGTTCCATATTTTCAAAAGGGTCCTGCTCGTTCTCAAAATCTTTCAAGTCAATCATTCCTGTCTGTACCTTATTGCTGCCACTTCCTTTTCGAATATGTCCCTGGCCACCAGCATGAATTGGCATTGGGGTTAATATAGAAGAACCAATGTTTATGAATGGGTTCAAATTAGGTCTAGCCTGGGAAGGATCTTCCCCTGTTCCTCTCCAGCCAGTTGTCACGTTCGGAGTATCTGAAGCAGCAGCCTGAACAGGGTTTGGTGTCGGCTGCGAAGGGTTCGATTCATTCTGGGTTTGCTGACTAGGCGGAGGCTGAGGATCGGGCATTTGGGAAAACTGCTGTATCTGTTCGCCAACCCGTTCAGTCTCAGCCTTTTGTAATGCTTCTACGTTCTCCCGCTGCGACTTGGACCATTCAATAACTCGCTCTTCTAGACTAAAA
Source organism: Sthenelais limicola (assembly GCA_942159475.1). Lineage (NCBI taxonomy): Eukaryota > Metazoa > Annelida > Polychaeta > Phyllodocida > Sigalionidae > Sthenelais > Sthenelais limicola. Next base: position 104,711,695 of record OW804096.1, on the reverse strand, counting down.
TCGTACTGAAAGAGAAAATACAACAAACATATTATAATTTGTTTCATTATTTTCCTATCTAAATAATGAATGGCTGAAGTCATTGGACTTATTAAATCCACAATCTCAAATTAACCGCCTTTTAACTTTAAGCAAGTCTTACCTCCATAAAGAGTATTTCTGACGGATTCCCTGTATCATATTCGACAGGTTTCGTCACCTGGTGGAGAAACGATTGTTAAAGAATATATACATTTTTTTTCCAAACGGAAGGAAAAAGTTAAAAGGGGTATAGGTATGATAACTTCATGATTAATTTATACCAGGGGGATATGTTTCCCTGTATTTGCCAGGTTTTCAAACAAGGAATGATAATACATTTTAAATACAAGCTATGCTCATCGATTTGTATAAAATATACCGCTCCTTTTTATGGTTATATATATCATCATCTATTTTTTGAATAAGTTTCCTCTCTTCTTAGGACATTAACTCTTAACTGTGAGGATCAATATACTTACGGCAGGTGGGGGTATAAGTTTTTCACTTATCTTTATCTCTACGCCATCGATTGCAGATACAGTATATCCTAAATCATATAACATAGATATAATGCCATTGTCATATTAGAGTAGAAATACAATTTAGAGTAAAAAAATATGATAAATTTGTCTTTAAAAATCAGACAATTGTAGGATATATTTTAAGTCTTTGAATATTTTAATATTAAATGATTACAATGAGGATGTAATTAAGTAACACACCGATAATTAAGAAACTTGAGATAAATAACTTTATACGATACCGTATATATAGGCTACCAAACAGGTAGAATGTTGATAAAAAATAAGAACTTAATATATGGTAGGTAAACAATATCTGCTCACCGCTGCTTTGGCTTGGACTACGGTAAACATCGCTGTATGCCATAATTAGTTCACTATCTTTTTCCAAACCTGCAAAGAGATTTAAAGAGATACGACAGTATTGTATAGCAATGGTTATCAACTGGTTGTTGTAGACCCTTGAGCAGTCCAGGCCCAGGGTCTACAACAACCATAGGCAGAGGCTAAAAAAATCAATAACCTTCATCTACTGTTTGTGTATAATCCCGCCACGGCTTCGCCTCGGGATTTAACCAAACAGTGAACCAGAAGCCCCTCAATCATTTAAGGCTTTATATTTAATATTAATAGGCAAGCCAATTCAATTGCAATAATAGTGTAGATAGGGTGTTTACTAATCTCCACTAGTCACTTTACTGACCCTATACAGTAGACCTACTAGTACTACTACGTTAACTAGCGCAGCACTTAGCAGAGGGCCTACTGACTGTGTAGAGATGCCAGGGGGGGGGGGGGGGAAGTACTTGGGTCTGAAGTGGGTAGGTAGGAGCGGCCCATGTTATTTGACTCAAAACTCTACATGATCAAAAACAGGGGTCAAAAATCGACCAATATGTAAAATAGGGAGTCAAAACTATACATATCATATTTAGGTCCAAAAGTATTTCCCCCCTAAAAAAGCCTCAAAACAAAAAGTAAATCTATTTTAGGATTGCCAATATCAACTTTCAAGTAAATGGTTCACATAAACGGGAGTCCCACTCCTCCTGTTTACTTGCAAGTGGATATTGATGCTCTTGTAAACCTGCATGTAAAGATCTTATGGTCCTGTTGAAATCAAACTCAGTTTGTCACTTTGTGCGGGAGCACAGACCATTTTATTAAAGTGTAGGCCCTAAGTGAATACCATACCAAAGTTAAGCAATATTATACAATTACTTGACTACAAAAAATCTGTCACCAAGTTTGGAAGCCGGGGCCTATAAATCCAACACCTTTCTAACAGTTGGGGCCTATAAGTCCAGAGCTGGGCCTATAAGTCCAATCGCCGGGGCCAACCAAAGCCTATATGCCAACATGCAGGGCCTATAAGTCCCGGGGCCTATAGGTCTGCACCCCTGTACGAACATTCCATAAGATGTGTTTGGGGGATGCAAATCCTCATGGAACTTATACCCATCATATAAAAAACACATGCAGGCCTACTATAATATACAAATTTCATATCCGTACCATATATATGCCTATGGTAGGCTACTCCTATGCCAGGCCCAGGAATCTCATTGTAGGCTTCCACCCAACCATGATTATATTTTTATAATTATTTTTTTTTGTAAAAGACACGTTTATCATCTATGAACAGTATGCAATTTAACACTATGCTACAGACAGACAGTAGCAGAGCTGCCTATGCTGGAACAGTCAAAAAGCTTTAGATTTGCTGGTACCCACCAAGGCTACGTTTAGGGTGATATGAGGGTTAGAATTTAGTTGAGTTAGGGTTGGATACATTCATTGAGATATATATCCCCTCCTACATTCAGCTACCGGTAGGCCTACTCATTGAGTAGGCCTTACGGGTGAGTGCCTCCTACACTCACCTGACAGAGTTAAATCTATTTAAGTAGCCTAATTTATTATTATTCATGAGTGTAGCTAATTTTACTATATATAGTGCAGGTGAAAACTTGTGATCCTGTAAAACACTTATTTTATGGCAAAAAAAAACATGTGTACCGTACCACTGCTGCTGCTATAGCTGGGGGGGGGGGGGGGGAAGGAGGTCAAAAATAGATATTAGAGGGGTAAGGGGGCTCAAAACACGACATTTAACACTTGAAATCCAAGGGTCAAAATTTTATGCAAGTCAAAAAAGGGGGTCAATATGGCGGCGCCTATATACCAACTAAAATATAGGAAGTACCCCACCAAGGTAGAGATAGACAGGTTATCTAAGACTAATCTCTACAGACACCGTGCCTTTTTATACTGGCATAGCCAGGGCAACTGTAAAACTAAGACGACATTAATTTCGGGCACAACAATCTGCAATGAAGCCAAACCGGGACCAATGACAAGAATACCAATTTTGATGCGAAAGCAGTGATGTTCTACACGAAGACATTTGTTACTTCGTCCCATCTCTTGTCATCATGTCATGTCATGACAGCTGTATCTGGTAAGTGGCACTACCAAAAAGCCATTGTTTACTTCCCGTATAACGCCGTTTGACCTCTAATCAAGTAATTGACACACACGTAGGAAAATGTTACCTGTATAAATGTAATGGTTCCCTTAATATACGATTAAGTAATATTTCAGGCTTAGTTTTTGCCCGAGTTTTTGTAAGCTATTCAAGAATCCACTTAGGCTATGGTCCTGTGGTGGCCATCTTGATTTTGAGCCGAGTGCCCGAGGATTCACTTCCGCTTCCGTTGAGTGCACTTCCGGAAGCAGACAAATACACAAGTGACAATCCGAAAAGAGATGTTGATTCATTCCATTAAGGTAAGTTGAATGATTTTTCACAATTACTTCCCTGTTTTATGTATCGTAAGTCATTATTACGACCATATTTTAGCAGACAGGTTTATTGGAAGGGCTAATTTGGGGATGATTCACCGTCTGGTCGGTAGCCAAGTATCGTTATTGCGGCAAGTCATAGTCATGCGACACTCCATCATCAATGGTCAGCTTAGTAGTAATGGGCCAGTGAGACTCAAGTCACAAGTTCTTCACTTTCTAATGATTTATTATATTTTTAGTAAAGTTTACGTAAGCTAAGTACGCCTACGAATGCGGGACGATCGGGACAAAAACCGAACGGGACAAAAATAAGGAGGAAATCCCACACCGTCAGGGTGGTGGATGCATGGAACAGCCTACCACAATTGAGGGTTGTGGGGGCAAAAACCGTGATCGGATTCGAGATCGCTCTATTACCCTTATATCCGTCTCACAGCCACTTATTAATCAGTCTCAACCTTATCCAATGAGACGGATATAAGGGTAATGCCCTGTTTTGTTGACAGCTTCATCCCAGTCGCTCTAACACCTTTCACCAGTAATGCGCGTGTAAGAGGGACAGTAACTTAACTTGCCAAACATAAAATACCTGAATAATAACATTTCTGAGTAGGCCTACCTACATGTATATAGAGCTCTTGTCGATGGTTGATGAGAATTGCCCATGCCTGTTTCTCCTTCATTTAATTCAATGTTTCCCCCCGGGGGGGTACTTGAGTTGAAAGTTGACGGGGGTGTGCCGCGGCAGGTAAAAATTGGGGACCTTCGGGAGCTGGTTAACATGAAAATAGGGGACCTTCGGGAGCTGATCATTGTCATTGGTCAAAAGGGGAGGGGGTTGTTTAAAAGGCATATTTCAAAATTACAGCATGCAAATATAAAGTAAAACATTGTTTAGTTATAAAAGATAAACATTTATTTCGGTTACCTCTGTGTGGAACACATATAATTGTAGAGAACAGCTACAAGCTAGCTCAGAAACAATCAATACCAGCTGATGAACCAGTATGAAGCATGGAGAATGTGTTCTACAATATGCCACCAAGCTTGGGAAAGTTATGATAGAGATAATCAGGGGAGCAAATTTGCTGTTCTGTGTGGGTCTTGGTCATTTGATCTTGCCCACAGGGGATTAAATCCCATAGTCATAGGGGATTAAATCGCTCTTAAAACAGGAAACTTGGAGCATCTATTACATGTAGGTTGGTCACTTCTGTTTTAAGGAAAAGCGAATGTTAATGAATGGGCACAGGAGCTGACCTTCGGGAGTTTGGTGCCTGAAAAAGGGGACCTTCAGGAGCTGATTCAGGCAAAAAGTAGGGGCCTTTGGGAGCGGCTGGAGCTGAAAAAGGGGGGCCTTTACCGCGGCACATACCTGTATACACTATGAACTCAAGTACACCCCCCCCCCACCCCCCACCCCACCCCTACCCCACCGGGTGTTTCCCACAAACAGTGGGTCCATCAGGAAAAACACAATTGATTGAGGTACTGCCACTGGTGATAGCTGTCAAATCATTTGGTATTCGCGCTACAAATGTACGATTTCCTGTTATAATATTGGTCAAACAACCTTTTATGTGAATTATGTTATTTGGCACTTGTAAATACCATTTGGGTTAGTTATTAGGTTTTGTCCCGATCAACCCCCTTTTTGTCCCGATCGTCCAAGCGATTTTTGTCCCGTTTGTTTTTGGTCCCGATCGTCCCGACACCTAGACTCTTCGCGACAACCACTTTCGAAAAAAAAGCTGCCTTCGGCAGAATAATTAACCATAAACTACGCCTCGCTACCTTTCTCAGGCTTTTTCACACATTTATTCCTGTAAAGCTCCGCCTTTTTTATGGTATTTCTACTTCAATCATAGAGTTTGACAACTCATCCAGCTCGAAACAGTTGGTACTGTCTGTAGCCAAAAAACGCTAAAAATGAACAACAATTACATCGTTGATGCCTGGGTACACAAACAATGCCAATTCACCCCAGCCCCACTCTCACATGTGCACATGGCACCTCCCTGCTTCAATCCGGGAACAACAACAAGATGCTCTACACGCTTCCACACTGAACATGGGGAAACCAGATGCATTTCGCTTACAGCACTACAGCTGAGAGTTCCAAAAGCTAACAATGTCTGCTGGTCGTTGGGTTGGTTGAACCCATACGACCTGAGCAGACAGCTCAAAGCAAAACGTCTGCAGACGAAAACGGCCGAAGCCTTGCCTTCAAGGCTTCAGCAAGTGGCATGGTGGGAGGGAGGCTATACTGCTGTTTTTGTGACGATCCTTTATCCAGCTAAATATAAAAACAATAATAGGCGTACAGATCTTGAGAAATATAACCAAACTACTAAAATAATAATCACTTCAAGCGGTACACTTTCTGGACTCTTTGTGACAACCGCTTCTGTAAGACAGAAGCTGCTGTCGGCAGGATCACTACCCATTACAACGTCACCCCCGCCATTACGGGTCATCACGCATATATATACAGATTGATACTTATCCCCCTGTTTGCCAACACGATCGTGCTCCCCTGCATATTCTATCTACAATGATGACAATCTAAAGAGGTTTTCCTTGCAATTTTGGCCGGAATCGATACATCAATACTGTATATATACAACGGTAGGGTCAGGTATAGCTCGGAAGATTGCATTGGATTCGAATCGACAGCCATTGCCGCGAAATATATCAACAAGCGCCGAAAATGGTGTCTCCCAATACTGCCGCAAGCGCCCCTGCATACACACTCCTGCTGGCTGTACACATGCCTCGCACAGCCTGTGCGAGGATGTGTATTATTAGACAGCAAAACAAAAGCGTAGGAGGGGAGGGGGAGGGGCAGCCCGAGGTGGGGGGATGGTGGGCAGCATTGAAAAGGAGAAAAAAAGATTCCATACTTATATGATACAAGTACATAGCCTAAGACACACCAAAATTAATCTAGCGGTAATACTCTGGACAAGATGCCCTCGGTTAAGAGGCAGATAGCCCACCTCCGAAATTCCTTACATCGCCCAACCCGTCAGCGTCAACTCCCATCTAATAGAGACCCGTATTTATGGCTGTGTTTTCCATGTTTTGCCATGTAATTTGCAAACTTTATTTAGGTGAAATGGTAATTTGAATCATTTTCCTGCCCTTTTGGTTTGAGGAAGTAAACCAGTTGTGGTAGACAAACCCCAATTTGAAACCATTCATTCTCGCATGACCATTCCGTTGAATCCCTTATTCTGTCCCATACCCGGAAGTGGTTTTCACACAACATAACCAGCAAAAGGGATATATTCGAAATGGACAGCGTTAACGCCCTAGCCACCCTGTCCCATACCCGGGAGTGGTTTTCGGCACAACGTAACCAGCAAAAGGGATATATTCGAAATGGATAGCATTAGCGCCCTGCCTCACACCCTTGTGGCAAGGCAGGGCAGTTAAGACACTGAAACAAATGCAATTTTTAAGGTAGGAGCAGGGCGGATGGGGCATTGTCATTGAAAAAGAAAAAAACGGTAACTATAAGAACAAAAATAGAAAATAAAATAATATCCTGTATGAATCTAGCGGGCAAAATTTCTGGACCTAGTTGAAGGCCTTCACACAGCACACACAATAAATATATATATATAAAGATTTTTATTCAAGTTGATCAGTACAGTTACATGAAATGGACAGGAGCCTCTGCAAACAGATCTTCCTGGTCCACCCATCAGATATACCTACTCCAATCTCCAGAATAACAAAATAAAATACAAAACACCACTTCTGGATACATTAGTCATCAAGTTAAAGCTAATACAGCACCAATTTACAATGAAAACTCACTACAGAGTCTTAATATGATATGTGATATAATGAGTAATAATTATCTTGTGTAAGACATTAACCCAATAGACCTTGTTATAATAATAATTGGTTGATAAAACCTGTTTACTGAACTTGCAGGGTTTGTGTTAGTAGCCGGGACCCGAGGAAAAATCCTCGCCTACTTTCCTCAGCTGCCCAGCTACTCTGTGATCATCTTTTAAACATAAGATGAATCTATATAGCGTCTGGACCTCTCTGAACTTACATGTGTCCGTTCATGAAGTACCGTATACAGTCTGCTAATGAGATATCATTACATAAATCGTCATTTATTCTTGTGTTTAAACTCATTTCTGAAAACACTTGTAAGGTGAATCAGAGAGGTATTATATATGCTCTATGGGTAAATCAACGATTTGTTCTGTTTTCCTTTCTCTTGTGCCAATCTTGTTTCAAAATATGAGGAAAAGGTCTTAGCCCACCTTCAAATAAATATTTACCAACATAAAACTGTTGTATACATGATATGGAGGTCGCCCAGAAATGTACAATTGGTTCTAATTCCACAACTCCTTTCTTTGAGGTTATATTACAGAGAAAATACTAAACTCTGACTAATTTTCCGCTTTGAGTTATGTTGTAGTGGTATAAAAGTACCTAAAGACGCATTTCCATGCAAGTCTGACTCTAGGTTCCTAGTAGGGCATTAATATACATATTTAGTACATGTACCTGGTATTTACAGTATATCAAAAAGAGATCTTCATAATTTGGATTCTGGTATCTGCCCATATTATGGACATTGTATCGTCATATTTTCTATTATATTTTCTTGTTATTTCAACACTAAACAGAGTAAAAATGGAAATATGTAGCCATGGCCCTGACCCTATGGCCCTTTTTGAAAAGCTATATCGGATGAAACGGAAGGGGCAGCAGGGTTCTAACTAAAGTGTATTTTTTTTAACAAAAACAGACAAAGCATTTGTTAAGATGCTACACATGAGCCTGAGATTGATATTCTGAATATAATTAATGCTACCCTATACAATTTTACTCTTAATTCATTGCATTAAATCCTGTTTTGATGAAGCTATTTATTTATTTAGCAATTAATAATTGGCACTATATGAATAGTTCCAATGGTAAACATCATGAAAACATATATAGGTTCTTGTCTCAAATGCACCAGCATGCACCATGATCAATTATGTTTTCAAAATTTTCCAGGCGGGAGACCCCCCTGACCCCACTCAGATACAGGGCTTTGTGCCTTTGGCACTTGCAAGGTTACACGCCAGTTTCCTCCACTGGGAAATATTTCTGGTTAGAACATCAAACTATTAATCATCATGATTAATAGTTTGATGTTTTCCTAAAAAATTAGAGCCTGATTCTGTCAAATAGCCTTCAAATACAAGTGTTAAAAAGTATATGTATTCGTCGCATATGCACCAGGCAGAATGCACCATTTAGAGAGTATGAGTCCAAAATGTTTTGGGGGGAGAACCCCCCCCCCCGCCTATACCCCCCGCAAAGGGCTGGGATCATCAGCTTTTTAAAATTCAAGACATCCTCTATAAATTACTATCAGTTTAACAACTTTTAATTCCCCATTCTGACAATAATTGTACATATCTAGGCGACCGTACCCATTTACATGAAGTGGAAAATGTATAAAATGTTAACTCAGAAATCTTATGGAAACGATGATAATACATCAGAAGTCATCATTGTTCATGTAAAATTCAAAAATGTAAAGGGCAGGGCGGTGAGGCACACAGGGCCTCAAACAGAAATGGCCCCCCAGGCCCTACTACCATGCAATTCCCCCCTACTCTAAACATTAACAAAAACCCTGTACAGTATTATCTGTCTCTGATAGGACATTAATTCAGTTGGTATATAATGGTTGGTCAATAGACCTGTTCACTGAGCTTACAATAAATTAGGATTACATCGAAATGTATTATAGTGAGCAATAATTGTCTATGACAAGACATTACTTCCAGCAAAGATTAATGATAATAATACTTGGTCGATAAACTTGTTCACCGACCATACAATGAATCGGTGTTACATCAGTCATTAATATCATGAATTAAAAGATCTTACATATGGAAAAGAACAGCACCAACATAATATGACCAATTCAAGTCACTCATTCACCCCCCAGATATCGTTATATCGATTTTGTTTGAGGACATACACTCCTTAACCCCCTCCCCGACATGCCCCCCCCCCCCCCCCCCCGTCCTCCCCCTTGAAAGTTTGTGCAAAATTGCATGACCCCTCCTACATCGTTGTAGTTCTGAGTCTGTGCAAAAAAGCCCCCCCCCCCCCCCCCCACACACACACCTTCAGAGTCTGCAAAAAAAGATGACACCACCTACAGAGTCTGCAAAAAAAGGTGCCCCCCCCCCCGCACACCTCCTAAAAATTCTCCCCCACCCCAGTGGTTAAAAATGAACAGTCCCTAATACAGATAAAAGTGCCCCCACTCCTCATGCACATTCCCCCACCCAACCCCGCGCCCCCGGCCCATAAGGCCATATATACACACACTTTCCCCCACATTTCCACAAGATATTGATATGTAATATTAATATACAAAATAAGCGAGCTGGAAGCCCTAGGCCTACTTGTAGAAGCTTATTTATGTCATAATAAAAATTCAATACATATACAATTGTAGTAGAGACGTATTGTGTTATAAACATCAGATACGCTGCTAATGCACTAGACATAGGCCTACGTGGCTGCAGATTTTATCATTTAGGCTACCCCCCCCCCCTCCCGGGCCCCCATCTGCCACATTCATGTGCTGCATTAACGGCTTCACACTTTACACCTTACAATAAAAAAATCTCTTGGGACCATATGTCCAAGTGGCCCGCCAATGGCCAAGTGAATTTGAAACAATGGGTTCTTAAAGTCTGCTGGTATTTAGCATCGCCCATCCGCCTTATCCTTTGTTCCTTGGTTTAGATTTTCACATTTCTCCTTATGCTTCAATTTTCGAATGGGCCTAGTCTATTGTTCTTGGTTGTGAACATAAATATAGCCTACTCCAGCGTTCTCCCTAGAACGCTAATTTTCAAACCAACTGAAGGTTAATTCGTCCTTTTTATTTTTAATGAGCAAAGCATTTATTTTAAGGAAATTGATAGAGATATAGTGAGGTAGACATAAAGGTACACATCCCTGACGATATAGGCTTTACCTTTACCTGAAGATCAGGTTTTTGTAGTCAGTAAACCTTGTTCTTTCCTTGCCTTATTGCATACACTCTGCTTATACTGAAATATTTTGGGTTTTTTTAAATTCAGGAGTGAACACAAAAGATTCGTTGGCGATGTATAATGGATGGAACATCCCTGAAAAGGTTCCCCGAGTCGTTGGTAAGAGAAATACTTTCTATGATTTTCTATCAAATTGAAGAAAACTAAAAATTGACATGAGACTAGCATGGGACAAGTAATTATTGGGGGAAACTGGCTCTTTGCTAGGAACCTGGTGGAAAACTTACTTACGCTAGACCCGCGGACCCAGTCACACCCAGAGGACCCGGTTTTCCGCCATTTTTCTTGTGCGCAGACGCATTCCTTGACATGTCTCCGGTAATCTATCGCTAATTACGTTGCATATAAAACAAAGTTATCATTCATGCAGGGTAAAAAGGTGACCGATCATTTATTGTGTTTGCAAAGACGGCAATAATTCTCGTTTCTGCTTCTATAGCGCCCGACCGTGATAACGGGTACAACAGTTCTGGCTGTAAATAATTAGCTGATGGCGGCTTTTTCCAAAAGCGGTTAGTCACGTAGAGTCCAGAGTATTACCGCGAGGTTAATTTGGTTGTGGTGTCTTAGGCTATGTACTTGTATTGTATTGGAATCTTTTTCTCATTTTCAATGATTCCCACCACCCCACCCCCCGGCTGCCCCTCGGCCTCCCCTCCTACGCTTTTGTTTTGGTGTCTAATAATACACATGCCTCAGTGAGGCATGTGTATGCAGGGGCGCTAGCGGCGGTATTGGGAGACACCATTTTCGGCGCTTGTTGATATATTTCGCGGCAATGGCCGTCGATTCGAAACTTATCACAGGCCTTGCTGGTGGTAAATGGGCTTATATCTTCTTTTCTAGACAATATTGTTCCAGTAATCACTAGCTAATATCGTTGCTTACTAATATACGGTAGTTCTCACACCTGAGAAAAAGCTGAATGAGCATTTATTTCGTGGGCAGAGACAGCAGCAATTCCCTTTTCTTCTACTATGTGCGTAGGACCGTGATAACGGGTACGCCTGGTCTAATTTTAGTGAGTAGCCGGTGGCGGCTTTTTTTAAAAAAAGCGGTGGTCGTGGGAGAGTCAAGACATCCTGTGTAACAAAGCTGACTGTCTTGTATCTGTGCTACATTAACCGATTCCCTTGGGGGTGGGAGGGGGTGCGTACCGTATTTTAACTTGATTTTCATTAATAGAGGAAATATTGGACTGGAGGGGCCTATTTTCAATCCTCGAGAACATGACAAACTTAAATGTCAGTGCAGAAAATGCTGGCGCTATAGACATCAGATGGCTGTCCATGATGTAAATGTCATCTAGAATTGTAGATCAATGAAATCGATATCACCAATGCCCCATGACAAACCATGCGCGATAGTCTCCCGAATGCCCTGGGGAAAGTATGTCGCATCAATCGGCAACTGTTTTGCTGGATTGAGTGAAAAGAGAAAGCTATTCCTATTTTGGTTCTTACATCCCGGACTCGCCTGCGCAATGTGTGGCGGTAATATTGATAGGATAAACATGTGTTTATATCCTGTTTATACTGGAAAGGGCATTTTTATATATAACACCTCCGTGGTTTAATACATTTAACTGTGACAAGTGTACTAGAATCACTGATCTTATTTTGCATCTGGAGTGTTAGTTTTCACAGGCTACATCATTACTCTAGTTTATTTGTATTTTATTAGAATCATTTTGCAACCTTGCTTTATGTTTCATTTACAATGGAATTGTCACTTTCAGAACCTTTAGGGACAAATCAGGCGTACCCAGAACTTGAAGGCGTCACCGTAGAGCTGGCACGGAAATACCAACTCCTATCCACGGTAAGAAATAAGATCTCACGTACAGCTCTACCTTATTATATTCACATATTCACTCATATGAGCTTGTGTTGTTGTTGTGTGTGTGTTTCAATCGTTGAAATGGATTTCTTTTATTGATCTTCAGCTCACAGTCCGGCTAAGTACTATAAAAAGATGGAGTGAAATCGATCTAGAATTCAGGGTGCGTATTGCAGTGTTGAGGCCCCATATATTGCTTTGTTTTGCAATAGCTATGTTTGATATTACTGAATTAATTTATACCATTAAAGGCCGGGCACAGCATATATTGAATTGAATTGAATTGAACAATCGTTTATTTGTCAAAATTATAAAATTACAGTTACATAGAGAAAATGACAAGTAGGTCGACAGACTTCTGGGATATTCCCAGTTCGTAGCCCATGACCCTTCCCAGCAGTCCTCCCTGTACATTCAAACTGTAGAATCATAACCAACCTGGGATATTATTTTTCCAGATAAAATGAACTATAATTTATTCCACGTTGATGTGTTGCGATTCTTGCCTATGTTCTTTCCAATGAGTTTGTGGCCATCGTTGCACATCTGTGTTTCAGCTCTTAATATTAATCGATATTAAATACTGATATTTCGTGATCGTATAGTTTACTTCTGCGAGAATAAATATATTATGAATATCGATAGCAGGAGATGGGAGGAAATGAACTAAATGAACTTATTTTTGGAGGGGTTAAAACTCCGAAGCTATGGAGCTCTATGGGACATGCACCCAATACCGCTCAAAAGTCAACCCCTGGTTCGCAACGCCACCTGCAATCACATGACTTTCTGTCTCAAAGAATACACCAGACACATGGCCCTCCATGTGCTGCCCAAACCTGCCCCACCCCTCTTGATGGCACCGATGGCCCATGCCACTGCCGCGCTCCTTCTCGACACAACAAAGATAAGAGTTGCACTCATGTGTGCATCAGTGCAACTTGCATCTTGTATCTTGTATCTTTATCCTTGCATCTTGTGCCGGCCTTTAAAGTTTTGAAGAAAAAAAACGGTTAAATGAAATCGTTAAAAAACTTTATGCTTAATAGTTTCCATCTGGGTAATCAATGTAATCAAGACATGATGAGGTACACACAATTGTACTGATACATGAAAATACAGTTAATGGGATCAAATCATAAGGTTAAAAAAATACTCCATTGCAGTACGATTTTGAGTTGGAAAAGAAAGTTCTGGAAGAGGCCCGCCAGCAACACTAAAGCAAAAGGAAAACAATTTACAGGGTAAATATACTTATTTATATTTCAGTTCCCTTTCCTACTATCCATTATTGAAAGAATGTTGTGAACCAATACCATTTTGTATTTTAAGGCAAGGGGTTTATTTATGCTTCATTATACAGGCCAGGAACATGGCTTCATGTGGCGATCAACCGAAAGAGTCTTTTGACAAAATTTACCACAGTGCAACGCCAGAAACGCTGGCCCGCCACCCCGAGAGCGCGTCTGTGAGAAGTGAGGAGGGCTTTACACTACCGTACAGGGCTGTGTGTGGAAACGATCTGGACAAACTGCAGACCTTCATTGATGCTGGATGTGACGTGAACGAGATGTGTGATTTCCGGACTCCTCTCTTCTGGTCAATTCATACGTTCAGACTGGATGCTGCTCGTATGCTGGTCGAGGCCGGGTGCGATGTCAACATTCGATGTAAAGATGTGATCACTGAGGAGAGGTCTTCAGAAGAAGGAGACGACCGCGCGTTAACAAGGCGATCCTCTCCTCTCCTTCTCGCTGTCCGCCAGTGCCAACGAGGAATGGTGGATTTACTACTGAGCAGTGGGTCAAGAATCGAGGAACGCTCCATCTTGCACGAAGCCATTCGTACTGGTAATTCCTACATTCTCCAAAAGTTGCTCGAAGCTGGTGCTCCAGTTGATAGTGAGGACCATAAAGGTTGGACGCCTTTATCCACGGCTCTAATTAAAGAGGAACGAGATATGGTGCAGATGCTCCTGAAAAGAAAGCCTGATGTACATAAAGAGATACCATTCATTGTTTTCCAGAACTCCAACAAAGTGTATTTTTCACCTCTTGCGCTTGCTTCCATTTTTGACACCAAAATGATTCCTGTGCTCATTGCAGCAGGAGCCGACCCGTGCAGGGGGTCAGTTCCTGAGGGCACGTCACACAGCCAATACCTTAAGATGTGCATGGCGCCTATTTGCAATAGTGTGGGCAAGGACTGCACCGCCAGTCTGCAGTATTTTCTTCATGAAAACTGTCCTTTGGTTTGGGATACCGGAAAACATGCTACCTCTCGAGACGTTGAGTCTGATGATCTATTCAACCCACACGATTCAGTGTTATTCGTTGCTCTGTGGAAAAAAGCAAAAGGCTGTATAAATGTAATCTTGGACTGTGGCTTTGATATTCACTGCTGTTCTCACCCCACCAAAGCCCTAGTTAAATCGTTTATTGAAGGGAATAAGGAACTGGAAGTTAGCAAACGTTTACAAGAACTTTCTGAAAATCCTCTTCCTCTGTTCATGATATGTCGTAATGTGATCAGAAAATCGATTGGTTTAGGCATTTCAAGGAAAATGGACCCCATTCATCTACCACCAGCTCTTAAAGAGTATGTTCTTCTCTCAGGGCTTCTCGAAGTTTCTAAACACTCTGATCTGTGATATGTATTACACCTGTAATTGAGGGAATAGTTGTGTAGATTTTGAAATTATATTGACATTGCGTTTTAAATGAAGTACCGAATTCTGTGAATTATAAATGATGTCAAAATCATGTATCGAGATTAGTAAGGCGATATGGAAATTTTAATTGCAGCAGCAATGATAATCCTGTGTTCTGCTCATCGTTTCGAATGTGCACACCTACTTTCCCATCTTATTTTTTTCTTGGTTATATTTTCTTATCATTTTCTGAGACTCCAATTGGTTTACGTCTGTGATATTTTGTATGAGATCAGGATCTGTTGTCGGATTAAAATCGATTTTAATTATTTTCTATTTCCATTTCTATTTTATTATATTTTTTACTAAGAATGTACGTACTCTGTAATGTGAAATGTATCTATTCATGTTATGGTAATTGCAATTCTTAATAAACTAACTCTCTTCGTTACAAATTACATGTGCGTTGATATATATTAAGATAATATTTTAATTGCATTGCAAGTCACTTATGTAACTTAACACTCTATCATCTACTGTAAAACTGTTAGCCCCGCTCAGTGTTTTGAAGTTTTGTTTGTAGTATAAATATTCTAAGGTACTTGTCATAACTGTGTCAATTGTGATGGCTTTGGAATCTCAGGTAAGAGTGTCTGCATAAAGATGAATGCATACAATCTTTAAAGTGTTTGTTGACAAAAAGAATTACCGATTGGTCTGAAATAGTGTAATATAGTTGCTGAATATGTTATGATAGTCATATAATGTTGACAGAAAAAATACACGCCTCACCTTTGCCTCACGGTGTTCAATATTCCCTTTTCCTCCTATTGTTATAGCCGTATCACTAATCTATAATCTGATTACGTGTGTTGAATGAGCCATGTTTATCTGCACGGAGCTGCCATTGAGTATCGTGTGCCTTCGCTAACAGAATGTAATATTGTACCGCGCAATCAATAAAAACATTAATAGAAAAATAGTCGTAGTTTTTTTCTTAGGGTGAATATTTTCAACGAGTGTTTCCATGAAATGAGTTACATTACCAGCAGAAATATTATATCAGCTCATGATAAATGAACCCATCTACGTTTTCCTCATTCAGTGGTTGGTGCGCCCTGTATTCTGACAAGGGAACTTAAATGTTGGATCGACTTCACCCTATAGGGTGAAGGCGATCCAACATTTAAGTTCTAGTAACTCCGACATGGACGGCGCAGCCATGGTGGGGGAAACTGATGAGGAGAGCGAAGACGTGGGAAAGCCTAGGGAAGAAAGAACTGGTAAACACGTCGACGAGAGAGACCTGGGTGATCAGAATCACTGTATGGAGGATCTGAAAGAACTTACGTTTAATTGGGACTTGAACTACGGGGGGGCGGGGCAAAGATTTACCACTATTGTCGAACCAGATTACGTGGCTGTTATACTCTTATGTCCCGCCTTCACTTTATGCCTAATCCCCCTGTCCATCCCTCACGTCCAAATTTGTGGAGTTTGGATATAATATTCTCACCTAGTTGGCCACATGCGCTGCCGTCTACCGCTTAGTGGTAGGATATGGTATTGCAAACTTTCGAGGGCCATGAAATGGTTGGAAACTTAATTTATCCAACAATTCAATATAACATTTTGAAGAAAACTTTTTAAAAATGAAAATACATACTTATTGAATTCAAAATTCAAAATTTCCATTTGCTCTTTTTTTAATTTCAATTTTCGTAATTTGTTTTTAATTTGCCATTAATTTTGGCCAAGAAATTTACGAAAATCACTGGGAATTTAAACAAAAGAAATCGGCCAAGGTATACGCATTTGTACGTTGTAATTAGTACCTTCATATCACCTTTCCTGCTCGTTCTCAGTTATCGGATCTGGTTCAACAAAATTGTGTCCGTCGTCTGGCCATAACAATTAGCCTTAGATTAAAAAGCATTCAGCTGATTCTTGTTTAAATTGTATCATAATGTCGCAGCATCCTCCCGTTAAGTTGATCCTAGGCTTCCGACCTGGATTTCAATTAAAGACGCAGGTTTACTAATATAAGGCCCAAATGCTCACTTGTAATGCTCAGCTTTTAACGGACTTCTCCAATATGATGTTAAGTGTGAAACCGTATTTATTATGTATGAAAAAAAAATCTGAATAATTAAGAATCCTTTTAAAGAATCCTCGAAATATCCACAGAGGTTGCTGGACAACTGAATGATAAGGATATACTTGAGTGAAATAGCAAATGTTTTCGTTAGTCTTGAAACTAGGGTTGCCCACTAACCAATCTCATTTGTTTGGGTTTTGAAACAAAATAATTTGCCAAATACGTTCGCAAATGAATCATACTACTGATACATTACTTTTTCAGAACTATGAACACTCAATGCAAAAGGAGGGCGAAAAGCTGCAATCTAGATCAGATATTTGCCGTAGTCTATGATAGCAATGAAAGTACTGCCAGACAGTTACTGAAGTCGTCAGCTGATATCCGCGACTCTCTTGGTGACTCCCTCCTACATAGAGCTGCAAGGAACAACGAAACCAATAGGCTGCGATGTTTCATTAATATTGGTGCCTCCCTAGATGGAAGAAATCTGGACGGTCATACTGCCCTTCACCTTGCTCTTTACAGGGGCTATTATGACGCCACCCGAATACTAATTGACCATGGGTGTGATATCAATGCACTTTGTAATAACATTTTTCTTCCTGAGGATAAAGTGGATGTCAATAAAGAGCTTTCACCGCTCTATATTGCTATATGCATGCAGCATTATGACATAATTGATTTATTGCTGAAACGCGGAGCAGATATAAGCCAATGCGATGTACTACATGAAGCTATCAATCAAGACCTAGGTCTTCTCAGGAAACTTATTGAGTATGGTTGCCCAGTAGACAAAGAGGATAGGCAAGGTTTCACTCCACTTATGTTTGCTATAATTACCGAACAACCTGAAATGGTTTCTCTCTTACTAAAATCAAATGCCAATCCAAACAAATGCTTGAAATTAGGTCGAATGCTATCGCCGCTTTCATCTGCTATACATCTAGATTCTCCTAGATGTATTCTTCAAGATCTTTTAAGATTTGGAGCCAACCCTTGCCGAGGACTAATCCGTAAAAACAACGAATGTACTGCCCCGGTGTGTTTGAGTGCAAGAAAAGGTTGGGACCACCTCGAATATCTTCTATATTTAAACATCCCCATGTCTTGGGAATCGGGTTCCCATGTACGTATGTTTAAAGAGTTAAAAATGGATAACGGGTTCCATCAACATGATTCTATTCTCTTTGTAATGCTCTCTCACAACATGAAAGAACTATCGAAAGTTATTCCCCTTTTGTTATGTGGAGTAGACTTAGGTCAAAACAGCTGGGCAACAAAGCACCTTATAAAGACTTTCATAGAGGACAATGATGATAAAAAGATTGCTCTGACCCTGGACGAAATAGCTAGACATCCCCAATCACTGAAATCATTCTGTCGCAATGCTTTAAGAAACTTTCTTGGTTTTCATGTTCATCAAGCACTATCCACCGATATACTGCCTAAAATGTTAAAAGAATTCATCCTATTGAAAGGTTTGATAGGAAATGAGCATTTCGTTTCATGAATTTGTACTCGATGAGTAAGTGGGTCTTTTCCTCAGACGCCCTAACGTTTCGTTTTGGTACACAAGTTGAGAACTATCTTTCTTCCTGGTTTTTATTTTCAGGTTAAATCGTGTATGAAACTTAACAAATATGTTTAAGTAGAAAATGTAAAGGTCTACGCGCCATGGCAAGTATCAAAATAAACATCTATTTGATTTCTTTGATGCATCTGCCAGCTGGTTGGCCTTGGAAATTGCACAAACCCGAGTATTTTGTTGGCTTGTTACTCCATAAACCGTTAGTGGTATTTTTGTCGTTACAACATGGATAGACCTGATAGTTAGGCATAGAGAATACATTTATGAGCACAAGGCTCTACAGGAATAACAAGAAATGATCTATTCCCTAAAGTAAACAATATTAAATGAACAGCTTTAAGCAATATTGGATGCTATACTTGGAAACACGAATTCTTCGGCCCCATTATTTATCTCCCATACATCACAGCTTTAGCTAAGTTACTATAAAATGGTTTGGTCCCATTATCATAGTTTAGGTCAATTGTCGTTAGAAATTGACAAAAAAAAGGTTCTACTATCCACGTAGAACAAGTAAAAATCCAGTCTAAATACAATACTAGCATATGTCAACAATTATACACTATCGTCCCCTTTCAGCAGTCAAAATATATAAATGTATGAGCAAGTGTGGACAGCTTCATTGATCTCACGCAAGCAGGGAGATCATGCACAGTAAATATCTCACTTAATACTAACGAGGGCAAGCAGAGCTTCTGGATCACGATAATTGAATCGTGGATTTTAACAACTACATGACTTGTGTGCATGTGCAGGTATTCGATCCAATAACGGTACAGTATTTCTAACTAAGGCTGCCTTATTTCGACAAGGCAATAACAGGCGAGTATCATGGTAACAAAAATTGACAATTGTCCATTTCCTGCCTAATATCTATGAGACATGAAAAGTATCCCCAGCCAAAAATCAAATTTTGTTACCGCTTTTGGCTGTATAAAAATATTTCGTATTTCTACAAAAAATGGTATTATTCTTCCATATCTCAGAAAACCCGTCCATGTAACAAGCTAATTACACCGCCCTTCCCAAGTCACTAAAGTATTACCTTAGTATAAAGGCCTAATTTTTCCTGCCCAAATTACAATGGAAGACATGAGAACAGAAACACTGACGACGCATGCGTCGAACAGAAACACTGACGACGCATTCGATCCAGACTTAACGTAAGACTTAAGGACAGAAACAGCTATAACTATCATTAACGAGACCCTTAAATCAAACATTATCATAAGGAGAGCTGGCAACAGGTTCATTGTCGGCATCATGGTGTCCGCTTTCCTGAGAAGGAACATGCACAGTGACAGGTGTACTAGTAGCACCGTGGGGCTCAGCTGAGGCTTCATTTCTCACCACCTTTGACATCGTAGGTTCTGGAAGCTCTTCATTTTCAAGCAAATTAACATTATCTTTGATGGAAGGTCCAGTCTTGGGCCGGCTATCGGTTCGAACATCTGAAGGCCTTTCGTGGTTTCCTGAATACTCAATAAAATTTGGTGCAGATTGAATGGAGCGTAGCGAACTGGCTGATCTTAGAGCCTCAATACTTTCATAGGAGTGACTTCGTCTGTTAGTCTCAAACACAGACGCTGTGAATGGACTGTAATTAGTATTGACGCTGCCACCGATACTTGGTAGGATTTGGTCCCTGATGGAGGCAGGTGAATTAAAGGTCACAGCCACATAGTGCGCCTCGGTCTCATTTGATGTACTAAGGCAGGACCAGTAGTTAAAACAGTCTTCAGACGCTGTCGTCTCAAATGGCTTCATGCTACAATCACCTTGATTTCCAGGGTCATGTTCTATGGAAGCGCGTGTGAAGATTTCACCTGAAGCATATGAATTTGCAGAAAGATGAAGAGAGAAAGTTTCTTTGAAAATAAGCCCAAAAATATAAATACATTGTTATGTTTTTTAATAACTTATAAATGTTATTGAAATTACACACAATTTTCCCATAAATAACCGTTCTTTATGACATACCTCTTCCCCGGAGGATGGATAGATTTTGTGGAAGTAAGGCAAAGTGAACCAGCAAGGCCAGAGCTGCTAAACATGCCACAACAGCAAAGATACATCTATAGTAGTCGATTCCTTTATTAATCATCTGACTGAAAACAAAGAAACACATTAATCCGTAAACGTTTACCAAGGTATTGAAACATATTACTCAAATAGAAATAATTAAAAGTGTTCCACAAACGTTTGAGCTTATCAGATTTCATGATTGCGAATTGGACATTCATGTTCTAAAGAAGAAATATGCAATGTTGGCTGTACCTATCGAATTCTTTATATAAAGTCTGGATTATAACAACAGCCACTCCGGTCAAGGCTTTGTCAAGCGCGGAAAGTGAGCCATACACAAACGCACCGGTCTCCTGTAAACAGTCAACGCATGTAGATTAACATTTTTTGCAGGCTTAGAAAATATACTCTAAAAAAATTAAAATGCCAAATTAATAGGAGATTTTAAGATGATGGAATAAGTTATTATTTTACCAACATTACTAGAAAATGTAGCTCTAAAAACAAAATATAGATATTTTACCGTCTTGTCCCCAAGAAGTCTCTGCACTACATCCAGGGCGGAAACACAGGCGGTGGAACTTCCAGCTCCCATGAGTATAGCCATGCCTATGACGTGAATCTCATGTAGACTCCATGAATCCTTGATGAACCAGGACCAAACTCCAGCCCCAGCAACAAGAACTGATCCAATAATAACGGTTACCTGGAGGGCGTAATGTATGATGTATAATTCATATGCATTATAGAACATAAGGAAGCGAATTCTTAAAATTTACGTCTGGAGGACAGTAGCGATATTAAACGCTACAAAATCCTACCTTAGGTGACGTGCAGCTACCAAAGGGACGAGTGGCGAATGGAATGAATATTTTCGCCAAGTAGCTAGCCAGAGGAACAGCAGCAATATAGACCTACGATGAGGAACACGATTTGCAAAATGTTATTGTTACTTGGACTGGATGTTACATAACAAATGTGCGGTACGTATTCCAAGGCAAGCAGACAAAATTAAATCATAGGTATCATGGTGACTATTTCCACATCCATTCAAAAATCACAAATACCTACCTTATGAAGTTTCAGGGTATAGAAAAGGTACAGTGGAAGGTAAATTGTAGCTAGGTTCGCTGAAACCCGTAATAATGTGTGGATTGCAGACACCTGAAAGTAGGGTAACCAGGAGAAGAATTTTCTTTAAGTAAAACGAAATTTCATCATTGTAAATGTTTGTAAGGTGAACATCAAAACAGATTCAAATATAACAGTGAATCACTAGTACTGTAGACTAACATTTTTATTTCATACGAACCAGATAAAACTTTGGTTGCTGAAGCCACTGACGCCATGTCATTCTTTCGTAACTAACAGTAGACAGGTTAGCCTCAAGGAATAAGTCAAAACCATGTTCGTCTGTCCCCAGATGAAATATAAACGAAGCAATTCCTCCAGCAACGGCCAACGTTATCGCCAGAGTCTGTCACATCATTGAGATAGAAACTAGTTTTTGTTATACCGTTCAGATAGTGAACACTCAAATACATATTTACAATTGAAAGTCCTTCGGGTAGATTTAAGATTTAAGAAACACTTTATTTCAATCAAAGATTGCACATGAGATGACAATTCTCCAACATGAGGGAGGTTTCAGTGGCATCCTTTGTATATTACAGTAAGCATGTGTGTGTAGTGTTTTGGCATCACTACATAATTTTAAGTTAAGTTATATAAACAATAAGATGAATGAGCAATACAATATGGCGAGTGGGTGTGAATACACATTTTTGAGTCTTGCAAAATGTTCAAAGCTTATGCTATGACTTATTCAATAAAGTTTTCGTTAATCTAGATAGATGTTGACCTGGCATAGTATTTGAAATGTTTAGAGTCTACAATTTTGTGGGCCAGTCAGCAATCTGTTCCAGGAATATGTAATTCTGTTTATTACCGATTTCCTAATCTGCTGTTTTAGGTGTAATTTGTCTTAAGACCTTTCTGCCTAGTGCAAAATTGCGGGTGTTTATTTCTCGTAGGTCTATATTCCTGGGGTTTCTTGCCAGACGGTGGCCCACTTCTAAGAGATGCAATCTGCGCCCATGTTTGAGTGGTAAAAGATTGTTTGATACATGTAGGTGTGTCACACTAGCCCTGGATGGTAAGTTGTATATTATTCTTAGAATATTATTCTTAGAATTTTATTCTGTATAATTTGGAGTTGATGAGTATACGTAGCATGGTGAGATTCATGAAAGATATCTGATTGGTCTATAATGGGGAGGACCATAACTTTATAAATGCGTAGAAGTGTTTCTTTGGGTATCTTGTCTCTCAGTTTTGCTAGTTGCCAACTTTTATAGCTTAGTAAACTAATTAGTTTAGTAATTATTTGCTTGAATTTGAGTTGGCAGTTTATATTCATTCCTAGATATTTAAATGTAGAGACTTCTTTGAGAGCTTCACCATCCAAGGCTATTACATTGCAAGGTAATTTGTATAACATTTGGCATTCCCACCTCGACCCAAGTATTCGCTGATTAATAAAGGTTTGCGTCTTTGATTTGGTTAAGTTCAATGAGATTCTGTTTACGCGGCACCAGTGGCTAACTGCATCGAGGTCTGTTTGTAAACCCTTAGTGACTTCCGTACTATTTGGGCCTGTTTTGTATATTATAGTGTCATCTGCAAAGATTTGTATATTTGATTGTGTTATACTGAGGGGGAGATCGTTTATATATGGCTTGATATAGATCGCATGCTATTTATATCAATATATATCGGGGAGTGCTGCTAGAGGTCGCTGCCAGACCCCCTCCCCTCTCTCTCACCTGGTGGACAGTTCCAGGGAGGCCATTCCTACTCGCACCTCCCTGTGGTTCGGACGCATTGCAGCCAGCAGCTTATCAAAGACTCAGAGACTTTTGGTTTTTTTTCCTTTTGAATCATTTAAATAAAGGGCGGTCTCAGCTGCCGGCATACGAGCAACTTCGTGTCCTGTCTCTTCATTTCCAATACAGATTCAACGAACTCAGATATATATACTAAATAGGACAGGGCCCAGTGTTGTTCCTTGTGAGACTCCACATGTGATCTTTCTAACGTTGGACATTTTAGTATTTACAAATACTTGCTGTTTCCTGTCAGTTAAGTAATTTATAAACCATTCTAGTTCTTTATCATTTATACCAAATGTCTTTAATTTATGTATTAGCCGCTGGTGGTTAACCATATCAAAAGCTTTTCTTAGGTCGAGGTAGGTGGCTCTGACCATATGACCTTCATTGAAGGTTTTATATACATTCAACAGATTAATAATAATTAACAGTTTAATAATGCATCTCTTGTAGACATCCCTGGTCTAAATCCATACTGGTACTCAAAGAGTAAATTATTATTTTCTAAGTAACTCATGAGTTGTGCTTGGAATACCTTTTCGAGAATTTTAGCTGGCATTTGGATAGTTGAAATGGGCCTATAATTGCCTGGGTCTGGGACGTCTCCAGATTTATGGATGGGGGTGACCCTAGATTTTTTCCATTAATTTGGTATTGTTGATGTTTCATAGGTCAAGTCAATTATTTTCTTGAATTTTGGGGTTAAAGCTAAGGGGGCTACTTTTAGCAGCCATGACGGTAGTTCTTCTATTCCAGAGAATTTGCTGGATGGGATCAATTTTATAATTTGTTTAAGTTCCTCAAGGTTAACTGGAGTATAGGTAAATTTTGTTTGGGGTGGGTCAACCCTATCGTGTATCTGTTGGTACCTTAATTTATCTTCATTTGTTGGGTCTGGTATTTTTTCTGCCAGTTTGTCCCCTATAGTAGTTTCCTAACATATTATCCCAACAGATATTATGATAGGACCGCACGAGTAGGTGGTCTGGCCGAAAGGATCACATTGACCCGAGACGTTTCTTTTCGCATGGCACACGAGCCGATAGGCGAGTGTGTTATATCGAAAAGAATCGTTGAGGGTCAATGTGATCCTTTCGGCCAGACCACCTACGGGATGCGGTCCTATTTTTACTCCACGGTGGTGTTAATAAAATCAGAAATTAAAACAAAAGTCCTTTATTTACTTACGAAGTTTCGACCATGCCATGCCGGCGATGACGCAATAGTGAACATCATAACGTCGCAACGTTAGTAACGCTAGTAAGAGTCATTGACAATGCGTTTTCCCGCGTGGAAGGGAACCAATCAAATGAGTTTATTTTGCATGTGGTACAAAACAATGTACCACACGGTATGTACCACACGCCTCTACATACAAATGTTATGTGATACATACTTCACCGTGGAGTAATAAGATCGTTTGATGCTAATAGTATTTCCCAGTTGCAATTTTCTAATTTATTAATAAATTCATTTTGATCATAGGTTTGGTATGTTCTGCACTTGAAAGTAATCTTGCGATATTCTTCGTTAAGCTTCTTTATTACTATAAATGTTGGTTTGTGGTCACTCATATTAACATCGAGAACACCACAGTTCTGTATAATTTTTGAATTTGTAAAAATAAGGTCGATTGTTGTTTCAGTGGTGCTAGAAATATGAGTTGGTACTGTAATTAGCGGCTCCATTGAAACATTGTACTCAATTGTTTGCAATAGGGATTTACTAGGTGATGATGTTGAATAGTTGACATTGAAATCTCCAACTAATATTTTTTCTGAGTTGTCTTAATTTGATTTTGTCTAGTATTTCAGTTATTAATGTTATTATGCTTGCCAGATTAGAGTCTGGTGGGCGATATGAATAATTAATGTGATTTCTTTAAATTTGTTTACTTTAATTGTTGCTGTTTGGATTTCAATGTCAGGGGTACTCATCTGGAGATCGTCACTAATATGAGGTATTTCATATTTTTCCAATATATACATTGCCAGCCCTCCACCTGTTTTCTTGGTGGTATTTATATCTAATCTATATAAGTTATAATTCTCCAGGTTCACCAGGTTATCATAGATTTTTTCATTCAGCCAGGTTTCATTTATATAAATCACATCAAATTTCAATTTTTTCGTCAGGGCTTCAAAAGTTCACTTGTCTTCTTAGTAAGCTTCTGATGTTTAAGCTCATAATTTTGAAGCCTTTAACTCTGTTTAAGTTTCCTGCATCAGCTATCGATACAGATTCATTTCTTACATTGTTATTTTGTTTCACCGAACTAGTTGCTATTGTAGCGTTACAAGGCAATCAGCGAATATCTAGTGTTACTCAGCTTTCATTGTACTTCAGCATTTTTAATGGCTAGGGTAGGCTTTTAGAATGTTATAAGAATTATACATACCCTGAACCAGATATGATCCTCCGAATCAAGGAGAGGTGTGCCAGATAGAGAGAAGAGCAGCCAAAGCACCGCAAAAACGATGAGACTTGCAACTACTCCAAAGATATATCTGAAAAAGTGAACAAGTTGCAGATTAACGTACGTCAGATGTAAATTCCCTATGTGAATATTTTAATTTTTCATGGACCTGGTTCTGACACACATATTCATACATGTTCAGACGATGGACGATTAGAAAAAAATAGCTATTTTTTATTTTGCATCAAATTAGCCTGCATAGCTTACCATACATACATACATACGTGTACGTACATAAATACATACACTCTATTTGAGATATACTTGGAGCTGCTTGCCGTAGGGTTACCATTGGGACGCTTTGATGTTTACTCTAAGTAGGTCTTGAACAGAGTGTACATACATAGATAGATACATACATATTAACATACATACATATTAATTAACATACATACATTCATTCATTCGTTTACTCCCAATGGCCGCCCCTCTAAGCCTAACATTTGCACATGGGATTGCAGCGGAAATAGGGAAATCGTTTTGTCTGCTGTGGATCAATTGTTTTAAAGATAGCGAGCATGTACATAAAGTATTAAACATCCTTTTTATTGTCACAGTTAGGGTTACATACTCTGTTCAAACACACCCACTAAGTTAACTTCCAGAGTTTCTCTTTCGCACGCCCCGATAAAAATCAATTCAGGGCTATGATCCGTAGCTATAGCCGTACAAATTGTCCATAGATGTCTAGCCAGGGAAAACTGACTAAATTCATAACCTATTTACTTAAAAAAAACACTTGCATTTTATAATTACACGTGAGAAGTAAAAAGGAAGAAAATGGCCTAAGAACAGTTATGCCACGAAACCGAGATCAAAAGATAGTAGGCCTACATCAGTTATTGTAATTTGCAGCGCCACCCTAACTCTTTATTCATAATGGCCCATAGATTACAACAAACCGATTCCCTCCATAGATTGATCAAATAATCTACAACAGAAGCAAACAAAAAAAGGAATGCACAAACACGTACATTACATTTCTATACTCCCAGCCCAGCAATAGGAAACAATTATTCATATGAATACATCTTTTTACATTTTACATTTTACATCAAATTATACCAATAAGTCTAAAGTACAGACCTTATAGCACCGAGTTCGATGCGCTCGTGTGGGTTTCTTGTTATCTCTGGTATCATGCCGAGGTGAGAACTTTGTATCGCAGACCAACCGACATGGAATATAGCTACGAGTGCCCCGTAATACACGGCTTGGATCCATTTTTCATCATGTGAGCACCCAATACATTTCATGAATATCATAACAGTAGAAACAAGGACAAGTATTGTACCTAGAATGAAATGATATTGGAAGTTAGTCTGAAACATTCATTTGACACGGTAGGCCTACTTCAAATTGTCGTGGCCGTTGATAACTTAGTTTGTAATTAATAAAATGACACACACATTGTCTAGACCAAGTTATATAAGAAGTCTTCTTTCTTGAGAAACGGGTTATTTTCTTCAAATCAATATGACGATCGCTGTACTAAATGTATAGTATGGTAGGCCTACTTATACCAGGTAAAATCCCCTATCATTCACATATGCCTATATATGACCAAATCAACATTTAGGCTATGTATGGTAGTGTCTTAGGAACCATGGTAACGTGTAGTTCTTCTGATGGTGACATCTTTTTTAATAATATGCCTTTATATATATTACACGTACAATATAAGTTCTACTTACCACAAAGATGCCAGCTTTTCCTCTTCGTGTACCAACAATAACAAATATTTCGCCGACTTTCAATATAATCGAAGAAAATTGAACTTACAAGTCCAACTAGCTGACCCGCCAAAATGATGAACCCCACTTGGAAATGTGTTAATTTGATGACAGCTACTAAGAATATCAATGCGAAATTTAGCCATAATGTCCTCCCAAAATCATTGAGAACATGACCTAGGGCAAATGCGATTCTTCTGCTGAGACATGGTAGTCTGTAGGAAGGAGTGTATAAATCCAAAGAATGATGATCATCCATTATTTGATATTTTAGTGCTTCTTTTATTGGACCTTTGTTGATGTATTAACTTGAAGAAGAAAAGAAACGAGGGTAAGAGAATGATTGAGATTCTGAAATCAAAACAAGAGAAAAAAGGGCATTAAAGGAAATAGTCAATGACAAGTAAATGAAATATCCTACGGCACCGTAGGCCTACTATACAGGCCTATAGATCAGTCTGACATGGGCCATGGCTAATTTCAAGGTATAATGCTTTTTAGTTTTAGTTTAAGTTTAATGGTCAGGATTTTACTGTAGGCTTACTGATGCCGTGATGACAGAGTTGCCTTCTGTAGGCTACGGTACATTAGATGGTACCGTACAAAACAATTACAGTAAATAATATGATAGTAAACAGGGCCCACCCGTACAGTCCGTATCTAGTCTTGATTAAAAAGTTTCCTGAAGAAAAATGTAGGCTAGTGACAGACGTGTACAGTGTAATTGTAAAGTGTAGGCCTACAATATCAGCAGATATAATTTGTATGGCCGAATGTATACTTCCTTACCTTCATGTGGCAATAATAGATAAACTCGCGAGGATCAAGGAAACGCAGTTGTGATATGCATAACTAGAAGAATGGACATAATGAAAAGAACGGTCGTCATCATATGACAGCCTCGGCCCCCCAATCATGTGACTGAAATGTAGCGATAACTTTTGTATTGTTTGGATTGGGCAAGTGGGCGATAATATGGTGTTGTTTACACCAGGGATATGTACAAGCAACAGGCACAGTTCAGTTTCGTTCAGTCAACTCAACTCCCGCACAACGATTTGAAGCTTAAGGCTAAAGAAATGGGATGGAAGGAGCCAGGAATAAAAGCAAACGAGTGTTCCCGCCTTACCAGCATAGACAAAAATCATCCTGGAGACAGGACAGAAGGGGGTATGTAGGTCTCATCCGCGTAGGACAGTTCCGCCTCCGCTGGCTTTCAGGCGGTCAGTGAGGGGGGCGGGCGGCTGCTCGGCTCGTTGCGTTGGGCGTGCGCGTGTTGGGAACGGCCGGCGCGGAGAGAAACCGTGGGTATGCAGGGGCGAAGCTGGGAGAGGGAGAGCGTAGACGGAGGAGTAGGCCTATATTAAGAAAAGCCCCCCCCCCCCCCCCCCCCCCGCCCCACTCAGTGGTGATATGGACCGCACCCGCGTTCCCGATTTCTCCGGAAAAGGGGTACTTTTGGAGCAGCTGTCTCCGGCCAGAGAATCTTGAAAAAAGGGGTGTATTTTAGTGGTGGACCCGGAGAAAAACAGAAAAAAGGGGGACACGGGATGGCCCAGAGAAAAGGGAGAAAAAGGGATGTTTAAAGCCAGTCTAAAACTCAAGTCATGCATGCGTCTAAGGGACCCCAGGAAGAACTCATTGTGAACTCAATGCGACTGATACTTTGAGAGGGACCGCTCCCTTTTCGATAATTCATTATATTGATGTATATGTTTATTGAATACAAATTGTTTTATATATATATTATACCGTATTAGACCTTGCATAATCTATAACTGAGGTTCGAAATAATGTCCCCCTCCCTTGTCAACTCTCTTAAAAAGCTAATATAGGCCTACATTGAGGGAATATAATTCAGTTATTTGTTGTTAATCGAAATTCATGTAATAACCTAGAAATAGTCTCACATTCACAATTATTCCAGTTATACTCTAAAGAGCTACTGTAAATAATGTCATTCTAATACATCCGGAGATAAGTGGCATGTTTTGGGGAGTTCAGATATTTCTACTCTTTCCGGAGATAAGGGGTAGAAAAACGGGAAAAAGCCATCCAAACCCTTGAAAAGGGGGGTCTAAAATTGATGCTATTTCCGGAGATAAGGGGGTGCTTTTGAAATTAGGGAACGAGCATATGTGTCTATCTAATATACTGAGTTGGGGGGGGGGGGGCGGGAAGAAAAGCTGGCAAAGATTATTACCGGTATTCTAGTTAAATATTCAGAAAACAAGAAAGAATCTAAGGCATTATCTACTTTTAGAGCCTCAGAGTGCCTGCCTAGGGAGGATGAAGTGGGTATAAAAGTTAAATTATCTCCGAAACTTACCTACATAGTCTATTTTAGTTTAATTTTTGATTGGCACTGCTTGACAACCAAATTAAGAAATTCGGGACAACTGTGTGCTACCACCGGTTGTTGACAGTTGCAGCACGTGAGAGTGGATCGGTAGGCCTGATTCTATTTCTGTCTATTCTTTCTTGGAAAAAAGGGGAGGGAGAAGGGGTTTCTTAATTATTCAAATTTCTTATTCTATACAGGTATACTTTATGTAACTTCGTGTGGAAGAAAGATTGAACCTTCGAAATCGAAGGGGTATTATTATTAAAGTCAAGATTGGGACGATGTGTGTTCCCTGATTGCGCTACCACAACTGAATCTGCGCGGATTCAGCTCGAACATTCCACCTGTCCTCCCCTGGCAACAACCAGGGTAACGTGCGGCAACATTAGCAACAGTATCCATGTACTTGCTACCCTCCAATCTATGTGTTTATTTTTGTCTCTAGGACCAGTAATTTCAACACAAGAGGGACAAAGATTAAAATAAAGTCTTAAATTATGGAATTTACCCATTTGCTTTATTATTCTCTGTAGTTTGGCTAATGTCATTGTGGTTTCGGCCCTACAGGGCCTCATCAGGCGCTAGCCTGGTCACTTTGGTCACATACAAAAAAGCTCCATGGAGCCAGGCAGCTAAACAAAACCGAGATTGCCACGAGAGCCGATGGATCTCTCGCCTTAAAACCCTAGTTCCACGCGGTCTAAATATATTGGACTAAAACATCCGCCTGGGGATATTGAGAAACCACACGTTTATAATATTATTAAAGTCAATATACCAAGATCAGTGCGAATGAGAGGTAGTGGATTTTATAGAGGAAAAGTTTTGTGGAATAATCCGCCACTTGACTTAAGGTGACTCAGTAGTGATTTTGATTATTGATGAATTTTTCTAAAATTTTTACCAATGATAGTTGACATGAAATAATCATTATTGAGAGAAAAAAAAACATAGGTCACCAGGCTAGTTTTCATGCTATGGCAGTATGGAGATAGAAATAATGAATCATATTTGAGTAATTTTACTACATTTGAGTGATTTATTAACATAATTCGTTTGAAATGGTTCTGACATGAATTCAGACATCAAATTTCACCCAGACATTCAACATATATATACTTATCATTAGATAATGTTTTTTTCCTCAGATCCCGAGTTAGCCCCCTGGAAGCCCCCTAGTGGCAGTATGGGGCACTAGCAAAATTGACTTTGGCTGATGACAATCAGCGTTTTAAAAAAAAACTGTTTGATGAATATTTTTTAAATTTAATATGAATGTAGATACCGTATTTATCAACTCATACACAAAAAATCAGGATGGCTTTCCAGGCTAAATTTTTCTATATTACGACTTATTTATGAGAAAAATTGGGAAAAAAATTAAATTCCTGATTAATATTTGATTTGAACAAAAATGGCTTCATAAATCTTGATGAAATTCTATATGGATACAGCTATCATAGTTACTAACTCGCACACCAAAAATCAGCATGAATTTCCAAGCTGATTTTTTTTGTGTTACAACTTAATTATGAGAAAATTGGCTAAAAATGAGAAAATTCTTAATAAATATTTGATTTATACACATATGGCTCCATAAATTTTAATGAAATTTAATATGGATGTATAGGGATCGTAGATACTAACTCCCACACCAAAAATCAGCATACATTTTCTATCTGAAATGTTTATATCAAGACTTAACATACATACTTCGTCTGCATAATGCTGATATTCCCTGCTATATGTGTTGAATACACATATATCAGTACTGAGCTATACCGAAGTAGTGTGTTTATCTATGGGCGCCGCCATATTGTGCGCGAAAACGATGCGCAGTGGACTTGGGGGACAAGATTTCACCTTTAAACAATGGCTATGCATAGCTAAGGTGTCGGCGGACTTACATTATCATGCTCTTATTGTTTTATACTGCTGCAACCTATAGTTTCCATCCTTGTAAGAGGTTCGGCAATATATATAAGAGCCTACCCTGGCGATTTGGCCTTAAAAATAGCAGAGGGCAACCTTTTTTAGCTGTAAAAAGTAACTCAATCCATAAGTCATAGGAGGCCTACGGTCCCCAGGGGGATTGCGCGACTGGTAGGTGTGAGGCTATATGATGTGTGAATGCACTTAATTAATGAACCACACTACTGGGCTCGCTCTAGGATTGTTTTCACCTTTAGCCACTGTGAGTGCGAAATTAACTTTTTTCTCCACCCACCAGCTTGGCGGGTAAATGCAGATATTTACCCGCCCACACATAAATTTACCCGCCCACAAATTACACTTTAATGACAGAGGTCAGAGGTGATTTCAATCACACAAGTAAATATATGAGTAATTCTCCCAAGCGGGCAGCATTTGATTTCAGCGGACCTTTTATTTTTTTTAGAAAAAGTAAAATTCGTTGAATCTCTACAATCTTTAGTATACATATAGGTGGGAATATCAGCATAATGCAGGTAAAGTTTGGGACGGCTGGGGCAAATATTTCGATTCCTACACCTATGCTTCAGATACTCATATTTTTCCTATTATTTTGTCTTATTAAACTTGATCGGCGAAGATTTTGGCATAAGAACGTTGAAAGTGGGGTTCCCACAGGCTAATCTTTGTTAAAAAAAAATTCAAATAAAATGGTTATAATCATGTGCGAGCATCATCCAAAATACAGGTTGTAGATGCCCTAGGCTAGATAGAATTTCCCCTCTGTGACAACGTGGACCATAGAGCTGGGAATACTGGCAACCCTAGGCTGGAAAGCCAAATGACGCCCTATTGGGAGAATTACTCATATGTAGTTTTACAGAAACGCTTCCATTTGGCATGTTATTTTTGCCTCCATCTCTCTATCATCATGTTCATCATCACTATAATCTGAAGCTCATTTTCATTCACCCGCCAAGGAGGGCGGGAAACTTGGTGGTTTTACCCGCTAATTTCGCACTCTGAATTAACTAATACTATATTAAAGGTTCAAAATCGAAAACCTTGAATTTAACAAATAATTTCTAGTCACATGAATATTTAAAGCATTGCAGAACAAAAGCTGAGCAATTGATTAGAATATAACATATAAATATGTTCTTTGAAATATAACTTGAAACCACGCCCCCGCCCTGGCTAAAAGACAAATATTAACAGGGTATAATGTAAGTTGAAGTTAATAATAATTAAGTTTATAGCTGTGTTTATATGCCTGAAAGATTTCGTTTATGTAAAACAAATATTTCATGTACTTTTTAGTCTTTTCTTCATAAGTAACTCTCAAAGTCACACTCCCGCAATGCTATAACACTGATGTGTGTATTGACTCATGTCCCCCAATGGCCGCGGGATGGCCGCACACCGTAGTTCGTTTAGCGCCGATGGCGCCGCCACCAGTAACACAGGACTCCCCTATATGCATTGAATACACACGATCAGTACTGAGTCACCTTAAGATTGAAACAAGATTTGGACACTTTTATTGGGTTGCCCGGGGGTGGGAGAAATACCAAGAAGAAAGGGAGAGGGAAAAGCTAGGTTAAAGACATATTCAGTTTCGTTCCGTCCTGGTGCATTGTACTTAGCTGTACTTCACACGGTCCAGAATAATAGAACCCTTGGGCAAATGCATTATCAAAGTATTGGAGCATGAGGGATTATTCCATCAGGCACACATCTGGTTCAATTATTACCGGGGATTCGGGAATAATGATTCATAGGTTTCAAAATCATCGGTTTTCGACGCGAACTTCAGACTGATGTCATTATGTATTTTACTTCCAGATGACAGAATTCGATAACAATTCTTCCGTAAACTTTTGACTGCAGCCGTTCATTTTCGTGACACTACAAAAGACAAATTAAGCTCGTGATATGATGGAATATGTCCAACGTCTACCCGCTGACTCAAATAAACTTTGGGTAACCCGTCCATTAATGGTTAACTACACCTTTCAGATCACCCTACCTAATGCCGCGACCAACACACATATGAACGGTGCCCTGGATAACACCCAAACTAATCGTCCAGATCATAATATATGAAGGTGGTTCCTTTGTCTTTTTTGTTATGGAGAAGTCGTAGTCACTGGGGACGGAAGGGGGGGGGCATATTTTCAGGCCTTGGTTAGTTTTGAGTATCACACATTCATATAGGAAAGAGAAGAGAGAAAAAGTTAATGGGCGAGGTGATTAGGATGCGGGGTAGTTTTTATGAAAAAGATCCTTTAATAAAAGTAGGTATTTGATCCTTGCAGATCTTTATATGCAAGATTAAGTAAGTGATTGACTAAGTAAGTGACTATTCTTTCATGTAAGAAGTTAAGACTGGTGTTTCGAAGATCATTATGGATACAAATAAAAAAATTACATACAGGCATCTCCTTACATTCCCAGATGAACTCCAAGCATAAATCTAGTTTAACGTGGTTCCGTGCAGTAAAATGACACAGTACCTTCACAAACACATGATCATAAACGGTATCAAATGTTTTTGCGCAACATTATTTTATTTAATCTGGCGAACTAGTTCAAGAAGGATATGACTGGTTAATAAAAAACAACGAGAAATCAATATTGAATTAATTATGATGCGCTAGATAATTTTTTAAGGAAAGCACTAATATTTTAGTCATTATTACTGCCAACATACTCATGCACGGATAAAATCAACATATTATGATCTATCCAATTATTAAAAGAGTTGTTATAGAACTAAGTTTGTAATAAACATGTAGTATAAACCAATTTTCTGAATTAATCTGATCGACAAACATCCGCTCCTATATATTTTAAACTCGTGAAGATAATCCATCCCAGCAGTCATATCGCTTTATAAATATTTTTTTTAAATCACGAAAGAACACTTATTTAGTTTTCAATAATACAGTATATATCTCAGCTATTTTATTGGCTAAATTCATAACATGAGTTTCGCAGAACTTTTGTTCTGCTTTTTCTTCTTTTTGTCATTCCCCGATTTTGCTTCTTTTATTCTAGAAGACACTTGGTCCTGAAGTTTGCTGAAGAATTTACTCGAAGATGTGAGGTCACTCTTTTGTCTTGTGTCGCCTCCCTGTAAAAGTTTAATACGTGTCAATACTATATACCTCCCTTTGAAGGGTAAATATGTAATACTACAGATAGCATAACGATTCACACTGTCGATGTTCAATTAACTATTAGCTGGCATTGTAACGTTAAAACCAGTAAATTACATGTATGCTTTATGGATATGGAGAGGATTCGGGGAGGTGGGAGTAATGTTGTAGTTAAGACAAGAACAACAAACGTATGTAGCGCCACTAACCTTGACAATAGTAACGTTAGACCTGATTCCCTTGCTTTGCTTCGCTAAATCTTCCATGGCGTTTTGTTTGGCATATTTATTACCGAGACCAGGATTCAATTTTTCAACCAATTTCCGCTGCTTCTCTTTGTCCGCCTTACGTTTCCTCTGTGCTTGCTTCTTCAAACGTCTCTCCGATTTTTTGTCTTCTTTTGTCTTTTCCGTATCACCCTTAAGTTCACGCTGTTGCTTATCCTGTGGTAGTAACAAGGAATAAATGAGCGAAATTTATAACTACCATTAAGTTGCACTGTGCTCTTCAACAGCAGCAATTAATCAGTGTGTTGAATGTTCCAGAATACTGAATTACGTCTACGACTTTGTCCCCGTTTATTCAACAAGATGGAATAGTTATGACAGGTTTGCTATCTTAGCAGAAAACACTTGGGTCTAAAAGCAGTAACTATCAAGAGAGTCTGGTTGATATTACCTGGATTTCCTCCGGTGCTAACATGGCAGCTTCACTCATCGTAACAGGTGCAACTTCCTCAACAGTGACAGACGGTAAATTCGATATCACTTTAACTTCGCCAGCATCCTGAAACACCAACGATACACAAATGGCGAAATATTTAGCAACGGCTTGTGATTTTCAGGCCATTATGTCTGAAAAATGCGGGCTAGCAAACAATCGCTCCCCTCAAACTGACTGTGCAAGCGATTACTAGATGAAGTATTTAAGACCTCATTATATATACGGTATAATCACTAAAAATCCCTAAAGCATCAAAATTGTGTAATTACTCCACATGGTTAATTATATTCTAGGCCGTCACGAACGGTGAAATTATCATTTGACGTAAAAATGACTTCAGAAACGTTATGTTGAAAATGTCTGAAATTAAGTCTGACTGTCCTTATGTTTTCCCTCCACATTCGACGCTGACGAATGTCAGAGGTTTTTGCAAATCTTTATTTTTTTAATGTGAATTTCAATGGAGGCCGGAAAAATGTTTTTAGCCCAAATAAAAATATATTTCAATGCATTGCCGACTTAATTAGTGAGAGAATTTGAGTGCAATATCTGTAAGCCAATAGACTAGATGCTTGTATGAATTTACGATGTATGGACCGTTATCAACTTATGCCGTTCAGTAATTAGTGTTAAGCTGCCTCTACACCACTCCCGATTGTGCATCGCCGACAGTTGGCGATACTTACCGATGCTTTTGTCGGCCAACTCTCGAGGGTGGTGTAGAGGCTTTCCCGAGGGCCTCCCGACACTTGAAGCTATCGGCAGCTGTCGGCGACAGTCGCCGATCACTTCTGACTTGTTTGAAATATTGTGTGCGTCGCCGACAGTCGGCCGACGAACATCGCCAGTGCAGAGGTGTTCCCGACAGGTCCCGACGTGCGAAGTCGTATCGGGGAAATCTGTACTATCGGGAACAAAATGGCAATCGCAAGTATCGCCAGTATCGGGAGAGGGTATCTGGACTGGTGTAGAGACAGCTTTAGACATATACCCAAAGATATATATACGCTCAACAGTGAACTTGCAATATGGCCAGACTACCCTATAGACATACAGGCATCGGTACTGATGACCAATTATCTGTACGTATAGGCCCAAACATGGGAAATATACTTTTCATGTATACCTCCACATAAAAAGTAACAAGAAAGGAATGACGATGAGGTAGTGTTTGAATAAACCAACACAAGCGTTAGCTAATAGGTGGTGACGAGGGATGTTTTCAATTTAGGCCAAAAAGGAAATAAAAACTAATTTAGTAAACGTGTGGTTTCTCAGTATCCCCTGGCGGATGTCTAATCCAATATATTTAGACCGCGTGGAACTAGGGTTTTAAGGCGAGAGATCCACAATCTCGGTTTTGTTTTGCTGCCTGGCTCCATGGGGGAGCTTTTTCTAAGTGCAAGATCAAGATGTTGATGTTATCCCATTTTTGGATTATTTCACTGGCAAATATTGCCCTCGCATCAACACAGAGGGGAGAATATGGTGTAGAGAGATAAACCAGTACATACCCTGCCACGTTTATGTAAACTGCCAGAGTACAAACCTGATTTATCTCATCACTTGCCAAACCTGTCAAATCCAATATGTGGGCCAAACCAAGAACACTATTGTCACTCGGTTTGGAGCACATAAGGATGCCATTAAAAACAATCACGACACCACGGTGGCCAGACATCTACACTCTGACCACCCCGAAATAATCCAAAAATGGGATAATTTTATAACATCCAAATCAGGATGTTTTACACAATTAAAACCATCACATTCTAGTATTTAGTTTATTCTACCTCTTTCAAACCAATATGACATATGTACACGTAATTATAACTTCAGAATGTTGGTTATGTCAGCCGCAATCTCCGTTCCGGAAAGAAAGAAACCTTCCACTTTTTACATGCAACCAACGGAGCCCGGACACTAGCGCCCCGAAATCAGATGGTAGGGCGCACACTACTAGTAGCTCCCGCTGCTTGGGTATTACGGTCCATAGGCCCAAGTGTCCGGGGCTCTAATGTCGCGGACCCACATAATGGCGACCTTGACCTTGACCATGACCGATTCGGCCGTGTTAGTGTCTAGCGACTTAATAAAGAAATAAATAAAAAATCTGAATCGGTAGAAATGATTCTAATATTGTTTTCCCCCCATAGCAAAGTTTTTGATCTATGTGAATCAATGAATGGCGATTTCAGAACCATACATGTTTACGCTTGAGCGAGCCGGAAAAGATGTGGAGACTTTCGGCATAGCCACTCTGTGCACGGTGCACTTGGCGTTGTATTGTGTACTGTAGTCTATTTAGCGCACTCCTCCTTCTATTCGAAAGAGAGTACAACATGCTTCCGGGTTTTAGTTCCTTTATATTATGCCAGTCGCCGCCAGCAAAACTGAAGCAACCCACAGAGCAGCAGTTTTACAGAGCCTGGCCTCTTTCGCCCGGTTGCCGCTGGGCGGCAGCCGTTGTATCACTCCGGCATTTTGGGTCTGAAAATATCGGTCTCCGGCCTCCGGCATTAGCCTAAAAAAATCCCACATTTCTCCGGCATTTGGGGCTGGAGGAATATCGAACAAATAATTATGAACATAATTGCATAGAATACACTAGTTTGAATAGTAGAAGGAAATAACAACTGGCCGAATATTGCATTGTCGTCGATATCTTCTTTAATAATTCATGCAAACTCATGATCTTGGTGCCATTTGATTTCTCTCATCCTGCTCATTCATTCCATATGTACTTTTTTATACATTGATTAATATTTACACCTTAAAAATGTCAAAAATCGACGTTTTTCCAATAAAAAAACTATTAACCATATCAAACATGTAAACATTTTGTTCCATCAACCTACATTTTACTGTTGTTTTAAATGGATATCCAACAAATAGATATTTATATATTATACATTAGATCGATTCCATTTGGGTAAAAATATATTTTTGGATTATTTTGTAGTAAAGAGATAAATCTCACGTATAAGGTCCCTATTTCAAAGTAGCATATTAGCCCTTTTTACTATCAACCTATGTTGTATTGTTGTGTTGAATGAATTCTAAACTTTGGACGCATATATATATCATATTAGATCGATTTCACTTGAAAAAAAAAACCAATAATCTGACCTTGTACGTAAGAAATTATCACTTTTATACAAAATTTTTTTGAAGTGAAATCGATTAAATATATAATATGTATGTGGCCAAAGCTAACACTTTATTCAAAACAACCATATAACATAGTCTGATAGTGAAAAATACCTAATAAGCCATTTCGAAATAGGGACCTTGTACGTGAGATTTATCACTGTTCTAACAAAATAAACCAAAATTATATTTTTACCCAAGTGGAATTGATCTAATATATGACATAAAGTTGTCTATGTATCAGAAATTTTATACATTTAAAACAACAGTAAAAATTTAATGAAGTTTGATGGAATAAAATGGCCTTATTATGCTATCAGCCAGTAGGGACCTTGCACATGAGAATTATGATTTTTCTACAAAATTGACCAAAAATATAATTTTCCAAAGGTGGAATCGATCTCATATATAATGTTTATGTGTCCAAACTTAGAATTCATTCAAAACAACTATACTGTGTAATTTGATAATGGAGAAAGGACTAATATTCTATTTTGAAATAGGGACCTTGCACATGAGATTTTTCATTTTTATTTACAAAATAGACCAAAATTATAACTTTCCCCAAGTGGAATCGGTCTTATTCATATTGTATGTGTGCCTATGTGCTAGAAATCCATTTAAAATAGCATATATATTCTATTATTGGTCAATTTTGTATAAAAGTGATAATTCTCACGTGCAAGGTCCCTTCTGAAAAGTAGCATAATAAGGCTTTTTTGTTCTATCAACATGTAATTGTTGTTTTAAGTCGGTTTTAGCCTTTAGACATGTGTATGTTTCATTTTATATCGTTTTCACGCAGGTGAATAATTTATTTTGGGTTCATTTTGGTGCATTTTGTAGAAAAGTAATATTTCTTATATATTCTGTATTCCTGGTATTTTCCAAAACCTTGTAAAAAAAATAGTAGTCGCATATTTCCTCACTTTTTTTGCTTGATTGACATAAGATGATGAAAGATTATGTACTATGAAGAGTTGCAGTTTGCCCCTAACCACAAGGTGTTCTTATCCCAATCATTAGAGTGACACTGTCAATAAAATTTGGAACTTGGGAGAGAAAATTGGCTTCTACTTATTTGTCCCTGACAGCCCTAAAATGCCCCAGATACTCTAAAACAGCAGTCATTTTTACAAAATTTTCATGGGGGGGGGGGGGGGGGAAATGGGGGGCATGCCCTCAGACCCCCCTAGCTTGCGTGCGTGCCTTCGGCACACTCGCAGGCCATGTCACAAAAACCTCAGGCATTGGGCACATCCAAAAGTTGGCAGCCCTGCTTGCACTACGAATGCCGTGTTCTGGCCGTATTAGTGTGTCTAGGGAATTAGAAAAGGAAGAAATAAAAATAGCGAAGTTTTAGTCTATGGAAATCAATGAATGGCGATTTCAGAAGCCATACGAGCAAGGCAGACCAGGAGGTGTGGAGACTTTACTTCTATAACGGGCCCGTATGACTCCGAACTTCTATAACGGGCCCGTATGACACGCCTCCCTTTATATAATGGCCCAGCATGGGGTGAAACTGGCCGGTTACAACTATCCAGCAAACCATAGAATCCAAAGATCGGCGACTAACGCTTAATAAATACAATTAAAGTGGCAAATATACTTACAGGTTTTGGTGTATAGTGGAAATTTGACATGGCATCCAATTTAATGAAAAGGGACGTCATCATTTTTTTTATCTCAACATGTTTTGGGTCTTCCTTTTCTTCTTTTTCAGTCTGAAAATTCAGTTCAGGTTAGCCATAATATCGAATACAGCATTAGTTTTAAATGTGTTAGTTGATATACAGTATTTCAAACCAGAGAGACTATTTTTGTCCCAGCTAGGCCTCAAACAAATTAGTTTTAAAAATATGTTGTATAATATTTGTAATACATGGAATGAGTTGCCAAAAGAAGTTCGCATTACTGAAAATTTTAACGAATTTGAATCACTGGACAAGAGGAGCTAGGCTATGCTTGGCATGATAGAGAATGTAAATAATATAAAGTATCTGAACGTGTAGGTTGAACTCGGGCAACAGTGGAAGATCACTCTTAGATGAACTGGGGTTTTGCATTAAATTAAAATTTGGAAAGATATTTTGTAACTGATAAAACCGTACTTGAATAAAAATTTGTACAACAAAAATAAACTAAGTCGAACATACACCTACCTCTGCTTGTTTTAAGTATTCTTCTTCATACATTTCACTGAGTGTCTTTTTACTCTTTTCCATATCAAGAACAGCTTTCTTTTTATAGTCTGAAGGAGCATCGGAGGGTTTGATTTTACGTTCAACATCGTCCCACGACTGTAAATGAAATAAGTGTGTTACATAAGCATGAAGATCAGTTATATAATGCGTATATATGGAATAATCCAATGTGCACATTTAACACAGCACTTACAACATATACTTTTTGTAATTAAAGTTCAAATATATAACTTACTTGGTCTTTTATTCTCTGTTTGATGATATCTTCGAGGGACTTGGTTGTTTCTTCAGTTATTTCGGGAGCTATATGAAATCAGATATAGGCAGTGAAATAACAATACACAATTACTTGACCGAAAACTTAAAACAGAAATATAAATTCCATAAAGCAGAGGATGGATCATATATTCTGAGTAAAATATTTACATACTTTGTTAACAGAACATATACAACGATAAAACAATAAATCAGTTGTCCATGTTGGAACACCGGGATACGAAAGTCCATATAAGGTTTACACACCAGCTCTGGTCTGCTGCTCAAAATCTAAATCCTCTTGAAGTAAGGAATTCTCAGGACGAGCTGCTCCACCCACTTCTCCACCCAATTGCCACGCCTTTTCACCCAGGTTTTCACTTTCCAGTGCTTTTATCCTTTTGGCCAACTGCAATAAATATTAATAAAAAAAAGGTGAATATTTGTATGTATGTAATAACTTTATTTCTGATCTTACATTTACATATGTAATAAATGCATCGTCAAGAAAAAGGGATAAATTTTCCTTCAAACACTTTCTGTGCAAGCACAGGTTTTCCCAGTCTCCCTGAAAACTAGAGAGATGTTTTAAACATTTTGTTACTGAAACCTTTTCTTTGTTTGTTTCTTTGTTTCTGCTCCTAACTCGTACAAGTGAGTGAGGGAATTTTACTTTTACATTACACACTTTTACTGTAAAAATAGGAATAGTACAACTATCCCTAATAGAGATAGAAAAATACATGGCGCTACCATTTAAAATTCAACATTTATACAATTACAATCATCAGTTTTATGCATCATTTAAGATTAATCAGCATTTTACTTATTTCGACTACTTACTTACTTACTTACATACAGATTTACATACTGTCTTAAGATTTCTTTCAACAAAATTATCATAAATATATACGAAAGTGTGACTCTAAGATAACATTTACTACTAGTACCTTACTGTATACTTTTTGCAATAAACGTTTTAAAAGCTTCTTTTGAAGGACAAGTCTTCCCTTGTTTTGGTAGTTTGTTCCATAGAACAGGTAATTTATAATACAGTGATTTCTTTACCACCTCTGAGTGAGGTAGAGGCACCTTCATTATTTTACCATTATTATGTGATCTGAGATTCAGATTCCTGCTATCCGTGTACACATCATCTTGGCTTAAATCATAAGCCATTTCTAACATATGGTGTTTTCTTCTAATATCTAGTAATTCAATATTATGCTCTTTTTGTAAGTCAATGGCATTTGTCCTCCTATCAAGCCCAAAAGCAACTCTTATGAAAGAATTCTGAAAAACTTGTAATCTTCCTAAAAGATCCTGAGGTGCAACATTATATATATATTCACTGTAATCAAATAGGGGTCTCACTGCTACTTTATAAATAGTTAAGGTGCTTTGTGAAGTCAGGTCTCTATGGATTCTTCTAATAGCCTTTAATCGTTTAGAAGCTTGTGAGATTTAGATATTTATAAGTGCACTCTTACTTGGTCACCAGAATGCAGTTATGATCCACCAAATGGTATGGGCAGACTGATAACTATAACCTTAGCAAAGATTAATTCAGGATAAATTCTTACCCTCTCCTGGCGTTCCTCAAATGCTGAACGAAGTCCTTTATTATCATCATCACCTTCGTCGTCATCTGCAAATAGGTCCTTTTTCCTTGAGCCTTTAGATTCTTCCCCAACCTCACTCAACTCATTTTGGTCATCCGACTTCTCACTGAAATCATCTTCTGAGTTTGCATCATGCGGCACACCATCAGGGGGATCAAAGAAATCTTTGTATCGAAGATCCCGTGAAGACTTGGCCTTTAAAGATCAAGTGTAATGGGAATAAATCAAATTGGAACAATGGCTGATGTACACTTGGGGTTGTGGTATTAATAGCACTTGGGGTTTAAAATTGTAAAAAAAATCCAGTAATACCGATTTTTACAGCTTTCTGATGAGTGAGCAAATACATGTTAAATTACATACACATTCACTATTTTCTGTAGTACTAGCAAAGTACCTGTCCTCTGGACGGTCCCCCTGACAGCCCCCTCTCTCCACTCTCTTTTCCCTCCCCCTCTTCTGTCTCTCATACCTGTTTTTCTCTCCCAACCCCATCTCTGATTCCCCCCTCTCCCTCATGCTCTCCCTCCTCGCTTTTTCTCCCTCCCCTCTTTTCCCTCCCCCTCCCCTATTCCCTTTTCTTCACTCTCCCCCTCCTACACCCTTTCCCCACCCCCAACCACTCCAATACCCCCCCACCCGCTCCCTCCCCTCTTTTTCAATCTTCCACTCATCTGCATGTTGTTGGGTCCCCCTGGAAGTGACGTAGTAGCTTGTGGGAAAAGACGTAGTATCTCGCAGGGGCTTTCCCAGGCTATAAATAGAGTGTGGAGATCCCAATTTGAAAAAGGCTTCAAAATGACATTTTCACCCGAGATACCTTCACAAACCACATATAATGTCTTCCAGACAGGGTCGACGGACCTGAACAGACCAAAAAAATAGATGGGGAGATCACAGATAATGAGATTCCCAGAACATGCCTGACAAAAAAACCCTTCTTGAGCTTTATGTATTAGATAATACCCAGTACCCTTTTTTTGTTGCTGTGTGCGTGCATGTGTCTGTGGTGGTAGTGTGTGTGTGTGTGGGGGG
Source organism: Sthenelais limicola (assembly GCA_942159475.1). Taxonomy (NCBI): domain Eukaryota; kingdom Metazoa; phylum Annelida; class Polychaeta; order Phyllodocida; family Sigalionidae; genus Sthenelais; species Sthenelais limicola. The sequence continues at coordinate 104,667,504 of OW804096.1, read as the reverse complement.
GGGGGGGGGCGGCAGTACTATTGAACAATAACTAGTATAAGCTGTGATGGAGTGAGTGAGTGAGATTGGTTGCTTTACGCCCTCATCAACACATTTAAGAGTGTTTTATCAAGGGCGGGAGAGCTGAGTGGGAGGCAGTTTATGATCATACCCAGGAAAAAGAGATAGATAAGAAGGGAGAGAGAGATGGAATTCAAGCCCAGTTTTCATTAATCAGTACCCCGGAACCGCACTTTCATACATGTATAGTCTACAGATAATTAAAATTATACTACAGGCAAAAAAGCTCATTGAATAAAATGCTAGGTACCTCCTCATCAGATGGTATATCCGCAAAAAAGTCGATGTTTTCCTCATCCTCATTCTCATCCTCACTCTCTGATTCCTCTGATTCTCCGCCCTTCTCTTCTTTCCTTCTTCGTTTTTCTTCTCTAGCATCTTCACGGTCAAGGAAAGTTTCTAGATCAGCTATGTTGAAAAATGTATCATCCACTACTGTCTTCCTCTTGCGTTCACGCTTGGAATTGTCCAAAGTGGCCTGCCCTTTTGTTTTCTCGATATTCGGCTTGTGAGTATCTCCGTCGTCGTCCATTAAGTCAACATTAAATAGTGCCTCATCATCGTCTCCAGAATCTTCATTTTGATCTCCTCCGTCCAACATAGTTGCCCGATCTAACATTTTCTTTAGCTCTTTTTCTTCTTCACTTTCATTGTCACTATCGGGTTCTTCAAGATTACGATCTAAATTAAGAGGTTCATCTTCATCATCTGAGGCCTCCAATTCATCATCTCTATCTTCTTCATCCAGCTGATCAGAAAACTCTTCTTGCTCATTAGTTTCTTGAGGGACACCATTATCCGTGGTATTGTAAAAACTAGGCTCAACTGTTTTCAAAACACTGACATCCTTTAACACTAAATCGATCGCAGGGTTATTTTGAAGTTCTATTTCTTGCCATATTTGCTCATCATCAAATTCTTCTATGAATAATTCAGGAAGGATTTCTTCGCTAGATAATGTGCCAGTTGATCTTAATACATCATACGTGTCTTTTGCCCATTCCTGTAATCTATTTGCTACGTCATTGTTTGCACTGAAGATAAAAGAGAAAAAAACATGAACAATTGTTTTTTAAAAATTAAAATGTGAGATAATAGAAAGGCATATTATTAATAATTATATGACAATAATATTATATTAACAATATCTTATACATTTAAAGTTTGTCAATTATGACGATACCCATGTATGGTACAGTGTATTATTATATATGTTTTACCGTTCGTTGCCTTTTTTATTTCCGAGAATTCGAAATAAGGGTATGATGCAGAAAGTTCTCAATCATTGATAAGGATCTGGCTAAAATGCCAACTTTCTGCCATCAAATATGATCACAGATCTTCCTAATGCATGTATAATGTTTTATTTCCGGAAGCGTACACTTTCAATAACATATTAATTGTTTACACCGAAAAAGGGGTGCCTCTCATCTATCCTCTCCTCAATGAAACCATAGATCTTCCAGAGGGCCCCCTTTGAAAAAATGGAGTTACGTTATTAAACAGGTACAGTAGTAATAATCTGTGTGAATCAGTGTGCAACATAGTGAATTTGGAGATGAGAGACCGTCGGTCTCTGCCAAATTGTAACAGTTGAGACCGGAAAGATTTTACAGAGACCAAACAAAAGTCTGGGTCATAGACAGGGTTCCCATGGTCCAGAGCACTTTGAACATTTTATCACTTGGATATTTCATTGGAGACCGTCGGGCCCTGACAAATATCAATCTCAGAGACCGACAAACATTCTGTGGGGACCTGGGCATCTGTCTGACTCTCTGGGTTATGTTGCACACTGGTGAATCTGTGTCCGACTGTGAAGTCAGAGATAATCTATTGTGCTCCGCCCAGTCTCACTCCAAATGGGACTGTACTAGAGTGAGCCTTCTACACCAATACCTGTCCCCCTCCCCCTGCCCTCTCTATAGTTCCATTAGTCAGTCAGTGACTTTCACCATCCCATAAAAAAGAAATAAATAAACAAAACACTAAGTGATATGTCAAGTTATAAGTCCACAGTAAGCCCATCAGGAAGAGAAAGAATATGCATCAGTTAAGTACAAATATATTTATCTTAAGAGTATATTATGATGGTTTATATATAAGAATGGTTTATTCAGGGCAGGGAATACCTTTTCGGGAACCAGGATTGGAGTGTATTTTAGGTCTGGATTCTGGATTCTGGATTTAAAAAGGGCTAAGGGATTCGGGAAATGGATTCAGAGCCGGATTTAATTTTCCCAGGTAGGGATTGAAAATAGAAAAATGGGATTGCAAATTGAAAACTTGCAGGATTCAGGAAATGGGGCTTATAAAAATTGGGAAATGGGATTCATTAAACCGATATACAAAAATCCACTTGTGATTCATCCCTTTATTATGCTTTAATTTAAGTTCAAGTTTAATGTTTGTTTTGTGCAGATCTAAAACAATTTCAGTCATAGTACATCACAGTAACTATCACTTAACATCCGACACAAGTAACTCAATTCGAGAAACTTTTCCTTTGGAAACGGAAATTAGTTACATTAAGTTCACACTAATTTGTTAAAATAACATTCAGGAAATAAAGAAGATTGAAGGGTTGAAGTCTTATGAAGTTTCTTGTTTCACTAAATTGAAGGCCTTTAGTTAAGCCAAGGCTTAAGGAGGCTGCCCACAATTTCGAAAAGTCATCAGATTTTCCCCAAAATTGCTCCAGTGATAGTTTCAAGTGTCCTAAATTTGAGAAAGCCATTTATTGACAGCCTTCCCAAATCTATTTCCCCACTGTGGGGTCGATCTCCTACAGGAATCTTTACTATACTAGACAGCTATGGGAAAGTGTCATAATTCTACATTTGTACATATTTCATCAGGAAAAAACCATTTCATTACATTTCTTTCAAATTCACATATCATATTCTCATAACAGTTTGGATTACAAAACAGTAAAATATATTGCACTTGATATTTTGGTAGACAACATTGCAAGTGTCACATCAAGGTTGAATCAGAGGTCGAGTTTGCCGTAAATGTGGCTGTTTACATCGTTGTTTGCTGTTGTCAGCTCTAAGTTATATAGGCTAGACATACAAAAATACTTTTCTGATCAATTCTACAACCTTTACATGTCTTTTACATGTTGAGTTGAACAGAAATTCCCATGTATTAGCCTGAAATACTGGGCCATAGGCAAATTGTCAACAAAAAAGTAGTGCGAGATTTAGCTTGGGAATTAAACCCAAGGTATGTCATAAAATCTGCCAGAAATGACAGACATCATTTATACTTAAAACAAACAACATAAACTTTTTCATATTTCATTTCTCAATATGATTCATGAAGAGTTGTCTGTTAATTAGTAGATTAGATGTGTCGCAAAAGAGAGAATATGACAACCGTATAACGGCAAATTCAGACCAACAAATCTTGCGCTATCCCCCAGCACAGAATTACTTTCAGAGCTCTTGTTTGAGAATAGAACAAATGCCGCTGGACAGGATAAATTTTATTTACAAGAATCTAATTCTTAATTACCATAAGAGGGCAGGTGATACTACTAAGAAAATATCACAATCCTACAGTTAAGTTTTCGCAAAACTCATTCTTTGAGAAGGGAATCCGGGTATTTGCAGGTGGCGCTACGATCGGCCGCAAGCACGCTCCAGCTGCGTTGGTGAATACAGCAGCCAAGCTGCATTGACTTCAATGTTAAAATGCATGTTTTCAACCCCTCTAAACCATACATAAACGGGTCAAAATGCTATGATCTTACATGGATATATAAACAGGGCTCGAAAAAACCTATGTTTACTTGCCCGGGGCAAGTAAAAAATGGCTCCGGGCAAGTAAATTTTAAAGTTACTTGCCCGAGCGGGCAAGTGAAAATCTCTACGGCGCCGATTTCAAACCCCTATTGTGATGTCTACTTACAATGAAATGCCCCTGTAAATGTACTTCGGGCAAGTAAAGATTCTGTTGGGCAAGTAAATCTTGGCTGCCACTTGCCTAGACAGAGTTTCCGTCCCCGTATCCTCCTGCACCCCGGAGCGGGGACGGACAGTTAACCCTCATAAAATCACGGGAATCTGACCACAGGGTCAACATGGCTACATGCATGCGGAGGCCGCCCGTGCCTCCATTCGGCATACAAAAACGTGGATTTAAAGGGCACGGCATGGACGGACATAGTAAATTAAGCGCATTTCACTTTTATTGATATTCATTAAAGACTTGGTGAAGGTGTGGGGGTGCACCGTTGTGCCCCCAAAAAGTCCGGGGTGATTTGGTCTTTAAATGATAGGCCTCGCTGGGAAGTCGAGGCCTAGTATAGGCTACCACTTGCCTAATGGGCAAGTGAAGTTGGTAGGTTTTTTTCGAGGCCTGTATAAAGTATAGGGCCTATTGTCCTTAGATTGCAGTCACTCGTTCCGTTTTGCCGACAATTGTGTATAATTTAAGAAATCAAGGGGGAAAGTTGGGAGATTTTGGTGTCCCCAATGGCTGGGGCCCACACCTTAGCAGTGGGGCCAAAGTAAACAATGGGTTAAATCTCTGGATTAATGTAGTTTTTAGGCAATAAATGTTGGTGATGCCCATGAATCATGATGAATATATTTTAATTTTTATGACATGGAATTAATATTATATATGATTAATAGTTCAAAATTGGGCAAAATCAGTTCGTTCCTGGACTTGTTGATACACTGTCACGTGACCAGATGAGCGGTGGCCGTCTCAAATACTGAATACTGGGCTACTGTTCGTACTAAAAACTGACTAATAAAAGTAATTATTTGAGTGATAAAAGCGTGACCGGGCCTGCTAAGCCCCGCCCACTGCGCGTGGCTTCGCCGGTGCTTGCTCGCAAGTTTTCTACTAAAGCGGGCTGCAGACCCTGATCGTTTTCAATGCCCACATGCTTATGAGCGATAATAGGTAGCCAATGAGCGATAATAGGTAGCCAAGGTTCCAACTACGGGAAACACAAGTCACAAACCTTGATAAATGATAAAATGTGACCCCTGAAAGAAAAAAGGAATTATTTCCTGATAAACTTCCGGGAATTACCTTAAAAATATTTCTGGCTTCAATGTTAACACCTTGAATTTGTCTAGAGTGTCGGACAGGACAGAAATGGCGTCGGCCATGTTGTCTTCAGTTTAGGCTTGTGCATTAAGTTTCGCATAAAAAAATGATTTTAAAAATGGTTTTAAGATTAGTTAAATAGTGACAAAAAAACTTTTCTTATTTAATCATTTCATGCATTGAAGTAGACACATAATAGTATTGGGCATCATGGTTTTGCTTCAATTGAAAGTTGGACTCCTGATCCCCGGGACGCGTGATCCCCGGGACCCGTGATCCCCGAGTCGGACGCGTGATCTCGAGCCTCGGACGCCTGAGTCCGAGCATCGGACGCGTGATCCCCGCGGGATCGGACGCCTGAGTCCCGGCATCGGACGCCTGAGTCCCGGGCTTTCTACCTGGGAATAACGTTTGCAAATTAGTCTAGATAAGTCTAGAAATGATTTCTGGTGGGATTCTATTCGCTTCCTAGAGAGGTCATTCGCTTCCTAGAGAGGTCGGGCCAGTATCCTCGGACCGCCGTATACTCGACCAGGGTCAGACCAGGGGCACTGTGACCACACTGAATGCCCGTGCCGCGCTGCACGTACATCAAATAACGGCCAATGCTATGTTCTATTGATAATCATTTTCATTTGTTTCTCGGAGTTTTGAACATAACAATCTTTCTAAGTTCTAGGACATGTATTGAATGACTTAGATAAAGCCTTAGTCAATGATATAGACTGCAAATCTAAGTAATTTCGTCACTATACCTGCCTAAAGAAAACTCACAGATGTCCGTGCTGCATTTGAATGCAACGTGTGTAGATGTCCGTGCAGGTTTTGGCCGATGTACGTGCAGCATACTGCTTTTCAAACAGGTTTGGAAAGATACACATTCAGTGGTGGTACCAGTGGGTACTGCTCCACCCCCTAGACCCCCTAAAATGGCCCCTGTTGCCCGCTTCTTTTATATAATATACATAAATGGTAGGCCTATAATAATATTCGATTTTTCAATGCTAAGGATAAGTGAGATGATCTACCAATTGTAATTTACCATCAGCAATAAAGAATTTTTTAATTGAATTGAATAATCCATGATTTCGTCATCTGGGGGCCCTTAAAGCATGATATCATTAAACATGAAATTAGACAATATTTACTAAAATTGGATATAAAATAAGTATGGATCATTGAATGATTCAAACATTATTTTTTTGAATATTTCTTTTCCGAATGTGATGTATCACAGAAAATCAGTCACAAATCGCAAAAATATGGATTTTGAGATGGTATTATTTTTTTGTAATTCAAGGCATTTAAATTGCTATCACAAAAACAAAACGTCTGTTACTATGATACGCTATTTGAAATAAAAAATATTGTGGTCGAGGGGGGGGGGGGGGGGAGGGGGGAGGGTTCCTCAGGGGAGGGCTGCCTTAATCAGGGTAAGGTTTTCCGGCCATTTTTTCAAATATTTTCCACATATATTGTTCAGTCAGGTCCAGACAGCCACATTCCTCGATTCCACATCCAGCAATACGCTTAACCACAAGGCTAAGACTAAGGCTAAAAATGTTAATGACCCCTAAAACTTAGGTGTCCAAAACTGCCTTTTGAACCTGACTGTGTTCATATGATCAGAATTTTAAGTCGTTAATAGTACACATTGCTCAATAAGCACCCTGTGATTTAATCCATGTTTTTAGGGCAAACAATGGCAATAAAAACAATATCTCCAAAGCCAATAATTATTCGTCATTGATATGGTAATGTTATACGTAGTGTAACACAAATTGATAAGGAGATGTAGTGTAGAGTATCGTAGCATAGGTATGGGGCCTTATGTAGCCATAAGATATAACAGTAAAGTCAATCACAACTATGTAATATATACTCAAAATAGAATGATTTCCACAAAGAAACACCCTGATTTCGAATCAATAATTACTATCTAAATATAGATATAGATGGAAAAGTTGGCAGCAGCACGGACATCTTTTTTTTCAGAGAGGATTGTAGCACGGACACCCTCTAAAACCTGCACGGACATCCCACTACAAATTTATTTAGGAGTTTTCTCAAAATTGAGACAGAACTGTGACTATATTATACTGTACTAAAGACCATATATGGTTACTAAAGGTTTCTGGGATCGTGGACTGTAAAAGGTGATGTAGAAACAAGAGATATCTTAGGAAATGTTTCGGCAGCATTGATTCGCCTATTTGCTTTGATGTACGTGCAGCGCGGCACGGGCATTCAGTGTGGTCACAGTGAGGGGGTTAGTGGACTCAGACCAAGGGGTTAGTGGAGTCGGACCGGGCAGAGCTCGGACCGAGGTAAACTCGGACCATGGTTGCTCAACTCAAAGTCTATGCTAGTTGAATACAAGAATAAATTCTTAGTGTGATAATTAATTTTAGTAGTAAAGTAGGGGAGACCGGGGCTGGTTGTCACAAAATGGGGAGACTTGTTGCTTAAGAACATTAAAATAATAACATCAAGAGAGGGTTTGTGTAAAAGAAAGCTCATTTTGATGGGCAACTTCTCAGCAAATAAAAAAGCTCTATTTCAACATTAAGATTGTTTCATTAAGAGAGAGAACACAACAAGAAAATTATATAGGCCTATGAATATGTTTTGGAGATTTGAGTCTATGGTAATAGCTGTGGGTAAGTTGACTTGGAACTGGAAAGTTCATGATGTGGACTGCACAGAGTTCTTGTATTATAGAGATATATGTAAAGTAGAAGAGAACACATGGTGGTTCTTGAAGATTAGTGAGAGAATGCAGATATACATTCTGTAATATTAGAGATAATATATATAAAGAGCCCTATAGGCTTTAGAATTAATTGAATTAATTAATATTGTGTGAAAGGGAGGTGGGTGGGGATAAAAAATTGTCCGCCACCGAAGAAATGTCACCTATGAGTGCCCGGATGTGATGACGTCAGTCCTAGGGCAAGGAGTGAATAGCCTACTCCTGAGAGTTTTGATTGGTGGTTGGCCCCTCCCTCAATGACCCGGAATTGCAACCTCTTGCAATTCACGGACCATTAAGAGAGAGAATTTTTTTGTTGGACCCAACTGTTTCCTTCAACAGTCTCATCAACAACAGAATACAGAGCATGCTAACAGACAATGAGATCAACAAGCAGATCCATGACATGTTAGTCACTCCAGCTCCAAGAACACCCGAGTTCTATCTCCTACCCAAAATCCACAAGGGTAAGAGACCCTGTCCGGGCCGCCCCATAGTATCGGGGAATGGCGGACCAACCGAGAAAATCTCGGGGTTCATCGACCTCATCATGCGCCCCCATGTCCCATCAATTAGGTCCTACATTAAGGACACCACTGATTTCATCACGAAAATCAATGACATAGGGGACCGCTACCCGGATGCAATCATAGCGACCTTAGACGTCACTTCACTGTATACGAATATCCCTAATTATGAGGGTATACAGGCGACAAAGTCTTTCCTGGAGACAAAACGCCCCACCGACATGGGGGGTGTAAAAAACTCCACCATCCTTGAACTTTTGAAGCTGGTCCTCGAGAGGAACAATTTCAAATTCAACGATGTGCATTACGTACAGGTAGGCGGCACGGCCATGGGCACCCACGTCGCACCCACTTATGCAAATATCTACATGGATTGGTTTGAGCATAAGTACATCTTTTCTTATGCCAAACAGCCCGTGATATATGGTAGGTACATTGATGACATTTTCCTAATGTGGGATGGGCCCCGCACAGAATTGGAGGATCTCATCACACACCTCAACTCCATACATCCCACCATCAAGTTCAGTGCTGACATCTCTGAAACTTCGATTAATTTCCTTGACACCACAGTCATAAAAGGAGATGACGGGAAACTGTATACCGACCTCTACTGCAAACCCACTGACGCCAACAACTACCTGCATTTTAGCTCCGCACATTGGCGCCGCTGCAAAGAGAGTATCATCTACAGTCAATTTATCCGCATCAGACGCATCTGTCATTTAGACAAGGACTTTGTGAGACACTGTCTTACTAAGGCCCAACACTTCCTACGCAGGGGCTATCCACTAGATAAAATAGTGGAGGCCTATGGAAAAACCAGCCTGATGCTAAGAACATCTCTGTTAACACCCAAGGACAGGGATCCGGCAACAATAGGGGAAAAATCCCCATTGATTGCCATCACAACTTTCCACCCTGCATGCAATATATTCAATAAAAGCATAAGGGATAATTGGAATATTCTGGGCAGGTCAACAACTACCAAACATCTATTCGAAAGAAAATTGGTGGTTGCCTACCGCAGACCCAAGAACCTGGGGGATATACTCATTCGAGCCAAACTCCCCACTGTATCGACCAACGGGAGCAATCCGTTGGATACAGATGTCCTGACAACGACAAACACTGTTGTCAAGAAGACTTGCAAGAAGAAAAACTGCCGCTACTGTCTAAAAATAGACACCTCCGGCCGTATAAAATCTGCAGTCACCAACAGATCCTACATCACGCGCACAAAAGCCGACTGTTGGTGCAACAACCTCATTTATTGCATCAACTGTAGGGTCTGCCAGAAACAATATGTAGGGAAAACAAAACAACGGTTTAAAGACCGTATTTACCAACATTTCAGATCAATCCAGCTCCCTGATTTGCCTCTCCACAACACTTCAGTGTCAAGACATTTCAATTCTCCAAACCACACAGGAGAAGGGGATATTGACCTTTTCATATTGGAATTTGTGAAGTGCGACGCCGCCAAGGAAGAATCGGACGATCTAAGAAATGCTCTGGAACTTAAGTGGATCCACCGACTGAAGTCCATGTCTCCACAGGGACTCAACATCATGGATGCTGCCACTTGGAGGACGGCCCAGGGACCTTAAAACACCATCTTGGACATACTGCAGCCATCTAGCTTCGTACCAAATTTTACCATTTACCGATGGCTGCTTATATGATCTTAGTTAACGTGTTTAGAAAGGGCCCCTCCTTTGACACATCCTTGTCGATACACACTTCAGTATCGCATTAATGTATGACACTTGACATACACTTTCACTTTATACTATACTACACTACAGTATATCCTAAAGGTGTACACTGATATACCTTGTCCCATGACGTGTGGCTAACCCTACTAACCCACACCGTCTCCCCATGTTCATGACCCATGTAACATGGATAATTAACTGAAACCTATCAGTCATATGGATTTGTTTGTAGCTTTACATTATGTGGTACAATAAATAAAACTCATATTTATTCACATCAATTATTGCAACATCATTTTCATATCTACACAGTTCAGGGTAATACCTTAAAAACCTTTTTTGTTTATCTCTGAATTGCCATCTTTGAGCCACCTGCCTCACATTTATTTATTCTCCTAATTATCTCTCTCCCCAGAGATTTAATCTGAATGCCTGAAGAGCTACATTAGCGAAACCATGTTGTGCCAAACATTGCCACTTGGCAATGGAAGGAGTGTCCTAAAAATAAAGCATCTTCCCATTAAATCATTAATGGCTAGCCACTTTATTAATGGGATAACACTCGTCAGTTGACAGATTAAACTTCTGTCAACTGATCTCACCTGGACAATATATCCAGGTTACGAGAGCACCTCTTATGACGTCATATCAACGTCGTTAAGAGCTCCGTGAGGTGTTGGTTACCTCTCGGCTGAAGACGTTCCTAACGTCCAGTTGCATGGTAGCATCCATAGGGAGTGGACCTGTCGTCTCGTACAATTATTTTCATTAAGAGAGAGAACACAACAAGAAAATTATATATGAATATGTTTTAATTCTCTTTGGAGCAATGTCAAATTTCACACACAACTTTCTTGCTGATGGAGATTTGAGTCTATGGTAATAGCTGTGGGTAAGTTGACTTGGAACTGGAAAGTTCATGATGTGGACTGCACAGAGTTCTTGTATTGTAGAAGAGAACACATGGTGGTTCTTGAAGATTAGTGAGAGAATGCAGATATACATTCTGTAATATTAGAGATAATATATATAAAGATGCCAAAGCGCAGCTAAGAGTTTAGCTCTCTTAGAGCAGAATGGACACTTGAGCACTGTAGCTGAGCGGAGTTTAGATATACCTCCACGGCGTCGGAGGCCCAGGTTCCATGGGCCTTGATGTCAGCCATGGAGGCATTCCCGGTGTAGTAGGCATATACCGCGCCACCGCGCCTCAGGCTATGGAGCGAGAATGATGTTGCGTCGCGCCCAAGAGCCTTAAGGGCGGCAGCCCACTGAGAGGCGATATAAGATGATGTCATAGGAGCTCCAGACTCGAACTTGAGAAGGGGGTCGAGAGGTCGACCCGGATGAAGGAGGAAGAGGCGTTTCACCGCTGCTCTGGGGCAGAGGCGACTAGCAGGTAGAGCTGGTAGATAGGTAGAGACAGGGAGGCGTCCCTTCTGAAGAGTTTTCGTCCACTTTATGGAGATGACAATTCCTGACTTTGTTATCCTTATGTCTGAAGGAGTCATGTTTCTCGTCGGGTCGAACTGACCTGAGGTCCTCGGGGCCAGATTGCTTTGACGAAGGAAGGCGAGAAACATAAGCAGGTATGCCACAGTAAGTTGTGGAGCATAAGGATGTAGAGAAGTGTACGTGATGACTGACGTGGCGAAGAGAAAGATCAAGTGCTCGGAGAGCGTTTTTGACGACTTGGGACTCAAAAATGGACACATCAATGCCGGAGAGGCGGAGGAAGGTCCTGACGGAGGAAAGGGAGTTCTTAATAGAACTTGGCACAGAGGAATGTTTTGCAAGGTACTCAAGGTACCAACAGAGGTGACCTGGTTGTAGAGAAGTATAGTCGAGGCTGAGCTCGTTGCAGAAAGCTAAGAACACGGTAGCAGCAGAGTTCCTGTTGCGCACAGTCCCAGGGCGGAAGGCCAAGCGCTGGCGAGACTGGGCTAGGGCTTCAAACTGGCGCTGTCGGTTAACTAGGAGAAAGCCAAAACAGAGAAATGACTTTCGGATACATGTAGTTGCTTAAGGGATTTTTCTTTGATAATGGAAGCTGCCTTCAACTTCGCAGCGTCTGACATAAAGGCCCTTTAGAGGGCGTCAGGCAAATCCATGAACACGCCCGGAACGTGGACGAATTGGAATTCAACAGAAGAGGAGGCTGAGAGGAACCAAAAGGCTCGAGCGCAGGCTGCGAGGGAAGGGTCCCGGGCCCTGCCTCCAGAGAGGGCCTGGACTGCAGCTAGGTTGTCGCAGCAGACTCTAATTATGTAACCAGCGTCTGAGGCAGATGTAAGAAGACGAGCTCCTGCAAGGCAATTGTAAGCCTCTAGATGGTTTATGGACTCAGAAGCATGCTCCTTGGAGAACTTATGGGCGTACCAGTTACGATCATCTGTACCTCCGGATCCGTCAAGGCATGCATCTACCCATATAGTCTTCGAGACCTGGAACGAGGGCATAATGGCCTTACCATTAAACCTGGGTAGAAACTTCAAGAACCATCGAAGGTCGGCCTTCATTGAGGACGAGACTCTGACATCACCTCCTGCCGCGCCCCTCAACGCTGATAGCAGTCGATTCATGAAGAGCCGTGCAGGAGGGACTGCCTTAGATAGATGGTTTATCCTTCCTAACACTTGCTGCAGTTGCTTAGTTGATATGATAGATGTCGCAGACACTTTGGCCAAACACGACTGGGTGTCGTGAAGTTTAGCTAGAGGAATTGTAAGGGAGTTGTTAGGGACATCAAAGTCTATACCAAGCCAGGTAACACACTGTGACTGGGGTTGAAGCTTATCCTGTGCAAGTTGAAGGCCAAGCTCCTCTATTAGGGAGCAGACAATGCCAAGCTGACTCTCGACTGATGCAGTGTCGGGGCCTATAAGAAGTAAATCGTCCAGATACATGAGAGCTTCAACGCCTGACTGTTTAAGAGCACGAACTATGAATGATGCGATGGACTGCATTACATATGAAGACATTCGTGCCCCGAAGGGCAAGGCCCGATCAAAGTAGAAGAGTCCAGTATGACGAATACCCAACAGGGGCCAGTCAAGGGGGCATACACTGAACTGACGGTAGGCCCTTTTAAGGTCGATGACGGCTAATGCACAAGACTTGGAGAAGGTGTTGATAACACGAAGAGCATCTGAGACAGTTGGAAGTTGATGATGGACAGGGAGGTCATCGTATGAGTTTCTTGGGATGAATTTGTTCACCCCGCCATCGGGGAAAGATAAGTCTACAATTTTAATAAGTATATTATATTATAAGTCTACGTTTTTTTGGGTCCTGCTTTGGCCTGGTCATGAGGGGGCTTACATGCATCCAAGGCACAAAAGGGGGGGTTTCATAGGGGCCGCTTAGGGCTTGAAAAGCGACCTCAGTGTGAATATATTCCAGCACGTGGGAAGGGAAGGCTAAGGCAGAATGGTGGTTGGGGGGGAGGGATTGAGATAGGAGGGGGCCACCTCTATATTGTAGAGGAAATCCAAACTGTAAACCGTCGAGTATCATGACATCAAGGTGAGATCCCGTGGAATATTTTTTCCAAGCACTGATATTGAGATTCGAGGTCAAAGGTATTCTGGCTGACTTTGCATTAGAGATTCCGGTTAGAGCCACAGCGGCATAAATGTCTGCTAGAGAAGAGTGCATTATACGCGCTGGGAAGGGCCAACCCTTTCTGGTGTTGTCAATCAGAAAGTCTGGCGAAGGACCGGAGTCAATGAAGTCACATTCTACACTATGCTCGTTGATATCAGAATTGGCTAACGTCGATAATGCACACACAGAAGGAGTTTCACTGGCACGTTGAAGGGAGGAACACTCATCATGCACAGGCCGCGGAGTTGTGGACTCCGTAACACAAGGCCAGGTGTCAGATTTTTGGAGAACTGCTGAGTGATAGGTTTGGTTATCCTCATGTTCATGTGCTGATTGATAATGAAAGTCAACAGGAAAGCCTAAATAGACTGTATGATCAAGCCGCGAAGCTAACTCCGTAACACAAGGCATGTCATATGAGCCAGAACGAGTGGGCGATAACTGTGGAACATGAAGTTTAAAGTGAGAACTAGAAGATAACAAGTCATCACCGGCTAGGGTAACACATGTGTCCTGAGAAGGACAAACTACAGAATCCTTGGTGATAATAGCTGGCTGCCTGGCAGCAAATCGGGGAACAGGGAGAGCTGCGTTTCGTAACACTGCAGTCTCGATGGGAGCATGGGCGCCGCCATGTTTGTTTACATTTTCACTAACACTTTTCACACTGATAGAGACGTCTGGGGAGATGTCGAAAGGTAGGCGGGTAAGAACAGAATCTGTGTTGTCTGCAGACACACTCGAAGATTGAATATAATTGACTGTACTCACGTTTTGATTCACGCCATCCTGACACCCAGACGCGCCTAAGAGTTTTTTGAAGAAGTTGAGGATGAATTTGATGTAGAAGAGGGCTTCTGGCCCTTCCGCCAATCCTTATTGCGATCTGGCATATTCTTTTTATTGTTGCACATTTTTGCAGCGTGGGGGAACTCCCTGCCTTTTGTGAGAAAAAAGCAGAAGCCACACACGTGGAGGAGCTTGACGTTGCCATTAGTGTGGGTCTCGGAGGACTCGCATGAGTCATTATTGAATGATGGACAAGGTGTAGATAGATTAGCTACGAATGACGATGCAATTCCCATTGTAGAAGATGAAGATTTTGAAGACACAAACGGTTGCATCCAACTTAACTCATTGAGGACGGGGGCAGTTTACACATATTTTGCCTGGTGGACGGGGGCCCTTTTCCCCCTTTTTGGGCTTCAGGACGGGTGTTTAACATGAGGTTTAGGGTATAAAAACACTTTAAGAATATTTTCTTCAAATAATATGTGTCATATGTACATCGTTTAATAGGTGTAAACAGTTATTGATCATATTTTTTCATAATTTCTAGAATTTGGTCTTCAATAATTAGAATAATGGGTCACAATTGGGTGCAATATGGCAGCAATCTTGCTCCAAATTCACTTTCCAGCATTTACGTATGTTAGTTATGACGTCATCATTATTGTCTCCATGACAACATACCTATAAAGATATTTCTAGTGTGTTTGTATACATATATTTTAAATTTCATCAAAATCCGTTTATTTTTTATTAAGTTATGCCCCCTTCAATTTATATAAAAATATGCTGCCTGCAGGCAGCATCCCGTCCTTAATGGAGAGGACATCATGCTGCCTGCAGGCAGCATCCCGTCCCCAACGCCATTTTGAAAATGCTGCCTTGAGGCAGCATCCCGTCCTTAATGAGTTAATCTCGCCCTCTCTGAGCGAAAAAGGGAGTTGTTCGCCCATGTAGCCAGGCCATCGTTAATCAGAGCTAAACAAGCTTGGGACCAAGCTCTCACGCCTTCCCACGGGCGGGTAGAAGCATCCTCTGCTAGTTGCTCGAGGTGGCAAGCCATGTAATACGGGGTTGACGAGACATCAGTTGCATTAACTAACATTCGGGCAAAGCCGCACACGTACTCCGGGAGAAGAAGTTCCCTCTTGTCCTTACGGACAGCCTTATACATTGTGGGAGGGAGTGAGGTCTCGGCCGTTGTGAATGATGATATGAACTTTAACATACCTCTGGGATTTGACAATGACGGGTACTGGCGATCAATAGAGTCGAAGGCAAACTCAGAGTTAAAAGTTAAAAAATTGTCCGCCACCGAAGAAATGTCACCTATGAGTGCCCGGATGTGATGACGTCAGTCCTAGGGCAAGGAGTGAATACTCCTGAGAGTTTTGATTGGTGGTTGGCCCCTCCCTCAATGACCCGGAATTGCAACCTCTTGCAATTCACGGACAATGAAAGGTTTTCTTTAAAAAAATTAGTGTGACAACCTGCCCTGGGTCAGGGTTGGTTGTCACACATGACAGGGCTATAAGTCACACATGATGGGGCTAAAAGTCACAGGAAGGGGCTTAAAGTCACATGTACCAATTTTGTTCATCTAATTCATGGTCATGTAGTAGGGCCTATAGGGTTTATTTTAAATTAAATCAGTCTTAGTTCCGGTTGTTCTGCAAGAATAGGACCCAGAAAGCTCAACAGTTGATGTCCCAACATTCGCCCCACAGGCGATGATGTTGCTGAAGTGGTGTAGGGACACCTCTTTGACTGCCATACCAGAAATCGAAGCACTTTTGCTTTTATCTTGTTCTTTCTGCTTTCTGCATGATTCCTTTTAGATCCACTGTGACCCAGGTTCACTACAAATCTTTAAATATAATTATATTGCATATCTGATCCTCATGTTTACTGAACATAGCTTAATATTTCAATGGAGAAGAATATACCCTATACGATCAGAAATATATTGAGTATTCATTTAATACAATTTCATTATTTTCTATTTCTATATTATGTAAAAGGCAGTATTGCAATGTTTTATATACTGACAATGAAGCCCAGGGTCTATTAGTTAACATTAGTTTCATTATGACTGAATTATCATTCCTTCTAATATATAGACAAAATTGACTGAGGGCCATGTAAGAGGTGGTTATCTCCTGCGGGCGTAGCAATTTCATATAAATCTGATATAATCTGTAAGGCCTACATTATTAATATGAACATGGTACTAATATCAATAATAAACTAAATCCCATTCACCTATCAAAGGTGGAGGACCAAAATGCGTTTGCCTTCTATGGGATGGACTCCCCTCTGTCCAACCATCACTCAGTGGAGTTTTCATCAGGAGGATTTCTGTTCGCTAGCATGGAGCAATATCTGGCTCACTCGTGCCTCAGGGCCACGGGGGATGCGGCCAGAGCCCAAGCCATCTTGTCTGTAGATAAACCAACAGTTTGCAAGGACATTCTCAATCGAGCTAAGAGAGAGGACTCGCCAAAATATCGGAAATGGTTTGGCAACATCGAGGAGATAGTGTGCATTGGCCTGAGGGCAAAGACGGCCCAAAATCAATATGTGGCTGACTACCTGGAGGATACAGGCCATAAACTGCTTGGGGAAGCCTCTCCAACAGACGACCGATGGGGGATTGGTCTTGGCCTAAAGCATCGTAATGTTCTCGACTCAAGCCAATGGCCCAAGCAGGGCAACATCATGGGTCGCGCCTGGGAAGCTATCAGAGAACAGAGGAGGCGGAGAGCGGGCGGGAATGGTGTCTAGTGAACGGGACATCACCGGGCTACCGGAAGTAAACAACCAAAATGGCAGCAAGTAGCGAACATCAACACCTCATCGACCCTTCGACATCCAGTTATTCTGACTTTACACCTATGGAAGACGGTTTGAAATGCAAAACATCTTTCTATTCATTTAATTGCAATGGTATCGGTGGCATTAAGAAAAGAAAGGCGTTGTTTACTAAGTTAAATACTCGTAAAAGAACTTTCATCGCCCTCCAGGAAACCCACTCCAAGCGAGAGGAAGAAGAAATATGGTGTCGCCAATGGGGAAGTAAAGCTGTCTTTAGTCATGGCCGCTCCAACGCTAACGGTGTTGCATTATTATGCACTAGAGACATTGACTATAGGTTTATAGCAAAGGGTAATGATGTGAACGGTAGGATTGTGTATATTTTGATTGAGATGGAGAATGTAATATGGTGTATTATGTCTGTGTATTTCCCTACCTCATCATTTAAAGTGTTGCAAAAGACGACGCTCACAGAGGTCGATAATATATTGTGTAGTATCGAATACCAAAATCTGGTTATCATGGGTGATTTGAATATTGATATGGTTAATAGACCTGCTGATAAGATGTCAATTAAGCTTGACCTGTTTGTAGAAAGGTTTGATTTGTGCGACTCTCTCAATGCGTTAGGTATTCAAGAGCACACATGGTATAGAAATCAACAGAAATCGAGAATTGATTATATCCTTATTAGTAATGAGATTCGGAGTAGAACATCTGAAGGTTCCCTCACTATTACTTCCTTATCTGATCATAAAGAATTATGTGTGGAGATGTTATTCGAACAAACAAAAAGAGGTAAAGGTTCTTGGAAACTTAATAATGGGCTCCTCCAAGATGAGCAAGTTGTGGAAGAAATTAGAGCGCTAATCCTAGAACTGGAATATGAATATCATGGTGTATGCCCAATTGTCACCTGGGAAAATTTTAAAGATAAAAGCCGATCGATTTTTTGTAGGAGGGGCAGGGAACTAGCTAAAAGTAAAAGGTCACAAAAAGGTCACATGTTGAAGCGATTGGAAGAACTAGACTCTCAACTGGTGTTATCTAAGGAGGAGATAGAGGAGGCAAAGTTTATAAAGCATGAAATGTTGCAAATAGAGCTGATAAAAGCTGATGGGGCCCTGCTAAGATCAAGGGCCAAATGGGCCAGGGAGGGTGAGAAGCCCTCAAAATACTTCTTGAGCCTCGAGAAGCAGAACTTTGACAAAAAAACGATTTTTAACTTAATTACAGAGGAGGGCGAGACGTCTGACCCCGATGTAATCATCAGGGAAGGATGTAACTTTTATACAGAGTTGTATAGAAAGAGGAATATGAGTCGAGAGGATGCAACCTTTTTTCTAGGGGCTGAGGTCAATAGGTTAAATGAAGACGAACACAGGAGATTGGCTAGGCCGATTACAGCCGGGGAGTTAAAAAAGACTCTAGATCTAATGAATAATGGTAAGGCCCCAGGATCGGATGGTTTTTCGGTCGAATTCTATAGGCTTTTTTGGGAAGACATCAAAGAGATGTTTGTTAGAATGGTGCATGCGGTTGAAGAAGAAGGTAAGATGTCTCAGGAACAGAGAAGAGGTATAATTTCAGTAATTCCAAAGAAAAATTCAGACCTTCGTTACATTCAAAATTGGAGACCGATCACCCTCCTCAATGTTGATTATAAGATTGTGGCCAAAACCATCGCTGAGAGAATTAACATTGTCCTGCCATCAATCATTGAGGAGGACCAGTATGGGTTTGTTAAGGGTAGATATATAGGGGAAGCAGTGAGGAGGATTCAAGACAGCTTGAATTTTATTTCTAAAAGGGGGGGGGGGAGGGGGGAAGGGACTAGTAGTGGCGGTTGACTTCCGGAAGGCATATGATTCAGTTGGCTGGGAGTTCATAGACCTTTGTTTCGAAAGATTTAATTTTCCGCAGTGTATCCGTGACTGGGTTAATACTTTGTTGAAAGACTCCATGTCTGCTTTTACCAATAATGGTAGAAAATCTGATTTCTTTAAAGTAGAGAGAGGGGTTAAACAAGGGGATCCCGCCTCACCAGCGATCTTCACAATTGTGGCTGAATTTCTAGCCGCCAGAATTAGACAAGCGCGGGAAATCGAAGGCTTGGATATTAATGGTTTGAGTAATAAAGTGGTACAATATGCGGATGACACAACCTTGCTCCTGAAGAATGAGGAATCCTTAGAAAGGGCTATGGAAATGTTGACTAAATATGGTAATGCATCGGGCCTCCGAATTCATGTCCATAAGACCTGCGGCATCTATATGGGAAAACATGCCCCCACGGGCCAAAGCGCCAGAGAAGTGGCGTGGGATGATGTTATAAATGTTTTGGGTATTAAAATTGTAAAACCAAAGAGTCGTGTGAATGTCAATAAGGTGAATTTCGATGTTCTGTTACAAAAAATGAATGGCATTGTAGGCTGTTGGAGCAGGAGGAATCTTTCGCTCAAAGGCAAGGCTATCGTTAATAACACATTAGTTCTTCCTGTGGTTCAATATGTGCTGGGTTGTATTAAGGTGGAAGACTACATGTGTAAAGAAATTCGCAAGATAACCAAGAAAATGATGTGGGGATCCAGAAGTACTAAAATAAGCATGGCCTTCCTCAAACAGGATATTCAGGATGGAGGAATAAATTTAAGATGTGTCAGGGAAGTGCGACTCTCTAACAGAATAATGTGGGTCAAACGGGCCTTGGCCAGGGAAAACTCCAAATGGGTCCATATACTAGAGTCGTTCCATGAAATGAGTATCACAAAACTGTTACTCGGAAGAAATAAGCCAAGAATTTTTCTTGATGAATTTTACAAGGAGATCTTTGATGTATGGGATACCCAATACTATAAGAGGGCCCCTGTCACAGGGAAAGAGGTTAGGAGTGAATTATTGTATAACAACAAATGGATAAAAACCCGCGACAAAAAGATGTTAGAGAAAAAGAGATGGGAAGAGGCTGGTATCTCTCGTGTGGGAGACCTCTTAAAACCCAATGGTGAGGTAATTTCACCGCGAGAATTAAACAATAAATTCCATGTTAACTGTTCATTCTTGGACATCCTCCAAGTTATTAATGCTATTCCAAGGGAGTGGCTGGAATGGGTCAAAATGGTTGAGGAAGACGCTAATACTGATGCCAAGTGTAAAAACTTTGAGGTTAAGGACGCTGTCCTTGATATATATAGGTGTCAGAGTAAGGATATTGTCAGGGAATTGGTTAAGACTGACGTCCCCGACTACGATAAGGTGAGACACTGGGATATATTTCTAGATGAAAGGTACATTGATCCGGAGAAAGACATGCTATCTGAGTTATTTTACATTCCATTTAAGGCTTGTCAGGATCCAAGACTGCAATCTCTTCAATACAGGCTAATCCATGGTACTATTTGCTGTAATGTATATCTAAAGCATAAAACCATTAAAGATCACCCAGGATGTAGCTATTGTCAGGAGAGAGATGACCTCCCTCACTTTTTCATACACTGTACAAAAGTCAAAGAATTTTGGGATGACTTGTGTGTAAGACTGGGGGCCAGGGTTATACTTAGAGACGTGGTTGCTCATGGTATAAATGACGGCTGTATTCTTATAGGTTATATGGGCAAGGGGAGGTTTAGAGCCTTCCTGAACTGGTTCCTGTTACTGGCTAAAAACTATATCAATAGACAGAGGTTATTCTATAGGAACTCGCTTTGTGTCAAAGCCTTTATTAATGAAGTGTGTGTTAAATATAAGGCCATTCGTTATAATGCCAAGTTCCATGCGTCCAGTGCCAACTGCATAGGGAAAGTAGAAAAGTTCATGAAAGAGATAAGACTAATTCAAAATGCCTGGTAGAGGGAGTTGTTAATCTTGTACCAATGTTTGTCTTGTTACTGAATGTTCTTTAGGGTCCTTACGTATTGTTTCTTGTTTGTTTATAAGTAGTGGTAGTAGATCGTAAATTGAAAATCACAAAAAAACTAATATAAGAGTACCCCAAGGGCTCGTGATAACACATGCATTCTTATATTCTCATGTCCGTCCGCGAGAGCGCTAGTTTTGTAGGAGCCGAGATGGCAGGAAATTGAATAAAGTTATGTTATGTTAAAAAAAAAAAAAAAAAAATATCAATAATAAGGAGTTGACTCTGTATGTGAGCTATAGTGTGTACCTCACTTAGACTTGATGTTTTGCATGAGATTTTATTTTCAATGTATAAGTAAGTCCAATAAGAATTCATCATGTGACATAAGGAATATTCAATATCCACTACTTTGTTGTGTGATATGAGAGCTCAAAACAATAATTCTTAACATAATGACATATCCAGTCAATAGAATTATAATGACATATCCAGTCAATAGAATTATGAACACCACTAATGAGATTATTCTTACGAAGTATTACAACAAGAGTGGTAATGCAAACAACTGATTCCCTATTCAGGAGCATAACTTTAAGGCTTTGTTGCATAATGTTAGACAATATTGTAATTATTTCTAGTGCGAATTTGATTAATTATGAAATATAGGCCAACATCACGATACATAGATCGCTTATAGAAACTAAATTTAAAGTAAACATCATGTAAAGAAAAATGGCGATGTGCAAATGAATCATAAATAAATACCATAATAAATAATGTGCAAAAAATAAATAAATGATAAAAGTCAATAGCTAATAAATAAATAATGACAAGAAAATCAACAAGAAATGACCAAGATAAACCATTGGCCTGGCAGGCTAAACAGACCAGTTAGATACACTGTGTAAGGAACAATAATGAGCAATAACTCATTGACTAATTGAAAATGACTAATTAACAAAAATAAAACCTAATCGGTATCAGAGTCACAATTCTGACAAACATAGTTAGTCTCCCCTGATGTACAATCCTCATAGGCCCAATTCTTACACACAATACATTGAACCCATTTTTCGCCGGGACGACTGTTGGAAAAATATTCCACACACACCAGACAGATGCAGTCATCTTCATCCGAGGATACAGGCTCTGCATTTTCCTTACACTGCTTTTTTCTTTTCTTAGCTGCTGGTTTCTGTGCAGGGACTTTCTTTCCTGTGGTCTTCTTTCCTTTAAAAAGTGATCTTTTGTTTTGTTTCTGTGTGGCAGCTGAGTGGTCAGCTGAGGTTGTGGGGGCTGCTGGGGCTGTGGGGTCAGCTAGGGCTGTGGGGTCTGCTGGGGCTGAGTGGTCAGCTGGGGCTGTGGGGTCTGCTGGGGCTGAGTGGTCAGCTGGGGCTGAGTGGTCAGCTGGGGCTGTGGGGGCTGCTTGGGCTGAGTGGTCAGTTGGGGCTGTGGGGTCTGCTGGGGCTGAGTGGTCAGCTGGGGTTGTGGGGTCAGTTGGTTCTGACAGGGCAGCTGCAGCTGAGGGTTTGGCTGGGCTAGAGTTGGTGCAGGGCGATCTGTGACAAAGCCAGGGGCAAAATCATTATCTGTAAATATATCGCGGTTATATGGGCATATTCCTGTAGCTTTAAACCCTGACATGATGTTGGTGGGTGTTGTAGCAAGTGGGAAAGCTGTTTTAACAACCCCAGGTATGTCATAGATTGTCATTAACATACCTGGATTGTTCACCATCCAGGCATCGCAAGCATTGTTGATGTACTTCTTAAATGGCCCATAAACAGATCTGTCGAGTGGTTGCAGTTTGTGGGAGCAGTGGGGTGGAAATGAGAGCATGACAACCCCATTTTCCCTTGCATAATCCAGTCCTGGTACAGAGAGATGTGATTCATGGTTGTCCAAGAGTAGCAGACAACGATGCTCCTTGGAACATTTTACATTGTCCACAAAGTGCTTGAGAAATTCAAGAAAGTTCTCTTCCGTCATCCACCCGGATGGGTTGGCAGTGCCTTTGCTCCCTAGGAGTGCATTATTGAGGAATCGATCACGAAAATTTACCCTTGGAAAAATGAAGAAGGGCGGGATGCTGTTCCCTGTTGCTGAAACTGCCGCAGCTAGTGTTACTAGGGTACCTCTTTCCCCTGATGTCAGGAACCCCACTTGTTTGAAACCCCGTCGAGCCACAATACGATCAGGTTTCTGTACAGTTGTCACCCCAGTCTCGTCCATGTTCCAAATGTCAGAGGCCCTGAAATTATATCGCTGCAGCACATTAAATAAATTGTCAAAAAAACGTGCAACATTGGTGCGGTTAAAGCTTGTAGCACGGCTCAGACTAGTGCCCTCAGGGGTGCGAATTGAAAGGGTTGGGTGGCGTTTCAAAAATGCTGAAAACCAATCTGGCCCTGCCATCTTCGTATCAGCCCACTTTGGAGGAAATACTAACTGATTAGCCTCTGCTAGCTGGTAGGCCAGTTTTCTTATTTCTTTTGGGGCAAGACCTTGGTTTATCTCGGACGCTTTGAGAATATACTCGACCAGGCTTTTCTCCATGTCATCCGAGAAAATCAAGCGATTCCTCTGATACCCAACTTGAAGATCAGTGGTAGGAGTACCAATAGTTCCCTTTTTCTTAACCTTCTCAACATACCTTGCAAGGGTTCGGTAGTTGATACTGAACTCCTTTGCAGTAGAACGAACTGACTTTTGGTGCACTAACACCTCCTGCACTGCTTGGAGCATATCTGTGCTTGAGGACTGACCTCTATGTGTCTTCCTCTTGTAATTTCTGACCATCTTTGTGAATATCTAAAAGGAGAAAATCATATCATTTATTTCTCAGTTTAAACTTGACATAATAGTACAGTTGTCACCCCAGTCTCGTCCATTTAGCCTCGAAACGTTGACAGAGTTCCTTGCTAGATGCATATGGGCATTGAATGTCGGCAAAAACAGAGGGAATTTATATAGTATTTATAATTGTTTGGCTCGAAATGGAAGGAAATAATATATAAGTTATGACGGAACACTATTATACCAATAGGATGATGCAATGATACAATAGAAGTGGGGTGTCAATTTTCGATGATTTACATAAAATATTTTAGAGCATTTTTAGACTCAGAATGTCTCAACAGTTTACAGTTATGATTTGTTCATAATTTGTACAATTCAGGGGTTTTCAGTTATTTCCGTTCCCAAAAGAAACATGAAACGGTCGGTAAAATCTAAATTCTGGACAAAATAAACCTATATACTCAAGAGGGTCTCAATAGAGACAATTAATTTTGTTAATTTTATTTTCTCAAAGAGTTTTTTGTGGAGCAAGAAAATCGGATTGTCATTTTTGTTAGACAAATTAGAGTTGTGGGGTTTTATTTCATTGTCATTAAGCACATTAACTGTTATGCATTGCAATGACATTCCTATTTCCATTCCATGCTCCCACTCCCAACTCCCACACACTTTCAATGATCTATACATGAATTAATTATATTTTGAATATCTTTATGTATGTAATTGTTATATTGTGATTGGAATTTCGTTACTTCCCTGTGAACATGAGCTTTGAGGACAACTTAATTGTACTGTATCTCAACCCATAAGGCATGGGGTTTGGGGCCCTAGGCGGGCCCCAGAAGCTAAGAGATTTTGCTTGCTCTCTGGTGCATTTTAAGTATTTTTAGGGGTTAAATATTATCAGGTCAAAATTACATTTTTCCGGGGCAAAGTTGTCTGTGGGCGGGACGCGGGACACAGGGCTGATTTCCGGGACTGTCCCGGACAAATCGGGACACTTGGCATCTCTGTTAAAGCAGGGGTGACGCGAGGTGGCAGTAGTGTCGCACCGCATAGCGAGTATCCCGACACTCCCTCCCTTTAGTGTTGGTCCCTCCCCCTCTATATCTTACCCAGGGGCCCGTTGCATGAGGTATCGTTAAGTAAAAGTTGTGTCCTTAAAATATCCCTAACACTTTCAGCCAATATCGTGTCCTTAAGTCATGTTTCGTGTCCTTAAATGGGGGTTTTTAACAACGTGCCTTTGAGCATGGGATATCCTTATCGTAGCGCTAAGTGACCTCCGTTGTCTGCTCGTTTCTGAGCGATAATAGAGCAACTAGTGTATCAAGAATTTGATAATGAGAATGGGAGGGTCAGGGAGTATTTTCAAAAGTATTTTTTCTCAGAAATGGTGATGATATATATGATAAGTATATTTCATGATTTAAAATAATTTTCTTTTGTACAAAAATGCAAAAATAAGACACAATGTACGGGTATGTTGCTACCAGTTGCAACGCACCACTTTCACCATTATGCCTGCCTCATGTTAAGGATAGGACAGGTCTCATGCAACACTATACAGTCGTATTGTTATTATATCCTTAACGTATCCTTAACATAATGTTAACGCTAGGATATCACCCAAAAGTGGTGCAACGGGCCCCTGGTCCTACTGGCAATTTAGTATCCTAGCTACTACCGTCCCCTGCTCCCCTCTGGTGTAAACTACGGTTACTACACTACCCTTTTTCTTGATACGAATAAAAACCGAAATGTCCCTCCTTAATGAATGCCAGCTAGTAGGTCTCCTTAATTAAAATACAATACCCACTAACAGATATTGCCAAAGACTCTTTACTATTATACTTAGGAGGTGGTGCCTATTCCTGGTACGTCGATCATGCTATAGAAGGTAAAACTTGGGCTCAGATCAAAACTTCTTTTCTGAAGTATTTTTCGGACTTAACAGAAGATAAGAAGGCAAGATTATTATTTACTCACATGGAAGAGGACGAAACCATTTCAGAATTTTGTAGGAAAGCGTCCAAAGCCTATAGAACATTAGATCTTACAGATGCCGAAAAATGT
Organism: Sthenelais limicola; assembly: GCA_942159475.1. Taxonomy (NCBI): domain Eukaryota; kingdom Metazoa; phylum Annelida; class Polychaeta; order Phyllodocida; family Sigalionidae; genus Sthenelais; species Sthenelais limicola. The sequence continues at coordinate 104,641,434 of OW804096.1, read as the reverse complement.
GTAAGATTCAAAGCTGGTGTGACACCAGAGCTTAGAGTAGAGATTGCAAAGGCAAATCCGACTAATCATGAACAATGCCTAGCTGCAGCCATGGAGGCTAAAGACATTTTGAATATGAAAAACATGCGTAGTACAAAGAACTCTGTCGAGCTTAAATTGCTAACTAAAATGGTTGATATGTTAGCTGACGAAGTCCATACAGCCCCAAAGGTAAACAGTGTATCAGCATTACCTACTGCAGAATATAACAAATTATTAGCTTTGAGACAAATGGCAAAGTCAATGAATGGACCCATTGTGAATCAGGTTTCACATATGAATGACTTTCAAGCTCAGCTAGAAACATTGAAAAACCAAGTACAAGCTAGTTTAGTGATTCCTCAGTCGTCTAATGTGCAAAATCAAAATTCTGAGATGATGAAAGAATTACAGATGATGAAGCAACAAATGGCTATCAATGCCACAAGCCTGGCTAATTTTAACAGTACACCACAGGAGATCATCTGTTATACATGCAATGGTAAGAACCATTATTCAAGAGACTGCGTTAAACCCAAAGAGGGGTAGACGAGGACAAGGACGCGGTCGAGGACAAGGCCGTCACAATGGTGGCAATTATCAGCAAAACAGTAACAACACCAACGTAGCTCAACAACAAGTTTCTACCTCGGAGGGGGGAAACTAATTTCTCCTTGCGACGATGGGGGTGTCGTAAGGAAGGAAGATTGTAGCTGCGACCCTAAGGGATATTGCCATTGTTAAGAACCAGGGTTCAAGAACATAAAGAAAGTGGATAGGATTTTGTCCTCCACTTATTATAATATATTATTATTATATATTACTCCGCGCGTTCATCACTGACTAAAATACAATGTATTATATAGCCAGTGAGACTCCGTTGAATGAAGATAAATCCATTTGGTATGAATGCTGGTTTATTATGTGATTAATTTCTCGAGATTTTGTGTCTGAGGCATTTGCTTGAAAATAAACCCCGAGGCCCGGAGGGCCGAGGGGTTTATTTTCAAGCAAAAGCCGAAGACACAAAATCGAGGGAATTAATCACTTTAATAGCCGATTTTTGGATTCAATACTACTGTTTAAACACATATTAACAAATATTAGGCTTAAAAAAAGGTTGTAGATGTACTTACAGCATGATGAATTCCAATAATTTAGCTCCTCCACTCGAACACATGGGTTACTATTTTACATCTGACATGGAAAGGACCGAGTCAAAAAGAGCCTTTATAACGTCCAAATTAGCATGTTTTACACATTGAAAACCAATACATTCGAATATTTGTTTTTTTTTACCTCTGTCAAACTAATATAACATATGTACACGTAATCATAACTTCAGAATGTCGTTTACGTCAGCCGCACTCTCCGTTCCAGAAACAAACGAAGCTTCCAGTTTTGCATGCAACCAAGCATCAGACTTCCGGTTTACGAATGCCGTATCCGTGTGTCTAGGGACTTAAAAAAGAAATAAATAAAAGATTTGAATCGGTAGAAATGTTTTAAATATTGTTTTAAGCCGATAGCGAAGTTTTCCTCTATGGAAATCAAGTAATAAATGAATGGCGACTTCAGAAACCATGTGTTTACACGCCCGCAAGTTTGCACGCTTTAGTCGAAACCTATATGGTAACGCGACGGCTGGCAGAATGAACATCCAGGTACAACAGCCAATCAGAGGTGCGTATTTACTTATGTTTATGTTCAGCGAGCCGGCCTGTTTTCGCAAGGATCCGCTGCTTGCCATCCAAAGCAGAGGAGACTTCCGGTTCTCGAATAAGCCAGTTCACGGTCTCAGCCGCGCATTGCATCTTGGGATCGCTGCGTGATAAACAAAAGCGGGCCGACCAACGGCTACCTTTATTATCGCCCGCGCACCGCTCATGTTTTATGGCGATCATTAAATTTCTAAACAAAATAAAATCCTCAAAAATGGTTATCACCACTGGTTAGTCAATTTTCTTCCAAACATGTAAGAATTGAGAGCTGTCATGCATTGAAACAGCTGTTTTCACGTTATTTTCCCGAGCGTGGGTAGGGCTAGCACTTGCCGCCTGTCCTAGCCACCAAGCATGTTTTGTAACAATCATTTAAATAGCCTCCTCAGTGAAATGAAATTCTATTACATGGTTAGGATTACCTCTTTCTACAATGCCAAGGCTGATATCTAACAATTAACACCTGTCATACATTCAAACCACTGTTTTCACGTTATTTGTGTGAGTGTCTGAGTGTGGAGAGAGGTCGGCCATGTCTGACTGACAGACATTGACATCTGCGTATGGATACTCACAAGATTTTAAGTCTAATCAATAATAATAAAGTAAAAGAGACACTTGATATATCATGGGGATTGAAGGAATGCATGTGTCCATGGCAGGAGCCTATAAAAGATGAGCGTTAGAGGGGAAAATAGGGGAGAAAATGTCTTGTTTTGTATAGCTCTGCTACAGCAGTTTGTAGGCCGACTGAGACACATGTACCGCCTACGGCGCTCCCTCATAGGCAGCCAAGCCTAGCACCACCGGGGCCACCCGGTCTCCTGCTCGGTCATAGATAATCATGAAATACTGTTTGTTTCATGAGAGAATTACTTCTCACTTGCAATATGGCTTTTAAATGAAGTTTTCTTTTAAATTATTATGTTTTTTTTTAATTTCTCCTAGAGGATTTGGCTAGTTTTTACCATGTGAATTGGACTTGGCTTCATGTGGAAAGCCCGCCGAAAGGTAAACAAAGTGTGTGGCTACGGTAATTCAAGTATTTCTACCAAATTATAATAATGCAAGTGTCAGATATGGTCTGATTCCATCTTCCTATGTTAGAACACTATGGCTATACCCTCCCTTCGAAGAAATTCTCATTTTAACTTAGTTTAAACATCGATTAAAACAACCCAGTAGGCATCGCTCTATGGTAGGCGTCCATTCTCAGGTCTTTGTTTATCCCGCGTTGGCTGAACGGAAGTGCTTTTGAGACATGCGCACTTGGAACCGTGAATTGGCTTATGCCGTGTTGCGTGTGTCTAGGGACTTAAAAAAAAGTCACGTGTCGTCACGTGTCGAGGCCTAGGTTGTGATTACTTGGATTATTCCCTATTTCGTTGCTTACCACCATTCAGCAAGCGGATCATGCTAAGAACAAGGATATTTGGAACATTATCGGTGATTTTGGAGCTATTGGGAGTGATATTTAGGCAGTTGTACAGAGCCTGGATGGTTTCGTCTGAGTGTCACTGGGAGACAGCCATTGTCACAACATCGCTTGCACGATGTCTATCGTCGTCACGTTATGGCGAACCCTATGCCCTAAAAACTTAAAAATGGCTAATATTTCCATCGGAAACAGTGGAGGAATGACTTTAATGTGACCAGGACTTTATACACGTTCAAAAATGAACGCGGAATAAGCCAATTCACGGTTCCAAGTGCGCATGTCTCAAAAGCACTTCCGTTCAGCCAACGCGGGATAAACAAAGACCTGAGAATGGACGCCTACCATAGAGCGATGCCTACTGGGTTGTTTTAATCGATGTTTAAACTAAGTTAAAATGAGAATTTCTTCGAAGGGAGGGTATAGCCATAGTGTTCTAACATAGGAAGATGGAATCAGACCATATCTGACACTTGCATTATTATAATTTGGTAGAAATACTTGAATTACCGTAGCCACACACTTTGTTTACCTTTCGGCGGGCTTTCCACATGAAGCCAAGTCCAATTCACATGGTAAAAACTAGCCAAATCCTCTAGGAGAAATTAAAAAAAAACATAATAATTTAAAAGAAAACTTCATTTAAAAGCCATATTGCAAGTGAGAAGTAATTCTCTCATGAAACAAACAGTATTTCATGATTATCTATGACCGAGCAGGAGACCGGGTGGCCCCGGTGGTGCTAGGCTTGGCTGCCTATGAGGGAGCGCCGTAGGCGGTACATGTGTCTCAGTCGGCCTACAAACTGCTGTAGCAGAGCTATACAAAACAAGACATTTTCTCCCCTATTTTCCCCTCTAACGCTCATCTTTTATAGGCTCCTGCCATGGACACATGCATTCCTTCAATCCCCATGATATATCAAGTGTCTCTTTTACTTTATTATTATTGATTAGACTTAAAATCTTGTGAGTATCCATACGCAGATGTCAATGTCTGTCAGTCAGACATGGCCGACCTCTCTCCACACTCAGACACTCACACAAATAACGTGAAAACAGTGGTTTGAATGTATGACAGGTGTTAATTGTTAGATATCAGCCTTGGCATTGTAGAAAGAGGTAATCCTAACCATGTAATAGAATTTCATTTCACTGAGGAGGCTATTTAAATGATTGTTACAAAACATGCTTGGTGGCTAGGACAGGCGGCAAGTGCTAGCCCTACCCACGCTCGGGAAAATAACGTGAAAACAGCTGTTTCAATGCATGACAGCTCTCAATTCTTACATGTTTGGAAGAAAATTGACTAACCAGTGGTGATAACCATTTTTGAGGATTTTATTTTGTTTAGAAATTTAATGATCGCCATAAAACATGAGCGGTGCGCGGGCGATAATAAAGGTAGCCGTTGGTCGGCCCGCTTTTGTTTATCACGCAGCGATCCCAAGATGCAATGCGCGGCTGAGACCGTGAACTGGCTTATCGACGACACACAACTAGTTGATGAGGTAAGTTTGAGCGGAAACGCCGACTGGGGTTTATTTTAACTACATCCGCAAAATAATTCTACATCCGAAAAATAAACCCCTGAATCCGAACAATAATTTACTTCATCCGTTTTCCGGTTTGACCACTTCCTGTCCAAACAGTAATTTATAAGTATCCAGAACCCCAGCAGAATCCAAAGATCTGCTATTAATGGTAAATAGAAGTCCAAAGGTACACTATCAGAGTAACAGATCCATGGAGTATAGTGGTTGGAGCAGTGTAGAAGGAGGAGGTAGAATTGGCTCGCTACTCACTGACTCCCGGTGCCCAAGTGCTTACTCATGGAGGGAAGAGACTGGGTATATATACCTGTACCTACTAGCCTGGTCTAGTGGGGGCTATTGAGAGCTAGGTTGCGAGCCCTGGCAAGGCCCCCCTAGATTGGCCTAGGAAGCTAGTTATTATAGATTTGTGTGGTTTACTTAATGTTTCATATGCTATTTACTCTTAGAGAATCCTGTTTCCTCTACCCATTCTTGTGGTTAACCCATACATGTAATACTCCTTCCTCCATGTCAGCTAGGGTATCAATGAAGCATACATTATGATGATATGTGTCTTTAGGTAATTAGGAATATTTAGGGATTATACCACGATGGTTATGGCATGAGATTGGTGTGCGCTTCCATATACCACACGAGGCCGGAGGCCGAGTGGGGTATATGGAAGCGAACACCAATCGAAAGCCATAACCAGAGTGGTATAATAACTTTAGTCCGTGATGGTTCAGATCAACAACAAATAGAGAACATTACAAAACCATTACATTACACAAAACAACAAACCATTATTTTAATAACCTTTCTGCAGTCGGTTTATTTCTGCGTTTCGGCAATTAGATTGCAGGAATGGGTCCAGTTTGGCAGCATCACTCTCGCTATACAGCCGGCAGTTGTAGCCAGAGTGACTTTCGGCATGACCCATATAACCACGTGGTGCACTTTCAGTAGCATTAAACAGCCTATTCAGCGCACATATGCTTCCCTTCGAAAGTGCCCACGCCGATCGCTTATAGCATAAAAAATAGATAATATAAAGAATCGCCGATCGCTTATAGCATAGATAATATCCAATATAAAGGATGGACATGTATGGCTTATAAAATCGCCACTGAACTAAAACTTCGCTATCGGGGGGTAGAACTATATTCAAATCATTTCTAGCAATTCAGAATTTTCATTTATTTCTGTTTTACATTGCTTGACACCGTAAAATATCCGAATCAATCAAGGTCAAGGTCGCCATAAGCTGGGCGCTTTAGTCGGAAACCTCATGATAATGTGACGGCTGGCCGAATGAACTACAGCCACAACAGCCAATCAGAGGTGCGTATTTACTGAACTCACGTTCAGCCAGCCGGCGCGTTTCTATAAGGTTCCGCTGCTTGCTGAGCGCGCGCCCATTCAAAGTTCAAGGTCGGTTTGGGGACTTTCGAATGAAATCCTCCGTGCGCTATTTAGACTACGGTACACAATGCAACGCCAAGTGAACCTTGTACAGAGTGGCTATGCTGAAAGTTCTCCACAGTGCTTCCGGCTTCTTGCTCTCGAGAACGTCAACACGTGTGTGATCCTTCACGCTTATCGAAGGGGAAAATGGCTTTTTACATCCTTTATACCTTTGTCATTTGATTAATCTTCGTCGACGACCAAGAATAGAACATGGAGATTCTACTACGGGAAGATTTGAGTGTAGAAGACTGAAAAATACCTTGGATTATCGATTTGTTACCTGGGCATTTGGGACTCATATAGCCTCCGAGGTAAGTTATGTTTCTACGAACGGTTGAACGGACGGGGCTCGCCTCAATTTTCTGTTTGTCTGCTTGTTTCAATATTAACCTGGGCAGCAAATGGAATATTGAGTCAAGGTCTTAGTCTAAACTTCAAATTCTTTTAATATATGGTTGCTAAGAATGTTTTATTTGTTCATGTCGAATTTTATCACAGATTTAGCAAAAAAAATGGCCGCCTTTGCCAGTCGGTAATACAGCGACCAAGACCCGTGGTGGGGGTGGGGGTGTTTGAGTGTGGACCAATGGGAAACGAAAAACCCGCAATATACCACGGCAAAAGGGGGGACTCAGGATTATAACCAATCACCAGCCAGAAACACCCAATATACCATGATGACGCCGTGGTATATGCTCCCATATTGCACGGTGAATATAGCCAAAATCTGATCCAAAATGGACTAAAGTCAATTAATGACTAATGAATATAGGGTAATTGGGTAACTGATACATTGATACATACATATATATATAGTAAATTGGAATTACTGATATATATATATTAGTGATTATAGTGATACATACAGTGGTAATTATAGTGATACATAGTTAATTATAGTGATACATAGTTAATATTCCTGGCGTGAATATTACAGCCATAATATCCCAATGATAGACAAGACCAACTTAAGGCCTACTAGACTGCAAATTCACCAGATTTGCGTGCAGCAACAGCAGATGAAAAGCTCAGGTAGGTCCAATAATTCACATCTTTTAGACAGGAACAATTGCATCAAAATGTGTGTAGGTGATGTATGTACCCCAGCCCTGATTCAGGTGCTGATCGATGTTGCATGAGTGAGAAATATTTCCAACAAATTCAGAATGAAGGTAAAATATTGTCTGTTCAACCATCTCATGTTTTTGCTACTTTTGCAGGAGGGGGTACTATGAATGTAATTTGTGATGTCAAAACGGTTATCTCTATCGATGGGGTTGATTATACTAAAACCTTTTGTGTCCTTCCTTCTCTTCAATACGATTGTATTATTGGAAGAGATTTTCTTAGAAATTATGGTATATCAATTCATTTTTCTAAAACCAATACAAGTATTTCTTCTGCCCTTCAAGTAAAATTGGGAGGAGATTTAACAATTCCTGGGGAGACGGAAGTTTTATTTGTGGGGAATTTAGGGACTGGAGCTCCTATTCCTCATGGAACTTTTGTCTGGTTTTCAGGGATTAATGGGACGGATAATCCTTCTTTATTAACTGCTAAAACTTGTGTTAAAGTACAATATAACAAGGTGCCTATAATGTTCTATTATTGAATAATCAACTCGGCACAGGACGTACAGCTATGATCTAGTTTATTACTATATCCGTCAGGTGGCAGCAGTGCATATTATGAACAAGCGCATTCGGTATTGGGTGATATAAAGATATGACAACATTACATCTTTCCCTTCTTTGAAATTAATCAAACATATGAATAGAGATATTTTGGTCTTACGCGCTCACGTGCCGACCTTCTGATATCGGTATGCTCTGGGGCTCTTTTAGGACTTTTTGCTATCTCAGGGAGTAGTTGCTCAGAAGTTGGAGTTTCTTGGAGCAGGTTTTGTTCTTCAACTGGTTCTTCCTGATATGCCTTGGAACACTTTTCAGATATCTTTTTAGAGTGTGATGAATTTCTAGTGATGATTCTCTCATTGCTTTCAGCTGTAATCATCGACCCTTTTTTCTGAGATCTTCAATGGGGTGTGATCAAAAGGAGTAGACAATTTGTTGTGGTGATCCTGTTTCACTAGGACATGATCTCCAACTTGAGATGTTCCACCTGGATAAGGTCCACTGAAGTTAACAAGTTCTTTCCATGGTTGGTCTGGAAGTTTTGTCATCTGAAGGGGTTCCATTGTGGACTGTGGAGTACATGCTTGACAAGCAAGGCAGTTGACAATTTTATTTTCCACCCTCCTGTCAATACCAGGAAACCATACTGTCTCTCTAAGTACTGATTTAGTCTTCATGATGCCTTGATGACTGGCATGAGCAAGATCAATGGTGCGTAGTTGAAGAGTGTCTGGAATTACAATTCTCTCTCCTCTCATTAGAATGCCTCCACATATGGACAGCTCACTTCTGATTTGCTTGAATGAATTATAATCACTGTACAGCTGGTCGCTGAGACTCTCCCATTCTTGTGTGGTGATGCACCTCATGACATTTTGTAACATGATGTCTTTGCTTGTTTCTTCTTCTATTTCCTTCATCGAGATGCTACCTTGCTCATGATTTTCAAAGTAAGCAATGGCATTGATGCAAATCTTTTCCGTCTGTTCGTCTAACCATGTCTTCTGTGGCATTTTGGCAGATTTAGGCAGATGTCTTGATAGATAATCAGCAGGATTATCTTTTCCTGGGGTGTATACAATCTTTACTTTATACGGTAGCAGACGCAGGCATAGCCGTTGTAGACGTGGTGTAGGTTTAGACATAGGTTTTCCTAAGATACCAAGTAACGGTTTATGATCCGTTGCCACTGTGAATTCCGCACCAATGAGATAGTGGTCGAAATGCTCACATGCCCACACTACTCCTAAGGCTTCCCTCTCGGTCTGACTGTACCTAGTTTCACAATCAGCTAACTTGCGGCTTGCATATTCGACTATTCGAATTGCTCCTTTATCATCGCTTTGGGTGAGTACAGCTCCTAGGCCCACTGGACTAGCATCCACTACCATCTTTGTCTTCAGGCTGGTGTTGAAGTATGATATCATTTGCCAGTTGGCCAAGCTCCTCTTCAAATTGGAGAATGCCGTTTTTTCTTCTTTTTCCCATTTCCATGCAATGTCTTTCTTTGTCAATTTTTGTAGTGGATCTACAACAGTGCTGTAATTGTTTATGAACCTGGCTAGAAACTGGGCCATACCTAGTAAACTGCAAACTTCCTCTGTGCTTTGCGGTTCAGTGGCGTTGAGAATAGCTTTGATTTTCTTTTCGCTTGGCGAAATCCCGTCCTTACTGAAAACATGACCAAAGAAGATGATTTCTTCTTTCCAGAACTCACATTTTGATTTATTTGCTGTGACATTGTACTCAGCAAGTCGTTCCAGAACCTTGTTGATTGTTTCAGCATGCTCTTCAGCCGTTCTCGAAAAAATAATTATGTCGTCTGACATATTCTTCACACCTGTAATACCCTGCAGCATGTCAGCTATTTTCTTCTGGAAGATTTCTGCAGCTGAGTTGATACCGAAGCACAGTCTCTTGTACCTATATAGTCCACTGTGTGTCGCAAATGTGGTTATGTAGCGACTTTCCTCAGCGAGTTCTAACTGATGGTAACCTTTATTGAGATCTATCTCCGAGAAATGCTGGGCTCCGTTGAGATCCACGATAAGCTCTTCAATTGTATTCATTGGATACCGTTCTCTTTCTATGGCTGTGTTTATGGCTCTACTATCCAGACATAACCGGATATCACCCTGTGGCTTGTGGACTATTACTAATGGACTGATCCATGGTGTCGCTCCAGTGGCATCTTCTATAATGTCCAGCTTCTTTAGTCTTTCAATTTCTTGGTCCACTTTTTCACGTAGATGAAACGGTACACGCCTTGCTTTTTGCGCGATCGGGTTGACTTCTTTGTCAATGCTTAGATGTACAGAAGTATCCTTCATCTTTCCGATTCCGTCGAAGACTTTCCTGTGTTTGTCTGCTACTTCTTCTGTGTCTTGCACATGGCACACAAACGTAACGATTCCTAACTTCTCTGCAGTGTTGCAACTAAGAAGATTCTGAGCTTTACCTTGCACTACATAGACAGATGTCTTCGTCTGTTTCTTTGTCATTGGAGATTGAACCATACATTCAAACACTCCAGCCATAGGTATCTCATGTTGTGTACCCTTAGGACCGTAGCCAAAGTATTTCTTATCTGTTTGCTTGAGTTGCGGTGTAGCATTGAGAAGATCAAAAGTTTCCTTACCTAAGATATTTATTTCAGATCCTGAGTCGATCAGCATTGTGGTGTCATGTCCATGTATTTTTACATTCGTAGACCTAGTTTTTTCTCCATTGACTGAAGAAATGACCACAGGAATGGTGATGTACTCTTCCTCGCTGTCTTGAGTCTCAGCAACCTGATTGACTTTCGAATTCAATCTGACCTTAGTCCTGCACTTCTTTGCATAATGCCCTTTATTAGAACATTTGTAGCATACATTCTCCAAAGCGGGACAGTCATCATCATGAGGATATGTACCTCCGCACCTAAAACATGATTTGCTTTTGGATTTCTTGGGTGTTCCTGATGAATGTTTCTTTTCTGACGTCACCTTTTGAGTATATTTGCCTTGTTTGCTGACCCGACTAACAGCTGATCTCTCCTCAGATTGAGTCTCCATGTCTTTGAGTTGATATTCGGCTCTTTCAGAAGCTCTTGCTGTCTTCAGATAATCCTTAAGACTCAGATCATCACGAATAGTTTTGTGTTTCACACTCTTGTTGGGACATGTATTTACAAGATGTGATAAAGTGATGAGATCAACGATGTCGTTCGGTTGTAATTCTTCAAGCTTGATTGCAGCGACTTTTTCTTTGACGCGAATATGGTAGTTGTCACTTGTTTCACCAGTATTTGGCCTCATCTGGTGTAATACACTCATGCCGTAGACCCTATTCAATTTAGGTTTGAAATGATCATCCAGTGCCTGCTTTAACTTTTTATAGCCATCATCAGCTGTAGAATCACCTGTATTTTCAAGTCTTTTGATGATTCTTCTGGTTCCTACACCTACATAATGCATCATCATGGCTCGTTTGTCCTTATTTTCGGTTAGTCTCATTGCAGACATCATGGATTCTAAACCTTCTAACCACTCTTCCCATTTTGTTGCTATTTCCGGATCCTCGGTTACTGTGAACTCGGGATATGCTGGAAGATGTATCATTGGCGGTGGTGGTGTCTCTTCTGGCATTTTGTATGATTTGCCTTACTCAAACTACCAGAGCAACCAGTAATCAAAAAATCTGCATGCGAAACGGAGTATCGTACCGGTATGTCGTAAATGGGACCAAAATTACACCAAATTTACACTGTGTGTATTATAGTATCACTGTCAGAAATTACTGAAATAATGGCACCATATGACTTTTAACTTCATGCACAGATTATGAGTCAAGACATAAATCAATATCAAATTCAATGTAGGGTAGATATTTAAATCAATGTGTCAGCAAAGATCAACATTCAAAGTAGTTAGTGAGAAAATATTCTTGATATCCCACTCTACATATCATAGACACAACCACTATTTCATGAAATTTCAACATCAAATGAGTCAAAACACATGTATAGAACAACAATATTATATGTCAAGTGAGTCAATAGTGTTCATTTAACTGCATCTCTTCTGTCTTCCTGTAGTCAACAGCACTTGGAAAGTCACACTGAGCATTAACCTTTATATGAGTTTCAATGGTGAGTCCCAACTAGTGTCAATACAGCTCAGCTAGCACAAGATCAAAGTTGATAAATGCAGGAAAATACTGGATACAGTTCATATACATGAAGACTTGACTTGTTGTTTACTCACAGCTTGATTATACCTCTCAGGAACAGTTCATTTTTACTTAGCTGAAAGTTGTGGTGAGTGCGCACGTGGCCTGGGATAGAGCGCACATGGTCTGGAATGGAGCAGATCCTTCTCTCTCCTCTTCTTGAGATTCAAATGGTTTTACTTCAGTGTAAACAATTCCGAAGTATCCCAGTGTAGTCCTATGCTTGTAAAGTCTCTTTTACAACAATTTGAGGCTTTCTGGAGGTTGTAGGCTCTTTTAAATTTCTATCTCGTCGCCAATATAATGTTCTATTATTGAATAATCAACTCGGCACAGGACGTACAGCTATGATCTAGTTTATTACTATATCCGTCAGGTGGCAGCAGTGCATATTATGAACAAGCGCATTCGGTATTGGGTGATATAAAGATATGACAACATTACAGTGCCAATCCGCTTGATGAATACGGGTAAGGAAGAAATCTGCTTACCTCAAGGCGTATTGGTCGGTTCAATTGTGTGCATGGGTAGTGACGAATGCATTGCGCTCAATTCCGTCGCAATGACCCAGGTGGCGCCAGTAACATCAAGCAAACAAGCCACCTCAGCTTTAACCCCTACCAAAAGTTTTTTTTTTTGTTTTTTAAAAATCTTTATTTTGTTCCACAGGTGGATTATTCCAGGTCAAATTTAACAGAGGAACAGAAAGCTCTAATGAATAAGGTTTTAATGGAATTTTCTGATGCTTTTGTTGGACCAGATGGCCGTCTGGGATGTACGGATTGGGTTGAGCATGAAATCCATTTAAATCCAGGAGCTCAGCCAGTCCAACAAATGCCTTTTCGCATTTCGCCAATCATGCGAGAAAAACTAAGAACAGCTGTCCAAGACCAAGTTGATTTGGACATTGTCGAGCCAACTCAAGATGGTGCTTGGGTCTCACCAGCTTTCTTAGTAAGTAAAAAGGGAACAGATAAATTTCGTGTCGTATGTGACTACAGAAATCTCAATCTGGTCACAATTCCCCAGTATTTACACTGTCACCACACTGAATGCCCGTTCCGCGCTGCACGTACATCAAATAACGGCCACCGCTATGTTCTATTGATACTCATTTTCATTTGTTTCTCTGAGTTTTGAACATAACAATCTTTCTTACTTCTATGACATGTATTGAATGACTTAGATAAAGCCTTAGTCAACGATATAGACTGCAAATCTAAGTAGTTTCATCACTATACCTGTCTAAAGAAAAGTCACTGATGTCCGTGCTGCATTTGAATGGAACTTGTGTAGATGTACGTGCAGGTTTTGACTGATGTACATGCAGCATGCTGCTTTTCAAACAGATTGGGAAAGATACAGCCCCTAAAATGGCCCCAGTTGCCACTGTCTTCTCCCATCCCAAATCTTTCCTAGTTTAGTATCTCCCCTAAACTCACTAGATTTTGTTATGGCCACAACTCTCTCACGCAGTCCTGACGACCAATATGAATCTGTTCGACTGGCATAAACAATTGGAAGATTGTTAGTTTCTAAAAGAATAGATAAACATCGGGAACATGATATAATTCTTTAAGAGGTTTTATTCAATTTTACCCTGCCATCGAGGCTCTAACAATTCTAATGGTTAGTAAAATTGCGTCCCTTTATTAATGGCAAATTTATTAATTTGCCATTTTTTACTTTAACTAAAATAAAATTATGTATAGTCATGGATTTTGGTCGTCATGGATTTTGGTCGTCCGTCGTCCGTCGTTCGTCGACATTCCCAACATTCCAGAGTCATTGGATGCATGTGTACAATTGGATGCACACATTGAGCATATAAATCAGGCTCCAAGTTGAATAGTACTGAATAGATTGGAGTATGTTTTGTACTGCATTCAGTTTGGTTAGGTTGCAATGTATTTTGAACTTTATTTTGGTCTGAAATGTTGGTTATTAGAGATTGGTAAAAGTGAATTGTTGAAGTGAATTGTACATGTCCTGAAAATCTGTCTCATGGTGGGCTCCTCCTGCCAGTCCTCCTGCCAGAAATAGTCAGAAATATGTACAATTGGTAGTTGTACACATTCAGTATGCAAGGCTGGCTGCGATTTGGTCAATAGTATGTAAATTCCAGTATGTTTTGTATTGCATTCTGTTTGTTTATGTTGAAATGTATTTAGAAATTTATTTGGGTCTGAGATGTGGGTTATTACAGATTGGTTAAAGTGAATTGGTTAAAGTGAATTGTACATTTTCTGAAAATCGAACCCATACATGTATGCTCATGTCTGTAACTAAATTGTGTTGTGTCTGTAACTAATGGGCCAGAGATAAGATAAGGCCTGTGGACCCATGCAGACGTATGACACCTGTTGTTGTTTGTTTAAACAACAACAGTTTAAACTTTTTAAAATCTATGATATAACCAAGACATACGATTCCAGGTCCAATCTCCACATATCCCTTCATTCTGAGGGAAACTAAAAACTTAAACTAATCAACCTTAAATCTCTACAGGCCCAAACCCCATGTATCCCTTCATTCCAAGGGAAATTATTTCATCTTGCAAATCCATATCCAGGCTATGCTACATCATTCATCATCCAGTATGTGCTAGCTATGTATGTGCTAGCTATGTATGTGCTAGCTATGTATGTGCTAGCTATGTATGTGCTAGCTACGTATGTGCTAGCTACGTATGTGCTAGCTACGTATGTGCTAGCTACGTATGTGCTAGCTACGTATGTGCTAGGTATGCATGCATGTTTCCCCGCCATGGTGCATAGTATGAGCCCTGGGGACATTTATGTATGTGCTACGTATGTATGTGCTACATATGTATGTGCTACATATGTATGTGCTACATATGTATGCGCTACATATGTATGCGCTAGCTATGTATGCGCTAGCTATGTATGCGCTAGCTATGTATGCGCTAGCTATGTGTGCGCTAGCTACGTGTGCGCTAGCTACGTGTGCGCTAGCTACGTGTGCGCTAGCTACGTGTGCGCTAGCTACGTGTGCGCTAGCTACGTGTGCGCTAGCTACGTGTGCGCTAGCTACGTGTGCGCTAGCTACGTGTGCGCTAGCTACGTGTGCGCTAGCTACGTGTGCGCTAGCTACGTGTGCGCTAGCTACGTGTGCGCTAGCGACGTGTGTGCTAGCGACGTGTGTGCTAGCTATGTGTGTGCTAGCTACGTGTGTGCTAGCTACGTGTGTGCTAGCTACGTGTGTGCTAACTACGTGTGTGCTAGCTACGTATGTGCTAGCTATGCATGCATGTTTCCCCGCCATGGTGCATAGTATGAGCCCTGGGGACATTTATGTATGTGCTACGTATGTATGTGCTACATATGTATGTGCTACATATGTATGTGCTACATATGTATGTGCTAGCTATGTATGTGCTAGCTATGTATGTGCTAGCTATGTATGGGCTAGCTATGTATGTGCTAGCTATGTATGTGCTAGCTATGTATGTGCTAGCTATGTATGTGCTAACTACGTGTGTGCTAGCTACGTGTGTGCTAGCTACGTATGTGCTAGCTATGTATGTGCTAGGTATGCATGTATGTGTTCCCCGCCATGGTGCATAGTATGAGCCCTGGGGACATTTATGTATGTGCTAGCTATGTATGTGCTAGCTATGTATGTGCTAGCTATGTATGTGCTAGCTATGTATGTGCTAGCTATGTATGTGCTAGCTATGTATGTGCTAGCTATGTATGTGCTAGCTATGTATGTGCTAACTACGTGTGTGCTAGCTACGTATGTGCAAGCTATGTATGTGCTAGGTATGCATGTATGTGTTCCCCGCCATGGTGCATAGTATGAGCCCTGGGGACATTTATGTATGTGCTACATATGCATGTGCTAGCTATGTATGTGCTAGCTATGTATGTGCTAGCTATGTATGTGCTAGCTATGTATGTGCTAGCTATGTATGTGCTAGCTATGTATGTGCTAGCTATGTATGTGCTAGCTATGTATGTGCTAGCTAAGTATGTGCTAGCTACGTATGTGCTAGCTACGTATGTGCTAGCTACGTATGTGCTAGCTACGTATGTGCTAGCTACGTATGTGCTAGCTACGTATGTGCTAGCTACGTATGTGCTAGCTACGTATGTGCTAGGTATGCATGCATGTGTTCCCCGCCATGGTGCATAGTATGAGCCCTGGGGACATTTATGTATGTGCTACATATTTTATGCTACATATGTATGTGCTAGCTATGTATGTGCTAGCTATGTATGTGCTAGCTATGTATGTGCTAGCTATGTATGTGCTAGCTATGTATGTGCTACATATGTATGTGCTACATATGTATGTGCTAGCTATGTATGTGCTAGGTATGCATGCATGTGCTAGGTATGCATGCATGTGCTAGGTATGCATGCATGTGCTAGGTATGCATGCATGTGCTAGGTATGCATGCATGTGCTAGGTATGCATGCATGTGCTAGGTATGCATGCATGTGCTAGGTATGCATGCATGTGTTCCCCGCCATGGTGCATAGTATGAGCCCTGGGGACATTTATGTATGTGCTACATATGTATGTGCTAGCTATGTATGTGCTAGCTATGTATGTGCTAGCTATGTATGTGCTAGCTATGTATGTGCTACATATGTATGTGCTCATCAAATGTGATCTTCAAATGGCTTTCCACCAAATAAAAATCAGGGAAGAAGACAGAGATAAGACTGCATTTTTAACCCCGTTTGGTAAATTCAGGTATAAGCGGATGAGCATGGGCCTGAAGAACGCAGCCAGGTCATGCCAAGCTATAGTAGATATGGTCCTGAGAGGGTTAAAATTTAATTCCAGTCTTGCTTATGTAGACGATATGGTTACATTTTCTAGGACTTTTGATCAGCACCTTGAGGATATGCGTTCAATGTTGGGTAATCTTGTGAAGGCTGGATTAAAGCTTAAAGCAGCTAAATGTGTAATCGCTGCACAAGAGGTTCCTTTCTTGGGCCATATTCTGGGAGAGAATGGGATCAGTCCTAACCCAGAAAAGGTAAGAGTAATAAGTGAGATTAAATCGCCAGATTCTCCTACTATGGTGAGACGCTTCCTGGGAATGACTGGATTTTACAGACGATTTATTCCAGAATATGCATCCAGGGCTCGATGTTTATATGGTCTCACTAAGAAGGATAGAGTCTGGGAGTGGAATCAAGAACATGAGGAAGCGTTTGTAGATTTGAAAAATGCTTTGACCAGTGATAGCTTATTACTTTACCCTGACTTTAACAAGCAATTCGTCACCACCACAGATGCCAGCGCCTTTGGAATGGGTGGGACCCTGTCTCAGCTTAGTGGGAAGGTCCTAAGACCAGTAGCTTATTGTGCTAAACTCTTTACACCCCCCCAAAGAAACTATAGTACCTTAGACAGGGAATTGGCTGCTATAATTTATGCTTGCTCCGAATGGAGAGTCTATCTGGAGGGACGGCGATTTCTCATCAAAACCGACCATGCCCCCCGTCAGTATATTTTAAACCCTAGAAGCAAATTATCATCTAGACAAATAAGATGGGCAGCAGAGCTTAGAGGCTTTGATTTTAAAGTCGAACATCTTAAGGGTTCTCAGAATATCATTGCTGATGTACTTTCTAGGTTAGAAATAGATTCTCCAGACCCCCCAAACAATCCCGATTTATTTGATACTTTCCCTGAATTATGTGGAATTGCAGTAGAGGAACTATCCAGTCAACCTCCTGCACACATGATTTGTATACCCAAACACATCCGACGTCTTCAGAGGAATGACCCAGGTATCTCCCGTAAAATGGTAAGATTCAACGAGGTACCAGTGATTAACTCTTATGAACAAAACAATCTTGATTATGTTGCTGTCCATGCTTTGAATTTATCCACAGCCCGACCAAATAATGTTAAACGCAATCGGTACAGCCATACTGTGAAGCCTTTTGATATTGAATTTGATGGGATGGGTATATCAAGGCAGAGTGTGCGGCAAGCCCAACGAGAAGACAGTCTATGTCAGAATATAATTTTGTTTCTTACTGAATGCATTCTTCCTGACGATGAGAAGGAAGCAAAGGTGATTATAATGAGGGAACAAAATTATATTTAGCAGGAAGATATTTTATATCATCTAGATATTGCAATGGGACCAAAAACCAAGGTGCTCGCACAGTTGGTTGTTCCATTGAAATTAAGGGAAATTGTATTGCAAATGCACCATGATGCAGTACAAAGTGGTCATCTTGGGTTCCAGAAAATGATTGGACAACTCAAAGACAGGTATTTCTGGCCCTCCATGAATAAAGATACATTCGAATATTGTAGATCATGTGAGCTTTGTGCTAGAAACAAGAAGATGACACATCCCATACAACTGCCATTGACTATTAGGGATCCTAGCCCTAGGCCATGGGAGGTTGTAAATCTGGATGCATTGGAACATCTTCCAGAGACAAAGTCTGGCATGAAACACGTTTTAGTTGTCTGTGATTATTATAGTAGGTTTGTGTTGTGTATCCCTCTTCCAGATCTTACTGCTGCTACTATTGGTAAAGTATTCTTTAACAAGGTATTATGCAGGGTAGGTGGGATCAGAAGGATAGTCAGCGATAATGGGAAGGCTTTCGCTTCTCACCATTTCACTGAAATCTGTGCAAAATATCATATTACACATTCATTTACAAGTGTGGCTCATCCACACTAAGCATGATCAGGAGTTATGTAAATGAAAACCAAGACAACTGGGATGAATACCTTGATTCAGTATCTCATGCATTAAATACTACCAATGCATATGGAACTGGACAGACACCTTATGGTTTGCTAAATGGATGTGAGCCTTTATCACCATTCAAAGTTAACATTAACCTGGATTTACAGGAAGGTGCTTAGGTCAGTGAAAGGTTTGCTAACATTTTGCAAAACCAGGAGATTGTACATCAGAAGGCTGCAGATCGCCTCAAACATGTCCAGGAAAAGATGAAATCTAGGTATGACCAATGTGTAAATGACCCTCGACTCACAGAAGGAGATATGGTTTGGCTACATTGGCCTCGTATTAGGGAACCTCAGACCAAATTGAAGCTGGCTCATCAGTTTCATGGTCCTTATAATATCGTGAGGTTTAATACTGATTCAACAGTATTTTTACGAGAGGCCAAGTCAGGCAAATTCTTATCTAAACCTGTGAATATAATGAGGCTTAAGAAGGGTTTGTCTAGAGAATCGGTGCAAAAGAACTGGGTAGAATATGAGCAAGAGCCCGAAGATCCAGAAGACCTCAATGAGGGGGATATACCAATAGATAGTTTGGTAGACCCTACAGAGGAAATTGTTGCTCAAGAACCAGAACAGCCGATATTATAGACAATTCAATCATTCCCCAAACTTCTGTTGATCCTGAGACTCTATCAGACGGTAATGTTTCTGAGGAAGAATATTCCTGTGATGAGCATTTACCTGATGAAGACATGGAAGAAGAATTGCTTCGAGGTACAGACATTTCTCCTAAAGTTGCTAAATTTATTAGACCAGGGGAGGAAACAGCCTTTCATCCTATCAAGGCTATTATCGATGTCTGTCGACCAAGAGGCCAGCCTCTGAAATATCGGGTTGAATTCAAAGATGGGGATAAGAAATGGGTCCCGTTGGAACATTTCAATGATGCTGCTAAAAAGCATTTTATCACAGATGAAATAGAAGAGAGAGAGGCAAGGGAAGTTCCCCGAACTCGATCTCGTTCTGGCTCTTCGTGATAAGCTTAATAATTAGACCTTTTTAGGTCCCAGAAGTATTATATTTGTATTAGAAATATCTGTATGTATCATCTTTTTGTACAGGGTTGGATTTGATCCACCGCTGGTGCTTACGTCTAGACAACGTGTATATAGATTATTATTGTATAATTTTATTATTTCTATAGCCTGGTGAAAGATGACATATATTGTAGAAGCTAGTAGAAAAGCTTGAGTGTTTAGACAAATAAATCTTCTGGCCCGAACTATGAGTAATCATTATATCCCAAAACATGGACTATCATATTTCCCAAACAAAGACTTCGGTGGACAAAGGATAGACATACCCTTTAGTTAACCAAAAAGCCCGATTTCACAAGTATTTATTGTATTACCCGAATTCAAGGATTATTATTTTAGAGCGAAGGTAGCGTGCACGGAGTCCGACGTAGGCAGAAGTGTAAACGCTACCAAGCCACTCAACGTTTCTCTTTATCATTAGCGACAAAGCTTGAGCGTTAAACGCTCTGGTTCATCGTCGCCCAAGGTCAAGATGGACAAGCGCGAAGGAAACTAGCTTTATTTTAAGATTCCCCACTATAAGGTGTGATATCCAGCATGTATTGAGAATTAGTATAAAATCAGGGTTGCCTGTTGGAAGAAACCATACCAGTACTTGTTACTGAGTGAGTCGCTTACTCTGGAGATAGAGTTTGGACAGAGAGAAAAATTCCTAGATATTATTGCCGCCTCTACGCTTTACACATAAAAAACACTGGAAACTGATCATCATGGATCTTAGGGTAAGATCATGGTTACTGTTAATTTTACTAGAAGGCCGCAAAATATTGTCGAGATTTATTGGAATTTTAGTTTGAGACTTTTATACAATCGCATTTACTGCTTTATGCTATGGATATCAC
Organism: Sthenelais limicola; assembly: GCA_942159475.1. Classification (NCBI taxonomy): domain Eukaryota; kingdom Metazoa; phylum Annelida; class Polychaeta; order Phyllodocida; family Sigalionidae; genus Sthenelais; species Sthenelais limicola. The sequence continues at coordinate 104,620,769 of OW804096.1, read as the reverse complement.
TCTTATTAGGAATAGTGGACGCTAGGATAATCATAATATGAGTACAGCTAGCTTGTTATCTCAAGAAGGAATTATATTCAATTTATTATGTGCTATGGCTTATGAAAGGTTTATTTCTTTATTTTTATAGGTTTTATATGTGTGTGTGCTTATGGGAGTAGTTCAAGGTATGTGGCCCAATGTAATAGAAAGACATAATATTGGCGTGGTCATGAGGAAAGAACCAAAGTTCGCCATACTACCAGATGGGAAAGATGTCATTTCTATTAGGGTCATGCTACCGCCCAAGCTGGAGGGGTTTCCACCCATTGTGGACCCTTGTAACAATCTACCTAGTGATGACCAAGGTCATAGGATTCATGATTTTTGCAACAAGATAGAGACTTTCCTAGCGATGCCTGGTGCCTGATTTAGATTATGGACCAGAGTACAAAAACAGGAAAGAGATCTATAGAACATGTTGGTACATCCGGTGGCTGTTAATAAGACCAGATCATATGAGCAAATCCACCATTTGGTCGTCATTTGACCCTAAAATCTTTTTCTGCCTATTTGAATGAGAAAAAATGATGGCAGACATTTTCTGATAGTTTTATCGTGTCCGCCACCCCAAAATACATCAGAAATACCCCCTATTTACATAGTTTTTACTAAGAATTTAGGTATTGGAGTGAAAAAACTGGATTTTAGGGCCTTTAAAATGAAGAAAAATCAGGAAAGCACAATAAAATGTTGGAAATAAATAAAAATATTTAGTTGAACATTTTTTCGAACTCATTTAACCATTGAGCCTTGACTCTGGGTAATGCATGATCTGTTTTTTATTTGTTTTCTAGGGATCTTTAGTATAGTAAAAATGAAAACATATGTTGGGAACTCTAAATGTCAGCGTCACGTGTGGAAAATAAAATCCACACCTAGAAAAAAATAAAAAACATGGGTGAATAATGGACATAATTTGGACAATTCTACATGCACCTGATATATTTAGAATGAATCTGTTCGGATATATGTTCATACTGTGGAATACTAGGGATCAGAGTATAATTTGGGCAGCTATGCTGTCAGCGTCACGTGAGTATTGTTACTCTACCACATTTAATAAATATTGAGAATTAATCATTAATAACATCCATATACATGAGATGTCGGACATACTTCATCTTAAATATCATAAATCCACTCAGGATCTTCTTGTTAGGAAGGTAAGGGGGGAAATGTGTCAGCATCACGTGTGTTTTCCACACGTGACGCTGACATGGAGCTGAAACTGACGCTGACATATATATTATGGAAACCCTTTTTGGGACATACAGAAAATATTTATCCTTAAAAATGTTGCCTCTAATTACTTGAACAGAACTTAAATTCACCTTTATGAACAACCAATACAAGTATTAATGTCAACTTAAAAAGAGAACAAGGAGGATTGAATTTTATATATCTTAATATATATTCTAAGTATAATGGGGTATATAAGTGTGTATGAACAGAGAGTCAATGACCTGTCACCCATGCTGCTGCCATTATCATTACCATTACTAAATGGTTATGTGGCTGTAACTTTAAAACATTATGTCCATATATTTTTATTCATTTGTAATTTAAATAGTCATTTATGTTAAAATATGTACCATTCTGCCGTGCCCTTATCAGCAGAATTCCAGTCACAGTCTCTCCCAAGCTGCCCCGAATGAAATATTCATTATTAACTTTCCCAATTTCGTCTATATTAGCAGCAATATATCTAGTTTATGCACGAAAAATAATAAACCAAGAGAACCAATTTGAAAAAAATAAAAAAATTCAGTCCTGGATGGCCAAATGACGACCAATTGGTGGAATTGCTCATATAGAAGTGCTCCTCTAGACTTCATAGGAGATTTATCTCGGTCGATTTTTGGAACAGCTACTGTCAAAGATGTAATCAGACTGGCCAGAAACATGAATTTAATTAATGCTAATGTTAAAGCAATTGTGGGTAATGAAAATTCGTTTAGAAATATGAATACGGTGGCCATCAGTCGTACCTCAGCAATTATGAAAACACTTCATAGAAGAATGGATACGGCTGAAACCAACATGCTCCAAAAAAGGAAATCTCTACAGAAATTGGCAGGTCATGTGTCCTCATTAGCACATGGCTGGCATAGAGGCCAGCCATCAAGTGGAACTTTTAAATGCTTACTCCATGGATATGTCTGACTGGCTGGAAGCAATATAAGATCTACATCAAGGAAAGATTAGTGTACACCTTATTTCACCTCATCAGTTATATCATGTTTTAATTAAATATGAGGTCCAGCTAGAAAAGAAAGGACGCCATTTATGCTTGAGAGATCCTTCTTATATTTATTCTGATCATCTTCTTACATTTAAATATACTACAACTGAAATGGTGTTATTTGTAGACATACTAACTGCTTTGGAGGAGTGTGTCTTTGTAGTATATCGACCAGTAAAAACCCCAGTTCCTTTCCTCCCTGCGTTGGCTATTGAACTTTAAAGATCCGACGGACATGCTTGCACGCTGGTTGACTCAGATGCAGGAGTTCGGTCTGGATCAGAGCATGATTCTCCATCGAGCCGGAAAGAAACATGTGAATGCTGACGCCCTTTCTAGAGTTCCGACTCGGAAGTGTGTCCGCGTTGACTGTGCAGACTGCGGAGCGCATGATGCAGTTGTCGCAACGGCAACAGTCAGTCTAGCACCGCAGGAAGATGTGATCCAGAAAGCCCAGCAGAGCGACCCCACGATCCGGAGAGTTATCGATGTATTGGAAGGTACTAAACCAGTCCCGGACAAGCAGTCCCTGTCCGTGGAGTCCGATGAATACTGTACCTACATCCATAACAGGGGGAGTTTGGAGATGAGAAACGGTGTCTTGTGCTATGAATGGGTTCGGCCAAACACCGGAAGAACGTACTTGCGGAAGATAATTCCTACTGCGCTCCGCTCAGAAGTGTTTCATGCTATGCATGGACCTAAGACTGCAGGGCACTTTGGGTTCCTCAAAACGGGCTGGGCCGCGAAGATGAAATACTTCTGGCCAGGTATGAGGGGAGACCTGAAGCGCTGGCTGAGAGCCTGCCCGGAATGCAGTATGCGGAAGACGAGAGGTGGTGGCGGAATCACCCCCTTGAAAAAGGAATTACACGGAGAACGGTGGAGCCGAGTGTGTTTGGACATCATAGGACCATTCCGTCCATCCCCGCGTGGCAATAACTACGTGATGGTGGTGACGGATCACTTTTCGAAGTGGGCGGAGGCCTACCCTATGCCAGACCACACGGCCGAGAGGTGTGCGGAAGTGCTGTTCCGTGAGTGGATCCTGCGTTTTGGTTGTCCCGTGTCGTTACAAACGGACGGAGCGCCGGAATTCAGATCTGCCTTGTTGAAAAGCATGTTTGAAATGCTGGGCATCGAGAAGCTGTTGACCCTTCCGTATAGACCCCAGTCTAACGGACAAGCGGAACGCTTTAATCGAGTACTAGTCGAGCAGCTATCCTGTCTAACGGACTACAGTGCCACGGATTGGGATATGCTTGCCCCATGTGTTGCCCATGCATACCGTGGAAGTGTCCACGCGAGTACTTTATGTACACCTAACGCCGTGGTCTTTGGCGCTGAACTGGTGACCCCAATGGATCTGATCTATGGAGTGGAACCAGGAGGCCTGGACTTTCCGTGCCGAGTAGCGTTCGTGGAGAACCTGAAGCATTGGTTGAGGTTGGGCCATCAGTTCGTTCGTGAGAATCTGGGCGTATCCGCTATACACCAGAAGAGAGACTACGATCGAAAGTCCAACCCGAAGCGCTTTGAAGTGGGTGCTGTTGTATATCGCTACAACCATCCACAGGCCAGTAAGAAGATCGGTCCCAAGTGGGATGGGCCCTTCAAAGTGAAGAGGTTCATAGGTGGCACAACCTATGAACTAGAAACAGCACAAGGTATTGTGAGGTGTCACGTCGACTACCTTAAGCGAGCTTTCGATGAGAACGGACCCATCCAGGTGGTGAACTTGGATAGGGCACCAGAGTTCCGTGCATTGCAGGAAGCTGGTCGCGATATCTTGAGACTGGAGAGAGGCAAAGCCCGGGACGGAGTGTCCGACGCGGAGATAGAAAGAGAAAGTTTCCATAGGCGTTAAGCCACGGGGAAGGCCGAGGAAGGAATGGAATAAGGAGTGCAATGCTATGGCAACCAAGGGAATGGTCCTTTCGGTAGCTCCGGATCCCCCGGATTCGCCCCAACCTGTAGCTGCGCCACGGAAAGTTGGTAGACCCCGGAAAGCTGTGGCGGAGGCCCCAGTCGTACCAGTTCCGTGTCCTCCGACTCGAAAGAGAGGGAGACCTCCGAAAACTGCAGCGAAAGCTAAAGCTCCTCGGACGCCACCTGCCGTCTACTCTACTGTCAAACGTAGAGGGAGGCCGAAGAAGACTGAGGCTGCCGCTAAGGTCGAAAGAGGGTTGAGAAAGAGACACGATGAGTCCCCGGCGGAAGTTGTAACAAGGACACGCGTGCGTCGTCCTCCAGATCGGTTACAACCGGGATCCTAGCCTTGTTGTGTGCAAACCGGGGGGATTTTGATCTGATCCCTCCACCCTAAAAACACAACGAGAAGTCGACTAAGGTTGCAAGACGGAGAAATGCACCTAAGTCCCATTCGGTGCATGAGGCTACCTCGTCTCATGTAGCCGGGAAAGAACCAACAACATCAATTTCGGAGATGAGTAACCCAGAAATATAGATGAGAGTCTGAGCAGAGAAACCACCGACGAAGAGTTTCCGGTGGAAGTGGAGGCGAAACTCCTAGAGCAGGAGGGTGAAGATGAGGTCGCCCCCTTCCAGGCTTTGAGTGAGGCAGAGTTCGCTCAGGCCTTGTCAGACGCCGCTCAGGAAGACCCGGACTCCGTGAAGATTGAGCCCACGGAGAAGAGAACTTCCCCCCGCAAATCTCCGCGCAGAGGCCGGAGTAATGCCACCAAGAGGACTGCTGGACGTGGTCAGTCCAGGTCCCCCGGCAGAGGCCGGGTTGGCAGAGAGCGAGGGCGGAGTGCGGACAAGAAGCATGGGCTGCACCCCTTGTCCGTGAACGTAGAGCGAATGGATATCGATTCGCCTGGTATGGCCGGAGCCTCCGCAGTGACTAAGCCTAAGGGCGCGGAAGGCAAACCCGTGGCCAAAACCCCCAAGAAGAGAGTGATGAAAGTTCACCGAGAGAGACTGAGTGTGAGAAGCGCTCGGTTCCGTGATGTGGAGAAGGTATCAGACCTCCGTACCCTGTATGTGGAACGCACGGAGTTGTACCCTATCGATCCCTCCACAGACGTCCCCGGGAAATTTATCCCGATCGATGATGAGAGTGAGGATGAGTCTGCCGAGTTTACGGACTACCTCATGGAGAGGTATGAGACTCGGCTGTGGCCAAGCCTGTTCTGTAAAGACCAAACCGATGCAGGCACGTACCAGAAGGTGGCTTATGCTGCGGAACTGTGGAAACCCGGTTTCCGTTGCTCCTTCGCGGTGTGTAGGTGTCCACGAATGAACACTTCTGGCGTCAAGACCTACGCCACTAGAGAGCGCCTGTTCCGCCACTTCTGTGAGGAACATGGTACCCGGAGAGAGGTGTGGACTTGCCCGTCCTCCTCCTGTTTGCAAAGACTAGACAGATGTATCGAGCTGGTACGACACCTTCAGTACGGTGAGAAGGTGGCTCACAAGTCTAGCCGTAACAAAGCCGTGGAAAAAGCCCAAACCGTCACGCCAACTAGGGAGGTGAATACGCTGTTCATGCGGACAACGTATCTTACAAATGCTGATTTTCACCTAGTCCGGAGGAAGGCAACTAAAGCTGCTTCCAAGGACACTGGATTTGCAAGGCCAGCTGCCAGTGCCGCTGCAGGTGCTCCGAGCTCTTCCAAAGCTCAGTCCGGCAAGAAAAGCAAGAAGAGAGATCGATCCCGATCTAATTCCAGAAGCAGTGGCTATGGAATTCCGCCTACCCCTAAGAGGATAGCGACGTGTGCTCAGCAAGCGGCTGAAGGGTTGGTAGCGCAACTACCTCCTCCTGTCCCGACTGCTGAGCTGTTGGCAACCGGAGAGACCGCGGTGAGGGAAGTTTTAGAGCAAGCCTCTGAAGCAGTCCTGACCGTTGAGACCAGAGTCAATGAGGTGCTCCATACGCTAGCGGAGCCCCTGCGTCAGCTGCAAACGGTCCGTGACCAAGTGCAGGAGCTTGCAACACTCAGAGAGGAGAACTTACGGATGTGACTTACGGACTGAGATTTTGATGACGACGAATGGCCGGACGGACTTGATGATGACTTGATTCCTTGACGAACGGAAATGGGGACCCCTGATGTCACTGATGTAACCGACTCTTGATGAATACGGATGCCGGACTTGTCACGGATGTTCTGATGCTAACTGCTTACCGACCCCGGACCCCCCGGAAAGAATTTTTTTTTTCCCGTGCGGAAAGTGAGAAGTTTTTCCAGCCTAAAAGTTATTACTTTACTTGACATATTGTACATATAGCTGTAGCAGGTCTACTGAAGCTCCTTCTTGTCAAAGGCTGTTTGAGTATGTTGAATCCGAATGATTCTCATGCTGTAATTAGAGATGTCGCGATTATTGTATAACGTGCGCGGGTCACTATATTGCTCCTGCCTGTACTTTTGAATTCGCATTGTTAATTCTCTATTGGTGCTTTACTTCTTACTTATTTTATATCCACATTGCCTTATAATAATTTACATATTGTAGATTGTGTTACTCCGTTGGGTTAAAAATCTATAAATTATGGAGGGGGTATTGTAGTGGATATGAGGATCAGCGCAAGTCTAGTATAGCTTGCTGTTGTTTTAACTCTTATATAACCGGGTCGGCCTTCAAGGTCAAGGTTGGAGCTCCGCTCGCTCAGCCTTTCAAGCCTTTCGGATCTGTTCCGTTTTTACCATGAATGAAATGTTAAGCTTTACCCTAGTTACAGATTACCTTTCATCTTTCTGCATTGACCAGAATACGTACTGTATTGCATAACTGTGATGTATTGTGTATCGCCTGTATCGCCTGTATCACCTACTCCTGTACGAAGAACATCTTGCCATTTACTTGTACACACCTTGTTATTGTACAGATTGTATTTGTGACTATTCCGGAAATCCTTTCCGTCAGATGTCTTGGTTAGCCCGGCTGACCATGTACCTTGTGATTGCACTGTGGGGGAAATAAAGCTACGGAAACAGAGATCGTTGTCCATGTTTTACTTTCCCTTAGTTGAGAGGAGAATCGAACCTGGGTTGTCTAAGTAATAGCACGAAGGTTATCGCGGGCCGGATAACTAGTGTCACCATTTACTGATAAACTACCTGTAGGAGAGCCTACAGCCCCGGATTGGTAATCAAGATATCCGGAGGTTCACTACACCTATGTTTTTTTTAATAGTACATGTTAATTTGTGAGGAGAACACCTGTGTTGAATGCGATATATGTTATGCTATGTTGTTCCTATGCAAAAATTGCCAAAATGACATTACCTCACGTTTTGGGTTATAGATTCCTGAATATTTAAGGCTGAGTTTCAATTTTTTTCAGGACTAAGTAGAGGAGAATACATATTTTCAGGAAATATAACCCCCACACATATCATCTTAATTCCATTTTTTTTTATATTTCAACCCTGTAATGCAAGAGTTTTCAGAGAATGGCTCTAGTACATCGCTTAGTTTAGTGAGAGGGGTTTCTATGACTGAGTGTGAGTGTCAGACAGTAGGTGTGAATGCCATGAAGGTGAGTGAGCAGTGCCAGGTAATGTTACCTGTTGTAGCTTCATTGTGTTGTAGAACTTTATTGTAGTTGTGGGCGCAGATTTGTTTTGAACTATTATTTGTGATAGAATTGTTTAGAATGTTTAGGTTTTACAGATGATATATGAGATTCTCAAATGAATACAATTATGCTCAATGGACCTAATTTAGAAATGTGGTTCTGATGCTCCCAATAATGTGCTACTGACCAGGTATAAACGACACAGTTATGATGCACTCAGTGAGGCACTTTCATTGCTATTGCTATGTGAGGGAGAGGGAGGCAGTTTAACAGTTACATTGAAAAAATGCTGTATTCACCATGAATGTTTTCATATTGTTGCCTTATGAAATATAATAATATTTTTGAGACAGAATAAAAAATACTATTATTTAAATTCCTCTAGACTTAATTACTATCAAAAATCATTTAGACATCACACTCCTCTGACTCAAATTAACACTAAGAAGAGTACAAACACTTCAAAATCATATTTTTCTAAAAACAGTTTAAAGGTAAGGGGCATCCATCCATAGGTGGCAAAACAACTGCTATGCTGGACTCACCACCAGCGGTCCCTAACCATTTTCACCACCATAATATGTTATGTATTCCAGGAAAATGAGTCACAAGTCGCAAAATTAATATTTTTCAAAGTGTTCAAAGATCACTTTATTGAAATGTTCTCATTTTTAGAGAGTTCAGCACTTATAGGCACATGAATCCAGGTAAGAACTTTCGGGCATTGTATTAAATATATCATTGCGTTTTGAAGGCCTTTATATGGATTATATTTAGTTACTTTATTGGTAATTACCCATCCAGAAACATTGCAATCTTTTTTAACAAAAATAAAAATATCAAACTTAAAATATAGAAATACGTAACAGGTGTCCTATAGTGTTTACTCTCATTGGAATCTTTATCTCATCTTTTCAAATATGGTGATATCTCAAAATCTATATTTTGCGACTTATGACTATGATTTTCCTAAAACGGATCACATATTTCATGAATAGTCTTATGTTAGATCTTTGATATTTGATATAATATTCAAAAGAACATGAATCATATGCATCAGACTATATAGCAATCCTACTCTTCTAATGTGGCTATAAAATCATAACCATTTATATCTTAATTTGTTGAATTAATTTGGAGACAGGCAATACTCTTATTTGGGTTGGAACTTTGACTGATGTTTATCAATTCCACTGCATGTAGCTAGTGCATTGATACCCGATTTATATACATAAATTTGATACGCATTTTTGGAGTGCATCTGATGATGCACATTGCATCAGGTGCAAAACTGCTTTTTTGCGCGGATTGCACTTTTGAGACTGGTCAGTGGCACTTTTGCATGCACTGGTGGATTTTCCAATGCACATAGGGAATGTTTTTGTAAGGCCAAATTCCTCAAAATAGCTAAATACAAACAGGAAAAGTGACAAAAATAAGCCCTAATATGTTACATTGTTTCCATGGTTACCATTCTAGCCCCATTGAGTTGCCATGGAAAAAAAATACTGGGGAATTAATTTCCATGATGTATGCTTTATAATGATACTAAATACTCTATAATACATAGTTACCCAAAATTTCTATCACTATGTCAAATTTGGTAAAATTTGCCCAAATGGGCAAAAATGGGCAAGATTTGCCCACGTGGGGCTGGCAACAATTGTTGCCAGTTGGGGTGAAGGGGTTAACCCCATGTTCGACGGTTCAAGATAAATTTGGAATGGTAAGACGATAACCAATTTTTGAATATTATTTTCGGGATCTATCTTTATGGTGGTTTTAATATTGTGTAGGGATTACCTACTGGTTTATTATGGTATGTTGAGACTTTGAACAGACAATCGATCTATCTTTATTCTGATGCCTTTGTTGATGTGATTATGTATATATTACAGATGGAAACCAACGATATTTAAGTTGGATGGTTTCAGGAATTTTGAAACCTATTTGATAAGCTTATTATTTAAAATTTTGGGTACATGCTGAGCCAATATGCATATTTGTGATGTTCTTATCTTGTCTAGACTGATGCTGATTATTGGGCTGAACTCTCCAAAGGACCCGAAAACCCCCCCCAGAACGATGGTTACTTCAAGCCCTAAGGAAACATCATCTTTTCTCCAGGAGATAGACCTTTCCAGTGATGTTAGTATCAAGACAGAATGAACGACATTATTATACTTTTACAGCTCGTGCATCGACCAGGATTGTGTTAGATATTATATGTGATTGAACATTCACGAAAGACATTTTTCGTCGAATAGTGTAGTATTTCTGCAGATTACTTTATTTATTTATATCTTTTGAACTTCATGATTCGATGGATGCACCAGTCTTTTGGGTCAGTAATACCCAGGAATAACCTAATTTTGAATTACCAACTGAGTCGCACCGGACGTATGAGTGACAAGGACAATATATAATATTTTATATTGTAACATTGGATCATTGATATATGATTCTCTTCTGAACAATGATATTTTGTTTTTCCAAGGACTTTTGGAATAGTTATGAAATGAGCGAACTTTGGAATCAGGCTGAAGCCAAACACATTGACATTTTAATTTTAGGCACAAGGAATCGTGTCGGAAAAACCTCTCGCTCTACCATATTACTTAGTTCTCCATTTTTGTGATACGTTGGTCTTATGTATTATTTATGTATTGTAAGCAGGTGTCAGTAATTTGGTTTCTGCCACTACTTTTGAATATGTTGCTCTATTCTAACTAGTCTCATGGACCAGACATTTATGATTCATTTGTGTTAAACGTTAAGGTTTAACTTTTGTATGTATTTATGCGTAGCTTTATTATGAGAACACCAGTCACCATGCAAATCAGTAGGAGGTCCATGGTTGACTCGGTTATTTTGTAAATACTTCATGCAAATTACCCAGTAATCTTGGATATATCACTCCCGCGGAGGATGTGATGACAGCAGTAATTTGTTTGGACTTGCTCGAGTTAGATAGGCGAGCACTCGGTAGCGTATGAGCTATACTTTACTGGTTGACTTTATATGTAAGAATACATATTGAAACCGATTGTTTTCTGATGAGAAGCAGTCTATTTATGTGCTATTGTATTTGCTATATACTTTTGATTTATATTTAAGTTAGTGTTCCTTTTCCTTCACAGTTGATTGATTAATTCCCTTGAATAGTGGAAATTCAAGACTAGTGGGCGGGGAAGAATGATAAAACAATATTTGATTTTATGCTAGACATTTATATTCATATTCAAAAAAGGAACTTAGATGAGAGTAGAAATGAATTATTGTATACATATAAGCTACCACACCTCTAGGCTTGGTAGGGTTGGGTTGGCTGTGTTGTCTACCTGAACTGGAGGTAGCAGCCTCACTTAATCTGGGTTGGTGAACATGTCTGAAAGCATGTTTGAAGCATGTTCACGCACCAATTTCATGATTATTGTTTGTTTATGGTTGTTCATATTATATAGGAAATGTACTGTAACCATATGGCAACCATAGTGCTTGGATACTGAGCTTCTGGGGTATATAGGAGGGGTGCTGGGTGAAGTAAGACAGACCTACTCTGACTATAGAGACCTACTCTGACTAGAGACCTGATCTGACCAGAGGACTGCTGCTACTACTTCACCATTACTCTCTCCAAGCCTATATACTCTAGATTCTGTATCCCATAGTACTTGTTCATTATGTTTATGTACAAAAAAAGCAGGGCTCAATCCTTACCTTGGCGTACACTTGAACAGATGCTGAGGGAATCAACCAGTTAACTAAAAAGACCCCTTTTTTTGGTGTTTAACCATTCATTCAAAACATAATGTAAATAATATATTATGCTCACCAAAATATTCAAGTAATAATAGTGGTGACAAGAAATTTCAGACACCTCCCAGGATAGGTTTGAGATTTTATAATAGTCTAGTCAGGCTTAACCTGGAAATGTATTTAATATGTGACCAAAAGTTACTACAAATATATGTTTTAAGACGGCTACCAAAAGGTCATTCTCAGTACATATGAATATTATAGGTTTAAGGTAGTAATCCTCGTTAGATAACAAATTTTTAAACCGGAGTAATCTCGCATGACTGGGTACCAAAATGTCATACCCCGTACATAAACCTTGAATGCTACCAAAAAGTCATCCTCAGTACATGTCTTATTTTATTTTCAAAAGTTGTCATTTTCATGCGCATGAAGTAAATATGTTTCTGCCATTTTTCCATCTCCTTTTTTAATAATTACCAGTGTTCAGGAAAAGAGAGGGTATGATGTAAAATTGTGTGATCGACCCCGGATGAAGAAAGAATTTGTTGATAGACTGAATAAAAACTTTTAAAAACAAAAAAAAACTTTGACATTACTTTGGAAATACAGTTTGATTGATATTGGACTTGTGAGTTGTGTTACCTTTACTTTAGCAGTAAGGCTCGTCGATCAGAGCAATAGTTATTATAGATTAATTCTTATTTAAAGGATAAAGTCATTCCTAGTGATATGATTGATACAGCATAATCATATTTACATTAATAAACCGCTTAAAAAAAGCGAATTCTGCCAGTTGTGACTCATTTTCCTGTGACATGTCATATATATATGGGATATGCAGTAAAGGCCAACACATTCTTTCATCAGTACAAATATTTACATGTTTATCACTTGATAAAATAATTCAATGGCATGCAGCTAGTGCACCCGATTTAGATACATAACTTTGATATGCATCATAAAGAGCATCAGATGATTCACGATGCATCAGGTGCAGAATCAGGTGCAAAACTGCTTTATTGAGAGGATTGCACTTTTGTGACTGATCAGTGGCACTTTTGCATGCACTGGTAGATTTTCCAATGCACATCGGGAGGTGATAAAAATTTGTTACGTGGCTAGACAGCCTGACCGGGACCCACTATGTCTGTTACCAGGACCCATTGTCCTCATTGTTGACAGTTTCGCCATGTGATGGCATCCATGATATTAAGTCCTTGTGGGGCCATTGTCTTCAGACGATGTATCCATTTTGCCTCCATGGTGCTCCGGGGGTACTCAGAGACATCAGTGGGGGAGCACCCGATAAATTCTCTGACATCATGTTCCCCATTATGGGTAGTCCGTTCGCTGGCCCTGGTCATATATATATAATGATTTACAGGCCAGACAGAACATGCTAAAAACAGGCCATGGGCACATTTCGTGGAAATTGACCATATAAATAATTTTATTTCCATTTGTCAATTCATAAATAGTACAGTTACATAATGGAAATATGGCACAATACAATATGTATATGTAGCCTATAGATCTATAGGCTAACTAGGCCTATTACCGTACTTAATTAATTAATGTATATTATGCATATTAAAGCTCTGCATGATAAAAGTCTTGTTAGCTCTTGTTTATCAATCCTATTATGAAATCTTATCCCATTGGACATCCCCTCCCATGTCTGGGCGTGATTCTCCAAATCTCCCAAAGAGAACAACAAAGGGAGGGACGGCCTGCTGTGGGAGCTAGGTGCCATGCAATGTGGCTCTGACTCAAAACCCCGGCTCAAAACGTTAAGCTAGGCGAAGCCTAGGCCTACCAATAATAAATACTGCAACTTCTGCCTGATTTCTGTTTGAAGCCGTCAGTTCATTATTTCCCTACTTATTGAAATCATGTGTTTTTGAACAGGGCACAGACTGGCATCTACCGCAAAGCGGGCTGCCAATTACGACATATGTGCTACATTGCTACAATGGCGTCACACCTTTATTAGCGGATCCGCGCAACATGTCAATCTTCCCCATAGGCCTGTGTGTCACCCCTGACCCCCTCAATGATCTCCACCAGAGGGTTGTGCCACTGTACACAGAATGATTTAGGCTGCCTTTCCACTCTCTCTCCCTCTTTCCCCCCCTCTCTCTAGCTCTCTCTCCCTCTCTCTCTGTCCCTCCCTTCCCCCTCTCCCTCCTCTCTTTCTGTCTTTCTCTTCCTCTCAGAGAAAGAATGTACCCATCCACACATTACTCAATGAATTCATAAATTCTTTATTAAATCCTCATTCTGTTTCAAATAGATTTTCAGTGTTAAATATAATGAAGATATTGTTCCATTTTTTTCTCAGGATATACCCAGAGTAAGAGGAAGAGGGGAGAGGGAAAATAGAGAAGGAAAATTACATATCAAACCTGCTCTATCCCAAGTAGCCTACTGAAGGCATATATTGGGGTAGGCTACTGTATCGCCATTTCTCAAGGGATTTTGATGATTCCAAATTCTCTGTGATGCTGACATGTTTGGAATTCATTTGGTATAATTATAAAATACAAGTTTATAGGATGAATAACTTTCCTGCATAGATGTTACATGCTGTTTTAAATGTATTTGGAATTAAAAAGGCTAGAATTTCGCATCATGGTAAAGTTTTTTTACTATTTTGTCAAATATTTTCCACGTACCGTATAGCCTATTGTTCATATGCTTAGAATGCTCAGGTAGGCCTACTAAGTTGTGAAAGATGAATAATAATAACATTACATTTTTAAAAGACCTTACTATCCTGACGTGGGCACCCTGTGATTTTAGCCATTTTTGCCAATCAAATTAATATCTCCTATATATTAAAAAAAACAAAAAAAAACCGTTCGGTAAATTGTCGGATTCCTATAAGAAGTAGCCTAACGTTAGAAACAAAACTGCCTCCATAGGCCTAATCCAAGTGCCGAAGGCACTTGTGTGTATATGCGTCATTTATGTATAGGCCTAAGCAGAAATGAACAGACGCTTGGTTATAGATAACCAGATCGAGCAATGCTCCAAACTTCTGGTGGATTTGTTGTAACGTTAGACCTAAATAACTGATAACTGATAACTCAATCTTATATCAGCTGTTCAGTTGTGCACGCGTGCGGGAGGGGGCGTGGCCTATGTTCCTGTGCTCACACTGACCTTCAAAAGGCGTGAGCCACATGCCGCACTAAAGTAATGCCCACATAACAGAACAGACACCTCGGTGGCGTACAATGGCGAGCAATCCGAGAGATCAAACGTTAACAAAGGAGGAGACCATATCTCTAAGGAAGAGACACATAGGGTAAGTCAAGTTAATTCCTCAATTTTGTAGAAGTTGCCCGTGGAAACTACCGGTCCCATCTGCCAGGAAGACATGGATCTTTGCACGACGTTTACTGTCTTGTTTCTGAGGAAGACTGGATGTGAAGTCACTGAAGATGCTGTGAGTAGAGAGGGATGGGATGGACGTGCAGCTGCGGTGACATCTGCTCAAAAGCTGACTCTAAACAGCCAGCCTCTTTCCTGTCTTACCGACAGAAACATTAACCCTGTCATTTCAGGAGAACACAGTTTAGGTTTCGTCCGTTTTTATCACATTGAAGTTCCATTTTATCAATAGCCTACTAGGCCCTAGGCCTAATATGCGCTAGCCAAGCCCAAGAGCCTTGATGAAACTTGAAAGCCGGATTTATTTATTTTTGTCATTCGTCTCCATATAAATATAATAAAGCTATAATTATAATGTACATAAGTCTCACTCGTGACTCCCAGGAAGAATTCATGATTCTGGCAATATTTAATTGTACCGGTAGACGTTCTAATTTGATCAGACATGTTACCTATGCCTGTATTAGTGTATTGTGCACAGGAATTAAATACGGTACCGTCTACGTAGGCCCTACACTGGCTCGGTACAGTTTGGCACAGCCCAACTAGAACTATGCTACATTTATTCATAAGACTTGTTTAAGGCCCTGAATAAACTAAGCAAGTACCTTCACTTTGCTCTAGGCCTGCCGATTAATATCGCCATTAAATAATCGAACAATTACATACATTTAACGCAGCACTTAGGCCTACACTATGCTAGTTCCTGGGGTTTCGAGTAGGCCTACAATAGCTAACAATAGGCCATTATAAATAATGTGCAATGTAGTTTGCCATCTGATAAACTCTTATGAACCATCCCAAGTTCATGGTAGGCCGCTGCGAAGGTATTAGCAGTACCGGGTGATCAGCTGCTTTGGTCACTCGAACTTCGACGGTGGAACTCTACTTAACGTGACCACACTTGACTTTGCTAAACAAAGGAGGCAATATTGCTCACTGAAGCTCACTGGTATTGAACCTGGAGAAAAAAGATTGATAACATATCAGCTAAGGGAATACATTATTTAGGCTACAGAAAAACGTCTCGCTGCCATATATAGCCTATAAGCAATCCAAGCAACAGACAAATGATATTGCATATCATGTACAGCTATTAGTCCTAGTATTACGGATAGTAGACCCAGATTTTGGGGTGTGTGTTGGGATCAATAAACCAGTAAACCAGGATAATCCCAGACATCTGGCGTAACTATGTAGGTCCCTGTGGGATTATCGTATAATTAATCAGTCAAAGCGATGTAATTCTAATAATGTACATCTGGATGTTGCGTATAGGCCTACAGGATATTCGTCCCCTTACTGACCTCCAAGGGGTTGGGCACCTATTGTATTTTATCGGAAACCGAGGCTGGTGTCCATTTCAAAAATACATTATGGATTGCGCAAGTCATTCCTGATGATCTCAGCAACCTCTGCCCAACTCAGGGATCCATTACACGTTTCTGTGTGAGGATGCACTACTCCAGAATGTAAATCTACTCTGACGAAGCCTGCTTACCAATCATATAACTACATTATCTTCGTAAAACTTGTTTCAGCAAGTGAGGCGGCGTTGGTTTTTTTAAATGCATGCATCCATTTCCACTCTGTTGATCTTTTTCTAGATTCCTGATTAATCTAGGTAATTTAAACTGGGAGGAAGGGAGGGAGGTACATGTATACGTGTAACCATAGATTATAAAGGAGGTACACGTGTAACGTATCTAGATAGATCAGACCGGATCAAACCTCTCTGATTCAAGGTAGGCCTACGTGTATGGTAGGCCTATATCTATCTTGATATCCGCTTATAATCCAAGTCAGCCATCAAATGTACACGTGATATTGAACAAATATTTTACTTTAAACTTCTTGTTTTAGAATCTTAAAACAGTTGTGTGTTTGGAGAATCTAGTATAACACTGTAGTATAGATCTACATGGGGCAAGTAAATAGTGAGAGAGCAGATGCAAACCTACATAAAACAAACGATGATGGATGTTCATATGATATTGGCCATCACATATTGATTTCACGTCGTCTGTTTAATTCCGTCCTACTTTCCGTCGACTTGGCAATCATGGGTATTGGCCTTTTCCAACTGATCCAATAAATACCGCCTTATGGCCATGCCAATTATCGGTATTATGGAATTTTGTATGAGAGAATTTGACATTGAAGAAGCGCATTAGCTGCAATAATAACGATGATTGTTATGGTGATGGTGATGGTGACAATGATAATAATAATAACTATAGGCCTTTAAAATAACTATAAGCCTTTAAAAAGAAAAAAAAACTTGGGACGGCACATCTAACACCCGTGTTTGACTGGCGGTGCCACTTGCCAATCGACAGTAGATAATCATCTGCTGTAAATGATCTACGTGCTGTAGAAATGAAATCAGTATCGAAGTATCTTGGATACCTTATCTATCGAGACAATGGTGTGAAGTACACCAATAAAGACGTTATCGAAAGCGTCGCGATAAGAGCTAGTGGTGCTCCTGGGAGCGATTAAGCACACGTAGGGCCTACGATTATATTTAGAAGGACCTTCTATGTTCTTGAGATAATCAGAAGTGATATTGCATGCATGCTTAGACCGATCTTGTTTCTTCCCAGGGTTTTCACGTAGCCTCATAGCGGTTCAAACCATCTGATGAAGACAGACCCAGCAGTTTGTGAAGTTTATTATAATATTATAATTATTGTCTAACTAATGCGATACCTGAAATCATATTTTAAGAATGTTATAAGTTTCAGTTATATATAATATTTGTACCTGCGGTCTCATTACACATTTGCATCCTGTATAAATACAAAAGGCAGGTGGTTCATTGAAGGTCCTCTGAACACCGACGACCGCACCAATAATTCGATACGAAGGACCGGTGTGTCACTTGGCAAACTAACATTTTTTTTTAAAAATTAAATATTGACACTAAAAAACCCCCAGCGTTTTAGACTTTTTGTACAATGTTCAAATTTTAGACTTTTTGTACAATGTTCAAACACAGAGACTAGACATAATAGATTCAGATGGGAAACAAGTCAAAGAGCGCAAAAAGGAATTGCCAAAATGGATAGGTTCGAAATGATATCATAATTGTAAGATAAGGTAATTTACCTTCTGGACCCCTGAATCTTTAAAGGACTATCTTAAGCATATTTTACAAGTTGTACGTATGATGATTATTCCTACGGTATTTGTGACTTTCCAACAGACTGAAATATATATTTAATTGTATGATAATTCATCCATACCAAGTTGCATATGGTCCTGTACTTACATTCTTTAAACTAATGAGATGTGAATTCCTGGGGCATTAGAATCCGATACTGCCTCTCCAAAAGTATTGTTTGTATTCCAACACACTCAACAAACGTAAACAGATCGGGTCAACTTTGAACCACTCTCATTCAATATGCATTGGATTTATCAAATTAAAAACACTTTTATATGCCCCCCGCCCCCGCCTAAAATAGCTCAATGTTTTCCTAAAGTAGGCTTATCATTTCATATTTTTTGCTAGCAGCTAATAATAACAATAACAACAACGCGACACACTTTGAATGCGATTTATTCGAGTGAGACTAATTCGATTAAAAAAGAAAGGCCATACAACACTAATGCGTACTATTATCGGTGGAATTGTAGCATTTTTTTTAAAATCGTACGTATCCTGGTATTGCCACATGGCGGTTTTCCTATCATACTGCCTTTATTTTAAATACTAAGTAATGATAAGCATATTGGCAATTGGTTAGTAAATGATTGGTGACATTAGTATACTATTTCTTTTGAAATTAGAGTAAAACAATGAGAGGACGCATCATCTCCGCCGCCCAGCAGGGTGATTAGCTCTTATCTGGCCATTAGCAGTGGGGTGCCCCTGACCATTACAAACGAACACAATTGCAATTTTTAAAAATTATTTTAAAGTTTTGAGTTTTAGATACCAGTATCAGGATCAATACGATATTAAGTAGTTAGTAAAGAGCAGAAAAACTGTCCTCCGGTTTACATACATGCACTACAAGTAAAGTGGTTATGGCTTTTCCAGGCCCTGGAGTAGCATTAAGTGTGAAAAACAAAGATTATAGCACCATCAGATTTATTCTGCACAAAAAATATTTAACATAGGATTCAATGGGAGTTGCATAGAGATCTATGTTAATTCTCACTCACATCACAATTTTTAGTTTGCATATAGGGAGAATGGAACAAGCCGCCAGCAATAAAAAAATTATTGGACGAGATTTCCTTATACAGGGTCGATATCACAGAAAAGTCTGAAACAAGTATCAGAGATAGTCCAAACACCTCCGCACTGCAGGCCTAGATGCCTGTGGATTTGTTGACGTGCTTCGCGGAGAGCCAAGGTGCTTGTCTAAGTTGTTAATTTCATGGTTAGCCAGCATAGAATTGTGAAATTAGCAATTTAAACTAGCAGCTTCGGATCTCCGCGAAGCATGTCAACAAATCCATAGACATAGGCCTACAGTGCACAGGTAAAGTGAGAGCTATTTTTAGACAACTACATTTTTATGGTACGCGTACAATAAAAATATTTTTATTGCACCCCACTTATTGCACCTCTCAGGAGGGATGCGCATATAATAAAGAGTTAGAGGAAATCATTGCAAAAGTGTCCTAAAAGTATTAGTGAACGTGATATTGTCGGGTCAAAGTAAGTTGTCTGGACAACTATAGAAACTTTTCTAATGGTTATTAAAAACTGGTGATTAACAGATACAGACTTTTCCTTCACCGGGGTCGAATGTCTGAACTAGAATAATTATGTTTTCATAGTAAATTCTACTGCAATATAATTCCATATGATACCCAATGATTTTGACCCAGTTTAGGCCACCGATTTCACAACAAGCAAACCGAGCGCTCTCAATGATCTGTATGCCATAATACAGATCATAACCAAATTTATTCATCATAAATGACATAATATATATATCCTCTTGTTTCATCGACATTCTGGTAAAATCGACAAACTATCTTGGTCAACGAGGGAAAATATTAATTATACCGCTATCCCAGATGTATACCACATACCTGAGATAATAGCTTTCAGAGAAACTTACAATGGTGCTGATTCACGTACAAGCTAGAAACAGGTGCGCAGCATTATTACAACCTCAGGTGAACTGCTTGGTCTCTTCTGCAGCCTCTCTTTCGGTCATTCTTATTTCCCGATATCTGCATCGTATAGATTTCCCAGCCATGGATGTGTAAGCACTTGGCTTTAATATGTAACGATTTAAAGCTGTCAGTCTATAAGATACATTTATCATTGCCAGGAGGAAGGATGATTAAAGGTCTGCCACGATTAACCCGCTCTGCCTTCGATGTTGGATCGGGATCAACGACTGTTATTGATGCATATATGTGATAATCATAGGTAGAGTCTCTACACAGTAACGCTCATATATGTTCTATCTACATGGCTAACTTAGTACCAAGCCGCCGCTGTGCTTAACAAGTTTATTGTGGTTGGATTTATATGTTCTGCTGAACTTGTATTCACACTAAAACTAATGTCCACAGGCTAAAGATACGTGATTGTTGGTTCCCATAAGTTGGGCATAAGACCCAGTTTAAAGCAGTGAAATTCTAATACTATTTATGGTCAGGGCCTGCCAACCTTTTGCTCCGCCGGTCGGTCCTTGCATGTATACATGCAGCTGTTTTTTTCTATATTAAGACAAAAAGACATGCGTTTTGGAAAATAGAGAAAGGGACGAGTGGGATGTTGTGTATGACTGAAACAGCTGCATTTGTTCATGGTCGACCGCAGTTAACAATCAACTCGAGCAACTCGTGGGACGAATTTGTATACATCTTGTCATTCAGATGTTGGTGTGAGAATGAACATCGATCGCGCCGCGCTGTCCTTAGTTTGTCCTTCGATACCTCCAAATTTGTCACATGCTTCTCTACCCCATGGAGCGATGTATATTGCTTGTTTATGCAAGCCACACTCGGACAGCTGCTGGCCAGGTCTGCTAGTCAAAACAATGGGTCACACATGGTCAGTGTGTGAATCACATGATTCTCGTGTTGCCATTTGGGCCGACTCGTTTTGCAGCCTAGCTCAGCCTACTGTTACAAATTAAACCCATTTGAACCGCGAAGAGGAATTTGATGTTTGTGTGAATGTTCTATTGTTTCCATTCGATATCGGAATTTTCTATGCGTTGGTGCGGTATAATTTTTATCATAAAGTCTGAATGCCAATAATTCCCGCCTGAGTGAAAAACGAAATATTTTGATGCAAACCTAATTCTACCATACTTAGATTTAATGTCATGAACTGGCACCAGCCCAGCTTTACCATACCATGCTTAATATTAGTGCGACTCTGGTAAGCATGACCACAATTTCATTCAGTTTATTAAGAGAAATCAACACATTGGATCCTGAAACCATTGTTGATCGTCCCATTGATTGTCACAGTAGATAATCACAATAGTTCTTATAATGGCACTAATGATATATATTACCTACATAACCTAATCGCACCTATTATACATAAAACATAAGTACAACTTCAATCTTCTGCCTGGCTCATATTATATACATACGGGTATAAGTGTCGCCCAATTCTCAGAAATCTATATTTGTCTTAGATACTTGGATTCGAAGTTATGTAATATGTAATGTTATGTGATAACTATTATAAGATAGTTAATCGACAAATGCCTATACTGAATTTTACTGGTTTGTTTATTTGCCAACAATATATCGATCTAATAATTATTTTCTTATTTTGAAAGTTGATTTTATCTAAGGTTTTGGCTCATCAATTTACATTTAAAGAGTAACTCAATTCTACTTTTTATTCTGTGCCTTTCATCATATTCAGTGTAGTCCTTAAACTCCCTTTACTTCTTTCTCAGATCAAAGGTTTGCAATAAAAGTTATAACTCGGTTCCTTTTTTCTGCAAGAGTTAACAAACATGGACACCCGGTTTTTGTGGGGGTATTTTTTTAAATAAAAAGGAATAGAAGGAAAAAGAAAGGAATAAGGACAAAATAGTACACTTTATCATTCGTCACAACTCATGATTGTCATATTACTTTGGTCTATTACCAATATCGCAACAAATATGTTAACCATCAACCTCTAAAAAGACAAACGCCTGAACTTTGTCTTCCTAATTTCATTCTGCCTCGCCAATACTTAACCTAACTTCCAAGAATTTGCAACATAAATGTCATCTTATATTTGAAACAAGAGTTGTGTAATATTTTTATTCTGTGCTCTTCAAGAATTAAAAAAAAAATCTCCCGGTAGACTCGCCTAAACCCCTTACTATAAATCCCTTGCAATGAGCTATAATCCAATTTCTCAATGGGTGTATGCCATTTTCAGGTCTTCTTGCAAGTTGTGGTACAAGAACAGTCCAGTGAAAATAACTAGAGCGAAGGGTCAATACATGTATGATGAACAGGGTCGAAGATACCTCGATTGCATCAATAATGTCGCACATGGTAAGTATAGTCTATTTATTTGGTGGCATTGTAAGCAGGTTATTCATGTCAAAGTAAAATTAAAAGACATAGTATGAACTGTGCACTTATTCAATACACTTGACAAGGAGGCGAGTGGCATAATTAATTATGCATGCATAAACAAACCCGGGCGCGAATCTCCGCCACCATCTCGACAGGGGAAGCCTAGTAGGCAGGATCCGCTCAGATTTCCAAATAATGCACTATTTCCAATTTCGCCAGCCCCCAGACCTACTTTATTCTCCCTATTAGACTGTATTAATGAGATTTCACCAAAGATTTTAAGCTCTTACTAGTACAATTACTGCATACAAGACCGCACGCAGTACTGCATATCTCTCTACCATGTATTCTTCGATGCCATCAAACTTGACACTCTCGCACCATGCACCTTAGCTGTGTTCCATTTCTAGCGCAGCGTTACATGTAGATCCCTTCTACATGGCACCAGGGATGGTGGGTGGGTGGTTGTTGTTTAAGGTTTGGGGGAAGTTTGGGGAAGGGAACCTACAAAAACAATCCATATTTATAAAGGTATATAGCCCAAGACTTCCATTCATTCCCATCAAGTTGTGACGATACTCTGGTGCCACATACCTCTAAACAAGATGTAGTTTTGGAGAATAGGCAGTATATTATCTTTAAACAAACCAAATACAAGACATACATTAGGAGATGATAAAAGCAAACATTGTAAATTTTATTAACGCCAAGTTAATTAGAAGGAACTTTGGGTCAAAAACACATATATCAACATTGTAATATTATGAGCGGAATTCTTGTTATCCTTATATTCATTGGTTAATCTGGAACTGCTAATTAATTCATTAGTTAATCTGGAACTCGTTGAAAATATATAGTATATACGGTATACATAGTATTCACTGACGTCACGGCGCTGCCAGGCCATGGCTTGCCATACTGTGGGTTAAGTTTTGTAAACTTTAGCTAAACTTGGGTTCTCCAAGCTTTGAAAATGCTGTTTTCCAGCCATTTTCAACCCCAAAAGTTTTAGCGAATGTGATATAAAGTATGCTGATAAGTTTGATGGTCATTTTTTAGTGTGTCATGATGGAATAATGAATATAATCGCCGTCATCAAACATTTGAAATGGGAAAGCCTGTCAATCTGGTGCTAATTCCCGCTCTCTCTGTAGCCACACAGTATGGCTGCCATGCAGTGAGGATAGCCACTGACTGGCGTGATGTCATGTGAATACTATGTATAGATATAACGTATACACATGACATATTACTTATTAGCAGATATTTCGCAAAGACATTAAAAAACGTGTCCGTTCCTATCAATAAATAACAGGGTTAGAAATAACGTCCATGCCTTGTAACATATCACGTTTATGTCTACTTTCTAGTGGGACATTGTCATCCAGCAGTTGTGAAGGCAGGTTCGGAACAAATGGCAGTATTAAATACTAACTCTCGGTTCCTTCATGACAGTATTGTAATGCTTGCAAAGCGTATCAGCGAAATCTCACCCGGAGATTTGTCAGTCTGCTTCATTGTGAATTCGGGGTAAGAACCGGATACATTCTCGATTGATTTCCAACACTGGTCCTTTTGCGTTTCTGTTTACATAAACATCTTTCCTTTTTTCACTAAAGCTATTTGTTGTAGAACTCAGTGCTGCAGTACTGTTACACCGGATTTTGAAAAAAAAGAACCAAAAGTAGGCTATACTGTAGTGCTTGTTAGGACTCATTTTTTCTCCCCATTCATCTTTTAGATCCGAGGCAAACGACTTAGCATTGCGTTTGGCAAGGGCCCATACAAAAGCAGAGGACGCTATTGTTCTTGAACAGTAAGTCTTTGTACCTATGTAAGTAATTAATATGCCAAATAACGTCGATACTCTATATGTCTTCACCATATCGTGACTACAGCTATATATATATATGTATCTCTGTATAATTATGATAATTAAATTGTGCTTATATTTGAAGTGCTTATCATGGTCACACAGTGGCCGTCATGGATCTTAGCCCCTACAAGGTGCAGGATGGAGGAAGTGAGAAAATAAACTGGGTACATGTGGTACGTTTATAAAAGTCAATAATTTTGTAAACACGTCATGCTTTGCCAATTAAGCGAAACTTATTTTTTGATGAAAGAGTTCTTTACAGGCAGGTATTTTCAAAGAAGGTAGCCAGCTATGATTTAAATTAGTCGACATGACACGTTTTGTTTGTTGATTAATATAAAGCTGTTTCAAAACAATGTCATCTTTTCCCTGTGCACAACTTGATTGTTTGCTGGAATATAGAAAATTAATGAGTTGATGCTCGATTAAAATGAAGACACCGAAGTTGCAACTTTGAACGACTACGGTATAATCCCGCATTTGATCAGATGAACAGCTGTGAACTGATCTTCAACAAAAGTATTTCCGATTACCTGAGGTGGGTATTCCTCTTTTCAGGCGACATGTCCAGATCCTTATGCTGGCATTTACAATAAAGACTCTCATCCGGGGGAGGATTTAGGAAAGCTATACGCGGACGATGTAAAAAGAGTCATTGATCAAATGGCGTCCAAGGGGAAGCCACTCGCTGCTTTCTATGCCGAGTCTCTCCAGAGTTGTGCTGGTCAAGTTATTCCACCACCAGGCTATTTGAAAAATGTTTACAAGTAAGTCTTCACTATAACTTTTTGGTACACATTTTCTCTCATCAAAGGCAGACAAACCTTAGAGGTCAAAATATCTATCATTTTATTGTTCCAACTACATGCATCAGTTGGAGATTTAAAAATTAAAAATGCCCATAAATCTCTATATGTTGTCCACTTCCCAGTTCTTCCATGTGGTGCCCTCTGACTCAATGTGATACAGGTTTCAGGGACAGCTGTATAAATGGCTCTAAAATATATTTTTAATCTCATGTTCTACCTTATTGTGTGGTTGACCAACGAGAATAAATGAATAAATATTCTCGTTGGGATGAACAAGAAGATAAGTGTAGATAAGATAATTCTTTATTTGCACACCGCAAGCCGTCGTACAACATAGATGTGCGCATCCAGGTGTGGTTCTTCCCGCATGGTAGTGGGAAACTAGCATTCCACAAAACACGAAGAAAATAATTTCCAGCACTGACAAGCATATCAGTAACATGCCCAGTATTCATTGCCTGTTTTTAAACGCCCACATGTACCTTCCTATTTGTTTAATTTTGTTAATTTTATAGGCATGTACGAGAAGCTGGTGGAGTTTGCATTGCTGACGAAGTCCAGGTCGGATTTGGCCGTGTTGGAACCCATTGGTGGGCTTTTGAATTACAAGGTATATAGCCATCGAAATTACATGCTGCATTTCATAACAATGAAAATAATGTCATTAACGCTGCTGTATTGCTTCCACAAAGTATACTATATTTAGCGGTAAACTATGATTATCATGTAAACCTATATAGCACTAACATGTTTAATGATTCCAGATGTTGTCCCGGACATAGTAACAATGGGTAAACCAATGGGCAATGGTCATCCTGTGGCCGCGGTGCTTACCACCCCAACTATTGCAGCCAGTTTTGCCAACACAGGCATTGAATACTTCAATACGGTTGGTTGTATAATTTAATAACTGAATGTAATTATGTTGCAACAAAAATTAATTAATTAATAGGCATGCACGTACGATGAATTCACTAGACCTTTAATTGTTTTGAATGTTAAATGTAAATATTGGACCAGCCCGCCTCTACAATGGCATCGAAACTCCTTCATTTGAGGTCATCATTTGCTTGGTTTTAGTATGGTGGGAATCCAGTCTCGTGTGTTATCGCCTTATCTGTGATAGACGTAATTGAGAAGGAAAAATTGCGGGAAAATGCTACTGCAGTTGGTGATTATCTCCTGCAGCGTCTTGAAAAATTAAAGGAAAAGTTTGAACTGATTGGTTACATTAAGTGAGTATAGCAACGTATGTATATACTGCCTACATTATAGGTTTATCACATCATCCTCGTTATCATCTGATAAAAAAAATGCAGTGCTCTAAGGGAGCGTTCATTATTTATGCCAGAGGGGGGGGGGTGCCATATGGGGGGGCATGATCCTGGTGCAACCAAGTTAGGGGGGGGCCACTTTTCTGGTGCGCAAGTTTAAGGGGGGGGGGGGGGGCATTTTTCTGGTGCACACAGTTTTAACATCCCGCAAAATTCGTGTATCGCGAAGTTCGCGTTTTATGACCCGGGAACATTTGTTATTTGTTTCCACACCTTAGTAGGACGAAGATTAATGTATGGCACATGGTCATTGTCATGATCCTTTCCCCTCCCTCCTGTAATGTCTACGTCTATAGCGCACATACTGGGCGCCACCATCTTGGACAGGGAATATCACACCTCCCTCTGTCCCTATGCTTATTAACGAATATCCCTGCACTTTGTGTGCAAGTTCTATGCCTCTTGCAGGGCTCATAACCATGCAGTGATTAAAGAGCCATTTGAAAAGCAGTGTTTCTTTAAACACATATATCTCCTGTAGAACGTAAAGCAAAAACTTATTCCTTAATAGGTTGTACAAAATTGTGTGGCCTTGCAAGAATTATGAAGATTTAACATGTAAATGGGGTGAATTGATGCAAATTTGGCCATGTAGACATAGAACTGCCACAATGGTTTTGATTTTTCACAGAATCCTATAGCTTTTTTCCACAAAAATGTGCTAGGCCTCTTTGTCTAGAATAGTGTGCGGGCACCAGTGAGATGTGTGAGTTTTATGCTTTTCCTAAGTAGAACTAAATAACGTTTCTGTGTCATTGTTTATATTGCTATGCATTAATTAACCATCCCACCTGGCCTGGCCCCCTTACGCATAGCCATGCATTATTACGGCTCTGTGCGGTCAGCGCTTGTTTCATTCGAAAGTGGGTTGGTGGTAGGCCTACTGGGTCATCACATGGACAATGCATGGTTTGTATATGTGCATCTAGTATTGAGTCAATCTGTCCATGTCTGTGTGTAAAGCAAAAAACTGTTGAAAATTCAGCTATATGAAATTGCTTCTGAACTTTTGGTAGCCTGAGGTTGTTGGCATTGGATTTCCGTGGTGGAAAGAGAGGTGCATGGGAGGCGTTTTCAAGTTATTTCCTATTCCTTCCAGTCTGTATACCTGATAAAGAACACAAGTTGTAAGTGTGGGGACCCGTTTGTTTTTGTTGTGGTTTGGTCCTCCGGCCCTAGGGGCTGCATTGGGGTCACTTCATCTAGACCGGTCCATTCTTTGATGTTCTCTTCCCATCTTTTTCGTCTGTCTTCCACTCTTCTTTTGACCACTAATAACTGTGCCTTGGAGGATGGTGTTTACAAGTCCATGGGAATGTGATAGATACCATTTGAGTTTTCTTCTGACCAGTTATTAGAAGGTTCGGGTACAGATACTAGGGCCCAGAGAGTAGAGTCAAGAAACCTAAGATGGTAGGGCCCAGATTTTAGGCCCTTGTTTTGGATGCTAGGGCCCAGGAGGGGTAAAAAGAAATTTGAAACAATCTTTCAACTTTGCAAAAGTATTTTGTTTTTATGGTTACCACACACGCACATTTGTTTGCATACCCTCCAAGAAACACTTAAAATGTAACCATTCCCTAATGGAGGATTGACTAATAGATCCAAAATGTTGAAACCACACTCATAAAACCCCATCAAACATAAATAAAACTGCAAATATACAAAATTGCAGATTTTCTGGTTTTGGTGTCATCTTGACTAGAAATATTGAAATATTGATTAGAAATATATATTGAAATATTTTGCTTGGTAGATATTTTTGTACTTCATCATTTGATATTGTTGTATGATGTGTTAAGAGTTATTGAGAAGCATATAAACAGTGGAATCTCTCTATTAAGACCACCCTTAATAGGGTACTTTACGAATAGGTCGATGACAAACGTTGCAGTGGTGACTATGCCCCGAGGACGGGACTAGCGGCGGGCCCCTTCCCTGTCAGCTAATACCTTCACTATAGGTGTCAAACTTTGCCTCCTAATTGTTGGGACTACAATTTGCTTTGTGGCTGGATAGATGTTCCAGGATTATCAGATCACATGTTGAGAGTAGTTTTGCCTAAACCCAATTAGATTTTATCTGCTAGATCTTATAATATAACAACTTTTGTCAAGAGAATCCATCACAACATAGGATGAGAAGAAGCATGCACACAGGGATGGATGTGCAGGCAGGGGAGCGGGACTCAGAGACCATGCATAGACTTGCAGTATGCCTCTAGGGGGTCAGAACTAGTGTGAGTGTACAGTGCAATGTACATACAGAGAGAGGGACTGTGCAAGTCTGATGACCAGCTGGTACACTGGGGCTTTGGTGTGCGCTGCCCCTCATACCCTCTCTAAGCCTTTCCCGCTGCCCCTGTCTCAGTGTTCATAGGTGCCCGCATTCCAGCCACCACTGGCCAGTAATGACCTGCGCAGTGAGAGTATCTTAGCACGTCCGGTTACCTCTACAATAATTTGTGAAGAAGGCTATTGGGACCAAATGATTTTTGGTCTCATAGCGAGGTGGTCTCTTTAGAGGGTTCTATAAATCCAATAAGAGGGAATAATTTGGGACTGGGAAAACTGGTCTTAATAGAGGGGTGGTCTCTATTATGAGGTGGTCTTTATGGTATGTGAGGTTCCACTGTAAAAGAATAAACACCAGGGTTTGCATTGCCTTTCAGTGTTGCTTATGCTTGGGCTATTTTGGCCAAAACATCTTCTTTTCATCCTTTTCATCCTTCATCTGAAACAGTTGTGCCCAGGTACTTGCATTTGATATTTCATGGTGTCAAGGGCTTGTCCATTTGCATGTACAGCTTTATTGACGCAGCCTTCTTTGTTGGTCATTTACCATAAATTCTGATGGATGTTGTATTTCCTCATTGTAACCTAGAAGGCTTCGTACCGCAGTCTATCTAAGGTTTTCTTAAAATTAATAAGACATGGTTTAGATCTTGTTGATGTTGTTATATCTCACATAGTATCCCAATCCCAATATTTGTTCTGCTGTGGTGTGGCCTCTAAATCCTGCTTGTTTTTCATCTACTATGCTTTCTGCTTGTGACCTTTTGAATGGCCTTAAGCTTCACCTTGCTTGTGGCTGATGAGACTTAGTGTGCAATCGTCTTGGCACAGATGTAGATTGTCTTTCTTTGGGATAGTGATGATGAGGTATCTGGTCCAGGGGGTGGGCCATGTTTCTGTCAGATCTTGTTGCAGATGACAATAAGGATGTTGATCATTTCCTCTCCTCCTGTTTGTATTAGTTTAATATGTTGAATACGCTCTCAGGATGGGAGTTCCACAGTGATGATCAGTCACTGCGCGTCGGTGGTGGGCCTCCAGCTGCTGGTGTCTCTTCTCATCCACACCCAGCATGATGCTGTCTCCGCCACTTGGGCCACTCTCTGGATGGCTGATTTCCTTGCCCGCCCTGTCACTCCTAGTGCAGAGAACATCCTCCATACTGACTGTGCTGGAAATCCTCTGCACCCCACCTCCACTGGGTAGCTCCATGCTTGCCACCCTCTTTCTCTGCACTCCTTAAGCAGTGTTTCGTATTTGTTCTTCTTCCTTTCATGGGCTTCACTGCATCTTTCTTCCCATGGGACTGTCAGCTCAATGATGATAATTTTCTTGGTACCTGGCGACCACAAGACCATATCTGGCCTGAGATTAGTTGGTATTATCTCAGGAAATCTCAGTTGCTTGTCCAGGTCCACTGCTAGCTTCCAGTCTCCTGCTTGACTTAGGATGCTCCAAGCTCTGTGTGCACATTTGGCTACTGATTCTCCCTCCCTCACAAACCTGATCTGTGTTGGTTTCTGTTTTGGTTGCCTCACCTTACACCAGCAGAAGGAGGGCTGGGATTTTGGTACAAAGCGCTGCTTGGAAATTGGCAGCCCCCCCCCCCCCCTGGCATAAATAATGAACGCTCCCTAATCTAATTTATGTACTCAATACAAGGGGCCATTTTGATAACTGTTATCGTAACTGTATTTATTACAGAGGTGCCGGTTTGTTTGTTGGGGTGGATCTTGTCAAAAATAGAGAAACCAAAGAGCCTGCCACCGCAGAAGCTCAACACGTGTCCTCAAGGTATGTGTACTTTTATTGCCATAATGTTCTAAATGAAATTGCAAATTCATGACAAATTATTGACATAGTTCTATCAACTTTAATGCTTCTCATTTCCCCTCAAGCATCCAAGAATTTAGATAAATCATATTGGGATGTACGTACCATTCCTGAATAAACAATTGTTTAAAATAAACCTTGTAAGGAACTCGTCAATTAATATCATACAGTAATATGCTCGGATGAACTAAACGGTTTTCATTTGTAAAATTATCAGGTTGAAGGAGATGAAGGTATTCTTCAGCACAGATGGTCCTCATCGCAATGTTTTGAAATTCAAGCCACCGATGTGTTTCACTAAAGAAAATGTTGACGAACTCGTTGATGACATGGAGATTATCTTAAGGGAAATGGAAGAGACGCCGATTGCCAATGCGTCATCCAAACCTGCGAACTCACAAAATGGAAAGCATTATCAACGTGGAAAAGATGGACCCACGCCGCCGAAAAAACAGAAGAAATAATTGAGGGAATGTCTCAATTATTAGTGTCCCTACGTTATCCATATAATTACGAACAGTTCAGCCAGATGTATCAGCTCATGCCCGATAACACCACAAAACATGATGCATGCCTGTTTACAGACGCATTTAATTTGCCCTGAGCATAAGAGGTGCGATTTGTCCGTACAGCTATATATGAATCGATGTATTATATTATATATAACCATATTCGATTGAGCACTACACTTTTTTTTTATTAAATCATTCACTCACGGGCTTCAATTATAGCAGGAATATATTATATATATGCCTTTGCGCCAGATCTAGTATCTATTAATGAGTATTGTATCTTTGTGTTCTACCGAACTGTTCTGATCACACTAGGGAATGGATTATCAACAAATAGAAGTTCATAAAATAACAAATTTGAATATGCAGTTTTGCAAGTACAACATTCATATTTGCTTTTAATCGCATGGTAGTTATCGGTAAATATATAATATCATATATTTAGACATTTTATGAGGAATGTAGTGACTCAAACAGTATTAACAACAACCATATGCTAGGATATCTGTTCCCGAGCGAAAGGATACAATTGTGCGTATAACATCCTATTGTTTTATTTCAAACCACCATTAAACTGAATAGTTGAAGGGGTATAGACTGCTGTATTTGCATGGTGCTAATTGAAATAATAGGAAAATGTATTCAGCACATGGTCCCTGGTTTCTTCCTTGAGGTTTCATATCTGCATATAATTATGATATTTAGAGCTTGGTGAACGTGCCTAATTCCGGGCTGTGGTTATATCCTGTTTGGTGCCACGAGACCCGTAAGGGTCGAGTGGGACCCGTAAGGGTCGAGTGGGAATTAGGCGTTCACCAGGCTCGTTAGTGGACAAATTTGGGTGGATATCATTGAAATGTCTCTTAACAACACAAAAACTAAGTATTTTATTAGAAACGGCCAATTCTAACAGGAGTTCCATCAAGGAAATGGCCACATCTTCCCTTTCGGTTCTCCCCACATGACTTGACCCTGCCTCTTGCATCAACTGGGGCAGTCGAATCTAAGCTGATTCCAAACAATTCAAGCAAAATAAAGAAACTTTCTGACCTGTTAGTTTCCAATTATGAAAATAACCACTTTATAGCCTTTTAGCGTTTTGTTTAGCCAGCAGAAATTGCTTCATTTTACCGCTGAAAAGTTGAAGTGGTGACCTAATTCCCTAGGCCTGACATCACTTGACCTAGTAACACATCCTGCCTGTTGCATCAACTGGGCAGTCGAATCTATGCTGATTCCAAACAAGTGGTGACCTAATTCCCCAGGCCTAATTCTCATTGGCAGAAGCCATGTTCCCGTTGTAACTAGCCCTCTGATTGGTTATATCTCTTTTACCCACTAGGGACTAATTCAAGAAGGACCAGTAATAGAAAATTATAAACTAAAAGTCATTTTTTGTAGTCTTAACATAATACTGTGCATCCCATAGAGGTGTCATTATTTGCATGTATCTTTGGCCTAGCTGATAGCATTATTCTTTAAGTCTACAAAATGAGTGTGATCTGTTATTTAGAGGTCATGGCTTATACCACCAGTTTGCCCTTATACCTTGAAGTTGTTGGTCTCTATCCCCTCTCCAAATCGGCTGTACTTCCAGCATACTAGTTACTACATCAGTACTTGGTTCTGGAAGGCACAGCAGGCTGTGTGGTGGAGTCTCAGACAGTTCTCATCTCAAAGATGAGAACTTGTTGGGGACAGGCCACTCCTGGCTGTTCCACCTAAAGGTGATATTGAACACTTCAACATAAGTGTTCCTCTATCACTTTTGGGGGAAAGTGATAGTGACCACTTCTCACAAAAAGTGGTCATCTATCACTTTTAGTGGAACAGTTAGTTGTAGCACTACCCACCCAATCGTCTACTAATAGATCATATGATGGGTATTATCCTTCAGATAGCCATTCACCAGATATTACTATAGTATTAAAGCATTGGGGATAGTCGGGTAAACGTTGAATGTGTTGGATTATTGTCCTGAGAAGAAGTCAAGGGACAATACTCCAACACAATCAACGTTTACCCGACTATCCCCAATGCTCTAAAAGTGTTTAATAACGTCTCACAGTATGTTCGATGTACATAACCTGTTTACACACGTTGCCCATGTACAAGCTACAATAAATGAAGATTGATGAAAGTAGACATTGATTTTGTATTTAATGTGTTGAATGTTAGTGACAATGCATACATTTAGGTTTGTTTAGATACTACGTTTGTGGCCCATCACTCCCATGATTATTTATAATATAGAATCATGTAAATACAGACCACGACTTCTAATACAGGGTCCATGTTTATCCAGAAGTAAATCCGCCCAGAATATATTTTTTCCTGTGATAAATATGGAAAGGCATTTGTATCCATATAGATTTCCCCCTCAATTCGGAGATGAGGAATTGCATACGAAATAGGAAATCTTTTTCCTAATCTGCATCGAAATAGGTCCTAACATGTTCTGTCCTACTCCTCATTTTGAAAACATTTTAGAACTTTCCCAATTCTCACCAATTGTACATCTAGTTGATTCCTAACTTGCATTTTGGTTCTGCAAACTTACATTTTTCTTTCCCTAATTCTCTGCGATCTAGGCCCCACTTCGTCAGACTGACTGCCTACTTTGCAAGACATTATGCCAGTCTGCATTTCATCACTTCCCAGTTTGTCACACTAACTGCTAACTTGCAATGCATTCAAATGTTTACACTCCTTTTTCCAGTCACAACAAACACTCATTACAATATTAGCCCCGGCCTCCCCACACATATATAGACATCTCCTTCCAACCTCACCCCTTCCTTGTATGTACTCTTAAGGGGTGGGACGCCCTGTTAGTGTTATATAAGTGTGTTATATAAGTGTGTGACTTTGATGAAAGGCAATAAAACAATTTGTCTGGGAATGTTTAGGGAATGAATAGATGTGTAAGTCATTCGAATTGGATAGTATTTGTGGATAAGGTTTACAGATTAGTCGTTTGAATTGCATACGAAATAGGAATAATGTTTATTAGTCATTGGAATTGAATGTATCTAAAAAAATGTAACTTGTATACTTGTATTATTGAAACGTGTATACTCACAACAAGCCATAGCTAGCCATTAACCATACCAACTGACAACACAAACGCACATGGCACACTGGTCATTCGAATTGCATACGAAATAGCATCTTGCAAGTCAACACAAACACACATTGCACACTGGTCATTCAAATTGCATACAAAATAGCACCTGTTATAAAAGAAGACTTAGACAATGAAAGGCAATAAAACAATTTGTCTGGGAGTTGGGTGTTTAGGGAATGAATAGATGTGTAAGGTTTATACTTCACTCTAGCCATTGACATTGCATATGAAATGGGGAAAAGTTTATCATACTTCACTCTAGCCATTGACATTGCATACAAAATGGGGAAAAGTTTATCATGCTTCACTCTAGCCATTGACATTGCATACGAAATGGGAAAATGTTTATTAGAGATGGAGAGCAAATGCAAGTGCTCAGTGACACTGACAATTATAAAGCATTGACATTGCATAGCAAATGGGAAATTAAAATGATTATTTGGCTTATAGAATTTGTGTGATTAGATTGATTTTCTGCTGTAAACTTCTTCTAGCTGTTATAGCTTTCTTCTCCTGGTCTCATTCACTAGGTCCTGTAGATCTTAATAGGGTTAGTCTACCAATATGTTACAGTCATTGTAACATGAATAATAAGTAAAATGGTAATGTGGAATCCTAGAGGTTTATTGTACAGATGTATTGTAACATGGTGGTAACCTCTCTCTGCCTGCAGCTTACAGTGCAGTAGGCCTTTATAGGAAGGCTTCCCGCCCGCTGAGGCAGAGGGGTGGGGGATTTCATTAGAGGGTACCCTGCTCTGCACTGTAATGAAGAGACAAAGCATGGACACGACGGGGCGCGTCCATTAATTATGAAGGGGTTAACCCTTTGTTATACATAAAGAATATATATGGAAATATACTAAAACCTATATTTGTTATATTTAATTAAAAAAGTATTAAGTTAAATAAGTATGCTACAACGTGGTGTAAACAATGGGACATAGGGGTGGGTA
This sequence comes from Sthenelais limicola, assembly GCA_942159475.1. Taxonomy (NCBI): domain Eukaryota; kingdom Metazoa; phylum Annelida; class Polychaeta; order Phyllodocida; family Sigalionidae; genus Sthenelais; species Sthenelais limicola. The sequence goes on along the minus strand of OW804096.1, from coordinate 104,585,519 downwards.
AGATGAGCTTCAAAATAAATGATAATGGGTGGGGCTGAGGAGGCGTGGTTTATTTGTTTGTTTTGACTGGAGTGAGAGGGACAAGAGTTGTATGAATGCTAAGTAGAAATGTATGGTCCCAATGTGCTGCATGTTCATTGCAAGTTAGCATGTAGCGGGCCTAGTCTGCAGCGATGTAGCGCTAGTTCGTGTGCACTAGGGTGCCACTTCGAAAAGCTGAATTGCAGATTAGCAACTAACTGATGCAAGTTAGCAATAGCATGACCTAATATGCTACTGTATCTATATGGATACAAATGCCTTTCCATAGATAAATGAGTTGCTTGTGACTGACGTTTACCTTACAGATTGTTGAATGATCGCCCGCCCCCGGAGGATTTTGGATTGATTGGTTCTTGTGTTGTTTAGGAGGTGTAGTCGAGGTTGGGCTTTGGTTATCGGACCAGTTGTCTTGGCATGCTTGACCAACGTCTTCCTGCCTATGTCAATAACCACATTACGTGGGTTAATTTTGAGTCATTTTTTCCTTCTCCGTTTTTTTAAAAACTGAGAAGGATAATGAATGACGTGCCATTCTGTCAATCATCTAATTCAGCAATCATGTTTGATAAGTTTGTGACGTTGTGTTAGGTGAAGTGTTTACACGTAAATCTCTGTGTGGAGGCTTATCTGGATGATATCTTGATGCCCATCTCTGATATCTAATTCACGCAATCACTCCTAACCTCGCACCCATATACAAGGAAAATTCAGGCCACTTACATACCTTAGATCCTATTAGCTGTAATCATTGTTTGATTGACAGCTTGCCACCTTCAGTGCAGTCAGTTGGCTGTAATGATTGTTTTGATTGACAGCTTGCCACCCCATGCCACCCAGCTCTGCTCCTGGTGTGGTGGTGGTGGTGGTTGAAATGTTGAAATGTTGAGCATTTTTGTTAAAGTTCATGAATCTGAACAAAGTCATTTAATTGCTCCAAACCGCAAAGGTAATAATCACTTTTTTTTTTTTTGGCCAACTTTTTTTTCCGACTAACTTTTTTTTCAACCCAAATTTTTTTTCGACCAACTTTTTTTTCGACCCAACTGTGGTGCTGTGCATGGTGGTGCTTGGTCGGTCCGGTTAACCCCGCTCCGGCCCGGCACTGCCAGCCAGTGGCCCGGCTCCCCGGCCTAGTCATCCAGGTAAACAGGGTGCGGCCGGTTGGCTGGGTTTTATTTTCAAGGTATAATCACTAGATGGAATGAGTGGGGTTGTCACGCTCTTTTATTACATTTTATGTCTTGCTGATGTTTACTTCTTATCTTACAACTTTCTCACACCTTTCATATGATATTCATGTTTGTTCAAGTGTCCCTCTCCTGTGGAGCTGGGTTGTTCAATGGCGGACTTTGGTGAGTAGTACCAAAATTGACACCAGGTGGCCAGACGGCATACCGGCCCCAGGTCAGAGGTTGGCAGGGTACATACATACATGTAGGCTATAGTTCCGAGCTTCTCATCGCACAATTCCCGATCATTAGACATGCATACACTGAACAACAGGTGTCTGGCATTGTTATTGAATTGCGTTCTTTCTAAGTAACTCAGCTGACAGCATCAGAGGTGCCAAATAGGGAGTAATGGAAGTTGGGAGATCTCCCGATTTTGAGTATGTTGGGGCTAGTAATGTGGCAAGGGACAGGAAGGGGACAGGGGGCAAATTTTGAGGTATATTAGAGGATGGCCCGTAGACTTGGTGAGGGGATATTTAAAAAAATTAAGCAATGCCTTGCCCCAACCCTACCCACAATTTTAAAACGGGAAATGAATATGAATATCTGCTTCAAAAACGTATTTTCTCCAAAATTCGCTTAGGCTTTTGGAAACTTTTATTCATAGTTTTCCATTAACCCCCCCCCCCCCTACATACAGATATGCACCTCCATCCCAGCTCACCCACCCCCTCCCACACACACACCTTTATGAACCATAATCGAATGGAAAGTCAGAGCTAGAGAATCCATGTTGACCGGTAAATCAGTGCCTGGATGTGACTAGAAGCTTGACTACCTTTTTGTTCAAATATCCATTTTATTTTTATACAATTTCTGTGTCAAAGTAGATGGATCTTTTTATTTCTAATATCTATGGTGTAACGGTGACACTATGGCGTAACAGCAACATGACTATACCAGCTCACCTTAATTTAACAGCATCAGTATTTAATCACATCTATATCTTTGAACACATTCAGGCCGGCCTAAAGAATTATCAGAATAGGCAAAATTGCAAAAAAACTATATTTTATTCTAAAGATGGGACTTAATTTACATGTAACGCGACATAAAACATTCCAACATCAATGCAATGAATTTTACTTTAGGAAATAAAAGGGTTTATAAACGTTATAGGCTAATAACTTTTATTTTTATCGAAAGATACCTATGTATACATTTTCCCTTCCCCCATTACTAAATGCAATATAATATTTAAGGTTACTCTTTGGGTATTTCATTATTTTGAAGCTAATACATGTCGTAACGCAACACAGATATTCCAAAATGGTATTTTACATGTCTAGATCAGTTTAGATTAGAGGTTACTCAAATATTGTGTTTGTCATAATAGTGAACATATGTGCATGTGTAGGAACCATTTTTCTTTAGCAGAAGTAATATATTTTTTAAGTGCGCCTGTGTTTTATATTCAAATTCCATAATTACTACTTATTTTCTGGTCTGAAAAGGCACTTTTATTGCAATAGAGGTGAAGATTCTGGCATAAGAACGTTAAAAGTAGGCTTCCCACAGCCTCATTTTGGCCAAGGAGTTCAAATAAAATGGTTATAATCATGTGTGATCATCCCAAATACAGGTTGTAGACAACCTAGGCTGGAAAACCAAATGATGCTCGATTGGGAGAATTACTCATATATACAAGTGGTAAGTGTGTACAGTAGAACTCCATTGTTACAGCCAGACTATAACTGACTTCTGGTCCTGTCGTTTAACTGACTGAGCCTTTGACTGACCCCTATCCCCTTAGTATTAGCCTGACCTATCAGTTAAATAAAGAACATGCAAATCCGCTATTACGCTATATAACACAATGATATCTGAGACCAATACTCCTGGAGTAAGGCTGGGCTAGAACTGAAATTGTAAAATAAACCGGGGACCGGGGTAATTTCTCCATTTGGATTTTTCTGCATTTTAGCCTTCCTTTTATGTCGTTACCAAAGGTGTTTTTTAGGCTCGCACACCATTTACTATCTGGTTCAGCTATGATTCTCTGAATCCATTTCAGCTTGCCTGTTACTAATTTAGCTCTGATATCATGTAATTTCAGGCCACCTTCCTCGATTTCTCTGCTTAAATAATGTTTAGCCACTCTTTGTTTACCACCTCTCCATATAAATTTACCTACCAATTTTTGTATTTCGCAGATCATTCTCTCCTCAACAACTATTAGGTTGGCTACAGACAGAAAAAGGGGGTTAATTAGCACATTAACAATTATTATTCTGCCTTTCAGCGAGATATCCTGTTTTCCCCAGTGGCTAGCAACAGTAAGAGCTTTATCTAGTGCAGATTCAAAGTTCATATTATTTTGCATCTCTTTGTTGCAAGTGTAAGTGTCTGGGGAGCGGGGACACTTAATGGTAATTACTCTAAGATAATTAATTAGCCTGAAGAAGGGCAAACCAGCCCGAAAGCTTGTGGAATAAAATCATTAAAACCATAACACAAGGGTTTTATTTCCAACCTCACATCAGTTCAACTACCAATAACCACCGGACCCCTTGGTATAAATACGATATTTACCCACCTCGATACATAATTAATTAGCTGTCAGGAGATTCAATAACTGGCTAAGTCCAAAATGGGAGTGTTGTGTGGTTATCTTAGATGAGCTCACTATTATAGCAATAAACCACGAAGATTTTTGCGTAAGACCGGTCTGTAGGTCCAGAGACGCCAACGAGGCCGCAGGCCGAGTGGCGTCACTGGACCTACAGACCGGTCGAACGCAAAAATCTGAGTGGTTTATTGATTTTAGTCCATAATGGATCAGATCCCACCATCATCAACATTCCACACAGTAACTACAACTGCCCCGGTACAAAATTTGATAATTAGCTTTCTTCAAGAAACTTACGCAACACAACCTCTTCCCCGTCTGCTGTTACACCGTTCGCACAGAATGTGCCGCTTTTTACTGCGCACCCATACGCGAACGGAAGGGACACCTGCACTCATAGGTACAACACTTATCACAGCTGATCATATATCATTTAGGGAACTCACACACACCAAATGCATCTAAGACTAATATTTTGATTAAAAGCAATTGCCACATCAACATATCTTTGACTTCTTAACACCGGGTCCTAGAAAACAACCACCGTACTGTGCTACTCACCCCTTCCGTTTACTACCACACGTTCCGCTTCTACCGACTACCACGTTCAAAACATCAGACTCAGTCTATCGTCAACAGTCAACATGGCGGGGTGGAACGTTTTCACGACCGGAGATTGTGTTGAACACTTTGCGAATGGAAAACACGTCCCAGGAACAATCGGTCTTATGCTACAGACTGACAAGGACTTTATCTACGAATTCCAACCAGCAGATGGAACTGACAGCAGCTGGGTTTTTCAAAACACACTACGTCCATTGGTAAACACAGACGACCAGGTACCCGACGAAATGCTAGAGTCATTAACACTAGAGGAGTTGGAAGAGTCGATGGCCGCAGATCATGCAGCTGCATACGCCAAAAAACAGGTTCGTAATTTAATTACACCCATGTCATGGTTAAATCTGGTGTTGGTGGTCAAGAAAGACAGAAAAGTACAACGTTCAACTCATAATTAGGGGCAGACAACCATACGTAACACCGTCACAGACAAGGCTTTCTCGGTCCCGGCCCACCATCGCCATTTTGAAATTTAGGTTATTTGAAACGGGCGGTGACAAACAATGCGTCTGTATGCTATGGTAAATGCCATGAGAAACTATTCATTTACTTTATTACTTTACCAAAGGTACCAAAGGCTGGAAATCCAACAATTGCCACAACGGGTACGACGCATCTAGTGAAAATCGCACCTAAACAGCTACACACCCCCGCACGCCAGCAGGCATCCAAACGCCCACCCACCGTTCAGCTGATACAGGTTAGTAGCCGTTATACATGACGAACATTTCATAACAAGTGTAACCAGTATAGGCCACTCAGTCGTTGAAGGGACTTTGGTAAATATTAACTTGATTTACGAATGCTACAGACACGGCTGCCTGCCTACAAATGAACTGTACAGAAAAAAACAACGACACGTCCTGACTATGTTAATCAATATCAACACTTCAGTCGGTCGTTCACAACATTAATTATAATAACAAATGTATTTGCAGCAAACAAACTCTGCTGACGAATTCCAAGGTGTTAACAGTGACATGCAGACTTCTCAAGCTACAGACGTAGAACATGGGCCAACACCTCCAAAGCTAAAGAAGGTCGCACCCCCGCGGAAATTCCTAACTAGAACACCACAGGAACTAGAGGCGTTAATGGCGAAGTGCACATCAGCCAAGACTGTGAAAAACACCAAATGGGGCCTAAAGGTTTTCACAGGTAAGCACTAGCAATCACAGACATAGTACCAGTATTGCCAATTCATAGGGTGACAATTTAAACAGTATGGAAGGTGTTATATGGAAGCTAAACACTATTACTTTGTACTTATAAATAGTGAATCACACAGTAATATATTTTTAGTTAATATGGTGTAAATACATGCGCTTAGGGACACATTGTACTTGCCTATTGTGGGTGAACCGTACTGTTTACGCTGCATTACTTAATTAACTATGTCCCGTTCATTAACACTTCGGTTCATTCTTCAGATTGGTTAGACCACCACAAGTACCAACTCAACTTTGGTGACATGACGGACGAAGAACTGGCAGCGAAACTACAGGTCTTCTACGGAGAAATATGCAAGTCAACTGGCGAAGAATACAGTGTCTCCGCCCTCAACTCAATCAGATCTGCTATTCAACGTCACTTGAACGAACCACCTTACAACCGCAACATTAACCTGACTAACAACTCACACTTCATATGTGCAAACAAAGTGCTCACAGGTCGGATGAGAGCACTCTCAGAGAACGGCCAGGACATCGACAGGAGTCACAAGCCTCTGTCAGCACGCCATTTGAAACAGATATATTCTTCTGGCGTCCTGGACCAGACCACGGCCCAGGGACTTCAGTTAAGAGTCTTCATGGAAACAGTGGTACATTTCGGTAGGAGAGGTCGAGAGGGCCTCCACAAACTAAAGAAACAACAAATTGTCTTCAAGGTGGACGATGGTGGGAAAGAGTATGCCACTCTAAACCACAAGCCATTAGAGAAAAACCACCAACCCTCCAACAACGCCAGGAGGAAGCACCACGACCAACGCATGTATGGTACAGGCGGTCCTAAATGTGTTCTCAACAATCTAAAGAAATACATCAGCAAGTTGCATCCCAACTGTGACCGCTTGTACCAGCGACCAAGGGCCAAACACTCACAAGAGGATGACATTTGGTACTGTAACATGGGCGTGGGCGAAAACACAATTGGAGGGTTCATGAAATTCATCTCGACTGAAGCTAAGCTCGACCACAATTACACAAACCACTGCATCAGATCAACTATGGTCACACTACTAAGAGGGGCTAGCTATGAGGCGAATGATATTATCACCACCACTGGTCACAGGTGTACCAGTTCAATCACCAATTATTCATCCACTACAGACGGGAAACGACTAGCGATGTCGCACACAATCTCAAATTTCATGGGCTACGCCGTGGAGGACATGCCTGCGACATCAGTGACAGAATCGCCCAACAAAAGGGTCAACGTCACCGACAATTCACCCACAACTGCAACGAATGTCACTACCCCTACTGTCTCAAATGCCAGCAATGGACCCTTCCCTGATCACACACCTGAGATGCCCACTCCAGTTCACCGTCAACACACACAGTCTTCCAACCAAAAGGGGACACCAAAAGCTAGGAGAAGCCTTTCTCTGACACCCAAAAAGAAGACGCCAACAAAGGAGAACAGTCATATTCAGTCTAACATCAACAGTGACGAGCCAATTGTTATCGGCACGCCTCCAACATTGCCACCAACAGTACTTCAGACCATGCAGATGAAGGTTGCCTTTAACAGCGATGGGCAACAAACTGCAATCGACGTTAGTGACACTACAACTGCCATGGACGACAGCAGCGAAGTACCTGACGTGCAAATGCCGCCATCACAAGACCTGCATTTACTCCTTTCTCAGGTGAGCACATAATTACAAAAAAATAGTCAGAGAACGGTATAACACACTTTTAGTAATGACTTCACATAATAACACCAAACAATTTTAACAACTGAGTCTCCATAACTAACCTAGACCGAAATGTCTACCTTTAACGACAAGCAACAACACTATTATACATTATTGACTAACATTAACTTTATTGATGTGTATGCACGTAGACTGATGTAACAATGTTGTCATTAAGTTATAAACTACTACCTCAGGTCGGCACATACAAACTAAGGTGTTACTTCGTATTTTTTACAGGTTACTCCAACTCAGAGTTCGGACGATGATGACATAGACCTGACGCAGCGCCACTCACAGGCAACTCCTCCACCTCCTACTGACACTGAGGTAGAGCAGGAAGAAAACGAAATGTTCGAGGACTTGGCGGCTGTCAGACAGTTGACACAGTCAATAAGGGAAGAGCAACAACAACAGAGGCCACTACAGGAAAGAAATGGAAATGACACGAACCAGAACAAATACAAGTCTAGGACTATCTGTGTTGCTGTACCACCAGCGGCAACGTCGTCCACCAACCAAGAAGTAAAAAAGAAACGAGCCGAACGTGTTGTGGACGAACTATTCGCTGGCTCAAGTTTCAAAGACTGCAAGGTCACAGTCATCTTCCAGTAGACTAAGACACACTGTGTCATGTGCCTTATATTACTTCGGGCATGCATTACCGACTGGCCTATCAATAGGAGCTTTGAACTTACAACTTTGAAATTAAGAAACAATTACAACGCAGATGCAAAAGGACTGGCTTAAACCATCAATTATGAACAATGCGATTTTTATAAGGTTCTGTGATAATATAACTAGTTAACTTTTTGGGTGTGAGTATACACTATGTGACGTTGCACATTCGTACAGTTAATCTCCCAACAATGGTTAGGTAATTGTAAGTTTTTTATATTATTTCTTTGGAAAACACAATTCCCAAACACCAATGTCCTTACATGTAGACTTTACACATCATGCACACAAGGTTCATCAATCGATTTCTCAACTGGAGTGGGAAAAATCTTAATTTTTTTAATGTAGCACCATGTTCTATGCACTTGTTCGTTAGGTAAGGACACAGGTAGATTTATACATTAAAGGTTATTACTGAAACCGTCTGGTACGGTCGTATTTTATCAAATGTCATGTCTTTTATATTTTAACTGTTTGCTAGTCGCCTATTGCACAATGTGTAATCAAAAAAGGAAGGAAAATAAAGTTACAAACGTCGGAACACTGCCTCTCTCATTCGGTTGAAATTAAAGTAATGTGAAGAAAAGATTGTTAGGTCAACTTCCCTCAGGGCCATTACATAGTGCTCGACGTGCGTCCTACTTTATGTCAACAACTCAACAGAAAACAACGTTACCCACTTTATTAATTAATTACCTCACTAAGCCAATTAACGCACTAATTCACAGAAGCGATGTTAAATTTTGCTTCGCTAAAACACGGCTCAGAAAAGAGCAGACGCACACACGTCTCATTGAACAGTAAACACTAGCATTGAGAATAACACTCAAGGCGGGACACGCCAAGAAATTATATCGTGACTCTTATGCTACTGCCAGGTTTAGACTTTTATGCGGCGCGCTGCCTCGCACGATCAATGGGTTCACACCTCAGCAGTGCAGGTATGACCGTCGACTGTGGTAGGTGGCGCCACTGAGGGATCACACTGACCAAAAGCATTATGACACGTACAGCCGTCAGATGGCGTGGCAGTATTCATAACATAAACACCGTATTCGACTACGGTCATCTTGCCAAAACGTCTCGGTGGGGATAAAGGCGGGTACAAATTGACTTTTCAGATGTGTTTCTTTGACTAAATTTAACGTCCGACCATAATACCGGCAATTAAAACCACCTGCAGGGCTGCGTTGCATGACTAACGATCCACGGTGGCCAGTGGGTGCCGCCATGCAGCTGTAAGCACTGCTGGGAGAAATGGGTGTGTCGCGCAGGGACCAATGGGGACAGCGCAACGCGGTAGATAGACATGGCTTGCGGCCGAATGATATTAGCCAATCGCTGTCAGCGTCGCCGCGTATCAGGCGAATAGGAACCTAGGCAGCCAATAGGCGTAGCGCAAATGCTAAAATAGACCTGGACTACAGTATGGGTCTGGGGTGAGACAATTGCACGCGAAATCAACCAAAATCTGATCCAAAATGGACTAAAGGCTCATACACGTCCTTACCTCTGGACTACGGTCGTAAAAAGTGTCAGACCGGGTCAGACCTCAGATAAGACCCCCACAAGGTCATGCTAATCGTTTTAACAGGCCTTGTGTTGGCCTCAACACAAGGCCTGTTTCACTCTGAGGTACTCATTCATAGGATACACACAGACAGGCACAGGATACAAGCAGGTCTTATAGTCAAGAATTATATGAAGAAAGCTTATTACTGAAGTATACAGTATGCTTAGAAGTTAGAGAGAGGGTAGGATTGGGAGTTGGGAGTGGTATAGCAGTAGCAATGACATGAATGAGTAGCAGAGAGATGAAGGGATATGGGAGGTGAAGGGAGGGGTAGAGCAGGGAAATAGAGAGGAGAGTAAGAGAGGTAGTTGAGTGGGATTGCAGAGAAAGAGGGGGGATATGGGAGGGGTAGAGCAGAGGGAGAGGAGGGAAATAGAGGAGAGAGGGAGGGAAATAAAAGGGGAGAGGAAGAGAGGTAGGTGAGTGGGAAAGGAGAGAGGAAGAGATATGGGAGGTGAAGGGAGGGGTAGAGCAAGGAAATAGAGGGAAGAGGAAGAGAGGTATAGGGGGAGAGGAGAGCAGAGGGGGGAGCAAGGGAAATAGACGGGAGAGGAAGAGAGGTAGGTGAGTGGGAAAGGAGAGAGGAAGGGATACGGGAGGTGAAGGGAGGGGTAGAGCAAGGAAATAGAGGGAAGAGGAAGAGAGGTATAGGGGAGAGAAGAGCAGAGGGGGGAGCGAGGGAAATAGAGGGGAGAGGAAGAGAGGTAGTTGAGTGGGACAGCAGAGAGAGAGGGTGGATATGGGAGGCGAAGGGAGGGGTAGGAGGAGAGGGAGAGTGGGGGGGGGAGAAAAGATATGTTGGAAAGGGGAGGTAGGGAGGCAAGAAGGTTGAGAGGGTGGGGAGAGGAAAAAACGGTGTGAGAGAAGGAGAGGAGGCAGGTGACCTAGACATGGCAGGTGAAAAAAAATAATAATAAAAAAATTCCTTCCTAATGGGATTTTAATGAGATTTGCGGTTTGGAGTGTTTAATGGCATTTTGTGGTTAGGAGCAAGCGAGATGGCAGGTGCAAAAAAAACAAGAGAGGAATGAGGCTGACGGAGTGTTGGATTTTTTTTACCAACACAGCGTTAGCTAATAGGTTGGGTGTTTATACATTGGTAAAGAGGGATATGTTTTCAATTTAGGCCCAAAAAAGGCAGGGGGGGAATGTTTTTCTATGTAGGGGGTTGGTGAAAACCAGTGAAAATTAAGTATTATTCTATTACTTGGACATGAAACTAAGTACAATTACATTAAGTTATATTTCGATTTCATTCATGATATATCCTTGTGGCCTAAAGGCAAACGCTACTATCTAGTGGAAAATGAAAATAAATGTCATTTTTCAGAAACTTTGGTATTTGATTCTTGAAGTGTTTCAGGTCATAAGGATGGAAAAAAATCATTAGGTCGCCGTGCTCATTTTTGAATTACAGTGCTTCAAAATTTGGTATCTCAAAAAAACCAATGAGGACCAAAAGTGGGGGCCCATTTTGCAGTACCTCGACTTCATAGTTCATATTTGCTATTTATATTCACTCAATTTAAGTAAAATTAACAGTTTCAGAGACAGTATGATCTGGCCAATAATTCTATGCCTCTTTTCTATAGGGTGCATTGTTATTTTTATTTTGAAAACAACAAATACATAATGTGAATTTTAAATTAAAATCTCGAAAAAAACTCAATATTTTTCACCATTTTTATAAAAACAATTTTTTTTCCTCCCCACTGAAAATAAATGTCATTTTTCTGATTCTTTAGTATATGATTTTTTAAGTATTTGTGTTCTTAAAACTGAAAAAAATTAATGGGTCAACGTGCTAGTTTCTGAATTATGGGGATTTGAAACATGGCTGACAACCCAAAAATCTACTGCTTTCAAAGTGTTCTATGTTTCCTAAACATGTCTATTTCAGACAGCTACAATTATTTTTTTAACGCGATGACATACATTTTTTTCCCTATATATGTGTAGAATATTACCTGCACTATATGTGTAGAAAATTCTGGGACATTTGGAGTATCCATTTTTGTTTTATTCCCAAAACCGTGAAAGGAAAATGCAGCATTTCCCAATAGACTTGCATGCTAATTCGGTACAACTGAGAGTACCCATAGCTAGCTCTGTTTCCCAAATATGTCTATTTCAGACAGCTATAAAAAAAAATCTAACGCAATGACATATGAGTAATTCTCCCAATAGGGCATCATTTGGTTTTCCAGCCTATGGTATCTACAAATTGTATTTAGGATGATCACACATCTTCATAACCATTTTATTTGAATTCCTTGGCAAAAATAAGGCTGTGGGAACCCCCCTTTCAAAGTTCTTATACCAAGATCCTTGCCACTATTGTGATAATAAGGCTATTTCAGGCTAGAAAATAGGTAATAGTTATGGAATTTGGATGTAATATACTGATGCATTTGAAAAATATATTACTTCTACTAGAGAAAATGGTTTCTACACATGCACACATGTTCGTTATTATGAAAAAACACAATATTTTTGTAATCACTATTATTGACTGATCTAGTCATGGAAAATATTGTTTTGGAATATTTGTGTCGCCGTTACGACATATATTGACTTTAAAACAATAAAATACCCCAAGAGTAACTAAATATATCAAACTGCATTTAGTTTGTTGTGTGGGGAAGATGTATACGTATGTATATTTAGATAAAAACAAAAGTTATTAGCCCACAACATCCCTGATACTATATAATACCTCACAAAAAAATCCTTGAACTGTTATGGGAATATTTTATGTCGTGTTACGACATGTGATATATCTACAATAATTTTTTTTTAAAAAAAATTTCATGAAATTTCGTCCTTTCTAATAATTGTTTAGGCCTACCTGAATTTCGTAAAAAGTATAGATATGAATAAATACAGATGCTGTTGAATTGCAGTGAGCATATGTTAGGATGTCGCCGTTACGACTATAGCGTCGCCATTACGCCATAATTAATAGAAATATAGAGATCCTTCTGTATTAACACAGTTATTGTATAGAAATAAAAGGGACATTTTGACAAAAAGGTATTTAAGCTTTGGTTACAACCAGGTCCTATGTTGGCGGCCATCATCAATTTCCTAGCTGTTATTTTGTCATTTGCTATTGCTAGACGAACTAGTGAGTAATATATCTCATTTTTACACTAAATCATTGATAAATCGGGCATAATGAGGCCGAAATAAGGCAAAATAATAGGGAAAATATAGGTATATGAATCATAGGTGTAGGAATCGAAATATTGGTCCCAGCCTTCCCAAACTTCACCTGCATTATGCTGATATTCTCCGCTATATGTGCACCAAAGATTGTAGAGATTCAACGTATTTTATTTTTCCTAAAAAAATGGCCTTCTGAAATCAAATGCTGCCCGATTGGGAGAATTACTCATATAGTTTTTTTCCTTTTTATCTGTAGTATATAACCTGAACTGTATGTGTAGAAAATTTTGGGACAGTAGGAGTAGCCATTAATTGTTTGTGTTATTCTATAAAATGTGACAAAATGGGCTGTTTCCTCATAGACTGCAATGCTAAAGGAATAGTGCGTAAAATGCCCGTAGATTTGGTATATGGTCAAGGGGGCGTGGCAGTGAATAGTAGCGTTTGCCTTTAAATGGGGGCATATATAGAATAGTCAATCAGAAAGTCAATCAAAAAGTCAGAAATGTCATTCGTTACATCAGAATAGTCAATCAGAAAGTCGAAATAGTCAATCAAAAAGTCAGAAAAGTCAATCATAAAGTCAATAAAAAAGTCAATCGAAAGTCAGAATAGTCAATCGAAAAAGTCAAAATAGTCAATCAAAAAGTCATTTTAATCATTTTAATTTGAAATAGTCAAACGAAAAGTCAAAATAGGCGATCGAAAAGTCAAAATAGTCAATCGTAAAATCAGAAAAGTCAATCGTAAAGTCAATCGTAAAGTCAATCGAAAGTCAGAATAGTCAATCGAAAAAGTCAAAATAGTCAATCAAAAAGTCATTTTAATCATTTTAATTTGAAATAGTCAAACGAAAAGTCAAAATAGGCGATCGAAAAGTCAAAATAGTCAATCGTAAAATCAGAAAAGTCAATCGTAAAGTCAAAATAGTCAATCTAAAAGTCAATCGTTAAGTCAGAATAGTCAACCATTAAGTCAGAACAGTCAATCAGAAAGTCGAAATAGTCACAATCGAAAAGTCAGAAAGTCAGAACAATAAATTGGAAAGTCAAAATAGTCAATCGAAAAATCAGAATTGTAAAATCGAAAAGTCAATGGCATTTTGCGGTTAGGAGCGAAACCCTAGACAATGTAGATGAAAATAAAAAATGGAAAAAAAAAATGAAAAAAAAAAAATCCGTCCTAATGGGATTTTAATGACATTTGCGGTTTGGAGCATTTCAATGGCATTTTGCGGTTGGGAGCATGACCCTAGACAATGTAGATGGAAAAAAAATGAAAAAAAAAAAAAACTCTGTCCTAATGGGATTTTTCATGACCTTTGCGGTTTGGAGCATTTCAATGGCATTTTGCAGTTGGGAGCAAGGACAATGTAGATGAAAAAAAAAATGGAAAAAAAAATTCCGTCCTAATGGGTTTTTAATGAGATTTGCGGTTTGGAGCAGGGGAAAAAAATCTGTCCTAATGGGATTTTAATGACATTTGCGGTTTGGAGCGTTTCAATGGCATTATCTTCCTTCCTTTTCAAATATTATATCTCAAAATCGATTTTTTACAACTTATCACTCCTTTTCCTGTGACACATCACATTTATAGGTTGATATTTGGGGCAATTCTAGCCTCGATAGGCCATAATGGACAATCATTGTTAGAATTTTTATGTTGGCTGGATGGCAGGGACCATAGAAGATTTATATGAAAAAGTACCAACTTTAAAAATTAAAATAACAAGCTATGGAAATGGAACTATATAAGGAGCTATGTATGGAGTCAACAGGCACTAATTCATGTTTCCATTCAAACGTTGTTGGAACAAGCCCAACTGTAACTTGAGACAAATCCTTATCTCTGTCTGCGGTGAGGCATGAGGAAGGGCGGCGGGCCAGGGATGTGATTAATGTACTTCCCTGAAAAATAAGGGAGTCAAGTCCCTATGAGCTCTGACTGAGCTGGTCAAATTGTAAGAATAACTCAAGTAGAGAGGGATCTTGGAGATGTGCTGAATAGCTGGTCTTTTATTCAATGTTGTAGAGTAACAAGTGGTAGGTTTATAATAAGTCCTTAGTGGTTACAATATATCCTTAGTAGAGCATAGGTTCCCCAGGGTTTCAGTTTGTATAGGTTCCAGTCAGTCCTCCTTAGTAGATAGTGGTGGTACAGCTTCCAGGTCCAGGTAGTAGATGGTACTGACTGACTGGAAGGAGAACCCTTTTATACCCTGGATTCCTGACTGGATTCACATAAATTCGTACAGAAAACGTTTGCCTGGATAGCAGAATAAGTGCTGACATATTACAAGATTGTGAGAGTACATGGTGAAATAATTCCTTTTATAACCTGGTTACACCCTTAGGTGCAATTCCTGGGAACCCTGCTGTGTTTCTCTGTGAGCAATAGCTCCTACATGTTTCACAATATAAATCATTGCTTCAGCTTAGAACATCGCGTCAGCATAAATCATTGCACCAGACTACTCAAATACAATTTACACATCTAATGATACATTTCACAGTAATACATAAATTCATTAATAAATGCATGTTTAACATCAGGGTAATAAAACATTAATAACTCTGCAATTAATCACACATTAAAAATCGATTAGGGCAATGAGACATGTTAAATCCATAATGGACATTAACATCCTCCCCCACCAAGAAGAATGGCTGTCCCAGCCAGAAAACATTTTCTTTGTGATTGTGCCAATAAGCTTTTTCACCTTTTAACAAAATACAGAGTTTTTTGGATACTTTTTCTTTTTGGAGAATAACCATCCTATGTTATTAAAGCGACAATCAACCTGCCTGAGAAAATATTACTGGTGCTGCCAGCTATCAGAAACTGTCGGAGACAAATATTTGTTATACCTTCCGAGGCGCATTCCAGAGGTGGCTTAATTGTTTGATCTCTACGTGAGGATATGGTTTGTTGTGTTTTTCCTCCTTTTTTAGATATTTAAACATCTAGATCCAATTATTATCATTGGCTGGAACAGTGGTGTTACTTTTTAAAAACCCTTTTACTTTGTTGAATTGAATATTAAACAATTTTGAGGCCGATTTGACCCTTTTCGATCCGGTGGGGTCAGATTTTGTATGTTCTGCCTCCTGGGGTCCCGGTTTGGATAACTTATTTAGTCAGATTTTATTGTTTCTAGTAATCACAAGTTGACTCACATATTGACTGTGTTTCCTAATTTCAGGCTCTATATATGGTCCACATCTAGATTTGACCTTGTTCTTTTAGTTAATTCTTGTTTTTTACCCGTCTGACCTAAATTTTATTGTTAAAAACCTCTGAATTTACACTGCCGTCTATTTCTGTGCTAGGTGTATTTCAGCTTTTAATTAACTATTGTTCCAATCTTGATTAACTATATTCCAATACTTTGATTAACTATATTTCACTTCGTGAATAAGAATCTTTCACTTCCTGATTAACTATATTTCAATATTTTTGAGTAACTATATTTCACTTCGTGAATAAGAATCTTTCACTTCCTGATTAACTATATTTCAATATTTTGAGTAACTATATTTCACTCTTGATTGGATACCTTTTAATTTCCTGATTAACTATATTTCACTTCGTGAAAAATCTTTCACGTTCTGATTAACTATATTTCACTATTGATTGGATACCTTCTGATTAACTATATTTCATTATTTTGATTAACTATATTGTCACTCTTGGCTAGGTATCCTTCCTTATTAACCCTATAGATTAGATATCCCTCCTGAGTAACTATATCTCATTATTATTGATTAACTATATCTCATTATTTGATTAGATATCTCTAACACTATTGACTAGATATCTCTCTTGAGTAACTATATCTCATTATTATTGATTAACTATATCTCATTATTTGATTAGATATCTCTAACACTATTGACTAGATATCTCTCTTGAGTAACTATATCTCATTATTATTGATTAACTATATCTCACTAATTGATTAGATATCTCTAACACTATTGACTAGATATCTCTCTTGAGTAACTATATCTCATTATTATTGATTAACTATATCTCACTAATTGATTAGATATTTGTGCACTCTGATTAAATATGTTTTTCACTCTTTAAATAGATATTTTTGCACTCTTCGATTAAATATGGATCCTTCTTAGCCAAAATAGTTTTTCACTTTGTGATTACATATTGATCATTCTTGGATTACATATAGATCACTCTTTAGATTAAATATGGATCCTTCTTAGTTTAAATAGTTTTTCTGCTCAAGGCATAGGCGCTTGTTCTTCGGGTAGAGCGCTGGACACAGTATCCACGACTGCCAATGCTACGATGGAAAGTTCACTTCTTCGGGATTCATTGTCACGGAGGCTGGATACATTTTAGTTCATTCAGACTGGTCATGATGTTCTGCTTCTCTGCTACCTTGCTCGTTGATACATTTCCTTAGTCAATATATGATTTTTGGTATTAGATGATATCATTTGCCATTTTCATCAGCCAACCTGACCCCCACAAAGTTTAGACGTTTTATGTGTTGGTTGTTGATGCGAATACGCCAATGAGGTTAATGCCTGCATTAGGGACCGGCTGGATTCTCAGGTTCCACTGGTTGCTGTTGTCGGGGGTCATTTCCACATCTTTGATCTCTTTCTTCTTCTGTTTCTTTTGGTTTCGTCCTTTCTTCTTTTCCTGTTCTTTATTTGGTTCATCATCTTTTTTCGTTCCTTGGTTCATCATCCTTTTCATTCCTTGGTTTGTCATCTGTTTTGTTCTTTTTGTCTTTCTGCCCTGCCCAACTGGCGCAGGGGGTTCTCTCCACAGGATCTGACAAGCAGATAAAGGTATCATGTGAGACATAGACAAGGCATCATATTGCATTTCACAACAAACACCTCTCAAAAACAAACCCTTAGTAGTGTGTTTCATCTTGCAAGAACTTAAATATTGGTCTCAGAAAAAGTGTTGTCTCTAGTGCCCTTTTAGAACCCTTTATCCTTCCTTAGTCTTTATCAGATCCTCAATCATAATCACTATTCTTAATCTGTACTACCCTTTTTTGTCTTGGGTTGGATCTTTTTGGATAATTTGGATTATTACTGTCTAAATCCTTTAAAACTCTTCTTTTTGAAATTCTAAAAATACTAAACTCTTGCCTGCTTGACCTTTTATTATTCCCTTTTTAGTATATGGGGCTGTGAGCCCTTCCAATTACATACTTTTATACTGACTAGACTTGCTTAAATGCTGATAAGGTCTACTAATCTAGCGGTAGTCTTTTCTGCTTAGCAACCGGGTTGTGAGCCTTATTCTGAATTGTCTAAAGATTTCCCTCTGCTGAGGATATTGATATATTTCTGTGGGCTCAGCAGTGCCATATTCTCTTGTTAAGGCTTGATTATCCTTACGCAGTCATATGGTCGGATCATGTGTTCATTACTATACATGTATACTAGGCCTTTTCCTTTCTCTAAAAGATGCCAAACCCAATGGTAATTAAACGCCTCCCATTATGTAATCATAAGTTTATTATTGCAAACTTTTTTAATGCTAATTGTAACTTCCTATTATCATTAATAACGTCGGTTATATTTTATGCCATTGTTTCTATTTCTATTCCTAATACCTTGTATGTTTTTTAGGTGAGCATTCATGGATCGCACCCTACTGGTCCCTTCCCAAAAAATCCTCCCCCACCAAGAAAAGCTCGGTCTCCGAGCTTTCAGTTAAATAACCCTGTTTAATTAAGAATAAACGGTGAGTCTATGTTGCAAGAGTCGGGGGAGCCATTGGCTGAGTATCGAGTTCTGCTTGCCTAACCTATTTCTTCATGTCTTGGTTGTAAGGGCCACACCCTTCATTTTCAAAATAAGACAAAAATCAATTAAATCATTAACTTCTATCCAATAGTCTAACCAGATGGAGAGCTTCATACTTTGCTGGTTTCCTGCTCGTTAGGTACACCAGCCCTTCACTGATAACTTACTGATGACTTCATTTCTAAATTGAGACTAATTTATTCGATCATGATCCTCCACACCTCTCGTCTGAGGAATTTCACAACTAAATAACAAACTTTTTAACACTACAGTATTCTTAGATTTCAAAAAGGCGTTTGATACAGTACATCATATAGCACACTTATTCAAAAGTTAGAAGCTTATGGCATCAGAGGTACCGAACTGAATTGGTTTGAAAATTATTTGTTTGAAAGACAACAGTCGGTGGTGGCAAATGGATTTGAATCTAAAAAAGGTCTAATCACCTACGGGGTACCACAAGGAACAATCCTAGGGCCCATCCTTTTCTCCATTTATATTAATGACCTTCACGCTATAGTAAAATCATCAACAGTCCAGCATTATGCTGATGACACTGTCCTTTTTATGAATCATAAAAATATTGATGAGATGAATACCTTGATGCAGGAAGATCTCCAGCAGATAGGAGTTTGGTGCCAGTCAAACAAGATTTCACTAAATGCTGATAAATGTAGTATCATGAACTTCTCCATCACCCCCAAATCCCACAGTCCCAGTAACTCTCCCCTAAAAATTGGTACCTCCACCCTAATGAGGGTGGCTGAATACAAGTACCTAGGGTTTTTATTGGATAACACACTCTCCTTCAGGCCACATCTAAATAACCTCATAAAAAAGATATCACTAAAAACTAGACTGCTCTATAAGGCAAAAGACTCTTTGACTAAAAAAGCAAAACATGATCTTTTCAAAATGGCTTTTGTTCCCCACTTTGATTTTTGCGACTTCATCTATGACTCTGGACCAAAACATCTTCTTGATAAACTACAATCCCTACAAAATTCAGCAATACAGACTATATTTGATAAAAATAGATTTGAAAATGTTGATGAGGAGCATAAAATTATGAATATTTTACCCCTTGCTAAAAGAAGAAAATTACATATAGTTCAGATTGCCCACCATTTAGCACAAAACTCAGACAATGTCGATCATAGAAATTTGAAAACCAGAAGTCATGACGTGGGATGCAAAAACCTAAAGACAATAACCCCAAAAACCACCAAAATTCAAAATTCAGTCATTTATAAGTGCCAAGTAGAATGGAATAAACTACACACTGAAGCACATAAAATTTCAGATAGACACGCTTTTAGCTCCTATATCAAGAACAAAATGGGGTGATGGATGGAGTCACACACCTGACAAATACTTTGACAAAATAATAATATAAATTTGATATGATTATAACAGTTTGTTATTATTACCGTTTTAAATGTATGCTCTGTTTTGGGGTATTTTCGCCGCACAAATTGTATTGAACGTCTTGCATCCTTTTACTGTACTTTTACTTGTTCTGTTCTGTATTCTCGACATGTTAGTCATATTACTCTTGTCATATTTACTCGCTTTTATTAATCACTATGTCACACTTATTTAACGCCAGTTTGACAAAAATAGCTTACATAGTACTTCTTCAACAAACGTCCTTTTAATAATAAGAACATACTTAATAAAAAATAAGGACATATTTAACGGTAAAATTGTAAAGAACATGAACTGGTTTATAACATTATAACATTATTTTTGTAGTTCTAGTTGTCTAGTAGTTGTAGGAAACAAAACCAAGCCTAAGATTAACAAGAAGGCATGTTACAGGTCAACGGACCTGTAGATTCACATGGTCCGTTAAGGGTTGAGAAGAAATAGTGTATGGAACTCTTTGTACCATCTCTGATGAAGAAAAGTCATAATCACTGGCAGGAAACACCATTTCGTTAGAATCCATTATGTCATGATGCAG
The DNA here is from genome assembly GCA_942159475.1 of Sthenelais limicola. NCBI lineage: Eukaryota > Metazoa > Annelida > Polychaeta > Phyllodocida > Sigalionidae > Sthenelais > Sthenelais limicola. The sequence continues at coordinate 104,564,955 of OW804096.1, read as the reverse complement.
CAAAACAACACTAAGGCCGCCATTTTGAAAATCTAACTTCCTGCCAGGGGTCACTTCCGGGTCATCCCCAGGCACGCACAGTCAATCTGATTTGTTTGGGCGCTTGGTACAAGCTGAGACCTTATGTTTACCACTACAATTCTTGCATACGTGAGAACGGGAACATTTCCCATTACATTCCTTGTAATTATAGTAATAACAGATGTCTTCCGGGAAATTGGGGGGGATGACAACCCCTGACTTCTTAGTTTTGGACTTTTTCCCCTTCTTCTTCTCATCATCAGAGGCCGATGCAGACGAAGTGGGCGTGGCCATCGCCCCGGGGTGCAAAGCCAAGCTTTGTGCCTCATGATCAGCGGCGATGAAACCCTCTAACTCGCCGTCGATAACTCTGTTCACAACCTCCCTATCGTAAGCCACAAGAGCAGAGGCTCTGTATGTTTTAAGGTGTGCATGCTTCGCAACATACACCATGTGGTTGATATAGCCAGATATCTCTTCTCCACGCTTCATCATTTCTTTCAAAACCCTAGTTTGACCGTACCAGAGATCGCACTTGTCAAGCTTGGTGTGATCCATAAGTTTAACACTAGTGCCCTTATCAATGTTCTGAACGAAGAATTCTGGTCTCAAATAATTACCTATCTGTTTAGCCTTTTGAGCTGGATCCAGGGCCGTCGAAAGCAGGCTAAGGGCGTCTGTATACTCCGCCGTCAACAAGTCAGAAGCAGCCACCCGTGACTGACTATACGGGTTGCTGTAGCCCGCAAATCCAGACAAAGGCTTCCCGCCAAACCCAGATCCGGATGGATCAGGATTTTGACGAAAACTATCAGGGAGTCTTTTCACCAATGCCCCCAATGAGTTAACCACTTTATCCATTTGAGAAGACTGCTGTAAAAACCTTTGATCCTGTAGCCATAATAACTCTTTAACAGAAGGCTCTTCTTCAGGCAAATCAATATCCTCAGGGGGAATATCAACTAGATAATCCAGATAGTCCTCAGGGTCAATACCATTGTCCTTGGAATGAGTAAGAGCTTTTTTAGCATATATACACACAGCCTTCCCACATGGCCTCTTGTGTTTCCTATTACAACCCGCACAGGTAGGCATTTTGATATCACAAGAAGTAGAATCCGACAACAAAAAAGAAATTCAATGTCAGTCAAATGATGTTGTCCGTATGGATTCCAAAGCAGCACTGCGGAGACCCGGGGCTCCCTCAGCTAGGTAGGAGAGGTGGTGCCGCCTAGTGTCAATTCCATATATATATATATGCTCCCGCGCTCGCATATAGACAACATCTTCAGTTCCAGTCTTTAAAAGTTCTCAGCTTGGGACCCATGTTATTTCTCAATACAAAGTTATTTTCATTCTCAACCTCCTCATATCAATTTCTAATATCAAACATTTTATTTATTTTCTTTTTATTTATTTATTTTCATCTATTTATTTATTTTCATTTTCAATTCACCATTTATTTTAGACCCCCAATAAAACAAACCTACAACATACTCCCAAGTCCTCGTCCTATTTCCGTTTTGGGTGAATTATTCCAACTAAGATTTTAGACAAATATCTTAATAAGCAAAAGAGTCACAACCAAATCACTGTCTTGTTATAATCCCAGCCCAACTGGTGCCATATACTAAGCAGATCAACTCCAAAAAAAAAAATGGAGCACAAACCTTAAGATTTTCCCAAAACTTAACTATTAATATCTTTTTAAAATATTTTCTGAATTCTATTATTCTAAGTCTAAAGCAAAGTCATCATATATTTGTTAGATCACCCCTTAGTTTCATTGTTTAACTTTGTTTTTAGATCATAATGATTTTATGAATTATGATCATAATTTATAGATAATAATGTGATTAATGTCCACTGCTCTGTTAGCTGACTTTTGCTGTATACTGGCACCATATACATATATTGGTTTAAATATGTAATGGTTGAACCCTTATTTCTACCAGTGTGATAGATTTGTACCAAGGTATATGTGATTTCTAGGCATGTTATGATGCCTACTCAGCAATAGGGATAAGATTCTGAGGGTGGAGTGGTGATGTTTACACCAGTGATGCAATGGGCATAGGGTACTAATTATAGCTAACCCTCCTCTAAGGTGAGTATGATACAGTGACTCATTAAGTCTGGAAGTTCACTGATACTGAGGCACATGCTTCCTGTTCAAGATTGGGATGGAAGTCAATTCCACTCCAAGATATTATCATTGTAAATCAAGTAAGAGCAAAAATTGCTGAACTATTTTTCTTCACATTATTTATATTTTTTCACTATTTGGAAAACTTGTCATTGATTTATAATAGGCCCAAACACATATCACCAGACACAGCAAAACTCAGCAATTTCGTAACATTTTGGGACTTTTTTAGAAGCTCTCCCTCCCAAGTGCCCTATTGAGGGGAAAGAATCCAGTATGGGTGATCTGACACAAAAAACGGACCCTGGGACATATTATAATTATTCTATGGAGATATTATCCTGCCCATTTGGTATTTTATCACAGGTCTTTGCTGCCCCCCTCGGATCCTTTGGATTTACTTGCCTTTGAGTACGACAATTAATCTGAAAATAACCATAATTATTACAATTGAAACACTTAACTTTAGGTTTGAAATGTTGAGGCCTGCTGCCCTGCTGCTGCTGTCTGTCCTGCCTCCATGTTCCCTGTTTATTGTGATAACCTCTGCCTTGCCATCCCATCTGTTGATTATTGGACTGGTGCCAAACTTGAGTTAGTTGCTGCTGGCTATCGTTGTGATACACCGGTCTCCCTGCTTGGACATCCATTAGAGCCACAAGAGGTCTTCCATAGACATCCATCCTTGCTGTTAACTTTGCCATGGATCTTATAAAGGATTCCTGTACTTTCCTCATTTTATGCTCTAAATTCACCATCTGGATCGCTTCTTCTTCCTCTCCCTGGACTATCTTTTCCCAAGCCACTGGCACTGGAGTAGGTGGATTTGTAATCTTGGAGGTTGATTCTGTTATCCAGTCACTGTCAGGTTGTGGTGCAAGTGAGTAATAAGATTGCCTCTTAGGCCTCATTTCCTTATGTCTGTCAGCCATTCAGCTTTATGAAAATAGAGAAATTCTATTTCAATTCTCCAGATCTGGGTTCTTCCACCATATGTAAGTGTCTGGGGAGCAGGGACACTTAATGATAATTACTCTAAGATAATTAATTAGCTATCAGGAGATTCAATAACTGGCTAAGTCCAAAATGGGAGTGTTGTGTAGTTATCTTAGATGAGCTGGTCAAATTGTAAGAATAACTCAAGTAGAGAGGGATCTTGGAGATGTGCTGAATAGCTGGTCTTTTATTCAATGTTGTAGAGTAACAAGTGGTAGGTTTATAATAAGTCCTTAGTAGTTACAATATATCCTTAGTAGAGCATAGGTTCCCCAGGGTTTCAGTTTGTATAGGTTCCAGTCAGTCCTCCTTAGTAGATAGTGGTGGTACAGCTTCCAGGTCCAGGTAGTAGATGGTACTGACTGACTGGAAGGAGGACCCTTTTATACCCTGGATTCCTGACTGGATTCACATAAATTCGTACAGAAAACGTTTGCCTGGATAGCAGAATAAGTGCTGACATATTACAGGATTGTGAGAGTACATGGTGAAATAATTCCTTTTATAACCTGGTTACACCCTTAGGTGCAATTCCTGGGAACCCTGCTGTGTTTCTCTGTGAGCAATAGCTCCTACATGTTTCACAATAATCATTGCTTCAGCTTAAAACATCGCGTCAGCATAAATCATTGCACCAGACTACTCAAATACAATTTACACATCTAATGATACATTTCACAGTAATACATAAATTCATTAATAAATGCATGTTTAACATCAGGGTAATAAAACATTAATAACTCTGCAATTAATCACACATTAAAAATCGATTAGGGCAATGAGACATGTTAAATCCATAATGGACATTAACATAAGGATATAACAGGTGTACTCCCAATATTTTCATAGAATTCACCCAGTTTATATTCATAGTAATTGGTTGATATAAGACCATCTGTCCAATATCAAAACCTCTTGTTTTACTTATATTCAGAGATAGCCCTGATACATTACCAAATTCTTCAATAATTTCCATCATTTTCGATAGAGATTTTTCCCAGCTGGCGATAACAGTCATATATCATCAGCGAATTGTATAATTCTATTATCGGCACCTCCAAAAACTATTCCTTTACACTCTGGGTCGTTTTCTCAGCCAGCTTCTCTACAACAATTACGAAGAGCAAAGATGAAATGGGTTCTCCCTGCTTAACACCTCTATTTACTTTAAACCATTCAGATGTATAACTGTTGTTAATAATACAAGACTGTGATCCAGACATTAATCTTTTTATCCACATTAAAAACTCGTCGCCGACACCGATATCATGTAAACATTTATATGAGAAACTCCACGATACAGAATCGTATGCCTTTCTGAAGTCAAGTGATACAAAAAGACCTTTTCTATTATTTTTTTCTAAAAATTGAGAGATGTCTTTAAGCCTTCTTACAGCACAACCTATATACCTGTTTTTGATAAATCCATATTGATCTTCATTTATTACCTTGCTTATACAATTTTTTAGTCTTATGCTTAGAGTTTTCGATATCAGTTTGTAATCTGAATTCAACAAAGTCATGGGTCTCAAACTTCCAATCATCTTGAGATTGCGATCCTTTTTCGGAATAAGTGAGACTACGCCTCTGTAAATTTCATTTGACAGACTGTCGTCCTCTACACATTCATATATTACCTCATCAAAGATAGGGCCTAAGGTATCCCAGAAACATTTAAAAAACTCTGCGGGCAGGCCATCAGGTCCAGGAGCTTTATTGCTCGCACAGGAGTCCAATGTTTTTTTAATTTCCTCACTACCTAGTCTTCTGTTGAGCAGTTGTTTATCCAGCTGCTCGAAGGATGGGCCAACATAATTAGACATAAAGGTATTGGATTCAGGTGAAATCATTGGTTTTTCGCTATACAATTCCTGATAGAAATCTTCTTTTGCTTTTAGTATTTCATCTGGTTTGCTTATTACTCAATCATCAAATTCAAGCTGGGATATTACCTTTTTTTATAATTTCTCTTCTCTAAGTTAAGAAAATACGCTGTAGGTTTTTCCCCTTCAACCAGCCATTGAGATCTGCTCCGAGCCATTACACCTTGTGCTCTGATGTATTGCTCAAATTTTAAGTCATTTTGGATATCTTCCAATTCGTGACTTTCTTTCTCATCCAGAACTCCTTTTGAAAAAGGACATTCATTCTAGTTCTAAACTCTGATTCTTTCTTTCTTCTCTCATAATTTTTTTGTTTGGTATAACGTATAGTTTCTCTTCTTATTACAAACTTAATATAATCCCATTTATTTCTGGAGCTACTCAAGCCCTCTGTATTGTAAGCATCAACAATCATATCTTTCATCATATTCATATAGCCCTCGTCATTCAACAAATGTTTGTTAAATTTCCATAGACCTGGCCCTCTTGCCTGCTCATTCGATTTCAAGGCAAAATGTATTAAATTATGGTCCGAGTGCTTACAATATTCGTTCACCACTTCAGTTACTTCAGGTTGAAGAGTAGCATCAATTATACAATAATCCAATCTTGAATTTTGAGATTTTCTTGACCAAGTGGACATATTAGTCCCTTCTGGAGACAACTCTTTGAAATCTTTTATTATTTGTATCATGCTTTTCAACCCGTCCAGCTTGCTTTGCTGACTTTCGCTTAGGTTTAAGAACTCTTATTCAGTGATTATGTTTAAATTGAAATCACCCATTAGGATAGTAGAATATTCTGTTTTAAGATCGATTATATTTCTTAAAGATTTACACATTAGAGCTTGCTCTTTGTATTTGTCTTTAGTGGGGAAATATACTGAAAAGACTGACAGCATCTTTTGTTTGATCGATACATCCATATACGCTATTCTACCTAAGTCATCACCACCTTTTTTATGTATTACAACATTAAGCTCCTTGGATATCAATAAGGCCACTCTCCTGGCGTTACTTTTTCCATGAATAAAATGAGATATACCTTGCCATTGATTTTTCCATATTTTGGCTTCTTTTACCGAGCTATGTGTCTCCTGTAAAGCAAAGATTGATCTTTTCTTTTGGTCTAACATTCTAAATATCGCCTTTCTTTTGACAATATTGGCAGCACCATTCACATTAAGTGAATAAAAATTAATATTATTCCCCTCCATTAAAACTTGCTGCATGGGTCCCAATTCCACAACTTTTAATGTACAACCTACTGGTTACACATATATCTCTTGGTTTTATCTTAAGACATTTCTGTATAAACATTATGGAATTATTAAAATCGCAACTTGTGTATCTTGCACTCTTATGCCTGACTCTTTTGTTTTCTCAGTAGCCACCTCCATCCCTTCTTCTGTTTCTCCTACAGCTCCTTCCTCTTCTGCTTGTTATACCCGCTTTTCTTTTTACCATATCTTTAAATCTGATTACGTAATATTGCATAATAAATATGAATATTAATATGCGATATGATATGATATTCCATAACTTTATGAATACGAATAACTAATGTGAAATATGAATCTTTATGCATGTCAAGAGGTAAGGAGACACCTGCCGCCATATTACCAAACGATTATATAATTATTAGACAGACGACAGGCTGTCTCCACATGTAGCCACAGGTTATCTTTATTAATTAATCGGCATGTCTAGCCTACTGATTATCATCTAGACTCACCATGCCTCTAATTACTTGTACAAACAACAGCTGCTGTCCCAGCAGGAGGTGGGACCTCATAGGTCACCATTGGTCAGCCATATAGAGCCTCAGGATTGGCTAATTATTATCGATCACTTCATGCTCTTTCTTTCTCCCTTTTCTCTACCAGACGACTTCTAACTGACATCCACGCTCTGCCTAGCAGCGTTTTTGGCCCATTTTTCTTGATCAAGAACATCAGGGTTATGGAGGCTGAGTCCAATACCCCAAAACAACTGTGAGGGAGAAGCTTCTCCGATGACTTTCTCATTTGTTGCAAGAAGATAATCAGCAATGTGGTCGTTGTGTCTGATCTTCCTTCGTAGCCCTCTTGATAGTATGTCCATCAACTTCTCCTCCCATTTGTCCTAGACTTCGTCTGAAACAAATGCATCTAGGGATATCTTGCATTTCACATGGTCCTCTAACTCCATCACAAACTCTGTTTTCTTTAAATCATTGTCAAGCATTGCCTTCGAGTGAGCTAAATACTGCTCTACTCAGTTAAACCATCTCTTTCCCACTTTGAAATTCGCCATATAATGGTTTGACAAGGGGCATTCCCTTGTAAAAAAGACGAAAGAGTACTCATCCTCTTGTTTAGCCAGAAAGGTTGGGGTGAAACTGCTTTGGCAATAATTCCAGCTGGTTATGCTTGTACCTTTTCTTGCCTAGGATTACATCACTGTGGGCATTAATCACATGTTATACCATCTAGAAGCCCTTGCTGCGGCTACACAGGGCCTAGCTCTAGCAATTCTTTTTCTAACCACTAGAAGGAGATCCTTTTTAATCCAAAAGAGACGCTTGCCTTCTTCATCTACAGCTTTTTCCAGATTTGCTCTTTTGTCCCAGACTAATTTTATCTCCACCAAGGTAGAGAAGGAGACCAGGGTCGGTGCCATTAGGCCCTTACCCATTCTCCTCGCTTCATATTGCATTCCTCTAAGTGTGCCCATTAGGGTTTCAAAGATATCACTAACTTTTACTTTCAGGCTCAAATCATCTTCATTTTCTGCTTTCTGCATACCATCGATCACAAGATTCAACTCTAGATCTTTGATCTGCTTTTTTATCTCATCTTCTTCGTCTCTGATCATTGTTTGGTCTAATGCTAGCAGTCGAGGGTCGTTTTTCTTAACCATATTTATTCTCATTAATTCCATGTCTTCTGTTTGCTTGGACAAACAAAGCGTCCACCCGCTTGTCTCTGACAAAATTATCACCTTCTACTTTGTCTACAGCTGTCTGTACTTTCGCAACCACTTCCTTATGGCTGTTTGCTGACTCGGCTATCTGCACCTTCAGTTGTTCGAACATCTTTTTGATGTCTTTGTTTGATATAGACGTCATTTTTGAGACTTGCTTTTTGCTGTTAGCTAACTCAGAGCCGTCTTCACTCCTTCGTCTCATTTGAGTCAGTATCCTTATCCTGCTTCATTAATTTCGATGAAATTCAACTGTCAAAGTTCTGAATTTGCTAAAAAGCTGGTTTTTTGCCAGATGTTGTTACTATGACTTTATTTCCGGTTCCTCTCTGTCATGCGCCTTGGGGTTTTTGAAGATGTCGCACACATTATCTTAGTTCTCACTTAATCCAGTGAATCAGGTTCACACAACAACGTCAGTTCTTTATAATACCGTTTCCCACCTTTCTGCCAATTCAAAATAGTTCCTACTACTTTCAGATCATATATATGCAGCACTTTGTTTCTGACCCGTACGTAATCCAAGATGGCCGCCTATTGTACGACCTGGTTCTTTTTCCACAGCTTTCAATCTTCAACTGCGCATGCCCGTGGCGGCAAATTCAATTTCGATAAATTAAACTCACTGTTTATGGTTAAAGTCCAGATATTTAGTCAGATCCATGTGTCCGTACACTTTCCACACCTTTTGTAGCAGCTATTTACCTTAAAGGTTGTACGATATATTAGTTTACTGTCTTTGTCCGACTGATCCACTACACCACTGGTATCCAATATGGCGCTTCTCACACCATGATACCCGCCTCATGCTTCGGATATTGAAATGTCCAATCAATTCATTGATGCTTTACTGAGCTATCGACAAAAAATTGTCTTTGCACACTACGTTTACCTGAAAAAAAGGGGACAACACGACCTAAGTCTTTCAATGGTCACCTTTACACTTCCCAGCTAAACCAGAAGTCCAAGCAATACAATTTTAATTATTCATTTAATTATTGTTGATATTAATCATATTTGAATATAGGAGGGTATTTTGTTACAGAAATGCTTCTTTACTATTGATATTAAGATATAGTAGATTATTGAAGAACGGGAGGATCTATGTTCACATGATTGATGAAAACTAGTTAATGGAAGGAACATATATATTAGTGAATTGCATTCATTGCATCATATTGACTAGGTCTGAACGCAATGAAGGTGGACAAAGGGAAGTCTTAGTGAGTTTGATAATTTTATTTAGGAGGAAGGACAACCCATATGGAAAAGATGGCCCAGTGACCATGTCTAATGGGACACGCAATGAACAGGCCATGTGACGTTAATGCACATACAATGACTAGTGGGAAAATTTCACATGTAAATGAGCCAATGCACACATCATGTGACATTAATGCATATGTTATGCACAGGTCAAGTACATGGACAGCCAAAGCACAGGTCGGGAAATGGGCAGGCAATACACAGGTCATGTGACATTAATGCACACACAATGACTAGTGGGAAAATTTCACATGCAAATGAGGCAATCCACAGGTCCTTCAAAGAACATGCAATGAAATCAAATCAAATGAGATATTGTAGATCAGGGAACTATTAAATATGATTATAGTTATGTTGATATTCCAGTCGAACTAGTTGAGCTGTAAGAATAACTCTAGCAGAGCAAAAGGTACTTCAATTTGGAGTGCTGAACGGCTTGTTTATTAAACCTTATTCACATGTTTCAATATACAGAAAACATTAGAACATCAGAACATTAGAACATCAGGAGCCCATGGCTCCAGGCCTTCTAGTCAGTCAGTTAGTCAGTGATGTCTTCAATGGTTGTAACAGCAAGGTTAGATCAGGTCTTCAAGATAGGTCTAGGGACTGACTGGGGCCCCTTATATACTTTAGTACCCATTGGTTGGTCTGAGCTCGCCCATTATAAACGCACAGAGAGGCCAGTTGTAGGTTCCGACTGGCCCTCTATGGCCGTGTCAACTTCTGGCCTAGCTCGCACTACTTAGCTCCCGCAATGTAATTACCGAAACGCAACTTGTTTTATGCATAACGCAAGGCAAAATTCGAAAATCTGAATCGGGTGATCGCTTACAAAACCCCTCATGAATGACATCTCACGTTTTTGAGCGTCTAGTTCAATGCAGGCCTATGTATGATTGATATTGCGTGCGTTGTTTGGTTTGTTTTGACTCGGCCTGGCATGCTCCCTCTCTGTCACTACCCAGCCGCAGTTGGCAGTGGAGGGAGGGAGGGAGGGAGGGAGTGGAGCGCAGTTGGCAGTGGAGGGAGGACCATTCATTATGTGTGGGTAGGGGAGATGCCAAGTTGTAATTGTTGGATATGGGGTGCAGGTGGGATGGGGTTATGAGTTTTGATTTTGTACTATTTATTTTAGTCAATTGAAGGGTAATTTGTTGGAAGAGGCAAGTATGCTGTATTTATGCAACAAACAGAAACCCTGCTTCTGCCTGTGTATAACCATAACCCACCCCTAGTTATAGGGACTGGACGGTCCCCCTCCACACTAGCGTCAGTGTGTAAGGTTAGAGAAGAATGCAACTTAACTAAACTGTAAGTAAATGCTTTCTGACAATGTTGGAGGTTCAGGACAAGTGATAGTAATGGAAGTAGTTGATAATAACAGCCCAACCAACGGGTACTAAAGCCATTAGAGCCTTCGTTTATTGTCCTCGCTGGCCCTCTAAGCCTTCGGGAACCTGCCGCGGCCTCCGGCCTTGGCAGGATTCCCTACAGGCTTAGAGGGCCGCTCCGACAATAAACTCAGGCTCTAATTGCCCACTCGATATTTCAACATATTTCATCAGACTTCCAGAGTCTTAGAGAAATCCCCTAGTGGGCTTATATCAGTTTCCCTGGGTATTGCTACATAGAATTACATTGCATCAGCTTCTGGAACCTTCTAGAACCATGGAGAAACCTCTGTGAGTCACTCAGACCCACTGATATATCCAAGAGAGCCGCTCCTGATGCAATGTCCAGCATTCATTTCACAATCACAGGCATTGCATCAGACCGAGCTCCCTGAGTCAGGCTTAACAGTTAACCTAACTATAGATCGTACTACCATGTTCATGCAATACATAAATAATTAATTAACACATGTCAATTGGCCAAATAGGATAAAAAACCAGAGTGGACATTAACATCCTCTCCCACTAAGAAGAATGGCTGTCCCAGCCATCACATGAAAACACATCTACAAAAACATATAAATATCTTCACAAATAAATAAATAAAAACAAGAATAACCATAAGTCTAAGTCTTTTTAATTCTTCGAGATTTTTAACCTTGCCTGTCTCTTAGAGAGAACAGGTGCTCCCACCTAAAGGAAAAAGCCGTAACCACAAATATATTAGTCTTTTAGAATAATTCATTAGAATATAGACTATAGGAAACCTAGTTTGTCTGTTTCCCTTCTCATAATCTTAAAAACACCTCAGTCCAAGGTATATTCAACTACAATACTAATTCTAACTCAAGGCACATGCTATATATGATTAACACACATTATATAGTTCTGGAACTGTTCATTGTCTTTTGTATCTTTTCGTAGACTTGTTTTCGTTAGCCTCTCGCCATCTTGTTTCCGGTTCCCAGATAATAAATTCAGTTCAAAACACACATGGTTAAATATTGTTCACTCTTGGATTAAATACGCCACACATCTAGTTGATAAACATAGTCTCAACTAGTAAATAAATACTGGGAGGTAAAATCCGGCTGCTGGTTGTGTAGAGCTGTGACAGTTGGAGCTGTGGAAGAACGTCAAAATATTAAGCTTGGTCTTCTTGTCTGTTGCCTAGTTTTACTGCGGGCAAGCTGGTAACTAGGGAACTTCTAATAAAGCGTCCCACAAATTTACTATTTTTCCAAAGTTTTCAGTACACTTCAATTCTTGGTTTCAGTGCCTCTCATTCTTCTCTGTTCAATAATTTTATAACTTCTTCATAATTTAGAATTTTGATTTGTCCTTGTTATTAACTTTATAGCACTTGCTATCATTTTGTAATGGGAAAGCTGTCCTTCTTGTTTACAAGTCATAAACTTTCTGCACACCCTCATTGCTCTTTGTCACAGTTGGCAGCAAGAGCTACCAACAGCCTGCGGTTCATCTCAGGCTTGAGCATAAAATACAATAGATAGTGCTTTTCATTGTTGTCTCTCATGGACATGCCCAGGTAGGTCAACCACCTTACAAGATTCTTGTTAATGGGCATGGCTTTGAATTTGTTAGGGTGCCGAAAATTCTCATATTGTTATTTGTAATTGGAGCTTTGATGATCAGCTTCAATGTTCTTTTTTGGCTTAGTCTCTTCTCTTTTCTTCCTTCGTTCCTTTCTGTCTTTCTTTTCAGGTTTCTTTCGTTTCGTATTTACATCCTTCCAGTCCTGTTGATCCTCATTGACAATTGTCGCAGGGGTACCTCCCCTCAGGAACTGGGAAGTACAAATATAGTGGGTGCAGAATATATATATACATAACTAGCAATACAGCAAGTAACAACCTCTTAAACACACCTTAATATAGCATTTCAATTGTCATTCTCAAACTGGTCACTCAATATCATTTCAATATCCCCGATGTGCATTGGAAAATCCACCACTGTATGCAAAAGTGCATCTGACCAGTCACATAAGTGCAATCCGCATAAAAAAGCAGTTTTGCACCTGATTATGCACCTGGTGAAACGTGCATCATCTGATCCACTCCAAAATGCATATCAAAGTTATGTGTCTAAATCGGGTGTAAATGCACAAACTGCATGCAATTGAATTATTTTATCAAGTAAGGAGCTTGTAAATATTTGTAATGATGAAGAATATTTTGGCCTTTACTGCATATCCCATATGTGATGTATCACAGGAAAATGAGTCACAAGTCGGAAAATTCATATTCTTTAAAGGGGGTTACTAACGGGATGTCTTGGTGGGAACCTTTTCATTGTTGGGGTGACACAAGCTTTCGGGCTAGTTTGCCCTTCTTCAGGTGAGATGGTTTTTTTAAGCAGAAAAATCAATTTTTGTGTTGGAAATCAATATTTTTTAAGTCTTTAAATATTCAATTTATTATTCAAATTTTCAAGACGACTGTGTTCCGTGGTGACCGCTGCAGCAAGTGACCAGGGGTGGTGCACTCCCGCTAACTCTGGTGCGGTCCCACTAGGTGGCAGTATCAAATGTCAATTATATTCACATTCACCTGGTGGTTAATATGGACATATATTTAGGTTTACCATGATAGCAGGTTACTTTGAGATAATCTGTGCACAAAATCTTCTCAAAGGGATAATTTTTAGGGTGACAGATATAACAAACAGGAAAAAATATGAGGGGGGTAGCCTTGTGTCGTGTGACGATTACATGGCTAATATATGTTGACTTATTCCCAGAAAAATGTATATCTGCTAACTTTTAATTACTATTAGCGGAGGTGAAACTAACCAAACCAAACCAAACCAATTCCCAGAAAAATATAACTATCACTTAGTTGTGAATAATAGAATGTGCACTATTTAACTTATAAAGACCACTAACAATAATGGGCGGTGGTCAGCATTGAATCATATTCTAATAATTCTGCAAAATTAACATGGATGGGAAGGGGGACCTGTCACTGACGATTACAATGTTGAGGGCCCTAGGAGTCATAATATATATGCAATTATGCATTATTTTACTTGACTAATTATGTTTGGTTGTTCTTATTTCATAACAATGAATATTAATATTATTTCATTCTTTTTATGCACATCATGTGCTATGGTTTGTGGTGGGTCGCTGGACGATTACAGTGTCGCCTGACGATTACAGTAGTAACAATTTGAAATAAATCTTTGAAAAAAAAAAAAAAAAAAAAAAAAAAATAGCAGTGCAATAGGAATCAACAACATTTGTTGGTTCTATGCAAGAACTACATACATGTCTCTATTGATTAATTTGATTAGTTTTCCTGAATCCATCAATTGCACATGCATATGTATGTATACACTTGCATACATGTATGCATGTAGGGAGAGGTATGTATATACATTATATATGGGCAGAGGGTCAATGACCTATCAAACTTGCCGCTGCCATTATCATTACCATTACTGAATGGTTATTTGGCTGTAACTTTTCTTCTAGTTCGAATATTTTCACCAAATAAAAGGTGTTATGATCCTTATGTCGAGAACTATCAGGTACAAAATAGTTCAATACATTATGTGCATATTTGTTTTATCTATTTCTAATTTAAATCCTCATTTATGTAGAAATATGTATCATTATTCGTCATGCTATTTTTAATATATTTTTCAGATTTGGGATCTATTTTTGACCCCCCTGTAAAAAAATTGCTAATAATCAGAATGGTTCCAAACTTGGCAGTTTAATGCACATATATATAAGGTCCATAGAAAATAACAAATCAATTGATAAATGTAAAAATTATTTTTTGGTACTCAGGGGGTGTCTAGGGGCCCAAATGTTGTCAAATTGGTGGAAATGGCCATATTCATTTTTGGCAATTCTGTAGGCAATTCTTTAGACAACTCTGTAGGCAATTCTTTAGACAACTCTATAGGCAATTTGGGGTTCTTTATAAATTCAATTTCGTGGTTTTTCTAAATGGTTGCTTTATTTTCTTTATCATTATATTTCTAAACACAAAGCACTTTTCCTGCTTAAATTGCTATTTAGTAGACATCAAAACATCCATCACCTCATTAGCCCTTTATTACCATTTGCCTTATGAGGTTGTTGCCTAGCAACGCTCATTATTCAAATAAACATGGGTCTGTGAGTCTGTCAACCAATCAATCAGGTCACTGCTTCAAGTGCAAACAATCACCACCAATACATTGTGCACCTGATGGTTTGTTTAGACCCTAGCGACCCAGGTTGTCATGGCAACTGGCATTGTCCAGGCATGTCTGAGTTGGCTGACGCTCAGTGGACCCTATAAGGTAATTGCACTAAATAAGGCCCATGACGTGGACACTTATAGAAATATAAAATTCAGCGCTTTAATCTGGAATGTGTAACTTATAATTTGGTATACTTATAATTTTAGAGCCATACTTGAGATTTGAATTGTTTTTCTTAATCAAAATCACTGATGTAACCATGGCGACCAACTAAGCCTAACTATGCTCCCTTATTTGGTAATGTCATCACTCTGGCCATATTTTGGGCTATATTTGCCTTTTAACTAGTATTCCAATTGAATTTACAATAGTTTAATTTCATTTCATTTCTCCTTAGAGCTAATTTTTTGAGAATTCACTATCTACAATACATCATATCATCAATGGAATTTGGACATCAGCCTTATGAAATAATCTGGGAGGTCTGTCATTCTGATTAAAGACAAGATGTTTCCTTATCTTCGATGTCTCCCCAAACCAGGCCAAAATTGGTCATTTTTTACCATTTCGTCGCTCGACTCGACTCGCTCGACTCTACTGTTTTTATTCCTTGGGACAATATCAGAATCACATATGTGATATATCATCAGATGCGGAAATTTGTTTACCACAACTTGCAGAGATAAAATTAGTTTTCATCAATTTTTCATCAAATGAGAGGGATTTGATTGGCACAAGGTCCTTATGTTTTTACAATTTCAAAATTTTTCAGAAACAGTTGCCATGGCAACTTGACCATCAAACATAATTTCTAAAAAGTGACAGTTGTACCAAACCCGTCCCCACATTGTAAGCTCTGATAATATATATACTTGTTCAGAACTCGTATAAAAAAATAAAAAGCTATCAGGGTTCAATTGGAGAGATGTCTGGAAACATAATGTTTATGGGCCTTATTTAGTGGTTCGAGCTTATAGTCCAAATCGACTAATCTTTTCCCTCTGTTAAGAGTTCAAATAGAGATCAGGCGATCGGCAATAAATTGTAGCACCATTTAATTAGGCACATACTTCTGTTCATTACTCTGGGCATGGCATTCTATGGTGATTAGTGTCTAGTCCAAATTTTACTGTTTTAATCTGTTTATCTTATCTAATCTTATGTCTCTGACCTTTGTTAAATTAATACTTCCTTTATTATGCCCTATAACTTGATCGTTATCAATTTCCAGTGATCCCAATGATTATAATTTTCATAATTGGCTAATTAGGGCAATTTAATAATTTCCAGGTGCAATCATAATGATATTCATAAATTTCTGATTATTAACCATTAATACACAATGATAACACCATTCCTTGATTTATGGGGTAACATGATCTTGCTGAGGGTGCTTCGAGAAACGTTACAAAACTCAATCATTGCATACCAAATAAACTGGAAGTTTTTTCTTCAAAGCTGAGCTTTGAATTTAACTAACCAGCCTCCCGCCTTCTGGTATGAAACCAGAAAACACCCCTGGATTAATTTTTAAATTTTCATTTAAATATGCTTCCACATATCGGTAATGCCTGCTCTCGAGTCCAGATTCTATATAAGAGATTAGCTAGGATACGACATTTCATCACGGAGGATATTTCTATTTTGATTTATAAAACCTATATTTTACCAATTATTGAATTTGGGTCGCTATTGATTGATCTAGCTAGTGAAAAAGACATTGCAAGGTTACAGATTCAAGAAAATCAATGTCTTTGTTTGTGTTATGGGGTGAAGAATAGGAGGAATATTGTTAGAGTCTCTAACATAGAATTACATCAGAGGTATACCATTCTTCCTCTTTGTTTTAGACGCCTACAGAGATTTCTGACAATTTTTTACTCTTGTAACAATTTTGATTATAATTTACCCCAGCATAGATACAATATGAGAGATGTTAGACTCCCCGTTATACCCTGGAGAAAAGAAAAAATCCGGAAGAACCTTTTTGGAAGAGCTGAATCTTATTGGAACTCTCTACCGATTTTTGTAAAAACTCTAGATGATATTTTAAATTTTAAAGGGGAGAAAATCTCCAGATCCTGATAACTTGATCTAGCTATACTTAGTTGTTGTTTGTCTTGCATATTGATCTGAATTCTTTCAGAATTTGTTTGCTTGCTTTCTTTGGTATATTGAGTTCCTTTTGGCTATAGCTGATGCTCTTTTGTCTGTAGTAAATCGATGTTATACCCGGGTGACGGTTTTTTATACCTTGTATCGTATTACTTATATATTATCTATTTTATTTGTACCTTAAAATGTCTGTACGATCTGACTCGATATTATCAGTTAAATTTGATATTGTCGTATTTTTCTATTTCTTCTATTTAATATTTAATCACGATTATTTTTTCTTTTCATATATCTTGATGTAAAGCTAATTTTTCCATCAGCTATTACTGAGAAAAGTGTGTAACAGCATAATGCCTCTGGCTCAGTGGCTGAATAAAAACTTTAAAAACAAACATTCTGGCCTTGTGGCAGACATAACCGCAAGACACTCTGGAGATACACTAATTCATTGATTTATCCCGAACTTGAGGCAGACATAACCCCAACACAATTCTGGAGATACACATATTCTCTCAACGAGCCGCATTCCCTTATTTTCCTCATTGCTATTTGAGTCAAGCTCAAACATACAGCAAGAAACCGAGGGTGGGAGGGCGCTCTCCCTGAGCGTCCAAGCTTCTTTCCCCATGTGCTGGATTTGTTGTCCGGCGCGACTTGGGCTTCTTGGACTTTCGATGTGAACTTAAGCTCATATTATGTATTCATAGCTCATATTATGTATTCATAATTATTTCTTTTTCCTTTGCAAACATGTATTCATATTCAAATCTAATTCACACTAGGTAGGGATATACTCATCTATAATCTTTCTCAGATAACTTTTTCATAACGTTAAGACAATCACATTCCACTTACTTTTTTTTTCTTTTGTTTTTGCGACATCGTTTTATTCCTTACACATAGACAAGATTAAGCATCGTTACATCTAGGATAAAGGCAATTTAAAGCATCATTCGTTATGAAATGATATACTGTGAAGAAAGTGTACTAAGGTTAACCGAAACACAGGGGGCCTCAACCCTTAGCTTTTAGGCCACTTTTGGGGGTTTTATCCCTTAATTCCATAGGTTTCCTCTCGTGTTTCACCTTTTTAATTTTTCTATACACTCAGAGATATCGTCTAGCAGACACTTCCACATTTTTCTTTCATCCCTCCTTTTTTCACTGTCACCTATATTAATTTCTACCAGAGTAGCTCTCGTTCTCAACTCATACATGATCGACAGCAGGCTCATATCGCCATTATTGAATAATTTCTGCCTATGAATGTAGGCTTTTAATTTGGAGGAAAATCCAGTTTATTACCTTAGTTTGGGCATTTGTTTCCTCTATGCCAAATAAAATCTCTCTAACCGAGGGGGTTATACTCTATTCCTTTTTTTACATATTATTTTCTCTCCATTTTTCTTCACATTGATGTACTCCAATTCATATATCCATTCTAAGGTTGAGATCCATATCCTTTTTGTTTTTACACAGTTGACGAAAAAATGACTTTATTTGTCAACCTCAGGGCAATGATTACAATTTGGTTTATCTTTAACATCAATCTCTTTTAGTAACTTATTCGTTGTTATTGCACCATGTAAAATTTTAAATTGCAACACCTGTAGTCTTGTTTCAGACGTACATTTATACGGTATAGTAAAGATTTTACCCCATTTGATGTCTTCGTACTGCTCATTCGTCAGAGCGAGCAACTCCTTCCATTTCAGGAATTTTTCCCATTTGGGATTTTTCTTTTTTCAATCAGTAACTGGTATATTACCTTAGAAGGACATCTCAATAATTTTAACGATTTACCACCTATTTGAAAATCGACAGAACCATTACATTGTTGGGGATCTTCAGAGTTTAACTTGATTTTCCACTCTCTCGGGATAGCATTTTTGACAGCTTTGAGTTCATAGCATGATGGTGTAAATTTGAAGGCTTCAATAAAATTGTTAATCGACATAAGTGAGCCATCCTTGTTGACAATATCTCCTACTACTATTATACCTTGGTCTATCCAGTGTTGCCACCTTATCATATTACCTTTGTATTTAATATTTTTATTCGTCCATATTCTTTCTTTTATAATTTGGTTAACAGTCGATGGAGAATTTTTGTAGTAACACTCGTTCCATGTTTTGAACAATTTCTGATAGAACACATTTAGGTGAAAACTGGGTTTAAACCTTGCTAGGAATATTTCTTCTTTGGATCTACCATAAAAGGTTTCTAACACTTCGAACCAGTTTTTTCTCCCAGAATATAGAATTCTCTCGACCCATTTGACTTTGTTTGTTTCCCATACCTCGCCGAGCAGTCTGAGCCCCATGCCCCCCTTCTCAATACATTGTGTTAAGAAATTAGTGCTAATTCTATTAGACCCATTTTTCCATACAAATTTTAGAATAATGTCATTCACTTGCTTCATCACAGTTTGATCAAGATGTACACATGACAAGGTATGCAAAAATACAGGTAGAAGGAAGGTATTACGCATGATAATTCTTCCCTTTAGAGTCAAGTATCGATTATTCCATTCGTTCAGTGTTATCTTTATTTTTTCTATCAAGCTCTCAGTATTTATTTTGACCAGCTTTGTTTCGTCTCTGGGGTATAGGAGGATTATTTCCAAGGTTTTCATTTTATTTCCCCAGTTAATTTTCATTAACTCCCTATTAGTTAGGGTAATTGCCCTAACCAGAAGGCCGTTTGACTTGGATGGATTCAGTTTGAGACCTGAGGCTAAATCTATCAATCAGTCTTATAATATTTAGCAGGGAAAATTCATTTGCACATGTGACAGTAATATCGTCCGCAAATTGGACTAGTTTGGCTTCACTCTTGCCCAAGGGTATACCTTCTATATCTGGATTTCTTCGTATTTGTTCAGCTAATTTTTCTACTACCAGCAGGAATAGGGAAGATGATATGGGGTCCCCCTGTTTCACACCACGTTTAATCTGAAACCAACCTGAGGTGTTACTGTTGTTGCAAAAGGTAGCTTTTGAGTCCTTAGATAAGGCCATAATCCAGCTAATAAACCTCTGATCCATGCCATCTGCTAATAATGATTTTCTTAAGAATGACCAGCTCACGGAATCGTAAGCTTTTACGAAATCTAACGAAGCTATAATCCCATTTTCTTTTTTTCCCTCTAAGTATGAAATAATATTGTTGACTTTTCTTATAGCAGTTCCTATGTAGGCTATCTTCCTTTAAGGAAACGGAATTGATCATCATGAATCACTCTGGGAAGAACCGTGTTTAATCTCACTGCTAGGGTTTTTGAAATCATCTTATAGTCAACGTTGAGTAATGTAATTGGTCTATAATTTTTAATAACAAGAATTACAAGCATAAGCTTGTGTATAGCGGGCTTTTAATTATTCGAATTAAATAAAATTGTAATTATAAGTAAAAATTAAGTATATTTTTTTATTATAAGTATAAATATAGGTCGATTAGAGAGAGAGAGAGAGAGAGAGAGAGAGAGAGAGAGAGAGAGAGAGCCTGTGTCTGGAATCCGTGAAAAAATGTTCCAGTGTTAAATCTCCATAAAGAACATTATCGATCGAAATGCAATCTTAAAATCGCCAAAATCTCTTAAAAAACTAAACTAAAATGAAATTCGTGCAATAATCCATTTAATTACAACCTTGATACATCATAACACAGCCATTTTGAAAGATATATGACCCCCCCCCCCTCTATGCTTGTACAGACCTAAAAAATCTTTCGCCGAAATTCCAGATAAATCCTAAATCTCCGATGTTCAACTCTGATAATAAAATTCCATTTCGAACCGATCTTAAAAGTCAAAGTCCGACGAACATAAAATTGATGAACATAAATGATGAACATAATGATATTTAACTGCTGAGAATTTAACAGCAGATGGTCAGACATGTTCCATCTCGCACCAACTAGATTTAAAACAATGAAATGAAGTATTTAAGTTGTAATATATGATAAACCACCGTGTGGCCGTCGTCTACCATGATAAAAATCGCCATTTTGACAAGCCCTCTTCTCAGCACTGAAGCTTTAGGCTGCCTTTCCATTGACGCGGTTTTTCATGCCGCGCGCGGCGCGCGGCACGCGGCAAATAATCGCTCACATGCATTTCTATTGAGCCCTTTCCATGGGCGCGGCTACCCGCGCGGGTCGTTGCCGCGCGGTAAAACGAATCGCTCACTGCTCGATTTTTTTTCTCTTGCCGCGCGGTAGCCAATGGTCTCTGGGTTGAGAATCAAATCCGCTCGCGGTTTCCTCATGTTTTAAAAATAATTTAGGCTGGGTTTCCATTGACGAGGATTTTTACCGCGCGGCAACCCGCTAGGCGGCTTGCCGCGCGGCTAAATTATTTTTAAAACATGAGGAAACCGCGAGCGGATTTGATTCTCAACCCAGAGACCATTGGCTACCGCGCGGCAAGAGAAAAAAAATCGAGCAGTGAGCGATTCGTTTTACCGCGCGGCAACGACCCGCGCGGGTAGCCGCGCCCATGGAAAGGGCTCAATAGAAATGCATGTGAGCGATTATTTGCCGCGTGCCGCGCGCCGCGCGCGGCATGAAAAACCGCGTCAATGGAAAGGCAGCCTTAGCCGCGCGGCAAGCCGCCTAGCGGGTTGCCGCGCGGTAAAAATCCTCGTCAATGGAAACCCAGCCATAATTATGGACCGACATTAAGAAACCGAACATCGTGGAGAATAAACAATGTCATGATCATTCAACACAACTAACATTTAAATCAAGACAAAATACATCATATGTAATACCTTTGGCGATATCATTCACAATACTTCCACCGTTTGGAACCAATAATTATCTGCTCAATGAACGTCGCCGAATACATAGTCTAGAGTACGGTACCCAACCATACATATGTAGGCCTATCGAGGATCGTTAGCAAAAACCCCCATTATCGCCCACTCTGCGAACCAAAGAAAACACCTTGAAAATTTATTTAATGAATCATATAAAGTAACTAAAGAGATAGGAAGCTTAATATGACTATTATTAAAGATCCCAAATGAACGATTCTGTTTATAAATGAACATTTCAAAGGAATTGGAGACTAGGCCTGAACGGTAACTAGGGTGCATTAAGGTAAGCCGAACCATTTCGTCTTCGTCTTGATTTCCCATTATAAAAAAAATAGCAACAAACCATTCAAACTTCAAATGAACATTAGATGGGGTCAGCTTCCTATGGCACATGAATTAATTATATCATTATGCATATTTATGCCAATGGTCTCCATGGAAATATCTTGTAGAGTTGGTTCGCTTTACCTGACATTTCATATAAAGCGAACCACCACTTAAGATAAACCGAACCAAGTGGTTCGCTTTACCTGATATTAGAAAAAATATATAATAAGTTAGGCCATCACTCCCCCCACACCTCTCTACCCTCACCCACATCTACCCCAACATTTCTCCCCTTCCCCCTACCACACTCCAGCACACCCCTCCCCCCTCACTTTCCTAACCCATACCCATTCACTTACTTTCACCCCTGTAATCTCTAACCCCCCTCCCCCCCCCCATTAACTTCCCTTCTACCCCCGCACACCTCTAACCCCAGTTACCTCTACACCCGCACACCTCTAACCCCAGTTACCTCTACCCCTGCACACCTCTACCCCCAGTTACCTTTACCCCCACACAACTCTACCCCAGTTACCTCTACCCCCACACACCTTTACCCCAAGTAACCTCTACCCCCACACACCTTTACCCCCAGTTACCCCCACACACCTTTACCCCAGTTACCTCTACCCCCACACACCTCCACCCCAGTCACCTCTACCCCCACACATCTTTACCCCCAGTTACCTCCACCCCCACACACTTTTACCCCCAGTCACCTCTACCCCCACACACCTTTACCCCCAGTTACCCCCACACACCTCCACCCCAGTCATCTGTACCCCCACACACCTTTACCCCCAATTATCTCCACCCCCACACACCTTTAGCCCCAGTCACCTCTACCCCCACACATCTTTACCCCCAGTTAAATCTACCCCAACACACCTCCACCCCCAGTTATCTCTACCCCCACACACATCTACCCACAGTAACCTCTACCCCCACACACCTCCACCCCCAGTTACCTCCACCCCCACACACACATCTAGCCCCAGGTACCTCTACCCCCACACACTTCTACCCCCAGTTACCTCTAACCCCACACACATCTACCCCCACACACATCTACCCCCAGTTACCTCTACCCCCACACACATCTACCCCCAGTTACCTCTACCCCCACACACATCTACCCCCTGTTACCTCTACCCCCACACACATCTACCCCCAGTTACCTCTACCCCCCACACACCTTTACCCCCAGATATATCTACCCCAAACACCTTTACCCTCAGTTACCTCTACCCCCAGTTACCTTTACCCCCACACACATCTACCTCCAGTTACCTCTATCCCCAGACACTTCTACCCCCAGTTACCTCTACCCCCCCTCCCCCCACACACACACATCTACCCCCAGTGACCTCTACCCCCAGAGACCTCTACCCCCCACACACATCTACCCCCTGTTACCTCTACCCCCACACACATCTACCCCCAGTTACCTCTACCCCCACACACATCTACCCCCAGTTACCTCTACCCCCACACACATCTACCCCCTGTTACCTCTACCCCCACACACATCTACCCCCAGTTACCTCTACCCCCCACACACCTTTACCCCCAGATATATCTACCCCACACACCTTTACCCTCAGTTACCTCTACCCCCAGTTACCTTTACCCCCACACACATCTACCCCCAGTTACCTCTACCCCCCCCCCCCCCACACACACACACACACATCTACCCCCAGTGACCTCTACCCCACACACACATCTACCCCCTGTTACCTCTACCCCCACACACATCTACCCCCAGTTACCTCTACCCCCACACACATCTACCCCCAGTTACCTCTACCCCCACACACATCTACCCCCTGTTACCTCTACCCCCACACACATCTACCCCCCCCCCCCACACATCTACCCCCTGTTACCTCTATCCCCACACACATCTACCCACTGTTACCTCTACCCCCACACACATCTACCCCCTGTTATCTCTACCCCCCCCCCCCCCACACACACATCTACCCCCAGATATATCTACCCCACACACCTTTACCCTCAGTTACCTCTACCCCCAGTTACCTCTACCCCCACACACATCTACCCCCTGTTACCTCTACCCCCACACACATCTACCCCAAGTAACCTCTACCCCCACACACATCGACCCCCTCTTATCTCTACCCCCATACACCTCCATCCCAGGTACCTCTGACCCCACACACATCTACCCCCAGGTACCTCTACCCCCACACACTTCTACCCCCAGTTACCTCTACCCCCACACACATCTACCCCCAGTTACCTCTACTGCCAGTGACCTCTACCCCACATCCACCCCCAGGTACTTCTACACCCACACACATCTACCCCCAGTTACCTCTACCCCCAGTGACCTCTACCCCACATTTACCCCCAGGTACCTCTACCCCCACACACATCTACCCCCAGGTACCTCTACCCCCACACACATCTACCCCCAGGTACCTCTACCCCCACACACATCTACCCCCAGTTACCTCTATCCCCACACACTTCTACCCCCAGTTACCTCTACCCCCCCCCCCCCCCACACACACACGCACACATCTACCCCCAGTGACATCTACCCCCAGTGACCTCTACCCCCAGAGACCTCTACCCCCAACGCACATCTACCCCCTGTTACCTCTACCCCCACACACTTCTACCCCCAGTTACCTCTACCCCCCCCCCCCCCCCACACACACACACGCACACATCTACCCCCAGTGACATCTACCCCCAGTGACCTCTACCCCCAGAGACCTCTACCCCCAACGCACATCTACCCCCAGGTACCTCTACCCCCACACACATCTACCCCCAGTTACCTCTACCCCCCCACACATCTACCCCCAGTTACCTCTACGCCCACACACATCTACCCCCAGTTATCTCTACCCCCCCCCACACACACACACATCTACCCCCTGTTACCTCTATCCCCACACACATCGACCCCCTGTTACCTCTACCCCCACACACATCTACCCCCTGTTATCTCTACCCCCACACACATCTACCCAGGTAACAATTCACGTTAAAACAACGTCGATTAACATCAATATAAAGTTAATTTCGCAACGTTAACTGTTTGACGTGAATTTAACCTCAATTTGATGTGAATTTAATTCACATTAAACTATTAACGTGAATCAAACATTAACTTAACATTAATTTTCTTGATGTTAACTTCTCAACGTTAATTTGATGGTGAATTAACATCAATATTTTAACATCAATATACTTTCGTATTATTAACATTAATATATTTGACGTTAAATTATTAACATTAACTTACTGGTCAAATTAATGTTTATATTTTGACGTCAAATTATTAACATTAACTTACTGGTCAAGTTAATGTTTAAATTTTGACGTCAAATTATTAACATTAACTTACTGGTTGATTAACATTAATGTTTTGACGTCAAATTATTAACATTAACTCACTGGTTGGTTAACGTTAATGTTCTCGATGTCAAAATAGACAGATCTGCGAGTAGTTTATATATCAAGTTTAACTGAGAAGTTTGAAAGAAAATAAAACAAACTATCATCACGCAATCATACACAGTTATTGATCATCCACCTTCTTTCATATAGGCCTACTCTCCGTATATGTCACCTTATTAAAATGCCCTTTTATTTATGGCGACCATACACATACTTACACTCCATCTAAACTGACTTCTCCTACATTATATTAAATAATTTGTACTGATTCTCAACTAATACACTCACTGGTTTCTGCTGCTTACAATTTACTCAATAACCATCAACTGATTTTCATACCCCTCTACACCCCATACCTTTAGTTGAAATATCAACATGCCTCTATCATTCGCACTCCTCAGATTTGCTGGGAGTTGATTACAGATACCACAGCCTTTTCACTTTACACAAAATGCTATCTCTCACACTAGTACGATCTAGACTTAAAATTATGCCTCTTCTATCACAAGGATCGATTTGGGCATCTCTAATGTGCACATACCTGCCCCATCTTGTTTGTATTAATTTTAGTCTCGAAATCTCAGCTCTAATATCAAGGGGTGATATTCCAGAGCTAGTTACCCGTTCTCGGGTGGTTTTGCCTCAACCTAAAGCTAGTCTCAATGCTTTAATTTGTCCAAACCTTCTGAATCCTTTTCATTAATCCTTCCAAGATAAAACATTAAAGAATTGGTGAATTTGGCGATCAGAAGAACATATATGTTTTCACAAG
Source organism: Sthenelais limicola (assembly GCA_942159475.1). Taxonomy (NCBI): domain Eukaryota; kingdom Metazoa; phylum Annelida; class Polychaeta; order Phyllodocida; family Sigalionidae; genus Sthenelais; species Sthenelais limicola. Next base: position 104,538,596 of record OW804096.1, on the reverse strand, counting down.
AACAGTGCAAATTTCAGGGATCATTTTTCATTTCCCCCCATTCTAGGAATTCATCATTTTAGAAGAGATACCCACTCATTTAGAATTATTGCAGTGATCGCAGAGATTTCTAAAAGGGTTACAATTACACTTACACCAAATTCGCCAAGAAACTTTTCCTTAGATTTTAGGCATCTGTTCATAAAAGGGTTGAATGATTTGCCCTTCTAAGGAGTATGACAGTCTAGTTTAGTTTCATTTGGTAAATTTACCGATTATTACTATTAAAACGGCGCAGAGAAGTAGGCTTAAGAGTACTTGCCTTTAACACAGCTAGAAACCCCAAATTCACTGAGATTCCCAATATAAAACACAAACGTTGATGACCCTCAATACCTTTTCGGGAACCAGGATTGAGGCCTATTTTAGGTCGGGATTCGGGATTTAAAAGGACCTACGGGATTCGGGAAAGAGATTCAGAGCCAGATTTAATTTTTCCAGGTAGGGATTGCAAATAGCAAAATGGGATTGCAAATTGAAAACCTGTGGGAATCGGGAAATGGGGCTTATAGAAAATGGGAAACGGGATTCAAGAGGGTGTCTTCCCTACCCTGCCTCAAAATACCACATTTCAGAACAAAAGTCACAGTCAAAATTCTGTATTAATAAAAACATATTCATAATTTACTTCATTGATGTAAATGGGAAGAATCTATGTCTTACTTTATTCTTTCAAAGAAACCCTCTTCAAGGCAAATAAATGCCACTACACCATGTATTTATGTTAGAACGTTAACTAACGTTGCTAAAATGGTGTACTCAGTTGAACCGATGCACTCACTGACCAGGATGCGGTCCCAAGAATGAGCGGGCAAATGGAACTGAGTGCATACTAGGAAGTCATACTCCAACCTGTTGGATTCCCTAGTGATTTAGTTGGCCGCCACCCCCGTCCACTACCTCACACTCAAGCAGACCAACAAGACCAGTTCAGTCTCATTGGGCGGAGACAGGGGCATATAACCTTGATACTTGCTGCTCATATGAATATCATATCCCAGTGTGTATGGTAAGTATGTAAAGGTATTTCAACCTCTTTCTTTCTCTCTCTCTTTCTCTCTTCCCGCCCTCTTTCTTTTGCTCTTCCTACCCTCTATTTTTCCTCTCTTTTTCTGTCAGTAATAATGTTGTTTCATTTAACCTTGTTTAAGATTTAATGTTAGTACTATGAAGGCCGCTAGCATTTACTGTTTTCTATTTTCAGAGCTGCCAAGTTGGACGAGGTTGAAAATGGGAGATCTCTCGTTTTTGAGTAGTGTTGGACAGGAGATACAAGCGCCGTAGTAAAAGGTAGGCATACACACCATGCATTCATTTAGTTGTAGTTAAGAGATCAAAGTGAAAACAGAACTAAGAATCTATAGCTATTACAGTTTGAGACGCAACGGGTTACTCCAGTCCCAAAGCCTGCCACTTTTGTTTTAACGATAATAGGAATAAATCATTTTTTTGGATTTCACCATTTGTTGGGTTTTTTTAATTCCATGATAAAAGGTTGGGGGATATATTTATTGTCTGTAAAAACGGGAGATATTTGGCCAAGTTAGTAGGTTTGGCAACTCTGCCAATGAAGTTATCACTCAGAGCTTTGTGTACAGCATTTACTACAGCTATATTTCATTCTTTACAGAATCTGGTATGCAGTCTAGACTCAGGGAAACAGAAATCCCTTCAAACTCAGGGAAACCGGGGGAAACGCACACCAACAAAAAATGATGAAAAATGATGAAATGATGATTTTCTAAGTGTAAATAAAAAAGTGGTGAACCAAATTGACCAAACTCTATTTACCAAATATTAACGTTAATAAAATGTATGAAATTACGTCAATATTTTACGTTAATCTGATGCTGACATTAATGTTAAGATTCACGTTAATTTTGCGCAAAATGGATGTTAAAATTCACGTTAATATGGATGTTAATTTGGTGCAAAATGGATGTTAAGATTAACGTTAAGATTGACGTTAAGATTGCGCAAAATTGATGGTAAGATTGACGTTAAGATTGACGTTAATATTACGCATAATTGAGTCCACACATTCACGTGAAGATTGACGTTAACCATTAACGTAAAATTGCTCTATATATTGAGGTAGATCGACGTAAAGTTAACGTCAATTTGTTACCTGGGTACCCCCAGATATATCTACCCCACACACCTTTACCCTCAGTTATCTCTATCCCCACACACATCTACCCCCTGTTACGTCTACCCCCACACACATCTACCCCAAGTAACCTCTACCCCCACACACATCGATCCCCTGTTATCTCTACACCCATACACCTCCATCCCAGGAACCTCTGACCCCACACACATCTATCCCCAGGTACCTCTACCCCCACACACTTCTACCCCCAGTTACCTCTACCCCCACACACATCTACCCCCAGTTACCTCTACTGCCAGTGACCTCTACCCCACATCCACCCCCAGGTACCTTTACCCCCACACACATCTACCCCTAGTTACCTCTACCCCCAGTGACCTCTACCCCACATCTACCCCCAGGTACCTCTACCCCCCCACACATCTACCCCCAGGTACCTCTACCCCCACACACATCTACCCCCTGTTATCTCTACCCCCCCACACATCTACCCCCAGATATATCTACCCCACACACCTTTACCCTCAGTTACCTCTACCCCCACACACATCTACCCCCTGTTACCTCTACCCCCACACAAATCTACCCCAAGTAACCTCTACCCCCACACACATCGACCCCCTCTTATCTCTACCCCCATACTCCTCCATCCCAGGTACCTCTGACCCCACACACATCTACCCCCAGGTACCTCTACCCCCACACACTTCTACCCCTAGTTACCTCTACCCCCACACACATCTACCCCCAGTTACCTCTACTCCCAGTGACCTCTACCCTACATCCACCCCCAGGTACTTCTACCCCCACACGCATCTACCCCCAGTTACCTCTACCCCCAGTGACCTCTACCCCCACACATATCTACCCCCAGTTACCTCTACACCCACACACATCTACCCCCAGTTACCTCTACCCCCACACACATCTACCCCCAGTTACCTCTACCCCCACACACATCTACCCCCAGTTACCTCTACCCCCACACACATCTACCCCCTGTTATCTCTACCCCAACACACATCTACCCCCAGTTATCTCTACCCCCACACACATCTACCTCCAGTTATCTCTACCCCCACACACATCTACCCCCAGTTACCTCTACCCCCACACACATCTACCTCCAGTTATCTCTACCTGTGGGATGGGTTATGCCCTCTTGTCACTTCTTGTGACTTCGAGTGCCTTGGAGACTTTTGTAGCAGATTGTTGGGTTATATATATTTTGTACGCTCCACTTGACCATCCTCCGAATCTTTGGATTTCGCTCTCAGACATTCCCATTTGGAATGCATGAGTGGCGGAGGTGTGGCGGATGGAGTGGAGTGAGTATTGCTGCGGGTCGAGTCCCATGTTTATGTTCGACCATCGCAGGTGTGTTGCCATGTCAGTTGTTGTTATTGCTTTCTTTGTTGATGGGTAGATGAGCAGAGGTTGATCCCTGTATTGAGTTGGTGCTTCATTTAGGGCAGCGTTGTATGCGTTTACCGGGCACAGGTCGCTGTGTTCGGCTGATGGGATTTTTATCGTCCAGCTCTGGTTGTAGTTCTGGAGGTTTTTAGCCCATTTTTGTGTTATAACTAGGCTGTTTCCTTCTATGTGGACGTCCTCCCTGCGTGTGTGCCTTGTAGGGTCGTATTCTGTCTGGTTATGTGGGGCAATTTCTGATTGCCTGAATCCTGTCGTATACAGGATTATAATGCCTAGCTTGTACTGTTGTGGTGCCGGGAATCTTTCGCCTTGTTTTATTATCTCCCTGACTTGGTCGACTGTGTATGGTAACTTCTGTTGTACTATATGATACTTTTCCCTTTTTGTAGCGTCAAGGGCAAGTTGGACTCGGTATGCTGTCAGTGCGGGTATTATGATGTCTCTTTTCTTGTAATGTTCTCTGACTGCTGATAGATAATTTGATATTGACTTCGGGCTCTTTAGGAACGATCGCAGGTATTCTATAAAAGCACATGTCTGTGGTTCGGTTATGCTTTCCGGGTCGATTCTGAATCTGTTGGTGAAGGCGAAGAAAGCTCTTAATGCGGTCTTGTGGTTGGCCAGTGTCCCTGGGGCCCTGGATGTGCTCTGTGTGTGCTCTGCCATCCGCAGCAGCCTGCGCATCTCGTGGTCTGGAAAAACAATTAGGTATTATTTTAGTTGTGGCCTCATATGTCGTACTCTGGGGCTACTATCAGCTCCTTTTCATGGGTCTGTTGCTTGAAGTGAGCTTCTATGTCTGTAGCTGTTTCGATGTCATAGATTATTCGAATGTTGTTAAGTGCCTGTATCAGCCACATTTTTCTGGGGCCTTGCATGTTCATTTCTCCTCTTGTGCCATACTTGAGGAAGTTTGCGGCCTCCTTATTGTCCGTCCTTATTGCTATTGTGTGTGTTTTAGCCTCTTCTGGCATGAGAGTTTGCACTATATCTGGTGCCCTCGCTGCTATATAGTTCAGGTCCTTTTCTCTCATGGCTGGCAGGTGACATGTAGTGGATTCCTTTTCTGTTGTGGCTTTTATCTTGGTGTCCAGTTCTCTGATGTAGATGGCTATTGTGACATAGTAGTCTGGTATCATGCTGGTTCCGTTCCACTCCTTTGCGCAGGTTGCCACCCATGTGAGGTCTTTTCTCATGGATGGGGACATTGGTATGGTGTCCTTCTTGCTGTGTTCTCGCAATGCGTCTAACAGCCTTCGTACAAACACCCTGGCTGGTGGGACACATTTCGAGATATGTAGCACTTTTCCTATTACTGATTGTAATTTCTTCTTCTTGGTACTTTTTGCCTTTTTGTATTGTATCACCTCCTGTCTCAGATCGTTCAGTTTGTCTTCTGGCATAGTTAACGTCATGCTTTTTGCGTCAATGATTACGCCCAGCCATTTTACTGTGTTTGACGGTGGTTGAGTCTTGTCTGCCGCTGTTGGGAGGCCCAGTTCTTCTAGCAATAGGGTTGTGTCGATGTAACTTTCTCGTGCACTTTTCTCCGTGTCCGCCCAGCTCACTATATCGTCCAGATACATTAGGGCATTGTGTCCATTTTTCTGTACAATGTCCATTATAGCCGTTGCGGTCCTTTGCATATGCATACTACTCTGTTTTGAGCCAAACGGCATACTGATATCCAAGTAATACCATTGTCGCCATTTTAGTGTCAGGAGTGGCCAGTCTCCTGGACAGGATTGGAAGTTTTTATAGGCGCGTTGTAAGTCCAACGTGTAGAGGAATTTACCCAGAGGCGGTTGAAGCAGCTTTTCCACCAACATGTCCAGAATTTACAGACTGGTCGTGCGGAAATGATAGGTCTAGGATTATCCTGCGCTTTTCTGAGTTGTTCTTTGGGCGTGTCATCATGGGACTGACGTGGATCCATTCTAGGAATGGATGGTCTGTATACGGTCCGTGTACTGCATTGTTGTCTATTTCGCATTGGATATAGTCATCGATGTGGTTGGGGTATTCATTTGCTGATGAATGGTTGTCCTGGTCACTTGTGTCCGTGACCGGCCCCATGTATCCCATTGGGAAACTGTATTTTACACAGTCCAGCAGCTCTTGTTCGCTGATCACGCGCGTTAGGTAGTGTTCCCAGTTGGTCAAGTTCAATTTGCTTGGTACAATGATTCGTGCCCCCATTACATTTGGCAACCCCGTTTGCGGTACCTGTTCATATATGTATGCCAGATCCTGTTGCATGACTATGTCGTTTACATGTGGCCATGTCGCGGCTCTGTATGCTGCGAGATCGTATGGCGATGGAGCCTCGTTGTCTGGTACTTTTCCGGGTTTTGTCTGGCATATGGTCCTTATACTACTAAAATCCACGTGTGGATACACATTATGTACATTGTTCAACGGTTCGTGGTTGCCCTGCCGGTCATATTCATGGTTTTCACGTGAAAAACAGTCGTGCGATACGTCCAATTCATATGTTTTTGTTTCCTTCATGGGCGCCGCCATTTTTTGCCCTGTGTCTTGGCTGGTGGTTGGCTGTTTGGGCCGTGGCCGCGTGTCATGGCTTCTCATTGGCTGTCGCTCTCTTTGGAGGTTAGTGGTGTTTCCAGTTCCTCCTTTCTGTTGTGATCATAGGGAACATAGTCGTTGTCCGATTTAAAACATTCAACATCAACAAATTTATAATCAGTTTGCGGTGTATTCATACTCACTATCCCTGTGTGGAGATGAGAATCCCGCGAGGGGCCACTCGCGGGGCCTACGAGTTTTTTGAGTATGGAGTGTACTGGGTTTGTTGTTGTCCGGTGGGTGGGCGTGGCTTGTTGTTGGTGCTGGGGCGGTGCTACAGGTGGTGGGAACATGTAGTGTGATCCGATCGGGCTTGGGTCTCGGCTGGTTGGATTCTTTGCACGTTGTTTTTTCATGCACTCAGACTGGGGATGGGTGTGTCTGTTTTGTACATTCATGGCATAGCAAAAGGCGCAGATGTGATTTGCTATCATCGGTTCCAGGCTGTGTCCATCTTTTTCTGTACACATTCCTTTCACATTGTATATAGGACATGGTATACTCTGTTTTTCAATGTTGCTGATCGTTGTTGGGGCCAATGACATCCGCATTCGATCATACTGTATCTGATCTGTGCTGCTCCATGTGATGTCCCCTCTTTCGATCCTATCATAGGTGTAATTTGACCAGCGGAGTATGTTTTTCCATGGGCGATCCCTGGCATCTTGCGCCACTTGGTGTAGATGTAGTAGCATTGGATGCTTGTCCTCCAGTCGCACCATGTTGACGTCGAGAAGCATAGCAGTATAGGCATGTATATATTCAGGATGTGTTAGTGATTCCTTGGCTTCCATTTTATCTCTGACCGATATAATGCCTTCTCTCTCCATGTACAGGTGAGGTTTAACTATTTTTCTTGTTACTCTAGGGTCATAAACAGTCATACCTTTTATGTCTCCTGATGCGAAGATTGGGTTGCCGAGTTCCAGTTGAGAGTCTATGTACATTTGTGACATGTGATCGGCCATGAGCTCCCGTGGGCGAGGCTAGTAGCCAAAATCTGGGCAGTTGTTTACCGGTGTAGCGTCCCTGTAGTTCGGTAGTGGGTTCGGCTTCTCGGTGTGGGTGTCCGCCTCGGAGGTTGATGGTATGGCCTCTTTCTGACTCTGTGTGGTAGTGTCCGGTTCTTTGAGTTTTAGTTGCTCCGGTTCTTTGAGTTTCAGTTGCTCCAATGCCTGGGATATTGCATCTGTTATTGATGACTTCATGGTACTTTCCATGTTGTTGATGGTGCCTTCTATGGCTGCCATCCTCTCCTCAAGTTTCTGTGCGTCCAGTTTTGGTGGCATTGTTTCGACACTCTGTGTTGCCGGCTATGTCAATATGGCGCCCGATGCTTTGTGCGGTGACAATCAGTAAAATACACAGTGTCTAAAATCGTATATTCTAACTTCTGTCTCTTTGCTGTTTTTGGTGTTTTCACATATACTGGTGGTATTGTCCTATCAGTATTTGGTTTTCCTCCTTTGTTTTTAAACACAAGTTGGTTTGTGAAAGCTTAGAGCAGAAGGAAGAGAGTGGGTTTGTGGGAGGAGTAGTATACCGGTAGGAGGGCAGGGGGCAGCACCAATGCCTAGGAATCTTAGATGCCTGCAATGTGAATGTTAGGTGAGTATGTAGTGCCAGGTATTGTAGCCTTTTGTGGCTTCATTGTGTGGCATAATTTTATGGTAGTTATGGGCGCGGATTTGGAAATATCATTTTTAAGTGTTATATCTATTTAAGTGTTAAGAATGTTTAGGTTATACAGATGAATATATGAGATTCGCAGATAAATACAATATGCTCCATGGACCCAATTTATAAATGTGGTTCTGATGCTCCCAATGATATGCTACTGACCAGGGGCCCGTTTCATAGGTAGTAACGATAATTAACGATATATCGCTATTTCTCGTTAAGATTGGTAACGATATTTTAAAAAACGCGATAGAAATAGCGATATATCGTTAAACCGTTGCATAGGTCGTTCCGCTAATATATCCTTCGTTAAGGATCGTTAGACATCGTTATCGCTGGTTACCCATCGCTATCGCTGGTTAACCATCGTTGAGCCTATTCGTTACGGATCGCTACCATCCGCTATATTTTTGCAACCATTTTCCGCAAGATGACTTGATTTTTAGTACATAGAATAGTTATATAATGATATTGTTCAACTTAAGGATAATCAGATAGACATGTACGTCATATCAAAATACGCATGTCGATGTTTTGTTGCGTTGCCTATACAAGATCCTAAATATTGAATTCCATTAACATTCTTACGTTACATATCATTTCTTTGATTATTGTAGGTCACGTTTTCTCCAATCATATTACGAAATAAATCTACTACACATAATACAATTCTTCATTTCTAATTATTCGAAACATTGAACATTATTGTCACATCAGTTAATCAATTCTTTAGCATGTATACCACAATAATATTCGATTTTTTTTATAAAGATTGTTATATTTGGATTATAGCCTATGGCCCTGAAAAGGGCATTTCTTGTGTGTAAAAACGCGTGGAACCGATAAAAACATCACATATCAATATGAATTATATGTTGTTATTTTATGTAATATTTTCGCTAACAAAATCATATTAGACATATAGGCCTATATATAATAAGTAAATGGCCCCACTAATATTGATGAAATGAAAGAGAAAATATATACAGCATCATGGCTCTATATCAAATAAATTGCCGTTTCCGCTTATATGAGTCAGATTTTCAGAAAATGTACAATTGGCAGCTCTACACATTTAGTAAATAAATTCTGCTAAATTTGGCTGAAAAATGAAGAATACCGGGTATTGGTACAGCTTTGGACCCTTTGTACTTTGAAGGTTAGGCCTATTCAGAGGGCCTTGGACCTGATTTTGGGACGACTTTTGTTAGAGGCTTGGGCTTGGACCTTTTTAGGCTGCCACCAAAAGTGTGTGTGTGTGTGGGAGGTGGGGGGGGCGGTGGGGGGACATATCCCCCCCCACCCATTCACCTCATTCATCCTCTTTCTTCTAATTAGTTACTGGTACTGGAGGAGATGTTCTGGAGGAGGTTACTGGAGGAGTTCATTGGAGGAGGTTACTGGAGGAGTTCATTGGAGGAGGTTATACTGGAGAAGTTACTGGAGGAGGTTACTGAATGGGGTTACTGGAGCAGGTTACTGGACGGGGTTACTGGAGGAGTTCATTGGAGGAGGTTACTGGAGAGGATTACTGGACGAGGTATTGGAGGAGGTTACTGGAGGGGTTCATTGGAGGAGGTAACTGGAGGGGGTTACTGGAGGAGGTCATTGGAGGAGGTTACTGGAGGGGGTTACTGGAAAAGGTTACTGGAGGAGCCTACTGGAGGTTACTGGAGGAGCCTACTAGAGGAGTTAATGGAGGAGGTTACTGGAGGAGGTTACTGGAGGAGCCTACTGGAGGAAGTTACAGGAGGAGCCTACTGGAGGACGTTACTGGAGGTGACTGAATGGGGTTACTGAATGGGGTAACTGGATGGGGTTACTGGATGGGGTTACTGGAGGAGTTAATGGAGGGGGTTACTGGAGGAGCCTACTGGAGGAGGTTACTGGAGGAGGTTACTGGTGGAGGTTACTGGAGGAGGTTACTGGAGGGGGTTACTGGAGGAGGTTACTGGAGGAGGTTACTGGAGGAGGTTACTGGAGGGGGTTACTGGAGGAGGTTACTGGAGGGGGTTACTGGAGGAGCTTACTGGAGGAGTTAATGGAGGGGGTTAATGGAGGAGGTTACTGGAGGAGGTTACTGGAGGAGCCTACTGGAGGGGGTTACTAGAGGAGGTTACTAGAGGAGGTTACTGGAGGAGGTTACTGGAGGGGGTTACTGGAGGAGGTTACAAGGTTACTGGAGGAGCCTACTGGAGGGGGTTACTGGAGGAGCCTACTGGAGGAGGTAACTGGACAGCTAGGACTAACAATTGCAATGGGCTACACACATTTTTAAACATCTAGGTATGAATATGTATACGCATAGGTCATATGGGTCAGATTTTGAGAAAATGTACAATTCGCCTTTATCAATTGTCTCGAATAACCCAAATTTCAGACGAAAATAAAGTTAAAAATTCAGTTCAACCTAACCAAACAGATTGCTAGAATCAATGCAATGCCGAATATACTTGAATTTACCTAGTATTGACCAAATTGCAGCCTAATTTAGCAGAGGTTACTGAATGTGTACTGCAGCTGCCAATTGTACATTTCCTGAAAATCTGACCCATATACATATGAGCAATTCCACTAATTGGTGGTCATTTGGCTGAAAATTCTTAATCTTTTTAAATTGCTAAAGACATATATTGCTGATAATTTTTTTTTTGTTTTTTCATCAACTTTATTCAATATATCAACAAAACTTTCGCTTCACCCGGCATATCGACATCTAGATTTACATATGCCTCTCTTCCTGCTGAGCATGATATATTATGATTATTTTGTCTACAACACTTACTACGGTCTATTTATTGCTGATGATTAATATAGACGAAATTGGGGATGTTAATTAGCACTTATAGGACGAGTTGCCGCACGGAGCATAAATAAAGGACGAGACCGCAGGTCAAGTCCTTTATTTACGCTCCGTGCGGCAACGAGTCCTATAAGTTGATTATTATACATGCCTAGTTTTGCATGCAAAACATGCTTAATTAAAGATACATTGACATAATTTGCCATATCTGGTGTTCGTACAAGAGGAATATAACTAGAAACAGATGAAATGTTGGAGAAAGAAAGCCCTCGCACACGGCAAACTTGCGTCGGCAATCTTGCGCCACCAAACTTGCGTCGCCATGACAACGCGCCGGTAATGTACTAGTCCAATACCACGTTACAAGTAATGTGCGGCTGTCGGGGCCTCGGTATTGAATGCGTGTATAATAATGATAAATATTGTAGTCAGGACAGCTTGGTAGAGTCTTTGACGAGAATGCTGATAGGTAGGCTTACATATTTCTACATAAATGAGGATTTAAATTAGAACTAAATAAAACAAATATGCACATAATATTTTGAATTGTTGTGTAATTCATAGGTCTCGACATAAGGGTCATAACGCGTTTTAGTTTGTGGAAATATTCCAACTAGAAGAAAAGTTACAGCCCAAAAATTATTCAGTAATGGTAATGGTAATGGCAGCGGCAAGGGTCACAGGGCCTTGACCCTCTGTCTATACAGAAACTGACAGAATTGATTAAAATACGTCCAGACCAAGATTTCTCGTTAAAAATGCAAAAATCTATTTTATAGTCAATTGTCAACCAATTGGTGGAATTACTCCTATATATACATATGGGTCAATTTTTTTGAGAATGTACAATTAAGAAATTCCCGACCTTTGCACAGTATACTTAATGGGTAGGCCTATTGTGCACAAATGAATCAATTCTTATGATCTTGGTATCATTGGAAAGGGGACATCCTAAGCTTTACGGAAATGTACAAATTAATTATATATTTGGGAGTTTCCAATGACAAAAATCACTCTGAATGTTGAAATTCTAATAAAAACACCTCAGAATCCACTACTTTTTCACATTATGCCTCCCTCATAAAAAAAGTAAATGTTCTAGGTATCAAATTTCACCTGGTTTCAGTCCTTATACATGTTTGTGATACCTTGGTAACATTTCGGTCTTCTACTAGCTTTCATCACAGTATGCCAGTCTTATACTGCAATCTCCTATCTCCAGAAGTCACTTGGGTATACCCGGTATCAAACCTAGATTCTAGTATACTGGCTTTAAATATAACCGTGACATGTGATTTAAAATATGTGAAATACACTCTAACATATCATTAATGCAATCTTGGTACAATTTGGCCAGTAATGTAGACATTAAATGGACCATGGTTCAACATTTACCAAACCGGAGATTTTATACTTTTTCATACCGGGTATGCCCTATACCCTATTATAATTTATTATATACGCGTTGCCGTTGAAACAACGTATTGTAGAGTTGTATACGTTGAGTGCATATATAACTCCACGCTCTGAGTTGTGTCGTATACAACTCCACGCTCTGAGTGGCATCCTGAAGGCGCCTATGACAGCGCGTAAGCCCATCTGAGGGGAATCACGCCATTGGAGTGATCAGTTGTCAACGCAGACGGAACGGGAGGTAGAACAGTGAAATTAGATCAAAAAGAAAGGAAATAAACTAAAATACTTTCATATTTATTTAGCCTACCCTTTGTTAAAGCATTAGTGTGGGTTTAAAAGTTTTTAAAGCTGTGAAAAGGATGTAAATTCATTCGAAAACGTCAGTGATTTTCCGGCCAACTGACAACAAAATGAAATGGCACGCAGATCGTCGTAACTTTCAACGCAGGTTGAGTTGTAATATCTCATTCAAATGAATCAATAAATTAAAATCCTTTCATATTTATGAAGGTCTACCCTTTATTATTATAAGTATAACTTCATTTTCTAAGAATCTAAAGCTGTGAAAGTGTTTAAAATTGATCATGAAATGTGAGCTATTTTTCTCAAATGGATTTCCCTCGATGCTCGATAGAACAGCGTGATGCATAGTCCTAGGCCTACGCACAAAAATACATGATCAAGCATCATATATAGCTGTAATTTGATAATATTTCTACAAAATATACACTGTTTAACCTTGTATAAAGCATATAAAATAAATCAGATAACTAACTCGTTGCACTCGTTGCTGCGCAACTCGTGCAATATTCACAATCCTTCAACCAACTTGTTAGTTATCCTGTATGTAGACCAAGGTTGACTGGTACTATGGTACTAAATTTCCGCTAATGTTATCCCAGTATGTATCTTCATATATACCCCAAATTTCAGTCTTCTAAAAAAATCTATTGTGGAGATATGAATGCAAATGATGTCAGGGGTGTACCCGGTATATTGAGGGATACCCGGTATGGGAGGAAAAGAAGAGCTAGGGCATACATTCAAACTGTTTTCATATGACCAAGCCTTTGTTTTTTCATTTGGAAACCAAGACAACCACCACATAAAGTTATTGTGTAGGGCCGGTTTAGCCTTGAGAGTCAGAAGAAGGTCGATGTTTTTCGACACCTTTTTTTTTCAGATTAGCGAGGTGCCAGGAGGTATTACGGTCATCTATATAGTGTCTTTCCAGCAGTAAAGGCACAGAGAAGACATACACACATACAAAAAGACTAATACTAAATAACAAAGCACTCAAAGACAAAAAGAAAAGGGACATATTCAAGCGGGTACTGTTCGCGCCATTTCACCCTAGAGGTAGCGTGGTGCTCAGATATCGCTCACAGAAGCCAAGACAAGGGCTCATAAGTGTGGAAATACGCATAGGAAAGGATTTAATGTGGATAATCAAGCTAGAGACTGAAAGGATTAACCAAAAAAAGACATCCAAACCCCAAGAGGGCACACAAGTTAGGAGTAATAGTACCGAACAAAATCGAATCGAGCAACTAAGAGGCAGCCATTAAGCTCAACAGCCCCGGGTAGCCAGTGGCGAGCGAGAACGGCAAGGTAAAGTGACGACACAGCAAATACTGGGACACACACAACGTAAAGATTTAATAAGTAATCTGGGCCTTTAAAAGACAGTAAAGCAATAACGGATAAAGTAGCAAGAGCGAAAGTAAACAGAACTGTGTAAATAACATAGCTACGAGTTAGTGCATTGCCAGAAAAGACCAGCACGGCGCATGCGCTAAGACCGGAAGCTCAAAAGGTAAACATAAACAAAGGGACACACCCACCCTTACACCTCCTCGGACGTGATAACTATTATAAGACAGTAGGGTGCGAATGAACTGTATGACCGGCAAGGGCAGGGTAACAGACTTTTTTGTCCAAAAGAGCCTCAAGAGAAGTAGGGAAGAAAGTGAAGGAAAGCAGGATATGACAGGCCAAAACCAAGTAGGCGAAAGTGACGCGGCCAAGGCCAAAAGAGTAAGGAAAGAGGTTAAACTGAAAACAACTCAACCCAAAATGGAGACAAAAAAGAACGAGAATAAAATAGATCTAGAGAACATAAACGACCCCTCAGTTAACCCGACAGTGCTAAAGTTGCTAACCACTATATTATCCACGGTGGAAGGCAGCCAGAAGCAACTGAAAACTGCGGAGGAAAAAATCGATAAACAAGGTCAGAACATATCAGAAGTAAAAGAAGAGGTTGCTGACCTAGCAGAAAGAGTGTCAAAAATCGAGAAAGCCGGAGCCAAAAAGGAACCAACACCCAGTATGAGTGCTAGTGCTGATGCTGAATCCGGAGATTACGCCGGGGCATGTGCCAGCAACATAACACAGCCAAGGGAAAGAAAGGAGGGAGCTCCCCCCAGGTGGGGGAACCGGGCCAACTTCAGGCCAAGACAGGTAACTGATTTGGATAGAGAAACTGATAAACTAGCCAGCAACTTAGTAGTGGATGGTTTCGAAAGAGTGGAAGGGGAGACAGAGGAGGATCTTATACAGAAAGTGGAAGACCTCTTTGGCAGGGTCATGAGAATCGACAACCCTCAGATTCTAACCGCCAAAAGAATAGGACCTCCATCCTCTAAAACACTGCTGATAATTTTCAAAAACGCAGAGGCAGCGAATGAAATCTGGAGCAAGAAAAACAGATTAAAAAAAATAAACAAATCAGAAAATAAAGATGACCACAGATGGCTAAGGAGAGATCATCCCAAGGAGATCAGGGACAGGATCAACAGAGCCATGCCCATAATAAGGGCAGCAAGGGAACTAAAATGCTACAAGGTAGTCAGAAATGAAGAAGGAAATGTTAGATTGGACAGGTGGCTTTACAAGCACGACCAATTGGAGAGTGTACCTACAAGAATCTCGCTCACTTACCTGTCCAAAAGGGAGGCAGAGGACACATTCATATACTTCGGAAGTGAATCGCCGTTGTCCAACCACTACAAACACCCATTCAACTACCAAGGTAAAGAATTTCATTCGACTGAGCAATTACTGGCATACAAACGACTCATGTTTGCCGGAGAGCCCATTAGGGCTTCGTCATTCCTGCTCCAAAAAGACCCGAAATTCTCGAAGAGCTTGCTAAATGAAATGAAACTAGAAGAAGACCAGGAGAAGTGGATAAAGCAAGTCCCAGACATGCTGTACCCAGCGCTCATGGTAAAAGTACAGCAAATAGAAAAGATCGCCAAATACGTCCTAGCCACAGGAACAAAGAGAATTGGGGAGGCTAATCAGTGGGACCCGATATGGGGCATCGGATTAGACCTTACCGACCCCTCCGCTTTACTAGATGGCAACTGGCCCAAGGACAGTAACATTATGGGCAGGCTATGGGAAGCAATCAGGGAGAGCTTAAGAAAGGCTCAGACAAAAGAAGAGTCCGACGAAGAAGAATCAGACTCAGATACAGATTCAGACGGAGAAGCCATGATAGAAGATCAGGAAGAAGAAGAAGCATAAGAGAGGAATAGGAGTAAGACAGAAAAAGAAAAAAAAATTGTAAAATGGAAGGCCAAAAAGAAAATAGCATCACATTAGTATCCTATAACGTCAATGGCATAGGCGAGATAGGGAAAAGGAAAGCCTTGTTCAACAACCTAGCCAAGCATAAGAATGCTATCATAGCACTACAAGAAACTCATTCAACGGAAAACCAAGAGGCCATATGGAGATCGCAATGGCCGGGTACCATATTGTTTAACCACGGAGCATCTAATTCGAAAGGAGTAGCTATAATGATATCAAAAGACTGTAAATGTAAAGTGCTAAAGGTTGTCTCAGTGTTCGAGGGAAGAGCAATAGCCGCCATAATCGAAACAGAGCTGGGTCAGCTCTTTGTGTGTAATATATACCAATTTACTTCGGAGTACGAAAAACAACAGATGCATCTGCTTAAAACGATCAACAAGCTAGTAAAGGAATATCAGCACATACCGTGTTTGATAATGGGGGATTTAAACATAAAACTAGATCAGCTGGAAAGGGTGGAGGATACCAACACCCCGAAAAATACCAACCGTACCAAAAACAGTAAAGCAGCGAAACAGCTAAGACAAATGCTGAGAGACTACAAAATGATAGACACTTTCAGAACCCTAAAGCCAAACGACCAAAGCTTTACGTGGAGCAGAGGGCAGCAAACCTCCAGACTTGACTATATATTTATAGAAAAGTGTATGTTGGATAGAGTTATAGAGGTTAAGCACAAAGCAACGGTATGGTCAGACCATGCTAAGGTCATACTTAGGTTATCAGAAAATAATAACGCCAGAGGTAAAGGTATCTGGAAATTGAATACAACTATATTTCAAAATGAAAGCTTTAGAAATGGTGTTAGAGAAATAGTAGAAAATGTGTCCAATAGTGATATAATAGAAAATGAGCTAGAAAGGTGGGAAATCTTTAAATACATGATACATACCGAAGCAACTGTACATGGTAAGAAAAAGAAGCGAGAGGAAAGAATATACGAAGAAGGTTTAGAACAAAGGTTCGAACACCTGAGTAAAATTAAGATAAAAACAGAAGGGGAGAAATTGGAGCTCGAATCCACAAGGGAAGAGATTAGACAAATCCAAAGGCAAAAAGCCATAGGCTCCATGATACGTTCCAGGGTTAAATGGATGATGGAGGGTGAAAAGCCCACCAAATACTTTTTAGGCCTGGAAAGAAAAAGTGCAACGTCCAAGGTAATGACCGAGGTACTGGATAATGGAAAAGTTATTACAGAGCAAAAAGAGATATTAGAAGCTCAAAAGAATTACTACCAACAACTGTATAATAAAACTGGAGGTAAAATGTGTAATACCAACCAGTTGAATATAAAACCGAGCAACAAGGTAGAAGAAAAATATGTTAACGCGTTGAGCAGGGAAATCTCCGAGGCCGAAATAAAAACAGTAATATCCGAAATGAAAAAGAACAAAACCCCAGGTTCAGATGGAATTCCGATAGAATTTTATCAAGAATTCTGGGAAGATATTAAAATACTGTTTATAGATATGGCAAAGGAAGTCAAAAGAAAGGAAGAAAAAACAGAATCTCAAAAAAAATCAGTTATTACACTTATTCCAAAGAAAGATAATGATAAAAAATTAATTGCCTCTTGGAGACCCATTTCCCTGCTCAACGTGGATTATAAAATCTTATCCAAAATA
The DNA here is from genome assembly GCA_942159475.1 of Sthenelais limicola. Classification (NCBI taxonomy): domain Eukaryota; kingdom Metazoa; phylum Annelida; class Polychaeta; order Phyllodocida; family Sigalionidae; genus Sthenelais; species Sthenelais limicola. The sequence continues at coordinate 104,521,294 of OW804096.1, read as the reverse complement.
ATAGCAAACAGAATATCACCACTGTTGAATACCATGGTAAATGAAGACCAACACGGGTTTATCCCAGGTAGGTACATAGGCCATGCCACAAGACGCATTGCAGATATACTCACAAAATGTAAGGAAGAGAAGGAAGAGGCCCTAGTGGTCTCTTTCGATTTCCAGAAAGCCTACGACACAGTGTCGTGGGACATGCTATTTAAAGTCATAGAAGGTCTAAACCTGGGCGATTATGTTACGAAATGGATTAAAATACTTATACAAGACTCGAGTGCTAGAGTCTTAAACAATGGGCATTTTTCCAGAGAATTTCCTATATTGAGAGGCCTTAAACAAGGCGACCCCTTGTCATCATCATTATACATTTTAGTAGCAGAAACACTTGCAAACAATATAAGAGATAATGAAAATATTCGGGGGATTAGAATGGGAAATCTAGAACATAAACTAGTCCAGTTCGCGGATGACCTAACCATCACGGTAAAGGATGAAAAATCTTTACAAGCGACTATTAAAGAGATACAGCTCTTCGGTAAATTTTCAGGTCTTATCTTGAACAAAAAAAACCCCAATGGTTTTAACATAGGAGAGCAGAAGTCAGAGAGAGAGGAAATAAAAAAACTAGCCTGGAAAAATGAGATAAATATATTAGGGGTGACGCACGTCTACCCATCAAATGCTTCAAGAACAGAAGTAGTAAATCTCCAAAAATTAAAAGAGAAAATTAACCTGGTCAAGAAACAATGGAGTAAAAGAGAGATCTCTCTTAAGGGGAGAATAATAGCGGCAAATAATTTGATTTCCTCCCTCTCAACATATATAGCCTCAAACATATATGTCAGTGAAGAGGCAATGAGAGAGATAAATAAATCCATTGACCAATTCGTATGGAAAAACAGAAAGCCTAAGATAGCTAGGAAATACTTAATACAAACTATAGAACAAGGAGGTCTAAAGCTTAGAAGTATGGAGGCATCTATTAAAGCAAATAGGCTAAAATGGGTAAAAGCCCTGATAGAGGGACAGGAAAAAAAATGGACGGCCTGCTTCCAAACCAAGTTGGAAGGAGAATTGATGGCAGAGCTTAAGAGAAGAACTAGTAAACCATTAAACATAGGCGTACCTTTTTATGATGAAATTCTAAGAGCCTGGTTTCAAGCCCATGGCCAGAGAAGCCCACAATCGGGTGAAGAAATTCTATTAGAAAATCTATGGAAAAATAACTTAATCAAAACAGGGCTAAGGCCCGGGATAATTAGAACCTTCCAGAGGAAAAACATACTCTTGGTCAAAGATATCGTTAAAGAAAAAAGATTATTAACGAAAAAAGAAATAGAAGAAATTTTAGAAATAAACCTATCCTTCCTAGAGGAGCTGCAAATAACGCAGGCGATCCCGAGAGAATGGAAGAAAATCCTAAGAAACGAAAATACCATTGTAAGAGGGAACCCCATATACATTATAATGGGAGATAAAAGAGTTAATATAAGAAACCCAGGGAAAACCTTTAAGTGGTATCAATTTGTATTGGACGAAGACAGAAAGAAGGAAAACAGAAATGAGGAGTGGAACAATTTATTAGAACTACAAAATAATCGTATAAGTCAAGATCGTTGGAAGCAGATTTATCTATCACCTTATAAAATATAGAAAATGTCAAGCTTCAATCCTTGCAATACAGAATAATAAATAGAATCATCACATGTAATAGTTACTTAAAAAATATAAAGATAAAAGAGTCCCCAGAATGTGATACATGCGGAGAGTATGATAGTATAACGCATTTTTTCTATGATTGTACAACTGTATACGACCTATGGCAAAGTATTACGATATGGTTGAACGCCTCAGGCGACAAACACATGAAGGGTGTAAATCTCTTATCAAGAGAAGAAGTCTTACTCGGTAGTAACCGGGGGGGAACCAAAAGAAACAAAGTGGATTTCATCACCTTAGTAGTAAAAAACTATATACATAGAATAAGACTTTTTGGAAAGGGAAAAATAGAATTTATAGACGCTTTAAGGGAAATCAGAAAGCACTTAACCCCTTCAACCCCAGCCTCCCCAGGGGAATTTGGGGGTCAATTTCCTACAATTAATATGCATATATCTGAATAAAAAATATAATTTTACACTTTCTTTCACCATAATATATATATATCACCTTGAAGCACTTTCCATAGAGATCCCGTATTTGAAATGGTTATGTACTAAAAATCGGTTACCATGGCAACGCATTGTTTTATTAAGATAATTAGTTTATTTTTAGTTTCATTCAAATATTCTTTAATATATGATTTAGGTATTGTTGGGTCTAGATTGGTTATGTCACTAGGAACATTTTGATACCAAACACATCAGGGGAATCCTAAAGGTTACCTTGGAAACATCATTCAATAATACCTACCTCTATAGGGTTTACCAGAATACCATTATAGAGAAGGTATGAAAATAGATACCCCTGTATTCAATTTGACGATTTTCCTACTTAATGGGGATTTTTCTATTGTTTCTGTTGCTCAAGTCAATCTAAATGATTCCCCTATTAAATTAAGTTAGTTTTTACAACATTTTATGAGTCTGTTACCATAGCAACCAAATGAAAACACATGAATTAGAAAATTAAAGAAATGTTCTATTTTTGGTCGCCATGGTAACGGAACTACTCCGATTTAAAAATAAATTATATTTCTGAATTCTCCTTTTCGAGACCTTTCTTCTGATACCACACTTGCCTATATCAGGAGATTTCTGAAAAATCATTATTTTTCTGGGAGAAATTAGCCTAGGGTATATATCCTAAGTCGTTTCCATGGTTACCATTGACAGACACCGAGAAAAATGGATTTGTACAACTAATTTTGATATGCCTGGCAAGAATTGAGAGTTTCAGCAAATTTGGGTGAATGTTTAAATGGAAATTATTCATTTCAATTTACAAATAATTTTGTGTGAAAATTGATGTATTTTGTCAAATTCTGTTTCCATGGAAACGGTTTTTCTAGTAGAGCTATATTTTTTCCTTAGAAATATCAAGGCATCAAAGACCTTCAAATCTTATGTTTTTGTGAAGACAAATTCCTCAAAATAGCTAAATACAAACAGGAAAAGTGACAAAAATAAGCCCTAAATTGTTACATTGTTTCCATGGTTACCATTCTATCCCCCTTGAGTTGCCATGGAAATAAATACTAGAGAATTAATTTCCATGATGTATGTGTTATAGTGATACTAAATACTCCATAATACATACTTACCCCAGATTACTATGACTATGTCAAGTTTGGTCAAATTTGCCCAAATGGGCAAAAAAGGGCAAGATTTGCCCACGTGGGGCTGGCAACAATTGTTGCCAGTGGGGGTGAAGGGGTTAAACGATAAGAGGCTGTACGCGTACAAAAAAGAGGAATATAAAACCAGATTCCAACAAAACCAGATTCCAATATGGGACTACCTAGGATAACTCAAGAAGTTAACACTGCCACTCCATTTCAGTTAAAATAAAATAATAAAAAAACAAAAAAACCACAACAAAAACAAAGCAAAACGAATAGATATTGTGTACTTGTCATGCTCAAAGAGGTCGCAGCGTATAAAGGCTGTTTGAGCCACATCTCATGAAATCGAAACATTTTCCCACTGTATACTCAAGGGATTTCATTGTCCATCTGTGGAAACATTATTATCTTATTTGGTTTATGTTACAACAGCCTCGAACTGGACGAGAGAGAAAATAGAGAAAACCTTTTGAAAAATGAAAAAAATGAAAAAAAAGAGTTCATGAAAAATTGAATCGTTAAAAAAACATGTCTTAGAATTGTATCGCCAAGAAGGCAGGCTATGATGAATAAAACATTGTCAAAAAAAAAAAAAAAAAAGTTATTGTGTAGGTTTTCCTGTGATCTATTGGACATTTTCATCCAGAATGAGAGTGACCAAAGATTATGTATATATACTTGTATGCACATATTCATTCATTCATAGGCCTACATATCCATATACTTCTTGCATGTTCTCCATTACGATTAGTTTTCAGTCCTGTGACTCCCTCCCCCCCCCATTTAATGAGCAAATATGATGATTTAATGAGCAAAAAGGACGAAATTATTTAAGATAAGTATTTAAAAGCATTTAAAAGCATTTTAAAAAAGTCTACGATGTCGGAAAAATTTTGCGGAGACAAAAATATTCTCCACATCTTTAGCGATAACTACCGATTTTTAATCACTATTTATCTCTATTTATCGCTATTCATCGTTAAGATCGCTATCGTTACTACCTATGAAACGGTCTAGCGATATTGAGTGATATTTAGCGATATATCGCTAAATATCACTATCGTTCATTATCGTTACTACCTATGAAACGGGCCCCAGGTGTAAAAGACACAGTTATGAAGCACTCAGTGAGGCACATTAATTGCTATTGCTATGTGAGGGAGAGGAGGGAGTTACTGCGTAAAAGTTATTCATTCATTCATTCATAATCATTATTCATACAAATAAACAGGACATTTAGGTAGAGGTTTAATTTATAAGTATTTTATTCTTTATAGGCCTTTAACAGTTTAATTTTAAAAAAAACGCTGTATTGAAAAAACGCTGTATTCACCATGAATGTTTTCATACGTTGCCTTATGAAATATCATAATATTTTTGAGACGATAAAAAATACTATAATTTACGAATTATATAAATTCCACTAGACTTAATTACTCTCAAAAATCATTTAGACATCACACTCCTCTGACTCAAATTAACACTAAGAAGGGTATAAAAACAGGTTAGAGGTAAGGGGCATCTATCTAAAGGTGGCAAAACTTCTATGCTGGACTCCCCACCAGCAGTCCCAAACCATTTTCACTACCATATACTTCTCTGTGTTGTTGTGCACATCCTCTCCCAAGAATTTACTGTAAGCATAACAAAATGTTATAGATTTAAGGACACATATTTTTGTAGGCATTAATTGCTTGAGCATTTTGTCTGGACAAACTACAAACTAGAGAACTTTCAACTGCCCTGATTCTAGCGAGTCCAATTGACAACCTAGTATACACTGCTAATATACTAGGTTGTCTGAGATGGCTAGGGTACACACAGACCGCACAGGCACCTGTGGAAGGTCTTCAGAGAATGAAGTATTCATTTCTGACCCACATTCATATGTAATTGAATTTACTATTAAGTGTCTTTATAGAAAATAACTGTAATATATAGCTGGGTCTACAAATAATGTGCTGTACTATATACCCCCTTCATTGATTAAATGTCTTATCGAAAATAACTAAAATATATAGCCTATAGGGACTACTCTACCCCTATATAAACGTTACGCCTGATCAAAAATAACCGAAATATATAGTTATGGTCTACTAATACTGTAGCCTATACTCCCTTCCTAAACGCCTTATTGAAAATAATTGAAGTATATAGGGTCTACTAATACTGTGGCCTATACCCCCCTTTATAGACGTCACAAGTACTTACCATTCATTGTGTCCGACTTGGACATTCTCATCTGGGTTTGAACTGACTGAGGAGTCATTTGATTCATCCTCATCTCCTGTGGTCTCTCTCATAGGTTCATATACCTATGACCAGGATGGCTTCCAGGTTCATTATTTTCATCTGATAGTGATAAAGACCCGCCACTACCGTACAGATCTTCGAAATCACTAGAAGAAACATCGCGAACCATGCTATCGCTTACCGACTCGGCCATTTTCTTTTCAGAATTTTTTGAACATGCCACCCTTCTGCATCCACCAGTGACATCACACCTGGCAGCGCCCCTAGTATGGGGTGTTTTGCGGCGGAACTAATTTCGCCCTTCTTTTAGCGTCTATAACTTCACAAATATTAAGTAATATGTCAATGCACCAAATGAAATTGACCCTGGGTGCTATGAACATTTGTTTCGAATGAAAATATAACAGGGTTTTGTTACACTTTAAGGCCCATTGCTATCATGATATTAGTTACCGACTGTACCTACAGGTGGCAGCACATAAGTATAGCATGTCCATAAATTTGTAACCAACTAAACAGCTTGATCAGAGCTTCTCAGAATAAACTAGTCATAATGACTAAGAGATCACTTCCTTTAACACCATCCTGGAGTCAACACATGTTTTACTTGATCTTATAATCTAGTCCTAATATATATTAATTAACCCACTCCCAACAATAACAATATTACAACATGGTGTCAGATGTGGGATTATATCAGGACAGGATATAACATAAGAAGAAACTACACAGGAAAATACACTTTGGAAGTCACTTAAAGTGGAGACAGAGGAAACATTCCAGTGCCACATGTTCTTAAGGAATCAAACAAATTAGAACAAAGCAAACTACAACAGAAGTGTGAATCCTGACAGGAAACTGGTTCAAAATCCGCAGCTAAGTGAAAAGAACTGACATTTTGATTGAAATTAACTTTCTTGTGAAATAACTTTTATTTGATTGATTCATATATCAATGAGTGGAATTCCTACCACATATTATGCCCATCCCAGACAAAGGATACAGAGCACATGGTGACAGTAGTATAAAGGGGAGAAAATTAAGTTCCCTATATCAAAGACATTTCATCAAGGACAAGGACAGTTTAATCTTGTGCAAATACATTTATAGCAATGTTTGTGTTTTAATATGCCAATTATCTTGTAATAATCACTAATAATTGTGTTTGGTGTTAATTGTTAAACAATTCTTGTTGTATGAATTCTTCATAAATGATATTCTGCATGAACTAGGTCATACAAATAACTACATTTTTGTGTACTCATATGAGAATCACATGTATTGCCTTTAGCAGATTATGGCCTTTTTCGAACCGGGCATACGTTTAGTTTGTGATCGTGTGCTATTCCGATATCGCCGTCCGCAGACCTACTTTAGTTACCATATTGCAAGTGGACGTGTCCCATTCCCCACTAATCACTGTCTATTTCTTTTTCCTCGCAGACCCCTCGACTTGCACCATTCCCCGCAATATTTTTTCGTGTAAGGGTCCCGTGCTTTCATATTTAGGGGATTCCCCAAAGCTGATATCACCCAGTCTACGGCCTATTCTGTAGGCCAGCCCCACGCGAACATGCCACATTGGGATAGTGGGGCTGGCCTACAGACTATCTACGGCTGGGTTGAGTGCCACGGAGCGAGAGAGAGGCTGTATTAGCGCTGGCTGACTGAATGTTTAACAGAAATCAATACTAAAACTAACCCTAAACCTAACCTTACATTGGTTGTTCTAAGTCCATAAATTGGTTGTCCTAAGTCCGTAAATTGGTTGTCCTAAGTCTGTAAAGGGAATCTCGTTGGTTTAAGGAAGGGAGAAGTGGATGAATCGAGATTCAAGTTGCAATGTCCCCCGCAATGTCCAAACAAAATGTTGATGTATAAAAGGGATAGAATGGAGGGAATTTGTTATGTGTATCAAATTTTGTACTAATGTTATAAAAGAAGGTAAGATATCAGTAAGATAGATGATGTATTTAAGGAAGGGATAAGTGGAGGAATCACGTGCTGCAATCTGGGAACTAAGCAAGCAAGCAAGCGCAAGCAACCTCGTAACTACGAGGCGTCACATGGGAGAAGTAAAGTCTACTGCCTTTTTTGTTCAATATGGAGAGTATCAGTGTTATTAGGGAAGTCCAGTCTACCCTTAACCCTGATATTTGTGGACAAAGAAATGTCAACAGATGAAATAAAAAGTTCACTCCCCTGACGAAGACCACCCTAGGTCGAAACGCGTTGGGACTTGCTCTGTAACATCATAAGCTAATAAACTGGAACTCACAGCACTTCACAGGAGTTGATCGTTTATTTGAAGACATCTACTACATTTATCTTTTCGATGAAATAAAAACTCTATTGAAGATTTTTTTGTACATTTTCTCTGCCGACTCTAAAAAGAATGCATAGGTGCTATCCGCATGTACAATAAAACGAGGTATTTGAATAAGTCTAACCAGTTGGTCATGCTAAGTCATGTCATAATTCAACAAGCTTCTATATATCTGTATAACAGATTGGCAGTGTAGATTGACAATATAACAAATAAAGCAGCCTTTCCTAACCATATATATCACAGTGTTTTAGATATGTTTTTATTTCAGGCCAGGTTTTTAATTTTATATGGGGCGGGAGCTTATTCCATAAAATGGGGCCTTGAGAATGGGGGAACATGACAATTTCTCAGAATTTGCTGTAATACATATCAGATTTGGGTCAATGGCCTGCCTCGTGTGACAAAACATAATCTGTAAAAATTCTGGGGTGCCTGCTCTATTTGTCATGAGGCCTAGGATGGCAATCTTACCCCTAACTTTCGGATCTTTAATCTAATTAGCTATTTAACTTTCTCTGATGTTAGTTGTAAAGGTCCTGTAAGATGTTAGTAGAGGTAATTTGATAATCTGGGCAACGTTGAAACGCTATCATATATTATATAAAATCATCTAACTGGTGTTAGTGTAAATCTCAATATTGTAGTACTTTTGTAATTGCATATCGCTGTTCAATGACATGAAACATACCACTTGTGTGGAATTGTTTATCGAAATAAAATGTTTAAAAAAAAATTGATTGGGAACAAATTGTCAGTAATTATACATTAGAATTTTGCAACCATCAAAATTGCTTGTGACATATTAGATATATTCTCATACCCAAATAAAAAATGCAAATAAAATAAATGCAAATAAAAAATGTTTTGAATTGAATTGAATTGAATACCCCAGCTTACCTGCATCGGCCCCCTTTTCACCTAAACAACCTTTAATTGGTGAGAAGGGGGAATTCTTTGATAGAACTATAGTATCATCAATTAAGGTAAGTAAATGAAATCTATATATGTGAGCATATAAGACAAATCTTTGTATACTCTTGACAGTATTTTGAACTGTAACAGTAATACAAACCACGCCAGTGCTTCTATGGCAGAAGTTGCAATATTCATGCCACGCTAATTTTTATGAAAATGTTTCTTTGAAAATATGGACTAATTGCATTGTCACTAACACATGACACATTTAGTAAGGTCAATGCCTTTGTGAGCCTTTGTGAGGCAAGAAAGGAATGAATTAGATCTGTAGTAGGTCCGCCCCTAATACATCTGAACATCAACGCTGCCGTCCAACTACAACTCCAACAAGGCTACGGCAGTGGTGGACGCTTCTGCTAGAGCCGGATACAACCATCAGTTCAGGCCAGTTCCATCAGGGGGTGACACCATGTCATTGTGCATATAGCACTTACAGACACCCTCTGACAGGCGGTAGGCGGAGTATACAAGTAGCTCTGCAAGGGGATCAGGTCTTTGCTTAACCCTACAGACTCGAGCTGCACCGCAGACCGAGATCTCTGTTGTTCAAATTAAGCACCCCGTCAAGTGACAATACCTTTGTAACTGTACAATTTGGGTAACAAAACCAGCTTAAACAAATACTTTTCGTTATTGTGATTCTTTCTCAGAATTTCCTACAAATGCCCACAAATCTGCGGTTCAGTACAGATCCACCAACCTTCCTTGTATTTGGTCAACTAGACCCACCTCCTAAAGCTTATATTCAGCTAACGACATTCATTTAAAGACAACGCTCCACATTGAGTATATTTATTCTTTATTCATTACAACAATCATTTCCAACATAGGAAAATCAAAAACCTTTTATAACACATCTAACAAAAAATTACGTTATATGAAAGTTGATTTACTGAATATGAGACTGCGTTGTATTACATACTTATAATGGGGCACGTGTAGCACCATATCTGTCAAATATTTATTTTGCCATACATGGAAAATCTTTCTCTGCGCTGTCTAACAAAAGAAACTATGTTCATGCAACCCACCAAACTCCTAGGAACCAAGTGTGTGCATAGAGCTATATGAAACCAAGAGTATGGCTAAGTTAATCTTGAACGACATACCACTGAGATAGTACACTGGGATTATACATCAAATACTTCAAAATAAGATTATGGAGGACCATCAGTAAACCATCATACATGATCTCTCTCTTCTTTGAAATCTTGTCAGGAAGTTTGCAAAATATCTAACAAGACAACAGAAAACTGCCATTTGTTAAGGTATCTTTTGACAACAGGAGGCTAGCACGGCTGAACATCTAAGCCTTTAATGCATTATTCTTAAAACATTCAGGAACATATAAAGGCTTAAGAATGCCTAGAGATTAAATGGACTCAGCAGAGCCTTAATGCCATAAACATGTTTCTAAATGTATTTTAACTCCTAAAGTTTACCTATACATTCTAGTCATTTTACCCGTTCAAAGTGTCCCTTAAATTAAAACATGATTTATCACATATAACTAATTTTAGAATAAATTTAATAGAAAAACTTCAATGAATGAAAGAAAGTATATTTCATCCAGTAAGACAAGGCAAAGCAGTGGTTACATAATGTGGTGTTTGGTTACTAGTTACCACTTCCTGTTTCCTGTAAGATCATTATCTTTAGATCTGTAAAGACTGATCTTTAGATCTAGGGCTGGTCCTGGCAAATCAGCACAGTAGTGCATTATCTGATGATCTCATTCTTTCAGTCAAAACCCCAGATATCCAATACCATGCTACCCACCCCTCCACACCAAGTAAACAAACCAACACCTAGCCATGTGCTACAGGATACTTCCAGTCTGCACCAAATTGTACTGGTGCCTACAAAACGCTCACCCTGCCTCTAGACGGAGGCTTCAAACATAATAACAATGAACAGAATATGTTGCTAGCCTCCTAATAATACTTGTATAACAAGTACAAAAATGTTGCCCATAAGTTGTTTAAACAATTGTATCGGAGGTTTAATCAATGTAAATAATTAATATACTATACTAAGATGTTTTTCATGGTTTAAAATAAATTACATTCGTACAGATACATTGGATGATAGGAGGTAGTTATCGGCATCACTGAAGTTTAAAAGCCTAGCCCAGGGGACCATACAGATACATTATGTGTGAGAAGAATTCAGGGTGTGAAAACTTACACGTTTGATTTGTCAGCATCGTCGAGAATGCTTCTAATTAATTGGTCCATGCAATAGCAAAACGAACACATAACACAGTATATAAGTTATTGGAGAGGGAGAGGGAGGGAACAGGGGATGTCTACCCGGTGATAAACGGGGGCAGCTAGTTGTTAAGCCAGTAAACGCCCAAAGCATTATTCTAAAATATATTTTCATACGTGACTGATCACGCTTCTCTTCCAATGTAAGCCTTTAGATCAGATATATTATTGTAACACCAATGAACAACTTGATAAGGAATTTTGTTCATGGACTTGTTAATTATATTTAAGAATATCATTTTATATGTACTATATATCCGAACGTCTTTAGGTATACATGTACAACAAACGTATTTCCCGTCAATCGGTACAAATGAAACATGTTCAAAGCAAGGTAATCACAATACATAGATTTTACATGACGTCACCCGGGTGGCTGGGGAATCCTACTGGCCGCCATCACAGGGGTCAGCGCTACCCTTGCGTCTATAGCGTGGTCATCAAAACAAAGCTGATAAACCTCACAATAGTGGATACTTGAGTAATACCACACTAAAGAAAGATAATCCAACCTTTCAAGAAGAGTTTGTTTAGGCACATTAAAACTGGTAAATGTTAAAACAGCCAGAAAACGGTAATTTCAAGTATTGCAGCGTCCATAGCTATCTAATGAGCCCCCAGCAATGGCAAGGCTGTGACGTCAGTGGAATCTATGTATAGATATCCACACCACATCAGTTACAAAGCTTCTTTGGAAAATAAACTCCACTGATGGGTACAATCAAAAACCTTTAATGTGTACAGTAAAGACGTATGCTAACAGATCCAAGGAATTATGTCCGCGGGATATTAAATGTCCTCATACCAAAGTGTTTTCCCAATTGTGAACCGACCATTATTTACAATGTTATAACCTATTCAAGTAAATATCACATTGTCATTTCTTATCTACCCTATCTACCTACCGTATTTCACCGATAGAACGCCCGGGCGTTTATTTTTTTCAGACCACTCTTCCCCCCGGCGTTATTTTGAGGCAGGCGTTTATACGGGGCAGGCGTTTATTGTTTTAGGTTAATGAATACCCATGCTGTAACAGTGAGATATCCCTTCTTAGCAGCTTATTAAGCTTAATAATATCCATTTATTAGGGTAAAAACAGGAAGAAATAGAATCTAATTATCGGGTCCCGGCGTTCATTCGGGGCCGGCGTTTATTTTTTTCATGACTTTAAATGACCCGGCGTTTTTTCGGGGCAGGCGTTTATTTGGGACCCGGCGTTCTATCAGTGAAATACGGTATATATATATCCATTTATTTAATGTGATGTACGAGAGAGAGAGAGAGAGAGAGAGAGAGAGAGAGAGAGAGAGAGAGAGAGAGAGAGTGTAAGTAAAAGAAGTCTGAGATTAAAGGCAGGTACACTCAAGGCATTCAACTACATATTGACCAGGATGGAGGAGTGGTGGTGGTGATAGTGGCGGTTGACTGGGCCAGGGTGCTGGGCTTAGCTTGGCCGACTGACATTGGGGGTGATGCAAAAAAAAGTTGTAAGTTCCGATGTCGTAACTTTATTTCCGACAAAAAGTTACGAATCCTACGACCAAGGGAACATTGCGACCACTGATGCTGCACACAAAATTACGACATGGTTGTAGGGTTCGTAATATTTAATAAGTCCATGAATGTCGGAGATGAATTGGTCATAGGATTCGTAATTTATGGTCGTTTTCACAAATTTTAGTGCGATTATTTTTGCAATAATATCAATTTTAGTAGTACAAACCTACACATGATGAGAAAATAATATAAATAAATAAATAAAATAATATTTTCTTCTTTCCACCATTTGGAAAAATCAATGAAATTAATTTTCTCAAAATCGTCATATGAATTAAGTCTAGGCCCAAACCCTCTGATTAGATAAGAATAGTATGTCAGTGATTGGACGCCTGTGCTAATCGGTTTCCTGGCCTGGAACTTGGTGTCCCAATGGGATTATAATGACATTTTGAGGTCCTTCGGAATTATAATGCACATTGTGGTTTGGAGCGAGAGGCTTTCCCTCAGGTTGAAGGGACTTTCTCATCTTTGAGCCTAGACTGAACTGAACATCCAAATTTTAACAAAAATTAGAATTTAATCTGCTAAATCCTTTCTTCCTAAATGCATATTTTGAAATAATTGTAAATCTTAATTAATATGTCAATGTATTAATCATTCCCCCTATGGGAATTCCAGTGTTTTTAGCCCCTAGCGGTAGAATTGACCATAGATATACATTATTTAATCTAATTAATGAATTTAATTAGATATATTTACTTATTAGATAATATCAGTAGACCTTTTTCTGAAATTCTCTTCCCTTAGATAAAACCTCTCTTATATGATCAATGCACTCCCAAACTCACTTGCGTTTACACAGGGGTATATAATTACCAGCGAAAATCCAATTTTAAAAAAATATTCATTACTCATTTCGACAATGGCCAAGCAGACCGTCCAAACGAAATACCAATTAATCAGCGAGAATTACATCAATTACAATTTTAATAACACCACATACAACAATTTTAGGATTTATGATCATGTCGTAAGTGCTTATGATGCCCACCCAGGGCATCATAAATTTTGTGGCACTTACGACTGAAAAAAAAGTTACGACATGAAGTTACAACATGATCGGATTTTTATTCACACGGATTTGACTTCTGACATTGTCATAAGGGTTACGACATTATCATAACTCTTACAACTTTTTTTTATGCACCTACCCATTTGGAGGGAGAAGAAATAAAGAATCTTGGAGGAAAGCTGAGATATACCGAAGTAGTGAGTTTCTATATGGACGCCGCCATATTGCGCGTGAAAACGATGCACAGTGGACTCTGGGGACAGTATTACCCTTTTAAACAATGGTTATGCATAGCTAAGGTGTCGGCGGACTTCAATTATCATGCTCTTATTGTTTTATACTGCTACGACCTATAGTTTTCGTCCTTCTTAGAGGTTTGGCAAGTATCATAGAACTCCAGCGGAGGCAAATGCTGGCTTAGAAAATTTTGCGGATTTGGCCTGTATATAACCCATATTTAACTCTATATTTCATTACGATTTTAATTTATATCTGACAACCAACTCAAAGATATTATAAACAATTTTTTTAATAGATTATAAATTGTTTCAACGTATACAACTATTTAAGCAAAAGATAAACAATATCAGTTGAGATGGGACAATTTGATTGATAAGAAGAACCAACCTAATGATCAGTCTTTTTCTCTTTAAATTTGGAAGAGTTTGGACGTTCTGCAGTCTGCTCATATACTTTCCTCTTTTTGGATACAGATTGTTCTGGATTTTCCTGACGTTTCTTTTGATTAATTTGTTCATCACGTTTTGTCTTTTTAGACTTGGGGGAGTCTGAGTGTGATTCAGCCTGCTCATAAGCTTTTGTCTTTTTAGCAATAGATTTAGCTGGATTTTCCTGATGTTTCTTTTGATTAATTTGTTCATCATGTTTTGTCTTTTTAGACTTGGAGGAGTCTGGGTGTGATTCAGCCTGCTCATAATCTTTCCACTTTTTAACAATAGATTTAGCTGGATTTTCCCGACAAGAATCTTGTTCCATTTTCTTTTCCCTTTGATCAGCTTCTTCATCTAGATAATCCCTGTAGGATGCATGGGCTCTCAGTAATTTTCTGCATATCAATGAATCTACTGGTTCCTTCCTGACATCCTCTCTATGAAAGACCTGGACAGAAATTGAGGCTTTTGTAGAGTTTTTACAAGATGCATGCTTACTTGTGAGGTAATATCATACAGTTTGGAGGGCTGAGAATGTTCTGGTACATTCTGTTTGTTGTGGACGACACCATCTCATTCATTTGACTAAATGACTGTTCTACACAAGGTGAAGTGAAGATACTCAAGCATGCTTTTACAATACGGGAGATACATGGATATTTCTTAGATTTGAATACTGGAGTCCACCATCTAATCTAATCTAATCGCATGCCTTCCTCCCAGACAGGTAATTCTGAGTCCATTTGTAACATTCGAATTTCCCTACCATAGTCATCTTCTTCAGTTGGATTGAGATGGCGGAAATGCTGCAACAGGAGTTGAAGCATTTCTAGATGAGTTGCAGTGTAGCCAAATGCTTTGGGGTCTAAGCTGGACATACATTTCACAACCTTATTTGCTTTCAGTTTTGTCTGCATGTACCCAGCAGTATCAATGTATGTTTTCTTCATAGTTGCAGGGAAATTCAAACGAAATTCATTATTGCGGTCTAGAGATGCCAACACATCTGAAGCTGGGATACCAATGTATAGGTTTTTGTCCTGCACCTGTAGTGATCTGTCTTTTACATCCAACTTTTCCGGGTGTCTGCAGTTGTTCACTTCCTCAGTCTTCAAGAAGCACTGGAGAAACCATTTAAGGATCTCCATTTGTTTGTCATACAAAATATGAATCAGGGGCTCGTTTTTCTGGAACAGCAGTACATACTGCTTGAACTTGATTAATGTTGATTTGTACATATTCAGAAGAACCAAGGTTTTCTTGAAGAACCAAGGTTTTAAATAACTTGGTCATAATTCTTTTTTTTCTCTCTAAGCCATCAGGTGTAATGTTCTTAAGCCTACACTCAGTATGGATGCTTTTGATGTACCTTTGATTTACCTCACTTTCAGGAAGATTCTCTTCATAGATGTTTGTCATTTTTCTGGCTGTATCCTCTTTCAGCCAAGCCCAGTAGAAAAGGGTTAATGCCGGCATCATTTCCAAAATGACCAAGGCAGTCATAGGCAGACAGCCAACGATGTGCAACTCTCTGCTTAGGCACATGGAAATTGATCTTTAAAAAGATACATATGACCTTCAGATATTCTTTCAGGTCAGGAGAATATTTCATATCCCAATAGATGTCATCCAATAACTTTTCAACATAGGTGTCAAAGTGCCCACAAGACCGTTTTACTATGTTGTGTATATCATGGCATGTATCTCCCCCTTTGTCTAGCAGGTTGGGATTCTCTATTCTGAGAAGAGTCTCAAAACCACTTTTGGACCCTCTCATGTATGCAGCTGAATCCGAAAGAGAAGAAATAATTTGTTTCAACGGAATTCCTTCCTTAGTGAAAGACTTGTGGACAGCCTCATAAACAGATTCAGCATTTACATAGACCATATCTATTGACTCATAATGCCTCACAACAACCCTCTCTTCTTTATCACTGTAGTACGAAACTAATATAGTAAAGATTCTGTTGTTAGCATTGTTGGTGCTCTCATCAACATTTATAGAAAATGGGTACTCTTTTAGATCATCAATAAGTTTCTGCTTTAAGGCAACAGCGAGGCCATCTGTTAGTTTATAAGTTCCACAAGATCGAGACATTTTGAGTGCATTTAGACCAACTGGATCTCTGGCCAACTCTTGGGCAAGTTCAATAATCTTGGGTATCAAAGACAAAGCTAAACAATGCTCAGCAATAAAAGCTAAAACTAATGCTTCAGCATAGGCTCTACAATCTAAATTAGAGACATTTGGTTCTGGTCGTCGGCTGGTGTCAGAGCTGACATTTGGTGCAACACCATAGGGTAAATTGTCATAATTATCTCCTGAATCTTGTCAAAAAATTGAGGGCAAAGTTTGGTTAGTAAGTTTGCACTTTCTCATCAAAGCATGTTTGTCTGTATTGGAATGGGATAACAGGCATCTCTTACCAGCAGATCCGTAATGTATGTGGTCATCACAGTGTAGACAGTAAGCCTGACCTTTCACCCTTGTTTTTCTAATATAGTCCGAAAGATAGTCTCCATGTCAGTCCTGTTCAGAAAGCCACTCAAATTTGAATATATTACGAACTTCTGAGTCAATTTTAAAGTGGCTATGGACACTGTTTGACTATATGTCATTTAGAAATATGTTTGTAGTTTTCGATTACCTGCACAAGTAAGAACATTTGTGTGGAATACCAACTCTATATATTCCTTAGATTAATTGATATTTGTTAACGAAGAATGTGGCAGAGATTCCATTGAGGAATTCAAATCTGAGAGAGAAGTAACTTGACCATAACATGCTGCCCTCAGTGCATGGTGAACTAGGAGCGAGGCAGGAGTTACAGTGACATATCTACCCTGTCCCATCCAGCTGGTATCACTTAACTCATTAAGATAAGAGGCGTCTGGGACTTTCCCCTCACCAACCGAATTGTGTCTGGCAGTTGGGTAGGGTGACTCCAGCACCCTACGAAATTGGAGTTTATAACTCTTAAATACACACAATATATGTAATTCCTACATTAATGCTCCAGGGTATACATTACAAATATACTAATCTAGAACATAGTTGAAATTCAGGCAAACTTTCCCCAAATCGGGAGCTCAGTGGCATGTGTCACTTTAAGTACATCAATCCTGTTGTCAATGTAAGTTGTCATAGCTGTTGATTCCCGCTTCAGAGCAGACTGAATAGTAGTAGGCACTTGTTGATGTGTGTGAGCAGAATGAAATAATGTGACTGAAGAATATATCAAAAGTTGCAAGTGTCACAAACCTATACTCTTGTAGAACTTCCCAGAACTCTAAACCAAGTAAAGCTGGTCGTTGATGGTGTTAAACACTCCAAACTTAGGATCCCCAAGCAAATTGTGTCTCAAAATGGCTACATGTGCTTGAAACCAGGACACAGTGAGCAGCCAATCAGAACGCTTCTGGCACCGATTTTTGACCAATGAGCGGCCAGTAAATATTCTGCCCATGTTTGTGACTTTCGTACGGCGGAAAAGCAGCGGAGAAAACTCTGACAGTGTGAACTGTGTACGTTTGGCTGGGGTCTGACACTGGGGGAGGAGGGGAGGAATAAGGAGGACTGCAAAACGGCGGAGGATGGGAGGAATCAGAAGGACTGCAAAACCAGACTAAAGATTTAGTTGATAAATGATAGTGAAAGTATTGATTTTCTTGGAAATTGGTAAAATCGGAAATCAGCTGAAAGTCTGACATTTAGCATCCCGGCATATGCATATGGTCAATTCTCATGAAACGGGCCCACAGGCATTCCCAAGGTTCCAAGGGTGATATATCGATAGGGGTTGATAGTGTATAAATAAAAGTTATATAAACAAATGCAGGACAGATAGGGCTTTCGGGGGAAGTATGGTTTTGTGTATCTAGAATAAATAATAAATATTTTATAGCCAATAAACAGGCTAATATCGCTCATTTTTCAAAGGAGATTTCTCCTAATTCAATTTTGTTTGGAGAATTTTGTGCGTTGCGTTCCAACGCCTTTTTCATGAGCTAATCTAGGTATGAAAAATAAATATTTAGTTATTAGCAATGTGCCCACATTCTTCCCCAAGGAACTATAAATAGTCCGGGAGCCAGAGGGTTGAACCCTGCATTGTCGGATAAAGTTTTTTTTTTTGCTGTTTCATGTAGCCTAGGGGTAGGTAATCACAAATCAGGGGGGTGACCGTTCCCACCTATTGAGCAATTTTAGATATTAGCCCTTTTATCCCGGTCATGCCAATACCCCAAATACAGGATTTTGTAGGATTCATAGCATTCATTTATTCTGATCTGAATAGTGCACTTTGTGACACCTTTTTGAAATTTGGTATGCTGTTAGAACAGGTCATAAGGTTTTTAAAAATCACTGGCTACAAGTTGGGGGAGACCCCTGGTGGCCGGTAGCTGCAAAATTCAAAATGGCTGCTACCAAACATCAAATGCACCATAGTTTGGCTTCTACTGGCTGGATTTTCAAGTGTGATACCACTTTTCAGATGTTTTTAAGTATGAGATGCTTGAAAACAAACTTTATGTCACCCTATTGGGGTAATCACGGATAGGCTGCAGATTATATTAGATACAGTTTTCGAAAGTTTATATGCCTGAATGATTTTGTTTATGTTATATAAGATAAAGTAAAACAAATATTTCATGTACTTTTTGAGTCTTTTCTTCATAAGTAACTCTCGAAGCCACACTCTCGCAATGCTATAACACTGATGTGTGTTGACTCACGTCCCCCAATGTCTGCGCACCATAGTTGGCTTTATCGCCGCCACCGCACACACAGGACAGCCCTATAGTCTTAAATACGGGTGGGTTGGTCTGTCCAGTGTAGTTATTTCGCCTCTTATTCAGACCAGAGTTATACATACTGGAATCGCCAAAATAGCGCAGGGTGGTCACGTGACCCGAGGCAGAGAGAAGCGCGACTAGATGCTCGGTTCCGGACTCTGTTGAGCTGTTAGAGCCTTCGTTTATGGTGCTCACTGGGCTCTAAGCCTGACGGGACCATAAACGAAGGCTCTAATGGCTTTAGTCCCCGTTGGTTGGGCTGTTACTATCACTTCAGTCTGTTAGTATCAGTTTCCCCCCAAAATAAAGTATAAATTATAACTTGTTGACATTAGTTAAACCCCTCAATCGTCCCTGCTTAACTCTTGTTTATAGCTCTCTGCATGGGTGTTCTGTGTTTTGTTCTCTACACACATATGCCACACGATGCCCACCGATTACATCAGATGGCGTGACTGCGGTGATGCATTAGGCCAGGTTTGTTTACCTAGTTCCACATCCCTTCTGGAATCGCCATTCATAGACTCACATGCACTAACTAATTTTTCATTGATTCATATAGATATAATAACAGCCTCAATGCTTAAGGCAAACATCCTTTAATATCATTGGCAGTTGCCTGGTTCCCGAGGGTGCAACAGAACAATCGTTAACTTGTGCGCCTGTGGTTCATGGGCTTACCGGAAGTTCTCTAGGCATAGAGGGCCAGACCAAACAGCTACATTCTGGCATAGAGTGGCCACTACCGGTCCCGCTGGCCACTCTGTGCGTCTATAACGGGCCAGCTCAGACCAACCAATGGGGACTAAATATGTATAACTCTGGTCAGATGCAGTGAGGGTTAGAGCGCGTATCCGCCCATTAATAGAACGTGGTAATCCTGGTCAGATTTGAAGTGAGTTTCTTTCTGAGTCCTTAAATGAAATGGTAATGACTACAAGTAGATAATTCTGGCAAGATGATAGGGCAGGTGCTTTAAGGGTTTGAACGCCAGGGGTTATTATAGATCGATAGAGTAAGGTATGGAATACTTATAAATGTCCAAATCCACTAGGTTCCACAACAATAATTATATATACAAAGAATAACAGTCAGTCTAGAAGACTTATTATATTGAACCTTAATCCACATCATCATAGTCACAGCGCGACTGTTTTCTCAAAGGACCCTCCCCTGTCTCATCCATGGCCACGGGAGATGTTAATACGTTGGCAGGTATAGTGATTTGAGTGGTTTCAATCAACTGGGGTCCTTGTGGTAAGTCCTCGGGACAGAGTCCGTTCTCTATTTCGGCAAGGCATTTATCAAAAGATTGAATAACTTGTCTAGCATTTTCACATGTAAGACACATCGGTGGCAACATTAACATGATATTTTTATCTGGTCCCTCGTTGGCTATTAATATCTTGTCCTCTTTCATCCTAAATAAAAAGATGAAAATAAATGTAATGGGTCACTGGGTTTCAAAAATCAGAACAGCGCAATCAATAGGAAAGTCTAGAATTAAATACTATAATCTTTCTAGTCAGTTAGCCAAGTTTCATGTTGAGATGAATAGATGTATGTATAACAGTTGAGATGTATAGATGTATGTATAACAATAAAAGTAGCGATTGAGAAGGAAGTTTATGTATGTATTTCTGGGAAAGACGTTGTAATAGAAATTGGTACATGAATTAGAAACAAGAATAGGACATACTTGTAAGCAAGCAGCTCGGCAGCTTCCTTGGCTGGTTTTCGACTCTCCTTATCAGTGACGATTTCGATAGCTATCACCATACCTCGACCCCTAAAACATAAGTTAAATCTAAATAAAACATATCCTTATAAAGTAAAGAACAGGCAACAGTGTAAGCAGTATACGGTGAAAGGGTTTGATAACTCTTATATCGGGTCGATTTGTTTAACTGTTGATAGTTATTAGGCCTAAATAAAGGGTTAAAACCAATTAATAATTTCATCTTATTTTGATTCATAGAAACTTAGCACCCCACACATCACAGGATACAATACCTTGACAAAACTGGACTTGTATGATGAAAGGGAGTTACAAAAACAACAAATTGACGAAAACTAAACAGTTTACCTGACTTGACCCATCATAGGATGTTTGCCTTGTATATTTCTAAAACCCTCAACAAGGTTCCTTCCCACACACTTGGCACTGCTCATTAATTGTTCATTCTTAATAACGTCTAGCACTGATAATCCTATGGCACACGACACTGGATTGCCACCGAACTAAGAAGAAATTAGGGTAATACAAATAGACAATTAGACGATTTCTGGAAACAATTATTGCTTTAGACTAGAGGCGTCACGGCAGCATTCTTCATAACTTTCTTTCACCTAGTTTCAGAACCTTTTTTTCTTGTATAACTCGAACGTAAACAGGAGACTGTCATCTGGCCATTAGCTGTGAAGTGCCACATGGAGACTTGAAACCATATTATACTTGCAAATCATTTAAAAGTCCTTGGCTACCAGAATCAAGGTTGTTTCAATACAAGAACAGTTAAATGAATAAAGGTTTAGTATGCCTTTTAGCGTCAATCGTCCTAATCCTTCACCTGAGCGGCAGCTCATGGAAAAGGGGGAGGGGCCGTCTAGGCGGGGATATGTTTAATATGTGGGAGGTGCATTGACTACGGGGTTAACTTATGTATATGACAGAGGGAATGGGGGCGTTGATGTGATTGTAACCGTGATTTTATATATATGTGAATATGTGATATATGTGAACAGCATTTAATAAAAGTAGTTTGGAGCAGACCGGCACCGCAACAACATCTCAGTGTTCCTTACTCGTAGTTTTTTTGTTGTTTTTTTTATTTAACATATTTATACAGCCATAAGTGATAAGGATATACAAGGCTCACGGGGGCTATTATTTAGTGAGATTTAGTAGTAGAGATATCAATAGTACCGGTAGAAGAGACCTAGACTCCAACCCTACATATCAGCCATTAGATATAAGATGATGTAAGTACCTGGAAAGACTAAGCATAAAGACTAAGCATAACATCTGGGGGTCGTTTCATAACTAGTAGTGATCCATAGCGATCTGTAACGATTAGCGATTTTAGCGGTATATCGCTGTGCCGTTGCATAAGTAACGATGATAGCAATTTATCGTTAGAGATCACTAAGGATCCGCTAAAAATAGTTGGGTTTTAAGATAAAATTTAGATTTGTAAACAAAAAATCTGGCCAGCAAAAATACAAAATTTAGAATTTCTTTGTCTTCTTCCACTCCTGCAAACCCAAACAAGTATTCATATTCATCAGCCCTGTCAATATTATTATCTACATTATCTTCCAACCATTTCTCAAGAGAAATCCAGAAAAGTTCAGTATAGTGAGAGTTGAAGAAGAAATGTAATATTTCATCAGCTTCATTACAAAAAGAGCATGTTTTTGTTTCCCTAGACTTCTTGTTAAGTAGATATACATTGGTTGGAATGATTCTGGACAAATTATAGACATGTATAAATGACTGATCGGACAATTGATACTTAATGGAATCGCCTCAATGGAAATAGTTTTAACGTGCGGCAAAAATCGCGCGCGGCAAAAAATCGCGTCAATGGAAATGCAGCTTTTACGGCGCATATAATTTGCAAAAATTCCGTTGCATTACACCTAACGTGTATAACACATTCATGTATACATTTCACTACTTTACTACCGGGAAATGGCTGCTCACTGATAGCGATCTATAACGATGTATAACAAATAAGCTCAACGAGTGATAACGAGCGATAGCGGGCCGTAGCGATTCATATTTTAGCGGAGCGGCTTATGCAACGGTGTAGCGATATATCGCTATTCCGTTTGCTATTTATTTTCCGCTAGTAACGATAATAGCGATTTATCGCTACTAGTTATGAAACGGCCCCCTGGTGGCCTATGTATAGCGATGCCTTGTGTTTGGCTATGGGCGCCGCCATATAGAGATAGAGAAGGGAGAGAGAGACAGAGAAAAAGAGACAGAAAGGCACTTTATGGTCTTACCCAGGACCATTAGAATCATGTTCAAGACAAAATGAATTTTTGGAATAATTTAAACCGGAAACAATGTAACCGTTTCAAAACTTATGAACACAATTTCTCCCAGAGAAAAACTTGATTAATTCTCAGCATTTTAATCAAGCAATGTTAAAATACTCCTATAATGTACTGACTAGATTTTGAATAAATAGATCAAGTGCGTAATACTGAAAGAATTGATTTTGAGAAATTAAATGAATTCGAAGGTCATTGATACCCTTAATGAAAGCAATCTCTCCTCAGAAACAAAAAGAAATATATCCATGATACTATAAAATTACTGACCAGAATCAACTTACAATAATTTGGAATATTTTTAACAGAAATAATAAAATTTGACCACACTACTGCATAATTTGTTGTCTCCCATAGCTCTACTATATAGAAGATGGTTTGTTGTATTTTCTAAACTAAATATTGGTTCTTTTGCTAAAAAAAACAGCTGGTAGGATGTAAATCGGTTCTGCCATTGAGGCCCCTACCTTCACAATATTTGAAATTTTGATGAAAAGTCACCGAGAAATGTCGACTATATTGCCGCAAGTGATCAGCTAACCATGTACTGCGCTATTTTCCATAGGTTTACTATAAAAGAGGTGTTGTTGTAATTCCTGAACTAAATTTTGGTTCTTTTGCTAAAAAAAACCCAGCTGATTCTGTCATTGAGCTATTAAGCCCCCTACCTTCCCAATACTTAATATATATATTCTATAATAGGCTTAATTTTGTTCGTTGACAGGGTTTGTGTTAGTAGCCGGGACCCGAGGAAAAATCCTCGCCTACTTTCCTCAGCTGCCCGGCTACTCTGTGACCATTTAAAAAAAATATAATGAGTCTATATAGCGTTTGGACCTCTCTGATCTTACATGTGTCCGTTCTGAAAACACTTGTAAGGTGAATCAGAGAGCTATTATACGCTCTGTGGGCAATCTAAAGGAACGATTCCTTCTGTTGTCCTCCCTCTGGTGCCACTCTCATTTCAAAATATGAGGAAAAGGTCTTTGTCCTCATTGAAATAAATATTGACCAACATAAACTGTTGCGTTTTATATACATATGGGTCAGGTCGCCCAGAAATGTACAATTTGTTCTAAATTCCACAATCCTGTCTTTGAGGTTATATTACAAAGACAATACTAAACTCTGGCTCTTAGACTCATGTTAAAGTATTGGTAGTACATTGTTGATATTTAAAGCCCTTTGTTTCAGGTGAATAACGTTTTCAAAATGTAATTTGAATATTGTGCATAAGAATCTCAAAACAATACTACACCAGACAAAGATATCAAGAATTACAGGCTGCAAGCATCTTAATTTATGTATATCTGAGGTTATCCTAAACATTTTTTCCTGGCCTTGTACCGATTTCATGTATATTTCCAGTTGTATATTACTCTAAAAGTTTCCTGAATTCAGGATATCATAGTGGCCCGTTCATAAGCCTGGGCTTGTATTTGTTTTGACCCCCCTCTAGCCCCGGCTTGCAAATGAGGCTTTTAATCGAGAATTAAATTTTGGAGGATTTTATTTTTTCATGACCCCAACACCCCCGGTCTGTATTAGAGATAGGATTTATAAACAGGCCACAAATGACATTTGTGATGTGTCCCAGGAAAATGAGTCAAAAAAAAGTTTTTTCGAGATATCATATTTAAAAAGATAAGATCAAGCAGACTCTAATGATAATAAACATTATGATAGCTAAAAATGTTTCTATATTTTAAGTTTGATATTTCTATTTTTGAAAAAAGTTTGCAATATCTCTGGGTTGACACTTGCCAGAAAGGTGGCTAAATATACTCTATAAAATTACCTTAGAAATGCAATGATATATTTATTAGACTATCTTGAAATTTAGTACATCTATGCATGCTACGAAAAAAAGCCTTAAGCACCCTAAAAATGAAAACATTCCTGCAAAGACATCTTTGAAAAAAACACTTTGAAAAATATCAATTTTGCGACTTATGGCTCATTTTCTGAAACACAATTTATTTCCCATTTCTCTGACCAGAAACAGTCCATATACTAACGTTTCAGAAACATTATATTTTTACTCATGTTTGCCCTTAAGTTTTAACAGGTGACAAATAGTTTGAAAAAGTGCAGATATACTATCATAATCATTTGGCACTTCCCTTTCAGGAAATCATGTATATTTTTCTGACAAATCTTACAGCAATAATCAGCTCAAAAGTAATTAAAATTGGCTTCAGACTTCAGCAATTTGCTTCTAATTTTTCTAAATTTCCTGGGGGAGGCCCCCAGACCCCCACCAGCAAGGGGGACACCCCCTCTTGCACTCTCCATCTTTTTAAATTCACCATTCTGACAGCAATTGTACATTTCTGGGCGACCTTACCTATATATACATGAAGTGGAAAATGTATAAAATGTTAACTCTGAAATCATTATGGAAATTATGATGATAATACACCAGAAGGCATCATTCTTCATGTAAAATTCAAAAATTTTCTGGGGGTGGCCTCCCATACCCCCCCAGCAGGAGGGGCCTCCCCTCCCGCACCCTCCCCCACGCTGTGCAAGGCACAGCGCTGTGAGGCCCAGAGGGCCTCAAAACAGAAATGGCCCCCCTACTACCATGCAAATCCCCCCTATTCCAAACCTTAACAAAAACCCTGGTTGACACTCATCGAAGGAGTGTCATAAAAGTGGCCCATTGCACCTCGATGCGACCCAAGTCTGTTTGAGAAGATGTGGCAGTAATAAGGGACGGAAGATGGATTAACCTTAAACCCTTAACATATCATCTACCGTCCCTAATAATATTAAATAGCGAGTAAAGAACAAGGAAACTGTCTTTCTCCTGATTTTAGAACGCCCAACTACAAAATATGTTTCGCATGTCTTTCACCTGATTTTAGAACAATTACCATATATTACAAAATATACATCAATTATACTAGCATTTTTCCCCTTTGCAACATTGTGTGACACCAAAACCCATTAAGGGGGTCTGAAAAGGGGGTTCTTTTTAAAATTTGCCCTCATTGGGTCTGTACCGAGCATTATAAAAGTGAAAAAATCTGCAATAGTCCACAGCATATCATCCACATTCTTGATAGCATGCTTTGGCTTTTACTTGGTTAGTTGCAGCGAGCAGGGGTGGTCAGAGAAAATTTCCCTCTATGCAACATCTTTTTGAAGACCAAAGTCAAAAGTAAGCCGAAAGCCTTTTACAGTTCTAATGTAGCATTCCATTGTCTCGGCGATTAATAGTGAGGATAATTGTCAAGGTATCCACTATTATTTGTTTCAAGATATTAGATAAAGATGACATATTGAATGGAAATAATAAAACAGTTCTATACTAACAGAACTTGAAAAGTCTCCGAATCGGTCTGCTATATCTTTAGTTGTAATGACGACAGCGAGCGGATGTCCATTACCAAGAGGTTTTCCACAAGTGATTATATCAGGTATAACATCTATAAAAAGAAAGAGAGTCTTAATAATTGGAATCGAATCAGTATCGCAAGGGCATGCGAAATTCAAGGACTTTTTCACAAATCCTCCCCAATTGGGAATTAAAGGCTCACTAAATGGATCCATGAGTACAACACTCAAGTCTCAATTCTTAAGATTTCATTTATGGCTGAATTGTAGTGACTCACAGGGGCCAACTGAGAAAGCTAAGGTAAAAAGGTATGTTAAACACAAGAGTGAGTGAGTGAGATTGGTTGCTTTACGCCCTTATCAACACTTTGAAGTGTTATATCAAGGGCGGGAGAGCTGAGAGGGAGGCAGTTTATGATCATACCCAGGAAATAGAGATAGAGAAGAAGGGAGAGAGACAGAGAAAAGAGACAGAAAGGCACTTTAAGGTCTTACCCAGGACACAAGAGGGCAGTATCCAAATCCAAGGGAGAAATCACCCACTGGGGGAAGGAGCTCCGTAAAGGCAGAGTTTTCGTTTATAGCGGTGTAGGTGATTGGATGTTTTTATCGAAATATTAATGACAGAACAAACCTTGACATTGGAAAGCCCAATAATGTTCTCCTACACGCCCCAGGCCTACTTGGACCTCGTCTGCAATACAAAGGCCGCCAGCGTCTCTGACAAATCTGTATTAAATTACAAACCACATGTAATCCCTGTTAGTCGAGGATTTAACAAGATATTGTACAATTATTCATTTCAGTTCATGGCCTTCGCTTGTGAAAATATGATGACACTAAAGAACTAATCCCATAAAGAGATGATGAATCATTTTATATGACAAATTTAAAATGCTACCACTATTAATTTGTACTGATTCTGTAAAAAAAAAACTCTGCCTGCTGACAGAAAACAAATTCTGCAAATTCATATAATAAAACATCGATAGTAATACGCCTATCTATTAAGATATTATTTGAATATACATCTAGACACATGAGGCATACCTGTATACACTTTTTAGGAAGTGAGCTGTGTGAGGGAAAAAACCGCTGGAGGTCATCAGCGGATCGCACATGAACGCACCGATCTACAAAACACCAGAATAGGCAAACGCCAAAGTGAATTAGTATAGTATCATGGCATGTTTGTAAGCTGAGGTATGGCGGTAATCGCGGGATTGACATCCAGATTGCGTCTAATAGAATATGCTTTTCAAAACAGTATAATTGCGTTACCAGTGCAGCAAAAGACCATTTAGTTTAAATTCCTTTGAGCCATTATAAACATATACACTCAGATTATTCAAAAGTTCCGCCAATTATCTATTTTGAAAAGGCTGTATCATACACGGTGACGCACTGGATAAGCAATAGGCAATTATAACTGTATTGTGGGGAAGTTCGTGAGTTGCTCCCAACAAGGTAGATTCAAACTGAAATATTGATACATATAGAAATCCTGAAGTAGTAGAAAAGTACGTATTATTAAAAATTGTCTCAAAATTATGCATTACTCACCCTCCGTCCACTACTTTGAGCACTTTTGATTATTTTATGAGCTTCATTAATATAGGTCTCTACCACGTGTGGTGTATCTTCACGGTAATTTCCACGATACACATTTGGACAAGGAATCTGGAAAATATGAAAACATGAAATGATTGCAAAAAAGTGTAAGCGGAAAATACCACATTGGAACAAATCACTACAAAAGTGTATGGTCGTATAAATTCGTTCTATAAATACCAGGACAGATTTTAAACTCGAACTTACAATATGTACGTGGTCTTTTCCTTTGGTATTTGAGTTCCATCGAAGGGGACTAATGTCTATCAAGTTACCCAGATTTCCGTGGAAAGCACTGAAGGAAGAACGCACTGAATTAATATCATTAACAGAAGCCCCCCGTGTATTACAGGTAGGAATTATAAAATGTAGTTTCACCCCCTCTGGATCTGCCTGTCCTCTGTCTCTCGATCTTTGTTCCTAACCTGACTGTCACATGTCTGTCCTCTATTTCTTCAGTGCTGGTCCCACTCTCCCTCAGCCTGTCCTCCATCTCTCTCTTTACTCACCTGTCTCTCCCTCTCTCCCACCTCTCTCTCCTGCATCTTTCTCCATCTCTCTCCCCCCCCCCCCTCCCCATCCCCCCGCCCCTTCCCCCTCCTCTCTCTCTCTCCCACTTACTCTCCTCTCCACACCTCTCTACACAGGGTGCTCTCAGGGCACAGATGAGTTCCAATATTATTCTTGTGCCTGCCGCAAATCGGTTTGTTGCAGAAACGAATTCAACTTCTTTTAAAAAGATATTTAGGAAAAGCCAATACCCAGGTAACCTCACTTGAGATCTATATGTAACCTTATATGTTGTCAAAGATATAACGTGTATATATTTATGTTCCGCTACCTGAATGTGGTTGCCGGGTTGTTGCCAGGGACGCTCCCGCCAACCCTTCATTCTCGCACCTGTGTTGAGTTGAATACACCTGTGTTTTTTTTCTTTTTGAGTAATAAACTTGGGGCAGTCACACAGACCGTCACTCCTCGTGCCACCCTGTGTGTTTGTTTATTGCTTCATAACTATACCCGATGTGCATGATTGTCATTCTGACCTAGTTTTGGCCTGGAACTTTTGACCTGATTCTGACCTGGTGCTTTACTAGTGAAAAACGTAAACGATTGTGAGGCTCAAACTTGATTTTACAATGCTCTATGGACCCGATTTATAAATGCGGTTCTAATGCTCTCAATAATGCACTATTGGCCAGGGTAATTAATGCTCTTCTGATGCTCTCAATAATGCACTATTGGCCAGGTTAAAAAAACGCAGTTATGATGCACTCAGTGAGGGGTTCTCAAATGCAATATTTCGGTAGGGCTGTTAAAGTAGGTAAAAAGGGTCTAAATTCTGTTATAAGAATTTAGGAAAGTAAAAGAGACGTTCCACATTATATCCAGTATTCTAACCAGAAATATTTCAGTTAAGAATTTTCTTGTTTGAACATGTTTGGGTCCTAGATTTCCCCAAAGTTTGGGTCATGCAGATCGTAGCATCGTATTTTGACACTGAAAACGTAGTTACTACGGGGAAATCGTAGAAGTTGGCAGCTCTGCAAAGGCTGGTTCGGGCAATTCTTTTCCTACTTGCTCTCAACTGAACCAAGCTATACAGGGATTTACTGGCATCACATATTACAATAGTAAGCAACATATAGATCGGGCATATAGAAGCTTCAAACACTCAACAGAGGTGTGATTGCAAAGCTGGTAAACTTTCTTGATGTAAACTCCTTCATAAAGACAGAAACATTGCATATTATTGTTTCAGGTGAAGTGGCTTCAGTACCTATGACCATTGATAAAGCTGAAGTTGTTGGGCAAAATCAATGCAGGGAAAAGCTGTGGTAGAATATTTCTACTAAGGGAAACAACAGGGTACAACACTTTAATCAAAAGCAGCTATGGCTATAAACAAAGAGG
Source organism: Sthenelais limicola (assembly GCA_942159475.1). Classification (NCBI taxonomy): domain Eukaryota; kingdom Metazoa; phylum Annelida; class Polychaeta; order Phyllodocida; family Sigalionidae; genus Sthenelais; species Sthenelais limicola. The sequence continues at coordinate 104,491,212 of OW804096.1, read as the reverse complement.
CTGTACACATTGACCTACAGATGATCTACCAGGGGTGCCACAGGCACGACCAAAGGTAACTGGTCAGTGGAAAATGACTCTAGTTGCTGCGAGAGAGAACTAAGATAGACAGGACTCAAGTATAGGTTTTGAGCTACCCTACAGCTCTCTCAAAACATCTGCAGTACAAGATGGCAGTCATAATTCTAACAGTCTTTTAAAGGGACTCTCGTCCCCAGCGGGTCGGGTGTATCAGTTGGCTTAGAGGTATATTATCTGTTGCAGTTTGAACTAATTACTCATGAGATGCATGAATTATATTATTTCTATGAGAAGGTGATTGACTTTTCTGACTTTTTGATTGACTATTTTGACTTTTGATTGACTATTTCGACTTTTGATTGACTATTTCGACTTTCTGACTGACTTTTCTGACATTTTTATTGACTATTCTGACTTTTTGATTAATTATTTTGACTTTTTGATTGACTTTTCTGACTTTTCTCTTGACTATTTTGACTTTCTGATTTACTTTTCTGACTTTTCGATTGAGTATTTTGACTTTCTGATTTACTTTTCTGACTTCCTGATTGACTTTTCTGACTTACGATTGACTATTCTAACTTAACAATTGTTTTTTCTGACTTTATGTTTGACTATTTTGACTTTCCGATTGACTATTTGACTTTCCGATTGACTTTTCTGATCTTATGATTGACTTTAATGTTGACTATTTTGACTTTTAGGAATAGTCAATCAAAAAGTCAATCATAAAGTCAGAGAAGTCAATTGAAAAGTCAAAATAGTCAACCATAAAGTCAGAAAAGTCAATTGAAAAGTCAAAATAGGGAATCAAAAAGTGAATTGTTAAGTCAGAAAAGTGAATCAAAAAGTCAGAAAAGTGAATCAAAAAGTCAGAAAAGTCAGAATGGTCAATCGAAAAGTCAAAATGGTCAATCAAAAAGTCAGAAAAGTCAATTGTCAAGTCGGAATTGTAAGTCAGAAAAGTCAATAATTAAGTGAGAATAGTCGATCGCAAAGTCAGAATAGTCAGAACAGTTGATCGTAAAGTCAGAAAACTTGATCGAAAAGTCAAAATAGTTGATCGAAAAGTCAAAATAGTCGATCGACTAGGTCTAGAATCATGAAATCATAATGCTTGAACTAGTTCCCGAATAATAATATATCCTTGCTGACCAAACAGCTTTCCAAACCTTATTTTCTTTCTTTGAGCAATATAAATGTGACAACATTAAAGTAAATACTATAATATTCTCATAAGCAGTACATGAGATCCAATATCGTATGGAAGCTATTTTAAACATCCCCCTCCACTGTGTCTGGAATCTGTGAATAATTTTGATGACCTACTGCTATTTACAGTTGATCAGGATTATTTTTAACAGAAATTCTACCAAACTTATGAACGAAATAGTAGATACAAGTAGATACCAGGGACCGTCCACAGCCACCGTCCGCTCTAGCCACCGTCGGACGGTGGCCAAGGGCGGACGGTCAGCGGTCGACGGTAGTACCAATTGGACGTGTAAGTGGATACGCTATTTTAGTCAGAAACCAACCTCGTTACATCCTATCATTTTTCTTCAAACACCAGTCAAACCCCCACATGACCCAGTTCATACCCGATCTCCACCACCACCACCACCACCACCATCTCACCACCACCACATGACCCAATAATGGCAACCACTGATATTTTAAAACCTCAATCCAACTCTCATTTCTCTCTGCTTGTTCAAAAGGACTGATTAGTAATTATGTAGACAGTGGAAGACCAGGAGACCAGGTTTACCTGAGCTGTCCTGACCTATATGGCTTATGCCAGACCAAATACCTGAATAAAATTTGTTCAAAAAAAAATGGGCTAAGTTTCTGGGATGGCCATCTTGGATATATGTCAGACAATGTTTAAAATGATTTTAAATGTCACCTCTGCGTTGAAGCATACCTGAGAACCTGATAATAGCCAACAAAATTGGTCCTGATACCATGTTTCTATCAAAAGTTTTGAGCTTTTCCAATATTGTCAGATTTACAATGGCGGCCATCTTGAATATGAGTTGTCAGGCAATGTCTAATGTGTTTTTAAATGTTATCACAGCATTGGGCATACCTGAAAACCCCATAATATACACCAAAATAAGTTGTATATGTTTTTATCAAAAGTTTTGAACTTTTCAAAATGTCAGACGTTCGGTGGAAGCCATCTTGGATATTGGTTATAAGGAAATGTCTAACATGATTTTAAATATCACCAGTGTGTTGGGCATACTTGAAAACCCCATTATAGACACCAAATTCATCCATTAGCTATGTTTTGATCAAAAGTTACATTGATTTTTAGCTGGGCACTTACCCCATGGCAGCCATTGTGGAAAATGGCTATTTTCCCCTATTTTCCAAGATAAATTTTATATACAGGGCCCTTGTGGGTAAGGATGGTGAAAACCGCATTTCTGTTCTAGTTGTATGGACCTTTTGGGTTTTTTGAGCTAGATTCCCTGGACTACAAAGGTAGAAAAATTAAAACATCGAACCTTGCAGTAATTACACAATATCACAGATTCTGAGTTGAAAAAAATGCGATATTGTAAGTTCATGATTATAAACACAAAATATTTTAAAATCTCTATCTCTGCTTAGAAACAAATTAAAAATAAAAATGAAACGTCTAATGCATGATAGGTTTACCATAATACTCGGCCCTAGGCTATACGCACAGCTGTCGAGATGTGTTGTATTCTCTGAACTAAATTTTGGTTCTTTTGCTAAAAAAACACCTGGTAGGATTTAAATTGATTCTGCCAATGAGCTATTCCCTACCTTCGCAATATTTGAATTTTTTTTTTATTAAATATCACTGAAAAATCTTTGACTGTCAGTGACTGTCATATTCCACCAGACAGGTTCAGTTACGCAAGGGTTTTTCCGTAGCCATGAGGTTCTCGATGTAGGATTCAAGCAAAGAAGAACAAATTATTTGCGAAAAGTATTTCAAAAGAGAAACAACCTTGACAATTACACTGTCTTTTTATGTGTTTTAATTGTTTGGTCGGGATGGGGGTGATTCAGCCACACCAGAATTCACGCCTCTTGGTACCAAGCCAACGCTTTTGACCACTCAGCCACCCCGAATACAATTGTTCTCCAAGTTCATAGCTGTAATAATCTTTCAAAGGTTTCCGATATACTTACTCGCTTACAACCACCACATCCTCATTCCCTGAGTACTCTTGGGCGAGACGTAAAGCCAGATCATTTGCTTCAGACCTGTCATAGAATGTTAAATCAGGAGACATTAAATTGAACCAGGAATATCGAAATCCAGACAACCTGACAAAAATACCTGTGGGTCTTACGAAAATTGAAAACCTATATCCCCCACCTCCATCACCCTCCCACTTACACATGGAAAGTAAAAATATTATTTTTCTCCCATGTTCTTCCCATTTGGAATACTCAAACAATCGTGATATTTCAATAATATGGGCAAAGATTTATCTTAAATATACATACACAATCCTCTAATATGCCTGATTAGGGGTATACGTATAGCTTGGTCATAGTGGATGAATAACTCGGAGGTAACCACTACCTAACAGACCAACTGATTATCATACTTGGCACTATGTTTATTAGATCTATAGAATTAGAAAGCGCTCATCAACTAAAAATAGTTCTATGAATTGCCTACCCCGAGTTGACAAAGTAGCACACACAGAGCCGCTCAGGTAAAGTCCCCACAAGGCGCTTGGCATACATTGCTTGCACATCACTGAGGAAGCCCGAGCTTGTCATGAGCTTGGCCATTTGTTCTTGTCCAGCAGCCACCACCTGCGGATGACAATGTCCGACTGCAATTTAATAAATCAAGTATGAGTCAAGTCATAAGATGAGGTGAAATGTAGTAGTTTAAGGATTGTACTAAGGGGGACTTCTAATATTAGAGGAATCCATGATATCACAAATAACACATTTTCCTGTTTGTAGCTGCCTCAGGGATAGCTCATTGATAATAAATTTCCCGAGGCAACGTTTCGGCAGTAACATTCACCGGACAAACATGTATAACTTGATTCAGTAAACAATTAACGAGTTTACAAACACCAAATAACGATATCAACAAAACATTTAATCATCTATAAATAAAAATGGAATTTAACCTGGAAGATTATTGGATTGAATAGGATTTCAGTCAATGTGAACTGTCTATCTGAGTAAGAAAACTATGTAAAAACGACAGGTATAAAACGTACCATGAGACACATTATTAATGCAATCTAAGTATTCAGCTCCGGCATCATCGTACATGTATTGTTTGCTAGCTCGGACCATCTTTATAGGTGCTGCAGCAAAGTGCAACTTGCATGATTTCCTGTGAAAGACACAAATAAAAATGTGAAAAAGTGGTAGGCCTACGTACAACTACAATAACTATAGAAAAACAAATGACGGCGAAATCCTTGTGCTAGCTAGGCCTTGGCAATAGTAGAGGGCAAGGGAACATTTCATATGGCAACAAAAAATACATATATGCACATTATCTGTAGGCGTCCAAATACTTTTACTGACCGACCAGATCTAATTTGCCCAAATTTTTATCCATGTGTCAGTTTATATATATAAGATTTTTTATTCTGATACACAATAATACAAACAGAAGTGGCTAACACCTTCTGCTGTCCAGGTCTTCCATGCGATCCAAAATGAATCCAAAATAAATGAATATTAAGGTACAAATAGAAGTTAAAAACAGGACCACAATGTCTGTAGGAGTGTTCTTTAGATTTATGTTGGTATTGAATCATGTAGAATAATGTTCTTTTGTAGATTTGTAGACTCCTGATTGCTTGTTTTTGATATTTTTCATATGTTTTGGCATTTATGGTAAGTTGAAACAGTACTTCCTGTTGCCATTTCAGTCCCCTTATGTTATGGCAGAAAAGTTCTTGTAGATCTTTTCTTTTGTACCAATTCTATTCAACATTCTTGAAGTGTTTAACATTGTTGAGTTGTCTAAATATAGTGATATAAAAGTATTCTTGATGTGGCTCAATAAAATAACACATGTCCCAAACTTGTTGGTGCTTGGTTTGGTAACTTTGTTAAAATAACATAAATTTTCTAAATTCAGCCCACCCTACAATTAAATTCACTGCCAACATTAACAAAGTCAATAGATTTTCTGGATGTCACTGTGTTCAGAGATACGAATAACATATTATCTTCAAAACTTTTCGTTAAACCAACCAAGTCAGGTCAATACCTACACGCCACATCCTATCACCCACGTCATCAAATCGCATTGATAGTAGTCAGGCAGGAATCCGCACAATCTGCACCCATCTAAAAGATTTCAAATCTAGCTGCAAACTACTCCTCGAGAACCTTACCCTAGGCTATGTGGACATCCCCACAAACTGGTAAAAACAGCCATCGAAAGAGCAAGAAACATCGACAAACTCTGCTCCCCCCTCCCCCCAAACAAGCGAAAAAGATAATCCCCTTCATCACCACTTACAATCCCCAGAACCTCAAATGCCAACAAGTCCTGAAAGATGCTACCAGCTTCTTGAGACAAACACCTGCAAACAAGAAATTCTTTGAATATCAAATGATTGTCAATGTAGCTTATCGCTGCTCAGCAAACCTCTTTGACTTATTGACCCACTCCAGTCATCTGCCCCCCCCCCCAACCCTCGATCAGGGTGCCGACCCTGTATGACTACCTCACTATGAACTCTTAAACATATTAATATTAATTCTAACTTATACAACACCTGTACAACTTTCCGATTTCACTTCTACACCCATCTACCCTCTGTACAACCCTAGCTACCCCTTATCCAATCAAATCACTTCACTAAAAAGTGTCAAATGTGTCCCCTGTGCCAAATGTGCCATTATGTGTTACTATGTGCTACACTCTCGATCACTATATATATCGCAACATTATTGTATCTTGTCATTCCCCTGAAGAAGGTCACCGCTAGACCGAAACGCGTAGGGATAAGCCCATGATCTTATCATCATCTAGCTACAGTCAACAACATATACAGAACCTACAGGAGTCCTTGTTTATACGGAGAACTATATAACTACATCTAACATCAATTTACCTTAAAGTGTAACAAAACCCTGTTATATTTTCATTCGAAACACATGTTAATAGCACCCAGGGTCAATTTCATTTGGTGCATTGACATATTACTTAATATTTGCGAAGTTATAGATGCTAAAAGACGGGCGAAATTAGTTCCGCCGCAAAACGCCCCATACTAGGGGCGCTGCCAGGTGTGACGTCACTGGTGGATACAGAAGGGTGGCACGTTCAAAACAAAGAAAATGGCAGACTCGGGAAGCGATAGCATGGTTAGCGATGTTTCTTCTAGTGATTTTGAAGATCTGTACGGTAGTGGCGGGTCTTTATCACTATCAGATGAAAATAATGAACCTGGAAGCCATCCTGGTTATAGGTATGAACCTATGAGAGAGACCACAGGAGATGAGGACGAATCATATGACTCCTCAGTCAGTTCAAACCCAGATGAGAATGTCCGAGTTGGACACAATGAATGGTAAGTACTTGTGACGTTTATATAAAGGGGGGGTATAGGCCACAGTATTAGTAGACCCTATATATTTCAATTATTTTTAATAAGACGTTTAGGAAGGGAGTATAGGCTACAGTATTAGTAGACCATATATATTTCAGTTATTTCGATCAGGCATAACGTTTATATAGGGGTAGTCCCTATAGGCTATATATTTTAGTTATTTTTGATAAGACATTTAATCAATGAAGGGGGTATATATAGTAGAGCACATTATTTGTAGACTCGGCTATATAGTACAGTTATTTTCTATAAAGACACGTAATAGTGAATTCGATTACATATGAATGTGGGTCAGAAATGAAGAGATAGCTAAGTTATTTGTCATCTTCCACAGGTGCCTGTGCGGTCTGTGTGTACCCATGCACACACAAGTGGAATCAAAATGCTGCCAGGAATGTCCAAAAACCAGGAAGAAAATAAAGGATTATGGAAAGCCTGAGTGTGTCACTTTAATTCCAAACTTTAATAGTGGGATATTAGACAGGTTGACTGGAGATTGCTGCATATCAATTTGACCAGGAGCGGGGGGACAGACAGTGGGCACACAATAGGGCAGTGGCAAATGGGAACAGAAAATCCAGGTATCTTGCATACAGGCAGTACACAAGGTGGATACATGGTTTTCTTGGGAAGGACATTCGAGTGCCTATACCATCATGTGTTGTTTCCTGCATTAGGACAAGGTATCCTCTCCAAGACAGAAATGAAGAACACACAGGCTTCAGGATATCCGATGTAGAATGATTGCATGCCACTGATGAATAATATTTATTTAATACATTTGTTAACGACCCCATATGCTATTATTTAAAAGGTAATACCTGTACCATGGTATAATTCAATGCGTAATACCAAATCTTTTAGAATACTATTGCATATCAAACATCTTTTAGAAGGTAAAATCTTATTAACATTGTTAGTCAATTTCCTCTTTTAACCCTCTAGAAGGTTATTTTCTAATCGAGCTAAATGACTTTCTACAGCCTCATTGTAGTCTGGTTTATCAGTGTCATTTGTCAGAGGAGGAGGTTAGGTGGCCCTCATCTCATCTGTCACTACACGTAGATCGGCGGGGCAGGAAGCATGGGCTTTAAAAAGCTCAAAAAGGATCTCAACAGCATAATCTGAAAAAAGGGAAGCATAATGTAGATAATTGAATGTAAGCATGGTCAACATATTTTATAAAGATATACATGTTTGTTCAAATCGAAATAGTTCTTTCCTAAACTGAAGTGGATGTAAGGTATTATTTAGCTATTAAAGGGAATTCTGATTATTGGATAACTGTTTACCATAGGTGGGTTTTGTTTTTAAGGGTCTTATGGTGTATTTGCCATCCTTTCGTCCCTTTGGTTTGATCATAGCATATCTTAACCATCCTCGTTTGGTGACAGCCTGCAGCCTGCTCGAGTTCTAATTATAGTGGAGAGCACTGGAGGAACAACCTTTAATCAAAGAAGTAGCTTGTATAAAAACAGAAATATCATTGGCGTTAGGACTACAGTAATTAAAGTTCCTTCTATTTACATAATATATCCTGTGTAATTCGACAGTTGTTTAAACTATTCATACACACCTAGCTTTCATTCCGATGTAAGAGAAGGCTCTTGATTTGGGGACAAAGTTATTGTCCAAGCTGTGCTTTGATTCCAAGGTTGATGTCTGGTATTTCGGGGACAGATGTCTAATGTCACATATGGTAATAAGATGCGGTAATTCATTCCAGAGTGAAGTTAATTTATAAATATATGATTTCTTAAAACTTTCATTTTTAGGTTGTGGGACCAGAAGTTTTTTCCCCTTGCTAAGTCCCCTTAAAACAACCTTTCTTTCATCCAAATTTTTTGGAACTAGGCCAATTCCAAAGTGTGACAGTCCCTTCTTGTAGACAGGGATGGGATTTTCACTTCTCTTTGAATGGCTTTTAGAGCTGGTGAATTTCGGCAATTTAAGTGCAATTTTTATGGCAGAATTTTGGAGCGACTGCAGTCTGTCAAGGTATCTCTGCGGGGCCGCTTGGTAAAAAATATCACCATAGTCCATGTGAGGAAGTATTGTGACTTTGAAAATTAATAATAGAGTATTTCTGTCACAGATGCCATATAGTTTAGATAGAGGTTTGACCTTGTTCCTAATTACATTAATTTTCCTGTCAAGAAAAGCTTTAAAATTAAGTTGTTCATCAATTTCAACTCCCAGGAATTTGTAGTACTTGACCTTTTTAATATTCTGTTTACAGATAGTAAGTTCATCAACCATTTTATGTTTATCATGTCTTAAGCTAATCGTTAACGATTTACATTTTTTTATGTTCAGAGATATTTTGTTATGTGCACACCAATTTGCAACTCTGTTTAGGTCCTCTTGGAGGCCTTTCGTACAAACTGAATTCTTTTCTCTTGACCCGAAAATTACTGTATCATCGGCAAAGTGTTGAATATTACTATTTTTAATTACTTTATGTAGATCATTGATGTATAAAATGAACATTAATGGCCCCAAAGAAGTTCCCTGGGGCACTCCACAAATAACCTGTTGTACTGAGGAGAGATGTCCATTAACAACCACTTTTTGCGTTCTGTTATTTAAGTAATCGTGGAACCATTTTAGAGTCGTTTTGAATGCCAAAATTCTTTAATTTTCGTAGTAATATATCATGATTAACCATATCAAAAGCTTTTTTGAAGTCTAAAAATACCATGTCAGTTAGTTTCTTATTATTTATATTATTATATGTGTATGTAAAAAGATTATCTAGTGCATCGTTTATGGATTTCCCTCCTCTAAAACCAAACTGTACATCACACAATAAGATCTCTTTTTCTAAGTAAGCCGTTAGTTGCATTTGGACGCAACTTTCAAGTACCTTAGCCGGGAGATTCACACAGGAGATCGGCCTATAGTTACCAGCAATGTTTTTCTTTCCCTCTTTAAAAAGGGGTGTTACAATTGCAGTCTTGAATGCTAAGGGCACTTTCGCTAAGATGGTTCATGTATATGTATAATGTACTAAAATTGATGACGGTGGATTGAATATATCCATGCATATCTGAGGTTATACTAATGAGCATATTTAACTATGAGAGATGAAGGGAAGATGGGATGTCTCTTTATTTGTATAATCAAACCAGTATATTTTTCACATCTTTCATGATTCCACACGCTTCGAGCGGGCCCTGGCTGGCCTGACAAGGGATATACGGTAGAAATTGATTTGCGCATGCGCGTCAAAATTTGCTCTTCCGGTTGGTTAGTTCATGAGTTCCCTATAGAGGGCGTTGATGGCTAACGACTACTTTATACAGAATTATGATTTCGATTCAGCCAAAAATGTCCGATTTACCAGTAGTTATGCCACATTTATGCTATTTTCATGTTACACAATAGGTATTTATGTATGTTATATTTGAATACATGTAATATTTTAAGTTTAAATATCATTTATCCGAGAAAAGTAGAGACACCATTTCTTTGATTGGATCAGCATAGGTGACTATATAAGAACCTCAGGCATATAGATGTATTGGGTTGGTAGCAGTGGTGGGCTCTCCCAAGCACCACCACTCGGGATGACGCGGGTCACCACGGGCATCCTGAGAGCGAGAGGGAGAGGAAAAGGGAGAGGGAGAGGAGGAGAGTAGGAGGAGGAGAGGAGGAGAGGAGGAGGAGGAGCGGGTGAGGCGCCAGTCTGGAAATCGGGAATTTGAGCACGTAAATTGGAAGGTGAGGAGGGCTGGAGGAGGAGGCAGGGCAGGCCGGCAAGTGGCACAATTGCCGGGACAAGGTCCGAGGGGCAAAGTAATTATAGTAGTTAGCTCGTTCAAACGAGCTAACAATAATAGGCCTAAGCAAACAAAGCCCCAAACTGCTCTGCCAGAAAATCTACCGTTTCTTGATCGATTGACATCAGTATATCATATCTTTTTATTTTTTCTCCAGATTTAATGACCAAAAATGATAAAAATATCAATAAGAAGTATGATCCAACATATTAAACCATTTAAAAACCATCTAGCGAAAAATGAAAAATATAGCGGAGCCCAAAATAATCTCCGCTATTTTTAGTGGACCCATAGTGATCTGAAGCGATATATCACTATTATCGTTACTTATGCAACAGCATAGCGATATATCGCTAATTGTTATGGATCGCCACCAATCATTACTGGTTATGAAACGACCCCCAGGCCAGCGGGATTTGTCACTAAATATCAAATGATTCAATATGCTTCAAATGTTCATAATGAGGCATTCCTTTGTGATATGATGTTTTTATCGATATATTGGGACTCACTTATGTTTTCTATTCATTGTGTAATTTAATTTTATGATTAATTAATAATTACCTAATTATTATGAATTTATCATTCTATCATTTTGATCAGCCTAGAAAATCTATTAATTAATAGAGAATGGGGACGTTATTATCTGTTCAAAAGTTGATGTTAATATCTTAAATAGTTCCAGAGTTAGGACCAAATAAATGTGTCCATGCATGGAATTGGTGTGACACAAGTGTAGTAGTTTTACTATACTCCACTATGTGGCCGTCCATAAAGGACTGGTACACCTTGGGGATCTACGCAAAGAAGCCAGAAACCAAGAAGGCTGGTCTCAGAAAATGCCTTGCCGCTAGTGACTCGAAGGTCCGCCAGCTCGGAAGAGGAAAACTTTCGCCTCAGATCCATGCTGGATCGGGAGACCAGCTCTCCTTCTGAGTCCAGGGATGGGAAACAGACCATTGACCCTCCCGCTGTCATACCTGCATCTACACCAGCAGCTCTACCAGTTATGCCTCCAGCAATGGCCCCACTTCCGTTAGATCCCATGCAGTTGCCTCAACTAATGATGCTTAGCAACCTGCTAAGGACCCTGCAGCAGGCTCCAGCGGCGGCTCAAGTGATTCCTCCAGCCAGCACTCCCGGTAGAGACACTCAAAACCCAAGCCTCTATGAAATTCCCCTGTGGTTATTTAGCCCTACTGCACTGGTAAATCCGCAGGGAACTACGGATGCGCCCGCTACCAGAGACAACACAGATGCCCCTACCAAGTAGTTCCTCAGCCAAACAAAAAACTGTGAGAGACATTTTTGTGTTGTGTTTTTTCCCATTCCATGTCACTCTATGTGACCAGACGTTTCCCTGCTTCTGAGAAGAATTAATTTGTTATATTTTTCATCATATTATGTGCCGTTCCTGCCTTAATCCATTTATGTTTCCCTATGTAGCTAGGACACAAATGCTCCTGTTTTGTATCTTTTATATTTTTGCAACTGTACTTGACTTATGTCATTCTTTATGGTTTATGGATAATTTTACTCTGAGATGTAGCGACCTGGTTATTGTTAAATATATAGTGAGGACACACTATGCTCCTTTATGTCATCGATAAGCCTTTTACTTAACGGTATATGTCCAGGTTCGCAATGTGAATTCACTTTTACTTTTCCATTTAAACCTATTGTACTTGGAACTTGTATTATCTTCTATATAATATACGATTTTTTCATTGGGTTGTAAAGATCTAAAATTAAGGGGTGCGGGGGGGGGGGGGGGGGAGGGGCGGGTATTGTAGTAGTTTTACTATACTCCACTATGTGGCCGTCCATAAAGGACTGGTACACCTTTATATCAACAGAGGTGCCCTACACTTAGGCTTGTGTATTTACACCATGTCAATCTCTAAATACTCTGTTTCCCCTTATCTTATTATCTCAACCCTTTCCTATTACCCTTATAGAGTTGTCAGTCTGTTTTATTTGCTTTATTCATTCTTATACCTTGTGTCTCATGATATATACCTTGGTTATGTTCGTTGCTATGTTCAACTAACTAACTAAGATTTGTGTCTGTGCTGTCATGGCGCACGGACGTAGTTTGATACTCGAGCGAATATACGGCTGACATACAGCTCTATTGACGCATATATTCTTCACCCCTCATCTCACCCTCATATATATCACAACATGGAGTATCACCGACCTACATTTACTAAGGTGTTGGACAGTATATAGTGTTTATTGGAAGATATACGAACGAAAGATATGTATCTCAAGTACCGATGAGCGATATTCTGAGTGAGTTCACATGTGCCTTGGCTATATGTATACCTACTAGCCAGACAAAGGATCTATTATTAGACTGTGGTGGACCGTGTATATGTATTGGACTCTGTGTAGGTATTGGACACCTGATTATTGTACAAAAACTTGTGTTAAGGCATTTGCCTATATACCAAAATGGAGGAGAAAGTTAACGCGCTTACTAGATCGGTTAGACCACTGGAAAATGCAGTTGGTCATTTGCAGTCAGGCATGGTAAAATTAGCTGAGAGAGTTAAAACTCTAGAAATGGAGGTATACCAACTGAATACGGTTACTGAGAACCTGGAGGACTATTGTCTGGACTTAGACAAAAATCAAAGGCGTAAGCATATTATTCTATCTGGGCTGAGTGAAAGTAATGAAGAATCTAAACCAAAATCACGAGAAACACTACGTAGAGTCAGTGAACTGTGTGGTAACATCGATGAAACATTCAGGGCGGCCGACCTTGAATACGCAGCAAGGATTGGTACTAAGGGTGCTAGGAAAAACGCATCGAGGAATATAATTCTCAAATTCAAAGACGAGGAGACCCGTAATCGGATCCTCAGAGAGAAAAAAACCCTTAAACTTTGAGAAGTGCTTCTTTAATCCGGATTTACCAGAAAAAATAGCGCGTAGACAATCAGACATGCGACAAATTGTGGCACATGCCAAGCAGTCTGAATCGAACCTCAAGCCCAAACTGGTCAAAGGCAGGATAAGAATAGACAACAAGCAGTATGGACACAAAGAGTTGAACCTACTACCAGAGGGTCTAAAAATAGCCCAAGTCAAGACCAAGCGAATTCATGGAGCCACTGGATATCAAGGCGAACATTCGTATCTTTCGAATTTTAGCCCCACTATCTTCCAATATGAGGGCCAAATGTTTAGCACGGCAGAACACGCCTACCAGAACCAGCGGGCTGTTATGACAAAAAACATGGTTGTGGCAAAATCAATTACATCTACTACTTGCCCCAGAGAAGCCAAACGGATGGGAGAAAGATGCGGGGATCATGAGATATGGAACAAGCAAAAATTGCGTATCATGAAAGAGATTCTACTAGTGAAATTTGAAAAAGTAGAGTAGAGCAAGCGCTTTTGGCAACAGGCAATGACATGCTTGCCGAATGCACGCATGACAAATGGTGGGGAGTCGGATTACCACTCTCTGACAAAGATCTTAGTGATGAAAAAATACACTGGCCTGGCAAAAACCACCATGGCCAGATACTTATAGAAGTGAGGGAGGTTGTCAGGAGAAACGATCAATACGAGCGGATGACCCAGCTTCAGTCAGTCTTTAATGAAGGATTTGAAATTAAAGAGTCAGATTTCGTGAGACCTGATCCCCTAGCACCAATACCGCTAGAGGAAGATGATTCAGATGATTCAGATTCAGATGAAGAGTCAAGCGACGAAGAGAAACAAGAGCAGAAGGAGAGGGATGAGAGGGAAATGGCGGAAATTTTCCCTCCTGAAATCTATCCGGCTGAAAATAATGTACCATTAGCACCCCCAGCTGGCACCCCTCACCCAACTGAAGTTATAACTGAAGATGGAAATACTGATAACCAAAGACCACCCGATACCCCCACCCAGGCAGGTGCCGAATACCAAAATCCCACAGTCGCAAATACGCCAGATCAAGACCAATCAACGTGACAGATCAAACAAATGATCAGAACAAGGACCACGCCCACGCAGAAACACGTGGAACGAGTAAACAAAACAAAGCCGGTGACGTCACCCCTCGCGGCAGGCATGGTAAAGCGAATACAGCTAACTCGGAGCGCCCAGCTACTCGAAGCGGAAGTACCGGTCTGTCCCAACTTCCGCCCACCACAACCTGAACACACGAGGCAGACTTGGATCTTTTCAACAGATAGCGAACGTAAAAATGGCCTTCTACGAGGACTATGATGCTGTTACATCAATAATACTTGCAGACTCACGAGGAGCAACACTGGCTCCATATCTAGACCACGAAGAGATGCGTGTACAGTATTTTCCAGGCAAGGGAGTCGTGAGTATCTACGAACTTGGTAAGCCCGCACTTGATCAGTATAGGCCGCAGCACATGTTTCTGTTCGGCGGCATATGCGACTTTACATACAAGCACCAGGGCCGAGTAGCGGTGCGCTATGATGACCACCAAGCACTTGAGAATTATGTTATCGGTCGCATTGAGATGGTTCTAGAGATGATGACAACTGAATATCCCCACATCACTCCGATACTGTGTGGCGTATGCGGTATGTCACTCGCTAAATATAATGGTGAATTTTGTCGCTCTCCTGACCAATCTACGCTCAACAAAGCCATTGTCGACGTAAATTACTACATAAAAGGCCACAACTTGGACAACGGCATAACCCACCCCTACCTTACAAGTAAAGTCCACCGAGTTACCTATGGAGTTACCTGCTTCAGCTACAGGGCGCTCTATGATGGTGTCCACGCGATGCCGCACGTAGTAGAGGACTGGGCCAAGCAATTTATCAAATGCCATGAAGCCAATAAATGGTAACTTCCAAGAATTACTGCTGGCAAGTGCCACTGAAAGGTTGATTGATACGTAATAATAAGTAACAATGCAAGGCTTGATGGATCTATATGTGTGACCAATGTTATGTTCTGTTCTGGTCCTAATATAATAATATCGAGAGTCCTGTCATGTAAACCTTATAACAGTCAAGCTCTGTTGGCTATATTTGCAGGAAGTGATAATACTGGGTTAATGCGATTAATCTTACTCTGTGCTATAACGACAAGGCTTGATGTATCTATATGTGTGACCAATGTTGTGTTCTGTTCTGGTCCTAATATAAAAATATTGAGAGCCCTGCCATGTAAACCTTATATCAGTCAAGCTCTGTTGGCTCTACTGCAGGAAAGTGATAGCACTGTGTTGGTGCGACTAATCTCACCTTGTACTATAACGACAAGATTAATGATTATGTATTTAAAGTACAACACTGATATAGTTGGTAACATGATACCCGCGTTGCGGGGACATTTCTTTGATTGGGAAGGGTGGAAGACGGAATTCCATTAAACCTCTCGAAATCTGTCACCTCCTCATGAAAACAACAGCTGGGATAGGATGGAGGAACTCAGATTTGGGGGACAGCTCCCCTTGTCTTATCATCATGAATGACATTACAGGCCTAATGGCGATCATCCAGAACACTGTAATGGCTGTAATGGCGTTCATGTATAACAGTATGTATCAGGATGGCGGGCCTCATTACCTAAAGGAGTGGTCCTAGCTGGTCCTCCCTCCCCTCACCTCCACCCGTGTCCAGTTAAGAACTATAGCTCTGTATTGGAAATAACCAATACCAGATTCTATATGCTCCGTCTAAGTATAAATGGTAGTTATATACTGTATAAGCTGCATATAATACTTCTAGATTATATGTGCCATGTGATTTACCAGGTGCCTAATACTCCGATACTCAATTGGATTCTGATCTCAACCCGAGTGTTTAACATAATTTATTGTTACAAATGTTGTGAGTACTGGCAGGTGCCAAACGCTCGACACTGTAATATATTGATGTTGCAAAAAATGCAGGTTATTTATCCAAGAAAAGGAAATGAATGAAAACACCATATGTAAATCGATAAATAATATAAATCAACTTACTGATACCAAAGGGAAAAAATTCTTCTATCTAAATATCAGATCTCTACTAAATAAATGGGAAGAATTATCTAGAGACATGGATAAAATTAAATTTGATGTATTTATGCTTGGAGAAACCTGGTTAAACACCAAAACGATGGATGAAAATATCTCACTTACTGGGTATACCCTAGAAAGACAAGATAGAGGTAGAGGTATGGGAGGAGGACTTTGTGCTTATATAAAGAACTCGGTAGTTTATACAACAGACCCTCTGCTAAACTGCTGTAACGAAAACTTAGAGTTGCAAACGATTATTATTAAAAATGAAAATACTAAAAATATGGTACTTTTTAATACATACAGGCCGCCCTCTGGCCAGATTGGTGCATTTTGTGAAAATCTGTCGAAGATTATTACTGATACTAAAGCAAAATTTACCGGCGCAGAATTAGTGGTAATAGGGGATATCAATATAGATACCACCCCTAACCAAGGTAACTCCAAATACATGGAAGAGCTACAAAAAGTTCTCGATGAATTCTACTTACAGATGTTAATTACTGAACCAACTCGGTTGGGATTGAATGGTAAAACAACCATCCTGGACCATATTATGTCTAATGTTAAATATACTAGTGAGACGGGTGTGATTACATATAACCTGAGTGATCATAACATTGTGTACTTTATAAAAAAGAAACAAAGATCACGCTATGAGAAATGTAACTTTACAGCTAGATCGTATCGGAGATTAACTCAAGATAATATAAATGATGCCGTACAGAATGTGACTGACTGGCATAAATTATATAGAATTAATGATGTGAACAATGCCTGGTCATTTATTTACAAAAGGTTATTAAAAATATTAAACGACTTATGTCCTAAAAAAAGGTATAGGTCCAAAAAAGTGAAACCAGATTGGTATACAAACGATCTGTTAAATCTGGCATACAATAGAGACTACTTTTTTAGTAAATATAGGAAAACCAAGAAAGAAGAATTTAGACTGAGAGCCGTTGAGTTTAGAAACAGAGCTAACGAGGAGGTAAGAAAAGCAAAAAGTAGATATATAAGGGAACTTCTGGAAAGGAACAAACATGATTATAAAAAATTCTGGCAGATCCTTAATGCATACCTACCGTTTAAAGGAACACACAAGAATATTGATAGAATAATAGATCCGAGTAATGACCAAATGGCATATGCCAAAAAAGTACCAGAAATCATTAATGAATACTTTGCCAGTATTGGAAGTAAAATAGCTAAAGCTCTACCCGAAACTGGTAAGGACTTAACTAGATTGTATACATTACCATACTCTGAGCAATATAAACCGATGGAAGGTATCCAATACATACCGTTTGATCGTGAAATATTTCAAGAAATAACTAAAAACTTACACCCAAGTAAATCATCTGGATGTAATCAAATTCCAATGCGTGCTTATATCTTATTCTTTGGCTCAGTCTGTGACCAGATGATATATGTTTTGAATATGTCGGTTGACCGAGGCATAGTGCCTGACATATGGAAAAAGGCAACAGTCGTACCGATCCCGAAAAAGGGAAACGTAATACACGCCAATAATTTAAGACCAATCTCTCTTACGCATGTAGCTAGCAAGGTACTGGAAACCCACCTGAATAATCAAATACAAGCACTTATAGAATACTACCATATAATTAACAAACATCAAGGAGGGTTCAGGAAAAACTCGTCCACAGTTGAAACAGTTGGCTTATTATTATACAAATTATCGACTAATATTAATAACAAACAAGATTCAACTATGATTTTCTACGACTATCAAAAAGCGTTTGATTCTGTGAGTCATCGTTTATTATTAAATAAAATACAGGCGTACTGCTTCCCTAAATGGTTGCACAAGTGGTTAACAAGTTATCTTAATGCGAGATATCAGAGAGTAAGAACGGGAAATAATATGTCGGGATATCTGCCAGTAGAATATGGAGTCCCTCAGGGGTCAGTCTTGGGACCTACCCTCTTTAATCTGTTTGTTAATGACATTTGTAATAATGATATCTATGGAGATGTTCTTCTTTTTGCTGACGATATTGTTTTAATTAATTCAAATAAATCAAGGGATATATTACTGGCACAGTGCCAAAGTGATAATGACCAGATTACAAACTGGAGCAAGGTAAACAAATTATCGATTAGTCTTCCTAAGACCAAATCGATGTTTATACCCTACTTACAAAGAAATGTGGTTACCATACCGGATAAGGCTATTATGATACAAGACTGGCCTATAGACTGGGTACAAGCGTATACATATCTAGGTGTGCTTATAGATAGCCGACTAAGATTTGATATGATGGCAAATAATATAATAAATAAAGCAAATGTAAGGTTGTATAATATCTATATAAATAGACACGCACTGGACTGTAGGACAAGGCTAATGCTGGTTAAGTCTATGGTTTTAAGCCATCTTGATTATGCGAACATATGTTATTTAAACTGTAATAAATCAACACTGCAACGCCTACAGATATTACAGAACAAGGCTTTAAAATTCGCTATGAAAAGACCAAGGTATTATAATACAAACGCCATACATGCTGAGAGTAAGACAATGCTTGTTAAAGAAAGGTTATTTTTCAATGCTGTTAAATTTATGCAGAAGCAATACCACCATTGCAGGGTTGATTGGATAATACATGACGACATTGCGGTAAATTACGCACTAAGGGAAAATAGAAATTTTAATTTTAAACTAAATCGTCCCTTGGAAAACAGATTCCAAAAGTCTCTAGCGTACACTGGCATACAGATGTGGAACGAACTGGGTTATAACTATAAAGCTATCGAGGATAAATTAGTGTTTAAAACTACAATTAAGAACGCGCTATTAGGGGGACAGATCCCCATTGAACGCTACTTTATGTGATTGCAGGTGCCTGAACTAAGGTATCCGGTTAGGTACACTTGAGTATGACGTATCTATATAGGTCCATATATGGAAAATCTAATAACTGCCAATACTATTTACTGTTTACACTTTACATTTTATATCTCATGAGAAATGATTGATTCAAACATCGATGTACTCCATGTATAATATTTTTATCGTTACCATCTTTTATATAATATTTTAAATTTCATCTTCATCACATCTCATTAATTCATACTTGTTACATGTTACGTAATTAAGTTGTTTCGTTCATGACATGACTTCACAGATATATGACTCAACCGTAAGTCCACCCTCAGGGCCTGGCGGGAGATAGGGGTTACCCTAGCCATGTTTTTTTTTCTATGACTCTTGGCACATGCCTAAGTTGTTATACCTGAATAAAGAAATGTCAAAAAAAAAAAAAAAAACTACCCTTGTGTAGCTATGTTGGATCTACACTACCCTGTCCGGATAGACCGAGCGGGCACCCTTACACGGACTGAGAGAATAAACAGACATTCAGGGAATTGGCCTTGTTAACTTGTTTATTTGTGTTGAGACTGCGAATCACTACACAAGGTCAATTATGTGATTTACAGTAATTTACACAACTTGCCATACCATAGGCCCTACCTATAATTTTACTAGGATAATTCTGGAAAGAAATAAGCTTGTTCGATGCAATGGAGCTCGTTTACTTAATTTCAAGCTGGTTAATTTGCTTTAGTCAATTCTGAGATAATTTGAGTCAAAAATCGCTTAAAATTAGATTTAGATTTATTGGGCTTTCCGTATGGATTTTTTCCCAGGACATTTTTGTTGTTATACCTCATTGTGTCATAATATATTTATGTACCTAAAATTTTAATTATTAATGGCCATATGCCTATATCTTTACCGTAGCTCCTACCTGTATTGAGCCTACCTCTCTACTGATTAATGCTTACCTGTCATTGGTTGGGTCGCACCTCCAATGAGGTGGAGAGACTTACCAGGTAGGTAAGCCTCACTCCTATATAACCTGGGTTTGACCCACTAATTAGCCAGTTACCTGCCTTATTACACCAAGGTTATACCATCACATTATATACATGTACCAGGAATAAATACTTCTTTAAAGGCCGGACACAAGAAGGGTCTCTAGACCGACCGGTCGATCGTTAACTTCCAACTCCTCCCTCCACCCCATATATGGCAGGGGTGAACTTTGACCTGATGCACATACCAGTGCAACTCTTATCTTTGTTGTGACATGCAGGAGCGCGGCAGTGGTATGGGCCCTCAGTGCCACTAAGAAGGGTGGGGCAGGTTGGGGCAACACATGGAGGCCCATGTGTGTGGGGTATGTGTATGTACACACGCTGGATGGTTGCTATGGATACCTACCTGTCAATCATTCCCTGGGTAACGGTTCTTATATTTACAAATATTTCATGAAGAAACTGAATTTGCTCTTTTCTATGCATGTGACAAGATAACACATCTAAGAAAATATGACCAGTATACATTCATGTATGTGTTCAGCAATTTTGTATGAAAGTGTTTCATTATAGTTCATTTTATCTGGAAAAATATTATCCCAGGTTGGTTATGATTCAACAGTTTGAATGTACAGGGAGGACTGCTGGGAAGGGCCATGGGCCCTTTATATATGCTGTGCCCGGCCTTTAAACTTCATTACTTCGTCATCCTTTATGTTACATCCATTATAACATATTGGTTGAGTGTAATTTAAATTAATATTTCATTGTCAGAGCAATGTATAGTAATTGGGGGATAATATGTTATACCTCATTGTGTCATAATATATTTATGTATCTAAAATTTTAATTATTAATGGCCATATGCCTATACCTTTAACGTAGCTCCTACCTGTACGGAGCCTACCTCTCTACTGATTAATGCTTACCGTACCTGTCATTGGTTGGGTCGCACCTCCAATGAGGTGGAGAGGCTTACCAGGGGCCCGTTTCATAACTAGTAACGGAAATCCGCTATCCGCTATTAACGGATATTTTTTTAACGGGGAAATAGCGGATATCCGTTATTGCGTTGCATAATCCAATCCGCCCAATGTCCCGTAAAAAAGCTCCGCTATTGCCCGTTCCGTTCCGCTATCCTCCGCTCGTAGGATCCACTATTCCCGTTGTTAACGGACACTAGAAGTATTGCAATTACCAATTCCATTCCGTTACGTTACGTTATCCCCCGCTATAGATTCCGTTATTCCCGTTGTTAACGGACCTCTCAACCAAGCCGAAAACTAAAACTTCTGTAACTCTTATCCTATTCATGGTATAATGATGTGTTACATATCAAACGAAAGAAAATTATATCGCCTACAAATAATTTTATATACACGAAGCTGTAGGATTAGTATTTTGGCCGGTACTCTGTGAAATATGAAATTGAAATATATAATATATATCTAATATGTAGAGAAGAAACGTTAAGCATTGGATGGATATTAATATATCATAATAGGCCTATGACAAGATTAGGCTACCCTGAATATGACAAGAATACACTGGTCGAAAATTGTTTTTTAAAAGAATGCTCACATAAAAACATATACTAATTAGCAATGAACAACTATAGAAAGGATAAAAAGTGTTTATTTGGTATTTATTTCATGTAAAATTAGGAAAAAAAAGTTGCGGAGGCCCTTTTGAATTCCGCAAAAAATGCGGAGACTTAGCGGAAAAATAGCGTAAATCTGTTCCGCTATTACTTATGAAACGTAATAGCGGAAATCCGCTAAATCCGCTATTTTTCTACTCTGCTCCGCTCCGCTATTAGTTATGAAACGGCCCACAGGTAGGTAAGCCTCCCTCCTATATAACCTGGGTTTGACCCACTAATTAGCCAGTTACCTGCCTTATTACACCAAGGTTATACCATCCCATTATATACCTGTACCAGGAATAAATACTTCTTTAAACTTTGTTACTTCGTCATCCTTTATAGGGCTCTTGAGGGGTTAATTCGACAAATCGACAAGGCCTATTCTTAGGATCGACAATCGACATGGGCATCAAGTGACAAACGACAAAAGCACTTTCTTAGCCTGACAAATCGACAAAGACCTTATTAGTCCTTACCGACAAAAAACGGGCCATTTTACGGAAATTAAGTGACAAACGACAAAAGAATTGTCTTAGTGACAAGTGACAATTGTTGTTTCTTGGTAGCGACAAGAAAAATTAGACACCCCCCTCAGGAGCCCTCTTTATGTTACATCCATTATAACAATGTTCTTGAATACATAGCCTACATTACAAGTTTTATATCTCGTGGATTTACTCTCATAATTACCCATTATCAGATAGTACAGGATTGAACGGTCTCTGTTGAGTATTTATTTAATTATTCATTTCGTTAAATCTCCCAAGTGATATTGATTTAATCAACGATGAAAATGGTGTAAAAAAAAAAGGCAAATTTTTAATTTTGAAAAAATCATAGAAAAGAAAATAATCAACCAATTTTAAAAAGAAAAGAACCAATCTTCATCATTCGTTAAGGGCTAGTCTACATCATGGTAATAATGCATTTCACTTAGTTCCAATCTTTAAAAGTCTCCGGGATACCTAATACTATAGGGTCAGTATAAAGTCTGACTGGGCAGATCTGCACGATAGTATAGCCTAGGCTAACACAGGCTGAGACTGTGAGACATGACATTGTGTTAACCTAAAATTTTAAAAGAACAAACTTACACTGGCCACCACTGATTGTCTTCTAAAAAGTTCCCTGTCGATGTGACGGTGTTACTGTTAGATGTTTGGAAATTTCTCCACATTGTATCCAATATCGGGATGACACATGAGAAAAGCACATATGTAGATAGTTCAACTTGCGATGCAAGCCCGCCCTTGTATAACCATAATATTAGCCGACCTTGAACTTGCTTGATTTGGAACGGGGCCAAGTTTGAATCGAAAGTATCCCGTTGTCTGATCGATGTTTGGGAGTGCAAGCAACCCGCGTCAGTGAGTTTTGGACAAATGCACTGTTCTTTCATCACTCCAAATCTCTTGAAGAGATCATACATCATAAGGTCCTACGGGTATTGCTATATTCAGGCGCATTTTCAGATTTTACACCACAAAACTGCTGCATTTTACCCCCGGATTTTACCCTAGGGACAGACTGCATCAGAACATCTAAAATGAAGTCTAAAAGTCAAATATGAACTATCTTACCCAACATATGCCTTCCTCATTAATAAAGTTTCCTCATAAGACCACCTGTCAAGCATTCTGGGTGGGCCTCTTGAGTCTTCTTCCCAACTGTCCATCAACATCAAAGATCAAAGATCAAAGGTACGGCTACTAGCATATATGATCATGTAGGTTATGACATCTATGACTATGTTTATGTCACAACGAAGTGGAGGACAGATTCTGGAATTACACAAGTTTTCTATCAGGTAATGACTGAGAGAAATTCCACGATCGAATTAGTCCACCATACGGGACTAATATCATAGGCCTACCAGCTGAAAGAATCTCTTGTTTACCATCATTATCACGTAGGCAGGCCTATATCGGACGATTCATGCACCCCCTGGTGACAAATAAGAGAAAAACAATACCGACTGTATAATGGCGTAAACTCGAAAATGGTCCACAACCCGTACTATGGATTGTGGTGTTTGTCCAAAAGCGAGTTTAATTCTCACGGCGCCTAACATGGATGTCCATGGGTTTATTAAACACAGTTCTTTGTGGAAATTGAAAGGAGAGACTGGTGTGGGCTTCCACAAGTACCGGTACGGGCAGAAATATAAGAAATGATTAACTATTCACTAACGTTAGATCATAGATGGCGCCAGGAAAATATATCCTACCCTGTCAATTATAGATACTTATTATGCAACAAGAGCCTTCGGCTGAGGCCCCTCCATCAGAAAAACAGATCACATTAAAAAAAGGATCCGAAGAAGAGAGATAAATTAAAGGATTGAATTAATTAAAAGCCCCAATTTATCACATGTTGGAACTGAGAGCTTAGTTTTTTTTACTTTCAGCTTTTCAGCCAGGAGGTGGTAGTCAGTCAAACCTGCCTCTACTCAATGATCATGTGTCCAGAGGGTATGATGGCACCAGGTGGGCGCTGGGGGCGCAAAGTCTTGGGTTATTTACGTTCATAAATAAATAAATAAATAATGATTGTTTTTGTCGATTAACACTATCAACACCCCACCTGCTTCCCTCCCCCCTATGGCGTCTCCCGACGCATCCAAAATCATTCATTTTTTTAGCTTTAATCCATGTGGACGCATCGCCGATGCCTTCCACTCCAGAGTCAGAGGCCAGCAGAGGTATATTTTGGCTGGTGCTGCTGGTGGCGCTACCTCGTGGGAGGGTGAGAAACCATTCCTGGCACTTGCTGTTAGTTTACCACATTGCCACAAGGTGTAAGGACCACAACAATGTCTGATTTCGACGTCCTCATGCAGATAAAGGGTGAATGTGATAGGTCTGTTATGCACTAATTATACCAGTAAGAGCTAAAAAATCTTGGTCCAATCTCTCCCTAAGGCTCTAACTTAGGCAGTCATGTAACTTGTTGGTATTGGACAATGAGAAATAGAGTGGGTTGCCCGATCATGGAGGAAGTTGTACAGTACAAATGTATTCGCCGATGGCGGAATGTGGCAATGCTTCTTGCTTGGGTTTTATGCAAGCATAATTAATTAATTATGCCATTGTCGCCGATTGGTCTAGTACGGCCGTCACCATACTATCTTTTTAAGAGTTAGACTTGCGCTAACTATATAGTGGCGGCTGGAGACTTGTAAAAATGAATAATGATAATCCTCAACAATCTAGGCCCTACCACGACCAACCTCAATATAATTAAACAGTTGGTTTATGATAATCATTCCTTTTGATTTTTCGTTTTGCTGAAATCGAGCCCCCAAGCCTTTTTCTACAGCATAATAGGGATATATGCCAATCTCAAACCCCCTTTATTTACCATCATATTCCCATGCAGATATCTTGGACTGGACCCCACCCAGAAAAAAAGATCGCAGAAATAGGTTTGCGAGAGAAACCCTGCCCAGAAAAAATGATTCTCTGAAAACATTGCTGAATTTCAAAAACATCGCGCCCAGAAAAATGCTCGCAAACTTTGCGAGGAATTTTCAAGGCTGTTTCCCTTGCAAAACTGCGAGTAGAATCATTCCCATCACACATTCTAAAATAGACATAAAGTACCGTACTTATCACAGAATTTTCCAGTTCAATCTCTGAGGGCATGCAGTTTTTAGTAATCCTGAGAAGTAAAGGAGCTCTAATCACTGATTACTTATTGTAAATCGAGGAAAGTCATAATTTTGTGTTTAGCCTGCGGGCGTTGTAACGTCTTTGAGTGATGACGTGCGGTCATGTTTTACTATTTCCGTCATCGTCATGGTGAAATCAGAGGGTTATTGCAGTGTGATGGTCAGACCATCACATTTCATGGTATTGGCAACATATCGATACGTTGCCTAGGGTCTACATAGCCGTAGGTATTGGCAACCTTCTTCTGATGTATGACAGAGTGAGAGTTGACCCCACTGGAGCGGGAAAAAGTGCGCAGGACGTTGCAGTCGTCAACGTCACAACGTCACTCGCAGCGCAATGAAACATCGCCGCAACATCGTGAATTTAAGTTCGTAGGAAATGGGAAATGCAGTACATTGCGACTAACAAAGATCTCTTTTAAATGTAAGAAAAATTTGTCCTGTGTTTTTGTCTTATATAGTTGCTACTAACCAAAAAAGCACCGCTGTCTCCCAGCATACCTCTCTCAAACGGCGTGCGCATAAAAACGGCTATAATCGGAAGTAGAGTGGAGAAAGCGTAGCCTCCTTTAAAGAGTAAGGTAAACACCCCCGTACAGCAGAGTAGAGGTTTCCTACTTAGCCCCCACCCCCACCCCCACAACCCTACCAACAAAAACCTACCGTACCGAAAAAAAAGATTAACGCCTAATTTTACCCCTAAAAGCATTTAAAACATTTCTTTGTTTTTAACAACTACTGACATTGACATGTTACTGGAAGGTGGTGTCCTGAATTTAAAAAAATTACCAACCCCCAGCCCTACCCACTATGTGTGTGTGTGTGTGTGTTGGGGGTGGGGGGTTGGATGGGGGCTATTAAAGAGCAGACCTGTCATTCCGACTTGGCATAGGTATTCGTCCTCCTCACCCCCCCCCCCCCCCCCCGTTTCCCGTTTCTTAAAACCATCGGTTCTGGTGGGAAAATTCATTCGAAATAATGCAAAACGCCTCAAATTCAATCAAGAATCTTATATCTATGGTAAAACTCTTCAATTCTTTGAGACGGCAAGCGAGTTCCGCTAGCGGTAGCGTTGCAACTGGTACTATAACATTAATTCTTGATTTTACAACTCTTTATACTGTCTATCCAGAGGCGTCGCTGGCAATTTCCAAGTGGGGGGGACATATTTTGGTATCTTGGACCTTTTTCCCATATTCATGTATGAAGTGTACAACAACATGAATCAATTTCTAAGTCTAAAAATTAGTTCAAAGATGCCATTATGTTATGTAAAAAATGGATGAATTACAATAGTATCAGTTCATTTTCTTTGATTAATCTTTTCAAGACATTCAAGTATACTGTTACAAATCATGGAATGGAATTTACCTTTTTATGATTATATTACTTTACAAGCAAAAAAAGGAGGCAGGGGGTCACCAGCTTTTTTTTTAAAAAAAACATCATTGGCTGAATTTTCATTCTGATGAGCAAAAAACAGGAGTATTGATAATTTTGTAAGTAATATATTCCAAAATATATTAATACCCTCTTCTTTCACGCATGAGGGCAAACTGATAGCTATGATGGCTTTCTTTTGAAGAATTTTCAACAGAAATAGGGGATTCATTCATCTGAAATCTTGGGAAAATTGTCCTTACAAACTTCATTAGTAAACATTGGCGGTCCCTAAGATGAAAAAGAAAATATGTTGAGAAGTATTTTTTTTTGCTTTTTGTTGTCACCCAATCATCATTTCAAGACAAAGTTTGAAACAAATATTGTGAACTCCAACTGTTCATGCATGAAGACATTTTGATATAAACCACACATATTTAAATGTTAGAAATCCATTTAAAACAATAATGAAATGTAATTTGACGGAACAAGCAGGGACCTTGCACATGGAAATTATCACTTTTCTATAAAATTGACCAAAAAATGATTTCTCCCATAATGGAATAGTACATGTAGTACCGTATTTCACCGATAGAACGCCGGGTCCCAAATAAACGCCTGCCCCGAAAAAACGCCGGGTTATTTAATGTCATGAAATAAACGCCGGCCCCGAATGAACGCCGGGTCCCAATAATTAAATTCCATTTCCTCCTGTTTTTACCCTAATAAATGGAGATTAAGCTTAATAAGCTGCTAAAAAGGGACATTTCACTGGTATAGCATGAGTATGCATTAACCTAAAACAATAAACGCCTGCCCCGTATAAACGCCTGCCTCAAAAAAGCGCCGGGGGTAAGAGTGGTCTGAAAAAAATAAACGCCCGGGCATTTTATCGGTGAAATACGGTATGTGTCTAAGGATCAATAATCTATTTAACACAACAACGCAACATACTTTGATATAGTACAATAACACTTACTTTTGTACCTTTGAAAAGGGACTTGGATATGAGAATTATAATCTATTGGCAATATGGATAAAAATTAAATGTCCTCTGTGAGTCAAATCTATTATTGTACATCTTTTGTTGTTTCTTATGTATGGGGTTAATCAATTGGGTCCTAAGTTTTGGGTTATATGAGCCGTTTTTTAAAGAGGTTCAGATTTTTCTATTAGATTATAGTTATGGTCAATCCTCAGGAAATGGGGTCACTTGGGGCTATTTGGGGGTAAAATTTTAATTTCATTGAAACTACTGTTCCTTCACATCATCGACTCTACACATGTGTTGAAGTTCAACTTGGGGACACTAATCTTAAAATCCCTTCCTGGAGCAGACAAAATGAAAAAAACAAAAAGTGCATTGTGTTGCATTCAAATGCTCTTGGATATGATATTAAAAGTGAGATGAATAAAATTTGTAAATTTCTGTTTAATATTAAACCATTATAATAGCTCTTAAACTATGTATATGGATGAAAATTCTGTATAAAAATTCTGTTTTCTCCATATTTTATTGAGATATACATTTCATGTTTTATTATGGTTTTTCTTGGGTTTTGTGTCATCATTGGTTTCTGGCACTTCCGTGATAGTATTTTTAAAAATTTCTTCGACCAGGACATGTCAATGAAGGGTGAATTACCATTATTATCTGTCAATTACTTAGCTCTGAACAAAATAGTCCTAACACTGCAACAGCGTTGGAACACAACAGGGCATTGGAATACAATGTTGACACTTTAATTCTATCTAAATGAGTCATGAATTATCCCTAGATAATATTTTAAAAACTATGGCAAAGAATTTAGATAGATGTTTCAAGTGTTGAATTTTTGTTGACTAATGTATATATTTGTAAAGACAGTAATGCAATGAAGGGGTGTTGGAACCCTACGTTATAATTTCCCCAAGGGGATGTTTATTCACCCTTCTAGCACTGCTATAAACACCTTTCTTTGTAATTTCTTTTGAAACGTTTTACTTTAAATTGAACCTGTTAGGGCATACGTTGGACATATCAGTAATGATTAGATTATTTATTTTCAATCCCTAGATGGGCTTGTTAAAAGAGCGTCCAATCACAACGGAAAAAATCCCCCAAAGAAAAATTGAATTAGGAGATATACAAAATATTTTGTGAACATATATTTTGTCTGGGTACATAGTCAACAGATAGAGGTATAATTTCAAGATGAGATGAGTATATAAATATTTAATTACGAGTTGTTTTTACATCAGCATCTTGATTGAGGACCAGACCAACTCCAGATCAAGTGGTTCGGACCAGTGCCCCTCAATTCAGATTTGGGGAAATCTATATATTCAAGCGTCCTTAGGCTATCTAATTTAAGCATTTAGAGATAATCATATGGTAATTTAATTTAATACTAAAGCATCCTTAAAATGTGTATTTGTAATGAGGTTTTCTGATGCAAATGAAGCATACACCTTTCAGATTAAAATAAAATCCTACAGCCTTGGACCTTTTGTACTTTGTACTAGATATTAGAAGGCTATAGAATGAAAGTTATTCAGAGGGCCTTGGACCTGATTTTGGGACGAATTTTTTTAGAGCCACAGGCTTGGACCTTTTTTTGCTGCCACCAAAAGTGGGGGGGACATGTCCCCCCCCCCGTCCCCCCCGGCAGCGACGCCCCTGCTATCAAGAAAAATTCTTTTACATATATCTTAATACTGGTATCCCTTTCAAGAGAACTCTTGATTTCAACACATTCTGTCCAAGAAAGGTGATATTTACAACTCAATATGAAGTCCATAGGAAAGGGTAAAATAGTGAGCGAAATCGGCAGGGATTGCATACAGACCTCAGCTCCCATAGGCTCCCATATTAAAACCTCCAAGTTTACACTCCTGTTTCTACATGAAAACGATGAGAAATTGTTTCGCCCTCAACATATATGATACTTGCAATATCAAACTTGATGTCAATGAAAAGGGATTAATATTTTATTAATGTTTTCCATTTTTTTCGGGGGGTTAAATCTCCAAATTTTACTATGGAGCTCTATGGGACATGCACCTAATACCGCTCAAATGTCAACCCCTGGTTCGCAGCGCCACCTGCAATCACATGACTTTCCGGTTCAAAGAATATTGAAGTATATCCAGTGTTGACATTTCGATTCGTGTCTCAGGTTTTGGTTGTCAACTGTAAAGAAGGCGGCTGGGGGACACCGACTGCATGTACTGAAGGTCAGACAGGGGTAGCGCGAAGGGGTAGACAAGTGTAGGGAGGTTAATATACGGCAGCTGAGTTGACAGCGTTTATTTTTTCTAACACGTCATTCACGATGGGTGATTGTACATACCATTATAGAGTGAAATTTGACTATCATATAAAGTTATCCGCATCCACGTGTACATTCTGGCAACTCTGGATCAGCCAATAAGTTTCACGACCAGATAATCCCGCACAATAAGAACACACAGGATACTTATAATTTATTTGTGGTATATTTATTCAGTCTAAAACTATGTTGTGTCATTATTTACATATAAAATAAGAGATCCCTGATCTCATTAGAATATAAGTCGGTTCGTAATACAAATCAGACAACACAAATGCTTAATATTGTAGCCAAGGATTTCATCCAAATTTGTAGCAAATTGTCCTCTCCCACTGTTTATGGAGGTCGATTTAAGCTTGCCTCCAACACAATGACTTAGGTCTAGAAAGGAAACATGGCGTAGACCAAAATAATACAATCACATAACAACACAATACTCAGATTTAAGTAAGCACATGTATGAGTATATAAATATGAATGAAAAAATTACAAAATGAAAATGACTACAAAAAATCATGACGGATGTTTCAAATGGTAGCAGAGATGGCATGAAAAACCCTTCTTTATTGGCGGCCGTTGGTTAATTTCAGTGATGAGCTTCGGATCGCTACTTTACTCACTGTAGAATAGTCCAGGTAATCTGCCGTCCTCCACCTGTACATAGGATCGTGTCACTAGTAATTAAGCACTTGGTTTTCCATTTGTTTACACTGTTCTTCAAAGCATGCCTAACTTAAAAAACGTATGACATAATGAGATTTTCTTTTAGCATTATAATATCAACTTATCAAACTCAATTAGAATATAAATATCTCAAGTCTATTACTTTCCATGTCTAGTAGTTCGAACACATATATTTGTCTGTATTGCAATTAACCCTATAAGATATCTAGTTTCCTTAGGCAAACCCGCAATTTTGCCTGAATTTTATAGAGATTCATACACTAAGTTTCTCACTCCTCCAAGGATACTTACTTCGTTAAAACCTCACAGTAAACTCGTTGGAAGTGTCATAACTACTTACATTACGCATCCATAGCTAATTAGGAATGAGTCACAATAAATTCTCAACTACAACCATACTTGTTAGATATTACCGTTTAAATCTGAATCACCCTGCGATACTAGCATAAGAAATCGGTGGTCCCTAAGGTATTATCCTTCGTTTTCTACTTCTGCGGTTTCTATTTCACCTTCGTGCTGCCATAGTATCTTAAATACACTGTATCAGTCAACCTATATACAAAATACAGAATTTCTCTTTCCTGAATTTCCCATTTCTTGTGGTTGACAATGAATAGCGATGGGCGATTAATCCTTGAGAATACATCGTTATTATGTCGCAAAACTGTATCACATTTCATATTTGATTAATGCCCACAGCAACAACAGCTACTTGTTAATACATCAAATCCATTTAATTCATATACAACATGTATCTGCTCACTAAATAGAAAAATGGTTACGATAAACTTAACATGGTCCGCTAAAGTAATCTGGCCCAATGATAATCATAAATGAAACTACCCAGAAGGAAAATATGTAAGGCATGAGCTTGAAACATAAAGGAACTAAATTGTTTTAAATAATGGGGCTTGGAAAGAATAAAATATCAGACTCATTAGTGTTCTACACATCTGAGTTAACTACGAGTTCAATTTACTGGTGTCGCTTTACAATTTGGTGGGTTGAATGTTTGGTATCCATATACTAAATTGTTAAGTTTTGATCAAGTAAAAATGTCATGGTTTATACATACTGACTAGGGCTTAATATAACTGAAAAACTTAATATTTGTGAATGTTTTGGCTTCCCATTGAAATAACGGGATACTCTTACTAAAAATTAAATTTAATCATTATTTCACTACAATTACACTAGCTGATATCAGCCTCCATACGTGGGTAATTTGATGATCGATGAAATTCTCACAAATGAGACTGTATTTAATATCACCATTTGCGTCCCACAACCAAACCCTTTGATGAAGAACAGGATCGATGTAATTTGGTATTAGTCTGGAATATTGCTGCTAGTCCAGTCACCATGGCATTCAATGAACCCGGCGCTGAATGTCGACTGCTGGGGAGAATCATTTGTTTATGTTGTTTCTTCTGGTGGTGATTAAAGATACTCATGACTTGGTGAGCTGTATCAGCCTGGAAAAGAGTATGTAAGCAATTAGTGCTTCTGTCGAGTAAAGAAACGAAAATTGCAAGAAATATGAGATGAGAATATGCTCACTTGAAGTTGAATTCGTTATTTACAATAAAACATTTGGAATGTCATCAACATAGAATGTCATGAGATTACAAATTAAACCTCAAACCAGAAGGTCTGGGCGACAAACCGATGAACTTAATGCTGGTTGCATACTGAAATGAGAAACCTTCACTGAGATTTTTGATAATACATATACATTAATATTATTTATAATATAAAAAGTTGGTTGCTTTAGTACGCCCTGTTTTACACTGATACGGTACGGTACCATACTGTATTTGTTTAAATATATCAAGTCATTATCTCAGTGAGATGTCACATCTCAGTGATAATGTTACTCAATTCAAATTAATAAAATCACTCAATTTAAATGAATGTATACAGTTACAACATCTAAATTTAAAAATACACACAACTACTAGGAAAATACATGGATTTCAAATCAAATGACCTCAATGTCTATGACTCTATATATTATATTTTCTTAGTCATGTTTAGCGTCTCATTATCCTTAAGGGATATATATTGACGGATACAGGTGAGATTACAGGTGAGATTATACTATCACTGACGTCGTGGCGCTGGCCGCGGCTTGCCATACTGTGGGCAAGCTCTGTAAACGTTAGCTGGACATGTGTGCTCCAACTTCCAAGCCCCGAAAATGCTGTTTCTGGCCATTTTCACCCCGAAAGTTTTAGCGAAAGTGATATATAATAAAGTATAATGATAGGTTTGATTGTAATTTTTTAGTGTGTCATGATGGAATAACAAGTATAATCGCCATTATCAAACATTTCAAACGGGGAAAGCCAGTCGATCTGGTGCTTCCCGCTCTGTCTGTTGCCATACAGTATGGCCGCCAGTGAGGATAGCCGCTGACTGGGGTGACGTCATGTGTGATGTGAATACTATGTATAATCCTTCCGTCCGTCGCACAAAATAGTCACTAGAGTCTACTTCGATAGGAAATTTTTACTTTGTTAGTGATGTAGGTGTACAACTACAACTGTTTGTCTTCTGTATTATATTCGTCCAATCGCCAGACTGGGCCTATAAGTACCGGGGCCTATAGGTCTGTACCCCGGCTGATACAACCTATCCCAAGTGCAAAATGAGGGGGTAAAATGCGTCTTATGCCCCCCTCACACTGTACGCATCCGACGAGTTGTAAGCCTTACAACTCCTTACAACTAGTTTTCCAGTTGTAAGGCCCGTTTTTGAGCTGTTGTTGACGACAAAACTCAAGATTCAAATGTTGAATTGGATCGTACAGTGTGAGTGCCAGTTGTGAGGCCTACAACTCGGTCACAGCGAGTCGTAAGACTTACAACTCAAAAAAACAGAAAAAAATGCGTTGGGCTATCCGTTACAACGCATGTTGTAACGGTGACGTCCTTAAAAAAACACTTTATTTGCCTTTTTTAGCGGGGGGCTCCCGATTCGAGTCGGCTAGTGTGAGATGTAAAAATCTTCAGTTGTAAGTTGTAAGTCGTACGACCAGTCGGATGCGTATAGTGTGAGGCGGGCATTATAGTGCTACCCTTCATCTAACGAATGATGTGTCAAACCACACCAACAGCTTTCGAGCATGATTTGTTTACATTCATCACTGAAGGTCAAGGTCGCGCTAAGAGTAGCCTCGTTTTCGATAGACCCAGTCTTGGGATTTTTCCATTCCCACTATCGGAAAATCTAAATCGGGAATAATGTAAAACCCTCGTGAAAGGCCGAAAATGGACTGGGTGCGAAACAAGTCAGGGGAAAACGTAGTTCAATGCATTTGTTTTTTTTCAAATCCCATAAAATAATTTAATTATCCCATAAGCCATAAAATTTCCATGACCGTTTTCTATCTTGCTGTTTGACATGAGCTGACCTACATACAGAGCATGATAAACTGCCATGCAGCGACCATAAGGCTTAACTTTCGCATCTTTCCATGAACTATAACTTAAGGGTAAATTCGTGGGAAGTCGAAGGCAGCAATTGGGATGAGATGATATCTATCTAATTAATAATACGTAATTAGTGTAAGTACAACATCCACGAACTCCGTCCCGGACAGCATTTATTTTCAGTACCGTACTGTCTACTGACAGTAGTATAAGCATTATAACGGCCGCATTATAAAGGAGAATCGTTCGTCTTACCTGGTTGCTCCAACCCTGGGCGAATTTCCATTTCGTCACGTAGAATTCAGAGTTTTTCTCGAATATATTGAACTCCACCCTCTTTCCCAATTGTCTTCGAGCATTTTCAATAACAACGCGGGTGTCCAGGGGAGAGAGGTTTCTCTCTTTCGCGGGAACGACTTTGTTGTTCACTCGAACGAGACAATCTTTAGCCACGGCAGTCAGGGTTGATTTCTTAACCCTAGCTTCTCCGGCTTGAGGGAAATCAGCTTTGTCGCCAGCCACATAGATTACTTTGCCCTCTCCTACATATAGGGCCCACTGTGCATATATTTTTCTGTCTATCTCGACGAGGTCACCAGCAACTGCAACGAGTGTGGAAGCAGGAACAAAATCTCCTAGCGGCTGGATGGTGGTCGGCGAGGCAGGACGCTGAGGGGAAACGATAGAAGGTGAAACATTTTCCATAGCAGTAAAAACAACTCAGTGGTAATCACTTTTCCTTAAACAGATGAAAGAAGTGTTTTTCAACCCAATCGTGACAAGGGTTATCACAATAATTCTGAATCAAAGTGAAGAAATTAGAATTCTGTCGCAGGTGCAGTGTCACTCCAGTCCGACACGGGGCGTTCGCGCTACTGACGTTGCGGTTTCGTGGTTTCAGTGTTTACCAACATGGTTGCATTTGTAAACCCAAATTTATTTTGTATAAATCAATTAAACATTTTTGAGAAGATAGTTGGCACCTGAAAATTATTGTGTGTGTCTTACATTTCGGTGATTCCATGTTAAACAATATAGGCCTAGTCGAAACAATAGGAGTATGGCCTTATTAATGTTGCTCAAAATGGCATACCGTAGGGTCTTTGAACACGTCCAACCGGAAAACCATGATGCATCGCTAAAAGTACTGTCACACTCTATAGTCCATGAACCTGTGGACCCTCGCTCCGCACCTTGGGGATAGTGGGTCTGTGCAAGAGACTACTGTCACACTAACTGCTACATGCGCTGCTGACCCTAAATCCGTTGTGTGGGAATGCACTGGAGTCTCTGCCAGTCTGAATGACAGCAGTGCTTTATGGTCCCTTTATAGGTGAGGCTCGGTTCGTTTATTATTGATAACATACCATGATGAATGTTTATCGTTATTATTTAATTTGGAATTTACCGGTATTAGGCCTACAAGTTCAAAATGCTTCCTGAATGAGGCCATGGCCTTGGCTTACGCTTTTAGTTGAGAAATAGAGGGGTGGAAGAAAATCTACTGGTAGCCTACATAAGTCATAAATTACACACATTCCACAGAAATAAAATAGTTCATCCGGTCTAGAGGTATGTGCATAATGTGGCACCAGAGTAGGTCTATCGTCACAATTTGATGGGAATGAGGGGAAGTCTTAGACTATTTACTGTCAAAATATACTGTTTTTGTACATTCACATTGCCCACCAATGTCAATGTCATTGCCCACCATCCTCCAACCTCCAAAATCGTTTAATTTTAGTGTTAAGTCAGCGTGCAAAACAATCGCCAATGTTTTGCACATCATACGGTGGCGCCACTGGTGAGAGAGTGAGAAAATGTGATTGGACCCGTAGCGTGTGTGCCCAAACTTACCCGAGGTGTACCAACCACGCCCAAGTGTCTTTGAAGGCGAGAGGTCTGGTATGCAGTAATTATAGGCCTACTAGTAACAGCTTAAATTTCTTGGCGAAATCTCATCCTATGGGTATAATTTAGACACTGAGATGAGTGAGGGGTCTGGGCCAATAGGAAATATACCATTTTTTCGGAATCTTAGCGGATGTTGCCTTAGGGAAGGGGCGAATTTTCGAGCTTATGTTGTTATGCAGTGCATAATTTTAACTATGCCATGTCGCCTGTTCGTCCAGAATGGCAGATGGCACCAGGTGGGCGCTGGGGGCGCAACATCATTTTGTGTCATTTTACGTCCATAAATATGGATTTTGTAAGATTAACACTGTCAACACCCTACCTGCTTCCCTCTCCCCATATGGCGTCTCCCGACGTGTCCAAAATCATTTATTTTTTTAGGTTTAATCCCTGTGGATGCATTGCCGACCACACGGCAATGCCATCCACTCCTCAGAGTCAGAGGCCACTCCTTTGAGCTTTGTTTTGGGTGGCCTGCTGGTGGCGCTACCTCGTGGGAGGGTGTGAAACCGTTTTTCCGAGCTGTCACATGTCATGCCGAGCCTACAAGCATGGTTATGGCTTCCAAGTTCTTCATGCAGATAAAGCGTGAACGCGAGGTCTGTTATGCAGTAATTATACCAGTAAGAGCTAAAAAATCTTGGTCCAATCTAGGCACTCAGCTAAGTTTTGGGTCTTGGACAATGAGAAATAGAGGGGGTTTCCCGATTATGGAGGAAGTTGTCCAGTATAATTTGTATCTCCGAAGGAGGAATGGCGATTGTTCTGGCTTGGGTTTTATGTGGTGCATAATTAATAATTATGCCATTTTCACCAGCTCGTCCAGAAAATGACCGCACAAGGATAGGAAAGTATAGGGAGTGTTTTGCGAGTTAGTTTAGTTAGATCATGTTTGTTATCACCCCCCCCCCCCCCCTCACCTCTCCTCTCTCCCGGCCCCTCCTACCTAGTGCCCCGTACACACCACCGCCACTGGCGTCGTGTGTACGGGACGTTCATGCCTCTTCCATGCTGCTTCCCTGCTGCTGTCCCATGAACCCTTTATATGCGCCCTTATAGCGGGAATGGCCGCCAGTTCGAATCCTGAAAGCCCCTTTGAGATGGCTAAATCTGCTTATATTTTCGTTGATATACAGAGTAATGACGTATCGATTCCAGCCAAAATTGCGAGGAAAATGTCTTAAGATGGTTATAATTGTAGGTAAAATACGCGGAGGAGCACGATCGTGTGGGCAAAGAGGGGAATAATTATCACATCTCTCTATATTTGCGTTGGACCCGTGATGGTGGGTGCGACGTTTCTGTGGCTAGTGATCCTGCCAATGGCAGCTTTTTTCAAAAGCAGTTGTCGCGAAGGGTCTAGTCTCAGACTCAGACGAGATGAGAATGGTAGGCCTATGTCCTAGCCCCTGGAGTAAGCGTCCTATTAGGCTAATCAGATTTTAGAAATGCCTCTAAACCTTGAGTAATATTTTACTCTAAGTCTAAACTAAGCAAAGTAAACTTAGCTCCATATTATCCAAATTTCCCTTCTCAACTCATGCTTTTAATAAGTTTCCTGAAGCAAATGGCCACAGACTTTTCCCGTTTTAATCATTAAATGATAGCCTACTAATTATCGGTTTAAAAAATCCCCAATTATAGGCCTACTACTTGCAATCAGTCATGTAAATAATGCACTTTTTTCTAGGCTGTTACGGTATTGTTAGCCTGAAAATATCCGGTGCAATATTTGTTAACTCTTTTACAGTGCTATAGCCTATAGGCCAAGCTGAAAACTCAAATCACTCTGGGCAAACGTGTAGGCCTATATATGCATGGGGACACTCTTTGCTTAAAGGCAAACGCCACTATCTAGTGGAAAATGAAAATAAATTTAATGTCATTTTTCTCAAACTTTGTTAGACGTGTTTTTGGTCATAAAGATGGAAAAAATCAATGGGTTCCAGCCATGCTCATTTTTGAATTAGTGCTTCAAAATTTGGTATCTAAAATAACCAATGAGGACCAAAAGGGGGCTCATTTTGCAGTACCTTGACGGTCTACTTTCGACTTTATAGTCCATATTTGCTATTTATATTC
The DNA here is from genome assembly GCA_942159475.1 of Sthenelais limicola. Classification (NCBI taxonomy): domain Eukaryota; kingdom Metazoa; phylum Annelida; class Polychaeta; order Phyllodocida; family Sigalionidae; genus Sthenelais; species Sthenelais limicola. Next base: position 104,452,846 of record OW804096.1, on the reverse strand, counting down.
ACTTCAATTTAGGTAAAGTTAACAGTTTTGGAGAGAGAATTATCTTTTTTTATAGAATGCATGGTTATGTTTATTTTGAAAACAACAAATCTGTGATGCAAATTTTAAATTAAAAACTCGAAAAAAACCCACTAATGGGTCAGCGTGCTAGTTTCTGAATTATGGGGCTTTGAAGTTGTGTACTACAAAGCTGCAAAGACCAATGTGGATAACCAAATATGTATCTTGCCGTGCGTAACCATGTGTACACGCTTTCTTATGCTTAAAACAATGATATAATCACAACAAATAGATTCTACAGATTATAAGAATTCTGTAAGAATTTTTAATTTCTAATTCCATTTATTTTGACCTGAGTTATGATCAATTATATATGAAACTAATTTGCTGTCACTGGAATTAGCTTAAAAATGGTCCAAAGTGCGTTGCAAAGGTATCTTAACTTTAGCACATAGATTACCCACAGCGAGCAGGAGGGGGGAGGGGGGGTTGCAATGAGTAGTAGCGTTTGCATTTAAATATTTATGTTCATTACTATAATAAGGTTTTGGGATACAAAGATGTATGTCTAGATGTATGTTAGCTACTAACTAAGAATGTGATTATATATGAACTTTTTGTCAGTCACTGTCACTGTCACATGAGCGTAAAATAGAAGTCACTAACTACTCACTACAACAAAATAGACTATAACTTAAATAGTCTGTAATATCATTCATCCCATCCTTCATCAATTCCTGTTCTCATTGACTTTATAATTCCATTATTTTATGCGGTGTGATAATAGTAACTTCATGTTGAAGATATGAATAACGAATGTCATCTCACTTAGGAAACAATTTATATATTTAAGCTGGGAGATTGTGATGCCCTACTTTAGATTGTATATAATAGATTACAGGGCACTTATGAAAATCAATGTAAATTGAGATGTGCTTTGTAATAATAAATGAATTTTGAACAAAAAAAAAAGTATGTTTTTTTTTTACCAAAATATATCAGTAGGGGCCTATCGATATTTCTTTGGTTCATGTACACCAGGATTTATTTTTGGAGGTAGGGCTACAGAAATGCTATCATATTAGGTTTGGAATTATTTTTATGTATTATACAAGTGCCTTATTTTTTCCCATATAGGCATGAAGGTGTACAAATCAGAGAAAGACCGGGATATTTGGGACGCAATAGTGAACGGAAACGAGGACACTCTCAACAATGTTTTAACAAAATATGGACAGATGGACCAGTTTATTCATCCTAGAGGTCACAGTGAATCGCCATACATCACAGCCCTTGAAAAAGCGCGCTTTAGTTTCATTCTCATTTTCCTGAATCATGGAATCAAATTTAATATTACCAATGGCAAAGGCTACACGCCATTGGTTGTAGCCACTAAACTAAAGTCTTTGCCTGCAGTGGAATTATTTCTCAAGCACGGAGCAGATCCTAACTCTCTGGATGGGTTCGGACTTAGTGCCTTATATTGGGCAGTATGGCAGAAGGATAAACAAATGATTAACTCCCTGATTCAGCACGGAGCCAATTTAGACCTTCTCATTGGCAATAGATTTACTGCGCTTATTTATGCAGTTTCTTCACAGACTGATGAAACAAATATTGTTGAACAGCTTTTAAAACATGGAGCACAAGCTAATATTTCGGACTCTTTAGGGAAGACTCCGCTTTTTGTAGCAGTAGGCAACAACAACTATTCGATGACTTCTCTCCTGCTGGATCATGGGGCAGTTGTAAATTCAGTAAATGATCAATATCGAACACCTTTACATATTGCAGCTACAAGTGTTCATCCTAGCCTAGATATTACAAAATTGCTACTAAGCCAGGGTGCCCTAGTAAATGCCAAAGATTGTTACGACTATAACCCCTTGGCTCTTAACTTACGAAACCTGGAAATTCTATCCAATGTTAATGTTGCAAAATGTTTAATAAGACATGGAAGTGAGTTGAACACAAATCAAGCCTTGGAGATGCCTGGGTGGCACCTTTTAGGATACAGATATTTTGATCTCCTTGAACTTGCTGTAGACGGTGGTTTTCGAATTCAAGGATTGTCTTGGGTAAAAAAACTCATAAAGGAGACTAGTAATGAGGAATTTCAGGTTCCTTCGGATGAAGAACAAAATAGATTAAAATTAATTAATTTTTTAAAACTAAGACTCTACAATTCGCAACAATTGTCAGCACTCTGTCGCATTTGCATTAGGGAACACCTCATCAAGACCAGTAACAGTGGTAGCATTTTTTTCAAAATTGAACAATTACCCATACCTAATATTCTTATTTCATACATGCACCTAGAAAAATAAATATCTATTAAGTTGAATACAATTATTCACAAGAGTCCTTGTTTATTATGTCCGTATATGGCATGCCAAATGTGTATGAAGGTGTAACAGTTAAATCATGCATCACATAGTTACTCCTAGTATTAGATGAATGCGTTATTTCCTTGGAATTAACACATAATCACTAGGAAAAATATACAACTTGTGCTTACTTAATAACATTTTCCATCCTAATTATGTCATGCGTGAGGTTTGGCTGAGTATACACTTATCAAACCTTGTATTAGTTTTATTACAGGGGTTAATAATGCTGTTATTATAGGAAGGCTATAGTATTGCAGGTAGTAGGATACATCCTGAACTGCCACTATATCCAGAATTGTGAGCAACCCTTCAGCTGTAGGTGGGAGACATCGTGTTTGCCAGTATGACCTGATATCTCGGTATGTCATCAAATCGAAGCTGCTGTATACCAAGTCAACCTAACCATATGAAAGAAAAATGTACAACTTCATATGACATAACAAAGACAATCGAACACAGATTGATTAAATATGTAATTGTAGCTATTATTTTTCTATATTTCTGAAAACATATTTTATTTTGTGACATACAACTCTTGAAAAGAACATACCTGTACACAAATACACTGACTCTAATGACAATATAACAGATACATACCATCAATGAATTTAGGTGGTGCACATTCTTTTGAAGTGAACTTTCGATACTTTGAGCCAGTGCAAGAAGCTGTATCATTAGAACAGTCCATGTACCCGTAGCAACCAATAAACATACCCTTGGAGAGATGGAAAAATAATTTTCTTTCATGAATCGAAAATCAAGAATGACTGTGGCGAAATTTTGATCTACAAGGATCATAAAATCTGAATCATATATGTCAAAGTCAAGTGCACAATGTTATGTCACCATGTCCCTGCCATCCTCCAGTGAGGGCACCAGACTCAGGCAGGGTTTGGTGGATGGCCACACCACAATCGTCATCCTAGGTACCGTATACAATTTAATACCCAGAACTTAATTAAAATAGATCTCTACCATCATGCCTAAGTTATACTATAGTTTTAATAAAATATTACTCAAATTATCATTGGGGTGTTATACTTTTTTTAAGGCAATGGCCAATTTCCAACAAAAAAAAATAAAAGCAGAGCAAGATTCTAGGGGAATGAGAAGGTGTGCTACCGATGGCAACAAGGTGGCTGGGGGCCAATATAATTACCGAAAATGGTATGTTAGATTGATAATAAAGAAATCGGTTTCCTAGATGTGCTTGAATTAATTCAAATGTATGTATGAATTTATTTTCATTAAATATCCAGAGAAAATAAAAGTTGACTATTTGAAATTTCTAGCAACCCTACAGAGGTAAATCGGTGTATAGTAAGGAATCGTGCCATTATTCTAGAAAGAAAAGAATCAAGGGATATTACCATATTTTTATTCGACGAGGTGTGAGTCTATTCTTTGCGAAGACGTTATCAGCTATGTAATAAAGTAAAGTCGTAATACCACCGATATAAAAGCATATATACAACTTGTAGTAAAACGGTGCCTTGGATAGCTTCGTGTTTACCATAGACTGAACTTTGTCCTAAAAATGCATGTTAAACAATGAAGCGTCATTAGAATCTGCTTGCAAGTATTACTAAAGCAATTGTTTTCACGAAGTTATATAGTTTTATATGAATTGTATTTCCACCTTTCATAACAAATACAAGGATAAATGCAGGCAGGAAAGGAATCATCCTAGTATTAAGTTTTCTTTGTAATAGAAATATTACTAGTTGAATACTGAATACATACCAGAAACATAGACAACGCTTGGTGCCAATTAATTAAAGATCCGTGGAATTGCTCTTTTCCTGATGTAGTGTCTATTGGGTGTATTGCATTGAAATGTCTGAGGCGGTGTTGAAAATTGGTCATTGATTGCACCAGATCGCCTGTAATAGTGACAACAATATTTTTTGAGAATTTAATACATAGGGTACTATAGGTAAAGAGCATGTAAAAGTAGCTGTTTGCGATATACATATATGTAACATGATGATGCAATGACTTAATTTACATGACCTAACTTGATAAAGAGAATCGAAAGCATAGAAAGTATTAAGTACAGGTCTCTTATATAAACAACAAACTTACCGTGCAAACTGAAAAATAAAAAAAGAACCAAGGAAAACGTCCCTATCGCTGCTACAATAATGAATCGAAAATCACCATTTGTGAGACGCATATTTTCCATTTCAGGCCATATACTGATGCCCCCACCAATTCCATTTGCTTTTCGACTTTTAGCTTGTTCATGTTTCCGAACTAGCAGGTCTTGTTTCTCCTGTAAATTGTGACCTACAATGACACGGATAGTAATTTTCAATGATTAAAATGACTCGTATATATACCTCCTTGCTCATGTTACGAAGTAAAACAATTGAAGTAGTTATAATAATATTATGTGTGGGGGTAAGTGGTAAAGAGTCAAAACTAGTTTGATATTCGCACTGTTCACCGATGAATTGAACAAGGATAAAAGATCTAAGACTCCATGAATTCGACAAAATTGCAGGGTGCAAATAACATGCAGCACGATATGATTCTGTCCTACCTGGGGTCATTCTCAATGTGTGTAATACTGGACTGGTCCGTTCCACAGTTCGTGTTGGGGTATTTCCTATTTTTGCTGACATTTGTTTTTCCAAACGTTGCCTAAGATTTTGAACCAAATTCTTGTGGACTGGAGTCAATGATGATTCCAAGTTTCTGTCGGAATGCCCATAGTCTGGGGAAATCTCGGAGCAATCTCCGTGGTCATTTTGCTTCGAAGAGAGGCGAAGGCTACGTCTTCTCATTCTATGGACAGGTGTTCCAAGAGTAGGTCCAGCCATATTAGAGTGCCAGCGGCCTAGGCCTGGCTCAGCCTCAGACGAGGGCTCCTAATGGAAAGTGAATGTGCGTCATTTCTTTTAGGAAGGTCACATGAAGAAACAAAAGTCAAAGCAAACCGCCACGGCCAGTATTGGCAGTAATTCCCTCCGTACTAGGGTTCCAGATTCATTGGCCATTCACGGCCTGAGTGAAGTCTGAAATAACTAACGTCCTTCGATCCGTCAGGGGAAACCTGAAACAGTTCAATAAAATATTTATTTATCATATATAGGCATAAGGTTCACGGTCAAGTCGGCTCTGGAATCATGGGACTGTAGCACCCCGAGATTCTAGCGCCCCGGGCTGGACGCTAGCGCCCCGGCCTTGGATCAAAGCACCCAGACCATTAACACTAAACAATACCAAAACTAACCCTAAACCTAACCTTAAATTGGTGGTCCTAAGTCAGTAAATGGGGTGGTGAACTGTCCTGAGTAAAAATTGACTAGTAAACAGTCTGGGCACTTCGATCCAAGCCATGAGCGCTTCAATCCAAGGCTGGGGCGCTTCAGTCCACGCGCTAGATGCTAGGGTCTGGGCACTACAATCCTGGGGCGCTTGGGTCCCGCCTCTGGCCCCGGCACTCGGGTCAAGTTGGCCATTGACAAGGAAATGAGAAATTGCAATCACACTACCAAAACCAACCCTAACCCTAAATTGGTGGTCCTAAGGCAGTGAAATGAGTAGTAGCAAGTAGTGGATTTTGGCCCAGCCTTGAGTGTTGGCCGACTTGCCTTTTAGAGGGTGACTGGTGAACTCGGACCGTTCTGGGCTCGGACCAACCGTTGTAAGCTCGGAGTGGGTAAGGTCGGACCAGTGGGTTAGTGGACTCGGACCAGGGGGTTAGTAGACTCGGACCAGGCATAGCTTTAGGCAGAGCATTATTACGATAGGTATATAGTTAAAGTAATTCTTTTATTAGTCAGTTTTACTTCGGACACTCCACTACTAGCTTTACTGACTTAGGACAACCAATTTTAGGGTTAGGGTTAGGGTTAGTTTTTGTATTGTATGGTTTGGTCCGACTCCACCAACCCAGTGGTCCGAGTTCACTAACCCAGTGGTCCGAGTTCACTAACCCCCTGGTCCGACTCCACTAACCCGCCCGGTCCGACATCAGAGTGGTCCGAGTTCTCTAGGAACCCTTTTAGAGTGGGCCGAGTGATAGATACTTGTCTATGACATAGACTGTAAGAGTCAGCAGATCCCGGTCAGCAAACATCTGACTAAACACCCTGACTTAAGTGAAAGTTTGTTTGTTACAGTTTATATAGTTTTTTTACTTCGCTTCCCAGCGCCAGTGTGTGTGTGGGGTTCATGGTCATCGTGGCAACTTGGCCCCCTAAAATTAACCCTAACCCTAAATTGGTGGTCCTTAGTTGGTGAAATGATTAAAGGATTCTGGCCCATGGCGGAGCTGACCTGGGTCCTGACCAGAGCTTAGCCTTAGACAAAGTATCCATCCCCTACCCCCACAGAGGTTTGGGAAATCAAGTAATTTAGTGGGCTAGAGCCCATAAGTGCATAACTCATAACACAACATATAATTAAAGTCCAGCCAGGGCATGGGTAATGCGGGACGATCGGGACAAAAACAAAACGGGACAAAGAATTGCTGGGTCGATCGGGACAATTTTGTCACACGAACAGCCACTATTTTGGTATATTTTGACAGCTTCATCCCAGTCGCTCTCACACCTTTTGCCGGCCACACATGTAATGATGCGAGAGGGACAGTAACTTTAATTGCCAAACAAACTTAACCTAACCTTAGGCCTAACCCACTTGCCAAACTATTATTTCTACTAAAAAACCATGAGGCTTAAACTTTGATTTATTTTCCACATGTATATAGAGCCCTTGCGATGTTTGATGAGAATTACCCATGCCTGTTTCTGCTCCATTTAATCCCTACAGTGTGTCCATCAGGAAAAACACTTGAGGTACTATATACTGGTACTGGGGATAGCTGTCAAAACATTTGGTATTTGCGCTACAAATGTATGATTTCCTGTTATAATATTGGTCTAACAAATTTTATGGGAATTATGTTATTTGTGACATTGTCAGGTACATATAAATAACACTTGGGTTAATTATTAGGTTTTGTCCCGATCAACCCCCTTTTTTGTCCTGACCCCTAAAAATACTTAAAATGCACCAGAGAGCAAGCAAAATCTCTTAGCTTCTGGTGCCCTAGGCAGGCCCCAGACCCCATGCCTCATGGGTTGAGATACAGTACAATTAAGTTGTCCTCAAAGCTCATGTTCAAAAAATAATTAATTCATGTATCATTGGAAGTGTGTGGCCTGCGGGGGTTGGGAGTGGAAGCATTTTAAGTATGATGGAGTGGCCCCCTCCCTGACCATATTCTGCGTTGAAAAAGTATTGCAGTCAGCTAAAAATCCAAAATAGCCACCTTACACAAAACTTAGTGACATCCCTGGATCTGCTAGGTAGAAGTGAATAATCTATAAAATTGTAGCAATGAAGTCTCTAAGGAAATTATGCCGAAAATACACTAGTCTAAAGCCACCATTCTTCATGTAAAACTAAAAGTAAAACATTGTAAAAGTACAAGTCTATATTTTTATTTTTTATGCGAATCAAAGTCAGAAGTTTATATTATCATTTGGACAACATTTAACCCCGCAAAATTCTTAAAATGCACCAGAGAGCAAAGAAAACCGTCTGGCTTCTGGGGCCCACCTAGGGATAGTGTCCCGCAAGCGCTTAGCCTTGGCTTAGGTCCCGCCTCTGATACGGTCCCACCGTTACATATATTACTCCATGGTCGCTTGTAACCTGAGCACATAGATTATATAGAATCTATGCTTGAGCATAATAAAGCCTACCTATGTCTGACTTTGTTGTAGGCCCCCAAACCTAATCCCGTTTTGTTGAACAGTTAAATCGCCCGCCTGTAAGAGAGTTATTATGGTGCGCATGAACAACCGGACGTATCTAAAATTTAAAAAACGGTAAAATATAAGGCTCTACTACCAGTAGCAACACTTTTCACCTCACTGCTAGTTTGCACTAAACTATAACTATACACTATTTTTTCGTGTTTTTAATTAAAAGCCCTATACTCATAAAATTTATGAGAGTATTTATATGACAATTTTTAATTCTTAACTAAATCGAGATATTTTTCGACTTTATTTTTTACCTGTTTATCGAGGTAAGCCGTTGGGCGGTCAAAACAAAAGTGTTTGGCATCTGAGTTCTGACTTGGGTAACGGAGCAAATTTCATAGGGCCGCTGATAATGTCTGGCTGACATCATTTCAAATTTTAAATTTGGTCCAGATGGAGTCCAACGAAGGATTAGAAGTACAAAGATTAGATACTGCCGCAAAACGCATCTTTCAACTAAATGAAGCAGATGTGAGTGTGACCGATGAACATTCAGAAAAGGTATCATCACGACCTACTGGATCAGCATCTGGTGGCGGCGCTATTTCCCCTGTATTGCTGTGGAAACTTAGAGAATGGCTGGAACAACAGTTGCTAGAACGCCGCGGTATATTAAACGCAGGTATGTTATTGAATTAGAGCGATTGTACGACGGAAGCGCCCCGAGATCGAGGCGCCCTGAGACCGAGGCGCCCTGGCTGAGACCCAAGCGCCCCGACCTAAGATCAAAGCGCCCACTGCATACATCGAAGCGCCCTGCTGGTGTTAGATCGAAGCGCCTGAATGTATAACAGAAATCAATACTAAAACTAACCCTAAACCTAACCTTAAATTGGTTGTCCTAAGGATTGTACGATGGAGGCGCCCCAAGATCGAGGGGCCCCGAGATCGAGGGGCCCCCCTGCCCGAGACCCAAGCGCCCCGGCTAAGATCGAGGCGCCCACGGCATACATCGAAGCGCGCACGGCATGAACATTGAATATTTGACGAAATGTCAAAGTCAGTAAAGCTAGTAGTGGATTGTCCGAAGTAAAACGGACTAATAAAAGAATTACTTAAACTATATACCTATCGTAATAATGCTCCGCCTAAGGCTATGCCTGGTCCGAGTCCACTAACCCACTGGTCCGACCATAGCCAGTCAGAGCTTACAACGGTCCAAGTATACGATGGCCCGAGCCCAGAAAGTTCCGAGTTCTCCAGACCCCAGGGCCCCGGGCTTTGGACTTAAGGGCCCCGGTCGGGAATAACGTTTGGCATTTTTGTTATTATTATTTAGAATTTTTATACAGCAAACATCATTATTAAAAATTTTGTCAGCAAGACCGGCCTTAAGCTACATTAGTTGATGGGCTCCTGAGACATTAGGGCCCCTGGACGTTAGGGCCCTGACTTTGGACTTTAGGGCCCCGGTTGGGAATAACGTTTGGCAATTAATGTGTCAGTAAGGGACCGGCCTCAAGCTACATTAGTTGACGGCACTGCCTCGCTGCTCCTCGGGTTGTCAGATCATTGGGCCCTGGCCTTGGACATTTGGGCCCAAGCTAAAAGACGTTTGGGCCCCGGGCTTGGACGATTGGGCCCCGGGCTTGGACGATTGGGCCCCGCTGGGCCTTGGACGTTTAGGCCCCGGCCTTTGGACGTTTGGGGCCTCGGCCAGCCCTTTTGTGTAGGCTATTCTATCATGTGGGGGAGGGCGTGGGATTTTTTTTTCATGTTTTCATTTTACACTTGTGTATTCTATCGCTACCTACCTCTTCTAGTTGGACATGGTGAGTGTTTGGGGGGGGCGGGGTCTGTAGGCCTACTCATTAGCCTATCTACATTGTTGTAGTTAGTGGGCCCTCGATGTATGGTATTAGTATTGCTATTTACTATAAATTTGTTACTAGATGTAGAGGTAAAACAATAAGAAGAGTATCATTGCATTGACAGGTTTTACCTGTTTTTCTCTGTAGGCTATTAAAAACTTGAATGTGTATTCTAATAACAAGACAGTGTATATTGAGTCAACAGACTACTACCAATGTTATGGAACAGTCGGTCCAATTAATAGTAATAAAATGGGACCGACTGTTCAATTAATAGTAATAAAATGGGGACTTCCGGTTGAACCTCCGAGCTGACAAGGTGTGCGTGAGCCTAGGCCCAACATTAATACCCTTTTTTTTCAGATCGTGGTGGTTGCAGAAGCAAAAAAATCAGTACGAAGACGGATATGAGAATATAGTTCAAAACAAACCTATTGAAAAGTGGAAAATACTCTAAACATTCATCTTAGACACTTTCTCCTTGTAACGATAATCTTCCTGCCAGCCAACGGCCATTACTGGAGGCTACACAGGATTATCGCCCAACGCACAAGGGATTAATTACGAAGTGGATTAGGGATTAAGCCTAATTACATCTGTAGAAAACTAAAAAAAAAATTCATATGGACTCAAAACATGGGCAGAAGCAAAAAGAGACCATAAAATTTACACAAGGAGTTACCTTTTTTTTTATTATTATTATTTCAATTAAAGGCCAAGACATTTAACAAAGGAACAAATAAAATGTAAAGACGTATTGTCCTCCATGGACATACTTCATACGTTGAACAATTGCCATAAGTAAACAGGTGTCCAGTAGGTTGTCGGCCATTACTGGGAGCCACCCTGGAGCCTGGACCTGGTTAAGGAGGATTAAAAGTGAATTGGACTGAACATTGTGGGATAAAATTGTACAAATGCATCTAGGCAAAACAGGAAAATAGAAGATCAATATTCAAAGAATCTTCAACAAATGGATTAAGGGTTTCAATATCTGGACATTAGGATTTGATCAAAACTATCGGTCAAGCCTTGTGCGGTATAGACTAGACCAACTGACCAAGCATATATACACCGCACAATAGGAAATTAGACAAGAGCCCATCAATGGTTTGTGTCAAACTAGAAAACCAAGGAAAAAGCGAATGAGCATCTCCATTCTTGACAAAACTGTACAATTACTATCCTTATTACATACATACATGATTTCAACGATGTGATATAGGGGTGCTATATGAAAAGTCGTATAGCATATATATGTGATTACAACTGAACTACTTTCGAGCATCACATGACCTCATCTGACCAATGAGAAGCCTAGAAAAAAATTATCTGCTATGACTCCCGTAAAAATGGATTCTGAGGATGATTTCCGCGATTTTGTGCTGTCGAGGATAGCAAAGAACACTATTCGTCAGAATGAGGGAGTCGCAAGAAAATTTGATCGATTTTTAAGGGAAAAAGGAATCGAAGAGGCTATGAAAAATCTTGAAGCCTATTGCCTTAATACTCTAATCTGTGAGTTTATGAAAATGGCAACGGAATACGACGGATCTGACTACGAGCCCGACTCGTTGACAACTATGCATAGGGCACTAGCTCGTCATTTAGAGGAGATTAAATGACTGTACAACATCGTAACTGCTGATGAGTAATCTATCGAGGATGGTGTTACAAACCAAGAAGGAGCTCAAGCAGAAAGGCAACGGTAATAAGCCGAATAAAGCAGATGTATCAACCACCGAGGAAGAGGAGAAACTATGGATGTGTGGATGTTTAAGTGTGACTATGCTGGCCAATTCCTTAGCACCGTCTGGTTTAACAACACTAAATTTCTAGGCTTTAGAGGTAACGACCAGTCGAGGCAACTCAAATGGGGCGATTTGACATTAAAGAACGATGAATATCATGGAAGCTACACAGAGTGGAATGAAAGATCGATGAAAACTTGTCAGGGAAAAGGTAAATAAACAAACGCACATAGGTTCTTCCATTTGAATTCAGATGGCGCAGCAGTCGATTATTTCTCATGAACGTTCGCATGTCTGGTTTTCTCTATGTACGATGCGGGCATACGATGTCAGTAAATAGAATGAAGCCTCTGATGAAATTGATAATATATTTTAAATTTCAGGTCACCTTCGCCCTTTTCTCCCAAAGATGTTCCGAAACACCGAAAATCCAGATCGATGCCCTGTGCGAATCTACGATGTCTACGCATCACATCGTCCGGTTGAAATGTTGGCGCCAGAATCACCGTTTTACCTAGCAATAAAAGTTCAATGGGAGAGCTGGTGATTTTGTTTGGTACAAAAATGCTCCTCTTGGTGTAAATATGCTGAAGTCCATGCTTCCTAAGATGTGTGTAGCAGCGGGTATCCCAGGCAAAAAGACCAACCACAGTGTGAGGAGAACCATGATCAATCGGTTGCTTGACAGTGGTGTGTTCGGCACACGCAACCTTTCAGCTTGTCGGCCACAAAAATGTGGCCCCGTGTCATCCTACGCAGTTCCTAATATCAACCAGCAACATGGAATGTCTAGTGTGTTGATGGGAGAAGGAAGGGAAAGATGTCTGCCTAGCATCAAGCCAAATTATGTGTATCCTGATCAGCTTGCATTACCTGCTACTGCTGCCGAGACGACCTTGTGACTGACAGGAGGAATGTCGATGCCGACACGCATAGCCTCGCTCTGGTAGCAATGAACAAAAATCAGCAGCAAGCTATGTACGGAATGTTCACTGACGCCAACATTAGTGGCGGAAGTTTTGATTTCAATGTTGAAAAGTAATTTAAATAATATGATACTAGCAAATACATTGGGACAGTGGGGCCCACGTCCTCATCTCTCCTTGTTCCCTCTCCCACCATCTTTCTCTTTCATGTCGTCTCTATAACTTAGTATCTGTATTAACATCATACCAAAAATGAAACCCTGTTTAGATTCTTTTTCTGTGTGGTCGGGTAAATCTCTGATTTTACCTGCTCTGATTTCACCCGCCAACTTAGCGGGCAAAGAAAAAAAATAAAATTTTACACTGTACAGAGTACTGAAGACTGAGGCAAAGAAAGAAAGGGTGAGAGAGACAGACAGACAGACAGAGACACAGCTGAGATGCATTCTGTCACCCATCGATCTCTCCGATCTAATCCTCCACCGATCTCATCCCCCACCAATCTCATCACCCGCCGATCCCTCACCCGCTGATCTCTCACTCGCCGATCTCATCCCCCTGCCAATCTCATCCCCCCGCCGATCTCATCACCCGCTGATCTCTCATCTGTCAATCTCATCACCCCACGATCTTATCACCCGCCCATCTCATCCCCTGGCCAATCTCTCACCCGCCGATCTCATTCCCCCGCCCATCTCTCAGTAAATCCAACCCATTTCGAACCCATTTATAACCCTGATATCTTCCAAAAGTGTTAATGAAACATAGCAGAATGGCTCGGCACCATTTTTGGCAATGTGCATGTGAAATATAACAGAGATCTGGCCAGTGGTTTCGGAGAAGATAGGGGTTTAAGGCTCCAAACACTATTTTATTAAAATTTAGATTTATTTTTTGTCTTATTGTCTAAATAAAGACGAAAGTTACGGTTTGTTGACAATTTTTGTGAACGGTGTCATGACTTGGCAATATTTGCGCTGAGTCAGCAAAACATCCGCCCAAAGCTAAGCCAGACGTGTGTACTTGTATGAACTGTTCCTACATTCCTAGGAGTCAAAAACCATAGCCAAAGTAATATTTAATCAAAAACTAGACAGATCCGACAATATAACCCATTCAGGGGAAGTTGGAGCTGTAAATAAAGACCAACGCTTAGACACGAATCCATAATCTTAAGCCGGCAGTCGCCATCTTAGAAAAGGGTGAAAGTTAGAGGCGCTGCAAACGCCCTGCCACTTGTTTAGTACTGCGTCACAACGGGTAGTAGCAATGGCGGCGGCACCCGCCACTACTAGCGGACTGCAAGGCCCAAGTAAGAAGAGAATTAAAAAAGCGACTATAAAACAAAGCAAAGAAGCAGAGGATGAGTTCCCCGAGGAAATCGAAATGGAGACAGCTAACAAGTGAGGAAGCGGAGGTAAGCTCAGAATCCGACACCTCATCAGAGGAAGAAGGACCGACGCACCACAATATATGATAAACTTGTTCGCAAGCCTGTCATCTCAGATCGGCAAGGGCTCGAAGAAGCCCAAAAAGTTAATAGTAAAACATGCAGCTTTAGCCACAAAAGTGGAAACCCTGGCGCAAGACAACATCATAAGGGACAACCACACGGGAATGATAAGGAAAAAAGTTGTAAAATTAGAAGCGGAAGTCAAAACTGTTAAGGACGCGGCGGTCCTCAGAACAGATAAAGACTACCAGACCTTGGTTCAGGGAGCTGAGGCAAAAACTAGAGGAGAAAATAGATGCAGAGGTAGAGCTCAATGCTCACAAGTTGATACTGGAGGGTATCAAGGGAGAGAAAGATGAAACTGAGGATATACTAAAAAGAAACGTGGAAAATGTATTCCAAGGTATCATGGGTGCAAAGTGTGAGGGAATAGTAGAAGTTTTCCGTATGGGAACCGAAGCTAACGCCCCCATAAAAGTGATTTTCGAGTCTAGTGAGAACGCCGAGGAGGTGTGGAAAAATAGAGCCAACCTCAAAAACCAAGACCCAGTCAACGGGAAAAAGCCACTGTACATTAAACAGGACCTTCCTTTTGAGTTAAGAGTTCGGATGCAGCGTGCCAATATTGTGGTCAAGGCCGCAAGGAAGGCTGGCAAAAAGGCTTTTAACAATAACGGAAATGTAAAGATTGGTAACATCACATACGATCACAATAAGCTGGAAACACTTCCAACCAAGTTTACTCTTAGTAACCTTTCTAAGAAGGAATCACTTCATACTTTTGTGTTTTTCACCAAAGAGAACCCGCTCTCCAACCAATTCCCATCCCCCTTCTATGTTGACAAAAGAACTTTTCAACATGTTGAGCAGTTCTTAGCATATTGGAGGGCGTGCATTGGCAAAGATCCGTTAAAGGCGGATTATGTGATGAAGCAGATGGACCCCGCAGCGGCGAAAAGAGTACTCAATGAGTACAAAAGAGGAGAAATCGACCCAACCTGGGAGAGAAGACGTGCAGAGCTACTTACCAGGGCTCTAAGGGCGAAAGCCACCCAAAATGAAGTAATCAAACAGTACTTAATGGACACTGAAGACAAGCAGTTGGGTGAGGCTTCGAAAAACTAGGTATGGGGGATTGAGATGTCACTAAGCCATCCCGATGTCCTCAAAGCGGATAAGTGGATCGCCGAGGGCAACCTTCTAGGAAAAACCTGGGAGACCATTCGAGCGACATTTACCAAACAAGAAGATGTCCAGAAAATGTACCAGAAACCTGGAGACGATTAAGAGAATGACACTTAAATTGACAATAATTTTTTCCATTTGAATACCATCATACATCTTCATCATGGATAAAAACGAGCAAATAAATTTTATAACTCTTAATGTGAACGGTCTGAATAATATAGAAAGAAGAAAAGCCATGTTTGCTATTTTAAAGAAGAAAGGTAAATGCATCATAGGGTTACAAGAAACCCACAGTATAGCTAAAGATGTAGAAATTTGGAAATCTCAATGGAAACACAAAATGTTTCTATGTCATGGTAGATCCAATAGTAGAGGCGTGGCCATTCTTTTCACCCAAGGTATAAAATTCTCGGATTGTACCGAGGGAAGGGATATGAATGGCAGAATAGTTTATGTCAAAGCTTCGATTGACGAAGAGAGTTTTTTAATAATCAATGTGTATATGCCTACCAACGGCGATCCTGATGAACAGGTTAAGGTCCTTCAGCAGGTAGGCGACATAATTAATGAGAGTGAGTTTGACCGCTTGGTAATACTAGGGGATTTCAATATTGATCTCGAAAAAGGTGACAAATTTAAAAACAAAGAAATTTTGGAAGATATGATTGAAAGTTTCGATCTATCAGATATAGTAAAATTAAGAAATGAAGGTAACCCATTACACACCTGGAGAAGGAAAAACACCACCTCCAGACTGGATTACATCTTTATAGATGAAGGTATAAGAAATAGGGTGACTAACACACAAACTGAAATATGTAAATTGTCAGATCACAAATTAGTATGTATTACTGTAAACACTCTTATCCGCAAAAGAGGACGAAGGATGTGGAAACTCAATGAAAACATTCTTGAGAACCCAGAATATCTTACTATGGTCGAAAAAACAATTGTTGAAGTAAACACTGAGTACGGCGACGCTAACGCCAGGGAAAGGTGGGATCTTTTTAAATATATTATAAAATTGAATTCGATTGCTATTTGTCAGGCCAAGGCCAAAAACCACAATTTTGAAGAAAGAGAATGTATAAATAGGCTGGAGACATTAGATTCCCAGCAAAATATGAATGAAAATGAATTAGATGTTGAATACATGGGCCCCTTTTCCCTATTGCGTCTATGCGATATCCCAGAGTGTGATATCCCCGAAGTAGGGATATCTCATTCTGTCATATCAACAAATGTCACCATTTTATAAACACCTGTTATAAATCTTGACAAACCAATACGAATTTGGTAGTGCATGACACTCCCAATAACACTAGTGGAGTGTGAACTGCCTCGCAGTTTCACACATACAAAATGGTTTGGTGAGGGATTCCTACACCCAACACCCTAAACCCATTAGGATAAAAACCTTTATTATTTTATTTCATAATAATAATATTAAAGTAATTTTTATTCCTTGAGTCCTATATGGACCTAAAATACATCAATTGTCTTGGGACTATTTATCCCATCCCCCCACCTAACAATATAGGCCCTCACAGGGCCCACATATTGTGCCTGATGAGCTTTAACAAGCGAAACCATGTTGTGCCAAACATTATAATATATAATGGAAGGAGTTTTTGAATCAAATGCATGTATCCACACATATAGTGTAGCTCCATGCCTTAAAATTCAATAATACTCATCCATGCAGATATCATTAACTGATACCTGCATCGATCCCCAGGTATCATCACCTGGACACATGAGCACCTCTTGTGATGTCATAATGTCAACATCACTAAGGGAACAGTGAGGTATTGGTTACCCACGTCTGAGGACCTTCCAAGTCCTCAGTAGCGTGGTAGCACTGGTCGGAGTAGGAGGCATGTAGCATCGTTCAAACAATGAATTAGATGAATTCAAATACCTCAAGAGTAAGTTGGAGAATATAGAAAAATATAAAGCCAAGGGAGCCCTCATTAGATCCAGGGCAAACTGGCTCGTACAAGGAGAACGTCCTTCCAAATATTTCCTTAATTTGGAGAAATGGGGGGCAGAAAAAAAGAGTCATTAAACAACTTGTGCATGAAGACAAGTGTGTTACCAACCATATTGAAATCTTAGAGGTAGGAAAAGGCTTTTATAAAGCCCTATATTCTGAAAGGTCTCTGGAACACCCAGACTCTTACGGCTTTACAGCCCCAAATAATGGAAAAAAATTGAGTGAACAAGACAAAAATCATCTCGACAGAGTTACCTCTGAGCGAGAAATAGTAACAGCCCTAAAAGAAACCAAGTCGGGTAAATCGCCCGGGTCGGATGGGCTTGGTGCAGCCTTCTACAAGGCTTGCTGGCCAGCGATAAAAACCTTATTCATGGAAATGGTTTGTGAATGTTTTAGTGAGGGAGAAGTATCCGGGGAACAGTCCAAGGGGATAATCAGTGTTATACCTAAGAAAGGAGTAGATTCTCGATATATATCTAACTGGCGACCCATAACGCTGCTAAATTCAGATTATAAGTTGATATCCAAGGCAGTGGCGAACAGATTGAACCTTATGTTGTCTAACCTAATAGATCAAGACCAATACGGTTTTGTCAAGGGGAGATTCATAGGGAATGCAATTAGACGCCTGGATGACACTCTGTGGTGGCTGCAGGAGAGGAACGAGGAGGGACTAGTTCTCTCCCTGGATTTCTCCCAAGCTTACGACTCCATTGACTGGAATTTTCTCTTCCAGTGTCTGGAGTCGTATAACATAGGGGACAACACGATAAAATGGATAAAAACTCTTCTTAAAAACTCCAAAGCATGTTTCTCAAATAATGGGTTAGCCTCAGCTTGGTTTGATATCGAGCGAGGTATGAAGCAGGGGGATCCCCTTTCTTCAACCTTGTTTTTTGTTTTTAAAGATGTTTATTCAGCAGAGTGAAATTATGCAGTTACACACTATTCTCATTCGAGGCTGATGGTTATGAAAAAAGTTATCACATAGGTTCATTACATCAAAAAAGAGAGTTTAAGTAATTTTACATATCATTTAGACGAATAAAGGCCAGTAAATTTACAAGTGAAAAAGAAACACACATAAAAAAACCACCACCCGGGCATCATCCTTTTTCTACAGCCCAAAGAGATTCATATTACGTTGTTATTCACATATACAAAGCATTCATGAATATTTCAATGATACAGGGCATTCACGAACGTCAGGGCCTCTCAGATGTTAACAAGAGAAAGATTAATTACACAAAAATATGAGTTCACAACAGATAGACAAATTACCACCATTACTTCTCAGAGTAGACAGAGTAGGCACTTTTATCCTAATAAAGCCTCTGGTTCAGGTATCGACCAGATATTTTGCGTATTTGTAAAAGCGTTTGCGCAAATGATTTTAACCTGGTTTTTGAAAAAAATTTGCTCGTTCGTATTTTTTACCTCTCTAGGAAGGGAATTCCAGAGGGTTTTAATTCTTCCAAAGAGACTTTCCTAATTTTTTCTTTCTTCCATGGCACTACAATCAATCTGTCAGCCCTCATATTGTAGTTATGGTGTTGAATATTGCCTTCTAAAATATGGGAATTCCAAAAAATGGTAAAGAAACGTTGGAGTCGCCTGTAACATAGTGGCAGGATACCATACCTCTGATGCAGATCAATGTTGTTAATTCTAAAAGCCCTATTTCTGGTTCTTACACCTAGACACAACCTGAGGCAATTATTCTGGATAACCTGCAGCTTTTTCAGATCTTTCAATGAACCAAGGTCCATCGTAAGGCAGCTTGACTCGAGAACAGGAAGAATATATGTTTTGTATATTAGCACGGCAATATCATTACTAATATAGTGTCTTATCCTAGCTAGTCGTTTGAAGAGCAGGTTTGCTCGTGTGCAGACACCGTTAATATGATACGACATTGTTAGATTGCTATCAAGAGAGTATCCCAGGTACCTAAAGTTCTGCACAATTTGTACCTGAAAGCCGTCATAATAGATAACATAATCTCTAGTGTTTCTTTTGCGTGTACCATAAAAAACCTGAAGTTTAGTCTTAGAACGATTAATGGTCAAGCCATTTTTCTTGGTCCAAACCTTAAATTTATTTACGTCCTCCTGCACATTTTCCAAGTCATTAACATTTTTTACACTATGCAGTAATACACAGTCGTCAGCATAGAGTATAATCCTGCCAGAAAAATTTACAGCCGCAACATCGTTAATATAAATGATAAATAAAAGTGGTCCCAGAATACTGCCTTGGGCCACGCCGGCATGAAGAAATAACCTATCCGACATGACGCCATTCAAGCAAACCAATTGTTCCCTATTTATGGAATAGGAATTTAACAAAGATATTAATCTGGGACCAAAACCCAATCTCCGCAGTTTGTACATCAAAATTTCAATATTAATCGAGTTAAAAGCCTTTGAGAGATCAAAATAAGTAGCTACCGTATCTATACTCCTGTCCTTGTTCTCAACCACAGACTTCACAAACTCGTATATTGCCGTATCTACGCTTTTTCCTTCCCTAAAACCATGTTGAAAAGTCGAAAGAATATTCATGCCATGTAAATGGCCTGAAATCTTTTCAGACAGAATTTTTTCCAAGATCTTACTGGTAAGGGGGGCAATGGAGATGGGCCTTATATCATTAATATTTCTTGAAAGCTTCTTTTTAGGTATTAATGTACAGAGTGAGATCTTCCAAGATTGGGGAAAAATCCCTGAAATTCGAATTCTATTTAGCATAGACACAAAATTATCCACACATGACAAAAGAGCATACTTCAGGAATGTTGTGTTAACTCCCAGAACACCACTTGACTTAGTTGGATCAATACTCTGGATATGTTTTACGACATCTTCACTAACGATTTCGTCCACCCACTCAAATAGCTGGTAATCAGGAGCTGGTTGGTCGTAATTCGACAGAATGTTAACAGATGATTTTGGAAGAATGTCACAAAAGTATCTATTACTATAATTGGCAGCGTCAATACCTGATAATCTGTTCCCGTCAGAGTCAATAATATGCTCTACCGATGAGAAAGAAGTACTCTTGGTACCATAGAGATTAGAGATGTGAGACCAGAATTTCTTTTCATTCCTATTAAATCTCTGGCAGATGTTAGTCAGAGCATCTCTTTTTAGTTTTACAACCATTTTTTGCACATCTATACGCAACGACCTTGCCAAATTAAAGTCATCAGCACTTTTGCTTTTCATGGCCTTCTTAAAAACCCTATTCTTCCTCGCTATTAATTGTCGAAGCTCCCTACTATGCAGAATCTGACCTTTCCTAACTGTAAAGGTTTGCTCAGGGTATAAATCATCCTGCACCTTTTTGAACTCTCCCATCAAGTTGTTACTAAGTCTATCTATGTCTGGTTCTGTCCATAAATCGTCATCAATAGCAGTCACACGGTCGCTTATCACATCAAAGGACATATTGGCTGTTGATCTACACGTGTATGTAGGTCTACATTCATTCATCTGTTGAAACTTTCCCTTTTTTTAAATAATAAAAACTGGAACGTGGTCACTGATGTTTTCACTGTTGTTTACTCTGGTAGTTGAAAAACTGGCGGAGAAGATAAGGCAAGACAATGAAATTATAGGTATAAACATAGGGGAGCAGTCAAGCAAATTGGTTCAATTTGCGGATGATATCTCCCTCACCCTAAAAAATGAAAATTCGCTTATTAAAGCGCTAGAAACCATTAAAAAAATTTCTAAGGTCTCTGGGTTACATTTGAATATACGTAAAACCAAAGGGTTTAACGTAGGTAACATAGAACTCTACAGTGAGGTGACTAAAGATATTAAATGGGTCGAGGAAATGAATGTCTTGGGAATAACTCTGGTTTACCCAAGGAACCACGACCTGTTAGTGGAAAAAAATTGTACAGCGATCTCTGAAAGCATCAAAGAAACAGCAAATGCATGGGGCAACAAAAACCTATCGCTAAAAGGAAAAATCACAATTTGTAATTCCCTCCTAATGTCAAAGATACAATATGTGTTATCATGCATTAAGATCAATGAGAGTACGGTCAAGGCCTTAGAGAAAAACATGCTCGACTTTATATGGAACAATGGTTCCAATAAGATCGGGACAAAATGGTTAACTCAGACATACGAAAGAGGAGGCCTAGGCCTCAGATCTCTAAAGGATATCATCAAGGTTAATCGTGTAAGATGGGTGCAAAGAGCACTACTGAACCCTGATAGCAAGTGTCTCAATACTCTAAGAGCGATAGAGGGTAGAAATATTCATGACATTTTCCTCTCGAGAGAAAAACTGAAAAAAGATCACAATGAGTTCTACTTAGAGGTGCTGGACGTATGGGAAAAAATCTTTTATGTACAAAAACCAGAAACGTCGGTAGAGGTTGTAAACGAGCGTATATGGCTCAATACACACATTAGAAGCTATAACAAATCTTTCTATTTCGCCAGCTGGATTGTAGCTGGGATAAAATTTGTCAAAGATGTGTACGATAACAACTTAAAATTCCTTACAACGCAACAGTTGGAAACGAGGTATAATTTAACCCTTTAAGGGCAGAGGGTCTGATAAGGGAGGTTGTCTTTTAAATTGTCCCTTATTGTGGCCGTACCAAGCATTATAAAAACGAAAAAATCTTTTTAATACTCCAAATATTAGTGAAGTTATAGTCTTTCAAAGTTGCCTGCCTGTTAAATTTTGAGCTGAACTACTTAGCCTAAGTGACTTTTTAAAAGGAGATAGATGATGTAAAAGGCAATGATGTCTAGACAGTGAAAATTAATCAAGACAATGCCACATAGTCTTTTTATCACCATTTTGCTGTAAGAAATGCGATTTGTACTGAGTAAATTGCACATGAACCTAAATTTTCTGCTCTACTTGTTATGAGTTGTAATTTAGAAATTTCATGTTTTATGTCACCATAGCAACCATTTACCAGATATACACCTTTTCAATTGAAAAAAAACGGCTGTTTGGTTGCCATGGAAACCATTCTAAAGGAACCATTTTCAAAATCCATCAACTTTTACGACCATTCATTTTATTCAGCATGAAAAACTGAATGAATGGCATTTTTTCAAAAAAATAAATTTAGATTTAGTTTTTTTCCAATTTAAGAATGAATATTGCATAAATAGAGTTATAATTCTTCCAATTTAGCCACAATCTATTATGGACACCAAATTTTCTGCATCTACCAGGCACAAGAACATTTTTTTGATTATTGGTCCTTACAACATTTGGAACACATTGACATAGGAGGAAGAGGGTAAAATAGCAGGTTTTATTAAATGAATAGCATGTCTTATAGGCAATATTATGGGGAAAATGACCCAAATAATAGTGCATAAATGCACTACTCGCCCTGATAGGGTTAAGGGTTAAACAACTGGAAAGACAACAGTTGATGCACGCTATCCCTAGGGCATGGATAGGCCTAATAAATCCAGCTGAGCTGAATGTAATAAATAGGAAAGTCATGGTAAAAATAGGTGACAGTAGAGTTAATGTGTTAGAAACAAACGCAAAAACTTTGTACAACTTATTTATTAAGAGCGTAAAAATCAATATTCCTAAGCTCGCCAAATGGGCGACAATTCTCAATGTACAGGGAAACCTGGAGGATGAAGAAGAATGGAAAAAAATCTTTATGTTACCATATAGTATCACCGAGGACGTAAGATTGCAAAGCCTGCAATATAAAATTTTACATAGAAACGTATGCTCCAACACATATTTAAAACGCATAGGCGTTAAACTCTATGAAGACTGTGAGTACTGCGGGCTACGAGATACCCTGCTTCAGTTTCTTGTCGAATGTAAAAAAGTAAGAGATTTATGGAATGATGTGCAGGAATGGATATCAAACCTGCCTGGTTTTAGCACAACTATAAGAAATCCTTTCTCGAACAAACAAATATTGTTCGGCCTAGAAAGCCGAGGTGTGAAGTTTCGTCAAATTAACTTTATTGTACTGGTTTGTAAATCCTACATTCACAGACAGAGACTCTTTGGGGATAATCATATATTGTTCGATGGTCTAATACTAGAAATGAAAAAAAGACTAGTAGCGCTAAAAGTGGCGGCAGAAAATAACTTATCGGCTGAAAAACGATTCAAGCCATGGAAAGAAATCCTTAAAAACTTGTGAATCAAAACCCCGGAACAGCTGGGAGTGTTACATGTCATAATAGTGTTTAAAACGGTGGAAGAAAAAAGTAGAAAATTCTGAAGGAAAAAAAAAAAAAAATACAAAATGAAGAAACACCTTCAAGAAAAGGTCCTAAAAGTAACAAGTTCCAATTGTAAACTCCACGAGTGGAGGACAAAAATCACTCTATATTTTATCTTTAATGTTGATTCAAAAAACAAAACAAAACAGATAGAAGAAAATTTTGCAAACCATGTATAAAGAGGCGTCATGAAGACAGCCTAACACAAAAAAATGAAAACCAATCATTTCGATGTCTCAACCTTCGCAATATGCCTCTTATGTAACTGTCATCTAATGAATAAAGATCCGATGTTGGACAAAAAAAAAAAAAAAGAAAGCTCTTTCATAAAAACAAGTTATGCATGTTCAAATTCTTGAGAGAGTTAAAACTCAACTTAAGAACACTGAAGGACAGTGCTATGATTAACGTTGCCAATAAGAAGGACTTTAGCAGCTGGGAAAAGTTTTATAACGATTTATAGATGTAGGAGCCCTGCTCACAAACATATGTTAGACAAACCCTCATTTGGTATACAATAATTAATTAGGCTAAGTCCAACTGTGTATATATGATCAAAGTTACAACAAAAGCGAAGGTAGATAATATAAATAACAAAGACCAAATTGTACATCTTCTTTAGTACTTTCTTACAAGGTGCATGACATTGTATTTAGTAAAATGAAAGAGGCCTTTATTTCTTCTCCTCTAAGTTGTATAAGGTACTCCTTTCACAAAGGCTAAAATGTAAGCACCCTTTAGGGAGATTTCTTTTATCGCAATGACCAAACCTGCCATAACAAGCAATGTTACATGTTTATGGAGTAATAAATACCTAGTACGGAGGGGTGGGGAAATTCCAAAAAAATCAGAAGTAGAAGCATTATATTAAAGAAAAATGGAGCGCGTATCTCACAATTAAGCCATGGTAGTGAAAAGTCTACGCGCGCAATGATATAAACTAAACTTTGTGTTCTCTTGTTGATTTAGTATGAAATAAATATCTAATAGCCCTCTGTTTGGTTTCAAATCGGTCTCAACGTCGGGTCAAATCACTTTAGGGTGTCATGCGATTCAGTGGTGTGGGAGTTGCCCAAAAATTCACTTGCCCAGGGCAAGTGAACAAAGAAAAGTCACTTGCCCGCCTTAAAAAGTCACTTGCCCACATATCTGCACTATGATTTACCATAAAATATAGACACATTTCTGATATGAACATGATTTGACGGTATCAATTTAAGAGATGGTAAACTATACCAGCTCAGAGCAAATTGAGTACATACGTTGAGTACATTTCAGGTGTTGGGAGAGAAAAACAGGTATGAAAGAGGGGGAGGGAAAAGAGGGAGAGGGGGAAGTGTGGGGAGAGAGGGTGACCATCCAGAGGGCGGGTACTTTGCTATTACATAAAAGAAGGACTGGTGGTCGGCAGACATTGCAGGCACAGACATAACTTGATACCATTTCATAAAGTCAAAACAAAACAAAACCTGCATGTCTCTTTGTATTTGTCTGTGCGAACCTCTAATTATAGGATAAACATGAAACAAAGTTATTGCTGCACTGAGAAAACATTGTATAATATGGTCATCTGACGATTTACTTTCATGATGCATATAATGCAGTTACAACATGGTCATAAATTAGGGAAAAATGGAAAAAAAAAAAGATTTTATTGTCTATTTGAAAGTGACCTGCCCGTGGGCTGGTCACTGGGAAAATCCCACTTGCCCGCACTGAAAGTGGGGCAAGTCGGAGCGCGGGCGATACAACTCCCACAGCACTGCGATTTGACCTGACGTCGAGACCGATATGAAACCTCCATCGGGCTATTAGATATAAAAATCACATAAGTGCACATGAGTGGTATGTCTCACCAAATATGTATACCAATATTGTGAATATTATTGTTGACGAAAAGTTAAACAAGCAGGGTGGAAGCTGAAGACGACCATTGCTACGTCAAGAGTGAAAAGAGTAAAAGTTTTATATATTGCTACGCAAACTAGCTCTTCTGGTTAAACAAAGGCATTGCAATGCCCGTGACGCCATACCGACAAAGCCAAATTAGCATTGGAAACACCTGATCCCAAAGCCTGCAAGAGGATGTTGAATGATCTAAGGGACATGTAGGAAGGGATGGTAGAATGGAAAACGCATCGCCATGAAACAGTTCCCAGAGCTGTGAGGGCCAAAACAAGGCAAAACGAGTCTGTTTAAAACTATCTGCTAAATACTGAGCAGAAACAGATAGGAGAGGCTTCACCAAAAGATGAGTCTGGGGCATAGAAATGTCCCTGGATGATCCAGAGGTTTTCGATCAGACCAAGTGGCCCATGAGTGGAAACATTATGGGAAAATTATGGATGATCGTAAGAGAGGAGCTGCAAGAAAAAGCTGCCAGGGCCGAAGGAAGTGATGATGAGGAAGAAGAGGAAGAGAAAGAAATGGAGTTTGCATAGACCAGATGGTTTATGAATAGAAGTGTGGGTGTCTGATAATATTTATTAATGTATCCGTCAAATAATAACTGCCATCCTTGCAAAATTTAAAAACAATGAAGATCAAAATGTGGTGATGCAAGAAACACATTCAACAGAAGAAAAAGAACAGATCTGGAGGACACAATTGCCGGGTAAAATTATTTTTTCCCATGAAAGCTCTGCCAGGGGAGTCATGTTTTTAATACCAAACACTATAAATGATGATATTATAGACAGTGATGGAAGATGGGTTTACATAATTTTGCAACAGAAAAAAAATGTTACATGTGTAGTAAACCCCGGAGGTTTCTCGTACTAATCCAGGGCTGTAGGCTCTTCTACATGTAGTTTATCAGTAAATGGTGACACTAGTTATCCAGCCCGTGATAACCTTCGTGCTATTACTTAGACAACCCAGGTTCGATATTCCTCTCAACTAAGGGAAAGTAAAACTGGACAACGATCTCTGTTTCCGTAGCTTTATTTCCCACACAGTGCTTACACAAGCTACAAGGTCAGCCGGGCTAACCAAGACAATGACGGAAAGGATTTCCGGAGAAATCATGAACTCAGGTGGTACATAAAGCAGTACATATACAAGGTGTGTACATGTAGATGATCAAGATACACTTTGTACATAAATAAGTGATACAGGAGATATGAAACACATCAACAATAGGCAATACAGTACGTATTCTGGTAGAGACAATTAGTAGATAGGTAACCTGTAAATAGGGTAAAGCTGACATTTCCTTCATGGTAAAAACGCAACAGATCCGAAAGGCTTGAAAGGTTGAGCAAGCATAGCTACAACCTCGACCTTGAAGGCCGACCCGGGTATATAACAGTTAAAACAACAACAAGCCGTACTAGACTTGTACGAACCTCATATCCACTACAATACCCCCTCCATAATTTAAAGATTTCTACCCAACGGAGTAAACAATCTACAACATGTAAATTATAACAAGGCAATGTGGATATAAAATAAGTAAGAAGAAAAGCACCAATAGAGAATTAACAATGCGAATTCAAGAGTACAGGCAGGAGCAATATTGTGACCCGCGCATGTTATACAATAGATCGCGACATCTCTAATTACAGTATGAGAATCAATCAGATTCAGCATACCAATACAGCCTTTGACAAGTAGGAGCTTCAGTAGACCTGCTACAGCTATATGTACAATGTGTCAAATAATAACCTTTAGGCTGGAAAAACTTCTCACTTTCTGCACAGACAAAAATTTCCGGGAGGTCCGGGGTCGGTATTCGGTTAGCATCAGATCATCCATGACAGGTCCGGCATCTGTATTCATCAGGAGTTGGTTTCATCAGTGACATCAGGGGTCCCGATTTCCGTTCGTCAAGGAATCAAGTCATCATCAGGTCTGTCTGGCCATTCGTCTATAATCTCAGTCCGTAAATCACATCCGTGGGCATTTGTCCCGGTTTGCACGCCCAGCACACAGTAGCTGGACCTACTTCTCCTTTTGCTCAGTATCATCCATTCCGGAATATCGGCGGGATCGATACCTGTGTTTGCAGGAGTGGTAGGCCTGTCCCTTCCAGGGGTCACCGGCATTGGTGGTATCATCTGGAATGACATGGGCATGGCAGGGTTTGGCATTAAACCACCGCTCGCGGGTTGGGCACCCATGAACTCATTCATGAGTCGACCAAACATAAAGAACCTCTACATGTTGGTCCATTAGCATAGGAGCAGGGGTCGCGGGGAGGAGGCATAGGCACTTCTTCCGTTGCTAGGTCAGGGTTCTGACTAAGTAGCGCTAGTAATAGTACTGCTCGGGACACTTTGGGGCACTTGGGACTGAGACTGGGGACGGGGTTCTCTCCCGGCGTCTTCCAACTCTGCCCTGATATTTCCAATAATCTCCTCTTGGACGCAGATCTTGTCATCTCTCTCTTTTAGTCCACGTTGCTGGTCACGGATCAGACGAGCGTTGCAACGATTCTCTTCTCTGAGTGTTGCAAGCTCCTGCACTTGGTCACAGACCATTTGCAGCTGACGCAGGGTACGAAACACCTCAGTGACTCTGGACTCAACGGCAAGGACGGCTTCAGAGGCTTGCTCTAAAACTTCCCTCACTGCGGTCTCTCCGGTTGCCATAAGCTCAGCAGTTGAGGCAGGGCTGCCAACTTCTACGATTTCGCCGTAGTAACTACGATTCGAGTGTCAAAATACGATGCTATGATCTGTGTGATCCAAACTACGATTTGGGGAAATTTAGGACCAAAACATGTTCAAACAAGAAATTCTAGGCTGAAATATTTCTGGTTAGAAATATTTCTGGCTAGAATGTGGAACTTCTCTTGTCCTTTCCTAAATTCTTATAATAGATACCGTATTCAATATTTGGTCAACTTCTTATGTTTCTGGGGATCATTATTCAATGATGGCTGTTCCAAGAAGATAATATTCATCTTTTGGTGTTAAGTAGTATATAGCTAATGAAGATTTTAATGCATTTGAAATGAGATAGTAATTTATTATAATCTTTTTTCTTGTATTTCAAATTATTTAATTGCATAATGATACTTTGCTACGCATTTGGAAAGTAGATATCTCAAAAATATTGTTATGGTGACTATGAAAATAAAGCATATTAGAACTTTTAATGCTGAAGGGATTGCCCTCAAAATCAGCAGAAGGCACTAAATCGGCACTCAATTTGCTCAAAATTTTCTGGGGGAGCATGCCCCCAAACCCCTTACCCATCACTTAATATTTCCGGGGGTCTAGAAGGGCTTCACATCTTCCGCGAAAGCGCACTTGACTCCCTGCGAAAAACTAGGATTTGAGATCCTCACAGGTTGGCAGCTCTGGTTGAAGTAGGCGGTGGTAGTTGTACCACCAATCCTTCAGCAGCCTGCTGAGCACACAGCGCGATGGGTTTGGGGGCCGGCGGAATCCCATAGCTGCTACCTTTGGAACTCGATTGGGATCGAGACCGGTCTCTCTTTCTTTCCTTCTTGCCGGACTGAGCTATAGCAGAGCTCGAAGATCAGGCGGCAGCACTGGTGCTTGGCTTAGCGAACCCAGTCTCTTTAGAAGCAGACTTGGTCGCAGCTCGACGAACAGTGTGCAGATCGGCACCGGACAAATACATTGTCCGTTGGAACAATGAGTTTGTCTCCCTCTTTGGTGTCACTGTGTTGGCTTTCTCGACAGCTTTGTCACGGCTAGACTTGTGAGCCACCTCACCGTATTAGAGGTGTCTCATGACTTCAATTCTCCGGTTGAACCTCTGTAGACAGGAGGAGGACGGGCAGGGTCCACACCTCTCTCCTCAGCGCATGTTCCTCGCAAAAGTGGCGGCGGAACAAGCAGGGGCGAGTGGAGTATGACTTTACTCAGGAGGTATTCATCTGGGGACACCTGCACACAGTGAAGGGGCATCGGAAACCTGGTCTCCACAAGGTTGCTGCAAATGCCGCCTTCTGTTGGGTACCTGTGTCCGTAAGTTCCTTACAAGGCAGGCTGGGCCACAGCCGGGTCTCGTATCTGTCCATCAGATCATCAGAAAACTCGGCGGACTCATCCTCACTTTCGTCATTTGGTGGAATAAACTTTCCACTCTCATCTCGGGCAGGATCGATTGGTAGCAGCTCGGAATCGTCTTCGAACAAGGTACGGAAGTCCATAACCTTTTCTACATCCCGGAATTGAGCGCTCCTCACAGCCAACCGTTCCTGGTGAATTTTCATCACTCTCTTCTTGGGGGTCTTGGCCATGGTTTCGCCTTGCGCCCTTAGGCTTGGTCACTGCGGAGGCTCCGGCCATGCCTGGTGAATCGATGTCCATTCGCTCTACATTAATGGACAAGGGGCGAAGCCCATGCTTCTTGTCCCCACCCCGCCCTCGCTCTCTGCCAAGCTGGCCACCGCCAGGGGACTTGGACTGACCACGTCCAGCAGTCCTCTCTGTGGCAACACTCTGGCCTCTGCGCGGAGACTTGCATGGGGGGTTTCTCTCGGTGGGCTTGATCTTCACGGAGTCAAGGTCCTCATTAGTGGCGTCTGACAAGGCCTGAGCAAACTCTGCCTCGCTCAAGGCCTCGAAGGGGGCGACCTCCTCACCCTCCTGCTCTAGGAGCTTCAACTCCACTTCCACCGCAATGTCCTCGCTTCATCTTCGTGTCGGCTCTCGGTCCGGCTCATCTTGGGTCATACGGAAATCTCATGGGAATCACATGGGATTCTCTCAAGCATTCTCAGGGGTTTGTTGGCAGCTTTTAGTTCTCCGATCCTATAACATAAACATTGCAGTTCTAGTCACAAGAGCGAATGCAGCCGGAACATCTATTTACACATAACTTAGGTAAAAGTTGCCCAAAAAGACAACGGATACAGCTAGTATGGTCTCTCAGAGTATTCTAGTCCTAAAATACACCAGCCTGAGAACATAGAATGTACCAAACAAGCTAGATAATCAAAAAATCATCCTAGCACGGCTCGATTCATGTCCGCATCCAAGATGGCGGTTGGGTCATAGCTTCGGTGCTCTCTCTACACATCAGAAACACCGAAACTTACGTCTTATACTAGACGCACACCTCTGTGACAACCATCGGTATCATGTTAAAATACCTCCCTTCCTCCTTAAGCAATCATACAGAATCAATTCATACAAGTTTCATGCGACAAATCAACTCATAGAACGATCACGGTAGAAAGCGTACTTACAGGTCAGAGTCCAGGAGCAAAGTGAGCCACAAGGCGGAGCAAACTGGTGAACCCGGATGCAGCCACCTCTAGTGGCAACCCGGTACAACGCTAGTTCACTCACCCGCCATGCGACTACATTGCTATGCTCCTGCCACTGCCTGACAGATAATGATACCCGGTTTTGCATGCTTAGTTCAGTTATATGCTCCCCGTAGCTGAGGATTTTGACTGTACATGAACTGACTACTTCGCCAATGAGACAGGGTGGAGGGGAATTCCAGTGAATTCACCCAACAATGACACTGTTACTAGCAGCAATTTGAAGGTATCAAAACCAAGATTCAGAGCCATTACGCTATGGAGTGGGACCATTCCCTCAACATTCTGGGTTACTCATCTCCGAAATTTATGTTGTTTGTTCTTTCCCGGCTACATGAGACAAGGTAATCTCATGCACCGTAAAGGACTTAGGTGCATTGCTCCATCTTGCAACCTTAGTCGACTTTTGAGGGTTCAGGGATCAGATCAATATCCCTCAGGTTTGCACACAACGAGGCTAGGATCCCGGTTGTAACCGATCTGGAGGACGACACAACCATGTCCTTGTTACAACTTCCGCCGGGGACTCATCGCGTCTTTTTCTCAACCCTCTTCCGACCTTAGCGGCAGCCTTAGCCCTCTTTGGCCTCCCTCTACGTTTGACAGTAGAGTTGATGGCAGGTGGCACCCAAAAAGCTTTAGCGTTCGCTACAGTTTTCGGAGGTCTCCCTCTCTTTCGAGTGGTAACTTGTAGAAATAAGAGAGGGGAGGAGAAGGAGGAAGAGATATGGCAGTGACTGTAGACTTGTAGTAGGTAGAAGGAGGGGTGGGATAACAGGATGTCGGGAGGGAGGGGGGAGGAAGATGACCATCAGGAGGAGAGAATGAAGGAGAGACAGTTATTATGTGACCAAGCTGCAAAAGCTTTACAGTATTTGGCAGCTAAAAGATTTCCAGAAAATACATTAATAAAATAATGTCCCAAATCGCTCAGAAAGAGCGTTTATTTTCCTGAACTGGGAATAAAAAATAAAAAATGTAGGAATTAACCAAGAATTAATCTTGAGTCAGGAAGAAATAAGACACCTGGTAGAATGAATTTTCTGCTTAGGCAATTGCTACCTTCCTAGGTAATTGCCTGAAAACGTAGAAAATCATCCTCCTCCTCCTCCATTTTATTTCTGAGTTGAAATATTTTGTATTGGAATTTATGCTTTCAAGGTAAATGCAAGTATTTTAATCAGGATATGTTATGCTCTCTCTCTCTCTCTCTCTCTCTCTCTCTCTCTCTCTCTCTCTCTCTCTCTCTCTCTCTCTCTCTCTCTCTCTCTCTCTCTCTCTTTAAACGATTAGTCAATTTAAAAACCAACCCAATGTCGCCTGTCTTTCCAACGGAGGGAAGGTACATTCTCGATTAGACCCCTCTTGTTTTACTAATTGTATTGCATTATTTGTACTTTATTTCAGAGATTATTGTGATTTGATTTATGTGTGTATATTGTGTATAGCCTAGACCAGGCGCTCTAGTGCTGAATATTTGCCTCCCCCAGTAGAGAGGGAGAAGAAAGTTCCTCCCCCACGAGAGGGAGAAGTATTGAAAGATTATTATTGATATTTGTGTTTATTTCTGAGAAAAAGTACATCTCTTGCCTTCTATTGGTAATTATAGTTTGGTTTCCTTACACATTGAGTTAGGTATTTTGGGGTTACTTTATTATATCCAGTATATTCAGCTATATATGACACAGGTCTACCTTTCTGCTTATATAATCAGGTATTGAATATTCATTGATGACATATTGATTTATATTGCATTATTATGTAATGAGTGAGAGTTGGGTTCATTAACAGCCTATATTGAAATATCTTTACTACCTAGAGAGCTAAGCTACCCCTATATTATATGATTAGATCTTATCATTATATTATGTAATATTACCTAACAGCAACTGAGACTATTAGGCTATATCATTTTGTGTCATTGTTTATTTAGAATATCTATCATTAGCATCATCATCCTAGAATATCATATTTAGATATCTATTGGTATTAGATATCTATTACCCTTAGTTATTATTACATCATCATATCATATCATATTTGCATATCTCCCCATATTAATGTGTATGATTAGAGGTTAATAAGTTAGATATTATCATTATTCTCACCTCGCTCACATTGTCTTATGTATATTGTCATTTTCCTTTATCCTTCAAAATACCTTTATACCTTCCCTGTGCACAACGGACATTGGTAAATTCCCTTAATAAAAGCCAGTCAGAGAAAGCTTAAGATCCGATTCATATCATCATTACATAATTTAATAATTACATAATATATATAATTTAACACAGCACTTACACATGTTTGATAATGCTACTTGTTTCATAAACCATTGTATACCTTACTTTCAGATGAGCATGAAGATAGTGAGACGACGTCTGGTGCTGATGATACCGAAAATCTTGAAATCAGGTTTGTATCCATACTAAATTTGATGATGGTTCAGGGAGGGTACATATTTGAATAGATCACCACAAATTAATAATTTCATTTTTATGCATGTGGATCTTGCATTACTTATGCCAACAACGGGCAAGCTAGGGTGTGGAATCGGTTGGAAGGTGGGGTAGGGGTGGGTATGTGAGTGGGTGTGGGTGGGTGGATATGTAATGTGTGAACAAATCAATTAAATCACGTTGGACTCATGTCAATCACTCAATTTTCTGCATGAGTATCATTTGTTAGATCCACTCTTATCATCAATAATAAGCTGTATATGTCATGTCTATATCAAACTATGCTTTTCCTATGGCAGAGCGGCAGGACTCCAAAAGCAGTTATTGGAAGCTCAAACAGATTTGTCAATTCGAACATATGTGTTACAAAGGTAGCGTACAATTTACTTGATCTCTTTTATTTTACCGTTTTTGTGTTCTTTATTAAAGTCGAGTGCTAAGCATTCTAATATTCTAAAAAGGAACTAAATTAAAACCACTAATTAAAACCATTTAGCTTGACAGATGCGATGTACACCAAAATAGTTGCTTCACAGGGGAAATGCATCACAGAAAAACAAATACCTGGGACTGCTTATACCAAAGGTGTGGGAAGATCCGTGTGGCCATAATGTATTATCTAATAGTGTATGATCTTGCTTAAAATTATAACAATTACATATTATGTAAAGATATGGTTTCCTTCTATTGTTGGTAGCTGTCGTTGGCTGCCTCGATAGCGGTGGCTGTGAACGCACTGTTGACATTGGGTACAATGCTCAGCAGATTGGTGTTTGGCGTTGCGGTGACGTTCAAGCACTGATCACATCATGTAAATCTGTTTCTTGCTCGCCTCATGTTCCAATGTGTAGTGCAGTTTTGCTGCCTTTTGTCCCTCAAAGACTTGGTTGCATTGGTTGCACTGGATTAGAGTTGTGTCTGGTTGTGTGTTGGTCAGTGGTCTATGTCTAAATGTTCATTCCCCTTGGTTGATATGTTGATAATTTTCTAATCCACGCCTCTTTAAGGTGTAGACGTTCATTGATTGTCAAGGCAGTGTCGTCAAGTACTATGATTGTGACGTCATTGCCGCTATGGCCCATTGCTGTGATGTGATAAGCCTCTGGCGTCTTGAACAACATGGTGGTGTATGTCGTTGCTGTGCTGTAGACGACGTTGGTGAAGCATGTTTTTGGTTTTACCTATATATACTGTAATACACTGCTGCATTTCTTGCATTGGATCGCATAAAGACACAAGTGCTGTGACAGGTACAGTGTCCTTTTACCCTGTAGGTTGTTTTGCTGTAGGTGTTGGTGATCGTGGATTGTGTTTTGATTAGTGGGCATGTGGGGCAGTTTTGGCCACATGGGAAGGTGCCGATTGCTTGTTGGTCTGGGGGGAATTTCGAGTGTGTTAGGATTGCTCATAGGTTTGGGGTTCTCTAGTGTATACATAGTGTTATACATAGTGTAACACAAATTGATGAACAGGGGACGCCAAATCCCTCAGAAATATGGTTGCCCGTCGGGCAACCAGGATTTCAAAAGTGGTTGCCCAGCCACAAAATATGGTTGCCCAGTAATTCATTGGTTAAAATCTAGAGACAAATAAATAAATGACAAATTAATTTGAAATAGAAGTAGAGTAGTAAATATGCGCCAAGAAGGCAGGATATAATGAATAAAACGAATATAAAATGAATATAATGAAAAAAAGAAGAGTAGTAATGTTACAATGACAGCTCTGAACTCTCAAAATAAACGAAGATATAACTGAAAATATATTCAACCACCAACTTCAAAGGAGTCTGATTTAAAATTGATTAATTAAAAAGATATCCAAGTTCTTTTTTTCGAGCCTTGATCAGTCACCGTTTTTCAGCATTTACTTGGTGTTACCCCTTCAGTGAAAATATGACATGGTGTCAGGGGAAAGTGTACAGGAAGAAACAGAATCTTTGAAAATTTAAACAGGATTCCAGGCCCTTAATAATTTCGACCAAAATGCCCATTTTTCAGACATTGAATTTATTTTAAATATTGTGCAAAGGTGTTCGAAAATATTACTAATAGAAGGGATGAGTGGCTAGGTTGATATCATTGGGATATAATGGAAATAAATTAGTTAGGTTTGGGCCAGTTGCCCGCCGGGCAACTGATCATATACTTTTAGTTGCCCAGACTAAAGATATGGTTGTCCCGGGCACCCGATTTGGCGGACCCTGATGAAGGAGATGTAGCGTAGTTTATTGCTATCAGATGTTAAGTGAAGTGTGAGGGGTTACAGCACCCTCATATATGCGAGGGGAGCACATGCATATAACAATAGTATTCACATGTAGTGATATCACCCCAGTTAGTGGCTATCTCCACTGGTAGCCATACTGTGTGTCTACACCGAGAGCGGGAGGCACCAGATCGATGGGCTTTCCCATTTTGAATGTTTGATAATGGCGATTACACTCATTATTCCATCATGACACACTAAAAAGTGACCATATAACCTATCAGCATACTTTATATCACATTCTCTAAAACTTTCGGAGGTGAAAACGTCTGGGAAACAGCATTTTCGAGGCTTGGAGAACACATGTCCAGCTAAT
The DNA here is from genome assembly GCA_942159475.1 of Sthenelais limicola. NCBI lineage: Eukaryota > Metazoa > Annelida > Polychaeta > Phyllodocida > Sigalionidae > Sthenelais > Sthenelais limicola. Next base: position 104,417,008 of record OW804096.1, on the reverse strand, counting down.
GTTTACAGTGGTTGACAAACAATATGGCAAGCTGCAGCAAGCACCGTGATGTCAGTGAATACTATGTATATGCTACAATGATTATGTGTTCCAAGAGTTTCTCATTGTTGATGTCCTATTGCTTCACATTGGTGGTTCTATGATGGAGGTGTGCTTCGTATGTTAGTATGAATGGAATTATTTTATTTTGTTCAGGTAGTCCAATAATATTTCTGCCTGTGTTTCACCGCCCGGGATGATGCAGAAAATATTGTCTATGTACCGTTTTCATAGTTTGGGTTTCACAGGTGCTGCTGAAAGTAGTTTGGTTTCAAGTTGTCCCATAAATAGATTTGTGTGTGTGTGTGTGTGTGTGTGTGTGTGTGTCATTGCAGTACCTTTGATTTAATGGTAGAATTTGTCAATGAAGCAAAAATCATTCTTAGTGAGAATCATCAGATGGATTAGATGTAAGATTACGTGTGTTGGTGGGTTCTTTATTGCTTGTTGTTCCAAATATACCTTGGTGGCTAATATGCCTTCTACACGTGGTACTGTTCAGTTTGGTGGTTGTTTGAATGAAGTGTTTGGTGTCTCTGATGTAGCTTAGAAGTTGGTGTAGAATGGTTGTAGGAGGAGATTACATAGTGGGAGCTGGGTTCTGTTGGACCATTGCAGCCTGACACAATAGGTCTTCCTGGATTGTTTGGTTTGTGGATCTTTGGTAGGGTGTAGAAACATAGGGTTCTTGGCTGTCTTTTGAGTCAGTTGGCTTGTGGTTCAAGGGGACCTGAGTTGATACAGAAGTCTATGTAGTTGTTAATTTCTTTCTGGAAATCATTTGTTGGGTCTGTTGTATGGGGATATAGTACTCTTGGTTGTTCTATTGTTGGAGTACCTTGTTGATGTAGTCTTGTGGTTTTTTTGGATGACAAAGGCTCCTTACTTGTCTGCTGGTTTGATTATTATGTTTCTGATGATTTTAGCTCTCATTGCTTCTTGTTTAGTGTTATTTGGATAATTATTTGATTGGAGTTAATGGTTGATTTGCCGTTCTATTGTGTTGATGTAACAGTCTATGTCATCGTCCTTGCCAGGAGGACCGGTCCAACCAATGTATTCATTCAGTTGGGTGACTGGAGTTTTGTCAGTTTGTGTGGTAGCTTCCTGATTTTGGATGCAGTGTTTGAGTAGAAGTTGTAGGTTCGAGAGGTTAACTACTGTGTTTGTTGGGGTTAGTTCTGGGTTCTTACGGAAGTAGCTGGTCTTTCTTGTGCGTCTTTTCTCGTATTTGTATTGTATTGACATACAAGGATTATCTGATCTGAGAGGCTCCCTCTGCCTCTCTCCCCCCTTCTCTCTCTCCAATCACTGACATGAGGTGAGATGAGATGAGAAGCTGTCAGCCTAGATTGTGTCTGGCTGACTGTGTCTGTCCAGAAGTATATCGCCGAGATGGTGTAGGCCTACGGTAACTGCTTGGCTGGTTAGTTTAATAAGATTATTGTGGTCAGGATCTATTCCTCCCCACCCCCCACACCCCCTCCCGCACAAAGCTGTTGATTGTTGTGTTGACAAGCGTCGGTCAGGCTCAGCGCACTGACCAACTCCACGGGTAGGGTAGAGTGTTGATAGGTAGTTAATCGGCACTGTTCGAGAGTCCCTTAGAAAAGGGTATGTAAATAGGTAACCATATTTTTTGTTTCTTTTTTAAATATGGCTGTATGAAACAATTCCTTCGGTCCAAGTTGTAGAGTGGTATCACTGATATCGATAGAGAGTGATGATAGCGTAGTTTTACGTGTAAAGTACATAGGAAAACACATATCCCCTTGACAGGCCCTAGTATTATACGAGAGACCCGATTTACGGGCATCATTCGAAATGTTCTATGTAATAGCTACGCTATGTAAACATAGGCGATTGGATGCTGGCCGTCTAGCTGTTCCCTTCCCCCCTCTCTCTTTCTGTCTCTCCCCCCCCCCCCCCCCACCAACCCAACCCCCTCCCCATCCCTCCCTTTTAAATGAAATAATGAATGTGTTTTTCGGCTCTTTAGATTTGATATAACCAGATTAAAGCTGATATTTGCAACACAAGATGTAACAATTAATGAAATTTGGTTAAAAATACTAATTATATGAGTTGCTGATTAACCGCCCTTGACAGGGTATCATCTTAAATAGTCTTTCAGCTATATCTTATTCATAGCTATTATTAACATTTTGGTAATTTTTCACTTTACTATATTACAAGTAAGTGTTATTTTCCCCATGGTTTTCAGGATTCAATTAGGAAATACACTCATCAAAACACTCTACCCTAAGGACGATCTTGATGATACTCCAAATAGCCAATCAGCTAGAGAGTGAGTACTTAATTGAGATATTCTAAGTAGATCCACATATGTTTGTGCTATTTGAATTCAAATGAATTCCTAGTCTTATGAGGGCATTTCATTTATGCTTATTTATCGGGTCGATCTGTTAAGTCTGCATTTTAATGTTTACATACATCAAACGGAAAGTATACATCTCTAAAGAGCCAGAAATGGTTGATCACACATGGCTACTTATTACAAGGGGAGAATGTTTATAGTGTTAAACCATTAATATGTATATAACTGGTAAAATACATTCAGGGCTCGAAAAAACCTATGTTTACTTGCCCGGGGCAAGTAAAAAATGGCTCCGGGCAAGTAAAATTTAAAGTTACTTGCCCGAGCGGGCAAGTAAAAATCTCTATGGCGCCGATGGGAAAGAATGTTCCCAAGAGGCATGTGACCAAATGACACTTCATAAATTACTAATGATAGGATAAAAATGAGGTTTTTTGTAAGGCTACAACATGTTAATGAATGTTTTATGTTAAAACAAGATACATACAGATCAGTGTGATTTTGTTTATAATTCTGCAAATAAATTCGGGCAAGTAAAAATTCTGTTGGGCAAGTAAATCTTGGCTGCCACTTGCCCAATGGGCAAGTGAAGTTGGTAGGTTTTTTTCGAGCCCTGACATTAGACCAAGTGTTGGAACCACTTTATGCACATCTTAGAAGTACACGATTCAACACATCATTTCATGTGGCAATGTTTTGGTCGGCAATGTTTGATGTATGGTTTGAACTGCCCACCCACTGCCACCCACTGTGCCACTTCCCAGCATGTAGCCTGCTTTATTTTAAAGATTTTTTGTTTGCGAAATTTATATTCTGAATCATGTTTAGGCATATTCTTATAATCTTTAGGATCATTTTGATCTTTATTGCATAAACGTGGGACTTTTAGAAGAGAAAATATTAAAGTTTGTAAATAGATTTGCAGTAGAATAAATCTGATGAACCCCAGATGTCAGGCTTCGCATCTGACTTCTGCAACTTTAGTCCAGTCCCTGAACATTTTTACCTGGGAAAAAATGGTACAAAGACAATTTTAGTATCAAATGAAGCGGACTTCCAAGTAGAATGACATATTCAAAATTTGTTATGTGCATTTGATTGGTTTTTTAATTGTTTTTTTAAAATATTTTTTTAAGCACACCATCCAGAAAAAACATAGTAATAAAGACAGTTTGGGTGTCAAATGAAGCGTAATTCTGAGTTTAATAACATATCCTAGGTTGGACGTGTTTACGCCTTCGCAGCGCTACCACTTATGAGAAGTTCATCTCAAGAATGTTCTATCCAGGCTCTCTTGGCAACGTGTTGACGTTGCTGGATTAGCTTGGTAACCCCTATTGTTGCGTCATAGATCAGTTGTTACCTCTCTAGACAAATGCATGGAAATAAAATATATTTCCGTTTAATTCCGTTTTATTTGGAATTTTTAGCAACATTTAAATGATGACATTTTTTGATATTAAGGTGACTCACTACTGATCTTGTAACGGGGTGCGCGGCAACGCCTAGCATGAGTAGCGGGTTACAACTTTTGCCATTTTTCACGCAATGTGTATTCAATACATATAGCAGGGAATATCAGCATTATGCAGACGAAGTATGTATGTTAAGATTTAAGACGCATGGCTAGGGAGAGGGATAGAGCCTTTAAAAAGGTGAGAAAAACAAATAAAGAAACAGATTGGCAAATAGCCAAAGTAATACGAAACAAAATGAACTCTAAACTCTCGAGAGCAAAAAATGAATATATCTCAGAGAGATTGGCGGAGCACTCTAAAAACCCAGGCAAATTCTGGGAAATCTTTAAGCCCCTTATAACCCCAAATAAGATCAAATCAGACGAGAAAATAAAACTAAAAAATTCAGAGGGAGATTTCATGAAGAAAGAGGATACCCCAAAAGAATTTAACAACTTCTTTGCTAACATAGGGCCAACACGAGCCGCCCAAATCCAGGCTCTGCCAATGCATACCAAACGACAACGCGTTCACTCACCCGTTCACTCATCCCCACCGATACAATAGCTGGATAGGAAATATTTGTTAGTATTCAACCACTTTTGTTAATTCGTTATTTTTTTCTACTTTACGACTGACTTATTTTCTACTTTACGACTGACTGTCCCTTCTGGCACCACCATTGTAGCGCCAATGAATTGCCAATCAACAATGTAATTGATTGTCAATCAACAATGAAATGTACCCCATTGAAAGTGAATCACCCCATTACATTGAAAGTGAATCAAAGAGCCCAAGTCTCTGTATGTCAAAAAGTGGTCCAGAATGGCTGCTAGGCCTAGTGCTGCAGTCGCCCGTTGCCTGTATATTGTATTTCTGAGTAGGGACAGACTTTTTAAAAAAATAACTTTAAAACAAATATTATCAACAGTTAAACCAATCAACCCGATAAAAGGGTTATCAAACTCTAGTACTGTAGCTTGTTCTGATCTAAAATAGCTTTTTTATTGGTGGGGCTTTAATTTGATAATTTCTGTGTTTTGATTTTCCAGAAAAATAAAAGAATTACTAACCAAACATACGGCACTATCATCTGCAATTCTTCGTATTAATGAGGTGAGTCAAGTACAATATATTTCTCCTTGATTATAATAGCACAGAAAACATTGATTCTGTATCAACATATTGATTGTATATCTTTGATATAGTGAAGTTGGCCTTGATTTCAGGATTAATTACTACAAGAGTTTTTCACTGTCCAAATTTTAGGAAATTAAGGGATCAACACCTAGCATGGAGCAGGGAATGCAAACGAATCACGGTTGGTACCATCCTTATTCATTTTGATCTGATTAAAATCTAATCTCAAACCATATTCCTTTTATCCATATGACTGATCCAAATATATCCATGACTCCATAAAGACACATGTCAATATGTACCACTGGGACCATCCAACTACATCAATAATCACCATTCTCTCACCCCCATTATCAACTCATTATTACCACATTTGTCTTTTTTTTTTCTTTTTTTTTTTTTATATTTAACATAATTTATACAGCTATTAGTGATGATAAGGATATACAAGGCTCATGGGGCTATTATTTAGCATTGTCCATGATTTTCCGCCAGGGGTTGTTAGGTGCAGTCCTACTACTATAGAAGGAAAGGAGTGGTGCATAAGTAAAGGTAATTAGTAATTAGTGTAGAAGGAAAGATGATAGTTGTTAATCTACATGATAGGATCAGTTATTCTGTCCGTCCGTAGCCGTGTGTTTTAATCGTCTCTCATATTGCGTTCAGTCCTGGGGAGTTCCTGTGGTCATGGAATGTTCATTTAATTCTGTGGGTTTCCCCCTTGGTTATAAGGTTGTGTGTGATTTGATTTTGTGACTGAAATGTTTGCGGTTGTCTATGTTTTTTATGTCTGGGGGTAGTTTGTTCCATGCCTGGGCACCATAGTACTTAGGGGCTCTCTTAAGTGACTCGGTTTTTGGTCTGGGCAGAGGAAAGTTGCGTTGTGAGGAACACCTTGTTTGGCGCCAGGATGGGTTAACAGGCTTGGGAGAGTTGTTCTTGGGAGCTGCTATGCATAATTCCCAGAATGAGGTGGTCTCTACGGTCTTGTTGGGGTAGTAGTCTAACATCTAATTACTATCTAAACTTGTAAGGAATTCACCACCAATAAAATTATTGTTTCGAAATGTACTAGCGAAAATTCAGGGTAGGGCAGAAGACTGGGCCTGGCACAAGCCCTACAAAAATATAGATATGGCTATGGCCACTATAATATTACCTGAAAAAAATGATTATCACAGTTTAACAACATTGACTTGTTTCAGTAAATTGGATTTCTTCATTTTCTTACTTCCTGAAAGAAATTATACATACTTGGAGCTATCAATATGTATGTATAGCTCTGGATGCTCAGCAAGGGTCCCAAAAGTGGAACCAAATATCTTAGCCACATACACAAAATTCTGTTGCAATCTGGCAAACACAAAGTTCTACATGCATCTTAATTCTTGATTCTATATGGCAAACAGTCTAGGAGAAATATGGACTTGAATAATACATTTGTTAATGATCCCTGCAGCTTTTGCCTGCATGCGACCCCTGTGGTGGACTGTGTGGTGATCAGGTGATAATGATTAATATGATGTGAAAGGGGCAGAAAGGAAAGTGAGAAAGGGGGAGACACCTTGAAATACAGATATTTAAAGATAAGTATCTAAAATATGCGCTTGACTGGCCCCTATTCTACTCTCAACCATCACAGACAGGTACATTGCTAGTATGTAATATTAAAAAAAACAAGCTAACTAACTCATGGGTTTCAGGTGGCTCAAACCAAAAAGTTTGGTAGCCTGTATATATTCATAGAGGTTGCAGTCTTATTAGAATGTGTACATTGCGCAAATGATTTTGGTTTCTGAATCATCTTCCTACAGCAATGAGAACTCCTGTTACAGTCAAAAGATAATTTTCATCTCAAAATCTATGGTGCCAGGATGTACATTAAATATCAAAGCTGTGTATCATTAGCATACTTGTTCTAACATTGAGAGGGAGGGTGAGAGAGAGAGAAAGAGAGAGCGAGACAGACAGAGAGAGAGAGGAGAGCTTTTAGTATAGTAGGGGTCCTAATGGGATTTTAATGCCATTCTGCAGTTTGGAGAAGGCCTAGACTAGACTGCAATGACTAAACTGTACTGAAGGTTAGAACTACAAGTGTGATTCAATGGCTCAAGTTAATATTTTATTTTGTATCCAACACGCGGCCGCACGTTGCACGTTAGATGCAAAATAAAGTTTCAACGAGAGCCATTGAATCACATGAGTAGTTCCTAACCTCGAGTACAATTCTTTCTTTATACTACGACTTGGAAATAATAGAAAATCGTCATTCTTATGCTTCTATAAGGTATAGAAGGTTGGGGAGGTTTATGAATTTATTCTTTGTGTCTAAAAGTTTGTTGACAGAGATAAGGAGACCCTACATATTAAGAGATCCTGCTCGTGTTGAGGTGGATGACTGGGCCAAGGAGAGTATAAGGAGGAGCCTATTTGGAAAGGTGAAAATCATTTGGAATACCCTACCCCCTCGAATAAAAGTTCAGAATGACCCTGATAAATTAAAAATTTGTCTGATTGGGTTGCTGCGAAAACTGTTTAACGATGATGAACATAATCTTAATGGGGTTTGGGCTCTTCCTGGTGCTCTTCTTGGCCTGGGGAATTGTCCCGACTTGTAAATCTGGTCTCACTGTGCTTGTACTTGGTTGTTTTTGATTTGTGATTTGTGCTTTTCATTTGTGCCTTGCTAGTTGGTGCATTTACCCTCACATGGGTGATTATGGAACGTTGTAACTATTATTATACTGATAAATCTTTCTTTCTATGGATTGTCTTGATAATGAGTATGTTGACGCCCGTATGTCTATTTCTGATGTAGTATGACGATGCTCCTCATTCTGCACTTGATCTTAACTTCTTTGTAGGTTTTTAAGATAATTTTTTTTCTTTTATTTCTGATTGTAAATCTCAGTAATACACTTTTGTTGATCTGCTCGATTTGTATAACTGTACTGGTAATTTCTTTTCTTTTTTTTCCCATTAGCTTTGACTGAGAATATTGTGTATCACATAACGCTTGGCTAAATAAAAATATTTAAATACAAAAACGGATACCGTAAACATTCAGTCAGGGCTAATGATTATCCTAAAGGACGAAAACGAAATTGTGTATGCGCATGTGTATGGGAAAAACGGCTGTGAATATGCCGTTATAGAGATCCGACTAAGGACTGGAGAGCAGGCATACGTTTGAGTGTTTTACTGCCATCCAACTGCAACCAGGCAGGACCGATTTGGAATGTTCACCGCAGTACGAGACGTGCTCCAAGGTCATCGCTTACTGCTTTTCGCAGGAGATCTAAACGTTGATGGGTTGATTGGTCAAAATGCGCAATTCCTGCAGCAGTTGTTTTCGCTAATTAAATACCGTTCATTCAAATGGACACAGGCCCAACAACAAGGTCGAGAACGAAGATCGATTACGCCTTTTCCAGTGAAGATGGAACAATATCAACCCATTACTTGCCTTGGTCTCATCATTTTGGTATAAGCCTAGAGCTCTAAACGCCTAATCGTCTAATAAGGCCCTCAGCTGTACCCCAATAGAGAATTTTTCGTTCCTGATCTTGGGCACTACTTTTTGGCAACATGTTTCAATGGCTAATCCTATAATATAATATGCCAAAATATGTCCATGTAATTCCTGCCTGTTTTTGAGGAATTCGGCATTGATTCTTTGCACCCTTAGACCACCCCTCCCGCTCTACTTTTTTCTCCAATTTTTAAAAAATTGGAGGCTTTTGACCATTGACGCAAAAAGACATGCTATACGATTAAACCACTTAAACCTTAAGCTTTTCTTGTTTAGTATGTATGGTGTATGTTATTTAGTGTCTGTTCATCTATTCATTATCAGTTATTAGATATGGCACTTATCTATTCTTTAACTGGTATGATGTGATATGATTTGCTTGATATAATGATATGTATTGATATAACTAAGCAGGACATACATAGGTGTTGTTGCTTTGTCTGTAATCTATTTATTATTTATTTTGTTAAGGACAGTTAATAAGAGCTAATGTTGCTTGATATGCTGGGACTATATACTTATATAATGATTTTCAATAATGGCTTTAATTGCTGAATAAAGTTTCATATTTTTATCGCATTTTTTTATCTGAAGTTCAACTTTATTCATTTATATTATAGGTATGGGCAATCCTTGTACATTATTATGCGTTAGCATTTTACATATAGCTACGATTTGAAAATACATCTATTACTGACAAACGTGGCCCCCGACTGTTTGAGCCACTTTTTCGCCCCCTTCTCCCTTTTTCTGCTGTTCCTATTCTATTCCTTAACCTAGAGAAAAGTTTCGGACGTTTACCTAGTGGCATGACATTTCAGTTTATAACTCAAGAGTGTTTCCTATTTCTGTTTTCGGCACAATGGGTCACATCAGAGAAACTCATTAGGGCGATGATCACCTGACTAAGAAGTTTACCCCTTATCAGATCAGAGGCCGGCCCTTTACCCCTTATCAGATCAGAGACTGCAGAGACTGGGCCAGCGAGCCCAGAGCTTAGCCCAGGGTGCGCCAGCTCAGCCAGCTGAGGTGGTGTGCCCCCACAGAGTCATAAACTCCAGATGTCCACAGTCCAGATGTCAAACTTATTAAATTAAAGGATGTACAAAAATAAGTCATGTGTAAATATATTCTCCTTAACATAAGAAAACTTTTGGTCTTTATTCCATAATTCTAGTTTGTTTAGAAGCCAAGATTATATTTTATACATTAAACCCTCTGAATAGTTTGTGATGTGAAAGGCTCAGGGCTAGGCTAGGGGTTATTTGACCACATAGTAATAAAGGTCAGCTGTCCACAGTCCAGATGTCAAACTTTGTAATTTAAAGGATGTACAAAAATAATTCTGATGCAGAATTGTTCTAAATGATCACAACAATATCTTTTCGTCTTTCTTTCATAACTGAGCGATCTTTAGAACTGAATCTAGTGTAAATCCTTTTCCCCATTCATTCTCTCACCACCACCATCATCAAAATGCCCCCACATAGAGATGCAAGATGTACTCTAAACCACCACCACCACCACCACTATCCTCACCCTCGCATCTCGATGACAACAGCACCCCCGCTAGGTCCTCCGCTAGGTGCAAATAGTGCTCCCATCACATCTGTCCGGTCAGGGTAAATATATTGACCCTGATCTTTGCCGCTCCTACCCCCAGCACCCATGACCCAGGTCCAGACCTTCTCCAGGAATTGGTTCAACCCCATGAGTACAAATCCAAATGCAAATAGGTACTCCTCCTGTAATTCTACACCTATTATTACTATAGACTTAGAGTTTATATATCTTACCGATAGCTACAAAATGAATCCTAAACGCTACCTAGCTACTTCATGAAAAAAGTTGATTAATCGTTTTCTAGCCACTGCAGGGAAAACATACCTTCCACATAGATAACTTCCAATTTAAAAAAAAAAACGCACCAGTATAAAACTCCTTTTTAGTAGCAAATCAATTGTGAGATTTGAGTTCAAAAGTTTGATTGTAGATTATATTTATAGGCCTATTAATGAAGTGTCCCCCGCTCCCATAACATATTTACCGTAGGCCTACGTAAGGAAGGGATTGTGTAGGCATTAGTGCTTCACCACTTTCATCACCCTCGCACCCTCGCATCTCGATGGGTGGGCCTTCCTCACTTCCACCACCCCCACTAGGTGTCACAGGAAAGTGAGTAACAAATAACATCCTAGCACCGATGTCTGATGCCAAGATAATTGTGGGCACTGTGTGATGTCAACATTTACACCCACACGACCACAATCAATTCCCTTTATGAGTATCCCTTTCATGAGCCCCTTCTATCACATCTGCTAGAGTGCCTGCGAAATCTTGTTTTAATTCCCTCTATAAATACAGGTTACATTTGATAAGAATGGCAGTTGCAGTGTGAATGGTAATTCTACACCTATTATTAATGATTTAATAAAATTCGAAACCATTTCTTTACATTATACAGCTAATACCAGTGTCTCTCACCTTTAGAGAATCAATATATATTATCTTAACAAAGTTCATCAACTTTCAACCCCCTCTCTGTCTCTCTCTCCCTCTCTCTCCCTCTCTCTCCTCTTCTTCCTCTATCCCAGTTCAGTCCGACGACTCATTTTTCTGTGACACATCACATCCCTCCTCCTCCCCCTCCACTAATGATGGGCTTTAACAACCCCCCCTCCCCTCCCGCTACCCTCATTTGCCCTCATCCCTGCCCCCTCCACTGTCTTCCTCCTGCATTGATAGCAACCATCTGGGGCTATAATATTACCGACCATTATCTTATCAGCTATTTAGGGCCATTAGTAACAGAGAAAGATTTGAGATGACAGGGTAATAAAAGTCAGGTGTCCACAGAGTTGTTCTATCAACTTTTTTAATTGAAGGATGTACAAAAATATTTCTGATGCAGAAGTACTCTAATGATCATAACAATACTTTTCGTCTTTGTTTCATAACTGTGTGATGTTTAGAACTGAAAATACATTTCAATATAGTTTCTAATGTGGTGCCACCACCTTTCCCAGAAATCAACCACCTTAAAGTGTATCACGCACGATGGGGACAACTTTCCACTTTATATTAGTTCTTATTAATGTGATAAAGATCCTGTTACAACTTAAAAGTTTATTCAATATTTTAATATAAAAAAAGCCGGTTGAAGTGGTGTGGGAGAATAATCACAGCAGGGTGCCACTGGAGCTGCATCCAGGCAAAACATGGTAGTTTGTGGCGTCATGTGTGGTAGTTGTACAGTTGGTCCTACATGGGTCCAGTGCTATACACACTGAATGGCAACTAAGGATAGGAAAACCCTTTATTTCCAAAGGAAAGCCTCCATGTTTTTATTGCCAATTCATACAGCATAGTAAACACAAGTGTAGCTTACTCTCATATGAATGGATTATTCATAAACGAATTGTAGACATGATTTCTAGGGTAAAGAAAAGGTTATTTACATATTCACTGACCACTCCCAAGCCAGTTCTCAAAATGGAATTCTATCTTAATTGGGACTAACCACAATTATGTGACACCTCTGCATGGTGCCCCATTGCCAAATCTCCCTTATAGTCAGGTTCACTATGTATTTTCGTTGGCATTTTTTGGAGATTAGTAAAACTATACATTTTTGGAAACGTCAAAACGCCAGCAATCAGAAAATGGATGATGTCATTTGCGCCGAAGTCTATTTTTGCGAATTATCAATATTTTTGTTAAAAAAGTGAAAAATATGATTTTTAATTAATAAAAAATTCTAAATTATTAAGAGATTAGTAAAACTATACATTTTTGGAAACGTCAGAACGTCAACAATTTTAAAATGGATGATGTCATTTGGACTGAAGCGTATTTTTGCAAATTATCAATGTTTTTGTAAAAAAAAAGGGAAAATATGATTTTTAATTAATAAAAACTTCTAAATCGTTTAAATCATAAAGAGATTAGTAAAACTATATATTTTTGGAAACATCAGAACATCAGCAATCTTAAAATGGATGATGTCATTTGAACCGAAGTGTATTTTTCCAAATTATCAATGTTTTTGTAAAAAAAGTGAAAAATAAGATTTTTAAATAATAAAAAATTCTAAATCATTAAGAGATTAGTAAAACTATATATTTTTGGAAACGTCAGAATGTCAGCAATCTTAAAATGGATGATATCATTTGGACTGAAGCGTATTTTTGCAAATTATCAATGTTTTTGTAAAAAAAGTGAAAAATGATTTTTAATTAATAAAAATTCTAAATCTGGGTACAAAACTAATATTTTCATGGCATTTGGACTTTATTATGCAGTGGCATGGTGGACTTAATTATACATTGATATCTTGTAAGATATTAAGGTCAAATGAGGTCACCACATAAAGATTACCCATATAAACTAAGGTACCATATTTGTTAAAGATTACAATAAAGTTACAAATTATGGGCATTGGTGTCAAAGAAAATTAATATTAGATATTATAGAAAACATGCAATAATAGTTTTCCATGTATAAATGACGGTTCTGTCTTCAATTTCTGCTGGATTTTATTATATATCAACCTGTGAATGCATGGAACACTGGCAAAGCCTTTGCACCTTCCATACCAAGACATGTCCATCCTGGCTTTATTTCCACAACCCCAGATGCCAATGAAATGAATGTATTTCTAAGCAAGAGTTCATAATTGGCTATAACTAATATTAATATTCTGTGTCTGGGGAGAAGAACATCAGTGGTGCGTCCAAGGGGTTTCTCTGAGATGCCTACACTGCCTGGTGGATCAACAATGTGTCTGCTTTTTCAAGGCTGTTGTCTTCAAAATGTAATGGATGGTTGCTTTTAGTACATCCTGAGGCAGAAAAATTACTACTTTGTGTGAGTCTTTGTTATATTTAAGGATCTTGGTAACAAGATATCCAGTAAGGTCAGCATTTGTTTGGTCATGAGAAAGGAATCAACTCATTGGAATGTATTTGATGCTTGTATCATCTTTTACCTGATACTGGATCCTTTCCCTGTCTTCTCTTCTCTCTTGTGGCAAGCTTTAGGGAATCAGCCCTGTAGGTGTCAAACACCAGAATTATCTCATCAAAGTCTCTTGTTAGAGATATCAGTTGGTCATTAAACTATTCACTGAGGTCCTTTACTGTCACAACTTAGTTAACTTCTGGACAACTACTATACCAAAACTACTATACCATCCACCAGAGCAATCTTGCGACTTGGATATCCATCATCTGTAGGAATTGCTTAAATTGAGTCTGTAGTTACAGGGCAGTATAGCAGGAATCTAGAATTTTGATGTGGGCTATCTACACTTGTCTAATTTTTCAGTGCATTGATTAACTTTGATTTGTCAGTGCATGGCAGCATTGCTCCATCAAGGGAAAATAGTGCCCTTTGGGTTAAAGTGAACTTATAGTTTTCTATGGCATAATTCTGGTTGATTTCTCGGTTGGATCTTGCAAGGACCATCAACCTGCCATAAATCCAACTCTCTTGAGAGGCAGGACATTTCTGGTGAAGCCATGAAAAATCGCTGTCTAGCATTTGCATCGTTAGAAATGCCAACCAGTCCAGAGCTAACCTTCATTAGCTTGTTCAGGTGTTCACATGCATGATCTGCACCAATAGACAAAAATGGAATGTCACCCTTGGATACTGAAAGTTTGCCTACTTGAAGTTCCCTCCAAGTCTCAGGATGATTGATTCTCAAGTCCCACATGTCTGCAATGTATCAGGGGAAATACTCAACTATTCAGGGGACAGACACCAATAAGTATATTAATTTAGCCCAGTTTAAGCAGATTTTCATAGTTTTTGTTAATTTAAAGAGATAAATTTGATGAGACCTGCAGATTTTTCAATTGAAACTTATCATGCAACATACCTCCTGATCTATTTTGGTCATATATTTGAATATTGGTCATAATATTAACTCTGACATTAAAAGAAGTGAAAAAAAGAAAGACAATCTTAACGATGCCAAATTTGAGTGGCAGCCTTTTTGGTTTTGCGTATTTTTGTACTTTCCATGCCCTCGATTTTTTCCAACTTTTGATATGTTGTTCAGAACATCTGAAATTACTTGAAACACTCATAAATAGGCTGTTTAACATGAAACCTTTAACTGAATTGCATGATTATTTTTCATTAAAATATTATTTTTCACTTCTTTTTTTTCTTTTTTTTTACAAAAACATCAATAATTTGCAAAAATACGCTTTGGCGCAAATAGTACTATGCATTTTGAGATTGATGACGTTCTGATGTTTCCAAAAATATATAGTTTTACTAATCTCCTAATGATTTAAATTTTTTTATTAATTAAAATCATATTTTTCACTTTTTTTTACAAAAATATTGATAATTCGCAAAATAGGCTTCAGCGCAAATGGCATCATTCATTTTTGGATTGTTGATGTTATGACGTTTCCAAAAATGTATAGTTTTACTAGTCTCCTAATGATTTAAAATTTGTTATTAATTAAAAATCATATTTTTCACTTTTTTTTACAAAAATATTGATAATTCGCAAAATAGTCTTCGTTGCAAATGATATCATCCATTTTTGGATTGCTGACGTTCTGAAGTTTCCAAAAATGTATAGTTTTACTAATCTCCTAATGATTTAAATTTTTTTATTAATTAAAATCATATTTTTTACTTTTTTTTACAAAAATATTGATTATTTGCAAAATAGGCTTTGGTGCAAATGACATCATCCACTTTTGGATTGCGAACGTTCTGACGTTTCCAAAAATGTATAGTTTTACTAATCTCCAAAAAATGCCAACGAAAGTTAAAAAATGAACACAGTGAACCTGACTATTATCTCCAGTATTCAAAGCATACATATATGAGTAGCAGCTGGGCTCAGTGGGGGGTGAAACTACATCCCTCTGTATTCCTCCACCTAAAAGAGGGAGGGCAGTGATGCAGGGTCTTGACCTCTATATGTTATTAATTAGTGAGACCACTCTGTCTGTGAGCCAAATTTTGCTCTCCCCCACATGACGTCACAAATATGGACACAGGATGATTCTCCAGAGTGTGGGGGCGTTGCCTTTTAGCTCATATAAATTGGAATTTCTTAGCATTGTATTCACATCAAACTTAAATTGAGACCGGGAGATATATATGGACATATGAGTAGATGAAGAAATTAAAATAAAAATCACCTCTATTTATTGTGCGTGATACCCTTTAACCTTGCACTCATCTGACCTTGCACCCTCCATCCCTCCATCCCTCCATCCCTCTTCCTCCTCCTCCTCCTCCATCCCTCCTCCTCCTCCTCCTCCTCCTCCTCCTTTTTTTTTTCATTTTTTTTTCATCTACATTGTCTAGGGTCTTGCTCCCAACCGCAAAATGCCATTGAAATGCTCCAAACCGCAAATGTCATTAAAATCCCATTAGGACGGAATGTTTTTTTTTTCATCTACATTGTCTAGGGGCTTGCTCCCAACCGCAAAATGCCATTGAAATGCTCCAAACCGCAAATGTCATTAAAACCCCATTAGGACAGATTTTTTTTTTTTCATTTTTTTTCCATCTACATTGTCTAGGGTCTTGCTCCTAACCGCAAAATGCCATTGACTTTTTGATTGACAATTCTGATTTTTCGATTGACTATTTCGACTTTCCAATTGATTGTTCTGACTTTATGACTTTTCGATTGACTATTTCGACTTTCTGATTGACTGTTCTGACTTAATGGTTGACTATTCTGACTTAACGATTGACTTTTTGATTGACTATTTCGACTTTATGATTGACTTTTCTGATTTTACGATTGACTATATTGACTTTTCGATAGCCTATTTTGACTTTTCGTTTGACTTTCTCGAATTAAAATGATTAAAATGACTTTTTGATTGACTTTTTTTGACTTTTCGATTGACTATTTTGACTTTTTCCATTGACTATTCTGACTTTCGATTGACTTTTTTATTGACTTTTCAGATTGACTATTTTGACTTTATGATTGACTTTTCTGACTTTTTGATTGACTATTTCGACTTTCTGATTGACTTTTCTGACTTTCTGATTGACTTTTCTAACTTTCTGATTGACTGACTATTTCGACTTTATGATTGACTATTCTGACTTAACAAATGACATTTCTGACTTTTTGATTGACTTTCTGATTGACTATTATGCCCCCATTTAAAGGCCACAAGGATATATCATGAATGAAATCGAAATATAACTTAATGTAATTGTACTTAGTTTCATGTCCAAGTAATAGAATAATACTTAATTTTCACTGGTCAAATCAATAAGGCCACCAAAAATAGGTGCGTTTCCGATTACCCCCACCACCAACCCCCTACATAGAAAAACATTCCCCTCCCTGCCTTTTTTTGGCCTAAATTGAAAACATATCCCTCTTTACCAATGTATAAACACCCAACCTATAAGCTAATGCTGTGTTGGTAAAAAAAATCCAACACTCTGTCAGCCTCATTCCTCTCTTGTTGACTTCCTAGACCCAGAAAACCTGGTGTAGACACAAAAATCATGTTTCTAGCACCAATAATAAGGAAGTTGTGGGGTATTGATGATCAACTACCTGGACGACCAGCGGCCATTTTGTTTTAGGCCTATAACAAATTTTCCCCAAGAGATACAAAACAGCACTTGGATGATTCTTGCTCAGGACATGCTATATTACCAGAATCAACAATAAAACTTCATCCATACCACGAAACATGCTTGACCCCCAAATCCCAGTTTGGCAACTGGACTGTAGGTGCAATTTAGGGACAAAACTGCCCCCTAGTGGCTGGTAGTTGATCACAGAATACAATACAAGGTATAGGATTGAAGAACTCCATAACTTGAAAAAAAAAATTAACTCTAAGATGTCAGATGAGCCATTCTTGTAGAATAATGAAAATCTTGCCTCGGCCACAACCTACACCACTGGACAAATTTATTTTTTGAAAAATCATAACTCCATTTGTTATTAACCTAGAGGCCTAGATGAATAACACAAATTTCAAATTGTAGGTGAACTCTTAAGTGTATTAAAAAAATACAGAAAAAAACACAGAAAAGCGCCCCCTGGTGGGTGTTCATGTTCGTAATGCAAAAAAAAATTATTTTAACAAGAAATTTTGGCTGTGACCAAGGAAACAACGGTTTCCCCCCGAATCCCCTTAACAAATACAAACACCCCTCCCGCTCAAATCGATCCCAATTTGACAAGGGAAAACGCAATGTCAAGGACTTCAAAAATTAGAAGACGTCACAACAAAAATACCGAGCGTGCGGACGAGTATGTTGTTACACCCCTGTGCTGTTCAGAAGTCAAATTGTGTATTAATGAGCCACCAATCGTTCACCCTAATTTCTCTTGAAATAATAAATATAAAGCTTCAAAATGAAAAGTTCTATCGGAAAATGCCATTTAAATATTTTATTTTGCTAAAGTATATGGATGTAGACCATCCATGAACAAAGATTAGGCCTATAGCAAATCAGGTTGCGAATCGGACATGCCCCTTGTTGTCACTGACGGCAGTGTCAGTGTCAGCAGAGGTTGGCTGAGAAGGAGGATCGTAGGGCCTACTGGAAGCTCTCTAGCCCTAGCTAGCTGTTTATTCTACATTAATATACTTTCAAAATGAAAAGTTCTACCAGATAATGACATTAAAATTTTTTATTTTGCTAAAGTACATGGATGTAGACCACCATGAACAAAGATCCTATAGCGAATCGGTAGCGAATTGAACACGCCACTTGCTGTCACTTAGTGTGTCTCGTGTGGCAGTGGTGTGTACGATTCACTAGCTTACAGATCATTCCCGGGAGATCATTGCACATATTTCGGGGTAGAAAAGCATGCTCTTTCTGAATTTCAACATATTGGCAATGTATTTCGAGTAGAAATAGCGATTTTTATCAATTTGCAGGAGCATAAAATCACCGTGATGTGTACGCAAGTGCGTCGGAAATTCAGGTGGGAACAGGCGGAGTCGGGTTTTCCTTATAAGGGGGCGACGCGGACGTGCAAAGAACAGGCGGCAAAAACCTAGAACCTATATACGGTTTCCCAGTACAAGCGCCGAAGGCGGGGGAAACCTTAAAAAAATTGACATTTCTAAAGACTATAATCTCACAAAGTTTGATTGGAATAGTTCTAATCTTTCATTTTCAAATATTCAATCAAAATATTTAGGGCTAATCCATGGCTATCAAACTTCAATCACAATTTCCCAACTTATGCCCATGATTCAGGACTGTCACCCTCGATTTTATTTCATCCCAGGGTACCCTCTAAATGATTCTGGAGAGAAACTTGGTACATTGTGACTTGCACACGGAATCACCCCCAGACAATGGACTAATAAAAGAAACTAGATGAAAGAAAATTACTAGAAATGCTCGATTTCTTCTGCTCTCCTTGGTTAATTAGGTCACCTACACCTACGAGATGGCCGTGTCCGCCATAATGCCTGTAGTCTTGAAACAATGATTATCTCCCCAAATCGCATTTAGTATATACAAGACTGATATTCTGATGAACTGTATCTTGTAGTTTCCTAGAGGACTAGCTGTCGCATCAACCACCGCTTAAATGTGTTGTGCTTTTAGCGACTGTACTACCTTCTCTCATCTTAAATATTCATTGATGTTCAGAACTTCTCAAGAAAAATCGTTCGTTGATGTGGCAAATAGATCAAGCTAAGTCTACTGGCAAGGGTGGCAAAGGAAGCAAAAACTCTCAAGTAGTTAAAACGTAAGTAATCCCAGTAAAGATGTGCTACTTTATTCTAGTATACAACAGGCTGTTATTGCTACGAACCTAAGCTATTGTTCCAACAAATTTCTATGTTTATATCGGTAGGTTAAGTAAAATCCCAAACAAAAATTCAAAGGCGAGGGTTTAGCTAATGTTAACGTATTGTATGACCTTTCTTTTGCCAATTGACCTAGGATAAGTCATTTTTAGTAACAAATTATTCAGTCATGTTTGTCTAAATACTCTCGGAGTTGATGCTATTGATAAGTTTCTGTCTGTTACATTCCAGGGCAATGTGGAATCATGAGAAAAATGTAGCCAAGGTAGAGTTGATACGACATTGCCTTCAAGCCGTCATTCTAGCTTCAGGCGTACACTGGTCAAGTGATGACCATTTGAAAGGGCTTATGATAAGCCTTGGCACACCTGTCGAACAAATATTTTAGATCGATTTGGGAACATCTAGTTTGCTACAGAAAAGGGTTGACATTGTTCTACTTTTACTTGTTTAAGGATATACATGGACATGTATATTTGTATAATGATATGGACTACTATTGTTATCTATCAAAGCAGCTTCAAATTAAAGGGACTTTTGATATGGGATAATAACTAGAATTTGTTTTGATTACTGGCTTTGCGAGTGTTGAGTAACTATGACATCTACAGCACTGGAGTCATGCGTTTAAATAACTTTTTTTGTTTTCTGAATTGGCTTTTAGAATGAAATGTGTACATGCCACGCGATTAAGATGTGTTCAGTAAATAAATATTTTGATCACAAGCTTCTCAAATGATAGTATTCATTTCGTAAAATTTGTGTTCACTAAGAATATCACCGGTTGGATTTGTTGGTTCTTGGAACACTTTACAAGACTTAATCATAATGCCCATGAGAATTTTAAACAGCCATCATTAATATTTTCAAATTGTCCAGAGTACCAGTTATTTTCTGTGTGTTTATTGACTTGAAAGAATGTTCCTCCGATGTCCCCACCTGACCAACCTTATGTTGCATAAAAAGACTGGAACGGCAGTTTAGATATACATTTTTATTGTAACCAATTTGGCAACTCCCATTTGTGTGATATAACCAATGGCGACATGTCTGGGGAAACCTTTGATGGACCTGCCAAGAGATACTACAAATCACCAGCAAATCCTGAGCGGGTTGGTTAGATATATACACATTTCTGGTTCTATAGAGATCTACACAAGAACTGTCACAAGTCATGTTTGTCCTGATCTTACGCTCTGAGGTAAACAAAAGTACTTTTAAACAAGTGACGTGGATG
This sequence comes from Sthenelais limicola, assembly GCA_942159475.1. NCBI lineage: Eukaryota > Metazoa > Annelida > Polychaeta > Phyllodocida > Sigalionidae > Sthenelais > Sthenelais limicola. The sequence goes on along the minus strand of OW804096.1, from coordinate 104,396,466 downwards.
AATTGGGATTCCTTAAAAATTCCTGTACGATTAAGTAACTATTCTAATTTTAAGTGAATATATAATGCAACAACTTAACATGGCTTTATCTTACTCATATAGGGTGGTAAAAGGTGTAGCCCCTGTATCGGGAAAGTGAAGTAGTGAGGAAAAAAGAAATAATCCAAAATATGCTCAATACCAAAGTATTACCAGTCAGTAGGAAAAGGTATTGCTGTAAAGAGCTTGGACAGATCATTTAATACAGACAAAACACAGCGCTCTGCGTATATAATGCAATTGAAAAACATGAAGATATGTAGCGCTTTCTAAATACACATTATTTAAAAAAATATAAACAGAACTCTTGCAAGACATGCCAAGCAAACAAAGCTTAACCATTTAATCACATACCTTAATATTTATATAGATCAATTTTGGATATGATGAGAATATTGTAGTGTCAATAAAATGGAGATCTGAACAAAATAAATTCTGAAAAACTGCTGTATCTGACTGACTGCTGTAGGCTTTATGCTTACACGCTCGCATGTTTAGTTTATGGCATCAAAGCTTGACTATAAACTTCACCTATCATGAACTGATATTGTATACAGACTTGTCATCAATAACAGGCCCTTGGCGCAAGCATGGCTGCAAGTTCAAGACACTTACGAAATACAAAACTTGTGTAAAAAGACTCGGTCGATTACAATCGCATCGTTTCCACTAGAGTGATTGATGTCCAATGCAAAAGTGAACCGCACAAAGGTTAATTAAGGTAAAGACAATGTAATTGTCAAGTAATTACCATGATGACTGGGGATTACAATGGGTTTTTTTAATAATAGTTGACAGTTGGTACATTCAGTCAACCCTCTCTTTCTGTACAAGACACATTATACAACTTTATATATATATATATTTGTGTATATATATTTATATCACAATCTTCGTACTACCCCTTCTATTTTTACAAGTTTCCCAAACAGACCATCTCCAACATTGCCCACAGTAACCGCCATACCATAAACTTGTGGTTATTATGTACAAAGGTACACATAAATGTTAAGGTCTCAAATAATGGGGTAATTACATGAAAAAGGGAGAAGAGCAACTCTCCTGAACACACTCATCCTCACCACCAACATTGATGAGGCAACAGTTACAATGTTCTTGATCGCACAAAGATGATACTCGCGACATAACAATCACGCGAACGCAATCCATGAATCAAGGAGATATTAAGCTGCTTATTGTAGCACCTATTGTTTTACATACTTGGTAATTACATAGAAATGCTGAGAAATTCGTAGTTCCTAATAGTACTAATACAACATAGGCCTTCTAGATGTTACATCTCCCAGGTCAGTTCGAATAATAGAATGGATGGTACGTTTACTGCAGTAAGATATCCACATCATTAAATATGATTTCATTCTCGATTTAACACTGTATCTTCCCTAACATTCAAGATTTTAATTATAAAGACATGCATATCCAGTAGTAGGCAATGCTTTTCTTTCATGTCAGTTACTTGGGATTATTATGAAGAACAATAATAGTCTGAAATTTAAGCAGCTGACCCCAAAATGAGGATGTGTATTGCTACTGAGGCAGGTTTACCTGGGATTAAGTCTATGCTATTATTAGCCTGTGGGGTTGAGTTATGCTGTTTGGGACCGGCATCCACGTTCACACATTTACTCCAATCAACCAGTCCTCAAGATGTAGTCTCTGTAACAAGTTTACTCTGGACAAGTGAAGGTTTACGTTGTGGGAGGGACTCGGGTGTTGGAATTGTATCGCCAGTAGCCTCTGTCATAACCGTTGTCTCAACAGTAGCAGGCTTGGGAATCGCTTGGCCTTTAGGAGCAGCAGTTGGTACCTTTACCGATGGCGGTGGTGGCATGGCCCCCTTTGCTTTGGCCATGTTGTAATCTCCGGAATCGAAATACTTTTGCTGCCGATATAAAGTTAATACAAGGATCAGTTGAACGCAGATTGGTGTATTAAATATGACACATGATGAAGTCACTTTTTTAAGTAGTCACGAAGACCATAATCCTATGTTGGAGCAATGAATTTTAGTTCCTCCATATCTTAGTGTATATGTGCACATAGAGCTATCTACATTATAACATAACTCCTGTTTTTTCTTGCTTGTTGTGTTATAAAAGATTCAAAATTATATAGCTTCCTAGGTGTACCCCCATCTTCTACTTTTTTTGTATTTGATAACGGCCAAGCATTTAATAAGTATAGAAGAAAGACGCGCTGTCCGATCAGGGATGTGGCTATGACTTTCCTCTCCAACCCTGCTGACTGCATTTAATGTTATGACTTCAGGAAAAAGGTGACCACAACATTGATTTTACTTGGACCCTAGATTCAGTGTTTTCGGTGCTTTAAGATTAAAATAACTCAAAGAAATAATTCACAGATTTAAAAATTGGCATGCAAGTGTAAATCCTTTTTCTCTTTTTCTCTATGACGTAGTGTGAAAATATGGACAAGGTAGGCTTAAATGCGCCTAAATTATTCAGTATTTCCCATAGCACCATAAACGGGCGGGCCCCTACCAGTTATGAATAAATCATTCACTGAAGTTTAGAACATTTCAACTGTGGAGTGAGACCAAGAGAAGTCGAACCGAATTCAATAATTTAGTCACTCTTGAAAAATGTCATCATGGTGCTATTTTTTCCTAAGTGATTCGGGGAGAAAAAAACATACAAAACACAAGACATAAATGATAGGGATACTCACGCCTCGAGATAACCGTTTATGTAGGAAAGCAGACGAGCCTGTCCCCTTCAATCCAGGATATTTTTGCCGTAATTTGTTTTCTTGCTCCTTTTCGATGTTCTAAATAGTTGAAAAATATATGTTTAATTTTGTGAACAGATGAACAAGCGATCATGGGAGAAAGGGCAAATACAAGGACTAAGACAGTAAGAGTTCTAACAGACAGATGCCAGTATTAGTCTTCTCCACTCCAGTTTTTACGTCGCACATTAAACTGCCACTAAATATTTGGATTTTTTCAATGAGAAAATAATTTTGGGTTCAATTTGGCATTTTCTTCAGGAAATATGACTATTTCCTCATACTATTGGCAACTTGTGATGAAATAAGTCTCTCATTTTGATTCAGGAATGGCAAAATTAAAAATCAAGTCACTTTTCAACTATAGCCTTGCACTACCTAACCTTTTTTCATTCATCACTATTCTGCTTATTTTCAAGAAATGAGAGAAAAAAAGAATCCTATAGTTTTGTAATTACCTTACCTTGAAGAATCAAATATTATTTCTGCCGGGGAATATATTTCTGTTTTCTAAACCAGCTTGAAATTATGGGCGACGTAAAAACGCTATAGAGCTATTCTCTGAAAAATTGTCCTTTTCTGTGATGGAAATGAGAAAAAGTGAAATTTAGATTAAATATAAGAGGTTTCTGGATAACATTTCCTAAAAACTCATATTCTCCCCTATATAATCCTGAAAATAATGGCATCCAGAGTCAATTATCAAGGAATCTAGGGCCAAAAACGTTCATACTAAATATCTAAATCAATAAATGGTCATTTATAATGTGGAAATGAATATAATTCATTAGGCAGTAGCCTTGCTTATATGAAAGGGATCTGCATGATTATATATTAGCAGAAAGCTAACATTCTTGCAATTTGTTTGGTATGTGTTACAACTTTCTATTGTAAATAGTTTTGCCTCTATTAAGCAAATGTTGCAACACAAAAACGTGCGACGTAAAAACATTTAAATGGTCATTTTAAAATATAGAAATTTAGAAAATATAAATTTATTTGGCAGTAGCCTTGCTAGTTCTCAAACGATCTGGATGATTATATATGTGCAGAAAGCTGACACTGTTGCAATTTGTTTGGTACATGTTACAAAGTTCTTTCCGAAATAGTTCTGCCTCTGACAAGCAAATGTTGCAACCTAAAAACGTGCAACTTAAAATTGGGTGTTTTCCCACTCTATGCACAAGACATTTCTGTTCAAACCATTTAAGGGATATGGATGATTTTATATCAGCAGAAAGCTGATATTCTTGCGGTTTGTCTGGTCCATGTTACAACTTTCTATCTTAAATCGTTTTGCCTCTATGAAGCAAATGCGACGTGCGACGTAATAACATACAATGTGCGACGTAAAAACAGGTGTTTTCCCCTTCTATGCACAAGACATATCTGTTCAGACCATTCATATTGCATACACAAGAGAATTGGTTGCCCAATATATTCATATTAGTTTTAAATGATTTTTTATAATAGGATTGAAAAGCACAACTAATCAATGTGGCGATGTAAAAACATACATAATTAGCCAATTTCCCATTGAACTATTTTAAACAGGCATAACATCCTTACTAACAGTCCTATTTGGACTTATTAGGTATCAAATGTTAGGGATTGTTTTATGTATATATCAAATGAGTTTTATTCTTGTGTCATATCACAAGTTCATTGCATGAAAGTGAGCAACATGTGCGACGTAAAAACAGAAAAAAAAACTTTTTAATTTTGTTTCTGGTATAATATTTTTGAAAAGTAAGTTGGGTTACTGAAATGAGTCAAAATTCGAACCTGGTGATTGAGCAAAATTAATCAGATATGAAAAACACAAATTGATGAAAATTTCTGAATCTCCAAATCCCAAATGTTTAATCATTGACAATTTTCTATGAAAATATCGATTTTTAAGGGATATAACACATAAAATATCCATCAGCCCTGTAGTAATGTACATATCAGAGGAGTTCTCATGCCAAGAGGAATGTGTCAGTATGATTTGTTTTAATATCAATGAATATTAGACTGAGATATGAGGCATAGAAGGGCCAAAGGTAGGGAAAAGGGGCCTGGGCCCATTTCGTAGGAATCGACCATATACTTTTGAATACCCATGGCAAAAACACGTTTCCCCCTCTCAGGAGACCTTTTGTATGGAAGGAAGGGCTGGTCATACTGGCAATAATAAAGGCTATTTTCCCTCCTGGATGTATCAACAGGCTGGCAGGGATGTCATTAGGCGCCGACAGGCAGCTAATTAACTGCCTAGAATGACCCAGAACCAGCTAGAATTGTGTCAAACCTATAGAATAGTTCTATCCAGGGGCATGGCATGCCATGGGCACCTTTGTTTTAAAAAATAAACCATTAAATATTACCACAGCTCTCCATAGAGTAGGGTAAAAACTTAACCATCTCTACCTGGAACAGTAGTGAATACGTTGTCTAGGTAAAACTTAGCCAATATCACCAGCCCTTCCTTCCATAAATATACGACAGTAGAGATGGATCCTGTCCAGAGTATAACCGCGAGATATTAGGATTTGTAGCGTTTGCTATGGTTAGTGTTAAGTTATAGGAATAAAGAAAAACATTTGCCGACGCACTCCCCTCCACCCAGCCGTCCTGTTCCCCACCCCACCCTCAGCGCAGTTCGCTTCAGCAGTGAACAGCGCTTCTAAGATCGTTATAATATGCAGGGGTGCTTGCGGCGGTATTGGGAGAGACCATTTCAATGCGTGTTGATATATTTCGCGGTAATGGCTGTCGATTCAAATCTTCGCAAGGCCATGTTTCCAGCTATACCTGACCCTACCGTCGTTAATATACAGAATTGATGTATCGATTCCGGCCGAAATTGCGAGGAAAACGTGTTTAGAATGTCATTATTGCAGGTAAAATACGCGGAGGAGTATGATCGTGTCTGCAAAGACGGCAGTATTTCTCATTTCTCCTACTATAGGCGCCAGACCGTGATAACGGGTACAACATTTTTGTGTTTTAAAAATTAGCCGATAGGCGGCTTCTTTCAGAAGAGGTAGTCGTAAAGAGTCTAGGCAAGGCTAAATATATCTATAGACAGAAGTACAGAAATTCTAGTCTGCCGTGAATATGACTCCACTTGGATGTCGTCATGGCATTAAGCAACCATCACTCACTCACAGAAATTTTAGCAATGAAAACAACAATTACCTATATAAAGATTAGACAAGAGTATCATCCCTGTATCCTCCCTTAGCACCCCCGGAGCCGGAGTGAGGCAGATTATTACATAGGCTATGGCTATTCACATAAAGATTAACCGGGAATCCTAGCCCTTCCTTCCATACAGGGACAGTAGGAGGTAGAGATAGATACTCTGTCTACATAAAGACACGCAATATAATAAATTCAGCCTAAATATACCCTCTCATTTCAACATTTGCTGGATATGACACTCTAAATTTTAGAGCGTAATATCCAGCAAATGTGAGGGAAATTGATAGTATAAATTTTTACAACAAAATATGGAGATATTAATTAGTTTTGAAGATATTTTCATTTCTTTATTTACTAATTTAGTATAGACTAGACAATAATATATCTAGAGGACCAGACCAGGGTGCGACAAGATCGCCTCCCGAACGCCCAAGACGTGTTGATTTTGGCGTCGGGCAGGTAGATTTTGAGTAATAATAGTGCACAGTTCCTATTTGCAATCTATTTAATTTGCCCCAGATAACCGGCAATAAAACTATAACATTGATCATCATTTATTTTAACATCTATCTCCCTGTATAGTGGCCGTTTTCAAGGCTATTAAAGGCATTGAATTAACTTATTTTCTCAACTTCAAGGCTTTCAATGTCCAGTACAGACCATGCAGTATAAGCTACTGAAAGTCCCCGCCCTATATTCTAAACCACTTTCCCTTCTCCCTCCCTACCTCTCTCTCTTCTCTCTCCTACCACCATGGAGGTCCCAGGCATGTAACAATGAGGTAACTTTGGTTTCATTGTCAAAGTTTAAATTGATACTGATGTATCAATCATACTAATGAGCCCTAGGAAATTTAACTTCCTTTATTTCATAATAAAATCTTTCAAGTATTCTTGTGAGTAACTGCTACAAGCAATATGAAGCAAAGGACACCACGAAAATTACTTGTGTGAGAGTGTACTGTCATTGTATTTTCCTGAATTAAAAAAAATAATCCCATTATAAATATTAAAGAGAAAATTCACATCTTGTTAATGCCTTCTTTGGAACTAATGAGTTTCAGAAATTATAAATGTGTCATGAAAAAGTTTAGGCTAAAGGGGGTCTGAAAATACTGGGCAGGTGGAATTTTGAGGCGGGCAGGTAGATTTTAAATTAACCTGCCCGGGGGCAGGTTGATAATTTGGATCTTGTCGCACCCTGCCAGACTAGATATTTCGCCTGGAAATATACATCTATGAAATCCGCCTCGCACTACCAGTAACCAGCTCAGGGAGCTAGGGGACGGTGTTGCTGTCTAGGAAATATGGACAATGATCAAAATGAGGTTGCACTAGAACTACCTAGGTGAATATTTGGATTTAAAAAAAAGAAACATTACTGCATGACGTCGAAGTTTTATGGGCTTCCGCAGCTGAAAGGTTAGTCTCTGATGCACCCGACAGTTCGACTGAGTGACAGTGTGACTGGTGATTTTTTCGCGCATGGGAAAACGGGAAACATACATCGCAATACACAAAGCGCAGCGCTATTATGAAATGACATGGAAGATACCTGTTGTGGATCTCCTATTGGAGCTTGTTCCGTTTCTGAGGACATTTTGAAGACGAAAGGTTCTCGAAATCAGGAAAATAAATGAAACCTTGGGCCTCGGAGCCTTCCTAAGTAAGCAAAATGGCCGTGGTTTGACGTCACAAATATTTGCTGCGGAGATCAGAAATGGACCCTTCATCGTTCCCCGCGAAAAAACATATATTGAAGACTATTCTTTATAACAATATTATCACAATTCTCAGTCATATGTCTTTCTATGGTCTTATTTGTCACGTTTATTTGCTAATATATATATATATATATATATTCCCTGCGGGATAACAATATGTCAGCTTCCAGCCGGTCGCTCTCTTCTGTCATGTTTATTTGTTAGTTGTATCAGTAATATCACGCTAAAATGAAGCCAGAGAAACGATATTTCATCATTCTAGCTTGGTTTGCCTTTGTTACGAGTGGTGGCTTGCTGCTTTTTACTCGTGGGTTCTTACTATCTCGTCTTGTCGTGGAAGATCATAGTAGCTGTCATGTTAACTTCACCACGAAGACCGACCATCACGGCGAAGACAACCAAGGCTGCTGGATGCATGGTCGCTTCAAGCGAGCAGTTATAATAGTAATCGATGCCCTGCGTTATGATTTTGCCGCTCCACAATCCATACCCAAGGCCAGTATCGAATTGCCATATCAAAACAAACTCAGGGTCTTCCGCGAACTGCTTCGAAAGAAACCTGAAAACAATCGATTATACAAGTTCATTGCAGATCCACCGACTACAACCTTGCAACGATTAAAAGGATTGATGACTGGTAGTCTTCCCACATTCGTTGATGCAGGAGCCAATTTTGCCAGCTCGGAAATTACAGAAGATAATTTAATCGATCAATTTCTGAAGGCCAATAAAAGCATAACCTTCATGGGGGATGATACATGGATGGGTCTTTTTCCCGAGAGGTTCAAAAAAACATTTTCTTTTCCATCCCTTAATGTAAAAGACCTTCACACTGTTGACGATGGCATTTTGGAACACCTTATACCAGAAATGAAAGGGAAAGACTGGGATGTTTTAATTGCTCATTTCTTGGGAGTAGATCACTGTGGTCACCGATATGGCCCAAACCACCCAGCTATGGCAGATAAGCTCACTCAGATGGACAAAGTCATCAGGTGATTGATTAATACTATGACAACACTGATAATAAATATCAATGTTACATAATATCAGAAATCAAAAAGAGTGGACATTGTATTCGTTGATAGCTAAAACTTTAATGTACTTATCACCATAAATATAATGACAATATTTCTGATTCCAGGTCTGTAATCAAAACCTTGAAAGACGACACCATACTGTTCATCATGGGTGACCATGGTATGACGAGAACAGGAGACCATGGTGGTGACAGTATGCATGAACTCGAGGCAGCACTGTTTGTACACAGCCCTGCAAAAATTACCTCGATGCCTCCACAAAAGGTATTCTTCGTCAGGTTTATTTGTCCCATTATCTTAAATGACGGAATCTACAGTAGAAATCGCTTCCTACTTGTTCGTACCCTTTTGAATCTATCAGTCAATAATTTCTTTACAGGGTCGTCACTCATCTGTAGCTCAGGTAGACTTTGTGCCTACAATCGCTCTTCTCCTTGGTATACCAATCCCCTTTTCCAACTTAGGCACACTCATCACAGATCTATTTACTTATTGTCCCTGGTGGAAGACGGAGACTAATAAAGTCCAGCAGGTCAGCTATATTCTATAGACCTTAGCGATTTGTTCTTTTTAATTTTTGCCAAACTATTAACTTCATCACGAATTACGTTTCGAAAGACAATTTTCTGATTAATGTGATTTAAATAATAATACCAATCTCTCATCACATCGAATTTTTAACATTTTTCATTTCCAGAAATACCACGCTGTCAAAGCTTTACGACTGAATGCACACCAAGTACATGAATACCTTATGGCTTACAGCACTGTTTCAGATGAATTTCCTTACATCGAATTAGCTGAATTAGATTTTCTCTTCCGTCGATGCGAAACTCAACTGCAGGAAATGCTGACCTTGCTGCAGATAGATGGCGATGATTCTAACATAGAGGAAAATCTGGACAGAGTTATTGCTGAATACACAAAATTCCTCTATGACTCACGAGGAATGTGCCAAATGATATGGGCTAAATTCGATCACCCAAACATGCTTCTTGGTGGCCTTTCTACACTGATAACTATTTTGGTAATGGCGTATACTATAATTGTCTTCGATGTTAATTGGGATGTCTGTTGTGCTAAAGTTTATGCAGCTGTTGTTGCATCTGGATGGGTCGTGGTATTCTTTGCATTCCTTTACTTGGTTGGTCTCGGGACAACTGGCCTCATTGCGTCGATCAGTCTTGGTCTTCCTGCAATCGGTATATCAACTTTCATCGTTAGTAAAGTTCTAACATCCTCATTTAAAGAAACTGAACGAGAAAGGACGGACACACCTCAACCTGATAGAGAAAGTGATGAAATCTCTTATGACTACACCTCATTTTTGTCTAGCAATTTGTCTTCACTATGCATGACTTTCTACGTTGGGGCCTTATTTTCGAACAGTTACGTAGTTTTTGAAGATTCGCTTGTATCATTCTTCATTTCCACAATATTATGTGTCGTTTTTTATCAAGTGTGTCGAGACCTTCCAAAGGTTCATGGTTATGACGATAAGCAATTCGCATCAAGTAAGACGTCTAAGTTTGATATATTCCGAGTTGTAACTTCCCATCGGGGTCTCCTCGTAATTATGATTATGTTGCTGAATGTTACCATACGGCTTTCAAGTATTTTCAGAGCGTGTCGGGAAGAACAGTGGACCTGTGAAATATCACAGTTCCTTCAACCTCTATCTGCCCTCACCAATGATTTAATTGGTTACAAGAATCTCAGGTATTTCCTTTCTGTTCTTGCTATGGTTGCCATCCCAACAGGGGTACACAAGTGGCTGCGGCACCATGGTAATATGAACGGACTGGCTCCATCAATCATGGTCACTCTTTATGCCATACCTGTTTGTGCTGTGTGTATTTGCCTGTACTGGGCATTACAAGGTCTTCCCGCCAATGTACTGGATAGCATGCCGGTGTGGCAAGTGGTTATGCTCCCCAGGATCGTCTACGTTCTCGGATCATTGTCCATCATTTTGGTTCTTATTAAGCCACTCTGTCTTTACGTTTATAAAAGACCGAATCCAAATGATTTTGTTCTTCCAAACTTTGCCAGTAGTAATCCAATTCCTCAAGTTTATAACCATATTAAACTTCACTGGAAAAATTTGTCAGGAAATAAACAAGGCGACGAGGATATTCCTATTGTTTATGGTCTGGCGACTGTTTATTCCTCAAGTATAATTATCTTACTGACTTTAGTCACCCTTATTGTCACTTTGTTGCTCGGGGATGGACTCGCACCTTCAGTCACCCTTCAAATCATATCCATGTTTCTTATGCTCGAAATCAACGCTGCCTACGTATCAGTGCGAGAATCAGGTAAGAAATATATTTTTTAATTCACAGTTTCTTAATGTATCAATCTTAGTGGAAATATTTTTAAGTTACCGTGGGGTTGATTTCCCAAATCGAATCGAATGTGGTGATGATTGTAACTCATTTGGGATCTGGCCTTCAAAGAATAAACACCTGTAATTACATTCCCGACTATTTCTGACTTCATTCACTTGTCCTTAGAATGACCCGATCTGCCCCCTCCCCCTCCCCAATTCTTGGCCCTATCTAAACGAGACGAAAATTACGCAATCTCCGATGATAACTATATATTTTTATCTTCAGGAACTGCCGACGTACCCTGGTGCAGTGTTGTTCTTTGGGGTCTCATTTCATCTAACTTTTTCTTCGCCACTGGGCATCAGGCATCAATAACAACAATTCAGTGGGAATCCGCATACGTTGGTTTCCACGGTGATTTCACAAATTATGCAATCCCAGCAATTCTCATCACCATTAACACATTTGCTGGTCCTCTCATCAGCACCCTCGGCATCCCTTTGCTTCTCTTCTGGCCACTAGTGAGGGAAAGGATCCTATGTGTGTATTCCAAATGTAAAGAATATCAAGCAAGCCCGACGGATCAACCCCCCAAACGAGGAGAACTTGGGTTACATGAACAACATCAGCACTTCTGTGCCACACTCTTTAGAGTTTGTCTTGCCTTTATGCTCTACAATGGAATCAAGGTAGGACATCAGCTATATACACCTTCATAATATAATATTATGTTTCACGATTGGGTAATATTGGTGGTTTGACAAAAATACATAAACAAAGTAATGTGAAAAGATTTCGTAAGAGTTTGGATACCCTGTCTTATTCTCCTCAATTTAGAATCCAAAGTTATCTGACCCGGTTTCATTACCAGAGTTTTATAGATGTAACAGTTGAAGTGTGTCAGGTGCTGGTTCTTATCCCATTTTAAGGAACAAAAACAAGGCATATGTCTTTGATTCATAAATTTCTCTATATCCAACTTAACTTGTTTCGGATTACTATACCCCAGGAGTTACTTTAGTAGGGACATTTAATTTATTATTCCAAATGATTTTCCAAACCTTTTAAAGTGGTAATTCTTCCAAACATAAAATTTACATATTGTTTTCTACTTATTTTTGTATCTCTAACTTATGTTCCAAAAGTTCTATTATAATTACCATCTCTATTTCTAGCACTCAATATTACAAAATGAACAATTTGTATAAAATATCCGAATTTTTTGTCCAGTTAATCGGTACAATCGGTGCAGCTACAGTTCATCAGCGGCATTTAATGGTATGGAAGATCTTCGCCCCGCGTTTCGTCTTTGAAGGTGCAACCTGGATGTTCATATCTCTAATGACTCTAGTTGCTTACTGTCTAGTTATCCGTATCAACAAAGTCATCTCTTCCTGGATAGTTAATCTGGAACAGCCATCTCACTAATTGATAGTAAACCACTGACCAGGGACTATATAATTATAGGATATCCTGTTGGTAGTTATTTAATTATATTAATATTGCAACCGTACAGGTTGAGTTTTTGGTCAGTGAGAAGTGTGATCTCATTTTGTAGGCATTGTGTACCAGTATATAATACATTCGGTAAGAATCTTCTTGCGAAGAATGTCCGTGTATATATTCATTGTTTCCTAAACATCATGATATGGTTTTGATTTATATAGCATGTCTAGAGTACCAATCATAAAATGTATTGAATTGGGGTGTAATTTTAGAGTTCGTTTCTTGGGACCACTTCTAGACGTCCTTTAGGTCTAGTTCTATACTCGTTTGTTTTTAAGTAGGCATTATGTTTAGTGAAGAACCGATTAAAATAAGTCAAAATGAGTGATGTCATAATGTATGCGTCAAGAAGTGTCTATTGTCTGAAGGCCTGTTCATTCTTTGCCATATTGGGTGATTTAACCCACCGTATGTCAGATACAATGGATAATTGATACATATCGGGTGTAGGTTAGAACGTATAGGCCTACACAAGCAGTTCTTCCACTTATAATTCTTTTACACTTTTGATATTCATCATATTAGTAAGAAACTGTCATAAGTTATTATTAGGCAGAATAACCAGACACTAGATGGTATAACATACTTATGTAGAAGATACATTCCTAAAGCCAGAATAAGTGAAAGAAATTATTGACTCTTGGCTATTTCGATCCATATGTTTGCATTCTTTCCAGTCTAGACATTCCCCAGCTTCATATCCGTCATGGCGTCATATGTAAAGTAATATAAAAAATAGATGAGGCTGGAACTTCCTTTCAGAAAAGCTTTACGCAAAAGGCCAGATTTATCAGTCTGTTAACCTTAAAATTGTTCTCTGCTTGGGCTGCCTGCTGTCAATTGATGGTTGCATACTTCATATCAAATCGTGAATGTGTGTAGTGATGATGCGACAGCTTTCTATGTCGTAGCACACATATACAATGTTACAATTGGTTTAAAATCTTTATTATTGGTGTTCTTTTCAAATTAAATTACGATTCTGGCGTGAAGATATAGACAAATCACTTTTTAAAATGTTACATTCGTGGCACAATCTGAAATTCTTCTAAGCAATGAAATCCTCCCAGATTGAGTGAATGAAATGATAAAACAATTGAAAATAATTTCTGGTTTATTTAGGCCGAAGCACACACTAAATGGTGATAAGAGACTCAGTGGAATACATACTTGGATAGCTAACCTCTGGTGTTTGTAATCACGATTGTTAGGAAGTATACTCAAACAGCTAGCATCCAGCTATCCCCTGAAAACTTAGAATATATGTTAAGAATGGGCAACTGGTTGTGAATCGATACATAGGAGATAAAAATATATTTTGTACAACGAGTTCAATTTAAAACAGTTTTTGATGACATTCCTATGGATTGTCTAAATTAAAGGGGAATAACTGGGAGGTAAACTCTTTTCCCCATCCGCAAAATGAACTTTTCTATGCCGCCTCATGTTTTCTTTGGTCGTAAATCCTTTCTTGCAAATGTCACAAGGGAATGGCCTTTCGCCAGTGTGTGTTCTCATATGGCGCTCCAGCAAAGATGGTCCTGCATTGGGTTTCCCACACACTTGGCACCTGTAATTGTCTGACTCACATTGTTTATGGTGGTCAAGAACTAGACCCGGAACTGGTAAGCGAAACATTCCTCTGTCCTTGAAAAGTGAAGCTCTTGATGTCAGAAACAGCATCTGAAATTAAATAAACGTGTTACATTAAAATTTCAAATATGGTTTACCACGTCGCTGCCAAAAAGTAATAAAAAAGTGACTAATTAACGTAATTGTGATTCTTTTTTATTAATCACCAGTATCGCAGCTATATGTATTTAACTCCTGCTACAGCCCTTGACACGCGTATAGATGTCATGGTGACTGAATAATCGAGAATCCACACAATCAACCCTACCTTCTACTGTTTCGAACACCCTTTTCCCGCTATTACAGGGTGGATTTATTCGGAAACAGGCCCTCGATTATCATGATCCATTACAATAAGTAATAATTATGCTGGTCCATCCCGCGAAGGAGCCTGGTTTGGGCAATATATTTATCCTCTACGGATCGTTGAGATTTTATTCCAAATAAACTGACCATATTATAGTTATATCTTATAGTTATTGTCTGTTATTTGAGGATCCATATTGGATTGATGCAGTATTTGTTTCTCTATTAAACGACGGCGATGGCCCACAAACCAGCGAAGTATTGAAAACGTAAGTAGTATAAGGAAACCTTCGGCCTTTTCGGGGTATGGTAAATGTCATATGCGGTGAAGCCTATATACAAAGCCCCTTCTCAGACATTTACCATACCCCGAAAAGGCTGTTTCCTTATACTACTAACGTAATTGTTCAACGGGTTTTAATTCAACGCAACAGCTACTACATTGCCCCTTTAATTCATCCAATGGATATCGAGGACATTTTTTACTTATAGACCACAAATCTGTCACCTGAAACTTAATTCCTTTCATCATCTGTAAACCTGGTTTTAAAGGATTGATCCGCTTTTATTTAGTGTTACCGCCTATGATTGGCGCCTTTGCGTTGATTACATACACCTCTTAGCGAGGAACATTACCTATGACTATTCACATAAATATGGCAGGTTTGGTACTTTCAAAAACTCAAATCAGTTCACTCTCCCGGGGGAGGAGGTAATAGCCTGTTCTGGAACGCCCGATCTGTCTGTCTATAGTGGATCTTTTTATGTCTTTCCATATTCTCTTTCGTGGTGAACCCTCTACGACAGATGCCACATGAGTAGGGTCGGTGTCCGGTATGAGTGAGCATATGCCGCTTTAATTTGGACTGACCATCATTTTCCTTTCCACAAATCGGACATGCTATGAGCGAAGTTGAGTGTCCCCGGTTGCTAGGAGATATTGTTAATGAGACCTGTGCGTAGGGCCCAGCTAATTGTCCCTGAAAGAAACGAAGGACATACAACGTTTAACCACGATTTTATATCCAGAAAAAAAATTAAATTAGTCCTGACATCAAGTCAAGGTTTTCTTTGTCTTCAAATGTTGATTTGTCACACCGAGAAGCCAATAAATAGCCTACATATATGATATGGGTTTGTCTAGTATAGGGGAAATGTACATACAAAATAGCGAATGAGTTCCATGAGCCACTTGGAATGATGAAAACCCTAGCTTTCACCCAAAATTGTGTTTCTCAGGATATAAAAAACAAATATCTTAAGTGTAAGACAAAGTATACATGTTAATGAACAAAACTATTCAAACCACATGCGCACTGAACAATCCCTCATCCAGGAAGCGTGAGGAGCTAGAAGTCCTGCATTGGCATAGGCCTATTATAGAAATGGATAACAGATGCAAGATATACTTTTATGATTAATTTTGAATCATTGAATCACCTGTGACTAACACAGGGACGTTCAAAGATAATTTATTTCCCCATTCTCCTCAATTACCTTGAGGACAATGGGGGATTTAAGTAAACCTAAAATGTGATGAATCAATGTAACGCTAGTGTTTATATGCATGCCCCCTTTAATCAAGTGGTTAAAGCATTATAGACTCCCAAACAAGACGTCCCAGTGCAGACAGCCTTTTTACATTTGTCTCATTTTTTTCAGTAATATCTCCGCATCTTGGGCTTGGTTTTCTTTTAGACTCACACATTGGTGAAAGAATTAGAGAGGCTAAGATCAAATTAAGCGAGAAAAGTGAGTTAAATGGGGTTTTAGGATATATAGGTTCTCCGGACCAGAGTGTTGGACAGCAGTACTAAGCTTGTGTTTATTTTGTTTTCGTATGGGGTCACGACTCGTCCAGATTACCTTTTTGGTATTATTAGATCTTCATGCAATTCCAGTGATCCATCGATTACTAGGCTAAAACAATTTCAAAACAGTTCAGTATAAGACAATTGAGGAAAATAAAGATCATACATAGTGAATTTATTCATTTATTTTTCCATAAGACCAAATAATCCAACAAAATGTGAACATTTTAACAGAAACATGAGGCTGCGGCCATCAACAATCATGTTTTGGGGGTTTTTAATTCATTTTTCTACAGGGCTAGTTTGCTTATGATACAGCTCTTCCAATAGTGTTAGGGAAAGGAGCTGAAACTTTGGGGTAGAACCCACTAAATCCCATTTCCTTATCCACAATCTCGGTTGGGGGCTTAACCTATTTCCTAAATTTCTTTCTCCTTTACTTGCCTATAATCTCGAATCCCATGACCAAAACACATGTCAATCCCATCTTCCGTTTCTGAAAAAGGTATAGCTAGGTATTTCCTGTCCTGAATCTTGTGACCGCGCCAGGATTCAAACACACCATGTTCTAATACATGATAATTATTATAGCCATAGGACGTTAGGGCACTTTCCAGAATGATGAATCGTCTGTGATAGCATAGCGATATTAGGTGTCTTCAAATATGTTTTTGTGGACACTACGCTTGTGACGTTCCATGTTCGATTTCGTACTGAATGCAGTTTGACACACAGAACAGGCGAAAGGCCTTTCCCCGGTATGTGTCCTAATATGTCGAGTCAGATCCTTTCGTAGATCAAACACTTTCCCACAGATTTCACAGTAATGTTTGGTCCTTCGTACAATTATCACCCGGTGCTCGCTAGCATTGTATTGGTCTTCCATCTGTAATACAAGGAGAATAAGGGTGAGACCAACTCGATCTTGATTAAGACTGACCACAAGGAAGATACCGGGGAGTTTACGATAAATAGATCCTCCATAAAAAAGATATGAACGTATGATACCTATTGAAATCAGCTCATAACTCCATGACTAAATTGATTTTTTTCATGAATTTATATCAATCAAAATGATATTCCCATTATTGGTTAAATTCAAAAACCTCCTACTTTCAAATGTCTGATTTCTGGTGTCAAGTCACTCATCTATTGCTTCCCATGTAAAATTGGATGTATTGTTATTAAATGGATCAAAACAGTTTTTGAATTTAAGTATAAAATGTTTAATAATGATTTGTGATCTGAATCATCATGCAATGTGATTCTGAATGGGCTGCGACGGTTGCAACACATTTCAGAACAGCTGCAGCCTGTGAAGCATGGGATATTCTGTTTCCAGCAGGGACACCATTCAGAATCAAGTGGCTGGTACCAATCAATAGGGAATCATGTGCCCTATACATGGTTTTATTTGATTTAAGATGTAGGTGCATTATTTTCAGAGTTATTTTCATAAAACCTCAAAAAGTCTGAACGATTGGTGGCCATCTTGCGTTTTCTCGGCAAATATAGGTCAGCGGAAGTGGCATTCACCATGAATTTATTCAGTGCTGTTCAGACTAACAATCCATGGAATCTAACATTCCGTAGGCCTACCTCCTATTGTAAAATTGTGAAATCATGCCTCCAGTCTATAAGCTGGGTAGGCCTATCAGATGGTTAGAATAGTTCTGTGCAACCAACTCGCTATTTATTGACTCCTATAGGCCTTTAAGACATTATTGAATTTCTCAATGGATTCTGATGATTCAAAATTATCTGTGATGCTGACATGTTTGCGATTCATAGATAAACTTAAAGGCAAACGCTACTATCTAGTGGAAAATGAAAATAAATGTCATTTTTCTGAAACTTTGAAATTTGATTCTTGAAGTGTTTCTGGTCATAAAGATGGAAAAAAATCAATGGGTCACCGTGCTCAATTTTTAATTAGAGTGCTTCAAAAGTTGGTATCTCAAAAGAACCAATGAGGATCAAAAGGGGGGCTCATTTTGGAGTACCTCGACTTCATAGTTCATATTTGCTATTTATATTCCCTCAATTTAAGTAAGGTTAACAGTTTTAGAGAGAGTATTATTTTGCCAATAATTCTATGCCTCTTTTTTATAGAATGCATGGTTATTTTTATTCTGAAAACAAAAAATATGAAATGCAAATTTTAAATTAAAAACTCGAAAAAACCCACTTTTTTTTCACTAATTTAATAAAAACATTTTTTTTCTCTCTCATCGAAATTAAATGTCATTTTTCTGATTCTTTAGTATATGGTTCTTGAAGTATGTGTGTTCATAAAACTGAAAAAAAAAATAATGGGTCACCGTGCTAGTTTCTGAATTATGGGGCTTTGAAACATGGCATGACAACCATAAAATCTGCTGTTTCAATATGTTCTGTTTCCTAAACATGTCTATTTCAAACAGCTACAATTATTTTTTTAGCGTGATGAAATACATTTTTTTTCCTATATATGTGTAGAATATTACCTACACTATATGTGTAGAAAATTTTGGGACATTAGGAGTTTTCATTTTTGTTTTATTCCCAAAACCGTGAAAGAAAAATGCAGCACTTCCCAATAGACTTGCATACTAAATGGGTACAACTGAGGGTACCCACAGGTAGCTCAGTTCCCCAAACATGTCTATTTCAGACAGCTATAAAAAAAAATCTAACTCGATGACATATGTTTTTTTTCCTTTTAATATGTAGTATATAACCTGCACTATATGTGTAGAAAGTTTTGGGACAGTAGGAGTAGCCATTAATTGTTTGTTTTATACTAAAAAACATGAAAAAATGGACCGTTTCCTCATAGACTGCAGTGCTAAAGCAATAGTACGTAAAATGCCCGTATATTTGGTATATGGAAAAGGGGGGCGTGGCAGTGAATAGTAGCGTTTGCCTTTAAGGATGATCGCGGGTATTTCTCAGTTGCCAAAAACGGCGGGGATTTTACGACATTGACCATGTTCATATTTATTTATTTTTTGATCATTTCTTGGGTTAGTGATGTTCAGTAATTAAAAGAAACACTTCTGAAGATTGAACAGATTAGTATATGTTTTTTTCCTTGTTTGTTATTGTTTTACGACACCGTAAGCCACCTTGTTTACATTGAGATTCAAAGGCTACTGACAAAGCTATTCTACTGAGCGTTTTCATGAAAAACGTCCTTTTTTTTAAAGAGAAAAAGTTTAGCTACTGGGTAAAGGTTTCTGAGATATAGGGGCAAAAGTATACAAAAAAATGCTAAGCTGACATGTCAGTTTTGGATTGTTATGTCTTCCTGTCAATCCAGGCAGAGGTGATCTGTCAGTGACAGAATCCACTCTCACTCACTGCACTCTCAAGTTTGGGGGCCTTCAGCTCCTAAAGTAATCTGGGGACCACCCATTTTCTTGTTATTTTCAGAAAGTATATCCCTTAAACTATGATATACTAAAGAATCAGCCAACTGTATTTACAATTCATGGTTTAAAATGGATAAAACGTTTCAAAAACGCCCTTTTCTCCATAGACGGCCATATTAAATTAATTAAATAACTTTTTATTTTCAAACGGAAATAGCAAAAAATCTAGTCTGGGAACCCCCCTTAAAAAAATTATATTTGAAATCAGCATGATTTGGAGTACAAAGTTTGAAAAAATCAGGCTGATCTATTTACTTTGGGAAATACCCTCGATCATCCTTAAAACGTCTATGCCCTGTACGTGTACCTGTGTCCCGAGTCCAAGTGCCGAAGGCGTTTTGTTGAACGTAATACGTCGAACAGTTTAAAGTAGAGGGATGCTCACATCCAAGGTTCTGCGACTCTGTATTGTACTTATGTTTTATATTTATTTATTATATATGCCTTGCCCTGAGAACAACGTATCTAGAATTATGCACAGTGCGTCGTATCTAGAATTGCCTAGTGCGAGATTATCTCTTGTACTGACACCAGACGGCGTTGGTGGTCGGAAAAGGATGCATCGGTAGACATAACAATGCCGTAGCGTATGCATGCCGAGTATGTATACCATCAGTAAACATTATACATGAACGTCATCTTATTAAAAGCAGCTTAATCATCGAGAAAAACATTCACATTATGTTATTAGGTAGACAAAATTATTCCCAAGATGAAATTTTCATACTTCAAGCCCGTTGAATAATCGCTTCCATAGAGATTGGCCTGGCCGCTATGCTGTTGTGTCGACGAAAATGGCAAAAGTACAGAAGAAAACCATTGATACGCCTTATACTAGGTGGCGCGATCGGCATTCAATTACAAGCGAATTATGCACAGTGCGTATTTCAATAGTGAGTTACTTGTGGTAGTCATGGCACCCAATAAGTTTTGACTAAGTTTATGGCTGAAATTCAACTTTATGACCCAAAATTGTTTCCTATTTATATCATCAAAAGCATATTATAAAACAGTTAACTATCTCGTTGGTTTCAGTTGTTTAGAATATTCACGCTCCTTCAACCATTACATCTTTTTAAAAACATTATTTTATGTATTTCTTTTTATATTCCGAAAATTGAGCCTGGCTTATTACGGTACTTCTACTTAACTTAATTCACATTCCTTCATAGTTCAAGCTAATCGGCACTAATTTCCTTTATCCTAGTTAACGAAAAATACAATCAATATTACAAACAACGATTAACAAGACGTCAATTTTCTCATGACATTTATTCTTGAATATCATTAGAAGAACTGTTCACTCACTTATACAATTATCTTTTAAACTCGCGTAGCATATTTCTACAGTATTTGTGGGTTCGTGAATACTGAAAATCGTGAAACACGGTAGGCCATATGGTCTGCAAGAAGTATATATATATATCCATATAACTAGCCTAGATAACTAGTAATAGGCCTATGCTCGGCATGATCAAAATCCCTTACTTTACCAGTGTTTTAAATATATTTATTTGAAAGACTCCCGTTTGTAAAATTCTAGACCCGCAAAATTATGTTTTATTCCATGATTTGGCCATGAATTTGACTTTTTAATGTACACCACAGTACATGTCCCCTGTTTTGAAGATTCGTCCAGAAATGATGGCACGAACCGTCCAGATCAAGCGGGGACTTTCGAGTGTGAATACCGGAAAGTTTTGGTTCTGAATTAATTCAAGCCCATGCATCTACTAGAAATAATTACTCAGAATACTTTATTTATCCATGCTGGTTGATGTTAAGAATCTCTGGGATATCATGCTTTAAGACTTAGTTTCAAACGTAGACTTAGTTTTAAACGTAAAGGGTTTTTCACCAGAAGTATTGTATGGATATTGCAGCAACAGGCATGCTAAATGGTGGTATATACTACCAAAGAAGAAAAACCCAGATAAAAGATAATTTTTCCCCCATGAAATAATGGAAGAAAAGTAAGAAAACCATAGTGGCTAGCGGACTCGGTAGACCTCTTAGCACAGAAGCAACTCGACTTTCTTTCTTTCTTGGCTTACTCGGCGAGTAGCTTATCGTCCACCTTGTATTCACACTATGGTATTCTTACTATGTGATGTATAGAATGTCGACCTAATCACCATATCTGAACTAAGAACAATTATTTATCTTTATCTTTTTTTTTAAATTGCGAAACGTACATTGAATGTATTAATATAGGATAGTTTCACACTTACAAATGGAGGACAAGATCACAAAAGAAACCCCACACTAGCGAGAGCCCTATGTTCAGAAAGGCATACAGCGTGATAATAAAGAAAAAGTCTCTGCAAATGGCATTAATTGCGCCTATAAGTCCTTCAAAGAAAATTATTCAAAGTTTATATTGGTGTAGATCATGAAGAAATTCTCAGAATTATTCGGAACAGCATTAATCCTAAAAAGGCACCGGTTATTGTAAATCATCTACAGGACAGTCTTATGCAAATACCTCATACAGTATTCATGAGTATTTGGTCTTTATGGGTCAATCTTCAAGGAGTCCCTATTCGCCCTACGCCGGACATGTGATCCTCGGCCACTAGAACAGCCCTAGCTAGGAGGCCTGTTTATTAGAACATGTTTTATTATAGTGTCTTTTCATGGAATCTCGCCTGTTAAATGAAATACCACAGCCTGGACAAGGGTAAGGCTTTTCTCCTGAGTGAATTATTGAATGACGCTCTACCAATGCTCTTGAGGGAAACGCCCGACCACATAAAGAGCAGAGGTGAATCTTCGGAAAGGAAGCCGCAGTCCCAGAATGTTCTCCCGCTCCAGTGGATCTACGGTGCATCTGGAAGACATCAAGGTTACATGTGGGCTTGATATTTTAAACTTTTAAATCCTCATATCATTAGACTTATAATCACTGCTTACAATGTTCAAGGTGTGCAAGACCTTATACATACATATCCTGGAAAAGTTCTATGAACCTTCATAGTGCATCCTCCCAAGGACGGGCAAGGTTCTACAAATCTGTCTGACTGAGAGAAGTGAAAGGAGGGGCGGCCTGCTTTGGGAGGATGTCATTGTCAGGGTGCTGACGCTTAATATGTCGTGTCATGCTGGATTTAGTGTTGAAAGCGAAGTTACAGTACGAGCAAACAAAAGGTCTTTCGCCAGTATGGATCCGCATGTGTCGCACAACGTCTTTGCGACGACCAAAGATTTTACCACAGAACGAGCAGGCATGTTCTGAATTGCTCTTCGTCACGATTGGGTCTATGAGAACCTGCAACGGGAGGGAAACCAAAATTAATGACAAAGAAGTATAAACAGCCTCGGATGCTCACTCATATCAAGTGAGAGGAGACTTGGGGCAAAAGGTAAAACAGAATAAGGGTGGAATAAGGGCTTGCTGAATGTTGATATCTGCGATAAAGTGGGATGGTGGATGAACATAAATAATATTCACAGCCAGAGCTCCCCTTAATCATCGGATAAAAGACCTTCAAATCACTCTCACTTGTCTGATAATAATCTCATATAGAGACATAGACAGGCAGCTGGTAGAGGTGGGGGCGCCCTAATAAAACAATCCTCTGATTTGGATGTTTCCTGTTGTTCGTGGCGATGTAAGATTTTAGCTGTAGCAGAGAAATATTTTCAAAATGTGAAAATTTTAACCGAATCGTGGCTATCGTTAAGGGAGAAGAAGCTGGGGAGAGAGACAGAGGGAAGTGATAAATGACGACTTTGAGGGTCAACATTTGAAGCAAGGAAACAAGGAAAGGATCATAACCGTTTATGTCAGTGCCTGGATGGCACCAGGCATGTTTATGCCATGTTTCTTTTTTGTCTGAACGCAGAACACACCCCATCCTACTCTCCTCGCTCACAGTCTTCCAACCCCCCCACCCCACTTCTCTCGATCCATCTCCTGTAGATGTACACTCTAAGAAAAAAGGGTTCTTTTGGGTTCTAGATAGAACCCCATGGTTCTACCAAGAACCCTAGGGTTCTTCAACACCTAAAAGGGTTCTTCGGGACCACCGGGGGTTCCATCTAGAACCATAGGGGTTCTTCAGCGATTTAAGGGTTCTTAGTGCACTTGAAGGGTTCTTTAACTGCCGTCAAGAACCATAGGGGCTCCCAAGAACCTCCTATGCATCAGGCCAGGCTAAACCATCACTGCGCATGCGTCAATCATAACTGCCATCTTTCAAACCTGAGAGGGACTTTGGAAAAATTTCAAGGATTTCTAGACGATTTCTAGTAGTGAGTATGTTTTAGTTTCACCATTTCAGTATTTCTAGACGCATACATGTTTATAGTGACCTGGCAATAATTAACACCTCTAGAAACTGATGCTTCCCACAGGGTCTAAACATTAATGATACATACTGCCTGAAACAAAGAGAGCAACTGGTGTGTGTGTGTGTGTGCATCTTGCTAATTCGTCACACCCCAGTGCCCCGGCCGCTCAGGTCGCTGAGGCCGCTCAGGCCTGGGAGCTTGAGAGAGCACTGGAGCCAGCCGCTCTGGTGGTGAATGAGCGTCCTTGTAGTGGGTGGGGGTGGGTGGGGGGGGTGTGGGTGAGTGCATAACAGACAAGTAGGCTTGCACTAGTAGTTTAACGGTCAGCAAGGACGGCCATTTCCCAGAGCATTTCAAATTGGCGTGTACCCCCGCTGGTAATGGTATGAGAGTTGAGGTAAAGCCCTAGGTAAGTTACTTAATTCTTGTTCATTTCTCTATTGATTTCGTCTACTGTGCAGTGTAGAGTATAAATAGGTTGTGTATAAGCTTGTATAACTAGGGTCACTTGCAGTGAATGTTTAATGCATGTATGGAACATAATTCTCCATTGTAGCGCATTCAAACTGCCTGGACATGTGCAGCTGATGTTAAAATCGGGGCAGATTCAAAATATGTCGTGGGAGAGGGTAGTGTTGCCGCAACGTTGCCGCATTTTCCAACACTCACAGAACAGGAACTGGTAATGTCAGAAACTTTTATTATACCTCAAATGAATCGGGAATATGTCAGGATCATGGAGGAGTGAGATTATCAAAATCTGTTGAGATGCAGCGTTCAATATGGTGTCAGTCAATTTAGTGGCTCTGTTTTCCCTTGACACTTCACAATTGCTCTGTCTACCTATTATATCACATTTATGATCACATTATTCAATGGCTTTATACATAATCATGATTGAATTTTATATTCTAGGTGACAAGAGGATGTCATCCCAAACAGACTTGGAGGGAAGAAAGGAATTATCGACTGGAATACTCACTGAAGAATAAAGGAAAATACTACCCACGCCATGAACTGGAATATGTTGAATAATTTGATGAAAAGTGATGTTACTTCACCAATAAAAGCATTAATAAAATCAACTAGGTTTTGAAGAACCATATTAAGGGGTTTCGTTTCGGATATTTTCAGGTGGAGGGTTCTTCAAATCAAGGGTTCTATAAAGAACCCTACATATTTTAGCTTGAGGATTCTTCAAATCCAGGGTTCTATGTAGAACCCTGCCTATTTCAGAAACGGGGGTTCTACTTAGAACCCTCAAAAAAGGGTTCTAAGTAGAACCCTTAGGGGTTCTGCCATGTCGACAAGCCGAAGAACCCTTAAGGGTTCTTGTTAGAACCCTTTCTTCTTAGAGTGTATAGGGGTTTGAGGACAAGATATAATTTGCAGGTTTAAGAGATGACTGGCACAGTCAGTAGACAGATATTAACATCAAGGGCGGAAATAAGTAGCAGGAGGAGGAGGAGACCACGAATTTGGACGTTTCAGGTCGTTTGTGGAGATGTTTGCAATCGACAAGTGCATAAGCCAGAAACCCAAGTTTTTTATCCAAGGCAACGGTCCCTATTCCCATGGCTTCCATGCATGAAAAATCCCTAGATCCATCCTCTAGGAGGAACACTAATATTAGTAGTAAGTCCATTTTGTCTAGTAAATAATTCTAAAGAATATACCACCACACATGCTTACAACGCAGTAAAACTGAAAGCCTATTTATGCAGGCAAACACCTGATCCAGCAACTTAGTCACCTAGCCATTTAATCACCTACAACCAATCTGTGTATCACAGTAAAAAGGGTGCTCAGGTAAACCCCAGAAGAAGTGAAAGCTAAAGCTTAGATTACCAATTTTACTGGAAACGTTGGAACATATGTTTATACAGGAAAGAACAGGTGAAATGATCTTCCCTAAGCCTATCCAGTATAATTATTAAACTAGCCCTTCTTTCCATGACAGTAGAGATGCCCGAGCCAGGCATTTATCAAAGAAATATATCCCAAGCACTTTCTGGACTCATGCCTATGCATGTTATACTAATTATTGTGAGCGCGTAGCAGGAGGGTAGCTTATTATTGTACCAAATGCCACGATGGAGGTTTGTAATCAGGTTGGAAACGCTGGGAGAACTGTGACAGTCCCGCATGTCAAGACCCGATTAAAACTGTACAGAGTGTTATTTGGTATTAATCACATACTAATTTGTTGATTTATTTAGTAAATACCTTATCAATGCTGTAATGTTTGCGTATTATCATAAACGTGACTATAAACCTTTGGAGCTGACACGCCAGTGCAGCGAAGAGCACAGCACCTTTAACCAAGGAAATTGCGTAACTATAAAACATATAATTATGTTGAAACCGACCCCCACTCACTACTCTGTACCACAAGAAATGTATTACATGTATTTGAATAGACAGTAGCCTTCACCTTATCATCATTTCTCAATAACTTCAAACTTAGTGGAACTGTAGGCTATAATTAACATAAAGCCTTTATCGTTTCTCTGTATCCCCACCTAATTATATTTTCAGGACACGACGAAAAACACATACATGTACTTGTGAGAGTGTAACTATATTTCTACCTGAATACAAATATTTGAACACAAATAAAATTAAGTCATGTGATAATATGAAAATCCAAACTGCGATTACGAAAACCTGAACTTGAAGGCATCCCCAAAAGGTAACTGAACAAATATACCACATAGCTCCACACCCTGCTGTGTTGTACAAGCTGGTCTATGCACGCAGCCCAGAAAGAAAGAGGCCGTTTCGTTAATTTACATTTAAAACTATCTTAATATCATATATCCCACACATTCTTACCATCAACCATTATGGGGGGGGGGAGACTAAAGAATGCATTCTTCTAGCAGGTCGGCCAGAATTAATTCAAAATTGATGAATAAACTTTCCGATTGTCATGCTTAAAACCCCCGCTTGAATCTGGACCGATTGTGAGATTATATGCTTTGGAAATACCGCCCTATATAAAGGAACTGAAAGGTATTTATATCTTCCTAGAATATGCAAATGTATAGACAACAGTAGGCTAGTATCCTTTTATTTATTTATTAATCGGCTAAACTGTAAAAATATCGTTTTTGGTTCACATTTCTGGATAATCGACCATAATTAAAAATATGTTAGGTTGAAAACTATGTATGATTGTTCTTTCGTTAATGTGTCACATAAAAGAGATTGGATGAAATGGAAACCCTTTCATGAAACTTTATAACCCATGGTAGTAAATAAGCGCATGCTCTTCGCCGTGGTGATCTAGTGGATCAAATTGTACGCCCCAATTTGGGGGAACGATAATCGTCATGTCAGATGTATCTTAGATCTATATCAATTGTGTATGTAAATGATGTCATATCTCTCTAAAAGATGATAGTCTCCTGAATGTAAGATAACACTACGCAGCAGCGAAACATAAGTCAATCTCAGACGCTAGTCCTTTATTCTTATATACTCTGTACAATAACAGAAACTGGTTTTCAGTTGTGGTACACAAGCTCAAGGTGAGATGATGATGATGATGAAGAGGGCACGATGTAAAATAGTGTTATCGGCCCCAGGAAGTTGCTATATATGTTGACAGATTGAATAAAAGACCCAGTTAGGGGGGGGGGGGGGATGTATTAGGTATGTGTTAGCTTTGTTTGGTTTCCTTTAAAGACCAACGCCAATATACTTTAAAATATGGCGATTTTGCAATAAAATCAGTGCATCTTAGGAAACCTATGTCACAATTTAACGTACATGTGTACTTTCATGTTTTTTTCAAATACATATATGAATAGAATACAGATATGAATAGGACTCGCAAAAGGATAAAACATTTGAAATATATATAATGTTCACGAGATATAGGAATCCACTACAGCTGAATGTTATTTATATCTATAGTAATCACAAAGTAACTGCAGTGTAAGTTGGTATTTATTATGGTCATGACGCACGTTTGACAAGTAACCTAGGCGTAGTACAATTATACCAATATAATGGATGTATAACAATACTGGAATTACTTATACTGAACCATCATCATTTCCAATTATGTTTTTGTCCTTTCCTTGCCAACCAAGAGATACTGAAAATAGATATGCCAATCCTCAGAATCGGTGCTATGGAACCATCATCTTAACTTCCAATTATATTGTCATTGACATTTCTCTGCAAAGTCCATCAACTAACCAGATTAAACCGTAATCTCCATCTATTCCCATTAAATGATAAATTCACCATTTATATAAGGTAGATATATATGTCAGTTGAAAGTTGTAGGAACATCCAGGACGACTATAGTTGGACATCGACAGGACAACTATGTAACACATGCCTTCACACATTAACCTTGTGCCGTTTAACATGGACTTGTAGGTGCTCTTTCCTTGATGAGGAATACTCACAAACCGGACATTTAAAGGGCTTCTCACCCGTGTGTATGGCCATGTGGCGTTTGAGTCTGGAGCGAGTAGCCCATCTCTTGCCACAAACAGAACAAATATGCCGATGGTTGGAGTTTACTGCTGAAGTTGCACTCGTCATGAATCCAAGCCATATATCCCCCTATAACAACAAATTGCAACGGTTATCGTTTTCGATTAATAGAATCATAGAATCACAGTCGTCATTACTGGGAAAGTGTAATATTAATGTGAATGAGAACACAAATCTCTTACTTCCATCCCTTTTATGGAAAGAATACAGCCTAAAACGATCTCTAGTACACATAGAATGATACTTGAACTCTTTGATGACACACATAAACGCGGAGTATCTCAACGCGTGTTATTGGCAACACTGGGTGTCATTTGACTCATAGGTACCATGAACTTTAAAGCTTTAGTATTGATAAACATAAGAAAATGTCCAGAAAGAGTGGCGATATGCTAGCGCTGGTCTGGACGCCTATTCATATTCCTTTAGTAATATCGATAGCCCAGTGATTATCGATGGGAAATTAGGCTTATGTGTAAATCATTGTATGCATAATATGTGCTTCCTCCTGCCTTTCCACTCACCAACCACGCCAACCCACCCCGCTGTCCTGGTCGCATAGAATGACATAGCATCTACGCGACCCAGAGCTAAACAAGTTATAAGTTTTTTAAGTTAATCAATCATTTAATGAACTATTTTTCTGTTTAACTTTATAATCAGTTTAAGTTAATGTATATATTGTGCGTTTCCCAAGGAAACGAATTCTACGGACAACTATTTGTGCACAATGGCAAGTCATAGTTAGCAGTTTAGTTTATGCACTTCCTCTCATGATTTCGCAAATTATTAGGTCTTGTATAGACAGCTTTACAGTATTTGCAGGTTTTATTAGCTAAGTACTTTTCACATGATTTCTGGTGGGTTTGAACAGCTTCCCTCGAATCAAAATATTGCGCACAACTCCGGCAGATGCTTTTCTTGTTTTCTTCATTCGTATTCATAACCTAAAATATAAATAAATAAATACATTGACTTGTTTATATTTTTCAGATTTCGCCGTCATATCCA
The DNA here is from genome assembly GCA_942159475.1 of Sthenelais limicola. Taxonomy (NCBI): domain Eukaryota; kingdom Metazoa; phylum Annelida; class Polychaeta; order Phyllodocida; family Sigalionidae; genus Sthenelais; species Sthenelais limicola. The sequence continues at coordinate 104,366,886 of OW804096.1, read as the reverse complement.
CAATACACCACATTTCGCCATCGCTACAATAGATTCAGCAGGATTACATATTCGATTCCAAATGATAAAAGTCTAAATTTTGGGTTGCTGTGTGCATGTTTTGGTTGCTAGAGGTGTACCGTTTTGGTTTGTATTATACACATTTTGGTGATTCACACAAAATGTGTGATTTTTTATAATGGGATTTTAATGGATGACATAGATTTGCATAACGTAACTTTAATCTGTTTTTTGTGATTAAAGGTGTATGTTTTTGTGTTAAAATATAACCATATCGGATGCGTATTATGAACGTTTTGGTGCTTGCTATTACGATAATGTTTTAACGGGTAAAAGTTTGTTGGTTGTGTTTTGATGCTTAAATGCAACATTTTGTACTTTTATTATAACCAAACGTGATATGGGTTGTGTCATGTAAACCAGTGTTCGATGCAGCATTTTATTATAACTCAGGTGGATATATGTGATGTACATGTTTTAATTTTGGAGGAGGTTTAAACCCCAAAATTTGACATTATAAAGGAATTTAGAGTATTCCAAAGCATGTGTTCAACATTTGGGGGTTAAGTTATGTCAAATATGATGTGTAGTGTGTAGTTCGTTTTATCGTGTATACATGTGTGTATGTGTGTGTGCATTACGACAGTACAGCTTAATGACAGTGAATGTAGTAATGCATACATAAATATCTTCTTTTAGTTCAAGGGGTGTTAATTATTTTTATAATAAACCCAATTCTACTCCAAATTTTATTGTGTCATGTAAACCAGTGTTCGATGCAGCATTTTATTATAACTCAGGTGGATATATGTGATGTACATGTTTTAATTTTGAAGGAGGTTTAAACCCCAAAATTTGACATTATAAAGGAATTTAGAGTATTCCAGAGCATGTGTTCAACATTTGGGGGTTAAGTTATGTCAAATATGATGTGTAGTGTGTAGTTCGTTTTATCGTGTATACATGTGTGTATGTGTGTGTGCATTACGACAGTACAGCTTAATGACAGTGACTGTAGTAATGCATACATAAATATCTTCTTTTAGTTCAAGGGGTGTTAATTATTTTTATAATAAACCCAATTCTACTCCAAATTTTATAACTGTATAGTAGATAGAGATTATTTATAGTTTGTGTACGTGATTGTATCAGACTGAAGACCAATTTTACATCTATGGTTTGTGTGCGTGATTGTATTACACTAAAGACCAATTTTACATCTATAGCTTGTGTACGTGATTGTATTACACTGATATGATAAATGGTGTAAGGTATATGTACTGCATCAGTACATACCAGTATTAAACTAATTTCACCTATAGGCGGCATTAATTACAACTTGTGATGAATACAGTTTGTGAATAAGTTACTGTGATTGGTAAACTTACTGTTATAATGCCGCACAGCGATTCCAAATATATATTTTCAACTTCGTAAATCCATGCGTTGTTGTTTCTTTGTGATTGGCGGGGTTTCCTTATTAGGTTCAGACGCACGTGTTTTCCTTTGTGACATATCAAACGTGGGAGTGAACAGCATTATATACTATGTGTTAAGGGGTGGGAGTATAAAGGGAGGGTGTATGTTTATCCTTAGCGCGCGCGGTCATAAGCAGTATACCAATGTGACCTATAAGACAGGGTTCCCATACACTCAAAGTGTAGTATACGAATGTGGTGTTGTGTTCAGGATAACAAGTCTGAACTTGTCTTCTAAGATAAAGGGTTTTACATACATAACCTTGGGTCTATACTCTCACTATCGTGACCCATATCTCACCCCTAGGGTTACAGTGTCTATACCAATAATTATCTCGGGGTTATGACAAGTCTGAACTTGTCTTCTCAGATAAAGGGTTTTACATACATAACCTTGGGTCTATACCCTCACTATGGTGACCCATATCTCACCCCTAGGGTCACAGTGTCTATCCCTACACCCTAAACAAAAGTCACCCATATCTCACCCCCTAGGGTTAATATGCACTAAGCTACCTGTCTATCAATATAAACAACCCTGGGCTATATAACAATATAAACAAGGTTGTCCTATATAACACTATAAACAAGGTTGCCCTATATAACACTATAAACAAGGTTGACCTTATAAGGGGGTGTCCTGACCTCATAAGGGTAAGGCTAAGGTCACCAATTAGTGACGTCAGTGACCTCATCAGGTCACTGACCTATATAGCAGCACCTATATCGCAGGTACCCAGACGTTCGCCCCTTCCTTAACTAGAATGTAGAGGACTCGTACTACTAACTGGGCTGTTAAAAACCGATGATAGTTGATCGTGAATTAATTGATCAGAGAGAGAGAGAGGACTGTAGATTAATTGGATGTATCTTTTATTATGTCCCAATGTTTCGGCAATCGTATTGCCTTCTTCAGAGGCTACAAGTATAATAATCCTTAAAAGAAAGGTGCCTTTTGATCAGTTATTGTGTGCGTAACAAAGACTATACCTGGCCAGCGTAAAAAGATATATATCCTTCACCCTTCGTGTAACTGGAGTACACAAAACTGAAACCAAACATAAGAGAGCCGTACAGAGAAAACATTCTTGGGTCTTCACAAAAGGAACCACCGCTAGCTAACTTTCACCATTATGGATGTAGAAATGTATTCCAATGTAACATACAACAGTGCATAAAGAGGTACGTAATGCCTCTAAAATGTACTGAACCAAAATAGTTAAGGGTGTTTGCACCGAACATGCCTTTGCATATCGTATTTTCGACTAAAACTAAGCCCACAGACATCGCATCTAAACGGTTTTTCGCCAGTATGGCTTAACATATGCCGTTCCAAGTTGGCTCGGAATTTGCAATCTTTCCCGCACACTTGACAGGTCCATGGGATTGCCCTCATTTCGATCATGGACGAATGAAATGCACTGGCGGTTGGTCCACAGGAATTATTGTCCTAAAAAATCAATAAAATATCATACTGAGCACTTGGTTCAAAACATTCCCGAACAATTACCTAGCCATAGGTGTGTAGTCAACCAAAACAACAAGATCCGACAGTAGCAATATAAGATTAATGCCAGATTTACCAATCTTACTTATACATATTTCTCTATAATCTCCATTTTCACCCGCCTCCTCCACAAGTCAATGTGTAATTTATCTGTGAGTGTATCATATCAATGTATTCTCTAAACCCCTACAGGTTGCCAGCAGCTATACATCTATATTTCTTTATAATTATGTTCGCCCCTATCACAGAAGCCAGCAATGCCAGTAGTTATGTTCTGATTTATTTTATTATGTCCAAAACAAACGTTGTTCTCCAGAGGTGTGGAAGAACCGAAAGAGGAATTAACTGGAGAACCGCAAATATTTAAATACTAGCAAAGTACCCGTCCTCTGGACGGTTACCCTCTCTCCCCACACTTCCCACTCTTCCCTGTCTTTCATACCCATTTTCTCTCCCAACCCCATCTCCGATTTCCCTCCATCTCCCTCCCCTCTTCCTCATATGCTCGTTTTTCTCTCCCAACCCCATCTCTGATTATCCCCCCTCTCCTTCCCCCTACATCCTCTCCCTTCTCTCTTCCCCCCCTCTTCTTTCCCTCCCCCCTGCATGTAGTTAGGTTCTCCTGGACATAGGTTGTGGGAAATGACGTAGTATCTCACAGGGGCTTTTCCAGGCTATAAATAGAGTGTAGAGATCGCAATTTAAAAAAGGCTTCAAAATCACATTTTCACCCCAGATAACTTCACAAACCACATATAATGTCCTCCAGAGAGGGTGGACAGAACTCTACAGATAAGTGAAACGGTTTGTAAAACAACAAATTCAGAAAAATGTGAGACAAAGAAACCCCTCTTTTCTACCTCTTTTTGCAGAAATCACTCTTCTCGTATATTATATGGATTATCTCACCACCCTCTTCAAGCACCGTTGTTTATTACTCTGCAAATTGTTCTATCTTACATCACTTGAACTCTCTTGATTTGGCCAAAAAATAATGGGTGTGTTTCCGATTTATCTGACTGAAAAGTAGGTAGGGGGTGGTAACTTTTTTTTAAAATTTCTTTTAGGAAACCACTTCCGAAGAACTGAAAAAATGTCTATTCTATAACAAGATCAGCTTAAGGTTTGAGGGGTTTAATTGTATAGCATGTCTTTTTGCATTAGTGGTCAAAAGCCTTCAGTTTTAAAAACTGGAGAAAAATGTAGAGCAGAAGGTGTGGTTTAAGGGTGCATCAGCCATGTATACATGCATACCTATGTAAACATGCAGGTTATTGCACCCTTTATGAGGAACCTGTGATGCCATGGCGCCTACTGCCAACACTGGGCCCACCACAATACAAGGCTATATATAACATCATTTTTTACAATGTTGTTGCATACTGTCGCTCATACCAATCATACCAAGTGGTTAAATGTAATATGCTCTTTACTATATTGTGAGTTCATGTCTCCCCTATTATTCCAAAGTATTTAAAAATGGGAAATAAAACAAGCCGATTTGGTCATTTTGGGGCAGTTTCTCTTTGAAGAATAGTCATAGAACCATGGGGAAAGTACCAAAATGAAGCTCTCCTTGTGTCCAGTATGACTGGCACAGGGCGCAAATGCTATATTGTATAACTTAAGGACTTAACTTCCCCCTGTCCTCAAGATCTTCCACTGGAGTATGTATATAGGTCAGTTGACCTAGGTCAAGTCAGCGGCGCAGATGGTGTTCAAAGAATACCTGTTAGATAAGCCCAGTGGCCCAACTCTGGGCCAGAATCAGTAGGAGGTATTTCTCCCTGATAAGAAGCTCTCACTCTATGTATATTACTACAAAGGCCTACCTAATATGACTAACGAGTGCCAGATCCTGATCCCCCAGGACCTTGGGCACACAAAAATCATGGTGGCCTAACTACTATTTTGGGGGGCACAAGGGGGTTTGGCTCCTAGACTATAGTAGGCGATCCTCTTGTGGTCTTTCCACCCTCATGCACTGCTCGAGAATCGTTCTGTTACTTATCTGTCTCTTAAACAATCCTCTTAAGGTCTATTTTTTCAAATTCATTCATGGCCAAGTCATTTTAAATACATATGTTATAAAAAGACGCGTTATCCATCATGGATGCTTTCAAGCGTTGCCAGAGTTTAATAGAGTACTCTTCGAAATATTTTTCTATTATCAATATTTCATATCTATCTGTCTCTTAACCAATCCTCCTAAGGTCGCATTCAATGTACACTTCGAGGTTTTGTTCTCCTAACAATATGTCATATTCCCCACATGTTTCAACATTTTTCCTTCTTCCTAGAGACGTCTCTCTTAGGGTCTTATCCTATTTATGCACTGTCTGAGAGTAATTCTATGAGAATTCATGTATACTTATTTATTCCTTGTGGCTCTGCGATTATTTGTACTTGCATAACAATGTTTTGTAAATGATATGTTCCAGGGTATTACACCCGTGTTATAGTAGGGTTGAAACCATATTAGCCAACTAAAACTGCTATATTTATCATGTATGTCTAAATGGCATTTTCCAGCGTGTATTACGTAATATTGAATAATATGACATCTTATTGTACAGTGTTACATAATAAATATGGCCTCATGTGTTATTAGAAATCTTTAGTATTAATAAATTGTATGATTATGCGGACCCACGCGCAAGCAATCGAGTAAAACCTAGGCTAGGGGTTGGCGCGGCCACTGCACCAACCACGGCAGCCATCCTACTTTTGCCGCGCACAGGCCCAAAGCAACGCGGTAATCAACCGCGTTGCTGCAGCAGGCGTGTTTGCCATTTTGTTTGTTTTTACAATTAATGCTTTATTATTTATTGTATGTCTGCTACGTAATACTACATCAATTATTGGTTAACACACACAAATTCTATTGTTAGCACTAGTCTGATCTCATTTTAACTTTTGAATTATTTTTAACTACGTACGTTTACGTGGCACTGTGGCTACCAATTTCACAATTTAATTGTTAATTTGTTACGTAAGTAGTACGTAATCTTACGCGCAAACCTGACTGTGTACTTTGTTTATTCATTAATCCTGTAATGCTGTCACTTTCCCATCAATTTAATTAATCCTGTAACTTTGGAATAAAAGGGGGATAATATGCTAAACCTCCGTGTCATATAATAATTCAATATACCAAACTAAAATTGTTCATGCTACCTCATATCTGTCTCTATACATGTTTCTACGTCGACGCCGGTCACCTTCATACTGAGCAGATGCCAACTTGGTCAGTATGCACGTGTCAATCAAGGTGCGGGTGTGAACCATGCTGATTACCCAGAACTTATGGTGGCCGGGACCGATGGCCACTTAGTTACCTGTCGTATACCACTAGGTATTACATCCTAATTGACTAGAACTGAACCAGGAATAAATACTAATTACAACGCTACATAATTTGTTTCTTATGTTTCGCCAAGCGTAACAATGAACATTCAATCCCAAGTAGGATGCTAGCGGTAAGAACTCTTAGCAAATTAAATTAGTAATGCTGTAAATATAGGCCTATACAATACACTTAATTAACTTCATATAGTGCGTCTGCAAACGCTTCATATAATTTACGAAAGCGAAATTAAGTAACGTTTAGTTCAGTATAATAACTTGCTGTTAGGATTGTGTACGTGTTCCTTAGAAAGAACTCTGTATCCTACTATTTTACGTTTCCGACTTCTATTTATGATAACCAAAGGAAGACCAGGTATTACTAGAAGTGTACAACCAATTGTAATTTTATTCATAGAATAAAGAATTCGTAAGTACAAATAAAAAACGGACAAACTACTAATTCCTAACGAAACAATTATCATGATTGAGGCGCTACAGATGCATTTCGAACCCCGTGGCATAGCATGGAAATGATCATCAGTTGTTAGATCCATGAGGTGTGAAACTTTCCAATTCGTTGTGCATCCGAGAGACATGGGACTTCAAGGCTGACTTTTGGGTAAATCTATTCCCGCAAATCGTACAACAAAAGGGTCGCTCCCCGGTATGTATTAAGCTATGCCGACGAAGCAAAGATGGGTGGGCAAATGATTTTCCACACACGGTACAAATATGGTTTCCTTTAACAGATCCAGGCTGTGTTGGTGTTGCTGGTATCAATGATGATAGTGTTGTTGGTATCAATGATAATCTCCGAGCAAAGCTGAGCACCTGAGGAAAAGAATCGGTGAGAATGTTGTAAGGTCAGCTAATTGAAATCATCTTAGCAGTTTCAACCCATGTACTTAATCCTAGTACTACAGGGAACGGCAAGTAATTACTTACGGTAACAAAGAAATTAGAACTAACTTAAAGTCGCTACAATGTGTTTGGGTCTAGCACCGATGCAATATAGATGAATATTTGCCACAAGGCATTTATCACTATGAAGCAACAGTTCAACGCCTGTCGCTAAAGCGACGAGAAAGAACTACGTGCCACACCGGTGTGAGTAGGCCAAAAGAAAAGTCTTGATTATCAGACTCCCGCTACACGATCTATGGACCGACTAAAGCAGTCCCGATATGTTCGATTCACTAGTTAGAGAAAGTCGAGAGCTCCTTTATATTCAATAGATAGTGAGATATATTGAAGTGAGTGAGTGAGATTGGGTGCTTTACGCCCTTATCAACACATTTAATATGGTTATATCAAGGGCGGGAGGGGTGAGAGGGAGGCAGTTTATGATCATACATAGTGCCAATGCATTCGGGGATAGGTTTCTCAGCATAACTGAGATCCATGGACTTTGACCATGTGGGATTTTAGATGAACTTTCTGTTTATAGGATCCGTGGCATAAATTACATATATAGGGTCGTTCCCCAGTATGTGTGCGGATATGACGTAGAAGTTCAGCGGGACGTATAAATTCCTTGCCACATGTCTCACAAGAATGTTGACGTGTTGCTCTGGTTTCCTTGTTGAAGGGTGCGTGGAACCTTCCCTAACAATTAGAAACAAGGGAATATGTTAAAGTTGCTTTATCTGCGTCAAGGAGATGAGCGTCGATCATGAGAAAAACCATCGAGCATCGGTCAAAACCCACTGTAGGCTCTTCCCAGATGGTTTTCTTATTCATAAACTTAGAGCATGTCAAAGAAATCACGTTAGTTTTCTTGAAGATTATTTCTTATTACGTCTATGCGGCTACTAGTTTCATAAAGCCTGGTCCACACTGGACGTGGAATTTGACTGCGCGCGGAAAAATGTCAAAACATAACGTTTAGACCACGCAGAAATATAAAAAGCCGACAGTTTTTACGCATCTTCCCAATGAACTTAAAACTATGGGTCAGGGTGAGTGAATCGCGACAGAATACTTTTCATTGATATGTCAATTTAGTGATTAGAAGAGCATATCAATACCATAATTTAATTTAGTAGTTAAGAAAATATCAACTTAGTGATTAGAAAAGCAAATAATTTAAGGTTGGAATACAGCCATTACTAATTGGACTTTTGTAATGTAGTCCATGGTTTCACATGATAAATCCCGGTGGGGTTGCAAGCGTATTGTAGACGAGAGGAATAACGAATTACAAAATCTTGGAATAAAAATCTTTAAATACAAAAAATACAATGAACTAGAACATATGATCTTAGCGCAATATACTTTTCTTTATTTTCCCATGAACATTGTTAAACAAATCCAAACCAGAACGTCAAGCAGTTATATCAAATAGAAACATCTAATCAAAGTCTCGATAATATGTATTCGTAATAAGAAATGTGTTGAGTATGGCTACAGTCATATCCCTTATCTCCCCTTTCAGGTTTCAGTTTACGCAATGTGAAACTTAGGGACGCACACTTTATTTTTTATATGTCTTTTCATATGGGATTGAGTGATAAAACACCGGCCACATAGTGTGCAGCTAAAAGGTTTTTCTCCAGTATGGCTCCGCATATGTATTTCCTTTTTCGCTGGTGTTAGCGATTCTTTTCCACAAACTTCACACACATAGCCCTTCCGCTTGGGTACAGCCCTCGTTTGGAAGGAATAATGAACCTAAGAAAATACACAGAAATGTCAGGTGTGTATTTAGCTTATATTATATGGGAGAAAATGTACTGATGTTAAGATATTTCTGGTTAGAGATACATAAAATTCACAATAAGGATGAGGATAGGATCAAACCTAATGACGCCAGGAAAACAGTTCTCAGCACGAAAAAAATATCAGTAAGATCTTAAAACACAGATAGGCAAAAAAAAAGAGACAGACCTTGGTTAACTCTTTGCTTGCATCAGGTGATTGATGGTTGGGGCACATGTAATAATGGGCTTAACAGTGCATGGCTGCTGTACCTATGTTCTATTAACTCGTTGGGAAACGCCGTGTTCTTACTTCATAGTTAAATGTTCCTAAGGCTGCTTGTTGTGCAGGCTTTTAAGATGCACTTCTACACAGTCTTTGCGAGAGAAATATTTTCCACACAGTGGACATTCAAATGATTTACCGGAATGTGAAAGCATGTGTCTTTTCAAATTGAAGAATCTTCCGAAAACTTTTCCGCAGATATTGCATATGTGCTCAGTCCGCCTGGAGTTGATGCTCCATATCAGGGGCTCAGACACCTGGATGAAAATAACTTTAGACTATTAGATTTTGGGGAATATCATTTTATATCTGATAGGCGGACACCCAATATCATTCGCATCATATTATGATAATGAATCAAAAGTTAATAAATGGGAGTGTCGGGGATAAGACAAAAAGGATCTTCATAACAAGTAACGGTATACTGCTATCGGTATTAATGAATTCCCATTACTGTTAACAGTTCAGGCGACTTACCGTTAACAGTTGGAGTTATAGGTTCACCCTATATTTGATTGCGTTTCACCATACTTTTTTTATTATTAATTTTACAAAAATAAGTGGTACCAACACCATTTTTGGTTTCCTCTTATATAATTAAAAATGATTAGAATCTACATTACTATTTAATGAGTTTGTTATATTGTTCACCATTCTTATCGAGTTATCCTGTAACAACTATGATTCCTTTTAAAAAGAAATGTTCTCCATGTTTTATAATCATCTGTTCGAAATATTTCTCTTGGGGTTATGGGAGTGCCAGTGGGTGGGGGCAACTAATATCAAAGATCGCCCATTTTTTCAGTCCTGGGGTAGGTATTTTTTTTAACAAATTGTCTTGTGCAGACAAAGATCTAAGATTGAATTTTAATTTTGAATTCCTCATTAATTCTTGTAGCTAGTTTAAAGATTGACAAATATCACTTTGATGTTATCGTTTCGTCACATATTCTGTGAAATGATACTAAAAACGCGCAATAGACAGTGACTAAGTACGACCAAATGGCGAAATATGGTGAGTCAATCTAAAAGGAAATTTAACTTGCCCTTGAGTACATGGCTTTTAAAAGGAACCCCCAACAGAAAAGACCAGTGTACGATTATGAAGACAATTAATAGGGGGTTTTCAGCTCCCACGCGGACCTAACACACAGCACCAGTAGTATGCACATTTCTTATATGGCTCTGCATGTTGCCTTTTTGAGAAAAACCTTTTCCACAGAATTCACATGCAAATGGCCGTTCTCCTGTGTGGCTCCGTCTATGAGTGTTCAACCAGAACTGTGTTCTACAAATCCTTCTACATATATCACAAGTGAAGTCTTTCCTCAAAAGCGGGCCCTTGAGTGAATCGAGGTGCATGACCTGGAGAAATAAATCCGGAAAGCAGACATTAATGCGTCACCTTGGCTTCAATGAACGGACCTCTTGCAAATAAACATCCAAGGGCGATAAATTGTTAGCTAAAACGAAGATAACCAAGCCTAGTACTGAGATTTGCCGCGATTATTAACCATCAGCATGGTGAGACCGCTTGAAATGGTTCCGCATGTGGACCTTTTGCGTGAAACCTTTGCCACAAATATAGCATTTAAATGGCCTTTCACCCGTGTGAGTCCGCATGTGGGTAGTCAGGCTGAATGGAGAAGGGAATGCCTTTCCACAAACTGTGCAGGAATGAGCTCTCTCGGGTCGGGTTCGAGTTGTTGGGTTGAGAAAACTTCCCTGGGGAAACAGAATTGACTATTAATATTTGGACCTTTAGATTGTTGTTACCGTCAACAAGTATTAGTGCTTTAGTTATTAAAAACAATGAAGTCATTCTAACTGATATAGATCTATAAAATGCTTTATAAACATCTCAGCAACTGAATCCGAACGGCCATAACAGAAACGACCAAAACGTGAAAAGGCTTATTTACTAGGTGTATCATGCAATAGTAACTTTTCAATAGGTTTAACTATCAATTCATATTATTCTTTTTTATAAAAGCAATTACCAATCAACAACTCCGCCACATAGCTGAATATCAAGACCTTCTTCAAAACAGCGTAGTCTTACATTTTTAATGACCAGAAGTGTGCCTAGATTGATAGTGTACTTTAAGGTGGCCGTTTTGGGTAAAACCCCTGCCACATATAGGACATTGATATGGCTTTTCCCCGGTGTGCAACCTCATGTGCCTTTCAAGTTTTGAAGGTCTTGGAAATACTTTGCCACACGTTAAACACACGTGCTCTTTTCCCCGAGGTGCGCTCCAGTTAACCTGCAGAGACAAAAAATCAAGTAAGTCTAGCAGGTCGGATATCGTATAATCTAGAACATGTCGCTAAGGATCCTCAAGCTCCGATATAACCACAGCCTGAATAATATTTATATGAATAATATCTTTTTTACATGAAATGAAAAGTCTTTTCCGTTTCCATGGGAAAAGTTTCTGGACTCGGTTGGCTAAAATGAAATGAATCGGACACGTTTCTCATACTAGAGCAATAGGTTGTGACGCGTTTTTCCATGGCCTTGCATATGGGATTTTTGACTGAAGTCTTTGTTGCACACTGGACATATATAAGGCCTTATTCCAGAATGAGTTCTCATGTGCCTCTGCAGATTGTAGCCACTTCGCAGCAACTTGCCACACACAGTACAAGAGGATCCATTTTCTCTTTGTTCTCCTCGGACGGAAGGGTAACAAACCTGAAGAAACAGAAGAGGGGGTTAAGCCGAAGACTCTGAATAGTATAAAGTTTCTTAATCCTCAGTGAGAATGGATTAAAAAGTCTGGGTAAAATTTGACGAGTTAAAGTCTGAGATGAACTTCATCAATGCGAGGGTAAGTTCTATCTGAATGTCTTTTGTTGTACAAATGCACACAAAATGATAATCCTGTTATTCATTGTACACCTAAGTTTAAATCCCATGAAATATCTATCTTATTTAGACGTTTTTTTAAAAAAAAAATTGTGACTGCTTGTGTGATGTACCAGCCATGAAATATAGAGGAATCTTGTTTTCCTTTGAAAAATCTATTATCTAGGGACTGAAGAACACAACACTAACTACAGTACTGTGTATCCTAGGTGTGGCAACAAGTTCGAGCACTCCGTCCTAGTATACCTTCCGACTACGAGTGTCAAGATTAAGCATAACAAAGTATGACAGATGAAGCTTCCCGAGACGATTCATAATAGACTCCAATTCACTCCTTCGTCATACCCCGAACATTCACTTTTGACCTTATGATTTGTTCCTTCATCAGACTCTGAAACCTTCCACTTTTGACCTTATGATTAATTCTTTCATCAGCCTCTGACTGCCCACTTTTGACCGTATGATTAATTCCTCTATCAGCCTCTGACTGCCCACTTTTGACCGTATAATTAATTCTTTTATCAGCCTCTGACTGCCCACTTTTGACCGTATGATTAATTCCTTTATCAGACTCTGAGTGCCCACTTTTGACCATTTCGCACATGTCATTTAGAGGGTCCATCAGATGCTATGACGGTTACAGTTTTCTTTTAATCCCACAACCCGTACAATTGGAAATTTAATTTGTAACTAGATATATAATATTGGTCAGATCTGGCATTCATGGTGACGTCCTTAGGACCTGAGATTGAAGTTGCATGGATTAACTATGAACGTCAGGTTCAATTCCTTAATGCAAATATATAACAAGGTCTGTTTCTGTCAGGACAAATCATTCTAAATTAATAATGACGGGGCTGAATACTCAAAGTTATGAATATTTCTGACATGTTTTGTCATGTGGATCTTTTGGCTGAATCCCCTATTGCATACAGGACACTGAAAAGGCTTTTCTCCTGTGTGAGTGCGAATGTGTTCTCTTAGCTTTGCAGGTCTTGAAAAGCTCTTGCCACAGGTTTCACAGTGATATCCAGGTCCAGAGTAAACTGATGTATTCACCTGGGGAAACAAGAAAATGAATACAATTTTGGATGGTTCATTAAATGTATCCCTAACATTTATTGCGCGTAAGGAGAGGTATTAATAATGGCATGCCTAGCACCCTGAAAGTGTCATCTAAGTACATGTATAGGAGTCTGGTTATATCTTTTTTTAATCAAATATGAATTTTCCAAATGCTGAATCATACCAGGAGTCCAAAAACTCCCCGTGGTATCAGGCTAAATTAGAAGAATGGATGAAATGTATGTGTCGTTGCAGAGATACTTTCTGAGTGAAACGTGTCTGACAGAATAGACACTGGAAAGGTCTTTCCCCAGCGTGAGTTTGAATGTGCTCTCTTAGCTTTGCAGGTCTTGAAAAGTTCTTGCCACAGGTTTCACAGTGATATCCAGGTCCAGAGTAAAATGGCCTATTCACCTGGGGAGACAGAAGAAAATTAGTACAATGTTGTTTTAGTAGTTATTAATACTGGCATGTCTAGCCCCTAAAAGTGCTATCAAATTAGAAAAAAATCTCTTAAGATTTCCATGAATCAAATGTGAATCCTCTAGATGTTGAATCATAACAGCCGTCAAGAAAACTCCCTGTGGTATCAGGATAAATTAGAAGAATGGATAGAATTTATGTGTCTTTGCAGAGTTACTTTTTGGGTAAAACGCTTTTGACAGAATAGACACTGGAAAGGTCTTTCTCCAGTGTGAGTTCGAATGTGTTCTCTGAGCTTTGCAGGTCTTGTAAATCTCTTGCCACAGGTTTCACAGTGATATCCAGGTCCAGAGGAAAATGGCCTATTCACCTGGGGAGACAAAAGATGGAATACAATTTTGGGTGGTTTGTAAAAAAAAAACACTTAACGTTTTATTGTGCTTTCTTATCATATTACAAAGGGGCGACTTCCTTCAAACAAATATGTGCTTTCGATTGGTTGGGTCATAACGGTGGTCAAATAACGCCCCTTTGTGTCAGGCTAAATCAAAAGAATGTAGGCAATGTGTCTTTGCAGGTAGACTTTCTGGGTGAAACGCTTCAGACAGAATTGACATTGAAAAGGCCTTTCGCCAGTATGTGTCCTCATTATGTTCATCCAGCTTAAATCGGCTCAGACAAGGCTTTCTGTAAATTTCACAAATGCTGTCGGTTGAGGAACTGGGATGCCCACGGCTGACCCCCAGGTATCCAAGAAAAATAAAACGAAGCACTACATTACTGGCTTTATAAAGTGTCTATAGTTTCAATCTACTTGACATCTCCATATATACATATATATTAGTACTTACAAAAGAAACAACCTCACTACATTACAATGACCTTACTGGTAACCAATAGCAATCCCCTTCTCCTAAATATGGTATTTACAAATAAAACAGGGTTCGTCGGAAAGGCAAGGGAAGTTATATTTCCAGTGAGTAATGTGTAGCACCCTTTATAAGGGTTCCAGTCAAATCCATCATAAGGTCCTTCACAGGTGGGAATAGGACAGATCTCCATGTATATTTCGTAAATGATTTTTCATGTGAATTTTCTGGATAAAACGTTTGAGACATATAGGGCATTCAAAGGGCTTTTCTCCTGTGTGCGTTCGTTCGTGCTCCTTCAGTTTGGACGGCCAGGGAAAGGCCTTACCGCAAGTAGAACAGAAACAGTCCTTAGTTCCATTAGTGTCGCCCTCATTTCTTGCTTTTCGGACCTAAAGAGACAGAACTTAGAATCAATTTGTGGCCTTTATTTTAACTGGATCCTGATGGCGAACATATTCAATATGTGAACACAACATATCCCCCAAATGATAGTCCTTGAAGCTCACAATATCTACAGAAGGAGAGAAAAATAAGTTTGTCTTCAATGGCAGATACGAGAAGTAGTGCAGCTGATGATTAGTCCGTCTCAAAAAAGAAATTTGAATCCGAAAAAGTAAAATAATTCCAGGCTCTAAAATGAAATCAACTGATTATCCTATTCTTAAATCACTATCCACTCAATAACCCAATTTGCTCATACTCGTCTAGAATCAAATGTGGGACCAGATATTCGGAATGTATGAGTCTATGATGGGACAATTTTACACTGGTCCTCAAGTATCAATAGAACCGCTCCTGAAGAGCCAATGAACTTGCCATAAGGAGTCTCTAGAACTCTTTAAAGTCAGTAGTTGATGTGTCATTTGGTGCAGAATAAGGCACAATTGTTTGTCTGTGGACTCGCAGTGCATGTGCCTTTACGGTGCTTTTCTGAGTGAAACCTTTGCCACAAATAGCACATAAGAAAGGCTTTTCTCCAGTGTGGCTAGGCATATGCCGTACTAGTTCAGCAGGTCGGGAAAACATTTTGCCACATACACTACACACTCTATCCCTTCTTCCACTCTCCAGAGGACGACCAGGCCGCTCATAGACGAAGTCCTGGGGAGAGAAACATTGAATTTATTTTGCTGAACTACAAAAAATCTATCCCTGCATTTTTCCAAGTTTGCCTATTAACCATTGTCAGTAAAGAAGACGTTACAAAACAATTATTTGAGGTTAATCTATGGCAATACAAATGGGAGTTTGTGAAGAGTTTTGAATTTCACCATACGTGAGAAAGCCAAATTACTTCCTCTGCACTAGAGAAGAGAGGCCAGAATTATAGAGCTGTAGCGGTATATGGACCCTTAACCACACAGAGAACTGCATACGAAAATGGGAATTAAGTAGAAACATATAGATGGGACAAGGAGTGTAATAACAGGTGCCTCTTTGGAAAAGTAAAGAGGATTTGGAGCACTCTGTCAGAATCGTAGAGGATAAAGCAACACTGAAAATAAAAGAGTGCCATAAAAAGGTTTGTCGAATGGTGAATTGTGGGTGGGTGCATGGATATGTTGCTTTATGCCCTATTGACCTACAGTATGCTTTCTGTATATATTTGGTAATATGAGGGCAAGAATGAAACACTTCTCAATCATTGGCAATGCTTAATTGTAAAATGGATAAGATAGGATGTATAGTTGATTCTCTTTTGGGGGCAGCACAGAGGTGTTTTGATGAGTAAAAAAAGTTAATTCCTTGAACTTGAGTCCTATATTGTAGACGTTTTGAAGATTTTATGGTGAAAGTTGGGCATCTTACTCTCTTTTTTTAACGAACAAATCAATAAAATTTGGGGTTTTTTTGTTAACGTTTCAATGCACTGACCTTGTGAGCGATTATTGACCATTTTCACATTTATCTAAGGTTATTCTTGGCTATTGTTTTGTTTTTTGCAAACGAAATATATGAAATTTTTTTTTTAGTGATGACAACACATGCAATTTCCAGGGGGATATTTTTCAGACATAACCTTATGTCAAACCAATTATTCGGAACTCCAGGTGCATAATCATTTTGCATCTATTTGATCATAAAGTAAAAATCAATTACCTCTGAAATGATATTAGGCCATCAGCTGAGCCTCAAAATATGGCTAGAAAATGATTTTTGTTCCGGCATCGGGGGCACTACTTTTTGACAGCAGTTTCGTATTGCTTATACTATGTATCATAATATCCCAAAAGTTCCCCATATAATTCCTGGCAGTTTTTGAGAAAATCGGCATTGATTCTGAAAATGAATTAGTGAATTTGATCATACCAGATGTTCTAGGATAATCCATTCCCTTAGCCCCATTACGATGTGCATGTATTACTACATGAATCATGAATGTTATACTCAGTAGGCAGAAATACATACATATAGATTTAAAAAGAACCCCATTTCACTCGAGAAGCCAATTTGTACAAACTCATCTCAAATCACATGTGAGACCAGATATAATATTTGGAATGAATGAGTCTTATTTGTCCTGATGTAATAGTTCTACATTTTATAGCCCTCAACTATCAATAGTGACGCCTGAATCTTGTGTTTGATGTGTTTTATCCATATGGTCCTATAAAATGGTGAGGATCTTGGGAGAGGAGCCTTTGCAGATTAGGGCCCAATCGTTTGTCCATGGACTCGAAGTACATGTCCCTTCACGGTGCTTTTCTGAGTGAAACCTTTGCCACAAATAGCACATGAGAAGGGCTTTTCTCCAGTATGGCAAGTCATATGCCGTACTAGTTTAGCAGGCCGGGAAAACACTTTTCCACAAACACTACACACTTTATCCCTTCTTCCACACTCCAGAGGACCACCAGGCTGCTCATAGTCGAAGCCCTGGGGAGAGAAACATTGAATTTACTTTGATGAATCACCAGAAACCATTATTTTGGATTATCGTTACCCACTCCCTCATACATACATATACACACACACACACACACAAAAGCCCTCTCTTCGATTTGCAGCTCAATCTTAGAAACTGATGCGCAGTCCATATGATTTATTTTTCAATTAACTACATAACTGAAAATTTAAAACTTTAGATGACAAATTGAAAATTTGACAATTGTAACAATGATATGATTGGGGCAGTTGACTAACAACTGGTTGAAATCACAGAATCTTTGGTTGAATTTAATGTGGAATGATGAGTCAATTCGTCTGTGTGATTTTTTGGTTTATTTATTTTATTTCTCTGTTCACCCGCAGGATTGCGCCCAACCCACACTCTTCCTATTCTTCCAATCCCTTACAATTTAGGAAGTTACTAGTCTTCTATTTTCATATTTCCTGTTTGGCCTGAACAGCATGATGCATTTCTTATTCTTCCCGGGATGGCACCCAGGCCACAACACGTTTTTCTCTTCAGCAATGTTCCCTATTGCAGACGCCCCTAGCCTGCATGTCAGGAAAGGGACCCATTGCTGATCAGTATGGCAGAAGCCTAACCTGGTCGCGCTGGTCTACTAGCATGGCAGTGTAATGCTGAACAGGAACTTATAAGGCTGAACAGGAGTTATCCTAGTCCATTTTTGCGCATTGGAGTTATGTATATAAATGGCTTTCCATAATAAAGACAAGGGGCTGTGTTGTCAAGCACGAGTACTGTTATATCACACCCGTCGTGACCTTCTCTGTTGATATGTAGGCCGATGGGCTTTTCCACGTGCAGATTAGTTATGTAGTTGCTGGGTTGCTGGGTTGTAGTCGTCTGTTGTGTAATCTGTTCTTTGTTTGAATATGTGTAAAAGTGGACAGTTCTTGGTGGCCTTTATGTAGACACTTGTCCATGGACTCGCAGCATGTGACTTTTGACAGTGGCTTTTCGATTGAAAAATTTCCCGCATATAGGACAAGGGAATGGCCTTTCTCCAGTGTGGCTCATAATGTGCCGCCCAAGTTCAGCTGGACGACTAAATGTTCTGCCACACACGTTACATTCATTTGTTGTTTTCCTTTCCTTCCTCCGAGACCCACCAGAGAGGAGGCCCTCAACGAAGAAATCCTGGGAAGAAAACGAATTGGCGAATTTACTTTCAGAGTTACCAGTAATTCGGTTGTACCATAATCCCTTTCCATAGCCCTATTAGGATGTGCTAAACTTTATGTATCAATAGATGAATGTTTGGTGTTTTTATTCAGTAGTGGTAATGCAAATATAGATTTTAAAATAACCATAGACATTAATGACGGTATGTAAATGACCTAATATCCCAGATACTTTCCTAAGTATAGGCCTACATCAACAGATGAAATGCTTCCAGCACTAACTCATTCTTGGTCAATTAAAAACGAAGAGTACGGACTAAGATTGTACATTGTGAATTTGATCTTAGACAGAAATAGTATAAAGGGCTGTATATTTTAATGTGAGCGAATTTTGCCGTATCCGTATCCGTATCCGTACCAATGGAACCAGCCCTTTACACTCACTAAGACCCCCCTGTCTACCTCTATTGGGTCCAGACTTGATATGATATCAATACAATGAATGTTATCCACTAATTTTTTTCCCGTTAACTATACTCTTTCCCGCAGGCTACAGATACGTGATTTTTGTTTCCCATAAGAAAGGGAAAATGTGTTGGAACTTTTGTTGCTATTTCTGGTAATGTCCTGTCAACCTTTTGCCCCACGAGTTGCTCAAGTTGCTTGTTGCGGTAGACCATGAACAAATGCAGCTGTTTTAGTCATACACAACACCCCACTCGTCTCTTTCTCTATTTTCCAAAACCTGTGTCTTTTTGTCTTGATATAGAAAAAACAGATGCATGTATATATGCATATATGGATCATTGCAAGGACCGACCAGCGCAGCAAAAGGTTGACAGGCCCTGTATTAGAATTTTACTGCTTTTAACTGGGTCTTATGCCCAACTTATGGGAACCAACAATCACGTATCAATCACTAATACCCATGGACATTAGTTTTGTCTTCATCGATCGTATAAATATAGACCATATCTAGATGTAAATCATGGAACCTTAAGTTTGCTAGTTAATCTATCAATAGTAAAGAAGTAATTCTTTGAAAAGTGAAGAGTTTATTTGTTTCAAATGCAACAAGTCACCCATTTCCACGTCAGTCTCCATGTGACGTTAAAGTGACACTTGCCGCTGAGCTCGATTTCTTTTGACATATGCTTGAATTTCAACAATGTTCTGGATCATTATGCCATTAACCAATACCTGGGAGCATTAATGTATGAAATACAAGTATTTGGAATATATAAGAGTTTAAAACTTCAAATTTCGTGGGGTGCCTCCATCACACTATATTCTCTCAGACATGGCAGTTGGAAGAGGTCTCGCCACCTGTATGCATCTTATCTTAATTAGTTGAGTACTACCACCTGGATGGGACAGGGTATATATGTCACTATGTACCTCCTGTCTCGCTCCTAGTTCACATCCCTTTACCATACACTGGGGCAGCACCTTATGGTCTACTTACTGCTCTCTCAGATTTGAATTCCCCAATGGAACCTCTGCCACATTCTTCATTAACAAATATCAATTAATCTAAGGAAGTTGGTATTCTACACAAATCATTTAATGTTCTTACAAAAAGGACATCTCCGATTCCCCCCCCACTCTCCCCCCCCCCCCCTCTTCCTCATGCTCCCCCTCCTCGCTTTCTCTCCCTTCCCATACATCATCTCCCTCCCCTCTTTTCCCCACCCTCTCCCTTTTCTTCACTCTCCCCTCCTCCCTCCCCTCCCCGACTCCAATACCCCCACCCTCTCCCACTCCTCTGCATGTAGTCGGGTCCCCATGGAAGGGAGGTAGTAGCTTATGGGAAATGACGTAGTATCTCACAGGGGCTTTCCCGGCTATAAATAGAGTGTGTAGATCCCAATTTAAAAAAGGCTTCAAAATCACCTTTCCACCCCAGATACCTTCACAAACCACATACGACGTCCCCCAGAGAGGGTGGACAGAACTCTACAATCGCTCTTCCCGTATATTATATGGATTATCTTTTCTCAAATATTCACAAAAAACAACCAAGTTAAGAGTTCACGAGCAAATCCTGGGAAATTAATTTCAGACTAAACAGCAATTTGTTTATACCATAATCTAATCCCGTAGCCCCATTAATTACGATGTGCTAAACTATTACGTATTAATAGATGAAGAATGTTTGGTGTTTTACTCAGTAGTAGAATGCAAGTTTAGATTTAAAAAGAACATAATCCAGATGTTATCAACTTTCTTTTAATAAATTTCAAGAAAACAACACAAGAAAATGGAATGAATGATTTTTCCTCTTCAATAATTAACCAGGGATAAAAACGATCGATCAAGTCTTCAATCAGTTGGTAGTTTTTCAACCATTTACTTTTTCCTCATGTGTCTTGAATATATTTCAGAAACTTTAAAAACGAATTACAGTATGTAGAAAACCTAATATCTAAGCTGTGGAGTTAACCCCCAGGGAAGATAACATTCACTGAGACGGGCAACTTGGAATCGAAAAATCACAAAACTATTCATCTTTTATTTCATGCCCCATATGTCTAGTGTAGTCCATGCGAAAACAGGTCAAATGGTAGTAAATCCGATTTCTTTTTGGTGGCACTAGTACAATTTTATTTAAGTCTCCCAAGGATTATAATATTACTCCTCCAGTATAACCATGTTTTAGACGTCTATGTCTCCACAAGTGTCCCCCTTGAGTGAAGGTCTGACCACAATTAGGACATACATGTGGACGTTCTCCTGTGTGGGTTCTACAATGCCTAACGTGCTCGGATTTGTGCTTGGAGGTTTTCCCACACACATTACACATGTGGTTCCTTTTCTCCTCTGCATGCGGCCCCTCAACAAATTGCTGTATCCAGGATGAAACCTGTAAACCAATTTATATGGTTAGTATAGTTGGTCTTTCTCCACACAGGTGGGACTATGAAGATGTTAAGTGAAGTGATAGCTTCCACAAAAAAGTAAGATAAATACACCAAAAAGCCATGGGTGAATACAAGAAATGACCCTTTCAAGGTTAATCAAATTTCTTCTCGAATATTCGCCATAACCAACGAATATAGATTACGCACTCATTGCCATAACTAATTGGAGATCTAGGATATTAGCTCCATCCCAACAAAATACAAAACTAATGAAACTGACGTCGCAATTACAAGGCTCTCATGATAACAGCAAACACATATGAGTATATCTGATCAGATGAACTCTACATCCTTGCATGTTTCTGGCGTTTATGCCTGAGTAAATGTCCACTTTGATTGAAACTTTGTCCACAGTCAAGGCATATGTAAGGACGTTCTCCTGTGTGTGTACGCATGTGCCTTCTCATGTTTTTCAAGCCACAGGTACCACACACAGGACAGGTAGCATCCATAGACCCGCCAACTTCTTTGTTCCAGGCTGCACTATTCCTCCAAGGTTCTACCTGGAACCAAGTCAAAAATTTCATGATTTTATTACCTCTATAGCCAAAAGAGCATAGTTAATAGTTAACATGATGCATGTCACTGAAGATTTTGCAATAGTCTTGTCAATTGACTCAGGCTTGAACTGGAAGACCTGTGATCAGGCTGGGTCTTGTTAACACTTTGTTTTTGTCATATTAAAACAACAAATAAAGAATTATTATTAGTCAGTATCATGTTGTTTGTGATGAACACGACGACGATGTCGAAGTAAATTTCCACTCTGATTGAAAGTCTGGCCACAGTCAAGGCATATGTAAGGACGTTCCCCTGTGTGCGTAAGCATGTGTCTTCTCATTCTTTGAATGCCAGTGGCACCACACACAGGACAGGTAGAACCCATAGACCTGCCAACTTCTTCGTTCCAAGCTGAATTATTCCGCAAAGATTCCCCCTGGAACCAAGTCAAAGATTGCTTCAATTTCATCATCTCAATAGCCAAATAATTATGATGAGTCATGAGTGTTAACTGGCAACTATTTTGTATTCTCACCGTCTACCTCAGCACTATTAAATCTATTACGAGTATTGACTGACACGAACATTCACCTGCAAGATATTTTATTCACTTGGACATTGTTTAAGAACAATAGTTGGCACCATTATCTATATATAAGTTATGGACACGGCGTCTGTGTCTGAGTAAATTCCCACTCTGATTGAAGCTCTGTCCACAAAGAGAGCATTGGTAAGGACGTTCGCCTGTATGTGTAAGCATGTGTCTTCTTAGGTCTTTCAAGCCAGATCTCCCACACACAGGGCAAGTTGAATCTGTGTGCACAATAGTTTCTCTTGCCAATCCTGGTTTATTCCATAACAGTTCTACCTGGAACCAAGTCAAAGATGCAATCATTTCTAAGGGCTCTGGTAATCATTATAATATGCCATAACCTACTCACACTATCTTATACTAAAATGTTTTGCTAGTGGAAATCATCTAACAGCTTTTTTAGCAACTACTCTCACTTCCCTCTTTTATGTTTTGGCAACGTATGAACAAAAATCCAAGCCTTTAGTTATATTATGCCTTTTTGTAATTGTGATTCAATATGACAGCCAATAAAGATTTTTTAAAAATGTAATGAAACGCAGTTAGTTACATAAAGCTCGCCGCTCAGCTAACAGACAACTGCTAATGATCAGTTGCATTGTCATAGACTTAGTTAAAGTAAGGTTGTGTGACGATTTTAATGTGTGTTCCTTCATGTTTGTATATGGCCATTTCCACCAATTTGACAACATTTGGGCCCCAAGCACCCCCCTTAGTACCCAAAAATAATTTTTACATTAATCAGTTGATTTGTTATTTTCTATCAACCTTATGTAGTACTGTGGGTATCACAGGTACTCTTTACTGCTACATTGAGTATGAGTTACAGTCGATTCCACCAGGGGTTTGCAGTACAGTGCTCTATGTATACTCACTCCTATATGGACCACCAGATGTCCTTCTTATGCACTGCAGCTTATATTAGTGATTACTACTGTATTGTATAGTCATGTTATGTATGTACTCTGTGTTAACCTGTATGTTATACTTGTGACACCCCTATGTGTATTGTGTATGTTTCCCCTACTGGCCCTCTTCATTGAGAGGTAGACAAGCTTCAGACTGCCTCCTGCAGTCTGGCCTCTTGACCTTTGTTTGGTGTGTGGTAATAAAGGAGAGTTGCTGGCACGGACCAAGAACCTGAGTTAGTGATATGTTCGTTATTTAGTGCAGTACTAATTAGCAAGAACCACAATTCACTACATATATTTATATATATGTGCATTAAACTGCCAAGTTTGGAACCATTCTGATTATTATTAAATCTTGTACAGGGGGGTCCAAAAACAGATCCCAAATATGAAAAACATATGAAAAATAGCAAGTCGAATAATGGTACATATTTGTACATAAATGAGGATTTAATTAAAAATGAATAAAACAAATAGGCACATAATGTTTTAAACTATTTTGTACTTGATAGACCTCGACAAAAGGGTGACAGCAATTTTTAGTTTGTGAAAATATCTCCATTAGAAGGAAAGTTATAGCCAAATAACCATTCCAGTAATGGTAATGATAATGGCAGCGGCAAGGGTTATTGACCCTGCCTATATACACATAATATAACCGTTTTGTTTGGAATATTCATACAAATATATAATATCTATCCCACTTTGTTTTCTTGTTAAATTGACTATAAATATAATTACCCGTCTTGTTTGCTCATGAAGGATGTATGCGAGTTGTTAAAGTACTTAGAGTCAAAAATGTTAGAGATTTTAGAGTCAAATGATGACCAAATGGTGGATTTGTTCATGCATTAAATTTCGTTCATTTCTGATCCCCTAGATGTTGTTAATCTTCACATATGTCGTTAGTCTTCAAAATCCTATTTTCCTGTAATAAGCATGTAAAACCTAGTCGGAAATTCTAAGTATTGATATTTAGAGACTGATATTACTCATATTTCATGATAAATATCAAATTTAAAGTTCATTATTAAAATGCTACCTCATATGACCATAAAATCGTTAATCTTCATATGTTGTTAATCTTCATCACCACTGGTTCCCAGTGTGGCTAGCACCATGCATTTTGTCTGCTCAGGTCCAAGAAAAACTTTAACCAATACAGTTAATGTCCATTACATATCAAATCCAGTGAGTTTTATCATTATTTGTGATTATTGGATAATTTTCATTTTTTTTTTTTTTTCTAAATTCCACCTTATTGAAATGGGATGTCGTTAATCTTCACCAGGGGTACCCACAATTTTTTGTGTTTGATTTTGATGGTTTTTTGCCCAAAAATAATTTTTTGGCAATTTTTTTTACACAGATCATGTTCATGAAACCTACTATCACAACATGTAAAAAAATGTTCAAATGAAGATTAATTAGAAATTTAGCAATTCCACAAACTAATGACA
Organism: Sthenelais limicola; assembly: GCA_942159475.1. Lineage (NCBI taxonomy): Eukaryota > Metazoa > Annelida > Polychaeta > Phyllodocida > Sigalionidae > Sthenelais > Sthenelais limicola. The sequence continues at coordinate 104,341,922 of OW804096.1, read as the reverse complement.
GTTAAAAAAACGATTTTTGCCCCCAAAATGGTATTTGGAAATAATAAAAAAAAAAATTGGGCTAAAAATGCCAAAAATGTGGTTCCACAGGTTGGTAGAACCATCCAATCAAAAAAAGAAATCAAATTAATGGCAATTAATTTGATTTAAGCCCATTTTATCACTTTCCACGGTTGGGGGCCAAATGTTGTCAAATTGGTGGAATTGGCCATATACCTGGTATACAGTCCTGGCTTCATCCCCAAAGCAGTAATACCGATCTCCATTCTCCCCGACCCTCTGAACGACCCAATGCATACAAATTAAATTTTACTTCACCACAAATTGCTCAGGTTTCAGAGAATAGGGCTCTAGAAGCTAAACTGTACATGGGGTTTTTGCTATTTTGATGTGTGTCGTCAGAGGCCTCACTGATGCCACACAATGTTGTGGTTAGGCTGGTCGGTCCACTCAGTCATGTTGATAACCCTTGCTTATCAAAAGCCCGATCCAGGTCCTGAATTTGGCGTTAGCTACTATACTGTATATTGACGTATCAATATAATGCTCCGCTTGTAAGAAACCCTACGCGGAGTTCTTTTCTGGTTTCTGGCGCGCTGAGTGGCTATATGTTAATTAATAGGTTGTCTTGAGAGACGGTACCGTAAAATAGTCAAATATAGAGAACATAGAGATGCCTGCATGGAGGAAAATATGAAAAAGCATAGCCGCAAGGCAGGATTGACTTAATAAACTAATTAATAGGTTGTCTTGAGAGACGGTACCGTAAAATAGTCAAATATAGAGAACATAGAGATGCTTGCATGGAGGAAAATATGAAAAAGCATAGCCGCAAGGCAGGATTGACTTAATAAACTGTACCCAGTGCGGGACTCCCAAATGTAATATCCCAAGAGGTTCGTCATAATCTACTTCCGGTATTTGGGGCGTAGACACAATGGGGGTTGAGCGCGAGATCAATTACCCTTACACTTAATGATCATCATTTGTATCTAGATTCAAGTAATGTGCTGAGAAACTTCAGGTGTTTTATGAATTTAGAAATAGTGAATAAACCAATTACGAAAATAACTGAAAACCAAGCAATGCATATGTTTTCCTTTTATTAAGTACTCCACATCCATGGAGAATAGTACAAAAACATCTCAAGGGACACATCATACATGAATGGTTAACTGACATTCCCCAAGAATCACCAGAAATGTCCTACTAATTAAAGTTATTAAAATAAAATGTCCAGTTCAAACAGCGTGCCTTCAGAACAGTATACACATGTCAAAGTCATAATAAGTCAAAACTAATTTATCCGTCTGATTTCTCAATACCAATGATCTGAGGTGGAGATTTACCAGGAGCGCTAACATGTATTTTCAAGTGCCTGGTAGCATTACCCTTGGTGAGGAAGCGATTCCCGCAAACGGAACAGGAGAATGGCTTTTCACCAGTATGGCTCCTTTGGTGAACTTCAAAAGCAAATCTATCTTTGAGAAACCTTCCACACACTGTGCACTGATATTTAGTAGTTTTTCCAGACCCTAAACTATGATCCTTCCCTTTCCAATGTGCTCCAAAGCGAATACCTTGTAACGTCACCTGCAACACAGAGATTAACATCTTGTCAGTGCGTTCCTTCGTTTCGGTAAGATCTATCACATTCTAATATCCTAATCGACGACACTTCCACAAACTAGCTCTTCTCACTGGGTGAAAGTGTAATACTTTCCAGCATTGTAGCAAACATATTGCAGACTGTGTATGGTTAGGGTTCAATCATTCCATTCATTATGTCCAGATTCACCGCTTTTCCTATAGCGGATGTTAAAGACCAAAATATTAGATTGTGGAATGGAATAAGACGTCCTTCAATCAATTACTTAATTAGATCTGTGATCAGTTGGACGGACTTCTGCCTCGTTTGTGGCCCAATTCAGTCATTGACACGAATAAAAATGGAGGAAAAAACACATACACATGCACATTTTAAGATCGGGTATATCCAGACGAGAGGTGGTGTGAAGTAGATGCTGTGGACGATTTCTCACATAAAGCATGCTAAGATATGTTTCGACGAAGTAGTTTTATAACTTGATCTCTTTTTCTAGATAATCGCGGTGGCTCCCAATGCTTACGAAGAACGGTTCAAATAAATTTTAATGAAGAAAATTCCTTTTCGATCCTCCCCAGTCCCGTTCTTATCTCAACTGACTGACCCACTCACTTCTTCAGTCTGTCTATACATTTTGTCAAAAGAACGTGCCAACAGTTCGAATTTGGTTTAAGAAGTGTGAGACCCTCCAAGAACAACTTCTTCATACTTCTTTGTGAATGGCTTTGCAATGCCTCTTCAAGTCGTTTTTCTGAGTGAACGACTTGCTGCATTGTAGACAAGGGTATGGCCTCTCGCCAGTGTGAACTCTGAAATGAACTTCAAGCTTGGACGGTGATGGGCACACCTTTCCACACACTAGGCATGACCGACTCAAGTTACCTCTGGTTTTGTTCACATATGTATGGGCAGTCTGGAATGAAATAAAGAAAGAAAGTTATGATCTCCCTCTAAACCTAATCCAACAGTCCAGATTTGGCTTTTACATATCCCATGTTGTAAATCCTATGGAGAAATCAAATTGACCCAAGTATATTTGCTATTTTCGTTTGTAAGGTCTTAAATTTATTCGAGTTTTCTTTGGATGCCAGATAGTGAAAACACTGGCGACTTATGCAGAGTCTTTAAGTGGCGCGTCATGCTGGACTTCTGGTTGAATCTTGCACCACACACGGGGCAAGGAAACGGCTTGTCGCCGGTGTGTACCAATAAATGCTTTTCCAGCACAGACCGAGCACGGCATTCCTTGCCACAAATATAGCATCGATAATTGGGATTTCGATTTGTTTGTTCCAGCAGCGGTACATATTTCAAATTAGCCAGTACCTTTGTCATCTGAAAAGACAGTAACGATACACGTGTTATTAGAACCTTCCCACCAATTAATTCCATTACATAATACGCGTACAAAATGAGTGTTCCACAAGACCTGTCTTCAGAGAGCTCTTACATATTTTGATCCAGACTTTCATTCTTAACGAATGAATGAATGGCTAGAGTCCTATATATTATACATATATATATATATATATATAGATTAAAAGGTCTCTCTGGTGATCACATTTGCTGGGGGTGACGTGTTTTGTGATGACGAAGCATGCTTCCTTTCTGGGTAAAACTGAGACCACAGACAGAGCAGACGAAAGGTCGGTCACCGGTGTGCACGCGCTTATGCATATTCAAGCTCCAGGCAGAGAGCATCTGCTTGCCACAGACGTCACAAGTATGTTTGGCACATTGCGACTGGGGCATTGGCCTTGATAAGCTAGGGATAATTCCCAGCATCTGCAAGTGAAAAAAAATAAATTTGACTTGGGTGTTTTGATCAGAGCATATATCCGTGCCCACTGACGTACACGCGAGATAATTATTTTTTGATGGGATGGTATACTTTTAAAGATTAGCAAAAGAAATAATGACCAAGGGATCCAGGTGCAAGGTTTGGTGCCCAACCGTTACCTTCACCTCGGGATTATGCACCAATATTTTAGTCTCTGCCTAAGGTGGTTATAACCCATTGAGCTTTCCAGACAGACTAAATATAATCTTGGAATGGTTGACGGGAGGTGACAAGGACATAGCCTACCAAACCAACTTGGAAGAGGTTTGGAGTCAGTCTGCACCTGCACCTTTTGGCATATCGCCTCCCTGTCGATTCCTTATGCTAGTCATACTATCATCAACCCTACTTTTCCTCCAAATAAGGAATAAACCAACTAAAATGCAAAATTTAATTTAGTGTTGCTTCTTTATTAAGTTAAAAAGCTGTTCCAACGATGACTCTAAATGATCCATGCTACAATCGTAACGGAGTTAACACCTACTAGAAAAAAAACTAACGTGTCTAGAGGTCAGTAGTGTGACTTGTAATATTTGGAGTTCAGTCACTGCCTTCAAAAGTTATTACGGATCAAATGTCACATGTCCCTGGTGTGGCTTGAGAGTGAAATGACTTGGTCCTCCTGCCAGTACAACTTAACCGTAGTTCTCTTTTTTTGGATAACCACTGAAGGTTTGTTCACAGAACGCATTGTATATCAAAATTAAATGAGCAATACGGGATCTATAGTAGTTTCACACCCACATTTTTTCTTTTAAGTACTTGTCCACACCCCCTATCCCAGAACTTGTAAAGAGTAGGTGAGGGCCTCGAATTTCATGACATAACGAGTCCTCTAGTCACTTTCTTGCTTTAATGAAATAACATTAAATATGGACAGCCAGTACTAGGTGATCGGAAAGGATTTTCAGGTTAGAAAGCAAAGAGGTAGTTTCAGTATGCATCCAACATAGCTTTAGCTGAAATGTGGATGTTCACTCGTGCTATTCAATTACCACGACTATAATTTGGATTAGACACGTTTCTTAAAACTATAATTGGGGACACCATGTACCACCCTAATGTGCTTGGTCATGTTACTGCTATGGTTTCCTGACTTATTACAGAAGGGACACATGTATGGCCTTTCTCCAGTGTGCGATCGCATGTGGACGAGTAAATTGTATGAAGTTTTAAGAGTATTCCCGCATATGTTGCACAAATGAAGGCGGGAGCTAGAGCCCACGGACTGGCGGAATGTTGGCGGTGGATTCCTTGCTTCCATCTGTAAAAAGAGGACAAGAGTCACAAGTGGCTCATTCAGTATAGGACTTGGATAGATGGACTAGTCCTTTTGGGTTGAGTTTGACTGGGGCAATGGCCTATGCAAGGTCTGCATGTGTCTATACATTGTGCCGCTCTGGGTGAACCTTTTCTTACATATAGGGCAGGCATAGGGCCTTTCTCCTGTGTGAGTCCGGTTATGTGACTTAAGTAAAGAAGATGTGGAGGCCACATAGCCACAAATATAACATGTGTACCTCTTCGATGAGCTGGGCGTAGGCAACGGCTGTGTGGCCACCTGAAAGTGAACAACCATCATTCGTCAGGGAAGCTAGCATGTTTGGGAAACTTTTGATAGGACAAGCTTATAGACAAGTCTTAATTTGTAAAAGAGTGTGTCTTCACCTCTGTAACTGTCTACTGATGTCTTCATAGTTGGACCTGAAATTGAAATCATTTCCCCTAAATCAAGAATAATAAAGAACATAATCTAGTGAAGAGCCGTTTATTTCCCCAACAGAACAAAGATGAACTTCAAACTTCGTAGGAACAAGATCCAGAGATAAAAAAAAATCCGATAACTAAATTCTTTCTTCAACGGCAGAGAAGTTGGATCACTTCGGAAAGTCGCCTGGTCATATTTAAAACTTTGGACCACATGTATCCAAATCGATTCCGGTGGTGTATACAATGTTATTCCGGTGAATATAAAGTTTTTAGGTTATTGGGAACTGAATGGGTTTCCAATGCACGCCACTCTGACCTTAGTGCACATCTTCCCATCCTCAGTCATCAGATAGGCACTGCGAATGAGCCTGGCGAATGTGTTTGTTCATGCTGCCAATTTGACTGTAGCTTTTGCCACACTGAGGACAGGTGTGCGGTTTGTCACCAGTATGGGATCTCAAATGAATGCTTAATTTGCTACTGCTTAAAGCTGCATAGCCACATACATCACACGTGAATGATGACACACGTTTAAACGGGCCATTAGTGCTGGGATAGACGTCCATCTGAAATCAAAATTCGCAAACTTTTGTTTCAGACTGCCATGTTGAAATTATAAGCAAACAATCAATCACAATATGAGTGTCTCTGATTTCATGCCCCACCACCTGTCTAACCCAAGCCCGAAGGGATTTATTCCGTTTAGCTTCCAAGTGATTGATAAGTGTCACCCAAGAGGGATACACCCACGTATGTCTTAGCATCCTATGGATTGTTCAGTGGGACATGTTGCTCGAAAAGACATTGCTACACTTGATAGAAAATCTAGAAGTAGGTTCTACTCCTAGATTTTAATCATTACTTTCATGGAAAGGCAAATGTACTGGAGGTATTCTTCAGGCTTTTTGCCAGGAGATATTCCTCGGTCTATTTGCCAGGAGATCAGGAGCTTCAACAGGGTGTTTAGTTCGTAAGTGTCTGTAGAGATTGCTGTCCCGACTAAAGGAGGAACCACACACGTCACAGCAGAAAGGTTTAGCGCCTGTGTGGGATCTCATGTGAACTACAAGGTTGCTCCTGTGCGTGGTTACCTGTCCACATATCTCACATGTGAATCGTCCATGGTGTTTATTGCAGGGGTCATGTGTGCGTGGATTAAAGTCCATCTGAAAGCAAAATTCGCAGAATTGTTTTCAGGCTTTCATTTGGAAATTAAAGACCCGGATAACTTAAAGTGATACATATCACTGAGATCCCGATTTTTCGAAAGTTTGCTTCAATTTCCAATATGTGCCAGATGATTATGTCAGTAATCAATACCCTGAAGGATTAATGCTAGGAAAAAGTGGATTTGGAGGATTTAAGGATTAAAAATCAGTTTCTCATGTCGCCGCCGGCCCTGTAACCTGTCCACGAGAGCAGAAAGTTGCTGACCTAATTGTGTACTATAAATAGTTTCTGGCTTATGCAAACGCGGATGGTACTGGAGTAAGTGTAGTGGGTAGCAGACTGACTCCCCTAGCTGGTACCAAAACCTCCACCATAGTGAGTTGGCAGCTACGAGCTGCTTCCTTCTGATTTAAATGGACCCAGCAACTCCACTCCAACTATATTTGCAAATATCAAATAATCTAATGAATACGTAACTTTGATAAACCACCCAAATGATCATACCTATGCAAGTCATGGAAATCCACGATTACATTTAAAATTGACATTAAGTCAACATATTGATCTTACCCCTTTAAGAATAGTTGTTCTGTTTCAAACTTCAAATATCAAAGGTCAATACCCAACCTTTTCAGGTGCTTGGGAAAATAAAAGTGTCACCAAAATGAAATAGTGGATTCAACGGGAAAATCCAAGAAGTCAGAGATGTGCCTATATATATTCAGTATGTTTAAATCAATGATTGATTTTCTAGCTTTTCATCATCAATTTCGTGAAGTTATATATTATGCACTGGAGGTATTTTGCTGTATTTTTGCAAGGAGATCAGGAGCTTCAACAGGGTGTTTGGTTCGTAAGTGTCTGTAGAGATTGTTGACCTGACTAAAGGAGAAATTGCACACGTCACAGGAGTATGGTTTAGCGCCTGTGTGAGATCTCATGTGAACGACCAATTTGCTTTTGTTGGATGCACAGTATCCGCATATTTGACAGACAGCTTTTCCCCATGCCAGATTTGTATTTGGCCCTTGTTGGAAGTCCAGGTTTACCTGCAATTACAATTGACAATGAAGTCCTGATGTGTACGAGATCTGAAGGGTGCAAACCTTTTTAAAAATAAATATCTAGGATTCTAACACATCCGATGAATGAACTGGTTTATCAACAGACACCACAAGCTGGAAATTGTTGCCTCTATTTATTTTTAAATATCCTAAAAATATTTCCAAGCCTCTACACCAGACTTTCTGATATATTATCAAGAGGCTTTTCGATATTGTACAACCAAGGCGATAGACCAGACAACAGCTGGGCATACACTTTCATAAGTGGAACATTTATCATTTGCAAGTCTTCAAGCCTTAACTACACCAACAAAACCGAATACAATTAACTTTGATCATCGTCATTAATTTTGTCAAGGCTGGGAGTGTTTGATTTGCGGTTCGAGTCTGGGATAATGCCATGACGCTTCCGTATATGAACATTAAGATTGCCTTTCTGAGCAAATGACATCGGACAGAGATGGCAAGCGTGAGGCCTGTCGCCCGTATGTATTCTCATATGCACTCTGAGGGAGGCATGTGACGATGAGATAAGACCACAGACGTGACAAGCTGGCATTGTAGAGCGAGTTCCGTCATCAGTCCAACAACTTCCGCGTTTCATCATCTGAAACCATAACAGCAGAAGGTCTGGATGCTGGCCATATACACGAATAATACACATTTACAGTTCTCAATCAAGAATATTGCATACAAAATCTAGGTTGTGCCCTGAAGTTGGCTCATTGTTCTCTCCTCAGGTTTCTCAATGCCATGGGCAGTGCGTGCATGGCGGTACATGTTGCCACTTTGTGTGAATGATTTTTGACACGCAGGACAGACGTGGGGCCTTACTCCTGTGTGCGATCTCATATGTACTACTAAGGCCGCGTTGGACTTTGCAACCAGTCCACACACTGAGCAATGGAATCCAGATGTGAACTGGCTGCCCATAACTAACTTATTTCGTGACTCTGGTGCCCTCACCTGAAACCACAACAAATAAAAAACTGTCATTTTGGTGTACTTTAAACAAAATTCTCTCTGCACCCCGGTTAAGAGTTTAAAGGACTGCGACTTCTGTACGGTGACGAAACAGAATGTTTGAAAATTGTGTACATTGTACTTGTGTTTTACTAGGAACGACTCATAGTTCCGCATGGATAGAGAATGAGTATATCCGGATGATTTTGAGACTAATCTACGGAAAAAATAAAACATGCAACCAATTATCCAAATTCAGAATTTTATTCATTACAATTCGGTAACACAACGCCACTTCGTAAAAAGAATGGTAACTCAATGTCTGTGACATTTAAAAAATAAAATAAACTTCCACCTTCCATGGTAACTCAATGAATATCTATGACGTTTACAAAACAAAATAATCTTCCATGAAAACTATTTCCAACAGACCTTTACAAAATGTTCTTTCTATCCTCCCCATTAGATTAATCTCCTCTCTTTTGAGACGCTTAACGGGGCAAGCATATTCTACAAAAGGTGGATGAATTCTTCTATTCATTGAATATCATAAATGCCTTCGCCGGAAATGTTGATCACGATGGCATTTTTGGGAGAACCTTTGACCACAAATTTCACAGCCAAATGGCTTTTCACCAGTATGTTTTCTCACGTGGTTCTCAAGTCGCGACGGCCTGTCAGCGACGTACAAACACCTTTTACATGGATATCCACGTGGCTGGCTTTGTATCCCAGTGCCAATGATGGGTCCAGTGAATATCTGCAACCATATGAAAAACTTCATAAGAATGGGCACAACACCCCTTAAACGCTATCTTCAAGCTTCATTAATTTCACCAACATAATTTCGCAACGGAAGCTGATCCTACACGATGAGGACAAGACATCTGGTCCTGTTTCTACTGGATCAATGGCTCCCCGAGTGGAATGTTCATTAGACCTATCAGTTGCAGTGATAATGAATGAAAACAAATTAATTTGAAGCCACTTGTGAGAATGAGAAGAGCACGCATATTTCAAGTTGGATCCTCATACTCTGGCATTATGAAGATTCGTGAGGGGTCTCCAGACCATAAGCTGGTCCCAAAGACCTGGTTATGCCATGATGCTTTTGGCTATGTTTGGTGAGGGAAATTTTCTGGTTAAACTTCCGACCACACTCTTGGCATGAGTATGGTTTTTCCCCTGTATGAACGCGAATGTGCATCTGGAGGTTTGAGTTATAAGGAAACACTTTGCCACATACTGGACACGGGTGTCCTTTGTAAGGCATAGACTTCCTTTGCACGCACCAACTTTCCTTCCGGCTAATTCCCAGGGCGCCAAGCATCTGTAACCATACAAAAACGCCCAGGTAAAATTAACTAGCACTGTAATGGCGTATCTGAGGTATGAGACAATAAGCGCTCACATTCTATTAGTTAACGATGGTTTTCACAGAAATAAAATCGTTACTAAGGTCGAATGTTACTTAGTACGAATCTATGGATTTTGGAAACGTGGAGTTTGACATTGGATTTTTGGTTGGTCGTGTAACTACAATGGGGACACCCATATGGCTTCTCGCCAGTATGGGTTCTAACATGTCTCCTCAGTCGCCATGAGTCAAAGCAATCTCTTCCGCAGTAAGGACATGTACAACCAGCAGATTCCTCCGTGTTCAAGGGCCTGCTTTCTAAGGACATGGGAGCCTGAAAATAACCAAAAAGGAAAAGTCAATTTTGCCAGGGATATGGGTCGAGATAGCTATGGGAAGAGACCCATCACGATGACAACCGACTTTCAGACAAATGAAATATCTCCGCACCATATGAAACGCGCCAATAGCCCTATAGTGCTCCTTCGGGTTTTCCTACGTTGACTGAATGCTTTTTACTATAGTGAGCTGCGAGATGTTCCCTTTGGGAGTAAGCTTGCAGACAAACGGGACAGGTAAAGGGTTTCTCGCCAGTGTGGGTTCGGAAATGTCTCTGAAGTTTCCACCTGTCTCGGCAGCCTTTCCCACACATTGTACATATGTGAAGGGGTCGAGGCTGACCGGTTTTGTTGGTTTGTTTTACTGGAGATTCGCCAAGTTGGTCCTGAATAAAAACAAGATTCATATCATGACATATAAGTATCTTCTTCATTAATATCAGCATCCGAACAGACAACGAGGTGTCAAATACAGATACAGTTCGGGGGTTTATTACTGCGCAGTCTTATGTTTGTTAGCAATATGTTTTTTCAATGACGCCATTTGATTGGTTGTCCACTGACAATGAGGACAGGAAAAGGGTCTTTCGCCAGTATGTATGAGTGTATGTCTCTTCAGCCTCCAGTTATCGCCACAGTTCTTTCCACAAACTTCGCATATATATCGCTTGTTACCACTGTAACCAGGAGAACAGGTTCCTCTATTGTGGCCAAGAATAGAAGGTACAACCTGGAAGTAACAAAGATAAACATTCACTCTTCAGCTCTCGCATCATTTGTTCCCTCTAGTCAAATTCAATATTTGACTTAGTTAGGGTCAGAGATTTAGCCTCCGGATTATGTTTTTGGCCTTGTTCGGATGATTTCTTGAATGTATGCTTGTAGGTAATATGAGACCTGAGATTTTCTTTCTGATTTGTGGCATAATGACAATGGGGACACGAAAAAGGTTTTTCGCCTGTGTGAATTCTCACGTGCCGGTCAAGCTTTGACTTGTTGCTAAATACCTTCCCGCAAAAGGGGCAAGAGCGTATACTAGAGCGTGAGTGTCCTTGTAAAGATCCCCTGAAGGAGTCATGATATGAATACATCTGAAAAAGCAAAAGAACCAATAAAGCTTCCATGGCTTCGACTTTCATTTACACAAAAATTAAAAGGAACAGCAGTTTTACGGAAGCCTCAATTCTTTTAATGTATGACAAAGACACATAGCCGACACAAATTTAAGACGTCTGATTTCAAATATTCAGACCTATGATTGACATCAGTAGGTTATCCTTCCATATTTCATCTCGACAATTGCCTTCAGGTAAACCGTCCCACCATTTTACTGGTATGGGTAGAAACATGCGACCTAAAATTCTGTAATTTCACTCCGCACTAAGAAATAAGTCATGAGGGGACTAAGATAGAACTGTAAAAGAAATAACATAGTACATCTATCCCTACAGATATACAGGCAGCATTAGGACTCAAGACCCAATGCTAATCGCTTTGTTCATTGGCATTCTTCCATAGACTTATACAATTATGGTAGTATAAATCACCATTTAACTTTGGCCCATTCAATTAACAGAAAAGTTCACGTTCTTGTTAATGTTAATGTCTGCGCTATGTTTGCGACGTAGGTGAGCGGTGAGGTGGCACTTTTGGGTAGTAGCATATGAACATGAGGGACACCTGAATGGGCGCTCGCCCGTGTGGGTCATCATGTGCCTTTTCAGTCGCCAGGCATCGGTACAGTCTTTACCACAAAGCGAACATATCGAGCTCTCACTGGAATCAAGTAATCCTACAGTCCCAGGAGTCTGAAGATGCATCTGAAAGGGACCGATGAGAGGAAACATCAAAAGAATGGCCCTGAACACTAGCTTGGGACAAAATTATTTTTTCCTAGACGCAGTCACCCAAATTTTAAGGGGATACAATATTGACTGATCAATACAATAGGTTCAATGAATTATATTTTTATTCATACAAAACAATATACTAAGTGAATTTCCAAGAATTAATCAAATACATTCACACAATATAAAAGAAGTCTCATTGTCCACAGGTAGCTAACGCTGTTGGACCATTCATGGTCTCCAAAGTTCCAACTCCAGTTCCAATGAATTATGGAACATGTACACAAATACATGTAGTTTAGAACTCTGTGTCTGTTTACTAGCAACTGTGAACAAACTTTATGTGAGCAGAAAGATTGCCGTTGGTGGTAAAAGATTTGCCACACCGAGTGCACTGAAAAGGTTTCTCGCCAGTGTGGCTTCTAGTGTGAATCTTGAGTTTAGCAGGGGTAGGGAAAGGCTTGCCACAAACTGAACATTCATACTTCCAATTGGTGTAAGATCGGGCAGGCCGGGTAAATACCTGTAATCACAAATAAGGAATAGCATTGTTAAAGCTGTTTCTTAAAGAGTTTGAAGTCTCAAATACAATGATGGGGAAAAGCAATTGTTTTGTTTAGAAATGTGTTGCTTATATTCTGCCAAGGAAGGTGCATCAGTCTTAATACAGACTTGTTTTGGAGCAAATTTTTGGATCTTTTGACCCAAGAAGTAGCCAAGAGTGTGGAATGTAATAACTAATTATCATAGCTTATAGTAAGTAACGCTGACGAAATAGAAAGGTCCTATAAGAGGCTCCTCCCTAGAGTGCTGGATGGAGTGTGTGTGTGTGGGGGGGGGGGGGGGGGGGGGGGGGAGGAGGAGGAGAACAGCTTTCTTTCCTGATATCAGAAAAAAGTTTGTGTGTGTTTTTTTCCAGTGGTGCATAAAACTAGTCAAGAGCCTGCTGCAAAATTCACAGACAAAAGGCCTTTCACCCGAGTTGGTACATTGATGTTGTCCTTCCCAATTTTTGTGGAGGCATTTGCCAGACATCATATACCAAATAGTCAGTCAGTTCTTCCTGAATAGAAGTCATGACCTGCAATGAGGACATTTTCGCCAACCGGTTTAAATCAAGACTGCATGGGAAATAAAGGACCAACTTTTGGGATGAATATTTTCTCCAGATAGTTGTGTTACAAGTTTCTCCAATAAATGATTTCCATCAAAATCATAAAAGGACAAATTAATCTTCACCTGTTAGCACCCAACTTTCTGATGACATGGATGGTGAAGCAGAAATCAGATTACATTAATAGATATTCACTTAGTGAAAATGCAATTGTGCCTTCTCTTAAATTTTAACAATAATGCATTCAGTTTCATGTTTGATTTTCCTTTCTCAAACATCAGTTTCCCTTGGAAAATATGTGACACTGAAAAATCACTTTTAGCAATATTTAGAAGCAAAAACCTCATCAAGCAGCAGTTGAATCGTCATGGAAGGTTCCCTCCTTTAATTTTAACTTGCATGTCTTTGCATGTGACTTCATATGCACCTTTTGGGTGAAATCCTTTTGACAGAAGGGACACCTGAATGGGCGCTCGCCCGTGTGGGTCATCATGTGCCTTTTCAGTCGCCAGGCTGTGCTACAACCTTTACCACAAAGCGGACATATCGAGCTCTCGCTGGAATCTAGAAATCCTTCAGTCCCAGGTGTCTGAAGACGCATCTGAAAGGGACCGATGAGAGGAAACGTCAAAAGAATGGCCCTGAACACTAGCTTGGGACGAAATTACTTTAGTTATTTCACTGTGGCACTAAGCACATGTAGAAAAGCTGGTTCAGACAATGCATACAGAAAAAGAAAAGCCAGCACTAAGTTGGGTGACGATGTAGTTGATCCTAGTAGTTAAAACTATACTCTTACTTCCCTGGTCATCCCAATATTATTGGCAAACAGTATTTTACACATTGTATTTGTATAGGGGATTTTTCAAACGCATTGCTAATGTGTATGCATAATGGATCTTTATCCGGTATCTACTGGCATGAAGCTAATAAATTAGTTTACTGGGTGGGCAATTTGTAAATAAAGAGTGTCCAATAGTCACACTAAGACAAAAAGTTGGAAACTTGGCCAATGTCAAACCTTAGTTTTTTCCTAGACAAGGTCACACAAATGTTAAGGAGATACATAGAATCCTGACTAATCAAAGATAGAAAGAGTACTAATCAATCAAATAAGTTAAAAAATCTTCTTTATTCATACCAAACAACATAAAAATAAAAAAGATCATGCATGATTTTTTTTTTAGTGGAATACATCAACATAATATGAAAGAATTCTTATTGTTCACAAGAAGCTAATGCCATTGAACAATTCATGGTCTGCAAAGTTCCATCTCAAGTTCCAATGAACTTATGTAATATATAATCAAATAATGACTTAAACTCATGACTGTTTCCTAGAAACTGTGAACACATTTGATGTGAGGAGAAAGAGTTACTTTGGTGATAAAAGATTTGCCACACAAATCGCACTGAAAAGGTTTCTCGCCAGTGTGGCTTCTATTGTGAATCTGGAGTTTAGCAGGGGTAGGGAAAGGCTTGCCACAAACTGAACATTCATACTTCCAATTGGTTTTAGATCGGGCAGGCCGGGGAAAAACCTGTTATCACCAATAAGGAATGGCATGATCAAGGTTTTTTTTAGGGGCCTAGGTTTCTAATACAATGATAGGGAAAAGCAATTGCTTTGTTTACTACATCACATATATGCTGTCAAAGAAGGTGCATCACTCCTAAGGCAGATTGTTCAATACCAGCAAATCTTCAGATCTTTTCCAAGAAGTAGCTTAGAGTGTGGAATGTAATTGTTTCATCATAGGTTATAGTACTAGTAAGAATCTTCACCCTGACGAAATACAGAGGTCCTAAAAGAGGCTCCTAAAAGAGGCTCCTCCCAAAGAGCTGGGAAAAGAGAAAGTGCGGGTGGGGTGGGAGGAGGGGAACAGTCTTATTTTGTTCCACCAGAAAAAATTCTATGTACGTTTTTTCGATGGCGCATACAACTTCTCCTGTCAGTAAAGCGCCTGCCGCAAAATTCACATGCAAAAGGCTTTTCACCCGAGTGGGTACGTAAATGCACATTGAAGTCATTCTTCCTCCTTTTGGGGAAACATTTGCTGCAGACATTACAGACCAAATACTCGGTCAGTTCTTCCCGGATCGAGGTCATGATCTGCAATGAGGAAATTTTTGTGTAAACTCCAGAGTTTAATCAAGACTGCATGGAAAATAAATGTCTGGAGTTTAATTTTAGGGAAGAAATCCCCCCCCCCACTCCATACCCACTGATAAACTAATTGGTTTCTCTCCCGCCACCACCCCCACCTCACCCCGCAAGAAAAAAATATTACAAAAAAATTCTTGCTGTAAGAATTCAATTTCTGTGGACATGGACGGAGAAATCAGACAGCATCAATTGATATTCACTATGTACATGCAAGGTTCTGGTAAATTTTGAAGCCTAGCTCTGCCTGTCTTTCATGTGTCTTCATATGCGCCTCTTGGGTGAAATCCTTATGACAGAAGTTGTAATGATATGGCCATTCTCCAGTATGAGTTCCCATGTTTACTGAAGTTCCTTTATGTGAGAAAGGTTTCCCGCAAATGGTACAATGATAAGTAGGGTAGCTCCGACACACATTATGGTATTTTCCCCTGAGGCATTCTATGAGGCCACTACATCTCAAGGCAAAAGAGTCACAACTTTAACTAAGAATGGCCTAACTAGTATTAGCAGCCCCTCTCACTGCATATGGCTGATTGACATTAGAACAGTAGAAAGCTCAACAAAAGTAGAAAGCTCAACAAAACTTGTAAGAGGAAAATTACGTTGTCCACCAGAAAGATTAACATATTCCAATCCTAAATATATATATACCCAATCCTTAAAGTCAATTTCTTTAAAGAAAGCTTTCAAATGGAAGTTAGCTTGAACCTCGGTTTTTATATAGGAAGAGTTGGCTTGATCTCCGTTTTCATATAAGGGTGCCGACATCCTCTACATTAAAAATGAGATGAATAGGCATATGTCTTGAATGTCTAGCACTAACTAGGTGGAATAGGTTCACATCAAGCGGGTTAGTTCGCAACAGAAGCTGATGGTAGCAATTTCCTCTTTTTGCAAACCTTCAAATGAGCCTTCAATGTTGTTTTCTGTGTGAAAGCCCAATCGCAAAATGAACAACTAAAGGGGCGTTCCCCAGTGTGTATTTTGATATGAGTGTTATAGTTTCCTCTATGGGGAAATATTTTCATGCACACCCCACATTGGTAGGACTTGGGCGTGCCTCTGGGAAGACCTCTTATTTCGCCGGAGGACTTTAATAGATACTCCACCTGCAAGAAGTAGTTGGGATATGAGTGGAAAAATTCCTCGAGTTTTCTTGTATCTTCATCGTTAATTTTTTTTAGACTTGAAAATCTAATGAGCCAAACTTGGGAGATTTTTATGCCTGATTTCGTCTTGTATCATTTTGCACCAAAACTAGAGTGCTTCTATATGGGTTGACTACAAACTAAATATACCTCCTCACGGACTCAAATCTACTACATCCTGTATATATATACAGCCCAACATTTCATAAATTGAATCACATCAGTATATTTCCTTTGAAATGATTCTTCTTCAAGTGCATTTGCATGTTCCCTTTACTACTAAATGACTTGAGGCATTGAGGACAACGGAAGGGACGCTCCCCCGTATGGCTTCGTATATGTATGGCAAAGTTCACTTTGTGGTTAAACGTCTTTCCACAAAAATCACAACTAAAATGCGAAGGCCTCTCTACATCAGCAGGGGCTGCTGGGGGTCTTATATGAAGTCTAGTCGCATACATCTGAAAAGCACACGAAAAACTGGTCATTTCCTAGGAAATAGTGATTCAGATCTGACACCCTATATTTGCTGAAACTTAACACTACTCTGTTCCACTATTTAGTTCAACCTTGATATGTTCAACACATTCCAAGTACATAGGCATTGGATGTTATAGTGCGGGCAATATGCGTGTCTAGCTTTTTCATTGGTTTACCAAGGGGTAATAGCTAGCAGACGAATATATATATATATAACAACAGAGGCTCCGGAGACACGCTTTGCAAATAATTGTTATGCATTGTAGCATAATTGTTACAAAAACGGCCCACAATATAAACAGTATTGCCCGGATAGGAGGTATTGCCCACCAAGTACAAATCCATAATATTATTCAGGCTGGAAAAACTGGATTAGCTTCTACAAACACAACCTAAGCCTTTCGATCCCCAACAATGACCGTCCCATATTGCACTGGTTAAATGTGCAGATCACACCGACAAAAGTTTAAACCTAAGAAGACGGACGCCACATAGTTTTATTTAGCCGCCTCACACGAACCATCTTCATAAACTACTTACACCTACCACAATGCTCTCTCTCTGCATGAGCACAAGCACGAGCACTTCAAGTATGCTATCCTAGTAAAAAAAAAAATCCCACCACCTAAAAAGCCTGGCATGATTACTGCCCATCAACTAGGGCTTTAGAGCGGCGCCTAAGTATGATACCCTCTCCTATATCTGACCTGCTTTACTTGAAACCTACCGTGTTTTACGTCGCCTATTTGCGGCTGGCACGAGATCGCCTGAGGTGCCAGTAGCTAGTTATTTCGAATTATCGTAGGCGGCATATCACAGGAAGAAAATCCACCTACCTTCTCCTTTGTACACCATCTGCACTGCCCTATGCCAACATATGGCCTCATGCTATGACATCATGATCCTTGTTTTCACCCAATCCAGATTGAAATTTGTTAGCCATATCAAATTTGTATGGAACTTATTTGCTTCTAAATTTGTACAAATATCTGGTTTGTGTAATGGTACATTGGTTATTGCTCGATACAAAACCCATGCTTGGTTATATAAGAGATAAGGTGAGTAGGATCATTGATGTCGTAGAAACGAGTAATAATTTGACAATGACCGACATTTTCTTCACGAATTATGATGTTCTATATTCACTTAGATATTAAAATACATTATAATTCAATATTATAATTGAAGTAAAGTTCTGTAAATAATTTACTTATGAAATACGTTCGGTGAAACCGTTAACAAATTAGAGATGAGTGAAAAAATCATTGGTAGTGAAGTAAATATCGGTCGGAGAAAATACATGCTCGACAATTTTCAATATTAATTAGCAGAGAAGCGCATAGGGATGATTACTTGACCAGTACCAAACATTTGATTCTTTTGTTCAGGAGATCTGATGTCAAACGTTACTAAGATTCAAGTCTACTAATATTTACGAGCCCTATATCATCATCTATTTCATGGTTCAACTATATCGCAAACAACCTGTCGAATATGCAGGCCAAATATAATTGCTCGGGGTCAGTCCAAACCCCAATAAAGAAACATATAAAGTGGAAGTCATGGAGTACTTTCCGAGTAAATAACCTTTCTGGTTGAATACAAGCATTTGTACTTGGCCATCGAATACAGTGGATAATTCTCGATATTTCAATTGCGAATTTGCATAGGCGTACATACAGGCCATCTTCATGTATTTTCTTTCCCAAACTTACTACCGGTACACGAATAATATGATGATAGACCCAACTTGATAATGTTGGAGCATAAAGGTCAATTTTCATAGATTCACTTGAATGACGCTTATGCAAACTAGCACTAGCAGATACAAGTTATTCAATAAACCTTACAAGCAAAATTCATTAAATGTTACTAGGAATGACTAGAAATCTTAAATGTAATACTTTACATTACCTTGATTAATCTTAGTTACTTCATAGATAATACTTGTATGATAAAATATAGGTAATGGCGAGGTGGAGATTGTGATTTCTAAAGAACTAGGTGAGGCGAGTAAAGGGTACACTTGAAAAGGGCGGAATTTGAATTGATATAAATAGGGCTGGTTGGAGGTCTTTTGTGAAAATGTCCATATGAGACTATTCATTACTCGGATGAGTATAACTGAGAAATAGAATACCATAGGGGCAACAAAATGAATAAACTAGAATTACAAGAATTGGGGAGGTACATCAAAATATGCCAATCTGTTTCAAAACTAAGTGACCTTATGGTAATATGTCGGTCCCAAGGGTTCATCTAGTATATGACAAAATGTTAATGTAAATGAATACAAAATTGTGAGATATCAGCAAGCTCCACCTCATATCAAAGCATCTGTTGGAAACTACACATACACCAAGCAACGCCAGACATGATCTTATTGAAGTGGTTATGAAATGTACGGTTTCATTACTAGCCCACGGAAGGTTATCAGCCATTTGTTTAATCAGTATGAAGTTAACGGTAGTTGGTAAATGATATAGTATATATCTAGAAATTTTCGGGGATTAAATACTTTTATAGTAATAGTGTCACATAGCCTACAAGTTGGACTGCACGCACCCAATAAGGCCAAATTGCCTTTGGGGTTTATAAATTCGCTGTATTGATAATACAGAAAAATTATACTGTACGATTATCTGTTATACTGTCAGCTCATTGGCATTGCCAGCTATGGCCCAATTATGTAATAAAAAATACAAGTAATTCACTTGTCCACAGAATGACCACATTCATGTTTAAAAACAGCGGTAATGGGATGTGATGTAGAGAATTTTGAACGGATAATTAAGCCGATGTTGGGGGTTTGGGAGTATGCCAGATATCTCTAAAAATTCTTCTCATTCAACCGCCTGTACTGGGTTTTAATGTGTAGTTTCCAAAAGATGCAAAGTAAAGTAATTGATTTGAACACCTACCGAGTCAGATGGCCCACGTCCAGGTGTGGACCATGTACTGCAACCCGGTTGTGTGGAGTCTGTACCCATAAGCCCATTATCAGTGTCTTGGAATGTTTGTGAGGGATCGAATCCTGAGATCCCACTTATTGTTGGCCACGCTGATCCTTGATCCTCGTCTCCTCCTCCTCCATACTCGTCTTGAGAGTTGTTTCGCCGTTTGTGAGGTGGTTCTCCCATGTATTGTGAGTCCATTGTGCCATCACCCATAGCATAACCTGCTGATAAATTACTATCATCGCCACTGTAGTCTTGTAATGAAGCACCAGGCACATTACTATGGGAAGCCCTTTTGTAGGCTCGCCGTTGACCAGCAACCATTTGTGCTGGACTGGCCACACCTTCTAATTTAATATTAGGGTCCTCTACTATTGAACACTCATCTTCCTCTTCATCAAATGTTTCTGTCTTCACTTTAATATCTTGATTCTGACTATGGTCAAGATTTTTGTCATTGTCTTTTTCTATGGACCCGTGTGACTGTCGAGTTTCCTCATCTTGACTGTCATTTTGTGTTACTGTAGCACCTTCGGACGGACTGTTGGTGAATTCTTTACTAATATGTACAAAAAATACATCTTTTTTATCTACGGATACACCGAGTAGTCCTTCTACATGCAATTCATTATCGAATTGCAAACTGTTTTTACACAGCAATGTAACTGTGTCTATTAATAGATTTCGAACTCTTTCCTGATCTGGACGCATTTTGACTGGTCTTTTTTTTAGCACAATTCAATGTTGATGCCTCTAGAGTCGTAAATCGGTAATTCCCTAGGCTAATAATCTCAGGAACCTGAAGAAAAGAAGATAGTAATGTTTTGTTATTGATGCAAGTTATGCTTAGGTCAGTGGTGAGCTGACTCTTAGTCGGTAGTAGAAAAAAGTAGAATTATCAGAAGGCAAACATAATACCCATGTTGCATGTAAAACAATAGGTATGCCCGAAGGTTGGCCTACGCAATAGCATCTTCTAGGCCTATATATTAGCCTAGTGCTATAAATATTGTCAATAATCAATACCAGTCAGGACTAGGCCTACATCTCATCTTTTACTCTGACTGAGGTTACATTGAGAATGATTTGGAAAAATCAATGAGTTTCGCACGTTTCACGGTTTGTGCGAATATAAGTAGGCCGAAGTTAATAGGTAGTTTGTGTTGTGGCAGGGCAGTTCATGTAGGCCAGGGTAGTATAGTATAGGCTTATACTGCCTATAAACTATGTATTGTTACAATAGGCTAATATGTAGGCCTACAACAACAAATGGCCTAAGTCTGTTCTGGCAACCCATTAATATTTTTAAAGCTGGAAAGAGCAATAATTATGCAAATTTGCTAGCCCGCTGCCAAGCCAGTGATTGTTCAACGGTCCGAAAATTGAGAAATATTGAAATTTTAGTGAGGGTGGTAAGATACAACTGTTAAGAAATTGCTAGTGGATTCGAAATAGATCGTAGATTCGAGCAAATGCAATTCCAGATCCCCAATGCAACACTGACACTGAAAGAAAACAAAGGACGCCAAGTGACGCGTAACCTTTACCCAGAGTGTGGCGCACTAACTGCTCCCCACCAAACCGCCGGTGGTTGGTCATGCTGAATACCAACCATCAACAACAAATTAAGGTCAGAGGATAGAGGCGACAATTCGACAATCAAGATTGAGATCGTACATATTCAACGTGTCCACAGAACCCTGAACACCTAAAGAGCTCTGTGGAGGCAAATAAAATAAGAAGATAACACAATTTACCTTCTATATTTGGGGTTAAATCTCTCGTTGCGTCTCACTCCTTTCTGTAGCGTGTCTTCTTTGGTTCTATACGCCCTCTAGCAGGAACGCTTTGAAGTAAGTTCCGCTTCCCCATAGGTCAATCCTTCTTTTATCCAATCAAACCAGTCATTTCCCGCGTGCACTGGTGAGAAATTAAGCTAAATTATACATTGCGTCTGAATAGGCCTATATTGACGTAGAAACAATCTCTCTGAATCTCATTGTTAATCATTACATTGGTATTAGGAAAATAAGTTCGCTAAAATGTAGGCCTAAAGGCTAAACGGTTCAAGATATGAAACAGCGTCCTTGATAGAGACTTGGATAACTTGAACAATCACAAAGTTATTCTCATGCATGATTGGAATATTATATTTCAATTTGAAGATTGTAGGCCCTGTCACAGCATAAGATGCAGGCTGATAAACCAGATAAAGAATCAATAAAATTAAACCTCATCTAAATCCCAAGTCCCTATATCCCCATTGTTTAGCCTATGGGGTTTTCCACCTGTGGTTTTTATTTAATTGCCCTATACCTCATGATGTGGAAACGTCTTGATATATGGGTCAGATTTTCAGAAAATGTACAATTGGCGACTCTACACATTTAGGACATTCTGCTAAATTAGGCTGAAAAATTATGAATACCAGGTATATCTGAGTATATTTGGTATCGAATTGATTTAAAGTAGCAGTTCCGTTATGTTAAACTGCATTTTGAAGCAAATTTTTGTCTTAAATGTGGGTTATTTGAGAGGCTTGGCAAAGGTGAATTGTACATTTTCTGAAAATCTGACCCATATGGTTGATTGAAGAAAAACATGTAAAAGAAAAACATGTAGAAGAACCGGACTTATTCCAATGTAACAGCTGGTGTATTTAATTGCAATAAAAAAATGTTGGGGCGTATCTAGTAGATGCTAGCATTTACCAACTAAAATTAAAGCTGCAATGTCAGTTAATTTAAATCGACCAAAACTATTGTTCGCAGGGTTTTTTTCTTGAAATAGTAGTATATGTATACTGCAAGTTTACTAGACGTAAATTGATGAGACCGTCTCCTTGAAATAGTTTACCGACTTATCTTTTACAGAAGCCCAACTTATAATTATCGAGCATATGCGGTCTATGTTTAGAATAATCTTTTTGGCCTAAGACCAACCTCGAGCACGGTCTATGTTTAGAATAATCTTCTTTGACCTAACTATATATGCAATTTAAAGAGACGTAGATTATGATTATGGAGCACAATCTAAAGCAAATGACCTAAATCAATGTATGATGGCTGCCGTGGTTGGTGCTGTTGTTGCCTGCTTTACCCAAAGTTATCAACCTGTGGATGCTGCCGTTGCCTTGCTTTTTACCAAGGTTATATAGATCCAGTGGTTACTGATTAAGGTTATTTAACTACATAAGACGTTTATTATACTTTATATAAGGGAGTTAGCAATTAACTACTTGTTGTTCGATAATGATAAATCATTAAGAGAGCAATTAAATAATTGTTGTTCGATAACGGTCACTAATTGTTTTTCGATAATGATTTATGATGACTACAAAAAGATTATTCTAAACATAGACCGCATGCTTGATAATTATAAGTCGGGCTTCTGTAGAAGATAAGTTGGGAAACTATTTCAAGGAGACGGTCTCATAAATTTACGTCTAGTAAACTTGCAGTATACATATACTACTATTTCAAGAAAAAAAAGAAGTAACATTTATTTTACATCTAGACGATCGGCGACCAAAAATCGCCTTGAGAAAGGCGGGCGCAGCTGGTATACTTTGAATCATTCTGTCGCCCCGGGCTTTTAGAGTCAAAACCCAACCTAGAGAACTCACTGAGATCACCCCGTTCTCCTATTAAACATACCGATAGCCGTCTTCCTTACCCTCAAATCGCAATTATATTATGTCCTCTCCAGGTTTTGTCCAAAGAAATAATCCATCTATGCTTTAAAATAGATTATCGATATTCCTGTACTATTCCTATGGAGATGCGCTGGGACCCAGGAAAAAGTCAAAATGACTTCTATTCACAATCAAGACCGTTGCATCTGCCATCTGGGTTGTACGATTTTGGACTTAACACTGTATTTTTTTTTACCTGTTCTCAGCATTTTTCCCAGTGAAAAATCTTCTAATTACCTATAATAGTCCTATGTACCATTTCTGTACACTTTTGCTCAGGCGTGATTTTGACTCTGCCATGATGATCGTCCACATAGACCAATAGTTCATGCTCATGACACCAGGGGACCACTTACAGTTTCTCCCAACACCGCCGCTATTATGGAGCCACTGCATAGCTATAGTTATGCAGTGGTGAGTTTGGCATCAGACACTAGGTAGGAAGGAGGGAGGGAGAGGAGGCGGGTTGGTGGGGCTGGTGACATTGACAATGAGAAAATGAATCCATATTCATACAAGTAAATAGCCTAAGACTTCACCAGACTTAACATCAAAATAATATCTAGCGGTTATACACTTCTGGACGACCAGCCCCCCTACCGCTATCCATAAGGATAGCTTTGCTATGCTACTCAAGTGACGTCACCGGGGCGCTTTCTGAAGGCAGAGCGACTATGTACCAACACTGTCTTCCGAACGCCTTTTCTCATGCTTTTTTTTTTCCGGAACTTTCTAACCGATCCCAGAAGCTAGAGTGAGTCAAGGGTAGCAAGGTCCAAACGGGAACATGTGTCATTTACTGATAAAATAAAAAGTTATCGCTAACCGTAGATTCGAATCGAGTGCTGTCAACCATAACAAAATAAGAAAACAAGTAGATGGGATGCTATAAGGTTCATGGAAGAGCCGCAGGGAACCAGCATGGAAGAGCCGCTTAAGCTGTCACGTGATCAGGAGACTAGAAATTAGGTCATACAGATTCGTACAATGGCTTCAAAAACAAGCGTAGGTCCAGGAGCTTTATTGCTGTCATATTCAAGGTGGAAACTCCGCGATTATTCCATTAAAAACCTAACGAAATATAGATTCTTCTGCTAAAATATAAATGTCTGCAGGTGCCGGATGGCATAGCCATCAAGTCAACTGCAGACCTCGTCAAGCCAAACACCAGACAACCATTGCCTGTGTGTGTAGCCAGCCAGGTGCCCGGCTCAGCTGTTCATTGCAAACATGACGATTCCTTCGAGGACGATGGCGATTCTTTATTATTAAATATAAAAACAATATTAGCCGTTCAGATCTGGTGAAATATAACCAATTTCCTTCCCCGAAATAAATATAGCCTATAGTATAGGCCTTCCTTGCTGCGGTTAACTTTCCTGGACGATATGGCACTGGTGGCTTCCCTTATAGAGGGAATCCTGATTCTCCCCATAGGCAAAAGAGCGCACCACCAGTAACCTGGATCTGCAAATTAGTCTAGGAAAGTTGGCTCGATCACCCGATATCCTATGTTTTTGCATTCAACGGGAAAAGACAAGTACAGATTTGTCATCCTTAACATTTTTCATAGCCAAAACGTCAGGGTCAATAGCGTCTTTACTGAACTATAAATGCACATACTGTCATTTCCCAACGCATGTCTACCAGCTCCCAATGCTTAAGCCTTAACCCTTCTTCCTCCCACTCGGCCGTACTCGCGTAGGCCAAACGTCGGGTAAGTTTGGAGATGGTTTCTCACTCTCTCACCAATGGCCCTGCAGTATGATGTGCAAAACATCGCCCGTCATCGGCGATGGTTTTGCACGTTTAATAACACACAAACCAAACGATTTTAATGCGTTTGTTTCAAGGCGGGATTGTGGGCAATGTCAACGTACAAAAACATTCCATATTTATGAAAGTAAATAGCCCAAGTCTTCCCTTCATTCCCATCAAATTGTGACGATAGTCCTACTTGCCACACACACATCTGGACGATAAGCGACCTCAGTGGCAGCACCTATGTTGCCGTCTCTGGAACTCCCCTGAGATTTGGTGCAGTCGCACCGACCTCCCACGGTTGGGACAAGGTAGGAGAGAGCTTGCCGGTAGATTGCATCTAACTTTTAAAAAACCCATGTGACGAACAATTCCAGTCCCGCCATCCCCTCACCCCGACTATTCTCCTACTGCTTGTCTAAGGCCGATGTCCGCAGAGCTGTAGAATCAACGATTTCGGCCACTTTCCACCACTACGCATGGTTTGGCCCTACTCATATCACTAGCAAAGTTCAACCTCTCTGCTACTTCCAATTCCGTAGCTCAGCGGCTAGAGCACTGGACTGCAGGCGTGAAGGTTGAGTGTTCAAACCTCGCCCGGGTCCGTCAGCTTCATCCTCTACTTGTTGGGCCGTGTAGAGCTGTCACTACACGGCCCAACATTCAACCTGGATATGTTAGCTTAAGTGAAGGTCTAGTATGGGTACATGGATAAAATCAAGATTTATGAACAATTATAAGCTCATTAATATCCTCCTGTATTCTTTGCCATAAAACCTTTTCTCCCGCACTTACAGGATGTAGTTTAAAAGAGTATAATACCACTCTGCATCTCATCTTAAGTTTGTATAGGGTTGACAATAAATCAATCATACCGTTTGCAAACAATTTTTGCCTGTATATGAAGGCTTTAACCTGAAGTATTATCCAGTTGACAATCTTGGATGGTAGGTTAGTTTGTTCTATACCAAAAAGGATATCCATTGGGTTAATGAAAATTTTGCCCCTTTTTTTCTTGAATATGATCTCTTTATTCTTTCCCTCATTGAGATATCCTGAATTATAAATACAGCCCAGAATTTCTTGCCACAGTAGACCAGTTTTGTGACATTCCACCAAAAAATGTACAATGTTATCCTTTCTTCTACAGAAATCACATTTAGGATTCTTTTTTACTTGGATCTGGGCTAAGTACCCGTTACATGCAATGACCCAGTGTAGGAGTTTAAACTGAAAAACGTGTAACCTGGATTCGGTAACAGAAGAATAAGGTCTCTTGAAGATTACCCTCCAGTCAATTTCCTCGAATTGTTCTGGAGTTAAACCTAGTATATCTTTCCACTTACTTAGCTTCTCCCGTTTGGTTTTTCTATTCATTATCATTTGTTCATATATTTTCTTAGCGTTGCATGCAACCAAGTTTAAATCATGTTTTCCAATCTTGAAATTAATTGAATCACCTCCAGGAATGGGCTCATTTTGCTTGATCAATCTAAACCACTCGGCTGGGATAGCCTTCTTGAGCGTTTCTTTAGAGAAAAAGGATGGGCGGAACTGATAATGCTTGGCCAACTCCTGTAAGGACATGAAGTCTTTCCTTTCGTTGAACAAATCCCCAACGGCTGTGATGCCGTGATTGATCCAGTTATCCCAATATAACATTTGGCCCTTATCCTTGATGAGCCTATTTGCCCATATTCTCTCCCTGAGGACTTGATTTACATTTTCTGGCTTGATGCTAAAATAACACTTGTTCCAGATCTTGAATATATCACTATAAAAACCATTTAAGGATTTACTAGGCATGTATCTACCTAAAAACACATTTTCAATACTCCTCTCGTGGAACACTTCCAGCACTCCAAACCATGAGCTGTTTCTTTTGTACAATATTTGTTGGACCCACATGATTCTGTTTATATCATATACTTCCTTAATTAATCTTAGCCCTAAACCTCCATTTTCTGGCTTTTGTGCCAAGAAATTTGCACTAATGTTATGGTGTTTCTTGCCATATACAAAGTTTAATATAACTTCGTCAATTTTCTTAATCAGATCTTCACCATCTCATTTAACTTTGGGTGAAATTAACAATGAAATTAAAGCCATTTGGTGAATTGCAATGCACCAATCATCTGTTCTACCTCACGCACTGTCAGCCAATCACAAAATGTCTAAGATAGCTCTCTGACTCTGGAATGCAACGCCATTGTCGTATATTGGTGATGGTGTGCACATGGATTCAAAGCTAAAACGAAATGATTTTATTGCGTCAGGAGACGGGAGGAGGGGGAGGGGAGCAGGTAGGATGTTGATCTACTAAAAGAATCCATATTTATGAAAGTAAATAGCCCAAGACTTCCCCTCATTCCCATCAAATTGTGACGATAGGCCTGCTCTGGTGCCACATACCTCTAGACATTAATATTGGTACGTCCATCACCTAGCAAGGTCCAACTGCTACTACTTATTCAAACTCAAGCTGAGCAGCTCCTGCCTCTCCTGAGTCTCCCTCCAGGGGAAGGGGTATATGAGCTATCTTTTAACAGTAGAGGCGGTACAAAGGGCCACATCAGTTTGCAAATGCGTGCGAATTATATTCATAACATAAATATTCATGCTGTGATATGAGTGAATGGCACCAACGAGTCTGATTTATTGATGGGGTTCACGAAAACGGCAACGCTGCAGTTACAAGATGTCTTAGATAATAGCTTACAAATGATTATTTACAAATTTTTGTATCATATAAGATAGGGGTTGAAAAGAGCTTTCCATAAGTGTTTATGCCTATAGATTAGTGGGTATATGCGATTAGCTTATATAATACCTCATGTTTCTTTTTCCATTCAAAGCACCCATAAATCATTCGTTGCCATGTCCATACCCATGGTTATCGTCTTATATGCTAATAAAGTATTGCTCGAGGTCAATCCTGTCTTTGTTTCAGTCTATATCTCATCTCTATAGACTGTTAACAGAAACAGCCATTAAAAAAATCTAATAAGCACACATGAATGCAACGGTTTCTCATCTCAATGGTTCCCAGTAGAAAAAGGAGTTAAACAAGGGGACCCCATTTCATCATCCTTGTTTCTAATAGTGGTTGAAAAATTGTCTGAACATTTAAGACGGGATGAAAACATTCAGGGTATTGATTTAGGTGAACACCAATCTAAGGTTATTCAGTTTGCGGACGATCTCACATTAACTGTCCAGAATGAGTTCTCCCTGTTGTCTGCGGTAAGAACAATGAATAAATTCACATGTGCGACAGGTCTACATATGAATCCCAGCAAATCTAAGGGCTTTTTAGTAGGTGGTATTACTATCT
Organism: Sthenelais limicola; assembly: GCA_942159475.1. Lineage (NCBI taxonomy): Eukaryota > Metazoa > Annelida > Polychaeta > Phyllodocida > Sigalionidae > Sthenelais > Sthenelais limicola. Next base: position 104,313,372 of record OW804096.1, on the reverse strand, counting down.
CGAATAGAGACCTGCTACAGTTCGATTGGACTGGTCAAATGAAGGTATTGGGTGTCACTCTTCTAAACCCTAGAAATGAAAAGGAAATGTACAGGATAAACAGTGAATCTCTCCTAGCAAAAGCTAAAAACACGATAAACGAATGGAGAAATAGATTCCTGACCATCAAGGGTAGAATATTAATATGCAACGTGTTCCTACTCCCTGTATTTCAGCACGCCCTTGCATGTATACATTTTGGTGAAGATCTGATTAAGAAAATTGACGAAGTTATATTAAACTTTGTATATGGCAAGAAACACATAATCCTTGGCAAGAAAAACATAATCCTCATGCATCGTTACGGGCGAACGTAATGGTGGTCTGTTCAAAACATTTAATGGTCGTCGGTCTAAATTTAGCAGTTTTTTCTGCGGTGTCGTTCAGTAATTCTGACTGGCTTGTTCGGTATAGGTAGGTCCAAATAGAGTGAATTTGCCGGCGGTTGGTGACAAACCCGAGGAAAATCTTGAAGTAAAGTGTTTTATATGCGGTCCTTGCCATAGTTCCGATGTTTTGGATGTATGGGGGGCCGTTCGTAATGTTTTAGAAGAAGCTACGCTTTTGCCTGCAAAAGGCGGAAGTAGCCTGATTGGTCGAGCCAAGGATCACTGTTTGAATTGTTAAAAAATGTTTATTGTATCTTATTGTTCATTTACTAGCAAATTTGGTATTACGCAATGTTGTGCCTGAGGATTGTGAACATATCGTATAATCAGACTTACAACCATTTAAATCTTTTTGAACAACTGCAGTTACTGACCATGTAACAATATTGGTTTAAATTTAAATTAATTATTTTGAATATATTCTCATTATACATATTATAAAGTGGCAAGGGGTGAGAGATACGCACAACAACCTCCGCACTGCACAGACATTATCGGAATGACTGATGGACACCCATAGACAGTGCATATAAAATATAAAAATTCAAATTCGCCTTCTCCACATCAATTGACATTTAAATTGAAACATGATTGTGATGATTAATTTTATTTCACTGTATCCTCATTTAAAGGGGAGGCCTGGAAGAACAGAATTATGAGGGATGCTTCCCTTTCTGATGTATTTACTGTGATGTCTGAATAAAAATACAATATATTATATATGTATAATTAATTATGCCACTGACGCCGCCTGGTCTAGAGGTATGTGGCACCAGAGTATCGTCACAATTTGATGGGAATGAATGGAAGTCTTGGGCTATTTACTTTCATAAATATGGATTGTTTTTGTAGGTTCCCTTCCTCCAACTTCCCCCAAACCATAAACAACAACCACCCACCCCACCATCGTCCCTGGTGCCATGTAGACGGGCCGGGTCTACATGGAGTGCTGCGCTAGAACACAGCTTGTGTGTCTGTCTGTAGGGTGAGGGGAGGTCTGTAAACTAGCACTCAGTTGCCATCTGGATTCCCCGTTGCTATGATGCCATTACACGGGCCTTGTTCTGGCGCGTGTTGATGCGTGAATCAGATGCGCATGGTATGAGAGATCGAGCATGCTGTCATGGCTTCAGAACTAGCATTACCGCGTGAGGTCTGGTATGCAGTAATTATACTAGTAACAGCCTAAATTTCTGGGTGAAATCTCGTCCTATGGCTATAATTAGGGCAATGAGATAGTTGGGGAGTCTGGAGAAATGGGAACTAGGGCATGATTTCGGAATCTGAGTGGATCCCCAGCTCCCCCACTCAGGGCTAAAAAGTGTAGCCTCTTCTGTTCCCAATTTCGCGGAGAAAGGGGTCATTTTTCACTACCAAACACGGAGCGCGAAATCCGAAATAAGGGTACCAATTTGCAGCTGAACTCCGTGAAATCCTGAAAAAGGGGGGGATTTTTGCAAGTGAAATCCGTGAAATGCTGGAAAAGGGGGTATTTTTCACTCACTTTGTGGCACAGAAAAGCATATAATTATGACAGAATTTCTGCATCAAGGCAATATCACTAGACCCTATACAATTATTGGCTTTAAAAAAATTCCTGAATAAATAAACTTGTACAAACAAAATCGCATATACACGGTATAGGCATACTCATGGCATGTTTCTAATAATATTGCTAATTATTTTAAATGTGCTTTGGATAGAAAAATTGGAGATACCTTGTTTATTACCTTCAATAAGTGTCCAACTTATGTATACATGTTTAAAGTTAAATAATGTTAATTTGCTGAGATATGGATATATATAATGCAGACGCATGGTATGCAGAAAAGTTGACTATAGGGTATGTGTCTTTACTGTTTCATTAATAAGTAGACAGCAGTGGTAGATTCATCAGTTTTCCGGGTTTCATTTAAAACTAGAGTACCGGTACACTCTAAGAAAAAAGGGTTCTTTTGGGTTCTTGATAGAACCTCATGGTTCTACCAAGAACCCTAGGGTTCTTCAACACCTAAAAGGGTTCTTCGGGACCACCGGAGGTTCCATCTAGAACCATAGGGGTTCTTCAGTGATTTAAGGGTTCTTTGTGCACTTGGTCGAGATTATTGGTCGAGATTATTGCATCATCCCCTGCTCTAGAGCTTCCTTCTGCTTCTCGTAGCCACCATTGCTGGCGCTAAATATAATATTTGAACCCACCCACCCACTTCCTACCTTCAGCTCGCAACCCCTTTTAAAGCTAATATATTTTTTGAATTGTTCATTTTTCAAAATTATAGTTAAGGATGATCACGGGTGTTTCTCAGTTTCCAAAAACGGCGGAGATTTTACGACGTTGCTCATGTTCATATTTATTTATTTTTTGATAATTTCTGTGGTTAGTGATGTTCTGTTGTTAAAAAGAAACACTTCTGAAGATTGAACAGATTAGTATATGGTTTTTTTTCTTGTTTGTTATTGTTTTACGACATCGTAAGCCACCTTGTTTACATTGAGATTCGAAGCTATTTTACTGAGCGTTTTTATGAAAAACCACAGAGTTAAGAAAAAAGTTTAGCTATTGGGTAAAGGCCTCTAACATACAGGGGCAAAAGTATTATAGAAAATGCTAAGCTGACAAATCAGTTTTGAATGATTATGCCTGCCTGTCAATCCAGGCAGAGGTGATCTCAGCTCATTATTTTAATTGGGAAAGGGGGTATGGTAGTACCCAAATTCAAAGTCCCACGACCTGCATTGCTAGCGCAAGTCTAACTCTAGTATGGTGACGGCCGTACTAGACATGATCATTGAGTAGAGGCAGGTTCGACTGACTATGCATTGCGGGTACAATCAGAGCCAATAATCACTAATTTCTGCTGATATCTTAATCCAGCTAAAGTGTCCAGGTCTTTTTGATAGTCACAAGACATTTTCTTTCTTCAAAAATCAGCATTTACTTTAAACTAAAGCAAGAACACTTCCTAAAATCCGCGCGTTGACGTCCTCGCATACATTGCACACAGTGCATAACAAGCCTAGCAACACCTTATTATTATTGGAGGGTCGTGGGAATGAAGTGACGCAATCCTGTACCTGCACCTGCACTGGTCAGTGTATGTGTCACGCTTCAATGCTCTCCCTACCGACTAGAGGTGACCCAGTTACGCTTGGACGGGGCAGAGCGCACGGGACGGGAGAGAGCACGGTAGGTACATACTCACTTTCAATCTAACGGCCAGAAGAGAAGCACACTTTAAATTGACTGACCAGTATGGGAGTCAAGGTAAGTTTATATACTATACTACGTTTGTTCTACAGTTGTAATTATAAAATTTGACATGTGAAGTGCGAATATGATCTTCTAGTATATATAAGTATAAGTATAATAAGTGAGACCCAACAAGTCAATGTATGTTACTCATTCTCCAATATTAAATGAACTGGAGACTAAAACGCTAGTGGACTGATGACGGCAGGGTATGGCTGGGTAAAACCATTTTAGTAAAAGGGGATACTTCTTATTAGCCTTAGCAGATGACGGAAATAGGTATCCTGTCTTATTTTCGTCAGTTTGGGTGTCTATATATCGTCTGGGGGCGGGGCAGAGGGACTTATGACAACCCTGGGGGCATTTAACTCATATTCAAATCTTCTACTTTATTTACAGGAGCGATCTACATCAATGCAGAAGGACGGAAGGATGTATTGACTGGAATACCCACTGAAGAATAAGGGAACATACTATCCACGCCATGAAATGGAATATGTTGAATAAATTGATGAAAAGTGATGTTACTTCAGCAATAAAAACAATAATAAAATCAACTGTAGGTTCTATCAAGAACCCCGGACATTTTCAGGGTTCTTCAAATCAGGGGTTCTATGTAGAACAGAACCCTACCTATTTTGGCCAGAGGGTTCTTCAAATCCAGGGTTCTATGTAGAACCCTGCCTATTCCCGAAACGGGGGTTCTACTTAGAACCCTCAAAAAAGGGTTCTAACAAGAACCATTAGGGGTTCTGCCATGTCGACAAGCCGAAGAACCCTTAAGGGTTCTTGTTAGAACCCTTTCTTCTTAGAGTGTAGTTTGTCTATCATATTAATTTTAGACCCTCAAAAGTAGGTTCAGATTATATATTTTAAACTTCATTACTTTGTTACCTTTTGTGTTACACTATAGGTGTAACATATGTTTGTGAAAATGGTATTAAGTTATACAAGACTCCCTGAAATCATAAAAAAGGGGTCCTTAATTTTGGCATGAAGTTTTCCCTGTTTTGCCACAAAAAGAGCAGGGGTAAAATGGGTATCATGTTAAGCAAGATTCCTTGAAATCATAAAAAGGGGTCTTTTTTAGCATCAGATTTTCCGCGTTTTGCCACAAAAAGGGGGGTGGGGTAAAATGCCTTGAAAATTCGCGGAAAGGGGGTACTTTTCAAAGGCTGGAACAGAAGAGGCTACACTTTTTAGCCCTGAGTGTGTGTGTGTGTGTGGGGGGGGGGGGGCGGGAGCGGATCCTGTCTTATAGGTTTCAAGCCAGGGACTGGGGGCGAATTTTCGAGCTGAGATTGTTATTATGTACATTATTATTACTCGCCTGTTGGTCTAGGTCAACTTTAGACAACCCTAGTTGTTCACTGTTATTCATGTAAAATCCACTTCGAGCTACTCTGCAATAAACCATGAGATATATCATGTTCCAACTGGAAACACCCGGCTCTATCGAATTAATTTTTGCCTATCTATTTCATCTACAATGATCCGACATGACCCTTTAATAGCTCTACTGGCTATCCAATATTTTAATATTTCGATTGTGATATCCCTGCTCCTGGATATCAACATTTATAAATGACCATGAATTTGGGATATATATTAACAACGTCTGTATAAATTTCCCATGCATGTAATTAAACGGTCTGATATCTGGTCGATGGAATGACTAATGATAATTGATATATGTATAGGCCTACATACACTTTTGAACTATAATTTTAGATTATATCGAAATGGTATTTCGTAGAAAGATAATATCAGACTAGGCCGGTGGGCTGTGATACTGATCTACTCCCATCTCTATACCTTCGGCCGTCCTTGCAGACCCAATGTATATATTAATTTACGGCTCGACCGCAAGTGGCCAGAGTTACTTTTTGAAATGAGTTTACTCATTTCTCTTGAACAATTTGTTAAAATATGATTTTGATTATGCTGAATTTTCCCCATATTATATATTATTACTGCTTTTATTATATTTCAATAAATTTCCATGTAGACATATGGCTGGGGTTAGCATTCATATCACCTTTGCTGAAGCCTGACAGTTGTTTAGAGATTACATTGAATTTAATGTTTTTCATATGGGTTAACGTGAGCTCGACAAGGCAGTCATTGCTTGCTGGATACTGAATACTGCCTCAAGATTAGGAGAATACATAATTATTTCCGTGAATGCAAGCAAATCGTTTTCTTCTTTCTTCTAAGTTTATTTATTCCCCACTTCAAGAAATTCGCATATTAATGAAATATAATTTCTTGATTTTGATATTTGACCCTAACTATGTTATTTATTTTTTTGAAACTGTATTTTTGCTTCCCAGTATCAGTAACCAGGAACAAAGTCATATTTTCCCTTAAAACAGTAACACGCTGGAACTAGCAAACTGGCAAATACAACTATTTGAGCTATTTGAATTGAGAATTCCGAGATATGATTGAATACCAATTATTGATTAAGATTTTCTCCTATTCTCAGTTGGTCATAAATTATAACGCATGTGCGGCCAGTTTATTTTATGAAGTACCAATAAATGACCATGGTGAGCGGAGGTTTTATGGAGTACCAATAAATGACCATTGTAAGCGATTCAGACAAATTCCTTAGTACCAGGCTGCAAATCTATCAGGTCCCAGAATCTTTCAAAAAGAGCTGTTTATATTGCATGAAAAACTTCTAGTTCAATAGGAGTAGGTAATGCTTTAGCAAGGCTAGCATCAAAGACAGGGAGATAACCTTGTCTGCCCGTTGCATGATCGAGGTATATCATTCTTGCCACTTTAAATTACTAGAAGAGTGGTAAAACGCTAGTCAAATGATATTGGGATGATTTCTGAATTAATTTGTAAGAACAAATAATTTTGTTGGGTTGGTATATTTATTTTAAATAAAATACTCTCCTATTTCTAGTCCCATTCTATTACATGTATGTATGTATGTATGTATGTATGTATGTATGTATGTATGTATGTATGTATGTATGTATGTATGTACATGCATTTACGATTTGGGAAATAAAAGTTCATAGCATGAAAATACGCCTAAGGAGCTTTCATACAGATTGCCCTTTCATCTATTTCTTATTGATTTCTCTTTACTTTTAATTATTCATTATAATAGTTCTATGACAAGCTTAAAGCATAATGAGCTCAAGACCCGATTAACTCCTCCTAAATACTAAATGGGGTTCACTTTTCTGATCTCTCTTAACGCTACTCTTATACGCAGAGATACACACTTCCCAGGCCAATGGGCCTAGCTACACTCATATTCCACCAATACGAATAGGTAATAGTAAAATACGCCTATGATTAATGATTAATATCTGGTTCCACGACTATCCATGCTGGGTATGGACTGAAAAAGCCGGCGCGGGAAATACAAACCGCTCCCCGTTTTAGATCCAGCCGTTAGAGAGCACCAGCGGCATTATGATAATGAACAAAGTGAACAAGGAGGGTTGAGGGACGCGCGAATAACTTAAATCATCATCCTGCAGATTTGGTAGGTTCTTTGTCGATATCTATAACACAGTCACCTTCGCCATGTAGTTCTCATTCGAATGACCGAATAGTGAGGTCCGATCATGTTTGTATCAAGTAGATATCACGCAAGGAGTAAAATTAGTTGATGGGGAGTTGGTGTTTTGGCTAAACATGGCTGCCTCCGCTTTCCATCCGCCGAAAATCAAAGGTTATCAAATCGCTTCTAGCCCTCGAGTCGGAACATTATAAGCCTTTAGGTAGTCACTAAATTAAACGCCATGGGCGAATCATTGATGTTGCCTATCGTATATTGTCTAGGCTGCCCAGTTTAAAAGTGCATGGTGTGGTTTTTAATAGCTTTCTAGTCTGGCTTCCCAGACTCTTATTAGATGAGAGATGGCTGGGCCTAGCGTCCCTCAGACGATATGTGCACCGGCAAACTGGACCAGTCTTTGCCCTGCCGTTTCCCAGGTGGGACAGCGCATGCGGAGACCTGGGCGGCAACTATCCTCTAGTACAAATTTTGGAGTCAAGTTGAGGCCAAACACTTAGCTTGTTATTGATATTCTATTGCGCTCTTTATTGGCTATTGGGGATTAGTCGGAGATCAAACGCATCTGTCCCAATTCCTAGCCATTCTAATAAATTATTCATCAACCTGCAGGATTAACCATACCAGTGGAGCAATGTTTACTTTTGATCATCATCAGGCTGCAATTCACAGCTGAGGGACGTGTTACACTGTTAGTCTGAAACACTCCAGCTGGCCTACTGACAGTGACTGGACGAATCGTTTATATATGTTATCTAATGTTCCAGTTTTATACCATGATATCAAGGCCTAAGTGTTTGGAAACATCTGGTTCCAACCGGCCTAATCTTACTTGGCCTTGGTGTTTCTCACTTAGTAGACAAAACACTCAGCAGTACTGTGTAACTGTAAGAGAGCTCTAGAAATTAAAGTTGAACTTTATTGGCACTCAGAGTATTGCACATATCTCATTTATAGTCTGCCAACGCCCATGGAATGTAAGTGACTTACACGCCCTAAAATATTAGGTTAGGGATCAGCATCACCGGGACTTTGTTTTTAATCACTTGCATTGTTGTATCGTGACCATTCTTATTTTTATTTTCTAGGGAAGTTAATTGCTGTTAACAGACTAGGATACCAAAAAACGTGTTCTCAAGTAGTGAATGAAAGTGAAAACTTGCCAAGAATCAAAATGCGTCCAGATCAGGAACGAGTCAGAAATCTCCTTATAGACACAGTTACATTACTGTGCAAAAACAGTTTGCAATTCAAAGATGAATTGCATGTAGAAGGACTACTTGGGGTATCCGTAGATAAGAAAGAAGTATTTTTTGTACATATTAGTAAAGAATTTACAAACAGTCCGTCCGAAGGTGCTACAGTAACACAAGAAACAGAAATTGAGGAGGAAACTCGTCTTGCACAAGGGTCCACACAAAAAGACAGTGATAAACGTGCAGATGATAGTAATTTTACACAAGACCATATTAAAGTAAAGACTGAGGTATCTGATACTGAAGAAGAATGTTCCATTGTAGAGGATCCCAACATAAAATTAGAAGGTGTAGTTAGTCCAGCACAAATGGTTGCTGGCCAACGGCGAGCATTCAAAAGAACGTCGCAAAGTCACATAACAGGGGGTACTGTACAAGTTGAACAATATAGTGGTGATGACAGCAATCTGTCTGCAGGATACAATTTGGCTGACGGAGGAATTGATGCTTCACAATACGGTCACATAGGTGAACCACCGACAAAACGGCGGAATGACAGTCAAGATGGGTATGATGAAGAAGAACAAGTTCAATGGCCAACAATCAGTGGTGTTTCTGGCTTCGATCCTTCCACACAAACATTCCAAGACACAGACAGTCAAATATCAGGGACAGATTCACAACCGGGTTGCAGTACATGGTCCTCAGCAGGGCGCGGGCCATCTGACTCGGTAGGTGTTTATTTAAACTGCTTTCTTACAGGTGAAACCTCTTCCTCAATATTGGATTAAAAGTAGCCCAGGCAACCTGGAAGGAAGTGATGAATATTACATTTATTGTCCCTTGGACGAATAGCAGATCTATCACATTTTATTAGAACCAAAACTCGAAAACACCCCTTAATGTTTATTTTGTTGACTTCAGAAATAGTTTGAGGAACTGAAATTGAAATCTGATGAAACGTTAATTCGAAATATGTAATACATACCCGTGAATAGCAACACTAGGTAAAATGATGGGCTATACGTCTGGATGTATTAGCGGAAGTGGTTTCTCTGTTAATCTTTGTACCAGAGGACAGGTGAACTATACAATTTACTTTTATACTTTAAGCATTTCTGAATTGATTAAACTAAATGGAGAATCATGTGCATCAAGTCTATAATCAATTAGATTTTAATGAATGAGAATTAATTTTTGAGCATCTCGCTCACTCAATTGAACTAACTATGTTATACAAATAGCATTCATTTTCAAGATTCACTTGGTTCCAACTGTCCTCTAGTACAATGCCCTAAGGTTGTCACTTCTTTTCTAAAAATAAATTTGAAAATTTATATTCTTTGACTCAATGTTAAGTAGAGCTCTAAATCTCGTATTCGACCGATTCCATGTAATTGTTGGGACCCCAAAAATCTTGATGACAACCACACAACGGTATTGATTGAGACGGATATAAAATTGTAAAAGATTTTACAGTTAAGAATAGCTTCAAGTGAATAATGTTGGTTGATTCCCTTGCTAAGATTTTAATGTTTGATGTGCGAAATATAATGCATCCTCTCCGTAAGAGTCGTTGCAGTTGCTTTTATAATTATTCCGTAAATTATTTATATTCATTTGGATCTCTTGCAAAACTAGATAGACCCATGTATATAAAATGGATGTGCGGTACAATTCTTTTCTGGAGGAGGCAGTCTTTTCCCGGGACAAACGCTACGTTCAATGATGATAAGGTCAGCTCGAGTTTGTATTGGTTATCCGTGTTAACCAAAGCACAAAAAAGGAAAAACCCTTATATATTTTTGATCAAAGATGATTGGGAACGTATACTAAATTCTAAAGGCCCCATCACATTGGAAATCTCGTTTGTCCCGCCTCGCCATTTGTTTTAGTTTGTGTTGCTGCAATGAATATTGTCATTCTTAAAAAGCATTTATTAACACTCACACTTTGGGAAAAGTCAATACAGATGAATAATTCCTTTTACCCTAATGGAGTCAGTAATTATCCATTTTGAGGTTCTTTTTACCAGATTGGTTTCAAGTTATCTTACCTCTAACGGAGTGTGGCCTAATATTTTAAGAATGGCATTATTTGTAGGTAAGGGTTAGGCTAGAAACTTTCACAATCTCTGCTTTCCCCGCCATTGCCACCCAACCATTATTCACTGTTTTCTTTGTTGTTTACTTTATATGTACGCATACAAACAACATCTACATCGTGATCTTTAAAACCTAGAAAGTTAGCAATTCATCCCATTTAATATTAACATTTTGATTAAGAGAGGATCCATTTTTTTCTCAAGGCCAGTTTTGAAATTCCCAAAGTAGCTAGATAAATGTCAGAATTTCCATTGGTAATTGAGAAGAGACCAAAAATAGTTTTTGAGTTTAGCAAATGAGATTGTGAGATATTCCTAGCCGCAACACTTAAGCTGTTACTTAAGGGATCCAGGAGTAGCGGTCTGACCTCTAGGAGAAAGGTAGGTGATTTTTCTACCAGAACTCTCAGTACTGAAAACAAATCCCTTTCACTATACTCACTAGATAGGGCCACAGATAGTCAGTCAGGGGTTTTTGTTTCAGAAGTACGCGAAGGGAAAGGCAGCAAAGAATTAGTTGGACATCTTGTCAGGTTAGCTTAGGCAGATTCATGGCATATCTTTAGAAAAGTGACTTATAAAGATGTTTTTGCCTCTGGCTATTTTTTTTCTTATTGTAAACTCATTCAACACGACGGTTAAAGATCGCGATATAGATACTTGTATACCGCTCATATTTTGTACCTCGTTCTCATTTCATCCCTTTACACCTATGATATCCGCAGAAGTACACTTCCATTCTCATTTTCCACTCTTCTAGTCACAACAAAAATGAATATTAGGTGAAAAAACACACACATAATCTAAATATTCAACAGATATCGTTAAAATGCCGTGATTGACACTCGAAATGATATTTCTGTGATGTGGAATTTTATCTTATCATTTGTGGACTTGAGATTAGTAGTGATTGATGTAGGTTTATTTTCTCTGCCCTCTCAAGTATCATACCTCAAAGAAAAGAGGGGAAACACCAGAAATATCGAAGAACCACTTAAAAACGAAAGGAGATGAGTTTTTGGTTTATGCTCGCTAGAATGTTTTAGCATCATTATTAGAACATTTTACTTACTTGGGGTGGGGCGGTACGAACTCCTTGACTTATTGACCTTCAGAAAGCACTGCTGTATTTGCAGATGCATGGCCTGGCGAACGAAAACACTCCCAACTCATGGTCTGCATACAGCCCGAATGTGCCTTCAGCCAGAACTGGGGAACGCAACCGAGCTCGCTGCCCCATCTGTGGGCGCGAGTTTAATTCCAAGTGGAATATCAGAACTCATCTCCTAACCCATAGTGGGGAAAGGCCATATCAATGCCAGATCTGTTATAAGAGATTCAGACAGAAAATGCACATGCAGAGGCACATGAAAGTCCATCAGCAAATCGGATCGTTCAACGCCGATGATTAAAGTTTAATGTGGCTATCATTACGAGCTGAAGCTCACATATGTTTCTGATGGACAGGCATATAACTTTACCTCAGACTGTTTACGTTACCTTTGTGCTTATAAAAAGGATGTATCTGTGGATTTGGCCATTATGTTTACTTCATGTTTTCATAGTTCTCAGACAGAGTGAATGAAATCTTATAATATTCCAGGCATGGGTACTACTCTGAATTTAAAGGGTTGGTAGTGACAACTTTAAATTGTACTTAGACATTGTCATTAATTTCCCCGTTACGGACTCGTCTGTGAATAAAAAGTTCTAGTCAAGACTTCCTTTGCCATTTTTTAACTGTTAGTCCGCCGGTCTTCCGATAATAAGCCCGAAAGGATGGAAATTTTAGTTCTTTCTGTGAACAGCAGTCAGTCCACGAATTCGAATGAATATAATTCTACACATGCGAGAAGAGATATTCGTGTATATTTGTATGTAAGTTTTCACTTCTTTTGCTGATTCAATTAACTTGATTTTTTTCATACACTCATTTACTGATTGGCAGGATATGATAAACAATCATACATCTCTGACAATGCATGGCACACTTTCCTTTTTAAGTTTGGCTTCAACATCCCCTTTAAACAGGACACATGGCCCATTGACACTGCAGCTAGCGTCACCCCTGCCTTGCTGCCCGTCCCTCTAGTCGCCTGTGTTATTGTCCCTCTATCTAGCTTGCTCCTTCCCTGTGCTATCCTTGGTGGTGTTAATAAAACAACAGCCTCAACGAAAAACTATGCCTTGAGATAGTGTTTAAGTTAAGGTTATTATTGCAGGTGCAGGTTCAGGTGCCCACCACCACCACAAACACCACCTCTTCCATGAGCCACTCTAACAGCACCACCAGGGAGAAATGTGCAACTGTCCCATGGTTTAACCCTCTCCACCCTGTGTTTCTGCGCACTTGGGTGTATAGGCGACCCGAAGATTCCCGCTGGCAGTGCCTGACCTGCGGAGATACGTTTGCAGCCAAGCAAAATCTCCAGGTGCACATGCGCCGACACACAGGGGAGCGCCCATTTACATGCCCATTCTGTATCAAAGCTTTCGCACAAAAATCTACCCTCAAACGGCACTTAGAGGTCCACAGGAAAATGTATTTGGCTCTCGCCAAAAATAATAACGAACAATGCCATACCCTGGAAGATGATGATGAGGAGGAGGAGGAGGAGGAGGAGGAGGAAGAGGGACAAGGAGAGGTGTCAAATGAATGACAGTACCCTCAGATGCATAGGTCTGTCCAGCCCCATGATTTTTCACAAAATGTGAGTCTTCTTGATTGCTATAAACAAACCCAGAACTTCTGATAACTTTCCTTAAAGTAGCTCTCAGTCCCTGCACCCGTAGGTTATGTAGCTATACTTAGCCAACATAGTTCTAAAGGCAAAACATTCATTACCTGGCTAATAGCAACATCAATATTTTACACAATGAAAAAAAATAAAAATAAAAAGAAGCCTCCCCTATTTATCCCGTAAGCATTCTCTGTGCAGATAGCTAACTAGCTAGTTAGATAGAAACCCTTTTGATGCTCCTCACCTGATGCTGATAGTACAAATGAAACTATCGTTGCAGGTGCAGAAAGCCCCAAGTCCAGGAAACATTAGTGATGTGGACGAAACCAAACCAGAACTTCAACAAAACCATGCTTTAGACCTTAGCATGCCAGTGTGGGCTGCAGCTACAGCCCAGAACGTTGGATCCATGATCTATAGTGGGATAGCAGCTACTGCTGCTGGGCAGGGTCTGTGGGACCATCTAGTGGCCAAGTGTGAGGACGCTCGCTGGAAATGTCTGGCGTGCGGTGCCACTTTTGCAGCTAAACAAAATGCCCAGTTACACATACGGCGGCACACGGGCGAGAAACCTTATGCATGCCCCATTTGTTTTAAGTCATTTTCTAGAACTTCCATTCTTAAGAACCACCTTAAAGTCCATGCGAAATACGGAGAGTTTCCGAAGAATCCTTCCACCACAGGATAATGATGTGGCAGTATGTAATAAAATAGTGTATAACTTTGAAAAAGTCCATGGCCCAAGGCGATGGCAAAAATGAAAAGGGTACATCAATTGTGTTGCTGAGCAAATACATTACATGAAAAAAGCACTGAGTTTAAAGGCAAGCTCTAATTTGGAAAAAGAAATCAGGAGAAAGTCCCGGCCAGAATTGAGTGCCCTGGCAGGGTACATAAGTTGGATGTTTCGGGGAACGTATGACCACACATTGTATAATCTAATGTTGCTGAGCAACGAATTTACACCATGAACATTTAACTGATTTTGAATGGGTCTCCAAGAGACGCAAATATATAGGCAATTTTAGTCTTGTTCGAATCTGTGGCGAAAGAGTAGATATTTAAACCTCCTAGAGGATTTATGCTTAATGTGAATGTGATATCGAAAGCAAAGCTGCAATATTATTTATTTTCAACGCTGCTATATGTTTGCAAAAATGCCAGGATTTCGTGTCGTGGGAGTACTTGTGAAATAGTAGGAATATCAAACTAAGAGTATATGTTGATAACATACATAGAGTAGGATAATCCTACCTTCGTATTGTACTTATATATTATAGAATGAAAATTCTTAGAGCATAGTGATATATTGTTAATTAAAGGCCCTGTTTTATAGTGCCTAGTGTAAATCACTGTTGAAATAATAGTTAAAGCTGCCATGAAACCGATAAAAAAGGGAACACTATTTTGGCCCCCTTATATCATCTAAACAGAAGCTTCAAGCGACTGTTATTTTTGTTAACAATTCAACAGCGATTAATTCGTCTAATTATTGCAATTGCAAGGGCTCCAAGCTCCCAGTAGATTAAATGTTCCATTTACTGATTTAGGTAGAAAATGGGTTTTATGCATATATAATGATAGAATGTGATGATAAAACTATGGAAAATAATCAACTGTTGATATAGACCAAAATATGATTCCGGTGATGATCGTGATAGCTATATTGGATAGTGAATAATGTGCTGCATGTACCAGCTATTGTTATAGAATATATATATATATTATACATATACATCTATATATACATAAGTGTATCTATTATTGTATTGTCTTTTTATCTTTATTATTTGTTTAAAAGGCTTCCAGTTGATGAATAAGCCCGTGTGTGGATCTCTCCCTGCATTAGCAAATTAAATTAAAGAAAGAGATCTGAATAGGCATTTTTATATTCACCCGTATTCATCTAGATGGATAATTATTGAGAGGATAACTGCCTGTTGAGTCGTAAATCGTCGGACGAGCATAATTTTAGCTTGATATTTATGACTAAAATGGACCTGTTGAGCCATGAGTTGTAGGTGTGCATTATTTATTGCAACCCTGCTCTATAAAATCGTTTTACAATAAAGAACAATTTTACAAACATGCTGCGTGGTGTTTCAATATACGTTGAAATGCAATGATTACATTTGTCGCTACTATCAGTGATCACTCCTAAATCAGAATACTGGTTTTTTTAAATTCTAGTTAAGCGATCCCATAAGACCCAATTGACTTGGATAAGGCTGAAAAAACCCGTTTTCCTTCGCTGCCTTAGCGCCATTCCCCAGGGAGACCACGGCATGGCACATGCCATATATTTAAGGAGCTAAATATAGATGCTTAAAGGGATCAATCAGTACTTAGGAAATAGCTTAGTCTAAATGCCCACAAATCGTGTTTTTGAAACTTTTTCAGAGGGAACTAAAGTCATCCCACCTGGAAGTAGACCTACATACTGATATCCAGAGACGGACCGGTTACACTTGCTCTTTCTGTGGGAGGTTTTTTCCTCACAAGGGCAACTTCATGGTCCATCTTAGGACTAAGCATACGGGGGAGCGGACCTATCAGTGTCCGATCTGTCGACGCTGTTTCTTACAAAAAGCCGCCTTGCAAGCTCACACTAAATCACACAACCAAAAAGGACAAACCTAGTGTTTAGAAGTTTGAATTGCGACAGTGCCCGTGCGAATATATTTGTTTTAAATAGGCCCCTACCTTGGCGTTATCCAAAGACAGTTTATCTGAACTAGCAATGCATATGTCGTCTCCGAACGCAATTTTTTCCAGTCTACCACTTCCCGACGATCAGTGATGCCTTAATGACATAGGTCAATCAAAGATATTGACCCTCTAATCACTTCCAAGTTAAGGCTTGGGGTGGGGGTTCGAATGTCAATATAATTATTTTAAACATCTTTACAAGCTTAAACTAACTCGACTTTAATATCCACTCGTGCTGACATGGCGGTAGCCATCATTACACTTACTGCTTCTTTATTGATTTTTGTATATTGGTATGACATATTTTGAATATTTAGATAAATAAAAGTGCTAGGATTTATATGCGTTTTTCCTACAATTTATTAGAGGTAAGAAATACAGAAATAAGAAGGCCGCATCGGGGTTGATCAGCTGACTGTGCAGAGGGGAGTTGGGTTTACGTTACGGTACTCTTGACTGCATGGAAACTATATTCCATTCAAAAAAAGCATCCTTATCACATCGTTAGACTGATAGCTCTGTATTTTGACCAGAGCAAAATAAGTTCAGGAGGAACTATTAAAGCTCATTTAGAATGGGGCATCCTTAAACCCGGTTTGTCTAGATGCGTGGGTGAAATGAAGCAGTTCCCCGTCTCATGTTGACTCGTTTTACCCCTGAGTAAAAGGTAATAGAATTGACGTCCCTCGTGTGGTTTTCTTACAGATATTTTCACCTGAGGGACTTTTCGAAACTTCAGCCACCCAGTCGGTTGGCGGAGGACAAAAACGACACATTTGCTCTGTGTGTGGCAAGGAGTTCGGTCGTCTGTGGCTCCTTTCTAGGCACATCAGAACACACTCTGGAGAGAAGCCCTTCCCTTGTCCCATCTGTTACAGACGCTTCTCCCAGACCAACCACGTGCATTCTCACATGAGATACCTGCACAAAGATGTGCTTAAACCACTGCTTAAACCACCCTAGATAAGTAGTCCCAGAAGTGTGTTTATTATTTGGGTGACTGCCACCTTCTGACGCGAAGCCAGATGTAGAATGTTCTCAAGAGAATTGTCTCGATTCTCCTTTCAGATCTCAGTGCCTCATCTACCTAAATTGTCCGATCCTCGTCGCACTTGTGAGATTTGTGGGAAGGCGTTTGGATATCGTTCCCTGTTAGAACGCCACCGTCGTATTCACACTGGTGAACGACCATTTAGATGTCCCGTATGTGGTAAAGGATGCAACCAATATGGGAACCTGAAATCTCACATGAAAACCCATGAAAACTAGAAAATCCAACACCAAAGTGGCATCCAAGGAAATGTATCATGGTATGCAGCAACGGGACTGCTTCAGTTGGTTTAGTTTATGAATGTATTGATCAAACAGTTCCTTGTCTCACATTCGCTGATTTCACATTTATTTTTGTCATACTTTACTAGTCATGTGAAGACATATATCCAAGTCTCAGGAATCGATGTTTGAAACAAACAAATTTCCCCTTGAATTACTCAGAATAAGAACAAGATGATCCTCTAAGAATATATCATGTGTTTACCGGAAAATGCTGAATAGTGCTTTGATCATTAAGAAGTAATAACATCACACCTAGTTCTATTCCGCTATTTATTTTTCTTTCTGTACAAAGCAACAATTCACAATTAATTACATTGCGTTATGCTTCCCCTTCATCGTACACTGGCAACGAATACTTTAAAGAGAAACCTGACCAGAATAAGCGATATGTGTAGATCTGTGCTGAGCTCCCGAGGACATACTTCCGATAGTAATAACAAATAGACAAGGGTTCTTATGGTATTTTCACCATTTCAGGTGAAGCCAGTGCAAGATATTAATGGAACTGCTCACTCACCAAGTAATGTTAAACGGACAGCTGCACCAGGTGTCCAGGCTCTAAAAATGAATAGCGGTGGCGCTCGTAGAGAAAAGAAGCCTGATACGAAAGCTGCTCGGAAGGTGGATCATGTGATAGCAATCAATAGAAAGTGCCCTCTCTGCAGTCGCGTTTTTAATGCGAAAGGCAATGTTTGTTCTATGATCAAGACACATGTTAAGTTTGCACATGGACTCAATTACCCATTCTAGTGAGGATTTCAACTTTATTATTAATGCTTGGAAGACACACTGACTGCGGCTACCTTGAGCAACTACAAGTACTTCCCCTTCGAGGGAATACCAGTTCTTCCTTTTGCTCCCGAGACTAATAGCTCTTCAACGTCTTTTTTCAGAGTGCTTTGAGTTTATCGTTTGGTAATATGCAAGGTGAAATCCGTGAGAGGAAGACGCACAGGGGACACACGTGCTTACTCTGTGGCAAGATCTTCCCCACACCTTACAAACTCAACCAGCACATAAGAACGCACACTGGAGAAAAACCATTTGAATGTGATTTCTGCGGTCGGGCTTTTGCTGCCAAATGGAACAGGGACAGTCACCAAAGAATATGTCGGAAGAACACATGAGGTTGACACTACCACGGCTCTCAGGTTCAACTCTAATTTGTGCTCGCTTGACTCTCTTTGTATCAGATCGCGACAGATTTCTATCTTCAATATACAATGAACAATATCAAGCATACAGGTGCCTACTGCCCAAAGTAATTTGATTGCTGCTCACTTTTAGTGACCTGTTTGGACTGACACCGGGACAAACTCGTTGTTAACGCAGTTAATTGTTTCCACCCAGAAAGCCCAGTTTAAAAAATCATCTTAAATACATCAAATCGTCAAGTTGTGTCAGCCATTGTCCTTTTCGGTCCCTTTGCAATTCATGCCCAACATGATCGGATTTGAACTCCTCTAGAGTTCCCCATAGCTGACTGTGAAAAGGGCATGGCTTGTTGCTGCCTATATTTTTTCAGTCACAAATTCATTTATATTTTGACGAACCAAATCATACAGCATATCTATGTAACTGTCATGATTATAATGTTTACAGTTGTTAAACCAAGAACGTATTTTTTTGTTTATCCGTCTTCATCCATGTATCCAAGATCCTTATGATTTATATATTTACATAGATTTAACCGTTGGTCTTTTCAGGGCTTTCCATCTTCCATGTACAAACAAATCCATAATACATGTGGGCACTGTGGAAAGTTCTTCAACAAGTACTCCTGGCTAGTAAGGCACATCCGAGTTCACGCTGGAGAAAGGCCCTTCAAATGTCTGAATTGTAGTTATGCTGCCAGCACAAAACAAAACTTACAAAAATACTAAAGCAATGCATTCTAATTCTGAGCCACTGTCCACTACTGTGTCCTTTGGATAATCATGCCTGGCGCCGTTGAAATAGAGGAGGTCTCCACAATATGAGTTGCCCAAAGTTAGGAAGAGGGGGGAAAAAAGGATCGCATGTGGCTTAGTTTTAGTTACCACAACTTGGTATACCCTTTGATGAACTAATTCACAAACCATTAATTTAGAGCCGTTGTATGTTTTATTTTATTTCTGAAGGTTGGCAAACCTACAATATTTCCAGACCCAGACAAAGATAAAACATCTATTGTCATGATATTGTCTCTTTTTTAAAAAGAAAACAACGTTGGGAACCTTTCAAAGTATATTGAATGCAGTTGGCATTTAACCATCGAGGAAATTTATTACTAGAACTCTGTGACATGGATGTCTAGAAAATTCCTATACCATCCTGTAACGACGTTCTCTTTTCAGCCCTGGATGTCCGATACATTCACTGGAGCGAATACAGGTGGGCAAAATATTTGTCGAACGTGTGGCCGTCTTTTGTCGTCACCTTCCGCCCTACTGCGCCACATGAGAACTCACTCCGGTGAAAAGCCTTTCAAATGCCCTCTGTGTGATTATACTTCTTCTCAGAAAGTGAATGTGAAACGGCATATGACGCGTCACCGGGATCCACCTGACCCAAGTTGTAATAATCTCTAGCCCCGAGATGAGAAACAGTTCTCTTCCTTCCACTACAGTTTTCACTCACGATTATAACTTTCTACCATAACGTTCATCTCAGCACATTTTCAGTGTCATTGAGGATTTGTCAACTCATGAAACTTGTTAAGGACGGACAGTTTTGAATTTGGCCATGTTGATTTATTTAAGTTTTAATATTTCGTCTGTTGAGTCTTCATTGAAAATTTTAAATAAAGATTTGGCTAATCATAAATTTGAGATGTCACTTTTTGTCTCATTTATTTGGGTTATGGGCTCTGGGATTTGCTTCATCCAATTATAATAGCAGGCTCCTGTATAAAACGGGTATCATTTATAAAATGTAGTTTCTAGGGGTAGCTCTACCTTCCATTACAGTAAAATATTTGATTTGAGTGGGAATCAATTTAATAAGGCTCCATCTGTCCCTCTCCCCTTCTTCCATTCTTTTCTTCTCCCTCTTCTTCCCAGTAGCCAGTAGTTCCAAACTTTTCTGTAAACTTCAGATGTTCCTCCTGGCAATAGTCCATGACGTCAAATTATGCCTCAGTACCAAGCAGTAATCATGACAGCTTGGCTCATGAATATTCATTCAAGCATGGAACTTTTTTCATTTTTGAGATTATACTATTCGCCAAGCAACTACAGCCACATTAATTGATATTAACGTTCTCAATTTCGCCTATTTTAGCTGGATACATGTCAAGAATATGTATGAAATGATTTAAGACATTAGGACGATTAAAAATGTTCTTCAGCCTTGGATACCCAAATGACGACCAATTAGTGGAATTGCTCATATGCACTCATCTCTCTTCCCCATTCTTCTGTGTCATACTCTCTCATCTCTCTTCCTATCTCCTATTACTCTCCCTCCATTCTAAACTACACATGAGAAGCATTTTGCAGGCAAGCTGGGTATTTGTGAATGATTGGATGTGTTGAAATTAAATTAATAATGTAGTAATCTTCTATTTGGAGACGGGTGGAATGGGTCGGTTTTTTTAGTAATTAATCAGAATGACCAAATTAGAATAAAATTATAGTCCATCTTGAAGAACGTAATGTGTCTACACGGTCTAGAATTTATCCTAAGCGTTAAGCAGAAACTAGCTCGACTATTAGTGACATGTTATGGCACTTGACTAAGCAATTAGACAAAAGGATAAAAGCTGTATCTTGTTATTCAGTCCCCGGATATTATTTTCGATAACTAAGGTCCGGAAATTGCTCCCTAGTCTACAGAAACAAGTCAGTACACTATCTTTTCTTGGGCATAGCCCTTACACTGTCAATATTTTGGACAACACATTTATGATACTGACAAAGGTGCCCCCCGTCACTTTTCCCCACTTAATCTCCACCCTTTCCCGAAATGTGTCCTTCATGTCTCAGTGCTTGCCATAGAGAAAAGTTTCCGATAAGTTTACATTTGAACCACCTCCAACGTTGTTATTTTCGAATCTCCCCTATTTCTGTCTTCAATTCAATTCAAGAATTCTTTATTGCAATAGATGTTATTTACAGTGAGTTCTTAATGGGAATGGGTGACATCAAAGGAGTAATTAGATAGATTATCACCTTCTACTAAGAAGAAGGCCCCTATCAGATCCCTACTACCTATGGGAAGGCCTTATCAGATATAGAGGGCCAGCCCAGACTGGCTGACTGACTGACTGGAGTGGTACCAGTGTACTGATATATCTGATAAAGATAATTGATATATGACAGGTGATGTGGTGATATGGTGTAGTTGTTCTTTCAACTTTTTACATTCTACGGAATTAAAAATTCGTGAATGTTAGTGAATTGCGTACCATTCTGTCAATCATCCTGAGTAGCCAGTTCATGTGATACATTTTGAGGTGTTGGTTGAGGGTTGGTGTGAGGAGTGTGGACACTTATCTGGGAGGATATCTGGATGCCCATCTCTGTGTGATGTAATTCACACCAACACTACTAACTTGGCACTTATGCAAAGACTGCTTGATTGACAACCTTCTACCATCTCTGCAGTAAATCCCTGAAGGCCAGTGTGACATCCTATTGGTTAGGACTGTTTGATTGACAACCTTCTACCATCTCTGCAGTAAATCCCTGAAGGCCAGTGTGACATCCTATTGGTTAGGACTGTTTGATTGACAACCTTCTACCATCTGCAGTAAATCCCTGAAGGCCAGTGTGACATCCTATTGGTTTACATGTCTTGTATTCTATTAGCTATCTTGGTTTGATTGACAACTGTAGAGAGGACCACCCATGACTGAATCTGAGTGATCTACACCTACTACACCCTTTGCGATTTCTGGGTTTCAAAAGAGTGTTATGTTCTTTATCCAATATTATTATCACAAAATTTACACATATAATTAAGCATAAGCATTTTTAATTAAATATTAAGCATTTTCAGTCGAGCAAAAACTAAACTGCTAACTATGACTTGCCATTGCGCACAAATAGTTGTCCGTAGAATTCGTTTCCTTGGGAAACGCACAATATATACATTAACTTAAACTGATTATAAAGTTAAACAGAAAAATAGTTCATTAAATGATTGATTAACTTAAAAAACTTATAACTTGTTTAATTGTATTCTACTGATCATAACAATTTTCGTCTTGGTTTCATAACTCTGTGATGCTTAGATCTGAACATACATTTTCATAGTTTGTAATGTTAGAAAAGTGTATTCCATGTCCTGTACTTGTTTGCCCCTCCTCTCTTTATCTCCAATCTTAATGAGTTAACCACCACAGAGATGACAAACCTGTCACAGCTTGTCCAGTACTTCTTTCAATTTTTAAAAATTTATGATATACCTAAATAACTTAGCATCCTAAATATTCTACTAAAGAAGAGACAAATATGGGTGTTTGAATCATTGCTGTGTGATGTATATTAGCCGTAATAATTAATATTGTAGGTAGTTTCACCAACTATTCCTCCCATGTCCTCTCTCCCAATCTAGTTCTCTCTCTCTGATTCTGATTTACCCCCCCCCCCCAACCCCCTACATTATAGAAAAACCTTCCCCTACCTAGAATTTTTTTAAAACCATGCATTAGTTTTATTTCCTTTTTTGGGGGAGCGGGGCTAAATTGAAGAAATATTCCTCTTCACCACTGTATAAACACCCCACCTATGGGCTAACGCCTGTGTTGGTAGACTCCAACACTCCCCTCATCCTCATTACTTTCTTGTTTTAATATTTTTCTAGTATCTCAAAAAACGGAACCATTTATTCTGCTCCTAGATGTGCAGCCATGTAAAAGTGGGTTGATAGTACCAATCTAGGCCCACCACTGCCTCTCCGATCAGAAAAGAATGGTATGGCAGTGATTGGACGCCTACTGTGCTAATGGCTTTCCTGGCACTGGAGTAGGCGTCTAAATGGGATTATAATGACATTTTGTGGTTTGGAACGAGACTTTTCCTCAGTTTGGAGGTACTCTCTCAACTCTGAGCCTAGACTAGTACATCCACTTAAACACTGGAAGGGTTTCTCTATTGCATAGGCTACTATAACACAATTTCAGCTTTACCTTATTTTCTTTTGGGTTAGGCCCCAAATCGGCCTCAAGTTCTCGAACTATAAATCCCTCAGGAATATTTCTTCTGGCCTATTACATCAGTGGCGGACTTATTTACTTATTTCAGATGTTTGGTCGTATCGTAGACTACCGACTTACCTACCCATCCCAGCCTCGTTTTGTCTGTTTAACTTGTGGCAAAGGCTTTTCCGACAAATGGAAGTTACAGACCCATGCGCGGACACACACAGGCGACAAGCCGTTTTTATGTCATTTATGCAGCTATTCAGCTAATGTTAAAGGCAACCTTAAATCTCATGTGAAGCGAAAACATGGTGTCGATTTCTGATGAGCATCACTCTTCCAATGGCCCGTGAGAAAACTTGGCTATTTCACATTCCTGATCCAATTTCATTCAGTTTAGTATGAGGACGGGTGTTTTATCCAGCAAGTAAATCACATTTGAATAAAGGAACCCCAACATTGCTTTGTACCACATTGTTGACATTCCTTGATTTTATATATTATAACTCATCACAGCAAATGTCTCTCATCACCATGTTTTCATACTTTGATTGAATTCACCACTATATACTTAGTAGTACTTCCTCTTTCGTAATGTCAAAGACTGCCCTCTGGGATGAACAGAAGCAAGGAATTAATTAAGATTAACCCTATTTCAGATGCTTTACTATCCACCGCTTTCCCGAGGAGTTGTGCATCCAGTCGGAGGCATAGGAGGGGAACATCTCTGCACAGAATGTGGCAAAAGCTTCCCAGAGAAATGGAGGCTTGTGAGGCACCGAAAAATACACACAGAAGCAAGGCCCTTCAAATGCCCGCTCTGTCCCTACGAGGGTCGTTTGAGAGAGTGTCTTAAGCGACACATGAGAACAAGGCACGATGCACAACCCGAGAGGGCCTCCTATAATGGTCCGCCTAGGAACACTAACGATGTAGATGAGGCTGTAATGAGAGAAATATATGGCAAACTAGCCATGGAAGCAGCCCAAACAGTTCCAATGCCCATTAAGTTAGCCCCTGATGTACAACCTAACTAATTAGGTGCCGTTACACAAAACAATAACCACCGAAGAAGGACTTGAATTGATAAATTATTCTATTTATTTCAATGATGAACAAATATTTAATATTATATACCCACCTGTGGATGTTTTTTTGTATATTTCGTCATGATTTATCTGTGATCTCAATGATAGCTTGAACAATGAAGATAACAGAATAAAAAAAACTCGTTCTATCATTATTTGTGTACTTTAATATATTCCAAGCGTTTCCCGTGTTGCTTTTCCTAATGACCCAAAGTCAACAATTTCCGAGTGAAGATTAAATACCGTATAATTAATAAAGGTCCTAAGTCCTAAGTGATTAAACATTTCCAAGTATGTTCCTGCAAGAATTCAACAGCTAGAGCTTAATTACTTATAAATTGGACGCGATGTAAATAATAGAATAAGGCTGTAGGCGGCTTCAGTGGCGACAACAGTCACCCTTTATTAAATAAGCAAAAAGAAAAAAGTTCATGTTCTGTCCACGAACAAGCAGCAGCTGACTTGAGTTCGTTCAAACCTTGGCGGGCTTTGCTGATCACTGGTCACGTGACAGTCTCTTCTATTTATAATCGTATAGCCTCGTCTATACGATAACATATCAGAAATATTTCGCGAATTCTTTTGAACTAACCCAAGGCTTATCGATTCAATAGCGAAGTCATGATCGATAACTTTCAAATTTCGGGGTTAACCCGCAATATTGGAGGTTTCCATTTCCCACAGATAATGTAACAATGACTTCGTGAAAATATTTTTATTTTGGTGTGACCCTATAGTCAGTCGCAACCCTTCGTCCATTTGCTTCCAGACATTGCCTTGGATCCTCTTGTTTAAGAGCTGAGGAGTAATCGTACTTCGTTTGGTTATCGAAGAGCTACTGAGTGGATATACCTGTAACGTGTGGTAAATTGTGCCCAACTCCCGCCAAGTTGTATGCGCATTCACAGTATCTCACTGGCGAGTAACCATATGCGTGTACTGTACTTTATGTTCTAGGTCTTATAGTGCAATGTCCACCCTCAAGAAACATAGAATATATACACGTTCAACCACCAGTCCCTTTGATCGATATCCGTTAGAATAATAAATAGCTTTGGGTTTAGGGCTGGGGCTGAAGCATACTCTCGTCTAGGCTATTTTAAATTTGGTCCTATTTAGTTAGTATAAATTTTACTGGAAAGATACGTTCCCACATTTCTCGGTGTGGCGCGAGATCGTAACTTCTCTAGTAGCACAGTTTGTATTACACGATTTGCAGTTCAAAATACTGTAAAGAGTACACCAAGTCAACTATGGTCACATATACATACATTTTAATTTACTTTGAACCTTGATAATAGGTTTGTGGCCCAAGAAGTACCACTAATCTAACGTTTAACTGAATATGAAACGATGCCAACAATATCAGAAATTGTTATTATGCGATGCTTCACTGATTATACCAACCAACGATTTTTGAGCCTCATCGGTCGTTGAGGGGTTAACGTTGGCTGAGAAGACGTAGCACTATACATCTATACAATCATATAGATGCGCTTTCACCATTTCTCCGACTGTATTGGCTTGAAGCATGCACATTCTCTGCGTTTCATTCATGACGTTTAAGGCACTTTCGATCTTCCATGCTTTCAGATCCTGCTCCAAAGGCTGGAACGAGACAGGCTAATTCTGGAAGAAGTGGCCGGACAAATGTGTCCTGTTTGTGGCAGAAGTTTCACAGATAGATGGAAACTCAATAGACACTACGCCTCAGTGCATCAGAGCGATAAGCCCTATGCGTGTCCGCATTGTTCGTATAGGAGCAAGAGAAAAGATCACCTCAAAGCTCATGTTAAACTGAAGCATAACCACCAAATTGCGGAAACGTCCTCTGGGTTGAAAGGTTAATTCTGAGGGAATTCAGTCTAGGTCCCTGCTGCTGAACAAGAATAATTTCACCTGGCCACCTGTATAGCTCTGTATATTCAACCACTTAGACTAAAACTTATATGGATCTGCCCATGTTCTTTGTGGGTCAATCATTTTAACAGATGAAATACAAGGCTATGTCTCCCTTGTTTCAGATACGCTACTTCCCCGGTGCCCTTCCCGCTATGGACAGTATGGAGAGTAAACCCACATGCATGACATGTGGACGCATCTTCACTAATGCTTGGCAGTTAAGTCGCCACGAGGCCTCTCATAGCAATGAGAAGCCATTCGCCTGTTTATATTGCGGCCACAGATCCAAAAGAAAAGACAATCTTAACGCCCACATGCGAGCCCAGCACAGGGATAAGGATTAATAGGACGCAACTATACACAAATAAAAAAATTGACTTACTGGACGCATCTGAATTAAATTTAAAGTTAGATCTTTCATACACGTTTATAAGGACTGAGTGTTATTGAAATGTAGGGCTTAGCAAGAAAATGATCGATGTTCTGCGAGGTATAAGTGCATAGAATACAGTTCTTGATCTGGTGTAAGCTTCTCGCAGTGCAGTTCTGCACCTGAGGTTTACACGCAATAATAGTATAGGCCTACGTATTATTTTGGAACACAAGAATGGGGGAGGGACCTCATGTTTAAAAACAATGAAAGATTTGCATCTAATCTTTGCAGAACTACTTGGACGATGACCTGGTTAATCCAGAGGAACTTGCTTGTCCAGTATGTGGGAAACGATTTGGAAATCAATGGAGTGTTAGACGCCACGTTGCTGTTCATTCCGAAGAACGCCCTAATGGATGTCCATATTGCCCATGTAGATACAAAAGAAAGGACCATCTTCACAGTCATATTCGGCTAAAGCACGGGGCTGAATCTGACGAGCATTTCTAACTGGTGCCACCTCTTTGTCGATATTTCCTTGATAAACCCTAATATGGGAGGTCTCAGGAGGTGTCAGTTTTCCTGATCCGATTTGTATAAACCCAGATTCAAGTTCGGGGCTAGTTGTTGAAAAGGTAGGAAATACTTAAATTGGGATCGCTTTGTATCGACAAGGAAAGGTTAGGTTAATATTGGGAGGCGTTTGTTAAACTGTTACCGGAAAAGATATACCGTGAATAAATGATCATTTTGTTTTTCATTTTTCCAGTATGTGATTCTTTGAACACATTCAGAAATAAAGACTTTCTAGCTCATGTTCTGAGTTGACTAATCATACTTATTCGGATGCTTTAGACATCCGTATATTGTCTGAATCAAATTCATCATATTCCAAGGACCGTGTCTGGTGGCATGACGCTAGCCTTTTCTTATGGTGTTCCACTTCAAATTTCCACACCATTTTCCTACAGACGAAAGAAAATAACATTTGCTATGGGTTGATATAATTTTTCCATTATGTTTATTATGCGGAGAGACACGCTTGGATGTTATTTATTACGCGTTAGCGTTTAAACTGTGGCTTTGGGAGGACAAATATATCCATAGGACCCTTAGGACCCTTTACCCCACGTTATCTCCACCTTTTCCCGAAATCTGTCCTTCATGTCTCAGTGCTTGCCATAGTGAAAAGTTTCCCCTAGTTTTATATTTGATCCACTATTTTCCATTTGATTTTGGAATCTCCCCTATTTCTGTCTAAATGCGAATGGGTGACATCAAAGGAGTAATTAGATTAATAATCACATTCTACTAAGAAGGTAGGGCTTATCAGATGTAGAGGGCCAGCCCCAAGCCCAGACAGGGCTTATCAGATGTAGAGGGTCAGCCCCAAGCCCAGACTTGTCTAAGCCTATCATTTGGTGAAACCAACCCAGCACGGCAAGGGTGAGTATCTTGGACGGGTCAAGCGACCATGTCATCTGTGTCCTGTGCGACTGGTAGGCGTGAGCATAGAACACTAGATAGACACAGTCACTAGTTCCATTGTCCAATGTAGCGGGGGCCATCTTTGCCTTCCCTATAATACTTTTGTATGTTAGTAGTCTTTACCCAATAGTTTCTTTTTCTTTTAAAAATATGCCCGTTTTTCACAAAAATAAACCGCTCTGTGGAATACCTTTGAATAGTGAATAACAGACGTAAACAAGCTGACAAGCTAGGTTTTTGTCTTGAGTCTTGGCTTGCATGCTTGCATTGCTTGCCCCATTTCCTGATTCCTGCAGGTTTTCAATTTGCAATCCTGTTTCCCTATTTGCCATTGCTACCTGGCTCAGAATCCTTTCCCGAATCCCATAGATCCTTTTAAATCCAGAATCTCGACCTAAATACACCCCAATCCCGGTTCCTGAAAAGGTATTCCCTACCCTGTTAGTAGGCCTACTTTATCAAGGTGTTTCTAGAGTAAAACTAAAAGCCACTATATAGTGTATGGTAATATTTAAAACATTACAGAACAGAATTCGAACATATATTTCTACCAATTTAGAGCGACTGGGATGAAGCTGTCAAAATATACCAAACCAGTGCTGGCTGGTGGGTATTCACACAAGAGAATTTCCCTCTTCTTTCTCTCAGCTTTCTAACTTCTCTACCATATTAAATATAAAACAAATCTTTTTTCTTATTTACACTGCTATGAACAAACTTTAAAAGGGAACCATTTACTTCATGGCACTTGCTTCCTTCGTCAGGTGCGTTCAGACATAACCCTATGTGATCTGGCTCGACTTGCCGGCTATCAATATTAGCAGGAAGCTCGTATTTTTTCTGTCACATATGTCAGCAACAAATGCGATCAGTTCATTCAGTGGTGTATTCTGTAAATTCAACCCCAGCTAAGTATATCATGAACTATTAACTGGCTTCATATCACCATTTATCAGGTATGGATCGGGGTTTAGATTTCAAGGTACAGGATTGTCATAGATACTTCACCATAGTTGGCCGTTTATTGTCCCAAATCTTTAAAACTTCCAATGTTAAGGTATGGAAAAAATCCCCACAGCTATTGTGGGGTTGGTCATATGGAAGTGACCAGATCCCTGAGTGGGTGTCTCTGGTGTGAAGGCAGGATGAGACTTTCCTGTATTTATTTTGATGTATTTACATTTTTATATCAACATTGTTCCAAGTGGTTTCAACAAAAAGTCTCATCAGGCACTAGTTTTATGTAGCTCCTTTTCGAAGAGGAGATGGTATGGATAGGTTCTGTGATATAGTGTTCAGAAAGCAAGATATCATGTCAGTGTAGATTGCTCCTGGGATTAATCCCTACACCACACCACATAATGATGGGTTTGAGCAATTAAATATCACTATATATGAGTATTTTGGCAATAATTATTTGAGCCATGTTTCAAGTTTTATTTCCATGGGGAAAATTGATTTTTTTTTTTTTAGAAAACCGAAATTTTTTGAAAAAGATAGACTCCAACACCCAATTTTTGTAGATATTCATTGATATTCTAACAATGACCATTAAGCAGCTTTAGAATACACGAGGAAGGTATGGAGAATATATTAGGGTAATAAAAACTTCATTTTTATATACCAGAAAACATTTTAAAATCATTCGGGGTAGCTTTTGTCGCGTCAGTGGGACACCCTGCATTTTTAACCATCAAAATAAATGACGTATGAAAAAAAAGTAAAAAAATATCAAATTTAATCAATAAGAAAATATTCTACTCACAGTACCCACTAAACGGGCATGATATTAATGGAACATAAACTTTATGTGAGGAATCTCCTACACAAAAAAAAGAGAGGAATTATTGTGACCTCAAAAGGTCATATTCGAAGGTCAAGGTCAAATGTATTTTAAGGTCCAATTTTTGCGATTTTAAGGTATATTTTCCTCTTCCTGTAAAAAATGAACCAAAGGAGATAATGGTTCCAAATTTTCAGCTCAACTACTACAGCATATAGGCAATATGCTCGCAAAATATCTAACCAAAAAAACAATTTTAGTTTTCGCATGATGTCAAGGCTGTCAGACCTGAAAAGTCGTCAAATTGGTGGAATTGGCCATATCCTTAGACGTGATCCTTATGTGAAATAGAATTTTTGTAAGGATGGGTACGGTGGATCTCCTTGCACCTAATCTGCCAGATTTAGACCTAGCAGGACTATTGTTTGTAGGCAGTGCATTCATTTTCTTTCCTCCAAGTCGTGCTCACGTTCCCCAGAGTAGAAAATCGCAGGGCAATTGACGGATGACGCAGGGCAAATGACGATGCTGATTTCCATCCCATCCTCTTTAACAGGTTCCCTGTGCAGGCAAGCATTAAAATGTCTTGCAACTGGTTTGTCTTCTTGGAGAAAATGTGGCCACCGAAACAGGTGACTATAGTGTTCATTGTCTGGCCCACATATGGAAATCTGCATCCTTTGCATGTTATAGCATATATGATATTGTTGCTTTGGCAAGATATTTTTGTGAGACATTTGAATGTTTCTCTGGTTGTTTTAGAGACTGTCTTGCCACTGCAGTTCATTGTTTTGCAATATCTGCGGGTTCTTTTTGGCATTTGCACGGGTTCAAAGGGTCAGTATCTGATCTTTCATCTTTTGTGTGAGGGGAGGCTCTTACAAAGGACTGACTCAGGTCAGACAAGTTTGAAGTCTTTAAGGCACCTAGTCTGTTTGTTGTCTTCAAGGATTCCCCAGTTTTTCTTAACAGTGACTCTGAGATTTGGATTCTCAGAATTGTGAGTGGTGATTAGATAGAAGGTAGATGGTTTGTTGCTGCTCTGTTGGTGTCACCCCCAGTAGCAGGCTCAGTATCTTTTGTATGTGCTTGTTTCTGGACGAGTGTCTTTTGACCAATCGACTCAACCTTCTCTAGGGCTGAACTCACTAGAGTTTTAGGGTAGAGGCATCAGATGAAATGCAGTATTAGCGCACAAGCATGCATTCTGAAGTCCTCTGTTTTAGTACAGTTTCTCTTCATTTGAAGGAATTAAGAATAAGGTATACTGTGATATGTCTGGGGTGGTATGAGGTGTAGAGGAGATAATTATGACTGTTGGTCGGCTTTGTATAGAGACTAGTCGTGATATCACCATTTTTCCCTAGTCTGACACAGATGTCAAGGAACCTCACTTTATCGGTTGAGTGTTCTACAGTGAGTTTTTTTATTGTTGGAAAGATATTGTTTAGGTGAGAGTGGAACAGTTTCAGTTCTTTCTCTCTGTGCAGCAAGATGATCAGAATGTCATCAATATAACTTTTCCAGAGGGTTGGTTTCAATATGGGTACGAGTTTAGGTTACAGATTCCTTGTAGCTGCCCATGAAGATGTTGGCATATGACGGAGCAACTTTCGTGCCCATCGCTGTGCCACCTATCTGAAGGTAGTGTTTGTCGTTGAATTGGAAATTGTTGAATTTCAATACCATTTACAGTAAGTTACTGATGGATTGAATACTTGGGTTTTCCAAGGGATCTCTGTATTTTAGCAGAGTTCTTGATACTGCTTGGATGCCCTGCATGTTTGGAGTGTTTGTGTGAAGGCTTTGTAAATGTTTTTGACAAGGCATAATTGCTGATGATTGGCCTGGTTGCTCTCCTTGATGTACAAGTTGACAGAATCCAGTCCAGTTAGGCCTGGGAATATTGAGCAATAACAATGTTTTCCAGATAATGTCAATGAAATTATATGGCTCATCAATACCTGGATCAGTTAATTGCTTGTAGTATATAGGCTCAGGTATTTCCTTCTCCAGCTAGAATTAGTGTATATTTACCTTTCTCATCTCAGCAATATTTTCTGCAGTCACCTTTTGTCTCATCAGCCGCACTACTTTTAGTCCAGGGGTCACCATGGCCATGATGCCCATATCATAAAAGGTCCCTTTACCATCAAGGGTACAGATTATAGATTTTCAGGTCAACTTTATCAGCTGCAAATTGTAGTACTCTCTCTGGTGTCAGTCCAGCTATATCAATTGCTATTGCAACTGCTGCCTTTCTATTATAGTTTTGCACCCCGCTTCCATTGATACTGGTGATGGTAATTATATGAACTACCTTTTTCATATATTTCTGGTTATTGGCGGCCATCTTGGATTTTCATAGAATTGTAAAATAAAAATTATGGAGGTTCAACATGTTCAGGCCTCAAGCTAGGATGATTTTTAACCCAAAAGGTTGAGTCCCAATTCATGTAATGTATTTATTTTACAAAAAACTCAAAAAGAAAGATGGCGGCCATCTTGGATTTTTTAAAGTTCAATAATTTTAATCTAGGCTCCTATATGTTTATGCCTCAGGCTGGGATGATTTTTACCCCAAAAAGTTGAGTCCCAATTGAAGTAATATAATTATTCTTTAATTTTGGGTGATTTTCTTATATTTTCTAACTTTTTTTCTTTGGTGCACTAGTAAAGGGTCGTCCCCGTTTTTCATGATTCTAGATTTTTAGTATGTTAAAGAGAAAGGCCTGTAGATTCTAAAAAACCAAGATTCGAATCTATTGCAATTTGTTGCAGGTTGACCCCTTTGTTTGCACTAAATTGACTGGACTATTAAGATATTATATCTTGCTACTACGCGCCTCCGTCTGTTCATCACTCGCTAGCTCTACCATCAACCAACGATAATCATTCATATTATCCAACGACGATATTTATTCATAATTATATTGCATTCATATAATCAAATGCTGCAGAACCCTAGAAATCCGAGACATGCATCAGGGCACATATTCTTAAGACGCACTGTATCTAGCGCCGGATCGGTGAAATAATGCATGCAGACGATAAAATGGTGGCTGGTCTTGGAATGTGTGGTGGGAAATTGATATGCTGGGTGTACCTCATTCGACACGAGCATTGACATTGCAGTACATAATCTTTCATTCATTCAGTTGACCGTATAAATCTGAACAAAATTATCACACTACATGTAGTTCAAAATTTCTGTAATGCTCTTCATGGTTACACTTTCAGATATCAGGCGATCCTAGTGCTCACCACTTAGAACGATTTGCCTCAGCCCTGCATTTGCGAAAGCACTTAATCCATCGAGGAAATGACCCAAATGACCTCCCGAGCCCACTTAGATCGCCTGGCCAAAAAGGACTGAGCACCAGACGTGATAGATATATGTGTCCCTACTGCAGCATCGGTCGTCCAACACCCGCCGAACTCAAACGCCACGTTCGGTCTCATACGGGCGAAAAGCCTTACAAATGTCACCTGTGCAATATAGCCTGTAGTCAAAAAGGAAACCTTAAAGCTCATCTCTTGAATGTACACAAAGTCAGTGGTCCTGATCTCGTGAATATTGATCTGAAGTCACAAGATGCCGATTAGTGGGGTCGACTTTGAACCACTCTCTCAGGTAGAGATGTTCATGCCCTTCTTTCTTTCATGAAAAGCTGCATGGTTTTTTCCCCTTGTTTGAGATTCTACCTCAAAAATGAAGAAAGACAAATAGCCCTGGAGTCTGAAGGTCCTATACTTGCATGATGAACATCATCCCTTATATTAAAGCGGCCTCCGGCATCTTCTAATAGAAATGAAGAGGCCGGCAGGAGAGGAGAGAAAGGAGAGGAGTGATCATCCCAACGAACACTTGCATCGAAGGTTTATGACTAGCATGGACCCGTTAATTCTTTTGAGAGTTTCATCTTCCTGGATAACCCACTCTGGCTAAGCTATTGACTAATCATTTTGTATGGAAATGAATGGAAAGATGTAATTTGTATCATTATTTTAAATGAATATTTCAGGTGGTATCAGAAGCCAGTGAGCGGCATTACATCGTCGTGACACCTGAAGAAGATCGTGGTGTATTCTTGAACCACCAGCATGCTTCTAACGGCTACCTTCTGACAGCACCAACCAAGCACAACGCCGAAGGCAAATGGAGCTCGAAACGTGGACCAAAAGAAACAAAGATGGTTATATTAGAATCAGGAGAAAAGCGTTACCCATGTCCTGACTGTGGGAAGATGTTCGCACAAATTAGCAATATCAAACGCCATCAAGTTTCCCATACTGGAGAGCGTCCATTCCCTTGTCCACTCTGCGGACTCTCCTTCCGGAGGAAGGCTCATATGCAGAGCCACTTAGTTAGTGTTCATCATCAAACTTGATAGGTTCTTAATCTCTTCTCCACCGAATACTGAAATTATTAGCTCAATACTGCCTTAATCCTTTGAAGTTCTGAACTACGCATTGGACACTATTCTGGTAGCTAATTTTAATTGTGATGTGGTATATTTGTATCTGAAAGGATACATTTCAATGCGAGGTTTCACTCCGGTTAATAGAAACCATGTAGTGAGAACGAACATATATCCTACCAGAAGTACATGTAGTAAGTTTAACCTAGGATCTACAATCTGGCTAGAGAGTGTTTGGTGAACAGTGTCAAGATGTGAAATAGTCCATAAATGGGAAGGGATAATGTATGATTGAGGCAAATCATGTATTCCACCCATTGCAACGTTAGACGAATACAAGAAAGTATTGCATCAATAGTAACTTGTATTGTGATGGTTCAAACAAAGTCAATTTATCACTACCTCACTAAAATGCAAATTTGAGATTAACCTGGACCTTGTTTTATAAACTGATACTGGACGCTGTTTCATAAACACTGGCTCAAGAAAAGAAGTGAAATGTAGATTTTTAGAATTTAAGATGCACTTGGGGTGCATCTATTATATGCCCGCTCTTATTCCGGGGGTTTTGGCAAGACTCCGATCCCGATTCCGCTCCTCCCCTTTCTGTACGCATTCTTGATTTCAGACAACAAAAAGGGCACCAAGAGGCAATTGGAAAGAAACATACATGCAGGGTTGTCGATACTTCACACGTCCCAGTCATGAGTCATAATGAACACAGGAGAGAAGCCCTTCAAGTGTCACCTTTGCGACTATTCCTCGATCTGGAATTATTCTCTAACTCTGCACCTTCGTAAGCATGGAACCAAAGGATAAATTGGGCAGGAACCCCATAATTTGATTGAACTGCAGTTTATTTTATGGTTATAAAGGAGGCTGGCGGTATACGTCATGACATGCAATACAAGAGCCTGCGACTGAGGCCCACATTCAGAAAAACTAGGCACTCCGAGTCTAATTTCAGAAGAACAAAGAGATATGAAGCCACAGGTCATTAGGGGTCTGGAAGAAATGACATATTTTCAGATCATGAGCATAGAGGGCAACTCTAAAGACAAATTTCAGAACTATTTACATTTTTCGTGTCAGAAAGCGACTGTCACTGAATATGTTGTTACGCTAGAAGTACTATGATTCAATCTTCAACCAGTCTGTTAAACAGTTATCATGCATTTGCTCGATTTTTATATGCTTTTATATTTGAGTATAGTTTCACCAACAATAGTCTAAAAGGAGAAGATGAAAGCTCTTGTTTTGATTGTTCTGTCATATACAATCCAGGGTCAGGGCACTAACCGTAACGAGATAACTGTTTAAGAGTTTTTGTTAATAAACATAGCTGAAAGGCAATTTGGGCTGGAGTTTATTGATTCTATTGTCGTATCTCGATCGTTGTATCATCCTTTGAATTATGATTCAAAATCCCTTACATTTGAAGGAACGCGTTAATAGGAAGCCTCTGTATGAAAATGGTATTGGGTAATTGAGGAAATTAAGCTGGCTATACGGGTCAACCAGATATTAGGGCAGACATTATTTATCAGAATGCCATTGATTTGATTCCAAACTTGGGAAGCCATTATATACAGGACATAACGTTTTCGATATATTATATCTGATAGAATTCACCTACCCCACCTCAACCCTTTTTTCTGGGATCACCTCGAGGCTGATCCCAGATATATTATGAGTACAGACCCCAAACGTCGACACACTCTTTTCCCCGTCTCCCCTAGATGCTGCCGGAGCGACAGGGCCATACGGTCCCGACGCCACGTCGACCCAGTTGCCGGTCTTTTGAGGTCATCGTATAGGCCTACAGGATTCGCATTTGACCATGATAGCACATACCGAGGTCAGACTGCGCCACACGCGTCGTATTTGTCTGCCTCACGTTTATATAAAGCTTGTCTAAATGTATATACGAGTCTGTTTTAGTCAAATGACAATTATGGTGTCTGTACTTGAACACAGATATGTTGGAAATAAAAATTGGAAAGTTAAACTGTTATAGTTGATGAAGTATACAATCCTTATATACCCACTGTGAAATATTTAGATTTGATAAATTATATATTTAAAGCATGTTTAGAGATGATATGAAATGTAAAATGTGTAAAAGTTGGTCGTTAGACGTCAGCGCCACCCTCAGGAAACAGGAATTTTAGTAAATGCTTCAAGGCCAAACCAAACCGGTCCAGCTCATGCTGATGTCAGCTTTGACAGCTGAGATATTCACCGATTTTTGGCAGATCCGGTGGGCGGGGTTTACTTGTCTTTACTAGTCATGTAATTAGTTTTATTAGTTTATTTTACTCTGGACAGTCCACTGCCCGCTTTACTGACTTCGGACCACCAATTTAAGGTTAGGTTGAGGGTTAGTTTTAGTATTGATTTCTGTTAAGTAACATTTGACAGCACGTATCCCTGCCGTGGGTTCTGCTCCTTGCTTCCAGAAGACCCCACCGGTAATTTATACCTGAGTAATTCTCCCAATAGGCCATCATTTGGTTTTCCAGCCTAGGGTATCTACAACTTGTATTTATGATGATCACACATGATCATAACCATTTTATTCGAATTCCTTGGCCAAAATTTAGGTCGCTCTAATTTTTTTCTAAAAAAACATTATCATGTAATTCATCACAACGCAATTGTCTCTTGTGCTGACACCAGACGGTGTGGCCGGTCGGAAAAGGATGCCAGGGTCGACATAACATTGCCATAGCGTATGCATACCGAGTATGAATACCATCGGTAAACATTATAAATGAACACCATCTTATTCAAAGCAGCTTAATCATCGAGAAAAACGTTCACATTAAGTTACTAGGTAGACAAAGTGATTCCTAAGATGGAATTTTTATAAATCAAGCCCCTTGGATCCCTATCCCATAGAGATTGGCCTGGCCGCGGTGCTATTGTGTCGACTAAAATGGCAAAAGTACAGAAGAAAACCGTTGATACGCCTTATACTAGGTGGCGCCCTCGACATTTTAGCACGACCAAATTTCGACCTTCCTAGTAATCCTTTAGGCCTACTTGAATTCAGTGAAAAATATTAATATGATTAAATACAAATGGTTTTATATTAAGGTAAGCTTTTGTAGTCATGTCGCCGTTACGCCATAATTATTAAAAATAAAGAGACCCTCCTATTCAAACACAGTGATTTATTGTAATAAAATGGATATATTTACAAAATCAAGTCAAACTTCTGGTTAGAACTAGGCCCTCGTTTGCAGGCCAACATCTATTCTCTAGGTTTGATTTTCATTTAATTTTGCTAGACAAATTATTGAGTAATATACCGTTATCTCATTCTTACACTAAATCATTTGATTAATTGAGTTTTAATGAGGCCGAAATAAGGCAAAATAACAGGGAAAATATAGGTATCTGAATCATAGGTTTAGGAATCAAAATATTTGCCCCAGCCTTCCCAAATTTCACCTGCATTACGTTGATATTCCCTGCTATATGTACACCAAAGATTGTAGAGATTCACCGAATTTTATTTTTTCTAAAAAAAATGGTCTCCTGAAATCAAATGTTGCCTGCTTGGGAGAATTACTCACCCACATTATTCGGCATTACTATACACCATAAAAGTAATATATCACCTATAATTATCGATCCAAGAATTATCCTTCTCACGGGAAGATGACACTTGTTATACATAATTAATTATAAAAACATAGGAAATGAAATGGGAGAAAGGGTCTGCATGGGGAACAGCGCAAATTATCTACATGACGTGGATAATATGGCAATGCTGTCAACGGTCAGTCTGACCATGGCTGAAATATAAATTATTTTTAATATTGCTCAGATTTCCACCAGGATTGGGATTCCCACCAGCCTAAATAGGATTGTGTCATGTGTCCCCAAAACATTTACTCTTGGAGAGCCGACACATGCACGCATATGAGAGACTATTTTTCAATTTTGTGCACAATTTGTGTCAGTTCTCAATTTCGACCAAGAGTGAAGAACCACCAAAGTAAAGTGCATGTTAGAGAACTATATCTTCAGTCGATTCCATTCAGAAGTAAGAGAAGTGGGAAAAACACATTTGAAAATATGACATTTTGTGAACTGGTATTATTGGGTCGGTTTTTAATCTGTTACTAGTTACTAGATTAAATGCAGGGATGCTAAATGTCAGACTTTCAGCTGATTTCCGATTTTATCAATTTCCAAGAAAATCAATACATTCACTATCATTTATCAACTAAATCTTTAGTCTGGTTTTGCAGTCCTTCCTATTCTTCCCTCCTCCGCAGTTTTGCAGTCTGTTTTATTCCTCCCCTCCTCTGCCCAGTGTCAGATCTCAGTCAGACGTACACAGTTCACACTGTCAGATCTTTCTCAGGTGATTTTCCGGCGGCGGAAAGTCACAAAACCGGGCAGAATATTTACTGGCTGCTCATTGGTCAAAAATCGGCGCCAGAAGTGTTCTGATTGGCTGCTCACTGTTAGGTGTTCTGCCCTAGTGGCGCCCTCTTACCAATAAAAAGTCAACTATGAGATCTAGCAGACAACCATACCGATTCCAATCTTCTCTATCAACATTCACTGTGTCCTGGTTTCAAGCATTTGTACACAATTGTTTATATCTTTGACTTGGCTGTGAGATTGAATTAAAATCGTCATGGAATATAGTTCAGACTTTCTCCTGCAACCCAACTAGCATCCCTGTAAATGGTTATATGGGCCGATCCTTCTATATTGACTAATTTTCAGAGGTTCAAAGACCTGTCACCACGAACCTAAAAAATAAGGAATTGGTTAGGGTTAGGGATCTGGTTTTTTCACACTCGGCCTCGTCAGGGAAGGAATGTTTTATCTGTGTCGTGACGATGGCCGAATTTTGAATTTTTGATTTTGTATACTATTTTGGCTAGGTTTTTTTAGGAAAGTATTGCTGAATTCGGCCTAAATCCCTCTGTATTCGAGATTTCCCTGTACGGGCCATTATCACAACAGGTTTTAACGAGTCAGGTGCACGATGCCAGCAGGAATTAAAGACTGGTGGAACCCCTCCACAGGAGAGTTTTCTCACCTCCAACTTAATGAGGTTGGCTAGGCCTAACCGCAAAATGTCATTCAAACACTTCAAACGTCATTAAAATCCCATTAGGACAGAAACATTTTTTTTTGTCATTTTTTTTCATCTGCCTTGTCTAGGGTCTTGCTCCTAACCGCAAAATGCCATTGACTTTTTTCGACTGACTTTATTTTACTTTTCGACTGACTGTTTCGACTTTTCGATTGACTGTTTCAACTTTTCAACTGACTGTTTCGACTTTTCAACTGACTGTTTCGACTTTTCAACTGACTGTTTCGACTTTTCAACTGACTGTTTCGACTTTTCAACTGACTGTTTCGACTTTTCAACTGACTATTTCGACTTTCCGATTGACTTTTCTGATAGTGATAGTGATAGCCAGAATCAATCGTCATAAACTCCTCCTCCTCAACAGCCACATTAGATCAGAGACCATATGTCAAGAGACAACACCATACCAATGATGGCCTGGGAGTTAATTTTCCCCCTCTCTGATTTCTACAAGTGACCACTCCCACCGTCTGTTCTCGCCGCCAGGGGGATTTCTACAAGTTACCACTCCCACCCTCTGTTCTCGCCTCATCGTCAGGGGGCTCTTCCCTTTCCTTTCCTCCATAATGACTCTCCTTTCATGATTCTCTCTCTCTGTGACGCACGAAGTGCGCATGCACATGGTGCCCTAGTTTTGGTTTACCACCCGCCTCCACAATAGTCTGTCCAGTGCAATGTGTTTTGCGGATTCTGTTGTAATGTTCTTGGTGCTGAGGTCTTTCTCTAGCACAGACAGCCAGGTGGCTGTCTGTCCGCCTTTTCTCTTTTTTACTTTTCTAAGTGCCTCCTCTAGGGCAATCTTAGCTGGTGCTTTGTCCGGTAGTCTTATTACATGACCGTACCACCTTATTCTTCTCTTCTTTATTACGTTACTCCATTTTTCTTGCTTGGTCTTATTATATAGGTCTTCGCTAGATATTTTCTTTGGCCATCTGATGTTAATGGCCTTTCGGAGCAGTCTTCGTTGGAATGAGTCGATCTTATTTTCTGTCTTCTTGGTTGATGTCCATAGCTCGGCATTATAGAGGAAGATGCTTTCCGAGCAGGCCTTGAAGACCCTCATTTTCGTTTGTATATTTAACTTGTTGTTCTGAAATATATAGTCATGTTTTCTCATTGCGTTTTGCGTCAGTTGTTTTCTTCTTTTTACATCCTCTCCGGTGTCTAGGAGGCTTCCCAGGATCTTGCATTTTTTCCAGTCTTCTGGTCCTTCTTTCGTCACTATATATTCTTCCGTCTTTGCTTCGTTTATTTTTAATCCCCTTCCTTTTAGCTTTGGTATGACATCTTTCTTTTCTGTTTCGATCTTATATTTGTTGTTGCATGCTGCCCACCCTATGTCATCGGCATATTTTGGCCTTATTATAGTGCCATACTCTGGTGTTATGCTGTAGGTGTGATCCCTTAGCTGTGGGGGCAGATTTTCTTCTCCAGCTTTGCTTTCGGGTCCACCTGAGTAGTTGTGCTCCTCTTGTTGGTTTTGATGTTGTAGGGCTTTTGCTAAGTATAGGGTAAAGAGGATTGGGCTGAGGCAGTCTCCCTGTGGGACCCCCATCTTTGTTGTGAAAGGATCTGATGTTTCTGTCCCCACCCTTACTCTCAGTCTGATGTCTTCTACTAAGATTTTTATGAGATGTAGTTCGGCCGGATCTAGGATGGTCTTTAGATCTTCTATTAGGGTGTGTCTTCTTACGGTATTGAACGCTTTACTCATGTCCATCAATGTTATATATAGGGTATAGTCCTTAGATGTTATGGCCTTTTCCGCTAAGATTTTATATGCGAAGGTGTGTTCGGTGGTACTTCTGCCTGCTCTGTATGCTGCTTGTTTGACGGGTATGTTTTCATCAATCTTTTCTCCTATTCTTCTTATCAGGCATATAGCCAATACTTTTCGTAGCATCGAGAGAAGTATGATGGGTCTTAGGTTTGCTAGTGGTCCTTTTGGTTTTCCCGGTTTCTGTAATGGTGTTAAAATGCCTTCCTTTATTTCGGTAGGGAATTCTCCGGTACATGCAATGTCATTTAGTATTTTTGCGATCTCTTGCGATGTTTCTTCTCCTCCATTTTTTAGTTGTTCTGCTCTTATCTCATCTCCTCCTGGGCTTTTGTTATTTTTAAGTGACTTTATTGCTTTTGCGACTTCATCAGGTGTGAAGGGTGGTGTTATTTCTTTTGGTGGTACTTTCCTGATATCTTCAAGATTTTTGTCGCTGAAGGTGGTTTCAAAGTGCTTTGCAATTAGGGCTGCTTGTTCTTTGGAGTCTGATGTTAGACCCTCTTGGCCTTGTATTAGCAGGGGTTGTTTTTTCTCGTTATTTGCTATTATTTTCACTGCTTTAAACATTCTGCATGATTCGCACCTCTCATTAACTCCTACTGCATCTCATTTATAAATGGTGGTCAGCTGTTACCTGGCCTCCCCCTCCCCCTCCCCCTCCTCCTCATCTACGCTCTGTTGTAGCGGCCTCTGATTTATATCTCTCCTCCTCCTCCTCCTCCTCCTCCTCCTCCTCCTCCTCCTCCTCCTCCAGCTGATGGGGCAAGATCAAATGGTTTATGGCCCTGGTGGTGACCCTTTTATCCGAGGTATAAGTTGGCCGTTTGACCCTTCTTAAAGGACCTTCAGAATTGAGCATTTTCTCTCCTGAAATAATTCATTAATCCAAACGATTAAACAATTAAAAACTGACCCAATGTCGCCTGTCTCTCCAACAGAGGGAAGGTACAACTCGGTGCAGTGATAGCATCGGGAGTTTAGAGAAATTCCTTTTAGCAGAGGGGACTCACCGTACACCACTAGCGGGAGCAGGGGCAGACGGCCCGGCAGATGGTTGTGAGTCTGAGTGGTAGCAGCTGCCCAGTGCCTGCCTCTCAACTTGTTTAGCTAGTTCTATAGACCGATTCGGATAGAGTCGCCATCGGTAGAATTAGGAACTAACTTGTTAGGATAGAAAGCTCCCCGACCTATGGTTATACATGGCAGAAGTCAACTTTTCAAGACGTCCTAAGGTCAATTTCCCTCATAGAAATGTATCAGGATTTCTGTGAGTTAATGGCCAAGTATTCTTTTTCCATACTGTTAAAATACATTAGCATGTCACATCGACAAGAAGTTGAAATATTTGATTAAATTCTATGTAACAAACAGTGGATGAAGCATGCAGTGGGACAGCCAGCGAATTCAGTTACACCACTTGGACATGGGGAGATTTGCACGGACAGGTCATTCCCACTAAGCTGGGGGTATGCCAAGCAAATATCCCAATAGTTTTGCATTTCTAACACGGGGTATATAAGAGAAAAATACTGAACTCACTCATGAACTCACTAGATAAATCCAGGAAACCCTCAATCTGTTGCATTTTATGCAACAAATAGAAGCTCTGCCTCTGTCTCTGCCTCTGCCTCTGCCTCTCTAGAAACATATAACTCACCCCTAGTTATAGGGACTGGGCAATCCCCCTCTAAACCACACTTGCCCCCTCGCTCTAATTACTATTGGTACAGACCCCGGGCCTCAAGCCTGTTTTTTTCCGTCTCCGCTAAATGCTGGTCGGCGCACACGCCAACAGCGCCCTAATGAGACATTGACCCAGTTACCGGGGTATTGAGGTCAAATCGTAATTTGACCCACTTTTCCTGATGCAGATACCATGCCCACACCTAGTTCACGTGCTGCATTGACCCAGATCCTACCCCGATCACGTGATTACCCTGACCCAGATCCTACCCTGCCCACACCTGGTCACATGATTATCCTGACCCAGATCCGACCCAGATCCCAACACGCATGCGCAAACCGATTCCACTCGCCTTGGCCGGCCAGATCATTGAAATAAACTCTGAATTATGAAAGTTTTGAAGACTTTTGAAAATAATCATTGATCGGATAGCTTTAATACATGTTATACTTAGGGTTTTAGATAATTATTTCCTTTCGATAATGCGATTTTAAGCGTTTTTTAATGGATTCTCCGTGG
Organism: Sthenelais limicola; assembly: GCA_942159475.1. Taxonomy (NCBI): domain Eukaryota; kingdom Metazoa; phylum Annelida; class Polychaeta; order Phyllodocida; family Sigalionidae; genus Sthenelais; species Sthenelais limicola. Next base: position 104,269,775 of record OW804096.1, on the reverse strand, counting down.
TGATGTCTGTATATTCCCGAACCATCTTCCCTCGCCATTGCCGTTGCTGGCTCCCACTTGTGTCAACATTTGAATCGTTTTTTAGAACAAATCAATGACTTTACACAATAATCCTTGCATATGAGGTTGAAAACAAGGTTAGATTAAACGTTCAGGCATTTATATTCAGTCGCTGGTTAATCATTACAGCTTCGGTAGTGTCCAAGAGCATAGGGGCTCTATTGATCTGAGCTACGGTGGACATAAGTGTCCGGGCAGTTAAAGGCCAGCCACGGTGTGTACAGCGATAAGGCCGGCCAACACAACCGCCTTATCGTAGGTAGTCACGCGCATGCGCCAAAGTCAAAATGGCCAGGGCCCGCTCGAAGCGTGTGCGATCTGTGGAATCGTGAAAGATATACTGGTTTGATTATACAAATAAAGAGGTTGGTCAGATTTCTTTCGATATGCTTTGTTTCGTTCGATTTCCAAGCCTATGTCAGTCGTATTTGCCTCGAGAACGTCTCCACGTCTGCCCAGGCTTAGCGAAAACATGGCGGCCATGGTAGTTGATACGGTACCTACCAGCCAAGAAAATTAAACTGCTTTCTGAACGCTTCGAATGACTTTACACAATAATCATTGCATATGAGGTTGAAAACAAGGTTAGATTAAACGTTCAGGCATTTATATTCAGTCGCTGGTTAATAATTACAGCTTCAGTAGTGTCCACGAGCATAGGGGCTCTAATGATCTGAGCTACGGTGGACATAAGGTTCATCGCATGAGCAGCAAGGCCCGCCAACACAACCGCCTTACCGTAGGTAGTGACGCGCATGCGCATCAGCCAAGTAAAAAACAAAATGGCGGCAGAAAGCATGGCTTCCCATCTCGGAGGTGGTGAAATCGTGATATTTCCACCAAAAGTAATATCGCCACACTTTAATATGTTCATAAACTATAGTTTGGGATAGTTTCTGAAGTTGACATGGCCCATTTACACAGATTATATGGATATTATTGTGTCAGCGCCCATCGGAAACATGGCGGCCGCACCTGGTTCGAAGCATGTGCGATCGGCAGTGAATTCGTAAAAAGATATACTAATAAAAAGGTTGGTTAGATTTAATTTGATATGCTTCATTTCATTCGATTTCCAAGCCTATGTCAGTTCTGTTTGCCTCAAGAACGTCTGTACATATAATTATTACACATTCTTAAGCTGGTCGAACTGACAGCAACAGGCTTGTCTGTGTGCGTGCTTCAAGTCAACTACATAATTCTGACAGGAACATCAACATGTTAATAAACGAACAAATATGGTTGGAATCGTGAGAAATCTGCTAATATATAGCCTAGTATCACTCAATATAAACTCTTATGAGCCACGTTGAATGATGTCATGTTGATTTGACTATACATGAATCTGTGATATTGTGTAATTATTGCAAGGTTTGATTGACATAGGCCTAAGCTGTAAATTTAATCAAATGAACCAACTAAATGAATACTTTACCTTACTTACGAATACTTTACCCTACTTATCCTGTGTAAATTTAATCAAATGAACCAACTAAATGTATACTTTACCCTACTTATCCTGAATAATTTACCCTAATTATCCTATGTAAATTTAATCAAATGAACCAACTAAACGAATAATTTACCCTATATAATTCAACTTCGAATAATATTTAACACTTTAATAATTTATATCCACATTATTTGAGAATACTATACACAATAAAAATTGAAATATTACCTATGATTGCGATTGCGATCCCAGAACTATCTTTCATAAGAAGATTATTACTTGTTATCCTAACGTTTGCTTCTCCCGGTCAAGTGAAGCGCACAGTGCATGCTCGCCGAAACGGTGTATTAAGTTGTGAAGCTAACATTCATTTTGAATATATGTAATCATATGTCTATATGCATGATCCTTCAGTTGAAAGCATTTAGTGAAGCCATATTTTTATCTCAGAAACTTTTCCGTCAATTTTGAATACCCCAACTTGCATTCTCTGTTGATATGCTTCGTGGAGCTTTGGCTCTCTGCGCGAAGCATGTAAACAGATCCCCGCGATCGGTAATCCACCCGTGATTCTGGTACTATTATTATAGACATACATAATAAAAACCCCATCATTAAATAGAGCATTAAATTCTCTATTGAATGATATAAGTTTTAATAATGTAGGCTCAAGAAATGGCCGCGATATGAACGTTTTAATTCAACAATTTCAGTAGCACACAGTAGGCTCTGTTCAGGCCTACTAACGGGGCTGTCACTGGGGCTGTCAGCGGGGCTCTCTGAGACTTCTTTAATATTTTTTCTGTGATATCTGATAACATATAGTCAAATTTTATGCATATATAATAAATATAGAATGGAACTCGCCAGCAATAATCGAAAATTTATTGGACTTGATTCATCCACATAAGCACGATGCCGTAATAAAAATAATTTAGACCCCCGTTACGGCGACAGGGGGCTTCAAAATAATCAACTTTACCATCAAAAAATCAATTGGAAAGTTGAAAATAATGATTTTATAACCATTCCAACATATTATTTCAGAGTAACCATTGATCCTCTGGCCAATTATGCACATAAAACCCATTATATCTAGAATATGTATGAGTTTTTCCCAAAAAATACTGGCTGCATTTTTTAAACAGATGATTCCTATGATTAGGAAAATCTTCGTTCTTTATGTGTGGTTCTGGCAATTCTGGCAGGAAAATAAGCATTTTCTTGGCCTCATGATTTAAAAAACTTACCATACTTCCCCCTAGGCGATTTTTCTCCACTGGGTCCGAAACTACCAACAAAAACAATCTCAGATAAATATCTTAGCATCTGGAGGAGCTGTTGTTTTTCAACCCAAATGGTGCACTTTTGGTGGAATTGCTCATATGTATATATTCATGGATGTATCATGATTCTGTATCTAAGGGAAGCTTTAATAGGAAGTGTCTCTGTCAGCTGGCGCCATATACTTGGTTACCAATTGCGAAGTAAATGTTTCATTTAATATTCCCAACCAATCCCATATGACGACTTGCCTCTAGAAACATTACAAAGACACTGTACTGGGTCGATATTAGTAGGATCATGACGCCGTATTTAAGGGAAGCTTCAATAGGAAGTGTCTCTGTCCAATATGTGCTTTTCATACTAACTCCATAGGAGTTAGTATTGAAATGTGTTAAACCTTTCCTTGTACTCTCAAGGGTTATATCTTACCTATTAAGAGAACATAAATGACAAGTATTCCAAATAGGACCAAATTTCTATTCAGTATAGTTTCCCCTCATAATCGCAAAAGTAATCGTCAGTTCAATAGTCGAAAGTTTCAACATGAAAGTAAGTCCTTACAGTTGTTTATTCTCTTGAGGAATATAAGTAGGTCTCCCTACGCGTTTCGCCCCAAGCTGGCTTTCTCCAGGGATTTTCATTCTTCGCTTTCCTTCCAGCAACCCATCTAATCGCTGTCTAGATTTTGATTTAATGATTTGATTTAAAAATATGTTCTGACCGAAGAGGGACAAATGAATTCCATTACCGCATATAATTAAACGAGAATCTGAGATACCTTCCTTGATGGGGAAGACTTGGATTACACAAAAAACCTCACCAACGCGCACTGCAATAGAACACAATTTAATGATGATGCCCATATCCTTATTTGCTCCTTGTATATCTCTATCCTAGAATAGTTATATGATACGATGAAGGCTGTGATGGTTATGTAATATATATTTTTGATAAACTTTCTTTTTTAAATCTCCGATTATGATAACAAATTACACAATATGAAGATCTGTACCGGTGTGACGTCCTGTCAGCATGGATCAGTATGGGAATCATTCAAATACCAAGTCGATTTCACATGACGTCACCCAGGCGGCTGGGGAATCCTACTGGCCGCCATGTCCCGGGTCAGCGCTACCATTGCCGTCTACGGCGCGGTTATCAAAACAAAGTTGATAAACCTCACAAGAGTATATACTTGGGTAATACTACACTAAAGGCAGATTATCTAACCTATGAGGAAGGTATTGTTCAGGCAGATTAAAACTGGTAAAGGTTAAAACAGCCAGAAAACAGTATTTTCAAGTATCGCAGCATACATAGCCATCTAACGAGACCCCAGACATGGCGATGGCCGTAAAGCTCCGTGACGTCAGTGAAATCTATGTGTAGGATTTGGCTATTCATTGATTTATTATACGCGCATTCTATATGAGACGTGCTATAAGTGGGGTGCTATAAAAATATTCATATAGGACGTGTCCTATATGAAATGTAGTTGTCTAAAAATAGCTCTGTTGTTATGCTTCGCGGAGCTTTGGCTCTCTGCGGAGCATGTAAACAAATGCCCGTGATCGGTAATCCATCCGTGATTCTGGTACTATGATTATAGAAATACATAATACAACCTACATGATTAAATAGAGCAATAAATTCTCTTTTGAATGATATAAATTGTATTAATATAGCTCAAGGAATGGCCATGATACGGACGTTTTAATTCATCTATATACAGACGGGGCTGTCAGTGTCAGTGGGGCTGGCAGCGGGGCTCTCTGAGACTTCTTTAGTATTTTTTCAGTGATATCTGATGATATATGATCAAATTTTATGCACATATAATAAATATAGAATGGAACTCGCCAGCAATAATCGAAAATTTATAGGACTTAATTCGTCCACATAAGCACTCTGCCTACGGCATCGTGCTTATGTGGACGAATCTCGTCCTATAAATTTTCGATTATTGCCGGCTCGTCCCATTCTCTCTCTATATATATACACGTTTGAGGAAAGTTGTCCACCTCCGTTGCGCTTCACTTGGTCGGCTAACCACTAATAATTCATTAGAGAGTGTCAGTTTGCAGGGTGTGAATATACATACCCTCTCTTACATTGAAATTCCACTCACTAAGAATGATAAATTCCACATTGCAATTAAAACGGAAGTTTGCATAAATTCGAAGGAAATAGCCCCCCGATCCTCCATTTCCCTGTGGTCGGGTGACCAGTAATGAGTCATGCTGGATGAGACTATAAATAACACTATCTCAGATCCATTGAGATTCCTCTCACTAAGAATGATATAGTTGAGAATCATTTTGCTACGGCAATTAGAACAGAAGTTAACCTAAATTTCGAAGAAATAGCCTCCTCCTCCTCGTCTGAGTTCGTTATGCCGAGAGGTTCAGAGAGCTCCCCTTCTCCCTTTATTATAGTTTATATGTTGTCCTCTTCGCTCCTCCATCTCTCCCTCTCTCTACTGGGCCCGCCCCCTCTTCCTTCCCTTCCCCCCCCCCCCCCACCTCCTCCTCCTCCTTCCAAGTAATCAATCCGTCCCTCTCTCTCCTATAGGCCCTACCCGCTCCTTCCTCTCCCCCTCTCCTTAGCATCCTCTTCCTCCTAAAGCATACATTATTTCATACATTATCCTCCGTTCATGAGGCTTATATTCACTATACAATTCCCATAAACTTATTTATGTTCAGTCTGTTGATGGCCATACACGACCGGGAAAGGTATATATTACTACATAACGTTATTAACCTGATTCAGTGTTGCAAAGATCATTTATAGTTTGAGGGTTCAGCTAATGGGCATCCCCCTGATGTCATTAATGGATCCTGGGCATGTGACGGTGGCTGGTATCGCACGATATTATTCTGATGATTTGAACAGCATGAACGAAATGTGTGCTAGTCCTACTCAGAAGGAAATCCCAAGTAACCGTTGATATTCTGCTGTTTCAGACATTGAGCCAATGGCTATATTCGGATTCCGCTCGAGACAAGATTCAAGGGATCAGAAATGCTAAAAAGCATCCATGTTTCGTGTGTGGAAGGACTTTCGGTGACCGAGCAAATTTATCCAGGCATTCTATCACTCACACCGGCGAGCAACCCTTTTCCTGTCCTAATTGCCATAGAAGATTCAATAGGAAGGGTAACATGCTCGCTCATATGAAGAAATGCAAATGACCGCTCGTCACATGGATATCCTAATCAAAGTCCCTCAACGGAGCGTTTTTAAAAGTCTGCATTATTTTTTATGATTTGAACTTGGGATGATATGACAATGACTTGATGAGTTGGATTTCATATTACAACTAGAGTGTTTATGAATACTGTTGCTCATCCTTGAGTGTTTTGTGTGGTCTGTGTTCAGCTATTATAAAAAGGTTGCTGAAGCCATTATTTAAAAATCATCACGGATCATCTACCTAGATCTAAAAGAAAGTTCCATCACTTACGTTACTAGCCATTAACCCTTATTATTGCAGCATAAAGGAAGCCTTGTTTAATTTATTGGTTAATGGCGACACATGTGACTAGCCCACATAGGGCCCGTCTTGTCCATCATGTATACATGAGATTGAATGAAACGCCTACCATCGAACACCACCTGCGTCTTATTCCATCCATGTCTTATACCATTGCAGGCTGTGTACTTGGAGCAGCTCTCTCGGCCACGAAAGACAACATGTAACTGGCGATCTGGGAGCGTTCAAGGGACCAAACCCACATGCACGTTTTGTGGGAAGCAATTCTGCGACAAAACCAACCTTGAGAGACATATTAGAGTGCACACCGGCGAGAAGCCTTTTTCCTGTCCTTCCTGTGATCGCAGATTCAATCTCAAGGGCAATATGCAATCACATCATACAAAATGTCGTGTAAAACAGCAAAGCAGAGAGTCCACCCCATCAAAATCCGATATAGCATATATGTCACTCCGCTATTGAGCTATTGTCAATTTGTAACAAACCTCAGTATAAATATATTCTGTGTCACGCATCACCGAGGCCCTCTCAACTTGATTGGACAGAAACTCCCCATTTGTTTCGTATGACGAATACAATCGACCGTCGTGAGTTCTGCTGTCAATCACAGTTCTTATGAACATATCCAATTCCATGATATGCCGACAGTTAACTATCGTTTCCTTTTTTTTAAAAGATTTCTTCATGATTTTCCCATTGCATTCAGTTTATTAGACTTCTTAGATTTACCGTTTAGTTCACCACTTATCTTTACGGAGAAAACCTATGCATTTGAATAAAAATTGTTTCTCATCATACATATTTTGTCATTTGTTTTGTGTCAAAATACGAACTATTATTTCTAACATTTGAAATGGGCGTCTGTAAATCGCAGTTCTCCTAGATACCTGGAGATCTCGTTGGTGTGCCTGTGTTTAGGATGAAGGTACGCTTTTATTTCTAATTTCGGTGATGAGCTTAGAATATTATTTCATAGAGAACCTATATCCCCGACTTCTTTCTACAATATACCCTTTCGCTTCGGGCATTCTTATATCTAAGGTCCTGAAAGTCCCCTCCCCACCTCTATTGTAATATTGTGCACATGCTTCACTAGTCAGTCGTTATATTACAGTTCGTTCTTCTTCTGCCTTCTCTGCCTCGAATTCATTGGCTGAACCCATATTCCAAATGATTAATATTTTGGATATATATATATTTTGACAGGAGGCCAAAGGAACCCCATCAGAATCTCCCGGCAAAGGTGGTGCAGAGGATGGTAAAACGAGATATTCATGTAAAGTTTGCGGAATCACGTTTTCCAAGTATTTCTCCCTTGAGCGGCACCAATCAACACATTCCGGTGTAAAGCCTTATAACTGTGAAAAATGTGGCGGCAAGTTTAATCGTAAGGATAACCTCAAGAGACACGAAGCAAAATGCACCGGTCCTGTGCAAGCCCAGTATACCACTCTTGATTCCATCTTCTAAGTGTTGGTGTTGCTTAGAATTATAGGTTGTGATCGTTATGTAGCTGATTGAGAAAACATTGATTCGTTGTTAGTTCTATAGTTTTTATGGTTTCACCATTCCTATATGTTAACACGTATTAATCTGATGTATTGTTCATCTGAATCATAAAAGACATGGAATTGAAACTTTGTGTCTGTCCCTTAATTTATTTAAGTAGTTCCGGAGTTGTCTTCTGAAATCATTCGTCCCTTCGCATCACACATGTTGTTAATGTGTGTATTATATTGTACATAAATATCTTATGCCAATGTTTGGGGAAATCTTTATATTCATAAAAAAAAGGATTCTGAATGAATTGTAAGTATACAATGAACCTATGATCTCCATGTACATCGAGTATGTTGATGGCATTCCGTTATTATCAGCAAATGTTAATCTGCTCATGAAATCTAGGAAGGGCACTATGTGCAATTTGAAAATTGAGAACTCAGCGTGTACATAAGTTCAATGTTTGTAAGATGTACTGCTTGCATAATACACATGTTCTTTACAAAAGAAATAGTTATTGTTTGTTTATGAACGTGGATTCTGTCGTCATACAGAACAGGCAACACAGATAGTGCTCAAAGGAATTTCTTGAATGCGATTTCATTCAGCTTTTTTTTTTAGTAAATACATTGATCATCCTTTTGGTGTTTGATTTGAGGAATTGCTGCTGAGGAGCTCGAAGTTGATGTCTTTGTGCCTCTCGGTTGCATGCTTACCATAATGGATTGCTCTGAAGATTATTATTCATATTATGTAGAGCCAGTCGAAACAATCCCTGTATTTAGAATAGGTTTACAGTGATTATCTGTGGTAGCCATCACACGTTTTGTAATTGAGTAATACTTGTTAATTAAAGTGTATCGAAAATGCTTGCGCACGTTTTGCTTTACTGATATTGTGCAGAGCCTATAATCGCATTTTGCTAAGCAAAGTGTAGTATGTAATCTAATCCCTAAGTACGATTGTGTAGATGACAATTTACTCCCTTTGAGGACCCTAAATTTGTTGACACCATTTGGGTATTTGACTCCATGCTTTGACCTACAAGGCTGCTCATAGAAATCATATCAAATAACATTACTCACAATTAAATGGACTAAAAAGACTACCTCATTCTTGAGAGCTATATATGTCATTTATCGACAATTCCTCCCAGATCACGTTTTCTTACAGGGTCTTAACTTATATTGTTGTGGTGTACATGCACGATGTTGTTAAACATTCGGACATCAAGAGGGTTGTCAATCTGTAGGATGAATATATCATATTAAGTTTATTCACACTTTTGGGGTAATGAACAGTGGGATATCCCCTGATAATGTGTTTACCTACTTTGCAGGTAGGTGGGACGGTACGTTTTTCGGGACGGTCTAATTGGACGTGTTCCATGTGTGGGAAGGTATTCCCTAAGAAATCCTCTATGGAAATCCATGTACGTACCCATACTGGCGAGAAACCTCATGCCTGCCCGGGATGTGGAATGAGATTCAGCCAGAAGGGCAACATGCTCCGCCATTTTAATGGGGATAAATGCTTGGGAAAGTGATGCGACGGTAATCTGCAAAACCAATTGAAAACACTGGCTTTCCTTTATAAACTGTTCTACGCCCAATTGAAAAAGAAATACAAGAACACTTATGTCTCCAAACCACTGCCATTTTGCATCTATACCATCAGAACATGCAATTAAAATCAAGTCCCGTTTCGTATGCATGCCAGAGTACTCCAAATTGATTACTTGACTGGCTCACTGGAAAAAGTCTTGTATTTGTTTCCATTGAATCCATTTGATTTACCATCACAACCATCCAACGTCATTGCACGTGTAGACTTTAGTAGCTTATGTTCATGTAGATAATAAGTGATTGGTTGACAAGCTTCAATTTCTTGGTTTTATCCTTATATCATCCTTTAAGTCTTGTTACTTAAAAGACTATAACCCAAAGTTTAGCAAGGAGTAGTTAATTTGTCTTGGCTACTAGTATCGCAAAACATGTGACTATTTTTTTTACAGAGTCTGATATACCTGATTTGAGCAGCATTTTTCGGATACTTACGGAAACTTTTTCCTGGTTAGCGTCAAAGAACCGAGATTATTTTTTGTTTTTGTTTAGCTCTGTGATCTCATTTGAAATCGAGGATGCAAATAAGGGTTACCTGATTTATTTTAATATGTGAATTTTGTTTTTGTCTCGTCATCATGTTTTTCTGCAATTGTTACTAATGTTATGGTGAACGAAAAAGGGTTCTTGCCTTGTAAATTTCTCTACTTTGCTGAAATAAAAGATGAATACTATACATGTACTCTACCAGCTGATAGAAGTGTCTTTGCTTCGTTTATGACATTCCTCGAGAATATACCTCCACGTCTAGGCTTATTTCATGTTTTCGCTACTGCTCTACGCCCCACAGTACCAGCTAAACAGAGGGGTTGCCCTGGGAATGTGACTTACTCAGTCACTGTCATGATTGTAATATGTTAAGTACTTAAAAGCTTATGATATAAGCAAACACGTGGAATTGTGTTTGATCTTGATTGTAACACCTTGCTACTGCCCTGGGAGCAATAAACTTGATTAAACTTATAAACTACACCTCCAATGCTGACACGATGAAATCCAAGCCCCCACCCATACCACTTGATAAAAGATTAATGATCAACATTGAGGGGCTGGTGGTACACTGTTTGGTGCAGATTATGCGCAAACAGTGCACCAGCATGCATGCCCGAAAAATCTGCACCAAACAGTGCACCAACATGCATGCCCGACATGGAGGTTATTAATCGCGTTTAGTCTCTTAAAATTTACAAATTTGGTTGACGAATTCGGACAGCCGTTTAGATTATCTCCTTACCTTGCACTGTTGCTTGTCATGGGATAGGAGAAATGGAAATAGACCCATAAAATGTAGATGCCATAGGTTTCATTTTCTGTTAGCCTGCTTAGCCGCCCTCGTCTCATAGCTTGGGGGCTATGGGACGAATATGTTACCTGTTAATTGTATAGTACGTGTAAGAACACAACTATAGTCGTTACCAGTAGATAGTCAGAAAGGTATACATATTTACTCAGCGTGACAGCTAATCTTCAGGCGTATTATAATTATTCGGTTTCGAAATAGTAGCATTTTGAAAACTAACTCTCAATATCTGGCTGCTTTTCAGATGACCGGACCCACTGCTCTCTGTACCACGGTAAGAGATTCCTGCCATGTGTGTGGACGGATATTTGGTTCCAAGGGTCATCTAATCAGACACTTACGCACTCATTCCGGTGACAAACCATACCCATGCCCAATCTGCGGCTACAGGTTTTCCCAAAAAGAAAACATGCAAAGGCATTTAAAAACGAGATGTAATAAATCTTGATTTTACCTTCTAAATAACTTGCTATGTAAAATCGAGATTTTCGATCACGACCACAGATCTAATGAGTTATGAACCATTCATTTTGTTGGATTTAAACTCCGAACCAGGGTGATGCATTGTATTGATGCCAGTTTCGTAACTGCTCTAAAATATTATTTAGGCAGAAATAAACTGAACCAAGTAAATAACAAGTAAAGAAAATAGCGCACATCGTGAGCTTGTGAATGTCGCTATAGAAACAGATGACACATCAACACTGAAAAGGTTTTAGAAAAAAAATGTCGATTACAGCAGGCCATTGGCTAAGATGGAACTTCGATGGAAACTGAAGTATTGTACACGGTATTAGAGACAGGGACGTGATAAGTCGCACAGCCACTTAAGTGGTTATGTCGAGTAGTGAATATAGTTATTTATTCTCACCATACAACTTTGCTAGTGTTATTTCAGTTATTAATTAGAGTATCAGTGATAATTGGCTATCAATTATCACCAACCATAATAGAGATAATTTCTAATCACAACATTTAGACAATCAATTAGCAAGTAGATGCTAATTCATTATTAATTAGCATCTCTTGGAACCTTTAAGTAGTTTAAGGACGAACAACGGTACCTCATCTTTAGGATTATATTAAGGAGATTAATACCAGATCCATACATATCAATATGATTCTGATACACGGCTGAATTGTATTTGCATCAACATGCTTTACTCACTCATATACTTTGCTCTCAAAAACTATATGTAAAACCCAAGAACGATCTCGGTAAGGACTTGGCCATTATCGGAAAGGGTGTTAGGACGTTCTCTCATTTCTTACATAATGGTATCCAAGGTAAACCTTTATAAAAATTCAAGTTGTTTTTCCTCATTGCAGGAAAGTTGTTCCACGGCCCCGCGTTCTGCATTGTACCTTTGCGGTAAGAAGTATCAATGCAGGGTATGCGCGAAGACTTTCGATTCCTCTTCTCAAATCAAAGACCACGAGATAACTCACACAGATATCAAACCATTCGGCTGTCCAATATGCTCCCGGAGATTTAACCGCAAAAGTAGTCTTGTACGACATGGTCGGAACGTTTGCAAAGCGGACCTACTTTAAGTTTAGATGAACATACTAGGGATTCTTCATCTAGCTCTTTTCTTATGTATACTAGTTTTGCGATTGTATTTTTCAAAGTTGTATTCTGAAAAAGCTCACACTACAATATAAGAGTTATATTTGTCAATAAAAGGAGATTGTGCCTTTAAATCTGTCTTGGTTATTCGCGCTTTTTTAAAATGAAGGCCCGTATAAAGTAGTTGCTAAGGAAGACAAACAAGTATATGCGGCAGTGGCCACGGCTGAATTTGACCGCCAAAGTTTTAGCCTATACAATGAAATCTTCCTTTCACCGAATTTTGGCTACTCGAGGAATCTCGCAGCATGCGAGCTCATGCGAGATTTGTTACGGCTCGGTGAACCCTGCGCTCCCAGAAGCTAGCGAGGCCCGGGGCCGGTAAAAGAGGCAAGGGTACCGGGTTTATTTTCTTCAGGTTTACTTTGGGTGTTTCCGTGGGCGTCCTCGCTCCACTGCTCCCAAAGCGCATCTCCACCATAGCCTCACCCCTCACCAAGCTTCACCACAGCATGCTTTCTCTTAGTACAGGGTGCGTACCTGACTCAGCGTGGTGCAAGTGGCTCTCCTCTCACCGATCTCCTTATTTATTAAACCCTCTACACTCTGTCCAGCCTCTGTAGAGCGCGGCACCCGCGTACTGGGGTATGTGTCCCTCCTTGAAGTCTCTTTGAAGTCCCAGCTCTTCAGAGGCTGGACAGAGTGTAGGTAATCTATCGAGCTATGAGCTGTATTAAGTAACCCCCTATTTTGACCAATTGTACATTTCCTGGCGATATGACCCATATCAATAATTATTACCGGCCTCATTCGTGACTCCTTACTATCACTGTAATACTACTGATTCCTTTGATATGCAACTGCTAGGGGTATATATGGGTCCCATTTTTTATGTCTGTGTCTGAGTGTCGCACGATAAGACATTTTTCCATGTCCCATGTCACTTTTTAAAACAATTCAATGATGTCTCGTGTCACTTTTTAAGCAATACATTATATATATTAACGGTCGTTACAATGTCGTGTGTCGCCTGTTAAATAAATCACTGTGTCCCGTGTCTTTTCTTAATACATTTCTGGATGTCTCATGTCGAATTTTATCAGCCTTTTGGGAGCTGTGTGTGTCGCACGTTAAGGGGAGCGTGTCGCCGTGTCGCCCGCGATTTAGCGGCCGTGTCGCGTGTCAATCGTGTCGAATTTTACCCATATGTACCCATACTGCTGTTATGATCAGGGTATTTACCTAACGGTTATGTGAAGACACATACATATGGAGTTTTAATTGGAATATACTGAGATTTTGCGGTCTTAATGGAATTATAATAGCACTTTGTGGTTGGAGGCGAGAGGCTTTACCTTCGTTTGAAGGGACTCTCTCATCTTTTGACCTAGACTGTAATGCAGACATCAAAGCTTAACATATTGCGCGAAATTATGAAAGAATAAAAGCTGGGAGGTGTTGGGCCTGTGTCCGACAGTATTTACCAAACTAAGAAATCGGCAGGAATTCACTGTCAGCAAATTTCTGTTACGTCCAACCAGCGACTTTTTGTAAAACTGACCAAAATGTTCTATATTAATAACAATTTCGAATCAATCTGTGAAAAGGAGAAAGTGGCCCATGCAATATTTAATGAATTATTAACAAATCTATGATGCCATGATGGACGTAACAGGACACCAATAACAGTTTTTTAAAAAAAATTCCAATAAACAGTATCTACCCGGAAAATATATTTCAACATGAAAAAATAAGTTTAACAACTAAAACAATTAAAAAATAGCATGAATTGATATACCTGCATATTGAAATATGCACGACAGAGGCTCAATATCTTCCCATATATGGTGGGTTGCTTTTCTGATTGTGGGTAGTAATTAATACTCACACTCTTTTCTAAGTGGCTGTTGCCAACTGGTGCGACAGACATTATTTATAGACAGTAGTTACGAAAATTGCAGTTTGTGTATGCACTAACTTATTTAGGCCCTATTCCAAACAAGTTTAAATTGCTATACACTTCTATACTGCAGAGCCAATCAGGTCGGTGTAAAAAATATCTATTTTTAGAAATCGTGCGAGATTGCAATCATTTTTCTGCAGGAAGTTTTTTCTCCCTTGAGGGTGAGCGGGAGGAATTACGCAAATGCGGGAGTCTCCCGAAGGATGCAGGAGTCTTGGTAGGTCTGCTTCCTCCTTCCCTCTCTCTCCCCGTCCCTCCCTGCCCCCTCTCTCTCCCCGTCCCTCCCTCCACCACTCTCTCTCTCCCTCCCTCCCCCTCTCTTTCCCTCCCTCCCCCTCTCTCTGTGTCCCTCCCTCCCCATCTCTCTATGTCCTTCCCTCTCTCTCTTTCCCTCCCTCCCCCTCTCTCTGTGTCCCTCCCTCCCCATCTCTCTATGTCCTTCCCTCTCTCTCTGTCCCTCCCTACCCCTCTTTCTCTGTCCATCCCTCAACTCTCTCTTCCTCCCCTCTCTCTGTGTCCCTCCTCCCCCTCCCCCCTCTCTGTCCCTCCCTCCCCCTCTCTCTGCCCCTCCCTCTCCCTCTCCCTCCCCCTCCCCCCTCTCTCTCTGTCTGGCTGTCTGGCTGTCTCTCTCTTTCTCTCTCAGAGAAAGAATGTACCCGTCCACACATTGCTCCTCAATGAATTTATAAATTCTTTTTAAGAATAATATCAAATCATCATTATTTCTGTTTTAAAATAGATTTCCAATTAAATTTGGCAAGTCTAACATTTAAAATAGTGAAGATATTGTTCCATTGTTTTCTCAGTAGGCCTATGTAGGCCTACCCAGAGAAACAGGAGGACGGGAGAGGGAAAAGAGAGATTTCAGAAGGGACATCAAACCTGCTCTATCTCAAGTTCCGAAGGCTTATATTAGGGTACTGTGTCACCCATTTCTCATGGGATGTTGATGAGTGAGTGAGTGAGATTGGTTGCTTTACGCCCTTATCAACACATTTAAGAGTGCTTTATCAAGGGCGGGAGAGCTGAGAGGGAGGCAGTTTATGATCATACCCAGGAAATAGAGATAGAGAAGAAGGAAGAGAGAGACAGAATTCAAAATTCTCTGTACTGCTGACATGTTTGTGATTCATTTCGTATAAAGACAAGTTTATAGGATGAATTGTCTTTCCTGGATAGATGTTACGTTACATGCCGTTTAAAATGTATTAAAAAATAAAAAGGCTGAACATAGTGCCAGGGTAAAGTTTTCTGACCATTTTGACTTTTTGTCAAATATTTTCCACATATATTGTTCATATGCTTAGAATGCCCAGTACTAAGTTGTGAAAGATGAATAGTAATAATCATTTTTTAAAGACCTTAATTACTACCCTGATGTAGGCACCCTGTGATTTTAGCCATTTTTGGCAATCAAATTAATATCTCCAAATTTTAAAAAGATTTCCAGTGAATTGTCAGATTGATCTGATTCCTATGAGTAGTAGAAACACAACTGCCTCTACAATCAAAGTGCCGAAGGCACTTGTATTAAATTAAAATTTTAAAGTGAGTCGCGGCTGAGAGCAGGCGTGCAAATGAATGCGAGTGGAGGTAACAGTATGGAAACTGCAATACACAATACTACCACCAGGGGGAGCCACCGCAAACGCTACTATCTAGTCGAAAATGAAAATAAATGTCATTTTTCTGAAACTTTGGGATTTGATTCTTGAAGTGTTTCTGGTCATAAAGATGGACAAAAATTAATGGGTCGCCATGCTCATTTTTTATTTAAAGTGCATCAAAATTTGGTATCTCAAAAGAACCAATGAGGACCAAAAGAGGGGCTTATTTTGCAGTACCTCAACTTCATAGTTCATATTTGCTATTTATTTTCACTCGATTTGAGTAAAGTTAACAGTTTTCGAGAGAGTAGTATTTGGCCAATAATGCTATGCCTCTTTTTTATAGAGTGCATGGTTATTTTTATCCTGAAAACAACAAATACATGATGCAAATTTTGAATGAAAAAACACAATTTTTATATAAACAATTAAATTTTTCTCCCCATCGAAAATAAATGTCATTTTTATGATTCTTTAGTATATGATTCTTGAAGTATGTGTGTACATAAAACTAAAAAAAATTAATGGGTCACTGTGCTAGTTTCTGAATTATGGGGTTTTGAAACATGTCTGACAACCCAAAGATCTGCTTTCAAAGTGTTCTATGTTTCCTAAACATGTCTATTTCTGACAGCTGCAATTATTTTTTTAACGCGATGACCTACATTTTCCCCCCTATATATGTAGAATATCACCTGCACTATTTGTGTAGAAAATTTTGGGAAATTTTGTTTTATTCCCAAAACCATGCAAGAAAAATGCAGCATTTCCCAATAGACTTGCATACTAAATGGGTACAACTGAGAGTACCCACAGCTAGCCCTGTTTCCCAAACATGTCTATTTCAGACAAGTTTTTTTAATGTGATGACATATTTATTTTCCTTTTTAGATTGATGTTATCATCAATCTAATTGAATTGGGGTGAGATCTGTCAATCATTGATAGCATCTTGGCTCCTCCCATCCTGGATATCAGTGTGAAGAATCTGTTGATTCTGATATCAGTAGATGGGATCAGAATCATGCTGGTAATGGCTGGGAGGGGGAGGGGATGGCGTTTAGGTGTGAATTAAAGGGTAGACCCTGTGTGAATTAAAGTGGCAAGCTGAGAAATAAGATGCCTCATATGCAAAGTGTTAAAGGGACCAACAGAATTACATGGACTGACCAGTCATATATGGGATAAGGATTTCATGTGTTCTGTCTCCCCTTCCACTCCCTCCTACTGAGGATAACTCGAACTCCCTCTCGAATTTTATATTTAACTGACATCAATCTTCGTTTCCCTTGGAAACGCAATCTTCTACGTGAACCGGAAATAAATATATAAATGTAAACTGATCACTGTTAACTATTTCTTGTTATTAGTAGTATACAACCTGCACTATATGTGTAGACAATTTTGGGACATTAGGAGTAACCATTAATTGTTTGTTCTATTCTATAAAACGTGAATAAATGCACCATTTCTCCATAGACTTTAATGCTAAAGGAGAAGTGCGTAAAATGCCCGTGTATATGGTATATGGAAAAGGGGGAGAAGGGTGAATCTATGAATTATGCTTTTCAAATTACACAACATTTCTTGTATTTGATGCACAACTTCCATTCAAATTTTGATTTGACACACAATGTAAGCATTACAGTCGTGTTCGAACTATAAATCTATTTTTAAGCTAAAAAAAAGTTGAAAGAAAAACTGACATCAACCAGTGCCTACACATGGTCACAATTATATTTGGGGGCTGAAATGTCGGCGAAATGGTGATATGAGTAGCAGTAGGCCTTATCAGATAAAGCCTCCAATTACCACTCCTCTATTCTCAATTTTTCCCGCTAGAGGAGAGAGAGAAGCAGGAGGGGAAAGAGAAAATCACTTATCAACTTACAAATCAAGCAACTGAATAGACCACTCTATGGGTACATATGGGTAAATTCGACATGTGACACGGCCGCTAAATCACGGGCGACACTGCGATACGTTAACAGGCGACCCAAACAGCTTCCAAAAGGCTGATAAAATTTGACATGAGGCATCCAGAAATGTATTAAAAATAGATATGAGACACAGTGATATATTAAATAGGTGACACACAACATTGTATCAACCGTTAATATAATTAATGCATTGCTTAAAAAGTGACACAAGACATGATTGAATTGCTTTCAATCATGTCTTGGGACATGGACAAATTTCTTATCATGAGACTCAGACACAGGTATAAAAAATGGGACCCATATATACCCCTCACTCTGAGAAAAAGTTCTTAGAAAAAAAAGTTTAAAAATAATCTTAACATGTTAGACTGTCAAATCCCCAATATCAGATTTGATTTTCAGATTAGCATATATTTCGGCGACCAAGTATTTAAAATTTAGATTTATTCTCAGCAGCAGTACAATAGTTTTGATTAGACAAAATTCTCCTCTTCTCCCCTCTCTCTCTTCCTCCCCTTCCCTTCATCTCCACTACTATAAATTACTCATTAGTAACTCATTTAGGTCCATTCGGCTCATCGTTCTTACATATTTATGGTATATATTGGTCGCAATTTAAGTATAAATTGCAAAAAAGAAGGAGAACTATATGGACCCCTGAATTCATGAACTATGAACTGTGTCGTCACATACATGCCCTGCTCTTATTGGTCTTCAGAGTGCCCAGCACTGCCAACTGATCCTTCCTCACCCCGGCATGATGCACATGCACCTTCGTCAACCTTCGGAATTTCAACTTGGAAACTCCAGTTGACGTTGATGCAGCACTGTTTTAGCTTGATTTGGGGCCTGAGCTCTGGACTTTGTCTTTCTTGGCTGGCGAGCCCACGTTCCCTCCAACATCCATTGCCAAGGCAGTGGGTTTCTGAGAGCAAGTCTGTGGGGACTTAGACTCTCCAGATTCCCTCTTCCACGGTGTCAGCTGCCTTCGGGGAGACCTAGATCTTGACTGAAGGATCTCACCCCCAGTGGAAGATTTGGCTTCAGGAGTCTCAGACTCAACCTCAGCCTCATCAACCTAAGAGCCTCGCTCTCCTCAGTCTCCATCTGTGCATCTTCCGCTTCCATGATGTCTGCCCAAGACCCAATGGAAGCTACCCGATTGCCACCAACGACACCACCATCTGTGTGAGCCAAGCTCACAAGGATCTCGGATCCTTCGAGGACCTTAGCCTCCTTGGACTCTTACAACACCTCGCAGTCCGAACCGTCCAGATCGAGATCTGCATCCGATTCAGCCAGCTTAGTGTTGAGAGACTCGGCCAACTGGTTGTCAGTCATGTTGTCGTATTCACCTGATGAAGACATCGTTCAAACTAGCGGATCCTGAAAGAATAAACAATGCCAAGGTAATGACAAGCAAGAAGACATACAGTTCTTGGACACACTCTCACTGGGACTATCAGCTACTACGCACATAGAGTATAGGGGTATCGAGAAATCCAAACCTATTTACTACACGAGCATATCCAGGCCTAAGGCAATGTGAATTTGTTGATTACTCCAAAACACAAAGATTTAACGTTTATTGGTAGATCGGTAGCAAAAACGCCATTCAAGTTTGGTCTAGCACCTTTGGACGACAACGCTCATTCATTCCTATACCAATGGCGCGACCAACATGGCCGTTATGGGACCCATGACAGCCCACTCAATACTAACGTGCCCCAAACACAGTTAATATGTGACCCATAACATGCAACTTGACTACTCGAGCAAAGGGACTACAAACACAGGGCAATATATTTCACAAAGCTCATCACTTAGTAAAACTTACTGCACGGTTTTCTTTTCGAAGAGGTAGTCTTGAGGTTTGTTCTGAGGAAGCAGGAAGTAGACTGACTGAAAGGGTAGAAAACTTGTGTATTTAACCATTGCAACGCATTACCGCAGCGCCAGTTTTCCTTCCCGCTCTCACCTTCTGAGCCTGAAATAGCTTGGACCAGTGTTACCAATTAGCTATTCGGGTCTCTGCTGAGACTATACAGAGGTTTAATCATTCCCTGATTTCCTCTATCCACCTCGGGCATGAGCAACACTCTATTTGTCCATAAATAGATTGTGATGTTCCACCAAAGTCCGTGGCCACTCAAGACGTTTTGGATTTTCGGCTTTTCATGTAAGCGGTACCCAAAGCGGAGTCAAGTACTCCCCGAGACTCACGTTCGTCTCCCAGTCACAAATGGAATTAACTGAATAAAGTCCATTTTACTGCTTATCATTAGGGGAGAGGGTAATTCATGTTCGGTACATCATCCGTCTGACTTCTCGTGTAATTTTTTAGGTTGGGAGAAAACCAGTTCCAACATTTTCACCCTCAGTCCAGTACCATAATTAATTCATCTGTAACCGATCTGGAGCTTTACGCGTACGTTTTGCCCTTACCAAACCAGAAGAAGGAGGATCTGGTCCTTTCTTCAGTCTACCTGGTTGTTTCTTTGGCTGTACTGGAGGTACAGGAACAGCTTGGGTTAGCTGTTTCTTCGGCCTTCCACGCTTCCTTTTCAAAACGACAGGGGCGCCACCAGCTGGTCGGATGCCCCAACTTTGAATATATTTATCCCTAAACGTGAATCAGATATCCAATCACTTCACTATAAAACCTCGTCAGTTTGGAATAACTTACCTGTTAGACTCCGAAATATTGAAGATGCACTGTCTTTTAAAACCCAGATTAAAAGATTTTATCTTGATAAGGGTTAATTAAAAACCCGCTCACCCGGCTCGCTCTCGTTCCTATGCTCCCACCTCAATTGATAATGTTTACTGTATAGATATGTAACATTTTTTCATCTTACATTATTTCTCTAATCATCTTGTTCCGTTTTGTATAATTTAACTTAGGCCAAAAAAAACAATAGGTGTGTTTCCGATTTACCCCCCCCCCCCTACCTAGAAAAACCTTACCCTACCTAAAAGTTTTTTCACCATACCTGATTTTTTCCCCATCATATCTTACTTTTTTTTTATTTTTTGACAAAAAAAGCTTATAAAAGCAGGAAAACGGGTTTTCCTAACCCAAAACTGTCAAAAAGCACATTTTCCATGTTCAAAACAACTATTGTTATGAAAAAGACATTTTTTTCAGTTCCTGGGAGGTGGTTTCCAAACAAAAAAAATTAACAAAAAAAAAAAGTTACCACCCCCCCCCCCTACCTAGTTTTCAGCCAGATAAATCATAAAATACACCTATTTTTTTTTTGGCCTTAAAACACTGCTGATATTGTTATGACTAATAACTTTATTAATGGTATTCACCGTTTTTCGTGACTAAGGATGATATTATTATATAGAACATAATGCAGCCGACCTAGAAGAACGCTGAGTTTCAGCGATACTTTCCACTGCATTTTTCATCATGTGTAATGAAAATAAAAACGTTAAAAAAAAAAAATCTGTGTTAACCTTAGACCTCCCGCACTTCTTCTGACAGACTATAACCACCTTAGATTTTTCTATTTTAGACAAAATCCCTCCTAGTCTCATAAGTCCAGGTTTGGTGGCCGTTGGTCCCGAGTCAGCTGAAGAAGCTGCTGGTTTGACAACAGATTTTCCCTTTTTACCCCCCTCTTTTCTTTGGAGGCAGAGATTTACTCAAAGGTTTCCCTAAATTATCCTTGTGGATTTTTCTAGGTCTACCCCTAGGCTTAACACCTATAGTAATTTTCTCTTTCTCAACCTTTTTCGGACAATCCTTCCCTGGTACTACCTTTCCAGCTTCAAGTCTAAAGATCTCCTTACCAGCCTGTTCCTGCTTTCGGAATTCTGGTGCCTGATTCATGTTAACTGCTTGAATTTGTCCATTCTCATCGCAAAGTATCGCATAAGACCTTCGGCTGTCTCAAGTTCACAGGTGGTACCTCCTATAAACCTCCTTATCTTGTAAGGCCCGTCCCACTTGGGTCCAAGCTTCTTACTAGCTTTGTGGGGACAGAATCGATACAGCCCCCCCCCCCCCCCCTCTTCGAAACTGGGGGGCCTGGAACGCTTGTTATAATCCCTTATCTGGTGAACTGCAGATACTCCGAGATTATCCCTCACATACTGGTGCCCTTTTCTCATCCACTGTTTAAGGTTCTCTACAAAAGCTACCTTGCAGGGGAAATCTAGTCCTCCACTTTCTACACCATGAACAATGTCCATCAGTGTTACTAGTTCCTCTCCGAAGACTACCGAGTTGGGAGTGCATAGAGTGGCTGCATGCACTGTCCCTCTATGCGTTAGCAATACAAGGGGTGAGCATGTCCCAATCCACCTCGTCCAAGTCAGTCATACACGATAGCTGTTCCACAAGAACTCTGTTCAGTCTCTCGGACTAACCATTTGACATAGGTCTGTAGGGGAGAGATCAGCTTCTCGATTCGCAGTTCTAGCAGAGTCTTCAAGAGTTGAGATCGAAATTCTGGAGCTCCATCTGTCTGTAAAGACACAGGACACCCAAATCTCAAGATCCATTCCCGAAAGAGGACTTCTGCACAACTTTCGGCGGTGTGATCGGCCATGGGGTAGGCTTCGGCCCATTTAGAAAAATGGTCTACTAAAATGGTACTCCTAAGAGGCCCTAGAATATCCAACGATATTCGGTTCCATCTACCTCCATGTTTTTCTTACTTCAAATGAGAAATTCTGCTGCCACCTTTAGTCTTCCTCATATTACATTCAGGACAGGCACGTATCCATCGCTTCAGATCATATCTCATACCAGGCCAAAATTATCTCATCTTTGCTGACCAGACATTTTTGAAGGTGCCCTGGAAGATCTCTTTCCTCATGGAAACAGGGACTATTTACCTCCAGTATTTCTTATTGGTGGCTAGTCTTGTCCAACCCAGACATAGCACACCATCTTTCAACTCCATACTACCATGATGCTTCACAAATGCCCGAAACTCATCCGACTCACCAGCAAGGTCTTCCTTGCTAGGAATTGGTTTGGTTCCGTCTAGCATTGCAAGCAATCTTTTTACAAGTGGGTCGGCTTGCTGAGCTTCTTGCAACACATTCTGTTGAGTGCCATTAGTGGCAACAATAGCATCATGTGCACCACAATCTAGGCAATCTGATCTTCCACATTTTCTGGTAGGTAAGCGAGACAGCGCATCAGCATTATCATGCTGCTTCCCTGCCCGATGCAGTATCATGCTCTGATCCAGTCCGAATTCCTGTAAGGTTAGTAGCCAACGAGCTAACATGTCGGTCCGATCCTTGAGCAACCAATGCCGAAGAATGTCCGAACAAAGAAGTTCTTATTACCCAATAAGTAATGTCAAAACTTCTGTAGGTAGGTTAAGACAGTGAGTAGCTCCTGTTTCATTGCACAATAGTTTCTCTGTGGCTTCGAGAGGCTGTTGCTTGCAAAACTTAAAACCACTTCTTTTCCATCTTGAACCTGGGACAGAATCCTGGCCATGCCAAAACTACTTGCATCTGTATCAAGGATGAATTCACCCGTCGGACGGGGATACCCGAGAATAGGTGCAGAGATTAGCAAGTTTTTGCATGTATCGGATGCATCTTGGCAACGAGGAGTCCACTCTATAGGTTTAGTATATCTTTTATCCTTGCCTGCTGCAGTTACAATCTCTTGCAAAGGAATCACTAATTTACCAAAATCTTTCATGAAGTCTCAGTAATAGGAGACGACTGCACTTATTACAACAGGGATATCGCCTAAGACTTAATGATAAAACCATCGCCTTGAAAAATAGGAATTCAAGGCAGCACAGACAGGGTAGAATTGTATTTAGATGTCCTGTTCCCAGACTTGAGCAGATAAGGAAATCTATTTATTACAAAATACCATACTATTGGAACTCTCTTGATACAAATTTACATAAAGCTGATACTGCCAAAGCCTTCTCGGAATTGGCCAAAAAAGCAGCCATCAAGATTGATCAAAATTTCCTATACTAATTCCATTACTATTGAAGATATATAAAAAACTCCCCTCTCCAGAAAACTAGTAATTTAAAGACTCAAAACCCATCTTACTGTGATAAACTCATCTCCAACATGTATTTGTTTATATTGATTATGAATGATTATTTTTTACTACATGCTAGCACTCTAGTATACCCTTCTAAATGTACAACAAATTACTTTAGAACTGCATTCTTAATAGACTCATAAGGGTAAACAGTTATTCAATTATGTTAAGTAACTGTTGTAAATATCGATTGTTTTTTCTTTTGCGCGTAATGCTGCTTGCACAAACATAAACCCATCTTTGCAAAGGCCTCCCTACTGTCGTCGACCTTAGGGAGCATTGTTACCTTTGCGTATTAAAAACAATATTTTCCGATAGGGCTTGGTATCCTCCCTAGTTAGGGAGATTAGTTCCCATCGATATTGTCGCCTTTGTATTAATGACTAAATAAAGTATCAACAACAACAACAACAAGGAGGCAAATCGGATGAATTGCCTTGCATTGCTAGGGATTGGCCAGTCCTTGACTTTCTGGATCTTCTTTGGATCCACCTGAATGCCTTGGCCTGACACAATCCGACCCAAGTATTCAACTTTCTTGAGGAAAAATTCACATTTCTTGGGTTTCAAACGAAGACCATAATTCCTAATATGCGCAAAGACGAGTCTCAGGTTATCTAGGCACTCACTAAGAGTTTGATCAAAAACCACGATATCATCCAGATAAACCAGACAAGATTTCCATTGAAGGCCATCCAACATCTGATCCATCATGCTTTGGAAAGTAGCGGGGGCATTACACAATCCGAAAGCCATAACTTTGAATTGAAATAACCCTACACTGGATAAGAAAGCAGTTTTTGACTTACTCTCTTTATCCATCGCCACTTGCCAGTACCCACTTTCAAGATCTAGAGTACAAAACCACTGATTTCCACCAAGTGATTCTATCCACTCATTGATCCGAGGTAGTGGAACGCTATCTTTTATAGTGACAGAGTTTAGGTGACGATAGTCAACGCAAAACCGCTGAGTCCCGTCCTTTTTGGCAACCATAATCAATAGGAGCACCCCAAGGGCTACTGTTATGTTCGATTCGACCCTCTATACATTTTCCAAATCTCTTCCTCCGCCTTGTCTCTCTTCGCCACAGGAATACGCCGTTATGCTTGTTTGATCGGGCAAGCATCACCAGTGTCTACTCATGGCAAATCTTATCGATACAACCAAGGGCTTTAGCACCTGGAAGAGAAAAACAATCTCAGAATTCCTCCAACAGAGAAAGAGCAATCTTTTTCTCACTTGGCTCAGCCAAATCTGAATCGTTGATCAACTTCTTCAGGGGACACTCTGCACTCGGTGGTACTAGGATGTTGGGGGCTATCAGATCATCATCCGCCACAGGTGATTCTGTAACCTGTATAGAATTGACAATTGCCTCTCTGATAATCATGCCATCGCCATCGCCAGATAAGACAGAGTCCTCGGCCACTAGAGTAACTCAGCTCATCTTACCTACCACCCTACTTTTGCCAATTTTCATTGATCTGCAGGACGGATTGCTAAACGCGGGTGAACCGTCACCTGATACATAAGTATTCAGGCTCCCTAAGGCGAAGTCTTTTAGCCATCCTTGGTCTGGCTCAAACATCCAATCATCCGATGTGTCTGAGCCACTATCAAAGTCCAATTCTGCAAGTGTGATGGACCTAGGCTCCATGATCACCGCTTTCCTAAGTGTCACAGTATGCCCAATGTCCACATCACTCACATTCATGGTCTCAATAGAGGAAACTTCTTTATTCCCACTGTGCTTTTTCCATTGCTTGCACATGACAGAATGTCTGAAATTCTCCAAATAAAGAAGTCCTGACAAATCCAAGTTACATCGGTGCACATAATAAAAATCTGCACCCAAAATCCCGTCTTCAGGACCCTTTAAGCCACTGACTACAAGACATGTAATCATATACGTCCAGCCTAACATTTCATAGGGACAGAGCACGCTCCCGCATGTAGTTATAGGCGTTCCATTACCCATCGAGCACGCCATATGTACCGAAACCATCGGCGGCGCATGTGGAAGGGAATCATAGAATTTTTTGGTAATCAAGCTTGTTACAACACCTGGATCTACCAAGAAAAATCCATTTTCCCCGCCTATGCCTACAGGGACATACCATCTCTCCCTTACTAATAACTTAGAAGGGATCTCCAGTTGTTGAACAGAGACTTTCTGAATCCTAGCAGACTTCTCCCGATCTCTATCTACCAGAATAACCTGCCGGGACTCAGCTTGGTACTCAGGCTACCCCCAACAGATATTAGGGCCCTTACCCGAGCCTTCCTCAACTAATTTAGGAAGAAATCCACCGTCCGGCAGCGGCCACGGACCTCCAGCTATCGGATCGGGTAGCTTCTTGATATTAAGCTTTAACCCTATCTTACACACCGGTGCCTGGGCTGGATTCCCAGTTTCTGTACTACTACCAAGCAAACCAGGCAAACATATGGCTTGGTTGCTTGGGGTTTGATGGCAGTTGTAAAATTCGGATTGCTTCTTCTCAAGAGAATGCTCACCAAAGTTTGCATCCATATGGTCTACAAAACCAATTAGATCTAGCCCTAGTGGCAAATCTCCCCATCTCTCCGAGCTGACGGCCACAGCTGCATTTAAGCTGCATAAGGAACTGCTCAGGAGTCCAATTATGAGCCTCAGCTAACACCTTCATCTCTCCAAGATGTGTCCGCCATGAATCCTTTGGATCCCAGTTTCTAATCAATGCCAGCTTCAGGGCATGATTAACATTATATATGTATGTATATGAGCAATTCCACCAAAAATGCCACATTTGGCCATCCAGGCCTGAAAATTATCAATTTTTTAAAATTGACTCCATTGATTTAATTTTGGTCGTACATAAACTAGATATATTGCTGCTAATATAGACGAAATTGGGAACGTTAGTAATAAATATTGTGGTCAGGGCAGCTTGGGAGAGACTGTGACCTGAATTCTGATGGTAAGGGCACAGGGCAAAGGTACATATTTCTACATAAATGAGGATTTAAATTCGAAACCAATAATAAAATTGTAAGCATAATGTTTTAAATTAGTTTATATATAATAGGTCTTGATATAAGGGTAATAACTCTCTTTAGTTTGTGAAAATATTCCAACTAGAAGGAAAGTTACAGTAAAATAACCATTCAGTAATGGTAATAGTAATGGCAGCGGCACAGGTCACAGGTCATTGACCCTCTGGCCCATTATACACATATAACCCATTATATTGAGAATATATACAAAAATATTAATAACACTGTTTTCCCCTTGTGTTTCTGTTAAATTGGCTTGAATACTTGTTTTGGTTGTTTATGAAAGTGGGTATAAGTTATGTCTAAGTATTTAGAGGCAAAATTAATAGTGAAAAAAATAGAAAAAAATAGTTTTCACCTCCCTCTAGACCCCTGCCCCCTCTAGACCCCCGTTACGGCGACATACTGTTTTTGCTTGTTGCCACCATCTCAGGTATGACAGAATTTTTTTTTGTTTTTATTTATTTTCCCTGGTGTTTCTAACACATTATAATGCTTATAGAAAATAATTTATGCAAATATTAATTTATTTATTAATGAAAGCTAGACCCCCGTTACGGCGACATTAATATACCCCAACACTTTTCTTAGTATTTAAAACCCCAATATTGAGCTGGGAAGAATTAGTTGGAGATTTTTGAATGAATATAATATATCTATTAATCTTAAAAAATGTTCTAAGTAATGGTGGTAAGGGTCGTTTCATTTTAAATTCTTCTAGGTCTATATATTCCTAAAATAATTTAGACCCCCGTTACGGCGACAGGGGGCTACCCCATAATCATCTTTACATAATATCTAGAAATGAATTGAAAAGTTGAAAATATTGATTTTTTTATCCATAATAACAACATATTTTTTCAGAGTAATCATTGGCCTTCTGGCCCATTATGCACATAAACCCATTACATTGAGAATATTTTAAATTTTTTTCCCAAAAAATACTGGCTGCATTTTCTAAACAGTGATTATGATAGGAAAACCTGCGATTTTATGTGTGATTCTGGCAGAAAAATAAGCATTTTCTTGGCCTGACAATTAAAAAAAAACAAAAAACATTGTAGGATACTTCCCCCTAGGCGACTTTTTCCCCTGGATCCGAAAATACCAACGAAAATAATCTCAGATGAATATATTAGCCTCTGGAGGAGCTGTTGTATTTTAACCCAAATGATGCACTTTTGGTGGAATTGCTCATATATTCATGGATGTATCATGGCGCTGTATTTAAAGGAAGCTTTAATAGGAAGTGTCTCTGTCAGCCGGCGCCATATACTTGGTTACCAATTACGAAGTAAATGTCTCATTTAATATTCCCAAACAATCCCATATGACGACTTGCCTCTAGAAACATTACAAAGACACTGTACTGGGTCGATATTAGTACGATCATGACGCCATATTTAAGGGAAGCTTCATGTTTCTGTCCCCCATATGTGCTTTCATTCTAACTCCATAAGAGTCAGTATCCAAATGTGTTAAACCTTTTCTTGTTATTAATCAGAAACAACCATCAGAAAATTATTCGAAATGGTAGGAATATCTGAACAACCATTGTAGAAGTTTTTAGATAGACCTAAATTTATGTTATAATTATGCAGATGATACAATCATATATATTAACCAAAATAATATGGAGCGCCTCTTAGCAGACATGGTGCAATGTAAATAAATTTACTGTATTGCCCAGGGAACGATTTTCATATTATGTAACTTCATATGTTGTGCACATGCAGACATAACACCTAGTAGATCACTTAAGACCAACAGGTTCTCCAGGGAAAACCTAAGCTAAAGACAATCAAACTGTTTGGTAAAACAAGT
The DNA here is from genome assembly GCA_942159475.1 of Sthenelais limicola. NCBI lineage: Eukaryota > Metazoa > Annelida > Polychaeta > Phyllodocida > Sigalionidae > Sthenelais > Sthenelais limicola. The sequence goes on along the minus strand of OW804096.1, from coordinate 104,241,069 downwards.
CCGGATCTAAAACACTTATCAATTGGCTGATGCATGTCTTTTTCACACCCTCATGGATTCACAAATAAGACAAGACATATTGCTATGAGCCATAGAAATACAGAGCATCAAATTGTTTTCCAGGCAGATAAATTGAATATCCGGTATATTATAGGAGTGTCATTATATGAATACTAGCAAAGTCACCCTCTTAATTCCTCTCACTGTCTCTCCCCTTCTCTCTCACTGCCTCTCCTCCTTTTCTCTCCCCTCTCTTGCTCCCTGTCCCTACTCACCTTCTCCTCTCCCCTGCCCTATTCTCTCTCCCCCTCTTCTCGCTCAATCCTCTTGTCCCTCACCCTATACGATTTCCCCACCATGTCCCTTCACTTCTTTCATTCTCTCCTTCCCTCTTCCTTCCTCTCCTTCCCGTCTTTCTCTCCTCCCCCCCCCCCCCCCCCCTCTTCTCTCTATCCTATTCTCCCTCTCCCTATCTGATTTCTCCCTCCCTCTCCCTCTGCTTCTTCGCTCTCCCCCTGTCCCTCTGATCTTTCTCCCTTCACCTCCCCCTCTCTTTTTCCTCACTCTCCCCATCCCCCTCTGATCACATTCCCTCTCTTTCCTGTTGCCTGGGACTCTCACAGGACACTTTGCTAGGGAATCCCACATTGCCGAGGACGGTGGAACTTTACGGCATGACCTCAATCTCTTCTAGTAACAGGGGCTTTCCCAGTCTATAAATAGAGTGTAAAGATCCTTTATATATTAGATAAAGAAAATAATAATATAGTTATAACAATAGAACTGTAGTATATTATATAGGAACATTCAAGAGAAACGATGGAGGAGAGAAAGGGGAAAAGACGTGTATACATATACATGCATACATACATGTTTTAATTTAGAGTTAAACACTCCTTTTCTGAAAGCGGTATACAGGAGACAATTAACGGCCCTAGTCCGCCCTGTGACGTCACAGAAATCAGAGCAGAGCACATGTTGGTGTATTATATAACACTGGGTGCTGTTTATGTATTGGGTTGGAGTGAGGTGGAGCTTAGAGTAAAAGACAGACAGATATGTAAGGTTTTATCAGCTCCACCCTTAGAGTAAGAGAGACAGGAGAAGGTTCTGGGAATCATTACTAACTATTTGATATTGTATTGAAATAATTCTGATACAGGTAACCAAAACTCATAAGTTTAAAATGTTTTTTTTAAATTGCAATTAAATTGGTTGGAAATGGTCAGGGCCATCCCACTGCTAATGGCCAGGTGACTTTTTTCACTGATTTTTTACTTTTACCACTAATTTTTTTTAATTTATGACTTTTTTTTACTAACTAGACTGACTTTTTTACTTTTAGACCAGCTTTTTTAATTTACGACCGGCTATTTAGACTTTACGGCAGACTGTTTAGACTGTGAAACCTGCCGGACCGCGGCCCTTGACCGTTGAAAGACAAGTCGGACCAGTGAAAGTTCCTTTTCACCGGTCCGACTGTCCGGTGAAAGTTCTAAAGTTTTCGCCATGTGTGAGACTTTGTGACCAACTATTTAGACTTGGTGACCAACTTTTATGATTTTATGACCAACTTTTTCCACCGACTTTTACAACTGATTTTTATGACTGCTACAACTGACTTTTTAAATCAAAGGTCAATAGTAAAGCAATAGTAAATTGAAACTATAGCTATAGCTGCCATACATGACTGTAGCTGTTTTATGTTTTCTTGAGATAGAGATAGTGACGGCAGTCCAAAAGCGGTATCTCTAGAATTTCTAGAAATTTATGAGCATGACGTCCATAGAATTCTGCTATTGGAAATATGAAAGTAAATATGTTCCCCCTTTTAGGCTCGGTTTGAGGGCTGAGCATGGCTTGGGCACTTATTGGTATGTCATTAGATAATAGAGCTACAGTTATTAGTGAGTGCTAGATGGTTAGGTGTGAATATATTTAACATTATTGGAAGAAACAGAGGGGAAGCCTCATAGATTGGTTCAAGGTCATTCTCCCCAACCCATTCTCCCTGCCTGCCATTTTCCCAGCCTGCCATTCTCCCCGCCAAATGACCTCCCATCCATCATTTTCCCCGCCTGCATTTCCCCCACCAGATGACTAGGAATGCTAGATTCTCTCCCTTGTCACTTTGTCCTTTGTCAATTGGGTCACTTGCTCTAATAAGATATGACACCTCTAGTCAGATAGAAACATTCTCCCCAAATCGCATTTGTTATTAAGCATAATAACTGTGTAAATGATGTTCTGATTCTTGTTTAATCATTAGCCAATATAGCATTTTGGCATGTTTCAGATTGGATGGTACCCAGTGCCGGGTTCGTCATCTAACCTGTCAGCTTATACGTGTGCCGTTTGCCGGAAACAGTTCACAATGAAGTATCGTTTAGAAAGGCACATGATTGTCCATACTGGTGCTAAACCGTTTTCATGTTCAAAGTGCAGAAAGAACTTTAATCAAAAATCAAGCATGACTAGACACGAGAGAAATTGTATTGTTTTTTCTGCAAGTCTGTCTACGACATAATTGCAAGACTTCCCTTTAGAATTTCATTGTATTCTTAGGGTTTATCTAGATAGCTGTGTTCTTTGTTCCATTTCCTACCGCTATAATCTTATTAGAAACTAGCCAAGTACCTGTCCTCTGGACGGTCTCCCTCTCTTCCCACACTTCCCCCGTCCCTCATTTCCCTCCCCCTCTTCTCTGTCTCTCACATCTGTTTTTCTCTCCCAACCCCCTCTCCGATTCCCCCCTCTTCCTCATGCTCCCCCTCCCCGCTTTCTCTCCCTCACCTCTCTCCCTCCCCACTTCTTTCCCTCCCCCTCTCCTATTCTCCAACCCCCTCCCTTTTCTTCACTCTACCCCTTGTAAAACTTGTATACCCTGTGCATCTGTTGTGTTCTTAATTTGTTCTCGACATAATTTTAAAACGTTTTGTGCCGTTTTGTGCATTGGAATTGTAAGTGAAATAAGAAATTCACGAGGTGTGTCCTGGAAGACCTGGCTCAAATTTCAGAAGGACATCTCCTTTTTGTCAAATTATGGAACAAATAAGACATATTAGAAATAAAAGTATGCACATTAGATAAAGCACCTGTCTTTTCTTATTATTTCATGGTCTTCCGATTCTTAATATTCTGTTATTGATAATCAATGATTAAGTGAATGATGATGTCACTATGATCAATATTGACATGTCCTAGCATTATTAACATTTCGTATATTGGAGTTCAGTTTACCTTTAACTGTGCCACAACAAAATATTCAGTAAAGTTGTTTAAAGCCTGTTTATTATGAGGGTTGATATGTTTTAATAGATATGACTGTTATGTATATATACAGAACTACCCGGGATTCGAGACAGGAGTGAATATTCACCGATATGACGGTCAAGGGACGGTAGTCCTGCGACCGTCCTCGGTGAATATTCACGATGCCGAGAATCCAAGGGTTGTTCTGTGTTTATTTCACTCCGCACACTAAACTAATGTTAAATTAACTGATTAATGATCTACAGTGATTTTGAGAAATGAATCATTAAATAAATAGTTCTTTAGCTTGATTCGCTTCTAAAACATGTCTCCGGAAAAAGGACCGGAACTAGCGAAGATCAGAAAGCACGCATGTGCACAGTGTACAAAAAACTAGGTTGGCCGTGTATTGCCCGCGTGCAATATCGCATTAGTTACTGACCAGCTAAACAATATACAGAGCTTATGTTATCTCTATGGACTGAGCATATCAAGGGTGAAATAAATAAAATATATCGAAACCCTCATTATGTAGTCACTGTACAGGGGGACAATGCACCCGTGCACTTGTCAATGTTTACCAATATGCAGGGTGGTACATCTGTGATGTATGGCGGTACATCTGTGACATATGGCTATGGAATGTTGTGGGGTCTGGAATTCGCCCCCTATTAACTTTTTTGTATTAGTTCTTGTTGCTAAACTGATACTGATAGAGTGATATCATCAGTAGATGTAATCAGACTACCCTGACCAAAATTCAAAGACTTCAAAACAAGGCCTTAAAAATTGCTCTTAAATGTCCTCCCCTAACTTCTTCGAATGATATTCATTCTAGAACTAATACAATGAAACTCAAACACAGAATTAATTTCCTTCGATCGAAATTAGCCTTTATCACTGTTGATAAGATGAGAATAAACAATGTATTACCTTTAGCCAGAGCAACACGTCTGTTTGATGCTCCAGTTCTGCCATTATTTAACCCTAGAAAAGAATCGGACAAACAATCCTTGAAATATCAGGTCGCTTCAATCTGGAATACACTACCAATTGGATTAAGAAATATTCAAGATCACAAAACTTTCAAAATTCTCATCAAAAACACTTTCTAAGCATGGAATAAATCAGACCTATTGCTCAACTCCTCCTTCACTCTCTGACCTCTAGAAATGTATTGAAGATAGATCTCAATCCTTATTTTTTTCATCTCCATCATTTCTTATATCATATGTCCATCATATTGTTAACAACAACCTCTAGTATTGTATAGCTTAGATGTAATCCTAATATTGACGCAGATATTATTATACCATTAATTGACCTGAATGCAGAATGCCTATAAAAACACTTATTGTCAGCGGCGGTCATCTCTGCAAATTTTTCTGAATAATATTATGTCGTAGGAAATAAAAACTTTAAAAAAAAAAATATTACTGCAGCTGGTATGGTCGATCCGATTGGGTCAGTAGACCCTTAACAGGCATGTTAATATAAAAACTGATGTTCTGTTGTCTTGTACTGTTTGATGAAATTAAATTATATGATGTTGTTATGATTCGGAAATAAACGGGCAAGTCAAAAGCTTTCCCCTATCTGTAACTATCACCACAGGAGGTGTAAACTACTACTGCTATCCCTCGAGGAAGCATTAATCGCTCATCATTTCTTTTAAGCCTTTTTCCCTACCAAAATAGACATCACCAAGATGATAGCTCTGAGGGCTAAATCATTTTACTTATCAATAGTGATGCACATAGTTTTTTCATGTATCATTTATAATAATTTGTTATTATTAATCCTTGACGTTTTTGTCAGTTCAGATTCATACCTGCGGGGAGGAAAAACAATCACACTGGGTCTAGCGCTCATGGATTGTACTTAATGTAGAGCTTGATGTTCCTTATAGCAATGGCAGAATGTTTCCATTTAAACTTTATCTACATTGTAAATTCAACGTATTCCCATCGTCCTTCATATTTGAAGCCGTTGCATGGGGGCCTTGAGGTATATGTTCTATGCCGATTCATAGTCTGGTATACCCAGCCTCAATGGAATGAAATGGATATATCAGTACAATGGTAATGTGGGTTGTTACCAGAGATCCATTGTCCGGTAAGGGCTGTCTGAAGGGCATGAACATTATTATAACTGACCGAAATCTGTGAGGGAAACGACCATTCATGTATAATGTGTTATATACCGTTTTTACCTTCTCAGGAACTGAGAAGGTTAGTGGATTGAGTACCAATCTGTCAATCATCTTTTTATCATTTAAATCTCACATAAATGTGTTAGCTGATTGTGGGATGTGTGAGGTAACAATCAGTGTGAAATGATCTGTCTGATCAGTTTGCATGTTTGCAGAAGGCTTATCTACTCCACCCATTTCTCACATCCACCATACACCACTCCACCCTGCCCCCCTCTGGTTCTTACATAATAAGACAAACCAGGCCTGCCCCAAACCCAGTCATGGTTGGTTGCCCACACCCTCCCTTGCCTTCCAGCTCCCTCCCTCCCTAGCCTTCCACCCATCACCCCCATCTCTCTTTCTCTCTCTCTCTCACTCTGAGTGCTGTTTTAGTGCATTCTACTAATTTTAGAGAGATGCACCTGAAAAACCCAAAATAATAATTACTTTAACAGACCTTTTACTGACCTCAGGAACCCTGTATATGACAGTAAATATTCTGCATTGTCAGTTTAAGAAAGACTAAATTTCAGTAACTATGACTTGACATCGCACACAAATAATTGATCCTGAGAAGTCGTTTCCTTTGGAGACGTAGGGTATATACGTTAAGTTAAACTGATAATAAGGTTAAACAGAAAAATAGTTGATTAAATCATTGATTAACTTAATAATTAGTAAACTTATAACTTGTTATCAACCTTGTTCATAAATACCGGTAGTGTTGGCCACTCTTTAGCTAAAACAGGATGTAATATTACAGGCGATGGTAATGGAAGAAATGTCCATGGCGCAAAAATCTTATGTCATTAAAGCCTTGCTAGTTCTAGTCCTTTACTCATTGCAGAATTGCTAGCGATGTTCGATATCTAAAACTCAAGGATGCAAGACTTCAGTACTTCTACTGAAATCAGTCAAATATCCCCTATATAATAACCCCCTTGTTAACCGTACTGAGAGTTTCCCCGACATGATTATTTCAATATGATTGGCCAGAAGATGCTGAAGTAACATTACCTTATATTTTATATTACAGATTCAGGGTATTTTGTGTGCTAGCACCAGCATTAAGAAAGGTATCATCTGTGGCGTGTGTGGTAGGATCTGTGGCAGCCCTGCCCATCTCAGGATACATATGTTCACACACACCGGAGAAAGACCCTTTGACTGCCCAAAGTGTGGTAAAGCGTTCAGTCGGAAAGACAACATGGAGCGACACTTGAAGAAAATTCATGCGGAAGATTTGGTTTCTGCAGAACCAAATGAAGCTACTCATCTTGCTTAACCAATCGATGAACTTAGTGCATTTTCACTTTAATATGGACTTAGGAACATAGGCCCGTCTATGCATGAGTTACCTGAACTAGTAATAGAATATAATAGTATCTTACATGACTTTTAGGGTTGCAGCAGGAACGGTTCTGATATTTTAATGGCGATAATGAACTGATGCATATTTATTGTCGAGCCAGATGCCTGCCCCACTATTATGCTGTTATACATCTGAGGGCATCAAAATGCACATCTGGCGAAGATGGCATTTAGTTTAGATATTAGTGTGAAATATCTGTAAATATGCTTCATGAACAACTTGGCAGCTAGGAATAAATAAAAATCATTTGATGTAATTTTAATTGATTTTCAGAATGATATATGGATATAATTACTTTACATGTTTATGTGTTTCAATGGCGATTTTCAGCATCTTTAATGGCTATAATTTCCTAAATCATTGTAAGTATGGAATAATGGGTACATATTCGTTCAGAGACCTTTATAGTTTGATTGCAAAAAACACTAATTATAATGCAGTAAAATCTTTTGAAGGAGCCTTTAAATAATGCCATGCTTCCATTTAGAACCATTTCATGAAAAGCTACCATTTAAAAAGCTAAGATTCAGGGCTTATCGTTCTCTAAAATAATGAAGAGGAGTGCCTATTTCTCATAACCTATCAGGGCCATGTACCTTCCATATCACCATGGAAAAAAGTTTTTCTGTTTTAATTAGAGAGAGCAGAAATGATTGTAAATGACAGACACAACCCTTTGGCATTTTCTTTAAAATCTCAAGTCAATATGTTGATAGCAACATAGATAACACATGCACCGCCTACCTGCACTAGCTTAGTCATTTAGACAGACATTTTGATTGTTGACATTCTGTTCTTTTACAGTATAATTTCCAGCTATAGGTGACTTGACATAATGGCCTAGCTATTTTATGAGTATATATACCGGTACTTCACTTCACCATCCACTTCATATATTACCCGAGGCGGGGATGTGACCCTAGCTGTATGGTGCTATGCGAACATGGGTGACGAAATAAGTAAATAGGTGTTACTTTTTTACTCAGTCCATGTGAGAAAAACTTCCATTTAGTGTTTATCTTCAGACTTAATATAAAATGGGACACATTTTGCATGTGATTGGATACTTTATTTTTTTGCTTCAAAATGCGCCAAATCTGTTAATATTGCAGCTGGAATTAAAAGGTTTTCAGGGCCAGGTGCCCCACCATTGAGCCCTCCTGATCCGCCCGTTTGCTTTTCCCCAGACAGTCCTACCCCTCAATCAATGGCGAAGACACGTGACTTTCATTGCAGATGCATTTAGTTTTATAGTTTAGAAACGTTTTGTGAATGAACAGGGGGAAAGGTGTTACTTCCATACAGACTATTCAAACATCAATTATTTGCTAACAATATCTAAAGTAAGGCAGAAAGGGTCGGATGGCAAAGATATTACTTTTACAACATCCACAGCTTTTCTTGGCTTGCTGACATGAATTTCTTTTGTCAGTAAAAATTGTGCGAATTAGTCAGTAAAAGTCAGAAATTTGATGTTGGCTGAATGGGCCGCGTCAACCATGGAATAATGCTTCATGCATTTAATAGTTTTAACAGTAAAAAAGTTAAATGAAAAGCACATCTGGCTCGGCATAAATGTGACAGTCTTCTGGCACTGGACAAATTAGCCTTAGATTAAAAGCCTTCAGTTGTATCTTGTTTATTTCTGTAGTTGGACTTGCCTCAATTAATGGTATATAGTCTCAGGAGAAGCACTCATATCGTTTGCCTTATCTCTTAATACCAAGCTTTTTTTATGATAATAAAAGTCATGTTAAAGATTTCTGAAAGAATCGGATGTAAAGAACGCCGTGCCGACATGTTATATACATAAGCCAGTCCTCGCAGGATTGGTATGTACTGTGCCACAGGTGGGAGAGGGATTTTGTCATTCCCTCAGCCATTTCCCCAGCAGAATATAGAATAGAATAGTGACTTACAATAATCAGAAAGAGATTACCTGTTAAAGTTGAAGCTGTGTACGATTTGTGCATCGGACGGTGTTAACAAGATAACTATTTCTATAAATTGGTTTCCATGTTGTCACACGATTCAACTCCAATGCTAATTGTGAGATTGAGGAAATACTTATCGAATACGTTTTAAAAATGTGTGTGCGTCTTAGATTTACATTAGAGTTGCAGATCTTACTGAGAGTTCTGGGATACGTTACGTTTTTTCTCCTCACCCAAAATAAAATATGTAAAATGTACTATTGCTCTTTGTTGTTCACTACCTGGTTATTTTATTATCTTAATATCTCTTTCAGATATTTATCAGTGCGCTGACTCCAACGGATGATACCAGCTGGAATACTGTGTGCAAAGTTTGTGGTCTGAACGCACGGTTTCCATCGCATTTAGTAATCCATATGCGAACACACACGGGGGAGAAACCATTTTGTTGTCCATCATGCGGCCGCAAATTTGGACTGAAAACTAACATGGAACAGCACTACAAAAACATGCACGTTAACCGTTGAACTCCTTTAATTTTGAATTATTTCAGTATTGAGCCTTCGACAATCGGCAATTAATGGCTATTGTTCCCTCCGGATTACTTCAATAAGGAATAGTACGTTACTAAACGAAGCGGCCTGTTACATTTTGAAATTATTATTACAGTACAGTTTTTTCTTATTGGTTCCTGTGATCAGGTGCAGTAATTGTAAATTATGGAAAGCCATTTATGTACATATCCCCAATCTGTAAAAATGGACTAGCAGAAATCCTGTTCAGCATTATACAGTTCCTGTTCAGCATTACACAGCACCGGGACAGTAGCCCACCGCGGTCGGGTTAGGCTTCTGCCCTGCTGATCAGCAACAGGTCTCTAGTCTCACATGCGGGATAGGAGCTGGTCAGCAATATTCATTCCTGAATAGCATTTTTTTAAGGAATAATGATATACAATTAATTCCAGGCCCATATGCTCCTCAAACAAAATTGTAATTCCTAAAATGTAACTTTTTTTTGAAGAATAGGAAGGGTGCGGGATGGGGGCTATCCCGCAGCTGAACAGGAAATAAAATTCCCAGTCCGCACGCTTTTTCAATGGCTATTCTTTCTTCTGTATTCCTGTTCAGCATGCTAATCTTCCCGACATGGTGCGGAGTAGAAATATGCTGCCTTAAGGCCCATTCACATTACAACAGCCGATTGCCGGGCCAGTTTCTGGCAATCGTGGCTGACGTACGTCAAACGCTGGAAGATGGGCATGTGAAATTGTGGCACAATTTTACATGCCCACTGTGTTGGCCGTGCGTCTTAATATGTGGGCTTCCCAGTGAATTGTTTTGTTTATGTAATAAGAAAAGCTATTTAAACTGCAATGATCAGTTGATTGTTATTGAGCAAAACCTCAATAGTTATTTGGACGATGAACAAGGTAGGACTAGTTTTGTTGATGTAATAAGAAAGGCTATAATTATTTAAACTGCAATGAAAAGTTGATTGTTGTTAGGATTGTGATCACAATTGGATAGGTTCTGATTATGTGGTCAAAGCACTCATCAACACCCACTCTGACACACTAGCCTCCCTCTAGCATACATCTACAGGCGCCGCGGAAAGGGGAGGGGGCAAGGGGGGACCCTAGTCCCCCCTAATTAATCTGGGTATTCTATTATATTTTTGTTTGCTGCTGTGAATACTCTACATTTGATATATCGATTGGCAAAAGAACTATAAGAGGAAATTATTTGCTGCCAGCTGACTTGCTGTATGTGATAAAAGCTACCTGGCAACATGTTACATATATACAGGAAGGCCAGATAAGATCAAACTTATTTATCCTGACTAATAATATCTTTACAATGGAAAAGCGTACCACATGTACCAGCCAACTTCTATGTTGGGAATATAATATTAAGTATGCCCTGTTTCCTGGTGAAAGTATATCTCTCCCCCGCCCCCCACCCCCCACCCACCCAAAAAAAAAGTTTGCCCCCCCCCCCCCATATTACATCTGTTCCGCCGCACCTGATCTATTGCGGAGAGAGAGAGAGAGAGAGAGAGAGAGAGAGAGAGAGAGAGAGAGAGAGAGGGAGAGAGAGAGAGAGAGAGAGAGAGGGGGGGGGGGAGAGGAGAGGGAGACGGAGAGAGGGAGAGAGGGGGAGATGAAAAAGTGGGAGAAAGAGGGAGAGAGCAGGTGAGAGAAGGGACAGAGAGAGGGGAGAGAGAAGAGACGGAGTTTTACCAAATGTGTCAAATATATATTGTTTTTACTGACTTTATCTACTTGGGTGAATTTCGGGCAAGATGCTAAAAAAGAGACTTGTTCCTAACGGTCTTCATAATTAACATCCCCTCCAACAGTAAAATGAAATTAATTTCTTTGGATTTAATACAAAATGTGTACATTGACGTCCAACAAAATCGAAAGAGAAAGTGCGGGTTGGGGGCTATCCCGCAGCTGAACAGGAAATAAAATTCCCAGTCCGCACGCTTTTTCTATGGCTAATCTTACTTATGTATTCCTGATCAGCATGCTAGTCTTCCAGTTTTAGAGTTATGGGGATATGTACATAAATGGCTTTCCGGAAAGAATGAGCGCCGCGATCTTAATGAAAAGAGAATTACACGTTTTGATTGTCAATTATTCCCCGATTTGGCTGTGAGCGGACAAAATAATGATAATAAGCCTACGTGCCGCTCACAGACTGACGAATATAATCGGGGCTGTATTAGCATAGTATCGAAAGTAGTTCCGTTTTTGCAGACCTTAGGCCTATACATTGATCGGAAATTTCATTCATCCATTCTGAATCAATTCAAGCTCATCTACTAGAATTAATTGGTTAAAATGCATAAATTTGTCCACTCCAAAATGTTTGATGGTAAGAATGGGCAGTAAATTGACGAATATTAAAGTTTTGAACGTAAATAAACGTAAAGTTTTTTTGTGAAGTGGTGTATAGTTTCAAAGAAAAGTTGCAAAAATGTAGATTTCTTTTGTAACTTTACATGAAATCAGGGAATAAAAGTAAGATGACCATAGTGTCAAGTCTTCGGTATACAATATTCGCCGAGTAAGCCCAGAAGCAACTCGGCCTACAGCCTCTTTGCCTCTGGGCTTACTCGGCGAATATAATCCACCTCATAGTTGACACTATGGTAATCTTACTATAATATGTGCATCGTGTTCTTATAACCGTACCGACCGAACCAGGGGCTTCGTTATGAAAGGTTTTCATATTTGGAAGAGTAGTAAGAATAAAAGCCCACCCACACAGGGCCGATTTGAAAAATGGCCCGATTTGGGGTGTACCGACCAATCGGGGGTGAAATCCTAGCAATATTACATGAAATCGGGCGTTTTTGAGCCGAATTGACTCCCGAATTTGCCCCAAACTGAAATCGGCTGTACTTGGCATAACCGATTTGGGGGCCGATTCTATAAGCCAGTAAGGTAAAAATAAAAATAAAAAATTTTCTTCTTCCCCGATGGGAAATACTTTTGTAACTTTTCTTCTAGTGGGAATATTTTCACACAATAAAAAACATTATCACTCTTATGTCTATACCTACCATGTGCAAAATAGTTTAAAACATTATATGGCCAATTCCACCAATTTGACAACATTTGGCCCCCAACCGTGGAAAGGGGTAAAATGGGCTTAAATCAAGTTAATTATCATTAATTTGATTTTTTTTTTTGATTGGATGGTTCTACCAACCTGTGGAACAACATTTTTGGCATTTTTAGCCCAATTTTTTTTTTTTTTTTATTTCAAAATCCTATTTTGGAGGCAAAAATCGTTTTTTTTAACAGCCATTAGTCCGTGGAATTGCTAAATTTCTAAATAATCTTCAAAATTGAACATTTTTTTTTATATGTTGTGATAGTAGGTTACGTGAATATGATCTGTGTGAAAAAAAAATGCAAAAAAAATATTTTTTGGCCAAAAGTCATCAAAAATCAAAAAAAAAATTTGTGGGTACCCCCCCATGTCGTCTTCGTCACGCAGTGTGTCTAAGGTGGAATAAATAAATAAAAAAAAAAAAAAAATGTCATATTTTGATGAATAATGATAGAGTGCATCGGATTATATAGGTATAGAACATCAAATGTATTGATTTTAGTTTTTCTTGAATCAAAGCAGAGAAATAACATGGCAGAAAAGGGGGGGTGGGTACCCTAGCTCATGTCGTCTTCGTCACACCTATTTTAGGGGTTTTTAGAGCCTTTCAAGGCATAAATTTAATAATAAACTTTAAATTTGACATTTATTATTAACTTTGCTTAATACCAATCTATGTAGACTGAACTTAAGAATTTCCGAGTCATTTTTAAATGATTTTCATGGGAAAATCCTTAAAAAATCTTCGTCACGCTTTTGTCGTCTTCGTCACGTTGTCTACGTCACGTCTGCCGTCACAAAATGTCATAAATGGTATCCCTCACATATATATAATATCAGAATCTTTATGTTTAAAATTTTTGCCTCTAAATACTTAAACAGGACAGGGACAATCAATTCAAGTATTCAAGTCAACTTAAAAAAGGAAACAAGGGTAATAAATATTATATATATTCTAAATATAATGAGTTATATAATGTGTATACATGCATAATAATGTGGGCAGAGGGTCAATGACCTGTCACCCTTGCCGCTGCCATTATCATTACCATTACTGAATGGTTATTTGGCTGTAACTTTTCTTCTAGTTTGAATATTTTCACCAAATAAAAGGTGTTATGATCCTTATGTCGAGACCTTTCAAGTACAAAATAATGCAATACATTATGTGCATATTTGTTTTATCTATTTTTAATTTAAATCCTAATTTATGTAGAAATATGTACCATTATTCGGAATGCTATTTTTAGCATTTTTACATATTTGGGATCTATTTTTGACCCCCCTGTAAAAAAATTACTAATAATCAGAATGGTTCCAAACTTGACAGTTTAATGTGCATATATATGAGGTTGATAGAAAATAACAAATCAACTGATGAAAGTAAAAATTATTTTTTGGTATTCTGGGGGTGTCTAGGGGCCCAAATGTTGTCAAATTGGTGGAAATGGCCATATGCATATTTCTTTTATTTATTTCTAATTCAAATTTTCATTTATGAACAAATATGTATCAATCTTCGGTGCCCTTATCATTAGTGATCTATTCACACTCTATCAAGTGACCACTAAAAAAATGAAAAAATTGTTTTGATACTCCAGAAATTTGTGAAGTTATAGCCTTTCAAAATTACCTGCATGGTAGAACTGCTAACATTTTGGGACAAATCGGGAGGGTTTGTCCCGATGATTCATTATAATGAATCATCGGGAGAGCACTCCCGATTAATCGGGACGGCCCCCCGACTAATCGGGACTAGACCCACACATAGGATTCTTCAAAACGAAATCCTATGTCCTGAAATCGGGACTGGAATCGGCTATGTGTGGGAAGAAATTTGCCAAATCGGGTGGTAAAAAGTAACCCGACTATTCCTAGACAGACACACACATCCCTGATTTTAAGAAAAAATAAATTAGGATTTCAAATGAAATCCTGGGAATGTTCGGGAGCTCAATTCGGGCTTCAAATCGGGTATGTGTGGGCAGGGTTTAAAACTGAAATAATTGAAAACGATTTTTGTTTGAAGAAACTTGCTCGAAACAGTCAGCAAGCAGTAGGCCTATATCGTCAACATGACAGCTCCTCATCAAAGAAAACATCCTCTCAAGTTATATCAGGCTTCCAACAAACTGCATGGGTCCGATTCGATTTTACTTTGAAATTGCGATAAAAGTATTGTGACACGCCACTTCTTTCTTTTAACTTTGAGATTCGGTGCCTAGCCTACTGTTCATCCAGAATCCCTTATTTAATATTAATTCAGTAGGCCTAGACATTTAACTTGTTTCCAGATTCAAGAGTAAATTTCTATATACTACTTACTACTGACAGTGCGCTCCAGACGGACTCGTTGGCCTAAAGAGATGCCATTCATGAAATGTTAAATATGTAAGTAAAGTGTTTGCGGGAACGACTGATTTCCATGAGGTGTCTTGTGCGAGAAGCTAAAACATTCCCATTTATTGAATAGAATAAAGCACCAGTATTATAATTACAGGCATTCTCTTATATGGGTCAAATTTTTTTAGAATGTACAATTGCGATTTGGGAAGGTTTAGGAACATTGAAAAAAATAATAATAACTATAAACTCATATTCCTTCTGACTGTTATCATATATGTCCTAAGCACCTAAAAACACTAATTATATTCACCAACTCTCAATATGTCTGTTTTTATTGAAGTTGAAACAATGTGAACATTTTGTAGGGTATGCCCGGTATCAAATTAAGGGGCAGCTCATTAAATCCTTAATAACTCAGGACATAATGATTCAATTTCCAAATAAAAAATATTTTTCTGAGGATTAAATGTCCCATTACATGTATACCAATCAATAACTATGTATCATCAAAGGATATTATGTGAGACATGAAAGGAAATGGATCACCATTTCCCCCAAAAAGGAGTGTTTTGATCACTTACATATGGTTCAAATATAAATTGAATAATGCTGTAGTTGTTGCTATAAACAGGGTGAAAACCTGTTTTCTGGCAACATATACATCCTATCCATCAATATAGCAACTTATAACTTATTTATCATATTCAGTTTCTCTGAGAAACTTGGTAATAGGAGGCCATCTTTGATACCGGGCATCCCTTTACATATAATACCGGGCATCCCCCAGTAAAGTACCTTATATCTGACCTCTCACTGTGGCTACAAAAGTGGACAAAACCACTTTAAACCTAGCTAGTACATGAACAGCATATATCTGGTACACAACTGATCTCAGTTCAAGTCACTCCTTCACTAAATATCACCTCACTTGGCCTGAGACAAATACCTTCTCAAATGTACCGGGCATCCCTCCATATACCGGGCATCCTCCAGAAGAGAACATGTTATCTGACGTCTCACTGTGGCTACTTAAATGGTCACAATCACATGAAACTTAGTAACTACATAGAAAACATGTATCACAATGGATACAGGCTCTAAAATCAATGATAAAAACGCAATGTGATGGATCATAAAATTTGTTGATAAAATTATATGATGGTTGAGAACATGAAAAAAATAAAAAAATTTATATCTCATTTCTAATGTTCTCACATGGTAAGGGAGTGAACAGGGCATGTTACTGCACAAAAATACAGAAGATAAAGGTGCATGGGTAGCAGTTACGCTAAATATTCTACTTTCAGGGGATGCCCAGGGATGCCCGGTATCATGATTCTGAATCAAGTTCAAATATATTGCATGGAAATTAGGCATAAAGCCACATACATATGTACATTAAGACATGACAGGTTCGAAGGGTAAGTTTTATGGTGATTTGAAGGTTCAAAATGAACTTGGTGAATGGTACTAGGATTGAAGGGGGGATGCCCGGTATCAAGGGATGCCCGGTATCAACCACTCTTTTAACATGCTTTAAAAAGGTATCTATTGTGTTTATGAACAAATTTTCACTTGTTCATTGACATGGGAATTACAAGGGACATTGTCACCTAATAGGAGGAGCATACCTACACTAATAAGGTTATTTTGCTATCATTTATCAACAGAAAATGATTTGTAGGGAATGCCCGGTATCAAACCATATCACATTTGTCTCAACATGCCTGCCCCCATAATCCTAAAAAGCATGTTGAATTATACATATCACATTTCTGATTAATAAAAACTAACTTAACATGATCCCAAAGGAGAAATAATTGTTAAATGTGCATAGAAATCATGTTAAATAATTATGGTACCGGGTATACCCACTTGGATTCTTGTTAACTGTGAGGCTATATTAATCTTTCCTTTAACATAGGACAGGAAAATGCTTCCCTAAGAATTGCTGAGAACAACTTTTTAAACATATAAATAAGGATTAGACTGATGAATATCACACAAATGGTTTATTCCTAAACATCTTAACAATAATTCCACACCATACAAGGGCATGTATAATCCTTGGTCACTCTCATTTTGGTTGACAATGTTCAGGGAATCCCAGGAATACCTACCTAATAACTATATATGGTGGTTGTCTTGGTTTCCAGAAGAAAAAACAGAGGCTTGGTCATATAAAAACAATTTAAATGTGTATCCTAGTTGTTCCTTTCCTTCCATACCGGGCATCCCTCAATATATACCGGGTATACCCCCCATATCATTTGTATTCATATCTCCACAATAGATTTTTTTAGAAGAATGTAATTTGGGGTATATATGGAGATACATACTGGGATTACATAAACAGAGATTTAGAACCATTGTATCAGTGAAACTGGGTCTCCATTGTAATATGATACAGGGCATACCCGGTATGAAATAGTATAAAATCTCCTATTTGGTAAACATTGAAGCATGACCCTGTTAATGTCTGCATTGCTGGCTAAATTGTACCATGATTGCATTGATGATATGTTAAAGTGTATTCTAAGTATTTTAAATCATATGCCAAGGATATAT
Source organism: Sthenelais limicola (assembly GCA_942159475.1). NCBI lineage: Eukaryota > Metazoa > Annelida > Polychaeta > Phyllodocida > Sigalionidae > Sthenelais > Sthenelais limicola. The sequence goes on along the minus strand of OW804096.1, from coordinate 104,223,777 downwards.
TCATAGCAAGTATACTAGAATCTGTGTTTGATACCGGGTATACCCATGTGACTTCTGAAAATTGAAGATTGTAGTATAGGACTGGCACACTGGGATGAAGGCTAAAACTTTACCAAGTTGTCATAGATATGTATATGGAATGAAACCAGGTGAAATATAATACCTAGAACAGTTACTTTTTTTCAGAATGGAGGTATAATGTGAAAAAGTAGTGAATTCTGGGGTGTTTTTGTAAGGAAATCAACATTTAAGGTGATTTATTGCATACAAAACATACGAGTATGACACTAATGTGCACATTTTCGAAAAGCTTAGGATATCTCCTTTCCAATGATACCAAGATCACTAGGATTGATTCATTTGTTTGCAATACCCATCCAGTATAATGTGCAAAAGTCGGGAATTTCGCAATTGTACATTCTAAAAAAATCTGACCCATATGTGTTTTGCTTTTTTTTAGTTGTGATTTTTTATATTTCTTTTACGGCCAAGACATGTGAGTAAAAGTTCATACATAACTAATCAAAACGGTATAATAATCTTTCAGGTACAAGTTAGGGCCTAAACAATACAAACCAGGAAGTCTTCTTGAGAAGTTTGTCACCTTTGAGTATATAAGAAAAGGGTTATTATGAACATAACTACGTGAACATTTATACTTTGTGTATTTGTTTTACATGTAGGCCTACATTAACTGATGGGGAGACTAGAGTGCATAGTATAGTCTTCTCCATGTAATTTTCTTCTGTCCGGTCGACTTCTGAAAAACTTTCTCAAGGGTCTCATCTCTAAGCCATATTAAAAAGTGATCGAAGTTTGGTCGTCTATCACCAAATAACAGCTCTCTATGAATAAAGTATTTGGCCAATAAAACACAGAGTTAATAAATTTCTATATACTACTTACTATTGGTAGTGCGCTCCAGACGGACTCGTTGACCTAAAGAGATGCCATTCATACAATTTTAGATATTTGGCCCATAAAAACACATGTATATTTACGAATATAGCTCTACTCGTTCTGATTTGCCAATGGAGCCAAACATATACTCAAAGTTATCCATATCTGCGATCGTAATGTCCATATTTTCAAACCACCCCCTCTCCATGTGCACCCAGAAAGGTCCGTCACATTGCAACGGAATGACCCATACAGACGGCTGAGAATGGCCCGTCCGCTAAATTTAGCTGTAATTAGTAGTCCAGTCAATATATGAAAAATATCAAAAAAACTAGAACAGAAATGCGGTTTTCACCATCCTTTCCCACAAGGGCCCTGTATTAACATACTAAAAATGTAGAAAAATTTATCGTTGGGAAATAGGGGAAAATAGCCATTTTCCAAAATGGCTGCCATTGGGAAAGTGCCCAGCTAAAAATCGATGTAACTTTTGATCAAAACATAGCAAATGGATGTATTTGGTGTCTATAATGGGGTTTTCAGGTATGCCCAACACACTGGTGATATCTGAAATCATGTTAGACATTTCCTTATAACAGATATCCAAGATGGCTGCCACCGAAAATCTGACATTTTTGGAAAAGTTCATAACTTTTGATTGAAACATGGTATAATGCCAATTTTGGTGCCTATTATGGGGCTTTCAGGTATGCCCAATGCTGTGATAAAATTTAAAACATGTTAGACATTGCCTGACAACTCATATCCAAGATGGCCGCCATTGAAAATCTGACAATATTGGAAAAGCTCAAAACTTTTGATAGAAACATGGTATAAGGACCTATTTTGTTGACTATTATGGGGTTTTCAGGTATGCCCAACACAGTGAGAACATTTAAAACCATGTTATTCATTGCCTAACCCATATCCAAGATGGCCACCACTGAAATTCTGACAATTTTGGAAAAGTTCAAAACCTTTGAAAAAAACATAGTATAGTACCAACTATGGTGTCTAATATGGGGTTTTCATGTATGGTGAATGGCAGTAATGCTGTAGGCACATGCTCTGTGGCAAAGCAATGCCCAGAGCTCATAGACACTATTTTCTTGCACTGATAAACCTTCTACTGCTCAGAGATGCCAGGGCTTCCATTGCCAATCATTTCTCAACCTAAAGATTTACTTGAGAAACCTCCTGAAAAAGAATTTAGCACCAAATTCTCTGCTAATAGATCATATTTTATTCATTCCCCAACTAACCTCCATCCAATCATCATGTTGTTATACTTTTATTAGCATATGCCCTGTCAGCAAATCTAATTCTCCCCAGTACTGGGAGGTTTTCAGACTCTGCTGGACACAGTGGTGGTTTGAACATAGAAATAAGGAAAACAATCTACCATCAAGTCAACGCCTTGATGGCAGTCCTTATTTTACTGATGGTTAAATTTCATTTACTGAAAGAATACAATATGGCAAGTGATAGGAATAAATTCCTAATGTAATTAAATAATTCTGTTTATGATCATATTATGTACAGAGACAACTATCTCTGTTTATATGCAGGAAATATATCACATCAATCTGTAGATAGACAGTCAAATATGTGACTGACTATATAAATTCTTTCTCAATAGAGAAAGTTCCCCTCTAGCCATATACAATTGTCTGTGGCTTGGGATGCAATGTTCATTAGTGATTTTTAACCATGCCAAATGTAGGCAGTGGGACCAGTGGGCCTTACCTTATTTTCCTGCTTAAATTTTTTCCAAAAATAAAAAGAATACATCAACAGCAGATCAAGTGACTGAAACATCTTTTGAAGAAGTAAAGACAAAAGTGGGCTAGAGAGTCTCTCTGAACCAGGAGAAAGTTCCACAGAGAACTGTCCTGGTGATACAAGTTGCATCATCTACATCTGGCTGCAGTATAATGAAGATGGTACCTTCAAGGGCTTTCTGAGAGCAGAAAAAACAGGCAATTGTAAACGCCACCTTGTATCACTCCAAGAAAGGTTCTCCTACCGTTGCTTCTCCGGAGCACAACATGTATGATAAAACAATACATTCCTATTTCAGGGATGCCAGTCGGGGTCTGTAAAATTGACTGAAATTATCTAGAGGCTTGTTAGGGGTGATATAAAATCGCTATTCTACCTTCATAGTGCCAAACTCCTCACAGACTCAAGTGTTCAACCCTCCTCCAAAGCAAAGGAAGGGTAGGCAGTCGGCAACAAAGCCATTGTAAGATGTCATCAAATAGATTTCCAGATATTTATCTCACATGTGTTGTGATTTGACTCGACTTTGGGTCATTCAAAACAGGCGGTGATCAGAAGCCAACTACCTCCGGGGTGAATGGAAATGCTGGGCTGTGATTGGCTGATAATTACAAATATTTTTTTTTTCGTAATTTTCTGGTAAATTACATGAGAAGGGGAACTTAGGATATGATTGTGATCATGTCTTTAATTTAATATTTATTTTAAACTGCTTTTAGCAGCTCGCAACATGTACTAAATATTAACCAATGGGTGAACAGTATTTGCTAGTGTGGCTGCCCGGTGCAGTAAGAAGTTCGTCAGTCAGGAATCTACTCGGGGGAGACCGTATGCTACAGAGCACTGGCGGGCCTTGGACTTGTGGGTGCCCGACGAGTGGCAAATGAGGGGGTCATATCCCGTTGAAAAGCTCAGTACAAAATGCAGTCAGTCAGAGCCTGGCCAGGCTAAGCATGGGCCTCCGCAGTGTGTGGAATTTGGCACAATAAGGTAGAAGGTAGAATAACGATTGGTATCACCACCAAGGGCAAAATCGAAATTAGATATTCTACTTTTAGTGAATTTTACCAAAATAATCGAAATTATTGTTTTGACTGATTTCAGTCACCTGACTGAGAAATGGCATCCCTGACTATTTATAGAACATGGCCAGACTAGAAGAAGATCACCCTGATATCCATGATATATACTTGGATGGCCTACAGATGTTGGGATGGTCTTTCCACTCTCCTGGATATTGAACAGGTATTGATATGCAGCATCTAAACTGGTTGCCTCACTAGTGGGGGGAGTATGTAAGAGTTGCAAAGGCTGATTTGAGGCAAAATCACTGTTTTCTCAAGCACATCATGTTTTCAATGGAGACACCTTGCTACATAGAATCATTTTTTACCTGTGGTGTACATTGGAGGACATCTGTTGCAATTATGTTCATTATGTGAAAGCCATTTTACTGTGTCCAGCAGAGTCTGGAAACCTCCCACCGCTGGGGAGATTAAGACTCGCTGACAGGGCATGTGCCAAATAAAGTATAACAAACAAACAAACAAACAACAAGTTTGGTGCATTATTGTGTTTGATGGGTACTGGGATGGCTCTCCAGTAAAGGACACTTGAGATGAGGATCAAAAGTGCCGCTGACAGTGAAGAAGGAAGTCATCCTGGGAAATACATGAAACAAAAAGTGATTCCTCAACTGACAAAGAACAATTGTTGTTGCATACAATTCTCTTATGCTGCCAGGGCAACAGTAACAACAGAGGATATTTCTGAAGCCAGAGTAAAGATGAATCAACAAAGATCCAGGTCTGATTCTGGGAGGCCAAAACAATCCCCTTGTTGTTGTTGTAACTTTTTTCATTAATCTCATAGACCTGTACATCTCAATGTGGCCATTGATTTTCATTTGTATCCTGGGTGAATCTTAACTAGTGATGCTTTTTCGTTACATAGCAAAGGATTTGTATAGGTTACTATTTATACAAGATATAGTAGCGTTAGATATCAACAAACTTTGTTACCACCAGTTTCATCAAAGAGTTATGAGAAGGACAACATACATGTGTGCAGACTAAGATTCTACCCCAACTTCCACAATAGCCAAATTCCACATCTCCACCATCACACTTCATCTCACCACCACCACATGATCGAATAATGGCAACCACTGATATTTTGAAACCTCAATCTAATTCTCATTTCTCTCTGCTTGTTCAAAAGGACTGATTATTAAATTCTGGAGACAGCAGGAGACCAGGTTTACCTGAGCTATCCTGACCTATATGGCTTACGCCAGACCAAATACCAGAATAAAATTTGTTCAAAAAAAAGTTTCTGAGATAGCCATCTTGGATATATGTCGAGCAGTGTTTAAAATGATTTTAAATGTCACCACTGTGTTGAAGCATACCCAAGAACCTGAGAATAGCCAAAAAAATTGGTCCTTATACCATGTTTCTATCAAAAGTTTTAAGCTTTTCCAATAGTTTCAGATTTTTCAATGGCGGCCATCTTGGATATGAGTTGTCAGGCAATGTCTAACAGGTTTTAAATGTTATCACAGCATTGGGCATACCTGAAAACCCCATAATAGGCACCAAAATTGGCATTATACCATGTTTCAATCAAAAGTTATGAACATTTTCAAAAATGTCAGATTTTCAGTGGCAGCCATCTTGGATATCTGTTATAAGGAAATGTCTAACATGACTTTAGATATCACCAGTGTGTTGGGCATACCTGAAAACCCCATTATAGACACCAAATACATCCATTTGCTATGTTTTGATCAAAAGTTACATTGATTTTTAGCTGGGCACACTTAATTACTTACCCCATGGCAGCCATTTTGGAAAATGGCTATTTTCCCCTATTTCCCAACGATAAATTTTTCTACATTTTTAGTATGTTAATACAGGGCCCTTGTGGGAAAGGATGGTGAAAACCGCATTTCTGTTCTAGTTTTTTTGACATTTTGGCTTTTTTGAGCTAGATTGCCTGGACTATAGAGCGGTTGAATGGCCGAGGCCAGCCGAGGATTCAACGCCTGCTTCTCCTTCATGTATTCAACATGCCTGGCTGGCTGTGCAGAGGCACTCATCATAAGCTCATCACTGAAAGCCAAGCCCAGAAGGGTTGAGAATCACTCATGCTTAAACTGGGCGACTGGCCGCGCTGTTTTTCACACCTTTATATTAAGTAATGCTGATGATTATTTGCTATCATGTACATGATGGCCAAATCCATATTTTTGACACCAGGGGGCCTATTGCTCTGTATATGAATAAATTAGCACTTAGCTTCATTTATTTCCATCAAATTGGTCTAATTTGCACATCAGATGATGAAATGAGGTGAGGGAACACGATTTTGGACCATTTTATCCCAAAAAAGAAAATAATTTATTATAAAAATCTCAAATTTAAACCACAAATGCTCTTTTCTCACATCTTTTATGTACGAGAACATAATAATTTTTAAAGAAAAATTATCGAAGCCCTATTTTTTTTAAAATCTTGTCTCAGTTGTTAGTTTCCATAAGTTTATATTTCAGAAAAAAATGGAGATTTTTTTCTTTTTTTGTGAGATGGCATGATTTATACGTTTGGGGTAGCCTTTTGTCGCCTAACGGGGACACACTGTATCAAAGAGCAATTCAGATCAGAATTATTAAAGATATCAATCCAATATTTGATTAAAATGAAGAAATGTGTGTGTGTGTATAACGACCATTTAATATCGAACGAATGGCCTCATTTTGATGCTAGCTTAAGATATGTATGGTACTGGACGAGATGTGACCGACCCGCCCTCTGTGGGCGGATAAGCCTACATCAACAATTTGTGACGTCACCCAACCCATCAGCGTCCACTCCCCATATAGACACGACCCATACTTATGGCCTTCTTTTTAACGTTTTCCCTGTAAGTGGCGACCTGTAATTCGTCTGAGAGAAACTCGACTTAGTTAGCTACCCTTTTGGCTGGAAAAACTACTGCGTTCATGGTACAGAAATGCTATTGTTCCTCTACCTATTGTCACTCAGTCCTGCCATGTTTACATAGCTTCAACCACCCCACACTACACACAGCTATAGGCATCAGCTCCCCGTACACACCACGCCAGTGCGGTGGTGTGTACGGGGACACTAACGGGGGGTGGGGGAGGGGGAGTGGGGAGGGGTGATAACAAACTTAATCTTACTAAAGTAACCCTGCAAAACGCTCTTCTATCCTTGTGCGGTCCTTTTCTGGATGGTGGTGGGAAGGGCCCTATGTCGCCTAACGGGGACATTATTATGAGCTACAGAATACAAAATTCTGATTATTTCTGTTAGTAATGAAGGAAAACACATTCAGTCGGACTGTCTCTCCATTTTAATGTCAATATATCTTGGTTTGAATTATTTCTGGGCTATACATATCACAATATTATGCATGTCGCCTAACGGGGGATGTTGTCGCCTAACGGGGACAGCAGTTAAGCAGTTAACTAATTGATAAAGTCCTATCATGAAATTAAACATTTATTCCTTTATATTCACCAACAAATACGCAGTAAATGAAATGGAGCACTACATGAGCATAAATTCCGCTTCAAACCTTTCTTTCTATCAGTACACTAATGCCTTCATACAATCTAGTGTTAATCCTAGGGCTAGCAACCAACCTTGTTCTTAACATGTAAGGGCAAGAAATACCCTAGAGGCTGTACATGTATCAAGATGCACTTGCACCTTTCCCCCTCCTCCAGGGTTACCTCCACCATACCCCCTACTCTCCCCAAAGCTCATTAGTATTTAAGATCAGGCCTGTTTCAGTCTCAAACTTGTCAACCCCATTAAACACATAAATATAACCTGTTCTCCTACCTCTATCCCTTCCCACTTTGCTACAATAGGAAAGTATAAAATATAATATTATTATTAGATATCCAGCTAGAATACATTGTGACCACATCAACCTCTCACCACTTACTATCTCTCTCGACGAACCTCCAGATGCTAGTCAGGCATTGCATTTGAAAAAACTGTAATCCTTGTGTGGATTATACTATTCTTTTCCTACTTGTTTTCACATTATTCACCAAATATTTGATGGCTGACTTCTGATCCTTTGCTGCCATACCTACCCGTGTATAGAAATAGTAATAATTATTGATAATCAATGGTCTGCAACCTCTAAACTTGGAAAAAAATAATTCATGGCTATGCATTCGGCACGTACAGAACCAAAATTCCTTTGAGTATTTATTACACAATTTAGTGCTTTCATCGTGGTTGATTTCATTTTTGAACTATTATTATTTCCTGGCTACAACCCCCCCCCCCCCTCCCCGAGTTTTCCTTTGTCTATAATGAGAGGCTTATAATTGCAAATACCTATCCTATTTATATATGTCCCCGTTAGGCGACATATTGACCCAAAATAGGTACCTGTATAGGAGCACTTATCATAATTTGAATATTGCAATTTACACTATCGCCAAGTGAAATATTTTGAAGTTTAATACATCTATTTTGTCTTGGAAACTAATTTATTGGATTTTATCATGATGTTATTTTATGAATTGAAAGTGTTTGGAAGATATCCTTAGTTATGTGTGTTTTGCAATGTAAGAGAGTTGACTAGAAAATGTTCTTCTTCGTCCCAGTGGTACCAGTGATAAAAGCTTGTGTATTTATTATTAGAGTAGGACATATATATTAATTTTCATATGCTTTTCTTTATTCATATTTTTATTTCGTGGCTAATACAGTACAGATAATGAATTTAACTGGTGATTGTGTCACTATGTGTTTGTGTCCCCGTTAGGCGACAGGCCGTTTTTCATTATTTTTCTGTAATTAAGACTAACATTTTGAGCTCTTATACACAGAAATGTACTGATGCAAATGGTTCCATACACTCTAACAAATTATCGTTTTAATACTACCAACCATGGTACTGAGTTACGATAGATGATCGGGAAACAGCCTATATGCCATTCATGATATTGTACGATGGGGACAGCATATTGTACGATGGCGACAGCCCAGGCCCGGCCCTTGAAATCCATTCATGCATGAAGCAGTCTAGCTATGCTGCGGGGCAGCAGAGAGCACACACAAGTCATTGGAAGTATTCATAGTCAGATAGTGGTAAGAGGAGGGAGGACGCTGAGTAAAAGTCAATGGAAGGTATACTATGGTAAGTATCATTTAGGCCTAGACATTGTTTATTTTACTCTATTTTTATTTAATATGCTCTTTACTATTATTATTATCATTAGCTAAAGCAGAGAGCACACACAAGTCATTGGAAGTATTCATAGTCAGATAGTGGTAAGAGGAGGGAGGACGCTGAGTAAAAGTCAATGGGGCAGGAATTGTTGCTATCAACAATTCCCACTCATTAAACGCAGACCGGAATGAACTGCCATCCTACGTCCCGGAAGCCTGGAGGGCTACCCACAACACCACTGACCCCTCCAGGCCACTTCCTCCTGCGCACTGGCACGCACATCTGCCCACTTGACCAACATCTACACCAGAGTGAAGGCGTGTTTTAAATCTCTCCCCCCGGACACGTGCAGCAGGGCCCTCATGAACACCCGAGACGGCCCTCGCATGAACTATAAGAAGCTGGCAGAAGGGGACGACCAAGAAACCCCCAAGTCTGTAAAGAAAAAATCCAGGACAAGGAAAGGACAGCACAAAATTGATCTTGAACTTCTCCCACCAACGATGGAGGACGGCTCCTCCAACGAAGAACGCGACAAATCCCCTCCCAAGCAGGAGAAGAAGACAGCCCCGGAGAATCGTCCAAAGACTCCTGCAAAGAACAAAAGCAAGAAAACCACAGACAAACAAGGATTAACGGGAGTAGTTTCCACGCTTGCTGAAGCTCTTGTCGAGGCGGCAAAGTACGGTGCCACACCGCAGAAGCTTTCCCGGCCACGTGTGGAACATAAGGCCTCCTCCTCCCGCCACCGCAAGCGAACAAAGGCCTTCAAGCGTCCACTCGCTTCCAGCTCCTCCTCCTCGTCCGGTGACTCTTCTTCGGCCTCGAGCTCCTCATCTTCATCTTCTTCGGAGAGCTCCCCGGTGAGGAAACCATCTAAAAGGAAAAGGAATAAGAGGAAGAAGGCAAAAAAGGCTAAACGATCAGCCTCCAGCAAGCTACATCCTTTCAGGGACCCCCCCCAGTCTTCCTCCTCCTCCTCCTCAAGCGACGACTCCTCTCTTCCCTCAACGAAACACCTAAAGCGATCATACCAGCACCATAAATTGGCAGAGAGGGCACTACACAAACAATATGGAGCCAAAGGACGCACAAAAGGTAAAAAGAAATTAACATCTACCCCTGAAAACTCACTTCCCCCCGACCTGTTCGCCCTAGTGAAAGCAGAAAAGAGGGAAATATCTATTGTTGAGTATCTGTGCGGTCTGTCTGTGATGGCATCTCGTCAGGCCAAATGTGACTCTCCCCTTCAACTCCTGCTCCAACACTCCGCTGAGGTGGCGGAGGACGCAGTTGCACGCTCACCGGAGAATGCTATCTTCTGGTCCCAAACTATCATTGACCACATGGTTGCAGGAAGGATAGATTGGTTGGATTCCAACTATATCCAACAGCAGAGGGCTAGGCTTAGCTGGAACAACTGTGTTAAGCCTATCACGACCAAGAAAAAGAAAAGTGCTTCAGTTTCTCTGTGTGTTCCTTTCAACTCGGAGGAGTGCACCAAGTCGGAATCTCATACGGACGGTACTGTTACTCTCCTCCATTGCTGCGGCTGGTGTTACTTCCAGACAAAGCACAAAGAGTTTAATCATACCGCCAAGTCATGCAATAATCGCAAGAGTCGTGATGGTAGTAATAATAACACCAAGCCTGACCAGAAGCCAAAGCGAGAGTGGTCTCGCTCCGGTACAGTTGACAACAGGTCGGACTCATCCAAAGGTGATTCAAAAAACTCATAGTGTGTCCCAATTCAACCAGGGACACACCAAAACATCAGGTATTTAACAAACATCCACTCTTAACATTTAAACATCACCTCAAGCACGTTAAACATGGCGCCATTAACAGGAACCGGAAGGCCTAATACCGGGGAGCGGAAGGTAAACAACAAAGATGGCCGCCCTACTTCCGGGGATGCAGTTTCTGACATCTATGACAACACTAATTCAGAGATTGTGGCCCCTGCGGTTGGTTCTGAACCAACCAATTGTAAACACCAGGAAACAAAACTAATACGCAACGAACAAGACCAAGAAGAAGTAAATATGATGAACACGCAACATGCTAGCACCGTCTCTGCCGACCGCCTGGAAGGAGAGCGTGCGACACTACAGCAGGCCAAAGCTGTGGAACGGCATACGCCGCACAGCACGACATGGCCCGTTGACAAAACTACTACAACTGACAGTGAAACAGACAACCTCCAGGGTGAGTGTGTAATTGAATTTAACAGTGATACTATGCTAGGCTCCGATGTAACACTTCCAACAAATCCTAAAGGGGGAATCCGAGCCCGGCTGGACGCGTTGGCCCAGGTCAATGACAAAATTACACACGATAAACCACCACCAAACATAGATTTTGACAACTATTCCAACTGGCCCTATCCATCTCTCTCACTACCCCAGGATATGGCTGACATATACGAGAAAATAAGGTCAGCTGGACTCCCGAATTGGAAAGGAGCTAAGCAAATACTACCCACTAATATGGACATATCGGTTTGGGAAAAATACTCGACAGGCCATAGTGATGACACAATAATACTCAACGGCCTCCGTTATGGTTTTCCACTCCAATACACCGGTGGGCCACGTTATAACTCAGGTATGACAACAAACCACCCTTCTGCACTGACATTCCCATCCCATATTGAGAAATACATTACAAAGGAGTGTACACTATCTGCTATGGCTGGCCCATTCCCATCAGCCCCATTTGTACCATGGTGCCACGTCAGCCCACTCATGACTCGCCCCAAGGCAGACCCCACAGAGCGCAGGATTATTGTCGATCTCTCGTTCCCAGACGGTGGGGTAAATGCCTGGGTGGCGAAAAACTATTACAACACAATACCAGCGACACATAATCTACCTACAATATCGATGGCTACAGAACTGATCAAAGATATAGGCCCCTCGAATGTGGCGATGGCAGTCCTGGACCTCTCACGTGCCTACAGTCACTTCCAGGTATGCCCCCTCGACTGGCCCCTTATGGCAATCTCGCACGATGGAAGTGTATATCTGGACAGGTCCCTTCCATTTGGCGCACGAATGTCATCATTTGTGATGCAAATGGTGGCATCATTCATCGTTCGTGCGCTTGCCATAAGAGGAATAAAATCACTCATGTACTTGGACGACCTGATTTTGTTCGACAAAACCACTGTGGGCCTAAGTGGCGCGCTCAACATCGCCAAAACGCTCATGACCGCCCTGTCACTTAAGATAGCAAGTGACAAAACACAGTTACCATCTACACGTGTAAAGTGGCTGGGGATCATTATAGACACTAACAACAACACCCTGTCAATCCCTCCATGTAAGCTGGCTGAAATTAAAACTTCCTTGGCTGCAGCAGCCAGCAAACACGTCATATCAACTAGAAACATGCAAAGCATCATAGGGAGGGTGGCCCACCTAGCTAAGACCGTCAGGCCTGCCACCCTCTTTATGCAGAGAATGCTAGACGCCCTGAGAGCAGCCAGGGGAGGCCCTGTTGTCATCTCCAGGCTCGTAAAAGCAGACCTCAGGTGGTTTGACAAATTTACCATCAAATACAATGGCATCTCAATAATCCCAGAAGGAACCGTATCCAGAACGATCTGGGCTGACTCCTGCCTCACAGGAGGAGGTGCAACTAATGGGAAACAATACTATGCACACAGGTATGGACCAGAAATAGTCGAGGGAAAAAACATCAATCACCTCGAAGCAATGAATTGCACAGCAGCTGCAGCCATGCTAACGTCACCAGCTGACAAAGGCAGGATCATACGCCTTTGTTGTGACAACCAGGCTACTGTCGAGGCGTTTAAGGGAGGGAAGCCGAGAGACCACACCCTGGCGGCGTGTGCTCGAGCGCTATGGTACATATCAGCACAGAGAGAGCTAGCGTTCGAGTATGTACACATCCCCGGCCGACTGATGGATCTGCCGGATGCCCTCTCCAGAGCACACACTGCCCCCTCTTTCCGCCTTAAAGCCCAAACTATCATAGACGAATTACAATTAACTCCCATAAAATCACATGACTCATACTTTGATGTATCTGATTTCTTATAGGACCTATACAGGCGAGGCTAGCAATATTGGCAGTAAAGAGGCCGAGGGACGCGCATAGGCCGGGGACCAATGCTAATCGAGAATCTGCAATAAGGCTATACGTGGCGTTCTGCCTCAGAGTAGGGCTGGATTACGACCACCCAACCTCCTTCAATATATGCTGGCATATCGAATACCTTGCCTCCTGCCGCATGGCCCCAGCGACCATGCAAAACAACATATCATCCCTACGCACGTATTTCAGGATGGCAGGGATCGACCCCGCCCCCTTGTGTCACTATAAAGTATGTATGGCCCTCAGAGGCGTACAGCTAGCTGTGAGGCATGTCCCGGAACCAAAGGCCACAATAACGCCTGACATGCTCAGAGCCTGCATGAGGCAGGCTCACAATTCCCCCTACTATAGGGAAGTAAGAGCGGCCACCCTCTTAATGTTTATGGGCTTCTTGAGGCAGTCGAATCTATTCCCTGCCTCAAAGAAGGCCTTTGACAGAACACGCCACCTAACCAATTCTGATGTCCGTCTATCTCCAGAGGGCGTCACAGTGGCCATAAAGTGGTCAAAAACTATGCAAAGCTCAAGAACAGCCGTGCAGATATTCCTCCCCGCCAAGCTTGGCGATGACCTATGCCCACTAAGAGCTACCCAAAGGCTGTTGAAGAACTCACGCCACCTCTCCCCTCATAGCCCACTCTTCAGGTTCCATGATGGAAATCCTATGACAACCGGGTTCATGAGGAGGGAGTGGGCAGCCATAGTCAGATCGGCAGGACTCGACCCATCTAGAATCTCCATGCACAGCCTGCGTAGGGGCGGGGCCTCCTACGCATACCATGACGCCGGGGCGACGATCACTGACGTGATGACCCACGGTACATGGTCAAGCGACGCGGTGAGATCCTATATACACCCCTCTGCCCAATGCCACACATCTGTTCACAGGGCCCTGCAAGCCCTGTGAATATACGCTTGGGTAGAGTGTGGCTCTGGGCCAACAGAACTGCTTAAGAACTGTGTGTGACTACTACGGACTATTATCAATTAAATAAAATAAAATAAAATATCTTCATAATTACCCCACTTCTGAATAAAGTCAATTTATAATAAAGGAGTGTCTGTTTTGTTTAATGGGGCAGGAATTGTTGCTATCAACAATTCCCACTCATTAAACGCAGACCGGAATGAACTGCCATCCTACGTCCCGGAAGCCTGGAGGGCTACCCACAACACCACTGACCCCTCCAGGCCACTTCCTCCTGCGCACTGGCACGCACATCTGCCCACTTGACCAACATCTACACCAGAGTGAAGGCGTGTTTTAAATCCCACCCACCTCCCCTGAAGACTCAGAAATAAAATATACATACAAGTATACACTACGTGTACTCCTAAAGGGGTAGAGTGTGGCTCTGGGCCAACAGAACTGCTTAAGAACTGTGTGTGACTACTACGGACTATTATCAATTAAATAAAATAAAATAAAATATCTTCATAATTACCCCACTTCTGAATAAAGTCAATTTATAATAAAGGAGTGTCTGTTTTGTTTAATGGAAGGTATACTATGGTAAGTATCATTTAGGCCTAGACATTGTTTATTTTACTCTATTTTTATTTAATATGCTCTTTACTATTATTATTATCATTAGCTAAAACTATACCTCATCTTATTTATAAATATACTCCCATTGAAATGGTGCAGATATTTAGATGAGTATAGCTGTATATGAAAACTATTATTTTAATTTTGAATGCATGGCTTGTAGTTATGCACAGGCATTTGCGCGCTGCCTCCCCACACAAACAAAACAATTAACCGCCTATTTATAACTCACTCTCTCGCTCACCACTGCTGGACTTTCAAACCCCACCAACCTCACTGCTCTCGTCGCCGTCCACCACTACGGACCTATCTCAAATTTATACATGTCTAGCTCCATGACCTACAAACAAAACCCTGCCCCCCCCCCCGATTACACCCCTTTTATATAGCTGTGTATCATATAAAATGTACATTAGCTCGATGAGAGTAAGTTACAATTAACTCATCAAACAGTGATTTTATAGTAATAAAACGAATATTTTTTTTTACAAAATCAAGTAAAAGTTTTGGTTAGAACCAGGCCCCCCTATTGCCATATAACATCAATTCTCTCTCCGACTTTTCATTTAATTTTGCTAGCCGAATTACTTGGTAATCTACCACAATCGTACAAGATTAATCCGGTTTAATATGGCCGAAATAAGCCAAAGTACTAGTGAAAATACCTGTATCTGAAGCATAGGGTAGAAATCGAAATATTTGCCCCAGCCTCCCACACTTGGTATGCATTATACTGACATTCCCCACTAATCGTACACCAAAGTCCACCTAGCTGATTCTCATGCGATTTTGCACCGCAGAGGACCCTTTTGCACTAAGTTCTATGAGAATCGCATTAGAATTGGCTCAGTGGACCAGGCCTTTATATAATGTCATAAAACCAAGATTCATTGTTACCAAATACCATGATTTAGAGCAGAGCATTTTTTTTATATTATTATTTCTTGAGATTAAAGGAAATAAAAATTGCTGTAAAATGAGCCCAGTTTGAAGACTGTGCGACAATCTTTAAGAAAATGACAAACAAAACTACAAAAACTGCATAGTTGATCAGGCCCTTAAGCGAAGGTGCTTGCTTGTTAGTGTCATTTCCAATCTGCAATAGGGGGAATCCCCTAATGTTTTGAGCGGTTCTGGGCCAAGGAATATATAATGGAATACAAAGTCTTGTATACAGTATCGAAAGAGAATTAGTATGCCATTCTATCTGTTGACACAATATGCTTCTATTGTTAGTTTCCATGCCAATGTGTAAGTTTCCAATGACCATGAATGTACTGACCTATACCAGAGCCGGCAAACAGGCCCATTCAAGTTGTTCTATTGGACAACCAATTGTTTTGTAACACACTAACAGTCTGACAAGTCATTCAATTAGCTATTTCGGGGTTCAGAAATTGGTACAAAAATGACAAAGTGTTGACAATTTCAAAGATCTAGTAAATCAGTTGTAATATGAGATAAAAAAAATTGACACTACTCCCAACTCATTGAAATGTAAGTAGACATACAAAAATAATGTTGGGAACATGTTTGAAATTTCGAATTTACAAATCATGAATTTCCCATGATATACATTGGTTACTTTGAAATGGTCCCCGTGTATGCATCTGGTTGTAGAAGCATGGTTTCATTCTACTGGATGAAATGCACATGGCACTTGACATTGAGAGTCGTGTCTATCTTTAGTCCTAAGTATTCATATTCTGTCGTATGTATTATATTTATACCATCGATCTTTATCTCAGGAATTGTTAAGTCCTATCAGATTCAAAGCCTCCAGAAATCTATTTTTTCAATCATTTACGTGATGAGTCATCTTAGAAAGAGAATGGATTCCCTTTGCCATCAAAGAGAATTTATATGGTTGGTAACATCACAGATTCCAAGAACCAATCTATGTATATTATACAGATATTTGAAACCTAAAGACCTAAATGAATCCAACGTGCTTATATACGATACGGTACATGCTTCTCTGCACAGAGAAAATAACTGGTTAACCTTTTTTAGCACTTATTATTGGCCACAAACATTTAAAATACAATTAGAAAATACGCATAGTCCTTTTCAAAATAGGTTTCATGTGTTGTCACCTGAATTACTTTAATGTTAGATCTCTATATATGCCCTCAATACGTTCACAGCACTCCTGGGAAGACTTGGGTATGATCCAAAGGTGCCTCTCCGATTGCACTTTTAAAATGTACGGTACGGTCTCAATACATCAGTTTTATAAATTATATGCTCGTTCAAAGACCCAATAAATGGTTTATCAACTTTAAACGTGGCTAAACAGCAAGTGTCCTCTCATTTCCGCGTCTCACCATAGAACACCGATGTAGGCTATATATAATGGGTATCCTAGAGTCAAAGTTATTGCGCAGAGGAAAAGACTCATGCACCGAAATTAATCAATATTTTATATAACGATTTCGTAACTACGAATCACTCAATAAATTATCAATGGCATTCAGAGCTTCTAAACCTTTCAAGGGTAGTGAAATGTTATCTTTTGGCCAGTTCGGTACTTTGGATTCATGTGGATTTATTCTAATCAAAACTCCTTTATTTCTTCCAACAAGACTCTCACTGGTAAGTCGGACGGTAGGGACGGCAAGGCCAGCTCCTATTTCTACGACGACAAAGGGAATGCCGCCATCCTTCATTAAGGACGTCTGGAATGCACAGAATCTCTCTTCTTGTGCACTTGTCCTGTCACCGACCCATAACCAATCCCCGAACATTAATATATTTGGACGGGCAGGGTATTGCGTCTTGGAATTAGGTGGTCCTCTGGGCAAAGGTGAAGTCATCTTCATCGTTTCATTATCCACCTCATACTTGGTACCTTCGGGAACAGGCCAAATCCTCCCGTTCGAATCATCGGCGCATTGCATGAAATTAATACTACCGTGACACTCCGCCACCCTGTCTTCGTCAAAGCCTGCCCTCTGGAAATGTCCATCCACATTGCTGGTAAAAACAAAATAGCCGTGATCCATTTTTTCACCCCACTTCTTTAAAATAGTGAAACCTTCGTGAGGTGTAGTTGACGTATACAGATTGTACCGGTGTCCGAAGAACCACCACGCAAATTCTGGGTTTTTATGAAACCAAGAGGGATTACTCATAGAGCTCAGATTAAGACCCTTTTCTTTCAGAAGAGGGTATGCTCGCCAAAACCCCTGAGCTCCACGGAAATCTGGAAGGCCGGAATCAACGCCCATTCCAGCCCCAGCTGTAACGATGAGTGCTCGGGCATTCTTCACTGCGGTGGCCGCCTTGCGAAGGGCATCATCGGTATCCTTGCCGTAAGCAGCATTCGTGGCCATATTAGTAATCGGACGCTTAAAGAGGTGCGAAGTGACGGAAATCAGAACTGGTAACCCAATCAGTGCCTTGTTTCGCATGAAGCCTTTGCAGACATAGGAACAGTTCATATTGGTGGTACTGGTGACAGCAGCACAAACACGAACAACCGGAAATGGACCGGTGCGCCCTCTTGTTACAAACTTGATAGACAAGCCGTTGAAACGATTTTTTCCCATTTCTCTTGCGAATGATTGACTTATTTATCATTTATCAAGATGGCGATGCCCTGTGCTCTGATTGCCAGTTGCACTGATGCAAGTCCTTCGGATCTCGCGAAAGGTATGTCCATATTTAAGATTACCGATTTCATTGTATATTCTACGGAATTCGACTAGTACTCTAGTAGTGTCCTTTGGGGTATCGCTCAGTGTCTCCTTACCCCGGCTCCTTACCTAGCTAGCCTCCTACTCCTCCTACCATCGGACCTATGCCCCTCCTCAGGATGGGATTGGGAGGCCAGGCAAAACTAGCCAAATGTAGAACCTCTTGAGTCTTGTATTCGGCCTCACATGTCGTAGAAGAAGTTATGACTCACTGGTGGCGTGTGTACTGTTATGGAATCCAGAAAATGACCGCACAAGGATAGGAAAGTATAGGGAGCGTTTTGCAGGGTGTTTGTTATCACCCCCCCCCCCCCCCCCCCCCCCTCTCTCTCCCCCCCCCCCTCTCCTCCCCCTCCCCCCTCTCCTCCCCCCTCTCCTCCCCCCTCCCCCCTCTGAGTGTCGCATGATAAGAATTTTTTCCATGTCCCATGTCACTTTTAAAAACAATTCAATGATGTCTCGTGTCACTTTTTAAGCTATACATTAAATTAATTATATTAACGGTTGATACAATGTCGTGTGTCGCCCCGTGTGTCGCCTGTTAGATAAAACCACTGTGTCTCATGTCTATTTTTAATTCAATTCTGGATGTCTTATGTCAAATTTTATCAGCCTTTTGGTAGCCTGTGTGCCTATCTCCGCGAAGCGGAGCTAGGTGGCCTTCTATAAGAGCTTCCCATAGGCGACCGTTATCAACCAATAGCATGCATGTTATGCACAAACAAACTTCCGAATTTATGTCCTAGCTTTCAGTACCGTAATGATGAAACTTACTTTATTGACACTCCATGTTGCTCATACTCCAATAGTAAATAAACTAGGGATGTAAATGCTAATGAAGCGATGGGATCGCCGCCATCTATATTTGAATGGATGGCGCTACATTGCAAAAGCCAGAATGTTATTCCAGTCATAGAGGCTGGCAGAATGAAGCCATGCCTATATAAGCTGGCTCAGCCAATCCGCTTAACAGACAGCGAAAATGGTAAAACATGTTTGCCGCGTTGTAACTGGTTACTCTCCAATATTGAGGGTAAGTTGCAGCCCCTTGCAGTCACGTGACTCCAGTGTAAGATGGCGGATGGAGAATCGGAGGAAGTTTTTCCCATTCAACTTATTGAACAGGCCCAAAACAACACTTAAACTCACCGGCGCATTACGAAAATTGTGGCGAGATTTTGCTAGATACAACATGTAAGTGGTGAACAACAGTGCATGTGCTGATTGATCTTTGCCTTTTCAGTTGACCCACGCCCTCTTTATTAGTATGAACTTCCACCCAACCCTGTCTGCGACAGGCGTATGCCTAGGCAATGTACAGGTGGTGGGCCTCCAAACTACCTTTTGGAAGCTGTGTGTGTCGCACGTTAAGGGGAGCGTGTCGCAGTGTCTCCCGTGATTTAGTGGCCGTGTCGCGTGTCAATCTTGTCGAATTTTACCCATATGTACCCATACTATAGGCGTCCGGTACGACATCTGGTACGACATTTTTGTGTTTTAAGAATTAGCCGATAGGCGGCTTCTTTCAGAAGCGGTTGTCGTGAAGAGTCTAGGCATTTGGGTTGCTGGAATTCAAACTTCAAAGTTCATCTACACTAGGCCTACGCTACAGTAGGGGTCTGGAGAACTTAGTCAGGCATAGGCTGACGCAACAGTGCAACAGCCTTTATTACACCCCTGTGCTGTTGCTTCCTATACCTTCAGTATTGTATGTCACACTTGGTCAAAGTGGTGCATAACATGTGAGTTATGTCACCCTGGGGACATACAACAAGTAGGTCCACCCAAAACGTAAATTACTTCTTTTATTTTTAATTTTTTTTTTTTTTTGAACAGATTTTATTCAGGCTTTATTTACATTAATGACGCTCTCACCTCAATTATTAATATTAATTATTAATATTAATTATTTATATTTTTTATTTATTAATGGGGTGTAATAAATATGGAACAAAGCTCGGGTGAAGTCTGTACACTTGTTAGTGACCTCGGGAGCACAGAAGATCTCGGGCTAACGCCCTCTAACTTCCCGCGCTCCCTCGGTCAATAACAAGTGTACAGACTTCCCCCTTGCTAGGTTCCATCTATATCTCTCACAGCAGTACTGTTGAGATAGGCAGAACTCGGACCGTTCTGGGCTCGGACCATCATATACTCGGACCGTTGTAAGCTCAGACTGGGTATGCTCGGACCAGTGGGTTAGTGGACTCGGACCAGGGGGTTAGTGGACTCGGACCAGCCATAGCTTTAGGCGGAACATTATTACGATAGGTTTATAGTCAAAGTAATTCTTTTATTAGTCAGTTTTACTTCAGACACTCCACTACTAGCTTTACTGACTTAGGACAACCAATTTTAGGGTTAGGTTTAGGGTTAGATTTTTATACCGAATAGCCCGATGTCGATGTCAAATCGATCGAGACGGAGGGTCAAAGCGCACGACACCCCAAAGGGGTGGAGTGCGCATTGACCCGACGTCTCGATCGATTTGACATCGACATCGGGCTATTCGGTATTTATTTCATACTAGATCAACAAGATTAACACAATTTTAATAGCATTTTACCCTGATTTCCATCGATCTTTGGCCATGACAGCGATCTTCGAAGTCAATTTAACCGGAAATACTTGATATTACTACGCAGATTGTTCACTTACCCTAGGCGTTTCTTTCCACCGATTCATTTAAATCTGACCATCTACAACTGAATAATTCTTTAAATAATCGTATATTTTCTGGATTTTGAAGCTATTTAGTTATTTTATTTCCATAGGTCTCGCCATATTTAGATTCTTATTCTTCGAAGTGGGGATTACTTTTTCTCTCCCTGGTTACCAAGTCATGATACGTTCACAAAAAATGTCAACAAACCATATCTTTCGTCTTTATTTAGACAATAAATAACCAATACATATCATATTTCTGAAATTACTTTCTCAACATGGAGAATAAAACTTTCGTCACTGATGTTAGCTCCGGCAAATACACATCTTGCTGTTTGTTGCTGGTCACTTGAACTAGCGAACGTACGGCCGTGCCGGCATTGAAAAAGCGGGTCAAGCAGACGATTTTAATTCTGGCTTCTCATTGGTCAGATCAAGTCATGTGATGCTCGAAAATAGTTCGGTTGTAATCACATACGTATGTGATACGAGATTTCTAATGGCACCCCCGAATCAGGGTCTGTGTAATCACATACGTATGTAATAATGTATGGTATGGTTTGGTCCGAGTCCACTAACCCCCTGGTCCGACTCCACTAACCCGCCTGGTCCGAAATCAGAGTGGCCCGACTTCTCTAGGAAGCCTACAGTAGGCCTATGGGCCTACGTCATTACGTTGCCTAGGGCTAGGCTAGGCTACTATTCTTGTCAAATGATTGACGCGAACGGTTTCTTAGGCTTAGCCTATTATCATTAAATAGACCTAGATATGAATTATAATAATAATTTATAGGCCTATTGTGCTTCCTATTAAACAGGTCTATATTATAAATCATATAATATAAGTTAAATTGTTCTATAGGCCTAGGGTATAGGACAAACCAAAGATAACAACAATTATAATCCACATAATTAATAGCGTTGTTACGTCATCAAAGTCGGAAAAACGTCTTATCTAGTTCTGTCAGGTATTGTTACAACGAGCGGTCACACTTGACATCACCAGTTGTAATGGGCTGCTTCCACAGGTCGGAATAAGCCTTACGTCTGAATCGGTTTTAATAAGAAACCAAGCACATCGGTTTTGTTTTTTTTAATAAATTTTATTGGGTCCAGTTTCATACAATGATAGTTTCGTGGAGTCCCTGAAAAATCGGATCGAGAGAGCTAAGTTAATTGACAAAAGTTTCCATTTTTAAATTATTTTTTAACATTGATTTTCAATGAATAATAATATATGATCGGGTACATGATAACATGAAAGTGAAATATACATAGTAAACACATCAATTTTTTTGAGTTTTTTTCTCCTCAACAAAGAACAAGTACACCATTTGTCTAATAAAATACGCATTGTAGACAATTCATAAGTTTTCATAGGTTTCCATAGGTTTCTCACTATTCAGACCGATCCGAGCCTACACATTTTGGTCTGTTCAACTGCTCGGCTCGGAATGAAATGCAACGTCGGTTTCATGAAAAAAACGATCGAAACTGATGAGAATTCAACTGGTCGGATTATCATTTTTAGCCCTTTGGTTCGCTCGGTTCGCCTAAAATATTCTGACGGTGATATTCTGTTCCGATGTAGCTGAACCATACCGATCGATCTCTATGTTATGGCCCCCTCACACTATACGACTTACGACAGTCGGGGGTCTAAAGACTGAAGTCTGTAGGCTCACACTAGCCGACTTGAGTCGGGAGCACGGCGACCAGAAAATAGCGTTTTTTGCCGTCGTAACCGTTACAACAGTGGTTGTAACGGCTAGTGCAGCTTGTTCTTTTACTTTTTTGTGAGTCGTAAGCCCCCCGACTCGCTGAAATTGAGTCGTAGGCCTCCCGACGGGCGCTCACACTGTACGACCCGATTCAACTTTTGAATCTGGTGTTTTGTCGGCTAGAAATGCTCCCGACGGCTCCTCCCGACGGAAAAACCCCCCGACTCGTCGTTTGTCGTATAGTGTGAGGGGGCCATTACCAACAGGTCGGGATTAATGATTGGTTTTAAGGATGGAGCCGAACAGAACCGATCTCTATGTCACCAACAGGTTGGAATTAATGATTGGTTTTTTGGAAAACCGATTCAGACGTAAGGCTTATTCCGACCTGTGGAAGAGTTCCATAGGTCATAGCGTTTTAACGGTTAGCGCTATAGCGTTGTAATGGTGAGCGCCTTACCGCCATGCTTGTGTTTTGCTGTTTTCTGATTATAGAAGGAAGTAGCAGATGCTGCTTCGAAACATCAACAACATTCATATTCACAGTTACGTTATTCTCTTGGATCACAAACTTTAAATCCACAATGAAAGCAAGTAAGTGACCGTATTTTGTTCATGCCGTGTATAGAATAGAAATTCATGTACAGGTGATTCTGAATACGTATCAGAGGTTCTGAATTGAAAGATAACAAAATGCGTAGAAAATCTATTCTAGGCCTAGGTGCCGAATGAAAACCAAGAAGTCCAGAAAATGACCGCACAAGGATTAGCCAATGGCGGCTTTTTTCAAAAGCGGTTAGTCACATAGAGTCAAGATAGTGATTAGTGGTGCCGTTCTTGAACATCCCATGGTTATTGTATGGATTAAATGAAGTCAGAAAGCTTTCAAAGTAAGATTAAAACCACCTGGTCCAAGAAATGTGTGTGTAGGGGTGGGGTTGGTGTGGGGGAGGGGTTGGTGGTGGGGGCGGGTTGCAGGAGTATGGTATTATGTCCTTTTTATCAATTTTGGCCCTGTGCCCAGACCGTTATGAAAATCAGTATAAAACGTCCTAAGCCAGAGACAACTTCGCGCAGACCTCCCGTTTTTTTAGATTCATTTCGGCCACTTATAAGAATTCTTAATGATACTGAACATAAAGAATCACTCAGAGATTAATATTGTTTCTGTAATATAACCTCAAAGTCGGGATTCATGAAAGTCAGAAGCAATTGTACATTTTCTAGGCGACCTGACCCATATATTACTGCTGGATGATAAAAAAAAATACATAGGATCATGAATTAACTGAAAAATATATTTGTGTACCAGAGTCAGATCTAGTCCATTCATACTGAGCACGTTTCTGAGTACAAAAGGTAGGAATGCATATTCCCATGAGTAGGTCAGATCATTTAATACATTATATTATATTTTTTTCTTTTATAACAAAGAAGACACTCCCAGGCAGTATACAGTCCAGGGTTCATCGCCACGGCAGTGATACCGATCTCCATACTCCTTGCTGCTCTGACCAAACCAATGTATATAAATTAATTTTCAACTCACCACAAATTGCTCAAGTTTCAGAGAATAGGGCTCTAGAAGCTAAACTGTACATGGGGTTTTTGTAATTTTGATGTGTGTCTGTGAGGGCTTAGATTGCCTAGACTATACATCGTTGGAGGCCTCACTGATACCACACATATAGTTGTGGTTAGGCCGGTCCTTCCACTCGGTCATGTTGAAAACCCTTGCTTATCAAAGGTCCCATCCGGGTCCCGAATTTGGCGTTAGGTCCTACACTGTATATATTACAGTTTGAAAAAAATCTATATATGGGTTCTTGGTGAGAAATATGAATATGTTTCGAAAAGTCATCATCTTCATAGGAACCAATAGTAAAACGGTCAAAATGTTTGCCACTCCATATTTCAAAATCTAGCAATGAATTGATTTTAAAATTCATATGTGGCCTTGCCCAGGTTGAACATTGTACAGGTTTAAGGCGTTAAGAAAGTGAATCGCACATTACATTTGTACAAGAAATCATAATATTGTTAACTAAATGTTAAATAAACTTAGATAAAATGACAAAACAGTGTTATGTTATTTATGCAATATTTGTTCCACAAAAAAATCAGATATAGGTTAAAATGTAAGCATTTTTAGGTAAATATTCTGCATTTTCAGTTTAAGAAAGACTAAATTTCAGTAACTATAACAACTTGACATCGCACACAAGTAATTGAGCCTGAGAAGTCGTTTCCTTTGGAAACGCCAGGTATATACATTAAGTTAAACTGATTATAAAGTTAAATAGAAAAATATTTGATTAAATCATTGCTTAACTTAATACTTAGTTAACTTATAACTTGTTAAATGGGTTCATCCCTAACAAACTGTTATTTTTGGTCTGAGTGTCCAGCTGTCATCCCACTAGTGGGGCCGTGGGGGCCTTTGAATAAAGGGGCTGGACCCCCTTTCACTGGTTAAGTAAAATCAATATAACTTTTGAAATAATAGTCTGATCTGAACATAACTAGTGTCATTAAATGAGTAATTAAGAAACAAAAGCACAAAAAAATTGAAAACAGCACACTTGAAGAAAAAAACAAATACCAGGAAAAAGTGATTAAATGAGATTGTCTAAAACCCTGGAGTATATAAATATTATTTGACCCCCTGAGCATGTATTAGCGTGTGATATACTGATATACTGACTTTCAATACATGGTGGCTAAAAATACAATGTCTGTAGGGCTGTTCTCAATATTTACAGCTGTAAAAAGATATAAAAAAAATAAGAATCCAATTAAAAACCTATTATCATTAAGTGTTTTACTCTGCTGGTGTGTCATCGTTAAACTGTACAATAGATGTGGTTTGTTTATTTCTTATATTTCTACATCTCTAGGTATGAATTAGAAGACAGTGGCCCTTGTTGCCACATACATTTTGATGAAGCGGATGGGGGACCGTCAAGTACAAGCAACTCCAGAGTGTGGCTAAGGAAGCACATTGCAAAAAAAAAGGTCACTTCTACAACCTTGTCCAAGAGTTGAGGGCGACGGACGTTGCGCTTTACACAAACTACCTGCGCATGCCGCCTTCAGTGTTTGATGAGTTGCTGGGATTAATGCAACACAGGCTGTATCGCAACACAGTCTTGCGAGATCTTCACTGATTTGGATCATTCAAAATTCTACATGATTTTGTGTTTTTTTCTATGTACACGATCACCTTGTAGTCTAAAAAAACTCTTCCCCTGTCAGTTTTAACACAACTTGTAACATTTAGGAAAATTCTGTCGCTTATTGTGCCATTTTCAACTGTTTTTTGATATACTAGGGAAAATAATAGAGGCAGAATTAATTTATCTATTTCGTCATGACTTTTATAGATCTGCAAATCCACATAATTGAAATAATTCCATATTTGATAATAAGTCCTGGAGGGCATAGATATTTCTCTTCTTCAAGATTTATTTTCTTTAAAAATTTAAACATTTTAAACCGTTAGAAGATAAGCCCTTACTTTTATTTATATAGTTTGACTTGAGTTGTGTAGGGTTGTAGATTCTAGAAGGAAATGCTAGCCAAACTACATGAGGGTCATCTTGGGATAGAAAAACAAAGAAGGTGGGCTCGCCAATCCATGTATGAACCACAAATGAACGCTGATATTGAATATCAGGTTAAAATGTGTGAGGTCTGTCTGAAATACTAGCCAGCTCAGCAGAAGGAGCCCATACAGGAGCATAAGGAGGAATGGGGCCCATGGGAAAAAGTGGGGATGGACCGCTTTCACTGGAAGCAGAGTGAATACCTCTTCATTGTTGATTATTATTCCGCATTTCCCAAAATTGTTAAATTAAATAGTACCACCTCGGAACAAATAATAACCCACATAAAAAGTGTATTTGCTAGATACGGTGTACCACAACTTGTTATACCGTATTTCCTTGAATAGGCGCCCCCGGCGCTAATTAAGTCAAGGGACTTTGTACCAGGCACTTATTCAAGGCCCGGCGCCTATTCAAGGCCCGGCGCCTATTCAAAGAAGGTAGAATGAGCATGGAAATTATAGAATAAAATAAATATTTGTATTCCTTTCGTCTAAAACATACTCGTCTTAATTTGCCATGATTTTCCATGATTATGAGTCTGCTAATATCTTTCAGAAGGATCGTCATAAAATGGCATATAGACAGTGTAAAGTTATGACAGTGTCTGGTTACTGCATGTTACCATAACAGTAAACTCGAACGAACCACCAGCATGAAACTGGATACTTACTCCTAATTAAGATTGTTTGTTTAATAATAACCTCAAGAGCCTTTGTATCCACAACGGAAATGACACTTCTGAAGATAGACAAAGCCAAACCAATGATAAATCATTACCACTACAGCTAGTTATAGTGACAAGTCCAAATCGCATGGCATCTTTTGTTATGATACATATGGTAGCTTATAACCCCGGCGCCTATTCAAGGCCCGGCGCTTATTAGTAAATCATGCTCTGCCCCCGGTGCTTATTCAAGGCCCGGCGGTATTTCAAGGAAATACGGTATCTGACAATGGTCCGCAATTCTTTTCACAATCTTTCAGGAACTTCGCAGTAGCGGTTCAATCATAGGACCTCAAGTCCAAGATACCCCCAATCAAACGGCAAGGCAGAGAGGTCTGTGGGGATCATCAAAAACCTACTATCCAAGGCCAGTGAAACAGGCCAGGACCCATACATGGTGCTGCTCGCCTACAGATCAGCCCCAATGGAGTCGGGTTGTCACCAGGTGAAGCATTACAGGATCGGAAATTGAGAGGTCCCTTGCCGACTATCAGGGTAACAAAAAGTGTGAAAATAAAGACCCAGGTGGAGGACAAGCACCTGAGAAGTGATGTGGGGGCAAAGAAAATTAATCCTCTCAAGCCTGAGGACACAGTGCTCGTTGGGGGGGGGTAAAAATGGGATATAGCCAGTAAGGTAGTAACCAAACTAGGAGAGAGATCGTATAATGTAGAAACCTCATTAACCTCATGAATGTCCCGAGTAAGGTAGTAAACGAAAGATTAGCAAACAAGAGACCTTAGAGAAATGGTGGAAGAAGAGGAAGATGAGCTCGCAACAACGGCCAGAGAAGCAGAAAGATCTAAATATGGACACAACTGGGCAGGTCGCAGCACCTAACCCAATTAGACATTCAGAGACAGTGGCGCAGAGTTTACCACAACCTCGTCGGTCCACAAGGACACCGAGGTCAGTCACTAGACTAATTGAACAAATTAACCGAACAATTCAAACTAAATTTTCATAATTCTATCTCTCTAACACAATACTTTAACCATAACATTGACATGTCATTGATCTCGATGTAACTGTATAGGAAGGAGGAAGATGTCTGGATACTCCAGCTGGTGCTGCCCCAGTTGGCGACCACTGGAAGCTCTCCCAGGAGCAAGCCAATAAATGCCAGTTGAACTCAAACTTACAAGGTGTTAAGGCGTTGACTCATTATCAAGCTTAACGATACAGCCCATAGCAAAGTCTAAGTAAAAGATCAGGTACAATCAATGTACATGCATTTATATTTCATAGCTTTTTTTATACTTGCAGAAATTCTTGGGACTGAAGATCTTTCATCGGGCGAAAATGTTATTGAAAATGTCACAGCTCATCCATGGCATGTTAGCACCAAATATTACACTGCTGATATTCACATTTGTACGACTGAGAATAGAACCATTGGCACTGAAGAATTTGCAGATTCCGTCCAGGCCCTGATTTTAATATTCGACAGTAAAGATGTAAGTCCCTATATTGCTTGACATATTTCAGGAACAATAATAGGTAGACGAAGCTTGTTACACCTAACCTGCACGACCGCTGAATGACAATCTGGTGTACCAGAGCTCTTTTTATACTCTGTTTTTGGGTTTGGATTTCCCGCCAGATCTCCGATCCCTGGGTCATGTGACCTCGATCCAGTCCATTGGTTTCCAGTGCCTGGGTTTTGTATACCTGTGCCTGGGGATGTGTGGTGTTTAGACTTGCACTGGACTTGCACTGGACTCTAGTCTTATTGCATAGAGTCAGCAGGGAAGGGGCCAAGGGGTTGTTGTGGGGTGGGGTAGGGGGAGGGAAGGTGGGGTTATATGTCTAGTGTTTTATTGTTTTTATATTTATTTATTTATTTATTATTTTCTGTTCATGAAAATAAAATGGCTGGTTTTTAGAGCGGTTTCGGCTATGGGCCTCATCAGGTGCTTTGTTAGATATAGTTCTCTTCCCTTCTTATACTGTCTTGAGTAGACTAGTAGAGGGGCGGTCCAATGAAAGGTTTTCATTGTTTATTATTTATTTTAATGTGTCTGTTTTTAGGGATATTGTTTTTGGGAAAGTGAGATAAACCATTGGATAGTTACTCACTCTTGTCATTCAAAAGAGTACAGGTGTTGGTGTGAGCCTAACCTCATAGGGAATACTTTTTTAATTCTCTTACCCTCTTTGAATACTGGATGAGAGCTGTTACATTTTGTGTGAGTCTGGTCCAGATTCTCAGATGTGTGAAAAAAATTTCAGGAACAAACCAATACAAACCAACGCTTCTATGATGGTCATCTAGATATGGCATTTATTTATTATGTAATTATGAATAAGGTTATATCTGCGGTATGACTCTCTCCCTAGTTACCAACCTTCCCGCCGGGCTGTTCTGTTGGCAACCAGTTCGGAAACCAACCGCCATAGGTAGCAGATCGCCATTCACCTGTGAAAATGTTTTCTTACCTGTGATAGTGATCATGGTTGCTTCTTTGCCGAACTCCATTGATCCTTAATTCTCCTTGTTGTCTAATTTATGGAGAAAAACTGTTCAAGCTGTGAAGGGTTCCACAAAGCCCCATTTGGTTCTCTTTGCAAAACTTTGCTTCGCAATATGGCCTCCATCATCAATGGTATAGAGCGCACTTCGGACAAGTACCTGCCTGCTCTAGAGGATGCCTTCATTAAAACCAAATGTGCTGCAGAGTCTGTTAAGGTGACTCAGTAGTGATTATGTAATGGGGTGCGCGCAACGCCTAGCGTGAGTAGTGGGTTACAACTTTTGCCATTTTTCACGCGCCTGTGTGTGTGTGTATTCAATATATATGGCAGGGAATATCAGCATTATGCAGATGAAGTATGTATATAATTTAGTCTTGATATAAACTATTCAGCCTGCTGATTTTTGGTGTGTGAGTTAGTATCTACAGTACCGGCATCTATATTAAATTTCATTAAGATTCATGGAGCCGTTTTTGTTCAAATCAAATATTTATCAGGAATTTCATTTTTTTCCCATTTTTTTCTCATAAATAAGTTGTAATATAAAAAAATCTAGCCTGGAAAGCCATCCTGATTTTTTGTGTATGAGTTAGCAAATACTGTATCTACATTCATATTAAATTTTAAAAAAATTCATCAAACAGTTTTTTTTAAAACGCTGATTGTCATCAGCCAAAGTCAATTTTGCTAGTGCCCTATACTGCCACTGGGGGGCTTCCAGGGGGCTAACTCAGGATTTGAGGAAAAAAAAATTATCTGATGATTAGTATATATATGTTGAATGTCTGGGTGAAATTTGATGTCTGAATTCATGTGAGAACCATTTTAAACCAATTATGTTAATAAATCACTCAAATGTAGTAAATCACTCAAATATGATTTATTATTTCTATCTCCATACCGCCATAACATGAAAACTAGCCTGGTGACCTATATTTTTTTTTCAATCAATAATGATTATTTCATGTCAAGTATCATTGGTAAAAATTTTAGAAAAATTCATCAATAAACAAAATCACTACTGAGTCACCTTAAGTTGGAGAAGTCTATTCATTTGGCTTGTATAGCTGATTTGGAGGCCAGGGTTGAGGATCAATCCAATACAGTGGATTCTACTGACCTGTTATGCTCCATTGAGTCCCGTCTCAAGCGCTTGGAATTCTCCTCTACTGACTCCTCCTCCTCCTGTCAACATGCTTCAGTCTCCTACTGACAAGTCAACTGACAGTGCTAGTGACGCCATCTCCGAGCCTCTGACTAAAGCCCTCGCCAAACTGTCGGGGAAAGATGACGACCCAGGTAAACTTTTAAGACCTGAATACTATGTACAGCCCGACAAAAAGAAGTTGGACCATCACAAGTTGGACTTTCCCGAATTAATGTATGGTCAATGTTCAGTTGCGTGCTACCTTGAGTCTATCGATGGCGATGTCTCGTCTTATCTGAAGCACATGAAGTATGTGGCGCAACTGTATGCTACCAAGAAGTTTCAGGAGAAAGCACCTATCGCCTATGATCGATATATTGTTGATAGATGGTATTGTCACAGATTTTCCCCAGATCCTGTGGGGGTAAGTCTTCATTTTTCACTGAATACCAAGGCTGACACAGATAGTTTGTCTAAGAAGTTTAAGAACCGGAAGAAGGAAGGTCAAGCTGACCCAGATTCCGATGAAATTTGTTCTAATTTCAATTTTTGTGCTTGTAAGACCCCAAACTGTCCCAGATAACACATTTGCAAGGGAAACATCAGGCTGTGGGTTGTGCAGAATCTGCTAAATGATTTATTCCTCGACACCATTTTCTCGCTCAGCCTGAGTCTTGATGAGACCGGAAGCAAAATGGGGATTTTGCTTCCGGTTGTGTTCTAGAGACTTGTTTTGATGATACATCGGCATATTCTTCTTCTGATCCTGGACAAACTTGATCGGTTGCTACTTACCTGCAATTGATAACTGGGACTCTTCTTCAATGTATGTTACTCTTGATTCATGTCAACATGGCATGTCTTTGAAGCTTTCACCCGCCTTGCCTGTTCATATCACCTTTGACGCTACAGTCCCGGTAACTGACCCCGATCAGCTGTTCTCCTTCCATAGCCCTGCCAGGGCTGGATCATCAACTTTGACTGGTGCTGACTATTACTTCAATCATACTCTAGCTGACTGTGCTCCTGAATTGTTTAGTGTTGACGGATCACTGTACTCCATACAGCCGACTGATAACCTTGATTGTAACTTTACCAGTGATATTGTCTTCGATGTTATGGATGGGTTCAGTCGTTATTCTGAATATACGCCTGTGGCCGTGCTCCCTAGCTGCGCCTGTTGCAAGGACAGACAACCACTGGATTGGTAGTGCCTTATCTAATTGAAATATTGCAGGCTGGATGTACGAGCTTGCCAAGGAAAATGACATCGCCCTCAAGCAGTACATTCCCTTTGGTGTTCTCTTTCGGTTTTTGATTGTTGACCCAACTGCTCAAGTGCCTCAGTATCACCACAATAATCATTCCTCTGTCCTACAGGGGCCAGCTCAAAAGTTCATCGGCAAATATTATTGCCACAGAGATTGCTGAAGGTAAATACTAAGTCTCTGAATCGAAACCTCATTGTATTCATTCATTGGGTGCTGTGCCAAAACCCAATAATAAGTGGTGACCTATCACTGACTGCCGTCAGCCCCTGGGTACTTCGATTAATAATTTCATGAATACCACCTGCCACACTTTTTCATACAAGACTGTAGATGACGTCATTGACCTAGTCACACCAGGTTGCTTCATGGCTAGTGTGGATATTAAGGCAGCATATTGTGCTATCAGTGTACACCCTTCCCAGTGGACCTACCAAGGTGTTGAATGGTCATTCAATGGAGTCCGGAAATACCTCGTTGATACACGTTTGTGCTTCGGGCTGAAATGTGCCTCGTACATTTCACTCAGATTTCCAATTTCGTTCTGAGATGTCTTCAGCGACGTGGTTTCAAAACTTGTGTTAATTATCTCAACGACTTCCTCTGTTTTGGAAACTCCTTTGAGGAATGCCAGTCTGCTCAGTCATGTCTGATAGAGATTCTGGGTTCCTTAGGATTCAGAGTTGCATGGGACAAATGTTCATCTCCCAGTACGTCAACTGTGTACCAGGTATTCTCTTCAACTCCCTCAGTATGGAGTTTGCCTTACCTGAGAGTAAGATGCTAAAACTGAACACTTTTTCTTTTTTTTTAAAGAAATTTGATTGCACGACAGTTTCAGCGAGCTGATAATCTCTTGTGCACACTGAACTATCCTTTTTCAAACATCGCACGTGGGCCACCAAGAAGGAAGTAGAAAGACTCTGTGGCATTCTAGCTCACGCTGCCACGGTCATCAAAGGTGGTCGAACGTTTTCCAGACATGTGATTGAGCTCTTGAAAAACCTGCCCAAGGGGAACCCTCACATTCGAATTTCTTCTGAGTTCCAGGAGGACATAAAATGGTGGCCCCATTTTGCGTCTGTCTTCAATGGGAAGAATTTAATGGTCAAGTACAACTATGGCGCAGGCCCTACTCTACATACTGATGCTTGTCTCAGTGGTTACGGTTTCCAATCTGGGATGGGTTGGCAGGCCGGTTACTTCAATGAAGACTTGACTCCTCACAATCATGATCTCCTGTGCTCTTCTCATCATCACTGGGACAATGCTATCCAGTCTGTTCCTGCGGGCTGCTTGGACAACATTAATGTTCTTGAACTTCTACCTGTGAAATTGGCCCTAGTTCGCTATTCCAATCTGTGGCCCAATTTGCACATTGTGATTTACACAGACAACACCCAACTGTTATCAGCCATCAATAAGGGTGTCAGCGTAATAAGTGTAGTATGGCTGTGCTTCGTGATATTTTCTGTCTGTGTGCTCGCTCAAACATTTATCTCACGGCCAGACATGTGAAGGGGGTTGATAATCACATACCCGACATGCTTTCTAGAATTGCTCATTCGGGTGACGTATCTGATATCTGTCCATTCTTATTCTGTTGCAGTTACGAGTTGTCTGAGGGTGGACATTCCTACACTGGATAATGATGTTAGCTCCACTCTGGCTGCCGTATGGTCCATCAACACGAAATAGCCAGTGGGGAAAGTTTATTGACTTCTGTCAACAGAACTCTCTCAAACCCTTGCCTGCTACAGATTGAACCGTCTGTTGTTTTATTGTATATATCGGCAAAACTGTGAAGTACTCTATGTGTAATAATTATGTGTCAGCAATCTGTTCCCTACATCAATTTTTTGGCTATCCCGGTTTGTTCAGAGAGAGTTACCTTGTAAAACTAACATTGATGGGACTTGCTAGGTTGCTTGGCAAAGGAAGTGCATCAGAAGGCTTGCCTGTCAGTCTCTAATCTTCTCGCCATGTACGACTCTGTAGATTTTTCTAAGGTGGAAAATATCACCCTGTGGAGTGTGATTGCCTTGTCCTTCCGGACACTACTCAGGAAGTTGAACATTGTCCCATCCTCTGCTACTTCCAAAGATCATCTGATCAGGAGATCTGATGTTGAGTTTGTTCCTCAGGGAATGATCATCCATGTTTGCTCCTCTAAGACATTACAGTACAGAGACCATACTCACTCAATTCCTGTATTTTATGTGGAGAAACCAGCCCTGTTTGCTTGTTCTCTCCTGCAAACTCATTTCTACAGATTCCCTGCCTCATCGGACAGTCCATTATTCCTCAAATCATATTCTGCCGGCTCAACACCTTAAATGCATAGGTCACTGGAAGTCCATGGCAGTACTTTTGTATTTGATTACACCATTTGATCACACCATTTGATTGTAAATGCCGCATTGAAAATGAGATCTCGTCCTTTAGTACAAAACTGTGATTCATTCAGACTAATTATTACCTGACTACTACTGACTACTGACTAGTTTGTCTCTTTATGTTGGTGTGGTTTCTTACATGTTCTACAATTTATTCTACAATCATTCTACAATTTACTGGGTCTTGGCAAACTTTTGGACACTGTTGAAACTGCCTCCACGCTTTGTGTTCCTCGGTAATGTAGTGTTATATGGCGTTTATTTATTATGTAATTATGGACAAGGTTATATCTGCAGTATGACTCTCTCTCCCTAGTTACCAACCTTCCCGCCGGGCTGTTTGTTTGTTGACAACCAGTTTGGAACCAAACCACCATTCTTTGAGACGGGAATCCGGGTACTTTGCAGGTGGCGCTGCAGTCGGGACAGTAGCAATTCACGCATAGGTGAATACAAAGGTGTTGCTAGGCTTGTTATGCACTGTGCGCTATGTGTGCGTGGCCGTCTACGGACGGATTTTAGGAATTGTTCTTGCTTGTGTTTATAAAGTCAATGCGGATTTTTGAAGAGAAAATGTCTTGTGACTATCCAGAAAGGGTGGACACTGTAGCTGGATTAAGATATCAGCAGAAATGAGTGATTATTGGCTCTGGTTGTCCCGAATTATAGTCATGGGACCCTTCATATATATAACGCATATAATTACAAGATTATTCTATATCTACCTACACAAATATCATATCCATGTCTCCGCACAATTCGTGCATCTATGGCAGTTGTGGTAATTCTGTATTCATGCTTTTATTTTTGTGCATGAGCTTCACATAGAAGGGGTGTGAGAGGGAAAGATATATGTGGTAGGGGAGAAAGGTGGGCGAGGCAAGGGTAGAAAGAGAGAGGGCATAGAAAGAGTAAAGAGAGCTAGAGAGATGGAGAAAGAGAGACGGGGTAGGTGGGAGGGAGGGTGTGTTCCTCTATAATAAAAACCTTAAAAGGTTCACAGTATTTGTTCTGTTGAGAACTACACCTTCACCATCCTTGATTAAAAAGATTATTCGAAATAAAGGAAAACACTATCAAGTGAGTAGGCTACTGGTAGCATACGTTTCGTAGCCATTGGCTATAGATACATTTTAGCTATGTAGAGGGCTTTAAATATTTCAGAATTAATTATTGGGGAGATATGGAACTTCTGCTATTGTAATATTTGAACATCTCCCTTAAT
Organism: Sthenelais limicola; assembly: GCA_942159475.1. Taxonomy (NCBI): domain Eukaryota; kingdom Metazoa; phylum Annelida; class Polychaeta; order Phyllodocida; family Sigalionidae; genus Sthenelais; species Sthenelais limicola. Next base: position 104,188,276 of record OW804096.1, on the reverse strand, counting down.
ATTTAACCATCAGATGTAACCCTGTATCCGAAATGTTGGAATCATACTCATAAAATACTTCAATCAACTAATAAAACTTCAAAAATCAGAAAATCGCTGGGATTATTGTTTTTGGTGTTCAACTAAGAGTAGGGCCTATTTAAACTTTCAATAGATATTTATGACTGCTGGTGAATACGATATTAATCATACAGATCAGTCCTTACAATTTTATAACATGTGAATAGAGTGCGTAAGTGTCATGGCGGCAGGGCGCGAATTAATGAAAATTAGTCGCGTAGTTGTACCGATGTGTTGACCGGAAGTAAATAATCCCCATAGAGTTAGTTTTGGGGCGATAAATAACCACTCTATACATCGCCCCAGTAACGATTTGACGATTATGAAGGCTATAGTTGAAATCGTTTGCCTCTAAAGATGGATATATGTAAGTTAGAACTCATAAAACTATATGATCGATGAACAAACAGAGATTATTTATCTCCGCAATGGTGGGACTATGGGAGCTTTGCGCGACATGTCCACATGACGTCATGAAACTGCTACAGTAGCGCGACTCAAAAAATCGCTGCCGTGGACTACTTACGCGCCCTATAGGCTATGATCTCTGTTCCTTTTGGCCCAAAAATATGCGTATTTCTGTAGATGGTGTCAATTGATATTAACATAACGCCTATATAACTAGGTGATGCATTCACACATCATAGCCTCTACCAGTCGCGCAGGTACTATGGCATATAGATTGGGTGACGTTGGATGGTACTTTGAGAGTGGTAGGCCTACTTTGACCGTGAATAGCCCTGACCACGACTCTATTATTGGACAAAAATTATCATATTGAATTGAAGTGTGACTAAAGATTGAGTACCATAGGCTAATGTAATAAAATAGGTGCAGCTTGGGGAGAGACTTTTACACTCTCCAACAGCGCAAATCTTCACCATAGTTCCCAAGAATGTGTGGTTGATATACACGGGCGATATGCGTTGCTAGCTGCTTGGCGTCACCAAAGAAAGATGGCGGCCGTCGTTGCTACATGTATCACGTGACCAGAGCGCGGAGGCCGTCTCAAAGAATAGGTAGCAGATCACCATTCACCTGTGAAATTTTTTTCTTATGTTTATTGAATAAAGGGCGGACTTTTGGACGCCGTTGAAACTGTCTCCACGCTTTGTGTTCCTCGGTAATGTAGTGGATATAATATATATTTAGTGCATATTTTGAGAGTATTGGTATCCAAACCACATTCAAAATTACTACATGAAATTCGTATACAATTATCAAAAGTAGGTAATATCAGTAGGAATACCCTAAGTATATTTTCATTCACTAATGTTGCGATAGTCAAAAGATAAGGGGGGGGGGGGGGGGGATATGCTTATTGAACTTGATTGTCAGGTATTACAACTGCTAAATGAGCGCTGCAGTATCCTAAAGTGGCTTTAGGCTAAGCGAGCCTCCTAAGATCTCCTCATATGCTGACTCCACAGTGGTATTTCATTGATTGATAGCAATGCCCCGTCACAAATAATTAGTCTCTTCAATTCCTGTAGTGGTAACTTTAACAAAGAATGTTGCTCATTATTAACGTCCATTTTGTAGGAGTCAACTTTTGAGAAAGTTGCTTCATGGATGCCCTTTGCCAAGGAAATCGATGCACCTGTGGAGATGCTGGTCTGTCAGCGGTGTGAACCAGAAGATGGTTTGTCTAACAACTCTAGATATCTTAGGAATAAACTTTCACTGATTTACTGTCGATTGTTGATTCTTTTGAGACACAATTTTATCGAGGGATGTCTTTAAACAGGCTTGGCGTCTACTTATATCTGCCAAATGTGTTCTTTCACTCCATGTGCGAGGCCTGTTGAATAGGCTTAACGTGTTAATGATCCCCACAGGGTTATTTCCTATCTTCTAATTCCAAACCTGTGTCATTGATTGAACCATGCAAATGTGTTGGTAATTGCAGTGCTCACAGCATCAAGGCTTCAGATGTTTTCTTTTTTTTTCTGTAGTTGTCTCTCGATCAAAGGTCCATGCCTGGTGCCTGGAACATTCATTTGAACTTGTTGAATTAGCCCCTGAGACTTTCAGTGATGAAGAAGAAGGTAATTGATGGTTGATATTTTCCAGTATTTCACCGAAGAGTTTATTAATTTGTGAAATGTCATTTTGTTATACGTACTTGGAGTTCTCGAGTGTCTGAAAATCTGTGGAAAGCATGTATATTCGATTGGAACTCCGTAGTTATACCCATTGAGTTACTATTAACCATTATTGTATTGTAATCAGAAACTTCATTTTTCCAGATGACTTTCCAGAAACAACAGGTGTGAAAAGAATTATTCAGGCGTTACACGCTCATATGTGGCCAAATTTAGTTATGAGAGGTGAGAAATAATTTCAATATAATATTTAATCTTTCTTGCATGACAGTATGATGCAAATGTAATCTCTGATTACAGGTTATCTATAACAACTATACTATAGTATCTGTTATTATTCACATGGTCTTCATTTTCGTACATAGAAAGTCCATCCTTCCGGAGCCCATACATGAATCAGATGATGGCAAGCGAAGCAGTCAGTCGGCAAGATGAAGCAGTTATTAGGCAAGATGACGCAGAAACACATACAGATAATAGCATTCCAACCACGGGAAGCGCAGATCAGGCTACCGTAGAAGCCGTTACGGACCCCCCAGAATCTAGTGGATGTCCCTCAGGTACTACTGAAACTTTAGCAAGTCAAGAAAACTCAAAACAAGAAGTGAATAAGAATGCAGAAGCAGCTGGGAGATCAGGCGCCTCGGGAACAACTGCAATTAGCAAAGAAGAAAAAAATCGGGCTAATAGCATGCAAGCAGGTCAAGAGACAATGGGTAAGGTCTATTAAGTCCTAAAATCATTAAGCATTTATCTAAGTTTCATGACGTACATTAATGACTATAGGGAGGTGTTCATATACATTGCTGGTTATACTATGTGTCTGGGGTTCTTCACAGCCCTAAATGTATAAGGCAGAGTACTTTATCTGGTGTTGATGTCTGAAATCTGCCTGGACACAACCCCCACCCCCCACACACACATGATATCACCCTTCCTTAACTCCCATCTGTGTGTCATGTTCAACATTAGATTAGTTTAGAGAATTCTTTATGAAAGGCAATATTAAGCATTAAACTAAATCTAGTATCTTTAATAAAATGATCGATTTAAAGACAGATTAAGAGGATTATGTCTCACTCTCCCTCATAGAGATGGTGGAAATTGTTCAAATGAAAATAATTACAATAAAATTTTAAGCCTATGCCTTACCTTGCCTGTCGAAATTCCATTTACCCCCGACAATATGCCGGTGGTCCATGGACCCATCAATTCCTTCAGGCTTTCCTTGTATTTATAAACATGTACGCTCTTTATAATCCAACAGATTCCCTGAATAACGACGATATAGCCATGCTCTCGTCGTTGGGAAATGATGATTTGTCCGAGGAATCATTCGAGCAACTTTTTGAAAAAATGCAAATTATGAAACGTGAGTTATATTTCATGTCGATTAAAGATGCATTATCAGCTGTGGAAGATCCTGAAATGTAATGACTATCCTTGAGATAAACACTCTAAAGCTATCATATGTCCTGGAGAAACGTTTTAAATGAAGAAAAACTGATTAAAACTAACAAATTTGGCATCGATTTTCGTATTGGCCCATTCAAGACAGGAGGGGTATTGGGGAACCCCTGGTCACATATGCGTGTGTGCAGGGTCTATTTGTATATGCTGTGTGATGTTATGTGGAATTCCGTTTGTCCGATGAACAGTTTGGCACTACCATTACCTTTAGAAATCTGATGCATACCACACTCTATGCCGGAAAGGGTATTTTAACTTTAACTTTGTGAATCATCTTTATTTCATTATTTTACCATTGGGACCTAAATAGTGATGTGTGACATTGAAATCAACGCTGTTTAGCCATATTTAAAATTAAACCACTCTAAGAACTTAGCCTCAGTGAAGCCCATACACAATTCCGAATACAACCAATTATAGCCTGAACAACCAATTGAACGGAAAACCTAGCATATAATTATCTCAGCGGTGCAGAAGTCCAAAGCTATATGGTGTGCCCTCATTTCCAATATATGACGTACGCCAACAAGGGGGAATCCCTATGAAATCTCTGGTTGAGATACGATCCATTTGGTGTGCACCATATGAATAATGCTCCACTTCTTTGGCTATTTACTTGTTTTTAATGTGTTCAGAATTCTTAGCAATTAAGGGACATATACTTGGTGTATGAGGCAAAATATTAATATTAATTAGCTTCTTTCTCAGTCCCTATATTTTTTTGTTTACAGAAAGAGCTGAACATTTGCCACCTGACCAGAGGAAAGCTTATGCAGAAAAGGTATTCATGTTCCACGCCCGATCTTTTCCTTTTAGCACTTAAATAAGCAGAAATCGAAATTGAACATTACTTGTAACTTATTATTTACAATAGACTGCATGACCGATAGAACCTCACCTTTCGTATTGTTATTAACTTCCAGGTCGCTATCACATTTTGGAAGGCTATAGGGGGTGACGAAGCTGAGATAGAGGGATTATCCGACGAGGATCATTAAACAAAACCCAACTTATTATTCTAGATGTATATATATAGTTGAACAGTATATAATTTGTACATATTAACCAACGACAATGTAAAATAAAGTCTTTGATCTGAATCCTTGAATGTTGATTTTTTATTTGGTAAAGTTGCTCGGTTCGATACAAACAAATATCTCAAGCATAACTAGTTCAGAGCATATATAATAGAATAATATACATGAGAACTCGGTGGAGAATGATTACACACTAGGGTCGACCAGAACACCTGTCAGGGCTTCCAAAAGTGACGCAAACACTTATCACCACAGCTTCGTGTAGGATGGGGGCGAGGTGTAAAACGCAAGCTAAGGCATTCATTTTTTTCTCCAAAAAATATCAGAACACCACATCTCAATCGAAGCATAAATAATGAAGTTCTATCAACTAAAATGTCTAATCAGTATCCATCCCCGCTTCATCATCAGTCACACTCAACTTCAGTTCTAAGTGTCTGTTTTCTGAGTCTACTTTGTTCAGGAAATTAATGTTTCCCGAATCTTGCTCCACACACACGCCCTCCAACAGTATGTCTTCATCTCGAACAGCATCATCATCGGTTTCTGACATTTTCAATTGTAAGGATTCACTTTCCTCTGAAGATGGCATGTGTAAATTCAGTGACAGACCAGCGTCCTTAGAAGTAGCAGACTCCTGCGCTGGGGAATTGATTTTATTTATAGATGACGAGGCAGTAGTTTCATTAGCTATATATGTGTCTTTGGTGCTATTTGCTAACGTTTCAGAATCTTCCGTAGCGGTCAATTTCAGTTTCAGGTCTGAAGATGATTCACTTTCTTCGGGAAGTAATTCAGTGTTCTCCACAATAGTTACCCATTCTGATGTTTCATTAGTTGTCGTCCCATCGTTCTTGCATGAATCCGGGACAGATAGAGATTTCTGGGCGGACGGTATTTGAGATAGTGGCACAGATTGTGAACTTGGCCTTTCACCTGAAATCAAACCAGTAGGCATTGGAAGATAAGTAATAGTGACTAATAACTAAGTTTAGATATAGTAAAGGGCACTCAAAGGCCGACACGTTTGAAATAAATCAAGAATTTAAATGTTTTTTTTATATCTCACCTGTTGGTGTCTTCCCAAGTTTGGCCAATCTTTTCTCGAACGCAAATTGCCTATTCCTTTCCATTCTTTCTTTCTGACTAGCAGTAAGACCCTGGGATGTAAACATAAGTCCAATTATAAATGTCTCTAAAATGATAGTAATCGTGCAGCGTGAACAAGATTTGTACATAAAATATGATAAATACAGCACACTTACTTTTGAGGCACTGCTTGGATTTTCTTGGGAAATATATTTAATGTTTGTTGGAGGTGTGCTTGTTACTTCAGGCGTGCCTTTTTCTTGGGCCCTCTTCTTTTCCCTTATTTCTCGCTCCTGTCGTATCATTTCTTCATACGCTTCCTCAGCGTCCATGTCCGTAATCTGAGTGAAGAAATAGCGCTATGTAAACGTTTTGCAAGTGCAAGTTAAATGAAGAAGTCTCTACGGAGAGGGCTTGTGTTAACGGACATTATTTTTTAATTCTGTATGAAATGAGCAATAATTGAATATCCACTTTAGAATAATTTGCAACAAGTCTTACAAGACTTATTACGCATGTATGCTGTTGCGTCTCACAGAAACACAGAAACGGGAGGGGACAACCACAAACCTCTTTTGAAAGAATTAACAAGAATCAGCTGAATGTTTTTAGTCTCAAGCCTAAGGCCAATTATTATGGCAAATGCAAACAAACCTACTCTTTTCTTTATTTAAATTGTCAATATTTTTTCCATAAGCCATCAAAACTAATTTCACTCAACACACGATTGATACTGGGGGTCTCTGATGAGCTTTCTTAGACGAGAAACCATAAGTACCTCACATCAAGTGATGATTTCTAATAAATTGCATTATCTAAATATGATATTTCTATAATCAATTTCGCAGGAACCGTGTGACTCACCATTTTATTCTTTACTTTATCTGGACAATAAAGAGTTGACGCCAAACTTTGGTTACCTGTGCACCTGTATATAACATGTCATAGACCAACGAGACTATTTAAGGAGAGGTAGAACTATGTCCAATGCTATATACCCGAGCTTGCTTGGTCCTGCTGTGAGAACAATAAGGGGTCTGGTGTGCAAAGATCAAGGAAGGTTGATCGTGAGTGCAAAAAAACCCATAAAAGCAACGTTACATATCTTGAGAAATTTTAACACATTGATTTATACAGGGACATGAAAATATCCCTAAATTTAACATTGGTGCGAGCTGATTTCGTAAATCATAATGGGACGTGTGGGTGAAAAAATGAGTAAGCCGCACATTTATGTTTTATATACTTCAAATCAAAGTGTTTGATATGATCAAATGGGAAAAAACTAACTGAAAATTAGTCAACAAACAAATTACCTCATGATACTTGCTCTCTTTTTTTTAAAATTTTACAAATGAGGTGCACATGTTCCGAGCTACAGATGTTCTGAACCAGATTTATGCAATGTTTATTCAATAGTGAAAGAAACTTTACTAGCACCTCCAAAACGGATAAGGAACTGGGAGATTCTAGTTTTCTTCAGGCCCTTTAGGAAGGGCCAAACATCCTCGGATGTTGACCGCTGGGGCAATTAACCCTTTGCTTTGGCCCATAAGATAACAAGATAAGGTGGAGAAACTTGTCAGAACTTTCACCTAATCGTGAGTTAAGATTTCGCCTAATAAAGTCTCGTTGCATAGACTGAAATTGTGATTTAAGGGGGTTTCTATCCTCATTACATGATAGCACAGTTGAATGCGTGAGAAGATAGAAATTCGTGAAAATAAACATGAATCTCTTTTAATTAAATATAAGGCTTCAGTGGTCATGCAGCAAGTTGGACTCTTGTCCTCAATTTATTTTCAGGCTTGACACGATCGAAGTAGATCAGGATAGTGAGCAATGAAGGCGCTTTATCAGAGCGGAAAAAAAGGTGAAATTCCGATGAAAATTGGAAAACCTCTCGGAAATACACACCTCAGGGTTATCAACAGCTCCCGTCGTCCTGGCTTCTTCCTCATCGTCACTACCGCCACGCAGGACCTCGTCACCTGCCGGCATGTCCATGTCCAAGCGGATACGCTTTAGGCAGGTCTAGAACCAAATTCGGGTTTATGAATCAAGTTTCAATTTTGGCCTTTCAAAATAGGTGGCTATGAAGATCACATAAACTAAACAGTTATTTACTAATCATATCGGGATTATAAATGGGAATACTTATCAGCAATTCCATTTGAATCAGGGTAATTGAAACCGGAAATTGAAACTTACTTGGACAGGCTTTTTTCCTCCCATTTTCTCAAGTCTCTCAATGAAATCGTCGAAGGACATTTTCGGGTAAAGTCGGTGGGCCCAATGTTCAAGTTTTCCCATCAGAAGTGATAGGTCCCGCGCCTAGAAAAACAGGTTAGCTCAAATGTTATTTCTTAAGAACGTATTGTCATCGACAGTTTATTTGAAAAAGTTGCACCTGATATTGACTTCGTCAAATAAAAACTAAATGTGTGGTACTCAAACATGATTTTAGCGGGAACGTCTCAATCAAAATAATTAACGACTAAACAGTTATTTACTAATCACATTTAGTCAAAATAAAGAACTATATATTATATATCGTGAAACGTTAGATATTTAGAAAAAGAATATTGGCTATCGGGAATCATCTATAATCAAAATAATGGCACAAAGAAAAAATGAAACCAACCTCATGTCCTTTGCCTCCGAATTTCACATCTTTGAAAATACCAGATAGTACGTTGAGCCCACGTTTTGACTGGAGCCTAGCAGAAGGAGGTTCATATTATTTGAAAACTTGGGTGCAGTGAAAGCTCCATTATTTTGAATTTCATCCCGTTTCGAGAGTGGTATAAACACACATTAATGATTTAGTGCTGTTAATTTCTCATACAACGATACATGCGTACTAAGACATACAGGGCTTGAAAAAACCTATGTTTACTTGCCCGGGGCAAGTAAAAAATGGCTCTGGGCAAGTAAAATTTAATGTTACTTGCCCGAGTGGGCAAGTGGAAATCTCTACGGCCCCGATTTCAAACCCCTGTTGTTATGTCTACTTACAATGAAACAAGATAATACTGATCAGTGTGATTTCGTTTATAATTCTGCAAATAAATTTAGGCAAGTGAAAAAGGATGTCGGGCAAGTAAATCTTGGCTGCCACTTGCCCAATGGGCAAGTGAAGTTGGTAGGTTATTTTCGAGCCCTGACATAGTAAAGCAATTCCAACAACCCAGCAAAATGCATTGCCCACTAAGGGGAGTAAAACTATTAATTATTATTGTCAAGAAAGAAACGATTCAATGGCAAACTAATCAAACAATGTGTCTATCAGTGTTTAAAGTATGGTATCAATATTTTTCAGGAAATGTGTGAATAGTACTTTGCTATAGTGAGTGCCGCACCCACAGTGGTTGTTTATCCCCCTAGAGTGAGCCAAGTATAGCAATTAGCCAAGTATAGTAATAGCAGTTTTGGTGCCATCCATGTACCCCAGCCTTCCTGATTTCGCAGGAAAGCTTCCACCTATACTAGTGTGTAAAGGATTCCTGATATTTCAGGACGCTGGGGTGAGTGCAGGATGAGTGTAAGACATACACAGGCAGGGTTAGAGGGGTTGGAGCTATGGCAGGTTAAGACCCAAAGAAAGCTCTTTGGATTATTGGTCACCAAAGAGTTGGTGAATTATTGAGTTCGGGAAAACAACAACAAAATCATTTATGAAAATTACATTGATAATAATACATGAGAGTAGGAAAAATGCTATGAAAAAATCATTTAAAAGCGGGTAAATGCGATTTCAGGAAATCCTGGGATTTCAGGAATACTTTGAACACTGGTCTATATACCTTCAAGTGAACAAGGATAGAGAATGTTTGGGTTACTTCTAGAGACACCATGTCGGATAAGCCATGTTTATTAAATGTTTTAGCAATGATAAATTAGCATCATTTAGACAGATATTAATCCACACCTCTCAAGATCGAGTTTAGGTTGAGGTCTCATCACTTTTTTCTTAGCTGCACCCTTGGACAAATCTTTCAACTTTTTCAAAACGTCAGCGTCCGTCTCTTCATTGCCATCGCTGTCACCTGATGGAATATAAAATTTAAAGTACATTTTAATTAATAGTAGTCTTTCAACAAGTGATCACCGAGACTCCACACAATTAGTGCAAGAAAATGAAAATGAAAGGAGTGGACAAAACAATCGAAAGAGCAAAATGGAACTGTTACCACGATGAATGTGATACTTCGCTACATTAAAATCAGGGGTCAGAACATAACTGAGACCTCTATTTATTGCTGCGATCGGCAGCTTACTCCTATGTCTTCTAAAAAAATGACCCGGCTATATCTTGGATATTTGATATAACTGCATCAACATAAACAATGAAATCGGAGTTGAAAATATCCCTAAATTTAACATTGCTGCGCACTGATTTGAAAGATCACAATCGGACCTATGGATGTAAAAATGAGTAGTTGATATGTTTTATAAGGTTCAAATCAATCAAAGGGTTGGATATGATCAAATGGAAAAGAACCGAGTGAAAATAAGTCGACAAAGGAATCACTCCATGATACTTGCTCATCTTTTTTATATTTTACACATTAGTTGTACAGGTCCCGAGCTACAGATGTTTGAACCTGATTCTCAAGTTATAAATCAGATCCATGCAATATTTAAACAATAGAAAAAGAAACTTTATGTCCATTTTAAATGTAATTGCGGATTTCCATGACTTGCATAGGTATGATCATTTGGGTGGATTATCAAAGTTATGTATTCATTAGATTATTTGATATTTGCAAATATAGTTGGAGTGGAGTGGAGTTGCTGGGTCCATTTAAATCAGAAGGAAGCAGCTTGTAGCTGCCAACTCACTATGGTGGAGAATTTGGTACCAGATAGGAGTCAGTCTGCTACCCACTACACTTACTCCAGTACCATCCCCGTTGGCGTAAGCCAGAAACTATTTATAGTACACAATTAGGTCAGTTATTACACACATGAGCAGTTAGAAAGGTGCAGTTTGGGGGTGCAGTTCGGTTGATCTGAACTGTTCACGTGAACAGTTCGGGCAAAGATGCAATCTCATTGGCACAGTGTAGGCCTGACCTACAAATTTGTTACAAATGACATAATTGTCATTGTCCCAAACGTGTGACTTAGGCCTACACATTGCAGTGAATCAAGCCTCCTCAAGCTAAGCTATAGGCTAAACAAGTTAAATTTACTAACATCCAAATAGAGTGTGTAATGAATAGCAAATGTCACTCTGTTCGGGTTCAAACTGATCTCGACCCATCAGAAAACGGGGTTCGTCCCATTTTCTGATGGGTCAAGATCAGTTTGAACCTGAACAGAGTGCCTGTCTGCTCTCATGGACAGGTTACAGGGCCGGCAGCGACATGAGAAACTGAGTTTTAAATCCTTAAATCCTCCAAATCCACTTTTCCTAGCATTAATCCTTCAGGGTAATGATTACTGACATAATCATCTGGCACATATGGGAAATTGAAGCAAACTTTCTAAAAAATCGGGAGCTCAGTGATATGTCACTTTAAGATATATTAAAAAATAAATAGGATTAGCCTAGTATATAAGCAGTAGAATACAACTATGATATCAGACATTGGTTAGTCAAGGAAGTTTCATCAGGATACCCGGGTGATACCACATAATGACACGGCCCTTTCCCCACAAATGCAATGCATTACCAATCAAAATAAACTCTTCTGAAAGTAATAAAGGTGTTTTTACCAGCTTCAGCTTCTCCATCCTCAAAATTTCGGTTAATGGGTTGTTCATCATCATCCAGGTCCGGCATTGGGGCAGCAAAAGCGATTTCACCATCCAGGTCTGGCTCAGCATCGGCCATAAATATATCGTCCATATCGAAACCATATGACTCCATTTCTACGACTGCGGTGGAATAGAGTGAGGGAGTGATTATTGACAGCTGTTTTTATATCATATGCATTGCCATTGACATACTCGGTTGCTAGCTGTGCCTGATCAGCCAGATTATTAAAAACAAGGATATGCTGCTAAAGACGGACTTTTGTCTCCAAAAGCAAAGACAGGTTTTCTGCATTCAATCTTGTATTGCAACCACTTGAATCAAGTGAATTCAGCTTAATATTGAGTCATATTATGCAATTGAGAAAGAAATTATGTATTAGTGCGTTTAATCCCTTATGTGGCCATACCATATCACAGGAATGATGTGAGAGAGAGGGTAGGGGTGAGTGGGATGGATGGATGGGTGGATAGATGGATGGATAGATAGACAAATGGAGATAGTATGATATGAGTATGAGTATGAATAGTAAAGATAATAGATTTAGTTTAATGCTGCACCAACACCAATATTGCTTATTGATAAGCACTAAGCGCATTGACATCTTTTCGCGCGGATTTAAATTTGCGCTTGACCCGTGCTAAGATGGCTACTCACCCTTGCCGCTCTGGGTTGCAGTGGCTCACTAAATGGTAGCGCTTAAACGCCTCCCACGGGTCTAATTTATTAGGTAGGAAGCTATAACTTTGTAGATCGTTTCAAAATATTCCCCCGAATGCATCAAACACCAAATAAAAATCTTTACATTTGACCTTTAAGCACTGGAGATCGCTAGACATGCGTTGAGAAATCAGGGTATGTGCATTACGAGTACAATATAGACACTATGGGAGCAGCAGTACCCAGCTTTTAACAGCAGGGCGTGGAGGGGGGGGGGGGGGGGGGGGGGGGTAGCGTTATATACTATAAATTTAAAACAAAATAATCGAGAAGTAAATAGCCAAAGAATCACCTCTAGCACCCCACACTCTCCTGGATGACGAAAACATAGGATATCGGGACATCGAGCCAACTTTGCTAGACTAAATTCGTCGCTCCAGGGTACTGGTGGTGCGCTCTAGTGCCTATGGGAGTATCAGGATTCCTTAAGGAATGCCACTGCACCATTTCGTCAAGTTTTTGTCCGATTAATGGAGACAAAAGGTCTTATTGCCATTTGTATCAAAGGTCTATAACTTTTTGTATCAAATCTTATTATTATTTTCACTCTTGTGTATTTTTCACTTTGTCCGGATAGACCCCAGTTTTTGTCCCGATCGTCCCGCATTCCCAGTTATTTAGCCAAGACAGGGAGTACATCGATGAAAAGGTTACGGCTACGCTTATTTAAAGCTAGGCATCACAGATGAAGGTGAGGAAAATATTACTCTACCTGGTACACAATTGGCTTATAATCACAATGCAACGATCGGCTTTGACAGCCGAAAACACAGCTGGGTTACCTTAGTTTACCTAAAACGTGTAGCCAAGCATGGGGAAACCCCAAAATGTTCGCGGGGAAACATCGCGTATGACGCACTTCCGGGGTATTCCTTAAAATAGTCTCTAAGAGGAGATCATTTTCATCTTTTGTTTACTAGAATAGTTTTGTTGCTTCTTTTCTTGTTTCTTTTAAATATTTTTTTGCTATTTCTCTTTCTGTCAGGAATTTTAAACAGAAAAGCTTTAAACAAACATTACTAGATGTCGATGGATTTTTAGACCTCGGAGACAGTAGATGGCAGCAGTAGACTAGCCGTCTGGGTTAGACCACATGTTAACATGGCGAAAGGAATTTCTGTGCAACAATCAAGATTTGCTCTTCTTAATGTAGAAGGCTCGGACGATGACTCGGACGGACCTCATACAACAAAGGGCAAAGGTACTAAAGATGTTGGTGCACAAAGTGCCAGTTCGAAGAAAAAGAAAAACAGGAAAAAGAAGGACCCAGATGCAGCTGAGGTAAACATCTGTCCGCATTTCGTTGGAAGCCGGGAACCGGGGATACCGTTCTGACTGAACCTAGCGGCATTTGCTATTTTTAGCTGTCAATTTATTTCTTGGGAGAACCTAGATATCCTACAGATAATTCCTTTATTTTGACTTGTTTAAATTATGAACTACACGTTGTAGAACTATGTATTCTTCTCTCATAGAAATGCGTGTCTTGAAGGGGTACTACTACTAAATATTAGTAAATAAATTATTTTTTTATTTGTATAGATGTAAATATAATACGTATTAGTGGAAGGTGTTACCTCCGTATCAATTCATGACTTGATGACGATCTTCTTGTTTACCGGCCCGATAAGACCAATAATTCAATAAATATTCATATGTCAGCCACTGAGCCAGGTAGATATTATATTTGGGGCTGTCATTCAATAAGAGCTAGTTAGGAACTCAACCTTAAGCATATTTTTCAGAATCAGGTTCAGGAATTTTTTGAAAACATACTCTTAGAATGGAGCATTCGGGTGCATTTTAGATGAATATTTAAAAAAATGTAATTTAAGCACATTTTACAGAATCAGGTTCTAAAATTTGTTGGAAAACTAACAGAATGATATAAGATAAGATGTTTCAATTAGCTTGTACAATGTTTTTAATTCACCAAATTATTACTTACCCGGTACTAGCAAAGTACCCGTCCTCTGGACGGTCCCCCTCTCTCCCCACACTTCCCCCTCTACCTCTTTTCCCTCCCCCTCTCTGACTTTCATACCTGTTTTTCTCTCCCAACCCCATCTCCGATTTCCCTTTTATAATGCTCATTTCCCCTTCTGTACATCCCTGTCATTTAAAAAACAAATTTGTTAATATTTATTTTTTGTACCGTACATGTGATGTGTCACAGAAAAATGAGTCACTCCCCCAACCTATTTGAGAAGCATCTACTGAAAACTCACATAACTGTACAAAAAAGCCCATATCTCAAATTCTGGGAATTTTCAACTATTTTCCTCTCCCGCCCTTTCCCTCCCTCCCTCTTGAACTCTTCCCTGTCCCTCCAGTTGCTAGGGAATCCCACGTTTCCACAGACGGTGGGAGAGGCATGACGTCAACCTCTTTTACTTTCTAACAGGGGCTTTCCCGTGCTAAAAATAGTTGTATAAAAAAATGAATAAAAAGGGCTTCAAAATCACATTTCCACCCCAAATACCTTCACAAACCACATACGACGACATCCAGAGAGGGGGTACAGCCCTCTAAAGATGAGTAAAGTGGTTTGTAAAACAACAAATTCCGAGAACATTCTGGACAAAGAAAACCTTCTTTCTACCATTTCTTTTCTACCTCCTTTCCTAGAAATCGCTCTAGCCGTATATTATATGGATATTAGTTATTTTTAGCTGGCAAGTTTATATAAAACTGACTTTTTACTGATGCACTTTACTGATTTTTAAGGTCCTTAAAACCCCAAAATCAAAACCTGCAGGAACCCAGTCAGATGACTTAGAAAAACATACATTAAGACTTACTCATCGCCTTTATTAACTCGTTAAATCATTGGGAGTTTGAGGACACCATTTCTAGACCCCTCCCTTTTAAAAACCCTTATAAGGCTTATACGCCCCTAATTTCTGATATACTCAAAATCTACTGTGCTTGCATGAACAAATTCCAGATAAGGTGCCTGGCAAAACATTTACAACTCACTGTGTATACTGTACTATCTATAGTATATATTGCACTGTAACACGATTGTTCACAGATTTGATGTAACACGATTGTTCACAGATTTGAATGAGTGCGTGTGGTGTAGGCCTATATGGATGTCATTGAAAGTAAGTTTTCAATGGGTGTATTATGTACATTGATGGTAAACGTCAAGGCACCCATTGTGAGTTTTAATAAGACTTAGTCTATATCAGGTGTCTTTTTTTTCATTTCTTGATTTATAATTCTTCTTGCGCAGTTTGGAAGAGGTATAATGGTTTTCATAGAAGAGAGACACCCTTTTTTGATGTGAAATTACAGTACGCACTGTATTTATGAATGGCCTGCTTATTCCTCCACAAATGGTCCTAACCCTGATGTTCTAAAAATATCTCGCACTGGTGAAAAAATAAAAAAATAAATATCAATGAGTAGGCCTATGTCATGGGGGCAGAATGGCATAGTTTTCAGTTAAAATTTCAGTTTGTCAGACTGACAGTTACAGTAGGCCTACCCTTAATCCAAGTGTTATTCATTAGTTCCATTCAAAATAGACTTACTTGCCAAAATAAAAGAATTCATTATTATTATTATATGTCATTTATAGATGAAGAACACTGCCTATAAAAGAACCGAAATTCTAATTGTAATAAAACAATTACAGGCATAATAATATCTTACAAAGGGTCTTTCAGAGGGTTCCCCCTCCCACACCCTCCCCCGGGAAGAAAATACTAGTAGACCCTGAGCATGAATGGGCATGGTTCCCTCCCGTCTAAAAACATTACCCAAATGATAAATCTTATTATCTGTATAGTATGATAATCGAACTGGGAAATCATGTAGATGATATTTAAGCGCTACAATTGCACCAGAAATCAAGCAAAACTAGCTTCTGGGACCCTAGCAGGTCCATTAAAAAAATATTGATTAAAAAAGCGAAAAATTGTATATCAGTCACAGAGAACAATAACTGTAAGATAAAAAAAAAGAACTTCATGAAAGAATTGTTTTAATGAGAAATAAGTATATAGTAGAGAATCACTTTCATTCACTGTCGAAAGTGATCATCAAGTACCTCAACTGTAAGAAAGAAAACGAAGACTTGCAAACCTCCCTTCTGCTGGAGAATGTCTTCTAATACTGACTATTACTAATAGCAGTCGATAGATTGAATAAAAATATATCAAATCAGTTCTTCATTTTCAGTTGAGGAACTTAGCCTTTGGCAGTGGGAAGTCTAAGGGTTCCAAAGGATTACAAAACCAGTCAAAGCAAAATGGAAATTCAGGGGACAAAGTCCCCGATAGTCAGTGGGAGGAATGGCAACGACTCGACAAGGAGGTATGATAAGTTTCCTAATCTGTTTTTCGACAATTTGAATTTCGTAATATCGGGTGAATTCTTGTCGATTTTTTAATCCAAAATATTTAGTCCGTATTTAGTTGAATTTCGTTCAACACGTGTTAGGTAGTAAGGTAGAAGATATGTGAAATATCGTTTTTCATTCCATCAAATTATATTTGCAGTTTACCACGGATACCTATCAGCAGGATTTACAAGCAGCAATATTGCAGAGTAAACTTGCTTTTGAGATGGAGAAAGAAGTAAGTTTTCGATTCCTTTCCTGTAAAATAAAAAGTCGGACTAGTGGGGTTAGTCAACCTGGCCCAGCTGGATTGGTCACAGTCGGCTATCAACTTGGCCGTAATATTTATATGCAGATGCCAACTTGGCCGGTCAAACAGTCTTAACTCCTCCTGTTTCTCCTGTTTCCATTACGATACCACTGATGAAGGTGGTTACGATACCACTGATGAAGGTGGTATCACTTCTAGAAATAATTTTTATGAGCTTTCTAAGGATTTTTTTTTAAAGATTTTATTTATACTTGGTGTTATTTATACTTGGTTTACCGACTCCCCTTTTCGGGGTTAGTTCTGTCGGGCCAAGATAGGATGGCCAAATTTATTGTAGTGTATATGTTTAGGAGGGGGTGCATGGGTCGACAGTTGTTATGCTAATTATTGTTATACGTAGTAACGCTTAGTTTGAAGAAAAGGATAAGATTTGTTAGTCCGAGTCATTGTAGCCATTATCCGATCGTTGTCAGTTCGTCCATTATATCACCATTATATCACGCTCATGCCTATATTAAGTCTCTCACTTAACCAACACTTCCTGTCTTACTATTTTAGACGCGAAATAACAAAGGAGGGGATGAGGAAAATGGGAAAACGTCCAAGAAGAAGAATAAAAAGAAAAATACGATGTCGTTAGAAGAATTCAACAAAAAAATAGAATGTCAACCTAAACCAAGACCACCAGATGGTAATTATAGGAACTATGTAACTTAAATTCCTTAACGGATTAAAGATTTCATATCATATGCCTCTTCTTTTTTTTATAAAAGTTTTATTGGGTCCCAGAAACACTTCCATCCGTATTGGTTTTTCGAAATCATTAAAATCCATACCTGAGTCCCCACGATTTGCTTGCAATTTTTGTGTAATAGATGTGGACGAATTAGGACTTGACGTAGACCCTGTTACACCGCCTCCGCCGCCCAAACCTCAATCACCTCCAGCAGTTCCAGATCCCGAGTTCTTTAAAAAGATAGATAAAGATGCCAATCGGATTGTCGAACGGGAAAAGATACAAGATGAGTACAAAAAGGTGAGAAGTTTGGGATCGATCCTTTGGCCATATGCATTTGGTTTGGAATGAACAATTCTTTTGAGGAATTTATTAGATTATAGCATATATTATATACATTTCTTGTATGTCGGTGCCCCGTTTTTGATTAAGGCTGACGAGTTTTAACCCTTTACGGTTAATTATGTGCTTCATTCCAAGGATCTATAATTAAGATAAGGTAAATAATTCTTCTGAAGAAGACTTACTGCAAGTCGAAACTTGTCAGGACATGAATCTCTACCTCAAATAAAACAACAAAAATGACCTCCGGTAGTTTTATTCATTAGAACACTTATACAGACCTATAAAAATGATTCTTTATTTGCCATATCGATGTATATACTAAACTAGACAAAGTTTCATTTGAATATCTATAAATATCGTGTATTCCATGGCGGTGTGTTCAATAAAAATATGTTTATTAAAAAGTACCTTAAGAAGTAATCTGTGAATTATCAAATCAACTTTTGTATGTACCTTTGTGCATACATTAAACCTCGTTTAAATAAAATCAAGTTTCCTTTACTATGAGTTCTATTTTTGCTATTATTATATTTTTTATTACTAATTAATAGCGACTTTAAATCACATCCTTTAAATTAGTTATGTTTATTATTTACCACACATATGATGTTTTTATTTGACTAAATGCCATTTGACTGTATCACTTTCGTTTTTTCCAGCACTATATAGTCGAAAATGCCCGAATACAACAGTTCAAGGAACAAATAGCCAAAAAGGACCGCGAAATTCAAATGCTTCGAACGTCCCATGAAAAACTACAAGTATGTAACGTTCTCTGGTGACAAGATATTCATCCTTTTGATTTTTTTTGCAGTCTATAGTATCAGTTCTTGGGTAAAGACCTTTAACATTAGTATGTGCAACAATACTATCCTGGACATCTTCGTATGTTTTTTCTCATTTGTTCATGTTTATTTTCAGGATGAACTTAAAACTGTAAAAAAGAGAAACCAACAGCTATGCTTCATCATCGGTCAAGGAGAAAGTAAGGACATGTTACAATCTTATTACTTCACTGTAATATATGATAAGTGACTAGTCAATTAAAAAAAATATATCTATTAGCATGATATCGGTGCTCACAGACTTCCAATAAAGTGGCTCACATCTTCTTAGAGCTTGGTGAACGCGTTAGTAGATGAATTTGGGTGGATAGCTTTCAAATGACTTTAAAACAACTCAAATACTAAATATTCAGTAGAAACGACCAATTCTAACAGGAGTTCCACCAAGGAAATGGCCACATCTTCCCTTTCAGTTCTCCCCACCCAAACCTGACATGACTTGACCTAGTAACACATCCTGCCTGTTGCATCAAATGGGGCAGTCGAATCTAAGCTGATTCCAAACAATTCAAGCAAAATGAAGAAACTTTCTGACCTGTTAGTTTCCAATTACGAAAATAATCACTTTAAATTATAGCCTTTTAGCATTTGTTTAGCCACCAGAAATTGCTTTATTTTACCGCTGAAAAGTTGAAGTGGTGACCTAATTCCCCAGGCCTAATTCTCATGGCAGAAGCCATGTTCCTGTTGTAATAAGCCCTCTGATTGGTTATACCTCTTTTACCCACTAGGGACTAATTCAAGAAGGACCAGTAATAGAAAATTATAAACTAAAAGTCATTTTTTTGTAGTCTTAACATAATACTGTGCATCCCATAGAGGTGTCATTATTTGCATGTATCTTTGGCATAGCTGATAGCATTATTCTTTATGTCGACAAAATGAGTGAGATCTGTTATTCAGAGGTCATGGCTTATACCACCAGTTTGCCCTTATACCTTGAAGTTGTTGGTCTCTGTGCCTTCTCCAAATAGGCTATACTTCCAGCGTACTAGTTACTACATCAGTACTTGGTTCTGGAAGGCACAGCAGGCTGTGTGGTGGAGTCTCAGACAGTCCTCATCTTGGGGACAGGCCACTCCTGGCTGTTCCACCTAAAGGTGATATTGAACACTTAAACATAAGTGGTCTTATATCACTTTTTGGGGAAAGTGATATTGACCACTTCTCACAAAAAGTGGTCTTATATCACTTATGGTGGAACAATTAGTTGTGGCACTATCTACCCAATCGTCTACTAAATTGTAAGTGTTTTGCTAAAGTCATCCTTAATCACTATGATGTACATATATACTAATTTAATGTCACTTTCTTTTATATCTATCAAGTGAAAGACAAAAAGTCTGTGCTTGTTGAATTAGAGGAAATGAAGGTCGAACGTGACGAACTTCGCGAACAAGTTCATAGCCTTACAACTGACATGGAAAAAGAACGCACCAAAGTTCACACCCTAAAAGATGAGATGTACAAATTAAAGGTATGGATGTATTCGCGAATTTATCATTCGCCCAAGTATTAGTTTCTTTAGTATTTTATACTCATGACATCCATGTGTTGGCTATACTCATTTCCTCTTTTTCCTTTTGGAATTCAGGTGGTTAAACCAGCAAGAAAAAAACATTTATAACGTCTCAAAAAATTGCTTGCTATAATGGATCTGTTAATCAATTTCTAGGGCGCAAAACGCAGTGGGGTGAGCTATATCTGTAATTAATGATAAGGAATTTGCTTGTGTCCCATTGCTTCTCGTGCTGTAAAATGGGATTATTATTAAAGACTTACTCTTTCATTTGTTAGTTTTTGTAGGCCTTTTAACTGTTGGGTTAACTAATACCGCTGTTGTTGGTGATAGATGATTTTTATGTACGAGAGTACATGTTTAGGAGAAATCGGATTTGTAAATGTCTTTTGCTAAGGAATAGGTCCTTGCTAATTCATGTATATATACGCTTTCCTATGCGGATTCCAGAATTGTTTTGTGCTAGATTGGAAGCATACCGTTACGGTCTCCATGCCGATTAGTCAATCATATGCTGCTAACTTTTATTTTTAGACATGTGTATTGCGGCTATGAAAATTTGTGTAGCGGTTATGAAGAGAAATTTTTCTTTCAACTGCAGGAGAGCAAAGGCAAATAGCACAAGTCTACTCTTGGAAATTAACTGTATGGAACCTGGCAAATTCTTGGACTGCATATACATCTACCTTAGGCATCCAAATACATTTGACGAAGACCTCCCGAAACTCTGGAAGACCGCCTGTTACAAGTCCAGCTTAGTATTTGGTGAACTGATCTTCTGCCGTCTATAGGTCTGCATTTTAACGCCAACGGTGCTATATGTTGGGATTAAACCGGACAACCTCTGGTATGATTGCTATAATTTTCCCAATTGAAATGTTACTAAGCGTAGGAAAAATGGGAGGCCCACGTTTACTTAGAGATTTTTAGGTAAACATTATATTCCAGTGTATCGAGATCAAGGCTGACCTTTTTTTAATCACTTTTATACTTTCTAGCCTCTGATGGTATTGACGAAATCATGGGTCGTATTCGAATTAATTATAAAAAAAGACATGCTATCATGTAAACTCTTATGAGGTGGTTCGAGTCTAGACGTTCACTGTGCTACTCATTATATCCACTACATGACTGTTTTTGTTTTTGATGGACTGGGTCATGTGAAGATATAGTAAATCAGACCACATTTTATGCGCATCTGTTCTTTATTACTTTCACAAGAAATGAGTCATATTTGATGTTTTTTGGTTAAATTCACGAATTATTCCCAACAAGATTAACTAACGTGATGGGGAAAAAAGATAAACTATAGTATGAGATTGTAGACTAGGCAAAGCTAATCGCAAAACACGTGAAAAAGATGTATCAAGACTCATGTATGTTTACTTGTTAAATAAACTGGACCCTGATAGGGCCTACAAATACAGGTATTTTTTACGTCATTCTCATATAACATTTCATGAATAATGAGAATCTTTTCTATGATGAATTCAGTTACATTATTCCAAGCCATATTTATACTTAATCGATTCCTATCTGATGTACATAAATCTATGTATTGGAATTATTACTCTAGTGGTAGCAATTTGATGCATGAATTTCCATACTCTATCCATGGTCTCTTATTACCCTGAATTATTGAAGATCTCTGAAGATTGATGACGGTTTCCACCGTCATGAAGCCAGACGCGTGCACCACAAATAGTTGCGTGCCTACCAAGGAGTACTTATGGTATATATATACTATGTAGAAATGTCTTATGTTTGGGTATATATGTAAGGTTTAACACGGATGCATAATCTCACATCTCTCTTCACGTTTTTTTTTGTAATAAAGATACATTTTTATTCGATCATATCCGCTTGACTCAAGTTTATTTTTGTCATTTATCATCTAGAAGCGGCTCTTCGTGATTTGAAGGTATTTGTTTACAATTTCCCCAGATGGGGGTTTCTTTTGACTTATACTAAATAAATATTGATAGCTCCTGAAGCCTAATTCTGCGGTGAACACGACGGACTACGTACATAATTTCCAATGCGCTCACGACGCACTGATAATTTTGCGGCGGAAGATATCCGCACTCCTTACAAATTAACATAGACCGTATAAATATGGACCCGCTACTCCCGCGCCTCTAGCGTTATGCCTATCATAGACCGTATAAATAAAACGTCTATGAAATTAATGAGTATTTAAGACCAGTGTCCTTTGGGGTGGGGCACTATGATTTAAAAACTTAATTGCCGCAGATTCTAGTGTGCAAAACTGCTCTACGAATAGCAATAAATAAAAGATGTTACACGTAGATTAGACAACACTGGCCTACAGTCAAGAAGGTATTGGCTCACAAATAATGGGTGACGAATCGGGGATTTCTAAGTAATACGACTGGACGTCTGAAGAAGTCCTCTATGTTAAATTCGTCAACCTTAATATCGTTCTCACCCTGCCAGATCGGAGCGATACACGTTTCATCACAGCAAACCATTTCAATTATTATATTTCATCGCCTCGTACTTCATAAACATACACTACATATTCTTTTCCTCCTCTAATTCTACTAAAACCCCACCGCAGTCCTTTGGATGAAGGAACATCACGGGTTTTCCGTGGGCGCCAATCTTTGGTTCCTTGCCGAGTGCGCGAATGTTGTGCTTGCTCAAGTCTGCCAGCGCGGAGTTAATATCATTTACCTGAAGTGAAAAGAAGCGTCATAAAATGAGACGTGAATATATATATATATATATATATATATATATATATATATATATATATATATATACATATATATAAGTATTTTTATTTCTGATGTGCTTTGACAAAGAACATTTATTCAAAGGTAAATGCCAGCGTTCAATCAAAAAAGAAGGAATCATGGATTTTTTTTAAAATTTTGTATTTAGAAAGAACGTGGTTGGGGGAATCCAAAAAGCCAATGAAAACCATGTCATTGGATTAGTTTGTATTTCATGGACCACTGAAATTTACTACCATTTACTATAGAAGTCAATGAGCAAAAGGGGGTTTTCTCCCATTTTTCAGAATATCAGATGATTGAATCACGATTTCCTTTAAATCAGATTTAATATTTAACCCCAAAAAATGCTGAAAATGCACTGGAGAGCAAAGAAAACCCTCTGGCTTCTGGGGCCCTAAGCGGGCCCCAGACCCCACGCTTTAATGGCTGAGATAGTGTCTCGCACATCTGACTTAAAAAAGTTGGCATCTACATTGTATTCAATACAAGTATTCAATACAAGTATTCATTGTTTTAAGAAATGTATTCATTGATTTTGAGATTACATTGATATGTTTAAAAAGGTCATAAATAATCGGCTAACATGACTTCATTTGGTCATTAAAAAGTCATTAAAAAATGGCGGAATTGGTCATTAAAAGTCATGAAAAATGATGGGCTCTGGGCCGCGGGAACCCTGAATCTGCATATTTAATTGACCTCCATAGTGAATGGTAGTCTTCAGTCGTCCTTAAATATAAAATAATGTGATAATTTCTGTTTGCTTTTGCTCAAGAAACATGCATAGAAAAGGGTTTAAGAAATGGATGCAACAAACAGGAAATAATCTCGTTATAGAAAAAAAGATAAAATGTCACATGATTGATTTGTACAATGTGTAGTTTAAAGGAGACATGCGTGTTTCCATGAAGGTAGACTTTTCGACCTCGGAATCATAACTGACATATTTACCCCCCCCCCCCCCCCCCCCCCCAAATGAAAAAAACGGGGTCATTGAACTTTAAAAAAGTCATTGAGAAATTATGCGTTTCCCCCATTGACCTCCATAGTGAATGGTAGTCTTCAGTCGTCCTTAAATATAAAATAATGTGATAATTTCTGTTTGCTTTTTGTATTCACCCAACCATGTTCTTTCTCAAGACGAAGTTTCGAAAAGATAGTAACACTCCTAATCTTTCATGCATTAGTTCCTTGAATTCCCGCCTGCATCAGTGCTGAGGACGCTGGCATTTACCTTTAAAACAGCAAGGAATAAGAAATAATTCTGACATTGAATGTATACACAGGAATGATTAGGACTATGCATAAGACGATCATATAAACGTACTCTGGTAATGTGAAAAGGTACATTACCTCAATGCATACATGATGCATGCCGCCAGATTTATTCTTTTCTAAAAAGTTGGTGATGGGGCTTTTATCTCCCAAAGGATACAGGAGCTGAAAGGAGCATTTAAGGTGGTGAAAGTTATCAATAAACAGTTATACATCAACCTTCCTTACACCTATAACTATAAATGAACATGGCTTCGGTATCAAAAATTATCTTAACATTCAATAAACATAATCAAATTTACATGAATTGTTTTTGTTGTATCGGTCTTATAAATCTGTTTTAAATACGGAGATGAAAAATAGAAGTCAATTCCTCACCTCTATCTTGGTGTCCCCCAACTCCACAAAAACAGTGTAGACTCCATGGTCAGGTTGTGGCTTTAAGAAACATGCATAGAAAAGGGTTTAAGAAATGGATGCAACAAACAGGAAATAATCTCGTTATAGAAAAAAAAGATAAAATGTCACATGATTGATTTGTACAATGTGTAGTTTAAAGGAGACATGCGTGTTTCCATGAAGGTAGACTTTTCGACCTCGGAATCAGAAATTTTCTTAGAGAAAGCCAAAGATATAGACGGTTCAGAAAAGTGACCGCATAGCCATAGGAAAGCTAATTAGGAGCGTTTTGCATGGTTAGTTTAATAAATTTGTTATCATCCCCCCCCCCGCCCTCCTCCACCCCTGCTCCCTCCTACCTAGTGTCCCGTACCACCCACCGCCACTGGCGCCATGTGTCGCCATGCGTTCGGACGCTCTATGGCTATGCCTGTGTGCAGTAGGAGTAGTCCCACGGGGTAGGGTGTGGGGTGGCGGTGGCGAGTGCACGTACTGAAGGGCGGCAATGGGCGCTTGGTACAAATCATAACACAGCAATCGAAAGTGGTAAATGGGTTTATATATTTTTCAACAATAATGTTCCAGTAATGCGTGGCTAATTACGTTGCATATAAAACAAAGATATCATTCAGGCATAGTTAAAAGGTGACCGATCATTGATAGTGTTTGCAAAGACGGCAATAATTATCGTTTCTGCTTCTATAGCGCCCGACCGTGGAAACGGGGTGTGACAGTTCTGGGAGTGAATAATTAGCCGATGGCGTTTTTTTCAAAAGCAGTAAGTCACATAGAGTCAAGTTAATACATTGATTCCTGATTAATCATGTACCCAAATATATTCCAAGCATTAAATTCTTTTTTTCCTTTCCTAAGCATTAAATTCTTATTCGACATATCTAATTGCCTTACTTGTGGGTCGCTGACTTTAGCACCCAGGACATCCCTATACAAGGCGGTTGCCTTACCGAGGTCAGGGACAGCTATGGCAACGTGGTTCAGTTTTCCAACACGCCATACCTTAGATGGATCTGCATGCTGCCAGATGAAATCGAATTAATTAATGCTAACTCAAAGTCCAAGATTGATGCACAGAAGTGTTGAAAAGACATTTCTAGATTTTAATCCATTTGAAGGGTTCAACTGAAATCAATTATGATTGAACTATCGTAGTATATATATAAATCTCAGCTGTCATTGGTATAACACATATATGTAATATTTTCTTATGCTCTTACGTTTCCAAGAAGGGGCATTGTCCAATGCAAACTCCTCGACAACTGCAAGCGTGTCTAGAACAAATATAACAAACAAAGATATATTTTCTAGTATACACTTTTTAAAGGGGGAGGGAGAGGGCAGGGGATGTGATAAGTTTCAATCATATACCGGTACCTATCATTTAACTCAAAAACGTGTTGTGGGAAAAGGGAGTTTTATTCAACTCAACTAGACTAATTTGTTTGCGCGCGCCAGGTACACAATTACATAATGGTAATCTTTTCAAGTTGTACAGAAGTCATGAACATACAGAAATCAATTACAGAATTAATTAGTGAAACAATCGGTATAATCAATTACAGAAGTAGAAATCAATTACAGAAGTAAATATCAATCAGCATAATTAATTAACCCAATGTCCGAGTAATGATCTCTGAGTGGTGCCTCAGACTCCTCGTGACCCCCTACCGCTCCGTGGAGCTGAGATGATGGGAGGAGGTCGGGGAGGTGGTGGACCTCGCGCTGCCTTGCTTACAAGTGCTGGTTAACATGTGGTCATGGCCACACACAGGAGGACGCTGGCCCTGGTGGCGTCGTGTTGAGTTAAAACTGTTTAAACTAGTTTAAACCTCCCTTAACTCAAAAACGTGTTGTGGGAAAAGGGAGTTTTATTCAACTCAACTAGACTAATTTGTTTGCGCGCGCCAGGTACACAATTACATAATGGTAATCTTTTCAAGTTGTACAGAAGTCATGAACATACAGAAATCAATTACAGAATTAATTAGTGAAACAATCGGTATAATCAATTACAGAAGTAGAAATCAATTACAGAAGTAAATATCAATCAGCATAATTAATTAACCCAATGTCCGAGTAATGATCTCTGAGTGGTGCCTCAGACTCCTCGTGACCCCAAAACCCTAGAGTAGTGGAAAAAGTTTAGGGGAGTCCTTGCGTCATAACCTTGGAGAAGTTCATTCTGTCCTGTGTATCAGGGGCTAGATATTTTTGATAACTTTCGGATCTCCAGTGTCCCAGTAATTTTATTGAATTAGCATCTAGTCCTGATTTATGTGCCCAAGTGGCAGCACCTCTGCGAAACCCATGACAACTGATGGAGTTAATGTCCTGCACTGTATTTTGCAAAGTCTGTCTTACACGTAAGATGAAATCCTGAGATGACAGGTTGGTCGAGTGTGTGCCTGCTATGAAACTCAGAGCAGGGGAAGAAGGGGGCGTGGTTGGTGTTGTCCTGAAGAGAGCGTGCACCGCTCTGACTGGGCATAGCGCATGTCCCCGTATTCTAGGGAGGGTAACCACATGGCCTCTGTCCCCATACCAGCTTATTTTTAAGCACATTCCTGCGGGAGCATAACTAAAGTCCCCTCTCGTTAAAGGGGTGATGTGTTGAGTCACAGAACACGTTTGATTTCCTTAGGAAACCAAAAAACATTATTAAACAGGCTGCCCACACAGCTTTATCCTTGTCGTTGGTGGACACTAATCCTGCTCTAATGATCAGCAGCATGTCAGGGGTAATAGGGGCCTTGCTGGTGACTTTTGAGCCCAATGTGCGATGAACCCCTTTTAAGGTGGCTCTCAAGTGGTAATCTGACGCAAGAGGGTTTGTGTGCCCCAACTCCTCATGCATCACTCGCACGATATTTAGATACTGCTTTATGCTGTTATAAGCTAATTTGCGTGCTAACCACGCCACAAATAAGCACAGAGTCCGGGATGAAGCAGGCACAGGCTGTTTTTCATATGTATTACAAAACCTCAGGTATGCTCTTCGGTGAGTGGAGTATGCTCTCTTGGTATTTGGGGCCCAGGCTTGGTCCTGGTAATGTAGTACCTCCGCTTGCAGGGCCTCCTCCATACCTGGAGCCCACTCCCTCTAGTGTCTGCAGCATTCTCTGCACACCTCCCGGCTCTTCCAGTCTAGAAATTGAGTCTGCTATCACATTACACCGGCCCGGGTAGTGCACGGCCGTGAGACGGCAGTTATACATCATGGTCATTTTAAAAATCCTCCGCAGTGACCTGTTGATGTCCTCATCGGGTGAACGGCCCTTATTTATCATGCCGACAGCTGCACGGGAGTCACAGTGCACGATGACATTTTTATCTCTCCACCGAGGACCGAAAATGGCACAGGCCGGCTCCAGGGTGAGCACCTCCTTGTAATTAATATGCTTCACATTCATGCCCTCCCAATCGGCTCACCGAAGATAAAACCATTCCCCCATGTGGTATCCACCTCCCCCTGTCTGGCAAGCATCAATGGTCACGGGGGTGTAGCTGCGAGTGTCAATCAGTGGTAGAGAGCCATTGGTATGTGTGGCTGTATCGATCCACCATGCGATATCTGACTTCAAAGCTTGTGTTACCCGGCATCTGTGCCAAGGGGTGGTTAGTGATTTAATGCGATCGTAGATATGGTGCACATAATGTTTTCCTCCATGGAATACTCTTCTCGCCCAGTTAAGCTTACCAGCCAGGCGTTGAAGAGCCCTCTTTGATATGTTCCTCTTTGCTCCTGTCTCTCTCAGCAGGGATATCAGATCTCTTAGTTTATCGGGTGGTAATCCTATGCACATGCTTTCTGTGTTTACCATTATTCCTAGGAATGTCAGTTGCTTGGCAGGACCAAGCACTTTATCATAATTAATGCTGAACCCTAGCTGGCGGCAGAGCTTCATTAGTGCATTGAGGGTGTTTTTACATTCTTGCTGACTTTCTCCTATGCACATGAAGTCATCGCAATATACCACAATTTTTGTATGTCCCATTCGCGCCATTATGCGTTTGATGGCTTGTGTGAGTGTGTTGAAAATGCCTGGTGACAACCTAGCTCCAAAGGGGAGTCTAGAGTCATACATGTAACTTACAGAGTTCTGTTTGGCAAAGTGCCAGCTCAGGCCCAACACTGGGTAGTCTAAAGGATGAACTTTCACCGACCTATACGCTCCCTGTAAGTCCATTTTACTCAACCAACAGCCAGGGGTGAGCATATCTAGGGCTTCATCAAAGCTCTGATAACTAAAAGGTTCGTGTGTTGCAAGGTCATTTACAGCTTTACCTAGAGGCCTGCTGCAGTCATGTATTAATCGCACTTTGTGGCTGTCAGGCTTTGGGATTGCACCCAAAGCTGATGTTATAGTCATAGGATGATTCACACGCACATAACGCTCATTATCTAGTTCTACTGCTATCTGTTTTTCCACAATAGGAGAGGCATTCTCCTGTGTACATGAGAGATAGTTCTCCATGAACGCTCTTTCTGGGGGTATGGCGGAATTGGTTATACGAAACCCATCTTTAACTCCATTCAATATAAACCTCCGATCTTTGTCGTCTGGAGCCAAGAGGCGCTCCCAGGCCTCATATACCAATGCCCCACCGCCACTAGCTACTCCCCGTTTTTTGAACCCTCAGCAGATCCCTTGATATGCTGATATATGCATTTTTCACCATAAGGGCACCCATCCTTGGTGCGGAAAAGCCTGCAGGGCTCTGACTTCTTTCCTCTGTGTTCCTTTTGTCCTTTACTGCGGTCTCCTCCCTTCTCCTTAACATGCGGCTTCCTCGCCACCAGTAGGGAGGCATTTAAGGACATCACAGGAGTTCCCCAAGAGAAGTCGTAATGGGCTTGGAGCTCTCTATAGCGGGTATCATATTCCAGTATAGAGCTCCACTCATAATGCTCCAGTAGCTCGAAGATAGTGACTGTGTATGAATGGTAATAATCCACCTCTGATCGCTTCAGGTCTCCTGTCTCTAAAAGTTGATGCAACAAGCGCAGATTAGCGGCCCCCCACTCAGCCAAGGTGAGATAGGCTTGGTGAGAATCATCTGTCTTAAGGGTGAAGGTACCTTCCTTCCCTTCCACGAGAGCCATTTTCTCTTTCCTCTTAGCAGCCAGTCGTAAGGCTACTTTCTCCGGTACAAAGCTAGAGATCTTGAGTGCCTTCTTTCTCACCGCCCGGAGGGTGAGGTTTATGCGTGGGTCTGCCCCGAACATGGCTCCCCCCACGGCCGGTCGTGGCTTGTTGGTTGTCTCGGCCTCTCCCCCTGGCCCGTGGGTGACCGCATTAATGATTTTGTTGAGATCTTTATCCAGATCATCTTCCTCTAACGGCTCGTGATGATTCAGGCTCCCCTCTCCATCTCCGTTTCCCCCTTGATCTCCTGGTTTCGTCGGATCTTCTACAGGTGTGGGCTTGGCGGGCATGTGTGGATTACCGAATGCATGCAGAGAGTTGATCAACACGGAGGTCTGTCCTATTGTAAGGCCCAGCTGCACAATAGCTTCTTTGGTGAGTTTTTGCAGGACTTCATAATGAGCACAGTCCTCCTTAGCAAGTTTCTTTACTGTCTTGTCATTGAGCCCAATGCCTCCGGCCCAGGCCTCATACTCAAAGTCCTCCTTAGCGATTGCCATGCTGCGTGTAGGGTGAGGTCTTTACCTCGCGCTGCCTTGCTTACAAGTGCTGGTTAACATGTGGTCATGGCCACACACAGGAGGACGCTGGCCCTGGTGGCGTCGTGTTGAGTTAAAACTGTTTAAACTAGTTTAAACCTCCCTTAAATCTCACAGCACCCCAGTAGGGCCTACTGGCTAAATATCCCTAAAGAAACATTTCGTTAACAAAAAACATTCATAACGAATTTGGAATAATTTAAAACCGTAACCTTTTCAAAACTCATGAACAAAATTTCTCACAGAGAAAAACTCATAACGAATTTGGAATAATTTAAAACCGTAACCTTTTCAAAACTTATGAACAAAATTTCTCACAGAGAAAAACTATCAATTCCTAGATTTTAATGAGCGATGTCAAGATATTTCCATAACGTATGGTAGCCTATTGACTAGATTTTGAACAATAAGATCCAGAATAGTGTGCAGCACCAGTGAGATGTGAGAGTTCTATGCTATCCTAGGCGTATATCATTCCGTTTTCTTTTTTTGTTCAAAAACATTTATTCAGTTAAATAATACAAAAGTTATGGTACAGAGTAGTGAGTAAGTATGAGATCGGTCTCCACATTTGAACTAAATAATTATCTATGATCTTAATGATAATAATAAAGTTGTAATAAAGGGATAACTAAAGAAATTATTCGAACAAAACTAAAACTGTTTTAAACCCAAACTAACAATTCTGTTAATTATTAACTGATCAAAATTGATTTTGATAATGAAATATCAAGGAGAAATGCGGAACTCTTTCGCCAAAAGTTTTGAAATTTCCATCGCCAAACAAAATTTCAAAAACTTGGGCAGTGTGCCAACGATCACGATAAGTTAAAACAAGTACAAATCTTCTGATGAAAGGTAAATATAGGTATGAATATGGCCATTTAAAATTACATCAGGAACAAGTGACAATTATAATACATGTAATTTGGAATATTTTTTTACAGAAAATCACTGCTCAGAAACAAGTTAAAAATGAAAATGAAATGGATCCTGGCAATATATCCTTGCTGACCAAACAGCTTTTCAAACCTTATTTTCCCTCTTTGAGCTATATAAATGTGACAACATTAAAGTAAATACTATAATATTCTCATAAACAGCACATAAGATCCAATATCATATGGAAGCCATTTTAAAGGTCCCCCCCCCCCCCCACACACACACACAATTTTGATGACCTACTTCTATTTATATTGTTTCTACCAGAACAGCTGATCAGGATATATTTTTAACAGAAATAATCAAATTCTACCAAACTTATGAACGAAATTTCTCAAAGAGAAAAACATTTTTGACTGGATATTTCTGACAAACAATCTCAATATACTTTTGTATCGTACTGACTAGTTCCTGAACAATAATATCAAGGTTATACTATAGAAATAAATAATTTTGAAAAACGTAATGATAACTATGATGTTCGTCGTTATAACTTATAGCCTAGGCCTTTGTGAATCGAACCTTGCAATAATTACACAATATCACCGATTCTAAGTTTATGTCAGGCAAT
The DNA here is from genome assembly GCA_942159475.1 of Sthenelais limicola. NCBI lineage: Eukaryota > Metazoa > Annelida > Polychaeta > Phyllodocida > Sigalionidae > Sthenelais > Sthenelais limicola. Next base: position 104,156,314 of record OW804096.1, on the reverse strand, counting down.
GGCAAGGGAAGATACAGACATCTCCATGGAGAATCACTTAAAAAACGCATTATCGAAAGGAAATAATTATTTAAACCTCTAAGTCTAAAATGTATTAAAGCTATCCGATCAATGATTATTTTCAAAACTTTCATAATTCAGAGTTTATTTCAATGATCTGGTCTCTCAGGTGTTGCAAACTTTCATTTTGAACTTGGAGAAAAGTTGCATTTCTGGAGATTTTTCATTGGACATATCCATAAAGAATCCGGAATATTAGGCTTAGATTTCCAGATGGCAGTGGACATGGCATTTAGAAGCAAAACTGGGGAGATTGATATAAGTGGAATGAAGATTTTCTGTGAATTTGTGTCGAATAATGGGAGCCCTGAGGGTTAAAGAAAAGATGAAGATCAAGGAGAATTCGGTGACGATGGTTGAAGCAATCTGGACAGGCTCTACAAATGATATAAGCAAGGGTGATTTCCTTGTAGAGCCTCCTATGTACGTAGACAACGACAGAGGATTGGTGAATTTTCCTACCATGATAGGATACACAGAAGAGGAGAAATCATATATGTTGCCTGTGATGAATATCACAAATCAAGCAGAGTTCTTGGAGGAAGGCGAATTGCTGGGCATTGCTGAAGTTGTTTCACAGATAGAAAGTGCTGAAAACATTGGATTATCAACAGATCCCTTGGAGACTGATTCTTCATACGTTCCAATGATGGAGGATGAAAATATTTCTGTTCTGCTGGAAACAAAGTCTCATCGTTCGGCATTGACCACCTATAATTTGCCTCAATATTTGGAACAGCTGGTATCTCAAAGTGATATACCCACTGTGTATGAGAAGGATTTGATTAGATTTAACTTATTGGAATTTTTCAATATATTCCAAAAGCCTGGAGGAGACCTAGACAGGACGGATAATGTGAAGCATCACATTAACACTGGAGATTCGGAACCTATCAAGCAGAGCTATCGCCGCTTGCCTATAGGTAGGAGAAAAACAGTGGAAGAACTCATAAAGATGTTAAATAAGGGAGTTATTTCGCCGAGTGACTCGCCTTGGTCATCTCCGATTGTTCTTGTCAAGAAGAAGGATAATTCCATTCAATTCTGTGTGGATTATCACAAGTTAAATGATATCACGAAGAAAGATGCGTTCCCTTTACCCAGAATCAACAAAAGTCTTGATGCACTTGGGAACAATCTATATTATTCTACCCTGGATCTTGAATCAGGCTATTGGCAAGTGGAATTGGATGAAGAATCAAAGGATAAATCTGCTTTTGTCACCCATATAGGCTTGTTTCGCTTCAATGTGATGGCATTTGGGTTATGCAATGCCCCAGCCACATTTGAACGCATGGTAGAAAATATGTTGCAAGGACTGCGCTGGACTAAATGTATGGTTTACCTGGACGATATTATTTCTTATGGAAGATCACTAGAAGAGGCCAGGAAAAACTTGAAAACCGTCTTTGAACTTTTCAAGCGTTCTGTGAGATTTCTGGGCAGAATAATCAACAGTGAAGGGAGCAGACCAGATCCGGAGAAGATTGAAGTTATCACTCATTGGCCACAGCCACGAAATATCAAAGATATTCATTCCTTCCTGGGACATGTTGGATATTATAGAGATTTCATTCCAGAGTTTGCAGAGAAGGCTGAGCCTATGTTCCAGCTGCTCAGGGATAATAGGAAATTTGCTTGGAGTGAGGCACAGGAGAAATCGTTTTGCCTGCTTAAACAAGAAATTTTGGCTGTGACCAAGGAAACAACTGTTTCCCCCGAATCCCCTTAACAAATAATGACCCCTCCCACTCCGACAATCGATTCCGACTCCACGCGGGAAAAGGCGTTGTTAAGGACTCCACTAATGTGCGTTACCAACGTTGCAAAAATTAGAAGACGTCACCACAAAAATACGGAGTTATTGCGTCGTCGCCGGCATCGGGATGGCTAGAAAGAATGTCTAGGCCTAGGTCTAACATACTTTCCTTCTCATCTTCTCTATTGGACCAATACTGATGAAATTAAACAGGCCTACCTGGAAGGAAGGGCTGTTCTTGCTTACTTTATTTTGATATTGTATTTTGAGTGTGTTTCTCCACTTCTACCTATCCTGTCAGGAGGTAATTTCACCTGAACTGTCAATCTCGCTGTAAACTATTGTTTACTTATGTAACAGTACAGTTTGCCTCATATCTTCCTTATTTAAATACAGATGTTGATGAACTTAAATATATATATAGGGGGTAGAAAAGCATGCTCTTTCAGAATTTAAACATCTTGACAATGTGTTTTGAGTAGAAATAGCACTTTTTATAATTTCACGGGAGCGTAATTCCCCGCGATGTGCCTGCCACAAGGCACAACCCAGATGTCATCAGGAGATGTAGGCCTACAATCGTCGGCAAGCTTTTTTAATGTTTACTTATGTAACTAAATACTTTCACTCATATCTGCCTCATTTAAAGGCTGAACTTGATATAAACATATATTTAGGGGTAGAAAAGCATGCTCTTTCTGGATTCCAACATTTTGGCAACATATTTTGAGTAGAAATAGAGATTTTTATCAATTTGCGCGAGCGTAAAATCACCGCGATGTGTACGCAAGTGAGTCTGAAATCCAGGTGGGAATGGGCGGAATCGGTTTTCCTAATAAGGGGGCGACGCGGACGCACAAAGAACAGGCGGGGGAAAGTTTAAAAAAGCATTGATTTCTGAACCTATCCTAGGATATCCCACTGAGAATGATCCATTTATTTTAGATTCTGATGCCAGTAATTTTTCTATTGGCTCTATTTTCTCCCAGGTTCAGAATGGCGAGGAAAAAGTTCTTTGTTATTTCTCCAAATCATTGGACTCTACTTAGAGGAATTATTGCACGACACATAGGGAGCTTCTAGCAGTAATCAAATCGCTGAAAAAGTTCAAGCATTTCATTTGGGGCCCGAGATTTGTCATTCGTAAAGACCATTCTTTACTGAGATGGGTACTGAATTTCAAAGATGCTGATGGAATTTTGGTTCGTTGGTTGTCCATTCTAGCTTATTTTGACGTTGATCAGTCAAAAATAATCCACCGACCAGGAAAATTTCATGGCAATGCCGATGCTCTTTCAAGAATGAATAAAATCAGGAAATGCAAAAATCCTGATTGTATCACATGCAAGGCGATAAGGTGTGGTCCTTTGGGAAGCATTGCTGCTACCTCTGTTGATGAAGGTACAGCTGGATGGCAAGAAGCTGAGGAGTTTTTACAGGATATTTTTCCTTGCTCAGAGGAGGAAATGGCTCGATATCAAGATGACGACAGGGAGATTGCCAAGATTAAGTCATTGATTCGAGATGAAAAGAAGTTATCACCCCCAGGAGATTCGTGCAGAATCAAGAGAATTTAGAGTATTATATGCTCTCCTTAGCAGGATGATAATACGCCATGGGATTCTTTATGTGATGTATCACGAAGACACTTTCAGAGAAAACATGGTACTCGTTGGGCTCTGGAAGATAAGGATGGCTATATTCCACATGTCGCATGGTTCTCCTCAGGGAGACCATTTTGGTAGGTAGAAAACCTTGGGAAAAGTGCAGCAAATGTTCTTCTGGCCGTATATGTTGGACGACCTAACTAGGTGGATTGCTTCTTGTGATATTTGCCAACGTGTGAAAGATTACCCCAGAAAAGGGAAAATGCCGCTTCATAATGAAATTACTGGCGCAAGATTTGATAGGATAGCTCTGGACATTGCTGTGAACTTACCTTTGACTGTCAGAGGGAATGATTGCTTCATGGTGGTCCAAGACTATTATTCAAAATATATGGAGGCTTTTGCTATGCCCAACTGGCAAGCTGACACGTATGCTACTCACCTGATGGAAGGTTGGATCTTGAAGTTTGGAGCTCCTCTACGGATTCATTCAGACAGAGGTGCCAACCTTACTTCTTCATTATCATGCATTCTGATGTCGATCAAGAAGACTTTTACCAACCCCTACAGGCCTCAATCCGATGGATTAGCTGAGAGGTGTGTTAGGACTCTGAAAGTGGCCTTGTCAGGCTTGGCAAATTCCCATAAGAACAACTGGGACCAACTGCTTCCATACATTTCCTATGCGTACAGATGCAGTGCGCATGATTCAACTGGTTGTAGTCCCAATTTGCTGACATTTGGGAAAGAAATTTCTATGGTTCCTGCAGTCATTTTTCGCAATTATGACGAGGATTTTGAAGCCAGATGTCCAAACAACCAAGTGTTATACATCAGGGAGAATCTGTTGCAGGCACACAAATTTGTGGCGAAAAATTTGGAACAATCTGTTATAGCTTAGAAGAGGATTTATGACAGGAATACTATGGCTAGAGAATTTGCTCCTGGAGACTTGGTTTTCAAATACATCACAGCAAAAACAGCAAGGCCTCTCTGTGGAAGATGGGAAGGTCCTTTCCCTGTTAAGGAAAAATTGAATGATTGGACTTATACCATTGTGAAGGGCACAAATAAATTGGCTCGAGTACATGTGGACCAGAACGAGGGTGATTAGGGTTCCCACAAGATATGGTTTCACCTGATTTTTAGTTTTTTTTAAATGATAATTTTCTTCAATGCTTTAGGAGGAAGATTGAATTAGATTGGATTTTATTCCTTGCCTTCAGGAAAGCCATATACACGTAAAGAAGCCCTTGGTGAACACTTGGAGAGAAGATACTATTCCATGGTGGATTTACGGCCATTTTGAAACCATGATTGGGTGTATTTCCATATGGGAATATTCCTTTCATTTTTAATGACAATTTCAAGCTAACCTAAGGTGTTAGATAAGCTTCTTTGAGGCATATTAGTATAATGAGATTTATATGGCTCTTCCTCGCTCATAGCCGGTAGGACGGTTGATCTGGAGGTGGCCTCTTTCCTCGGGGCCCAGGGAAGCAAGCCGGAGATATATTTCATATATATTTCACATTTAATTTTGACGTGTTGACGCCACGATCGCGCTACCACAACTGAGGCTGTGCCTCTATCGAGTGTTCTACCCGAGCTCTTTCTATGGCAATGTTGATTGTTGCATAGAGAACATGGTAACCCCTATTGTTACGTCATCGGGTATCCCCGAGTGGGGATGCCCTGGCTTTGTGGGATTCTGGAGGGAAATAAAATATTTCACATTTAACGATGAACAATGTATTCTACTGCTATTATTTAGCATTTTATGATCAAATTACCAGTCAAGGTCAACTCTGGAAACAAACACCGCGCTAAGAAATAAACAAAGCGGAACATTGCGTCGGCGAGCACTATGGCGGACACGTCGACACACAAGCGTTTTACCATTGCCGGCAAGACGCTGATGGACTTGGATCGCTGCAATGTGCATTCTGTTTATATGGAGAGAGTAGTATATGAAATCTTTGATTTTTATCAGGGTTTTGTCCATGTGGCTGGAATGAATTTATATTTTATTATTTTGCGAGGTAATAGCGAGTTTTTCATAAGATCTGTTACCTAATATGGATATGGAAGTGCGCGGAGTGGATCCTCGCCATGTGTATGTCCATATTTGGTCATCATTTTTGGGTGTGGCTCGGGTTGGCACCTATATAAAGCAGGCGGGGCATGTGCACGGCAAGCAGCGTTCCACTTGCATTGAAGATAACATAGGATCCACCTCGCTTATGTCCTCTGGAGCTGTCCGGACCTGCAGATTTGAAGATAACTGTGATTTGGCGGTACAAGAATGCCTTCATCTAGTGAAGAAGACCGGGTTTATGACCGTAGCAGTAAATTCTCTAGTGAGAATCATGAGAAGAAGGACAATAAGAAGCCTCCAAATGCCAGGGGGAGAGAAAGGCCTGAGCAAAATAGACACAACTCTTCAGAGTGGCGTTCCGACCGTTCTAGTTCGCCTGGCAGGGATCGAAAGCTTTCCTCAGAATTTACCGACAAGATAAGGCCACCGATATGGAAATTGAAAAAGCCTAAAGACACCAAGCATCGTAGATGTGTTCCTGTGGTGGATCCGGAAGAAGATTCAGAGACTGAAGAGGTCATATACTTCATTATCTCCAAAGCTGATCTCATCCAGAAATATGAGGAATGGATTGACGGTATCATAGCCAGAATTTTCTCTGAAGAAACTCATAGGGAGCTGCGTTCTGTCATTTACAAAGGCCATGATAGTTCCTCCAATGGTGGAGGTAGCTGTCCTTATATTCGCTGTGAGGGCAAGGTGCTTCACAGCCGACTCGCCTGGTTACGCCATATGGAAGAGAACCATCTTCCTAATAGGTGGGAGTATATGTGTGGAATCAGACATCAGACTACTGGCCCATGCAAGAACAAGCAACTGAGAATGTGCTCCTCCGTTCGGCATATGAGGTGGGTTCACAATCTTTCCCAACATCAGGCAGGTATGCCCTGCTTGAACAATGCCGATCGTTTCTGCAATTTAGCGAGCAATCCTGAGTATGGAGAAAAGGATCGGATGGTGATGTCTGCTCGCAAGAGGGCTGCTCCCTCGGGCATGTGTACCAAGGAAGAAAAGAAAAAGAGGTGCTGTCGACGACAAAGTCCAAGCAAGAAAATGATATTGCTCCAGTAGTTGCTATTGATCTTCAGGAAATTAACATGGACCTTGATCAGTTGAATGATAGTGAAGCGGTGAAAAATCTGGCTGTTGCTCAGTGCCAACTCATCAAAGCACATGCTTCCTTTGCCGAGGCATTAAAACATTTGCATAGTGACTACGAGCATTTTGGCAATGTGAATAAAGACTGTGAAGCATGGGGGGAAGAGCAGAAACGCTTGCTTGATGAGATTTTGGACTTGAAAGTGCGTATTGAAATCGCTTTGCATTCTCAGACAGTGCTTGAGGATGAGCTGAGGTTGTGCCACACCAGTGAAAAAGATCTGCGGAGAGCCTTAGAATGAAAGGCTGAAAGTGACAGTGTAGTGCCAAAAGAGCAAGAACCAGACGACCTGGGAGTGTCTGCAATGGCGGAGGACATCATGGACAATGTGAATAACCCAATGCGAAAAACCTCCTTTTAAAATTTTATTTTTCGTTGGTTGGGGGTAACGATTCCAATATATTATATGAACATTTCCATTGAGCTCCGGGTAGCTCAGGATCCGGACACCTCCGTCTCCGTCTACCTCCGGATTCCACCAGGATGTTCACTGCAACCCATGACGATATTTGCAGTTTATATTATGCGATTAATTTATCATTAATTAACCATCCATATTATTTCATCCGGACTTTAACCATGATGGTTATTACATTTTTTTTTTTTTTTTCAAATTTCATTTGAGGCCAACTACAATTAAAAATACGATATAGAGAAGAAAGAAAAACGCAAATGTACCCTACCCGGGTGTCTTTGTGCGTTGCCTACTAGAGGGGTCATACATGTTAGGTTTTTGAGAAGCAAAAGAAAATAAACATGAATCGAAATAACATGATCAAGTTTGTATTACTCTGTTCACCTTATATTCAAATCGATTTACTATCTGGTGAGGTAAGAGCATCACATTTTGTTAATTTTACGGTTGATAAACATATGATAATGAGAATGATAATAAAACATAAAATATAAAATACATAAAAGTGTCAAATTTCCTCAATAATCGGTCAGTATGCGGGGGGGCCTCCCAGGTAGCCGGTCGCTAGCCCCGGCCACTGCAACTGTTGCACACCGGTGTCATTATATAAATGATTAATGACAAAGGTTATAAAGTGTGGTTCCCGTATCCTGATTTCATTGTCCTGAGGAGATTGGGGGCCATTTCACCCCGGGTTTTCTTCCATGTAATTTTCCCAATATTTATTTTTAACCCCTGCTATAACAGTATTTCTATCTTCCTCTATTCGCAGTTGTTTAGGGAGGTTATTCCACAGCTGTTTCCCTTTGTAAAAAACGCTTATCCTGGTTTTTTCGCTCCTGACTCTTTTTATTTTTAGCATCTTGGCTTGTCTATTTCTGAGGGGTCTGTCATCTGCCTCTAGACTTTCGTAGTGTTCAAATCTGTCAAGAATCAATTTTAAAGCTGTGATTTCAGCTCTTTTTTCTAGTGGTAATAGCCCCGAAAGGGTTACCAATTCATGGTTTGTGTTTGTTTGGCCGAAAAAAACTCTTAAAGCTTTATTCCATGTTTTTGGGATTTTCTTTTTCATTTCCTTACCAAGATTCAAGAGTAAAAAGTTGGAAAATTCCAGAATTGGTAGAACATGTCTTCATAATTTGGCAGCATATTACATTATTCATAAATTTTCTCCTACGGCGAATATCGCCGATTTTCCACATAGCTGTTCTTATTTGCTTTTCAAAGTGTTCTTACCACGATAAACCCCCATTGATAATAGTGCCTAAATATTTGAAAGCTCTGACTCTTGTCAATTTTCAGAGGAGATCTGTGAAGTTTTTCACTAGATTTCTACTACCAAATAGCTGGTACTTTGTCTTTTTTACGTTTGGTTTGAGAAAATTTTCATTGTCACACACTAGAACTAGACTACATTACCGTACATCCAGAAAGTAACTAAACAATCCGTCCTGGCGGGAAAATGCGTCGTCAATGACTTTTACTAGCGTTACTAACGTTGCGACGTTACGATGTACACTATTGCGTCGTCGCCGGCATCAGTGAAAAAAGAATGGCCGAAACTTCTTAAGTAAATAAAGGACTTTGTGTTATAATTCATAATTCTAGTTCGTCTGCCTCTCGTCAGATGAGATAGGCGGCGTAGCCAGCGACCTTCAGTTTTCAAGATGTACGCCGAAGCGACCGCATGTGAGATTTTCTCACATCGCCTTTCTCACATCGCCTTTCTTTCATTTTCCCCTCATTTGTAAGACTGCATTGCAGTTTTCTCTTTGAAACCTTCCTCGATTTGATGAGGAGCGGTCTAGTAGGGCTCCATCGGAGTGCCTCTTGGTCTCGAACATGCACCGCTTAGGTTTCCACGTACTAGTCAAATGATGGTGATTGTAATGCACTTTCTTTTATTTTTCAGCATTCGTTGACATGTCGACCGTAAATCTAGTACCTAATTCTCCCCAGGGTTCATCTTCTGGAGAAATCCATTCCGAACCTGAGCCAGACGTAAACGTGGCTGCAGCGGCCATGCTGCAGCTTGGCGGGAAAAAGCCCAGCAAAGTGGAGGTGCCACCCAAAGAGGAAGAGGCTGTTCCGCCCGAGCTCAAAGACAAAATTGTTTCCGAGATTGGGGATTTGTTTCCTAGCAAGCTAGCCAAAGACCCTAGGTTCAATAGAAGTGGTCCGAATTGAGAAATCCCCATTGGCCCACCGAGGCCAGAATGAAGGCTCACGGTCAATTTGGACCAGAACTGGGGCCAGAAACATTTGTTTACATTTTGTGTCATAGGGAAGTGTATGGACGTAGGGAGGACCCCACATTAATGTCATTTTAGCAATAGAAAAACATCTATTATAACCACCAAATTAGAGGGTATAAAACACAACACTATGCACAGCTCATTGGATACCATGTCAGCTCCAAGAAATTCAATAAATTGGGTTAATTTAAATGGCTGAAATCAAGTCCATCTTACAGACTGATATGTAGATGAACCAACTGACCTATGCCCAGCTTGCCGGGTACACTGCCCTGCACCCGGCCCCGCACCAGGCCCTGCACATAGACCTAGCCAGACCTGGCCTTTAGCTGTGGTCAGAGCCCCGCCCACACCAAGATAGGCCTTGGTGCCCGTCTTAAATTAGTATCAGCTGCACCCCTCTAAGGCCAAATGGCCAATTCGAAAGAACTCTATAGGTCCCCATCTAAGCATAGATACTCTGAAAGACCCGCCACCGGACTGTTCAGGGACCACTTTGGCACTAGTCATCAAGACTCTTATGAACCTTGGGCCAGATCTCGCCACAGAAGCAGGAGACAGTCATCTTCTGAGGATTCTTCCTCAGAACGTTATGGGAGAAAACGTCCCAGTCACCACTCCAAGTCTAAGTCCCGTTACCATAGACATAGACCCTCGCATCGTGAGAGGTCCAGATCTAGGTCACCCAGACGACCCAGATCGAGGTCGCCCAGTTGACCCAAGTCTAGAAGTAGGACACAGACCTTGCCGGACGTGCGCGCAAGCACATCCTATAATGCTTCAACCAAGATGGCGGACAAGGATAACATGCGGCCTCACGCTAAGAGAAGCCACGAGGCTTGCTACGGGCGGGGGTCGGGCGATGACGCCTCTCTCAGGGAAGAGGGAGATGAGTTTGAAGTCATTGAAGGTTCAAAAGGAAAGGGCATGGGTAAGAACACTCATGTTTCTAAGTTACCTAAAGCTGTGGCTGATTTTCTCCAAGCTGGAGAGGAAAACAACATGCCCCCTGAACTTGATGCTGAACCTGTTGAAACCGACCCCATTACTCCTAACCCCTTCGCTGAATTTCTGAAACAGGCCAAGTTAGACACTTCTATTGCCCCCGCTCTGGAAAAAGACGTTGCTGATTTTACGAACTTTGTGTTGGGTCTGGAGGTCTCTCAGGAGAAGATTAAGGAGGTCAAGACCAGGTTTGGGAGGCCGGAGAATACTCCGGGCCTGCAAGTCCCTGTGGTCCCCGATACTATTTCGGATTTGCTAAATCATGATGCCAAAAAGAATGAAAATATCAGAATCAAACACCAGGAAACCTTCATGAAGATGATTACGGGGATGGCTACGGCAGCAAATGCCCTCAGTGTGGAATACCTGAGACAACTCAACGAGGTACGTCGTCTGGAGAAGTTAGCAGCCAAAAAAGCACCACAGGTGAGGTGCTTTCTCCCCAGGTCATTCTGGATTCGCTTAAACCCCAGAATGTGTTTGATCCCATGGACATGCTTAAAGACACTATGTTCTTAGCATCTTACCACAATACTGAGGAATTGTTGAAGTCCAGACGCATCAATATTGCGGGTTTCCTACCCGAGAGGTTCAAAGCCCTAGCCTCAGATACGGCACGTTTCCCTCCTACTCCCACCAATCTGCTGGGTGTGGATGTCGAGGAAGGGATAAAGAAAGCGGAAGTGACCAACAAACTTTCTTCGAAGTTCAACCAACAAGGGAACTCAAAAAACGCCAGGGGCTGTGGGGGGAACAGGCGGGGTTCCAACCGCCGCAACAACAACAACAACTACAAGGGGAAGAACAACTACGGCCAGTACAAAGGCTACGACCGGAACCAGAACAAGCAGAACTACAACAACAACAACAAGCAGTAGAGGTAGGATCTTGTGCAAAGCCCTGTTCTATAAAAAAGTGCTTTAATAAGTGGAAATCCCTTACCGAAGATCGGTACATTTTGGATTGTGTGAAAGGTGTAAAGCTAGATTTCCTCGAAGTTCCTGTTCAAAACACAGTTCCTTCTCAATACCGGTTTTGTGGAGTAGCTAAAGACCTACTCAATGTTGAAGTTAATAAGCTCATTTCTTCAAGTGTTGTGAGCCAAATTTCTTACTATCCAGGATTGTTTGTCAAATATTTTCTCAAGGCCGAAAACCTAATGGGAAAATCACGTTAATCATTGACTTAACGGTGGTGAACACCTACATTAAGCTTGAACACTTCAAAATGGATCATCTGGAAGTGGCTGTGAATATGGTTACCAAGGGGTCGTTTATGGCCTCTATCGATTTAAAAGACGCCTACTATGCGGTGCCGTTGCATAGAGATTTTAGGCGTTTTGTGTGTTTCCAATGGGATGGAAATTTTTTTCAATTTAATTGTATCCCATTTGGGCTGAGCCCCGCCCCCAGGATCTTTACTAAAATTCTTAAACCTGTGTTTCACGCTCTCAGAGTTCAAGGACGACATGCCTTTTGTTATATAGATGATTCGTTCATCTGGGCACACTCTGAGGAGGAGTGCAAGGAATCCACACTCTCTTTTTCTCAAACCTTCCAGAGATTAGGTTTCACCATTAACTTCCAAAAGTTGTGTTTTCAACCAACTACGGAAATGACTTTCCTGGGCTACATCATCAATACTTCATCTATGACAGTCTATCCAACTCAGGAGAAGATCTCCAGGATTGTGAACAAAATTGAGGATGTGTTATTTGCACCGAATTGGTTCCCCATCTCCCAAATTGCCACGATCACAGGCACGTTGGTGGATCTGTCCAAAGGAATAGATTACGGCCTGGCACATTATAAATCTGTGGAGAGGAACAAAATTTGGGCCCTCATTAGGAATTGGGGTGACTTTTCACAACATATGAGACTGTCAAAAGTAGCCAAACAGGAGCTTTTGTGGTGGCTTGACCATGAAGAACACGGAGTGCGCATGATCAGGCCCAATTCACCAGAGGTGGAAATCCTCACCGACGCCTCAGGAGACGGTTGGGGTGTGGTGTGCCCTCTTGGACGCTCTGGCCAAAGATGGTTGGAGGATGAGAAAGACCACATCAATGTGTTAGAGCTTAAGGCAGCCTTCTTAGGATTGTTGACGTTTTACAAATTCACAACCAATACTTCTTTCCTCATCAGATTGGATAACACAACCACTGTGGCCTACATCAATAAAATGGGAGGCACCAAGTCGGTGTCCTGTGATAATGTCACCAAAGACATCTGGGAATGGGCTAAAGCCAACAACAATTGGCTCACGGCATCATACATCCCGGGTGTGTTGAATGTTGATGCAGATTTCGAAAGTAGGCATTTCTCAGACAACAAGGAGTGGATGTTGAACCCGCGCTTGTTCAAAAGGATCTGTAAGAAATTTGGATCTCCAGATGTAGATTTGTTTGCCTGTAGGGCGAATTATCAGGTGGATCAATATGTGAGCTGGTTCCCGGATCCCGGGGACAGCTATGTGGATGCTTTCTCCATTAATTTCTTTCTCCATTAATTGGAGAACATTCACTTTACCTTATCTTTTCCCTCCTTTCAGTTTGGTGACCAGGTGTCTAAGGAAAATCAGGGAGGACGGATCCTAGTCGCTCCAAAGTGGCCCGGGCAGGCATGGTTCAGTTTACTCGTGCAGAATGCAGAGAAACTCCTCTGGTTCCAGGGGGAAGAAACCCTGTTAACCCAAGTTCCAACCAACAGAGGAAAGATGTCATCGTGCCCCTTGGTCGTGGCACGCTTCTGACAGACAAGATTAATACCTTAGACTTACCTAGACGTGTGAGGATGATTTACCTCAGTTCATGGAGGCCTAAAACCAGAGCCACATACAAGACATACCACACTAAGTGGAAAGTTTTTTGTTTCATGAGAAACAAACCCTTTTTAACCACAGACCTAGTTCTCGGTCTGGAATTTCTTGTCGAATTGTTCGATAAAGGGGCTTCGTGGAGTTCTGTTAACGTTGCCCGGTCGGCCCTATCAGCCATCATGGATGACATAGATGGGAAATCGTTTGGAGCAAACAAAATCACCATCAGAGTTTTGACAGGCATGCATAACAAGCGCCCTTCTAAGTCACGCTACTGCCAAACTTGGGATCCTGACCTTGTTCTGAACACCTTTTGTGAGCATTTTCCGCATTCCGGATTCACACTTAAGTCACTTACGTTAAAGTTAACAATTTTCTTGTCATTGATTTCTTGCCAACGGGTGTAGACCTTTACAAACCTACAAGTTGAAGACGTCCATTCATCTCCAGACGGTTTCAACCTCCTCTACTCCAAACTGCTAAAGCATTCTCGAGTTGAAAATCCCTTGGGATGCTAAAGCTTGACTTCTTTTGCAAGGATAAATGCATCTGCGTAGCCTATTGCCTCAGGGACTACCTAGCCCACACTGAGGAATTAAGGAAAAAGGATGATAAAGGCAACCCGGTAGGTGGGCTCCTTCTAAGCTTCAGAGCCCCTTACGCTCCTATTGGTTCTCAGACTGTTGCACGTTACATCGGTCAAGCTCTGGTTATCAGTGGGGTAGACACCAGCATTTTCACGGCCCACAGCACTAGAGGGGCCTCAACGTCCAAGCTGATGGCTTTGAATCTCCCCATTAAGGACATTATGGAGAGAGCTGCGTGGACTTCTGAGTCCACCTTTAGAACCTTCTACCACAAACCTGTAATTTGTGATAGAGGGGCCAATCAGCTTCTGCAGGCCTTTGCCAATAAGCAATAGGCCCTTTTCGTCGCCGGGAACCTAGTGACTGAGGCTCTTTGAACATCTCATCTGTTCTGCCCTCTGACGAGAGGCAGACGAACTAGAATCTTAGATTAAAAAAGTGAATGGTTTACTTACGTATTTCAATCTTGATTCTGTGAGGATGACGATAGTCAGAGGCAGAACAACTGCCCTCCCTCTACCACCCTGGGCTCTGTCCTCTGACTCAAAGACTTGACTCAAACTTTTTTAAATTTAGTGAATTGCATTTTAACTTTTCCAATCGTCATCCTTCTGCCTCAGTCACTCGGTTCCCGGACTCCCATCTACAAAAAACTGAAGGTCGCTGGCTATGCTGCCTATCTCAGTTGTTCTGCCTCTGACTATCGTCATCCTCACAGAATCAAGATTAAAATACATAAGTAAACCATTTACTTTTTTAATCTCACCTGTATCCGTCAATATGTATCCCTTAAGGATAATGAGATGCTAAACGTTAGTTTGTGTGTGCGCATGTGGGTTTCGCGTATTAATTTAGACGGTTTAGAATTTAGTGGATGTATAGGAGTGATTTTTCGGTTGGGCAACGGCTGAGATTTATTTTAAACTGGAGTACTGTTGAGGAGTTGACTGCTAACTGGCTTAACTGGTTCCAAGCAGGTGTCACTCTTGTCGCGAAGAAGCGTGAGCGGTGCCCATGCAAGGGCATGTTGGACTTGAATTTTGTTGTTGTGATTCCTAGTATTACTGGCATAGGACAACTCGGAACATCTGCCTAGACTCGCAGACCTTGCGGTCAGTGTCTTGTTTTAGCTGATCGATGTTGTTAATTATCTTGAATGCCAGGATGAGATCAGCCCGTCTTCTTCGGTATTGAAGCGTTGGAAGGTTGAGTCGGTGGAGTCGTTCCTCATAGGGGAGTTCACGTAGCTGTGGTACTAGTTTGGTGGCCCTGCGCTGTACATTCTCAATCATGTCGCTGAGGTTTTTATAGGCTGGCGACCATACACAGGATGCATATTCGAGGTGGGGACTATTCGAGGTGGGGAATCTAAGATTAATCTATAGCACCGTGGAGTAAATATAGCACCGCATCTCGTAGGAAGGATCAACGATCAACAATTCTTTTCAATATAACACACTCGCCTATCGGCTTGTGTGCCATGTGAAAAGAATCATCTCGGGTCCATGCGATCCTTCACGCCAGACCACCTACTCGTGCGGTAGGCTACTATCATATTTTCCTCTGGCAAGGGCACCGGTCACAATAAACATAGCAAAGCTATTAATTCCGCTATTCCTAGTGGAATAGCGGTAGGGTGCTGTTCGTCTAGTAATTTTTAAGGCAATATTCACGAGGTAACCCTGAAGTTAAAAGTGAGAATTTATAAATACCAACCGTCTGTTTAAAGAAATGTCCAAGCCGTCTTGCAAAGAGAGACATTTTCAAGGATACGCATGCAGGCTTCCTCGCGATCCAAAGTTGTTTTGGTTTGTGGGCTCCACCGCACGCGCCGGAGGAAGTAGTCTGGTTGAAAAGGGTAAAATATGATGATCAGGTCAACGATACGAGCGGCACGTACGCACGTAACTAGCCCCTGCGAAATCATTTTAAAATAGGAAAAATGAAGCAGTCCAGAATATTACAAATTTAACCTGAAGTTGGTGGAATGGGTACTAAAAGATCATCTTAAAGATCCTAGACGTGCGGTAAGTATGTTTACGGCTGACATCCTCGCTTCAAGCTTCAAGAAGCACGTGCTTATGTTTACCTGTGTAGTTCTCTAATAGAACACAAGTCGTCAAATAATGATACAAAATGTGCTAAGATTGTTTTAAAATTAAGTATGCAGACTGAGTATTTCGTTCATTACTAGGCCTTATTTAAGTAGGCCTACCCGGGAGGCCTACGTTTTTGTCCACGTCTGTAGGCCAGCCCCACGCGAACATTGGGATAGTGGGGCTGTTGGCCTACAATGCCCATGTATGTCAAGTTATACGCGACGCTTTCACCACACTCGCTCGCCTGTGCGCCGCAGCTCCCACAGGACCCCACAGGACCGTCAGGACCCTCTCTCCTACCCATTCCGCTGGGTCCAGTGCGACTGAGGCCCAGCGGACCAGAGGAGTCCCCCATAATCTCTAAACTCATATGTCTGTGTACTTGTGCCACTTGGCCAGCTCCTCTGCTCCGCTGTTCCCCTCCTATATATCATCCTTGAACTGATTAACTAATGTAGAGTTAGGAATATCATGGGCATAGGCGGGTCGGTCACGATACAGGACGAAATTTTCAGAAATATTGCACATAGTGGTAACGCTGACACAGGAAAAGGCTTTTAGGATATAAGGAGATCGTGTAGATCAAATAAATCACAAAACTGTCAGCAGCATGTGGAATTTTGAATGATCCATATCGGTGAAGATCTGGCAGTTATATATCTATCAATATTACATATCTAATTGTCACCCTTCTTGCATGTTTATTTGTGATATATTATGCATATATATTTTATGCAAACATTGCAAAAACAACCTTTCCTAACATTTTATGCAAACATTGCAAAAACAACCTTTCCTAACATTTTGTGCTCTAGATTCCTTGATATGTGCGCTCGAATGTTATTTTTTTAAGAATTTAAAGAGCGGAGAATATATACTTTCAGGACATGACACCCCCAAGTCTGTCCTTTTAACTTATTTTTTTTTCGATTTTCAATCCTGAAATGCAAGACTTTTCTAAGAATGGCCCATACAAGTTGTCGAATTTAAAGCAATAGTATTACTGTATTGCCCACTAAACACTAAACCTAGTCTTAGACAAGAATCTAAAGCCATGCCAGACAGTGTATTCTGTGATTTACTTTGATGTTGTAACTGACATGGATAATTAGATAAACATTGTTGTGTACCTAAATACAAGATGACAGATTATGCTGTGACACTTGTAACTGATGAACAAACATTAATAACGGATGTAGCCTCTACAACCAAGAGTGATGTAGTCTCTACAACCATTGTGCCCTAGAGAGAAATCGGGAGAGAAATAGATCAGCATTCTCTTCTCCTCTATGCCACAGAGAAGGAAGAGAATTTAAAGTACTGTTCCCGTTGACGTCACCTCCAATGTAATATATTTAATTTGATGCAAGCAAAGCCAAGGATATCAACAATAAATACAGATACTTGACTCGGTTTATGAATGGAATAAATGAAAACTGAAAGTATGATTTTTAAAAAAGGTTTATAAGATTTCGGCAAAAAGCGGGAGATTTTGATTTGGAAACGGGAGGAATTGCAATATGTAGGCCTATGGGTTTGTTTTTTTTGTGATTTATAATCATTGGAAAAGCCTCATCAAAAAGTGAAAAGGAAAGAAAATCGAATTTATACATTAAGGGTCCAGTACGAATATTTGTATTGCATGTGTCACATATAATTTACGGAAGAAGACAAAGTACTATTGGCTATTGTGAAGCTGATCACAATGTATTCATCATGTCGAAGTCTTTATGCATAGAAATGATTAATACTTTTTTTATATAATTTTTTCCTATGTCTTATTGAATAACTTAGTGCCTTGCTTTATGCAATCAGGCAACTTCTGAGAATATCAACGCTTGTCGCTGATATGTATTTCTGTTGTCCTGAATAAACATAATTGTATTAAAATTAGATTTTTCAAGGCCTTAGACGGCATATCGCAGGTTTATTTAAGCTTAGAAATAATGGCCGTTTATAGGAGCCTTTCCAGCGGAAAATTCGTGGAGAATTAACCTGGTTCCTGCGGTCATTAAATATCAGAAATTTTGAGTTTGGGGGACCTTAAAATCACTTATAGAGTCGGGGAGTAGGCCTACATCTAGCCTATATATCATCCTTGAACTGATTAACTAATGTAGAGTTAGGAATATCATGGGCATAGGCGGGTGTACAGTGATTTACATGAAGCATAGAGTCCGGGTGTAGCGGGTGTACCAGGTGTAGAGCCCTGGGAGCAAACGTCTGAAAGCTGCCTTTCATGTGTAAACGTAATGTTGTACTGGAACGCCACACCCGGTCGTCCGGGTGTTGCGAGTTTCAGAGGAGTGGCCCATACCCCGTCATTGCAGCGCGATTCGCGTAAAACCTGACATGTCTCACAATGCCCCTCACCCGTCCTCTAGCGGTAACAAGTCGTTAAGTCGGAAACAATATGGCAGCCTCCTATCCCTAACGTGAGTCCAAGTGGTGGTAGGTTGCATGAAAATACATTGCTACATCATTAACTTTTTAATTTCCCGCTCAACTTTCTCTCTGATATAACAGACACCCAACCTATAATGCTAGCAGCACTAAATTCCATCGTATAACTGTACATATCCCATTTTTAGGATTAAACCCCACTTTATCGCCCAACAACGCAACATTGCAACAAAAATATTCTTCCACTGTCAGTGCCACTGACACTCACTGGCACTCCCGGCTGGCACTGCCTCGGAAGAGGGAATTGTAGCTGGTTGACAATCTACGGATCGTCCGTAGCTACTATTAGTATTATCTGATTATAGGCCTACTGGTTATTTTATTTATAATATCGGGTCGATGTGTTAAAACTTAGACTGATATTATTAGTAGTGATAGTCTGCATTGTAATGTTTATAAACATCAAACCGATATATTCATTATCACTAAAATACGGGTGGAATCAGTACGGTACTCGGTAGGCCTAGCCCAGGTCCAGAAAATGACCGCACAAGGATAGGAAAGCTTGGGAGCGTTTTGCATGATTAGTTTAGTTAGATTATATTTGTTATCACCCCTCCCCCCGCCACTGGCGTCGTGTATAGGGGAGTCCTGTGTTACCGGTAAAACGAACTACGGTTGGGGGACATGAGTCAATACACACATCAGTGTTATAGCATTGCGGGAGTGTGGCTTTGAGAGTTACTTATGATGAAAAGACTCAAAAGTACATGAAATATTTATTTTACATAAAACAAAATCGTTCAGGCATATAAGACATAGATATAAACTTTCGAAAATTGTATCTGATATAATATGTAGCCTATGGGTGATTACCCCAATAGAGTGATATAAAGTTTGTTTTCAAGCATCTGATGTCCAGAGCCAGTGTCATGACGAAAGGTGACCCCCATCGAAAAGCAGACATGGCGAAACCTGCCGGACCGAGGTCCTTGACCGCTGAAAGTCATGTCGGACCGGTGAAACTTCTGTTCCACCAGTCCGACTGTCCATTGAAAAAGGTCTATGAAATGTTGGAGAAACATTTGGAGGACTGGTTTTGACTGGTGAAACCTTTGGAGGACCGGTGAAAGTTCAAAAGTTTTCGCCATGTCTGGAAAAGTGACCCATGGGTTGGTTTTCGGCAATCAAAAAGTGACCCACCCCATCGAAAATTGACCCCCTCTGGTTTTCAAACTTAATGTTCTCCAATAATTTATTGCCATGTCTGATATTGTATGTACACTCTGTCCAGCCTCTAAAGAACTGAGACTTCAAAGAGTGCCAGTATAGTTTAGCATTGCGGTTTCGGTTCTTTAGAGGCTGGACAGGGTATCGGTGTGTGTGTGGGTGTTGGTAGTCCTATACAAGTATATGTGCTTGTGTGGTTGTAAGTTTGGTGTACATATACCATCGAGAATTGACTTCCCTTGCAATGGTATTTGTCATACATGATGTATACAATTGATATCATATTTTTATGTATATCATCGAGAATTGTCACCCCACTTCTATTGTATCATTGCATCATACCATTGGTATAATAGTGTTCCGTCATAACTTATATATTATTTCCTTCCATTTCGAGCCAAACAATTATAAATGCTATATAAATTCCCTCTGTTTTTGCCTACATTCAATGCCCCTATGCATCTAGCATTGAGTAAAACAGGAGCCAGTTGGATACCAAGCTATTTCTTTTAAATGACTCATTATCATGAAATACAAGTCAAGGAAATCTGTCAACGTTTCATGAGAAGTGCCCACATAGTCTGACCTTGAATAATTTTCAAAGTTGCAAACACCACACATGTTAGCTTAAGATTATTATTAAATAATGTTAAATAAATATCTGTAGTAACTGTATTTTTGTACCATAAGTATTAAACATAGACACTTGATAGTTTAAAATATAGTGGAAATAATCTGGATACATAATACCTAAACGTTTGGTGGGTGAGGGGATTATATCTATAACAATAGGTCAGTCTATTACCACACCTAGGGTAATAGGATCAGGTGAATAGGTGTAACTGAGCGTTACAATATTCGGGAGCTATAGTACATTCCATATTGTTATATTAGCAGCTGTAGCTTCATAATTGCTGACAAATGAACGCTCACTATGGTATAAAAGTTATGTCTTTATATCTCTGGATACATGGGTGGGTCACTTTTCGATTGCTGAAAAGTGACCTATGGGTCGATTTTCGACATCAAAATTTGACCCATGGCCTACCATTTAAATATTTCTAGGCCTATAGTTATGTGGTGCATTCACACATCATAATAGCCTCACACCAAAGATGGTCCAAGTTAAGATGGTCGTCTCCGCTACTCACAGTGGTAAGCGCACCAGCGCAGCGCCACCACACACTGGGGAGTACAAACTCATGCCATACATAGAGTCTAACCATACTGTGAATGGCAAAATCGGGTGGTTTAGGCCACACATAGTGTAGAAATAGCCATATTTCACATGAAATTTTGACATTTTTTCAAACGCACTTTAGAATACCATCCATCCTTAGGTATTCTAAATAGCCCATAGCTTCCTGCATTTGGGGAAAAAATTGCCTGTTGATAGCTTAAATAGCTGAATTAGGAGAACGATTTGAATTTTGACCCCTTCAAACCCTACTTTTTATCCTCAGTATTGAAAAATTCTAGTGGAAAAATAATGATTTAATAAATATTATGGCCTAAAATTCATCATTTCGACTTACAGGACAATTTACAATATGATATAAACTACTACCATGCTCAATATCCTTTGTTTAGATGTCAGCGTTATGGAAATTATGCGTTATGGAAATTATGCGTTACGGAAATTATGCGTTACGGAAGTTATGCACCCCTTTCAAGCCTTTTGAAGGCAAAGGCCTTGGGCCAAGAATGTATATTTTTTCATGTGAATAGAAGATGTTAATATGTACACATGTGTGGAAGAATTTTGATGCAGGCTATTGGCAAAAAATCAGCATTACGGAAATTATTTGTTACGGAAATTATTTTCCCTATTGAGGGCCAGTGAAAGTAAATGATACGAGCCAATGATTTATATTTTCTTCTGCATATAGACCATGATGATATGCATATATGTGTGAAAGCATTTTGATGTAGGTTGATAATTGTGTGTATATTATTGGAAATTAATCAAAAAGTAATTTCCGTAACGAAAATTGACAAAAATTAGTTTTAAACTTCATATACTGTCTTCATGTAACTTCCAATTCCTTAACTTTTTTTCTCAGATAAGGGGGATTATGTGAACAACTGAATGGACTAGGAGTTATATCATATGACACATTTGCAAAAATTACAAGGGGGTTCTAAAAATCGTTACGGAAATTACTGCCCAAATGGCCAGAAATTAGAAAATTGGGAAAAATTAGAAACATCAATAATGCAACTATAATACTTTTAGGAATAATACTTGAAGACACCCTTTCTTCATTCATTCCATTTTGATGAGAATGAAAGTCATATTTTTGAAACAGGGGACATTGCCCCCAAAATAACTTTGTTTTTTGCCCCAAATTTGCCTTATTTTGGCTTATAGCATTACATTTTTCTGCTAATACATAGGCAAAACCGTATATTGCCCTTTTGTTTTCATCGAGCCCCAAACACTGATAGCAAAAATGAAAAGAAAAACTGAAGATTAAAGAAATTAGGGCCTGGGGAAAGCACAAAATCTGATCTGTACATTTTTTTTTACTTTGGCCCATATGTCACCATAACATGCCTATTCAAACCTAGAATAAAAATAGATTTGAAACTCAAAGATCGGATCAAAGATTTCCCTAGAATTTCCCCATTTCCTTCTTCATCTTCAATATCCTCATAATAACCCTATCTTCCTATCCAATCCCTTCATCATCGCCTCTGTCTTCCAAATCCAAAATAATGCTCCTCATTCTCCTTCTCTACTTTTTCTACTCTTTCTATTATCTGGAATTTCATCTGGAAGCAGTTCTGGAATTTTATATTGAACGTTTATGTATGTATTTCTGTGGGTAAACTCATAACATACCTGTTGCCATGATATGATTTTATGAATTAAATGTATATTCTGAAGTAAAAGACACAGGAGGAAGGTACATTTACATGTACAGGTGGATTTCAATTACATATAAATATAAATTTGTTTTATATGTTATGTTTTGAATTATGTTGTGCCCAATAGGTCTTGACATAAGGGTCACATAATGCCTTTTATTTTGTGGAAAATATTCCAACTAGAAAAAACTTACAGCTAAATAACAATTTTAGTATGTATTTCAATTGTATCAAGGGTTAATGCTTTAATCATAATAGAAATAATGGTAAATGTAAGTTCTATTTAAGTATCTAGAGACACAATTATTGGGATAAATTGAAAGAAAATTATCTTTTCTTGCAAGTGTTTATGACACACGTCATGATTTTAGTTCAGTTGACAAATAAAACAAATAAAGTCTTTCAAAAGAGTACCATCTCTCTCAGGTATAGAAATAAGAAACACACCTTCTTTTTGTTGGCCTTATAAGCATGCATGCACTTTGCCAACTGTAATGTCAACACACTAAAAACCATGCAAAGGGACCAAATAGTTAAAGTATGATTGTTGGGTCTGTCCCCACACTTGAATCCTTTGGTCTTGTCACACTATACCCATGGGTAATCTAAACCCATGGTGTCTGTGGTCACTAATGACTAACTCAGCTGTTGTTTTTATTTGGTACTGACAGATATATGAGGATTTCAGAGGAGACCTAATCTTGTTCCCTTATACATCCATAGAGCCAACCCCACTTGTACTCCCCGTTGTGTGGTGGCGCTGCTATCAGTAGCATTACACCTACCCCTATGCCTGGAGGTCCAGTCACCCGTCTTATCCTTAGACCGTCTTTGCTCACACCTATAACAGTCGCACAACCCTCCGTGGTAGACCTACGGTACTATACTGGGTTGAGTGTTACTTTGACTGAGGGTGTTACAGCTAAAAAAAGGTTGCCCTCTGATATTTTTACTTGCCAAATCATCAGGCTTGCCGAACCTCTAAGAAGGATGGAAACTATAGGTCGCAGCAGTATGAAACAGTAAGAGCATGGTAATTCAAGTCCGCCGACACCTTAGCTATGCATAGCCATTGTTTATAAGTTTCAAGTTGTCCCCCAAGTCCACTGCGCATCGTTTTTCGCGCACAATATGGCGGCGCCCATATAGTAACACACAACTTTGGTATACGGGACGCTCTATCATCTATGCCTGTGTGCAGTGGGAGTAGGCTAATGGCCACCTCACACTATACTTCAGAAAGCCCTCTCATGTCTCCCCCCCCCCCCACCCCAACGATGGCCTTTAACCCTCCTATCATTGGAATACTTTATTTTGAAACTTATTTCCCTCTTTCTCTGTCAAATGGGGTTAATGGGACACCCTCCCCCCCCCCCTCCCCCACACCAACTGCCCCTCTCCTCCCAGTGTAGTAGGGTATGTGGCACTGGGCCAGGTGTTATGAATTAATTAATTCAGTGCTCATTAATGTGCCTGCGAAATCTTGTTCTAATTCCCTCTATAAATACAGGTTACATTTTATAAGAATGGCATGTGTGAGTGAAAAAGAAGAAATTTGCAGTTTGAATGGTAATTCTACACCTATTATTAACGATTTGATAAAATTCGAAATCATTTCTTTACATTTTACAAAGTGTCTCTGACACTCTCTTCTCACTCTCTTTGCTCTCTGTCCTCCATTACCACCACTTCCCCTCCTCCCCTTATCTCCTCCCCTTATCTGGCTATACATATGACCGCCCTACAATGCTGCCCTCTGGCGATATAATATTCTACTGTCATCAGAAACATAATATCGCTGGTGGGCTCGATTGAGATATGAGAATAACAAATGTATGAACAACAAGGAGTAATATATTTGGGCATGTCGAGGTTGAGAACGACCCCAACACCCCAGCCAGCGGAAAAAGGTAAGCAGTTCTTAGTACATAGACATTGAAGAGGCGACTAAATAATCTTTCAACAATCTTGTCTCAGGATCAGAGGATAAATATAAGAGGACACTGAGGCTCCTCCAGTCACCATATGTTTTTATATCATGTAATGGTATACCAATACGACTCAAAAAAGTGGCTGAGCCGCGTCTCAAAATATGAGAACTAAATTTACCAAATAAACCACAGGCCTTGATTTTACTGGATAGCTTTGCAGAGAACCAATAATAAGACATGGTTCTGCCCGAAGGCAACTTGAATAGTGGACCTCCCAGAGGAACATCAAATTCACAAGAAATATTTACAACCATATTACTGGGCATAATACAGTTTTTTGCAGCAACTACAGGAATTATTACTTTTCTCTGGGCAAGCTGAATAGTTTTAGTGGACTGTAAGCTAAGACATAAACCATAGTCTGTAAATTTGATATCCAAAGCAAAGATAACATGACCAGAGTCAGTAAAATTACTCTTACGAAGCAAGCATTTGAAGGCAAGACAAGTTGAAGTCCAAAATAGCAAGTCATCAAGAGAAGTAAAGTCCAACACATAGAATATTCTGATCAAATGCAAAGGAAGTAAAGGATCACATTGACTTACAGTATCACCAATAAGGCGTCTAGCACCTTGCATAGTACACTTTACAAGGAACATACCCTTGGCTATAGGAGCCACACTGAAATATTCATGTAAGGCCCATAAGGAGCACACATACTGTAAACGTATTTATTTTCGCGCAGATAAATTTTCGCGCACTAAGTGCTTTGACATCTTTTCGCGCGGATTTAAATTCGCGCAGCAAGGTAGTCTCACAGCTTGTTTATGCAATAATTATACCTTTTGCGCAGGATTTATTTTCGCGCAGAAAGGTGGGTGCGCGAAAATAGCGAAATTAAATACTGCGCGAACATTAATACGTTTACAGTAGTTTGTAAAATATTTAACCTGAGAAGACAGGTAAGTAATATATAAGCACACCGTCTCAACTGAAGCAGGTAGTGGGTTGATATCATATAGTTCACAAAAATCAAAGAACCTCGTCCATTGGGACCTAGGTGACTTCCAAGTATTATCCAACCAGCATATGGATTGCACTTGCTTACATTTCTTTTGTAGTTTTGACCTTGAGGCTGTTAAAACAACTAGCAGAGAACATACAGGGTAAACCATAACACATAACATTCATTTTGCGAGTATAAATTCTAGATACAGCATCAGATGCATAATTATCATTTGAAGACACAGGCTAATAATTGAATGTTATAGACAGAACAAAACCAGAATAATTCTCTGATTAATTCCATGACAGTATCATTGCAGCTTTTACCAGAAGAAATCATACATTCAACTTGGGTGTTATCGGTGTGGATGAGAACAATTTTATTCTTTAGCAAGATGTGCCAGCGCTTAACAGCAAGTAATACTGGCCAAAGTTCTAGAATATTAGTGTTGGAGGATCTGTCTTGGTCCAACATAGGCAGGTCTAATGAATGAGGACAAGATTTACCTTTATCTTGCCAACTGCCAAAGAAAAAATCGTCACCAAACACACCCCCAAACCCAGATATTGAAGCATCTGTATAGGTATGTTCAAGGTCTATATAACCCAGAATTTTTCTGGTGCCATTAAACAATGGCAAAAAAAATGTACCACCATAACAGGTCTAGTATACAATTTTGAGAGATTCTAACTCTCTTCTTCCCTTTTGTAGCTTTTAACAAGGCCTAAATACGATGACAGAAGGCCCTACCACCTTTTACCACACTAGAATGTTGAGCCGATAGGCCAGCAATACGTTCAATTTTTTGTAAGAACACCATTTCTTCTCCACTAATCATAATGGAGATAATTAATCTAGTACCTTACCAACTTTATCTGTTGGCAGACGAATACACAAGTTAACAAAGTCAATTATGATACCTAAATATTTTGGCTCATGACTAGGGGTAGTTACTTTTTTGGAATTAACTCCAAACCCTAGGAATCTCAAAAAAGAGATAAACACATCCTGCCTGTACTGGCATTGATCAATATTCGTACCAGGGATGAAAAAATCATCCAAATAGTTGACACATGGTATACCCCGAGAAAACATAACTCTAGTAATGAAATCAGTGATTGAGTTGAAAATGTAAGGAGCTGATAGAATACCGAAGCATAAGGCATTATCCTTAAATAATTTCCATTTACCATCCCACCACCAAGAGAAACCTAGAAATTCTCTATGGGGTGGGGGGAATATATTTATGAGATATCAACAACACAACCAAAATCATTTTTACAAACTAGAGATAAGGCATCATGAATATAAGCAAATTTGAACTTAATGGCTGTACTATCCATAAAGTAATTAACCGACAGGTCAGGTCTGGAACAGTCTGTAATTGGGCGAAGTCTGCCATCAGGTCTATGTATGGCACCTAACGCATGAATACACTTAGGACATCCGTAGCAAGAGATATCTGGCCTGAAATCAATTTATTAGAGTCAACAGTATTCATTAACCACGGAATCGTGTAGAATAGACCTGTAGTTACGTCTTATAAGTAATGTTTACCTGAGGATCAATAATCTTAAATCCTCTACAAACACCTGTTAATACAAAAGAATCGACAGTAGACAAGCTATGATCTTTCATAAAAGGTAGCGTTGCAGCAGCAACCAGAAAAGGCATGAGTTGGGTTGGAAGATAATCAAGATAATACATACTTAAACTTTTAAGTCGCCAATAAAACAATGTTCAGTTAAGTGAAGATAATAATTCTAGATAGACCTTCACACTACAGACATAATCATTAGGTAAATATCTGAGACAAGGCAATAAGTCCAAGGCAACCGATAAGTCATGAATATTCTTCTCAAAATGAACAAAAAAAACCAACAAAACTTCCTATGGCCGCCATCTTGGGGAATCCCCGAAAGTGAGGGAACCCCTTCTGGAAATACCGGAAGTAAAATATCAGGGTCAACAATGGTGGTCATGTTTACCTCAAGTGACGATTTTACCTACAAGTTTCCATCAGATCGTTGAGAAATACCAATCTCTAACATCACTAGAAACATTAGGGAGAGTAACATCCCCCTTTATACCTTGATCGTGTCGATCGGAACCAGAAAGAAAAACATTGCAGCCATGAACAAAATTATTTAACAGTGTCGCTTTGTGAAGATGCTGCCTTTAGAAGCAGCCTTTTCAGCAATAAAGCAATTGTGTTTCAACATACCATTAATCTTATGGCCAGCTTTGTATCTCTCTAACATGAAGGCACCACGATAATACCATAAATGCTCAATAGATGCTCAATAGTTTTTCTCCTTTCATCACATGGAAGAAAACTTTTATCTTGTACCTATGTTTCTTGTCTTTAGACTTAGACAAACAATGACGGCTGTGACTTCTCCTGTGACCACAATGTTTAGAGGTTTCAGACGACAAACTAGAAGAGTAGATGGATGACTCGTCCGAGTCAGAATTAATGGACGAGAAGGATTCACTAGGTGAAGAGTCACATCTACATCCATGGGAGTCACGCCTATGGGACCGGCCCCGGGCCCGGTCATGGTCTTCCTTCGAGCTATGAGATTGTGGAGTCAGACATTTCCTGACACAGTTTGGACAGACAATTTTCGATACCAGACAACTTGTGGTGAACAACTCTAGATTCTGTTTTAATAGCCTCAAGTTAAATATTCATTCCCCAGACGTCCTGCCTGCATTCAGAATCAACAACCCCCAGGGCTTGCTGTAGAGGCGGATTAGGTTGAGCAAGATTATTCGGAATAATCCTTAGAGCATGCTCAACCTGTTTAACAACTTTAGGAGGCTTCCTAGTTGTTCTCAGTTTAAACAAACCACCCAGCTCCAACACTTGTCGTGGGGCACCAAGTGGAGGCCAAGCCTAAACGTTCTCAGAATCAGATTTAACATTGACTGTCTCCACAAAATCATTAGAAACATTAGCATTAACAGTCTCACCAATATCGGGGCCTTCCATCCTTCCATCAGGAGCGAGAGTAGGTTCCACAGCAGGAGGGTGTAAATAGGGCTCCTGCTTGAACCAAGAAGCCTTAGGAATGGAGTTATGTACACAACTTCCCCAGGTCTTCCTATTCTTCCGTCTACCACCAGAAAGCGTCGGCGACCATTTGTCCCAGTCTACATTGTCAATAGACAAGACACTCGTTTTCCTCTCCGCTCTAGTACACTTCAACCCAGTCCGGGGTTCATGCTTTTCATCATTGCACTTCCAACACTTTCTCACCCCCATAGTGGAGTCAAATAGGAGTCAGCCAAGTGACACCAAACACGTTCCCATGTGTATAACCAACAGTCGGACCAGTCAACAGGTTTTTTGGGGCAGGATTTGAGCTAAAGTGGACAAGCGGAGCCAGTATCTGGCTATATATATGATTGCCCTACAATGCTGCCTGCCCTTTGGCGATATAATATTCTACTGTTGTCAGAACCATAGACTTTTGACTTTTCAACTTTTCAACCACCCATGTTGCCCTGCGGACAACCCAAAATGAATATTTGTTTTATCTATCTTTAGTGTGTGTGTGGACAACCAAATATTTTGTGATATATATGTTGGACAACCATATTTTAGGAAGTGGTTGTCCTCAGGACAACCACTTTTTGAAGCGATTTTTCCAACCCTGAATGGTAGAATTCCTGAGTTACACTCGTTATATATTTGACTGTAAGTCTGGGCTTGCATCCTTGTGCCAGGAGGCACTCACTCAATAAAATTACCGACTTACTACTGATAGCTGATTAAACAAATAAACTAATCAAATGATAATTTCTTGTTCAATTATGTTGTGTTTTTATTTTATAGATCCTGAGTTGTTTCAACATGGCTAGCAAAGAGCAAAAAGCCCCAGTCGATTTGAATAATGAATGTGAGAAAGAAGATACTGCAATGGTCACCAAAGACGTTTTCCAAGACACACTCAATCAACTTGCCCGGTTTGAGAGGTTATACGAGAAATTACAGAAATGTAATGAAGAATTACGTCTTGAAAATGAAAGTATAAAGAGACAGCTTCATGAACTTCGTGCTTCAAAACGGAATGGAGTTGATGTTGGTGTACAGACCGACAATATACATGATGAGTATTGGAGCCAATATGATTATAGCTGGTATCAACAATCTCAAAACGCCAATTCTCATCATGAATCACCAAGTGAAAAAACTGCTCAAGATAATTCAGGTTGGTATTGTAGGCCTACATGCATCATATTTAATTAAAATTGGAATTAGGCTCGTTATTGTCTAGCAAGATTAGGACAATGATCTCTTTTATCTCATAGCTGGGAAGACTCTTGACTCTTATTTTGGGGACTTAATCTTGTTAACTAGCATTGGCTATTCTTCTATCGACAATGCCTTTGGGCAGAAGATAGGGCCAGCATACACTACAGGATGATATATGTTTTGGTAAAATCAGTGAATAAATTCAATGTGTAGTGAACCACAGATTCGTAGGGGTTAGAGTCACAACTTTTGTGAAAGGATAACAATAACAAAGCAACATTCGTTAGCACCGGGTTTTCTTACTCAAACACCAGGTCAAAGCAACAGTGTGGTTACAGCTTGATTTTGAACAACAGAGATATTTCAGCCATCAGGCTTTGACTTGGACTGTGGGGAAAGCCCAAGGGCCATTTCCTTCCTCGATCTTATCCTCTTCCAACATTTTCGAAATTTGGGTATCCAGTGATTCCTGCTTTGCCGAAGGGACTCTATGGAGTCTGCTATGATAGCCTCAAGTTCAGCAATGTTATCACTTGTGGCTTCCTCCCCTGAGTCAGCCGAATGACAGCCCCAGACCGTTGGTCATTGCAATTCTCCATAACCGTCCCTGCGAATGAGGCTGGTTTACCAGAAAATCCTGCCACAGTTTTATATGCAGATGCCACAGGCTTCCCCCGAGGCAAGACTATTAAAAGCCCAGTAGTGTTCATGATGGGAAGCTTGTTGCTTTTAAAAGTTGATATAATGTATCGCAACCTTCAAGAAACAGTTCAGCCTGGGATAAAATAGCTATACATGAACTCCTTACCATGTTGATAAAGATGTATTTTGAATAAATCGTTCCATAGTGCCCAACTAATTCCAGTATTACTGAGAGAAACGGAATTATTTTGCCTTGTAGGGACCACCATGTTCTGTCCTCCAGTGATATATTTTAGGCCCATTACCTCTGCACATGAATCTACAATACACTAGCACCAAGTAGGCCTGTGATTGGCTGGCTACTTCGCACAAGAGATAACCCAAGACAACAACACAGCCTAGAATCTATTCATTTATAGCCAAGCATGGTTGACACACTAATTTCGTCCACTGTTTAGACAGATAATACATTAACCTTACTTGCCCTAGTACTAGTGGGATATTTTCCTTGTCTGTATGTTCCTATTTCTTGGGTTACATGTCGCAGAGGTTTGACATGCAGCATCTTGTTTATGATGCCATTTTGTTGCATTGCAGTGTGGGTAGGGGAACTTGGCCAATCACAGTGGGTCTGGGAGTCACATGACTCATGACCCAGTTCCACAATGCTAGGAGAGAGATGTCCGCAACCCCACACATCGGTAGTGACTGAGATTTAGGATTATCATCAGAGATATTTAGCTATAAATTTGAGTCCTCACATCGTAATTATAATCATTAGATGTCTGAAAGTGCTGTGATTCAGATTTGAGGGCTCCTGGGGAGAGAAAGGAAATGAGACCATGGGACCTTTGCCACACCCTCTCACTCAGGCAATGGAGATGAGATGATGCTTGGAGATGGAAAGTATCATGAGCAGGATCGGGAAGAATACTGTGAAACTAGATAAGAATCACATTGTATAGTTAGCAATAATAAAAGCAAGAAGGCATTGTTGTTTCATAATCCCATGAGTGTCCACCTCAAACCAACGATCCTCTAGCTTCACGAGTGTCCACCTCAAACCAACGATCCTATAGCTGTGAAGCTAGTAATAGGACTGATGCCCAGATTGTAAACAAACTGCTGTGAGCCCAGTCGACGTCACAACTTGCAGAGAATCATGGGAAATAAGCCCAAAATGGTGGCCTCCATGAATGGTGGCTATTGCCATAATTTGGGCACTTTGACATCATTTTGTGGGTTTGGATACTATTGAATGATTTAAACACAGGCCATCCTAAAATAAGAGGTAAGAAGTTGATGTATAGCTATTTTATCCCAGGGCGAACTGTTTCTTTCAACAAATCCATACATCCCTAACTCAACGTCCAACTCCATAACATAGCCACCATTGTCCTCAGGCAGACTCACATCCACCGACATGAGTCGCACATGGCCAGCTGCACATCCCCACTGAGAAATGCAGTTGACACTGAGCCCCTCCTGTGGCAAATGAACTTTGTTCTTGCCTCCCTCCAGGTGTAGCATGCCAGGCCCGGTCATGCTAGTGTTAGAGTGCCCCATGAAGTCTTGTCCTAGCACAGCGTTCCCACTAGGCAGGCGTTCGGCTATAAATGCCCTGCAATCTCAAAGTCAAAGACCACATATCCCATCATCACATGCGCGCTGCTCACAAGTGGCTTGACCCACACCCGTGAAGCAAGCAGGGTGGGCTTACAAGCTAGAGATTCATAGAATTTTGCTGACACCAGTGAGGTAGTTGCTCCTGTATCGTACAAAAATTCTCCCCTCTCAGCACTCACAGTGACTGGTATGTACCATCTGTCCATGATTGCTACCACATCAAACGGGATTACAGCATCCGGTCAAGCAGTTGGGCTTGTCAGATCTGTGACCCGCATTTTACCACCCACAGTTGAGCTTACTGCGAGCAATGTGGTGCCACTACCAACCTCTGCCCTTGTCACTGTACATACGCCTGTCTCCGTAATTCGAATTACATGGGTACCAGGGGAGTTCAGCTCCTCTGTGTTTTCTTCCAATTATAGTTAAATAAATAGTTTAATATAAAATCTGAATCGGCAGATCTCTTGCAATGTTGTTTAGCAATAGTTTGGTATGTATTATTAGGGCAAAAAACTTATTGTTGCTTCATGATCTGTGCATAAACAAAATCAGTAGTACCTCTGTAATTCAGTTTTGGTACCTCTGTAATTCTAACGGATTTTCTGGCAAGTACCACTGTAATCCACCCAATTGGTCAGGAGGTTCCAACTTATGTGGGGGTCTCCTATTTTCCAAGCAATGGGTATCAACTGAAAACCCCATCCCTTAATTTCATTTTGATGTTTTTGTTTTATTCAAGATATCCTGCCTTCTTGGCACATACAATGTTAAACCTGGTTGTTTGATTAATTTTTTAATGATAATTTTTTAATGATATTTTTTTAAGTTTTTTTCTGGGGGGTTTTCTTATTTTCTACACACCTTAATGCTTGCTTACTTCGTAATTTGGTCAAATTTAACTGCCTACAGTAGACAATTTATCATGAATGATATAATTATAAACAGATATTTGACAGTGGTTAAAATGATATATTACCCTAAAGGCTTGTCTACTTCTCTGCAAGGTTCGATAGAAACTTTTCCTGCCTATAACTATCCCTTAATTTCATAATAGAATAATATTTTTCAAGATTCACATTATCGCCACCTCTCTTTTTCGATAGTAAACACTTGACTTACAGTGGTATTAAAAGTGAATTACAGAGGTACCTCAAATCGGCAAGACCAGAATTACAGAGGTACTATGAAGCAACAATAAGTTTTTTGCCCTATTAATGCTCACCAAACCATTGCTAAACAACATTGCAAGAGATCTGCTGATTCAGATTTTAATTAAACCATTCATTTAACTATAATTGAAAGAAAACACAGAGGAGCTGAACTCCCCTGGTACCCATGTAATTTGAATTACGGAGACAGGCGTATCTACAGTGCTTGTAGTGATGCTATCCCATTCGCGAGATACCCCACACTCAGACTTTGTTGGATCCTGGCTGTAGCCTCCTTTTTTCGACCATAGAAACTATAGCCCTGCTTTTTTAATTTAGTGGAAGGTCCAGCAAGCCTGCACAGAACATTCAATCAAATTGTCTCCTTTTTCATATGCCCCAGTATTCACCTTTGTATGCCTTCTTGCAAAGGCTCACAAGTACTTCCCCGTAGTGCTGGAAAGATTCCCGGCCTGCTACTTGCGGCCACGGTATTCCTCAATATGTTCCTCCTGTCTTTGTGTCAAGGATAAGACAAAGACGAGTTCATCATTGAGCTGCAAATCTGAGGAACAACCCCAGGTTGATTGGGTGACATGATGGGATGTTGCCAGTATGAGTTCCCTCATTAGCATCTCCTCAGTCCAACTGTACAGTTCAGCATATGTTATCGCAACTGCTAAGTATTCCTCCCAGTCCTGGTCCTTTCGGTAAGGCCTGAGAGACTTCCTTGGGGCTTCCATCCTGCCCTCATGACGTAACCGAACAGTAGCTACTTTGTCGTCACTGTAGACAACTTTCGCGTCCATTTCCGGCGTCATCAATCTTCTCATGACTGCCTGTTTGCATGCATGTGAAGTGCTGGGTGGGCCGTGTAGGCTCATCGCAATGCGTCATGTGATAAACATCGCCATCCACAAGTGGAAGACGTATTTTCCAAGGACCTATTAAACTGGTTCTCCTGGCATGAAACCTACACAACGACCGCAGTTGCCTCTTGGTGTCTGTGGTAACCTGGAGTCCCCGGCACTCACTTTCCCAGCCGGTGAGCTGCTATTCAAGTCTGTAGTTGCGGAACCTAAACGACGTAACCTCTCATCTACGCAGTCGTGCAACATACCTGGGCATAACCCATGCTGGACTGTACCAGAAACTAAACCACACATGGCGGAGTATGGTATACTCTGCCTATGGTCTGCAGGAGATGTATCAGAGTTTGTGTGACTTCGCCCCCTGCTGGAACTGGACGGCACTTGGTAGTACTTCCGGCTCCAGTAGAGATGCCCTTTGTTGCTGTTGCATGGTCTTGGCATGGTAGGCAGCGTAAATGTGATGGGCGGACCCACTACGTATGAGTTGTATCATATTTTCTGTTAAAATAAGAGCAAAAACAGTATGAAACTGCTGCCCTGTGACCATCAAGTATATCACAGAAAATTCTGGACTGGACTGCGCTGGCCCATTGGGTAAACAAATACATGGATTGCTTTCTTACACCCATCTTTCATTCATGAGATGGCCCCTATGAGAATCTTGCTTAACAAAATAGTGTCAGCCTCCGGGGTCAGCCTTAGATCAACAATCGATGACCGACAAAAGTGACCGACAATCTGTTTCCCACCATCGTCGGTCACCTCTGTCGGGAACCGTTGGTTACTGGTATTTACTTGCACGACTAAGATTGCTCATTTTAGTCACCGATTGTCGGTCACCTAGCATCACCGATTGTCTGTCCCCGTTATCCACTTGTATGATAATTGTGTACCAGGTTTATTTATGTAATAATAATGTCTATATAATTGTCTATATCAAATAAGTTTCCAACGTGTGAGTACTACCGGGGATAACTCTGCTCAAACAGACTAAATATGTGATCTATACCGAATATAGGTTTTAATATATTTCCGTATATATGTTCTTTGTGTATAATGATTCAATGTTAAATAATATGGAGATCGAACAAAGAACAATAGCAACAATAATATAAGTAAAGTCTCACAAATAAATCCAGTTTCATCACAGAAGTACAAAAGCCTGTATAGCACAAATGGAAAATTCTGAGGTTACCCAATAGGCAGAGTCAGATGTTAAAGTAATACAATAAAAATACCTGATTTATATGACACTTTCTCATGGCTTCTCACCGCCAGGCTATCATTTAACATTCATAATATTCTTTATTATTATCTACAGCCAGCCACACTTTACTGTTATCCATATAATATACGGGTAGAGCGATTTCTAGGAAAAGAGGTAGAAATCGATATGAGGCAAAGAAGGTTTTCTTTGTCCCGAATGTTCTCGGAATTTGTTGTATTCCAAACCACTTTACTCATCTGTAGAGGTCTGTCCCCCCTCTCTGGATGTCGTCGTATGTGGTTTGTAAAGGTATCTAGGGTGAAAATGTGATTTTGAAGCCTTTTTTAAATTATGATCTCTACACTCTATTTATAGCCTGGGAAAGCCCCTGTGAGATACTACTTCATTAGTCACAAGCTACTGTGTCAATTCAAGGGGGACCCGACTATGTAAAATGCCAACGAACCAGTGAATTTTGGACTAAAATGTGTGAGGAATTTAACAGGAATGATATATTAAGACCTGTAGTGGCAAGAGCTGTAAATAAGTGTTATATATTGTTAGGATAATTGGAAAAAAGGAGGTTTGGCAGGTTTATTAATTGGATTATACAAATGGCAAAAAATTACATTCATAGGCAGAAGATATTTCATGAGAAGACATCTCAAAGGGAGAGGGTGGGGAAATAGAAGAGGGGAAGGGGGGAAGAAGAGGGGTAGGGAAAAGAGGAGGGGAGGGATAGGATGTATGGGAAGGGACAGAGGGAAGGTAGGGAAAGCGAGGAGGGGGAGCATGAGGAAGAGCGGAGGGAGAGGGGGGTATCTGAGATGTGGTTGGGAGAGAAAAACAGGTATGAGAGACAGAGAAGAGGCAGGGGGGAAAGAAGCAGAGAGGGAAGTGTGGGGAGAGAGGGGGACCGGAGGGAGAGGATGTAGGGGAAGGAAGGGAGGGAAAGCGAAGAGGGGGAGCATGAGGAAGAGGGGAGGGAACAGTGGGGGGGGGGGGGGAATCGGAGATAGGGTTGGGAGAGAAAAACAGGTATGGGAGACAGAGAAGAGGGGGAGGGAAAAGAGGGAGAGGGGGAAGTGTGGCAGAGAGGGGGACCGTCCAGAGGACTTTGCTAGTATATAATATTCAACAGACTCTACTCATTTGGGTAACCTAGGATTTTGCATTCGGGCTATACAGGCTCTTGTACTACTGTCATCAACTGGATTTATTTGTGAGATTTTTCTTATATTGTTGCTATTGTTCCTTGACCGATCTCCATATTATTTGATATTGATATTTACCTTTGCCATAATAATTAGTTAAATCATTAATCCGAATAGATCACATATTAGTCTGTTTGTGCAAGAGCTATCCCATACTCTCACATGTTGGAGAATAATATAGACAATTTAAAGAACATTGATATTACACAGAGAAACATGTTACTACTGTACATGGAATACATCCCTTTGGTCAAGAGTCAAAATGGTGGAAATATTAAAGGTTCATTTAATTATGAAGGCTGTAGAAACTCTAGGATTAACAGCGATTTTTCCAAGTATTTTCTTGTTAATATATATTTCTATCGCCGTGCATCAACGAATCAAGCCTGTATATGGGTCAGATTTTCAGAAAAAGTACAATTGGCAGCTCTACACGTTAAGGAAATGTTCCTAAATTAGGCTGAAAAATGATGTATACCGGGTATATATGAGTATATTTGGTATCGGATTGATTTAAAGTATCAGCTCTGTTATGTTAAACTGCATTTTGAAGCTCATTAGTGTCTTAAATGTGGGTTATTTGAGAGGATTGCTGAAGGTGAATTGTACATGTTCAGAAGATCTGACCCATATATATATTAAAACCTATATTCGGTATATTTAATTAAAGAAATATTAAGTTAAATGGGTATGCTAAAATGTGGTAACATACTGTAGGTTTAGGAGACTTTAAAAGTCGAAAAAATCACAAAAAAATACCAATAAATAATTAAAAATCAATAGAAATGATAAAAAATGAATGTACAAATCAACGCCAAACTATTCACCAAAATCAGGGACCCGCAAACCATGTACAAATAAAAATATTCACTAAAAACAGCAATAATTCTATATAAATCAATTTAAACGATAAAAATAAATGTCCAAATATACTCTAAACTTGACAGTAATGAACAGGAATGAAGAGGAGGTTCATCCACATCACGAGCACCACTAATATGGCTATTTAAACATAATAAATAAATAATTTTAGGGCCCCAACAAAAATTTAGGGGTCTGACAATCGTGACCCCTCCCGACGATTACTAAAATTTTAGTAATCATCGGTAGGGGTCACCGACTGTCGGGAGCAGGTGACCGATTGTCGGTGACC
Source organism: Sthenelais limicola (assembly GCA_942159475.1). Lineage (NCBI taxonomy): Eukaryota > Metazoa > Annelida > Polychaeta > Phyllodocida > Sigalionidae > Sthenelais > Sthenelais limicola. The sequence goes on along the minus strand of OW804096.1, from coordinate 104,118,886 downwards.
AGGTGACCAATTGTCAGTGACCCGGTATCCACTTACACAATAGGGCTTTTTCGAATTGGCCATTTGGCTTGAAATATCAGACAGCTGATACTAATTTAAGACGGGCAGTGGGGCCTATCTGATTGTGGGTGGGGCTCTGACCACAGCTAAGGCCCGGCCTATGTGTGAGGCCGGGTGCAGGGCAGCGTGCCCGGCAAGCTGGGCATAGGTTACTTGGTTCATGGGCATATCAGTCTGTAAGGTGGACTTGATTTTAGCCATTTAAATTAACCCACTTTATTGAATATCTTGAAGCTGACATAGTATCCAACAAGAGCTTTATTGATGTGCATAATGTTGCCTTTTATATCCTCTAATTTGGTGGTTATATTAGATGTTTTTCTATTGATAAAGTGACATTTAATGTGGGGTCCTCCCTACGTCCATACACTTCCCTATGACACAAAATGTAAACAAATGTTTCTGGCCCCAGTTCCGGTCCTAATTGACCATGAGCCTTCATTCTGCCCTCGCTGGGTCAATGGGGACTTCTCAATTCGGACCAAGTCTATTGTCGGTCACATGAGGTGACCGATTGTCGGTCACCAAAGTGACCGACAATCGTGTAAGTGGATAAGGGGCTTAATAGGCCTCCGGTTGGCGTGGTCACCATCAATAGTGCCTCACTTATAGACTTCATAGCTAGTGACTGTACTAACATTAAGAAGAAGGGTACAATAAGTGAGAATATTAGCGATCACTACCCTGTTTATATTATAATAAAAAGGTTAAGTCGCATACAAACAAGGTTGGTGCAACTTATAGAGCAAGACCAACACGAAATATGTCGCATGACGAAATAAAACAGTATGGTTAATGCAGAAAATGAAATCTTGGGTCACACTCATTTAGTTCACATAGACCAGGCTTAAGATAAGATAAGATAAGTTGTTTTTTATCTGCGACTTTCATAGAGTACAGAGGAGTACAAATGAGCGAGTATAAGTGATTGACAAAAAGGTTGACATGCCTATATGATAGAGCGAAGGTACCATTTCTTCCGACAGTTACCAAAAGGCTTGTAATAATATGATGAGTGAGCTCCAAAAGATTCAGGAAAAGTTGTATCCATACAGATGCTATAACATAACAAGTACTAAGTTAAGAAATTATCAAGTTAAGTTTGGTTTATCTATTCAATATTACAATTAGTGTCAACTTAATTTATATACCTGGCGTTTCCAATGGAAACGATTTCTCAGCCTCAATTACTTATGTCCGATGTCAGGCAGAAGACCTACCTAGACGATTTGGCGTCAAAAGTGGCCATATTTATGGCCTATATAGGTCATACCGCTTAAGATTTTAACCACGCCCCCTTTATCTAGAACTGCCAGCTTTATACTCGACTCTGGATCGATCGTCTGAAACTGCTACTTCCCGACTTCCCATGGCCAGAAACAATGTCTCCAGGCCCAGGGAATACATATATACAGAGATTACTTCCAATACTACATGGTCTTTCTGGTAAAATAAGTGAGAAATAACCGATTCCCTGACCCCTATATGCTAAAGCATGAACAGATATTTTACCCTGCGTACGGCCGCATGGCATCTTCGGTAACACTCGGCATCGCATCTTCGGTATGCTCCGGGGAAAAAATCGACCAATCACAGGGCGCGTTACATCAACCTTCAGCTAGGCTCTCAGCCAATTGGATCACCCCTTCCAAACGTTACTCGGCGTCCCATGTAGACGGCCATGGGGCCGGCAACATGGGTGATGTGCTGTGGCGGTGGGTGGCGGTCGGCGGTCGGCAAAGCCTTTTAAAATAGCCTAAAGTTTCATTATCCGCCAAACACTATAATATCCTAGTTCATTTAAGAGTTCTTAGTTGTGACAATAGTCTATCCTGGTGCCACTCACCATCTGGACACCTGTCTATTTAGAATGCTGGACCACCTCATTGTAAACAACATCTATTGCAATAAAGAATTATTGAATTGAATTGAATTGAATTTATGACCAGTCACTGAGGACCATTGAAATCATGAACTCTGAAACATGTAGAGAAAGGGAGAAAAATGATAAACTTAGGGAAATACCTATGTAGAAATAAGATCCACTAGTCCTCCTGAGTTTCCACTAGTCCTCACAGACCAGAAGGTAAAATCTAATATGGCACAAAAGACATACAAATGTCAACTAGACTAGGGTTTATATACACTTGACTTTTATTTCCACTTCAGTAACTGTAACCAATAATGAATAACTCTGCAATAGCCAGGGCTGTAAAAAAAAGTTGGTTGGAAAAAAATTATCGTTGGAAAAATAGTTGGTCGGAAAAAAATTGTCGTTAAAAAAAAGTTGGTCATTAAGAAAAAGTTGGTCGGAAAAATTGTCGTTTTAAAAAAAGTTTTTTGGTCGAAAAAAAGTTGGCCGTTGAAAAAGTTTGTCGGAAAAAAATTGTCGTTAAAAAATAGTTGGTCGGAAAAAATTTAAAAAAAGTTGGTTAAAAAAAGTTTGTCGGAAAAAGTTTGTCGGAAAAAAATTGTTGTCAAAAAATAGTTGGTCGGAAAAAAATTGTCGTTAAAAAAAGTTGGTCGGAAAAAAATTGTCGGTCGTAAAAAATTAGTAAGCTAGGCTAGGCTAGGCTAAATAGTTGGTAACTTACTTTTAAAATTTAGAAAATGTGTTTGGCAGTGTCCATTTGAGCACCTGAGGCAGGTGAGTGGGGTGGTGGGCAGAGGGATGGTGTGGGAGGTGGGAGGGCCTTCTGCAGACCTATCATGGTTGGAGAAGCATCTAACTAACAGCCAATCAACTCCCTTGGCTAAATCTAGAAAGGCTGTCAATCAGCCTTCAATAACATCTAGGTGTGAAATTATGACTGATTGAAAGGATTAGATATGGCATCATCGCCTGATGTCACATCTAAGCTTAAACACCTCACAGACAGTTAACCAAGTTATCAAGATGTAGATGCAGTATCAGTGATTGGCACATTTCATAGTGACTCATTTGTTTTCTCAGCTATAAATAGCTGAGAAAACAAAAAGTGGTAAGATTCTCACCAGGATGATTAGGAGAAAGAATCGCGCCTAGAAAAAGGCACTTAGTAGCAATAATACAAATGAGTGGACGAATGCCAAAAATTTGAAAGGGTTAGTACAAAGAAAGATTTATAGGCTAAAGGATGATGCTATGAGAGACATATGTAATAGATACGCCAGAAATGATAAGAAGTTCTGGGATCATCTAGCAAATGTTTATGGTACATCAAAAAATAAGGAAACCGTATTGAGCATATTGTAACAGCAGACGGCGAGACCTTATATGGTAGGAAAGCAGCTGATTATACAAATAATTATTTCTGCAATATTCTTCCAAAGTCTCATCCTGACAACGTAAAGTTAAATCTAAACGGTATACCACCTACTTTTGAATGGGAAGAACATATTACAAAAGAAGAGGTAATCAAATTATGGGAAAAGGTTGACACAACAAAATCAAGTGGTGTGCTAAGTATGAGTGCTACCTTTCTCAGATATGCATTGTTATAAATCACTCGAAAAGTTGCTTTGTTGTCATGGTTGTTATTTGATCTCAAGGCACATGTATTTTGGGTCACACATATAAGAAGCTTCTTGGGAATTGTAATATGACATGAATGTGAACATGAGTAATTGAATAGGAAATATGAGCCAACTCTGACTCTTAGAGAATTAATAAGTGAAGTGAAACTGAGCCAACATATGACTCTCTGAGAATTATTAATGTCAAGTCTATGCATAGTCAGTGGCATTGTCTTGCTCTCAAACCGTAATTATTAAGAGAGATCTTTGAGCTTGCGCCCCTTTGAAGAGAAGAGAATAGGAAAAAAAAAAAGTGTTTTTGGCTCTCCCTCGACGCTTAGAGAAGAGAATGGAATGGCGACTGGCGTTGACGCGGCAGAACGCTCCCGTCTCCAGGGTAACTGACAACTTCCGGCTTACCGCGCTGAGCTCGATTACGTCCTTCCGGTCCTTGCCGCCACTCTCTCGTAATTTATATAAGTATTCCCACGGAATACCCTCCATAAATCACTCGAAAAGTTGCTTTGTTGTCATGGTTGTTATTTGATCTCAAGGCACATGTATGCGAGCAAGTAATTTGGGTCACACATATAAGAAGCTTCTTGGGAATTGTAATATGACATGAATGTGAACATGAGTAATTGAATAGGAAATATGAGCCAACTCTGACTCTTAGAGAATTAATAAGTGAAGTGAAACTGAGCCAACATATGACTCTCGAAGAATTATTAATGTCAAGTCTATGCATAGTCAGTGGCATTGTCTTGCTCTCAAACCGTAATTATTAAGAGAGAAGATCTTTGAGCTTGCGCCCAAACCCCAAGGTTTATATATTTAGATTAAGTAGTTAAGGGAGGAGAAGGTCCATGGAGCTGAAAACAGAGGCCATCCGGTTTTCAAGAAGACGACGGTGCTGTAAAGGGGCAGACAAATAGTTGAGGACAGCCATAGACTGCCAGTCCCCCGCCAGGCGAATATCTTGCAGGTTGACACCTTGGGTATGCATGAACGTCGCAGATCCCCGGCGGAGGCTGTGCAGACCGATGTCCTTGGTAATGCCCGCCTGACGGGACCAGCGCTGCAGCAGAGGCAGGGCCAACGTGTACTTGGTAGGAGAACCTCCCTTGAGGCAGATGAGAGGAGAGGAGCTGGAAGCAGGATGTCTGACGCACAATGCTGACAGGGCACCATGCAAGCACAGAGACGAACCACACTTCTTGATGGGGATTTGAAAGGCGCGAGAGCCCAGCTGGTCCGTTTTAGAGGAACCCACACTGATCACAAGCCAAGGTGCTCGTTGGTCGAAGAGAAGAAGACATGGCATTTGCGGAGCAGGGTCCGGAAGCATAGTAGAACACCTGTCCAGACAGAAAACTCTAATTCACTGCTGAGGTTAACTTGCTGGAAAATTTTCACTAGATCCTGAGGTAGTAGAGGATCTTTGGGCGATGGCCCCACTTTGAGGCTGCGCTGAATACCACGAAGCACCAGGGACAGTTGGAAGAAATCACGTAAGTCTGGCCCGTTGTTCAGCTTAGAAAAGTGGTTAACGGCAGAAACATTGTTATTAATGGTCGAATAAGCAAGGCCCTTGACGGAGAACATATGAGCCAGGTACCTGCAGACTGTGGGGGGATGTACAGGGACGGGCACCAGGCTATGGGATTCACAGAATTTGTAGTATTGGCTCCATTGGCTCTGACGTACCGATCTGGTTGAAGCAGCCAGGGCCTGCAACTGGAGGTTATTGACCTCAGCGTCCAGGCGTCCTACAATGAGGAGAGGAGAGAAGGCACAAGGCCAACATTATGGCGGTAGCAAAGGTGGAACACAAACCTGAGAATCTCGATAAGATGAACACAGGAGGCCCTGCCCTTTGATAGCATGTGGAGGAACAACTTGGTACTGCAAATCACTAGAATACCCGAGTCAATATAATCCCTGGACGCCAAGCCTCCTCGTAAGGTAGACGCCAGAGCACACAACTCCTGGGCTGCCGTGCTGTTAAAACAGCATGCGGGCATGTTGATTTCACATTGACTTCGCAGTAGGTGAAAGCCTATGAAGGACGCCTCTACCCTGTTGAAGAAACCCGCATACTGGTATTCATCCAGAGATGCGGCAAAGGTAGTGGTAGAAGTCCAGGCTACATAGTCATGAGTAGAATTTATTGGTAATGGCATGGGGGATACACCGTTGTAGGCATCCATGTGCACTGACCACCACCGAACATCGTTGTGGAAGTCTGCAGGGAGACGGATCTTTTCGACGTCCTGTACGTCCTTTAATAGGTCGAAGATGTAATTAATATATACACGACCCCCAGCCACTACTTTCCCGCAGTGAGACATAACTCCTGCCAGTCGTTGTATTTGGTGTTTAGTGGCCCTGCTCTTTGACGAGAAGTATTGTAACTCATCACAAAGTTTCACAAGCTTATCTGCGGGGAGGCGAAGAGTCATAGAAGCAGAGTCTATAATAATCCCCAAGAACCTGCAGACCTGACTGACCTGCGAGACCTTGTTCCAAGCCACATAAAAACCCAGTGCCCGCAGGGTCATGATTAGGGCTGACTGGGCCTGAAGTGCTGAAGGCAAGTCGTGGTCCCAGAAGATGAAGTCATCTAAGTAGCTGAGACAATGGTAGCCCTGACAAGATAGCATTCTAGATACACAGTTTGTGACACGGTGGAACACGAAAGGTGCCGCACTTGCCCCAAAACATATAGCATTGTCCACTAAGTGTCGTCTTGACCCGTTTATAATCCACGACAGGCCGAAATATTGTCTCTGGGATGGGTGGATTAACAGAGACCTGTAGGCACTGGAAAGGTCGACCACGCCCATATATGAATCGCGTGGCAGATCCGATAATACCTCGTCTATGTTAATTAAACTGAATGAAGAAGTGACCTCGTTGGTGAAATTGTTTACCGATCCGTCTGGGGGACGGCTGCAATCGGTAATGGGTCTGACCCCACCGTCTGGTTTAGCCACAGCCCCCAGGGCATGCACACACAGTGGCTTTGATGGTACTATGGATAATTTTCCTGATTCGATTTCACTGTTAATTAGGGCATCCAACTTGCGTTGCGAAAGTTTAGAGAAGCATGAATTATAATTTGGAACAGTATAAGAAGACAGAACTGCCTGCCTATTCACCAACCTGAAGCCATGGCACATCCCATCTAGAACAAAATGGGAGTCCGGGTCCCACACTTTGTTTACTTGTAGCCGCTTAGCCCATTCAGCGGGCTTCATTTGAGAAAGCACACCATCCAGATGGTAGTTAGAGTCGAGAGTCACTGCTGTGGCAACTAGAACATCGAAGGAAGATTCAGAAATAACAGAGATGTTCAGTTCGTTAGAAGAAAGACTCGGCTCCGGCAGTGGTGAGCGGCCATCGTTGTTTTCATGACACTTACTTTCCGCCTCCAGCAGAGGAGACGTCGGCCCACCGAAAGGTGCTGCTGCGCGCTGAACACCCGTGAACACCCGCGCTGAGCTCGATTACGTCCTTCCGGTCCTTGCCGCCACTCTCTCGTAATTTATATAAGTATTCCCACGGAATACCCTCCATCATGTATAGATAATTTTGTATTGCATCTAAACAAAATAAAAGAATCAAACTACTTCCCAAAATCATGGAATAGATCTCTCTGCGTCCTAATACCCCAAAAGGCAAACTCTAGACATATAGATGATATAAGAGCAATATCTATATCGCCCATGATGGGAAAAAATTTTTAAGAGTTATTAAAGAAAAAAATAGAGGAACATCTGTGGCTCAGCACAGATAGTGCCACCTACTCTTTCTTGAGGACAGTACTAAAGAATAAAGATAAAGGGCATGATACTGTAGCGATATATTTCGATCTCTCCAAAGCATTCAATTCTATAGATATTGATATTTTATTGTATAAACTTAAGATTGTTGGCTTCGGAGAAAATTTTGTTAAATTGATTGAGACATACTCAAAAAATAGATAGCAGCTAGTATAAATGGGTGATATCTGTTCAGACCCTGAGACCTTACATGCAGGTGTCGCGCAGGGAAGCATAGTAGGGCCCCTGTTGTTTATTTTTTATATAAATGATGTAGTTAAAATGAATTTCTCAGGAGATATAATAATGGATGCGGACGACTGTGTCTTGCTAAACCCAATACTGAGAATTATTGTAACCAATTTGCAGAATGTCGTCGCTGAATAAAAATCTTAAAAACAAAAACAGTTGATCCTTGTTTCTAATCATAATAAATAACCAGATAGGTTAGTTAATGTATGAACGGCAAATTCAACATTTAATTAATCAAATACCATATGCCATCTGGATCCTCCCATTTGCCTTCATCGAATGGTAATGAGGCCACCTAGGGTCCCTTATCTTGTACATCCATGTGATAATGTTTCTTTTCATGTCGCAGGTCCAAAGATGGGTGATATTGGTGAAGATGGTATGCCGGTATGGAGTACAGCTTCAGAGCCAGAAGGAACTCAGGTCAGTAGTCTACACCCGGTTTCCCTTATGGTGGTTACCTTAACATCATTTCAATCCAAAATTCACATTTACTTTCTTCATTATTTTTTTTCAGGCCGAAAGTATAGCAGATGGTTTAAAAGCTGCGGTCACTGAAGTTATGCAACAGAATGGTGTTGTTTACGATGAAAATTCGGGAATGTATTATGATTACGATTCCGGATATTATTTTGACCCTGTAAGTAAATTATTTTCTTGAAATATTTTGTGTTTTTAGATTGATGAGATAACATCAATCTAAATGAATCGGCTAGATGTCTGTCAATCATTGATAGCATCTTGGGTCCTCCCATCCTGGAATCAGTGTGAAGAATCTGTTGATTCTGATATCAGCAGATGGGATCAAAATCATGCTGGTAATGGCTGGGAGGGGGAGGGGATGGTGTTTAGGTGTGAATTAAAGGGCAGATCATGTGTGAATTAAAGTGGCAAGTTGAGAAATTAGATACCTCATATGCCAAGGTGTTAAAGGGACCAACAAAATTACATGGAGTGACCAGTCATATATGGGATAGGGATTTCATGTTTTCTGTCTCCCCTTCCTCTCCTCTCCCCCTACCTCTTCTCTTCCCTCCTCCCCTTCCGTCCCTTCTCTCCCACCTCCTCCCTCCCCTCTCTTCATCCTTCCTTGTCCCTCTTTGTCTCTCTCTCCTCTCCCTCTTTTTCGAAAAATATTAGGTAAACATTCTCAGCTTCTGTACACACCTACCAATTCGTCTGTGCCTCATTTTCTTTCAAAATTCTGTTTTCTTTCATACTTCAGGAATTATTTTACAGCCAATTTGATGTAGTACCTTGAATTTATACTTTTTCTTTACAGGAAATCTCATTCAACATAAATTGATTAATTATTTGCGTGACAATGTTCGAACTTTACATTTAACTGACATCAATCTTTGTTTCCCTTGGAAACGCAATCTTCTGCATGAACTGGAAATAAATAAATAAATGTAAACGATCACTGTTAACTAATTCTTGTTATTTGTCCATATCTATTGACAGAAAACACATTCTCACATGAACTGTTGTGTTATGTTCACAGGAACGATCCCGCTATTATGAACCCCACTCTGGCACTTACTACGTATACGATAGCGAGAAGCAATGTTACAAATTTCATTCGACAGTTGATCCAACGCAGTACCAATCAACTGAACAAAATAATGAAAGCCAGGACCCTTCAACTCAGGTATCTACACCTATTGGTTATATCAGTTTTATCCACTTTCTCTCCAAATCAGATGATGTTTCCATAAAGTCTAAAGACTAGTAATTACATCTATCTATACACATTTGTTTTCATTAAAGGCCAATATATTTGTAAAACAGTTGTAGAAAAACACGCATTATCCATCATGAATGTTCTCAAGCGTTGCCCTATGTATTCTAAGTTTTCGTACAGCTTAGTATGGTTTCCAAAATACTTTTTCTATCATTTAGGGAAGATCTATAGACTCAGTGACAGAGGCTTTGTCATCTTTGTCCATAAAACAGAAAAGGAGTATCCCAACTATAGGTAAATATGAACTTTTACCATTCTGTTTTTAGGTTGTTGAATCTCGAAAACGCAAAGGGAGCAAACATAGGAAAACGAAGAAAAGGAGGATATCTAATGATAATGACGGAGCAGAAATAATACAAGATAACGGGAAGGAACCAGACAAAAAATCTGATCCAAAACAAAGGAATGAGAAGCCAAAAGAAAAAGAAACTTGGGACACGGCCCCTGAACGCTGTAGTGAGAATGATGATGGTGAAAATAGCCAACCAGACGAAGAGCGTCTTGAAAAGAAAGGAGTCATGGTTGAGGTCTCGTCTTCTAGCGAGGAGGAAAAGGAAGAAGGAGAAGTTTCTGATACAGAGTCAGATGATGATACTGTGGAAGATAATAAAAACTTGTCAAATAAGGTTCATCAAGTAGAAACAGTAGAGGAAGGTAAATCTATCCGTGATATGGCACACACAAGTTAGAATGCGCCTAATTCGAAGACTTTCATATCTATATAATCTTATCTCGTGCTGTGTTCATTTGGCTCCAAGTATGCAAGTTGGATATACTTGTGATGGTATATATGTGTACTCTACAGTAAATATTTACAGGACTGATATGATACTGGTTCGCCTTCATACGTTGGATGAGTTCAGCAATAATAGATTTAGTTCATTCCTTATCTTTAGGCTCGCACTTCGCTCCCTGTATTCGCGCAATGGTTACTTCGACTGATACCATAGAAGTTGGTACGTTGTTCATCATTACATGTCAGGGTGGCACTATTGGTAGAGAGCATGGGTTGAATCACACTATCATTATTCCTGACCTCAACGTTAGTAAGGCAAGTGTTTTCCTTTCTGTGTATTGCTGTTTCCTTTGCAATGCATTCCTTTGATTAATGATTGTATTCAGAATTAAGAAAATATCTGTCATATTATTTTCACGAATCATTTACCTCGCTGTATACATATTTTTCAATCACTTTTACTCGGACGCAGAAAGAAACCATGGTTATAAAACTGAAAGGTAGAATAAGACAAATGAAATAATAAGTCAAAATAAAATATATATGACGACAGATTAACTTATATAGTTTTTTTACACCAAATAGTCAATTATTGACTTGTTTAATTCGCAGCTCATTCATTGATAGAATGTGTTCAATGAAACCTTTTTCGAAATGTAAGGACTAAACCTAAATGGGTCATGACTCAGATCACGAATAAATGATGAATGAAAGGAATCTACTATTTAAACAAGGACAATTATCAGAGGCTAAAATAATGAGAAAGTTACAGTCGTGAACTCAGAACTTAGCCCTTATATTCATTTCTATTTTGTATTATTATTTCATTATTACTATCAAAGGCAACACAAATTTAACATCGACTTTTCAAAAACACACATATCCACAATCTCTTAAACATTATCTCTATAACATTCTCTTTTAATGTAAAGGTAATATTTTAACCTCAAGTAGATTAGTTATCACTATTCTTCCTGGTATCTTATTAAAAAGTGGGGCCCACATCTTCAGCTCTCTTTGTTCCCTCTCCCACCATCTTTATCTTTCAAGTTCTCTCTGTAACTTATTATCTGTATTAACGTTCATACATCAAACGGAACCCTGTTATGATGCTTTTTTGGTCATTGTTGTTGTGTTGACTGTCCCTGTCCCACTCCTGTTGCCTCTCCCATTCTCTCTCCCCCCCCCCCCCCCACCCACCCTCTATTCCATTATACATGTTCCCCCGATCCCACTCTCACTCCCGATCCCAATAGATAGAGAGAGTGAGTGAGAGGGACAGAGGAAAGATGGAGAGAGGAGAGACAGAGTTAGAGACTGATAAAGGTCTTTGTGACTTTGTCTGCATTTTGTCTATGATAAAAGTCCCCTCCCCCTCCTCTCCTCCCCCTTTCCTAATCCTGCTTACTATTATGTTGTGTTTCAACGTCATCGGAGAGAATTATTCTCTACTCTATAAGGCGCACAGTCGCCACATATGCGTTTGAATCAGGAATAACGGAGTCAGAGATACAACGCTTCGGACCATGGTCCAGCAGCTCCTACCAGGCGTATATCACAAGCAGAGATGCCAAGTTTTTGAGTCAGGCATGCGGGACACTATCCCAGCCCAGCATGCGTGGGGTCTGGGGCCCGCGTAGGGCCCCAGAAGCCAGAGGGTTCTCCTTGCTCTGTGATGCATTTTAAGCAATTTTGGGGGGTTAAAATGTTGTCTAGATGACAATATAAACTTAATACTTTGATTCGCATGAAACAGGAAAAAATAGAAAAATATTTATGAATTCATTGGGATTTAAAATTTCCTCCAGTTTCACATGAAATGCTTTTACAGCTTTAAGTTTTTTTGCTAAGGAAAAATACGGTACACAATCTGATGGTAACAATTGGTTATCTTCATTTATTTCGCATAATATTATATACCACTCAGTACTAGCCCAATCAATGGGAATGAATGGGTTGATGTAACACATAAGATTTAAGAAAATTGATGGAAATAAAATTTAGGGTCCTAACCAGGATTGTTTCTCAAAGCTGCACAAGTCGGCAATCTTAGCCTTTTTGCAGGGGGGTATGGGGGGTGCTCCCTCAGAAAATTTTGGACTCATACTCTTTAAATGGTGCATTCTGGTGCATTTGCGACCAATACATTTTAATACTTGTATTTAAAGGTTATTTTAACGAATCAGACTCTATTATTTTTAGGAAAACATCAAACTATTAATAAGGATGATTACCGGTAATAGTTTGATGTTCTATCCAGAAATATTTCTCAGGGGGGGAAGCTGGCATGTAACCTTGCGAGCGAAAATTTTGAAAACGTAATTGATCATAGTGCATGCTGGTGCATTTAAGACAAGAACCTAGAGTTTTCAATATGTTTTCATGATGTTTATCCATTGCAACTATTCATATATAATAGCAATTATTAACTGCTAAATAAATAAATAGGTTCATCAAAACTGGATTTAATGCAATGAATCTAGAGAAAATTGTTTAGGGTAGCATGAATTATACTCAGAATATCAATTTCAGGCCCAGCTGCCAGTGGCAGTGCTATGAATGTCTAAATGAGTGATTTACTGTGTAATGTATCTTGGTATGAAACCACATTCTTCAGTAACCACAAATGGCATGAAATGCGGTGGGGCTTATCATGCTGAGGATTGGTTTTCCTAAACACTGATATGGTGATAATAATAGGTCAACAGTCCCGAGTTTATACATGTATACTGATGATGTGTTAATGTCAAAACAAGATTAAAATAAATTTGTTGGTCAAAATTACATTTTTTCGGGACAAAGTTGTCTGCGGGCGGGACGCGGGACACAGGGCTGATTTCCGGGACTGTCCCGGACAAATCGGGACACTTGGCATCTCTGCACAAGGAAATCCGCATCTAAAGTCACTTCACAATTGGTACGCAACCTGGCCGACCAACCTTCTTATCTCAACCGGTCATCAGGGTCTCACCCTCGGAAAACTAGGGCCTCGCCCTCACAAAGGAATAAATGAATACAATCTCGGACTCGGGTTTCACCCTTACCTTTTTAGTGCTTATACAAAAGGGACTCGGGCATCAGCCCCTGCTTCAGTTTTAAAAAACAAAAAGGACTAGGGCATTGGCCCCTGCCTCAATCAATTATAACGCAATTATAATTTTATCAACTAATAAGCGGGGGATAGAGGAGAAAGTGGGAGAGAGATCCCTCCCTGTTACACTGAGGGGGAGGAAGAGAGAGGAGCTAGAACTCATGACAAACTCCATGCCTCAAAATTCTAAAATATATATGAGGAGCAGGAATAGAGAGGACAGAGGAGGAGGGGGGAGAGGGAGGAGGAGGAGGATCAAGGTTTGAGATCCCTCCCTCCCTGTTACTCCGAGGGGGAGGAAGAGAGAGGAGCTAGAACTCATTATTGAAATATGGTTACAAAGTGCAGAGAGCAACAAGGAGACGTCCTTACTGTTTGGCGTCAGTCGTACTAAGGGACGCTGAGCAAGCTTTATTTGAACAGGAAAGCATCCTGCCGTAATTGGGTCAGTGATGACGCAATAGCAAAGTCGTAAAAGATACGAAACTAAAGTGAATAATTTTAACACTCCTTCTCACTTGCTTGTGAAGTATCCTACAGTTTAAGATTACACACAATTCATATTTGCTATATATATGTTTTACTCACAAAGTTAGTAACAGACCTTTCAATTATCCTAGAAATACTCCTGGTATTAGCACCTTATTATTTATCAGATCATTAGTCAGAATTTAAACACAGTAGACAAACTACCTGACTTAGCAATAACATTTGACTTAGGACATGACTTAGAATTATAGCATCTTTCAGTTATAATGAGAGTTCAGTTCTAAAAAATAGAGATTTTGAGAAGAAAGTCTCTTCTCAGTGTTAGAGTGAAGTAGGTTTGACAAAAAACTAATTGTCACTAGGCCTCTTCACTCCAGTCATGGTGCGGAGCTTGTGGAACTGCTCCTTATTCAGACCTTTGGTTAGGATGTCTGCGACCATGTCCTCACTGGGACAGTACTGTAAATCTACGGTACCGTTTTCCACTTGCTCACGGATGAAGTGGTACTTAATACCAATGTGTTTTGCACGACCATGAAACTGGGGGTTTTTGGCCATGCAAATAGCTGATTGATTATCCTCGTAGATCAGCATTGGTGTGGTTGGTGCGTTCGTTAGGTCACCAACGAGTTGCCTCATCCAGACTGCTTCCTGAGCAGCACTTGCCAAAGCCATGTACTCGGCCTCAGCGGTGGAGAGAGCTACACAGCTTTGCTTCTTACTTCTCCAGCTGACGGCGGTTCCACAGATCTGGAAAATGTACCCTGAGGTGGATCTGCGGTCATTGATGTCGCCGGCCCAATCAGAGTCGGAGAAACCAAGACAGTCGCCTGGATTTCCCTTCTCGAAGCATAGACCATAGTCGATGGTCCCCTTCAGGTAGCGCATGACTCGCTTCACTGCCGTCCAGTGCTCGTTTGATGGTTTCGAGCAGAACTTAGCTACATTACTCACAGCATATGTGATGTCTGGTCTTGTCCATGTAGATAAGTACAGTAGGCTGCCAACAGCTGATTGATACAGCGACTGGTTGACGGCCTCACTATCTTCATTAGATTTGGTGAGTTTGACGCTAGTGTCCACTGGCGTCGCCACAGGTTTGGCCTCGCTCATCTTGAATTTCTCAAGCACTCTCTCAGTGTAAGCTGATTGACCCATCCAGATATTCACAGGATTTGTCTCTTGGTCAACAGCTACACCCAAGAAGTATTTGAGTTTACCCATGTCGGTCACAGTAAACTCATCAGCGATGGCCTTCTTCACCTTCCTCATTTTGTGTTCATCTCCTGCTGCTATGATTATGTCATCAACATAGACAGCAAGAATCACCAATCCTCCTTCTGATGTGTATATACACGGGTCATTAGTAGATTGGCTGAACCCAATCTTGCACAGGTGTTCGTCGAGTGCAGCATTCCAGCAGCGTGGTGATTGTTTAAGGCCATAGATGCTCTTCTTTAGCCTACAGACGAGATCTTCTTTGCCTCTAACCTTAAACCCTTCTGGCTGCTTCATATACACTTCCTCCTTCAGGGTGCCATTTAAGAAGGCTGTTGTCACATCGAGCTGATGCAGATGGAGATTATCTCTTGCAGCTAGTGCAATCACTGTGCGGACAGACTCTGACCTCACTACTGGACTGAAGGTCTCATCATAGTCCAGTCCGTACTGTTGGGAAAAACCTTGTGCAACTAGCCTTGCCTTGAACCTCTCAATGGTTCCATCTGCTCCCAACTTCTCCTTAAACACCCACTTGCTGCCGACAGTCTTCCTGCCCTTTGGAAGTTGAACCAAGTCCCAGACTTGATTTCCATGGAGTGAGTCCATCTCCATTTTCATGGCATCCTGCCATTTCTTCTTGTTTGGTCCTGACACTGCATCCTGTAGAGAAGTTGGTTGGGGATTAGTGTGAGTCAGTTGCACCCATTCGCCATACATGTTAGGTGCTCTCCTCTCACGACGTGGCCTTTGAGCTGCTGGCTCCTCTGGCTCTATCACTTGCTCAACTTCCTCTACCACTGGCACGTCTTCCTCTACCACAGACTCGTTGTCACTGCTGTCAAGGAGTATGGTTGTCTCGATAGAGCAGCTAGGCTCCTTCTTAACCACGGGTTCGGGCTCCTTCTCCACAGCAGATTGCTCCTTCTCAACCCCATGCTTTGTCTCATCAAAAATGACATCACGGCTGAGAATCACCTTGGAGCGCTTCACATCATACAGTCTGTATCCCTTGGTAGTGGTACCATAGCCAAGAAAGATGCACCTCCTGGCTTTAGGATCGAATTTCTTTCTTTCATCCTTAGGTATGTGAGCATAGGCTAGACAGCCAAACACCCTCAGCATACCTACATGAGGTTTCTCACCAGTCAGAGACTCATAAGGGGTCATTCCCTCAACTGCAGTGGTTGGGCTCCGGTTCCTCAAGTACACAGCTGTAGACACAGCTTCTGCCCAAAACTTGCGGGGGAGTGTAGACTCAGACAGCATACAGCGAGCTGTCTCGACGATCGTGCGGTTCATTCTCTCCGCAACTCCATTTTGCTCCGGCGTTTTTGGTACAGTTAGCTCCTGTCTGATTCCTTCCTTCCTTAGATAGGCTTGAAACTCTGTTGAGGTATACTCGCCACCATTGTCAGACCGAAGTGCCTTCAATTTCATGCCCGTAGAAGTCTCTACCTGGGCTTTCCATTCCAGAAATTGATTGAACACTTGGTCCTTGTGTTTTAGCACATACACCCAGGTGTACCGAGTCTTGTCATCAACAAAGGTTAGGAAGTATTCACAGCCACTGAGTGATTTGGTACTCATCTTCCCACACACATCACTATGTACCAAACCCAACACTGCTTCACTTCTCTTTGCACCACTGGTAGGAAACTTGGTGCGATGATGTTTTCCTTGAACACATGGTTCACACACACTTACATCACCATTCATAGCACAGTCCAGTCCAACAACCATGCTTTCTGCGTTTAGTTTCCTCATATTCTGATTGCCGAGATGTCCATATCTCTTGTGCCACAGTTCTTCAGTGGGCTTGTTCCCTCTCTGTGTCACAGCTGCAATGTGGTGGTTCTCCTTACAGTTCACATAGTAAAGATCTCCTACTCTCTCTCCTGTTACCACAATCTCACCATTAGAGTCAATAAATTGGCATCCATGATGAGTAAATACGGTACGCTCTACATAGCGAGTGGCCTGAGAAATACTAAGGAGATTGAAAGAGAGCTCGGGCACATATAAGGAATTTCTCAGTTTAGCAGTCTTCACTTTACCTTCAGGGAGTTCCATTTCCAGTGAGACAGTTCCAGTCCCTACTCCAGGTAGATCATACCCATCTCCCACTGTAACTCCTTGTGGTTGATCAAGAGGGGTATAAGTAAGGAACTTAGACCTATCATTGCACATATGACTCGTGGCTCCAGAGTCAATGATCCATCCTCCCGGTGCTGCCCCCTTGACGGACAGAGCATGTATCACAGTCAGCCCGACGTAGTCACTGTCAGAGCCGCTGTCCTCCCTGGCACTGTGCGCTCTGTGTGGCTTGCTCTTTCCTTTGTCCTTACCCTCGGACTTCTTAAGCGCGGGACACTCACGCTTAATATGGCCAATCTTTTGACAACCGTAGCATTTAGGTCCTTTAGCAGTCGCTTTCTGACCCTTTTGCCGCCTCACAAACATTGCCTTCTCCGATGCTGTACTGTGTGAGGAAGTACCATCCTCATACTTTCTCTCCTCATGGAGCAGTCGCTCTGTGACTACTTCCATCTTAGGCACATCTGTACATGCCTCGAACGCCGTAACAAGCATGCCGTAGGAGTCCGGTAAGCTGGCGAGAAGGTGCACTACTCGGTCCTCATCAGTAATGGCGTCCCCAACTACTGATAGTGCACTGAATGTTTCAGTCATTGTCCTTATGTGATCCTGTACAGAATCACCATCCTTCAGCTTTAATGAATACAGTTTCTTCCTCAGATGAAGCTTGTTGGCCCATGACTTCTTCTGAAACTGATCCGCTAGCTTGGTCCATACTGCGACGGGACTTGTGGGCTCTCCAACCAAATACAAGAGAGCTGGGTCAATTGATAGAACTATGATGGCCAAGGCTTTGTCCCATCTACTATCAAACTTTACCCTAGCATCACCATTCTCTGGAGTTGGTCGAGTTTCAGTCCCTTGTACAATATTCCACAGCCCATCCTTCATCAAGGCCATTTGGCACTGTAACTTCCATGTTGGGTAGTTACCTCCCTTGAGTGAAGAAATAGATGCTGTATTTGCCGCCATTTTCAATTTGAGTGTACACAGAAAACTCCAAACTTCTAAGTCACATAAAAGTTCTTTCCTGCACTCAAAAGTTCACAAAATTTAGCTCGGCATCTGCACAAAGTACTCACTGACTATTTCGTCCACAGTTGAAGGTGTCTGGGCCCATAACCTATTGAAATATGGTTACAAAGTGCAGAGAGCAACAAGGAGACGTCCTTACTGTTTGGCGTCAGTCGTACTAAGGGACGCTGAGCAAGCTTTATTTGAACAGGAAAGCATCCTGCCGTAATTGGGTCAGTGATGACGCAATAGCAAAGTCGTAAAAGATACGAAACTAAAGTGAATAATTTTAACACTCATAACAAACCCCATGCCTCAAAATTCTAAAATATATACAAGGAGCAGGAATAGAGAGGACAGGTTTAGGGGGGGGGGGGGAGAGAAGGAGGAGGATCAAGGTTCCAGAATGGGAATCATATAAACAGAGAAAGTAGTTATGAAGGGAACAAAGACAGGACATCCCTGTTTAAACTTCCAGGCAATGTTACTAAAGATATCTTACATGGATAAAGGCATGTTGAGTGAAAAAATTATTCAGTCATTTTGTCAATTTAATTTACTTTGAAATCGAGTATATGACCTATAAAAACGGCCGACGAAAGCCTGGCTGACGGCCTACATAGCCTACATTGTATCGCACTGCTAACTGGAGGTTAGGACATAAAGATATTATGCCAATATGGCATGCATGTGTGTTGACGCAGGAACAGCGGTAAAAATATCAATCAAATGAAATGATGAACTAAAATCCTTTCATGTTTAATCGCATGTTATGCATAATTCTGCATGCTACATGCTTACCGTAAGCAGCAGCGGAGGCTGATGATTGTTAAAAGTGTTTTAAAACATCATTTCTTCTCGTAATACAGCAAACTATTGCTCACATTCACAATGTTTATAATCAGAGGGCATTTGTAGGCAAAGTTTCAGTCCGCTTCACCCAGGCGTGGATGACTGGACATTTGGGTGCTGCTTAGCAACAGACAACATTGCGTCATGACCTCAATCCAACCAATACATAGAGGCTGGGGTATCACAGTGGCCCCCATGTCTCGAGTGTTCAATTTCAACCCATTTCGAACCCATTTATAACCCTGATGTCTTCCAAAAGTGTTAATGAAACATAGCGGAATGGCTCCGCACCATTTTTGGCAATGTGCACCTGAAATATATCGGAGATCTGGCCAGCGGTTTCAGAGAAGATAGGGGTTTTACAGCTTGAAACGCTATTCTATTAATATTTAGATATTTAGGTGCTGCTGGGCGTGATCTGGAAGACCTGGTCTTGTATCAGATGATCATGACTATTTTTGTCACCTTTTGCAACAACCTTTTTTTTGTTATTTTACCTTATAACTTTTGTAACCTGCCTCAGTGATGGAATAAACGATTCTCTATTCTATTCGTTCTTTGTAGATGCACACCAGTATTGTGTACATCGAAGATCGAAAAAAGTACTTCGTTCGTGACCATGCCAGTCAGAATGGCACCTTTCTCAACGGTCATCGTCTTTCAAAGGTATGTCTCAATATTATTTGACCTATGTGCGCCTTAGAGTAAAATCATACAATGCTAATTAATTTCTACTCTTATTTATCAAAACAAGTGACCATGGACCTATATTTTTCCAGGCCAAAGTGATGAGCGCAAATTTTCCATTGGGACACCTGAATGAATTAAAGTTGGGTGGAACTGTTCTAGAAATCCATATCCACCCGGGAACGGAAACCTGTGATAGCTGTGAACCAGGCCAGGTTCAAGCCACGTTACTTTCCAAGAACAAAAGTATGTTGAATAGTGTTGTAATCCTTCTCTCCATAACTTTCTAAAAGCGTCATTTCAACTTCCTTCCCTCCTAAAAATGTCTTAGGAGGACATAAAACAACCAAAATAAAAAGTGTCCATCTTTCATAACTCGAGCGAAGCCGAACCTAATGCTCTCTTTACCCCTACTGCGTGTCGATTTGCCGTAAATTGGTTTGGGGTTTCTCCGATTTCAATTTTGTCTATGATTCTCTTCTTTGATAGTCGAAGTGCCTATGCTGACCAAAGAAGAAAAAGATAAATTACGTCGGAGTGAGCTGAAGCAAATAAAAAAGAAATTTGGCCTCGAGGTAAGCTAATTGATAACCATGTGTATTTATTTTTTTAATATGTTTTATTCGTGTCGCAGCTATATTGTTATTATGGGGAAAATTTCAATGAGCATTATAATACATATAACACCATTGGTGCTCGATGCCTGTATTGGGACATTTATGGAACGCGATCATTCCATCAATTACCAATTACAGGCGTCAAGTATCATTCTCTCTATGTAGGGCAATAGTGCTGTAAAGTTATGAGATTTGTGAGAAAATGCATATAACATGTCATAAAAATGCATATAAATATGTGTATGGGCCACTTGTACCGATTTCAGAATGTGTCCTACATTGATGACTCCAAAGAAATAGAAAAATCTGGTTTTGTTGATAAATCTGCTGAAAGACGCCGAACAAAAGGAAGTGACAACCCTTACCAACCGAATGACGCGCCAGCTTCTGTGGAAAGGTGAGTTTACATACTACCGTATAAGCTGAAATAATTTGTGGCAGGGTGTGTTAGTTTTTACTGAACAGATTTCCTCTTACTCGCCTGTCTGTCTTAGTGATGTCTTATATAAATAAGCATGGCAAGCGGTTCCTATTTATTTGGCCTCAAATGTAATAAAAAAAAACAATTTCTGTTCTAACAACAGGGAGGTACATCAAGACAAGACTCCTTTTTCCAACATCTTTTCTCACGTTTACATACCAATTTATGAGGTACTTCTGCTTCTGTGTGTCGGGGTAGGTGTATGTTGGTTGGGGGGGGGGACTTTTTATATATATTTGAATGGGCCATGATTAACTCGAATTGGAAATCTTTGTTCTGGTAATCATTCATACTCCTAAAACACTGGGTGTCGCTTCTTGTGCTTTAACTTCACAGAACATTCCCCCAAGACGTCTAGTGTCGATGTAACAAACTATTCTACATGACGTAATATATCTATTTTGGAGAAAAGTGGGTGTATAAACCATCATTATATTCCATCATTTATTAAATTTGATATATATATGGCAATTATGGACACATACACCTTCACTCCAACTGCGGTGTGGGCCGTATCTCTATTGCTGAGCTTTCCAATGTTGGATAAAATTAGCCCAGGTTCCTGTCGTCTGCTCTGTCTATGGTCTCAATTGTGGTAATAGGTTAACTAAGTGTAACAGGGCACACACATTCAGCCCTCCTACCACTGCAACTGGTGATCTGGCATCTGGTAATGATAGTAGTTTGGAGCATCATTACGTTTTATGCAGGATAAATTGAAACCCAATTTATTTTACGGTAATCTTAGGTGTATGTTGTCTTCTTTCCAATAGTACCCAGTACCCATATAGTCTTTTCACAAACTTTTTAAAATCCAAATGGTGATCTTTGCAATAAAACATAAAAGGTGTACACCATATGGGACATAATCGAAGAGATTTAACTTAATTGAATTTCTGTTCTTTCTTCTTAAGCAATTGTTAGTCTAACGTTGCATAGAATCGTTTGCACTGTGCAATTCGTTTCCCTGGAAGGTCATTCTTGGATAAAGTCTGGGTTGTTCCTAGGTCTCACCTTAATTGAAGATGGTATTTAAACAATGTAAGATAACCCATGCTGTATCCAAGTGCTAGAAGACAACTGCCAAGCCTTCAATCCGCATTCTGTGCATTAGCAAGTGTGTCAAAACACAATACCAACCTTGTGAAGGACCATTTGCCACCGCAACAAACCGACTTTCTCTCCTCAATGAAACATTTCACTTCACAACTACACTATTAATTAGCTGCTGTTGTCATTGATGAAGTTTGCAGTGGTGGAATTACTAAGAGGCTATAATCCCAAAATTCATTTATTACCATTGCATTTTAGTGGAATCTAATCTTATGCAGTCTGAGCTATTGTGTCCATTTGTATTGGTTTAGTATACTTGGACCTGTGTCTAACCTTGTTTAACTTACAACGGTTTTATAAGCCTGATGTAGATAAGAGAGACCTGACACTATATGAACATATATCAATATCATCTATAGCCAACATCATATCTACTGAACCCATTCTCATGCGAGCAGGGACTGGAGAATAGATATCTACTAAGCTATCGCGAGTATTGTCTTTGTCTTAAAAGTTCAATGACCTAACGAATCAAATCTATAGGGCTGCATCTTGCTTGTCTATTTATAAAGATTTCAGGGTTGGAAGCTGCATTTCATCAATGCCCATAAGACACTAAGAATAGGCTCTAGGGTCAGACGTCATTTGATACATGTGTTCAGGTTATCTTTTAAATATGTCTGACTTCATTGGGAAAGACTGGGTGTTCCCCATCTGCTCCCTGCTGAAAGCAGTTCTACACGCCGTCTTTCTTCTCACCACCCCTCCCCATACTAAACCTTTGCATGATATTTTTTCCCGAATGTTGTACCTGTCAAAGCTGTATCATCTGATACCGCCATCCGTGCTATCCTTCCCTCCAAGGGCCTGGAATCTCTGATACCGGAAGAGAAAATATACCAAATACATGGTTCGTTTTCTATATGTATATAATATATTTCGTTAAAATTGGAAGATCATCCCAGTTGGGCCAATTATTTACATCCTATGCTATATATAAGACCGTATTGTACGGGTAAACCAGATTCCATGAAACAAAATTGTCCGAGCGAACAATTTCAACCAAGAAAACTATCTCTTGGATTAAAATACTCTAAGCGTTAGAATATTCGTGTAGGCGGAGGTTCCTCCTTGACGGAATGCATCTGTAATGTATATTAACTGATGGATGCCATTTTCACTCCCTCTATTATAATTATGAAGTCTATAATAAGTATCATTCTGAATGAGCTCTCTTCTTAAGGCTCCTCGATCCTGACGGCCTGTTGTTTATCACATCAGCATTATATTCTTTGGTCTAGACTGCCATTGTGCGAACATTATGATTAGACCTAGACCAATTAATATGTTATTCTATTAGAGGAAAAATGCTTTAATGTTGGAGCATAGAGACTGTGTGTGGCAGATTTAGTGCTTTGTCTAAACCGTTTCCAGGGAAGCTTAATTTATCATAGAGCCTTCCACCTTTATGATTCTCCACCTTTATGATTCTCCCCGTAAACTTTGCCACTTCTTCGAGCATTCATTGGCACTTCAGCTGTCACAAACGTGAACACGTCAAAGCGGTTGAGGTAGAACTAAAATCACTGTCAAGGGGTAAGTTGTGTGCCTGTGTGGGAGGATAACAAATATAATTATCTAATACGGACGTGATTATTACTTTTTATGATGTAATCCATTATATGATATTGGGAATAAATAAAAGTATTCTTTTAATCAATAACCCCAAATTAAGAAACGCCCAAGGGAATTAGACTGGAATGGTGAAAGGTGTCTTCCCAGTATAATTATACCATGGTATACTTAATAATTGATAGACAAAGAAGGGCAGTGAAATTACTGTTTTTTTCTTAATTTCTGAATGGTTAATTGATATTGATAGATATAGTGGTACGGAATTCTCTACCTCATTTCCCTTCAAACTGCTAAACTATTTATCAAACAAAAATTTGGTTGATATGTTGACCACTCTGTTTACTTGACTTAGTCAATTATAGTATAAGATATATATAACGTCAAAAAATGCCACCTGAGTTGTCGTTTGAAAATATCCACCCTTTCAGAGTGTCAACCAGTTGGAATCAGAATTCCTCCAATGCATGATATATGTTGGTATTCCATTCATTCAAGACTCATTGATTCAAGCGCAATTCGTGGCAGATTAATATGTCAACTGTTAATTTTCTCCGGTATTATTTACTAGGTCCATCCCCGAAACGAATAAGGGTCATGCAATGCTGGCAAAAATGGGGTGGAAAGAAGGTAAAGGACTTGGTGCAGATGAACAAGGACGGTCGGAACCTGTAAGTACATTCACATGTGCACATCTTTATAATCGTTAATCTAGCATGTCCTAAGATGTAATGTAATGAGAGTAGTGTCTAGGAGACTGTATACGATGTCCACAAGTTTTTACTGACGTGAGGATCTCTCGAGAGGCTATTAGCTGGGGAGGAATATCGTATAAGTCTCCTAGACACTGCTCGAGTTACATTCTATTTTTATATCATGATCTCATTTTTAGAAAAGAAGTCAGAAACGATTTCTTTATTTACCTAGCTCGTACAACAATCCGCCATATTGACTGTCTGCTCCCAAGTCGCCCGACTGTCGCTAAAAAAAAAAGCGTTATATATTCCCACGTGGTATCTCAGCTACAATATACGATAGCATGTATCCACTGATTTGCAGTGTGTACAACCCCCGACCGTGGTATAAATGATTTATTACCATAAAAGTTAGTGGTGATATGGCTGTGTTTTGTATACATCGCTTTTTGGTTGTGGGTGCCCTCCTATGGCCATATACAAAGAAGAAGAAAATCTCAGTCGGGTCCCTCCTCCACCCCTTTCCACCCCCAACCCCCGCTCACCACAAGCAACATCTGTGGTCCTATTTTATTAAACTTGCTATGTAGTGGTGTGTTTTCCTTATCACCTTAGTCAATGACTGATTTTGGGCAGTTACTTATAATCTGACTACCTGACAAAAATAATCTGACTACCTGACTCAAAGCAAAGACATTGTAGATTAAAAGCAAAGACATTGTCGATACAGCTTTGACAATGACTGTCAGCTATTTCCTCCCGCCCCGCCCCACACACCCACACACCACAATTTTACCCAAATGTGTACTAGTGAGCCTCCGGTGTTATTATCAAAAAGTTGATCTGATATGTCCCAAGAACCTGAACAAAAAGACACAACTATGTCCTAATTCAGTAATTGCCTCTCTACTTAGGCCCGTATTGCATTGTTCAGGTTGAACACTATTTGGACTTGTATTGATATCCGGTTGATTATTGAAGAGGAAACATCATTAATTCCATTTTTGTGTTGTTTTATTTCCAATCCAATATTACGCATATTTAATGAGGTGCTGGTGTGCACTGTGGTGCTGGTGCTGGTGCCCCAGCGACTCCCCTTCACCGCCTGCAGGTCCTGTTAGTGCACCTCAATGCGTGGTGCCATACAGACCACTGCTAGAGACCACCGCATGATTAGTTTGTAAATAGATTTGCAGTAGAATAAGTCTAATGAAGCCCCAGATGTCAGACTTTGCAACTGACTTTTTCTACTTTTTTTTACGGCTGACTTCTTTTTTCGATAAACTTTCTTTCAGACGTTAGATGTTAGGGCCCCAGGGACGTTAGGGGCCAGGGATATTAGGGTCCAGGGATGTTAGGGACCCAGGGACGTTAGGGCCCGGAACATAAAGGCCAAGGGATGTTAGGGCCCCAGGGACGTAATACAATTTATTGTTCCATTTCTCCATCACTATGCAAATAGTCGAATCTCCCAAAAGTCAATCTATAGTTCACTTAAATCTCAACACTTCAAGTGCCAGACCCCTTTCAACATTTCATAGGATTAATAATCAGGACAATCTTTTCTAATTATGAATCATAACTCCCGATACGTCTCACCTTCTCATAGAAATAATATAATTCAATCTCATGAGTAATTAGTTCAAACTGTGCAACAGATAATATTCCTCTAAGGCAACTGATCCACTGCAGCTATTAGACTCATTACCGACCCGCTGGGGACGAGAGTCCCTGAAAAGTATGTTAGACTTACAACCGCTATCTTGTACTGTTCACACAGTGCTGAGGGGATTGGATGTGGCGGTGATTTCTGTCTGCTTATTCCCTCTAAGCTAAAATGATACTAGTTGCTATGACAACTGCCCTCCTGGTGAAGTAGCTAAAGTGATAGACCGTAGCTGATGGAGTAGATCTGTCCCGAGAGGCTCGAGAGATCCAGGTAAATCTGTTAAAGTGATGGCTGCCAACTTGTTTTTGCTTTGTCCAATAATCCACTGTGTGGTATTTCTAACATACACTGTCCATAAAAAGCTTAGCACTACGGCGGCACACCTTCAAAATAAGTGTAGTTGGCCTTTGCTTTGGGCCACCCTCATGTTGGGTAGTTAAATCGCGCAGTGCCATAGGCTTAGCAGGAGCCTTCAGTCACATTCCGACCCGTAGCTGCTATCACTTGCAAAATTAAGCCTAGCCTCCCCAACCTGCAGCCATGGTGTAGTGGTTAGCACGTTGGCTTACAGAGTGGAGGGTTGCATGCTCGTACATCGGCCGGGCCTCACAGTTTTTTTGTTTTTTTTCATACTCTTGTACCACGATCTGAGCTTCACATCCCCCTATGCATTACACCTCCCCCTGCCTACACCGCAGGCGGCTATGGCGGCGTTAGCATTACAGTGGCATGCTTTATGGGATGAAAAATTATAATAGACATTTATATCACATCTACAACAATCTATATATTATTAGGATAGCATTTAAAGTTGTACTCCTGTCTCCTCCGAAACCACTGGCCAGATCTTCTATCTGTTTCAGGTGCACCTTGCCAAAAATAGTGCGGAGCCATTCCGCTATGTTTCATTAACAAATTAGGGTTAGAAATGGGTTAACATGAGGGTGGCCCATCCACGGTCCCCAGCACTGCCTGAAAAAAACCACTATCAGTGCCCCTACATCAAAATTCTGGGTCACCCTAAGCATGTTTCTGGGTCACTCATAGTAAGAGAGAACTCTCCTGTAATGTTAGTGGTCTAACACTCTCAGTCTTTCTCAGTCCAGACCTCTTCTTTCTCTCTGTGTCTCTCTCTGTCTGTCTCTCCCCCTCTCTCTCTCACCCTTTCTTTCTTTGCCTCAGTCTTCAGCACAGTACAGTGTTTGAAATTAACTTTTTTTCTTCGCCCCTAAGTTTGCGGGAAATCAGAGATTTTCCCCGCCCACACAGAAATTTACCTGCCCACTAATTACCTGACAATGAAAGCAGGAGTGTGAATGGGAGAGGGATTGGGAGTGGGAAGGGGAGAGGGAGGGGGAAAGGGAGCAGGACAGAGACAAGGACAGGGACTGCCCACACAGAAATTTACCCGCCCACTAATTACCTCACAATGAAAGTGGGAGAGGGAATGGTAGCGGGAGAGAGATCGGAACTAGGACAGGGACAGGCAACACAACAACAGCACAACTGACCAAAAAAAGCATCTAATCAGGGTTCCATTTGTGGTATGAATGTTAATACAGATACTAGGTTATAGAGACAACTTGAAAGAGAAAGATGGTTGGAGAGGGAACAAGGAGAGATGAAGATGTTGGGCCCACTGTCCCACTAGCAAATCCCATGCATAGCACGGGTATTTGCTAGTAGTCAATTATCATTTGGGCGGGGAATTTAATATGAAAGGGTAAGGGTTGGGGAATTAATCTGGCCCGCCTATTATACTGTCAATAAGAGTTAGGAGTGGAGTCGAATCTGATACCTAGGTGCCACGCCAGATTTACTACACCTATCATGAGTAATGATGGGTTCCTTTGGGTGTTTAGATGGCCGCTTTTGATCTGATAGATATAACACCTCTATTAACACCCTCATGGGCTGCCTTCGATAGAAACCTAGTCAATGACCTAAATGCCGCTTACATCTTGCTTGGCATCTCCTGCCAGGAACCTTAAAGCTGAAACTTCATAGGATGTCATGTATACATTTTCTAGGCGGGAAAATCGTATCCAACAATCTCACATATGTATTTTATGTAATACTCATCTATTAAATCCGTAGGGAGCTATTTTACTTGGAATTAATTGTAGCAGACAACTTGTATGGATGCCGCCATTACTGTAAGTCATGTGACCTCTGATGACGTATGATGCCCACAACTCAAAACGAGGCCCAGCCCTTGCCCCTGCTATGCCTTAGTGGACATACCATTTTTCATTTGATTTGAGCCACTGTTTTGTGTAAACAAATGATGAGCATTGTACAACGGGTTGCCTTTGAGTCTGAATATGCAATAAATAAATAGAGGGGAAGGTGCTAAGGCTATGTGGGGTAAGGGTGAGACAGGGGAGATCAGTGAATGTGTCAAAACATTGCCGCCGCCGACGCCATTTATGGCGTTCACTTTTGGTGTAACATGGGGAGATTTGCAAACTAAAATCAGAGGTCTCTTGGGTGAATAAGGTGTATTTATTATTTGTTTATAATAGTATGAATATCCAAATCTTCTCATTGATGATACAACACATAATTATGTATATATACAATGCTTCAGAATAAGCAGCTGTGAGTTGAATGTTTGTTTACATATAGTCCCGAGTAGGTGGACTAATCAGAGGGTATGGGTCAGTGACGTCATAAATTAATGTAAATTACCACCAGTGGCGCTGTTGTTCACCAATATGTCTGCCTCCTTGTAAGAGGGAAGGTGACTTCTTTTCTTATGGTTTTGTTGGTAAATAATGATACGATTACTATAATATGCTACACAATTACTCCTAAGACTATAATGTTTCTGTTATTTGAAAAAAAAAAAATTGGATTCCTATATTGTGTTTCGGCTTTAAAGCAGAAGGCTAAATTTCATACTTATTAAAGCAAAGTTTTTCATCTACAAAAAGAGGCTGTTCTACAATAACGAAATATGCTTCTTCGAATTCCTAAGGGAAGTGAAATCCGCCCTAAGAGCGCTTAAAGACAGCGGCATATACGGTCAATCTCACACAAACGAGTTTAGATTATGGAGGGAATTTTATTCAAACTTGTAGCGCTTCTATATCCTGCGTTATTTGTTTCCAAACAGCTCTCGCTGACTGATATAGATTGACATTGATTGTATTTCTTAAGGTGCCATAAAGAAAAGGCCAAGACCTGGTATCATCCTTTTCCCGGAGCGTTGTAAACTGATAGTGTAAACCGCTTCCGCCCTGAAAACTTGTCTACTGAATAAATACCCGATGTTGGGGGGGGGGGGGGGGGGAACACCCTCATGGGCTTAGTCAAGCCATGTGCCTCTTGCTGTGATCAGCTTTACCTCCTAAGCCCCTCCCCTGACCATGCCTAGCTTCCTCAACATCTGGCTATACATACAATGGTGGTTGATAAGATGTATAAGTTCCAAGAAAACAGGTTTTCATTATGTTTAAGACAATAACTGCAGGATTATTGAATTTATTTTGAAACAAGTCTTTCTTTATTTGACCCATATATATACTTAATTGACCTCTCGCCGACCTACTCACTCAGGGTGCAGACATACTAATTTACATGTTCTGCAACCAATTAGGAGGCAGGACGGGGTAAACAGATAAGATGCACGTGCATACCTAAAGGCATGCAGTGTGATGGTTGGACATAGTTAGACAAACAAGACATTGGTAGCCTATGTCCCCAGTGCTAGTACATGTAGTTTTTCTATGTTTAAGCTAATATTCCACTCTTTCTTTGAAATTTATTTTATCTTCCCACCACAATATAGTTCTATGCGACATGAACTGTACTTAGTTGTATTTAAACCTGACCATTTATTAATATGTAATGCGTTTTCACTCCATTTAAATAACTGTCCTATAGGTGCAAGCCATTATGTTCCAGTTCTTTGAACAGATTTTTTAAAAATGTACCATGATTTAAAGAGAAATCGGAAATAAGTAAATAGAGGACAGTTCAGATTTCAGGTATAATTTTTTACTGGTATATGGGCTGATTAATGTAATATAAATTATTTTGGACATAAAAGATGCCATTGATTACAAGGCTTAGGACTTAACTGTTAAAGGATGTGTTATATTCAATATTTAATGCAATACTAACAGCTAAGTACTATGCATTTTATAACGTCATGATTTTTAATCATGTTTGACCATTTTCTGAAGCTGTTCTAACTATTCAATTTTTACTAAAGTTAATGTTTTTCTTAAATATATGTGCTTTTTTTACCAAATGCCATTAATTATTCCCATAACTATGGTAGAATTCATCCACGGATATTCGTCTTGACTTCTAAATAGAACTGTCAGGAAATGCTGATGAATAAGAATGAATAGAATTTAAATCGATATGGGTTGTATGTATCAATAGTCGGAAATATATCCAATGTGCTCAATACTGTATGGAAATATGTAGGCCTACAGTACTAGTATATAGGAGCAAAATACAGCAGATCACACAGAAAAAGGAAAAGCATGCATGAGAATATATTTAATATGTACAATTATGATTTTTAAGAAAGAATGGAGCGATAAGATATAGTCTGCCATGCAAAAGCTATGGCATCAGACTGGTTACTGTGTGCGTCCAGCTGTTTGTTTGTCCAACCTGTTTACTAATTAGGTATGCATGCGAGGGGGAGGAGCATGGAGGCGCTGGGCGAGAGGTCAATTGTCCCATATAAACTTAATTGTATGATACTCTCTTCCCACCCCCCTCTCTCCCTCTCCATTAGGGACGTTTGGGCCTGGTGACGTTAGGGCCCTGGGACCTTACCTTAGGAATGCTTGGGCCCAGGGACTTTAGGGCCTGAGGATGTTTGGGCCTACGGAAATTTGGGACCTTTATGCCCTGGAACATTAGGGACGTTAGGGCCCTGGGACCTTACCTTAGGGGTGTCTCGGCCCAGGGACTTTAGGGCCTGAGGATGTTTGGGCCTGGGGACATTAGGGACCTTTATGCCCTGGAACATTAGAGATGTTTGAGCCCGGGGACATTAGGGCCCTGGGACTTTAACTTAGGGATGTTTGAGCCCAGGGACGTTAGGGCCCGGGGACTGAGGATGTTTGGGCCCACAGACATTTGGGACCTTTATGCCCTGGAACATCAGGGATGTTTGGGCATGGTGACATTAGAGCCCTGAGACCTTACCTTAGGGACGTTTGGGCCCAGGGACTTTAGGGCCTGGGGATGTTTGGGCCAAGGGACATTTGGGATGTTTGGGCCTGGTGACGTTAGGGCCCTGGAACCTTACCTTGTCGACGTTAGGGCCTGAGGATGTTTGGGCCCCTGGAAATTAGGGCCCGCAGACATTTAGGACCTTTATGCCCTGGGACATTAGGGCCCTGGGATCTTACCTTAGGGACTTTTGGACCCAGGTACCAAAGGGCCCGGCGATGTCAGGGCCCAGGGACATTAGGTAAGTTTTTGCCCCGGGGACATTAGGGACTGGGGACATTTAGGGCCCAGTTTGGGGATGGGGACATTTGGGACCTTTTAGGGAACATTAGTTTGAGCCCTGGGTCATTAGGGAGTTTTGGACCCTGGGACATTAGGGCCCAGGGACATTAGGTACCCTAAGACCTTACCTTAGGGACTTTTGGACGCAGGGACGTTAGGGCCCAGAGACATTAGGTATGTTTTTGCCCGGGGACATTAGGGCCCTGGGACATTAGGGACTGGGGACGTTTGGGCCCAGGGATGATAGGGCCCAGGGATGTTAGGTATGTTTTTGCCTGGAGACATTAGGGCCCAGAGATGTTTGGACCAGGGGACATTAGGGACCTTTATGCCCTGGAACATTAGGGATGTTTGGGCCTGCTGATGTTAGGGCCCTGGGACCTTATCTTAGGGATGTTTGGGACCTTTATGTCCTGGAACATTAGGGACGTTTGGGCCCTGGGACATTAGGGCCCTGGGACCTTACCTTGAAGGTAAGGTACGTACTAAACCTTTAAAGTTCAACTGTTTATGTGATTGACCATTCTGACTTTTTGATTGACCATTCTGACTTTTCAATTGACCATTCTGACTTTTCGATCAACCATTCTGACTTTTCGATCAACTTTTTTGACTTTTCGATTAACTTTTCTGACCTAATGATTGACTTTTCTGACTTACGATTTCGACTTTCCGATTGACTTTTTTTACTTTTGATTGACTATTTTGACTTTTGATTGACTATTTGACTTCCGATTGACTTTTCTGACTTATGATTGACTTTATGGTTGACTATTTTGACCGTTACGATTGACTTTTCTGACTCAACAATTGATTTTTTTATTGACTATTTCGACTTTCCGATTGACTTTTCTGACTGACTTTTTGATTGACTATTTTGACTTTTGGGGGAAAAAATGTTGTCCCAGTCCTCCTCTCCCTCTCTGATTTCTACTCATTCAGTCCTCGTCCTCCGCCTCCCCCTCCCCTCCTCCTTCATCCAAAGGTGAAGGGGCCCACCTGTGGTGAAGGGGAGGATATGTTTACACATGAGTTGCACTAATATGTCATGCGTTTAAGTGATACATACCTTCAAGCCAAATTTTCCGCCCAACTTCCCAAACACTATTTTTTTTTGCAAATAGCAAAAAACATTATAGTCTTCAGAGTATTTGTGCAGCATTATAATGATCAACATCTTTATTTACCACCAGAAACATAAGAAAAGACAGTCTGCTTCTGTCTTATAAGGAGGCAGACATGTTGGTAAGGAACAGCGCCACTGGTGGCAATATCCATTTATTGATGACGTCACTAGCCCCATAGCTTACACTATACTCAGTAGGCCTACATATGTAAACAAAGAATGAACTGACAACAGTTTAGTTTGAAGCATTGACATATACATAATTATATGATGTATATACAGTGAGAACGTTTGGATATTCATATTAGTATATATACAAATTATAGATATCCTTAATTCACCCAAGAGCCCCCTAATTTGTGCGTAATAACGCGTAATAATGGCGGCGACGGCAGCAATGTTTTGACGCTCCCTTTCACTCCCCTCCCCTGCTTCATCCTAACCCCCAGTAGCTTTAACACCTTCCCCAACATTTGTTTATGGCATATTCAGGCTCAAAGGCAACCTGTTGTACAATGCTCATCATTTGTTTATTAAAAAAACTGGCTTAAATCAATTGAAAAAAATAGATGTTCACTCAGGCATGGCAGGTGCAATACAGGGGCAAAAGCCTGTGCCCCGTTGTGAGTTGCAAGCAGCGGAACCTTACGGTAACGCGCCGGCTGGCTGAAAGTGGCTTCAGTGACTTCGCATCTCTGATTGGCTGTTGGAGCTGGAGCCGGCTTAGGTGTCAAGATCAAAGAAAATATTAACGAACTTAAATCCATACTATAAATAACCCTAAACCTAACCCTAAATTGGTTGTCCTAAGTCAGTAAAGGCAGTAGTGGACTGTCCCTGGTAAAAACTGACTAATAAAAGTAATTAATTGACTAGTAATAGCAAGAATCAATCCGCTAAGCCCCGCCCACTTCAGTCTGGCTTCATTTGTCAGCCGGCGCGTTATCGTAAGGTTCCGACAAAAGCTTGTGAGTTGTGGTTCATATACGTCATCAGAGGTCACATAACTTACAACAATGGCAGCTTCCATACAAGTTGTCTGCTATACATAGATTTCACTGACGTCACGGCCCTGGCCATGTTTGGGGTCCAGTTAGACGCCTATCTATGCTGCGATACTTGAAAATGCCGTTTTCTGTTTTTTTTTAACTTTTACCAATTTTTATCTGCCTCAATAATATCTTCATGATAGGTTAGATAACCTGTCTTTAGTGTAGTTTTAGCCCAGTATCCTGTCTTGTGAGGTTTATCAACTTTGTTTTGATACCCTCGCCATAGACGGCAAGCGTAGCGATGACCCTGAAAATGGCGGTCACTGTGAAACCGCAGCCTACTGGGTGACGTCATGTGAAATCTATGTATAATTAATTCCATGTAAAATACCTTCCCACATCTTTAATAGGTGAGAATTACATGAAATACATAGGTGAGGTTGTTGGATACGATTTCCCAGCCCAGAAAATGTATACATGATTTCCTATGAAGTTTACGCAAAAGGGCCAAAAATTGACGCAAAAGGGCCTGCTAGACATAATTCCTTTAAAACATAATGATATTTATTAGAACATTGCCATTCTCTACATTATTTCACAACTACTTCACCCTTCCTTTTACGCGGACCAACTGGCGTGACCCGCTGGCAATAAAGACTTTTATCTCATGACCTTTGATAACTTATATGCAGAAACTATTGTCCCGCACATAAATCCCATATTTGTATTCCTTGTAGAGGGGTGGGGAATTAGAGGTAGGGCGTTCCTATTAGGCCAAAAGACTGATTGCAAGCAGAACGAGTGGGACCCAAAGACTACAAGTTACCTTGCAAGGCCGGGAGGCACTAAGCCCGGCTGGGGTTTATGTATCTGGTAGTGGATGTTGGCGGTAGTAATTGACACTGTAGTTACGGGACATATGTCCCTGTTGGATCCCGGCGCCGCGAAATGCTAGCAAATAAGCAGGCTAACGAAGAACAGCAGAAGTGCACCAAGAGACCTCACATCCGGGTATTATGTTCTGGTTAGGCACCAGTCAACATCGTTTTTGTGAGATGGGTTCCCACCGCTCCAACCCTGAAAGATTCACTAGTATGAACGCCTCCATTGCCCATTAAGTAGACTTATTAGGGGTCAAACCAAATCCACTTGTCGGGGAGAAAGATTCAACCAGCGCGAGTTCACATAATTGAATAGTTTCCTGATTTATAATAATTGATCGCTTGACCGAGATGTGTCTCTCGCAGGACTCTGATTAGCGTCTCTTTCTTCTTTTTTTTACTTGCAAGCTAAATGTACGATCGAAAACTGGACTCAGCTATGCCCATTATAGCATTACAAGGATGTTGCCATTATGATGATATACCTAAACAAGCTCCCATCTATTGGAAACGAAGGGAGCGAGCACGGGAATCGTAAAAACAACTAAAGAACACATGTTTTACTACCATGATTAAGTTAAGATTTTTTTAGTGGTTGATCAATCGGCATGCATCCCATATGACAAGCATATTATTGCAAAATGCACTCAACGCGCCAGACATGATTCGGTTGAACCTGGGGTCGGATGGATCCAGGTACAGGAGTGCAATTTGTTTTCATAGAAAGAATTTGTCAGCTTGCCAAAATCTGATGCAACAGCTGTCGTCTGGAGAAGTGGGGGCGACTGAAGTCTGTATTCTGCTCCGCCCCTCCCCTATCCTTGCTATATAATCGTCTTAAGGGTTATGCGTCGCTTAATTCTCAACAGGAGTAAACGCAAGAATTTATATTTATGACATCAGTAAAAAATAGTGTGAATATATACCCCTCTCCACACCCACCCACCCTCCTCCACGCCATGTGCCCTTCCCCAAATCGGGCACAATTGGATATCTTAACATGCGTGTATCGTAATGTCATATGAATATTAGTCCATGTGTTAATGTTTCTAAATTCTGTCTAAGTATTTGTATTTAAATAATTGTATTTAGCCAAATAGAAAAAATAACACGAATAAAGTCTTACAAATCATCAATAGAAAGTTGAAATAAGGTCTGTCGTTGATTACAACAAAGCTCTAGTATTTATTAAATCACAAGTAATTGGAATTAAACGTCAAGAGGATAGTTTTTAAAAACAAGTACAGGATGCAGAGCATCACCAGACTGCATTACACAGTTTTTAGGCGCTTACACATCATTATCATGATAGTCCAAAAACCAAAAAATGGTAGGTTAGCTATTTTGACAGACATTCAATTAGGGTCAATTAAGTCACTCTACACTCTAAAATTATATTTAGAAAATACACCTTTGATTATCCCGTAATCTTATATCGAAAGGAAATCACATTTTGTCCCTTGCGGATTGTTTTTTAACAGAAATAATGGGTATTTCTGTTAAAAATCAATCCGCAATCCCATACAAAAACTTTAATCCATAAATCTATCTCGTAGGCCTACTTCCGAAATCCTGTTGGCCTGTTGGATTACATTTTTGCCAGGAAATTCCAGACAAAAGCCCTTCACGGAAAGCCATGGTGAAGCTTTAAAATGTATCAATGGATTTGTCTGCGGACATCCGCGTTTCACGCAAGTTTTTCCATTTTTCCCTGAAGAAAATGGATGACAGATTTCGATGGATGTCAAATGGTCTTTGATTCCTGTTATTCACTACTTGCTGATTTGCAGGATTGCTATCTTTTGTGTCTCGATTTCAGGAAGTGCCGGGTAGTTGAGGAATAGTGCAAAATAATCAGTTGGGACCTTGATCCAGGTCCGGGGTTTGGCATGCAGGGAGTGTGGCAACTTTCGCTGGAACAATTGTTGATTTAGCTTGATTTGACATTCTTATGGCTGTCTGTTTGTTCCTGCCTTCAAGCTTGTAATGACATTGTTTGTCGACTTTCTCTAGCTTTGAAGTGGCGCTAATCATATATTATTGGTCTCAAGGAACTGGAATTTGGGCGAGAATCCTTTGGAAGTACAGGGAGGAACAAACTGTGAACCTATAAATTGTTATTAGCGCAGTACAGCCGTGACGGAAGTAACGTGATGTAAAGTGATTGCCATGCGAGACCCAGCGAGAAGTGCAAGAGCTCTCTAAACTTCCCTAAACATGTTGAACACACATTAACTTTGCACTGTCTGAACTCGCCAACTAACACAACTTAAACATCTTCTTTCTACTTTTATCTCATTTTCCCCCCTCAGGGCGAAAAGAAGCATATATCTGGTAAGTGAGTGAATCGCTTGCTGAGCTACTTGATGTATGGGCATGGTAATATGGACGGAAAACCAGGTTAATGTTCGCTAGGACGTGACAGACAGCAACAAATATTGATTTAGGGACCAAAACTTAAAACAAGCCAGTCCAATTCACATGTCTTTTCATTTATGCACATTATTTATCGCCATTTTTCGGCTCCGGTTCAGTATTGAGACCCGGGCAACTAATGTGTAAATCGGGCGCTCAAACGGCGAATCTTGTTAATTTTTCCCGCGTTTCTGTCATGTTAAAGTAGCGTGATGACCCTAGCATTCCCCCACCCCCAACATGGTGGGCCTTCCTTTGTTACCGTGCTCCGCCCATCTATCCAGCTTCCTTATTGGTTGCCGCTACAGGTGCTGCCTACAATCAGAGAGATCGTATACCTTCGCCCTTTGGTCTTGCCTCACATATCCGGGTAGTCTGCAAGGTCACTCGGTGCATTCCGTCGCGCTATGTCGGACGTGCTGACGCGCGATCCCGCGTGCGGTGCTGGTTCCCAAACTATGCCCAATAAAACTAAATAAACGCTAATCATGCCATTCTTTCTTACACTGTTTACAGCCAGAGGTTCTTCGGATAATCAGGGTTAGGTCAACCACAAGTGTGACCGACCTACCATTCCCCGCTGCAACTATTTAATTATGTCGTTCATTGACTGTTAGGCTGTGAAAATACTAATGGGACGATCACCCATAATTGCCCATACTGACATAGTTAGCATTGATTTTCAGATACTTGTGAATATTCAGTCTAGGCTCAGACTGAGTTGAGAGAGTCCCTCGGGCCTCCAAACTGAGGTGGCCTACTCCATTCATTACCATAGCGCAGTAGGCGTCCAATCACTGACATGCCATTCTTATCTGATCTGAGAGGCTGTGGGCCTAGTCTAGGCCTATATTTGTAAGTTTTGTCTCAATTGATCGTGTGAGCGAGGGTCTCGTTTATTGGGAGGCTTTTTTTTACAGTGGTCCTGAAAATGCATGTCCCTTCAGTACTATCTTAAAGTAAAACAGTCTGTTTTACTTTAAAGGTACGGTAGGCCTACTATACGCCCTCGAAAATTAGTTGATTTTTCAACTTAAATTCACAAATATATGCTGCATAATTATCTCACTTTACCTCCTTATTTCATGCCAGCCGTCTGTTGGTTATATTTTTTTATTGAGCTATATTAATAATCTATTTGCCCACCATGATTTCCTCCGGTCATATATATTTTATATACACAAATTGAATTTTAGCTTCCTCCGTGTTACACCAACGAGCTTAAGTTTAATTCGATCTCGTTGGTTACACACAGAGAACCAATCTTTACAATTTTAGAATCAATCTAAGCAACGAGATTATATTAAATCTCGTTGATCTAAGAAAGGAATCAGGACCCTAACATTTTCCATGGTTAGGCCTTTTATTCTAAACAAAATAGCAACTTAACGCTGATCACATCACATCCAAGCTTGTGACTTTTACCTAACTCTTCCCCTTTACTTTAGTACGGATGGATAATCAAATCGCGCCCCCACCCCCAAGATTTAACCATGTCGAAATTGAACTGGTGCATGGAAATTCATAAATCATAAGTTGTGTGAGGTTTTCGGGGAAATGTCAATATTGATAAGATGGAAATAATCATTTTCTTATGAAATGTGGTGACCAACGATACTCCTTGGTAAGATGGCTATTGATAAGCTGCATCTCTGGTCTTGTATTGGGAAACGGTCCTGCTCCTACTGGTATTCCGTCCCCCCGTTTTTCCTAGAATCAAGACTTGCCAGTTGGCCTGGCGGCAGAAAGCAAAGACCTTAAGTCCACAAATGCGGTCAATGAGGAACTTGCAACTGGACCAACAATTCTTGGAAATGGATCGGACTAACTTCCAGGAGAATGCTTCCCATTTGACCTAACGTAGCCCCTGATCTTTTATTGTATACTCTGTTCAGGCATTCGGTAAAATGCCGTGGACAAGCCTGCAGGGTCGCTACGAATGTTTCATCAGTGCGGAGATGGCCCACCATAAATGTTATCCATGGCCGAAAAATATGAACCCAATTTCCAACATCGGGGTTTGTGTTCAGTTCTCTGGGGTTACTCAGACCATAAACTTTACCTCCTACTCAAACGCGTAAAAAGCAAGTGTCCCAAGGGTAACTTACATTTATAATGTCACAATAAATAATAAGCAAGCTTTGATACGACGTGAACATAACATGTATTTGAGTGCAAAGAGTTAAAGCCATTGGTAACTTGAATAGCTAGTTTTGTTCCATTAACCTCTTTCGTTTTTAAGTGTCATATTATTGCAGTAATTGTTGTCAATAAAAAACACACCTATCCCCACAAAGTTGGGGTCAACCTTGTTGTGGATATTTTGCAGAACTCACAACTGACGCCATCCTTTAATGGTTGCGCATGCTAATCATTTTTATGTTAATTTCTGGAAGTCATGAACCATTGTCCGCAGGATTTTAGCTCTTGAAGCTAAGAGAAAAATCACTTTTTAAAAATCCTGATGAAGTGACCTTTTTTATTTCAAATTTTAACCAATTTACTCATCAAAATTACCCGTTGTTCCTTGTTTATTTTGAGGAATGTTGGTGCTATTACATCGCGCAGCATCTCTTAGAGTGAATGTGCATTGGCTATTTAGGAAATGAAAATATTAGGACTGGTACCGGCCTTCCTAGTCCTAGCACTTTTTTAAAAGCGGGCTTGTCCGCTTTATTCTACTGGCTTGGTCCCGTAGCTGTTTTGGGGACCATAACCGCCACTCACGATTGCCATAAGATCCTACGGAGAATCCGGGAACGCAGCAATTCCAGCATACAGCTGGTGTTGATATAGTCGTCCGCCGATTTCAGTTACGGTGCAATCCTAAATGTACTACTCACAGATTCCCCATGTTAAATCGCCTATGTAAGCCTATCGTAGGCTTAGTTTTGATCTCGGTAGGCATAGGTAGTGTTTGGTGCTGCATTTTGCAGCTGAAGTGGTGTTTTTGCATTCAATTGCATGATAGGACCCCTACTTCGTCGTCAAACGGTCTCCTTCTCCTCCTATAATCCTTCTATAGTCCTTCTATAGACTAGGTACTAAAAGGTCAAGGTTGCCAAGTGGTCTCTTCCTCCTTCTCCTCCTCCTCCTCTTTGCATGATTGGATGCCTACTGCGTTGCTATAATCAAATTGCCTTGGAAAATGGTTCTTTAAAATGGTTTTCCTGACCCTGGACTCTCTCTTTCTCTCTCTCTCTCTCTCTCTCTCTCTCTCTCTCGCTCCCAATGATAGGACGCCTACTGCGAACACACCTCTCTCTCCTCTGCCTATGTCATTTGCCTAAAGAAATTTTTCCCCGTCCTCTCTCACGGTTCGAACACCCAACCCTTTGGTTAGCAGACTGGCACCTTACCCCTCTCAGCCATCTGTCTCAGTTGATCTGGGCACACACAAACTCGGTCCAGACTGCACGTTCACACACCATTTATCGCTCGGGCCTAGTGAAAATAAACCTCTCCAAATTCACAGAAGTGTTCATTTATAAACAGAATCGTTGATTTGGGATCTTTGATAAGAGTCATATTAAGCTTCCTATCTCTTTAGTTACTTTATATGATTCATTAAATAAGTTTTAAAGGTGTTTTCTTTGGCCCAGCCGAGTGGGCGATAATGGGGGTTTCACCAAATTTAGAACGTGCAGGCTAGCAGGTAGACTCTAGTAGGCCTACAACTATGGCTCAGTGGTCTGCGGACTAACTGCCAGGGAGGACTGAAGCATGTATGCATGTTTGCATGTGTACTTGTACACTTTATTCCATGATTTGGCCGTGAGCGTACAATATAATCGATATACTTGCCGCTCACAAGGTGTACAATATAAACTCCCTGTATTGTACAGTGACGTCACAACCGTTTGAGACTATCGGAGAGCCATGCCGACAGCACAATTTGATGAAATAAATCAAATTAAGTTGTAATAAGTTAAGAATCATGGAATAAAAGCAAGAATAGCACAGTATCGCGTCTTCGGCGGCCTGTATTCTCCTCGTATGGCCGAAAAACAACTCGCCCTATGGCCTCGTAGTTTTCGGCCATACTCGGAGAATACAGCCCCCCTCATACTCGATACTATGCTGTTCTTGCTTTAGTACTGTACAACTACTTTCATGATCCAAGTTAGTGTCCCAAACCACCGCTGGGGCGGGGGGGGCATGCTATGTTTATGTTATGCAACTGTCAAAACCCCCACCCCTCCACATTACCTTTTCTCAAACTCTACGTTTCTGGTGTCAACCATGGCACTGGCTTCAACAGAAAATGAATATCCTATAGGCTATGCTAGCGGTCATTACTGTCCATAATATATTGCTAATTAGCATGCAGACCTGCCAAGTTAGATTAGAGGTAACTTACAGCTTTTATGTCCAATGCGCTTCATTAAGAAGTTGCATTTCCACTGGTTTCCATGCCCCAGAAATTCCATTGAGTGATAGTAGCCCATTCATACAAGTATCCATTTGGCACAAACACAAAATTTTGATCAGCTAGTCTGATCCACTATTTCCAAGTTCCACTCCAGGTTAACATGGAATTCCGTTTGGCACACACACACAAATTTGAAAAATTTTCAAAAATATCTCAAAATAGGATCGATTCTCTGAGCAAATTCCTGTGAATGATCCTGTAAAGCACAACTTGAATAAATTTAGTGCCCAAGATCACCAGAGAAGGTCGTTGGAAATCTTCCAGCTAATCACCAGGTGTAGAGGCTAAGGTATTGAAGACCCAGATCTATGGGGAAAACGGCCGTACCTCATGCTAGAACAATGCTCTGCTCCCAACTGATGTCCAGAAAAATTTGCTGCCTTTTATGCTCAGTAGTGGGAAAGTAGATCGCTGTATATCGGGGGAACCGAAGATGAAATGGATGATGAAATAGAGAAGCTCTTTAAATAAAGTTGATGTTTTTTATTTAACTCAAGGCTTTCGGGCTTGCTTGCCCTTCATCAGGAGTAGTGTGGAGGGACATACAAAATTCAAGTGCTGAGGTACATATAAGTGTAGTGGTGGGATATTTAGGTTCTGTCCGCAGTGAATACAATCGTGTGGTGGTTAGGTGCTAATCGCACCAAAACATTTTTTTTACATAACAATATGGCTAGATATTTATAATTATTATTTTTGTTAAGGAATTATGAGGTTTTTTTGTATTATTAATCAATTAATAGTTGTAAAATCGACAAAGTTTGGTTGAATATAATTATTCAGGATCGTAAAGGACACCGTTCTTGGTGAGAATGGTTTTGAATTGTTCTGCTAATGGTGGTTGTATGCTATCTATTGCTTTCATTATGAAATAAAGAGTTTTAGCATTGTTCACGGCTGGTGCTGTGGGAACAGTGTTAGTGGCGGCATCACACTTGGGTGTACCATCGTCCATATCTAATAAATCTTGTAGGCGGGTGTCTAGGTTTGTCAGACTAGAACTAGAACAGGAGAAATTTAGTGCACTATTGCTAGAGTCAGTTTCATTGCTGATAATCTCGTCTAAACATGGGGTGCTGGACCTAGTTGGAATGAATGCTGAACTTGGTTCTGGTACATGAGATGGACCTGGGGAAGGCTTGGCTTGGCTGCTGCTTGTAGATGGAGAGGGAGCACACAATGTATTGGAGAAGGTAGTGCGAGGTTTGTCGGTAATGTCAATAATCTGCATCTTGGCTGGGGGTACACTAGTGGTACGATCTAACTGGCTGGTGTTCATTGGTGTGGAGGCTTGTATGGGTCTCTTGATCGCAGTATTAATGCGAACTAGGTGCGGTGACCCTGCTCTCGGTGGGCGTGACGGTGGAGTAGGTGGAGTGTATTGTACTCGAGGAGCTCTGATAGTAGGATCGGTGATGAAGGGTGTAACAGGGGCTACATTGGCGACAGGCTGTGAGTTTTGGATTGCACGGCGTTGTTCTGGGCAAATTATAGGGAAGCTTGGTGGATGTACAATTCCCTTACTATTTTTCTTTACCAGTGGCTTCGGTGGGACTTGCCCTGCAAAGTAGGCAGAGTTGTTACCTTGAATGAATCTGAACAGGGCAGGTGGTGCTTTGGTCGTAAATGATTTTATGATCGGTAGGGTAATAGGAATTGGCGAAGCCTTTTTCTTGCCTTCTGATGCTAGGATAGGTTTAGTTAGTGGAATGTCACCATTGTGCATCCTTTCACAGTGTAAGGTAAACTCTTGTTTACGCGTAAACCCCCCCCCCCCCCCCCCCACAATTTTACATCCAGCTTCCACAGATGTGACACTGGTCTTGGTGGTCATGCTGGTCCACTTTTGAGGGATTCATTGTCCGGAGCTTGTAGTAGTTTCTTTGATAAGAGACGGCGTAGTAGGGCGTGTTTACCTGCTACACGCGGCTTTGTTTTGATGCGATCGTTGTGGATTTGTTCCAAATATGGATCAGCCAATCAGCGTTAAGTGGGGTGCTCGGTTGCCATGGCGCGTCAGTAATTTATGCAGGGAGCGGTTTGTGCTTGTTAGTCCTCCGCTGTGCTTCCCGCCTTGGCTCGCTCAGTACTGGAGATTGAGCCCTGCCGGGTGGTGGGTGTCTAGGATTAATATCCAAGCTTCTTCAAGCCGTTTGTGGTCGTTTGTATTTTTTGGGGTGGAATCTAGTATGGTTACTAGTAGGTCCTTTGCTTGAAGATTGTGATCTATTTAGTGTTTTGCTATGGGTTTTTCCTGTCTTCTGTTTCTGATATCTCCCATGTGCTCGGAGATGCGTTGTCTGATCGATCTCCCTGTTTCCCCTATGTATTGTTTTCTACATGTGGTGAATGGACAGGTGATGCAGTATATTGCGTTGATGGTGTCACAAGTGCCTTTTATGCTGCAGTAGACACTCACAGTCCTATTTTAAGGCTATTTAGCATGATTTAGAACAAAAAATAATGTTTATTTCAAGAAAAATCGGTAAAAATTTAGATCGGCGTAGTGGAATTCTTTCTATGGTATCCTCCCTTGAGACATTCTTTGACACGTGGGGTGGCAGTCGTTTTCTCGATGTTTCAACAAATATATGATCAATTCGGTCGAACACAATTGTCTCATGTACTGACACCAGAAGGCGTGGGGGGTCGGAAATTGACGGCAGGGTCGACATAACAAAGCCATAGCATATGCATACTGAGTATGTATACTATCGGTAAACATTATAGATTAATGACATCTTCTTTAAAGCAGCTTTATCGTCGAGAAAAACATTCACATTAAGTTACTAGGTAGACAAAATCATTCCCAAGATGGAATTTTCATAAATCAAGCCCGTCGAAGAATCGCTCTCATAGAGATTGGCCTGGCCGCTCTGTTATTGTGTCGACGAAAATGGCAAAAGTACAGAAGAAAACCGTTGATACGCCTTATACTAGGAGGCGCCCTCGGCATTTTAGTACGACCAAATTAAATATGTCAGACCCATCTTTGCTTTAAAATAGACATTATTGTCGATTCAAATATTCCAAATTTGACATTTTAGCGCACATTCCTGGTTCGGATTTCGCTATTCTATATTAAAGGATGCGGTGAGATTTCCAAATGGCCGACCACTTTCAGTTCAGCGAACAAAGGATTCAGGCACTGAATAATGACAAAATTAAAATAGAACTTGGTCGTTTCACAGTGGATATTCCGTCTACATGTTGAAACCTATCATATTGAATGTTTTTGGAAACTTTTTGGTCATTATTAAAAAAAATATCGGTGCCGGCTATGACATGGATCACACCCATAGGGTTACTATTGGGACGTGTGGAAATAAATCATTTTACAATTTTTTTATTTTAAATGAATGGCAGACATTCACTGCTGTTCCAGTTGGTGATATTCTACCCTTGGTTTGACTGAAACAGGTGTATTCTTTGAGTATTTTGATGTTTTAATGTCATACATGCCATACATGTCAGGCCCATAGGAGGCCATATTGAAGCCGAATTCGGCGATGTTCACTGAGCGGATAATTATTTGTTCCAAACGGTGGAAGTATTGTGAATAATATCGCCAAAGGTATTACATATGATGTATTCTGTCTTGATTTAAATGTTAGTTGTGTTGAATGATCCTGACATTGTATATTTCCAACGATGTTCGGTGTTTAAATGTCTGCCCATAGGCTTCAGTGCTGCAACGAATGCCTTGTCAATGGCGATTTTTAAATCGACATTTCATTGTTTTAAATCTAGTTGTAAAACGGGTCTGACCATCTGCCGTTAAAGTCTTGGCAGTAAAATATCATTATGTTCGTTGGAATTTGAGTGATAAAATCGGTTCTAAATTTAATTTTATTATCCGAATCGGACATAGGAGATTTAGGATTT
Source organism: Sthenelais limicola (assembly GCA_942159475.1). Lineage (NCBI taxonomy): Eukaryota > Metazoa > Annelida > Polychaeta > Phyllodocida > Sigalionidae > Sthenelais > Sthenelais limicola. Next base: position 104,073,965 of record OW804096.1, on the reverse strand, counting down.
ATCTGGAGTTTCTGCGAAAGATTTTTAGGTCTGTACAAGCAAAATATCTTTCAAAGTGGCTTTCTTATGATGTACCAAGTTCGTAATTAAATGGTATATTGCATGAATTTCATTTTAGTTAAATTTCTTAAGAGATTTTGATGATTTTATGATAGCATTTCGATCGAAATTCTCTATGGAGATTTAACACTGAGAAAATTATTCACGGATTCCAGACAGGCATTTTCTAAATTATTATTTAGGTATCATAATAATGATATCGTGATTCGGTCACCAGTTCAAACATTATGATAATGTCTTGGGATTATATGGTACAACTGTCAGGAAAAATAAAAGATTTTCTCTATGAGAAATTTAGTTCACAATGATATATATTTTTATTATTTAATGATGAAATGGGGATATTTTATGAGTTGTCATAATGGTTTATGGTACTTTTTCTCTCCATCCCCCCCCCCCTTTATATTATAATTTATCGAGTTATACACTTGTACTTATACCTGTACTGTATTTATAGTTATAGTTAAACAATATAAATGATTTATACTTATATTTAAAAGAATATATAATTTGAATAATTGAAAGTCCGCTTCATACAAGCTAATACTTGTGACTCTTGTCTTACCCCATATGTATGGATCTATATTTGTTTTTCATGGCAGTCTTCAGTTTACGATTACCCAGAAAGCATTATGATAATACATTGATATGAGTTGTAACTCTCACTGTTGGATCTGCCCTGTGCCATCCCCTCCCCTTCACCGCCCCCGCCCGCCCATCATCTGGTGTCTGACCACAACACAGACAAAATATGTTTGTTTCACATACTTAGCGTGAATCTCCCCATGTGTCTCCAGATGCTCGTTCACTCAATTTTCTGGCGAGGGTCTTCCAGGCGCTTGACCTCCTGGTTCTTTGTCTCCCAGGCACCCGCTCGATTACTATAGCCCCACTCCTAAGTGAATAGGTTTGCAGCTCTGCATTCGGCCGTCTGTCGCGAGATGATAGTTGTTGCATGTACATGTACACGTATTGTGCATCGTTTGCCTATTGGGATTCAACGTACAAATGATTCATTCTAAAACTTTTAAATGTACTCCCCGCGTGATGGCCCACACACACCCAACACCCTACACTGAACATAGGAAAGGAACATCTGGACAAGAAATGTTATACATTATATGCTACACACTATGCGTCCTGTAGACAGTAAACATCAAAGCCCGCAATGCTTAACCCTATGGAAAGCCGCTGCCTACAAGACGCGTATAGTCTAGTCGGTCTTAATATTGCATTACTTAAATATCTTTGCTAGATGTATTATATATTATGTGATATATGATCCCAGTACAAAACATAATTCTGTAACAAATTATCGCCATAGATTTTAATTTAAAATTGCTCTTGTGTGCATATAATATATATGTTCTGTATATTACTCTCCCAACGCTATTTCAATATGTGTATGTGTATTGGTAGATTGTAACCTGTATTTTTGCAATACCCAAAGATCAGTAATTGTTAATTTGTCTAGGATTCCTCATACATTCCTTGTCTGGAAGAATGTCCCCCGTTTGATATTTGCCTTCCTAATTTTCAATAAGAAACGATTTACCATCAGATGCACCAATGCGTGCCTCAATGCAGTTCCTTTCTTATATTTTATCACTATCTTATCTATACTAATTCGCTGTTTCTCTGTAATGATTTGGCTACTGATATATCTGTTTTCCTCGTACAATTTCATCTGCTGAAGCCTTTTTGCTGCCTCTCATTCCAGCGTGGAATAAGAATTAAAGTAATAAATCATTGTGTAATTCTTTTTACACTATACTATTACCTTGTCAGAATTAATTACACTGCATTACAGCGATTACCACCCACTCGCATTTTTCATCATTATTATCTAATCATTCATTAGAACCTGATTGGCTCAGAATTAAGCCCTCTGAGTGGTAATGACAGCACAGATGCAGACCTTCTTCTTAGTAGTACAATAAAATGGTGGTCAAGCTCCAACAATGCCGTTGGCCGGGTCCGCATAAAGTTCTTCGTTGCAGTGGGGTGGCGAATGCAGTTGCACAACTTTCTATGGTATACCACGGAGATTGAAGGGAGTACATTCCCTCTGCCTGCTGGACAGCATTTACGTGTCACACTGGTTTGGGGAACATTCACTACAACAGGCAGATGATCCAGTCATGTCCTTGACCCGACCCAATCAAAGGCCTTGCTTGGCGCGACGGATCCAGGGGCCACAAATTGGCCTTCAACCTCCCACCCACCCACCAATCCCTCCCTCTAAGTAGTACCCACCCTTACCTATACCTTAGCGGGTCACCCAACATGTACCTTTGTCGAGTATCGTCCGCCCCCCCCCCCCCCCCCCCCCCCCGCACCCCGAGCCTCTGTGGACACCCGGCCTGGTTCCCCCGTTTCAAGATAAGAATGGATTTCTAAACCAAGTTATGGTCTCTTCTGGAAGGACTCTCACCACATGGTCTGAGCCGGACTGATAACTAAGTGATGAAACGCTGGGTGCATGGCTTACCTGATTGTAGGGAGCTGGGTCGCCACACTGAAATTTCTTTTTAGACCCATGGTATATTTCTTTCTGATATGATTTTATGCAGAGTGAGTGAGACCTTATGGTGCTGTACCTTTCACTATTTTGGGATGTTTGCCGTTGATATAAAATAGCATAATATGCGTGTATTGCTACATAATGAAAACATTGGGGGACCAGAGATGAAACTCTAAGAGATAATCATCACTAAGAGATAAATAACACTAAGAGATAATTATTAACTATGGTATACCTTAATCTAAGGGTATACATATCCATTCATTTCGCCTATCCCTTTCCTTACGCTTTAAGATTAACCAAAGTAGCACCAATTTCAAAGGAATCTTCTTTAATATAATTGATTACACTTGCTACTACTGCATGTACCATGAATATTGTTTTCCCTGGTTCATGCAAGGAATCTGCTTCAGGATTATAAGCTATTATATGTTTTCCTGTCACTCCAGTCTAAATAGTCGTTAATTATTGGGTCCGTTGGATCCAGTCTACATTTGTCGTGTTCTATATACTGAGGCCACATTTCAGCCGATTTTGACCAAGTTTTCGCACCTCATAGGGACACTATTTACGCCTGCATGCCAATCTTTTCTTTAAGTTATGTTGATCTTAGAACGCGGAAGCACTGATCGAATCCAGGGTCCGTATCTCAAATTCTGTGGTCACCTTTTCCCTGAAGTCATAAATTTAGGGCGTTGTAGGGTTTGAGAGGAGGGTTATAACAAAGTAACATTTTCACAACTAAGCATATAGGAGCCCCCACCCCCTAAACACACACCTCCCCTTCTTGCCTGTGGTAATCGAGTTAACGACGTCTGTGGTCGCCTCTCCGTTCTCCTCCCAACTGACCGCCCCTGACCCCTCGCCCTCCTCTCTCCTACCCTTCCTCATTTGTTCCCTCATCCAAAGTAATTAATTGCCTCTGCAGAACTATGCCCATCAGCCCATTTTCAAACCACGTGGGCAATAAATAAATCCCCCCTCCCTGGAACCTATGTTTACGTCTAGCATTTCTAAAACCTATATTATATATAATAACAAAACAAATGTGTGGGCAAACAAATAGAGATCTATTAAAGACATGAATTCCCCTTGTATGTAGAAACCTTAAATTATTTAAATTTTTAAGATTATATTTTAACTGGGTACACACGATGAATTTACTGATTATAAAATGGAATAGAGGTGTATTTTGTCATGGGGGAATATGTGTGAGTCTTACTCTAATGTGAGTGTCAATCCTACTCCACTAAAGTACTACATTTGTACATGATTGTCATATACCGTAAGTCGAATGGACTTGTACACCTCCATCAGACGGAGGAATACTCCTTGATTGAATCGCTTGTCGATTAATAAATCATAATCAAATAAAATCAACTTGGATTGAAGTCCCCTCTCACTAGCTGTTTGACATACTTGAGATTTTCATTATCCAATGAACCAAGCTCACCAAGCTACCGAATCCTCCACCTTTTTGCATCTCTTCTTATGCAATGTTCATGCATACTCTTAATATAAAAATCATGCCTCATTAGACATAATATTTCATTTTTTAGCATATCTGAATTGTGACATGTATTGATATAATATTGCCCCTTCCTCTCTCCTTTTCCCGCTTCCTTATTATGGTTACCATGGCAAATTATTTATTATTTTGCCTGCCTTTTCTGATCCGTCCGAAGCACGGGTGCAATGCTAGTATGATATAAATTCGTTTAACGTCGGATTCTCTTTAGGTAGAACTTGATTATTTCTAGCATCGTATAGCTATTGGATTGCTGGTTTACTAAAGCAGACTGTAGACTAAACGAATGCTCATGAATCATTTATAATTCATGCAAATGCATGCACCTCCAATTAGGAAAGATTTAATTACCAGCAACACTAATGTGCACCTATACCTTCATCGCTATTAATTCGTTCAGTACCAACCGAGTGAACACATTGTTTTGTCCATTTAGTTTTGCGGGGCTACTAGATAATACTTTCTAAAGTATTGAACTAGTAGTTGCTAGCGTTTCCGGCACTAATATGGATGCCCTCAACTAAAGCCTAGTAGAGGGAATCGAGTTTAGCAGAGTCTGGTAAGCAAGGGCTACAACTGACCTAGCTGCACTGGAAGTATATAGTTGAGAGGGCGTGCCAATTATTTGTTTTTATGAGAATGTAGCCGGACAAATAGAACCGTTGTGGCCAATGATAGACCGCCCTGCGAGCAGCAAGTGAGACATTGGACATTTTTTCAGGATTTAACTAGAAAATGAGGAGAGACGAATCGATATCAAATCAGGTTTGGCGACGTTCTTGCACCAAAGTATAGTTGAAGAATGTAAAGAAAAATACAACGCAGCACATGTCACTTCCCACCTCAGGCTCGCCTGTTGTGCTTACTTGTTTACATGAACAGTGGTCCCTGGGCAGACTAAGCAGATGACCATCGATCACTTTAGGTATATTTAGAAAGTTAAGTGTTTCCACTTCAGATTTACTGTACAAAAATGTCAAAACAGGGGCATTTTACCTTCTGAGGGGAACTTTTGATCCGCATTTAGGCAAGTCCACTTTGTCTAATTTTATCAGGCGCAGACTAATGTGTACGTCGATATTATAGCATGGTCTGTTGTGCGGTTTAAGTTCGTCACGCTGCATTAGTTTTGGACCAGTTAAATTGACTATGGCTATGACTGACCTTGCGACAGTGTCATTTGCGGGGTCATTTGTTTTATATTTTAACAGCTGTCACCCTCTTCTGTTTAGAAGAAATCCTTTAACTCGGGGCGATTAAAGGGCTATCGTTTAATATAAGACAAAAACTGCTCTTTACTAAATGTGTGTAATGCTAGACTGTTCCAATCATATTTGGTGTGGCGTGAGTATCGTAACTTCTCTAATAAAATGTAGGGGACTCGCACTACTAACTGGGCTGTTGAAAACAAATGATGGTTGATCGTGAGCTTATTTATCACACACAGAGAGGACTGTAGATGAATTGGATGTATCTTTTATTATGTCCCAACGTTTCGACAGCCTTATTCAGGGTTTACAAGCTATATCATCTCTGATAAAAGTGCAATTTATATTACAGTTGCTGTTTAAAATACAGTAAAATTAAGATTTTAATTCAGCATGGCATTGTATATATTACACTTTTCTCAGAGCAGTAAGAGTACACCAACAGTATTGTATAATATGCTCACAATCCATGTATGTATTTTTCATTTACTTTGACCGTAATGATACTAGGTTTATGGCCCACCACTCATATGACTATTCATCACATAGAATCATAAATACAAGCCACGGTTCATTTATGATGGGAATTCACCCTTCTCTCCTCACCTTGAAGTGTATTGCCCTGTGCTCTGGCATTCAAACATTCAGGTTATTAATAGCGTCGTTGTTGACAGTGGATTGTACTGTGACTGTCATTATACCTCCTTGTATCATATAAGGATTGACCCTAGGGTCACTCAATTTTTTATTTCTTGATGATCGTAATTACTATAGTTTCCCTGTGGTCCATAAGATGTACAATGAGGTAGATATATCGGAGGGAATAACTAACCACTGTAGGTCCAAACCCTCAGATCAGATAAGAATGGTATGTCAGCCTACTTCGCTAATCGGTTTCCTTGCCCAAGACTCGGCGTTTTAATGGTAATGTTATGATATGTTGCGGTCTTAATGAAATTTAATGGCACTTAGCGGTTTGAGGTGAGAGGCTTTCCCTTCATTTGAAGGGACTCTCTCAACTTTGGGCCTAGACGGTAACCAGTTAATTACAAATTTGATACAGTAACCTGTTGAACCACAGTGAAACCATAGTAGCCTGATCAGTATCTATTATTTCGAGGGGAGGATACTAAACTACTAGGAGATTAGACTATATATAACTATAAGACCACCGATCCCGAGATTCACCATCTCTGACCGACGAAACGAGGCATTGTTCCGCATGCGTTTGTTTACTACCCATATATGGCAAGGTGTGATGCGTGACCCATATATGGCAAGGCGTGATCCATATATGGCATGTGCCAAATATGGCAATGAGGTAGTGTATGTGTATGTGTATGCGCATGAGCGATTCTCACACGCCGAATCAGTTGGTTTCTGAGCGATTCGAAGTCTATTTCAGAATAATACCTTAAACCTTTCTGCTCTTATATTCAGTCGATGGTGAATAATTAGCCTATTTCCAAGCATTTTAGCTTCCGCGCTCGGCAATATGAAAACAAGATGGCAGCCACGATAGTCGATACAGTACCTACCAGCCATGAAAATAGAACTGCTTTCTGAGCGCTTCGAATGATTTTACACAATAATCCTGGCATATGAGGTTGAAAACAAGGTTAGATTAGACTTCAGTCATTTATATTAAGTCGATGGTTAATCATTACAGCTTCCATAGTATCCACAAGCATACCCGACGGGCAAATGAACGCGATTCTACGCGATTTTTAATGCGCAATCATCTCGCCATAGTTCTGTGATGAGAGTGGACGCTTTTCACGCAATAATTATTGCGCAATGATTGCGTGATGGTCGCGCTAAGGGTATAACGCAATATTGGTGCAATAATTAGCAAATTCTTATGGCATTTGGGCGGGATATTTCATGCACAATTTTCACCTTATTGTATTGCTTTTTTTGTAGAATAATATCATTCGGAATTACTCATAATTAATTCTCCATGGTAATACATCAATTATTTAACAACATTTTTGTCATCTCTTTTCAATTCACCAAGACAGCAGGTTTAGCTACCTGTAGGTGATATTAGTGTGTGTGCACTTGTACGACAGCTATAGTGCACTCATAGCACCCATAGCATTTAGGTGTACAGTTATATGGGGTGTTTTGATTATTACCTGTTTTAAAATTAAAAAAGTAAATTACACTAATGAACTATTAAATCAAGATATTACTTGTAATGTTTCTAATCAAATAGTTAGGATCATATATAATGTATGAATGTTACATATATGTGTATTAGCGGCACTTTCATTATAAAACAAATTGTAATTGCACCCCAGTTACCAGTTGCGCCACCTGCTGACAATGACATTTATATAATTAGTATTTAGATGTGATTTTGAATGCGCATTTTATGCGCAATTGAGATCACACCCATAATAATAATGTAATGATGATAATTTTATTTGAACTAAGTTTGGTGTAGAAAATACCATTTTGGAATATGTGTGTGATCGTTACAACATTTATTAGCTTAAAAACAAAGAAATACAGATACTTTTAAATAGCATTTAGTTTTTATTTAGGGAAGCTGGATATATATGTATGTATATTTAGATAGAAAATACAAGTTAATAGCTCACAACGTCTCCGAAAGCCTTTATTCCCTATATGCATATAATACTCCTTGAACTGGTGTGGGCATATTTTATCTTACATTACAACATGCAAAATATCTCATTTGTTTTAAAAGTGTTTATATCATTTCTTTCTTCCCATTAGTTCTTAAAACTATGAAGGTGCAGTATGATAATTTTGTTTTTATCCGCGAACTCATTATGTATTGTTTATACAAGGCCACAACAAAATTACAAAAAATGTCATATAATATGTATGTATTAAAATATATGGAGCTGTATTGTTTTGAATTGAAACGATGGGGTAATGTATATTAACAAGGCTGCATATGATCCAACATCTGCCCTAGAAGTAGTCGATTAAAGTTTAAATGTGTTAAACTGTTAATGTTAGAAATATCAAATGATGTAATATTAAAGAAATCGAGGAGAGTAAGTTAGTATATGAGTAATTCTCCCAATAGGGCATCATTTGGTTTTCCAGCCTAGAGTATCTACAACCTGTATTTAGGATGATCACACATGATTATAACCATTTTATTCGAGTTTCTTGGCCAAAATTAGAGTGTGGGAACTATATTTTCAAAGTTCTTATGACAAAATCTTCGCCGCTATTGGGATAAAAGTGCCTTTTCAGGCTAGAAAATAAATAATAATTATGGAATTTGAATATAAAGTACAGGCGCATCTCCAATATTTTTTCTAAAAAAATATTTTCATGTAATTTCGACCTCCCTAATAATTATCTAAGCCTGCCTTAAAACGATGAAAAATACAAATATGTTTGAATATTGGTGTTGTTAAAGTCAGGAGAGTTTGTGTACTAATGTCGCCGTTACGCCATAGCGTCGCCGTTACGCCATAATCATTACAAAAAAGAAAGATCCTCCTGTTCCAACACAATGATTTTATAGTAATAACATGAATATTTTTACAAAATCAAGTCAAACTTCTGATTAGAACCAAGTCCTCGTTTACCAACAAACATATCTTTGAATTTTTATTTAACTTTGCTAGACGAATTAGTAAGTAATATCTCATTTTTACACGAAATAATTTGATTAATCGGGCTTAATGAGGCTGAAATAAGGCAAAATAATAGGGAAAATATAGGTATCTGAATCATAGGTTTAGGATCGAAATATTGGTCCAAGCCTTCCCAAACTTCACCTGCATTATGCTGATATTCCCCGCTATATGTACACCAACAATTGTAGAGATTGAACGAATTTTATTTTTTCTTAAAAAATGGCCTTCTGAAATCAAATGTTGCCCGTTTGGGAGAATTACTCATATACTCAATGTAGAACAAATTAAATAACAATGTAAAGATGTAATTAAATTGTAAGATTTTGTTTTGTTCTTGGCAAATTAGAATTAGCACTGTGTGAAACTTTGTCCAATAAAATTTATTAAAAAAAAAATCAACAGAATGCAGAAATCGATCCTCAGAATTATTATCAATATAACCATTGTATTCTGCCATCTATATATTACTTTAGATTTGTGTATCCATGGGGTTGCTTTGACTTGGTCTCAGAGAGTGAGTGTGTGTGTCAGAGAATGGAGTGTGAGTTGAGCGACAGTGGGTGTGAATGCCAGGTGAGTGAGAAGTGCCAGGTATTGTGGCCTCTTGTGGCTTCATTATGATGAGTATTTAGACGTGATTTTGAATGCGCATTATATGCGCAATTGAGATCACACCCATATTATTGACTTTTGAAGAAAACATGTATTTGTAGATAAAATTGGTTAAGTAACACATGTTTAATACAAACATAAATGAATATGAATAAGAACTTGATCCAACACAAGTGTAAGACTACCAACAACATGGGAGGAAATAGACGCAATGGATTTCACATAATGGTAGCTAATGGCATAGCCATTTAACTGTGATTCAAAGCCATAAGAATCACATACACATCACACTTCACTAGTTTGCGGCCAATCACAAAATTATCACAGTGCCATCACACTCAATTGCACTGAGTGCCCGTCGGGTAGGGGCTCTAATGAGACACGGTGGACATATGGGTCCGCCGGCAGCAAGGCCCACCACGGCGTGTGCAGCTACAAGGCCCGCCAACACAACCGCCTTACCGTAGGTAGTCACGCGCATGCACATGGGCCAAAGTCAATGGCAAACAAACATGGCGGCAGAAAGCATGGCTTCCCGCAAGGTGGAGGTGGTGAAATCGTGATATTTCCACCAAAAGGAATATCGCCACACTTTAATATGTTCATAAACTATAGTTTGGGATAGTTTTTGAAGTCAACATGACTGATTTACGCAGATTATATTATTGTGTCAGCGCCCATCGGAAACATGGCGGGCGCACGCGATCGGTGAAATTGTACAAATAAAAAGGTTGGTTAGATTAATTAGATTTGAATGACTTTTCTATAATAATCCTGGCATATGAGGTTGAATACAAGCTTAGATTAGACGTTCATGTATTTATATTCAGTAGATGGTTAATCATTATGCTCAAATCCAACTGACAGCAAGAGCTGTATACGGTATGTGACGTGTGTGCGTGGTTCAAATCACACTGCGTAATTCTGTTAGGAACATCAACATGTTAATAAATGAACAAATATGGTTGGAATTGTGAGAAATCTGCTAATATATAGGCTAGTATCACTCAATATAAACTCTTATGAGCCACGTTGAATGATATGTCATGTTGATTTGACTATACATGAACTTCACAAGGTTCGATTCACATAGGCTATAACAACGAACATCATGGCTGTCATTACGTTTTTCAAAATTATTTATTTCTATATTGTAACCTTGATATTATTATTCAGGAACTAGTCAGTACGATACAAAAGTATATTGAGATTGTTTGTCTGAAATATCAAGAGTCAAAAATGTTTTTCTCTTTGAGAAATTTCGTTCATAAGTTTGGTAGAATTTGATTATTTCTGTTAAAAATAATCCTGATCAGCTGTAAATAGCAGTAGGTCATCAAAATTATTCACAGATTCCAGACACAGTGGAGGGGGGGGATGTTTAAAATGGCTTCCATACGATATTGCATCTTATGTACTGTTTATGAGAATATTATAACTTTTTCAACTTTTTTGATTGAGTTTTCTGACTTTACGATCGACAATTCCGACTTTACGATCGACTATTCTGACTTTACGATCGACAATTCTGACTTTACTATTCTGACTTAAAATTCCGACTTTACAATTGACTTTTCTGACTTTTTGATTGACTATTTTGCCTTTTTCGATTGACCATTCTGACTTTTCGATTGTCTTTTCTGACTATATGATTGACTTTATGGTTGACTATTTTGACTTTTCGATTGACTTTTCTGACTTTATGATTGACTTTTTGATTGACAATTCTGACTTTTTGATAAGTCAACAATAAAGTCAATTATAAAGTCAGAAAAGTCAATCGGAAAGTCAAATAGTCAATCGGAAAGTCAAAATAGTCAATCATAAAGTCAGAAAAGTCAATCAGAGAGCGAGATATAGGGACTGGACTGGGACCGGGACAGGGACCTGGACTTGGACCGGAACTTGGACTTGGACTTGGACAGAGAAAGTCAGAAAAGAAAGTCAGAAGGTAAATCAGAAAGTCAAAATAGTCAATCGAAAAGTCAAAACAGTTTATCGAAAAGTCAGACTAGTCAATAGAAATAGTTAAACAGATAATAAACCATCCAGCCAACTGATAGACCGCAACTGTTAGACCTGTTGGTATCCGACCTGTTGGGGCCGAAAGGTCCTTCAAAGACTGTAAGAATGAAGAGCGTCTTCTTGTAATTAGCTCGGGAGAGCTTCTTATATTATGTGATGTGAAGAAAGAATATATAAGAATACTAAGTCTTTTTGATGGCATATCGAGTTGCTAATTGACATTCCTTAAGATAGGAGACCCCCCCTATTTATAGCTGCAGGAATTGCCCTCATGGCTAGAAATTTCCATGCATTAAATATAGCCACACCACCACCTTCTTGTTTAATTTTCGGAAATTTAGTTTAACTTTTTCCTTTTCAAAAAGTAGAATTTTGTTTGAAAATCTCGCACTTTCTCTGATGTTGATGTGTGGCGAAAATCTACAGTGGAATGTGGAGAATCTTCTCTTCTATGCCGCTAATTGCCGCCCTTGCCCTCCCCGCCTGACCACCCTCCCCGCCTGGCACTAATTGCTAACAGCCAGAGTTGCCTTCTCCTTCCTCTAGTTCTTCATCCCACCGTTAGGGGCGCTGTGATGCCACTAGGGAGCGAAGAAGAGCGGCTACTAGGGGGCACAGGCAGGCTCACTCACTTGGCCCACCCCCAGCCACAACGACCTCACCCTCCACCCCCAACTCCTCCTCCATAGACCCTGCCCACACACAACCGATTTGCCTCCCGATTACCTCCCGATTTGGGTCTTCTGATGAATCCTATGATCTCATTTCCAATCCTGGTTTATGTTTTTGAAATAACATAAACCAGGATTGGAAATGAAATCCTAGGATTCATCGGAAGACCCAAATCGGGGAGCAATCGGGAGGCAAATCGGCTGTGTGTGGGCAGGGTAATAGACCACTTACCAAACAAAATTCTAAAACTATCCTTACTGACATTGTGCAAGGAATTCACACACTGCCTTAACTTATCATTACATACTTCCATTGTACCCCCAGAATGGAAAACAGCAAAAATTGTCTCCTTATTTAAAGGAGGCAACCCAAACAAAATCAATAATTATAGACCCATAGCACTTCTCCCAACCCCCAGCAAGATTATTGAAAAAATTGTACATACCAGGATCTATGAATATCTAGAAACTTATGAATTATTAAATTCAAAACAGTTCGGTTTTAGACCCGGAAAATCAACGATTGAAGCAATAAGCATATACACAGACGACATAGCCTGGGAATTAGACAATAGTACAGATACACTAGTTTCATATATAGACTTCAAAAAAGCGTTTGATATGGTTAATCATGAAATTCTGCTCCAAAAATTAGAACACATGGGAATAAAAGGGAATCTATTAAATTGGTGCAAAGCATATCTCCAAAATAGACATCAACTAGCCATAGTAAATAATATCTCCTCAAACCCAATTCCTGTCCTGACAGGGGTGCCCCAGGGCTCCATTATTGGACCTCTCTTCTTCATCATTTTCATTAATGACCTAGCAAATGAAATTAGAAACTCAAAATTGTCACTATATGCAGACAACACCATTTTTTATATCCATGGAAAGAATCTAGATGACCTATACACACAAATGCAAACTGCAGTAAATGATCTACATAAATGGTGCAAGAAAAACCTCTTTCTAGTTAATACTGATAAATCCAATATAATGTTTTTCACTAGATCGCACCTAAACAAAAAACTAGCCAAAACAAAAGCAATATCCTACAATAGCAGCAATCTCAAACAGGTTAGCACTTACAAGTACCTAGGAATTACCATAGATGAAGGACTAAACTTCAAGAAACAATTATCCCAACTAATAAAAACAATAGTCTACAAAATTCACCAACTACACAAGATTAGGAAATATATAGACAAATCTTCAGCACTTAAAATATACAAAACAAAAATTCTACCCTACTTTGATTATGGTGACATATTAGTTCATAAAACCAACAAACCCTTATTAGATAAACTACAAAGACTCCAGAATAGATCACTTAAATTAGAATTGAACCTACCCCATGAAACCCCAACTGAAATAGTCCACACCACAGCAAAAGTCCCACTTCTGAGCAACAGAAGAACAGTACACCTTAGAAATCTGGCTTATAAAAGGAGCAAAAATGCTTTTTTCACAAACCAACCAAATAGAAACACTAGACAACATGAAGCCCCTACCCTAAAAATCCCTCCCTACAAGTCAAAATATGGTGAAAACACAATACAGGTGAAATGTGCCAGATCCTGGAATGAGTTATCTGCTAAACAACGTAATATAGGCACCATAGAAATTTTCAAATCGAATCAAAAACTATGGTTAAATACACTTTACACACACAACAACCCACAATAAACAATCCATCCCCAACTTGTTATCTCATACTAATCGAGAACCAAAACTGCTAACACATGTATGTTTAGGTACAAACACAAGTGGCAAAGCAGTAAATTAATCTTGTTTACTGATACATTTTCACCAACTTGCTATGTCTATAATTCTTTTCCTTCTCAATTCAAGGAAGTATAGCTAACACTGAAGAGTGGCACAGCAAATATCTTCCCCCTTACTACGCATTGACTTTCCTTTTTTTTGATCCTGATGAATGTTATTGTTAAAGACTCTTATCACTTTTGTTTTGTACAAATGTATCCTAAAGTTAAGTATTATATCAAACTAAACTGGAATTCATTGTAAATACTTCTGTATATATCGAAATTCTGTACAAACGAAACCTGGGGCAAGTGAAAAGCCCTACTGCTGGGACTTGAACTACCCAGTATAAATAAAAGCTTTTAAAAAAAAAACTCCAAACACTCATACACACACCCCATTTCCAGGTCTCCCCCCACCCTCTCTCTCTCCCTCTGAAAGAATCTCAGCCCAGCCATTTATGTCCTATCTCATCGCCCTCATCAACCCCATGATAGCAAAGGTTAATTTCTAATGGTCACCACCCCCTCCTCCACTGCCCACTATGTTATGAATTAAAATCGAGCCAACACCTCAGCTCCTTCACCCCGCCTCTCTCTCTCTCCTTCTTTCCCTCCACTGCTCCAGAGTACAAATCTTGTTGAGGGAGTAATTAAATAGATACGGAAATCACCACCACCACCAATGGGCCTTATCTCATTTCAGTAAATCACTTTTCTCTAAGCCTGCCAGGCTTAGAAAAAAGTTTGAACCATAAACTCAGCATCTAACCGCTCATCGTCTACCCCTCATCGCTTCTAGCGGAGGTGTAAAGCGGTGAGGGACCACATATAGTTAATCTATCTGCGAAAATTTCGAAGCTGTTAATTTTTTCTTGTTAAGTAAGTAATAAGTATTCAATAATGTTTTAGTTCCACACATTTAGTCCCTATATAACGAAGTCTATACCAGGTACAAATTGTTGACATGATAGAGTATTAAGATGTCTAAACTATTTTTGTTTTCTATCAGTTGTCACATTGTTTCTAGTCAAGAACAACCAAATTACATTTATGGAATGATAGACCTGTTAGTGCATCTCAATGCGAGGTGCCATACAGACCACTGTCTGCCAGTGTTATCCCCGTGCTACCGTTTCACCCATGGTGCTACTGATTTCCGTGCTACTGTTTTCTAGTTATGAGGGACAGATCAGTTAGACTGTTAAACTTAAAAGTCTTAAAGATTTTTTTTCCGACCCAACTTCTTTTTTGACCAACTTGGAAATGGAGAAAGTTAGATAACCTTGCAACTCCATCTAGCTACATCCTGTAACATCTTTATCAAACCTGCCTCAACTCAATGGTCATGGGTTGAGTCTGGGTGCGATACTGTGAATACATGCAGTACTGTGCATACATGCAGACCTATGGCCTGCATGTTTACACAGGTCTGCATGTATACATGGCTGGCGCACCCATAAACCACCCTTCCCACTCTACCTTTTTAGCCTGACTTTATGATTGAAGTTTTGATTGCATTTTCTAACTTAATGATTGAATTTTCTGACTCCGATGAATGCCTATCGACGAATTCAAGTTTTTAACAGTAGTTTAGGTAATCAACAGTTACAACGTTTTAGGCTGCAAATGGCAGGCTATAGATGACATATAGGACATAAAAAGACATAAAAGACATAGAACACACATAAGGAGCAGGCCGTCTGCACCTTTAGTAATTAGGAGAGGCAACACTCAGTCTCCAACAAGAGAAACTTACGATAGAAGTATTAATCGACGTGGAAGGTATCCACTGATAAGAACACTATTATACTATAAAAGAGTGACTTTGAGGAATTATGCCACAGGAGTAGCACTAGAAAAAAAAATTTGTGATAGAGTGTCAACGGTTATGTACATGCATGCAGGTATAACCAGAGATTAAAACAAATATGAGATGATACATGTTATGTTCAGACAAGTGAGTGAGAGTCAATGATAGTGAGTAGGTAGTTCCACAGTATTTGAGTTTCATTGCAATACATTAATATAAGTACAAGTAGAAGCATAATATCAGAGATCATCCCGATAACAAGCCATTATTAAGTTAGGTCATTTGAGTGGAAGGACGATAAATGGATTTCTGTGTATTTTCTAAAGACCGTCTTGTCCTCAATCTTGTGAACGATGAGACTAAGGCCATTCCATCGCTTCTGGCATTTATACGTCAAGGACTCTATGATTTTTGTTGATTTAGTACTAAGGACCTTTAGATTTTTCATCCCTTTGGCATGACTCCTTGTTGGTAGGTCACGCACATCAAGATTCGCTGGGTTCTGAGCCATGTAGAAGGCCATGTCTAGCACCTGTCCTGGAGAGGCCAGATATTTAATAGTCTATGCTCATTATCAACATCTTGAAATTTATTCTTGTTAAATATAATTCTAAGCACAAGGTTTTGCTGCGACTGCAGTCTTTTTAGTAGCGATTGGGGGGTGGAGTCGTAAATAAAATCACAGAAATCTAGATTGGGGAGAATGGCCATCTTGTAAAGGTCACGTTTAGCATTAAAAGTTAACGATTTTCAAGCCCTGTATAAAAGGCGAGTTTTAGAGGAGACCAGCTGCAACGTATTTAATACATGGGGTTTAAAAGTTAGGACTTCATCGAGAGTGAATCCTAGATATTTATACTCCTGTACCTTATCCAGTTTCGTAGCACCAATTGTTAATTGTCGACCCAAATTTTGAAGCTTAGATTTTGAGTGATGACTTATAGAAAAAGAGATAGATTTACATTTAGAAACATTTAGTGAGAGCGTATTCGCTGCACACCAAGTATAAACACTATCCAAATCTTGTTGTAGATTATTATAAAGAGAATCGATATCTGAGTCATGATTAAAGAGTACAGTGTTGTCAGCATAGTGCTGTATATTGGCATGTTTGATGACTGAATGGAGGTCATTTATGTATATAGTAAAGAGGATGGGCCCTAAAATAGTACCTTGGGGGACCCCATAAGTGACCAATCCTCCACTCGATTTTGACCTATTCACAGTTACAAACTGTCTCCTATCTTTCAGATAGTTGACAAACCAAAGAAGCTCCATATCGCGTATACCATAAGGTTCTAGTTTTTTCAAAAGAATTTGGTGGTGAACAGTATCAAAAGCTTTGCTGAAATCAAGGAAAATTGTCTTGTTCAGCAATTTGCTATTTAGGTTTGTATATATCTTACTAAGAAAATCTGTTTGAGCTTGTTGAATTGAGTGCTCCGATCGAAAACCATATTGATTGTCACTAAATAAATTGTTCACTTCAAAATGCCGAGATAGTTGGAGCTGGACAGCTTTTTCTAAAATCTTGGCTGGTAACGAGATGCAGGAGATGGGTCTATAATTCGTAGTGGACATCTTATTACCGGCTTTAAATAAAGGCGTGACTCTTGCTTCTTTAAATGCATGCGGAACTTTACCTAATAAGAGTGAGACATTTATGATATGTGTAAATTGTTGAAAAAGAGCTAATAAACATGATTTCAAAATGTGAGCAGGTAGAAATTCTATCCCAGAGTTGTAACATCAATTTTCAGAATAATCTTTCTTACATCATCTGGGGTTAATTGGTCAAACTTAAATTCTGGTACAACGTCAGGAAAGCCTCTACGACTCTCAGAATCTGGAGTGTTCACAAGCGGTATTTTATTGGCTAGGTTTGGACCTACGCCAAAGAAAAACTTATTAAATGCCTCTGGGACCTTTGATTGCTCTAATATTTTTCCATCTTCCTCAATAGTTATATTGTTTGTGACCTTGACTTTGCAGGGACTAATTAAGGGCCTTAAGAATTCCCAATATTTTTTCGGGTTCTTGTCATGAAAGTTAGAAACTCTAAATTAGATTTTATAAAATTTGATTTAGCATTATGGCAGGCACGATTAACTCGACTTCTCAAGAGTCTTGCCTGCTGTAGAATGTCTAGATCACTGTTTTTCTTTGCAATTCTAAAGAGACATTGTTTCATTCATTAAGGCAATTAAATCATCAGTCATCCAAGATGGTTTGATGCGTACATTTTGAAATTCTATTAGAGGGCACATTTTTCAAGGTAAAGAGTAATCTTCCCTATAAGAATCTCCCAACACTTCTCAGGGTCGGGATTATTACAGAAAGACCCCCAGTCCAGGTCCTTCAAAATATTATTCAATATCTTATGATCTAGAAATTTTGTATTCCTCGCCCAGAAGGTCCCAATGTTGTACCTACTTCTGATCTTCTTCCGTACAATAAAAATTGGAAAATGATCTGATACACTGATATCAAAGATTCCGGCAGAGCTGACATGTGAAGAGTTAGTATAGAGATGGTCAATAGTGGTTTTTGACATGAGAGTGGATCTGGTAGTTTGTTTGATATATTGGACTAGCGAAAAATTATCTAACAGATTTCTAAGTTCAGACGATAAAGTAGACTTAGAGCTCCTAACATTATTGTAGTCCAAATTAAAATCACCCATAAGATATATCTCATGGGAGCTATTAACGTTGGACAGTATATGTTGAAGTTTTTCTACAAGAATTTTAGTACATCCGCTAGGTGGCCTGTAAATATTTAAAGCAATGCAGGTTTTGTTAAAACCTTTCCTAATTTGAACAACTTGTATTTCCAAATTTTTGTCCGAAACGTTAAGATGTCTATATTTCTCAGCATCCACTACTAGGTTATTTCTAATATACATACAGCGACCACCTCCCCTCTTTCTGCCAGCTCTGTCCGACCTAAATAATGAGTAACCACGAAGTTGAATAGAGTTATCATGGGTACCAGACTTAAGCCAGGTTTCCGAAAAAGCAATAAGGTCTAATTCTATACCTGTTGTTAACAGTTCAACCTGGTCAAAATGTTTAGAGAGACTCCTGATATTCCAGGATACTAGTTTTACACCTCTAATGTCATTTAACTCTGCAAAGGAGTGCAACAGCGAGTTGCCTACACCTGTACTCATGTATCATGACAGTACAGGTCTCCTTAGCAGCACAGAATGTGTGATCAGCGAATCTGAGAAAATTGGTGAAAAATCGGTGAAGAAGGGGACTTACATAGTGAATATACAGACACAGACATTGATGAACAACCGCTAATCAGCTGAATTGAGCGTCTCAAGTGCAGAGTTATTGATAGTAACAGCAACTGGCTGTTATGAACAATTAATATATCAAGGTAATGACAACAGTGCTATATATATCAAGGTAAGAGCGAGACTGATAGCTCGTCACAGGTGACATCTTAAATGGTTGACCATTCTGACTTAACGATTGACTTTTCAATTGACTATGTTCAACTATATAGCTTGGGAAAAGTTATATCCTAAAAAGGCTGATAGACCTTTAAACACCATCTCCTGCCTAACTTTTTGCTTCAGTTTTACTGAAGACTTTAGTCGATTAACCAAAAATAAACGTGCTCAACCTATAAAGTTCACCCCTTCTTGTAAATCATAACTCCCGATACGTCTCACCTTCTCATAGAAATAATATAAACTGCATCTCATGAGTAATGAAGTAGCTAAAGTGATAGACCATAACTGATGGAGTAGATCTGTCCCAATAGGATCGTGAGATCCAGATAAAACTGTTATGGTTCTGACTGCCAACTTGTAATTCAATGACATCCCCAAAGTCCAAACCAATATAACATTGTAATCATATGCAACCAGACATTTTGATGAAGGACAAATGTTATCACTAAAAATAAAATATGATTTTTCAGCTAATTCTGAATGGAAAACGTTTCTTGGCCTCTTTCCATACAGACATGGTAGTCACTCTGATACGATATTAGAGATTTCTATCCACAATGAGGTCACGTCATATTCAATTTTGGTGTACAACAAAATCCCTCAACGCGGTGGTTTAACCTTTTATTGCTCACTCTGGAATTGACTTCAAATCCTTATAATATAATAATAGGAACATAAAAACAACATATTGAGTATGTATTGGGAGCTTCATGGTCTGTTTACTGAGAATATCAGAAAGACCCCAGAATGCAGAACGTGGAGCATCACATTATGTGAGCGGCCATTCCCAATACCATAACCGGTGGTGGAGGAATGCAACTATTATTTTGGTTAATTGTTGAAATCAATAGAATGGCAGAGCCCCAATGGGGACCCTACTAGATCCGCTACTCATAGCAATCGAGGCTTTCGTTTCTCATGCTAATAATTGTCTCTGTCAGAACCAATCAGACAAACCAAGGACAATTACGTAATAAATCCGCTATATCTATTTAATTGTTATTCTTTTTTTCAGGTTCGTATCCATCTTCGGGGGAAGGCTAAAGCAGGTCTTGGTGCTGATGTCCTCCAGTTGTCTCTAGATGACAGTCACATGATGCCCCCTTCTAGTAAGAGTAAGAATTGGACAATGGCTCGCGAGAGATTTGAAAAACTGGTAGAAACGACTACACCTGCGTTCACCCCCTCCTCTCCAGCGAGAATCTCCGAGCAGGAGCAACAGAAGCGCAAGCCCATATGGGTACCCGGTGGTACGATTAAACCCCCATGATATACTCTGTGGATAGTTCATTTTGGAATCTTGCATTTAGTCCATTGTAGCATGTATCATAATGTAAAATAGACGAGCGAGGACCAGGTGTCTTGAGTGTGAATAAAGGTAACTTCATGGATCTCTGTCCATATAGAGATTGAACTCTATAACAATGATATATTCCAGAATAAGTTCGTTGTCTGAATGGGTTTCCTATGACGATTCTAACTCATTTTATACTTAAGAGTTACGTACCAAGATTACTAGTAATCAATAACAAAGATCAATACACGTAAAAATCAATAGACGTATATATATGGGTCAGATTTTCAGAAAATGTACAATTGGCAGCTGTACACATTTAGTAAATTTTGCTAAATCAGGCTGCAATTTGGTCAATACTAGGTTAATTCGAGTATATTCAGCATTGCATTGATTCTAACAACCTGTTTGGTTAGGTTGAACTGAATTTTAAACTTTATACAGAAATTTGGGTTATTTGAGAGGATTGGTGAAGGAGAATTAATTGTACATTTTCTGAAAACTTGACCCATTATATTATATCCCTTTACTATAAACATGCCGTTTGACAAGTCATTACTTGACATTCATTAAGAAATTTGTTCGCTTATACCTAAAATTCATTACAAACTGTTTATGTATGAGATCGCTTCACGAATTTTAATGGTAAACACTTGCTCAAATTAATTGCTTGCGAATCAAGGGAAATTCTGATGTCCTGATAAAGATCCCACTCTCTAGTATACTACTGCACTCTAAGAAAAAAGGGTTCTTTTGGGTTCTAGATAGAACCCCATGGTTCTACCAAGAACCCTAGGGTTCTTCGACACCTAAAAGGGTTCTTCAGGACCACCGGGGGTTCCATCTAGAACCATAGGGGTTCTTCAGCGATTTAAGGGTTCTTCGTGCACTTGAAGGGTTCTTTAACTCAAAGCGGTTCTACATAGAACCCCCTTTTTCTCCTTAGGGCTCACAGGCACACATCTACATCTGTTATCACCAGGTGGCAGTACCGTGGAACTTGGCTTTCACTAGGTGCCCTCACAGGTTACTACATGCTATTTACAATTTCTATTAGAACAAAAGTCTCACTAGTAATACTTATATGAGGCATTTATACCTTATAGATATTACACTTTATAAACTTGGGAATATTGAAAGCAATGAAATCAATACTTTATTTGTATAACTTACCTGCTTGATGTTGAAAAATGTTGTGAAGAAAGCACCCTTATAATTGTAATATTATTACTATGAGTACTACTGAAGTACCAAAATTGCCAAACACCAAGTTGCAATGGATACCTATGACAGCTACAGGAGAGGATTGTATTAAGGGTAAGTATAAGTGATGGAAATGGGTGAGGAACTCTGAAAAAGTCAAGCAAAGGGACTGCATATAATATGCAGTCTCTCCTTGAATGCTCTTGGGCAAAATGCTTCTGTGGAGAAACATGCAGCATTAGCACTGAGCACAAATCTGCTGTTATAAGGACCAGTCTAGATTCAACAGGGAATAATGAAATCAATACTTTATTCAGAATTAACATTGTAAATTACAAGCAATTTTATGGATGCCAAATCAGGGTTCTATGTAGAACCCTACCTATTTTGGCTAGAGGGTTCTTCAAAGGGTTCTTCAAATCGAGGGTTCTATGTAGAACCCTGCCTATTCCCGAAACAGGGGTTCTACTTAGAACCCTCAAAAAAGGGTTCTAAGTAGAACCCTTAGGGGTTCTGCCATGTCGACAAGCTGAAGAACCCTTAAGGGTTCTTGTTAGAACCCTTTCTTCTTAGAGTGTGGGTGTGCGTATCTGACATGAACCCTATGTTCTAAATGCACCAACGGTCTCTATTCTTTAACATGTGTCCTAATTAATGGGTTAATATTCACATGATACTCTCAACTGTCACCTTAAACCACCGGCACATAAATAACACGTTTATGTTTAACTTTGTAAGTATCGATGCCTCCCCATATATATGTTTGCATGTTGGGATGGCAACTTTAATGACAACTTCAATTTTAGATGATGTGTGGGTCCAACTCTCCGTTCAACTTTGCCTGCAGTCTGTATTTGTGATATATTTACCGTTTTCTCAGGACATGGACAGTGCGTGCCCATACATTACATATACCAATACTTGCCTACAATCCCTCTCTCCTTATAAATTCAACTTCGACGAGAGGGTTAGAGCTCATGACACCTTTTTAAAAAATCTAAATTATGGGAGAAACATTAAAATAAAAGGATACAAAATAATGCGTTTGTATTGATTTTTTGTGTGGCTAATTTCCCGTCTGCATCCAGTGCCATATGTGAAACCGTAATTCTTGCCACCTAATGGGTTTATGAAATTCCTTAATGAAGTGTGAGGTGAAAATCATATCGCAAATACTTTATTAAAGTTATTTATTTCTTTTTCTATATAAGAAGTGAACGGTCGGCAGATCAGCTTACATCTCCAGGGTTGCTCACATTCCTGAGCTTACTACACCAAATTTGTATTCCAGGAAACTTTTAATGCTCTGGGGTTATATTCCCCAATACATTTAGTAGGCTGGAACCGCGGAATGCTCTTGCAAGTTCCTAAAATTTGTTTTCACTTTTAAATCTAAACGACTTCATTTCCTCAGTTTCACTTGTTTGATCTCCACTCTTTCTCGCCTTATCTCAATCGGGAATGTGGCTGATGCCTGGGACCTGGACAGTTGGCAACCTTCCGCTTTTTCCCCAGGAAAAAGTCAAAATGACTTCTATTCTCAATCAAAACCGCCCTCTGCGTTTTTCGCTTAGGACTCTATGGAGCCAATATTTATCGACCTTTTCTCAGTTTTTTTCCCAGTGACAAAATTTCTAATTACCTAGAATAGTCCTATGTGCCATTTATCTACACTTTAGCTCAGGTGGATTTATCAAACTGTTCTCACCCGATAAATAGTGTCTGTAAATCCAGCGGCTAATTTTTAACTCGGCATTGCGAATCCGCCATTGAGACAGTCTTCCTAGAGCATCACAGTTCCTCTCCCTCACACTAGGACGTAACATTTATGTATATATGTATTTGTATGGCATTGTGTATTCTCTCTTTCTCCTCTCTTCTCTCTCCTCTCTCCTCTCTGGGACCTCCTCCTCCACCACCTCCTCCACCTCCTCCTCCTCCTCCTCCTCCTGGGGTGTATGAATGTATACATGGGTGTATGTATTCATGTATATGCATATATACATGGGTGTATGCATGGATGTGTATGTATGCATGGATGTATATATACACATGGGTGTATGTATGTATACATGGGTGTATGTATGGATGTATATATATACATGGGTGTATGTATGCATGGATATGTATGTATACATGGGTGTATGTATTGTTGGAGTGGGAATTAATGGTATTCGTTATTTGACCGCTAGGAGGAAGAGGGGGAGATGATTGGTTACTGGGGGCCGATTCGTCCCAAAGTTGTTCTAAGTTAGGCTCAATTACATAGTCCATTCCAATGGTCAGCTATCAGGGGTAGCGCGGCAGCTTAGCACAGAAGAGGGACTTAGCGATATAAGTAACTTTAAGTAGGGAAGGTACTCGTGACCTTGGGGTTCAGACGGTTCGGCCCGCGCTCGATCTAGTCAGACATCAGAGAAGAGGAATATGGTTTTCAGCAAGGCTTTATTCTCCAGACACAGGCTCACATCATCATCAAAGGAATGGTCAACCAGGAGTGACAATCTCACATGGCCCACACTGGGCCTTATATACAACATAAGCAATAAAATAGACATAAAATAGTAGCAAGGTGATGACAGGTTAAGCCGTCCCACACGTCCCCCGGACGAGTTAGATACAAAGGTGTGGATAGATTTATGTAGTGGATGTGTGGACTGAGTGACCCCCAAGAACCCAGGTCGCAGGGGTCATTCCAACCAGAGAGACTCGTCCCCTCCCAGAGAGACTCGTCCCCTCCTGCTACAGTACACTGTCCTCGTTGGGCAAGTAAAACTATGGCGCGGCGCCGGCAACACATGTTTCAAATGTGTAATTCACCCCGCCATAATTCTACACTTGTACCGTAGCTGGCCGCGCCATAGCTGGCTGCGCCATAGCTGGCCGCGCCATAGGAAGCTGGAAGTGTAATTCATGGTAGCGTAGCTCAGATCCCGCTACAAGAGTATGAAAAAAAAAGCTGTAAGGCCAGAGGGAGATTCGAGCCCTCAGAGCTTGTTCTGTAGGCCTGTGTGTTAACCACTACACCACGGCTGCAAGTTGAATATGTTAGGCTTAATTCTGCAAGTGATAGCAGCATATAATTACATGTGATGTGTTTAAAACCTATTTTTTTAAAGTTATTGTTAAAATAACATTCGGGGAATAATGGAAAAAGAAGATGTAGGGTGAAACAGCTAAATTAGTTAATCATTAAGGTTCTCATTTAGATTATATATTTATTGCAAAATAAAGTCATTTAAAAATATTTTACTTCATGGTGTACATGTAGTTTGCCAGACACTGCTCTTTCGTTCATCAATGCTACAATGAAATGTGTATTCATTTCCACACCTTCATGCTTTGTTATAGCTAGTGATATATATAGCCATAGGTTAAGACAAAAGCTACACAAGCTTTCCCACATGGGCGCTAATCTACGGCGCTGCACTGTATATCTACCCAAAGTGAGGGGGGAACAAAACCAAGGCCAATTACACTTATTCTGAAGGTGCCCCGCCATAGTTCTACGCTTTTTCAGGACAGTGTATGTATGTATACATGGGTATATATGTACATACATGTTTGTATGTATTCATGGATACTGTATACATGGGTGTATTTATGTATATATATGAATGAATGTATCATGACGCCGTATTTTAAGGGTAGCTTCATGTCTCTGTTCTTTTAGAATTAAATAATTTTTCATGTGATGTCTACAAAAGTTGTTAAAAGTACCTAGTAGCATTCTAACGGTGACCACGGAAAAGCAGCTTCAATGTCAACATACTCCCACGGGATGAGTTTTAGAGATTAGTGTTCCCAATTTTCAGGGATAATAGCTTAATATGTGTACTTTTAGGTGACAAAAGGGCTAAACATTTACAAACGTTCTAAATTTGAAATCCAGAAACCTCAAAAGCAGACAGTTCATTGGAATCGACCGTATGCATATATACATGGGTGTATGTATGTATGCATGGATGTATATATGTACATGGGTGTATGTATACATGGGTGTATGTATGCATGGATGTATATATACACATGGGTGTATGTATGTATTCATGTATACATGGGTGGATGTATATATATATACATGGGTGGATGTATGCATGGATATGTATGTATACATGGGTGTATGTATGTATACATGGGTATATATGTACATATACATGTTTGTATGTATTCATGGATACTGTATACATGGGTGTATTTATGTATACATTCATGTATATATATGAATGAATGTATCATGACGCCGTATTTTAAGGGTAGCTTCATGTCTCTGTCCCCAACCCCCGCCCACATGTGCTTTCATACTAACTCCAATAAGAGTTATTATCCAAATCTGTTAAACCTTTTCTTGTATAAAGATGGGAACATTGCGAGAAAAGAATTATGAACTTCAAAAATATCAGAAATTGATCAAATAGTCAGAGAATCGATATATATAATTATATTATCTTAACAAAGTTCATCTACTTTCAACCCCCTCTCTATCTTTATGATAAGATATGTTCTCTGCACAACGACAAACATGGCGCTATGGTGTGACATTCACAAACACTAATCGTTTTCGTTGAAATTAATTGCAATCAAAACTACAAAATGTCAAACTACAAACTAAGTCTTGTTTTAAAACGATCATGTATACAGCTATTGAGACTACTCAGGTAGGTGACAATTACCCTGCATGTAAGACATGGAAAGCTTCGGATTTTATCTATAATGCTTGGTACTTGATGATGAGTAATTATAGAATTTACAAAATAAAGGAATCTTGTGCCATTATTTGTTTTGCATAATACATAGTTTTAAGTTGTTTTATAACATGTCGGTTTGTGCATGAAAATGAAGAGAAAACGCATTACAAATTAATAATTGGACAGGTTTAAACACAACTAAGTACAGTTTGTGTCACATAGAACTATATTTTGGTGGACAGATAAAATAAATTTCAAAGAAAGGGTGGAATATTAGCTTAAACATAGAAAAACTACACACACTAGCACTGGAGAAATAGGCTACCAACGTCTTGTTTGTCTAACTATGTCGAACCATCACACTGCATGCCTTTAGATATGCACATGCTTATCTGTTTACCCCGTCCTGCCTTCTAATTGGCTGCAGGAGATGTAGTATGTCTGCACTCTGAGTAAGTAGGTCGGCGAGAGGTCAATTCTTACCATATGTGAATTAGGCTGGGCATATCCTTTTTCAGAACTTTTTTTTAAATGAAAAATAGATTTATTTTAATGAAGGGAATAAAGGTCTTACTTCTGACAACTGACATACACAAGAAACAAGCATATCCATTCCCGTCTCTTTGGCGCTTTGTTTCACTGCTTTCTCTTCAAGCTATTTCCTTCATGTTTGGTAAATGGCTAGAGAAAACCGTTTGTGGTTGAATAGTATCATTCAAAATTTTGTATTTTTTTAATTCAAGTGAGTTATTTAAAAAAGCGGTAATCTACCTTAGGCCGCTTGATCTTTGATTCTTATCTCTCCCTGACTGGTTGTGTACAGGCTGCTGACTAATGGCTGACTAGTGGCTATTAGGCTGCTATTGGCCCGCTGACTAGTGGCTAGTGGCTAGTGTGGTGAACCTCACCCGGGCATCTGGACGTAATTAAGCACATTCCAGAACTAGGCTCTCTCTCTAATCATAGATTGACTTCTTTAAGAGAACCCATTATGATTTCGATCACAAAAGTCCTCTTGTACTTCTAAAACCACTGTACTGCTTACATTGTGAGAGTCAAATCAAACTTTGAATGGAATTTGTACATCAAATCATGTAGCCACAAGGTTCCCCCAGTCATGCAAAGTCATGGAATTAGTGATTAGGTTTTCCAGGCCTGGAAAGTCATGGAAAATGAAATTCTGAATGTTAAAATTAAAATTATCCATAATACCACCAACAAGTTCTACATTTTGTTCAGCATGATATTGGTCCAAAATGGCCACACTCTTCCACCGTTTAGACTTGTCCACCATTTCTCCTTGCTGTCGGAAAGCTGTTTTGGCCTTTGTGTCTCTCTCTCTTTGTGTTTTACCTAACACCTCATTTGCAGTGCTGCCAACTTCTACAATTTCGCTGTAGTCACTACGATTTCAGCATCAAAATACGATGCTATGATCTGTATGACCCAAACTATGATTCTGTGAAAATTTAGGACCAAAACATGTTTTAGATGAATAGTTTAAATCCACCTGCCAACCAGCCGCCAACACTACGAGCCCTACCCTATTTATCAATGCCCAAAAGTCAGGAAATTTGAGCAGATTGTAAAAATGACTTCTGAAACAACCCCCAACCCCCATTTCGTGAGAATCAACCATTTAAATGTAGTTTCTTGTTATACCTGCGGTTATTATATCATTCAGGGTCTTAAAAATATAGAAGCCCTATTCTTTTTCCCCCCTTTTTATCATATATGGTAAATAAGCCATTAGAAATATTTCTATTCAACTTGATTTTTGACCTACATACATTTAAATACTGTAAAGACATTTGAAAATATTATGTTTTTTCCAGCGTTGCCAAATCATTAAGTCTTTAATTTTGAAGTTCAATAATTGTCATTTAGATGATGATGAAATAATCAATGGTCAAAATTCATCATTTTTTACAACCATACATTTCATTCAGGATGAGAAACTGAATTAATGAAAAAATTTCACAAACAAAATGTAAATTTAGATTTTCTTTTGCCAATTTTATCCTCACCGTCCCCTGAACTCAGTCTATGAGAGAAACCCCTAACGACCCCCTAACTTTTAGGGACCAGGTATTTCCCATTAACTCCTCGTCATCTCCTTCAGTGAGGCTTTTTATGGATGGGTTGGGAAGGCAACAAAAATGTTTTTAACAATTTCTATTCAAATTTGACTATTTGAATTTGACTAGTTTGTCTGCCTTCCTATAGATGGCACAGCAGATGGGTAGACGCATGCATGTGTGGCTTACTCAGTTCAAACTCACGTTTGCTTACGATCAGGCGCTTCCACGAGAAGCTCCTTTGGATTATTGTGAATTACTTGTGTTTAGGTATTTCCTGACCATAATTGGGATTACTAATTTCTTCAGACTTTCAAGATCGCTCAGAACTGGTGTAAACTTAGTTCCATCGGAACCAAAGCAGTTCTAGAGCAGTATCCATCGGATACTTGTATTACTCAACTTCCATCGGAAGCCATCTTGGAGCGGAGAGACTACTCGGCCACATGAGAAATGAGCATCGCTCGCTATCTACACTCCTCAGTTCCATCGGTTCTGAAGACTTTGTTAGTAACACTCTTTTATCCCATTGGGACTGAAACTAGTGAACAAAGTTATGATGGCCTCCAATAATCTGTCTCTACTGGGGGATTCGGACAATGCCTCTAAACCAGGAACCTCCTCAACTCCTGGGTCCTACTCATTTTCGGAACTCAAAGCGGACCTCTATGCAGAGGTGCGGGACTCAATCATGCAGGAGCTGCACGAGGAACGAATGGGTAGGGACGACGACTCACGTGCTAGGTCTAAGTTGACAACTTCCGGTTTGACGGCATGTTTGCATAGCCAGTTTAACTGAATTTCACATGTCTTTGATCGGTGTGCTCCTCTGCATAGACCACAAATACTGTGACAATTGAAGCAATCTCTTTCATCATTCCACTTCCAACAGGCATCTTTGACCCAGTTCTTGCGAAAATCATAGTGAGGAGAAAGCAGTGTAGTCTGTTTATCCCCTGACCCGCTGCCATATTGGTTTCCATTTCTACGACTTGAAGAGTGATACGATGGATAGCACAAATTCTGCATGTTCTCAGGACACAAGTGCATGCAATCACTCTCAGTGTCAACACTCGGCCAGTCATCAAGCTGACCAGATACAACCTTGGTCATGACACTTCTCTCGTAATCCAGAATGGCGGAATCCAAGTACCTTTCTTTAGCAGTCTTGTATGAAACATATCTGAGATGTGAAACATATCCAGCAACAGGAGAATTACTGTCCATCATTTCCTCCAAGACTCTGATGCACCCATGTATCATATATCTATATGTCAAGTCTCTATGCGATTTAACATCAGGGATATAGAATTCAGGGTGAAAGTAACCTGGGCCAGCCAACTGCTTCGGAGATTGCCTTGATGCATTTCTCCACAAACACCGAATTTCCGGTGAACCCAGTCAGGTACCTGCCCTTCCTCGACCTCCGCAATGGCGGCAAGAGTCACCTTCTCCATTGTCGGATTAGCTGTTACGGTTTCAGCTCTTATGTTTGAGGACTTTTTCTTCTCCCAACTGTCGCCGACTTCTGTTCTGACTTCTTTTTTGCGTCTTCACCCGTTTTCTTGCCCTTATTCCGCAAGCAACTTGGTCTCTTATGTCGCAGAGAAAATCCACAACAAAGGATCATATCAGACATTGATATGCAATTTTTTTGAAAAATGTTCATGTCTATCTGTGACGACAGCTGGGCTTAACTGAGTCTGTTGGGTCGTTGGCTAGCAACAGGTAAACTAGAGTCAGGTGTCTGGCAGCAATATATTTATACACACATTTATCTGCAACAAATATCGTCCAATAATAGTTTACTAGCAAATACCCGTGCTATGCACAGGATTTGCTAGTGGGACAGTGGGGCCCACATCCTCATCTCTCCTTGTTCCCTCTCCCACCATCTTTCTCTTTCAGGTTGTCTCTATAACTTAGTATCTGTATTAACATTCATACCACAAATGGAACTCTGTTTAGATGCTTTTTTTGGTCGCTGTTGTTGTGTTGCCTGTCCCTGTCCTTGTCCCTCTCCCTCTCCCATTCCCACTACAACTCCCTCTCCCTCTCCTACTTTCATTATGAGGTAATTAGTGGGCGGGTAAATTTATGTGTGGGTGGTCCCTGTCCTTGTCTCTGTCCCTGTCCTGCTCCCTCTCCCTCTCCCAATCCCTTTCCCATTCCCTCTCCCGCTCCCTCTCCCTTTCTTGTTCCTTCTCCCATTCCCGCACCCTCTCCCATTCCCACTCCTGCTTTCATTGTCAGGTATTTAGTGGGCGGATAAATTTCTGTGTGAGCGGGTAAATCTCTGATTTTACCCGCCAACTTAGCGGGCAAAGAAAAAAAGTTAATTTCACACACTGTACTGTGCTGAAGGGAGAGAGAGAGAGAGACAGACAGACAGACAGAGGGACAGAGATAGACAGACAGAGTTAGAGAGACAGAGAGAGAAACACAGAGAGAAAGAAGAGGTCTGGACTGTGAGAAAGACAGAGGGAGGCAGAGAGTGTTAGATCACTATCATAGAAGGAGAGTTCTCTCTTACTATCAGTGACCTGACATGCCTTGGGTGACCCAGAACTCTGATGTAGGGGCACTGATAGTGGTTTGTTTTCAGGCAGCGCTGGGGACCCTGGATGGGGGTGCTCAATGTTAACCCATTTCTAACCCTAATTTGTTAATGAAACATAGCGGAATGGCTCTGCACCTTTTTTGGCAATGCGCACCTGAAATATATCGGAGATCTGGCCAACAGTTTTGGAGAAGATAGGGGTTTTACAACTTTCAAAGCTATTCTATTAATATCTAGATGAGTGTGCATTGCTCTCCTATCAACCTCTTATAACATTGCCTATGAAGCTTGCCAAATCCACTCTGGCTGGGGTAGGGAGCCCCACAAGGATGCAGGACGGCCTTGTGGTTAAAGTAAAACTCTGGGTTGGAACAATTGCTGGTCATACAGTTCAAGTATCATTAATAACTGGTATCTTTCATTATATTACTCATTTCTGTGCAATGCTATTGCCAGAATCAGGGCTCCTGAGGGGGGTGTCTAATTTTTCTTGTCGCTACCAAGAAACAACAATTGTCACTTGTCATTAAGACAATTCTTTTGTCGTTTGTCACTTAATTTCCGTAAAAATGACCCGTTTTTTGTCGGTAAGGACTAATAAGGTCTTTGTCGATTTGTCAGGCTAAGAAAGTGTTTTTGTCGTTTGTCACTTGATGCCCATGTCGATTGTCGATCCTAAGAATAGGCCATGTCGATTTGTCGAATTTACCCCTCAAGAGCCCTAGAATCAATCAAGTAAATTCGGTCCCGCTCTCCCCAAAGCTAGGTCAGGGTGCTTCCATATTGCTTGATGTATGACACTAACACGGGCAGGCTAACTACCGATCTGCTGGTCAGTGTATGGTCACGGTCTGCTTACTGTTAGAGTAAACAGTGCCCACTCTAGTGTATGTATGGAAAGCCATTTATACACACTAGCATAGTATACCATTCCTTCGGACGGTTAAGAACAGGTAGGTTCTCTAGGGGAGGTATGGTCAAGAATCGGTAGGAACTGTTAGAAATCTGTCACCTCCTTCCTCTCTCACTCACTTTCTCCCCCTCTCTTCCCCGAGTTCTCTCTCTCTTCCTCTTCCTCTCCTCCCCCGTCCTCTCCCCATGTCCCTCTTCTCTTTCACTCTCTTTGTCTAACTTTCTCATCCCCCACACCCTCCCTCCCCTCTTCTTCTCCCTCCCATCTCTCATGGTCACCCTGTTCCTCACTCTATCTGATTTCTCTCACCCTGTCCGTCTGCTTCTTTCATTCTTTCCTTCCCTCTGCCGCCCTTTCCCTCTCTCTCTATCCTATTCTCCCTCTCCCTATCTGATTTCTCCCACTCCCACTGCATATTTGTCTATTTTCGTAACTTAATAATGTACTATGTGAATTGGATAAATAAAGTAGTATCTTATCTTATCTTAATATATTCCTACACCCTCTTCTTAACTCTCCCACTCCTCTGCATGTAGTTAGGTCGCCCCTGGACGTAGGTCGTGGGAAATGACATAGTGACTCACAGGGGCTTTCCCAGGCTATAGAGTGTAGAAATCACAATTTAAAAAAGGCTTCAAAATCACATTTCCACCCCAGATACCTTCACAAACCACAAACGACGACATCCAGAGAGGGGGGGGGGCAGACCACTAAAGATGAGTAAAGTGGTTTGTAATACAACAAATTCCGAGAACATTCAGGACAAAGAAACCTCTCTTTCTACCTTTTTTTTCTACCTCTTTTTGTAGAAATTGCTCTACC
This sequence comes from Sthenelais limicola, assembly GCA_942159475.1. Lineage (NCBI taxonomy): Eukaryota > Metazoa > Annelida > Polychaeta > Phyllodocida > Sigalionidae > Sthenelais > Sthenelais limicola. Next base: position 104,041,105 of record OW804096.1, on the reverse strand, counting down.
CTTATATTATATGGATAACTGATCTTCCCAAATAAACAAACATACTCCCAGGTCTACCTGTGAGGTGATATTACATAAATAATGATAGAACCTTATGATATAATATAGGGGTAGCTCAGCCCTAAAGGTAGTAAAGATCTTTCAATATAGGATATGTTAATGAACCCAACTTATATATTATGTATATATATAGCTTTCCATAGTAATGTATGCAAGCTGTCAACCTGACTAGTCAACAACAAGTGGGTAGTGATCAGGAATGAGGAGGAGGAAGTTTATTCTTTGCACCTTCATTTACCTTCCATTGAAAATGTAATAGAAGAGATCCATAGGGCCTTTTCATTCCTCATTTGTTCTAGTGTAATATCCATGTGCCTCACAGGCAGGCATTGTTGAAAAGAAGTGATTTGAGTACACCAAAGTAGTAGCCTACAGTACAGCAGCCTGTATACAATAACACTACCTACAGAGTGACGGAAGTTAGCTGCGCTTCGCTGACGTCACTCTCACATTGGAGTCTGGGAGTATGGTAGCTGCCAGCATTCCGGATAATAGCCAGTTATAACACAAACAATTACTCCCCAATGACTTAGAAATGGGAGAATTGCATAACACAATGTACAGAACATCATATTATAGTTTTTTCCTACGTCTGAAAACACATTATACACAGTCCAGTGTTCCCCTTAAGCTTATCACTATAGATATGTGGTCAGGCAGAACGCTGGGCAAAATCTACTTTGTACTATAGACTGAACTGTTTTTCATCTCAATTGTTGACAAATTTTGATCTACAAATATTAATCTGATAGCTCTATTTACTATCGCACCTGTGTGCATATTCAGGACCTATACATATACCTGGAAATTCAGGTCCAGGTACCCATCACTTGCCAAAAATTAAAAATATATTTAACTTTATGTACTGTGTGACTCAAGAAATCCTCACATTTAAAAGGTCAGGAAAAGTCATGGAATTTGAATCCAGATGTTCTGTGGGAACCTTGAGCCATTGTAGGCCATTACTACTGACGTCCATTATGGACTTAGAAGGTTGTGGTTTGGAGCGAAGAGTCTTATGGCATGGGATAGAGGGCGAGCGATAGCGAGCTCTCTATCCCATGTCCATAAGGCTATTCCCTCCAAACCACAACCTTCCAAGTCCTTTAGGGGTCGACCACAGACTCTATCCGCTGGTAGGATTGTCCGTTACAAGGGCAATTTAGGGACAAAACCGGACCAGAGACCCCTAAAGCAATTTAGGGGTCTCTGGTCTCTGGTCTCTGGTAAATTGCCCTTGTAACGGACAATCCTACCAGCGGATAGAGTCTGTGGTCGACCCCTAAAGGACTTGGAAGGTTGTGGTTTGGAGGGAATAGCCTTATGGACATGGGATAGAGAGCTCGCTATCGCTCGCCCTCTATCCCATGCCATAAGACTCTTCCCTCCAAACCACAACCTTCTAAGTCCATAATAGTACAACCCATGTCCACTTTGGTGGGGGCTCCACGGAAAGCTAAGGAACACCAGCTGGATTACCCATTATGCTCGATGCTTCGTCGCAGAACTTGATGCTTCATCGCAGAAGCTGATATGTATAGTTATGGCTCACCGCCTCTCTGTCTTAGGATATTGTTGGAGGAGAGGGTAAATCATAAAAAAGGGGGAACTGGGGTTGAGGCACCAGAGTCAATGTCATGATCCACCTGTTGTTTTTATCAGGAGGTGGCAGATTAATCGACAGTATTTGTCATTCCTTCTTCCACACATCGTCATCAAAGGCATATTCGCTGCGACGTAATTAGTATGGGGTATAGTATAATGACCATTGATTATTTCACAACTTGTTTACTTCTCAAAATCTACAAAGTGGTCAATTCAGTTGCAATAAGTTAATAATAATAGAAATGTGATCACTCTGCCTTATCAGTCACAGTCATTAAGGAGTCATTAGTAGCCGCCCCTCCATCGCCCCCCAGTGGCCAAGGGCCAAGGCATGGGGGCACAAAGGGGTGTGTCCAGATAGCAGCAGACAAAATGTGTGTCCAGATAGCAGCAGACAAAATGACTGCATCTTATGTCATTGATTAGTTCATTCTGTCTGAAAAATCTTCTATTTTCCACTAACAATATAACTTCAAATTTATAGGAATGACATGTGTGAGTAAAAAAGTAAAATGTTGCAGTTTGAATGGCATTTCCTGGTGAATTATTCATGATTTGACAGTATAAAAAGTAATCATTCAGTTATCCTCTCCCTGCCCCTCCTTCCCCTCCTCTCTTATCCATCCTCTAATTAAATGGAATGTGCTTCCCGTCGTCGCCGCCACCTCCAGCCTCATAATTGTGGCTATGTGTGGGCACTGGTTGATGTCACTTCTTCTGTGTCTAAGTAATTTGGCATAATTCATAGATTCTCCCTTCTCCACCACCGCCCCCCTCTCTCTCTTTCTCTCTCCCTCTCGCTCATCTCTATAAGATCCCTCTCTCTTTCAATATTGAGAAATCTAAATTTTAAATACTTGGTCGCCGAAATATAAGCCAATCTGAAAATAAAATAAAATACATACTGCAGGGAATTAATGGTGCCACAATCTAATATAAAACGTTAATTCTCCTCAAAATACATTGTCAAGATGTTGAAATTCAGAAACAGCACAATTTTCTACCCACAAATTCGTGTATGAAGTTTTTTCAGCTCTGTTCTTTAAATGAGGTAGATATATTAAAAAGTGAATGCTGCCAGGATGTAAGAAAAACACAATTTTCCTCCAGAATACATCAAAATAGAGTAGTTTTGTCAACATTGATGGAGGATTAAGGTTAGGAAAAGCATAGGCCTTCTTATTCACTTTTTTCCTGATGCTGGCCATGACACAATAATGTATGTTGTAACGTTTTTTTATATAATTTATACAACATAAGTAACACACCATGAAGTCTTTTTTTTCTTTTTTTTAAAATTTTATTGGACAAAGTTTCATATCATGATAATTCTCATTTGCCAAGTACAAAACAAAAGCTTACAATTTAATTATTACAATTCCTACCATTAACCATTTACATAGATAGACTTTTTAAGGCAGTTATTTGATCTTCTACTGCATATTTTATATTTCACCGAGTCGTTTCATATCAAAACAAATCAGCTCAATATATTATAAATTAAACTTACTTATACAGATACAAGCAGATACAGCTACAAATTTTGTAATTTTTTTGTGGCCTATTAAAAACAATACATAATGAGTTCGCGAATAAAACACAACTTACACATGCACCTTTATTGTTAAAAACTATATCATTTCTCAAACATATATATGTCAACTGATTTCAGTCAACTATGCCCATCTAATCAACATTAAGTTTGGTGATGTACATATTCATACTTGTACTAGATAGACATTATCCCTCCAGTAGTTGGTACTTTTGAGGGTTTTTTTCAGACCATCCCAACTTTGTATTTTATCATTGGGGTTCATTCTATTCCAGACTTTTGGGCCTTGAATATGCGGGGATCTATTGTATTTCTCAGATCTCGCTGCTGGTTGAATGAGGTTAATCCCTCTGGCTAGCCTAGTAAATCTGTTGTATTTTTTCAGGTGTGTTTGCAAACAGGTGCATTAAGCCTTGTATGACAATGTCTCTTCTTTTCCTAAATGAGTCAATCTTTAGATTGTCTCTCATTTCATTCGTTAAGACACCTTGATTGTTAAATACAATTTGGACCGCCCTATTCAGTACGCTCTGTAATTTAGTAATTGTATTACAGTTTGTCATGTTGTACAAGATATTCCCATATTCCACTAGGGATAATATATGTGATTTTACAATTGTGGTGGCCATATCCTTATTCAGACTAGGTCTTAATCTCGCCAGACAGTTAACTTTTTGCTGAATTGCAAATTTCATTTTTACAAAGTGAGCATTAAAGTTGATGTTATTATCTATCTGGTAACCCAAATATCTTACCACCTTTGCTTTGACTATCGCCTGACCATCAATATAGCTGTTTCCAATGTTTCCAAGATTAAGTTGTTTTAATTTGTTCTTCGACCCAATGAATTGGAGCTGGCATTTTTTAGGATTAATTTTCAACTGGTTGGTTTTCATCCAGGAGGAGATTTCAATGGTCGCCAATTGGGACATTTTTAAACACTCCTCTTTATTAGCGCATGTTACTGTGACAGCAGTATCATCAGCATAGATACTTATGCCAATTTTGACCTCATTATTAGGCAATAACACTTTATCTATACATTTCGGCAGGTCAGGTCCTAATATGCTACCTTGTGGTACGCCTTGGTTAATATTCAACGGGTCAGATAGTGAGTCCCCTAGCTTTGTGCACTGTGTTCTATTTGCCAGATAGTTTCCTATCAATTTGATGATCATTCGATTCACATTGTAAAATTTCAGTTTTTCCATAAGGATCACATGGTTTATGGTGTTGAATGCCTTGGCTACATCGTAATAAGTTGCTGCTGTTATTTTATCCTGATCAATTCCCTCCAATATTGGCCCCAAAAACTCATACACGGTTCTATTAGTGGAATGGTTTTTTCTAAATCCACCCTGTTCTCTTGCAAACAACTTGTTTAAGTCCATGTGCTCCCATAGGGCATGAGCTACAAATGATTCCAATAATTTAGAAGGTAGTGGTACCAGCACTATAGGTCGTTGATGTCGTAAATCTCTAATATTACTAGTTTTCGGAATGTGAATGATTGAATATTCTTTCCATTCTGTTGGAATACTTGAGGTCGACACACAAAGTTTCAAATGTCTAGTTATAATTTGAAGTAAATTCAGGAAATATAGCTTCAGGGTGTGGGAATTTACCCAGTCCCATCCGCTATTCTTGTTGTCATCCGTTCGAATAAAAAATAACCGAACTTTTTCATCACTAATTGATATTCTAGTGGAAGCTACATAATCAATGTTCTTCTCTAGATATTCCTTAAAATCTCCATCCTCATCTAGCCCATTGTCACTCATGTTCTTAAAAATCACATTAAATTTAGGATGTTACTAGCATCTTTCCCTTCGACAGTTTGTCCCTCGTTGACATAGTTTTCAGGCTTACCTAACAATCCATTCAACTTATAGAATTTCTTGCTATTCTTTTCACAATTGTTTAGGGAGTCGTAAATAAATGATGAAACCATTTTTTTCCCTGACCAAATTTCTTTTTCAGAAACATAATTTTGTCAAGTTGTTATTCCAGGTTTATCGCCACAATTATGTACTTTAGACTGCTGTTAGTGGATATTTCTGAGTAATGTCCTTTAGCCCATATATCACACACTAAATATTAAAAGTTATAGCGAAATATATTGCTAAAAACAGGATATGTATTGGCAAAATTCTCAAAATTTCCTTGGGGGAGGCCAAGAGGGATACTCTCCCCTATGCTGGCTAGAGCCACCAAAACCTGGTATAAACAGGCTTCACCATACAAATTTGATGTACTAGGAAAGTGATGCCCTTCAGAAAACAGTTTAACCCTATTCTGTGGCTCTGATGTGAAGCTCCTTAGGAAGACACAAGTTTACTTTAGGTAACGTGTGCAAGCATATACCCAAGTATTTTTACGAGTATGCATGGGGATTGATATTTCTATGCTTTTTATTAAAAATACAATTGGTTGACCATCCATTGAATACTTGCCTATTTGTTGCAGGCTGTATTGATAAAATAACTTTTATTTTCTCCCAAGGAACCTTTATTTTTGTTTTTAGGACCTTTAAACCTTTAACCTTTAAGGCCTTAGGTCACCATGGTCCCTGGGTGTTTCATAGATTTCGTTTATTTATTTTCAGAGTGTAATAAATATAGAATGTACCTCGGGTATATTCTTTCCTAGGGTCATGCATCTTGCATTGCATTGCGGTTGCGGCGGGAGACTGAGGGGCGTAGCACAGCACAGCCCCAAGGTCTCCGCAACCGCAATGCACAACCCTAGGAGAGAATAAACCCTCAGTACATTCTATCTATACATGAATCAATCAGTAGATGTATGGCTTATCTATTGGTACTACCACATGCAACTTTTTCTACTTGATATGAAGTATGGGCTGAGACGTTATACCCGATACACAGGACATTGAGGCGATATCCATACAACAACTTATACTTCACTGCAATTTAACTTGAAATATTCATTATCATATCAATATAATACGTCATAGGATGAAAAGAAATACAGAGTATCAAACCACAGCATTTCAGATATTTTAAATATAATACAGAATTTGTTCAGGAAAAGCATGTGATATCTTACAAAAGATTTATCTTATCTCATTAAATAACAGCTTCAAACATATCTGACACTACAATTCTTTGTAACTGACCATAACAAAAATTACCTTTTTGTTTTCTCAGCTATTTATAGCTGAGAAAACATATGAGTCACTATTAAAAGTGCCAATCACTGATACTGCATCTACATCTTGATAACTTGCTTAACTGTCTGTGAGGTGTTTAAGCTTAGATGTGACATCAGGCGAGGAAACCATATCTAATCCTTTCAATCAGTCATAGATTTAACACGTAGACTTTATTGAAGGCTGATTGACAGCCTTTCTAGGTTTAGCCAAGGGAGTTGATTGGCTGTTAGTTAGATGCTTCTCCAACCATGATAGGTCTGCAGAAGGCCCTCCCACTTCCCACACCATCCCTCTGCCCCCCCCCCCCCCTCCCCTGCCTCAGGTGCTCAAATGGACACTGCCCAACACATTTTCTAAATTTTAAAAGTAAGTTACCAACTATTTAGCCTAGCCTAGCTTACTACTTTTTATACGACCAACTTTATTTTTACAACAAACTGTTTTTTTCCGACCAACTGTTTTTTCCCCGACCAACTTTTTTTTTTGCGACCAACTTTTTTTCACAAAAATTTTTTTTACGACCAATATTTTAACGACAATTTTTTTACGACCAACTATTTTTTAACGACATTGTTTTTTCAACCAACTACTTTTTAACGACAATTTTTTTTCAACCAACTTTTTTTCAACCAACTTTTTCCGACTAACTTTTTTTTAACGGCCAACTTTTTTTTCTGACAATTTTTTTCCGACCAACTATTTTTTAACAACAATTTTTTTTTCGACCAACTTTTTTCGACCAACTTTTTATGACCAACTTTTTTTTAACTACCAACTTTTTTTAACAACAATTTTTTCCCTACCAACTATTTTTTAACAACAATTTTTTTTCCCGACCAACTTTTTTTCTGACCCAACTTTTTTTACAACCAACTTTTTTTTTACAGCCCTGGCTATTGCAGATCTATTGGTTACAGTTACTGAAGTGGAAATAAAAGTCAAGTGTATATAAACCCTAGTCTAGTTGACATTTGTATGTCTTTTGTGCCATATTAGATTTTACCTTCTGGTCTGTGAGGACTAGTGGAAACTCAGGAGGACTAGTGGATCTTATTTCTACGTAGGTATTTCCCTAAGTTTATCATTTTTCTCCCTTTCTCTACATGTTTCAGAGTTCATGATTTCAATGGTCCTCAGTGACTGGTCATAAATTCAATTCAATTCAATTCAAGAATTCTTTATTGCAATTGATGTTGTTTACAATGAGGTGGTCCAGCATTCTAAATAGACAGGTGTCTAGGTAGGTCTTCCGCCTGACATCGGACATAAGTTATTAAGCCTGAGAAATCGTTTCCATTGGAAACGCCAGGTATATAAATTAAGTTGACACTAATTTTTTTTTTGTTTTTGCAACATATTTATTCAGGATCCCTGCCAGCTGGGCTTATACAATGCTAACACATATTATAATATGAAATGGTAGCGATCAATCAAAAGAGACATGCATAGCTTTCACACAGTTGTTTCGTGGTTTCTATGTTGGTATTTCTGGAATATATATTAGGTTTTCAACGAGTCAATCAACTAGATGGCATCGTCTTTTAAGGTTCTCCATAGTCTATTCTCTTCTTTGCTTACAATATGGATTTTTTGTGCATGCAGGATGACAGAAATTCTCATTCTTAATTCACACATTAGGTGAAGGAGAGAAAAATTCCCTCGATCAAATAGCTTGACTCTGTGAATGTACGCCTTCACTTGGAAAAACAGCCAGTTAACTATTTTAGTACATAAGTTGGTCTGATCGATCCCGAACATAATATGGAGATTATTGACAACCACTCTACTTCTCTTAGTGAGAATTAATTCTTCACCTTTATATCCCCTGTTTAGGTAACCTATATCTCTTATCCATTCCAGGATGTTTTCCCAGAGTCTATACGTGTTACTACATAAAATGAAAAAGTGGACTATGTCGTCCCTTTTATTACATAGAGTACACTTGTTGTTCCTGACAATGCCGATGTTTGACAGATATACATTACACGTTATTGTTCTATGAATAATCCTGTATTGAAACTGCTAAATTCTCGCTTCAGGAGTTATTTTACAGGGTAACTTGAACGTTTCTTTCCAGTCGATTTTGTCAAACTGTATGTCGTTGAGGCGCAAGTCCTCTTGCCAACTGTCTAGTTTTTCTCTTTTCACCTTTCGACCTAAGATTAATTCATTATATACCTGCTTGGCATTACACTTGATTATATTCAGCTTATGGCCTCTTATGTTGAAATCGATTGAACCGTCTTCTAGGCTTGCATCATTATCTCTAATTATTTTGAGCCATTTGTCAGGTATGGCTGTTTTTAATTCGATTCTCTGTGATGCTTTAGGGAGAAAGCTAAAATATCTGATAATGTCCCTTGTGGGCATAATGAAGCCATTTTCTTGAACTATGTCACCTACAGTTGATATTCCGAACTGCTCCCATTTCTTCCAATGTAACATGGAGCCTTTTAGTTTAACATGTCTGTTATTCCAAAGTCTCTCACGCAATACTTCATTTACATTTTCTGGGGAGTGCTTATAGTATACCCTGTTCCACACTCTGTATACTTCCTCATAGAACTTATTGAGAGGGTTCAATGGCTTATACCTTGACAAAAAGATATCCTCGAGTTTTCTACCTGAATGGGTTGCGATTGCATCAAACCACCCATTATTTCTTCCTAGTAGTATTCTCTTGACCCACATGATACGGTTGGTTTCATATACCTCTTCTATTAGACGTAGGTTTAACCCTCCATTTTCGATTTTTTGGGCCAGGAACTCTTTACTAATTTTAGGGCCTTTTTTCTTCCAAATGAAGCCAAACATAAGCTCATTTATCGTTTTAAACAGCTCTTTAGTGAACGTAATGCATGACATGACGTGCTGGAACAATGGTAAAAGAAAGGTATTACACACTACAATTCGCCCTTTTATGGTTAAGAACCTGTTGTTCCACTGATTGATAGTATTTTTCACCTTGTCTATGATATCATCGCTGTTTATCTTACACATTCGATCTTCGTTCCTGGGGCACAATAATGTGACACCTAATAATTTCATTTGGTTAACCCATTGAATTTGAGCGATTTTGGCGTTGGTAATCTTAATGTTCCCCACAATAAAGCCCTTAGACTTTGCGGGGTTTAGACTTAAACCTGAAGCAGCAGAGAATTTTTCGATGATATTTATAGCATTTATCAGGGAGCTTTCGTCTTTAACTACTAGAGTCAAGTCGTCGGCGAATTGGACGATCTTGCTCTCGCTCTCTCCCGACTGGATACCCTTTATATTTTTGTCATTTCTTATTACTTCCGCAAGCTTCTCGACCACTAATGTAAACAACAAGGATGAGATTGGGTCCCCCTGTTTCATGCCTCTATGGACGTCGAACCAGGGGGATGCCCAACCATTATTGCAGAAGGTACTCTTGGACCCGTACAGGAGGGTCTCTACCCAAGATATATACTCCTCTTCTATGTTATACGACTTCAAAGCTTCTCTCAAAAAATCCCAACTAATGGAGTCATAGGCTTTTGTGAAGTCTAGGGAGGCGATAAGCCCTTCCCCTTTGGATTCTTCTAGAAGGGACAAAATATCGTCAACCTTGCGTATTGCGGTCCCAATGTACTGCCCTTTGACGAATCCAAACTGGTCATTCGACACTAGATTAGGTAAGAAATACGACAGCCTGTTGGAGATAGCTTTTGATATGATCTTATAGTCGACATTGAGTAAGGTAATAGGCCTCCAATTTTTTAACATTTGTAAGTCTGAATCTTTTGGGGGGATGACATTAATGATACCTCTTTTTTGGTTATTTGACATTTCGCCCTCTTGCAAACACTGCAAGAACATAGACATGAAGGGATCTCTAATACAGTACCAGAAGTATTTATAAAATTCTATGGTGAACCCATCGCAGCCAGGCGACTTCCCGTTCTTACATTGTTTTATTACCTTGCATACCTCCTCTTCAGTGAAGGGTTTACATAACTCACTGTTGTCATACTCATCCAAAACCACGGGACTATTATCACGTGTAAAAATCTTAGACATTTCGTTATTAGAACTAACTTGTTTATACAACTCGGAATAAAAATGGTTGCCTTCGGCAAGTATCACCCCCGGATCACTAGAGATAACTCCGTTAATATTTAGTTGGTGTTGGTGTATCACCCCCGGATCACTAGAGATAACTCCGTTAATATTTAGTTGGTGTACAACTTTTTTTTCAGACCTATACTTCTCCAGCGCGCAAAAGTATTTGGACGGTTTTTCACCTTCAGATATCCATTTCGCTTTAGAGCGTATGAGTGCTCCTTCTGCTTTGTTGAGCTCTATTTCTCTCATTTCTTGCAGTATTTCAGCTCTCTCATTTACTTCTTGGACATTCAGCCTTTTCTTACCATCCAGCTGTTTCAGTCTAAAATTATTTTTTCTTAATGTTTCTCTTTTTTTTTTGGCAATTTTTGCGCAAGTGGTTATTGACCATTCCCTGACTTTAAGTTTGAAGAACTCCCATTTTAGCTTGGGAGATAGAGACTCCATGTCCATGTCGGCAAGGATGTTCTCTACTCAGGTAACGAATTCTTCGTTGGATAAAAGGGAGCTATTAAATTTCCAAAAACCTCTTCCTTTTGAGGGTTTATTAATTTCAAGGAGGGCTGATACTTCTTTATGGTCAGAAAGAATAAACGATTTTACCTGGCATTTGTTGATCTTGTTAACAATGTTTTGGGATACAAATATGTAGTCTAATCTAGATTGTTTGCCCAATCTTACCCAGGTTACGGGCGGTGAGCCCTTTGAAACAACATTTTGTATATCGCATACATCCAGCCTGTTCATACAGTCTATAAGAGACCTGCTAGTGAGAGTAGGCTCTTTGTAAGAAACATCAACATTAAAATCACCGGTGATTATTAATTCATCATAGGACATTTTATCGATACACTTTTCAATATCAAGAAACAACTTTCGTTGCAGCTTAGGTTTGTCTGCCGTGGGGGCGTAGACATTGAATATGCACAGACACGTCTCTTCCATCTTGATTTTAATATATAACCATCTTCCCTCTTCGTCTAGACCTTGGTCGACGATTAGGCTTGAAATGTCTTTGCTAAGTAGAAACATCACCCCCTCTCGACGCTTGCGTGCCATGAGAGAAGACCGCTTTGCCTGGCCATTGGGTTTGCCAAATCTTGCTAGAGTTCTCCGTGGAGTGCGTTTCTTGGAAGGCAATGATAGACATTTTGTCTTTTCTATATCTCTCAAAAATGGCTTTTCTTTTTTTTGCGTTGTTTAACCCATTAACATTCCATGACTTAATTTTTAAGGATTGCTTCTGGTTTGGGGAATACATTATTGCGTTTACAGAATACACTATATGATACCTCCGAGGATCCTCCCGGGACTTTGCCGGGTGCAATTTTAATATCATTAACTGTTTGATACAACCATAATATCAATACTCTGTTATAACACGTTTTTGATCGTGCAGACAACAGCACCGTGTATAGATATACTCTTACCACCTTTCGCGGTTGGGCCGCTATCATAAGGAAACAATTGTGGTCATTGGAGCATGCGTTCCCACCAAACAAACCACCAGCTGTACCAGAAAAACCAGCTGTTTTCTCGTCTCCTTGTGGCTCTTTTGACCAGCTATTAGCACACTTTAAGTGTACCTGAACACTTGTTTCTCCCTGAATGGGAGATTTAATTTTAACACGACCCCTGAGATCGTAATAATACTGGAATGGTATTTTACTTTCATTGCGGCGAGATTCACTTATGATTTTACTTTCATTGCGTTGAGATTCACTTATAATACTGCACTTTTTTGGTGACACTCTGAGGCCCTCCATTTAAATGGGAGTTATTATAGCCGACTGAGTGTGATCGTTTCAGGGCTCGGGGAGTTAGACATCTTTGGGGGTGATCTGCTCCCTTAGCCACTCCCTGGCATTCATCCAGAGCTTTCCCATTAGGTTTCCTCGTAGCGGCCAAAGGTCTTGTTTCAGGACGTCCTCGTTTTTCAGGCCCATTCCAATGCCCCAAACTTTATCTGTGGGCGACGCCTCTCCAATGGTTCTGTTTCCAGTGTAGAGCAGGAAGTCTCCCACCTCCTCATTGCACCTCAGCTTTGCCCGAAGTGCACTTGTCACCAGTTCTTCTCTATGAAGTATCCACTGATCGTGCCCAAAGGAGATGGCCCCCATTCCTCTTTTGCACTCAACTGGGTCGAAGGTCCTCAAGGCCACTTCGGGTTTCTCGGGGTCCATTCCGTACTTCGCTCTGTGGTAGTACATAAATTGTTCCACGTGCTGGAAATGGTGGTCGTTGATAAAGAAGGGTGATACGTAATGGTTGGAAAGCGGGTTGTTTGCTGAATAGTATACGATCGTGTTGACATCCTGTCTTCTTGACAGGTTGGACAGCAACAACTCAGTGGGAACTGCCCCTAAGTTGTTATGTCTGTAGCATACATTATTTATGAGGACACTTCCCCCTGCCTGCTTCACGTTGACGTAGTGTAGATCCTTAGCGGCGTCCGCGATTAGCTTGGCTTTAGCCATTCTTTTTCGTACGAACATTGGCATGTCCCTTCTAATGGCTACTTTTTTTGACAAGTCTTCGCCTGAACCATCCCCAGCTAACTTGTCCTTGTTGACGAAAACATTGGCGGCGTCCATCGTCGTTTCGAATTCCACTTTGATAGGGGGGGGCGTGGACTTGCCGATTCTGTAGTTTTTTTTTATCTTCACATCACCCAATCTCATTACGTTTTCGATGATGTTTACTACTTTCGCTGTTAACTGTTCATCTGTTTCCTTCTCACCTGTGGGGATTCCCATTATGAGTAGATTCTTCTCTAGCTTTTTCATCTCGGAGGCAACTAATTCCTCATCTTTCCTGTCTTCTTCCAGCCTCCTGGTTAGGATATCAGTGTCGCTTTGGGTAATTATTTTCTCTCTAACAATTCGCATGTCACTTTTCTGAATTTCAAGCTCATTTTTCATGGCTTGAATGTCTTTGTCCCTTACGATATTGTCATCCCACAATGCTTTGTTTTCAACAGCTAGAGCTCTAACCTTTTCTTTGACTTCAGTTATTTCTCCTTTTGATTGAGTCACCTCAGATTTAACTTCTTCTACCTTTTGGTTTACCTGTGTTACCTCTTCCTTAACATCTTTTATCTTCTTTTCGGCGCCTTTGACTCTAGTTTTTAGACCCTGCAGTTTCTTAACCTTTGCGAATAGAATCTTGAAGTTGTCTCTGTTAGCTTTAAGGGATTCTTCATTTCTATCGGACATTGACACTAGGGTTTCCATTATATCTCCTTTTATGTCCACCGCCTCGTCTCCTGGGGAGACCATATCGGCACAGTCAGAATCAGAATCGGACTCGGAGGCCGAGTCGGATGCCGAGTCAGAGTCGGTATCCGTCCCCGAGGAGGTGAGAACCTCCTGCTCCATTTCCGACTCACTCTCTTTGTTTTCTTTCTCGTCGGCCTTTTTATTTCTTTTTTAGTAGCTGGCTCGACCGTTTTTTCCTTCTCGTTGGCTGCTGGTTCAACCATTTTTTCCTTCTCGTTTTTCTCTTTATTGGCTTTCTTTCTTAATTTCTTTGTTCCTCTACCCATCTTTTCAGCTAGCTCTGACTCGGAGTCGGACCCAGCTGCTCCTCTTTTCCTGCTTTTAGTCGTATCAACACTCTGTTCGACACTCTGCTGGGGAGCTGACATTTCCCCGTGACTCCCAAGTGAACTATGTTCGTTGAATCCGATATGCTAGGCGATGCTCTTATGAGTAGTGATTTCCTTTTTGAGAGTTCTCCACTGCTTTAGTTAGGTTAATTAAGCTTATTGGTCCCCTGTCTAGCATAAACGTCACTACCACACAGCCAGTGTATGGTTCTAGGAGATGTTGTGCTTAGTTCAACACACACACTTTGTATCACTAATTGTAATATGACACTAATTGTAATATTAAATAGATAAACCAAACTTAACTTGATAATTTCTTAACTTAGTACTTGTTAGTGCTAGGCATTAGTAATCATCCATAAATGACAAAGTAAATAGGGGGGAAAAATCTATTCGAATTTAATTACATCAACCAATACAATAAGTAGACCTAGTTTACTAATGATTTTCACACAATTTTATGTTGTTTGGGGGGAGAAAACTATATCTCGTTTATTTAGATAGTCAACAGGTGGGAAAAAACGAAATGGGGACATGTGTATATAGTTTAAATAAAATCTTTTTTAAAAAAAAATGTTCTACAGCTGAACAGCTAACAACGTTAAATTTTCGTAACTCTTGTCATCAGAAATCTTACTTTCAAAATACCTTTTAAGTATGACCAGAATGTAAAAATAATTGTGGCTCTTTTTCTTTTTATTGTATGTATATAATTATATCGAATTTCATCTCTAGATAAAGATAAATTCCTAAAACGGAACTGTATTTCATTATATTGTGAACACATGACATCTAATGCGTTGAATACCCATTTATACAGTTTTAGATGTTATACCTTCTTCATATTTCCAAATCTCACAGTATATTCAGTATCCAAATTTGGTGTTTTTCTTCTGTATCAAACATTTAATCTGTGTAGAATTCCTATTTAAATAACACTTAACAACACAGAACGTATTTAGTTTCACCACTAATGAATCTGTTTAATTAATCTATGTAAATGAGCTTATGTATTATGTAAACGTCTGGTTACCCTGACTTTAAAGTAAAAGAGACAGAGGTCGCACTTTCCGAGATGTGAGGTTCCATGATCTCCGCTACCCCCAGAATAATTACCTCATATATCTGGCCAGCGTTGCATGTTTGACCTCTCGCCGACCTACTTACTCAGAGTGCAGACATACTAATTTACATGTGCTGCAACCAATTAGAAGGCAGGACGGGGTAAACAGATAAGATGCACGTGGATACCTAAAGGCATGCAGGGAGAGGGTTAGACAAGCACGACACTCAGAGCCTATCTCTCTAGTGTTATTGTATGTAATATATCCATGTTTAAGCTAATTTCTTTCTCTCTTTCATCTTTATCTAATCTGTCCACTTCAATATCAAGCTGATATAGTTCTGTGTTACTTAAACTGTAGGTAGTGGTGTTTAAACATAGCCATTTATTAATTTCTTATGAGTTTTCACTTCATTTTAGTAAACTGCCTATAGGCGCTTACCATCTCTGGGTAAGACCATAAAGTGCCTTTTGGTCTCTTTTCTCTGTCCCTCTCTTGGTTCTTCTCTAGCTCTTTTTCCTGGGAATGATCATTAACTGCCTCCCTCTCAGCTCTCCCGCCCTTGATAAAACACTCTTTAAATGTGTTGATAAGGGCGTTAAGCAACCAATCTCACTCACTCAACATCTCTAACCAGTTTTTAGTGCAGGTTCTTTTTATCTATCATGATTTACAAAGAAAACGGAAAGAAGTAAATAGAGAGCAGTCCAAATGTCAGACACATCATAACTATTATGTGCATTTTAAAATGAATAGTTATACAATTATTAATCATGTTTCAAAGATTTACTAAATCTGAATCTGTGCGATGACAATATAGCAGCAGGCTTAAATGAAGCGGGTGTAGAGTAGGTGAGAGAAAAACAATAACTTCAAACTTTTATAAAAGGAAAAGGGATTAATGACATTGACAAAAACACTCCTGACCAAATGCTGTTATTCACATAAAACAGGTAAATTATATCCCTAAGAATGCATCTTTGCATCATTTATAAGTTTAGAATTGAGGATACCTGTATCAGGATTATTTCAATACAGTATCAAAGAGTTCAGAAAAACTGTCCTTCTCCGTTTCAAATACACGTCATGTACTACAATTGGTGATAACAATGACTAACTACAAAGTTTGGTTACAACAACACATTGCTAAGGGCGACTAATGTAATTTATCAGGAAAACTGCTGTATAATAGTTTTGAACACCTTTATTTGAGAGACTAAAGGGATAAATAAACTCGAAATAATTTCGGGACTGCTGGTGCACGGTTTGTGTATAGGCCTAATCACTTAAATCCCTCGCTTCTCCTCGGGAGTATACACCAAACAGGGCACCAGCAGCCCCTCAATGTCGGTCATTAATCCTTCAGTGTCGCAAGCCTGAGAAAACGATATCTCATATCTATCTCGCTAGAAACGGACACGACCTGTCGTAGAGATATCCCCCATAATGCCGTGATGGTCTGGAGTGGGTGACCGGGAATTGCTGATTTATCGGTGAACTGAAACTTAATATTTCAGAATCGCAATTGGTTTCCTTGAAACAACAACACCTCCAGATATAAGTTTGGACTTCTCTGTACTAAGGAATTCCCAGGCAACTGAAACGTATTTTTTTTTAAGACGATCGGGAATGGAGAGAGTACGAGAGTGTTTGATTTGTGGTCAGGTTTTTTTTGTGTTTTTTTTTATTTGTGGTTTTGTTAGGTGATTTTAAATTAACACTTATAAGTTTTGCTCATGTTAAGATGAAAATGTAACATAAAATCTGATTCTTGAGGCATCAGGAATGAAAATAGTGGAGATACGGAAGAGATATCATGAAGGTCAAGTATATATAGGCCTACCTGCATGTTTTGTATTTTTAGTTTTTAAATTATGTTTATTCAGTAATCAACATTACATCATTTTCGGGTGTTATCCTCAGTCAATCGTGATACAAAAAATAATGGTTTTAATCAAGCATTCACAATTTGTAAAAAGCGCAACTATTGTTTTATATAACCTACAGCATTACTATTATATAATTTGTAAAAAAGTGGCCATAATTTATAAAAGGTATGGAAAAACATGTAGCTTAATATGCCAAAGTGATTTTTTAGACACGATATACCTAGGCTACATAATACATAATAATTCCGATTAGAAATGACAAGAAAATGCACTTTCCTGGATCCTATTGTAAACAAAACAATCTATCTGGGTGTATCAATCCGCGCCTTCTGATTCCTGCTGTTTAGACTAAGTGTGTATTCCAGGGTTATCGAACCACCAACATCGCCCCACCAATGTTATCGGAGTTCAGCCGTGTTTTTTGGCAATTGAACCAGGGGCATACACTCCCAGGTCCCAGTATTGTGTACACGTTTCGGACACGTTTATTTATGAATTATATATACCTGAATGAACTTATAGTTAGATTACCCAATAGTTATGTGCGTACACCAGGGTAATGCTGTGCGATTAATCTTTTCCATCATTAATGCTTTAAGAAATATGTACATCTGTTGTCTGATTATGTCTAGATGAAAAATAACGGTAACGCTTTATGTGCGGCAGAAAATCGAAATAATTCTTCATGTTTATCACAGTTTCAGGGGTATTTCATCTCCCTGGATTCATGAATATCATTAATTCAACTGGATACACTATCGAAATTCATTTTAAAAGGACTATAATTCCTGTAAAGTTTCCCTTTTCAGTACAAGGTGACCATGTTCTGTATCGCTGGTATCCCTGTCATCCTCTAGATATCGCTTTAGAACTATCGCTGTCTGTATAGGTTTGTCTGTCTGCCTCTCTCGTTACCCTTCCCCTCAAGAACAGCTCTTTCCTCTCTTTGGATCCCATCGGTTTATCATTGGGTGTATATTCAAATGCCAATATTTAATCCCCATAAGTCCTGCTAGGAGGCGGCGGTGGTGAAGATGTGCTTGTGACAACGTATACATTCAGGTAGGATGGCTATTTAAGTCCTGTCTAGTTCGCGAAATAGTTTTATTTATAAATGCGTTAACGTTCATGCTTCCCAGGTGCATGGACTGCACGCTACGGCATTGCCTTTCAACGTACGAGGAATTACAAACATATACTATAATTAGTGTATTGTTTATTTCCAGACTTTTATACCTACACCCCATACATGTATGATTTAGTTCGGTGCCATTTTCTTGTTTTCTATATATATCCTATAATGAGTTCCAAGACCCAAGATTCACTTGGTTTAGTTTCCAGCTATTAACCCAAAATTTGGCAGTCACATAATACAGAGGGAGACCTTCGCCTCAAAGAATAAGAACTGTATCCTAATATTTAGACACCACGTCGGAAGTTATTGCACTGTGGTGGTAAATGACATATATACTTTAATTTTCTGTTTCTATGCTATGGTATTGTTGTCTTTATGGATGAGGATAACTAGCTTTTGATAAAGAAATCCTGACATAAAATATATTCAGATCCACATGTCAGTAAACGACACAGTTCTTCTATATGCGTCCGGAAATTATTAAAAGTCTGAAAATTGGGATATATATTTTGTATAATAAAAAATGGATGAACCAAAATGATGGCCAAATCCACCAACTTGATATTCATTAATATGTAGATATACGCATTCCGCGAAATAATTATATAATTTTGTAGTTTTGAATGAATTGCTTTTTAGCAATCTTGCAATATACACTGACATCAGCACATACTTGCATACATGCGCCACATAATTATACTGTGTGTTTGACGACATATGATATCATTGATTCCCAGAAACATGCACCATAGATTTCCAAGAAAGGATGTCAGAAGTGGAAGCTATACAACCTAAAATGAATTTAACCTTGACCTCAATTCCAATACATTTCATTAGTTCATTATTGTCTTTTTTTTTTATAAAGGAATGATATGGATTAAGCCACAACTTCATTAATTCTCAGTTGTGGTTTGAGTGTCCCCTGAAAAGAAATATATATAGGGTGCATTATATATAGGGATGGACCAGGCAGATTTGGTTTTATCTTTAAGTTAGAAGCAAATAAAAGAGTAAAATAGTGTTTTCTTCTGTCAAAGTCAAACTTCTGCTGACTGAATCAAAATATAACTAACCGTTATAATCAATCGGGAGCACTGTTACCGGTAAGTGTCACTGTTACTTGTTATATTTAATTCCACATCCACAAGTTTCGTCTCGCAGAAAATCTGACAGGTATATTACCTCAATTTGGTTGTATGGTAAACAAAATACCAGATACTCAGGAGATGTAAAGTCTTGTTAGATTGAAAATTGAAGATATATGTCTCCGCTGACAAATCGAAGTACCTTTTCTAATACACTTCTTTTGTTAACTGGGATAAAGCTAAATCATGCCAGTCCTTGTCCCAAAGTTACCGGCATTAATCCGTTATCAATTGTAGGCCATTCAAATCTTGCAAGCTTACAGATTAGCCAGCGCTCCCTCCCATCACCATTTATAAATACCTTTCATTTTCTTTTGGCGATATTGATGACAAAATCCTAGCACATTTGACAGGGAATGGTTTTTAAAAACCTATTAAAGGATGTTGTTTCCCGGGGTAATTTCAAGTCTCCTTGTCAGACACTATTATCTGTTTCGCTATGCGTTGATAAACATAATCCTCGAGTCTTTTTGAACCGCGACACCACGGTCCCTTTGTTGACCTGGCAAAACATACATCGTTTAGATACAAGCACAAATGTCAGCTCCGCCTGAACAAAAACCAACTGCAAGAAACTATATTTCTGGCGACACTCCACAATCACTTGCCATTTGAAATGACCGAGGTGATATGTTACTCTTGATGCCAAAGCAGGAAATCAATGGTCCTGGTACTAGGGGCATATTCCTCAGACTAAATTTAGATACTGGAACCAAACGTGGTGCCAACGCCCACGCTGCTGACCCAGTGCGTGGCAATTAATACTTGCGGATTACTCCTTTCCGTTGTTATAGTTTTACAACACTTTTATCCACCCACACCTCTCACTATTTTACCATCTCATATACTATTCTATCTCATCATTATTTTATACATAAACGGGGAAAAACAAATTTCCCATCTTTCCAAAATACCTTGCCAAAGCATAGAAGTGGCTTTACCAATATTATATGTGTGTGTGTGTGTGGGGGGGGGGGGGGGGGGGTTGATTTGCCACCCCCACAAAAACCGGCCAATATGGAAAGCGCATTTGGCAATGTTCGGATAAAAGGATAATAACATCGCCAATGCCATTCCCTCCGATATCCCGACGTCCAAACGTATTTAACATTAAAGTATTGTAATTCAGAGGGTTTCATATATTGCTCCACTATGTTGTTATTTCTCCACCGTTTCGGATAGATTAAAAGCCTCCATAACCAGCTATTTGCGATGTAATATATGTATTAAAATTATTATCATTATTATTTCAAAAAGAGGGTAAGTAAAAGGACTAAGGGTAATAGAACACAGACTCGACATATATCAAGTTAATGTTATACCTTGTTTTATTTTATTTTTACATTAGTCCTTCTGTTGCGTTAAGTAATATTGCATGATGCATCATACATCCTTAATACAATTTATATCATATGTTATGTTAAACATGAAACCATACTCATTCTATATCATCATATATTGATCATTTTGATAATAGTAAAGATCCAATCGGTAAGATACGCGACTCGGCGAGCCGAGAAATGTAGGTCATATAAAGTATGATAGCTGCCGTGGTGAGTAAAGAGGGCGTGGCAGCGAAGTGGCAGCGAAGCAGGAATCAATTTATCTACAAATTATTGTTGGATCTTTCAAATATCAGATAATCAACAGTTTACACCGACATTAACAAGTTTGTCTAAAAAAGTATCATGAACCACCGAGTTGAAGGCCTTACTCAGGTCGATAAAGCTGGCCACAGAGAAATGTTTAACATGCATGGCCTTGTTTAAATCTACAATGAATTCATATCGCTTCAGTGGTGGAATGACCTGGTTGGAAACCCAACTGCCTTTCACATAGGACATTGTTATTCATAATATAATTCATGGTCGATTAATATATTAAATGCATCCTTGTATACTCTTGAACTTATAAATTCACATCCCGACCTTTTTGTAATATCAATCAGAGACTAGGTGTTCAAGTTCCACTCTATCAACAAGCAAATCCGACCATTCATGATCAATTATTTCTTTACAACGTGTTTTTTTAAAAACATATTTTACACAAGTGAAATTGGGCCTACGGGTGCACTGTTTGTGTATAATCCCTCGGCTTCAGTAGTGAATATTATATTAGACCCCGAGTTGCTAGAATAACCGTAGAAGGAGGACTGGGACGTTACTTATTAGTCGCAACATGCAGCTGCAATGAAAAAAACATTGTGGAGTTCCCCATAACTGATTAAAAGTCAATCCAGGATACAGTTTCGTGGGCGTCGGTTGAAGACCTCTCTATCACTGATATACATCTACCGCTGGGCACTGCAAGTGACCGACTTTGCGTCAGCTAAAAAAGGAGCGGTTCTTCATGGCCCTTAGAGCTAAATACATTGGTAAACTCAGACATCTATATGGCAGGGAAGAGGATAAATCATGAAGATCCCTATGTACAAGTCGGCAACAATGTGGGCGTGACCACAGATTATGTCTCAATGTGTTGCTCGGGGGTCACACAGTTATCATCTTTAGTCATATGAAAGAAACCAGCCTCACGAGAGTTGGATAATTGATTCCCCCAAGGGCACTGATTCCTACGACAAGACAAACGCCATTCGTGTCATATTCGTGAGCGTTCTATTTTTGAAAAAAACAGCCGCGTTTCACGGGGCAGGAAAACGGCATGCACATCTATTTGTTTTGCATTTTGTATATTATTCTTAAAATGGGTTTGGGCGGTGGCTGATTGAATAGGCGGATACTTGGGAGGAAACTCTTATTGAGTCTTTTTCTGCTACGGATACATCCCAGAACCAGGCCCAGAATTAGATAAGCCTATACGTGTACCATGAATAACTAATTGTTGAATAAGGAAAAATCTTCATGATAGGGACATTATTTTATTCAAATAAAAGCAAACTCATTGAATGGGTCTATAGTAAATATTTCATATTCACCATAAAACATACATAGAGTTAAACATGTTGCGCTGATGGTCTGAAAAGAGGAACAGTTCTTGAAAAACAATAAATAAAATCAATATTGGGGTGCGTCGACGAGTTGCGTCTGTCTACTGGTTTCTCTTCATTCCCACGCTATGATTTGGTTGCGGTCTTTAGAGGGCTGATTCTTCTCTATACTTCGTTTCCTAATGAATTTCTCCCACACCTATCCTAATCTTTAGGTTCTTGCATGGGAAACTCTTTACCTTGCAATTAATTCTTTCCTGTTGCACCTGTTCAAAGGATGAAACACTCGTATTTTGAAGGCTTTAAATTTATCTGCAAGCTTTTTGCACTCGTGTGCTCTTGTCCAATACATCTTTGTTTTAATTTTTCCTCCGATTGCAAGGTACATATTTTCTTTTTCTGTTCGATTGTGGCAGTCTGGAGAGTAGTGATTGTATAGTGTCTGTGATATAGTGTATAGTGTCTGTTTCTCCAACCTCAATGTCATACCCATTTGCTCAAAACACTGGTCTTTGAGATGATCCTTTTCAGTATCTCGTCGCATTGTATCCACATTTGCCCTCGGTGACTGTTACCGGAACAGTGTTTCAGATTACTGTTAACAGTTACAGTGTGGTCAATCTTATCCTTCATCTTTTTGTTCATTGTCATTTCTATCTATGTGTTTCATATTTTATATCATAATTATACAATAAGGGGTAAAACTTTTATGAACATTAAGGAAATGCAACAAGGGGGGCAAGAAGAAATACAATTATTGGCAATGAATCGCTAAATTGTTAAAGACGAAGTGTTAGAAAATTCGAAAATACAAAAAAAATATAGGCCTATAAAGTGGGGTAAACGTATATTGCTATTAGCCATGCCCAGATGGCAGGAATAATCGAATAAAACCCTTTAAAAACAAAACAAACATTTTAAAAAAAAGAAAAGTACCCCTGAATGTCGATATTATGGCAGTAAAAATGATCAAATAATCAATTACATATCAAGAACGGGAAGAAATAAAGAGATAAAACCTTACTTGTTAGCTTGTTAGCTCATTTAGCATAAGACGTTTATTATCATTTAAAGTTAGCCTTAGAAATTTACACATCATAGTTATAGCTCGCACCTCAGCAGCAAGTCGAAAACCTTGTTTTCATGCACAAGAAACTTGTTCTCATGTTAACTCATTGGAGAAGCTGTCGAAATAAAGTCTTTAAAAAAAATGTATTCAATTCTAGTGTTTTTCAACTATATTATATATATACAAAATAATCTGGATATTGAATACTAACACATGCAACTATATAAAAAGTTTATTTCACATGTATAATAACATAAACTTGTATGAAAACGCTGGTACTTTCCGGGGATATTGAGTTGTCACGTTAACCAATGTAAATGATCTACCGTATGTTGGCATATGTTTTAATGAAGAGGTGACTTAAAGCCCGGCAAAAGTAAGGAAGTGTGTGGATGTGTCCTGTTGAAGACCTACTTCCACAGAGACTTTTGTTCGGCACTATACTTATTAACACTCAAAGAATTAGACAATCTTTGTATATCCTCTGTGAAGTATATCCTCAATCGGAAACATCGGATGCCCAAAGAATATTTTCTGCGTGAACGACGACAAGATGGACATCTTTATTTGTCAAGCGTCCTATATGATTGGTCATTTGTCAATCATTCTTTGGCGTGTGTATAATTAAACCATACGTTATTTCATTTTGAATCCATAAATTCCATTTCTTCACCACTGAACTAGCCAAAGTTCTTCATGCTATAAGCTTAGCACCTGACAGATAATGTATCCTTTGGCTTTTCAAATAAAAAAAGAAGTGGGTTTAGCCTCAAGAGGTAGCTTTTTAAAGGCTCAACTAGCCGTATAATTTCTTTCTGAGAAAAATACCCTCACGCAAATATTTTGGGAATCTGCGTCTTACGTATTATATGACAACCGTGTTGCGTATACCGCATATATATTTCTTGCCAAAGACCCTTTCAAATACGCTGCAAATTTAACCCCGCTTGTATGAAAAGGTGTTCACGGTGAACCGATACTTTTTATAGTTTGAAATAATAATAATGCCGACACATGAACTGCATTTCTCACATGTTATGTTTGTGAATGATTGAAGTTTAGAGTCAGAAACGAATGGAATGTTATAATATAGCTATTTTCTAAAACAATCCATGGACACTAATTTATTTGGATTCCCCTGTGCATAATTGCACATCTACTATACTACTATCCCCAGCTGTTCATTGCTCCAACTCCGATAAACCATGCCATTAAGTATACGATAAATACCCTCGCTTGAATTAGTCATGATTAGTCATCGTCAGTGTATTTTGCATTCTATGTACACAAAGAACACGAACGTGTCGTATTGTCAGAAACGAAGACCATCCCACATTGAGTTACCTATGCTTTGAGACTTAGATAAACAGACACCATTGTCTGAGGGATTCATCCATCTTGTAGCTCGCCTGTCAAAATAGGGCTCGGTAACACTCAAATAATGTTAATAACTACTTACTCTCACAGGATGATAAACTATTTGTGTATAGCCTCCTTTGCTGCTTCAGGGGTGATTGCTGTAATGTACAAGGTGTCTGTATTTAAGAGGCGGAAGTGTGACCACAGGGTGCGGTTAGACAAGAAAAGGTGCGCCTAACACGGTGTGAACACTTCGTCCAGCCTACATTCCCAGTCGCTTGCATCACTGCGCCGTATAGTGACATGGGTACGTGCATGGTGCCCCCATTCTCCCCTATGGATATCATTGGTAAAATCTTAGAGTAAAATCTTTTAATCTAAGGTAAAATGAAAATTCCCCGCTTAAATGTATGAGCAATACCTACCGTTTCCTCTGTTTAGAACTTCCTGCATATATCTACCATTTATTATCTTTTACCTACACACTTCTGGAACTTACAAATTGATCAGGTTATGGCATTATGCATGTTTTTTCTGCATACTTTGATAATTTTAGCTATCATAGACGATCATATTTACTGGGGGATCCGGGAGTGAACAATGTTCATTCTTTTCTGTGCAGTCATTATATCTTTTGTCTTCCAAGTTCCATTGTTGTGGGTAGGATTGAATCTCGTCCTGTATTACTTGAATATTATGAAAATCACATGCAGATCAATGATTCCCCGCTGACAATAGTTATACCGAGCCATTTATAATGGTTAAAAGACGGGAAAGTCCCGTCATGTTATTATTTTCTTGTAGCGTTCGTTCGATTTATGTCAAAATAAGATTTATCGTGTGGCTGCACTCGGAAAGTAACCAGGGGCGCGAGACAACCAGGTGTATAGTGTGCATAGCATTGTATTGAGAAGAAGGGTCGGGGTGTGGGGCACACCTATATATCAAGTGTTAAGAGTCTCGTCTCAAATCAGCCAGACATGAAAAGCCCAACGCAGACTATACAAGATCTCCCTGTTCAGTTAAGCTCAAGGTGAAGGCTCACTATACTATTAATATCCTTGCAAAAACCTCATTTATTTTTTAGGAAAATCAATCGTGGATCAATCATTGAGGAAGGCGAGAAAGTTCATCGTCCAATAATTATACCAAGCCAAACGAGCCAAACGAGATATATGATCAAAATCTCAGATTAAAATCTAGCTTAGGGAAATATTATTAATATGAATAGGCCTATATGTGAATCGTGCATGGGCAGGATAGAAAACGCCCACAGTGTGCGTTATAAATTTTCTTTAACTTTAACTCTATTATGATAGACAATGTTGGAAGCAATATATATAAGAGAGGGTATACAACATGCGGAAGATTATATGCGATGCCCCCACGGGCCGGCAGTAAATCTTTGAGTCTTCAGGCAATCTCCGGACTTGTAATTTACTTTAGTGGTCTTTTAATTGATTTCTCACGTGTGCAATTCTGCCAAAAGAGAAAACTGTGTTAAACAGCCATCTGATAAAGGTCAATTCAAGACTAGCTGGTCGTCGCACAGCTGATGCACAAAAGCAGTGTTCCTTGGCAAACACATTATTTATTAGTCTAGACAAACCAATAAAACACTCATTACATGCGGCGGTTCAGCATACCACTGCACCGGATTTAAGACAGGGGATCTCGGTGATTCTTTAGTCACCTGTTCCCCTCATATATATATATATATATATATAATGCCTTTTAAAGTCAACACCCCCGTGTTATCGCGCGCGCCAATAATGTATACACTTCGAAATTAATATGACAGGCCGTTATTTAACTAACTTCACGCAGATACTTTAAATTGTTTCACCATTTAATTCCTACCGAGCATGCGGATTCTTTTTTAAACTACGGTAATTGTTTTCGCTATAGAGTAACCAGTCCCCTTCCCATTATTGAGCTGGGCGTGGTATATTGATATCCCCACACAAAGAGAGGGGCATAGCTTAATGATATATCGAATATCATTATTCAATTCACCCAGTTTTCCGGTAACAACCTGGTTTTATCTATATGTGAAATCACCGGGAGAAGCGATCAGAGCACTCGCCCTGAATGGCATAAGCAGTACAGGACTTGATGCCCGGCCGCTTATATGGCGATACTTCAAGGCAGTCCATCTCATCTTAATCCGCCCATCCAGGGTCTTAGAATTCTAGCTTTTACATGGACGTATTTGGTCTTCATGCTCCATGCACCCTTATTATACCTTAGAGATTATACAAAGGTCAGCGTTGCTGATATTATCGAAAAGACGGATATTCTGTCACGATTAAAATAAGATTTGGCAAAGTCATGGAGTAATCAAACCTATTTCAGGTGGAACTTGACAAAGCCGAACATACTTTAAGGCTGTGATGTGAAAGATAATAATTACATCCATTTAATTTAAGTTACCAGATAAGTTCTCAACATGTCAATTATATTACTACACATTGGTGTAGGGCTATCAAAAGAAGATGGCTTCCCGAGTGTCTATTGATCAATGGTCTAGTGACTAACGGAGATACCTTATTGATAATAGCATTAGTAAAAAAAAGAAATAATAGCATTAGTAATATAGGATATTTATATATAATACTCATATTTCAGTCACTTAAAATACCGACCAATTAAGGAGTTGAGGGATGGAAGGGCGGGACTTGTCTCTATCGATGCGGATTGCAGAATAAAGAGAGGCGAGACGCTGAGTGGGAAGTCAGATGGGTGGGTGGGTGTGTTTGGGGAGTCAGGGAGGGTGTGGGCACTCTTGGTAAGAGAGGAGCATGAGACCTGATCGTAGGTGGATGCTCTGGATGAGGTATATAAAGGGAGACTAGTCCTGCTGGCCATCTAAAGCGATATAATACTTGCATGCTTAACGAGCACCATCTTAAAACATCCGGAACTTCCTAAACTCTACCTTAAGCTAGGCAGTACTTTTTCGTCAATTTGAAATTTGCATCATACACTTTAAAACGCTTGCCAAAGTAAAGAGAACTTTTAAGTGACCTTTGCTACCTGGTCGCATTGCTATAGCTGGTGGGCAAGATCACTCCACGTGGACTTGGTCCTCACTTCCCTATCTATCGCCAAACGAGATCTTCCTAGAATACCATGCTTTCTACAAGCAGTAGTGGCATACTTTCGGAAGGAGCAATAGTTATTTTGCTTCTTGCTTCTCAAATATTCAAGTCGACTTTAGGTAAGTTCACACATATTAGATTTATTTGAATCAAAGTATTCTCTGTATCTGTTTACTGGAAATAAACTATATACATTTGTACGGATGTACATATAATATTATGTGAATTTTAGGCGCATCAAATGATCAGCCAGACTCCTGATATGTTTTCTTTGCACATAAGCATAATTCATGATACACTATGAAATCGAAAATAATGTTGAATAGTGGCGTGTGTGTGTGTGAGGGGGGGGGGAGGGGTAAAGGGGGTAAGGGGGGGGCGGTATTATTTTAAAATATCTCAATTTCATGTGGACAAAATGGAAGGGTCGGTCGGTACGATTCGATGGGACATCCGGCACATTTTCTCGCATCACATATTACTGATTATTTGAATGTAAATTAGGAATGATACTCCTGGTTGATTTAACGATGACTGTGATATTTTAGTTCGCAGATATTTCACTTTCATATCAATCAAACTGGATAAATATACGGGCCGTATTCGAGACACTGCAATACATAGAAATGATACAATAGTTATGGACCACAGTTCCTGGAAGCCCCAATAGTTCAAATCGCGAGTTCAGCAAGTACTGCCTCACTCCCCCCTCCGTGTCAGCAAATTTGAATATGGGTGTCTGGGTCCCAGACGGCTGGAATGCAGAAATCTGGGTTCATGCACATTTGACATAGGGCACGAACACGTCCCAGACCACAGGATTGGGTCTTTCATCATCTGGGTGCTTTGGTAAAGGTCATCTGAGCACAGGTCCTCTTGGCTAATTTTGAGAAATCTCTCTCTTTGAATTGACAAAAAAGTGGTTACAATATTTCACAATTCTAGAGGTTCCTTATACCCTAGTTTTTACATTATGATCAGCTTCTTCTGGAACGTTAATGATCAATGCTTAGCTACACAATAAATAACATGAAAACGCCCCAGTAAAAAGAAAAACTGGTAAAGCGGTTCTAAATCTAAAATGCGTGCATGGGTTTAACAAAAAAAACAAATACAAACATTCCGACTTCATGGTGATCACTGTGGTCTGTCTTTTTTATGCTTGCAGATTTAATTGCCAATACAGGACATATAAGGTATAACAATATGTTCAAATATGAAACAGGATTCTGAATAATGGGTTGTAGGTATTGTTGCACGCTTAGTTGTGTATACGGTACTTAATTCAACGGCGTGCCAATATTCGGTTTGTCTCGCGTACAGGTGTATCTAAATTGTGCCCATGGCCTTGCTTTGTGGACAACCTTGGAGGGACAACTAACCTGTAGTTATCATGCTGATATCAGCAAAAGTTAATACATAATTAGCTTGGAGATTAGTCCATGAATTCCTTTAATAATATAATTTTAGAATAGTATATACGATGTTAAAATAAATAGGGCCTCTGCGTTGACGCCTGGAGAATTCCTACTCATGTCGATTCTGGGAAGTATTGTAACGAAATATAGACAAAGGTTTCTTCAAGAAAAACATTTGTAAATTAGATATCAAGTAATTGTATCTTATGTAACGTTAGGAAAAGATGTCCTCTGCTCGTTCGTGTTGCAATATCCCTTCTTTTTACATTCTACGGAATTAAAAATTCGGGAATGTTAGTGAATTGCGTACCATTCTGTCAATCATCCTGAGTAGCCAGTTCATGTGATACATTTTGAGGTGTTGGTTGAGGGTTGGTGTGAAGAGTGTGGACACTTATCTGGGAGGATATCTGGATGCCCATCTCTGATATGTAATTCACACCAACACTACTAACTTGGCACTTATGCAAAGACTGCTTGATTGACAATCTTCTACCATCTCTGCAGTAAATCCCTGAAGGCCAGTGTGACATCCTATTGGTTTACATGTCTTGTATTCTATTAGCTATCTTGGTTTGATTGACAACTGTAGAGAGGACCCCCCATGACTGAATCTGAGTGATCTACACCTACTACACCCTTTGCGATTTCTGGGTTTCAAAAGAGTGTTATGTTCTTTATCCAATATTATTATCACAAAATGTACACATATAATTAAGCATAAGCATTTTTAATTAAATATTAAGCATTTTCAGTCGAGCAAAAACTAAACTGCTAACTATGACTTGCCATTGTGCACAAATAGTTGTCCGTAGAATTCGTTTCCTTGGGAAACGCACAATATATACATTAACTTAAACTGATTATAAAGTTAAACAGAAAAATAGTTCATTAAATGATTGATTAACTTAAAAAACTTATAACTTGTTTGATATATGTTTCCCTAGATGAAAAATTGAACAATCCCTATATCACAATGTATATCATGTTGCTTTGGTGAAAATCTGACGAAAATTTTGCAAAAGTCAGAAAGAACTAATAAACTCGATAATCAAGTTTCATGTTAGACACGCGTAAGACCTAATACAACTCACTTATTGTGATTATGACTCATGCTCGTCATGTTTTTATATAATTACATTGTATCCTAATATAGCTAAGCTATAATCCCACGAATCCGAGCTAAGTGTCGCTTAACCACCTTACCCACCAACGCATATTCATCACGATTGGTGATATATATATCCTTGTCAGGGAAAGGGGATTATTTCTCCAGACCCTATGTATAGACTCGAAATCTGGATTAGATCAGGATTAGAATTTGATCCCAAAATGTTATCATGGCTTTCGCGTCTTGGCCGACAGAGTAGATTAAAAGGCCTTCTGTTTTGATACATTCACACATCTAAACAATAGCTTATCCCCGCGCCCAGGGTAGAAGCTTTATCCAATTTGAGTTCATTCTTGTGTGCTAAGGTCCCGTACTTAATCTGTTGGTTGAGAAAGTCAAGCAAAGACAGGGGAGACCTCAAAACATTGATTGAAAAGGGGACGAAACCAAAAGCTTCAATGTACCAGGTCTGTCTGTACATCGCGTCACCCAGACTTTGGTAACTGTTTAAGGTAATTCTGGGAATACGGCAGTGCAATTCTAAAGTGCATGGCGGGTGCAGTGGGCTGAACATAATTATGGCAAAGGAACGATCAAAATGTGGACGACTATTCATCATGCATCAGAAAATTCGACATAGGATCTCATTCGCCGTTTCCTCCGCACCGAATAATTACCACCTAATCTGGACATCGAAATAAAACTCAGTCTTAAATATATCCACCTATATATATCACATATGTGGTTATGCGTAATTTTTGTAAATATATTAAATGATATGGCCAATAAAAACATTTTAAAAAAACTTGTCAAAGAAACTGTATAGTGTATATTTGTTGACAACTCAAAAAAGGAGTGTGTTGTTATTTTAAACATGAAGAAATCATGTTTTCTGTTTGATTATAATTGTGTGGTACAGACATAAACACAGACACGTGGTTGGATGAGGTACGAGTGTGTACACTTTGTTTGGGTCGGGGTATTGAGTAATACGCCTCACTGGCGGCTAAACGTTTAGAGGGTCAATGTCGCTACGTAAACCTAGAGTATGTATGTAAACATGTCTTACTTCTTGGGAACCACAACGATACAAATCGAAGCAATACAATAGCTAAGATGTGCACTATCGGTGTTCGGTCAAGAAATGGTCAGGGGTGTTCAGAAGAAATCATTTACTGGATTATGTTTTGTATTTCGCCAATATTTAGCCTATATTTTTAAGAGACATGGGTTTTTAAAAATCCAAAATGGGGCAATAATTTTCAGATAATCATAATGAATCATTTTTTAAAAAATCGATTTGTTACTTTCCCCAAAATATTAAGCAAAGCAATTCCCCGGACACTTCGGGTTTTCGTGGACTCAGGTGTATAAAGGTCGCGCAGCGGTGACCCAAACAGGAAAGCTAAGGTCATTGGCCCATGCACTCTAAGGCCCATGCAGGTCCGATGGATTTTGCGCATTTACAATCGTACATAATCTATTGACGTTGAGGATGGAAAGCATGGTAAAATTCGTGCATGTGTAATTATACTCTGTGTACGAACATTGTGGAATATGATATAAATGAGACAACTACCTGTGTGTGTGGGAGGGGGGGGGGGGTAGGTGTGCGAGGGTTGGGGTGGGTGGCGTTATCTATACATACGTGTTGGGAGGGGACATATCTATACATGCAGACTGTCACAAATAATGCTACCTCATGAAACCTGTTAAAGCTCTCAGCAGATCCGTAAACAGGGGTTCTTGGAACATGATTCATCTTGCAGTTCACCCAAGATCCTTTAAAGGATTTTGTTTTGTACTGTAAAATGGGCGGTCTAAATTATGGAGCGTTTCTCACATAATATGATTGTATCCATTTTTTTAATATATCAAGTTACAGTGATTCATTGCGTCACTCCTACGTCGTTCATAAAGAGTCCGATAATCTTCATTGAATGCACACCCTAGAGTCTTCTCATGTTACTTTGTAAAATCCACTCGGTGATAATCTAGGACGGAATTTAAGCGACGGTGACGTAACCCGTTGGCGTGCAGTGAGACCGTGCCATACACATCAAAATTGTTTTGGTGTTTTATGCATGTTCTTAGGCCAAAAAAGATAGGTGTGTTTCCGATTTAACCCCCCCCCCCTCCCCTACCTAGAAAAACCTACCTAAAAATTGTTTGACCATACCTGATTATTTTTTTTACCATATCTTCCTTTTTTTGGATTTTTTTTTACCAAAAAAAAGCTTATAAAAGCAGGAAAACAGGTTTTCCTGACCCGGAACTGTCAAGAAAGCACATCTCCTATGTTAAAAACAACTATTGTTATGAAATAGACATTTTTTCCAGTTCCTGGGTGGTGATTTCCTAAAAAAAGAAGTTACCCTCCTACCTAGTTTTCAGCCAGAGGAAACACACCTATTATTTTGTTTGGCCTTATACAGATAGTGAACACATTTTTCAAATACATGCATATAGGCTCTGTGTTTTGATTACAAAGATGTGGGTTATTGCTTTTTGGAATACTTCTCCTTTTTACTTTCCAATTTTTTAATTCACCTGTCATAACTTCATCCAGGTTCGGCAAGAAAGTACAAATTACGTGACCAAATTATGTGTCGCTGTTCTTCGAAAATTGTTGCAATGACCACTTAAGGGCATACTTACTATAAATTGAGAACTCTAATCAGCTAGTTAAACTGTAATATCTATAATACTATAACTATTACTATCGATCTTGTAATAGGGGATATCTGCTGTGTAAAATGACTCCAAGGACATGGGGAAACTGACGGTGGTTATTTATTGTTTTGAGGCATTTGATTGGGTCGGAGTGAATGCGAGGAGTATAGTATGGAAGACCAATTTGAACGAACAGCAAAGTAAGTTAACATCATTAAAACCAGTTTACTAGCCCACCTTTCCTGATTAATGTTGACAGATAAGAACATCAGACTTTGGCACCTCCCTTTGTGGAGATGCTCTCTAACAGTGGTGCATAAATATATAACTTCCCTGGATGCTCTGGCCCTTCCCATTCTCCAGGAATCGTAGTCCATGCGATTAACCCTCCCGAGCGAAAGGCATGTATAGGTGGGTCCGGTGCACACGCTACAGGAATCGCCCCGCCTTTAGTGGAAACAAAAATGAGTGTGTTTTGAACAAAACAACAGAGGAAGAGTATGGCGTAGTACACACACCATGGCCGGTGTATATTTATAAATACATCCACATGTACTACGATGGACACTCCCCTGCTTGCTATAGACAAATTATATAGACCACTTGCTGACAAGTCACCCGAGCAGTTTATCTTGGTTCATGTAGGGTCACAGCAAACGAAATGAATGAACATGCCCTTCCCCTTTGTTTACCAGGGTCCATGATAGTAGTAACTTGCCTCAATGTTGTGACGTTCCTGCAATCTCATGACCAAATTACTAGCAATCTGTGCAGAGTGGCAAAATAATAGGTCAAGGAGTTCAATAATTTTTCATTTTACATGGATCAGTGCATAAACGTTGCTAAAGTGTGTCTCGGATGAGAGAGATTTAACATGTGAATTATCGATATAAGCATACATAAGCTATACATTGTATAGCTCTCCATAAGTACATGGCCAAAGGAATCTGGGAACATGAACATCAAACAATATGTATCCGTCCAATAATATACAACTGGTCATTCAATGTTGAAATGGGCCGAACCGATAGCATCTAGAAAACAGAACAAAAAGTATATAAAGTATATAGTAGAGCTTGAACAGGCGTAGTACTAGCAGGTTTTTTTTATATGTCAAGTCCACTTGTTTGGGTGTAGTGGGTGACGTAACAGGAACACAACCCCTTGCTGGATACACAACAAATGTCTATATATTATATATTGTACAATCAGTAGGCCCGGGATGTGATGGATATGACATCTGTATCTGCTTTTACTAACATTACATACATGAATAATTATCAAAACAGACGGCCCGTGTGCAGTGTACACGGTGTTGTTTGTATTATATTTATATGTTACTCGGGGTCCGCACTATGGATCGGTTCCACCTTTCAGTGCCTCTCTCAACATGACTGATCTGCCAGAGTCCTTGTTCCCGTCTCGCCCCGCCCACATATGTTGTGTGGCGCTGCCCGGTAATGAAAGCTAATGAACCATGAGCCACGCTGTAGGCATGTCCTGCTCATTTACGAACTGCCTAAAGCGATTTCATGTTCATCTTCACGTCCTCAAGCGCTGCATTGGTCAATGTTGGGAGGGGGAAGTCCCAAACATTTTTTTAAAAAAACAACATATTTATTGACATAGAAATTTAGCTGCTACGATACGTGTCATTCAATGTCATACAATTTGTACAAAATAGATCAATTCAAACAGTTAGTTACAGTTATTGTGAGTGAGTTATACATTCGATAAATTCATTTCTACTGTTAACACATATGTTCTTGATAATTGATACCATAGACAACTAAATTGTATACTAAGTTATTGAATAGATGTCTAGTTCAATAGGATGTAAGAATGTCCAAGACTCAAGGTTGAAAGTGCGAGAAAATAAATATAGTGCACATTAACAATATGGAGAAAATGCATTTGATTATTATCTGTTAACAATTTTCCATCGACATCGACATCCTTTTGACGCACAAATGGAATAGTAGGTCCAAGTTTGGTAATAGAAAACAATCTGATTTTATTGCGTCGTCTGGGGTGTGCTCACCATGCCAGCGTTTTAATTTTAAGATCTGAGACTGCTTAGTGGACTAACTTGCAAACTATTCAGGCGTACACCAATCAAATATTTGGGGGCGGGATCCATGTTACATCTTATTTATTAGATGCTTGCCATGGAAAAGCACACTCCCCATTCTGTGCCCGCCCTCAGCCACTCTCCGTATCATTGCACCCAGATCTCATTTAACAATGAGGTAAAGGGCGGACGCCATTGGATGGTTGGCGTTTTGATTTAAAGCACCACGTGATCCGCGGGTTTCATTCACATAAAGTGAGCCCACGTGTTGCGTTCCCGCCATAGGACGAAGCGAGACGGACCCTCATCAGCCGCATCTACATTTTATCACAGTTCAAGCCAGAGACATTTAACGAGAGTTACGGACTCATCTCTTCTCACATATGTAGAACTTAGCACAATCTGCCGTTAACTCACGAGAAAAACATTTCTGCCGAGCGACAACTAACCCAGACCTTAGGTAGAGTACTATTACTCTAAGCCCAGACCAAGAATACATCGAGCTACTACACTCTGTTGTAGTTGGTATTTACTGACTTTTAAGCATACACTTGGTTGACAATGGAGTTATATTCTGCTTCGCAACCCTGCCAAAGGGCAATGGGACACACCATCTCTACCTTAGGAACAATATACTTGTATTTACTCTCACAAAGCTTCGTTCAAAACGTTGAAGGTATGAATTTCAGTACTTACATGTTGATTTTCTTTTGCATTCTATAGCATTTATACGTCATGGAATGTTTTGGTGTGTCTAGTTTTTATTCATAGTGTTAGGGAAATGGAAGAAAATGTTGTTGAATCAACTTTCATCTACAAGAAATGTAAGGTTTATGCTTTATCGGGGTGGTTTCACTCGATGCTCAATCGATTTAAATAACAAAAAGCATTTATATATGGCCTTTTGTGTTACACTAGTTGTAACACCATTGCGTTATGTCCATACATGCGTTTTGTTATTCAAATCGATTGAGCATCGAGTGAAACCACCCCGATAAAGCATAAACCTTACATTTCTTGTAGATGAAAGTGGATTCAACAACATCTTCTTCCATTTATTTTAGGTACATTAATATATTATGACACAATGAGTTATAACAATGGAAACAAATTCACCAGGCAGGGGCATTACGGTTTGGTATCACCCTCGAAATTCTTTTAGGTATTTGTTGTTCTTTCGTAGCACCGACGTCTGGTTTAGGGATCTAAGAGAAAAGGTTTACTACTGAAGAAAATGTAAATTGACTTTGATTTATCCTGTACCAGGAATTGAAAGTTTTATTTTGCAAGGGACGGGACTCTATTCTCCTCGGACCAGTGACGAGAGGCTTAAAATGTAGTTAGTATATAAAACGACACCATTCAAACACTAAGTATTATCAATTTGTTTGTACAGCCTTTTGCATTTAATATAATGCACGTGATAATAACATTTACCATGAGTACATACCAGGAGAATTCCTCTGACTGTCACAACCGTTGATTAGGATAGAATAGAATCTCTTATGAGAAACCAATATTGTTTTTAGAATAACTACACGATTCATCAATTCATAGCGATTTGTTCACTTAGATGAATCATATTTCTTATTGATATATATTAATCGTGAATTCAGATAACCAGATGTAAACAAGACTTGCAATAGGTAATTATGACGGGAAGTGAGTTAGTCTGCTTTAAGGCCATGGTGGCTGTGAATCAAGTTTATCAGTGGAATGGAGCTTATGAATTAAGGCATGCACGATGTATACTATACACGTTTGGCGCTTTGCCAGACGTGTAGTGCTCACTTCCCTGGCAAGTCAAGCCATCGAAGGATAAAGGGTCTAAAGACTCGTTTGTAACTGTTAATAGAAGAATGTGAGTTGGGCGGGTGACAAAAGACTGTTGCATAACTAATAGGTGACACAGCCAACCATTTAATCTCTTAAGGATCGGCGTACAAATATTTTGGTCAGATTTTGACTCATTTTAATATCAATGACAACCACTTTCTGCAAAGATGATCGGACTTTTTCCCATCGATCTTATCATCATCATGAATATTGGTATCGTAAATGATCACAAGTAGTTAGGTAGCATTACCTGTCGTGGGGGACAATTGGCAAGTCGACAGGGTGCATCATACATCTGTGTATACATACATATATATACGAAGTGGAAAAGTTCAGTGTACTAGGCACACCTTTGACATACCAGTCGGGATCTGGGGGTCAAGTCTGGGGCAAATAAACAGGGACATGATCCCATACATTGTATTCATTGAGTTGGTGTTGGAAAACTAAAACTTAGATTTGGTAATGGACTGATTTATATTATGGTCACAACAGTGACATACTCCTATAAAGAGAGAGAGAGAGCTCATCGATCAAAACCTTCTGTAAAAGCAGACATGCTGAGATATTGATTCTTTTTTGGTGATCTTTGGGTGTTGATACATTCATGTATTTGTTTCGATCCCAGGACCAACGTTGATAGCACATTTTAGATATGATACGTATATGATATAGATATAGGTAGTCCGTTCACTGCCCTTTACCTGGAGGTATACATCAAACTATGCTCACCAAATGAGTCTCTATTGGGAAGTCACTTGGAGGCCATTGGCATTATTGCACTGCTGAGTATCTGAATAGTTGATGTCACCTGTATATTACATATTCAATCCTTGATATACCTAGCCGAAATACCCGAGTGACTTTTTTCCCTTACATCAATGTGCCTTCAGCTTCATGGCCTGATAATTCATGAAGCGGGTCTAGATTTATCGAAGATAAGGCTCTCTGATATTGTATGTACTTTATAGAATTTCAAATGTAAGGCTGGTCCGCACTATGTGTATGAAGAGAAACTAAGTACACGGTTTCCACAATAGGATTTCATTATACTCATATTTATGATGTATACTGCACGATGGCTGTCTCTGAGCAAGCACAAAGTAAATCGAATGCTTGAACAGATTTAAACCCACAGACATTGAGCATTGCCATGTTGTAGTACCAGTAGCTACCAATATATTTATAATTCTAAGCAATCCGGAAATACCAGGCGTTACATTATACTACTCTATAATTATACCTGTCTTCGTCAAACCTCACATAGATATAAGCGTGAGATGTTATTAATATTCTACACAGCTTATTCATAGCGAACACATTTCTGCTTCTTACCTCCAGCGGGGACCTGTTGGCTTCGGATGGGAACGAATGGCCGGTGCCAACATATGTGGGAAGTAGGCGTGTCTAAGGAGAAATGTTGTCATGGGACAGATGTTGATTGGGCGTGGACGCCCCATGACAATGTTACATCCTCTCAGCGCTTCTACTGGCAAGTCATCCAGCACGGGGCTCCGGAATGCAGCCGTTGTCATGGTAAATACAATGCTACTAGCTAATGTTTGTTCATTCATATAGCACTCACCCCAATAGCCAAACAAATATCAATGCATTACTTATATAAGATTGTGCTATGCCTGTCGTTACATTATAAGGAAGATTGGTCTTTGAAGAAATTGGCCTTTCTCCAATTATTGAGTAGTGCACATGTCATAGAACAGGTGATTAAAATTTCATGAAGTATACACAGTTGTTCAGATAGCATCAGCCTGTTTGCTAATGACTGTTTTTACAACAGAAAATTGTGACCACGTTGTATGTGGCGAAGAAAAGAAATGCCGCATGCGACGCGGAGAGCCCAAATGTGTGTGTGCACCAACCTGTTCCCGCCAAGGAAGAAGACGCGGCTCAGTTTGTGGATCCGATGGTAGGACGTACCGCCACGAATGCTCTCTCCTCAAATACAACTGCAGACGCACAGAAAATGTCTTCGTCGATTACTATGGAAAGTGCAAAAGTAAGATTTCATTATATATTTTATATACTACTTTTATACTTTTGCATTATGTTTTTCCCCTTTTGTATTATGTTGATATTATGCAACGTAAGGACTCATTTGCACGACTATAAAAGGGTGACAGGTATTACCACCCGGAAAATTACCTACCGCGTTAGGAAAACCACCTACCAGGAAAGCAACATCCCCGAATATTCCCACCTGACAGTACTTTTTACAGGGTTGATTAATTTTATAAACCCAAATATAAACTCATGATATATAAACTACATAGATATAAACTACATAGTATTCAATATACAACTAGGGGTGGCGGTGGTGCTTTTCCTAGAACCCCTTTTCAGTATACTACTAGGGGTCACATTATTACATTGGTGGCGGTAGTACCAATGGCTCGAACGGAACATGACCATGAACTCCAAGTTGACATAAAACAAAGCTTCTCAACCAGTTTTGATATTCAAAACCTTCAAAACCAAAGGAAATCTGGAATCGCGTATGTTTGGTCCTCTAATAATTATAGTAGAACATCAAAATATAACTCATCAAAATGTAGACTCATTATAGTTGCATTAGTATAGTTAGTATCATCGACCTAATGATCTCATAACAATATTTCTCACATGTATTATGTGTTGAATTTAAGACAGATGACATAAACATTGAATAGGGGGAGGGGGAGTGGCGATCGGTGGGGATAGTGTGTGTGTGTGGGGGGGGGGGGGGGGGCGTGAGGTAGGAGGGATCGAGTTAACATAAATAGTACAGAGGCTTTTAGGATTTCAGAAAACCAATAGTGGTTGATTCCGATCAATGGAAGTCAATGATTATGTTGCAAACCTAGAAATAAGAGCTCGTGATAAGGACCCGTCAAGCTTCAAAACGTCAATCGATAAAACACCCACGCATCGTGTGATTCAAAAGAATGTAATCCTTCCCTTTAGGAGGGAATCTTTAGATGCCTATCAAATGGTTTATTGATATTGGAGAATTCGAGAATTTGCTTGTCGTAATCGTAATCGGGGGCAATATGATTCGCTCAAACAAGATATTGACCTTAATTCTATATTCATGTAGGAGAATCTACCCGCAGGGTAGCAGGAGTTGGGATGGAAAAGTATTTCACCAAAGGGTGTACAAACACAACGCATGAGACACATGTATTCGTATAATAACGAAACACTATGGAAACGGACCAATATTTCTATTAATACTAGAGTTAAATTAGCTTTTGAATATAATTTAACAGGCACACGACCATACAACCAGGAAGGAAAATGCATGAATGATCTCCTGGTCTGCTGTAATGGCATGAAATGAAGGGGAGTTACCCCTCCTCTGTTATTTCGCCCAGACTATCATGGACAAGATGGACCACCGAGGTTATTGGTTGTTAAAGTCCGGACTGAATGTTGACGTTGGTTCTCTTTACCCAGTAGAAGACTACGATTCTGGTGGGGATTCTGGGGTGCCAATGATTGATAAATGGAAAGTTGAATTCCCCTCCATCGCAAGAATGTTCGTCCTGTTTCCCAGCATATGCTGCAGGGCATGTTCACTACCCTCCATGACAAAGAAGGGGCATACTTTGGTTTTATTTTTAGCGCCAAATATCCAGAAATCAATGTTTATCGCTCAATAGTCTCATTGAAGCAGCAATTAGGATGCATTCTCAATAGAACGGGTATATTATTTCGATTGGTCACATATGATCAACTACGTAGGAAGTGGGTGGTGGGAAAGATATATGTTTTGTAGTGGGTGTGTCTGTTTTTTGATGGGTGGTGATTCTAGACCTACTTCAGAAGTTGCAAAATACACGCAATCGAACCAAAGTTCCTGTCTAAATATCACAGATCATATTTTATCATCAATTGTGAGTGGATACGTTCTTGACCGAAGAATGGGTGGAAGTTGATATTAAAGTTTCAGATACTAGAATGGGTTTAAAGGCATAAACCAACATTCAATGATAAAAGAAGGAATCGCGGAATTAAAAAAAAACACTTTATCTTGAGAAAGAACATGGTTGGGTCAAACCAGAAAGCCATCTGAAAATTTCTACCGGTGACTATCGGAAAACAGGGTATTTTCCCCATTTCCTAGCATATAAGACGAATGAATCATGCATTTCCCTTTAGAATCTCTTTAAGCATAGCAGAAATGATATAACATAGCCTAGGTTCCCCGGACTCTAAAAAACGTTATTCAGCTGAATTTGTATTATCTTCAAAGCTGAATGATAATTTTCAAAGGATATGTATGTTGACACCCTAGGCAAAACTGTATGTCAGTTCTGTTTAATTCGTCTGTCTGAAATCTTGTACAAACTGAAAAAAAATACATCACCCTCTCACCCATGGGTGAGAGGGTGGTGTATTCCCCTTCATTTCATGCCATTACAGCAAACCAGGAGATCATTCATGCACCCCACCCCGCCAAAGACTTCCACTGTGAATGCTATTAAAATTCATTGGTCCCTAAAATGTCATCCTGTTTTTGTTTGCTTTTTGTTTTCACACAACTGTGTTCTTTCTCAAGACAAAGTTAGAAAAAGAATATTGGGACTTCTTTTTTCATCCATATAGGTTCTTGAATTCCCCCCTGCAGCAGTGCGTATAACTCTGGTGTATGAATACCTTTAAAGAAGTTCAGTCATGAACGATTCTCTTGACATAGACAGATTTTCTTGGAAGTTGTAAAACCTTTCCAAATTCTATTCTTGACCTTAAGCCATTGATATCCCAAACGGGCAGGATTGAACATTGTTCCTCTTGAACTCTCTGCGGCCCTCTGTGTGTGTACATTTCCATAGTCTACATGCATATTTTTGGGAATGAACCAATTGAATTTCCAATGTGACGTGTGAAGCGAACAAGTTTAAACCCCACGATGATTGTTTGAACATTTATGGTGAGCTTATAGTGAAAGGGGCATAAACCCAGGTTGACCTTATGTTCTAGAGACGGTATCTGCCTGAGGTCAAATCCTATACACAATGCATGTGCCTCCGTCACTCATGCACTTTTTACCTTCTCAGGAACTGAGAAGGTTAGTGGATTGAGTACCATTCTGTCAATCATCTTTTTATCGTTTAAATCCCACATAAATGTGTTAGCTGATTGTGGGATGTGTGAGGTAACAATCAGTGTGAAATCATCTGTCTGATCAGTTCGCATGTTTGTAGAAGGCTTATCTATTCCACCCATTTCTCACATCCACCATACAACACTCCACCCTGCCCCCCTCTGGTTATTACATAATAAGACAAACCAGGCCTGCCCCTAACCCAGTCATGGTTGGTTGCCCACGCCCTCCCTTGCCTTCCAGCTCCCTCCCTCCCTCCCTAGCCTTCCACCCATTACCCCCATCTCTCTTTCTCTCTCTCACTCTGAGTGCTGCTTTAGTGCATTCTACTAATTTTAGAGAGATGCACCTGAAAAACCCAAAATCATAATTACTTTAATAGACCTTTTACTGACCTCAGGAACCCTGTATATGACAGTATATACCCTGTATATGACAGTAAATATTCTGCATTTTCAGTTTAAGACAGACTAAATTTCAGTAACTATGACTTGACATCGCGCACAAATAATTGATCCTGAGAAGTCGTTTCATTTGAAAACGTAGGGTATAAACATTAGGTTAAACTGATTATAAAGTTAAATAGAAAAATAGTTGATTAAATCATTGATTAACTTAATAGTTAGTAAACTTATAACTTGTTTATCCTCTATTTACTGGTATTCAAAAAGTACACCAGTACATCTATCTTATCAGTTGAAATCATAATAATTTCTTCTTTATCTAATCAGTTAAAAATATAGAAATAAGAATTCGATGAGGTTCAGCGGCCTAGAGTATGTGGCATGTGAATGTTGTGGGTTCGAATTCTGGGGTGGCTGCAATTTCAACCCCCTTCTCCCCCCCCCCCCCCCCCCCCGCCCCTCTGCTCCATCCTCCACAACGCTATGCAGGCACCAGAAAAAGGCCAGCTAAGGAGCTGATTTACTCCTGATACAAAACAATGCTATCAATCGATATATATTATATATATAACGTTGTAGATACGGTCCCAATTATGATTTACTTGATAATATAATATACGCGAATTCTTTCATGGTTGAGTGGAAATGTGGCCAGCCGTGTCATGTTAGTTTTGGGGGCGAGGCAGTATAGAATATAGTACATACATCCAGGTTGATTAATATAGTTTCCAGTTTGGACTTGAAGTCCTGCAGAAATCGGTGTATAGGAGATGTTTTTATTTCATACCTAAAGAATCCATAACTACTGACTGATTAATGTGTCTGAATTTTTTTTACAAGATTAAAGAAGTCTGAAGTGTCCATATATATTGTCTGGAATATTCATACATGCACATTTGTAATAAATATATCTCGTGACATCAATATATCTTTAGGAGCTCGTCTGATAACATTGATCACCAACTTTAGTTGAAAAATATAGTATAAAACATCCTCTTTCCCACAATTACGGTTAAGGGACTTTATATGTGGATTATTTTCCACGAAGTCCTGATATTCTATAACTAATACAAATAATATTCAACAGTCTCACATCCTTTTTATTCTCCATTACAGGATCCTGTACCAATGTCCAGTGCCAAGAAGGCAAACAGTGCGCTTCTGATCAAAATGGTCTTCCACATTGTTTGGTATGTGCCCAGCATTGCAGACGCCCGCGAGTCACTGACCAACCCGTTTGTGGATCCAATGGCGTGACCTACCCCTCTATGTGTCATTATAGACAAGCAGCCTGTACCTCAGGAGGACAAATGAGCATAGCATACCGGGGAGAATGTCGAGGTGTGTACCCCTCCTGTATATAATTTATTATGATAAATTTATAATATACATGGATGGTTGTTTTATCTATAGTATATACGTATGCGTATGGTAAGTTTTTCTCTCGTGTGGAAAATAGAACAGCATTCATGCATGGACAAAAATAATATGGATAATATAACCTGACCTAAGGATCTTACAATTCCCAATGTGTTTTTTTTCATTAGATGACATAACGTGTGAGGAGATGCATTGTTCCATGAGCCAGAAGTGTCTGCGGGACGTGTCTTCCGGCCGGTTACAGTGCCTCACCTGTGATTTTGACTGTAACATGATGGAAAATAAAGGCCCAGTTTGTGGTACAGACAACATAACCTATCTTGACTGGTGTCAACTGCGCCGGACTGCTTGCCAAGCAGGCATCGTTATCAACACGAAACACAATGGTGCCTGTCATGGTGAGTAAAGAGTGA
Source organism: Sthenelais limicola (assembly GCA_942159475.1). Lineage (NCBI taxonomy): Eukaryota > Metazoa > Annelida > Polychaeta > Phyllodocida > Sigalionidae > Sthenelais > Sthenelais limicola. Next base: position 103,996,901 of record OW804096.1, on the reverse strand, counting down.
GTAAAACACTCAGATTAATTTATTTCTCTACCGTTTGCCCAATTAAATATGCTCACAAAAGCGGGCTCATGATCTCCCTAGCGCAGTCAGAACCAGGAGGTTATTGTTGCGGTGATGTATGGAATTACCTAGAAGTTAATCTCGAAAGTAAGAACTAGAAGGCAAAAAGTCTGATTAGAGTGTCTGTCTAACTGTACAATCCAAGCGAATTAAACTACCTGCACGTTATGGTATAGCATAGTTCTAATTAATTATTCCTCTAAGAGAATACTTATTACTCTATGGATGATCACCTAGTTATTTGTGGCAAGAAATCATATCCTAATGATAAATCGTCGGAACTCTTAAGCTGTTATTTTTCTCAGAGATAAAGCTTGAATAGATCAGTTGATAGGTAAAGAAACAATATGAACCATTATAAACCGAACCCACATACTCACATTAAATGTCATCACTTACTTTCTTTCTACCTTCTATCTACAGGAAACGTTGGAGGTTCAGTAGATGATTATTACTATTCATCGGGGTCAACATCCTTTGAGTGAATGGCTGGATGAAGAAAGTGTTAGAGGAGAAAGGCGCACGTACGACTGCACCAAATAAGAGAGCCTCAAAAGAGGCAACACTCATCTGAAGGTCGTGTGATGCTTACAGTATTAGCGGGAAACAGAAACAAAAAGGGCATTATTCGGTAACGGGTGTGATTTGATGAACTATCCCAACAATGTATCTTTTTTGATTCATCAGGTCCAGTAAATAGTGTATAGAGGGTTGCAGCCTCTTGTTAATGGCACAGACTTCAGGTGGTGGAATAAGATGATATCCATCATGTATGTGCATTTCAATTTGGGGGCAGAAGAATGAATGGAAAATAATATTGAACAATATCTCCGGGCACAGAGAGCGTATGCCCGGAGTTAGGTGTCGTAGAACGGCGCAAGGAGAAAGCAGCATTCCAGATACAGGCATAGTATGTTTGTACAATTTTCCATTCCTTGGGGACAAGGCTGAGGTCGAGGTGAACAACTGAGAAATATGCACATGGCAAAAAACACTTTGTCCAAGCAACTCATTTGATATATATCAACAATTACATCACAATTACATCAGGAGCAAGCCATGTCTACGCCCTCTTCTAATCATTATTGATTCTTTGTTAATATCTATTGAAATTCAGAGCGAATAATTATTTGCTGTCAACTTGGGATGATTCGGATGTCCTTTGACGTTTGACTGTTTAAAGATAAGAAACGGTAAAGCCACAAAGCAGTGTAATGAATTGGTATATATTATCATACAGTAGTGGAGGAACGAGACTGGAATGCTTACACTCCCTTGGTACTAATGTTATCATACAATAGTTTGACATTGGAATTATTTTAATCACATATATTCAAAACTTAATTCACCCTGTTAACAAATATTGCAGAAGTCCAATAATAGGGAAGCAACCAACTGCCAAAAATATGAATTAATTTTATTCATTGTTTTTCTATGCATGTTTAGTGTTACACATAGTTGTTCCATGTGTATAATGAACATTCTTTGGAATATATAATTGCACACAAAACAAAAGATAAATTATATCTTTGCCGGATGATGGAATTTAAAATCGACGGTAATTCACTTCCAGTTTCTCCCAAAAGAAATGGTACAAAATACACCGGAGAAAGATTATAGATACACCATACCACAACCGTATCCACATTGTTGCATTAAAAAGATTTTTTTCCCATGGGCATAAGAACGTTTTGAAAATTAGTGTAGGCCGAAAGCATTAAATATTTGTGGAAAAAACAATGCTTACCTCATCTGCATAGTACAGCATAATCCATCTCGTCAACATCTTTGTGGCTTGATGTTATGGCAATGGGTATTTCTAATGTAAAGGGAATTCGTCCTATGTTTAAGGTTAAAAAAGAGGTTCAAGTAAATAGATACCTAATGGGCATACTGTACACACTGTTAAGATACTTAAGATTGGTAGATTATAGTTTGGAATCCCCGAAACGATGGTATCGAGGACTATCTTAGGAAGAGATAAATCCATATAGGGACATTTAGCACTGACAACGCAATAGCACAACGCTAACGCAAACGCTAGTTTCTCACGATAGGGTGGGCCGTACGTAATGGCAGGAGTCAATCGCTTTTAGAGGTGGAGAGGTGTTTTCAGAGGGCAGAAAAGCACACAATTTCATGAAGGTGAGTAGTGTGTTACACCTGAATACAAAGAAAAACACCTACGCTCACTTGTGCATAAAAATGAAAAAAACAATTGACCATCATTTTAGCGTGAAATAGACATACGTTGGGAAAGTATTGAACCACCTCTTAGCGTAATTGAAGTCTGTATCTCAGGTAGGCATGCTAAGAATAGCACACCTAGTAATGACGTAGTCCTCATAAAACATACGTTAGCGTTAGCGTTACTGTTGCGTTGTGCGTTGTGGTTGCTAAATCAGCCTACGGATAACTGCAAATAACCCTTATTGTATATAGCCCTTGGTAAAGAGGGAGAATCTGAGGTGTGATACGTTTGTAAATGTTATACATTTAAGATATATCGCTGTAATATTGGAGGGGTTTAAAGTGTTCACGTGGATAACAGAGCACGTTGTTCTCATCTCTTTGTTTATCCTGATATATATTCCAACACTGGCGTAAGCTTATACACAAAACATGTCCACTGACTATATTAGCAGGGTATTTACCGAGAGGAAAACATGAATTGTTAAACTACATCAGATAGGTAACATTCTTCAAATAATTATAATTCATTACACTGTAAAATGACTTAAGTGGAATATCATAAAAATGTATTTTATCAAATTTTCCAAAACTGTATCCATAATCGTCTACAATTGATTTTAAAGATGTAAACATTATGACCAAAATAGTAAGGGGTTGCGGTCATGGTCTAGTCCAAAATCAAACATTTCATCCAGTTGAATGTAAGTTATTATAAATTGCTCGCTTGGGGCACATGTACATCAAGCATTAACATACATCATTAATGAAATGGATAATATGTAGGTGGTCACTTGAAACCGCCGGCTAATCATATACAATAACCTCGAGACTGCTATCATAGGCGAGTGAAATAGCAGGTATTGGTGACTATTTGTGGATTATACACTTCTATTTTGGATCATGTCCTGTTTAAGTGGCCGTCTGTGGTTGTGCCAAAATCTAATCAGATGTAAAGTGAATGAATTGATTACCACAGCTGGATATCCCAATTGAATATCTTAATCCAATGGCAACCGTAGTAAAAAAAAATCTAATTCTAGGATCTACCGGCTATGGACAAAGGCACTTAGATTATGAAAGAAACAAAATACTAAAACCTAGCTCGATGGTCTATAAGATATTTTTATGTAATAGGTTTGGATAATCTCTTACAATAGACTCCATTCTAGAGGATATAGAATCATGGTTTCAAGGAATATTGAATACATATCTTTTTGTTTCACTGAAAAGGTTATCCGTGGCGATTTTATCTCGTAACCTAAATTTATTTTGATGTGTTTGGCAGCTGAGGTGCAATATACATGATGTTGTTAACGTATATTTATACATATTTAGATACGTGTATTTGTATATATTTATTTATGTTTTAACGTTATATGTATATGACTAAATATATTATACAAATATTTCATTTTGAATACTCAACATAAATTAAGTTATAAATAGGTGTTGCATACGTTAAGTATAATAGTCCCAATGGAAATATTGTACTGTTTCTGGGAGTGTTAGAGTAGAGTATTGCGTATAATACCAGAAAGTCTGTGGCTAGATTATTTATATAAGTGTCTTGCGATGGATGTATTGTCTTATGAGAGAATAAATGTTTGTGCTACTTGTACGTAGTCTCCGAAATCCTTTTTTGTCCATATAGTGAGCTTAAGTTTCACTGCAATTATTGCACAGAAGTTATTGTGGTAAACAGAGACATTTGATCTTATACGGTCCTGTTTCCAGCCAGAATCTTATAAACATATCACAACAGTATCTTCAAAAAGTCCTAATTACTGTACACACAACGTTCCTGATGATCCTTTACAAATGTTTACATGGGAACGTGGTCTCCGATGTATTGGATCTTACAATATTTCTTCCCGAAGTAGGGCAGAGGCTCCAATAAAGTTTAGAATGTATCCGGTGAGATAAAAAGTTACCCCATTTAAGTTGAAGTAGACAGGCTTCAAACATACATCTAACATAAATCTATAGATTCATTTGAAATGAAACGGTAGTGAAAAGGATCAACTATAAAGGTCACACTTGCTTCGTCATCTGAAATGCAATCTAGAATTATCGCTAACAGTGTGACCCCCACAGCAATAAAAAAGAAACAATTGAACCTGGTATATTGTGTTTAATTTAATGGTGAAATGCTCCAATTCTCCTTCTGACTACAACACATTGATATCTGCTTTAACTTTGAAAACGCGCTGGCATCTTTCCATCTCTAAAACGTTGTTGTTGCCGTTTTTAGTGTTGCTCACGTACGAATATTGAAGTGAATATAAATCTAGAATAATTTATACACTACTTAGTGTTGACTCGTGTTTTGCGGTTCCAGGAGAAATTAGCAGCATAACTTTTAGCTCGAGGAGTCTTTTCGTTTTTTTCCTCCACGTGGTAAGCCCAACCTGTAATAGAATAAAGTATTTTACACATCTGTAGAAGAGGTTATAACCGCATTTGATATAATATAGCGTACCTAGACTAGAGTGTAATACGTTGCATGCGTATACCACGTAAAGTGTGATATTCCCGCTCCTTCGACCAATGTGTTAGTTAACCTGTATTTATATAGCCAGATGTTAAAACATATTATGAAAACTCAAAGCAAAAATAGGATACAGCACTATACTTTTTGGGGGTCAAACTTCAAGAAGTGTTAGGTCTGTAAGTACATGTAGATACATTATGACTGAATTGGCGTTCTACGGACACATACAATAATAATAAGTACATAGGATTAAATGCTGTCACATATGTATGTTCATGACCTTGGGGGTAATGTATTGTATGACGTTGAAGCTACATTCTGAACTAACTTCGATCAGAGAATAACATTTTGTTGGAATGTTCTAAGTAGGCCTACCAAATTTATTTTGTCATAAATTAATGGAAGAACCAGGAAAAGAAATATTGGCCGATTAGGCTACTAATGAAACAACAAATACAATTATAGCAATAAACAGACCCGCAGGGGCTCCCAAACGAGAAAACAACATTACACATAGACTTGCAGGAATTGTGAATCCGACTTGGGATAATTAGATGGAACTGAACGAGAAGTTGGAACTACAAGTGTGATTCAATGGCTCGAGTTTACGCACGACCTGCGGCCGCTTGTTGGATGCAAAATAAAGTGTAGGCCTACACAAGAGCCATTGGAATCACACAAGTAGTTCCTAACTTCGAGTACAGTTCCTTCTTTATACTACGACTGGGAAATAATAGAAAATCGTCATTCTTACACTTGTAATAGGCTGGCAGAAGCAGTTCACGACGGCCATCTTTTTCTTAATGTGTCTCGCTGCTGAGTAAGCTCATCTCTGATTGGTCTGACGTCATCAATGACGGAGATATAGACCAATCACAGACGCCCTTACATTGCGGTAATTCTATCTCTTTATACAACATGTACAGAAATGAAAAACTATTAAATGGCCGTATTCCTCCCGCTCGAAGGAAATAACCCATGCAGTTGTATAATCCACAATTAATAAATGGCCATGTTGAGAAACGTAAACAAGATCGTCTAAGAATTCAAACTTTTGAGAAAACAAAACCAAATGGAGGGAGAGATCGTCTAACCATTTGTGTCCAACGTCTTAAATCCAATAATTTTGTCAGAACGTTGAAACGTCAAAACATCAGAACGTTGAAACGTCAGAACGTTGAAATGTCAAAACGAGGAAATATCAGAAAGAGAAAACGTTACAACGTTGAAATATGAAAACGTTACAACATGTGAACATTAACATGATGAACGCGTTGATTGTGCTAAGGCCCTTGTTCTTGGTATCTAATTAGCAGTCATAAATATCTATTGAACATTTAAATAATCGACCGTTGAAGGTTTGGGGTATTTACCCTAACATTTGATGTTTGAACCACAGAGCATGACTTTGTGGAGATGGAGAGATAGTGGAGGAAAGATGTGAACATGTCAGTGATGGACGCCTACTGGGCTTTCCCAGTCCTGGAGTAGGGCATCCATAAGCTAGAGCGCGAGCGAGAGAGAGAGAGAGAGAGAGAGAGAGAGAGAGAGAAAGAGGGGGAGAGAGAGAGAGAGAGAGAGGAGAGAGAGAGAGAGAGAGAGAGAGAGAAGAGAGAGAGAGAGAGAGAAGAGAGAGAGAGAGAGAGAGAGAGAGAGAGAGAGAGAGAGAGAGAGAGAGAGGAAGAGAAGAGGAGGGAGAGAGAGAGAGAGAGAAGAGAGAGAGAGAGAGAGAGAGAGAGAGAGAGGAGAGAGAGAGAGAGAGAGAGAGAGAGAGAAAGAGGGAGGGGGGAGAGGGAGAGACAAAGAGACACTGTGGTAGAGAAAGAATTCATTCCTGGACAAACTATTCAACTATTTTGGTTCTTTACCTATGTTCCATTATTTCTTTTATGCGTGTATTTCTGTTCACTGGACCTCTGTATAGTTAATAGCATCTCTACAGCTTTGATATCACCGGTTTGTTAAAAATTCAGAATTGGTGTCAGTGGGCATCTGCAGATGATGTCTATGGAATTTTGTCAGGATATTTGAGTGAGTTCCATGGCAGATAATATCACCAGAGTCATAGTAGGAGAGTAATTTTGATTATACATTTTGAGGGCAGCATTCTCTGTTAGTAAGTTCCTTACAAGCTGATGTAGAAGCAGTTTGTATGAGATGAGCTTACACATCCAAGATATATTATATATATTTGTTGAAAAAGGTTTTATTCCAAATATCCTGCCCTCGAGGCTTCTACACTCCTAACTTTCATTTCATAACTTTCATTTAAACCAGTTCTTAATAAAGGTTCTCTTCTCAAAATCCCGCAGACTTCTACTATTTACATTTTTTCTCTTAGCATAAAATATCAGAATATTTTCGAGAATGACAACAACCCAAGATATTGTTGGCAATTAAAAGGCCTGCCAATCTATATCTGACCTTTGGAAGGATTACCAGACTACTATTTACCATTATATCTGTAATACACTTTTCGCTATGGAAAGGATTGGGGATAGGCCTATAAACTATGGGAATGAACCATAATGGGCCATATGAGTTAATACTTTGGGGTGGGGTGAGTGTACCTTTGGGGTATGACATGTACTTGGGCTTGCATCTGTATTTGTGTATATCATTAGGGATTACTCCCCCGAGTGCCATTAGAGTCCTACCTGTTATCTGACTCTCACTCACAGTCAAGGTACGATTCCACTGGATCACTCTTTTGGTCCGCTCTTCATCCGCACTTTTATTTTCCCAGAGCGCCTAACTAGCGAAGTCAGAGCGAAACCAGAGCAGTCTAATAGAGTTGGTAACTACACGTTCTATACGCTCTTAAAAACTGCTATGTGCGCTTTTGAGTGCAGGAAGTTGCACTAATGTCTGACGTGTTTGATTTGAGCGCAGCAAGGTGCCGTTCTTTCCACGTCTTTTGGTAGCGGTCTAATAACGCAGTGAGAGCGGACCAACCCACTTGCTATTGATTTCATAAGGAAACAAGCGCACCAGTAGAATCGCTCTGTGCTTGTATTGCGCTAAAAATAAAAGCAGATGAAGAGCGAAAGAAATGTACACTATGAATTAGCGAAGCAAGAGCGAGCCAAGAGCACATATACAAGCCATCCAGTGGAATCTCATCTTCAGATAAGTCAGTTCAGGGGAGTATACAACTTAGTATTGCGCATGCCACATGCACTGCTAGTTGCTCTTTGAGAGAGATATTGGCGTTAGACTCAGTATGGGTTGCGCTCAGCATGAGTGCATATCGCTAGAAGCTTCCTGTTAGGATCACTACTTCTTTGTACCTTACTTTGTACATGCTCATCTTGGAATAAATATCAGCTACATCCAGTTTGCTCTTATTCATCATTCGCCAGTACTTACTGTGCCAGAGTCTTCACTTAACATCACAGTTAATCAGTAGTTAATGGGTAAATAATCGCTATGAGTTTGACCGACCAAAATGCTACCACATATCTGGGAACAGCGATCCACTGATTATCCCAATCAGTTAGTGAGACAACTAATGAAACTAACATTGGTGGCAGCAGTGGGATTCTGGGAGTGACCAGGAGCGGGTCATCAGAAACAGATTCCCACCTTCTGGCTTTATTACCCTCTCTGGAGGTAACCTTGAACCCAAGGTTTGGAGAGGGGTGGAGATCTCAACAGCCAGTGAAGGGTGGCAGGGTGAATTTGGTGGGGGCAGAGTGTGATGATCAGCTGGATATAACTCCAGGACAGCGGGAGGAGTGGCAGAAACGTCGACCTGGGCACAAGGTCAAGGCCATTCCCCAGACTTATAATGGGATCAGATCCCTGCTGAATTGAAAGATTGGACAAACCGGGATTGTGCTCTTTACTTGGAAGCAAGCCTGGATGGATCTGCCCTCGCAGTCCTGGATAGGGTGGATATAGAGGCCTGTGACAGATTCTTAAGCTGGAGAAACGATACCAGCCAGCGGATCAGCTTGCCCTTTATAGGACACATTTACGATAAGAAAAGAGGGCAAGGATGATGCGGTGAACTACCTTGTGGATGACCTGGAGAGAGTGGTTCGTTTAGCCTACCCCAGGGTAGACAAAGAGGTTCGAGAGGATCTGTGTCAAGATACTTTAATATCTGCTATGAGGGACGAGAAAATGAGGCAGCGGGTGGTGCAGGCAAGGCCCACCTCATTGGGGAAGCAAGAGCCGCCGCTCTACATGCAGAAGCCTTTCACCAAGCTGAGAAAAATCACCATGCACCACCTAGAGGCCAAGGTCAAGCAAGCATCGCAGTTAATGATCCTCCCCCGTGCCCCTCCCTTACTGCCATGAAGGAGGTACTGGGGAAAATATTGGATAGATTGGCAAGGATGGAAATTTCTCCTCAACCCCGCAGAGGAAGGGGATGTTACCAATGTGGGGAACCAGGCCACTTCCAGCAGGAGTGTTCAAACAAGCCAATGAAGCTGTCTTCCCAGCACCAGTAATAGCTATACACAGCAGTGGGTAGAATAACCATGGCAATTTGTATATGAATTAAACCCGTGAGCCTATGTCACAATTTTGTTTCACTGTATTGTTTGATTTGCTGTATAGACATCCTGAATAAAAAAATAAAAAATCAGGGAAATGGTCAGGGGCAGTGAGTTGCAAGGACCCTGCCATTGATCTCACTAGTCAGGAAGAACAATGGATAGCTACACCCTGTCCAGCCCCTGTAGAACTGAAACCCCAATGCTAGCCTATACCAGTACTCTTTGAAGTCTTGGTTCTACAGAGGCTGGACAGAGTGTATACCAGGGCGCTGGGAACCTATGACGGCTGGAGTGGTGGCAGATGGGTGGTGTGGAGGATCAAACGTCCAGTGGTTAGTGGACACAGGAGTCTGCACCACCATCATGAGTGAATATGTGTGGAATAGGATGAAAGACCCACCACCACTCAGACCTTCCCCTGTCAGGATTACTGGAGCAGGGGGAGCATCAGTCGACGTGTTAGGAGAAACCATTGTTGCGGTTGATTTTAATGTTCTTCAGGTAACCATGGGCATGGTAGTGACAAGATTGGAGCAGCAAGGAATATTAGGCATGGATGTGATTCTAGCTCGAAAAGGACAGGTGGATACGGATAGTGGAATTCTCTGGTTGAGGAGAGAGGAAGATCCAAGCCCTTAATGTCTTGAAGGATTTGCTTATGCTGCTCAGGATGCCACCATCAGCGCAGATAGTCACACAAGGATCAACGTGCACTGGAACACACCTCACTGTGGAAGGTATACAGCTGGATGACAGTAAGCTAGTGATTTTAGAAGACAGATTTGTTGCCTGATCTTAGAGTGGCCCGATCTAGTCATTACCTCCAAGGGACAGGAGGAGTGATAGAAGTATTGAATATCAGACCCCAGGAGGTAAGGATACCTCAGGGCAAGAGGGTGGGTGCATGGGAGGAAGGAGGATAAATAGCCCCCCACATCGCCCCACCATCAAGCGTGAGAAGCAGGACCGAGAGCACGCTGGCCAATCAGAGGGGAGAGAAAGTAGTATATGAAGCAATGTCTTTGCCTCAGGCCCATCAGAGCTAGCGGGCAGAATTTACACAGGGGAACGACCTATATTTGAGAAGAAAGGGGATGGATTGTATCAGGAACTTTGGAAAAGGACTGATAAAAGTGTGGTTGAGGGGTATGATGCTCAAGTCCAGGCTCTTTATGAGAAGTACAGGAGCGTGTTTCTGACTGAAGGAGGAGTCATAGGGAGGACAAGATAGAGCACATTTCATCAACACTGGGAGATCCTCCTCCCATTAGACACAGGCCTAGATATGTACGCATCCACAGGAGGAAGATTGTGGAGGAGGAAATAAATAAGAAGAGCAAGGAAGGGGTGATAGAACCAGTGGATGGGCCTTGGGCCAGCCCTGTTCTAGTGCAGAAAAACAATGGCAGATGGTGGTTTTGTGTAGACTAACGTAATTTAAATTGAGTTACAAAGAAAGACACATACCCTCTTCCCTGGATGGACGATACATTAGACCTGCTCAGTGGGGCCCAGGTGTTCTCCACCCTGGACTTGGCCAGTGGTTTCAGGCAGGTGAAGTAGCAAGGAGAAGACCGCCTTCTGCACCCATAAAGGATTGTATTAATTCACCATAATGCCATTTGGGCTAGTGAATGCCCCTGCCACCTTTGAGTGACTCATGGATATGGTGTTGGTGGGAGATCAGTGCCTTGTCTATCTGGATAATGTTATTACTTATGGAAAGGATGTTCCGGAGCGTGTGGAAAGGTTGGGAATAGTGCTGAGTAGGCTGTCAGGGGCAGGACTGACGGTCAAGCCAAACAAATGCCAACTCTTCCAAGCTTCAGTAGCCTTCTTCGGCCATCTGGTTTCGAAGGAGGGAGTGGCCACATACCCTGGCAAGTTAGCATAGTAAAGGAGTGGAGAACACCTACCTCCAGGGAAGCATTGCGCAGCTTCTTGGGGTTTTGCTCCTATTATCAATCCTTTGTAAAGGATTTTGCTACTATTGCCTCCCCTCTGTTCCACCTCACTAAGAAAGAAACTCCCTATACTTGGACAGATGAGTGCCAAGCTGCTATGAACACCTTAAAGGAGATGCTTTGCACTGCCCCCGTCCTGGGATTCCCTGACATTCATGCCCCAATGACCCTCGATTGTGATGTCTCACGTGTTGGCCTGGGTTGCATCCTTTAACAGACTGTTGGAGGAAGGGAGAGAGTACTGGGTTAGCAGGCCAGACACTTAACAAGGCAGAAAGGAAATACTGTGTTACCCGTTTAGAGACACTCGCCATTATTCATGGGGTGAGACGTTACAGATTCTACCTGGTAGGAGGACATTTCATATATACAGATCATAGCACTCTCAAATGGATGCTAGAAATCAAGGAACCAGAGCGACAATTAGCCAGGTGGGTGGAAGAATTGGCTACCTATTCTTTCACAGTGATTCACCGCCTGGGTGCACACCAATGCTGACAGTCTCTCTCTAATACCGTGCGGACAAAGCAAGTGAGTGGACCCTGCGGAGGCAGATTTACCTCAGCCAGGTGATGTGAGGAATGTCAGAACAATTACTTGGGACGTAGGAGGTGTGTGGCTAACCAAACAACAAGAGAACGATCACCTCTGTGTATTGTTCAGAAAAGCAATTGACCTAGGAGCCCCACTCAAGGACGCAGATAGGATCCCAGGTGGTGATTGGATGCGGATGATGCATAACTTCGAATCCTTGGCCCTCAATGGAACTGTGCTAGGTGTCTAGAGGTGGGTGTCTGATGGAGGGCCCTGGTGGAGGGCATATGTGCCCCCAGTGGCCAGGAAAGGTTACTGGGAACAAATGCATTCTAAACCACATGGAGGGCACCTTGGCAAGGTCAAGACCTTGAGTCAAGTGAAGAAATTTGCTTTCTGGCCGGACCTTTCTAGAGATGTTGGATTATATGTCTCTACTTGTCTAAAAGGCCAACAGCGAAAGTGACCTCCAAGGAAAAGGACAACAAAGCTGGCTGATAGAAGAGACCTACAAGGTCAACACAAACTTTGTAGAGCGGCTGCAGCTTAAACATGCGATCCCCAAGAGGTGGTTAGAAATAATTAATCCTATTGCTGACGAAGAAGAAGAACAACAAGAAATATTTGTAAAAATAGGAGCAGAAAGTATTAATATATTAGGCACCACAGCCAAAATATTGTATAAAGTGTATATAAGACGCAAGAAAATCAAAATCAAGAAATTAGCCAAATGGTCGAAAATATGGGAAATACAACAAAAGCTTGATTCTGAAGAAATATGGAAAGATATAATGTTTAATTCCATATCGTGCTACACATGATGTAAGGCTCCAAGCCCTACAGAAATATTTGTTGTAATAAGTTCCTAAAAGGTGTCACTATAAAGAAAACATCGTTGTGTGACTATTGCGATGTTGAGGATGATATTGTACATTTCTTTGTTGAATGCAAACAGGTGAATATTTTTTTGGGAGACCTTACTGCATGGCTTATTGATACAAGGGAATTTAATAATGTTTTACATAACTACCTATCTGCCAAGGACATACACCTGGGGGCACAGGACATGTGAGAAACAGGGATGCTAGTTGGGTTCTAGGAGAAAGTCTGAACTATATTCGATGCTGAAAAAGTTCAGTTGCAAGTATATTTAACACTATATTTCATTATGATTTTAATTTATATCTGTTGATGGAAGGTAACACTCCAAACTTAACATCCCCGAGCAAATCGCGCGTCTCAAAGTGGCTACAACTGCTTGAAACCAGATCACAGTGAGCAGCCAATCAGAACACTTCTGGCGCCGATTTTTGACCAATGAGCGGCCAGTAAATATTCTGCCCGGTGTTCTGAGTTTCCGCCGCCTGAAAAACCTCTGAGAAAACTCTGATAGTGGGAACTGTGTACGTCTGACTGGGATCTGACACTGGGCGGAGGAGGGGAGGAATAAGGAGGACGGGAGGACGGCAAAACGGCGGAGGAGGGGAGGAATAAGGAGGACTGCAAAACCAGACCATAGATTTAGATTTAAATCATAGTGAAAATATCGATTTTCTTGGAAATTGATAAAATCGGAAATCAGCTGAAAGTCTGATATTTAGCATCCCTGGAGAAAGAAAATATCAGCTTAACTTTATTTAGCTAGCAGCCAAATCTTATATACATAGGCAAAGGTTGTTCGGCGATAATAATATAGTGTTAGAGGCATTTTTAAAAGAGTTTGACAGAAGGCTAAACGCCATGAGCATAGCATCAAACAATAATGTTTCAATTTGTAAAGCTTTTAAAAGCTGGAGAAGTCTGTATCAATTCTTGCAGCGATGATAGAAAACCCTTCAAGGTATTTTACATACTGTATTTCACCGATAGAACGCGGGGTCCCAAATAAACGCCTGCCCCGAAAAAGCACCGGGTCATTTAATATCATGAAATAAATAAACGCCGGCCCCAAATGAACACCGGGTCCTGATAATTAGATTCCATTTCTTCCTGTTTTTACCCTAATAAATGGAAATTAAGCTTAATAAACTGCTAAGAAAGGACATCTCATTGTTACAGCAAGGGTATTCATTAACATAAAATACCTGCCTCGAAAAAGCACCGGGTGTAAGTGTGACTAGCTATACTACAGTATATTTAGTGTAACATTGATTAAACCAAAGTGCTTGGTTATGTAAAACTGTATTTTGAACCACATTTCTTTCTCAAATATGAGAGGAATGGTGCAGGCAAATTGTACATTTTCGTACATCCTGACTCAATAATGTGGCCAGCTTGTGGCAATCTTTTTGTTTACTTTTGCCTACTGAAAAGTTTCGCTCATATATGCCTTACTTAAAAACTGACCTGATGTAAAGACATATTTAGGAGTAGAAAAGCATGCTATTTCTGAATTTCATGTTTTTGGTAATTTATTTCGAGTAGAAATAGCGATTTTTATCAATTTGCGGGAGCGTTAAATCACCGCGATGTGTAAGCGAATGTGACGGAAATTCAGGTGGCAATAGACAGAATTGTGTTTGTGTTGTGATTCTATTTATGGACATCACGCGGACGTTTCTACAGCAGGCAGCAGCAGGCAGAAAAGTGGAACCTATATAAATAAGGTTTCCCAGTCCGAGCGCCTTTGGCGCTCGTACCGCCTTCGGCGGGGGAAACCTTAAAAAAAGAGTTCATGAATACTGAATTAACACCATGTTTTGGTATTGTATACGCCAAGAAAGCAGGATATAATGAATAAAACAAAAAACAAAGCTGACTGAGAGGCTAATTAGGGAAGCCTGGGAAGAGGTTGCTATGGAAGCCCTTCCCAGTGACCCCACGAGGAAATAAATTTGTGTTTGTTGTCTCAGACCTGTTCAGCAGTTGGACAGAAGCTTTTCCCATACCCAATTTCAAAGCAAAGACAGTAACAGAAGTTTTGGTGACTGAGATTGTGTGCAGATACGGAACTCCCTATGTCATTTTGGCTCCATTTTCTTACTAACTAACTTACTAATTCTGAGATTTCTTTCATCCAGTGTAAAATAAGTTCTCATAGCCTAGGAAGTGGCTGGATAGTCATTCCTATCAGTCCCTTGTGTTCGTACATATCTGTCAAACCTTTGCCTTGCCTTGCCATCTAGGTACATCGATATATATCTAGGCAAAGCATTCTGATCATTCTGATAAGCTTGGTTGATATAGTGTTCATATTCCTGAAGGAATTGCGCCATGGTAATCGTAAGTGTGGGTTTGCTAAATATATCAGGCCGACGTAGGTTTGGGTCCTGAGCTCTCATCGCAACCAACGCCTGTGCTAGCTGCACGTCTGGTTGCAGTGGAGGTGGGGTGGGGCTTGAATATCTTGTTGCTGCCTTGCCGGCAATGTGTCCGCCACTGCTTGGTTGACAATGTTTGCTTGGATTACTGCATTCAAGCGTGCCCTCACCTCCTGCATTTGTTCTTCATTCATGACGCCTTTCTGAATCCTGGAGATTTAACTGGCGAAATGGTTCATTTATATCTTCCACAACCCATCTAAGAACCACTGGTCATCTTCTTGTATAAGCTCATGCTTTTCTGGGGCGCTTGATTACAACTCTTTTCCTCAGGCCTATAGCATTTTCCTCCAGCTTTTGGTTCTCGCACCATTTGATATGACTGCTATACTGCCAGTCAGGTAGAGTATTGAGGTAATGTTTAATGGATGCTAGGCTAGAGGATAGCCTATCTCAGATCAATTATCAATAATGACGTAACAATGTAGTCCCGTTTCTAGACTGAATAATATTGGTTTATTTCGTCTCTTATAAACAATAGATCATGTGACCATAAGGTCCATTGTGCAGTCGCGCTCATTAACATTCTACCAATGGAATACAATATATATATAGTTCTCTCACATGGGGTCGCTGATCATGGCCAATGGGAAGCCTATTGGTGCTTCATTAAGGCGGCAATCAACATTGACTAATTGGGTCATGCAATGTTAACCTGAAGGGTAGGTCAGTGTGTTAGGTCACACATGGCTGACCCCTAGCTCCCTGCTGCGAGCTGGTGAATCATTAACATGACAATATACATACCTATAATTAATAAAGACATATTGTGCATATTAATGCTAATTAATAAGGTTACACAATGTTATGTAATAGATAAGAGGTATATAAATGTGCTATTTATAGTTGTGACAGTACCTTAGGGCATGATTGACGAGAGGCACGTTCCTATGTAAGGAGTGACTCACTCAGATCAGTGGAGTATCCGAGTTAGTATTGAGCATGCCATGTGCGCTGCTAGTTGCTCTGTGAGAGAGATATTGGAGTTTGACTCAGTATGGGTTGTGCTCAGCATGAGTGCATATCGCTAGATGCTTCCTGTTAGGATTACCACTTCTTTGTACCTTACTTTGTACATGATCATCTTGGAACAAGAAAAAATTAACAGCTTCGATATTTTTGCCCCAGGTGCGAAAATTACGCTCGCAGGGAATTACCGATATGCGGTGCCTGGCCGCACTACACCTCCGCTAGAGGTGACAAGTGGTAGACGATTAGTGGTAGGCAGAGGACTGGTAGGCATAAAGTCAGAAAATTCAATCATAAAGTCTGGAAAGTCGAAATAGTCATTCAAAAAGTCAATCAGAAAGTCAGAATAGTCAATCAGAACGTCAGAAAAGTCAATTGGAAAGTCAGCAAAGTCAATCAGAAAATTGAAATAATCAATCGAAAAGTCGAAATAGTCAATCAAAAAGTCAGCTGGAAAGTTGAAATAGTCAATCAAAAAGTTGAAATAGTCAATCAAAAGTCAGTCGGAAAGTCGAAATAGTCAGTCGGAAAGTCAGAATAGTCAATCGTTAAGTCAGAAAAGTCAATTGTTAAGTCAGAAAAGTCAATCGGAAAGTCAGAACAATCAATCGGAAAGTCGCAACAGTCAATCGAAAAGTCAGAATAGTCAATCAAAAAGTCAATGGCATTTTGTGGTTAGGAGCAAGACCCTAGACAAGGCAGATGAAAAAAAAATTGTCCTAATGGGATTTTAATGACATTTGCGGTTTGGAGTGTTTCAATGACATTTTGCAGTTAGGGCAAGGCAAGGCAGATAAAAAAAAAATAATAATAAAAAAAATTCTGTCCTTATGGGACAAGCAGAGCTGCCAACCTGTGAGGATCCCAAATCCTAGTTTTTCGCGGGGAGCCGAGTGCACTATCGCGGAAGGAGCAAAACCCTTCTTTGGGCCCCCCCCCCCCCCCGGAAATATTTTAATAAATAGTGCATACTGGGGGTAAAAAATAACTTTAGAATCGAAAGTCACACAGTAGGCCTATATAAAGTTAAATAAATTTTGTACAAGTGATGGGTAGGGGGGTCCGGGGGCACATGCTCCCCCAGAAAATTTTGAGCAAATTGAGTGCCTTTTTAGTGCGTTCTGCCGATTTTTAGGGCAATCCCTTAAGCATTAAAAGTTCTGATATACATGTAGGCTACTTTATTTTCATAGTCATCATAACAATACTTTCCAAATGCGTAGCAAAGTATCATTATGCAATTAAATAATTTGAAATAGAAGAAAAAAGATTATAATAATTACCATCTCATTTCAAATGCATTAAAATCTTCATTAGCTATATACTACTTTACACCAAAAGATGAGAATATTATCTTCCGGGAACACCCATCATTGAATAATGATCCCCGGAAACATAAAAAATTTACCAAATATCGAATAACTGTTGTATGAATTTAGGAAAGTAAAAGAGACGTTCCACATTATATCCAGTATTCTAACCAGAAATATTTCAGTCAAGAATTTTCTTGTTTGAACATGTTTGGGTCCTAGATTTCCCCAAAATCGTAGTTTGGGCCATGCAGATCGTAGCATCGTATTTTGACACTGAAAACGTAGTTACTACGGCGAAATCGTAGAAGTTGGCAGCTCTGGAGAAGGCAGGCAGATGAAAAAAGAGACAAGGCAGATGAAAAAGAAAAATTAATATTCTAAGTAATTAAGACGACTCAAACTTCTAACTTTGGATCTATATATGGTAGGAATATGAATCAAAAAAGATTTTTCTCCTACAAACTAGTAGAATTTATTAATTCCTCTTCAAAGCTTCTGTGACTATAATTCCTCTTTCAAAAAAATGTTAAGACATGCACATGTGGTCACAATTATGTCCACTACTGTTGGAGGGCTTTGGATGTGGCGGAGGGTTGCCTACTGAGAGGTGAGATAAGAGAGCAGGGGAAGGATGATTTCATTTTCACAGGGGGTCTGTCTCTCAACGACTAACTACCATACCACCTGCAATAATGCATACACAAGCAAGTCAGAGGGAAAGTCAGAGGGCAATCATAAAATGCACCAGCAAAGCAAGTCACAGCCAATTATCCAATTAGCTTATCAGATAGAGAGGAGGAGGAGGACGGCCCCAAGATTTTTTCTACTGCAAATCTTTGAAACTTAAGTTAAAAGAAGTAATTTGGCTTCTAAGCATGATAGAATGATGGGACAAAGACCAAAAGTATTCTTATGTTAAGGAGAATATATATTTACACATGAGTTGCAATAATATGTCATACAATTAAGGAGGAGGAGGGCACCAGACCAGGGCCGAGCAAATATCCCTTTGGGGAGACATTTTATATAGTAGTGGCCTTAGCTCTCTGGGGATTCCAGGGCGGCAGAGAGGTAGGAGGTATAACAGCTGAGAGGTAGGGGGAGGACAGGCACAAACTTTAATATTTCTCTTGTAAAAGTCTCACGTTGATGTAATAAATACCAAAATGATCCTAACAACTATGAGAATATGCCTAAACAAGATTCAGTGTATATTTTACAAACAAAAATTCTTTTAAAGTGAAGTAGGCTACATGCTGATATCAGATAAAGCCTACTGCTAATGTAAGCCGGATGTGGAGGCGCCCACCGGCAGACCTGGGCAGAGGATATATCCCTCTGGGGAGGAGGATTAGAACAGGGAGTGGCAGACCGGACAGGGAAACAACATTCTTTCATAGATCTGGTGGCATGGTAGTAGATCAAACAGACTGCACATGAAGCAAACTGATTTTCTACTTTTTGAAAAGGAAAAAATTAAATTAAATTTTCGAAAATTAAGCAAGATGGCAATATTTTATACATGTAGATTTCTAGCCATGAGCATCCTCCCAACAGAGCTTTACTCCTTGCGTCCTGCGTTCCTGAGTCATATGCCCTGCCCAAAAGCTCCAACTTTTCGGGGATTCATGAATAATTCATCAGCCTTCTCATCCAATCACTGGGCTTGCGTCAAGCTTTCTGTACGACCTATTTTTAGCTGTGGTCACTTGTCCAGGCCCTATCAGACCCTCCTTCAATAGGGGAATTGCATGTACCACTGCACATGTCAGGGAAAGATGAAGGTTTGTGCTTTGGAAACGTGTAAAACGCATGGATATTGACATTAGAGCACTGACAAATATCCCATGCTGAACATGACGTTTTTTAAATACAGATTTTACCCAGTACCATAAGTCCCATAATTCCATGTAAATCTAGATTCAAGTCGGCGGACATACAAGTCCCCTATTGCCTCAGCTGCACTCAATTAAGGGGGTCAGACACACACAGCGGGTGTTCTGTCCGCAGAAAACGGCCACGATGGGCCAGGGCTAGATATGTAGAATCTGCCCTGGTTCGCGAGGATGGCCATGAGGGACAATTCCTTCATTGCCAAAATAGGGGGGTCTCTTATCTTAAGGAATATCAAATTGAAATGTGATATGCCTTCGAAGTCTTAGTAAACTTATAAATCTCATTAAATATAAGAAGCTCTGCAAGCTAATAAATACCAGCTACTTCCATTTCACTCTTATTCATCATTCACCGTGCCTTACTGCATGTGAGTCTTCACTTAATCAGTAGTTAATGGGTAAATAGTCGCTATGAGTTTAACAGACAAAAACGCTACCACGTTAGGCAACGCTCGAAACACGTTGTTGAACGACAATTGCGTCTTTTTCTAACTATTGATTGTAATTAATGTATTGGCCTGTAAATGAAATAAAAAAAATAAAAAAATCAGGGAACAGAGATCAACAGACTATCCCAATCAATAACTGAGATGACTAATGAAGCTAATGATATATTGATTAGCTATGGTTAAGGGGGCTTTATCCAAGGGTGATTTTGGTTGTTATTTGACATAGTTCGGTATTTCCTTTTGGTTACTAGCATAGTCTTAGTGTTGGAGGCATTTACCCCAATTGGTAAATTTTATGCAAGTTTTCGAGATTCGCTTGCTTTATTAATATGTAACTTTGGTCAAGATCTTTGCCATGATTGTAAATCACAGTACCATCTGCACACAGTATTATCTTGGTACCACTAATTGATTTACTTATATCGTTGATGAAGATAAGGAATAGGAGCAATCATAAAATGGAAACTTGTGGTACTACTGATGATAAGGTACACCGAATTGATGCTAAATTGTTCACTGCAAATTCTTGGGATCTGTTAGTTAGAAAGGGTTTAAACCATTTGAGAAGTCCCTTATGACACCGTGTTCTCATTTTGAAAGGAGGATTGTGACCAAGATCAAAGGCCTTCGTAAAGTCAATACAAGACGGTTTACAAGGTACCAGTGTTGCTGTCAAGGTTGTAAGCTAGGTCGCCAGTTGATAAATTGATAGTATCAGCAGTTGATCTATTGGTGAGAAAATAATTTTGCCTCGTCAAGAAAATCACAGAATATTAGATGGTTCACAGTTTCTTATGGACTATACTTTCAGTCAATTTAGTTTGAAGAGGCAAGAGATTGTCTGTAACTATAACCACGGTGAATTTCCAGGCTTCAGTTAGGGCAGATGGCAGTTTCAGATAGTTTCAGACAAAGGGCTAGTTCAGGTACCAGGTCAGTAAATGCATACTCCAGTACAAAGGGGAGGGTATTCAATGCAGTCCATTTGCTATTTGTTATAAGGAAGATATGTCCCGACTAGAAAATCCCATATCCCAGACTGGGGGTCCCCTGCAAAAGCCAAAAAGAACGGACAGGAACTGAACCCTGATCAGAACTGGAACGGACATGAAGAAGAAAAGGAAGACAGAAATGTAGAAAAAATGGCTGTCACAGGAGCAGTGAAACTATTTGACTAGGTCTGACGGTGGTGTCCTTGTGGTATATATGTTGTTTCTAAACATAGAAATGTCATGCATGTATTATTTCATCTGGCCTCATCTGAGCGCGTCATGTATGTTATTATGTAGAGTACCGAGCCCTCATAATGTTGAGTGATAATTGTTTGAAGTTTTATTCTCTTAATACCAACGGGCTAAGAGACATCGTAAAGCCTTATTTAGATTCCTAGGGAAGAAAAAAAAAGGCAATATTTGCATTGCAGGAAACACATAGTTCAAGAGCGGAAATTAGTGTCTGGACCAACCAGTGGGAAGGGGAATCTTTTTTCGTTCATGGTGAAACCAATGCCAGAGGGGTAGCCCTGCTCTTTTCAAAAGGCCTTCCTGTAAATATTTTAGCCAGGGGTGGTGACAGTTTGGGCAGAATAGCCAATACTTGCATCATAATAGACGGTAAAGACATGTGTGTGTTCTCTATTTAGCTTCCTACTAAAGATGCGTAACCAAGATCAAAAGGCAGTGTGCAAAGAGCTCAAAAGTATTATCGATAAGAAACCTAACAGTAGTCTTGTATTGCTGAGAGATTTTAACCTTGATATCGTAGATGGGAGTGAGTTCAGACGCAGGAAAGACGCCAACTTGGCTAAATACGCCGGGCTGAGAGAAATGGTAGGAATTATTGAGAGTAACGATTTATGCGATATTATGAGGGAAAGGGAAAGAAATGGTAACAATTTAATCACATGGAGAAGAGGTAGACAAGCCTCGAGACTTGACTATTGCTTCATCGATGCTACTCTTAGACCGAGTATAGTTACAACAGAAAACAGTTTTTGCGAATATTCAGACCACAATTTATTATGTATAAGCATGTCTGAACGGTCCGAGGCGAGGGGCCCGGGTATCTGGAATAATCTTTGATAGAGGATGATAATTATTGTGTCTTTATAAGGAAACGTATACAAGAGGCCATTGACATTGAAGGTCTAAGTAGCGCAAGAGTACAATGGGACTTCATAAAATTTATTGTAAGATCTGAAACCATTAACTTTGCTAAAGCTAAGAACAGAAAGAGAAAAGAAATAGAAAGAATCTACAGAGATAAGTTAGAAACTCTTTCTAATAAATCTAACTTAGGCGAAAATGACCTAATAGAGATTGAAAGCATTAAAAGTGAATTAAAATTCGAACAATGTTTAAAGGCGAGAGGAGCCATGGCTTGAAACAGAGCCAGATGGTTGTTGGAAGGTGAAAAGCCTTTCTAAACCTAGAAAAACGCAACTATAAAAAAAGAATAATTTCCCAGTTAATGGTGGATGATTGTATAATAGATAATCCTGTTGATATCCTCAGAGTGAAAAGAGACTTTAATGCTAAGCTCTATGCCAATAATGATGTAAGCAGTCAAGGCGTAAATCAATCCTGGAATGAGATCGAGGTAAGCAAGTTCTGCGAAATTGATCAGGACCGCTTAAATCAAGACTTTTCGGATGAAGAAATTTGGGAGACAATAAAGACCTTCAGCTGTAATAAGGCTCCTGGAACCACATTCTAGGCCCATTCTTTAACAAGGTTATTGAAGAATGCTATGAACAAGAATCTGCCTAGTGATATGTATAGAGGGCTTATATCCGTCATACCCAAAAAGGATTGTGACTTGCACCAAATTGGAAGTTGGCGCAACTCTGTTGAATTAGAGAGAGAGAGCTTTTGAAGGTGACAGACGTGTTTCACAGAGCAGCGCCTATCGTCGCTCTATTCGACTATAACCAAGGACATACCTCACACTTCTTTTCATAAAGGATATTTCTGAGTAGAGCAAGAGGAGAGGAGCTGGGTGAGCCCAAAATTGAACATTTTTATCATATTCTTTGAACATTTTAGAGCCATTTAATACCAAATTCCTCCAATATCGCCTAACATGGAAGGCAATCCGCCAGCATTTTTAACCAGCCAGCAAGTTACCACAGCTTTCTTACACCCCTTAATCCCCAATCAACAGACAGAGAGGGAAGCATTGCTGAAACCTGTAGACCCTATACCATTATTTGATCTATCTCCTATTACGGAATATGCAATTGATAAAGATGACAACAGCGTCGAAGCATTGAAAAAGTCTTTGAATTGTGCCCATAAGAATTATGAGCAAGTGATTAGCAAAATGGAAGAATTATGCCTCAGTGAAAACAACCTTAAAAAAGAAGTCATTTCGTTGCGATCACAGGTAGAAAAGCTAACCGAATGTAATAAACAGGGCCATGAGAAAATGCTCTCTCTCTCGAGACAGACCAGCGTCGATCGAATTTGATTATTGCAGGTGTACCTTTCAATCACAATGAGAATATTGATAATATAGTTCTCCAAGTATTACGAGAAATCAAACCTAATTTCAAAGAAGAGGTCGTTTTTTACGCCAGAAGATTGGGTAAAATGCAGCTTGGTACAAGACAAATCCTGGTGAAACTAAAAAACGAAGTATGCCGCAACTACATCTACGATAAGCGAGCAAACCTCAAGGGAAGCATGACATTTCCGAAAGTATTTATCAACCCTGACTTGCCAGAGGAAATACAGGAGAGAAAAGCAAAGCTACGTACAATTCAGCATCATGTTGGAGAAAAGGGCGGAAAAAAAGTTGGTAAAATAATCAGGGACAAAATACAAATCGACGGGATCTGGTACCAACATGACCAACTAGAATTGTTAGATGAAGGGTACAAGCTGAGTAATGCCAAGACGAAGTGGACAGAAAAAGGCATTTTCTTTCAGTCCCAATATTCACCTCTCAGTGATTTCTACCCATCACCAATAAAAGTAGAAGACCTCACTTTCAATTTGGCAGAACAATGTTATCATTTTGCGAGGGCAAATCTCCTAGGGGACAGAGAGCTAGCAACTAGAATATACTTGGAAAAAGACCCCAGAAAAGCCAAAAAAATTGGATCAGAGATAGAATCATCGCCCAAATGGAATAAAGTCAAAATTGCGGTGATGAGAGCTGTAGCGGAGGAGAAATTTTCGCAAAACCAAGAACTTGCAGATTACCTCTCCCAGACTGGTAAAACATCAATCTATGAAGCAACAAACGATCGCTTTTGGGCCATTGGATGTAGCCTTCATTCTGACCACATTGAAGATGAGAAATACCTAGGAATTAACATAATGGGCCAGATTCTTGAGGATATTAGAAACGCTTAGAACGTATATACACTTCAAATGAAGATCGTCTCAATCTAGAATTCAAGGGACATGACGGTGAAAGGCCTAAACCTGCTACTAGTAATTCCCCGAAAACAAGCAGGAAAAGATACACAAGGGCTGAAAAAGACAAGGCAAACACGGCCTCAGGAGGACAACAAACAGCTCATGCAAATTGGACCGTAGATCGTCAGGAAGATTTATCTGAAAACGACTTCCCAAACTACGCCCTGAGTCAACCCCTGCCATGCCCACGCAATTGTTGTAAGCGTGGCCACGATTAGAACTATTCAAGTAATGATCAACATATTTATATGGAGAAATGACACAGGTGTGTCTAGGGTCGCTAATAATTATTTATGTAGACCGACAAGTGAAGGAGGTTTAAAACTTCACCATATAGTAGCCAAACTTTCCTCTATGAAGTTAAAATGGATCCAAAGGATGATTATCGAAAAGGAGGCTAAATGGTCAGCTTACCTAAGGGAAAAATCCGGATATAATATAAGGAAAGTTTTTGAAGCCAGGGAAAGAATTTCTCTTAAATGCTCGCCATTTTATGAAGATGTATTGGGAGTTATGGTACAGGGTTTTCAGATCAAAAGAACCTATTGGTAAGAAGGCCACTCTTGGTGAAATTGTATGGAATAACAGGCTGGTACAACTAGAACCTGGCATCCCTAACTGGGAGAAATGGTGGGAGAAAGGTGTCTTCAGGTTTCAACGCTTAATCTCCAATGGGAGAATAAAAAATCAGGTGGAGTTTAAAGCTGAATACAGTATAAAAGTGAATTTCTTAGAATTTATGAGCCTAAAAGCTAAGATCCCTTATAAGTGGATACAGAAATGTCTAGAAGATGAAGTGTATAACTTGGACGATGAAATATTATGTCACATCGAGGACAAGACCTTTAATGTTTTAAATGCGTCAACTTGAATTATGTATGACTCCGTTAGGAAATCTATGGATAAAGACAAGGACAGAAATGCTTCCTGGCAAACACAGTTTCTTGACAAAGATTTAGACATCTCAGCTGTAGAAGCGGAGATCTGTTATTTGATCCTGTACCATTGCACGAAAGAAATAAGATTACAATCATTCCAATACAAGGTATTGAATAGACTCACGGTTTGCAATCTATATCTATGCGATATTAAGATAAAGATCTATGATACATGTAGTTATTGCGAAGAGGTGTCTTTCATTTCTTCATTGATAGTCAAAATGTGTACAATTTTTGGCACCTTATTAATTGGGCCAGAACGAATGAACACCTGGTTAGACAGTTAGCATTAGACTAGCCGACCAATCAACCCTATACCTGGCTACGGTGTACGCGTGAATAGGGTCGAAGAGCAGCCCATGCAAAATAACTACAAAACACCGAGATCTACACTTATGCACAGCGTCGAGCAGGCAAACTTTATATGTAGTACCATATATGATTAATTTGATGCACGGGCATATTATCTAAATGCGGGGGAAAATATGTAGTTTGTTCTCCTAACTTTTGCAACCAGTCCCGTCAACGATGAATGTTGTTTATACTTGGCTATGCACGAGTCATGCCTGCTGTGACGCATCACCCAATCAAATCTTAGGTCATGACGCAACGTTGTCTTGTCACTAAGCAACACCCAGATGTCCGCTCTATCCATGCCTGGGTGAAGCGGACTGAAACTTTGTCTACAAATGCCCCAAATAAACTGAAAACTGACTCTTAGTTCTCTCCTATTCTAAACATGGTGAATGTGAGCCATAACTTGCTATATATTAGGTAGAAATGTTGTTTTAAAACACTTTCAAAGCTTGTTAGCCTCCGCTGCCACTTACGGTAAAGCTACTGTTATGCATGGTTATGCATAACGGGCTATCAGCGCCGCGCTATTTGTCTATTTCACCACTGACTAAAATATGTTTCAACAGTTGTCCTGAGTTGATTTTACCACCAGTCAGTCAGATTGTTTAATATTATTATGGCGCAATATGTATTCTACCAATGTTCCAACTTAGACAAGGCAGGAGTCTATATACTAATAATATTTTGAACATTTAAGGCACAAAGTGGCGATTTCGGAAATTATTGCATAGGGCGCTCTACAGCCCAGTCACTTGAATGGGTTGTATGTACAGCTAGCATTAGACATGAACGCGGTATACATGATTCTAGGAATCCCAGGCTCGGAAGATAAGCACGATTTGTGGAATTTCATTCTACTAACTGCAAGGTTCTACATATAAGAAAAGGTCATTCGGAGAAAATAAAATTTGCCTTTTTGAATACTTGAGAGAGTTAAAGAGAAGACTATGGGTCTTGAGCGATTGCGCTAAAAACAAAGCCTCGTATAAAAAGGAGTTTAAAAAGTGGGAAAAATTCTTCCGAGACCTCTGAGGTGTTGTTTGTTTGTTATACTTTATTCGGCAATGCCATGTCAGCGAATCTTAATCTCCCCAGCGATAGGAGGTTTCCAGACTCTGCTGGACACAGTGGTCAAAAGAATAGAATAGGTGTGAATAGTTGTAAACCATAAGTGTGGTAAATACAGGTTTATTCGGTATTTGAATATGCTATGAAGTTGATTTGAATCAAATAAGGTCACGCACACTTCGAACATCTGTAGATCTGGATGTAGTATGTTCGGCGCTGAGATACTGTTCAACTGAAATAAAGACCCGGTGTAGGGAAAAAAAAGAAGAAGATATGTCCCGACTATTTTTTTAAAAAAAATATTTTTATTGGCCTTAAATTTAACATCACTGATCTTTATATGTTAGAAAATACGCATAACTAACAAATGTAGTTCACTTTCGTGCGTCGCCAAGAAATCCAATATCAGGATATTAATTACTTTTCCAACCAAGCAGATCTCTATTAGACTCGGCTGATACAAGAACAGCTGAAGGTCAAAAAGGTTTGATTGTTTAGTATGTCTTTTTGCATAAATCGTCAAAAGCCTCCAGTTTTAAAAACTGGAGAAAAGAGTGAGGTGGAAATTGTGGTTCAAGTTTGAAGAATATGGCAGCCATTTAATTTATCGTCAATAGGTCTACCATAAAGTAAGCTATGTCGTTATATTTCCTGAACTAAATATTGGTTCTTTTGCTAAAAAAGAACAGCTGGTAGGATGTAAATTGATTCTGCCATTGAGCTATTAAGCCCCCTAGCTTCACAATATTTAATTCATACCGCTATTCTAAAATAGGCTTATTTCGTTGACACTCATCAAATGAAGAGATCATTAGGGGGGGGGGGGGGGGGGGGAATTGCTGACAGTCTCAGTGACAGCTATATCTTAAGTACCATAACCTTGAAGGCTAATAACTGATTATCGCAAGGATATGAATGCAAAAGTAACTAAGATTTGCTCGGTGAATCGGTGAATATCTCAGCTGGTGAAACATTAGAAGATCAAAAGTTGCTGACAGTGACAGCTATTACTTAGCTACCATTGTTACACCATGTTGTAGCATACTTATTTAACTTAATATCTATTATTCATGTTACAACAACTGTAACACCATAAGGGTTTGGCCTACTCACAAGGCAAACAACAATTTGGAATCAAAGGGTAAAACAAATCCCATTTTGAAAGTGTCCATACTATGGGCCTGATTATGTGTCTCTAGACCTATAGTCCCTTAGTGAGAGCGGTAGGTCCATCCATGTCCACATCCTCCCTGCTATACCATTGAGAGGGGTGGTCTGCTTGCTGCTGCTGTCCCAGCAATGGACCAACGCTCTCATACTTCCACTAGAGAAACAGGATGGATATTCAGCCAGGCAAACACTCCGTCTTTAATGGACTTAGAAAGCATCTGTTCAATGTAGCGTCAACCGAGTGCTGCCTGACTCAACCCATGACCATTGAGTTGAGGCAGGTTCAATTAAGATCTTACAGGATGTAGCTGGATGGAGTTACAAGGTTATCTAACTTTCTCCATTTCACCTATCTTGTTCCTTTCTGTCGAAAAAAGTTTATATTGGCTCCATTACCAATTTTATATAATTCTTTAAATTCAATCAAACTTCATTTATCATTACTATCAAAACCTCATTTATAAACCTCATTCGAAATCTTTTACATTCAATTTATATAATCAACCCCATTTATTATATTCAACATTTTATATATCCAGGAACAACAGAACCAGGAAGGGAATTGCGGCAATGAGCTGACAACTTGACGGACGCCTTTATTAAAAGAACAATTAAAAAAACCCAGCAGTTCAGTTCATGTGATGTATCCAGGTCGGTGGCTGCGATCAGACTGGCGCTGGACAGCAACTACCGATACACCTGCCGCGCGGTGGTGCCCCCTGTTGTCAAGATATGCACGCATATGTACTATATACATCACATAAATTTATTATTATAATAAATTTTCAATTCCCCAGGTCTGCCTTGAATTCACCTTACCATTATCAAAACAGCTTTAGGGGCAATAAGCTCTAACTCAGAATACAACACTGAACATCAACCACCAATGCTCAGGTTGACCAATAGGGGACCAATGCACCAATAACATGTGTGATTGACAGTCTGATGGAGGATGGAGATGTACCAATAGTGGCTCAGTTTGACCAATAGGGGAGTGATTGACAAGTATGGAGGTCTTAGGGTGGGTCTTAGGGAGGGTGCAGATGTTGTGAGACCGCCTGTGGCGGCGGCGGCACATGCCCCCGTTTGAAGCGGGTGCCTATTTGGGAGATCCCCATTCATATATTTTCTTGACAGTATAAGAGACGGAAGAGCATCATCGATTCACAATTCTCAGAGTAACGCTCAATTTCCACCTCAATAATATATAATAGACAATAGCTTCATTCTAAACTATGGATTTTGGTTTAAAGATAAATACCAGCGTTGTCAGCACTGCAGCAGGCGGGAATTCAAGGAACATATGCATGAAACAATAGAAGTCAATATATTTTTTCAAACTTTGTCTTGAGAAAGAACATGGTTGGGGGAATACAAAATGCCAAAAAAACTGGATGTTATCATATTATTTTGTGTTTTAGGGATGAGTGAAGTTTACTTCCATTCACAATTGATTTCAATGGGGGAAACTCATTGTGATACAAGTTTAGCTGAATAACTTTTTTTTTAGTTCAATGACCCCTTACTTTTTTTAATTGAGAGGGTAGAATAATATGTCAGCAATGTATATGCAGATTTTAAAGAAAATCGTATGATTCAATCATATGCTATTGGGGAAAATGCAGAAAATACCCGTTTTTCCATAGACTTCTATAGTCAACAGTAGTAAATTTCAGTGGTCCCTGAAATAAAAACTAATTCAATGACATATGGTTTTTTGGAGCTTTTTGGGTTCGCCTAACCATGTTCTTTCTAAATCCAAAGTTTAAAGAAAATTCCATGATTCATTCATTTTTGTATTAAACACTGGTATTTAAATTTAATAGTGGACAACCAATTTGGTTTCAGGAAGGGGAAATCTATAGTAGATGCTCATGACAAATTATTGGGAAAAATTTATAATAACTTAAATACTAAAAAAGCAACAGATTTGATATTTTTGGACTTTAAAAAAGCTTTCGACACGGTTAATCATAAATTATTATTAAACAAATTGAAAAATTATGGGATTGAAGATAAGTCGTTTAGATGGTTTGAGAATTATCTCTCAGGAAGATTTCAAAGAGTGATACTAGATGGAAATTCCTCCTCCCTGAAACCAGTGACATGTGGAGTCCCTCAGGGAACATCCTTAGGACCTCTTATGTTCAGTATTTATATTAATGATCTATGTGATGTTGTCAAGGAATGCGATGTCCAATTATTCGCGGACGATACTGTTATTTTTAAAGAAAGATCGCTTGGTTCTCCTAAAATAGATGCTTTACAAGAAGATTTAAACAATATTGTTGGCTGGTGTGCCCGGAACAAAATATCTTTAAACACTAAGAAGTGTAAAACACTTACTATCAGGGCAAAACATGACCCAAAAAATGATGTTGAATATTCTATATATATATATATATATCCAGACTTTGGAAAATGTTGATGCTTATAAATATTTAGGAGTCGAATTAGACAGACAACTCAATTTTAAAAAGTTTATGGTAAAAAAATCAGGAATTGTTAGAACTAGGGTGAAAGCTTTATCAAAGCTATACAGAGTATGTACTCAAAACACTCTATTATTGCTTTATAAAACAATGAGCTTGCCAATCGTGGACTATGGGGATATCTTATATGGTTCGACTACACAAAACCTTTTACAAAAGTTGCAGTCTCTTCAAAATTCGGCATTGAAAATTATACTTAAGCTACCGAAATATACTAATACGAAAGAAATTCATGTTAAATTGAAAATCCCATCTTTAAAAACGAGGCGAGAATCACACATGTTAGAAAGAGCGTTTATTCTAATTTGTAGAAAATATTGACAATAGGAAAGTTAGCCTGCGGAGGTTAACAAGGGGGAAGAAATTAAAAGTACCTCACCCAAGGAATGAATTGTTTAAAAAATCATATGTCTTCACTCTACCAACTTTGTGGAACCAACTCCCAGACAATATCCAACTTACTGATAATAGGAAGGAATTTAGGAGTTATTTACGCAACGTGTATATCAATGAGTTCGACCAATATCTGAAGCTGTAATATCCTGATAGTATGTTTCTTCAGGTTTTCAGGTGTTCTTACAATATTACTATGTGGGAGGGAGGGGAAGAAAGGACTGTATTCCTTTGGATAAGATCGATATACCGATAGGGGGGAGGGGGGAGGGGGAGGGGAAAAACCAGCTATTACCATGAATGTGATTCAATTGTTATTTGTTCTGTAAGAGTTATGATGTTATGAAGACTTACAAAGGTAAAATGTAAGATACTGACTAGTACAAGTTGGCTTCGAAGAATATAACCTTGTATTACAAAACATGTGCTGTGTACTTATTAATGATTAATGATAACATTCATTGTATAAATTATGTTAATAGATTAAATAATGATGGAGTAATGAATGAATCTATCAAAACGATAGCATTTTAAATATCGAGTTGAATAGTCTACTATGAACATTATGGACAATACGATCTTGCATAGTGCTACCACTACGAGAACGACCATACTGGTAATACGCCGAGTATTTTACCATGTGACGGACAATTTACAAAACAATACTTTCGGAAAGACTATAAGTTCTAAACGTTTCATTTCTATAGGGCTATCCAGGAAGACCTGACTTCAGAGGATTAGTTTCCTATTCATGTACATTCATTTATTATATGTCAGCATGTGAATAAAAGTCTTTATATATATTACCTTTAAGTACAAATTAAATATGATTGAAATTAACATCGATATCTCGATCTTAATTAGGCATTATGCGCCTTACTTTTGGTTTTACATTTCTCCAGTTATCTCTGACTATTCCCATCTTGTAGGTATTGGTCAAAATTTACAATGTATTGTTGACTAACGTCTAAATTCTTTTCTATTGTCCAATATTTGGGCTTCAACTGGCAAACCATTCCATAAAGTTGTCAAACTGAATATATACGATCTTTTAAATATCTTGTTTTTAGGGTGTGGAACTATTAATTTCTTTCCTTTTGCTAAACCTCTAATGTTTATTTTCTTATTATCGGTATTTTCCACTTTCTTCGATCTCAAATATAGCTTATATTGTGCATACAATTACTGTAAAATCCTCATTGAGTACATGTACGTGCGTGTGTAGAGATATCAAAGTCAGTGCTTCATGCACATTTAAGTGAACATTTTATGCTATAAACATGAACACTTCTTAGAGAGCAATGAGGTCTGGGATGGGCAAAGAAATCCTATGACATCAATGAAGTAGGCGTGACATACAACACATACCTATCTTACTTGGCCAAGCGCGACAGAATATTCATGCATCTCTTTATTCTTTAGTAAGGAAGAAAAAAAGCTTGGAGAGCGCGAGGTGGACGAGGGAAAAGCATATTTGTAGATGACCAAATTCGCAGAGGATTTCTGATGAGTAGAATGTCACAATAAAGATGGACGTTCCCCGCCCAATACCAATGTAAAAGATGTTCTGTAAATCAAGGAAACTGTTATATGAAGATTTGTCTATCTTGGAATATAAATGTAATAGGTGAGGGTGCAATTAACAATTAAACAATTAAACCAATCGATTGTGGGGAAGTGCAGTAAACCTGTGAAAAGGCCATTTTTGACCAAAACTGGCCCAACTTATAGTATATTATAAAATATAGAGGTACTGAAGGGTATTCTTTGACCTATAGGGAAAAGAGCTCCGCTCTAATAATTAAAGGTCATAAAGTGGTTACCCATTGTTACGACATTATTGCGTAACATGATGTAACAAAACCCGACACCAAAATACCATTCCACCCTTTCAATAGAGCAACAACGTATGTCAACGGACAACAAGCTCATAATCATTGCTCCGCTCCTAGCATATTTTAATCAATAGGACCAGGGATATTGATGTGATTTTTACTTCCATTTTATAAGCCATCTAGGCAAGGTGGTGAGCAGCATTTAGGAGGAGCACCATATGAGTCTCATATAGCTGTATGTCTGTCCTCCTCTCTGATATCAAAGGTTTGTTACAGTTCCATGGTTTGGTAGCCATACATGTATGCATGAATTAATGATCCCTAAACCAGGTTCACAATCTATATCATCGAGCCATTTCAGCATTTAGTGCGAATGTCAGGGGAGTACGTGTGACTTGTAGTACTTAAGAAATCTTCCACTCGAATACTAGCAACTAGTCTAGTAGAGGCAAAACATTTTTTAAAAAAATACCTGAAGAAGGACGATTGGCATTCGCTAAATTGTTCTATTTCACTATTAATTTTAACAAAATATTTACACAAGAATCCTCAAGAAAAATAATAGCCTAGATATCGACCGCCTAGGAAGTCCTAATCAACGCCAAAACAACACAATGTTCCGCGAAAAGATAACCAAGATTTATGGCAATAACTCATGAAATGAAAAAGATATTCATGCATGGGAACGGTTACACGAGCTAATCTTATCCTAGTCCAACACATATAGAATGAAGTCCATACTCGATCGTTGCCTAGACCGACGAGGCCCGCGAACACATTTATCGGCTGCGGCAATTCTACTTTTTTTTGCCACAGTTTACCAGGGGTATATGATCTTTACACACAGCGTCTCCTCTTTCTATCGATGGATGAGTACACTTCACAAAGCTCAAGGGGATTAAGGGCGATAGTGCTTTATCATTATTTTTAGTGTCCCATTACACTGTTGTGGCAAACAGAGTAACAGCTGATCGGCAAATATCCTTTCCCCTAAAAAATGAAGTTAGGCTCCTTTAATCAAATCATTTATGAGACCGGGAAAGGTTATACTGTTGAATTCAAATTATTATAGTCTCGACCATTCGTTTTTCTGCATATCAGTTTTTAATCCAGATGGGCCATATTGATGACGTCACATAATGGCATATAAGTATTGGTACACTTTCCTGGCATGATGTATAACAAAGCTGTTCAGAACTTCTCCAAGGCCCCTCGATGCCTGGGAGCTGGTAAAATGATCGAATTGGACTTTAAACACCAACTATCATTCATGTAGCAAATCGTGCATGAAACCAGGTAAACTTCCAGGACAAAACCCCTTAATTGGGACCTATTGTCTTAATAGAGGCCTATTGTCCTATTGTCAAATATTCAGACGTCATATACGCTGGTAGGATATGAAAGGGTATTCAATTCTTCAGAATCACCAGAAAAAAACCCATTTATAATGAGTAAAAACAGCTAAAACGAGCAAACAGTACATTGGCTGGTGTCTAGACTTATTACTTGAATAGGTACATTTGGAACAAGGATATTTACTGGAGAAACTTAAGTATCCTATGTCATGGCCACTTATACACGTAACTGGTCAAGTCTTGAAAGGCGAAGTGAAGAAAATCCTATAAATCAAAAGTCTCTCCAACCAGGCTCTGTGTATCTTTTTGTGCAATAAACTTAGAGCTCAGATTATACAGACACGTCCTAGTGACACATATTTGATATATAAAAACATTCGCTGGAAACACACAGACGCATAGTATATGAACTGAAGGTGTAAGAATGGTTTCGGATGGAAACTTTCTGACGACGACGACAACGACGACGACATTTAATACAAACAAGAAGTCCTCAACTTGAGTTGAGAATTTCGCCGAGTTGGTTGATTTGATTTAGATGCTGTAAAGTGGGGAAAACTTAGGGCACGTTAATACAAAATACAATATCGATAAAAGGAAGAACTTGAATCATTAAACAAGGGCTCACATATAGTATATCCATAAAGGATCCATTGGAAGTAGGAATCTTTAGAACTCATCTCACTTTCATACCACAGAATGTAAAAGGCGGCTCTAATGTAAAAGTATTCTGTTGTAAGGGATTAAGAGTTTCTAAAATGTTGTAATAGTACTACTTGAACCCTAGGCAAAGCCAGTCAGTACAATAAGTACAGGTACCCAACCAGACACCAAGTCCGTCACATCACATCACTCAGCACGCACCTACTTCCACTCGGCACCCCTTTCCCCCTCCCCCATGCCAACGCGTAAGTCACCGTCCTTGTTGTGACGGCACTCGCTACAGTCGGTTCAAGAAACAGTGAGTCGCACCAAATTGCGGTTATCGTGTATACATGTATGTATGTATGTATGTATGTATGTATGTATGTATGTATGTATGTATGTATGTGTGTGTGTGTGGGGGGGGGGGGGGTCTCAAGGGCAAATGAAGGGCATAAGTTTAGGCGTTCCCTAAATACTTCTAAAAATATAACGAGTTTTTACAATAGAAATACACTGATAGATTATATGTTCAATTATTTTGATATGATGTGGTCATTTCCTCGTGTAAAATAATTTTATCTGAATAATTAACAATGATAATGACGTTCCAATGAACTTTATTTTTCTTTTTAAAGAAAAACCAAACCGATCCAATGAACTTAATAGTTGAAGTAGAAGGAACTAGATGCTATATTCCAAAGGTTATAGGAAGATGTACACAATTTACTACCTAGCGGATAATCCTTTATTGTGTCTAGATGACTAGCTATTAATGAAATACACTCTACGAACGATTGTATAACAGGGTGATCGAAGCAGACATATCAGAAGATCTACCACGGCTAAACAGTAGAAAGTAAGAAGAGTGCTCCAGATAAATCAAATCAAATTCAGGGTGCACACAAAATGTTCTTTTTGCCAGGGGAATTTCTCAGAAAAGGCTTCTTCTACTAAGAATCCTGTTCATAAAGGGAACAGTGATTGGACTTCAGAATTATAGAGAAGAACATCCCTATACAATAGCCTAGTCCATAGGCATGGGATTTCAGTGTGACAGTGATTGATGTTGGTGAGTATATTTAATCCCCCTTTTTTCACTTCACCTCCCAAACAGATATCCAAATTGGTTCTAGAGTGATGCCATCAAAATGTTTCGCTATTTCAAGCTGTTTCGACACGATATATATTCCTCACACAAACATGGTCGATACAGACAAAATATATGATATAGAACATAAATAATATACGAAGGTTATATCCAGTAATTGCTCTTACCATTCTTTTCGCAAAATGAAACAGCATCCTCTCTATCCGTGAATTCAAACACAGAGTTGGATAGAGGATCGCCCCTGTCAAATAGAATAAAAACGTATCAGAACAGCAACTTATCGATGTATCATGTTTAAATTTGTCACAGCACAGTAGGTTCGCCGAAAGAATGGTCTACTTGTCGTTTGATTATATATATACATAAGAGAGGGGGAATCAAGATATGTAAGAAATGTAATGGCTGGTGAGAATGAAAGGTAAATGATCCGTGTGCCTTTGACCTTTAGTGACCCTGTAAAAGCGGGGTGGGGGCACACCTCCATTGATTGTCCTCAATATGGCCATATCCACAAGTAGATATACCTTCGTATACTAGTATATGATCAGCAATTACGCAACTTTATTTAAAACTACTCTTTGAGCTTAAAAACAAAAAAAAAGAATCTTCATTACAATCTTATGTAAAGGAAAGTGAATACAAGAAAAAACTAATACATACGTAGATCCCCAACCCATTAATGGGTTTTCCCATCTTTCACGGGTGTCATACTCTATTCTCCATCTGTTAGTTTTGTTGGTACCTGACTGCATAGCATTCTTTGCCGGAGAAAAGATACGAACATGCCTCGTCTTTATGTGCTCTTCAGGAATACCCGATAATGAGGTGATATCGTCCTGGAAAGAAGACAAGAATATTGGTAAAATCGAATCGGGGACGAATCTTATTTCAAGAGTAAGGCATATATTATATGACCCATTCATATTTTCATCCAAACAATTAATACGCAAACATTAAGCTATTTGCCGTCGGTGTGACGTCATTGACCAGACGGTTTCAAAAGGTTGTTTATGTACCTCAGGTATTTCAGTTGTTCTATCATAGCTTCCTAACAAAAATCGATCGAACCATGACACTAATTTAAATTTGACAGCAGGTCGCATGGGATCAAATTTATATGAAACTTTCGTTGTTTTGTTTCTAGAGTCGCAAATAATTGCACAACCATGTGATCAGTCAGGAATATATTGACACTGCTTGGACACTTCATGTAACATCGACAAGACCAAAACATGTTTATCTTTGGATAATGCAACTTGGTTTAAGACGGTCTCCTTATGTCGTTTGATTATAGTAGGTTAGACGAGTTGGGGTAATTTGAGAGAGGAACAACATAATGCATCAATGCTAAATAAATCTGCACGAAGAATTCGGTCAATGGATGAGAATTCCAACAAAAGAGGGCCACGAGCTCTGAGCAGTTCAAAAGAAAATTGAACATTATTGGGTTTAGGGTGATGTGCAAGACGGCAAAACATTTTCTGACGTGAAGCGATTGTCTTGTATTAAGGCAATGAATGGGCAAAATGGGGATAGAATAAACATTCATTTGGCGTGGAGGCCGGGAGAGAAACCAGAATGGAAGGGTGCAGGGCATCCCAGTCACAACATCATGCGTGCAAAACACTATATAATAATCGAACAAGCATAGTAAAATATTTAACATATACCAAAAATACACCAAGGAGGTATTGAGAGGGCGAACTCCCAGATAATATAGATATCGATGATATCGTAAGGCTCCACAAACTTTAGATTAAAGAATCAAATTGCAGCTCATTCCCACAGAATGTAATTCTATACATAATAATAAAAATGCAGTTCATTCGCGTAGAATGTAATTCTATACATATTAACAGAAATATCAACTAAAGAAACGTCATGCACGAGACTTTTCCTAGAACATATTATGTGTAGTCACGTCCGACTCTTGGCATCAGGTCATTAACTGGCAGCAGACAAACCCTGATAAGTGGGACTAATATAGTGGTTCACCTTTTGGTGGCAGACACGCTTGAAGCTTTACCTAAATCTAATAACCATACATAATGCTAGAATGAAGCACCAGCAATAGAAACAATCGGAAAACAACATAATTATTTAAATCAATGATTAGTTTTGACAATATGCATATGTATATTATATATAATATATACATATGTGCTGCCGTCCTAAGGTAACAAGTACAATCGCTCCCTATAAGAAATAAAAGGGGGGAGTAGGGGAGTAGGGAGGGGAAAGGGGAAATCGTTTAGATCAGTGACAGGACTGGCGGGAGCGAGGGTGGTGCATAACATAACAATTAACAGTGATAATTACCGGTAACAATATAAAAAAAACCCAAAACAGTGATAATTAGCGGTAACAGTGCTTGTTATTACTGTTACATTGGTTTACTGTTAGCAGTTGTAGCTGTCTTTTGGCAGGTACCATTGTCTTTTTGCGTTTCTCCAGAGGAAATGTCGTAAGGCCAAGCAGAAAATAGGTGTGTTTCCGATTTATCTGGCTGAAAACTAGGTAGGTGTGTGTAGGTGAGTAGGGGAGTGTGCGGGGGGGGGGGGCTGACTTTTTTCTAACTTTTTTTTAAAGGAAACCACTTCTCAGGAACTGAAAAAAATGTCTATTTTATAACAGTACTTAGTTAAAACTGTTAAACAAGGGAAATGTGCTTTTTTGACAGTTCTGGGTTAGAAAAAGCTGTTTTCCTGCTTTGATTAGAAAAAATCCAAAAAAAAGTAAGGAATGGTAAAAAAAAATCAGCCCGACACACCAACACACGCTAAAAAATGTCTAGGTAAGGGAAGGTTTTTCTAATTTTCTAGGTGTGTGTGTGTGTGTGGGGGGGGGGGGGGGGGGGGGGGGGGGGAAAGAGGGGTAAACCAAAACCCATGTTGGGGAACCTTCTGAATTCGTTTTAATTATTGTCAAAGAACTCCAATTATAGAACTAATAAGTGTTTTAATTATATAAACTAGCAAATACCCGTGCATAGCACAGGATTTGCTAGTGGGACAGTGGGGCCCACATCCTCATCTCTCCTTGTTCCCTTTCCCACTATCTTTCTCTTTCAAGTTGTCTCTATAACTTAGTATCTTCATACCACAAATGGAACCCTGTTTAGATGCTTTTTTTGGTCACTGTTCTGTGTTGTGCTGTTGTTGTGTTGCCTGTCCCTGTCCCTGTCCCTGTCCCAATGCCTCTCCCACTCCCTCTCCCGTTCCCTCTTTCATTGTGAGGTAATTAGTGGGCGGGTAAATTTCTGTGTAGGTGGGCCTTGTCCTTGTCTCTGTCCTGTTCCCTCTCCCACTCGTTCTTCCTCTGTCGTTCCCTCTCCCTCTCCTATTCCCTCTCCCGCTCCCTCTTTCATTTTCAGGTAATTTAAATTAGTGGGCAGATAAATTTCTGTGGGGGCGGGTAAATCTCTGATTTCACCCGCCAACGTAGCGGGCAAAGAAAGAAACTTAATTTCACAGACTGTACACAGAGTGCTGAAAACTGAGGCAAAGATTCAACTCTGACGATGCTCCTTTCGGTGGAAATATACCAACTCCCATCCCGTAGTGAAGCAATGATGTGCCCATCCATGACATCATGCTTTGGATGACCCAGAAACCTGGTGTAGGGGCACTGATAGGTTTGTTTTCAGGCAGCGCTGGGGGCCCTGGATGGGGGTGCTCAATGTAAACCCATTTTTAACCCCTTTCCAACCCTAATTTGTTAATGAAACATAGTGGAATGGCTCGGCACCATTTTTGGCAATGTGTATGTGAAATATAATGGAGATCTGGCCAGCGGTTTCAGAGAAGATAGCAGTTTAATGGGGGGGGGCCCACACTAACTGTGATGGGCTTCGTGATAGAATTTGGCGATTAACCTTTGCAACGAGTATGGAAATAAATTATCACAAAAGTGTGTCGCAAATAGACTTTTGTTATGACATGGTTTGAGACAGAGTTTGGCGATATACCTGACTTTAGCAGACGATTTTGAGTTCTATATCGCAAAAGGCTATCACAAAACCCATCGCAAAGCAGAACACACTTTTGCGATCAATCACAAAGCATATTAGCTTCTTCCGATAGACTACATATCGCAAACAAATATTAAACAGGTTGAATAATTTTGCAATTAACTCCGCGACTTTTTCCGTCGCAAAACTCGTTGCAAAACCTATCGGGAAGTAGCCCAAACTGCTGCGACAGGATTATGTTTGTGATAGAAAATGTTCCATTTCATTGCGAACCTTATTGCAAAGCTTATCACAAAGCCAATCGTCATCAGTGTGGGCCCCCTATAAGGCTCGAAATGCTTATTTTTTTTATTAATATAGAGATATCCTACCACATAAAAATGATTTAAATAAAATGTCAAAACAGATGTACACAACCAATATTTGATATAAAGTTAAGTTCTATAGCCATGCCATCCATTTTTCAAACAGAAAATCCTAAGATATTCCATGATTTGTTATTCTAAAAATTAACTCCAATCCTTCGTCTCAATTCGGACCCTCCATCGTGCAGTGCATACAACATGTATGCTCATTATTCTTTTAGTTACTCGAAAACTTTTCATTTACTAATATAGAATGTACCTTGGGTGAAATCACTCCACGGGTTATGCATCTCAATTACGATGGAAAGAACTCGTGCTACACTCATTCCACCCTTGGACGCATAACCCTTGGAGAGACTTCACCCATGGTATTTTCCATACATTTATGGAGCTTTTCCTTTATTACAGTGTCAGTCTAATTTTTGGGGAATGTGCTATTATGAGCCGTTTACATCAGAGTAATGTTAGAAATAGTTATCGATAGAGATCGACCATACAGACGCAGATACGCAAGATGATAGCTGCCCACCCCAATCCAGTCAAGTAGGGTTATAAGCGGCAGCACACGTGACATGTGACGTGTGACTTAATTCATGATGTGATCAGCCCCTGATGAAGGTAGAAAGCCTATCGAAACGTTGGGATAAATAAAATCAAACATCTAATTCAACCATATATAGTTGTCTCTAAAGAATTCACAATCAACCTGCCAAAAAGACCCGGGTTTCAGTGTTTATTTATGACATATGGCAAATTGCGTGTCTTTGATCACATAAGGTTGCATTTGTTCTAGAGATTCTAGAAAAAAACATTGATATTTCAAAAGGAGCAGGGTGAATCTTATATATACGCATGTCAGTGTAGAGGACAGCAGCCAGGATGAATCGTCAACGGTGCGGAGAAAAACAAACCAATAAAAGGCAAGTCATAAAATGGGGCGCGTGTCCACCAAGATGAGATACACCTATACATCCTTATTTCGGCGGACAAACAAGAGAAACTAAATAAAAAAATACAATTATATTCATGCTAGACAGTGGGTCTAACAGCCGCTACCACAAGGATTAAATCTGTCTGGACGTTCTCACAATTCTAGGTTAATGCTCCCCTGCCGAGATCCCTAAGAGGCAAAATGATAATTGAATGTCATAAACTGCAATGGGGAGAGGCGGGAGAGAGGGGAGG
The DNA here is from genome assembly GCA_942159475.1 of Sthenelais limicola. Taxonomy (NCBI): domain Eukaryota; kingdom Metazoa; phylum Annelida; class Polychaeta; order Phyllodocida; family Sigalionidae; genus Sthenelais; species Sthenelais limicola. The sequence goes on along the minus strand of OW804096.1, from coordinate 103,955,900 downwards.
GAAGTGACCTGGTCAATGATTTAATAAATTGATAAAATTCGATTAAAACAAAACAAAACAAGTCTATCATATCCTAATCGTATTAGGTTCTCAGATCTATTTTCTGCTATTTGCTATTTTTTTAAAGGAAAATGAAGATTCGCAATCCTTTTACTTTCATGGTTTGCTTTTGAAAGTATGAAATCACGCAGAAATTCACAAGGAACACTTCTACTTGACAAATATATATTTTGATAAACAATTCGCAGGATAACACGCACATCGTAGTCAATTGGCTTTTTTGCTTAAACCTAAATACAAAAGATGCATAATATGCATATTCAATTCATGTATAACGTTTTGAATATGAACATATATATCGTTGGGGCCAAGGATAGTAATAAAAATAAAACACTTTTATTGACAGATACATGCAACCTAACATGTACAAATAACAAATAAGTCAATACCAGCTTTCATGTGAGATTTTATATTTTGAGTACAGATTTAATATCTCATACTTCGGATCGTATACATGTTTGAAAATATACACTTATACACAGAGAATAAGGCGCAGACCGTTTATCTAGAAAGTCAATCCAAAAACTTAGATCATCCCGGGAAGGCTTTTCAGTAAATTTAGTAAAGAAGATTGCGTTTACTTCTTTGGATGTTAAAATGTTCGAGTTAGTTTATGAGTCAGTTGGTGGGAGGGAGTGAGGGAGGACTAAAATGCGGGTGTTAGAGTACGGTCAAAATGTAGATCAAACTGTTCCGGTCTCGAATTCAAGTTTAGAATGTCCAATTACTGGGCTCAGAAACTCTCCCCATCAGGGAAACGCCTATCGCTGCATACAACTAAACAGGTTTTAAAATAATACGACAGCGGTGTAGTATACCGTTAATATGATGGTAAGACAATGACCTGTATTACCATATGATCTCAGAGGTCTAATCGATCTTTCTTAATCATGCCATACGGGCAAACATTAGGATCAGCTACAACACAATTGCAATTGACAAAATCTGGCTTTAAGAGCGATTTTCTTGAGCACTTTTTTAGTTGACCATTCAGTTAGCTACAAAAACGAATGAAATACCAGTAGCTATAAACCATATTATAGCAAGAACAGCATAGTATCACGTATGAGGGGGGCTATATTCTCCGAGTATGGCCGAAAACTACCAAGGCCGTAGGCCGAGTGGTTTTTCGGCCATACGAGGAGAACATAGGCCCCCGAAAACGCGATACTGTGCTATTCTTGGTTTTATTCCATGATTCTTAACTTATCACAACTTAATTTGCATTTATTTCATCAAACTGTGTTGTCCCCCAAGTCTCGAACTGTTGTGACGTCACTGTAAAATACAGCGAGTTTATATTGTACACCTTGTGAGCGGCAAGTATATCGATTATATTGTACGCTCACGGCCAAATCATGGAATAAAGGGACACAGGAAATGCTCTCGGGTGGGACAGGGATGCAGGCTTCTTCCGAATATGCAATATAAGGCAAATTTGAATTTAAGTCATTTAAATATGGGATATCTACATGGGAACAATATACAATATTCGAATAAGGAAGAATCTAACCACAAAAAGGTGGTCTCAGTGAGAGCTGTTGGAGCCTTGCTATAATAGATCTTTCCATATACTACTTGTGGACGGAGTAAACTAAAATATCAACGGGCTACTGGAGATTTGGATGCTATCAATGGGCATGACCTATATTCATCTGTACATACAAGAAACTGGATAGGTTCTATAGAAAGCAAAATCAATGTCTACCACATATACTCCACACTAAAGGTGGGGGACCAACAACCAATCAAATGAGATAAGATCGGTATGCTAATATCAAACTAATGCACATATCTCAAGAACCTGACTAAAAATGGCTTTCTCGGCCCTGGAGTAGGCCCACCACTACCGTCTTAATGGGATTTTGCGGTCAATTTCCCTGGTTTCCCCGAGTTTGAAGGTATTTGATAAGCTCTGAGCCTAGAATGTAAATTAATTATTAAGAAACCAAGTTAGTGCTTTTTGGAACCGGTGAAGGTCCTTCGAATCTCTCAGGGGATTATTTAAACATAACTCCGACAGGGCGCTCTCTATAGAGCGTAGTCTAACGAGACTTTATAGAGGTATAATGTGTCTCATTGATAGCTTTGGCAACTTCCGAAAATTATTTCCTGGTCTATGGCGCTTGTTATTCCTCACCCTAGATAAAGGCCCACCATATCCTGTCTAGACGACTTACAAGCTGGGCTGGGCGCTGACGTAGATATCCCGCAATTTATTTTTTCTTTCTCCCCCGAATTAACATTTTCAATCCTTGAGAGACAAAGGGAGCTTGCTCAGAATATCCTTAGGCTACACCAAGGGCCACCAAGGGGACATTGGATCTGAGAGGGAGAGTGAGTGCAAGAGAGAGAGAGAGAGAGAGAGAGAGAGAGAGAGAGAGAGAGAGAGAGAGAGAGAGAGAGAGACAGACAGAGACAGAGACAGAGAGAGAGAGAGAGAGAGGGGGGGGGGGGGGAGGAAGAGGAGAGAGGGGAGAGGAGAGAGGGGAGGGCCAGAAAGAGAGCAAACGACATATGGATCGCTTAAAGCTAGAGACTATATTAAAGGAGGAATTAATAAAAAAAGAAGAGATTATATAATTATAAGAAAAAGGTAGAGAAAATGTTATAAAGGGAGGGAGAGGGGAGACTTAGAGACATACAGAAGAGGGATAACTCTTCATTGGCTCTCTTAGTACTCACACTACCGCATCCCTCATGCCTCTTCCTGTCATCCCATTTTTTGTTTCACAACACGCTGGAGGCTGGTAGAAAGTTGCCTGTGACCGGGGCAGTCTGGCCAGGACAAACATGTCTGGATCCTTAGCAAGAGTCTTTGAGAGGCGCGCTTCTTTGCGTGAAAATTAACTAATAAAGGAGGAGAGGGCCGCGCCACGATCAATCAGTCTAGAACCTTACCTGTCGTTAACCTAGCAGATTTACCTGGGGCCTCCAGACAAATACAACTTCTCAAAAATAAATAAACAAAAAAAAAAGCTAATCAATGAAATATAGACCTACTTTGAAGACAAGACTATCCTACCTTCGAGTAGTTTTATAACAAGGTCATGCAGCTCTGAAAGGTGAGCAAGTTCAGTGTCAAAACTCTCAACCAAATAGAGGATCATAAGATTTAGTTTAAGAATATAAATAATGATTTGCTTTTGTTGCAGTCAATGCCACTGGAATGAAAGATGGTCTAATGGAATTCGCTCTTTAAAGTTAGCATAGACTCGGTGCAAACAAATTACCATCAACTCTCCCTCTTTGCTATAGATATCAGCTAATATATAGATTGATAAGTAAGTAGACTATCAGCAAAGAGTGGAAGTCCATAAATACACCGGAGCAGATTACTAACGGTAAGGCGGTGCGTGTTTCAAAAAGGGGTAGTACGAAAATGTTCACTTATCTCCATTCAGTAGATCGTCAGCCGATCTCTTAAAGAACCTATTAGATACGTGCTAAAAACCAAGAATGATTGTCATTAGGTGTTATCCCCCGAGAGTTATTTTGATAATGTCAATTGTGCATTCAAGCATTTAGAAAATGGGAAATAAATCGGTTGAATTATGTACCCCACATACCAACGTATCTACCGTATGTAAAAACAAACTACATCTTTTCTAAGTATCCTATTGCCTTTTAGGTGACAAGACATATATGGTCTTTGTGATCATGGCAGCAGACAAAAGGGAGAAAATATCAAGTATCATTGGGATTATCCTACTTCCATTTTCAAATACCAGCAAATAAACCTTTGCTCCAGAATAAGGTAGTCATATGATACGATCAACGTTAATCCTATTCTAGTAGACGATACAATTTAAAAGCTAAGTGGTATACAAATTGCCAAATACGAGGATGTATAAACGTAGAAATGTTTACATTAAACTACCTGGTAGTTCTGGGTAGTTTTTTCTTCTTTTTATTACAAACTAAGGCCATTGTACATTTAATCATAATAAAAAAGACACATGTCGATGTTCTCGTGCGTTGCCTATCTGTCTCTTTAGATAAAAGAGACATACACATCTCTATGGATATCCATGAAATACACTCTTTTCTTTTGCCTCCAATAATCATTGGGATGGAAACGTGGAAGTGGAAGGACGAATAATGAGGTATAAACAGGATCTAGCTTTAGATCCAAGCCCTCAAGTATCTTCTAAAAGTCAAGGTGCAGTCTCGCATCATCAGTCTCTCATCAACAGTAATTAAGCCCTTTTCATTAAGCTCCTATCTTTTTCGTACAAATCCTTAATGAAGGGTAGCCGGGAGCACTGTCTGACTGGGCTGCCCCCTCCCCCAAGAGAACCCTCCCTTCAGCCCCCACCCCCTAACTGACAAATAGAGCCCCCTGGTGGTGTCTGGGTGAACTTGTTGGTCAGCTCATCAAAGCCAGCATCGACCTAGCCCGGGAGACTCAGGCCATCGATCTCGACCGAATTTGAGATAAACTAATCATCACTTTGATATTTTTCAAGATTAATTCTGATTGATACTAGGCTGGGGAAGAAAGGCATGGTTTTAACTTCCTCGTGTATTTGTCATCGGAGCCCCAAAGGCACCAGAGATTGAAGACGTTAGGAAGACGTTAACTTTGAAGTAATTTTCCAAGTTTAAGGCGGATCCCGGGAAGTGGTCGTGTCTGGAGCCAGTTGCTCTAAGAGTAATCATTATTACACGGGCTTAAATCAATGTGCACTTCCCTTTTTTTACTTTGTTTTCTTTAAAACTATCTTGAATGAGTTATGGAACTAGGCATATGTATTGTATTACAGTATAGCAATAGGTAAAAGATTGGTATAACATACATATATATATTATATATATATATCATAAACTGAGACATAGTAGACAGGATGTATAAAGTAAAGTGATCCCTATCAACCACCCGGGCACCTACCACCTACCACCCTCTGTGACTTTACAAACTTAACTACTAATCGGAAATCCATACAAAAACCAACCCTAACCCTAACCCTAACTTGGTGGTCTTAAGTCAGTGGAGGGAGCAGATTTCGATTGAAAATTCATTGAATCTCTACAATCATTGGTATACATATAGCAGGGAATATCAGCATAATGCAGGTGAAGTTTGGGAAGGCTGGGCAAACATTCCGATTCCTACACCTATGCTTCTGATACTAATATTTTTCCTATCATTTTGTCGTGATTTATCAATTCATGATTTAGTGTAAGAATGAGGTAAATTACCCACAAATTCGGCCAGCAAAATTAAATGAAAAGTCAAAGCTAGAGAATGGATGTTGGTCACAAAAGAGGGCCTGGTTCTTACCAGAAGTTTGACTTGATTTTGTAAAAATAAAAATATCTATTTTATTACTATAAAATCACTGAGTTTGAATAGGAGGGTCTCTTTATATTCATAATATTACCTAATATTTATCAAAACATACATGCATATATATCTTCCCCAGACAAAAAACTAAATGAAATTTGATACTAATAGTTACTCTTGGAGTATTTCATTGTTTTGGAGCCAGTTGTAAATTCATGATAATGAACATCTTTGCATGTGTAGAAACCATTTTTTCTAGAAGTAATATATTTTCTTAATACGCCTGTGTATTCTATCCAAATTCCATACCTATTACTTATTTTAAAGCCCTTTTATCACAATAGCGGTGAACTTTAAAAGTGGGGTTCCCACAAAAGACCAACTGACGTCCTATTGGGAGAATTACTCATATATGTAGTTTTACAGAAACGCTTCCATTTGGCATGTTATTTTTGCCTCGTCATGTTCATCTTCACTATAATCTGAAGCTCATTTTCATTCACCGGCCAAGGAGGGTGGGTAACTTGACGGTTTTACCTGCCCGCACAAATTTTTACCCGCATTTGGCGGCGGGCTGGTGCTAATTTCGCACACTGGAAAGTGTCTCACACATTCCTTTTTGGTCTGTTGCTCCCACCCTAGTTGTGCTAACCACCTCTATGCACCTCTTACTCTCACTCTCTCCCCTTCTCCTCTCTCCCTCCCTGTCCCCACTCTTCTCTCTCACCCTCTCTTCCTCTCCCTCCTTTCCCCTCCTCTCTACCCCGCCTTCCTTCCCCTTTTCTTTCCCCTCCCTTTTCCTCTTTCACCCTCTCCCTTTCTCTCCTTCCCCTTCCCTATTCTCTCACCTACCCTCTCCCTCTCCTCTTTGTCTTGCTTCCCCTCCACTTCCTTTCTCTCACCCTCTCTCTCCCCACACCCTCTTCCCTCCTCTCTGCGTCCTCTCAAATACTCCCTCCCCTCCCCCTCTTCAATTCTGCTCACCTCTCCCTCCTTCTCTCTCCCCTCCCCTGCACAAGTGCAGCATAGCACAAGTGAAGAACTGCACAAGTGCAGCATAGCACAAGTGTATCACAGTACAAGTACAGAACTACAGTAGTGCAGCATAGAACAAGTGCAAAACAGCACAAGTGCAGCCCAAGTGAAACACAAGTGCAGTGTAGCACAAGTTCAGAACTGCCCAAGTGCAGGAACTGCTCAAGTGCAGCACAGCACAAGTGAAACACAAGTGCAGCGCAGCACAAGTGCAGCATACTACAAGTGCAGCATGCTACAAGTGCAGAACTGCCCAAGTGCAGCACAGCACAAGTGAAACAAAAGTGCAGCGTAGCTCAAGTGCAGCGTAGCATAAGCACAGGACAGCACAAGTGCAGCATAGCACAAGTGAAACACAAGTGCAGCACAGCACAAATGCAGAATAGCACAAGTGCAACATATCGCAAGTGCAGCACAGCAGAAATGCAGGCAACACAGCACGAGTGCAGGCAGCTCAAGTGAGGCCAAAATCAGTAATACCTGCAACACTTTAAAATATCATTCTCTTTTCATTCTTTTGTTTTCATATCCAAGATGTATGTTCATGTGATGTGTCACAGAAAAATGAGTAAAAATTCACTAACATCATATTGAAATCATAGGGTTACCTCCATTTCATTATGACCTTTGAAATGCAAGGATATATTCAATATACTGTCTTAGAATGGGCCATAGGGTTACCTCCGTCTCAAATAGCATTTGAGGTGCTATGTACACAATATTTATTTTCATGTATTTTTCCCAACAATATGGGCCCTGGAAGTATCATATTATTTTTTTTCCACTTCCCGGTGGTCTGACTTGATGTTCTTTCATTGTTCGCAGCATGAAATGAAAATTGGTAATTTATTATATATTTTCCACAAAGCTATGGCCATGTCCTTCCCATTAATGTCCATATTATTCTTCTATCTTCATTATTTCCTGAGATATTGAACGATGAAAGTGCAAGACGGAGGTAACACCATCCACTGATGCAACAATACTAGTTGTTACCTCCGTCTGCATGGAGACAGAGGTAACATGAGAGGAAATGAAGATTGGTAATTCATTATATATATTCCATAAAGCTAGGGCCATTAATGTCAGTCTTATTCTTCTATCTTCATTATTCCCTAAGATATGGAACATTGAAGATGTAGGCCATCAGCTGGACCCCAAAAGAGTGATTTTCGTTCCGGATTGTGGGCACTACTTTTTGTCAACTTATTTCAATTGCTAATACCCTATATTATAATATACCAAAAGTTCTCCATGTAATTCCTGCCAGTTTTTGAGTAATTAGGCATTTGTTTCTGACAGTGCAAAGCCTATGGAGCCGACCGCCAGGCTTCATCTTAATGGTCATTTTAATAGAACATCATTTATTTGGTGAACGTTGAATCTTAGGTCATACCAATGATTTTTGATTAATTCCAAATCTCCTGATTCTGAATCTGCCAATTTTCACTTTCTAACTTTTTGGGAATTTTAATTATCTATGGTCTGAAAAAAAATGTAAACAAATGAATAAATAATTTAAAAAAAAAAGATCTACTAAATTTAGAATCGAGTGACTGATAACAATCGATAGGGAATAATTTGCCCTAAAATCATTTTTAGTTGAGCTAAGATGTCAGTGCATTGTATTCAGAGTTATTAGTAAAATACCTCATAACGGTCAAGGTCAAAGGTCTTTAATTATATGGTATTTTGCGATTAATATTATACTTATTTTCTAATCATGACACTAACAAATGACTATTTAACCTATCAGCATACTTGATAATACATTCGCTAAAACTTTTAGAGGTGAAAACGGCCGAACATTTTTTTGAGTCTTGGAGCACATATGTCCAGCTGACAAAGGGTGACACAGAACATAGCGAACCGCGGTCAGCGCTGTGACGTCAGTGAATATATACTAGGCATACGATTGTAGGCATACAGGGACAGACCTAGGGTCATGGTCATGCTATGTACTTCATCGTGCTTAGAAAGTTTTTCCCATTTGCTGTATGAATTGTACCATGCACCCGGCCCAATACATATGGCATGGATCACACAAAGATCAGCCAAATTATGGGAACAATAGTGAAGCGATGGGCATCACATATCTTATATTACGACTCCTCTTTCTCTCTCACCATTTCATTTTCTCATGGGCTCAGTCGGCTTCTTTTCCTTACAAATACAAATACGAATGGTCAGATCAAAGAGCGTAAAAAGTAAAGAGCAATTATCATTTAAAATAAACGACTTAATTTAAATGTTCCATGCAGCTAGAATCAAGGAAGGATGAATGAATAGAAATTGATACAAGAAATGTTGAAAAGTAGCCAAGATTGAGTACAGCTTCTGTAATCTATGACTGGTTTTTTCTAACGGGCTATTTGCCCAAGGAGTGGTTATTTGTACTGAAACAGCTGAGAAATACATTTGAGAGCTTTTATGCATCTTATTTTTTCGTCACTCCCCCGACTCGATTTCGTCATTTGTATAGGGGCCATGGGGCCATGTTAGTACTGTTTGTTTGATTTGCTCCTGTGTTTAGTCTATTCGAATGAGTGCAATAGATTACAAACAAAAGTCAAATTCTCATTTAGTTAGTAAACATTTCGTGGTGTCGAAAGCGTCAAAATAACAAGTTCGTGCGGTGAAAGATCGAAAAACATCGCCTCTTTCTATAGGACGGAGAAGATTGATTGAATGAATTGTCTTTGGTCAGTTATCTACTCCCAGATCAAATACTAGAAGCAGATCCCGTGTTACATGGATGGAACAACAGAGCGGCTATCAGAATACGGATTCATGAACAGTGTGCTAGCTTCCACCTCCCAAGAGTATTGTTAATTTTCCCCCCAGTTAAAAAGCTCTATTTGTCGCTTGCAACAAAATGTGAATACAGACACTAACAAAACAAATGAATATAATTTACATCAATCAGGCTAGACCGACTGTCGGATATAAGGAAATAATAGAATTAGTCTATTAATTACCATCATCTTCAGATGAGTGAAAATATGCTAGCGTCATTAGCGGGCGGGCGCTTGAAGGCTGAAAGGGTGCATACGACGAATGGCTGACTCTCATTAGATCAGCACATTGTCAGCAGAACTTCTTGACTTAATATCTTAATTAGATGTCATTTGACAGTAGAAGATTACACACTAACAGACAGTGTGTATCTAAATATAGTCTGGCTTGGCTTTGAGAAAAAGGAAACGAATACAAATATATAAGGAATAGGATATATTAACTCATTTACACAAATTAACTCATTTACACTGTAATGATGTTGATGGTAGTTCTAACTTTATTTCTTTGGTAAAGAGCTCAAATGCGGGGGTAACGGTCAACCAGACTCTCTCAGAAAATGTGGACACGGGCACCCATAATAAATAATTATCCCCTGACCTTTTGGCTCTAAAATGTATTCAGGACAAAAAGTTGTTTCTCTCGCGGGCTGTGTCAAAAGTTCCTTCAAGATTACATAAAGATTGCATACAGTATGTCCATTAGAGGCAGGGGAATGCAGATGCGCAAGTAACTAGTTGCTAACGTTGAATATTTCAAATTAGCTTTCTTTACAGTAAATTACAGAAGAAACAACCGCATATATACTAACTCCTAGATTGCAAATAATACATGCAATTGATTGACTCTATGGTGGACCGATACCGTCTGAAAACATGTATAGGGTAAAGCGGAAACTAAGACGTTTTTAGAGCCATCGATCCTGCTTTGAAATGAAAGCAGCAGAGAGATCAAATGTAAAATGATTTGTGATACAAAGCTTTGTAGTTTATAAGCAGTCACGGCATTTCCACGTTCATAAATGCAGATCAATCCAGAGAGGGCACTGTCCTACTCTCAAGCGATTATTCCCTCGGGGAACCGACAGCAATATCAGAGTGAGTTGCCTCTGGGAAGTTCTTCGACAGATTAGAGGCCAGACCGTGGCCCTAGTTAGACTTGGTAATCATACAGGGACTACGCGAATTATAAAGTGGGACCTTTTGGATCAGTATCTACCGGTTCACAGGAATCAAGACAGTTAAAGCGCAGGAGCAAGAGACACGGAGCGATTTCTCGCAGTCTGGGACGGGAGATGAATTGGTCATAATGCATCATGCTGGTGGCGGGTGTTCGATAAAAGACTAAAGGATTAGTTGGCCTTGGAGTGTTATGTCTAGTGCAGCGGTCAGACATGCTAAGCAAAGATCCGTTTGTCTGGTCCGCACAGAGGTTCGCGACATGAGTACCAGGCCCATTGCTAGCCAACTCCCCAAGCTCTCTACATTACAATACACGTTTATCATCCCATCAGAAGCCAGCAATATAATTGATATCGAATTAAAAGTAAGGGGTTACGTGGGAGGCAATAGCAACGTGAACATTCCAAGCACAAAACCATGGGTCTTTTGTGCATATATGTGCTAAAAGGGTTTATGGGCGAAGGGCAATGACCTTCAATGTTCATAGTAAATGAATGTCTGAAGTGAAGTTCATACGATGAGAAACAAAAAAGGAAATCAAACGTCAGAGACTAACTTGGAGAAGCAATAGTCAGTAACCAACTGGATGAATTTATGTTCAAGCACTGGGCTCCATTTCACTAGGAAACAAAGTGTTTATTCAGGAGTCCAATGTTTCATACTCAAGAGCTCTCACTACTTACAAAGGATCTTTGCCCAAACTGTTCTTAGTCAAAGAACTAGATTCATGTTCTCATGTTCGTAAAGGTTCACTGACAGTTGAGTTTGATGATTTAATGGACTCATGGAAACAACTTCATTTCAAAACCCAACGAACAACTTTAATTGAAACCTGATGTAGAATTAATTTAATGCAATGTCTTCCTATTTAGCCTGGACTGTTTTAATTATGTAGGATCTAGACGAGCTCATTAAAATGGATAGAGAGAATATTTCGGAGAACTTTAGATACAAAATGATGAGCCCTCACCTTAACAAACAATTGTCTGAATGAAAGAGCTATTCAAGAATGTAACACTCTACCTATAAATGTAACCATTTTCCACTTGACTCTTACTGAACTCATTACAAATCTGAACCTGAATAAAAATGATTAAAAAAAAGAAATAAAGAAGAAGAAGCATTGTTAGATGATATAATAGGGGGAGTCAAAACGGGTTGTTTTGTTTGAATCGTGGCTCGGAAATATGCAAGGCCATATTTTTATGGCATTAAATTAATCTGTGACCGCAAATCTCATTTAATTCTATACATTTTGATGATATACGACGCAAGGTAATCACAGGTATTGATAATATAACGACTTGCTTTACGAGGCAAAAAACAAAGGAATGACATAAGGCAACTAGAGTATTAATTTTAAAAAGCAATCTCTTTATTTCCCCCACTGTGGTTTTTCTTTCAACTATGAATACGAGGGCAGTTATCCTTCCCAAGATAACCATTAGGGTTTGTCGCTGGAGGCAGTCTTGTCAGTAACGTAGGATCAAGTACATATATATGGGATCACACAGAAATTGCCAAAAATCTGTTTAACAGTTGAAGACCGATTCCCAGCAGCTTCTTCAGTTGCAATTTATTAGGCCAAATTATCTTTTTATCGCCTCACTTCTTATGTGACCTTTATTGTCGCTATGCAAGATGAGTGGGCGTCATGTGAATGTTTGCCATTTAACACCTGTCTCATAGATATAAATCTACAACGCCTAATTCATTAATTACCTAGTGAGTTTTTCCCATTCATCTCATTCCTAACACAGCCTATACCGATACGCATTAAATCTTAGGAAACTCAAAATAACTACATTTGCAGAACGTTATGTAACAGTTTCAAACTTTGCAGAATTACTGGCGTCATAAAGGAAATTATCTCTGTACTAGACAATACTCAAACTGGAAACATCCTACTTAACTCGCGAAAAGTAGCCTTTTGACATGGATCAAAGTTGTAATATATTAAATCATAATGATATTATATCTTTGATGCAATGCATCATCTGCATTGTGTCGAACCTCCCAAGTCGTTATTATATGACCGTATCCAGGTTATTATCATAAGACATCACATGGGAATTGAAACTTTTATTTGACAGCGACGACCGAACAAATCATGATCACCAACAACAAAGTTTGCAAACCTTGGGGACACAATAAGCATCAGCCAAAAAGTAAGCCAGACGAGTGATTCAAAGTAAATAGCCTTGTAACCCAGACAGGGCCACCTAGGCTCAATAGCCGCTGTTACAAACGCCGCAGCAGTGGTTATACTGGGAACGGTGCTGCCACCAAAACCAGACACCGGTATGGCCATGTAGACAAGCACCAGTCAGTGCTAGACTTCCTATCTAACAACTTCTCAACAATTCATTGACAAATCTCTCCCTACATGATATAACAGCACGGCAGCCCACCCTGCGTGTATTATTGAACAGGTTATTGTAAAATCAAACGCTATGGATAGAATGTGAGAAATATGCATTGGGTTCGTGTATAGTAATCCTTTATGATTCGTTTAGAGCATGTTTATTTTTTGTCAGATATATGTACCTCTTTTTCTCTCCCTCGGGATATAATGTTCCACAAATATCAGAATGTGAGAAATATGCATTGGGTTCGTGTATAGTAATCCTTTATGATTCGTTTAGAGCATGTTTATTTTTTGTCAGATATATGTACCTCTTTTTCTCTCCCTCGGGATATAATGTTCCACAAATATCACGCCCTAACAACAGAAGAAACGATGGTCGTGAATCGTAAAGGATGACATCACTCTAAACTTGGTGGCAAAATATGTTTAGCAAAATTAGACTCTTCCAAGGTGAAAGCGGTTGATGAAATGGATTAGTCTTCAGACAATACAGGGCAGGCCACGGTTAAAGATATACTGCGCTAATGTTAGGTTAATAATGGGTCCAGGTGATACATAATATAGAGCAAACAATGGACTCCTTAGGATCTAGGTTCATTTCAACTTCACAGGTATGAAATAAAAAGTTATTTTAAAAAACAAGAAATAGTTAACAGTGATCAGTTTACATTTATTTATTTATTTCCGGTTCATGTAGAAGATTGCGTTTCCAAGGGAAACGGAGATTGATGTCAGTTAAATGTAAAGTTCGAGAGGGAGGGATAGTAGGAGGGAGAGGAAGTGGAGACAGAAAACATGAAATCCCTATCCCATATATGACTGGTCATTCCATGTGATTCTGTTGGTCCCTTTAACACCTTTGCATATGAGGCATCTTATTTCGCAACTTGCCACTTTAATTCACACATGGTCTACCCTTTAATTCACACCTAAACGCCATCCCCTCCCCCTCCCAGCCATTACCAGCATGATTCTGATCCCATCTGCTGATATCAGAATCAACAGATTCTTCACACTGATATCCAGGATGGGAGGAGCCAAGATGCTATCAATGATTGACAGATCTCACCCCAATCCATTTAGATTGATGATAACATCAATCTAAAAAACCAGCCTAAAACATCACATCGATCCCTTACTTGAGAAGGTCTACCATTCACTTGATCGGAGACAGCAACGAGTCTAGTATTTAAATTAGTACCATCATTGTCTTTGGTGGTACTGACAAAAACTAGTGTCAAGCGTGTCAAAGTAAAACGTTAGACATCATGTATTATTCATATCGATTTCCCATCTAGTAGAGCATACTCAAAATAAGTTCACGCTGCCGTGTCTAACCAAAACTCCCCTATCAAACCAGTCAGTCACTTGCAAAAGGGATACCCAAATCAATCATCATTTAGCGCCAATTTTCACCGTTCTTTGCAGAAATCAATGCTGTTACAGTTAAATATTGGCTGTAGATAGTTGAAGAAATGAATATTTAAAATACGTCCAATATGTATTATTATGTTTATTGTCATATAAGCTGGCCATTTTGTATTGTATTATCTATGCTATAACATTGAAATGGTAGCATGGTAGCCCCGATATATAAGGGGAAATGGGCTAGAATTTCGGATATAGGAAAGGCACTGGGCTAGAAGGCTACCTATTTGTTGGAAACAACTTTTTGTATCATCTTACCCGAAGGCATAATTAACCATTACAATGTCAGATTGTAAAAATGTGCCTTCAGGAACGATTGTGTATGATAATTCTAATGAGTTATAAATCAGGTGTAACAATATTGGCAGGTATATGTTTGCATGGATAGCATATCACGATTCGGATTCTTTGAACCCCATCTCAGTTTAAAGGAAGTTGCAAAACAAACTCGGAATTCTAAGCGGTTCAATGCCATTCGTTCCAGTCACAACGTGTTTTCGCTTATCATTCCTTCGGCATTGCTCTACTTTTTGGATGTAATTACAAATGACGGTAAACTTTGGGTGACATTTCAAAATCTTTGTAACAATTACGTATTCCAAATAACAAAGGAAAACCAGCAAGGAAGTCATTAGTCACCAACAGCTAACGATAATTTTCCTTATGAAAGAAGTGCTAATATGATATAATAACCGCAGTGCGAAGGAACTTTTGCAACACACACCGTTCCTGACTGAAGTGATACATCTCCTCTATAAACAGAGATTGTCAGTTAGTGCACTACAAAGTAAAGGACAACGAAATAAGAATGTAATATCAGGGAGGTAGATGCTATCTAAACCTGTTTACAGAGTCGATAATAATTGCTTTTCATTTCGATTTTGTACGAATTGTTTTGATCTAGATATATAATTAGGCATGTTCCATTTGCAAATGAGCTTTCATGGATCTACAACACTCCATGACGCCACCTGGTTGTAGGGAAACGCATTGCTGGATGCTTATCAACAGTTGTGCCCCCTTAAAACTAAGGATTGTACTATATGGGAAAAGCTTTGAGACTTTACACTTACAACCTTACACATACACGCAGTCCCTCTCCAATGGTAATCTCTAGAATTAAGAAATTACACATATTACAGGCCTCATGCAATAGGCCATCAGCTGAGTCCCAAAATAGTGATTTTCGTTCCGGCATTGGGGGCACTACTTTTTGTCAGCATATTCCAATTGCTAATACCCTATATCATAATTTCTAAAAAGTTCTCCATGCAATTTCTTACAAAAAAAATGCAATTCCTTGCAGTTTTTGAGAAATTGGGGAGTGCTTCTGACAGTGGAATACCGTTGGAACCGATAGCCTGGCTTCATATTAGCAATTTGAAACTGCTGTCAAAAAGTAGTGGAACACTACTTTTTGACAGCAGTTTCAAATACAAGGAAAACCAACCGATCATCATATAATTTCCTTGCAAATGCCGGAAGGAAAACCATTTTCTAGCCATATTTTGAGGCTCAGCTGATGGCCTATAATAGCTGTTGGGTGTTGTTGACAAAATATGGGCATTTTTACAGGAAGAATTTCCCAACAATGTAGAACTTTATAGGAAATTTTGTAAAAATATAGGAACGTTGAGGGGTTGTATCAAATTGATGCTCCTCTATGAAAGTTTTATTCTACGTTTATATCTATTATAAGGGATAAATATCACCTTTGAGTATTCTGAATCGTTCATGTGGACAACTGACACTGTTGTATCCTCCAATTCTTTATTTCGGTGCACTGTATGTTTCAAGATACAACAGTATCCCATCCAAATTCCCAATAGCTTCATCATCTAATATGGATCCACCATCCTTTGAAATATATTTTTTAGAGGAGCAATCAGGCAAAACTTTGTTCCATTATTTAAAACAAGATGCACGGCTATGACTAACGTCATATAGAATTGCAATGGGCTACATATACATAAATAAGTACATGTACACATACATACATACTGTAAGCCATGGTCGAGTCGACGGTCAGTCTACCATTACTTGCTCTATCCTGCAGTCCAGTATCCACCCTTAGAGGGCCAAGGTCAAGGTCAAGAGCGGGCGGTCACGTGCCAGCCTCGTGCCCTAGCCTCATACTGGCTGCTGCTCGTTCCAACCATGGAAGGGCTAATCGGTCGCTACTATCTATGGTATGAGGAGGTAGGTGGTGGGATGGGGTAGTGTGGGAGGGTGAGTGGGTGGGGGAGTCTGTGCGCATGGTCCTAAGGTGATAGGGGTCTGAGCGCCGGGGTCTGTTATTGTTATGGTCATTATCTACTGGAGGAGGGGGTGGGAGATAAGTGGCAAACGGATCTACTGGGGGCGATGTCAGGGCTTCTTCAAAGGGGGTCAGGTCGTTACTGACCATGGTGGTGATATATGGATTTCAGAGGTGGAGAGGAGGAGGGGGGCAGTGGGAGGGGAGAAGGGGGAGAAGAGCGAGAGATATGATGATCGGTTGGTTTTCCTGGTATTAACTCCGGACTTTACTACTCTCGATGCTTAATCCTAATCTATGGTAGCGGGCGGCGACGCAACAAGCGAGATAGAAAAGAGGCAGTATAATCCAGGTAGTTACATTCCAATCACAACAGTGGTCACAACATGCTCCCAGTAGCAACAATCCAGCTACTCGAGATATAACACACTTTATACATAGGCATCCTCAGCCTAGTTGCAATGACTGTCCCGATCCTGGACACACAAAGAGCTCCTATGTTGCTTCATCGCAAACCTTACTAAGTCCCAGGGCGGGGTAAAATCCCCAACTCTAGTGCTGACTGATAATCCTACAGTAATACTCCATGTTCGGGTGAGAACACCTCTTCCTGTAAAACTCACTGTCTTGACTGGCAATAATACTGACTTGCAAGAAGGAACTCCGAACTAACAACTGACTTAATCCTAGACTTAGACTGTACTAACTGGGGAGGGGAAAAAGGGGCAGGTTTATATACGGGGCTAATTATTATGCAAGTGGCCACAAAGGAATCTAGTCAGATGGCAATCTGGCCCTCTCTACTAACAAACCTAAGTCGGACCATTCCTACTAGAGGATGGTGCGGGCCAACTCTACTGAAGGGATCAGGGATAGGATGAAATATGATGGCCAACTGCCTTACAAGGAGACGCATGCCAGGGTTGACCTTTGGGGCCAAGCCCCACACTTCACCCCTGGCCATACTAAAGAGTTAAGAAAGGGAAGGTAAACAAGACAACATACTACTGCCCAATTGCTATAGTATCTTTCGATACTAGGAGGGTAGCCCAGCTGATTTGCCTAACTGCTATTTTCTTTTGCTTCTAATTTTTAGTATATAGTTCTTTTTTTGTATTTCTTTTTTTCATTTGATTGCATAGGCAACCATCACCCACTTCCAAACCTGGCCTCCTCCACTCTGGGCCACAATCAGCAGGAGGCATTTCACAGTGATGTTACACTTCAGTTACATAACTTATCTGATGATCTCCTCAGATATTTCCTCTCACTGAAATCAGTTTACACAGATGTACAGATGACAGTCTACAGATCCAAAGATAAAGATCTTACAGGATGTAGCTTGTCAGATCACACTTGTAGGCCTGGCCTAGTAGGAATGCCTAGTAGCCAACCCCCTGCCTAGTAACTATTCACAAGCTTTCAGGGTTGTTCACTTATCCTCAAGCACCATCCTAGTAGCCAACCCCCTGCCTAGTAGCCAACCCCCTGTCAATCACAGCCAGTCTGTACACCTCCCTCCCTGTCCTCCATCCATCCTCCCTCCCTGTCACTCACAGCAAACAGGCCAAGCCAATACACTCCTCTACTTAACAGCACCAGCCAACACAGTCAAAACAGACCCATCCCCTCCAATTTAGACTTAGCCAGGGGTGCGACAGAGGCTCCTGTATAAGTATACCTTTCCTATAGTGATACTAAAAGGAGGCTGCGCCCATTCAATCGAAATACAACTTAAAACAGAAAAACACAGAGGCTACCCTCCTAATAAGAGGGAAGTGTTAATTAATTAAGAAGGGGCCTAATTTAGTATATAATGTCTCAACATTTAGGATATTTGACAGAATGGTAGGCAACGGAAATACCTCACTATCCAAATTTAGGTGTATTTTTGGTGTTTGACCTTCCATTTGGTGACCTTGACCTTGACCAAGGTCACACAGAAATTTTTCAAATGGAAAGGACCATGGGTAGCATCCAAATTCCAAATATCAAAGGGATCCATCAAAAATTGAATTTTTTGATTTTTTTTAAAAAGCCGTAATTACGAGAACAAATCCAAGATGGCCGCCATACGAACCCCATGGGACATTTGTTGACACTGTTAACAACAATTTTTGGTAACTAGGCATATTCAGCAATGTAAAAAAATAGGTTTCCACAACAATTAAGGGGGGTGCACATGAACCCCCTCTGGCTGGCGGACTATAGGGGATAATGAAGTGTCAGTAATTACACAAAAAGATAGCGAAAATAGGGAAAAATACTCTCACTTACAATACATATATACATACATCATACATGCACCCATACATATCTGCACCCGTTCATGCATACATACACACAAATACATGCATACATTTATACATACATACATTATACATACATGAGGTACATGTATACATACATGTATACATAAATACATACATACATGTGTATACATACATACATGTATACACATACATACATGTATACACATACATACATGTATACATACATACAATGTTGCAAATCAAAAAGTAGCAAATTATAATCCACTTAACCGCGAAACCTGCCGGACCGCGGTCCTTGACCGTTGAAAGACAAGTCGGACCGGTGAAAGTAAAGTTTCTCTGGTCCGATTGTTTGGTGAAAAATTTGTATGAAACATTAGAGAAACCTTTGAAGGACCAGTGAAACCTTTGGAGGACCGGTGAAAGTTCCTTTTCACCGGTCCGACTGTCCGGTGAAAGTTCAAAATTTTTCGCCATGTCTGTATATATACACATATATATTGTATGTATACACATGTATACATAATATATTAATCTACATTCATAAACAAATGAGACTACTTCAAAGTTGATAGTTATTAAGTGAATAGCCATTCTGAATTTCAAGTAAGCATGTGAATGTTGCACCACCCCCAAGGGTCAAGGTTCATTGACTATGATAAACACATACACCACACCTACATATATGCGCTCTCTCTCACTGCCCACACCAGTCCACCGGCACCACTAACACTGAGCTGTCCAACCAAGCATACTGCCATACCAACGACTACTGACCGCTCACCACACCACACATACGCGCTCTCTCACACCACACCACCGCCACCTGACCTGGCCAACCAACCATGACGACGCAGTACTAGCCCACCGCTACTGACATACGACTATGGAAGTGGTGGTCTTGATGAAATGAAGAAAACGATAAGATATGAACAATTGAAATGGACTGCTTGTACTTAAACACACTTAACTGCCCATTGCAATTAAAAATGGTATTTTAAAAAGAAAATGGTATTCCAAAAAATGATCTGCATGGAAGTCCCAGGTACCTGTGGTGTGTATCATATATCTTAACAGGATTGCGTCAAATCTGTTATTTCCCCAATCTACTCCTAAATAGGCCATCAGCTGAGCCTCAAAATATGGCTAGAAAATGGTTTTCGTTCCGGATCTTGGGCACTACTTTTTGACAGCAGTTTCCAATTGCTAATACATAGAGAGAATGGAACTCGCCGGCAATAATCGAAAATTTATTGGACGAGATTCGTCCACATAAGCACTCTGCCTACGGCATCGTGCTTATGTGGACGAATCAAGTCCAATAAATTTTCGATTATTGCTCTGTTGAAAATTTATTGGACGAGATTCGTCCACATAAGCACTCTGCCTATGGCATCGTGCTTATGTGGACGAATCAAGTCCAATAAATTTTCGATTATTGCTGGCGAGTTCCATTCTATATTTATTATAATATGTGCATAAAATTTGATCATATGTCATCAGATATCACTGAAAAAATATCATAGAAGTTTAAATGAAGTACTAAATGATGTGGTTTTTATATAATTATAGTACCAGTATCACAGGTGGATTACCGATCGCGGGTACCGTGTTTACATGCTTCGCGGAGAGCCAAAGCTCCGGGAAGCAGAGCTATTTTTAGACAACTACATTTTTATAGGACACGTCCTATATGAATATTTTTATAGCACCCCACTTATAGCACTTCTCATATAGCATGCGCGTATAATAAATAAAGAGAATGGAAAAAGCCGGCAGCAATCGAAAATTTATTGGACGAGATTCGTCCATGTAGGCATGATGCCATAGGCAGAGTGCTCACACAGACGATAAAGACCAATAAATTTTCAATTACGACGGTGAGTTCCATTCTATATTTATTATGTGTGCATAAAATTTGATCAGTGACAGTCTCTGCGATTTCCAGTCTTATTGCCCTGTCAGCAAAGACTGGAAATGGCAGAGACTGTCACATATTATGTCATCAAATATCACTGAAAAAATATTAAAAAAGTCTCAGAGATAGTCCAAGCATAGACTTGGTCTATGCCTTTGGATTTGTTCATATATGCTTTGTTCTCCGCGAAGACGGCAGAAGTGCCGAGGTAACGTTAGAGCTATTTTTAGACAACTACATTTTTATGGTATGCGTACTATATGAATATTTTCATAGCACCCCACTTATAGCATCTCTCATATGGAATGTGTATATAATTATTTATATCATAATATCCCAAAAGTTCTCCATGTAATTCCTGCCAGTTTCTAAGAAAATCGGCATTCATTTTGGCAGTGCAAAGCCTATGGGGCCAAGAGCCTGGAATCATTTTTAAGTGTAAATTTAATAATGTCATCTATTTGAACCTTGAATTTTGGGTTATACTAATCTTTTTTTTTATGGATTCTAGACCTCCAGATTCTTTTAATTCCGAATCTGCCAAGTACCACCCTGTAACCTTTGAGATTTTTTTATTGATGTTTTTATAAAAAAAAGTTAAAAAAAAAAATTTAATCAATTTGAAAATATTTACTGGCTCTAGAATTAAGTGACTGATATCAATCTATAGGAAATAGTGTGCCCTGAAATAGTTTTTATTGGACCTAAGATGTCAGTGCATAATTTCCTGAGTTATTTGCAAAAGACCTCAAAATACCTTTGATCTTGATGGTTATTAGGTCTTTTGCAAATAACTCGGAGAATAATGCACTGACATCTTAGGTCAAATAAAATTATTTTTAGAGCACATTATTTCCTATCGATTGATATCAATCACTTGATTCTAGATAAAGTAAATATTTTTTATTTAATATTTTTATTGATTAATTTTAATTTAATTCATTTTTACTCTTTTTTTCCAACATGGAGAACTAAAATTCCTCAGTGGTTATAAAATGGAAATTGTCAGATTTGGAATCAGGAGATTCGGGAGATTAAAAACCAATAAAAAAACTTTGGTATGGCCAACATTGCAAGGTTCCTCAAATAGAATGATAATCTGCACCTGGGCTATTAAAAATGAATCCAGGCCATTGGTTCCATAGGGTTTGCACTGTCAGAATCAATGCTGAATTTCTCAAAAACTGGCAGGAATTACATGGAGAACTTTTGGCATATTATAATATAGGGTATTAGCAATTGAAATATGTTGACAAAAAGTAGTGCCCACAATCAAGAATGATGGCCTAAAACTGCTGAACGGATTGCTGAGGTCTTTGAGGTGCACCATGCATGGTGCGAAGCCATTCCGCTATGTCTCACGTTTTTTGGGGGGATAGATTTGGGTTAAAAGAAGGTTTAAACCACATCGGAGGAACATGGATAATGAACTACAGCAACACAACAGGAAACGCAACCCTGACTCACTTCTGACCTCATTTGCATATGTCCCCAGTGCAACATAGTGAATTTGGAGATGAGAGACCGCTGGTCTCTGCCAAATTGTAACAGTGGAGACCGAAAAGATTTTACAGAGACCAAAAAAAGTCTGGGTCATAGACAGGGTTCCCATGGTCCAGAACACTTTGAACATTTTATCACTTGGATATTTATATATTGGAGACCGTCAGCCCCTGACAAATATCAATCTCAGAGACCAACGAAAATTCTGTGGAGACCTGGGCGCCGGTCTCAGAGTTATATTGCACACTGTGCCCCATCTGAGGAACATGCATAATGTAATAGGATCCTTATGACGGCCCTGTAGAGGGAGTGGGAGCTGAAGCGGGACAGGGACAGGAGTGACCAAAAAAGCATCTTATCAGGGTTCCATTTGAGGTATGAATGTTGATACAGATACTAAGTTACAGAGAGAACTTGAGAGAGATAGATGGTGGGAGAGGGAACAAGGAGAGATGAAGATGTGTGCCCCACTGTCCCACTAGCAAATGCTGTGTTTTTCCCCCCTAGATTGCGACTTATCTGGTAGACATCTTCCGATTCATGTGAACCCCCCAGTACAATTATGGAGTATTATACAACCCCATATTCATCACAGAGAAAGCAAGGTTTGGCCATAAAAGTTAGAGAATTGAACGGCAACAGATTGAATGGCAATCACAATCAACAAAATCAAAACACTCGGTTCATTAGCTTTCTGAAAATGACCAACCCGTTAGTTATATAATTTAATACAAAAATAATTAATGGCTCTAGGGAAATAAAGTCAAGAAATGCAATTCGATAATAAACTATCCGCCCCTTCACTTCAGAGTGTCCATGAGTTGGCCAATATATTACGCGCTTCTGGACTAAGAAATTAAAGGCATTTTTTTAGGCCTTTCCAGGCCCATTCAGGGCTCGAAAAAACCTATGTTTACTTGCCCGGGGCAAGTAAAAATGGCTCTGGGCAAGTAAAATTTAATGTTACTTGCCCGAGTGGGCAAGTGGAAATCTTGACGGCCCGATTTCAAACCCCTGTTGTGATGTCTACTTACAATGAAACAAGATAATACAGATCAGTGTGATTTCGTTTATAATTCTGCAAATAAATTTGGGCAAGTGAAAAAGGATGAGTGAGTGAGTGAGATTGGTGGCTTTACGCCCTTATCAACACTTTGAAGTGTTATATCAAGGGCGGGAGAGCTGAGAGGCAGGCAGTTTATGATCATACCCAGGAAATAGAGATAGAGAAGAAGGGAGAGAGAGACAGAGAAAAGAGACAGAAAGGCCCTTTAAGGTCTTACCCAGGACCAGGCACTTTAAGGTCTTACCCAGGACCATTGAAAAAGGATGTCGGGCAAGTAAATCTTGGCTGCCACTTGCCCAATGGGCAAGTGAAGTTGGTAGGTTTTTTTCGAGCCCTGCCATTTTAGTGATTTTCAAGGCCGATATCAATGATTTTTTAAAACCCTAAAGACGGGACCTAGGGGTTGTGGTTATTGTTTTCATAGGCCAGTTATGTATTCAACAAGTTTTAAATTCCGATTTTATATAAGTAAAAGTTTTTCAACTTTTACATTGTGTGTCATTTATTTTAAGGTAAGTTAGGGGAAAGTGTACAGCGAGTTATACGTGTAATGGATTTCAACAGAATTCAGGCCCTTCGGATGCCCATTTTCTAGGCTTTGAATTAATTTTTCCAAATTCAATGCTTTTCCAGGCCCCGCGGAGGCCCTATCTAAATTAGTGTCTTTAGTTAGACAGACAATCCTGTGTCTATGGCAATTGACTGTCTGGTGTAACTCAGACAGAAGCCATTCAAATCTATTAACCGATGTCAGGAGCAAATTAAAAGGTAAATTAAAATGTCAACTGAAAATTGCCGTCTGTCTACATCAGACACACAGGACAATCTAATCATAAGGTACGTGATTTCTGAATTTATATTTATAACTACAGAAAACAAAGCTTAAACAGTGTTCTTTTATATAGAACACGTCATGCGACTGTTGGGGGTAATTTTAGGATTTATTTAAGGGATTTCATGATTACAGGCGTTCATGAAGTGCAGTGGTCAATGCTGTATTGAAGTAGTCAATGAGGGATTTAAAGGAAAGGAAAGGACAACGCCCCTATATAAAATAAAAAAAAGAAGGGGTGGGACTGCGTTGGAAACTAAAGGTATGTTTCCACTGGATTTCTTGTATCTGCGCTCATGGCTCGCTCTTGCTTTGTTTATTTATTGTGCGCGCCATGTAGTTGCGCTCAAATCAAACAGGTCAGATATTAGCGCAACGTCCTGCGCCGTCGTCGTCGCGCAAATAGCCACTTTTTAAAGCGTACAGAAAGCGTTAATAATCAGTAACACCTAAATTTTTGTTCTCTTCCCGGTCCATATTCCACCCTGTTTGTCAGGGTCTGCAATTCCTGAACGTATGATATTTTATTGTTTGTTCTGCTATCACATCATTCCTTTTCAGTATCTCATTATTACAGAAATGTATATGTTTACTGAATAAAAAATTGTTATATATATATATTGTTTTTCTCTAGACATCATACTCCTTTAGCATGTAAGCCAACGAGCCCGGGGAGTAAATAAACATTTTACCTTTTCTTGAACCTCTATCTTAGGAATAGCTTGTAGTTTGTCTAGTTTCACATCTCCTTGATGAACCACGCCCAGTGAAAAGGCCCTGAAGATAAACAAAAAAGAAAATAATAAGTTCCTCATATAGCTAGTATGAACATTGTTAAATACGTATACATACTAAGTTTATTTTTACATAAAAATCAAATCATATGCAGAGTAAGTTTTCATTTCCAGTACCGAGTAATGCTTACCTAAATTAAATTATAATTATCGTACTGTTGGAGTCAATATGTAATATGGAATTAAAGATGGGTAATCAGTTGAAATATGGGGAAGAATTTTAACAAAAATTCGAGGATAATTTGAGTAACCCATCCTTATGACATGTTGTATGATGTGCTTTATCTAATATATAACGCTCAAGAAGGTTTTTTTTGTTAGGCATGTTCTGGGAATCTGTGATCTCCCGAGCAGTTTTTCTGCCAAGTACAGTTCCGTCATCTCTGTCCGAAGGACATTATATTTGGTTTGTGAAGGTATCTGGGGTGAAAATATGATTTTGAAGTCCCCCCTTTTTTCCCCATACTAGGCATTTATTACTCCATAAACATGTTTACATTATTTGTCATGACAGGTGTTCGATCATCACAGAAATTCCTAGACATATTTGCACACAATGAGAAAGAATCTTAGAAGTCTTGGAAGATGAAAAAGAAGGTTACATCTCTTCTTAACAGATACCAAGTTTTGTACATTATACTGAATAAAGTCTTACTTCACCACTCTGTTTTCTGGTGTTTACTCACACCCTATAGCTTAACCCCTGATAAGTCCACGGGTTGACTTTTAATACCTAGACTAACTTAATATATAGCAGACGGAGGTCTGTCTAACATGTAATCATGAGCGAAGCTCCTATATCTATAGATCGTTATATGGGAAAAGTCCTTCTTGTAAGACACATTAGTCAATGCGCTATCCTTTAATGTTCTTAGATTGAGTTTTACCTCCCTTAAAAATTCAAATAGACACTACTTGTTTTTATGGAAGAGCTTCTTTTTGTACACAAAGAATCTTGCACACAGTCAAATGTAATTTAGCTTCCTGTGTTTTGGTTCATCTTTCGGTATTCCGAACAGAATGTTTACTGCGTTGATATTTGTAACAAGTGTGTAATCTAGATGTTTTACCCTTTTCACCCAGTTCACAAAGCTTGACCAGAACTCATGGGCTTTCTCACAATCAATAAACAAGTACTAAGTTAAGAAATTATCAAGTAAAGTTTGGTTTATCTATTTGTAGTGGGTCCGCCACCCGGAATACAGCGAGGCTGTCGACTATCGCCAATCACCATCCAGGCTACGACAGCGGGGGCACTTCTACCAGCGCCGGAGACGACTACCACCAGTTCCGGCCAGTTCCGTCAGGGGGCGACATACGACCACCGTGCAGACGACACTGCAGACACCCTCCGACGGACGGTAGGCGGAGGATACTACTACCTCCGCAAGGGGATCCAGGCTTCGCTTAACACTACGGACTCGAGCCGCGCCGCGGACCGAGATACTTCTGTTGTTCAAATTAAGCACCCTTGCTTCAGTAACAAAACCTTTGTAACTGTATACCTTTGGGAAATAAACCAGGTTCAAACGAATCTCCTCGTATTCGTGATTCTTTACGGAATTTCGTAACCTCGCGCCCACGAATCTGCGGTTCACTACATTGGTGCCGTGAGCCTAGGGCCGAGTAGGGAAGTTCCCGAAAGGATCCCCGATGCTGAGAGTCAGACGATGACTCCTGGCGACGAGGAAGCAGCCAAGGCCGTGGCCAAGGCTGAAGCCGAGCAGCGAGCATGCGAGGCTCTCGCTCAGATGTTAACGAGACGTCAGGGCGATGCGCAAGATTTTGCGAACGACTCATTTGCTCAACTAGAGCAAGTAGTTGCACACATAGACAATATGCGTGCCGACGGATTGATTGTTAATCCGGACACACAAAGCTTGGTTGAGAAACTAATAGCTATTGTTTTAGGGTTGCGCTCGTGTTACAACGAGGACAATCTTCGCAAGCTCGTAGAGCGTGCGGGTTTCAGCGTCGAAACAGGCGAGGCGGATGGGTCGGAGCTTTCCGATGTTAAGCCGCCGGAAACCGTCAATACAGCAGTCCCGCTGGGACAGAGCGATGACGCGAAGGTCATGATGGACCAGTTGACTACCGTTCTTTGTTCTTACGACAAGACGGGAGAACCACCAGGCGAAATCGTTGAAGGTGAAATTCGAGGAACACTCGACTTACTGTGGGTAATGCACGAACAACTTCCGTTGAAGCGTGTGCAGCGGCTGTATCGTGGTCTACACGAACATGCGGTTTGCCCTCAATATCTGATCGATATGTTGGATCGGAGATATCCTGCGATTCTGCCTCAAGGTAGCCCGGATCCGCGAGTGCAACAGCCTTCGCAGAATACGGACAGCACGGAAATGCGAGCCCAGGGCTTGCCTAGCACTCCGGCAGGTTTTAAGACTGCAGGAAGAAGAGTCGACTTCGTAGAGTCGTCTCCTTCGGACAATGGCCTCAACTACTCGTTGACTAATGTTTCGATTCCATTGTTGGACAACGATGTACAGGCCAAACAGGGTTTGTCAACTGGTCACGAACCAGACTACCGTTCGACGGGACCAACGGCCACTACTAAGTGTAGGCGTTCGATGATGCCCGAAATGGAAGCTAGTGTTGTGTATAACGAAGACCGCCCTGCGGAAGTTCGTTTATACGGATCAACGGGCAAGGGAGAAAATCCTAAACCTAAAAATCTCAAACCTTTTCGCAATGGGGAGGATTGGGAAGAGTATCTCGCATCTGCGATAAACTATGCCGAACTTTGCGGTTGGCAGGAGGAAACGCTGATGCGCGAACTCATTATGGCGACTTCACGACATGTGAACCAGTCTACTTGGGGAAATTCTAGGTCCCTAACGTTAAGTGACGTTGTGACGAGGCTTCGTGTCATATTGGACACAAAGACCGAAGAACAACGCCAGGAGGAATACCGCAAGCGTGTTCAACAACCTGGCGAATCACTTCAACACTATGGTGAGGCTCTGCTGACCTTGTGCAAACGTGCGTACGAGGGACAATACCTTGAACATATGAAGAAGGAGTCTATCCGAATCTTCTGCACGGGCTTAGAAGACAAATTTCTGGGCATGTGGGTGCAAACTAATCGCCCAAAGTCTATGCAAGATTGCGTAGATCTCGCAACAGATTTCGTGCGAGCAGGTGGCCCGGAAGCATATCAGCGCGTCTTGGGTTCCACGCCGGGACAGTCCTCTAAATTTAAAGCTAGGGGATATAAGTTCTACGGACAGAGAAAGGACAAGGAGCGGAAGGCTTCTTACGCGGCTGCGGAAGCAGAAGCGCAGTCCGACTCTGACTCGTCAGCGGACGAGACTTCGGGGGCGTCTACAGGGACCGAAGTCCCGGATTCTGATTCGGAATCGGAGTTAATAGCCGATTTCGCGGCCTTCCAGGCTATGCGGAAGGACGTGCGAAAGGATGACAGTAAAAAGTCAGACAGTAGCACCAAAAAGGCTTGGGATAAAACCAAGACTTTGTCCAAATCTTCCAAGAAGATAGTCACGAAAACTGACTACAGGAAGAAGGACACGAAAGCGACTCGTCCAGAGCCAGCTTGTTGGCTTTGTGGGAAAACTACCCACCTGCAAGCCAGTTGTCAATACCTGAAAAAGTTTCGCGCATTCGTCGCGAAAGAAAATGGTGACGACTCAAATTCCCGGGAAGATAAATCAACTAAGGGAAATTGACGTGGGTCTCGCAAGGAAGCGGTGACGAGACCCGCAAGTTCGACGGAACTCGTGACGGGAGGGGGAACCCTTCCGTAGCCCGCTCGGGCAAAACACCTCCAGAAGGGTCGTACAATCTGGGGAGGTCAGGTAGGCAGGCAGAACGAAACAAGGAGGAAACTGGGGTGATGGAGGGTGAGGACCCGACAAAGCCCGCAGACACGAAACCTTGGTCTAAGGAGTCGGTTAGTAGCGTTCGAGCCATTCCACGCGATCGTGGAATGTGTTTGGACGGCCGCTATACTGACGCTGGCACGGCGCTGCTCGCGGTTAGCTCTACCGTGGGTGGGGAACGCTGTGTCAAGAATTTGACTAGTTCTGCGGCCAGCCGGGATCTCTCTATTCCTATCGACGTGGTAGCGATAGTGGATAGATGGTACGTACCCGTCACAGTGGGTACTAGGCGAGGAGAATTTTTATACGACACGGGTGCAACTACCTCACTAGTGTCTAAACAATTCTATGAATCGCTAGCTCGCAAGCCCGACCTGCTCGCTTCGCGGGTTCGGGTAAAACCACTTGCGGGTGGTACTCCAGTGACGATGGGGTATGCGGTCTTTGACTTTGAGATCGCAGGGCGTTCGTATCCGAATGCCTGTCTCGTAGTCGATGGTCTAGGCGGCGGGGAGGAGGCCGTACTGGGCCAAGACTTCATGTGGCGCTATGATACTAGCATGACGGGGCCTGGGAAGATGCTCTTGGAAGGAGGCAAGAATCACGTATTCTGTCGACGGAAAGGAGCGATATCGACTGCATTCCTACGAGAGGATGTGCGGTTGGCCGCGTTCGAGGTAAAGGTCGCGTCTGTGGACGTGTCCCTACCCGAGAACGACGTGGGCTATATCATGGAGTCAGATGTAGGGTTACAAGTAGACGGTCTCGTGGAGGGTTGCGATACATATGTATCGTCTGCTCACTGCCACGAGCTTCCTATTATGAATCCAACGGGACTTGCAATAGTCATGCCACGCGGGACGCCCGTGGCATCCGCTTATGAGGTAGCGGCAAACTTCACGGGTGACTATTCGCATCTGGCGGATGCAAGAGCAGAATCCGTGAGCGGGTCCAGCACGGGGGGTAAGCGAAAGCTGACCTCCGATAGCTGTTCAATTACTAGCATCCCTGAACTGGAATCTATCATAGAGGGCGCTGAAGTAGCGGATACTGAAACCTTGAAAAAGGTGCGCGAGTTGGTATACGCGAAAAAGCGGGTGTTCAGATTGCAAGGGGAACAATTGGGGTTTACGAACAGGGTTCTACACTCCATCGACACGGGTGACACTAAGCCTATAAAGTTACCTTTTCGTCGAGTTCCCTTGGCAAAACAGGAGGCTCTGGACTCCCAGGTCAGTAAAATGCTAGCGGAGGATAAGATCGAGGAGGGAAACGGCCCGTGGGCCTTCCCCACGGTTCTTGTTCCGAAACCGGATGGTTCAACTAGGGTTTGCGTTGATTTCAGGAGATTGAACAATGTGACACGAAAAGACTCGTACCCACTACCGCGGATAGACGACTGTCTAGAAGCGCTAGGGGGCAATGCGTGGTTTTGTACCCTAGATCTGGAGAGTGGCTATTGGCAAACAGCCATGGATCCGGACAGTAAAGAGAAAACGGCTTTCACTACTTCCACGGGGTTGTACCAGTTTAAGGTGATGCCGTTTGGTCTTTGCAACGCCCCGGCCACGTTTCAGAAAATGATGACGGAGGTTCTCCGGGGGCTTAATGGCAAGATCTGCGTCGTCTATCTAGACGATGTGATCATTTATGGTGCAACTATCCATGATGCGATTACGAACACGGGGTTAGTGTTTGATAGGTTGATGGCGTACGGCCTTAAGTTGAAGCCGAAAAAGTGTCGCCTCTTTCGTAAAGAGGTACAGTACTTGGGTCGCATCGTATCTAAGGAGGGGATACGGGCGGATCCGGAGAAGACGCGAGCGGTTGTCACTTGGCCTATTCCGTTGACAGTGAAGGACATCAGATCATTTCTGGGCTTCGCTTCATATTACCGTCAGTTCATTCCGAGTTTTAATGATCTCGTGCGGCCATTGCAGGAAACTGCAACAGCCGGGCAAAAGGTACTACGGTATAAGCTTACTTGGAATAGTGAGCTCGATGATGCATTCGAGGCTACGAAGAAAGCCTTGCTGTCCACGTCCGTCTTGGCGTATCCACGAGCGTCTGGCCAGTTTATTCTGGATACGGATGCGAGTGGTACGGCCATGGGGGCGGTCCTATCGCAGGTTCAGGACGAGCAAGAGCGGGTGATCGCATACGCCAGTAATTCGCTCTCGAAATCGCAGAAAAACTACTGTACTACGTACAGGGAGCTGCTAGCGGTCGTATATTATGTGCGGAAATTCAAACATTATTTATACGGCGCAGACTTCATAGTCCGTACGGACCACTCGTCTCTTACGTGGCTTATGACCTTCAAGGAACCAGAAAATATGCTGGCTCGTTGGTTGCTGGACTTACAGCAGTACGGGGTTACTAACAAAGGGGTTATTCAACACCGTCCGGGCAAGAAGCATGAAAATGCGGACGGCCTCTCTCGTAGACCCTACAGTCGTTGTAAACGTACAGATTGCGATGATTGTGGGGCACACGAAGCCGCTATAGCTGGTTTCGTGGGGGAGGGGAAAGGCACGGACGACAATCTCGTATCTGTAAACCAGACTATCCGTGAGCAACAGCGCACGGACGATACTATCAATCGTATCATGGGTTTCCTGGAAAAGAACCGGGAACCCGCAAATCTGACTAGTGAAAGTGATGAATTCAGAACAATCTGGAGTCACAAGACGGATTTGTGTCTAGAAGAAGGGGTACTCACTTTCAAGTGGAGAAAACCTTCGACTGGACATGTTTTCGCAAGGATCGTGTTGCCGTTTGACCAACGCCTATCTATGTTCAGGCGATATCACGGCCCGGCCTCAGCGGGACACTTTGGGCACGCCAGAACAAAAGATGCTTTACGAAGAAGGTTCTTCTGGCCGGCTCAGTCCGGGGACATAAAAAGATGGATTCAGTTATGCCCCGAATGTAATGTGCGAAAAACACGAAAAGGTGTCAATAAATCGCCATTGCAAAAAGAGCTCACGGGAGAGAGGTTCAGTAGAATCTCGATGGATATCCTTAGTGGCTTTAAGACTAGCACGAGAGGAAATACTTGTGTATTGGTCATCGTGGATTACTTTTCAAAGTGGTCGGAAGCATACTGCTTACCGAACCATAAGGCGGCGACAGTCGCCTGGACAGTATTTCGCAATTGGATCCTGCGGTTTGGCGCGCCCCGAGCGATACAAACTGATGGGGGCCCAGAGTTTGATGGAGAATTATTCCGGGAACTCTGCAATCTCTACGACACGAAGAAACAGACAACTCTCCCGTATAGGCCACAGGCAAACGGGCAGGCAGAAAGGTTTAATCGTGTTCTCGTGGAACAGCTCTCGTGTTATGCGGATTATGGCGCGGATGATTGGGACACTTATATCCCATGCATCGCGGCGGCATATAATCATACGATTAACGCAAGTACGGGCTGCACTCCTCATTCCGTGGTTTTCGGCACAGAGGCATATACACCTGCGGATCTAATTCATGGTGTACCTCGAAATGGCCTGGACTTCCCCTCCGGCTCAGGTTTCATTGAGGATCTTCGTAAAAATTTACGGAAGTCGCACGAATATGTGCGTCGTACGTTGAAGAAAACGGCCATCGCTCAGAAACGCCATTTTGATTTGTCCGCAACAAACCGGTCATTTGAAGTGGGGGACTGGATATATAGATATTACCCACCAAAGGCGGCGAACAAATATGGTGCGAAGTGGGATGGTCCGTTTAAAATAACCCGTGCATTAGGAGGCAACTCCTATGTCGTAGATACCGCGGCCGGTGGTGTCAAGTGGAGTGGAGATCTGATGAAATCCGTTCTTGACCCTGATAAGAGGGGAGAGCTCCGCAAAACGACCGGGTTGGAACAAGCTCCTGAGTATAGAAGGCTTGTGGCTGCTGGTAGAGATGTGGTGTCGCTGGAGAAGGGCAAGGCCGTGGCCGGCCAAGAGCTCGCTAAGTCGTTAGAGAAAACACTTCTCCGGAAAGTTAGTCTCGCGAACAGGCGTGGCCGCCCACCAAAACACAAAAAGGGGTGTACGAAGGAGACCGTGTCCCCTCCAAAGCGACTAACTCCTCTACCGAACCAGCAGAACAAGGGTAGGAAACCCTCGGTACCTAAGGCAGACAAGCCCGATAAGCTTGTACAACGGGACTCGGAGGTGCCGAATCCCACGAGGCCGCCCGATGTCGCGACGCGAGGCATTGGCAAACGAGTCTCCAAGCGTCCGGTCAGGCTTGGGATCGGATAGCTCGGAGCGGCCGTTAGAGCCTCTATTTCAAATGACGAACACAAAAGGTCTGTTAACCCGGTCGTGTCTGTCGAAGACATGGGTTAAGAAAAAAGTACACAACGAGAAGTCATTTTGGTCAATACGCTAGGAGAGTGGACGCCTCTGTAACGATCAACCCTATACGGCAATAGCTGTACGAGGCGGATGGGTGGAAACTGCTAGTATGGATCCATGATGTGGACAGTACCGATATCGGGCTGAAATCAACCATGTTCGCTAACAGTAAGAAACCTGAAGCCAAGTATGTTTCCCTGATCATAAAATACTGCCATAGTACCTTGGAGCGGCCCGTCTAGGGCTACAGATTAACATATTTAACACGAAGGTGTTACTAACCGTGGTTAAAGACCACGTATTTACATACGTACAACATTCGTATAGATCAACTATACGGAAGTTATCCGGTTTACGGGTAGCAATGTTCGTGGAGGCTGGACCCGACCAGGGCGCCACCTTCAGGCGATCTGTTGATCACATGACTGATCTTAGAGCATCTGCCTCCAAGACAGTCAGTCAAGCGAGAAGCGAGTTGGTGGCCACACGTAAGTGGCTCACATCAACCGCATTTTTGGCTTTTTACACAGAGCAAGGAGAAATCCAGTTCACTGTAAGTAGCAGCAAACGTTAACTTTCATTGTTGGATCATTGTGATATTGAAAATGAAAACATGTCATTATGTTACCATTGATGAATTACGATTGTTGAGTTCTGGCCGCTTCCATATAGCGTGCTAAGACATTACGCCATGTGCATCGTGAGAACAAGAGGAGGCTGGTGCCAATGCCGACCATCTCAATGAAACTCTTTCCGATATGGAATTGGATCGTTGAGAACTATCCTTGATGTTCGCTAAAAATGTTGCCGTGGTAAAGCGATGAAATAGTAGATGGGAACTTTTGATTCCCGGGGGAAAGCTGTTTCGTTGTTTAAATCTGAGGGTTTCAATTGTCAACTCGAAGGCTGCCATGTGCGTGAAGGTGACCTTTCTGCACTGCCGGTGGTTTCGGTTGCTGACTTTTCTGTCGCCAGGTGGGGCGTGTCTGGTTCAGTTTCGTGTTTTCGTACGGGTACCGGCTACATTGTTAATAAAATGCTGGGCACGGATGAATACACGAATGCTGCCGGATAACGCTTTTCGTGAGTAGTGTCGCTCCCTATGGCGCAGGTGGCTCGTGGGGCCGCCCTAGCGCGCGAACTTTCGCGAGTGGTGTCAACTACGCAACCGGAACGGTTGGACACGGCTCCTGGGAGTTCGCGAGCGATGTCAACACCTCGGGTGCGATTGAGTTGTTTCATTCGGAGGACCCCCTATATAAGAGCCCCGAGTCTAAGAGAGAGGTAATTAACTTCGGCAAACACTCGTGGTTTGCCGTACCCCTCTATCTCGGCGGACTACTGGTTAGGTCGTTCGGGTGCGAGATTTCATTGTGACCCGTGAATTGAGTGTTCCACTTTGTATTACAGGGTACGGACTTCGTGTTCGGGGACGAGACGAGGCGGACGGAAAAGAAACGAGTGGGGACTGTCTCTGAGACGAGCCCCCTTCTACCGTAGGGTAGCATTCCGCAGTCACGCTCATCATGAGCGATGACCGCGGACACTCGGCCGCAGAATCCTTCGAGGAGACTGCAGCCAATCGCAAACGGCGTGTTCGTCGTGAGCGCGACCGCCGCCTCAAACGTGAGGTAGAAGGTCCGGCAAGTCACTCGGATGACTCAGACGCGAGCCCGTCGGATGGCCTAAAAGACCCCGATGCGGCTGCCGGCAAGTACCGCCGGCACAAAGCTCTCAACGCCGCGGCGAAGAAGCTCAAGTGGGGGGATGGAAAGAAGCCGGTTCTTTCTCTACTCCCCGCGAACGAGCGAGAGCGTAAGGAGGCGGTCCGTGACCCATCGGAGGTCGATCGTTTCCCCGACTACCCGGAGTACCACAAAGCGGTCTCCGTGGAGGAGTACAAACGGTTCTTTGAAACCTGTACTAACCCCCGTAAGGTCTTGCGAACGGCAGATCTAGCGTACTCGTTTGAAGCCGACCGTAAGCTTCAAATGGCTATGCTCCTCTACGAAGAGGGTTCGCGGTGCCCGTTCCTGCTCTGCAGAACGGAGGCGCTTGTCGGTAAGCCGCAGATATTTAAGTCGCGGCTTCTCTTCACCAGACACCTGTGTGAAGTGCATACCCCCGTGACACCGGTTTGGCGGTGTCCGATTGGGTATTGTCCCGTAACCGGGGACCGTCGCTCCGACATCGTGGCCCACGGGTCAAAGGAGCCGCATAAGATGGCCCGTAAAAAGGCTGTCGATAAAATTATGCCGGTTCTTGAGCGCGTGGGCGTTTCGTATCTCCCACAGTGGGGATACAAAAGCACGCTCCACCTTGCCTCTGCAACCTCGGAAGCCATTCTGAGGAACGCAAAGGAACAAAACTTCACCTCCAAGTACCCGTTGGAAAAGGACATTACCAAGCCTAAACGAACGGGGAAGACGAAGAGGAAGAAGAAGGGTTCCGATAAGTCGGACAAATCGGACCGTTCCGACACGGAAAAGCGGCCCGAGAAACGTCCGAAACTCGTGGACGCGCCAATTCCCGACAGGAACGCTTGGCTGGACGGATATAAAATTCCGTCCACAAAGGAGAAGGAATTCCCCAACTTGCCCGCGCCTACAGGACTTACGGTCCTACAGAAGTCGCGTCGTCCCGCACCCGCAGCCGCGGAAGGTAGAGCACCTAGTGCCACCGTGCCGGACCCTCAGCCGGGTCCGTCACGACCTACGGCTGCCGCAAGGGCACCCCCACCCGAAGTCGACCGGGCGGGCATCGCCCGTACCCGAAAGGTGGTGGCCGATCGCGCAGCGGTCCTCCGGCTGGCTCTACAAGAGTCGCTGGAAGGCTTCTGTGTCGATATCGCAGAGACCTACAGGCCTCTCGATAACGTGGACCGTTTGGTTGATAGCCAAGCGGAAATCGCGCAGCTCATGGAGGACCTTAACAGGTCCCTCAACGAGCAGGAACTCCTGGTCGAGAGGGTAAACCTTCTCGATACGCAAGTCAACGGACTTCGCCGGGAGAACCAGGAGCTGCATGCGGAGGTCACTCTGCTGCGGGCACAGGCAGCGCAACGGGCTATGCAACCCGCGTCTCCCCCACCACCAAGGGTAGAGACGGCTCCTCCGGTGCAGAATCCGATTCTGCGCCTGGAACAGAGGAAGTTGGAGGTCCGCGAAAAGTTCAATCGAGCTTTGCGCGCGGAGCCGACCATTCCTCCGGGTTTCGGTCCGGGTGATCGTCAGACCGCCAAACCTCTTTTCGGAGGTGTAGGTCGGGGCACTCCCACCCATGCTCAAGCCCGCGCGCCCACCCGCGTCGCGAATACGAAGGTGTCCTCTACCGCGGGGGCATCAACGCTCGCTAACGCGACCCCTCTCTGTGGTACGGAGACAGAGATGGAGGTAGACCCGCACGAGGGGTCAACTGCTCGAAAGGAGGAGAAGGCGGCGGCACAGCGTCGTTTCGAGCAGGGTCGGGTTGAGGCAGAGCGGCTCCGTGTCCAACGGGAGACGACTCTAGCCGAGACACGCCTGGTCAAAGAGGCCTTGGAGAGGAAACTCCGGGAAGAGGAAACTCTGCGACAGGCGGAAGACCTACGACTCCAACGGGAGGAGGCTGCTCTACGGGAGGCCGAAGAGCAGCGACTCCGGCAGGAGGAGGCTGCTCTGCGGCAAGCAGAACAGCAACGGCTCCAACAGGAGGAAGCCGTTCGTCTAGCTGAGACGGCCAAGCGGGAAGCTTTCGAGCGACAACGTCTGCTAGACAAGGAGCAGTCGGCCCACGACATGGCATTCTTCCGCGAGGAAGAGGAGAAGGAGGAAGCTGAACGGCAGCAGGCCAAGCTGAATCAGGAGATTCAAGAGCTCCGTGAGACAGAGAGTCGGCTGCGAGTTGAGGCTCTCAATTCGCGCCGGCCGGCCTTTCCACTATCCCACGGGATAGAACCTCCCTCCATCCAGGTAGTGGACCCCGCGGGGATCCCTATGGATACGGGTGGCACGCTCATCGGCGTTACTGACTTAACTCAGCAACGTGAGAATCAGAGCGTGTGTACGGGCACGGGATTAGCTCCGCGGATGTCAGCAGCTAAGTGGGGGCCTAACATGCCCTCGGCTAGCCAATCCGCGGAAGCAGAGGATTCGGTCGAGGTAACTCCGGCTGCTTCCTCCACGCCCCGTTCGTACAGACCACCCCGAGGGGACGTCTCCTCGGCGACCAAGCGCCTCTCCTTTATAGAGGACAAAACTTTGGTGGCACGGCCGGCACCGCCTCCGAGCGGTGA
The DNA here is from genome assembly GCA_942159475.1 of Sthenelais limicola. Classification (NCBI taxonomy): domain Eukaryota; kingdom Metazoa; phylum Annelida; class Polychaeta; order Phyllodocida; family Sigalionidae; genus Sthenelais; species Sthenelais limicola. The sequence goes on along the minus strand of OW804096.1, from coordinate 103,918,623 downwards.
GGCCTCCACAAAGTTGGACGAGGCGCTACCTTCGTTGGATACGTTCAGTCTTCCCGTCACCGCGCCCACGGGTACGAGTGTGGAAGGGGTCGAGGGAAATGGTGATGCGATCGCGCTACCATGGCCTCGCACGGACGAAGGTACCACTCCCGTGGACCATCTGGCGGCAGCAGGCTCGGGCTCTGACAAGTCGGTAGAAATATCGGACGGGGAAGAGCACGAGCTGCTGCAGGAGTCGGACTCCGAAACGGCGTTAATATACGACGATCTGGGACAAGAAGACAACGTAGTTGTCGTCCCAGATTCGCGTTTCGACCCGTTCGATGAAGCCCTTATTGGGAATCTCTCGCTTCACGGCATCTCCAAAACGGAGGGGGACGCTGAGGCGAAGGAGGCAGGGGAGTTCGTCTAGAACTCCCCCCCCCCATAGGGATTGGGATCAGCACTGCGATCCCCCGAGGCGGCTGTCTCGTGTGGGTTCATCTCACAGCGAGGGGGGGGCTCTCCTCCTCGCAGGTGGTGGTTTTTATCCGCAAGGCTAGTATGGCTCACTAGCCTCGCTTTTATTAATAAAGCTCGTGCACGAAAATTTTTTATTGCTTCGAATGTACGCTTCCAGTTGTACCGCGCTGCGAGACTGGGACGGACAGGCATGTCCGGTGGCCTCTTTAGGCCTATGAAGGCTACGAACCTTGGGGGCGAGTGCAAGCCTGGCTCTAGGATCCGTGCGGCGGAGTGGCATAACATTTGCCCCGCTGCACACGAGGATCTGGAGCCACGAGGATCTCCTTAGTGCCACGGCGGACCCTACATAACTAGTTATCGTGGACCCCTTCAACTCCAACTAGTGAGGGGGCAGTGTAGTGGGTCCGCCACCCGGAATACAGCGAGGCTGTCGACTATCGCCAATCACCATCCAGGCTACGACAGCGGGGGCACTTCTACCAGCGCCGGAGACGACTACCACCAGTTCCGGCCAGTTCCGTCAGGGGGCGACATACGACCACCGTGCAGACGACACTGCAGACACCCTCCGACGGACGGTAGGCGGAGGATACTACTACCTCCGCAAGGGGATCCAGGCTTCGCTTAACACTACGGACTCGAGCCGCGCCGCGGACCGAGATACTTCTGTTGTTCAAATTAAGCACCCTTGCTTCAGTAACAAAACCTTTGTAACTGTATACCTTTGGGAAATAAACCAGGTTCAAACGAATCTCCTCGTATTCGTGATTCTTTACGGAATTTCGTAACCTCGCGCCCACGAATCTGCGGTTCACTACATATTTAATATTACAATTAGTGTCAACTTAATTTATATACATGGCGTTTCAAATGGAAACGATTTCTCAGGCTCAATTACTTTGGAAAAAAATTGGTCGTAAAAAAAAAGTTGGTCGAAAAAAAAATGTCGTTAAAAAATAGTTGGTCGTAAAAAAATTGTCGTTAAAAAGAAGTTGGTCGTTAAAAAAAGTTGGTCGTAAAAAAAAAATGGTCGTTAAAAAAAAGTTGGTTGTATAAAAACATTATATCGATGTCGTCGATATCGTTGTCGTCGATGGATCTCTATCTTCCCTTCAAAAAGTTATCTGTGGGGTTCCTCAAGGAACATCCTTAGGACCTCTTATGTTTATATTATATATTAATGACTTAAATAAAGTGGTATTAAATAGCGAAATACAACATTTCGCAGATGATACTGTGATATATAGTTCTAGAGATAGACAAGATGCACGGCTATGACTAACGTCATATATAATTGCAATGGGCTACATGTATACATAAATAAGTACATGTACACATAAGTACATGTACACATACATACATACATACATACATACATACATACATAGAAGAACCATTCTAAATTTCAAGTAAGCATGTGAATGTTAAGGAATTCTCCCAATGACACCAAGTAAACCCCACCAGAATACCTTAAAACAGCATATATTTAGAAAAAAAAATATTCAAATTATACATTTGTTAAAACAGATGTAAACTTTTCATGTTTAAATGATTGTAACCATACTACATACTAGGTCACCACAATAATAATAGCTACTCAGATTGTAGTTGTAAGGTGTAACTATGTTTGCATGTACATTTTGTACATGTACATTCATACCTGTAAGAGTGGCTCCACCTAGTGGAGTCTTGGATGTGCCACCAGGGGACTGCCCTGGAGGGATTTGAATAAACGTCAGTAGAACTTATAAGCTTGAGTTGTTCACACGTACTTATCATTACATGGTACCAGGAAATAGGAAAACTCACGATGTCGACAAGTATTAAGCCTCCGGGACAAATGACGATGAAGGAGGGAAATGTAGACGCACGCTGGAAAGAATTCAAGAAGCAGATTCGATGGTACATCAAGGCAAACAGAGTAAATGCTCGCACGGATGGGGAGCTCGCGGTAGCCATGCTCCTCGCGGTAGCGGGCAAGGAGGCGATGGATGTCTACGATACATTTCACTGGGCACCTAGAGTACCAGCAGTGGTAGCGGTCCCGGCTGATGAAATAGAAGGAGTCGCGGAAATACCAGCTGAAGACCCAGATAACTTCGAATTGGTCATACGCAAATTCGACGAATACTGTACTCCAGTAAAGAACATTGTCTACGAGAGATATAATTTTTTTGGACGGCAGCAGGAAGAAGGGGAATCCTTCGACGTGTTTGTAACAGACTTGCGACTCAAGATGGCTACATGTGACCTAGCCCCGGTGGAAAACACAATATTACGGGACAGAATAGTCATGGGAGTGCGTGATAAAAAGCTAACAGAAAAGATGCTTCGCAACCCTGATCTGACAGAGGCTGAAGCCATAAGGATTTGCAAGGCGGCTGAAAGAGCCCAGAATCAGATGATTCGGATTAACGCTGGGGAAGGTGAACTGATTGGAGCGGTACGAAAGACGCCATTCAAAACGGCGCCAAACGAGGAAGCCACAGCACGTGACCAGCCCGCCCAATCAGGTGCGACCTCAAGGAAAGAGTATGACTGTCGCCGATGTGGGACTAAGCATGTATGGCGTGAATGCCCGGCCTTCAAATCTATCTGTACAAGCTGCAACAAACGTGGTCACTATGCCAGATGTTGCCAAACGAAAGTTAGGATAGTACGAGAACAAGCAGAGGAAATCATACAGGATAATGATTTGTTTGTCAATGCAGTACGTGTGACGGAAGTACGACTCTCCGAATCAACCAAATGGTCGGAGGTGATCACGATCAACAACTCGAGCCTACCCTTCATGCTTGACACGGGTGCAGGGGCGAACATAATAAGTCTTGAGGATTTCCGTACTATCAAGAACAGGCCAAAGCCGAGACCTGTTAATGTCAAACTGTTCAGCTATAATGATGAAAGGATACCAGTGATTGGGAAGGTATACCTGCGCCTGAAGGTGGGACTGCGAGACCACAATGCTACCTTTATTATCGCCCAGAGGGGCATATCACTGATAGGCGGTGACGACAGTGAGAGATTCGGTCTCATAAAGAGAGTAAGGATGGTAGAGGCTAAGGAAACTGACTGGCAGCAGAACATACCAGCTGTAAGTAACCACCTATCTGAACTTCCAGTTAAATATCACATCAGAATAGAAGATGGGGCGAGGCCAGTAATTAGGCCTGCCAGAAGAATACCGATCTCAGTGCGAGAACCTCTCAGAAATGAACTAAACAGAATGGAAAAGCTGGGGGTCATTTCTCGACAACAGGAACCAACAGAATGGGTCTCGGAAAGTGTAATAGTAAATAAGCCAAATGGCAGCATTAGGGTTTGTTTGGACCCACGAGACCTTAACAAAGTTCTCAGAAGGGAACATTACCAGCTTCCGACTAAGGAAGATATATTTTCGATGATGGCAAATGCGAATGTGTTCACAAAATTAGACATGTCACAGGCCTTTTGGCAACTACCGTTGACGGAGGAGTCAGCCAAGCTAACAACTTTTAATTCTCCCTTCGGCAGGTACCGCTACAATAGGCTGCCCTACGGCCTGGCATCTGCGCCTGAGGTATTCCACAGAACAATGGAACAACTGTTTGAAGGATTAGATGGCGTGCGGGTGTACATAGATGACATACTGGTCTGGGGAAGGACCATGGAGGAACATGACGCGAGACTCGAACAAGTACAGCAGAGAATAAAGAAACATGGTCTGGTAATGAACAAGGCCAAATGTGAGGTGAGGAAGAATAAGATCACTTTCCTAGGAGATGAACTGTCAGCAAAAGGCATTAACCCAACCAAGGAAAGGGTAGATGCAATCCTCAAAATGAAGAGCCCGCAATCGAAAGAGGAACTACAGCGGGTAATGGGAATGATTAATTATGTTGGACGGTTCATACCAAATTTATCACATCGCTGTACAAACATCAGGAAGTTAATGGGTAAAAATGTGATATGGGACTGGTCAGAAGGACACGAGAAAGAATGGAGTGATCTAAAGAACGTTTTATCGACACAGCCTGTATTAACTTACTATGATCCCAATTGTACACTCAAAATATCTTCGGATGCTAGTAAAGATGGGTTGGGAACGGTCCTCCTACAGCAAAATTCTGATGGGTGGAAGCCAATAGCCTATGCTTCAAGGTCGTTAACACCTGCTGAGACGAGATACGCTCAAATAGAGAAAGAATGCTTAGCTATGTTATTTGGAGTCTCTAAATTTCACCACTTTGTTTACGGGCGTACAAACATAATTCTTGAAACTGATCACAAGCCCCTATTGGCTTTCTTTCACAAATCGTTAAATGATCTAACACCTCGCATACAGAGGATGATGATAAAAATTCAAAGGTATGATGTCAAGTGCATGTGGGTCCCGGGGAAAGAGATGTACATAGCTGACACATTGTCAAGGTCAAGTCAGGTGAACACCATACAGACACAAGAAAGTGAACTCAATGCTGAACTAGAGGCACAGGTTAACTTTGTATACGAAAATCTCCAGGTGTCAAAAGAAAAGATAAGCCAAATGGCAGATGAAACTGAGAAAGATATTGTACTCTCAACAGTAAAAGATTGTATTGAAAAGGGATGGAGATCAGGTAAATGTAATGCCTATAGCAATATCAAAGATGAGTTGTCACTAGCAAATGGTATAATACTTAGAGGAAGTAGAGTAGTGGTACCCACGTCTATGCGATCAGAGATTTTGTCATTAATACATGAAGGACATTTCGGGGCGGAAAAACAAAAGCGCAGAGCCAGAAATGTTGTATACTGGCCAACCTTAAACAAGGATATTGAACGAATTAGTGGCAATTGTGAGGCATGTATTAAATTTACTTATAGCCAAAGGAAAGAAACCCACCAGGTAGATCAGGATAAACTTAATGCAGGTCCTTGGGATATGGTTGGATCTGACCTGTTTCAGTGGCAGGGTAAAGATTACTTAGTAATAGTTGATTATTTGTCAAATTATCCTGAGGTGGTAAGCCTCACCTCAACCACATCTGAAGCAATTGTTAGCAATCTCAGAGCAATCTTTGCGAGACATGGGATCCCAAAAATCCTAGTCACCGATAACAGTCCCCAATATGTCTCCACAACATTTAAGAAGTTTGTAACAGATTATGGGTTTGAACATCGCACCAGTAGCCCACGCTACCCTCAGTCAAACGGTAAGAGCGAGAGAGCGGTGGGTATAATCAAGCAAATCTTTAACAAGGCCAATGAGTTAAAACAAGACCCTTATCTTGGTCTCCTAGCATATAGATCATCACCTAGAGACGGGGGTAAGTCACCATCAGAAATCCTGATGGGTCGAAATGTAAGGAGCAGGCTAAACCTCCTAGCAGATAATTGTAAAAGCAAGGTCTCAGGTATTAATGAACCTAACGTAAAAGGACCAGACACATTCTATAATGAACAACAAGTGTATCAATACAACAAAGGGGCGAGAGACTTGCATCCATTACAGCCAGGTGAATTTGTAAGGCTACAAGATGCAAATAAACGTTGGAGTACGAAAGCTCAGGTAGAAAGGGAAGTCTCCCCAAGATCTTATCACCTTGTAACAGAGGAAGGTAGTAGGTACAGAAGAAACAGACGGCAACTACTGAAAGTGCCGCAAGAAAGTAGTTATTTCAATAGTAATTCAGAGTCTGAAAACGAGGTACTAGTTGGTAGTGAAACAGGTAGTCAGAACAAAGTAGTAGAGAAAAATCCTACAATTCCGCTAGAAGTAAGCAGACCAGTAATCTTATCACCACCGAGAGCTGCAATAGCAGAACCAGTAATTCGAAGATCCAGCAGACCTCATAAACCTAATAATCGGTTAATTGAATCTATGTAAACTTCCACTCCCTAAAGAGGAGAAGATGTAAGAGTGGCTCCACCTAGTGGAGTCTTGGATGTGCCACCAGGGGACTGCCCTGGAGGGATTTGAATAAACGTCAGTAGAACTTATAAGCTTGAGTTGTTCACACGTACTTATCATTACAATACCTACATTAGTACATACACCCACTGTCACCACTGCCACCACTACCACCACTAACACTAAGCTCCCACTCAGCTGGCCAACGAACCGTGACATAGCATGACCAGCACCACTGCCACCACTACCACTACCACTACCACTGCACTCAGACTCAGACGAAAGTGGTGCATAGACGATAGACGACGATTTTCTTCACAAATGTAGAATTCCAATGGTAACATTATACCTAAACACATTTAACTGCCCATTGCAATTAAAAAACTGATTGTATAAAGAGTCTTCAGGAGGATCTTGATAGAGTGGCAATATGGTGTGCCAGAAACAAGATATCATTAAACATTAAGAAATGCAAATCACTGACAATTAGTTCAGGACCAATGAAGAATACGGTGGATAAATATAGTATATATACCCAACAGCTCGAACAGGTTAAACATTATAAATTCTTGGGAGTAGACATTGACGAAAACCTGAATTTTAAAACATTCTTAGACAAAAAAATAGCAGTTATCAGAAACAAGGTAAAGTCACTCTCCAAACTATACGGTATTTGTGACAAGAAGACTATGTTAATGATTTATAAAGTTACAATTTTGCCCCACATTGATTATGGGGATATTTTTTATCAGGCAGCCCCTATAAAGTATCTTGATAGGCTTCAAGCCCTTCAAAACTCAGCACTGAAAATATCTTTAAAGCTTCCTAAATATACCAGCTCGAAAGCTTTACATCAGGAAGTAAAATTCCCATCACTTATTACCAGGAGAAATGCACATTTGCTTGAGATGGCATTTAGAAGGACATTGTCGCCTGATAATGTTGATGACAGGAAGGTAGCTCTTAGAGGCCTTAGTAAAGGTATAAAACTCAAGGTCCCACAACCAAAGAATGAAAAATTTAGAAATTCTTACTTATACAAACTAACATCCCTCTGGAATGAACTACCTCAAAAACCTAGAGCGATAAAGACGAGGAAAGAATTCAGAACCTATTTAAAAAATGTCTACCCTCAAGAATTCGATAAATTCCTCAAGGAGGAATAATGTACTTGTGATTGTCTAATTATTAAGTTACAAACTATCACCTAGTCATAGCTGGACAAAATCTTCTTAGAGGTGGGGGGAAGGGGGGTTGATTAGGCATGTAAGACCTAGAATAGATGACCGAGATATCGGAAAATCGGACCATCCGATGGGGAGGTTACTGTAAGCATTACTGTAAAATTACTGTAAAATTGTTGCCCTACTCATCGAATGTATTAAAATGATGAGAAGGAAATTATCGAATTTGTTTACCTTAATTAAATTATACTCTGTTAACATAGAAGACCTAAAATTTTCACCCACCCGGTACAGGATGGAAAGTTAGTTATAAAATCTATCTAGTTCAGGATAAGTTAGGTCTCTAATGAAGGAAAATTATATAAACAAGACAACACACTACTGCCCAATTGCTATAGTATCTTTCGATACTAGGAGGTAGCCCAGCTGATTTGCCTAACTGCTATTTTCTTTTGCTTCTAATTTTTAGTATATAGTTCTTTTTTGTATTTCTTTTTTTCGTATTAATTTGTGGATCATGCGATTGTTGGGTGTTCCATTGGATTGCTCAGTTGAACCTGTGCTCCTACCTCTATCCCATCAATACCCTACAATATGAAAGTATAAGAAGTATGTAACATTTACAGCTAGACTGTAAACTAAATCACAAAACTAAATCACTTTGCTCATCTCATCTCACTAACCCTCATTGCCATGAATATGACTCCACATGGATGTTGTCATGGCAACCATCACTCACTTCCAAACCTGGCCTCCTCCACTCTGGGCCACAATCAGCAGGAGGCATATCACAGTGATGTTACACTTCAGTTACATAACTTATCTGATGATCTCCTCAGATATTTCCTCTCACTGAAATCAGTTGACACAGATGTACAGATGACAGTCTACAGATCCAAAGATAAAGATCTTACAGGATGTAGCTTGTAAGATCACACTTGTAGGCCTGGCCTAGTAGGAATGCCTAGTAGCCAACCCCCTGCCTAGTAGCCAACCCCCTGTCAATCACAGCCAACAGGACAGCCAACAGGCTTCACTCACTCAGTCTGTATACCTCCCTCCTTGTCACTCACAGCACTCACTCAGTCTGTATACCTCCCTCCCTGTCACTCACAGCAAACAGGCCAAGCCAATACACTCCTCCACTTAACAGCACCAGCCAACACAGTCAAAACAAACCCATGTGGCCACTGACAGGCCACCCCTCCAATTTAGACTAGCCAGGGGTGCGACAGAGCCTTCAGTATAGAGTATACCTTTCCTATAGTGATACTAAAAGGAGGCTGCGCCCATTCAATCGAAATACAACTTAAAACAGAAAAACACAGAGGCTACCCTCCTAATAAGAGGGAAGTGTTAATTAATTAAGAAGGGGCCTAATTTAGTGTATAATGTCTCAACATTTAGGATATTTGACAGAATGGTAGGCAACGGAAATACCTCACTATCCAAATTTAGGTGTATTTTTGGTGTTTGACCTTCCATTTGGTGACCTTGACCTTGACCAAGGTCACACAGAAATTTTTCAAATGGAAAGGACCATGGGTAGCATCCAAATTCCAAATATCAAAGGGATCCATCAAAAATTGAACTTAGAGGCTACCCTCCTAATGATGACAAATGATGACGGTCACGCTCCGAACTTTGTATCTCTAAATGAATGTTAAATCTCCCTAGTACAAGGGATATTACCGTCTCTATACTCAAACAAGTAAAACATGCCACTTGTTGATTATATATTCTGTAATAAAAGGTCTACGTAAGAAACATCAAATCGAACGATAAATGACTGTATAAATTATTTATTTCCATTCAAGGATTTTAACTACAGGTACCATCCAAAGTAGTATTATACAGAGGAGCCATTTCCATCGTGACAATGAACACTCGTCTGAAATCAGCAAGTCACCCATAATGAACAATGAACAATGACACTATACATATTACTATAGTGGGCCATAAGATCGCCACTTTCATGCTAAAACATGATTACCAACATTAAGATAATGATTGTATTTTGAATCAGTTCTTTTATTTTCCTAGGGCCTTCAGGAAGATCATTTCTGTGAAGAATGTGTCCAATTCGTAATTATATTCTATGTACATGTAATTGTGAATAAAAGTTTTATATATATATAAAAAGTAGTAAGCTAGGCTAGGCTAAATAGTTTACTTTTAAACTTACTTTTAAAATTTAGAAAATGTGTTGGGCAGCAGTGTCCATTTGAGCACCTGAGGCAGGTGAGGGGGGTGGTGGGCAGAGGGATGGTGTGGGAGGTGGGAGGGCCTTCTGCAGACCTATCATGGTTGGAGAAGCATCTAACTAACAGCCAATCAACTCCCTTGGCTAAACCTAGAAAGGCTGTCAATCAGCCTTCAATAACGTCTAGGTGTGAAATCTATGACTGATTGAAAGGATTAGATATGGCATCCTCGCCTGATGTCACATCTAAGCTTAAACACCTCACAGACAGTTAAGCAAGTTATCAAGATGTAGATGCAGTATCAGTGATTGGCACTTTTAATACTGACTCATATGTTTTCTCAGCCTATGGCTGAGAAAACAAAAAGTGAAATATTGTGTCATCCTCGTCACAATAGCTACATTTTACAGACAATTTGATGTGGATGTTTTCTAGATATTCATTAGATACAATTATCCTGTTTAGCACCATAAACTGGAAGGATTTGTGCCTCACATTCCGCCTACATCTGTACGGATTAACATACCATTCTTTCATTTCGACATTTGATATGTCCAGGTCATGGAGCCTGAACAGTTCTATCTATTCAATATTTCTATCCTGACATGATTTTTTGCTTGCAATGGAGGCATTATAAAAGGTGCCTGAGTGGGCTGACAAGATAACAGCAACTCTCAACAGCATTTTTTGTTTAAAGAAATTTTATTGAGGACATTTCCATGTAGAACATAGTAATCTCATGCACACTCAATGGCAAAAAATTAATTATTATACATCAAGATTATTATAATTTAAGTTTTAAGTTTCTAGATTATTATATAGAGTATATTCAATGCAAGATGACATTCGTGAGCAATAAAGTCGTCACGGTTTATCATAGCGAATCAGGTGTTTGAACTAGATTAGGTCGCAAGACGACACATATCAACAAAGATGAGGTAACTCAAATTTTACCAACCTGATATTTCAATCGTTTTATGTACAACATTTATTTTTGATTTTTTTCTCCAATAGTCATAATGATAGAATCGCCCTTATAGAATAAATAAAAACAGGTATTTCATGTTACATAGCAGCAGAGTTATAAGGTAAGGATCATTGTGTCCACCATAGCGCATCACCCTTCAGAAAGACTTTCATGGCTTTCCACTCCATGTTTCTCACATGTGGAGGAAGTTTATTCCATTCATGTGGACCATTGAAATGTGGGCTTTTTCTGACTTTTTCTGTATTTGGTCTGGCTGTGATCAAAACAATACCTTCGTACAATCTTGTTGGTCTTTCAACTACATCACGAAGTGTGTTCTTTTTATTATTCATAATTCTTAATAGGGAGATTTTTGATCTTTTTGTCAGATTATCAACATTACACAGTCGACTGAGGGTATCAATGTCCCTTCGATCGTCTAAATAAATCAACCTTACTGCCCTATTCAGTATTCTTTGTAGTTTCTGTTTGATAATACATGTTGTCATGTCTAGGAAAAGGAGACCATATTCTAGAACAGAAAAGATGTGTGTTTTCACGATCGTTTTTGTCATTTCCCTGGTTAGATATTGACAGATTCTTTGTAATTGAACCAGTTTAAACGAGGCAGAACATTTCAGCCTAGTGAAGTGATTGTTCATGGATAGGTTAGGATCAACTCTAAATCCAAGATAATTGACAATTTTTGACCAAGAAACCTTATGACAGTTTATATATAAATTGTTTTATTAATAAATGTAAGAGTCTCACTATTAGAGCTCGGAATGATGTAAACAACTCTACTCGATATAATATTAAAGGGCAAGAACTTGAGAATGTAGATTCATATAAATACCTCGGAATTGAGATAGATAAACAATTGAACTTTAATAAATTCCTTACCAAGAAAGTAAACCTGGTACGAACTAAAATATGGTCACTATCCAAGCTTTACAATATCTGTGATAAATCTGTTCTACTTTCACTATACAAAACTATGATCAGACCCATTATAGATTATGGAGATGTCTTTTATAACTCTGCACCACAAAAGCAGATTATGAAACTCCAGACTCTACAAAATTCTGCTTTAAAAATAATATTACATCTTACTAGATTGTCCAGTACTAGAGACATTCATAACAAACTAAATATTACTTCTCTTCAAACAAGAAGAGAAACCCATATTTTAGATTTAGCTTTCTTACGGACGAGAGACATAGTAAATGTTGACAGGAGGAAAGTCCGACTGAGGGGACTTTCGGAGGGAAAGAAACTACTTTACCCTCATCCAAATAACGAGTTATTCAGAAAGTCATACCTATATTGTATTCCAACTCTATGGAACAGACTTGAACCAAAAATACAGATGACAAATGCGAGAAAGGATTTTAAAATGTATTTAAAGCACCAGTATCATCTGGCATTTGATCCTTTCCTTAAGTCTGACGTAGAATCTGATTCCTCTATAATTTGAAATCCATTGCTTGGGAAAATTGTATTGGGGGGATAATTCTGGGATTTGTAAAAGCCCAGTCAAAGTTAAGATCGATATACCGATGTTCAAGGGTGGGGGGTCCTTATTGACTTTTCAGTCAATCCTATTTAGTATGAACGGTGTTACTTAGAATTACTCTGAGGACATAGTTGTGGATGTATGATGTCCTACCAGTCTTTAAAGTAGGCATTGCTAATTTCTTGTACAAGTAATTCTGTTAAATAACTTGACCTTATGCTCATGTTATCCTGTTTAATGTTATATGTAAAAATAATGTTCCTGGTCTACGACTGAATCAATATGAACTGGTAGTAATTTACAATTATATTCTACATAAGTACATAAGGATGTACATAAATCCAAATATGGATCTTAGTGAGATGACGTGATCTCTATCAAACATGATGGACATAAAATAAATAACAATATCGTAACAGATTAACAAGACATCGCAACAAAAGTCAGCAAACATCACCGACGACCGACGCCAGTGAAATAAATAAATACGAACTATACAAAAAAGATGATAACGAAAGGACTATGGACAAACATTTTACTATACATTACAACCTTTAATTAAAGTTATTTTATTTTGGGCGGTCTGGAAGACCTCATGGTAGAGGATTATTAATGCCCAATTCCTGTTTTATTGTATTGAATAAGTATGATGTGCAAAGTATTATATGTATGATCAAATAATTCGGAATAAAAATCTTTATATATATATATATGACCATTTAAGAAAATGCTACCTAGAGCTGCAACGTTAATCCTCTTTATTTTGTTTTTCGTACCTAGTAGTTGGACCTGGCATTTTTTTTCATTTAGTTTTAACTTATTTGCAGACATCCAGATATTAATCTCATTCGTAGCCTCTTGGGATATTCTTACACACTCGTTTACATCATTGCTCGTTACACTAAGGGCCGTATCATCGGCATACATAGTCATATTGATATCAGCTGAGGGAAAAATCAAATTATTCACACAAACAGGTAGATCGTTAATATAGATTAGAAACACAATCGGTCCTAGATGACTGCCTTGTGGTACCCCTTTGTTGATAGTAATAGGAGTTGAGATAAATTCATTTAACATAGTTCTTTAAGTCCTGTTCAGTAAATAATTCATAACAATTTTTGTTATCTTCGGGTTAAATTGATAATACCTCAGCTTAAAATACAATATGTCATGATTGATACAGTTAAAGGCTTTAGAGATGTCGTAGTAATTAGCAATACTCATCTTGCCGGAGTTAAAGCCGTTTATAATAGGAGTGAAAAAATCAAAGAGACTAATGTCAGTCGATCGATTCGATCTAAAACCCCCTTGGTATGGTGTATACAAGTTGTTTCTCTCCATGTGTGAAGTAATCGATTCATAAATACATTTTTCCAACAGCTTAGACATAAGAGGGACCAAGGCAATAGGCCTGAGATTATTAAAAAGTTGTAGGTTTCCTGATTTGGGTATCGGTTTTACCAAGTATTCTTTCCATTCGGTCGGGATTAAGCTGATAGCTATACATTTCTTAAAAAGCAAGGTAATCTGCTTAGGTAAGCGAATTAAAAACTTTTTTAGAGTATTAGCATTAATCCAAGAGAAACCACTACTCTTATTAATGTCTATTTCCTGTATATATTTAGTAACCGACTCCTCTTTTATAAGAATATTACTACATGAGAGAACATCAATATCGTCAGAAAGATAATTTTTGAAACCGTCATCATCGACTGCTCCTGGAAGACCCATTTTACTATAAAATTCATTCAAAGCATTACAGGCATCTTGTCCAGATAATTCATTACCTTTGTGTATAAATGAGGAAGGGAGGGACGAAGTTCCTGATCCAAATAGGTTACCTATATTTCTCCAGAATTTTTTTTGCTGGTTTTTTGGCAGTTTCTTAATTGTTTTCTAATTTCTTCTCGTTTGTATTGATTTATCTGACGTACAACGTTTTTCCTTGATGTAGAGGCTGCTAATAAGTCAGCTTGTAAACCTGAATTTCTGGCTTTTTTAAATAGACGATCTCTTTCTTTTATCAGTAAGATGATGTCATAACGAAGAGAAAATCTACCTTTCCTGGTTATCTTTATGTCTTGGTAGGACATTTATCGTCTAAATAATCAGTTATGCATTTTTTTATACCCAGCCATGTCATCAGTCGATAGAGTATTTATACCAAAGGATTCAATATTCTCATTGAGGGGATTCAAGTATTCACTCAAATTGTTGTCATCAATCCTATAGTATTTTCTACCTGATTTAACAGTGGTCACCTTCTGTTCTTTTGATTTTTTTAACTGGATAAAGGTACATAGATGATCTGAAATATTATAGTTTATAACACCAGATGATTTTATATGGGGGTGATCAGAATATACAATGTCTATAAGGGATGAGGAGTTATTATTATAGCATGTTGGAACATCAATATAAGGAAGCAAATGATAATCAGCAAGCATGCTGGCTAAATCGGAGGCCTCCTGGGATTGGTCATCAAGCATATTAATATTAATATCACCACATAGACATATGGTACTTCTCCTGTCCTTATGTTGTATGTCATCAAGTTGGTGTTTTAGCTCTGTGATAAATAGGGTCTTGTCCCCAGACGGTGGGCGATAGATGTTGAGAAGGATAATTTTTCTTCTTTGCCCAGGTTTTACAATTACAGAATGGGATTCAAGATTAGGAGAACATACATTGGTATCTGCAAACACCCATTGTTCAACATGAAAATCCGTGTGAATATAAATACATAGTCCACCTCCTGATTTTTGATACCTTTTTTTTCTGTTTGCCTATCGAACCTGTATAATTCGTAGTCTGGATTGACATTAAGGACCTCATCACTATCTAATTTCGTGAGCCATGACTCTTGCATACATAATATTCGAGTATTTCCCTGTAGTAGTGTTTCACTAATTTCAATCACCTTGTTTCTTACTGATCGTACATTCAACGAAAGAATACCTATGCCAGACAGTTGTACAATGTTTTCTAGGCTATCCAATCCCATCACATTTTAAAATAGATATTTGGTCTTTGACTTGGCAAAATTTGTAGCTCACATGAGCTAATGCATAGCAGGAAGTTTTCGAACAGGTATAAGGGATAAGAACAAGTACAAACATTGGAGATAGCATGTATAAAAACAGAGGGTGCCATTCTAGGCTCGGCGATATGACCGTGGCGAGATCGATAACACAAAACACGTGTTTTATTTACTCCCCAGACATATAGGTTACTCAAATTCTCAGTGAACGTTCATTCATGGGGAACTAACATATTTACACATTTTCGTACCCGTGGATACTGTCTAGGCAAAGTTTGAGATGAAATTAACTTTTCTACTAACCCATTTTACGATAGACCTGGTCGATGGCAGCCATTACAGGAAGTTGGCGTATGCCCGCATTAACGATATCATGTATAATTATGATTTGATCGCACTTGATAGATACAAACCAATAATATGATAAGATATAATATAGGCATATTATCCTCATTTCACTTTAATTTTTAACCAAGCTAGTTTGCGTGGATTGCTGGTTAAACCGTAAACAACATTTGCTGCAGAGATACTTCCGGTTTGTGACTTCCGTGAAGAAGCATGTGTGTCAGAGTTCCGCAATGTTTACCTTCTTTGGATACGTTTATGTCGTGGAAATATTATGAAAAAATGGCTGAAAGTTTATCTACCTGGTTCTACAATGTAAGTATTTACTTTCTCTGGGTCATTGCCTCTCGTAGACGTGTCATAGTGTCATTTAGTTCTTGAGACGACCTGTTTAGTTGTTTGCGTAGAGATGGGTGGGGCGTACTTCTGGCTTTCGGCGAGTTCATTTCTTGAGGTTCGTCAATATGAATCATCGTTTCATTGTTTAATTCGTCTTCTTCCTCCTGTTCCAGGTCGTGAGATGCGCTCTGTTCAAGCTCCATTTGTACCTGATTGGCCTTATGTTCCTGAGGTGACGGGAATTGACGGAAATGTTGAGTACGTTGCTCTTTGCCTTGACTCTGCGGACTTAGGTCTTTCCATTCGACAGGCTTCGGTGGAGGAGACAACATCGTTAAGTTGGTAAGTTTGTGCTTATAGGTTTCTTTAAGCTCGTCACGTACATTCATTAAGATTTCTCCTTGGCGATTTAGGCCTTTCCATATGCCTGTTTTTAAGTGTAGACTGCCTAAATACACTCCGCAACCCCACCTTTCGTCATGGGTAGCTTCAATAAGCCTCATTTCGCCTGTGGCCAGTAGTTTTGCACGAAGGTCTCTGTCTTGGTCAAATTTGGCTTTAATGATGGAGCGCATGTATGATTCTTCTTTCCTTGCCCAATCACTATCTGTATTGATTTTACCTCCTATCTCTTTTACGGGTCTTTCATTTTCCCTATTTTATTTGCAGCAGTGTCGTTGCCGTTCTTGAGTGCCTTGAAGTACACAAACGCGTGCTCTACAGAGGTGAATGGTATTCTCAGGACTTTAAAACGGCATGGGAACATGTTTGACGGCCAAACGTGGATGCTATGATATGCTAGACCTCCAGCTACCTTTTGCACCTTAATATTACCAGGTTGGACAGATACAGGGAGGAGGCTCATTTGGGATTCATCATAGGTATGTCCTTTAATGTAAATCTTGTCTCCTTTGACTCGTGCATTCACATCAACGTTGGTATTTGTGGCCTTTTTCACTATTTGACGGAGAAGGCTGCGATGGCGACGGACGTCAGGGTTGACATCATCTTCAAATGACCAGTGAGCATGAGCTGGGTATTGCTGAGGGGGAAATTTAGAGTGATCGAACAGCTTTGCTTTCTGTTGCATGAAGGCTTTTTTATCCTTAAGATTCTTGAAACGTACCGATATTGTGTCAGGTCGTCGAGTCCCCTGTTTCTTGTTGTGGGTGACTATGCGATATATTTCATCGAGGTGTTCAGTAGAGAAATATGGCAGTACCATTTTGATGATTTTGGCACATGTAGATTCTAGATTCTCGTCTCTTCGTTCCAATATACCATTCATTACAATGCAGTTTTGCCGTAGCTTCGTAAAAACCTCGTTATTTATCATAGTTTGACGCTCAAGTTGATAAGTCAATGTGTCTACCTTTGATTCTAACTCATCCAATTTCCTTTCCAGTCGTTTGGACAGCTCGAACCGTTGGGTATTCACGAGGATTTCCTCTGTCAAGTTTGTTGCCACCTCGACACACAGAGTACGATTATCTTCTATCGATCGCACAGCTGTGTTGTAGCTCACAGCATGATTTTTGATGGCATCTTGAGTGGTTAATGAAGGATCTGCTTCCCACGGGTCGTCCGGAATGGTTTCCAGTTCCATCTTGGAGTCAATAAGCCTTTTGTTGACGGGAGAGTTTCCTGTGGGCCCGTCAGCTGCCCTTTTCATGACAACCAGCTTATGATCAGTGTTGACAGTCAGAGTGACAGCCAAGTAGACAGGCAGTGTTGACAGTCAGAGTGACAGCCAAGTAGACAGGCAGTGGTGAGCGTGACCGGTAAACAAACCAACAATGGTCATTCGTTTCACCCAATATCGATCAGTGATATTTAATATCGATATAACTCACTCAAAGAAGTTCATGGATATATTTCAAGGCGATACGTGTAGACAGGCAGACTTTTCTCTTGGATTGGCGATAAAAACAGTCCCCAGAATTCACAGGATTAAGAGATACGAGTATTTTGTCCGTCACACGATCTTCCCGCGTCTTGCAGGTAGGGTCGCCATGTTGTTATGATGGTTAGCATGGTTAGCATTTTCTGATAGAAGGGGGGGGGGGGGGAGGGGGGGAACTAATTTTAATCTGCCTTCTTTCTCTGAAACATTTCTTGATATCTCCCTGTTGGGAGTGTCGCATAAAAGCAGACCATTTCGCATCTTTGTCAATCATTAATCTCTGTAACCATTTCATCTTGCTCGCCTCTAGTTTTGCTCGGATAACTTGTAGCTTCAGGCCACCTTCTAATCTTCTATGTGTTTACATAAGTATATTCTTGCAACCTTATTTCTGCCTCTCCCCCATAACAAATTTTCTATCACTTTTTGGATCTTGACGACCATTCTGTCATCTACAGAAATTATGCATGCAAGATACAGAAACAGAGGAACAATGAGAACATTGGCAATAATTATTCTGCCCCTTATGGTAATATCCGTTTTTTTCCCAAAGGGCAATGACTCCCTTGGCCTTCGCAAAGGCTGATTCAAAGTTAGTGTTATTCTGGGCATGTCTATTCGCCGGGTAGAAGAGAGAGACACCCAGCACCTTCATACGATCTACCCAGGCGATTTTCTGGGTTACCGGCTTAAGCAAAATCTTTCACCTACGTTAAAACCTATCAATTTATTGATATTAAGGGCAAGACCTGACACTTTCTGGAAATGGACACTGCTATAGTTTATGACAGGTTAATTAGACACCGGTGTTTTCTCTCTGATGTCGAGGAGTGGAAGAGGGAATGACCATTATTTCTTGTTAATCTGTTAACACCCTCATAAAAGAACAGCTGGGTCATGGTATGGCTCTGCCCCCTCGACCAAATTTTTATGGTCATTCCTCCTGTCTTAGCAGTAATATGATATCAGATCTCTCATCCCGTTCTGGTCTACCGGTAGAGGCAGTGGTGGGTGACATAAAATGGTCAATATATATGGTCTGTCCCCCCAACTCTTCTTCGACCTCCCCCCTTTACTCTCAAGGAATAGGGCACTAAACTATATGTGTAGCATATTACATAAAGAGGTTTCATCTCTTGCTACCAACGTCATATAGGGCAGCATGGCTAGCGTGTAAGGTGCTACTAGCAGGGCACTCACCTCTACCGGGAGCAGGGGCCTGCAGCCCGGCGGATGGTAGTGAGTCAGTGAGTAGCAGTAGTGCTCAGCTCAGTGCCTACCTTCCAACTTGTCTTGCTAGTTATATAATTTCGAATATACATCTTATTCATTTTGAAGCTATTTATACTCTGTTTAGCATATACTTTAATGTTTCCTCTTTGGTTTATTACTTCAAAAGGGACCAGTACACCTCAGAACCTTTTCCGTCCCAACTTGCATCCCTGTGACATGACACATCTGTCCCTTGGCCCAATGGACACTGCTATTCCCGGTGCTATTCCCCCATCCCCTCCACAGGCTCTGCCTGCCAATAGAGTTCTATACCACCCATCCAACCTCCCATAGTCCTACAGTGGTCATGGTGCCTGTGAAGGGGGGCCAATATTGCGATCTTTGAATGTTGAAGTTGGTCGAAAAAAGAAGTTGGAAGTTGGTTGAAAAAAGTTAAAAAAGTTGGTTGAAAAAAAAAGTTGAAAGCATGAAATTTACTGTGGCAAATGAAAAACACAATTTGTCTAGGCCTAGGTAAATGTGTACTCCCTAAATCAAGATCTCAAATCTCAAATCCTTAAATTTCCTTAACCCTCTGGGTCCTATGAGTCGCATATGCGACGCGGCCATTGCCGGCCCACTGCACTAAGGATCGCATATGCGACGCCCACGTGCTTGGCTTTACATACGGGTATTTCAAGCGCTATTTTTGCTCGACCAATCACAGAACTGCTTCCATCTGTTAGTCGGTTCCTATGCTTGCTATTAAGCTTTGTCATTGGTCGATATCTAGAACTCTTCTATACACGGAGAGAGAAAGCAAACCGCGCGGAAAAGTATTGTTTCTAAATTTCAAAATGGCGACACGCCAGTCCCGATGATCGGTAAATAAACTTGGATTTGTTCTATCTGACAGCAGTGATAGTGAATTTGAAGCATCATATATCCGGGAATAATAGTTGGAAGAAAGTTTGAGGACAGCAGATGAAAGATTGAGAGAGGCAGAACGGGAATTACAAGCATAAACACACTTAGGAATCTTTCGGATTTTACCATTAGCTCCAACATGGGTGGGTGGGGAAGAGGACCAGTCCCAATCATGAATTTTGTCATATCTTTTTTATTTCTAGGTATATTCGAATGAAATTTTCAGGGAATATGCACAACACTATTCTCTTTTAGTTGGATACAATGATTCTATGTTGTAGGCAAATGCAAAAAAAATTTGTGCATGGTGAAGTGGGGGGAGCAAAACTTTTTTTTCCCCTCACCAAGTTCGCCTCAATGATATGGTATTATAACTTTGTTTTTCCCCTATTATTTCAACGTAGATGGAATGGCACAACTCTCAGCTTTCTAAAAATGTATACTTTGCCTATAGTTCTTTATTTTGTGACATACCATGATCAATTCCGTCATGGCATGTCAGCCCTGGAGGAATTGACCCAAAAAGTGCTAGTCCTCCAGGGTAAAGTACTCGATTTGGGGCTAGGACCCAGAGGGTTAAAGATTCCCTCTCAAGTCTCATTGCAGCAAGCAGCAGGGTGAGAGGTCCATGCAACTTGAGTCACCCTAACCACCTGGTGCACACCAGCACCTCATTAAATATGCGTGACGTCACACGGCTCATTAAATATGCGTGACGTCACACAGCAACAAACGCACGTGTGAACATACATACCAGACCTCTATTTCAGAGATGACAAAATGAGGGTCAGATCCAGTTAGATACAGTTATATCAAGTTTAACAGTCTAACTGATCTGTCCATCATAATAACAATTTAATTAGAAAATGGAAAATTAGAGAAAATTTGCGATATTCACTACTTCCCAAGTGTATCTGGTTTACCTCTATCATTCTGATTTGTTATTCATTAAATGACATCATCAAATACACACTATCCAGAGTGCGAAATTAACTTTTTTCTCCACCCACCAACTTGGCGGGTAAATGCAGATATTTACCCGCCCACACATGAATTTACCCGCCCACAAATTAAAATTTAATGACAGAAGTCAGAGGTGCTTTCAATCATACAAGTAAATAATAAAATACCATTCTTTCTTTGTACCAAAATAATATAGTAACAGATTTCGATTGAAAATTCATTGAATCTCTACAATCATTGGTATACATATAGCAGGGAATATCAGCATAATGCAGGTGAAGTTTGGGAAGGCTGGGCAAACATTCCGATTCCTACACCTATGCTTCTGATACTAATATTTTTCCTATCATTTTCCCGTGATTTATCAATTCATGATTTAGTGTAAGAATGAGGTAAATTACCCACAAATTCGGCCAGCAAAATTAAATGAAAAGTCAAAGCTAGAGAATGGATGTTGGTCACAAAAGAGGGCCTGGTTCTTACCAGAAGTTTGACTTGATTTTGTAAAAATAAAAATATCTATTTTATTACTATAAAATCACTGAGTTTGAATAGGAGGGTCTCTTTATATTCATAATATTACCTAATATTTATCAAAACATACATGCATATATATCTTCCCCAGACAAAAAACTAAATGAAATTTGATACTAATAGTTACTCTTGGAGTATTTCATTGTTTTGGAGCCAGTTGTAAATTCATGATAATGAACATCTTTGCATGTGTAGAAACCATTTTTTCTAGGAGAAGTAATATATTTTCTTAATACGCCTGTGTATTCTATCCAAATTCCATACCTATTACTTATTTTAAAGCCCTTTTATCACAATAGCGGTGAAGATTTTGGCATAAGAACTTTAAAAGTGGGGTTCCCACAAAAGACCAACTGACGTCCTACTGGGAGAATTACTCATATATGTAGTTTTACAGAAACGCTTCCATTTGGCATGTTATTTTTGCCTCGTCATGTTCATCTTCACTATAATCTGAAGCTCATTTTCATTCACCGGCCAAGGAGGGCGGGTAACTTGACGGTTTTACCTGCCCGCACAAATTTTTACCCGCATTTGGCAGTGGGCGGGTGCTAATTTCACACACTGCTATCTTTGCCATGGGGAAATTACCTTGACCAACACAAAAATTGTCAAAATTGGATATTTTAATCCTTAGTATACTTGACTTTATTTATTCCAACGTTTTGGGCTATAGGGTGCCCTACATCAGGGAAAAGTATTTTAATCCTTACTTTGAATCCCAATCGAACTAAAAAAAAAGGATGGATTTCAACGATCATTCTTTTAACTAATAGAGGTAAACGTGCCCTACAAGTTTTCCTAGACCATGAAGTTGTAAAATAAATAATTTTGTCATTTGGGGGCTAAAATACATGATTAGACACAAATTTATGGTAAATAATTGAAAAAATTGTTACACTGGCTTGTGCCGCATGGTAACCATGACAACAAAATTTCATTAATATTTTAACAACAAAGTTCCTTATGTCCCAGGTTATAAAATATATATAGGTTGCCTATATTATGGATAACACCTTTCCTTAAAAAGTGATATTGATATGATATATGACCATTTCTAGCCAGCAGCCAGCTCTAGGGTCACCACCCAGACGGCCAGAGCTGGTGGCAAAGGGCCCTGTCAGGCAGGGAGATCACCTAATCGTTGTGTGCTTACAAAGTAAATGCAGGGCACATGAATAAACTTGTTCACCTTTTAAATCTTGTCGGCACACTCCTTCCCGAGTAATATGGGTATTCTCCAAAGGGTATAAATATTGTTTTGAGTTGCTAAATTGTTTTAGGCGATGCAGGCGCGCACGTAATAGGTACCATGTTTGAGTTCAAGTCATGTGACAGGAAGTGGGAAGAAGGGAGCATTTAGTGAGCTTCCCTGAACTCTCTTCACAGACATTCAAGATGGCAACTAAATTTGAGCAGGAACAAAGAGAGCTTGTACTTTAATGACTATTCCCCTTCAAACCGGAAGGACAAACGATGAGCTCCAATGAATCAAAATGGTGGCTATTCAACTTGGCTCCTCGCTCAAAATACATTATTACTCATGACGTTAGGTATTTATGGATTACATGCAAGTATCATAGGGGCTACATCAGCGATTAAGTGGATTCAAGTTTTAGAGTGTGTTTATTTGTGTAGGTCAAGAATCGGACATTCATTACCAGCGATCCCCTTTAGCATAGGAATAGATATGAAAGCTGTCCACCTCAGGGCGGTCCCAGAGGGGATATTCTACCTAGACCATTTCATGATAAATGACCAAACCTGCCAGTCCGGAAAGGTAATAAAACCCCTAAGTTTACACTCCTGTTTCTATATGAAAACGATGAGAAATTGTTTCGCTCTCAACATATGTGATACTTACAAGGTCAAACTTGGACTTGGTGTCAATGAAAGCGATTTTTATTTGATGAAGGTTTTCTATATTTTTCGGGGGATTAAATGTCAAAAGTTTACTATGAGACTCTATGGGACGTGCACCTAATACCGCTCAAAATGCAATATTATAGGCAATACAATCCTAGTATTGCTCTTAGGTTTAAACAACCACAACCGTCAACGACCTTAGCTCTCTTCACAGTAACCGCAAGTCAAAATGAAGTTATAATAACATTGAGTCAATCGACTTCATCACAGCCACAGGTCATGCATAATCGTTCACCTAATAGTTCGCAGTGTCAGTGAAGGCCTAGTCTAGGCGGTAGACGAAGGACAAGGTCACTACACTCAACAATCTTTTTTGGTCTCTGAGAGAGGTCATTTTAATGTTACAGCGAGGCATGATAGATTTCTTTATGCTGACTCTCATAATATGCAAAACTAAAGCAATAAATGTACATAATTTACCTGGTGCACAGCCCTTGTCTTAGCAAGTTGCAGGATTGTCTTACTAACGCCGACATCTTGGACAATGATCGCCTGTCGCCACCTCGTGGTTAAGGGTAGAATCAGTACCTGAGCGGGAGTAGCCGGTTGTAACTTTCACCAGTTTTGTTCATTTCCGGTCTTCCTCAACCTGCGAAGAAAAAGCTCCCGATTTTTGGTAAACTCGAAACTAAAAAGTAAAAATCTGCTTTGATCTACCAGGTTAGCTTCATGAGGATTAGAGAAAGAACTAACATAGCTTATAGTTTATTTGTGTTGTTTGCATAAGGTCAGGGGTGACTGATTGTAAGGGGAGAGGGACCGGCCTCAGAGCGCAGTGCCAGTGGTGACGGGGATTGTACGATGGAGGCGCCCCGAGATCGAGGCGCCCCGAGTTCGAGGCGCCCTGCCCGAGACCCAAGCGCCCCGGCTAAGATCGAGGCGCCCACCGCATACATCGAAGCGCCTTGCCGCCCGTAGACCGAGGCGCCCGGGCTTAGATCGAAGCGCCCCAGCTATAAGGGTAGGGACGGCCGTTTTTTTACGTGTCGTTATAAAATCGCCAAATATTTGAACAAATCCTTATAATAACCCTAACCCTAACCTTAAATTAACCTCTCCACGAACATCGAAGGTCCACCCCCTTCATTAACAGATAGCCAGTCACCGCGCTTGAAACCATAAACAGATGTGCCCCACATGGGGTGTTTAGCGCGCACTGCATGTTGATATTCTGGAACCTCAGACATCAACGTAAACACAGCCTATGCTTTAACATAGAAATGTACCATCTTTTGCCCCAAATATAGGTTTTTTCATTGGATTTAAAGTGTTTAGGATTATTCTCGCGGGTGGTATGGACCCACCAATGACCCTTACCCTCACCAGGGTGGTTGATTTTAACAAACATAAAGAAAATCACCAAAATAACAGATCAAACTTGTGGAAAAAGATAGATCCCTTCTAAAAAAAATCTCCTTATACAGGAGACAAATGTAGATAACTAAGATATAACATATATCTTACATTAGAAATAATCTCTCTCCATCTCCCTCAATCCCTCTTTTTTTAAATTCAACTATTGATCATTTAAATATTCCACTAAATATATTTATATTTGCTGTTAAATATGGTATTATTCATCATGAAGTATTATCTTATTTCAATTAAGGCCAGACATACAAACAATTAACATTGTTACATTAAGTTATACAGTTGTTCTTTATGTGTTGCCTTGATATAAATCTTCTAGTATTCAGTATAGAAGTAGCCTAACGTTTTATCTGAACATATTTGAAATTAATCATAGCATTTTATGCAAAATAATAATGCTTGAATACTGACTCACTCAATCCGCACAATGGATGTTAATTTCAATTTCCAATAAGCCATTGTCATGCCAGTACTGATCTTAGCTATAAACTAATCTCATATCTTTCTCCAAGATAAAACTTTTAACGCGTGTAGTCCCGTGAGACAGTGGGCGGAGCATAGCCCCGCTCGTGGAGAGGTTAATTGGTTGTCCTAAGTCAGTAAAGGCAGTAGTGGACTCATTGTTTATATTTGTGTATCATTAGATAAATCGGAGCCATGCTTCTTGATGCTTGGCTTGCCGTGGGCGCCTCGATCTTGGGCCGGGGCGCTTCGATCTAACACCGGCAGGGCGCCTCGATGTAAGCGGTGGGCGCCTCGATCTTAGACCGGGGCGCTTGGGTCCTGGCGCTTGACGCTTCGATCTGGGCGCCTCGATCTCGGGGCGCCTCCGTCGCAACCCCGTGACGGGAACTAGAGTTTTATTTCTGCTACAAGCGCCTTCGGCACTTGGAATATAGCAGGTTAGATCTGCAATTCTCTCTTTTCCCCCTCTCCTCTTCACTCTCCCCTCCACCCTCTTTCGGTATACTCTGAGAAAGAAATGGAACGATACCTTCATTATTCTGAATGTTAGACTTAGACAAATTTAACACTGGAAACCAATTTATTTTAAAACAGAAATAATGAGGATTTAAGATTAACATTTTAAGAATTTTAGAATTAAGAATTTAAGGAGATAAAAAATAAAGGAGAGAAATGGATAAGGAAGGGAGTAGAGAGAGCACAATTGAGGAGAGGGGAGAGCAGAAGAGAGGGAGAGGAGAGATGAGAAAGACAGATAAAAGAGGGTTTCATTGAAAAGTACTTGCATCCCCACCACACACACACACACACACCATTACATCTATCAATTTTCCTTTTCCTCCCCCTCCCCTTAGTCGGGGAGGGGGAGGAAAAGGAAAGAGAGAGAGGGAGAGGGAGGGATTATTAGTTTAGCAAATAAGAAAGGAGAGAGAGAAGGTCACAGAAGGAGAGGGGAAGGGGGAGGAAAGAGAATGGGAGAGGAGAGATAAGATAAGATACTACTTTATTTATCCAGAAATTTTACCCGCGAGTATTTTGGGGTGGTGTTACTTACTGATTTTGTGTCTGTTTTTGGGCATTGGGGTTTGTTATTTTGACGGAAATAGAACCCATCCACCCACCCACCCTGTCTCTACCCCTCCTACCTACAATATCCATTTGATTTAGTGTTAATAAAGCCTAGTCACCACATGGTGGTGACTAAGCTTCACAAGCCATCCTCCACAAGCCACCCTATAAATAGGCCTACTGTGAGTGAACATGCCTCAGTGAGCGTGGGTGTTATGTAATGGTGGCAGTGACCAGTATTGAAGCTATGTAAACACAGTGCATGTGTACTAGAGGGGAGGAGGTCCGAAAGGGCTAGCTGGGACTCAGAACAAATTGGGTGCCACTTTTTATATTTAAAATTGCTACTTTCCTGTACCATATTATATATAAGTCGTCCCCTGAAAAGGCCTAATGAGGAACAAAACTTGCCATTCAGATGATGTAATGGTACCCATTTAGATGGGAAAACATAAAAAACAGGTCCATGGCTGGGAGTTCTGTATAACTGAGAAGACCAGGGGTATTTGAGCAACGTAAGGAAGTTTAAAGGTGGTCTAAATCCGCCCTGTAGGGGGCGGGTCGGTTGCGCAAAGTCCAGAAGTATCAAAACCGCTAGGAGGCCCTTCGGGATGATTTATTTTTGTGGCATACTTAGTGTAGGCCTAGGCCTACTACCGTATGCGTATTGCTTTTGTTTGGTTGTTTTGATTCGGAAATAGAACCCATCCATCCACCCTAGCTCTCTCTATCCCTCCTACCTACAATATCCATTTGATTTAGTGTTAAATACCGTAGACGTACTGTGTACGTCTACGCTACCCACCCTATAAATATATCAACACTACAGCTATCCATTTCGAATATATCCCATTTGCCGGTTACGTTTATTAGCGTAAACGTGACTTCCGGGAACCGGTGCAGTAAGCACAGTGGTTCTCTTAGGGCGCAAACGTGGTGGCGCAAACGTGCCAACGCATCCCCATAGGATTAGTATAGAAATATCGAAAATCTATTTTACAGCCTAGATTGATTAGTTCTTCGGACAGAACTTGCAGAGGAAGTCATATCGTTGCGATTTCTGTGTAAGGTTGTCAGCTATCGGTATGTGTAATAGGAAAACGACACGGCCAGGTTGAGTTGTGGAAGGTATTGAGCCATGGCTGTGAAGGCCCGGGGCGACAGAAGGGTTCGAAATATGCCTGCTTGTGCACCGCCTTCTTAAGGCGGTTATTGGTCGCCTCTCGTCGAGATTCACATAGTACAATAATAGACAATGCAAATATAACAAACGAAAGAACAACAAACAGGTAGGCAGACATCTAGATTAATAATCCAGCTCTCCCAGCCGCTACCCTAACTCAGTACAGAGTATATAAATTTAGAGGATAATACAGCACGGTATAAAACAATAAAATTATAATAAATACTGTTCTTGACAGTAACAATAAGCTAGGCTAATTAAACCAGGTTCAAATAATTTCTCATCTTGACTTGCCTTAGCAATACAATTTGAGGGATCAGTTTCACATAATCAACTAGTTAGCTTTGCATTTATAAGTTGCTATTACTCATTCTCATTATTTGTAATGTTTCGATCCAGAGGGTATGATGGCACCAGGTGGGCGCTGGGGGCGCAAACTCATTTTGTGGCATTTTACGTCCATAAATATGGATTCTTTTGTAAGATTAACACTGTCAACACCCTACCTGCTTCCCTCTCCCCATATGGCGTCTCCTGACGCGTCCAAAATAATAGGCCTATCGTTTTTGAGCTTTAATCCAGCTCAAAAGGGTGAGAAACCATTCCTCTCACTTCCTGTTAGTTTACCACATAGGCACAAGGTGTAAGGACCACAATATTGGAGGCAGCGATGTCTGATTTCGACGTCCTCATGCAGATAAAGCCTGAACGTGAGAGGTCTGTTATGCACTTATTATACCAGTAAGAGCTAAAAAATCTTGGTCCAATCTCTCCCTAAGGCTCTAACTTAGGCACTCATGTAACTTTTGGGTCTTGGACAATGAGAAATAGGGGGGGTTTCCCAATCATGGAGGAAGTTGTCCAGTATAATTTGTATCTCAGAAGGAGGAATGGCGATTGTTCTGGTTTTATGCGGTGCATAATAAATAATTATGCCATTTTCGCCAGCTCGTCTAGGTACCTTTTTGAATTCCAATCTTGTTTCAAGTTGGTGTGCTCGGGTAGGGAGTGAATTCCAGGCCGATTAGGCCCTGTAAATAAAGCTATTTTTATAAAAAGTGGTTTTCGGTTAGTTGATTAAAAGATTTCTTCTGTTTCTGGCATGGCTTCTAGTGGCCAGGCGTTTTTTGTCAAGATTGTTATTCGTTTGTGTTAGGTAGAAGGCAGCTTCTAGCATATGTTTTTTAGCCCTTGAACTATTGCTTTGTATTCCTAGTTTGGCATATCGATCAACATTTGTTCTCTTTTCTAGTTTTAGTATGTATCGTATTGCTGAGTTCAGAAGTGTATGCAGTCTTCTTATCAACTTCTGACATGCAGATGAATAGAAGATATCACCATAGTCAATTAATGGGATGATAAGCATTCTTACAATATCTGTTTTGATTTTTTGGTTAAGACATAACTTGATTTTCGTAATAGGTTGACTTTCCATTTCACCTTATTTATAACTGTTTGAAGGTGAGCTTGGAAGTTTAGTTTCTCATCTATGATCAGACCGAGGTACTTATATTGTTTGACTTGAGCTAGATTCTCATTTCCTAATATAAGATCGTTTTGTCTTGCTCCTTTGCTATTTTTTTGCGACCTATGTTAAATTGTACGTACTGCATTTTCGAAAAACATTCATCGAGATCTTGTTAACTTTGCACCATGTATCAATTCGGTCTAAATTATCCTGAAGTTGTTGGTACATTTCTTTTTCATTCTTGTTACTATTAATAAGAATCGTATCATCGGCATAATGTTGTATTGTAGAGTTTTCAATCATTTTGTTTAGATCATTGATATATATGGACAATAGGATTGGCCCTAAAATGGTTCCTTGGGGTATGCCGAAGGTTACTGACTCCTGTTTAGAAGTAAGACCATTTATTCGTACAGACTGTTTCCTGTTTGATAAGTAGTTTTTAAACCAAGTGTTTGTGATTCCAGTTATATTATTAGGAGGGTAGCCTCTGAGTGCTTTTCTGTTTTAAGTTGTATTTCGATTGAATGGGCGCAGCCTCCTTTTAGTATCACTATAGGAAAGGTATACTTATACATGAGCCAGACTGTCGCACCCCTGGCTAAGTCTGATTTGGAGGGGTGGCCTGTCAGTGGCCACATGGGTCTGTTTTGACTGTGTTGGCTGGTGTTGCTAAGTGGAGGAGTGTATTGGCTTGGCGTGTTTGCTGTGAGTGACAGGGAGGGAGGAGGGAGGGAGGAGGGAGGACAGGGAGGGAGGTGTACAGACTGGCTGTGATTGACAGGGGGTTGGGTACTAGGCAGGGGGTGGAAATTAGTATGGGCTGATATCCTTGTCTGCCTGAAGTACTCAGCTGAAAACAAAAATAGCAGTAGGCTGTTTGAAAGCTTGTGCGTAAACTGTATGTATATCCTTGGTGTACAAATGCTGTCCGTGTTTCAAATGCTGTCCGTGTTTTGAGTTAAATAACTATATGTATATCCTTGGTATACAAATGCTGTCCGTGTTTCAAATGCTGTCCGTGTTTTGAGTTAAATAAAAGTTTTAATTACATGCACTTCTTGGTATATAAACGATGAACCGATACACCCAACGATACCCACTTTTAATAAAAATTCGAAGACTTTCTGCCGAAAGCAATATTTTACTTTCAGGCCAAGATCGGTACAGCTATAATCGAGATAAAAGTTATAAATTACATGCAATTATACGTTACATGCACTAGATATCTCCTAATAACATCCTAAACCTGTAAATCGATTTCAAGCAAAACGATTCAATCTATACTAGGGTCCTTGATAAGCTAGATCTAAAGCAAAAGAAAATAGCAGTTAGGCAAATCAGCTGGGCTACCCTCCTAGTATCGAAAGATACTATAGCAATTGGGCAGTAGTAGGTTGTCTTGTAATTTTCTAATTTTGTTAATAAACGATCATGGTGGACAGTATCGAACGCTTTCTTTAAGTCTAAGAAAACTGCCGAAGTGAATTTTGTTTCATTGAGACTGTTATAAATATTTTGATACCAGATGCAAAGTTATCAGTCAGTGCTAAAGCTACTGAGTGGTGCACAGCACTGACCACTAACACAGGTTGCAGGGAGACATGAGCAGTGAGGCATGAAGTGACGTAATGGGTGACCACGGGTCTGCTACATAGGTTGTCGTAATATGTGGCGAGTTTGGCGGCTCACTTTGTGGTAGATGACGCTTTGCGGTAGATGATCGTCTGGCACCTGGTCGAGAACAGCCCGATTTCTATTAATAGGGAATTAACTTAAATCTATTTGTTCAGCCCGGTCATTTTGGCACGCCTGCCATATATGGGTCATGCCTTGCCATATATGGAGAGCCGGTAGTGACATCAGGTGCTCTTCGGGTCACTACGACCCCTATCATTTTAAAATCAATTTATTATAAGATACCATTTTATTGGAACTCTTTAGATGTAAATCTGCACACAGCTGATACTGCTATCAGATTTACAAATCTAGCTAAACGAACAGCCATTTGAAATGACCAAAATTATCTGTATTGAATTCCTGTCAGCTGGTTTAGTATAGGCCCTCCTCTTCAGTTTTTCCAGTTTGCAGTGTTTTCTCCTCCTCATCATATGAGTATGACATAATTCATCTGAATATATGTATCTCATATAATATACTTGTAATCTCAGTACTGCTTCGATATTGACTTTATAGGCACTTAGTATTAGAAGCTCTGCCTCGATGCAAGCTTCTTGTCGCATGCTATATGTATATTTATTTTATATTTACATCTTTACTCATCAGTGTATTTATAATATCCTTTAAATTTGTAAATAATTATTGCGTGGAGCAATTGTACTCTAAAATTGTATTCAATTATAATGAATGTTTATTGAATATATTTATATATTTTTTTATGTCTTAAACTTGCGCGTGGTGCTACTTGCACAAATCTGAATAAATGTAAACCAAATTCTGCAAAGGCCTCCCTACTGTCGTCGACCTTAGGGAACATTGTCACCTTTGCTTATACAATAAAATAATATTACTACGGTAGGGCTTTAGATCCTCCCTATGTTGGGAGTTTAGTTCCCGCCGATAGTGTCGCTTTTGTAAATATAGGCTAATAAAAGTTACAACAACAACAAAATCATTGGTCGGTAGCCATTTCATACCGATCGCAATCCAGTACCGTGACACTGGCGCTGCCTCCCTCCTCCTCCCATGATTGCCTCCTGTCCTCCCCCTAAGCCCTTCAGCTATGGAAATGTGTTGGAGGGGCTCGCCGGGGGCTCACGGGACGTTTGGGCCCTGCAACGTTAGGGCCCCGGCCTGGACGTTTTATAATACTAGTCAGTAGTGATTGTATATGTCTATACTAGCCTATGTATAGACCTATAGCCCCTGGACTGATAAGCCCTTGTCGCGAATGGACAACTCTGGATCCGGGTTCGGATTGGACTTATCATCTTATGTCTTATAAGGTATAGCCCGAGTAATTCTGCCTGTTTACGCTCTATTTTGCTGAAGCAAAATAGAGCGTAAACAGGTATTAATTTATGCTCTGCTCATTTGTCAACATTTATATACTTCCATTGGGAACATTAAAAATCGGTGATTAAATCGTTTTTCTATTACAACTCTACTCGGCCAGAAGTGCCGGAGTAAACACCACTGTTTGTGCAGTTCTGTTCCCAGACCCTCTGTGATGGTCTGGGAGCCAGGTCTAATGCCCCTGGTCCTGGACTAGCTGGCGAAATGGCATAATTCATTATGCACTGCATAACACAAAAGCTAGAGAACATGCCTCCCGTCCATCGGGGCTACAAACTATTAGAGAACATTGGACAGGATGCGAAAAAAACCCTATATTTCCCATTACCCAAGACCCAGAACTTATCTGAGTGGCTAAGTTAGACCCTTAGGACGAGATTTCACCCAGAAATTTTACCTCTTACTGGTATAATTACTGCATAACAGACCTCTTGCGTTCACGCTTTATCTGCATGAGGACGTCGAAATCAGACATCGGTGGCTTCACTATCGTGGCATGGTTTCTGACCCTCCCACCAGGTAGCGCCACCGTATAATGTGTAAAACATCGCCGCGTCGGCGATCATTTTGCACACTAAAAACTAACACTAAAATTAAACAATTTTGGAGGAGGGTGGGCGGGATGGTGGACAATGTACAAAAACAATCTATATTTTCAAAATTAAATAGCCCAAGACTTCCCCTCAAACTGTGACGATAGGCCTCTACTGGTGCCATCATACT
The DNA here is from genome assembly GCA_942159475.1 of Sthenelais limicola. Taxonomy (NCBI): domain Eukaryota; kingdom Metazoa; phylum Annelida; class Polychaeta; order Phyllodocida; family Sigalionidae; genus Sthenelais; species Sthenelais limicola. The sequence continues at coordinate 103,885,909 of OW804096.1, read as the reverse complement.
CTCTAGATGGCCCATCTCGGAAGAACAAGTTTTGGTGTTTGTAGGAAGTATTTTTTGGTGGGGTTTTATTCATATGGTAATTATGTCCTCAATACTTATGAATTCACAATGTATGAAAGCTTTAAACGCTTGTAATTGGGTAGGCCTATTTTACTTCTGACTGTGGTGCCCCGGCTGTTACAGAGGTGTTAGACTTATAGGCCCACGCTTAAAAATTGAATTAAAACCCACTAGAATCGCCAACATTGGCTAAATTCTCCCCCTCCACCTCCCATGATCAGAGTTTAACCATTATACAGTGGCTTTTAATAGTATTTCAACAAACAACTAAGATAATTATTCAGAATTTTGCATAGATTTTAACACTTTCACAACGCGCAAGGCCTATACATCCAGGGGCCTATAAGTCCAACACAAACGTGACTTGGGGCCTATAAGTCCAGAGTTGTCCCTTCGCGACCAGGGACCTATGGGTCTGGAGCCCTATGTACACCGATAATAAATCACCAGACCTATGGGCCCCGGGACTTATAGGCCCCAGGTCGTGCAGGCCCAGCTCTGGACTTATAGGCCCCAAAGGCCCGTTCGCGTTGGACTTATAGGCCCCGGGTTGTATAGGCCAAGACAAATACCAAACCATACCAAAAATAACCCTAAATTGGTTGTCCTAGGTCAGTAAAGGAAGTAGTGGAGTGTCCTTGTAAAAACTGACTAATAAAAGTAATTACTTGACTACAAAAAATTGGTCACCAAGTTTTGAAGCCGGGGCCTGTAAGTCCAACACCTCTGTAACGGTCGGGGCCTATAAATCCAGAGCTGGGCCTATAAGTCCAATCGCCGGGGCCTATACGTCCAACGCGCGGGGCCTATAAGTCCCGAGGCCTATAGGTCTGCACCCCGGATTGAATGTATGATAAGGCTGCTTTTTTTTTTAAAGTACAAAATGAATATAGGCCCTATATATATATATAATTTTCCCTTTATTTATATTTTTTCTCATGTTTTTTTTCTTAATAGCAACAAATTGGGTCAGGGAAACCATGCTGATTTGGTTGTGTACAAGTTAGTAGGCCTATGTGTACACTGTACCTATACATCCAACGGCAACGGTAATATAAGCCAATAAGGTCATTCGCAAAATATTATTGTAAATCATTATCTCAGATACAGATAGATTATCACTATCAAGAGGTTCAATGATGTAATTGATGGGCCGGTATGATATGACGAAATCATAGTTGCGTAGCATGGGAAATAATATTTAAGAAACACTAGGCCTGTTTTCCTTAAACTTCATGATTGAGATTATATTGACGCGAAGTTCCGATTTCAAAAAATTAAAAATCCTTCAAATCCTTCAAACCGTGGCCAATTTGAAAAGATAAATGAGAATTCCAGATCAAGTTATACATTTAAATAATTTATTCGACATGACTGTACCACATATGACACTTTGTAAAGTAACCTTCATGTATCAACATCAACAATTAGACATAACACATCTTCCATGCAAGTTTCATCGGATACACATTTAACATGCAATGTAGGATTACTGTCGTAAAAAATGATGCATCCCAAAATAGGATGGAGTTTAGCCCTTACGAGTTGATCCAATACTGAGAAAATGTAAGGAAGACAACATGTCTTCTTACTTTTCTTTCATATATCAGGTATAGACATTCGTCAATATTATGAACTTAATAATGAATTAATAAGAAAAAACACAATTTTATTTTGATAATTCGATAATAATGGTATCAAACATTATGGGGACATTACGACATACAATAAAATATATTAAAAAAATATAGGACAATCATCTTTTCTCATATAATGATAGGCCTATGTATTCGGAAGAAAGTCACTTTCGTTCGTGTACGCAGGAAAGAATAATGTATTACCTGTATGCTTTTAGACTCATCGGTATATCTACATTGAGATTTTTCATTTAGCCTGGACGGAATATTAAATGCTCACCACCATATGATTACGCGACAACCAATGGCCATATCACACAGATAAATCGCCGTGAACTGAGGCATACGGGGCATGATACAAGTTGTGAATTTTTCACATAATAGAATAACATTGTTATACCTTATTGTGTCATAAGTATACATCCCTAGAATTTAACAATTTCCAAGATTGGTCCCAATGAGAGAACATGAGACTTGCTGTCGAAAGTCTTAACTTACTCTAGGTTCGTCAAAATATAAATCCAGAAGTTACATGAGGGTGAACAGATATTCAGTACTGTTGCCATTGTTACTTCTTTTTGATGAAGAGGGAACAACAAAAACAATATAATAGACATGTTATTTTTCAACAAATTATTAGATTTACATACAAAAACATTCTCCAGCAACATAGGCTTTCGTCCCTTTATAATACATACATATAAGGTGTTTTCAGCTCAAGACATAATCGAGAATTTCCAATCTAAATCAATGTTTCAGCTGATGATTGCACGAGGGGCACTTGGTGCTCTGAGCATTTTTTCTTGTATTGACAATTATCAAGAACAGTGACGAAAATATAGCTTACACAAATATTCACATCTACTAATTATGTGCGCTTCAACGAACAAAGCCATCCATGGAAAATACATGAAGAAAATCTATAATATCCGAATAAAGAGACTGATCACTTTAACAAGGCATTAAATTCCTCCCCACCCCCGATATATCTGGTACCATCAATGGGGTATATATATATTGTATGTACTTCCCTGGTATCGTACTATACGAAATGATATTAGAAATCTGTTGTGCAAGTTAATCAATACTTAGATGCGGTTCTCTGTGTTGGTGGGTTTTGGGGTCCCTTGACCTGCCTCCTCAGGTGCCAATAGATACACCGTTAATTTTGCGAAGCCATCGCGTACGTTCTTGATATCTTTGATACTACAAAGATGCAGGGCCCATGGTCTACCCTCGCATATCTGGGAGAGTTCAAGGTCCTCGCGGATCTGTTCAGAGAAGAGAGTTCAATGACATTTCAGGCAATTGATTGATCTTACAAGAACAGAACTACTGCAAGCTGTTTCTCAACGACCTTACACGTGAGAACAATAAGAGTGTAGTAAAATATATGAGAGCTAATGGCCTCATCTATATTTCTACTATACATATAATGTACTTGTTGTTGTATATATGTTTTACAAGGCTGTTTTGTTCAGCCCCAGCTCTTGGTAAAACAACAAATCGAAAATTGTATAAACATTAAGTACCTGATGTTCAGTACGAGCATCAGGTTTGTCTTGACAGTTTGCGAGGATGAAACATGGTAGATTTCTTAGCAAGGGGTTCTTTAGCGCTTCAGCGAGAGCGTCCTTTGCGTCTTCCATTTCATCTTGAGGACTAGCACTGTCGATGACAAATATAACTGCCCGGGCCCCTTTGTAGTAATGTTTCCAAAATGGACGGACTTTCTCACCACCTAGGGTAATATGAACGATAAACAATGATATTCTGTTCAATGGGGCTGAAGATTCCTACAATAAATTTTAAACGTGTACAGTAGCAAGGGCAATGTCCAATAGAAATAAACCTGTGGCCTAGCAGTTGACAAAAACCACACGGTAATCAAAGGTTGGAAATCGAAAAAATCAAATAAAGCATCATATTAAATTGCCATCTGGTGTGGAACATTATACAGTAGAGCCCCGCTTAGGCGACTGCATGACCACCTTAGAAATTTATGGTCGCAAATCCGGATCGATGGATGACATTCTTTTATATATATATAATATAATCTCCTTTGGACTGATCCAAACATCTTGGTCGCATTACCGACATATGGTCGTTATGCGGGACTCTACTGTAGTATACGGTATGGCACTCTACTTTCAAATCCTTACCTCCGATTTCCTTTATGTTCAAAATACACTTAGGAAATTGAGCAGCTTTTATCAAGAATCCTGTTGTAGGTTCTATATTTTCTGTCAATGTTTCATTACACAGGCCAGAGAGTAAACTTGTTTTTCCTGATTCTGTTAGACCAATGCAAATTACTGAGAATTCTGGTCTAGGAGGTGGGGGTCCTTTGCAACACATTCGACAAAATAACTGAAATGTAAATCAAAGCAACATTATAAAATGGGCCACAGTAAGGTATATAATAGGCCTATATAAAATAGTTCAGAGGCCATTATAAGTATTGTATATAGAAAGAGATATCATATATAGCCTACATGTAGTCATGTGTAGGCCTACACGTTACGTGGCAGGTAAATTAAAGAAATAAAGTACGGTACCGTATGAATATGATACATTTTTTATATATGACATCCTACATATGTATCAATAGGCCTAGCTATCATCATTGTCACACAAGCTAGCTAGCTCATCTGATTTTAGGCGTTTTACCCCTGCCTGGTAAACATACGGTACATAGAAGAATGATGAGGAATATTTCATTTCCAATAAATTCTTAATACACTCTAGGAATTTGGTAGTCAAGAACCATTATAATCAGCTGGGTTCTGCAACTTAATTAGGTTTAGAATTCAGTGATGCAATAAATTAACATGTAATTAATTATAGTTTTTAATTCTTCTTCGTCTTTGTGGCATAGAGGAGAAAACATATTCTATTTTATTTCAGTCCTCTCCCTAGCTGGCAGAGAAGGTAATTATTTTTTACAGCCTACAGGTCAGGTGTCTCACGCTTCGTCTACCTATTATATAATTAATATAAAGCCTTTTTTATATTATAGGTAAAATGAATTATTGTAATTATCTACAACAGGAACACCATATGCAAGGTCTAGCCTTCCCGACGACCCTCCCACTTGTGTATAGGACACCACAGTCAGAGCCGTAGCATGGTTAATGCAAGGTCTAGCCTTTAATAGACTTATAGGTAGACGCAATAGGCATTTATAATTCTATCTCTAGTCGACTTGAAGGAATGGCTGGGTTACACTAGTAATTGCATTCAGACAAAAGAAATAAAACTAAAGAAGTTATAAAAATAACATTGACTGAGACCACAGAAATAAATGTCTTTCTTTAAGTTTCCAGCTTTGTTCTTTATTGGGTGGGACAACCCAACATGTAGTATGACTTTCACAGTTTCTGTCCAACTATGGTAATTCCTTTGGAAAGTTATAAAGTTTGTCAACTGTGCATCTAAATTGTTCATACAGATACAAGGCTTGCAAAGAGTTGTATGTTGCAATCGGTTTTAACTAACATGGGTAGCAATTTGCCAAATTTCCACAAAGGATACATCAAAAGTGACATACTTAAGATTAAAACGGCTGGCTGCATGAAAATCTTGAAACTAAAGAGCTTGCACAACATCAACCCCCAAACATTTATTTCTTTAATGAATCATTATATTTACTTGATAACTAACCAGTACAGATTTTGGAAGAATTGAACAGTTAATTCTATGTGCATTACTTCTATTAAAAAGATTAATATTAACTTACGCAACCATAATTAGTGTGAAATGATTCAGTAAGGAACTGCAAACATCAATAGTCATGTAACAAATGTGATGTACGTTACCTTGTCAAAAGTTATGTCACATTTAAAATATGTGTATAATATCTCTGTTATGGATTGTAATCTTGTTTTTTTAAGTAAAAATATTCATTATCATATACATTATGCCCACAGATACTTTGTCATGGTTTAAATTAGGTTTCTTTTGAGCTAAAAAAACTTTACAGTTGGGAACAAGGGGTATCTGATTGTCAATAGGCCTTAGTTTTGTTTTTTACTGCCACATAAGAACATCCAGTTGTTTATTTTATATGTTCTCTGATATTCTTGTAGAGGTTCAGTGTAATTTGGTAATTATTCAATATTTTCCATAAATAAAGGCATGTCAAGATCGTTCCGTCACATACGTTACCAATCAGACATAGTCACCAAAATGTTGATTTGGGGATATCGTAATGGTTGGAATTTGTTGGCACTTTGCAGTTACAAACTAGAGACCCTATGGCATATTAATACTTCTTATTTGAAGACCTGAAAGGATTTTGAAAATTTTGCTCCATGTAACACTTTTGGCCTCCTTTAGTGTGACTTTACCCATATACTTTAATGTTTCATCTTTGGTTTATTACTTCAAAGGGGACCAGTACACCTCAGAACCTTTTCCGTCCCAACTTGCATCCCTGTGACATGACACGTCTGTCCCTTGGTCCAATGGACACTGCTATTCCCCCATCCCCTCCACAGGCTCTGCCCGCCAATAGAGCTCTATACCACCGCACCACAGGCTGAGTTTTAGAGATTAGTGTTCCCAACTTACAGTAATAGTAGCTCAAAGTGTTTAGTTTAACATATTAATAAGATTAGAATATAAAATCATTCTGAAATTAGACCTAAAAAAACCCCCAAAGCGGACAGTTCATTAGAAACGACCATATACATGTTTATTCCATGATTTGGCCGTGAGCGTACAATATAATCGATATACTTGTCGCTCACAAGGTGGACAATATAAACTCCCTGTATTGTACAGTAACGTCATGACCGTTCGAGACAATGCAGACAACTCAGTTTGATGAAATTAAAGCAAATAAAGTTGTTTTAAGTTAAGAATCATGGAATAAAAGCAAGAATAGCACAGTATCGTCTCTTCGGCGGCCTGTATTCTCCTCGTATGGCCGAAAAACAACTCGGCCTATGGCCTCGTAGTTTTTGGCCATACTCGGAGAATATAGCCCCCCTCATAAGCGATACTATGCTGTTCTTGCTATAGTATTCACGCTGGCTCAGTCAATACACACAAGTGAATATGTAAATTCATGCTGAGTCAGTCAATACACACTAGTGAATATATATGTATATTCATGCTTGCTCAGTCAATATACACACTAGTGAATATATACATGTGTATTCATGCTGAGTCAGCCAATACACACTAGTGAATATATATGTGTATTCATGCTGGCTCAGTCAATAAACACAATACACATTTCGTCTCAATACATATTTGGGCCTAAAACATGACATTTTGATGGTAGATGATACTGTAGTACATATATAAATATTTTTATTTCCATTTCTAAATGCAATTACATAAGCGCAAAATGGCTACAACGTTCTGAGCTTTCCCAGCTCTTCCAAGAAGGCTGTAAATACATGTCTAATATAATATCATTACAATCAAATAAATACATTTTAATTAAATAATCAGATATAATGTGCCTCTTCCATTAAACAATACAATGCCTTCTTTTCACCTTTTTTACTTTTATACAATGTTATAACCTTCCATCATATATTCTATGTTGTCATACACGTCTTACTATCTTGAATTCTGAATTTTTATACTTGCCATATAGCAAGCTTTAATATGCACCAGCATATTTTAAAAAGCAGTTTTTATATATTATTCATTATTACACAAACTATTCTTAACTTTTGCCTTTAATATTGCTAAAATGAAAACAATACACAACCCAAGTGTAAAATGGTGGTGGTGGTGGGGGGGGGGGGGGGATTGATTGAATAAACCTAAGGAAAGCATTAACCCCAAGTGTAAAATAAAAACAGAATACATAGCCCAGGTGTAGAATGAAAAAAAAAATCCCCCGGCCCCCCTCGGGCCTCACTCCCCCCCCCCCCCACTCCCTCCCCCCCAACACTCCCTCTGCCCCCCCCCCCCCCCCGCCTCCAGTCCAAATTGATAGTAAGAATACACACCAAAAAAAGTGTAAAATGCGGGTTTTTCGTGTAAAATGCGGCCTTTGTGTAAAATGCGGCTTATAGTGCAAAATCGTATGGGCCTATACGATGGTCCGAGCCCAGAATGGTCCGAGTTCTCCAGACCCCGTCTGAGAACGTAAACAAATCATCATGTCAGGCATACCAATTTAATGCTTACCGTATATAGTCCAATCTTACAGGCTGCCCCAACGAGTAGAATATTTTGACAAATGGACGACATTATATATAGATGGTATAAAAAAATATGATCCCCAGAAATGTGAACACAGTGACAAGTCCCAACCGGCAGTCAAGCACGTAAACAAACTTCACACTGCCATAATCTCGCGCATCGTCTCGCCTTTTTCGTCACTCAACGAGACTTCTACTTGGAGCACACGGAAGAAAAGATGGCCGAAGCAGCCGTCGATCGGGGCCAGGAAAGATTCTTCTGTCATCAATGTTCTGTGGTGATTAATCCTACATTACCGGTACGTCGATTTATTCATGTACAGATAGTTTGGATCTATTTTAGTATGGTCGATTCCTTCGCTGTTTGATATCTAGCGTTAAAAACTCGTTTAATATGAAAGCTAATGCAGTCCCCGGTCGTTAAGTTACGTCGTGACTTGAACGGAGGCTAAGCATAGATAACTATGGCATGCTCTTAAACATAGTTCTCTCAATAATCAATCAACATTATATTTTTTCGTATCAGTTTGAAGCACCTCTCATTGCCGACTGGATTCTTCGATTTAGGCTATCCTCTCGGCTGCTTTCGAGTTGTACAATTACACTATGAATAATGTTGCAATTTTGGTTTACTGACGAAAAGTGTCACTCAGGCTGATCATGATGTGATGAGATTTTTTGTGATACAAATCGTTTGGCCATGGGAATTAGTATACGTAAATCGGGTAGGTCTAAAGAGGTCTACGCGGCTAATCCTTTAGTCTAAACAGTTAGCTTGTATTCATGTCAAACCATACTACTATTCCCTCACCTATAGTCAGTGCCAAATTGTAACAGTTGAGACCGAAAAGATTTTACAGAGACCAAAAAAAGTCTGGGTCATAGACAGGGTTCCCATGGTCCAGAGCACTTTGAACATTTTATCACTTGGATATTTCATTGGAGACCGTCGAGCCCTGACAAATATCAATCTCAAGAGACCGACAAGCATTCTGTGGAGACCTGGGCGTCGGTCTCTGGGTTATGTTGCTCACTGTTATAATAGTTATGCAGTCAAACCCTAGTCAAAGTGAGCGTATATTTTGTGTGTATACGTTTTCGTACTTAGCCTAGCCTAGGCTAAGTACGAAAACGTACTAGGCCTTTTAGTACAGTAGGCATTAGAATCGTTGCTGTATCGGTGATATTTTGCAATATTAAAGTTCTGATTCTGATGTAAAGAGAACGAAACCAGAAAGACGCATATTAGCATTAGCATTTACTATTACCTCTTAAAATGTGCACTTGTTATACCCGTTCATTTAATGAAAAATTATCCGCCGATTTATGGATGAGACCGTGTAAATATTCGTTTACTGCCTGGACTGACTGTGTTCGGTTTGGTACCATGATAGTTATTTCTACTTCCATGCAGTTATTATTAATAATTGGAAGACCTGCGTTTATTCCCAGACGGTAAACCACTGAAATGTTTTAAATATTCTGTTTTCTGAAATATTGAATACAACACTAATTTAAAAATGAATTTATTACATACCGTACATGTATACTACATAGGTCTACATACATAATTATAATAGGAGGGAATTTACTGTGATCATAATTATATTAATTATTTCCAGTATGATACTTTCCTCCCTGTAGCCTACTTATTTAGAGATTAACCTATTTTGTGATCTATTTGATTAAAACAAAAATCATAAGATTCCATGTTTCTTCAGAGAAATGACCGATTTCATTCTACTTGTTAGAATGGTATACATTAATTTGATATACGAATTTCCTTTCAGGATTACACTTGCCCAAGATGTCAATGTGGTTTCATAGAGATGCTAGAAGAGTAAGTACACTTCCAATCTTAAACCGTATTAGGATAATATCATATTTCCTTACACTCAACGAAATCGTTGTAAGTGTCATCTAATAATAATAATAATAATTAATAATTTGTGAATGATTAATCTTTCTTTTTCTTCTTTAATACCATAATTATATGAAGCAATTTTCATGTCCTTCTATCATTTCCAGAGATGATCAGTATCAGTACCAAGCGGATGATCCAGGTGTTCGTTTTGCCGAGGTAAGTTACATTTTACTCACTTTTTTTTTGCTTCGTTGGGTATGTTCTAAATAATTATTATGCGTTAGCATTTTACATATCACTACGATTGGAAATACATCTATTCCTGCTGTTCCTATTCTATTCCTTAACCTAGAGAAAAGTTTCGGACGTTTACCTAGTGGTACAACATTTCAGTTTATAACTCAAAAGTATTTCCTATTTCTGTTTTCGGCACAATGGGTCACATCAGAGAAAGTCATTAGGGCGATGATCACCTGACTAAGAAGTTTACCCCTTATCAGATCAGAGGTCGGCCCTTTACCCCTTATCAGATCAGAGACTGCAGAGACTGGGCCAGCGAGCCCAGACCTTAGCCCAGGGTGCGCCAGCTCAGCCAGCTGAGGTGGTGTGCCCCCACAGAGTCATAAACTCCAGATGTCCACAGTCCAGATGTCAAACTTATTAAATTAAAGGATGTACAAAAATAAGTCATGTGTAAATATATTCTCCTTAACATAAGAAAACTTGGTCTTTATTCCATAATTCTATCTTGTTTAGAAGCCAAGATAATATTTTATACATTAAACCCATGTGAACTGAATCTAGTGTAAATCCTTTTCCCCATTCAGTCTCTCACCACCACCACCACCATCCTGGGTAATAAAAGTCATTGATATATGACAGGTGTCTCCTCCTCTCCTCCTCCACAGTCCTCACACTGGCACACACAGACACAGAGCAGGAATTCAGTCAGCCTCTCTCCCTCCCTCTCTCTCTCTCTCTCCTCCTCTCTCCCTCTCCGTCTGTCTGTCTCTCTCCCCCCTCCTCTCTCCCTCTCTCTCTGTCTCTCCCCTCCTCTCTCCTTATACAGCTAATACAAGTGTCTCTCACCTTTAGAGAATCGATAACAAAGTTCATCAACTTTCAACCCCCTCTCTGTCTCTCTCTCCCTCTCTCTCCCTCTCTCTCCCTCTCTCCCCTCTTCTTCCTCTATCCCAGTTCAGTCCGATGACTCATTTTTCTGTGACACATCACATCCCTCCTCCTCCTCCCCCCTCCTCCTCCTCCACTAATGATGGGCTTTAACAACCCCCCCCCCCCCCCCCCCCTCCCTATACATTAAACCCATGTGATGTGGTCCCACTGTGGAGGAAGGAGTCCCCTGGCGGCGAGACAGAGAGGTATGAGAGGCTGACCTGATATCAGATGCTGATATCAGATTATCCCACCACCACCAGCTTTACCCCAGTGCTAGCACCCCAGTCAGTGTAATAAAAGTCTGACCACATGGTAATAAAAGTCAGGTGTCCACACAGAGCTGTCACAGAGTTGTTCTACCAACTTTTTTTAATTTAAGGATGTACAAAAATAATTCTGATGCAGAAGTATTCTAATGATCATGTCAATATCTTTTCGTCTTTCTTTCATAACTGTGTGATGTTTAGAACTGAAAATACATTTATATAAAGTTTCTAATGTGGTGCCACCACTTTTCCCAGAAATCAACCACCCTAACCTTGCACTCATCTGACCTTGCACTCATCTGACCTTGCACCCTCCAACCCTCCATCCCTCCTCCTCCTCCTTCTCCTCCTCCTCCTCCTCCTCCTCCTCCTCCTCCTCCTCCTCCATCCCTCCTCATCCATCCCTCCTCCTCCTCCATCCCTCCTCCTCCTCCTCCTCATCCATCCCTCCTCATCCAGCACTCATCTGACCTTGCACCCTCCAACCCTCCATTCCTCCTTTTCCTCCTTTTCCTCCTTTTCCTCCTCCTCCTTTTCCTCCTCCTCCTCCTCCTCCTCCTCCTCCTCCTCCTCCTCCTCCTCCCTCCTCCTCCTCCTCCTCCTCCTCCTCCTCCCCCCCCCCCCTCCTCCTCCTCCTCCTCCTCCTCCTCCTCCTCCTCCTCCTCCTCCTCCTCCTCCTCCTCCTCCTCCTCCTCCTCCTCCTCCTCCTCCTCCTCCTCCTCCTCTTCCTCTTCCTCTTCCTCTTCCTCTTCCTCTTCCTCCTCCTCCACCGCAAATGTCATTAAAATCCCATTAGGTCGAAAAAAATTTTCATTTTTTTTTCATCTATCTTGTCTAGGGTCTTGCTCCGAACCGCAAAATGCCATTCAAATGCTCCAAACCGCAAATGTCATTAAAATCCCATTAGGAATTTTTTTTTTCATTTTTTTTTTCTTCTACATTGTCTAGGGTCTTGCTACGAACCGCAAAATGCCATTGAAATGCTCCAAACCGCAAATGTCATTAAAATCCCATTAGGACGAAATTTTTTTTTTTTTCATCTACATTGTCTAGGGTCTTGCTCCTAACCGCAAAATACCATTGACTTTTTGATTGACAATTCTGATTTTTCGATTGACTATTTTGACTTTCCAATTGATTGTTCTGACTTTATGACTTTTCGATTGACTATTTCGACTTTCTGATTGACTGTTCTGACTTTATGGTTGACTATTCTGACTTAACGATTGACTTTTCGATTGACTATTTCGACTTTACGATTGACTTTTCTGATTTTACGATTGACTATTTTGACTTTTGATCGCCTATTTTGACTTTTCGTTTGACTATTTCGAATTAAAATGATTAAAATGACTTTTTGATTGACTTTTTTTACTTTTCGATTGACTATTTTTACTTTTCGATTGACTATTTTGACTATTTTGACTTTTTCGATTGACTATTCTGACTTTCGATTGACTTTTTGATTGACTTTTCTGATTAACTATTTTGACTTTCTGATTGACTTTTCTGACTTTTTGATTGACTATTTCGACTTTCTGATTGACTTTTCTGACTTTCTGATTGACTATTTCGACTTTCTGATTGACTATTCTGACTTAACGAATGACATTTCTGACTTTTTGATTGACTATTCTATATATGCCCCCATTTAAAGGCCACAAGGATATATCATGAATGAAATCGAAATATAACTTAATGTAATTGTACTTAGTTTCATGTCCAAGTAATAGAATAATACTTAATTTTCACTGGTCAAATCAATAAGGCCACCAAAAATAGGTGCGTTTCCGATTACCCCCACCACCAACCCCCTACATAGAAAAACATTCCCCTCCCTGCCTTTTTTTGGCCTAAATTGAAAACATATCCCTCTTTACCAATGTATAAACACCCAACCTATTAGCTAACACTGTGTTGGTAAAAAAAATCCAACACTCTGTCAGCCTCATTCCTCTCTTGTTTCAATGATTGGTGCTAACATATTTCAAGCATCAAAATAATCAATCTGCTTGAAACGATTGGTCCATTTTGATGTGGGGGCACATGTAATATGTAATTTTTGATATTTAGATGAGCATGTATTGTCCAAGTCACTCTCTGATGATATTTTAAAACTTCTTTTGTCTAGTTTTGGGGAGAAACCCTATTAGACAACCTCCGTCAACGCCGGGCGCCTCCTAATAATGAACGCCGTAATACCGACAGTGACAGTAGCGACCCAGATGTTGATATTACTATGGCAGCAGACGCAGAAGCTGACGAACCCGTTGTTACCACAAGAAGTTTCCCCCATGGAGGTCACATTATGCTCAGGAGGACTGGTGGAGGGCCTGGCGCAGGGACAAGACATCCGGCCATTGAAAAGTACTGACCTTTTGCCCACCTTAATAATATAACCACACTCGTCTTCGTTCTTTTCTCTGGACTCGAGTCTTGGTAGATTTTGAATTTATTCATTATTGTTATGAGAGGTAACCCCTTTTCGATTTTATTCTTTAATTTGTTATTGTCCCATTGTTTTGACGAAATAACACATCGCCTTGCTTCTTCTTTATAGCATCGTGCAGCAATTACTTACAGGGTTGACTGGTGGTGCCATGTTCAGTAGTCGAGGAGCATTTCCTATGTAAGTATTGGTATATTATGAATAACGTTTGATTGAGATGTGTTTTATGTTATTTTGAAGAAAAAACCCAGCTTATAATGGCTACGGCTCTGCCTGACCAACAGGCTTAAAGAAACAGTTCGGCCAGGGATAAATAGATATATACATCAACTTCTTACCCCTTATTTTAGGATGGTTTTTGTTTAAATCATTCAATGGTATCCAAATAACCCCACAAAACAATGTAAAAGTGTCCAAATTATAGAAATAGCCACCATTCATGGAGGCTGCCATTTTGGACTTATCTCCCATGATTCTCTGCGAGTTGTGACGTCCATTGGGCTCACAGCAGTTTGTTTTCATCTGAGCATCAATCCTATACTAGCTTCACAGCTATATATAGGATAGTTGATCTGAGGTGGACACTCAGACCTAGAACACTGCTATTTGTCTCATCATGGCATTGTTGTTCTTGCCTTTATTATTGCTAACTATAACAGGGGATTCTTATCTAGTTTCACAGTATTCCTCCTGAATGATGCCGCTCATGTTGCTTTCCAAGCATCAAGTCATCTCCATTGCCTGGGAAGGTGTCACCCGTGTGGCAAAGGTTCCATGGTCCCATTCCCTTTCTCTCCCCAGGAGCCCTCAAAGCAGAATCATCAGCACTTTGAGACATCTAATAATTATAATTACAATGTAAGGACTCAAATCTATACCTGAATATCTCGGATGCTAATCCTAAATCTCACTCACTCACTACCAGTGTGTGGGGCTTCGGCCATCGTTCTGCTGGCCATTGCTAAGAAACTGGGTCATGAGTCATGTGACTACCATTCCCACTGTGATTGGCCAAGTTCCCATACCCACACTGCAATGCAACAACATGGCATCATAAACAAGATGCTACATGGCAAACCTCTGTGACATGTAACCCAAGGAATAGGAACATGCAGACAAGGAAAATATCACACTAGTACTAGGGCAAGTAAGAATAATGTATTATCTGTCTAAACAGTGGACCAAATTAGTATCAACCATTCTTGTCTGTAAATGAATAGATTCTAGAATGTGTTGTTGGTTTGGGTTATCTCTTGTGTGAATTTGCCGCCTGCTAGGAGCCAGCCAATCACAGGCCTTCCTTGGTGCTAGTATATTGCAGATTCATGCGCATTTTGAGCTCAGAGGGAATATGCCTAAAATACAACACTGGAGGAGATAACATGGTGGCCTCTACGAGGCAATAGAGTTCACTTTTCTCTCTGTAATTAGTTGGATACTAGGGAACGATTTACCCTAAATACATCATTATCAACATGGTAAGGAGTTCATGTATAGCTATTTTATCCCAGGCTGAACTGTTTCTTTAAAGCCCTAAAATACTCCTTGTAATCCTGAATGTATCACGACAGAATTAAACTTAAAAAGACTACTTATAGTACCTATTTTTTGTTTCAGAGGAACGATGTTCAATTTGTATGGTAATCCTGGAGATTATGCTTGGGGTGCAGGTGGTTTAGACTCGATAATTACTCAGGTGAGTGAAATAGATACACATAGCAGCTATAAAAAAGCACTCTTGAAGTCTTCAAAAATACAAAACTAGGATAATTTATGTTGTTAATGATTACCAACTTGATTCTTCTCGTATTCAATAGTTGTAATATCATTACCAAGGATGAGACATTTGAAATTCGTTTTTTTTGTTTTATTTCTGAGTTAACCAGCATAATTTATATACGCATTAAACATTTAATGTAAAATATTGTGATGTTAGTGCGCCACTCATATCCTATTCATGTTGATATTTTGGGGAAAAATGTATCCACACGTAGTAACTTCTTTTTTCTCTCCTACAGTTATTGAATCAATTAGACGGTACTGGTCCTCCCCCAGCATCCAAGGATAAAATTAAAAACCTCCCTGACATCACCATTTCTCAGGAACAAGTGGGTTAGTATCGACAACCTCGGGATTAAATCATAGATATTTGTATACGTAACAGCCCTTAACATGTTCATATGTAGTATTGTTCACGAATTCGTCAACCCTGTAGGGATATTATAGTTTTGAAAACTGAAGTTTTTTTTTTTTTAAATTGTATACAAAAGTATAGTTCAGTGTCATTCATCTTCCCGTTTTATCCAACCATTAGCCCAATTAATAACTTGTTTTACTACACTACATCATAAATACCGTATCATAAATTTCGTTTTAAGATAAAACGTTGCAGTGCAGTGTGTGTATGGAAGATTTTTCTCTCACCGAAACCGTAAAGAAATTGCCTTGCAACCATCATTATCACTCCGATTGCATAGTGCCATGGCTAGAGCTTGTAAGTACATTTGAGTTTATGTTAAACTACCGGTATGCCGCGTTTTAAGAGGAAACACATTTAGAATTATTGAATTAAACCCCTAGATAACAGCATACATGATTGCGAGGATATCAAGATTCTCCTCTAGACCCGACAACTGTTGCCCTCAGAAAACCTGTAATATAATTCCGCATTTATGCATGCCTCGTATAACTTATTGCTTTTATTTGGATTTAAGTTTATAAGACTTGAAAGTCGTGGCTGCTCTCTTGTGAAGGCGTTAAGCTTGTTAGTGAGGATTTTGTTTCAACTTCTGGCATTTGCCTTTTCTTGTTTGACCTTACAGCATGGCACATGTCCTGTTTGTCGGAAGAACCTAGATGGAGAAGACACTACAAGTGGGCCTGCTGCAGGCGATCCAGGCATACCCAGCCCAGAGTTCATGGATGCGCACTCAAATTTCCCTTCTAGCTCCTCCAACCCATCTTCCTCCTCCTCTTCCTCCTCCTCATCACGGCCGTCTCGAGACAATAGATTCGACTCCATAGACGAGTATGACTGAAAAGCCAACCCTTATTCTAGATATTAATTGTTAATCCATTGACCTGTAGTTTATGCGATTATGATATATAACATTTACTCTTCGCAATGATTTGTGTTTTGAGTCGCTTACATTCTTGAGAGGTAGGGCCTGTGGCCGGTGAAATAAGTGTCACCTCTTAAATTCGCGACCGTGAATCAGCCCATATCGCATAGAACTAAGATGGTTTATTTCCCAAGTGTTTTCCAGTGGACTTATTTTCCGGGGTAATAAGAGGAAAGAAAATGTATATATAGATATATGTATGATCGGCATGTTATTTATATACATGTATGATATATGTATATATATGTGACTGTGAAAGCCTACGATACGGGAACCATGAGATAGTTGTTTCCGTTATTTTTTACTATTCGTGTCCGGTCCGTTGGAGAAACAAATGGCATTCGAGTAGCCACTGGCATTTAATCTATTTTCTATTGGATGAGCTGGCTTGCAGTGGGCTATGTTCAACAGTACGCTTATACCGTTTCATTGGATCTATGTAAAGCATTGTGGGTCCCTACATACATTTCCCATGATATCGGTCACATTTGGCATGTATGCATATCTGTAGTTTATCGGTTTTGATGGTACATGTCAACCTTACAGACCTAAACGAAGTATCTTGGAAATATCCGCTATCCAATAGTTTGTTATCTATTGACATATGTAACCAGATTAGGTATTTAAGGAATTTAATTTGGTTTGACAATACTACTCATCCTTCATTAAGACACAACAAAGTATTTACACTATTAAAAAAACCAATTGATATCATGTATTCTTTTTAAAACCGTATTTGTGAAATTTTACGGGTAATTAATTTGGATTCAGCTGAAAACTTTGATTAGATGATTATATAGTAAGCTTGTTATTTCTGCTGTTCTTTCAAATATATTCGTCCGATATGTCAATAAATATTCAATCATGATTTAATTTTGTGCGCCAAGATGCAACAATAAATTAATTTTTGTAAATAGGCGATTACATCACTTGCGTTGTCAGCCAACCTCATAGCCTGCTTAGTTTGCTCAAAGCGAAAATCTTTCTTTTACGGACGCTTGTTGATGTTAAAAGTTAAGTTCACTGAATATAAATAACTGCGACGTTAGCTTATGTGCCGCAGCTGGATGTCTTTTAGGTAATTTCTGTCGATTTGGGTAACAGTCCTGCATCGTTGATATAGAGCTTTGGCTGACGGCTGACGTCTAAATGACAGCTATACCTTATGAAGGAATGTGACCCCGGGAAACCATATTTTGATGAGTGTGAGATGAAATATATATTGCCTCTTTGTGTGTCCCGAGGTCTTTCTGTGTGTTGGTTATCGACTTAATACCAATTGACTAGGAAATAAAGTCTTAAAGTTGCGATGAAAACATGTATGTTAAATCGTTCTTGGTAGTAAGGAAACCGGTCTCGGTCAATGAACACCCGGTAATAAGTCTTGTAAAAAGTTCCAGGCGGCAACCCACTGGAACATTTACTGACGATGGATTACATAAGTCATTGATTAAAAAATCCCAAGCGACTGAGACTAAGTCTTTAGATGGATGTGAGAGGTCTGGGTGCTGATTTTACAGGTTCATATCAAGTGAGAGATATGAAGAGATTTCCGAGATTTTACATACCAATGGACCCAGACCACTAATAATATGACCTCATGTATCCTATTCCCCACTGGCTATTTAACCACAAACTGTTCCTAAATTATAAATATTTGTTTCTTGTGCTCGAGTTACAAAAGGCTTTTTACGATGCAAAGCTTGAGGGAAAAGAACTGAAAACGTATTAATATTATAGTTAAACGAAGAATGATCAAGCTTGTATTCTGATCAGGCAATATTTCCACCCATATTGTACAGTCGGTTGACATTTGTGTGATTTTCTATAATTTATGAAATATCCGGATATTGCAGTCTTTCTTTCATGTCAGGTGAAAACATTTAACAGTTAATGTAATTTGTGATGTTGCAAGTGAGAGATTACTTGCATCTACTGATTTTTGTACAGGAATACCGTCGGACATACCATGTTCATGACTGGTTTATAAGGAATAAAAATCAAAACAAAATTAATTTAATCTCTCGTTGTTCTTTTTTTAAATCGTCACAACTTAAAACTTGCCAATCATTGCCAATAACATTAAATCAAACTTAATCCATCCTCCTCAGCTACTTCATTTGAAAACTGTTTGTCGCTGTTAAAATACATAAGTAAGTGCAATCTTTTAATATGGTGATTATTTCTGTAGGATAGCTGTATTTTTTTTTACCAGGAAAGAGCTTTATAGACAGCGGAGCATGTGCACATCTCACTAATTCCCACCAGACACCATCTCTCAAACTTAGTAAAACTTCGCCCTTGATCAAAGGTAAATCTTGATTTAACTTTAGATTATTGAAATCACATCAGAACAGAAGTGAAAACTTATTCCAGCAACAGACCTTCTCTGAAACAGATTTGTCACAAAGATCTAGAAACGTGAATCAATTGGATAGAAAAGTAACGAGGGCATTATCTGTAAAATCAGATAATACAACGGATCATAAACATGTATGCACGTGTGCAGTAAAATCACATGTCAGCTTGCAAAGTTTGCTTACATATTCGGGACTAGGCACATTGAATAACTGATACAAGAGGGGTCTAATCGAGGGGTCTCCATTTGCTGGACTTCTAGACCTAGTAGAGACTCAAAACCAAGCTTTTTGTGATCCCTGGACTTTTTTACATCATAATTTCTACCTGCCATTTATTTTTACATACATCTAATATAATATAAAAAACAGAATAAATATAATATATACAATATTGTATATAATATACACAACAGAATCCGCAAAACATATTGCACTGGACAGACTATTGTGGAGGCGGGTGGTAAACCAAAAATAGGGCGCCATGTGCATGCGCACTTCGTGCGTCACAGAGAGAGAGCGAGAATATAATTTAACATTGGTTCAAATCCACCTTGTCAAGTGTCTAGAAATGTTTACATAGGGGAGGCTCCCTTTCATCAGACCTCTCCACATGCGAGGGGCAGTGGGGGTGGGGTGGGGTGGGGGTAGGGGTGGGAACCACAACTTAGCCGTGCACTGACAAGGGGCAGTGAGGGTGTGATGGTGTGAGAAGCCAATTTGTTAGCCAATCAGGAATCAGGAATTCCGGGACCTCAATAGAACGGACGATTTGCTTGCCAATCAAATTCCGAGAGCATATCAAATTCTGCGACCTCAAGAGCACGGACGATTTGAGAGCCAATCACGGGACCAGGATTGACCAGGATTCCCGGGAGAGCAAGCAGCGGAACCTTACTATTTAGCGCCGGCGACTGAATGTGGCTTCAGTGACGTGATTGGCTGTTGTAACTAGAGCCGGCTTGACTAAGTGCTGTCAAATGTTACTTAACAGAAATCAATACTAAAACTAACCCTAAACCTAACCTTAAATTGGTGGTCCTAAGTCAGTAAAGCGGGTAGTGGACTGTCCAGAGTAAAATAGACTAATAAAACTAATTACATGACTAGTAAAGACAAGTAAGCCCCGCCCACCGGATCTACCAAGCCCCGCCCACTTTGGCTAGCCGGCGCTAAATTGTAAGGTTCCGCCTAAAGCCCCGGGAGAGGTGAGAAGATTCGCACCTCATTAAGTTGGAGGTGAGAGAACTGTCCCGTGGAGGGGTTCCACCAGAGTTGTTAATTCCTGCTGACAACGTTCACCTGACTCGTTAAAACCGGATGTGATTCTGGAGAGTTCCTGCAGGGTTGTCTCGATTGCAGAGGGATTCATGCCGATTTCAGCAATACTTTCCTAAAAAAAACCTAGCCAAAATGGTATACAAAATCAAAAATTCAAAATTCGGCCATCGTCATGACACAGATAAAACATTCCTTCCCCGTGCAGTGAAAAAAACCAGATCCCTAACCCTAACCAATTCCTTACTTTTTAGGTTCGCGGTGACAGGTCTTTGAACCTAGGAAAATTAGTCAATATAGAAGGATCGGCCCATATAATCGTTTAATCTAGTAACTAGTAACAGATTAAAAACCAACCCAATAACATGATGTTCTAAGGGAAAAGTTATTCTAAAATGATATTCTATTAATTGGCACCGAGACGAACATTTTCGTCAATCTGGTGAAATGTCTGGTTCACTGGTCGATGTGGACGGAGTCTCAGGCGTTGCACTTCCAGACTTTGGTTTCAGTTTTAGTTTCTGTATGGGTGTCAGTCTTCCTCCTGGTGGAATGCGGGACTTAACTGTACGAGTGGGACTTGGACCAGGAATAAGACTAGACTTGACAGCTGGACTTCCTTTACCTCCATCATAACTTTGTCTTGCTGGACTTTGCATTCCACCACCTCTATTGGGCAAGTGGGAAACCTTGGGAGACGTTAATCTTGACGAGTCCAGATCTGAGACCATTCTTTTTAAACTTGCCGGCCGCCTGGCAGTCTTTCTTGTCCCATTTGCATCTGGCGCTTCTCTTTCCTTCGACCGTTCCCTACTGGAGTCCATTGAAGGGTTGTCATCTGTAGTACAACTACATTCCAGATCATCTTCAGCTGGTGAAGGGGTAATGGAATCGTTCCACTGTGGGCGCGATCTGGGAGTCTTTTTAATAGGTTTTGTTTTTATTGGGCTCATTTCTTTAGTAGGAGAATCAGGATCCTCACTGATGTTTAAATTTGTTGTGTCTCTGATAATGTTCTCATATTCTTGCTTTTCATCGGGTTCTATCTTGGCAGGAGGACTGAACATATCTTTTAAAACTTCCAGGTGCTCTGCGCGTTTACTTTTTATCTCTTCTAACTCATTTATAGTAAGATCTCGTTTATAGCGACAACCTTGATGGATGGCGTCCAATGATTTGAAGAATTGATTGCCGAATTCCGACAGAGCTTCTTTCCCTCCTGACAATTTATAGAAATAAGAAATCTCGTTAAGGCGTTTCAAACGGTTGTTAAACAGAATTTATTTCGACAATATTCTGTAATGAAGTCATTTTAGATAAGGATACTACCATAGTCAAAATAGATAACCACACACATATCAGGCAGTACGGTAACAGGGAGATATAAAGCAATATGCACAAACCTTCATCTTTTTTGCGCCGCAGAAGATCTACTGCTTCTTTCATCTAAAATTTCAAAAAGTAATGAATGCGCAAGCTTAAAGCGAGACACGTTCCTAGGGGCATGCATGAAGGGCCATACGTTCGGTAAATTTAAGTGCTGCTTCCAGATTCGCGATTTTTATAGTGAAGAGAAATCTAACGGATGAAAGTCAAGTAAAAAACTCGAATACATGTATACTAAATCACGAAAAAACATACCTGGCTAAAATATTGTTTAAAGACTGCAAGGAATTCCCGTAATGAATCTTCAGAGGCAGTGTCCTTCAGCTCGGAGAACCTTGACAGCACAACTGGAAATAATGATGAAGGAAACATCCATCATTAAACTAGAATTGACCTCAAAATGCTAAATTATTAATCACATCAAGTAACCCTATCAAAGGATCGAGGATATACGAGGATGTTCACATTGAACATGGTAATGATGAATATAAGTCCAATAATATTTTGCTTTACCTGATAAAGGTTCGCATAAAAGGCTGTTTGTGTTTTCTTCAAATTGGGTGTATCCTTGTCTGAAATAAAAGGATAATTACAAAAATGTAAATCAGTTTATAAGAGACCAGTGAATCCTCACTCGTGCCAGCAAGGAAGAAAATTACTCATAATGAAATCGAAAACCAAAATTCTGTTCAATCTGCCACGATTTCAGTTGGGTGATACCATACGTATAACGAAAACGACATACAGAAAACTTGGTACCTCGTTGCTGTTTTAAATAAAACAAAATGTGCGATTAATATTATAATCATAAGCGTGTTATTAAAGTCATGTCATTACTTTTCAGGGGTAAATTCTTTTAGTATTTTAAAGACAGTCGTATTGAAAGTATAAACAAGATCCAAAATCTAGCTAAGAGACTTCTAAATAACAACATGTCAAGACCACCTATTAAACACGAACAATATTAGTAACATATCGAAGGACATAAGTCTCGTTTCGAACTACTTACTTCACAGCGGTAAACAGGGATTGAATATAATCTTGTTGCACATCATATACAGTCTGATGGAAGTTTAAATCTTCAGTTAGTATTTGGTTCTGAAACGAGCAAATGATGTCATGCCTGGTCATTCTTGGTCACATAAACAAGCATGGTACTATATTTTTTACTAACACATAGACAAATACAAACAGACAAATGGACCAAAACAAGTATAGCAAGTATGAATGTTTGCATACATATGCGCATGCCGTTTACGCAGACGTTTAACATGACATACCTCAAGTTTTTGCATGTGCTTTTCATAGCAGAAATATTTTAGCAATGCATCAATCATATTCTTTGTTTCTCCAGTTTTGGAGCGGGGGATACCTGGCAAACACTTCATGATATGGTCCGTAGTCAAGTCAGCCATACGAGCTTTTTGAAGCGGAGGCTGCAAAGAAACAAACTGAGTATTAACAGAATCATTCACAACTAACCGCTTCGTAACAAATGTGATTAAATTATGGCATGGTTGGTATGAAGTTGTCTATATATAAATGTACAAATAGGCGACTGTTCTAGAATAGTCACCTCCTGATAAATTTAAGCATGACCTTGATACATCGTTTACTGTGAAATTGCAACTCTTGGGTAGATTATCTAGATTCAGAAAACGAATATGACAACTAATGCACATGTCTAATGCAAAGGTTTGGCATGGCGAAAAAAAGGAATTTGCTCGAGATGATGTCGCTAGACTTACCCAAGGTGCGGCGGGCACGAGAAGAGTCAAATCAAGTAATTTGACATTGGTTGAATTGAGCAAATTGCAGGCACGGGAAACATCAGCACCCAACTTTTCATACACAGCCAAGGGAACATCAATATTTGCAGGTTTATTTCCACCCGGAGACGAGACGATAGAACCCAGCGACTTGTTGACCAGCATTAATAGTTTGTATACTTGGACAAGCTCACTTTCTAATTTACTCTGCAAAGGAAATAAGTAAAAGAAGTCTTAGATTAACTGCTAGGTTTCGAAGGGGATAACATACTGTGACAAATTAATGATATAGCAATTGGTACATATATGTGGTTTACATTCATGCATAAGTATCATTATTTTATTGTTGTAACATCAGCTTTTATGGCTGTCTAATCATCTTTGAGCTGCAACATACATGCATGCCATGAATGAAAACGTACCACTTCCTTCAGATTTAGATGATCAAGACGACCACTGCATACATCGAACAGAGTTGCGGGTTGAGATTGGGAGCTTTTTATGAATTTATCCATCATCAATAAAGGTCGTTCCAAATTGCCAGCATTAGTTTTCTGTAAAAGATAATTTATTTTAAACCGATAACTAAATAATTCATGACCAAGTATAAGGTGACGCTCTCCGAGTTTATCAAACTACTTCTATTTCATACCCGTTTTTCTTCTTTTTCTATTTCATATTCTAATCAAAGTCAGAATGCTATATATTTTTGGACCAGAATACTAGAAAATAAAGATTTGGGCCTACTTCTATACTTTTGTAAAGTTTTATTCTAGCGGACTCAGCAGTTTCAACGACAGCAGTAATATCAGCCCTTGGAATCGCTGAACATCCAACTTTAGCTCCAGTAGCTTTTTCCTCGGCCAAATGCCCCCTAAAAGAATGAGGAAATATGTGTGACATTTACACCATGTTTCAGTAAACATTCAGGCGTTGAGGTAATTACGCCATTCATAAATTCAAGTAACCTTAGGATAGGAAATGGCATCTGTAGTTGGTTTAAATTCAGGTCAAGATAGTGTAGAAAGAATATTCTCACCTCATGCATTCAGCAATTCGATTAAGGGCATTTTCAACTTCCATTAATGTTGCCGCCCGTGATCCTAAAGCTTCTGAGAGGGTGATAATCTGTCTTTCTAATTGCATGATATGCGACTTAAGGGCCATTATTCGACGTTCATCGAACCGTTCGTGCTTATTTTCTCCAATAAGCTGATGGTACATGGAACTGGAAAGATGATAATAATTAATACATGGTATAATAGAGCACTCAACCTTAACGGTGATTCTAATAGAAAAAATACTTGTGATGTTAGTATTGCCCACCCAGGCAGTGTTAAAAATAATCACTTTAGTTTCTCTGCAGTTTGTAACCATATTTCAATAGGTTATGGGCCCAGACACATAATCAGTCAATAGTCAGTGAGTACTGTGTGCAGATGCCAAGCTAACATTTGTGAACTTTTCAGTGCAGGAAAGAACTTTTATGAGACTTAGGAGTTTGGAGTTTCCTGTGTATACTTAAATCGAAAATGGTGGCAAGTACAGCATCAATCAAGGGAAGTAACTACCCAACATGGAAGTTACAGTGCCAAATGGCCTTGATGAAGGAAGGGCTGTGGAATATTGTACTAGGGACCGAAACTTGAACAAATGCAGAGAATGGTGATGCAAAGGGTAAAGTTTGATAGATCATGGGACAAAGCCTTAGCCATTATTGTTCTATCAATTGACCCAGCACTCTTGCATTTGGTTGAAGAGCCCACAAGTCCCGTCCAGTATGGACCAAGCTAGTGGATCAGTTTCAGAAGAAGTCTTGGGCCAATAAGCTTCATCTGAGAAAGAAACTGTATTCGCTAAGGCTCAAGGATGGTGATTCTGTGCAGGATCACATCAGGACAATGACCATGACATTCAACGCATTATCGGTGGTTGGGGATGCCATTACCGATGAGGATCGAGTGGTGCATCTTCTCGCCAGCTTACCAGACTCCTACAGCATGCTCGTAACAGCTTTTGAGGCATGTAAGGATGTGCCCAAGATGGAGGTGGTCACGGAGCGACTGCTCCATGAGGAGAGAAAGGATGAGGATGGTACCTTCCTCACACAGTAGTGCATTGGACAAGGCAATGTTTGTGAGGCGTCAGACCTAAATGCTACCATTGTCAGAAGGTTGGCCATATTAAGCGTGAGTGTCCCGTGCTTAAGAAGTCCAAGGGCAAGGACAAAGGAAAGAGCAAGCCACACAAAGCGCACAGCACCTACGCCAGGGAGGACAGCAGTTCTGACAGTGACTACGTTGGACTGACTGTCATACATGCTCTGTCTGTCAAGGAGGCAGCACCGGGAGGATGGATCATTGACTCTGGAGCCACAGCCATATGTGCAAAGGTAAGTCTAAGTTCCTTACTTATGCTCCACTTGATCAACCACAAAGTATTACAGTGGGAGATGGGTATGACCTGGAGGGAGTTGGGACTGGGACTGGAAATGGAACTCCCTGAAGGTAAGGTGAAGAACGCTAAACTTAGAAGTGCCTTATATGTGCCCAAGCTCTCGTTCGATATCCTTAGTATTTCTCAGGCCACTGGCTATGTAGAAAGTACTGTATTTACTTGTCATGGATGCCAATTCATTGACTCTAGTGGTGTGATTGTGGTAACAGGAGAGAAAGTAGGGAACCTATACTACCTGAACTGGAAGGAGAACAAGCACATTGCAGCTGTGGCTCAGAAAGGGAACAAGCCCACTGAAGAACTGTGGCACAAGAGGTATGGACATCTTGGCAGTCAGAACATGAGGAAACTGACTGCAGAAAGCATGGTTGTGGGACTGGACTGTACTATGAACAATAACCTAGGTGTGTGTGAACCATGCATTCAAGGAATACACCATAGCACCAAGTTTCTTACCAGTGGTGCAAAGAGAAGCGAAGCAGTGTTGGGTTTGGTACATAGTGATGTGTGCGGGAAGATGAGTACCAAATCACTCAGTGGCTGTGAATACTTCCTAACTTTTGTTGATGACAAGACTCGGTACACCTGGGTGTATGTGCTAAAACACAAGGACCAAGTGTTCAATCAATTTCTGGAATGGAAAGCCCAAGTAGAGACTTCTACGGGTATGAGATTGAAGGCACATAGGACCGACAATGGTGGCGAGTTCACTTCAACTGAGTTCAATACCTATCTCAGGAAGGAAGGGATCAGACAGGAGCTAACTGTACCAAAAACGCGGGAGCAAAATGGGGGTTGCGGAGAGAATGAATGGCACCATTGTCGAGACAGCTCGCTGTATGCTGGCTAAGTCTACGCTCCCCCGCAAGTTTTGGGCAGAAGCTGTGTCTACAGCTGTGCACTTGAGGAACCGTAGCCCAACCACTGCAGTTGAGGGAATGACCCCTCACGAGTCTCTGACTGGTGAGAAATCTCATGTAGGTATGCTGAGGTTGTTTGGCTGTCTAGCCTATGCTCACATACCTAAGGATGAAAGGAAGAAATTCAACCCTAAAGCCAGGAGATGCATCTTCCTTGAGTATGGTACTACTACCAAGGGATACAGACTGTACAATGTGAAGCGCTCCAAGGTGATTCTCAGCCGTGACGTCATCTTTGATGAGACAAAGCATAGAGAAGGAGCAATCTGCTGTGGAGAAGGAGCCCGAACCTGAGGTTAAGAAGGAGCCTAGCGAGTGGGAACAAAAGCAAGCTACTGTCGGGAGACCCGATCACAGGGAGAAATTTTAACATCTTTTTGTACCATCTGAAGCCATGTCCGATCAGGAAGAAGTTGTCGAGGAAAAGCCGGCTGCAAAAGAGAAGAAAGTTCTAGCAACCAAGGTCATTGGTTTTCACAACAGTATGGACTGGACTATGATGAGACCTTCAGTCCAGTAGTGAGGTCAGAGTCAGTCCACACAGTGATTGCACTAGAGTGATATCAGCTCGATGTGACAACGGCCTTCTTAAATGGCACTCTGAAGGAGGAAGTGTATATGAAGCAGCCAGAAGGGTTTAAGGTTAGAGGCAAGGAAGATCTTGTCTGTAGGCTAAAGAAGAGCATCTCTGGCCTTAAACAATAACCACGCTGCTGGAATGCTTCACTTGACGAACACCTGTGCAAGATTGGGTTCAGCCAATCTACTAATGACCCGTGTATATACACATCAGAAGGAGGATTGGTGACTCTTGCTGTCTATAATAATTATTATTATTATTATACAACTTTTATTCAATAAACATATACATAGTATAAAATAAAGAATAGGGCTAGTACTCCCCCTCCACTGGAGGTCTACCGGGTAGCCCTTTAACAAAAGATTTAAGTACATAGAATGAAGATTATAAATAACAAATTGTCGACGGAAATTTATTATAATCCATGTCCATTTACTGTCTATATGTGTGTTTTACAGTTCAATGTTGTATTTCCTATGTGTTGTATGGTGTTCCTGAGTCTTCAGTGCTGTTTCCTCTCCATTTTCTTATGTATTAATATTGACATTCGCGTCAAAATAACATGAAATATCGCTCTCCGATGGATAATCTAGGAGGCTCTTTTATAGATTAAATGAATAAAGTCTAATTCTACTATAATGATTTGATATTATCTTGTTCTTATTTCAGTTTTGCCTTGTACTGGGCAAGTTGATCGGTTTAAGCTTTACACAGTCAATAGCCTATATATGTTAGAATCAAATAAATCCTTGTGTATGACATTGTAACTAATCAATTCCAGCCTATACTGGCAGGAGTCAAATAAATTAATGCAATCAGATCAGTTTATCTTTACATACAGTCATTAGCCTATATATGCTAGGAGAAATCTTTTCCAGCCTATACTGGCAAGAATTAAAGTGGCTAAGATAGTTAAAACGAGTAGTCATAGAATCACATGAAACTTATTCAGTGTAACCATATAGGATATGTATGACAATATCTAAAGTATAGAGCCCCAACATTATTTCCTCATTCAATAATCATTAAATAAGTTTGCCCGTCAAGTGCTGCCCCCACTCACTAATGCCCATGGATGTCACTAGTTTTAACCCAGGAGTCTATGGACAAGTCCAACAACCTCTGGTCAAAAGCCTGGCATTATGTAACTCCAGATGACAACCCAACGGCCACTTTGACATTTCGGGTTGGTGTGCAAAAACGATTTTGCTCACTATTTTACCAAATATATGATATGATATAAATGTTAGAGTTTTTATATCCACAGTAGTTAGTTAGGTATGGTAAGGTGAATCAAATACTAGAAAATGAAGTAGAAATTCTGTTACTCCATAACCTAGCCAACAACAGTGAGAAGTGTCACTTTAAATAAATAATGTATTTTGGTGAACACAGTTGCAGAAGTGATTAAGTTCTTAACAATAAATCTTTCGTCCCAGAATCCCAACCCTCATTATATTTACCGTTGTATCGGCCTTAGTCGTAGAACTTACATGTCTACTTTACCCCCCTCCCTTTTCCAGACTTCCCCACAGATTGTCTACTGGTATCCTCAAATCTTGTCACAATATACATCAATACATACTTTTACAGACTTATACAGATTTTCACAAACCTTTACACAAAATACCTTATTGTACCAGTTTATGTTGAGATTTTCACAAACCTTTACACAAAATACTCTATTTTTTTTTTTTTTTAATTCTTTATTTAACCAGGTTTTATAAACAGGGTTAGGCATTTGCCTGCCCTTTCATCTTGGGGATCCGGCTAATCGCCCGATTTCCACCCCAACCCTGTACCTATTGTACTAGATCGTGTTGAGTTTTAATCTCAGTTTTTAAGTACTTGTCAGATTCCTGGGTGTAGATATTCTTTAACCAATTTCGGAATGCTTCTCTTGTTTTGATTTGTCTAGTTTGTTGCGATAATTCATTCCAAAGAGTGGGCATTTTGTAAATATAAGACTTTCTATAGTTTTCGTTATTTGGTTTAGGTACCTTCAATTTTTTACCGACACTTAGACCTCTTAGGTTGATTTTTCTGTTGTCCATGTTTTCCGGTACTAGAGATCGTCTAAAAGCGAGCTCAAGTATGTGCCCTTTTCTCCTTGTAGAGAGTGAAGGCATATTAGTAGTTTTATGAATATCCTTGGAACTCGTGAACTTAAATTTGGTAATTTTAGCGCTTTTTTTATTGCAGAGTTCTGTAACGATTGTAATCAGTCTAGATATTTTTGTGGGGTAGTTTGGTAGAATACGTCCCTGTAATCTATATGACGTAGTATCGTGGTTTTAAATATTAACAATAGAGTTTTGATATCGCAAATTCCATAGAGCTTTGACAGAGATTTAAGTTTCTTCCATGGCATGAATTTTCTTTTCCATGAAAGTTTTGAAATTCAGCTGTCGGTCTATCTCGACTCCCAGGAATTTGTAACATTCTACCACTTCAAAGTCACTCGGCCCTATCTTGTAATTACGTGTAGGTGAAAAGGGATCACCGAGTATATTGGAGCGGCGCCAGGCAACGCCCATTAGGTCACGCCCCCTTCACGTACGCTAGGCAACGGCGACGTCATAATGGCAAGCCCTTCCACGCCCAAAACAATATGATTCCTTTCCCTCACTTGCTCTCCCGCATCCCACCTGACTGCACATACCTTGAAATTTTTTATTTTTCTTGGTGAATTTGGTCGTTTGAATTCGGAAATTTTTCTTCGAGATGGGTAAACCGAAGCAATGTGCTCCGTGTGGATACGCACATGATCCTCCTACTGGACAGTTATGTAACAGGAGGCTTATCGCAGAAGTTAAATCGGTAGAAGGGGAGAAAAGTGCTGAACTCACCAATAGGGTCACTGGCCTCGAAGGTATGGTTGTGAAGATCTTATCAGCTGTTGAAGGACTGGAGAAGAAGTCTAAGGAGAAGCCAGTTTCTCCGGAACCATCTGAGGCGTCATCCTCTGATTCTGAGATAAAAATCCGTACTTCTAGGTCATCTCAGCATGAAAGTGTTCATATGGATAGATCCCCGAGCAGAGAGCTCAATTTATAATGTATCAACGTCCAGCCGTCGTCGGAGAAGCTCGTCGAGGAACCATTTGATAGGGACCAGCACCTAGACAAGGGTGAGAGCATTGATACCTTTGACAGTTTGTTATTACTATCTCTCAATATGTTGGGGAAAATGGTGGATGACTGTAGGCCCTACAAGGAGTTGTCAGGAGTGTTATCCCATGTTATCACCATGTCAGAGAAAAATGCTTCCCAAATGTACACATTAAAAGCGTCTATGATGTACGATCAGGCTGTACGTAGTCGTGCCAATAAGAAGGGTCTCGCAGCTTTCAACGATGTAAAACAAGAGGAGGTACTTCGGTTCTACTCCTATGAGAACTCAAGGAAAGCGGTGGCAACTAAAGCAGGATCGTCGGCTAAAGGTTCCAAGTCATCTTCTAGTAATGGTAACAGGATCTGCTTCAAGTTTAACGCTGGTGGTTGTGCGAAAGTACAGTGTGAATATCCCCATCGGTGCTCGACGTGTGCTTCTTCGGATCACGGTGCCAAGACGTGTGGTTCAGCTAAGGTCACAAAATAGGACGAGATGGAGAATCAGTTGGGTGCTGACACCTATGTTTTAGCGAGCGATGTGGTATCTATGGTGTTGGACTCTCCTATAGAAAAGGCGAGTTATGATGGCAACATGGAAGCCATAGACAGTGTGTTGTGCGAATCAAACTGTTTGACAGATAATGCTCCTTCTGATTCTCCCATCCTGAGTGATTTTGCGCCGGTCTGTAGCGGTAACTGTAAGTACGAGAATGTCTGCAATGCTGTTATAAATTTTGGTCGTGGAAATAATGACTTATCGCCAGATATACCTGTTTTCTCTACCCCTGTATCTAAGAACGGTCGTTCTGTTGATGTATTTAATAGTTGTTTTCTTGGTACGTGCGACTGTGTACATGAACTAGATAGCTTACCTGTTCAACTTAAACCTTGCCGTTTTGCGGCTATTTTATTCCACCAGGGCTGTTCTATGTTTGAACGTTATGTAGATGTGTTTAATGGTATTATTGACGGTCTTGATGTGGTGGACTCGCCAGTACAGGCTTACGACTGCGTCAATTATTTTTCCATTTTGGAAGGTGATGCCCGCGTGAAAATGGATAAAATTGTTAAAAACAAACTTCTTGAAGGCTGTGTGTCTATTGTTGATTCTAAACCCAAGTGTATCCATTCTCTCGGAGCTATATTCAAGCCTGATGGAGGCATCAGGCCTATTACGGACTGCTCTCGCCCGGATCGTGACTCTGTGAACTTTCATTGCGACTCATTGGTTTGTAATTTTTCTTACAATAACATTGATATGGCGACTGACATGGTTAACTTAGGCTCCTACATGAGCGTCGTCGATATTAAATCTGCATATAGAGCGGTTGCTATTAACCCTGCTCATAGAACTCTCTGTGGGTTCAGATGGATCATCGATGGTAAAGAACAATTTCTCACAGATAACAGACTATGTTTCGGCCTCAGGACTGGTCCGTGCATTTTTTATCGTATTTCTACTATGATAGCAGAATGTATGTTAAATCTTTTCAATGTGCGTGTGGTGAATTACTTAGATGATTTTTTCCTGTGTACCCCTGACTTGCCCTCCTGTACCCTCGCCCGTGATTCCCTTATTGCCATCCTTCGATTCCTTGGGTTCTACGTGGTGTGGCCTAAAGTTACTTCACCCAGCAAGACCTGCACCTACTTGGGCTTCGAGATAGACTCCTCAAAAATGACCTTAAGCCTACCTCAAGGTAAATTAGAGAAGCTTCGTGTCATTCTTCAGACTGTGCAGGACGCCAAGTACATTACAAAGAAGGAGTTAGAACGCCTGTGCGGTTACCTTGCCCATTGTTCTTCAGTCTTCAAGGGCGGGCGCACCTTCTGTAGGCGCCTGTTTGACTTATATAAAGTGTTACTAGATATCGGAGGCATTCAGGGACGACCATAAATGGTGGAACGCATTCTGTAAGGTATTCAACGGTGTATGTCTACTTGTTAAACCTAAATTTGAACTTCCCATGATTTCTGACGCCTCGAGTCGAGGTTTTGGAATTTTTCTTGGGGGTGACTGGATAGCGGGCCCCTTTCAGCACCACACGATACCCTGGAATGATACAGAGTGCAATCATCTAGCTTCAGGCCCTCAAGAAAACTTAAAGCATGATAATATCAATGTCCAAGAATTGTACCCTATTCTCCTAGGTGTAAGGAGGTGGAAGGACAAGCTTAAAGGCTGTCGTGTAAAGTGTTTCATTGACAATACACAGGTGGTGGCCATGCTAACTAACGGTATAAGCTGCAACAAAACATGCATGCAGTGGTTATATGAACTCTTTTGGACCACATTTATATATGGCATTGAACCGTGTCCATATTATATTAACACAAAGAATAACGTGGTAGCTGACTATTTATCTCGCCTTCCTTATATGGGAGATAAGTGTGACTTTTCTACATTGATTGAAGCTGGATTGTGCTGTTTTTCGTCATATGTTTCATCTATTCCTAATAGGCATGGACAAATGGATGGAGAGAGTCGCCATGCTACAGACCAAGTCGGTTGCACCATCCACTCTGAATCAACGCCACCGTCAATGAAGGTCGTTTGTGGATTTTCTTCATAATAACAGTATTCCTAAAGTCCCGATTACAGTAGAGGCTGTGTGTATGTATGCGGCATTCCTCTCAACCTTCATGAAGGCCTCATCGGTTACAACTTACTTATGTGGTGTGATCTTTGGAGCCAGGTTGCGCCTTATCGACTGCCCTTCTCTCTCTCATCCATCCATAAAGAGTGTGCTATGCGGTATCAGCCGCCTCCCTGGATCTGCACCAACGCTGTCAGACCCCATTCTACCTGCCCACCTTCTAAAGACGGCACAGCAGGTGGACTTCTCGTCATCTCACCAGTGTGTGCTGTGGTCGATGGTACTCTTCTTATTTAGATCGCTTCTCAGGGTGGGCCACATCATCCCTTCCCCGCATGTGCTTCATCGCCGGGACGTATCCCTGACTTCATGGGGCGTTGTTGTGACAGTAAATTCGTCTAAAACGTCATCTACTCCCTTCAGGATTCCCATCGTAAAGCTTAACGACCCCGCTTTGTGTGCGGTGTTCTGGCTTCAGAAATATGTGCTATCTGCAAAACTTTCATCAAACACTCTTCTATTCTCGACGAAATCGAGGGCTAATCCCTCTTATGATGAATTTAAAAACTTTCTTCAAGTATGTTGTGCTGATGCAAAAATGTCAGGTGTTTTTTCTCCCCAATCATTACGTCGAGGAGGAGCGACATTCATGTCATCCATTGGAGCTTCGATGTCAGACATCAAAACGAGGGGTAATTGGCGCTCTTCATGTGTTAATTCTTACATATCCCCGTCTATGGAAACTAAACTAAAGGTGGACATCTTCACATCAGACCATCTTTCACCTATGTGACTCCGGGTTGGCCTTCTTTGGTGAAATAAACTACCATTATTGGTGGTCAAGGCCATCCCTTTCTTCACTGTCATCATTTATAGATATAGTTGTTGCTGCAGAGACTCCAGATATGTGTAGGTGAAAAGGGATCACTGAGTATATTGGAGCGGTGCCAGGCAACGCCCATTAGTCGAGGTTTACGCTAGGCAACGGCGACGTCATAATGGCAAGCCCTTTCACGCCCAAAACAATATGATTCCTTTCCCTCACTTGCTCTCCCGCATCCCACCTGACTGCACGTACCTTGAAATTTTTTTCTTTTTGTGATTATATTGTATCTGTTATGGTGAAATAAACTACCATTATTGGTGGTCAAGGCCATCCCTTTCTTCACTGTCATCATTTATAGATATAGTTGTTGCTGCAGAGACTCCAGATATGTGTAGGTGAAAAGGGATCACTGAGTATATTGGAGCGGTGCCAGGCAACGCCCATTAGTCGAGGTTTACGCTAGGCAACGGCGACGTCATAATGGCAAGCCCTTTCACGCCCAAAACAATATGATTCCTTTCCCTCACTTGCTCTCTCGCATCCCACCTGACTGCACGTACCTTGAAATTTTTTTCTTTTTGTGATTATATTGTATCTGTTATGGTGAAATAAACTACCATTATTGGTGGTCAAGGCCATCCCTTTCTTCACTGTCATCATTTATAGATATAGTTGTTGCTGCAGAGACTCCAGATATTAATACCTAATTTTTCTAGTCTTAAACAGACCGTCATTGATTTACACTTCTTGATATTAAGAGAGATCTTATGTAATTCACACCATTTAACGACCCTGTCAAGATCTTCCTGTAATCCCTGATTGCAAGGGGAGCTTTTAACTCTACTTCCATATACAACAGTATCATCCGCAAAATGCTGGATTTGACTATGTTTTATCACCTTATGAAGATCATTGTAGTGTATGAGAAGAGGCGGTCAAGGGCGTTGTTGATGGATTTCCCACTCCGAAAACCAAATTGAGCATCACATAGTAATTTTTCCCTTTCGACATATGAGGTTAATTGTCCCTGAACACAGCTTTCTAAAATCTTTGCTGGTAAATTAATGCATGATATGGGTCTATAATTCCCTGTAGTACTTTTATTCCCCTCTTTAAACAGTGGTGTCACTGTCGCTGTTTTAAAATCTACCGGTACCCTTGCTGATTGTAATGATAAATTATAAAG
Organism: Sthenelais limicola; assembly: GCA_942159475.1. NCBI lineage: Eukaryota > Metazoa > Annelida > Polychaeta > Phyllodocida > Sigalionidae > Sthenelais > Sthenelais limicola. Next base: position 103,850,699 of record OW804096.1, on the reverse strand, counting down.
ATAGGTAAATTGTTTGCTAAGAGCCTGCATACAGGGCTTAAGTATATTTGTCGGCATGAATTTTATGCCAGAGGCTTTAAAATTGCCTACTTTGTTCAAAGCTAGTTCCACCACTCTATCAGTAATATCGGTGAATATAAATTTACTATCACTTTTTACAGTTTCAGCTTCAAAAGTCCCCCCTAAGCTGGTGTCCTCGTTTATTTTGTTTGCCAACTCAGGTCCAATATATAACTCCTGCGCGGCCCCTAATCCATTGAGTTTCTCTCCATTTTCATTTGATATAACTATTTCGTCATTCTTATTTTTGCACTTTTCTTTTGATATAATAGGTTTGATAACCTTCCAGAATTTGTGAGGCTCTGACCATGAGGCTTCGATTTGCTTTTTTAAATAATTGCTCTTAGATTTCTTAATCGCCTCATTTAACCGGCATCTCAGTCGTCTGATGAAATAATCATAGCAGCAGGAGATGAATGCAAAATGAGGAAGGTGAAGAAGGCCATCGCTGATGAGTTTACTTTGACCGACATGGGTAAACTCAAGTACTTCTTGGATGTAGCTGTTGACCAAAAGACAAATCCTGTGAATATCTAGATGGGTCAATCAGCTTACACTGAGAGAGTAAGTGGGAAATTCAAGATGAGCGAGGCTAAACCTGTGGCGACGCCCGTGGACACTAGTGTCAAACTCACCAAAACAAAGATAGTGTGGCTGTCAACCAGTCGCTGTATCAATCAGCTGTTGGCAGCCTACTCTACTTATCTACATGGACAAGAGGAGACATCATATATGCTGTGAGTAATGTAGCTAAGTTCTGCTCGAAACCATCAAACGAGCACTGGACGGCAGTGAAGCAAATCATGCGCTACTTGAAAGGGACCATCAACTACGGTCTGTGCTTTGAGAAGGGTAACCCAGGCAACTGCATTGGATTCTCCAACTCTGACTGGGCTGGTGATATCAACGATCGCAAATCCACCTCAGGGTACATCTTCCAGATCTGTGGAACCGCTGTCAGCTGGAGAAGCAAGAAACAGAGCTGTGTAGCTCTCTCCACTGCTGAAGCTGAGTACATGGCTTTGGCAAGCGTTGCTCAGGAAGCAGTATGGATGAAGCAGCTTGTTGGTGATCTAACAAACTGACCGCTGATGCTGATTTATGAAGACAACCAGTCAGCTATTTATTTGTATGGCGCAAAACCCCCAGTTTCAGGGTCGTGCAAAACACATTGGTATCAAGTACCACTTCATCCGTGAGCAAGTGGAAAAGGGTGCTGTAGACTTACAATACTGTCCCAGTGACGACATGGTCACAGACATTCTAACCAAAGGTCTGAACAAGGAGCAGTTCTACAAGCTCCGTACTATGACAGGAGTGAAGAGACTCAGTGGCAATTAGACAATGAAAAGATACTTCTTTTCAAACCTATTCACTCTAATACTGAAAGGAGACTTCTTTCTCAAAATCTCTATTTTTAGAACCGAACTCTCATTATCATAACTGAAAGATGCTATATTTCTAGGTCATGTCCGAAGTCAAATGTTATTACTAAGTCAGGTAGTGGTCTACTGTGTCAAAATTCTGACTAATGATCTGATAAATAATAAGGTGCTAATACCAGGAGTATTTCTAGGATAAATGAAAGGTTTTATCAATATTGTGAGTAAACATATATATAGCAAATATGAGCTGTATGTAGTCTTAAAATGTAGGATACTTCACAAGCAAGTGAGAAGAAGTGTTAAAAATAATCACTTTAGTTTCGTATCATTATATGACTTAGCTTTTACGTCATAGCTGACCCACTTATGGCAGCTGTTTAGATCTACGGACGTCCCCTGTTTCTCTGCAGTTAGTAACCATATTTCAATAGGCGGTAGCAGCAGCACTAGCGAGAAGTAAGTAGTAAAGGGAACATGGGCACGGGCATTGGGCGTTGCCAGAATTAAGCTACATAATAGGAGCTATCAAGTACATGTACTAGTATATGTATTAAGGGGAGGGGTCTGAAAGGCCACGTGGGAAGAATATGGTATCGGTATATGGTATATGTAGTAATTGTCGTGGTCTCTGTATATTGTTAATGTTACATACAACAATATTATGGTAAGTGAATGCTAGGACTTCTCAAGTGTACAGTCATAAGAAAGGTGCACACATTACCCTAAAAGAAGTGCCCTCGATAAAATCCATTGAGCATTGACAGCTTCAGTTGAGCCCCATGTGCTGTCTGCTCCCAACGCCCCGCCCCCAACTCCTCCTAGTCGGGTTTGCTATTGGCTAGGGGGCTTTGGAATGCCATCCCCCAGCTCCCCCTCCCCCAGTGCCAATTTCCCAGTTTTCTAGCAATCAAGTAGTCCCTACCAGGGTTCCGTGCAGAGGTAGGGTGGGGCATTCTGTGGTAAAGATAAAAGCGGGCCATACATATGGCGGGTCGCAAAATGTAATAAAAAATGAATTGGTCCCTGAGTGGATCTTACACTGAAGTTTTCAAAATCTGGAGTGATGTATACTATAATCAGTCCCCTATGTCTGGCTATGAAGTTGCGCATGAACATATTTGGAGAAATCAATGGATTATGAGCAATAATGAAACTCTGAACAACAATGAGTGGAAGAGTCAAGGAATAAAGGTAATGGGTAACCTGCTAAACAATGACAATAAAATCATGTCGGCTGCTAAGGTTCGAGAAAAATATAAGATAAGCTGTAATGTACAAGATAGATTAGCACTCATAGCGGCAATCCCAAGGGAGTGGCTGCATGTGGTTGCGAATGATAAATATGTACTGCCAAAAGGAAAGAAAGTTGTGTTTAGGATTGGTGATAGTGCCTTCAACATTTATGATTTTAAAGTCGGAGAGATTTACAACGAATTGGTAACATTCCAATGTACAGATATACCAAAGTGGCAATCCCTGCAATTCAGAGTGATCCATAAAACCATAGGGTGTAATAGCTATTTGAAACAGATAGGCTGCAAGAAGAAAGATACATGTAATTATTGCAGCAACAGTGACAATATATGTCATTTCTTTTTCGAATGTGAAAAGCCTAGAAATATATGGAGAAATTTTGAAAATTGGTTTGCTAATAGTGAGATGTTGTCCAATCTCCAAGCTAGTGACTTAAGGTGACTCAGTAGTGATTATGTAACGGGGTGCGCGGCAATGCCTAGCGTTAGTAGCTGGTTACAACTTTTGCCATTTTTCACGCAATGTGTATTCAAGACATAATAGCAGGGAATATCAGCATTATGCAGACAAAGTGTGTATGTTAAGTCTTGATATAAACATTTCAGATAGAAAATTTATGCTGATTTTTGGTGTGGGAGTTAGTATCTACGATCCCTATACATCCATATTAAATTTCATTAAAATTTATGGAGCCATATGTGTATGAATAAAATATTTATCAAGAAGTTTCTCATTTTTAGCCAATTTTCTCATAATTAAGTTAATTTTAGTCAATTTTAGTCACTTAAGTCAATTTTGCTAGTGCCCCATACTGCCACTAGGGGGCTTCCAGGGGGCTACCTCAGGATCTGAGGAAAAAAAAATTATCTGATGATAAGTATATATATGTTGAATGTCTGGGTGAAATTTGCTGTCTGAATTCATGTCAGAACCATTTTAAACGAATTATGTTAATAAATCACTCAAATGTAGTAAAATTACTCAAATATGATTTATTATTTCTATCTCCATACCGCCATAGCATGATTTGGTTTGGTTTGGTTTGGTTTGGTTAGTTTCACCTCCGCTAATAGTAATTAAAAGTTAGCAGATATACTGTGGTTTTATTATTTTATTCTGTGAAATTCCCTATTTCATGAAACAGGGTTTGGCCTGACGAAGTCAGGCTTCATTTAGGTTACCTAAATTTTGTCGTACAATTTGGTTTCCCGTAGGAAATCAAGAATATTTTTGTTCCCAGATTCCCGGAAAATACTCTGCAGTGTCCTGCGATTTTGCAGGAATTTTATTCTGTGTCTCTTGGTTGCCTGACAATGTATTAAGAGATGCTCTACACTCAGTTGAGTGTTGCATGTCTGACATACAGGAGCCACTTCACCTTTTAGAAGGTGCCTGTGAGTCAGTTTGGTGTGACCGCTACGAAGACGGGTCAGTATCACCTGTTCGGGTCTTGTCAGGTTATCATCTTTGAATTTTGGTGTGATTGATGGTGTGATTGCTCGCAGCTTGTTACTGTTAACACCATTCCATGTGCGCTGCCAGCTACGTTTGACATGTGCCTGCGCCACAGGTACAATGTCTGTGTATGGCATTTGGTCAGCCCCAACAGGGCGCCTCAATGCATTTTTGGCTGCAATGTCTGCTGCCTCATTTCCTTCTATTCCAATGTGGCTTGGCACCCAGCACAACACCACTTCTTTGTCCAGTCTTTTGTTTTCAGTGTATGTCTCTTGAATTCCTTGTATGATTGGGTTCTTAGGATAAAGGTTGGTCACAGCTTCTAGACATGGGTGCGAGTCTGAGAATATGATGAATTTCTTCATCCGTGAGACCTGTACCCATTCAAGTGCCTTAAGCAGTGCTTTTCCTTCAGCAGTGTAGATGCTGCTTTCCTTGTGGAGAGCCTTCTTCAAGTTCCCAAATGGTGTATGCACGGCAAATCCAACACGACTACCATCTTTGGAACCATCGGTGAAAATGGCTGTATGGCTTTCAAACTGTGTCCTGATTTCACTGTATTGTTTTTCAAATACATGCACAGGAGTCTCAGTTTTCTTGTTTGTGTCAAGGTCCAGGATAACCAGGGGTAATTTTTGTTCCCATGGTGGAGTCTCTGGTGGTTTTTCAGTCATTACTCTTTTCATTGGTACACCAGCTTCTCGGAATAAAGACCTTGCTGTCACTGCCATTGGCTTGATGGCATTTGGCTTCTCCCGATACACAGTGTTCTTGTTGTCAAATATGAGTTTGTGGGCTGGATTTTTGGGGTTAGCTCTGACACGTATAGTGTATTGCAGTGTGAGCTTTTCCCGGCGAAACTCCAGAGGTGGTATACCAGCTTCAATATGAAGGCTTGGTGCAGGAGTTGTACATAAGGCTCCAAGACAAAGTCTCAGTCCCTGGTTCTGAATGGGCTTAAGTCTGTCCAGGTAAGACCTTGGAGCAGAGGCATACACCATAGATCCATAGTCTAACCTTGATTGGATATACATTTTGTACAATGTCAGCAAGGTCTCTTTGTTACAACCCCAGTTGGGGTGACTGAGGACCTTCAGCAGGTGTGTGAGCTTTTCCCGGCGAAACTCCAGAGGTGGTATACCAGCTTCAATATGAAGGCTTGGTGCAGGAGTTGTACGTAAGGCTCCAAGACAAAGTCTCAGTCCCTGGTTCTGAATGGGCTTAAGTCTGTCCAGGTAAGACCTTGGAGCAGAGGCATACACCATAGATCCATAGTCTAACCTTGATTGGATATACATTTTGTACAATGTCAGCAAGGTCTCTTTGTTACAACCCCAGTTGGGGTGACTGAGGACCTTCAGCATGAAAACTAGCCTGGTGACCTATGTTTTTTTTCCACTCAATAATGATTATTTCATGTCAAGTATCATTGGTAAAAATTTTAGAAAAATTCATCAATAATCAAAATCACTACTGAGTCACCTTAAGCAGATCAAATATTTTGTTGGGTTATAGCGGCAAGAGTAGACACAAAAACTTCATTAACTGGATGATAATTGCTGCAAAGTTCTACATTTACAGGCAAAAAATGTACTATAATAACATCGTGTTGGAGGCTTTTATTAAAGCCGAAACTTCATAGGATATCATGTAAACATTTTGTAGGAGGGGAAATCGTACCCAACGACCTCACCTATGTATTTTATGTAATTCTCACATATTAAAGAAGTGGGGACCAATTTTACATGGAATTAATTATAGCAGACAACTTGTATGGATGCCGCCATTGCTATAAGTCACGTGACTGGGAGTGACGTCACATACCCTCTAACCCACAACATAAACAATAGCCCGCAGTGCCTGAATGGACACACTCCTATTTTTCCTCAATTGATTTGAGCCATATTCATATGTAAATGAATGATGCTCTATATAAAAAGGTTAGGCTGGGAAAATATATGCCATTGACAAACGCAGGGAAAGGTGTTAAAGCTACTGAGTGTCAAGACAGGGAGTGGAATTGTAAAAACAATCGCCGTCGCCGTCGCCATATATAATATAGGGGTCGGCGCTAGCTTGCCGTATATATAATTATTCAGTTTTAGGGTAGTAGGGGAGAGAAGGTCTACTTAAAATCTTTTTATGCTGCATATATACTTCTCACTGTATATATATTCTACATTTATGTACATATCAATGACTGAAATAAACCTGTTGTACTAAGATCGATGTTTGTTTACATGTGACAATCATGCATATGTATTCAGACAGAGAGGGACAGTGACGTCATCAGTCATTGTAATTTACCACCAGTGGCGCTGTTGTTCACCAATATGTCTGCCTCCTTGTAAGACAGGAGGTGACTCCTTTTCTCATGGTTTTGTTGGTAAATAATGATAACGATCACTAAAATATGCTGCACAAGTACTCCTATGACTATAATGTTTCTGTTATTTGAAAAAAAAAATCTTTGGATTCCTATATTGTGTTTCGGCTTTAATGAAACAAGAATCAACCAGAAATCCAAAAATATAACATGATTGTGTCAAATCAGGAGGGAAAAAGAAATGTAATGAATGGTACAAACTCTTGAATGATTTCGAAAGTTTTGTGTAATGTTGAGTAAACGATTCAGAGCCGAAAGACTGTATCTGTTATGTTATCTTGAGGTGTGTGCAGAGAGACGAAGAAGAAAAGATAATCACAAAAAAAGTATAAAAGGTATCCAGGGTGCGGGAAAAATAATCCAAAAATAGAGAAAATGAAACCACAATTTGCTTGGTTCAAGAAAATGTTTTTGATACACATGTTTTAGCATTGTAGAGGCCTCGTTGGCAGGAAATTGAATAAAGAATGTGATTTTTTTAAAAAAATTGTGTCATGTAAACCTATTTTTTTCTATTAAGATCTCCCTTAATTAATGTTCATCTAACAGTTTCAGAATCTGCACGACCATCGGTAGACCTCAGGAAATAATTACCAAAGCCCAGAAAATCAGCTAAAATCATGTTGAAGTCCAACCCCTCTCTAGCTACAGAATAAGTCGATCAGCCTAATAGAATAGTCTAAATGAATATATGGACAATAAGGATCAACTAATAATCAGGACATTTGACTTCTGATGGATTTCCACAAAAGTGTTTACTTCACATGAGACTTAATTCTGAGAAAAGTAAAGAAATAATAAGCGAATAATAGCTCACCTCATTTCGGAAAATTCTTGTCGCAGTTTCTTGTTATCAGCTTCTAAGACCTGAAAAGTGAACACAAAAGTCACCAATCAAGGAAATCAAACGAGTTAACGCAATCATAGGAATATAAGAGGCTCCCGTCCTCTATATGAACAGAATGGGAAATATCGTACATTGAAATAGTCTATAGATGCTATACCTGAATTCGCCGCTCAGCTTTTGCAAGACTGGCACTGTTTGTGGTAGAACCTGCGACGACAGAAGCATCACCAGAATAATCCAACGTATTGGTGAATCCATCTCTGGAACTGGAGGATTTTCTCATTGTGCAACACTGTGTTGGAAAAGAAAACTTGTTAAAGGAGTACTAGTTAGTCAACAGGTATAACAACACCAACAGCCATAAGAACACTAAGGCCTCTGGTGTCAATGACAAAAGCAGTGGATACAGTTAGTATAATATTATACCTTCCTGTGGACTTAAATGATAGACTTAATTTTAGAAGATGAAACAGATATAGCTCTGGCACGAATACAACAATTTACATAACACAACTCATCAGAATATATTTAATATTATGCAATATAGAAACAAGGGAAAATCAAATGACACCGACTCAAACAGCACAAGGCTCTTTACAATTAAATTCATAATCGCCAAAATCTGTGTGTACGTTTAAGCCACTAGGGGTTTCAATAAGTTGTGCGCTAGGTGGCTATTTAGCCGGCTACATTACAGGTTTTTTTAACGTGAGGTGTTATATGATCAGTCAGGTGTGGATCCATGATTTTTAAAATGGCGACACATGAAAAAAAATCATGTACTTTGTTATGAGTTTAAGCCGCGTTTTTTCTGTAACTGTATTAAAGACGTGGCCAATAAAAACATTTAGAAACGCTCCCTAACAACATGTCTGACATAGGTCCACTGTTTTCCTGCATGCTGGAGATGGGGGAGGGTGGGGAAGGGAGAGCAGAGGCTCCATATCGCCCGGGGTTTTAACAAACAAACATGGTATTAACAAAAAATATCAACTGGATTAAAGGATTAATGGATATCTAACGCCGGGCGGGTCAGGGCGGGCACATGACCGACTACCAGCATTAGATATCCTCTTATAATCCTGATTAAAGTCCATAAGGTAGGTACATTATTCATTTAATCTACAATAGGGCATTTTACATATTAACAGCAGCGCCATACAGAGAGCGGCGGAAACGGCCCAAACTATGAGCTAGGCGGGCAGGCACACAGAAGCCTTATGTATTAACCATAGGCTTCTAACTTTCTCCTTTTTCTCTCAGAATTTGAGTTATTGCATAATACTGTAAGCTATCCAATATTATTAAATGACATGTTAAGATTGGTCATGCTTAATAAGAGAACATTTCATCGGCTAGATTTTAGTATATGGCAACTTTTGTAAGAGTGTATCAACAAAAACAAGTAAGCATAGGTGTACAGCCTGCAGTGGGTCAGAGGCCGTGTGCTCCTAGGCATCACATACCCCTGCACGTCCACTGGCAGACGGGGTGGAGGTGCACGGTTTGGCCCGCATAGCTAGGTGAGTCAACTGGACTGGGCATGCACACAGTGGTAAAAGTTAATTAGTGGAATTTGTAAAGGGCTACAGCTAGGTAGTAGCACTCCTGTGAGAATTTTAAAGAACTCTACAAAACAAAAGAAGCAGACAAACAGTTGCAACTCATTTATTTGATTTCCTGAACTTGGACAATCTTCCAACAGTCACCTTAGGACCACAAGTTGACTTCTTACAATCAACATAATTACTCTGCAAAGTGCAGAGATGCCAACTTTTTGAGTCAGGCTTGTGGGACACTATCCCAGCCATTGAGGCGTGGGGTTTTCTTTGCTCTCTGGTGCATTTTAAGCATTTTTTGGAGTTAAATATTGTCCAAATGATATCATAAACTTCTTACTTTGATTTGCATAAAAAAATAAAAATATAGACTTTTACTTTTACAAATTTTTACTTTTAGTTTTACATGAAGAATGGTGGCTTTGGTGTATTTTCGGCATAATTTCCTTAGAGACTTCAATGCTACAATTTTATAGATTTTCCACTTCTACCTAGCAGATCCAGGGATGTCATTAAGTTTTGTGTAAGGTGGCTAAAATGCTCCCAACCCCCACACACTTCCAATGATATACATGAATTAACAGTGGTCGAATTAAGGAGTAATAACAGGTTGCACGCCCGGGCAAGCTACTGACAAAATCAGGTTGCCCGGCAGAATTTTTGGTTGCCCCCCAGAAATATTCCAGTTTAAATTTAATTCCTTGTAATAATGTGTAAAATTGAAGAGTGTTACTTTTAGGGTTTGTACCACACTGTGATGCTCTAGAACTCATAGTAGGCCTACATTTTGCGTGGAGAATTAACAGGGTTCCTGCGGTCATTAAATCTCAGTACTTTTGAGTATGGGGACCTGAGATTTTCTGTGTCCAAGTATGGTGTATGCCAAAGGCGTTGAGAAAATTTAGCAAAATGACAGTTATTTTAGGGCATTCTGGTGACTTTGAGGAGAGCCAGAACCAAATAATAACCAACGAATACTTAGTCTTAATTAAAGATTTCTATTGATATAATATATAATATATAATATAACCACCGGAATCTTGCTGTAATTATAGCTTGCCCGGTCAAAACAGCTTATTTCGAATAGTGATTAATTATATTTTGAATATCTTTATGTAGGTAATTGTTATATTTTGATTGGAATTTCGTTACTTCCCTTTCAATTTGTGAACATGAGCTTTGAGGACAACTTAATTATACTGTATCTCAACCCATGAGGCATGGGGTCTGGGAGGGCCCCAGAAGTTAAGAGATTTTGCTTGTTCTCTGGTGCATTTTAAGTATTTTTAGGGGTTAAAGATTATCTGGTCAAAATTACATTTTTCCGGGACAAAGTTGTCTGCAGGCGGGACACGGGACACAGGGCTGATTTTCGGGAGTGTCCCGGACAAATCGGGACACTTGGCATCTCTGTGAAATTTATTTGGCCTTTTCAATTTCAATACTCGGGTGGCTATTCATACAGGAAATGGGTGATAAAGAGCGAAAGTTGGAACGACGGTATTATCTGCTAATTTTGTTTTTTTTATGACAAATAGTTCCCAAATGTTTGATGCTCAATCGTCCAAGCTCGGGCCCAATAAACCAGGCCGGGGCTTAAACATCCAGGAATCCCTAATTAAGGGCCTCTCAGGTTAGCTTAGAGGCTTCCTAGAGAAGTCGGACCACTCTGATGTCGGCCGGGGATGTCGGACCGGGCGGGTTAGTGGAGTTGGACCAGGGACCACTGGGTTAGTGGACTCGGACCAAACCATACCATACAAAAATTAACCCTGAACCTAACCCTAAAATTGGTTGTCCTAAGTCGGTAAAGCTAGTAGTGGAGTGTCTGAAGTAAAACTGACTAACAAAAGAATTACTTTGACTTTATAACTATCGTAATAATGTTCGGCCTAATCCTATGCCTGGTCCGAGTCCACTAACCCACTGGTCCGACCATAGTCCATAGGTGGTCAGACGCGCGGGCCCTGCACCGCCAGGGCCCGGACGCTAGGGTCTGGGCCCCACGGTCGGATCCTAGGGCCCGGCCACACAATAAAAAATTGTGAATATTATGTGAATCTGAAGTGGACTTAGGGTATTTTCTGTGTCGGACGCTAGGGCCCAGGCACCTTCAAAACCTTCATAAACCCTGGTATATACATGTATGTGTATGTGCATATATGTATGTATACATGCATGTAAGTATTGTATTCGATGATGTATGCATGTATGTGTATATATATATATATATATATATATATATGTATGTATGTGTATGTGCGTATGTATGTATATTGTTTATTTCAAGTTCAACATGATACAATTTGACAGGAATTTATATCTGGTAATGGGTGTCTAGGTGGTAGTGTGAGTAGCTTGGCAAATAAAGTATATACCGATCCAAGATCAGCATCATTTCATTACACATGATGTATTGTCGATGATGTTTTGATTAAAGTTGGAAAATTACCGACATGATGCATAATATCCTATGTAACGACAGAATTAGTTAATACCCATCCCAAACCAAACTGATTTATTTCCATTACATCTCGATGCTATTAATACAGCCACTCTTCTCTTCCATCAGTAATATTTTCGAACATCTTAACATAATATTTAAAATATATTTAAGGCCTGGAAAATGGTCGAAGAGCCTGGGAAAGTATTCTGGGCCTGACTACATGGAAATTTGAGAAGTATAGAATAGGGAAATATATTGTATGAAATATAGAAATATAGATTAGTTAATACCCATCCCAAACCAAACTGATTTATTTCCATTACATCTCAATGCTATTAATACAGCCACTCTTCTCTTCCATCAGTAATATTTTCGAACTACTCCTGTATAACTCAGGGTAACTTGCTAGTGCCCGAACCTTTATTACCCCACCTTAGTAACCACTACCCTGTACAAACATGATCAAAATGCCTACACATGACATGTACCTCTGTACCAATATACCTTAACTATACCCCATAAGAAATTACTGAGTAAACCTATACCACTGTCTTAAGTACCATGTACCTGCCACACATGTATAATGCAACGCTCTGAAAACTGCCGTGTAACTAACACATGTGCCAATGTGCCTTAACTTTACCTCATGAGTGAACCTATACCTACATATCACTGCATACGCATATGCCAATGTACCTTAATTCTGCCTCATGAATGAACATATATTGTATACCACTATACACCTATCACGCATATCAACCATGTATACTCATTAAGATCTCATAACCATCTCATTAAATTAGAACTAGTCATAGCTACTCCTAGTCAATCCATTATAACTAAAAGTAAACTCACTCTTATTATATTGTAGTCATATCATTGTAGTAATAGTAACTGTAACATAAAGTAAAGATCAAACAAGAATTCGGGCACCCAATGGAAGACCTAACTAAACAATGGTTTACTTAGATAGTTGGACAACCCTACTGTATAACATCTTCAGCAATAAAAGAATCCTTGAATTGAATTGAATTGAATTGAATTGAACATCTTAACATAATATTTAAAATATAGTCCCAATATGGTCCCAGGTCGAAGAGCCTGGGAAAGTATTATGGGCCTGACTACATGGAAATTTGAGAAGTATAGAATAGGGAAATAGATTGTTTGAAATATAGAAATATACAGGGACTAACTATGAGGCCTATCTTATTATGTTCTGACACCCTAGTATAAGGGTATCAGAGAAACGCTAGATTGTAATTAATATATTCAGTAATAATGTATTTTATTACGACCGCATATGTATTACAAAATGTCTATTCTGGTCATGCTGGACACCCTTGTATAGGGGTTACAGAGAAACGCAATGTTAAAATCGATGTATCAAGTAATAATGTATTTTATTACGGTCTCATTTGTTGATTTTATATATTTGTAGGGAATATCTGACTGCCGTTTTAAATACTACATATAAATAATTTGTAGTATCTGATCGTATCGTACTGTACTGTACATATGAACGATTTACAACTAGGTATTTATTTATACATTGTTTGATACAAGGCTTGCTCTGATACCATGAAAAAATTAGTTAATTAACTAAGATAATTCATTTCTAGACTTATTTGCAAACGTTATTTCAAGGTAGAAAGCCGTTGGACCCACGGCCATGAACCCTGGGGCCCACGCGTCCGATCCGCCGGGGCCCACGCGTCCGATGCTCTGGCCCAGGGGCCGTTTCATAGGTAGCGATAGTGAACGATAGTGATATTTAGCTAAATATCGCTGGACCATTTCATAGGTAGTAGCAATAGCGATCTTAACGATAAATAGCGATAAATAGAGATAACTAGCGATTAAAAATCTACACATGCCTACACATGCCGTGATAACTAGCGATTAAAAATCGCTAGTTATCACTAAAGTTGCGGAGAATATTTTTGTCTCCGCAAATTTTTTCGTCATCTAAGAAGTCATTGTAGACATTTTTTAAATGATTATAAATGCTTTTAAATACTTATTTCAATTAATTTTATAATTTTTGCTCATTAAATGAGCATTTTTACATATTGAATTGTGGGGTAAAAATCAGTCGGCGTATTTTCTGTATACTGCTGTCGCATTAGGCAATGCCCTTCAGCCGACCGATTCTCAATGGCGCACATAGAGGAACAGAGAGTAGCTCCTCGTCGTCAACGTCGTGAGAGGAAAGTTTACAGGATTAGGGTCGATCCCTTTGTTGAGTTTTACACCCCTAATCGGTTCATGTCCCGATTTCGGTTGGACCAACCGATGGTTGAATACCTGGCAGAGCAGTTTGGGCAATGGGATGATGCGCCAACCCTTGGCACAAGATTGGGGTGCGGACTGTCGCATCGTGAGAGGGTAGGTCTCCTTATGATTATGTGATTTAGTATTATATTATGTTATATTCGCAATAAGAAATTAATAATAATTAATAATAATGATAAATTAAATATGATATGTAACATAATAGTATCTCTTTGCTATATTTGCTATATCTGCTATATTTTATATGTAATAGGTAGGGCCTGAAATGGAAAATCATTGAGTCCCAAAAGTTTGTTTTGAATGTCTCCTATAGCATCCCCATAATTACTAAATGTTAGTCTTTTAAATTGAATTCATGTAAATTATTAAAAAATAAAGGTTTAATATTGAACTCAGTACGATCTAATATTGTGTGCGGTATGCAGGCAAATGGGTGGGGCAATAGGACGACTCAAGCAGTAAAAGTGGGCGTGGCTTATTTGCACCGGACACTTTCACAAAGTGCTTGCTCGTGCTTTTATACTTTGTGAAAGTGTCTGGTGCAAACAAGCCATGCCCACTTTTACTGTTTGAGTCGTCCTATTGCCCCGCCCATTTGCCTGCATACTGCACACTTTATGATTGCTTCATACTAGGATGTATCTATGCTAGGAATATGAAACTAGAGAAACTAAGAAACTATGACTATCCGACTAACTGGGCTAGGAGGGGAAGGCAGAGGAAAGTAATTATATATTCAGTCCAAGATTCTATCGACACTACATGCTATGTTCAACTTACGTCAATTTGAAACTAACAATCTAGTGGCCCAGAGTTAATCTCCCCACCTTATCACATGGCCACATGGAAACGCTTACGCTAAAAGCACAGCTTAATCAAGGCCCAGAATCACCCGTTTATCCCATACATACGATAGCTTTGTCAATGCCTCTAAAACAAGAGCTATGCCACTATGTCCAGCTATTAGAATCGCTTCGAATAATTATGTTTTTCATGTTTTCAGATACCCACTGAATGAATACCTGCAGACGGCTCTGCTGCGACCAGAGAACCCTGGCGAAAGGCACCTAAACCAAGCTTTGTGCAGAACTAGGGCCACAATCGAGCAAGCGTTTGGCTTGATGAAAATACATTTCAGGTATTATTATTTTCATTAAATTATTATTATTATTATAAGAGCCATAGAATATTAAATTCTTATTCAGTAAATAAGTTACAGGATCTGATGAAGGTTTCGAATGCAGCTGTTGGCTGAAGGGGGGTGGGGGCATTGGGGAACTGCAGTTCTTTACTATAATTCCAGCAATTGATTGTTTTCGTATCAAAGGCGTTTAATAAATAAATTGTTATTTTATTTATTTATTTCAGATGTCTCACTGGCCACGATGGTTTCATCATGAGCCAGCCAGATGTGTGTAGCCACATGGTACTGGCCATCGCATGCCTACACAATCTCGCGATTCGGCGCGGTGTTCAATTGGATGGGATTGAAGGGCTTGCAGAAGCAGTGGCATATGCACAGCCAGACCCAGAAGTTGTTCGGGAAGTTAGGGGCAGGGGGGTAGATAGAAGGAATAAATATTATTTTAAATTTTCAAACAACGTCACGTTTGTTCTTTATTGTTCATTTAATTATGATCCATTTAATTATGATGGTATTCGGCAGCAGGCAAAGCTTGGGCAGCTTTGCCAGCTGCAGCAGCAGCTGGGCGTCGCCTGATGGTACTCTCCCTTGTCCCGGCAACACCTACAGCAAATAAACAAATCAAATGATGTAATACAAATATATGTAAAAAAGGTGTCATATCTAGGAAATATTGGGCCTAAATATTAAATAGGACGACTCAAGCAGTAAAAGTGGGCGTGGTTGGTTTGCACGGGACACTTTCACAAAGAAGTCTAAATATTAAATTAAAACAACAGAAGAGTGATTCTTGATTGATGGGACCTTATTAGTTTTTGCATTTGAGTTGAATTAAGTAATTTAACAAAAATGGCTGATTTAATGATAGGTACCTTCTAACCCAATTTTCCCTAGGAACTGTAGGGCCATCCCCTCGATTTCAGGTACTCGTCAAGTACCTTCTTGTTTTTAATGAGGCTCTTGAATAGGGCCTGCTGCTCCTCCGGGGTCCAATTTGGCTCTCGTTTTTTCTTCTGAGATGATCTCTACATTGAACACAAGATATTATTAATTCCTGAAAAAATACAGTACTAATTTGATTAGTACTATTCGTTAAACATTCATATTTGATTATTTTTGTGTTGGGTCCCAATGTCACACAGTAGAAGGAATATCAGCGTCAGCCCCGTGTCTCCCACTGGGGCGATGCTTTAACACTGGCGCGAATCACAGCTATATGCTCAGAGCGCGGATGTCGGAGGAAGCATGCTCTGACTCGTGCAGTGTTGAACCCTATGGGAATGGTGGCAACGTTTGCCAAAATTGACTGAGCGATATTGAAATGTGTGGATTTTTCCCAATATGTGTATTTAAACTTTTACTGGGATATGTGTGCTAGTTGTATATTGATTTTGAATCGATTTTATTCACGCTTCATTGGGTATAGTTATTTTTTTTTGCGAATTTTGACATAAATATCTGTACACGGCTATCGGGCAAGCTCTTATTTGAGTGGTAGAACACAATGTGTGAAAATAGGGAAGTTCGCTTCTTCGGCAGAAACTAACCCGATTGGTTAGGGATCAATAATAGGACCTTTGCTCTTCCTAATATACGTTAATGACATAAAGGACCTAAATTTCGCCTCTAAGTATATCCAATATGCAGACGATACTGTAATATATTGTTCTGCACAGAACCTAAAAACTTGTGAGGAAATTCTCTTTGTTGATCTCAAACGTTTCTATGATTGGTGTCTGAGCAGCAAGCTTTCCCTAAATAAATCTAAGACAAAGTTACTGGTCTTTAATACACGCCACAAAACCCACGGGAAACAAATTTCGGTCAAGGTGGATGATACACAATTATTAGCAGTAGACTCGTCAGGGTGCGACAAGATCGCCTCCCGAACGCCCGAGACGTGTTGATTTTGGCGTCGGGCAGGTAGATTTTTAATCTACACGTCCTTGGACGGGTAGATTCTTGGAATAACAATAGTGTACCATTTCCTATTTCCAAAGTATTTAATTTTCCCAGACCTACCGGCACTAAAAGCTATAACATTGATCGTCATTTCTTTGAATCTCCCCCTGTAGTGACCCTTTTCAAGGCTATCCAGGCCTTGAATTAATTTATTTTCTCAAATTCAAAGCTACAAGTCCCCTCCCTACATTTTAAACTAATTTCCCTTCTCCCTCCCGACCTCTCTCTCTCTTCCCTCTCCTACCAACATTGAGGTCCCAGGCATGTAACTTAGTTTCATTGTCAAAATTTAAATTGATACTGATGAGCCATAGGAAATTTAACTTTCTTTTTTGCATAATAAATTTTTCCAATTTCGAAACTGTATTTCTCCATTACGAATATTGAAGAGATAACATTATGTTAACTTAATGCCTTCTTTGGATTTAATGCATTTAATTACATTTATCTTCGAGTATGTGTTTAATAATTATGTTGATGTATTACTTGAATATATAGGTAAATGTGTGCGATTTTGGACTTACTTCAAGATTAAAATAATAAAGAAAGTTATTATTCAACAGATTTACTATTAAACAATATTGATGATATATAGGGAGTCTCAAATATCATAAAGATGTTATGTAAATGTTTACTAGGCTAAAGGTGGTCTGAAACTACTGGGCAGGTGGAATTTTGAGGTGGGCAGGTTGATTTTAAATTAACCTGCCCGGGGGCAGGTTGATAATTTGGATCTTGTCGCACCCTGCTCGTATGAATACTTAGGGATAAAATTAGATAAGCATTTAACAATGACAGGGCAGCTAAATGCTGTAGTTAAACAAATTAATCATAAGCTATATTCCTTTAAAAAGATCAGGAAAAACCTTGACACTAGGACAGCTATTATACTCTGCAAATCGAAAATTCTCTTGTTATTTGATTATAGTCTTTCGGTATTATGCTGCCTTAATCAAGGTGAGCTTGACAAATTACAAAGATTGCAGAACAAAGTACTTCGAACTGCAATGGGAGCAGACATAAGAACCCCAATAATGAATATGCATGTTGATACGAAGACCATGCTAATTAAAGACAGGATCTTATTTAATAATATGAGATTAGCTCATGGAATTGCTTATCAAACAAACAACAATATAGTAAATAGAGTCACAAGACAAAACGCTGCGCCCACCTTGGCCACTTTTATTCCTAGATCGGAGAAAGACAGGAAATCACTAGCATTCCAATGTGCTAGGGATTGGAATAGCTTGGACCCTTCACTCCGTAGGAGGGACAAATGTAAAGAATTCAGTCTTGCACTCAAACATACAATCATTAGACGGATGTCAGACAATATTGTACCCTGAACATTCTTATGTATTGAGAAACCTGAGAAATGGATACTAATATGAAGTTAATCCTAGCTCACCCCTGATGTTTTGTAAATAGGTACCACTCACTCACCCACCATACATAGCCCTTATAGTTAAAAGTCAAAATCCATTTCATCATCTTTCCTCATTTTCATTACTACCATCGATCCTAGGATCGTCTCACCACTTTATATATATATATATATATTATATATATATATATATATATATATATATTGTATTTTTATTCTGATTCGAACAGTTACATAATTCAGAACGGGACGCCAGCCTCTAGAATTTGAGGTCTTCCTGGGGTATCCACAGTTATTAATACCTGTTACTAATTACGGGATATTAAATTGTACATAAATCTGTTCGTTTCAAAGACAATACTGGAGTTTGTAAAATAACAACAAGATCCAGAGCCAAGCCCTAATATCAAAATTTGTAAATATCTCACACGGGTGTGACAGATTCCTGTCTGATGGCAATTTAATATTAATAGTAATAATCCAACATTTTTAGTTGTTGTACTGTTCAGAGTTCAGAGTCAGTGTTAAGTCGGCTTGGTTCAAAGTTATATCACCCATCATTATTCATACTTCATTAATAACATTACTTCTCAAGCAAGGCTCCGGTCAAATAGTCAGATTCCTACAATTTGAAATCATCACTAACAACTACATAACAGTTATACAATATCGACATTTAGAAACTCTGGATTTATATAAAATGAATCACAGAGATATTTCAATTCAAATTCAAAATTAAACAAACAGATTTGTTAATTCATATGAAATATCGTGTATATCGTGTATGTCTGTATTACATAGTGATTACTAACTTTTATCTAATAATTGACAGTCTGTAATGTATAAAGAATATGATAATCCTATGAATATGATTAGTAAATAGTTTATAACAATGTTTTCACCCACCATATGGACAAGAGTAACAGCTCAGTCAATCAGGGCATGCGGAAAACCACTCTAAGGAGCAAAATTGTGTTGGTTATAATTGTACATGCCTCCTGAATAAACATATTGTCCAAAAAAATATATATTGATCGTATAGTTGCAGTACAGCATCTGTCAATTTTCCTTTGATTTCTTTTGAGTTTTGGTTTGTTTTCCTTAAAATTGTTGATATTTAAAAATAACAGTCGAACAAGTAGGAAACCCTTTTTTAATGGTAAAAAAAGGCATAAAACCCATCTTTTATTCATGGGAAAAATTAATTAATAAGGAGAAAGCAGTTGTCGTGGCAGTTTCTTTGTCCTCTTGGGACGCTCTGCAGCAGCTCCCTCAGGTGTGTTCTTGGCCCCATTGTCGTTGTCAATGTTGTTTCTGTGGCTCGCATCCTCCTCCAATTCGTCTGATTCCACTTGGCTCTCTGAAAAGAGTACATGACACTTACCATATCATTAAAATGTATGTACACAGACAATATTTTGTTCCTTTTACACAAGTGAGTTTTTATTTTTTTCGACAGTTGAATACATCTTAAATTATTTCTTATGTTAACATTAATTTTTTTTACAGATTTTATTTCACCTCATTTCCCAGACAAGCCTAACGTACCCAGATTTAATTCAGGAAAATCTTATCAGTTTATTTCCTACCTTCCATTAACCTCCTAATCGCAGCCAGATCGGTGGCTGCTGCCTTCGCCACTACCAGCAGCTCTTTCATATGGTTAGTGACTGGCATGTCTGGTCGTTCATCTCTGCCATATTCCTTGAGTCGGCCCTCATGAGAGTGTCACCACCTTTCACCAGATCCAGAAATTGTTAAACGCCCTCCTGCATGGCAGTGCTTACTTGCATTATTTCTGAATAATATTTAATATTAATGAACACTAATAAGTTAAATGATTAGTTTCCTTCACTCATATTTATAATATAAAAATATAGAACTAAAAGCGATCTTAATCTAGCCCAGTGTGTCGGAGAGTAATAGTTTCTTATTCATATTTCTAGCATAGATAAATCCTAGTATGAAGCAATCATAAAGTGTGCGGTATGCAGGCAAATGGGCGGGGCAATAGGACGACTCAAACAGTAAAAGTGGGCATGGCTTGTTTGCAGTGGACACTTTCACAAAGGGTTGTAGGGTTATAATATTAGGCATATGAATGGCTTCTTCATTTCTGGTGGTCTGGCAATATCACAAATATGTATCCATTAAGCTATATTTTATGGTCATACATGGCTCAATTTAAAATAAACTTTATTTATTAAAATCAGAAGTACACATTATTTATTAAAGAATTTAATAATTTTACATACCGGTCGCCACCGCTGGTCCAGTGCTTCTGGATTTGTGCAGATACTTTGTGGGCCGGTCATTGGAAGGAGGGGTGGGGGGGGGGGGGGGCCTTCATGGGGGTGTTGTGAGTTGGGGACTGGTCTGGGCTATGTCGTTGGGTGGAGGAAAATATTGGGGAAGAAGGTGGGTTGTCGTTGGTTTCGTCGTCATCAAGGTCAGTCGCATGTCTGTTATATTTGTCGTCTTCGTAGTCGGCGTCATAGTTACATGCCCCTGATGATGCTTTGGGGGCGGGGGCGGTGGCAGTAGTGGGGGAGGGGGCGGGGGCGGATTCCTGTCTTGTTGAGGGTGAGTGTGCTGCTCTAGATGAGGGTGAGGGTCCATCTAAAGATGTTGACACCTTCTCGCACAATTCTGCAGCCTTCCGTCTGGCCTCCATGATTCGGTTACATGCACTTGTGGGAACAGCTGCAAAATAAAGCAGTATTTTTTATGAAATCAATTGAGAATATTTCATGAAAATTGCTTGCATATTTTTCTGTCTTCAGTCAATTTAGCCACATTGTAGGCCTATAATATTAGGCATATGCATGGCTTCTTCTATGTGGGGAGGGGAGGGGGTATATTAAAAAATACTTGTCTAAGATTTAGTTGGAATTTATGTGAATGTATATATAAAAAAATATAGAACTCAAAGTGATCTTGTTCTAGCCCAGTTTGTGCCCAGCCTTTGGGATAGTAATAGTTTCTTATTCATATTCCTAGCATATATACATCCTAGTATGAAGCAATCATAAAGTGTGCGGTATGCAGGAAAATGGGCGGGGCAATAGGACGACTCAAGCAGTGAAAGTGGCTGTGGCTTGTTTGCACCGGACAGTATTTCGCATCATTTGTTAATATCTATGTGTATTACCCTCACAAGACACGTCAAGGACACCCATGTACACTAGACACATGATCTCACTGTCAAGCATACGCCGTTTGTGAGGAATGGCGTTGTTGTGTAGAGCTGAATCATAGGCTTTCGTGAGTTTGTCATACTGCAAAATAAAATGTAAAAAATAATTATTGTTTTAAGTATTAGTGCAATTATTTTCATTTTGACTTGCTGGACCTTGATAGACAAGCAAGCATCGATCAGTAGATTAATACGAAGTGCATATACAGGTAATGATTTTGCAAAATAAACCTCCAACATCCGGAGAGTGATCCATATAATTTGCAAGTATTTTTAGCAATGTTTCTTTAGGTTTTGATGCACCACGACCGTTAGGGTGGGAGTACAGCTGGTTTATATAGTCAGCTAGATAGGACAGAGGTGTGCGGTTCAAACATAATGGACAGTAGTGCCATCTTGATTTACTGTTTGGACTGGATATATTGTCAAATTAAGGTTAACATCAAGCAATAGTGTTAAGGAGCCATTTTTTTCTGAAAGGACTTGAAGGTTTCAATGTTTCCAATATTTCTTGATCGTGGGGAGGTGTTGGTTCATCAAAAGCTCTTTAGAAAATATATATAAATTGGTCATATGAAATCAACTAAGGTTGACTGCTTTTTAATCTCACTCTAAGGTATTTAATGATATTAACACATTATTTCAGGCACTTGTGATTAATCTTACCTTGGTCGTGGAGTGTGACTTAAAATAGGTAAATTTTCCACTGCACTTATCAGCACAAAGCTGATGGCGTTGATGCGAGCTGGGGGAATAAATAATGCATGGTTAATTATATTGGTAATTTAGTAATTAGACAAGAAGGCTATGCTATCACATGGATGTAGGTAGTCTAAGTCATGGGTAAACAGTTAGTCAACTGCAGCTTTTCATCGAGTAAATTTTTTCCATCGATTCAATTTAATTTTAATCATTTTTTGTTTTTAATCAAATAATTAGGGTCTAACACAAAATTTGTTGTGTTAAAAAAACTTGCTTTTAATGCCTCCTACAGCATCTACTGAGTTGTTAGAACTTATTCATAAAAATGGATTTTATGGGAATTTATGAAAATAAAAAGTTTAAAATATAACACACTGTGGAACCTATGGCTTTTTAGTCGCATTGTAGGGTTATAATATTAGGCATATGAATGGCTTCTTCTATGTGGGGGGGGGGGAGGGGGGTATATTAAAAAATACTTTGTCTAAGATTTAGTTGGAATTTATGTGAATGTATATATAAAAACAAGTACTAAGTTAACTAATAGCCCCCTTTACATATTCCGTCTCCAGTGCGTACCAGTAACTGCGGGATGAACTTCTGTCATTCTGCGCATGCGCAGACCAGTTGACTCACCTATATATGCGGGCCGAACCGTACCCGGGCTACCGCTGGACGTGCAGGGGTCTGTGTGCCTAGGAGCACACGGCCGCTGACCCCATGCAGCCCGTACACCTACGCTTACTTGTTTTGGTTGATACACTCTTATAAAAGTTGCCATATACTAAAATCTAGCGGATAAAATGTTCTCTTATTAAGCATGACCAATCTTAACATGTCATTTAATGATATTGGATAGCTTACAGTAGTATGCACTAACTCAAATTCTGAGAGAAAAAGGAGAAAGTTAGAAGCCTATGGTTAATACATAAGGCTTCTGTCTGTCCGCCCGCCTAGCTCATAGTTTGGGCAATTTCCGCCGCTCTCTGTATGGCGCTGCTGTTAATATGTAATATGCCCTATTATCAAGTTATGCACCGATTTGATCAACTGTTAACATATTTAACTTTGTAATCAGTGTCAACTTAATTCATATACTTGGCGTTTCCACTGGAAACGATTTTCTCTGCCACAATCATTTGTGCCTGATGTCAACTTATTGTTATTGCACTTTAGGCATGTTTAGACTGAAAATGCAAAATATTTACCTACAAAGTTTACATTTTAACTTATATCCGAACATTTCAAAGTACAAATATTGCACAAAAAACATAACACTGTTCCCTCAGGGCACAGTACCATATGAGATTATATCGCAATTATATGCAATTCCAACCCCCCTCCCCCCACTCCTGCCGACCTCTCCCCCCACTCCTGCCGACCTCTCCCCCCACTCCCGCCGACCTCCCCCACCCCACCCACTCCAGCTGAACCCCCTACCCCCACTCCCGCCGATCCCCAGTCGATCTGTTGGCGGGAGACTATGGTTGTGTGAGGGGTGCATATGGGTCAGATTTTCAGAAAATGTACAATTCGCCTTCACCAATCCTCTCAAATAACCCCCATTTAAGACAGAAATGAGCTTCAAAATGCAGTCTAACGTAACAGAACTGATACTTTAAACCAATCTGATACCAAATATACTCAGATATACCCATTCTTCATCATTTTCCAGCCTAATTTAGCAGAATTAAGTGAATGTGTAGATCTGCCCAATTAACCTCTCCACGAGCATCGAAGGTCCACCCCCCTTACATAACCGATAGCCAGTCAGCGCGCTTGAAACCATAAACCATAAGCGCTCCGCCAAGCACACATCACAGGCAGCTACTTAATATTCATGAGGTAGCGGGACGCGAGGGGGACAGCCAAACAGACCCACGTGTATGCGGGACCCTATGCTAAAGGCATGGCAATCAAGCCAAAACATACCCAAAGAAAACGTCCTTTTACACAATTTGTTTTCATAGTTTTCCTTTGAATTCCACACAGGTTGTTAAGAAAACATGTTGAATGTTAATGATCTGGTTTTGTAAAGTAAACTACCGGGAATTATAGAATATTTCATAGTGGCAAGATGTAGGGAAATAGTGATAGCTGTGCGTGTGTTTAATATGTGAATGCATGCTGGTATTTGGGCCACTTAGTACAGGGTATAATGCTAATTCTCACATACACATACAAAAAATTCGCAAATAATATATTTTGAAAAATAAACAGTATTCTTTACTATTAATCATTGAAAAATACTCCTAAAATCCAGATTTCCTTCCATTTCGAGCCAAACAAATAAAAATTCACTCTGTTTTTGCCTACTTTCAATGCCAATGTATCTAGCATTGGGTGAAACAGGAGCCAGTCGGATACCAAGTTATTTCTTTTTCTAAATTACTCATCATCATGAAATACAGGTCTAGGAACTCCGTTGACGGTTCATGAGAAGTGCCCATATATGATAGTAGTATCTATTTACAGTGAATAACATAAAACAGCACACAACTAATATCAAAACCGCCTGGTTTTAGTTCTTTAGATTAATAAATGGTGGGTTTGGTCGGTGACACTGCATCCAGAGGTATGACATAAACATTAATGTTCAAGCATAAGGGGTTCTGAAATGACTGGGTTGGTGAAATTTTGAGGTGGGTATAGACACTTTTCTTGGTGTTATTCTATTTGACCCTCCAGAAAATCTGAAACGTTCAAGTCATCAGATATCACCTTTGCAACTCCTATATATATCAGCAACAATTATGTTTCCTCATTTAAAACGTTTAAAATCTAAGAAACATTGACAACGATTGGTACTGTCTCATACAGTAACATACACTAAGGCAGTGAGTGTCTTAGACGTGCACCTCATGTTTGTCTGCCCCCTCGGTGGTCAGCTGTTTGACCTGTTGACCTCAATACTATAAATAGTTGGTTGACGGCGCGCTAGCCATACTGGTACTTCTATACAGTGGCCGTCGTGGGTTTGTTTGTCTGAGGTTGCACCGCGTGGAGTCCCGGGAGACAGTGGGCGGAGCATAGCCCCGCTCGTGGAGAGGTTAGTACATTTACTTACAGTGGAGAGTGTGTGTGGATGTAACTGTCACTCACGCTCACGCTGACCAATCAGCTAAGAGCCAATCAGCTCCCTTGGCTATAGAAAAGCTGTCAATCAGTAGCTATCAGTGTAATAATAACGACGGAGTGTGAAATATAGGACCTGATCGAAAGGATTAGATAAGGCATGCTTAAACACCTCACAGACAGCTAAAGAATATTATCAGATGTGATCCACTATCAGTGATTGGCGTATTTCATAGTAATACACTTGTTTCTCAGCTATAAATAGCAGAGAAACAAAAATATAGAACTCAAAGTGATCTTGTTCTACCCAGTTTGTGCCCAGCCTTTGGGATAGTAATAGTTTCTCATTCATATTCCTAGCATATATACATCCTAGTATGAAGCAATCATAAAGTGTGCGGTATGCAGGCAAATGGGCGGGGCAATAGGACGACTCAAACAGTAAAAGTGGGCAAGGCTTGTTTGCACTGGACACTTTCACAAAATATAAAAGCGCGAGCAAAGTCTTGCCACCTTTTACTGTGTTTGTAGGTTAGCAATATTACATACCCAGAACCGCCCAGAAGCATGATTTTTATTTATGTGAATGTATATATAAAAATAATATAAAAAATATAGAACTTGAAGCGATATTGTTCTGATATTTTTTGTATGGGACATATTTTTAACACATTCAATGACATACCAGCTACTTCAATCCACGCAGCAGCTTTCCTTACTGGTGAATTTTCTGACAATAAGCCAACAACTCGTCGGCCACCCACTTTGGGTCCCGCTTGAGTTTTGGTTTCTGTAGGAAAAAAAATATGTATGAATCAATATAATAATCAAAAAAATTTTCACCGTAAATGCATTTAATTCACATGAACTAGAGTATAACGGTAATGTATCAGCTCACCATATTGATTAGTCCCGCAATAAAAATGTTCCTCATCTCTGGACATAGGCCCCTATACATGCACGCGCGAGCAAAATATTCTCATAATGACAGATAAATATAATAAATATATGAATAAATATTCCTACCATAATATAATATTATGATATGATATAATATTCCGACTAGGATATATAATATTATAGGCATAATATAATATAATATAATTACATCTATACTTGCTCGGGCATATTCTGACTTTATTTACATTACATTAACTAATTTATAAAAAAAACTTTTTCAATAAGTCAACTTTTTAATGCCTTTTTCCATATAATTGGGTGATTAAAACAATATTTCGGTGTATACCGATGTTTCCAACATGATTTCACTTACTCTCAAAATTGGGCTTTCTCAGGATGCGCTCTGTCACTTGGAAATTGACTTTTTCAACTTTTTCCAACTTTCTTTTCAACTTTTCTCACTTTTTCCATAAATTATTAAATAAAAAATATTAAAATTATATTCTACAATGTGTATCTGCATTGGATATAGTTTTAAATAATACTTACATCATTTAATTGGGACATTACGGCTGCTTTTTCTTCTTTCGTTGTCGAGATGTCTTATTCCCATTGGGTTTGGCTGATGAAGGTCGAAACGCAGTCTATTTTGCTTATATATAGCGGTCACGCATGTTTTTCACCGTTTGCTGATAGGCGGCAGTGTGGCTGGCGCTACTGCCGACCCGCCGTCCAGAGTATAACCGCGAGATATTACGATTTGTACAGTATAGGGTTTGCTATGGTTAGTGTTAGGTTATATGAAGAAAGAAAAACAGTTGCTGACGAACTCCCCTCCACCCAGCCGTCCCGTTCTCCACCCCACCCCACCCGGGCCTCGGTGCTGTTCACTCAGTGAACAGCGCTATCCATTTCGGACGTCATAGCTGTAGATCACGTGACAGCTCTTGGCTCTTCCATGCTGGTTCCCTGCCGCTGTGCCATGAACCGCACACGCTTATACTATAGCGGGAATGGCCGCCAGTTCAAATCATAACACAGGCCTCGAAGGAGGTAAATGGGCTTATATCTTCTTTTATGGACAATAATGTTCCAGTAATTGCTAGCTAATAACGTTGCTTACTAATATACCGTAGTACTGACACCAGAGAAAAAGCTGAACGCGCATCTATTTGTGGGGCAGCCATCTGTAAGGGACGATCCATGTTCTATTGCGTTAGTTTAGGGTCCCGGTACGACGTTTTTTTTCTCTGTAACCAGCCGGTGGCGGCTTCTTTCAGAAGCGGTTGTCGTGGAGTGTCTAGCGGATACTGGGTACAACTGATAGTGAATGGCAACGATCAATAGCGATTCATAAGGATTCATAAGGATTAGGCTCAACGATGGTTAACCAGCGATAGCAATGGATAACCAGCGATAACGATGCCTAACGATCCTTAATGAAGGATATTTTAGTGGAACGACCTATGCAATGGTTTAACGATATATCGCTATTTCTATCGCGTTTTTAAAAATAGCGATAGCGATCTAACAATAGATCGTTAATTATCGTTACTACCGGTACCTATGAAACGGGCCCGTTGCATGAGGTACGGTAGCCTATCGTTAAGTGAAAATCGTCTCCTTAAAATATCCTTAACTTTTACTGTTGCACCAGCCAATATTGTGTCCTTAAATCATGTTTTGTGTCCTTAAATGGGGGTCTTTTAACGACGTGCCTTTGTGCATGGGATATCCTTATCGTAGCGCTAAGTGACCTCCGTTGTCTGCTCGTTTCTGAGCAAGAATTTGAGAATGAGAATGGGAGGGTCAGGCAGTATTTTCAAAAGTTTCTTTTTCTCAGAAATGATGATATATATGATTAGTATATTTCATGATTTAAAATAATTTTCTTATGTAAAAAAATGTAAAAATATGACACAATGTACAGGTATGTTGCTACCAGTTGCAACGCACAACTTTCACCATTAATGGCATTATGCCCGCCTCTGGTTAAGGATAGGACAAATCTCATGCAACACTAGAACACTCGTATTGTTAATATATCCTTAACATATCCTTAATATAATGTTAACGCTACGATATCACCAAAAAGTGGTGCAACGCCAACGGGCCCCAGCCCCAGTTGTCCGACCCGGGGCCCGCGCGTCCTACCTTCAGTCCATATACCAAGTCCGTCCCCAACGGTCCGAGTTCTCCATAACCCCGCCTAGAGCAGTAAAGGAAATATTTCGCAGGCGAACTGCTTTATTGTAAAGCTTTTTCTGGGCCAGAGGACCCCGTATCTCTCCGGAATAAAAAGAAGAAGAAGCACCAAAAACTCACCTCAGCTTGGACGCAGGGCGATAATAGGAGCACAACACACACCTTAACACACACACAATTTAACGGCAGGGGGCAGAGGTGTACCGGAAGTCCAAGAATGAAGCTATAAATCATTGAAGCTTCATTTCTCACTGTAAATTTGGGTAAGAAACATTATTTGATATCCATGCCTGTCAAAAGGTCAGTGTCTCTTCACCACAGATTAACAGTTGCTTCTCAAACAGTTGGCAAAATATTTAAAACAGCGTCAAATAATTCTTTTAAACCCCCCCAAGAAAATCACTTGTCTAGGCACTAGAGCGATAATTGGTGTCCCTAGTCTTAGAATAACACTAACGCTTGCACAGAACCTGAATCATGGAACACAAATTATCTAGGTTTTAAAGCTATAACGTTATTATGATTTAGATATTTATTAGAATTTTTGTACCTTCAAAGATGAAGTCATGGAAAGTTTTCGACCCAAGTGTTTATACTTATTAATGGCTGTGAACACTAGCCTACCGAAATTCCAACAATAGTCAATACAATTTAACAATTAACAAGCGCCTTCGGCACTTGGAATATAGCAGGTTAGGTCTGCAATTCTTTCTTTTCCCCCTCTCCTCTTCACTCTCCCCTCCCGCCTTTCTCTGGCTAAATCCTGAGAAAGAAAGGGAACGATACCTTCATTATTTTGAATGTTAGACTTGCCAAATTTAAGACTGGAAACCTATTTGAAAACAGAAATAATGAGGATTTAAGATTAGCATTTTAAGAATTTTAGGAGATAAAAAAAATAAAGGAGAGAGATAGATAAAGAAGGGAGGGGGAGAGAGAGCACAATAATTGGAGAGGGGAGTGGAGAATAGAGGGAGAGGAGAGATGAGAAAGGCAGATATAAGAGGGTTTCATTGAAAAGTACTTGCAACCCGCCCTCCACACACACACCTAAACTAACATGATATTTTAAAATAATCTTTAATCTTGATCACTTTTATTACCAATTTGTCATCCTCTTACATGTATAATCTTTGAAAAATAAAGTACGGTATTTTTCAATTCAAGTCAATATTTCGATTTCAAATAATCTTAAACCTCTTCCTTATGCTCTCCCTTCCCAGAGCACGAAATCAACTTTTTTCTTTATAAGAGATTTAATTACCCGCCCAGACAGAAATCTTACCCGCCCGCAAATTACTCCAAATTAAAGAAGATCAAATTCCATAATAATGCTTATATAATTCTTATATACTTGCCGAACCTCTCAGAAGGATGGTTGCAGCAGCATAAAACAATAAGAGCATGATAATTTAAGTCTACCAACACCTTAGCTATCTTTAGCTATGCGTAGCCATTGTCTCTCTAGGCAGTGAGGGGAAGGGGAGGGTTGACTTTCTACCTGCGATTACATAAGCGTGAGCGAAAGCAAGCAGTGGTGGAGGCAGCAAGGCATGACGTGACGTCATGGACAATTGAGGGGGTTTTCCAGGGCTAGTGGACATGGGTAAACAAAGGGTGAGGGGAGGGGGAGAAGACCAATGGGGGAGAGGACCAATACTTGTAAACACATGGGCTATGGCGGAAACAGCCGAGTGGGAACAGCTTGTTGGAAGGAAAGAATGGAGGGGAAAAACACACAAAAACGCATGTTGGACATAACTGTAGGTGACAGAATAGGTTTCCCCAACATATTCACAACCTAGGAAGTACTTAAGAAAAAACGGGGAAAAAAAGTCTGACGCCTGGCTTATCCCACGTGTACCCTGGTACGCCTACCTCTGGGAGCGCAGGGTTCACCGAGCCGTAACGAATCTCGTATGCTGCGATATGCTGCGAGTTTCCACGAGTACCCAAAACTCGAGGAAAGGAAGATTTCATTGTATAGGCTACTAACAGCGCGATTTTATTACCGGTATTGGCTGTAGCTGCTATTATAAGAAAGTTATTTAGAGTCCTATCCCATGGGCATTGCCATGCATGTAGAATGGATATTATTATGTCATATTTTATTCAATAATGCATTGATTTTCAGGAGACGTAGAAAATATTTTGTAATTCAGAGGGAGGCGGGGTGATTATCTTCCGTTAGGACATTTTCAATAAAACGCGTTTCAGACCAAGTTGAAATATTGCAATTATGATTTTGTACTGCATCTCAGCTAATAAGACTTGGGCATCACCTAATTATTGGTCCTCTTTCCTACTGCACGGACCTGCTTCTTACTCTTATGGTAGGTTAGCCTATACTAGGCCTCGACACTGCACGACCACCGCTTTTTTTTTAAAAAGCCGCTATCGGCTATTCTTTACTCCCTAACCAGTCGTACCCGTTATCACGGTTGGGCGCAACACTACAAGAATCGACATCTATTGCTGTCTCTGCCCCTGAAATAGATGCGCGTTCAGCTTTTTCTCAGGTGTGAGAACTACCGTATCTTAGTAAGCAACGTTCTGAGCGAGTAATTACTGGAACAATATTGTCTAGAAAAGAAGATATAAGCCCATTTACCACCAGCGAGGCATGTGATAAGATTCGAATCGACGGCCATTGCCGCTAAATATAAACAAAGCACTGAAATATGGTGTCTACCAATACCGCCGCTAGCGCGCCTGCATACACATGCCTCACTGAGGCATGTGTATTATTAGACACCAAAACAAAAGTTAGGAGGGGAGGCCGAGGGGCAGCCGGGGGGTGGGGTGGTGGGAAGCATTGAAAATGAGAAAAAGATTCCAAGACAATACAAGTACATAGCCTAAGACACCACAACCAAATTAACCTCGCGGTGATACTCTGGACTCCCAGCGGGGTGCGGGAGGATACGGGGACGGAAACTCTGTCTAATGGTAGGCCTACTGGCTACGGTACTAGGCCTAGTCTTAATTAACTCTTTGGTTTGAGTTATATCTATATACTAGAGTCTAGATTGGAATTGAGATAACAGAACAAATTACAACAATACCAATTAATTTTGTTGGTTGGCTACTTTAGATTCGGCTAATTAGATTCGTTTAGGCCTATCAATTACAACACATGATCCAAATGAGTTTCCTCCATGGTGGTGATAATATATGATAATCTCACCTTGATTTTATACCTTTATTTCTAGACTACGAAATCGAAACATGGCTGGCCAGAAAATTGCTGGGATGAAGTCGCTTTTGCTGAGGGCCTGGCGTGAACGATGGCCAGATGTACAGTGGAGCATTAACGTAAAGAAACTTCTACCTTCTGGAAGCGGGTTCGATAATCAATCACTTGCTGGTAAGTTATGCTCTTAAATTAGGAGTAAAAGGATACCATTGAATTGAAAGTATATCGTGCGCAGTGCTAGATTATATAATAATATCCCTAATTCAAGAGAGGCAGTTATATGGAAAATTACTGTACATCTCCAGTCAGAAGAGTTTCACTGTTAGTATTAAGTATCAGTTGCTTACATTCAAAGTGTATGGACATTCGTATTTTTGAATACATGTTGTTGAATATCTCGCGTCCGTCAACATTTGAAATTTGAGCTACATGTATTTATCCGTGGTTACAGAAGTATTTTCCGACCTATTTATATAAAGTGTTTTGAGAATCGTTCCCTGAATGCTAAACCTGCCAATGTCTGTATAGTTTTCTTGACATCTTTTCAACCTCTTTGATTCAGAACTTCTGCTGAACCAAGCCCTGATCGGTTCCACACCCAACAATTTGGTGCTCTCATACCTCAAGCATGCTATGTGCACACAGGTAATCAATCAATAGGAGTGTTCAGAATTAGTCGAGTTGTGCTGCTGCTGTCGGTGCTTCACGGATTATCTAGTGTCCAAAACTCACCGTAGAAACTGGAAGGAGGAATAAGAGTAACATGTGCTCTCTCTTACCCCTCCCTGACCCCTCGCCCTTTTAACCCTTTCTCCTTGAGATGACCCACTTGTCCTCCCGGGCTCCTTGCTCTTTGTTCTTCGTAATTAAAGGGAAATGAACAAGTGTCTAAACTATTTTTTTTTTTTTACATTCCACCCATGGCTGTCTACATAATCTTAGTGAACGTGTCGAGAAAGGGCCCCTCCAACGACACATCTATGGCTGATACATACTCGAGTATCTTGCCTTTGAATGACACATTAACATACATATCAATATTACAACCATACACTGTAATTTAAATGTGCACACTCAGACACCTTGTCCCAATACGAAGAGGGTTTCCCTACAAACCCCTCTCCGTTTTTTCCCCTCATGCCAACACCTATGTAACCTGGGGCCAAAACTCTGACACCTGTCAAACGTATGAAATTACTGTGTTTCTATCTCTTGTGATCAAATAAATAAAACCCATATTTATTCACATCAATTATTGACACATCACTTACATACATATGCAGTCTTTGGAGATACCATGAAAATCCCTTTCTCCCTATCTCTGAATTCACCCTGTTGAGAAACCTGTCTCAAAACACCACTACATCCTTTGTTATCCCTCCCCAGAGGTTGAATTAAAATGCCTGAAGAGCTACATTAGCGAAACCTGCCCCCAGGCAATGGAAGGAGTGTACCAGATATAAGAGATCTCCCCATTGAACCATTAATGCTGAGATATCATATTGACAGAATTACACTCATTAGTTGACAGCTTTTATTTGTATCAACTAATTTCACCTGGACACCTATCCAGGTAACAAGTGCACCTCTTTATGACGTCATATCAACGTCGTTAAGAGTCCCGTGAGGTGTTGGTTACCTCTCGGCTGAAGACGTTCCTAACGTCCAGTTGCATGGTAGTGTAACGATCCTGTGAAGTATACATGACGACTCTATGAGGCTCATTGTATTTATTTATATATTCCTGATTCATATTGTACACACCTTATGTTACTTGCTATAATATTCATGACCTTTGCATTGAGCTTCATGTATTGTCAGGTTGGGAACAAGGACCTAACCTCATCTCAAGGATTGATCCAAGGATTGGCCTAATTTTAGATATTCCCAAACTTGTCCTCCCGGGCTCCTTGCTCTCAGCCTTTCCCTACCATTCTTTTTTTTGCGTCGAAAGCAGAACTTGATTATGATATCATCTGTACCCATGAATATGAATGATATCATAATCCATTATCCAATTTATTGAATTTCTCGGACCGGGTAAAACATCCAGTGATATCACAATTAATGTGCACGAAGTTGTTCATACATCCTCATGCTTGGGGATGATACGAGATGTTTTTCAATCGATGATATGACATTTATAGTGGAGTCCTCCCTGCGACCATTGTTGTATATTCCTTACTGATTATATCACTGGTTCCTGATTTCTAATAAGGTTGTCTTTCGTAAAAGTATTCATTGAGGGCCGTGATTCTGTTCCATGGTGGCAATAGCACTTATAACGTTCTCTAAGTGTTGCTATATGTTTGGCAGATGGTTACATGTGCTGCTGTAATAAAGAGTATCATCCGATACGAGGACATGGCTAAACCTTACTGTATGCGAAGCTTGCTTGATGTTGTTGCTGAATTCGCCCCTAGAGTCAGGTATTATTATTTTCCCCTTCTCTCTGTTTCTCATAGAGTCCATATAATTTATCTGGTATACCGATCAAATTACTAAACATATAGAATTAATAAAAAATAAAATATGTCTTGTCCAATCACGAAGTAAACTATTTTTTAACGAATTTTATTGGAACAAAATTTGACATTAATGTGATACGTTTCATTTTCATTCGTTCAAAATCACTGAATTCCTTTTCAGCTTAAAGGGCACCAGTGAAGATAGCCTTACTCTCGCTCGTGCCTTACTTAGCCTCGTCAAATGGTTGACAGATGTTATGTTTAAATCAGTGGAAATCACCGATGAACGCCAGACAATGGAGTATCAGCCATTAGTGGATCGCACATGTGATTTGCTAAGAGCCCTCATCGAGACGCAAACAAGTTGTGCCCTATTACACATAGCTTGTCTTGAGGATTTAGGTTCGATATTCTGAATGTTTTCGTAGTCACAGACTTCACGTATTGTTTGGTTGATGGATCTTATATCAGCATTTGGGCCATACTGGTATAAGGAATTCTTTTCAATAATTCCTTCTGATTTTAAAGGAGATGGTCAATAATCTCATAATTCTATAATCTGTATAACTTGAAGTCCTTGGAATATACTTTAACTTTTATACCTCATTCTTGTTTTAGATCTTTTTCACGCAATCGAACAAAATGAATCAAATATCCGAGGATTTTTGAGCCAGACCCAATCAGCTAACATCAACAGCAACATGAAAGAAAAACTGGACTCAGTTTTGAAACTTCTGTGTCGGTAAATATTGGGTCTTTACTTTTAATATAGTTCATATTACCGATTATGCCAAATAGTATGTTTCTTTTTACCGATGAAGAATGGGAGGTTTCACAAATTAGACTAGGGTGGCTGGAGGTTTGAAGATAAGCACACTGCGCGACCAGGTATGCCTGTCAGTCGGCCACTTCGTCTGGGTGAATGACTGGAGGGATGGAGTGTATGTATGCTGCCGGGAGACCGAGCAGTAGCTACTACCCGCCCAAGTAGACTTGCACACTCCCTAATAAAAAAAACCTGTTGATTTTATGGTAGTAGACTATGGGGTCTCGATTAAAGATGTTTCTCTGACATATTTTTGCTTTTATGTTTATAAATAGTTGTACATATCTAATCTGTACCACAACACACATAAAAACGACAAATTTGAAGTCCAATCTTATATACCATTATATTTATACCATTATATTTATCCACCAACACATATTCCTGGAGAAAATGAATTTCTTTTCAGCATTTAAATCCAGTGTACATTGTTTGTTTGTTTGTTATACTTTATTTGGCACATGCCCTGTCAGCGAATCTTAATCTCCCCAGCGATGGGAGGTTTCCAGACTCTGCTGAACACAGTGGTAAAGAGAACATAAATAAATAAGGGAACAATCTACTACTAAGTCAACGCCTTAGCAGCAGCCCTTATTTTGATATTTGCTTTCAATCAATATTCAATATAATACAATATGGCAAAAAGATGGGTGGGATAACATCCCTGTAAAGATATATTTATCCGAACATTATTTGTTCACAAAGTCAATCTTATCAGTAAAGAGTTTACTCAACCTCAAATTACATTACCCAGTGCAAGGTGAGCGTACTATCACAGTCAGTCATCATGACAAAAGGGATAATAATAAAGATCAGGATAGTAGATCATTAATAAATAAAATTTCCGTCCTGCCAGATACAGTTCTCTCTAACTTGAGATGTAAAGACATCTGGTTTCACTATATTGTGGTTGGGTGTTGCTAAGCTATTCCAGTAGGACGCGATTTTATAGTGAATTGAGTTACGTATTAGCTCGGATCTAGGGTTTGGGCATTTCATTACTATCCTATCCGGGTGATGCTGTCACGTCCTGATTCCCCTCATGTCTCGGTACTCAGTCAATGTTTTCATATGGTTAGCCTGTTGTAGCAAATGCAACCTTCTCCTATGTTTTAGGGGTAGAATCTTAAACTGCTCGTGGTAGTGATCCACACTGTGAAATCTATTAGACCTAGTAATGATACAAATAGCTCTATTTTGCAATATTTGCAGATGTTTTAGTTTGGTTTTTGCTGCTGAATCATAAAATATGTCAGCTTGGTCCAATAGAGGTAGGATAGTTACCTTGTACACTTGAGCACTTAGATTTTGATTCAACTTATTTCGAAGGTGCTTGAATAGCCAGATCTTATGTGCTACTTTCTTTTTTACTGAGGCGAGGTGTTTAGAGAATGTCAAAGAACCGTCAACGATGGTTCCAAGATATTTGTACTCCTCGACCTCTTCCAGTTGGGCATCACCGAGATAAAGCTTATAATTGCTGGAGTCATTTTTCCATCTGGATCTCAGGGAGGGTCTGTTCAGGAAGGTCATAGTCTTCGACTTATCTTCATTTAAAGAAATTTTGTTGTATCTGCACCAGACAACTATGCTTGATAGGTCCTCTTGAACGTTAAACTGCATTTACATGCACACTAGTTCTTTAGCCTTGGTGCAAGTTTCTGGTCTCTGGGTATGCACTCACTGTTCCTCTACGGCCAATACCCCCGTGCCCTCCACCCCGCCCATGTGCCTATTCTCACTTGTGTTTTGTGGACACTGTAACAAAAGTTCCTCTATTCTGAAATGTAGCCGATTAATTATTCACAAATTTAGCGGACTAATCAACCTGGAATTTGGCATTACTACTATAAACATCTAAGATAATCTTTCCCAATTTGTAAGGCACAGATCTAAAATTGTCGGTGGGGCAACTGGAGGAGTGCCTGCCGTGCTGGGGCGCCGCCTGGGATATTTGTGAATCCTATTTGTATGTGGCTCACTAAAAGAAGTATTCAATAGATTGGACCAAGAAGCCACCCTTTTGATTATTGTAAATACATGCCTTCTATTAAATTGCCATGTAGGATAAAGACCCGATCCCAATCATCAGGTGGGATGGTAGACGTAACACATCAGCCTCTGAATATCAGCATCAATGTTCTCATATCTATTGAAGCGGTGCTTAATCAAACAAATGATATCAAACCGTTTGTTGAGCAAATACTGGTTGTGGAACAAGTACAGGTAATTTTCCATGTGTTTTTCCATCCTACATTTATATTATGTTCATTATTCTAAAATGGACATTTTTTTAATCTAAAATGGGAAACTTTATATAAATACTCACGTATAAGTCTCATTACTTAAGTATTATATTAGACACTATTTCCTTTTTTCCTTAAATGGATAACTGTATAGAGATTTTTTCTTGTCGGGTATAGTAGTAACCCATTAATTATTACGATAATATTAATCATAATATATTTTATACTAATCCTAGGGCTTACAAAGGAGTGATCTCTATTGCGAGCTTCTGAGGACTTGCCTGCTTGGATCCATTGATGCTATGTCAGAAAGTGGAGATGATATAAAATGGGCTGCGTTTACATTCCTTAAGGTCTTAAAACTTCATTCTTTATGTTATTTTTTCCTTTTTTCGCTTGGGCACCAAGAGTCAGAGGTTTCCTGTAGCCTCGTTTAATAATCACCATTCATGTGTTATTCAAATGTATATCCTTATGCGTTTCATTTAACTGATCTCGGAATCTTCCCTCAGATTGGTTGTATTATAATTTCTCTTTTATCATTTATTATGGTAATTGGTCACCGAATAATTAGCTGATAGAGGTATCAGAAATGTGAATTGAGTATTTACGATAACGTAAAATTCCAACTACATTTTCATTTACAGTTACCCCAAGTCCTCGTTCTTATCATGGGATCAGCCAACGATTCCAATAAACAGCAACTTTTGGAGAATGCATTTGATAAACTTTTGAAATATGCTGCACTGCTTAACCTTGCTGACAGCAAATGCAAGTAGGTGTAATCATTGTTAGTCTTAATAATGTGTATTCGTTAATTTATTATCAACCATATTTAATACCATTGATATAAATAAGAAATGTAAGAAAAATCAGTACAGGCTTCTATTTATTGAAATTTGTCGAGACCACGCCTTTTCCCCGGCCTTGTGTTTGTGTACATACGTGTATTAAACTGTATCCACTTGTCAAGGATTGAAAGTACCGAAGGACAATGATTCTACCCTTCTGTCTCTTTAATATTAGCTGCGACTGGTTGTCAACACTTTTGAACGAACTGAGCAGCAAGTATTCGTTATTGCCTGAGGCGAAAGTACGAGCCATCATACAAAAAAGGTGTTCTTTTATTTTTCTATCCGACTTACTTTTATCTTACACAAACATATAAATGGAAATCATTTGTTTATACATTCCCGTTAAACATAGTCTCCTGTTTAGCTATTCTATAGTTCACGTATATATGTGATTAAACTCTGTTCTCAAATGTTTATGTTTTTTATTGATTGTACTTCATCTTACAGACACTATTCTCAGCATTCCAAGTAATCAATAAAGAATCATATTAAATACGAAATAGAAAACAATGTTCATTGTCAATATATAATTTGTCTAATCCTTTTGCTCGTGGCAGGGTCCCCACGAGGTCGCTCTATGTTTGTAAAAACAAAACAGTCGATACATATTGTTTTTATCTAGGCAAGCTGATAGTACCAGACCTCGTCAACAAGAAGCTCTCGCCACACAGCCGAGTGCAATTCTCATTTTACGGGCAGAGCTTACAGTCAGCAGCATATTAAAAGTAAGGAAAATCGCTTCTCATGTCTTCTACCAATTCTCAGCTCTCAAATCTGGGGTTGGGATTTTATCTTAGGTGCGTAGGGCATGGTTTCCCTCTATAAAACACAACATTTATTGCTAAATTTATCCTTATCTATTAGCATAGAAGGATTCATCCGTCATGCTCGTGCTGGTTCATGGTTGGCTGAGCTATGTTGTATATTACAACTTTTTTATTAGGTACCGTCTATACTTAAATCAGTTAATCTTCTAGAAGACTGGTGTTTTTGTGAAATCCAGGTCAAGCAAATGTGCGGCTTTGAGCATAATGGATTAATTCGTAACTTATGTATGTGAACAATAGTTGTTATAATGTACAGGCAAAAGCGGTGAATTGGGATCACATTTTTTCCGTGAGTAGTATTCATATTAAGTAGTTTTTCTTGGCTCCGGAATGCTCTAGATGGGTAAGGTTTTTGTTCAAGATACACATTCAATGGTAGCGTAGTTCCTGACTACCGGGTGGCAGTGCGACTGCTCTGGTTCAACTAAACTAGGGCGCACTGACCTAATGACGCTAATTAAACATCTGATACTGAAGCGAATGGGTGCTGAGGCGTTTCTTATGCAAAACAATATGCCAACTTGCTGAGTGTTCAACTAAGGAAGGCATATATTTTTCCTAAAGATTCTGGTTTAAGAATGAAGTAGATTGTTTGTTATTTACACTTTTCTGAAGATGACTATTTGTATCCCGGTAGATTAGATCTACCTCCCTAATTTAAGAGCTATTTTTACTTCAAAATACTCAAACTTTTCCAATTGTTATTTTAATTCTGAATCACATGCATACCAAGTCAGTTCTTCCTATGCTTAAGTCTATGGCCGTCCACATTAAACACACATATTATATATGAAGGCCCATTTATTTTGTAATTAATTGAAATGCCCGTTTTTATAGTCTTATGTATCTGTGAGCAATTCATCGGTCCCGCCATATGTATTATTAAAGCCTGTATGGACCACTTGACTAACCATCCTGCCTGTTGCACTACCGCGAGCACTGTTGCAAATTTTACTTTTTAAGATACTCAAATATTTATCTGCCCAATGTTTGCGATAACCTCGTAGTATTTTAAATCCGAATCTTGACAGGATTTGACAGCATTATCGTCTCATTATTAATGCATACTGATCCACGCGTTTTAGTGTGGTTTAAATTAATTTTTTAAGAGCTCTGCAATAAGATAAGGTGGTATCTGGGTTTATATTCGAGGGACGCTAGGTTGCTCAGTTCTTTTTAAAAAGTTTATTGGGATTTTATGACCAGGGTAATAGCTATTTGTCTGAAAATTCTCCTGTGTAAGTACAGTATGACTCATGGTATACTAATATCAGCATTTATGATTCAAAGAATGCGGTTTAGTAGGAGATCTTCTCCAGTCTTGCAACACAAAATTCACTTCTTAATAGATATCGAGTAATAGATAAACTTGATGTGTCCTTGAAGTGGTGTCTGTCCGTGGATTCGTTGCATCGTCTGCTGTAACTGAACAGGCCGATGCTTGAGTGAGTCGTTGTTGCACTTGGTACAGGCTCACTCAGAGGACTTCTAGATTCAAAAGTTGTTGGAGCTCGCTTCTGTTTGGCCCTCTTCTCTTCTACGAGGCACCGCATATGGAACGTATTTGAGCCGGTATTGTTGCCTTATACAGGTGCTCCAGGTTACACTTTCAACGAGTAAGGTAGTGAGAACACAGGTATGGCAGATTCGAATCGTAATGTTCTCTGTCTCTTCCTTATTCTCCCATACTCTCTTTATTGATCTGGCAATGTTGGTGTTTGACGTTTTAAGCCTTCGGTCAAGTTTTATATCTAGTGAAAGGAAGTGATGTCCACAGCATCCAGTGTTCTTAACACAAAGGTCGTCGTTGGTGTTTGAAAGGTTTGGTAACCTTAAACAGGAGGTTTCACCCGGGCTTTCACAAAGCAGTGGCCTTGACCCTAGCACATTTGCTATATGCGTCAACTTTGCCCACTTGACCCAGCAAGGACTTGCACTAACTAGGGCTAAGAACTAGTGCGTGTGTACACTGGTTGTCCACATATGCGGGGATGCTTGATGTGTGACTATGTAATTATATAGGGATGCATCAGTAAAATTCAGACCTATGTATCTAATTTTATTTTATACTGGGGCAAGGGAAACGTCTCCAAGAACTAGCGAATGTCACAGAAATGATCAGACGAACTTTGGATTACGAAAGGAAAACTATCGCCCTCCGTCATCCATCAGCATTGAAGAAATGGGATGAAATTCGTTCCGCGCCCCCTCAATCAATATTGCCACTGTTAACGTTTAACATCATCTTCCTTATCGCGGAGGCAGAAGACAGTAGAAGCAATAGAAAAGTACAAGAGCAAAATATACTACTGCTTTTATACTATATACAGCAAAGCAAAATGTGTCAGAGAAACACCTCTAAGAGAGACCCCATATTCTGTGTGAATTCTTTTTGACAATGGATGCTTTCATAAAATCAACAAGTTTTTTTTTGTCGGGACTATGCAAGTAGGTTCACTGTCAAGTCGGCCCAATGCCAAGTCGGCCCTGGCAGTTGAGTCAAGTCGCCCCACTGCCTAGGTCAGCTCGACCCAAGCCAAGGGGTAGACCAAGTCGGCCCAAGGGGTAGACCAAATCGGCCCAGAACCTATATGCCTCTATATTGACCAAGAAATGAAAAATTGCATGAGCTAAATAGCCTAAAATCACACTAACCCTAATCCATACCAAAACCAA
The DNA here is from genome assembly GCA_942159475.1 of Sthenelais limicola. Lineage (NCBI taxonomy): Eukaryota > Metazoa > Annelida > Polychaeta > Phyllodocida > Sigalionidae > Sthenelais > Sthenelais limicola. Next base: position 103,809,345 of record OW804096.1, on the reverse strand, counting down.
CCCTAACCCTAATCCTAAAATTGTTGGTCCTAAGTCATTGTAATGAGTAGAGGATTCTAGCCCTGGGCCCAGGGTGTGGGCCGACCTATCTTTTGGAGTGGGCCGAGCTGTCGCGCAAGTGGGCCGACCTGGCCTTGACAGCTTGGACGGACAGTGACTGCCTATCAGGGTTTCCCAGCATTCCATCATTCACCTACTCTAATTAGTGAAAACTCCTATACTAGCTGCTGATTAAGGGTATTCTAGGATAAACTGCGATTGAGTGTGAGGATTTGTGTGTACTAGTTTTCTGATTATCTTCCCATCTCCTAAGATTTCATTAAGTAGTTTTTAGAATGCCAATATCACAGCCTTTTATGTAGGCGCTGTGAAAATGTCATTAGGATTTTACCAATCTTATATCTTCATATTTTTATAAGATCTTTTATTGTCCCCATACATCTTTTTCTAAAACCTAAACTATTTTGACATAGACTTTGGACGCGGATTACTCACGGAACCAGGATGCCCTCCTTGGTGTACTCTGCCACATGTTGTCAGGCAAGAGTTTTGAGCTCATTCTTGCCTCGGCAGCCGCGAAGGGAAAACTACAGAGCTTTGCTGTCAAGCTGATAAAGTAAGCAGGGGATGAAAGTAATATTTGTATTCCCGAGTAAATATCGTTTGATTCTGAATTTGTGGTGTGCGAGATCATTTACCAAAGATATTCTTGTAGGGATGTAGATGTATTTGAATTGTAAATATTAACTGCCTTTCTCACAGGTTCAATGAATTCGCTAAACAAACTCCGGGGAAGTCGGCCCAAACAAGCGCTTTGTTATTTGATATCACATTTTTAATGCTGTGCCATATCGTCCAGGTTTATGGATTAGAGGTATGTACACTTTTTCTCGACCAACCCTATGTTTTTAAGATTTAGAAGATATCGGCTAGATATCGGGGACATAGTCTAAACTAAAATTTCTTTTAAGTTGCCAATTACTACATTATTATTCATTCATAGACCGCAGCTTTAATGGTGAACTTATTGCTCTAAAAATCTACACTGTATCGTGTTTGTCGTTCGCAGGTTGTACTCTCTGGTGTAGAAAATACCGAATCCTTCTTTGTCCAATGGGCAACACGATGCCTGCCCGATGAAAACAGGTATAGGTCACTCGAGATGCATCCCCCACAGGAGGCTGCTAAGGTAAGATTTACCATTCTTATTTCGTAAATTCTAACAGAACTATATACTTTATACCTGTCATGTCACTTCCCCTATACACTCATCTTTATGTCATTGTCTGAGAGATAAGTCCCATATAGATACACTATTCCGCTTAACCTAAACTAGGTTTACTTAAATTTTCGGTTAGAATGATCTTTTTGCAATTTCCCTGCAGATTTCCTATTTTTGGATTAGTTCTCTTTAGCTGAACTTTTGGTTAAACCGAACTTTTTCTGATTTCCCTCCAAATTCAGGTTAAGACTCAGTGAAAAAATATGATTTCCACTGGATCAAAGAGCAATGAAATTTTTTTTATGTTATTGTAGATATGATGATATTATCTCTGAATATAATCCAATTGATAGTGATCATACACCGACATCATTATTATTGGTTTTACAATAACACGTAATGCTCTTCTGATGCCATATTCAAAACATGTTCCTTATTTAAACATTGAAGGCTCAAACGTTTCACAATTATAGCATTATGACTGATTCAGGTATATTAATAGTATAAATTTATTTTAGGTTGAAATATTACTTCAACAATTTAATGCTGGTGGAGAGATTGAAGCTGACCGTCTTCGATGGCACGAAATTTGCCAGAATGCGCCATATGCAATGTTTGAAGTGTTGACTGCATGGGAATATGGAGCAATAAATCACGACCAAGTTAAAGTCAGTATTAATCTTTGTTAGGCTTTTATGAAGAGTATCTAGATGTGTAAATAGTCTTAGCTGATTTAAATTTTCACTAAAATATTACTTCAACATTATTTCATTAAAGCTTATCAACAAGCAACTTTAGCTAAATAATTATTAGGAGGCTAGCTATAAGCTGGTTTTTTGTTATTATATTAAATAGGGCGATTATTGTACATAATACGGTACTACCCTAGATGCGGTAACCACTCTATACAAGGATTGTCGCGGCTGGCCGATTTAGTAGAGATTTGGTGGGAGGAGTTAGGGCAAACACATGGGTTTGTAGTGTCTGTTCCTTGGTGACCCAATAGGGGAATTGACCTCTCCACGAGTGGGGCTATGCTCCGCCCACTGTCTCACAGGACTCCACGCGGTGCCACCTCAGACAAACAAACCCACGACGGCCACTATATAGCAGTAACACTGCCTATATAGAGGCGTGTTTTGATCTTAATTTGGACCCAGATACTAAATTTCTCTGATATTTTCTCAACATTCAACATATATAGATACCTACACTAAGGACTTGATTACAATGCATAATTTTCGCATAGGTTCTAGACTGTGTTTGTACAATGGATGTGGAGCTCAGTGATTTAAAAACTGAAATCAGTTTTGTACCATTCATATTGATAGGAGGTGGGGGTAAAGGTATGGTACATAAATTGACCCTAAAATTTGATTTTCAATGATGATCATGTCCAGAAACTCACCAGATATTTTTAAATTGATATTATCACCTCCATATACTTCAAATATGTATATCAAATGATATCAGTGAATGGGAAAGACAAAACCTCTAAATATCCAGTCAGGTAATAGTTCCAGAACTCGCCACCACTGAACAGCGCTCAAAATAGGCTCGAGAACCCTTAAGGATCAACTATTTCGACTTTTTTCAATCAAATTTTTTTCCTGACTTTTTTTTTTGAAAACTTCATGATCAACTATTTCAGCTTTTTTTTGCTTTTAAAGGGTTTTATTCCAAAGTCCCTGCCTCTATTTCAAAAGGGTTTTATTCCAAAGTCCCTGCCTCTATTTCAACTTAACAATTGACTATTTCAACTTAACGATCAACTTTTTCAACTTAACGATCGACTATTTCAACTTCATTTCTTTTCAACCATCTTTTTTTTTTGACTTGATGGTTGACTATTTTGACTTGATGGTTGACTGTTTCAACTTCATGACAGACTATTTCACGATTGACCGACTATTTCACGATTGACTATTTCAACTTTACGATGTTTATGACAGACAACTATTTGACTATTTCGACTTGACGGTCGACTATTTCGACTTCACAACCGACTATTTCGACTTCACAACCGACTATTTCGACTTTACGATTGACTATTTGAACTTCATGCCTGACAATTTTGACTTTACGACCGACAACTTTAGGATTGTCTATTTCAACTTTACAATCAACTATCACCACTTTACGGCCGACTATCTCAACTTCATGATTGACTGTGATTGACTATACAATTGACTATCTTGACCTAACTATTGACTTTCTCGACTTTACAATCAACTATCTTCATGACCGACTGTTTTGACTTTACAAAGGACTATTATGACTTTACAATTAACTATTTTGACTTCACGGACGACTATTTCGACTTTCCTAATGACTATCTTGACTTTACAAACGACTATCTTGAATTAACAAACAACTATTTTGACTTTACGATCGCTTATTTCAACTTCCTTATCAACTATTTCAACTTCACAATTGACTATTTCGACTTCACAGACAAAAATTTTCGACTTCATGATTGACTTTTTCGACTTTCTTAAAGACCCACTGACATGTGAAATAATATGTAGCCTACTTTTGCCCCTCTTGTATGATGGCCGGCCTAACCATGATACCAAATACGAAATTTTAAGTTCCTATGTCCAGCGGTTTTAAAGTTAGAGCCCCATGAATACCCCCAATCTGGGACCCACTCCTGTCTCCACCCTCTCTCTCTGTGACGCACAAAGTGCGCATGCACATGGCGCCCTAGTTTTGGTTTACCACCCGCCTCCACAATAGTCTGTCCAGTGCAATATGTTTTGCGGATTCTGTTGTGATGTTCTTGGTGCTAAGGTCCTTCTGTAGCACAGACAGCCAGGTGGCTGTCTGCCCACCTTTTCTCTTTTTAAAGCAGGCTTAGCCTGCTTTTAACGACTGGGTCGGCCCATAGCCATTTCAGGAACCGTAATTGCCACTCAAGGTTGCCATAAGTTCACTCAGGGAATCCGTCTCAGCTGCAATTCCAGCTTACGGAAGGTGTTGACATAGTCGTCTGCCGGCAGCCCGATTGTTATGGTGCAATCCTAAAATGACACATACTACTCACAGATTCCCCATGTTAAATTTCCTATGTAAGCCTATCGTAGGCTTAGTTTTGATTTTGGTAGGCATAGGTAGTGTTTGGTGCTGCGTTTTGCAGCTGAAGTGGTGTTTTTGGCCTATAGGCCTTCCATAGTCCTTCTATAGACTATTCACTAGGTATAGGGTTGGCAAGTGGTGTCTTCCTCCTCTCTCTTTCTGTTGCTCCTCCTCGTGTGATTGCATGATTGGACGCCTACTGCGTTGCTATAGGCAATTTGCCTTGGAAAATGATTTTTTAAAAATTGTTTCTCAGCCCTGGAAAATAGATATTTTTCCTGCTCTCTTCTCTCTCTCTCTCTCTCTCTCTCTCTCTCTCTCTCTCTCTCTCTCTCTCTCTCTCTCTCTCTCTCTCTCTCTGTCTCTGTCTCTCTCTCTGTCTCTCTCCCCGCTCCCAATGATTGGACGCCTACTGCTCTCTCTCTCTCTCCTCTGCCTAAAGAAATTTTGCCCGTCCCCTCACACGGTTCAAACACGCAACCCTTTGTGTACTTGGAGTGTAGGCCTACTTGAAGTGCAGGCCAACGCTTTAGATCACTCAGCTATCTGTCACAATTGGAAATCGCATCCACTAACTCGGTGCAGTTTACCGATCAGGCATATTGAAAATAAACGTCTCCAATTCCTATGAAATGTTCATTTATAAACAGAATCGTTCATTTGGGAGCTTTAATAATAGTCATATTAAGCTCTCTTTAGTTACCTTATATGATTCATTATATAGCTTTTAAAGGTGTACCTTGGGTGTACCCCCCGGTGTACCTCGGGTGTACCATGTATATGTATATTAAACGGTCTCCTTCTCCTCCTCCTCCTATAATCCTTCTATAGGCCTTCCATAGTCCTTCTATAGACTATTCACTAGGTATAGGGTTGGCAAGTGGTGTCTTCCTCCTCCTCCTCCTCCTCTCTCTCTTTCTGTTTTCTGTTGCACATGGAGTGCAGGCCAACGCTTTAGACCACTCGGCTATCAGTCCAAATTGGAAATCGCATCCACTAACTTGGTGCAGTCTGCACGCACACACACAGAGCACACACCATTTACCGATCAGGCCTATTGAAAATAAACGTCTCCAATTCCTATGAAATGTTCATTTATAAACAGAATCGTTCATTTGGGAGCTTTAATAATAGTCATATTAAGCTTCATATCTCTTTAGTTACCTTATATGATTCATTAAATAGCTTTTAAAGGTGTACCTGGGGTGTACCTTGGGTGTACCCCGGGTGTACCTCCTGGTGTACCTTGGGTTTACCCCCCGGTGCACCAGTGTACTTATAATATTATTACTTATAATTATATAATCGAAATCTCTTGTTCTCTCCACCCCCCCCCCCCCCACACCCCCATACTTGATTTATACTTATAGTTAGTTAAAAATATACTTAATTGGAATAATTGAGAGTTCGCTTTATACAAGCTTATGCTTGTGACTCTTGTTCTCTCTCCCCCCCTTTATATTATAATTTTATCGAGTAATACACTTTATACTTGTACTTATACCTGTATTTATAGTTAAAGTTAAACAATATACATGATTTATACTTATATTTTAAAAAATATATAATTCGAATAATTGAAAGCCTGCTTTATACAAGCTTATGCTTGTGACTCTTGTTTACTTTCCTAAGTGCTCATCTAGGGCAATCTTAGCTGGTGCTTTGTCCAGTTATCTTATTACATGACCGTACCACCTTTGTTCTTCTCTTCTTTATTACATTACTCCATTTTTCCTGTTTGGTCTTGTTGTATAGGTCTTCACTAGATATTTTCTTTGGCCATCTGATGTTAATGGCCCTTTGGCCATGTGATGTTAATGGCCTTTCGGAGTAGTCTTCGTTGGAATGAGTCGATCTTATTTTCTGTCTTCTTGGTTGATGTCCACAGCTCGGCATTGTAGAGGAAAATGCTTTCTGAGTAGGCCTTGAAGACCCTCATTTTCGTTCGTACATTTAGTTTGTTGTTTTGGAATATATGTTCATGTTTTCTCATTGCGTTTTGCGTCAGTTGTTTTCTTCTCTTTACATCCTCTCCGGTGTCTAGGAGGCTTCCCAGGATCTTGCATTTATTCCAGTCTTCTGGTCCTTCTTTCGTCACTATATATTCTTCCGTCTTTGCTTCATTTATTTTTAATCCTCTTCTTTTTAGCTTCGGTATAACATCTTTCTTTTCTGTTTCGATTTTGTATTTGTTGTTGCATGCTGCCCACCCTATGTCATCTGTGTATTATGGTCTTATTATAGTGCCATACTCTGGTGTTATACTGTAGGTGTGATCCTTTAGCTCCGGTGGCAGATCTTCTTCTCCAGCTTCGCTTTCGGGTCCACCTGAGTAATTCTGCTCCTCTTGTTGGTTTTGGTGTTATAGAGCTTACGCTAAATATAGGGTGAATAGAATGGGGCTGAGGCAGTCTCCCTGTGGGACCCCCATCTTTGTTGTGAATGGGTCTGATATTTCTGTTCCCACCCTTACTCTTAGTCTGATGTCTTCTACTAAGATTTTTATGAGATTCGGCCGGATCTAGGATGGTCTTTAGGTCTTCTATTAAAGTGTGTCTTCGCAACGTGTCGAACGCTTTGCTCATGTCCATCAATGTTATGTATAAGGTATAGTCCTTAGATGTTATGGCCTTTTCCGCTAAGATTTTATATGCGAAGGTGTGTTCGGTGGTACTTCTGCCGGCTCTATATGCTGCCTGCTCAACAGGTATATTTTCATCTATCTTTGCACCTATTCTTCTGATCAGGCATATAACTAGTACTTTTCTTAGCATTGAGAGTAGTATGATTGGCCTTAAGTTTGCTAGTGGTCCTTTTGGTTTTCCCAGTTTCTGCAATGGTGTTAGTATGCCTTCTTTTATTTCTGCAGGTAACTTTCCGGTACTTGAGATCTCATTTAGTATTTTCAAGATCTCTTGTGATGTTTCCTCTCCTCCATTTTTCAGTTGTTCTGCTCTTATCTCATCTCCTCCTGGGCTTTTGTTATTTTTATGTGACTTTATTGCTTTTGCGACTTCATCAGGTGTGAAGGGTGGTATTATTTCTTTTGGTGGTACTTTCCTGATATCTTCAAGATTTTTGTCACTGAAGGTGGTTTCAAAATTCCTTGCAATTAGGGCTGCTTGTTCTTTGGAGTCTGATGTTAGACCCTCTTGGCCTTGTATTACCAGGGGTTGTTTCTTCTCATTGCTCATTGCTATTTTTTTCACTGCTTTGTTCCATTAGTTTCCAGAGTCTTTCTTCTTCGAGGCATTTGTGTATCGTATTCAGTTTCTTGTTTCTTTCTTTCTTGATGTCTTCTCTTTTCTTCTGGTCTTTTTCTGTACTTAGCTTGTTGTTTAGCTCCCTCTGTTCTCGTGATAATATTACTATTTTCTCGTTTCCGCTAGCTTTTGTTCTTTTCCTGTAACTTAAGATGTTTTCGGCCGCTGTTTGGTTAGCAGTTTTGATGTTATCCCATCTCTCCTGTGGTGTCAGTTCTTTATTGTAGGATTTTTCTCGGAGGACTTTGCTTACTTCTTCCTTATATTTCCTCTTGGTTTCTTCATCTCTTAGATTGTCAAAATTGATCTTTTTCGGTGGTTTTTGACTTTTGTAGATCTTGATCTTCAGGTTTAGGTCCATTATAACAGGTCTATGATCCGATATTAGGGAGTTGTCATGAGAGTAAGATCTGGAGTTTGTTACCTGTCTTTTATTTCGGATTCTAACCATGATGTAGTATATTTGGTTTCTATGTGTTTCTTCGTTCTTCTCCATTTTTCATTTCATATTTCTAATACGCACTCTCCGCTGTTGTGCAATGTAGAAACTTATGTTGGAACATGGTGTTTGTTAGAATTAGGTTGTGTTGGTTTGCGAATTCTAATAGAGCTTCTCCATTTTCATTTAGATGTCCCTTTCCGTATCTGCCGATGTTCGGATACTGGTTATAGTACCTGTTTTTGCATTAAAGTCTCCCGCCACCACAAGCACTGATCTATTTGCTACTGCTGCAATTATGGCGTCCAGAGGGTGAGTGGCACCAGAGTAGACTATCGTCACAACAAAGAACTCTTAAATTAAATAGGATAGTATATTATTGGGCGGATAATGAAACTTTAGGCTATTTAAAAAGCCTTCACTGACCCATACCCACCCGCCACCATGGCAGCCATGTAGCCGTGGCCTCTACATGGCACGCCAAGAAATGTTTGGAAGTGGTGATCCCATTGGCTGAGAGCCTAGCTGAAGGTTGATGTAACGCGCCCTGTGATTGGTCAATTTTTTCCCCCGTATAAATCCGACTGGTACCGAGGGTTCCTTGTTCATTCGCCATGTGTTGGTACTGGGGAACAAGCTATGAGCAATAGGGGTCGGGGAATCGGTTATTTCTCAGTTCTTATACCAGAAAGACCCTGTTGTATTGGAAGCAATCCCAGCCTATGCATTTTCCCTCGCCCTGGAGACATTGTTTCTGGCGATTGGAAGTCGGGAAATAGCATTTTCACACGATTGAGCGAGAGTCGTGATACAAGTTGGTAGTTCTAGAGTGTGTGGGCGTGGCTAAAATCGTAAGTGCTATATGCCTGAGCCATATGATATGGCCACTATTGACGCCTCGTCGTCTAGTTCTTCATAATACTTCTCCCTAATGCTGGGATCTTTTAAACATTTTGGGTTTGTTGGTGCATAGGTATTTATTATTGCCATTTTACAACCGTCCTTCAGTATGGTATAGAAGCTTACATTAAAACCTACCGTTATGCTTTCAATTTGGCACAAAGGTAATATGTATATGTATCTTACTCCTTGATGTCGGAAAGAACATTTATGAGCAATTCCACCAAAAATGCGTCATTTGGGTTAAAAAACAACGGCTCATCTAGAGGCTAAAGTAGTCTACAGATCCTAGTTGTAAGGAGATGAAATTCTACTTTTATTGAGTCTTTCACTAGGAATCCTACACCTCCACTACTATTTCCATCAGATGTCTCTCCACCCACCGCTGGTAGAGCGGCGTTGTGACGTCACTGGTGGTATAGCCACCACCTGTACCCTACCACTACTCCCAGTCACACAGTGTAAAGGCTAGTTCTATGTGTACCAATGCGTAGATGGATACGGAAAAATGAGCTTACATTAAAATCTACCGTTATGCTTTCAATTTGGCACAAAGGTAATATGTATATATTACTTCTTGATGTCGGAAAGAACATTTTCCCCTGAGAATTCCGCCCTTTGATCCTTAAACAGCGTAAGAACAACCTTCCTGAACAACCAATACAACTATCCAAGTCAACTTAATAAGAAATTGAGGAGGAATGAATGTTATATAGTTTTGCATATATTCTAAATATAATGGGTTATATTTAGGCAGAGGGTCAATGACCTGTGACCTGCACCGCTGCCATTACCATTACTGAATGGTTATTTGGCTGTAACTTTCCTTCTAGGTGGAATATTTCCACAAGCTGAAGAGCGTTATGACCTTTCTTATAATTTAAAATATTATGCGTACATTTTATTTTATTTTTTTCCAATTTAAATCCTCATTATGTAGAAATATGTACCTTTCCCCTCTGCCCTTATCATCAGAATTCAGGTCACAGTATCGGCAAAGCTGCCCTGACCACAATATTCATTATTAACGTCCCTGTTTCATCTACAATGTATATTAACAGCAATATATCTAGTTTATGTACGACATTTTTTTTAAATATTAATTTTCAGCCCTGGATGGCAATTTGGAATTGCTCATATGTATATATATGGTCGATTCTCACAAAATGGGGGCAGTCAGTGTTCACTGAGCATACAATTTTACATTTTTTGTTTATTCTTTATTCCCATCATTTAGATCTTACTTCGAGCTTTCAAGCCATATATGGTTTATTAACCTGAACCCTTTTTTTTGCATAAAATGATAAAATATAGGTAAAAACTGAAGATTTTTAAAACTGAGATAAATAAAATGGGAACGTAAGCACTCAAACCAATGAATGTATGTCAAAATTTTTACTTCATAAAAGCAGTCCGACCATTTACTAAATTTTTTTTGTCAAATTCTGGCAAAGATATAGGTGATATTATTTTTATTAGCACTTTTTGGCTACAAAAAAAACATGGCAAAAATCACAGGGTGACTACGTCAGGGTAGTGAAGTCTTTAAAAAATTAACCCCCAATTGTAGCAATTGGTCCAGAAAAAGTCCCTGAAAAGTATGATGGATTTTCAACCGCTATCTTGTATTCATGCTGATCTGAATAAGGTTTCTATCAGTGGGGATACGGCATAACAATTATGGTTATGAATAAATACCCACTAACATCTTTCTGCTGAATTGAATTAACCATTCATTTTTTTCAGGGAATTATTGAGACAGTTAAGAGTCGCATGTGTTGTTTGCCTGTGGTGGTGTCTACGTGGTTATGCAGCTATATAAGTACAATCGATGATGAAAATCGTAAGAAGCCACTAAATATGCTTCATCAATTCATGAAAACGCTTCAGCAGGATCCCGTTTCAACGAATCAGTATTACAATGAAAGGTTGGTTAAAACTTCAAAACGTTTCATTATCATAAGGATATTTGTTTTTAGAACAGTATTAGGACATAAATAATACTGGAATCAGCCAAGTGCAATGCCATTCCCTCAGTATATCTCACCCTGCTAGTAAATATATGGTTAACTACTTTTGCTATGTTTTGTTTCACGATTTAAGACTTAGATGCAGCCGAACAGGCCTAGGTCAATGCACTACAGTGAATAGAAGCACGACGTAGGAGTGCTTCTATGAATACTGTAGTGTCTTTGTTCTAGGCCATGTTTGGCGGCATCTAAGGCTTTTAGCATACAAAGGGCGGTTTCACTATCAAGGCAATAAAATACAAATTGAGCAATCAAGGTTGACCACCCCTCCAGTGAGTCATTAGAGTTGACCACCACTCCTGGTGGTCAATCTTCATCCCTATCATCACTCATTTATTATACTACAATAACAATGACACTCATTTCCACCCAGGAGGTTACACCTGCATTTCCGATTTTTGTGTTGGAATTTCATTTCCACTTTCACAAGGATATAAAGTGACCTTAGCATACAGCTGGCCTATTCAGTTCAATTCAGTTCAAGTATTTTTTTATTTGCTGATCTTGTTGCACATAGGTAGCTCGATGTCTGGTTAATACAAAAATAAATTCCTGATTAGCCAGGTCTTCCAACGAATGCCTAAACTTAAACTGTCTAAAGCTTATAACTCTTTATCATCTCTTTTTTTATTTTTGCAACATCCGTTTATTTCTTCCACATGTAGACAGATTTCTTCGAATGTGTTACATCTAGGATTACATCCTTTTTAATATTATTCCGCTCCCTTTGCTGAGGGGGGGGGGGGGGGGGGGGAGGTATTCCCTACTTAAAGCTATACGACATTTGCTGTTTTTTCTTCCTAATGTGGTGATCACCTTTATTTATTTTATTCCCATACCGTTTATATACCCAGTGGTGTCTTCTGCGAGATTTGACCATATTTTCTTTAGCTCTTTTTTTATTTTCTCCACTACTAACATTGATTTTTTTCTAGCCTTATTCTCGACCTCAAATCATGCATTAGAGGGATAATATTCTATTTGCCTTCATGAACATGTTTATAAAATAAATAATCTTATATATGAGCTACAATAATGAAAAAGACATGAAAATGTTCGGGAGTTTAAGCACAATGCATCTAAAACCATTTTGATTGGTTTTGTTAAAGATTTAGCCAAGAATTAAAACTGACTAATGGAGATATCCAACACTGGGAGGGTCGTAAAAGGCCATAAAGCCAATGGGGGTAGAAGGCTTGGCAAGATGAGATGGGCATGTGTGGCCTGATTTCCCAAGTCAAATCTCATGAAAGTCGTACAACATTGCTTTAAAGAATTTGTATATTTTCCAACAAAAACGCCCTGAATTACACCAAATTTGTGCTAAAATTTCAATCAAACATGTCAGCGCCAATGATAGTAACATGTAGTATAATAATTCAAATGTTTTTAACTAAAATTAGCAATCCCTTAGAATGTGTAGTCACATGAGCAATGTACACATGTCATGAGATTTTGCCAAATGGGTCTCCAAGAAGGATGCTGATGTCTATAGAAACGGCCATGCACAAAACAAACTGTGGTGCATGGCTAAAAATTCCTCCAGTTACCACATGGGACTGTGAACCACCGGGTTTATCCACGCCGTTTTAATGTGAAAATAACGAGAAAACCGCCCTGCCGTATGCTAAATTTTATTCTTAACTTTTGATCCCACATTCAAACATTCTACACACGGCGTAAATAATTCCTTATATTTTCCCTACAGGTCTCACTTGATGGTGACAATCCTGACCAAAATAATCCTGGATGTGTTGCCGCACAATCCCCAACGTTTGTCACCATCTGTCCTACCACCCACACAGCCTGCTCGGACAATGATGGTAGAGACCTACCAGTCTGTGTTCACACATTCGTGTATTGACATCAAGGCTATCCACAAATTTGAGCATCTCCTCAATGTAGCTGGACCTCGTTGGTTCTGTGAGCAGCTCATCAAGGTAAGTCTTAATTGATTTTTTGATCTCAGGCCTTTAGAGGCCGGATTATCTTTGGAAAAAGGAAAAACCAAAACCTAAGAGACCTATTAGTTAGGGCCTCGACTGTCCCGAAAAGGACACCAGGTCACCATGCAGAAACGCATGGCTGCAAAAGACCTAGGACCTGCAGATACTGCCCCCTCTTGAATGACACAGGGAAACTGTGGGTGAGAACGTTACAAAAGGAGATTACATGCCTGAGACATGTAAACTGCCAAAGTAACAATCTCATCTACATCATAACCTGCAAGTCATGCCAAATCCAATATGTAGGCCAAACAAAGAATAATGTAATATCACATTTTGGAGGCCACATCTTTGACATTGGAAGAAACAATGACATTACGGTGACATGTCACCAAGACAAGGAACATCCTGATGTCGTTGAAAAGTAAAAAAAAAAACTCTATCTCAATCCTAATAAAACAAAACAAAACAATCCTAAGTTTCATTAAGGCTGACGCAGAAAGTGACAATGCCCGAATTCAAAGAAACAGGGAAGAGAAAAAATGGATATCCAGACTAAACACGATGGTACCAAACGGATTAAATATACTTGATTGATTATCCAAAACCTTAGACATTTTCAAACCAACTCGTCTAAAATAATAATACTGAACTAGAATTTGTCAGCTCAGGCTACGCCTGGAATTACTTTCCAGAACGGACCATGGTCCTACCGCAGTTTCTAACCACCCCACCAGTGAGTATCACCCTATCAACGATACTCCAGACGGTTCAACACTCCAGTTGAGGAGGAGCCCCATGATAACCAATGGGGACTCAAACAAGTTCTTCAAAAGATGTAATAAACTTTATCTCTAAACTAGAAGAAAAGGTACATTCTACCATAATAGAAATGTCTTCACTAATTAATAAATGCTATTATGTACTTTTCTTGATGTTATTCACATGTGCGATGCCATTCCAAGGGACTGGTTGGTGTGGGTAAGGGGAATGGTGCCTCAAGATCAAACTTTGAAGTTTAAAGCCTTTAAGGTAGACAATAAGGAGCTCAACATTTATAATTGTTCAAGCAAAGAAATTGTCCGAGAGTTAGTCAAAAGAGACCCCCCGGACTATGATAAGCTGAGGTCGTGGGATCATGTTCTTGATGAAAGATATGTAGATCCTGAAAAGGATATTCTTGTTTCCATCTTTAAGATTCCTTTCATTGCAAGTACTGAACCGAGGCTACAATCCCTACAGTACCGGGTTATTCATAGGACTATATGTTGTAATCGTTACTTGAAGGATATTACTATAAAAAATTAACCTGTCTGCAGTTATTGTATTGAGGTGGACGACTTGCACCATTATTTCATTTACTGTCCAGCGGTTAAAGCCTTCTGGGATTATTTAGCTAATCTTTTTAGACAGCCTTGTCCTCAGGGATGTCTTTTACTTTGGTGTAAATGATTGCAGTATTCTGCTAGGGTATCTGGGCAAAAGCCGTTATAATTTGTTAAAGCATATGTGCTTTTTTTATATTTACCGAGAAAGTGTCCGCCGGCATATCAGGTTACAAATCCAGGGTTCCCAAGGTTGAGAAGAAAGTTCAGATTGCAGAAAGTATTAATGCTGTGGGGCTGATTTTTTTTTTAAGATTTAATTTAACGGTGCCGAGGAATGCTGTTAGAAGTATAAGTTTCCAGGATTTTATTTCACTGCAATAAATGAACATTTAAATCTGATTTGCCACACACCTTTGATCTCCTCTTATCTTATCAAGTGTGGTCAAGTGTGGGCCTTAGTGTGGGCCTTATCTCCTTGCGCTCCGAGCTCCAAATCCAGGACCCAGGGGACCAAGGGGACTTATCTGATGAGGTGTGGGCCTCTTCCCTTGCGCCGATCTCCCCAGGGGTCCCCGTTCAGCTTGCTCTCTGCTGCTCTCTGCTCTCTGCTCTCCACCCTCCGCCAGGCGGCGCTCCGCCATGGTGCATACAGTGACCGCCAGGGTGCATAGTCTCCGCCAGGGCCAGGGTCTCTACAGGGGGCCGCTAGGGCTAGCACCACCACTCCTCCTCTCCTCTCTCACGTCCAGTTAATCTGGGCTCGCGCTAGCCATTCGCCACATCGCCAATGGCGAAAGGAAAATCAGTTTGGCACAAGAAACTTCAATTTGGATATTTGAGTTTAGCCACAGTGGCGAAAAGAATATAGCTCTAATAAAACGATATATTGACAGCTTTATAGCATTTCTTCCCACGTCCAATCAGTGAAAATTAAAACCACTGGGTTATATAGTTGTGTTAGGTAACTACAACGAATAATTATTTAAAAATGAGGTGAGGATTTATGTAAATCAGGGCTCGCCATTAACACTCGCCCCTGGTGATCGAAATTTTGTAAGGACTAGTATAGATGCCATCTAGCTACTCATCCTGTGGGTGTATGAAAAATTCAGGTATATTTCAGACCCATAATTGTTCTTAGTTTTTCGTTCTGATTAAAGAAACTGGCGGTTATATCAATTTAAGAGTCAGAGTGAGACTGAATATCTATCTATGCATTTGTCATATTCCTCCCACCCCAACAACAACACACACCCTCTTTGATTAAGTGATTATGAAACTTGAAGAAGTGATTTTTCGAAAATTCCTACAAAAATATCTTCAAATTTGCCAGCTTTGTCTGGATATACTATTACTTGCTGTATATAGTTGAATGAAAAATGTACACTATATCCTCCGCTCTCTCTCAATATTCCATCAAAATATTATTTATCTTAATTCAAGAAACGGCCACTTGTCTTCTCAACATCATCATGTCCAACACATAGCAAAGTTATACATATATAGCTCTGATATTAGTAATCTATAATTATCTTTATTTCCCTTAAGAAAATAGGGTTGTATATACGGTATGTAACATAGTAGAGCATATTATTACTACAAATGTCAAAAGCTTTACCCCTGGGGACCCGACATTATTTTAGATAATTTAATTAACTTATGACTTCATTGAAATACCGTGTATGCATTCATTCATAAGAGCTATACTTATAGTCTCATTTGCACAAAAAAAACGTCCGTTATTGTGATGGTTTCTCTGTGGCGAAAAGAACGTCAGTGTGGCGATAACATTTCTTGGGAATTTCGCCACAGTGGCTAAAGGGAAAACAATCCTAGCGCGAGCCCAGAGTTTACACAGGGCTACCATTGGGTTCATAGGTTGTGCTTGTGTGATACGTCTCTCCCTCCTGGGGGACTGGGGATTACTATTTTATACATCAAGAACAAAAGCACCTCAATGAATGGGCACAGGGCAGTTTATAAATTATGTAGTAGGCCTAGGAACCTTCCTCCATTCTATGATTCTGACCTTAACCAGCCAACTTGTCAACATGGCTCCCAATCACGGAGGTGTCAAATGAGAAGAGTGTAAAGTTTGTGAATGTGAAGAATTTATTTTGGAAGATGGTTCCGTCAAATGTCTTATGTCTTTTAAAATGTCAGCGTTTTAAAGAAAAAGGGGTTAATTTCTAAAATGTAACTAAAAATCCGTGGAAAAGGGTATGTTTTCTGATAGGTGGAACAAGCCTATGTCCTACTTTTTGTATGTGAGTGCGGGGACCGGGCTCTCCCTCTCCCTCTCTCTCTCTCTCTCTCTCTCTCTCTCTCTCTCTCTCTCTCTCTCTCTCTCTCTCCCTCTCAGAGCCTCTCTCTCACTTTCTCTCCTCCTCCTCCTCCTCCTCCTCCCCCTCCTCCCCCTCCTCCCCCTCTTCCCCCTCTTCCCTCCTCCTCTGCTAGAAGGTGGCCCACTAGAGGGCGCTTGTAATATGTAGCCCTTCAGTTGCTCTCTTCTGACACTATCTCCCTTGTACCCCTTTGACACTAATTAGGTAATAACAGATAACATCCTAGCACCGATGTCTCATGCCAAGATAATTGTGACCATGTGTGCGCACTGTCTGATGTCACTTCTTCTGATTCTTCATCCTATCTTATCAGCTATTTAAGCCCCATTAGTAACTGAGAAAGATTGACAGACAGCTTGTCCAGTACTTCTTTCAATTTTTAAAAATCTATGATATACCAAAATAACTTACCATCATAAATATTCTACTAAAGAAGAGACAAATATGGGTGTTTGAATCATTGCTGTGTGATGTATATTAGCTTAATAATTAATATTGTGGTCCATTCTCTTAAGGTTCTCTTTCTCCTCTCTCCTTTCTCCTCTCTCCTCTCTCCTTTCTCCTCTCTCCTTTCTCCTTTCTCCTCTCTCTGGGACATCCTCCTCCTCCTCCTGGGTGTATGAATGTATACATGGTGTATGTATGTATGCATGGATGTATATATGTATGCAGGTGTGAATCCCATTACTTTCTTGGCGTCCCTAGTGCCTCTGTCCCCAACCCCCGACACATATGCTTTCATACTAACTCCAATAAGAGTTAGTATCCAAATCTTTTACACTTTTTCTTGTTCTTAAACTGGTTCTTGATAATGGCCAAAAATTATATTAATTGTCAGAGGTTATTTTATAATAACTCCTTATGTGTTAAGCTACAACGCAGTTTTTACCATTTCTAGTCGTAGATGGGTCGACAAGGTTGACAGGTATATGAAGGCTATCTATGCCATTCTGAAAAACATGTAAACCGTAGGATGTAGGGTCGTCCATCAAACCTTTGTATTCTTGTAATCCTCTGTAGTTGTCAGTCGTCTAAAGCTTATAGGTCTGAAAGAAGTTTTAAAATCTTCCAGTTAAGAGGGAAAAGTATATCTTCCTTTAGTTTAGGCATATGCGAGAGCGCTAGATATGTATGAGCTCGAGGGCAGGTACCTTGAATAAAAGTTATTTTTACAACAAAAAAAATAAAATAAATAAATGCTATTAATCTACTTCCTAATACCTGGGAAGACCTAAAACATGGGCCCAGTGTTGCGATTATCATCCAACCACATGAGCCAAACTAGCGCCTGATGAGAATGCTGATGGTCGAAACCACATCAAACCCTGTCCAGTGACTGTTGATATAATTTTTATTCATATCACAATATGTCATCAATTGTTTACATGCGAAATTCCGAATTTACCGCGAATTAATTGGAAATAGAAGTTTCCAAGCATTTGTCAAGAGAGGCAACAGCCATAACTCTGACGCAACAATAAGGGTTACCAAGTTAAATTAGCAACGTCAACACGTTGCCAAGAGAGCCTGAATAGAACGTTCGATGAGATCCTGATCTCATTTGTGGTAGCGCTGCAGAGGTGTTTACACATCTTACATACCTAGCTTTGATTTAGGTATAGAAATCGCCATGTATGTCTATTTCATATCCATATGTTATATACGCAGTAATTGAGACTACTCAATGTAGGCGACAGCTATCCCTATGAAAGACAAAAAATAGAATAAGCCTTTCCTATAGTAACAGTTCGTCCATTACCTCTCAAAATTCCTATATTTTCTACGAAATGTCCTATATTTTCAGGAAAAATCTTCATATAAAATTTGTATATTTCGCAAGAACTTGTTATGGTATGAGTCCTCTTATCATCATGTTATCATGTATTCCATTCATAAACTGATCTACTTGCTTACTTTGGATTATGCCTATGATAGGCCCACTCGGACCTGACATAAATATCTATTTGCTTACTAACTTAACTTAGAACAATCCATTTAATTCATTCATCTATTTAAATAAAGCCTCCTTCAAATCTGCTATGAATGCACATTAATAATGTCTAACTAAATTTAAATGACCTCACGCTCTCCGCCTGGAAAACAAGTTAATAAATTGACATCGGACACAAGTAATTGGGCCTGAGAATCGTTTCCATTGGAAACGCCAGGTATATAAATTAAGTTGACACTAATTGTAAAGTTAAATAAATAAACCAAACTTAACTTGATAATTTCTTAACTTAGTACTTGTTATACAAATGTTATGACAATATCCTTCACAGACAGTATGGCTCAGTACTTGGGGGAGATATTTAAATGGAATATAGTTTAAGAGAGGGTTTTGCTCGAAGCCTCAAGCAAACTAACTTTAAGTTTGTATTCCATATTTATATATCACGACTTCCACATTTTAATCAGGAAATTATCCTCCCGACCACCGCACTGAAGCAGAAAACAAGTGTTTTCTTGAAGAAAAACGCATGTCCGTTACCGATGTGGTAGCGCTTAAGTTGTAATATATTTATATAATATCTCCCTGGGTCACCCTGATATCTGAAAGCTACCGGAATAAAAATTGTTAGATCTCTGAGAATATTTCTATACGTGTGTAGTAGTTTTACTATGATCTGCTGGGGTACCATCCATAAAGGATTGGTACACCTATGTGTCAGCAGAGGTGCCTACGCTTGGCCTTCTGTATTTATACCTTGAGTATCACTAAATACCCTGCTTTCCCCTTATGTTCTTATCCTTACTCCTTCATGTTACTCTTATAGAGTTATCAATCTGTTTACTCACTTTATTTCATTCCTATATCCTGTTTATCTCAACATATGCCTTTGTTGTACTCCTTGCTATGTTGTGCTACCTTTGTGTAGCCTTGAGTGGAATACCTTAGCCTGGCTGGACAATCCGGATCTGGGCCGTTTAACGGACTGTTAGTAAACAGACGGATAAGGAGTTGCCTTGTTGACTTGTTTATTTATTGTCGAGAGTCTGCGAATCACTACACGTGTATGTATGCATCATGTTGTGTATTGTTTGCTTTCAGGAGGTTTTAGGTCAAAACAGAGTGGAGGATATCAACAAAGGTGTGTCACTTGTGTTCGCCCTGTTCCACTTGGATTTGGAACCACTGACCATCTGCTTACTGCACAATGTCATTCCCGGCATGCTGTTAGGTACGGGCATGGCTGTCACCTTACTTACGGATCCTAGGGGCAGAGCTCTTGCTCAAATTGCTGTCATGTGTCTCATTACTGCACATAAAATGCGAAAGCTCACCAAAGGTATGTCCAAGTCTTTGATATCAGTTTGTACATTTAAACATGCTTGCATATCAGACAATGTTTATCTGGGTTTCGCCATCACTGGTATATAGGACTCATCCCTTAAGCTGTATTTAATTCTAATTCCGATTCTAATGTGGGTGCCATTAATTTAGTCTTTAGTGAATTATATTATGCCATTGATATATGCATGACAGCTGTATGTATTTTGTTATAGATACGCAGATGGTCAAGAAAAAAGACAGCCGAAAACGTTCACGAGCAGATTTTGAATTGGATGTGCGTATTTACCTTTTGCCACTAATTCATTGAATGTTCGAGTGTTACAGGCTTAAATTTTAGTTTAAAAATAATTATCGTTAGATGCGTGAAAGCTATTAGTTACCAATTAATCGATTTGTACCGTCGTGTGCTGAAGATCATTTAACACTCCGACTTAATATCGACAGGATTCCGCCTTGAAATTTTATTTTCATCATAATCTGTTAATTTCATCATTCGTCTTTCTAAGGATGTGGATGATTTATGTGAGGAAAGCCAGCCATGTAAGTTACGACGTCTCACTGCCAACGATGAGAATCTATCGCTTTCGGATGGCTTTAACTTTGGAGGTATGTGGAACACGTCAATTCTCCGAAACATATTGAAGACTAATCCTAACCTCTTCTACAATACACATATTAAAATTGTTTTCATTTCTACAACCATTAAGTAGAAAATGTAAAAACTGAAATTAATTTAATTAATTGTGAAACCTGTTAGAAGGATAACGCGGTTGATTACAGTTTTCTGACTTTATTTCTCAGATTGTCTGTCCTTCTGTCTTCAGAAAAGTTTAACATAAAACATGACATTGTTCTGTTGCAGAATTACTCTCGTCCAAGGAAGAAACTGAAACATTGCCAGCATATGACACAAAAGATCCTCTCAACAAAGCTATTGGTATTTTTATCTCTTGTTACCTTGTATTTCTTGACATGTCTGCTAACATTATCTTATGAAAGTTAAATGTATATCTTGTACTCATTTGTCATTCCATATTTCTTTCAGTAAATCTATTGAATCTCTTCCTGACCATCGTATCGTGTAACCAAATCAGTCAGAAGACTGGTTTCGTTATGTCCTTCATTGAAGAAGCGGTTAAAGCTGGACCTGAAACAGCTTCGTTTATTCTACAGTTCATGCCCATCAATTTGGTACGTGATAGCACCAATAATAATCATTATAATGAATGTTAGAAATAATACGAATGTTGTATACTTGTTCTTTATTGATGTCCCCTAGTAGGAAGTTTGCGCCTATAAATACTATGTATCTCATTGATAGATTCATCATCGCTGAACATTTTGTTTTGTTGGTTTAGTTCAAAATTAGTTTTGCGTTATCTTTGTGGATTCATTGGATGTGTACAACAGACGACCTTACGACAATCTGTAGTTGATATATATATTTTATTTAAAAAGCAACTAGTTGTTCCTATTGGAAGTAGACATACCGATACCACCTTTATTTCTTTGGATAGTGTCTAAGTATTTTTGTATCTAATATTTGTTAGTCTAATCAAACTATTAAAAACAACTAGTTTGAAATGTATCGAATATGGTGGACAGGGGTAACTAATATTATATATAATAAACATCCTAGAGACTTGTGACTGAGGCATGGGTGGGGAGAACACCCCCCAAACCGTTTGCAGTAATTATACCTGCATGAATGTCAGTTGCATATATTTATACTACCGTACATACATATTTCTCATTCTATATCGACAGTATAGTTATTTTATCAAAACAACTATAGTTTTCACTATTGGTAATAGATAAATCATATAGAGTTTATTTTGCCTTTGTATATCAGTACTGTTTATATTTTGTCCAGGTGTCTCAACTTATGAAGTCTTTGCCCGCCCAGTTTAACACGGAACTACTTCTCAGTGTGTCTGACCTTTCAAACACTGTTGGACGCAAGGTCGCCGCCAAAGTCATTTGTCAGAATTCTCGATACGCCAAAATCTCTAACCAACAGACCCCAGAAAAAAATACAACGTAATTTATGTGTACATTGAAAATGTATTATATGTTTTATGATATAATGTAAGGTGTGTGTAAATCAGTCCGTTAATGATATGCGTGTATATGTAGTGGAAACCTGCCAATTGTCAAACAACTATTTTCATTCGAAGCTCATTCGTGAATAGCTGTAAATATACTAAGTAAGAGCAAGTGGATGATGTGTGCATTTGTAGAAATACAATATGTATGTCCGACAGTTTAACTTGTGGATCCTGGAGATTTTTAACCTGTGCGTATAGATCTACAGTCGTTTATTTGTGGAAGTGTAGTCAAGAGATTTGTGACTATCAAATAAAGATATACCGTATTCTAAAAGTAATACCTTTCTTTCTTGAGTTGTTATGTTATGTATGTTGTCTCTTTCACTGTTCTTTCCACTTTCTAAAAGGGCATGGTGCCGCAGTCAAAAGCACTGAATCTATACTCGGGCATGCATTGACTAAATGTCTCTCTCTTTACAGTAATTAACGTATCGCCAGCGCGGTCGTAGCCACGCCTTCACGATCACGTGACCCACTTTTCGGCCTTGGACCACAAACAAACCCTCCTGCATGGTAGACTCAATGCATTACAGTAGGAAATGTACCCTTTTCCTGAGGCGGGGAAGTGATAAAAGCAGGCAAAATAATTAGGAACATGTGGCAGGTATAAACACATCATTTCTTTAGACATGTGTTAACTTAATTTTGTTTGAGTAGCGTTTATTTCAAGGTAGAGATGTCTGAACTTTTAATGTATTCAAGATGATTCCCAAAACAGGTGATTGTGTTATGTAGGCCCAGAGCTAATTATATAGATCCGGTAGGCCTATAATGTTTTACTGGTTTTGGGAAAAGGATGCATAACAAGAAAATGTTTTTGTCTGAATTATCTCTCTATAAGCCAGTCCCTAGCAATAAAGCTTCATGGCAAAACTTTATTGGAATTCAACCTGGTACAATTTTGTATTAATTTAAATTTAATACATTTTGTTATATAGTTAGTTATAATTCGAATATATTCATATTTCCTTTGAGCAATCCTACAGGTGTACCTTATAGTTATACATTGCTTACGACCAAGTCTCTACCATCGCAAGTATACTTAATATTCCTATGTAGTGTTTTTCCGTCTCACACTACCCAAGTTCGATATATCTATTCTCGCGAAGGGAAAGAAGACCAGACACACAGCTCTTTAGGTATCACGGGCTTTATTCTCCACACAAACCATGTCCGATAGTGCTTATCGGACCCAACAGAGGTGACCAGGTATTGGCCTCAGAGGACAAGTGGCAATTATGGTACACGATCATTGCAGGTGTTGAGAGTCAAACAGTTAACATGGTTTTACATAGGAGTAACACAGTGAAACAACACAGAGTCTTACCGGAGCATCCGGAAGCACTCTAAGACACATTATGGTAAAAGAGTTGACTAGATTTAAGTTACCTTTGATAATGGTTTACTGGAACTCTGTCCAAGTAAGAAAAGGCGGGAATCCGAAAGGCCATTTCTGAGCCGGGAGCGCGTTCAGTTGAGGCGCGTGCACCCAATTATAGCAACACCCGGTCAGACCAATTATCTCGGATCTATTTAAAACCGTATTCACTACACCTATATAATTTTCGCCTAAAACGCCGACGGGAACTGCAAACCATAATTTACTTCCCATTTTGATTCAATTCCTGCTTTTGAAATTATAAAATTTCGGAGAAATCCAGTCGTTATTCTCTGTTTACATGTGTAGTCCCATAGCAATACACACTGTAGGGTCCACTGAGTGACCTTGTTTGTGGGTATGTTTGGGTCGGGGCATTGGGACGCACACGTGGCGGTCATCTGTTTATGGTTTGAAGGTATGTGATTGGCCAATCTCCCCACACGGTCAGCGCCCGGCGATACGTTAATTAATATGCCTACATAACATAAAATACCGCAGATAAAAGCCGTGGTACTGATGGAAAAAATGTCTCCTCATAATTCTAATTATGAGGAAGGGGATTACAATTTGCTTTTTAAAAATGATAGAATTCATTTTTAGAAAGTATTAAATACTAAATAAGTCTGGTACCGTATACATAATACTTATATACCACTAGGGCTGAATACATAACAAAGATGACTCCCAACTTCTGTATATGAACACACTTTTAGGGGGTTTAAATGCAATTTTGCCATGATGTATTCTGAACAAATTCACTGAAAAATGCTACTATAATTATGATTTATCAAATTACAGTATGACTGCACTAATTGAAGTGTGGATTATACTAATTGAAGTGTGGATTATTATAATTGAAGTGTGGATTATTATAATTGAAGTGTGGATTATAGTAATTGGACTTGCATGTGGGTGCATTAGTGTGTCTCTAGCTTGAATGCCAATGAATTATTAACCTGGGCGTCATCTTGTTTGAATGCTGATGAATTATTGCTGATGATTTATTGAGATTGTCTGCATGCCGATGCATTATCATTATCATGCTGGGGGCTTGTGGCCCACCCTCTTCTTTTATCTCACCATCTGTGGATCTCATTAGGGGACCCTCTGCCGCCCCCAAAGCCCTCCAACAGTAGTGGACATAATTGTGACCATATGTGCATGTGGCACTGAACTGTCTTGGTATTTTTTTGAAATAGGAATAACAGTCACAGACGCTCTGAAGTGGAAGAAATATATCCTACTAGTTTGTAGGATAATACTCGTTTTTGATTCATATTCCTACCATATATAGATCCAAAGTTAGAAAATAAGACCTTGACATTGTGTACACCCTAGAAATGAAACCATTCCCACAAGGACATCTTGTGCATGAATAATTTGTTTGCGACTTGTGACTCATTTTCCTGCAACACATCACATATAAGCAAATCCACCATTTGGTCGTCATTTGACCCTAAAATCGTTTTTTTGCGTATTTGAATGGAAAAAAACGATTGGAGACATTTTTCAATAGTTTAATCGTATCCGCCTAAGAATTTTTGCAGGGGGGGTCGAAAAACTAGATTTTAGGGCCTTAAAAATGAAGAAAAATTAGGGGAGACCAAATAAAATGCTGGAAATAAATAAAAATGTTTAGTCAAACATAGTTTAAACTTATTTTACCATTGCGCCTTGATCCAAGCTACTATATTATCTGTTTTTTATTTGTTCCCAATGAAATGTGTCAGCGTCACGTGAGTATTCCACACGTGACGCTGACACTGACGCAGACCCTGACACTGGCACTGGCACTGACACTGACACTGACACTGACGTTGTTGCGACATACAGAGAACCTATATATATATATATAAATCTATAAAGATTTTGCCTCTAAATTCCTCACATACATCCTTCATGAACAACCAATACAGGTATTCATTCAAATCAAATTAAAAAGAAAACAAAGGGGACTAAATATTTGTGTATAATATTCCAAACATGATCATTATATATGTGTATAGGCACAGGATCAATAAACTGTCACCCTTGCCGCTGCCATTGTCATTACCATTACTGGAATAGTTATTTGGCAATAACTTTTCTTCTAATTGGAATATTTTCACAAACTAAAAAGTGTTGTGGCGAGACCTATCAAATACGCAACTGTTTAAAACATTATTTGCATGTATTTTTTTTATCATTTTTAATTTAAATCCTCATTAATGTACAAATATGTATCAATCTTCGGTGCCCTTATCATTAGAATTCTAATCACAGATTCTATCAGGCCGCCCTGACTACAATATTCATCATTAACATTCCCAATTTTGTCTATAACATCAGCAATATGTGTAGTTTATATACGAAAAAGAATAAATCAATAAAAGCAATTCTAAAAAATTAAGAATTTTCAGCCCTGGATGGCCAAATGACGACCAATCGGTGGAATTGCTCATATATGATTCGGTTTTGGGTGTTTTTATGCCCTTAGTTAAAACAAAGTCAGTAACATAAAATACAAGTCTGTAAAGACAAGGTTATAAGCTCCACTGGATTGGCTAAACTTGCAGACAGAGACATGCCAATTAACACATCACTGGAGAATCTCAGAAAAAACTTAATCAAGTGCCTTCCCCTAGCATATATCGAAGTTAAAAATAAAAATTAGCTTTGCAACTTCCGAATAGCATTGAAGTATAAATATAACCTTAGCTAGAACTTGAATACTTAGCCTCCTACATAAATGACAACAGAAAATTAAATTATTTGGGTGGAAATAAATCACCATGTTCAGAAAATAATCTTCTGTTCACTTTTTAACTCTGTATTCATGGTTTGCATTGACAACCACTTGCCTTGGAAATAGTATAGAAATAAAAAAACTTCTTGCTGGTCAAATCATATGAGAATTATCATTAGTTCATGGAGGAACGACTGCATCAGGGAGAACAAACTCCCAGGCACTATGGCTTGCCACCAGTTGATTCCATTAGAACATCAATGGAGCTTCCAGTGATTTGCTTATCAGGCATGTGGCTATGTGATAAGGTGGGCAGAATGGTCCAGTCGATCGTCAGTTCCAAATTGACTAGACTTTCGAGTAGCATTGCAGTATGGATATATTATAATCTCAGAAACAACCTAATGGCTTGGCCATTCCCAGCTGTGGATTTAATTATACCATCCATGGAGCCTCCTGTGATGTGTTAATTGGCATGTGTCTGTGCTTAATTACGTGTGTTAAAACAGATGAACCATGTGCCTCAACGTGCATAGTGGATTTATAATATAATTCCCTCGAAGGCCTAAAGGCCTTGTCTCGGGGAATTATATTGCATAAATCCACTATCCACTTATGGGCACATGGTTTATCCGTAAACTAAAAAACAGGTTCAATCTGTTCACAGACCTTCAGTAAGGTATTCAATAGGTAGGCCAAATTGGAAAAAACTCCTATAAATTAAACCATCAGTTAAAGTGGCTAAGATACTTAAAATGAGTAGTCATAAAATCTCGTGAAACTTTTTCAGTGTAACCATATTTAATAGGACCATCTTAGGTACTGTATAATAGCAGTACCGTATCTGAAATATTGAGTACCAACATTGTGTTTTCATTCAATAAATATTGAATATGGGTCAGAATTTAACCTCTATACCCATTTATCTCTGAGGTCGAGAGCTGTAACCACTGAGTTATGAAAGTTGGATGAGGGGCAAGGCATAATTTCGGTAGTGATATAACAGCAGGGGACTGGCTATGGGTAGGAAAGTGGTCGAAATTGTTTGTTCTACAAGTGTGCAGACATCGGCCCTAGATTAGGAGTACAGTACTAAGGGGATTCCCCAAGTTGACCGGAAAGAAACTAATTTATTATCATCCTATAAAGCCTATAGGAGATTATAGCTGAGGTCAAAGGGGCGTATAATTCTCACCTCGTTACCACACTGTTTACCATGTTAAAGTAGATGGGTGAACCCCACAGCACGGGCACCCGATCATCCATTCTACCTTTTGCACCACAAGAGAAAGCACGTGTGAAAATTTTTCTTGTAGTCTTACCGCATTAGATAGAATTTTTATTGCTTGGATTATGGCTCGTCAACGCCAGTGTTGGAATTGTGGCACTCGCCACTACCCTCCAACTGGCCAGAAATGTGAGTTGGTGAATTTTGGTGCTATTTCGGAGGCTTCGGATTTTGCTTCGGAGGTGGTTGGGCAGAAACCAAGCATGTCTGACAAGTCATGCTTGCTGGGTAAGGAGACCAAGCTAATGCCATGGTTTGCTCCTGAACATTCAACTTTTGGTTTGCCTCCCTCAGCATATTCTACCTTCAGCATATTCTACTCAGGCTTCTAAAGTTAATACTAGAGCCCAGGTTCATCATGAGAAAGCTTTTGCAAGGTGTTTCGCGGTTGCAACGCCCAACTGGCCCTACACCTACCAAGCCAGTGATCACAGCAGGTGTGTGGGGTGGGTTCACCCACTATGAGCTGGATCATGTCCGTGCGTCTGTGGATGGTATGCATGATGACATGAATCGTCTGAAGGTGGACACCCAGTTGTCCACTGCCAAGCTCTCCAACATAGAAGACTTGCTGTCTTCCATTGTTTCTCAAGCTGTCGCCCAGTCACCTAGGAGGTTGGTGCCTTCTCCTAAAAGACATGTGGTTGAGCAGGAGGCTAGCCTGTCACCCCCTGAGACTCCACCCGCACATGGCAGGAGCCGCCATCGTGACAGCACTGATGCCTGTGAGCCTAGCCAGTAACAACACCGTAGGTCCAAATCTGGTAGGAAAGTCTTGATCGCCAGGTGGGCATGCTCGCCGCCACCGCAAGAAATCCAAATCTGTTTCCCCCTATACCTCGGATGATTCTAGTGATTCTTCATCTACTTCAAGTGACTCTAGTGCTTCATCATATCATCGCCGTCCTAAAGGGAAGAAGGATAAGAAAGACAAGAAGTCACGCCATAAGAGTTCTACTGACAAAAAATGTAGGTTTAGACTGAAAGGAGTTTTGCCTAACGGTCTAAAATATTCACTACAGATGAATTGTGGTTTTGCCATGGCAGTTAAATGTGTGAAATGTATGAATTGGGATATGATATTTCTGGTATGCTTAGTCATGCTTAGTCATACCTGTCCGCTGGGATTGTTAAATATGATGAAGCGGTCAGGGAGCGGGCGAAAGTGTCTGGTCTGAAGGCCTACTCGGTTGGCGACCTAGGCCTTTCCATGCGCTTCCTGTCGGCCGAGTATTCTCGATCTAACTCTAAGGATCAAGCCAAGCCTAAAATAGCGTATCCACTTACACGTCCAATTGGCAGGACCGTCGACCGTCGACCGTCCGCCCTTGGCCACCGTCCGACGGTAGCCACAGCGGACGGTGGCTGTGGACGGTCCCCGGTATCTACTTGCACGTCCAAATATGCGAGATGTTGATTTCAAGATTGTGTATTAAATTATATCTATGCGCTTCGAAGCTCATCATATAAAGTAGGCCTATATTTAGCTATTTTATTAGTAATTGTCCACCCAGAGATATTAGTAAAATTCTATTCTCAAAAATAAAAAGTCTGTTCACAGAGGGTTCTTGCCCATTTCGTGTAACTGATCAGATTTACTTGAATAACAATCTTTATATATGAAGATCTAACCTGTAATAGATGCACCCTATTACATGTTCCTACAAATGTCCATCTATCTCAGGCCGATAGGCTGGTATATCACGGGGGGGGGGGGGGGGGTCGGGGTCATTCCTAGACAGGTTGGACCTAGATGTGCAAGTGTTCTATGCCCGCTAACAGAAGACGAATATTGTTGAAACATTGTTATACCCTATTAAAATACAAATTTTAAGCCCCATGATAATTATATGATTATATCAAATATATGCGATAAATAGATTAATTGACCCATGCACAAACATGGCAAAAATTAATAGAACCCCCCCCCCTCCCTATCCAAGGCCCTAAAATTTGGAACAAATGTAATCCACTTGACAAAATAAAAAGTTGGAACAGTCTGAAAAAAATCACCCTGAAAAAAACTGGAGAAAGTAGTAGAGAAGGGTGAAAATCTTAAGAATATGGCCTTCCTAGTGAATGACTAGAGAAAGTCAATATAATTCCAGTTGCATAATGGTGAGAGTGGAGTAGTTAGTAAAACTATGAATTAAGGTGCATTATGATAATTATCTCTTTTATCCACGAACGTATTTGTGATTGTTTTTTACCAGGCCACAAACAAATTTAAAAAAATATTATATTGTTTGTATTATATTATAGTGTATTGTATTGTTTTGAACTGAAACGATATGTGCATTACATAATGAAATATGGCAGCCGAAAGAACTATCGCTGCATTAAAATCTAAAATATTATATGATGTTAGGACATAAAAATGAGGAAACACCTAACCTATGCTAAATGAAACCATATTAAATTAAGTATTTACAGCATTAGTTGATCCTCCAAGGTTGATCGTGTGAAATTATAGGTAGAATGTCTGTATGTAATTAAATGTATCAAAAAGGTAAATGTTAAAATTTAATGATGTAGTAAAATCAATTGATTAAGTTTTGTACTTGGCGAATGAGAATTATCACTTTGTGAAACTTTGACCAATAAAATTTATTAAAAAAGACAGACCTTCCTGGTCCGCCCATTAGGTAATACCTACTCAGATCTCCAGAATAATAAAAATAACAAAGCACCACTTCTGGATACAATAATCATCAAGTGTTAAAGCTAATCTAATACAGTACCAATTTACGATGAAATATTATCTAGTATCATGTTTAATCTAATGGTTAACTTATAGTTGAAATATCAGTGTCAACTTCTATTGAAATATGTCCCTATGACTGGTCCTTCTTGGTTATTCGGGGATATTGAAATGGTGGATGAAAGTAAAAAAACCCATCTAAGCTAATCCGAATTAATCTAGTTTAATTTAAATCGAATAATCATTGTACTAAGGTACTCCTAAGTACTCCCAGATGTCAAGACTATGTACTCCGGTCATAAGAATACTTTTTATGGCCATAAAAAAGCAAAAACAAAAAAGATAATTTTTGGGTGGGGACCGTCGGACGGTGACCCTCCCGTCCAAATCTAAATTTTTAGATATGGACGGGAGGGTGTCCCGTCGAGGGACCGTCGGACGGGAGCACTCCACCGCTTGACGGTCGCTGCGGTATCCACTTACCCGTCGGACGGTCGCTAGGGTAACCGTCCGACGGTGACCGCTAATCGGACGGTCGACATGTATGTGGATATCGTGCTTTAGTCTAAGAAGGCTAATGCAAAATCTGCTTATTGTTATCCATTTAACAAAGATGGTTGTACCTACATGGGGTGTAAATGGCCCCATGTTTGTTAAAATTGTTTCAGTGCTTCTCACGCTAAGCCTAACTGTAAGGTTCCTTTTGATTGCTCCAGCGATAAAGCATAGCTAGTCGATGTATGTTGTTTTGATGTGGTGGGCCCCTCACATGCTGAGAGTGTTGTTGTTGTGGATCGGGTAAACTGTTACGTCAATTCCTGTCCTTCGGATGTTGGTTTTATATCTGATGATGATTTTGTGAGTGGGGCCCAACCGCTTGAATTTGGTGATTTTGATTGTGAATCCGTTTTTGAGGTTTGTATTAGTGATACTGATGTTTTTGTTGATGGTTATGGCCTTCCGGAAATGAAGTTCCCGGAACCGGATGTTGGTACACATAATTGTATTGTATTGAAACAGTTTTATTGCTATTGTATGAAGACAATTCTCCAGCTGAGTGGGAGGTTTGCCAGTCTTCGCTGGTTTTACAGTGATGTAGCAGTGAACAACACCGCCTCTGTCAATGACTGGAAGCGGCCCACTGCTATTTGTCAATTTCCATTATCTTACAATTTTTACGTAATAGATATCGGCATGCAGTACAATATGAATACTTGGTGCACACTCGATTTCACAGTTTCTTATACAATTCAATATGCTTTATCCAGTAATGGTGGGTTGTCAGAGATCAGTCAATAAAGTTGCTGTCATTCCATATATAAGTGGTTTTTTCTCTAATCTTAAACACGGTTGCATCAATAGTTTTGTGGGCCTCCATCGGGAGCGCATTCCAGGAGAAAGGTATTCTATGCATGATTGATTTCCGAATTTGTTCGGATTTTGGAATTTTTTTTTTAAAGGTTTTTCTTCCTAATGCAAAGTTTCTTGTGTTAATAGTACGTAAGTCAAGATACCCTGGAATTTGCGCCAGACGGTGGCCCGCTTGCAGGATATGCAGGCGTCTCCTATGCATCAGGGGAAGGACACCTTTAGTAATAATTATGTAATTCATCTACATTGGTTTTCGCTGGGAGGTTGTAGATGGTTCTTAATATTTTATTCTGAATTATTTGTAATTTATGTGTAAAATTTGTTGAATGGGAATCATGGTAAATATCTGATTGGTCTATTAGTGGCAGAACCATAACCTTGTATATTAGTAAAAGGGTTGATGTTGGTACTTTGTTTTTTAATTTCGCTACCTGCCAACTTTTATAGTTTAATAAATTTGTGAGTTTTTGAATTTGTGATTTGAATTTCAGAGTATTTTCAATTTCTATTCCTAGGTATTTGTAACTATCGACTTCTTGAAGTGATTTCCCATTGAGAACCAATGTATTTTCTGGCTTCAGGCCCAGTTCATCTTTTGTCCACCTCGATCTCTTGACTGATGAATTAAAAAAGTTTGGATTTTGGATTCATCAAGGTTTAGAGATATTTTATTATTCATATACCAGTAATGCATGGCATTTAGGTCTTCTTGTAGTTTTTTAGTTATTTCGGTTGGGTCGTTTCCTGAAAGGTAAATTATCGTATCATCTGCGAACATTTGGATTTTTGAGTTTTTTTATATAATTTGGAAGATCGTTGATATATATGTTAAATAATAGCGGGCCTAAGGTTTGTTCCTTGGGGGACACCGCAGGTTATGTTTGTTTCAGGGGAAGTTAGCTTATTTACTGATACCATTTGGTGTCAATCTGTAAGATAATCCTTAAACCAATCCAGTTCTTTGTCTTTTATGCCAATTTTCATGAGTTTTTGAATAAGACACTGGTGATTTACTGTGTCAAATGCCTTTTTGAGATCGAGGTAGACTGCCCTTGTTGAAAGGTTATCATTAAGGGCTTCATAGACACTCCATAGATACTTTAATAAAGCATCTTGTGTTGATTTCCCTTGCCTGAAACTGAACTGATATTCGTATAACAAGTTTCCTTCCTCTAAATAATTCATAATTTGCCTGTGCATAACCTTTTCCATAACTTTAGCTGGTAGTGGGATGGCTTAAATGGGATGATAGTTGCCTGGGTCAGTGATGACTCCTGCTTTAAATAGTGGGGTAACCCTGGAGACCTTCCAGCTTGATGGTATACTAGATTGAGTATAGGTTAAGTCTATGATATGTTTGAATTGGGGAGCCAGTATTTTTAAGGAGGATTTTAAAAGCCATGATGGTAGGTCTTTAATACCTGAGGATTTACTCGAGGGTATATTTTTTATTATTAACTTTAGATCTCATAGGGAAACTGGGCTATATGAGAATGAGTGCTCCTGCCTAAAAACTCGTGTTCTTACTTATTATTGTTATCAAACTTAAAATGTGCTCAATTTGAATGTACTTCATACTATGCACCTTTTTACTATGCTAATCCCTCTAATGAGCTTTATACTGTACTTATGTCATTATACGACAACGAAATCTGTCTAAACTTAGATTGCCGGCTAGCACTTTCATCCGTTTCTCATCTGTAATTTCTTCATCTGATACAAAGTTAAGATGCCTGTTAATATTAAGTTATTATTAAGCCCCATAAAGAGGTTATTCTTCTGTTTTCTTGTTGTAACAAAAACAAAACAAATGTTCAAAGTAAATAACGTCGGCAGTCGACGGAAGAACTGGCATGTCCGTGTGTCAGAACCGACCGACCATTGTAAATCAAGATCATTACAATAAAGAATTATTGAATTGAATTGAATTGAATTACAGTTTTGTCTAATTACAGTTCTATTCTAGATGTGAATATGTCTGATCTTATGTGTAAGAATGTCTGTGCCAAATTACATTGCGGCAAGGTTTCTTTGGTACACGATACTCCCACTTGTATACATGCCATGGGAACTATTGCTAAGTCTGATGGTAATGATCGCACTATTAATGTTTTTCCTCCATACTGAACTTACCAGGGATTTCGTTGGAAACTATGGTACTGGTACTGATTACTTATTTGAAGACAATTGTTTGTGTTTTGGCCTTAGATCGGCTCCATATATTTTTTGCAGCATCAGTGACTTTGTACCTCGTCTCTTGTTAAGTTGTGGTGTAACTTAGGAGGATTTTTTTGTAGGAGGATTTTCAGTGGTATGCCGATACCATCGGAGTATGTGAAGCCAGGCGAATGACTTCAATGTTCCTCCATGTGGCTTGGCCGGACGTGAAAAGGATATATCATCAGTTCAAATGGGCTCCTCGGGTTCCAGCAGTAGAACAGCAAGTGGGACCACCACCTGTAGCTGCTGTACCAGAAATACCAGCTGAGGACAAGAATGACTTTCCCACTATGATTAAAAAATTCGATCAATACTGTATGCCACGCAGAAATAGGTTCTTCCAACGGTATAAATTTAACACTCGCAACCAGGAGGAAGGGGAAAGCATAGACGCTTATGTGACAGAGTTGAGACAAAGGGCAGCCACGTGTGAATGGGGTGAGGCTGAAGAGGAATTTGTGTTAGAGAGAATGGTGGTGGGAATGCATGATCTTCACTTGAAAGAGAAGCTCGTGAAAAAAGAGGAACTCACACTTTATGAAGCACTAATCTACTGCAGAGCTCAAAGGAAAGCAGAATTGGATGCTATGGATCCAGGAGCGCACACCACAATTAACCGAGTAGCCAAACCACGTGGGCAGAACGACTCATACCGACAGCAGGCTACGGCTCCTCCTAGGGTAGAGGCAGCAGAGGCTAGTAGGACTGACACACGGTCTCCGGGGTGTTGGGGAAGGGTTGATGAAGTAAATCAATCGGCAACACAGGATAACCAGCAAAGTGAGATTGATACTGTATTCATAGGAACAGTTACGGAGGAGAAGGTACTAACTGTTTCAATCAGCAGAAGCCACAAGTGGGCCGCTCACGTGCAAGTAGGTAGAGACACACTAACCTGCAAGATAGACACAGGGGCAGGTGCGGATTCACTGAGATGGCTGCCAATATGTCTGCCCAAATAGTAGCTTCATTAATAATCATCAGATTTTAAAGTGCAGCATACTGAAATATAGGTTTTCAGGGGTGCGGAATTCATTGAACATGTCTGAAACAACTTTGGATAGAATATTAAAAAGATAGTGTTGCCACAGCACCCAATATATTGATCAATGTATCATAGTTGTATCATATATATATATATATAAAGCTCAAGAAGGGGTTTTTTGTCGTTCATGTTCTTGGAATCTTTTATGTCCTAATTTGTGAAGGTGTTTGGGGTGAAAATGTGATTTTGAAGCCTTTTTTAAATTGGGATCTCCACACTCTATTTATAGCCTGGGAAAGCCCCTGTTGGGAACTAGAAGAAATACTATGTCATTTCCCACAAGCTACTACATCCCTTCCAGAGGGACCCGACTACATGGAGGAGTGGGAGAGTGAAGAAGAGGGGAGAGAGAGGGTGGGGTATTGGAGAGGGGGAGGGAGGGGAGGGAGAGGGGAGGGGTATCTAAGGGGGAGGGAGAGAGTGTAGGAGGGGGAGACTGAAGAAAAGGGAAAGGGTGGGGGAATAGGAGAGGGGAGGGGAAGGAAAGAAGAGCGGGAGGGAGAGGATGTAGGGGAAGGGAGAGAGTGGAGGGAGGGGGAGCATGAGGAAGAAGAGAGGGAGAGGGTGGGAATCAGAGATGGGGTTGGGAGAGAAAAACAGGTATGAGAGACAGAGAGGGGAGGGGAAAGAGGGAGAGGGGCAAGTCTAGGGAGAGAGGGTCCAGAGGATGGATACTTTGCTAGTTCATTATAAAAATGAATGAAATTCATTAACAAGCAAAGACATTAGTGACTTGGCACTTCCAGACCAATGCTATACATAAACTATATTATGGTCAGAATCCAATCCAGTAATGCAGGCATGCATGCAGGGATAGTAGATAGGGGGTATTACTGATATTGAGAATTTAAAGACCAGCATGTGACACATTGATAAACTTAGGTTTCATATGTGCCAGCTTTCATGTAGCCTTCTTTGTTGATAGCTTCTCGTCATGTGCATTGAGCAGATCTACGTAAGATATGTTTCTTGACCACATTACAACAGAGTAAATTTTGGTGTTAGCACAGCTCAATGCCATCCTTATATCACCATTCCCATGCAAACATAAGAGGGATTAACAGTCCAATGCTGATGTACTGCAAAGAACTTGATCACTTAGATGGAGACTGTCCACTGTCAGTACCTGGGATGAAAAACCTTTCCAAAGCTGCCTTGGTTTCATAGTAAGAAAGTAATATAAGTCCTGTAATTTATGTAGAAGCAGTACTATCTATAGGGATGCAAGTTGTCCTTCAGTTGATAGATTTCCTTCAATCTCATTATTACCAAAATGTTAATGGACAGTGGATTGTGTCAATCAAAAACCAACATCAATGCAATGAAAGTGATGGCCATACCCAAAGGCAGCACCTGAAGATTTATCTGACAAATCTCCAAAGTATGTCTAGTTGTCTGTCTTACACAAAGCAACAAGGCCTTGACCATCAACAATAAGAGCTAAATCATCTGATATGTTGAGGGTCTTTGGACAAACAATCCCTATCATAAGTGTATTCATGTGCAGTTCCAGCGGCTACAGAGACTCATGCTTAAGTTACAAAAGTACAATACGAGGTTCCACTGGACTCCAGGTAAAAATCTTTATCTAGCAGACACGCTTTCGCGTACCAATATTCGATGTAATGACAGTGCAAAGTGTGCTGAGGCAGAAATTATTGCACAGGTAAATATGGTTTACAAGTTGTTGTCGGCTACTGATAATAAGATGAGGGAAATTGCAAGAGAGACCGAGAATGATCCTATGTTAACTGTGGTAAATAATTGTATTGTGAATGGATGGCGTAATGGGGATTGTCCAGCGTTTTCCAGTTACAAAAACGAATTGTGTGTATTAAATGGAGTAATTTTGAGGGGAAATTGTATTGTTATACCGGTGTTGATGAGGGCTGAGATTCTTGAAAATCTGCATGAGGGACATTTGGGTAAAGAAAAACAGAGGAAACTAGCGGCCACGTCCGTATTTTGGCCTGGTATAGTAAATGCCATTGACAGAATTACCCCCGCTTGTGGTGCGTGCCAAAAAAATAAGAGTAATACGGATCTTCATCACTGGGGAGGGCGTACTTACTTGATTGTTATTGATTATTTCTCTGATTTCCCAGAGATCGCGCTTCTAGAAGAAACAACTTCAGAGGCTGTTATTGTACACATGAAAAGTATTTTTGCACGGCACTCGTTCGGGGTGCAGAGTGCAACCCAAAGTCATGTATGATGCTTGATTTATTCATTTCAATTTTATGTATGATGTTGTTCAGTTTGTA
This sequence comes from Sthenelais limicola, assembly GCA_942159475.1. Taxonomy (NCBI): domain Eukaryota; kingdom Metazoa; phylum Annelida; class Polychaeta; order Phyllodocida; family Sigalionidae; genus Sthenelais; species Sthenelais limicola. Next base: position 103,772,396 of record OW804096.1, on the reverse strand, counting down.
AGGTAGGGATCGAGATATACCAGGACTACCACTACTGCCACCTGGGTACATCCAGATTTATTAGATGTAACCATTACCCCTGATGGGGAGCTTCTAAATAAATCACTTTAACTCAGATGGTCTTATGAGTTAGTCCATATCTTAACACAATGTACATCCGTCACACAACAGGGCATCTGCATGTGTAACCAATGATTCCATACTAGTTATAGTAGCTGAGAATCCACCTTTAACTTTCTTGATTACAATTGTGATGCACTGATCAAAAAGTCGGTTGCTATGGCAAGACTCTATCTTTTTAAAATACTATCTTAAGTGGTTTTAGACATGTTCAATGCATTCCTCACCCTTGAAAACCTATGTTTTGGTATGCTGCACTTCAAAATCCGATGATTATTAACAAAGTTACTATTGAGGCAGCCATATTGGCGGCCATCTTGGAATTCTTAAATATTGTAAGATGTCAGGTTAACATTATTTGGACAACTTCCTTGAAAAAAATCATCCATAGCCTCATTAGTGATCTCTTTGCCCGGTTTTCTTCTCTGTTTTGTTTGATTGTATAGTAGAAATGATGATATCTGACATTTGACCTCATTACAAATGACCTTGGCCTTGACAAAGGTCACCAATTTTTAACCAGATAATAAATAAATATTGCCTCCACCACTACACAAAATTTAAAGGGTCTAGCTTAAATATTGTTTAAGTTATGAAGAAAAAACAGGTAACAGTAAAGGTAAAAAGCTTAAGGTCCCACAACCAAAGAACGACAAATTTAGAAATTCATATATTTACAAACTAACATCTCTCTGGAATGATTTACCACAGAAACCAAGAGAGATCAAGACAAGAAAAGATTTCAGAACATACTTAAGAATGTCTACCCCCAAGAATATGATCAATTCCTCAAGGAGGAATAAAATACATGTGTATTGTTAATTTGTGCATATCACAAAATTTAAGAATTAAACATGGAGGTTGGTTCGGGTCTGTTGTGACATGAGTTTTCTTGAGCCTGACTACATTCAGACCCCTACCAGGATCCAATGTTTTCTAAAATTGATCTTCTAAATAGGAAGAGTTAATGGTGTATTGTTAATTATTAATGGTTCAATTGTTCACTTATTCATTGCTGGATGAAAACTTCATAGAGGTGGGGGGAAAGGGGCTAAAATAGGCATGTAAGCCCGGCCCCTCCACTCGGGTAAAAAGTGTAACCACTTCTGTTCCCAATTTCGCGGAGAAAGGGGTCATTTTTTACGACCAAGCGCGGAGCGCAAAACCAGAAATAAGGGTACCAATTTGCAGCTGAACTCCGCAAAATGCTGAAAAAGGGGGGTATTTTTGCAAGTGAAGTCCGTGAAATGCTGAAAAAGGGGTATTTTTTTTATCTGGCAAATATTGTATATACATGTATATGCGTCTATGTATACATACATATATTCTATACTACATGTATGTAATACATGTATAGGCTACATGACATTGTTGGATTGTGTTTTGCCACAAAAAAGAGCAGGAGGGGGTAAAATGGGTAGGCCTATCATGTTAGGCACAACTCCTTGAAATCATAAAAAGGGGTCTTTTTTAGCATCAAATTTTCCGCGTTTTGCCACAAAAAGGGGGGGTAAAATGCCTTGAAAATTCGCGGAAAGGGGGTACTTTTCAAAGGCTGGAACAGAAGTGGTTACACTTTTTACCCCTGAGTGGGGGGGCCGGGCATAAGAGACCATAAGAGGAGAATACAGGCCGCCGAAGACGCGATACTGTGCTATTCTTGCTTTTATTCCATGATTCTTAACTTATTACAACTTAATTTGATTTATTTCATCAAATTGTGCTGTCCGCATGGCTCAACGATAGTCTCGAACGGTCGTGACATCACTGTACAATACAGGGAGTTTATATTGTCCACCCTGTGAGCGGCAAGTATATCGATTATATTGTACGCTCACGGCCAAATCATGGAATAAAGGAGGGAAAGTCTGATCAAATATCTAATCAGTACAGGATAGATTAGGGTCTCTGATATGAAAATTATTAGTACTTAAGGTGATAAGCAATGATAGTCACACTCTGAATTTTGTATTTCTATACGACTGTAAAATCTCCCTAGTACAAGGGTTATTAACGAATTTTTAAAACAAGTAAAACATCAATTGTTTATTAGAATTTGTATAAAAAATGGTCATACGTAAGAAACAACTAACGAACGACAACTTTATTAAATGAAAAATTGTAATTATTCATCTTTTCATGAATGACTTTATTTCATTTATACATAGGCCTATTAGTATCTATTAGACTTCTGAGGAACCTCATCTCTCAAGACAAAGAAAACTTCATCTGCTTCAAAACAAGTCACCGTCAATGAACAATGAACATTAGCTGATAAAGCCTTGACTTGCTTACTAAATTTATTTTGACATTCCACTAGATCACCAACTTAAAGACAATATTACGGTACACTAGAAATTTAATTATTATCATTAAGCTTTAGATTCTGTGTTGAATTATTTCTCTTTTATTTTAATGGGCCTCCAGGAAGATCACTACTGTGAGGATTGTGTCCTATTCCTGATTATATTACTCTGTACATGTAATTTTGAATAAAAGTTATATATATAGCTATATATAACAGCTTGAAAGTATTCGCTCTGTCATCCGCCAGATTTGGATTTAGCTCATAACTCATGATCATGCAACTAGTTTGATTTTCTGAAAATGGGCCTAGACTATATATGTGTTTACTATAAATTATATTTGACATATAGACGTGATATAGGACAGCTAGGCATATATATATAATACCGGTAATAAGGCGCCGGTATGCAAAATGATTGGGTTTGGGGTAAATATGTCCTAGCTGTCTTCTAAGTCTAAATAATTCCCTAAATTGGTTTTAATTACTGCCTAGCTTGAAGCAGAGGCTTTTTTATAGAGCATCTAAAAGTAGGTCGCCCACCATAACCTCTCCGTCATAATCATAGGTACGGTTAGTCCATGAACCTCGCTATATATATACAAGAGCCTTTGGCTGAGCCCCTCCATCAGAAAAACAGATCACAATGAAAAAAAACATCAGGAGAACAGAGATCAAAAGGCAGTTTTGGATCTATTAAAAGCATCCATTTATGAAATGTAGTGATAGAGAGGCTATTTTATTATAAACTTTGGTGTTGCCTCAGCCCTTCATATCTCTTCATAGCCTATACCAACATAATTATTATATTTTCTGTTTGGAGTATCTTTTTTATTTCAACATAATTAGGCTACTATATTTTCTGTTTAGAGGTTCTTATTTTATGTCTTATTTTATTCTCTAGTCTTAGCTCTTTTGTTGCTTGAACCTCATTGATTATAACATTCATTGTATGATGACAATGTGCATGCCTGCCTACTATGATTGAACTGTCATTTTATGGAAGATTTGCTGTATTTATACAAATTGATAAAACAATGTTTTCGTTTAATCATGACATTTAGTGAATTAAAAAATATATATAGCAAAGTGTAGGCCCCCTATATGTCATTGTTGCTAGATCTATATTTATTCCAATTTCCCCATGGATAGGAAAATTATTAACATTTATCTTTAGCATTTAGATATTGCCCAAAGGAAGAAATTATAGGCCTAATGTTGTCAGAAAAAGGAAATTCAATTAACCTTATACTTATACCTTTATAACAAATTATGAATTGATCAGAATAATTAATAATAGAGATGAGTTGTTTTTTTAAGGTTTCCCCCGCCGAAGGCGGTACGAGCGCCGAAGGCGCTCGTACTGGGAAACCTTATATAGGTTCCAGTTTTTGCCGCCTGTTCTTTGCGCGTCCGCGTCGCCCCCTTATAAAGGAAACCCGACTCCGCCTGTTCCCACCTGAATTTCCGACGCACTTGCGTACACATCGCGGTGATTTTACGCTCCCGCATATTGAAAATATATATAGCAAAGTGTAGGCCCCCTATATGTCATTGTTGCTAGATCTATATTTATTCCAATTTCCCCATGGATAGGAAAATTATTAACATTTATCTTTAGCATTTAGATATTGCCCAAAGGAAGAAATTATAGGCCTAATGTTGTCAGAAAAAGGAAATTCAATTAACCTTATACTTATACCTTTATAACAAATTATGAAGTGATCAGAATAATTAATAATAGAGATGAGTTGTTTTTTTAAGGTTTCCCCCGCCGAAGGCGGTACGAGCGCCGAAGGCGCTCGTACTGGGAAACCTTATATAGGTTCCAGTTTTTGCCGCCTGTTCTTTGCGCGTCCGCGTCGCCCCCTTATAAAGGAAACCCGACTCCGCCTGTTCCCACCTGAATTTCCGACGCACTTGCGTACACATCGCGGTGATTTTACGCTCCCGCATATTGATAAAAATCGCTATTTCTACTCGAAATAAATTGTCAAAAACATGAAATTCAAAACGTGGATACTTTTCTTCCCCAAAATAGGTAGTCTTACCAAATTTGGTCATTAAATGAGGAAGGTAGGACAGAAACTGTACTGTTATTTTAAATAGCCTTCCCGACGACCTCCCAGGCCAGAGCCTAGGAGTATCTTGACTGAACTGATCAGCAGAAATGTGGTAAAAAAAACGCTATTTGCACTATGACTAGTAATGCATCAAAATAAACTAGGAAAGGCAAGCCCTTCCTTCCATATTCTTTATTTTCATCAGGATTGGTGGAAACATTAGGAACATGGGAAGGAAAGAAGTTTATAGGGAAAGTATAGGCCTATCGATCCTATTGCCAGGGTAGGGAATACCTTTTCGGGAACCGGGATTGGGGCCTATTTTAGGTCGGGATTCGGGATTTAAAAGGGCCTACGGGATTCGGGAAAGGGGTTCAGATCCAGATTTAATTTTTTCAGGTAGGGGTTGCAAATAGAAAAACGGGATTCCAAATTGAAAACCTACGTGATTCGGGAAATGGAGCTTATAAAAAACGGGAAACGGGATTCAAGAGGGGGTCTTCCCTACTATTGCGCCATGGCAGGCACATCCCGGAGAAATTACGCTCCCGCGAAATAATAAAAAAACACTATTTCTACTCAAAATACTTTGTCAGGATGTTGAAATTATGAAAGAGCATGCTTTTCTACCCCTATATATTTAATTTCATCAACATCTGTATTTAAATAAGAAAGATATGATGGAAACTGCACTGTTAATAATTTTCGGCCTTTTCCCTGCTGCTTGTCACGTACAGGATTGATCTCGTGCAAAATCTGATCGTCGTGCAAAACTGGCTTGTCTAATATTGCATTCTAAGGCATTGATATATAAAATAATTAGCTAGTCCTACACACCATCGGAAAGAGGCATGTCTAAGCTTGCATTTGGTGAGAAGTATATTTATATATCACTGTTTTCGATATGGATATCGGTCATGACAGACCAGTGCAAACTGATAATATTAGGCCTATCGATGCCGATGCCGGCAACGACGCAATAATATACGTACTGACGTCTTCTATTTTTCACAACGTTAGTAACGCACCATGACAACGCATAATAGCCATTTTCCCGCGTGGAATTATTGTGGAATTAGTCGGGGAAACCGTTTTCTCCTTGGTCACAGCCAAATTCTTGTTTAAAAATGTGATAGTATTGTCGCTCAAGTTTGTATAGTTTCAAGTGGATGGAGGGTATTTAACTGAGGCCAAAAAACAATAGGTGTTTCCGATTTACCCCGCCCAAGGTAATAAGGTAATAAGCCGTAGTGTGGGACTGTACTATAGAGTCTAAGGTACTGTACGCTGCACGGGAACTCCACCAGCCTCCCTTTGGATGCGTTTATATTAATAGATCAACTGTGGGTTTCCCCATGCACAGCGTGGGGCGGTGACAGCCCAGTCAGCAACGTTGGCCATCGTGTACAGTACTTTGACACTTGGGACTCATCATTCAGGAATAGTCATGTCGACCAAGGGACAAAATTTGTTTGCTCAGCAGACATTTTGCTTGATTACCGGGGCCAGCAAAGGTCTTGGTAGGACTATAGCTATTAGATTTGGGGCTGAATTACCTCCAAATTCTCTTATTGTTTTGATGGCTCGCAGTGCCGATCTTCTGCAACAGACAAGACAAATGGTTTTGGAGAAATCCCCTAATATCCGAGTGAAGGTCGTTCCCGTCGATCTTAACAATCCATCAAAGAAATACTTGGAAGAGAAGCTTTTATCCATCTTCAATGAGACTGGAGTAAAGGCGACTGATTTTTCACAGGGTATGATTATTCATAACGCAGCATCCCTTGGAGATGTATCTCACAAAGTACAAGATATCAACGACTCGGAGAGCCTCGTGCAGTATTATGGATTGAATGTGTGTTCCGTTATAGTATTGAATTCTATATTCCTCCAAAAATTCAACTCGTCCATACCTACCCGAACGGTTATTAACATATCGTCAATTTGTGCGCTGCAACCATTCAGGTCTTGGTCGTTATATTGTTCAGGTAATCACTTTTTGAATTCTTCACCCAACTATATATGGTTTCCCATACCGACAGTACCGTATTTAGCCCCTTAATTATCTTCAATGACGATGTCTGAACTTTGAACTAAGGTCTGCCCCCCCCCCCCCCTCTGCTTGTGGAGAAGACTGACAGCCAGTAGACCTATATGTATAATTATTCTTTGCGCTAATCTCATAAAGAATGTGTGTAGCCGTAGGCTTACCCTTACACAAATTATAGTAAACGAAGTATGTGAGTAGGATAAGAAAAGTTGACATTTTAAACGGCGACACTACACATATCATGATTCATGTACGGTACGGTACCGTACTTAACCGTAGGCCTATGACCGATTTTCACGACTGGTAGGCATTCGGGTTTTTGAGCAATAACAGGGTAAAAATAATGACGGATTTAATTTTGATGACACTGGCTGGCTGTAACTTGTCAAACGGATGGACAAAATATTGCTATTTTTTATTATTACAGTTCGAAGTAATAATTTTATTCAAATATATGAATATCATCTAAAAAAAACAGTTTTTTTTGTCCATAACTTCCTTATTTCTGATGATAGAGCCATGAAACTAGCAATATTTTGTCCATCCGTTTCTTCTATGAATATTGAGCTTAAGTACTTGCCAATAGATTCTGATATTTTTTTGTTTATAAATTCAATATTTCTCTATTAGCTATAGGGGAAATATGTGCATCATCATACGTCGAGCTTCTTTATGTGCCTAGATCAATAATAAATATTAAGCTTCAATGTAGATCTAATAGATTATCAAGTAGTATTTTTCACATAGTTTCATGATCCCAGGTTAAATTCGCATTAATATGTAGGGATAGTAGCTAAAAAATCATCCAAATGTCAGCTTGATAATTGGGGAAGTTAAATGCGTCATCATACATCACACCAATAACTATGGAATACCGTATACTACGGCAAAATCCCATGTCTAGATGACCGAATAGCTCGGGAATCTACCATAAAGAAAGCATTGATAATGTCTGATGTCTACGGTAAATTTACCGATCGGAACTTACCGATCGGTAAATTACCGAATTCATCGATCAAGTTTCCGAATTTCTCGGTCAACTTACCGATGGTTTCGGTCAATTGCCTACTGCGAGATGATCTCTTGTACTGACACCAGACGGCGTTGGTGGTCGGAACTGGAGTCCTCGGTCAACATAACAATGCCGTAGTGAGTACTAGTAGCGTATGCATGCCGAGTATGTATACCATCGGTAAACATTATACATGAACGTCATCTTATTAAAAGCAGCTTAATCATCGAGAACAACATTCACATGATGTTATTAGGTACACAAAATTATTCCCAAGATGAAATTTTCATACTTTTATTTTTTTTATTTCATTTACAAGCCCTTTGAAGAATCGCTTCCCTAGAGATTGGCCTGGCCACTGTGCTGTGCAAGGAGGGAGAACTTGCGAGGTAGCACCGGCTGACTGAGAGTGGCTTCTGTGACTTCGCATCTCTGATTGGCTGTTGTAGCCGGGAGGCGGGGCTACAGTGGTGCTGTCACAATCTTAGAAAATGTCATCGAACAATGATCAATACTTAAAATAACCCTAAACCTAACCTTAAATTGGTTGTCCTAAGTCAATAAAGGTAGTAGTGGACTATCTGTACTAAAAACTCACTAATAAAAGTAATTACTTGATTGGTAGAAGCCTGCTAAGCCCCGCCCACTGCGTGTGGCTTCATTCGGCCAGCCGGTGCTACCTCGCAAGTTTTCACCAAAAGCCTGTGCTGTTGTGTCCACGAAAATGGCAAAAGTACACAAGAAAACCGTTGATACGCCTTATTCTTTGAGACGGCAGGCCGGTTCCGGTAACGGTAGCGGTGCAACGGGTACTGTTTTCATAGAATTAATTCTGGATTTTACAAACATTTATGCTGTCTATCAGGTCAAATTCTTTTACATATATCTTAATAAGAATATATCTTTCCAGAGAACCTTTAATTTCAACATAGTTTGTCCAGGAAAGATGAGATTTAAACTTTGAATGAAGTGCGTTGGAAAGGGTAACAGATATGGCAGGGATTGCATACAGGCATAGGCCCCCATAGACTCCCATATTAAAATCCCAAAGTTTATACTCCTGTTTCTACATGATAACGATGAGAAATTGTTTTGATCTCAACATATGTGATACTTACAATATCAAACTTTGTGTCAATGAAAGCAATTAATTTTTGACGAATGTTTTCTATATTTTAGGGGGGCTTAAATCTCAAAATTTTACTATGGGACTCTATGGGACATGCACCCAATACCGCTCAAAAGTCAACCCCTGGTTTGCAGCGCCACCTGCAATCACATGACTTTCCGTCTCAAAGAATACTAGGTGGCGCGATCGAGATCACTTTAGAGATCTAAGTGATATTGCTAAAAATGTAAATGGGGACAGCATGAGGTACCTCACCGCCGAATCAATTACTGAAGTATCTACACGAATAGTCATTTGTGAAACAGAGGTTGTTGAGTATGTGAAAGCTATCAATGTAAGTAAGAGCAGTGGCCTAGATTGGATTAATGCGACTTTACTGAAATTTTACTTCTTGAAAATTAGCAAGCAATTAACAATGCTACTAAATAAGTGTGTCAAATCATCAAACATACCACAAGAATGGAAAGATTATTCCGTAACGCCGATACCTAATCTGGTAATCTAAGACAGTTCATTAATCTAAGACCAATCGCCCTAGTACCGCTGCCTTCCAAACTTTTAGAACATTTTGTCTGTATAGCTCTACGCAAGCATATGAACCTAAATAGCCTGTTCTCAAATGTCCAAGGAGGTTTTTGACCGAATCAATCTACCAACAGAACGGTCTATGAATTTCTTAATCCCATAATAAGAGGCATAGACGATGGGAATATTACCGTTGCTACCTATTTCGATGTGGCCAAGGCCTTCAACTGTTTAGACTATAACATAACTTTCCAGAAATTACAATATTACAAAATTAACCCTGAAATTATTAAATTAATAAAAAATTATCTCATGAATAGAAGGCAACGGACTTCCCTAAACGGTTATGTTTCTGATCAAGTGGATATTAATATAGGAGTCCCACAAGGCAGCTTGTTGGGTCCTCTTATATTTATTATTTACATAAATGATTTACCGACTTCTTTGAAAAATCTAGATACTGAACTAAAAACCTCATTATCAATTTATGCAGATGACACTCCTTGCAGTGTAACCGGCCCATCTATTGATGATTGTATATCAGTAACGCAGATAATAGCAACAGAAATAAATGAGTGGATGTCGGCAAACAAACTTGTGGTGAATGTCAAAAAGTGCCTGGTTCAGGTAATAGGCTCTAAAAAGAAGCTAAAGAAACTTAAAGCACAGGATGTAGGATCGATATACCTTAATGGGAAAAAACTGCCTAGGGTCAATGATGTAAAGTACCTAGGGTTTGAGATCGATAGTTCTCTAAGCTTTACCAGACACTTCACAAAAATAAAAAATGCAGTACAGAACAAAACAAACCAACTAATGAGAATTCGGTATTGTATTGACAAAAAGACCACAAAAAGGATTTTAAAATCGCACATACAGCCACTGTCCGAATATGAGTAATTAGGAAATTGCAAAGTGTTGTCTCAAGTTGAATATGGGATTTTCATGCACAGTTTAGCAAATAAGAATATTGTCAAAAAAGTGCAGACCACCCTCAACAGGGCCATACGTATGGTTTTTAAAAATAATGATCGTTCAACAGCAGAAATAAAAAGACTATTAAATATTATGGATGTCGACGTCAGAGGTCAAATTGCCCTGTTGGGACTGATGTATAATAAAACCAAAGATTCAGGGTATCTAAGGGACATGCCAAGAAATACCAGACTGGCAGATGGTCCTAATCTTGTATGTAAAAATGCATTACACGAAAAATTCGCCAGGTCACCCCATTTTCTTGGACCCACAGCCTGGAATAGGCTCCCAAACAACGTTAAGTGTTTGGATTGGTCAAACATAAAGGTTTATCTAAAAACTTCCCTAAACTGATGGAACTGTATACAGGAATATGTACTTGCTTGTTTCACAGGATTGATATGTCACATGAATTACTATAGCCAACTGGTAAAGGAAGGTCGAACTAAGTGTTTTATTCGATACGGATAGCTCCGATGTATTTGTTTTAATTGGCAGTAAAAAAACCCCAAAAACATGTATGTAATTATAGTCTATCGTAACAGATCATTTTGTATTTAGTAATGATTTAGTCCTCTTTATTTTCATTCATGAGCATGAAACGTACCAACTTGTTGGAATTTGTCTCTTGAAATAAGAAATGTTTAAAAAAAAAAAAAAAGTGTTATCAATAGAGGTTTAAGGATGATTGACTATAATGAGCCTATGCCTATTGATGATGTCAGAAATCGATATAATTTTCAGACCGTCGAAAAAAGAGGTTACATACAATTAGTAGGCCTAATGTACAACTTCAAGGACCTTGAAGCTTATATACAGGATATGCCAAGGGTAACAAGGTTAGTGGAAGGGATAAATATGACCACCCCGCAACCTAAAACTGTCAAACTAAGAAATAGTCCAATGTATATGGGTCCACGATCTTGGAATAATCTCAATGTAGTACAAAAAGGTTTGAAATGGTTGTCTCTGAAAAACTTCCTAAAGCACTCAGACATACCAATTATATTGTGATTGTTAAACATTGATTCATTAAGAGCAGAACTCGAAAGTAATATAACTCGTGAGTGCATGTTGCTCTCTTTAGAAGGCTAACAATGGTTAATTAAGAAGTTGTATCCTAGGGAAATTTGAAAGAAATGTATCTGTTTTTATTAACTGTTTTATCTATGACTAGCGGAAAAGATTAAAACTATGTGAAATGTTTATACTGGGCAAAAAAAATGTAGAAATTGTACGATGAGGTGAATATTTAAATGATCAAAATGAAATAAATATTGTGTAGAGATTTTGGTTTAATGAAATTTCATGAAGAATGAGACATATCACTCTGTGAAAATCGATCAATAAAAAAAAAAAAAAAAAAAAAAAAAATAGTATTCACTGTGCCCACACCTACTTATACATGATGAGATAAAGTCAAATTTGGATGTTTCAGTTCATAAACGTTTGTTTTAACACCTTTTTCATTCATTTGGATTGCTTATTTATGTGTCTGTGGAGGCATACAGCACCCAGGAATACTGTAATAAGTTTAACTTCAGGCTATATGAAAGTAAAACGTGAGGAAATGCTATTAAAATTTTGAGGGAAGATGACCGTAACGTGATTGTGTGGTACAGAAATCACTCAGTCGCTTTACAGTCATCATTACCTTGACGTTACCTCATCACTATCAGAAATGGAAACTTGTTTTCTCAAAGAAACCACTGTCATGATGACATTATTGATGAATTCCATATGATCTAATATTGATGAGGATCTCTGATGATGATTTTCATACATGTCAGAGCTATATAAATACTAAAACACAGATATGTAAACAATGTCCCCAATGATGAGGTAAAACGGTTTTAAAATAGGCAAAGCGGTTTTCTTGATTGGTGTGGTCACAGTGGTAATGGTAATATGCGCCGGTTATTGAAATGAGGTTAGGTACAAGATTTGGGATGAATTAAAATAAATATTTTCGATGATATCCTGGGGCTAGCCTGTTGTAAACAGGTAGGCCTACTTGTATGTACCGGTACCGTACCAGAGGCAGCTGCACAGATGCACTTGAAACAGATTTTGCTTAAAATTTGCATGTCATTACTGGTATAAGGCCCACATTACCCCCCCCCCCCCCCCAAATGTATCTGGAATATGATTTAAAGGTGTATCGTGGTATGTATTTAGAAAATAATATAACAAAAATAACATTTAAGGTAACTGGTTTTTGGGGAGTGTTTTACATTGCCCAAATTATGAACTCACCTTTTTCTTTTAGCTAAATCGGCCCGAGACATGCTTTTCAGGACAATGGCATTGGAAGATCCTGACATTCGCATTCTGAACTATGCGCCTGGTCCCCTGGACACAGATATGCAGATAGATGCTCGTAACAATACTGGGGATTCAGAAATACGAAAAATGTTTATTGGTAGGTAAACCTGATATTTGCTATGTTATAAAACCTTTCCAAGATGCCCATGCTTGAATACATTATAGCAGGGAAGTAAAAGTTATTTATTATAATAGGAGGTTTCACAAGTTGCACCACACCCAGGAGTGGTGGTCTTGACTCTAGGTCAGGGTCGCGGTGGGCACTCACCTAGCTGTCATAGACCTTCACTATCATCATCAAAATTTGCTCACTTGTTTCACCAAGAATTCTAGCTCTGTGCACAACAAATTGGGCAGGATGATCAAATAATGTTTAGAGAAGTTATGCCAAATTCCAGGTTGATTCATCCTCAAAATTTTGGAATAGAGCAACTTTTATCAAACACAATACATTTTTTTAGGTTTTAATTTTAGTAAGTAACTTATTTTAAATTTAACTTAGTGCAGAGTCAGATGCAGGGTCTCAACGTATAGAGGGAGGACACAGGAGTGTCGGTGGCAAGGGCTGGGTGAGTGTAGGAGCAGTGATGGGTACAGGGATGCACTGGAGGAGAAAGTCGCTTTGTGTCATTTGCTCGCCAATGGGCAAGGGTCTATGCATCTGCACATGTGCATAATGCATAGATTGTTGCAGATAAGGACCACACACAGAGTAATTTTTTAAACCTTTCATTCCCCAATTTTTTACGGCTAGTCTTCCGTATTGTTGCTACTAGTGTAATCTTATTTCTTTACTATCATGTGCATAAAAATAAAATCGAGATCCCCCCCACCCCCCCCCCCCCTCCTCCCCAAATACATTTTATTCATGCAAATACATTCTATTCTGCTCTAGATATGAAGGCCCAGTCTAAGCTGTTGACTTGCGATGCATCGATTGATAAATTGGTGGCACTTCTGAAGAAAAACACCTTCGACAGTGGTGCTCATATAGATTACTACGACATCTAGCATGTGTTTCTTCTAACCAAATTATTCAAGCAGAAAATGAATTTGGCCAGTTAACTGTTACATGTGTGGACTGGAGGTAAACTGAAGTGTGTAGGATATAGAGGATATTATCATTCCAAAATTATATCAGGGAGGTGTAATATATTTACCTCCTTTATTAAGCTAGCCGTTGTTTGGCGTTATAATGTCAGTTTGCTACTAATTTCCCACAATAATTATACACATGGCTGTCAATGTGTGGTACCATCAGGGCATATTACTCCTTGATAATGAATGAAGGTAATACGATTTGTTAATTTCCCTACGGTAAAAGGTACCAACGCTACACTTGTTACCCTGTAGGACAATTTACCAGTAACAATATTCAGGGTTTCGATTTACTTGAAAATGTATTAAATGTGTTTAAATATATTAGTGTAAATCTTAAGAATAGGGGACTTGCATAGCCGCCATTTTGAATCTTGATTCCCATGGAATTATGGGACTAATGGTACAGTGTAAAATCTATAAAAAAAACAAAAAACATGCCATGTTCAGCATGGACTATTTACCAATGCTTTAATGTCAATATCCATGTGTTTTACATGTTTCCATAACACAAGCCTCCATATTTCCCATCATGCATTTGGTTTTCATAGATCATTTAGCCTATACAAGCGGAGATATCTATTGGTAAAACACATTTTTGCAATTTTCGATAAAATTGTTGCCAATTATTGTATGTCAGATTTCATCATAATCCATCCCAGCATGCACTACAGTAGACATGCGCAGTGAGACATGCAACTCCCCTATTGAAGCGGATATTTACACATAATCGTAAACACTTGTGAAAACCCCTGTTACGCATGCCAAAACTGTATTCAGTGTTCTAATTTTATGCTTTGTGCATGCATAATTATGGTAGCAGAATAAACGATGAGGCACAATTAAGTCATGTGGTTTTCTTCCCTATATGTCACCAGAACCTCATTCCCATAGAACGCTATTTTTGAAGCCCGAAGATCTGTTCAATAAGTTGTTTCCTGATTAAATGATCTATTGTTATGGGGTTTCATCAGTCAAAAGCTGTGATTTCCGTAATTGTTATTTGAAGGACTGTTTAGGTTCTCAAGGTGTATACATACGCATAATTTATGACATTCCTATCTGTTATGATACTGTTAAATGCGATTTCGGGTGTTATGATCATTCTCCTACGACAAATAAATTTCCTATTACAGTTAAAAGAAGCGCTAGATTTTATTTCTCCAAATCTACATGTCTCAAGTAGTCTTAATCATATGCGTGGGGTGCAATGAAAATATTTTTATGGTACGCATACGATAAAAATGTAGTTGTCTGAAAATAGCTCTAACGTTACTTCCCCACTGTAGACCTATCCTGTGTATTTGTTGACATGCTTCGCGGAGAGCCAAGAGGCAAAGCACGCCAACGAATTCATACTGAAAGCTGCGTGAACACCCGTGATCGGTGATCCACCCGTGATTCTGGTACCATGATCACAAAAATACATAATAAGAAGCACATCATTAAATAGAGAATTAAATTGTTTATTGAATCATATAATTGTTATTAATATAGCTAAACAAAATGGCCGCGATATGAACGTTTTAATTTAACAATGTCAGTAAATACGGCATGATCGAACAGGGTGAGCAGCGGGGCTTGCTAATGCCATTCATAGGCATAGACAAAGTTGGGAGTGCTTGGACTCCTACATTTTTATCGTACTCATACAATAACAATATTTTTATTGCACCCCACTTATTGCACCCCTCAAGTGGGATGCACGTATATAATAAAGTATAATTGGTGAATATGTTACAATTTACTCGTTATTTGATATTGTATTGAAATAATCTTGATTGTGGTCCAAAATTCGAAACGTTTTAATTATTATTTTATACCTTGCAAATATAGCTGTTGCTATGGCCTGATAACAGCTGGGCGACAGGCTAGCTATCTATTTTACTCTGGTTAGGATCAGAATGTTTTAGGCATTTATTTAACTTTTCATCTTCTCTATGAAGAGAGTCCATTATCCTTGTTCATACAGTTTGATTCATATTTTCGTTTAGTGTGTTTCACCTACGTCTTCACATATATATGTACGTTAAGCTTCCCCTTGGGTCACAGAATATTTTTTAAATTTTGTATCTTCTTATTTTTGATCTATTTCAATTAGTTTCCACAGTGCCAAAATAAAAAATTGTCTTGCTCTGGCGGCCTAGCTTTTATCTGAGGTTATTTGCCAGCACCCATGAGAAAACAGTGTTCTATTCAACAGAGGGTTTTAAGATGTTTGTAAAGTATATCACTATTGTTTAAACATTGCATATATATCTAGTTGAAATTTGCCGTTTGGATTCAGAATATCTATTATCTTCTGACCAGTTCTAGACTTGTGGAAGTCTTTGATTTTTGTTTCTGTTTAAAACTTAACCTTGTGTACATAATTATTGGTCTTATGAACAATATTATTTGCCCACGGATTTAATGCATAGGAGACATAATTTTCAGAGTGTCTTTCAAGATCTGAGATTCCTTCTTGGTTGATTGGGTCACCTGCTTTAATGAATGAGACATGGCCTTGTCCGCCATAACACCTCTAGTCTCAAACAATGATTTTTCTCCCGAAATCGCATTTGGTATAACTGTGTTATACTAGAAGACTGATGTCTCGTATTATTCTAAATGTAGAAATTAGTGCTTATCAGGTTGAGTATTTAATACGGTATTAGGATTCTTCCGGTCAAAGGTGTTGGTAGTCAGTCAAGTTGATGTTATGACGGATGTAGTTTATGGTGTTGGGATTGAATATTTCCAAATTTGTTTAAAGACAAAGCATAAATATATTCTCTAGGATATTCTGATACTACTTGGGAAAATCTAACGAAGCATTGAATCGATATTTTAAATTTTATTGTTCTCTATGGTATTGCAGCAGGTAGATTTTTTTAATGTATTAAATTGAATTTTACTCCAGACTGAATGTACATATTATATCAGATTTAGAATGCATTTGCATTTTGTGTAAACTGATCTACATTCCAACCGCCTATGCTATATACAAAGTGATCATTTAAATAGCACCACTCCTGACTCGAGTATTTAATAGACTTATTATTATAATTTGGAGTTATATAATCTGGAGTTGATATTCAAGTTGGAGTTATATAATCTGGAGTTGATATTCCATGCCCACGATTCACCTTTATCCATTGTGCATGGTTATGAAGAACATGAATGTTAGTAAAAATATATCAATAAACTTTTATAGTACATTGGGACCGTCTTTCTATTCATTTATAATCCTTGATGATTAAAAGTACATTGAAATAGGATAGAACATGAGTAAATAACTATCATAAGCGCAATTAGGTTTTGAAAAACAAGATGCTAATGAATATGCAAAACTGTTAATATAACCAGAATATCACTGTGAAATCTATTCACCAGATGTCGTTGTTGGTACAAAGTTTGATTAGAGTGCAATAATAGTTTTTTGAACGAGATCGAATCTCGTTCTTTATAATGTCTTTGTCTTAGGGTCAATGCAAAGTGTCTTTTCCAATGTATGTATGTATGTAATGTATTTATGTATGTATGTAGTTCAAATGTCTCTCCCTGTTATTCCTGTCGTCAGACAGGGTTCGATGCAATTTCATACGTATAACGAGGGCGTGGATGATGTGGGAAGGCAAAAATCAATGGGTACATGCAAAGTTGTTCACCTTTAACATGTTGTCTCTAGCAATATTTCGCCGCAATTTCGTAATCCGCCGTCGAAGTTTAAGTGTTGTTTTGGTCTGATACATTTCTGAATCGGTGACCAAAACTCCATGCCGTACTTCGCCATCTTGCATTGAAGTCATGTGACCGCAAGAGGCAGAAACCTACCATAGCTAGGGGCCAATAACCAGCTACAACACTGCACATATTTTTTACCATTTTCACTGTGCGTTAAGCGGATTGGCTGAACCAGCTTAGATAGGCGTGGCTTCATTCTGCCAGCCGCTATGACTGGAACAACACTCTGCCTTTTGCAAAGTAGCGCTAAATTTTCAAATATACATGGCGGCGATTCCATCACCTCGCTAGCAGTTTAGTCTATAGTTTATTTAATATTGGTTAATGAGCAACATACAGTGGCAAAAAAAGTAAGTTTCATCATTGACGAAAGGTGGGCCATAAATTCTGGAGGTAGTTAGTTTGTGTAGGGGAAGTTATGGACTGTGATGCTTGGTCTATGCGGCGTCTACGGGAGCTTTATATAGAAGACTGTACAACCCTACCTATACGGTAGGGTGTATACTACAACTATATGTATGGTAATGTAATACCTTTTCTCAAACTCAACGTTTCTGGCACACACACTATATCATATGTAAGTAAACACCTATGCCAAGTGTCCCTCCCCCTACTCCTCTCCACCTCCTCTTTTTGTGATTGGCCGCCTACTGCGTTACTATAGTCAAACCACTGGTAAAGTTTGGGCGGGCTGGGGGGGCAATAGCCCTCCAGCCCCCCGATTATAGATCGGTGTGCGTGAGTGTCAACTCAGGAATAGCAGTAAAATATCAATCAAATGAAATAAACTATACGGTATTGAAGCTGTCACTGGGATCGGCCAGGAAAGATTCTGATCAAATAAGGAAATAAACTAAAATCCTTTCATAATTATCAAAGTCTACCTGTTACCAAAGCATTAGTTGAGTTTTTAAACGATTTAAAGCTGCGAAAGGCAACAAATTGATTCAAAACCGTGAGCGATTTTCTTGCACTGCACTGTTGTTTTGACTGACACGGAGAACTAGTTCTATGACTGACAGTGTCTTGAGTCGGAGATTTGACAAACTCGAGTCGGCGAAAAACGCCGAGTTCAAACGCAAAAAGTACAGGAATTTGAATATTAAACTGAACGACATTTATCTTATGAAGTAATTTAAATCGTATCCATGTCTTAATAATAGTAATACACTGAAAATTAACCGAAATAACGATTCAAAATAGAACTACATTCTGCTGGACTTGTCACAACCCGGCAGGTCAACGCGCATTGATATATACCAATTGCAAAGACCCGGAACTATAAACAAGATCCAGGTGGGAGGGGCAGTGTAAGTGCACGTTTTGCCGTCGATTTTCATCGAATTCCAACCATTTCCCAGCTAAAATGTCGGAAAACGTTTCGTACCAACCTCTATTAAGGTGATAATAAATGCAAAAGTGCCCTCAGGACGATCTGTCGTCCCATATTTCCCTTGGACTCCACAATCCTGTTCGTTTGCTAACGCTAACTCACAGGACTGCTCCGCCCGCGGGAAATATGGGACGACAGATCGTCCCTCGGTCACTTTTGCCTATATATGATATGGATATAGAATATATAGATAAAAGTGCCCGAGGCATATATTGGAGGTGCATATTGCCCAAGGGCGTAGCGATTTCACAAAGTGCACATAGTGCACAAGGTGAAAATATAATGCAAAAGGGCAATATTCACCGGAGATATCTGCCGAGGGCACTTTAGTGTTTATTATACCTTTTTTTCGACATTTTATGTGAAAAATCGATGGAAATTAGCCAAGATGTTGATCCCCTCAGCAATTGACGGATTGCTGCAGCGCTACCCAGGCCACGCCCCCTAACAACGGTATCCAAGGATCAAAAGGCCCGACATCGGGAGCACTAAATGTCCTCCTCGAAAGCTGCACTCTCACGTTTTGCATGACATTCACCGATGGGCGCCAACACAATAATATCCGTATAATCTGCGTAAATGACTCATGTTGACTTAAAAAACTATGCCAAACTATAGTTTATGAACATATTAAAGTCTGACGATACTATTGGTGGAAATATTGTGTAATATATCAACAGAACTAAATAAAAAATCCATGCAATCACTGTGGAAGGACGTCTCTTTCAACCCAAAAATCGGCTGCTTCAAAGTCTATTTCAGACAGCCACAATTATTTTCGTAACGCGATGACATAGGCCTACATTTTTTTCTCTATATATGTGTAGAATATTACCTGCACTATTTGTGTAGAAAGTTTGGGACATTAGGACTATCCATTTTTGTTTTATTCCCAAAACCGTGAAAGAGAAATGTAATGCAATGTGCCATGGCGGGCCAAATGTAGGCGCTCCCTTAGTGATGCCACATGGAGACAATGTGGTGTCATTCGCTGAAATTTAATTGGATGATGTGTCATAGGGGGTGTGGCCCGCGATCGGTCAATTCAGCAGTCCCTCCCACCTGCCTCTTGTTTACCTCCTTTCTGCATTAATGCGCAGTCCTGCCAACGTCGCGTTGCTAATCTGAAGACAACGGCACGTTTTCGCATGGTCATTCATGTACATTTCCAAAGCTGCAGCCTGGAATACCGTAACTATTTTTTCGAATCACTTTCAGTCCTTTTCTCAGGTTTAAATCTTTTTAAAACAAATTCCTTCATTTACATTATTGTGGGAATACAATGAACATGAAAGGACTTTAGTTCATTATTTCATTTGATCAATATTTTACCGTTCTTCCTGCATTAACGGATCGCAGACGCATGCCAATCTTACTATAATAAATGCTACAGGCTACACCAATTATTTTGTTGTCAGTCGCTTGCTGCAGGAAAATTGCTCAATTTGCTGCCTTTTCCCAGCTTTAAATCTTTTTAAAACAAAGTAATGCTTTGACAACAGGTAGGCTTTGATTCAACATGAAAGGATTTTAGTTTATTATTTCATTTGATTGACATTTTACTGCTCTTCCTGCGTTGACACACACGCACACCATACCGATCATTTTGTTGTCAGTTGGCTGCAGCTGTGCAGGAGAATCTCTCCCGTTTTTTAAAATCAATTTGCATCCTTTTCACAGCTTTAAATTTTATCCTGAAATGCCTTTATCCATGTGAGATATATTTTGTTTATTTTTTTCGGCGGAAATATCAGTTGAAATATAAAAAAATACAAACAAACAATGGGACTATTTTTTCAATATGCAAGCAATAAAGGAAAAAAGCGGGCAAGACGGGCTCTTTATTGCCCACATTTTTCAATACGAGGCTCAGTGCTAATGCCTATGGGCATTTAATACCAACTCCCCCAAAGGTATAATAAAGATAAATCCTACACCATTCTCCTCCACACTCGCCTATGAGTAGTATAATAAGAAGTCATGAATAAGGTCAAATTCCTTTAAACTTGGCGGGTGGATGGAAGATGTCACGTGATCAATATTATTTCATAGCCAGCAGCCTCGATATCAATGATTTTGGGGGACCTGTCACAATAACTGAGCACGGGAAAAATTCTTATGAAAAAATATAGACATTTTGTTATCTAAAAGAGGATTTCGGAAGTTCGATTAGAGACTGGCATAGCCATAGAATTTGGATCCCGTTTTCTTTACTAAAGACCGTAACCGTTATCACTGAAGCAAGCACCATTGCATTTGGTCAATGTATTGTAATATTATAAGAATATTGACCAGAATAAGGAAGTTATTCATTCGTCTATCTCAAATATATTGGGGCTTTCAGTATATGGTCCCTCAGGACAGAGGAATAAGAAGTAGGCTGTATTTCTCGCCTCAGTCATCCTCCCAATTTCATCATCCCACTTGTAGAAGTTGTCTCCTGAGAAGAAGTAGTTATATCCATTGAATATAAACGCCGCATCAATACTGGGCAGTGCGGAATACACTCCATGTCTTTTCCATTCAAGTGGGTAGCCATCATGACCATGGCGTGACCCATCATGCCTCCAGTAGTCTTCCCCTGGAATAAAGATCAAATCCAAATTGGTGGAGTTATATCAATAAATAAGAATACAATGGATTATAGTTTCTCTTTTAAAATGGTCGCTTTTTTGCGACAATAGTAGGATAGTAATTCCTTTTGTGAGAAAAATGATCTTGAGCAATTCTTACAAGTATTACATTTCTAGGGTCTCCCTAAGTCACCTTTCCTTTCTCCCCTTTCTCCCCTCCCTCTTTCTATATATCTCACCATACCCCGCCCTCTTTCCCCACCCGTCTCTCACCCGGATCCATGAGATCTGGCGGAATCTGGTGTGGACTGCAGATATTAACAGTGCTAGCAGTAGTTCTACCACAGATCATGAGGTGCCAGGTGTGAGCTATTGGTTTGTAGGCTCTGCTTTCTATGTTCTATGCACATTCTAGAAAGGGTAGGCAATCAAGAGTCTGAAGCTTTTCTTTCCTCTGTCTGCTCCCCGTCCTTCTGCGTTACATTCTCTCACATACCCAACAACATGGATTACTACAACTATATCTGTATTTCAATTGTATTTTCTTCTTGCTAAAGAAAATTAAACTGCCCATTGCCCCTTTTGATGTCTATCAATGGTTCAATGTGTCCCTTTGTTTCCATGCTATTCTAGCATTCCTCTGTCCTCATACCTAGCCATCGCTCTGTCCCTCCGATTCTCTTCTGGCTCTGTACCCCTCTCTTTTCTCCTCTTGCTTTCTGTTAATTTTTGCCTCTCTGCCATATCTTTTAATTAGTTCTCTTTCTCTGCCTCTTTATCTGCACCCTCCCACCCCCATCTTCCGTCCTTTCCTCGTCTCCCTGGATCTTTCTCAGCCTCCCTAGCTGTCTCTCTTCATATCCCCCTCTATAATCATTCTCTCTGTCTCACACACACTTTTCCAATTACAACATTACATGTCTTCTTCCCCATTCCTTCCCTTTTACTTTCTATCCTCTCTCCTCTGGCTATCTCTCCCTCTCTCCTTCTTCCCAGCCCCAAGCTGTTTTCTCTCCCTCCCTTCTCTCCTTGAGATGGCAACTGCCTCTGGACATAGCAGATACTCCTCCTCCTTCTTAAACCTATCTCTGTATGTGTTTCATCCTCTACTCTCAAGATCAAACTATTTCACTGTAATTCTCCAAAATCCACCTATAATCTCTATTTCTGTTTCTCTCTCCCTAATTCACCTTTCCTTTCTCCCCTTTCTCCCCTCCCTATCTCTATATCTCCCCACCCATCTACGAGTTTTATGTACCTCAAGGGGCTGGCTGGCTAGTCAGTCAGTCAGTTCCTATTTGTCATTTTGTCTAAACTCTTGACCACTGGTACTGCATACCAACCATAAGCCTGCATGTATAATTTACAGGAATAATGTGAGAGTAGGGAAGTATTATTGCCTCTTCTCGTCAGACTCTATTCATCACCTGCACACCAAACTAGTTTCACTACAAATAGTAGTAGTTGCAACAATACAACGGCAGTCCTGGCGTGAAGTTGTAATAATGCAACACTACTCCGTGATGGTGGAAAGCAGGTGAAAAGGATTAACAGGCTTATAATTGAAATTTTAATGAACAATCCACACTTGCGCATTACCGTTTAATTCTGACACTCACCACCAATAAGGTAGAGATCTCCGTTCCTGGCTGAGATGAAAGATGCATCAATTGAACGGGCATCCACTCCCTTGAAGACTCTGTTAACTGTCTGAGGGGATTTCCTATCCAGTCTAAAACCATGACGTCGGTCATACTTATATTTCCATACCTTGTCACCCTGGCAACATATATACATTTTAATTTATTGAAAGCGGGTGTCTTTTCAAACGGGAACACTACTTATTTAGAGAGTTAGTTCAAACTAAAGAAAGCGTCTTACACTGAACAGGAAAGTGCCCTCATATTTCCGGGACAAACTACGATGTTTACGCCTATGATGATGCTTCTTCTTCTTTCCTTTCTTGTATGCAAAGGCGGCACTGACCCGTGCTGGCGCATCTGGGAAAATGTCCCCGATATTTTTTGGAAAGCCATTTACCACCCCATGATCTATGAGGAACACCTGCGTATCTGAGGTAGAGTTAGAAAAGTATTTGCCAATAGCAGTATATATAGGAAACACATGTATACATGCTACATGTGTATTAAAGCTTCATAATGAAATATACCTCTTTAGTGATCTTGGTTGCAATTGCTTTGCTGACTTGCTCCTGACGGGACCTGCATACCTCCCCCACAAAAAGGCAAGACTATTCTCCAACTCACATCGCACCAATTAACTAGGTAACTATATTGTTTATGGTGACAATATTTATGTAGAATTCCAAGGGAAAGATTTTAAAAAATCGGATTATAATTACCTCGGAAAACATAAATGCGGCCGTCCTGAGCGAATGTTACTGCATCGACCCGTCCATTGCAGCCATTGCTTTGAGTTGAAGGCAGTGTGGATAATGCCTCTATAGATGGCAGTATAGAGGAGGATATACTAAGTATTGATGATGTTGGCTGTTCTGTTGTCTTAAGACTAGACGTTGGAGGGTTAAGACTGGCCATTTCCTCGGTACTTGCATCTGAAGTCACTAATTGCCGGATAGTAGCTTACATTAAAGGGAACACAGTGGTTAACATCAAGCCGGGACAAGTCTTATTTTAGAGAGTGAATATCGCTTGTGCATATGGAAAGACATAATTCAATTTATAACCAACTATCATGGCCTTTATATATTGGCCATTGACTATCATTTGTTACCTTAGAAGTCAAGGGTACGGTATTCGCTATTCTAAAAGTTTGGAGTTTCATGCACTCTAGATAATACAAACATAGTATACCCTCTCGAGGTGACGGTCTGGTTGAAGTCTCCGTCGAGGTTAGATCTCCTGCAGGATGAAGTTATTGTTCAAATAAATTTCCGTATAGGTTGTTGAAAGATTTATACAGAAATCTTAAATAACGTAATGATATAATGGTAAAATACATATATAGAAACATCACTTTAAGAGGATCCGTTAACTCTTCACCCCCAAATGCTTTCTCTGTACAATTCAATTGAGATCTGTATTTTATTACTACTACTACTACTACTACTACTAATAATAATAATCTCAGGTAATCAGGTGTCCTCAGGAATGCATCTACAGTCAATACTTGGCAATGAAATAGTGAGTCAAGATTACATCAAAGTTACAGAAAGGACTTCTGAGAAAAGTTAGTACCAAATTCCTGAACATATATTGGCATTTCGTTTTTTTAATAATAATTCACTTCTTTATATTACTTCCTTCTTTGTTTTTACTGTATGTTTTTCGGTCAATAAACGGCAGCCTGAAGGCTCCATGAAACAAAAATACTTGGCAAATCTGGCAACCTGCATGGGTAAATAAATTTGGTAATAATCACAACACAATTAGCATGCATGCATATTTCATTCCTGGGAAATTACATGAAAATATTAGTTTTGGAGCTCACTGTATACCGGTATGTATATATCAAATAAAAAGTTGTGTATAGATATGCACTTTTAGCAATAATTAAGTTTCTCATACAAATTGTTAGAGCTTACCGTACAGATGCTGAATAGCATTGATATCATCTGCCGCGAGTTCTGGCTTCTCTATACATTCTCCGGCCCAGGGCCACATAATGGATTCTGGATCGACAGAATGTCTTATTCCAAGGCTGTGTCCAATTTCGTGAATGGCCACACATATGAGTGGTGTCCCTAGATTACAATGTTTGAGTCATTTCATTAGAAAACATCACGTAACGGCGAACATAGGCTACATATGAAGATATGATACTTGAAAATTGATATACAATCTTTAATTCATTTAAGATCTTAGAATGACATAATCGTCTTTGATAATACCATTTGCGTTTCCGATTTCGATCCAATGTTCATCTTCATCGAAGTGTGTGTCTCCGGCAATGGCCGGGGACCATTCATTCTCAGGTGGGAAGAAGGCATGAGCAAGTGTCCCTCCGAGTCCATCAAATGGAGCCTGATCTCCATGACGCTGGTCTGTGAATTTGATCTCCAAATCAACGGCGCCGTGGGGTTTTAAGAGAAATGTCAATGGCGTGACGGCAGCCCATTCCTATTACAAGAGAATGTAAGCTAATTAGCAAACTATTGAAACGATGAATACTTAGTAGATGTTCGGATGAATACTTGATAAAGTTAGCACCAAATTCCTGAACATGTATTGGCATTTCGTTTTTTCTAATAATAATTCATTCCTTTATAATTATTTCTTCCTTCTTTGTTTTTACTGAATGTTTTTCGGTCAATAAACGGCACAATAATTATTATATTATTATATATCGCTTAATTTTGCATAATCCTATACGTGAATACGTATCTAGTGTTACGATAAGAATATTATCATTATCGCAGTGATTTGTCTCAAGTTGTCGGAAAGTATGGCAAGGTTCAATGCAAAAGGGGTGATAATTTTCTTTTTTGCCAGAAACTTACCTTGAAAGCTTCCGCAATGATGTTGTCGACAGCGGAAACTTCCAAGTCTGGAGTGTACTTGGCGATTTTGTAGGTCAGTTCCGTTTTTTGCCAGATTCCCTCTGAAAATTACCAAAACTTTAATAGGTTTGGAAGAAGTCACAACTTTCAAAACCACTGAAAAGGGGAAACCGGATACTGCAAATTAATATGGAATGCGTCTCCTTCTTTGTAAAAAAAAGAAAAAAAAAAAAAAAAAAAGTCACCAAAAAAGAAACGAAGCAAACCGAAACCAGGACATTTATTATGCTGCAAATATGCCCTTGGAATTGCTTTTGGACACAATGTAAATGTTAAAACCAAGATGAGTGAATGCAATCTATTACCCCTTGAACTCCGGAGAAAAGCGGTCATGTTAAGCCTAATCCACAAATACAGATATGAAGCTATAGCAATGAATAGGGAACGTGGTTTACATAACGATATTAACCCAAATTTAGGGCTATCCAAACCCAGTACAAAAAGATATAGGCGATCCATTGAGAGATATAGACAATCCTATTTGTTGAATGACATTTAGATTGTTTTTATTCATAGCCCCAGGTTTTTAGTTGAGTGGTGAGTTCGACTGCCTCACGACTACCCACGATAAAGATATACCAGTATCAGTGTTTCAGCTGGTAATAATTGTAGACCTCTGCCCTCTGAACCGATGCAATAAAGCTTTGTTTATTTTTGTTCGTCAAAATACAGTGTATTACCAGCAACTACGTCCAAATGCGAAGACACTAGGCGATAACGCCAGCTTGAGTAATTGTATTTAGTATATTTTCATCCGATTACAACTTGTTTTTCATTCTCATCTGTTAATAATGTATATGGCAACGCATGAAATATAGCTGCGTGGACAGTTATGCGTTTTTTTCTCCCCATTGATTAAATGAATTAATCCTGTTAATTGTGGCCAATACAAATTTAAAAAAATAAATTTAAAAGGTCATTTGAAATCTAATTTGAAATACGACGAATATTATGTAATAATCAGTACAACCTGAAGTCACATATAATACATGCAAAGCAAATTAGGCATGCATTGAATAATTTGATTTAGACTTAAAGTCCACATTTAGACTTAAAGTCCAAATTACAACATTTTAAAAGTCGAACTGAAAAATCGATATTGCTTCAATGCTACGAGTTTCGCGGAATTATAACAAAGACAAATTCATTAACCCTATAGGTCTATTTACGTGCAGGCTTACTGACCCGAGGTAGCAAATCGCCGTTTTCTCTGCCGCTGCGTTTGCCGGTCATCATTTCCACAGCGCGGCTTGTTCAACATTTCAAATGTGTCCGTATCTAGAATGCCTAAAATCGAGAAAACAATTTATTGCTTTAAATGGATTTAAAAGTTGAGAAAAATAAGTTTTTTTAAAATTTTGTTTATATATTCAATTTAAAGGCCGTTGTAAATCACATCAAATAGACATATCACAAAAGATTATTTTTGTATGTTGCCTCTCATACATATTTTTATGATTCTTATTAAAGTACCGTAAATCAGCATCGTTATCAAAAGTAGAATCAACCAAAGTTTTTACCAAATAAATCGTTTCTACTCTTGTATCTTGTGTTATACTAAAATTACAATAACATAATGAATTATTTTAATTTAACCAGATATGTCAAAACAGAACGTTACAAGATCAATCTTATCAGTTCATATCAAATTTAAGTTCTGATGGTGAGATCGAATATATGTTCACTTCTCTCAGAAATGACGATCTAAAATATTATTTATGGACCCTGTTTATAATAAACCACAATGCAATTACAAATATAGGATATTCACAAAATGTATCCATAGATTAATAAAACATTACAGTATTATTGGTGTTATTGTGATAGAATATTTGTTCTTGCCTGTCTGATTTATCGCTGCAAATCTCTGGAATCTTTTGATGGAATCTATCCAATTCTCCTCCGATAGTTCACCTAGTCCAGATGGGTCAGTTTCTAGGTAACCGTAGCGTTGGAAATATAACTAGAGAACAGCAGAGCATTCGTATTAGAAAAGAATTTCTCGTTGGTCTTCTGATGATTGGTAAGGTTCTCAGCAAAGGGTGAATGTTTGGTATATATACCCCCCTTCCCCCCACATACACACATACACCCATGCACTCCACCACACTACGTAGTATTCATCATGAACTTTTGCATATAAAAATGTCAAACAATTATAACATTGATATCACAATTGGAATAAATTTGAACTAAACAAACTCATCATAAATATAGAAGACAATGGGCATTTAATAGTAAACCTGTCTAATTACATACGGATTTACTTCATGTCTTTCTTGACAAAGAGAAAAATGAATAAGTCAAAAAAAGCAATACTAAGAACTATAATATCATTACAAACCATAGTATCTGCTTCAGTATTCATTTTTTTTCTTTCCGCACAGGGATGAGTGTTTGCGTGTAAGCTGGATATGATCAGATGAAGAAAGATCATCATCCACGCAAGCTTACTTTGGTATAAGTTAGTCTCCATTGCACCTCGAATCAGACCCTTCATCCTCTTCGGCGACTGGTCCGGTTCTGATTAGTGGAGTCAGTTCCAGCGTAAGCTCAAGTGTTTTCACCCTCTATTTTGGCAGGTGTGGCCAAGCTGTTGGAACGTTGATCTAGATAAGAATCCAAAGAGCACATCATTTAGCCTTGATTTTGCGATAACATCCGAGGAAAGATGTTTCATTCAAAAAATCTCTTGCATACATCATAATTCTCGGCATATCGTTACAACCAATAAATAACGGAAATAATTCACATCCAACCCTCATATGAATGTGCACGAATATTATATATTTGTATATCTATCCTTCAAAAGTGTTGTATTTGGGTTGGATCCTTGTGGTATGTCAGAGGTTAACAGTATCGGGTGTCTGTGTTTTATCGAGATATCTCTAAGGAACGGATCTCCACAATACATCTATTTACTATGTTGTATATATATACTCAGGAGCTGGGAAACATGGTCTGTTCCACCAGAAAGAATAGCCTAAACAAATAAATTCCACAAGAAACATATATCTGCACCGATACCTCTCATACTGACTACTTAGTCAGATGGAATTTCTAATATAAATATATGGAATGTCAATTATAGATGTTATGAATTAACCCCAAACCGGGAGAATTAGTAGGCTAACCCGGAAAATGACTTACAAAGTAACCATTGTAAATGCATGCTAACTGGGAATTTTTTTTCCGGGTTAGCCGAGAATTAGAAACCAAATCGGAAACTTCCTAAAATTCCAAAATTGTGCTTTTTAATATTAATTTGAGCTAATCTTCCCTTTCCATCATTTCTACTTAGACTTCATCAATTTCTGACTGGGGCATAGCTTTTGTTAATTCACTCCGAGCTGACATGTAATTCTATGGAAAGCCATTTATGTACATATCGCCAATCCGTAATAATAGACTATTAGTCTCGAATTGTTGAGATTTGTTGGTATGCTATGGACGGGTGGTGTAACGTGGTCGTCACGCACTGGTGAACACGAGCGGGAGCGTGCCCTGAGTGTGTGTGGGGGTTTAGAGAATGAATTGTTATTGTTGTTTTTCAATTTGAAAGTGATGGTGAATCCCAACAATTCGAGACTAAAGCAATTAGAACCTTCAGTTGTAGTGGGGGTTCGTTGTCTGTTTGCCCGGGACCCCACCTCGGCTATCGCCTCGGTGGGGGTCCCTAAGCAAACAGACAACGAACCCCCACTACAACTACAGGTTCTAATCGCCCAGCAGAATTCCTGTTCAGCATTATACAGTGCCGAGGTAGTAGCCTACCACGGCCGGGGTAGGCTTCCGTCATGCTAATCAGCAACAGGTCTCTAATCTCAGATTCGGGATAGAAACTGGTAGCCTTTTTTTAAAGAATATAAAGAGCCTTTTTTTAAAGAATAAAATCCCAAAAATCCCAAAAATCTTAAATTTATAATATCATTGCTATCCCACAACTCCGCCCCCCCCCGCCCAATTGCAATATGCAGAGTAGCGCGTAATAGTGCCTGACACTCCTACTACATTCAGAACAGACATTGAAAATACCTGCGCAATAGGAACCTTCCTTCCCCATTACCCGCAGAGTAGCGCGATGTGGTGTGGAATAGAAATATGCAGTGTAAGATTATGCCATAGCCATAGAAATTAATTTCCTGTTCAGGTGCGCCCAATCCATACTCTTACACTCTCAATATATTGACGGGATTTCCTTTTCATATGTAATTTTTTTTTATGTACATATCCCTATAACTCTAAAACGGGAAGATTAGCATGCTGATCAGGAATATAGAAGTAATAATAGCCATAGAAAAAGCGTGCAGACTGGGAATTTTATTTCCTGTTCAGCTGCGGGATAACCTCCAACCCGCACTCTTCCTATTCTTCCAAAAAGTTACATTTTATTATTTTATTTAGACTGATCTAGACATGGAAAATATTGTTTTGGAATATTTGTGTCGCCGTTACAACATATTATATTAGCTTCAAAATAATGAAACATATATATTATATACATATAAGATTTTTATTCTGACACAGTTCATACATATGATAATATATAGATAGAGAAATGCATTGTGTATTGCTGTTTCACTTTAGGCGATGGTTTTCTTTTTCTTTTTTTTAAACAATAAAGGTAGGCCCTATCTTAAAATATAGAAATATTTATTAGATGTCCTAATGTTTACCATCATTAGAAACAACTTTATCTTTTTGCTTCAGATATTACGATATCTCAAAATTCATTTTTTTGCGACTTGTGACTCATTTTCCTGTAACAATTCACATATTACCGAAATGATAAATTTCCACTGAAAGCCCAATATAATGTAACTCATGCACTATTTATGGTATAACTATGTGTTATATATCAAACGAAAGATAGTTGTATTGCCTACTGTAAATGATTATATACGAAGCTGTAGAATTAATAATTTGGCCGGTATACCCAAGAACATGTGATGTTAAATGCCACCTATAGTGGTGATATTTTGGGGACAAAAATTAATTTTGAAAAGGGGGTTCTGACTCCCCGGTCTACACCCAGGATCCGCCCTTGACTTCATGGTTCTTCCAAGTAGAGAATAAACGTTAAGCATTGCATGAACGAATATTAATAACCAAGTTGAAATAAACCAATAGGGCTCATTATTTGTGGTAAAATTCTGGTGCCCCCCCCCTTGCCCGCCCCCCCCCCATCGTCCCCTACACACACACACACATTCTGAGGTGTCCCCAATGTATTAGAGTAACATTTGCACTCATCCCAACTCAACTGCACAGATTTGTAGTTTAATTGAAACCTTTCCGCTACCTCCCGTTAGTGATATGGTGTTATCATTATAAGACAAGAGGCTGAGATTTTATTTGGTGGGCATCACACGAATGTGTTAGGCCCCCTCATTACCGCAAGAGGGACACACAACATAATCCTACCTCCATTACTCATATAAAAGGTCGCTGCACCTTCACCTCCCCCTCACTCACTTCATAATCACAATCACAAGTATATCCTCCAACATATTACTGATGTTAGTCAAGATGCGCTTGAGCGCCCATGGGCTCAGGTGAGAAGGTGGTCGCAATTTGTGTGGGATCAGATAGAATCGGGGACCGCATTTATCAGCATCGTATCAGAATTTCATTTACCAATGGGGGCGGCCTCGGTGGCAATAGCGTGCAACATAATAGTGATTCTAACGCCCGCAAAGAGCCACAGGCCACCAATGAAGTGATATGTCGTATGTATAACAATGCTAACAGAAATCAATGCCACCATGCCGATTCACATGAGGAAAATGGTATGAAAATTCTTCACATCTGTTCTTATTGTGATGGAGTGGGGAAGACATGTACTCATCCTTTCTCTAAGTGTATTCGCAGACAAGGTATACAGGGACAGAATGGAGGTAACTCGCAGGGAGCGAGCCGCGGCAACAACAGCTCCATGTCTGCTCCAAAAAACGGATAGAGGGCGGTCAGCCACACCCGGGTTGCCCGCCACAGCCACATGGCAGTGAGGAGGAGCCCCGGGCCGGGCCCGCCGGCCTTTCTCGCCTACCTGAGACAACGAACAATGGTAACGCGCTCACTGCCCCCCCGGGCTATGGTGGGAACTCAAGTCGGAGGTACAGGTATGAACAATTACTTTGACAGTGTATTGAACCTATGCCAACATGATAACAATTCAGTCGATATTGATGTGTCCCCAAACGCCCTCAGGGAGTATAGAAAGTGCTACTGGCCTAATATAACTCTAACTTCTCAGATGTAAATGAAATCTCTCTCATATACAAGGCGGTCCGAGATACGGGCCTACCAAACTGTTTGAGCGCATGTGTCGCTCTCCCTACCAACTTAAACGTTAAAGCATGGGAAAAACACCTTTCGGGAATGAGGGGAGGTAAACAGATCTTAGACTTTATCTCCTACGGCTTCCCCATTGGTTACATGGGACCAGTAACGCCTCTAGACAGGGAAGATAATAATCACCCCAGTGCAGATTCCTTCCCCGA
Organism: Sthenelais limicola; assembly: GCA_942159475.1. NCBI lineage: Eukaryota > Metazoa > Annelida > Polychaeta > Phyllodocida > Sigalionidae > Sthenelais > Sthenelais limicola. Next base: position 103,740,059 of record OW804096.1, on the reverse strand, counting down.
CCATATCAGCAAATTCATACAGAAAGAAATAGAATGTGGGGACCTCCTAGGCCCGTTCGAGGAGCCCCCTTTCACCCCATGGCTTCATTGCACCCCACTCATGTCCAGACCCAAGAAGGAGGAGGGTAAGAGGAGGGTCATAACTGATTTAACTTTTCCTGATGATCTCTCTGTAAACAAGTATGTGAGGAAAAATGCCATATGGGGAATAGTGCAGGACCACCACCTCCCGACGACGGAGGACTTGGTTACTGACATTCAAAACATGGGGACTGGTGCATTCATGGGGGTAGTCAACATCTCCCGAGCATACCATAACTTTCACAGTGACCCCCTTGATTGGTGTCACTTTTGCATGAAATGGGGTGGAAAATATTATTGTGATACATCTATGCCGTTCGGCAGTAGGGCCTCGTCATTCTTCATGCAGACAGTAGCCAACTATATCGTTGAAATTCGCAGGGGAAAAGGGGTGAGATGTCATATGTACATTGATGATATAGCTTACATATGTAACAGTGAGGAAGAAGCTCGAGAGGCATATAAGACTATATCGAATTTGTTGCAGGATCTGGGCCTTCCAGAAGCCACAGAGAAAACCATGGGACCGGCGAAGCAGATTACCTGGCTGGGAATAAACTTCAACACCGAGGATATGAGTATTTCAATCCCTGAGGTAAAGATAAAGGAAGTCCTTGATAACATTAACAATGTCCGCAATAAGTCTGTCATCTCCAAGCGAACCCTCCAATCCCTCATTGGCTCCCTTGTGTACATAGGAAAGTGTGTGGCCCTGGCCCGTTTATTCATTTCTAGACTATTGGATGGCCTCAGAAAATGTGGTAACGGCAGTATCAAAGTCAGTTCCGAAATGCTCCTCAATCTAAACTGGTTTACTGAATTCTGCTTGACTTGGAACAGCCGGTCACTAATACCCTCAGCCCCTGTAAACAAAACAATTGTGGTCGATGCATGCCTCAGTGGCATTGGTGGCTTGGACGGAGAACATGCATACAGCCAGGCAATTTGCAGCCTGGATCACAGGGCGGATAATATATCTGAAATTGAGGCCATCAACTTGGCAATAGCACTTGAAACCTTTTTCAGTAGCAAGGATAGAGGCTCGCACGTGCTGATACTTTGTGACAACTGGGCCACCGTATGTACTCTCAACTCTGGGCGTGGCAAAAATAATCATCAAACTCAGTTTTAAACACATTGCTGGTTCTCATAACATTCTAGCTGACACACTCAGCAGGGCACATTTGGGGCAGGAATACGTGACAACTGTGAATGACTTCATTCATAACTATAACATTCGTATGGTAAAAGCAAACATGAACCAATGGCATATAAATGAACATTTGATCCATTTCAGTACCAAGACTGGCGAGACTGGTGAAAGCGGCAGATGAAACACAAGACAGGGCCTGGGCTAAGGGCACGAGAGCCAACTACACATCGGCCACTAAGACGTTTGTGGCTTTCGTGCGGGAGGCTCAAGTCCCAATAGCCACCTGCACATATGTAGAAATCTGTGCATACATTGAATACCTTTCCAGTCATACCCCGTCACCTAAGACCATACAGAATAATATCTCGCATATTCGCACGTTCCTCAATAAAAGAAATCTTCCCACCTTATTATTAGAACACCCTCGAGTAAAGTGGGCTCTCAAAGCCATCCTCAACAATAAAAACTATATTCCTAGAATAAAGCTCCCTCTGGAAGTACACCAGCTGAGACAGCTAATTATGAATATACCGAAAGACAACCTTGGTAAGATATTCAAAGCCGTGATTCTGGTCATGTTTTATGCGGCATTAAGACAATCTGAGGTGGTGGCCCCCTCTATCGCCAAGTATGACCCAACTATACACCTAACAAGAGGTGATATATCCATTCGTAAGAGTAGCATCAGCGTTCACATTAAATCGGCCAAGAATATGGCTAGTACATATGATAGACGCACGGTAACTCTCAAGGCAGCAACAGAGCAGGAACTCTGTGTCATACAGGCAGTATACGACATGTTCAAGTCCAACCCAACAGTCAGTGTCACACAGCCTTTCGCCTCCTTCCCCGGCACCACCAATCCCTTCCCGGTGGGATACATCAATAGGTGCTGGGCTGAGGCACTCAAACAGATAGGACTCAATCCCTCTACCCATTCACTGCACAGCATACGAAAGACAGCGGCCACTGATCTGCAGATACAAACTTTGGCTGGCTGGAAGAGCGATGCATACAAGACCTATGTCAAAACCAACCCAGCTCTTGTTAATCGACACCTCATCAAATCATTAAACCATCAATAAATTTGTCCTTCCCACCATCATCCCACCCTTACCATTAAATTTGGCTTCCTTGGGTTATAATATTATATTCTTATCACCAAATTTATTCATCATCTTTTACCATTTTACAAAATAAAAATAATTTTACAACCTTATATTTTACAAAATAAAAAACCCAAAACAAGCCACTTCTTCTCTTGTCTCTCGTATGCGGTAATGTATGAGTTTTATTTCGTAGTGGGGAATAAATTTCAGTTATAAAAATTCATCTCATATTCAGTGAAAGTCAATGTCTGTTCATAGTAGATGCTCATGGTTGAAAAATGTTCCTTTTAAGTAGATGTTTATTAGGGAGGTGGGCGGGAACACAATTTTTTCCCGATGTGAGAGGGAAAGATGGAGGCGTGAGAGAACGTCTGATATGACGTGACAGTCTGATGTGATGTGAGATTGTGGTGTGATGTAGAGAGGAATCCTGCCTCCCGCCATAATGACTCAGAATTATCCATACGGATAATTCCAGAATCATTATAAGACAAGAGGCTGAGATTTTATCTATGAGTTTTATTTCGTAGTGGAGAATAAATTTCAGTTATAAAATATATTCATCTCATATTCGGTGAAAGTCAATGTCTGTTCATAGTAGATGCTCACGGTTGAAAAAGTCCCAAACCTACGTCAGAGCTGCATGAATGCTCTGTGGACGGAGGTAATTTGTGAGGGCGTGGGCGTTAGATATGGAAGAGACGGCGTCAGTTTTCCACATCCCATGGGTTTTCACATCCTGGAGAGAGGCCCAGTGTGTATGAAACGTGAAGTACTCTCTAGCAAAGTAAGTAGTGGTCATTGGGTTGCCATCAGCAAAGGTAAAGAGGGGATCCTCCATCCTCGACTTTTTGGTGGCCAGAAAGTGGGTGTGAAAGGCTGCAAGTGGGCAGAAGGCGTTCTTGAGCCTGACGAGAGAGATGACAGTCGGGGTTGATGAAACCGGCATGGTCTTTGACCATTTGACGGCGATGAGGAGCCTGTCGTGGATTACTCTTAAGTTGCTGAAGGTCAGGTGTCTGGTAGAATCGAATTGTGAAACAGACCTGGGAGCCAGGTTTGATTGGCAAAGGAAAGCCTCAAACATTAGAATGATAGCCAGCTTCAAGTAAGTTGGATAAGGACGAGAAGCCGCCACTGATAAGCACGTCGCAACAGTGTGTGGCGTGATTGGGAGTTTTGGTGATGGTATATGTCGGACAGTAAGCTGTATTCCTTTGAGGGCGTTAGCAACTCTTGGGTCATTGAATGGTGAGAGGTCCAGAGCTGGAGGCCTTATAGAAGGAGCGGAGGAGACTGAGAGAGTTGGCGATGGTAGGAGGAGTGTATCCGTTGATGCATAGGTATTCAAGGAACCAGCATATATGGTGTGGTGACAGCCTTCTGTAGTCGAGGTGGAGGTGAGAACAGAACGCCAGGAAGAGTAGTGCCGTGGAATCCCTGTTTTTCACCGTGCCTGGACGAAGAGCGGACCTCTGCCTCTCCTGAGGTGCTCTTGCCAGCCTTGCCACCATTGAGTTGCCTAGTAGAAATCAGAGAGAGAGAAAAGTTCATGATTAACATTGACAACATTGAGTTTGTTTTTAACAACAATATTGTGTGCTCGGACTTGGTGACTCTCAGATAAGGCAGCCGGGGACAGTGCATCTGGTATCTCCATACACACTCCTGGGACGTGTATATATCTGAGTACAATCTGGGCGTGAGCTGTGGTGTACCACAAGCCACGGGCGCATGCAGCTAATGTGGGGTCCCTAGCTCTACCACCCTTGTATGTCTCTATTGTTGCAGTATTGTCGCAATGAACTAAGACTATCTTGCCTTTGTCAGAGGGCAGTACAAACTTCCTGACGGTGGCAACACAGTTGAGGGCCTTGAGATGGTTTATGCTCCTGTCCTGTTTGTCACCGTCAGAAAAGATATATGAAAAACCGCTCTGACCATCAGTGGCGCCTGAGCCGACTAGGCAGGCGTCTGCCCAGATCTGACAGCCGACTTCTGCTCTGGGTATAATTGTTTTCCCGTTGTACTCAGGTAGGAAAGTAGTAAACCAAGATAGGTCCAACCTGTCGGTGTCATTGACATATATCCTACCACCTTTAGCTGCTCGCATACCAGCAAGGAGCCTGTGCATGAAAAGTCTCGCTGGGTGTACAACTTTAGTGAGATGTGCAACACGCCCCACAACTTGCTGCATTTGCTTGGTGGATAAGGAAGACTTTAGCTTGGCGTCGGCCAAACACTTGTGTATCTTGTCAAGCTTTGTCTTTGTTATGGATATGATGTTCTCCTTGGTATCAAAGTCCACACCCAACCAGGTGACCCTCTGTGAGGGGGGCTGGAGTTTCTTGTCAGCCACGGCCAAGGGAATTTATCATATCAATAGCTACCTTGTAGTGTCAATGCACAGTGTCCTTGTCTTTGGCGATCAGTAGTAGGTCGTCTAAGTACATGAGAGGAGAGGCACCCCTCTGATGGAGGGCTTTGATGATGAACATGGCAGCTTGTTGCATTATTAAAGAAGAGATCCTTGCACCAAAGGGCATTGCCTTATCAAAATAGAATGACCCGTCATGTTTGATACTCTGTAGGGGCCAATCTAGAGGGCATACCATGAAATGGCGGTATGACCCTTTTCAGATCGATGACAGCCATTGCACATTGTGGTGAATCAATTCCCTTAATCATGTTGAGAGCCATGCCTATAGTTGGGAGATTGTGATGAGTAATGACACCGTTGTAAGGGTTCTTGTGTATATATTTATTCACATGGAATAACGCCCCCGTCCGGGTAAGATAGGTCCACAATAATTCTGCGAGATCTGTCAGATTTGGGTCTCGTCATAAGAGGGCTACCTTTATCCAAGGACTAAAGGATGGAGTGTTGTATGGACCAGCAAGGGCCCACGAGGCTTGCCTCTATGTCAATATAAGCACAAACACTGTCTTTGAAACTGGCACCTGACGGATGATTTATTTGATTCTCAGTTCCAAGTATTGGTCCCCCGGTGTATTGCATGGGGAAGCCAAACACTACCCCACTGGGACCATGTCATCTTCAGGGTGACCTGTGGCTAGGCTTGTCCACGCCTTGATATTTAAGTTTGAGGGGAAAAGGATCCTGGCCCCTCTCCAGTTAAGTATGCCACATTGTTTAACTTTGTTGAAAATATCAGATAAACTGCTAGAAACACTAGGGTTAGGAAGTAGGCATTAGTATTGTTAGACATATTGCTGGCAGTGGCACAGCGATCATGATGTGTAAATACCTTAGGGGGGCATGTCAACAGTAGCTCCAATGAATGGGAGGAGAGCTGAGGATCGAAAACCGATGCGTCGAGAGCCTTCTCAGGTTGTTTACATTGAGGGTCGTAGGAATGGAGGCTTCCATCCAAGCTGTATTGGCGAGGAATGACATATTTATCCTCACAGTGGCTTTGTCTGCATTTATTCCATTGTGGGTCATGCAATATTCGATGCGATTCATCTGTCGAGGTGGCAAAATCTGTTCGGCGACCACCATCTTGGAAGCTGGGCGGATGTGAGTCATGGGAATGCGAAGTTTGTTTACTTCCTGACTTCGAGGTCTGGTATGAGAGGGAGCACAAGGAAAAGCTAGGACAACCTTCGGCGCATGCAGTCATGCATGCATGCACGGTGGGTGGGGATATGTGTGTGGTAGAGCCAGCTGCAATGAACGTACACGTTCCTCATTATAGTGACTAAAGCCCCAGTACATAACAATTCTTTCTTGGCAGTATACTTCTAGACCAATACTCCCGAAACAAGATGCCAGTTTGCCGAGAAAAAGGCTAATCAGGAATATGGTTAGGTAGATTAGGAATAGTATTTATGGAAAGGCATTTGTATGCACATAGATACAGCAGCATATTAGCGCATATTAGTCCATTTTGGATCAGATTTTGGTTGAATTTGCGTGCAATTGTGGGATCACAGACCGTGACTGTACCCACGGTCTGTACCTACAATTACTTGTCTCCCATTGGCTACCAACCTAAATCTGGACCCTAATACGTGCGCTTCCCATTGGCCCCCTTGTGACACACCCACCTTCCCCCGCCATACTGCCAAACACCCACTCTGGCCTCAGGGAAAATCTGGTCCTTTGAAATAGATGATGAACGGCCATCCACCAAGTAAAGCTTGTGTTTGGTTTAAATTTATTTGTGGAGATAGTGTTTCGGCACGTTTTTTAACTTATTAGTGCCCCTGTTGACCAGCAAACCCCGATTTAAAGTGTGTCGATACCGTGTTTACCGTGAAATGACTGCCACAACATCTTACTGGAAAGCCTTGCGCCATGTATTAAGTGCCTGTCAGTAACTATTGGCGCCATCTACCATTCTGTGGATGAAACGTAGGGGCTAGCGCCTGGGACCCGCAACGTGTGGCTGGTAGGCCTAATGGGTTTATGTGCAGGTGGTGGTTGAAGTGTTAACTGATGAAAGGTTAGTAAAAATGACTTGTTGTTTTTGGTTGTTTGTGTAAGGTTAAGTTATGGAGGGGATCTGATCCATCCTGGACTAAAATCAATAAACAACTCTGATTTTAGTGTGAGAACGGTCTGTAGGCCCAGTGACGTCCCTCAGCCTACGGCCTCGGGACGTCTCTGGGCCTACGACCTCGGGACGTCTCTGGGCCGACAGACCGTTCTCACGCTAAAATCATTGTTGTTTATTGCTATACTATTGCTAACTTGCATTCTTCTATTCCCAATCTGCAATTCACCTTTTCAAAGTGGCACCCTAGTTGGCACGAACTGGTGCTACATCGCTGCCGAGTAGGCCTACTGCATGCCAACTTGCAATGAACATGCAGCACATTGCGACCATACATTTCTACTTAGCATTCATACAACTCTTATCCCTCTCACTCCAGTCAAAACAAACAAATAAACCACGCCTCCTCAGCCCCACCCATTATTATTTATTTTGAAGCTCATCTTACCCACCCCTATGTCCCATTGTTACACCACATTGTAGCATACTTATTTAACTTAGTATTTTTTAAAATTAAATATAACGAATATGTTTTAATATATTTCCATACATGTTCTTTATGTATAACAAAGGGTTACACCCCTTCATAATTAAAGGACGCGCCCCGTCGTGCCCATGCTTTGTCTCTTCATTACAGCACAGAGCGGGGTACCCTCTAATGAAATCCCCCTCCCCTCTGCCTCAGCAGGCGGGAAGCCTTCCTATAAAGGCCTACCGCACTGTAAGCTGCAGGCAGAGAGAGGTTACCACCACGTTACTATACATCTGTACAATAAACCTCTAGGATTCCACATTACCATCTTTACTTATTATTCATGTTACAACAACTCCCGCAACAACTGTAACATATTGGTAGACCAACCCTATTAAGATCTGCAGGACCTAGTGAATGTACCTGAGAAGGAAATCAGACCAGGAGAAGATAGCTATAACAGCTAGAAGAAGTTTACAGCAGAAAATTAATCTAATCACACAAATTCTATAAGCCAAATGATATAATGGCTCCATGCCATTTATGCCATATGATTTTAGTTTATCTAATAGTATGATGAACAGTGTCAAATGCTTTGCTGAAGTCAAGGAAAACAATTTTGTTCTGAAGCTTATTATTTAGATTTGTATATAGTATCAAGAAAATCGATTTGCGCTTGCTGTATAGAGCGTCCTATTCGAAAACCATATTGGTTATTACTGAATAAATTGTTTGTTTCAAAGTAGTTTGTCAGTTGTTGGTGCACTGCTTTTTCCAGTATTTTGGCTGACATGGAAATACATGAAATTGGACTATAATTAAGTTGTAACAAAAAAATCGGCCTGGCAATTCATGCTGATTTTTGGTGTGCGAGTTAGTAAATATGATAGCTGTATCCATATAGAATTTCATCAAGATTTATGAAGCCATTTTTGTTCAAATCAAATATTAATCAGGAATTTAATTTTTTTCCCCAATTTTTCTCATAAATAAGTCGTAATATAGAAAAATTTAGCCTGGAAAGCCATCCTGATTTTTTGTGTATGAGCTGGCAAATACTGTATCTACATTCATATTAAATTTCACTAATATTCATGAAACAGTTTTTTAAAAAACGCTGATGGTCATCAGCCAAAATCAATTTTGCTAGTGCCCCATACTACCACTAGGAGGCTTTCAGGGGGCTAACTCAGGATGTGAGGGGAACAAAATTATTTGGTAATAAGTATATATATGTTGAATGTCTTGGTGAAATTTGATGTCTGAATTCATGTCAGAACCATTTTAAACGAATTATGTTAATAAATTACTCAAATGTAGTAAAATTACTCAAATATGATTTATTATTTATATATATATTGAATTTTTATTCATGAAGTAAGCAATTACATCGTGAAAAGGTAAGACAATTCTTCAGAGTAGGTCTTCCATTGTATCCTCAAATGAAATGAAATATTAAATCGGTACAATCATTACTTCCATTACCTTATTTTTTTACAGAAGAATTATTTATCGAGTTTCTACATGACCTCAAGTATTAGATAGTTAGGTTGAGGTAATACAATTGACTATTTGACAGGGTTACATAGTTTACGTTCATAGGAGTTGACATAGTTGATCATGGTAAGATTACAGTTCACTACAATTCACTACATTAATGGGTTTTCCCAGACATTACAATTTGATGTACTACCGTATCAAAATACTAGTGTTATCACAGAATAATCAGGCTCCAACAGTACAGTTAGGAGTAAGTAACATTTTATACACAGGGTCAAGTGATATCGTGATTGTCTGTCTTCTATAGTACAGTAAATATAAGGAAGGCACATTATACAATAATAGCAAAATAGTTGGATCCTTAAAGAAGGGTCACCCCACCTTACCACCCAATTTATAACTACCCATCGATATCTCGATTTTGATTAATTAACAATTAATTAATAGTAGGTATTACACACCTTAAGAAACTTACATAATTGTAAGTTTATCCAATATTTACATGGATTTACATGGATTATGTACTATATGGATTATTACTATCTGCTCATCAACAGTCTCACTTAAATATTGATCGAATTCTGTAGGGTACATTTGTTTTAGGTATCTATTAAACTTCTTGACCGAGTCTAGCAACTGAGGTTTTTCAGGAAGTGTATTCCACAACAATGCCATTTGGTATATATAGGACTTTTTAAACATCTCATTTCTAGGATGGGGTACAATCATGTTTCTTCCTTTCGTAAGGCTTCGTAAACCTATGTTCCTATTATCCACACATCGTCCTGATTTTATTCTATTGTAAGCTCTCCCAAGGAGATGGGCTTCTCTTCTGGTTTTTAAAGTAGGAATGTTAAGTTTCACATGAATTTGTTTAGTACTTGTAAGCTTCGGTAGACCCAGAACAATTTTCAGAGCTGCATTCTGTGAGGATTGCAGCTTCTGAAGATTTCTCAAGGGCGCCGAGTTGTAAAAAACATCTTCATATTCTATGTGTGGTAATATAGTGGTCTTATATAATAGTAAGAGGGTGTCTTTAGTACAAACCCCGTATAATTTGGACATGGCTTTTACTTTACTCCTAACAATACCGTTTTTCCTATCGAGGAACTTTTTGAAGTTTAACTGTCTGTCTAAGTCAATACCGAGATATTTGTATGACTGTGCTGACTCCAGTTGTTGGTCATTTATGTAATATTTTGTTGAATTATTAACATTGGGTTTTGTACAGACACTTATTTGCCTGAATTTTCTGTATAATAACATTTCTATCTCCATACCGCCAAAGCATGAAAAATAGCCTGGTGACCTATGTTTTTTTTCACTTAATAATCATTATTTCATGTCAAGTATCATTGGTTAAAATTTTAGAGAAATTCATCAGTAATCAAAATCAATACTGAGTCACCTTAATCTAGAAGGGGACAGCTCTCCAAATAGGCCGAGCGAAGAATGGTCCATTAGATTATTTCATTAAATTGCTGAAAATCCACGTAATTCCCACCGAGCTTGGTATATCACACGTCTGTCAAGGACATAGCCACATTTTGGCACAAATGGACATCATTTAGCACACACGAACCGCCTTCATACATGAGCCATAGATCTATAACGATCCTAAGCACCATTTTTCTCCGGGATTTATCTGGCTTTGGTTAGCCCATATTAATCCCACATTGCTTTGATCGAAAAGAAAATCCTTTTTCACATTCACGAAACTTTCTTATTATAAATGGGATATATTATTTTACTGTTCTGTATCAACTGTTCCAAAATGATATCGTTCATATTTGGCATTGTGTATGTGTTGTATTTTAGTGCACCCAACGATTCCGAAAGGTCAATTTTAACATTTATCTTGATTGTCATTTTTTATTCCATTCAATGCTATGCATATTAGATATATAAGCTATTATAAGTATACGCACGCGCATATGTATATGTACATATACGTATATGTATATATCTATAGCCATTATAATATAATGTAGGCCTACATTATATAAAATATAATAACATGAATACAGAACCAGAAGATTGAGACCAAACCATAACGTATTTTTTCTAGCCATATCGTTTGCGAATCGGACTGTAGGGTTTACAATGTGAAGGTTTGTATCATAAGCTCCTGCTAGGTGCCAAGGCATTATATGTGATCGCTCCTTCATCCGAGCCGGCCAGGTAAATGATCCTATTTGGATCGCAACCATTCGCAATTGAGCAACTATGTATCCGGTCAGTATGATATATATCTACAAGGAACGTACCTATAAAATGCACAGACCAAAGAAACTATGAAACTTTAAAGATTGGGTTTCCACAAGGAAGAAAAATATTGGATATATACAGTGCGAATCTACGTCATGAATGAAGGCGAAACTGTAATCAAATGTCATAATATGGTTACACGAAACATTGAAAGATAAGGATATGTAGCTAAATGACGACGTAGAGACTTAAGATGACTTGATTTTATCGCTTAACAAGGTTAAGTGTTTTGATACAAGTATATATATGGCCCCACTGGAATAGGTACGTAAACTATTAATATACAATACTATACCAAGTGATAGCAATTTTGTTTAGGTATTTCGATATACTACTTTCTCCATAAAACATGCGTTTATTGTGGGAAATGAGGTGTAGGCGAAGGAAGTATGATAAAATCTCTGCTTCACATTATTCAAAATTAATATTGATAGGTATCATGCTTTGAAATACACGATTATTATACTTGCAATGAACTAGGTTTGACCAATTTGCCCTCCTGGTATACTCCATAAAGTAACGTTTCAAGATAAAATCTTGGTTGAACTAAGGCATCAACGTAAAAAGGATTTCTGAAAACGGATTAGTATTAATGTACCGTACTTGATGTTTTACTCTTCGAAACATCTATGCAAATGGTAACATGCTGTGATATTACTAGAGGATCAATACTTTTGTTGCCAAATGTAAGCTTATTTGATACTGAGAACATCAGTCAGATTTATTCCCTCCTAAATTTAATAAGGCGAACGCTGTTCTCTTTTGTGTTCACTCAGGGTGTAATTGCGCGTTAATCAACGAACACGTTATTAATCCACGCTAATATCAAGCATTTAATATCCAATTTCCTATCAGTTACTATTCATCCCAACAAAGCAGATGTTTGAAAAAGTGGGTGAATCTGACACACTATTAGTATGAGGCAATGTGTTTATCGCTTCTGTTTGACCCATGAAGCTTTTACAGCTGTAATTTGGATTGCATATTGTAGTCGTTTTTAAACCAGGCGTTCCAAATATCTTGGTAAAATAATCGACATTAATCATTAATGAGATATATACATGCAGCTATCGATAATTGAACATTGCTTTAAAACCCAATCAACACTTTGTATGAATACCAGACAGAATCCAGCTAAGAATAGGTTGTAACTTTTGCCGAAATGGGAAAGCTGTTAACTCTATTCACACGGAAGTATATACAATGTCAATTGTGTTTACAGTTCAAATTCAATGACTAGCCCAATTATTAGAAGGTGGAATGAAAGATATTTATGGATTATTCGGACCAATGCCAAAGCAGAGCTTATAGGTGTGTGCAGTATTTTGCGCCTTGAACAACCACATATAACCACCATAAATGGTCATATGCATGATCGCGGCATTGCCAAACACTTTACAAATTAGAAATGCCTACCTAGGTGAAATATTCCAATGAAAAATTAAGGACACCACATGGTTGAAAGGATCGCATGTAAACCATAACGCCGTAAAAATACTATTCGGAGATATAGGATTATATCAACATATTATAGATATCTGTGATGGACCAGAGAACGTTTAAATTCCACTTTTAAACGATATTCTTTTAAATACAAGAAAGAGACCTGTGAATCAATGCTAGCATATTTTTCTCAAACAAACCTGACATATGATTTAGTAGCTTAACACATTATATACGTTATTGTGCAACTGAAAGCGTTAACAATTGGACAAGGAACGTTGACTACACATTTTATTTCATACCCTTATATTTGAACTTTTCCTAGGGAAAATGTTTTGTTAAGCATGAATCAAAATTGTTCCCGATGCCCTTCTTACACGATATATTGTCGCTATTACATCTGACGATTCATAAGATGAAAATAATGTGGCTTTACGAGTTAATACCTAACTGCTCGAAGATACAAAGACAGATAAAAAGAGGAATCTGTATATGATTTAATCAAATGTTCTTCGGTCCCCTTTTCACAGAGGGGTAAGGACATGATCTATATTTATTTATATCACCAGTCGGTCTATTTCCATCGGTATTGTATCGTAAATTTGATACAATACACCATTTTATACGAAACTCGGTTCCTGTGCCACCGATGTATAGTACTGTATCATAGTGTTCCTTGGAATTTGTATATGTCATGTATGTATCCATGATTATGATTTTCTGATTCACAATCAACAAATGAATTAATAAACGCAGCTTATCATCAGTTTACATCCTCTGTATCAATTTTCAAAACCAAAATAAAATATATCAAAGAAGGGTCAAAGTTCTCGTCCTTGAGAGAGCGCCCTCGAGCTATTTATGTTATTCTATTTCCGTGACTATTCCGTGTCTTAAATTGGCAGAGGAATTAATCTCCGACTGAGTGCAACTCTTGAAAACAAGCTATATAGAGAGAAGTTGTGCGTCACAATACTGTGATCTTTCATCAACATTTACCTGATGGATGCATTATCTGATTAATAGAAAATATGGATACAACTTTAAAAGGATTAGTAGTTCTAAGTTATCGCGGTGACAATGTTGGTCTGGGTGTCTCTTCGTAAATGGTCTGACAAAAATGTGTTAGGAATACGTGCCTTATTCTATTCGATTTTGGGTCGATAAAACATCGGATCTGCTGGATGTGAAGGACTTATCTTATCATATGGGTGAATATGAAGACACTGTTCTATGGGAGAAAAACTCCCGTCGCCCAAATATGTTAAGATATCAAGAGAGCATTAATTTGTCCCTAATTTATGAATATAAATTATGTCAACTCTGAAAACAATGATTTTCTTCGACAGAAAAGTGATCAGTGATATTCTCTTGAATACTATGTATGAAACGTCTAATTTCTCACCAAAAGTGGTCATATGTTTAAGCAAGTTCGTAGTAATACCTTTGTTCTCTTCTCTCATCGACGAAAACAGCTCGATGATTTCCTGAAATTGTTCCTGCATCATGTCGTGCGTTTTAGTCCTTGTTACTTGACTTGTCATTCCATGCAAATTCTCACTTTAGGGATCTTTTCCAATAATATAATATTATTGCATATCATTGGCCGGCTTCTCCAACAATGTTAGAATATGTATTAGCTATTCTAATGTTCGTTGTGGCGATGGTTTTTGGGGAAAATAAATGAAGAAGTAAAGACATTTTCTTGCTTTCATTGTAGATATATTCACAGGCGCGGCGGAACCGGGGGGGGGGGGGGGAGCAAGGGGGGCAGTTGCCCCCCCCCAATAATTATAATGGGGGGGGGGGCCTGGCCCCCCCAATAATTCTGTTACATTTTGAAAATTGTATTGGCCAAAGAAAGAGCTGTCCCTCACAGAACCTTGTGCAACCTATACTATCTATCTGTCTGCTAAAACATTCCATTGCAATAGTCGTTCATAAACATTATATCCATCTAAAATAATGTTCAAAATATCAACTTTTCAGAAAACTCTTTACCTTTTTTAGTTGATAACCTATATAATTAATTATGTATTATACATGCATTTTCATCTTTTGAGAAATCATCAAAATATCGGTTTCCAAGGTACCCTCAAATATAGACAGATATCTTCAAATTCTCACCATATCCCAAAATTCCAATATCAGATCCTAATTCCTGAGGGGATTAACTTCAATTTTGTATGATATGCGATGTGTTCCAGGAAAATGAGTCACTAGACGGCCGGCATCTATTCGCCTATGTTTACATAGCGTAGCTATAACATAGAACATTTCGAATGATGCCCGTAATTCGGGTCTCTCGTATAATACAAGGGCCCGTCAAGGGGATATGTGTTTTCCGATGTATATTACCCGTAAAACTACACTATTATCACTCTCTATCGATATCAGTGATACCACTCTACAACTTGGACCGAAGGAATTGTTTCATATGGCCATATTTAAAAAAGAAACAAAAAATATGGTTACCTATTTCCGTCCCGTTTCTAGGGGGCTCACAAACATTGCCAAATAAGTACCAATTAACACTCTACCGTTGGTCAGGCTCAGCGCTGACCAACGCTTGTCAACACAACAATCAACAGCTTTGTGTGGGAGGGGGGGGGGGGGGTGAGTCGGTCCAATAGACCATAGAGAGAGGTTGACTATCTCTCATAAGCAGCTAATTTATCACAGTAAAATGTATATTCTGGTGCGATTTACTTCTGGTCGCAAAATTGATATTTTTAAAAGGGATTTTTTCACAGGATCTATTCATGAAAATGTTTTGATTTTCCCAAAATCGAGCACTTGGTGACAAGTTTTTGAAATTTGGTGTGGTATTAGGTATAGATATAAGGTTTCCAAAAACCACCGCATACAAATTGGGGTAGCCCCCTGGTGGCCAATATGGGCAAAAACCAATATGGCCGCCACCAGGTAACAGGAATGTCACATCTCAGCTTCTAATAGCACTAAATTCATGTGTAATACCTCTTTGTCTATGTTTTAAGGCACAAGAAATTCATTTCTGATCTTATTATTTTGTTTCCAGGTCAATTTTCTCGTCAAAATCCAATATGGCTGCCGCTGGGATACAAGAATGCACCCTCAGTTCCTTTTAGCACTATATTCACATATAATACCAGTTTGTCTATGTTTTAATGTGTGAGGAATCAATTTCCATGGTTACCTATCTGTTTCAAAGTCATTTAAGGTCATTTTCAAGGTCAAAATCCAATATGGCTGCCACCAGTTTACAAGACTATGTTATTTCTCAGTTCCTGTTGGCAATATATCAATGTATAATACCAAATTATGTATGTTTTAACATATGAGGAATCCATTTCCAAAGTCATTTTGCAGTTTCAAGGTCATTTAAGGTCATTTACAAGGTCAAAATCCAATATGGCTGCCACTGGGATACAAGAATGCCACATTAGTTCCTTTTAGCACTATATTCACATATAATACCATTCTTTCTCTAGTTTAAGATATGAGGAATCACTTTCCAAAGTTAGTTTTTTGTTTCAAGGTCATTCCAGGTCGTTTTCAAGGTCAAAATCCAATATGGCTGCCACCGGTTTACAAGAATATGCTATTTCTCAGCTCCTTTTCTCAGTTGAAAACCTTATGCCCATATCTAACACCACACCAAATTTCAAAAACTTGTCATCAAGTGCTCGATTTTCCCAATTCCCAGCTATCAAGAAACATTGCAAACTTTTTTTTCAAAAATAAAAATATCATAATTAAGATTAGTTATTAGGTGCCCTAGTGTTTACTATCATTGGAATCCTCTTGATCTTCCCTTTTGAAATATGATAAATCCTTATTTTACGACTTGTGACTTACTTTCCTAAAAGGGATCTCATATTATATTGTTGTTAGTAATATGTGATCCGTTCTAGGAAAGTGAGTCACAAGTCACAAAATAAGGATTTATCATATTGTACATTATGCTCAGAATTTGAAGTCGTTAATAGGTAAAAGGCACTAATAGTTTGAAAGATGAATAACAACAGAATAATTAAATGCCCTGACGTAGGCACATGCAGATTTTAGCCAAATTGATTTCTTTTCAAAAGAATTAGCCTACCATGAAAATTTAAAGGGTCTGCCACAGTTTGATTTTTTTCTTTGATGAATATTATTGGCTTTATAGTCACCCAAATTATGAGGTTATTTCTTGTAAATTTTTACATAGTTTACGACCCCAACGTAGGCACCCTGTGATTTTAGCCATGTTTTTAAGGCAAGAAAATGCATTTTAAAAAAATATTTTCCATACTTTTGCCACTTTTGAACTAAAAACGCTTTGTAAATGGAGAGATCCTTTTCATGAAGGAGAAATTCTGACATAAATTCATAATTTTGAGTGCCTACGTTTTCATTTCATTTATTTCAGGTTTTAAAAATGTCTATTTTCACCTATATTTTGTCATTTCAAGGAAAAAATGTACATTTTCAGATTAATGAATCATATATGGCCCGAAAGCTTGAAGTCGGATCCATATGATGGGCATGAAAAATAAACAAAAAAAATAAAATTGTATCCTCAGCGAACCTTGGAATAAAAAAAGCTAACTGCCCCCATTTTGTGAGAATTGACCATTTAAATATTTTCTTTAATGCACAAATGAAGATGACAGATGGTAGTCAGCAGATTTGGTTTGTAGTATTCTTTTCTTGTACCTAAAAGCATCATACCAAAAAATATGCAAGAAACAACTCAACATTTCAAACCTAATGAAGATAAATTTAACACCCAATATGCTTAAAATGTGTCCAAGTGTAAGGTGAACATTTCTGGCTTCTGGGGTCCTAGGGGCCCCAGACCCCATGCATTATCAATCGGGATCAGCTGGGTTGACTCAGAAAGTGAATATATACCCTCCCTTTTAAGCAAGAAATTTTGTTTGAATATATTTGCTATAAGTATTTGGCATCAATGAGGCAGAATGAATGTAGAGAGCTAAATATAAAGATTTATTTATACTCAAAGAGTTATGGTAGCATAGGCATTATAAGTGTGTTTGGTTACCTGTTAACATATTGTGTTTGTGTCATGTGTTTCGATTCTATTATACTATTGGAGGGTAATGCAAACTCACCGTCAATGCCTCCCCCCCAAAAAAAAAGTTTGCCCCCCCAATATTTTATCTGTTCCGCCGCGCTTGTAATTCAGGCACAATGTTGGTACAAATTAGAGCAAGTCAATAGTATCTTCTCTATCAACATTCAAAGTCACCATTTTGCTGAAATATGTGCTAAATATCACATTTCCCATTTGTTTGCCAGCGTTGCTCATCCTCAAAGTTCGGGGCTGGTTGAACGCACAAATAGATCAATATTAAGCGTGATCGGGAGCTATGTAAATAAAAATCAGGAAGACTGGGATGATTACCTTGATTTTGTAGCATATATGCATTACATACTACCAATTAATGCTGATGGTACTGGACAACCACCTCATGATTTGCTTAATGGTTGCAAGCCTTTATCACCATTTGAGTATGGGGTTCTCCTATATAGATCAAAATATAAGCCCCGGACTTCCGGTTCACGCTTGAATCGAAAAGGTACAGGGGACTTAGCTCCCGAGATATTTCTCTTTTTTTCAGGAAAAAAAGGGAAATCGGTAGACGAAAAAAGCAGAGATTGTGAGGATAGCCATAGAGACCAAGCAAAAACACTCAGAAAGTTTTAATATACCAACAAACGGCTGAAACTTGGAACTTTTTACACCGAGTCGGAAACCGTTCGATTACCGCCATCTTGACCGTTACCCTGGACAAGGCTAAGCTGGATTAAGGGAGATTATCGCCCATCCGCATGACCAGCAAGGTGATAGGGTTAAAGGAAAAAAGCAATAATAAAGGAAAAAAGGAATAGGTGACATTTCGGAGAACTATCCTGGTTGCTAAAAATATATTAGGCTCTATACCAAGAGAGCAGATCGAGTGGGGATTATTCAAATCGAGCGGTATAAGTACCGAGCTGGTGGATTATTGGTTGGTCAACGAACGGGGACAGTGAACAGTAATTAACTCTCGTTAAAAACCAAGCTGTGACAAAAACAATCTAGCAAGTAAGGTGAATCATAGCAGATAATCGTAACAAAAATCTGTGGATTAACGTATGGTCAAGGGAGCTAACCTCGCTGGACACTCATCGGCCATATCCCCACGGGCACTGAGTGCAATTGAGTGTGATTGCACTGGGATCATTTTGTGATTGGCCGCAAACCAGTGAAGTGTGATACTTTTGGCTTTGAATCACAGTGAAATGGACATCCCATTAGCCATCATTATGTGAAATCCATTGCATCTATTTCCTCCCATGTCGTTGGTGGTCTTGGATCAAGTTCTTATTCATATTCATTTATGTTTGTATTAAACCTGCGTTACTCAACCAATTTATCTACAAATACATGTTTTCTTCAAAAATCAAAAATCTATCGGTGTAAAGGAGAAATCCTATCCACTGGAAGTATTGGGCGCCATCTTGCCCCAAGACCCAAAAAAGTAAACATTCAGTTAAAAGTGAATAGAGCCAGCGCGCAGTACCGGGTGCAACGATAGCTTTCGCGCCCAGGCATGAAAGAACACTGGGAAAAAAATCGCGTTTACACTATGAGTATCTGCACTAGTGAGTATCCCCATGTATCTGCACTTGTGAGTATACCCATGTATTCCCAGTGGGAGTATACTCGTGTATCTGCAATGGGAGTATACCCGTGTATCTGTAGTGGGAGGATCCCCGTGTATCCTCAATTGAATGGTGTGTCTGCGTGTATACACACTGCATTGGTGTATGCTCAATGCTGTGATGTATGTGTGTATCCTTAGTGGTACTGTGTAAAAAATATTGTCAATTATGAATCTTAAAGTATAATCATGTATGTGTTTCTCTTTGAAAAAAATAAAGCTAATTACTGCATTCATCCAGAGGGACTCATGCATTTTTGTGACTTTAAGACAGCTCTTTTTGTGATACATCACATATATTACATGCATTGCCATCAGTGTTCAGTCAGCCGTGACTAAAGCCAAAAGTATAGGTACAGAGGCTTGTGGTGTAAGTCAGTGAGCCACGCATGAAATAATTGGGTCACACTGAATAAACACAAACTGCACATACTGGGTTTGGATGTATGAAGTTGGTTTGTCTTTCTAGAGAAATTGTTTCTCCTCTTCCTATACCCATGCGTGTTCAGTAGTAGATAATCCTACCCATATAATGGTAGGGAATATCTTGTGTGAAGCTAATCACATAGAATTAATTTTAAGAATTTCATGGTGAAAAAACATATTGTTAGATCGAGTCACAGCCATGTCAGAATATACAGATCTTGTGATGAAAATACCTATTACACGTTAATAAAAATACGATACTACCAAGTATTTAACTTGGAGATTTAATCTATAGTTCGTCAGCACAGAGCATCAATCTCTACCGAATTCTGCTTTTATTTAAAAACAATTCGAAATTACCTAATTATATCAACACTAGTGAGATTCATAAACAGCTTAAAATACAAAAAAAAGTCTTGCAACAAGACGGGAAATCCGCCTACCTAAGATATTTTTTTTTTCAAAATATGGAGAGGAGACTGAGAGAGAGATGGAAGGATAGAGGAGGAGGAGGAGGAGAGAGAGAAAGGGGTGGGACAGGAGGACATAATATGCATAGCATAGCTTCGACAGGTGCTCTAATGCTGAATAATTTCCTTTTTGAGTAGAAAGGGATGGATAATTACTGCATTATTATTATTATTGTTATGTGTATTTTCCGTCAGAGGGTACGGGTTTGATATGATAAGCATTGTGTATGCAATGAATTAAAGATGAAATGAACAGTTGTCTGTTTCTCGCATAGGTTGAGCCTAGTAGACAAGGTGGAGAAGCTTGAAAGAGGATAGGGTGTAGTTCATCCAAATTTTGGAATCTTAACGGCTGCTAAATAGTATGTAAATCAGCCCTTATGATGACCCCCCACTCCCCCCTCCCCCCCTTCCCTCTCACCATCTGCAAACAAATTATGTGGTTACTTTTTAGTAGATGTAACCGGGATGTAACCTATGGCCCTGCGGT
Source organism: Sthenelais limicola (assembly GCA_942159475.1). Lineage (NCBI taxonomy): Eukaryota > Metazoa > Annelida > Polychaeta > Phyllodocida > Sigalionidae > Sthenelais > Sthenelais limicola. Next base: position 103,719,432 of record OW804096.1, on the reverse strand, counting down.
TTTGCTTGCAGGCACATGATCAAGGGGTTACAAGTGTTCTATTTCATTGTAAACGCAGGATTAGTAACTACAATCAAATTACAAAATTGTGAGCCCTGAAATTTAGTTGCAATTATACACCAGCTCCAATATAAGGACGATGCGAAAGAGAAAGAGGAAAGAGAACAGGGAGAGAAGGACAGGAGAGAGACGTCGAGTAATACCAGAGGGCTAAAGTCTCTGGACATGGCAGTTAGTTGTGTCATGAACTTAGCTAATTATTAAATAATTGTCCTCATCTTTTCTCTGCGTCCCACTGGTTGTGGTTGTGTATACATGTATACATCAATAAGTCACCCTCTGCCTACCCAAATTAATGTAACTACTGCATTGTTATGGATGTTGATTTGTAGTGAAAACGTATATATATATGTATGTATAGCCATTTGATCATTTAAAAAAACCTGCAACATGTGTCATTACCCAAATCATATTGATTACATGATTAAAATTACTTGAATACTATAGGAAGAGTAATAATACATGATATATTTGATTTTTAATTCTGATTATTAATTTCAAGAGAGTGTAAAGAGGAATTACATTACCAGCATTTTATTTTATATTATTTTATTATGTCATGACGGTGACACAAATATTCTAAAACAATGTTTTCTGTTTGGCTAGTAGAGATGTTAGTGAGGAAAACTTGTGACATCTTTAGTCCTTCATTATATTCCATTAATCAACTTCAGTGCTTTGAAATGGAACACATAATCGTATATAGTGCAATGCACCCTACCCAAGCAAGTTTGCCTCCACCCTAACTATCTGAACAACCCTCTCAGAAAAATGCACAGGGACATTCGGAGCCTAGTTTGCATGGTAACCTAAATGCATCCCTGATGCAATATAAGCCAACCTTCAGTCACTGGATGTTTATGCAGTAATTAATTGGTGGATAAACCACTGCACTGTGGATAAACCGCAGATACACATACCACTTGTTTGAGGATACATGAGGATACTCACAATTGCAGATACATGCAGATACACACTGCACTATGGATGCACGCAGATACACAAACACAATTGGAGATACACGCAGATATTCACACAGTGGGGAGTGGGGATACACCAGATTTCCGACACAGATACTCATAGTGTAAACGCGATTTTTTTCCCAGTGGAAGGTAAAGAAGCACAAAGCGTGATAGCTGCGGATAAAGTGAGGGGGAAAAAAAGAGTATTGCAATCTCCTGAGATGGCAAACAACGGTGCAACCAAGAAGGTGTACAAACCGATTCCATTACCAAAATTGTTAGCTAAAGAAGGGGAAACAACCACGGAAAAAATGGATGTCCAAACTCCTCAGGACGATCAGTCAAAAGAGCCTACTGGGGACCCAACGACTGAGAAAAACATGACAGAAGAGGTTGACCAAGGAGGGTTAAAAGAAATGATGGCAAAAATGGCTGCTGCATACGATAAAAATAGAGAGGATAATCAGAAAAATCACGACGAAACCTCTGGCTATTTTAGAGAACTAATGGGAAGAGTGGAGAAAATAGAATCTGTCCAAGATGAGGTCAAGGAAATAAGAAATGAACTGGTCGAAAGAGATTATGCAATGAATGATTTTGATCAGAGGCTGGAATCCCAGGAAGAAGATATGAAGGTAGTAAAGGAGATATTATCCCTTATTATTATACACGCATTCACTACCGAGGCCCCGACAGCCGCTCATTACTTGTAACGCGGTAATGGACTAGTACATTACCGGCGCGTTGTCATGCCAACGCAAGTTGGTGGCGCAAGTTTGCCGACGCAAGGTTGCCGATGCAAGTTTGCGGGTGCGAGTGCTTTCTTCCTCCATCGTTTCAACTGTTTCTAGTTATATTCCTCTTATACAAAAACCAGATATGGCAAATTAGATAATGAGGATAAAGCAAAGCTCGACGAAAAGGTATTATGCTTCATCGCAGAATGCCTCCTCCTTGCAAACATGATACCCAGAAGGGCCTTTAGAGTAGGCTGGAATAAGGATGTACCAGTAAAAGTGGAATTCGAAAACGCCCATCATGCAACTGTTGTATGGGGGGCTAGGTCTCGCCTCAAGCAGTTCAATAAGGGGGCCAAACTGGACAACAAGCTGGGTATATAAAGAGATCAACCCCTAATAGTGAGGCAACGAATCGCCAAGGTAAACCTCAAAGGATAAAACTCAAATGCTTTATTGGAACGAGTGGAGACAAAATGGGATGAAAGTACTAGGTGATATCTTTAATGAGGGTGGAAACATGATGACCACTAAGAAATAACAACTAATTTTCAATTTGCTCCCTCGTTCTTCTCTAGACAATTACTTAAAAAAGCTATCCCCAATGAGTGGATTAATTGTATAAAAAGAGAAAGGAACTATGTATTAAATAACTCGGTGACCATCGTAATATATGACAAAGAAATAGATCTATGTGAGTGTAATGCGAAAATGATATACAACCAACTGATTACCTTGTTGAAACCTAAATGGAAGAAATTCCTGAAGTGGGAACAAAAACTTAAGATTTCCAAAGAAAATTATAATGAAATCCAGTGGAAAAATGTCTTCACGATACCGTATAAAGCCTCAAGTGAAGCGAGATTACATATGTTTCAGTTTAAAGTGCTTCATGGTGTTCTTACCTGCAATGCTTATTTAAAGCAGATAGATGTCATTAAAAAAGACACTTGTTCATTTTGTAAAGGTAAAGATGACATATCTCACTTCTTGGTAACATGTTCCAAGACGAAAATGCTCTGGCAATATGTATTGAGATGGATTTACGATAGCGGATATCTCAACAAAGATAAAGATGATAATGTAATTTTCAACCAAAAAGGTAATAGTATTGTCCTAAAACCAATTGACATTATCTTCCGTACTGATATAACTAATATCAACTCAAAAATTATTAACTGGCTGATTCTACAGTTGAAATCCTTTATCTACAGACAGAAGTTATTCGAGAAGGGTAGGGTAGATCCCCTCTCTGCCATGTATGCGTTGAGAATGAGAACAAAGGTAGTGTTGTATTCATTCAAACTTAAGAAAATAAGTTCTATTGAAAAGGTAATATGGCGGCGTATAGCCGAGGACATAGAAGGACGCATTTCTGAACTGAAAAAATGAATTTTATTTTCCTATTGTTTCCTACATGACATGTGAAATTAGAATTGTATATGCCCAGAAGGCAGGTATCAGAAATAAAGTCAGTTGCAAAAACAAAAAAAAGTAGCAGAGACGAAACACTATGAGGTGCAAAAAGTTGGAACAGGGATCTACATTAATAAAGTGTATTACAGACACAACAGGCTTGACACTGTACCAACGGAGTTAATGTTGTATCAGATCAGCAAGAGACAGAATGAGTCGGCAATGGTCTTCTTCTCTTGCAACAATCCCTTGTCGAATCACTATAGGGCCCCCATTTTTCTGGACAGCCACTTGTTCGAAAAAGTAGAGTACTCTGCTATCACAGGGCTAAGATAGGAGATGACCCCAACAAACCAGCACTAGCATTGGAAACTCCAGATCCTATTGCATGTACAAAAATGATGAAGTGTATTACTGAAAATCAGGACAGATGGATCATGCACAGAGAGGAAATTGTCCTCCTTGCAATCAGAGCCAAGGTACGAGCCCATGAAGTCGTCAGAGACTACCTGATGCTAACAGGTATGAGGAAGATAGGGGAGGCCTCCCTGACAAACAAAGAGTGGGGAATCAGAATGGACTTGGACAATCCTATGGTAATAAACACCCAGTGGTGCCCCCCCCCCCCCCATGGTAACATCATGGGTCACCAATGGATGAAGGTACAAGAATTACAAGATCACTTCGCCAAGAAGTCAGAGGCCACTTAGAAGAAAGGATATCAAGAGGATGAAAAGATAATGGAAGACCTAAATAATGACAATGGAGTAAAGAAGTATGAATAATACTGGAGGCTCTAAAATGTTTATTTCCTTAAATGTCAACAGTTTAAATTATGGTACCAAGCGAAAAGCTTTATTCGAATATTTCAGTGAAAAAAAAGCTAGTATAATTGCTCTGCAAGAAACTCATTCCGTAAGAGACAAGGAAAAAATATGGGCCTCTCAATGGAGGTAGAATTCTATTTTCTCATGGCACCTCAGCCAGTAAAGGAGTTCTCCTTCTTGAGCATAAAAGTTTATCAGAGAAAATCATTGGCTCAGGTAATGATGAGTCAGGAAGATGGCAATATGTAACGATCCAAGAAAAGAAAGCTATCACTTGTATTTTTAATATTTATGCCCCCAACACTGACTCCCCTAAGGAGCAGGAACAGGTTCTCGAACAAATATTCAAAGCAACAGAAGAGTTGATATATGACAACTTAATTATAATGGGAGACTTCAATGCAGATCTATATTATAGACCAAACGAACAATCGAGTAAACATTTGAATGATTTTGTGAACAAACTAGATTTGTGTGATATTGTGCAGGCGAAATGCCCAGGTCCTCCACACTTTACGTGGTCAAGGAAGGAACAAAATTCCAGATTGGATTATGTGATGGTATCTGGTAATATTGCCAATATGGTAAATGAAACATCTGTAGTGTCAAGCCCCCACTAAGACCATAAAGAGGTACAAATCTCGATGTTAAAGGGTACCAATAGAAGGGGAATAGGTTTTTGGAAACTAAAAGCAAACTTGATGTACAACCAATCCTTTGTACAAGGTGTTGAAGAGTTATGTATGCAAAATGGCCTGGGAATTTTTAAAATTGCAAATAAGGGAACTAGCGATTAAAATTAGTGGACAGAGAGCAAAAAAAGGAGAGAAACAGAGAAAAAACTAAGAGTTCAACTACTCCAGCTAGACACTAAAAAGAGACTATCGGTTGAAGAAAGAAACAAAAGGGTGGAAATATTGGAAGAAATAAAAAACATAGAGATTAAAAAAGCTGAAGGCTCACTTGTTAGATCAAGAGCCAAATGGGTGAAAGATGGGGAGAAGCCTAGCAAATATTTTTGTGGCCTGGAAAAGTACAGGGCGGAAAAAAAATCTATCACTATGTTAAATATCAATGGAAATCTCTCCACCAATCCTGGTGAAATCCTCAGGGAATGTAACGATTTTTATTCCAAATTATACACCGAGAGTAATGTAGAAAAACAAGCAGCAGAAGAATTCCTAAGAAAGAACCTGGTAATACAGCTAGACAATGAGGCTGACAACATTTTTTTAGGAGAAGAGATATCTGAACTTGAAATGAAATGAAAATGAAATTAAATGAAACAAATAAATCACCAGGATGTGATGGTTTTACGGTAGAATTCTACCAGTATTTTTGGTATGCTATCAAGGAGAAATTTATGGCTATGATATACGAATGTCTAGATTCTGGTCACATGACTCAAAATCGGAAGAGAGGGATTATTAGTGTTATTCCGAAGAAGGGCACAGACCCTGTATTCATAATTTTTTTTAGACCAATCACCAATCACCAATCACGTTGATTACAAAATAATTTCGAAGACCATAGCAGCAAGATTAAATATTATATTACCAAATCTAATACATGACGATCCATTCGGTTTCCTCAAGGGAAGATATAATAGGTACAGCCATAAGAAAAATCGATGATAGTGGACAGATAATACCATCACATAATCCAATAAACTGCGTAAAATCAATACGGATGGGCTATTGGAAAAAACAAAGAAAACCTTGAACCAATGGAACAATCGTTTCCTAACCCTTAAGGGCAGAATCCTGGTGTGTAATACCTCCTTACTGCCAGTTTTTCAGCATGTGCTGTCGTGTATCTTCTTAAACAATGCTGCAGTGAAAAAAGTCAACGATATAATATTAAAATTTGTTTGGAAAAATGGTTCCAATAGAATCAGTGCAGATTTCCTAACGCAATGTATTGAAAAGAGAGGTATGGGCCTAAGGCTCATTGGGGAAATATGTGAAACAAATAGAATCAAATGGGTAGAGAGAATTTTACACAGTGGAGAAAGAAATTGGTTTGATGCTTTAGAAGCCTTCCACAATAGACCAAAGGAGGATATATCCTCTTAGCTAGATTCAAACCAAGCTACCATCTAAACATTAATTTTTCTATGAAAATCTCTTCAAAACCTGGAACGATTGCTATTACAAACACTCTCCGAATACAATCGGTCAAGTTCTTAAAGAAAGAATATGGACTAACAGGCATATTAAGCTTAAGGGAACAATGTTAAGATGGCAGCACTAGATTGACAGAGGAATAAACGTAATAGGTGATATAATTAACGAAGATGGTTCCTTTATGTCTAAGGATAATTTCCAAGAAGTGTTTGATTTTGTACCATCGTATTATGAACTTAAAGCTGTAAAAAATGCTATTCCAGCCGAATGGATAACAAAAATAAAAATGAAGAAGCCCAACAGAATAACAAGGCAGTAGACTTTACAGTGGGAGGAAAAATGTTAAACCTCCTGGGTTGTCCAGTGAAAATTATTTACCTCATGTTAATACAAAAGAGAAAACCAAAATGGGGAAAGTTCCTTAAATGGAAGGAGATATTAAAGCCTCTCAGACGAACAATATACGGATATAGTGTGGAAGAAAATGTTCTCCCTGCCATACAAGTGTACTTCTGAAACTAGACTTCAAGTGTTACAGTATAAAATACTGCATGGTGCTTTAAAGGAGAGGATTCATGACCTTTTTTTATTTATTCATCGGGAAGAGTGCCAGTTCCTTGTCTCCGTTTTAAAATCTGAGCTCAATGCGACCAATATTAGTAAAGTTATGACCAGTTTTCTTCATGGAAAATTGTGCTAGGAAAGAAACGCTATACACGCCACCTGGCGTGTATGTTCGACCGCTGTGACGTCACAGGGGTCAGAGGGAGAAGACCCCCAAACAAGCAAGGCAAAGTGATACAGTGCATCGGGGGTATTGCAGCAGAAAGAGGAGAAACAGAAACTATTTCTTCCCACGATTTGGCACTTTCTGATTTTGATTTTGAAAACAGGATTCAGTCATATTCTATCGAGCCACAAATGAATAATTATGACCGGCCTAGTCCACAGAAAGGAAGATGAAAAGGTGAAGCCTAGGAGGAATTTAGCTGAGTATCACAGCATACTCATTGGTTCCTGTTCCTGGACGCCGAAATTTAACTATTGATTATTAACCTCCCAAGTTAGGCCTACATTTAAACTAAGTTCATATATTATCAATCTAAAACATATGAAAACACACATTTATGCGTAATCTACGATCTCCCCTATATATAGGGCCTCACCCCTCAGTTTTACTACCAATTACTAGAGCACCATAGACAAGTAGGAGGCTACCCGGGGATGCTACAGCCCTTAGATTGAGACCGGGAGCTAGGTTGATTTGGTCACCGCACTCAGGTCACCCTGCTCCGTATACCCTACACTAAGCCATGCACCCTGCTCTGCATGGGCCATGCACTTGCAGCTCCAACGACAGCTTTGTTTACATGTTTAACTTAACTTCTGACAATCACTAAAGCTATCCCACTCACTGACAAACACTTATAGACATCCCCTTACATTATAATAATGTTTTGTCACCTTGTTTCTGTATGTCTGATAATAAAAGCCTGGTTACATGGATGATATATAATCATAGAACTACAGACAATAGGCCTACGGCAGGAATGACCACTGGCCAGTTTTTTATCCACACAACTTTCCTTCATATTTGGCCCTCTAACTCAATCTGAAACTAACTGCAGGAGTATTGTTACAACTATGCACCTAGACGGCATGTTGTGGAATTCAGCAAAACAATAGACTATCTGATAGCTTCTGATCATGTTCATTGGTGTGCATTAGCTTGCGTTAAAGAGTGCAGGCAGAGCTCTCCCGATACAGCGTTACCCCTGTGACGTCACGGTCTCCTTAAGCACTCCTTCTACTAGTATTTAGGTCACAGTGACCTACTCATTTAAAAGTGCTTCTCACACATTAATGCGTTGAACCAAAAATGTATAAATACTCAGTAATGTTACTTTGAACAATTCTAAGGAGGAATAGCCTCCAAAAAAGACTTTTTCCGATTTCATGCACCCTATCCTTTAACGATGAATAAGCTGTTATGCGAAATTGGTATAAAAAACAAACCTAAATGTGATTTTTGTATGGAGGAAGATTTGTTAAACCATTTCCTAGTCAAATGTGCAACGACCAAGAAAATCTGGACTCAATTGTTTGAGTGGTTGTATGAACTAGAATATATTAACATAAAATCAAATGGTGAACGATGCCTCAATAGAAAAAGGAACAAAGTGGTTTTCTCGGTACAAGATATTTTATTTGTAATAGAAGTTACCAATACACAGTCTAGGGTGATCAACTGGTTCATTCTCCAGGTAAAAGCCTACATACACCAACAAAAACTCTTCCATGAAGGCAAATTGAAGATTATCCCTCTGATGCATGATTTGAGGTCTAGAATAAGGCTAGAAAAAATCAATGTTAGTAATGGAGAAAATAAAAAAAGAGCTAAAGAAAATATGGTCAAATCTCACAGAAGACACCACTGGATATATACACGGTATGGGAATAAAATAAATAAAGGTGATCAACACATTAGGAAGAAAAAACAGCAAATGTTGTATAGCTTTAAATAGGGAATACTTCCCCCCTTCACCAGAGGGAGCGGGATAATGTTAAAAAGGTATGTTATCCTAGATGTAACACATTCGAAGAAATCTGTCTACATGTGAAGGAAATAAACGGATGTTGCAAAAATAATAAAATAATAATATAAGCCCCGCATGCAGGGTCTTAACATTGTTAAGTTAATGGTATACTTTTCTCTCCTTTATTTAAACAAAAGGGTCGTTTTTAAAGATGCCAATGATAAAACTAACTCGGTGCCACATCCCCTAAATATAGACATAAACTCTATTGCACGCATGGTTTATGCTGGGATCCTTCGAAATTGGTATACATAGATTTCACTGACGTCACGGCCGTCGCCATGTTTGGGGTCAAGTTAGATGGCTATGTATGCTGCGATACTTGAAAATATCGTTTTCTGGCTGTTTTAACCTTTTCCAGTTTTAATCTGCCTCAACAATACCTTCATGATAGGTTAGATAATCTGCCTATAGTGTATAATTACCCAAGTATCTACCCTTGTGGGGTTTATCAACTTTGTTTTGATACCCCCGCCATAGACGGCCAGCGTAGCGATGACCCTGGACATGGCGGTCACTGTGATACTCCAGCCTACTGGGTGACGTCATGTGAAATCTATGTATAGCCCGAATGGGAAAATACGGGGAAATGATTGGGAGGGGGAGGTGTTTAACAATTCCGACAAGAACACAGTATGTTGTCGATTAATATGTTTTTGTTAAAGCTGGTTCGAACTATTTATTCAGTGAAGGTTATTTATAGACTTCCCAAATGTTTGTCTTTTGATTATGATATCGGTATTCGGCAGATGTACGGTGGTGTTACAGGATTTACAATTTGTTTCAGTATCTAATCACATCGCCCTATGAAAATGGACAAGCGAGGTGTCAAGTTCGCAAAAAATGGCAAATCCATGCCTACGCCATCTCAAGGTCTTCCATCACTGAATGCAGCAAAAGGATCAAACGGTGGCAATGGCCATGCAGGTGCGACAAAGGGTAGACCAGAAGGTCCAACTCGTTCTACCACTCTCCCTTCCATCACCAATGGTTCTATAGAACGCCCTCCTCCCTCCGATAAGTCATCGCGGAAGATGTCAGCTTCTGAAAGTGTTCCTCAAGTTGCAGAATTCATGTACTCAAAAGCAGTGGAAATAGCATTACGGAAATATGGCTACTGGTCGAGTAGACCTCTGCCAAAGGGTTACAGACCCCGATACATGGAAGCTGACATAAGCAGTCTGAGTGAAATTTATAAAGATCATGTATTTATGAGGAAATCCTCAGTGACACAGAGGAGTCCGAGACCACATATGTCAATGGATGACTTCAGGCCTGCTCGGGCTGTGTCCAGAACATTGCCCGACATTGGACTTCAAAGGGAAAAATCACTTACTATACCTCCGAGTAGAGACACACCAATGCCAAAAAGTATTCGAGCTGGGGCGGTGAGTCGCTTCCCATCCATAGCAGTAGAATTCAGGGTTCCGGGTAAAAAGAACCAGCGGAAACCAACAGCAGAAACTTCATCAAGTCGAGTTTCAAGCGTTCTTAGTTGTCGTTAATAGTATTTGTACATATATCCAAAACTCAACTAATATTGGCCAAACTCAATTAATGTTGGACATGTGAAATCAGAACAGAAGAAGTACGACTAAAGTCACAGCCCCCTTCCCTTCCCACTGTCGGTTTGACCATTTTAATATATATTTTTATGTTCGTGGCTCGGGTTAGGAATATGTATTTATGTGAAGGTCAATCTCATTCCCAGCGGACACATCATTACAACAACCTATAAATCAAGAACTTATCTCGCCTTAGATTACATTTGGTGTGTTCACATTCCGCATGGGCATTTAAAAAGGCTTAAGTTTCTTTTCGTTCACCATCAATTATATATCTCCATACTCTGGATGGATAATACCGGTACATTGACGAATGCCTTTGAATTGAGAAAACGTGAAATATGGTAATGTACCCTCGTATCCACGGACCCAGCGTTCTAAATAATGGTTTGGGATGTATGGCAACAGCTATTTATGGAGTTAATGAAATACGGCGGAGGTATGAGGGATGATCGTTGGAGTCAATCTATAAAATTAATGTTACTCAGCGTATAACCACTACGCCCAAATGAACACATTGACTTGACTTTGCAATCGTTACCTAAACACGATGACAAAGATGAAAGCCGAAGTCACGACTTTATAATTATACATACACCCAGCATAAGGCTGGTTTAGTGTATAGAATAAGTAGGTTATATCTAATTTATTTACCCATAAAAAATAATGAAAATATTGCCAACCTCCAGGATCGATTGACCGATAATTTATGAACATGTATATAACAAATCCTTTACCTGCATGATTCTTTTGGCATGCAACCACGCACAAACACGCTATAGCCTAAGACACATTAAAGTATGTATTCTTTATCACGTGAAAGATATAAATAAATTGCACCATTTAAAATATGCGATAGAGAGCAAAGATTTGAAACGCTGCAACGCATTTTAAGCATAATGATGTGTTGCTAGAATAACGCATACCTACGTTAATAATTCGCCGCTTAAACTTTTCGCGCAAGAATTTTTGCTTTTCTCGATCCGGTAGGATGAAATTTCGATTCTTACAGCTGCAATTTATTAACGGTATTATACGTTATTTTGAAAGGTCTAGGCCCCCCGCAATAGATGTATTTCATTCCTTTATTGAGTTCAATTTTTATCAGACTTCACAAAATTGATGGACATACATCAGCTATCAATGGGGTAGCTTATAGGTATCGGGAAGTGCCGACAAGGTGAAGAGAACAAAACAAACAATTTGACTTGTGTCAGGATTATGGGATAACCTATCTCTGATCTTTGATGGAAATACAATATGGAAGTACACGTCAGATTCACGAATTGTTCCCATTAATCAAATCACTATCGATAATTTATAGATTATGGGTCATGGCCATGTAAATATCACAATGTTCACAATGTTTATCATTTTGTTCAACCGTATTAACAGGTTGAAAGTTTTCTTGAAGCACTGTTAATTGTATAGCCCTATCCATGCCACTGTACATAGTGTTCGACATGATGATTTCTTCACTCATTCGAGTAATAAAATTACGCAGATATTTTATTTATAATTATTGTATTATCTGCTATAACATTACACTTTCTTCTTCATGTTTGTTTGCCACTTTAACTCTAACATTAACCGAAATATGGATGTTGCAAACGCAATAATCTATATAACGTGACCTGATGCCATTGATTCATTTAATATTGGTATTGCCCTTTCTATTTTGAAGATGTTTCTCTTGATGGGGCTGGTGGTAAAAAAAAGAATATTGCAATGAGTACAGATCAGCATTCGTTCAAGAAAGCCTCCAGTGATAGCAATGATATATATTCTAAGAAAGCCATTGGAAATGTAATGATGTGTATGAAGCATTATAATCAGGTTGGCAGTGGGTCTAGGATAGCTTTTCATGTCGCGCAACGTTTACAAAACTATATATATGGGGTTAAAAAAAGCGAGGAGCGCACACAGACGCACATCGGCAGTGGCGGTATCAGGGGGGGGGGGCACCGGCCCCCCTAGACCCCTTAAAATGTCCCCTGTGCCCCCCTAACTCAGAGGAGCAGAGGGCCCCTAATGTCCTGATAAGGGCACCTGCAGTAGGGGCCAGATGCACTGCCAAAATATGCACTTTCCTTCAAATTCCTGACTCTATACATGTATAACACTCCCAATAACCCCATTTAATGTGGAAAATCGTTTAGTAGATTGAGTTTGTCTGAGAAAAACAATAATTAAACTGAAAATTATGGAACATGTTTTTTAAACTTAATAATTCTTTTAACATTAAACTATATATTTTATTTGCTTCACATAATTGTGTTTGATGTAAAATATGTTTATGGGTGTGAACACCCTTTTCCAGTAGGGCATGTATTCAAAAAGCAATTTGAGATGGTTTCAAAATTGATGTTCAAATAATATTTGTTCACCATTTGTACAATTCTTTCCAGTTAATTCGGTTTCCCAAGAGAAATGATTGTTGGACTTTATGAAATTTGCACCACTCATGTTTATGTGTCATACTGTCACAATTGATAACATTAACTGAAATTCTAATCTGGAAGTCCCAAATAACTACTCTCTCCTAAAGGATGAAGTTTTCCCCATAAAAATAGCTAATGGTAGATACTTGGTTTGAAGTATACTTTAAGGCCTATTTCAAGCAGTGACCTATTGTTTCTTATTCATTCATATGAAAAAGAAATTAATTGATTTATATTAGAGGATTGCTGTTTTTCTTAGATAACTTAAACTAGCGGGGTTTTTCATTGTCATTAGGTACATTAACTGTTATGCACTGCGATGGCACAAATTTTGGAAGATTTTGACCTCAAGTGTGCCCCCCCTAGACCTGCCTTCTAGTACCGCCCCTGCATCGGCCTACATACGGGACGGGACAGTCTTAATTAAGTATAATTAAAGGCGTGTCTGATATCTTAGTAATATAATAGTTCTATCTGCTCTACTAAATTAAATGTCCAAATTTGCAGGATATGACCAAAGACTAATAGTCTGACTGACTTTCAAAGACGAGACCATGAATCACGCTTGTAAAGGTTCTATTCAACGGATAAATAATTGTACAGACGTGGACAAATCTGCTGCTCGTACCATAATTATGTTGGCTTTTGCCGCCTGTGTCTAAACCAAATCGCAACGGATCGATTTTCCTCTACAAAATCATTAATTTGACAATATTTGTCGACCTATACATCCTGTGTATTGGCATTATTAAGATATGATTTTGAAAAAAAGAAGCTATGATTTTGATTTGAAAATATTTTTATTCAGGGCACAGCAGTACATCAGATGTCGATGCTATTCTCAGTGATTCTTGCTAGTTGTTATATGTTGGATGATATTGCAATAATTAGGCTCCCTACATCCCGACCCTTCAAGCATAACGATAACGACGGACTGGCAGGAATATTATATCTTTATCCTCCATAATAAATATACATTTTTCTCAAAATTCAAAATCTGCTGACAATGTGCACTGCTCGGTGACTTGCGGAGGAATGATGTTCCATCGTCGAGGCGCCCACTTTTATATGAAGGTGACAACGTTGCCTTGGACACTCAAACTCCGGGCGCTTCCGGCTCTTCCGGTCGTCAGCTGTATGCGATGAATACTTTGGTTTCGTCTTTACACATCCCGACCCTTCAAGCATAATGATAACGATGGACTGGCAGGAATATTATATCTTTATCCTCCAAACCGCCAGACCTAGAGAGAGAAATATAAAAGCAGAGAAAAGGGGACAAGCCCTGAGCAACTGTACAAGTTGATCACATGTTATAAATGTTTCGTGAGCTTCTCATCCATCTGTCTCTTGATCTCCATCGGGGGGGTTATATATTTAAATGCACAGTTTGATTTCCATAGGCCTCTGCCTTTGATTTCTGACACTGAACATCCGGAATAAGCCATATGAGTCACCGACCCTCGTCGCAGCGAATGAGAAGAAAAATTCCCCACAATATTAGCTTTAAATAGGAATTTTCTCAAAGTCATAGAGAAGCAGCCGTAGGTTAAGCAAGCACAGTCTTTCATGGGGAAGATTGGATCATTGAACGAGAATTTGAAATGTTTGAACAATTGCAAAAGCCAATACATAGGGCAGATATTATTGTCTTTTAACTTATTAACGGGTATATAACTTGGTTTATCCTTAGCAGAGGTAGTCTTGGAGGAACGTACACGAACTACCATGGCCCAACCATGGAAATTAATGTCTGACCACAGGAGTGTATGAGGGGATTTAGTAACATGAGAAACTCTCAATAATGTTCTGAACATGAATAATATAGCAGTAAACACTGATAAGTCTTGCATATCATCAAAGTTAATAATTTTCGATATCTCCTTGAGGTGATGTGGAAGTAGAGGATCTTTTCCACACGATGAATCACTTGAAGATTTGGACAAACCTTTAAGAGTTAATTTAATATGATTGTCGCTTGTTGAAGGTGCTGTAATTCCATATAGCCAATGGTAGAAGCAAACGACTTGTAAATATGATGACACCGACAAGCTCTTCATGAATCTGCCCAAGAAAGCGATATACCTACACATTGTGGTAATATCGCAAGGAATAGGAGGAATATTGAATTGATTACAGAACCTTAGGTAGCAATTCCACTGCCCAGCCCGCAGCTTCCTAGTGGATGGAGCCAGCAATTTTAACATCAGATTCTCCGTCTCCTGGTCCAGCGATTTCAGATCTGTTAATAGAATAATTATTTAAGAGTTCAAAACAACATAGATATGCCCCAGCAAGCATCTCAGATAATTTTGCACGAGTGGCTACATAAGTCATTCTAGACAAGGTGTCGGCCAGGAAAATTGTTTTTTGTGGAGATGTATTTTGGAAGTATGGTGATATCATAGATAAAACAGATCCAGAAAATTTCTCGCAGCCATTGCATACACGTCTTATTTGTGCTAGACCCATTCCTCAGCATATACATAACTTGGGTGTTATCCACAAAGGTTAAAATTGTTTTTCCTCGAAGCTTTTTAGCTTTTTAGCTTTTTAGCTATAGCAATGGCCAGAGTTCGAGAAAGTTAATGTTAGAATAGTCGACATTAGCTTCTGAGGGGGACAAACCTACACGCATGATGAGTTTAAATCATTTTTTAGGTCTTCGTGCCAGGCACCACATATCCAGTTATTTTGCAAGTAGATACCATAACCTTTTCCTGAAGCATCTGAGACCATAGGATGTTCGTACAAAGGGTGTTGAATATATGCGACACCATTAAATACATTGGCAAAATTTAACCACCATTGAAGATCTTGTATCATAATCTCGGACATGGGGAGACGATTCACCTTCTTTTGCACCATTTCCTTATACAAATCGTAGCATCTCCTGCTAAAAGTTCTACCACCACGGATCACCTGTGAGCAGTGGGATATTAAGCCATTGACACTCTCTAAGGATTTTGTCGTAATGTATTTTGCATTTACGTGAGAAGATAAAATTTCCTTGAGCTTCTTCAATTTTGACATTGGAAGGCGAAGTATCATTTCTGCTGAGTCTATTTCAATACCCAAGTAGGTACATACTTGGCTGGGAGGTGAGACCTTGCCCCAAGATATATAAAAGCCTAAAAATCGTAATAATTTCACAATGGTGGCCTGGGCTTTGATTGATGCTTCTTTAGAATGAGATAAAGCAATGTAGTCATCTAGGTAATTTACCACCTTGAGTTTAAAATTGTCATTTAGAATGTGGGTGATAAAATCTGATAAAAGATTGAAATAGTAGGGACCCAAACGTGAGCCGAAACACAATCTATTACCACATAATATTGTTCATCTTCATGTAGCTGCCAGCTAAAACCCATGAATCTCCTGTGCTGAGGTGAGATGGGGACAGAACGATAGGCTGATTTTATGTCGACTACAGTCATATAATCATATTGTTCTAAAATATCTGTGACATCTTGGATATTCTTGTAGGCGAAATCATGGCATAATGAACTACAAAAATTGTTTACCGACCTCATATATGGGCGGGAACAGTCAGTTATGGGACGGATATCTCCATTCGGCTTGAATACTGCCCCCATTGCGTGGACACATGTAGGTTTGAAAGAAGCTAAAGATACCATGCCTTCATCTAGTTCAGCAGTGACGATACCGTCCATCTTGTGTTTGGCCTCAGTGTCGAGAATAGAAGCGTAGTTTCTGCATTCGTAGCCTGGGACATCTTGGTCTACTATTTTAAACCCATCCACAATTCCTGTGAATATTGTCCACCATTCTGCAGAGATTTCTGGGCTGGACGAAAACATATAAGCGGCAAAATGACATGGTTTTAGTTGGGTATTAACATTGTCGATCGTATGAATGCAACTACATGAACCGTCAACACATTCACGATACACAGGAATTATCCTTCCTCCTGGTGTACAAGGTGCTTCAAAAATTGGTTTATCTAGACTAACATGCTCTATATCAACATTATTTACGATTTCAGTGACATTTTCCTTATTTTCCGGGTTATATTCTTCAATAATCATGAGTTCGTTAACCCGATTACCTTGTTTGCTGTCAAATACCTGGGCGCGGCCATCTTTGTTGCAGCCTTGACCCTGACCCCCACTGACCTCTCTTGAGAAATCTCGCGGTTGGCGAGAGTTGCTAAGTAAAATGGCGTCCTTGGTAAACGTTCGAACAACAACTGGAATTATTAACTCGTGATTCTCCGTATCCTATTTGCTGGATACCTTCTGGTTAGTACATATTTTTGCAGAGTGTTCCCCGGTATGGCAGCGAGAACATTTATGGGAATAAACACAGTTCTTTGCGTTACAACCTGCTTCAGAATTAAATCGATAGCAAAAACCTTCCTTCGCTGCAGATGGGCGAGTCTTAGAAATAGGCTTAGTGGGTTGGGCACGTTTAGTATTTTTGAAGCTGTAAGATTTGAACATTTCTTTTTGGTTAATTTTGCCGAATGCTGAGAGGCCCAATTTCTTTGCTCTAATTCTCACTGCTTTATCGTAAGAGATCGACGCCTTTGCGGTATAAGTATGAGAAACTTCCTTGTCGCACATTAATATGGCATGGCTGATTAAACCCGATACATCTTTACCCTGAGCATAGAACATTTGCAAAGTTTTTAGCGTTACCAAAATCAACGAGTCAAATGATTCAACTACTTCACCCTTCTCCATATGGTGTTCGTGGCTGAACTTGTCATTCTTCTTGTCTTTCTTCCGCCTACGATTTCTCGTCATACGAGCGGTGGACCCCGATGATGAACTTGAGCTTGAACGAGATTCACTCGAAGAATTGCTGGGGGAGGTAACGTCATATCTGCTTGGTCTGGTCTTCTCCCATCCGACTTGGTCGCTTGAAGCTTCATCGGTGGGTTTCGTAGCGATAGATTCAGCTATGCCCCTCACCATGCCTTCGAGCACACTCATGCGACCCGATAGATCAATCTGATCGTCGGGAGTCGAGTCAGGAATTTTTCCTCCGCTTTGAGCCATTTCTGTATTAATGACAACCGATTTAACAGGTTTCCTCTTCACACACTTTTTACCAGTAGGCTTCTTATGTCTTATCTCACACCTGTTGCAAAATCGCAACATCGTTCAGTTATTCTGCTTAAATTAAGCCCGAATTCAAAATCTGCTGACGATGTGCACTGCTCGGTGACTCGCGGAGGAATGATGTTCCATCGTCGAGGCGCCCGCTTTTATATGAAGGTGACAAAGTCGCCTTGGACACTCAAACTCCGGGCACTTCCAGCTCTTCCGGTCGTCGGCTGTATGCGATGAATACTTTGGTTTCGTCTTTACAAATCTGCTGGACATCGACTAATATACTTTTCTTTTTTTTAGCAACTGACTTTATTCAGATATCTGCCTTCTTGGCTTGTACATTTCTAATACATGGTTAAATACGAAGAAGAGGTGAATGGGTAATTAATCTGAACAATACATTTGCGAAATATCTTAAGACATACACAATTGACACTACTGCCCCTACCTTTGCTAATATGCAACTTTTGTTGAAAAGCATTTTCACGTCATAGAGAAACTTTATTGTGAGTAGGTGGAAGGCATATTGTATATTGCTTGAACAATAGATATTACTTGATAGAGACAATAAGTTCTTCAATATCACCGTATAGCCTTCTCCATATAGCTTTTTCCTGATTTTTCACCATTTTGAAGCTGAAAGAATATAATACGACCCTACATCTCATCCTTAGCTCATACATGGAAGACAAAAGGTCTATGGCACCATTTGCAAAAAGCTAATTCTGTCTATAAATGAACGCTTTGATTTGTAAGATTACCCAGTTAATGATGATTTTGGTACATACATTCAACTGTTCAACCCCGAAAATAGTGTCCTTAGGCTTCACTATCAGTGTTCCATTTCTCTCAATAAATATCAACTCATTTTTTGAATACATATTTAAATAGCCAGAGCTGTATATCCATTCAAACAATTTTTACGTTAGTAGCTTGGCTTTCGGGCATTTGACAAAAAAATGAACAACATTATCACTGCCCGGGCAGTAGGAACATATGTCATCTAACTAACCTGGATTTGTGCTGGATTTCTCCTAACCTGGATTTGTGATAGGAATCCATTGCAAGCTATTACACCATGTATTAATTTGTACTGAAAAACATGTAATCTCGACTCTGTGGATGTCTTATATGGAAGAGTAAACACGGTTTTCCAATCAATGCCTAGAATTTTCATTCTATTCGTCCAGTCGACCTGCAACAGTTCTCTATTTGTTATATTTGATTCACCTATCAGAAAACCTTTAGATTTACCAGGGTTAATATAATAATCCTGAAGCACTAGAGAAACGACCAATCGTTCTTATTGCAGATAGCAAAGAAAATTAATTTTTTACAGTTAAGGTGAGGTCGTCTGCGAATTGGACCAGCTTTGCTTCATTCTCCTCAAGAATTATACCTTCAATGTCATTAGTTCTTCTCAATTGTTCTGCCAGTTTTTCAATAACTATTAAGAATAGGGAAGAAGATATGGGGTCTCCCTGTTTTACACCCTTTTCTACTGGAAACCATTGTGATGAGATCCGTTATTAGTAAACATGGCCTTAGAATCATAGAGCAGAGTTTCTATCCATTCTATAAAAGTGTCATGTACATTATGTGCTTGTAACGCTTTTCTAATAAATAACCAATCAACCGTGGAAAAATCCAAGGAGGAGATAAGAGACTTCCGGTTTAACCTGAGACAGAAGAGAATTGTTGGGCTTATCGCCCTTGATATTAATCCTTTTCTTTTTCAGCCAGCGGACAGTGCAAAATTTTTCTTGAAATATTAATGGTCATGAACATTCAGAGACCCAATACCGATAGTTAAAAGAGGACTTTACCATATAGATCTCAAGGAATTAAGCGAAAAGGTTTTTACCGCCATTGGATCAGCATGGTGCCCCTTTGTCGCCCACCCTCTCCTCCTGAAGATGAGAAGAGAAGCTCCGAAATAAAATCAACGAGTAGCTCAAGAACAACTAAACAGACTTAAACAAGTGAAATACTAAAAGTGAACTTTCTTGGCGATTTTATATTACGGGATTACATGTTAAATCTAAAATCAAGACATTTCGAATCCCCCGCCAGCAAAAAGAAAATGGCGCCTGGAGGAATCCTAGCCCAAGCCTAAGGAGATTATCGAAGGGAATAAAGACTAAAGGCACACTATCAAGTGAACGAAAACATGTGTACATTAATATCCAACTACCCCAAATGACAGAGGGAAACGTCCACCTAGTATATATATAACTGGAGCGATGACCCACATTCAGTATCTAATTTAGATGGTCGCCCGGCAAAAGCTAGACGACTACATATCCAAGTGATGGTAGTCGACAAGGGAGACACGCTGCTTGGAGCAAAATCATGTGAGAGATTGGGTCTGGTGCGGAGAATCGGCGCAGTAAAATTCGACTCGCCAGAGATGGAGCATCCAGAGGTAAGGAAACCATTGTCTTCTCTACCATTCGAGTATACAATAGAAGTAAAAGAAGAGGCTAGTCCAGTTATTAGGCCAGCTCGGAGAATACCTGAAGCAATGAGGGACAGTCTAAAAGTTGAATTAGAACGGATGGAAAATCTGGGGGTGATCAGAAAACAAGTAGAGCCAACAGACTGGGTTTCTGAACTAGTTATTGTGAGTAAACCAGATGGCAGTATCAGATTGTGTCTAGACCCGCAGGATTTAAACAGAGCAATCAAAAGGCCACATTATCAATTGCCTACAAGGGAAGAAATTTTCTCGTCCATTAGAGATGCCAAAATATTCAGTAAATTTGATGCGTCACAAGCATTTTGGCAATTACCGCTGAGTGAGAGGAGTAAAATGTATACATGCTTTAACACTCCTTTTGGCAGGTTCGTGTATAATCGACTACCGTATGGACTCTGTTCATCGCCGGAGGTGTTTCATCGGACCATGAGCCAGATCTTCGAAAACATTGAGGGATGTAGAGTTTATATGGATGACGTCCTCATATGGGGGGCAAACGAGGAGGAACACCAAGCCAGACTCCAGCTAGTGAAAGAACGGATCAGCAAATACAACGTGCGAATGAACTGGTCAAAATGTCAGATAGGTGTTACCGAAATTACATTTCTAGGGGAAAAGTTGTCAGCGGAGGGAGCTGCACCTCATGATTCCAAAATTAAAGCAATCCAAGAAATGAAAACACCTGAGTGTAAAGAAGATGTTCAGAGAATGATTGGGGCGATTAATTATGTGGGAAGGTATATTCCTAATCTTGCTGCCCGATGTGTTAACATGAGGTCATTATTGAAATCAAATGTACAGTGGTCGTGGGAAAATGAGCATGAAATGGAGTTTCAAGATGTAAAAAATGTATTGAGTAGTGAGCCTGTATTAACTTTCTACGATCCTAGTAAAGAAGTAAAGGTGTCTACAGATTCGTCAAAAAATGGTTTAGGGGCTGTCCTCTTACAAAAACAGGAGGAAGACAGTTGGAAACCAGTGGCATATGCGGCCAGAAGCCTCACAGAAACAGAAGAGAGATACGCACAAATAGAAAAAGAACTGTTAGGAATTTCGTTTGGGTGTGAGAAATTTCATTTCTACATATATGGTAGGACTGATATTCAAGTGGAGACTTATTTCTCTCTCCCAGAAGCATTTGAATGACATGACCCCACGACTACAGAGACTCATGCTTAAGTTACAAAAGTACAATGCTAGTTTCCACTGGACTCCAGGTAAAAATCTTTATCTAGCAGACACGCTTTCGCGTACCAATGTTCGGTGTAATGACAGTGCAAAGTGTGCTGAGGCAGAAATTATTGCACAGGTAAATATGGTTTACAAGTCTTTGTCGGCTACTGATAATAAGATGAAGGAAATTGCAAGAGAGACCGAAAATGATCCTATGTTAACTGCGGTAAAGAATTGTATTATGAATGGTTGGCGTAATGGGGATTGTCCAGCGTTTTCCAGTTATAAAAACGAATTGTGTGTATTGAATGGAGTAATTTTGAGAGGAAATCGTATTGTAATACCAGTGTCGATGAGGGCTGAGATTCTTGAAAAACTGCATGAAGGACATTTGGGAAAAGAAAAACAGAGGAAATTAGCAGCCACGTCTGTATTTTGGCCTGGTATAGTAAATGACATTGACAGAATTACCACCGCTTGTGGTGCGTGCCAGAAATATAGAGTAAGTCAACAAAAAGAGTCTATGGTTATAGATGAATCAAAAGGGATGGGACCATGGGAGATGGTAGGTACGGATCTGTATCATTGGGGAGGGTGTACTTACTTGATTGTTGTTGATTATTTCTCTGATTTTCCAGAGATTGCACTACTAGAAGAGACAACTTCAGAGGCTGTAATTGTACACATGAAAAGTATTTTTGCACGACATGGAGTGCCAGAAATTGTTTTTAGTGACAACGGTCCACAGTATGATTCTAGATATTTTAAAGAGTTTAGCAGAGAGTATGGATTCATGCATAAGACAAGTAGTCCCAGGTACGCTCAGAGTAATGGCAAGGCGGAACGTGGAGTAGGAATAATTAAGAGATTACTTAACAAGACGAAAGAGGCAAAAGGGGATCCTTATATTGCTTTATTAAATTATAGATGGGCCCCAGGTAGTGATGGGCTATCTCCCTCACAGAAATTAATGGGAAGAAATATCAGAGGTAAACTTCCACAAGTAAAGGCGTTCGCAAAGAACAGAGTGAAAGAAGAGAGGATTAGAGATCAGGAGGTCAGTACAGGGGAGATGAAAAGTAATAAAGGAGCACGGGACTTACCAGTTTTAAAAGAAAATGATTTTGTACGGATTCAGAATCCACAAGGGGTCTGGGAACAAAGAGGACGTGTAGTCAGTAGTACAGAACCTAGGTCCTATCATGTACAAGTAGAGGAAGGAAGAGTGCTAAGGCGAAATAGAAGATTCTTACAAAGTATACCTCCACCGAAAGATTATTGGGAGTCACTGGACCTTCCAGAAGGAGGAGAATCTCAAGTGAGATTAGAGGTAGAAGTAGGTAAAAATAGAGAAGTAGTACAACCACAAACAGGTAAAGGACCACGAATGGAAGTGGGACCGAATAAAGTAAAAGCTAGTAGTAAAGTTCCTGAAGTGAGGCAACCTGTCAAAACACCTGTCAGAAACTCAAGAGAGATTGAGGTTAAAGAAACTCCTTATGTAACTCGTTCGGGGCGCACTGTGCAACCCAAAGTCATGTATGATGCTTGATGTATTCATTTCAATTCATTTCAATTTCATGTATGATGTCGTTCAGAGTGTAAGGTAGGGAGATGTACCAGGACTACTACTACTGCCACCTGGGTACATTCAGATGTATTAGATGTAACCGTTACCCCTGGTGGGGAGCTACTGAATAAAAGTCACTTCAACTCAGATGGTCTTATGAGTTAGTCCATATCGTAATACACAGCTAACCGGAGCGAGCGAAGCTCGGAGGAAAGACATCAGCCGGGAATCTATGGATTAAGGTCAAATTAAAAATTATAAACTATAAGCATTCATACATATATAGCAGAGGATGTTTTATACCAAAAATTAATCGCTGATAAAGTATTTTAAGCGAGTAGGACCAAAATAAGAACTGTACGAAAGACTAAATCTCATAAACCGGAAGTAGCTTCCACCATTGTGAAAAAGAAGCAAAAAGAGCAAAACACTGTAAGGATAGTGCAGACCCGGGCGGTTAAAACCCAATACAACGCTGTTTTACCGCGCTAGGCCATGAGTGAAACAGAACTGGATGGTCCCGCACTCAGTGAGAAGAGGAAAAGGAACTCTGACGATACAAAGGATATATATAATTCCCCCAGTAAACAGCAAAGAGTGGTCCCAAATAAAAACAGGAATATGACAAGGGAAACAAATAATAATAAAACTAGGCTTAAACCTAAAAGTATAATAGAAACAACTCCAGGGAAAAAGGATAAAAATTCAAATTAGAACGAAGCAATGACGATTGAGACCAAAGAGGCGACTCTCGCTACTCTGGTCCATAAGATGGCTAAAAACCAGAAAGATGCAGCAGCTACTCTAGCCAAAGAAACAGAACTAAGGAACAAAGCTATCCAAAAGAACTTTGATGACCTGTTCGAAGGCTTGAATGAATTGGATACAATGAAAACTAGGCTAGACAAAGTAAAAAAAAAGTGGGACAACAACAAAGAGGACAATATCCTTCGGGATAGAGAAAGAGACGAGTTATGAAGAAGGCTTGTCATTCAGGAAAACAAGATGAGAGCTGTCCAAAAGGTTATAAATACCACCAAGGATACCGATTATCAAAAAAGATTCAGAGATGAGCAGAAAGCTGACGACAAATTCATAAAGGAAGAGACCAAGAAACTGGAAAAAAATCTCTTGATCCTTGGGATAAAATCAGGCGAAATTGAAGATGAAGAGGAATTGGGTGAAAAAGTACAAAGCTTCTTCACTCAAAATTTGGACATACAGGATGTCAAAACAAAGAGAATGTTTAGAGTAAGCTGGAGACCTGACGGCCCCATCAAGGTCGAATTCCCGACGGTGGAGGCAGCAGAGCAAGTGTGGCAAGCTAGGTTTAAGTTACCCCAAAACAAGCCAGGTGAGCCAAAAGGACTGGGATTGATAAAGGATACCCCACTGGTCCTGAGACAAAGGAAAGCCAAAGTGAGGATGATAGCAGAGGCCGCCGATAAACTGAAATACAACACAAAAACTGTCAAGGGGAACATTTATATTAATGGAACTTTATTCAGACATAATCAGTTAGGAGGGGTACCAACAGAGCTTCTGCTCTCACAACTTTCCAAGCAACAAAATGATGAGGCAACTGTGTCCTTCACCGCCCAAATCCCTCTGTCCAACCACTTCAGAGCCCCCTTCATAATTGACCAAAACAGGTTCGAAACAGTTGAACAATACCTCCTGTATTATAGGGCAAAAATTGGCGAGGACACAGAGAAGCCTACGCTAGCATTAAATACCCAAGACCCCGCTCAATGCAACAAATATATGGCCCAAATACTCAAAAATCATGATCAATGGGTACAGCAGAGAGAGGAGATTGTTAAGAGGGCTCTAAGAGCTAAAGTAAAGACCCACGATGAAGTGAAAGATTATCTCATGATGACAGGCACAAGGAAAATCGGAGAAGCTTCCCCATCCAACAAAGACTGGGGGATTGGGAAAGGTCTAAAACATCCAGAAGTCCTAGATCATACCCAGTGGCCATCGCAAGGAAATCTCTTGGGCAGATGCTGGATGGCTATCAGAGCCACCCTAATCAGACAAGACAAGAGCAGGCCTAAAGAGGAAGAAAGCGATTCAGAATGGGAAGAGGAGGAACATGAAGGTGAGGAAGAATGGAGGAAGGTGGAGGTAACGACGAGGAGGAGAAACAAGGAAGACCAGGATGCCTAGCCCTCATATCAGAAGATGGGTAGAAATTACTAACACTTTAGAGGAAAAAACCCCCAAAACCCAAAAAAATTTAAGCGTTTATTGTGTACATACAACTATGTGTCATCATAGAAACAAAACGAACGACTAAAATCTAGTTCACCTGCGGATTAAATTGAGTTAAATGTATTAAAATTACTAGGAGGTAAAAAAACTCTGTAGAATGATGTTTATTTGGAAGCTGAGAGATTATCATTGTATGAAAAAAGTTCCAATAAAATTTCTTTAAAAAAAACCCATCAATGGAGCAAAACTGGCAGGAAGGGACGACAATTCCCCTAAAGCTGGTGTCATTAAATATTAACGGTTTAAATAACCCAATAAAGAGGAAAGCGATATTCAAACATTTTAAAGAAGAAAAAAGCACCATAGTGGCTTTACAAGAGACACACTCAACAACAAAATCTGAGAAAATATGGAGGTCACAGTGGAGAGGGAATATTGTTTTCTCTCACGGTATGTCAGCCTCCAGAGGTGTTCTCCTATTAATTTCTAATGATTTAAAAAATGCTATGGAAGAACAAGGATGTGATAAAAAGGGTAGATTTCAATATATCAAATTAAAAATAAATAATACTACCACATGTATTGTAAACGTATATGCTCCAACCGCCGACAAAACCAAAGAACAAAGTGATAACCTGAAAAGCATTGAGGAAATGGTTGAAAAAGTGAGCTTTGATCAACTTATAATAGCTGGTGACTTCAATACAGACATACACTACAAGCCTCTCTCACAATCAAGCTCTACGTTGAACAGTTTTCTGAACAAGCTCCAAATAAATGACATTATAAAATCAAAAAGTGAAGAGGAACCTGCAACGACTTGGTTCAGAAAAAATCAACCTCTAGAATTGATTATATTTTTGTATCTGATAACATTGTTAACAAAATATTGCAGTGTGAAGTAAGATATAATACCCACTCAGATCATAAAGAGGTTAGAATTGATTTACAAACTGATAAAGTAAGTAGAGGAAGAGGTTACTGGAAGTTAATTGTTAACCTGTTAACTGACAAAAGATTTAATGTCAAAGTTGAAAACATATGTAATGAAGCACAACATATTCCCTTAAACCCCAAGTTAAAATGGGAATTTCTCAAACTACAGGTAAGGCAGGTAGCAATATAGATCGCAGGCCAAAAAGCCAAAGAAAAAGATGGAAAGGAGAAAAAATGGAAAGATAGACTACAAATCCTTGATCGTAAGTAAAGATTAAATACTGAAGAAATTATCGAAAGGAATAAACTAATATACAAGATATAAGGGACTCCGATCGGAGAAAAGCGGAGGGAGCCCTTATTAGATCAAGAGGTAAATGGATCGAGTGTTGACGGGGAGAAATGTTCAAAATATTTCTGTTCCCTCGAAAAGTTTAAAGCAGAAAGCAAGGTAATAAATATGTTAAATGTTGATGGAATAATAACAAGTAACCCGATAGAAATCCTAAAAGAAGGAGAACAATATTATACCAAGCTGTACGAAAAAGGTGTAAGTTGTCCTGAGGCTACAGAAATGTTTACTGATAAAGAGCAAGCTAGCCAGTTTGATGAGGTTGATAATGACTTTATATCGAGAGAAATATCTGAGGAAGAAATCAAAAAGGTTATTCTTTCCATGAAAAAAAATAAACCACCTGGATGTGATGGTTTTAGCATTGAATTCTACCAGCATTTCTGGGAAACTGTGAAGGAATTTTTTATACCAATGATGTGAAAGATGACAGAAAACCAGAAACGAGGAGTAATTGCAGTTATTCCAAAAAAAAGGCAACGATCCAATCTTTATTAAGAACTGGAGACAATTACCCTCCTAAACGTAGACTATAAGATAATATCGAAAATACTAGCAACAAGACTCTGAATTTCTCCCCCAAATAATAGATGGCGACCAATTCGGTTTTGTCAAAAAAAGATATATAGGCTCTGCCGTCCGTAAAATAGATGATATTATTTCTCTTTTAGAGAACTCTAAGGAGCAAGGTATTGTCGCATCATTGGACTAAAGCTTACGATTCCATTGAATGTTCTTTTCTGAAGAAAGCTCTCGAAGCTCATAGTATCAATGAAGAATTCATACATTGGATTGAAGCACTTCTATTTGACTCTAAAGCAGTTTTTACAAATAATGGAAGGTCTTCAAGGTGGTTTAACATACAACGAGGAATGAAGTAGAGCGATCCTCAGTGCTATTCACAATTGTTGTAGAAAAATTAGCTTGCCAGATCAGAAAATCTGAAGATGTGGTGGGCATTAAAATGGCAGATGTTGAAGCCAAAATCACCCAGTTCGCTGATGATTTAACCTTAACGGTTAAAAATGAGAGTTCTCTTGTAGAAGCCATAAGCATAATTAAAAAGTTCATAAAAGCCTCCAGCTGGTCCAAAGCTAAACGAAGCAAAATCGAAAGGTTTCCTAATAGGAGGAATACATATATCCCATGAATCCTTGAAAGAGATCGAATGGGTTGAGCAAATGAAAATTCTTGGCATTACTTTACTTTATCCAAGGAATGTGAAAATATTATATAAGATAAATAGTGAAGACCTTATTCACTAAGTCAATAATGTGGTAAACAACTGGAGTAATAGGTTTCTCACCATGAAAGGTCGAATATTAGTGTGTATTAATGTATATTTCTATTACCAATTATTCAGCATGTCATGTCATGTATTTCTTTCGATGAAGCTCTTATAAAAAAGATCAACAAAATTATGTTAGACTTTGTGTATAAAGGACCTGGCCGACCCATTAGTGTCGCCTTCATAGCACAAAAAAATTGAAAATGGGGGCCTAGGCCTAAGGTTAATCGAAGAAATAAATATCACGAACAAGATAATGTGGGTTAAAAGATTCTTATGTAACGGTAACTAACAGTGGATCAAACCACTAGACCACTTTGAAGGTAAAACTCTAGATCATGTGTTTCTGGCTAGAAGTAGCCCAAGAAGATATTTAAATAACTTTTACAAGGATTTATTTAAAATCTGGAATAAAACATATACAAAACATGAGCCACAAACTGCCAACCAAATTGTAAAAGAAAGGCTCTGGTACAATAAACATATTATGTATAAGAAGAAAATGATCTATAGACCTGATTGGGAGGAAATGGGGATCACGTCTGTCGGTGATATCCTATATGAAAATGGAAACATCATGACCCATAAAGATATAAGCCTGAATTACAAATTCCTACCAAGTTATTATCATAGGAAGGAAATCGCCTTGGCTATTCCCAAAAAGTGGCTTAATATAATAAAGCAACAAGGCGTAACAAATAGTATTAATTCTATTGATTGCTATATTGGTGGAAAATGTGTAAATCTCATTGAATGTAATGCAAAGGAAGTATACCAAAATCTAATTCTAAGCAAAGAGGCCACTACCAGAGAAAAGTTCGACAAGTGTCAGATTCTTCTTCAACTTGACGACGAACAATTTGATAAAATAGACTGGAAGAAAAACTTTTGTCTCCCATATAAAATTACCACTGAAACATTTCTTGGTTGATTGTAGCAATACCAAAAACATGTGGAAACAACTACTTGCATGGATTTACGAAAATGGGTATTTAAATACTGATTATAAAGGTGAGAAATTATTTCACAAGCAATCGAACGTGGTTGAGATAAATCACATTGATATTGTCTTTGGTATTCCAGTAGGAAACCTAAATATGAAGGTGATAAACTGGATAATATTACAAGCGAAAGCCTTTGTGTATAGGCAGAAATTATTCGGTAAGGGTGTTTTAACACAGATTTTGTTGATGTATGAGCTCAGATCTAGGTGCACGATAATGATTTTTTCCCACTCATTCAAAACAGTTAGTAAAGAAGAAAAAATGGTATGGCGAAGGCAGACATCGAAGAACAGATAAACCTTTTAAAATAAAAATGAACAAAATGAGTAGCCTCAGGCATCAGGATCTGAGAAACAACCTGGCATACACAGGCAAAAATTCGTATTGCCCAAGTATTATATTGCTGAAACCCTCTTTAGTAACAGACCTTGATGTAATCGAAAGGGTATCATACAATGCATTGTTTTTGTCCTTTTCCAGAAGGACAAAAACAGAAGCGCCACCACGAGGAAATAAAAAGAATTAGAAATGTAAAGGCCGTGATGGCAGGATAAAGAAATAAAGATCTTTTAAAAAAAAGAAAAAAAAGGAGGAGATAATACCTGACTCTTTTTTGTTTTCAATGATAGAATGAATGTTAACGATTTTCCTTATTGCTGTTCCTATGAATCTCCCTTTACGAAGCCTAGTTGATCTTCGTTTACAATGAAGGGAGGAAAGAAGAGAGTACTGTATGAGTGTTGGCTTCATGGTATACATACAGCCTATCACAAATTAATCAGTTCATTTTGTACGATGGTAGTTGTAGCCCCAAAACTTGCATTCGTATTATAGAACACTCAGTAAATGGATATTCAGAGTTGAAATATATAATTTTATTATACATATTTTTTTTAAAGAAATGTTATTGCGATACAATTTCGGGAGACCCGATATTCTCATGTACACAAGATCAAAACATAGATACACTAGAATATTACATTATTTTAAGTATTAACACCACAAAGTTAGGATACCAAGTTTATTAACCAATATATGAAAGTATAGATATCATTAACCCAAACAGATATCTAATAAAACGTGTTCATGTTCTATTGTGCCATAATATGAAAAGACCCGTTTTAATGGTACTTAAAACGCACGAGTTCTAACGCCACACAGAGCTGATAAATTGCCTACGAAAAATGTGAAGGATGCGTCTGAATGGTACTACCAGCAATACATTTCACAATGCCACCAGGAGATGAAATTTAAAAAAACAAATAGAAAACAATAGCCAAATACATCTTTAGGCTTATTTTGGAGTATTTGATATTAAACTAAAATCTAAAGAGTGATTCATGTTATCAATATGAGTGTCGCATCCATTAAAACTCATCCCCAATGAAATAGTCAGATGAAGCAGAATGCAAGTTGTGCAAGCAATTATTATGTAAACAATGCCGAAGAATGCAAGGAAATTTACAATCTCGAGGACCCTATCTAAATTATGGATATAATGTTCCCGAGTCGTGTTCCCCATAGTAGATAGGAAAACAGAATAATGTAATATTTATATGGTAAGGTAAAATAAATCTGGGGCTTACAAATAATTTCACAATGCATCATTGCAATTATACGACAACTCAAGCTGATGGGAACATGGGCAATTAATCAGTAATAAATCTCTTAACAGACACGTGTCCACAACTATATTAATTCTGACGAATCTACCCTGAAGATAACTGTGTAGAAGTGTCGGATGTTTATCGGTAAAACATTGATTAAATATAGCCTTTTTAATAAACCAAAGATATTCGATAGCTGAGAGAATGTATATTGACTGCATGGTCAATGAATGTCTCGTCTTAGTAATTGACCATTCTAAAGATGCTTTCGTGTCCAAATCAGCAACGTGTCGCTCATATGTTGCTTAAACATTTCACGCATTTTACCAATACAATGGCGACAGCAGCTTCCCGCAACTAGCTTGTATGGCCCTGCGTAGGACAGGTGGGGGTTAGTGAGGTGGGGGTGGGGGTCAGCTGATGGGGAATCTATTGGTTAACTCTTTCCACATCCCATGCCACATGAACAATCAGCCATTGCAACCCTTGTATATAAACTCCGACAAGACTGACCATCGACCACAGAACATCACCGACTTCTCTGGTATCTGGAGCATAAGTGGACTTTAGGTAAGGAATCTTTCAGGATTCTTATATTGATATTTAACTTTTGCAAATCTGGGCAGGAGGTCACCAAGGCCCATTGTATATGTTGCATAAGTATTTGTAAATGCATTTTCCCATAGGATATATTCCTCTTTTTTTTTAGGCTTGAACTTTGGTTAAAGGATAATTCTGCGAAACACGTTGAACAAATCATTTCTTCTGTTGCATTCTGATTGAACAAGTTAAATTATTCTGACATTTTAAATCTAATTGTCACGAATTCGTGCTTGAGAAAAATTAGAATTGGCGCAATGACTTTGAGGCGATAGAAAAAAATAATTTCGGGAATAAAAGGGCTTTAAAGGATTGATCGAAATTGAACATTATCCACATATTAAACCTACCTTTGTTATTTGATAAACGCAATCCATATCATTAACCATTCCTAAATCAACACAATTTTGTTAAAATTAGCTTCCATTTCCTTGGCTACAATTCGAAATGTTTTAAATGCATGTTCATATTCAGCTGATTCGCTGGGCCTCACCATTAAAACACCTGTACAGAATAGAGCAACATTATGTCAACGCCTACCATTGGATTTTTAGTTGTGTTCGGAAACAACAGGTAGCGAAGCTGACGTGGCGAACTATAGTCATCCGCTGTGTATTGAATCTGTTGTCAGCCACCTGACAGTTGTGACGATCAATAGTAACAACTGACTCTGCCACGTTGAAACTGACAGAGCAACATGCCACGAGCATCTGATTTTTAAGATAAGCATAGTGGAATGATGAGAGGGATTTTTTTTTATTGATTTCGTATTTGACTTTGATCTGATCAGATGCTTGGTTAGATTGGTATTGAACATCCAGGGTTATCCCGCCAATGACTTATGACTTTGTTGGTGTTTTTGAATAGATGACTTGTAATATGCCTTAAAATAGAAATAATCAGGAATCAGTTAACTGTTTGTGAATATTCTTTTAATTTCATTTCTTCAAGTCCGGATATAGCGTAGTATAATAAAAACAGTTCACATGAACTCAGAAGTTCTTTTTCCTCCGATTCTAAATATTCTGAATGTGTGCGTGTTCTACATAATGAATTGTTTAGTATTTTGATGAATTTGAATTTTGCAATAATTCATACTACATGATTTCTAGTTTTAAATAATTGCCCCTATTTTGAGAGTGATCCTAAATTATTACATATGGTTGTACTATGACATTTATGTCCGTTTCCTTTGCTATATACTTCAGGGAATCATCACAATGCTTTTTTTCGTTGCCTCGTGCTTCACACTGCTGGCTCTGAGCCAAGCGGGAAACTTCACCGTCACAGAGGAAGCATGGTTTGATGTGGAGGTCCAGGATATGGACGGACCAGGCCAGGACTACAGGTGAGAAAGAGAGAGACTTAGCATGTGTAACATGATATCTCATGTCAAATGAATACATGTACAGTATGGTATTTTAAAATGCGAATCTGATCACCACGACAATCCACGAATGCTCTTCAAGAAGATTTGGTTTAATGCATGGTATCACAATTAATTTGGGGAATTCCCGCATTATTTAAAGATAATACCAGACCTTTTTTATTGTGTGTTTGTGTGTGTGTGTGGGGGGGGGGGGGGGGCATATTAGCAAAGTTTATATAGAGAGGAGACCCCAAGTAATATATATCTTTGTTACTTTCATTTATAACTCGACAGTCAAGCGATATATATACGTCCACATAGAATGAATGTGATTAAACTTAAAGGCGAGTCTTTTGATAGACTTGAACGTGTATAGTAAATTATATTTTATAGACATATATCAGTGGACGATCTCAACCAAATAGTATGAGTTGGTGTTCAGGCGGATATGACGAATAATACCAACCAGAAAACTCTTGAAACACGACTCAACCCACTGAAATTAATTGCCCATGTTATTTTGGTGCGTCGTGGGATTCGTCTCGAGTCGGAAGCACCCTTTTCCGGCCTTATACCTGAGTATAAATATATCCGTGTACATATGGTTCGAGGCAATTAACTCAACCGAGACATACAATACATATAAGACGGACGCTTTCAACAGCCAGGCGTTAGAAGTACACATGGAGGCCATGGACTCGTATATTATTTCAAACCTCCCATACCAACACAATGTTACATCGGTATATTGCTTGCTATCTACAGGGGCCGCTTTACCATCGCCCTGTTCGGAGACTCAGCCCCAATGACGTCAATGAACTTCGCTGCCATCACCAAGGGTTACAAGAAAGGAAAGGTAAGCTATTTTATATAAGCTATGTTTATTGGTTTTACATACTATCGGATTAATAGTACATATAAAAAACAACTTCAATTGAAGAAAAGTACTACATTTATACTTTAATTTGATATGTATACGTCGCCTGCGAATACCACTGAGTGATATCACAACCCCGATACTTGAATCACTGGAAGTACTTTGGGAAAAGTAAAAAAAATGGCTTTAAAAGTTCCATTTTATGTCAAGAAACTCGCTCGCTTCGCTCGCTTAGAATATCAAAGCATACGCAACTCACGTGATATTCACACTCCTTCAACAAACTCGTTAGTTAACCTGTATTTGATATGGATTGAAAATTAGAAAGCTACTCAAGGGCGATCACCAATTCATCAGTTCCCTGTGGAAAGGTTGCGTTTCCCAATTGAATTGTAATTACTGGCTGGACAAACGTTATTTCTTTCGAGTCTAGAAAATTGCAAAGCCTCTTTTTATCCAAGGTGTCACACAATGGGGCTAATTATCTGACTCGTTTCGTCATTAGTAATCATACCTTTTGCCTTGTAAATCGCTCAGAAATATTCCATAATTATAAATCAAGAATATATATAGCCAGTCAAAGCTAAAATTCATAGTCTCGTAAAATGATGATAAGACTAGCAATATGATAAGTACTGTAGTAAGGTCAGATGCACTGTCCCAATGTCTGACCTTAGGTCAGTAGTGGGAAATCCACATTCGATATATGGAGCGAGAAACCCTCTTAATCATCGATTCCTTCCCATTTGAAAACTACTGCAAATATTCCTTGCGGCAAATTTTACTAGATATTTTGTTGTGATTAGCATCATCCACAATTAAATTGATTGTGACATGACGGATTAGTTCTTGCTCCTACTGCTTTAATTTATTTTTCTTTAGCTGCAATGTAAGGGAGGATCAATAAATTGTTATTGACACAAACCGTCATTCTGAGACCCATGTGTGAGTTGTCTTGTTGGTGAGATAAAAGCTACACATGATATTGTCTGATTATACAACCAGTTAACAATTTGATATATTTCATTTATTTTGCAGGATAACCTCCACTACAAGAACACACCTATTCACCGTATCGTCCCAGATTTCGTAATCCAGATGGGTGATATCACCGTTGGAGATGGTACTGGAGGTAAGAATATATTTTATACAAAGACGACCAATACACGCAAGTACCCTTGAAAAGGATTAACAATGCACTGATTAAAGAGTTGTAAATACTAAGGCAGCAAGGATTAAATTATATCCTCATTACCTCTCCAAAATGCTATTATCAATCATTTATATATATATATACTCGTACATAAGGCCTTAGTTGTGATTTGTATGCCATTAACACATTATTAAAGGGGGCATGGAGATTTATTATTAAATCTATTCCACTTCATTCATTACTGTCAATGAAATAAATAGGATATCGGTTGCATATCATCCTGATCGATACAGCATTCACTATAACAATGGACAGCTTAAGCAGATAGAGACTCTCATTCTGAGACTGTTATCTATTTGATTGTCATGTTTATCCCTATTGTGACTTTATCAATCCAGTCATACCTGCCTATCGACTTCATATCGAAGTTGAACAATTTTATTTGAGATGTCCAAAAGTGTTCATATTACATGTCTTTAAAACTGCAACAACAAGTGATCATCGATAATATAAGTTAAAGGTATACCGGATTTATCGATATCGATTCCACTTTATGCAATGCTGGCAAGTTAAACATAACAAAAAGTAAAATCCCACCAAATACAAATAGTAATCCTTTACTGATTGTTCCATGTTTTCAGGCCGCAGCATCTTTGGAGAACGTTTCAATGATGAGGAGTTCATCCTTTCTCACCGTTCCCCTGGATGGGTTGCCATGGCCAACCATGGATCAGACACCAACGGCTCCCAGTTCTACATCCTCCTCACAAAAGCTCGCTGGCTCGACAACAAGCACGTCGTATTCGGCAAGATCATCAGAGGAATGGTAAGTTGGAATTAACTCTCCCAGCAATGTATATTAATGTGTAACAAAGTGTAATGACTTCGCCCGATAATTTAACTTCAACAGTGCGCGATTGAACCAGGATATTTCGTTAGGCATTATGATATGGTGGATACCAGAGATGCTTGGATTTGAAAAAAAAATACGTCTTGATAATATAATTTAAATATATCAAAATTGAACACATGAATCGAAATTATTGAACATTAATATGCGTATAGAAAGACGTATATATCGCCTTAGACCATATAATTATACAGATATATACTCGCAAATTCCACACAGGCAGTTGATAGGGAATTTTGATAGGGAATATAGAATTTTCTGATGTGTTCATGTAAATAACAAAAGTGGATAAACAATTTTAGACATAATTCGTAAATGTATTTTCCATTAAAGGACGTTGTGAAGACACTCGGAGAGGTTGAGTCAGACCCCAACACTGCTGTTCCCAAGCGCCGTGTTCGCATAATCGATTGTGGCGTTAACGACATTTCTAAGTATGACCTTACCAAGGATCAACTCGACTCCACCGATGATTTGTAGATCTAATGAATTCACGTCTGCTTCTTCATCAAACTTCGTGCGCCGTTAGACGACTTTCACGTTCTAGCATTGGCACGTAAACCGGGTGGCTGACATTGGAAAAAGGTTCCATACTCCCTCACAGTGTAATGGATGAGATTGATAAGTCCTTACAGAATGTGAAGTATTTGATTTTGTGTGCTATGTGTGTACACATGTGATTCCTATTCCTAACACCCTGACATGCATGTTCAGTTTCTTTTGTACATACACAGTAATAAATTATTCAACCGTCTAACTTGTGCTTTTCCATGCTTATTTTCACTCTGGCAATAACAAATTGACAATAACTACCCACACGATGCTTTTAGTCTTTGATATCCTGTTAAAGTAACTAGAATTAACTAGAAATCTACTCACTTGTAGTACTTACACAGTCAACTCAAACGCGATCACATAATGGCTGTACTCTTAACACGCCTTTTGCCAAATAAACTTGTATTAAGCTAGAAGCTCATTCTCCTGACAACGCCATGTTATTTATTAGTACAAATATGAATCTCTCTGCCTACCTGGCTCACTCATCAGCGTTCAGTACGAACGCTCTAGCTCTGCTAATGAAATATATTGGAAAACTACATTACATCATAATTCTCTTAACCTGCTTAACTTTTGATCCAGGCAACATAATAACTGTTACCAGGAAATCCGCGCACTTATGCTTTATTACTCAATTACTCACTGCATAATATTAATTTTGGTGATAGAGATTAAATTGAATAACCTGACCCAAATACGATTTTTATGATTTTCAAAACTTTCTATGCAATAAAGTATTTGCATCACAGTATGAAACATGAGGCATATATAAAACCTCTTTGATTTAATTAGTTGTTGGAGCTGCTCTCAGTTTCTTGCTTAGTAAAACTAATTGAGATCTCGGAAATATAAGATAATACTCAGGAGGATAATGCTCAAATAGATTTAATTAAAACTAAATACTAATTTATTGGCTTTTGATTCTAGTCTGGATTTAACACACAGGGAAACACAGTGAATGCCCCACTGCTGCGATATTATGATAGTACCGCACGAGTAGGTGGTCTGGCATAAAGGATCACATTGACCCCAGACGTGTCTTTTTGCATGGCACACAAGCCGATAGGCGAGTGTGTTATATCGAAATATATTGAAATTCTAAAACGAAGGAAACTTATGAAAAGTTATATATTTTGTACCAAGTCAACTAACTATAACTGAATAACAATCTTGCTTTCATTTGTTATTTACTTTTTCATGCCTAATCAGATGCATTGATTATATATATAAAGCATTTTAAACTAAATGATCAAACCTAATATGAATGGCAGAGACAGTGACCCTTGATGTTTGGGACAAGCAAACAGAGGTCAAGCTAATATGCAACTACTAATTAATCCACACAGTGTCAATTCAAACAACAATGGCCAATATATTCAATAATGCTTGGATATTTGTCCATTTAATAAAATGTATGCTGTTCAATAACAATCATGAGTTGGCAATCATGGATATCTATCGGAGGTTGCTATTAAACCTAATGCTAATTCAATTGCTCACTAGCTATGTGTTATGTTATTCGATATAACAGAACATATAACATCATGTTTACTATTCAGAGTTTATGAAATTTCTTATTGTATCAAAGGTTGATATTAACCAAAATTTCTAGCAAGGCATGTTGTCTTACAGGCATGCCATGGCATGTTACCTAATAAAACAAAATATTTGAACACTAATATTTCTATACAGTTTGCAATTTGTAATGTTCTAATCAGACATTGCTATTAATGATGATGGTAAAACAATTGCTCACAAACTATGTTGTCTAATATAAAACAATATTTAAAATTAATATTTTCTAATAAGAGATTGTCATTTTTAACATTCTAATAGGGCATTGCTATTTATCCCTACACTAATTGCTATTTATCCCTACACTAATTGCTATTTATCCTGACACTAATTTATCCCACCGTTGTATTGTTTGATTGCAATACGGAAACATGCACTTAATCATTCATAATCCTTATTTGTTACATATTGAGTATTCCCACTCTATAACATGGCACTAATTTTTTAATGCATTTACTTGAAATTCTAAAATTAAGGAAAACTTATGAAAAGTTACATATTTTGACATTATCTTTAATCCCAATGCTAATACAATTGCTTACTAACTGTGTTGTCTAATATAACAACATATGTAAAATTACAATTTCCTAATAAGTGTATCAATATTGTATTTTTTTCCAATGCAGAAACAGGCACTTAACCAGTCATAATCCTTATTTGTTATATATTAAACATTCCCACTCTATAACATGGCACTAATTATTGTTGCAGGTGTATGCTTGAAATTCTAAAATGAAGGAAAACCTATGAAAAGTTGTATATTTTGTACCTAGTCAACTAGCTATAACTAAATAACATAGTGGAAGTCTTGCTTTCGTTTGTTATTTACTTATTCATGCCTAATAATATGTATTGATTATTTGAAACATTTAAAACTAAATGATCAAACCTAAGATGAATGGCAGAAACAGTGACCCTTGATGTTTTGTGACACGAAACAGAGTCATGCTAGTGCCAAGCTACTATTTAATACACTCAGTTTCAATTCAAACAACAATTGGCTAATATATTCACTTATGCTTGGATATTTGTTCATTTAATTAAATGTTTGCTTTAAATTTACTTTTCAATAACAATCATAAGTTGGCAATCATGAATATCTATCAGAGATTGCTATTAATCCCATGCTAACTTAATTGCTCACTAGCTATGTGTGTTATGTTTGTTTAATGGAACATGACATATAAGATCATGTTTACTATTTAGAGTTCATGAAATGTCATAATTATTGTATTAGATGCTAATTTAATTGTGCATTACCTTGCTAAGTGTGTTGTCTAATGGGCATGCCATTAGGCATGTTATCTAATATAACATAATAACAATTCAAATTCAAATTCAATTCAAACAACAATGGCCCAGATATTCACTAATCCTTGGATATTTGTTCATTTAATAGAATGTATGCCTTAAATTTACTTTTCAATAACAAATATCTGTTAGAAATCATAAATATCTATTAGAGATGGCTTTTAAACCCAGTGCTAATTTGATTGCTAACTAGCTATGTGTTGTTTGTTCAATATAACAATATATGACATCATGGTTACTATTGAGAGTTTATGAAATTTCACATTGTATCAGAGGTTACTATAATTTGTTATTATATTAACCACAATTTAAATTTAATTGTGCACTACCTAGCAAGGCTTGGTGTCTAATAGGCATGCTACTCTAGGCATGATATTTAGATAACAAAATAACAATTCAAATTCAATTCAAATAACAATGGCTAAGATATTTACTTATGCTTGGATATTTGCTCATTCAATAACACACATGCTTTAAATTATTTTTTCAATAACAATTATCAGTTGGAAATCATGGATATCTATCAGAGGTTGTTATTAATCTGTTAAAAATGTCATATTGTATGAGAGGTTGCTTTTTACAAAAATTCTAATTTAATTGTTCACTGGCTTTTTATTTGTTATTGTCTAACAGGCATACCATGGCATGTTACCTAATGTAACAAAATATTTGAAAACTAATATTTCTTATACAGTTTGCAATTCTTAATGTTCTAATCATACATTACAATTAATCACAATACTAATACAATTGCTCACTAACTATGTTGTCTCATATAAGAAGGATATCTAAAATTAATATTTTCTGATAAGAGATTGCCATTCTTAACCTTCTAATAGGGCATTGCTATATATCCTGACACTAATTGCTATTTATCCTGAAACTAATTTATCCCAGTGTATTATTATTGTATTAGTTAATTGCAATGCAGAAACATGCATTTATACAATCCTTATTTGTTAGATATTGAACATTCTCACTCTATAACATGGTACTAATGCTTGAAATTCTGAAATGAAGGAAAACTTATGAAAAGTTACATATTTTGTACCAGGGCAACTAGCTATAACTAAATAACATAGTGCAAATCTTGCTTTCATTTGTTATTTACTTATTCATGCCTAATAATAAGTATTGATTTTATGAAGCATTTTAAACTAACCTGCCCAACTTAACTTGAATGGCAGAGACAGTGACCCTTCACTTTTTGTGACAAGTAAACAGAGGTCATGCTAATACTAAGCTATTAATTAATATGCCCAGTGTCAATTCAAACAACAAAATGGCCAAGATATTCGCTTATGCTTGGGTATTTGTCCATTTGATAAAATGTTTGCTTTAAATTTACTTTTCAATAACAATCATGAGTTGGCAATCATGAATATCTATCAGAGATTGCTATTAATCCCAATGCTAATTTGATTGCTCCCTACACCTATGTGTGTTATGTTTGTTTAATATAACAAAATATATAACATCATGTTTACTATTTAGAGTTCATGAAATTCATATTGTATCAGAGGATACTATTAACCAACACTCTAATTAAATTGTTCACTGCCTAGCA
Organism: Sthenelais limicola; assembly: GCA_942159475.1. Classification (NCBI taxonomy): domain Eukaryota; kingdom Metazoa; phylum Annelida; class Polychaeta; order Phyllodocida; family Sigalionidae; genus Sthenelais; species Sthenelais limicola. The sequence goes on along the minus strand of OW804096.1, from coordinate 103,679,077 downwards.
AGGCATCTTGTCTAACAGGCATGCCATGGCATGCATCTAACAAAATATTTGAAAACTAATATTTCTTATATATATAGTTTGCAATTTGTAATATTCTAATCAGACATTGCTATTAGTTCCGATACTAATTCATTTTCTCACTGGCTAATTATGCTGTCTAATATAATAAAATATGTAAAATTGATATTTCTTATTTAATATATTCTAATCGGATGTTGCTATTGGTCCAGACACTAATTACTCAGTAGTCATGTCTGTTATGTTGTTTAAAGTAGCAAAATATCAAAAAGTATATTTTTTATTTAGAACGTTTCAATATATCCTAAACCAACCTTGGTGTATGCAGTTTAACTAAAGTTGAAGAATAATAAAACATTGCAATACTGACAACAATTCTACTTAGATGTTTCTGTGTGCCCAGCCGCCACATCCTCACTGTCTGTTCGTTGCTCATTGATCAATTTATAATCAAAATTCCGCACTTAATGTTACTAACCACATACCTGCCTGCCTCCCCTACCATATCCATGTATGCATACATGTATGTACACATTTACATTGGGAGGATTGTGGATGATATTGGACCTCGTAGCAGGGCCAACGCTCTTAATAATACTGTTAAAATACAGTCGGTGCTGATTAAGTGTATAAAACCTTTCAAGAATATAAATTTGTTCTACATCTGAGAAGAAGAGAGATGTCCATCTATTCATGATCGCATGCAGTTGTGTCAGCTGTTGTATTGTGCACGTGATTGAAATAAAGACTTCCTCTTCCTGTTAAGGCGAACCTACTTTGAATTCATGTGTGCTTTCAGTAGATCTTAAATTCTGGAAAATATTGTACTAGATTTATGTGTACATGTACATGCCCCAAGTCCTAGCAGTCATGTACGGGGCACTTCGAATGTCTGTATGCTGCTGTTCTAGAAGTAATCAATTACACTTCATCTACTTTAGAAAACAGGCCCTCATACACATCGATATCACATATATATGCGTCTTTTCATTCACAGAATAGTATAAGCTACCAAGTCTGACACATTTAGACCATTGTTCATGAGAGATATCTTATCTAAAATACAATTTCTCTTGCTAGATACAAGAGTATTTGTTTACATAAAGCTTTCATAAGTGTTACATGGGTTTAAGAGAACTGATAAAAAGCACTCTTACCTGATACCTTCACATACATACGAATAATAGGTTAGTTAAATAGGGGTAAGCTTTTACTAAATAGAGAATGTTTAAATGCTATTAGGGACAGGGACAGACATTTTGCCACTGCAAACAGGACTAACCTACCTGTAGATAGGACTAGAGCTGCTCACGCACGAGCGGCAGCTGTTAGACTGGTTAGAAACGCAAAGAGGTCTTATATCTATAACACGTTAAACTCTTGCAGTTTTAACAGTAAGAAATTTTGGAATGGACTAAATTGTCTGCTTGGCAAGAAAGAAAATAAACTACCAGACAGCTTTTGTCACGAAAACAAAACTATTACTGGGTTAGAAGCATGTAACACTCTAAACATTGTTTATCAAGACATGGGTGAAACTAACAACATGTCTAGTGAAAACTTTGTTGACTACATGGTAGATAGAGAAGAGGAACATATAGTGTCGACCAGGATTAATATCTCTGAAGATTTAGTCGACAAATATTTAACCACGGTTGACATCAATAAAAGCAGCGGTTTTGACTGGGTGAATTCAAATGTACTTAGATTTTACCTTCGTAAGATGTGTAATAAATTTACCAGCTTACTGAAATTTTGTGTGAATAGAAGTGCAGTCCCAAGGGAATGGAAAAAATACTGTATTAAACCGATCCCAAAATGTCCTAACCCCAGAAAACTGGTAGACTTGCATCCTATTGCGATTGAACCCTTAACATCTAAAGTCTTGGAATCATTTATCTGTACTGCTCTAAGAAATCATATGGATATCAACAAGTTGTTTGCCGTGGAACCCCGTGGGGGGGTTAGAAAAAAGTTTTCAACTAATAGGAGGGTTTTTGACTTTACAGCACCAATACTTAAGGGAATTGATAATGGAAAAGTTTCGGTCACCACTTATTACGATGTGGCTAAGGCGTTTAATTGTGTTGACCATATGATTTTGATGAAAAAAATGGAAAGCTATAAGATCGATCCCTGTATTATAAAAATAGTGAAAGAATATCTGTCTGATAGGATTCAATGCACCAAACTTGGGGGTCATGTTTCGAATGAAATCTTGATAAATAAAGGGGTACCCCAAGGAAGCTTGGTGGGCCCCTTATTCTTTTTGATTTATGTCAATGATCTCCCCAACTGTATTGCAAATGTAAGAGATAATGTTGAGATTATGCATCCGGTTGATATAAATGTTACAATTTATGCAGATGACACCGCGGTAACGGTAACTGGACCGAATATAAATGATTGTATCGCTGCCTCTCAATTAACAACGAATGCCATAAGTAAATGGATGACCGACAATAGACTAAGGCTGAATGCTGACAAATGTCAGCTGCAGATCCTTGGTTCTAAATGGAAATTAAAGCATATTGCTCATGATAATTTTGGGAAAAATTATATTGATGGCAGAGAGATTAAACTCGCCAGAAATGTCAAATACTTAGGGTATGTGATTGATCCCTTCTTATACTTTGATTGTCACTTTACTAAGATGTGCTTTGCCCTACAATCTAAAGTAAATGTATTAGCAAGACTGAGATCTTGCCTTGACAAGAGAATTACCACTCTTATTGTGAAGAGCCATGTATACTCTCTTGCGGAATATGGGAATATTTTCCATAACATGGCAAACTCTAACTGTATAAGGAAAATTCAAAGTGTTCTACACAGAGCAGTTCATTTGGTATATCGCAATGAAGATAAAAGCCTAGAAGATATGTGTACTGACCTCAATATTGTAACATTCAGAAAAAGGGGAGAAATAACAATCTTGAATCTAATGTTTAACTTTAAGGACAAACCCTAAAAAATTCAGGAGATGCCCCGCGCCACACAGCAAGCAGAGGGAATAAATCTAATTCAAACTTATCCAAGATCTGAAAAATTCTTGAGGTCGCCACATATGAGATGAGCAAGATGGCGACTAGTGCGGACGCCCCGTGCAGCTAAGCGCAAAATCCCACCAGCATATGAACAGATTCTCGCCGATTGCTCCAAATAGGCATTTACGTCCTAGCCTATGGACCAAGGATCGCGTATTTTTATCCAGATGATTCGATTCGGGCAAAATAATCGAATTATCCAAAACTTTTACCTGAATAGGGCGATATTGGGAGATTCAAACGAGTGGCGCTAAACCCAAACAAAGGCCGGTGCACTGGGTATAGCAACAACCCCATACGGATACCAGAGACTGATCGATACATGTGTGTACGGGTTAAACATTTGCTATGTCTAGAGCAGCAAAGAAAGCCAGGAATAAGCGTTGAAGGGACAACCTATTGCTAAATTCCATAAGTGGAGATCATAGTGAAGGCGAACTTGATGCTCTAAAAGAGCAAGTGAGGCTACTAACAGTTGAACAGAAAGCTCTAAAATCAGCCCTGGATAATAAAGAAAAACCAACACCAAAGGTGGGTCAATTGGAAACAAACATAGCCACGAACACTCATTTTTTGAATAACGTTATTGTTGATCTAGACAACGAAGTCTCCAGGAGAGTTCAAATCGAAAATCTAATTGTTGATTTGAAAAAACAAGTAAATTACCTCACCACCGACCAAAAATCACTGAGGAACCAAGTAGAGGAAAGTTTGACGGTTGCTAAAGAAAACTACATCGAAATTGAAGGCTTGGACCAATATGAAAGAGAAAATCCTACAGATAAAGCAGTATCTTTCATCCGACTGCTAATACCTCATTTCACAGATGAAAATATTGAAAAGGCATATAGGGTAGGAAAACAGAGAGGAAAGATACCCCCGAAACTGGTGGTTAAACTGATTAGTGTCGGTGACAAGGAATTCTTACTAAAAGAACAATCTGTATTCCAAGACAAAAGGCACTTTCCATCAGACAAATTCGCTTATTTAAAGTTTGTGAAAATTAATCAGATACTACCTCCAGCCGTGCAGCAAAAGAGAAGTCTCATCCGACAAATGGCGAAGAGAGCCAACAAAGTTACGGAGCATAAGGCCCAAGCAAAATGAGATAAGCTCATAGTAGACGACAAAATCTTCTCTCAGAGCATGCTTGAATATGTTCCGGACATTATCCATCCATCAAGCACAAAGATAATCCCGGTAAAAAACGGGTATGCTTTTCAGAGCGAAAAAGCCTTTTTGTCAAATTTCTATAAGTGTAGTATTGAGTACAATGATGACGACTACTGTCACGTCGAGCAAGCATATCAGGCCAAGAAAGCCGAATTCTTTGATAAAGATAGGATAGCAGCACGGATTAGAGCCACAAGAGACCCATGTGAGTGCAAACGAATTGGTGAAATGATTTTGGACGCAAAACACCCAAAATATCAGAACTGGTTAAAGGAACGCGACCGAATCCTTGAAACTCTAGTGAGAATAAAGTTCATGGATAACCCCAGTCTAAGACGTAAGCTCATAGGAATGGGAAGGTGCCAGCTAATCGAAGCCACTCATGACAAGCACTTCGGAAGTGGTTGTATTCTGGGAAGCAAACGCCTAAATGATGGCTCATGGGATGGGGAGAATATTCTAGGCAACATCCTCGAAATGATAAGAGATGAATGCTTTAAGAAATATCCCTTAGACACTCCGATCCCTCCCTGCAATCTCCATGTCGACCACCACAAATTCCAATACCAAAGACCAACCACCACCCCTCCTACCAACAGATGCATCAATGTTGGTACAGACTCAGGATTAATCAGACCAGACACCCCAATGGAAGAAGAAGGAGAGACAACAATGATCCCCGGACAGATAGCAAGAGATGGAATGAACCAATACGCTCAGAATGGACCCGATTACGCAAACCTCTGGACAGATCGTGACGACGAAGATAATCACATGCCCTCTCCTATCCCCATCGAAACTGTTGACAAGAACTTTGCCAAAGGACTGGAAAACCAACAGATATCCACACCTGCTGATAGGGTTACAAAAACCCCAAGATACAGGATAAAGACCAGAAACACACTGGAAGAATCGTATAGATCGATGAAGGACAATTCTACCAGGAGCTCTAAGCTCGACAAACTCCTTATGGCATAGTACAATCATACTTACTATATTCAACAAGTGCTTCAACAGGTTTCCATACGATTTTCAGAATCAATTCACCCTATTTTTAAATATATGCATCTAATGATCCCCCAAGTAGTCATGCAAGAAGATATGTACTGTAATTACTGGTGGTAGACTCTATCAGCTTGATACATACTTAAGGTATGTCGTCCCAATGGGAAATTGTATTGATATCATTGTTTGTATTGTGTATCACCGCTGTTTTTAATCTCTGTGATAGCGAAACATATTGGAAAACGATCCCCTTGTTCTTTAAAGACTATGGCTAAGAATGTCGAAAAAAATGGGTTGCTCAATAATCAGCTTCAATGTTAGAAGCCTCAACAATCATCTAAATGAGGTACACGTATCAATACTCGACAAGGGTGTAAACATAGTAGCTCTCAATGAAACCTGGTTAAATAATTACGATTGAGATACTTATCTGGCCCATAGGGATTATAATCTTATAAGACATGATCGAGTCATCGAAGGAATCCCTAGAAGGGGAGGGGGCCTTGCAGTATATCCCAACAATTCAGTGGTTGTTGACAAACACCGGTTTGGTTATCTAAATTGCTGTAATAAGGATATCGAATGCCAACTACTGATGTGTAAATACCGAATGTATGGGAAATTCCTTCTCGTGAATACTTATCGTCCACCGATTGGATCTGCTGAAGCTTTCATGGTCCATATAAATAAAATACTGGATATGATAAGAGTAAAAAAGCTAAAAGCCATATTCTTAGGGGACATGAACATTGACATGGCCGGCAGGAGCCCACAAAAGAGGGTACTATCCGATACTATGAACAGAACCGGTTTAAGATTACAAAACAATTCGTTTACTAGGGTAACTGATAAGAGTCAGACTCAGATAGACCTCATATTTAGTAACATAGATATGGCTGCCTGCGAGAGTATGAATATAAATATATCAGACCACTTCCCAGTGAAAGGTGTTATATTCCAAAAAAAACGAGTTGTTCTTAGTGAAAGGGAATATGTATGGACTAAATGTCAAAGCCCAGCAGCGATTACTAGGTTTAAGAACATAGTATCATTGGAATCAAAAAAGATTCAGTGTAAAGACAGGTCGATTGACGACATTTGGTCTGACTTTAACAGATCTATAGAAAGAGCTGATAATAAATGTTTTATAACTGTTTGCAGACAAAAGAAACCTAATGTATCCTATTTGTCTCAAGAAACACATAACTTGATCAAAGCCAGAGACGAAGCATTTCGCCTGGCCAGATCCACAAGGGTACGTGAGGATTACTCAGTTGCCAAATCTCTCAGAAAAAGGGTGAAACAATTGATAGATCATGAACGACGACAATTCTTAGTCGATAAGGTAAATGAAAACAATGGTAACCCAAGGAAATTTTGGGAAAATATGGGTGTGATCTATAGTAATAAGGACTCTAAAGATAAGAACATTTTAGAATGTTTTGAGACAGAAACAGGAATATTATCTGATATGGCTGCGATAGATTATGCAAATAATTATTTTGCAAGAATAGGAATGAGCGAGGTAGACAAATTCAATTTTGAAGGAAAGGCCTTTGGTGAGCTAGATATTACACAAAATGTGCAAGAATCGGAGGTATTGAGATTGGTGAAGGAATTAAAAGATTCCAAGTCCTCAGGTATGGAAAAGTTAAACAACTTCACAATAAAATTGGCTATTACTAGTGCTATAGGCTTCTTCACGAATCTCATAAATTTGATTCTTAAAAATGGTACATTCCCCTGTGCTTGGAAAAGATCTACTTATTCCAAAAAGTGGTAATACTAAACGTATCGAAAACATCAGAGCCATTACTCTCGTTGCTTCGACCAGCAAAATACTCGAGAGAATTGTATATACAAGACTATACGATTACGTGGCCAATTCCACCAATTTGACAACATTTGGCCCCCAACCGTGGAAAGGGGTAAAATGGGCTTAAATCAAGTTAATTATCATTTATTTGATTATTTTTTTTGATAGGATGGTTCTACCAACCTGTGAAACAACATTTTTGGCATTTTTAGCCCAATTTTTTTTTTTTTTTTATTTCAAAATCCCATTTTGGAGGCAAAAATCATTTTTTTTAACAGCCATAATCTGTGGAATTGCTAAATTTCTAACTAATCTTCAAAATTGAACATTTTTTTTTATATGTTGTGATAGAAGGTTACGTGAATATGATCTGTGTGAAAAAAAAATGCAAAAAAAATATTTTTTGGCCAAAAGCCATCAAAAATCAAAAAAAAAAATTGTGGGTACCCCCCCATGTCGTCTTCGTCATGCTGTGTGCCTAAGGGGGAATAAATAAATAAAAAAAAAAAAAATTATATCAAATTTTGATGAATAATGATAGAGTGCATGGGATTATATAGGTATAAAATATCAAATGTATTGATTTGAGTTTTTCTTGAATTTTAGCTGAGAAATAACATGGCGGCAAAAGGTGGTGGGAACCCCTTGGAACCCTAGCTCATGTCGTCTTCGTCACGCCTATTTTACCGTTTTTAGAGCCTTACAAGGCATGAATTTAATAATAAACTTTAAATTTGACATTTATTATTAACTTTGCTTAATAGCAATCTATGTAGACCAAAATTAATGATTTCCGAGTAGTTTTTACATGATTTTTACTGCAAATTGCTTTTGTCGTCTTCGTCACGCTTTTGTCGTCTTCGTCACGCTTTTGTCGTCTTCGTCACGTCACGTCACGTCACGTCACGTCACGTCACGTCACTTCGTCACGTCGTCACGTAATATTAGAACCTTTATCCTTAAAAAATTTGCATCTAAATACTTGAACAGAACAGGAACAATCAATACAAGTATTCAAGTTAACTTCAAAAGGTAAACGAGGGTAATGAATGTTATATATATTCTAAATATAATGAGTTATATAATGTGTATACATGCATAATAATGTGGGCAGAGGGTCAATGACCTGTCACCCTTGCTGCTGCCATTATCATTACCATTACAGAATGGTTATTTTGCTGTAACTTTTCTTCTAGTCAGAATATTTTCACCAAATAAAAGGTGTTAGGATCATTATGTCGAGACCTATCAAGTACAAAATAGTTCAATGCATTATTTGCATATTTGTTTTATCTATTTCTAATTTAAATCTTCATATATGTAGAAATATGTACCATTATTCGACATGCTATTTTTGGCATTTTTTTCATATTTGGGATCTATTTTTCTACCCCCCTGTAGAAAAATTACTAATAATCAGAATGGTTCCAAACTTGACAGTTTAATGTGCATATATATGAGGTTGATAGAAAATAACAAATCAACTGATAAAAGTAAAAATTATTTTTTGGTATTCTGGGGGTGTCTAGGGACCCAAATGTTGTCAAATTGGTGGAAATGGCCACGTAGAAACAAATAATATTCTGTATAAACATCAATACGGTTTTCGTAATAAGAAGTCAACAAACGATGCAATATACATGCTGTTGTCAGAGTTATATAATGCCACAAATAGAGGTCAATTGGCCAGTGTAGTATATTTCGACGTGTGCAAAGCATTTAATTCGGTTAATCATTGCCTACTGTTAGAGAAACTTCATAGCCTAGGATTGAACAGGTCATCAATAGGATTGTTGTCGAGCTTTTTGTATGATAGGAAACAATATATTAGATCAAATTGTGGCCTCAGTAAAGACTGTATAATAGCTGCAGGCGTCCCACAAGGCAGTATTTTAGGCCCTTTAATGTTCGTTTTGTTTATAAATGATATCTCTGACCTTGGTTTAAACGGCAAACTCGTTATATATGCCGACGATGTGGCTCTTATTTCCTATGATGAAAATATCAACAGCTTGAAAGTAAAAACTCAGGAAGATATAAATAAATATCTGAGTTGGTGCAAGACAAATAAACTCCTGGTAAATAACAAGAAGACCAAAGCTCAACTGTTCGGTCGGAAAGGAAGAAACCAGAATAATAATGACATAGTACTGTATTGTAATAGTACACGGATTGAGCGCGTCTTTACTTTTAAATATCTAGGGTGCATCATTGATGAGAAGCTGACTTTAAACCAACATCTTTCCAACACACTGAAAACAGTGTATTGGAAACTTGGGGAATTGCAACGAAGAAGAAGATATATGAGTCTATCCACCAATCTTTCGTCATATGGCTTCTAGACAAGCAAAATTTAGAAGTGCTTATTTCATCTTGATTTTTTCATGCAATATCACCAACGTCTTGGGCGACATTCATGCGAAATTTGGGAACATAATTCTGAAAATCAGTAACTCTATGATATTCTGAATCTGGGTAGCTCAGTTACTATGTAAGCGACCGTGTGCATACATTTTTGATTCCATGAACATCATTCTAGTAATATTTAAATGCTTTTTATACTAGTTTATAGTATAATAATATAAAAATACATACTACTATTCATAATGCACTTTTTCTTTTAAAGAAAAGCAATATTCTCTTAGAGTAAGAGGCATTTGGATCTAAAGGTATTTTGCTTCATTTTTTAAGCATAATGACATGTTTGTTTCTAAATAAGATCTTTAATAATATGCTTTGTATATCATTATTCTGTGTGCTTCATTTAACAAGACAAATAATGTTTGATGCAAATCAAATAAAAAAATGATAATATTCTAAATATTTTAAAGTTAAGGATGAATAAAGTGTGTAGCACGGTCGCTTACATTTCAACCATTACTGGGCCATTTATGTTTCCTATTCTACTGCATGAAACAATGCTGAGCTGGAGGCTGATTGTGCAGTATTTCTATCCATGTCGAATCATCTTTGAATCATAAAATATGTATTTTGGGTATTGAGGTAAAGTTTATTCCAACAGAATCGGACCAAATGAATAATTTTCCAAAAGAATTATATCACAGAATTGACTGAGAAATAGAGAATGATGGTGACCTATTCAGATCAACCATACGTAGAGAACCACTGGACCGATTCTGTTGGAATAAACTTTTCCTGGAAGCCCAAAATCGATATTTTATGATTTAAAGATGAAGCATATATATATTCGATTTTACTACTGACTTAATGTTACAAAAACAAATCCAATTAAATTTGTCCCCACGGTCGCTTACAGCACACGGTCGCTTACATGTACATATCAATATTGAATATGAGGAAAATCTGGGCTCTTTTAGAAATATGAAAATGTTGAATATACTCCTTATTATGGAGGACATATTTTCACTAAAAATTGTCTTTAAGGGACTAAATGCGGGACCAGTATGATCATTCATATATGGCACGGTCGCTTACATTAAAATGTGCCCATGCTCATCTTTTATGCACTGAAAATGATGCTATATCAAAGATATCCAATCGATATCTAAACAATATTTTCCATTGCCAAGATGATGTAAAATTCTTCTATTTAACATAGGGGCAAATGCCAAATTCATGTTACATTATTTTCTACAATTGTTTTAAACAGTTGTAGCACGGTCGCTTACATCCTCCTACCCCACAACAAATTCTTAATCTATAACTATAAAGAGTATTCTTATCACGATCTTTTTTTTAAAAAAGTAATTTTGATATATTTTCAAACGTTATAATGTGTCCAAGTTAATAATATGCAACCATATTATATATTTATATGCTTTCGAAAATGAGTAAGTCAGATTTTTAAAGCAATTTATGCAAATAAAACACACATTATTTACCCTAGAAGAACCATTTTTGGATATAGACATATAAATGTGGTATACCATCGACAGCTCTTGATAAGGGGAATACATTTATGCTAATATTGCATTTGAATACACAAGACTAACATCACTATGGAACAAAAACCATATGACGAAGGTTTGGTGGATAGACTCATATGTCTCCTCAAATATGTATATTAATATTCAAAACGTACATATTACCACTCTGTGAATATGCTTGCTCCTTCTTCGGACCATCTAATATCGGTCTTGTCAACAAATTAAACAGGTCTTGTAGGTATGCGATAAGAATTGCTCACGGACAACAGACAAATGTTGATAATAAATTGAAAGAATACAATATTTTACCTTTAGAATATAGGAGGAAAGCTACCATGCTGACACTTGTACATAAACACTGTACCGATGCACAGATGGTAATCCGTGAGCTTGGACTACGTAATGATATCGCCCCCAATCTGATTCTATCTCGACCCAATACGGAACGATTTAGAAGATCGATTGTTTATATTGGTAAAAGATATTGGAATGAATTGGACCGAGAGTATAAAGTAATTGCAGACCATCAGCTGTTTAAATATGCAATCATGAGCAAATACAGAGACCTGTTAGACGTAAACAATTGAGAATTTGAATTGTTTTTAGCCTCGCCCGGTTTTATCTTTTGCGGTGAGATAGCTATTCGCTTTGAAATACCAACCTCTGTGTTTATTTCCAGTGACATATTGTTCTGGGTATGATAGTATGTGAAGATCAGCATTTATTGTGAAATTGTATCAAACTGGACTATTTAGAGTGCCTTCATCGTCTTGTATAGAATTTGTATTCCACATGTAGACCCGATTATATGTAAAGGGAATATTTGAACAGACCCTGAATGTACTAGAGTAACAGACACAAGAATATCAACGATTGTGAATCTTTATTGTACCTTAGTAAAGAAGAGGCAACGCTTGAAATATAGCTGCGTGGTCAGTTAATGCGTATTTTGACAGTATAACTATTATCATTTGTAAATGTGTAGGCCAATAAAAATATTTAAAAAAAAAAAATATGCAAAGGCCAAGAGGGTGGAACAGGCTCGCACCGCAAATAAAACTACTCTCATGGTCTAAATTGAAAAGGCACCTAAAGTTAGAGGTAAATCTGGGTTGAGGTAGTATGATGTGATTGTTACCTTATGACAAGAATATGATAAGGGTCTAGTAATTACTAGAATCATAGTGAATAGTACGAGAACTTGACGGCTGTTGTATGGCCAAAAATCGGTGTTGCAAGTTGAAAATGTATTGTTTTTATCCCATGGCGAACAATTTATATGCATTGTTTTAATTATTGTTACTGAGGCCAAAAATACAAAAAAATGATAGTGCTACTATGTATTATGTATAGACTGAGAGATGAGGATACAGATGTAAGCAGATTAATGCGCAGATTAAGTACTGACGTGTGAAGAAGTTAAATTATGTATATAGTAAAACTGTTAAATGTAAATTTTCTTTGTGTAATGACTACTTAAATATCACTTTTAAATTGGAGATGAGACCTATCACTGTTGTGAATTTCTGCCAATAAAATTGTTTAAAAAAAATAAAATCGAGCAGTTACATCCAGATAATTACATTACAGCTAGGTAGATCATAGCTCCACAGATCACCGAGATGGCGGTCTTCCTTTGGGCCCTGAGCCCGAGAAGAAAAGAATTATTTTCATACAAACAACCACCATATTGTTAACAAATTTCAAATGCTTATGTATTGCGTGACACTAATTTTGTGACATAAATACTATACTATTATTCAAAATGTTCTGACTGTTGCTTCTCAAAATTCAACTTAGCATTTTAGGGAATTATTTAGTATGCTTAGCACTTTGCTATATATTTCAATACTATGTTACCATCTGTATAGTATATATATATGAGTAATTCTCCCAATCGAGCATCATTTGGTTTCCCAGCCTAGGGTGTCTACAACCCTTATTTGGGATAATCACACATGAATATAACCATTTTATTTCAATTCCTTGGCCAATATAAGGCTGTAGGAACGCTATTTTCAACGTTCTTATGTCACAATCTTCGCATGCTATGGCGATTATAGGTGCTTTTTCAGGCAAGAAAATAAGTAATAATTATGGAATTTGAATATGATACACAGGCGCACTTAGAAAACATTAATCTGTTAAAGAAAAATGATTCCTATACATGCACGCATGTTCATCATTATGAAAAACACAATATTTAAGTAATCTCTAATTCTAATCTAAACTGATCTAGACATGGAAAACATCATTTTGGAATATTTGTGTCGTGTTACGACATATATTAGCTTCAAAATAATGAAATACCCCAAGAGGAACCATTAATATTAAATTGCATTTAGAATTTGTGGACGGAAGATGCATATGTTTGTATATTTTGATAAAAAGAAAAATTATTAGTCCACGATATTCCTGAGGCCTTTTATTACCTCACATAAGATTCCCTGATCTGGTGTGGGAATATTTTATGTCGCATTACAACATGTAAAATACCTCCAATAAATTTTTTGAAAAATGTTTTCATGTAATTTTCTCCTTTCTTAATAATTATTTAGGTGTGCCTGGATTTGATAAAATATATTAATATGACTAAATGCACATGTTGTTAAATTGCAGTGAGCATTTGTTGCAATGTCGCTGTTACGCCATAGCGTTGCCGTTACGCCATAATTATTAAAAATAAAGACATCCCTCTATTTTGGTGCAGTAATTGTATAGAAATAAAATGGATATTTGGATAAAAATGTAGTCAAACTTCTGGTCACATCCAAGCACTATTTTGCCGGACAACATCGATTCTCTATAGCTCTGAATTATCATTTAATTATACTAGCTGAATAACTTGGTAATTCCCCTCAATCTTACATTAAATCATTGATGAATTGAGTTAAATATTGCCGAAATAAGGCAAAATAATGGGCAAAAATGAAGGTATCTGAAGCATAGTGTACAAATAGAAATATTTGCCACAGCCTTCCCCAACCTTGTCTGCTTTAAGCTGATATTCCCTGCTATATATATGCCGAAGATTATAGAGATTCAACAACAAACAGCAAATTATTTTCCATTTTTTTTACCTCTTCTTGGATAAAGTTATCGTCCTGGTTTATCTGTTCTCTTCTGATTTTGGTGTAATCTGTGTCCTTAGTGGTCGTGATAACTTCTTGCATGGCTTTCATGTCTTTCTCCTGGACGTCAAGCCTTTTTTTTACGTAAGTTATGTCAGAGTCTTTTTCACCATTGTCGTCGATTATTTCCTGTCTCCGTTTTTTTAAACTTTTTCAGTGGTGTCATCTTTTATTTCCTTTTTCGCTGCTTCCATCTCTTGCCTCACTGTTGCGAATTTCTCTTTATTTTCTTTAATTGCCTCTTTATTGGTTAGTATTATAGAAAACCAAACGCTTCTCAATATCACAAATATCAAATTACAACTTTGCCCTCTTCTGTCCTTTACTATTGTAAATCAAAATCAAAAACTCTAGTCTATTCTGTACTTCTGCATTCTGTTCTAGTCTGGAAGGGCATACTCTGGAAGACCTAGCTGACATTAAGTCAGAATGTGTAAGATGTAAGATTAAGTCAGAATTACTTTGGTTTTAGATTTTAACAAATATTGTTTTGGTGCTCGCTTTCTGACTGGTAGGCCTAATCAACTTTGATGTTTTATTTAAATAGAAAGTTAAAATGGTTCATTGTCATGATGAGTTCATGACTAAGTAGTAAAATTAGTTTCTTATTCAATTTGGAACTTCGTCTTATTTAATTTGATACTGCACATTTAGCATCATCTACCACGGGACTTTGCAGTAACGTTTAATAGCAAGAGAATTGTCCGATATCATCCGATAGTTTTTCCCTGTAACTGAAACTGCCACAGGCCGGAATCGAAATACAATTAAGCAATGTGAAGTATGAGCTCCTGAATTCTCTAGATTCTAAATGTATGAAAAACTACCGTCGATAAATATAAGTTATCCGAATCAATAAGATGTATTCCGTCTATATTTGTCACCGTAGATCACTAGCATATTGAACCAATGTTAGGCTATCTGTTTTGCTTCAAGACAAAACTTCTGTTATCGATGTTATCGATTTCGCCATGGAAAGAAGAAAGCCTATCATTCTGCATCAATAAAAAGGGATCTATCTCATGAGTAAGGTCAACAATAGAATTTAATATCGGCAGTCAGTCAATCGCATATCAGTATGATAAGAAAGCACTTCTAGGTAGTAAACCATGCACTCAACATATTTAGAATGTATGAGGTACCTCGTCACATTGGGTTCATGTCACTATAGTCTTTGTGCTCGTCGCAAACTATTCTTAGTACTTTGCTCACAGAACACGGATGCCACTTACTCTTTCGACTTATTTGTTTAATCTTGGAATATTAACCGACCCTTCGCCTTAGTCAAGTATATATATTTTTAGATATGCTATCCTATATAGATGTCATATGACTAAAAATAGATACTCATAGATAACACTCCCCAGGAAGATGTCTCATTTTGCCAGAACGTTTCACATTTCTCATACGATATATATTTCGAGACGACAAATACCAGTAAAATTTGTCAAATCTAATGTTCCAAGGATCATTTTGTGGAGAATGGGGTGGTGAGGATGGAGAAAACATGTACATTCATTTATATATATACGCATTGCTCTGAGAAAAACGTATCTAGAGTGAGTTACGAGTTACGGAGACTGTTAACTTAATATATTTCACAAAAGGATTGGAGAAAAATCTCTCAAAGATTCCCAATATCATATTATGTTATATTATGTAATCCTTCACTGAATTTGGACTATATGATAGTATTCATATAGTCCAAATTCAGTGAAGGATTACATTTTTAGATTTACATTGTTACGTGTGAGGTTCTTACCCCAATGTAGACACCACGACAAAATAAACTTCAACTTCAAAGCAATGCTGTGAGAAGAATATCCACCCAATCTTGTTGTGATTTAAGCAGGTACAAGATGTCTCAGATACTCTATTTATCAACGCTGAAAGGGTTTTGAATTTGGAGGTTGACGTCACATTCTTTCACTTCTGAAAAACCAGCCCCTGTCCCATTTTGGGAGAGTCGACCATACACATAGACATAACCCATGTAAAGTGTTATTTCGTGAATATTATGATGTTCATGCACATGCAGTAGTAATGTGTGTGCGCTTCTAACAGTGCCAGTTCATCTATTTGTAATGCCTGCCAACACGTTGGTGATAATAGAGTTCGATCGAACAGCTATCTAATGTTTATCATGTATGGCTGGTTCACATTTTGTCGCTCTCTTCACGTATTACGGTACAACTTCAGTGGCGAATTTGCACCCGACCCCCTGGGGCCCTAAAACATGTCCTTCTATTTATTCATCGATACCACCCTCAAGCAATTCCTGGATTGATCACTGTCAGCAGTAGTTACAATGATAGCAAGATGATACAGGTATGCCACCATGAAAATAAAACCTATAAAGGCTATCGTCGCATGATGTCCCGGCACGATGTCAAGTCCCTATATTCTATAGTTTTGAACAGGGTAAGTTTAAAGGGAGGGAAAGGGCTGTTGTTTTGGTAATTAACTGCGCCCACCACCTGCCCCCCTGAGAGGGCTCGCCACCTATGTGGTTAGTAAAGAATTTGGAGGGGCAGTCTTATATGCCCTTGTTAATGATAAGACAGGATGAGTTGTCCTGCAAATGAGTCTCTCCCCTGAGCACAACTTGCCACAAGTAATAAACCAGCTGTTATTTTCATTACAGGCCCTTATCCACTTACACGTCAGTCAGTGCCACGCGGTCACCGCCAAACGGTCCCATGTGCTTTTTGACCGACGTGCAAATGGATACCGCAGGGACTGTCAGACGGTCGCAGGGTCCCGTTTGACCGTCCCTTGCTCCCGTTCGACGGTTGCACCTCCGGTCAAACAATTGAACAGGCAATTCTTTGACCAGAGGGGGGCCAAGGCAAAACTTTTTTTCTTTTGTTTTTGGGTATTTATAGTCATAGGGAAATTAGTTATTATCTCGGTGCTGAAGGTGCTTATGACCATTTTGATGAATAGTTTGGAGATCAATTGTACATTTATTTTTATCATTTCATGATTGCCACAATCATGGCCACTTGTAAAAACTCAAAAATATTGCTTTCCACTAGTTTGCTCATAGGTCCCTCGAAATGCTTCCAATCTGAATATAGAAATTATCTCAGAACCCCCTGACTGTCAGGAAGACAGCCTACAAACTGTCGTGGCTAGCCCTACACATATATGCGAATGCTTGTAGAAGTATGTGCGATTCCATTTGAAATCGCATAAACACAGATTTTTCACATGCGATTTGGATTATTTAACCTGCGATCTGGCCCATCTGAAATCACACATGAATTCGCATGTGTGTGGGGCAATTTTTGCCTCTGCGATTAGTCGTAGGATTCTGCGATTGGTTGCAGCTGTCCCTACATAGAGGCGATTTAGTTAAACAATTCTATGCGATTTCATGTGAAGTCACACGAATTGCTCCAATTCGCCCCAGAGTAGACGGGCAATATGTATTCGGGGCTATATATAGCATCTGCATAAACATTCGTCTATTCTACATGGTCTTTGAGAGTATATTTAGAAACCAGAAAGACATGATATTTACTTCAGAACATTCCCCATAAACATAATTGAAAGTGGTGATAAGGCCATGGTCCGATTCATTTAAGATAAGAGATTTCATCTTCGATGATCCAATTCGTTGCGGCAGAAATCGATTACCCGTTTGGTCATCCATGCAAAGTTCAATGTTTCAAGTGATTGTGAATTGATACACTTTATCATATATATTTGACGAATCCTAAGGGGATAAGCCATACTTGCTGGGGCTCAGGTAACGGTGCTACCTACCAATTCCATTGCCCAAGTGACATCGATTGAGGTGAGACGCGACAAAATATACTGTGCCGAATCAAGAAGAAACATATATGGATCGTTTAGGACATAAATTGGTGGCATTGGCCGTCATATTTATCACCATCTTCGTCATGACAGCTCTGCCCATCAAAGTGGCGGAGATCTTCTACAGGCAAGGTAAGAAGGGTTTTGCCATCCTCAGTGCCATCATGTGCTTTGGCGGAGGAGTCTTCTTTGGGACATACCTCTTGCACATGACGCCCGAAGTTGTTCACCTAATTGAAGATACCATTACAATTCCCAAAAAAATCAATTACCCAGTGCCTTACATCCTCATTGGTGCTGGTTTCTTCATGATGATGTTCATGGAGAAAGGCGTGGTCGAATTCCAGAAGTACAAAGAAAGGAAACGAACAGAACAAAAGGAGGAGCACAAACCCACTACAGATCCTTCGATAGTCGTCGTCTCCATGAAGACATTCAACGATGTAGATAACGCAGCTTATGTAAAAAGCACAGAGGCTTTTCCTCCGCCCATGGCAAATGGTGTCTCCAATCCAGTTGAACACTCCCACGAGCACAACCACGTTCATCCCGATCAAGAAGAACTTAGGAAAATGGACCACTTTGAACAACACGATTACGGGCAGGAAGTCGGACATTCCCACGCTCAAGGCAGTGCAGCCAAATCTATTGTCCTTCTACTGGCTCTTTCAGTAGATTGCGTTTTTGAAGGTCTCAGTCTTGGTCTGCAGAAAACATCTGCTAATGTATGGAAAATGGTAATTGCTATTTTATCGCATGAAATTGTGGTAGCTTTCAGTTTGGGACTGCAATTGTTTAGACATAATAGCCCAAAGAAAACATTTCTCATGGCTTTTATATATGGAATCACCTGTCCAGTTGGCATAGCAATTGGTACTGCCATAATGGAAGGAGGAGACGGGGACGCCAACATAGATCTTGTGCATGGAATCCTACTTGCTTTAACAGCTGGTGTCTTTATTTACGTCACATTCTTTGAAATTCTTATGCATGAAATATCACACGATGCTAAGATGGTCAACTTAGTAGCTGTACTTGTAGGTTTCGGTGTCATGGCAGCCCTAATGGTGGTTCATAACTCTTCCCACGTACATGAAAAGGAGATAAACAATGATACATGCACCACTCCGAATCAAGACCATGGCCATGCACACTACCAGTACCAAGTGGCAGACTGGGTAGATTCGTTCTTTGTTGAATATTAACCCGAATAACGCGTATTGTGCATGTGTACCTAGCTGACAACGCCGGATTGCCTAGAAGTTGAAGCGTTTTTATTTGATTACGAATGAGAGTCAAGCCTTTCATTCTGCTTACTACCTGAAGACAGGGACAATCAGGTTTTACTTGAGTAGATCGATGCTTAATTTGACAAAGGCAGTGGTAAACGTACCCATATAGGCAAATGTATGTATTTAGTTGCTTTACTGGCTGGTGTCTTGATTTACGTCACTCTAAAATTCTTATGCATGAAATATTACATGATGCTAAGATGGTCATGATGGTATTTTGTTCTTGAAAAAAATACAGAGAAAATTCCTATGGCACAATTGAAAGATGACCATTTGGAGGAATATATTCCATTTTAAGGTTCTAAATTCGAATTCAATGATACAAAATCATCATCACTTGAAACTTAGACAGAATTCTGGCACCTAGTACCTTTCTTAAGTCTTATAAACAAAGAAAACATGTTAATTTTCAAGGATTTGGAAAAAAAATGGGTAATAAAGCAAAATCCCTAACTCAAGGTGCAACACTATAACATGCGGTCAGTCCTTTGAACTAAACAGCTGCAGGTATTCAAAATGGAAGAATACTGCTACTATAAAGTGGTTCGTGTTATTCAAAATATATTATTTTAATGGAGGAGTACATTTCAGACATCTGTTTATCTTTTAAAGTGTTATCCTGATGCTTTTAAGCGGCAGTGACTTGATTATAGTGCATTGAATTACAACGATGCCGCAGCTAAATATTACGTTTTAATTGTTATTATACTAATCTTTTTAAAGGCGTTATTCACCCTGCATTCTACATTATTGTCTCAAGAGAAGATTTCTTAAATTTAGAAAAATCACTTTTATGTTTTCAAGTCACAATGAAATGGATAATGTTCAGCGGCGTCAAAGTATTGAAGGGTTTATTGTGGATACAGGCTAAGTATCACAACACACTTACATGCTAGCCTATTTATAACAACTGTTTTTGATAATGTATTGAGGAAGGCATCTCAGGCCAACGGCCTAGAAGAATTCTTGTTATTGTATTGAATTTGTGTCAGGTCAAAGGCCTACATGAATCTGGATTGTTGCATTTAATCCTAGCTTCTGTACCTAAATGTATGTATAATTGCCTGAATAAAGTATTTCTAAGAATCAAATTAGTGGGACATTCTTGAGCGATCGAGTCGTCACTTACCATCAGAGTTTCATTGTTTCTTGACATTTCATCACTTGGACACGTAACCATAGACAATTCTACACGTATGTACGCATATTATAAATTTATTTGCATAATCATAATGTGAAACGAAAAGCTCTCCTTGAATAGCTGTGGTATAAAATTTTCTTTTCCATCTGTCTTTCCATCTGTTTGTGGGGTCATTGAGAAGCGTTTCCTTCATTAAACCAGGCCACGACAAGTAATTCTTCTTTTTCGCTCTGTGAGCGGAGATGTCTTTCATTGCCTAATACCATTGCGCGAATGAAACACCAGTGTAGTTTCCTAATTGGAGCAGCTACATTTCGCCTTAAATCTAATTTTGGCGCTACATATAGTTCTAAATGATCGAACATACCAAAAACCACGATTTTATTTCCAACTATACCGAAGCCACCTCATATGTAACGAATCTAACCCGGAAATGACATGTTCTAATAGTCTTAGTTAAACTTACGGACATAGAGCATGTGGGTGCCAAATAAAATCTGATCCACACGAAACCAACAGCTATATAGTGTACTGCCTGTTTCCTGTGATGAGCATTGACATATCGGAAGTATATCGTCTGGGTAGGGAAGAGATACCAGATCAGTGTGAAATGACATGTTTTGCTAGAGCTGGTTTGCGCTTGAATAGTCCTCATCCTGGCATTTCAAGTAAAGGCAAGATGTATAAGATGAGATGCAGTTTTTATCACATCTAACTATCAGGTTAGGAATTGTTTTTAATGCAGACTTATGATCTATGTGTGACTAGTCTTTACATTACTAAGTTTCAGAAATTATTCTTTCTGCCCAAGGAGATATAAGGGATTTTTTTAGCTGACTTGCAACAAAAGAAACATTCATGCACCAGGGTCTATGATGACTTGACCTAATTTTATCCTTATTATCCAGATTAAATAGGTGATTAAATAGGTCACATTGTAAAAAACTTAAATAAAATATACAACTAGAATAAACTTAGATAAATTCGTACAAAATATGAAAAAATCAGGCTGATACCATTACTTTTAGAAATAACCTTTATCCTTATGTAGATAAGAACAGTGCATTGTAGCAAGAGTTTGGTATCCACTAAATGTAGTTTTCTCATTATTACCTAACTACAAAATAGCAAAGCATCTTGTAAGGGTCTCATGTCATTTTCTTCTTATTGGGATATGCAAGGATAAGAAAAATAACCTGTAAAACTTATTTTTGTACATACTTCTCTATTTGACCTAATTTTCCTAACTAAATAGGTCATTAAATAGGTCAAACTGTAAAAATGTCATAATCATAATACTAAAACATTATGAAATGTACACAAAATAGCATGGGGTTTAATAAAGGTGGTTCATTTAGGTATTAAAAGGGTATATTTTATTTATTTAGGAATTAAAAAATATTTTTTAACTTTTTTTTTTCAAATGGTCATAACTTTTTTTGCCCAAAGGTTACATCGTTGCATCCGGCAGATTTGAAATCAGGAGATTCGGGAGATATAGAATCACTCAAAAAACGTCGTATGGACGCCAAAGCAAGGTTCACCCCAAAAATGGGCTTTGGCCACTGGACTACTGAACGGACAAGTGCAAATGGAAAAGCTGAGTCCTATTAGCCTACTTTTAGGGCCTAAACTTAGCTCGATTAGGTGCGATAAATCCAACGTCCCTCCCCTTGTCATTCCACATATATAGGTGTCATTTACACTAGCTGTCACCGTTTATCACCGGGTAGACATCTTTTTTCCCCTCGCTTTCCCTTCGCGTATAGAACTTACAAAATAAAGATCCAAACAGGTAGATTTATTTAACATATACCATCAGGGCTCCTGAGGGGGGTGTCTAATTTTTCTTATCGCTACCAAGAAACAACAATTGTCACTTGTCACTAAGACTATTCTTTTGTCGTTTGTCACTTAATTTCCGTAAAAATGGTCCGTTTTTTGTGGGTAAGGACTAATAAGGTCTTTGTCGATTTGTCAGGCTAAGAAAGTGTTTTTGTCGTTTGTCTCTTGATGCCCATGTCGATTGTCGATGATAAGAATAGGCTGTGTCGATTTGTCGAATTTACCCCTCAAGAGCCCTACCATCCTCCCCGTTTCTCCACCCGGCCCCATCTCCCCAGTCATCTCCAGCGTACAGGAAAACGGTGGGGAAACTGTGCAAGGCATGTTGCTACTGCTAGGGTAGGGAGCGTTTCTATGCAGATGACGTTACGTCGCCAAATAGGCGGGCACATTTAAGTTGCGTCGCCGAAATACCAACGTTGCGGCCAAATAATACAACGCAGAAGGAGCAGGCGGATTACAGTAATTTAAACAGATTCACTTCTACCTTCCTTGCAAAAGTAATTCGGGAAAAAAAATGGTCATGGTAACCTCACTTGAAGCCTAAGTAAGCTGCGTGGAAAGTTTGGGAATTTTACATGTCTTATGTACGGAGCCTTTCCGAAGTCGATGTCGTAACTATGTTATTAATTATGTGGATTATGTGCACCAGGGAGGTGTAACTAAAAAAGACCTCCCTGCACAGACATACACTATCCGACCTTTAGAAATGTCTCATATAGATAAAATTCTGTTTACCGACCTCCTTGATTCAACAGAAGTTGTAATGATTTCCACCCCCAGTAAAAAGAACCAACATTAATAAAGGATTGATGACAGACATTGAAGGGCTGCTGGTGCGCAGTTTGGTGTATTTATAAACTCAAGACGAGTGTAATAATATGGAATTTGTAGATCGCCCGAGTGTAATTTTGTATTAATTATATTTGTCCCAATATTTATGGAGAAAACAAAGAAGACAATTCAACCCTCCGTGTACTCATTGCATGGGTTTATATACTGACTTCTTCATCATGGAGTAATTCACCGCGACGCGATTGTCTCTTGTACTGACACCAGACGGCGTGGGCGGTCGGAAAAGGATGCCAGGGTCGACATAACAATGCCGTAGGGTATGCATACCGAGTATGTATACCATCGGTAAACATTATAAATGAATGCCATCTTATTCAAAGTAGCTTAATCATTGAGAAAAACATTCACATTAAGTATAGGTAGACAAAATGATTCCCAAGATGGAATTTTCATAAATCAAGCCCCTTGAATCCCGCTCCCATTGAGATTGGCCTGGCCGTGGTGCGATGTGTCGACGGAAATGGCAAAAGTACAGAAGAAAACCGTTGATACGCCTTATGCCTGCCTCACACTGTATGCATCCGACTGGTCGTACGACTTACAACTTACAACTGAAGACTTATTACATCTCACACTAGCCGACTCAAATCGGGAGCCCCCCGCTAAAAAAGGCAAATAAAGTGGTTTTTTTAAGGACGTCACCGTTACAACATGCGTTGTAATGGATAGCCCAACGCATTTTTTTCTGTTTTTTTGAGTTGTAAGTCTCACGACTCGCTGTGACCGAGTTGTAAGCCTCACAACTGGCACTCACACTGTACGATCCAATTCAACATTTGAATCTTGAGTTTTGTCGTGAACAACAGCTCAAAAATGGGCCTTACAACTGGAAAACTAGTTGTAAGGAGTTGTAAGGCTTACAACTCGTCGGATGCGTATAGTGTGAGGGGGGCATTATACTAGGTGGCGCCCTCGGCATTTTAGGACGACCAAATTATATGCGGCTTTTCCTTCTCGGCATTCTTCTTGCCTAGCATCAACCAGCGATGCAAAACCATATAGGCCTACACTAAAGCGACACAATGTATAGGTAGATTTCTACATGTGTGTATGTATTGATCACTAACTTATCAGCCTACTTCGACCATTAGCCACTGATCAATTATTGCTGCTCTGATATTTAATAAACCTTTCTAGCGGGTAATATGTAATGCCATAGGCTACAGCATTGGCGCCCATACCACAAATAATATTATGGTTTGCTTACGTAAGTTTAATATTACATGAGATATGGGTAATGTGGTCTCTTCCTCAGTAGCCTACTCCTCAAAATGCCTTGACAAAAGAAAGGTATCGATTTTGGGCGCATGATGCAGAAGAAATATTGAATAATTTATAACACTTCAGTACGTTTCCTACTAAATAAATTCTTACTGTTTCGCCTAGAACACCTTGATCAAGAATATTTTACATAAACAGTTACCATCCAAGACAATACCGGGAATTGTGGAAATACCCCTTGATTAGGCGAACGTCATTTGACTGGATTTCTCGCACAGTACAAACCGCGCGGGAAGAAAAACATCGCCCCCCCCCCCCCCACAGCCTCCGCCCCCACTTTTTTTTCACCGCGTGGCAAGCTGCTTCTATGGACGCGCGCGAAAAAAGAAATCCACTTTCCGGTATGGAATATATGGTAATGGTTGCACACATGTGTATAGGTTATACTGATCATGTAAGGTAATTTACGAAAGACGCGAAGTAGACTGGGATCGTGGATATTTCTAGCTTCATTTACGCCATTTCGTATACTACTAGTATAGCTTTATATAGGTGGTTTAAATGGGAGCCTGTGGCAAGGGCACCATTCGGGACGCATGAGTAGCTCCATGTTGTGATATGCTTTCAACGATTTCAGCGAAACCAGACCCTGCACGTATACGAACATGGCAGCAGGTGACGGTGCTACGACATGAGGTTGTTTGTAAGGCTGCATGATAGACTACACGAATATTAGTTACTTCAGACTGGAGTCTCCCGCTTAGTGTAACCTCGTTACACGAGATGGAGGTAGCACAGTGGCATCCGAATAGTAATAATCAAAGTTGGCTCATGCTGACTAAAGTTCCTCTGATCATCTCTGAATTGTTGTATTCTAAATTCTTATTCCCTCAAAATATTCCATATATTTTTGATAATCTAAACACATTAGAAATATTTCAAGTAGAGATTTTTATATGATTTCACAATTCTCAAATGCACGTATTGATTTTCAGACCTAAGAATAACGCTATTTTTTTTTAGTAAATTAAGAGACAATGCATATTCATCAAATAACGTTTATTACATAAAAATACATTATAGATAAATAGCTTGTGAACAAGGCAGAATAAGGCATACTCGGTGTATTGGAAAGGATAAGAGGCAACCTTAGCAGATCTTGTTATGATGAATATATAACTACTTTAAAACAAATCTAGTGAATATAGCATTCTTACACGTACACTTATCACAGCTAAAAAAAATACCATCACAAAAATGATGTGTCACAGAAAAATGAGTCACAAGTCGAAAAAAAAAAAACGGATTTTCAAATGCCATCATGTTTGAAAAATGAGATCAATTTGACTCCAACAAATGCATGTTAATACTTAGTAAATGTAAAAAGTATTTCTATATTGCATGTTAGATCTTAGGAACGCAAGGATAAATTTGATACACTGTCTTGATATTTGGTACATGTATTCATACTACTTATAGCGCTAGATAACCCCAAAATGAGAATGTTCCTACAAAGAGATGATGTGAATAAAACATTTTGAAAATATCAATTTTGCGACTTATGATTCATTTTTCTGTAACACATCACGAATAGCTTAAATAAATGAATGACCCCTTTTCAGAACAACTTGAGGAAGAAAACAGTGCTATATATCTAAAAACCCTTAGCCCTTTAACTGTGTGTATGAAATAATGATAAATTATAACAAGTCACTTGCAATTAGTCTATAAGTTAGTTGCCATTTGTAAATGCTTAGGGACTAAACTCTCGTGAATGTATTCCTAGGAAATAAATGCACAGAAGCTGATTAAGTTAATTTTTAAATAATAGAGTCAGGTGCAAATCATCGGAGGAATGAGGAAATTTATCTTTTCAATAAATAAGAACACCCATAATGACTTTAAATACTATTGTCCTTATATCTAGCCCAGACAAGTTTGTGGATTGCACTCTATCAAAATAAACTATAATGTAGATTTCTGTTGAATGTACATTAAGATATACTCGTCCTTACTACGATCACACGTAGCGATGAGTTTTATCTATAATATTTTAAAGTAATAACTGCCTTGACAAATGCATATATTATGATATATCACAGACTTCTTTCATAGAATATTTTTGCAACGAAACAAAAATATTGGCATTTATTATATCTAAAAACGGTAATGTGTATTAAGCACTTGTAGCAATAGCACTATAAGCAAATAACAGTATAATGCTCTGCAACCAGATCATAGTTTCAATAGGTTTCTATTTTTTTATTACAAGTTTAAATTTGTTGTTTGATCTTGTAACGTCGTTTGGATGATTTACTACAAACCATCCGCTTTTATTATGAATACATTTTTATACATAGTGAGCAATCATTAACAGGAAATATATGATCCAGATCTTAGTTCCCATTTAAAAGGCACATATCATTCCATTGTTTCTTGCCAATAAAGAAATTAAATAATGAATATCGCACGGACTTGTAATTACAAGTCCGTGATATCAGTAACTATAGCTACCAATATTCCGAACCAAGGGTGTCTACACAAACAAATACCGTCCGCGGACAAAAGAACGCTAACAAAATGAAAGCAACCCAGTAAATGCGATTTCTTACATCAGTTATCTTTTCATGCCACCAATTCGGCGTTATATTACCCTCCGACTCCTCACATGATCTTTTTCTGGAAACGGGACCTGCAGCTCCCATTACATAATGGAGAAATTACATAAAGAAAAATGCTCAACGATCAACATGAGAAAAACAATCTTTAAATCTTAGGAACTTTGGGACGGCAACTTCGCTGATGCACAAGAAGTCTATCTGGGAGGAAGGTACGCCCACAATTCTTACATGGCGCTAAATTGGCCTGGGCTGCTTGCCATGCTGCTTCATTCATCTCGTCAATGTTATACTGTCCGCCTTTGGCTGCAAGTAAAATGGTTAAACATTGGTGTTATATACTCACATTTTAACAATGATAATCTAATATTATGTCCCACTGCCCGTCATCACTGCTAAATTTAATTTAAACAATTAGCAAAATTCAAAATGTAAAGCAGTCTATACGAAAAATGTCGCCGTATAATAGTACAAATTCCGAAAAAGATGACATTAGAAACTGGTTACACCAAAACCATCAAAACTCGATATTACAAAGTGCACCTATACAAACGTCCATTAAAAGTTGATATTAGCAAGTGCAGCCAAACAAAGCCCACCGAGTAGGATAACTGTATAACACCAACAGGCACGCCAAGCCATGTGTTAATATCAATTAACTGAGGTGAGTTTCAGCCCCAAAATCTACTCTTTGGCGCAGTATACCTGATGGGATAGGCGGTAAGACTTTACCTCCAGCAAGGATCCTGACTTCAGGCTTTTTAGGGAGAGGTCTCCGTAAGTTTTTGGGAAGCTGTTCGTTCTCAGCTTGCCACTTTTTCAAGCACTGCGGCTCGTGAATTGAAATAGACATTGTCCCGAACTCTCGCCCGCAAATATAGCAAATTACTGTTGGTGGACGACGCAAGGCACCTGATCCTGAACCTTCCGACCTCTTTAATACAAAGATAAGAAACAATCGATAAATATGGGAGAGCAGGGGGATATCCTAAAACAAACACATCCTAGATTTGTTCTACCTTGTTTTCTGAATGAAAGAAAGGAAAGAATGAAATTGTTTGAATGAAAGCCGAGCCTTTTTGAAATCAATGAGAGCAATTGAAATCAGTCGCCTACTGAGATTGCTCATTCGTTTTGAAAAAAAAACCAGTGTCTTTTTTCTGTTTCTCGTTAAGGCATTTTTTTAAATAATGTAACAAGAGCTGCAGCATTAATAATATACTTTTGGAACAAATAGAAAATATGTTAATATCATTCTCATAATCCTTTTATGGTTAGAATACGTTTCAAATATAAAAAAGATGTCCAATCTCAGACCTGAGGACAACCACTGGCCCATCAGCTAGAAGGAAACACAATTCTATGGAACAAAAGTGCAAAAAAGTATCACAGAATGTAACAACGCTTTTGGATGCTGAGTTAAGACTTTAAGGCGATAAATTATAATTTAATAAATCCAGTCTTTCTGTTGATTATTCCTTAAATTTGGAGCGAAAACGAGAGCAACATTATCACATTATGATCATGAATCTCTGCGTGGGAGTAACTATCAGGTTTCTATATTTTAGATAGAAATAATTTCTTCACGATACAAACAGCATACAATTCAACTTGGTTGATGAAGAAAATAAAGGTAGATTTTCTTCACTGTGTGACATATGAATAACAGGCACAGCTGCACAGTAAAACAAGCAAAACATCCATCCAAATGAACAGCCATCACCACTATCGCCACGATACTAATGGCGAAAATCCATCAAAACGCAATGTGGATGTAGTATATAATATATAACAATCTTTTTTCAAACATGGTATTCTTTAATTATTGAAATGAGTAATCCGCGAGGTAAACATGAATTACCAGGCAAGGATAAATAATGCATATAATATATGAGTATGCTTAGCTTGTATCTATAATCCCAATAAAGATTTATTAGATTGCATCTGCTGTTGTATGTTTCGTGTTTTCCATATGGTGGGGTGGAATCAATTGCTTATATTTATACTAGCACACACTTATAAAGCACACTTGAAAAAAGATTTTCTTGTCAACCCGTGTATGTTTACTTTGCATGAATTCGCGAAATGACGCATGCAATTTAATATCTAGGTACCAATAATAAAGAAAACATGCAATATGTTCCATTAAATAAGCTATGACTTAAAAAGCACATGCATGAGTTCACACGATGTTTTCAGGGCCGAAGCTGGAAGATCAAACAATAAAGCTGAATGCACCATGCATACTTAGGATGAAAGTTGTTACCTTCGGCGGGGTCGTGGTCTTTGTTTTAGAACTTAAAACTTGAGTCTTTCCTCTCGGACCGGGCTAAAAATCAATATCTTCATGTTATGTTAAAGTGTCATCTTTGCTAGACCAAAATCAATTCTTTCAACCAAGAGATGAAATTGATTCCAAACCTTTATAATATGTATATGGTAAAGGAGGTAAACTATTATGAGGCATATCTGGAAACCTGTGAAAGCTTACCATATAAGCGTTACGAATACATCGTTACTGCAGGCATAGAATATTTTCTCCTTCAAGTACTGAGCTAACGCCAACTGGATACATAGTCATGAGAAACGAAGAAGCGAAGCAAAACCCAAAGAGAATATGACGTGAGATGTGACTGTTTTGAAAAAAAAACCCAACCCAACTATTCAATGTAACATACTCTAAATAATTCTCATAAAATTTGAGACTGAATCTGAAGGTTTTAAATTCAATTAGTGTTATTTCATTATTTATTCATAAACCTCTGAAAATATACATAAAAACGGCCATTTTCCCCATGCAAAATAGTTTGTTATATGCGTTTTCGTTAGACTATCATAGATATAGCCCTAAACTTAAAGCTTTTGACATAAATCAGCTTTTAGGGATTTGATTTCTGTGTAGATAGCGTAGAAATTCAAAAGATTTCCACATCAGACTTTCTGATAAATCTGAGAATTCGGACAATCTATATTTAGCAATATGTAGTGTAGCCGGAACACACCGAAACTCTTCGCATACTACTCGCCATATGTACCTTGCCTTGCAAGATCGCTGCAAGGGTTGCGTCCGCTTCGGCAATCATTCTACCAACAGACGGAGCTGTACTTTATGAATCTTTATTATACGCGCATGCTATATGAGAGGTGCTATAAGTGAGGTGCTATAAAAATATTCATATAGGACGCATCCTATAAAACTGTAGTTGTCTAAAAATAGCTCTGACGTTACCGCAGCACTTCCGCTGTCTCCGCGGAGATCCCCGCGATTGGTAATCCACCCGTGATTCTGGTACTATGATTATAAAGATACATAATAAAAACCATACCATTAAATAGAGAATTAAATTCTCTATCAAATGATATAAGATTTATTATTGTAGCTCAAGATATGGTCACGATATGAACGTTTTAATATTCCTTAAATTTGGAGCGAAAACGAGAGCAACATTATCACATTATGATCATGAATCTCTGCGTGGGAGTAACTATCAGGTTTCTATATTTTAGATAGAAATAATTTCTTCACGATACAAACAGCATACAATTCAACTTGGCGGGGAAGGAACGTGAGCAGGTCTTGCACTCAACATGCTGGTCCAGTCCCTCAGTAACGATGTCCGACCTATTGGTTGACAATATCAGTAGGCCTAAATACTGCCTACTAATGGGACTGTCAGTGGGGCTGTCAGCGGGGCAGTGGGGCTCTCTGAGACTTGATATTTTTTTAATGATATCTGATGACATATGATCAAATTTTATGCATATATAATAAATAAAGAATGGAACTCGCCGGCAATAATCGAAAATTTATTGGACGAGATTCATCGACATAAGCACGATGCCGTCCACGAATCTCGTCCAATAAATTTTTTTGATTATTGCCGGCTCGTCCCATTCTCTCTATTTATATTACCTTCCTCTGTACTATTGTACTATGTACTCTTATGTATTCTTTTATACACACTTCTTTATACCTCTGTACAATATAGTCACCACTGTCCTCACGTCTTATTAAACGCTTGAGTAATAATACTAGACGTTTATCTTTTGTTATCTATTCTCCTCCTCAAACGAACATCGGGTCATTACAAATATTATGTATTTCAAGTGGTTTTAAGTGGTTTTGCAGTTGAACCATGCAGTACCACAAGCATAATTTACCGTAAATATGGCGAATTTAATGCAAATGCGAATAAATAATATCCTCCATTTTGGCCCATTTTACTTGCATGGGGCGCAACCAGCAATGCTCTAAATGACTTTTTTTTTACCCATGAAGCATTTAATACATCCCATTATTTATCTTCTTTATAAATTGAATCAGGAAATAGAAATTTGAATAAAGTTGATAAAAATCATCAAAACGTTTGTGCAATCAATCAAAACTGTTCTAATTGAATTTCCGCCATCTCTAATTGTTTAGTGAAGAAATTATAAGGGGATTCGCTGGCCCGTTCATCCCTTGATGTAGACTGCTCAAATCGATGGAGACACATTGAGGCGGGTTGCGTGGAAGGGCAAGCTGGAAAGCAGTATGATTGATATGTGTACATGGGAAGGCTGTCTTATTGACATTGCTAATTACCCTAATTCTCCTTGCAGTAATTAAGTAGTAGCTAGCATGAAGTCCTGCATAGCTCTCACATCAAGAGATCTCCCAGAGGAGGACGATGCATGTGCAAGCTTGTTTTATCATTAGCAGCTGCAGTCATAGGCAAGTCCCAGAACCAGGTTAAAAAGATAGCTCCTGCGTAAGTAAACAATCGGGGAGGATACATCACTCCTATGGAAAAGCAGGCCCATTTATGAGATGAGGGTGACTTGAAAAGAGGAAGGGCCGATCGAGTATATACTTATATGGTAGGGCAGTAAGAATATTAGATTTTCTGGCTCATTTTATCCCTTATCCATTAGTTATCACTCATGATGCATAGATGCATTTAAATGGGGATGCGTCCCTTGTTAATGAATAACAATAATAAGAACATCTTCAGTGTAATCGATAGTAGTGCATGGACAATACAATCATAGACAATACTCACTCTGCTTTCCCTCGGTCTGTTGTTAAACGTCCCTTGTCCTATGGTAGTCTTTGACAGAGTCGGGTTAGCCTTGGGAGACTTTGAGGTGCTTTCAATAGGGGAAGCGATGTTCCCTCGGGGAGTTTTGTTTCTGGATGATTTGGGCTGACACATCTGTTCATGCATGTGAATCCTATTGGCGGGGAAGGAACGTGAGCAGGTCTTGCACTCAACATGCTGGTCCAGTCCCTCAGTAACGATGTCCGACCTATTGGTTGAATAACGCAGTCTGCATGTCAGTGACATCAGATGCAAAGTATTAGAGGGGGAATTAGTGGGGGAAAGCCCAAGTACCAAAAATTGCACAACACAGAAAATCTTCA
Organism: Sthenelais limicola; assembly: GCA_942159475.1. Lineage (NCBI taxonomy): Eukaryota > Metazoa > Annelida > Polychaeta > Phyllodocida > Sigalionidae > Sthenelais > Sthenelais limicola. The sequence continues at coordinate 103,646,784 of OW804096.1, read as the reverse complement.
AAGACAAAATAGCAAAATTGAAAATATCGATCTTTGAAGGTTGATTGGTAAAAAGGGAGTGCTCATAGATCAGGCAGTCTCTTTCCTTCACCATTATTGGGAAACGTGACTTTGAATATTAGTGTGGCTTAAGGTAAGTGAGTAAATGATGTAAGCATCATAATATATAATATGGAGCCAATCCATGCAAGCATTATACATTTTTTACTAAAAGCGTCCCAAAGCAAACATCTATAGTTATGATAACAATGTGAAGGACTGAGTGTGCAAGCACGTTTTAATTCAGCATGGCGCTCCAGATCAAAACTCCGGATCAGCAAATACCTACGGATGACAATTTTTTACTGTGTCAGGAGATAATTCGTTTGTAAACGTATATAAAATTTAATGTGTAATTGGAAAAAAAGAACAAAAATTGGGGCAAGATTTTCCCTGCTCAGGAATCTGTACCTATTCCGATGCTAATTAAGGGCACATATACGTATAGCATGACCATATATGAGCACATGTTCCGGGCTTGGCATTCGAACATGCGCTGTCATAATACGATAAGTATGTAAAAAGACAACGGAAAAACATAGGAATTCCTCATCCATTGGTAATCATGTTACAGAATGTATACATATAGCCTATGGTCGTGAACATATTTAGTAGTTGGCCATTATGTAATGGAGGAGACGTACATGACATAAACATCCTAGCTACACGCAGTGTCCTCTTGGCTTTCGAGGAGCATGTAGGTTAGTTTTTCACGACATCCCGTCTCCGCCTCGTCGGAGCTAATCAGGTGAATGAGTGATCATCTGTCTAGCTTTTCTTTACAAAGCCGTGATTGCCCTTAGAGGTCTTTTGAATACTTGAATACTTGAATATAGTTTAGGGATAATGGTTTGGTGGAAAGCTGCCTACTGGATTTGAACTCACTTTGTTTTGATTAATTTGATTCGACTAACATGAAATTGTTCGAGTTACATAACATCGACGATAGAGGGATAAACATTAAGCCCACAATAATGCCATAAAATGTTATAAGAGACACGTATATATGTATGAATGCTGATATACAAGTATCTTTGTTTAACAAAAATATACAAGTTACACCCCTGATCTGTATTAAATCTCAACCATTCACCTGACAAAAGGCACCTAGAGCACAAAAGCTTGTAAGCTTGCCCAAAAATCAGCAACAACTTTAATGGAAACTCTATATTAATTCATCATACCTCCAGCCACAACTGATATACAAAGATAATTATCCCTTCTACCATGTATTAAAATGATACACATTTTCAGAAGGTTTAATATTTGCTACGACATATTGGTGATATCTATAATTTCCCCCTTCACATGAATTTAAGCTGATGTATTACTGCAATATTTGACCTAGTTATTGTTGATATGGCCATAGGAAAGGCGGCCCGGAGTCTACAAAGTATTACAATTAAAGTCTAGGCCTATGCGACGTAATAATCATTATGTTGGGAATTATAGATAAATTAGCTAGATGAGCTCTTGGTAATAAAGGGGTATGGTGTATAAATATTTGTGACGGAAGAAAGGCGCTTCAGCAAAGCAAACATTGGAGCTTCTTGGACTTGGATTTGGACTTGGAGCATCTTGCAGAGTTTAGACTAGCCGCTACCACCCATAAGAAAAGATAGATAATGTCTAGATGCTCGGAAAACTGCCATTTCCTCAGACGGCATATATATAATATATATATTATTTGACTATGAACAATATAAGCACCAATAAAAACAGGGGAGAGAGGCATATCACTTATTATTAAACCATATAAAGTCACGGCTGATACTACCATATTAGACAATGTAGGCTACACAAAGATCGAACTCTGCCTTCATGGCTTTTCATTACACGTTTTAATACCGTATCCCAGTGTAAAAGATAATTTGCCCGTAGCATTTTGTAAAGGGACGCATCAGAATAGTTTTTAATGGGAAGTAATCATGAAGTAGAATGGGATGGGATTGCTCTTGTTATTCAGGGTATGGCAAAAATTATGTAATAGCGGGTTGAGTCAAAATGGCCAAAGCATGGATTACTCTCTTATAATGACAGCATAAAAACATGAGGCCCATGACGAGTTTACACAAGAGTATTGATCTATACAGTGCCAAATAACAAGTAAGTCCAAGAAAATCCTTTTATAATTTGTATGGAGGAGAGCCACAGCTGGTTATTCACATTGGATTGACATTATAACATATATGATATAATTATATGTAGTTCAGACGGTAGAGGGAGGATGAACTAAGAAGTTAGATTGATTTGCTACCTTTTATTTCGCATCAAATTAACCGACATATGTGTATACGTCTTCTTCACTTACTGGGCTACACTGAATGAGTCAAACGCTCTGACTTAACGTCATGTACTCTGACGTGGGTAAACACTGAGTGACACAATCTTATTGGTTAATGAATAAAACAAAAAGAAAAAAAATAACCGACATAGCATTTATTTCTGCAAAATAACAACAGTCAGATGTAGTTAAGGGTTTGTGATGTTTATTTGTAATAAGGAGATCAGTATTTCTACCTCAATGTATTGACTATTATTTAGAGATCTATGTAAGAAAGATTTCAGTAAATCCCTATGAGAGGAATCTTGGAATGTAGTATATAGCTAAATGAAATTCTTCAGCTATATATTTCCCATGACGTTGTAAACAAACGGTCAGAGTTAAGCTGATGTATTACTGCAATATTTGACCTAGGTATTGTTGATATATGGCCAAATAGGAAAGGCGGCCCTGAGTCTACAAAGTATTACATACACACAGACTAAACGTGTGGAAAGACTTAGAGTAGGAATGAAGGCTTGTGTGCTGTTGAACAAGAATTTGAAACAGCCAATTATAATATGAGGTGAAGCGAACTCCAATGACAATATTCCTCTTCGCTTTCCATTGATTCAATTTCGAACGTCAGCCTACGCAATAAATTCGATATTATCTCAATTTCAAAACAGATTGTCCCTTTCAAGTGCTTCCCATGTCGAAAGGACACGATCATTTACTCATTTATTCAGTTTCAGAGGTCCAATTTAAAGACTCAATTCTGGAGATTCCCCAAGTATGGAAGGTAAAATGTTCTAACCTTCGTCTATTTTGCTTCACATGAATGCACATTCAAATAGATCGCATAATATGTGGTGCGAACCAACAAATTAGCTTTACAAAGTAGACCATGCACAGAGAATGCATTAATTTAAAGCCCATTCACGTTTTAGTTTCCTATGGTTTGATGGTCTGATCAATTGTTCCCTCGTTCTCAGTCATTCTGAATTACTTCAGCCTCTCAGCCGACCGAAGGGCAATTTGTCGTTCAGGAGCCATATGACGCAGTAGAGGGTACAGAGAAAGGCTAGAGCAATGGTATACTCTTTCAAACGTAACGTGACATTCAGTCTTACAAGCTCTCCAAGCCATAGTCTCCGATTTCTTTAACCACAGGAGGCGATGATTTTAGTGGACTTTCTACTTAATTATCTACAGATAGGTTTATGCGCTATATAGACTCAGCCATCGTAATGCTTCCTACGAAATTGTTTCTACAAATTAATCCAAGCATGCGGATCCACTCGATCTGTGTCATTAAGAGTATAACAAATCGCCATATTGCAATACATATACAACAAAGACAAGAAAATTGATTGAGGGTGATGGTGAGGGTGAAGGAGGCGGGGGCTCGAGAGGGAGAGGCGGGGCAAAAGGAGAAAAAGGGGCATTTTTACAGATGACACTGCGTGTGGACGTCGGGCAGCTACGCCATATTTTATTGGATGACAACGTGCCCGGTCCATTGATCACCGTGGTAAATTATTTGCGTTGGAATTATTTGATTTACACCGATTTTAAAGACAAAATTATATATATTCATTCCAATGATCTCCAATGCTATTTCACTGAATGCACTAGAAAGATAGCCATAACATAACATAACTTTATTTGTGGAAGATGAGTTGGGTTTTAACAATTGTTTCCTAATTCAATCCCACTCTCAGAAGAAAATAATTTCGCCAATACAGGTCGCTGAAACCAGGAAGTCCGGCGGTTTATTTGAATTATTTCAAATGTCGTTAATTATTCACGATTTCCCGAACCCGTCAACGATCTTAACGAAGTCATCTGTATGAAAGTTGAGCTAGAATTGAGTCTTGTTCTAGCAATACTAGGGTCTTGGAGTGAAAACAATGGATTTCTGCCATAAAGAGTCCGAGCTTACACGAAATAAAGAACAATCCGTGTGATGTTTATATCCAAGAAGTCTAAAAGGATTGAACATTAAAGATAATTGTACAAATTATGCTGAGCCTCTAATAACCGTAAAGCACATTTTGGCACGGGGACTATATATAGCAGCAGGATCATAGGACCATGACCTTGCCGTATAATCCCCCACGTATTTAACCTTTGCCTGCATGTTTAATATATGTGTCCATATGGCATATGTATAGCCTAATAGAAGCTAATAGAGAGCCTTGTTTGAGTTCTTTCGATCTGTATGGAAGGTATTCAAGATCTTAATATATAGCCTTAATTAGACAGCATATCAAATCGGCTGAACACCCACATTCTTCCATTCTCCCGCTTACTATGATTATATTTTGTTTCGACAAATTGAAAAGAGAGCCGGGGGAATAAAGTTAAAATAAGAGAGGGAAAACAACAAGAGGAATTGACATTATGAAGATAGCCATGAGCGGCTGATTGCATAACAACACAGATTGGTTCCCGGGCTTTATGGCAGGTAAGCATGCCTGTTCAGTAATCAGTTTTTAATCACTACCAGGAGGGGAGAAGGCTTAGTTAGAGACTCATCAAACAAATGTTCGTCAGGGTTGAACACCAACGTACGAGTTTAGAATGAAGTTGGTTGAGCGAAGCTACCTGCTTAACCTCAAAACCCAGCCCACCCGACCCCGACCTAGCTGGCTCGATCTGATTGTTTACTCCAGCTCGTAAAAACTGGACGACGAATGGAGCAGGTTAAAAAGTATTTGAAATGAAAAACTGGAGAAGGGAGGAAGAAAGTATTTGGAAGAAGATGGAGGGCGGGGGAGTGGAGTGCTGGTCTGAAATTTAAGCGGTTAAAACTTCACCAATTGTGGTTTTGACTGTTATTTTGTATACGAAAGTTTGCAATTTAACTAGCTAATCAGGGATGAAAGTTAACGACTCCGAGTTATTGCTTCTAGCAAATGTAGTATTTTTCGTTAATTACAGTTAGTTTTATTTACACAATGAAAATAATTAGTAAGCATTCGGGGCATGTAATAAAGTTTTGCATCTATGTATGCATGTATTTACATTGCAATTAAGTCGTTATAAAAAACAGAAGCATTGTCACTGTGTCGTCAGCTACTTATAAATACATACTTTGCCAGCTATGATAAAATGTTTGTAATCAATCAAAAATTATGTGAATGCTTCTAATCTGTTTGAACAATAAAGGCTTAAGATTAGATAACTCAGCTATGCTTAATTTACCTTCTTAAATTAATGCCTGCCCTTCGCTGCTTTGTATGAGTTGATTTCATTTTGTTGCACTAGTACTATTACCTAAACGTTTTTGAACCTATCATAAGTAACAGGTGCGAGATTGGCTACCTACTGAGTGGTAAGTGTGTGTGTGTGTGTATGTGTGCGCCCAGAGGGGTTGCTTAGCAGGATTGAATGCCTGTCAACAATGCAGCTATATTGACCGGTATACCAGATTATTCTCACTGTGACTGGCTAAGTCCATATTGCGTAGCATAAACAATTCTATGCTCCAGCATATTATAAACGAACGCCACGCACCAAGCCATATGCTCGACCTGCTTGTTTCTGGGCTCAAAATAAGTCACGGAGGAATATTGAATCTGAGTTGAGAACCGATAGAAATCACCATGCAGTTTCATATTCTTGTTCTATATTTATCAAGAACCAGTCAATACATTTCTTGTTGTCAGCTTGCTTTCAGTATTCCACACCATTCATTTGATCAATATTTCTGTCTGATTTAGTGGGGGATCATTGTATTATTAATTATTTTTATTAATTCATCAAATTGAAGGGACTGTAAACGAGTGGGCCTGCGATAGAAACTCGCCAATGCATGTGTAGCGCAACATTACAAAATTAATCAAATATCGGCGGCTGAATTTTTAATGTAGCTGTTCATTGATATGATATTCAACGAAGCTTCGACCCTTAGCTCCAAACACAAACGAAGGGGCCGGTCAACACCTTTCTACATAGTATAAACATTAGAGTAGCTGGATCCCTTAAACAGAAATCAATGCAATTTCTCAGTCCATAAGCCAGTATCAGTGACTGTACTACTTACGAAAGTAGCTGGATCACGGACTCCTATTCTCTCATTTAGACTAATCCCAAGTCAGCGGGAACCGCCATTTCTTCTCGAGAAGCCAGCTACTCCACCGGAGAAGGGCACTTAGAATCTTTAATTCCAAAACAATGAATTGGTTTTTACCTATAATACATCTCTCTGTAATTGGCCGCTTGGAGGATATTAAATTTGTTCTCCGGTAAATGCCTTGAAGTTGAACTCTATCCCCCCATTTAAAGGAATCCCTTACCTCTGTAGATACACGTTTCCTATTACACAGAAAAACAATCGAATTTGTTCTTCTGTAAACATCTGGTTAAAAATGAGGACAATTATTCTTTGGTCATTGGCATTTAAAGAGAAATGAGTCTAGCCTGCCGGAACGTTCAGGCAACGGCTTGGTCGCTGAATTGTTCTATCTGAAAAGGAACAGATCCTATTTCAAACACACGGAGGGAAATCGGAGAATGAAAGGACAAAGTTTCCAGGGCATCAAATGGTCATTTTAGGTAATGTTGCCCAGGGACCATGGATAATTTTAGTTAATCGTGGCGGAACAACATCTCTTAAATAAAATCATCCAATCGAAATAGAATCTTGAGCACCTTCATCATCATCCATCTTGTCGAGCGTCGCAACATCTGATTGGGAGTACATGAGGACCGTTAGGATGAAATTAGTCTTGGATCAACTACTAGTAAAACAAATATTAATCATTTGGCTATATTTTGACGGATTTTTGTTTTCGGTCAATAATCAAAGGGCTCAGTGAAACTAAATGATGTTATTAATTGGGGATATAACAATGCACATGTTCCAGCTGGTTTGTAATTTGGTTATTCGCAAAAAGCAAAAATCCCACATATGTCAAATTTATGAGCACAATTTATTCAGATTCATGAGTAAACAATATCTATCTGGATTGTTGACATTTCGTCGTTTATTACGGGCCCATCACCTTGTTTATTACGGGCCCATCACCTTGTCAGAGCCTGAGGCGTCAAAATGAATATTTCAGGAATATATCAATCACCAGTTTCATTTTATGAGGAACATACAGCTTCGATAATGCCCCCAGGGATGAACACTTTGGGCTAATAAATCTAACTTTTCATCTTGAGATAATGTAATGCCTATGTCTAACAAGGCCTATAGTAGTGAACAGTGGGGTGCTAAAACAGCTCGTGGTTCTCCTACATATTTTATTAAACAAATCCCGGTTAGTTCTAGTCACGCCATTAAATGTCAATGATCGTGCTACATACTGGACCTGTACTAACTAATAGAAACAAGGGCGGCGTTCTTTCTTAGCAAAATTATGAAGGGGTAGACTTGTGTGTTGAGTGAATCTCTCCCCACGTCAGGCTTCTCCCAACTACATGTTATCACCCATTGGAAGACATATAGTCCTACCGGACAAAAGCCCACAGGAGAATGCCCATCGGACAAAAGCCCCCATTCGGCATATATTTTGTGGACAGATTACCCAAACTTTTTTTTAGGAAATTTCAAGGTAATTATGAAAGAAGAAAATAGAATCGATCAATGGCTTTCATAATGTTCTATATAGGTCATATGAAACATTTATAGATATTATATTGCTGTATTATTGCTTCATATACCTATCCGTGTTTAAATAACTCTTTAGTTTAAGACAGGAACTCTTAAATTTATACTAAATTACTAACAAATATCAATCTATCTATACACCATTTCTACAGGAAATAAATGTTTCTTCATTTCAATCGAATATCGGTAAGAGTTAAAAGTTTTTAGTATAGCGTCAAATAGAAGATGAGAACCTTTTTCACAATTCTGAATGTTTTTGAAGCTCATTGATAACATATTGGGGACCATTTTAAATATCTCATTATAAGTACAGTTCTCTCGGACTTTTGTCCTAGCGGAGTTTCATTCCAGCGGGGTTATGATCGAGTGTATGTGTGTGTGTGTGGGGGGTGGGGGGGGGGTGTGTGGGGGGTGGGGGGGTGGGGGGGTTATATCTGACAGGGTTTTATCCTGACACAGTTAGAACGAGCCAATTTAATAGCTATTCCTAAGAAAAACGAAAGTAAAGTGAAAAATGAAGAACATAAAGCTCCTAGAGTACATGGAATCACCCGGAGTGAACCAACAGAATGGAGGCATGCAGTTTTGGTATGCAAACAAAATATTAATCTTATCCAATATTCGTGCGACCATCCTGCTTAGGCAGCATATATATATATATATGGCTTCACCTCCAACATACCATTGCGTATACAAGAACTGTTATATATCTTTGGCAGAACTCAAACCATACTTAACTGGCTAGGATAAAAGGACCACGAGCACTTAACCACATATTCTGGCGGATAGCCAAATTTGAAATAATTATCCTCAAGTTTCATCATTTGACCCCCAAAACACACGCCGCTTCCTCGCTATTTGATCCTGAGGACCCCCTGTGTAAATAAATCTATCTATATATCTAGATATTATATATTCCTTCGTAGTTAGACTCAAAAGTATGAGCAAAGCGAGCACCATAGCTTCACAAATGGGAACTTTGCATGGGCATGGCCTGGATTCGAGGACCAGGAAGGAACTTGTTCGTTACGTGAGTGGTGCGGTAGAAAGAAGGAATGAAAACAATGGGGTTCATCGATCTACATACTACCGTTCTCATTGCGGGAAAGTTGTCAGTATTCGTTAATCGGTCATATCAACCTAATTTATCAGATGTCTTTTGACAGAGAGTTGTTCAAGGAGCACCGATCTTAATAAGATCAATCAAAGGCCATAACTGCCAACCAGATCATGTTTCTTATTTAAAAAGAAAAAAAAGTAATGCAGCGTTCAATCATCGACATCACGCGAGTTAGCTTGCCGCCCATTGCTGACCTCTCAATAGGCATGCCGTCTCTTTTACCTCTACTATTGGCAGGGCTAGCAATCTTTTGGGGACCCACCTGACTTTTATTCCTGAAACATCTTAAGAATGTGCTTTGGGCCACTAACCTGAGTTTTAAATCCTGTGAATAGTTATAGAGAACAGACTTATGGCGTCACACATTTCATTGCTCGGGGAAAACGGTTCTATTTAAGGGTATAATTTGACCTCTGCGTTGACCTTTTGGTGCAGCAATTGTTTGTGTTGGCACATGCGATCAACTAGCTGACGTTTTAATATATTACTCCAAAATACCAGGAGATATCACCTTTGCTCAAACCTCTCAGAAATATGATCTTATGCATTGTCTCAAGTGATCATTTCTGCTCGTTAACCAGCAGTAGGTTGTTTTGAGCAAAGAGCTTGCTTTTAATACATCTATAGGAACAGCAGACAAAGTATTCGTCCCCTTGCCCCCAGAGGCAGAGCATTGGGGACGAATACCGTCCCATAGGGTTTATGCTAGAAACACAAATTTGGCAAATTTCAGCCTAAAGTCCTCCTCCTGCTAATAAACCTTACCATCTATCAATAATTCTTATAATTCTATTATTCTGAGTCTCCATAAAGCTAAAAACAGTGATAAACACATTTTTTGCTTTTGAATGCAAACCCTCCCGCTTCGATCTTTGCTGGAGGCTGAGGGACATGGCCTTGACCTTCCCTGTTAGGGGAGCAACAAGTGATTTCATTGGTTCAGCCCATTCGACCACTTAGTTCCAAAATGTCACCCACTGCCTTTTGCCTTAATGGGACTCAGTGTGCACGGAAATCATGAGATAAAAATAGTTTTAACATGTTAATATATTATCAAACATGTCTCCGGAGATAGATATAAAGGTACTGTTTAGATTAAGCTAGTTTGTTTTTGTTTATTTCTGGGTTAACAATGTGTCCGGATGGAAAGTAATTTTTGTCTCGTGTTTTGAACCGATATGACGGCTGGCCTTGATCGGGGATTCAAGGCCAGCAACGTGGGCTATAGGAACAGTGGATAAACATAGAAGGGTATAGCAACGCAAACATCATTTACAGGACAAAAGACTTTGCGTGATAGAATGTATTGTATGCAAGTAGTAGAGTGTAAATCGATTAGTGGTGCCAGCGGTGTCCTATCAAAATGTGGATCGATATCTAAGGTGCACAAAAAAGAATCCACCTTTGTATTATATTGAAGGCTTTCCAATCTGGGCAATGGAACCAGATCAACACATTTTATACATTCTTATAGACGAATGCTTTCAATCCAGAGTTAATGGCAGCGGTTCGAATATACACACACACAAACTATTGCTGAAACCGTCCAAAAAGCTTGGCACTAACACTATATTGAGTCGCAATATAGTTGAATGGCACTCGGGTAAAGCTCAAATTAAGCATGATTAATTATTGATACATGGCGGCGCAGTCTAGGAAATTATATTTAAAAGCTGTTTAGAATAGATGATTGTTTCCTGCAACTGAGAATTTCGCACAAAAATGGGAAAGCATATCCATCTCTATCTTAAGTCTTATTCGCAACACCTCAGATTCCCAGGAGGCCAAAAAATGAGAGAGACAAGGAGATGCATAGCCAGATTAAAATCACTTATTCCACGCGGACTAACTATTTTGGATTAAAATATCCGGTAGAAGTTCTGGACAATCTCAGTCAAATACACGTTTAAAATAATTTAATATATAGTTTAAAATAAACACCTTAAAAAGTTTCTACTATAGAATCTAGAGCTTTCAAAGTGGCTTGTTAGGGAAAGGCAGGATCGGAAATATTAGCTCATGTAATATTCAAATTGATTTGATAAACAGGCCGGATTACATTATGTTACAATTGATCGACTAATATTCGATTTCAACTCATTTAATCTATCAAAACCATCAATTGTCAATGCGTTAAAAGAAAAAGGAAATTAGGCCAAAATAATTACCTGGAAGACTTGCTACTCGTAGGAGAATCCAGACGTTTTGGTGTGTTAGAATTTTGTTTTCTCTCTCTAGATTCTTCACTGCTGTCTCTCTCACGCTCCCCTCTATATTTGTGAACTGGATTTTGATGATCCTTAGCAGATTCCCAGGAAAAATCTTTCTCTTTACTGGCCCCTCTCTTCCTCCTCTCCCTGTAGGAATCCTTTTCCTTCTCTGCCTCCTCCTCTTGCTCTCGCCTCCATCTTTCCCTGCACTTGTTCTCATGAAGTAACAACATGTGCTCGGCGAAAAGCTGTTTACAAACTGGGCAAGCAGTTTTCTTATGACCTCCTGGTCCCACTCTGGGGGATAACATATCTTGGGATGCCAATCCTTTGCCCCTTGGGGTTCGAGGGGTGGATACAGAAGCATGGGCTGAGATTCCATTTTCACGTTCACGGTCAATATTTGGCATGTTTCGAGGGGTGTAACTGCCTCCTCTATGAGTTTGCCTCCCATCATCATCTTCTCCTGTCTCGGAATCTTCATCATCTACCTCCTGTCCATGTATATTAATTTTGCTCGTCTGTACTCTGATTTCATCATCTTTTTCTTTCTTTTCTTCTCTTTTTCTCATTGCTGATCTGGGAGTTGTGCGCTTGCAAACACGTTCATGTATTGCTAAGCGGTCAGGGTTGAAGGTTCGCCCACACAGACCACAAGGTACCAACTGCTCTGCAGCAATTTGCCTGGCTTCCCTATTGACCTTGTCTATGTCAATCTCCCCATTCTCCCCGTTCATACCTTCGGGGCGGCGTGGCAGAGGTCTCCTTTGATGCTTGGGCAATTTATCATTCTCTATTTTCCACTTTCCAAGGCATTTGGGCTCGTGAATAACTATAGAAGCTTTCGTAAATTCCCTCCCACATATATAACAAGTGACAAAACGGGGCTGACGGGCAGCTTTTGGGGGCGAGCCAGTATCAGTTGAAGGTTGCCCGTTATAATCGCTATTATCAGCTGGCCTCTTCGCTAATGTGACAGTTGGAGCCCTTTGTAACTGTCCGGGGGGATCCATATCTCTTGGAGTTTTACTTCTTGGGGTTTCACTTGCGCCTCTATTGGACATTCCAAATGGAGAATTGTCAACATCAATCTTTGACTTCCTAACCAATATTTTCGGATTCTGGACCGTTGATGTCTTGGGTCTTTCATATCCATCATCATTATTGTTATAATCATCTTTTTTCACCGGTTTCATGGGGTTGGAGCTGGTACAGCTCCTTTGATGAACAGAAATACGATCTGAGTTGAAAGTTCTTCCACAGTGTTCACATGGCACAAGATTGGCCTGGGCGGCACTCCAAGCTGCTTCATTGAAGCGCTCAATATCATAATGTCCACCAGTTGAAATGCACGGGAGCTGCTCGGGTTTTTGTGGTGGCGGTCTCCTTTGTTTTCTTGGCAATTTGTTATTCTCGATATGCCATTTTTTAATGCATTGCGGCTCGTGGATTGATATGGACTTGGTGCCGAAATCTCGCCCACAAATGTAGCAGACGACCGACACCGGCCTTTGTCCCATGGTGTAGTTTAGTTTGTATTTACTTTTCTAATGACTCGGTTGGTTACGTTCCGACCTGCAAAACAACAACAGAACAGAGACTCAAGGAAATATCTCTTATGTGGAAGAGGCAGTTCTATGGCATATATCATAAACGCATCTCAGCACTTAGATGGTGGTACCGTACTAGCAGGTAAAATAAATATCGATATTTCAAGGTCAGTACGTGCACTTATGGGACTACAAAATATCACGTGTGAAAATTAAATGATGATGGAAAAATAAGAAAGTTTTCAAATCAAGTCGAATAATGATGATAGGCCTTATCCCTATATATACACATGCCTATAGGCCTAATTATAATAAACCTAAACTATATCTATAGTATAGACTATAGTAGATTGTATCAGACTTAAGGCTCTGTACCTATACAAAAAGTAGGCCTACAGTCAGGATGACAATGGTAATGGTGGTCTTTATAAACGTAACTCATAACTTAAGGAATTCTCAATAGTAACGTTAGGCCTACGCATATAAACAAATCATAACAAACTGCGATTTAATCCGAAGTCATTTCAATGATCAAATATTTTCAATTTGCGACATGAAAATAGTCCTTAAGCTTCGCCTTCAGCGACGAGGAAGTAAGAATTATTTCTCAATAATAATTAATATCCTTACCTGTAGTTTTGAGTCCAGGCAATACCGACCAGTTCATTTACCACCCCTGCATGGTGCCTTCTGATTGATCAGAGTTTGACTGATCAGAGTTTGACTGGTGCTCAAACATGGTCAGTGCATAAGCTGCCTGCCACTATGCCTCCTATAACTTATAAGGATCAAAACATGGCTTCAAGTTCAATACGATCCAATGTCAGCTACAAGCACTTTGATATTTTAGCAATTAAATAACATCCGAGATATGAATACATTTGACAATAGGTCTGTCTCCCCATTTGCCAAACTAGGAAGTGGTACGCGTGTATAGGACGAGCATATTAATGCTAGTGGTCTGCCAGTAATAACTTATTCATAACACCAAATACTCAGCTTGCCTGGTAACGGGTAACGCGCGAGGCCATGTTGTGACGTCTGTCAACATCGATCGAAAACACAATTCAATTACGTGTCGTGGATCATCGAGGGACGGAACGAAACGAATCGCAACTGTTATCCGTAGGCTAATTAAATCGTTACTGAGCGAAAAGTGCTAGGCCTAGATTACTTGGTTCGTGCAAGTGTGTTTTTTTCTTGCTCTTTAGATATTAATCTGAACCATGGGGATTACTTTAGATGACAAATAGCCTACGATTACCACATAATCAGGCCTATAATCTAGTCATAAGACAAGTCCTAGCTAGTCCTAGGCTATATTTGTTTATTAGTGGGTGAGTTAACTGCATAAAATAGGCTGTTTACTTCAGATCATGCTACAAATGTTCCCTTTGGTATGAAAGTGGCCATGGGTCATAGAAACAAATTTATCCAAAGACACAAGTGAGATAGCCCTTTGAATAAAAAATATATTTCCATAGCAACAGTCCATAGCAACAGTCACTATTTTTTTTGTTCTTACAAAACAAACGGTTTTCAGTTTCCAATTTCTAGACTTTTGTTGGGAATGTCACCAAACTTAGGGATAATAATAGTATCCATGAGGGCTATATCCAACCACCTGGTGAGTGACCTTGATAAAGATCAAGGTCACTATTTTCAAGGTCAAATAGGAAATTTTGCTCTAGCTTTTGTATGTGAGTTTGTTTCAGTTGTTATAGTGACCCCCTGTTGACATAAAGTAGCAAATTATCTACTGAATATTGTTCCCTAAATCAACAGCTCTGTATTGATACTCTATTTGTCTATATATACCTATTTTAACTACATCTACTGTTGCCGTAACAAAAATAGTCAGTTCCCTTTTCCTATGCATTTCTATGGAAAAAAGCCCCAAATAGCTCCAATATCGAAAATATTGCAAAGTGAGCTCTGTTCTACATTCACATAAAGGTTTAGCAATCGTACATTTAATGTTGCTCTCCTGATATTCCATGTATCCCAACTAGGGCTTAATCATATCTAGTTTATGATGACCTTGAACCAAGGTCAAGGTCATATTCTCAAGGTCAAATCTAGGAAATTGCTATATTCTGCTCTATACAGCTGAAATTGCCAATTTCCATTGGTTTAGTATCTGTGTATGGAAAATATCAAAGATTCAGTACAATTTCTAAACAGTTCAACATTCAGTTGACCTTATTACAAGGTCAAGGTCATTATTACCAAGACAATGATTCAAATATTTTGATAAAAAGAGGACAATAGTAATATCAGTCCATTGTAAAATATTAACAGAATGATAAATTCTGAATAGTTAATATTAGTTCAGACTTGTCACATTCTCCACTGAAATAATAATTTTCAACCTTAGTGCAATAGATCTTGAATAACCCTGAACTAATGCCAAGTTCAAGGTCAACTTTTTCAAGGTCAAAAGGCATAGCTTTTGCATTTGAATTATATTTCTTTTGATTAAGGTATTTTATTAATGCAGTGACGATTTTTGAGCTACAAACAGGACAAATGTTTTGATGATCAATTTCACAGATTAAATGACCTTGATCATGGTTCAGGGTCAAGGTAAAAGGTCAAACATATTTTATTTTTATTTTCATATTTAAGTAGTTCTTTGTGCAAAGTCTCACCAGCATAAGCCTATTTTAAAGCTACATTCCCAGGAATTTTCTATACAAATCTCAAATTTCACTTGGTAAGCTAACTACTATGGAAAGCCATTTATGTTCATATCCCCATTACTCTAAAACGGGAAGAGTAGGATGCTGATCAGGAATACAGAAGTAAGAATAGCCATAGAAAAAGCATGCGGACTGGGAATTTTATTTCCTGTTCAGCTGCGGGATAGCACCCAACCCGCACTCTCCCTATTCTTCCAAAAAGTTACATTTTAGGAATTGGCTAATCTTCCAGTTTTATAATTCCTGCTCAGCCATTACTAATTCGTGAACAGGGTTCATGCTTCTCCTATTCTTCCCCGGCTTGGGCGCCATTCCGCAGAACGTTTTGCTGTTCAGCAATATTTCAAATACTAGCCATTTATATACAGATCGCCAATCCGTAAAAAAGTACTAGCAGGAATCCTGTTCAGCCTTATACAGTTCCTGTTCAGCAGTACACAGGGCCGGAGTAGGAGCCCACCCGATGTGCATGATTGCATTTCTGACCTAGTTTTGACCTGGAACTTTTGACCTGATACTGACCTGGTGCTTTACTAGTGGAAAACGTAAACAGTTATGAGGCTCAAACTTGATTTTACAATGCTCTATGGACCCGATTTATAAATGCACTTTTTGATGCTCTCAAAGATGCACTATTGGCCAGGGTATTTAATTCTCTTCTGATGCTCTCAAAAATACACTATTCACCAGGTTAAAGAACGCACCTATGATGCACTCAGTGAGGCACTTTCATTGTGCTGTTGGAGAGGTATATTATTGCTCACAGAAAGGTTTAAAGGGTATCAATATTCCCAAAAGATTTCGGAGAGAGTTTAGGGCAGTGTACTGTCCTCTCTTCATATGCATCATTTTATTTTCATCAACTCTGCCATCCTCTACATGTGAGCCTGACTGCATAGTAGGGCTTATTTGATGTGTTCCAGTTGTTTGTTGGCTCTGCCTCTCCCAAGCCACTAGGCACAATCTATATGTACAATCATTCGGGTGTTTTGATTACAGCATTTTTCAATATCAAACAGGTATATAACACACCTAAACTAGTATAAGTATATCACTTATAACATTCTATGTACATGATGGGAAATATCTATAGTGGTATAAATGCCATACAATTTAAGTGTATTAGCGGCACTTTTATTGTAAAAGAAAGTGTAAATGCATCCCAATTACCAATTATCGCCACCTGGTTAAAACAGTACCGCCACCTGGTGAGACCAAGTGGCACAATGGTATGCCTATGGCAAGATTCACCATGAATGACTGGTGGCATTATGATCAATTCTTAACTAAGGGAAGCATAATCTTATCTTTTCAAATATGAATCTAAAATCAACTTTTTTTACGAATTGTGACTCATTTTCCTGTAACACATCACATATTATTTTATTTTGCATCAAACAGAAACATTAGATCTTGTATTGAATTATAATGATTATCAAGAACTATCTGTGCGATATAACACAGCTTTAATGAGTTCAAATTTAAAATTATAACATCATGTCTCTATCATATTGTTTCATCATCACATATCATATCGACTTAACAAATCATCATATATAATTCTCCCAAACGGGCAGGATTTTATTTTATTTTTAGAAAAATTAAAATTTGTTGAATCTACAATTTTTGGCGTATATGTAGCAGGGACTATCACTATAACGCAGACAAAGTTTGGGAAGGCTGGGGCAAATATTTCGATTCCTACATCTATGTCTCAAATACCTTCATTTTTGCCTAATTTTAGCCATATTTCGGCCATATTGATCCTGATTCATCAAATGATTTAGTATTAGGTTGAGGTAAATCATCTACTAATTTGGCCAGCAAAATTAAATGAAAAGTTGGGCTTGAGAATCGATGTAGGCCAGCAAAAGAGGCCCTGGTTCTGAACCAAGGTTTTACTATCTTTTTGTAAAGAATATACATTTTATTTCTATATATTCTCCTGGTGTGCTTCCCATATATCAGTAACCACACTAATAATATCATCAGATATACAAACTCTGGTTTGGCGATTCGGGCTAATAAACCTGAGGTTTATTTCTCCATACACATGGACATAATAAGCATATATGTATAACCAAGAAGAAATAGACAATAAATATGATGAATACAATATGTACACATACAAGAAAAAATGTTCAGGTGCGACTTGTCTAGTTGGGGGAGAAACGGCCGTTGAACCTTCGGCGTCAGGAGGAACGGTGATGACGACCCGTCTTCAGGGTCAATCACTATGGAGATATAGTTGCTGACCCCGGTGGGTCAGCTGTCCATTATTATGATATTTAAAAGGGGGGTCTCTTTATCTTTAATAATTATGACGTAACGGCAACACTATTCTTTGAGACGAGAATCCGGGTATTTACAGGTGGCGCTACGATCGGCGGCAAAAACTCGGGTGAATACAACAGCTGAGTCTCATAGGCGCTAACGCTAAACTACCTGTTTTCAACCCCTTTGAAACCATACATAAACGGGTCAAAATGATCTTACATGGATATATCAATTATTGTTCACACATTGCAGTCGCTTGTTCCGTTTTGCCGACAAATGTGTATACTTTAAGATATCGAGGGGGAAAGTTGGAGATTTTAAGCTGGGTTGCTATGGTCGTCAAGGGCCGGATTCCCCCACGGACCGGCCCACTGCTCGCCAAGATGCTCTGTCACGTGACCAGATGAGAGAAGGCCGTCTCAAAGAATGGTGTAACTACACAAGCTCAGCTCAATCTAACGACATTGATATTTAATAATTGTTGTAATGCTATGGAAGTGCCTCGCTCCCATGCATGTCGGCCTACATAGTAGGGCATTAATGCTTGATATGTTATTTTCAGCATTTCAATAAGAGATGTTCATTATTATTTCGGGCAGAAATAACATATTAATATTTAATATCTGGTCAGTAATGCATCGTTGGGAGCATCATGAACTGCATTCATTTTATAAATCGGGTCTATAGAGCATATTATACTTATTTGAAATACTCAGATATTCATCTCTATAACCTAGACTTTCTTAACAGGTGTATCAGAAATGATAGTTCAGACCAAATTGGGGCACACAACTACCATAATATCATACAACATAATGAAGCCACAACGGGTCACAATACCTGGCACTGCACGCTCACCTGGCATTCACAGCTCACTGTCGCACTTCACCTTCTGACACTCACACTCACTATCTAACACTGAGTCATAGAAACCCCTCTATACTACACGAAACTTAGAATGTTGAATTAGTGAAAATATTACTTCACAATTTCTCCCACGGATTTAATTCCTCCTTTTATAATCCCCTTCCCGTTCTTCAACTGAAATGATTTAACAGCCAGTCAATCTAGAACATACACAACATAGATGATCAAATATTATATATGAATAATTCTCCCAATAGGGCATCATTTCGTTTTCCTGTCTAGTGTTTCTACAACTTGTATTTAGGATGATCACACATGTTCATAACCTTTTTATTTTCCTTGGCCAAAATCAGGCCGTGGGAACCCTACTTTCAAAGTTCTTATGCCAAAATCTTTGCTGCTATTGGGATAAAAGTGCTTTTTCAGGCTAGGAAATAAGTAATAATTATGGAATTTGAATATAATACACAGGCGCACTAAGATAATATAGTACTTCTGCTAGAAAGAATGGTTTCTACACATGCACGCTAGTTCATTATTATGAGAAAACACAATTCTTGTACTGATATAGACATGGAAAATATCATTTTGGAATATTTGTGTCAAGTTACGACATATATTAGCTTCAAAATAATGAAATACCCAAAGACAAAACATAAATATTAAATTGCATTTAGTATTTTGTGGATGAAAGATGCATTCGCATGTCTATTTTGATAAGAATAAACGTTACTAGCCCACGATGTCTCTGAAACCTTTTATTCCCTTACATAAAACTCCATGAACTGGTAAGGGAATGTTTTATGTAGAGTTACGAAATGTGATATATCTCCATTATTGTTCATAAAAAAAGTATAATTATGTAATTTTGACCTTCCTAATTGTTTAGGCCTGCTTCAATTCAGTGAAAAATATAAACATGACATCACTGAAAGCAAAGAATTACACAGTGTAAAATATTAATATAAATATCAAGGGGTCATAGATCTACGAGCCCTTGGTATTCATATTAATATTTTACATTAATTATAGCTGGTGTGGGCTAACTTAGATGCAGATACTTCCATTATATTTGCATGTATGACAAAAGTTAACTATAGTTCTTGATGGTTAATTACTATAGTAAAGATAGTAAAGAATGATTAAATATAGTTAAATATTCTCCTTCGGACAACCTTGGAATTATACAGATATATTCAATACAGAGTCTTGGAATATGGCAGAAATATTCATACTACTAGCAGTGCTAAGCATCCTTAAAATGAAAAAATTCCACCAAAAGCATCTTGTGCATAAACAGCTTTGAAAAAGATGGATTCTTTTACTTGCAACTCATTTTCCTGTGACACATCACTTATATTTGTGTTATGCAGTAAAGACCCAAATATTCTTCATCAGTACAAATATTTACATGTTCATCACTTGATAAAACCATTTTAACTGCATGCATCTAGTGCATTTACACCCGATTTTGATATATAACTTTGATATGCATTTTGGAGTGCATCAGATGATGCACGTTGCATCAGGTGCAGAACCAGGTGCAAAACTGCTTTTTTGAGCGGATTGCACTTATGTGACTGGTCAGATGCACTTTTGTATGCACTGGCGGATTTTCCCATGCACATCGGGCACTCCGGCCGGATTAGGCTTCTGACCTGCTGATCAGCAACATGTCTCTAGTCTAAGATGCGGGATAGGAATTTTCCCTATTATATTGCAATATTCATTCCTGTATAGCCTTTTTTTAAAAAGAATATCTCTTGGTATACTCTAACTGCTGACTTCCAAGTTAAGGGTTAGCTCGGAAGAACTGTCACAGAAAGATTAATAACCCATTTCCGTGTAGGGCCTATTGTTTATTAACTGTCAGAAATAAAGTGTCTTATATAAGAATTCCACCCCAAATGCGTCATTTGGGTTGAAAACAATTGAATCTTTGTGGAATTTATTAAATGGCCTTAAAATTTATCTTTAAGATAAATCAATCTCGAAGATTATCTTTTTTACTCTCCCCCTGACTGGCCCCTCTCACACCTTACAGTAACTAACTAAGTTACTTATAATGCAAAAGTTGAAAAAAGGTAATTGATCAATATAAAATCTGAATATGAAACGTGCTAGATACATCAAAAGCCTATGAACAACTGGTCCCATCGTTACGGTTCTGGAAAATCACTGAAATGGGCCTGGATCCACTTTGTCTTCCATTTTGTCCACATAGTTTGAATGCTGAACAGGAAAACGTTGTGCGGAATGGCACCCAACCCGGGGAAGAATAGGAGAAGCATGATGCTGTTCAGGGATTAGTGATGGCTGAGCAGGAATTATGAAATTGGGAGACTAGAAAATTTCTAAAATGTAACTTTTTGGAAGACTAGGAAGAGTGCGGGTTGGGGGCTATCCCGCAGCTGAACAGGAAAAAAATTCCTAGTCCGCACGCTTTTTCTATGGCTATTCTTACTTCTTTATTCCTGATCAGTATCCTACTCTTCCCGTTTTAGAGTAATGGGGATATGTACATAAATGGTTTTCCAGAGTATTTGCTGATCAGCAGAGCAGAAGCCTAACCCGGCCGCAGTGGGCTACTACCCCGGTGCTGTGTACTGCTGAACAGGAACTGTATAAGGCTGAACAGGATTTCTGCTAGTCCTTTTTTACAGATTGGCGATATGTACATAAATGGCTTTCCATAAATTACTACCCTGCCCCATCTTGTTCCAATCGTTTAGGTTTCTCTCTGAAGGTATTTGTATTTAAAGATTTTTATTCAGTCAAAAACATTGTGTACACATACATTATATCTCAGAATTTGCTGATTTCCTAATAATTATTTCCTTGTTTCATAATTTCTCAAAATTTTAATGACGATCTTGTTCACTTAAATTATAATAATCATCAGATATATGATTGAAATAGACACTATAGCATTATATAAATATAAAAACATAGGTACATACAATAGCTGTATAAAACAAAACACCAGCGCATAGTTCAATATCATGACAATCAATAAATTTTTCTAATTTGTTTAAATCATTTAAACATTCCAAATAATGTATTGCCACAAGCAGAGATTAATTTTTCACTAACATACATATTCTGAATATTCTAGATATCCTAGAAAACCATTGGGTCTGGGATTGTCCAGATGTTGCCATTCGCTTTTAATGACTCTAGGCAGATCTTTTTTATCTGGTTAGAAAATGCAGTTTTCTCATCAAGTCTTCTAATATTATTTGTTGGAGGTTGGAGTTTTATATTTGAGAAGAAATACTTGTCCTCTTATACTGGTGAAAACCAGTGTGACCTACATAACCTTGTTCCATTCTGATAGTCACCGCGCATGCGTTATGAGGGAAAATTTGCAGAGAGAGAGAAATATTGAGTTTGGGAACTAATATGAATGAAATTCCAGAAGAACCACTCGATCTTAACTTCTGGGAATGTAGCTTTAAGTTCAAAACCATGATATTTTTAAAGCAAAAGAGCTTGTTGTTCACCTTTGCAAATTAACAAGTGAATATATTTGATGACACACATCATTCTTAGTAGCAACCAAGATGGCCAACAGCTAGGATGATTTTGCAATTCTCAGTAAGTAATTTTCGCTTTTCAGTATCATACATGATGTGTTGTGAAATACCAAGGTCAATTTGCCCAGAGATTTTGGTATTATGTGAAGTTGGAAGCAGGAAGTCAGAGATCAGTTGATGTTTTGTCAGCTCGGCCCAGGCAAGGAGTGCTTGAGGCCTAGCATCAAACTTTATTAATATCCGAGCATTTGACTGAATTTGTTCATGAACAAGTTCCTAGATATATGACCGATTTTCACGACTGGTAGGCATTTGGGTTTTTGAGCAATAACAGGACAAATATCATGACAGATTTAATTTTGATGACACTGGCTGGGTGTCAAAATTGTCATGGGAACCCAATTTTCATGGCTCTATCATCAGAAATAAGGAAGTTATGGGCAAAATACCAGTGTTTTTTTTTAGGTTATATTCTGTTAAATGATTAGCACTGTAACAACTTTGGTCTGGTATAACCAGCCTTTCCTAGTTTATTCATATATATTATTTAAACAAAATTATTATTTTAAACTGTAATAATAAAAAATAGCAATATTTTATCCATCGGTTCCTTTTATAAATATTGAGTTTAAGTACTTGCCAATTGATTCTCATAATTTTTATGGGTATGAATTCAATATTTCTCTATTAACTAGAGGGGGAACCCATGGGAAATATGTGTCATCGTATGTCACGCTTCTTTATGTGCCTAGATCAACTATATTAAGCTTGTATATAGATCTATTAGATTATCAAGTAGTGATTTTTACATAGTTTCATAATCCCAGGTTAAATTCGCATTAATATTTAGGGATAGTAACTAAAAGATCATCCATATGTCAGCTTGATGGTTGGGGAAGTTAAATGCATCACTATACGTCACACCAATTATATATCCTCACAATTTAGAGGCTAAAGAATAAAGCTGTTGTTCTGGATATTCAAAGAAATATGGATTAGGTTAAATCCTGAGCATTATATTGACATGTTTTTGCATTTTCCTGACTGTAAGGTATGTTTGGTACAGCAAAACATCACAGTATATAATGACTGATATCATATTTCATACATTCTATTATATAGAAAAATGAAAGGAAATACTATTTTTCAATTATTAAGCTGCCAAATTCCGGAGAATTAGAGCTGGGTATCATGTTAATATGTACAAGAAAAATCAGCAACATATAAACAAATCTATTTTTGACATTTTTTCAACTGCATTTACTGCAAATTACTACTTTTCATGAAAATTGTTCATATTTATGCTGCTCTACCCCATTCTAATTGGCTGAGGAAGAATCCTCCTCCATGTGGACTGACCACCAGTGCCTCATCATGCTAAGGTCATGCATTGTCAACATAGTAGATAGGATTCCCTCCACTCCCCCTCCCCTCCCCTACTCCAAACCCAAGTTGGTCATGCCTCCTTCCCTCTGGCCCCTCCCCCTTTCCACTGATTACCACAGAGCAGCGAATGTTAATTAGATCAGACAGGTAGGGGAGTCAGTTTTAGATAGTTTGTCCCCTCCTTCCCAAAGAATGCAATTCTTTACATTCATATAATAATTATCTTTTGATTGAAAGATAATAAATCTTTCAAACAAAATATTAGCCCACTGACCAACCTAGTCTGACCAAACAGAATGAAATACAACAAAGTGTTTACAAAGAAGGAATGTAGATGATACATAAGGTAATAAAAGTAAAATGGACATCATTGGTCCAGAAAGTTGGTTTGAGGCTCTATTAAAGGAATTATATTCATTGATGCGAGGCCATTGTACTGCTACTAAAAAGTCTTTTAGTCAAGTAAATTTATAAAGAAGTCTTTGTGTGGAGTTGTGCTTTTGAACACCTGTGAAAATGTCTTAAATTCTCATGAGAGTCTGAGTACACAAAAATTTCTTCTGTATGGTTGTCACCACATCCTCCTCTGCCTGCCAGTCCATCTGAAGGCCCCTGGACCTTGTTGCAGACCGACAGGGTGCCTGTATCACTCTCATTTCAAAGCAGAAGGGTTTGAGATAGACAAGGAGCTCTGGTTCTGTGGTGCTTCCTCTCAGACTCTTTTGTCTTGACCAAACTGTTTGTGTATAACAACTTCTCCTAGTATGAGAGTTGGATAAAAATACCTGGTTTGGCTGGATCCTTGTCCATGGATTCCACGGTTCCTCCTAAGAGGAATGGATTTCACCCAAGGTATAAAATACTCTTTGTTCCGCTATCTGTCTCACACTCAAAAGAGGCAGAACAAAATATTAATAGTAAAATATTAAAGATGAGATAAAGATAAAGACAATGTAGAAGTTCAGGCCCTCAATGGAAGATCTATCTAGGCAATTGTCTATTTAGAAAGTTGAAATACCGTATTGTAATAAGATCTGATAAAATAAAAGAATTCTTGAATTGAATTGTTCACAAAGTGATCATGTTATTTACTCAAGAAACCAAATAAATTGTTAAAAACCTATGATGTCATCCTGCTCAGTCTGAAATTGTCATCATAATGATATGGTGAGGAAGGGGGATGGAGGAGAGATGTTCAAGAGAGCAGGAGTGGGCCCTAGCACTGTGTGTCACTCCCATATCCTCTTGATTCATGTTTTGGAGGGGTAGGCTTTAAAGGGAAAGGGTCAGGGGTTCTTCTAGGGCAATTTCCTTTCTTTTAAGGGTCCTCACGCAACACTGTAGGTTGACCGTGCCTCGGGGACAAGCCCCTTTAGGCAGCAAAGGTAAAGAATTCCTAGACTTATGTCTATATAAGGGTAGCCAAACCCCAGATAGGTTTAGGGACCTCTGTGTGAGAGAGAAGGCATACTTCTGCTCTTTGCAGGAAAGTTTAATGGTTGGTTCCATTGTGGAAAGAGGGGAGAAACTGTCATAGGTTAAATTAACCCCACAGAGGGGCATAATTTTTGGGCTGGGGAGAGTTATATGGGACTTATGGCATTGAATACTACTCACACGTCAATCCTTTCCAACCAGGAGACAACCACCTACTATTATTATCCTAGGCTTTGACAGGAGGGGGTATAGGAGGATGAAGGATAATCACTGTCGTCCAAGTCACCATCAGCGCTCTGACCCATACTTCTTCATACACTAGGACTCCCTCTTCCTCAAATAGATCACCTCTAGCATGCATGGCTAAGAAGGTTATAAAGAGGAATCCAATGGTGAAGTCCCCGAGAATTCTGTCATGGGAGGTACTTCCAGGTCGAACTCCCATGGTTGAGGCCGTGGTGGGGTGGTGGTCATTGTGGGGGTATGCAAGACAGCTTCTGCACAGGTGAAGAGGGTGAGACTGGGTTGGGAGAGGAGTCAGGTCTCTCCCTCTTGGTGGATTCTAGAGGGTGGAGTATCAGTATTTTCAGATGTATGGTTCAGAGCTTTGGGTAGGGGTGGATTGGTGGTATTTGCACCCTCCCTCTCCTGGCTCAGGATCTGGTGAGAGCATCTGGTGGGGGCTTGAGCGGAGGAGCTCCACAGCAGCATTGGGTGGCAGAGGGTGGTGCATGGTGACCGGTCTCCCTGAGTGTTATAGTGGTACCCCTTATACCAGTTATTATGTAACCATAATCCCACTTCGGGGGCCAGGGGAGTGTTGGTACCCAATAACACCACTATGTGATCCCCTATGTTTAGATCTTTGGATCCTTAGATGTTTTGCTCTGGCTCTCAATCTCTCGTAATTGGCCTCTCTACTAGCCTCAGTGCATTCAGTGGCCTCTCTGAAAGCAACTGTTAGGGCCATGTAGGGCTTCACTTAGCACGGCATCTTTGATTCCCTTGGGAGTGGGAACAATTTTAGAAAAAGGATAATTTGGATTGTTGCTGAAAGTTAAAAAATAGGCCTTAAAAGTAGTCCCACAAGAGGTGGAGACTCTGCCAAGAGGGTTGGACCTGAATGCCTTTCCCATTTTGACTCCCTTCCACTCATTAGTTTATAAATTCCAGTCCCCTATAGGTGATGACTACATCTAGATGGCCATACCAGGGAATGTATTCATTGGCCAAATAGTCAGCTAAATTTTTAGCTGCCTTGGAGGGTATGGGTTTGACCTCAACCCAGCATGGTCAGTTACCATTATGATATGTGTGTTCCCTTGATCAGAGACTGGGAAGGCACCACAGAGATCCATTCCCAGTATCTGTCCTGGGTACCTTGCTATGGGCATAGTTGTAGGAGGTACACACTCCTGTCCAACTTCTGACTTCTGACTAGCACATTTTGTCAAAACATTGTATGTATCACTTCTCATAGTGGGACATTTGTAGGCCTCTTGGATCCTATCCAATGTTTTTCTCATGCCCTGATGGCCTATGATGAGCATGCCTCACTATTGTATACCTAGCTGAGGGGGGCAAAACCAAACGGGGGTAGGCTGGCTTACCTCGGGGAGGAATTAGAGTAAAGAGCATGCCAACAATTATGGCATAGTCTCCCTTCTCCTCCTCCACCCCCAGTTGGAATTTATCCATTTCACTCTGTTCTACTCTTTCTCAAGTTTATCAAACTCAAAAACAAAGGATTTCATTAACTTCATCTAAGGCGCAGACTTTGAATTGACTGAGAGTCTGTCCTTTTCCTTAGGGATTGTCTATATTTGAGAAAGCATATCCGCCCTAATATTGTCAGCCCCTTTTCTATACTCAATGGGAGCCCCAAACTCTGCTATTAGCACAGCCCATCTCTGAATTTTGGTGTCTTTGACTTACAAACAGCAATTTTAATAGCTTGTGATCAGTATAATTTTTGAATTTGCTACCTTGGTCTAAGGTTATTTAGAGCATAAATAATTGCATATATGGTCCATTCCTACGAAATGGGCCCAGTGCCCTTTCCCCTACCTTTGGCCCCTCTATGCCTCATATCTCAGTGTAATATTCATTGATATTAAAACAAATCATACTGACAGATTCCTCTTGGCATGGGAATTCCTCTGATATATACATCATTACAGGGCTGACGGATATTTTATGTGTTAAAACCCTTTAAAATCAATATTTTCGTAGAAAAATTCCAATGATTAAACATTCTGGACTTGAGGATTCAGAAATTTACATCATTTCATGTTTTTCATATCTGATTAATTTTGCACAGTCACCAGGTTCGAATTTCAATGCATTTTAGGAACCCTACTCACTTTTTAACAAAATTATGGCACAAACAAAATTAAAAAGGTATATTTTTTGTTTTTACATCGCACATGTTGCTCCCTTTCATGCAATGAACTTGTTGTATGACACAAGAATAAAAATCATTTGATATATTAGGAAACCAATCTCTAACTTTTGACACCTCATGTGTCTCAATAGGACTGTTAGTAAGGATGTTATGTCTGTTTAAAAAAATTAAAAAAAAGAAAATGGCTAATTATGTGTGTTTTTACGTCGCCACATTCACTGATTGTGCTTTTCCATTCTATTGAAAAAAATCATTTATAATTAATATGAATTGATTGGGCAATCAATCCTCTTGTTGTCTATGCAACATGAGTGGTCTGAACAGTTATGTCTTGTGTGTAGAAGTGGAAAACCCCTGTTTTTATGTTGCACATTGCACGTTTTTACGTCGCACATCGGATTTGCTTGATAGAGGTAAAACGATTTAAGATAGAAAGTTGTAACATGTACCAAACGAACCGCAATAATGTCAGCTTTCTGTTGATATAAAATCATCCAGATTCCTTGAATGGTCTGAACAGAAATTTCTTGTGCATAGAGTAGAAGAATACCCGATTTAAGGTCGCACGTTTTTACATCGCAATTTTAAGGTCGCAACATTTGGTTGCTAGAGGCAAAATTATCTCAGATAGAAAGTTGTAACATGTACCAAACAAATCGCAGGATTATCAGGTTTCTGCTGATGTAAAATTATCCAGATCCCTTAAATGGTTTGAACAGAAATGTGCCTTTTGCATAGAGAGAAAAAAAGAAGTTTGCAATGTTTCTGGATGGATAATTACCAGTAAAGTAACTAAATATACTCCATATGAATGGCTTCAAAACGCAAGGATATCATTAATACAATATCCCAAGATTTGTTACATGGATTCATCTGACTATGAGTGCTACACTCACTAAAAAAAAGAACATTTCAATAAGGAGATCTTATGAAAAAAACACTTTGAAAAATATCAATTGTTACTCATTTTCCTGAAACACATCACATTTATTGATTCAAATATCTCAAATGAACGTTTTCGTCCCTACATTCATTGATAATTGACTCTGGATGCCATTGTTTTAAGGATTATATAGAGGAGAATATGAGATTTTAGGAAATATTATCCCAAAACCTTTTATCCTTAATCTAAATTTTAATTTTTCCTTATTTCCATCACTGAAAAGCAAAACTTTTCAGAGAATAGCCCTATAGCGTTTTTACGTCGCACATATTTCAACCTGGTTCAGAAAAAAGAAATATATTCCCTGGCAGAAATAATAATTGATTCTTCAAGTTAAGGTGATAAAAAAGCTATCTGAGTCGTTTTTTTCTTTTATCTCTTGCTTATGAAGAGAACAGTGGTAGATGATAAAAGGTAATGTCTGAAAGAACCTATACCTGAAAAACGAAGCTGTATTTAATTTTGAAATTCCTATATCAAAATAGGAGAGTCCTTGTACCATAGATTGCCAAACAAATGTTGAATTGCCCCTATTTTCTAAATATTTTGCTTAATCAAACAAAAAATAATTTCCCATTGCAATTATGCCTAGTATATAATGCCAATGTGATGTGCGACGTAAAAACATAAGAAATCTTAACCCACTCATTGATTTTATCTAGAAAAAAAACTATTTGATCAATTTAGTAGCAAATTTAGATTTAAAAAGTTCCATTACCCTACTTTAAGGTCCCTAACTATGGAAAAGATTGAAGGAATTTTTTTTTGTAAAATAGTTTCAAGCTACTGGGCCCATTTCGTAGGAATGGACCATATATATATATACCTCTTTCTCAAAAGTAGTCCAATTTAATTGTGGGCCGAAAAGTTGTTTGGAAATAATATATTGAATGGGTCTCCCCATGCCTTGGCTATCATCCTGAACTAGTATGATCCCTTTTGCATGCATCACTGTAGAGGTGATAAGGCTTATCTAGTTGAGGGTGTGCCATTACTCTATCTGAAGTAAGTAATTCCTTCAGTGTTTCATATGAATTTTGCTGCTCTTCCAACCAGTCAAACCGGGCATACTTTTTGGTAAGCTTTACTAGAGGATAAGCTACTCTGGCATAATCTGGGATACATTGATGGTAATACCCAGTCATTCCTAGAAATGAGCAAATTCTGCCCAGGTCATCTGGGGTTGGCATATCCCTGATAGCACTACATTTATCTGGGTGGGAGTGAACACCACACCCAAATGGGGATCATGCTCCTCTTCAGTTTTGGAATAAATCACAATATCATTCATAAAAGTCATCCAAAATTTTCCAATAAATTCTGAAAACATTTTGTTCATGGCCCATTGAAAGACAGCTGGTGCATTGGTGAGACCAAAAAGCATTCTATGGAAATGCCTCGATGGCACACAAACACTGTTTTTTCAATACTTTCTGGGTCTGTTTCTACCTGGCAGTAGCCGCTTTTTAGGTCAATGGTGGAAATAACAGTTGATCCTGCCAAACTAATAAATATATCTTGAATGTTTGGGGATGAGTGTCCTTTTTGGTAACAGACAAGGCCTACCTGCCGGGCAAATGGGCGCGATTCTACGCGATTTTTAATGCGCAATCATCTCGCCATAGTTCTGTGATGAGCGTGGACGCTTTTTGCGCAATAATTATTGCGCTATGATTGCGAGATATAACGCAATATTGGTTCAAAAATCAGCAAATTCTTATGGCATTTTAAGTGGGATATTAGAGCATGAGTTATGTGCAATTTTCAACTTATTTTCTTACCTTTATTTGTTGAATGATAACATTCGGAATTACTCATAATTAATTCTTCATGGAAATACATGAATTATTTCATCATTATTTCCGCATTGCTGGGAAGGGTTATTCCAGTTCTACTTGTAAACAGGGTGGCCCAGCCTACTTCAGATAATGAAGTATGTAATGATGGGGGGTGTCTTGATCAAAAGGTTTTTCCATATCAAACAACTAAATTACACAAATAAACTATAGAGGTATGCTAATTATAACATCCATGTGTACATGATGTGGAATATCTATATTGATATATTATTGCCACACAAGTGTATTAGCAGCACTTTCATTGTTAAAGAAATTGTAATGTACCCCAGTTACCATGCAGTTGCGCCACCTGTCTTTCAATAATGAGTGTGACAGAGAAGCGATATCTTTGGCGCTAAGTGAGCCATAGAAATTCCTCTCATATCACACTAGATAATGTTTTAGGTATGTTTAATGGCAATCAGCATGAATGTAAATAGTGACACACTGGACATATTTTTTTGCATGAAAATCTATGCATAATCTTTGAGGCTCACAATGAAATTTGTTTTATCTATATAATGAGTATTTAGACGCGATTTTGAATGCGCATTATATGCGCAATTGTGATCACATGTGACAGTGAATATCTATATCAGAGAAGTATTATTCTGATGTTGTTCTGCTTGTCTTGATGTTATATATGAGTCACATTTACAGCAACGTAGTCAATGGGGTATTGGTGGGTCGAATACCCCCTCCCCTAGTTGCAGTGAGTGTGAGTGTCAATTGTGCGACAGTGAGTGTGAATGCTAGGTGAGTGAGCAGTGCCAGGTATTGCGTCCTGTTGTGGCTTCATTGTTTTGTATACATTAATGGCAAGATTTATGATTATTCTCTTCGTAATAATCATGCTTTACAGAGACGTTTTCATTAACAAAATGTCCCTGTTTCCTGAAGAAAATTAAATCAAATCTACATTAAAATCAGTGCTGAGAGAATTACTATTGAAGGGGCGTCAGCCAAGAACATACACAAAAAACATGGCCGTGATAAAAGCAAGAAATTAGATATGGAAAAGCTTCGAAAATGGTCAAGAATTCATGACATTCAAGATTAGTTTCAGTCAGAAAAAGAATGGAATTAAATTCCATTCTTTTTCTGACTGAAACTAATGATGTGGAATATCTATATACAAATTTTGTATTTTTTGTCTCCCATGCCACACATGATGTTCATTTGCAAGCCTTCCAATATACAGTTATCCATAGAAATATATGTTGCAATACTATTTTTAAAAAGAATTAAAATCAAAGAAGTTGAAGCTATGAGTTTAGCCGCTAATTATAACCTATTAAACTAATTCACTACATGCAGCATGTGCATTTACTGAGTATTTAGACGCGATTTTGAATGCGCATTATATGCGTGATTGAGATCACACCCATATTTTTTACTTTTGAAGAAAACATGTATTCGCTGATAAAATTGGTTGAGTAACACACGTTTAGTATGAACATAAATGAATATGAATGAGAACTTGATTCAACACAAGTGTGAGACCACCAACAACATTGAAGGAAATAGACGCAATGGATTTCACATAATGGTTGCTAATGGCATGTTCATTTCACTGTGATTCATAGCCATAAGTATCACACTTCACTAGTTTGCGGTCAATCACAAAATGATCACAGTGCTATCCCACTCAATTGCATTCAGTGCCCGTCGGGTAATTACTCCCATCTTTCTTCAGAATGTTGGGCTCCCCCAGGCTGAACTGCTGGGTTCTATTACTAGCCCATGGGGATGAATTATCAACACAAAAATGTTTGAAAATTGTTCATTTAAAAAGGTCGACCGAGTAAAGAAGATATCCTAAGCTCAGATATTGACATAAACTGTTGCACTGAAACCTGGATACATAACAAAACCTGTATACCCTTATTAGAGCATTACAACTACATCTTTATAACCTTAAATTGTCAGTGATGACAATATTGAGCTATATTATCCGTGGATATAAGAAAGAGCTTAAAACCGATGCCTCAATTTTGTACCAATTTGAGTAGATTCTTCATGATTTACTGATGATTCTCAAAGTAAAAGTAGACTGTTTGTTTCAGAGTTTAAGGATTAATTAGTTCAATTAGATTGGGCTTATGATTTAACACAATATTATTTGGAAAATTTGACACAAACATATGGAGTGCATTCTTGGTAGCCATTTTGAAATCAATCTGCATATTTTGGATAGAAGAGTTGCTCTTAGCTGTGTCTTTGGATAACTCTGTTCTATTGCACTGAGGTACTTCCATACTTCCAATGACCTTGACCTGGTATGAAGGTCAACTGAAGGTTATACTCTTTAGAAATTATACTTTGTCTTTGATGTTTTCCATACACAGATACTAAACTAACTAAACTGTATATAGCTGAATATAGCAATTTCCTAGATTTGACCTTGAGAATATGACCTTGACCTTGGTTCAAGGACATAATAAACTAGACATGATTAAGCCCTAGTTGGGATGTATGTAATATCAGGTGAATGAGCAACATTAAATGTATGGTTGCTAAACCTTTATTTGAATGTAGAAAAGATCTCACCTTTTTCTCACTATTTTTTTAGGCTTTTTCCATAGAAATGCATAAAAACGCAACTGACTATTTTTTATATTGGCAGCAATAGATTTAGTTAAAATAGATCTGTATGGACAAATAGAGTATGAATACAGAGCTGTTGACCTAGGGAACAATAGTTAGTAGATCACAAGGTATTTATATATAACCTGAGGTTACAGTAGCAATTGAAACAACAGTATATCAAAAAAATTGACTAAAATCTCAATTTTGACCTTCAAAATGGTGACCTTGACCTTTGTCAAGGTCACCAAGTAATTGTCTGTAAACAGCCCTTACTTATACCATTCAGATTGTCAAGTTTGGTAACATTCCTGACAAAAGGATACAAGTTATATTCTAAAAACCTTATTTTGAAAATAATTATACCCTGTTGCCATGGAAACGCATATATTTTCAATTCAAAGCGTGATCTCACTTGTGTCTTTGGATAAAAATATTTCTATGACCCTAAGGTACACTCATGCCAAAGGGGACATTTGTAGCATGACTTGAAGTATAAAGTCACTTAACCCACCCACTATATAGGCTAAACATAGAACTGTAGGTAGGCCTACCCGGGAGCCTACTGAAAGTCTATGTCCTAAAATCCAAATTCTTAATAACAATGTCCCTTCATCAGGCCGGACACGAGTGGAAACGATATCATTGAACTTAAAGTTGAGTCAAATATGGTAGGCCTAAAATTACCTAACTAAGCAGGGGCGTCGGAAGCTAATTTTAAGTAAGCTGTCACCTGGTTGGCGGAATCTGTTCGCAAATGAATATGGCGGGCTGGTTACACGAGTTATTATATGAGATGGATTTGAGCCTGCAAGATTATCTCTTCCATGGTATTTCTCAAGGGTTTTACATTGTGGATCCTCCTGCTTCGATTCCCACATATTGCTGTGTTAATTATACTTCAGCTACTACAGGCCCAGCTTATGATTTCATCACGAACCTATTGGAGTGTGAGATGCTGGAGGGCAAGATGATTTCTTGTAGTGTTATTCCTCATTGCATCCACTCAATAGGAGCCGTACCCAAAAGTGATGGTGGATTTCGCCCAATTACAGATTGTAGTCGGCCAGAGAATTATTCCATCAACAACTACATGTCGTCGACAGCCTTGCCATTTCGATTTAAATCTGTTGATAATGTGGCTGCTCATTTGAAACCTTGTTCCTGCATGGCCTGTATAGACATCAAGGCTGCATATTAGGCAATTAGAGCCTTTGTTTATTGTCCGAGCGGCCCTCTATGCGTTACGGGAACCAATCCGCGGCCGGAGGCCAAGGATTGGTTCCCGTAACGCATAGAGGGACGCGAGGACAATAAACAAAGGCTCTAATGGCTTTAGTACCCTTTGGTTGGGATGTTACTATCAATGTTGCCCCAAGAAAATCATCAGTAAGCATTCACTTACGTTTTTAGTTCATCACGAAACACTTTCAAGCAACACTTTCTCGCGTAAACACTGTCCACTCCAACACCGGTAGTGACGTCATGCGTTAGTATTTTACTGGAAATCGGACCTGGGTCCAGCCAACATGCCACCGACTACTCCCGCCTAAACCCAACAATCCCAAGAATCACATTACACACCACACTCACAGAAAATTACCTTAACATACAGTCCCTTCGTCAGTTACATGCCTGAAAAAACTTTGTCAAGACAGTTGCCACCTTCCTATAACTATTAATGCCGCAAACTACACAGACATAGCTCCGTTCCGTTTCCACCGCACGCTCCAACTAAACACTTTTGCTGCGCACCTGTTCCCGTTGGCACACCCACCCTCATTCAAACGTAAACAGACATGGCGGAGGACGCGCACGTATACGTGAGTGGCGAGGAGGCTGAGGCTTTTCTGAATTGTAAATGGACCTCCGGGAAAATAGGTGATATCTCAATGACGGGGCAACATCTTTTGTATCAGTTCGTACCAGCCGATGGGAGTGTCAAGACACTTGTATTTGCGCATTCACTAAGAAGAAAACCAGAGTCCCAACCAGACTTTCTTCCAACCCACGTTATTCAGGTGCTATCCTCGGATGAACCGATGGACTCGGACTCAGATCACGTCTTCCACAAGGTAAGCAATACTCTAAGTAACTGTGATCCATCTCCAGTCTCATTGACCTACTACTCTTTATATGATACTAGCCTGTAGGGACAAATCGTAAATTTTAACTGTTGCACTGCCAAGGCCTGCCGTCCAAGCTCGTCGGAAATTTGAATCGTGGCACACCCAACGACTCCCGTCCAACCTCGTCCCACTAGCAGACACCAAAACTCCTTTAGTCCACCCACGCCATCACATGCTCTTAAAGTGACTCCCTAAATTACATGTGATCCATCTACGTTATCCTGAAATCAAAACTATTTACATGATTGTAGCCTGTAGGTACAACTTTTCAATTTGTAGCATCCCACAGCCAACGACTCCCGTCGTAAATTTGAATCTTTGCACATCCATCGACCCCCGTCCAACGGCGTCCCACTACCCGACACGAAAACTACTTTACTCCACCCAACCCATAACATGTTGTTAAAGTGACTCCCTAAATTACATGTGATCCACGTACGTTCTCATTAACTCAAAACTATTTACATGATTCTAGCCTGTAGGTAAAAATTTGAAATTATTATCATTCCACAGCCAACGACTCCCGTCCAAGCTCGTCACACTTAGTCCAGGAGATGGGAGCAAAAAAAGGGCTGAACCTAGGACAAATTGCAACAGAAGGTTTCTCAACGGTTTTGGGTAGTATGAGTGCCCCTTATTAACATAATAAAAGTCCCGGAAAATCTAGGTGGGGGAACATGCCCAAAATCGCAAAAAAAAACAAAATGGCCGCCCTAAAACTTTGGAATACCCTAACTTGGGGTAAAATTAACATACAATCAAGTGTGAATACATTTTTCCTATGTTTTGAGGCATGGAAAATCCATTCAAATATGAATAAAATCAATATAACCAATATTTAGAAAGTTATTCTACTGATACAGCAAAAAAATGAACAAAAAACCTCCATCAAATGCATGCTGTGGAGTAAAAACATCTAATTCAAATTGTGTAAATTCATTCATGACCAAGGCCATTGGATAACATGTTTTTGTAATCCAAACTGTAATGTAAACATGTTCAATACTTATAATTGTCACAGTCAGAAATGGAATAAAGACCAGTGCTATGAAAAATATCAATTTGCCCATTGTCTTATGCAACTGTCATGTCTTTTTAATTTCATTGTTAGCACCTGAGCTCTTTGTATATTCACCATTGCACATTTGTCCACAAGTTGGAGTTTACTCCAAGCTTTTCTTTCTGGAAGAATGTCTCAAACTGTTGTATTTACTCTAACAGTTGCAGTGAATAATTGTGTAATAGTTGTTCATGGGCAGGAGACAATGTTGGTAGATACAGGTAAAAATTGTCCATCTGTGAAGTTCCTTCCCCAGTCTGTACTGGAAGAAGGTGAACAACATTCTAAGTGAATTTGGTGATATACTCTATGGCTGTGGTCCTTATTAGCAGTAGGTGGTAGGATATGTTATAAGTGGATTTGTTGCAAGTACATACGTTGGAGACAGCAAGTGTGTGTATCACAAAGAACAAGTGTTTCTCTAGTATGTCTTACTTCTGAGTTGATCCAGATTTGATTGACATTTTCATTATTCATTTGTTTTTACATTCTTGTGGAAGTTGCATTATTGGAAAACACCTAGGCATTCTTTTGTAATCTAGGCATGTTGGTAAACAGCTTAAAAACTATACTTTTCTGCTGACGGAAAATACTTAATGTGTCTCAACTGGTTATTGCATACCCTTGGATTGCCATAACCCTCACAGTAAGTTACCATTGTTTTATTAGCCTGCAATGAACTTGTGCTTGTCTTGTTGCTAAGGGGATATCTAAATCAAAGAATCTCTTATCTAGGACCTAAATGAAAATTGCCTGTTTATCTTTCGCCCCAACCCCTAGTAGATGTCCAAAGGGCCTCTGGCATGCTAAAGTAATTTGCTTCCTGAAACAGTGCATGAGGTTAGTACTTTAGCTCAAAACCCAATGTTGCCACAAAATCTTAAATTTACTTGTGATCCAGAGGTATTGAAACAAATTAGGGTTCATTCAATACTGAGTGACCTTCAATCATTATGCCCTCCATAGGTGCTTGTCCCATTGTCTCTGATCAAAAGTCTGGAACAGTTTTCCCATCCAGAATATCCCTTTTTTTTTTTTTATTAACTTTGCCTCATCAATATTGATGACCAATGTGTGCTGTTACACCAGTGGCAATATTTCTCAAGGTTTGGTCATTGCTGAAGGGGATCCTGTCCATAAAAAATAATATTCTCTTCATGTTCTCTCTTTACTCTTGTGTGTGAATTTAATGTATAGGCTGTATGCCTTGATGCACTACCACAACTGAGATTGGATCTAAACTCATCTGACAGCAACTGTTGCTAGTTGTTGCTAGGATTTGTGTGGATATTGCAATTGTGACATCAAAGTGTTGCTATGCTACCCTCCTGATGAGTAGAGTTAGGAGATTTTATACCAGGGTTTAGTTTGGTATTACCCAAATGAAAAATATATTATATTTCAAGAGTTCTCTCAATATTATTTCGTATTTTAAATACAACCTTATTAATATAGAGATATTGGGTGTGGTCTCTACCTAAAGTCTCTTCAGACATGAGGGTGGCCTCATTTTACTCTTGATTGTGATCATTTCTTAAATTACTCACCTGGATTATTACTATTGAGCAGTGTTCTTGAATGGAATTGTCCATATCCTGAATTGTCCAGTTCCTGAATGGAATTGTCCATATCAACATTTAAAGGGTATGGGCTATACAGTTTTCAGTCATACTTCTTCCTCTTGTCATGCATCCATTGATTTCAATGAACAGATTTAGTGCTTGCTCAACTAAAGCAACAATTGAGAGTACAGACCATGACTGAATACTTTATCATGCATCCATTGATTTCAATGAACAGACTTAGTGCTTACTCAACTACAGCAACAGTTGAGAGTACCAACCATGACTGAATACTTTATCGAACAACATGGAACTTATCATGCACATACATGTATATGAAACTCATTCCTTCATTTTAACTCACTTGTGTTCTGGAGATGCAAATGGATCCTTCTTCATTCACTGAATGGTACAGGAAATATTTCTGATTTGGACTGCAAGCCCTGTTCTCTTTGAGAAATCTGCTAAGCATACTAAATATATTATCATACTATAACAAGATCTTTAAAGTTTGAAAACAAACTTCTCTTTCTTGGCTACAAGAAGTGCCTCAGAACATCAGAATAATTCTGCTGTGATGGATCTGTCAATGAATTGGTTGTAGGGTTCATGTATGAGTATGATATTATTGCTTTCACATGACTGTGGGTGTAATCAAGGACAATTTAGGCAGAGGTCCTCATTATCTTGCTGCTCATAGATCATTGGAATGTGTGTTTTCAGAGTATCACATATGAACATAGGAGTTAGATCAGTGAGGTGGGGCCTTATATTCTGTTGATTTGGCCTTTTCCTCAACCATGTTCCCTTCAGCATTCAGTGGTGTATTTATGAATTTCTTAGCAACAAAGAGGGTAAAGAATTTGGAATGATGGAAAGAAATATCTAGGAGTTCAAGTCTGCAGAATGTTCTTTATCCATGTGACAGCAGATCATGATATAACATTTGGCATGGAAAAGGCATTCTTTAATAAGATAGCTGTACTACAAAGAAAGTTTAAATGTTTTCCAGTGACAGGACATTCAAAAAGGATATAGCCAAATCTGGAGAAGATTGTATTGGCATTGGTACAATCAAAGTTGCATCAACTTTGGTATAAGAAAATTTGTGAAAAGTACTTAATTATTTTGTATGTTACACCAGTCATACAACTACTCACTGTCAATCTACATATCACATATCCTACCAACTACTTGAATCTTGTTCACCTTCTTCCAGTACAGACTGGGGAAGGAACTTCACAGATGGACAATTTTTACCTGTATCTACCAACATTGTCTCCTGCCCATGAACAACTATTACACAATTATTCACTGCAACTGTTAGAGTGAATACAACAGTTTGAGACATTCTTCCAGAAAGAAAAGCTTGGAGTAAACTCCAACTTGTGGACAAATGTGCAATGGTGAATATACAAAGAGCTCAGGTGCTAACAATGACAATAAAAAGACATGACAGTTGCATTAGATGATGGGCAAATTGATATTTTTTTACAGCACTGGTCTTTATTCCATTTCTGACTGTGACAATTATTAGTATTGAACATGTTTGCATTATAGTTTGGAATACAAAAATATGTTATCAAATGGCCTTGGTCATGAATGAATTTACACAACCTAAATTAGATGTTTTACTCCACAGCATGCATTTGATGGAGTTTTTTTGTTCATTTTTTTGCTGTATCAGTAGAATAACTTTCTAGATATTGATTATACTGATTTTATTCATATTTGAATGGATTCTCCATGCCTCAAAACATAGGAAAAATGTATTCACACTTGATTGTATGTTAATTTTACCCCAAGTTATGGGGTTTCAAAGGTTTAGGGCGGCCATTTTGTTTTTTTGCGATTTTGGGCATGTTCCCCCACCTAGATTTTCCGGGACTTTTAGTATGTTAATAAGGGGCACTCATACTTTCCAAAACCGTTGAGAAACCTTCTGTTGCAATTTGTCCTAGGTCAAACCCCCGATCTCCTGGACTAACTACCAGACAAGCAAACTCGGGTAGTACCCGGACGCCATCACCTGATGTTAATGTGCCTGCCACACGCAAGCGCCCGGGTCAACGCTATGTCTCCGTCCTGAAACCCAGAAATATTGCAGCTGAAGAAGATTTCCAGGTCAGTAATCTTTTATGTAACCAGGAATTATCGGTCTAACATTAAGGTCATGATTAGGTACTCCATCAACAATTATAAAGCCCCTATACATTACAAGAGTACATGCAAAATAACAACATGTAAGCAGTCGCACTTCTAAGCTGCATATACTTTCTTCATTAACAAATGTAATTTTCACCTTACTTCTGTCCATATTCCTGGGTCAGAAAATTTGATTCCTGACATTTTATCTCGCCTGCACAACCACATTGGCCTGAACCTTTCTGATCTGAATTTGTGTTGTTCCATGATACCATTGTTGACACTCATTTGTCCTTACCGGAATTGGATAGGCTGGTTAATGTTAATATCAATTCTGCTTGGGCCTTGAATAGTTCCAAGACGAGATCCTCACAATGGAAGAAATATTTTTCTTTCTGTTGTCTACACTCCCTCAAGCCCTTGCCTGCTTCTGATTCAACATTCACCAGATTTCTATCATTTCTCAGAACTACCATGAAACATACTTCTGTGGACAACTATTTATCATCGATTATTCTGCTTCATAAAATGTATGCGCTAGAAAATGATTTTCGCTCATCCTTCTTCATTCGTATGGTGATGTTAGGCCTGAAAAGGAGAGTGGGAACCCCCCTTATCAAGCTCTGGCTTTATCCCATTCGAATCTTCTGCAAATGTTCCTCCATGTTGACCATCAAGATGATTTCTCCAAGGCTATGTGGGGTATTATTGTGTTGTCATTCCGTACCTTGCTCAGGAAATCAAACATCATTCCTGATTCAATGTCTACTAATTATTCTACACATGTCATCACACGTGCTGACGTTTCCTATACCTCGGATCCTGGGGTATGCTCATCAATGTGAACACTAGTAAAACTCGGTCTTCATCTTCAAAACCTCTACAAATTCCACTTCAACATATCAATGGGTCTCGATTTTGTGCTGTGTCATACATCGATTGGAACCTGAAGGCATATCCATCTGGGTCTGACATGCCCTTGTTTCTACGCAAAATGAATGGTAACCTTAGGCCTATACTATACAGTGATGTTTTGAGATTTCTGAAGTATTTGGTGGGACAAATTGGTCTCCCAGCCTCAAACATTAAATCGGTAGGAGATTGGAGAAGTATGTCAGTGTTGGATTATTTGTCAATGTCCATGGACCGTCGTTGTCAAATAGATATTTTAGTCTCGGACAGGCTATAATTTCTTTATTTGATTTATTCATTCCTTCTCTCTTGGCATCTTGGAGAAATGAATATGAAATACTTTGCCACCGGGCCCCCCAAAAAATAATACCAAGCAACTGCCTCTTCTCGTTAGTTCGTGGGATATGGATTGTATATATTTTATATACGGCTATATCTGCGGACCTTCAGAACTGGAACCGGATCCCAAGCTTCTGACATTACCTAGCACCCCCCAAAAGAACGCTCATTCAAAAAAGCTGCATGCAGTCGGTAGGACAGACATTGTTTTTTTTAATATATTTTTTCTCCTTCTTTGAGTTGGATTTGAAATGAATATGAAATACTTTGCCACCGAGCCAAGATAAAATATAATATCAAGCAACTGCCTCTTCTTGTTAGTTCATGGGATATTAAGATATAACTCAACGAGAGATGGATATAGGGTGACATATTCACAAAACACAAGTGCGTGTTTTTCCGTTTTTCCCTCATGGCTTCGCCTATCAGGAAAAACAGAAAAATAACGCACAAGTGTTTTGTGAATGCGTCATCGTATATCCATCTCGGGTTGGGTTCTATCTTTATGCCATGATATATATATTTTAGCCTTATTTAATCATTATTTACCTTCAGTTAATGTCTCGCAACCCTCCGACTCGGCAAAAGCAAGCGCCTACAAGGTTGCGTCATGAAATGAGCGTCATGAAATGAGCGTCATTGATTGGCGCAACTATATTTACGCAACCAATCAAAAGATGTTTTTGTGGATACGCACACCTATCATGGCATAAAGGCCTATGTCCTATTCATATTCAATAATTATTTATCTAAAAAAAACTTGGCCACAATACATTTAAACAATTCTTACAAAATACGCATAACCAACAATGTGATTATTTTCATGCATTGCCACACTATTAAATCAAAATCCAATACCGTAGGCTATTCATTTATAGGTTAAGCTAATTCATATAGCCTATATAGGCTATAAAATTATACATTAGGCTACCGGTAGGCCTCGGGTCTACATATTTTGTTCAACTTCTACTGATTCTAGTTAACCTATGTAGCCTATCAGATCGCCATGTCTCATGGAAAAAAACTATGCCAGGGTAGAAACTGTTTAATATTTTAATGATAGCATGTTTTCATGCTTTTCACGTCGATTCTAGTCCACTTTTAATATTATAAAAACATGAAGAACAACAATAATAGAAACAACACGCAGAAACTCTTGGTACCTTTACGTCAGCGTAGGCCTACTTAAGAGTTTCTGCAAGTCAAATACCAATAGGCTTACAACAGAATAACAAAATATAACAATAGATTTGTTCAAATTTTGTATGGGGGACCGTACATGTAGCCTACCGAGGAATGATTCGATTTTTTAAACACGTTTTATTTAGAAGTATAATATATATGTGGTGTTATTGGGTTTAGCTGTGTAGGTGTCTGGGGAGCGGGGACACCTAATGATAGAATAGAATAGAATAGAATAATCTTTTATTTGTCCAAGTATTTCAACAATTACAGACAAATAGGTCCACAGGCCTCTGGGAAGATCCCAGCTCTTCCAGCCGTTACCTTTACTAATGGATACATTTCTACTAGGTGTCTATGATGGCAAGTAAGACATAATTATTTGGCAAGTAAGATATAAGTATTTAGACTAGGACCATTCGTAAATGGTGTGGTTACATTCGGTCAATATTACAACCTTGGGTTTATCGATGGGACTTGATGTCCTTTACATGGTTTTACAGATAGAGTCTAAGATGATTAAATAGCTATTAGGAGATTGTGAGGATTAATAGCTGGCTATGTCCAATGTAGGTAGAGTAGTGTAGATATCCTAGATGAGCTAGTCAAGTTGTAAGAATAACTCTAAGTAGAGAGAGATCTTTTGGAGATGTGCTGAATAGCTGGTATTTTATTCAATGTAGTAGAGTATCAAGATGAAGGTTTACAATAAGTCCATAGGTTCCCCAGGATTCCAGTATAGTAGAGTTTCCAGTCAGTCTTCTTTAGTAGATAGTGGTGATACAGCTTCTAGGTCCAGGTAGTAGATGGTACTGACTGACTGACTGGAAGGAGGACCCTTTTATACTATAGGCCCATGATTAGATTGCACAAATTCTAGAAAAA
The DNA here is from genome assembly GCA_942159475.1 of Sthenelais limicola. NCBI lineage: Eukaryota > Metazoa > Annelida > Polychaeta > Phyllodocida > Sigalionidae > Sthenelais > Sthenelais limicola. The sequence goes on along the minus strand of OW804096.1, from coordinate 103,603,789 downwards.
CCTTTGCCTAGTATGCAGTATAACTGCTGACATGTTTCAGGCTTATTGGAGTACATGATGAAATAATTCCTTATAGAACCTCAATAATTACACTTATTTCTGCAATCTCTGGGTACCTTGGAGTGTGTGGAGCAATGGCTCCTACCTGTTTCACAATATAAATCATTGCTTCAGCTTAGAACATCGCGTCAGCATAAATCATTGCACCAGACTATTCAATACAATTGTACACATCCACTGATACATTTCAGAGTAATACATTAATACATACATGTTTAAATATTAGGGTAATAAAACATTAATAACCCTGTAATTAGTTTAGACATTAAAAATCAATTAGGGTAATGAGACATGTTAAATCCAGAGTGGACATTAACATCTGTCCGCTGTGGGTTAGTTCGTCCAAACCTCCCCAGTGGACACTACTGGTCCGCGGGACTTTTTAGTCTATTCTTCTCTTACCTGTTTACCTTTTATGTTCAAACAGCAGTTTAGCTGTTGGTTGCTCAAGTAACAGCGACCAGGTTTAAATCTTATTGTGTATTCTGTAAAGGCCATGATTAGCCTTTCAGTTCTTATAGAGTTACTTCTCTACTTGAATGTTTAGTGTTCATTGTGATTATGCATGTTGGTCAGACACCTTTGGACGAGGGTTACCTGGCTGGCCAGGTGACCCGAAATCCCAAGTCTGATCAGGTCTTATGCGAACTGATGCTCAGTTCTAACACCTCATTCCTGAATAAACCCAAGTGAACAGGTAGCGCCTGCCTTTTGTTCCTTCTGTTTAATATAACTCTGATCGATAAGCTTCGGACGCGTCAAGGGAAACGAACCTGCTACAAGAAATCACTACATATATATATATATCGTGCATATATATATATGGGGCTCAGATTAGTCCGGTCTTCTGCCCTCTCCTCAGGTACGGTATTGTGATGAGGGATGAGGATGAAAATGGGGATGAAGATATAGTGGGATACAAAACATAATATTATGTTCCTACTCACTAAGGGGATTTCACTTCAGCTATATCCTATGTCAATTCTCAACGTACACACTCAATCTGAATCTTAGATTTAAATTCAATGCAAGTTGTGATAGGAGGTACATTATAATTCAGATGCTTCCTAGAGAAGTCGGACCGCTCTGATGTCGGACCGGGCGGGTTAGTGTAGTCGGACCAGGGGGTTAGTGGAGTCGGACCACCTGGTTAGTGGACTCGGACCACTGGGTTGGTGGACTCGGACCAAACCATACCATACATAATTAACCCTAAACCTAACCCTAAAATTGGTTGTCCTAAGTCAGTAAAGGTAGTAGTGGAGTGTCCAAGTAAGACTGACTAATAAAAGAATTACTTTGACTATATATCTATCATAATAATGTTCTGCCTAAAGCTATGCTGGTCTGAGTCCACTAACCCCCTGGTCCGAGTCTACTAACCCACTGGTCCGACCTTACCCAGTCCGAGCTTACAACGGTCCGAGTATACATTGGTCCGAGCCCAGAACGGTCCGAGTTCTCTAGACCCCATTCAGATATGTACATATAATACATATAATTCACGTTAGTAATAGTCTTTTAGACAATATATATCCTTCTTCTATCCTTGAAGCTATTACTTTCTACAATGGTTCTGTATTCATTAGGAAGGGAATTCAGCGTCTTTATCCAATCCAATATTTTTCTATAGCTGCTTGTGCAGGAATTTCACAATATTGTAAAAATTCGTTTCAGTAACTGTCATTGAGTTAGCTAATCTATGTACAGAGTCTTCTTTTGAACAACTTGTAATCTTTGAATGCATATAGCTTGTTACAATTTAAGTACACTGTCACATCGTTTCCACAATCAAGGTAACTTAAGACCATACATTTCACAAGTAATAAATAAGTCTTAACATCTAAGGCATGTACATATTGACATAGAGGATATCTAATCTTATATTAGCTTTGGTTATCATTTCATTACACATAACTATCATGTAATTTGAGGTTTCAAATAACTTTTGCCTTAGTGGTTTTACCCATTTGGGGAGAAAAACATTTTTGACGTGGCTTTAGTTTGAGTTCTGAATCCTTCACATTCATTCCATGCGGTTGGTATGTTTGTAATCTATGTATCCAGTTGTGTTCTATTAGGGTTCTGAGTTCCTTCGCCCTTTTGCTTTCTGGATGTTTGTATATAAAGTCTATTTTTTGTATTTCGAAGTCTTCTAGACCTGAGTGGTCGTGTTTGTTGAAGTGCTTCGCTACCACTGATTTCAGCCTGTTGTGTTTTATATCTGCCATGTGTTTGCTCGCTCTTTTCCATAGGGTGCGTTTCGTTTGCCCTATGTATAGGTCTTCGCATTTTTTGCATGAGATGCAGTACATCAGGTTTGAGCTGTGGCAGTTAACGTTGGTTTTTACGTCGGTTTTGCGTCGGTTCGTGTTTTTTGTAGGGTTGCTTTTGTTTAGTTCTGGGCATACCTTGCATTTCTTATGTTTGCATTTGTTTTTTGTTCCCTCTTTCTTTTCTGTGCTCTTCTCGGGATGGTAGTCCAGTTTTGCCGACTCCGGTTCCAACGGATCCCAGCACAACAAGGGACCCAAACCAACTGCGATAACCCCGAAACCCAGGTTCAACTGGACCACAGGGAACTCCAATGAAGGAAATGTAAGTATAAAGTATATTTCCACTCCAAAACGCCATATTGCTCGAATATCCGACTGGGTATTACATACTCCCAAACCAGCCAAGCAGGCCGGAAGTGACTCCAATCGGTAAAAGGGTAAAAAACGCTCCCGATCGGCGGAACAACGGGTAGACCCGTCCGCCACCGAACTAAATACAACGATTCATAGGGAAAATGTCAATGACAAATCCCCAAACGAACATATATTGGAGAAAACATCTAACATTAACTTCTCCCATTTTGATCAATCTATTATAAACGATCTAGAACGCACACCATGCAAGAAACGAAAGCAAACCCAACCCGAAGCAACCTCAATAGAGGGTGCCACTAACGGTAAAAACACTGTAGCAGAAGAACGGGGAAAATCGTCTGCTACCAGTGAACTTACTGGCAGGGAATCTGTTACTAACAGACACTCCTACGACCATATATCTCAAGTAACACCTAATTTCAACTTCTCCAACCTCAGAGAAAATTATAAAAATATCCTTACGTCCACCCCATATGAAAAACGTAACAAATTTGACTATATGGCCTCGACCCAAGATGGCGCCACCAGCGATAAAAACGATCGCGATAACATAGAGGAATCTATTCCTAATAAAACCCTCAATAAAACTCTAGAGAATCTTGTTTTCCTGGCAAACGAGGAAGAGAACTTTTCTTTAAAAACCCAGGCACAAGATACTGAAAAAAGATTAAGGGAAATAATTATGAAGAATATAGACACAATACCTCATAATTATACCATTACCATTACTATCTTTTCAGAAACGAGAAGAATACCAACAGCTCCCTATGGAGGCCAAAAGTATGTGGACCACCGCACGCAACGTCAATACGGAGGCAATTAAACTGGAGCTGAGAGCCACCTATTTAGAGAAAGCCATCGAATATGACGTTCTCAAGCCATGGGCCTTATGTCTTGAGAGGACTCCTGGCTATCTAATGAAGATGGAAGCCTTTCAAGAAGAGCTTTTGCAGATGCGGCGCAAGCATGCCAAGGAGGAGATGAATCTGGCACTTACACAAATCAGCCTCAGATAGTGCCAGCATGTCAGTTGCTCTAAAAGCTACTGCAACCATTGTAACCGAGCGCTCCAAAGGGGTCGTTCTATCGGACAAACTGATAGCTCAAGCGGATGTCGGCTGGAAAATTACAGCCAACAAATTCACCCAGCAAGAACACCAACAGTTAGAGGAAAGGAGGAGGAAACTCCAAGCGCAGCCTCCATCAAAATCATATGTGATAGACCCGCTATCAACAGTGAAAATCCAGGATTTTCCAAACAGGGGACAAGGAAATCCCCGCCGAGGAAGAGGCGGCAGAGATACGAGGGGACCCACCAGAGGAAACCCCAGGGGAAACAAGGCATCAAGGGGATACGAGCCTTACTACCAGTTTCATCTGTATCAGAGAAACTCGTCCCCCAGATACCAGTGAACTCAAAACCAAATCTTGAAATGAACAATCCATCCATCTCCCATAATAAAGAAAAAGTATCAGTCTCAAATGAGAATGAAAAAATGAAAGAACAGATGCAAAATAAAATTGAATACTCAAAGCCGACTGTAGAAAAAACGGTAGAGAAAACAAATAAAATTGATACAAACTACTCATGTCCTTGTGTCTTACCTAAAAACAGCCGGCCCCCAAAATCAAAAGTCCTAGAAAAAGGCAATATATCCCATTTGAAAGTCCTACAAAAAGGCGATATAGTAAACCTCTCAAGTAGAAAACTTAACAAACACGAAACGAATCTACTCACAAAAGGTCTCAAATTCTGCCCCACTACCAACAATACCGATATCTCCCAAGTAGCTAGAGAAACTGAAGACCTCTATAGAAAAATGCGTTTCCACTGCTTCTTTGAAAAAATTGACCAAAACAAGGATCAAAAACAAGACGAGAAAAAAGAGAAAAAAGAGATAGACCCAGAACTATCAAAATTCAAAAACAAATTTAAAGATAAAAATACTAAAAAAGCTCCACAGGGCCCCCCCCCCCCCAACCTCGAGTTCTTCATAGAAACTTGTGACTCAGAAATCACAAAAACTAAAATCAAACCCATCAAGAGACATAATCTCACATTAAACGAAAAACAAGTACTAAAAAACCTGGCAAAGGACAAAGAACTCTATATCCAAAAAGCAGATAAAGGGGGAGCTATAGTAGTACAAGACAATCACAAATATGTAGAGCAATGTAAAAAGGACCTCTCTGAACAAAAATACTACAAAAAACTGGAATCAAATCCAATGGAACAGTATAACCAAGAGATAAACCTATATATAGAAACAAAACTAGAAGAGGGGGAACTGACGAAAGACGTCACAAACATTCTAAAAAACAAAACCTGCAAAACACCCCAAATCTATTTTCTCCCAAAAATCCACAAGGGAAAAATACCCCCACCGGGCAGACCTATAGTGTCAGCCAACAACGGCCCCACAGAGAAAATATCAAACTACGTCGACATCTTCCTTAAACCAATGGTTAAAGACGGAAGCTCGTACGTAAAACACACTGGGGACTTTATAACAATAATACAAGAAAAACAAAATGTGAAGGATACAGACATCCTAGGGACACTAGACGTTAGTGCCCTGTACATGAACATACCAAACCAAGAAGGTATCAGTGTAATAGAAAACATGCTAAACGAGAAGAGAAAAACCTTCCTAAAACCAAGTAACACCACAATCTGTTTTTTACTTTAAAAAGTTCTATACCTAAACAACTTCCAATACAACGGTGAAAACTATCTACAAGTAGGAGGAACAGCTATGGGAACGGCCGAGGTGGGTATACCCCCAATCGGGCACTGTGTGGCCCACCAGCTGTTACCTATAATGGGTCTAAAATATGGGAACTGTGTTACCCATCAGTATTTCATCAAAGCTCATTGTCCTTTATTTTTTTGAGTAGACAGATACCAAGAATACCATATTTAAATTGGCATTAACATCAAGTGTTTATTTTTTTTCAATTTTTTTTTTTCTTGAATTTTCTTTTTTTTTTCAATTTTCATTTTGTTTTCAATTTTTATTTTGTTTTCAGTTATTTTTTTCCAATTTTTATTTTTGTAACATTTTTCAATACTTTATTTTTTTTCAATTTTTATTTTTTTCATTTTTTTTTCAATTTTTCATATTTCATTAATTTCGTTTCTTTTTCATGTTTCTATTGTGGTCTACTCGCCCTTGCTCCAATCAACAAAATCTCATTAACATTCTATTAGGTTGCCTACAGAAGCCAAAATATTATTTATTTTTGTTTCATCATTGCAGTCCATAGACTGGAATCAGATCATTATAAAAACACGTTTAAAACTTTCTAGGGGCATTTTAGAGTAAAATTTGGTAAGAAACATTTTTAGGTCAATTTTTAGGAGTAGATTTCAAAAATTAATCTTACCAAGCTAAAAAATTTGTTTTTACCCTTCTAAAAGCCCCAAAACAAAATGGCCGCCATTATGTATTAGGGAAACCAAGAATCATCTCTAAAATCCTTATTTATTCATCAATATTATTGTGTAATAGCTCAAATTAGAGGTCTAACCGAGATGCATCACATTACACTAATTCTGCAGTTGCCTTGGTAATTTGGTTACCATGGCAACCAAAAAAAAGAGAAAAAATCACTAATTACCAAATCACGTCTAGAATCTTCAATTACGGTCAGTTGATAGCTAAAATTTAATGCCCAACTGAGATGCATCTAATGTTCAAAGTTCCATGGTTGTTATAGCAATATGGTTACCATGGTAACCAAAAGTAAACAAAATAGCAAATGACCAAGTTGTGTCTAGAATCCTTATTTCTTCATTGAAATGGTCATTTAATAGCTCAAATTGAAGGTCTCACTGGGAAGCTTCCTTATGTACTAGTGGGGTTAGGGTCAGAAAAGAGGCTATTTTAGAATGCCTTGCCCTTATTCTACACAATTAGCTGTTTCAGTATACAGTTTCAGTTCATGGCATTCAATGGTATTCAGAATTTTGATCCTTATCTATTCCTCCAGTTCAGGGTGGAGGCAATATTACTTAGTCATTGTCTGCATCACAGTAGTCAGGGGTGGCCATTCTCCTCTAGCAAGTGCCTGCCTAAAGGGGTTAAGGCACACTCTTAAGTACTTCCTACTAACTGTGAATTATAGCATAGAGATGTGGACAACTCATGTTGAGAATGAGATAAAGCATGAGAACAATTTAGAGGTTGACATTACTGCCAGGGGTGGAGCCAACTTGGGGACGGCAGTTATTAGTGCAACTATATTCAGCCTTCATGCATCCACACTGTAAGTTGCGGCACCCTGTCTTGCTTTGGCATGCGATAAGGGAAAGGCATGCATCAGGTATGGCCTCTTTCATCATCCATAATGGTACTGGCTTGTTCTTCTGCAGCTTCATATGGTTGTCGGATCTGGGATTATGGGCTTGGGGATGTATGGAAAGTTCCAAATGAGGATCTGCAATTGAACAAGCATCTAGTGTAAGTGAAGAGCATCTGATGTTGGAGGCAGTGCTCCAGCTCAGCTTTCGGTTGACTCTCATTTAGGAGGATTTCCTTTTCACCTGTGGCATAGACATGCAATATCGCTTGAGCAATGTGTGTTCACAAGTTGTATGACAGTGCCCACCTGTTGAGGGCACTGCATGTCTTAGTTATTTCAATTATGCCACCCTCAGTTTTCCCAACCTTATTTAGTCACTCTTGTGCATAATCAGCATCCACTTCATTGAACCTTCTATCTGATCGTTTGATGACAAAATTGCCTTGCAGGAACTCCCTGAGAATTGGTTGACGTAGATGGTTCATCTCTGCAATATATACAGGGCTCCACTTGCAGTAGTTGGTATGGTCATATCTCACTAAAAATGGAACCATTTGCTTGAATACATCCAGGTGAACATCCCAGTCCCCATCCACTCCCTGTAGCTCCTTGTCAGTAAAAGTAATGAACTGACAATCTTGAGATACTGCCAGATGTATAGGAAGTTTGTATTGTCCTTGGCTTTTTCTTTGGCAAACTGCCAGAGGTAACCTTGAATGCTTGAGTCTTGAACAAGGATGATAAGATCTTCTGAGGATGAAGGATTTTTTATTTCTATGACTAGAGAGGTATCCTGTTCTGACAGATAGGTGATGAAGTTAGGTAGTAGTATCCTGCAGACTGCTTGATATGTCAACTTGCGGGTCCGCATTGCTTGGTTATAGTCTTTGCCTGAAAGGATAGTTTCAGCAGATGTTTTGTCTGGAATCCCGCTCTCAACCCATGACTCAACCAGTCCACTGCTGTCTATGTGTAGCCCCAAAGCTTTGAGAAAGTTCAATGCAATGTGGAGCCCACCTAGACTTATTAATACTTTTTTTTCATATTCAGGGGTCTGCCATTTAGTTTTCATTAAAGGGCAGAACAGCGCCTGATCAACTGTTGATACAGTGTAATCTTGTCCCAACTGTTCAGACACATACAAGCATCTTTGGATAACTGTATTCAATGTGTTGATTTCATACACTGGTGCTTGAAGGATTGGCATATATCCGACTGTTTTCATTCCCTACTTTTAACACCTGCTTTTGTCTCTTTATCAGAAATGCCAAACCCTTTGCTGTGCCATTGTTTGTAATGTCTGGCATGCTTCAAAACATGTCCAAGTCCCCATTTTCATATGTAGGTATACCTTTGCCAAGAACTACATTTGTATGTGACAGTTTATCCATGACAGCTGGGGCTTCAAGGGTCTTGTTCTTTGCTGGTTTGATTTTCTCAAGATTGATACCTTTGCCTGTACCTGATTGCCATGCTGCAATCTGTGTTAAATGACATGTGTCCTTTCCATCAAGTGATGCGTCCAGGATGTCCAGGTTGTCAGCTGAGAAATGGGTAAACACTCCTTTAACCCTTCAACTAGGTTTGGGGGCAGCACAAAACCATCATCATTCATGGACTTCAGCACATACTCAGCCAGACCAGTGTCAATTTCTTGGAGCTGTTGATAGCTGAAGCAGTATCCCGCTTTGTGAAATAAATTCACCAGCTTCTTTGAATGTGTTGATGGATGTATTAAATGCACTTGCTAACCCAATGTGCTTTGGTGTCCATTTTCTCCCTGATCTGAGCCTCTACATTACAGTCCAGGGTGGATCCAAGGACCAAGATAACATCTCCAATGCCCCCTGTGATTTTGGTTGGCGATTTTGCTGTAATAGCTTTTATGCTCTTACAACATTTTAAAGAATGGGGCTCTTGAAGTTTCACTCTACTCACTGGGTTAATAAATTGGTAAGGGAAATTGCCTAATATCAATTCAATGTGAACAGATGTTCTTGATATTGATAATGATTCGTAAAAATTTCAAGTTTTACATCAATACCAACAAATTGTGAGGCAGCATTTATTCAAATTCAATGTTGCCTGTATAGTTCCTCATAGAGAGCCTCATACTCCACACATCTGTTTGTGGTTAAGATGGTGTGACGGGAGCGGGCGCCCTCTCGTCCCTCGTCCTGTTACCGCATACTCATCTAGCAACAGAATTTTGTCATCCAGAATTGGAACCGCCCTACAGTGATTATGTCCTGCCCAGTACTCTGGGAATGGTCAGACTGAACCAATATGTGAAGCTCACCCTCTTAGCCATCTTCTGTTACAAACCTTTCTGAACCACTGAATAGAATATTAGAATATGTTTCCATGGTTACAAACAAATTAATATAGGAAAGGCATAAACAAGGGGTAAATATTATGGATAAATTTATATATATCAAAGTATATGCATCATAAGCATGTTTTGGGATCATGTTCACATATTGATTTGTGGTAAAATAGTTCATTCTTTGTTCATTTATGGTTGCTATGGTGACTATACTGTCATAGCAACCATGGGAATAGTATAGGATGATGTATCTCAATTGGGCCTTTAATGTGAGCTATCAAATGACAATATCAATGAATAAATAACTATTCTAGACCAGATTGACTTCCGGTTGGGATTGAGACGAGAAAAGGTGTCCGACAGGCGCGTGCCTATATGTCCCCTTTTTTTCAGTTTCAAGGCAGACTCAACTAGTTTTTCGTGGCAGAGAGCTACATGAACAGTCAAAGAGCAACTCAAAAGAACTTTTTGTGCTCACAGATTAGATATTGTTGAAAGATCGACATTCGAAGTTTCGCACACATGAGTCAAAGGAGTAAGGGTGGCAGCCATCTTGGCCTCCAGGGCTCCTCCATGGTGAAAGTGACAATACGCTTGGACTACTCAGTTAAAAACTATTGGAACGTCGGGAGATAGCAAAAGACTCTAGAGAAACCCTGGATCGTACCCAAACATGTTTTAGGACCTGTTACAGCGGATCTTGATATATATTTTACGTTATATGTTGGACTTTTGGAAAATACCGCCTGACATGCGCAGAAACGCGCATCCGGTTTGTACATGTGTTCGACAAAGATTTAATTAACTGTGCAGAACAATTACCAGACAAAATCTTGCTGGAATCTCTATAAATAGGACATATTGTATGTGTTAGAGCTGCTTACAGATTAGATGTTATAACCTAGACTTAGTTCAGACTTGGATCACTTCGCTCATAAGCTTGAGCGCGAAAAACCCTAAGCGAAAGTTCTAGATATAGGTCAAGGCGACCCAGTTCTGGTTCGGGGCCCACGGCCCATGTGCACCTGAAAGGAACCGGAAAAGACACTAAAAGATAAACATCCGGCCATTTTGATACTTATTCGAGTTAAAACGCAAGATATAGATGACTTCCACGGAAGTAAAAGGTGCTGACAAGAGAAAAAGAGAGTCAGAAAACGAAGAAGAAGAGGGCACAAAAAACAGGTAGTAGCCATGAGTGGGATATCGAACGAGCAAATCGCAAAGATGTTTGACGAGATCAAGGCCCAGATCTCCGGCACCACGGAGGCAAACACCAAGGCCGTGGCTAAACACGAAGAGAGGCTCGATAAAATGGATGGTGAGAACTTTACTCGAGATGAAAAGTCAGATCAAATAACAGATGAGTTAGCCACGCAAAAGGAGGAAATTGAGATCATAAAAATAAATATGGTCAAGAAGGACGACCCGAGACTCGTGGCATCGGGCACCTCCATAGCCGCTGACGAGGAAGAACGACTGAGGGAAAAGATCAAAGATCTAGAACTCAATCTCCTACTAGATGGTGCGAGTAAGGAAAATTTAGAGGAGGATGATTTGATGTGTAAGAACGCGGCGGCATTTGTACTAGAGAACTATATGGGTGTATCCAAAGAAGTTCAGTACGAAGCAAGAAGGATGGGCAGAGGCACAAATGCATCGATAATGCTACACTTCAGGAATATCCAGGATGTACGCAACGTGTGGGCAAAACGTAGTAACCTGGAACGTCAGGTTGACCTTGAGGGAAAAAGGAAATATTGGATAAAGAAGGATCTGCCAGACGTTATAAGAAAACGTATAGCAAGAGCTAGGCCCTGTGTAGCCGCTGCCAGGGCCTCCAGGAGGTACGAGAACGTGGTGAACGCCCACGGAGATATAATCTTGGATAACAGGCGCTACAAGCACAACCAGCTCGAGTTACTGCCAAAAAGATTTACACCCGGTTTTTTGGCCAAAAGAGAGGATGAGGAAACGTTTGTATTTTTCTCAAAAGAATGCCCCCTCTCCAACCACTTCAAGGTAAAGTTCAAGGTTGACTCTAAATGGTACAATTGTACTTGAGCCTTTATTTCAGGAGGTCATGAACGAATGTTTTGTACAGGAAGAATTATCTCAGGAAATGTATAGAGGAATAACAACACTGATCCCTAAAAAAGATTGCAATTTGAGTTTTATAGGTAGTTGGAGACCGATTACGCTCTTAAATATGATGTTATGCTTAAAATTAAAAAATTGTATTGATTCCATAATTGACGAAGACCAGTATGGTTTTATCAAAGATCGCTTTATTGGATGTGCTGTCAGAAGACTAGAGGATGTTACACAATATTTAGACAAAAATAAGAAGAAGGGTTTGTTTGTGTTGCTAGACTTCAAAAAAGCATATGATTCGATTTCATGGAAATACTTATATAAATGTTTGAGAGATGTTGGAGTAGGTGATAACTTTTTAAAATGGATTAGATGCCTTATGACAGGATCCAAAGCATGTATTACCAATAATGGCCACTTGTCTGAATGGTTTGACGTTCGTAGGGGTGTTAAACAAGGCGACCCTATATCTTCTTTGCTCTTCATTATTGTTGTAGAAAGGCTTGCCTCGAGAATTCGCTCCGACCCAGAGTGTAGTGGTATTGTTTTTGGGGGTGTTGAAAATAAGATTATACAGTTCGCTGATGACATGACCATCATGGCCGACAGTGAAAGCTCCCTCGCCAGAATGATGGGTATAATTAGTGAATTCAGCGAAGTATCTGGTCTAACCTTAAATGTCAGTAAAACCAGAGGATTTAACATAGGAGAAATGACTTTGACTCAACCAATCTGTCAAAACATTAACTGGACGAACTGCATGAAAATATTAGGTATTTATTTGATCTACCCATACAGTAAACAACTACAAAATTCTATTAACCTCGAGTCAGCTTTTGAAAAAGCAAGCGTTGTTGTTAAGCATTGGAGCAAAAGGGACATATCCATTAAAGGTAGAATCACTATAGTAAATGTTTTAATACTACCTCTATTCATGTACGTGGCTAGTCTGATAGTCATAGAAGAGTGTAAAATATGTGAAATCCAAAAACTGGTGAATGATTTCATATGGAGAAATGGTAAATATAGAGTTGCTCACTACTATTTAAGTAGGGATATAAACGAGGGCGGCCTAAAACTTCATGATATTCGCGCGAAACTAATTACCAGTAAGCTAAGGTGGAGACAAAGGCTAATAAACAACCCGAATGGGAAATGGTCTGCACTTGTAAAGGAACATCTTGGCAAAAATATTAGAAAAGTGTGCGCTTATAGGCAAATTATTAAAGCTGAGTTCTCTGAATTTTATACGGAAATTTTTAAAACGTGGAATAGGTTTTAAGTTCCACCCCAAATAAGAGTATTGCCTATTAATTCAACAAATTAAGATATAACTGGTTATGATTATATTAAAGTTAACGTATGAAAAATTCATGGTGAATACCACATTTTTTTTCTGTAACTGTTAAAGGCGTATAAAGAATAAAATACTTATAAAATAGACCTCTACCTAAATGTCCTGTTTATTTGTATGAATAATGATTATGAATGAATGAAAAACTTTTACTTAGTAACTGCCTGCCTCTCCCTCACATAGCAATAGCAATGGAAGTGCCTCACTGAGTGCATTATAACTGTGTCTGTTACACCTGGTCAGTAGCACATCGTTGGGAGCATCAGAACCAGATTTACAAATCGGGTCCATGGAACATATTGTGTTTATTTGAGAATCTCATTCATCTGTCTAACCTAACATTCTTAACACTTCTATCACAAATAATAGTTCAAAACAAATCCGCACCCACAACTACCATAAAACTATACAAAACAATGAAGCTACAACATGCCATAATACTTGCCACTGCTCACTCACCTGCATGGCATTCACACCTAATGTCGCACATAGCTGACACTCCATTCTCTGACACTCAGACTCAGGCTCTGACACTCATTCATAGAAACCCCTCTCCTCTAACTAAACAATGTAATGCTACCTCCATATTTTCCAAATACTACTTATAAATTTGAATATAATACACAGGCGCATTTAGAAAATGTATTACTTCTGTGAAAATAATGGATTCTACATACGCACACATGTTCATTGTTATGAAATAAACACTAATTTAAACTGATCTAGAAATGAAAAAATTATATCAAATTGCAGGGAACATTCATTACAATGTCGCCGTTATGCCGGAGCGTCGCCGTTATGCCATAATCAATAGAAATAAATGTATCTTCCTATATTAGGACAGTAATTTTATGAAATGGTAAAATAGAATGATTATTTTTTCCAAAAAAGTAGTCAAACCTTTGGTTAGAAGCTATCTTTTGCCGGCTAAAACGATTCTCTAGCTCCGACTTCTTCCATTAATTTTGCCAGCTGGAATACTGAGTAATTCCCCTTAAACTGATTCCAAAGCATTAGTTATATATGATAGTATATGATAAGCAATGTTTATAGAGAATAGACTTGGAAAGGAAGTATAGACATAGAGGATGACTTACACACAGGTCATCGAAACCTCAAGCATAAAGTACATACATGAGTTTAAGATAAAATGATTTTAGACATTGAATGTTATTGTTTTTGGAGCGTCCACACACCTAAAATGTAATTTAATTAGTACTTCAAAATGTCTACAGTTGGGAAATAATGTTTCAGAATCAGGTCGGAAAAGTAGTAGAGAAAAAAGTATATATATAATTACAGTAATAATAACTGTATAAGCAGGTGTGAAATTAGTAGGAAAAGAAATATATTTGTGATGTGTTCCAGGAAAATGAGTCACAAGTCGCAAAATTGATATTTTTCAAAGTGTTTTTTTACAAAATCTCTTGAAATGTTCTGTTTTTAGAGGGTTTAGCACTCATAGTCATATGAATCCATGTAATAAATTTCGGAACACATGTATTAAAAACGGGTCACATTTGTAACTACAGAAATACTAATTGTATAATGTTTAAAACTTGAAGGACATTCAGACTCTGAAGTGTATTATGAGCATATATCACTGCAACTAATAATCTGCTCCTACCTCCTAGTACTAGTGCAATGCGGCACTACAAGGCATATATGCAATGCGGCACTACAAGGCATATAAAATAATGCAGAATTATTATTAAGTCAGGCATAAATAAACATTCCATCTTAATATTACACAATACTGCCACTTATCATGTTTAATATAGGTTACAACTCTCCATAGGCTCACCATTATGCCACTTGTTCTAACCAGGCGGTGGTACTTTTTTCACCAGGTGGCGCTGGGGTAACTGGGGTGCATTTACAATTACTTTTCCAATGAAAGTGCAGTTAATACACTTATGTGGCATTTAAACGTTATATATGTTCCTCATTATTTAATTAGAAATATTAAAAGTAATATCTTATAATAGTTCATTAGTATTATTTATCTTTTTGATTTTGAAACGGGTAATAATCAAAACACCCCCTATAACTGTATACAGAATTGGTATGGGTGCTATGAGTGGACTAGCTGTTGTACAACTGCACACACACTAAGGTCACCTACAGGTAGCTAAACCTGCCGTCTTGGTGGACTGGAAAGAGATGACCAAAATGATGATAAACTATTAAGCCCCCTTCTGAACAATTGGGATTCAAACTTATTTAAGAGATGCGCTCTATCAAAATGAGTCCCATGTCGGCAAAATCGATTTAGGAGTTAGCTATTGGATGGGTAAGCAGCAGGAAAGAGCTTTCCAATGATGTATAGAGCTTAATTTTAGGCCTATTAGGTATAATTCTATGGTTGCCGTGAGTATTTAAGGGACGCGGTTACTGGAGGAGCCGGAAACTGAGATACAGCCTGTCAAAGTTTGGCGAGTGACCTTCGGCGCGCCATCCTTGGTTACGGGCATTTGTTATCAAGCGATTTCTATGAGATTTGGGACACACCTTACTAACTGCCATAGCCATAACATATACCAAATTCAGTTCATTTACTTAGTAACTTATTATTTTATCGCGCGATGAAAATTGGGTGAAATTTGGGCAAAATACATTTCTAGGAGACTTTTGTGGGATTTATGTCGGACGCGTCATCATGCAAAATGACCAGTTCATATGATTGGATTTTTCTCAGATTTGGGGCAGGTGTTATAGACTAGTAGGGCCACAATATATAAAAAAATCAGTGCATTTCATTTAATATTTTTTATTTTATTTTATTACCCTGTTAACACGAGTATAATAATATTGTACAAAATTCTTCGGTGCAGTGCTTGCAATATATACATGATAACACACCTATTCATTCTAACAAAACAAAATGTACAACAGTATTCACCAGTAATAAAATCAGTAATAAAATCAGTAATAAAATCAGTAATAAAATCAATAAAATAGCAGTCAGCCCCTACCCCTACCCCTCCCCCTCCCTTTACCCCTCCCTGGCCGGCGTTGCTCAACATTTCCCCTCCCCCTCCCCCTACCTCTCTTTGCTGGAGGAGGTGCAACCTCCCCATCCGAAGAAGATTCTGAAGATTCCCTTACCCTGCCCCTTCCCCTTACTGTTCCTCTACCCCTACCCCTACCCCTAGCTTGAGGTTCCTCTTGAGGTTCCTCCTCCTCCTCCTCCTCCTCCTCCTCAGAAGATTCATCACCACCTAATTCTAATGATTCGTCAGAAGAAGATTCCCTGTCCCTTCCCCTTCCCCTTCCTCTACCCCTCCCTCTTCCTCTAGCCCTTCCACTTCCCCTCCCTCTACCTCTTACTGGGGCGACTGCAGGAGCCTGTACAATGTAGCCATCCCCCCCCCACCCCCCTCCCTGGCCCTTCTTCAGGTACAGTTGGTTTGGGGCACATAATGTCTTTGGTTTCTTCTGTACAAAAATCACGAATAGAATTAAAAAGATACCACTGTCTGTATGCAGACAGTCCAGGAGAAGGTACAATGGGTGGGTTGTCCTGAGGGACATCACCCACATCAACAGTAAGCATTTTAAAAGTACCACTATTTTCAGGGCCTACAAATGGCCTGAAAGAAATAACACCAGGTTTGTCACTAGAAAATTCAAAATGATGATACCCTTTGATACCTGGAAAAGATTTGGAGAAAGGTGACAGGAATGCCTGCCAGTCGTACAATGGAACAAAAACAGTACCCCTTTCATCACCTACAAGTTGGGCCTGGTTGACCCCCCCTGGCGTACTGCGCTGCACACTGTCTTTTAATTGCTGAAGAGAAGAAACGTTGTCCCGGCGAAATTGTTTTTTCAAGAGACCAAAGCACCAGTCGGGGGCAAACTTAGTGTACCCAGTAATAAAAAAGTTAAGTGTAATAGACCTGTGCCTTCCAGTAAGGACACGCCACATCAAATAGGCCAAAACATACCGGTTCTTGTTCTGGCCACTACAATTGTCACAGTTAAGATCTAAATCTTTCTCCCCCAGACCATAGTTTTCAAAGTAATGATTCAGATAAGAAATAACTGCATTTGACCCCTTACTGGTGCAATGGCTCTCATCTATAAGGTAGTTAACTTGTCTAGGCATTCCTCACAGGAGGTTAAGTTGTGGAATGCAGTCCAGAAATGGATGTGAGACAGCATAGGAGACAAGCCTGGACACACACCATAGCGCTTATAGCCTATACCACAACTTCAAAAGAACGGCATTGCCTTGGAGGATAACATCTGGAATGGCCATGACTGTAGGTGGAAGGGGGTTCACTTACGGCGCGGCCCCTGGAAACCTGCAGTCGCTAAGTGGAGCCTGATCAGCTCTGCTGGGGCACCTCTTGAAGAACACCAGGTACAGTCTAAGCCCCGAAACCTGGCAAGAGGAAGACTGCTGATGAAGCAGACAAGGCAACGAGAAGCATGCACAGCATGTATTAGAACAACCGAACCTGCTACGGCTGACTGTTGGGAAAGGCTGACTGACGACTAGGAATAGGCTAGCTGACTACTGGGAAAGACTAGTGACACCGGGAGAGACTGGGTTCAAATTGTGCAGCTTTTGCCGGTGGGCTCTGCGGGCATGAAACACGGTCCGGAACACCCATGGGGCTGCACAGGAGGTTAAGTTGTGGAATGCAGTCCAGAAATGGATGTGAGACAGCATAGGAGACAAGCCTGGACACACACCATAGCGCTTATAGCCTATACCACAACTTCAAAAGAACGGCATTGCCTTGGAGGATAACATCTGGAATGGCCATGACTGTAGGTGGAAGGGGGTTCACTTACGGCGCGGCCCCTGGAAACCTGCAGTCGCTAAGTGGAGCCTGATCAGCTCTGCTGGGGCACCTCTTGAAGAACACCAGGTACAGTCTAAGCCCCGAAACCTGGCAAGAGGAAGACTGCTGATGAAGCAGACAAGGCAACGAGAAGCATGCACAGCATGTATTAGAACAACCGAACCTGCTACGGCTGACTGTTGGGAAAGGCTGACTGACGACTAGGAATAGGCTAGCTGACTACTGGGAAAGACTAGTGACACCGGGAGAGACTGGGTTCAAATTGTGCAGCTTTTGCCGGTGGGCTCTGCGGGCATGAAACACGGTCCGGAACACCCATGGGGCTGCACAGGAGGTTAAGTTGTGGAATGCAGTCCAGAAATGGATGTGAGACAGCATAGGAGACAAGCCTGGACACACACCATAGCGCTTATAGCCTATACCACAACTTCAAAAGAACGGCATTGCCTTGGAGGATAACATCTGGAATGGCCATGACTGTAGGTGGAAGGGGGTTCACTTACGGCGCGGCCCCTGGAAACCTGCAGTCGCTAAGTGGAGCCTGATCAGCTCTGCTGGGGCACCTCTTGAAGAACACCAGGTACAGTCTAAGCCCCGAAACCTGGCAAGAGGAAGACTGCTGATGAAGCAGACAAGGCAACGAGAAGCATGCACAGCATGTATTAGAACAACCGAACCTGCTACGGCTGACTGTTGGGAAAGGCTGACTGACGACTAGGAATAGGCTAGCTGACTACTGGGAAAGACTAGTGACACCGGGAGAGACTGGGTTCAAATTGTGCAGCTTTTGCCGGTGGGCTCTGCGGGCATGAAACACGGTCCGGAACACCCATGGGGCTGCACAGGAGGTTAAGTTGTGGAATGCAGTCCAGAAATGGATGTGAGACAGCATAGGAGACAAGCCTGGACACACACCATAGCGCTTATAGCCTATACCACAACTTCAAAAGAACGGCATTGCCTTGGAGGATAACATCTGGAATGGCCATGACTGTAGGTGGAAGGGGGTTCACTTACGGCGCGGCCCCTGGAAACCTGCAGTCGCTAAGTGGAGCCTGATCAGCTCTGCTGGGGCACCTCTTGAAGAACACCAGGTACAGTCTAAGCCCGAAACCTGGCAAGAGGAAGACTGCTGATGAAGCAGACAAGGCAACGAGAAGCATGCACAGCATGTATTAGAACAACCATGCAAATACCGAACAGGCCTACCTTCCTCGGGGTGAGAAAATAAAGGGGACCTGGTTGCATCGGGTAAGAAGGTAAATGCACTTGTTGTGCAAAGTCAAAACTGAGATGTACTCGAATGTCACATGAGCAAGGGGCATGTTTGCCAAGAGGGGGTTCACCATTGTCTCTGTATGCTTCTTTTGCATCAGCACAATATTTCTGATAAAGAGTTCTCTCGTCTGCTACAGTGTCTAAATGTTTCTGCTGTTTCTTTAACTTGGCAGCTTTCACAACTTCAGGTAAATTACTACTACAAGAAATGTCTCTGTTATTACGCTGGCACTCCCAGCAGAGGTCTGTCATGGGACGACTTGTGACTATTTTAGGAAGATACTTGCGCCATAAATGACCAAAAGTGGAGTAGGCAACAGCCCTATTGCCAGTCTCTTGCATGGCTTGTGTGTAAAGACGATGAACTTCAGCTTTTGTAGAACGGCAGGGGAGAATTAAGATGTCGTCTCTGTGGTGAGAAGATACTCTGCCTGGCAAGACAAGAGCATGTGTTTCGGCATAAGATGTGATGAAGTTGATAGTGTTCTTCAGGTCATCTATTGGCAAAGACCTCACAGCACGGTGACCACCACCCTGTCGTGAACGAGTGACCAGACCATCCTCAGCGAAGGATTTTAGCAAAACTGTCAGCAAGTTTTGGCTAATCCTAGAAGTGAAGGGAGAGAAAAGAAATAGAAAAAATAATTAATAATAATTTAATCGTTGACAAAGGAAGAAATTGAACATAATGCAGGATCTTAAAATGACAATACCGAAATATTGATTCTTAGCAAATAATCATGTTATTATGAATAGCTATCTAATGTTCAGTATTAATGGGCACAACAAGATTCATGATAATACTCACTTGTAAAGGAATTTAAAGGTAGCTTTGCAAATAGGCTTGTTATGCATCCTGTAGTGGCTCTTTGGGTGTTTTCTCTCTCCCTTCCACTGGCGCCCCTTCTTGGTTGGACTGCATCGATCACTGTTGTCAGTAACAGTATTGAAAACGCCAAAGAGTGCCATGTCGAGCTCATCTGAAACGACAGTATAACAATAATGTAAAAATGAATTTGTGACTGACTAATATCACCGACACCAATCTTAGTCTGAGTCCCTACAGTTATCCTACGTAATTAGTTATCCTATGTAATTGGGTAGCACATGTCCTCATTATTTAACAAGCTACAGCTTAAAATACTGATTAAAATACTGAATGAGTATTATACAGGCATGTATGGGCAATGAGGCAATAGAGAAAAACATTATTTTGAAATTACCTCGATCGATTTGGTCATGTTCCGACCGATGAGAGATGCGCTGTTCCACAGTGAACTGGTCTATGCATGGCCCGCCGTTAAACAATCGGCAGTTACATCTGAAATGGACAAAATCCTAGATTTTAATTTGCCCATAATGACACAAACAAACAATGTATTTTTAACCCTACATTCCACACGAGACGAGTAAGGAATCTCAGACGTCCCAAGTAAATAGCTACTCCCCAGATCTCGAGGGCCTTAAACTCCCCACGCACGAACAACACCATGCGACTTAAAACATACACCAATTAAATTTTAGAACCTCTAAATATACCCACAAGGTATCTAGCACATATAACAGCATTGGATTATAGATTTGGAATGATTTCCAGGGATGTACATAGCATAGTTTTCAGATCGCGTCCCCCAGCATGTCAACACACACGATAGAAAAGATGGCTGCAGAGCACCAACACTTACCGAAACGTGGAGCACTTTTCCCGTTCCTTGTCCACGACTGCCTGCATGTGATCAATAATAAGAATAGGTTCTGATGCTTCCTCAACTTCTTCTTCGTTCGTCTCCGGCTGGACCAATCACAGGGCTGTATCGACCCCACGTGGGCTCCCTTGACGACCCTAGCAACCATTGTTTACGCCGAATGCACTTGGGGAGAGCTCTGTGATTGGTTTACTTATGCGGCGATTCAAAAGGGAAGAATCCCATTGGCTAGAGGAGATTCACGGCTTTCCGAGGATACCAAATGTCCTGGGGTACCCTACGCTCAAATGTCCACGGCGTACGAGTGAATTTAGTGAAAAATAGCCTTCGGCTCCTTTGTTTAAACCCATCCAACCATGTTAGGAAAATGTTTACCGGCCGTTATGAAGCGTAAATTATTGTTTTTGGTACAAAATATTTTCCAGTCTCAAAAAAACCATAATAAAGATTAATATTACGGGAAAAAAAGTTTTCGACCGAAAAAGTCCTATACCACCTTTGGAGCCCTATATCTCAAAATGAAAGTTGCCGACATGGGACTCTTTTTGATGAATCGCCTCACTTAAATTTAGAACTTTTACCTCAGTTTATTTAAACACCTTTTGGAGCAGCAATGACTGTGCTGCACTGAGTGCATCAAAAACTGCATAATTACACCTGGTACTGTGAGCATCGTTGAGAGCATTTAGACTGCATTAATTAATCGGGTCTGTAGAGCATTGTAAAATCAGGTTTGAGCCTCAAAATCGTTTAGGATTTCCACTAGTAAAGCACCAGGTCAAAGTCAGGTCAAAATTTCCAGGTCAGAACTAGGTCAGAAATGCAATCATGCACATTGGGCAATAATGAAAAATAGATTAATTTGTATTTAATTAGAATAAAACGGTATTCATCATAATCAATTATTTAAAAATTCTTCTATAAATCCAGACTTTCCCAATTTTGAGGCCAAATAATAATAAATAGTCTCGTTTTTTGCTTACAATCAGTGCCCATATACACGCAGCATCAACTGAAACTAGAATAAGTCGGATACCATGCTATTTTGTTTCTATATGTCTCATTATCATGAAATGCAGCTCTAGGAATGTTGTCGACGTTTCATGAGAAGTGCCCATATATAAGAATGATTTTAGATTTAGAAACTTTTATTATTGAATTGTTCTCGCTGACAGAATACCGTTCTCCATGTTTACTGGTGGATTTAAATTATTTGTGTAGTGAACAATTCCCCAGGCGTCATTGACAAAAAGGGGTACACCGTTATATTTAAATAAACCTTAATCATTCATTTGGAATAAAATTTATTTTCATATAGAAGATATAGAGAGTTATTGTTCATACCTGTGAGACTGCAATCTTTATATATATAAGTAATCAGACAGGGAACTATGGGAAGCCGTTGGTATATTTATTCCGGAATTGTGGATATCTGAATTGTTTTTATGGATATCCACAAAAACAATTCAGATATCCACAATTAATTTTGGATATCCAGAATTGAATTTTGGATATCCACAATTCAATTCTGGATATCCAAAATTAATTGTGGATATCCACAATTCAATTCTAGATATCCAAAACTCAATTCTGGATATCCAAAATTCAATTCTGGATATCCAAAATTCAAATCTGGATATCCAAAATTCAATTCTGGATATATTTAATTTTACCCAATTTTACATATCCAAAATTACATTCCACATATCCACAATTCAATTCTTGATATCCAAAATTCGAATTCTGGATATCCAAAATTCAATTCTGGATATCCAAAATTCAATTCTGGATATCCAAAATTCGAATTTCACATATCCACAATTCAATTCTAGATATCCATAATTCGAGTTTCACATATCCACAATTCTCTGTCACATATCCACAATTTATTTATTGGCAAACATTTGATTTTCACTTGTGAATTGTTTATACCTAAAGTTAACTTCTGATATTCGCCAAAACAATTCATATATCCAAAATTCGCATTCTGGATATGCAGAATTTCATTTGTGTACATTCTATCACCTTATTTTCGAATTATGGATATACATTTGACATAGAATGTGAATTATGGATATACTTTTTTCGAATTCGAATTTGGGATAACCAGAATTGGGAGAGGGGAATATATATCCAGAATTGATTCATGGATATCAGGAATTGAATTGTTGATATCTGAAATTCAAATTTTTGATATCCATATTTGATTTATGGATATCCAGAATTGATTATGGATATCCAGAATTGAATTGGTGATATCTGGAATTCGAATTTTGGACATCAACAATTCAATTATGGATATCCACAATTGATTTATGGATATCAAGAATTGATTTATGGATATCAAGATTTGATTTATGGATATCAAGAATTGAATTGTTGATATCTGAAATTCGAAATTTGGATATCCAGAATTGATTCATGGATATCAAGATTTGATTTATGGATATCAAGAATTGATTTATGGATATCAAGAATTGAATTGTTGATATCTGAAATTCGAATTTTGGATATCCAGAATTGATTCATGGATATCCAGAATTGATTCATGGATATCCAGAATTGAATTCTTGATATCCAAAATTGAATTGTGGATATCTGAAATTCGAATTTTGGATATCCAAAATTGAATTCCAGATATCCACAATTCAATTTTGGATATCAAGAATTCAATTTCAGATATCAAGAATTGATTTATGGATATCAAGAATTCAATTTCAGATATCAAGAATTCCATTTTCAATTCTGGTATTAAGCATTCAATTTTAGATAGCCATGAATTAATTATTGTAATAAAAAAAATAACAACAAACTTGAACTTTCGATATTTTAAGCATAGAATTAATTCCTCCACACACAATTTTAGGTATAGAAAGTTTTAAATCAGATATCCAAAATTCAATTTCAGATATCCAAAATTCGAATTTCAGATATCCAAAATTCAATTTCAAATATCAACAATTCGAATTTCAGATATCAACAATTCAATTCTTGATATCTGAAATTCGAATTTTGGATATCTGAAATTGAATTTTGGATATCTGATATTGTATTGCTGATATCTAAAAATCAATTTTGGATATCTTTAAAAGATGTTTATTATGGATATGTCATTTTTAATTTTGGATATGTCACAGGCAATTACGGATATCTATAATTCAATTTTGGATATCTAAAATAGAATTGTGGATATCTAAAATTAATTTCTGATATCCACAATTCCGGAATAAATATACCAACGGCTTCCCATAGGGAACAAGTATGGTCAGTTAGTGATCAGAGCTGAATACACACATTGTAAGGGGAAAATGACATGTTTTTAAACATTGGAACAAGGGCCTAGGCTAGACTGCAATGATGAAACAAAAATAAATAATATTTTGCCTTCAGTATACTAATTGAACGTTAATGAGATATTGTTGATTGGAGCAAGGGCGAGTAGACCACAATAGAAAAATGAAAAAGAAATTAAATTAAATGAAATATGAAAAAATAATGAAAATGTTAAAATAATGAATAAAAATGTGAATTTTAAAAAAAATAAATACAAAAATATTGAAAAAATAAAAATTGAAAAAAATGAAAAACATTGAAAAAATCAATTGAAAACAAAAGTTGAAAAAAAAAAGAAATTGAAAAAAAATAAACACTTGATGTTAATGCCAATTTAAATATGGTATTCTTGGTATCTGTCTACTCAACAACAAATTGGAAAACAAAATTTGAAAAAAATGAAGTTGAAAAAAAATTGAGAAACAAATTTGAAAAAATATATGGTCGAATCCTATGAAAGTGGTGCATTTTCTACCTTTTTTTCCCACCCCCTTTGTTATTCTATTTGAGTGTTTAAACTATCCCTATTAGACTTAAATAGTACTCTAAACCCATTTCTTTAAATGATATACAGAAAAACAAAATTCCAAGGATTTTCGAGGCCTTAAATGTCTCATTAGAAATATTTTTGAAAAACGTAATGCTACGAAACGGCCACTTTAAATGATCTGAAATAATAATTAAAAGATCCTTGAACTTTATTTTACCCCGCTTCATTGAAGCTCCAGAAAGTTGTTTATTTTTCAAAAGTAAAATAATGAGGAGATATTGATCTTACAACCTGTAACTTACTGTTCTGATTAAAATAGGTGCATATTGGTGGAATGCATAATGCTACGAAACGACCTGTGATTGCTCATTGCTTATATATATTAGTGAAAAATATTTTCACTATATGAAGCCCCTAAATTGAACATCATTTTGATATAAAGATTACAAATATTTCTCTGAACTGAACTATGGGGCATAAACCCTCAGAAAATACAGTATTTTGTCAGCAATGAGCATAATGCTACGAAACGGCCACTTTAAATGGATTTAAATAATAATCAAATGACCCTTGAATTTAACTTTATCCAGCTTCATCAAAGCTCCAGGATGTTATTTGCTTGTCAAGACTGAAACGATAAGGAAATTGTTGATATTCTTCAGTATCTATTCACAATTCTTTTTAAAGTATGTACAGTATGCGTAATGCTACGAAACGTCATATGTGGTTGCCCATAGCAACATAAATTGATGAAAATTATTTTTCCTATCTAAAGCCCATGATTCAGACAATTTTAAGAAAAAGATATGAATGTTTATATTTCATATTAACAACTATTTTTTGAAAATATTAACTTGGATGAGTAATGCTACGAAACGACGTAATGCTACGAAATGCATATATTGTGGAGTATTCTGACACAATTAATCATTTTTTATCAATTTTTTCAGAGAGCAATGCTTGTCCAAACAATTTATTTTGGAATAAACTGATGTTTTGTAGTGGATTAATGTATATTTGCGTTTCTGTTGACTTTATACAGATAACTGTCAATTTCAATTTGCTATGTTGGGGTCTGATGAGATGGAAAAATCAATAATGTTGTGAAATTTTCTCTATATATGTAAGAATTTAGCACCGATTAGCAATATAATCCAATTGATAAATATTCCAGCAATCAATTTTTATCATTTTATGTTCTATACTGTTAAATATAGAATGCTAAAGACATGATTAACCCATGCGTAATGCTACGAAACGATTTTTCATTTATTGCTATTATCAAATCTACATGGTTGGTTTCAAAAAACAAGGTACCAAATAAAAGCATATTTCCAGACATTTATGATTAAACTATAGCGTAAGAATAGAATCCATATACAAAAGAATACAACACAAAGATAACATATAAAGTCAGACCGGAATTGATTCCAGATATTTTATCTGTTTTCATATATTACAAAATTCTATGAAAATGTTTCAATACAAGCTTCTTACGATGCCACATATATAATTAAATAATTTGTTTTCAATATTAAACACAATAGAAAATATAGAAAAATATATTAAATGGCTAATTTAAGCTTTATACAGCCACAGCACTGGTCGTTTCGTAGCATTACGCATACTATAGTTTTTTTCAGTGAAATCCTCATATCTTTGCCAATATTAGGATTTAATGAATATCATTTTGAACATGGAAGGTCGAGGACTTAGACTATAGAATAGATTAGAAATAAAAACGATTCTGGGCTATCAAATTTTTCGAAAAGTGCACCACTTTCGTAGGATTCGACCATATATTTGAAAAATAAAAATTTGAAAAAAAATGAAAATTTGAAAAAAATTAAAAAAATGAAATTAAAAAAAAAATTGAAAAAAAAAATTTGAAAAAATGAAATTTGAAAAAAAATAAAAATTTGAAAAAAAAATTGAAAAAAAAAAAAATTTGAAAAAAAAGAATAAAAAGATTGATATAGTGCAGAGAAAGCAGATGAGAGAGAGAAAGCAGGGGAGGGAGAGGAAAGAGGGAGGAGGGGGAGAGAGGAGGTAGAGAGCATGGGCTGATGGGTCACACACTGCCCATCACCATGGCCCCCAATAGGCAATAGAGGGTAGGCACACAGTGCCCGAGAATGGGTATGGTGTACTGGAACGGCCCTAGCACCATCATATGCAAACCTCTAACCTAGAAGAGAATATGCTACCATTAAAACCCACCATTTGGAAAAGATACCTGGACGACATCTTCTTCATCTTGACCCATGGAGAAACAAAACTGAAAGATTTCATCGAAGAAATAAACAAATTCCACCATTCGATGAAATTCACCTCAGAGTACTCCACGGAAGAAGTGAACTTCCTGGACACAACTGTAAGAACAGACCATAGAGGCAAACTGTACACAACACTGTACACCAAACCCACTGATAAGAACAACTATCTACACTATACATTGGCCCACCCACCACAGTGCAAAAAGAGCCTACCGTATAGTCAATTCACAAGCATAAACAAAATATGCACAAGAAAAGAAGACTTTGTCCAAAACAGCAAAGAGCCCAAGTAACACGGCACCTGCCGTCGGTTGCGGGAAAGATGCGAAAATACTACCGTCCGTTGCTCAGCTGTACGGGGGTCGCACGAGGACGGTAGTCTTTAGCTTGAACACCTATCGCTGGTATAGTGCGCCCAGCGGCTGTGCTAGCTCTTTTGTACAGCCGCACTACATATTTTCGCGCAAGGGGGGCTGTATTCCCTTCAATTGCATCTAAAATTGCCAGGCGATGTACATTTGTCTATTTATACTTGCAGTAACACAAATACCTCTAATATAGAATAAGCCACGGAAAACCCATTGGTCTATTACAATATATGTCTCTATTTATAGCTCACAGGAATGCACATACCTGCCATTAGGCTATATACATGGTTGTGAGAATAAAGGAATAATGACCGTCTTTATACTAATATAGTAGATGGAATTATTTTGTTTTAAATACTGTATTCCTGTATTTTGTATTAAGGACTGTATTCCTTTAATGCAACTTTAAGCCTAGTGGTCTAGTGTGCAGCCGTACTGTATGTTGCTGGCGCAGCCGGCCGTACGGCCCCCCATGCACGGCCGCTATTCTTACCTTGAACACCTCCCCTCTCTCCTACAGCAACCTGTACATATCTTAACACCTTCCCACCCCCTATACAACCGCCTACAGCGGCGGCGTCCATAGTGTCTTCAATTGGGAATTATAATAGCCAGGCCATGTACATTTCGCTATTTATACATTGCAAGATTACACATACCTCTAATATAGAGGCATTAATGAATGAAATAGCAGTGTCTGGATAATGACATGTACACCATAACTTTTAAAAACTAGGTTCTAAAATAGTTTGTATATTAAGCCAAAATAATCTGCCGTTAGGCCTATACTAAAACTGGCTGAATTAAAGTACTAACTCCTCCCTTCAGGTTTGTATAAATGTGAAGTGTTTATTATCAAAATGAAGCTTAGGTTAAGGCGAATGTGGCTATGCAACCTATACCTGTATAGCCTTAATGTTGAGTGCGTCATCAACGATGGCGCGTGATCGCCGCAATCATGACCACTTGTAGGGACAAATAGGTCCACATTGATGGCACATATTGAAATTAATTTGTTCTCACTAGTATGTTTACATTCATCATTGGAATCGGCTTGACCTCCCCTTCTTTAAATAAAAAAAACGGATCACATATTACATATTTTTGCAATAATCTGAGAATATCCTTCAAATATCCTTCTCAAAACATGGTACTTCTCGTCATAGGCTTTCTATTGTGCAACTTCTTCTCATCAGGTGGCGGTACTTGTTTCTCACTAGGGGTGTGACAGGTCACTGCATTGCATTTATAATTTCTTTAACAATAACAAGTACCGCTAATACACTAATGTGGCATTTATGCACTATTGATATTGTCCAACAAATACTTATGAATATCATAAGTGATATTCTTCTACAGTTTATATGTATAATGTATATGTATGATGTTGGGAATCGACCTGATCAAACCACCTATATAACTGTACATATGACTGTGCCTAGTCAGCTGGGAGTGACTGAACTCATCAACCATCGAAATGATTCATACACAGAGGTCTGTAAAGATGCAGGGCCAGTGCTTATGATAAATGATGAATAAATGGATGCAACCTATGCTGTTGTACCTTTAAAAGGTATCTGGGCTGTAGATGTTCAATCTAAAGTTGCTTTCAGTTTGCTACTCTGACTGAACAATACTTCATGGGAAAGGTAGAGCAGTAAACTTATACTAACACATTTTCATAATAAAAATTAGCAAATATTTAAGTTGATCCCAAGTAATCTGAGCCCCACCCACAATACCCTACCTGCCCTAGGCACACGAAAATGTGCAGCCAGATGTGCAACCCTTGCGCAACCAAAGTGCAGCTGAATGTGCAACCAAAGTGCAACCAAAGTGCAGCCAAGCCAAAGTGCAGCCAAAGTGCAGCCGGATGTGCAAGGCTGGCTTACACTGGCTGCACTTTTCCCTGAGTCCGGATGTAGTCCATGGCCATGCAAGGGCTGCGCATCCTAAGTGCATCCGCGCAACCTGGGAGAAAGAGAAACACTTTAAACGAAGAGGATACCCAGAAAACCTCATACAAACAGCTCTGAACAAAGCCATGAAAGACAGAGAAGAAGGAAAGGAACAAAAAGAGGAGAAAGAGAACAATAATATCTTCCACATCAGTATGTTCAGACCAACATACAATAAAACACAGACCATACTCAGAAAGTACTGGCCCATATTAGGAAAATCAAAACAAACCCAAAGCCTACAAACAAAGAAACTTGTATGCGGATACAAGAGACCAAAAAACCTCAGAGAACACCTAATCCGGGCAAAACTGGACTACCATCCCGAGAAGAGCACAGAAAAGAAAGAGGGAACAAAAAACAAATGCGAACATAAGAAATGCAAGGTATGCCCAAAACTAAACAAAAGCAACCCCATAAAAAACGCGAACCGACGCAAAACCGACGTAAAAACAAACGTTAACTGCAGCAGCTCAAACCTGATATACTGCATCTCATGCAAAAAATGCGAAGACCTATACACAGGGCAAACGAAACGCACCCTATGGAAAAGAGCGAACGAACACATGGTGGATATAAAACACAACAGGCTGAAATCAGTGGTAGCGAAGCACTTCAACAAACACGACCACTCAGGTCTAGAAGACTTCAAAATACAAATAATAGACTTTATATACAAACATCCAGAAAGCAAAAGGGCAAAGGAACTCAGAACCCTAATAGAACACAACTGGATACATAGATTACAAACATACCAACCGCATGGAATGAATGTGAAGGATTCAGAATTCGGATGAGTCAGCATACCCCTCTCAAACTAAAGCCACGTCAAAAATTTTGTTCTCCCCAAATGGGTAAAACCACTAAGGCGAAAATTATTTGAAACCTATAAATTAACCAAAGGGGGCTGACTCTCACTATCACTAAGACCTGTACTCTTTTTTCAAATTCCCCTAGCATATAATTTATTTATATGACTCTGGAAGAAAATCCTTATATATAAAAAAACAAAAAACATAGCAATTTTTTATGACCGCCCTATATCTCCAGCTAAATGGTGGAAAAAGGGAAAAGAGTTAACACATAAATAAAGTACCTTAGCTGAAACCGTTTGAATATATCTATTTCCACAAGAGAGAGAGAGAAAAAACATTTTTCCCCTCCTCCAAAACAAGACTCCAAAGCCTTTTTCTAATATAATACAAAATATTATATTCCCCTCCCCCTCCCCCTCCCCCTCCCCTACACCCCATATATCCCCCCATACCTGCCCTACTCCCCCGACTTCACCCCTCCCCTCCACTCTCATCCAGAATAGGACTGAGACCTATGCAAGTCTAGCCTTACCTCCATAGAGGTGGGACAAACACTCCCAGGGCAGATGGAAATAGACCCAGTGACCAGGACCTGGATCCTACACTGGACAAAGGATTTCAACATTTGGCGGGAATCTGGACACATATAAATACAGCACAGATCACGACTACAGGCATTCAACGGTCGTACAGGTTTAGGTGAATACTGCCGCGTCTACCTACTATATCATGTAATTTGAGTTGATTGTCAATCGTTATTCCCAAGTATTTGAATTTCCATGCCCATCTCTCGGTTTGTTGTTTATTACAACGTCATGGTTTACCTAAATTTATTTTGTTTGATTCAGTTGGATCAACATTTATTATTTTTGTCTTCTTATGGCAATTTTGTTGAATTTAAAGTTGTTGTTTTTTTCCCCCCAACACCGGGTGTTTATTCAGTAAGCAGACAGGATTTCAAGTTGAGAGCGGTATACAATTTCAGATTACAACGCTCCAAAAAGAAAAGAAAAAATTTGGACTAGGCTATTTAAACTACACATCAGTATACATCTTCATTCAGTATATACCAGGCCGTGATTGTGACCGTTGACAATACAGAGGGAGAGAAGACTTTACAAGTTTGAATAAAAACTCTTCCACAACTTAAACTCATTTACATGGGACTGGCCGTAGATGGCGCTATCCTTAAGAGCCCTAGGGGCTGACTTGATCACTCTGAGGAACTCAAAGAAGCAAATTTCGTTATTGTAGAACAACCTTTTTTTATGAATAAAGAACTTAGCCTTAATGAGAATGAAATTGAGCCTTCTGCTTCTGGGTTCCTGGCAAGGGATTCCCAGTAAAATATGTGCAGCGTTGAGATCGTCCACTAGGTCTCTATTAAAAGCCTTGTTGATACCAGCCCATTTTACCAGCGTTTGCCAAAACTCATTAACTTTTTTGCAGTCTATGAAGAAACCGAATATGTCGTCACATTTGTTGCAATAGTTGCAATCTGGGAACAACTTGACATGGATGTTTTTCAAATATTTATTACACACTATTAGCCTGTTAACCACCAGGAATTGAAACGACTGCAACCTTACGTTCTTTGTGCATGTGTATGGGATTCAGTACCAGACTTTGGCGTCAACCTGAGTGATGTCAATAGCTTTGTTCCGAAACATTGAGACCCATTTTACTTTTCTATCTTCGCTGTACAATATAGCGCCTCTGATTACGTTGTATAATTCACTTGTGGTTGAGACGAGAATATTCACCGCCTTACCTCTAAACCTACATACTAGCTCCTGTCTGTAATCAAAGACAGTATCATTTTTTATCGTGGCCCACCAATTTCTGGGAATAGAGTCTCTCATGAGAAATCTTTCCACAAAAGTGATTTTTAAATCGTTCTCGGCTTTGAACTCATTGATACTTTTGATTTTGAAATTAGATCATCAACGCAGCATAAACCTTTCCTCTTCCACACCTCCCAGTTAGTGTTTTTGTTTTCCAATTTTAGAACTCTATTGTTCCAGATTTTTTCGCACAGTATTTCTTTTTTGGATTCAGGTTCGTTAGCTACATAGAATCTTGACCATAGCCTTAATACTTCATCATAAAAATCTGAACCTGTTGAACTCATAACCGACCTGGCCTTGAAGGCTGCTTGGATGTCCTGTCCACCGGCTGCCTCAAAGAAAGCAGACCATGTGGACCCTTTATCCAAGATAAGCCTCTTGATCCACATCAATTTTTTAATGGCGCTACCTTTGATCGAACGTCATGCAGGTTAAGACCGCCCTCCTCTGCACTCTTACACATATACTTTCTCGCCACTTCATGTTTTTTATTCCTCCATAAGAAATCTTCGATCAGTTTCTGAAACTCTACCATGATGCGGTCTTCTGTACAGATATTGGCAGCGGCATACATGAACAGAGGCAGAATTAAGACGTTAGCTACGACAACCCTACCTTTGAGAGATATGTCTCTCTTCGACCAATGGGCAATGCAATTTTTAACTTTTTCTCTAATATCATCAAAATTCTTGGGTACTTGTGTTAGAAGGGTAGACAATCGAAATTCCCAACACTTTCATGCAGTTGACCCATCAAATCTCCTTGGCTGTTTGAGTACATAGTGGGATATTCCTGATATCAAAGCCTCTCGTTTTCTCTATATTAAGCATGAGGCCCGATGCTTTACTGAAATCTTCAATTATATTAATCATACTTATCAGGGAATTTTCGTTATCAGCGATGACTGTGAGATCATCCGCAAATTGGATTACTTTGTTTTCAGTGGCACCGATGAAAATCCCTTTACAATCGTTTGAGCTTCTGATAGCTTGAGCAAGTTTTTCAACAACGATAATGAACAGGTAAGATGAGATCGGGTCACCTTGCTTTACCCCACGATTGATGCTAAACCAATTAGAAGAGAAACCGTTGTTTATGACACAGGAGTTGGAACCGTGTAACATAATTCTAATCCAATGTATTAAAACCTGTCCTACGCCTATTTCCTCTAAACATTTTAGTAGGAAACTCCATGAGTCATAGGCTTTACGGAAATCCAGCGAGACAATAAGTCCCTTCTTCCCCTCATTTTGTAAATATTGAACTGTGTCTTCGACTCGTCTATTGGCAGTACCAATGTATCGGCCCTGCAGAAAACCAACCTGGTCATCATTAATACATTTTCCAATACATATTTTCAATCTTTCTGTAAGGATTTTTGATAAAATTTTATTGTCTGTCTTCAACAGAGTAATGGGACGCCAGTTTCCAATCAATTTTAGATCGCAGTCTTTTTTTGGAATAACTGAGATGATGCCCCTGTACATTTCAGGAGTGAGGCTGTTGCTTTTGAAACAGTCATGTAACATCGATAAAAATACAGGACTAAGGGTGCTCCACAAGGCTCTGTAGAACTCTATGGGTAGGCTGTCACAACCAGGGGCTTTGTGGCCCCCAAGTCCCTTCGTGACCTCCCATATCTCTTCCCCTATAATTTCCCTTCCCAGAAGCATGCTCTCAGTCTCAGAACAACGACCCAAGGGGTCAGTAGTCTCAGCCAAGCATTGTTACTCTCGTGGCAAGCTAACTTCATGATACAGGGATTCATAAAACAATTTTTCTATCTCTAGGATTTCTTTTTGGGAGCTGACAATGTTGCCATCTACCAGTAATTGAGCAATCATTTTCTTCTTAAAATTTCTCTTCTCCAAGTTACTTAGTTGGCTTCTCGCCTTCAGCCAGCCATTTCGCTCTGCTCCTTGCGAGGGCACCTTGGGCTCTTAACAGGCTTTCTGTTTTTAATTCATCTAAGATATTTTCCCTTTCTAGGTATACATCTTTAGTTAACGGTAGAACAGCACCTATTTCTTTCAGTCTAAGTCTGAGTTTCCTTTCAATTTTTTTTCTCTCCCAAGCCCTCTTTTTTGAAAAGGTAATGGATTCAGTTTTGATAGTGAACTTAATTAATAAACTCCGCTCAGGCGCTCAGGCTTGTGTTACTTAGGATAACCTGTTTGATCTTTTCGTCAATGAAATCTATTTCTCATCCTCCAACAAAAGTCTGTTGAACTTCCAGAACCCGGGGCCCCTACTGGGTTCTCCCAGTCTTAGTTTTACCAAAACCAAATCATGATCTGACAGTTCACAGTCCCACCTTTCCTGAGTTTCTTGTTTTTTACATTGGATAATTCATTGACAACATCACATAATTCATATACCTGAACAATATTCAACATATCTTTTATACCGACATTACATGCAAGCTCATTATGACTATGTTTTTTCATTTTTTTCGGATATCATATTATTCAATATTTTACAAACGTCGGCCTGATGCTTATATGCATCCATGGATGTTTGGCAAATAAACAGAGAATAAACAAATTTGAACACCACCAATTGCGAAATCAATGAAGGCTATTCTGCCCTCTGTGTCACCACCTTTTTGCACTATATTAACATTGATGTCCTTAGAGAATAAAATCGCGCCGCCTCTGGAGTTGGACTGTCCATGCACGAGATGTATGGGACCTTCCCATTGGGCTGCCCATATGGCAGCCGTACTTGGCGTACTATGTGTCTCTTGAATTGCCACTATAGAGTTCTTGAATGACTTGAGGTACGCGAAGGTGGCTTTTCTTCTCTCAATATTATTAATGCTGTTGATGTTTAAAGACATGAAAGAAATTAAAGAGAGATCGTCATTCTCCATAACGACTGTTGGTGCGCTGCAAAGTTAATAACCTACTGCTAGCATTTCTCATGATCTTTTTCAAGCTCCTCTTTCTCTTGATCTTTCTTTTGTTGCTCAGCAGCCTGAATTTTTCCTCTCAGGTTCATCCAGGCTTTCCCAAGCCTATTTCCTTCTGCGGGCCATTTTTCAACAACAAGCATGTCATCATGTTTCAGGGCCATTCCAATGCCCCACTTGGTGTCGAAGGGTGCAGCTTCCCCAATCATTTTCTGTTCTGTGCCTAACAGATACTCTTTGACCATGGAGTTACATCTTATTTTAGCTGCAAGTCCCTGTTCAAGGATCTCTTCAAGCCTTTTCTCCCACTTTGGGGTCATTAATTTCTGCCAACATTTTTTTGCACTCATAGGGATCTTCAAGGGTTAAGATTCTGGCGGATGTCGCGGGGTGGATTTCCAGGATGGACTTTCTATATGCAAGGTACTGCTCCATGCACAAGAAATGTTTGCCCCCTATATCAAATTCTGTCAGGTAAAAATTCGAGAGGGGGTTCAGGATGCTGTAGAAACCAAATGTGTCTTGGTTAGTTTTTCTTGAGACCATGGATTGGGCCAAATCTGCGGGGAGTAGCTCTAGCCTGTCGTGGGTATATTTCTTGGTGTCCAGAATGATGTCTCCATTTACATTGAAGACTTTTGTGTACCTGCCGGTGGCCCTGGCGGCTCTAGCAATGGGGCGTGCCCGGTTTACTCTCGCCTGTAGTGCGTCGGGCAGGTCCCTCTTGATCCATATTGGGCTCTCTCCCTCTGGTACAACTTGTTTGTTTAGTTGGGGTTTTTGCTTCCACACTCTTGTCATGTCATCCTTATTTGTGAACTGTACTAGGACAGGGGGGTTTATTCCTTTTCCCATTCTGAAGAAAACTTTCAGCTGGATACCGTGTATCCCCAACGGTCCTTGGAACATGTTATCAATCTTGAGGAGTATATTTGTTCTTTGGTCTCATCTTCATCTTCCAGTTTGCTTATACCCTCAATAATAAGGTTTAGAGACCTTTCCTGAAGAAGGTTCTTGAGTCTAATTTCTTCTTCCGCTTTTGCTTGGTGCTAAGGCACAAAAGCTTGGGTCATTCCATTTGACGGTGGTCTCGTCCAATCTTTTGAGGTTCTTTTCTATTGCCAGGGTTTTCTTTCTATGCTTCCCTGACTCAATGTCCCTCTTTTTATTATCACCATGAATTACATCTATTTCTTTTTTGTTAGCGCCAGCGAGAGTGGCGACAGGACCCACTGCGTCCGCCAACTGCTGGGCCAGGTTTGTGCATTGGGTGGCCACTCCGGCCACATGGTCTTTTAACTCTTCAATTCCTTCAGTCGTATCTCCTCCTTCACTTCCCGATGCTCTAGTCCTCTTTCTATCACTAGCCATTGCAGGTTGCTAGCGCTTACCACGTGGGTAGACCAGTGTGGGGGGGTGTCTGGATTACTTGTTTGTTTACTTCTGCGGGTTACCGGAGGGTCCCAGGGGATAGATTGTTTACTTCTGAGGGAGTGGTTATTTGTATGTTACTGGCTGCCGTTGCGATTACCTGTTGCAACGCCCGTGCTTTTGCAGCTTTGCTAAATTTTGCTTTTTCCACAATGGCTGTCAGTGCTTGGTTCTCAACACATGTGGTGGCCTAGGCCGCGGAGCACAATATATGAAGTAAAAAAGTTTGGGGGCACAAGGCCTATCAAGGAGTTGTTTATACTTCAATAAGGGTGCTTAGTTCGAAAGAATGGCAGGGGTGTATGCAGTGATAAACAACACTTCAGTCTCTTTCAGTGAGGTAGACCGACCGTTATGTGTCGGCACGCTGCTCTGTTTGAGTGCGCATGCGCAAACTTTGGACTTCCGAGAAGGGTTTGCCGTTCGATGCATGAACATAAACAAGATCAATGTTCAGGTCGTAGGAGTGAAACCAGGTGAAATCGATGTGCAAACAAACCTTTTGCACAGATTCCTTTACATCAACAGTCTTTATACTAGTTCCTGTGCTTCCTAGGGGCTATTTCATAACATATTTACACTGTCATTGGTAAGAGTCAGCTTGCGGCAAAGTTCATGTGCGCATGCGCAAACTGTAAGTTTTCCCGAGAGTTTTGCCGCTCGAAAGAGAAGAGTTTACAAGATTAAGAGCTTGAGATATTCAGGTGGAGACAGTAAAATCTCAATACAGACGAACCTTTTTCACAGAATCCTTTAGAAAGATGGGTTTAGTTACATTTCCTGGGTTACCTAGGGGCTAGATCACGTCGTAAACAACCAGTCCATCACTCGCACTGGTCAAGGCGCAAGGGATTGAGGTCGGTTGGGAGAATTTCCTGCACGCTAGAGTCAGAGTTTGTTATTTGGGGGAAACCCTTTGGAAACGTCCTTTTACAAAGTATCCTAGTGTGCAGACGATCAAAATAGTCTTTGAGGAGCGTGAGCTATGGGAGATGCGAGGGGCATCTAGCAATAATAATTAAATCTGATGAACAAGTCTTTCACTACCCGATGTAATCCCACCGCCTCCCGTGGTCTCCTTGAGTCGGTTCGTACAACAGTTATTCCGAACTTTAGGTTGTTCAAGTTTGTCAATCAATGGATACCAGGTATGCTATATACCTTAATGAGTGTTCATGCCAAAATCTGATATGATACACTTAGTGTGGAGATCTGCGTCTGAAAAAAAAGGGACAAGCCTTTGCTCTTGCTTCTCAGCGTTTCAGAACCGGAACCGGAACCTCTTTAAAGTTGTTGTTAATAATTCATTTATACTTTTATGCTGGCTTATCAAAACAATATCATCAGCAAATATTAGCATTGTCCCATGTAGTTGCAAGGTAGATGTCTAGATGTAAAGATTGAATAGTGGAGGCCCCAAAACAAAGCCCTGCTGGACGATAATTGACAGGTACTTGGAGGAGTAATTGTAATTATTACTATATTAAATATCAGTCAAATATTACTTAGGAATGAGGTTACTTATTCAAATATTAATCTATAATGTCTATGTTCTGGTACGACGAGCCTTACTGCTAAAGAAAAGGTAACACAACTCAAATAGCCAATATCATATGAAAACTGTATTTCAGGTAATTCAATATAACCATGAAATCAGAGTCCAAAGTCAACTGAGTATAGAGCAGGTATTGGTGAGGTTAGCAGCAGCAGGTAGTTCTGTGTCCAGAGCAGTTCTGCCTTACCTTCACCCAATACCTGGCTTTTATACCCAACTGACCCTGTCCCCATGATCCCATGGCTACAACATGGTTACAATACATTTGGTATATAAAATCATAAAATACAAACAAACAAAGTACAGCAAAATCGTACAGAAACATGTTCAAATCATGTTCCTTCTACTAAGGATTAGCTTTGGTTGCTACCCCTAGTCAGATAGGCAACCCTACAAGCTTGAACAGAGGATTAGCCTGACCCAGCTCTAAGCCTCTGGGTAAATCATATACACAAAAATGCTTCCTATTTTCTGCTCAATAAATAACTCTAAAATGTGTGATATGTTCTAATCAAAATATAAACATTGTTTTATCATTCTTCCCCGCCCACTAGTCTTGAATTACCACTATTCAAGGAAATTAAGGGTCATCATGGACGGAGAAACAAAATCATACATGAATAAACTAACATACAAACTAGAAATAATCTTTAGACAGGGGATCAAAGTCCCACATACACTTTAGACACTACTGTAGACAAGAAACAATCACATATAATTAAAATTCGACTCAAAACAATGATAATCTTGCTACTTATCTCAATAAATTGGTGAAGAACCAACGGAAAAGTCAACCATGGACCTCTTACTGACTTGCATGGTAAATTTGTCTCTTCTAGACCTTATTTATCTTCGATAATAATAAACTAAATCATCACACAACATAAACTACATTTGATAAGGCATTATCAACATCATTTGACAAATGTCAAAACATAAGATAAACGTATCACAGGGAGAACAATAATATAGGTTGGTAGAGTGAGAGGTTTTCAGATATACATGAATCCTTGTGTTGTTACTATAATATTCACTCAAAAATGTTCCTTCAAAACTCGGTTTGCAACTAAGTTTTGTTCCAAAAGTTCTTGGATAAAGTGAAATAATTGCCACTAAATGCCTTTAGGCTTAAATACACAATTATAAATATAATCTTGTTCCTTCATTTCATCGGTGCCGCTCAGTAAGTCAAATATACAATAATCATCCTGGGCAATTCTAACCCAAAATTCTGGCGCATCCAGCAAATCATAAAGTTAAAAAAAACTATAAATAATAAATTGTAATATACTACTATCTGGCGTTTCTTGGCATTCAGCTTCTACTTGTCCTTTATAATATATAAAATATATTTTGTATATATATAAATATATAAAAGTCTTTGATGTGGTAAACTTTCAATCAATCTAAGGCGATTTAGCGAAGATAGCTTTTGTCTCCTGGAGCGAAACTGCTTTTCTTGGACTTGGATTGACTAGTACCTTGGAGGATTTAGAGTTTAGTTTCGTCAAGGCAGTCCAGATCTCTTCATCAGTCTAGATAAGAAAAAGAACATCAAGATTGCACATCGAAATTGTATGTACCCGTAAATTTTAAACAAATTCCTACAACTTATAAAGTAAAAACCTCAGCTTCTATCCTACTATCCGACTGAAATATCATCGGTTTCTTTCAAAAAGAAATACATATTTAGTTTTCATCAACAGGTGGTTCAGTTATGGGAATATATGAATTGTCTGTTCAACCATAAAAAATACATTCAACATCCCAAATTATATTTCAGAAAAATAAAAAAAACTCTAATCTCTTCTTTGTAGCTTACCAGAGCACAATTCTGTGACTGATTATCCTCAAAGATGGGTTGGCTTGCTGCTAAGCCAGAATTGTTGAAACAAACTGTTTCTGCTTTTCGTAATACGACAGGTGACTTTTCAGGTTTACTCAAGATAGGCTTCTTATAGATGGGTGTGTGTTTCTCTGTATGTATGGGTCTGTTTGGAAGTTTTGGCGTTGTACTATCTGTAGCTGGAGGGTCCACGATTTCTTCAAATCCTGTATTTATTTTCATAATAAAAATCCCAGCATCTTTCATTTCATCATGTGCCTCAATAATATTTCTCAGGACCTTTCCCATCCATTGAGAAGTGACAACTTTGGTAGGAATGTCTCTATCTACCAATTTCTGGCCATGCTTAAAGGTGAATCTTCCAGCAACCTTTAACGTAATTTTTGCTGAAAGGCATCTGGTGCTGACTTTAATGTCCAGGATTCTTGGGATGGCCATAACTGTCAAACTATTGGACTCGTTGATCATCTCCAATAGCGGAATACATACATTATCCTTTCTGCCTTGTTCTTTATAATAGATAATAACTCCCTCATGTGAAATTAACTTCTGACTCGACTTTGGAAAAAGGAATAATCCACATTGGTCAGTCCTCTTCGCAATGACCCTGCAGCAGTTCTTTACGATGGTCTTGAGTGCTACTATCAGGATCACACAAAATATGAGAGATAAGGTCTTGGTATTTAATCATCGAAATAAAGGCAGAAAACATATCCTGCTCCTCGACAAGTGGTGAAATTGAGGCAATCGGCAGCAAGGGTATCTTGATGACCTGGCGGGAGTCAATTGATCTGGCATTAGCAAGCTTTAGTTGTAGCATAGCTACGGTTATGGCTAGCCGCCTTGCTTTCAAAATAGCATAGATCCCAGGTATTGCTGCCACAATAGTCATCAAGAGCAGTCCAGCCTTCGATCCCCAAAAGGTATTTACTGAAACCATAGTTGGGTCCTCAAAAACTGGAACTATCCCCATGTGCTGGTTTTTCAAAATCCTCTATCCCCCTCAAAAATACCTCCATTTTCCACAATGGAGAGATCTGGCAACTCTAGCTCAAAGCTATTGTTGTTATGGCTTGGGTCTGCTGAGAGGTATGGAAGAGAAAGATTAAATGCCTTAACCAGGGGCAAATTAATATGATTTAGTACAAAGACTTCGGATTTCTCTTCTCCACAGTGCAAATCTGCCACTGCAAAAACCCTAATCTTTCCCTGGCAAGGTATGTCAAAAGAGCAGAAAGTACATGTTATATTGATATTCGTATTATTTCCCAAATACTCCAATGTAAAAAACCCTTGTGTTGAAGAAATTAATACTGTTGATTGGTATAAAGACACTATGCTCGAGGGAAAGTCGTCCTTTGCCGAGAAGATAAAACTACAATGAGCACTGATATCCTTGTCTTGATAGATTGCCCACAGACAAGACCAGTTGGTCGTTTCCTTCCTTGGTGGTATGGTATTACATTCAAAATAGTGTCCCTCATGGCAATAGGAGAAATCTTTGGATGTAAATTCTACAAATGTATTTCCTGACTTCCCAATAAATAGAGCATAGGGTAATTCCTGCACAATAGTATAGCCCTTACTGCGATGGATGTCTAGAGGAACAGGGGTAGTTACTGGTCTATACACAACAAATACACATTCTTCCAAGGCGGTTGGTACATTAAAGGAACACAGAAGTCAGTCCAGTAACGCCTCATATGAACTGTACCATTCATAGTTAATTATTCCTAGCAATCATTTCATCAAAAGTGGTCATATTTGACTTTTAAATGAATAAAAACTATCGAGATATAGATGTCTAGGTCGGCGCCATTGGGACATACCCTGCCCTCTATCAGTCAAAAGGGTTCAGTTTCACTGCTGACGTCACAGTGGCACCGGGACCGTACATGGCACTAAGCATACATGCCTATATACATAGATTTCACTGACGTCACGGCCCTGGCCATGTTTGGGGTCCAGTTAGACGCCTATGTATGATGCGATACTTGAAAATGCCGTTTTCTGGCTGTTTTAACTTTTACCAGTTTTCATCTGCCTCAATAATATCTTCTTGATAGGTTAGATAACCTGTCTTTAGTGTAGTATTAGCCAAGTATCCTGTCTTGTGAGGTTTATCAACTTTGTTTTGATACCCTCGCCATAGATGGCAAGCGTAGCGATGACCCTGAAAATGGCGGTCACTGTGAAACCGCAGCCTACTGGGTGACGTCATGTGAAATCTATGTATAACCCAGGACTG
Organism: Sthenelais limicola; assembly: GCA_942159475.1. NCBI lineage: Eukaryota > Metazoa > Annelida > Polychaeta > Phyllodocida > Sigalionidae > Sthenelais > Sthenelais limicola. The sequence continues at coordinate 103,562,120 of OW804096.1, read as the reverse complement.
AGGTTACTGGCTCTGTTTATATACATCATGTCGGATTCATCAGAGATTGAGGAGCTCTCCAATGCTGAATCTTTGGATATAGAACTGGAAAACTCATAAATTCACTGTTTTTTAATAAATCAGAAAACAATTATGCAGTAGCAATTGGAGATACTAGGCTATAAACCAAATGTATTAGCACAGTAACCGGTTTCATTACAATTATGTTTCTTTATTTTATTTTATAAATGTTAAATAAAGTTTGTTGTACTCAAAATAATAATTCAAGGGAATATGTTCGCTCATGTAGGGTGAGGGATGTGTGTGTGTGATGGGGGGGGGGGGGGTCACAAAAATCACAAAATAATATTGTTTTATCAAGACTTTGTGCGTCCAGTCTAAAAACCTGTATCTGCGTCCACTAGGGGGCTGTGTCCAGTATAATAAACCCCTGCACTGCGTCCATTTTAAGGGGCACACACCAACTTAGTAATAAAACGGATATTTTGTCAAAAAGGTAGTCAAACTTCTGGTTACAACCAGGTCCCCTTTTTCCGGCCTACATCAATTCTCTACCTCTGACTTTTCATTTAATTTTGCCGGCCAAATTACTGGGTAATTCCTCAATCTTGGTTCTAATATGCATGGTCGAAATAAGGCAAAATAAATAGGCAAAAATGAAGGTATTTGAAGCATATGGGTAATTCTCCCAATCGGGCATCATTTGGTTTTCCAGCCTAGGGTGTTTACATCCTGCATTTGGGATCATCACACATAATTATAACAATTTATTTCAATTCTCTGGCAAAAATGAGGCTGTGGGAACCCAATTTCAAAGCTCTTATGCCAAAATCTTTGCTGTTATTGTGATGAAATAGCTTATTCAGGCTAGAAAATATGTAATAATTATGGAATTTGAATACAATACACAACCTGATTTAGAAAATATATTACTTCTGCTGAAGAAAAATGGTTTCTACACATGCACACATGTTCATTATTATGAAAAAACACAATATTCATGTAATCATATTGGGAATGTTTTATGTTGCGTTATGACATGTGAAATAAATCCCATATTTAAAATAAAATATATTTTCATACAATTTCCCCTTTTCTGATAATTGTTTAGGCCTGCCTGAATTTGGTAAAAGTACAGATATGAATAAATACAAATGCTGTTGAATTGCAGTGAACATCAATTGGGATGTCACCGTTACGCCATAATTATTAGAGATAAAGAGATCCTATTAGTATATAATAATAGCAGAGTAATTGTGAAGAAATAAAGCGGATATTTTGACAAAAAGTAATCAAACATCTGGTGAGAACTAGGTCCTCGTTTGCCTGCCAACATCCATTCTCTAGCTTTGATTTTTCATTTAATTTTGCGAGCCTCGTTTGCCTGCCAACATCCATTCTCTAGCTTTGATTTTTCATTTAATTTTGCGACCTGGCACAACTACAGTTGTGCCGGGTATATCCTTAAATAATGATAAGAATTAAGAGTCATTCTCATTATAATAATGAAGCCTATTTAAATATTCTGCACCGCGATTTGAACTATGTAACTTTTAAATTAAGTATTTGGCACCCTGATTGGACTTATGTGGGTCACTTGAATATTTACATGACTCACGTAAAGTTTAAGTGAATATTATGCACCTACCCCATCGTCTTTCCCTATTCCAATTACCGATCCATTGATCTTGGAGAAGTCCTTATTTGGGGAATTTATGAAAACTTAATTTCTCAGTCAAAAGTTGTCTGGTTGTGGGCCATGGCAATGAGAGTCCTCCCCCACACAACCCATAGCCATCCCACTAGCCGGTTCATTGGGGCCATTACTAATTAGTTTGTTATTACTTGTCCCTACTTTGTCCACCTTCTCCTTGCAATCACCCCAGTTGTTGCATCCATATGCAGAACACAAAACCATCATTAATGTATGTAGAGAATCGAAATATAGGGAGAAATAAAAGTCCTAGGGTGAAGGTTGAAGGTCGGTAAACTAAGCCAAGTGAGTGCATGACTGTGTGACTGGGTCGGTGCTGTGCTGCTCCACACTTAGTGTGGTGCTCCTGTGATGTATCACACAGTGAACTCATGTTTCTGTGGTCCAGAGGGCGTGACATGTCTAGCAGGGCCACAATGGCGCCGACCAGGACGTCTATATCTCGATAGTTTTTACTCATTTAACAGTGAAATATGAACAATTTTGAATAAATGATTGCTGGGAATAATTAAATATGAATGATTAAGTTTATATGAGGCGTTACTGGACTGACTTCTGTGTTCCTTTAACAAATAAAGAGAGTTCAGTTTCCGTATAATTGAAAGTAAGTAGATGATCCAAATAAACATATGAAGGGTCTCGAAGGCACAAATTCCGTCCTTGCTTATTCAACTCTATTTCATAATTATTTTTTTTTTTTTTTTTAAAACCACCTTTATTCAAGAACACCTGCCATCTGGGCATATACATTGCTAAATCATTGTAGTTAAAAGAAACTCTAGGTAACCACACAGTAATATCCTTTTAAAAACTTTTCCATACAATGCTAATGTACAAGTCTTATGTTCACAAGTTTTTCATTCATTTTGGTATCATAAAAGTCACAGTCACACCCATCTATTCAGCTGGTTTACAGGCATACATCCCACAATTGGATCTAACTCATCATTTAATGATGGACTAACTTCTTTTTTCTCTCTCTCTTTTAATCTTTTACTTAAGTATTAATTCTCTTGTTTCACCTACTAGCAGAACTATAAACACTGGTATTTTTGTCTCCACATATCCATTACACTTTCTTCAAATGTGTGTGAGTTATGTCTTTAGAAGATCAACCAATCCCTAACGATTCACTGCCCCTCTTCTGGATACCCAGCGAGAGAATGTTCTTTTCCAGCCTAATGAGCCTAATTTGGAATTCATTTCTGAATGTCTCTCCATCTTATACTCCTGCCAGTCGTTGCAGTTTCTTGGGCCTGTCTGTGTCTGAGACTTGCTGTACTTTGTCATTTGCTATCTCCGAAATATTCTTAGCACTGGTTTCAGTGTTTTCCATAATCTCCTCATCTGTCTGTTCATTATTTATAATTTCTTCCACCTGTTCGTATTCCATAGTTTCCACCACCTGTTTGTTTTCTTTCATTTCCTCCAACTGTTGGATGGACTTGAATAGTTTCTCATAGTTGGCCATGGATTCCTCTATCATAGTTTTGGCAAGGGCCAATCGATTGGGCTTCAGTTCCAGGAACTTCACTTTCTTCTCCATAGCACTGTCTCTTTTATTCACGAGATGGCACCACTGTTTCCTCACTGCCTTACTCAGTTAGTCTAGCGTGGCGTGGTTGGGTTATTAGTGCAGTTCTACAAATAATCCTTTAGCTATGAATCAGGCACATGTATGATTTCCACAATATCTTCACATATTCTATAAGCAAGAAAGTCCTTCACTGCAGTTTCATTGATCGTTTGTAATCCACACTTGGTAGCCTTGGCTGAGCGATAATCTGACAATCCTTTGACTGTTCCTTCCCGGAGGGCGGGAAGAAAACTAAAATGTCCACAAATTATTCTCTTTTCGATTTTAAATTGCCTCTTTTGTGTATACAGTGTCCTGAGTATTTACTGCAACTTGTGTGAGAAAAGAATTCTCTGACGATCCTCGGGTCCCTGAAAAAGAAGGAAAAATTTCGGAGCTAGGCTCACAGGCGTTCTCTCTTTCTTAAACTGTAATTAATACTCGATGCAATTGATGAGGGGACACCAGATGAACACTTATCTTGCCTTGGTGTAGATCCTCGATGGCTTCAAGCCAATCCGATATGTCCATAGCATAAGCATTCAAAAGTTCAACTTGATAGTCGATATGAGCAATAGAAAGGGTAAAATAAGAGTTCCACACTTGCCCTCTGTGCCAACCATGTGACAAAGCGATAACATGACCTGCCAGTTTCTTCAAGGCTTGTCTGGTCTGAATCATGTTATCCTCAGCCGTGTATAAAGTTTTCCTATATAAAGTTTTCATTATAGCTGAAGTACGACTGAGTGCCACAGTGGTCATGTTCCTAAAAGATTTGGAATTTCCAACAATAGCCTTCACATTGTTATTGATAATATTCATATTATTGGCCAGCCGGATAACATCTTTAACTGTGGCTGTGCCAAAGATGCACTCCTCTAGGATCTCGTTTTGTTAATCTTTACTGGATGATTCAGAAAACTCCAAAAATCTCTCTCCTGGGCCTGGACTCTTGTCCATAAACGGAACCAAGCCCCTTTCTGCATAGATAAAAAGGTAGAAATCTTGTCGCAGAAACTATGAATCCTATGCCCTTCACTGTCAACAGGTAGATTCTGACAGGGGTCCAGAATGGGTGGAAAACCCTCTAGTCGGGGAGGCAATGCGATCTTCAAGGATATTACCCCTTTACCATCAGGGAGAATGGCAAACTGAGGCTCTTCCCAGGTAACAAAAAACGTTCGGCCAACGTTTACCAACGTTGTATGTCAATCACTTTCACCAACGTTTTGCAATCAGCGTTATATAGAAGTTTTTCCCACATTTTTATCAACTACGCCGTTTTCATAAACGTTTTTCCAACCTCACTAATAATGAACCTAATATAACGTTTGTCCGTTAACGTCTTAAAAACGTTAAAACAACGTATTCCTAAACACCTCAATTTCACTGGGGTGAAACAACGTCAAAATAACCTTGGCAAAAAAAACCATTTTTTGCCAACGTTGGATTAACGTTTGGATAACCGACGTTGGATCAACGTAAATCCATATACATTAATCCAACGTTCAGGAAATAATCGTCTTTCTCACCATGTCAAAACAACGTCAAAACAACGGAACAAAAAAACCCTCTTTATTACAAACGTTGGATTAACATATGACATATTAACGTTTTTCCATAGACGTTTAATGAATGTACAAAAAACGTTGGTTAAATTTACTATAATGCTTGGAGATTTGGGTCAGATACAACTGGCTATGCTTATGTCAGCAACTGGCTTGTACCAGGAAACTGGTACAAGCCAGTTGCTGACATAGGCACATGGGCACATGGCACTGCTATAGTGGACATCAAGGTTCAAGAGAGAGAATTTAAAAGCATTTCCCAAATAATGTGAAACAGATGTTATCCCTTAAAACATCAGATTACTTTTATGTGATGTGTCACATGAAAATGAGCCATATGGAATTATTTCAATTATATGGGTTTGTGACTTTTTAACGAATTTCTGCACATGGATCCTGGGATGATTCATACACAAACTTTACATTTTCTTCAAGCTGCATGTCTCTAGATGCCGGGGGTCTTTAGTTTGAAAAGATTCAAGCAACTGGAAGGAAACCAGAGACCAAAACATGATGCAACCTCCAATAGGGCCAAGAGGAACATGTGGGCTCAGATTTTCAAAAACGGAACGGTCGATTACACGAATTTCCAGGGCAACTAGGGCTTAGATATTCGAATGTAAGATGCAGGGGGCCCTGTTATATCCTGGTTCCAAAGGAAATTCCATTCCGAGCATTCCTTCATTTTCAAAACAAAAGATTTGTTTGAGATTGCCAAGTTGGTAGGAAGAGTTACACTTTTTAGCTACATCTCTATGGCACAATTTCTGAAAATGTTGACTTTTTTCTGGTGGCCCATAGAAATTTTGTGAGATTTTGACCTAGACCAGTTTTTTCTCCTCTTTTCTCTGCTGGCCTCCAATTTCCTCTATTGGCATTATTGGCGGCGTTATCGGCAATCCGACTGTTGACACTAGGTGGCAGTACCATAGAACTTGGCTTTCACTAGATGCCCTCACAGTTTACTACATGCTATTTACAATTTCTATTAAAAGAAAAGTCTTACTAGTATACTTATATGAGGCATTTATACCTTATAGATAGTACACTTTATAAACTTGAGAATATTGAAAGCAATGAAATTGATACTTTTTCTGTATAATTTACCTGCTTGATGTTGAAAAATGTTGTTAAGAAAGCACCCTTATAATTCTAATATTATTACTATGGATACACTGGGGAGCCAAGATTGTTAAACACCAACTTGGAAAGGATACCTATATTAGCTGCAGGAGAGGATTCTATTAAAGGTAAGTTTAAGTGATGGAAATGGATGAGGAACTCTGAAAAATTCAAGCAAAGGGACTGCATATAATAGGCAGTCTCTCCTTGAATGCTCTTGGGCAAAATGCTTCGGTGTTCTGTGAGGAAGCTTGCTTCCCTAACATTGAGTACAACTCTGCAGTGTAGGAGCTGACCAGTTGTACCAAAGATCTTGCAATCATATTATTACAGTTCTATTAAACTCATTGTATATGAAGTAAAAAAATAACCCTCTGCAAAGCTTTTTCAAAAGACGTTGTTTTCCCGTTCATTCAACGTCAGTAATAAATACCTATACTAACGTTGTTTCAACGTACAATAAAAAGACGTCAAACCAACGTTGTTACAACCAACGTTGTTTCAACGTTCAATAAACCAACGTAAAACCAATGTTGGTTTATAAGGTTGGTTTGACGTTGGATCGAGTCCAGACGATAAAACGTCTTCCCAACGTTATGACAAAAACGTCATTCCGCTTGATCCAAGACGTCATTCCAACATAGAATAAATGTCATTTTGTTACCTGGGTTTTTGCAAAACAACCCCAATATTATGTCTTTCCACGACCTCAGGCCTCATACCCTGGGTCAAACCCATCAGAAAACACACACAAGATCTAAAAATAAAAATAAAATAAAACCCTTCGTTAGACATAATATATATATATATACACTATAATTGCCTCTCTGAGTAAAACCAAAATAAAAGTCATACAATAAAATTTCCTTGCGTCCACTAATCCTACTGGGGGTGATATCCATAGCCTAGCTTATAGGAAAGCTCTTACATAAAGATTTCACTATAAATTCAATAATCTCAAACAATATTATATCTTGTGATCGATCAGTAATTTCTCAAAGTAACAGCGATCTTACCCGCAGATCCATGTCTATTCTGTTCCCAATGATTTACATCAAAATTCTTTGGCGGCAAGAAATATAAATTAACTGTTTCCAACGTCCAAATTCTCTGCTTAGAATAAGCGACTGCCCGCTACTTTTGCTCTAAAAATGTCTTAGTTGGGACGAATATAGGTGTAAAAGCAGGGGTTTTCGGTTGATGAGGGAAAAGTACTGTGACCCTATCAGCCTGGGTAAAGTTTGGGTAAATGAAATAATCAGATATCGGGAAATAAATACTCATAAATTGGGCCAGAATGTCATTTGTCTATACACACATCTAGCTTATCTAAAAGCCTTCTACTATATAAGTCATCTTTCACCAGGCTTAGGAAATGATAAAATAAAATAACAATAACAAGTTTTCGCGAGATAAGCACCAGTGGAGGATCAAATCCAACCCTGTACTAAAAGATGAAATACATTACTAATTACAAATGACCATTTCTGGGACCTAGATATAGGTCTTAAATTTAAATTTATTACGAAGAGCTGGAACAAGAGCGAGTCCTAGGAACTTCCTTAGCCTCCATCTCTTCTATCTCATTCGTAATAAATTGCTGTTTAGCAGCATCATTGAAATGTTCCAGCGGGACCCATCTCTTATCTCCATCCTTGAACTCTACCCTATATTTCAAAGGCTGTCCCCTTGGTTGACATACATCCAAAACAGCTTTAATGGGATGAAAGGCTGTTTCTTCTCCAGTTTTTATAAACTTAGCAACTTTGGGAGATATGTCGTTACCATGAATCAATTCCTCCTTCTCCTCCTCATCAGGCAAATGTTCATCACAGGAATATTCTTCCTCAGATTCATTACCCTCCGAAGGAGTCACAGGATTATTGGAAACGGTGGGGATAGTAGAATTATCTATGATTTCGGTTCCCTTTTCTGGTTCAATCTGAGCAACAATTTCCTCTGTAGGGTCTACCAGGCTGTCCATAGGTATATCCCCCTCATCGAGGTCTTCAGGATCCTCGGGCTCTTGCTCATATTCCCCCTAGTTCTTTCGTACCGATTCTCTAGATAATCCTTTCTTAAGCCTCATAATGTTTACAGGTTTGGATAAGAATTTACCTGACTTGGCTTCCCATAAAAACACTGTAGAATCAGTATTAAACCTCACGATATAATAAGGACCATGAAATTGATGTGCTAATTTCAATTTGGTCTGAGGTTCCCTAATACGAGCCCAATGCAGCCAAATCATATCACCTTCTGAGAGTCTAGGATCATTCACACGTTGGTCATACCTTGATTTCATTTTCTCCTGAACATGCTTTAGGCGATCTGCAGCCTTTTTATGTACCACCTCCTGATTTTGCAATGTGCTAGCAAATCCCTCACCCACTGAAGCACCCGCTTGTAAATCAAGGTTGATATTTACTTCAAATGGTGATAAAGGCTCACAGCCATTAAGCAAACCATAAGGGGTCTGTCCAGTCCCATAAGCATTGGTTGTATTTAATGCATATGATACCGAATCAAGATATTCATCCCAGTTATTCTGGTTCTCATTCACATACCTCCTTATTACACTTAGTATGGATCGGTTGGCGCGTTCCACCAAGCCTGAGCTCTGGGGATGGGCAACGCTGGTAAAGGAATGAGAAATGTGATATTTGGCACATATTTCAGCAAAATGGTGGCTGGAAAAAGCCTTCCCATTATCGCTGACTATCCCGCGGATTCCCCCTACCCTGCATAACACCTTGTTAACTCATTGAGGACGGGGGCAGTTTACACATAATTTGCCTGGCTGACGGGGGCACTTTTCCCCCTTTTTGGGCTTCAGGACGGGTGTTTAACATGAGGTTTAGGGTATAAAAACACTGTAAGAATATTTTCTTCAAATAATATGTCATATGTACATCGTTTAATAGGTGTAAATAGTTATTGATCATATTTTTTCACTTTGCAGCATTTACGTATTTACGTTAGTTATGATATCATCATTATTGTCTCCATGACAACATACCTATAAAGATATTTCTAGTGTGTTTGTATACATATATTTTAAATTTCATCAAAATCCGTTTATTTTTTATTAAGTTATGCCCCCTTCAATTTATATAAAAAATTGCTGCCTTGAGGCATCACCCTGTCCTTAATGAGTTAAAGAATACTTTACCAAAGGTTTCTGCAGTCAGATCTGGCAAAGGAACACATAGGATGAAACGGCTATAATAATCACAAACAACAAAATGTGCTTGTGTCCTGATTTTGTCTCTGGAAGCCTTTCTAGAGCATCTAGATTTACAACCTCCCATGGCCTAGTGCTAGGGTCCCTAATGGTCAATGGTGGTCGAATGGGATGTGTCATCTTTTTAGTTCTGGCAAAAGTTCACATGATCTGCAATATTCATGAGTATCCTTGTTCATTAAAGGCCAGAAATACCATTCTTTCAGTTGTCCAATCATTTTCTGAAAGCCAAGATGACCACTTTGTACTGCATCATGGTGCATTTGCAGTAATCTCCCTTAATTTCCTTGGCACAACCAGCTGAGCCAATACTTTGGTCTTTGGTCCCATAGAAATATCTAGATGGTATAGAATGTCCTCTTGTAAAATATATTGCTCCCTCATAATTATCACCTTTGCTTCCTTCTCATCGTCCGGAAGAATGTGATCACTAAGGAAACTAATTATATTCTGACAGAGACTATCCTCTCGTTGGGCTTGCCTTACACTATGCTTGGATATACCCATACCTTCAAATTCAATATCAAATGGCTTCACATTGTGGTGATACCTATTGCGTTTAACAATGTTAGGTCGAGCAGAATCCAAATTCAAAGCATGTATAGCAATAAATTCTAAATCGGGGGTTTCATAAAAATGGGACATTGAATGTGACCTCCTTGTGGGAGTCACCTGTGCTTTTCTTATGTAGACGTCGTATAGATTTGGGTTCCTAGTCATATGAGCAGGAGGTTGGCTAGATAGCTCCTCTACAGCAATACCACATAAATGAGGAAAAGTATCAAATAAATCTGGATTATTTGGAGGGTCGGGAGAGTTTAAATCCAAATGTGAAAGAGCATCAACAATTATGTTCTGCGAACCCTTCAGATGTTCCACCTTAAAATCAAAACCTCTGAGCTCTGCTGCCATCGGATTTGTCTGGAGGAAAGTTTACTTCTTGGATTTAAAATAAATTGAAGAGGAGCATGGTCGGTTTTAATAATGAATTGCCTCCCTTCTAAATAGACTCTCCACTCCGTGCAAGCATAAATAATAGCAGCCAATTCCCTATCGAGGGTACTATAGTTTCTTTGAGGAGGTGTAAATAGCTTTGCACAATATGCTACGGGTCTTAAAGCATTATTAACCCATTCAGGACAGCGCTGCCAATGTTGCATTATGCTTGACGACCAAGCGCGGGAAAAGAAATTCAATTGATGACGTCTGTGTGAAATATACACGTCACATCAGGACGACGCTCCACCACGTCCACGATAACGCACATTCTAATAACGTCATCTGAATTAAGGACAGCAAATAACGTCGCCATCATTGAATAACGTTGTTACTATGATGCTTTTTGGCAATACGCATCCTTTCCCACGGAGTGCTTTATCGCATTACGCGTCCTGTGCGTGGGAGTGCTTTTACGCACTATGCGTCCTACGCACGGGAGTGCTTTAAGGCAATACGCGGCCAAACGCGTGGGAGTGCGTTAAGGCAATACGCGGCCACACGCGTGGGAATGCTGCAGTCATTCCCAGAAAACGCCTCACCATTGTGGGAGAATCTGGTGATTTAATCTCGCTTATTACTCTAACCTTTTCAGGATTTGGACGTATTCCATTTTCCCCAAGAATATGGCCCAGGAAAGGTACCTCTTGTGCGACGATTACACATTTAGCTGCTTTCAGCTTTAATCCAGCCTTCACAAGGTTACCTAACATGGAACGCATATCCTCAAGATGTTCCTCAAATGTTCTGGAAAATGTGATATTATTATACCTCTTGACGGGATGGTATGATAAGCCATAGGCTACAGCATTGGAAAACTGTATTACCCTCTGGGCGGTATTTATATATCATATTGCCTCCTGGCGGAATTTTTGTTGAAAAAATAGGCCCATGTTCACATCCTTATTTTCTGCATTATAATAATTATTTTCGCGGAAAAAAGACTTCATATGTAATGATATAATTATAATTTTAATGATAAACAACTGTAAAATTTCAAATTTATTGCATATTTAAATAGAAAAAAAGACCCGGAAAGGAGTGAGGTGGTCTGGAAGTGAAGCTAGGTGAGAGTATAAACAAAACGAGTGGCGAGGAGACCTTGTTGTGTGACACTAAATTCCATTGAATTTTCACTATTTTTTTGCACAAAAACATTGGGAGAGGTATAATACATACAAGGTAGACTTCTGGTCGTGTGGGAGGTGGTTATCTCCCGCGGGCTACCCAATTGCGTCGGGTGCTACGCACCCTTACGAAATTGGTATGCCCGCGGGAGATAACCACCTCCCACACGACCAGGAGTCAATTTTGTCTATATATCATCTACATACGCAAGACTGGAATTAAATTTTAACCCTCTCAGGACCATATCTACTATAGCTTGGCATGACCTGGCTGCGTTCTTCAGGCCCATGCTCATCCGCTTATAACTTACCAAATGGGGTTAAGAATGCAGTCTTATCTCTATCTTCTTCCCTGATTTTTATTTGATGGAAAGCCATCTGAAGATCATATACAAAGATATATTTTGGGCAGATCTGTCCCACCGCATCTAAAGTATCATCAATTCTAGGAATAGCAAGATATTGGGGAATTGTGACGAGATTGAGATTTCGATAGTCACATACAACACAGAATTTATCTGTTCCTTTCTTGCTAACCAAGAAAGCTGGCGAGCCCCAAGCACCATCTTGAGTTGGTTCAACGATATTTAAATCTACTTGTGCTTGGACAGCTTCCCTTAGTCTTTCTCGCATGATTGGCGACATGCGAAAAGGCATATGTTGAACTGGTTGAGCTCCTAGATTTAAGTGGATTTCATGCCCCACCCAATCCGTGCAACCCAGGCCACCATCCGGCCCAACAAAAGCATCAGAAAATTCCATTAACCCATTCAAGGCGGGGGCAGTTTACACATATTTTGCCTGGCTGATGGGGGCCCTTTTCCCCCTTTTTGGGCTTCAGGACGGGTGTCTAACATGAGGATTAGGGTTTAAAAACATTTCTAAGAATACTTTCTTCAGATAATATTATCATATGTACATCGTTTAATAGATCTAAACAGTTATTCATCATATTTTCCATAATTTCTAGAATTTGGTCTTCAATAATTAAAATAATGGGTGCCAATTGGGTGCAATATGGCTTCAACCTTGCTCCAAATTCACTTTCCAGCATTTACATAATTATGTTAGTTATGACGTCATCATTATTGTCTCCATGACAACATACCTATAAAAATATTTCTAATGTATTTGTATACATATATTTTAAATTTCAGCAAAATCCTTTCATTTTTTATTAAGTTATGCTCCTTTCAATTTAAATAAAAAATGAATGCCTTGAGGCATTCACCCGCCCCCCAGGCCAACTTGCATTGAATGCCTTGAGGCATTCACCCGCCCCCCTGGCCAACTTGCAATGAATGCCTTGAGGCATTCTCCCACCCTGAATGGGATAATACCTTGTTTTCTGTTCGGCAGTGATATTAGACCTAGAATAATCCACCTGTGGGATAAAGCTGTTAGATGGTGTTAAAGCTGGACGGGTTTGTTCGTTTGAAGATACTGGTGCTGCCTGAGTCATGGCGACAGAATTAATGGTAATGCATTCGTCGCTACCCATACAAACAATTGAACCGACCAATACGCCTTCAGGTAAGCGGATTTCTGCCTTACCTGTGTTCATCAAACGAATAGGGATCTTATTATTCTGTACTTTAACACAAGTCTGAGCTGTTAATAAACTAGGATTATCCGTCCCATTAATCCCAGAAAAACGTACAAAAGTCCCGTGAGGAATAGGAGCTCCAGTCCCTAATTTTCCCACATATAACACTTCAGTTTCCCCAGGAATAGTTAATTCCCCTGCTAGTTTAACTTTAAGAGCAGAAGAAATGCTGGTAGATTCTTTAGAAAAATGAATCGATATTCCATAGTTTCTAAGGAAATCTCTCCCAATAATCACATCATATTGTAGAGAGGGTAGGACACAAAAAGTTGTAGGGTAATCAACCCCATCTATTGAAATGACCGTTTTGACATCACAAATCACATTCATTGTACCCCCTCCTGCAAAAGTAGCAAAAACATGCGATGGTTGAACAGACAATATTTTACCCTCATTCTGAATCTATTGGTAATACCTTTCACTCATTACACATCGGTCAGCTCCTGAATCTATCAGTGCTGGGGTACATACACTGCCAATACACAATTTAATGCAGTTTTTCCCGTCTAAAATATGTGAATTGCTGGACCTACCTGCCTTTTTGTGTAACTGCTGGTCGACACAAATTTGAAGAATCTGTAGCTTAGTAGATCTTAGGTTACTCTCATTGAAGAAAGGAATATCATGACAATATCCTGGTTGATCACAACTGCAATCCTTTTTCCTTACGACACCTCCGTCATCGCAAGAAGGACCTTGTTTTCCGAATTAATAGCTTGGTTTTGGGCCTGGCCTTGGTTGTTGTTGTTCTGCTGGTAATAACCGCCGTTATGATTACCACGCCCTTGTCCTCGTCCTCTTCCTCTGCCTCAACCCCTTCATGGGTTCAAAGCACAATCCCTTGAATAATGATTCTTCCTGCCGCATGTATAACAAATAATCTCAGCATTATTTTGATTAACACTGACTGGTGTGGCAAGACTAGTAGCATTGATAGACATTTGTTGTTTTAGCTTTTCGATTTCCTGCATCATGAGATTATTTTGCACACTAATCTCAGGTTGTTTCACTGAATATTGCTGACCTACTTGCTGTCGTAATTGTTCCAATTGTGACTCAACACTAGGTTGATGTGAGATATGGTTTACCACGGGTCCTTTTAAAGCTTGGAGTTCCCTTTTCATAGCTTCTATTTCAATTTGCATCTTACTTTCACTAGCCGAAATACTGTTCACCTGAGGACTGACTTTAACAGCCAATTCTCGCACCATTGTTTTCAACACATCAATCTCACTGGAATTTTGGTTGGTACGCCTGTTTTTAAGTGACAAAGTGTCCTTTGTATCAATAGCTGCTACTAGCATTTTCTCAAAAGTGTCTGGATTAGTTTTCATCATTTCACTTCTAATATCTGGTATTACTCCAGCTTGAAAACGTACACATTTCTCCTGATCTGTGAGATCCAAAATTCTATAGGCTTTTGAAGCCTGTCTACAAAAGTTTTGGATGGATTCATCATCATCCATTTTAGTGAATAATAAAAGTGACTTCTTTTCTTCTGTGATATCCGAAAAATACTTTAGAAAAGATTTCTTAATGTCTGGCCATGTTTTGTCGTCAATAGCATGGTCTATGTACCATGAGTGAGCGTCACCACCCAAATACAGTAATAAAGAATCTTTCATGGCGTCATTATTACCAGGTTCTTGAATCTTCATATATTTTTCATACACTCTGAGCCAATCTTCGGGATCTTGTCCCTTTCTACCACAAAACGATTCTGGTGATATAGAGTTAGCATATTTCGTGACCGTAGTCATATTGTTTACAGTGGATGGCTCTTTCTATAATTCTTGGTCCAATTTAGTCCCAAAAATGTGAATGTTTTTCATTACCTGAGTATTTGCGCCCTTGCTATCATCCTTGAATGCTGTGAACAAGTCTATCAGCTCCTTGAACTGTTCCTGAGTCATGTCGTCTGTTATGTTTTTCCTAGTGACTCTTGTGCTCATTCTACGTACCACCTTCTAATAAAGGATCGTTTTCACCAACAGAATATTAATTCATATTAGTGTCTGCCTTCTCCAACAATGTAATTATGACTATATTAAATATCAGTCAAATATTACTTAGGAATGAGGTTACTTATTCAAATGAATATTATCTATAATGTCTATGCTCTGGTACGACGAGCCTTACTGCTAAAGAAAAGGTAACACATCTCAAATAGCCAATACTGTATTTCAGGTAATTCAATATAACCATGAAATCAGAGTCCAAAGTCAACTGAGTATAGAGCAGGTATTGGTGAGGTTAGCAGCAGCAGGTAGTTGTGTCCAGAGCAGTTCTGCCTTACCTTCACCCAATACCTGGCTTATATACCCAACTGACCCTGTCCCCATGATCCCATGGCTACAACATGGTTACAATACATTTGGTATATAAAATCATAAAATACAAACAAACAAAGTACAGCAAAATCGTACAGAAACATGTTCAAATCATGTTCCTTCTACTAAGGATTAGCTTTGGTTGCTACCCCTAGTCAGATAGGCAACCCTACAAGCTTGAACAGAGGATTAGCCTGACCAAGCTATAAGCCTCTGGGTAAATCATATACACAAAAATGCTTCCTATATTCTGCTCAATAAATAACTCTAAAAATGTGTGTCTAAAATGTGCGATATGTTCTAATCAAAATATAAACATTGTTTTATCATAATTATTGACTGATGTTCTCTGCGATCTGTCTGAAAGGTAGTTCCTTGGCCAGCCTTGAAACTATTTAGTCAGGGTGTAGGCTTTCAATTCTATAAGCCATAATAACCTGCTGGACAGGTTATTATGGCTTATAGAATTGAAAGCCATATAGTAATCAAAGAATATCAGTGAACTAAAGTCCCTTTTAATCACATCATTCAATAACTAAATCAGTAATAGTTGAACAGTCTCATTAGTAGACGCATATTTCATCAAACCTCCCTGTCAGGTGTTATTAAATGCCTGTCACTTAGTATTTCCATAATTTGTTGGTACACATGTTTTCCAATAATTTCCCATATATAATGGATAAATGAGATTGGCCTAAGATTTGTAACATAAATGACATAACATTCCCGTTTTCAGAATTGGTAGCACCTGGGCTCTTTTCCAAGCATTTCTAGTACAAGCCCGTGGCCCACACTTTTTGGTTTAACACATTTTTCTGGATATCAAGTATTTCAAGATTTCAAAATTAAACGATATTACTAATTATTGTCGGTATATGTGGTTCACCAAACACTCCTACTTCCCCTGAACTAAAAACAATCCCGAATATCTTCTGCATATATCATTTTCTGATGATCTGATTTTGATCACCTCACCTGATGAAGGGCACAATTCGCCCGAAAGCTTGTGATTAATAAAACCAACTCGAACAACAATTTCAATCTCTACTTGACAAGTTCATCATTAGAATAAACGGCCCTAACCCGTATACAGCGAACCCTCCCCTTCTACCATATATCATTTTCTGCAATTGGAATAAGGACAGAAAATGTTTTTCCATAAACTATAGGTAAAATATATATGCTGAAGTTCCCGTTGGGCTCTCCGTAAACTACGCTGGAGTTCATATTGGGCTCTCCTCATAGAACTTCGAAAAATTATATATACATGATTTAAATTATGCATGCTTTCAATCATGAAAATTGAAAAAAAATCGAGTCATAAATTTGAATTTTACCGGTAATCTTAGTAAAAAATCAGATTGGTTGGCAATCTAGGCTCACAGCCTCTCAAATCGGATATATAAGAATGGTATGTTAGTGTTAGCGTTAATGGCTTTCCCGGCCTTGGAATAGGCGTCATAATAGGATTTTGATAACATTTTGCGATTTTCTTCCGTTTGAAGTGACTCTCAACTCTGAGCCCATTCGATAAGGGCAAGCCTGGGCTACCGACACAAACTCCTAATGCATAACAAAGAGTATCCAATTGAAAAGATTTGAACAAAAACGTTGATTCAATTCAATTCACAGCATATTCATGAAGAGTACATACGTGGGACGAAGAGTCAGGACATTCACACTGTTCTGCCATAAGTTCATTACAAACAAAAGCCTTATCGCCATAGCAATCGCCTTGTGTGTCATAGTTTAAACAATCATCGTGCGCACTGTTTTTTTCTCCTGGGATGCATTAAGTATCTATGGAAAAATGACCAGATTCGATCTTTTGCAAACATTAGCCGGACAGGGGTCAGCTCGGTTATGATACCACATAATGACACTGGTGAGCCAAAAACAAATTAAAAATGTCTTTGCGACATGCAAAACCATACTTGCATTAAATGATGAATTTATGTGGCCCAAATGTCCAAACGAACTCGAATCCCACATCAAAACTTCCGAATCAATTATATTAGCCCTGTAAGAAAGCTATTGACGAGGGGAAGTCACGTCTTCCTGCGTCTAAACAGCCCAATTAAATGTGATCTTCTTTCCGATC
Organism: Sthenelais limicola; assembly: GCA_942159475.1. Classification (NCBI taxonomy): domain Eukaryota; kingdom Metazoa; phylum Annelida; class Polychaeta; order Phyllodocida; family Sigalionidae; genus Sthenelais; species Sthenelais limicola. The sequence continues at coordinate 103,544,736 of OW804096.1, read as the reverse complement.
TTCCTAAGGGTGTTTCCATCATGTATATGAACAACTTACATTAAGGGATGAAAGGTCTATCTTTTGTGCTAAGAACTTCCTTAAGCACAGTGAACATTTTCCCAAAGACGGCCCCAATTAACGCTGGTGCCAAATCACTTTCTTTACATCTCAATTGCATTTGTCGTCGTTTTCCTTTGTCAGCATCATTAATTGTCCGAGCAACTCGTGGCTGGTGTTGTAGGTCCTAAAGATTAGGTGGCTCTTCAGAAAGATTATTCATAACGCTTTCTTGCCATTCTGGAGGTGAAGAAGTACACTGACACCAAACTACCACATTTTATTTTAAATTTTCGTATCATCTTAATTTATCTGTGCATATAGTGTTAGATAAGAATGTACAACTCTAGGGCATTCATATTGCTGGACAGTAGCGTAGGGGAGGGGAAGGGCCCTTAATTATAATTATATGCCTTTCAGATATCTCAGATATGCACCCCACTCCCTTATATAGATTTCCAATTACATCTTCATATTAGCTCTTGTCCTGATCCAATCATTGTTAATATAATATCGAATGTTCATAAAAGGCTTCAAACCCAGAGGCAGTCTGATTATCTATAGAAATTTGAACCCTTTATATGAGGCTCTTACCAATAAGGACAATTGAATCCGTAGTAATAGACGTACAATTTTTCTTGATATAATTCACAATTGTGAACAGTAATTTGATATTTGATGCATCTTTTATTGTGTGTTCAGATCATTTCTGCATTCGACTGTTCATTTCCAGATATTTGTATTGGAGGATGGATCCGATAAATTCATCATATTCCTACAACATTGCTCAATTCTGAAGTGACATATAATCCGTATAATATACGGGAAGAGGGGTTTCTTTGTCTCACGTGTTCTCAGAATCTGTTGTTTTACCAACCGCTTTTCTGATCTGTAGAGTTCCGTCCACCCTCTCTGGAGGACGTCGTTTGTGGTTTGTGAAGATATTCTGTACAACTATTTTTAGCCCGGGATATGCCCTGTTAGGAATTAAAAGAGATTGACTCATGCCTCTTCCACCTCTGTGGCAATGTGGAATTCCCTAGCAAAGCGTTCTGCAAGAGTCCCTAACAACGGGAGAGAGATCATAGGGGGAGGGGGAGAACAAAGAAGCAGAGGGAGAGGGTGGGAGAAATCAGATAGGAAGAGGGAAAATAGGATAGATAGAGAGAAGAGGGGAAGGGGGAGAGAAAGATGGCAGGGAGAGGATGGGGTAGAGGAAAGAGGGAGGGGAGGGAGAGGGAGGAAGGGGGAGAGGGAGGGAGGGAGAGGGAAGGAGAGAATGAAAGAAGCAGAGGGACAGGGTGGAAGAAATCGGATAGGGTGAGGGACATGAGGATCGAGCAAGAAGAGGGGAAGAGAGAATAGGGCCGATGAGATGAAAAGGTGGGTAGGGACAGGGGAGAGGCAGGGGGAGAAAAGGAGGAGAGGCAGTGAGAGGAAGAGCAGGGTCGGAAGAGGGTGACCGTCTGGAGGACGGGTACTTTAATTGTAAGTAATATATAATAATGCATGACTGAGGTAGCATTTTCAGTAAAAGATAGACAGAGAGAAGTGAGTCAACCCACTATAGTGTCCTAGTTCTCACCATAAACAATACCGACTAAAGATCCGCCGGAGGTGTTTCCCTGACCTAGCAGACGCAAAGTCTTTGGGTTCCAAGGGAAGTATTGTTGCAAAGCTGAAACTTAGGAATTGACGTAAGGGCACCACCAGGAGTGGGGCCTGCGGCTTAATTGGACTCAGCACGGGGAAACTCACCTGCCCCTGACACTATATATATATATGGCCCATTCTCACGAAAGTAGTGCAATCCCCCAATATTTCCATTTATTGGTCAATATTTTGGTCGATATTGATCTTAAATACATAGGAATCGATTAGCTACATGCAACTTGGCATAAGCATAATTAAAATATATACTTTTGTGTATCTGTGACATATTTGGTCGTACGATGACTGGAATAAATTAGCTGAAGTATGAACGATGACACAAGGTTGGCCGGAAACCAAGCAAAGCAGGGTTTATTACTCAGCAAATACAAGTACAACAATCAAAAGAAAAAATTTTTGAGTCTATACACGTCCGCGCAATGCTGCGAACCGTTGAGAAGTGTTCATAGAACGTGCGCTTGTTGACATACGTCATAGTAGTTGGGCGCGACGATCTGATTGGACAATGGAAGAAGGGGGCGTGGCTTAGTGGCCACGTGTCTGCTCCCGCCAAATATAGGCGCCGAGGTCTCGACTGTGGATATTTGGTCGTACGATGACTGGAATAAATTAGCTGAAGTATGAACGATGACACAAGGTTGGCCGGAAACCAAGCAAAGCAGGGTTTATTACTCAGCAAAAGCCAAACCTAGAGAAGAGAGAATTTTTCCATAGCCTTGACGACATAGTTCTCACATTTTATATGGTCTTTGGGAGAAGGAATAACATAAGATTCCACGACAGAAGACCTCCAATGTCCTTTTAGCTTGATTTCATGAAGAGAGATGCCCAGTGAAGATAGAAAGGATGCACCTCCACGACGAAATGAATGGGTCGAATATCCAGGACCCACTCCAGATTTCAGTAGAAGATTAGACAAGTTATTCGAGATTTTCTCATAGGAGAAAACTGGGATGTCAGCACAGGAGAACAAAGGAGAGGAGCTGGGAAGAGGTTGGTTCAGCAGCTTCCCTATCCAATGCACTGGACATAATGATTTCACAACAATAGGCTTCAAATAGATGAAGTAGGGCTCATTTGAAGTTTTAGATGATCCAATTCTCACAGTCAGAATTTCATTAGAGAAGGACACATCCGAACGACGAATAGTGTGAGGGGAACACACAACATGACTCACTCTCAGAAGCGATCTGAACATGAACAGATAGGCTGTCCAACACAGTAAATTTAAATTAACACTGGTGTCCAGGTGAGGATACATCTTAGAGAGAATTCCCAGAGTCATGGGTAAAGCAGGTGCAGCAGACGATCCAGGCAACTTCTTAATGCCACCCAACACGGATTTAATGCACGGGTGAGATAGGGTGGGACAGTCCAGATCCTGACTTTTCGCATAAGATATTACACCAGATAAGTAGGTGCAAATAGAGTTATACTTCATAAATGACGATAGGTAAGCAGCAAAGGCTGTTAACTTGGTGACATTGATCGGGAGCAATGTAGAAGCATTATTGCGAAGGAAGGAATTAAACATGTTCCACTGTCTCTCCCTTTGTTTTTTGGTTGACGGTGCCAGAGAGAGGTTCTTCAATAGGTCCACTCTTCTCATCCATATACCCAAGCCTGCAGCATATAAAGTCAGAAGAGTTAATACAACACAAACTCGCCGCATTCAAGACATCAGGCACAAGGTCGTCTAGCCCAAGGTAAGGTAGACGAGAGAGAGCATCCGCCACCACATTATTATGAGTGTTAATATATTTAGGAATTAAGGCGATATTAAATATGAAACACATCCAATAAAGCTCATATAACCATTGCATGCACTGTTTGCTCGAGCTGGTCCCATTTTTCAACATGGCGATTACTTGAGTGTTATCTATGAAGCACACCAGAGCCTTATCCTTCAAGTCATTGGCCCAACGCCTTACACCAGCTACAATTGGATATAATTCCTGAATGTTAATATTACTGGCTAGCTCTTCCTCAGTCGGGGTGGGACAAATATGACCATCAAGAAGCATTTTAGCTGGTATAACATAATCTTTCCAAGTACCAGCAAACCAGTCTTTACCAAGAAAGGCTGCAAACCCTCTCGAAGATGAATCTGACACCATCGGTAAGTGGTATTCTTGGTGCTTGAGAACACCCACACCGTTAAACACTCTTGAAAAGGAATCCCACCATTTTAAGTCCATCATAGCATCCTCTGAGAGATTAATCTTGTTGATCTTCTTAGCCAACAAGATTTTGTATAGGTCGAAGAACCGTCTGCAAAAGGTCCTGCCACCTTTAAACACCGCAGAGCAATGAGAAATGTAACCACAGAAACGTTCCAGTTGTTTCTTAGATATGCATTTCAAGCGTTTCACCTCATCAATAAGATTCGCCAACTTCTCCACTTTACCAGGGGGAAGGGAAATGATCATTTTCGATGAATCGAGGTTGAATCCAAGGTACACACAGTTCTTTGAGGGAGCAGACACCTTTTTCCATGCCACATGGAACCCCATGAAGCGAAGGCAGGCGAGGACAGCACTTTGGTTGTTCCTACACACATCATAAGCATCATTGCATACAAAGAAATCATCAAGGAAATTAACAATATCACAGTGAAAATATTCACGAATACATACTGCAAAAAAATCAGAAATATGATTAAAAATGCAAGGCCCAGTCCGAAGACCAAAACACAGCCTATTATCGACATACATATGTTCTTTACCGTCGATTTCCCATCTGAAACCACAAAAACGGCGGTGGTCAGGGTTTATGGGTACAGCTCTGTAGGCTGACTTGATATCAACGACAGCCATAAAACTGTCTGGGTTAACGAGATTAACAGCATCGTCAATAGAATTATAAGAGAATTCACGAACCAACGATGAACAATGGTCATTTACAGAACTACCGATAGGTCTACTACAATCAGTAATGGGCCTGATGCCCCCATCAGATTTAGGGACAGCCCCTAATGAGTGGATACAAGTTGGTAAGGTATCGCTACGAGAAATAAAACCCTCGTTAAGCTCTTTCAATACAATATCATCCATCTTACTTTTTACAGCTGGTTCGAGAATGGATTTGTAATTTTCACATACATATGGTTCGACCTCTTGGTCCACTACATCAAAACCGTCAACAATACCATGATAGACATCTAGATAATTATTAACAGCAGCAATTTCAAGGCCAAAGAGAAGATATGCAAATCTGCACGGTTTAAGTTGGGTACAAATACCGCCCAACGTATGTTTACAATTACATTCACCACGAGCACACGAGGCGAAAACCTTCACTACACGACCTTTAGGAGAAGCCGGAGATTGAAAAAGCACAATATCATTGTCCACGTCAGTACCATTGTCACCAAAGTCCGCAATAATATCACGGATATCATCATAAATACCTTTATCTTGGTTCAAACCAGTTCGGAGGCCCGATGAGAGTGAGAGAGGGAAGAAATCATTTGTCAAAGTCTTGTTCGAACGCGGAACATCCACATTGGCCGCCATGACAGTTCCTCCTGAGGCGGCCACTTCCGGGTCACCATGGCCACAGAAATCAACATCCGGTTCATTTAGAATCTGGGTAACTGGGTCATAATTAACATCGACAATACTAACACAATCGATGACAGGCACCGTAAAAACATTTTTTACACATTGACCCACCTTAGACACATTTTCTCTCTCACTAGCCTCATCCTATTTAGATTTAACGGTACATGACTTCGCACCGTGATCGGAGGACCCACAAGCCGAGCACTTATGGGGAAATTCACATGACGATGCCGATTTCCCACATCCACCCGGGTTATTGAACTTGTAGCAAATCTTGTCCTTCTTAGGTTTAGCACTAGTAGACTTGCTGGCAGTTGCCTTACGGGAGTTCTCGTATGAATAGCACCGTAAGATCTCTTCTTGCCTAACATCTGCGAAAGCTGCAAGCCCCGCCTTGTTCGCACGCGATCTGACAGCTTGGTCATACGCTACACTAGCTTTCAGTGCGTAAACTTGGGATCCAGACTTTTCACAAACCGTAACGCAATGGTTAACCACCCCACTAATTTCATCTAGAGGCCTTTCATCGTCTACCAGTTTTGCAATCAATTTCAAACTCAACAGCAGCAATTTTTCTATGGACTCAATTGATTCACCTTTATCAAGCTCTTTCCGCTGATCAAAGGGGCGTGGTCGGGAGCGAGACCTCGATCTGCCACGGGTCGCTCTAGCAGAACCGCCCACCGCGTAGATAGAACTTTCCACACTTGAGCTTCTAGGATTAAATGTCACAGTATCGTTGCTCTCTTGTGAAGTAGAAGCTACAGGAACCACAGGAGGTTGAAGATTGGCAAAACCCTTCTCCATCGTTGACGCAAGACCGCGTACCATGGCTTCCAAGCCTTCAATACGACTATTGACATCCTCGGTCTCAGCTGTCGATTCCGTCTTCTTGCACTCATCACCAACCGGAGGCTTGTGGATGGTATTGCACTTCACACACGCTTTACTTCCCTTCGGATTCATTTTGACACAATGTCCAAAGATTCACCTCAAAACCAAAATTTTTGAGTCTATACACGTCCGCGCAATGCTGCGAACCGTTGAGAAGTGTTCATAGAACGTGCGCTTGTTGACATACGTCATAGTAGTTGGGCGCGACGATCTGATTGGACAATGGAAGAAGGGGGCGTGGCTTAGTGGCCACGTGTCTGCTCCCGCCAAATATAGGCGCCGAGGTCTCGACTGTGGATATATTTTTTCAATTATATACTATCAAATCAAGGAAAAAACCCCATTAATCACTACCAAACTCATAGTTATGTTGAGATAAAATATAGTTGAATCAATATGCATAAATAAGATTTGTGCCATAGAATGGGGCATAAAAACCGAATAAAATGATGTATTAAGGTTGAATATAGCTGCATAATTTATGGTCCTAAGTCAATTAATGTAAAAATGGCTAAATTTAGCTGTAAAAACGTCGCCAGACAAAATAGCTGTGCTTTCTGAAATGATTAAATCAATTTTGTTTAAGAAGTATGATTTCATAAGCATAGGTTGGCAGACACATGTATATCACCATTGGAAGATTCTCAGACCTTAGGCCTTAGGCCTTGGGGCTGATCCTAATAATTGGTGGAAAAAACGTCGCCCCTGGCGACGTTTTTTCCACATTATGGGGACGTTTTTACATAAAAATATGAGGTAAATATTGACCAAATTAAATCATTTTCCACTTATTTACCATTATATCATCTTAGACTTTGTGGGAAATGATCTCCAGAAACTGTTAAAATTCCAAAAAGTGAGTTATTTAGACTTTAGATAGGGCGACGTTTTTACAGTTTTCACTCAATATATGACTTGGCAGTGTAAAAACGTCGCCCCTATTAGAATCCTTGTATTCAAGAAATAATTTGATTTTGATTTTCATATCCTGCTCAGTTTTAAGGAACAGGCCCTTAGGTAGCTTCCTCTAACAAAATAAAAAAGATTGATAAATATATTTCATGTGGATGAGTGATTATGATACATTGCATGGAAGAGGTATGGACATCACAGGATACAACATAATTCTTGTAACTATTCTTTGACAAGAATGCAAGGATACATCAAAGATATATTTAAAACACTGTCCTGAAATTTGGTACTGATATTGCTATGATCATTAGCGCAAGGCACTCCAAAAATGAGAATATTCCAACAAAGAAATCTGATGATTTAATCACTTTGAATAACAGCACTTTTGTAACTTGTGACTCATTTTCCCGAGACACATCATATAGGCCTCTACTGCATGAAAACGTTCCCATCCTTGAGTGGATAATGACATGAATGACAAATTTTCAAAATATAATGCTAAAATGGTCTAAAATGGTGCCAATCATGTATTAAAAACATAGAAAATAACAATCAGACTTTATATAATTGACTAAATTAGAGATAGATTGGGCGAAGTTTTTACACTCAGAAAAAACGTCGCCCAAATTTGAAGTCTTAAAACATGGATAATTTACCAAAAATCTGGCTAACTTACCATACTCAGGGGTAAAAGATAATATTTGATCATATTATAACAGAAAAAAAGATTGATTTGAGAATAATAAATAAAAATACAGTCAATGATAGGATGTTTCATCTGATTGATATGGGAATCCAGTTTCTGACTTTTTTGTTGTGCCCGATTTGAAAAGTATTTATGCAGGAAAAAAACAACTTTTTTGGGCTATTACATTAAGAAAACATTTAGTTAGAGTATAGTGATAAAAATAATAGATGATATACAAATAGATATGAGAAATGATCATTACTAAGATATATAGGGGTGTGCGACGTTTTTTCAACAACTTTTCTACACCAATCTTTGATAAGCCCCTGTACAAAAACTATTGATCGAATTTAATGGCAAACTGAGATATATTACCACCTATATAGTACCTTCAAACCTACCAAATCTCAGATTGATCAAGCAAAATGTAATTTTGACCCTTTTGTGACAGGCTGCACTACTTTCGTGAGAATGGGTCATATATATATAATTTAGGGGTCTCTGCTCCGGTTTTGTCCCTAAATTGCCCTTGTAACGGACAATCCTAACAGTGGATAGAGTCTGTGGTCGACCCCTAAAGGACTTGGAAGGTTGTGGTTTGGAGGGAATAGCCTTATGGACATGTGATAGAGAACTCGCTATTGCTCGTCCTCTATCACATGCCATAAGACTCTTCCCTCAAAACCACAATAAGTCCATAATATAGCTTTGACAGGTTGAGTGGGTGGTGGGGCATGACTGTTATGTTCTTAGTTGGTGGGATTGGTCTGGTCAATTCCGATAACGAACAAGTCTCTATCCTGCTTTAGGGGTCTCCGGTCCGGTTTTGTCCCTAAATTGCCCTTCTAACGGACAATCCTACCAGCGGATAGAGTCTGTGGTCGACCCCTAAAGGACTTGTAAGGTTGTGGTTTGGAGGAAATAGCCTTATGGACATGTGATAGAGAACTCGCTATCTCTCGTTCTCTATCTCATGCCATAAGACTCTTCCCTCCAAGTCCATAATGTAGTCTGCCAGTTACCCAAATGGTACCGTCTTCTCAGCCCCACGAGATAACAGGAGCAATAACAGGTCGATCTGTGACGCCCTTAAATTAGATAGAGACCAGCTTGCACAGCGCCCTGTCCCCATGAGGAATACTGTGGAGGAGCACATGTGACTACGGTATTCTATATAATTCCTTACATTTTTTTGCGATATCTACTTCAATATCACGCCCTAATTTTGTCTTAACTAACTATACATTTTTTCCTTCTAAACTATACAATCTGACATAACATTTTTACTTGTGATATCAGTATCACAATTTATTATATGTGCATTCCTCTTGAAAGGCGGAATAAGTGGGGTGCAATAACAATATTTTCATCAAAAGATGCAGTTGTACCGTTACAAGTGGTGTAAAACAAATGGTAACAATTAAAGTATTAGAGTTTTGAAGAATGATGTTTTATTCCTGGTACAGGTATAATATGATACAACCTAGACAAACAGCTGACAAGCCATAACCCAATGCACACACATAATGCGATATTTTACTCGTCATATAAGGTTCCCAGTACGAGCGCCTTTGGTGTATTATTCTATCATCCACACCTCCAAAAATAATTCCCTGGCATTCAGGGTCACATTGAATCTTTTCTGCTAGTCTTTCTACCACAATAATAAACAGAAGTGATGAAATGGGATCACCCTGCTTTACACCTCTTCTTACTTCAAACCAATCTGATAAGAAACCATTGTTAGTTATGCAAGATCTTCAATCCGCCATGGATTGATCCATGGATTGATTGATCCAGCTCAGAAAGCTATCGCCTACATTCACAACTTCTAAACATTGGTAAAGAAAATCCCACAACACAGAGTCATAGGCTTTTTTAAAATCAAGTGGCATAAATAAACCTTTCAGCTTATTTTTTTCTAGATATTGAGTTATCTCTTCTTATCTCCTGAACCCCCATCCTATATATCTGTAGTGCCATGCATATCTCATATACTACTTACATTACCTTGCCTTACTATGTATGTGTAATTCCCTGTATTACCCACAAGGTGGAACCACGATTTACATAGCACTGTTTTACCATTCCTTCTTCCTTACCTGTATTACCTGAACAACGTTTGTATCTACACACTACTTTATATGCCTCTGTAAAACTACCTAGTCTACTCTCATAGTCTCATTAAAACAGAGTAATAATAGAATGATGAGTTCTGTTGTTATTTCTCCTCCCCAACGAAACCGAGGGTCATTACATATCGTCCTTTGATAAACCTGTATTGATCCTCATTAACTACCTTGCCGATACAGTTTTTCAGTTTTATACTCAGCATTTTAGATATGATTTTATAGTCAGTATTCAACAGAATGATAGGCCTTCAGCTGCCAATACGCTTTAGATTACAGTCTTTTGGGGGGATTAGTCACACGATTCCTCCATACATTTCATTAGGCAGACCGTCCCACATAATACATTCAGTGATAACTTCATAAAAGATTGGGCCTAATGTGCCCCCAAAACATTTAAAGAATTCTGCAGGGAGTCTATCGGGGCCCGGGGCTTTGTTGCTGGGACAGGAGTCTAGGGTTTTCTTGATTTCGTCACTACTAATTTCTCTGTTCAACATAAAGTTATAGATCTAGAGAGTCAAAGGCTAAACAGCTCAATTGCGTTAAAAATTCATTATTTTCCACTACAGTTATAGATTTTTTGCTGTAGAGGTTTTGGTAGAATTCTTTCTTAGTTTACAGATTTTTTTCCGGCTTACTGATGTTTATACCATTGACTTCTAACTGTCATATGACTTTTTTTTGTAATTTCTTTTCTCCAAATTGAGGAAGTATGCCATGGGTTTCTCGCCCTCAGTTAGCCATTGCGCTCTGCTACGGGCAATGGCACCTTGAGCTTTTATATGAACCTTAAATCACTCTGTATGCTCTCTAACTCGTGACTTTCTTCCATATTAAGAACACCTTTCAGGTATAGGGTTTTCATTTGGTCTCTACATTCAGCTTCTACTTTCCTTTTATCTCTACATTTCCGTTTCGTGTAACATATTGACTCTCTTCTTATTACAACCCTAAAATGGTGTCAACGCGCACGAACTGCTTGGGCTAGTCTCGGACGTTCCCACTATTCCAGGACACTTTACACAACGTACTGAACTCTAAAAACGGAGGACGTATATAATACCACAGAGAATCCACATAGGACACCATAAAACTGGACTAAGTCGGAAACTACTGTGAATTACTTGTGTATTACTTGTGTCATGTGAAATCTCCCCAGGTCGGGCCAAACTACTCTATTATCGCCCACCACAACACTACAAGCACAACCACCGGTAGCAGGACTGCCACTGGCGAGAAGCAGACTGAAAACTAACCTGGTGAGTTTCATTCAATGGTCTTTGTGGTATCCTGCGCATACCTACATGCCTTAAAGAGCAAGCCAGGTAACAATACATAAGAGACATGGTAGTATATCTGTTTATTTGAAAGGTTGATACAACCCATACTGCAAATTGGACTAATTTGGAAATTACTGTGTATTGACTGTGAACTTCCCTATGTCGAACCATAGCACTTTATTATCGCCCACCACACAGACACCGGTAGCTAGGCTGCCACTGGCGAGGCGTAGACTCCAAACAGACCTGGTACGTTTTAACCAAAATCAAAATATGGAGTATATTCCATGGGAATATAGGTATAAATCATAGGAAGGTGCACTGACGGGACGGGACGGGACGTCATAGGGCGGTCGCCAGGACGACTTAGAACTTTCGCCTGGGAGCCGGCTGCGTCTCAGTGACAAGACGGCAGTCGCCATCTTCCCAGCCATCTCAGAAGACGAGGGAGTCGCAAAAAAATTTTAAATCGAGAAAGATTCTTCCTCTGCATCCGAGATGTCTACCATAAACTGTCCGGTGTGTTTCAAAAAGCACAAGGAGCCTCCTTGTACACCAAAAATGGTCAGACTTCACTCCGAGTTACTATTCTTCTCTGGCCGCAAAAGGGCTACAAAGACCCAACTTCAGCGCCTTGTGGGCATCTTATCACATTGCGGTAAGGTCATTGCGGGTGGCCGTATATACATTAATGCTGTGTTTGATCTTCTAAAATCCATGTCATCTACTGAAAAAAGGCGCCTTTCATCTGCAATGATCTCTGATCTTCACTGGTGGTACGTGAACATGAACTACTTCAACGGGGTGTCATGCATGCTCTCTGCCTCAACGACTGACTGGGACTACATAGCATGGATATCTTCGTCCTCATATGCTGCCTCTCTTGGCAGTGTCACAGTTGGCAGTACATATGCCTTGTCTGATTCAGAGTTCATCGGCTTCCAACTGGACATCAACCCGTGTGCCATAAATCTGCCCCCTTGCTGCTTTGCTAGCCCTTCTTCACATGAACTATGCTCCTTTGCCTCCGTGCTCCATCGGGCACTGCCATCAAGGGATTTTAATGATAGTGCCATTCTGGTCGTGTGTAACACCCGTGCCTGTGTCCACATGCTACCTTATGCCCTCACCTAGTCGACATTCTAAAATATATCTTTCATGCCTGCTTTGCTAAAAACGTGTGTCTTGTACCATCTGCAATATCTTCCCTACAGGCAACCTAGACGCCAAGGTTCGGAAGCTTCAGTGGATCCTCTTCCAGTTGGGCCTTTGCTAGTGTCCAGATATTTGGCTCATATGGCAACAGTGAAGCGCCTTGCCTACTCGACAATTAATAACAACCTCTCTGCCCTCAATCACCTGTCAAAGTTTTACGGAGGTCCTGACCTACGCGAGGACTTTCAACTGTCTCTGCTCATGCGAGGCATTAAACGTGCTACTTCTACTGTAGAGTCCCCCAAGGACCCTCTGCTTCCTCACGACTTGAAAGAGATGTTTCAACATGTGGACTTGGACAAAGACTTGGAGTTTGCTGTATGGGTGGGCGTGTTACTGTGTTATCGCACCCTCCTGCGCAAATCCCATGTCTTCCAATCAGAGGGCAGCAGCCATCTACTATCCAGGGGGGACATCACCTTTGACGGCGATTGGGTTCTGGTGTCTATTGGCTCTTCTAAGACTGATCAACACGGGGCCAGACCCTTCGTCATGCCTGTGAAACGCTGCTCATCTGCCCTCTGCCTGGTCCATGCGCTTCGTTCCCTAGTGTCTCAGCACCCTGCTTCCCCGTCAGCCCCGCTAATATCGACCAAAGGGGGCTCTCCTGTTCTCTACTCTGCTGCACTTCGCCTTCTCAAGAAATGGGCATCAGCCGCGGGCGTTAAAAAGGATGTCGGTCTTCACAGCCTCCGCCGTGGGGCCGCAACTTTTATGCACCTCCAGGGCGTCAACCTGCAGGATATCAGGATGGCGGGTGACTGGCAGTCACTTGCTGTGCTCAAGTACCTGTCTTCTCCCCTCCCTCACCGCCAGCACATCGAGTCCAAAGTGGCCCATGCGCTGGACGTGCTCCCATAGTCTCCACTCTACTACACAATAATACTACAAAATTGGGTTCTGGGCGCAAGCTCTTCTTCTCTCCCCTCACATCCAGGACTGAGAGATTAATGCCACTTAAATAATACAGAGAGACTGTGCATGAACTAGACATTCAATCTTAAATGTTATTCTCTTCACAGATTGGTTAATGAAATTCTAGACATTTGTTGTCACTGTCTGATGCTCTACCACTTACATTTGTATTCATGTTTATTCATTATCCCCACAGAAGCTTCTGCCTTGTGCCCCATTCATGCTTACATTGTGAGGTTTCGAAATAACAACCTTAAAACTGATATTTGTTTTCGCTTGATTTATAGGTAATACTTCTACCTCAAAGAAAAACTTTATTCCTAAGTCTGCAAAAATGGCGTTACGTTCTAAATCAACTAGCATAATTGACAGTCATTCTGAAACCCAACTTGACTCACCCGCCATGTCACAACCTGATATTGAACCCACAACAGTCGACTCCGATGGTATAGCTATACAAAGCCCAACTAAACTAAATGAAAGCGAACCAAACAATAATCCGTCTTAAGGCCTAAATCCATTGACGCCTAAAAATGGTGAGCGACTTTACACAATTCTAGAAATCATTTAATATCTTTTTAATTGAGCGACATGCATTAAAGTGTGGCGACTTGGCGCATTATGGTAGGATTCAGGATGGGCGACATCATGAAAGTCGCCTGTCTGAATGGGAATCCACTAGTGATTTATATGTGGCTACATTGTAAAGTCGCCCAACTTTCAGAGCTTAAATAAGTCGCTCTAACAAGTACAGCTACATGGAGGTAGAGCGACATCACAGCTTTCCTGGCTTGTGATTGGCTGAAACAGGCCAAGTCGCTCAAAGGTGTTACACTGACCCGAATCCACACACATTGTGTACCATCTCAGACCCACTTGAGCGACCTCCCGACGGGCGACTTCACGTTTATGACCCCCGTGTCGCTCACCATTTGAGCGACTGGAATGAAAATGTTTAATCTAGTCGCTCATGTTGTGTCGCCTGTCCAAGTCGCCGAGGTAATTAGTGATGTCGCCAGAAGACGTTCTCAGTTTGGGAATCCACACAGCAGCCAACATGAGCGACACAACGGGCGACAGAGAGAGACTGAAAACTTGGGCGACTTGGGTGGAAAATATGGGCGACTTGGCCCTGAAGTCGCCGTGTGGATTCCCGGCTTAACCAGGCTCAGGCCCAAATTGGAAAAAATGAAAATGACCCGATCAAACCGTCAATTGATGAATCTAACATTACAAGTACTGACCAGATGCAAGTTTTCATGCTCCAGTTAGTTGAGGACCTAAAAAAGCACAATAATACCTCAATGGAAACCTTATCTCAGAAATTGATTGATCAAAATGAACAATCGACCTCTAAAATCTCAACTGACATAAATTCCTTTGCAGCTAGTCTGGAAGCCCATAAATTAGAGTATGACGACAAGCTGAAAAAAATGAACGCCAGGGTACAAGCGGTTGAAAATAAAATATCTGACAAAGAAATTGTAATTTTGGTCAATAAGAAAGTAAAACCAGCCCTTAACTCTTTGAACCAAGCTGAAACCGCCATTAACTCAAAAATCCAAGAACTTGACTCGAAATTATCTGACGACAAGCTAACAGCACTCATATCTGCCAAAGTAGAGCCCTCCATCTCCGAAATTGTCGCAGTAAAAGATGAAGTAAATCAAAAACTTGGTGAAATTGACGGCATATTGGCCAATAACACACAATTGGCTGCAACCCGAGCAGCTAATGACATACTACAACCTGATGCTCAAGCCCTAAACCAAAAATGTGATACACTCAAATCGCAACTTGAAAAATCAGAGCTCTCACAATCAAAACTAGTTACTAAACTGAAACAAGCTAATTCGCGAATCGACTTAATGGAATTAAATATTAGGAAATCAAACCTAGTCTTTGAGGGAATTCCCGAAAGTACAGAAGAAGACCTGGTCGATAAGCTAACTAGGCTAATCTCCCCCTCAGTCCCTGAGTTTGACTCAGACAGTATACAAGTGATCTATCGGCAGGGTAAATATAAACAAAATAAGACACGATCGGTACATACCACTCTTTCCACACTCAAAATTAAAGACAAAATTATCAAATCTGCAGCTCAAATTAAAGCTCAGAGCGGTAATCGAGGTCTGTGGATAAACAAAGACGTGCCAGATCAAATACAGAGACAAAGCAGTTTGATCAGGAAATGTGGAAAACTGCTCACGAAGCTAGATGAAAACAACAAGCCCCACGTGCGTATGACACACCTCCTTTTCGAAGGTACACAATACAACGTGGATGACCTGCATCTTCTACCAGTAGGAGCCAGGCCCGAGGATACGAAACAAAAAATCTATCCGCAAACAAACGGGCTTGGCTTCCAAGGAGAACTGGTCTATTTATCGAACTTTCACCCAGCAAAATTCTATTTCAATGAGATAGAATATTCTTCTGCCGAACAGACACATGAAATCTGAATTGATAATGTCCGACAAAAATGCGAAACTAGGCCTAGAAATCTTAGACCTGGAAAACCCTTACGATATAAAGAGCAAAGCGGCTAGCATTGAAATATCGGACACATGGGAACAGGGTGAGAGAAACCTACTAAAGGATATTGTTCGTGAAAAGTTTCTGCAAAATCCTACATTGCTTGAGAAGTTTCGAGAGTCCACTTTCACCAAGTTTTAAGAGATGACGCTCGACAGAAAGTGGGGGACCGGCCATCGACTAGGTGACCTAGCTTTTAACCCCGAAACTTTCAAGCGTGGAAAGAATGTGTTTGGCGAGATACTAGGTGAGCTAAAAATTGAACTAATATAACTGTATATGCTTTCAGAATACCAGCAACAACATGGCACCAAGACTGATACTAATAGTAGGTGACTCTAGAGTGAGAGGTCTCACCCCATACTTCAGTGACTATCTACCGTATAATACATACGTAAACACCAAAGTGCTAGCATACTCAGGAGCCTCCCTGACCGTGTCGGCCCAACTAGCGGCTGACACAATATTCAGACTCAAACCACGCCTAGTGATCTACACATCTGGGTTATGTACCATATTGCGATTAAGGATAAGACAACCAAACAAGTATACCCAAGATTTAACCGGCTCACAACCTCGGCCCTTACCTACCTAGAAGACATGATCTCGGTCGAAGATCATACCCGCTACATCCTCTACCCGTATACTGCTCCAGTAGTCTTTGCCACCCTGGTAGGCATGGATCTGGGGTGGTATAATACTCGCTGCCCCTGAGTATACCGATCCAGCACAAGACCACCTAAACCAGACGATCGGAGTGGTTAATCAGGAGATTATCAGCAGAAACGCCACAAATCATGTCCCTACGGTGCTAACCCACGACTACATCCATCATAATACTCGTCACCATCACCAAAACAAGTATTACAAGTTAGCGGAGGATCGCTGTCGCCTAGGGACCGATGGACTCGACAACTGGGCCAAGTGTATAGCCAAAGTCGCACGCCAGCTAATATGGTCCATATACAAAACCCTTGATTGTATTATTGGAGGTTCATGATATGTTGCACATTGATATAAAGGTCGACTTTACACTTGTATATCTGCCATCTTGAATTTTGTATTATTACAGGTTCATGATATGTTGCATATTGATATATAGGTCGACTTTACACTTGTTCATTTGCCATTTTGAATTTTGTTACCTTGGTACGTCTCTGGTGCCCATGAATTGTTGTTTATTGGTATCCTGAATACCCACGATGGATACTTCACCCTGTGGGTTATTATTACTTATATATTAGTCTTCATAAGTCTATTATTATCCAAATTGTCCTGGATAGGGTCTCCATGTCTGACCCAAGCAAAGACTGCGCGACGTAAAAGAAACTTAAGAATTCAAAATGTAGCAGAATCTCATCCTGACAATGGTAACGACGATTGTCTTGCCAAAGCCAAGGGATTCAAAGTATTAAGTCTTAACGTCAGAAGCTTATTAAATAAAGTACCTGAATTAGAAGCGATTTGTAAAAAATATCACTTTGATGTTATTGGTATAAATGAAACATGGCTAAATGCCAATATCTATGATGATTTAATACATCTTGAAGGCTATAATATTTTTAGACACGATAGGCAAACAACCAAGAAAACAGGAGGAGGCCTGGCAACTTATGTACTAGATAAATATGAGGTTATACCGGGCAGTGACAATTTCCATGTCAGTAACTTAAATATTGAAATCCAATCGCTCACAATAAAATTGAACCCCTACAAGGATGTAGTAGTCTTCAACTCCTACCGCCCGCCGGACGGAGATTTAAACGAAGCTAGACACTCAATACAAGAAATAGTAGGAAATTTACCCTCAAACTCAGACAAAATCCTTGTAGGAGACTTTAATGTTAATTATCAGAAACCATCACGGAGTAAGACCCAATTACTATCGATTGAACATAATGTTTCAATGAAACAACTCATAACCTCTCCAACAAGAATAACCATGTCCTCTGAAACAACATGTGATCTGATCTATACGAATTCAAAAATTGTTAAAACATCAGGTGTTTCAAATTTAAATATAAGTGATCACCTACCAACTTATGTTGTGTTGAAAAAAGAACAAGAGCAATACAGAAGGACCACATTTACTTGTAGATCTTATGCTACTTATAGTGAGGAATATTACTCCAGTAAGCTCCGTGAGCACAATTGGTCAGAATTAACGAATCAGCTGGACTCCAATCAATATTGGAACTTACTTATTGATCATATTTCAAAGGTAACAGACAAAGTCTGCCCCTTGAACACTATGACCAATGTTAAAACCAGGAAACCCTTGATAAATGGTGATTTATTTTCCCAGATGAGGGAGCGTGACAAATTATTTAAGAGAGCTAAAAAATCGAACGATCCGTCCTTAATGGATAAAGCAAAAAAACTCTGCTCAAAAGTAAACCACATGGCGAGAAACCTAAAAAACAATTATATACGTGAACAGATAGAAAGCAATACCCAGAACCCAAAGAAATTTTGGAATATTATATCACCCTTACTAAATAACAAAAAAGCCAAAAAGGATTTACATATATCACTATCAGACGAAATGGGCACTGATATACCAGCTGCCCAAATACCTGATCATTTTAATGAATATTTCACAAATATAGGCTCAAACCTTGCCAAAAGCATACCTCTTCCAATGTCAAACTTTATATCACAACAAAGAAAAATCAATCTAGAAACGATAGAGGAAAGAGATATCCCTAAGTTCAAATATACTCCAATAAATGATATTGAACTTAGAAAAATAATAAAAAACATTCCTTTGAGCAAGCCGTCTGGCATTGATCATATGCCTGCTTGGCTTTTAAAAGTAGCATTAATCGCCTTACTACCAAAATTCAAATATTTGATAAACCTAACATATGAAAGTTCCAGTATACCAATGATATGGAAACAGTCCAAAGTGACTCCGCTTTTCAAGGCTGGAATTGTCACTGACCCGGGAAACTACAGGCCTATATCCTCAATACAATTGCCAGCACAACAAGAGCAATACAGAAGGACCACATTTACTTGTAGATCTTATGCTACTTATAGTGAGGAATATTACTCCAGTAAGCTCCGTGAGCACAATTGGTCAGAATTAACGAATCAGCTGGACTCCAATCAATATTGGAACTTACTTATTGATCATATTTCAAAGGTAACAGACGAAGTCTGCCTCTTGAACACTATGACCAATGTTAAAACCAGGAAACCCTTGATAAATGGTGATTTATTTTCCCAGATGAGGGAGCGTGACAAATTATTTAAGAGAGCTAAAAAATCGAACGATCCGTCCTTAATGGATAAAGCAAAAAAACTCTGCTCAAAAGTAAACCACATGGCGAGAAACCTAAAAAACAATTATATACGTGAACAGATAGAAAGCAATACCCAGAACCCAAAGAAATTTTGGAATATTATATCACCCTTACTAAATAACAAAAAAGCCAAAAAGGATTTACATATATCACTATCAGACGAAATGGGCACTGATATACCAGCTGCCCAAATACCTGATCATTTTAATGAATATTTCACAAATATAGGCTCAAACCTTGCCAAAAGCATACCTCTTCCAATGTCAAACTTTATATCACAACAAAGAAAAATCAATCTAGAAACGATAGAGGAAAGAGATATCCCTAAGTTCAAATATACTCCAATAAATGATATTGAACTTAGAAAAATAATGAAAAACATTCCTTTGAGCAAGCCGTCTGGCATTGATCATATGCCTGCTTGGCTTTTAAAAGTAGCATTAATCGCCTTACTACCAAAATTCAAATATTTGATAAACCTAACATATGAAAGTTCCAGTATACCAATGATATGGAAACAGTCCAAAGTGACTCCGCTTTTCAAGGCTGGAATTGTCACTGACCCGGGAAACTACAGGCCTATATCCTCAATACAATTGCCAGCACAACAAGAGCAATACAGAAGGACCACATTTACTTGTAGATCTTATGCTACTTATAGTGAGGAATATTACTCCAGTAAGCTCCGTGAGCACAATTGGTCAGAATTAACGAATCAGCTGGACTCCAATCAATATTGGAACTTACTTATTGATCATATTTCAAAGGTAACAGACGAAGTCTGCCTCTTGAACACTATGACCAATGTTAAAACCAGGAAACCCTTGATAAATGGTGATTTATTTTCCCAGATGAGGGAGCGTGACAAATTATTTAAGAGAGCTAAAAAATCGAACGATCCGTCCTTAATGGATAAAGCAAAAAAACTCTGCTCAAAAGTAAACCACATGGCGAGAAACCTAAAAAACAATTATATACGTGAACAGATAGAAAGCAATACCCAGAACCCAAAGAAATTTTGGAATATTATATCACCCTTACTAAATAACAAAAAAGCCAAAAAGGATTTACATATATCACTATCAGACGAAATGGGCACTGATATACCAGCTGCCCAAATACCTGATCATTTTAATGAATATTTCACAAATATAGGCTCAAACCTTGCCAAAAGCATACCTCTTCCAATGTCAAACTTTATATCACAACAAAGAAAAATCAATCTAGAAACGATAGAGGAAAGAGATATCCCTAAGTTCAAATATACTCCAATAAATGATATTGAACTTAGAAAAATAATAAAAAACATTCCTTTGAGCAAGCCGTCTGGCATTGATCATATGCCTGCTTGGCTTTTAAAAGTAGCATTAATCGCCTTACTACCAAAATTCAAATATTTGATAAACCTAACATATGAAAGTTCCAGTATACCAATGATATGGAAACAGTCCAAAGTGACTCCGCTTTTCAAGGCTGGAATTGTCACTGACCCGGGAAACTACAGGCCTATATCCTCAATACAATTGCCAGCACAACAAGAGCAATACAGAAGGACCACATTTACTTGTAGATCTTATGCTACTTATAGTGAGGAATATTACTCCAGTAAGCTCCGTGAGCACAATTGGTCAGAATTAACGAATCAGCTGGACTCCAATCAATATTGGAACTTACTTATTGATCATATTTCAAAGGTAACAGACGAAGTCTGCCTCTTGAACACTATGACCAATGTTAAAACCAGGAAACCCTTGATAAATGGTGATTTATTTTCCCAGATGAGGGAGCGTGACAAATTATTTAAGAGAGCTAAAAAATCGAACGATCCGTCCTTAATGGATAAAGCAAAAAAACTCTGCTCAAAAGTAAACCACATGGCGAGAAACCTAAAAAACAATTATATACGTGAACAGATAGAAAGCAATACCCAGAACCCAAAGAAATTTTGGAATATTATATCACCCTTACTAAATAACAAAAAAGCCAAAAAGGATTTACATATATCACTATCAGACGAAATGGGCACTGATATACCAGCTGCCCAAATACCTGATCATTTTAATGAATATTTCACAAATATAGGCTCAAACCTTGCCAAAAGCATACCTCTTCCAATGTCAAACTTTATATCACAACAAAGAAAAATCAATCTAGAAACGATAGAGGAAAGAGATATCCCTAAGTTCAAATATACTCCAATAAATGATATTGAACTTAGAAAAATAATGAAAAACATTCCTTTGAGCAAGCCGTCTGGCATTGATCATATGCCTGCTTGGCTTTTAAAAGTAGCATTAATCGCCTTACTACCAAAATTCAAATATTTGATAAACCTAACATATGAAAGTTCCAGTATACCAATGATATGGAAACAGTCCAAAGTGACTCCGCTTTTCAAGGCTGGAATTGTCACTGACCCGGGAAACTACAGGCCTATATCCTCAATACAATTGCCAGCACAACAAGAGCAATACAGAAGGACCACATTTACTTGTAGATCTTATGCTACTTATAGTGAGGAATATTACTCCAGTAAGCTCCGTGAGCACAATTGGTCAGAATTAACGAATCAGCTGGACTCCAATCAATATTGGAACTTACTTATTGATCATATTTCAAAGGTAACAGACGAAGTCTGCCTCTTGAACACTATGACCAATGTTAAAACCAGGAAACCCTTGATAAATGGTGATTTATTTTCCCAGATGAGGGAGCGTGACAAATTATTTAAGAGAGCTAAAAAATCGAACGATCCGTCCTTAATGGATAAAGCAAAAAAACTCTGCTCAAAAGTAAACCACATGGCGAGAAACCTAAAAAACAATTATATACGTGAACAGATAGAAAGCAATACCCAGAACCCAAAGAAATTTTGGAATATTATATCACCCTTACTAAATAACAAAAAAGCCAAAAAGGATTTACATATATCACTATCAGACGAAATGGGCACTGATATACCAGCTGCCCAAATACCTGATCATTTTAATGAATATTTCACAAATATAGGCTCAAACCTTGCCAAAAGCATACCTCTTCCAATGTCAAACTTTATATCACAACAAAGAAAAATCAATCTAGAAACGATAGAGGAAAGAGATATCCCTAAGTTCAAATATACTCCAATAAATGATATTGAACTTAGAAAAATAATAAAAAACATTCCTTTGAGCAAGTCGTCTGGCATTGATCATATGCCTGCTTGGCTTTTAAAAGTAGCATTAATCGCCTTACTACCAAAATTCAAATATTTGATAAACCTAACATATGAAAGTTCCAGTATACCAATGATATGGAAACAGTCCAAAGTGACTCCGCTTTTCAAGGCTGGAATTGTCACTGACCCGGGAAACTACAGGCCTATATCCTCAATACAATTGCCAGCTAAGGTATTAGAAAAGGTATTGCATAATCAACTGTCTGCCTATTTGGAGGACTACAATTTGTTATATAATTATCAGTTCGGTTTTCGGAGGGGAAGCTCGACCCAGGATGCCCTTATCTGTTATCTCTCAAGAGTATATAACTCATTGAACGAAGGCAATCTGGTAAGGGTAGCCTATCTCGACCTGAGGAAGGCTTTTGATACGGTTAACCACATAAATCTAATCGAGAAATTATCAATATTTGGTATCGAGGGAAAAGAATTATTATGGTTTGAAGATTATTTATCGAATCGTACTCAACGGGTACAAGTCAATAAAACATATTCCAAATTCCAAAACGTTACATGTGGGGTCCCCCAAGGAACTACCTTGGGACCCCCTACTATTCAACCTATACATCAATGATCTACCTAAATTTATTAAACACTCCTCAATACAAATGTTTGCTGACGACACCATTGTTTATACCTCAGGTTCTGACTCCAAGGAAGTTTCAATGAAACTACAGATGGACCTGAACTCTCTAAACCAGTGGTGTCGTCACAACAAAATATCATTGAATTTATCCAAAACAAAAGTCCAAACTATTTTCCGAAGCCCCTCCCTCAGGTCGAGATGGACATCCCAACGAACATTCGATCTTCCTGAACACTCTTTAACCCTGGAGGGAACGAGCCTTGAAGAAGTAACGACATATAAATATCTAGGCATAGATATCGACAATAGCTTGAAATTCACTGATTTAATCACCAAATTGACAAAAACTCTAAGCTATAAATGTTGGCAGTTTTCCAAATTAAAAGATAAAATTCCAAAGCATACCCTATTAATGATCTACAAGGTGATGGTTCTTCCCATCTTGGACCAGGCCGACATTTTACACGAATCAAATAAATCCACAAATCTCCATCGGCTCCAAATCCTCCAAAATAAAATTCTAAAAATAATATATCGTCTGCCCTCCAGGGCTAGTGTAAAGGATCTCCATATAGAGAAAAACCTTCCACCATTGAGCTACAGATGTAGACTCCATCTCTTAATCGCAGGCTTCCGTATGGCGCAAAATCCTGAGAATATGGACTTACGCAACATTAATACTAGAAATTTTGAGTTGGGTAGAAAAACCCTGAAACATCCAACCCCAAAAACAGACCAAATCAAACATTCGATAATAAATAGAATACCATACTCATGGAATAAGCTACCTACTGAAGCCCACCGATTGATAGACAAGAAAGCCTTTAAAGCCTTAGCGAAATCAAACTTTATCTGGAATGATGCCTTCTTTACCTATGTTATCTAAGCCTGAGTGATGTAATCATCTGATCATCTAATTTGTCATTTGCCATTGTCAGGATACAAAAGACTCATTACTTCGACAACCATATTGAACCATATCAAACAAATTGTTTTCTTATAAAACATTTTTCACAAAAACTGTAGGAACTCAACCTGAGTCAACGACCAAGGCGAGGATGTCTCCCTACATAAATCAAATGTTAATTTAAGCGAAGAGAAAGGATTAGAACACCTCCCATATGGCCGGAGATATTCTTTCTATAGCGTTTGACAACGAAAATAAAAATGTTTTTCTATTCTATTCTATTCTATTCTACATATTTGATATAATCACATTTTGATCTGGCACTGCCTAGACCCTCCATCTTATGTGCTTCTATAATTTTACTTCTCATCGTTTTGATATATTCTTTATCATTTAAAAGGTGCTTATTAAATTTCCATGTCCCTGGACCCCTCGCTTCTTCATAGGATTTTAACAAGAAGCAAATAAGATTATGATCGGAGAATTCACATAGTTCATTATCCACCTTCATTACCTCATTTCTTAGCGCTGCATCAATTATACAATAATCCAATCTTGAGCATTGAGAGCCTCTGCTCCAAGTCATCATGTTACTACCTTCCGCGGTCATTTCTTTTAATATATCACACAACTCAAAGTCATTCATTATCTGAATCATACTTTTTAACCCACTAGATTTAATTAGTTGGCTTTCACTTAGGTTAAAAAACTCGTCTCCGCTTAGAATATTTAAATTGAAATCTTCCATTAGGACAGCAGAACGATCACTTTTGGCCTCTAAAATATTTTTTAAGGAGTTACACATAACTACCTGTTCTTTATATTTATCCTTAGTAGGAAAATACAGAGAAAATACAGAGAGTTTTCTTTGTTCAATCATTAAATCTACAAAGGCTAATCTGCCTAGGTCATCGCCACCTTTACCTTTTTTTTCACTTTGAGATCTTTAGAGATTAAAATGGCAACCCCTCTGGCATTGCATTTGCCATGTACAAAATGGGAGAAGCCTTGCCAATGATTTTTCCAAACCTTAATACCTTCTGTCATACTATAGGTTTCCTGCAGAGCAAAAATTCCTCTTCCTTTTTACCAAGAAACCTGAAGAGTGCTTTTCTCTTAACAGTATCAGCAGCCCCGTTCACATTTAAAGAGTAGAATTGTTTACATTGTTTCCGTTCCTGCATTTACAATTAACATCAAGGTTTTTAAGACACGAGTCAGGATGTCCTCTTCTATTATCTTTTCTATGTATACAGAGGTCTTGGTTTTGCCATTGAATCCACCTTGTTTTAACATTGTTGAAAACACTGTATACTGACAAAATTACAGTTGTAGTTTTCTTATACTTTTGTACAAACCTAAATCCTTTTCTTTTCTCAAGAGTAGTAACACATTTGACATATAGCGAGTAGAAATTGGCATTGTTTACCTCCATTATTACGTTTTATAGTGATCTAACAAGATTGACACACGTTTCTGCTTATTTACATAATTATGATGCACCTGGTGCAACCTCCATCTGCTCCACTGCGGCTTTCTCTCTCTTTCCTTCTGTAGCTTTTCCAGCAATCTTGTCTCTCATGACCATCCAGGCTCTGCCCAGTAAGTTTCCCTTTTGGGCCCATTTTCCTTTGTCAAGGACGTCCATGTCCTGACAGGGGCGTCGCTGGCAATTTCCAAGTGTGTGTGTGTGTGGGGGGGACATATTTTGGTATCTTGGACCTTTTTCCCATATTCATGTATGAAGTGTACAACAACATGAATCATTTTTCAAGTCACGAAATTAGTTCAAAGATGCCATTATCTTGTGTAAAACACTGATGGATCATAATAGTGTCAGTTCATTTTCTTTGATTAATCGTTTCAAGACATTCAAGTATATTGCTACAAATCACTAACTAGAATCAGAAAGAGGTACAACAATCATTAAATATACATCATAGAAGTATGTGAAAATTTCAAAACATATCTGACTATGATATAAGAAATTTTATTAATGCAAAGGAAAGGTACATAATAGTAGGGTTGAAAACAGGCTCTTGCAATTGTTTAAGTTTTTTTAAGTTAGCTATTTTCCAACTTGTGGGGCTTGAACAAAGCAAAGTTGAACAAGAATTATATCACACTGGCTCTGTTGATTCAGGAAAACTATATTTCAACAAACTCTGACCTGATGTTGGGTCCTTCCCGCCCATTGAAATGAGCTCCCCTAAATTCTCATGTATAATAACGTTCTTTCTAATTTTTAATAGCAATTCAATTATTATTGACCAAACTGTAATGAGAAAAATTGGTCTTGTATGCTAAATTTTTTTTAAGGAATTTTATTACTTCTATTAAAAATAACTTCACAGAGTTGATATGCATAAAATCTGTATGCCCCTCCTGGTTTCTATGACTGACAGTGGAACATTTGTATTATGGATAATTTAGGTATAAACAGACTGTTCAGCAGAAAAAATAGAAATTATAACATTATATTTAATGGGAGCTCTGAAATCTGCGGCTTCTCGTGAAATCCCTGGCCGAAAAAAACTTGTTGGCAACGTGTACAGTAAGTCAGAAACCAACCTCGTTACATCCTATCATATGACCACATGGGAAAGATCTATTTGAAGAAAACTAGTAAAAAATGACATTTTCTCATTTGGCGCCATTTCATGATGATCTACTTCCGAGACTATGGATGTTGGTTTGTTTCCCATATATCATTCAAAAGGGCTTGCATTAGTTCTGGGAATCATATAAAAAAATTGAATAGTGTCCCCCACGGATGGTGACGTTATATGTTTTCATATTTCAAAAACTTCTATATCAATGATGCGCAGAACCAGGGCTTAGAGAAGCAGCATGAGTCTGAGGAACCTATTCTAGCATTTATTTTCATTTCAATGACCTTTTCACCATTACCCATTTGGAACCGTTTCGGGAGTATTGACCATGTCTTCCATTTAGATCAGTTCGATGCAGTCAGTAAATATCAGTGCTAGCTAGCAATTTTTGCTGCAAAGTGGCCATTTTTGCAATAGACCATGAGGGAAACATTCGTTTGTTGTTCAGATGTAACAGATACTTCATCACCCACACTCTACCATCAACAGATCCAGGAATTCCCGGTCTGATACAATTTTCATATTCCAAAGACATGCGTATCGGAGTCAGGGTGACAACTATAGCTAACTATAGTTCTCCTGATCGAAGTCATCGAAGTTCGCCTTTCCTTTATGTTATAGGCCAATGAATTGATCATGCATCTGTCACTTTCGATACGAGGGCAGCATTGAGCCAGACTTGTGTTGTCAGAGACTCGATCATGGATCATATGTGTGTTGGGATGTTCATGAAGGTGGAATGAACTTGTGACTAAATGGTTGATTTTAATCCTTCAGGAATTAATGTTTCATTAGAAAGAACACTTAACAAGGTAATACACATTACTTGGGTGTTAAACAATTGCTTCTCGTGATCCGAAATGGTGAAATAATGCACTTGTCAATTGCAACCACCCCCACCCCCACCCCCGGGTAGGTAGGGGAATGGTAGGGAAATGTCTGAGAAAACATTCCCCCACACAGGCGGAGATTTCCCTTAGTTTACAGCAATATCAACTAAAGGGGTGGGGGAATGTCCGCCAGTGCCCACTCTATACCTTAGTTGAAACAGCAATATCAACTGGATGGGTAGGGGAATGTCTGCCAGTGCCCACTCTATACCTTAGTTGAAACAGCAATATCAACTGGATGGGTGGGGGAATGTCCGCCAGTGCCCACTCTATACCTTGTTTCCTAAAAGAGTTTTGGTGGTTTTCAGTGTGCATGGGCTTCTCTAGGCTAAGATCTAAAGTAACAAACCTCCTCCATTATAGACACAAAGAGTGTCACCTTTGAACCTGACAGGGATTTAGCACCCCCTATATAGTGTTTCAATAGTGTCAGGCCTCAACTCAACATGCTGAACATGATGGGGGACTCTTCTACACATGGGGTACCCCACTTTTCCTGGCTGTCATGTCTGAACTATACTTACATCCAGATCCTTTAGTGTTGGAGGTAGGGTTAGGGTAGGGGTTAGGGTATGGGTCTCCAGGGTTAGGGGTGAAGAGGGCTCATGTGGGGGGGGGGGCAATGGAGGGGGGTTTATGTCACAAATCTCCTGTAGATATATTAATCTAATGGTGACTTTATCTACATAGGAGCAGCAAAGATCCTCTTAGATAAACTTCAGGTCATACAAAACTCCTTTGTTAGGGTAGCGTTTGGTCTTAATAGAAGAGTAAATGTGAAAGAATTACAGCAAGCTAATGATTTACAATTATTATTCGAAAGAAGAAACCATCATATTCTTGAAATAGCTTATGACTTAGTAGAAAAGCACTTACTTATTGATGATAGAAACTTAAACCTCAGGTCCCATAATCAGGGGACAAAAATGTTAATACCTTTACCTCACACAGAAAGAATAAAAAAATCTTTTTACTATGTAATGCCACATTTGTGGAATAACTTACCCAAGGAAGGGAAAAGTTGTACTTCTAAAGAAGAGTTTAAACTCTTTTTAGAAAGAATGAAGGAAGGACAGAATGATGACAAGGAGTAACATATAAACAGGGGATTTAATAGTGGAATGGTGGAGCTGTTCAGTATCAGCCGAATACTGGATGGAAAATTGATATTGAAAAGGATCAATGTAAAATAGTAATAAGTTTAAACTCATTATGAGATTGAGTGGACGTAATACTATATAATCTCAAATACAAAATTATGGTCTGTAAACCCATATACATTAACTTTGTACCTAGTGTATGAAATGCCAAGACTCCTATTACCCTTATTAAGGAACACTGGGCAAATGCAAAAATGTAACCGCAACTGTATTGTTGTTGGGTATCTAATGTATGAAAAAATGTAACCGCAACTGTATTGTTGTTGGGTATCTAATGTAAATGTAAATTGATAGGAAACATGCCTACTTAGTTCGAGGCTGTTTCTGATGTCCGATCATTTAACATTTAATGTTGAATTCTGGTTCTATTTGTAAATCTTTCTCCAGATTTCTTAAAACTCTAGAATAACTTCTTCTAGATTGTATGTATAAATCAGTAATGTACGTTTCATGGCGTTTAATATCTGAAATCTTATTACAATGATACGCAAACTATTGAAGATGGTCTATCATACTCAGGGATACCTGGAAGACCTGAGAAATGAATATTTCACAGAAGGAGCTAAAGAGAGGGCTAAGTTGTAGCTTCTCCCCTTTTTCCAAGTCAATGTAACTGTTATTTGGAAATAAAATTGATACATACATACACATATGCCTGCCCCCCCCCCCCGCCTAAAACAAATTCAGAAATTTGTTTTTTCATCAATGGAGTCTTTCTAGGCTATCTTTTGATGATAAGAAGCCTACTGCTCCCCACCCTCTGCCCTGTCCCACCCCCACCCCCACTAAACAAATTGAATTTTTGTGGAATTCTTTTTTTTCTTTTTCATCAATAGAGTGTATCTAGGCCCTCTTCTGAAAGGAAGCCCACTGCGCCCCTCCAACATGTGGCATTTATAATTACAATGGTCTATCAACAGGCTAGTACACATGATTCAATAAAATTATACAAGTATTGAAAACATTGAGCCAACCCTTCGAGATGTACAAAACTGTATGTCATGATGTTTAGATTTCACATCTGATTAATGAAAATTGAAAAATATATTTTCTCTAGCTCTACAGAGCTATGTCAACCAAAACACCATTTGGAAAACTTTTCTTAGAATGGCCCTTATATTTTTGCAATAACAGTTTGTCTAAAAGAAAATGTCTTCTGAAACAATGTGCCCCAGGGGGGTCGGGGATTTACAGACATTTCTTGCCCTGGGGGGTCGGGGATTTCATCATGTGGGGGGGGGGGGGGTACAATTGACAAGTGCATAACTGGCCCACCCAATATATATAGCGACCATTCTCCCCCTACCACATTATTTACATAGCATTCAGAGTCAGCTTGGTCGTCGTCATTTCTACCCGCAGGTGTGTAATTGTTTTATGGACAGTTGTTTTGATAATGATTAGGGAAGGAGTGGCTATCCAGTAGCGGATAGTATGTATATCGAATAGCAGCTACTATCCATGTGCTTCTCTATTGTGTGTTACAAGCTGCTATAATGATCTGCTATATACGTTGAGTGTAAAGCGGTTTTTTCGTCCAGTGAAACAGTGAAACCTTTCCGGAAAGCCCAAAATCCAAATTTTCTACAGATTAAAACATGGATATTCGACTTCATGGATATTCGACTTTACTACTGGCTAGGCTTTATAAAAACAAATCCAATTGAACCCCCCGCCCCCCCCCCCCCCCCCCCCCCCACGGTCGCTTACAGCACACGGTCGCATATATATATTATATACAAGTCACTAGCCAATATGTGAACCCCCATGGAAGCTGTTACTCATAATTAAAATAATATTAAATGGGTGGAAATCAAAAGATTCAATTCTAACCTATCAGATCGGTACTGTTTAATTTAAATTAAGCGATGTCCTATAATGAATGAATTTCCGGTAGCTATTAACCAGTTAAAGCTTTGACAGTGGCTTCTTAATAAGAATCATCACTCATCGATGCTGTTCTCATTAGATTAATTACTTGGAAATTATCAAAGAATGATAACGTGCATATAAAAATGTATTGATTAAGATATTAGTAATTAATCTTAGATTATTTATGTTGTTTTCAAAACAATTCAGGAACACTTGGAGAAAGATGCTGTCACAGACACAGAGTAGTTTCGCCTCTAAAATCCAAACCTCCGCTCAAATTTCACTGGTCATATTGCGCGGTATTCATTTTCCCGATTTTCGCGTAAACCCTTATGTACGCGGCTCTAAAGTGTGCGCGAATATTAAGCTGTGTCATTGTTGACATGGGAGGAATATCAAATTCTAATTACAATTTCAGCTTCGTCATACTTTTTATCATGTGATTCAATAGCAATAGCTCATTAGAAAAGCGTATAGGCGTATACCTATAGATATATGTTTACACAAGGTATAGATGCAGTATATATTGAAGTAAATGATTGGAGGCTGAGAGAATTCATCTTCCATAGAATGAGGTAGGGGTTTGTTTAAATGGTATGTGATGTTGACAGAACTTTGTTCTAGTGCGGTATGATGTAAACTTTCTCCTGGGAATTCTACAATACAGTCAACATTGTTGGCGAGCCAATTAAATGAAATAAGGAGTGAAAAGGCAGCTTGGGAAATTAAATGTTTTATTTAATTTTTTATATGATTTATATAAATAGGTAATAAAAGAAGTATAAAATTGAATTGATTTTGGTATAAAATTGGTAAAAGTTGATGTGATTATAAATTAAAATTGAAATGATGAGAATTTAAATTAATATAAGATAATTAGCCAAGACTGCCATTTTTTTTGGTATGAGTAAGGTATTATGATGAAGGGTTGGGTGGGATGGTGTAAAAATAAATATGGATTAGGTAAGATTGTTGTAGTAAGGTAAGAAACAGTGCTGTGTTATGTCAGCCTGTTGGTATTTTAGCCCTTAGAGGGTAGTTCGTTGGCCGCTTTGCAACAGTCCATTGCCTGAGGGCTGAGTCTTTGTGAGCCGAGTGGCTTTTGAGATAATGGAGGGTAGAGGAGGGTTTATGTGTGTTTAGAGTCTTTGCTCCATGGAGCTGATATCATTTAGGGGGTTGGGTTGACCTTAGGGCTCTCCTGAGAGCCGAGTTGACTGGGTTGTTGTCGGTACGTATATAGGATCTGTACGATTCTGATGTCCAGCCGATATAGTTCTGTATTTGGAGGGAAGAGCATCCCGCGGCAAATGCATCGGTGGCAGCCGCTTTCCTCAGGCTGTGTAAGGTGTATGACTTATGAGGTGCCCCCAATGCTATGAGGATCTCCTTCCACTTGTTTGCTACATATGTAGCCGTCATAGGGTCTCGGGTGGCCGGAAACATGAAGCATGCTTGTTGGGCGTCCGACGTTGGTAGTTGTTTGAACATGCATGAGATGGCTTTGACTACGCAGAATGTGTGGTCGTCTGAGGCCTTAAGTATCACTTGCTTGGACTGGAAGGCCGATTGCAAGTTCTTCGCTGATTTTATAGTTACGATCACTTGGTCGTGAGATATTTTGACATCAGCTCGTGTAAGGTGTACTAGGGGGTTGTACTTCCGTGCTGTTGGTGCTAGGACTTCCGATTGCCTCAGTCCTCTGTAATATATAGTCAGCAGTGCTGCCTTCACTGTCTGCATTGTTGCATCACGTGGGATGCTTAGTATGGTGCGTCTGAGTATGTTGACAGGTACTGGTAGCTGGCTCTGGGCACGAATGACTTGTCTCGATCTATCGCTTGCAGAGCCCACCTGACCCTTTGATGGTCCAGTGCGTCGGTAGGGATGTGGTTCAACTTGAAGGTGGTTCTTATGTGTGACACATGGTTTCTTATTGTGCGGGGCAATGCGATGGTATCACGCAGATACTCTATGTATGCGCATATGAGGATGTAGGATGGATTGGCAGGATCCATGCCAATAACGTTAGCAAATTGTTGGTAGCGTCTGGTTGCAGCCTTTCTATTTTCTGTCATCCCTGTTGCCCATGCCTGGGTCTGCCAGACGGCTGCCCTGGACATTAGCCTTTCACGAGTGGCCCTAGGAGATGATAAGAACATAGCATATTTATTGCGAATAGGCATGGTTGCACAAATTTAAGCGATCGTTCATTGACATGCTTGAGGGCTGCTTTTTTGTGCTTCTCAGCTCTGCTGAGATTGTCTGCTATTACATTATCTATGCCTGCAATGTGTTCATAACTAATTCAAATATCGTAGATAGCTTGTGCCATCCATGCAAGCCTGGCTGCTTCTATTATTGCACTGTTCTTTCCTTTCCCTGTTTTAAATACTGAGACGCTTGCTATATTGTCACAACGAATTAATATGTGGCCACCTCTGTCAGATTCATTCACCAGTGTGTGTAGAGCCACAGGGATATTCACTGCTTCTTACTCAGAGATATTATTTATTCTTTTTTCTATCGGGGCTACTTGGGCTGCGTATGCACAATGTTTGTCTGCTCCCCCTATACACGACAAACAGGCGTCGACCTCGATTATCTTAATGTATTCGCGTGCGGGAATAACTGATTTTCCGTTCCACTGAGAGCAAAATTCGGCGAACCACCTGAGGTTCTTACGCATATCAGCTGATATGTTTATATATTTCTTTGTGATGCTCCTAAGGTCGTCAAGTAGCCGACTCACGAGTAGGCATGCCGGGCCAACGCACTTGGCAACGTGTATGAGCGATCCTATGAGTGACTGTAGCTCCCTCTTTGACATAGAGCGCCTCTTTGTGTATTTGCTAACCAGCTCAAGTGTTTGCTTTACTTTGTCTGGTGGTATACGGAGGGTCATTGTGGGGGCATCGATGTTTATTCCCAGCCATCGCACAGCCAGGGCTGGGGGATTGTCTTTTATCAGCGGCCTCGGGGAGGCCAAGCTCTTTGAACAGTGTGATCGCCCTATCGTAATGCTTTATCGCTGAAGCTTCATCTTTAGAGATTATTACCAGGTCGTCCAGGTACATCCTACTCGAGATGCCCTCTCTGCGCAGTATCTTTACG
Organism: Sthenelais limicola; assembly: GCA_942159475.1. NCBI lineage: Eukaryota > Metazoa > Annelida > Polychaeta > Phyllodocida > Sigalionidae > Sthenelais > Sthenelais limicola. Next base: position 103,511,226 of record OW804096.1, on the reverse strand, counting down.
ATTGATTCCGCCACACGCTGCATATGGCAGGAAGATGATCTTGAGCCGAAAGTCATCATAACGTCAAGGTAATATTTGCCAGCCCACTTCAAACACAGCAGTGGCCAGTCAAGGGGGATTGCTCTTAAAGTTCTTGTAGGCTCTAGATATATCGATAGTGCTCATGAACACGCCCGGGCCGACATCAACCAGTTTCTCTACTAAACTTTCTACGGTCGGCAATGAGTGCTGGCGCAGTTTGCCCTATACAGAGTTTTTCATCAAGTATGCATTCATGGATTTTTCGTCTGGGAAGCTCAAATCAATGATGACTCTCCTAGAGTCTGAGTCGTGTTTCTCGTGGGACATCATGGGCGCACAGTGGTACCAGCTGTCGAAAGGGGGAGTGTCGAGTGGTCCCACTAGTCCTCCCAGGCTAACTTCTTAGATAATAAAGTCATTGATTTTATCCGAGTATGCGTCTGCGCTCGAGTGGTTTTCTCCGCTATCGTAGTGGGATGTGGGCCAAATGGAGGCGCCTCCAAGTTCCACTCTCTTGAGACGCCTACTGCTTGTCCCGTAGCTGGAATTTGACTGAGAAACAATATTAGCACGAGTATTAGGTCGGTTGTGTCCTGCCAAGGCTGTACTATACTGCCTGGGCCATTCCTGTTACCTCCTCTATCAGATGAGTTGGCATGTGAAATCTTACGTATGCAATCTCTGATTGAGTGTAGACAGCTTTTACCCACAGAGTCGCAGTACGAACATATATGCAGCAAATACATTGAACCCTACGGGTGACTAGTTGTATGTTTACATCCACTACGGGAATTAAACGCTCCACACACAAGCTCAGTTTGATTAGAATTGGCCCTGGTAGATGTAGTACTATTGTTATGCCTATGCTTTGAACTGTTGTGGTTACCACCATAAGCCCCTGATAGTGGAGTAGCCACTTCGGCCGTGAGACACAGTCGGACCCTTGAATTCTAGACCTATCGTCCCAAGTAATAGTGCCATTCTTGATTGAGTCCCACACATAGTCTGTCCATCTACGGACTGCAGCCCAGGGCCTATCTAAAGAATCCCGTATCACCTTCCTCAAATGGTCAAACATGTCATAGTAGTCTTCCCTGTAATGTCCATGTCATAGTAGTCTTCCCTGTAATAGCCTCTAGGGTCATCTAATAGTGATAAGAATGCGTCAATGTACTCGACGGCGGTCATGTTAGACCTGGCCTCTACCTTCTGTTTGACCATAGTAATTCCCTCTCTACAGATGAACATATAGGGTTTTGCAAATATTCTGGAAGATAGCGTATCAGAAATCACGTTAGTCTTACCGTGGAAGCCAGAGGATTTCTTCTCCCGCCCGATCTCCTTCTCCAGGAATCTGTCGCTGTCTAGCTGGCGCTTGAAGATCACGAGGGCAATGACCTCGGACCTCCAACAGCTTGACTGGCGCTTCTTGGAGTGCTTCCTATGGCGGCGTTGAGGGGGTGACTCGGACTCGTTGAGGGGGTGACTCGGACTCAGACAAGTCCTCGGATACTTCCTCCCTGGACTCAGTTTCTTGGTCTTGGTTTTGGACTTTGGACTTTGGACTTTGATGGGTCGTCCTTTACCCTTAGGGGCCGTATCGGGGTCACTATACTCCTCCGTTACCTGGTCAGCACCGGCGGGTGCTACCACCGTCACCTGACTGGTGACCTTGGGCTCACTGCCCTTCGATTTGTGTCCATGACTTTTTCGTTTTCCGCCTGTCATATTGAGTGCAATGTGGTATCTGGACTTTCTGGACCTTTCCCTTTTCTTTCTGGGTAGTAAGATACGCATTGGTGTAGAGGCTGCTGGCATGTATAGTGCGCAGACAGCAGTGTTCTTCACTCTGCCAAAAATAATTTGTCTGATCGCCGTGGTGGCAAGAGGTGAAGTGAGTGGGGATGAGAGTGGAAGTGAGTGGTGCAGTGCCTTGGGGTTAGGGGTCCCTGCAGTAGGTGGGTGGTGATAGGCTCCCAACAATGCAGACGCATTGCATAAAGCTATGCTATACACAGTAGTTTGCATTTGCTTGCTTGTTCGAGATCGTATGAATGAATAGAATATTCCCTACTAGTAGCGTTATTTGGTTTCGTTCTTTTGGGGCACCCCATTATTTGTTTGGGACATTGATTTCCAGACTCTCAAGAAAATGTAATTTATAATTATATTTTGTTTATGATGTGTTAGCACTAATTTCAATGTTCTCCTCATGAGTAATAAGACTGGCGGCTGTACCTTGATTGTATAGAGTCATTAGCAATATATCTGAAAACACTACAACTCACTTACGCTTTTTGGGCGATAATATCGCCAGGAACCGGGATGGGTGGTCGAACAGCACTGGGGTCAGCAGTGGTGTCCCCCAAGGCTCACTGCTGGGCCCTTTGCTGTTCAACATCCTTATCAACGACCTGGCGAATGTTGATTTTCCAGGTAAAGTCATCCTATATGCCGATGACGCGGTGATCTTGATTGAAGACGAAAATAAGAATGCATTGTATGACAAAGCAAACAGGTCTATTGTAAAATATATAGAATGGTGCAGGGTTAATGGATTGACAGCCAATGCATCAAAAACTGTATACCAATTATTTGGTCCTAGAAGGTTCTCGAATGATTTTGGCGAACTGTTTTGTACAAATGTCAAAATACAGCGTGTGAAATCCTTTAAGTACTTAGGAACAATTATTACCGAAGATATGTCCTGTAAAAAACATCTTGAGAAAGCAATGTCTACTGCTTTATGGAAAATATCCGAAATGGGACGGGGACGAAAATACATGTCCAATGAGTTATGTGGTCATCTAGTTAAAACGTACGTACTCCCCCTGCTTGAGTTCTCTAACTTTATGATTTTAAGTGCAGGAAAAACTCTCAGAAAGCGTGTGCAGAGAGTATGGAACAGAGCTGTACGCCTGGCACATGGTCAAGAAACAAGGAATGACGAAATAAAAACACTCTCAGGTATATTGTCCTTAGAAAAAAGAGCAGAGATAGCCGCCCTGAAAATAGTCTTTCGAAAGAAAGAAAAATACGAACCACTTTTGAACGATGGTCGTATGCTTCGTGGTAGGCAAACAGGAATGTTTAAACTGAAGAGACCCAAAACAGGGAAATATAGAGGTAGTGTATACTATAAAATTAAAAAGATCTGGAATGAGCTCCCAATGGAAGTGAGAACGGAGAGAGACCAAGAGACCTTCTATAAAAAGGTAAAAGAAAAGTATGTAAGAAGGGATGGCCTAGAGTAACGTAAAGTAATTTTATATCGTGGTTGTGTATTAAATGTATTACAAGCTGTAAACAGTATCATATTCTTAGTATTCATTGTTGCTTCTAGGGATATTCGTGGAAGACATTGTACTGTAATTTCTGTTTATTTTTTGAGTCTGTAATGGTTTTGAATCGATTAATGAGACCTTTTATAAGGCAACGTACGAAGACATCACTGAGTGATACACTACGTTTTTTCAAATGTTCGGATAAATATTATGTAATTGGCCTTTAATACAATAAAAAAAAAAAAAAAAAATATAATAATAACCATTTATGGAACAGAGTTCGGAGTGGGCGGGAAATGTAGAACAAGTTTAGAGGCAGTGTGATACAACACAAGCCAAAGGCTAAGTGTTGTATCACTCCGCCGGAAAAAGAGTTCTACATTTCCCCTGCCCACGTAGAACGAGTACCATAAGTTTATTAGTATATGTGCCCTCTCCTTCCTTTAGAAGTTTTCAATGTTCATTTGTGTGGATTATTATAACCTATCCTAATGAGTGCATATATATTAATGGTCAATCTATAGTAAAGGTGGACAACTTTAAATATCTTGGTTACACCCTAGATTGCCGCCTGAGTATGGTAAATCACATTAGCTCAGCTTGTAATAGAGCGAATCTTCTCTGTAGGCGCCTGTGTTTGATTAGACATTTTGTACCTAGAGATATAGCTCTCTTGATTTACAAGTCCTTTATATTACCAACGCTAGAGTATGGTGGCATACTAATTGACCTGGCCAACCAACAAAACTTAAGGAGGTTCCAGTTAGTTCAGAATAATGCTCTCAGAATTATTAACTGCCCTCGGACCAGACGGGGTGCCTGTAGGGTTGGTAATGTGGCTCTTCACAAGTCTGCGAAATTACTGCCCCTGTGTTATAGAAGGTTGGGGAGGTTCATGAATTTATTCTTTGTGTCTAAAAGTTTGTTGACAGAGATAAGGGGACCCTACATATTAAGAGATCCTGCTCATGTTGAGGTGGATGACTGGGCCAAGGAGAGTATAAGGAGGAGCCTATTTGGAAAGGTGAAAATCATTTGGAATACCCTACCCCCTCGAATAAAAGTTCAGAATGACCCTGATAAATTTAAAATTTGTCTGATTGGGTTGCTGCAAAAACTGTTTAACGACGATGAACATAATCTTAATGGGGTTTGGGCTCTTCCTGGTGCTCTTCTTGGCCTGGGGAATTGTCCCGACTTGTAATTCTGGTCTCACTGTGCTTGTACTTGGTTGTTTTTGATTTGTGATTTGTGCTTTTCATTTGTGCCTTGCTAGTTGGTGCGTTTACCCTCACATGGGTGATTATGGAACGTTGTAACTATTATACTGATAAATCTTTCTTTTCATGGATTGTCTTGATAATGAGTATGTTGATGCCCGTATGTCTATTTCTGATGTAGTATGACGATGCTCCTCATTCTGCACTTGATCTTAACTTCTTTGTAGGTTTTTAAGATAATTTGTTTTTCTTTTTTCTTTATTTCTGATTGTAAATCTCAGTAATACACTTTTGTTGACCTGCTCGATTTGTATAACTGTACTGGTTATTTCTTTCTTTTTTTCTTTTTTTCCATTAGCTTTGACTGAGAATATTGTGTATCACATGACGCTTGGCTAAATAAAAATATTTAAATACAAATACTGTGTTATTTGTGTGGATTATTTAACCATGATGTGGAGATGCTAACTTGTAAATTAAAACCAGTAATAGAAAGAAAATTGTTATAACTACGGTTTATAGACCACTGGATCTAATGAGCAATTTAATAAAATGTGACCTGCTCTGCGATTATGGGTCTTATAGGTTTTTACTTGGATAGCCCTAGGGGCATTATTTAACAGGAAAACTGTTAAAAACACTAAGTTTACTCAAAAAACCATTGAAAATGAAATTTTTCACAGATTATAGCGTGGCGGAAAACTTTGGAGAAAATTTTGTTAGTGTTGCCATGGTAACCATGAATTCAATGGAACGTCCAAATCATCAATAATGACGTTTAACAGGATTCTGGTTTCCATGGAAACCTATATGTCATCAAATTGTTTCAAATTTAAATAAAGTCAAAAGAGAATTTTCTGATGATTAAGATACTGAAAACATATTTGAATTACTTAAATTTTCAGAAAAATGGCAATATATTATTTAATTGATTAATGTTAATTATTAAATGATGCGCATTTTGAAATCATATAAGGGTTTAACTAAAGTTCGGCAAGTAAAAACCGTACAGCAGTTTTGGCTATTTACCCCATTTCAACACATTATATTTCAGAACTTCATATCTCGGCTTCCGTTTCTCGTATCAACATAATTTTTGCAGCATATTATGTCCTAAAACACATTTTACATTTCATATCCAAGCACATAAGACCCATTTTCGCAGAGCAGGTCACAAATGTTGAACACTACCCTGAGTGGCTTTGAGGAACCAATGTTTAATAATACAAGTAAAATTGTTGGTGGTGATATCAACATTGATGTAAGGAAGACAAATGTTGCTGCTAAACGATTTAATAACATCTTAGATAGCAGAGGCTTGATACAACATATTGATAAGCCAACCCGTATAGCTCCACATAGTCGCTATAGTCCCTTTTAGATATTATTGCTACAAATTGTAAGTCCATATTGAAACATGGCATAATACAGGAGAATATAAGTGATCATATGCCTGTGTATGTCATTATTAAAAAAGGTCAAAGAGGTACAAATGGACCAGGTCTTACTTACTTTGCACGACCAACCGGTAGTATGAATTATGGAAAAGTATGGAAAACCAAATGATGCCCATCATATTCTCAGACTCGCACCCATGTCTAGAAGCTGTGACCAACCTTTATCCTAAGAACCCAATCATACAAGCAATTCAAGAGACATACACTGAAAACAAAAGACTGGACAAAGAAGTGGTGTTGTGCTGGGTGCCAAGCCACATTGGAATAGAAGGAAATGAGGCAGCAGACATTGCAGCCAAAAATGCATTGAGGCGCCCTGTTGGGGCTGACCAAATGCCATACACAGACATTGTACCTATGGCGCAGGCACATGTCAAACGTAGCTGGCAGCGCACATGGAATGGTGGTAATAGTAACAAGCTGCGAGCAATCACACCATCAATCACACCAAAATTCAAAGATGATAACCTGACAAGACCTGAACAGGTGATACTGACCCGTCTTCGTACCGGTCACACCAAACTGACTCACAGGCACCTTCTAAAAGGAGAAGTGGCTCCTGTATGTCAGACATGCAACACTCAACTGAGTGTAGAGCATCTCTTAATACATTGTCAGGCAACCAAGAGAAGCAGAATAAAATTCCTGCAAAATCGCAGGACACTGCAGAGTATTTTCCGGGAATCTGGGAACAAAAATATTCTTGATTTCCTACAGGAAATCAAATTGTACGACAAAATTTAGGTAACCTAAATTAAGCCTGACTTCGTCAGGCCAAACCCTGTTTCATGAAATAGGGAATTTCACAGAATAAAATAATAAAACCACAGTATATCTGCTAACTTTTAATTACTATTAGCGGAGGTGAAACTAACCAAACCAAACCAAGGGGCTTTCCCAGGCTATAAATATAGTGTAGAGATCGCAATTTTAAAAAGGCTTCAAAATCACATTTGCACCCCAGATACCTTCCCAAACCACATGTAGAAACCTCCTGAGAGGGTGGACAGAACTCTACAGATGAATAAGATGGTTTGTAAAACAAGTTTGTAAGTTCCGAGAACTTGTGAGACAAAGAAACCCCTCTTTGCCTCATATGGATTTCTACCTCTTTTCCTAGAAATCGCTCTACCCATATATTATATGGGTGATTGAGTAAAAAGAGATTTAACTGCAAAGCTCATCTATGAAAGGGCACAAACAGGTCAAGGATACATGTCCACTTCCCTCTTACCCCTCTTGAGGAACATTGTTACACCCCCAAATATTAGGAGGCTACTGGTTCCACTCAAGCTGTAAACAGGACATGATGGAGCACATGGCATGAGCTGTTCAAATAATATAAAGTAGCAGTAAATATAGTATAGTATAGTATATCCAGATCGATTTTTTAAACTTTGTGTTACGTCTGGGTGGGATGCACTTCCTTATGAATTTCATAGGCTGTGTTGCAAACCTCATGGCTGAGACATCTGTTATCTGTTCACTGGATGCAACTTTCGGTGGAGTATCCCAGATGCTTTTGGGGAAGAAATATCCTCAAAAATATTGTGCATTATGGGTCGTAACAGAGGAACTATTGAGCAAATTCATGCCACAGCACACAGACCCTCAAAGTTTAAAGAACCACTTAGAGTGTCTAGCAAATAGGAGCAGGACAACTTAAGTTTGGGTTGACTCCCTGATAAAACCTGTGTTGCTAATGATGGTGTTTAGCAGAGCAGAAAAGGAAGGTGATTGGCCTCTCCACTTGATGGTGGTGAAAGAAATAATTCCATATTTTTTCACTGCTGGCCACCACAATAATTTATGCTCGATATGGGCTGTATTACTTTCAATCAATCCAAGCACTGCCAAACGATGTACTTGACAGATTCCTCAATGGAGAACATGTGACACATCATAATCCATACATGAATGACATGATGATTGAGACAACATTAATGAGATATGGGAAGGGACTAAGTGGAATGATTAGTATTACACTTTATAATAAGCCAAATACTCTGACCACTTGGGCATTAAGCCTACATATTTGCAGTGTATTAGCAAACGATATCCAACACATGACCACTGAACAGAAAGGTATATCCCATCAACACAAGGAAGAACTCAAAGGCCACATCAAAGCTGATGCAAATGATTGTCTCAAAATCAAAGAGAAATTGGAATTAGCAATTGATCCTCTTGATCCCTCCAGTCATCCAAAGAACAGTTTAATCCAAATTGTGAATGGTAGAATTGGAAATCAAGAAGTGAATGTTGACAAGGCTGTGTCTATTTGCCAGAAACTGATGAAAAGATATGAGGACCCACGGCCAGGTGGCTTCCATCATGCCATTTCCAAAGAGGTGCAAACAATGACAATCATGAAAAAACACATCCAAGTTGGTTCAGTGAAGGTATGGCACAAATCTGACATACTCAAGAATCATAGGTCTGCAAGCCTCAGGATGAGAAATAGATCTAGAAGATGTTTTCAAGTATGAACTAGCACCAATGCCCACATCAATGTTCACAGATTCAGGTGAGTTGAGAATTGCAAAGAACAAATCAGCATGAAAAAGAGTCCTACAGAGGGTCTGCAAAAGGAGACGAAAGATATCAACATGGGTACAACTGCAATGAAGCATAATAAGATCATTCCTCACCTTCTCACTGCCCATGCCCTGTCAGGTTGTGATACAGTTGCCCAATGCTGGGACATTGGAAAAGGGAAAGCGATCAAAGTACTTCAGAAGGGCAAAGGATTGTCAAGTCTCAGGGACAAAAGTGCAACAAGATCAGACATTGTTCAAGAGGCAACAGCCTTTATGGCTGCTTGCTATGGTTTCCCAGATGCCTCTACATGCCATGAGGCAAGGTTCAGATCTTGGAAAGGAAAAACCATGCGTGCAAGCCTGGTATCAGCACCTAAACTGATGTCATTGCCACCAACAAAGGAGTCCTTTGAGCAAAATGTCCTGAAGGCTCATCTACAAACATGCATTTGTAGGAACTGTCTAGAAGTAATGCCACCTAATCTAGACCCTCTTCAACATGGATGGTCACAGGACAGGGAAAGTTCTTCAGCCAGTGATGGTTCCCCGCAATGTACAGCCTGCTCCAGATGCAATTTTGAAACTCATCAAGTGTAGTTGCCAGGAATGTAAGTCTGCTAGATGCTCTTGTACACAGGCAAGGCTCCCATGCACCATGTTCTGCAACTGTGAAGGGGCAGGTACATGCCAAAATGATAATACCAGGATAATAGAAGATGAGGAGGAGGAAATACCAGGGCCACCACACAATGAGTAGATATATTGTTGTACACATTGAAGTAAGTTTGTACTATAAATTGATACTTTTCAGGCTGAATTAACTGTTCATGTCCTGCATTGTATTAGGTAATAAGTACTGGATATAATTAAATTCTAAAAGTTTTTGAATGGAGGAAAAAACATGGAAATTACCCCCCAAAAATCAATTTTTTGGCCATTATTGTCAAATAAATGAATTTATTATTAATTAAGCTTGTTTAATTGATTGATGAAACTATGCATGTAGTTCGTACACACTTCAAGGATCATTTTGGTGCAAGAATTGTCTTTCTACTCCTATTATTTATTGAATTACGAGCTGAAACATGATAATGGTACTTTTGGGGATAGGTCATGGCGGCCATCTTGAATTTCTCAAAACCCTCAAGGGTTACAGCTTGGCACTCTTCGGATTTGGATTCTCCAGGGTCCAAAGGTATAAAATCAGTAAAAAACCATTTTGGGACCTCCAGAGCCGGGTTCACCCCCTTGGCTGCTGGACTACTATAAGAAAGCTATTAAAAGCAAAAAGATTGATGATTGGAACAAAGCACGTGAGTACAAAAATAAAATAAAACAGAAGGTATAAAAATTGAGGGATGCTTTAACAGACATATGTAATAGGTATGCAAGAAATGATAGACGTTTCTGGACTTATATGGCAAATTTGTTTGGCAGTGGTAAATCCTTGGATGCTTCTGTAGATTTTATTATTACAAGTGAAGGTGAAAAGCTTTGTGGAAAAATAGCAGCAAATTATGCTAACGACTATTTTTGTAATATTGACTCTAAATCTTCACCAGAGGAAGTAATATTAGAACATGATGGGGGTAAACTCTTATGGAGTGGGGAGAAAATATCACGAAGGATGAGGTATTAAAGTAAATACAGGATATTGATGTAAATAGGTCCTGTGGTTATACAGATATGAATTCAAAATTCATGAAGTTAGCATTAACGGCGAGTGTGGATGGTTGTGTCTCAGTTTTAAACTTAGTAAGAGAAAACTGTGAATTCCCACTGTCTTGGAAAAGAGCAATCTGTACTTTGTTGCCTAAGAGGAAATTAAGTGACCATCTTGAAAATATTGAGTATCTGAACAAACAACAACATGGGTTCAGGGCTGGTAATAGTATTGATACTGACATCTTTTCTTTTATGAATATTGTATTACCAAACAAAGAGAGAGGGATTGATACATTAGCGACATATTTCGATCTATCTAAGGCTTTTAATTGTATAAATATTGATATTCTATTAAAAAAATTGAGGTTAATTGGAGTTAGGGACGATGTGTATTAAATAATAGAGTCATAAAAGATGAAGTATTTGAGTGTTTGACCCTTAAAGCTGGAGTGGCTCAGGGAAGTGTCCTAGGACCCTTGCTTTTCATTTTATATATACGATATGGCTTCTTTGGACTTTAATGGTGAAATATTAATGTATGCTGATGATTGTGTATTGTTAAATGAGACATCTAACAATGATGATCTAGTAGCTGCCCAAGATGATATTAATAGTTTCACGACTTGGACAAGAAAGAATGATCTAACTATCAACACTCAGAAGACCAAAATGCAGACTTCCGGTTGATGATTGATTCAGAAAGAGCGCTGGTGGACCAGCTCCGCCAAAACCCGTTTTCTTTCAGATCCAGTGAGTCAAGCGTTTCAGGAAAGTGTCAGAAGGAGTATTATACCCTACAGATCGACAAAAAGTAGAAAAAGACTTTGGACAGTTACCAGGAAAAATCTAGCAGAGAGATAAAATAGGAATATAAGCCAACACGAAGAAGGGCCGCCATTGACCAGAGGCTATCAACCCTGGAGGGATAGCCGCTTGCTTGATATAAGTGAACGAAGGTAAAAATCTTTCCATTTTTGCTATAGATAACATTTTGTGTGAATGACAACCCCACTATAAATTTAGAGTACCTTTTTGTGTGAACAACATCTTCACTCTTAGTAATTATGTAATTATTGGTAAAATAAGAATCAGCAAACTCTGAGAAAAATGTAATCTCGTTGCACAATGTTTTTGTCTGAATAAAAATCTTTAAATACAAAAATACCATTGTGGAAAACAGTGAAAAAGGCGAAAGTTTGGAGCTAACAGACGGGAAGGGGCGCGCAGAACCAGCTGCAACGCTGACTCCTGCCAAGCTTCCTTCTGTCTCGCCTATGGACGTTGATATACAGAATTTGGATATTAAAGCTCTAAAATCACCCGCGGCAACAAAAAAGAGGCCCCCTAGCTCTTCCCCCGAGGTGGATAACAACAAACAAGGTAAAAGCAAAGTTCAAAAATACAAAGACACAGGAATTTCGGTTTAAGAAAACATGAGCAATATAAAAAACACATTGCAGAAGTCTAACACTTCAGAGCCTGACTTAGCGAAGATGGTACTACAGATGGCCAGCGATGCACATAAATCTGCAGAAGCACAAAAAAAAGCAGCAGAAGAGGCTGCTGCAGCAGCTACTCTAACTAAGCAAAATTTCGATAAATTGTTTAAATCAATGAAACAGCTGGAGGAAATCAAAGCAACAGCCAGCGCAGCTGAGACGAAAGCGGATCACAGCATTAAAAGAGTAGACGAATTAATCCAGGATAATATTAAGAGAGATATGGATACCGGTGAATTAAAAAAAGATGTTCAAGAGATGAAAAAGAAGATGAAAAGTCAAGATGAGGAGATAAAGATCTTACAGCAAAACACTCCAGGGAGTAGAGACATGTCCCAGTTAGAAAAACAACAGATCAAGGATGCAAAAGAGTACGAAATCATCCAGGAAGAAGAGAGAAAGTTAGAAAAGAATCTTCTTGTCATGGGGGTGAAAAAAACAGCCTTAAATGAGACCACAGAAATAGTAGAGTCCACGATAAGGAAAATGATTACGGTACTAATGAACCTACCAATGATAGACATTAAAAAGTGCTATAGGGTTGGCACAAAGGCTGGAAGTCTGATTAAGGTCGAATTCCGGTCAGCTGAGGATGCATCTCTCATACTAAAAGAAAGAGACAGAATGAGGAACTTCGACGGAAATGAAGAAGTAGGAAAGATCGGAATCAAAAGGGATATACCTCTGATACTCAGGTATGCTAAGGCAAAAAAAATGCAGCAGGCCAGTCTCCGAATGGATGGATACAAAGTGGAGCTCATGAGAGGAAATATAAAAGTTAATGGTGATTATTATAGGCATGACCAGCTGGCAGCCATTCCCTCTGATTTAGTTTTGTCCAAGATTTCCAAGAGAGAAAACGAATAGGCGTTTATCTTCTATTCAGAGGATAATCCTCTATTGAATCATTACTCTGCCCCATTTGTGATTGATAGCCATGAATATGACAACATTGAGCAATTTATATTGTATCAAAAGGTGTATTACGGCAAGGATGTCGAGAAACTTAAAAATGGCCCTTAATACCCAGGATCCCAAACAGTGCAAGAGGCACTTTAAATCAATTACAGAAAACCAGGAAGAGTGGGAAAAGCACAGAGAAGAGTTAGTCACGAGAGCCCTAAAGGCAAAAGTTGGAAGGAATGAAAAAGTCAAGAACTATATCCTTATGACAGGTGAGAAAAAGATCGGTGAAGCCTCATACAACAGAACATGGGGTATTGGGATGGACATCGATCATAAGGAGGCCTTAGACACCAAGAAGTGGTCCAATAACGGTAATCTGTTAGGGGAGCTTCGGATGAAGGTAAGAAGATCACTTCAGGAGCAAAAGCAGAAGATGGAGAAGGAGCAGACAACTTAGAACTGTCCCTAATAATATGAGCAGCTCAAGAAGCGGTCCCAAAACTACATCAATGGATTACGAAGCTCAAGAAAATATGTTGAAAATAACATCACTGAATGTAAATGGGTTAGCAAATGTAGTAAAAAGATCTGCTATTTTTACGAGGTTTAAAGAAAACAAAAATTGTATCATAGCCCTTCAGGAAACCCATTCGATAAAAGATAATGAGAAGATATGGTCGTCACAGTGGCCAGGTCAAGTTTATTATTCACAAGGCACTTCTGCCTCAAAAGGGGTACTATTGTTCGTCTCAAACGATATAAAAGACAAAATTCTACACTCTGGTAATGATTCAGAGGGCAGATGGCAGTACATTATTGTTAAGAATAATTCAACAAATATGTGTATTTTTAATATATATGCCCCAACGGCAAATGAAAGCATAGCCAAATCATCAACCCTATATATTTACTATTGAATATAGGGTCGAAAGTAAGTCTCGGTAAAAACGGGGCAGCTCAAAGTTCTCTAGTTTGTCCAGACAAAATACTCGAGCAACGCCTGTCATATATATGTGTCCTTAATCAGTAACGTTTTGTGGTGCTTACGGTAGATTCTTGGGAGAGGATGTGCTCCACAAGACAGATAACTAGTTGGTTTATTATCAGCAAAAACTCTCCATTCTCTTCTCGATATTGAAACACGCCGCTCCGACTTGTTGATATCTCAGTGCGCATGCCCAAAAGTATGTAAATGAGCGAAAAAAACGGAGGTCACGATTTAGGTCACGGTTACAACGGTAGGGCAGGGGAAAACGATGGGCCCGTCTCAGTTGTTGTTTTTTGCCATTTCATTCAGTGGAAACAGAATGGCTCACTCGCCGTTTTTTTTGTGTGGAGCAGATGAAAACATTGCCCGCACTTGACGGATTCTTCACATCTAGTATTGAAAGGTAACAAATGGGGACATTATAAACTTCGATTTTATTGTCATATTGAAGGGTTATAAACTTCTGCAACTCTACACAAACTACAGCAAACCTAGCCACCCTGTCTCAATTGAGTCCGATTCAAAGCCCTCTCTGTAGAGGGCTAACAAAGCTAATGAAAGCATTGCTTTCTGTAAGGACAGTGCTAGAGGGACTATCTTTTGAAGAGTTAATCTTGGTAGGAGATTTCAATGCAGATCTGACGTATAAGCCCGACAAGCCATCCAGTAAAATATTACTAGATTTTGTCCAAGAATATAATCTATGCGATGTACTTGCTGTTAAAAATGATAACCTACCGATATGTACATGGTCTAGGAAAAATTCCCAAATACAATCGAGAATAGACTATATATTCGCTTCAAATAATATCGCGAATCTTTCTTCAAAAACGGAGGTCAGCTCCAATGCTCATACAGATCACAAAGAAATATCAGTATATCTGGTACAAAATGAAGCTAGGAGGGGAAGGGGATATTGGAAATTTAATTCTGCTCTTTTGGAAAATGAAATTTTCAAGGCGGGGGTGGAAGAATTAGCGGAATCTTCATAGAATAATAGTCTATCCGAGAAACTAAGATGGGAGTTCTTTAAACTGCAAGTTAGAGAACTTGCTATCAGAATAAGCAAAAATCAGGCCAAAAAAAGAAGAGAAGAAAGCGAAAAATGTACACAAAGAATAAGAGAGTTAGATAAAATTAGCAGATTAAGTGCTGAACAAAAAAAGAGAAAAAGATAACATATTATCAGAAATAAAAGATCAAGAATTAAAAAAAGCTTTTGGTCATGGTATGCATCTTTTGTAGGAAGATAAATAGAGAACACACTCATGTCTTTACCATCTATTTTGATGTCAGTATAGGCTATTCTACCGTGACTGTCACCGCCCCTGGCTGAAATATTTACAGGAAGACCTTTTGAAAAGAGCAAGGCTACTCCTCTGGCATTGGTTTCGCCATGAACAAAAAAGGATTCACCTTCCCACTGGTTGGTCCAGACCCTAATATCTGCTCTTGAACTATGCGTTTCTTGCAATGCAAATATTGCGTTTTTCTTCTTTCCTAGAAATCTAAATATGGTTTCACGGGTATCTATGTCTCTTAGCCCATTGGCATTGAGAGAGTAAAACTTCAAACAATTATCACCCGACATTATGGGGACCTTGTACACTATATAATAACATACATAAGGCACTCAGATGAGGCTGGATGGAATAACACATGTACAACATTTCAATGTTTGGGATCAGCATCTATACCACCAATACATTATCGTTAGACTTTAACTTAAAGGCTAGCTGCTCCTGAGACAGCCATATCTTCGATATTTCTGTCTTCCTTTTCTTCTTCTTGTTTGTCCCAGTTCTCTTCTGCGTTCAGCTCATGTCTGTTCTTTCTGGCTTTTGTGGGGGACCCCCAGTCAGGGATATGGGATTTTCGGCGGACCTCCATCCAGGCCTTGCCGAGCTTGTTGCCTCCCGCCGCCCACTTGTTTCTGTCCAAGACTTCCTCGTGCTGAAGGGCCATGCCAATGCCCCACCTCACGTCGTAGGGAGCGGCCTCCCCTAATACCCTATCGCCGGTGTTTTGCAGGTATTCCAATTATATGCTGGTTCTGTTTGACTTTCTTCTTTAGCCCTCTCGCCAGGATGTCGTCTACCCTCTTGTACCAAGCATCCTTGTTCTGTTGGCTTGGAAAGGAGCCGAGAAGGTTCTTACATCTTACCGGGTCATCTATCTTTAATATAAACTCAGCTTTAATTGGCTCATCTTCAAGCCTAGCTTTTTGGTAAGCAAGATATTGCTCCATATTCTTATATTTAGCACCATCGATGCTGAACTCACACATGATGATGAATGATGAATGATTAGAGAGAGGGTTCTCCCTGGTGTAGAACACAAAGGTCTCCTCATTGGACCTCTTGGATAGTTGCTTGAGGGAGAGACCTTTAGCCCATTCAGGGCGGGAGAATGCCTCAAGGCATTCATTGCAAGTTGGCCTAGGGGGCGGGTGAATGCCTCAAGGCATTCAATGCAAGTTGGCCTTGGGGGCGGGTGAATGCCTCAAGGCATTCATTTTTTATATAAATTGAAGGGGCATTAACTTTATGAAAAATGAACAGATTTTGCTGAAATTTAAAATATATGTATACAAACACATTAGAAATATTTGTATAGGTATGTTGTCATGGAGACAATAATGATGACATCATAACTAACATATGTAAATGCTGGAAAGTGAATTTTGAGCAAGGTTGCCGCCATATTGCACCCAATTGGCACCCATTATTTCAATTATTGAAGACCAAATTCTAGAAATTATGGAAAAATATTATCAATAGCTGTTAACATCTATTAAACGATGTACATACGATACATATTATCTGAAGAAAATATTCTTACCCTATCCATACTGCACAATGCCTTGAGTCATTCCCAGGTGAAAAACGCCACAATGCCTTGACGCACTCCCAGGACAAGTGCGGCAAAGGCCTGGATCGATTGCTATACCCTCTCGGTAATCGATCCAGACCTCTTCCCCCTCCATGACAGCTCTGAACTTATTCTTTTCAGGGACAAGCATGGAAGCACTGGGTAGGAGAGCGGAACAGACCCAGGAACAAGCGTGGAGCAAGGCCACCAAGGCAAACCGCAAGACAGCAGTCTTGACCAGGAATACAACAGCATAATGGTGGGAGTGGTGGTGTCAATATTATTTCAAGGTGCACTAAGGCAGTCTGAAGTACTAGCCCCCTCAATTAAATTCTTTGACCTGCATGGGCATCTCACTCGAGCTGACATGGTCGTCGAACCTATCCAGCTCATTATATCAATCAAATCCGCTAAGAACATGCAGTCCACCTATCAGCACAGAGTAATCAAATTGTATCACTCCCCAGACAAAGCCATGTGTACAGTATCAAAAGTGAATGCCATGCTCCTGCTTAGCCCCACTCAGGACCCTAAACAGCTGTTCATCTGTTTCCAGGACTCTGTGCGACCAATGACAACATCCTTTGTCGCACGCAAATGGAAGTCCCACCTCAGAAACAATAAGGTGGATACTACTAACTTATCTCTTCACAGCCCCCGAAAAGCAGCCGCCACTGCTGCATTCCATGCTGGGGCCAGCGAGCTTGAGGTCATGAACTATGGTGCGTGGGCGTCCCAGGCCTACAAAGCCTACGTCGGTACCACATACAAAAAGACTAACTCTAAGATCATAGAATCACTAAACACAAAAACCTCCACGGTTAACTCAGGTTCGACATAACTATACATTGAGGTATTACTTCTCCATGACATGAACCACTATTATACTTAATCTAATACATACATAATGTCCTGCTGTGCCTACTTCCTTTTTTTCTATCAACCCTCCCAACCCACTCCTCTCTCATATCACCTCTTCTTCTGGTTCTTGGCCAGTTATTTTATACCTTGTCATGAGCTACCATATACTCTCACTTTCAATTAAGAGTTATTTACCAAATGAATTTTTGATTGCTCCAACCTGCCTTTCTCTTATGTCTTGATCCGGGCCAAATCCAGTAATGATGGGTGCATTGCTTACTGGTAATGCGCTGGCATATTGCTGCAGCCCTGGTGAGAGACATCTACACTATCCCTCTCACCCCTGCCCCTCAGACAGGCATCCCCTTCGCTCTCCCTCACTCCTTCGCTGCTCCTCCTAGCATACACACCTACATTCTCTTCCCCTCCCACCCTCTCCTCTTCTTATAACTTCTACGAAGGTCAGCAGTTTATTTTATACCTTGTCATGAGCTGCCATGTACTCTCACTTTCAATTAAGAGTTATTTCCCGAATAAACTTTTAATTGCTCCAACCTGCCTTTCTCTTATGTCTCGATCCAGGCCGAATCCAGTAATGCTTGCATAAATTTAACCTGTGTTTACAATTCCCCTGTTAGGGTTTTTCAATTGGCCCAGGAGTGGCGCCAATGCATGGGTAGTAATATTTCTCATGGTAGTAAAACTAAAGTAATCTCCCTTACTAAACTGAAGCAATTCATATGGAGTGTAGATGCGGGGGTTGAAACAATATTGTTAATTGGCTTATTGATAATCTAATAGTTCATGCCATCTCACATTTATTGTAACTGAACTCACTGATTAAGGCCCTTCATCGTGTACCTGCATCGTATGGCAAACACCACAATGTTAAAGTATAGTCGGCCGGCTGGCCATGGCAATGAACATGAGCCTACTCTAGGCACTCGATCACATGTATGTTCATGTGAACAATTTTTAAATGCATCGACTGTAACCTTAGACGGAAAAGAATTAAATTACACATCTAATTTACCGGGGTACGAATACGGGCGAGACCCCAAACGTCATGTTAGGTTTTCACGAGACACATCAGTCCAAAACACCTATAAAACATGTGCCGGTGTACCGCAGGGAAACCACGGAGGCCCCAGGCATTCGTCAGTAAATTTACGAACATGATTCATGATGACTGTACTAAATCTTTGAGCTGCTCTCAAACGCCAGTCAGTGAGAAACATGTGCATAACAAAAATAAAAAATGTGTTGCAAAAGTACGCTTTCTGCATTGTGGGGATGATCGTGGGGAAATATTCATTATATATATTGCAAGAACAAGAGCTTGTTTCATATACATGTACATGTCATATGGGAGTTGGTTGCTTAGTTCTCGCGTTTGGCATTGGTGGCAGCAGTTATTCTCCAAGCAGGACAAAACCCGATTGGAGCATCGAGCTGGTCCCATTCCCACTTGGAGCAGGTCGTGTCTTAACGTGCACACGTCTGAATGATATTGGTTATACTCAACAGTGTACATTGGTTTTTTTCTTATGGACTCGCAAGTACTACCCCGTGATATTTATAAGATTCATGGTCAGGATATCATCACATGTGTTGGCTTTAATCACCCACATTTTATTGGATTGATTGTGCAGAAGCGCATGCTGTGAGGTAAGAATTGATCTTTTGTTGGCTTTAGTACCATTAGGATACTTCTCACAAAAGGTTATGTATTTTCACCGCTCTCATTTATGCTATTGCTATCTCATTATCCAATTAAGGCTCAGTTTACATTAATATTATTTTGACACTCCATCTTTCAAAGAGTTAACTTTCAATTGTAAGCTATTAATAGCCATAACGGAATAATCAGTTTCTATGAGAGCCAAAATTAAATTGTCCCTATAGCTAGCCCTAGCGAGGAAAATGACCTTAGTTTGCCAGGCTGGTGACTTCTTCCACTTTTTAGATATAAATTTAATGATAGCGTATTCAGGCAGTTAGCAAATATAGTATAGCGCCAAATGACTTCTTTTAATTACATTGTAATCGAGCTGTCAGAACAATTCAAACCAGGATTTATGGGGAACGATGCGCAGTAACTCTACTTTTTAGAATTTTAGAATTAGACCTTCATGCTGTCTGGTAATATAACCCAGTACATGAAAGAAATAACCCACATTTCAACAACAGATTATAATCAGTTTCGTTCTGGACCGTACTTCAATTGAAATAGATAATGTTGTTACACCCAACACATTCTATGAAAAAAATACCCTCCGGGTCACCGACGGTTTACATACTACATGTATGGCGCCTGCATGCATGACACTATAATACACGGGTCCTATGCCTTCCCATGTAGTTCTATAGCGTCCTATGAATTAATAATGATTAATTGATAAATCGTACATACATATTACACAATCAATCATTGAAGAGGGGGTGACTGTAAAAGTACTCCTTAAGCTAGGAGAAACAAAGTTCCGTCCTAGGCGTCAGTCCGTGTTTCTGAAATCAATGGCGTATACATAAGAGCTTGATTTCCGATATTGCACCCAATTCTATAACAACAAAAAATGGCTACATTTCGGGCTAGTACAATAGAAACAGCAGAAACATATGTATATATGTGTGGGGTTTTAACCAAAGAAGAATATAATGATTAAACTACCTGGGAACTTAGGATATCAAGGATATCACTGGGGACCCCCTTCTGTCTTATATTCCCTTTTTATAATTATGTACAGTATCTCTGATTAACAAAGAAATGCTACATGGAAGCTTGATGAATATATATAGTAAGCCATGAATTATCATGATACGCCAGTATGTGAACCGACAGATTTACCGTGGGAGGAGACATCGCTTTAATTAATTTAGCGACCAGTACGTTTGACGTAATAAACAGTTATGAATTATAAATAAATATGAGGGAAAGAGGGGCGGGGGGTAGACACACAAGACATTATCCACACCAATATAAAATATAGGTCGGTTCGGTTTTTTACCTCTATCGGCCTTCTTCGGGAAACGAATACATTAGTAGAATAATTTGCACAACTGCAGCAATTAAAAATTACAAAAATAACAATTTGAATACCACACTATTAATGACATCCGAGGATAAATAAATCAAAGATGATCAACAGAAGTGATGGTGAAAAAACAACTTGGGGGTCTGGCTCAGTCAACATTCACAATATCGTCTCAAATTATCTCACCTCTGTAGAGAATGATCAATGAAACATGATGATACTGATGTAAATTTATCTGCGATAGCACTTCCGCTCCAATAATGAGCAGACACTATGTACCATATTTAATGAAGAAAATGTACCAACGTCTTTCGCTGGCTAGGAAGGAAACGATCTAGAGAATACTGCCAATAGGTTCCCATGACACTTCATGAAGCAAACAGTGGGAAGATTAAAAACAACCCCACAATTAATGAACTCATGAACCGTCTTTGCAATATTTCAAAAGGAATTGATATCATCATAGATGACGCTAGTTCTAAATGCAACTTTTAAGATTACTGTAGGATTAATGGCCGACATTGAAGTCAGGTTCTTACACCGCTATGTAAGTTTTACCCCCAGGAGGCCAGGGACTGCCGTAAATGATAATAATGCCAGCAGCGTTTCAAAGGAGACTCAACCAGGATCTTGCACTTTTTTGCAGTCACGCGAGGAAAGACAGAAAAACATATCATTGATGTAACAGTTATCTCATTGATTATTAACCCTACCTAGGGATTCTTTGATGCAAATGAAAGCCAAGATTGCCAACCTAAGTGCATTAATGAACAGTTAACATGATGACAACGGGTTTACAAAGAAAATAAACCGAAGATGGATATGATATTGCCCAATTGCAGATCAAAGAGCCTTTTGTACACTGTAACAGTTGTATGAAATCAGACGGAGGAAACGCTTCAGATCGGCAACACAAAAAAGTAGAGCTTTTCATATTAATTAACGCGGTCTATGTCTTGCAGCTTTTGAATATGACTGCTCGATACCAAACAGTCGTCACCCCGGCTCTGAGCTTTGTTATTGAACTTTTGAGATGTGCCAAGGCCACTCTTATGAGCTGTAAATAAATATTCGCCCGAGCTTAACTGAATTTAGTAATGTTATACTTTTAAAAAGATTGATACTAGTCAATGTCACAGTAAGTCCGTCTAAGTATTTGATAATATTTCTAAACTAATAATTATGCATATATAGGTATATTAGTCCCACGCAGGGCTGAGGTTTCTATTCCGCCTTTCAGTGCTCCTTCTTCATATGGTCCCGTCTAGTTGGTAAATATTGTTCCCATAAGTTCATTCGTTTACCAACACCCGAATCTCCAAGTTTTTATTCATGTCCCTTCAATGTTGTAAAGCTTGATGTTGATAGATATACAGATGAAGCACATTATGTGACCATTCATTATTGACCTTGAGATGCATATTTGATATGTATATGTGTACGCAAAGCATCATTTCCAACCCCTTCCCCAATAGTAATATGTAAATTAAAGCATCATCTTGTACCCAAATTAATGGAATGATTCATATAAAAAAAACTGAAAAATTACAGCACCTGTTATACAAGAAAAGGCCTATAATTAAAGTGACTGCACCAAACTGTAAGCAGTGCAGCTTAATTTACGCAGTTGCGGCCCCTGTTAGAAGAACAACCATATATATGTAGTTGTCCCTGAATAACTCCTGAATAATTTATCGTTTGTTCCATGCCTAAGATGGAATAAAACACCCCCGACAGTGAGGTGAATTGCAACTGGAAGTCCGGCTAATTTATCATGGATGTTATTTTATCGCCTCCCCGCGAGGGATGGAGTAAATCTTTGATTGCCGGGAGAACCGAGAACTTGACCAAGGCATGGAATTACCACAGTTGATAACAGAAAAATCACTTCACATGTGTTGCTGAACATGACACATGTAACGTCTATATCATAAGACTGAAAGATTTAATTTTAAGTCAGAAGTGCACGACAAATGTTGCATGTAATTCCAAATTCCAAATAAAGAATCATCATTATCATAAGTAATGTGTTTTAGCGGATTCAAGTGTGACTGGGATCTACAGGCCTTTAGAGAATAGCCACTATGGAGAGCGCTAACAGGTATTCATAACAAACGTCAGCGAGTCCGGAGCTTGAGCTGGGAGGGAAGATTTTAGTTCGTCCATTTTCACTGGAGGCTATCACATATTTCACACCAACGCTTCTTAATTGTGGATGTTTTTACACCCGTTTTAATCCAAGATATACCTCGAGGTGGTATCCATTTAATTCCATGGCGATAACAATATCCACCGCAACAAACAACGGCGTCGCACACTGATCACATATTTATCAAATTGCATAGGCTATTGCGAGAGAGACTGGGTGAGTGGGCTACTATGACTATGTGGAAAGAAATAGAACCCTCGAAGGGTATGGAGAAAGAGGTTCCTAGAAGGTGCACATAAACAAATTTACCCCGATATAGTAAAAAAAACAACAACCCTGAAGTGCGCCTTTGCAGAGACGTGAGATCTCACTGGTCCGATGTTTCTGAAAGCAAAATAATCACACCATAGATTATGCCAGTCTCGGAGGCTCCGGTTGGCGCGCGACAGATGGGCCGTTTACACGCAAGATCCCACTAAGTGCTGCTTAGCAGATCTCCAATATTTATATTTAGTTTCATCAACACCCTCAGAAATCTAAACATTAACACGCCAAGTCTTCTGTTCAGAATACTGTCAGCACTCATGGGAGGAATGCCCCCAGGATTTTAAAGTAATTTAGACTAAAAGAATGCCAAAGCAAACACCATAAGTTGATCCCTTCTATAGTTCTAACTTCTATTCGTCAGTTAGTTGAGCAATGGGAATCACCTAGTACGAGGCTATACACAAGGGTGTATACCTAGGTTGCATACCCCTAGAACTTCAAGTATACAGTAAAGAAAGTCAGGATATAGCGCCGAAACCCACGTAGACCACGATTTCCTATCGTGATACATATACCCTTTCCCGTCATCATCAGCCATATTATTATTACTACTATTATCTTAACGCCTCTTCAATTGCTCGGACAACGACCTCTAATGAAATGAATCGATGTAGCTATGATACCCAGGAAGATTTTCACAATGAGCTCGATTACATGTTATTTGTTAACTAATACACCTACGGCAATAGGTGCACCAAGGTAAACCTTTTGCACTGCAATGTCATGCAAACAAATTAATCATCCAGAAAATATATAATGTGCTGACTTGGATAAGAGTGATATAGCGTATGAGGGCGAAAGTTGGAAAATAATTCCGGCTTAGGTCTACAATGCTCACATGATCGCTGATATATGTCTAAGTGTGGACCTCCCCGAAGCCGTTGTGAGAATGTGCGGATTCACTGGAATGAGAATCATACAGATAACCGTGAGTGTTCTTTGGATAGGTTTTATGAGTTCCCCCTTTATCCCCTCATAGACTGTAAAATACTAGTCCATAAGCTAATAAGATTATTTTCAACTCATTATTCATACTTTGTGTATGCGAGAAAAGGCGCCCCAGATTGAAGATATTGACATCAATCAAGTAGCAAATGAACATAGTCCTAATGATCGACATTGTAAAGGAACGGCAGCTTCAGTCGGGTTCAGTTTGAACATATATCATTGGGGCAAAAGAAGACCATCATTGCCCCGGGAAGTCGATTATTTATTGGCTATTCCCCTGATTAAATATATACCAGTGCCTATATACTGGTTAAGCCTGCCAGAGTTCAGCATCCATGTCGTCACCCCGTGATATATAAACACTCTGCGTCAGCCAATCAGAGCGCGCCTCCATGCATACTCACCACGCCCATTCTTCCACAGCGGGTTATTCAATTCATTCCCCTATGATATACACACCCACACACTTCTAATATTGCATTATAGACTTATATATTGTATTTGCATTTGCTACATATTTTGTTGTCTCTCAATTCGTTTCAATAAACAGCTCTGGCTGTGTTAGCTAAACTGCATTTCTCTCTCCCATACTATTATTTCCTCAGTGGGCACCGACCATGCACATATGAGTTTGGTGCACACTTGCCTAGAACTAATATGATATAATCATAATTTAACATTGAGAGGATCCTTTTTGGTAAGATAAGCACTGAGAGCAAATTATACATCCTCCAACTAACCACAGCCCGGCCACTCTCTCGACCCTTGCCCTCTGTATTAGTCTCCATCGATGCTCTTCTATCTTTGACCCAGACTGACACACAACTCCCCACAGCTAGACGACCGGCGACCAAAAACCGCCTTGAGAAAGGCGGGCACAGCTGGCATACTTAGAATCATTTCCGTCGCCCCAGGCTTTTAGAGTCAAAACCCAAGTCTATAGAGAACTCACGGAGATCATACCTTTTTCCTATTAAACATACCTATAGCCGACATCCTTACCCTGAAATCGCAATTATATTATGTCCTCTCCAAGTTTTGTCTGAAGAAATAATCCATCTAGGCTTTAAAATAGATTCTCGATATTCCTATAGTAATCCTATGGGGATGCGTTGGGACTTGCCGACCGCCATTTGCGCCACCACGTTGGAGCCCTAAGGGCACCCTAACGCCAGGCCTAGCGTGATGCAATAGAGCGTGCATCACGCACACCCGACGGCGGTGGTGTGTGCGTGACCATAGAATTATAACCCAAAGATTATAATTCTATGGGTAGGAGCCGGGAGGAGAGGGGGGGGGAATCATTCAACAATCTGTAAGGTAAACGTCAGTCACAAGCAACTCGTTTATCACAGGAAAAAATATATTATGGGCGGTTTGATACTTCTGGACTTTGCGC
The DNA here is from genome assembly GCA_942159475.1 of Sthenelais limicola. Taxonomy (NCBI): domain Eukaryota; kingdom Metazoa; phylum Annelida; class Polychaeta; order Phyllodocida; family Sigalionidae; genus Sthenelais; species Sthenelais limicola. The sequence continues at coordinate 103,486,056 of OW804096.1, read as the reverse complement.
ACCTGCCCTGCCCCCTGGAGGGCGGATTTAGACCACCTCTAAACTTCCTTACATTGCTCAAATACCCTTGGTCTTTCTCACTAATACAGAACTCGTACTCCTGGCCCTGTTTTTGATGTATTTCCATGTAAATGGGTACCATTACATCGTCTGTAAGGAAAGTCATGTTCCTCCTGATGCCTTTTTAGGGGACGACTTATGTATAATGAAAGGAAAGTTGCAATTTTAAATATAAAAATTTGTTTAGATTCCCACCCCTCTCGGACCTCTCACACACACTGCACCTTCACTCACTCACATAGCTTCACACACCCCAGTACCACACACTGCCCCTGCCGCTGCCTCTCGCTGCCTGCCACTGCCTGCCACTGCCTGCCACTAGTGTGTGTGTAGCCTTGAGGCAAGGCTACACACAGGTATCAAACACTAACACATGGATTCTAATGTGATGGGAGGAGTGAAGGATGGGTGGGTGGTGGGCATGCAGTGTCATTCAAGGTGAGAAAAACGACAACTATAAGAACAAAAACAGACAATAAAATAAGTACAGGAAGCAAAAGTACTAGCGGGTAAAATTTCTGGACTAATCTAACATAATGTTCGCTTGGAGTAGCCCTTTCATTTAATATTTTCACAGTCAAAACGGGTCCCAGATTTTGGAATTTCTTCGCCCTTGCCCGCCACAGTGTTCTTTTCGAAAACGAATGAAGCCAACGGCTCAGAATAATAAGAGGATCCTTTTTGTTCAGATACGCACTGAAAGTAAATTATACATCCTTGCATGTTTTCGATAACAAATGAAACTTAAAATGTGGTTAAGTATTTTCTCAATGAGGACTTAAGATTTGTTTAGCCTGTTGACCTTTTTACATGTTGGTGACCTTTCTTCTGCTCCACCTCCTCCGCAGTCTGTCGCCAATTTGTTTATGTGTTCTTTGAAACGCACGGTATGGTATAAACCAATTTATTTAAGAGACACGGGTTAGAAAATGTTGACCATTCATGCAATCAGATCAGGCAATATTTGAGACTGGCTTCTTGATGAAGGCCACCTGCCGGATAAGATTGCGAGATGGCTGACAGGATGACTTACATACCTGTCATGGATTTGGATAAGGCTTCTTTAATCATCATGCACTTTTTTCGATTGTTTATTCAATCCTAGCTCGGCAGTACCTGTACGATTCATTTCCTGATATTGCACAGAACTATCCTGATAATACCTTTTTAAATAAAGTATGATTGGAACATGATAGCCATTTTAATCGTCGCATGTCGAGAGATGTGTTTTGAATCTCGAGCACGTGCGTATTATATTCAAGATATTTTTTTTATTTCATTTACAGGCCAATACATTAATTACAATCAATAGTTAGAATATCGGTATACGGGTATACCGGACTGGAAGATGTAATGGTAGATGTAATATAGCACGTGCCGATCAGTGCACGTGCTTCCGTCATACACCACCAATGGCACTATATCTCTATTACATACAGCTCCTATTCCATCAACGCACCCTACTCCCTATTACCATAATCTCTTCTTTCATAAAACCCATACTGATGGACGTGCTCGCTATATCATTGACCCTAGTTTTTCGTCCATGTAGACAAGATACATCTCTATTACTAGTCTCCTTTCGGTCTAGAAACTCTTCTCATTCGGAACATAGATTGCAAGCGCCCGTAAATAAATGGCATCTCACATAAGAAGTCATGATATCCTTTTTGGGATATACGTGAGCTTTATCATTAAGCTCGCAACTTTTTATGCAAACTTATGTTGCTTATCGATGCTTACCTCCGGGTGCAGAACAGCCTAGATTTATCAAATATTACCATAGATAGCATGTGATAGTGGAACGAGGGAAAAATGGTACTTTAATGTTTGGGGTCGCGGCCACAGATAGTGGGTATCATTGAGTATACTTATCAGCTAGAGACATGAGAACATGAAAACCTGAGTTATCTCGCCTTACTGCGTGGAGATTCCATGTTAAGATCCCTAGATTCGTCCTGATTTCAATTTTGTTTTTAGACCCAAGGACACGATCGGTAAGAGCCTGGTTAATAACTCTGGCGTTGTGTATTGGATCCATTTCTGAGTGTAACTGATGAATTGTGCTCGCATGTGTTTTATGGACCGAAGGAACGTGAGGGTTTGTAACATATGGGCTCACCTTAGCTCTCTGTTATCCGTATACTGGAATGTTGGACAACAGTTTTACTTCAGTTCCGGGAAGCCTTCCGGCCATGTTGCTCTGGCATCATAGATCCAACTAATGGCAGACCACAGAGCCACAGAGCCACAGAGAAATTGTATTCCTCTCTGTTTGGGATGTAGTGCTCATAATTGGCTAAAGGCAATGGTGATAAGAGAGAGGGCATATATACATGTACCACCGTAAAGGGAATTATATATATGAATTAGTTCAAATGGCGAAAAAACTTCTACTCGTGCACTTCATAACATCACGTATAATTACAATGTATTTCCAAGGTTTTCTAATTATCTAATGTCCAAAGCCCGTTCGAAGTACATACCCCGTACACCTGGTTTCGGACTCTCGTTGTTTATTTAACTGTAGTTGAGGCAGAGCAGCAGTGTATACCTCTGGGTAATAGAACCCTTTACTGTATAATGCAACCAAAGGGCCTCCAGAGCTTAAGTGAAGTAGGGAGCAGGGAAGGGGCGCGATGAGAAAGAAATTAGGGGTCTGGAGAATGGTGTACTGGACATATCTTCTTATCCTCTAGCACGAGGGTCGTGCCCACGTTGTTTATCATTCGCTCACTGCAGGCCCATACCTGTAAACATGTGTGATTTCTGTGAATAGGGATCTATCTCCCTTTTTAGTTAATTTCCTTTAATTTGAGTTGGCATTGCACCTGGCACCTTTTCTTTCGCAACTGTTATACTTTACTAGAGATGGCAGCAGAACAAATCTGTATCACTTAGTTTATTTTGGTCCAACTGTTTGACACTATCCAGATAGCTGTAAATGTATATATATACCGGTATATATATGGATTGATGTAACATTACAGAAAGGTTCCACTCTTTGTCAATAATTATGTCAGGCACTATATATAAGTGAGTTCCGCTGCAGACTCCCATATGAACAATTCCACTTATTTCCTTACCAAAAGAGATAACATTGCGTATAATTATATATCTCATGGACTGTTCACAATTATCTGGGACTTGCATAGTTACAGAGTTAGGTTACCAATTCTAAGGTATGATTAAAAAAGGTGAGGCTCGCGGTTGAATAAAAAAACACGTCTACCTTACAATCCTTTCTTATTTTCCACAACTTGTTTTTTTCATGATTTGACTAATGTTACTCATTTATTCTCCACCAGGTGGGGCTTCGCTGACTCCCGGATGCCACGAGACTTTGACGAGAGTTAGAGTGGTGTAACTCTCCCGGCAGTATTCTCGGACACATACGAGAGCTATGAAGTTGGTTGGCTTGTGAACAGCTGGAAGAATTCCGCCTAGAGAAAACATCAACTTAAATTGTTGCACGTCGGATATACTGGCCTTGCTGTATATATTCTTCCCCCGTTCTTACCTTTCACTATTCCTTACTCAGCAGTTATAGATTCAAACTAGGCCTAAATATCTGCCCCTATAGGATAAACCATCAGATGCGGATAGAAAACATGCACCATATCTAAAACCGAAAGATGGTCACCGTCCCGTAGGGACTTATGATGACTGCAGTACACATACATTCTTATTCTACTTCAAGCATTAAATTATGAGGTACGACGATGCAACCGACTTGCAATTTGCTTTATTGAAAGACTACCCAGGGTACATAACCCAGATTGAGAATCTTTCAATCAACAACAACAAGATGGGGCATCACCACAGGAGCATTGGTGAACCAAAACGATCAGGTCCTTCCTTCGTGGGGACTCTGCAACAGCTAGAGGACCATGTTACAACCTCTAACCTGCTGGCTATCCCCGGAGATTACTATAAACTGGATCCCCGCGATCAAGGATCATCACCTTACTTAAATAATACCTGGTGGGACGTGACCACAGAGACAATCGTCAGTCCAGCACCCACCTTCAATGAGATGTCAATGATCAAGACAGTTGTGCTAAGTCTTATGTTTGTCATATCTTTAATCGGTAACACAGCAACACTAATACAAATGTATAGAATGCGAAGACGACGTTCGACAATAAATACCTTAATATTACACCTTGCGACAGCTGATCTTATAGTGACCTTCTTCTGCAATGTAACCGACGCAGTGTGGGCGTCAACAGTTCAATGGTACGGAGGGAACATCATGTGTAAAATGGTAAAATTCCTCCAAGTGTTTGGACTTTACCTTTCCACCTATATAATTGTCATCATCAGTGTAGACAGAGCATATGCCATACTGGATCCTATGAGTAGAAACAATGCCGCCAAAAGAGTTAGGACTATGATAGCTTTAGCTTGGATTTCAAGTGCCTTATTCGCCCTTCCACAGGTAAGAATGCTTCTTATCACAAAACATATAGATCAGTGTACATGTTACCAATTTGCAATTTGCTTTACAGAAAGCCTATCCAGGGTACGTAACCCCAGTTGCGAACATAAAAGAATACCGTCATTGTTTCATATACGAGGGGAAGGCAAGGGCAAAATATGAAAAGTAACAATCGGAGTCCTTTGAGTTGTGCACATTTTATCAAATTAATGTCATCAACCATGGCCTTGACTATGGGAACCTTTTATGTAATATCCAACTTCCTTCGGGTATGGCCTATTTATAACCAGTCTCGCGTGAACCGTTCAGAAACTTGGGGAAAGAATCAATTGTGTATTGCTGGCTGTTCTAGCACGAAAGACTCTCCTTGGCTCTTTGTTGGTGAGGTTAGGCCCCCAAAAAATAGGTGTGTTTCCGATTTATCTGGCTGAAAACTAGGTTAGGGGGGGGGGGGGTAACTTTTTTTTGTTATTTTTTTTGTTTGGAAACCTCCTCCCAGGAACTGAAAAAAAATGTCTTTTTCATAACAATAGTTGTTTTGAACATGGGAAATGTGCCTTTTGACAGTTCCAGGTTAGGAAAACCCGTTTCCCTGCTTTTATAAGCTTTTTTTGTCAAAAAATCCAAAAAAAGTAAGATATGATGGGGAAAAAAATCAGGTATGGTAAATTTCTTTTTAGGTAGGGTAAGGTTTTTCTAGGGTGTGTGTGTGTGTGTGTGGGGGGGGGGGGGTAAATCGGAAACACACCTTTTTTTTTGCCTTATCCCCAAATAGTCTAAGATACTGTCATGAGTAATGTCCAATTAAGGTTTTTAAATGGCATACTCATTGAATAAGACTTATTGTTCAGGCGTTCTTCCCGGCATCTTCCTCACAACTAAAGAGAGTTTCCTGTGTTTTCGTAATTAGATGAACCAACATTTTAGACCGACCAGCTTTTGTCTTTACAGAGGTGCGCAAATTTCTTGTTTTGACACCCTGCGTCAAAACATTTCTAGGACATATGACCTGTGCAACAAAAACATTCAGGCTAATACACATCTATAGATTACTTTTCCAAATGCCTTGGAGCAGGTGCACGTGACCAGTTAATTAAATCGCGTCCTCATTTAATGTAAAGTTACGAATCTGAATTATGTTTTCCATTCCCAATGGACATGAGGATGGCGTTGATGGGATTAGATAAAGCAATTGTTAAACCACTAGCTGTGTCTATACATGATTCTGTCAGTTACAGAAAGGACGGTTTTGTAATACCAGATGAACCTCTACTTGAAAAAAATCATAGCATCATAGCATATAGGATAAGTATTAGAATCCATATCATACGCTTTTGAAGGAATGCTAAAAGAATAGTAAAATCTCAACATATGGTAATGATAGATTGCAGCTAGGGGCATCGTACATGAACTGAGCACATGGACTGAGTACATGGACTGAGTAAATAACCATGAATTCAAGGCCAGAGTGACTTCCCGTTCAATGATTAGTTTTTGTTACTATTTATGAATGGATTATAATTATCCTCACGCTTTCCCTACATCTAGCTGCCCCTCAGTGATAGATGTATTCCCCTAATAACTCCAGCTTTTTTACTGAGGCTTGCATGCATTGCAAGGTGGCCCTCACATAAAGTTGTATTATGGCTGGCCATGACCCTGGCAAAACAGGTCGCTACTTCGGCCTCCTTATCTCCCGAAAGCAAGAGCAGTTTTAATGGTGTAACAACTACAGTCACCTGGGAATAATCTCAGGAACTAATATAAAGACACTATCTCTCTCTTTAATGAAAGATGACTATTCAGAGAAGTAGTTTAAAAGGTAAATATTATACAGCGATAGAAAAATAACTACATGGAAGCTTTATGCATGAAACAATACATATATATATATATAGAGAGAGAGATAATAGAGTGAGTGAGTGAGATTGTATGCTTTACGCCCTTATCAACACATTTAAGATGGTTATATCAAGGGCGGGAGAGCTGAGAGGGAGGCAGTTTATGATCATACCCAGGAAATAGAGATAGAGAAGAAGGGAGAGAGAGACAGAGAAAAAGAGACAGAAAGGCACTTTATGGTCATACCCAGGACCATTAGAAAGAATAGAACTATAATTAAGTATTAATTGAATATGTATACATAAGACCATATTGTACAGCCCCTAGCTTAAAGGAATAGTGAAGTGTAAACCTTCGTTTTGGGTTTTGGATCGCCATAAAGTATTTAAAAGAGAAAAGAGAAACCAATTCCAATTTTTATCGCACCCACTGATCGCACCTCTCAAGTGGAATGCGGATAATAATAAAATTAATTGATGATTGGCAGTAGATACAGGCCCTTCGTCTGTCGGGAATATGCAGTCCGGCAATCCTAAACTCAGGTTTCGTGATAGGAATCCTAAAATAACATGTCAGCGACATCTTGCCATACTAATAATGGGCGCGCTGTAAGTTCCAGTGTTTGTATCTGTCACCAGACTTTCCCCCAGAAGGAAACTTGCCCGTACTTTTTTGTAGCAATAATATTGACCTAGACTCATATTTCCTGATGCTGGGTTCTGTAAGTGAGCAATGAGGGAAAAAGAAAGAGAACTGGATTTCTTTTGGTCATGTTTCCCATACATCTCTTATGTCTTATCTCGTATCTCTTAAAACGCCAGCGATTCAGCCCTTATCGAAAGGCAGATGGATATGTGTGGGAAGAACCACCGTTCATTGTATTTTAGCTTGTAATTTGAGAGTGAATGGAATGATAATGTCCCTAGGGAGTAGTCACTCTGTCATTTCCCAATCAGCATTTTACGGTCTAAGGACTGGGCACTGAAGCACATGAATGCGGTAGTTTTATCTGCTCCAATGTTTTATAAATGCATGTCAAAGGAATGGGGCCTTCAAATCTTTGATTTTGATAAGGCATTAAAACTGTGTTTCTTTCAATTTGAGATGAATTACATCAATTATATATTATATATTATATAGTCTGTTTAGCGATTGCTATTCCATGTAATATGAAACTTTATCATCAAACATAGAACATTTTAAATGTCAAAAGATAGCACATTACGTGCTGTAATAATAATTGTGAACTCAAAAAATCAATAGATTAAACCAATGTAAGCATGTTAATTATAGATTACTGTTCATGTATTATGTACAAATTCAAAATGAAGTGTTATCAACCGGCCAACCAGGAAAACCTGCAATTGAGCATAGTTCTATCTCAGAAACATAAAAGCATAAAATGTGTCAAGTGCAACGACTCATTGTGGGGCACATTGCATATAGTCAAGATCGGTTCCTACCTTAAATTGGGCTTGCCCCCGCTGATGGATAAGCAAGTCCATAAATCTTGAGCCAACCTAGAGAAAAGGACTCTTGGCCACGTTTCTCCTCAATAACTTCACCCTCAAATACCGTGTCAACTTATCGTTCATAGTTTTTAATTCATTTCAAAGTAGGGCTATAATAAGAAATGATTTGGAAGAATTCCACTTTCAGAGAATTGTGGGGCACACATTAGAGAGGTCAATGGCTTCTATCTATATGAGAAGAATTATACCATCGATCTATTTGCGCCATACGGGCAAGAATCCTATCTATCTTAGGAAATAGATGGTGTATGCATGGATGAGTGGCCATAAAAGTCTTGTGAAACCTTTTTAACACTTGCTTTTGTGATATTGGTTCTCCGTGTGTGATTCTCTCTATTGTAAAAAGTAAGGCCTGTAAACTGGTTGATGGGTTCTTACAGTCAATACCTTGCAAGCAAATAGCTGTTTGTAGCTATCAACAATGTACATTCATACAGAGCATTCTGTACTTCACTCGCGATAGGATATCATCATACCTATCACAAGAATGCATACAGTGGGTACATCATTACTATAGCAAGAACAGCATAGTATCGCGTATGAGGGGGGCTATATTCTCCGAGTATGTATAGGCCACCGAAGACGAATGGTCGTGACGTCACTGTACAATACAGGGAATTTATATTGTCCACCTTGTGAGCGGCAAGTATATCGATTATATTGTACGCTCACGGCCAAATCATGGAATAAAGTGTTTTATTCTTCCCTTGATTACTAAACCGACTGATACCACTTCCACTTGATCCGTATTGATGTAGACTGGAGGAAGTATGCTTTATCCACGTTGCAATGGAAACCTTTTAAATTAAAACCCGATAGCAGAGTGCATGTGCTCTTCTAATTAAAGTTTCGGCACGTGGGCATCAGGATATAACTGCCTGCACCCTTGAGCCAAAGCGATTACCATGTTTTTGTTATGGTGACGTGTTGACACTCTTTTCTGGTGTATTGTGTTTTTGCTCTAGTCACTTTTTAGTCTAGGATTCAATAAACAAGCAATTGGGGTGCATGCCAGAATGCAGTGTTGAACACCTACATGTGAGGGCGCAATAAACGTGCACTTGGACGCGAAAACGTGCAGTGTTAAACATCTACATAAACAATAACATAATTTAAACTCTAGGATCTGAGGAAGTTTGTAACATGAAGACCAACTTGCCATGAGACCTATTGGATACTAATATCATGTCGCGAGGATTTACTATCCAAGTTATGTCGTATATCCACGGTGCCGTAAATCTGGTTACACAATTAAAATGTATCACATTCTGAATACATAGATGCGAACACCTTTGTTTATCAAGATTGAACCAAGCAGTTTTCTGATAGTGGGAGGGCAAATCATTTCAGTGAAGAGATGGAATTCAGAAGAATAAAGACACGTTCCAATCTCCAAAATAAGCGAAGCAGATTTCGCAATCCCTTGCGACGCCCACTTCCTTACACTCCAGTAAGCGCTCAGCAATAATGGGAAAGCAAGGAATAAGAAGAGCTTCTTTCTATTTCACGGTAGACACCCAATGATTCACGTGGATCTAACATATCCGGCATTGCATTGCTGGGCCCTTCCTTGGTTTCCAAATGCATGGCTTTTTTATAGTTGTCTTTCCTTTTACCTTTGACGTTTCACGATTCCAGTCTAAATCCCGTCATTATTTAATGTTCTCAGACCCAATGTGAACCAGGTAGGAATATTCGTTGTTGTAGGTAGCCTGCCATGCAGGTGAACTGAAGAATAGTGAGCTGGTAATAACCAGGTATTTCTGCGAGTGCCTTCGAGCTATAAATCTCGATGTTCTTAGGACAGCTGGGCACTGTACCCTTGACCACCTGACTCAGGCCCATCTTTGCTCTTTACTTTCTTACTCTTACATGAAACGCGAGGCATACTAAAACGACTGACCAACGGATTTAGTGTGTGTGTGTGTGTGTGTGTGTGTGTGTGTGGAGGGGGTGGGGGTGGGGGGTCCACCGGTTAGCCAACCAATTGTGTACAACATAGATGGATTTGTTCGGTTGAAGAACACTCGATCTGAGCCATTTCTGACCGATTTTCAACCGAATTCGAAATCCGCGGCCTTTTTCCATAAGTTAATCATCACAGTGAGCAGTCTATGTGATCTAGCATAATATTTGAATAATTATGCTGGAATTGTGTGGAAATTGTGACATGCAATATTCAAACTGGCATACTAATTGTGTAGGCTATAGTTCTAAAGCCATTTGCATAAGAACTGTCCGAAAGCTTTTAATAGGAAACTCTTTAGCGATTGGTGAGAGAATGGAAAAGTGTTACAGAAATAATGAAAGCCGGCGACATTCTCCGAAATTGATTTAATGTGCGCCCAACATGCCACAGGTGAACCTATAGTATACATTCTCAATATAATCGTGGTAATGGACCAAACAGTCAATTTATGCTTTATGTGGAAACCAGAGTGCCTTAATAGGATCTACCGAAGGATATGGGACTGAACGAAAGTGACTTAAGAAGGGCTTCTAATTAACCTGCTTCTAATCAGTCAGATCGAGTGCCTGTTTTACTTCACCAATATTATTACAAAACTAATAATTCAACACCAATGTAACACGCTAGTACGAAATATATAAAGAATAAAGAGCCTTCTAAACGATGCAACAGGCACAGAGCACATGACAAAAATATAATTCCAAGGGAATTCTATTTTCTACAGTTTTCTGCAGATGTGCAGATGGCTCACATCGAAGTCTTGTTTGAACTGATCATTTAGAAGCGGCTGTCAAAGAGAAAGTGGTTCAACCTGTGCAAGGGCAACCCGGAACAAGAAGTTCAGAGCTCGAAGTACCATTATAACATGAAGACAGATAGACAGCTGCAAATTTTAGATTGGTTCCTCTGTCTCTTACTTCCTACCTCAACTCTCTTTTGTACTCTTTTAATCTTTTTCTTTGCCATATCTATTCCCTTCTTTCTTGCCTGTTCTGCTCTCACCAAACTTTACTTAATACCATTACATAATTAGGAATCAGAAGCTAACTGCAATTAGTCATGCACTTGACGGTGCCGTGGCTTAATACTCTATCAATTATCGGCTATTTCATTAATTGGCCACGATTGGTACAAAAATTAACTCTCTTCAGGAAAGCAAGATAACGTCCAAGTTATATACATAGAAACGTTTAACTTGATTATATTTGTGTAGTGTATGGTCATGGTATCATAAGGTTGTTTTCGGACTTTTCCTAGGAGGTTTTTTCGTCTACAACCCATGCAGTGCATTAGAAACAAGACTCATTGAAGACTGGATGATTCGATGTTTACGGGTATATGAATTTGCAGCTTTTTCAACAATGTTAGTGCTATGTGCTTGTTTAATAGATCAAGTTGTAGATGGACTCAAAACGGGGGAAATAACAACTGTTGGATATTTCGTTGCTGTCAATCTATATTGTCTGAGTTATATCATTTAGATTAGTAATAGTTAATAGTAGTATTCGGAAATGTATCCCAGATTAAAAGAGTATAGGTTTAACAGGCCTTATAAATCAAAAGAAGTGTAGGCTCCGCAAGAAACTGAATACCTTAAGCTTAATTAGGCCTGGCTAATAAGTTCATCGCATTGCGTTGATATATATAAGATAAGATAAGATAAGAAAATCTTTTGTTTGTCAATCTGCTCGATATTACAGTAAATGAATAATTATGACAAAAGGGTCTGCATGTCTATATGAAAAAGTTATTCCATTTCTGCCGACAGTTACCATTAATTTTGAAGGCCTTAGTCTTGTACTGGACTTGAGCAGCGAATATGACAATAAGTAAGATAAGAGAAGTAAAATATAAAAGAGAAAAATAAGTATATCAGAAGGATCCTACTTGAATGTCAATGGCGATGCAAAAGCTGGAGAGCGACAATGGAGATTTTGTTTCCTATCATATTCTTAGAACCCGTTGTGAAAGAAAGCCTTAGTATCACATTTTGAGGTTTTGTTATTACAATCTTATTCGAAAATCTAATTTTCAGCATTTAAACCATAGACCAACGTTAACAGGCAAGTAATCAGGCCACAACTTTTGTTTGTTTCTGGATTAATCTGTGCATCAGTTCACAATAAAGGCCTGATTGTTCTGGTTCCCGCTCCCTCTGTTTTTCTTAAGGTTAGGTTGAAAGGACAAAGTCTCATTGCATTGTTTCAAGTAGCATGCAAACTCTTCTGAGATTTGAAACCTATGACGTGAATCTCTGAAAAAACACCTGAGACCATTCTCATCGATAAAAATAGCGTTGCCACGAACTGAGAAACCTAAGCTATTTAAAATACCACTTCCTTCAAAGGCTGGTCCTAACCTTAGATTAAGCTCAGAGAAACAGATTCAGCTCTAGGAATTTTATTGCTTGCACCCTGCTAATTCCCGGCCCAAAGATGAGGGGGACCTCCTGTGGTGCAAGGGGGCTTTGTGCACCATGATGGTCACCGCCGTAGCCCACCCCTCTCCAGAACCTCATGACCTGATTGAGGTCTGAGCAAGCTGGAGATTAATTATTGGTATATGATTAATACAAACTATCATTCATACACATTGCACTCTTCCAGAATTATATTCCCCGTGTTGCAAGCATGATTTTGGTATTCGATTTATCTCTCTACTATACTTACAAATCAAGTTACAGTTAAATTTCTTTGGAACACTCATTTGTAAAGACTTTTTCCATACAGTATTAATACGTTCCCGGCGTCGGTGGCAGCTCCTTGCGGAAAATCGCAGCACGGGGAACCAGTATACTAGACAGGCCCGCCTGGTCTCCCGTTTTCCTTCCCTGTTAGAGAACTGGAGGGTCAAACTACGCGAGAGAGCGTGACTCTGGTTGCATTCGGGAATAGGCCTATACCAACATAGCCAATATACAGACCTTAATGGTTGCATTCGGGGAGCATATATGCTTTGTAATAACATAGCCAATATTTAGCCAAGCTCAAATGCTATAACTTTTGAAATAATAGTCCAATTTGAAAATAGTTGGTGTCATAGGCTTTGAAATGAAGAGACAAAACCAGAAAAGTTCACATTGTATAGCTAGGGGGACCGGGGGCCCCTTAATTTGGGGGAGAGAATTATTGAAGAGGTGTGTGTGGGGGGGGGGGGGGGCGGGGGGGGGGGGGGCGGGAAGAGGATGAGGACAGGAAGGTAGGAATGGGAGGAGGAAGAAGGAAGGGATCAAAGCGGTGGAGGAAGAAGAGGAGAGGTGAAGGATGGGGGGGGGGGGATAAAAGGGGAGGGAGACACAACTTTTTTACGACCAAATTTTTTACGACCAACTTTTTTTCAACTAACTTTTTTTTACGACCAACTTTTTTTTTTCGACTAACTTTGTTTCGACCAACTTTTTTTCGAGCAACTTCGACCCAAGTTTTTTTCAACAATTTTTTTCAACCGTTTTTTTCAACCAGCATTTTTTACGGCCAACAATTTTTTTTGACAAACTTTATTTTTGACACTTTTTCTGAAAGAATGTACCTGTCCAGACATTACTCATTATTATTAAGGAGGGGGGGGGGGAATAATAAGGGAGGGAGAGCAAGGGAGGTAGGAGGGGAGGGGAAGGAAAATTGATAGATGTATAGGTGGGGGGGGGTGCAAAATTTTTTCCATGAAACCCTCTTATATCAGTCATTCTCCTCCTCCTCTCCCTCTCTCTCTCTCTCTCTGTCCCTCCCTCTCTCTCTCTACCTCCTACACCTTAGGCCTACTAAGCTCCTACTACACCGACATAGGCCCCCTGTGATTTTAGCCATTTTTGGCAATCAAATTAATATCTTCAAATTAGAATAAACGTCCAGTAAATTGTTGGATTCCTATAAGAAGTAGAAACACAACTGCCTCTACAATCCAAGTGCCGAAGGCACTTGTTCTTCTCAAAATCTCTATATTTCTTAATCCTTCCTCATTATTGGCATTTGGGTATGTGATTCTTGAGAAATGCAGCTTTCCTGTATAGGCCATGAGCCAATGCACTCAAAATAGACTTTTCGTTCCCATTTTGGGGGTACTACAAAATTTTTACATATTCTGGTAGACAATAACCTTAATAACTCAGGATTAAAAGTTCTCCATCCAATATCCTGCAGTCTCTCCTCTAACCAAAGTAATATCTAAACAGGATAAGTTAAATTATGGGAACTATGATGTGCATGATGTCTTGAGTGTTGAATTTCTTGCTATGGCTTAATATGGGGTCCACGCAAATGAAAGCCTCTATCTAAAGCTCATTTATTAGGCTGTATTGGTGTATAAAGTTACATGTACTTGTAATTTAACTAAAGGTCTATCGTTGTATTCAATTATAGAGGATTTTCCACATTCACCGAACGGATGTAATATACTTATGTTTCTTCTGCTCATTGTGCTGGTGCTCCAGGAAGATTAATGACGAAATGTGTTTTGCATTGGGGTTTACCCCAGGCGGGGACATTGGTAGTAGAGCGACCCACTATTAATAACATATCTTATATAATTATATCCTTCATCTCCCGCTCTTTCTCATATCCCATACTACACCCCTCACTTCCTCTCAACCCGTATAAGTAGGCCCACTTCGCCTCCAAAACACACACTTCTTTCAAATCACCACTACATACCGTTCCGACTCCCACCCACCCACTCCCAAATCATACGATATCTCTCTCCTCATAAAATCCACAAAATAGGGTTTTATTATATCTTCTCACCAAATTTACAATTTACCTTTACATCTTCTTTAAACAAACAAAAATTATATCATTCTCACCAATTTGATCAAAATAAAACAAAATAGAATTTTATATTCCCAAAGCTGCCTCTGGAGTTCTTTGTTACTAATCTGTAATCATACCCGCTACTCAATCAGATTGAACTACCTAGGACAATCGTTTTGAGAATCAAATGGGAAGGACTGGCCCCCATAGAAGTATACTAAAGAAGACAATTTAGATAAGACGCCCCGTGGTATACAGTTACCTGAATCCCTGATTATTTCTATTTCATTATTGACAGAATGACAATATGTGGTCAGAAAGAATTCAGACATTATTTTTCATGTGTAGATCGTATTTTGGGCAACACATATTGATTTAAAAAAATATTTTGGGTGGATGTTACAACAACTTTATACGCATGTATTTTGTATGGTGAGGGGAACCCCACTTTTAATTCAATTTACAAAATTTACTTGAAGAAAATATGCAGTGTACAATCAATACAATATAGGAAGAATAAATCTCTAATAATGAAATGTTAAATGGACATGTCAAATAAAAACCATCACCTGGAGTCTCATGACATATATAGGTTGGATCTATTTAATTTTATACCAATACATATTCTTAAATACCGGTAGTCGATACTGACTTTCTCCAACGAGCAATTTTTACAGGCATTTGAGCAGGTATTTTCAACCCACTTCAACCCAATTCCGCACTAAAAAAACTTTCTGTTGATGTTATATTAATAAAGGGGGTCGTACTCGACCTCGACATGCCCAAATATACTCTCTCTGTTGTTCATACATTTGTTGTTTCATATCTCAATCGAGCCCCCCAGCGATATAAACTATACTACCAAAAGTTCACTAGATACAAAATAGATACTGAAAATATGTTTACTACCTCAAAATCGGAGATATCAGTGGGTCCTGGATATCCCAGGTCCCCTTTCATTCAATTCAATTCAACATAATTATTTTCTTGCACCTAAAGTGTACAAAAAGGAGACACATCTACGTCTTCTAGTAGGCCCACCTGTGATTGGCCAAGTGCGGGTCAGCCAATGGGCGACACGCACCTGGTAGTCGTGAAGGGACTGCTGTTGAGAGAATATGTAATGTATAGACAAATGAAAATTTAGTAAGCGAGTATAGGTATGTATAAAAAATGTGACACAATGAGGTGTAATGTTCAATATGTTGTTTGTCGCCCTTCATCAGGAACATACAAACAGGTTTGTGGCATGCCTTCTATTTGCAGCTCATATGCCGACATTGATCTGTGGGTGCCAAAGGCTACTGTGATACTTGTATTCGGAGCCCATTTCAGCATATATACCTATTGACCTTCTGTCTATCTCCATTGGTAGCCTATTCAGTCCAGGTCTTATCCGAGATTGGCGAACCTCAGACGGTCGATGCATGAAGACATGTGCCCTTGCGAAGTAACGTTATGTATGCATTGATGAATTTATCGAGCGCTCAATGTAGCCCAATCCTTCTGGGATCTATTATACTGTAGCATCAGGGGCTAAAGGAAGTGCGA
Organism: Sthenelais limicola; assembly: GCA_942159475.1. Lineage (NCBI taxonomy): Eukaryota > Metazoa > Annelida > Polychaeta > Phyllodocida > Sigalionidae > Sthenelais > Sthenelais limicola. The sequence continues at coordinate 103,469,916 of OW804096.1, read as the reverse complement.
GTAAATATAGGAAATCTTACCCAATATTGAATGACCTCCTCGCATTGGAATCTACCTTTCAGGACTAGTAAAATTGGATTGCACGTATTGTCGGTCTTTAAGCGGAGGGACATCATCCAGCACTTCGTTGGGCATGCACCCCTAGCTTGTCTGAGGTCATATGATATAGCTCAGCCGAGATTCAATACAACTGTCAATACTTGATAATCTCTCAGGGCGTCTCATACATATTACATAAGATACCTATGGATATGAGGTATGTCTGAGGCGAAATAGAATGTCATAAGAGGTCGGTTTGCTTCTGGCATTCTCATGAAGAACTGTCACTTCCCAAGGGCAACCCTTACCCAATGACACAATTCCTTTCCCCATATCCACATGCCCACGCCTTATATGTGTGAAGGTTATGATACAGAGTCAGGGATGGATGTTTATTCGGCAGTCATAGGCCATTTCAGCGTGAGTGCAACGTAGTCCAGAAATGAGCCCACTAGATAGGCCTACAGGATATTATTTTATTTTCTGTTTTTGTTCTTATAGTTGTCGTTTTTTTCACTTTTAACGACTGCCCACCACCCCGCCCTGCTTCCCCCACTCTCTCTTCCTTGTTAATGTTTGTGTGTAATACCTGCTCCCCATGGTAGTGGTCGACGCCACTACCGTGGGGAAGCAGGGAGGGAAGCGTGAGCATCATGCATGGTGGTAGTGGCGAGTGGTGCCGTGTGCAAAAGTTTGAATGGAATAGCCATAGAACCAAAAGAAGTGCTGATCCTGATGTTTGTGTACCATAAAAGTATGTATTCCTCCAATAAAAAATGTAGCCTACGAATATAGCTTTTGATTAAGACTAAATAGGCTGCTGTACGTAGTGTTTAAGTGTGATAACAGGTCGAGATATATGGCATGGACAGTACTGGGAAATGACCGGGATATCATGCGACAACTTCAATCTTTTAGTTCTGTGGCAATCCGCCTCTTCTCAGAGGGCGGGATGGTCGCTCCTGGTCTAGGCTCAGAGTTGAGATAGTCCCTCCAAAGTGAGGGAAAGCTTCTCGCTCCAAACCGCTACATGCCATTATAATCCCATTAGGACGCATACTCCAGGGCCAAGAAAGCCATTAGCACATGAGGGGCTCAATTTGACATACCATTCTTATTTGATCTGAAAGGCGGTGAAACTCTAGACTGAACGGGCATTAAGGGACTCAGGTAACTGTACACCACGGGGCGCCTTATCTATTTTCTTAATTTTTTTAATTCCCTTGATGACTTCTATGGTTGGTTCAGCATATATGAAAAACAAAATGGAATGATTTTTATATGCATACTGTATGCGTTCTATTTATCAATGAGTTGACCTGATATCAACTTATTTAATGCGACTAATCGACCTTTTGGGATTCAATCATTATAGTTAATTGTGTGATGGCGAATAATGGCTCACATGTGCACACAGTAATTGGAATAATAATGAAGTTTCGAATGGCGAATGCGCTGTTTCTGGGATGGATTGCATACTTTGGTGATTGGGGGCAAATAACCTTGCACATAGATATCTCGAGATTAATAAAAAAAAATTGACTATCTTTTTAATCTTAAAGGATTTGCTCCCATTAGTTTATCCTTTAAATACACAGACATCCATACAATTGTAATTCGCTGATCTGGAGGGAAAGCAGGAAAATTCCTCTCTATAACTGGAAAAAAAACCCATCTAGGTAGATGCACGATGGGCAGAGTTTATAATCTCTGGAACAAATTACCTGAGTATGTACGAGTTGAGACGGACACTAAAATATTCAAGAACCGTCTAAAGAAGCTGTATCTTGCTAGTTTTATACGAACAGGTATAGAGTAGATACATGTATAAGAAAATACAAAAAAAATCGAAAAATCATAGATATAATATAGATTTAATAGATTTACCATTGAAACATCCGTACTGCCATGTATAATGTTAATTCATATACACTGCTCTGTATTAATGTAAAATTAAATCAGAAATTATATTATAATTAATGGTTCGTGTGAAAGAGCACGGCGTCTGTACAGCTGTAGTAACATGTAGTGTTTCCTTTTTAGTTGCTCGTCATTGCTCTCACTTTTTCAGTGATTCGCTTTGAGAGCATGTATTTTACCCTATATTGAAAACCTGTAATATGCTTGTATCGTATTATAAGAAAAAATGCCTATAAAATCATAATTTAATTAATGTTAACTTATATTGTTTCGACACAACCTACTCTTGTAACCTTACTTATCTTATGTAAAATATTTTTGCCAAATCAGGCTGTCCTGAGAATATTTGTACTGTACGTATGAAAATGTTTGTTCAATGTCCTAAATAAAATATTTTTCAAATCTTAAATCTTAAATCTATCAGAAAAAGCCCCAGTTAAGGCTGGTTCGAGCTATAGGCAAATACCCCATACATCAGCACAATCCGTACATGTATGCAGTACTGTACCATTTTCGTGCAGTGAAATTTCAATGCGGTAGCTTCAATTCCTTTATACTCCACGCCTCAAGATTGGTTTTCGGAACCTACGTCGATGGTAATAGTCAAGAAATCGTTTAAAAATCTGTTCAAAATAACAAAATAATCGAATCGAATGTCTGCGAACTGTAGCTCTCTCTTAAAATATTTCTTAATGTTTTTAAATGCTGCCAATACAAATACTTCGATGTGTCAAGATTCACTTTTAGATTCTTCAACCTAGCCCAGCTTCACCCGGCCGACAAAAACGAGCTTGTGTAGATATGTCGCCCATACAAACTCCCCAATTTCCAGTCAAGGACAGGGCTTTAGGCTATGGTTCATCCTGTATGCAACAAAGAAAGGAAATTATTTCTAGCACCAAGCTCTTGGCTGCCCACCAATACAGGAGCAGTTTCATGAATCTTACCTTGTTCCAACCAATGGTGCCAACCTTTCCATCATCCGTTCTCCGTCCGCTCTTCCGGCGAGGAAGAGCGCACGACCTAATACATAATGGAGGCGAAGGACCTTTATCTCATCTCAATTCAATCTTTGTGTGTTTATAGTTTTTTAAGAATACAATAGAGCAATACATGTAGCTAGGGCAATCATTCGCAACAAATCATGTACACCATTTTCCTTTGGAACGTTTCAGAATATTTCCTTTTCAAAGCTGTACCCTTATTATCTTTTATACAATATTGTAGACTGGGGTACCAAATAGCTTCGCGGGACAATCTTAATGTTAATCAACATCATCCACTTGAGACGATTCTAGGGTTTCCAGATAAAGACTACTCCTGCATGGAATGGGACCAGGACGTCTTTATCTGGGCAGGCCGTTTCGACCACATGAAAGTCCCGTCTCCGCTCGAATGTACGCATCTAGACGTTCGATCCTCATTATTATTTCCCAGAATAACGATTAGGAACAACTATAAAATGTCAGTGCCATCCCCTTGCTGGCTGAACAGAGATAGTGTTGACAGTGAATTAATCAATATGGCATTCTGTGTCGAACTCTTATTGTCTCGGTAAACAAATACATTGATCGACAAATATTTGCTCGATCTATATCTTGATTAGTGGACCAGTGAGAGCACGAACAATGCGCATCTTGCTTTTCCAAGTGTGTTCTCTACAAATTTCAGCAGTTCTTTGATCAATTATGAAGCAAACCAAGCCGCAAATTCCATATTAAGTCCGCTGAAATGATGGGGAACAACTGAATAGTCTGCAAAAGCTAAGTCGACTGCTCTTGATGTCTATATATTACTCATAGAGCTTCAATAGGAAAATCTTGATGTTTGAGCCATTTTTCGTCACTTTTTGATGAATTTCTTTTTCCAAGTCCAAATAATTCTAGTGATTCGTGGCTGTGTGGGTCTGGTCACGAATTTTCGTGGTTTCAACATTATGTCTACGACACTTCATGGATGCTGCCACAACAATCAAATATATTCGATTGTCGTGGCAGCATCCACAAAGTGTCATCGCGGCAACGCAGTGTAGTTCCCCACGAAATGGTAGATGGCTTAAAAATCGATTTTCAGCCTAAACCTTCATTTAGTACTTAAACCACGGTCAGTCTAATGACATTGTGTTACTGCCTGAAATATAGCACGAGGTACGAGTGCTATATTTCAAAGGCAGCAACACGATGTCATTAGACTGACCGTGGTGTAAGTACTTTATAGCACGTAAGGTCGTCAGATTTCTAATTGAACAGTCATAAATCGGCAAACACACAATCCCTCTCTCTGCTCGGGTATTCTTCCCTCATTCCCTCAAAGACAGTTTGGGGCTTTGTGTGACATCATCTTTGAGAAGGCCTCCACAATGCCCAGGCTCTGGAGGAGGGCTTCCCAGCTAGGAAGTGAGCTCATGTAGATCTCACTATGAGCTCAGAAACTTCTCATGTATGTGATATCAGGACTGTGAGGTCTGGGTGAGGTTTTTGTGATCTTGCATATGTGATCTCACATGAATGGTTTCAGTGTGATCTCAGTGTGAGTTCACAAGTTCTAGCTCACATTTAGCTAACAGCTGTGATATCTCAGTGAGCTCAGAAACTTCTCATAGATGTGAGATCAGAACTATGAGGTCTGGGTGAGATGTTTGTGATCTTGCATATGTGATCTCACATGAATGGTTTCAGTGTGATCTCAGTGTGAGTTCACAAGTTCTAGCTCACATTTAGCTAACAACTGTGATATCTCAGTGAGCACGGAAACTTCTCATAGATGCGAGATCAGAACTATGAGGTCTGGGTGAGATGTTTGTGATCTTGCATATGTGATCTCACATGAATGATTGGTTTTTGGCAACATTGGTAGAGTGCCAATTTTTGAGACATTCGACCCATTAGTTGTCGGCTATCCTGTGCCGATGGAAAAGAAATAACCGCCCACAATTGTTGGCCCATGTCTCTAGTTTCCGTAGATACCAAGGACAAGTCAATCGGGCCAGAAATAAAAGCGTAGCAGTGTTTTTGTGAGGCCATGTCTGGTCGAAATATAAAATTTTCCATTATCGCCAGACATGGCCGATCGTTTCGCCACATCGTAGACGTTGTAGACATTGTTGAGAGTTGCCATTTGAGAGACTGAAAGAAGACATTACGGACTGTAGATGCTGCAAATTTCGAAACGTTCGGCGGAGATTCAGGGTGTTTTTGGAGCACCCGGATTCGGAACAAAAAAAAATTCGAGACTCCCAAAAAACGATAGGATGCCGTAAGTAGTTTTGACTTTTCCCGAATTTCTGACGGGGTGGCATCGGCCGATCCGTGCACAAAAAATATACAGACTTGACCGTCAATGTCTCTAGATCACGCAGGTCTTTGGTTTGAATTGATACGAGCAAGTGGGAGGCTATGAGAAACCAAAACTCGATGCAAATTTTTGTACAACATAACAAAAACGGAACAGTCAATTCGGGCCACTTTTAGGGCAGCTAGGGCTTAGATTTTCGAGTATGGCATGCAGCGGGGCCTGTTCCACCCTGGTGCCAAAGAAATTTTGATTCCAAGCATTCCTTCATATTCAAAACAAAGGATTCGTTTGAGATTGTAAAGTGGGTAGGAAGGGTCAGACTTTTTAGGTACATGTCTATGGCAGAACAAGTGAAAAATTCAACTTTTTTCTGGTGGCCCATAGAAATTTTGTGAGACATTGACCTAGTCCAGTTTTTTCCCCTCTTTTCAAATCTGGCCTCCAATTTTTTCTATTGGCATTATTGGCGACGTTATTGGCAATTCGACTGTTCTCACTAGGTGGCAGCACCATAGAACTTGGCTTTCACTAGGTGCCCTCACAGGTTACTACATGCCATTTACAATTTTTATTAGAACAAAAGTCTCACTAGTAATACTTATATGAGGCATTTATACCTTATAGATATTACACTTTATAAACTTGGAAATATTGAAAGCAATGAAATCATTACTTTATTTGTATAACTTACCTGCTTGATGTTGAAAAATGTTGTGAAGAAAGCACCCTTATAATTCTAATATTATTACTATGAGTACTACTGAAGTACCCAGATTGTCAAACACCAAGTTGCAATGAATACCTATGTCAGCCACAGGAGAGGATTGTATTAAGGGTAAGTTTAAGTGATGGAAATTGATGAGAAACTCTGAAAAAGTCAAGCAAAGGGACTGCATATAATATGCAGTCTCTCCTTGAATGCTCTTGGGCGAAATGCTTCTGTGGAGAAACTTTCTACCTTAGCACTGAGCACAAATCTGCTGTTTACAAGCTGATTAGTAGTGCAAAAAACAAGTCTAGCCTTGTCATCTTATTGATTAATAAGAGTGAGATTGTGTAAGAGTATACTGTTAGTTCACAATATGAGGCCATTGTGACTTTAGATATTGACCTCACCATGAGATCATAGTATGAGTATACTGTGAGGTCACATTGAGAGATCATATTGATGCCACTGTGAAGTTACACTTTGACCTCACCCGTGAGGTCATACTGTGACCTCACAGTGAGATCATAGTATGAGTATACTGTGAGGTCACATTGAGAGATCATTTTGATGCCACTGTGAAGTTACACTTTGACCTCACCCATGAGGTCATAGTGTGAGCTCACTGTGATAAATATTGTGAGCTCTCAGTGAGCTCACTGTGATCACACATTCTTAGCTGGGTTATCATCCTTTATCAGTGGCAATAAAACCCCTGCACTTTCCCAAACCCTTGCCCTAGCTATCTCTACTCTCCCGCACCCCTGTATGACGATCTACCTCTTAACCTATTCCCATATCTCAAGTGATATTTTCGACAACAATCATCATACTTAATTTGCACTTTTGTTATTTAACTAGATACAAAATATCATATTCCCTTATCTCTGTTTACAAGTCTTACATACCTGAGTTAGTTATTTATATCCGTGTTATATGTAAATATACATATCAGGGGCGGATTTAGGGGGAGGGCACCTGTGTGTGTGTGTGGGGGGGGGGTGCCCTCCCCTTTTCAAAATCAAGATAGGGCATTTGTGTTGCAGAAAACACAAGAAAAACATCATCACTATGAAATAGGATATACCTTTATGTACGCTTTATCAATTTAAATCAGGGTGCGACAAGATCGCCTCCCAAACGCCCGAGACGTGTTGATTTTGGCGTCGGGCGGGTAGATTTTTAATCTACCCGTCCCAAAGACGTGTAGATTAAAAATCTAACATTAATGTACCATTTCCTATTTCAAAAGTATTTAATTTGCCCCAGACATTGATCGTCATATCTTTGAATATTCCCCTGTATAGTGGCCGTTTTCAACGCTATTCCAGGCCTTGAATTCATTTATTTTCTAATATTTTTTTTCAATTTTGAAATCCTATTTGTATTCCTCCATTACAAATATTGAAAAGATAATTCACATTGTGTTAATGCCTTCTTTGGTTTTAATGTGTTTAATTACATTTATCATTGAGCATGTGTTTATTAATTATGTTTATGTATTACCAGGGGAGGATCCAGGATTCTAAAGAACATATTTATATTATGCTGGGAGGGGTTCTGCCAACCGTCTGAATTTCAATTATGTCTAGCTTATGACTTTGGTTGAATGAGAGAAGTTTGGGGTGGAGTTTTTGCACTTTTTATTTGGACTTACTACTGGTCGACGTTTCGGACATTGCTGTCCTTATTCAGGGCCAATCCAGTTATTGGCCCTTAGACACAAGTACATTATATATATATATTAGATCGATTCCACTTGGGTAAAAATATAAATTTGGTTTATTATCATTTAATGTGCCTTTTTGTCAAACCTGAACCCCCAACCCCCCTTCAAGTAATTCTGGATCCGCCTGTAACTTTTGTATGCTTAAGGTATTGCCCAATGGCCCTGACTCTCTTTCACCTCTCTCTCTCCTGTGTGCTCTCTTTTAGTTTCAAGAGTGGTATATTTTCCTCCCAATCATGCTCTATCATTTTCAGCGTGCAGGTAATAAATGATTGGTGTGGGCTTGTGCCGTCTTAAATGACAGTTCCTTTGATTACAGCAGAGGCCCTCCTGGGGGTGTTTGAAGTGCCGACCTGAGACACCCAAGAAAGGGTGCATATATCCGATCTAAAACATTGCCGTTTATGACTGTTTAATTAGAATCTGACGACCTAAGTGCTATAAACACCAACAGGACGCGGACTCGCAGTGCTAAAGCTCCGGCAGTGCCAAAGGTGAGTATAACTGATGATTTTATGATCCAGTATAAGGTCCACACCTGTCTGTGTAATTAATGTTTATTGGGGATGCACTATACGTGATTTTGAAGGTGTTGATCTGTTAATGGATCTGGACCATTTAAAATGATGTAGATGTGTGCTATACTTACGTTTGTCTGTAATTGTTTATTTGTTACCTAGGGAAAGGCTACCAAGTCGAAAGGTCCCCAAAAAGAGGCCCGAAAAGAAAACATAAGCAACACTGACTCAAGCGAACCAACCAACACTATTAAACGTGGTCGGACTCTGGGGTTGCCTTTGAAGGTAATTTTGCACTTTACATTAATACACACAAGATAAAGGTTTTAAAATGGGTAAATGGTTGGGTGAGACTAGGTATTCCTAGTCGAGTACATTCGGTAAGGCATAACTATTTTCTGTATACGGGGATGATTTATTAAAATGATTAACTAAGTCCCAACCTTAACTATACTTATCACATATAAAGTTTTTCCATGTAGGACATTTGAATTACAATATATATTATTGTCAGTAATAAGAACTTGCTATTCCGCTCTCTTTGGTATTATTTGCGAAACCTGGTCCATCACATCACTAAATATTTTTTCCCTTACCGCAACAGGCTGCTACAAACCGTGGCAATAAACAATCCGAGACTGTGCCTGAACCGGCTGAACCAGCTGAAGCACGTGAACCAGCTAAGGTAATTATTTGGTTATTAAGTGTATGTTAATTACTCCAATGAACCATTAAAATTATTATAATATAGACTGACGGGGGAGGCATTTAATCATTGATACACATTGAATATTAATATTATATGAAGTCAACTATTACTATCAACATGAAGGAGAGGGTTGGCGATCATAGAATATTTATTCCACCATAAGAACAGACATAATGTTAAAAAATGTTCACTGTCGACACACAATGGGGGTCTGCAAGACCCGAGCAATGAAGGAGGAGTGGCAGTTATTGTAAATAGTTCTATCTTCCTGCGCTCCTATTGGTCGAGCCCTATCATCTGGTTGGCAACCATACACAAACCAAAGGGGGGCGTGGCCTCGCCGTAGCTATATTACGGCAAGGGCTTGCCTTCACAAACTACCAATTATCAAGTTAATGTGGCTTTATGTCAAATGTCAATAATTTTCATCGTGGTTAGTGTGTGCCTGTTGTGTTTCTAAATTTTTCAATTCAATATGTTCCAGAAGAAGCCACACAAGAACAAGAACAGTAGTGATGGAGGTGAGGCAAAGTATGAGGAGGATGAGGACACTTAACAATACTGCACAGACAATATAGAGGAGGCATATAGCGTCAACGGATCAGGGAGTGATCGAGATGAAGATGAAAAAATGAGCTCTGCCACAGTAACCCCGACCGGATAGAAGACAAGTGAACCCAATGATGTCAAAGGCACTTCTTCAGTGTGAAGACTTCTTCCAGGCCATGCACAAGAAGCACCTACTGTGACTGGTCGTGGTGCTGATAGTGACGCTGAAGTTGACTCCTCCTCTGTTGACAGAGAGAGTCATGTGAACCTAGACCAGAAAGTCCAAAGAAGAAAGGATCAGACTCAAAAGTCTCTTATGTCAAAAAAAGTGAAGAAAACCCTGTCACCACCTAATGTGACTGGTCGTGATGCTGATAGTGACGCTGAAGTTAACTCCTCCTCTGTCGACAAGTCTCTTATGTCAAAAGAAGTGAAGAAAACCCCGTCAGTCAAACGCCTCAAGAAACCAGTACGGCCTACTCACTCACCCCGTTCAAAAGTGTGGAGTGAGGAAGAGGAAGTCCTGTTGTGCAACAGAAAACATGGCCAAATCTCTTCGATAAGAAATCACCGCACTACAAGGATCGTATATGGAAAGAACGTGCGTTGGGAAAGATCGGTGATAAGATCGAATTAGATAAGACCAGTAAGTGTAGTGTAGTGTTTTCTTATTTTCTTATTTACACCTCAGTATTCATATGATCACATTAAATACTTGAAAGTATTAGCGGTCACAGAACACAATTGATGTTATTTGAAATGTTTTCCAATAATAGATCAGGCACTATCACGATGTATTCATATGATCAAAGTAAATAATTGAAAGTATTAGCGGTTACAGAACACGATTGATGTTATTTGAAATGTTTTCCAATAATAGATCAGGCACTATCATGATGTTCTTAATGTTTACAGAGGAACAAGTTTGGAAACAGATAACAGATAACATCATTGCGGTCCACTTATAGTAGGATCAGGCGCCAGGTGAATGTGTATCGATCTGGAGACCCGAAAGGCTGGAAAAAAAATCAGCGATAGAAACATCCACATATACCAGATTTGTCATTTCCTGGAGGAGCATATCAAACAGAATGTAACTGAAGACAACTTTGATATGGTGAGTTAAATGAAGTGTTAATAATTCTGTTGATATCCAAATAGTCACTATTAATGATAAAAACATTGACCAGGTAACAAGTATTGTCGCTATCTCACGATTTCTTGCAATCTAAATTAAAATGAAAAAATTATCCATATTTGTGCCTACATATCATAAATTTTAAAATTTGAATAGTACTTATGGAATGTTTAATTTGCAGAGTGGAGGTGAAGATAGTGCCTCAGAAGATGAGGAGGCATCGGCCAGAGTAAAAAAGGGGGATCCACGGTCGCGGGAGCTGTTGACTCTGAAAGAAGAGAAGAAGAAATGGGCCTGCAGATTACCTAGAAGTGATGATGAGACTGACAAAGGTGACTCTGATTACAACCCGGGAAGTGAGGTACAGTCACCAGTGCACAAAAATAAAGGTAAACTGTCAAGGAATAATTAAAAAACTGACTCTACCCCGCTTGAAGCAGACAGGCACAGTGTTAAAAGTTGTGAGCCGACCCCTAGCACGTCCACTGGAAGAACACACATTGGTCTACATGATGATATAGAATCTGACACAGACGATAGTTTGGCACTATTTGGTTGCAGATCAAAAGTCTCTCACAGTGATTCAAACTCTGAGAAGAGCACAACAATGAAGGTCCAAGTCCATGTCAACTGCTTCCACTTCGAAAACAGAGCCAGATAAGAAGAAACAAACGACCGACACTAAAATCGACAGTAAAACCTCAGCCCTAACTTCGGTCCTTGAAACAAGCAGGGTTCAAATTACATGTTGATACAGTTGCTATAGATGCTGTTGAAGGTGAATGGCCTCCTCTGAATTAGACATGTCATTGTCATACCTGTATTCCATGATATTCGTTACATTAAGACTACGTCAAATAAGGTTTTAACAGGCAGCAAACAAGTTCATGTTTGTCCTAATACTTAGTAGAAAATTATTTAAGGTTACATGGTGCTAAATGTGAATGGCATCCTAGGGTTCAGACATGTGATTGTCCTAACTGTTATCCATGAAAGTCTTCCTTACATTATGCCAAAGTCAAATACGGTTTTAACAGGCAGCAAACAAGTTCATGTTTGTCCTAATACTTAGTAGAAAATCATTTAGGTTACATGGTGCTAAATGTGAATGGCATCCTAGGGTTCAGACGTGTGATTGTCCTAACTGTTATCCATAAAAGTTTTCCTTACATTATGCCAAAGTCAAATACGGTTTTAACAGGCAGCAAACCAGTTCATGTTCATAACACAATTAGTTTGTTGGTTTTTTCGGATGTTCCGGCGAGATTCCTTTTATGTACCATAAGCCCCTTATTCTGTACCTTTTGGAGTCAGTGGTGGACATTTTGTGTACCCAGATCCGTGCAGATGATACGATTTTCCAATATTGGGAGTACAAAGGTCTTATATATGTTATATATGGTACATATGTGTATATATGTTTAATGAAGCAACATCCAGGTGTTGCCACCAGACATCGCCTTCCCACTACCGCTGCCTACAGTAAGGCAGTCGTTGTCCAGCTGTCGAGGTGACCAGAGCTCAGATATCGCTGGACTTACATTACTTGTTTTTTTCGACTCCAATACCCTTCATCATGCCTTACTGTCAGGGTTGTGAAAGATACCATCTTAAACCAAATGGTAAGACGGTGTGTGCGTATGCCAAAAAGGCGACTGCGTATTGCAAAGCAAATACCATTGACCCAGAGGATTATCTCGACCATCTTGAGGATATCCCTACGGAAGATATGGACGGTGCTTCGGCCAGCTCCCCCAAAACTATGGATCAGTCTATAGCGGACCTTATCAAAGCTCAGCAGGTTCAATTTGGTGTCCAGAACAAACAAATGGAATCTATGATGACTACGTTGGGCGCTATGGTGAAGAAAATGCCGGGCCCTCCAAATATTTTTGCCGCCAAAACTGACGGTAGCGGTAATCCCTACGCAGAGTCCCGGATTGCCGCTTCGGATCTCCTCAGTGCTCCTTTCACCGATGCCTTGTCTCAATTGTCGACCGCCTTGGACCCGGCTCAAAAGGCCAAACAGTTGGGTAATTATCTTAGACCGGAATTTTATTCTCAAGGTATTGACAAAGGGGTGAGTGTCAAGCATATGGACCATAATAAATTGTCGAGAAATGATCTGTGGTACGGCCAATGCAGAGTACTAAAGGAAATGTTGAAGCGTGGGGAGGAAGTGACAGGTTATGTAAATCATATGACCTATGTTGCTAAGCATGCTCATCTTAACACTTATAAAGATTCGGCCCTAGTTCTGTACGACAGAGAGGTGGTTGATCGTGTCATTGGTGGGGATTTGGATGATTTCATTGCCGCCGATCACGAAGCTCAAAGTGTTGCTCTACAACCGGGCGCTATGGCCACGCCCCCTTCTGCGTCGTCTGCTACGGACGAGGAGAAGCGTAAGAAGAAGGCCAAGAAATCTCAGAAATCTGCCTCTGTTGTGCCCGCTGATTTCCCAGAAGATGTCTGTTACTACTGGAATTTTAAAGACTGTAATGGTAAATGTTCCAGGATATATAACAATATACGTGATGCAGAATCAATGCTCATGTTTTCGTGACATCACCAATAGAGAAGTAAAAGATAAGTGAACGACCTCATGACAAGGCAATATCTAACATCAGTAAAAACATAATAACCAGCTATGTAACTATTGAAATCACAGGTCTTTCAAGCCCAGCTTCCCCAGGAAATTTTGGGTTAATTTTTAATTATTCCTATGCCTTTATCTTAATCAAAACAACAATTTGACACTGATTTTAGACATAAAAGCTATATATCATCTAAAAGCATTTTGGCTGGAGGTTCCAATTTTGAAATGGTGATGTATGAATTGTTGGTTACCATGGCAACACACTGTGTTTTTTAAAATTTAGTTTAATTTTTTGTTTTCAAACAAATATGAAGATTAATATTTGATAAATCAACTAAATAGGTATTGATCAAGATTGGTATTGTCATATTGTCAATTTATCAGTGTTTCACATATGTGATGTATTTCAGGAAAATAAGTCATAAGTCGCAAAAAATGGATTTTGAGATATTATTATATTTGAAAAGATGAGACCAAGTCGATTCCAATGATAGTAAACAGTCTAATAATCTAATAAGTATTTCCAGATTTTAAGTTTGATATTTTTATTTTTGAAAAGAAAAGTTTGCATCATTTCTGGGGCAATAACCAGTAAAGTAACTAAATATATTCCATACGAGGACCTTTAAAACGAGTGGATATATTTAATACATTGTCCTGAAATTTGATACATCGACTGACGTAACTATAGGTGATAAACTCTCCCAAAATCAAATGATTATCATCGTTGATCAAAAATAGGTTTCTTCAGTAAGTATATATGTCTAAATGGAGTGAAACGCATGATATAATTCATAATCGGATTCTTATCAAGTAATACATTCACCAATCTCAAATTGCTAATAGACAGTAAATACATCCGCTTACAGAATTAGTATACTTATATTACCTCGTTGATGTTTTCTAGCGACACAATACCTACATATCCTTTCTAGATTATTATAGTACCAGCGATGATATATCGTCGACAGGTTGGCGAGCCAATTATCAATCTGAAAGTAACTAGGTTGAAACATGATTACAAACAATGCACAGTGAATAGCAGCTCAATGGTACGATCTTATAAGGAGGTGGATAATACGAGGAATTATATTAGAATATGCTATTTAGCGATCCAATGGTGTTGCAATAAGCGATGATATATCATCATCTTATTGGAAGTTTGTGTTGTAGCATATTATATTATGTTTAGATGTCTAGTCTCGGGGTGTTGTGGAAAAGATGGATTTGTTTTGCCCAGTTATTTAATACTAAATCGTCGAGGTGGATGCCATCAGGTAATCTTGTATAAGTGTGATGTGGCCTATGGCGTTCATATTTGTGTACTTTAGTGATGAGATGGGGATGGTTGATGTTCCTATTTGAGTTTAACATCCTACGGTCCTGGTTTATGGTTAAGATCGCATCTGAAATCATGTTTTGGAAAGGCGAAAAATCTTCAAGTTTGTTTGCTCGATTCAGATTGACTCCAATGAGCCCTCCCAGTGCGATATTACATATCTGCCTTTCGTGATAGAGAGAATCAAGAGAGAGATCATATTTCGTTTTCATGAGTCGTACCAAATCACCTTCATGATAAGAAGCTAATGTTATTTCTTTAGTTGTGGGATCCTTGAGACAAAAGTCGCATATGCCACCTATAAGAATAGCATTGGTTGGATGGTGTCTGTTAATCAGTAATTTTAATTCACTTGTTAATCTATCCAATTTCGCACCACTGAACGGGTATACCAATATATCATCTGAATTGATGAAAGACTGAAGCCGCTTCCCTCTGGAATCAGTAACTACGAGTGTAGTGGGATTCATTTTTTCTGAAATGTCATGAAATGTTTCAGATTAGATGTATAATTTTAGGAAGAGAGCAGACCACTTGAAGATAGCTTACAAATATGACTAATGGACACCTTATTTCCTATAGAGATATCATTTAAAGGATCTGATGATTCAGAATCTGGGGCTTTTACCTGTGGTTTGGCTAAATTCTTAAACTGTCCTTTGCTTCTGGTAGTGGCAGAACTATTTGGAGTAGGTTGGTCTTGAGAATTCTCTGCTCTTCTATGTAATTGATCCTCTCTGCTGGAAGAGACCGATCTGGATCTAGTGTACAACGGAGTGAGTTTCTCAGCATAAGACATGCTTTGCATAGTAACTGTGCCGGTGGTAGTCCTTGGTGCTTGTTGAGGAGATGACGGGGGAAGCATGTCAGATTTCACATGTCCCATTGGTCCTAGTATTGTTTGGTCCGGGTCGGTTTGAAACTCATTTGAGGAACGGGGCATTGGTTGACTGAGTGCAGATGATGGGAAATCCACATCGGACATGTCTTCTTGATGATTGGTTGTCCAATTACTATGCAATGTTAGATGATCTGATGTCTTCTAATATTTGCCCCATTAGGTTGTCGCCCAGGTAATTGTCGCTCCCTATGTGATCGGAATAAAGGCTACAACCTATTGCCCAGAAGCGATCGTTAGTTGCCTCATATAGGGAAGAATGTCCAGTCTGTGATAAGTAGTCAGCTAGAAACTCATTTTGTGCGAACTTTTCTTCGGCTACCGCCCTCATAACTGCCACCTTAACCTTGTTCCATTTGTCATTGGATTCTATTTCGGATGCTATCTTTTTTATCTTCCTAGGATCTTTCTCCAGATAAATACGTGTTGCCTCTTCTCTCTTACCAAGCAAGTTGGCACAGGCATAGTGGTATGCCTGCTCGACCGAATTAAACACTAAATCATCTACTTTTATCCGGGATGGGTAGAAGTTACTCAGTGGGGAGTACTCACTTTGAAAGAAAATACCTTTCTCAGTCCATCTAGTCTTAGCATTACTAAGTTTCAGCCCTTCGTCAAGCATCTCAAGTTGGTCGTGCCTGTACCATATTCCTCCTATTTGGATCTTGTCCCTCACTATTTTGCCAACTTCAACACCTTCTTTCTTTTCGGCATGATATTTTATTGTGCATAACTTAGACTTCCTCTCCTGAATTTCTTCAGGCAAATCTGGGAACTTCAGATTTCCTTTGAGTTTAGACCTTTTGTCATATATGTTGTTGCGTAGTACCTCGTTCTGGAGTTTTACAAGAATTTGCTTGGATCCGAGTTGGAATCTCCCCATTCTTCTCGCATGAAAGATTTCTTCCTCTCTTATTCTAGGGTTAATCTCTCTCAGGACCTCTAAAGCTACTTTATCGATATCCTCCGTTCGATTGTATGGGACGCCTGCTATTATAAGATTGGCCCGTCTCTGGTCTGTCTCCATTGAGAGCATTTTCTCATGATCTACATTTTTTTCTTCTGTAACTTTTCTGAGCTGATTTTTCAGGGATGAAACCTCTTCTCTCATATTATTTTCACTCTTTACTAAGTCATCCATTTTGTTAATCACTAATTCTAGGTTTTTGTGGGCACAATTCAAGGATTTCTTGAGAGAATTGACTGACAAGTCATCGCTAGCGATCGCATATTCAGTTATTGAGGAAAGCTCAAAGATCGGTATAGCTTCAACTGGTTTGGGTGGGTCCTGAGTGTTTGTTTGCTCCTGAGGGATTAGTGGATGTTTAAATGCTTTGGATAATTGGTCCCCGGTTAGAAACGCTGGTTTGTTCCCTTCCATATTTTGGCGATAATGGGTGATTTTGCACAAATGTTGCTCAGAAATGGCGAATAATTGATGAAAAAGTCTCAAATTTAAACTCACTCAGTACTCCTCGTCTCGCTCATTTTAGATATGTCCTTTGATAATGAATATATGCGGTATGTCCAAAGATATAGAGTGTTTGAGCGGCGATCAGGCGTTGCTCCAAAAACACGTCCGACACCTCTGACTCTCTCTCTTCTTTTTTGAGTTAAGTGTCTTGAGCGGTCGAAAGCTAGTTTGGTGCGTGGAGCGATGTTGGATTGTCGCATATTTGTGGTGAATAGTAGTATAAAAGACACTGAATATTCAAGATAATATTTCTGCGGTCTGAGGGCCTTTAGGATGAGTTTCAGATGTTTGGCTGATATCGGTGGACGCTGGTAGGCCGGGGTTCTCTTGTTTAGAGACACTGAGCGGAGCATGAGCTGCACTTGTGTAGATCTAAATGCTCTAGTGGAGATTCCTAGCCTCCTTAGCTCTGCCGGTCACACATGAGTTGGCATATATCACTTTCGAGGGAGACGAGGGGCATATGACTGAGACACCATTAAAACGTTTCAGGAAGCGTATGAACCACCTGAGATCAGAGATGAGGGACTGAGTGACTGGGACGGTGTCTGAGCCATAATTATCCCTTAGTGTCTCCAAGATTCAAGACATGAATAGGCGAGCTGGGGGAACACAGGTTGAGATGTAGTTTACTCTACCAATTATCAATTGTAATTGTGTGAGAGTTATGGTTGTTTGGTGGCATACCCATTTTGCTAGCTGCAGGAATTGTTCAATTTTCTTATGTGGGATATATAGCTCTTTACGAGCCAAGTCTATATGAATTCCCAGGTATAGCATCTGTGGTGCAGGTGCTTGGAGTTTTTCGAATGCGATGGGGAGCCCGAGGAATCTATATAAAGCTAGGACTTCATAAAACTGAGCTAGGGGGTCCTGACCAGGGTGTAAGATAAGAGCCATATCATCTAAGAACATGTATGATTGGATACCCCTAGCTGATAGAGCCCATACTATGTAGTTCGCAATTTTTTGCATATAGAGTGAACTGTTCCTTGCACCGAAGGGCATGGCCTTGTCTATGTAATAGGCCCCTTTGTGTTGGATAGCTAACAAGGGGTAATCAAGTGGACAGGTTGGAATGTTTCTGTAAGCATGTTGTATATCAATTGAAGCAAGTAAACAATCAAAGTTGTGGGCCCTGGCTGATTCAACTATGTCTCTGATTGTTGGGAGGTTGTGATCATGTATTATACCAAAGATAGAATTTTTTGTGACATATGCATTGACATTGTTTCCCTCTGGGAACGAGAGATCTATGATTATGCGTCGTTTGGAGGGGTCTGACTTTTCCCTTGTCATAATCGGGGAGATGTTAATCCAGTCAAAAGGTTTCTCATAAAAAGGTCCCATCAGGGCCTGGTTTTCTGTCTCGGTTTTGATATATTTAGAAACATGACTAGGATATTGGTCACCCGACCTATGTGCACTCTTGTTTGGGCGGTCCAGTTTAGGGCCTATGTACTGAAGTGGGAAGCCATAGTTAACCCCGTCTATGATTAGTTGGTCATCTGGGTGGTTTGTGGATATTGACTCCCAGTTCTCTGTTTTAAGCAACGTGGGGACTTTTATGCAAGCACCGAGCATATTTGCACTCCCTATAGTACAGACTTTTTCATAGATGGAAAGGATTGAATTTCCCCCACCCTCTTTTGTAACCTTTGGCCATTGGTCTTTTCTAATTGCCACAATAGTTGGGTCATTAATACTAGCAGTTTCTATTGCAGTTGTACCTGTATCCCATGGTTGTATGCCCTCCCAAGCCAATTCCACCCCTATGGGACAAATATCAGAATCATGAGATTTCACTGGGTCTATTTGGATATTCATAATATCTGAAGTGTGGTTCGCATAGGGGTTGTGACCTTGGGCGGGAGCCGGCGAGTTTGACGGTGATGCAATATGCCCCTGGTGATCAGGGGAGCGTGGCGTTTGTGGTTGTATGATTGTTACGTAAAAAGAGTGGTGGGGCTCTAATCGTTTTTTGAGGCAGTGTCAGCCGAGGTATAGGAAGTATGCTGCTTGTTCCTTTTATAATTGGATTGTTTTCCATTGTTCTGGCGAGGAAATTTATCGGCGCTAGCTTGGGGATTTTGTTGTCCCTTGCGTTTGTTACAAGCCATGACCGGATGATCGTGTTCTATGCCGAAAGCAGTCCAACAGAAAGAGCATGCGTGTATATGAGTTTCGCCGTGTGATTTAGAGCTCGAGCATTGTCCCCTATTAAAGTTTGGGCATACATTCTTGTCAGATTCATGAACAGCGCTCATATAAGCAATTACGTTAGCCCTTGTTCGTTCGTTCGCAATTCTGTGTTTGTCACGCCATGTATACTTGTCCTGACCGATGTCATGCAGGATAGTGTTTGACCACTGTCTCATATCGTTCCAACGAAACCTAGTGAGATCTTCGCCCAGCTGAGCTAGGTGTTGGATCATAGCCTTAGCTTTTGAGTCACAGATTTTAGTTTTGAGAATCATATGAGAGAAACCTGAGACAAATTCGGGCAACATAAGATCATTGTGGCTATCTCACTTCTTGATAGATTTGTGAAAGTAACAAAATGTCTGGGCATTGCGTAATGTGCGATTTTATGGGTATAGGGATCATAGACTTCCTTACCCGTGCTCTTTCCTAGTGAAGGGTATAGGGCTCGAATTAGTGCATCGGTGTGTGCATGTGTACCTGGTTCATTGAGAAATTGAGAGTTTTGGGTGGATTCATTATTTGCTGATTCATTACCAGAGCTCAATGCACTAATTTCTTCATCAAAGTCAAATAGATTTTTCTTATGCTTGTGACCCTTATCCTTAGGAGAAGAACTTTTACACTCTGAAGCAGAAGCCGGGGTCTTGTCCTCTTGTTTATTAACTAGCTTATCGACCGCTTGTGACAATAACTCTAATGTACTTTCAATCTTTTCTATACGTTGCTTCTGGGTGGACTTAGGCTTTGTTGAATCTTCAACATTTTCTTTACTGTTATTTTCTCCTGGGGCCATGGTGAAGTATGGAAAGGATACACTTACAGGCTATGGCGTTGGCCTTTTTGGGCAAGAGCTTTTGTGTAGTGGCTGCTGTCTGTGTGTGACAAGAGCACTGGTGAGTGCTTGCAGGGCGCTGGTACGGTTTAGTCTCGAATTGTTGAGATTTGTTGGTATGCTATGGACAGGTGGTGTAACGTGGTCGTCACGCACTGGTGAACACGAGCGGGAGCGTGCGCTGAGTGTGTGTGGGGGTTTAGAGAATGAATTGTTATTGTTGTTTTTCAATTTGAAAGTGATGGTGAATCCCAACAATTCGAGACTAAAGCAATTAGAACCTTCAGTTGTAGTGGGGGTTCGTTGTCTGTTTGCCCGGGACCCCACCTCGGCTATCGCCTCGGTGGGGGTCCCTAAGCAAACAGACAACGAACCCCCACTACAACTACAGGTTCTAATCGCCCAGTAGAGGCAGGCCCCTGGTAGCGGGAGTAGTGGATCCTGGCTGGGGTAGTAGTGTCCGTCAGTGCAGGTAGCGAGTAGGCGAGCAGGCGAGCAGGCAGGCAGGTGTGTCCTCAGGCGCAAAAAGAGTAGAGTGTGGTGAGTTGGTGAAGGGAACAAGGGTTTATATAGGTGAACAAGCGCGGGACGCCCGGGTTAGCGAGATCCATGTAACCCCATTGGCTAACTAGTAACCAATGGGAGATATAAACTAGATATATTGCTGCTAATATAGACGAAATTGGGAAAGTTAATAATGAATATTGAAGCCATGGCAGCTTTGTAGAGACTGGACTGGAACTCTGCTGATAAGGGCACAGGAGAATGGTACATAAATGAGGATTTATATTAGAAATAATTAAAAAAAATATGCACATAATGTTTTAAATTATTGTACAATTCATTGGTCTCGACATAAGGGTCATAACGCTTTTTAGTTTGTGAAAATATTCCAACTAGAAGAAAAGTTACAGCCAAAAAACGATTCAGTAATGGAATGGTAATGACAGCGGGAAGCTTCACATTGACCCTCTGTCCATACACATATAAGCCAATATATTTAGAATTTATACGAAAATATTTCACATTCTTCACCTAGTTTTCCTGTTAAGATAACTAGAATACTTGTATCCTGTTTAAGTATTTAGAGGCAAAATTATTAGGGAAATTGTTCTCTTTTGTCCCAACAACACATGTCAGTGCCATTAATTGTCAGTGTCAGTATCAGTGTCTGCGTCAGTGTCAGCGTCACGTGTGGAATACTCACGTGATGCTGACACATTTCCCACCCTAACTTCCTTTTAAGGAGAACCTGAGTGGATTCATTGTTTTTGAAATGAAGTGTGTGCAACATCTCATCTCTATGGATACTATCAATTATTAATTCCTAATATTTATTAAATGCGTTAGGTTAGTAATGCTCACATGACACTGACAGTAGAGCTGCCCACTTTATACTTTGGTACCTAATATTCCAAAATATGAACATATATCTGAATAAATCTCTATATTAATAAAATAAGCGTTTCGAGCCTTAAACTGTTATCTTCTCTGAAACTGCAGGCCAGATCTCCATTATATTTCACATACACATTGCCAACAATGGTGCCGAGCCATTCCACTATGTTTCATGAACAAATTAGGTTTGGAAAGGGGTTAAAAATGGGTTTACATTGAGCACCCCCATCCAGGGCCCCCAGTGCTGCCTGAAAACAAACCTATCAGTGCCCCTACACCAGGTTTCTGGGTCATCCAAAGCATGGCGTCATGGACACGCACATTGTTGCTTCACTATGGGTTTACATCGAGCACCCCTATCCTGGGGCCCCAGCGCTGCCTGAAAACAAATCCCTATTGGTGCCCCATATAGGTCAGTGCACCCTAGATACAGGGAAGGGGCAGAGGCAGGGGAGGTGGTATACAAGGACCACTGTTGTGCCGAAGTTTGTTGCCCCTAGATACAGGAGAGTGGCAGCTAAAGTTTGTCAAGGGTTTCACAGTTCAGACCTCTTCTTTCTTTCTGTCTCTGTCTGTGTCTCTTTGTCTGTGCCTGTCTGTCTGTCTCTCCCTCTTTCTCTTTCTTTGCCTAAGTCTTCAGTCTTCTGTGTGAAATTAACTTTTTTTTCATTGCCTGTTGGCAGGTTGGTGGGTGAAATCAAAGATTTACTCGCCCACACAGAAATTTATCTGCCCACTAATTTAACTTACCTGAAAATGAAAGAGGGAGCGGGAGAGGGAATGGGAGAGGGAGAGGGAAGGAAAGAGGAAGAACGAGTGGGAGAGGGAACAGGACAGAGACAAGGACAAGGCCCACCCACACAGAAATTTACCCGCCCACTAATTACCTCACAATGAAAGAGGGAACTGGAGAGGGAGTGGGAGAGGGATTGAGACAGGGACAGGGACAGGCAACACAACAACAGCACAACACTGAACAGTGACCAAAAAAAGCATCTAAACAGGGTTCCATTTGTGGTATGAAGATACTAAGTTATAGAGACAACTTGAAAGAGAAAGATAGTGGGAGAGGGAACAAGGAGAGATGAGGATGTGGGCCCCACTGTCCCACTAGCAAATCCCGTGCATAGCACGGGTATTTGCTAGTCTATATATTATTAGGATAGTGTCAAAACTGCTATGGAACCTATCTTCTCTGAAACCGCTGGCCAGATCTCCAATCTCTTTTAGGTGCACCTTGCCAAAAATGGTGCCGAGCCATTCCACTATGTTTCATTAACAAATTAGGGTTAGAAATGGGTTTACATCGAGCACCCCCATCCAGGGCCCCCAGTGCTGCCTGAAGACAAACCTATCAGTGCCCCTACACCAGGTTTCTGGGTCACCCATTCCAGACTAACGTTATTAAAGTGCCATGTTTCTAGCGACGAAATTGCTTCACCACAAACATCATGCCATTAATGGACGGGACAAAATTACTGAAAAGAAACGTCATTCCGCGGTAATTCCGCATAAGACAGGGAAGAGGGGCGGGGGGGGGGGGGGGGGGGGGGGGGGTCAGGGCTGGATTCCTTGCTACTTGCACCATTCTTGCACTTGCACCATTGGATTGCCCCCTATGTTATCTTATGTTATTTAATGAAAGAGGGAGTGGGAGAGGGAATGGGAGCGGGAGAGGGATTGGGACAGGAACAGGGACAGGGACAGGGACAGGGACAGGGACAGGGACAGGGACAGGCAACACAACAACAGCACAACACTGAACAGAGACCAAAAAAACATCTAAACAGGGTTCCATTTGTTGTATGAATTTAAATACAGATTCTAAGTTATAGTGAAAACTTGAAAGAGAAAGATGGTGGGAGAGTGAACAAGGAGAGATGAGGATGTGGGCCCCACTGTCCCACTAGCAAATCCTGTGCGTAGCATGGGTATTTGCTAGTTTATTTTTAATATTTCAAGTCCATATAGAATTAACAAAATAAGTATGTATTGTTCACTTCTGTTTCTTAATTTTTTCCCAGACCTGGATTTTATTTTCCACACATGACGCTGACATTTAGACTTCCCAACATACATATTTTTACATTTTTATTATACTAAACAGCCATTCGAAACAAATAAAATGCAGATCATATAGTAGCTAGGGTCAAGGCACAATGGTAAAATAAGTTTAAACTATGTTCGACTAAACATTTTTATTGATTTCCTGCATTTTATTGGGTTTCCCCTAATTTTTCTTCATTTTTAAGGCCCTAAAATCCATTATTTAGACCCCCATGCATGAATTCGTAGGAAAATCTATGTAAATAGAGGGGATTTCTGATGTATTTCGGGCGGGCGGATACGATAAAACTATTGAAAAATGTCTCCAATCGTTTTTTCCATTCAAATACTCAAAAGACGATTTTAGGGTCAAATGACGACCAAATGGTGGATTTGCTCATATTCTGATTGTACACATTCTAAGGATTAATTTGATGTATGGCACGTCTTGTTACCCTTTGGGTGTGGGTCCCTGAAAATTTTAGATCCTCTGCTGCCCTATAGGCCTACTATAAATGACACCCGTAGACTTTGCTTTGGCGAAATAAATATCCTCTCTCGATCTCCATCACCCCAGCAATGTCCCGAAGTTTCTGGTCAACATAAATGGAATAATTTGACCACATATATTGCTATTCAGTGGTCAGAACTTAGAATAAATCTTGGAGAAATCTAAAAAAACAGTGAAAACCATTCGTCCCAATGCTACTTCAATGCGTGCGACGTCACTTCCTGCGCCGGAAGTAGTAGCAAGTGCGTGAAGAAACGGCTGACGGCCATTTTTAACTTACACGCCCTATATGTAAAGCCAAACTAAGCAACACATTATCAGGAGTCCTGATGCCTAAAATCGACAAACTGTCATAGCCATTTCTTATGATCGCCAAACGACATAGACCCTTTCTTAGAGCGACAAATTGACATGGGATTCGGATAAGGGAAAAGTGCTCATCCTTAGCGGGACTCTATTTATTATTTGATGGGAATATTTTGTGATCGGGAACGTTTCATTCTCGGTTATAGATCTATATCAACGCATTCGGGAATAATCCCTTGGGCGCATCTGTTCTCTAACTACCGAATATCGTCTGGACGTGGTGATCCAAACGGATTGGTTAGGGGCAATACTACTGTCATCGATTTGGTACAGTTGGTAATATTCTGAAGAGATTCTGTGAAATTGGTTCGCACAATGGAGCCAGTGATATAACACGGTGAATTATTATACTCCACAAGAGCAATGGTCGTAGGGTCTGTCATCTGTCTTTCTTTAAGGAGTTGAGAGAGATGGGTCAATCGGTTTCCATGAATATTGCCTTAGATTAAACTTAGAGTAACTCTAAGGATTAAAGTACCATGCTTTGCCAGCCTTCAAAAGTATTCGTATACAGTGGGCGATTAGAACCTGTAGTTGTAGTGGGGGTTCGTTGTCTGTTTGCTTAGGGACCCCCAC
Organism: Sthenelais limicola; assembly: GCA_942159475.1. Taxonomy (NCBI): domain Eukaryota; kingdom Metazoa; phylum Annelida; class Polychaeta; order Phyllodocida; family Sigalionidae; genus Sthenelais; species Sthenelais limicola. The sequence goes on along the minus strand of OW804096.1, from coordinate 103,445,070 downwards.
CGAGGCGATAGCCGAGGTGGGGTCCCGGGCAAACAGACAACGAACCCCCACTACAACTGAAGGTTCTAATTGCTTTAGTCTCGAATTGTTGGGATTCACCATCACTTTCAAATTGAAAAACAACAATAACAATTCATTCTCTAAACCCCCACACACACTCAGCGCACGCTCCCGCTCGTGTTCACCAGTGCGTGACGACCACGTTACACCACCTGTCCATAGCATACCAACAAATCTCAACAATTCGAGACTAAAGCTGAATAAAGGAAATAAATCTAGGTCCTACATGATCCCTGGTGCGTTGTTTCAAAAGCTAGCTAGCGCTGATGTTTGAACACTCATCCATCCATATTATTCATTCCACAAAGGCTAATAAAAGTCTATAGATATATCTGTACACATTGATCTATGGTGGCTAAGTTTTGGGGAACAAATTGCGAAATTCTTAGAGCGTGATGAATAAAGTAACATTCCTATCGGTCCTTCTAAGATTGACGGATTTCTTTGTGAATAAAGGGTTCATGAAAGCTAGTTGAACGACATACATGGGGGTGGGGGGTGCGTAATACTAAAACTACAGAATTGTAAGATTCGTTAATTTGTAAGTTGTTGATTTGCTCGCAAGATAAAAACTAATCAAGCCTTGCTTGTAAGTATCTTGAAAAGTTTTCAATTTTAATCATTTGTAACACGTTTAACAATGTACTACTTAAAGCCCGCCCCCCCCCCCCCCAATAAATTCAGTGGTGACTGGCTAAAGTTATTTGCAATTTAATCACTCAGGCTCACCTGACATTTCAGTTTGGGATCGAAACTTTGTCCTGTCCTACATTGTTGGCAGTTCATCTTGACTTGCGGAATACAAAAAGCTAACAAGCCATGATAGCAGATGCCAGTTTCAACTAGGCATCCTGCACTATCTGTACGTTTCCTGAGTAATACTGAGTCTGGGAACTATTTTGGCAATGTTCAGTCAATGAATGGCCTGAGTAAACGGCCTTGGCCTGATGGGAAAATGAGACTTGCTCTTTAAACGCCCTTTTAATTTCTAACGTCAACATCAAGAGGGAAGAGCTCGCAGAAATCTACAACTCAATAGAGCTATTTGGGGATATAATGTTAACACTGCATTTGTTAAAAGATGATTGACCTTTAATGGCGGCGACTGTTGTCCATCGTTAAAAAGTATTTGAATCATACGTGTAATCAAACAGGCCACCTTTGATCGACCTTTTGAAGTTCGTGCTGCCCCTTCTATCGTGGTGCTTTGTTACTTATTGCTGTCATCTTAAAATGTGATATTGGGGGATATTCCTTAATGCAAAGGTCAATATAATCATTACGCACATATAGATACGCCTACAATAAATAATTATGTCTATATATAAATATATTCATGAATGATTCTCTGATATTTTGCAGAAACTTCTGTTTATTAAATTGTATTTCTGCAGCAAAATACTTTCTAGTTTCATCCACCAGAAACCATCAGCGTGTAAAAATCAATATAGATCACAAAGACAATTACGTTCATCTCCATACCTTTCACAATTGATATCTTGATTGCTGCCATTTGCCGTTATCCTGAGCTTTTCTCACTTGTTCAGAATTGGTATGGACTGATGACATCCCCATTGTTAATTTCTTGAATATTGATTAATTTATACGTTAACTTCAGTCAGTGGATACATCAACGCAAGCTAGATTCATGTCAGACTGACTGACTTTTGTAATCACTTCCATCAAGCCAAATGTGGGGTTAAAAAACAATGTTTTCCATGAACAACGATACAATCGTAGACTCAATGTATGTACACACTTTCCAAACAAACTCAGGTTTAGTAAAGCTATACATGGCAAGTAAATAGTATACGTACGTATCACGTCTAATTTCCTAGCCGACTGCCAAAATATTTGCAGTTTAGACATTTTATCTCATCATAATTATAGTTTTGTGAGGTCTGCGATACTGTCGTTTGGTTTACATGTAACCTTTCATGTACAATTTATTTTACAATTGAAAATAAATAAATAAAATGATTATTTAATTTAAAGCAATAAAACATTCTTTTTTCAGTCTTACATTTTCCGAGTTCAAAGAGGTCCCTTCATAGAAGAATTTTACCAATGCGTCACTTATGGGGCCTACAGTGCTGTGTGGCAAGAAAAGTTATACAGCAGTCTATCTGTGCTCTTCATGTTTGTAATTCCACTTGTTACGATGGTAACTGCCTATATGCTCATCTTCTGCACAATCGCCAAAAAGTCTCGGGACTTGCAAAGAGGTAAGTACCCGATTGTGTGCTGACAACTAAGGATTTAGATATATATTTTGAACACAGAAACGACTTTATTGTTTAATCAGAATCAGCATTATACTGAAAAACGTTCTCATCACGTCGTTAGAGGTGATGTTTAGGGATATCGTATGAAATGTTCATTGTTTAGGCTTCATTACGAATTCTAGTTTAGACTGTAGTATTCAAGATAGTCATCTAACTCGTCTATGCATGCAACATATTTATGGTGATATTTTCACTTCGCCTTTCTGTATCTGATAGCATGGACCTCTCCTCGTTCGTTTTCAAACGATTTTATTCAGAAAGGTTATACAAACAGCGATTAAATAGTGTTTTTATTGTGCCCTAACATTATTTACATATTTGCTGTTATAACAGGGTGGTGGTGGTGTAATCAAAGATTTTGTAAAAAAGATTTAGTAAAGGGATTTGTACAAAAGTGTTCTTATAAAAGGGTTATTGCTTCATCTTATTTTAGAAGGGAGGGTTATAAATGAAGTGAATGCGATAGTTATTTCTTTTTTTAAATTTAGGATGTTTATACAGCGTATCAACTAATACAATCATGCTTACACCGAGTCATGTAACAGGTACACTATCTTATTTGCAAAACAGATCTGTTATAGTGATATGATGAGCTGGGAGGAGTTAACTAATAATGAACTAATTATGAAATAAGATTTGCAAGTCTATGCCGCTCCATTGATATCGATTCTGGTCATTCTCCAAAATTGAGCTGAATAAGGAATCACAACTTGTCCAAACACGATTGATATATTCCAAGTAGCCTGGTGCGGCATGTGGCATTTTCCTCTAAATAGTTGTCGTCTCTGGTGGTTGAAAGGGATTTTAAAGAACGGAGACGTGTATGGTGATGAACTCTGCATGAATAATCCCTTTGGGGCTAATCAGCCTGAATTAATGTCCCTACAAAAGCGTTTAAAATGAAGTTGAGTCTGAACAATGGACTTTAGACTATGGACTTTGGCTAATAGGACCCTACGCGAAAGGCTACTTTTGTATCAAAATTATAGAATTGTATGAAAACTGCATAGTGTAAGTGTATCGATAACAACTTTCCCTTTTTCTAAAATACTAATGCATATAGATGCATACGGAATAACAAAATATATGTGTGTGAGTGTGTGTGCTATAATTTTCCTTCCTTCATTGGAGAACGCCACTAATATTGGCAGAACATCCAGGCGAAACAACTGCGCTGCTCAGTGTGAATATTTTCTTCTTTCTCTTTGTGTGTTTTCTCACAATGGTTATTTTTTAATGTGGGAAGTGCGACATAACTCAATTTTCTCTATAACACGCGGAATACTAATCAGGTTAAGAAATAGTATAGTGATCTACGTTTGTATCGAATATAGCTTGTGTAGGAGCAAGTCTGTTGTAAAGGGACTTGCACACATATATGTCATTGTGACCACTTTAGACACATACAATGTTATTCATTTCCTTTTATTAGCTAGGGATTTAAATCATAACCCATTCGCATATATACGGCATACACACTGATTGTATAAACTTGCCCCTCTCTAGCAAAAGCTAAACCTGATTATAGACAATGGGTCATGTATGGACCTACACCTTCCGACAGTCAAAAATTATAGCCGTGGAAAGTATAATATTATATATAGGTACATATAATTATGTCGGCTTTGCACATGGCGAAGCGGTTAAAATCAGAACAAGAATTTTCCTTGTCCAACGTGTCCTAATCATTTTAGATCGAAGAGGATGGTGCCCATGTTTAAAAAGAAAGAAATCGTTGTCATCCGACCCTAAAGGTGACACATGTACAGTTTATTGGCGTGCTTATTCTCATCGTTAATGTTTTGTAGTTCTATAATGTTATATATCTGGTGCTTCTTGACCTGTACACCCCTACCCAATATTACTAGGTGGTACGTAGTTGTACTGTATGCTACATTATAACATGTGACATACTTGAAGAACGCTCAGTATTATTAGTTTTGAGAGGATGCAGTCAAAACCAACTGTTTTAATAGCCGAGTTGTTGTTGATTCTAAACAATGTTGCTTGAAACAAAGTTTCTTTTGATAGTTTTGAAAATAATAGGCTATTCATTTCTTTATTTAAGTGAGAATTAGAAAATGCTCTTGTATCGAATAATAATAAGGTTTTGGTTATTAGAATTCAAGGACGATAAGGTCTTCTCCTCGTAAAAACCTTTTCAAAATGATAGTTTGTATGCATATAAACTATTATTGCCATGTTTTCCTATCGTCTTGTAGAGAGCCTTAGTGATTGTGTCTGCACTTTAAACCATAAAAGAGTATATTTCCGTTACATCATATATCCGCACAATGAATGTCCATTTTAATATCTTTTAGTGTAGATCTGTTATATAAATGTTTCTTTTTTATTATACTTTATCCTTCAGATTTTAGCCTGCTCTTGCCCTATTACCTACATAAAAGTTTTAACCATGTAGTGTATAACCACATAGTATCTATAATATCATTACCTGTATGGCAAATTTCCGCATAATGTAATTACTTATGCTCCTGTATTCCGATGTAGTCCTTGGTGCTCTTGTCCTTACTTCTTTGGACATATGCTATTCCAACATTTCGTGTTGGATACATTGTAACAAATGTATTGTATCAAATACCCTAAAGCCTTGGTGATTATGATGCGAATTTTTATCACACTTTGATGCTAATTCTCCAGGGCATTCGTAATGTATATCCATGTCAATAAAGTCTTTTAAAAAATAAATCTCATCTGAAGGTAATTATACCAATAGTTGATTTAGAAAAAATACCTACACAGTAGTGATTATTTTGTTTTGAAACAGGCTCTTTGTCTCCAAAACAAAAGGTCATTTTTCCATACACTTTATTCCAGAGACCGAGACGACAACAGACATGCTTTCCTTTGGTCCATACCGAGGGCAACTGTTCAGAAAAGCCAAAGTTAAGTCCCTGCGAATGACAGCGCTCATTGTTGCTGCATTCATAGTTTGTTGGACGCCATACTATGTAGTGTTCATAGTATTCACATTTTATGATCGAAAGGACATAGACGTGAGGTCTTCAATGTGGATCTTCTTCTTTGGTATGGCCAACTCAATGGTGAATCCCCTGATTTACGGTGCTTTCCATGCCTGCAAACGACGGAAGAGGTAAGTGTACTTCAGAACAATATCTATGTGTATGCCTATATCCCATAGAAATAAATGTGCAATCACGTAGCCCCAAGCATCTCCCGACGCACTGCTGATAACAAAAACACTTTCCAGTGCATACATCGATCCATTTATCTCAGAAATGGAAAACGGTTAAATAATTCTTTCTCCTATTCCGAATTCAAATTAGACAAGTGCCATAATACATGTACAAGTAAGTAAATGAAGAGATCTGCTAAACTACAGTTAAAGCAGTGGTCCACGAGAATCACTAGTCGAATGTTACACCCAAATAATTTAAAGATAGCAGAATATGAATTAGTAGATGAGATGCATGTATTTATCATTTGGCACCATTAGGTGCAGCCTTAGGCCCATTCACATTACGACGGCCGACGTGGTGTACGGCAATCGCACGATAAGAAAAACCAACGTAGAAGATCGTGGTAGTATGAACGCAGACTTGTATTAGATCGTGTGAGGTTGTACGGCAGAGTGCGTTGGTAGAAGCACGTTTCTACTAGCACGATTTTCCAGTCGTGCACCTGCCGTACATTGTTTATATTCAACGTACGGTGAAATAAACTCATCTTGGCAATTGTTATTGTAGTTTAAGCGAAATCTACCTGAAATATACATGGCTATCCACGACTTTCCACGGCAATATGCTCACCGTAGAACTCGATTGAACATGTTCGATTTTGTTGGACGTCAATGTACAAATTTTGTATTAAATCAAAGAAAATCATATCAAAATATTGATATTAACAGGATTTCTTTAATGGGATGTTTTAATTTCTGCAGGGTTGGGCGCTCTACATTGTATAAATACATTTGCCTATACCAAGCAATATTGCAAACATTTTTTCAAACATAAATAATATTATATCAAATATAAAAAATAGGAATACTTCTTAGATGTCCTTAATGTTTACCATCATTGGAATCGGCTTCATCTCATCTTTTTAAATAAGATGATATCTCAAAATATGTATCTCAATATTTCTTTGCGACTTGTGACTCATTTCACTGTAACACATCATGACACATAATTATTGCTAAATCTGAACAGCTCGTTAGAAGGAAGTAGGGGGTGGGTGTTGCTGAGTGGGTTGCTGAGTGGGTGTCCCTCTTGATTACCCCTTCCAACGATAGCCTAGTTGATGTGAGAAAACTATTAAGGTTTTGCTTAATAACAATCAACTGATCATTGCAGTTTAAATAGCCTTTCTGATTACATCAACAAAATAATTCACTAGGATGCCCACATATTAAGACGTGCGGCCATCGTATATTAGGGACATTTAGCACTGACAACGCAACAGCACAACGCTAACGTAAACGCTAGTTGCTCACGATAGTACATAGTGGCAGGAGAAAAATATTTTTAGGTGGAGAGGTGTTTTCAAATGGCTAAAAAGGCACACAATTTCATGAAGGAGAGTAGTGTGTTACACCTGAATCCTTCGGAAAAAAACCTCCTGCTCATTTGTACATAAAAATGAAATCACAATTGACCATCATTTTAGCGTGAAATAGACATACGTTGGGAACGTATTGACACACCTCTTAGCGTAATTGACGTCCGTATCTCAGGTAGCACGCTAAGAATAGCACACCTAGTGGTGACGTAGTCCTCACAAAAGATACGTTAGCGTTAGTGTTAGCGTTAGCGTTGTGGTTGCTAAATCAGCCTATTCACCATAGTAGTGGGCACGTGAAATCGGGGCACGATTTTACATCCCCGTCGTCTAGCGTTTGACGTACGTCGGCCACGATTGCCAGTAACCGGCCGGGCGATCGGCCGTCGTAATGTGAATGGGCCTTGAGGTGCAACCATCTCAATCAGATGCTTAATTAAGCGTGGCTGTGACATAATACCCAATATACTCAAAGTCGAGGTGATGTCCATACAGCCACATTCTCCTCACCCTAGCTCAACCTCACACTACAAAGCTACCCTGTCCCATACCTTAAAGGTGTGTAAAAAAGATTTGGATTAGGTTAAGATATAATTATAGGAGAAGGGCCCTGTAATGGGTGGGGTAGGAGGTGTTGATGAAAGTATTATATCTTATATTCAGATGTGCTGTGCATGGATATATTCACAATCACAAGCTTCTGCTTCGTTTACTCTCAGGAAACGCAATACGATAAATGATGAACTGCCAAAAGACAGCTACAACTGTTAACAAATGGAAAACGGTTAAATAATTATTTCTACAGTAATCTGAAACATTGTTACTGGTAGCCGTGACTGTTGCTTGTTTTAAAATCAGGATAGATCATAGTAGAAATGGGTAAATTGATGAATATGACCACATATGCAGGCGCGCACATTTACACGGGAGACAATTGAAAGGAGGCAATGTAAAGCAGTTCTAGACAATATCGTGCTCATAATGCATTTTGTCTTTCGTCTCAAAGGCATTTTTAGGCCTAAAGACAAAAGACAAGTGACTGCGAGACAAAACCGCCTAAAGACAGCTAAAGGAGCTGTCTTTAGGCGGTTTTGTCTCGAAAAGTTGAAGTATTGTCTCTAAATTCATAATTTGGAGACAGTTTTGCAATAAATTTAACTTTGCCGATCTGGACATGTCAATGGGTTTGAATAGGAGAGTGGCAAGTTGTCACCCGTCTCTCTCCCTCTCTCTCTCTCTTCTCGCTCGCTCTCTTCTCCCTTCTCTTCTTCATTTTCTTTTTCTCATCTTTCTTTCTCCCCCCCTCTCTTTCTCCCCTCTCCTCTCCTTCTCCACCTCTCTTACTCATTTTCTTTCTCCCTTCTCTCTTTCTCTTTACCCTATCTGCCCTCTCGTAATTACTCTTTATGTCTCATTATGTACTATACAAAGGATGCCACGGAAACCTCCCTCATGTTGGAGAATCGTCATCTCATGTGAAATCTTCGATTAAAATAACATGTTTCTTAAATCTTAAATCTTAAAATTAAAACTCTGAGATATAAACGCAATACATGACATGTATTCTCATAGCCTACACGGCTAGCTTATTTTTTTCAACGCTATATTCTTTTCAACACTACACACTGTATTGTCCTTGGTATTTCTCTTTGTTAGAGCTAGCTTGTTATCGTTTGTTTGGCTTTATTGGCTCATAAATATATGTACATCTCATATATCAGACGAAGCATATGTGGACCTCACACAGGAATATCTCGAATTTCATCTCGGATCTCTGACCATGCATGCTATAAGAACGCTTTCTATTTTTGTTTATTGTGGCTGGATATATTAAGCATAGGGATATATTCCATTTTACAGTGTACAGTGTCTGAATAAAACATAGCCTGAATTAAAATTTGATTCATGGTGGTTACATATATGTTGTAACGAAAATGCATTATCATCAGTACTTTGCTGTCTACATCTATACATATGGCATTTGAAGAAACATGGAACCATATAAGAAAAAGGAAGCAAGCTATTATGATAAAACAAAATTTCGAAAATTTACTTGATATTGAATAACTTATATTTATTTCCAACAGAAAAAGGATATACCTAGTTTGTATCCGGTTCGGTCCTATATATCATGAGTAGGACGTCCGATCATCAACATTATTGCATGGTGTATATTATATGCAAATGGTGGATGCCCTATCATTGAAACCATCCACAATCCTCGCAATCAATAGGGATACTGCAATGCTATTTCTGGAATGGATCCATGAAGCTAAAGCAAATATTAGGCTTCTGATTAAACAGAGGTTTTCACAGCCAGAAGCAAGGGACGCATGGGCACACATGCACGGCCTGGTACTAAATATGATAGCATAGATTGCGGGTGTTTGTCTTCTGACACGTATCTAGGAGGTCCTACATGCACGAGATACACCTTCCATTATTCACAAATGAGAAGCAAGAATGATTCGACTGATCCTGGATCGTGCATAATGGTCGAAAGCAGCTTGCGGCGGGACATGAGATTATAATAACATTGTTTGATCTAATCCCGTCGTTGATATTTTAATTGACCATCCACAGACTACCATCAACCCTTCAGATTTACTTTCACAGTAATTCCTTTGACCTTTACTTTAGTGGCAAATCGTTTGCGCTGAACATAGGAATAACACTGAGAAACTAGTAAGTAAGCCTACTAGGGGAACACCATCTATAGGCATAGACATAGGCCTACATTATAATTTTATTTTGAAACGCTATAACGTCACTAATTTTTGGAGTATATATCAACACAATTTTTTCACTTTTATAATGCAGAGTTTTCCTTCTGCACATGTCGACATTAGGTCTCCTTCTTCTCATATTTTATTTTATTTTATTCAACAATTAAAAAGAAAAAAACCCACCAGAATATATAGGTGATGTGTCACAGGAAAATGAGTAACGCTATATTTCATTTTATTTTTACAGTTTTTTACTTTCTTGTTTGCTTCTAGGGTCGTTTCTTAAAACAATTCTCTCAGCTCTATATTTCAGAATCGCAGATTGACTGCCAATCCACGATTTCACTTTTTACCCACGATTTCACTTTTTTCTCCAAATCGTGCATGTGTAGGTCCGAATATAGGCACGATTTCAGGCAAATAAGCACCCGAGATTGATCGTAGAACCTGAAATCTTGGATGAATCTCAAATCGTGGATATGTATTCGGGCTTTTAATTGTCCTTAATTGGCAAAACTGTGGCAGAGGCCTACTACAACAAACTATTCAAGTCGATCAAACCAGTTGTAGGATATAATAGAAAATGACCAAGCCAGGGCTGCGTTGCTCCGTTTCTGACCTTAGCAATCGCAATATTTGGTACAAAAGCGTTGCTCCAATGAAATAGCAATCTCTATAGGCATATTTTTTTAGCTCAGAAGGCAAATTGTACTAATTTGTACTAATTGTACTAATTGTACTAATAACTGCCAAAAGTCCCTCTCAGTCGTAGGCCTACATGGGTAAAATACTGCTGCAACAGCTGAAGAACAGCCCTTGATTTTGATTATCATTAAATTGATTGATTGATTATGTATTTCCATAAGCATCACATCATTACAATGCTATTCTCATCTTAGAGAGAGAAGATTTTATGTTTATATAATTAATGCTTTATCATACTACTACAACATACATTGTATAATATATACACAATAAGGCAAAACCCGTACTATAGCGGATAATCCACCATAATGTTAGTTAGTGGAAGCAGATTAAAACGCAAGGGAAGGAATACAGAGGGAAGATGGGGACACGTCAGAGGGGCGAGGGGAGAAGGAGGGGGAGAGAGGGGAAGGGGGACAGGGGAGGGGACAGGGGAGAAGGTGAAAGGTCGGATGGAGGAGGGAGGGAGAACGTAGGTGAGAGGTCAGAGGGGGTTAGGGGTGACGTGGATGGAGAGAGGGTATAATTTATGACAGGATAATTAAACAACGGTGAAGTCTCTCTGATGTCGATGTGTGGAAGAAGGAATAACATTAGTCCCTGTTAATCAATTAACACCCTCATAAAACAGCAGCTGGGCCATGGGATCGGCTCGCCTCCCTCTGCCCGATTTAGGGGATAGTTCCTCCTGTTTTAGCTTTAATCCTCGGTATTTCTTTTACCACATACCATTAAGAGATAGGATAGCCGACATTTAATGACACCTAAATTACCTAATCATCAGCCCCCCTTCTCTCTTCCCCCTTCCCTGTTAAGGAAACCGGCGCCAAACTATATTTAGGGGGAGGGGTGCGGGAGCATGAGCCCCCTCCCTTTCAAAATCAAGTTAGGGTATTAATTTTGGGGTGCAAAAGACTCATGAAAAACATTCCTATAACACTAACTATAAAATAGGATAATCACTCATGTAGACTTTATCAACTGTATTTCAATAATGGGGCTTGGAAAAACCTAGCATTTGGCAATTATTCCTTCATCACCACTAGAAGTAAAATCATAAACTTCTAGTCAAATTCAAGGCATTCAAAACTGTTTGAATGTTATAGATTTATAATACCACTGCAACAGTTATAAAACAGCTCTAGAAACACATAGGTTGACGGTTCGACTCCCACCTTGGGTAGAATGTTTTTTCTATCCAAGATCGCTTAAATTTTGTCAATAAATGAAGTAAGAAATGATAAAAGTATTAATGTACAATGAGTTCATCATGGTCCCATTAATAACAATTGTTAATACATGTTTCCCCCCACAAAATAATGGTGCACAAATAGCGAGAATGGCTACGAGGAGGTCTGGACCTCCTCTCAGAATTGGCCTTTCAGAGATGGTTTTGGGCAGTTAGTAATCGTAAATCAACACTATAAAGCCAATTTAGCTCTCGTAAGGGTCAGAAAAGAACGGAGCAACAGCTGTGCAACACTTTAAAACTTTTCGCAATCTGTATTCATATTAGCTCGCATTAAAACCCAATTTTAATAAAATAACGGAGCAACGCAGCCCAGTGCTGTAGGGATTGGTTGATGATAAAGATTAGGAATGAACCGCATTCCCTTGATAATTAAGTTCAATTGATCTAATAATAGGGGGTCGATATATTCAGTGATCTAAGCCTTAAAACGAAAGTTCATTTTAAAGTTTTCATTTCATTTCTAACTGAGGAGTTTGATCTAATTGTTTGGATGTTTGTATTTACATCCTTTGTACGATCGACTAATGTCTAGGTCTGCGGTTATCCTATACAATAATAGATTAAAGGCCTATATGCTTTGTGGATTTTGTAAATTTAGGACAAGTCACTGCCAGTCAAGATTATTTGTGACAAGATACTTTAATTAGATATGGAGAGAGGGATACTATATGGTTCAACAATATTCCATTTCTTAGTGCATAAGTATGACCGTTTTATGATACCGAATAAAAGAAATGTGAAATGATACTTGGATATTAGCATTGTAGAATTCTCCATGGCAGAATATATTGAATCAAATAAGAGTTGCCAAAAAAAAAGAAAGAAAAAGAAAACGCTGAGAAACTACCCTCAGATTTTAACAATGAAAATGGTCGTCTCTAATACTAACTAGATACATAGAATATATTTTTTCTAATATACGTGTATTCACATTCTGACGACCCAGTCCACCTGATGTAAACGGGTCCCTTTAGATTTGCATTTAAAACCGGCTTCTTTTGATTATATACTTCAGCTTCAGTGATGAGCCAACTGAAAGCCTCATCCCCATGAACAATTAAATATCGAAACACAGTTCTGTGGGATCCACTTCCCTTTACGTCTGAATCAAAAACTAATCAGCGCTATAGACGCTGGAAGATGGGAGTTCCAACATATGTGAGTGGCCAGAAATCAATGAGTCCGTTGGAAGCTCTACCCGATGGGTAATCCCATAAGCTCCATTCTGGCGGGACTCATTCTAACTTATAGCATCATTTCATATTGAGTAGCGGTAAATGTTCATCCACCGAAAATAAAGATATGAATATTAAACGTCACTGGGGTATCTATAGGCCGAAGCAATTTTTCAGTTTTATGCACGGTATGCTCACTTCTACGATAGAAAGATATAGTCGTGGGCATGACCATGTATCCCATAATATTACGAAATGCCAACGTAATGATATACGTCAACAATGCGTACATAACTGATATCAATAAACACACAGATTAATGTTTGGGCTTTTCGTTTGCAAAACAGTAGCATCCTGCTAACAAGAAAAGAAATACCACTTATAAACCTCGATCCAATCAAGATCTGATCAAAATTAGGAAAAGTCTGAGGACAAACTCACGTACATACAGTGTCCTAAAAATGAGTAAACACAGCCTGTTCATTCCTCCATGCCTATGGTATGCACAATGAACATATTTTTACGCAACATCGATTACTAACAAAACATTCCAGACAATGCTCAAATACGCCGTCTTAGTGGTGAGCGCTGTTCGTCCTCTGTGTATACAGTATCCCACGTCGCTCTTAGCAATTAAACCTCCCAGTCGATATCTCAGGGATGTGAGCAAATATAAAACGAAAAACTATGACGTCAACGGAAGTTTTCATATTTGCTCTGTAGTTTGCCCGATGAACAAAGGGCCCTGATCTCCGCCATCTCTTATTTCTGCCTTTTTAAGGCCCTTCTATGGGATCTGGTATTGACATCTGAAGTGTGGTCTGCTGCTATACGGCACTTTGCGAACCCGACAGTGGCATTTTCAGAATTGCATCAATCTTAAGTAACTGGATATATGGGGCCTTTTCGGTCGTTATAAGAGTAGATACACATGTTCGATCTCGATTATGCACTTGAGTGAATGTACACATACATAGGAATCATATTAGAACTATATATATATATGTTCCGTAAGTGACTTGAAGAAGTGGTGTATAGGAATTTCCATATACTTGAACTGGGTGATGATACCTTTACATTGACTATAAACGAGACCGAATGAAGTCTATGAAAAGTATGGTTATTCATGGAATCCACTCATTGAAACAAAACGTAGTTTCAAATATCGAATTTGTATTCACTCGGATATGATTACTATAGGTATACCTTATCAAGAGATATTTGGCCAAGTGAATATCAACCAACAAAACACAGTACAGGAAATATTGTTGAAGTATGCATTATATTATTTGAGTGAAGTGGATGCTGAAAGAATGCTTTGTTTAATAATATTATACTCACAATGGGCCACTAATTTCCAGCAAAGTAGATGGCCTTTTTAATGTATTTAACGGAAAACTACATGCATTCCAGACCAAGTATATGAAATCACTGGGGGATTTATGCATTTTACGTTACAATCATTGCTTGCCTATATTGGCATTGTAAAACTGCGTTCCTAACTAATATTAACAAATTCAAGTTTAACACAAAATATTGATACTTTCATGCGAGGGTTTCATATTTTCAATGCGCTCCACCTGATTTTATATATAGGATTTTTATTCTGAACAGACAATACATACAATCAGAAAAGAATATACCGTCTGCAAGCCAAGTGGCATGCAGGTCTTCCGGGCAAATCTCGTTTGTTGAACATAGGTGATGTTTAACCAATATTGGTAAAATAGTGTTCAATGGTCAGTCATGTTGTTTGAGACTGTTTATGGTCCGTTTTGTAGTTATAGTGTCAATCGTTTTGTGATAACGGACTTTAATATAGTTTAATGTCATGTGGTTGTCTAGTCCAGTGATTAAAATTTTCCTGCAACAACTTCAGGGAGTAAAACACAATGATATTACAAGGTTTGGTTTCTCCTGTACAGTGGTCTCCTGTACTGGAGGCCTAAAACATCAAGAACATTAAAACAATAAAACATTTGAGTTCTCTCACCGTCAGTACTTGTAGTGGTGGAGCACCGCTACTATAACATGTATTCACAGAACAAAACAATAAAACAGTGTAGGTTTCTATCCCCCCTCCCCTGGTGTATCGTTATATCGATCATGCTGCAAGAAAGGATTTACACTCCTAAATAAATTATAATTCCCCGCCCCCTAGATTACTGTCAACAAGTCATACAATGAATGTTGATCAGTTGGTGATATCATCTGATATGTCTCCTCAACTTGTCTGAGGTTTCTTAAGGTGGGGATCGAAGTCAAGAGGGTATCTATTTTTTAGGTAGCCTCTGAACTCTTTCCTGTTTGGTAATAATTGGACTTCACTAGGAAGAGAGTTCCATAAGTTGGGCAGAGAATAGAGGTACGATCTCCGAAAGATTTCATTTTTCGGAGTGGGTACTTTCAGTTTCCTACCTTTCTTTAGGCTCCTGAGTCCTATGGCCCTATTATCAGTATTTTTGTCATCTAGTGATCTTATGAAGGCCCTTTCCAAACCGTGTCATAGTATTTTGGTATTTTCCCCTAATGCAATGATAAGTTTTTCAATAGAATATGATCCCTATATATTTTAAGGCAATCCTATAAACTATTGGGGTTCAGCCCCAGAACGGATTGGACAGGAGAGGGATCTGAGTTTTTTGTTCAGTTTTATTGGGGTCCGACGTTTCGGGCACATTTGCCCTTTTTCAAGGATTTTAAGGCAATGTTTACTCCAAACGCTTGGGAAACCCAGGTTCATTAGTTATTAGAGGACAATCTATGATAATCTTTGTAGTTTGATCACGACCCCAAAACCATAAACTATTATTTGTGACCCATTTTAAGCAAAGAATGAACACTATTTTCGAACAGTTTCTGTGACTTTGAGATGAAGAATAAACAAAAGCTTATTTCAAAGTTTTGACTGGGAACGCACGAGTAGTTTGGGCTTTTTATTATGATATTACTTTCTCGAACATTAAGGAATGAACAATCTATATCCCTTTGGCTCATAAAGCGATTTTTGCTTCTCTGTCATCACAGGTTGCGTCGTATGCGGCAGTACAACATATGGCTAAAATGCCAAAGGCCATCCACTCCATTTATGGGAGAGGCGGGGCCTCCTCAGCAGTTGGTTGGGCTTCCAAAGGATACGCGAACGACCCCATTTAACGGGGACGCTGACGCGATGTAAATCCTATTTCGCCCATTCTTCCAAGCTTTCTCCTCAGGTCTTCTAAGTGATGGTGATGATCTTTTGAAGCATAGAGCGAAAACAGCGAGCTAAGTAAGACCCTTCTTAGGCTTATCAACTATCCCCTTAAAATTACTCGATAATTATTTTTTCTATATAATCATAAAAAAGCTCATTTCAAAATATTCAAATGATGAATTAAAGAAAAATAAAGATACCCAATTAGATATGATTGAGTGCTTGGTGCTGCGTGAGTAGACATGTGATCTGCAATGAATTGCGTGTGTTTTACCTAGTTTAGTGACTTGCATGGTCTTTATAAGTTCCATATTGTTTGTTCCTGCCTTTGCGCCTATAAACTGCCGTGCATATCCATATTTAGCAAAAGGTCAAACGTCATTTTAACCAATTAACGTATTGTCAGTCAGAGTGGATTTCATTATAGCCCAATAGTCTAAAAGTGCAAATTCATATTTATCACGATATTATTATTTTTTTTAATGAAACAGCATGCCACAATAATCATACTCTGGCAATAAAAACTGCCCTCATCCTCCCAGCTTAGACGAGCCCTCCCCTTGCTATTGTGATACCCATGTTATGTTATGCCAAGCTGTATGAAGGCAACACTGATTCTTTGGGTCCACACTATTTATACATAAAACCAAATTTCTGATACAATTATAGTTGTCTCCTAATTTCTAGCTTCATGAGTTGATGCATGTTAGAATACATCTTACTCTGAATAACACACATTTCATCAATCATAAGCGTCTCCATACTTGCTTCCACCTCTATATTCATCTCCTTTCTTTCCTTCCTAACCAAGGACAGAAAGTTATGATTTCGTTTGACAGAGCAACTATCACTAACGACAATAACATGCAGAATAGTAACTGATATATCTTCTCAACAGTTATTTCCTACATTTTTACTGAGCAAAATTTCAAAAGCAATATATAAACATATGGCAAAGCTTCTATACACGGACCGAGACGATGCATATAAATCTAACACTGAGGACGTTGTCTTTTGTGGTAGGAAAATAAGAAGGCAGTTCAAATCCGCTACAAGGCCGCCGCTGGGCATGTATAGAGTACGTGTTCCCGGCTCGTTTTGCAAGGGCCCGTGCACAGACGGAGGAAACTACCCTCTGCAGGTAGTTCTCACGACGAGGAAGCCCTACAGTGTTCCGTGACGTCATCACATGTCATGGTGACGTCACTTCGACCGTATGAATTTCAACCTTTTATGTATGTACCTCAGATTGTACATTTTCGAAACTAGTAATAGCACGCTTAAATATTCAGTGACTCTTATATGACGCAATTTTTACTTATTCGCCTTTTGAAGACATGTATAACATGAATGAATATATCTATTTATTATAATATATAAATGTGTATATATGTATATGAAGTTTTTGTTTTATAATAACTCTTTGAACTCTTTTCTCATACATACATATTCCATCTCGATCGATGTATATACACTTCACTCTGCATGCATGTTGCTGTTTCTAATTTGTTTGCATCTCCGATAATACGACAGTATATAAGCCTAACTTGCGTGTATCTCTAGTTCCACTATTCAAATTGGCTGAACACTTTCTTAGCCATATCTGTCCTTGGAAAGTTAACACTTTGCACGACCATACACAATATAGAATAATTTTAAATCCATGAATAACACACATTTTATCAATATGTTACGCATGATGTTTGAATCT
Organism: Sthenelais limicola; assembly: GCA_942159475.1. Classification (NCBI taxonomy): domain Eukaryota; kingdom Metazoa; phylum Annelida; class Polychaeta; order Phyllodocida; family Sigalionidae; genus Sthenelais; species Sthenelais limicola. Next base: position 103,427,421 of record OW804096.1, on the reverse strand, counting down.
TTAAAAGAGGATCTATAATGAGGTAGTTAACATTGATGGAGCAGTTCCAATCAATTAACAATTGCTCTTCATCCTTAAATTGGAATGTCCTCGAATGCTGAAAGAGATAGAATGTAGGCCTATATATATATATATATATATATATTATATGCCGTATGCCCTCCAAGGCCTTCATATACACTGCACTGAGCGGCAACATCTGTTACTGTTCCACGCAGCGCTACGATTTCACAAGGCATTAACACCCATGTGACGTATTGGACCAATTGGGTTTGGGGCGAATCAATGCGTCTAACAAAGTGGGCCTGAATGTGAGAGGAAACACGGTCAATGCTATTGATCTTCAAAAGATAGAGCTATATTGGCGGCGGCTGCTGATTTGGAAACTGCCAGTGAGAACCAGTATAACTCACAAATCTTCAGACTTGATATCACAGGTTAGATCTAGCTAGATCTGTGAAGAATGGTATTGCAATTGCGTCCCTGGGCCATTGTTTTCAGTCAGTTGTGTCGTGAAGATGCCATAGGTCTTTTGGAGGTGATTTGTATTGTAGAGCTTCAAATGGTTAAATTTCTTAGAGATGTATGCCGATAAATAAGTCAACCAAGCTCAAGTACCTAGGTTCCAAGACAATGATTACAAAAGTCAGATGGGATGTTCCGGTTCGGAGGAACCCCGTCAAAGACCAGAGGAATGATCATCGGTACTGAGGGCAGGGACTTTTACCACTCTCACCTTGTCGGATATATGATATATAGATATCATCTTGGTATGTGTGTGTAATTCATGGCAGTGAACACCACGGGCACCCTTGCCTTCTAATATGCTTATAAAATGAGGGCCAAAAATGCTCACGTCCATTTCTACTTCTTGGACGTAGTGCATGGGACAATATACTCACAGTTTGAATCCACTTTTGTGCAGTAGAATCGAGTTGCAGGAGTAGCTTGGAGTGCAAATGTCCCATTCTGTTATAGGGTTACAAAAGTGTTATATAGAAGGAGCGAATGTACTCATGAAAGAGCTTCATGGTGCCAGCCGCCCGTTTCTAGATGAAATATCAAAACCCTTCGGGAGAACGAGCCTATGCAAACACTGTTGAGAGGGGACAAATTATGTACCCATGCTTAATGCATTGGATAACACTGCGAATAGGGGGCATTGCATGATATGAGATAAGAGTAGTGTACACTGTTTCAGACCCCTCACTAAGTGCATCTCTTGCGTGAGGCTCAGACTTTAAATCTATTAGTTTCTTGTGTGCCAGTAATTTGACAACTGCACAGTCAGAGCTAGTCAGTCTGTCGCACAAATATGTCAGGGCCTATCCCAACAACATGCCCATTGCTCGCCCATACAATACAAGTCATTTGTATATATAATAGAACATGGCACACTTCAATATGATTTCTTCTGAACCGAATCGTATTTAATTATCCCGACATACCCATGTATCAGGAATTAATTTTACGTGTATGATTTCATAACGAGCACTTGTCCTTCACTGTCCAAACATATAAATACCCCCGATCGGCAACCTCTTGTTGGCTTCAATGTGTGTCAATAATCAACACTCATTATTGTATAAATATTATATAATGTATGATTTAAAATAACGTAAGTGTACAGTGTATGAAGCGCACGTTTGAAAATGCAAAATGATTATTTCATAGGTATGAAAATCAAGAGAATTAGTGTCTATTTTATCTAAAGCCCATTGCGTTGGTCTCCTTGATTAGTATGGGCTATAGTATAATATGGTTGTGTGCATCATTACAAAAATTCAATTGTTTGTATTTTACAGGGAGCAATCGTATCCAGTCAACTATGCTCGAGGTGGAACGGCTGGTACCAAAAGAACGGGAACGTCAAAAACGTCCTCCTCTAGTGGACGAACACCTAGGAGCCTACCAGTAGCAGGACAGGCCCATGGTCCTGTGAAGGCTCCCGGGAAACAGAACGGATGGCAACATAACGATGTAGGTACTTCTGATTCTCCCTACATCGGAGGGAAGAGGCAACTTCTGGTGCCAGTGTAGGACTTAAGATTGCTGCCGACTGAGGGGATTAGCATCAAGACCCAGAATGGTCATAAAGTAGTGCACGAAGAAACTGCCAAACATCACAGTATAACTATCCATCCTTTCTCAAAAGGAACTTACATCTCATTAGACTCTTCACAATTCAATCATGATCAACACAAACATAGTCTATGATTGAAGTTTAATTTTTGATTCACAGACGAAGACAGAAGGATGCTTTGGAATATTAGAGTGTGCATATTCCATCCTCGAAACTAACGATCTTCTTCATGATTTTTGTACTCATTTGTATTGCATACTAAATCATTCAAATGATATGTTCTACGTATACGTTTCTATGACATACAAGTCGGACGTATTACCGGTACTATTGTAATAATTGCTTCATGTTGAAAAGTCCAGATGAAATATATTGTACACGAGATTTGTTTTATTATACTTTTGTCTATGCTGTGTATTTATGTCATCGTTTTCTACGATCATGCCTGCGTAATATAATCTATAGATTCATCATTTCTATCGAATATATCCTTGTTTGCCAGTTGTTTTGTTATTTTGTCACAAGCTTCACTGTGAAACTGTGATATTATTGTTTAATCATATCTATTTTTTTGGTCAATATGCGAATTGAATAACCTAAATTTTAATCTTTCTGTTATTCATTGTTGACTTGATGTAAGCCTTTCTATTTACATGTACAATTAAGTGATATATTGTGTGTTCGTTATTGTTTTCCTCGTCATTATATATTTCATCTTACGCATATCCCATCGCATACTAGACAACGCTATAAAATAATGGCGGGGCGGGGGGGGGGGGGGGGGCAGATTCAGACCCAACAGTTTTAAACGTTAAGATAATGGCGATTCACACCATCGATACCTATCAACGGAAACATAGTAGGGCCCTATATTGAGTCGGAGAGCCGAGAGCCTGACTAGACCATAACCTTTTAATTTCTTATGAGACTGGGAAGTTTCTTTTTCATATCACAGTATTTGAGAGATTAGAGGCTGGAAATACAAGGCCAATTCCTTTACTTTTTTATAACATATTGTTACTTCATGTTACGTAATGATGACGTAACAGTCAACCTATTATTTTCACATTTGGGTTGCTTTAAATGAGACTGTGGGAATTACTTCATCCAAGTCAGTCGATTTGTTTTAAACAGATTCTATTTCGAAGTAATTTCAATTGCTTGATAGTTTCATACTAGCCTAGTCGTGACATTTCCAATCGTTTCATATCAGACTTTTAATGGATACAAGCTACATGTTCCTAGCGTGATAATTAGATTTAAATCTAAATATAAATTCACTTCTAGTGATATTCAGTGAGGGGTCCCTTTAAGTATTACCTGGAACGTCTTAATGTTATTTAAATCTAAACGCAAACAATGTGATCATAACTTTTAAATGTCGAAAACGTTAAGTACACGTGTGGTGCAATGTCTGAAACCGGAAGGTCTTTCATACTAAAGATTAATGTTGAAGCAATTATTTCTCACGACATTACATAATAAGAAATTATTGTAATCGTGTAACGATGCTTTGACATCCTCATACACAACTTTTATGACAAACACAAGATCCCATTGTCCCGATCTTCCATCTCTTTAAGATAATTAAAAAAACAAAATTAATCGAATGTCATAAAGTAAGGCAACGTGTATTATCATATCATGAATAATTTGCGCGAGTCTGTGATCGTATTAAAAGTGTTTAGATTACCCCACCCATTTGTACAATGAGTTTTCCAAATATCATTCGCATATCTTATTAAGACACCTTGGGCTTTATCGAAATGTATATTTTTAATGCTCGACAGAACTTAAATAACTTTCGAATGTCAATTCCATTATATCTAATAGTTTTGTGTATACCGGTATTTTAGGGACAAAAATGTCTCGGTTACATGGTTTCTTCCTATTCGAGTCGTTAGAAAGACGAATGACAACATTTCGAATGCCGAAAAGTCATTAGTGATCTTCATTCTCATCCTTTAAAATTAAGTCCGAAGCTGGAAAATGTAATTTGATTGTCCGGTTGTGTTGTGCTTATCAAACGGTTCATTTTCCGGCTGATGTCTACATGTATGCGCACACCCTTATCTAATGACAGAATAAAATTTCGCATATGTTATTTATTCATTGTCATGTATTATGAAAACTAACTCAGCCGAGTGTCGAAACTACTAGAAACCAAAACAATGTCCAATTTCTAAGGGCAGTCCGACCCTGAGGAAACATAATAATAATGCGTTTTTAGTGGATGTCGGTACAGGTGTATGCGAGCAGTGAGGTGAATAGCTTTGCCCTCAGTACACGGGACTAAAAGGTCAGAAGCTAGTTCGAATAAGCACACCGGTTCATAAAGTGAAAGAGTGGGCCACACTACAAGTTTCTCAAATATGGAGCCACCATTCTCACATCTGACTTCAAACAGCACTTTTGATATCTCAAATAACTTTCAGCTATGCTGAGATTCAAATCAATATGTATCAGGGAAAGGCAAATCCTCTCATGCAGACCCTTGATTGATGTCTACGACCAGCTGTCGGATCTAACCAGGGGTGTTCCACACAGCTGAGGTCCCCAGAAGCCATTTCCCATGCAACACCATCGGCGTGAACCTCCTGAACCGAGTTCATACATATACTACGAAGTTAGCTATTCTGGAACAAGGTTTTCTGATTAGAACAAAGTATTTATGGCTATAGCTTATCAAACATCTAAAAGACAAATAGCTTGTGGATTTCTATATAGACAGCCTAGTTGTTGCTAGGAATAACTCATATTACCAATATCCACAGCACAGTGGTTATTTTACCTGTCACACTATATAAATAGAAATAGTTTTTATGATATGTGCATAAGTGATAAGTATAGCCTCACTGGAAAATCTATATTTAAAACTTCTAAGATGTACAATTAGTCTTTTACATAGTTAATGTTTCCCTATTTTCAATTTCATTGGAGCCCCAACAACTCCGTTTTCTTAAACGTTCTTAACAATTATAGTATGGCCTTCAGATCCAGTTTCAAAATTACTAAAAATTGTCATCTATGCAAGCAATATAGGGATGAAACTGGTACACGATGTCCAGCTCTAAACAAGGGCCATGTATCTGGGTCTCTTACTAAAGAAAAGAACAATGTTTCCCCTATTTTACATCAACACAGCGACATCCGAAGAATGAACTAAAGGTAATGTTGTTGGAAAAAAAGGACATAGTTTTCGACCTCTCAATTGATGTCTGGCAATTCATGCCATTGTTCCCTGTAATTGGAGGATGATGTATAGGCCTATCCGTTTCTTGAATTCACTGCATTATCATGGGAATGAAGACCAACTAAAAATAAGGATGATCCGACTACATGAATCATCATCCTCGACTAGGGAGCAATAAGTCAAAAGAGATCCCAACCGTAATTTATAAAAGGATACCACGTCGAGGATATGTCAATACATTTCGTCTGGTAATGGCATGTCAAAAGGAATTGGGGGCGCATCACTACGTCAGGACCATAGTCAGGGGCGGTACCAGAAGAAGGGTCTAGGGGGGGCACACTTGAGGTCAAAATCTTCCAAAATGTACCTGTTTGGAATGCCATCGCAGTACATAACAGTTACTTTACCTAATGTCAATGAAATAAAGTCCCACTACTTTAAGTTGTCTAAGAAAACGGCAACCCTCTAATATATTTTTTGAGAAGCTAAAATTCACACATTTAAGAAATATACAGTGCTCCTTTATACCAAACATGGACAAATATGTTCCCCTTATAACATCATACCGTTAACACCATCAACACTGTTGGGTAAAATCCAAAATAAATGCCATTTTTCTTCGCTTCTGTTCTAAGATTATGTATTTTGGGTCATATGAATGAAAAAGAAAACAATAGGTCACTGCTTAAAATAGGCTTAAAATATACCTCAAACCAAGTATATACCATTAGCTATTTTTATGGGAAAATCTTCATCCTTTAGGAGAGAGTGGTTATATGGGACTTCCAGATTAGAATTTCAGTTAATGTTATTAATTGTGACAGTATGACACATAACATGAATTTCATAAATCTATGTCCAACAAAATCATAATGAAATATTTCCGATGTAAGTTTCCCTGAATTCATACAATTTGTAGTCCAAAATCTATACAAGAAGACCAAAATATATCTTGAGACTATCTTTAACAGAGTCCCTTTGAGGATGTCTCTATTAAGACCCTCTTGAGATGTAATTTTAAGACATATATAGGTTTATTTTGTCCAAATTTTAGATTTTACAAGACCCTGTCATCATTAAATTCTCTTGGGAAACGGAATTAACTGGAAAATCTTGAATTGTACAAATTGTGAACAAATATTGTTTGAATGCCAATTTTGAAACCATCTCAAATTTGAGCCCCCTGTCCAAACCTCCTGAGGGTTTAAACAGGGGCTCAAATTGCTTTTTAAATACAGGCCCTACTGGAAAAAGGTGCTCACACCCATAAACATGTTTTACATCAAACACAATTATGTGAAGCAAGTAAAATATGCAAGTTAAATGTTAAAAGAATTATTAAGTTTGAAAAAATATCTTAGATAGTTTTCAGTTTAATTATTGTTTATTGATCTTTCTCAGAGACCCTCAATCTAATGAACGATTTTCCACATTAAATGGGGTTTTTGGGAGTGTTGTAGAGTCAGGACTTTGAAGGAAAGTGCAAATTTTGGCAGTGCATCTGGCCCCTACTGCAGGGGCCCTTATCAGGACTTTAGTGGCCCCCTGCCCCTCTGAGGTAGGGGGGGCACAGGGGACTTTTAAGGGGTCTAGGGGGGGCCGGTGCCCCCCAGGCCCCCCCCCTGGTACCGCCACTGATAGTCATTGCCCTCCTTATATGTATGGCCCGTACTAAGGTCTTATATCGTCGCATACATACACGTTTGACACACCAGGACTCTTTAGAACTAAATCTTCCACGAAGCAGGTAAATCAAATGAGGGAAAACCGATTGTGTCGTGCCGACCAACGCAGTTTATTCTGACCAATTAAGGTAGTTTATTCTGTCTTGGCGGGTGCTGCTAGACGGACATAGGATAATCTCCTCCTTGAAGAACATCAAACAAGAATCAGTTAATTAGAAACAATTAATCAGAATCAGAACACTTTATAATGAATAGTACATTTTTTTCTGGTTTGGGCGTTTCCAAAGTGAATGACGACTCATGTCAGTATAATTTTATAAATGTCTATTTCCAAGGGAAACCTAGACTAGCCCTCGTCTGCTAAGACTGCAGTTGTTTATAGAGCCCTAGTGCAAGTCTAGGCACGGGGAGTGCCTCAGTCTAGGGGGTAGTGACTCAATTTAATTGTGATTTTGATTAAACTTTTGTTTATAAAAAAACAAAAAATATCAAAGACTAAGCAAGTCTAAGGGAAACCCAGACAGATTTATGATAAAGGATGGTCTAGAGAGTATGTGGCACCAGAGTAGGTCTATCGTCACAATTTGATGGGAATGAGGGGAAGTCTTAGGCTATTTACTTTCAAAATATAGATTGTTTTTGTACATTGACATTGCCCACCTTCCTCCAACCTCCAAAATCGTTTAATTTTAGTGTTAAGTCAATGTGCAAAACGATTGCCGATGTTTTGCACATCATACGGTGGTGCCACGGGTGAGAGAGTGAGAAACTTAGCCGAAGCTTACCGAGTATGGCCGAGTGTGCAATAGTGACGGCCAGAATGTCAGCATCAAAAAGTAACATAGAAACATAGGCCTAAGCGTGTGGTGCTGGTACTCCGTAATTATACTAGTAAGAGCTGGAAATCTTTGTTGAAATCTCTCTTATAATGTCTAATCTGGACACTGGGACAGGTGAGAAGTGTGGCCACATAGGAAATAGGGGGTTATTTGGAAATTATAGCGGGATCTGCCTGTATAGTTTTGGGCCTATGGCGGTTGTGTCGAATTTACTAGCTACAGTGTTTATACATGCATAATTTTATTATGCCACTGTCGACCTCTCATCCAGAAAAGTGTAGACTGCTAGAAAGATGTTGATTTTAGACCTATTTCAGCAGATCTGAACGCCTAATATTGTTTTTATATGTACAAATGAAGCATCGTCGCGAAAACGGCCCTTGCAAACCAGCGGGGAATCCCGATTACTAAACTATTTCTAGCTGCTTACGGCATGGCTTCGACCATTCTCGTGGCCGTGCAGACGTTTTGCTTTGAGTTTGTCTGCTTAGGTCGTATGGGTTCAACCAACCCAACGACCAGCAGACACTAAGATTTTAGCAGAAAAATCTATATTTCGTTACCTTTTTAATGGAATAAATGATAATCCCGGATTTTCTACCTGCAAAAGGCTATGTCAGCTTTGTTTTTCTGATCTGAGGGCTTCCCCGACATGCCGCTTCGCGGGATCTGATTGGCTTAGAGTCGTAGTGTCTCTTTCTGTGGCTGTGGCTTCTTTTTGTTTTGATATGGCGGCCATTGCTGTGAGCTCTCGATTCGAATCTGCGGTAAGCGATAACTTTTTAATTATTCAGTAAGTAACACATGTTCCCATTTGAACTTGGCTACCCTTGACTGACTCTAGCTTCTGGGATCGGTTAGAAAGTTCCATAAAAAAATAAAGCACTGAAACAGGCCTTCAGAAGACAGTCTCGGTATATATACGTTTATCCTCTCGGGGGGTCAACCGGTCACGTGACTTTATAATCATAGCAAGCTATTCGTACCGAATAGCGGTCGGTTGTGCTCGTGAAGTCACAGTTATTATCTGATACTGTCATTTAAATCATTTTCTTTTTATTTCATTATTGAAAATATGGAATAATGAACATGAGTAACTTTCTGGCAATTACCACTCATCAATTCAGAGCTGCCAAGTTGAATGAGGTTGCAAATGGATAGAAATATCTTACCCTTTTTCTCTTACTCTCTCTCTCCCGCTCCTTCTCTCTCTCCCACCCTATTTAGTGAAAGAAATGGTTCTAGCTAGTGGGGTTTAATCGCCGTTTGTTAGGATAGACCACACAGTGGTAGGCATACAGACCAAGCCTCCTTGGCTTCGCCTCAGTCTTGTTCCATGGGCCCAAAGACTGGCCTCAGCAACACAGCCTCATGATCTTATCGCCCAACAAGCGACAGGACTGTTTACACAAGCATGCATGTGGGGTCTGACTAAAAGGCGCACAGCACCGAAAACCCGCACAGCACCTGCACAGCATTATTGCTACTTGCGCGACTAATATTAGACACACCTCTTCACAAGTTTTTTACACGAAATGTTCAATCTATAAACAAGATTAATAATCTAAGCGGACTAGTCTTTCATTCAACAAAGTCAATATATTATTTTCCAATATCATCTATTTGGACCGGATTGAACACAAGACAAGTAATCTATAGCAATGGTGCTGTGCGGGTGCTGTGTGGGTGCTGTGCGGGTGCTGTGTGGGTTTTTGGTGCTGTGCGTCTTTTAGTCATACCTTAGAGAATGATGTATATTAGCTGTAAGGTCATACCGATTCATGTGTTAGGTAACTGTCACCTCACTACCCAGCTCAGAGATCATAAACACACAGGTGGTGAGTGAACACACAGGTGGTGAGTGGCCTATGGAGTCAGGCCTATGTGCTTTGGTCAAATAATAAGTGATTTAATATTCAGGAACATTCACCACTTATCACTTCGCGGGGAAAAGATTTCATTTTGACAAATCATGCCCATTTCACATGATTTGGCTGATATTTCACGCAAATTTGTCTGATAAGGGATGGTGCCAGAAAAGATCCAAATCAATGATTGACATACGGGCAATTCGTTAAAGACAGATCAAATCTGTCTTAAAAACACAATACTCTTTCTATGTCCGATTACAATTAACACCTGGAAATACCTTCATTGAAACAGCTGAACCATACCCCCAAACCAGCCTTTCATAACTCTGAACTCTAAACTTCTAAAGAGCCATTTACGATCTGGTCATATGGGCCAATCAAGTCTGCGACCAGTATTCTCCTAAGTATCCTAAGTAAGTATAACTCACGAGGAACTTCAAAAGTTCCACCAAACTAAGTACATGGGCATATTTACGGGATGACTTTTCCTTCACCCACTCTTGTTATGTGACATAAGACTATACTAGCAAATACCTGTGCTATGCACGGTATTTGCTAGTGGGACAGTAGGGCCCACATCCTCATCTCTCCTTGTTCCCTCTCCCACCATCTTTCTCTTTCAAGTTGTCGCTATAACCTAGTATCCGTATTAAAATCATACCAAAAATGCAACCCTGTTTAGATTCTTTTTCTGTGTGATCGGGTAAATCTCTGATTTTACCTGCTCTGATTTCACCCGCCAACTTAGCGGGCAAAGAAAAAAAAATTAATTTCACACACTGTGCTGAAGACTGAGGCAAAGAAAGAAAGGGTTAGAGAGAGAGAGAGAGAGAGACAGAGAGACAGAGACACAGCTGGGAATTTGTTCTCTCAACCCCCCCAACCCCGCACCCCACCCCCGTCGATCTCTCACCAGTCGATCAATCTAATCCCTGCCGATCTCTGGCCCTCCACCGATCTCAGCCCTGCTTATCTCACCCCCCGCCGATCTCTCACCCGCCAATCTCATCCCCTGCCGATCTCATCCCCCGCCGATCTCTTGCCTGCTGATCTCATCCCCTGCCGATTTCATCCCCCACCAATCTCACCCCCCGCCGATCTCTCACCCGCATATCTCTCCCGCCGATCTCTCACCCGCCAATCTCTCCCCTGCCGATCTTTCACCAGCCGATCTCTCACCAGCCGATCTCTCACCCGCCGATCTCTCACCTGAAAACTGGTTAGCCTGGTTCTAGGTTTGAGTGTGGGTTCGCTCTCCAAGTCACAACGTCACAATAAAAAACGTCACACGCTGGTGTAGGGAGCATCACATGCTGGTAATGGGGAACTGATAGGTTTGTTTTCAGGCAGCGCTGGGGGCCCTGGACGGAGTCGGTTGTTTCCCCCATGTTTCCCCAAGAAAATGTTGAAAATAAATAGATACACTGAATGCTAGGGGGAGGAAGAAAGGAGCTAGAACTCATGAAAAAACCCCATCGTTAAAAGTGTTTTAAAACATCATTTCTTCTCGTCACTATTGCTCTTCACAATGTTTATAATCAGACAATGTTGCATTATGACCTCAATATAACCAACATGCAAATCGCCTCGTTCTGGTGTAGGGGCACTGATTTTTTTAGGCACCGATGGGGACCCTGGATGGGGGTGTTCAATTTCAACCCATTTCAAACTAACCGTCTGGACATACGGCAGACCAGTAGTCGGGTGACCAGGTGGAAACACAGGTGGGCCCGAAGTAATGGCAGCGGCGGTGACAGGCGCAGTCACTGCAGGGGTGACAACAACATTAGCAGCGGTGACAGTAGGGGCAGTCGTAGTATTGACAGCAGGCGCCGGCGTAGCTTGGACAGTGGAAACATTAGAAATGCTCTGGGCAGGTTGTAACACAGGTTGAGACCCAGCGCCAAGCAACAAGTCAAACCACGACACCAGGTCAGCAATATACCGGTTCTGAGTAGCATTGCCATTGGCCTCCAGTAACTTGTCCACAGAATCATCCACATATTCCTCCTCGTCTTCGGAAGCCGGTAAGTCATCTTCAGACATTCTAGTGAGCTTAGAAAAATCCAAAAACCAAACATAGTCCTCCTCAGGTCCACCTTTATCCACAGATACTTGTTTAGCCGCTATAACGAACTGACAGCGGTTACCCCAAGGACCAGCATGTTTCAGTTTGCAACCTGAATTTTCCATAGAACTATTGGATGTAATGTTTATCTTAAACAGGTCAGGGTAAAAGCAACCCCAAAATGTGAATATTGTGAAAATATTGATACGATAGATCACTTTTTGTGAGCTGTTATAAACCTAGCATGATTTGGAAAGGATTGAGAAGATGGATTAGATCTAGTAAATTACTACAAGGTATATATATCAAAGAAAACGATTTTAATAAAATGAATATTCTATTAGGATACAGTGGTAAAAGTAGAAGGGACAAGTTGTTCAATTGGATTTTGCTAGCGGCCATAGCCTATATCTACAGACAAAGAATTTTTCAAAAGAATGAAATAGTCTTCAGAGCTTTTGTTAATGAACTAAAGATCAATGTAAGGATACAAGAGTACAATGAGATTGTTCATGGGAGAAGGAGAAACAAAAATAGTGTTTGGAATAATCTCGTCAGAGAAATAGAAGGGGTAGAAATTGTTTAGCAAAAGAACCTTTCTCTATTAATCTGTACACAGGAGTTCTTGTACCCCCAATATGTCCAGCAGCTAAGAAGAGAGTGAAAAGGGTTGTGGTGTCCGCCATTTTGCCAGAAGAAGTGATACGGGGCGGAAGTCAAAGCTTGTCTGCAGGTGTAGTAGAGTTCTGACAAACTGACATTTTATGGCCTCGGCCATGGCATTTACCACACAAATGATTCCTTGAGCAGTAGCAAAAGCATGAAGATGTGTTATACTTATATCAAATGTCATCAGGCCAGTCACTGGGAACACTAACCTTCGAGTCAGACCGTTTCTGTTGTTTGCCCGACTGACGAGAAGTAATGTTCTTGGATTTCGCTTCCGCTGCAGATGTAAAATGCGCAGCAATGGACAATGGCGACCTAGGCACAAACCCTAGGGCCGGGGTCTTCAAATAATGATCAATGACTTCCCGGTCATAGGCAGCAAAGGCAGAGACTTCATATGTTTTACCGATAGAAAATGTGCTAAGTAACTCTTCCAATCACCATTGGAAGAAGCAAGGTGGTCCAGGACTAACAACATGCCATAAAAGAATTCGCTGAGCGATAATTTAGAAGAGTCAGCAGATTTGATCGGTGATCCTTTAATAATACACAAATACTGATATTCAGGCCGTAAGGGTACCTTGCTGACTGGATACCGAGGGATCCAAGCTGAGTGAGAGCTGTGACATTGACAAAGCGATGAAGGCCATCACCGAAGCAGCCGGCGGTTCTGTGGGATCCGACCGAGGATGGTTGAGTAGAGAGCCGGCTGGAGCTTGCTGAAAGCCGGTGTTGCCGACATTAAGAGGCGTCGAAGAAGAAGAAGCAGGTGTTTTCCCCTTTTCTAGTGAAGACAAACGTGTAATGACTGTGGATAACAACGTCTTACTAGCAGCCTGAGCCATGACGATGGCATTTAAAGTGTCTTGCTGGGTATTTACCATTTTAACTGCGGACAGCGATTCATCGGTGGACATAGCAGCAGCAGCCTGTGTATCCTCGACGTCCAACTCGTCAGAGCCAAGAACATCAATATCAAGGTATAATTTCCATTGATCTTCAGAACTGTTGGCAGCTTTTGCTGCTTCAATTGCCTTGGTCCTAACCCAGCAGGATTTTTCTCCAGGGTGTGAGTGATCATGTTGGCAAGCTTTACAAAAAGGCATAATGAACAGAGAAAAAACCAAGAAAGAACTGTCCGACTGCAAGGCAGCTTTTTGAATGCGGCGGGCTTTTGCGTTAGCTCGTTGCTAGGCACTGGTCACTTCCAGTTGATCATGTTGTAGTCAGGTGAGTGTGTTTGCCACTTCGATATAACCATATACAACTGTATATCAGCCATATCTCAATGGAGAGACAGAGCGTGCCATTACGTCCATATTTACAACATTGATTCAATGTTTCATAAATATTATTCCCCATTAAATCTATTCAAATTTTGGTAAATATTGGTCACTAGGGCTAGGTTAGATCAAATCAAACGTTGGTCAAAGTAGCCAGCGTGAATGGAGGTGACCAAGGTATCAGCTATAGCTTCAGCTAGCTTTAATCCCTGTTGTCGCTGGTATAAGAGTAGTGTTAGTGGCCGGACGGCTTTCGCACATAGGGTCCCATGACTCATGAGACCTACCCCATTGTCAGCCGAGTACATTAACATGCTTATGGTTCAGTGTTTACTATGGAAGACCTTTTACCCATCAACCGATGTCAAATGTCTGAATCGGATGCCGAAATCCGATGCCCGAACTGAACCCCGAATTACACTATGCCATCTAATAACATAGCGAACAACTCTGACTGAAAAATCAGAAATATTTTCTTTTTTGCGGCCTCATTTCGGCCTCGGTTCGGTAATCACCGACCTTTATAATTTGCCGAATGATCCGATATCCGAACCTAGCCGAACTGATATTTAATAAATTCGGGAGAAATTCGGTAAAACTCTCTTTTATTCGGATTGGAATACTTTAAAAAGCTTTGTAATGCTGACATGTTCCCGGTTCGTTTGGTATACAATAAAGTTCATAGCCTTAATTAACCTGCCTGTACAGACGTTAATTAATAATTTAATATGTATATATGGTTAATTTAATATGGTTAATTTAATATATATTTTCATATTGTAAAATATTCACCTTATATAATACCTTACTAGCAACGATTGCCAAATGAGGTACAGATAATGATTCAATAATTATATGATTTTAGGACAGTCAAATAGATATGTTCAGGTATTTAATACATTTTAAATTTTGGAAAAGGCTCAAATAGTTTTCGAGTAATGAGCATAAGTATTTGGACATAATTTTAGACATTATTTAGGCAAATTAGTTAGAGAGAGAGAGAGAGAGAGAGGAAAACAGAGACTTGTTACATATATGTGTTATGTATACTGTATGTTATGTATACTGTATGTTATGTATACTATATACTGTATATTATATATTGATATGGTTTCGCCTGTCATCTATTTGCTGACTCATTAGATGAAGGGGGTCTTCCCCCTGGGGCTGGTCATCCCACAGGTGTTCAAGAGATGGAGATGTTGAATACGCCATGATACTTTCGTCTGTATTGGATTTGCCTCTAATAAAGATTATGTATTCGTTCGCCTATTCTCTTAGTTGCTTCTCGCCTGATATAGTTGAATCGCCAATTACTTGTGAGGGTGTTTCTTAGTGAATTAATCGACTAGAATCTCGGTAGAATCAAGATAACCACTGTCTAGTTTCGTAGCCAGGTTTATTCTGTCTCTCTTGTAACAATCTCAAGCTTTTATAGTAAAAATGCGGACCATAAACAGGCCAATCAAACATAGTACAATGCATCAAAGGTAATCGTCTTGGTACATTGGCCAGAAAATACACTCGTCTCAAGAGTACATTCGTCCAATAATGTTAGAAGAATAAAATGCGAACCGTCAGAGAGACGAATCGTCACCTGATATAACATGTCTGGAAAGTTAACAATTTTAAGCAAGCGAATCGTCAAAAGGACGAACTGTCTACAGATACCACTTTTTGACTCTATAACAATATATATTATATATACTGTATACTGTATATTATGTATACTATATGTTAGTTATATATGGTATGCGGTAACATAGAGGGTATAATTGGGGTCATATAGTCAAATAGAGGGTATAATGGGGTCACACAGTAAGATAGAGGGTATAATGGGGCATATTGGGTATAATTAGGGTAATACAGTAACATAGAAGGTATAATGGGGATCATACAGTAACAGAGGGTATAAAGGGGGTTATGCAGTAACAGAGGGTATAATGGGGGTCATACAGTAAGAAAGAGGGTATGATGGGTGTCATCTAGTAAAATAGACAGTATAATAGGGGTCATTAAGTACCCTAGAAGGTATAATGGTGTACATATAGTAACATAATGGGTACTATGGAGCTCATAGCCCGTTTGGGAGAATTACTCATATCATTTATGCATATCTTTACGTGTATCTTTATATATATATGGTATGTACACAGGTATGTATGTATGTATGTATATATATGTATGTTATATAAGCATAAAAGATTGCCGAATGCCGAATGCCGAGTTTTTCGAAATTCGGCCAAGTTTCGGCCGAATTCCAGCCAAATTGATTCAATTCGGATGACCAAAGTTCGGTTGATGGGTAAAAGGTCTTCCATAGTTTACCAAACTGGAGATTTTATACTATTACATACCGGGTATGCCCTGTACCCTATTATAATGTAGACCAAGTTTGACTGCTACTATGGTACTAAAGTTCCGTTTATGTAATCCCAGTATGTATCTTCATATATATACCCCGAATTTCATTCTTCTACAAAAATCTATTGTGGAGATATGAAAACAAATGATATTGGGGGCATGCCCGGTATATTGAGGGATACCCGGTATTGGAGGAAAAGAAGAGCTAGGACATACATTCAAACTGTTTTCATATGACCAAGCCTTTGTTTTTTCTTTTGGAAACCAAGACAACCACCACATAACATTATTAGGTAGCTTTTCCTGTGATTTCTTGGACTAGAACTGGTGTGTAAATACTGTGAAGATGCTTAGGAATCAACCATCTGGTTGATATGCAGCTGTCTAATCATTATTTATATGTTTAAAAAGTTGTTTTCAACAATTCTTAGTGAAGCTGTCCTAAGTTAAAGGAAGGATTAACACAGCCTTAGAGTTAACAAGAATCCAAAAGGGGATGCCCGGTACCAACACCTTTGAACGTGATTTCTAAGCACATTTTATACTTTGTTTCTCAATAGGGGTCATGTTAGGTTAGTTTTTATTGCTTAGAAATGCCATATGAATAATTTAACAAACATTTAGGGTGCACATGGTGGGGGCAGGGATTTTGAGTCAAATGTGTTTTGATTTGATACCGAGCATGCCATACACATTATTTTCTGTTCATAAATGAGAGCAAAATAACATTATTATTGTCGGTAGGGCCCGCCTATTATATGATCTTAGAATCGATCTGATGAGATTCTGGGAGTTTTTTTTCTCTATAGATTACTGCATATCCGTGTCGAGGGAACAGCGGCCTAAGATTTCCGTCCCGAGGGATCAACCCAACCCTGTCGCTTCCGGCGATTGCCATGTCGTCGATGCACGGCATTTGAAACCTTTTTTTAATGAATTCTGTTACCATATTTAAGATCAAAAGTAGCCCAGAAAATGCCAAATCAAACAAAAATGTCTACCTTCCCTCTGCTTCCTCCTTTATGCCCTGCTATCCAACACAATGAAGACTTTTAAGCTGACTCACTAGCTATGTTTACTGTTTCCCCCGCCATTGACTGGGTGTCCATCTGGCGGCAAACCGTGGTAAGGCGCAATGCTTATTCTCCGTAAGTTTGTGGTGACATCTAGCGTGTGTCTGTAGACCGAATTTAGAAGCCTAGTGTTGTACCGCTCTTGCTGCCGCTGCAGCGCGCTTTACGTGAGTCTAAAGATTTCAGTAGGATAGAGCTCTATGTCAATACATTTCAGTCACGTGACCAGTGTCCCATGTCTAAAGCGTTGCCTTGTCGCGGGAGGCTATGTTCGCCTTAGTGTCTGCAAATTCTGGGTCCCCAAATTGGGTTTACTTATTCACAGCAGCGCATTTATCAAAATTTCATTTTTTTCAATTTCTGGCGATTGAAATTATTTTTTTTTATTTTTTTTTTCTCTAATTATGAAGTTTAATGGTTTCTTGTCCTTTCCTGTTCCCAATTTTTTAATTTTGTCGATTAACAGTACACAAAAACTTTTTTCAAACAATGGGACTTTATTAAAACATTTAGCGTTGTAGAAGTAGCCTGAAGCTACCAATCTTTCTCTCGCAAAAAGTGCAACATTAAAAAATTAACAAATGTCATCCTGGTGACCTAGGGTGAATATAATTTTTTTTGTACCAACCACCGATGTACAATAATAGTAACAAGTTCTTCCAGGACATAATTTGTACCTAATAATCTTTCTCTCGCCAAAAGTGCAACATTAAAAAATTAACAAATGTCATCCTGGTGACCTAGGGTGAATATAATAATTTTTGTACCAATCACCGATGTACAATAATAGTAACAAGTTCTTTCAGGACATAACTTGTACTTAACAATAGCGTGGGCACACCACTAAACAAATAACAGACACGCCGAGTTACAACTGGAAGGAATAATAAATGTGTTTCCCTGAACACTATATATTTTTTTGATTATTCGTGTTAAAAAAAATACTTATTTTTCATTAATCAGTGTCTCTGCCGCTTGTCTTTTCCTGAATGTCTGTCTTTGGATTTATGCTAGTTCTGACACGATGGTAACTGGGAATCAGTTTTACTTAATTATAACCGTTACATTGCAATCTTTAAAGGTGTTCCCTCCAAACAGGTCGTCCATCACACGTCTGGCTTTTACCACACGTCTGTTTGAGTTAGTTGATTCTGGTTGACTTGTCTCCATAGACGTTCCTCTCATTGTGTCTGTATTTTCTTTCTTTGCCTTTGGTTCGCCAGATGTTGTGGCCTTGGTATTATGACTGCCCTTTGATATTTTCTTGGGGTAGGATTTACCACAGAACTTGCCTTTACTGGCACTCTCCTCCGACGTCTGTTCTTCTCTCAGCCTTTTGGTCAGCTGCCTTACTTCTGCCAAGTCTTCATAAAGAAGATTTTCCTCTTGTTCTATTTCTTCTGGTGTTGGTGGGGGAGGTGATGCCTGAGAATGCCTTTGTGTTAAAGGGATATCTTCCTCTTCATCTGGGGTAGCAGTCACCTGTTGCAATGAGAAGCACAATGTGATTAAATAAATGAATAATCTCTCATTTCTACAATAAACTTGCTGAATAGGCTGAAAACAGTACATTTAAATTTCAGTTGGTTATTTTTATTGTATATTTTTTTTTGCGCTCTCCCTAAACACATAGCATTGAACATACATGGTCGATTTTTGTTGTTGTTTAATATTTTTTTAAAAAAAATAAAACAAGGACATTAATTTACCTGGGATAGGAAAAGATTTAATTCTAGGTCTTCTATGCTCGCGTTGAGGTCGAACCCAGTCTCCTTCTCTATTTCTGCAGCAGGACGTTTCTCATTCAACAGGATGTCTGTTTGATGACCGTCTTTGTCAAAGCTTAGCCTCATTTCCATTGTAGTAAGGACCCCACCATGCATGACAGGATCATAGATTGTGGTCGAATTCTGATCTTTATAAGGTGAATTTGGACTGGAGTGTGGAACTTTATCCGCATTGGTTTCATCTTTTTTTTTTCTGCCACATATTCTTTGGGCGAGTTGGTGTCGACAGTCATTGTTTCTTGTTGTGATGTCACGGTGTGGCTCACTGCCTTTTTCTTTTTTAATGATAGGCGTGATTTTGATGGTACTGACGATTTCTTTGCGGGAGTGGAAACAACAGAAGAACCTTGCTGTGCCCCATCAGTCTGGTTGGTGTCAGAAGCATCGACTGTATAACCAGCATATGTCGACATAGTGTGGGACATATGTTTCCTTTTTTGCCCATTTGGGAAAGAATAATATTGGATCGACTGGGGACAAGAATGTCCTGTTGTAGCCATTATATCATTGTCCTCGAAGTTGGAATCCCTTAAGACTGTCACGACGGTGGCCCGGATGCAATGATTGGTATATCTCTTGGATAAACCTGCTGCTATGGAAATATCGGGCATAAAATTGCCCAATGTACTCTTACCAACGGGGGAATTGCAGTACCATATGGCGTCCTCTTCCTTAACTGATGTTTTTGGGCGCTGGTAAAATCTGTCTAATGTTGGATTTAATTTCGACAGATATTTTTTGAGTGTTTCCATAAGACAATTTTCGCCGCCTATGGCGTACAACCTTTGGTCATGATGCTTGCGCCTCCTACTAGCAGTAGGTTGGTGATTCTTCTCCATGGGCTTGTGATTCAATGTGGCGTATTCCACATTATGCTCGTCACGTTTAAAGACAAACCAAAGTTTCAAAAAATACCCTGAGTTGTAGCCCGGCAGGGGTATTGGGATCCAAGATATTTGAAGCATAAATCAATTTCATATCACTAGGTGGAATCGGTTTATGAGAATTGTCAATGTCATTCCCTGATGTTGACACTACCCTCACACGGGCAGTCAGCACTTTATTGGCACAAATAAAAGCATTATCGGATGTCAAATTAATGTTTCTGAGGAAGGGTGGATCGTTTAGATGTCGATTTAATGCTGAACGTATGGACATCAGAGATGAGATACTATATTCCTCCTGATTTTTCTGTTTACAAATCTCAGCATAAAAGTGCTGGAGCAAGGGAGCCAACAGGCAGTTGTTTGAACGATAATTTCTGGCCTCGAGCTTTCATTCAATCTGTAAATAGAAACTAAAAAATTTCTTATAAAAGTAGCCCCACCAGAAATATTTCATAATAAATAAATGGAACCAAGGAAACTTTTTTTAAGAGAATTCGTTTACAGTATAATGTATTTTCTATGATATTAACCCTGTTTATCATAATGTTAATTATTCTGAAACAGTTGCAAAATGTAACCCTTCCCTGGAATGACAGAAATTATTTGGCCGGTGGATGTTTATTTAATTTAAATAGATTTTTTTTTTTTGTCTATACCTTAATTGCTGTAGGGGTGTATTAATTCTTTTTTTTTTATTTAAAACCCCAAGCTGTGTTCGCCACAGTTTTTTCCGATGCACATTGCGACATCAGCGCCTCTAGCTCTTGGGTAGTCCTTGTCAGAAATTTTCTGGGTTCCTCTATCTTGCCCTGTGACTTGGATTTCTTCCTCTTTATCGCTGGCGTAGGAGCAGAAATTACTGTGTTTTCAACCTGAGACGTATTGGTTTCGTCGAATTCATCTGCTGAGGAGCAGTCCTGAAACACACAATAATTATATTTCTATACTTGTTTGTAAAAGTCACACGTCACGAAATATTTCTTTATTGAATCTATTGTGCGATACCCTTACTTTTGGTTAAATGATAAGATCAATTATTCTTAATGTCGGGATAAACAAATGCATGAAGCCAACAAATACCGACCTGAATTAAAGGTACTGGTTTAGTTGCTGATGTATTCCTTGGTCTCAATATAGACACCATGGGCTTTTTGGTTGGTGTCTTGAAAGGTCGCTGACAGTTGCTCTTGTTGAACTCACCAGATGCATTTGCCTGCTGTGCCTAAAAAACGAGTTAAAATTGCTTTAAATACGGAATTAAAATATCAGACATGGAA
Source organism: Sthenelais limicola (assembly GCA_942159475.1). Classification (NCBI taxonomy): domain Eukaryota; kingdom Metazoa; phylum Annelida; class Polychaeta; order Phyllodocida; family Sigalionidae; genus Sthenelais; species Sthenelais limicola. The sequence continues at coordinate 103,406,342 of OW804096.1, read as the reverse complement.
TAATAATATAACATTTCAACTGATGTCTGAAAAGTGCCTGAAAATTTTTTTAAATTGATGGTGAAAAACCGACAAAACGACCAGCTCGTGGTGAGCTGCTTTCTTGTTTTATTTCATGTGTCTCAATGTTTCGGTACAGTGTACCTTCATCAGGAGAATGAAATTGAAAAACATGGTGTGACCTTTATATAGTTGTTTTTGGGGTAGGATGCACCTACACCTGGCTCGGGGTAGGATGGTGCTGCTTTGGGTAGAGATGTGTGTGCGCATGGGTGTGTTTGGGTGTGTAATTTTTTAAATTGTCATTCACGAAAGCATAATGGGCCGAAACCCTTACGTAGCTCGTAAGTAGGTCAAGTAAAATGGCCGATAGAATGAATAATCCTAGCCCCTTCCGCATATGCTCTCATTTAAAATTGATCTGTTCGTCCTAAATAGTGATCATGTGAATAACAAAAAAATGAGATTGATTTAAAAGATGTTTTCGATGCTTACCGTGGATAATTCCGACATTTTCTCAGCGATATGAAAGAGGGAATCATCATTCTCATCTGTTGTCAAATCGGCTATGACCTAGTTCTACAAGAAATCCATTGGTCGATCAGAATTACAGTTTATTTTGCGAAGGGAATGACGGAACACCCAGGTACTGTCAGTGGAGTCTACTGGCCTGAGATCGTATAAAACTTGTTTGCCCGCTTCCATCACCTGGCTAGTTCTTCCCACTATCCATTGTCCGCCGAGAAAAGCTTTGACACGTTCGCCCTGAATGAAACTTGTGTCGTCCGCCATGCACTTTGTTGATAATTGAACTAGGCGGAAGTTGCCAACCGGAAAAGACGTAAACTGGGAAGGATGTTTTCCAAGCGGAACGGGTATTCCAACTCTTCTTTGACGAAAAACAAAGCCCAAGTTGAGCATAAATTGGAAACTATAGTTCAGAAAGTTCTTAAATAAACAAAATACTAGTTTTAGACGGTTGAAGAAGAATGTCTTGAATGTATAATGTCTCCATGACTGTTTTTGTCACCAGCGCAGCGAGAGTAGTACCGGCATGCTTGCCGGCCACATAGTCAATGGGAGTTGGCGAATCTACAGTCGTTCCACCTCCTTTGCGTTTTCAGTAAAATAGGGATCCGTGAAAGTACTTCCGGTCTCATAGAACGTATGACGACTCTCATGGCTTGGCATGATGGTCATGATGTTTTTCCATGGAATAAAAAAGGTTTGTCTATCTTTTTTTCTCTACCATTAAGGGAATCTCATCTCATCTCTTCTAAAAGCAATAATTCCCTCGGTTTTTCCTTATGTATGTGTCTATAGCCTGGGGGAAGTTCGAGGGCGAAGCCCGAGAACTTCCCCCAGGCTATAGACACGTACATAAGGAAAAACCTCGGAAATTATTTCTTAATTAATTGGGTTTGCAATTCCTTTTTGTAGGTAAAAGTGAAAATTTGTTCATTAACACAATAGGCACCTTTTTAAGCATATTAAAAGAGTGGTTGATACCGGGCGTCCCCTGATACCGGGCATCCCCACTCAATCTTAATACCCTTGACTAAGTCCATTTTGAACCTACAAATCATCATAAAACTTAACATTTGAACATATCATGCCTTACTGTACATATGTATGTGGCTTTATGCCTCATTTCCATGCAATTCATTTCAACTTTAATCAAAATCATGATACCCGGCATCCCTTGGCATCCCCTGAAAGGTAGAATTTTTGTCATAACTTCTACCCATGTGACTTTATCTTCTGTATTTTTATGCAGTAACATGGCCTGTTACCTCCCCTAACACGTGGGAACGTTAAAAATGAGATATGGAAACTTGTATTTCTTCATGTTGTCAACATTAAAAAATGTTATGATCCATTACATTGATTTGTTATCATTGCCTGTATACACTATATACCACACATATCTTTTATGTACTTACTGAGTATCATGTGCTTTTGCCCATTTTAATAGCCACAGTGAGATGTCAGATAACATGTACCCTTCTGGGGGATGCCCGGTATATAGAGGGATGCCAGGTATATTTGAGGTGTTGGTCTCATGCCAAGTGAGATGATATTTAGTCAAGGAGTGACTTGAAATTAGATCAATTGTGTACCAAATATGTTTCTCCTTTGTTGTAAATCATTTACTATTATTGATATGAAAACTTTCTGATTTATTTGTGATGTCAAATTGAGTGAAGAATTATAAGGGGATGCCCGGTATATTTGAAAGGGTGTTAGTCTGAGACCCAATAAGTTGTAATTCAGTGAAGGAATGACTTGAAATCTTAGTTTTTGTGTGCTAAATATATTTCTTTTCTAATGTCAATCATATTTTATTATGGATATTGCCACTTTCTGATTCATTCAAGATCATCGGATTGGTGGAAGAGTGATTTTTGTTCAATTATCCCAGATATAATATTCAAATTCAAGTCTAAATGCATGGAGCTCCAGTCATTTGAGACTGTATGTACTCCCACACATGATGTTCATGTACTTGATAGGTTTAAAGTGGTTTTGTCCACTTTTGTAGCAAAAAAGATTGCTTTCTATTACTGATTTTCTCGGGGATACTAAACATGATAAATCGGTAATGAGTTGCTATATTGATGGAACAGATGTATATGTTAATAGAAAACAGGTCTTCACCCTGTTTATGGCAACAAATGTAGCATTATTGAAATTATATTTGAACTATATTTTACTCATCAAAAGACTCCTGTTTTGGGGAAATGTGATCCATTTGCTTTCATGTCTCACATAATATCCTTTAATGATACATAGTTATGGATTGGTATACTTGTAAAGGAACATTTAATCCTCATAAGGGTTCTTTTTATTTGGAAATCAAATCATTATGTCCTGATTTATTAAGGATTTAAAGAGCTGACACTTCATTTGATACCGGGCATACCCTCAGAAAAGGTCACCTTGTTTCAATTACAATAACAAATGAAATATTGAGAGTTGGTGAGTATAATTGGTGTTTTTAGGTGGTGAGGACATGGATGATAACTGTCAGAAGGAATATGAGTTCACACTTATTATTTTTTTTCCAATCTTCTTAACCTCACAAAATCGCAATTGTACATTCTAAAAAAATTTGCCCCATATATAAGATCAAGATTTTTTAAATCTAACGCTATGTATCTATAGATCATTTGTCATTATTCCAAATATTGAATACATGATTCAACTGGGCAGCTTCCTCAGAATACGAAAGACAGGAGAGAATATCTCATTATATTTCTGTAGAGTAAAACCTCACAGGGAAGAAGGAAAATATGTGAAATCAACAAAAAAAGTGTACCGAATGTGACAGATAATGGCGGGATGGGTCGGTAACATCATTGATCGATGGATAGATCTCTGGTTGTATCATTTCTTACTATAACGCAAAACAAATGTCCAATTGCAATCCTCGGAAATAGGTGCACATCACTCTCTACATTTGAAGTCAATGTTATGTAATGGAATCCAATGCCCTACGGCGGAATGCCTTTTTTCCTGAACTGCTCCGAGCGCTAGTTTTATGAGAGAGCACGTCATGTCATGTCCGCAGAAAGGGATGTAATGCCGCTTGAAACACGTCATAGAACTAGACCCCCGCCAAGAAAACCTTTACTTTCTCCCATCCATTGATCTTCCTTTTCTGTTTTCTCAACTAAGCGCAGGGAAAATTAACTTCATTGTATAATGACGGATAGAGGGGAGGGAGGTTCGTCATGATGCTCCCACACTCTAAGAAGAAAGGGTTCTAACAAGAACCCTTAAGGGTTCTTCGGCTTGTCGACATGGCAGAACCCCTAAGGGTTCTACTTAGAACCCTTTTTTGAGGGTTCTAAGTAGAACCCCCGTTTCGGGAATAGGCAGGGTTCTACATAGAACCCTCGATTTGAAGAACCCTCTGGCCAAAATAGGTAGGGTTCTTCATAGAACCCCTGATTTGAAGAACCCTCCATCTGAAAATGTCTGGGGTTCTTTAAAGAACCTAATGGAGAAGGTTCTTTGAAGAACCCTCATTAGGTTCTTTGGGGTCCTTTACTATAAACCCCCACTCCCAGTTGTTTATATACCCTCAGACAATCATCATTTCATCAATTTGGTTCATCATTTTCTTGTTGGTGTATTCCTTCATAACAGCTTCTGTAAAGAATAAAATACAGCTATATTCGGTGCAATGCATCCACAGTTGTTACATTTCAATGAAAGTATATTCATAAGTGAGGTATGATTCATTATTCTGTTGTTAACTGAGTGTTTCTCTTGACAATCATAGACATTATTAATACCTCACCATTTATCATTAATAAGAATAAGGCTTTTTTTTAGAAAAAATAAATTCCGTCGAATCTTTAGACCCTGTGGGAAGCGTCAGTTTGTGAGATTAAGAGGTGTTAATTATTGCCAGGTCACTATAAACATGTAAGTTAGCAGTCAGTACGGCATAATGTAAATTACTTGTTGTTTTACTGTTGTACTAACCTCTTAGGATTCCCAAAGCCCAATTGGTGTTTGCAGTTGTCTTTGCCGACGTGCATTTACCCATTAGAGCTGCGATTTGTTCGGGCGTTTTCTTGTTAAAAACCCTTTCATTAGGTTTCTTTTTCTTGTTTTCATTGCCAGTCTGGTGTGTACGTGCCGCTGGTCGTGGTGTTGATGTAAGATCAAAGTTGTCTGCTGATGAACTGTCCTGAATTGTAAAAGCATTATTGTTAGTCCAACCGATCTATTTAAGTTGTTCTTGTTTAGTTGTACTCGTTACTGGTTTACATTATACAGTTTGCGCCCTTCTACAGTACTGGCGCCAGTCTGTCTGAGTTATGAAAGCCAGCACTGTATTGCAACTAAGACCGATTTATAGACACGTTTGTAATAGTGTTGACTCTTGTGCTGTATTGCAGGTGTCTATATAATAGTGTAATAACATTTGAACATGTGAACATGTATGTTTTGTATTGGTGGCGTAGCTACTGCCACCCCCTTTTTCCTGACGCCCAGAGAATGTCCCCGCGTACTGACTACTTATCCGTTGCATGGGTATAGGTAGGCCTAATGCAAATATGCAAGAATGTGATTACTTACGTCAAAAGCCGGGTCTGTGGCAATAGATCTATTCCTGGGTTTTAGTATAGACACATATCGTTGTGCTGGTCTCTTTTTTGGGGTGCTGACTGGTGAGTTGTTCGTGTCACTGGTTAGGTTAGGTTAGCTGTTAGGTGTTGATGCTTTTCGGTGATCGGTCCCAGTTGGTCGTTTTCGCACAGGGCCGGGAGTGTGAGGCTGTGTGATAAATAAAGCATGCTTAGAGTTTGCACGTTAAGGTACTTGATTGTAAATTGTAAACGATATCCATGTGTTAATGAATGTGATGTTGCAATGCAATTACCTTTTGGAATTTGTGTTCCGAATGAGCGTCCATGGTCTCGTCCGAAGAAAGATCTGTAACCACGTCGGGCGGTAGGAAGTCGGGCCTGGCTTGACTCTACACCTGGTCGCAAGGAATGTGTGAAAACCAAAAGCTTGTCACCCCCATCAGCTGGGATAAATTGGTACAAAAGATGACTGCCTGTCATTGAGATGTCGCCGATTGTTCCTAGCTTCCAGCTACAAGCTAGGAAAGCCTCTGCTTTCTCACCCGTTCTATAGACACGTTCGTCCGCCATGCTTGTTTACGTTTGAATGAGGAAGGTGACTGTGAGGTGTTGGTGCAAAAGTGCTGGCTAGGAATGGGAAGGGGTATGGTAGCTGGAACAGCACTAGTGGGAGTCATGTAGGTGTTTACACGCTGCAACCGGTTTATTTCTGCACACTGGAGGTTTAGAATGTGTTTTTCATTTCATAGGCGAAGAATAAGAGGGGTATTTTTTTTAACCCTGATTTAGCGTTTTCTGTGTGTGTATAGCATGTGACTGTTTGCGCGGGAGCAGTAGAACCGCTTTGAGTTAAAGAACCCTTCAAGTGCACGAAGAACCCTAAAAACCCTAAATAAGAACCCCTAAGGTTCTTGATGGAACCTCGGGTGGTCCCGAAGAACCCTTTTCGGTGTCTAAGGTTCTTGGTAGAACCATGAGGTTCTATCTAGAACCCAAAAGAACCCTTTTTTCTTAGAGTGCACCCACACACCAGGATTCCCAGCTAGGCTCCGAATGCGTCTAAATGTTCACTTAGTGCAAGGTCATGGACAATGGAACGCTGAGAACAAACCATAACCAGAATAACATAATTTACCTGATGAAGATCTAAGAGCTATAGTGAATGCAAACCAAAACTGACAACCAAAATCACCAAACCGGGACCGTATACAAGCGATAATGTGTTACCTCGAAACATAATATCCATTTACAATTAATAAACTCAATTTATAAAAAGGATATGATATAAGATCAGCCGAATTGTTGGGACCTCTGAATCTGGTTAATTAATGTCATTTAGACCCATACTATACGGAAGCCCAGAATGTTCGCTCAATTTTTTAAAGAAAAACATCTTCTCAGTGATGTAAAACGGAGATGCTGATACCTGGAGGCCAGAGCATCACTACAAAGGCAAACGTGAATGCTTATTTAATTGCACTGTAACTAACTGGCACAGTGATGCCTATATATCCACTGGACATATTGGGGGTGGTGCATAATATTAAAAATACAAAATCGTAAGATTCGTAAATTCACAAGCACTTAATTGTTAATTCGCTTGCAACCAAAAACGTGGTGCATATGATACGATTACGAAATTCGTATATCATATGTTTTTACCTAGAACTTGGTAGTTACAAAGTGTAAGGGGTAGAAATACAGGCTTAGGGCTGTTATCCACTTGCACGACAAACGGTCACCGACACTCGGTCACTAGGGGTCACCGACAATTGGTCAAGTGGATACCGGGCGACCGACAATCGGGCACCCTCTTCATTTCGTCGGTGGGTTGTTGTGACCCCCGGGTCACCCTGCCGACAATAATGTAAATTTACATTATTGTCGGGAGGGTGACCGATTGTCGGTCACCTACCAATTTTATTTTTTTCTCTAACATGTATTTATGGCCATATCAAGGGTTGTTACGACCTTCGATACCTTCGGTTGACATACATGAATAGTTTAGAGTATATTTGTACCTTTAAATTAATTTTATTTTGTTCATTTCTATCGATTTATGTATAATTATAGTCATTTTCACTGAATATTTCGATTTATGCGTGGTTTGTGGGTCCCTGATTTTGGTGAATAGTTTGACATTAATTTGTATATTTATTCTGTATCATTTCTAGTGATTTATAATTATTTATTGGTATTTTTTTGTGTGTAATGTCCGATTGACAGCCTTAAGCGACTATGGGAACTTAATCTATCTAATCAAAGACAACAACAACAACAGGATCTAATGGACCTCGCCAGCACTCAACGTTTAATATCTTCTTATCCTCACCCGGGTTGCCAAATATCATGGCTTGTGACAACAACAACCAACATACATAAAGAGAGCAGTACATGATAATGACATGCAAATACAAAAGGGTGTATAACATGTAAGTACAAGACATACATAGGATAAGTACAACATACAGCAATAAAAAGTTAAAAAATACAGATACACAACACAGCACGACCTCTGTTGGTGACTAAGACCACAACCACGACCCGCGCAGCTAGCACCAGTACACAACTTACATAACCCTAGAATCCCAAAGCGACAACCGCTTGAGACGCGCGTGGGCGTGGCTCTGGTTCAGCAAAGCTAATCCATAGCCGCGCACCACAGGTGATTATTTCGACATCAAAAGTCTCCCAATCGTACAGTATGTTACACCGCGTTGTAGCATACGTATTTTACTTGATATTTATTTAATTAAATATGTCTAGTGTTTAATTAAATATGTCTAGTATATAAATATGTTTGTCTATATTAAATAAGTTTCCAATGTGTGAGTACTACCGGGGATAGCTCTTGCTCAAACAGACTAAATATGTGATCTATTCGGATTAATGATTTAACTAATTATCGCGGCAATTGATCAAGGAACAATAGCAACAATATAAGAACAATCTCACAAAGGACTTCTGGTTGAGTTTTGGAGAGACAAGGAGACTGCTAGGCTTCGGCTACTAATTTCTTCTTTTTTTTCAGGATTCAGTGATAATCGGATTAACTCAAATACCCAGAGTTGCTCATAAACAACTAGGGAAGGCGAAAAAGTGCACTTGAAATCGCTGAATGGACTATAGACTCTATATTCCGGAGTAGTGATAATTCCAGAAAGGCACCACGAGATCCCCGCCATTAATCCTACAAGGCTGCGATTATCGCCCACAAACGCAGGAGGAAAGGTGTGTGAAATAGCTGTCCACAGGACAAGGTGACAAGGTATAAAGAGACAAAACGCAAGGAATTGCTATTCTACCAAGTGTGTGAGGTGACAAAAATAAGTGGAGCTGTAAAAAAGAAAAGGACTAAGTAAGACTGTGAAGTGTGAAAAGCCCGCCATAACACATGTGGATTAACGGTCACCTAATCCCCACCCCGGAGGTGCCGCCATTAACGGACAAGGTAGAAAGAAAGAGTAGGAGTAAAGGATTAAGGTGGACAGTCATAGGATAGGAATAGACAATAGGTAGATACATAGAGACTGAAAAGAGAAAAACTAGACGAGAGAAAAAGGTAGGAATCATAGAAAAGGAGAATAGACAGTGTCAGTCGACCGAGCATGGCGTACGGAGAATTACTGGTATTATCGCTCAGCGGTATCGGTAAAACTCGACTGGGGACTCATATGACGGAAAGTAAGACAGTTTAATGATCAATTTCGTCGTGGGTCAAGACTTTGTATAGAAAAATGATAACGTGTGCCTACCATAGATGTCGGGAGGACAAAATAAGCCAAATAACTGGCCAGTTAGTTCCTCATCAGAAAACTTTGTCAACAAGAACGACCTTGACATTGGCGCAACAGCCTTGACACGGCCGTCTCTTGTGAACGGACGCATGAGTGGAGTAAGCCACAGCTCGAAGAGAGCTTTATCAGACGACGAAAGAGACAACGAGCAAGACACTGGATTAAATAAGAGGAAAAAAATGGCTGATGCTTCAGAATATGACCCCTTGGATTTGCTAGACTCTAGCGAATCACAGGATGAAGAGGAAAAAGTAGAAATGGAAGAAGAACTTGAGGAGGAAGAAGCGAATGTTGAGAACTCGGTTTCCATGAGGCAGCTAATGCTTAACATGAATGCTAAGATGGAGGAGTGCCTAGGAGCGGTAAAGGTGACTAAAAAACTCACTAAAGACATGCAAAAACATGCAACCGTGATGAGAGCACAATCAACTGTTATAAAAGAAAACAGGGCGGCTGGGAGTAAGATAAGGACAGAGTTTGAGGCACTTAGCAAAAAGGTGCAAAAACTGGAAGGAAAACAGGTGGCCATGGAGAAAGTTATGGTACGCAAAGAGGACTAAGCATTCGTCCAAATTGCAGAACAAGCAGAGAAATCAGAGAACGATAGATTGCTAAAAGACAAGGACGCCCTGAAAAGATGCCTAATTTTTGAAGGGATCCCAAAAAGAACCCCAGAGGAAGACAAAACTTTCCTACCAACTGCGATCGAGACCATCTTTGTAAAAGGTGCCAAGATGCCCGTACCAAAAGGTTTAAAATACAACAGGGTAGGGCAGAACGTCAAAGTGGTATTCAAAGAGGAGACAGAAGCTGATTACCTATACGACGCAAGATTCGACTTAAAAGACCTCTATCTAGAGGCCGGAGGACCCAAAAAGATCTGGGTAAAGAGGGATTTACCGAAAATACTCAGAGAAAGAGTGGCGAGAGCCGAGTTCATGGTAAGGAAAGCGAGGGCTATTGGTGTGTATGGCAGAGTGATGCAGCACGAAGGTAACATTTACCTGGGCACAGGAGACTTTGCCCGGGTGATACCCTATGACAGGTATGATCTTCTCCCCAAAGATTTGAATCCAATGTCCTTCTCCAAAGCAGAAAATGAGTATGTGTTTGCGTTTTTCGGCCAAGACTCACCACTGTTGAATCATTTCATGGCTAGATTTCAGACAAATGGGGTGTCGTTCAGTTCCATGGAACAATACATCACCTTTTCTTGTCTGAAGGCTACAGGAGAATTGACGAGGGCATATGCTATGCTGGGGCTTCACGACGTGGTAATGTTAACCCATTGAGGGCGGGCTGATGCCTCAAGGCATCAACATCAAAATGGCTTAGTGGACGGGCTGATGCCTCAAGGCATCACACATAATTTGGCCCAGGGGACGGGGTGATGCCTCAAGGCATCAATTTTTTATATAAATTGAAGGGGGCATAACTTAATAAAAAATGAACGGATTTTGATGAAATTTGAAATATATGTATACAAACACATTAGAAATATTTTTATAGGTGTGTTGTCATGGAGACAATAATGATGACGTCATAACTAACATATGTAAATGCTGGAAAGTGAATTTCCCGATGTGCAGGATTGCATTTCTGACCTGGTTTTGACCTGGAACTTTTGACCTGATACTGACCAGGTGCTTTACCAATGGAAATCGTAAACAGTTATGAGGCTCAATCTTGATTTTACAATGCTCTATGGACCCGATTTATAAATGCACTTTTGATACTCTCAACGATGCACTATTGGCCAGGGTATTTAATGCTCTTCTGATGCTCTCAATAATGCACTATTGACCAGGTTCAAAGACGCAGTTATGAGGCACTCAGTGAGGCACTTTCATTGTGCTGTTGGAGATGTATATTTTTTCTCACAGAGAGGTTTGAAGGGTAACAATATTCCCAACAGATTTTTGAGAGAGTTAAGGGCAGTGTATGTGTTGCACTGTCTTTATATGCATCATTTCATTTTCATCAACTCTACCATTACCTACCATTTCTCCTCTTTGTGAGCCTGACTGCATAATGTGTTCCTGTTGTTTGTTGGCTCTACCTCACCCAAGCCACTATAGGCACAATCTATATGTACAATCATTAGGGTGTTTTGATCACAGCATTTTTTTAACATCAATCAGGTATATAACACACATAAACTATGGAAGTATATCACTTATAACATTCCTATACATGATGTGGAATAACTATAGTGGTGTAAATGCCACACAAATGTATTAGCGGCACTTTTATTGTATAAAAAATTATAAATGCACCACAGTAATCATTTGTACCACCTGGTGGAAACAGTACCGCCACCTGGTGAAAACAAGTGGCATAATGGTAAGCCTGAGCTATTCCCATTATTTCGAACATATATATGATAGAATTGTTTTCTATGTATAAATTAGGCTGTGAGACCAAACAAAAAGAATTATCCCGCCCTACATGAAGTTACTGACCAATAATGATTCAAATTTAAAAATGTATTTCAAATAAACAGGGTATTTAGATGAGTGTAATTTATCAGTATTTCACATATTATACAGTACAGCATGCTGTAATAATTGCATGATATGGTACGATTTTTGATATAATAATAATATAAACTGTCTTGTCGGATTTATTATTTTTAAATCGTGGCACAGGACTGATATATTAACAATATTATTGATGTCTAAGTATGACTATGAGTAATTTTGATCAATTTTATGTAACCTTGACCATAGCTCGTATTTATTTTCATATAATATGTTCATACTGTATGATATATTTTTACTTTTATTAGGATTATCTTACTCCTTAACATTCGTGTATTTTGAAGGGAAGGGAAAAACTGTTAAATAAGAAGACAACAATTAAGTATTATGAAGATGGCAATGCGTAAGATATAAGGTCGAGATACCAATGGGAAATTTGTTGTACTTGTGGGTATATTAATGAATAAGATGGTGCGACTATATTTGTTATGATATTTGTGCTGAATTTATGAATTAATATAGAGGGAAAGGATGAGTATAAAGAAATGTATGTTTTGAAGTCGAGGGAATGTTTTATTTTATTATACATGTGCTTTTTAATATTGACCAAAAACACTGAATGAGGTTTCTTTGATTAATGTTATGTTTAATTGTCGGTAATTAGTGTCTTTTAGGATATCTAGGATCTAGGATATCCATGGTGGACAAAGTGTATTTACATTTGAACATTATTTAATTGTATTGGCCGTAAAAGAAATAAAAAAAAAGATAATTCTATCTGAGGATGATAGGTCTCTAATGTATATACTCATACATTGAAGACTTAATTAACCTATGCAAACTTTATAGCTACAGAAAGCTGAGGACAAGAGGAATTTAACCATATGCACCGTTTCAACCTCACTTCAACAAGGAGAGCGTTATCGCCGTGCGTAAATGTTACGCATAAAAAGCATAGGGTAGCAATTAAAATGTTCCTCAAAACTCATGGTATCGGCATTATTCAGTTTGAAGAAAGGGGAGGGAATTATAAAAGGAGGATTTAAATCCGTGTGAGAAATTGTGAAGTAATACTTTTATTAATTCAACATTCATTAGGTTTCATTAAGTTAGAGGGGTTTCTATGACTCTGTCAGAGACTGAGTATGAGTGTCAGAGTCTAGAGTGACAGAAGTGCGACAGTGAGTGTGAATGCCAAGTGAGTGAACAGTGGCAGTGCAGTGGCAGGTATTGTGGCTTGCTGTGGCTTCATTGTATTGTATAATTTCATGGTTGTTGTGTGCGCAGATTTGGTTTGAACTATTATTTGTAATAGAACTGTTAAGAAATTTAGGTTATAGCAATGCATATATGAGATTCTCAAATAAAGACAATGGACCATAATAATGGACCATAATAATGGACCCTGGTTAATACAGCTATCATGGGCCCGATCAAAAAATACAAGCCTACAAGAAACGATGGTAAACATTAGGACACCTAATAAATATTTATGTATGTTTTATGCATGAACAAATGGTCGCAATAATTATCTTAAATTCATTCCTCACACTATATTGCATTTATTGATTGTAAAGTAATCTTGAGCTCTGGCATGATATATCAATACAATATTCCATATATTTGATTCTGGTTAGATAATATATTCTAGCTACATGACATATAGATCTTCAATGGAAAATAAAAAGTACTTATAAGTATAAGAGTGGGATGAAAAGTCATTATTTACTTCTATTTCACACTAACTGATCATGTGCTGTGAAAGCCCAAATAGCCTGCATCAGTCCAGATCTTTGCATATTTATATCTTGTTAAAATAGTCTAACTGTATGTAGCATCTGCATTTACACCCGATTTAGATACATAACTTTGATATGCATATTGAAGTGCATCAGATGAGGCACTTTTCACCAGGTGCATAATCAGGTGCAAAACTGCTTTTTTGGGCGGATTGCACTTATGTGACTGGTCAGATGCACTTTTGCATACACTGGTGGATTTTGCCATGCACATCGGGTTGGAGCAAGGTTGCCCCCATATTGCACCCAATTGAGATCCATTATTTTAATTATTGAAGACCAAATTCTAGAAATTATGAAAAAATATGATCAATAACTGTTTACACCTATTAAACGATGTACATATGACACATATTATTTGAAGAAAATATTCCTAAAGTGTTTTTAAACCCTAAACCTCATGTTAAACACCCGTCCTGAAGCCCAAAAAGGGGAAAAGGGCCCCCGTCCACCAGGCAAAAATATGTGTAAACTGCCCCCGCCCTGAATGGGTTAAAGAGAACCCTGAATGCAGAGAGGAACACAGCGTCGAAGCTGTACATAGAATGGTTCTCTAAGATTAATGATATCGTTGTAGAAGGGCTTTGGGCCAAAGTCAAGGATAACATTGACATCGCGCAATACCTGGTGGAAACATGAGACAAGGCTCTAGCAGAGGCATCGCCAAGTGACTCTGTTTGGGGAATAGGATTGGGGCTCAGAAGCCCTGACCTGTTTGACCAGACAAAATGGCCAAAGAACGGAAATATCATGGGAGCGGCATGGACCAAAGTAAGGGAAAGTATCAACAAGGCAAGAGCGAAGAAGGTGGCGCCAAAAGACTCATAAACGGACCATGACCGGACTTAGCCTCTCTTTGACAAATTCAAAATGGAGGACAACAACAACAAACCAGTCGAGGAACAGCATCAAGTAACAACATCATCAGTCCTGCAGGCAAGGAGAGAACCCAAAAACAATAATATAAATTTTATATCAATAAATGTTAACGGTTTAGGGCAGATCAAAAAAAGAAAAGCCATGTTTAGCAACCTTTTATGTCAAAAAAGATCTATTTTCGCGCTCCAGGAGACTCATAGTTTGGCTGAATCAGAGGTAATATGGAGAAGTCAGTGGCCTGGTAGGATGTTCTGCAGCCATGGCTCTCCGAGTAAAAGGGGATCAATGATACTGTTAACGCCAGATTTCGATGTGAAAGTGATTGATCATGGGAGGGATAGGGACGGGAGATTTGTATATGTAATTCTCGAGATAGAAGGAGCCAAACTGTGTGTATGCTCGATGTACGTACCCAATGCATGTTTTGCCAAAAAGCAAATTGAGATGTTTACAGAGGTTAAAAATACTGTCAATAATTTGTCTTATGATAGCCTTATATTAATTGGTGACTTTAATCTGGAAATAGAAGGGGATCCAAGGGACAAAGCCAGAATTGCATGGTCAGAGTTAATTCATGAATTTGAACTTAATGATGCGTTGGCCTCGGTTAATAAGTCTCAACATACATGGAGAAGAAAACACCAAAGATCTAGGCTCGATTATATATTTATACAGGATAACTTGCTAGATAGACTGGTCGCAGCTGAAGTAAAAATTAGTACGCTCTCAGATCACAAAGATATAGCACATATCTTGTTCGTGGGGGGGGGGAGGGGGGTAGGGGGAAGGGGTTCTGGAAATTTAATAGTCGATTGCTTGAGAGGGAAGAATATACTGAGGGAGTAAGAGAAATCATAGCAGAATACAAAGATGCTAGTGGTATTAGTGACAGTCTCAGGTGGCACATTGTCAAAAATGAATGTAAAAGCCTGGCTGTGAAGATCAGTGTGAGGGATGCTAGAGTGAGACGAGAAAGAGGAAAGACTAATAGAGAGAGACTGGCTGAGTTAGACGAAAAACTTGTGTTAGAAGAGATAGAAATAGACGAAATGAAAGAGATCAAGAATAACATAATGACAAGCAAGCTTCTGAAGGCAGAGGGAGCCTTTTTTTTTTCGATCTAAAGCTAATTGGGCAAGGGCTGGAGAAAAGCCAACGAAATATTTCCTTAATATTGAGAAAGGTAACGGGGGAAAAAATTGTTCATAAGAGGAAAACTAAGTAGTGACAGAGAGGAAATACTAGAAGAAGGCAGGAGTTTTTATGAGAAATTATATGAATATGAGGCGGTCAACAGCAAAAAGGGAGAAATATTTTTGCAAGAAATGGACGTAAAGATAGATAATACGCAGCATGGAAGGTAAGAAAGAAATATAACCGAGCATGAGGTGTTCCTAACGCTGAACCAGATGAAAGAGGGGAAATCCCCAGGTAACGATGGGTTGACCGTCGAATTCTATAAATTTTTCTGGCATGATATTAAGACATTGTTTTGTAACATGATTGATGATGTAAAGGCTAGTGGTAAAATGTTCTGGGACCAATACCAAGGGGTCGTTTCTGTAATTCCCCCAAAAGAGGCTGATTTGCGCTATATACATAACTGGAGACCAATCACATTGTTAAATGTCGATTATAAAATCATGTCAAAACTTATAGCTGAGAGAATGAAATGTGTATTAAACAATATTATTAATGAAGATCAATACGGTTTCATGAATAAGCGTTATATAGGTGTAGCAATTCGAAGGTTGCATGACATTCTGAGCTTCCAAAAATTTAAAAATATGGAAGGAAGGATGGTTACAGTAGATTTTCAATAAGCTTATGATACAATCAGTTGGGAGTTTCTTTTGAAGGGATCAAGAGCGTGCTACACGGTCAATGGTTATTTTTCTCAATACTTGATATACAGAAAGGGGTAAAGCAAGGCGACCCCATATCGCCATTTTTATTCACAATTATTGTCGAATACATGTCTTATATTATAAGGAAAGCAGAAAATATAAGAGGTATGAAGACTGGTGGAATTGATCATAAGATTATATAATATGCAGACTTAATTAAATATTAAGAAAACGAAGGGAATAATAGTTAGAAAATCTCTAAGAAATAATGTCAAAGTGGAAGATGGAATTCAGTGGGAGAATTCAGTAAAAATCTTGGGAATCCACATATTCAACCCTTACAACAGAGGGAATGAGGCTAAAGCGAATTATGATACAGCTTTGTCTAAAAAGAGAAAGGTAATAGGTATATGGAGCAGAAGAAACTTGTCATTGAGAGGAAAGGCTACCATAAATAACACACTAATATTACCCATTGTACAACATGTTTTATCGTGCGTCCAACTCGATGAAAATGTTAGAAAAGAAATAAAATCTCTCACGAAGAAGATGATGTGGAGATCAAGGGGGGTGAAGATAAGTTTTGACTTTTTAAAACAAAGTTACGAAAACAGTGGCATGAAGGTGAGGTGCGTAGAAGAAATCGTTATAACCAACAGAGTTAAATAGATTCAAAGATTGTTGAATGAACCTCATTCCAAATGGGCAGGGGTATTAGAAGCATTTTATCTGAATAAGATCGAGAATGTATTGACGAACAAAAACATGCCACAAAAGTCACTAAGTTGCTTTTACACTGAGATGTTAAAGAAATGGAATAAAATGTACTATAGCCGAAAACCAGAGTCAGGTTTGGAAGTCTACCTTGAAAGAATATGGGAGAACCAGTGGGTTAAGAAAAACGGAAAACAACTCAGAAACATTGATTGGAAGGCAAATGGTATCGAAATTATTGGTGATTTATTGAATGGTGAAAAGAAAATTATGTCTACAGGAGAGCTTATTGCAATATACAATATCAATTGTGACATAACTGATAGACTTAAACTAATCTCTGCTATACCAAGGGAGTGGCTTCGTCAGGTTGCCTCAGATATTTTTGTTATACCCAAAAAGAAAAACATAATGTTCCATGTAAATGAAAAGATACTAAGTATTTATGATTTTAAGAACAGACAGGTATATGAGGAGCTGGTGAAACTCTCCAAACCAGATTATCAAAAGTTAGAGGGATGGAACTATATAATTCATGATGAGAATTTCTCTGGGTCATTGGAATTGTGGAAAAATTCATTATATCATTCGAATGTTGTAAAATTGCCAAGTGGCAAGCTCTACATTACAGAGTCCTCCATAGGACGATTGGTTGTAAAGAATACCTTACACAGAAACGATAAAGTCATCTCCATACTGTGAATACTGTGACAAGATTGACTCGATTGATCATTTTTTCCTTGGTTGTATGAAGCTAAGTATGTTGTGGGAAAAAATAAGAAAGTGGGTCAAAAACAGTAAAATTCTAACAGGGTTTAAGGGAGGTGAGTTAAATAACAGAAGTATTCTGTTGGGATACAGTGGTCAAAATAAGAGAAAAAACAATGAACTGGATAAACAATGAATTGGATAATTCTGGCAGCTAAGGTTTATATCCATCGACAGAGGATCTTTGACAACAACAAAATAAACTTCAATGCATTTGCCAATGAATTGAGAATGAATATAAGAGTGAGGGAATATAATAATAGTATTCTGGGGAGAAGAAAACTCAAAGAAAATGATTGGAATAAAATCTTGAGTGAGTTAGAAGGGGACAAATAAACATCTCGCATAATGTAAGAGATAGTCCAAAATTTGTTTCTCGAATTTGTAAGGTGAAGAAGTCAGTAAGTCAGAACCAAGTCGTTATTGTACAAATGATAAACAACTGAGATATCAAATCATTGATGATTAGTGAAAGAAAATGTAAGAAAAAAACAAAAAAACTAAAAAATCTACAAGGGACGCGACATTAATGATACTCAGAATTGTATGAGCCCAGATGGCAGCATTATGTTGAATAAAACCTTTTAAAAACAAAAAAAATTACAATCTCACAAATAAATCCAGTTGATGACAGTAGTATAAGAGCCTGTATAGTCCGATTGCAAATTTTGAGGTCATATACTCAATGAGTAGAGTCTGTTGGAGATTATAAATGACAGCAAAATTAATGTGGCTGACTTGGTAGTTGCTGTTCCGGTGTCATGACGAAAAGTGACCCCCCATCGAAAAGTGGGTCGATTTTTGGCAATCGAAAAGTGACCCACCCCATCGATAATTGACCCCTTCTTCTTTTCAAACTTAAAGTTCTCAAGTAATTTATTGCCATGTCGAATATTGTATGTAGGTGTGTGTGCTGTTGTGGGTACAAGTATATGTGTTGGTGTGGTTGAAAGTTTGGGGTACATATACCATCGAAAATTGACACACCCCCCCTTGCAATGATATTATGTCATACATGATGTATACATATGGTATCATATTTTATGTATACCATCGAAAATTGACCCACTACTTCTATGGTATCATTGCATCATACCATTGGTAAAATAGTATTCCGTCATAACTTATATTATTTCCTTCCATTTCGAGCTAAACAAATATAAATACTATATAAATTCCCTCTGTTTTTGTTTTATAATGCCCATATAATTTCTATCATAAGTACCGTATCTAACATAGACACTTGATAGTTTAAAATCTAAAGGAAATAATCTGGATACATAACACCTAAACGTTTGGTGCGTGAAAGGATTATATAATCATTGATAACTTGATTAACTGTCTGTGAGCTTCTGTGAGGTGTTTAAGCTTAGATGTGACATCAGGCGAGGATGCCATATCTTATCCTTTCAATCAGTCATAGATTTCACACCTAGACGTTATTGAAGGCTGATTGACAGCCTTTCTAGGTTTAGCCAAGGGAGTTGATTGGCTGTTAGTTAGATGCTTCTCCAACCATGATAGGTCTGCAGAAGGCCCTCCCACCTCCCACACCATCCCTCTGCCCAACACCCCCCTCACCTGCCTCGATCAGGTGCTCAAATGGACACTGCCCAACACATTTTCTAAATTCTAAAAGTAAGTTACCAACTATTTAGCCTAGCCTAGCTTACTACTTTTCATACGACCAACCTTTTTTACGACCAACTTTTTTTTTACGACCAACATTTTTTTTTACGACCAACTTTTTTTTACGACCTACTTTTTTTCAACGACAATTTTTTCCGACCAACTTTTTTTTTACGACCAACATTTTTTTTTACGACCAACTTTTTTTTAATGACCAACATTATTTTAACAACCAACTTTTTTTCCGACCATTTTTTTCCGACCAACTTTTTTAACCGTTCTTTTTCCGACCAACTATTTTTTAACGACAATTTTTTTCCGACCAACCTTTTTTCAACCAACTTTACAACCAACTTTTTTTTGGTTTTTGGTTTTTGGAGCCTCAGGTGCTCAAATGGACACTGCCCAACACATTTTCTAAATTCTAAAAGTAAGTTACCAACTATTTAGCCTAGCCTAGCTTACTACTTTTTATACGACCAACTTTTTTTTCCAACCAACTTTTTTTTAACAATGTTTTTCCGACCAACTATTTTTTAACGACTATTTTTTTTTACGACCAACTTTTTTTTCCGACCTACTTTTTTTCAACGACAATTTTTTCCGACCAACTTTTTTTTTACGACCAACATTTTTTTATGACCAACTATTTTTTAACAATTTTTTTTCGACCAACTATTTTTCAACCAACTGTTTTTACAACCAACTTTTTTTACAGCCCTGGCTATTGCAGAGTTATTCATTATTGGTTACAGTTACTGAAGTGGAAATAAAAGTCAAGTGTATATAAACCCTAGTCTAGTTGACATTAGTATGTCTTTTGTGCCATATTAGATTTTACCTTCTGGTCTGTGAGGACTAGTGGAAACTCAGGAGGACTATTGGATCTTATTTCTACGTAGGTATTTCCCTAAGTTTATCATTTTTCTCCCTTTCTCTATATGTTTCAGAGTTCATGATTTCAATGGTCCTCAGTGACTGGTCATAAATTCAATTCAATTCAATTCAAGAATTCTTTATTGCAATTGATGTTGTTTACAATGAGGTGGTCCAGCATTCTAAATAGACAGGTGTCTAGGTAGGTCTTCCGCCTGACATCGGACATAAGTAATTGAGCCTGAGAAATCGTTTCCATTGGAAACGCCAGGTATATAAATTAAGTTGACACTAATTGTAATATTAAATAGATAAACCAAACTTAACTTGATCATTTCTTAACTTAGTACTTGTTACCCTTGTGAAAATCGGTCATTATCCCACTTGTATCAACCACCTCGGCCTGGGGTGGCAAGGTGTAATAGCCCGACTCAACACCTACATGTTGACCGTAGGTGGCAGAGTGAAATCAGTCACTATATATAGCCATATAGAAAGGCCAGCGGCCGTTTTGACGGGTCCGTTTTTGTGTGGGGACGTTTTGACTGGATACCGATGAGAATTTTTACAATATTTCCACCAAAAGGAATATCGTCAGACTTTAATATGTTCATAAACTATAGTTTGGGAGTCGACATGACTCATTTACGCAGATTATATGGATATTATTGTGTCGTCGCCCATCGGTAAATGTGTGTGGTTTCTCTGTCATGGGCAGAGAACAGAATTTATCCCTCGTTGGCTGAACGGAAATGCTTTTGAGATAAACGCACTCGGAACCGTGAACTAGCTTAGGAGTAATATATTTTCTAAATCAAGCTTGTTATAGTAAAGATATGATATACATAGTGCGTTGAAACATTCCTGTTGGATGGTAGAAATATATTACTTATGCTATCATTAATGCTATTGGTTATTATAGCATTAATACCCGAGGTTTTGGGTGGTCTGGGTCTGCTCTTAGACCCGGTTTGGTCAGATTTGACTGTTATTTACCACTTACTGACTTTTATTTACCAGTTCTTTTGACGTCTATAACCCCCATTCCTTACCGGAAGTTGCCGGAAGTGATTGCAGTGTTCTATTGTGAGAAAAATACACCCCAGAATCTGACCAAACTGGGTCTAATAGGATATGTGTACATGTATGCATTACTTCTTTTACTAACTATGGTACTCCATATTCTTACTATTTCTTTAACTGAGAGACAAGGCTCTTTGAACCTTATGTCATTTCAACTTATTATTGTATCATATGCCCTATGCTGAAAGACTATGCTCTTTGAGACCTATGTCATTGGAATATGTTATGGCATTTTATCATAACTGAAAATCTCATATTAATATTCTCTGGTAATCCTCAATGGTGCTAGAAAATCTCCTACAGCTGAACAGAAACAGGCTCTTATAGAGTTGCAAAAAATGTTAGAACCGATTGAATGTCAGTGTATGGCTATTTTGGGTGATTTCAATATTGATAAGATAAACAAGTCAAAAGAGGTAATGTCGGTTAGACTTGAAAGGTTTTCATGTAAATTTGATCTGTGTGACTCATTGCAGGCTCTGTACAATCAGGACCATACCTGGTCAAGAAACAGTCAAAGGTCTAGAATTGATTATATATTTCTAAGTGAAGCGGCTGCAAACATGATAGCTGGGGGTCAGGTTGACATAATATCGTCATCTGATCATAAAATTTTGTACGTTGATATTTTGAGCAAGGTTAAAAAAAGAGGAAAAGGCTTTTGGAAGCTAAATAACAAATTGTTAACAGATGAAATGTTGGTAGAAGATATTAAAAGGGTCATCCATGACCATGTGTTTGATTATCGTGAGGTTTGTCCCATACTAACATGGAACCTGCTAAAAGATAAATGTAAGGCCAAATTCCGCACCAAAAGTAGGGAGGCAGCCTGGGCCAGAAACGAGAAGAAAGGCCATATGCAGCTAAGGCTCGAAGAACTTGATGCTCAAAATAGTTTAAGTGTTGAAGAAGAGAATGAAATTAGAGAAATTAAGGCAGAGATGTGTGCTATTGATCTGATTAAAGCCGAAGGGGCCCTTATGAGGTCCAAAGCTGAGTGGATAAGGGATGGCGAAAAACCATCCAAATATTTTTTAAATCTTGAAGCACAAAATGCAAGGAAGAAAACTATATCCTGTTTGTTGATCGAGGATACGTTGTCAGAGGACTCTCACGAAATTATTGAAGAAGGTAGAAGATTTTATTCTGAGCTTTACTCTAAAAGAGATATTGTTGACGGTGAAGCTGACTTCTTTTTAAATGCAGATGTAAAGGAGCTAAGTGAGCAAAAAATCGAATGGCTGCAAAGGCCTGTTACCGAAGGTGAAGTTAAAAAAGTGGTATCAAGTATGAAAAATGGGAAATCACCTGGCAGCGATGGCTTGTCGGTGAAATTTTATAAAAATTTTTGGAATGATCTATCAGTTGCTTTTATGGAAATGATGCATGCTGTTAACGACGAAGGTAGAATGTCATCTGAGCAGAGAAAAGGTATAATATCTGTTATTCCTCAGAAGGGAGTAGATCTCAAGAGGATAAAGAACTGGAGGCCAATAATGCTATTAAATGTAGACTATAACATCATATCGAAGGTTATTGCCGAAAGAATTAACTCCGTTTTACCCGAAATTATCGACGAAGACCAGCATGGTCTTTATTAACCCATTCAGGACGTGTATTGCCTTAAGGCACTCCCGTGGGGAGGACGTGTATTGCCTTAAGGCACTCCCGTGGGGAGGACGTGTATTGCCTTAAGGCACTCCCGTGGGGAGGACGCGTATTGCCTTAAGGCATTATGAACATGTGACAATGTTTTTTCTCTCATATTTTTTCTTCCAGTTTTTCTTCCATAAAATGTTGAAGGTCTTATTTGCCTTCCATATTAAAAAAGAAATAAAAAAATGTTTCCATGGCAACATGTCACAAATCATGTAAACGTGCGGTGAAAATAAGCGCAAACAGCATGTCCTACTTGCTACATTGTAGCAGACATGAAACGATATGGTACCTTTTCTTACAGACAGTAGGCTACAAATATTCTCAGTGACAGCCTGACTTACCGAAAAGAGTATTACTAAAGATGCTAAATTACAAAAATCTGTGATATCGACGCATTTTACATATATAAAGTCTTAAATTCAACAGTCAACGGTTCTAGCAATTAAATTTCATACGACATGAATGATGGATACAATCATAAAGCCTAATTAAAGGCAATTTCATACGACATGAATTAGCCTACATACATACATCAATTTATTTTATTTTATATTTGCTAAAAAAAATAACTGGTCACATCACAGGTCACAGATAAAGCTTTACTTTAATGATCTTGAACGTTTTCATTTCATTATCCCTCCCCTCGATATAAGGCCTACGGTAGGCCTACCCTCCCCTCGATATTCTGCAACGGGCACTTGTTAGAGCACCTGCGGGGATCTGTATGCCAGATTTACCGTAGTGTGTGTGCTAACAGAAAACTCCCCAGAACATTCAATATTGTGTAAATTTTCAGAAATTAAAAATCAGAATTAGTTCAAATAACCTCCTATTTATGATCGGCAACTGATTATTAAAGTGTCAGTAAACCCCCAAATATTATGAGCAAATCCATTTACTTGCTATTATTGAAATGTAACCACCCCGGTTTTACTTAATCCAAGTTATTATTTAGTGAGTTTTACCCATTTAAATGAGTGAAAACGTAGTTCCACATTTTAACACTCCATTCAAGGCACCACTGTTTGCCTACGTCATAAAGGTGCACCAATCTAGAAATGTACATGCAATGAACATAATAAACAACTCTCATAATTGCTGCTAGAAAGAAGGAGGGTGTACCAACCCAATTATTGACCTCTCATGACTGGTTCTTGAATAGGTATTAGCTGTATTGCATAACTGCTTCAATTGCTGTGAGATTGGGGGGGAAGGTAGGGATATTATGTACATTTCTGGCGCGCCTCTATGACGTCACACAGCACTCTCAGTGCCCTCTTGTGCTAAACAGACCTTTTCAAGTAAGCTTTCTCAATTCGGGCCTGTAAGTGACTATAAGTTAGACATAAATGGAGGTAAAAAAATTGATACTTGGATGTTGTATTTATGGCGACATGAAGTTTGTTGTCCTAAAAGTGACTATGAACCCGTTTACTGACCCTTTAATGAAATGTTGCAATTCCATGAATAAAATCTCTATTTCGTCTTCACGTCTACATGCATGTGACTTGTCTGTTGAAAAAACTGTCATGATTTCCTTCGAGGAGGAAATGTCAGCTCATTTGATGAAAACATACAACATTTTTGCAGCTTTTTTCTATGATCGTACCTTAATCTAAGGTCTTCTCTTTCTAATTTCGAAATATAAAGGTTTTAATGATAATAATAAATCCAGGAGAGAAGAAATTACACAGGTCGTCATGTTGAAGTCAGTCGGTTACGCATTGTCTCGCCCATAGCGCTATGACGTTTCCACTGACGTCGCCGTCACGCATATATGACGTTGACAACGCATCTCGCCTCTTAGCAACGTCACAAATCCCGCGCTCGGTTTGAATGGGTTAAAAACAGATATATTGGAGGTGCCATCAGTAGGATTCAGGATAGTATTAATTTCTTGGCAAAAAAAAACATGTGCGGGATTGCAATTGCCGTCGATTTCAAAAAAGCTTATGATTCTATCAGTTGGCAGTTCTTACAGCAGTGATGCTTGGGTCGCTTTGGCTTTCCGGAGTTTATCTGTGGGTGGATTATTACTCTTTTATCTGATTCTGTTTCAACCTTCACCAATACTGGTAACTATCAGAGTGGTTTGATGTAGAACGTGGGGTTAAGCAAGGTGATCCGGTTTCACCGGCCTTGCTTACTCTTGTGGTTGAATTATTAGGTTTTAAAATCAGGGAAATGGTTGAAATTCAAGGTTTCGATACTGGAGACATTATTAACAAAATAGTCCAATATGCGGATGATACCACACTACTGTTAAAGAATAAGGTATCTGCTGTGAACGCGTTGAATGTAATCCAGCGGTTTGGAATGGCCTCAGGGTTGGTGGTTAATATTGACAAGACTGCCGGCTTAATAATTGGAGAGTGTTATATTTCTAACTGTATTTTAGATGGTATAAGCTGGCAAGATACTGTTAAAATCCTGGGAATTGTCCTTGTAAGGCCAGGAGCAGAAGAAGATGAAAACAAGCTAAATTCTAATGATTTGATTAAAAAGATGAAGAGTGTCTGCGGTATATGGAACTCCAGACACCTCTCCCTTAAGGGAAAGGTGATAATAAATAACTCCTTAATTTTACCTATGTTGCAATATGCACTGGAAAAAAACAACCTGGTTTTAAATCCAGTTATTTTTTTTCATTTACAGGATCAAACATGATAAAATAAAAATACAATATGATCCAGATGTATATGTATCAATAATTGTCCTGTTTCCCTGTTGACAATTCTATGGGAGGCATTTTAATCCAAAGTATGAGTAAAAGGGTTACCAACCTAACTTTATTGTATTATTCATATCTCCATCATTCTCAGAGATTAGTGACTCATATTTGGGTATTAACATAATCATGTCCTACTATTAATTTATAATGAAAACATAAAGTTCTTGGTTTACACAAAATCTAGCTTTGGTGGGTAAACATCTGCTTGTCACCGACCGAACCCTAGCATATGGTAGCCCTAAACATATGAAAATTAAATATATATTAACGTTGTATGTTAATATTCCACTAATTTTATTTAATTTTCTACTAATTCTACCCTATAAACATCAAACTTAAGGGAATTAATGGGTTCTGTCGTGCACAGGGAGGTACGCAGGCTAATGGGAAGACCCAGAATAATGACAATATTATACAAATTTGAGCGAGGTTGTAATGATAATATCAACCTATTAACCTCTAATAATTTATTTGCTAGATATTCCAATGAGATTTGATATAATATAAATATAATGAGGTTATTCAATGTTATGTAATGTGTCATAATGTAATATCAACTAGGGGTTATAGAGTGTCTAAAAGGATAAATAGTTATATGGTATTCCAGTATAATTGAGTAGTTACCGAAAATAATATGTGATGTGTTTCAGGAAAATGAATCACAAGTCACAAAATTGCTATTTTCCAAAGTGATTTATTCACAGGAGACATTTGTGGGAATGTTTTCAATTTTGTGATGCCTAACGCTGTTTGTAGCATGAATACATAAACCAAATTTCAGGACTGTGTATTAAACATCTGCATTTATTATACGCGCATGCTATATGAGAGGTGCTATAAGTGGGGTGCTATAAAAATAGTCATATAGGACGCGTCCTATAAAAATGTAGTTGTCTAAAAATAGCTCTGACTCAGCACTTCCGCTGTCTCCGCGGAGATCCCCGCGGAGATCCCCGCGGAGATCCCCGCGGAGATCCCCGCGGAGATCCCCGCGATCGGTAATCCACCTGTGATTATAAAAATACATAATAAACACCACACCATTAAATAGAGAATTAAATTCTCTATCAAATGATGTAAGGTTTATTATTGTAGCTCAAGAAATGGCTACGATATGAACGTTTTAGTTCAACCAAGTCAGTAAGTAAACACTGCATGATCACACAGTCCTGACAGCTCACTCACACAG
The DNA here is from genome assembly GCA_942159475.1 of Sthenelais limicola. Classification (NCBI taxonomy): domain Eukaryota; kingdom Metazoa; phylum Annelida; class Polychaeta; order Phyllodocida; family Sigalionidae; genus Sthenelais; species Sthenelais limicola. Next base: position 103,379,786 of record OW804096.1, on the reverse strand, counting down.
TCCTGACAGCTACAACAAGCCTACTGAAGGTGCTCTCAGCGGGGCAGCTGGGGCTCTCTGAGAGTTCTTTAATACTTTTTCAGTGATATCTGATGATGATCAAATTTTATGCACATATAATAAATATAGAATGGAACTCGCCAGCAATAATCGAAAATTTATAGGACTTGATTCGTCCACATAAGCACCCTGCCTACGGCATCGTGCTTATGTGGACGAATCTCATCCTATAAATTTTCGATTATTGCCGGCTCGTCCCATTCTCTCTATGTATTTCTAAAGTCAACTTATAGAGTATATTTAGCTACATTACAGGTAAATGTCCACCCACATATATTGCAAACTTTTTAAATAAAACCCCCCAAAAATATCAAACTTAAAATATAGAAATACATATTACATGTCCTATTGTGTACTATTATTGGAATAGGCTTGACCTCATCTTTTCCACCTTTTCAAATATGATATGGTATCTTAAAGTCAATATTCAAATTCAAATTCAAATTCAGAAATTCTTTATTGCATGATTTTGTTCACAATAGGTCGGTCAATTCTGACACCGAGACATATATTTGCAAGTTGTGACTCATTTCCCTGTGACACATCACATATATTAGGGTTTTACTGGAGAATAATAAGGAACATGGTCTAACATGCTCCTGGAGAGCTTTCACAGGATATTGGTAGACAAATTATTCTCGCCATACTCCACGTTTCTCTTTATTGCATGAAACGCTCACCGAGATCCCAGTCCTACTTCAGGTCGATTTTTTTTAAATGTTTTTATCGGCCACAACTTTTAATCTGCTGTGAGAGTGCCTTGTTCTCTATGTGAATCATATTATTGTTTGTTTATGTATATATGAGTTTATGTAATAACATTGATTTGCAAAAGCAAAATAAATATATAAATTAGAGTATAATTACCAATAAAAATCAAGGAAGATATGGACTTTCTCTGAGATAGATTGATATATAATAATAATAATATAATATGGGAAGGCTAGGTGTTCTCTCTCTCTATGGGGGAGAAAACTATTTCAGTCCTGAATTTCACAGAACATGTCACCGACCGAACCCACGTTTTATCACATTTATCCTAAAGAGTGTAAGGCTAAATGTACTGTATAAATCATATAATTATTGAGAGAATTTGTTTATTATTCATGATATATAATGAAACTCCATGTCATGTTATTCCACTTTTGTAGAATTGGTTTGGAATGAATTCATATCAGATAGAATGCATTATAACCAAAATTACTCAAAACGAAAAGGTTGGATCTAAAGTGAAAATCAAAACATAGATAGAAAAAAATGGTCGTATATGATAGAGAATGGTATCTATATTTAGAGTAAATAACATAGAAGAACACAAAGGTGATATTAAAATCGCATCGTTTTAGTTTTTCTAGAGCAATAAATGGTGGGTTTGGTCGGTGACTCACACTGTATCTATAGATCTGACATAGAAACATCCCCCAAGGAGTCAAATTTTGGAATTAGTGGTTAATATTTCTGTCGTTGATACCTCTGAATATTTTCTATCCATGGTTAAAATTATCACGCATTCAAGCAAAATTTGTTTTTGCCCTCTTTTGTACCATTTTCATGGGAATTGACCATTTAAGGTTTTAAAAAATGTCTATTTTCACCTATATTTTGGCATTTTATGTAAATGCAAATTTCTAGATTAATGAATCATATGGCCCGAAAGCTCGGAGTGGGATCCATATGATGGTAAAGAAAAATAAAGAAAAAAAATTAAAATAATTATAAGCTCAGGGAACCTTGGAATCAAAAAACGCTGACTGCCCCCATTTCGTGAGAATTGACTGTATACATATATATGGGCTCTTCTCATGAAATGTTGACAGCGTTCCTGTACCTGCATGTACCTCATGGTAATGTGTCATTTAGAAAAAAGATAGCTTGCTATCCGACTGAATTCAGTTTCACTCAATGCTAAATATATATAATGGGCACCGAATAAGCAAACACAGAGCAAATCATTTGTTGTATGGTTATGTAACTATTCTATCTATTAAAAGTGATATGATGCTTACACTTTGGTATTTTGTTTCCACATGTAAATAGGTGGGGGAGAGAGGGAGAAAGAGAGAGGAGATTGAGAGTTGGACAGACGAGATGAGACATGGAGAGAGAGGATAGATTTATCTCATCTCTATTAACAACATAAGTGGGACAGTTCGATATAATTTTAATTAATTAACGTGAAGGAAGAAATATGTGTAGTTAGTATTTATATGTTTGGTCTATATCTAGGAATAATCTGTAGATTTACTCTTATATGGCAGAAGACAACGCAGTAATCAACATTGTTTTGTGGACGTCATTCAGGAAGGGAGGCCGTCACAGGAGGCATTGGCATGAGCCTCTTTCCAGCGGCCGGGAGCGCAAAGCTTGCGTGGGGTAGGCAGGTGCGCGGTATGCATGGGAGCGGTATGGGAGGGGAGCGGTAAGGATGAGCGCGAAATGCAGGGGAGCGGTATACATAAGCGCGGTAAGGTATGGAACCAATCGGAAGAAATGTCAACAGCCCCAAATCCTAGTACTAGCTTATCGCTGTCAGACACCCCAATGGATTTCAATGACTTAGATAGTCTGGAAGGTGAAAATGAGGAAAGTCCCAAGGTAGAGAAAATCGAGGGAGATGTGTTGGACATGCTGCAGAAAATGGATATAGAGGCGGACCAAAGATACAAAACTAATAAAACCAGATTCCGCAAGCTCTTCGAAGCAGTACGTCAAATAGAGGTAATAAAAGGCAATGTAAATGAGAGAAAGAATTCTGCACTCTGAGAAAAAGAGTTGAAGTTACAGAAAACAATTTCAAGATGGTTAAAAAAAAGTTAGCCAGGCCGAAGGATACAGACTACCTACAAATGGCCAGAAACGAACAACAGGAAGATGAAGACTTAGTGAATAAGGAAGTGGCCAAACTCGAAAAAAACCTCTTAATCATGGGAGTGAAGTCTGGGTCAGAAGAATCAGCAGAAGAACTCAAGATTCGAAAAAGAATGGCGAGAGCTGGGATGATAGCAGATGCTGCAAGAGAACAACAATATGAAGATGTAAAAGTGGTAAGAGCTGGGGTCATTGTCAGTGGGATTTTATACAGGCATAATAAACTAGGAAGCCTACCTAGGGAGTTAATGCCGTCTATGCTCTCCATGAGACAAAATGAGTCAACCATTGTATTCTTTACAAGTGATTCCCCGCTTTCAAATCACTACTTTTCACAATTCATCCTCGATGGAAACATGTTTGACCATGTAGAACAGTTTATTTATTACCACAGGGCCAAGTATGCAAATGATCCAGAAAAACCATCTTTGGCACTAGCAACGCCAGATCCAGTGGAGTGCAAGAGGAACATGTATTCTCTGACACAAGGATCAGACCAGTGGAATCAACACAAAGAGGAGTTGATCAAACGAGCTCTCAAAGCAAAATGGAGAAACAATGAGGTAGTGAGGGATTTCCTTAAGTTCACGGAAAAAAAGGAAATAGGAGAAGCTTCCCTAGACAAGGTATGGGGTATAGGTATGACCCTCGACAACCCCCAGGTCTTAGGTCAAGAAGCTTGGATAACCTCCGGAAATTTCTTGGGCAAAATGTGGATGGCGGTGAGAACAACCCTCAATAGTCCCAAGCAAGCTCAAGCCAAGGCTCCTCCAAAGCAGACCCAAGCAGCAAAGCCAAAAGTATAAGCTGCCTCAGATAGAGAGAATCCATAATTTAATATGGAACAGGATGGAGAAGCTGTAATGTGTTATTCTCATAATGTTAATGGCCTCAACGAAAGCAAAAAGAGAAAAGCAGTGTTCACGAAATATATTAGTAAGAAAAACACTATAGTAGCCTTACAAGAATCTCATTCAACACCAACAGTTGAGAAAGTGTGGAATTCTCAGTGGGGAGGGACGATTCTGTATGCACATGGCAACTCCTCATCGAGGGGTGAAATGTTTCTAATTTCCCGTGATATTTCACAATATGTTACAGTGATTGATAAATGTGATGAAGGGAGATGGATGTTAATCTCTTTGTGTATAAATGATCTTACTACTGTTATTTGTAACGTGTACGCTCCAACCTCCGCCTTTACCAAAGAACAATCTGCCATGTGGAAGAAAATTCAAGAAAAGATAGAAGAACTACCCTACGATAACCTGGTTATAATGGGCGACATGAATGCGGACATCGTGAACAAACCATCATCGCCTCAAAACAAAATAATAAAAGGAATGATGAGTTACTTAGACGTTGAAGACATCAACTCCAGAACACTGGATGACAGAAGAAGACTTTCTGTACGAACATGGGAGAAGGGAGACCTTTTTTCAACGATAGATTACATTTTTGTATCTTCTAATATGGTTCAGAGAGTTAATAATGTTAAAATATGCTCCAGTGTACAGTCTGATCACAGGAGTTTAAGCATGAAAGCCTTTCTAGGGTTAGCTCAGCGTGGCAAAAGCTACTGGAAATTTAACACGACTCTTTTAAATGAGGAAAGATTTGTCAGTGGTGTTGAAAATATTGTTGATAATATAGATGAAAATAGTTTAGACGATAAGCTAAAATGGGAATTCTTCAAACTTAAGGTGAGAGAGTTAGCCATTGTTACAAGCTCTGACCTTGCTAAAGCAAGAAGATGTAAAGAAAAAATATACCAAGAAAAACTAGACGAGTTAACCAACAAAGCAGCATTATCTCCTCAAGAAAAAGTTGAAAAAGAAAATATCAAGTTGTCATTGAAAGAAATCGAACTAAAAAAAGCGGCAGGAGCTCTTTTAAGATCAAAAGCCAGATGGGTTGCTGAAGGTGAGAAGCCCTCCAAGTTTTTTTGCTCCCTAGAAAAATACAATGGTCAGAAGAAAACCATCTCTCAAATGATTATAAATGGTTCGTTAACGACTGAAAAACAGAAAATATTGCAAGAAGGTCATGATTTTTATTCTCAGCTGTACATTGAAAGAGCCTCAAATAGTGATGAATCTGTTCTTTTTAATGATCCTGAAAATTATAACCAGTTAAGTGAAAGTGAAAATGCTTTTTTAGATAGAGAGATTACCTTGCAAGAAATTGAAACAAACCTGAAATCAATGAAACATAATAAGGCCCCAGGATGTGATGGCCTCTCAGTGGAGTTTTACTGTTTCTTTTGGTACAAGGTACAGAATCTTTTTATAAACATGCTCAGAAAATGTATGGAAGACAAGAACATGACAGAAAACGAAAAAAGAGGTATAATAAGTGTAATAAAATTGTTTCGAAACTTATAGCCAAAAGATTATCTAAATTTTTACCGAAAATTATAAGAGAAGATCAGTTCGGTTTCATGTCAGGCAGATATATAGGAACAGCCATCAGGAAAATCGATGATGTTATTTCTATGATGGAAAAACAAATACAAAACGGTATTATTGCTGCAATCAACTTTTCTAAAGCTTATGACTCTGTCAGCTGGTCATTCCTCTATGAAGCCCTAAGAGCTCATGGTGTTTCTGAAAATTTCATTTCTTGGATTAAAACCCTCCTTACAGACTCCAAAGCGGTATTCACTAACAACGGACACATGTCTAAATATTTTCAGATTGCTAGAGGCGTGAAACAAGGAGACCCCATATATATGTCTTGTTCAATATTTGTGTGGAAAAGATGGCGGAGACGATTAGAAAAAATAATGAGATAGAAGGTATAGAAATTGGTGATACTGTTATGAAAATTGTCCAATTTGCGGATGACACCACTATAATTGTCAAAAATGAATTCTCCCTTCTCAGGGCTCTAGATGTACTGAGGAGGTTTGGGGAGGCTCCGGGCCTCTCTCTTAATTCCTCTAAATCTGTAGGTGTGTTGGTAGGAGATATTATAATACAATCTCACAAGGCCAAAGAGTTTCAGTGGAAAAAAACAATTAATATATTGGGAGTTACTTTAATGAGTCCAAGAAACGAAAAAGAAATGTCCAAGATAAATGTGGATAAGTGTCTAGAAAAAATGTTGAACGTGGCAAATGACTGGAGAAATAGATTTCTCACATTAAAAGGCAGAGTCGTAGTGTCTAACACTTTTATTCTCCCTGTCATTCAGCATATTATGTTGTGCGTTAATCTTGATGTAAAATCTAGGAAAAAAGTTGATACTTTAATTCTCAATTTTGTATGGAATAACAGGAAGAAATTTCCAATAATAGTCCGGAGGTAGGAGGGGTGAACCTTGCGTTTTGGGGCCATACGATGTTTTTTGATTGATTCTAAATCTCCAAAATCTCCTGATTCCAAATCTGCCGGGTGCCACTCTGTAACCCTTGAGGAAAATTAATTATCGACGTTTAAACTTTGTAAGTGGAATTAAATATATACCAAGTTAGAGAATTCATCATGACCTCTAAAGGTCATATTCAAAGTTCAAAGGTCAAGGTCAAAGGTATTATTTAAGGTTTTTTGCAAAAAACTCTTGGGAAAAATGGTCTGACATCTTAGGTCAAATAAAATCAATTTTAGAGCACATTATTTCCTATTGATTGAGACCAAATACTTGATTCTACATTCAGTAGTCTTATTACAATAGCTTTTCAAAACAAAGGGAATATTTTGTGTTTCAGCCAGAACTTGAGGTAGGCCCCAATTTCTTGAACCACAGATATGTCTCTGTTGGAAATAGAAATAAATGATTGTTAGAGTATGTTATAGTCTGTCAATCAATATATTGTACATGTTTCTTTGAATGAAACTGAACTTTTTATGAATTTATTGCAATTATAAGGTTATTCCCATTATTGGTTAAATTAAAAAACATCCCACTTACAAATTGGTGCAGCATGGATTTCAGGCCACCAATCTATTTCTTCTCATGTAAACTTAACCCTATTGTCATCAATCGTAATATATCTTTGGATTTTAGTATACAAAGCTATAGTTCATCTAAATTATCATGTTCCTGGTCCTGTTCAACAGTAGTTGTTTGATATAGTTGTACAGCAGCAAAATAAAGCTGTGCACTATTTTATAAGTGTGAAGGTATTTGTATTTAAAGATTTTTATTCAGCAATAAACATTATGCAACGTTTACAATATTCTCAGAGTCTGCTGGTGTATTACAAATAGTGTTCGAAAAAATAGAAGATTACAATATAAATTCAATTTTTCATGTCTCTATATATATACCGCTTGCTTTAGATAAGATCAATGTTAAGAGCCTGGCACAAATAGGCGTGTACAAAGAAATGGTTTGGTCATTACATCTTTTAGGAAAACATATTGCAAATAAAACAATTAAAACAATTATCCCTGCGTTGTGTGACGAGCTCTCTTCGAATGACTTCACCAAATCATCTCTGGATAGATGAAGAAAGTAAAGATTAGTTTAATAATAATATTTAATATTCCCTGTTTATAAGCTGCACTCTGTGTATGGGCCTTCCCATTTTTGGGGGGTTTTGGGTTAAGCACATGCATGTGGTAGTATAAGCCTGGCTCCATATGTGAGCCTGGTGCCTGTGTTGTCATCATGAAATAAGGGATAAAGATAAAGAACCAGCTGAAATCATAATCAGTTTGATGATTATGAAAATCAGTTGGGCATAAATAATCAGAACAGTTGATTTATTATAAATAAAGGCAAGAAACATAAGTTTCAGCTTAACCAAATTTCTTTCTCAATTTTTGGCTTTTTTCAGTATATCGTAATATATATCCGGCCCTGAATATAAGCCTGAGTGTAATCCTGCTATAAGCCATTAGAAAATAATATAAACCCAGGCTTATGAACATGGAAGAAATTGTTATATGATTATCAGGTATATTTGATTTGTGTCATAGATGTCAGAAGAGTTATTCAAATATAGAATTAACCCCAAACTGTTACATAACGTAGTAGTTGAATAAAAATATTAAAATACAAAAAATAATAGCCAATAGGGGATTTACATGTGCCCTTGTGCAAGCTTATTCTCAACATACTGACATACAAATATTTAGCAGCACTGAAATAGGCAGAATATTTTCAAGAATGCTATTACTTCTATCAGGGAGGTATATATAGAGGGAGTAGAAACGAGGATTATGCTCAACTGGCATATAGTAGAAAGTAATGCCACTACTACGGTCCCCCTCTCTCCGCACATTTCCCCCACTCCCCCTTTTCCCTCTGTCTCTCATACCTGTTTTTCGTTTCCAACCCCATATCTAATTATCTGTCTCTCATACCTGTTTTTCTCTCCAAACCCTATCCCTGATTTCCCCCTCTCCCTCGCCTCATTGTCATGCTCCCCTTCCTTCCTTTCTCTCCCTTCCCCCACATCATCTCCCTTCCCTCTTTTCCCTCTCCTTCTTCTTTCCCTTCCCCTCTCGTATTTTCCCACTATCTCCCTTTTACTCACTCTCCCCTCCTACATCCTCTCCCTCCCCTCCCCCTCTCCAATACCCCAACCCCTCTTCTTCACTCTCCCACTCCTCTGCATGTAGTGGCAAATGACGTAATATCTCACAGGGGCTTTCCCAGGCTATAACTAGAGTGTGTAGATCCCAATTTAACAAGGAATTTTGGTTGTAACCAAGGAGAAAACGGTTTCCCCCGACTAATTCTACTAACCTCGAACCCCAACACTTATTTAAATACAAATGTTGATAAAAGTAAATATGTAGGGGTAGAAAAGCATGCTCTTTCATAATTTCAACATCTTGACAATGTATTTCGAGTAGAAATTGCGTTTTTTATTATTTCGAGGGTGCGTAATTTCCCCGCAATATGCCGGCGACGACGCAATATGATCAGCTCATCAGAAAATGTACAATCGTCGGCAAGCTTTTTTATTGTTTATTATGTCACTGAAAACTTTCTCAAATCATTTCCACCAAATCCGTTTCTATTATAGGCCTAGGGCCTATATGCCTAAACAATAAATCTCTAATACTCCGCGCGGCAAAATGTCTATTATGCGTCGACTCTAGTTGTCATGGCACGTTACTAACGTAAAAACGTAAAAATTAGAAGACATCACTACGTATATTATTGCGTCGTTGCCGGCATCGGCATCGATAGGCCTATACTTTCCCTATAGACTTCCCTAAGTTCCACCAATATTATCTTCCTTATTTGTTTGTTTCCTTATATTATCTTCCAAATATTATATGGATGTCTAGTATGCACTTCCTGGTAAAGGGTGCTTTATTTTCTAAATTTCGAATAAAAGGTGGTACAGCATTCCAAATTACCTTAATCTTTCCAATCAAACTTTGCCTGATGCTTTCTTTCCTCCAATTTTCAACGATGAATCTAGCTGGATCCCTCATCTGATATCTAGGATGAGGTAGATCCAAGCAACAATTTCCATCCCCCAAAAGATATCTTATGTCCTTCATAACATAATGGAATCAAATCACATATTATGTGTATATATAAATTGAATACAAAATTCTACAGTTAGTTCTTCTAATCCTTACATTATTACATTATTACGAACCGCCGGATGAATTGGAGTTGGAAGGACACGTCCTCAGAGTGCTCTGCAATTTATTCGGAATTCAGGGACTTCCCATATTCTCAGGAACACCATATTTGGACTATGACTTAGGACCGCTGGTGTGACCAACTAGGTGGGAAATATCCTTTTTGCAACATATTCATAGCTACATTTAGCGAACATTTTGATTCTGAAATCGTGTAAACATTGTTGTATTGGAGTGTGTGTGTACCCACTCAACCATGACCGAGGCTTTCGCTCCCCCCTCGAAACCCAAGCGTAGGGTGCTGCGGGCAGTTCGGCTGCCTGCAGTAGTTAATCAGATTAGGAAGATTGACCTTAAAAAACTGTCCGATGAACGCACCCAACATATGGCTAGTAACCCACCCAATACCTACACTCTCGCAGATCTGGCCGCTTCTAATAATATCGCCCATGCTAAACTAAATGCGCAAATAGAGCTGACAAATTCTTCTGAAAAACGGATTAAATATTTAGAAGAAAGTTTGGAGTCGCAAAATAGCAAGGTATTAGACTTGGAAGACTATGTCGCGCGGTTAGAGACCCTATTATACGATAGGAGAATCACACTCGACGGCATGCCCGAAATAGCCTCTGAAAATAAGGAAACACTCAGGGTCGCAGTTTTCTCACAACTGTCTCAGGTCTGTGAAGGTATTAATCCCCAAGATATAGGTAACGCGTATAGGCTTGGCGCCTATAATGGTCGTCGCCCCAGATCAGTGAGAGTTTTTCTCTCCCGAGAATGGATGAAGGATCACCTTATGAGTAATAAAAAGGCCCTGAGTGGCAAGGAAAGGGGTCAAAATCGAATTTATATCAATGACGATTTGCCAGAATTGACCAGAAGGAGGAAATATGACATGCTAGCGGTAGTACACAAAGCAAGAGACATGAACTACCCAGAGGCCCGACTAAAGGGTGACAAGCTAATAATTAATGGCTCGCAGTACGCATACCGAGATCTTGATTGTGTTGACCAACAAATCTCGCTCCAGACGATCAAAACCAAGGAGCTGAATGAAATGGTTCTTTTTCAGAGTGAACACTCTCTACTGAGCAATTTTTCACCCTGTGAATTTTCTATCAATAATATTGTCTTTAAATCGTCTGAGCAAGCATACCAATATGCTCGCGCTAATGTACATAAACGCCCAGACCTCGCCAGCATGATAATCCGCTCTACCACTGCCCGAGATGCAAAGCAGTTAGAGAAAGCTATAAGCAAAGATAGCACTGAATGGGAGAATATGAGAGTGGATAAAATGAGACAGATCTGCTTTGAAAAATTCTCTCAAAGCAAGGATCACAGGGAGGCCTTACTGGCCACCAACAATAAAACACTCATTGAAGCAACGCGCAACTCATTTTGGGGCGCGAACGCTACCTTAGAGTCAACTGTCCTGCAAGCCGGCCACTACACGGGGCATAACCACCTAGGCCAGATCTTAGAGTACACACGCGATGCGATCTCCACAGGTAATAACTGGCAAGCAGCTGAGTATAAGCCTAGGAAACCACCGGGAATCCCAAAGCCCCAACAGAACCAGCGAAATGGCAATCCTGGGCCAAACAATCAGATCAATCAGCCCCGCCCCCAAAATAATAACAATGTCTATCAGCCCCGACCTATGGGTCTCATGAACCCACAGGGCCAATTCTATCCTCAAGCAGTTAACCAGCAATTTAACAACCATTGGGCTCCTCCGCCTCAGGCAATGGCGCCCAGAATACCTTACCCTCCAAATGGGCCTCGTTGTGGTTAGAGTAAGCACTATATAATTACTCTTGAGGTATTATTCAACTGACCACAATACCTTTATTCATGTTCCATTTGAACACTTGGCCAGCACACAGCCAGGACTCCAATATGAAAACCACTGCACTAGTCACCGATTCTCGGGGCAAGGCCCTAAAACCATACATGCGAAATCCATCAATCTTTTTGACCGCCATAAGCGGAGCAAAAGTAGTGGATTTAATTTATGAGGCAGAGCGCATCCTCGATTATAATACTAATATTAGAGCAGTTATTATCTCTGGAGGGATCAACGATATGACAACCCTAGACAGAGCCAGTCGCACAGTCTCCATACGAAACAGCACCAAAGATGTAATTTACGATGACATCCGAGACAAGATCACAACCGGTTACAATCAACTTAAGACCAATCACCCTACTGTAACAGTCATCTTTACCTCAATTATTCCGATGTCGATCAGTGCATACAACAGGCTGGAGGAAAGAGATCCTGACCAAGAGGCACTCGAATCTGAGATAAGTAAAGTCAACTTATTTATCCATCAATTCAATCGAGATAATTCCGTACCCTCACCTCGCATATTGACAACTGTACTCAAGAAAGTGAAATCCAATCACATTTTCAAGACGCACCTACTGACAGACGGGCTCCACTACTCTGATGCTCTTGGGCAAAAAATAGCATCTAAAATCACCATTACGCAGCTAATCCTCAGCAGAAAGAATGGATCTCCATCAAATGGCTGATGAGGAAGACGCTATTACAACTGAATTACACCCAATATGGCACTGCTCTTTAATATATTCGTGCAAGTCAATTATTTCTCCAATCATACGTCGATTAAACTATCACCATAAGCCACTGGAGGGTTGGGGAAATTATTCCCACCCTCTAGTAAGGCCATACATGGTGAAAAACACTTATCGAGCTGATGCCAAACGAACGCAGGACATCAACCATCGCCTTTCGCTTCTGCTACTGTCGTCGCCACCATACCATCCACCCCGCGGTAACAACCTAAGAACATTACGGTCCCCATTCACACCGCTTACTATTCTCCCACCATTAAATCCTGGAGGCAGGGGAAATTTTCCCCGCCCCCATTATTGTGATATGTGTGTATCAATAAGATATTACTGTACTGCCTCTGTCCTAACGATGCTCTCTCTCTCTAGACGCTTCTGTGGGGCCGAGGAAATTATCCACGCCCCACACTTGCCTTATTTGCCTATACCTAGCTACTACATGTCGTACTACCATTCTTCCCACTATATCAATGTAAAGCAGTGGATTTTTTCCACGCTCACATATACTGGAATATACCATCCTGATATACCACGATGGAAGAAATAGAAGCAATTAGACCCTATAAGGGTTTTAAGATTACTCACTTGAACGTAAGATCGATTATGAGGAAAACCGAACAGGTCTCATACATTACGAATGAAATCGGTATTAATGTACTATGTATCACCGAAACGTGGTTAAAGCCATATATCCCAGATCATTACTTTGAAATTAGAGGTTACAACTCCATTAGATTAGACCGTGTAGGGAAGGCTGGGGGGGGTTTATTAATATACTTGATAAACTCGATATCGTATGACGTTATAGAGAATATCTCAAATTCTGATGTTGAATTACTATCTATTACCCTAAACCCACCTGGCTATGCTAAATCATCCTTGGTACTTGCTTATAGACCCCCGTCAGGACAACCTGACGCCTTTATAGACCATCTGCGTAACTCGCTTGAAAAACAGCGGCTACTAAACACGAAAGAAATCGCAGTGTTAGGAGACTTTAATTTAAACATTCTGGAACCAAACCATAGAGATGCTTCAAAGCTAATCTCACTGATGAAGGAATTCACATTAACTAGCCACATAAACACCCCAACTAGAATATCTTCAACAACTCAAACCTGCTTAGATGTAATTTACTCAAACCATCGATTTGTGAAAAGGTCTGGTACAATTAATATTAACTTGAGCGATCATCTTGGAACATATATATTGTTAAAAAAAGAGCATGGTGACAACAGGAAAACCTATATTATGGGGAGAAAGTTCCGCAGCTTAAACCAGGAGAGTCTCTCAAATAAACTTAATGCTCTGGACTGGGATGATATCATGTCAAGCCATGACCCCTCCATGATTTGGGATAAAATGAACAGTAATTTTATACGAATAATTGATGAAGAATGCCCCATGGTTAAGATTAAAACTAAACTTGTTGAGGAACCCTGGATTAACGCTGAGGTCATTGAACTCATGAAACATCGTGATTACCTATTCCGAAAATGTAGATTACCAATGAACAAAGATAACATAGAACTAAAGCGTAGAGCTAGGAGAGCAAGGAATCAAGTTAACCATACTATTACTAACCTTAAAAAGGGTTACTACCAAAATCAACTAGAGACTAATAGTCGTAACCCAAAAAAATTCTGGGAAACTATACATTCATTAACAAAAGGGGGAGGCGGCAATAAAGAAATTAGGCGAGTCAAGGGCGAAGACGGTAATTTACTCAGTGAGGAAGAAAGCGTGAAGAGAATTAACAAATATTTCTGTGACTTAAACTTCAATAACCATGAGGCACATAATGTTTCCACGCTAAGAAATGCTAACACACCTATGCTATACATAAATGGTGATATAAACAGAGAAGAAGTTGAACGACTGATAGAGGAACTGGATGTTGCTAAATCCTCAGGCAGTCTGGACCTACAGACAAAATATTACAAACTAATCCTTTCCAAAATAGCTGACAAATTCACCCAATTAATTAATCTCTGTCTAACCACTTCTACCTTTCCGCTGGGCTGGAAATCTATTATCATGAAACCAATACCCAAAAAGGGGGACATTACTAAATTGCTTCTATTGATTTATTATTTTTCGTACATAAACTAGACATATTGCTGATAATATAGACGAAATTTGGAATATTAATAATAAATATTGTAGTCAGGGCAGCTTATTAGAGTGTGTGATGAGAATGCTGATGATAAGGGCACCGATTAATGGTACATATTTCTACATAAATCAGGATTTAAATTAAAAATAAATAAAAACAAATATGCACATAATGTTTTGAATCACTGCTTACTTCACAGGTATCGACATAAGGGTCATAGAGCTTTTTAGTTTGTGAAAATATTCCCATTAGAAGAAAAGTTACAGCCAAATAACTATTCAGTAATGGTAATGATAATGGCAGCGGCTATGGTGAGACGGGATTGACCCTCTGCCCATATACACAAAATAATTAATTATATTTAGAATTAGCACAAATATATTCCATCCTTTCCCTCGTTTTCCTGTTAAGATGACTTGAATACTTGTATATTGAGTACTTGTTTATTAAGGTAAATATGAATTATATTTAAGTATTTAGAGGCAAAATTATTTGGGAAATGTTCTCTATATGTCCACACAATATATGTATATAAATGTCACATAATTTTAATGTCACATGATTTATGTCACCGTAACGTGCCGGCACGTTACGGTGACATCATGTTTTAGCCCTCTTGAGGTGCAATAATGCCCTGCAGGGGATAATACAGCTGTTTATTTATTAGCTATATGATGGCTTACCTTCAGCCATACTCTAATTTTTTCAACTCTAAATATTTTATTTTTTATCAACTAAAATGTCCGGCACGTTATGGTGACATAGAAACTTCCCAAATATATATTATGTGCTCTAATCCCGAAAAAAACAAAAATATTCAACTATATCCATTATTATACGGGAAAATACATTGAAAATCATTTAAAAAATCTCCACTTGAACCATCTTGGAATAGGTCAATCTATTTTTATTCTAGGTTTATATAGGCACGTTACGGTGACATATAGAGACTTCCCCAGACATTTTTGCATTGCACATCTACCAATGGATTATTAGAAATATATTTTTTTCAAATTATTAGGTACCCAGGGTCATGATATGAAATTTGAATAAATATGTATCCATGAGTGGACATATTTTTTTTCTATTTACACCATTTTTTTTCATATTAGCAATATTTTCGTTAATTTTTAGGCAATAAAACAGTGTTTTTTTCCTCTAGAATTTTAAATATTTATGCCAGATAGGCAAAAGTAGGGTATTTCTGATGTATTTCTGATCGGGGAAGCAAACTGAATTGATTAAAGTAACCCCAGACCAAGATTTCTCATTATAAATTCAAAAATCTATTTTATAGTCATATGTCGACCAATTGGTGGAATTGCTCATATACGACCGATCGGTTTAACCCACGTTGCTGGGAAGCTGCTAGAGAAAGTTATTTACTGCCGACTAGTGGATCACTTAGAAACTAATAATCTTTTATCGAGCGCCCAAAATGGGTTCAGACCTGCTAAATCTACTTCAAATGCAATATCTAACCTTATTTGGGACGTTAATATAAACAATAATGATAAAGATATAACGGCGTGCTGCTTCATAGACTATACCAAAGCCTTCAATTCCATAGATCATGAGATACTAATAAAAAAACTCCCCTATTATAATATTGCTGAGCCACTAGTCGACCTAATAAAAGACTACCTACAAGATAGAACGCAACTAGTAACCATAGGAGCTAATACCTCTAGCAAACTCCCTATAAATAGGGGGATTGTGCAGGGTTCCATTTTGGGGCCAACGCTCTTCAATCTTTATATCAACGATCTAACAAACCTGGAACTACAATCGAGCATTATAATGTATGCAGATGACATAGCAGTTTATCATAAAAGCCATAGTCTAGATACCGCAATCGCCGGTTTGAATAAAGACATAAACAAAATACACCAGTGGTCCACATACAATGGTATGAAAATCAATGAGAAAAAAACCGAAATAATTCTGTTTGGGTGTCCAAGTAAAGATATGCCAAAGGAAATCAACACTGGTCTCATAAAACTAAACGTTGTCTCTAAATTCTGCTATCTGGGTACAACTGTAGATAAAGACCTCAATATGGAGCTAAACGCGAACCAGGTGATATCAACTCTCTATCAAAAATTAAGCTATCTAAGAGTAATCAGAAAATACCTGACAAAAAAAGCTGCCTTAACATTATACAAAACTACTATAATGCCTATCATTGATACTCAGTTGCTATGCCTAACCCCATGCACCGACAAAACGATCTTGAAAATACAAAGAGCCCAAAACCATTTCCTTAGACTGGTGCTCAAAGCCGAGCCCCGTTCTCCTGTCCTGGTGATGCACCAATTAGCACGAGTGATGACAATATCTGATCGCATGAAATTCAATGTTCTTAAAAACAGCTTCTATAAGATAACCCTTAAACCAGAGGCCTGTCGCCGCAACACGGGGACAAGGAGAGCGGAGGCTCCCTTATTTGATATTATAAGACCCAAGAGTAACAAATTCAAAAAATCATTGTACTACAATGTCTGCTCAGAGTGGAACGATCTTAATATTCAATTCAGAATGATAGATTCTTTTGATCATTTTAAACTAGCAATTAAAAACACCATAATGCCTGTCTTGCCTAATTAGGGTCTGTATACTACCAGTGAAACTTTGTCTCAATGTGCTTGTCTATATTACTTTGCATATTACTAATGAAACTTTGTCTCAATGTGCTGGCTTATATTATTTCGCGACTGTGCGACTGTGTGTCTAACCCTGTATAAGCTATGTTTTGTGATGTCTTGTAAAGCCTGTGTGGCTGACTACATGTAACTTTTGACTGACTTAGACTAGTACTTAACACTATCTGACTGTGTGCTTTAGTATAACATAACAATGATTAACATTTATAAATTGTTTGTATTCTTTGGACTTTCTGTCCCATTTCCTTATATATAAATCAACTTACTTATGTACATAACTATAGCTAATCGAACTCCTTTTGCCGGCTCAGGGCTTGGAAGAATACCACCGCAATGGTGACCTGAGGAGCGGCTCTTTATAACTTAACCTATGTAACAATGATGCATGTTGGCTCATACCTGAATAAAAATGAATTAAAAAAAAAAAAATTATGAACTGTTGTCAGGCAATTATTCTGAATGATCTTCTTGTCTGATGACATGTCTACCACACTATCCTCCTAAATTGTAGTACTGGAATTATAAATGTTTTAAATATCAAGGAAGCAAAGTCTATCTTAATAAAATGCCTTATTTTACTTAGTCTCCTCTGTAATATACTAGCAATACTAATGCCAATAATATGCTGGTTCATGTTATAGATAACAAAATTATCTCTGTAAGCCCTAGATTAAAAAATGTTTTGCATTGTAGTCTTAGTTTGTAGTAATGTAGTATCAGTTTTTGCATGAACAATTACAGAATCAGACATCCTTTCATAGTGATTAGTTCTCGTCATAATGCTATCAGGATTAATTATTTTGATGATTGTGCACATTAACATGTGATTCCTTTCATTATCGTCAAAAGTGCTGCCCCCATCCCTTTAATTGCTATAAAACCATAAAAAATTCAATTTTATTCAGATACTTGGTTACAAAATATCAATTGAAGGATCCTAGAACAATCATTTCATGTGTTTAGCTCTATCTACCCAGGTTGCGTGGATGCACTTAGGATGCGCAGCCCTTGCACGGCCACGGACTACATCCGGATTCAGGGAAAAGTGCAGCCAGTGTAAGCCAGCCTTGCACATCCGGCTGCACTTTGGCTGCACTTTGGCTTGGCTGCACTTTGGTTGCACATTCGGCTGCACTTTGGTTGCGCAAGGGTTGCATATCTGGCTGCACTTTGGTTGCACATTTTAGTATGCCTAGGGCAGGTAGGGTATTGCGGGTGGGGCTCAGATTACTTGGGATCAAATTAAATATTCGCTAATTGTTATTATGAAAATTTGTTAGTATAAATGTACTCCTCTACCATTCCCATGAAGTACTGTTTGCCAGATATAGTCAGTCAGAGTAACTGAAGGCAACTTTAGATTGAACATCTACAGCCCAGATAGCTTTTAAAGGTACAACAGCATAGGTTGCATCCTTTTATTCATCATTTATCATCAGCACTGGCCCTGCATGTTATGAATCATTTTGATGGTTGATAAGTTTGGACACTCCCAGCTGACTACCCACAATCATATGTACAGTTAAATGGGTGGTTTGATCAGGTTGATTCCCAACATCATACATATACGTTCTACATATAAATTCCCTCCAGGAATTCAACCACATGCATCATTCTGATCTCACTCCTAGCATGCGTGCGTCACCGCCACGCGTAATCGTTACCCATATTTGGCATAGTTATGAAATAATACATATTTATAATCATTGGCGATTTTTTAGCAGAGGGAGTAGTCATTTAATTTCAGATGTAAAACATGGTAGGAATGATAAAAGGTTGAATTAAATCTGTGGGAGAAGTAATAATTATTTGGCTCATATGGAGGTAGCATTACATTGTTTAGTTGTGTGTAGGGGTTTCTATGACCAAGTGTCAGAGACTGAGTGTGGGTGTCAGAGTAGAGTCTATAAATAGCGCACAGGGCTCCTCGCGTCATCAGCGTGGGGAACAAGCTGTGCGCTGAACCCACTCTCTTATGCATTGACATGCACATGGGAACACATATGAGTAATTCCAATCGGGTATCATTTGGTTTTCCAGCCTAGGGTTTCTACAACCTGTATTTGGGATGATCACACATTATAACCATTTTATTTGAATTTCTTGGCAAAAATGAGGCTGTGGGAACCATACTTTCAAAGTTCTTATGCCAGAATATCTGCCGCTATTGCAATAAAAGTGCTTTTTTAGGCTGGGAAATAAGTAATAATTATGGAATTTGAATATAATACACAGGCGCATTTAGAAATTATATTCCTTCTGCTGAGGAAAAATGGTTTCTACACATGCATGTTCAGTATTATTAAAACACAATGTCTATGTAATATCTAATTTTAACTGATCTAGACATGGAAAATATCATTTTGGAATATTTGTGTCACCGTTACGACATATAATATTATTTGTCTTTAAAACAATGAAATACCCCAAGATTAACTATTAATATTAATTTGCATTTAGTTTTTGGTTGAGGGAAAATGTATATGTATGTATATTTTGATAAAATGAAAAGTTATTCACCCACCACATCCCTGAAAGCTTTATTACCTCACATAAAATTCCTTGAACTGGTGTGGGAATATTTTATGTCGCGTAACAACATGTAAAATATCTCCCATATTTTTTTTGAAAATATTTTCATGTAATTTTGCCTTTCCTAATAATGATTTAGGTCTGCCTGCATTTGGTAAAAACATAAATATGAATGAATGCAGATGTAGTTAAATTGAAGTGAGGATTTGATGCAATGTTGCCGTTACACCATATATGTTGCCGTTACACCATACATGTTGCTGTTACGCCATAACTATCAGAAATAATGATAACTTTCTATTTTGGCACAGTAATTGTATAGAAATAAAATGGATATTTTGATAAAAAGGTAGTCAAACTTCTGGTTACAACCAGGTCCTACTTTGGCGGTTAACATCGATTCTCTAGCTCTGACATTGTCATTTATTTTGGCTGGCATAATTAATTGGTAATTCACCGCAAACCTATCCCATATGACTTGATAAATCTAGTTTAATATGGCCGAAATAAGGCAAAATAAAGGCAAAAATGATCGTATTTGAAGCATAGGTGTAGAAATCGAAATATTTGCCACAGCCTTCCCAAACTTTGCATGCGTTATGATAATATGCTCTGCTACATGTACACCAAATATTGTAGTGATTCGACGAATTTGATTTTTTCTTGAAAGATTTCCTCATGAAATCAAATGCTGCCCGTTTGGGAGAATTAAACATATATATTATAACCATCAGTGTACAAGAATCATTAAGATCGGTATTTTTTCACTAATATGCCTGTCAAAAGGTAAAAAAAAAAGATGAATATCTATTATGATCAGTCGTTGGAATGATCCAAGCATTGAAGTGACCTTTTTTTACTAATTGAAGATGATTCAAGAAATGTAAATCGCCTGGCTATATAACGGTATATTAGAGCTCCCTATTACAGCCCCCTCGCGCTGGAACATGTAGTGCGGCTGTACAAAAAAGCTAGCGCAGCCGCCGGGCGCATTAGACCAGCGGTAGGTGTTAAAGCTAAAGACTACCGTCCTGGTGCGACGCCCGTACAGCTCGGCAGCAGAAGTATTATTCTGGCACCTTTCCCGCGTCCGATGGCAGGTGCCGTGTCACTCGGGTATAACAGATACTCAACTATGCTTCCAAGAAACAAGGGCCTACTTCATTTTCCGGCCAAATCACAAAATAGACTTCTGAATGTAGAATCAAGTAACTGGGATCAATCAATAGGAAATAATGTACCCTAAAATTAATTTAATTTGATCTAAGATGTCAGACCATTTTCCCCAAGAGTTATTTGCAAAAAACCTCAAAAATACCTTTGACCTTGACCTATGACCTTTAGCGGTCATGATGAATTCTCTTGACCTTGAAATATGCAATTCCTCGTTCAAAGTTTATTTTCCATCAAAATTATGCTATTACAGTGGATATTTAGGACGAAATTATTTTGTTAATTATTAAAATTAATATTTTTAACTTTTTTTTTCAAATGTCGATAAATAATTTTCCTCAAGGTTTACAGAGTGGCACCCGGCAGATTTAGAATCTGGAGATTCTGGAGATCTAGAATCGATCAAAAAACCTCGTATGGACCAAAACGCAAGGTTCAGCCCAAAAATGGGGTTCTGCCTCCGGACTATAAGCGCTGATTTTTTAACCCAAAAAGTGGAATATGGCATGGGTTTAAAATTGATGGAAGATTTCTATGAAGTAAACAGATTGATGTGGATCCAGAGAATAATAAATACCAATAACAAATCTTGGTACGCCATACTGGAACAAGACATGAATATGTCCAAAGAAGAAATTTTTCTTAGAAGAAATAAGCCAACCAAGGCCTTAAATGGTTTCTATAGAGAGCTTTTCTTATACTGGAATAGATGTTTTTATAGTCAGATTCCTCGAAATGTTTCGCAAGTAAGAAAGGAGAGGATATGGTCAAATAATAATATCAAAATCAAACGTAAATTGCTAGAGTGGCCTAAATGGAAAGATAAGGGTATAAAAGTTATAGGTGATATTATTGATGAGCAGGGGAGATTGATGTCTGTTCGACAGCTAAAAAATTATTATGATATTGATACCACTTTCGAACAAAGACTGGATCTAGCAAGAGCCATACCTAGAGAATGGTTAGATATGTGCAGATCGAGCACAGGAATCCCTGACAATAATAAAATTGAAATTCATATTGTGAATGAAGACTTCGATATACTAAAATGTACACATAAAATAATACACCAAGCTATAGTGGAGAAAAAGAAATGAAACATCGAAAAGTTTGAAAAATGGAAGATGTACTTACATATGTCTGACCAAGAATTTGAGCATGTAAACTGGAAGCAGATCTTTTCTCGAGTTTATAAAGTAAGCTCAGAAACCAGAATTCAATCTTTCCAGTATAAACTATTACACAATGCAATAGCCTGTAATGAGTACCTTTTTCATAACAAAATAATTTTGTCTCCTACATGTAAGTTCTGTAGCCATAGAGACGACCCTGGTCACTTCTTTGTTTCATGTAAGAAAACGAGAAAAGTATGGGAAGATCTTTTTAATTGGATTATAGAAACAGACTTTCTTAATATAAACGCACAAAAAGAACCTATTATTAGAAAAAATTCGTCAGGAAGAGTTATTATCAAGCCAATTGAAATCTTGTTTGGTATTGATGAAAATAATAATAATGTAAGTATTATTAACTGGATTTTTCTACAGGTGAAAGCTTTTATATATAGACGCAAGTTATTCCATATGGGAGAAATTTCCAGACTCTTAGTACTCTTGGAGCTGAAGTTTAGAGTTGAAATCCAGGTGAAAAGTATGTTGATGTACAAAAAAAGCAGAGCTCAATCCCTACCTTGGCGTACACTTGAGCAGATCCTGAGGGAATCAACCAGTTAGCTAAAAAGATCTCTTTTCTGATTTTTTAGTTTTTAATATATAGTTCAAAACATAATGTAAATAACACTTATACTCGCCAAAATATTCAAGTAATAATAGTGGTGACAAGAAAATCCAGACACCTCTCAGGATAGGTTCGAGATTTTAAAATAGTCTAGTCAGGCTTAACCTGGAAATGTATATAATACGTGACCAAGTTAAATACAAATATATGTTTTAAGACGGCTACCAAAAGGTCATTCTCAGTACATATGAGATTTATAGGTTTATGGTAGTTGTAGAAGTGTTGCTGTAGATGGTAAAAACCCTCTTTAGGAAATGAAAGGCCATATCCAATGTATAGCTTGTTCGTGCTGCCAAGAAGTCATTCTCGGTACATAAACCCTTTAGATAACAAATTTTTAATATATGTCTTAAGACGGCTACCAAAAAGTCATCCTCAGTACATACGAGAATTATAGGTTTAAGCTAGTTGTAGGAACGTAGATGTCGATGTTAAAAACCCTTTTTTAGGAGATAAAGTGTCATATCAAATGTATAGCCTGCGTGCTGCCAAGAAGTCTTTCCCGGTACATAAATCTTTTAGACAGCATTTTTAAATCAGAGTAATTTGTCTTGACTGGGTACCAAAGTGTCATACTCCGTACACAAACCTCGAATGCTACCAAAAAGTCATCCTCTGTACATGTCATATTTTTATTAACAAAAAGGGTCATTTCCATGCGCATGAAGCAAATATGTTCTTGTTTTTTCTTCAATCGTTACTTATAAATAATTATCAATGTCCAGGAAAAGAGAGGGTACGATGTAAAATCGTGTGATCGACCCCGGATGAAGAAAGAATCTGTTGATAGACTGAATAAAAACTTTTAAAAACAAAAAAAAAAGTTACATTAATCGGGTATAGGAGAGGATGACTTATAAATTTATGTATACACAACCACAACAAGTGGGATGCACAGAAAAGGATGGGAAGGAGTATCTACTACTGTACACACATAGAAAGAGGAGAAACTATTTCTCTAGAAAGACAAACCAACTTCATACACCCAAATACAGCATGTGCAGTTTGTGTTTATTCAGTGTGACCCAATTACTTCATGGGTGGTTCACTGACTTACACCACCAGCCTCTGTACCTAAACTTTTGGCTTTAGTCACGGCTGGCTGAACACAGATGGCAATGCATAATATGTGTGATGTGCCGGGTGATGTGTTACAGAAAAAGGATTCTTGAAGTCACACAAATGCATTAGTCCCTCTGAATGAATGTAGTATTCATTAAGATTCATGTATGTAGTATTCTTTATGATTCATAATCGAAAATAAGTATAAGAACACAGTACCACTAAGGATACAGTGTGTATAAACGCAGATCTATACACCATTCAGTTGAGGGATACATCTTTTCAAATATGATGGTACCTCAAAATCTTTGTTTGCGCCTTGTGACTCATTTTCACATCACATCACATATGCATACACCTCGTCTACACACATTCCTAATTTCCCAGATTCGTTTTAGGCTTAACAATCCCCAATACAGAAAGTGATGCTGTTAAAGTATGATGGAAGAATACAAAACGTAATGTTACATAACAATGCTAGAAACTTATTCTGTTGCCATGGGTGTTCAGCGACCATGACTATGACAGGAAAGTGATGTACAGAGTCTGGGTACTGAGCCATGCAATTACTGAATAAACACAGAGGCGGGCTTACATGGGGGTTTGTATTGCTAGAGAGAAGGTTCCCCTTACTTCTACCCAATTTAAGTCCTGATCAATTTAGCTTCCATTTGTAGATTCCAGGAGAAGGGGGTATATAGTTTTATTACTTCCTAATTTAATTTTCATATGTGATGCGTTACAGGAAAATGTGTCACAAGTCACAAAAAAATCATATTTCTAAAAAAATTTAGGGATAAGAACCGTTGCTCAGAATGTTTATTTTATTTTATTTTTGTTTGTGTTTTGCGATGCTACAAGCATAAATATATGTCCCAAATTTCAAGGTTGTACAGTGAATATATCTATGCCTATCTGAGGTTTTTGTATGGAGGATATTTAACTAATTTACTAGTAAATGACCATTAACGAATATCTATTCATTAATGGTCATTTAGTTAAATATTAATCAATTAGTTAAATATACTCCTTACAAAAACCTCAGATAGGCATAGATATATTGCAAACATTGCAAACATTTTTTCATGCATACAAAATATAAAAGTGCCACTTTAATGTTTGCCATCATTGGAATTGGTTTGATTTCATCTTTTCAAATATGATGGTATCTCAAAATTCATTTTTTTCGACTCATTTTCCTGTGACACTTCACATAACAATATCATATATGGGCAAGGCAAATTGTACATTTGCAGGCGACTTCACCCATATGACTAGTGAAAAGTTAAGTGGTATAACATTGTTGCGTATTTCCCGTGACATGAATCTGTCCCCTCTCAATAGACTTATATGCACCAGTAGTCTGTAGTGGTAGTATATTGCATTGTAACACCAAGAACAAGGAGAGAAAGCTGGACCACAGTAATCCAATTAGTGGGTAATGGATAATACTGATTGTTGAGAAAACACTGTCCATCCTGTTCAGATTTACACTGGATTTACAGATGATTTAAGGATTTATGAGGATAAACTGCCAGTGTGTGGATGCACACATATTTCCTAAGTATGTGGATTTAGTGAGGATTGGATTAGGATTTAAAAAGTAAAAACAGATTTTTTTTCCAGTGATGTCTTATCCTGTATAAATGTTGATGTTCATATGGAAAAAACCATAAACAGAGTCTCGAGATCTTTGATCTGGGGTGGTAGGTCTAATAAAATCAGCTCAGCTTTTCTCAAGCAATCGATCGAAGATGGAGGGTTAAACCTTCGCAGTATCAAAGAAATGATACAAGCTAACAGAGTTATGTGGGTGAATAGAGCCCTGAATGAAAAGGAGTCAAAATGGGTAAAAATTCTGGAAAAATTTCATGATATGGGTGTGGATGATCTTTTGCTTGGTAGGAGGAAACCCCCCATCAGCCTAGGACCCTTTTACGATAATTTATTTAGAGTTTGGGCGAGGTTGTATTTCAACAGAAAGCCCCAGAATAAAAATGAAATACTAAAGGAAAGACTAGCCAACAACAGATGGATAAAGGTTGGTAGGAAAGTTGTACGAAGAAAACACTGGTCAAACGCCGGTATTAATGTTATCGGTGACTTGCTGAGAGATGATAATACTTTCTACTCGCATGAGGATGTAACACGTAAATATGGTATCACATGCTCATTCATTGAAATTTTACAGATTAGATTCGCTATACCTTTTGACTGGTTGGAGAAAATCAGAAATAATGTGGTTCAGGAAAACAGAGTCAGAACTAGATTGTTCGAGATCAAAGGCAAAACATTTAATATTTTCAAAACCAGCAGCAATGAGTTGTACAAAGAGCTGGTCACATCTGATAGACCGGATTATGATAAACTCAGAGTCTGGGATGATACTGTGGCTGATATTGAATGAAATCCTGAAGATGATCTATCCAAAATAATCTTTTTAACTCCTGTTAAGAGCTGTACTGAGTCTAGATTACAAGCTCTTCAATATAGGGTTGTACATCGAACGATTTGTTGTAACGAATACCTGAAAAGGATAAAAACTGTACCATCTAATAAGTGTTGTTACTGGAATGAAAAAGATGATTTAAGACACTTCTTTGTATCATGTGTAAGTACAAGAGCCTTTTGGGATATGTTAATGCTAAAATTCATGGAAAATGATGTATTGAGCCCAATCGCTCATAACAACCTTCATGCTCAGAGCATTCTCCTTGGGTATTTCGGTACAGAGAGATTTAGTATTTTTTTCAATTGGATTTTGATTATGGCTAAAAACATGATTCACAGACAAAAGTTGTTTTATAATAATATCATTGAGTTCAGAGCGTTTGTAAACGAAGTAAATAGGCAGTATCGAGCCTTGTTGTACAATGTGGCATTCGATAAGAGCAGCTCAATATGGCTGTCCAAGGTTAAGGTATTTATGAAGGAGTTTTGTAAAATATGATACCGGTGTTGACAAATACTTGCCTAGTGTGCGAGTCTATCTTGTTATGAGTCATTTTTTCATGTAGATGTCGATATTGTTGTAGCTATGTGTAGGAAGAGAAGAAAATAAGAAACCCCCCCCAAAAATTGTTTTAAAATAATAAGGTACAGCAAAGAAAAAATTTAGATCTGTATATGCCCAGACGGCAGGTAGCTGAATAAAAACCTTTAAAAACAAACAAAAAATACATTTACAAGAACTGTTTTGCAATAAATAGATTATAAGTACGAGCCTTTTGGTAAAACAGTTGTAAATTCCTTACAATTAGCTCTTGTGATGACCCCCCTCACCATCACAACTACGAGTCCTAACAAAAGAATTAAGTATTTACGATTTGGTAGATCAAGGGGTTACAAATCATATAATTTTATTGTAATCGCAGGATTAGTGCCATAACTACAAGCAAATTACGAAATTGCAAGCCCTAAAATTTAGTTGCGATTATACATCACCCCCATGATACAACGCGGTATAATGCACTGCAGTAGAGGTCTATACCAGTATAGGCCTACGATATAAATCACATGTTTTGGAGTATCACAATTAAAACCTCATTTATACATTTATAGATTAGTGGTGTTCATCTCTAAAAAACCCAAGATATAAAGGATGAAGATTGAAAAGAGGGCATTTCCGGGGCATTTGTTTGACACATTTACTAAATGTGTCAAATGCTAAATGATTTAGCATATATACATATTTAACATATATATGATCATGAGATGTCATATAAAGTCCTAAACTAATTCATGTAGCAAACAGCGCTAAAATCACATCAAATTGATTACCACAAAGAGAATCGTGGTCCGAATTATCTTTCCGAATTATCTTTAAGTCACATACATGGAAGCATGGACTTCTTAAAGGCATCGCATTACAGCTACATAACCTTTTCGGATTAGACCGCTTGTATTCAGTCCAATGGACAGACTAAGACCTGATAATCTTTTCATTAGAACTGGGAAAGGGTGAAATTAAACTTCGTGTCTTGGAAGATCCTTGTGACATAGACATTGGCGATAGTGGAACTCGCATCACATCATTTGGGCAGCTGAAGCTGGGGCAACTCGATCCATTAAGAGGTTAGTGAAGGAAGTTTGGTGGAGGAGGCCCTGCTATGGCTATATGTAAGCTATAGTAACATGAATAACCATATCTGTGACCTCTTTATTCTTTATTAATTCCAGTTCAGTGCATGTTTGCAACAAGAAAGTTCATATATTTCAACGACTCTTTTCGCTCCTGGCTGTCACTAAAAGCAATACGACCCGTCCATATGAGATAATTAAACTAATCCCATCTCAGCAATATTCATGGATTAATTCCATTACGGATCGCTTTTGAATGATGTATACTTCCCGGCGTTTACATTGTCAAATGTAGAGTGTGATATAGGGCACAATGAGAATAGATGAACCGCCAACGTTAAAACTTAACAGGAACTGCCCCCAGCGTGTTAAAAGATTGCTTTGAGGGCGTACCCTATTAATTCCATCGTTTGAAATATGAATGCTGGATCATATGAACGTTAAACAAATATTGGGTACTTCTATCTAATTAGGAGGTCATGTAAGATTCCCCTGTAATTTCAAAATGTGGACAGGGGTGAAAAACACTGTGAATTAGGGCAGGAAAGGGGCAGGGAAGTGGCGGCACAAGTCCCTATGTTGGCAGTGATGAATGTAAGCAATATTCCGATCTTATTCCTTCTGACAAGTAACTAGATTATTACACTATATATTCTCGGGGGAAGAGGCCTCTCCGGACACTATTCATTGCAACAATGTAGAATTTTGATGTCATAATCTCGCTTCATGTTTACCATCTATTGCCTTGCGAATCGTTTTAGGTTTGAGACGTTTGCGTACGTCTCGCCACCGATCTGTCTCCCCAAATCAATAGATTTCAGGATCAGGAAATGTAGAATAGCGACTGGTGAAGATTATTATAATTTTCTGGTGTTGCCTAGAAAATCAGAGAAACCTATTCATCTGAAATATACTACTAAGTGAAAGAAAGAGAGATTGTGCTCAACTCCTCGAAATAATTTAGGAAGGAAGGGATTTAAAACCTCCCTTAAATGAATAATAGAACACGGCAGTGCTCATAATGAAACTTACCTCATGATAAATTTGAAATTTAGTATTTCTTTATTGACCCTGACTGCCGCTTTTAATTATTTCACCTCTACCCCTCTCGTAGTTTTCATCGCATCCAAACGCCACCCAATTATAAATCCCATAAGCAAAGTGAAGAGGGTTATCTCCTAGACGATGATCCCCAGATCCTCTAATGAGATCATACAAAATCCCGGATAGAACAATGTAAAGGTCGTTACACACACAGAAATTGGCGGCACACCGACAATAAAAATTATGTTAATCAGTGTGGCTTCAGAAAAGGCAAATCCATTGTATAGAAGCACACATCTTCTCCACGTTATACTTTAAATAATAACAAAAGACAAACTGATCTTATCCTATATTGACCGATATCCACTACCCCCTCAAAACAGCCGTTAATCAATTAAGATAAATATTTTCAGGCGGAACATTCTAAATCTTTCCAAGTTAGCTCAAGATCAAAAACACCTGTACTACTGTTATTAATGCTCTACAAAACTTGCATCCTCCCGATAATTGATTTTGGTGGCATCTTTCATGAAGTTTTCCCTCAAGCCCAATTAAAGGATTGCTATTCGACCCTATCACCTGGATACATGGTAACAAAAAATTAAGGGCAAACGCCTTCCCGAGCCACACACTCAGGAGTGCAATGTGCATTGAAACCATCACTCAGTGCATCATCTCTGCATTCCTCTTTCTCAGCGCATTGACTGCACTTGTGATGCTGTGGCTATGTGGGGGTCACTGCATTATGACCAGGAAGCCGTGTGATTCCTGACTGCACTCCTATAACTACCTAGTATAGATATATAGAAGTGCAGTCAGGAATCACACGGCTTCCTGGTTCTATTGCAGTCACTGAAAATTTCTTTTTCTGGGCATAATGAATGTCATAATTTACATGATTTTTTTGTAATAGATTGTATTACCAAGTTTCACATGTGTAATAATTCTCTTGGTAATCAGAATAAACCCATCTTGTGTGTCAGTACCCTGATTAACCTGTGGTGGTATACTCTCAATAATCCAACAACAATGGAAGATAACTACCATGTATATGATAAGGTAATACATGGGTTCTTAGGCTATTTCATTACTTCCTAGATATTTCTTTAGGCTTACTATATTTCTTTCTTTCTCTTCATGGTTGAGAGTTTACATAAATGACCTGCCCCAACCCCTCTGCCACCCCACTCCTTCCATTTAATACCATCAGTTATCCAACCTGGGAAAGTCCCCCTTAAGCCCCTGAACAAACAGACAAACCAAGCATGACAGGGCGGATATAGGAACAACAGCCATGCATCCACTTATACAAACTAACCCTAGAAACAAAGGATTCATGGTTTTTGGCGGGAAGTATTGGCGTGGATAATCAGATGCCATCTTGCAGTCACAGAGGGTAGGTGTCTATATATGCTGCATGTATTGTATATATAGAAGCATACATGGTTAGTTGTGTAAAGTCTGTTCCATTGAGATTAATTCGATCAATTGTGAACATTATATTTTCTTAATACATGCATTTATTTTGTGATGAATTCAGGTTTTAAGTTATATTTTCTTATTTCAGGTACCACTCTAGGCGTTTATGGTATGTGTCTGCATCACACTGGTAAATAAAATATCTTCTCATTGTTCAATTTCATTACATGTACTTGTATGTATGTATGTATGTATGTATGTAATAACTTTATTTCCGTCTTACATTTTACAGAGTTACAATGCAGTGACAAGAAAAAGGGACAAAGAAAGATATATATATATAATCGGTTCAACAACTATCTGTGCTAGCACAGGTCTCCCTAGAATCCGAGAGAGAATATAATAGATGTTTTGATATTGTTTCATTTTGTTTCGATTTTTAACTCAGTTAATGAGTTTTTAGTATTATCTTTTACATAACATACCTTTTACTTTTAACATAAAGAGTACAACATTCTCTATTTGAGATAGACGAATATATGGGTTTGCCACATATAATCGCCGCTACTAGGCCGATCCCATCCGCCATGGTGGCGTTCAAAAGGCCTTGAAAAGAGCTTCAAAACCCTTTTTTCCGCTTCTTCCTATCATCATTTGCCGCCCCTCCAGAGACTACTACATTCTTCACATTGTTCACTTTTGTAAAGTCTTTGTCATTGAGATTCATTTGATCAATTGTGAACATCATATTTTCTTTATACATGCATTTATTCTCTGATGAATTTAGGTTTTATATCATATCTTCTTATTTCAGGTACCACTCTAGGCGATTATGTGCCTGCATTGCACAGGTAAATATCTTTTCTTCTCATATCATTCATTCATTCATTCTCATTTCCTACTACATAATTAACAGTGTCAAACTTTTGTTCTTATAGGAGATGAAAAGGTGTAGACTTAAATACCTGGCCCACGCACTCCCTACATATAGTGGTCTGCAGGTTTGTTACTAATTTCATGGAAATAGGGGTCTTTTGTTGGGAACTTCACATGTCCTTGAAGAAATATAGATGTATTTCATTCTTTTCAGAAGCTGGTATGACGAAATATTTTAACAAGGAATTGATATGAGAAAATAGTCTACTGCGACAAGAATGAACCCAAATAAACTCAAATGATGAAATGATGATATTCTAAGGCTGAATAAAAGCATAAATAATAAGCATGAAACCAACATTGCGCAATACCTGCCCCACCCCACCCCCGCCCCCACCCAAACACCCACCCTCATTTAGCGCGGTCCAACAGCATCATATGTGTGACGTCCGTATAGTGTTATACTGCAATCACCGCGTTCACATGTTGCCACGACGACCGCGGTGATGGGATCGCGTCACGACGAGTAACGCTTGCCGCTCTTTGCTGCCCGCGATGACTGCAGTGAATTGGCCGCGTTGCAAACTGCGGTTAAAACAGCAGCTGGGTGTGTCGGGTTATATAGTACCAAAACCGTATTTACGCGATGACTTTTCCTTCACCCACTCTTGTTACGTGACATAAGACTATATTGTTGAAGTGGGTATTCTCGTTATTTGTGATTTGACCGCTAGGAGGAAATAGGGGGGATGATTGGTTACTCTGGGCTGGCTCGTCCCAAAGTTGCTCAAAGTTAGGTTCAATTACATAGTTCATTCCAATGGTCAGCTATCAGGGGTAGCACAGAACTCCAAAAGTTCCACCAAACTAAGTATGTGGGTGTATTTACACGACAACTTTTCCTTCACCCACTCTTCTTACATGACATAAGACTATATTGTTGAAGTGGGTATTCTCGTTATTTGTTATTTGACCGCTAGGAGGAAGAAGGGGGATGATTGGTTACTCTGGGCTGGCTCGTCCCAAAGTTGTGCTAAGTTAGGTTCAATTAAATAGTTCATTCCAATGGTCAGCTATCAGGGGTAGCACAGAACTTCAAAAGTTCCACCAAACTAAGTGTGTGGGCGTATTTACACGACACCTTTTCCTTCACCCACTCTTGTTATGTGACATAAGACTATATCGTTGAAGTGGGTATTCTCGTTATTCATTATTTCGCGGCTAGGAGGAAGAAGGGAGGATCATTGGTTACTCGGCACTGGCTCATCCCAAAGATGCTCTAAATTAGGTTCAATTACATAGTCCATTCCAATGGTCAGCTATCAGGGGTAGCGCGGCAGCTAACACAGAAGAGGGATATAGCAATCTAGGTAACTTAAGTGGTAAAGGTGATTGTGACCTTGGGTTCAGACAGCTTGGCCCTTGCTCAATTAGACAGACATCAGAGAAGACTACTGTACTACTGTTATTAATGCTCTACAAAACTTCCATCCTTCCGATAATTGATCTTGGTGACATTTTTCATGAAGTTTTCCCTCAAGCCCAATTAAAAGGACTGCAAACACTTTGACCCTATCGCCTGGATACATTGATGACAAAACATCAAGGGCAAACGCCTTATATAGTACCAAAACCGAATACCAAGTGTCTCTAAGAGTGTTTCCTTAACAAAGTCACTAAATTATAAAGTCTGGAACGATATATACGCTGTGAGTTACAAAACTCCAAAAGTTCCTAAATATCATTAACACTAATTATTACTTATTAAATTAATTAATCACAGTACTAGTAAGAGGATTAGGTGACATCAAAGTTCGTAGAGCCAATCACCACAAAACTCCAAAAGTTCCAAAATATCATTAACACTAATTATTACTCATTAAATTAATTAATCACAGTACTAGTAAGAGGATTAGGTGACATCAAAATTCATAGAGCCAATCACCAACAACCATGACCATTCTACAACTCATGTGTATCATTTGGATAATAAAAATAAATAAATCGGATGGCGGAATCTCAAGCCTCCGGCTTCAGTTTCTCCTTTGATCTGTGTATAAGCCCCCAAACACCTGAGCCATTTATGCGCCGATTTAACTGTCCCGATGCATTTTAGGATTTAACTTTCCATTTTAGGATTCTTTCCGTCCCGATCAATTGGGAGTTCAATCGGGAATAATTTCATCACTCTGGAGTAGCCCCGATTGCAAGTAGCCCGATTCAATTCTTATTTTGCCTGATTATAGGTTTGTCCTGATTTTGGCCGTGAATTTTTATAATCGCTTCCTAGTGTGGGTGTCTGCTCGACGCATTGGGATGGCTATCCCGATTACCAAAAAAATGGAAAATCGGAAGCGCACTTCTGATGCATCGGGCGTGCGCCAATTGTAGTACGGCTAGCATCCACTAGCATCCGCTAGCATCAACTGCTCGGCACCATAGGGGAATCCCAGATGGCATTGCAGTCACATTTTGACCTTGACCTTTCAAATCAAGATGGGACGAGCAAAGCGTGGTGTTGGTTCTTTCAGCAAAAAAGTGAGTTTGACCCTTAATTATGAATTTGTAGTTAGTCAATACAATTTGTTAGTGTGGACTTGTGTGTTACAATTTGTATCATTGATCTGTGTTGCCTTTCGTCTATTCTTGTGATAACGCTACCATAATTAATCCTTTACTGTCACTATCTGTCAATATCGGTCCTACATGACTAGATGTATGAGTGCGGGTGTACCTATGATCCTCGCACCAATGTGTTTTGCAGTTATCATTGGGCTAAACCACTTAGGATTGTTTAATTTAATTGTGTGATGTTCATTAGTGCTCTCCGCATGGTCTATAAATAATTTCAGGCCAGATAGAAAAACCAGTGCAGAGAGTCTGCTGTGACTGCACCTGTGGGTGTCCGGACCCGGAAGAAAACATTGGGTCTTGCGAAGGTAACTTGTTAATAATTAAGTGGCAAATGTGACTTAAACTTAACCAGTGTTTATATGTGTGAATGTCAAACAAATTTCTAGACTAATTTACTAACTCCTACATATTGACCTAATAATTGTTTAGTTGTATATTTATATCTGATCAAATTCATTTACAGTTAATTATTGCTTGTTTATTAGTCGACACATGGACATGCACCAGGCAAAGCTGCCACAACAATCAGAGAGGCTGTAGGTGCATCCGCTCAGAAACAAACAATCAGTACCAGCCCACTGAAGGTATTTACTTTTTGAATTTGTTAATTTTTTTTATATTAATACTATTAGCATAATAATCATTATTGAATTCATAACTCTATAAATGTAGTTTACTGAATGCATTTCACTTAAGTGATCAGTATATCTAATTGTATTCAATTTATTTTAAGGATTTTTCTCTCAATGTGGCAAATCAGCAAACTGTTGACGAAAATCTTCCACTGTGACCTCGTGGGCGCATAACACGGGTGAACAAACAGAATAACAAGGTATTTTATTACTACATCCTCAGGCCAAACTTGTGTGGTACTCTATTGTTCCAGGTAATACCTCATTAAAGTTTGTCACGTTACTAACCAGTTTTATTGTAAATATTTTATTGTAACCGACCTTGAGACATACAACTATTTATTTTTTATTGGGTATATCTGATCAGTTATTCCCATAGGGTGCTGCAAAAAAAGCTGCCAATTGTGTTCCAGTGGAATCTGGGGAATATATTTGTCAGAAATTGCCAGAGGCTACTCCAGCTCCAAAAACTAAGGTATTATTTACGACTGTACTATTCCAAATGCAACACTACCAAATGATCCATATTGGATGATTTCTCCTGCCGAGCCAGAGATTACTTACTCAAACACTGGCTACAATTTTGACATGATAGTTTATGACAAAATTGAAATTGAAATTTTCTTGTTTATACGTCTCAACAGGCTTACATTCGAGCTTCCCATAAATTATTAAGAGGTTGAATGATTGAACAGAGGCGACACTTGGGTGACAACAATTTTATTCATTGTTAAAAATTTGGTATATAAAATATTGAGAAATAAATGAGAAAAAAAATTTCATGTTTTTGATTTTTGATTTGAGGTATAATAGTTTGAAATATTATATGAATAAATGTGGCAGGGTTTTATATAATGTCTAGGGTTGAGTTAGAATTATATAAATATGATGATGAATTAAGATGAGTTAGAGTTATATTTGAGTATAAAGTTGAGTAATAGTACCGAGGTAGTGCTGTGTGGGATTGTTGGGTGGGGTGGGTGGGAAATTTGGTTTTAAAGTGGAGGTCGTGTGGTATAAGGTTTTGGAGAAGAAGGAAGTAGGGTGAATTGTGGGGAGAGCAGCTACCTGGTATAGATGGTAGGGGGTGCCACCAATGCTTTGGAATTATTAAATTCCTACCACATTCGAGCTTCCGATAAATTATTAAGAGATTGAATGATTGAACAGAGGCGACACTTGGGCGACAACATTTTTATTTGTTGTTAAAAATTTGGTATATGAAATATTGAGAAATAAATGAGAAATAAAATTCGATGTTTTTTGTTTTTTATTTGAGGTATAGTAGTTTGAAATATTATAATAAATGTCGCCAAGCCCCAAGTGTGCCTACCGTTTTAAGATGTTGCTGTGAGGCAGCATCAAAAGGGTAGGTAAAAGTAGATATGTTTTATGGAGGGCGAGGCCCTGTATAAAATAGTTTGGTTTTGGGGCGAGGCCCTTAGGATAAAATAATATTATTATTTGGGCAAGGCCCGTTTAAGATGTGAGGCAAGGTTGATAACCAAGTCCTTTGATTTTTAAGCAAGGTTGATAACCGAGTCTTTTTTAGTGAGTAGCAAGGTCGATAACCAAGTCTGTATTCAGCGTTTAGCTGTGTTAATCTTCTGAGATGACACATTTTTAGATGACACGTTTTCAAGGAGCGCTGTTGTAACCTTTGAGGCAGCTTTTACGGTGATATACTGTTTGTAAGCCAAGCTGGCCCATGCACCAAAATTTTGTATTTCGGACTCATATCCATCTCGAATGTGTGTGACGCCGCTGTGCGTCTGATTGAGTGTAGTGAGTACAGCTCTGGTTGGAGTCCCATGTTCTTAATTGACCATGTGAAATGCTTTGCTATGTCGTTTGCTGTGATGGGTTTCACCGTTTGCGGATACACTAGCAGGGGCTGTGCTTGATATAGTGTTGGAGCCTCTTTTATGGCATCTTGGTAGGCCCGTAGTGGGGATACCTGTTGATCGTCAGATGCTGGTAGCGTGATTGTCCTACGTTGGTTGAATCTTTGTAAATTCTTAGCCCATTTCTGTGTGAAAGAGACTGTATTTCGTACGATTTTCACATCCTGTCTTGTGGTATGTCTTTGTGGATCATATTCTCTGATAGAGTGAGGTGCTATCTTGGACTGTCTCAGTCCCCGGCAGTAGAGGATTATTATGGCTAACTTGTACTGTGCAGGCGCCGGAAAGTGCTTGGCATCATGTAGTATTCTTCTCATTTGTGTGATGTCGAGGGGGCATAGCTGTGTGATGACGTGGGACTTGTCCCTCATTGTGGCGTCGATCGCCAGTTTGAGTCTATGTGAGTGTAGGGCTGGAACCTGTATGTCTCGTCACCTATAAGTGCGGCCGGAGTGCGGCTAGATAATTTGTGACCGACTTTGGAGATTTCAAGTATGATCGCAAATACTCAATGTAGGCGCATACTTGTGGCGTTGTAATGTCATTGGGGTTGATGTTGTACATATGGCTGAAGGCAAAGAAGGCTTTGAGTGCCGTCTTATGGTTTGCGTTGGTGCCCGGGGCACATGCCTGCGTCTGCGATTTGTCTGCGGCGATTAGCAGTTGTCGGAATTCTGGGTCTGGAAAATATGAAGATTTGATGGTTATATGTCATATTTCGGTGCTTGCTGTAAAAGTATGTAGACTTTATTCTTGTTAAACTTTTTTCTAACATCTATGGTTTCGTCGACTCTGAATATCACCCTAATATGTTTCAGAGCCTGAATCAACCATAATCTTCTGGGACCGTTCATATTGCTTTCTTTTCTCGATCCTTGTGAGAGGAGTGAGGCAGTGCCAGGTGTGTCTGTGACCAGCTGTATTGTGTGGGCGTGATCCTGTTTGTTGATCAGTGTATTGACCAGGTCTGGTGCGGCTGCGATCTCGTCTGTGTCCACATCTTTCGTGTCATCTTGCCTTGTATAATACTCCCCATCTGTGGCAACAATGTTGAGTATATATATTATTCTGGAGACAGTTTGGCTAGGAATCATGACTCCATTCCATTGGGTTACGCAGGCCTCCACCCACGCCAGATCTTTCTTCGTCAAGTTTGTGATTTTCATACTGTTGGCTTTATTGTCCCTTAACGCTTCCAGTAATCTTCTGACAAAGATTCTGGCAGGACTTACACATTTTGCCAGCTTAAGTATCTTGCCAATGATAGACTGGAGGTGTTTTTTCGTGATGGTGTACATTGTCTTGAACTTTTTTGCTTCTATCCTGACCTTCTCTAGTTTCTCTTTTGGGATTTTGAGTGTCATTTTGGTGGTGTTAATGATTATTCCCAGCCACTTTTTTTTTTTTTTTTAACATAATTTTTTTTTTATTTAACATAATTTATACAGCCATAAGTGATAAGGATATACAAGGCTCACCGGGGCTATTATTTAGCATTGTCCATGATTTTCCGCCAGGGGCTGTTAGGTGCAGTCCTACTACTATAGAAGGAAAGGAGTGGTGCATAAGTAAAGGTAATTAGTAATTAGTGTAGAAGGAAAGATGATAGTTGTTAATCTACATGATAGGATCAGTTATTCTGTCCGTCCGTAGCAGTGTGTTTTAATCGTCTGTCATATTGCTTTCAGTCCTGGGGAGTTCCTGTGGTCATGGGATGTTCATTTAATTCTGTGGGTTTCCCCCTTGGGTAAGGTTGTGTGTGATTTGATTTTGTGACTGAAATGTTTGCGGTTGTCTATGTTTTTTTATGTCTGGGGGTAGTTTGTTCCATGCCTGGGCACCATAGTACTTAGGGGTCCTCTTAAGTGACTCGGTTTTTGGTCTGGGCAGAGGAAAGTTGCGTTGTGAGGAAGACCTTGTTTGTCGCCGGGATGGGTTAACAGACTTGTGGGAGAGTTGTTCTTGGGACCTGCTATGCATAATTCCCAGAATGAGGTGGTCTCTACGGTCTTGTAGGGGTAGTAGCCCCAGGGATGACCTTATTCCAGACACGCTGTCAAACTTCCCAGCATGCGAAATAATGCGAATAGCCCTGTTCTGAAGTCTTTCTAGCTTATCTCGGTTCTGTTGGGTAGCAAATTGATAAAAGGCCGAATTGTAGTCAAAATGTGGTATTATCATGGGTTTATAGATTTGGAGGCTGGTTTTCTTATTGAGGTAGGTTCTGATTTTTGAGAAGGTGTGGATTTTATAATTTACAGTTTTGATTACCTTGTTTACCTGGGCTTGGCAGTTTAATCTAGAATTGAGTACCGTCCCTAGGTAGGCATAATTGGGTACTTCATTTAGCATTTTGTTGTTGAATTTTAATTTTGGTTTGTGTGCATCTAGTTTGGGGGCTCGCTTGCTGATAAACATCCATTTGCTCTTACTGGTGTTGACAGTGAGTTTGTTTGAATCGCAATAATCCTTGAGCGTATCAATCTTGGATTTTGCTCTCAGCACGTTTGGGGCAGGTGTCTGAGAAGTGTAATATTGTGTCATCATCATACATTTGTACGTTAACATTGGGGGTTGCATCAGGGAGATCATTAATGTACAACAAAAATAGTAAGGGACCAAGGATGGATCCTTGTGGAACACCTGTTGTTAGTTTGAGGGGTTGTGAAGTGCGTTCGTTTGCAAAAACTCGTTGTGTCCTATTCTTCAGGTAGCTGTTAAACCAGTTTAGTATGTTTTGTTGAAAACCAGCTTTTTTTAGTTTCCCTAGAAGGATATTGTGATCTAAGGTGTCAAACGCCTTCTTAAAATCGATAAAAAACTGTTATTGTGAATTTTGAGTTGTCTAGGTTTGAAGCTAGGTCATCTAAGAGACTACATAATGCTAGGTGGGTTGATTTCCCTTTCCTGAAACCATATTGGTCTGGGCGTAGGTAGTTTTGTTCATCTAAGTGGTCATAGGTTTGATTGTGGACAATTCTTTCTAGTAGCTTACCAGGGACTGGTAATAGGGCCACAGGTCTGAGGTCGCTAGGGTGTTTGGGATTGGTTATTTTCGGTAGTGTGGTGACAGTGGCCTCTTTCCAGGCATCTGGGAAGATCCCTTTGTCTAGGGATAGGTTTATGATATGGGGCAGCTCTTCTGAGAGTATCAATAGGGCGTCCCTCAGAACCAGTGAGTTTATGCCGTCTATTCCGGATGATTTTGAGGTGTTAATTTGTGTAACTAAAGCCCCGAATACACAGTCACGATTTGGGAATCAGACACGATTTCAGGATCTACGATTAATCGTGGGTGCTTATTTGCCTGAAATCGTGCCTATTTTTAGACCTACACATGCACGATATGGTGAAAAAAGTGAAATCGTTGGTAAAAAGTGAAATCGTGGGTGGGTTGGCAGTCAAGATTTGATCTGCGATTCTAAAA
Organism: Sthenelais limicola; assembly: GCA_942159475.1. Taxonomy (NCBI): domain Eukaryota; kingdom Metazoa; phylum Annelida; class Polychaeta; order Phyllodocida; family Sigalionidae; genus Sthenelais; species Sthenelais limicola. The sequence continues at coordinate 103,340,341 of OW804096.1, read as the reverse complement.
TATAGAGGTGAGAAAATTGTTTAAAAAAACGACCCTAGAAGCCAACAAGAAATTATTAAACTGTAAAAATAAAATAAAATATAACATTACTCATTTTTCTGTGACAGATCACCTATTTTTTGGTGTGTTTTTTTCTCTTTTTAATTGTCGAATAAAATAAAATAAAATATGAGAAGAATGAGACCTAATGTCGACATGTCTAGAGGGGAAACTCTGCATTATAAAAGTGAAAGAATTATGTTGATACTCCAAAAATTAGGGAAGTTATAGCAGTTGAAAGTAAAATTATTAATAATTAAATTCTTTTATATTGCCAGATCGCAGATGGACCAACGATTTTCGAATAAATCCGAAAATCGTAAAAGCACCTTCGTAGACCTCATTATAGAAGTCTACGATAAATCGCAGCACCATCTACACATGGACGATTAATCGTAGAAGCAGCGGCGATTTGATTTGAAATCGCAGAAGACCCTTTTTTCCCCCTACGATGAATCGTACATCCAAATCGGCGCTGAATTGGCGCTAAATCGGCCCTGAAATCGTGCATGTGTAGGAGTTTTGGCACGATTTGGGACCTACGATCTGGTGTGCGATCTCAAATGGACAATTTGAAATCGTACGACGGATCGTGGATGCCAAATCGGCCCTCAAATCGTGACTGTGTATTCGGGGCTTAACTTAATAATGGTTTCTTTGCTTACTTTTTAGAAATTTTGCATGGGTTGCAGTTCTTTCATTTCTGTCCTTTCGTCTGGTTGTGTTAATGCATTGGTATGAGGGCTGGGCTTGCTTTGGATTTCATTTGCAAGTCTGGGCCCAATATTAGCAAAGTATTGGTTGATCTGTGACGCAGTGTCTGCCTCTGAGATTTCGCTTCCATAATCTTTTTCAAGTGTGAATTTGAATTTCTGTTTTTTTAACCTATTAGTTCATTAACTAGGCGCCAGAACTTTTTGGGGTCACTTTTGTTGCTTTCCAGGTTGCCTGTAATGAAGCTGGATTTAGCATTTCTAATGGCTTTCCTTGCCTTGGTCTTGATTGCTTTGGCCAGCGACCAGTCATCTGGGTTTTTTGTTTTCAGGGCTTTGTTAGTGAAATAATCCCTGTCTTTGATTACCTCAATCACTTCATTGGTTAGCCATGGTGGTGAGTTTGTGGGGATTGTATGGGTTTTCTTTGGGCATAGGGTGTCCACATGCTTCATTATGAGTTTGTGGAGTATGCAACCATGCACTATTTGGGTTGTCAGAGCCAAGAATGTGGGATGTGTCTGATTGATCTAACCGTGTTTTTAATTTGTCCTTGGTGTAGTCTCTATATGTTCTACCCAGTATCTTCTGTTTGTGGCTTTTAATTTTTTCTTTTTTCTTTAATATGAAGACTGGCTGGTGATCGCTTATGTGGACATTGCAGACACCAGATGCAGTCACATGCTTGGCATTTGAGAAGATAATGTCTAGTAAAGAGCTTTTGTTGCTGGTGCAACGGGTTGGGGTGTGTATAAGTTGTTCCAGGGTATGGTCCCTGGCCCAGCTCTGTAGCTCTGTGCCTATGGATGAGGGAATTGATAGGTCAATGTTCATGTCCCCTAGAATTATAATTTCGTTTTTTTCAAGGTTGCTTACTTGTTGCAAAGTTTGCGTTAATGTTTCAATGAAGACCTTTGGGTGTCCAGAGGGAGGCCTGTATAAATTGCCTATGAGCATCTGTTTTAGGTTTGGGTTTTTTAGCACCACCCATTGTGTCTCAATATCTTTGTTACATGTATTCAAGTGTTGAAGGGCTGATCCGTTTACATTCAGATCATGCCTGGCATATACAGCTAGGCCCCCTCCTCTCTTGCTTCTAGTATTTTGCTTACAGGTCCTGTCTGCTCTTATTATATTATAGCCCTGGAGAGTTATCAGACTATCTGGTATTGACTCCTTGAGCCATGTCTCAGAGAGCGTTATGACCCCCACCCCGGAATGGGCATACTCAAGGTTGAATTCATCCCAGCATCCTGTGATGCTTCTAACATTGTGGTGGACAAGGGAAATGCCTTTGCGTTTACCAAGGTCCTTGGGTGTAGCAATGGTTGTGTCTGTTTGTGTTTGTTTAGGTGCGATTGTTTCATGTTTGGGTTTAGCTTTCCCTTTGTTTCTTGTTTTGATTTTATACTGTGCTGGCCTCTTAGGTGTGTGATGATTATGGATTTGAGGTGTATGCAATGCCCAAGGGGGGTGAACCCCAGTGCTCTGCCAATTTACCCCTGTAGGATTGTGAGTGATTGGCCTTACTATTGGCCCTCTCCCCTGTGGTTTTGATTGGCAAGTGGGGGTGGATGTGGTGATTTGAGGGTACATGAGATTCGTGTTGAAGAACATATCTGTCTTGTAGTAAGGGGCTGTCTTGAGTCTATTTGTCTGTCAACGCTGCTTGATTCGCAGGAAAAGTGGGAGAAGGATGGGGAAATATAAAAATAAAAATGAGGGCCATTGCAAAAGGTATCGCAGCAGCCTTGTTATTTAGTGACAGGTATCGTTGTGCCCTGAGGTGCCCTGGTTAGTAAGTGATAGTTATGGTTAGTAAGCAATAGTTGTGGAACATAACAAAAGGTATCGTTACACTCTGTGAGGTGTAGAGTAATGGTCGCAGGGTGCAAAGAATCTTAGTGCAAGTGGAATAAAGTGTATAGGTTTTAGTTGGCAGGGTTAGTTTGATGGGTTTGGCGTTGGATCATGTTACATAAAATGTGTTCTGACAGATGTTTCCATGAAAAAGAAGGAATAGGCAACTTTGATTTAGATTTAGATTTAGAAAACTTTTATTGCTAATATATTAGCCAATCAGAGGAGCGCTCCAGCAGTTGGGAGGATTCCAGCCCCCCTGGGGGTGCTTACAATGCATGGGAGTAGAGTGACAACTCCATTTCAGTCATAGACTGGCAATGGTTCTCTACCTTTGTACAGTAATAGTTTTCAAATTACAGGATAACAACAATATGGGTGCCTTAGCATTTGAAAAGGTAACAATGACAACATTCGCTTGACAATGATTAGCTGAATTGGATTTTCCCGGGGGGTTGGCAGGGGGAGAAAAGGGTGGAGAGGGGTTGAGGAGGAGGAAGGTCAGTAGGAGGAAAGACATGATGGGTAAATAAGAGTATTCACATACATTATACATATGAATCTATATGAAATATTCATCATTCCAGATGTATATGGCTCTAGCATTATTTTTAAACGCTTGATGGTCTATTGTGCGGTGGGCCACCGTGGGTAATCTATTCCCGCTTGTAGTAATTCGGTTATGTATAGATTTCCTGATTTGTTCTGATTTTGGGGTGATTTGTTTTAATATCTTTCTCCCTTCAACAAGGTTTCTTGTGTTGATAGAACATAAATCAATATTATCTGGATTTTGAGCCCTGCAGTGACCCGCCTGCAATAGGTGCAAGCGTCTGCAATGTTTCAGAGGTAACAGTCGTTTTTCAATATGCAAGTCATGGACATTGGTTCTAGAAGGAAGTCTATAGATGGTCTTTAAGATACGATTTTGGAGAATTTGGAGTCTATGGAGGTTAGTGGAACTATGTGAGTCAAGCAGGATATCGGCTTGGTCGATTAGGGGTAAGACCCTTGTACCTTGATGGTACCTTGTAAACCAGTAGCAGTACACTTTTGGGTACTTTATTTTTTAATCTAGTAAATTGCCAACTTTTATAACTCAATATTTTGGTTAACTTGGCAATCTGATTATTAAATTTCAGGGTGGCATCAATTTCGGTACCAAGGTACTTATAGGCTGAGACATCTTCAAGTACTTCATTGTTAAGAGTTATCTGGTATTCTGGTAACAAGGCTAGGCCTTGGGCTACCCATCTCGATCTGAGTAACGGCCGCGGAAAAATTGTCTGTATTTTTTATTTTCCTAGGTTAAGGGAGATTCTATTTGTCTCACACCACTCACCAAGGTTATTGATGTCTGATTGCAGGTGTGAGGTTTTGAGAACTTTTCTATCTGGTCCGGAAACATAAATAATCGTATCATCAGCGAACATTTGTATCGTCAATTTTTTTATGACTCGAGGGAGGTCGTTTATGTACAAATTAAAGAGTATGGGGCCGAGTGTTGTGCCCTGTGGCACACCACAGCTGATATGTTGAGGTGGTGATAATATATTATTAGTAATGACCCTTTGGTTTCTGTTCGATAGATAATCTTAAAACCATTTTAACTCTTTTCCTTCAACACCATATTTCTCAAGTTTGGTTAGCAATCTTGAGTGGTTGACGGTGTCGAAGGCCTTTCTCAGATCAAGATAGGCAGCCCTCACAACATTGCCCTCATTGAGGGTGCAATATAATTTGATAAGTACGCAACCATAGCATCCTGCGTAGACTTGCCTGCTCTAAAACCAAACTGGTACTTATATAGGATATTGTAATCTTCCAGGTAAGTAGTAAGTTGGTTATGCATTACTTTCTCTAGCACCTTTGCAGGCAGTTGAATGGTTGAGATAGGCCTATAATTTCCTGGGTCGGTGACGACTCCCACTTTGAACAACGGCGTAACCCGAGCCTGTTTTCAGGAATCTGGAATTGACGAAAGTTCAAAAGTCTGGTCCATGATTTTCTTAAAGTATGGGGACAGTGTTTGCAGAGCTATTTTTAATCACCAGGCTGGCAGATCAGAAATGCTCAAAGATTTACTGGATGGTATACTTTTAAAAATTTCTATGAGTTTTTCATTGGTAACAGGCTGATATTTGATCAAGAATGCTAGCACCAATTAGTTTTACTTGTTAGTATGAAGTTATAGCAACTCTGATAAAGAAAGCTAGCACCGTTTAGTTTTACCTGTCAGTTAGCACCATCCAGTTTTACTTGTCGTTTTTACCATAAAATATAAAACTATATGAATTAATTTACCATGAAACTTTAACTTTGTACAAATGTTAGCACCTTATTTATTAGTCAGTTTTTATAGGAGATATTTCTAGATCATTCGCGACTTTGATTAATAATGATAGCACCATTTTTGCTTGCCAGTTCATAATTCATTCCAGCTCATTTCTATATTCCCAGATGTCTGGGTAACTTCTGTACCGGATGATTGCGTCTTCTCTTGCACAGTTGGTAGGCCGAGTAAGTTCAGGAGTTCTAGAGCGTCTGCGTAACTGGCTTGTGCTTTCTCTAGGGTATCTCCCCATCCAATCATATCATCCAGGTACATGAGGCCCCTGTAGCCCCTTGTCTCCATGATCTTCATAATAGCTTGGGCCACTCGTTGCATATGAAGACTGCTCTGGCGTGCCCCTAACGGAAGACTAATGTCCATATAATACTTTTGGTCCCACTTAAAAGTAAGTAGTGGCCAATCGCCATGGCACGCGCTGAAGTTCTTCTAGGCCTGCTGTATGTCTAGTGTGTACAGGTACTGTGTGGTCTCTTTTGACGTCAAGTGTGTTACCAACATGTCGACTGTCGGCAGTCTGTGGTCCCTTGTGATACCAAGAACTAGGTTTTGTTTTATATAGGCATTGATGGAACAATCAACCGGGAAAGACAAGTCTAATGTTATCCTGCGTTTACCCTCATTTCCTTTTGGCCTCGACATAATGGGGTTTATGTGGGCCCATTTTTGGAACGGTATATCATTATAGGGCCCATACACCGCGTCTTTGTTAATCTCAATGTCTATGTAACGACTAACCTGATCCGGATGTTCAATTGCAGAGGCGTGGTTGTCTATGTCGGTGGTGTCACTGACTGGTCCTACATAGCCTAGCGTGAATCCATATTTCACCGCCTGTAATAGCTCGTGTTGGTCGATCGTGTGTGTGAGGTGGTATTCCCATGCCTCCAAGTTCAGGTTTGACGGGATTTTTTCTTTGCAAACAGCATGTTTGGTAAACCAGAGGTACGAGTGCCTCTCGTATATGCCTCTATGAGGGCCGGGTCTAACACGCTGCAGTTTGGTCATGGCCATTGTTGTGCTCGATAGTATCTCAAGTCCCATGGGCTCGGCACCACACAGTCTGGTATTTTGCCAGCTTTTGATGCGCACATTGCTAGAAACAGTTCAAAATCCGGCTTGCCTAGGTTATAGTAGTCTGTTTGCGTTTGTTTTACACTATATGTCCACTATTTGGTCACACTGACGAGTATTTGTGTTGTCAAAGGTGAAATTTTTGTCAACATATGGCTGTCTGACGGGGGCCGCCATCTTAGCGCTTCTCATCATGGCCGTGATTGGCTGGCTGGTCATGTTGCTAGTAAACTCGTGTTCTATTGGCTTATCACTATACCGGTTGGGGAGAGCACTTCCGCTTCCGGGTTCTTCACAACAATAACAAGAACAGAACATATCATCGTGTATATTCAGATGATCATAACATATGTACATATCCTCCGTCTGATAATCATTATCTCCTATCGGTTTAAGGTACTGACTCGCTGCTGGCGGGGTCTACTGGTTTTTTGGACCCTGCGTGTAGTATCCATGTTGTTGGTGTGGGTGTGGCACATACGAGGCAGCGGTGTGTGTCTGTGCTGGCGGCAGCGGGGGTGGTGGATAGGTGAAATGCTGTCCATGTGGGCTTTGCTCTCGGCTATGTGGCTGGCGTGTTCTCTGCCTCTTCATGCAGTCATTGGCTGCATGATTATGTCTGTTGGCTGTATTTGTAGCGTTACAAAAGGAGCAGATGTGGTTGAACGTGACAACGTCAGCCGTGTGCCCATCCTTCTCCTTACAGGCGCCCTTCGCGTTAAATATGGGGCACGGTACACTATTAGTCTCCTTTACTGCTATGGATGCGGGGGCCAGTGATATGCACATCCTTTCATACTGCACTTGTTCAGCATCGAAAGCTGCTATCTCTCCCCTCTCGATTCGGTCAAAGATGGTATTTGACCACCGTATCACGTTCTTCCATGGCCTGTCTTTGGCGTCTTGGGCCACCTGTTGCAGACGTATCAATAATGCTTGGCACGACTCGACTTTGACCATATTCTCATTGAGTACCATCGTCGTATATGCCTGCACAAGTTCTTGAAATGACATGCTCTCCTTAGCCTTCAGTTTGTCCTTAACCATCAGCACCCCCTCTCTCTCGAGATACATGTAAGGTTTAGCAATTTGTTGTCTTATATGTGGGTCGCAAGATTCATTACCTTTATGGTCGGTCAAGGCAAACATCGAGCTGTTCAGATCCATCTGTTGGTCGAAGAATGCCCGTGCGTACCTATCTTTCATAATCTCCATGGGACAAGGGTAGGACGTGCTCTGGTCATGTTGGCCATCGTACACCACCGGGTATGTGGGCAATGGGTTGCCCTGCTTGGACTCGGGGGCTATCTTTTGTGTATCCTTGTCAGATTTGCCCTGTGTCTTCATCTCTGCCATTGCCTTGGCTATGGCTATGGTTAAAGATTCCGTCAACAAATCCTTTAGCTCATCAACCTTGGTCTCCAGGTCCCCCATTCTTTTCTTTATGTCCTCCGTCATATTTGCACCTGGCTGTTGCGCAATATGGCCGACACCTGTGTCGTCATGCAGCTGCCGGTTATTGTTTTGTGTGTGGACATCCGGAATCACTTCTGTCCCCTGTACCTCCTGTTTATCTTTGTCTTCAACTTCAGTAGATTCTTGTGAGCTTTGTTGGAGTTTTTAGTCTTCCTGGCTTGTGATTTCATACCTTGAAGGCCGATTTGAGAAATTTGGTTTTAAAGTGGAGGTTGTGTGGTATAAGGTTTTGGAGAAGAAGGAAGTAGGGTGAATTGTGGGGAGAGCAGCTATCTGGTATAGATGGTAGGGGGCGCCAACAATGCTTTGGAATTATTAAATTCCTACCACATTATTTGTTTGCAGGTTGTTCAAGTTGAAAAAGGGGAAGGGGCCAAAGTTGAAGAAGAACACGCATCAGAAGAGAAGCAAAGACTATTGAAAGAGGACCAGGTACTATTTACAACTGTACTATTGCAAAAATACATTAATTGGTCAGTATTTTTTTTAATTAGTCATAACTGGGTTCATTTACTTGTTTGCAGGTTGCTAACGTGGAAACAGGAGGCAAGGGCAAAGTCATGAAAGACAAAATTATTTCCTTGCAGCTTGTGCACATTGAAAAAGGAGGCGATGAGGAAGAGGAAGATGAGGAAGTGGAAGAGGACGCAATACTGGTGAAAGGGAACAAGGTACTATTTACGACTGTTCAATTAAAAAACAACTTTAATTGGTATTAGTTATTTTGTATTAGTCGTAACTAGGTTAAATTAATATGCCAGCGAATAATTAACGTAGTAATAATCAAAAACCTAATTGAAGTTGCAACACTTTGAAATAATAGTGGTTACAGCATAACATTCATTTATGTATGTTTTGAAGGTCAGTGCAGAAGACAGCGGCCAGGTAGAGGAGGACAATAACGTGGCGGCGAATGGAGTCACAAAAGAGACTCAAAAGAAATTGGCTGTGAACAAGAAGGTAATAATGTTGTTTTGGTAACTGTACTGTATACAGTCAACTATGTGTACCTAGCCATATGTGTACTAGTATCATTTCCAATTAGAAACAAGCATCATATATCTATAGCTAATATCTGCCCTATCGTGGGCAGGGACACTGGAAATGGACTTGATGACACGTTTGACTTCAACAAGAGCATCTGGCCTGACGGAACCAGTGAAACCACCTTCCGTACTTCAACTCCAGCTGCCAAACTGAAGAAAAAGGATGGTCATGCCGCTGCTAGCCCCAAACTGAAACTTTGGAGTGAGCAGGAGGAGGAAATATTGGTGGACTTATGGCGCAGAACCCCCTGCTCCCAGGGAGCAAAAGCGGCCAAAGGCCCGAACAAACAGTGGGCGGAACTGTTGGCAATTAAACTTGGGAAAAAGGAGCCCAACACGGCAGAAAATTTTTAACTTCTTGTGGATACAAAAGCACTCGATGCCATGAATGGCACACGGTTTAAATAATTTCTGCGTCTGTATTGTTGGTTTGAAACTGTAACATGAAGCTTGGTATGACTGCTAATTGCAGGTCTTTATTTACCCCCAAAGTATGGTAATTAGTGCTATGTAAGTGGTTTATAAAAACATCTATTTAATGACTTGAAAACTTATATCACTGTTGTAATTAGTTTTATGTATGCACCAGGTATAAAACAAGTTATAAGTTTATTAAGTTAATCAATCATTTAATGAACTATTTTTCTGTTTAACTTTATAATCAGTTTAAGTTAATGTATATATTGGGCATTTCCAAAGGAAACAAATTCTACGGTCAACTATTTGTGCGCAATGGCTAGATTATGAATATCAGACGTACTGTAATCTGCCTCGAATGTCTGTATTAGAAGAACACAGGAGTGGAAGTAAAATTCAGTTTATTAACAACTAGGAAAGTTGCACGCTCCCTGTTTACAAAGGCAGTTGGATAAACATGAAAGTACAATGCAAGGGAATTAGACATAAGACATCAAACAACATATTGTAATCTAATAATACACAATTGTCTTTTAGTCTTTGCAATTCCGAGCTTGTCTGTCTCCAAGACTTGAAACCCAGAAATCCCAAAGGGTGTAGTAGGTGTAGATCACTCAGATTCAGTCATGGGTGGTTCTCTCTAAATGGGTTCCTCTCAAAACCTATACAGTGGCCTTAAGTGGCAACTTGTCAATCAAACCAAGATGGCCAATAGAATAGAACAAATGTCAACCAATAGGATGTCACACTGGCCTTCAGGGATTTACTGCAGAGATGGTAGAAGGTTGTCAATCAAGTAGTCCTTGCATAAGTGCAAAGTTAGTAGTGTTGGCGTGAATTACATCACACAGAGATGGGCATCCAGATATCCTCCCAGATAAGTGTCCACACTCCTCACACCAATCCTCAACCAACACCTCAAAATGTATCACATGAACTTGCTACTCAGGATGATTGACAGAATGGTACCCAATTCACTAACATTCACGAATTTTTTTTTTAAAAAATACCGTAGAATGTAAAAATGTGACGATAGTGTTCATCTCCCTGAACTATGTTTATGAAAAGTTGCAAACATAAACTAATAGTTCATAGTTCTAAAGTTTAATTGTGTGGTGATCTCTTCAAGGGCTGGCATGGACCTGTACGATGATTCACTTATTGATACTTTTGAATATTTATACCACTGTCAATAAATGAATCATTGTACAGGTCCATGCAAGCCTTCGCCGAGATCACCACACAATTAAACTTTAGAACTATGACTTAGATTATGTTTGTCATTAAATAGATGCTATTGTAAGGGCATCATGTAGTTTTATGACCATTTACTCTTGGATTTTATGTTCTTATGCCAATCCCATAACTCTCTGAGCATGATGGAGGCGCTATTGTCTTTCTCAGTCATCTATTAATTAGTTAGTTTGCTTCCTTTGTATGGTGACATTAATGTAATTAGAGTATAACTCATATTTGTTTTACGTTCTCAGTATGTTGTTTCCATACCTCTATGTGTTCTGTGCTCCAACGGGAATGATTTGTTTTTAACAAAAACTTTTAACACAAAATGATTTAGTCCTCTTGAAGTACCTACAGTTTTTTACTTTACACAGGTACTTTGTTTGAGCTTTTATAACTATACCGTTGCACGAATGGCTTTTAGATAAATGTTGTGTGCCATTCTTTCATTTGTTACGTAAAAGTTCATATCGTTTGAAGTTTACACTGGCAGAACTGATTTTCATTGACTTTATTATGTAATTATTCTATTTGACCCTGATCTTGCCAGTGGTCATATTATCATTCGTATCATTCGACATTAGTCAATGACCCAATAAAGAATGAGTTGAAACTGAAATCAAATTGATATAATTAAAAGTAGAGAGATAAGGCAAAGCTGGGCGACGACATATTTAATTTATAATAATAGGTATATAAAGAATTTGTTAAAATTATATAATAAAATTGATGAAAGAGATTTATATTATTAATAATGTCAACGGTTTTTTATTTTGTAATGATTTTATTCATCAAGCTTCTCAAGACAAATATTCACGATACAGTCAACAACAGGTAACACAATACAAGTCGGTGGCGTTCTACCTGCTGCTGCAGTCTACTTGAATTAACATATATGGATAGGAAAAATACTACATTTTCTGGTGAATTAGTTGATACGATATAATACAGTACACTGCAATACATGGAAATCATTGGAAACTTCGAAGTTGATACAATATACTAGAGTACAATGCTTGGTAACAGAACAGTGGTAACATTCAAGAATACGTGATTATTGGTACCTTGAATCAGTGTGCGATGCAGAATAATTATAGACCGAATGACTAGGGTTTCAGGGAGTGATTTAGACAGTATTTAGTAGGGTGTCTATAGGTGAGTCACCTCATCGGCCTGATTTCAGGATTTGTAGGGCTTTGTTTTTAAATGTTTGGGGATCATGTTCATTTTTCACTGATTTGGGCAGCTCATTCCAGAGTCTGCCTCCAGAATAGGCAGGTGCGCGTCTGCACGCCTCTCTTTTCAGGCGAGGAATGGGGAGGTTATAGATAGAGGAGGCCCTAGTGTCCCGGGTTATGTTAGAGGTAGGTGGGTTTGGGGGGTGGGGGGGGGGACAGCTGTGGGCCCTCCTGTGCATTAGGAGGAGGAGTTGGAGGGTGCGTCTAGTTTGTAGAGGGAGGCGGTTGTATTTGGACATAATTTCGTCGACATTGCTTGTTCTCCTAGATAGGGAGGCAATGCAAACAGCTCTTCTAAGTGTTCTCTCTAGTATTGCCTTGGATGTGGCATTTGCCAAGTCTAGAAAGCAGGAATTGAATTCTAAGTGTGGGAGGATCATAGTTTTCAGTATCCGGAAGGCTATGTTTTGTGAGAGGAAGGGTCTGATTCTTGCGAAGGTGGCAATAGCTGCATTTGCGTTCCTTAATTCCTTAATTACATTAATTTGATTTGATTTGGTTAATTTGATTTGTTGGGTGATATTTAGACGGTTGTCAATTGTGGACCCTAGATACTTAAATTCATTGACTACGGCAATTGGGGTGCCATTGATGGCAAATTGTAATGGGTCAACGACTGGCGGGGTACTGGGTTTCAGGGGAGGGAATAATACCATGACTTTGGTCTTGTTGGCATCAATCGTTTTCTAGGTGCAGAATTGACGTGTTGAGGGCCCTGGCAGCGTCATTGATGTCTATGGCTGACGTGTAGAGGACAGTATTGTCAGCATAGAGTTGACAGGAATTCCTGAGTTAGTGGAGGTGATATAGGAGGCGAGAGAGTTGATATAGAGGTTGAATAGGAGCTGGCCAAGGATGGACCGCTGAGGGACGCCTGTGGAGAGAGAGGCTTGGGGGGACATGGTGTCCCCAATTTTGGTTCTTTGCGATCTTCTTTCAAGACAGCTGGAATACTATGGGATTAATTTCCCGAGATTTGGTGTCTCAGGCATTTGTTTGAAAATAAACCCCAAGGCCCGTCAGGGCTGAGGGGTTTATTTTCAAAAAAGACACCAAATCTCGGGAAATGATCACTTTAATAGCCGATTTTTGGATTCAATACTACTGTTTAAACACATATTAACAAATATTAGACCCTTAAAAAAACGTTTTAGATGTACTTACAGCATGAAGAACTGCAATAATTTAGCTCCTCCACTCGAATACATGGGTTACTATTTTACATCTTGCACGGAAAGGACCGAGTCAAAACGTTATAAAGTCCAAATCAGCATGTTTTACACAATTCAAACCATCACATTCTAATATTTAGTTTATTTTACCTCTGTCAAACCAATATCACATATGTACACGTAATTATAACTTCAGAATGTCGGTTATATCAGCCGCACTCTCCGTTCCAGAAACAAACAAACCTTCCACTTTTTGCATGCAACCAATGGAGCCTGGACACTAGCGCCCAGAAATCAGACGGTACAGCCCACACTACAAGTAGCTCCCGCTGCTTGGGTATTACAGTCCAAAGGCCCAAGTGTCCAGGGCTCTAATGTCACAGAGGTGTGGATAGATTTATGTATGGGGACGTGTGGACTGAGTGACTTCCAAGAACCCAGGTCGCAGAGGTCATTCTAACAAGGGAGACTCGTTTGCCTCCTGCTACAGTATATAAGCCAACATTGAGGGGCTGCTGGTGTGCACTGTTTGGTGGATAATCCTGAGGCGAAGCCGAGAGATTATGCAATAAGCACCAGCCGGCCCAAATAGAAATGGTTGTTTTAATTCTTTTTAGTCTTTGCCCATGGTGGTTATAGTTCCTGAACTGTTCAAGGTAGTGACTAAGATAGGATATTACCCATGTTTGTTCCTCTCGGGCTATCGAATGAGACCAATGACAAAGCAATCAAAATATCTATTAATAGTGGAAACGAGGTGTGCCAGTGCACAGTTCTGATAATAGCTGTATATTGTGAAGGTAATGGAGGGCACATGCCCTCATTTTTTATGGTAGATGGTCATTTGTCATGGTGAATTTGATATGTATTAGAGTTTGTAACATTGTGAACGAGAAACATGGATGTGGGGAGAAGTTTGTTAATCGAGAAAGAGAAATATGAGGAATTAATCCTTCGAACATTTCAATGAATTGATGAGAAAGGGGTATTTTTAGAAAGGTTATTGACGATTTTGCCACACAACAAAAATGAATTCAATACATTAGCTTTTATATGTATCCTTTCCCAATTCCCTTCACATAGGAAGGAAAGAGGCCAATTGGTCTCTTTCCTTCCTATGTGAACGATGATATAAGCCTTCCTTTTCGGGACATTTATATTGGCAGTTTACCTCTCCCATAGTGTAGAAATGGCTTTATTCTAAAGCCGACCACCCTGCCCATTACTGTACTCCCCTATTCTTAATGGGCCAATAATGTGAAACATAAATTCTGAGAAGCAATATCAATGTCCCTCCTAATTCTTTATTCACAAAATTCACCGACAAGTTTTACACAGCTTCACGGACAGAAACTGCCTAGCCGTGCATACACAAACTATGCTTACGTGCATGCTCAAGTACGAACGTTTATGGATATAATGGGATGAAAAAGGCTTGAAATTTGGTAATCTTGTTTCAGAACCAGCGGCTTATTGTGGAGATGGGTGGACATGAATCTGAAGTAGTCCCTCAAGATGCTTTTGTTGGCACAGTGCACATCCATCAATCGTGTTACTGAATGCTATCAATATTTTATGTCATGTGGCACGGACACAGTATTAGTTCAAATTTGGGTTTAGCGTCTCCCCAGAGTGCTTTCGGCCCTGCATATGCACAATGATATAATTCCAATAAAATGGTTTCAATGAGCAGATGATAGGTTTGGCTAGCATTACCACCTGAGTAATGAACTATAGATGGGTACTTAAATTTCTTCGTAGTGGATGAAATTACCTTTTAATAGACTTGTCACTCAACTCGGCTGTCAGTATTAGTTACACCTTTAAAATCATTTTTTTTCCAAATCAAACAAGAAAGAGATAATTATGTTTTGGAGGGGTTCTAGAATTTTGGACACGGCCTGACAATTAGACAAATGTGTATTGTGTTTAGTATACGAGAAATATTGGTTTGATAGCATAGTATGGACGTACTGGTGTTACATCATGTTACGCAATAACGACGTAACAATGGGTAACCACTTCATGACCTATAATTATCATTAATTATTATTAGTATATCTATTAACCTAATTAGGTAACATGTCCATCATCCATATGGCACCATTACCCAGGAATCTATTGCAATAATACGGTAGCATGTGAAGGCTCAGGTAGCACCCTCACCTACTTAATATTCAACCAACCAGCAATAGCCACATGGACCAAGCACTCACCTGTATGCTTATACTACAATAAATATTCATTCTATATCTTAGGATCAAAGCCTTTAGACTTCTTCTTTATACTTCTTATTTTCCTACAATAATTCTACAACTATTTCATATCCAAGATAGACCAAATCTTCATATAACACTGGTGGATTCCTCAATTAAAGTTACCTCAAATATAGAGAATAATTAAATCCTTTATATCTATAACTTGTCAGCTTTACTAGCTTAGAACATCACACTCAGTGCTATACACAACTCGTGTGATATGGGCCCCTTTCAACCAACACGTTAGTTATCCTGTATACTTATCCTTAGGATAGAACTTGAGACTTTTACTCAAGATTTATCACACTCTGGGAGAAGCATAGTAAATATTGTTTTATATGAAGGGCACAGGTCTGCCTAATCTAATACCTTAGATTCATTAGTTAATAAGTCCCATCAAACTAGCGTCCCTTTTAAATAAGTGGATACCCCCTAACGTCCCTAATAATCGTTTTAAGGTGCACAGGGTCTATTCTCAAGTAATACTTCCTTTCATCGATGGTATGTATAAGGAGTTTGAAATGTGCCCTTTTCATACTAGGTAATCAGTCCTTTGGAAGTGCCAGTTACTGTCATAAAGGTCAGTCGCTGTCATCATCAATCACCGAACCTGATGACAATGGCAGAGGGTGGAGGAGCTTGCCCTGAGGCATTCAGCATTATAATGTGATAACGATTTACTCCTAAAGCTCCAACTCATTCTCTTCCCAGTGCCTGATTGTATCTAATCAAGCCTACTATCCATAGGGTGGCCACATATCAATAACCTCTGGTCACCGATAAAATCAACTCTTTTTTTATTGCGCCTATACAAAAAGATTTATTTAGGTTTGGCAGGTGGATGATACTATGCATCGAACTAATACTTAGGACATAATGAGTTAATAATGAAAGTTTTGGTGTCAATTAGCCTGAGATATCCTGACTGCCTCTCCGTCACTCACTCAGGCTGATCATCACCCCCCCCCCCCCCCCCCATGGAATGTCTTATATTGTCTTGTTGCTTTAATTATTTTAACTAGCAAATACCCGTGCTATGCACCTGTATAGAGAAAATGGATGTTCGATGTAGAATTTGATGTGCTGCTTGATTCATTTCCCCTTATTTCTCAAGGTTTCCCCCACCAAAGGCGGTACAAACGCCATGGGAAACCTTTCATAGGTTCCACTTTTTTGCCTGCTGTAGCAACGTTGGCGTTCAGGGTATAAATAGAAAACACAACTCAGCATCCTGCCACCTAAATTTTAGATGCATTCGCATACACATTTTTTCTCAAATGAATGGTTCTATCTATTTTTCCAAATTAGATCTGTCATCCGCGTTCTGGCAGATGCCGCTGCCAAACGCATCCAAGGATCTAACAACATTCAACATCCCCTTCGGCCGCTACAGGTTCAATAGGATGCCTTACAGCTTAGCAAGTGCACCAGAGATATTCCACAGTGCCATGGAGGGGATATTCAGCAGAAGGATGTCATGTTTACATAGACAACATCGTGGTATGGGGGAAAACGGAAGAAGAGCATGACCGGATACTAAATAGAGGTACAGAAAAGATCAAAGATAACCATCTTCAAATGAACTGAGATGATTCCTCAAGGAATTTGTCCCAGATTTTTGTAATATTTCCTGACTATTGGGAGGATTTTTTAGGGCTTTTCGTTCATTTTTTCTCAGTATCAGTGGATTAACTTGCTAAATACTGTCTTATCAACTTCTTTCATATTCAAATGGATTCCCCATGCCTTAAAACATGGGAAAAGAGTATTCACACATGATTACATGTTTATTCTACCCCAAGTAATGGACTTTCAAACTTTTAGTGGTGGCCATTTTGGTTTTCAGCTGTCACAGGTTCTCCTATGGGAGTTGAGTTTAAATGTTTTGATATATGTTAGTAGACACCTTTACCGACACATTGGTGAAAAAATTGTTTGGTAAGGAATTTGTTCCCAGATTTTTTTAATATTCCCTGACTAATAGACTGTATTGTGGGATATATTTTTTCGAAATACTCTTCGTGACCTCCCTGCCCTTCAGACGACGCCCACTCCCCTTGCCTTGGTTTAGGAATCACAGTACCCGCTTGTCAACATGGTGACTCCTGCTTCATCTTGGCCTTGCTTCAGTGCTGTCTCGGTGAACTATAAAAGTTTAGCGCCCTATTCCTTGAGAGTAAAGGGGGTAGGTCGAAGAGGACAGACCACATGTATTGACCATTAAATGTCACCGTCCACCACCTCTGCCGATAGACCAGAACGGGATTAGATATCTGATATCCTATTACTGCTAAGACAGGAGGAACTATCATAAAAATTTGGTCGAGGGGGCAGAGCCATGCCATGGCCCAGCTGTTCTTTTATGAGGGTTTTAACAGATTAACAAGAACTAATGGTCATTCCCTCTTCCACTCCTCGAGATCACAGAGAAAACACCGGTGTCTAATTAACCTGTCATAAACTATAGGATCATCTACAATCTGTCAGGTTTGAATGTGATTTTATTTTTTCAGTAATCCCCCAACCTAGAGACCACAACGGCTTGATTTTGCTGACATTCGCCTGCACAGTTCAGTTACAGTGAGCAACGTTCATCTTGACTGCTCTTAACACTTATTGATTGATCGTAAAAGACACCATTAATGTATGGAGGAACAGATTTCTAACGCTGAAAGGAGGAATAATGATGTGCAATGTGTTTTTGTTACCAGTGTTCCAACATGCACTATCTTTAATCACTTTAGTGAAACTCTACTGAAAACAGTTGAAGAAATATTATTGAAATTTGTATTATATGCCAGTAATAATCATAAAATAGGTGTCAGATTTCTTGCTCAAAAACCAGAAAATGATGGTCTTAATCTTAGATTAATAAGAGAAATATATGAAATGAACAGAATAATGTGGGTCAAAAGAATTCTATTCAATAGAAAAAAGCCTTCCACGAAAGAGACATAGATGAAATATTTCTATGCAGATATAAACCTGTATCCTTCATTAACAACTTTTACAGAGATCCGTTCGAGATTTGGAATAAGTATTACTACAAATTGAAACCAAGCACCATAGATCAAATCTTGAAAGAGAGAATATAGGCAAATAGATATATAAAAGACAAAGGGCAGATGTTGTATTGGTCTGAATGGAAAAATCGTGGAATAGTGGTACTAGGAGATATGTCCTGTTGACCTAGCACTAATAATGATGGACGATAAGGCAGGAGTGGCCAGGAAACCAACTAACAGCAAGGTTTATTTCCCATAACAATATACAGATACAATAATTTGAATAATGAAGAAAAGAAAAAAATTTCCCAACGGAAAACACCTCCGCACAGTGCGGAATCAATAGAAAGTGTGGAATAGAATGGTGTGCGTATGACGTAACAATTATATAAGAAGGTGAGGTGGCGCACAACCATTATGACGTCACAGTAAGGGGGCGTGGCTGTGGCGTGGAAAGGCAAGGTCTCAGGAATATCTGTATCGATGGTTCGATGATATATATTTTTAATGAAAACGGTAACATGATGTCCACTAAAGAAATAGCAACGAATTACGATTTTATTCCTTCCTGGTTCTCAAGGCAAATGTTAAAGAAAGCTATACCCTTGGAATGGATAAATAATATAAAACGAGAGAGTAGTGTCTAAATTGAGGAATCAATTGTGTTTGTCGTAGGAGAAACGGAAATGAATCTATCCGCATATACAGCCAAAATGATTTACACCCAGTTAATCTAAAAAAAACCTCCTAAATGGGATGAACTGCCGAAATGACAGAAAAGGCTAAATCTTTTGAAACAACATTATGATGAAATAGTCTGAAAGGATGTGTTCTGTATTCCTTATAAATTTTCATCCGAAGCTAGAATTCATGTTTTTCAACACAAGGTATTGCATGGAGTTTTGACGTGTAACATGTATTTGAAACAAATCAATGTAAGAGAAAATGATTTATGCTCATTCTGTTCAGAGAAAGACGATATTGTTCACTTCTTAATAAATTGCCAAAAAACGGAATGTTATGGCCAGGAATTCTTAGATGGATATATGACAGTGTCTATCTCAATAAGAACGCCAAGGGAAGAATAATATTAAAAAGGAGAGGTAACGAAATCATTATTAAGTCAATAGATATTATATTTGAATTACAAATGATTGTTCAAAAGTAATTATTTGGATATTTTTACAGATAAAATCATTCATATATAGGCAAAAACGTTTTGCCGGTGGGTTGGTTGAACTCCTCACTGCCATACATGTATGAGTTGAAAATGAGATATAATGTTGTGATATATGCCTTTAAATTTAAACATGTCCGCAAGGAGGAAGAAATACTGTGGAAACGTCTAGCGGATGATATTGTTGAAAATATCGAAAATTTAAAAAAATAAGAGAGTCAGAACTATAAGTTTAAGAGCACTGCTCTTTACTTGAAATTAACTAACCTAGAGAACATGGCTCCCTACTAGTGTCGATTTTAATGAAATCAACTCTCGACGATGCTTCTTGTTGCTTTATATTCTTATTCTCATTCTTGATATAATATGTACTTAGAAATGTATATGCCCTGAAGGCAGGTTTCAGAAATAAAGTCTAAATCTAGAACTGTTGTCATAGTCCCATTAATTCTGTTTCTTGAAAATTGCAGTGGTTATTACATATTGTTACTGTAAAAGTCACGATTATTTGGTCTTGGTACTGCCAGTATTTTTGTTTGACTGCAGTGCCTGCCGCCTGCTGTACTGTCCAGCCTACTGTCGTTTTTCCACTCAATACTAAAGGTAAGCCTTTTCTTCCAATCTCCTACTCAACCTTTATGACCTGTGTATGAAGAGTTTTACTTGTAGTGCATTTTGTGTGGGGCAGATTTTGCGGTGATAATTGCCCATACTTCTGAGACAGACCCATTTAGTTCCAACTGAACAGTGCATTGTGTCTAGGCGATTATTGCAATTGCCGAAATAGACTCTGAGCCCTGTTCTGTTCCAACTGGGTAGTCCTTGGACACATGCACATATATATAATATAAGGGCTATTTTTAGGATGCAAGTAAGGCAACATTTTTAGGAATTTGACATCTTTCCCTATACCTAGTACAGGGCTAATATATTTCAAATTTTGCCAAAGTTCACTGAGGTTAGTGGACTGCCAGAAAATATTCGATCCAATTTTTTTTACCATACCAGAGTTGCATCCCTCTTTTCCCTCTGGCAATGATGGTTATCTGGGCACCGAGATCATCCAAAATCTGTCATTATGAAATTATAATTTTTTTATAAATAAATCGTCAATTTGGGATCATAGGCCCTTTCTGATATCCTTGACTACTGTACTGCTGCTGTATTACAGTAGTTATTACATAGGCCCTTTCTAATATTCTTGACTAATGTGATCACATTCCTGTTAAAAGTGTAATGGAACTCTAAAAACCTATTTTGGGCTAAAATACAACAAAAATCGACAGATACCATAGAAACGGCCTGTTTGGGAATGTTTTTAGGCTGTTTTTCTCTTCTATTTTTTTTATTTAGAACTTTTATACAGCCAATCTTCGGTAAAATAACAGTTGAACATAAACGGGCATGCACAGTGTACAAACAAATGTTATAATCAATGGATGTCATGTACGCATGAGGATAATGGGATCATGGGTGATATTTCAAATCAGAAAAACCATGGTTTTCCGCCCACTGCTGTGTCTAGCTAGACTACACTTAATGTAACAAAACTACTCAAGATCAAGTTAAGTTAAACAAACATTAAATCAAGAAAGGTGAGAAAGGTACAATCAAAGATAGAAATAAAGGTATGGTTAGTTAGGTGGATGGTTGAATTTGGACAGCTTGAAGATGCAGCATGCCCTTGGGTCAGTGTGGGTTTGTGATGGTAGCGTGAAGATACTGCATACCATTTACCATTTGTCAGTCTGTGTGGGTTTTGATTTGTATTTGGTTCTGTTTGAGGATGTTCTTGAATTGTTCGTATGAGGGAGTATTTTTTTCTGTTGAAGTGAGGGAGTTCCATGCTTTTGCACCCTTGTAGCAGGGTGCACTTTTGAGAGCTTCAGTTTTTGGCATGGGTAGTGGTAGGTTATATTTATTTTGCGAGCGGGTGTTTTTGGTGTGTGTTTGTGAGTTCATATCAGGATCGTTTGTACATGAGGCACAATAGATGTTTAGCCCTTCTTCAATCCAGTGTCTCGAGACCTAGGGATGGTAGTATGTCTGCTACTGAATCATGTCTTCTTGTCAGTGTAATGATTTGGACTGCTCATGTTTGGATGCGTTCCAGTTTGTTTGTGTTTGCTTGTGTTGCAAAGTTATATATTGTAGAGTTATAGTCGAGTAGGGGTAGTATCATTGCTTTGTAGATTTTTTGTGTTGATTGTTTGGTGAGCATGTGTCTGATGCGTGCTAGCATGTATGACAGAATAGAGACAAAACTAGTTTCATAATTATTCAATAAAAGCCTTGCATTAAGACAGCGCTGATTTGGTGTGCGTTTTGTCTCCCTGTTGTTTGCATGTTATATCGCAGAGCGACGCTATATATAGCGGCCGCACGTGTCCCCAGCGGGTAGCAAGCCAAGGTGTGATAGCGCCAGAAGAGCGTATATCGCGGGCTGAGTGTTAAACCGCACCAAAAGCTCTGTTTAGGCGTAACATATCGCAGTGTGTGTGTGCATTGGGTTGGTGGGGTTCGAACACACAACCTCCCGATCTGGAGTCTTGTCGCGCTACAAATGATTTTAAATATCCTGGATTGCTTTTAATTATGGTAACTTGATGCTAGAAAAACACAACAAGGGTATGGCATGGTTCCATTTAGTGCTTGTGTTTATGATGGCCGTTGTGACATTGACAATGGCCACTGCAGTTTCAATGCTTAGCAGAGGATGTAGCGTCATGGCATGATGTGTCATCTATTTTAATTCACTGCGGGTGTCTGATTGGTGGGGGGGGGGGTCACAAAAATATGGGACCCTCTGATAGGGGGGGTCACAAAAACATTGGACCCTTGGATGGGGGGGGGGGTCACAAAAATGTGTATGATTGACTGCTGAAATTCTTATACCCCCCCCCTATGAGGTAAATAATGATAGCCCCCTTAGTTAGATCGGCAGAATTTGAATTTCTAGATTAATCCCATCGTGTTATACACCTGTATCTATTGAATACTAATAGACTTGAATACTTCATTAGGCTACTTTTTTGGCTGCATCCCGTCCCGATACCTTCTACAGTATAGACAATAAGCTGTCTTCCTGTTCATGAATTCCGGGTTAAAATACCACCTATGGCAGTGATACAACTCTAATTATACCGATCAGTGCAAAAGAAATAAGTGTAGGCTTATGTTTGACTTTGTCCACCCTTGATGGTTTACTTATTGTAGTCGCATACTTGACAATTGAGAGAGAGAGAGGGCAATGGGGTGGGCGGTGTTTCGACCATTCTTGATTGTTTACTTATTGAGTAATTTCTAACCTCAAAATTTCTAACCTCAAAAAGTAATGATCCTCACAATCCTGGCCCTGCAGTAGAGCCTATACATTCCCTTGCCTTCCTTGTATCCAATAATAGGCTAATATCTCATGTTCCTCAGAGTAATCAATTCAATTAAATCCAACGCAATCTTTATTTCTCCAATGTTGTAGACCATTCCTCATTAAGGTAGGAATGTGCACCAAACTGCATTGGTGCTCCTCTGTACACAGAATGAATAACAAAAATAGTTATAGCTTTCTATGGTGTCAATAAGATGCCACCCCACCCCCTCATTCCCGTCCATTGGCATGACTAGCTCAATAGCTGAGCGAAAGTGTCCGTAGGTGTGAACTAGTATAATATAGCTGTTAATAGTGGATTCGGTAAAGATTGTTTGCACACTGTAGGGTTACATGTCATGTTTTGGGGAACTTATTTTTTTGATATTTAAATTCCACTGGAATAAGCCAAAATCTTTTGTCTGCCTATTTTATATCACAAAAGGTGGCGGTGGTCTTGAGGTGATCTGTGCTCAGCATTCAATTATTATATATTTGAAAATAATATGGGAATGTATTGCCCACACATCAATGTATTCTTATAATCATACAAAATGATCCTCCTTATATTACCATAGGGCTGGTAGCAACTTAAAGTCAGGAGAGAAATACCGATTTTTTAAGCATGTCACAATATGCGATACACTTATTATCAAATATAGAATTATTTCAGTTATGTGAATATTTAGGCCTATCAAGGCGTTGACAAAACACATATAAACAATTAGTTCTGCTGTTAGTATTTTGCCTGGCATATGAAGTAACATGAAAAAATATCATGATATGCGACAGTCACGATACCCGACGGAATTTTCGGAAATCGTACCCGTCACACTAATGCTGACAGAGGAAAAGTGTTTAAAGCTATAATGTAATTGTGTACATTGAAAAAACACAACAGTCAGCATCATGTAGACTTTCGAATGATCCAAATCCATGAAGATCTCGCAAGACTACAGCAGTGTTACCGACCCTCTGTTTATTGTTATTAATATTTAATTGGGATTATCATTACACATTTATTTCTAATATATTTCATGTACATGTATGCTATTCCTATGCAAAAATTGCAAAAATGACCTTTCCCAACGTTTTGGGCTCTACATTCCTTAATATTTAACTTGAGTGTCAATTTTTTTAGGATTGTATAGAGGAGAATATATTCAGGAGATATGACACCCGAACCTCTCATCTTAATTCCATTTTTTCGATTTCCAAACCTGAAATGCAAGACAATGGCCCATATGTTCTATAGTTTAATATTTGTATCATTATTATATTGCAGCAATCCGTGTCAATCCTAGAAGGTCAGCAATATAGAAGAACAATGGAGAATTCCAAAAATCGTCATTGCTGAATCTTGACAAAAGAACTATTTCCATTTTCATTTCATTCCTGATTGGCAGAGATAAATTAATTTGACGAATTAAGGTGTTAAATACCTTACATTATAATCATATTTTTGTTCCACTCTAGGGTGGATCCGAGGACCAAGATAACATCTCAAATGCCCCCTGTGATTTTGCTCGGCGATTTCGCTGTAACAGCTATTAGGGTCTACCACATTTGGGTAGCATTTCAGTGAATGGGGCTCTTGAAGTTTCACTCTACTTATTGGGTTGATAAATTGGTAAGAGAAACTGTCTTATATCAATTCAATGTGAACAGATGTTCTTGATATTGACATTCATAATGATTCATAATAATTCATGAATCCTATTTGAAGTTTTACATCAATACCAACACATTCTGAGACAGGATTTATTCAAATTCAATGTTGCCTGTCTAGTCCCTCATAGAGAGCCCCATGCTCCACACATCTGTTTGTGGTTAAGACCGGGCGACGGGACCGGTCTCCTGTTACCGCAGACTCATCTACCAACAAAATTTTGTCGTCGAAAATCGGATCCACCCTAGAGTGGTTCAAGCAATTCTGGTTTCTTCTAAGACAGACAACCAAGTTCTGTTTGTCTATTTTATTATTGTATTTCATTTATCACATATATGCTCCATCAATTTATTTCAATCTTCCCTTTATGTCTCATTTGTATGTTATTATAAAATGAAATAAAGAGAAATATAAAAGAATATTTCTGTGTTATCTACTTTCTTCACCATTTTATTTCCATGGCAGTACAATTCATTACATATTTAAAATAAGCAGCAGAGGAAGGCAAACTACCTAGTTCCCCTGTAAACCCAGCTTAATAAATACCGCCACCCCTCCACCCACAGAAGCTGTGTTGAGTGTTCAAAAGACGACTTATGGACGGCTACATGTAGCTGTCCATGGACGGCTACAGTAACACACCTGTAAATGGACGGCTACATGTAGCTGTCCATGGACGGCTATGGTAACACACCTGTAGCTGCGCAACTGGTTACGTTTGGCCAGGGTGAAAGGTGGCCATGGGAGGCTACAGTAAGCCTCCTATGGAAAGCTAATAACTGGCTTGTGCACATAGGGATATTGATAAAGACAGGGAGTGTAGGACAATATAATAACAGTGATAAAGACAAGTTAGGTAGTACAATAAAATACAATGAACCTAGAACAATGTTCTGGGTAGCACCTACTATGGTGTGCTCTGGTATGTTTATACAGTACAGAGAACAGTTTCTAATTGACTAGGTGTCACATGTTTAGGGAGGCTTATACTTAGCTGTGGAGTCACAGTACAAACAGGTGCAATAGAGTATAGATTATAGGCCTAACAAGTCCTAGTTAAGTACAGTACAGGGCATACAGTAGGGAGACAGTTTGAGTAAGCAATATAATACAGTACAAAAACGGAATAAAATGCAGTGTAGCACCAGTATGAGGGTGGACGTCTGGTAATTGGTGGTTGACTGTACGCCTAGGCACAATACAGTGCCTATTAGATATCAATAGGAGGTGACAATTTACAATTTACATAAGTGGCAAGAATAATCAATGGTATATATAGGTAAAGATAGTGAGCATAGGATAATACAATAACAGTGACAATTACAGTATTAAAACATGACAAACATAAATGACAATCTGAACAATTCAATATCATGCAACACAATGCAGTAGTTATGGTTATTCACTGTAATATATAGTGTGATAAAACAGTACTCAGTGAGATAAAACAGTTTGGGTGTCAAGGTCAAGAAATGTTACTCAAACTACCTCAAGTTTAGCTTGCTATACAGTGGGTAAGGGTCCTGGTTGGGGTTCTCTTCTAAAGTCAGCCTCAGCCGATGGTCATTTCATAAGCGTTGTGCGTTGACTTTAGATGCTTTGCATGAGATTGCTCTTGTGATTTGGATCTGAGAGGAGAAGTGCATTGTGTTGTCTTTAGGCATTAATCTCTTGATTGGATGGACCGGGGGTGAAGGTGAAGAGGAGAGAGACTCCCGCTCCCTTTTTATACTTTTGAAGGTCCCCGGGGAAGGTGTTACTTTCAATCGTGGATCAGTTGTTATACCTCATTATCACTACAATTGAAATCCGTAATCACCTCTTACACACTACCTATCATGTTTCATCGATTCATGTAATCTCTAAATTAGTTAATTCTATTCGAAAATTCACAAAAGAAATAGTATTATAGCACATCCGTAGAAGTGAAAGTTTCTTATTTTCATTTGTTTCCTTTTTATTCCAAGAATATGATAATACAACGATATACTGTTATGAGTACCTGTGCTAATGAATTAATTGCATTTTCAACCTAAAGCTGGGAATAGCATACTTGTAATGTACGCTTATGGGAAAATAAAATAACATTTATAACTGATATAAATGTATACATGCCAATTGCGTATCGGTAGTCTATGACCTGAAAGCTCTATAGAGGCAGTCATTGGCGACACCACGCAGATATTACACGCACGCATCTCTTCTCACTACACTCAGCCTCACTTGTGTAAGTGCAAATTCAAATTCCTATCATACATCTTTCCATGATACAGTTCTTCTCTTAAAAAGCATTCTTTCACCGTTACCCTATTATCACAATGTTATAAATCAATTTCCATAATATATTACAAATTGTTACATAATTTCATTATCTAACTATCAAATTTTAATCCTTTTCATTCATTAACAATATTTACATTTATATAAATAATCATCTAATAACATCTCTACAATTTCCGCCTACCTGTATGATTGCATCTGTTCTGCGTAATGACTACAAATAACCGATAAATTAAAGGTCAAGTGTAAAGAAAATCTTAAAAATCGAGATGAAAGCTGTTTTACATGGGTAGTGGTGGTAGTAATGACCCCTGATGTTAAAAAATCGGAAAAGAATTCCCTAACGCCCGTTTTCACAGCTTTATGATGAACGGGCAAATGGAGCTAGCTTTGTTTTGATTTAGCATGTGTATTCGCACATCAGAGCTATGACGTCATCCATGTCCAAGGCGCGACCAGTCTAACGCTACCTTCTGCGCTATTAGGAGGTACATCAAAAAGGATGGAATCGTCTGAAGAAAACCTTTAGGAAATTTTAAATTTTGATATGCATACTGTACAGGGTACAACAAGATCGCCTCCCGAATGCCCAAGATATGTTGATTTTGGCGTCGGGCAGGTAGTATTTAAATCTACATGTCTTAATTTTGGACGGGTAGATTTTTGGACTAACATTAGATTCCAGGGCTGCCAACTTTTGGGTGTGCCCAATGTTTGATGTTTTTGTGACATGGCCTGGTTGTGTGCCTAAGGCACGCACGCAAGCTAGGGGGGTCCAGGGGGCATGCCCCCCCCCCCGGAATTTTTTTGTAAAAATGACTGCTGTTTTAGAGTATCTGGGACATTTTAGGGCTGTCAGGGACAAATGAGAAGAAGCAAATTTTCTCTCTCCCAAGTTCCAATTTCATTGACTAGTGTCACTCAAATGATCACACATGAATATACAACATACATGGTCAATTCTATTTTTTGGCGTCCATAAGGTTTTTACATAACATCTTCACAGATATTGACTTTAGACATGATTTATGCAGTTCATTAAATCCGTCATTGAAAATACTTTTGCCTGTCTAAAATAAATATTTACAATTCCAGCTTAGAAAAACCTCCTAAAATTGGTCATTTTTACAACAAGTAAAACTATAAATCACTCCTCAAATTTTGCAACACAGACCCACTCAATAATAAAATAAAGCAATAATTATTCGTCATTGATATGGTGAAGTTAATCACAACTATGTAACCTATACTTAAAATACAATGATTTCCAAAAGGAAACACCCTCATTTCGAATCCATAGTTATTATCCAATATCAATTTAATCAAATATATGTGACTCTGGGACAATGATCCATATAATATATTATATGTTTATCATATAATGAAAAAGAAATCAAGATTAGAATAGACTGATTTAGTAAAATTAGCAAAAGTTAGAATAAATCACGTGGCATACACATGGTATACTAACAATGCGCTTCATTTGGCCAATAGCTCAGTTAATATCCTAAGATAACCTTACCAATTGATGCACAAAACCCTATCAAAACATCTAGTTTCCTGATGTAACAATTGTTTCTGATTCAGACCTATTTGAAAAATGACCATTTCTTGCCACCCTGGACGCCAAAAATATAGAACTGACCACTATATACACATAGGCCCTATGACTGGGATAAGAACACAATGATGGATCCTTTAAACGAGAATTGTTCTGTGCAGCCAACATGTTCATTAGAGATTTGTTTGACAGACTTTTGCGGAAATCTGTTTTATTAATGTGGCGAACTTGAGAGAATACCCTCTCACATCAATTTCACGATGTCCATATTATGATGAATTCATTCGAAGCTGATCTAAACATTAAGTTACAATCTGCAGTCATTTACCATGAAGTTATGGTAGTTATCAATTTCTGTCTTTCATGATAAAGATTTTCACCTTTTCCTTTGAGTAAAATCCGAAAAATGGCGGCGGACAAAACTGAAAAGATCAATAATTATTTGTTTGATTTCCTCCGGCCCCAAATGCCGGAGAAATGTGGGATTTTTTTAGGCTAATTCCGGAGACCGATATTCTCAGACCCAAAATGCCAGAGTCTCCGGCCAAATGCATCTAATAGTTGTACCGTTTCCTATTACCAAAGTAATCGACCTCCCAAAGCAGGGCAGATTCTACTAATCTAGAAAACGAAAGGAGTAAAGCTCTGCACTCTTACTGTATACTTTCCCCAGACGTCCTCTCACACCTTCAATGAGTGAATACAACCTGGTAAAAGTTTAAAAAAGGTGACTGATCAGGGCTCCATAAAAAACGATGATCGAACAAGTATTCATTGACTAATTGGGGTTTAGTTAGATATCTATTCAATAATGGCGGGTGCAGTAAGATAGTATAAAGATGTTGTGTAAATGTTTAGGCTAAAGGTGGTTTGAAACTACTGGGCAGGTGGAATTTTGAGGTGGGCTGGTAGATTTTAAATTAACCTGCCCGGGGAATAATCAATGGTTTCGGCAGGATTTTAGTGGAAGAAATGAAATATTATATAGCAGGTTGTAGATAATTAATTATTTGAAAACAATGGGAATCAAACTGGGGAATTTAAAGATTTCTGCTGAAAATATAAGTATTAGATTCTTGCTGTAATTATATGGCTCAGATAGCTTTTAATGACTCACAGCAAAAATGATTGACTTTTAAGTCACAGCAGATTAGCAATAGACAAAAGGGCTACCGGTAATTTTCTTAAGAAATTTCGAACTTTGGAAGGCTGTAACTTTTTTTTTGAATAAAGATATTTTTGTTCTGGTTTTTGCATTGAATTAATCTGTTAATATCCCGATATTATACCATATTACCATTACCCCCACTATACTGGACGTTGTAGCCTATGTGGTGCATTGACACATAATACATTATCCTCCCACCTACCAATACCAGTCGCACAAACCTCCATAATGAGCGTTTATAGTTGTATGCTAAAGCCTGCCAGTCGCGCGGGGACATGGATGACGTCACAGGTCGCTTGGCCCGTGTCAAGATGGCTACTCCCCTTGCCGCGCTGGGCTGCGTGAGGCACAGAAAATGGGAGCGCTTAAAGACCTCTCACTGGTTTGATTTGTTAGATTGGGTGCTAAAACTTTGTACATCGTTTCAGAATATTCCCCCGAATGTATCAAACACCAAATAAAAATCATTACACTTGACCTTTAAATATACATGTATTTCAGCATAACGCCCTATCATGTCATTGGACTCAAGTCTTTCTTCCATTCTATCTTAGAAATAAGAAAAATAAGCAAATAGGAAAAAAGGAACAAAAACAAACAAATTACGAAGTCTCATCAATAATTATATTTTATTACAGACCGATTCACCAACCACCTCTGGGTTCTAAATGTTGAGGTCCGTAGATATTCCTTTATGAATAAGTCAATATTTCTGACGTTCTAAGGCGAATTAAACCCTAGTTAGTCCTTAAGCCAAGTTCAATAGGCTACGATACTGCAAGCATGAATCCTTCTTTCAGTTTTTCTCCCCGCATCCCAACCTGCAACAGTAAACGTTTAGCAGAATGCATCCCAGCGCAACTTCCAATACATGATTTACGCCAATGAGCAACAATTACCTTGTCATACTCGAAATTCATCTTCTGTTTCTTATTTCCGTCTATAACTCTCACTTTAGGTCTTTGAGGGGATCGTGAAGTTATGCAGATGAGACACAATAGGAAGACTCCCGGAAAGACTGTGCCAGCCAAATGCCCCATCACAGGATGTGATCATCGAAAGGCAAAGGGTGTCAAATTCTCACGAACTAGTGGTTGGCTCTCAGCAATTATAGAAAGAGCTGGAGTGGAAAGGTTATGTCGACATTAGCACAATGGCGAACTTACTTTCGCCAACTTCAATTGGTTTCCTGGAGTAGTTTTGCACGAATAATGAACCGGGCCAATATGCAATATTATGGCTCTCAGTTGTCATAATTCACCACTTTATGCGTATGCATACTACATAAGCATCACGTTGACACTGGAATTCAATGCAGTTCTGTCTACGCCTTGAATACACATAGTTCGGCTAATCTGCTCATCGATCCATTGGATCATTGCGAAATATTGCATCATTCACCCACATTCTGCGCACATTTCAAGCCAGGCGAAACTATGCCAGAGAAATTGGCCGAGCTATTAAAGGAGAACCAGGGGTTTTTCTGCGTGTGGTCTGACGTTGCCAGTGCATTCACAGAGCACGTACATCAATACCAGAATGCCCGAAGCATCCTGCTCGTTCCCGATAGTCTATCAAAGGATTTAAACACACGAGCTTTGCCTGCATTCAATATAACAAGAACCAATTGATATGCAAGAGCCAACTGTACCTCTTGTTTGTGCATATAAAATTGTCAGTTCCTGTCCCTCCTATCTTCAATCCTCCAATTTCCTCCCCCAATTAATTGAACCTAGATGCCCCTGAATGTTCCTATTGTACTGATGAATTAAAATGTCCTCCCTATAGTTCTGACATTTCATTAAACCACTCTTTTTGTCAGTAGTAATTGCTAATTTCGGGCAAGGCAAACCCCTCAGTCATGCGCCCAAAGTGGTGTCATAATCTGACTAGAATGCAATAAAAGGCAATGGAGACTGTGTTTTACTGAAGCTAATATCGTGTATGTATGTATGTCATAAACAAGTCTTTATTGTGAGAGCCGGGTGTGAGAGCATTCCGGGAGCGTGCAAGCAAAAGGTACAATTGTATTGAAAAGCGTGGAAGCCTTTCACTATGGTGCATGCATGGAGACGTCTGGTATCGCACCCGTCTCTTAGCTACTTGTTTTTCTCATCTCACTGCAACGCCTACAGACTGATCCTTTGAATGCCGCTCTATGCTGCAAGCCACGATGCCCCTGGGACACTGACACTAGCGAGCACGTGTTTCCTGTATCTCAATGGTTTGGGCTGCAGTGTCTCAAGTGGTGGAAGAGACGAAAAATAGACAGAGGCGGCTGGAACTATTGAATTCGAAATATTCATCTCATCCAAATTATACGATGTTATTTTAATGCTAGGGTATCGTACCCTTTGGATGTTTCAAATGTTCAAAGTGATAAATTCGTATAATTGTTGAGAAGTACATTGTTATCCTTCACTTCGTGTTGGGCCCCTATTCTCCATTTCCCCATTGAGTCCGGTTCTCTTGCAGAATGCAGTTCTGATGTCAGAGCGCGTCCTTAGAGAGAGTTGAAGTGACTATTTCAATTTCTAAGAACTCACTCTGACGTCATCACAGACTCTTACAAATACATCAATACAGAAAGACAAACGACACTGCACCCAATATGAACCTAGTGGTCACGAGGGGGGGGGGGGGAGAAACTAAAATTAAGGGGAGTTTATTCCAATTTGTGTATAGCATTAGTCAAATATTTTCATCGAAACATTTGACTGAAAACTATATTTTGCTGATTGAATCATATTAGTGACATGGGTGTTTGGTGTCAATTTTTCATCTATGCTGCACCCCAAGTATTTAAAAAAATCTTGACTCGCTGGATTCCAAACCTATTACACAGTTCTAATGTCAAATCTTCTCTCGTTAAAGTGATCATTTTTCACACCGAATAGTTGAAGCTTTGTTTTTTTCTCATTTACTGCAAGCTGGTTAGTCTTGCACCAGTCAACCAACATTTCCACATCTGACTGAGTGGCGCGTTCGAGTCGATACAAGTTTTATTTTAGCGACCACAACTACAGCATCATCGGCATAAAGTGTTGAATAACCATTGAAATTCATCTCCACTAAATCGTTAATAAAATTTGAGAACATTAGGGGTCCAAGAATGCTTCCTTGGGGAATTCCAGAGTATAACAGATACTCAATACTGTTACCACATCCAGGAGAGTATCTGCGCAAGGTGTACGGTAACTACTTGGCTGGTTAGTTTAGTAAGATTATTTTCATCGCTCTGTATTTGTTATATTGATGGGAATAATCAAAGCTTTTAAAATTATGGTTTTGGTGCAAGCAACTGCAGAGACGGGGGACCCGGCTAAACCTCGCTGCAGAAACAAGGGTTGTCTGGACTCTGTGTTTTGCTTGACGAGGCCTGCAGGCGACCTTATGGCAGCGCCATAAGACACCTGCAGACATTTAGATTTTAGGATTTAATTCTATATTTTGTTAGCTTTTTAATGGAATAAATTATAATCCCAGAGTTTGTACCTATGAGGAGCGGCAGTGCTTCGATGTATTTCTGATCGGAGAGGCTTCCCCACTCTGCACTAGGCCTATGGTATGACGTCATTGCCAGTAGTCACATCTGATTGGCTCAGAGTGGCAGTGGCTCTTCTATGCTGCTTCCCAGCTGGCTCTTCTATCAACTTTTTGTTTTGGTGGCCATCTTTGAATTCTCCTCGCTTTGAATGCATGGTTTGCGAGAACTTTTTAATTTTGATCAAATCAAAATTTTTCAGGACCATTCTTAATTAATTATTGCTAGCCGGCTTTTGAGAGTACTTAAAGAGGTCCGACCTATGATGAAAAGTCGAGTTTTGAGGCAGCAGGTAGGTGAGTGGTAGACTTAAGGTTCGACCTTTAATGGCGGCATGACAGTCCAAATGTTTCAGGGAAGCCTTTGGCATTTTTTTGCAAAAAAGCGTTCGGCTAGATCTAAAGTATTGTGATCTACCAGACAGAAAGCTTCTAAGGAGCGATATACTTTGTTTATTAATTTCCAATTCCAATCTTTTTTAACAACAGGCTATGAGAGACAGAGTTAAAAGCCTTTCTGACATTGAAATATACTGCGGCTATTTTTTTCCCATTATTTAATTCTCTATGAATAGCCTCCAGGTAATTATCGATTGCCATGGCAGTAGATCAGTGCGAACGAAACCCAAACTGTTCCTTATACAATATGTTATTACATTCCAAATAATCGTTCATGCGCATATAAATAATTCTCTCAACAATCTTGCTCATTGATGCTACCAGAGTAATAGCTCTCACGTTATCAATTAGATTTCGTTTCCCTGATTAAGGAACCAGAACTACCAGTGATTTTTTCCATTTCATAGGGAAATCGCCATCCTTGAAAGTTTTATTTATAATTCCAGTAAACAAAGATATACCACCAATCAAAGCATCCTTTATCATAGCGTTATCTAGACCCTTGACTCCGGAAGATTTGTTATCATAGAGTTGTAAAATTTCTCTCTCAACCTCAGATTCATCTACTGGAAATGTCAAATCATAATCACCAAAATTCAGATTATCAAAGTAATCATCAGACATTACATTTTCAACCTGACCATCACAACCAATCATTGCAAAGTATCTACAAGCATAATTCAGGGCATCTCTTCCGTGTAAAATACCATCCTCTGTATTGAATTCCTCCAAAACAACCGTATTCTGATTGTCACAAGAATTGTTGTTAAATACCTTTTGCATATTCGACCAAAACTTCCTTGAATTATTTTCTACATCACTCACCTTATCGCGTCTTAGTTGAAACAGTTGCTCGCTATCATCTTTTCTTAGGAGCTTTACCTGTGACATATCTTGGATGGAGCGCATACTATACGCCTTTCTAAATGCTCTGTCTCTCTGTTTTATTAAGGCCTGAAGCTCCATAGGAACATAAGTAGTATTTACTCTCTTTAGCCTTCTTATTCTGGGTACATTATCTTGTCAACACAACACATCATTACCTCGAAATTTTCCCACATTTCATTGACATCACTATGTATAAAATCAATTTTTTTACTTTCATTCATGATCATTTCCTTAAAGCAGATTTTCCTCGCTGGGTTTTTTTGTTTCGTCCAAACATATTCTGTGACATAGACCTACCTCTTTACCTTTATATATATATATATTTATATTACAAAAAATAGGCAAATGGTTGGATATATTCACATTCATCACTGAACAATCATTAATATCCATATTACTAAATAGAACATCAATCATTGTACAACTATGCAAAGTGATTCTCGGTGAGTTAACAAATAGTTTTAGACCAGCTTTGTTCATTTTGCCCATAACATTCTTTTTATGAACGGAGGGTTTACTCATTTCGATGTTCCAGTCACCAATCATAATTATTCTGAGTTTTTTTAATCTGAACCAATTCCAGAATTTTACTTATATGCTCGTAGAACACTTCTAACTGGCCAATCGGCGGACAATACAAATTCGCCACAATGAACTTCCCATGCATTTTATATTTTGCACCAATTATCTGACATTCCAAATCTTCATTGCAGCAATTCAAGTTACTATATTTATCAACCTCAAGGACCAGATCTTTCCTAAAGTAGGTAGCTAATCCACCACCTCACTTTGCATTCCCATTGGTCACCCTATCTTGTGTTAGGGGTCTTTGGTCTGGTTTTGTCCCTAAATTGCCCTTGTAACGGACAATCCTACCAGCGGATAGAGTCTGTGGTCGACCCCTAAAGGACTTGGAAGGTTGTGGTTTGGAGGGAATAGCCTTATGGACATGGGATAGAGGACTCGCTATCGCTCGCCCTCTATCCCATGCCATAAGTTTCTTCCCTCCAAACCACAACCTTCTAAGTCCATATTAATAGATTATACCGGTCATGTCCAAAGTAGGTGGTCTTATTCAGCGGACCCAGCCATGACTCACACAGTGAGGCGATACCATATTCTTTATCAAAAAATGATGTACTTGTATGTTATAATAGTTCTTATTAAGACTCCTCACGTTTAGGCCAATTAGGGAGCAACCTGTCGATTTTCTACCTGTTTCATCCATAATTTTCCCATGTCCCTCTGACACTATTTCTTAGCGTTGTTCCATCAAATTTAAAAATAGCGGCAACATACAAATAATTACTATCATTGAATTCCATCTGGGTTTTCATACCTCAGTATACAAGACCAAAACAGCAGACCCAACTTATTGACCCATATGTATGGCAAGAACTATTTATATTCACTCTTGACAACCATGATGAATTTTTAAATATTAATTAGGTGTTCCAATTGTCGACCTTTATTTACACATTTGTAGTAAACAAGCCCTCTACAGCATATGTTTTAATTTAGGAACATACAATACCAACACAGCAAGAGTACCAAAATATGAAGTATAAACAAATACACCCACTCACATTGGAATTTGAATCTCTATTATATGGGGGATAGATCTCTATTATATGGGGAATGTTCTTTCTTTTGGAATAGACTCACATGGATCAATTATACTATGGCATTAATCCATCAATAAATGAAGAGTTTCTCTTAGAATTGTTCTTCATGGATCTATATGATTCCTGGAGTAGTTTTCATCCGATTTTCTGGCAGTCAATGGTTGGGGTAGCGCTAATTCTAGGATTGAATTGTTCTGCTATCTGCTGAGGGGTAAGAGTTTTAGAAAAACTCTAAGTTTCACATGTATTGTCTGATTTGTCCGTTTCTTGTTTGCAACCCTCATTATGAAACCCGTCAAGGCCGTTCCTGTTCTCCTGATAGTAGTCATTCATTACATCAATGTTCACCTTCTGACCATTAGCTGGGTGATCATTTCCAGGTGGTGGGGTTTCTTGTACATCCATGATAGATTCAACCCTTTGATCATTGGTTGTCACTAGGCCAGCGTCATTTCCCACCTTAACAATTGTGGGACTTTTCTTCTTCTTCTGGGGTACTTGAACGTTTCATAATGACGATGTTTATTCAGGGGAGAAATAGGCATATCATTTGGGTATTTGGCCCTTGCCTCATCTCTTATTTTCATCAATATTTTGCCTAGGATATTTTGCCCCTCCCAGGCACCACCATTCAGTCTCTGATTGCCCACGATAGCCCCTGCACCAGAGTGCATATATTCGTAGTTGCTTCGATGAGAGTGCAGTTGCCAGTCCCTACTAGTTTTGCTCTTTGTTTTACACTTTGTTGTCTAGAAACTTAAACCTGACCAACTGTTCCAGCACTTTCTCCTTTTCTTTCTCCCATGCACTGTATCCCTGGGCTTTCTGGTTGGTTAGTAGGTCCCCTAACCGCTTGCACTCATGTGGATCCTTGGTACTTTTGATCTTGGCCGATATTCTGTCATGATTGTAGACCTCTGCTTTAATAGATTGATTGGCTTGATCAATATGACTAAAGTCATCTTCTCTGTAGGATATTTTTTAGAGGAAAAAATTGGACAAGTATGCATATTCCCCCTGAAAGGCTTACCCCCCCCCCCCCCAACCCTTGACTGGTATGATTTTGGTGGATTCCGATAAGAGATCTTTGGGTTCACTATCCAACATACTATTGTTGAAACACTTATCTCCAATGTACAACTTATCACCCTTGGTGACAGCATTACTCACTCCAAGGCTGGTAGCCCTCTTAGCGATCTGTCTGGCTAAGCTCTGCTCTCTTTTTTAATTGCAGGGAGGAGTACTTGGTTCAATTTGATGTATTTTAGATATTCAAATGTTTCTGGTGGGAATTTACAAGGATCTTGGAATGTTACTTGTTCCCTAATGAGAAACTCTTTGTCACCTGCGCTGCCCTTGTTCCTACCTACCCTATAAGCTTTCTTGATAGCCTCATCTGTGAAATGAGGGATCAGATCGGAATAGAGCAGTCGCCCTATCAATGGGGTTTTCTTGTTGGTAAAACTCATAACCCTCGACCTCTACATAGTTTACTTTACAGGTTACCAAACTGTCTTCTACCTGTTTCTGAAGTGCATGATGGTCTGAGGTTAAATAAACCAACTCCTGTTTCATTTTCACATATTAGATTTTCGACTTGAATTCTTCTAGAAATCTCATTATCCAAATCCAATATAATGTTATTGATATACCTTGTGTTAGAGGAAATTGTCTCATTGTGGCATCCAGACCCGTCAGCCACCCCATGACCAATGGGTGGGACCTTTGGTTGAGTTTTGAATGCTTTCTGAAGTTTACCATGCTCCAGTGTTAGTTTACAGAGTATGTTGAAATGTTAGAGTTTGTTACATGTCTCTTTCTTTTATTCCTCGACATTGTTGTTCGTCATTGGTGACCAATGTAACATGAGTCACTGTATACCTATATCCAATGCACAACAACAAACAAATGTATGGTGGTTATTTATATCCCCATTGTGAGAGCACTTGTTCCAATTGTCGCTCAGACAAATATTTAAAACAGTGATTACTTTGATTAAGTAGCCGTTCAGAGTCCTCTGGTAAAATCATTTCATGCGCAACGTTGTTTCTGACCTGAGAATCAGTTTTAGAAGGCTTTTCTCGATGTAATTACCAGAAATAAATGGGCTTCTAGGTTCAGCCGGTTACTCTATGTACCGAGTACCATTATGACATCACTACCATTCGATTCAAAAAGGGTAGATTACCTAAAGATTTGTCCTTAAAGGTAAAGATGTATGTCAAAATATAAGAGGTAACAAAGATAAGTGAGAAATTAAATACAATCCAGCAGCATAACGGTTATTTGCTACATCAGGTCGGTGAGCTGCACGTAAATAGACCCCCATGTCTTTCTAAATTGTGATTACAGGAAAATCAGTATACAAGTCGCAAATTGATATTTTTTAAAGTGCTTTATTTACAAGATCTCTTTATGGGAATGTTCTCGTTTTAATTAGGTATGTAACGTCATATGAATACTCAGCATGTACCAAATTTCAAGACTGTGTATTGAATCCATCTATGCATTTCTAAGGACATGTTATAGAGTATATTTAGCAAATTTACTAGTAAATGTCCAACCAGAAATATTGCAAACGTTTTCTTTCAAAAATAAAAATGTCAAACTTAGAATATAGAAGTACTTATTAGATGTCCCAATGTTTACCATCAATGGAATCCCCTATATCTCATCTTTTCAAATATAATGGTATATCAAAATCCTATTTTTGCGACTTGTGACTCATTTTCCTGGAACAGTTTCACAATCGTGAAAACAACTGTCAAATAGGCGCCTATGAAAAACTCTTTGTTAATGTTTAGTGCAACAAATGGGCTCCATTGTGATTCAACCTCATAATCAAACTCAGAGTTTAAACTTGACCTAAACTAACAGTTTAACCGGGCAGTGAATTCTACATCATAAGTTGTTTCCTCTTTCACCCGGCCACAGGTAAATTGACTCGACAGAAATTTGGAACCCTGAAGTAACCATCTCTTAAGCGTTCATCAAAGACCGACACAAACAGAGGGACCTGTCCTTTCACGGGGAAAAGCCATAAAAAACGACATTCTGTCCATGTGGCATGTGATTCTGTTCTCTCATGCAAAATAATCATCCCCGTTCTCTTTCTGGAAACTTCCTTGCGTCTTCCTTAATTTTCGCCAATTTCCCTTGCAAGAGTTTCTCTTCTCTTCTCAAGTATTTGTCGATGTAATGATTTCTGACTAATGCCAATGGACCATCCAATTCTGGTCACATAATTAAGTTGCTTGTAAATTCCTGTAAATCCCCGACCCCCCTGGAGCACATTTTTTCGGAGGACACATCCATTCTAAGACAAGTCCTGCAAATGGTGTTCTTGGTTGACATAGCTCTCTGTAGAGCTGGAGAAAATATAGTTTTGAATTTTCATTAATCAGATGTGAATTCTAAACATCATGACATACAGTTTTGTATATCTCTGAGGGTTGGGTCAATGGTCATTTGAGGGGTAAGTTCACTCTGTTTGAGATCTACTTGGAGCGACTCGCCATACACCCATGCATACATTCATACCCCCATGCATACACATATACACCCATGCATACATTCATACATGTATATAATATATACTCATACGTGTATGTATACATGTACATAGATACATCCATACATACACCCATGCATACAATCAGACACCCATGAGGAGGAGGAGGAGGATTATCAGGGCAATTATTGTCAGATAAGACACAGGGGAGGAGAGGGTAGGGGTGGGGGTGGGGGTGGGGGGCAGGGCAGAGCGTGGGGGCAGTAGGCTTCCTATCATCAAAAGAGAGCCTAGATAGACTCCATTGATGAAACAATTCCTGGGGGGGGGGGCTCAATAAAATAAAATAAAATAAAATTTGACTTCATATTGTTGTGGATGGGCAGTATTGAAGCTATATAGGGACGGGTCACATCCGTCCCTGGTAGAGCTATTCATTCTTTGTTCTTGGGGGTCACTCAGTCCTATGTCCATCACTCCTCAGCCCTCCCACATTCCATTGTGCCAAATGGGACAGATGAGGATGGATAGACCTGCCATCACCTTGCTACTATTTTATGCCTATTTTATTGCTCATGTTGTACATAAGGCCCCCGGTGAGCCGAATAAAATTGTCACTCTCGCTTGTCACCCCTTTCTTGGATGATGACTGTGAAACTGTATGGAGAAATAAACCTTGCCTATAGTGGATTCCTTCTCTTGATGTCTGTTTGATCGAGCACAGCCGAGCCATCCCAACCCAAGGTCACAAATCACTATACCTCTTCTCTGCGTTGACTGCTGCACTACTCCTCTCTTAGCCGGACCAGAGGAAGTTTGCCAAAATTCATGAAAATCGGGCGCTTTGTGACAAGCCTTTGAAATATGGTACAGTGGTAGATATTGGTCTAACGTTTTCAAAAACCACAACAAACAAATTGGGGTAGCCCGATGTGCAATAGAACAGTTCTAACATGATTTTTACCTGAACATTTACACCTGATTCTGACCTGGAGCTTTACTAGTGGAAATCGTAAACAGTTTTGAGGCTCAAACTTGATTTTACAATGCTCTATGGACCCGATTTATAAATGC
Organism: Sthenelais limicola; assembly: GCA_942159475.1. NCBI lineage: Eukaryota > Metazoa > Annelida > Polychaeta > Phyllodocida > Sigalionidae > Sthenelais > Sthenelais limicola. The sequence goes on along the minus strand of OW804096.1, from coordinate 103,300,192 downwards.
AGTTCTCATGCACTCAACGATGCACTTTTTACCAGGTTATAAGATTCAGTTCTGAAGCTCTCAAAGATACACTACTGACCAGGTTATAAAAATCAGTTCTGATGCACTCAGCGAGAGCAGTTTCAACCCATAGTATTAAAGCTGATAAATCATCACAAAAAACCTATTCAAAGAGTTTATATCAAGGTATGATATCATGCCCTTTGCATGGTAATACATCGATTAATACATCAATATATAGACAAAATTGACTCCTGGCTGTGTGAGAGGTGGTTATCTCCCGCGGGCGTACTAATTTCGTAAGGGTGCGTAGCACCCGACGAAATTAGGTAGCCCAAGGGAGATAACCACCTCTTACACAGCCAGGAGTCTATTTTGTATTTATTATACCTCCATTTTCCGACGTTTTAGCTGGAAAATGGTTGTAATTCGATGAAAATCGATGCTAAAACGTCCACTTACGCTGCCCCTCCCACCTGACCATGTTTATAGTTCCGGGTCTTTGCTCTCAGTACATATCAATGCGCGCGTGACCTGCCGGGTTGTGACAAGTCCTGCAGAATGTAGTTCTATTTTGAATCGTTATTTCAGTTAATTTTCGGTTAATTACGATCATTAAGAGATGAATACGATTTAAATTGCTTAATAAGATAAATGTCGTTCTGTTTGATATTCAAATTCCTGTACTTTTCTTATTTGAAGTCGCTGTTTTTCGCCGACTAGACTCTGTCACTATCAACGCAGAACTAAGTGTGGCTGCTGACACTGACAGTACGCCTCCCTTACGGTATTGAAGCAGTGGTTAATTCAAAGCTTAATCAAAATTAACGAAATATAACAACTTTATTCATAATATAATCGTATTGGGGACCTACACATTGCCGACATGAAAGGATTTTAGTTTATTATTTGATTTGATTTATATTTTACCGCTCACCCTGCGTTGACACTTAGGCCTATAGGCTACGCACGCCGATCTATTTGTCAGTTGGCTGGGCAGCCAGAACGGAGGGTCTACTTTATTTAGAAATAAATGAGTGATTCAACACCTTCCATCTTCGATATTGATATTTTTAGAGTTGCTTATTATTGTCATTTATATTTTATCATTACGCGCAATGTATATGCAGTCTTTTTTCCGCAAAAATAATTATTTAAATAAAGAAAATAAGGATTCGAACATGGGACTATTTTTTCAACAAAAATTCCGCCAGAGGGCAATATGATATGTAAATACCGCCCAGCGGGTAATACGGTTTTCCAATGCTGTAGCCTATGGCGTACCATACCATCCCTCCCAGAGGTATAATAAATTAGAATATCTTAGACAGCCACATTACTGAGCAGCATTCCTAGAGGGGTTATTCAAGTTGTACCTAAGATCAGAGTGGCCCAGTCTATATCAGCTAATTAAGTATGCAATGACCAGGGGTGTTTTGGCCAAAACATTTTTCCTCGTCAAACAACTCAATAACACAAATAAACTATAAAAGTATATCACTTATAACATGTACATTATGTACATGATGTGGAATATATATACAAGTATAAAATTAATTACATATAAGTGTATAATAAGCACTTTCATTGTAAAAACAATTGCAACTTCACGTCAGTTACCATTTGCGCCACCTGGTGAGAACAAGTGGCATAATCCCGCAAATCCCCCACTGCATGCAAAACTGCATCTGACCAGGTGCAAAACTGCAATCCGCTCAAAAAAGCAGTTTTGCACCTGGTTCTGCACCTGACAAAATGTGCATCATGTGCACTTCAAAAACCATATCAAAGATATGTATCTCAATCAGGTGAATATATAGACTAGGTGCATGCAGTTGAAAAATGTTATCAAGTGATGAACATGTAAATATTTGTAGCCTACTGATGAAGAATATTTTGGCCTTTGGTCACACTATTTCTCAAAGGGGTCTATTACAAGATCTCATGGTTGGAATCTTCATTTTTTGGGTTGTTAATTGCTATGATGAAGTAGTAAAATGAAGTTAAATGTGCTCCAACATAACGTACATTCAATATAGGGTCTTGGAATTTGACAGATGCATTGATAATACTTCCAGTACTAAACAATTACCATCATTGGAATCAAATTGATCCAATCATTACAAATATGATGATATCTCAAATAAACCCATTAGGCCTACCTATGTGGTAAGTTTAGACTAAGTAAGTTGGGACTGAATTTAATAATGAATTACCAACAATCTCCCGTTTCTACCCACATGCTTGTCCTCAGTGGATGGGTCAGGGTGGGGAGAGGTGAGGGCGTCAATCTAGTGTGAATCCCCTCCCAGCGTAACAATCACACACATGCATAATGCAGACGCACAAACTCTTAGCAACGCTTTAACACCTTCAAGAAGCCCGTCATAAGGAAAGGCATGTAGTGTATTCTCATTCAATAATAATGAATCAAGTGATATTTCCAGCCTCATTAACATGACCGGCTCCATATATGTACTTGACCGATTTTCATGAAAAGCAGTCATTTCACGAAATGCAGTTGAAAAAACGTCAAAAATAGAATTTATTATATATTGCTCATTTTTCTTGTACATATTACCACGATACCCAGCTGTGATTCTCTGAAGTTCGGCAGCTTAATATCTAATAATTAGCCTTCTGTGGCCTGGCAAACGTTTCCTCATCTATCCAGTCATAAACTGCCATCATCGTACATCACGCTCAATGTTAAAATCTTTAAAGTAGCATTTCATACATGTAGTACGTTTATTTTAATCTTTTTTTTTACCTTAATAAACTGGCCTACGTTATCAGATTTCTGTAGTATCTGTAGTAATTTGATACATTATGATAAACATATTTACTATAAAATGATCCCAAACTCTTGCATTTTTTAATTTTAAATTTTCTACATTTTTGACACTCTAGCTAATAGATTATATTTCAGGTCATTTCTCCTTTGTATTATAAAGTTTGAAATATGGCATCAGTTATCATATGAACGTTATCAGTTGATACGTTGAAATCTGCTAAATTGAATCATAACCAGTTTTTATTAGCTTAACAGCTGAGTGTGACATACGATGATGTGTGATGTACGGTGACGTTTTACTATATCAAACACACCCCATGGTCAGAGAAATAGCAAAAACCATCTTTTATATATGCTTACAACTTAACCTAACTTATTTATAATGAATATCTAGAATAATTTTCCTATTCTTTAGTCTCTAAATTGTGAGAATAGGTAATAGATGTGACGTACGATGACGCATTTAACTTCCCCAATCATCAAGCTGGCATTTGAATGATCTTTTAGCTACTTCCCCAATAAATTACTACAAATATAACATAGGATTATGAAACTAGGTGAAAAACTTGATAATGTATTGGATTGTATAATACCTTAATATTCATTATTGATATAGGCCCATCAAAATGTGTGATGTACGATGACGCTCACATTTCCCATAGGGTTCCCCTCTATAGCTAAAAGAGAAATATTGAATTTATAACCATGAAAATGACCAGAATCAACTGCCAAGTACTTAACCTCAATATTTATAGAATGAATGAATGGACAAAATATTACTATTTTTTACCATTACAGCTTAAAGTAATAATTTCATTTAAATATATTATGAATATTAGTTAAAAAAAAACACTAGATTTTTTTGCCCATAACTTCCTCAATTCCGATCATAGAGCCACAAAACTAGGGTTCCCATGACAGGTTTTGACGAGTTACACCCTGCCAGTGTCCTAAAATTTAGATCCGTCATGATTGTTACCCTGTTATGGCTCAAAAACCCAAATGCCTACCAGTTGTGAAAATCGGTCACTTAGACATTTTTTCAAATTTTCATTATGCACAACCTCTCTTCTGTGCAAGATAATGAATTGATATTGGTATTAAGGTTCTGTACGAATAGGTAACAAGAAATTTTGGTTGTGACCAAGGAGAAAACGGTTTCCCCCGACTAATACACCTAACCTCCAACCCCAACACCCACGCGCGGGAAAAAAACGTTGTCAAGTACAACGCGCGTTTCTAACGTAGAGTAAATTAGAAGACGTCACAATAACCTGTACAATATTGCGTCATGGCCGGCATATCGGGTGTTGACAAAAAGATATCAGGGGCTTCAGTGCCTTCACCTTTAATTTTGCCTGCATCCATCAATTATCTATCACTTAGGAAAGAGTGGTATATAAATATGGTTCTGACCAAATGCAAGCTTAGACATTTCTCTTTCCGATGGTGTATATGGTTAGGTAATTAGCTGTAATTCTTAGAAGGCCATATTGGACAAGCCAGTTTTGCACGACGATCGGATTTTTGTCAGTGGAGTCAATCCCTTCAATATCAGTCAATATCTTCCTTATTTACGTACACATGTTGATGAAATTAAATATATAGGGGTAGAAAAGCATGCTCTTTCTGAATTTCAACATCTTGGCAATGTATTTTGAGTAAAAATAGCGTTTTTTATTACTTCGCCGGAGCGTAATTTCCCCGCGATATGTCGGCTATGACGCAATAATGTAACCTAGTCTGTCATGATTGATAGGCCTATCTATAGGTCTATCTTCGGCGCTCGTACCGCCTTCGGCGGGGGAAACCTTAAAAAACAACATAGTTTCAGAGATATATATTAGACAATCTTTCGTCGCTTTTTAACATCATGTAAATTCCGCCTAGACATTTTCTTCACGAACTGGGTTTATTTTTCACATCCAGTCGTTTTTGTTTTTTGGATAGGATCTGGTGTTTTTTGTGGAAATATTCTATCATGAGTATATTATAAAAATATAAGAGCGGTGTATATGGGTTTAAGTTATCGGAAACATTTACAAGAAATCTTAAATCTAGATTGTTTCAAGGAAGTATGTTAGTAGGCCTATTTATTTACAATGCTCTTCATAAGATTGTTAATTACAGTCTGGTCGGTTATTGTATGCATGAACTAATCTAGATATATTTATTTCATCATTTCTCAGAGATCTTCGTCAACAAAATAATATTGTCTCTTGTGGCACTTAATTAATGAAGCACACTATTAGAGAACGAATCCTTGGTGGGAAGTAATATTTTTAGTAATTATTCAACATTCCAACTTTCGTTTACTGTAGAGGGGTTTCTATGATTCAGTGTAGAGACTGAGTGTGAGTGTCAGAGAGTGTGAGTGTCAGAAGTGCGACAGTGAGTTGTGAATGCCAGGTGAGGGTGCAGTGCCAGGTATAGGGCGCGTAAGTAGTCCACCGCGGCGATTTTTTGAGTCACGCTACTGTTGCAGTTTCATGACGTCATGTGGACATGTCGCGCGAAAGTCCCATAGCCCCAACGTTACCGCGATATTAAATCTCTGTTCTTTCAACGATCATATAGATTTAGGACTTTCAACTCACATATATCCATCTGTAGAGGCACACGATTTCAACTATAGCCTCCATAATCCTTAAACCTTTACAGGGGCGATGTAAAGAGTGATTATTTATCGCCCCAATGCTAACTCTATGGAGATTGTTTACTTCCGGTCCACACATCGGTACAACTACGCGACTAATTTTCGTTAATTCGCGCCCCGCCGCCATGACACTTACACACTCTAACACAAACTTATTATTTATCAGAAGTTGCACTGGATAGAGGAGGAACACATTTTCTAGTCACCTCTCTGAGGAGTAACTGAGGAGAGCCTTTTTTATTGTTATCATTCTTTATTCATCCAGGTGGTTAAATTAGGGTTAATAACATGAAATTGTGACAACCTGTGATTAATGAGTTTTCCTGAAGAAATCAATATATTCAAGAGCAAGATATTTTAATTTCTGATCGTATCAATATCATTATAAATTCTGGCAATTACCAGAAGAAGGGATCTTGTTAATAAACCACTTCAAAAAAGGCGAATTTTGCAACTTGTGACTCACTTTCCTGTGACACGTCACATATGGGATATGCAGTAAAGGCCCAAACATTCTTTCATCAGTACAAATATTTCATGTTCATCACTTGATAAATAATTCAACTGCATGCAGCTTGTGCATTTACATGCGATTTAGATACATAACTTTGATATGCATTTTGAAGTGCATCACATGATGCACGTTGCATCAGGAGCAGAACCAGGTGCAGAACTGCTTTTTTGAGAGGATTGCACTTTTGGGACTGGTCAGTGACACTTTTGCATGCACTAGTGGATTTTCCAATGCACATAGGGAGCTGGCGGCCATTATGCACAAAACCGATATGGCTGCCACCAGGAAACAAGAAAGTCATATCTCAGCTTCTGATAGCATTAGAATCATGTATAATACCTCTTTATCTATGTCTTCATGTGTGAAAAATCCATTTCTGACCTTATATTTTCATTTCAAGGTCATTTTCCGGGTCAAAATCCAATATGGCCACCACAAGGATAAAGAATGTCATATCTCAGCTCCTGTTAGCACTATATCAATGTATAATACCAATTTGTCTAAGTTTTAAGGTGTGAGGAACATATTTCAGCATATTTCAGTTTAGTTGTCTCTTTCAAGCTGATATAAGTCATCTAAGGTCATTTTCAAGTTCGAAATCCAATATGACTGCCACTAGGATACAAGAATGTCATATATTTCAGCTGCTTTTAGCACTCTATCCAAGTGTAATACCAGTTAGTCCATGCTTTAATGTGTGAGGAAGTTTCAGAAGTTATTTTTCTGTTTCAGGGTCATGCAAGGGTCATTTACAAGGTCAAAATCCAATAAGGCTGCCAGGGATACAAGAATGTTATATTTTGGCTCCCATTAATACTATATTCAAGTGTAACACCAGTTCATCTACCCTATGGGCACTGAGTGCAATGGAGTGCAATGGAGTGCAATGGCGACTGCAATGGGAGTGCAATGGAGTGCAATGGAGTGCAATGCAATGCCAGTGCAATAGAATTACACTCCTATTGCAGTCAAGTCTCTAGTTGAGTGCAATAGGAGTGTAATTCTATTGCACTGGCATTGCAGTATCTTATTCCTTTGCTATATTACATTCTACAACAATCATCAAGTTACATTTATTATTTAGATAACTAAAGGATCTTTTCCCATTAAATTATTGCCGTTTTTTTTTATACAAGAATTCCGACTGCAATGCCAGTGTATTTCTATTGCGCTACCATTGCGCAATGGCCATTGCATATCTATTGCAGTAATGTAGTGACCAATCGTTGGAATATTTGATTTTTTTTATGCGGCAATATTACCCATTGCCAATTCACGCTGAGTCCGCCATCTTGGAAATGGTCGCTGAATTTATATCTAAATATTCTAGACTTAATAAAGCTCTTTTGGGAAAACATCTGCTATGAAAAGTAGCCAAAACATATTGCACAAGGTTGATCTCAAGAATGTCATCAAACATTGATGCAAGAAAACCAAATACACTATAATAATTGCTATGCATAGGCCTACTATTTATACAGTAAAACTAATTTCTATTCGCTGCTGCCTGAAAAGTGCTTAAGAATATCTCACCAAACAATTATTTTATACAAAAATAGATGTTATCATAATGTTCCCAACATCTATGAAAGATCTACATTATATTGTATTTTGTTCCTAATTATTATGATATTCCTGCATAATATTGAATATTAGTTATGGTTAGTTTACTTTGTACGACAATATTTCGAACAGATGTTTACTTGTTTGGTAGAGTGTATTATGGTACTTCAGATTATATGAGATAAGATGAGATTAAGGGGACGCTTGATAACAAATTTGTAATTTTAACTCGTACATACATAAGGTACATTTAACATTAATCAGAGAAGGTTTTGTAATTAATTAAAGGTTATGTAATGAATAAAAACAGTAAAAATTTACAGTTCATCCCACTGTGTCCACTTAGTATACTAGTTAAATATATTGTTCATTATACGATAACCCAACAGGCACTTGTGATCAAGTTCTCATTCATATTCATATTATAAGTATGTCTAATATCGTTGGTGTATTGTAAGGTAAAGAGGGGGAGAGGTGAGAGGCATGAGATAGAGGAGAGGCAGGGCAAAAACGAAGGAGATAATAATGCAAAACTTAGTCTGGGATATGAATAGATGTGAGACATGTATTTTTATTCATTTCATATTCATACATAAGGGTATGGTCGCCTAAAAATGTACAATTCTCTGTGCGAAATATGGGGCTTCTGTGAACCAGTGCAGCAGCACATGTCACACATGTATAATGTGACACTTTGTTACACCTCATATTTTTGTTTTAACACCTCTGTTCGCTCAACCATAGCATTTGGTGTGTGTCATAATTTTAAAGCTAATGGGAAACCCCAAACAGAGGGTAGTGGCGGCGTAGTGGGTTCACAAGGGAACAGGACCCTTATAAGGTAAGTCTAATCAAGAAAAGTAAGACGAAATCGCATAGACTCCTGTTTTATTAAAATTAAAATGGGGGGCATACAACTGGGGCCAGGAGTGTAGTGATCGTTGAATAGATAGCTAGATATACATCACTATTATTGGTCCCAATTGACGAGAGTATGGTCAAAATAATAATACAATGGGCTAGGCGGGAGAGGAGAGGTGTCAAGGTAAGAATAGTGGCCGGGTAATGGGCTGTAAGTGATATATAGTTTATTTGTGTAATTTAGTTGTTTGATGTGGAAAAAAGTTTTGATCAAAACACCACCCCATCATTGCATACTTGATTATCTGAAGTAGGCTGGGCCATCCTGCTTTCAAGTAGAACAGGAATAACCCTTCCCAGCCTAACAGGATAGAAATAATAATTGCCTAAAATCCTCATTCATTCATTCTGTGGTTTGTCGTGTCAGTACAAATCATGGTATTCCTTTTATTTTTGTTCCATTACGAAGAACAGAAATTCCTCTTTCAGGAACTGTATACGTTTTATACCTATTTCCATTACTTGTGGTACCAGTGTGGGTTAAAAATACGGACAAATGTATGCAGCGTAACGCGGAATGAAGCGTGATGACGACCTCAGAGTAAAAAGGCTCCAATATATTTTTTTCCAACAAAAGAATAATAACTAATACCACATTTGAATCACATACGTCCCTGATATATATGTTTTCTAAAATATAGATTCTCAAATTCAATGTGTGCAGCGCCTGAAATATTAATTGTGAATTAATTATTACTGGTATTTGCTATACCAACCCTTGTTCATATGTTTTTTTACTACCACAAACCTATCTATAGGTATAGTGTGGCGGATAAATCTTATTTATTTCATTTGAATAAAACCACAAGTTCCTCCAAATTCCAATGCGTCCTGAAAACCCTCAATGATATGTTTTTGGAGTGTTGGACTGGGTATCCTCTGCTCCTCGGGAGCAGGGGAGCGCAGAGGAGCGGAGTACTGGTGGCCGTGAGAAGGCAGAGGGGCAGAGTAGCAGAGGAGCGCAGCGCAGCGTGACACCCGTAGGCACGTGAATACACGAGAGCTGTTCCGGTTCATTGATTTTCAAACAAACAACGCAGGCTTTGCCCCGTTTTCGAAGGTAAGTTTTGACCGTTTATCTTCATTCAAGTTTATTTTTTAGGGACATTATACATCGTATATTCTGATGAGAGACACATAGAACCATATTCCTGAGTAATGTTTTACTATAAAACAGAATAGAGTGAAATAGATGAATACCGTGTCCATAAACTCGGCCGTCGGTGGTGATGTATACAAGCGTTACGGCTCCTAACAAGCTCTAACACACACACAAACATAACTTGCATCCTTATCATTCTATGTCCTTCTGCACAGAATGCGTGCTATATATAAGTTTGTATATAGGGAAACGTTCCACATAGATCATCAGCCCGGGTCGTCTTGAACACTATTGTATCACAATTATTTAATGATGTACATTGCATAAATGTATTAAAATAACAGCACGGGAACGGCACGCCTATCTGTCATTAGCCTACTAACATTCCTCCGCTCTTGCTCCCCTGCTCTCCGTCCCTCCTCTCTCTCCCTCTTCTCTCTCTCTTTCTATCCTATCTCTTTCCCAACACAAAAGAAGTTATTCATATGCTCTTATTTTTAAGTGATATTAGAACAAGCACCGTTTTTATGATGGGGCGATGTGCCAGCATAATGATTATATGATATCAATCATTAATTACAAAGGATTGAGGTACTTATTTGAAGAAGTATTATCTATAAAGTCTTTGCTCTGGTACGACGGGCCTTACTGCTAAAGTAAAAGGTAACACAACTCAGATAGCTACTATCATATGAAAACTTCAGGTAAGTAAATATAACCATGAAATCAGAGTCCAGAGTCACTCGAGTATAGAGCAGGTATTGGTGAGGTTAGCAGCAGCAGGTAGTTCTGTGTCCAGAGCAGTTGTGCCTTACCTTCACCCAATACCTGGTTCATATACCCGACCAGCCCTGTCCCCATGGTCCCATGACTACAACATTTGGTATATAAAATCGGTACATATAAACAAACAAAGTAAGCTAAATCGCACAGAAACATGTTCAGATTATGTTTCCTCTACTAAGGATTAGCTCTGGTTGCTACCCCCAGTCGGGTAAGCAACCCTACAAGCTTAATCACTGGGTGAAACATGTACACACACAATGCTTCCTAGACCTTGTTCAATAAATAACTCTTAAATATTAGATATGTTCTAATCAAAATAAAAACATTGTTTTATCATCTTTGATAAAAATCAAGATTTATTCTGATCGGGTCATTTTAAGGGAGGATTTACAGGCTTTATTTACATTTAAAATTATGGTATTAACAGGTATATTTATATTGATTTCCTCACACAATTTATGTCTGCCGCTCTCTATCCGCCCTCTCTCTCTCTCTCTCTCTCTCTCTCGCTCTCTCTCTCTCTCTTCCTCTAAGCTTTCACTCCCCACCCCATCCCGCCCTCTTTCTCACTCTTTATATTCCTCTCACATTCCCCGACAAGTTTTCTTTCCATTTAGAATCATTATGTATCATTGAAATAAAAAGGCAAGGTTATATCACAGATCTCCAAGTTTAATATTATAGATCATTGTACATGTCGGCAAGGCACAGTGTGTCTAATTAATTAGTATTTTATGTAATAATCTTATTTTCTTCATTTTGCAGGAGGTTACATGAGCGAAAAGATGAACAGCTCTAAAGGTCTATGTATGGATGGATGGGTGCGGCTATAGTCTAGCATATAATTCCAAGCTGTCCATTTTGACTGCAAGTCTAGGTAAGTTAAATATCATGGCATAATTTCTTATCCATATCTATAAGGTTTTTGGTGCAGCAGACAAGTGAATCGTCAGTGGTTAAAATGATATTTACATAGAAACAACTGACTATATCAAGATGGATTTTTTAGGATCTAGACAATACATTATGTTTTCTTCTGTTGTGAACTCATATTCCTCTAAGATATTTTATGACTAATTTGAGATGGCGAGAGGTCTGGTATTTTTCTGACAATCGCAGTTCCTACTGACCTCCTGACTTGGATGGGTTTTGATAACTGCTAATAAATCAATACATTTTGGCAAGAAGCAGTTATTATCTAAGGTTTTAATTTCAACTAAACATAGACAATTTTGATAATAATAATTTCCAAATACTTATGTGAATTTATGGAAAAAATATCAGTTTTTGTAATCGTTGCTAGCTAGGTATTATCGATTGGAGGTGAATATTCCTGTAGGGTAGTCGAGCGATTGTTCCTCGGATTGTTTTCATGTATTTAAGCAATTGTGAACGAAGTATTGGTCTAAAATTTATCACCCATGTGTTGCCCCTAATACCCCCTTATCAAAGATGGGGCAATGTGCCAGCATACATAGACATAGCAAGGAGGTTCTGCACTTTGGTTAAAAACAAGATTTATTCAGATCGGACCATTTTAAGGGAGGATTTACAAGTTTCCTTTCCAGTCGAAATTAAGATATTACCAGTTTTTGGCATTACCCGGTATGTTCAATGAGTTAGGGCCTAGATCTATTGACAAATCATATCAAATGTATACATGAACAATGTTACCTCTGCATAGATTTGATACCTTCAGTGGAAACTGTCACCTCATAGATCTATCCCCTTTCATCTTACTAATTACTTGTAGTGGAGGAGGTTATTGGAGGAGGTTACTAGAGGGGGTTATGGGAGGAGGTTTCTGGAGGAGGTACTGAAGGAAGTACAGGAGGTGGTACTGAACGAGGTATTGAGGGGTACTCCCTCCAGGAAGCTGGAGGTTATTGGAGAAGGTTAACGGAGGGGCTACTGGAGGAGATTACTGGAGGGGGGTACTGGAGGGGTTACTGGAGATTACTGGAGGGGGTTACTGGAGGGGGTAATGGAGGAGGTTAATGAAGGAGGTTACTGGAGGAGGTTACAGGAGGGGTACTGGAGGAGGTACTGAAGGAAGTATGTACAGGAGGTGGTACTGAATGAGGTATTGAGGGGTACTCCCTCCAGTGCCTCCTCCTCCAGTATACCACCTCCAGTATCTCCTACTCTCCTACCTCCTCTGATACCTTCTCCTCCTCCTGTGCCTCTTTGGGTACATGATCCTGTAATCCCTCTAGTACCTCCTCCAGTGCCTCCTGTATTCCACCCCCACCCTCCCTGTGCTTTCTCCTTTACCTACCCCGGTACCCACTCCAGTACTTCGACCTGTACCCCCGCAAGTACCTCCTCCTCTAATTTCTCCAGTACCTCTATTTTAATAAACACCACCCCACGTGCCCTGGATAGAGGATTTATACAGCTTTCATTTCATTTAGAATTATGGTATTTCCACTTTTATTGGCATCACCATTACCATTTGGCATGTTTGTTATTTAAAACAAGATGCGCAGCTATGACTAACGTAATATACGATTGTAATTGGCTCCATACTTATACATACATATATATGAATTACATATATATATAATATACTATGTATATATCATGTATCATATCTAATATGTATATGTGTACACACATGCATGCATACATACATACACACATCTCTATAGATACATGTATGTGTATACACACATATGTATACATATTGTATGCACATTATAATTGTATACATAATACATGTATCATACATCTTTTCTCTGTCTCTCTCTCCCTTCTTCTCTATCTCTATTTCCTGGGTACGATCATAAACTGCCTCCCTCTCAGCTCTCCCGCCCTTGATAAAACACTCTTAAATGTGTTGATAAGGGCATAAAGCAACCAATCTCACTCACTCAGTACATGTATCATACATACATACTAAATTGATATATAATTTCATAACTAAATGAGTGGAGAGTTCTGTGAACCAGTTGATGGAAGATATCTTTAATTTTATGTAGGTATTAATTTATGCAGGTATTAATTTTATGTCTCAAACATGATAATCTGGAAAAATCTGTATTAAGTAACCCCCCATTGACAGTACATTTATAAAGACTACTGGGCGGTAATCAATAATCAATATCACTTCAATACAAGAGTTTATTGACGCGTAGGGTAATGCGCTGGGGTAATCAGCAAAAAAAGTGTTGACGTTGCCGATTTTGGCAGCAACAGTACGGCCTATTTGGAAAAAAAATGAATACCTTGCCGTAAAATTTGGATCATTTGCCGTATATTTTGGTATTGTTGCGATAACAACGGTGGTAACTATATACGCATGCGCAATTTTCGGTTATATGCATCCCGCTTTCAATAGTATTTGTAATTAATTCCCAATTCCACTGTTCTTTCAGGGCATACACGGATCATATACACTTGGAAGCAGAGCAAAGTGGAAAGAAACATAACACCGCAGTCTACCCAAAAGTTACATTCTTCTTCTGCAAATATGGGCTATGTGCTACAATGAGACTCACTTGTGCCAACGATTGTGATGTTCAAAATAGAAAATAGGTGCTGATGCGATATACATCAATCTAAATATGAATTACTCAGACCTTCATACACCGTGTGTATACTTATATGATTGGATTGTAAATTCTTTATTTGCCAATGTGTCTGTCATTATCATTCATGATTCTTGACAAATGTATGTTTTCCAAAGCTGGTGCTGATATCAAGCAGTATTACTGTATTCTATGAGAAATGGTTGTATTTCGGATGTACCATACATGTATTCATATATGTTAAGTTATTGAACCTGTTTTTGATTAGATAATGATATGCCTTTGGTTATCTCAAAGACTATACTTGAATGTTGACACCATTATCCTTAATTATCAATGTTGCTTGATCCGATCTCCTTAATTAATAACTCGATCTCCTGCTTTTGTGTACTCCCATCAGGGGGACTGATCCATTACGTAATGTAGTGACCATTTATGGTCTAAATCGTTGGAATTTGCCATACTCCCTTCCATTGGGACCGATAATAGCAATGCGATGTACATTTCAGTAATACACATACTGTACCTCCTTTATATAGCCTAGTCAACAAGTTCATGTGCTAATGTAATGATGCCATTGCGCTATGTAGACAGCTGTGAGAATAAAGGATTAACTTTGTACTAATGTAGTTTATGGAATTTATTTGTGTTGAATATTCGGTTTGTGTGTCAGGTTTTAACCTCAGTATTATTCAGTATAAATGCGCCTGTCTGTATATCATCCAAATAAAACGCAAATCGAAGTGTTATATCATACCTGTGAATGGACTTTGAAATGAATAATAAATAGGTAAACTATATATGATACAATCATTGTTTTGTCTTCTCTTACTTCAATTTCGTTGACAATAACTCATCTTTTTTTCATACAACATACAACATAGTACAGTAATTGCTCATTAATATCGGCAATAAACGAACCATAATTAAAGCTAATATTTTCCGTTTTCACCCCCCGCATAATTGACCATCCCCGTCCCCCCCGCAAAATTGACCACCCCTGTCCCCCCCTGAAGCCTGGCGCACGACGCTCCCGCTGCGCTAAAAATAGATTTCTGAGTGCAAAAAAAGCCCGTTCTATTGCAGTCACATTGCGCTACCATTGCGCTATGGCTATTGCGTTCACATAGCGCAATAAGTGGTTACACCCATTGCGGTCACATTGCACAATCATTGCGCTATGTGAACGCAATAGTGAGTGCAATGATTGCACTCAAATGCCCATAGGGTATGTATTTAGGCATGAGGAATCCATTTCCTGAGTCATTTTCCTGTTTCAAGGTCATTCATGGTAGTTTTCAAAGTTAAAATCCAATATGGCAACAATACTAGAACATCATACTACATCATACATCAACTACTGTTGGCAATAATATCCATGCATGATACCTGTTTGTATATGTTAAGTACATGTATATGTCCCAACGAGGCTCTGTTGAGTGTCTAGATATTGTGCACAATACATTCTTATTTATTTTTTCCTCTTCTTCAAATCTCAGCCTCAATATAATACTCAGTACACAAATGTATTTATAACAAACAATTATTCTGGGACATGATAACTTGAAAAAAGTGAACTATAAGAGAGTTGTTATTTAAAAACTTACAAAGCACAGGAAAAAAACCCTCAGGGTTGACTAAAGTGTTGGGCTATTATTTATTTCTATTTTCTTATCCAGAACTTAAATTATCAAGAAGAGCAATTCGTTGCTCAAGATATCACATTTGTTATTCTGTTAATTTTTGACTAAATAGTAAGTATCCAAATAGGGGTAATTAGAAAACAAGAACAACAGGGTGCTTCTTCCAATAGCTGCAAGAGTGACAAATTCCTATAAAATGCTCTACTTGATATCTGATAAGTATGGTGATAGACCAAACCAGCTTGGATTGTCTGTCTCTATTATCTGACCTCGAAGCAATACAGGTTCCACCTGAGATATTAAATCAGTTTTTTCCTGAGACTGTTGGTAGAAACTGTTGGAAAGTGCAGACTTGATGACTACTACTGCAAAAGTTAGGGGCACCGTGAACCAACACAAGAAGATGTAAAAGTGACTTTTCTCTAATATGGGGTCATGGCCATTTTTTTGACACACAAATTAATTATGCCTGCTGTATGCCAGTCGTTTTGACAGATATGGCAATACTAGAGACCCACCCAGTCAACCATGATGTTTTCATTGACAGGAAGTAATAACGAGGGCCACCACTGGGGCATTAACTCAATGATGGATTGTTCCCTCAATTATTATATAAACGCTGTCCAGCATAGGTTGAAAACCTCCCAATAGAAAGGGAGAAGACCAGCTGACTTAATCATTTGATTAATAAAAGTTCATCAATCAATCAATCAGAATGATTGTCTGATGATGGTCTGAGTCTATAAAAAGTCTACAAAAGGAGGAGGGCATAGTTTTGTGGGTCATTAATGAGTTGGGTTTTTTTATTCCTCAAAAAGATAAAAAAGTTCACATCAGCCAGTGTCTTTAACTGCTGAACAGAATCAATTCCTCGATACCTTAGGCTCTGTACATCCTTGTCAAAGAGGGTACAGTCGTCAAACTCCTCACATTGGATGGTGGCAAGGTCATAGACTATCAGATGGTGTTGTGCTGGCTATTGATCTCTTCCCGGAGCTTTGCCTCTCAGAGCTGTGGATCAAATTTGGATGAGGAAAAAACATAATAAGATACACCAATCCCCCACATATTCCAAATAGTTTGAACAAAATATCGCCATGCTCTCCCATTTATCCCTGCATTCTCACAGTGTAATGTTGTATTTCAATGTTTAGGATTGGTGAAAATGCATGAACCCACTTTCCTAAGGAAACTAACCCTTTCAGTATACCCCAAGCCCCAAACATGGGTTGACATGTGGCAGCTCATCTCAAGTATCCAACATGCTTTCGCAATGCTTAATTCCAGCATGCTAGGCATGCCTTGCTCACTTCAGACCTCAGGAAATAGGACTGGGAATAGAATGCCAGAACCAAAGAGTGGGTACCATATTGCATAGATCAGGCAAATGCAATGTTATATTGTAGCTTTTCACTCTCCAACTCAACATTTCACATTCAACATTTAATAACTGATAGAAAGTTATTATACAGAATTGAAAATAAAGATTATGGTTGTTTAATGGGTCCAGGAGGATAAAGAGATAGGCCATTGACATTGATAATGCCCTTAAAATGGGAAAATGAGCCCAGGAATGAATTCCGGAAACCTTAAAACATAGATAAAGGGGCATCATACATGTATCTATTGTTAATGGGAGCCACAATATGACATTCTTTTTGGATTTGACCTTAAAATGACCTTGAAATAGGGAAATAACTTCAGAAATGGATTCCTAATGTCGTAAAACATAGACAAACTGTTATTACACTTCGATGAAATGCTAACAGGAGCTGAAATACATGACATTTTTGTGACCTGGTGGCAGCCATATTGGATTATGACCTTGAGAGTGACATTGAAGCAGAGAGGTAACCTCTGAAATGGATTCCTCACAGATTTAAACATAGAAAAAACGGTGGTATACATAGATATAGTGCTAACAGGAGCGGAGATATGACATATAATATTCTTTATCCTTGTAGTGGCCATATTGGATTTTGACCTGAAAAATGACCTGGAAGCTGAAATATAAGGTCAGAAATGGATTCCTCACACATAAAACATGAACTAACTGGTATTACACTTGAATGCAGTGCTAAAGCTGAGCTACATGATATTCTTTTATCCCAGTGGCAACGATATTGGATTTTAACCTCGAAAATTACCTTGAATGACTTATATGAACTTGAAAGAGAAAAGTAACTTCTGAAATGTATTCATCACACCTTAAAACATACCTGACGGGCAAATGGACGTGAATCTACGCGATTTTGAATGTGCAATCATCTCGCCAGAGTTCTGTGATGAGCGTGGACCCTTTTTGCGCAATAATTATTGCGCAATGATTGCGAGATCGTCACGCTAAGGGTATAAGGCAATATTGATGCAAAAATAAGCAAATTCTTATGGCATTTTGAGTGGGATATTTCATGCACAATTTTCACCCTATTGTACTGCTTTTATTGGCAGAATTACGTCATTAGGATTTATCATAATTAATGCTTCATGGTATTACATCAATTATTTAATCATTATTTCCATCCTGTTAGATTAGATTAGATTAGAAACTTTTATTTTCGAACTTTCTCGCTGACAGAGGACGGTTCTCCAACTAAGGGAGGTCTCCATGTTCTCTGATGTGTTTACATTTTGTAAAAAACAGTGAACAAATCCCCAGTCGTCATTGACGAGAGGGGTACACTGTTATACTTAAATTAGTCTTTAATACATTCGGAATAGACAGCCGCATTGCTGGGAAGGGTTATTCCAGTTCTACTTGAAATCAGGGTGGCCCAGTACTTCAGCTAATGAAATATGAAATGATGGGGGGTATTTTAATTAAAATATTTTTCCAAATCAAACAACTAAATTACACAAATAAACTATAGAGGTATATCGCTTATAACATCCCTGTCTAGACTCAATTTTGAATGCGCATTATATGCGTGATTGAGATCACACCCATATTTATTGACTTTTGAAGAAAACATGTATTCACAGATAAAATTGGTTGAGTAACACATGTTTAATACAAACATAAATGAATGTGAATGAGAACTTGATCCAACACAAGTGTGAGACCACCAACAACATGGGAGGAAATAGACGCAATGGATTTCACATAATGGTGGCTAATGGCATGTCCATTTCTATGTGATTCAATGCCATCCCGATGTGCAATAGATCAGTTCTTACATGATTTTTACCAGGACATTTACACCTGATTCTGACCTGGTGCTTTACTAGTGGAAATCGTAAACAGTTTTGAGGCTCAAACTTGATTTTAAAATGGTCTATGGACCCGATTTATAAATGCGGTTCTCATGCACTCAATGATGCACTTTTTACCAGGTTATAAGATTCAGTTCTGAAGCTCTCAAAGATACACTACTGACCAGGTTATAAAAATCAGTTCTGATGCACTCAGGGAGAGCAATTTCAACCCACAGTATTAAAGCTGATAAATCTTCACAAAAACATATTCCCCAATGTAATTCCAAGAGTTTATATCAAGGTATGTTATCATGCCTTTGCATGGTAATACATCGATTAATACATCAATATTTTCATCCTCTTAGACAGCCACATTGTTGGGCAGCAATTCTAGAAGGGTTATTCATGTTGTACCTAAGATCAGGGTGACCCAGTCTATATCAGCTAATGAAGTATGCAATGACCAGGGGTGTTTTGACAAAAACAGTTTTCCACATCATACAACTCAATAACACAAATAAACTATAAAAGTATATCACTTATAACATTTCTATGTACATGATGTGGAATATTTATACAGGTATAAATTCCATATAAGTATATAAGCGGCACTTTCATTGTAAAATGAATTGTAACTGCACCCCATGCAGTTACCAGTTGTGCCACCTGGTGAAAACAGTACCGCCACCTGGCAAAGACAAGTGGCAATATATTATATATTCATGTTAATAAATAGAACAAATAAGATATTATTTTAATGTATTTGTAATAAGGCCGCTACAAACAAATACATTTTAATAAATCTGCTATGAACTTAAGGCTCTGGTCAGGGAAAATGATATGGGTCAGATTTTCATAAAAAAAAAAGTACAATTGACAGCTGTACACGTTTATTTAAACTTGGTTTTATTCAGTCTGTCACACCGCGAGCATTATACATCTAAAAATACATAGGTTGTTCCTTACTGCTAAGATCTGTTGATTTATTCCAACCTCGCCCAAACCACGCACAGGGGTAGGGGGTACATACATTAAATTTTCATAAATTACCCGGCAAACTGCATATCTCGCGTAGATGTAATCTCTACACCGATCTGCTTTTGTTAGGGTCAAAATTGGAAAGAAAAAACACTCTTCCAGTTTCAGCGCTCATATTTGTATGGCTTTCGATACGTTTGATTAACATGAATTTTTAAAGGCATTTTTCATTATTTTTGTAACATTGTATATTTACAAGATGAACACTCTTCACACATAGCGCTTAAATCAGCATATGTTTTTAACCATACTTCTTTTGCGCCTATACTTATGTTTTGAATCTTGTTCTGATATACTACCACCTTACATTTCATTGTCAACTCGGATATTATCATTTTAAACGATAGTTCACCTTTGTAAAACAATTTCTGCCTTTGTATTATTGCTTTTATTTGCAATATAATTCATCCTATCACTTTAGCATTGTTGCTATCTGTTCTTATTCCAAAAATAATATCTCTTGAGTCTATGTTCATCTATCTGACATTAATATTTTAAATTCTAGAGGAAAAAAACACTGTTTTATTGCCTAAACATTTAAGAAAATCTTACCGATTATGAGAAAAAGTGTCTAAAGAAAAAAAAATGATGTCAAATCAGTGTTACATGTTTAATTAAATTTCATATCAGGACCCTTGGCTATTGAATAATTTGAAAAAAATATATTTCTAATAACCTATTGGTTGATTTGGAATGCAAAAATGTCTGGGGAAGTCACGTATGTTACCATAACGTGCCTATTTAAACCTACAACAAAAATAGATTTAAAACTTAAAGATGGGTAAAGAAGAGATGTTTTAGATAGGTTTCAATGTATTCGCAAATTTGTGGAGGTAGACTTGTATCGTTTAGCTTTGTGTGTAGAGGTTTCTTTTACTTTGTGTCAGAGAGTGAGTATGAGTGTCAGAGAATGGAGTGTCAGATATATATATATGCGTGACAGTGAGTGTGAATGCCAGGTGAGTGTGCAGTGTCAGCTATTGTGGCGTGTTGTGGCTTCATTGTGTTGTAAATTTTAAGGTCCTCATGGGGACGAATTTGGTTTGAATTATTGTTTGTAATAGAAGTGTTACAATTGTTCAGGTTATACAGATGAATATCTAAGATTCTCAAATAAATTCAATATGCTCTATACCCGGTTCTGATCCTCCCAATTATGTGCTACTGACCAGGTGTAAAAGACACAGTTATGATGCACTCAGTCAGTGAGGCACTTTCATTGCTATTGCTGTGAGGAAGAGGAAGTTATTCATTTATTCGCAATCATTATTCATACAAATAAACAGGACATATATAGGTAGAGGTTTAATTTATAAGTATTTATTCTTTATAGGCATATGTGATCCATTTTAGGAAAATGAGTCATATGTCGCAAAATATGGATTTTGAGATATCATCATATTTGTAAAGAGGAGATCAAGCCGATTCAAATGATAGTAAACACTAGGACATCTGATAAGTATTTCTATATTTCATGTTTGATATATTTATTTTTGAAAAAAAAGTTTGCAAAGTTTCTAAACTAAATATATTCCATACAAAGGCCTTCAAACGCAAAAATATATTTAATGAAATGTCCTGAAATTTGTTACATGGATTTATATGATTATCAATGCTAAACCCTCTAGAAATCAGAACATTTTGATAAAGAGATCTTGTGAAAAAAAAACACTTTGAAAAATATAATTTTTGCAACATGTGACTCATTTTCCTGGAACACATCACATATGATGAAACCATGTTTGATTCCATGCTAGATATATTGGTATATTTTAAAAAGGAAGCGTTTTCACTACCATGATACTTCATGAATTGTCTTCTGTTAGATCTTCAATATTTGATGTACTTTAACTGCATGTAACTAGAGCATTGATACCCGATTTATATGCATAAATTTGATACGCATTTTTTAAGTGCATGTGATGATGCACAGCAAAACCAGGTACAAAACTGCTTTTTTGAGCGGATTGCACTTTTGTGACTGGTCAGTTGCACTTCTGCATGTACTGGCGGATTTTCCAATGCACAACGGGATAATTCGATTGAATTAACAGATTAATTAATTAAATTAATCGATCCGTTTTTTTAATCATTTTTTTAGTCGTTCCATTCCTAAGTCAATTACTTAGTTAGTTTGTCCTACTAGTTTTTCCAAATTCTGGTAAATACTGGAAGAAATGGTACCCCGTTGTACCATAGAGGTATGTCGACCTATTTGTCATTTTTTACCTTCATTTACTCAACTGTACTCACATTTGTACCCTTGAATACGACAAATAAAAAAACTTCTTATCTTATCGTATCTTATAAGTATCACACACACATCACACTTCACTAGTTTACGGCAAAATGATCGCAGTGCTATCACATTCAATTGCACTCAGTGCCCGTCTGGTAGGGGAATATATATTATACATTGATCTAGTGCTAACAGGAGCTGAGATATGATAATCTTTATCCTGGTGGCAGCCATATTGGATTTTGACCATGAAAATGACCTTGAAACCAAAGTATAAGGTCAGAAATGGATTTCTCACACCTGAAAAACTAGACAAAGAGTTATTATACATGAATCTAGTGCTATCAGGACCTGAGACATGACTATCTTTTTTCCTGGTGGCAGTCATATTGGTTTTGTGCATAATGGCTGCCAGGGGGCTACCTCGGTTTGTTTGTGGTGATTTTTGAGAACTCTAGACCATATCTACCACTGTACCAAATTTCAAAGACTTGTCACAAAATGCCTGATTTTCTTGAACTTCCTCCCAGCTACCAACACTAACTTAGAGCAACTGTGGTACAACCTGGCCCAAATTATTTAATCATCTCCTATTCTTCCCCCTAGCGGTCAAATAACAAACCACGATCTTCAACACATCAACAATACATACACTTGAGGGAACGAATGTGTCTACTTGTTTGTATAAAATATCGCTTGGGTGTATTTTAAAACTTCTTTTTTATTGGCCTTGTACATTTAAATTCATTACAAAATACATATTATTTATACATTCCATGCAAATACTTGGCCAATTAAGACTAACTGACATTTTTTATACTCTGATGACAGACCAAAGTCGCTCAATTAAGTTTGTACGACTTATGAACATCAGAATACAGCAAGGAAAACATCAGGTGAGTTTTGTTGCAGAAAATGTTTACTTTTGTAAAAGTAATATATGCCTTTCATTGAGGTCCGCCATAAGAACGCACAGGGTTGTTACAAAGAAAAATTAATTCCTGACTGTTGCTTGTTCCATTCGCAAGAGAAGGTGAGATGAAGATAAGTTAAACTTTCCCGGTGTCACTAATATGAAAATGATGTAAGAAATGTCCTGCTTGTTGCCAATCCATCCCTAGTATAGGTCTGGCGCTTCCATAATGTATTGGGAAAGCAGCCAAGAAGTAAAGATGAGGTCTTTTGTTCACTCAACTGTGCGTAACTTCATCCTGGGGAGGAGAGCCCACCACTGTATAGGGATCAATAGTAGAGATAATGTGCAACATAGAATGGCATGGGATCTGCTCCACTCACGTGCATAGCCCACTAATTGAGATTGAGAGCAAAGTCTCTCTGCACGTTCTCCCTTCATCATGAGCCTTCGAGGCTCCAAACAATATATATTGATGCCCAAGCTTCTTAGCTTCTTTGAAAAAGTATTGAATGCATATAACCGTTAAGATGCAACTGGCATGGACCTGTACACATCAAACTTTTATTTGATGCTAGCCCCCTGAGTTATTGTCTGCCAGGTAGTATCTTCGTAGATACCTTAGGAATTATTGAGACCGATTTCCATGGGGGTTAACTGATGGGTAATAACGGAAAGATGTCTCAAAATTTTGATGTACAAAATTTTGATGACTGGAATAAGGCACGGGAGTATAAGATCAAAATAAGACAGAAGGTATGTAAGTTAAAACGAGAGGCTTTAGCAGATATCTGTAACAGATTCGCGAGAAATGACAAACGTTTCTGGGCTTATATGTCAAATTTATTTGGTACAGGGAAGTCTCCAGACGCAGCTGTAAATTATATTGTCACAAGTGAAGGTGAAAAATTGTATGGAAAACCTGCAGCAGACTATGCGAACAAATATTTTTGTAGCATTTCCCCTCAGTCGTCACCCGATGCAGTGGTTTTAGATCAGAATCTTGGTGTGGTCCCATTGTTGGAATGGAATGAGGCTATTACAAGGGAAGAGGTGTTGAAACTAATTGAAGGTATCGATGTGAGTAAATCATGTGGTTATGTAGACATGAATGCAAAATTCATTAAACTGGCATTGATCTCTAGTATAGATGGCTTTGTGAAGGTACTGAACCTCGTCCGCGAAAAATGTGAATTTCCAAAATCTTGGAAACGTGCTATATGTACCTTATTACCCAAAAAACAAAATTCTAGAAGAATAGATGATTTAAGGGCGATATCCATCTCTCCCATAACTGGGAAAATATTCGAAAGGTTGTTAGTGAAGAAGCTAAATGAGCATCTTGATAATATTGGTTATCTGAGCCAGCAGCAACATGGATTTAGAGCTGGAAAAAGTATAGATACGGCCATTTTCGCATTTATGAATATTGTGTTAGCAAATAAGGAGAAAGGGACTGATACCATAGCAACCTACTTCGACCTCTCCAAAGCCTTTAATTCTATAAACATCGACATTCTATTAAAAAAATGATTTCTGGGAGTGGGTGAAGACTTGTATAAAATAATAGAGTCATATTCGGTAGAGAGGGAACAGATGATAAGATTAAATAATGATGTATCAGATTGTTTAACCCTCCAGGCTGGCGTGGCCCAAGGGAGTGTGTTAGGGCCTTTGCTCTTCGTTTTATACATAAATGATCTTACTTTTTTGGAATTTAATGGCGAGATATTGATGTACGCTGACGATTGTGTTCTTCTGAACAAGGTATCAAATAACCAAGATTTAGTTGCTGCCCAAAGTGATATTAATAGATTTACTATGTGGACTGAAAAGAACGGTTTAACTATTAACACAAAAAAAACGAAAATGCAAGTACTCTTTGGGAGCAACAACAAAAAAAAGAGGGAATATGTGTTGTATACGAATGGAGATAGTATTGAAACTGTTTATACTTTCAAGTACTTAGGATTCTTGTTGGATAGCGGGCTCAGTATGTCACCGCAGATAAACAATACATGCTCCAAAGCAAGATTGTTATTTCGAAGGTTATGTAAAATACGTCACTATGTAGACAAAAACATTGCACTACTAATATACAAAACCTATGTATTACCGGTGATCGAAAGTGGATGCATTATAGTTGATATGGCTGTGCAGAAAGATGTTAAAAGGCTACAGCTAATTCAAAACAGTTGCTTACGTACTATATATGGCCCGAAGAGAAGAATTAGAGAGCTCAGAATCACAACGGTTGCACTACATTCGAGCTACAATTTACTACCTCTATGTTTCAGACGATTGAAAAGATTTATCTCATTGTTTAGGTCTGAATTCAAATTTGAAGATGAATTTGTTATACCATACAATCTTAGGGGGGGGGGACGACTCGAAGTTGACAACTGGAGGAGGGAGAGTATCCGACATAGCTTATTCGGAAGGATTAGGGTAATATGGAATGCTCTACCTCCAAACCTTCGAAACCTAGAGGTCAACCCAAAAATATTTAAAAGACATATGAACAGTCTGTGTGTTGAAATTTTCCGGGACAGTGGAGAGTTATGGGAAATCCCCGACCCACTGTTGTGAGAAATATTATATATGATATGTATGGGTACCCTTATGTTGTATGTCGTTGAGTAGAGTGATTGAATTTATGTGACTGTCCTTGATTGGCCTAAATTAGGATTGATAATTTGATTGTCATGAATTGATGCGATACGGCGCAGGTGGTGGTATTATGGTTTTTAATAATTATAGAAAGTAGTAGAGTGAAAATTTTCAATTTCAACATAGAATGTAAATCATCATGAACTGAGATAAAGTGTAAACTGTACATAATGTCGTGATGAATAAAGCATTTAAAAACAAAACAAGTACGTCAATCATTGATTTGGATCTTTTCGGCATGATCTGATCTCAAACCAGTTTGGGTGAGATATCATTCAAATGGGGGGAGTTCGCAAGATGAAATCTATTCACTTGTTGGCCACTTGCCAGTCACCACCACTCACCTGTGTTATGTACCATGCATCTCTGGGCTTGGTAGTGAGACGACAGTGTTATGTAACATAACAGAGAGAGGGTGAGAGGGAGAGAGAGGAGGAGGGGAGAGAGAGGGAGAGGAAGAAGATAAGGTAGGCCCTCTTTCTCTAAGAAGAAAGAGTTCTTTCAAGAACCCTTATGGGTTCTTCAGTCTGTCCTCATGGCAGAACCCCTAATGGTTCTTTGAACAACCCTTTTTGGGAGGTTCTTTGAAGAACCCCCAATTGGGAAATATCTGGGGTTCTTCAAAGAACCCATTCTTTGAAGAACCCTCCAGCTGGACATGTCTGGGGTTCTTTAAAGAACCTAATGGACAAGGTTCATTGAAGAACTCTCATTCTGAAAGTATCTGGGGTTCTTTAAAGAACCTAATGGACAAGGAATATGGTTAGATTGAACATATACAGCCCAGATAGCTTTTAAAGGTACAGTAGCATAGCACCATCCTTTAATTCATCTTTTATCATCATATCAGCACTGGCCCAGCATGTTTACAGACCTTTCCAACTCTCACCTTCTAATGATGGAAGTAGATGATGAAACCTGAGTCCACTTAGGATGCTATACAATATTGATGTGCATGATGAAGGGGTAGTGTTATTACACCCTCTCTAAAATATCACATACATAAAATACACAAATAGAATATATGATAATGATATCCAAAATGTTCTTAATGACAGCATAATTAATTGATGAGTGGTAATTGCCAGAACGTTACTCATGTTCATTATTCCAAATTTTCAATAATAAAAAAAATCAAAATAACTTATCTGACTATAACTGTGACTTGCCAATCCTTTACATGTAACTGAAATCTGTCTGCTTTTGCCTTGAAAACGGAATTTATAAAATTATGCTGACACATGCTGACACCAGTTGTTGTTACTGCATCACGCCAAAATCATTCTGTGCGGGCAGCCATTTAAAACCAGGACACAAACTACATCAATTCACACCTAAGCCCAACCATAACCAATGTAACTTCACCTGATGAAGAGCAATTTCACTCGAAAGCTAGTGGAAATAAAAATTATCCACAAAACCTGAATATTTGGGATTTATCCTCACCACTATAACCATTTAAACTACAACTATTGGGATCCCCACTATATAGCAATACTCCTTCCCCGTGTAAATGTCTATCTAGATTGCTGGGGAGCGGGTAGACAGACACTTCATGAATTACCTCTATATTGGTTTCAATAGGGAGTTAAGCAATCACAGATAATGGCTAAAGTCATTCTGTTCATCCGAAACAAGAAATCTTAACTTATCCAGGACGTTTTTGTTACATCTCTCGACCAACCCCGAAACTTTCGGGTTTAAAGAGGTTATGAAAGAATGCTTTATTCCTGCTCTCTGGCAGAAATCCGCAAAGGCTTTACTTCTGAAAAGTGAACCGTTATCTGATATTATTCTCTTGACCGCACCGTATTTCAGGATTACATGGTTGAAAAAGTTCTTAATCAATGTGTCTGCCATCAGGGACTGGGATGGATATCACAAACCGACTATAATAATCGCAAATATTTATGATATGCTTCATTCCCGTCTTCGTGACTGGCAAATTTTCCAACGCATCCATGTTGACGGTCTCCCAAGGGTGAGTCGCCGGGTCTCGTGTGACCATTGGCGCTCGTATTGGTCTGGTCATTCTTCTCTTTTGGCAACATATTTCACAGGCATCACAACATTCTCTAGCATCCCTATATAAAGATTTCCAAAAATACTTTCTTCTCAAAATTGGGATTAATTTACTCGGTCCCACATGAGCCATAATTTCATTCTCATGATGGAGCGATAGAAGTATAGGCACGATCTTTTTCGGTACAACTAACTGAGCTGAGTTCTGAACCCCATGTCTAGATGTCGTAGGGAATCTAAACAACAGATTTTCATACAAAAAATAGTCAGGCTCATATAGCAAAATTGCTCTGGCTTGCTCCTCATTACTTGGTAGCGAACCATTGTGTAAGTAAACCATTATGGGACCCGTGAATGGGTCCTCTTCCTGGCTTCTTGCCAAGACAGACGCGTCCGTAACCAAAGGCTTGAACTCGGACATCTGTATATTTTCTGGCTTCTTCTGTACCGATTTCTTATACTTCTTATTAACCTTCTGCTTTGGGCAAGTTGTTATTGCATGTACTGGCAATAAATCAAATAGTGGGGTGGGGTCTGGATCTGAATTATACTTTATTTGTGATAAAGAATCTGGGACTTGATTCTGTTCGCCTTTAATATGGCGAATCGTGAAGTCAAACCCTCTCAAGAGCATGATCCATCTTGCAAACTTCCCTTTAGGCTTGTTGTTTTTCAACAGAGAACACAGCGCCGAATGATCAGTATAAAGAATGAATTTTCTTCCTTCTAAATATACTCGAAAGTTTTTTACCGACCACACCACGGCCAGAAGTTCTTGCTCTGTTGTGCTCCAACGAGATTCCACTTCAGAGAGCGTTTTGGCCGCTAATGCCACTGGTCTTTTCTTTCCTTCTTTGTCCATTTGTGACAAGGTTGCGCCAAGACCTACGGAACTTCCATCACATTCAAGAATCAACTCTTTCTCGAAGTCTGGAAACGCTAGCATAACGTTCCCATTTATTAATGCCGATTTCAAATCCTCAAATGCCAATTCCTGCGGTTCATCCCAAATCCACGCCTGTTCTTTCTTTAGCACCATGGTTAGGGGTTTAGATCGTATTGCATAGTCCATTATGAACTTCCTGTAATACCCAACCCGATGTGCATTGGAAAATCCACCAGTGCATGCAAAAGTGCATCTGACCAGTCACAGAAGTGCAATCCGCTCAAAAAAGCAGTTTTACACCTGATTATGCACCTGGTGAAACGTGAGTCATCTGATGCGTTTCAAAATGTATATCAAAGTTATGTATCTAGATTGGGTGTACATGCACATGCTGCATTCAGTTCAACTGTATTATCAAGTGGTGAACATGAAAATAATTGTAATGAGAAATGAGAAAAATATACAGAAGATACAATTAAGATAAAAAATAATTCAAAATGATAAACGATGAAAAATAAGGAAAAGGAGAAAGGAGAAAAATTTTTCCGGGGAAAAAGATTTCTTCTACCTTCTTATGGCTGTCCCCTGCAGGTAGGAAGGGGGAGAAGATCTGGGGGTGTCAATCTAGTGCGAATCCCCACCCAGGGTAACCATCACACACTCATAATGTTAGCAAAGCTTTAACACCTTAAAGAAGCCCGTCACAATGGAAAGGCAGGGATAGTTGAAACTGTTTTGTAGTGTATTCTTTCTTATTCAATAATACATGTAGGATAAATAGATATACAAAATAAATTATATAAACATAACACACCTAATTCCCGCCCTGTTTTTATATAAAAAAACTAGAGTTAGTTTTCTACCCTGACTAATGTCACCTTCAGTATATACATCCTCACGAACTCTATTGGAACCACACTATTCCGCAAGACTCTTTATTGTCACATTGTAGCACTAATGATGCAGGATGCACTATTCTGTAGCGCATCGAAACCCATAACTAATATGCAAGTGAGGACGCCCTATCAAATATGCATCCATACACAGTATATTGTATTGTATTCTTTCTGTAGTAACGAATTCTTTATTTTGGTAAGATAGTACAACTAGTAGATGGAACAAAATAGGTAGTACACTTCAGATTATAATCTGTTCTTTCAGTGCATGCCCCTAGACTACTCGGGTTGGCTAACTACTTTTGAGGTGGGGATTTGGGATTGGTGAGGGTTTCTATTGGGAGTTATCTAGCACCATTGAGGGTACGGTATCATTTGCTGGCATGACCATGAGTATCAATTAGTTGATTAGTGCATGAATCCCGAGTTAGGGCGTAAAAGATACCATACAAAAATGCATGACATAAAAATAAGGATTTATGACTTGTTTTTCTGTGACACATCACGTATTCTGTCCGCCTATTCATCCCTTTCTTACTTTGTCTCTCTTCCGTTCTCTATCTCCTCTCTCCCACCCCTCCCTCTCTCTTTTCCGTTCAACCATTCAATCTGTGTTTCTTCAGTTCTCTCTCTTATCTCTCCTTCCTTTTCTACCCACGTTCTCCCCCTCCTCTCTCCCCATCGTTTGCCCATTCGGCCCTTTCTCTCCACGTCTCTCTCGTCTCTCTCCCTGTCTTTCTCTTTCCCGTCCTGCCCCTTTCTGTCTTTCCATTCTCCCCCTCTCTCTTTCCCGTTCTTCCACTCTCTCCCCCTTCCCTCACTCTTTCCTGTTCTGCCTCTCTTGTTATGTTTAACATAACATAGCATTGTTCACACAACTTAATTATATTTATATTGATTATTGATTATCACTCTTTCATTACTCTCAGTCTCTCCTCTCTCTTTCAATGTATACTGTCATTTGTTAACACTATTAGCTCAGTTGTAGGTTTCTCCTTAGCATCCAAAGGTGTCAAAATGATGCCACAGTCCCCATGAGTAGCCTATGTGTGAGCGACATGTGGCAAGTGTTCAATGTGCGACATTGCTGCTATACAGGATAGTGTATTCATAAAAGCCTGATGTTTGGCTAACAGATGGGTTTATATGACCAGATAAAATCCTCAAAACTAAATCGTTATATACAAGTCAAGGTGTATGCTATCAATTAAGGCAGTTTTTAAGCCTAATGATAGTATATCATATACGATAAGTGATGTGTATGTAGATTAGAATTAGAAAGGAGGTATAGAAAGTGAATAGGTATAGAGGAAGACTTACACACTTGTCATCAAAACCTCATAAAGTGCATACATGAATTTAAGATAAAATGATTTTAGACATTGAATATCATTATAATTGGAGCGGCCACACAACTAAAATGCTATTTAATTGATAGTATAAAATGTCTAAATATATACTTGGGTAATAATGTTTCAGAATCAGGTCGGGAAAGTAGTAGAGAAAAATGTATACATGTAATTACAGTAATAATAACTGTATAAGCGGGTCTGAAAGTAGTAGGGAGGGAAACATATTTGTAACTGCAGGAATAATAATTGTATAATGTTTAAATGAGTAATTCCACCAACTGGTCGTCATTTGGCCATCCAGAACTGACATTTTTTTCAAATTGCTTCTATTGGTTTATTATTTTTCGTGCATAAACTAGATATATTGCTGCTAATATAGACGAAATTGGGAAAGTTAATAATGAATATTTCTTTCGGGGCAGCCTGGGAGAGACTGTGACTGGAATTCTGCTGATAAGGGCATAGCAGAATGGTACATATTTTAACATAAATGACTATTTAAATTAGAAATAAATAAAAAATATATGCACATAATGTTTTGAATTAGAGTGTACCTCACAGGTATCGACATAGGGGTCATAATGCTTTTTAGTTTGTGAAAATATTCCAACTGGGAGAAAAGTTACAGCCACATAACCATTTAGTAATGGTAATGATAATGGCAACAGCAAGGGTGACAGGTCATTGACCCTCTGCTCATACACACATATATAACCCATTATACTTAGAATATATACTAAGATATATAAAATTCAATCCCCCTCGTTTTCTTTTTAAGTTGACATCATTACTTGTATTGGTTCTTCATGAAGGTGAATTTAAGTTCTGTTCAAGTAATTAGAGGCAACATTTTTAGGGATAAGGGTTTCTGTATGTTCCAACAAAGGGTTTCCATAATATATATGTCAGCGTCAGTTTCAGCCCCATGTCAGCGTCACGTGTGGAAAACACACGTGACGCTGACACATTTCCCTCCCTACCTTCCTAAAAAGAAGATCCTGAGTGGATTCATGGTATTTAAGATGAAGTACGTCCGACATCTCATGTATATGGATGTTATTAATGATTAATTCTCAATATTTATTAAATGTGGTACAGTAACAATACTCACGTGACGCTGACAGCATAGCTGCCCAAATTCTACTTTGATCCCTATTATTCCAAAATATGAACATATATCTGAACAGATTCATTCTAAATATATCAAGTGCATGTAGAATTGCCCAAATTACTATATATTGTTCACCCATGTTTTTTTATTTTTTTCTATGTGTGGATTTTATTTTCCATACGTGACGCTGACATTTAGATTTCCCAACTTATTTTGTCATTTTTACTACACCAAAGATCCCTAGAAAACCAATAAAAAGCAGATCACGCATTACCCAGAGTCAAGGCTTAATGGTTAAATGAGTTCGAAAAAATATTCAGCTAAATATTTTTATTTATTTCCAGCATTTTATTGCGCCTCGCCTGATTTTTCTTCATTTTAAAGGCCCTTAAATCCAGTTTTTTCACCCCAATACCTAAAATTTTAGGAAAAACTATGTAAATAGGGGGTATTTCTGATGTATTTTGGGCCGGCGGACACGATAAAACTATCGAAAAATGTCTGCCATCATTTTTTCTTATTCAAATAGGCAGAAAATGATTTTAGGGTCAAATGACGACCAAATGGTGGATTTGCTCAAATGAAGTTTAATGTTTGAAACATCGTCCCTTGAAGGACATTCAGACTCTGAAGTATATTATGAGTATATATCTCTGGAACTAATAACCTGCTCCTGCCTCCAAGTACTAGTGCAATGCGGCACAACAAAGCATATAAAATAATGCAGAATTATTATAAGTCAAACATTCCATCTAAATACTACACAATACTACCACTAATCATTTTTAATACAGGTTACAACTCTCCATAGGCTTACCATTATGCCACTTGTTTTCACCAGGTGGTGGTACTGTTTTCACCAGATGGCGCAAATGGTAACTGGGGTGCATTTACAATTTCTTTTACAATGAAAGTGCAGCTAATACACTTATTATGTGGCATTTAAACATTATATATGTTCCTCAATATTTAATTATAAATATTACAAGTAATATCTTATAATAGTTCACTAGTGTAATTTATCTTTTTGATTTTAAAACGGGTTATAATAAAAACACCCCCTATAACTGTATACAGAAATGGTATGGGTGCTATGAGTGCACTGTAGCTGTTGTACAACTGCACACACACTAACCTCCCCTACAGGTAGCTAAACCTGCTGTCTTGGTGGACTGGAAAGAGATGACTAAAATGATGGTAAACTATTAAAGGTAGATGTGGTGGCCCCCTTCTGAACAATTGGATTCAAACTTATTAGAACTTTTACCTCAGGTTATTTAAACACCTTTTCTCATAGCAGCTAAAAGACACTTACAATGAAGCAGCAATGAAAGTGCTGCACTGAGTGCATCAAAAACTGCATAATTACACCTGGTACTGTGAGCATTGTTGAGAGCATTTTGACTGCATTTATTAATCAGGTGTGTAGAGCATTGTAAAATCAAGTTTGAGCCTCACAATCGTTTACGATTTCCACTAGTAAAGCACCAGGTCAGAATCAGGTCAAAAGTTCCAGGTAAAAACTAGGTCAGAAATGCAATCTTGCACATCGGGAACAATTCCTAGAAATCGCTGGATGTCCAGTCGCTTCACTGGGACTGCTATATTTCTCAACGGGGCTATATTATCCTCATGTGGAGCTATGCCGTCCGCTGAAAGTGTGTGACCCAGAAACTTAATTTTGTCTCTACACATCACGCACTTAGAAGGCTTCAATTTAAGATTGGCTTCTCTTAACCGCAAGAAAACTTCCTCCAGGTCTTTTAGGTGTTGATCAAAATTAGTACTAAATACACAAATATCGTCCAAATATACCAAACATGTTTTGTATTTCAATCCTGCAAGAACCATATCCATTAGGAGTTGGAAAGTTCTTGGACTGTTAGTCATACCCATGGGTAGTTTCGTGTATCTATACTTTGTACCTGAGGAGGTTATGAATGCTGTTTTGTCCCAATCCTCCTCACATATATCGACCTGAAAAAATCCAGACTGTAGGTCGAGGCATGAGAAAATTGTTGGCGCCTCTTGACCTATACAATCTATTACATCATCTGTTCTTGGAATATTCAAAAACTGTGGTTCCGTGGCGTCATTTAATCCGCGAAAATCACAGACTAACCTCCATTGGCGATAGTCCCCAGGTTTCGCGTTACCCTTGGCGACTATGAAACATGGTGAAGCCCATGCTCCTCCGTAAGATTTTTCTATCACCCCCTGACGTAGTTGTTCTTTTACTAGCTCGTCCATCATCTCTCTCATGATAGGAGATTGACGGTATGGTAACTTGTGTACCACTTCATATTCAGATTTCAATTTTATCTTATGCTCTAAAACATTGGTGGAACCCAACATGCCATCTTGCCCCACGAAAACATCACAATACTGAGTACACAGTTTCTTTAATTTGCTCTTTTGCTCTTGTGAAATAGTCGACTCTTTTATATTGACCTCTGGTGTAAAAACACTCTGTTCACTCTCTTTTGCCTCTTCAGTTGTTTCCTGGGACGCACATACCTTAGAATTTACTTCCACAAAGCCATCTTGGGCTACCCACCCAATTTGGGTGCGTGCCTGGATGTCTTGAGGGAACATCGTATAATTCATAATTCTTACCGGTATCGCGTTCCCCGTGACACTAGCCACGCTTCTAGCAGCTATTAGGCCCTCCCCCAAGGCATCATCCTTGGCGTCGAACCATACCTCACGTCCATTTGTTCCATACATAGAAGCATCAATAGAATGTTGCTCCTTGTCGATTGGTATCGAGAAATAATCCCACGAATTATTTACATAGCAGACATCGGTTAACAAATGGGGTTGACCCTCGATTCTAATTCCCTTATTGCTAGGTTTGTTTCTAATTACTTCTGGGCTCAATATTTCCTTCCCTTTGCCTTTCTTTTGCTCTCTCCCCTCAATATGCCCCAATGAAGGGAGAGACTCTAGTTTGGGTTATCCGCGACGAAATAGGGCCCCTGATTTGTATCATTTTCCTGTGTATTCCCAGGATCATACTCAATCGCACCTACTTGTTTTCTCTGATTGGGCATACCATTTCCCCCCTGAGGTCCCTTATTCTGTCTCTGAGCATGACATTCATTCTGATAGTGACCATAGTTTTGACAATTAAAGCACTTAACTTGAGACTTGTTGTAGTTAGAAGGTCCACCGCTCTGCTGCTGCCCATTGCCATTCCATCACTGCTGATTGCCTCCTCTGCCTCGTCCGCTTCTGTTATGATGGCCGCCTCTGTAGCCCTGGAACTGCTGGCCATTGTTATACTGGCTCGGACCGTCCTGTGACCATTGCTGCTGGTTGTTCGGCTGAGGCCATCGATTGTTTTGTTGAGGCCACTGGTTGTTCTGCTGAGGCCACTGTTGATATCCATTCTGTTGTGGCCCCTGTTGTTGGTTGCCCTTATGGTAACCATTGTGTTGTTGGCCACTTTGGTAGTCGTTCTGTGATGGCGGTTGGTTGTTATTATAATCCCATCGTTGAGGCTGGCTCTGATTCTGGCCCTGGTATTACCATTGTACGCCACAACTGGTGTAGGGATAGCTGCTACGGGCGTATTCTGTGCTTTGATGGCTGCCTCCATTCTAGCTATGTTCTTCTCTAAAGTCTTCTCCATCGACTTTTCCATGGCTCTCTGTACCTTTTTCAGATCTCCTGCGGTCACTGTACCTGTAGACATGCTTTCCTCTCTCTGAAGTAAATATTCCATCATCTGGTTCAGCGTGAGATCCTGTCTGTTTATCAATATGGCACGATATTTAGGCAAGAGCGACGCTTGAAAATATTCCTTCATCTGATCCTGGTCCTGGACCTGTGCCTTTATCATTCTGCTCTGGAACGATCGTATGAACTGCAGGATGGTTTCTCCCTCCGTCATGTTGACTTGTTTCATCGCCCGTCTATCCATGTCTGACAGATGTTCGAATCTTGCCAAAAAGGATATCTTCAGCACGTCCCAATTGTCATAGGGATCTGGGTTTTCCATCATTTGCAGCCATTCTCTTGCTGATCCTCCCAGATATGAGGCAAAATGTGGGCAAAATGCGTTTATGTTGTTAGGATAGAGCCGTCTTGCCAATGCTGAGCAGTCTTCCAAGAATAGTCTTGGGTCCTCGCCTTCCAATTCTGAGAACTTGGGCGGGATAACAAAGTTTGGACTCTCTCTAGATCCGCCATGGGCTGACCAGTGGTCAGCAAAAGCCCGCCAATGTTTGAACGAACCCAAGTCAGTTGCTGCTTGTTCGTGGACAGAACATGAACTTTTTTCTTTTGCTTATTTAATAAAGGGTGACTGTTGTCGCCACTGAAGCCGCCTACAGCCTTACTATCTTATTTCCATCGCATTCAATTTATATGGCAAGATATATATTTTAAAAACTAAGAAAATTACATATGAAATTTTATTAATCATTTAGCAACTGTTACCAGATACAGAGTTCAAAGTACACAATCGTAATCACAATCATGTTACATACCACTGAACCTTTATTTATTAAAACTTAACAGATAGCAGAGACCCGACTTCAGTCAATGATTGCAAGCGGGATTGTCCTCTGCTTAAATTACTGTAAATTGACTGTGGGATCAGAATACCTCCCATTTTGCTGGAGACCTCCCTAGATCGCAGTCGAGAGCTGAATAAAAAGTATTTCAATTCAATTCAATTCAACAATGGTGTCAGCCACACCACACATTTGTCGACAAGAGTTTCTTGGATATTATGACAATAACTTCCAGTTCTATGTTTAGCACTCATTGGACGAGTTGACGCATGGTGCGTAAGTAAAGAACAAGATCGTAGATCGAGTTCTTTACTTACGCGTCCGTGCAGAAAACAAGTCCTATAAGTTGATTATTATACATGCCTTATTTTGCATGTAAAATGTGGTTAATTAAAAAGATAATAATATAACTTACCATATCTGGTTTTCGTACAACAGGAATATAACTAGATACAGGTGAAACGATCACTCTGGCAAAACTTGCGTCAGCAATCTTGTGCCACCAAACTTGCGTCGCCATGACAACGCGCTGGTAATGTACTAGTCCATTACCGCGTTACAAGTAATGAGCAGCCGTCGGGGCCTTGGTAGTGAATGCGTGTATAATAATAAAACTTCCGATAGATCCCAGAATCAAAACTTATCAGTATCCGCAAGAATACCAAAGTATGTTACCCTGAACTGAAAAAAAGGGGAGCACGCTTCACCCTCATCTAACCACCTCGAAATCCAAACCGGAAGTCCTACATCAATTATACACATGATTACTTATATTGTGTTTCAAATGCTCGGATACCCCACAGCAATGAATTAATGGACTCACTATAGCTTCAATGCTCAATGCAAGTAATAACACGCTTAATTTCCTGTACGTACATCTATGAACTTTAATCAAATAAAAATATTCACATTATCTCTCTCTCACCCTCTCCCTTCCCTCATACACCAAAGGTTCCCTTACACAACCTACATCACCTTTGCCCCCACCCTTATCCCTCATCACTTTCTCTCTCTCTTCCTTCAAACTCTCATACACAACTGATTCCATTACACAACCTACATCACCTTCGCCCCCACCCTCATACCTCACTCTCTCACCCCTCTCACTCTCTCACCCCTCTCACCTCTCCTCTCTCCCTCATCAACCCCCTCTCACCCCCATCAACCTCCCCTCCTCTGCCCCTCAACCGATACCCATACCACCACCACCACCCCCAATGCTACACGGCTCCACTGCTGCACCTCCGCTACACCTCCTCACCCTTCCAGAGCACACATACTAATGAACCATCCTCCATACATACACCAAAACCCCTATACATAGTATTCACTGATGTCACGGCTCTGGCCGTGGCTCGCCATACTGTGGGTCAAGCTTTGTAAACGTTAGCTGGCCATGTGTGCTCCAAGCTTTGAAAATGCTATTTTCCGACCGTTTTCACCCCCAAAAGTTTTAGCGAATGTGATACAAAGTATGCTGATGGGTTTGATAGTCATTTTTTTAGTGTGTCATGATAGAATAGTCGCCGTTTTCAAACATTTGAAATGGGAAAGCCTGTCAATCTGGTGCTTCCCGCTCCGTCTGTGGCCACACAGTATATGGCTGCCAGTGAGGATAGCAGCTGACTGGGGTGACATCATGTGAATACTATGTATAGCCGGTCCTTGTCAGTCAAATTACTCAAAAAGGTCACTTGTGGTGCTGTTTGTCTACTACTGCTATACCACCAGTAAATACGACTATGTTACATTGCTACATCAGGAACTCCCATCAAAACCATCGTAAAGATCCGTCCATGCTGGGATACTCATGGATCATCAAGACACTGTCAAAAAATGGTCTAAAGTAGGATAAATAATGTCTATATTTGTAAAGATATAGTGACAAAGGCGTAAAACGACATGAAACTAATTGCCTCTTTGTGCATATGCTTCAAGAAATTCCGGATTAACAACTGCATGGTCGATAATCAGTTCCCCAACTATATTATTAGTGAGTAATTAAGCTCTGGGTAAGGCATAGGATGCTTCTACCATAGAGAAATTCCTATATTATATGTGGACCTTGTGGCAATTTATAAATGTTCTCTTCTGTAACAGTAATAAGCCTTTGATTGGGGACCTGAAAGGATATCACGATTAATAAATGCAACATAAAATTACCTGTCCTGTATTTAGCCACTAATCTAAATTGGCTTCATTTTCTGAGATAAACCTGATTATCGAAATCACCAAGAGCAGCCCTATTCCTTAAATTCAAAATGAATCTAATCTCAAGACATCATACTTTCTTCATCCCACAAGCTGGCTTTGGAGTACAACCGTGAGCATTCCAAATAATATACATGTGCGTTACCCCATTTTAGTTGCAATAGAATTTGGAAACGATGACCGCCGGAGTCTTGTTGTCCCAGGAGACCATCATACATCATCTTTATGATGACAGACCTAAGTACAGGTATATGTTTAAGCTTAGTGGAACCGGGAGTGGAACCTGAACGTCTGAGTTGCTTTGTAGGTCTTTGCACATCGCGTTAATCCCCAAATTCCGATACAAATTGAAATTTTTCCATACAAAAACTCTATACAAAAAACTTTTCTATACAAAAACTCTATACAAAAAAGGTTTAAATGCTTAGAAATTCAAAAATAATCAAACGCACATAATTTCTTGGTAATTTGTATTGCCCTATTCTGGATGGTTTCCTGATAATTTCTTAGTGCATGAGTCATAAAAAATGTCTCCGTAATCCATGACTGGTAAGATTGTTGTTTTGTATACTAGTGTTGATATTTTGGTAGTTAGTGAGTTTCGGATTTTTCTTAGTTGATTTGTTCTTAGGTTTGCCATTACTGTTGCTTGTTGGATTTGCTTTTTGAAAGTCAGACTATTATCTATGTGGATCCCTAAATATTTGTATGTTACTACTGATTCTAATTCCTCATTTTGGATGGTGTATTTGCTAGTTCTATTATTGGTATTTTTACTTCTCTTGCATTGTATGATCATGCTGTTTGATTTTTTTGTATTGATTGTTATCTTGTTTTTCTTATACCAACTTTCCAATTGTTTTAAGTCGTCTTGGAGAGTTTCTGATTTCCTAGCACTTGGTGTTTCTGTGAATAATATGGTATCGTCTGCATACATTTGCACCGAGCTATTTCTTATATTATCTGGTAGGTCATTTATATAAAGTAAGAACATTAAAGGGCCAATTGTTGTCCCTTGGGGTATACCACAGGTGATTTTCTTAGCTTCTGATATTGCATTATTGCAGATGGTTTTTTGGTATCGGTTTTCTAGGTAATTATTTAGTAGTTAAGTCAGGTCTGGGCTATTAAAGTTCTTTTCAATATCAATATCAATATCAATATATATTGCATGTACATGTTTGTTATTATGTATGGCATTATATGTATATTGGAGAAAATTTGTAACTGCTTGGGTAGTTGATTTTCCATATCTGAATCTATATTGGTTTTTATTTAGTTTGTGATTATTTTCAAGATATGATGATAAATCTTGAGCTAGTTTGGTCAATAATTTTTTTAAATTAAGGTAGTAGGGCTAGTAAGGCGAATTTGAGTAACCATGCAGGCATGTCTTTTATTCCTGAGGATTTACTAGATGGGATGCCTTTAATTATTGTTGCAAGTTCTGCTAGTGTGACTGGTTGGTAGGTAAATTAAGGATATTGGTGTCCATTTGTGCTTGGGTATCATTCTCTATTGTTTGTTCATTAGGTGGAGTCAGCTAAGTTGTTTCCAATAGAGGCGAAATAGTCGTTAAATATTTTTGGAGTTTCTTTCTTGTCCAGTGTTCTTGTTTGGTTTGCTTACTATTAATGAGGGGATGTGGTGATATTGGGTTTCACTAGAGTTTATCTCTAGGTGCTGTCTACTGTGGGTTAGTTCAGCCGATCTACCCCAGTGGGCAGTACTGGTCCGCAGTGACTTTTTAGTCTATGTATTAACTTTTACCTGTTGCATTTTACATATAACAGCAGTCCAGCTGTTGTTGCCAGAGTAACGGCAACCTGGGTTAACCTTATTTTGCTAATGGTTATGAATGTTCTTGTTCTTGTAACTAGTATCTTGTTACTCTTATATTGGCTTGTGCCATGTTTACTTAAACCTGCATGTTGCCTAATACACCTGTGGTCATGAGTCACCTAGCTGGCTAGGAGGCCCGAGGTCCTCAGACTTGGGCAGGATTGTGTGAACTGACGCTCAGCTTACAAATTCTCATGAATAAAACCCTTTGCGAACAGGTAGTGACTGCCTTTTGTTCCATTTGTTTTATACATTGGTAAGGTTAAGGGATACGAACCTGCGAGATCACTACAGGGAGATACTTTCTTCCAAAATTTTTTCGGGTCTTGGCTGAGTATTTTGATCTGTTCCTTTATGTAATTATTTTCAAGGTTGCGAGCTTGATAGTTTATTTTATGTCGCAGTGCTTTTTGCCTTGTTGAGAAGAATTGAATTCTTGTGTTTTTTTGCTGATTCAAAGTTTGTCTCTTAATTTCATTTGGGCAAATAAATCACCTGTTAACCAGTCTTTATGGGCATTGACATTTGTTAGGGTTTTTATGGGGCACATTTGGTCAATTATTAATACAATTTTTCCTAGCATTGCTTCCCAGTTCGATTCTAGGTTATTTGCAGAAAGAATATTGTCCCAATCAAGGTTAGATAGTGAAGTTACATACCTGTGTTGGTCAAAGTGGGTGTATGACCTACATTTAAAAGTAATTTTGTGGTACACTTCTTTTCATTTTTTTAAGATTACATAAGTTGGTTTGTGGTCACTTATGTTAACATCTAATATTCCACATTGACTTACTATTTTTGAGTTTGTAAAGATGAGATCAAGTATTGTCTCTCAGTTGTACTTGATATTCTTGTTGGAGTTAAAATAAGTTGTTTCATTGAAACATTGTGTTCTATAGATTGTAGCTGGGTTCTTTGTTGCGATGGTTTGCTGTAGTTGACATTAAAGTCTCCTACTGATATTATATCTTGTATAGTATCAAGTTTGCAGAGAATATCTTGTAATACTGGTATTGCTATTGTTAGGCTACCAGCTGGGGGGCGATAATTATTGCAGATTGTAACTTCTTTGAATTGATTCAATCTCACCACTAGTGTTTGTACCTCTAAAGCTGGTGTGCTAAATTGGGAATCGTCACCGCCCATGATCACCTCATATTTTTCTAGGACATATATGGCTAATCCTCCGCCCGCTTTCTTGGTTGACATTATATCATGTCTGTATATTTTATAGTCTGGTATTTTAATAAGTTCATCGTATATTTTCTCATTTAACCATGTCTTGTTTAAACAAATAACATTGGGCTTTAATTTGGTAGATAGTACTTCCAGTTCGCTCACTTTGTTCAATAAACTTCTAATGTTCAGAAAAATTATTTTAAAACCTTTCGCTGAATGGAATGAATGTGCATCTTCAAGTGATATTGTTTCATTTGTTAACTTTTTAGAATTATCGATCACACTTATGGTGGGAAGCGGTGCAATCGTGGGATCTGCCGTACAGATCTCAGCTTCGCATTAGCAAATAAACATTTAACGTATGCTTCAATTCTTTTATATCAACAAAAGTATATATTTGTCTAATATTACCTTTCCTTACAACCTTTCCTTCAATCAATACATGAATAACATATCAGCTGTGGTCGATTTTCATGGACCTATTATCACCTTGGTAAAGAATAGGGATACTAAGTATCCATGCTGTTTAAATTACAAGGTTTTATGATATAGTGATTGTAGTTCTACATATAGATTGGCCTTTTGATGCAAGATTAATACCCCGATGTGCATGGTTACATCACTGACCTAGTTTTGACCTGGAAATTTTGACCTGATTTTGACCTGGTGCTTTACTGGTGGAAATCGTAAACGATTGTGAGGGTCAAACTTGATTTTACAATGCTCTATGGACCCGATTTATAAATACACTTTTAATGCTCTCAGAGATGCACAATTAGCCAGCTTATGAAATGCACTTTTGAAGCAGTCAACGATGCACTACTGACCAGGCTATAAAAATCAGTTCTGTTGCATTCAGCGAGAGCAGTTTCATACCTCTGAATCTCAGCAGTATAAAGGCTGGTGAATTCTTCACAGAAATATATTCCCCAAAATAATACAAAGAGTGTTTATCAAGGTAAGTTACCTTGTCTTTGCATGGAAATACATCAATTATTTCATCATTATTTTCATCCTGTTAAGAACTACTTTTTTATCGAAGAGAACAGTACATGATAAATGATAAATGATAAATAGGTGTACAGACTTCTAGATTTCCTCCAGATCTTCCTGCCGTTACCTTGGTCAAAAGGTTAAGTTAAATGACAAGATTTTAGTTTTAAACGAG
Source organism: Sthenelais limicola (assembly GCA_942159475.1). Lineage (NCBI taxonomy): Eukaryota > Metazoa > Annelida > Polychaeta > Phyllodocida > Sigalionidae > Sthenelais > Sthenelais limicola. The sequence goes on along the minus strand of OW804096.1, from coordinate 103,257,441 downwards.
ATGAATAAGAGTAAATAGAATACAATAAGAATAAAATAACATGTTACGGTTAACATTGTTAGACTAAACAGTTATGTTATATTTAATGTGAAGGTAAAGAATATATCTTGGGTAGCTGGATTGAACAATTAACAATTAACAAATTAATTCTTTGATTCTTTGAGGGGCACCTTGCCACTATCTCAGAGCGTTGGTGCATCAGAATTAGAGAATCGTGTAATTTAGGTCTAAATTTAGGTGCGATAATGTTCTACGTAGGATACATAGTTTACTAAATAAATACAAATTGAGTTTTTAGGTTAGACACCGTGCCACTGTCTCGGAGTGTTGGTGCTACCATAGAGATTAATATAGATAGTCAGAATAGGGTACATGATAAAAAACAGGGTAGTGGTGACAAATATTTAGAAAAAAGATACAATAATACAGTAATAGGCAGGTAATTGGATGTTTGACACCGTGCCACTCACTTGGAGTGATTGGTGTTATGTGTAGCTATTTTATATTGGTTTTGTTTAAGATGTGCGCAATTTTCTGATTTGTTTTAAAAGCCTCTATAGTACCTATTCCTCTTTGGCGAGCTGACAGCTCATTCCAGGAGCGGGCACATTTTACCTGAAGGGTATTCTGTCCTATTTTGGTTCTATATCTTGGTATTTTTAGAATTATTCCTTCGTTTCTCCTAGTGGGTCTAGCTGGGATTTCAATTTGGTCTGCGAATTCAGATCTTTTGTATGCTAGAGTGCATACAAAAGATGTGTGTTATTCTTCTGTTTTCTAAGAGTGGCATCTTTGAGATTCTGTGCAGTGTATTGGTGGGAGTGTCAGAGGGCATGTCTAGGGCAATTTTTAATGATTTTTAATGAGTCTTTGCAGTTTCTGGAGTAATTGTGGGTTTGAGTCATGAATTATTGCATCACAGTAGTCAAAGTAAGGTAATATCTTCGTTTTGTTGATTTTCAGTGCAGTGCGGGGGTCTATATATTTCCTAATTTTCTGAAGCTGGTGTGTTTTGTAAGCAATGGTTTTAATTGAGTGATTTGTTTGAGGTTTGAAGCTTAGTTTATCATCAATTATAAAACCTAGATATTTGTAGGTCTGCATTTGTTTCATTGGTTTTTCTTGATATAGGCTGACTTTTGTTTTGCTTTGTTTTTTATTTTGCTTAGATCTTGTGATGTACATAATGTTTGATTTATCAGAATTTACTAGAAAAAGGCTGTTTTTGCACCATGAGTGTAGAGAATTTATTGATTGCTGCATGCGATTGTATAAAATATCAATGTTATTGCCATCCGTGTATATAAGGGTATCGTCAGCATATATAGAGAGATCTTTGTGTGAGCAATGTTATGGGTAATGTCATTTATGAAGATAATAAACATAAGTGGTCCAATAATTGATCCTTGTGGTACACCAGTTGTCATGGGGGCATTTTCTGATAGGGAGTTGTTAACTATGGTTGCTTGCTGTCTATTATTTAGGTAAGATATGCACCAATTAAGGAGTGCTCCGCTGATGCCTATGTGATCTAATTTTGAAGTTAGGATGGTGTGATTCACGAAAGCCTTCCGAAAATCGATAAAGGAGATCAATGTATCAATGTTGGCATCTAAATTCCAGGCTACATTATCAGAAAAATTTCCTATAGCATCTACAGTCGACTTACCCGGTCTGAAACCATATTGGTGACTATCAAGCAAATCATACATTTCTAAATATACATATATTCGGTTGTGGACTATTTTTTCTATGATTTTACTTGGGGTAGGGAGCAATGCTATGGGTCTATTTAAGAAATAATTTCCGAGGTTTTTTCTGATCGAGGGTACTATAGCCTGAGGGAAGTTCGAGGGCGAAGCCCGAGAACTTCCGGCAGGCTATAGTACCCAAGATCCTAAGACAGGAAATTATTGCTTTTAGAAGAGATTTGATGAGATTCCCTTAATGGTAGAGAAAAAAAGATAGACAAACTTCTTCTTTATTCTGTCGAAAAACATCAGCACACGCCATGGAAGTCTGTGCTGTCGCCGCCGGAAGTCCGTGCATGGATCCGTATTTTACCGGACACGCAAAGAAGATGGAACGACTCTCGCTGCACGAAACTGACAGAAACCTCCAATATACATACACCAACTACTTCTTTAGCCATATCAAACTAGTATTTCATTTAATTAAGAACTATCTAAATGCTAGACTACAATACATTATCACCTTGGGTCCGTTTTTCGAAATATAAGAGTTCACATACCCGTTCCGTTTTGAAAAACTCCTTCCACTTTTACCGCAGTTCAGGGTGCGAACTTACGCACATAAGCCCCCAGTACATAAATAGCCAAATTCAGTCATCCCTCCCATAGCAAGATGCATAGCTCAGTGGCAGCGCCTTCAGTGCCAAGGGTTGGGACATCGAGTCTTGCCCGGGCAGCTTTTTTTTTTCTTCATCCTTGCGACGTTCCCACTAACATTTCTCTATGAATGAATCATGGGAAGACAACAAGATTTCAGATGTCATAAGAAATCATATTGATTAAGATGTCCTGAAGATTTTGTTTTTATACAAGGTCCCGTTTTTTTTATATCAACGTTCAAATACGGTCACCGCTTGTTTGGCCGTGTAGACTAACAACACTTCCGTGCACAGAATAGCTATGCCGAAAGTCTCCACACTACTTCCATGCATGCTTGCTCGCTCGAACTCTATGGCTTCTGAAATCATTGATTTCCGTAGACTAAATCTTTGCTATCGAGGTATAACTATATTTAAATCATTTCTAGCGATTCACATTTTTTATTTATCTCTTTTTTAAGTTACTAGACACACTGAACATGGCATTCGTAAACCGGAAGTCTGATGCTTTGGATCGCAAGCAGCGGAACCTTAGGATAACACGCCGGCTGGCTGAAAATGACTACACACTGCTGATTGGCTGTTTCTCCACTAAGCCCCGCCCACTTGAGTCTGGCTTCACTCGGCCAACCCTGTCGCTTCCGTCCTGAGGGATCAGCGGTCGTCTCAAGGGATCAGCGGTTCCCTCGAGACGGAAGTCGCAGCGGGTCACTTCTATAGACAAAAAAAAAACTCCCAGAATCTCATCAGATCGATTCTAAAGTTATTTATTTTATTGTGATTTCCACTTTTGAAGAGGGGGACTATCTTGGCTATTTTCCATTTGTCTGGGAAGGTTGCAGTGTGAAGCGATAAATTTATGCAGTGGGTAAATTCTTTGCTGAGTGAGAGAAGTGCAGGTTTTAGGATACTATTTGGTACATGTTCTATGGAGGATGATTTAGAAGAATCAATTTTACGAAGCAGTTTAACTACTTCAGTCTCTGTTGTTGATATATTTTGGAGGGAGCTGTGGGATGGTTCAGTCAGTCAGTGCCAGTTAGGTGCCATTCCTTCTGTAAGATTAGAGGCTATCTTGGCAAAATAGTTGTTGATGTAATTTGGTAGGAGGGTTTGGTCAATAGGGGAGTTGTCTGTATCAGTAAGATTTATGACTTCAGACCTTTTGTTCGTGTAGGAAATGGAGTTAATTAACTCCCAAAATTTCTTAGGGTCTTTATTGTTTGCATTTAATTCGCTAGTTATGAATTCTTTTTTGCATTAAACATATAGCTTTCTTGGCTTGTCTATTTAAAAACTTGGCATTTGCCCAGTCCTCTTGGTTTTTTGTTCTGATAGCTTTCTTTCTTGCTCTATTCTTTTCCTTTAGTTTGTCAATGATGTCTGGTGTGATCCAGGGATCATTGTTCACTCTTGTGTAGCTTTTTTTGAGAGGAGCCATATTATTAAGTAGAAGAGTTATACGGTTTATAATGGTGTCCCAGGCTACGGCTGGGCAGAGTATGTTAGGGAAATTCTCCCAAGGGTATTCTTGTCTGAGTCAATAATGTTCAGGTTTCTTAATGACCTGGTCCATTTTAGAGTTTTTTCAATTATCATTTTTGATTTCTTTCGTATTACATATGTAAGTTCATGATCACTCAAATTTATGTTCTTTACTCCAGATTTGAGAATGATGTCGCTATTCGAGTAAACATGGTCAATTAGGGTCCCTATCAGGGTATTATCTCTATTTAGGTGGTATCTCGTTGGGTCTTTAATCAGCTGTTTAAGGTTGAATTGGAGTGACTTGAGTAGCTTTCTTTCATTTGAGGCGTTATCGCTATAGTTTATATTGAAATCTCCTAAGAGAAATATTTCAGCTTTCTTGTTAGATAAAATAATATTTAGAGAGTCAGTGAGATATGAGATAAGGTTGGCTGTGGAGCCAGTAGGGGGTTTGTATAAAGATCCGATAAATATTGGTTTTGAGTGTTTTAGGTTGAGTCTAACCCAGGCACATTCGACGTCTGCTGAGCTGACATTAATATTATCAATCGAGGAGGAATCTATTTCATTTTTGATGTAAAAGGCAATCCCTCCTCCTTTTTTTGGTGAAGGGTTATTTAGTAAGGTCCAGGCTCTGTCTAAGCGATATAAGGTGTATCCTGGAATTAGTATTTCGTTGTTTTTTATATTATCGATAAGGGCCCCTGCAGTAGGGGCCAGATTCACTGCCAATATGTGCACTTTCCTTCAAATTACCTGACTCTACATATACAACACTCCCAATAACCCGATATAATGTGGAAAATCATTCAGTAGATTCAGTGTCTGAGTCGGGTCCCCCTTGAATTGACACAGTAGCTTGATGCTAATGACGTAGTTTCTCACAGGGGCTTTCCCAGACTATAAATAGAGTGTGGATATCCCGATTTAAAAAAGGCTTCAAAATCACATTTCCACCCCAGATACCTTAACAAACTACATACCACGACATCCAGAGAGGGGGACCAGACCTACAGATGAGTAAAGGGGTTTGTAAAACAACAAATTCCGAGAACATTCCGGACAAAGAAACCCCTGTATTCCTTATATGGATTTCTACCTCCTTTCCTAGAAATCGCTCTACCCGTATATTATATGGATGTAAACCCTTGTGGTATTATTCTACTCGCTTCCTCAACCTGTTTTAGTCTGATTACTTATTATCACATTGTATGACTCTTATTATGCAGTATGTGTATAATCCGTGGAAATCTGTAGCTACCTGTTTGTAGCTTGTTATGTAGATCCTTACCCTGTCCGGCTAAGGCGGATCAGGGGCCGTTTGACGGACTGGTATGAATAAACCAACATCTGAGCAGTTGCCTTGATAACTTGTTTATTCGTTATCGAGAGACTGCGAATCACTACAGTATGATGTTAACCTGAGGAGGGGGCAGTGGATTAATCCCACAGGGATTCAACATCTACATAATATATACTCGTATTTTGCTGTACATATAATAATTATTATGTTTAATAATTGATTTTAATTAATTATAATTGATTGATTGTGAGGATTTCACCATGGGCGGTTGAAAAAACTGCCTTTCCCCCCAATACAAAAATAACTTGTATACTTTGTTATTGCATTTAATTGGCCAAAGCAAATAGTCACATCCAGACATGTATATGAGCAATTCCACCAAAAATGCCACATTTGGCCATCCAGGGCTGAAAATTCAGAATTTTTTAAAATTGCTCCCATTGATTTATTTTTTTCTGTACATAAACTAGATATATTGCTGCTAATATAGACGAAATTGGGAACGTTAATAATGAATATTGTGGTTAGGGCAGCTTGGGAGACACAGTGATCTCTATTCTAATAGTAAGGGCAAAGGGGAAAGGTACATAATTTGTACATAAATGAGGAGTTAATTAGAAATAAATAATAAAAATGTATGCATAATGTTTTTAATTCGTGTGTACCTGATAGATCTTGATATAAGGGTCATAACGCTCTTTAGTTTGTTAAAATAGTCCAACTTGAAGAAAAGTTAGAGCCAAATAACCATTCAGGAATGGTAATGGTAATGGCAGCGGTACAGGTCATGGGTCATTGACCCTCTGGCTCATTATGTACATAAAACCCATTATATCTAGAATATGTACAAAACTATCAATTCCATGATTTCCCCCTCGTTTTTCTGTTCAGTTGAGTTGCATACATGTTTTGGTTGTTTATGAAGGTAGATATAAGGTATATTTAGGTATTTAGAGGAAAAATTAGTGGGGAAACCTTAAAAAAAGATAGTTTCAACCCCCCTCCAGACCCCCGCCCCCTCTAGACCCCCGTTACGGCGACATGGGCGCCCTCTAGACCCCCGTTATGGCGACATACTGTTTTTGCTTGTTCCTACCATCTCAAGTATGACAAAAAAAAATTTGTATTTATTTATTTTCCCTTGTGTTTCTTACACATTATAATGCTGATAGAAAATAATTTATGCTAATATTAATTTATTTATTGCTGAAACCTAGACCCCCGTTACGGCGACATTAATATACCCCAAAACTTTTTTCAGAATTCTGATCCCATTATTTAGTAGGAAGGATTTAGCTGGAGATTTTTTAATGAATATAATGGATGTACTAATCATAAACAATGATATAAGTAATGGTGGTAAGGGGGGATTTCATTTTTAGTTCTTCTAGGTCTATATATTCAAAAGAAAATTTAGACCCCCGTTACGGCGACAGGGGCTACCCCATAATCAACTTTACATAATATCATCAAGAAATGACTTGAAAAGTTGAAAATATTGATTTTTTATCAAAAAAACATATTATTTCAGAGTAATCATTGTCCCTCTGGCTCATTATGCCCATGAAACACATTATATCGAGAATATTTATAAGTTTTTTCCCACATAATACTGTTTGTATTTTTTTAAACAGGGATTCTGATAGGAAAATCTGTGTGTTTTATGGGTGATTCTGGCAGAAAAATAAGCATTTTCTTAGCCTCACGATTAAAAAACAACAAAAAAACATTGTAGGATACTTCCCCCTAGGCGACTTTTTTCCCCTGGATCCGAAAATAACAACGGAAATAATCTCAGATAAATATTTTAGCTTCTGGAGGAGCTGTTGTATTTTAACCCAAATGATGCACTTTTGGTGGAATTGCTCATATCCACTTTGGTGAATGTTTTCATACGTTGCCAATTGGTCAATTGAATGAAAATCGGGAAAACTTAAATTATATTGAGTGAAATTAACGTGCAATCAATCCATAGATGCTACATGATGAACCATGAAGTTGCTACATAAACTGAAGCAACAATTGTTATAATGGTGTTACAATGTGTTATCGTTCTTATTCATTCAAATACAGCATATACTTGGAATACACCATATACTAGGATGATTAGATATTAATCCAGACAGATTTCTCGACATTGTGCTGGCATTAAACTGCGCACATTCCCTATAGTCGTAAAATGTTGCATTTTATCAAGATGTCTATATTATACATATAATGTTCAACTGCACATCATGTTCAACATATGTAAAACTTTGACATTTCAGCAACGATCCTATAGCTTGAAGCTATAGGATCGTTGGTATTATCCTGGGCTCTTGGTGACACTTTCTACTGTAAGTAAATAAAGAAATAGATCAATTCTTATCAGAAATCACATTGATGAACCTATGGATCGAAAGCCTTAAGACATTTGTAATTATCTAAGAGAACACCCTTTGGGTTCCCTAGAAATTATAAAGAACAATAGTTATGTACATCCAGACTTCCCTCCCCCCGCCACCCCCAAAAAAGAAGATATTGTTAATGTAAATAAGCTTGTATCCATGCACCCGAATGCCGAACAGTATGCTGACATTTTCGGACCATGTGACTCTCTAGGTGGCGCTTATTATTTCAAAGGTCAAGTCAGTCTCACAGACTTAAAAATGCTACCCCGACTGGATCTGTTTCCTGAAGTTGTATCTATTATTATATCTCTGGGCCTTATTAACCCTAGATTGCTAATAATCATTCGCTATCCCTGTTTTCCTGTTGTTTCAAACTTGCTTTTATGTGGGCATTCACATTACTAGCCATTCTATTTTCTACTTTAATCCCCCCGAATTCCATGACCATTCCAAAGGTAGATGTACGGTCATTATTATTAAACTGTTTAGTAAGACATTATTCCACTTACTGCATGATGTTTCTGTGTGACTAAACATTTCCCCCAATATAAACGAGATTCTAAGTCTGACCGAAAAGTCCAAAATGATCGACAGACCCCTTTTCGTATGTAGTCTGGGACATGGGAAATCGTATTACATTATGAACATATTTTTATCTTATTTGTGTGTGATTATATAAAACGCATGCAGCATATAACATAATGTGCCTACCAACCGAAATCTTTCCATAATGATATTTTTCATATAAGATTCTCCACCGGCTAACTATTTTTTCACATTATTTTTTTTAGTTTGCATATCCTAGAATGTTGTTGACGTATAGCAATATCTAACAGATAACACTAATTTATATATATGATTATTTATCTACGAGAGTATCCGTAGGCCCTATTGTTAAATGCTTTATTATATAATAACATTTGGTCTAAACTAAACACACTTAAGTTTTTCTAAAATTAAGACCTTGGACTTGTTAAGTCCAAAAGACTAAAAACAGTTGGCTCCTCTTTTTTTAAAAGTCATCAGTTTACATTTATTTATTTATTTCGGGTTCATGTAGAAGATTGCGTTTCCAAGGGAAACGAAGATTGATGTCAGTTAAATATGAAGTTTGAGAGGGAGGGATAGTAGTGTAAATGTCGATCTGTAATGCTGGGGAGCGGGGTGACCGACACTTCATGAATTACCTCTATATCGGATACAATAGGGAGTTGCGTAATCACGGTTGATGGCTAATGTAGATTCTCGTGGATCGTGTTGAGTCTAGTTGATCTCGTTAGCTTGTGTAATAATAACTCAAGTAGAGCATAGGTCCACGTTTGGAGAGCTGAATATAGCTTTTATTCGGTCCAATCTCGAAACATGTCAATCAGTCAATATCTTAGGTGCAAAGCTGGACCATAGTCAGATTGCGCAGTCTAGTCAATAAACGTATAAGTCCAGTCCACTCCGTCAAGTCAGAACAGTCTCTCTATGTCTTCATAGCTGTAGTGTAGTTGTTCAGTAGCAGTTGATAGTAGTAGCGTAGTGTAGAGTAGAGTGTGTGACTTTGACAGAACCTGGGGTCTTTATATATTATTAGAGTTTCATCATCTTAACCGGGTCTTGCAGCAATGTTCTAGAACATTCTAGCAAGTCCCTGGTACCATTGCATGAGAATTTCTTAGTAAGGAAGGAATGGAAGGATGACTTGCATCATTTTGGAAGTTCAGAGGCGAGCTTGTGAGTGACTCATCTCTTATGCAATGTACCCTAGATCTATGGAGGGGCTGGTCTGGTGCAACACCCTGACTCATGTCATCATGAGGGGACGATGCCTCAGTACCATGCCCTAGTGCGATAACGGATGACATACTGACTGACTATGGCCAAATACAATTAATACAATCAAATACTTTATTTAGGCACCTTAATCATTTTTAAACAATAAGACAATAAATTAACTCATTAACTCAAAACACACATAAAAACCTTTAGACATTAACAGTAGGAGGGAGAGGAGGGAGAGACAGAAAATATGAAATCCCTATCTCATATATGACTGGTCACTCCATGTAATACTATTGGTCCCTTTAACACCTTTGCATATTTATTTTTTTTTGGAAAGGCTTTTATTCAAAACGGTTGCCTGGTCACTCTCACTCAAAAGGTGATTATCGTAGTGGCCCAGGCGGTGCTAATTACAATTCAAGAGTCGTCATTGCAGTTCACATTATTTCCATGAAAGTAAATAAATAAGCATAAGTTTCCTAAAGTTACCAAGTACAAATGAGATTCATCTAGTTGTCTATCTTACATAAGATTCACGACATGATATAGAAAAATGATGGGATGAGATGGCCCGGGATGGGGTGAGTGGATGAAAAATTACTGGCTAGTAAGATATAAATATTCAGTAGCCATGGTGAGTATTTGGTTAAGAACACATAACTAGTATACACTTTTCCGGTAATTTTTTAATACAGATAGTAAGTTCCAGATTATATACAGCAGGAGCACAGTGTTTTTACACAGGGTGATGCATAGAGATCTATGAGAAGGTGATTGACTTTTCTGACTTTTTGATTGACTTTTCTGACTTTTTGATTGACTTTATGACTTTAGATTGACTATTTTGACTTTTGATTGATATTCCGACTTTCTGACTGACTAATTCGACTTTCTGACTGACTTTTCTGACTTTTTTATTGACTATTCTGACATTTTGATTAACTATTTTGACTTTTCGATTGACTTTTCTGACTTTTCGATTGACTATTTTGACTTTCTGATTTACTTTCTGACTTACTTTTCTGACTTTCTGATTGACTTTTTGGACTTAACAATTGACTTTTCGACTGACTATTTTGACTGGTTACTTGTGCTGTATAAGTACCAATTAGCGGAAATGGTAATAAATGTGGAGACAGCGCCACTGGAATGAGGGAAAGTCCAAGTCTAAGTCTCGGTCCCAGTCCCAGTCTCGGTCCCAGTCCCAGTCCCAGTCCCAGTCTCTCGCTCTCTGATTGACTTTTCTGAATTTATGATTGACTATTTTGACTTTCTGATTGACTTTTCCGACTTTATGATTGACTTTTAGAAAGTCAATCAAAAAGTCAGAATTGTCAGTCAAAAAGTCAGAAAAGTCAATCATAAAGTCAGAAAAGTCAAAATAGTCAACCATAAAGTCAATCATACAGTCAGAAAAGTCAATCGACTATTTTGACTTACCGATTGACTTGTCTGACTTTTTATGATTGACTTTTAGAAAGTTAATCAAAAAGTCAGAATAGGGCAGTACACAAATTAAGGGTGGCGCTATACAGATAGCGGTGGAAACGGCCCAAACTATGAGCTATGCGGGCAGGGTCACAGAGCCCTTATCTCTTAACCATAGGCTCTAACTTTCTCCTTTTTCTCCCAGAATTTGAATTGTTGTATAGTACTGTCTGCTATCCAATATTATTAAATGGCATGTTAAGATTGGTCATGCTTAATAAGGGGACATTTTATCCGCTAGATTTTAGTATATGGCAACTTTCGTAACAGTGTATCAACACAAACAAGTAAGCGTAGGTGTACGGGCTGCAGGGGGTCAGCGGCCGTATGGTCAGAGGCACACACACACCCCTGCACGTCCACTGGGACGGGCGGTGGAGGGTGCCCGCATAGCCAGGTAGGTCAGCTGGACTGGGCATGCGCACAGTGGTAAAAGTTAATCCCGCAGTCACTGGTACGCACTGGTGACGGAATTCGTAAAGTGGGCTATTGTCAGTGAAAAAGTCAGAAAAGTCAATCATAATGTTATTTTGGCCCAAAATTTCTTATTCAACCTTAAAATAATAAGATAAATATTATAAGTGGAGAGAACACCAAAACAATAACCTACGTGATTTCTTATTAGATGTTTTTTATTCAGATGGTACATATACATTTTGAGTTGTGATTCCAATGTTTTGGATTCGTGGCAATCCTTCTTCAGGGAATGGTTGACTTGATGATTTCAAGGGGGCATATTAAAAATGTGCAGCTTGGGTAACCATGGTTACTTATCAACAACGTGAATGCAGCGATCTCATTGGCTAGAGGTGTTTTTCTTTGATAACGACGTTAAGAATGAGGCTAGAGTTGTGTTTTAAATTTTAATCAGTATAACTTGGTTCGATGGTTATGACAGGGGTTCATCTGTACATAATCGGTATCGAGAAGGCAGTGAAATTGGATTATATCAAATTAATCAAATAATCTATGAACGATATGCACAATGAGTGTTAGGACACAACGATTACATATTATATCATTTAAATGGCATATCAGCTTCAAATTATATCTATTGGCTGAATTATTTGACCAAATATAAATTTTCCACAAACCTCCAATGAATGGCAAAGATAGATGTGCAACCACTTCGCACATTGTACAAGGATTCATATTTATGCCAAGATTATAATCTACTGAAGTATAGTATATCTCACTAAAATGAGTCATCAACACCCTTTCCATCGAGGTATAAAGGAAAAATATATGCATTATGAAAAAGCTTATGAGTGATTCACTGTCTAAAATGCTGTGTGGCTAATTTGTGGTGCAACCACTTCGCACAGAGTATTCCCTAGGGGGTTTGTGTGTATTTAATAGGGTGTCCAACCCTTTTCCTCCAGATACCTGCCGCTCCAGAACTTTGTCCATATCTGCCACTACATGCATACATGTGTACAAGTATACATACATGTATGTGCAATTATTGGATTCAGGAAAAGTGATCATAAATTTGATTTAATTGAATCAATAAAGACATATATTTGGTTCTTGCATAAAACCAAAAGTTTCGTTGATTTCTACTGCACAAAATAATGCTGAATTGCAAGCAGATTGTGCAATATAATATTATAAATAAGTTATGGAAAGCGGAGCCACTAAATGGTTTAATTTGATCTTTATTTGCATTCTTATAATTAGTCTATGACATTATACTGATGCCTATAGGTTAATGCTATAGTCAAAACGTAATTGGCCATGAGTACTATTATAGCGTTGTTGATCATGAGTACTAAAGTAATTGGTCATGAGAACTAAAGTAATTGGTCATGAGTACTAAAGTGATTGACCCATGTGAGTACTATAATTACAGGTGGGTACAGCATCACAGACTGGTTACGTTGTTACAGGGAGTACAGAGTGACCGGATGGGTACAGTGTTACAGATGGGAGCAGTGTTACAGGCTGGGTACACTTTTACAAGGTGGGTACAGTGTTACAGGCTGGGTACAGTGTTACAGGCTGGGTACAGAGTTACAGTTTGGGTACAGTGTTACAGGGTGGGTACAGTGTTACAGGTGGGAGCAGTGTTACAGGCAGGTACTGTGTAACAGGTGGGTGCAGTGTTACAGGCTGGGTACAGTGTTACAGTCTGGGTACAGAGTTACAGGCTGGGTACAGTGTTACAGGCTGGGTACAGTGTTACAGGCTGGGTACAGTGGTTACAGGGTGGGTACAGTGTTACTGGGATTACAGATTTACAGGTGGGTACAGAGTTACAGGAGGGGTACAGTGTTACGGGCTGGTACAGTGTAACAGGTGGATACAGTGTTATAGGTGGGTAAAGTGTTACAGGTGGTTACAGAGTTACAGGAAGGATACAGTGTTACAGGCAGGTACAGTGTAACAGGCAGGTACAGAGTTACAGAATGGGTGCAATGTTACAGATGGGTACAGTGTTACAGGTTGGGTACAGTGTTACGGATGAGTACAGTGTAACAGGTTGGGTACAGAGCTACAAGTGGGTACAGAGTTACAGGAAGGGTAGTGTTACAGGCAGGTACAGTGTTACAGGTGGGTACCGTGTTACAGGCAGGTACTGTGTAACAGGTGGGTACAGTGTTACAGGCAGGGTGCAGTGTCACAGGCTGGGTACAGAGTTACAAGGTGGGTACAGTGTTACAGGGTGGGTACAGTGGTACAGAATCGGTACAATGTTACAGATGGGTACAGTATTGGAGAGAGTACAGTGTTACAGGTGGGTACAGTGTTACAGATGAGAACAGTGTAACAGGCTGGGTACAGAGCTTCAGGTGGGTACAGAGTTACAGGAAGGGTACAGTGTTACAGGTGGGTACCGTGTTACAGGCAGGTACTGTGTAACAGGTGGGTTCAGTGTTGGTGTTACATCATGTTACGTAATAGGGACGTAAGGATGAGTAACCACTTTTATGACTATAATTATCATTAATTATTATTATTATATTTATGACCATAAGTAAGGAATATGTCCATGACCCATAAGGCACCATTACCCAGGAATTTATTGCAGTAATTACGGTAGCATGTAAAGGCTCACCCTCACCTAGTTATCATTCAACCAATCAGTAACAGTTGGGTACAGTGTTACTGCGATTTTAGTCCATTTTGGATCAGATTTTGGGTGATTTACTGCGCATTTATGTCATCACAGACCGGTACTGTAGTGAAGGTCTATTTTTGTTTTCCTAGCCTCCCATTGGCCACCTACCCGAGTGGCCGTCTGTACACGTCTTTCCCCCATCTCCCATTGGCTACTGGCCCTGGGCACGACCAATCGTCTATTTTGTGCCTGTCACTGACCAGTGGCGCCATCTGACAGTATAAGTGCGCATTGTGCGGCCGGTAGTGTGAGAGCCGCATGAACGAAGTGCAAAAACGTCAACAAACTATAGCTATATGCCCAGTTGGTGAAACATGCGGGCCTATAGAGGCACCAGTCCTGAACATTTAAAATTATTAAAAGTTAGTACCCATTCAAATTGCCATCGATCAACGGCAAATCATGATAGAAAGAAGCAGAAAAAAGCCACTTGAAGCTCTATTCACGGCCGTTCGAACGGCCTAACCAATCCAGAGGTCACATCGTGCTCAGTAGAGACCGAGTAGGACAGGCTTTTGTCATCGGCACCTTACCCTGACAGGTCCCGTGCAGCTGCTGTTTGACCAGGCGCCCTCAGAGAGTGGTCAGTTCCGACATGAATTACACATGGAAAAACATCATTTGCTCAGAAATCTAGGTTTGACACCTTCATGAAACAGTTCAAGACAAACAGCCATTCTTTACTAATTAACCTGTCATCAGTTAACACCTCCCACACCACCTTTACATTCACACATTCGATGCAATCGAATGGCTACTAGCGGCCGTCGAACCAAGTTTGCCGCTCGTCCACGGCCTCCTATTTTCGCTCACTCGTACGCATCTAGTGCGTCGTCAAAGAACAGAAAATTTGCCATCCAATAAAAGTTTTTCCGGCTTTCTAGGCCTATTAGAAGTTAATGTAACGTTTATTGTTCTATCTGTTTAATTATTGGCTGTCAATCTGCGTTAAACTCTCCCACGACCACCGCTTTTTCTTTAAAAAAGCCGCCACCGGCTACTCACTAAAATTAGACCAGTTGTACCCGTTATCACGGTCCTACGTACATAGTAGAAGAAAAGGGAATTGCTGCTGTCTCTGCCAAACAAATACATGCTTATTCAGCTTAGTATCCACGCTCACTCCGACCGTATATTAGTAAGCAACGATATTAGCTAGTGATTACTGGAACAATATTGTCTAGAAAAGAAGATTTAAGCCCATTTACCACTTTCGATTGGTGTGTTATGATTTGAATCGATCGCGATTGCCGCATTTTAGTTCCGAGACAAGCCGTTGCGACCGCTGCGGCGCCACTGGCGGTATTATTAGACACCAAAACAAAGGCGTAGAAGGGAAGAGGGTGGGGGGTGGGGGGAACGGGACGGCTGGGATTCAGCTAAATATAAAAACAATAATAGGCATACAGATCTTGAGAAATATAACCAAACTACTAATATAAATACATCTTTCAAGCAGTTACTTTCTGGATATTACCAGACACACAGTTGCATCCATATAGGCCTATGCAGCCTATACTTGGGACTTGAATCAACGATCCTATACACAGATTCGAAATGCATGTGAAATATCTTACATTAAGAGATCTGATCATAGAATAGAATAGAATAGAAAAACATTTTATTCAGTCTTTAGACTGCTCTCAAGGCAGATGGGAGGTATTCTGGGCCCTCGGGCATAATACACATTTAGTAAAGTAGAGAACATAACCGAAGCGTTCAATGAAGGCTAAGGCTCCCTACTATTGGTTTTCACTTTCTTAATGTTCTATTACAATTTTGTTGGAGAATATGGTCTTACTTGTTACAGTGGTCTGAATAACCTCGACAATACAATTCTGTTAAAGATAATAAAGATAACATGTCAGTGTTGGATAAAGTAATTGTCATTCCATATTAGGGTGGACCTGGCTAAATTTTTAAACCTTTGCTTATCTAATATCATAGTAGGCCTACATATATTAGGTAGGCCTACTTATTGTTTGTGTAAGGTTAAGTTAGGGAGGGGATCTGATCCATTATGGACTAAAATCAATAAACCACTCAGATTTTAGCGTTCGAACAGTCTGTAGGCCCAGTGACGCCACTCGGCCTACGGCCTTGTGACGTCTCTGGGCGTACAGACCGTTCTCTCGCTAAAATCTTTGTGGTTTATTGCTATAACAGACAGGGGCGGATCCAGGGGGGGGCATGATGCTCTTCATGCCCTTCCCCAAAGTGCCCTTTTTCCCGCCCCAAAGTGCCCTTTTTTCTCTCCACAAAGTACCTTTTTTCCCGCCCAAAATTGCCTATTTTCCCACCCACATTGCCTTTTTCCCCACCCCAACGTGCCTTTTTTTCCCGCCCTTCCTTCCTGCCTTTATTCCCAGTCCCTTTTTGCTATATTAAATTATGACGGTATTTCGTGAGAATATTACTTACAGGTCTGAAGTGTCTAAAAATATATTGGTTGCAAACCGTCCCAACATCTGTATTATTTGGACTGCATGAACATATCCTGTAATAGCAATATTTGCAGATATATTGAGGTTTTTACTGTGTGACATAAGTACATCCCTTGCTGGTCATGAGATCTGACCCTTCCATCACACACAAATACTTAAAATTATGAATAATAGTTGATAAAGGATATCAAATGGGGTATTGGGTTAATTCACTTGAACTTATAAAAAGTAGAATTAGCCTTTTTCACCTTATTTGATGTATTTTGGCTATAGTGTGTGACATATATAAGTATATATCCTTTACTGGCCATGAGAACTGATTGATTGGCTGTGTAAAAATGGTAGGGACAATAGTTTACAGTGAATATAAGATATTGAATGATGTATTGCGTGTGGCCCATATTGATTTCATCTTGACATAGAATAATTTCATATGCAATTTGTGGTTGAAACTTTGCATTTTGTTTCATATCTGCAGCGTTTTCAGGTTAAAAAGGGCCTCAAATGATAATTTTTCAACTGGTTTTCTGAGTGGAATCTATTATTCAAACAGTTTTTAATTGATTTGAACAAATAAAAGGTGAAATTAGGCTATAATGTATCTGAAAATTATTGCTTTCCTGTATTTTCAATGTAAGTGTGTGGTGTAGGTATAGCGTAGCGTAGCCCGAGGTCTCCCTCCGCAACCGAGATGGATAAAAAATCAACTCACCAAACCCGTGGTTGATTCCATATTTATTTCACCACGTACATGGTTTTAATGTATGAAATATATAAATAAATAAAACAAAAGAGTTTATTTCTGGTTTCTGCCATTTTGTATGCATTTTGTGAAAGATGAAGAAAATAGTCCCTCTGATGCCGAGCACATGCTTCGATCTACTTGTCAGTCAGTAGTCTTTCGGGGCTAATTAATGAAATAAATAATTATTATCGATATACTTTAGCAAAATCGCCATTTTAGATACGATTTTTCGACTCAACTTTTCATTTTAAGTTCCTAGCTGTAGTATTTTCAGAGAAAATCGGTAAAACGATCGAGTGGGCGATAATATGAGTTCCGCAAAATCAAAACAATGTTGGGTACACGTGTACCTTCAACCTTGGCACTGACTAGGTTAACATTAGAATCTGTTTTTACGGCTGGTCTACATCGATATTATTTCTTTTTAATGAATGAGAAATATAAATAAACGAAAAGAAAATAAGTAATTTCGCTTTAAGGCTATGTTTTATCGTGTTGAGATGAAGAAAATAGTCCCTATGCGCAGTGCCATACTACTTTCGGCGTCATGTTCACTTGCTTCTTCGATATTGGATTAATCTTACCGCTGTCAAGAAATGCAAAAAAGTACAAGGTATTTTAATAGTTTGAGGTATCTGTTAAGCTTTATTGTAGGTTGATCTTGCTCACACAAGAAAGCAGGAAGAAGGAAACAACATTTTGATATCTTTAACTGTTACGAACAAATGAAATAATGAAAATAATGTCTCCGCTCTCTTGTGCCCCTCATGGCTGTCATGGCTGCCATGTTTTGAATAAAATGTGTTTCATTTCTTACTCTAAGCCGGTGTTTTGGGGATACATTTAGTTGGGAAGATGACACATTATAATTGATATTACGGTTAATATTGCCGTGTATATTCGCCGAAGTAAACATTCCACTGCTTGCTTGGAGCAGCCTTTCTACGGCCTGGCCTTGCCTGCCGGCTGATGGGATCACGGCCATGGTAGACGAGGCGGTTGAGGCCAGGGCGGAAGGGCCGGGAATCGGGAGGGCAGCTCTGGTCGGAGGAGCCGATACAGTCGACAAACTTTTTTTCTGGTTGGTTGATGCGGAGGTTATAATGTCCGACATGGCCTGTTGCTGTTCTATATTTGCAGTCGTATATGCAGCCAAGCTGTTGACATTTTTGTGTCCAGTAAGCTGACACACGAGAACGGGAGGAACCCCAGAGTTGATGAGATTTTGGCAAGTGTTTTTCCTGAGGCTATGATTCGTAATCTTCCCAGGCAAATTACAGACTTTCGCCATATTAGGCACGATTTTGCCTATACTGTTCTTACCCATCGGTTGTGCTGTGCACCAGATCGGATCTGATTCTTTCATTTTCGGTTTCACACACAAATAGAAGGGGGCGTTGTCTCCTTTCATCGACTCTGGTCTATGTTCAGCAAATTCTTTGTAGAATACGATGGGACACCATTCGTTGTCCGTGGCGAATATTTTTGGACAAAATGCCCGACAGCCTGAAGCACTGTCTCCCTTCTGTGTTTTGGTCAGTTTTTCTTTGAACGAGAGATATTCTCTCCCATCTTCGTCTACACACAATTTCACATCAGACCAACTCATTTGGCGACTCTCATGGCTGCCCCGAAAGCCGAATCCTTGTGTGAGGAAAAAAAACAAAGTATTTTGTAGTGATTTCGGATCATTCTTGTTTCCTAGCTCCCCCGATGACCACAGCTTTTCTATCATCGTATCGGAAAGAGCCTCTGCTCTGTTGGGCTTGTTCCCTAGACCAATAGACTTCAAATTCTTTCGTTTGGCATGTAATACGTCGCGCGATGAACGGAATTTGTCACTTGTCATTATACTCTCTGGATATTTATGCTCGCAGAGATATCTGAAAAAAAATATTTGAAATAAATAATCTTGTTTTAACCTCATTTAGATAGCATTATAACAGAAAATATCATGATCGATCACTAGAATAGCTGAAGTTTACTTGTAACATTTCACTTTTTCTCTCTCAACACTAGACTCTTTACTAAATCATTTGTATTTGTATTTAAATATTTTTATTCAGCGGAAGATACACTGCTAAAGGTATGGGCATAAATTGACTATATGTACGGAGAATGACCTTTTGGTAGCAGATGGATTATTTCCTACCTGTCGATTGCTCGATGGTAACTAGTTACCGAATCCGGTTCCATTTCGCTTCCATCTCGTTTGCAGAGAGACATTAGGAACAAGCCTATCTTTGAATTTAGTTCTTCTGGCTGCATGTTGAGGATGTTTTCAACTACACTTTGCTCATCTCTGAGCCAATCCACAAACCTTTTGGTGGCCTGAAATTATTAAAAAAGAAAATATTGCAATAAATATAAATAAATGTAAATGCTACCGTATGTTACTGTTTCCCCCAAGGGGTGATATAAAGGTCTAATTCCCCACGGTCGAGTACATCACAGATTGACTTAGATGAACTAGGAATCTGACTATTGTGGGCTTCCGTAATAATCAAATCAATATATAGAGAGAATGGGACGAGCCGGCAATAATCGAAAATTTATAGGACGAGATTCGTCCACATAAGCACGATGCCGTAGGCAGAGTGCTTATGTGGACGAATCAAGTCCTATAAATTTTTCGATTATTGCCGGCGAGTTCCATTCTATATTTATTATATGTGCATACAAATTTGATGATATATCATCAGATATTGCTGAAAAATATCTAAAAAAAGTCACAGAGAACCCCACTGTCCCGCTGAGAGTCCCATTAGTAGGTGCCCTAGCTGTCAGTCTGTCTGTGTGTCTCATGCAGTACATTTACTTACTGACATTGTTGAATTAAAACGTTCATATCATGGCCATTCCTTGAGCTACATTAATTCAATTTATATCATTCAAAAGAGAATTTAATGCTCTATTTAATGATGTAGGTTTTATGATGCATTTCTATAATTATAGTACCAGAATCACGGGTGGATTACCGATCGCGGGGATTTGTTTACATTCTCCGGGGAGAGCCAAAGCTCCGCGAAGCATAAAAACAGAGCTATTTTTAGACAACTACATTTCATATAGGACGCGTCCTATATGAATATTTTTATAGCACCCCACTTATAGCATGTCTCATATAGAATGCGCGTATAATAAAGGGGGATATGGATAGGATATAATACACCACATTTTCTTGTTTGTTTTACACTAACTCTACAAGTAAGTTATTAATTAAAGCTATAGCTTTAATTAATAACTTACTTGTAGAGTTAGTGTAAAACATTGTTTATGCACCAATGATTGGGTTTTCAGCAAAAGTAATAATTATGTCATGGCCACGTTGTACTCCAGAGGAAAGGTCATAAGTGTCTTGGTAATAATGCAGCCGGTTGCATACAATCCACTGCTTAGGACGTTAATCTTAGAGGAAATGGAAGGCAATGCATAGTAAACTCGCCCCATCGCTTCCAGGTATCAAATAAATCTGGCTAGCATCATTTGTCCTTATAGCAATGTCATTACCTTAATCAAGTAGCCTTCTGCATTGATCCTAAGAAAGGGGTGCCAATGAGAATTCGCCTTTTCCTGGATAAATTAGTGGGAAGATATTCTCCTACAGCCACACATTTGGCCATTCTTTTCACTCTGAACAACAATCTATGCGGGATGGATTGGTAGATCCTAGCTTTATACTGTCTACATAGATCATATTGGCTTGACTAGACGCTCTCAAGGAAAGTGCTTATCACGCAATATTTCCTTTGCACATATGTCTGAATTAATTATTTGTGATCACTCCGAGATAACATCCAACGTATTATCCAATAGGCATTATACACCCCTTGCACCGAAAAGATCTTGATTGTCAGGTATCATTATGATTACATTAAAGAGACAAGAGACATAATGAATTGAAATGATTTTTTTTATTACTGACTTTGGGGTAAATACTGGAGATTGATGTTAATTATATCACACATGACGTCGAGCTGTATGGCCATACACACACAGGAGTTCTTGTATTCGTTGGTTGTTTTAGTCAGTCCTTCTCACACCACCAGTCGTCCCTAAGAGGTAAAAGTAAATTTGGTGGAAGTTATATTTTCAGATGGTGTTAACTGGACTCAAAGCTACTTGTGCTTAATGAGAGGAGATTATTAATTATTAATAATCTCTCCACTATAAGCTAGTATGAGACATTTTAATTTGTTCTATTTGGATAGTTCCAATATAATGCACATATGAGTTGGATATTTCTCACGCCGTCCGAAACCTTCGATTGAAGAAAAAGAAAACTGTTTTAGATGAAGTATGCAGGTAGTGGTCATTACACAAGGCATAACCTCACATTCTCTCCTAGATACAGGAGAGGCCATGTCAAAAATCGCCATGAATACAGATCAGCGAGAGTATAGCGAGTGGAATTATTCCAGCGCTTAGTACTAGTTCTGCCTCATATAGGTGTAACTTGTTATCACACGCTACATTGTTTTTAGTAATCATCAGAGTACATAGTCATATTTTTTATTATTATTTTTTTATTATTTTATATTAAAAGCAACGACTGAAGGCCGGAAGGACGAGGGGTATCTAGTTCGTTTAGTTAATATTGGGTTTTAATTTTACTCTAAAAGAAGACCATTTTAAAGTTTTATGTACTCCGCATACACTGTAAGCGGTCATTCAGTCAAATCCGTGTAAAATTACACGGATTCCACTGCGTTTTTGGATGACGGTTTTTCCATGTAAAATTACATTTTCATGTAAAATTACATTAATCCCATGTAATTTTATTGTCCTGTTCCCACGTAATTATCAGTTAACCCCGTGTAAAAAACATACTCACAATCCATGTAAAACCCTGCTCGAAATTACAGTAAATCCATGTAAAACCCTGCTCGAAATTACAACAAATCCATGTAAAACCCTGCTCGAAATTACAGTAGACCCATGTAAAACCCTTGTATCCTCACTATATATATATATTCTTGTTCGGGGATGCAGGCATATAATATAATTATAATAAAGTGATACAGGCATATAAAATAATTATAATAAAGTGTTAGAAAGGTGATCCAAAAGTGCCATATTTATCTCTCATGAAATGATTAGCTTTCAAAAATAGATATTAACATAAAAAACGTCTCAGAATGCACATCTATTCGCAAAGATCTTTATTATAAGATATAAAAAAACGTCTCAGAAGATCTTTGTGATAAATCCCCACACTCCCAGTCTTTTATTTACCCACAGAAAATCATCATTTCATCAATTTGGTTCATCATTTACTTGTTGGTGTACTTCTTCATACCGGCTTCTGTAAAGAATAAAATACAGCTATATTTGGTGCAATGCATCAACAGATGTTACATTTCAATGCAAGTATATTCATAAGTGAGGTATGCTATAATTCCAAAAGAACCTTGATAATAAATTCAGGAATTTGTTAGATTCCTTAATCAGGAAGTATTTTTAATCATACGGCGAATTTATGGGGGTAGGGCTTCATTGGGAGAGCCAAAACTGAGATATCTAAGGTCACAAAGTACAATAGAATACAAAACATATATTTATATGGTATGTATACTACATACAAGGCATGGTATGGATTTCGGTAGGTATACACTATGGCATGTACTTTGGTATGGATTTCGATATGTGTATAGTAAGGTATTGTCCCAATCGACCTGGCGATTTTTGTCCCGTTTGGTTTTTGTCCCGATCGTCCCGACACCTTTTCGCCCACCCCAGCCCTATACAAATACAGACGTAGAATCGTGGCTACTGGGTCGATCCCATCTGCCCTGGTGCGGTTCGAAAGGCCGTGAAGAGAGCTTCAAGACCCATTTTTTCGCTTCTTCCTATCGTCATTTGCCGCCCCTACAGATGCGGCGACGGCACGGTAGACGAGTTGTATCAAAATATGGCCGTTGTCGACGTTTCATGAGAAGTGCCCATATAGTCTGACTGAAAACTGAATCGTGAATGTTGTGTGCTGTGACTATTGGCGTGCTCACATATATACCTAGCATAGTTGACTATCTCAACTGAGCTGTTTCATATGCATATTGCCACATACCAGCCACACCTAACGTCGGGTGGAAAGGTGTAATAGGCCATGTTAACCGTAGGTGGCACAGCACTAGCATTTCCCTTATTTTCTTTAACTTACTCAATGGTCAATTCCCATGAAAGTGGTGCTAATATTTAATTCCTATCGGCGTACAATAGAATACAAAACATATATTACTTACCTGAAAATATTGCCAATGCCATATTCCTCAAATGGACCTGTGCATAAACAATCCGTCCTGTGAGTTGTATTGTCCTCCCTCACTGCTCTCAGGTAGTCGTTCGTTTTCAAACCTAGGCCTACACCAGAATGAGGCTAATGTTGGGCTGACCTAGAAATCACTGGTGCATGCACCGCTTTGCTGAAACAATAGCCACTGCATGCTTGACTGAACAGTGGGAACAGTGCGCGGGAACAGTGTAAAATCAGCTTGGGATTACAAGCTATTACAGGGAATCCATGTAGGCATGCTGAATCCATGTAAACTACAGTTCGTACGGGGAACCAACAGGATCCAGGAGGGTGACTGGCACCAGGGTCCACTATCGTCACAACAAAGAACTCTTAAATTAACTAAGATATTATAGTGTTTGGCGGATATTGAAACTTTATGCTATTTAAAAAGGCTTCGCCAACACCGTAACCCGCCCACCGCCGAAAACAGCCATATTGCCGGCCTATGGGGCCGTCAACATGGCGTGCCGAGTAACGTTTGGAAGGGGTGATCCCATTGGCTGAGAGCCTAGCTCAAGGTTAATGTAACGCGCCCTGTGATTGGTTGATTTTTTTCCCCGAGTATTACCGAAGATGCGATGCCGAGTGTTCTCTATACCGAAGGTGCCATGTGGCCGTAGATCTACGCAGGGTAAAATGTCCGTTCATGCTTAAGCATATAGGGGTCGGGGAATCGGTGATTACTCGGTTGTGATACCAGAAAGACCTTGATATATTGGAGGTAATCGCAGTCTATATTATTTCTCTAGGCATGGGGACATTGTTTTAGTGGCTTGGAAGTCGGGAAATATGATTTTCGGCGGATCGGCGGACCATCGGGTTCTCTACTGTTATTGTTGATAAGTAAGGGGGCGTGGCACATATCTTCGGTAAATGCTTGAGGCATATGAATATGCCAGTTTGACGCCGATCGGTCCAGATGCATTTTCAGCTGATTTCTTAGAGTGTATATGCTTATATAGCTAAATGCTATAGCGAAATGAATACGAATTGAAGGAATGTATATGTGAAGATGATTATCGAAAGTTCGATGTGCATTAAAAAATGCCTTGATGAAAACAAATTGTATGGAAATTGTTGTTTTTACGATCGTGTGTGTATTTCTAATGTTTTAATTTTGAACGCAAAAAAACAAAACACAGAAAAAGAGCACAGTGAGTCGGAATTGTGTCTGACTATGAACGGTTATGTTCACTATTATATACATTGTATAATACGTAACACCGTCTAAATGAGACGAACGGGCCTGTACTATGTTTATTACCTTATATATATATATAATAATACATACTGTTGCTTTGATTTTGTGTACATGACAATATTGGGACAGCCCTAAATTGTTCGCAAATAAAAGTTCTTTAAAAAAAATACAAGCGTTGTCTTCTATTAATATACCTTCCTTCGGTGTCTTCCATTAGGATGTAATTCAATTTAAGTAGTGCCTTCTATTAGTAAACATCTACAATCCCACGTCATTATCTCTAACCCGGTGTGCGCAAATCATATTTGGCATCAAAACGTTCCCGCGGCCGAGTCGCGCGTCGGCGATGTAACCCTAATTAAGCTTTACTATTATATAGAACTGCAGACAATGTAGTTGTGAACGCGCGACCAGGTAGGCAGAATGGTAGTGGGAGTATGGCCGCACATTGCCGTGGGTTTTGCCGCGGATTTTTTTTAAAAAAACAGCTTACTTTTAATGCTTGTTTCTGTACTCCTGTTGCAGTCATACATAAGAGGTTTGAATGGTAGTTTAAATTAGAAGAGATCTCATTATTTTGAAGGGATTATAACTAATACCGAGTAATAATAAGTAAGGCAAGGATATGCTGTCTACGATGGCTTACACCACCCTTTATTAAATAAGATCCCTGTCGACTAGCATGACGAGCGGGGAGTTCAAATGTGGCGGCAGCGTAGAATCCCGTGACCAAGCTAGGTTGGGGTCACGTGGGGAATTCCGACAGGTATGATATCGAAAAGTGACCCCATCGAAAAGTGACCCGTGGGTCGATTTTGGACGTCGAAAATCGACCCATGGGTCACTTTTCGGCAATCGAAAAGTGACCCACCCCATCGAAAAATGACCCACCCTTTTATGTAGAGATATATAGACATAACTTTTACACCATATTGAGCGTTCATTTATCAGCAATTATGAAGCTACATGGAGCTAATATAACAACATGGAATGTGTTTTAGCTCCCGAATATTGTCACGCTAAATGTTACACCTATTCACCTGGTACATTTTCGCGCATGGTCCTGTCATACATGATGTCTACATATGGTATCATATAGCGTGTATACATACCATCGAAAATTGACTCCCTACTTGTATGGTATCATTAAATCATACCAGTTTTACTAATACATGATGTATATGGTATCATATATATTTATGTATATAAGCTGCCATTATCTAGGCAAAACTACGTCCACACCCGCACACATACTTGTACCAACACCCACCCACACACCTACATACAATATCAGGCATCGTAATATATTATTTCAGAACATTAAGTTAGAAAAGAAGAGGGGGTCGATTTTCGATGGGGTGGGTCACTTTTCGATTGCCGAAAATAGACCCATGGGTCACTTTTCGATGGGGGTCACTTTTCTTCATGACACCGGTCCAGTTATAGACCTATATAACCATATACGTCATCATAACTAATACCAAGTAATAATAAGTAAGGCAAGGAGATGCTGTCAACAATGGCTTACACCACCAAGATCCAGTTCAGTTCAGTTCAAGTTGATCAAGCAAATGAGAAACATAACTATTAATTTTTTTTTTTATTTTTTTTTAAGCCAACAGGCAATCACACAAAAGTCTTGAGCGAAGAAAGAGTATCAGAAGAGGCTTTTGAGATCATCAGTTTCTTATCATGAGGCGTAGCCAGATACATGAGCATGGATAAGCTAGCCCAGTCGCCCATGCATTGGATATCAGACAGAGGGACGCCCATCTCATGTAAGTGTTGAGCTCCACCTCGTCTCAAGGAATGAAGACCAACAGATTCTTCACTGATTCCCACTTTTTCAGCTAAATGCTTAAAGCCTAAACTTCATAGGATATCATGTATGCATTTTTTAGGCGGGGGAAATCGTACCCAACAACCTCACCTATGTATTTTGTGTAATTCTCACCTATTAAAGAAGTGAGGAGCTATTTTACATGGAATTAATTATAGCAGACAACTTGTATGAATGCCGCCATTGCTGTAAGTCATGTGACCTCTGATAACGTATATGAACCACAACTCACAACGAGGCACAGGCATACTGCATTATGTATGCCTCTGCCTTGCTTGAGTGGTCACATATTTTCTCAATTGATTTGAGCCATTGTTCTATAAAAACAAAAGATGAGCTTTGCACAACGAGTTGCATTTGAGCCTGAATATGCCATAAACAAATGCTGGGGAAGGTGTTAAAGCTACTGGGAGTTAGGGTGAGGCAGGGGAGAGGAGTGAAAGTGTCAAAACATTGCCGCCGTCGCTGCCATTATTACGCTTACGGCGTCCAGTTTCTGAGTAGCAGGGAGAGATTTGCACGCACAAATTAGGAGTCTCTTGGGTGAATTAAGGCATATTTGTAATTTGTATATATATACTAATATGAATATCCAAACATTCTCACTGTATATACATCATATAATTATGTATATACCAATGCTTTAAACTAAGCACTTGTAAGTTCAATGTTTGTTCACATGTATGTGCCAAGTAGAGTGACCGTCACACCTAGTGGTTCAGCGACGTCATCAATAAACGTAAATTACCACCAGTGGCGCTGTTGGTCATCAATATGGCTGCCTCCTTGTAAGAGAGAAACTGACTTTCTTTTCTTATGTTTCTGGTAGTAAATAATGGTGTCGATCATTATAATGCTTCACAAATACTCTGAAGACTTTAATGTTTCTGCTATTTGCAAAAAAAAATTATAGTTTCCTAAATAGCGGTTTGGGCTTTAAGAAAAGAAAGCACATGGGAATATAAGAGAGGAGACCCATTACACATAAACCCTGGGTCAGAGTCTTTAGCAGGTGAAGATCTAAGGTGAGACAACAGGAAGGTATAGGCACAAATCCTGTAATTGGCACGCAGAGGGAGCACAGGAACATCTAAGAACCATCCATGGTATTTCAAGGTCTTAGACGAACCAATCCTAAGGATAAGATGGTCGGCCTTCCTTATGATGTCACATCTGTGAAGAACATGGCAGTCTGGCGAAGAGAGTGACGAGACTGACTCTGGCAGAACATTCAATTTCCGCAATAAAGTAGTGAAACACACAACTATAGCACACCAGGAAGATGACTGCTTCACATCAGAGAAGCTCACAAACTTTAATCTTTAATAAATCAGTAGGGAGAATAGGTATCTTCTGGATCACGACAGTGCCCAGGGTTTTCCTCAACCCTTCCAAGGTCATCCTAATAAGGAACGACTCCCGGGACGAATGGTCATACCCATAACACTTGTGTAACACGACTAATGAAGACAAGTAATTGTTCACCGTTGAGAAAGCAGATGTTTGAGCCTTGAAAACTAAGAATCTCGCAATAGTAGTGGTATTGGCTGGCAGAGGGTCCAGGCCATAATCTGCACAGAATTTGAAGAATATTGACCACTGTGACGCGCAAGTAGGTTTGGTGTTGTCTGCCCAAGCTCTGGACATCACTTCATCCACCTTCCTGTCAAGGAGGTGTAGTTGGTCTGCAACAAACGAATGAGAACAGACGTCATTGAAGATGAAACCTTGTTTTTCATGTATTTAATCACCCTTTTTCGACTTCATAAATCATGGATATATTGCATAGGTTTATAAGACAAGTTCATGGCGGATCTTGTATTCAGGGATAAGCCCAAAGTTACATTAGATGTAATGTTTTTGCAGCAACTCTGGGTGTAATCCCAGGGATATCTGTTTATGTACTTAGCCAAGAGGTCACCAGATTATATCTGTGAATATGGGTTGGGATTAATTTACTCAATATCCTCTGCATATTTTTTAATTGCTATCGTTTGCAACAATAGGGGTGTATACATTCAATTCAATTCAAAATTCATACCTAAGTGTGGCCAACAAATACGTCCCATACATCTGAAAATAATTCCAGGTCTTTCAGTACGTTCCTTGACTACAGGGAATGTTGATTGCACTAAGATTCCGCAAAACCCTAGTATTGGAGGCTATTGGTCTGCTAAAGGTCTATTGCTATGTGGTTACATGGGCATATCAATTCATAAACTAATCTTTAGTTTATCAACTAACTAACATGTAAATTAAGTCTAGCTAATAATACATTCAAGACATTTTCAATTTTTCAAAAGTTATCGGTCAGTCAAGATCAAGGGGTGTATACAGTATAGAAAGATAAATATATAGATAGGGTAGATAGACTATTAAGAGAAACCATACAAAGTGTGTGTGACAATATATATTATATACTTTTGTGTTTTTCAATATGTGCGTGTGTGTGTGTGTGGTAGGGGTGGGGTGGGGGATTGTCTATAATATGGTTTGTGATGTTGCTTTTACAACAAAGAACCTTGAATTAAGACCACTAAATACCAAAAGCCATGCTAAAGGGAAGAAGAATACTTTTCTTAATGTTTTTTTGTTCAGAGTAATCAGCAGCAGACATTAGATGTAGTGTAGAATTTGAGTTCTAGTCAAATGACTATATCTCAAGTTTACAGTGGGCTACACGTTGGAAGATCTAGAGAATGGAATTCAAGGAAACTTGCAACCCTGGGTTTATTTATTAATAGCAAAATGTTTATTAGCAAATGTTTTTTTCCCTTAAAATGTCAGAACTACAAGATATTTTTGTTGCCAGAATGGATGATCGGGAGAAAATGGTTTAAGACACCTCTCCCGACGGCTATATACATATGTGTGAACAGTACTCTGCTATAGTGAGTGCCGCACCCACAGGGGTTGTTTATCCAGGAGCCGTGCGCGCGGAAATCCGAACTCGCTTATTGTATTTTTATATTCCGTGCAATACCTATTGTACTTATTGTATTCATTCTCTTTTACATTCTTTTGACTTTATGGGTTGTCAGGAAGACCTGCAGCTGCTCTGCAGATGACAGTATCCTAGCTGTTCTGATACAACCCGACGGGCATTGGTGCGCAATATATGCGCAAAAATATGGGCGCAACTGAATGCGCAATACTTCTGAGTTAAGAGTTTACATTTTTTGCGCAATTTTAATTGCGGTGGAAAAACGGAGAAATTGCGCACACTTTTTGCATACATAATGCGCAATTATTCTGAATTTTGACCCCATTTATATGCGCGTAATGTTTGCATATATAATGCTCATTTATTGCGGAAATTGGGCGGATTTATATGGCATATATATATGCGTTTTTGTTGCACCTAAAATGCTTATATTATTTGTTTGGGCATGGGGTCACACATGGGTACATCATTTATTAATTTATCTATATTGAATATTTTTATTCATCTTTATTGTTTCATCAGTTCTCTCCTCATTTTGGTCTTTTAATTTATGTGTGGTGCAAGCACATATCAGCGTGGTATCTGAAATGAGAAAATATAAAATGAAATATACATAATCAGTAGGCAACATTTTATAATATTTACTTTTATAATCAAGGTAATAAATGATGAGCTATATTTCTTCTTCTTCTTGATGGTCCTTAGACATACTCATTAGGATAACCTCGGATGGAATTTGACTTATTTTCCTGTAACATATCACAAACATGCAAGAATTGGATAACAAAGAAAATAAATACTAGTACTCAATTCTGTCTAAATGACATGTAGGCGAGTGCATGGTCATCTCTGGGGTATCTGGGGTCTTCCTCCACTAGTCTCTTCAGTCTCATCCTCCTAAGCCATGGGCGTATTCTCAACTCTTAGTAAGTGAAAGGAAGGTCGTCCTGCCATGGGAGTATGTGCAGTCTTGTTGAAGTCTTAGGCTGGACTGAGGGTGAGGGTGAATATCCTCTTAACATATAGACAGCTACCCTGTGTGACTGCAAGATGGCATCTGATACTAGTATCCACGCCAATAATTCCCGCCAAAAGCCACAAATCCTTTGTTCTAGGCCTTGTATATAGTGGATGGCTGTTGCTTGTATATCCGCCCTGCCATATATGGTTTGTTTGTTCAGGGGTTTAAGGATTAGTGGGGACTTTCCCAGGTTGGATAACTAATGGTATTAATTGGATGGAGAACGAATGGTGGGGTAGTAGCATTAGCTCTAAGCTAGGGGTTAGGGCAGGCCATTTATGTAAAGTTTGAACCATGTAGAGAAAGAAAGAAATAAGGTAAACCTAGAGAAATGTGCATGGTTATGTATTGTTTCCTGCTTTCCTTAATAAAACAGGAGTTAAAAATGCGCAAGATTCACAAATAATGTTGCTGTCATATTCTTCCTATATAAAATGTATGCTTATGATGTCACATTAGGTATCACGCATAACAAAATCAAACATCTCCAAATAGCTTTAAACTGAGTTTACTTAAAGGAGAAAATCAAGACAATAACAGAACTGTTTTCCTTTTTCAAATCGGATCATTCTTCGAATTTTAATGAACACTCAAAGTTTGAAAATATTACATCATTTTAAAGTAGGCTTTTTCATTGCCTGGGGAACGATTTTCACATGCTGATAACTTCATGAGTTTTGCGAGTACAGATACAAAAATTGAGAGACCTCTTGAGACCAAAGAGTTCTCCAGGAAAAATCTAAGCCGGAAACAATATACTTTGAAACCATTCGGCAAAAGTAGTGGAAAAATCGGAAAAACTGAATAAAAAAACATGTTAAAATTGACTGATGTTGCATTTTCGAACCATCATAAAATCTTGAATAATCAGACAAGACATATAATATTGGAATGAACCACAGAAACCATTACCTAGAGCACCTCCAATTATTTACAGCCAAATACATTGAATATCTTTTATGTTCAGACGTCAAACATGCCTCCTGGCTTAATTTTCACAAAATTTCAGCCTTGTCGACTTGGCATATTGAGGGTACCTAGACATTACATACTGCAAAACATCTGTTATATTTTGTGCGCAACTTTTGCGTTATGAATTTTGCTGATTCTTTGCACTATAACTTAAGAATCAGCAAAATTCATAACGCAAAAGTTGCGCACAAAATATAACAGATGTTTTGCAGTATTAGGTGTTAGACACTGATACAAGGAGGCCACATATCGATTGTTATATAAAACAAAAGGGATTTTAATATATGCACCATATATCGTTGTTCCAGTTTTCATTTTTCTTAGAAAAAAAAGAAGTGCAAAAGATTTGCAAATAATTTTGCAGTAACTTTTTTCTCATGTCCGCAAAACATCAGCAATACAGGCGCAAAAGATTTTGCATTGCAGTCTATTGCGGTTGCATTGCTGATATATTGCACAGACCATTGCACATCATGCCAATCGGGAATATTGTAAAATGTTTGACGTCAGAAGAAAATTTTATATAGAATGCTTATGTACTCTCTGAATTCATAGGAAAAAAGGCACGAGACCTCGACGCACTTTTTATGAGTGACAGAAGAGTGAAATTAATGCCTTCCTAATTAAAGAGGTTTTTGGTGAAAAGGAGGGATACAACTTTGGTAGAAGGTAATCGTTCCGAATGACACAGACACAAACATAATATACAAGATCCATTATATAAATAACGTAATTTTGACGGACATATATGCGATTTCGGATTTAAAACTAAAAACTTCTAAGGCTTGCATGGACAGACGTGTAGAAGGGTCACAAAAAGAGAGTTAACCTACTCGCTACAAGGAGCATTGACAAGCATACCTATCACAACTGCATGTGGCATTGGGGTTCAATACTATCATCTGCAACATATCATCCGCACATTAATTGCGTTGTCATTTCACAACGATAGGAAAAAACGCATTTTGCATATCCAATATTTTCATGCGTCTGGTCTAGGCTCAGAGTTGAGATAGACCCTCCAAATTAAGGCAAAGCCTTTCACTCCCAACCGCAAAATGCCAGTATAATCCCATTAGATCGCCTACTCCAGGGCCGGGAAAGCCATTAGCGCAGTAGGTGTCCAATCACTGACATACAATTCTTAGAATACCATTCTTAGAATACCATTCTTAGAATGAAGCTAGAATGAATTGCTTTCCATCACATCATGCATATATGATATGTATAATAGGTATATATATAATAGGTACACTTATCCACTCACCCACCCACTCAAATAATTGTTGCGATACTATCTATACGTTTAGTATTATGTTTCCCATCACATCTCATCTCATTATTTGCAACATCACTCACCATTTCTGATGTTCATAATGTAATAACTTATGTAACAAATAGTTACTTCTAAACATTTTACTCTAGATTAAATCATCGACAAACAGTTTGTATTGTACAAAATTAAGATCAGGACACAACGAAAACCATTCTACGGAATGAGCGTGTTTTGTGCATCAAATATCCTGAATAAAGAATTTTGAAAAAATAAATATATATGGGTAATTCCACCAATTTGACAACATTTGGCCGCCTAGACCCCCCCCCCCCCCTGGGTACCAAAAAATAGATTTTACATTAATCAGTTGATTTGTTATTTTTTATCAACCTTATATATATGTGCATTGAACTACCAAGTATGGAACCATTCTGATTATTAGTAATTTTTTTACAGGGGGTCGAAAAATAGATCCCGAATATGACAAAAATGCCAAATATAGCATGTCAAATAATGGTTCATATGTCTACATGAATGAGAATTTAGATTAGATATAAATAAAACAAATATGCACATAATGTATTGAACTATTTTGTACTTGATAGGTCTCGACATAAGGGTAATAACACCATTTAGTTTGTGAAAATATTGTAACTAGAAGAAAAGTTATAGCCAAATAACCATTCAGTAATGGCAATCATAATGGCAGCGGCAAGAGTGACAGTTCATTGACCCTCTGCCCATATATGTACTCACATTATATAACTCATTATATTTAGAATATAACATTCATTACCCTTGTTTACTGTTTTAAGTTGACTTGAATACTTGAATTGATTGTTCCTGTTCTGTTTAATTATTTAGAGGCAATTTTTTTAGGATAAAGGTTCTGATATTATATATATGTGTTAGGGATAGAATTTCTGACATTTTGTAGACGACGTGACGAAGACGACAAAAGCGTGACGAAGATTTTTTAAGCATTTTGGCATGAGAATCATGTAAAAACGACTCAGAAATTATTAATTTCAGTCTACATAGATTGCTATTAAGCAAAGTTAATAATAAATGTCAAATTTAAAGTTTATTATTAAATTTATGCCTTGTAAGGCTCTAAAAAACCCTAAAATAGGTGTGATGAAGACGACATGAGCTACAGTACCCACCCCCCTTTGCTGCCATGTTATTTCTTTGCTATGATTCAAGAAAAACTCAAATCAATACATTTGATGTTGTATGTCTATATAATCCCATGCATTCTATCATTATTCATCAAAATTTGATATATATATATATATTTTTTAGAATTTATTCCACCTTAGGCACACAGCGTGACGAAGACAACAAGGGGGGGTACCCACAAAAAAAATTCTGATTTTTGATGGCTTTTAGCCAAAAAATAATTCCCCCAAAATGGGATTTTGAAATTTAAAAAAAAAAAAATGCCAAAAATGTTGTTCCACAGGTTGGTAGAACCATCCAATCAAAATTTTTTATCAGATTAATGGTAATTAATTTGATTTAAGTCCATATTATCACTTTCTACGGTTGGGGGCCAAATGTTCAGTATCTTGCTAATAGATGATGTGCCCTGTGCTTTGGCTGGGTTAAATTGAACAAGATATTGGTTAAATTCAACCAATCTGGATGGTAGATATGTGTCCAACCAATGTGTTGGTTAAAATAACCAATCTAGTTTGGGTACCCGTTTAACCAATGCATATTGGTTAATTTATAACCAATATCTCTTGGTCATTTTAAACAATCTATTGGCAGATATATATAGGTTTAACCAACGTATATTGGTTAATTTCTAACCAATATCTCTTGGTCATTTTAACCAATCTCTTGGTAGATATATAGGTCAGGGGGCCACAACCAATCTACTTTGGTTAGAATAAGACCAAATATATTGGTTGAGGTATGACAAATATATTTATCCTCAGAAAATCATAATTTCATCATTTTGGTTCATCATTTTCTTGTTGCAGTAGGCCTACTTCTGTCTACCAGCTTCTGTAAAAAATAAAATAAAGCTTTATTCGATGCAATGCATACACAAATAATTATGTTGAACGATTTTCCTTGACTTCTCCTAAGCATAAGGGTTGAAAATCGTGCCATCCTTTAGTATGTATTCCAGTCCATACTTCCTTCATCTCCTCTAGAAGGCACGTCAGTCCCACAAAGCCTGTTTAATTATAACCATAAATAGGTACATAACAGATTAAATATCATTTTCAATTTCATCAAAATCATTCTGAAGTGAGGAAGAAACTAATATAACTATTGTACTACACCACTCTGCATCAAACATAGGCCTACTATTGAATTGTTTCGAAAATGGATATGCTTGGGATTTCCCCCAATGAATCAAAGTTAGGGCCTCCTGGTAATGAAATTATTGTCTGGAGAAATACATGTATATTAACTTACGAATAGGTTCCACTTATAATGTAGAAGATAGCAGGCTCCTTGGCCATTAAAACATCCGTCACATCTCTATAGGTGTCT
Organism: Sthenelais limicola; assembly: GCA_942159475.1. Classification (NCBI taxonomy): domain Eukaryota; kingdom Metazoa; phylum Annelida; class Polychaeta; order Phyllodocida; family Sigalionidae; genus Sthenelais; species Sthenelais limicola. Next base: position 103,222,279 of record OW804096.1, on the reverse strand, counting down.
GCCTTGCTTGGTAGGCTACAAATATATCCTACCCATTCTAGGTGGGTCTGGCTGGAGACAGTATCCTGGGAATAAATGAAACATAATTAATTGATACAAAAGTTAATTTATACTACTTAGGAATATGAAGGTAAATTTGTGTATAGAGCCAAATGAGAAAAAACGTAGTAGTAATGTATAAACTTACCTTGACTTCCATACTGGTCAGTCCATTTAAAATGTCCTTCTCCTCTGGGCCTGGCCGTTTTAGTGTAAGTGGAGTGTATCCTGTCTGACTGCCACACAGCCCCCCCCCCCCCTCCCCAAACCACACCCAACAAACAAACAAACTCTCCCCCTCTCTAACCCTAACCCTACCCCTACTACCCGCTCTACTAATCCTAAAGCTTATAGTTTAAACAGTCACAGAAGAAATCCGTTGTGCCTTGTAATAGCATGATGCATCTCCCAGTTTCTTGTATTAAGAGCAGTTGTATCCCTTCTGGCAATATCAAATGACCAAGACCCAGTGGAGCTTTTCCATCCCGACTCAAGTACACCAACTTGTACAGAACATCCATAAATTATATGCTTGTAACTTGATGAAAATAGGTTCATCTGAAAATCTGATCATTATGCAATACCGGGTTGTGTAATACCGGGTTGTGTTCTTATTTGATATAAAGTATGTTTAGTAGGACTGTTAGTAATGGCATATAAGATCGGTAAAATCTGAGTGAAGTATAATGTTTCACTGCACTCAGGTTTTATTGATCTTATTTATGCCATTACTAACGAAAACGACCAATGTAATTGGTCAGTACTTAATTAATATGGTTTACACATTAATAATCTTTATGCTCTAATTCCCCTTACCATATTATATGAATCCCTTTTGTATTACTCTTCCAGAGTTATCAGTTTATTGTATTCACCTTATCTGTTCCTATATCTTGTGTATGATGTATTACACCCCGGTTTCTACAACTATTTCATGTTAACTACCTTTGTGTACCCTGTTGTATAGAACACTACCCTCTCCGGGTACCTGGATTTGAGTGCTGTTGTACGGACTGATGAATAAACGGACATGCAGGGAATTGGGCCTTGTTAACTTGTTTATTTGTATCGAGATTGCAAATCACTACACATATATATTTATATATTATATATAGAGAGAGAATGGGACGAGCCGGCAATAATCGAAAATTTATAGGACGAGATTCGTCCACATAAGCACGATGCCATAGGCAGAGTGCTTATGTGGACGAATCAAGTCCTATAAATTTTCAATTATTGCTGGCGAGTTCCATTCTATATTTATTATATGTGCATAAAATTTGATCATATTTCATCAGATATCACTGAAAAAATACTAAAGAAGTCTCAGAGAGCCCCGCTGACAGCCCCGTTAGTAGGCCTACAATGTTCGGTGCCCACTGTGCGATCATGCAGTTTTTAGGCCTACTTATATTGTTGACTTAAAATGTTCATACCGCAGCCATTTCTTGGCCTACATTAATAAATCTTATATCTTTCAATAGAGAATTTAATGCTCTATCTAATGGTGTGGATTCTGTTATGTATTTCCAGAATTAAAGTACCAGAATCACCGGTGGATTACCGATCGTGGGGGTTTGTTTACATGCTTCGCGGAGAGCCAAAGCTCCGCGAAGCATATAAACAGCTATTTTTAGACAACTACATTCATATAGGACGCGTCCTATATGAATATTTTTATAGCACCCCACTTATAGCACCCTTCATATAGCATGCGCATATAATAAATGCATATATAAGAATACAAATATAGTCATACTTATGAAGCGCATATGAATGGTGCATGGACAACGAATTGCCCTGACTTTTCCATTAGGATAAAAATAAATGCAAACATGCAATTAAAGTGCTAGTCGTCTCTAAATGATTATTTGGCTGATGAAATGAAAAATAATCACTCTAATGACCATGAGAAAGAATATCTGCTCATAGCTATGACTCCGGAACGAATGGAGATGTAAAGAAACAATATTAACAATCCCAATTAAAATTGAACCATCCAATTTGATATCCCGTGCAAACTCAAAACAGTGAACTAATATTTGATAAGGTGTCAATTAGTAGATGAAGGCAGCTTTCCTATTGTGGATTAATTGGTATCAATGTTTCAGTAACAGAAGACGACATGCTATATAGACCTTAACTGTTCAATTCCGAAAAGACATTATATACAATGAAGTATGCTCAGCAATTGCATACAAAAACGATAATAACAATCTATTACAAAACCTTGCCAATTTATATAAATTTTGGATATTATGTGGGACACAATGCTCAACCATATTAATTATTAACACAGTAAATAATAAGTGTCCCATTAGAGAATACCAAACTGTCAAAGCCAGGAAAACCTGGACCAACACAGACCTGTTAAGGCTGTTTTCTCAAATGAAAGAATGAGACACACTTTTTAATCTAGTGGAAAAAACTCAAAAGACCCAGCTCTCATGGGAAAAGCCAAAATCTTGATAAATAAAGTTCTACATTAACAACAAATTGAAGAAAATAGCCAGAACCCAAAAAGATTTTGGAAAACGTAATCACCACTAATAAGTAAGAAACCTGAAAAACAACATTCAATAATCAAACTAAAAGAAATAACGTTGAAATCAAGCTCAATGAAATACCGGAGCAATTCAATGAATTCTTCTCCACAGTAGGAAACAATCTGGCTGAAGAAATACCCCCCCCTCACATTGAAAGCGAGCCAGACCTACCTAAAATCAATACTTGAGCTAAGGCCAACCCAGCACAAACTTGAATATACCACAATTTCAATTAAAAACCCCAGTAAAATTATACAAGGAATCCCATTAAGCAAATCTTCAGGTATCCCAGACCTACCAGCCTGGCTACTGAAAATAGCACTAAAAGCACTGTATCTAAATAGTTCTTTTTTTCGCTGAAAATGCGCATATACTGGCTCCCCAATTTATAAAACTTCTGGACCTTATAATGAAAACATCTACTATTCCACTAGCTTGGAAACAGTCGAAAGTCACACCCATAATTATTTAAAGTTGGAGATCAGCCAGGAAACTACAGGCCAATCTCAGTTATCGAATTTCCCGCAAAGATTATGGAAAAGGTTATCCATATATTATACATATATTTATTATACCTTTTCAGAGGTTGGTATGATACTCCCATAGGCTTAAGCACAGAGCGTTGTATCAAAGATAGTGGGTAATACGGCGGCCGTATTACCCGCATCCCGCCATATTACCCGCACCTAGAGGAAAAAAGTCCCGGTTGTAATTATTTTTATTTGTATCTAAATAGTTCTTTTTTTCGCTGAAAATGCGCATATATAGGCATGATATGCAAGCAATCTAAAAGAAAAGGGCACATAATTCATTCAGTAGTTTATAATTATGACATAATTATGACACACCCCAAAGGTGCTTATGAGTAGGCCCTATGACAGTGTGGCTGTATATTTGCACACCATAAATACATAGTTCTTGCCCATTTTCTACAAGAGAGCAGCTACACCAATAATGATCAGACATGAATGTGCTGCATTGGGCTACATACTTTTTCCACCTCACAGTTGCGCTTTTATTGTACAGTTCTTGTCTGACATACCTATGAAAGACATATATATATATATCATACCTGACATATGAAATGGCTATGTGAGTTGTGTTATACTTTCTTTATTATAGTAGTGATAGCCAAACAGTGACATTTATTGATTCATTCCTAAGTAATATAACCAATACTAAAGTCATAGCACAATACTCTTGTCAAGTTCACATCCCTGAAGAAGAAAGATTCATATCCATGTTGGGTGGACTGTTCATAGAAATAACAGTGAGATAAGATTACAGGGACTACTTGGAAGGATTTCAATGGAAGAATGTGCTTGCAAAATCAGCCACTGCATAATCAGCCACTTGTGAATCTTTTTAAAGGCCTCACACTATGAACATATAATGTGGCTGTTTTGGCTTTTGCAAAGCTCTAGCTGGACCCCTCCTGTTCTCCAAAAGGGTACTTATTAATGGAACCATGGAGGCAGGAAATGGTGTAATAGTCCAATATTCAAGTGATGGGATGCTGTTCACAACATGCAACACCTATGCCTTATCTTCTTCACATTGCACATTGAAGACATGAAAGGTTGTACTTCAGAAAGACATCTTATCTGCTAAACATTCACACCAAGGCTACCATCCTTAATGTGATGTTTCTTGATGGAGTTGATGTGCTGCACTTGTTTCCTATTAATAAGACTATATTATTTCTTAAGCATGATTGTCAGGTCTTTTAAAACAACTAGAGAACTCAAAAAAGGTGTTGAACTTAGTAAGAAAAAGGCCTTTGAAAAAGGGATAAGAACAAGCTGCATCTGCAGTCACACCTTTTTTGTTGAGGAACTGATCAATGCATGGCACAATGTGATTTTGAGAAAGCTAGCAATGGCCTTTGTACAGGTAAGAACTTTAGATATCATCACATTGATGCTAGATCTACAATTACTTGCCTGGGGTACCAAGTCTACATTTTTTGGTAAAGGCAAGTAGTGGTGCTTCTAAATGGAGGTTGGTGCTCAATATTTCCAACTAATGGAATGGAACACTTCACCTAGTAAAGAAGGTTTGGGCTGGTCTATAAATGAGGACAGTCAGTACTGCACTGAACTCTACTATTGCCATTTTAAGAAGTAAGGCAAGGTTAAATAGCATGTGCCTGATGAGGATATTCAATTTCAATTCAAATATTCTTTATTGTCAGATCCCTCAAACAATGGTGGTTGTTCACATCTGGTGTGCCAGCTCTTCCAATGAATGCCTGATATATTGTCAAATACAAATTTTGTGTTACTAAAAACAATCTGGCCCTTTTCTAAATGGTATAGTTGTATTCCTTGATAATGCACAATGTTTAGACACAAAGATGGTGATCCTGAGTGAAGCTGAGATATTGGTAGATATGGGTTTTTACATGATGGTGACCTTGAAAATCCAGGATGGTTACCATAATATATTAGTGTGCTTCATATAGAAATCATAAAGTCCATGGACAGCATGTAGGGTAAATTTGGCCCTTTGATCCATCCACATCTATCTCAAATCTGGCCTCAAGCTACCTCACTAACAGTTTTATTGCAAATGGGAGCCGAGATATTACATTCTTGCCCCTCAATGGCAGCCATATTGGATTTTGACCTAGAAAATGACCTTAAAAGGGAGAAATGACTTCAGAAATAGTTTCCTCACTCCTGAAAACACATTAAAACTGGTATTACAAAAGGATGTGTGGTCAATTGGAGCTGAGCTATGACATTCTAGTTTCATGGCAGCAGCCATGTTGGATTTTGACCTTGAATTGACCTTGAAACTGAATATAGGCCGGAGAAATGAATTCCTCATACTTAAAAACATCTGAAAAGTGGTATTACACTTGAAAATCCAGCCAGTAGAAGCCAAAATACGGTGCATTTGATGTTTAGTGGCAGCCATTTTGAATTTTGCAGCTACCGGCCACCAGGGGTCTCCCCCAACTTGTAGCCAGTGATTTTTGTAAACCTTAGGACCTGTTCTAACAGCACACCAAGTTTCAAAAAGGTGTCACAAAGTGCACTATTCAGATCAAAATAAATGAATGCTATGAATCCTACCAAATCCTGTATTTGGGGTATTGGCATAACCGGGATAAAAGGGTTAATATCTAAAATTGCTCAAGTGTTTGGAACGGTCACCCACCTGATTTGTGATTACCTACCCCTAGGCTGCATGAAACAGCGAAGAAAAAAACTTTATCCGACAAAGCGAGGTTCAACCCTCTGGCTCCCGGACTATTATGTTTTCCCTTAGTTACGGTACTGAAGGTGTAAGAAAAATTTTGATCAAATAAAGGAAATAAACTAAAATCCTTTCATGTTTATCAAAGCCTTACCTTTACCAAAGCATTACTTGTATTTCAAAAGGATTTAAAGCTGTGAAAAGAATGCGTAGGTGTATGTTTTGCCATTGATTTTCATCAAACTCCAACCATTTTTCAGCTTAAATGTCCTGAAACATATAAAAAGGTGATAATAAATGCAAAAGTGCATGAGGGATAATCTGTTGTCCCATATTTCCCTTGGGCTTATGCAATTCTGTTCGTTCGCTAACGCGAACTCACTAAAATTGTTATGCCCATGGGAAATATGGGACAACAGATCATCAATCATGCACTTTTGCCAATATATATATTATGTATGGCCGATTCCAGAAATTTTAGTGCGATTTTGATGTTTTTCCTGTTTCTTTCAATAACATTGTCAATCTTTGTCGTATAAACCTATAAATTGTATGTATGGATTCCTTGGAATATGCCGCATAATACTAGACACCGCTATATTTCTTTAAAAAGTGTTTTATATTATCTATTAATCATCGTTCCGTTTTGACCGTTCCATACGAATACACACAAAAGTGAGAAAAAATAAAACAACTAATTATTTTTTAATGGACTTTGATATTCCATATAAAAAACATATTTGCCCCTATAAATACCAATTCTTTAAGTTTTCGATTGGTTTATACTTTCGTAATTATGATGAGAAATGTAATTTTGGCTAAAATAAAACGTTCCCACAAATACATCTTCTAAGTGCTATAAAAGGAAAACTTTTCATATTTGACCAACTCTTGTTGGCATTTATATTCAAGGTCATTGCATCAATAACCAGAGCAAATTTCATGATTCCATCATCATCCCTCAATCAGTTAATTATAACTGTATAAAAAGAGTCCATACGAATACACATTTCCGACGAATACACAGTAGAATACTTAATTGAACCAGCTATAATAACACCTTTCTACCCGTTTAAATGGTGACAACATCAACACTCATATATATGCTTCTGGGATATTTCTTTATATAAAGTCTAACTAATCACTACAAAGGCCTATATTCATATTAACTATATATCATCTAACCAAGGTAAATCAGTTTAAGTATAAATACTGTTCTTAACGGCAATCTTGACTATAATTGTGTGATTGGCATCCACGTTCAGTAAATAAACAGTGAAAAAGAAGTTGGGATTCCTTTTCTAAGGAGGTATTTTATTCACATCAACTGATGTATTAATATGGAATTGTGTATTCGTTGGAGCGCCTATGTATTCATATGGAATTTTGTACTCAGGAAAATACGAATTTTGAATTCTTATGGACTCCTTATGAAATGATTTACTATTTATTTCATTTATATTAAGGTATTTTATTCAGAAAGGATGTATCAACAAATACACAATTCCATACGAATACATCATTGAAAAGATGTATTCGTATGGAATGGTGTCACCGCCCTCACCTGGAATGGTGTATTCATTGGAAGCACTTATGTTAGTCAGCCATTCGATCGATCAGGCAAATCAAACCTGATTTGTGTCTTGGTCAGCCAAAGAGTGCAACCGGTAGGTCCCAAACATCCTTATCTCTCACAAGTAGATCAAAGGAGAGATTCTTTAATTTAGATTTAAATTTAGAGTACCCTAATTTGAGTTGGCAGGGAGTTCCAGATGACTTTAATCCTACCCAACAGACTCTTCCGGATACACCCTTTGGCCCACCCATCCACCTCTATCCTCAGGGGATCCCTCATTTGATAGGGGCCCTGAGCTCGGCCCAGAGTACCGTTTTCACTCCAAAATAGAAAGAGGAATCTAATCGTCCTTCTGTAACACAATGGTAGCAATGTACTATTTACATGAAGGTCACAATTACCAACCCTATTTGCAGCATTTCTAGTTTTGACATTGTGGATAATACGTAGGCAGTTATTTTGAAGCACCTGCAATCGTTTCACATTTTGTTTAGTAGACAGATCTATAAGGACACTCCCATGTTCAAGGATAGGTAGAATGTATGTTTTAAAGATTAAGTTGACAACATCACTGTTTACATAATGTCTGATCTTACATAGACATTTACACAAAATGTTCACCCTATAACAGATAGTGTTAATATGAGGGGTCAGACTTAGCTTACTATCGAGCAGAAATCCAAGATATTTAAAGTTGTCCACCCTGCTGACAGGTTGTCCATTAATGTAAATTGAGCCATTGACATGTCTAGCTTTCCTAGGGCCGTGAAGGCAATTCGGTCTTACTTCCATTAATTGTGAGACCATGAGAATCTATCCAATGATTGAATAAACATCTGTCTGTATTTCATTCAGATGCTCATCAGTCTGTAAGCGATGTAGCAAAACGCAGTCATCAGCGTACATTATGATCTTGCTGTTGAAGTCAATGTTACAAATGTTGTTGAAATAAAGAATAAAGAAAAAAGGCCCAAGAATACTGACATGGGCCACACCAGCTCTGAGCCTCAGGGTGTTTGAAATTGAATCACCATACCTGACAAACTACTCTCTATCTCTTGAGTAACTGCCTATCAGGTTGAGCAACCCATCATCAAACCCAAGAATTTTCAATTTATGGAGGAGAATGTCTATATCAATAGAGTTGAAAGCTTTTGACAAGTCAAAGTAAACTGCCATACTATCAATGCCCATCCTTGTTTCTCAGAACTGGTGATAAAAACTCACAGATAGCTGAATTTATACTCCTGCCTGTGCGGAAGCCGTGTTGGAATTCAGAGAGATAATTAATGTCTTCAACATGCTCACATAATCTTTTAATTAAAAGCCTCTCAAAAATTGTCCCCATTATGGGAGAGATGGAAATGGGTCTCATATTGTCAATTGCACGGGAATTTTTCTTTTTAGGTACCAGGGTATGGCCCTTTTCCAAGGGGCGGGGAAATGACCAGTCTCCTTGATTTTATCAAGTAGGATGGCAAAATTATCGAGACATGCTAGTAGCAACAATTTGGTAAATTTTGTACTTAGATCTAGTATCCCACTTGACTAAGAACAGTCTATATCATTCAACAAATCTAGGACCTCATTTAGCTTCATTTCCATCGATCGGATCGTTCCACACAAACTCTGGATATACCTGGGTATTAATCGGCAAAGTACTTACATCAGACTTAGGCATTATACCACAGTAGAAATCATAAGCATAATTTTCAGCATCTATGCCACACAGTTTCTGTCCAGCAGTAGTAATAATATGATCAAGGTTTACGTTCCCACTTTTACCTGTTCCAAAGAGGTTGGACATCTTATCCCAGAACTTTTTCTCACACATGCTATATTTGTAACAGATATTAACCACAGCCTGCTTTTTTAGCTGCACAATACGTTTCTGCACACTAACCCTCAACGATCTAGCTATAAGCCAGTCATCATTGTTTTTAGTTTTTAGGGCCTTCTTAAACGATCTGTTTTTTCTTTTAATAAGCCTCTTCAGATTCTTATCATACAGTACCAGTCCATTCCGCACAGTGAACTGTTTCAGGGGGTACAAGGTATTTTGAAAACCCTTAAAACTATCAATCATATCTTCACACAAGGAGTCTAAGTCATCTTTCACCCAGAACCTATTATCCATGTGAGTAATGTTATTATTGATCTCTTCAAACGACATACTACCACTAGGTCTAGCCCAGTAGCTATCATATAGCTATCATTACCCTTCTTCAACTTTTTTAGTACGACATACACAGGAAGATGGTCACTTATATTCTCTAATATGGTGCCATATTTATAAACAATGCTAATATTAGAGGCAATGATGTCAATTGAGATGAACATCTAGATGTAATACGTGTAGCTGTGGTTACATGTTGGATCAGACTGTGGGACTGCAGTAGAGTGTTAAACCTCCTCGAATGATTATTATCCTTCATCAGGTCAATATTTATGTCCCCACCAATAAGTCTGTTTAATCTACAAAGGTTCCCAGATTCGTACATCCGATGACAAGTAGATAGGAAATCATAAAATATATCCCTTGACCCATTAGGCTGACGATATAGGGCGGTAATAGATCTAACGTACCATTTTCTTACGGTTACCAGGCTTAATTACACATGTGAGTGCTTCAATATTAACATTGCTGCAACTCATATCAGGTAAAACCTCAGCGCTGTATGAGTTTTTGAAATAAATTATTATACCACCTCCTCTTCTATTATTAACTCTGTCTTGCCGAAACAGTCTGTAACCATTCACAGAGAGCATGTTGTCTGTTATGACTGGGCTCAGCCACGTCTCCAGTAGCACAATGACATCGTAAAGCCCATTTATATATTCCATCTTAACATAGTCAAACTTCTTGTATAGACTACATATGTTATAAAAAACGATCTTCAAACCCCTGCTAGAGGAGACATGGATATTACTGTCAGCTAACAAACTAATATGCCTTATATAAAAACAGTTATAATGTTAGCAAACTGTCCAGTGACTGTAGTCAACTCGCATAGCTGTGTCTACAGTGCAGAAGTAGAGCAATCATAGACCATACAGGAACCAGAAACAGCATAACCAATTTTTATTTACATATCCACTATCGCATATGACACAGCATCAGCCATCTTGTTTGACAACACCTCAACTAACCCACCGTCTACCAACGCACTGGATGGATTACCTAAATTAATCACTCACAGAAGTTGTCAAACTAATTCTACCAATTAAATTTATAGTTTGAGACAGATTTTAGTTGAAGATGTGGTTTAGTGTACATATAAAAACAATCAAAAGTGAGTGTCATAATACCAGTTTCACAACATCAAATACCGACTTCCGTTACCAATATTGCCACCATCACAAACGCGATACGAATATTCGAGTGTGACAAGGTACAGAAACCGTTCAAACTAGTACAAAAACATTCAGAAATGTTGTAGCATACGGTGAACAACTTAAACATATCACTGAGCATCCCTCTCAACCACTGTCCTATTATCAGACCCGGTAATGTCATTGTCAGAGCACAGAGAGAGTGGATTTATCTGTCATCTTCGTTGAGATCTGGTAGTATCCAACCTTGCGCTACCTTCTGCAGAAGAGTTCAATATGTCATTGTAAATAGCTGACCTACCGCCAGATCTTTGAAGGACAGGCAGGGCTGGTACATTTGTCAATGCCAGCTGACCATCATCATTGGACTCCAGAGAATTGTATTTGTTTTGCACTGGGATAGCTTTCAGGGCTCGTGCATCTGTGGCAGCTGCAGTAGGGGCCGGGTTAGATGGTACGACAAAACCATCCTAAGATACTTCTAGCAGCTTCAGTATTACCTGCAAACGTGCACTTACGGTGCTGGAATGCCTGCTCTGATGAACTGTAGATGGTGCTGTTGTATCCGAAGACACAAGGGTAAAAGTTACTTAGAAATGCTTTCTGGCCCTGAAAAGCCAGGCCGTTCTTTACCGGTACTATTTTAATTTTCTCCATCGAGAACTTTTCCTCCAGTGTGTGGAGTTGTCTTGTGTTGTAGATAGTGCTGTTAATAAGTACCTTTGCAAGAAGCCTCACAGTATTTTTCTTCTGTTTAACCTCAATGGTGTTTTTTTCATTCGGCCAGACATCAGTGGGGAATAGCCGATCGTCAGCAAAGGGATTTTTCTTCCGTACAAGTTCTTCCTTCAACCCTTTGTGCAACAGTCAGAATACAATATAGTACGGAGGCTTAAAGCCCATTTTGAGCAGAATTGTTCATTTTGTGATAGAGCTAAGAGATTTGGTACACAGGTACTTTGACCTATTACAGTTCATTTTCAAATGAGACCCCAACTGAATATGGTGTGTGGCACCTGTGGCAGCCATTTTCCAAAATGGCACCATCTGAATATTCAATGTATCATATCTTGGCTAATAATAAACAAGATGGCCAACACTAGGAAATAAAAAAATATTGTCATATTTGGGTTCCTTGCCATTGAATACATAGGTATAGACACCAAAATGAGGTTTCTGTCTTTACTATTAGCCAAGATATGGTTTCACCTGGTAAAAACATCGTCCATATCATCTTCCAGGCATTGTCCCTGGGCAGATAGATTAATCATATCATCTTCCAATTTGTCTGTGATATTTTTTGTCCGTTTATTATCACTGGCTACTGGGGAGATCTCACAGGCAACTCTCTTTGGTGTGCAACTGGCCGTAGCCCCACCAATTACTGGTGTATCAGGTGGGCTTGGGCCGGCGCCACTTCCATCTATAGTATAGGAGTAGTCATGTTTGGTATTGGACGATCCCTCTATTATCACTCACCTCCCACAATCAGAATAATAACAATAATAAATAAGTCAATTTGGTAGTAAAGGAAAGTTCACAGTAACCTTTTGACAGGGAGAGCACTTCCAGTAGTGGATATCAAGCACATCTGCTGGTTAAATGAGGTTCTGTAGTCCCCGTCAGGTCCAGATTACTAAAAAAATGTTGGGCCTAGGCAAAGCAAAACAAAACAACGTCCGCCATTTCAATTTTGCCAGGATTGGATCAGATTGAAATCCCACAGATCCTCATTATCATTCGTCACCCTGCTACCTTAATTTGAGCCGCCATTGTTGTAAACATTGCTAGAACAATACAAGCGATGACTAAAAGCTTGTCGAGGCTGTACGTGAAATTTGGGGCCCAAGAAAAGTGAATTTGCTTCCGCATCCAAACCAGAACCGTCGGCAATTTCATTTTCAATGACTTTGGAGGTGGCATTTCTCTCATACATAATTATACCTAATGGACTGAACTGCCCGGTAGAAGCCTTGTAGTTGATATGAGCCAAATGGTCTATATAAGGCCTAACCGTCTACTACTACATCTTTAAGTGCCAAATGCTGAAGAAGGAGTTCCAGGATTGTCAATTGATCATATCGTATAGTTGATAAACAGTAATATTCAGGCTGAATCTTATCCATATCGTCAACATAATTTTCCAGCACACTAGGCGTACCAGGGGCGGCCGCCGACACTCTTGGTGAAACAGGCGACAAAGCAAGGTCAATCTTACCAATGGAGGCGAGGTGAAGAGTCATCTCCACGATTTCCAACTCAAGTGTAATCGTCTCTTGGGCAGCTTCTGTTTCCTTACGATGGGCCTCCACAAGTTTCTTCTCGTCATCTTTCTGTTTAACAGCCACTTCCTTCAGCAACTCCTCATACACTGGAGTGCCCTGTTTAGGCAGCTTGTCTTCCTGCAGACCCGACCGATGCATCAAAATCGCCGGTAACATTGCCATTGCGGAGTTGACCTTGGCCTTGGCTATAGGTGAGTGAAGCTGATTTACAGCTCGGTCGAACGTGTCGTCCGCAGGCAAAGCAGTTGATAGGTTTCTTAGCAGGCATTAATATCTTACGTTTTTTGATCGACTGTAGCGACAAGAAAAAATTTTCTGTTCTCTGCCAAAGGTTTTCTCTCTGCCCGACGATTGTTCACTGATTTACGTGAGCCTTCGAGCCCTGCTAGCAATGCGCATAGGAGCTGCCATCTGGGCCAAGAAACCTGAGGCCGGCCAGCCTGAGGCCCAGACCGAGGAGAAGAAGAAGAGGGATGGCTCAGAGACCAAGGAGATGGGAGGCAGCGAGTCAGATAGCCTCAAGGCCGATTTAGACAAAATCTTGGCGGGGGCTAAGGGAGAGACCGACGGTGGGCACCGCTATGTACAGGTCAGACCCTTGGGTTACTCTGACACTTAAGGCGGTGACCAAGACAGCTCTAAAGATTATAAACTTTGTTCCTGACAAGGTTGCTCTTTGGCTGGCCTCAAAGAGGAAGGAGAAGATGTCTTTAGTGGAAGGCAAAACTGGAACTTTCACCATCCAAACAGACGATCAGCAGCAAGCGTATATATATCATTGGCTGAATGGGGCGCAGCTAATCTACGGAGTATTACAATGCTTACACAGTTAGCATCTACGAATATCTGGAACAGTATGAATGGAGTTCGATCCTGGATTATGACACACATTACCGTGAGCTGCAGGTGCAATATGGCTTTGCCTGGGGCACGCCAGTTCTGTTGGTGGCCTCCTCCCTCCTCACGCCTAGGAAGGCAGTACCAACGAGAAGGAGGTTGACCAAGGAAAGACCACAAAAGGCCCGAGGACTGCCAAGAATGAATTGTGTCATCTATTCACAGACAAGGATAAGAATTACATTTTGACTGGTGTGAGAGATGGCTTTTGCATCACCAAATCCTCTATTCCCCCTGAGGAAGCTTTCATGAATAATTACCTATCCTGTACACAGGCAAACTTGTGTGGCTACTATTGTTGAAGCCCAAATCAGAACTGAGGTAGAAAACAATAGATATATCTGTGTACCTAGCCTGATGATGATTACCTCCGCTAAGCCAGACAGCAATAAAATGCGCCTGATACATGGTTGTAGCAGGCCAATTGGAAAGACAGTGGCTATGACCTGGCTATGCACCAACCTTTCAGGTACCAGTCATTTGACAAGGCTTTGACAATGATAACCACGGGTTGCTGGCTAGCAAAGATGGACCTGCAGAGCGCATACAGCTCTGTCAAGGTCCACCCAGCTGACCATTCAGTGCTGGGTTTGAGCTGGCAATTGGAAGGAGAGAGCAGCGTTAGATACATGTATGATTCACGCTTACCCTTTGTGGCCTGTTTATCCCCCAGAATTTTCAACACCTTGACCCAAGCAATACGCCGCATGATGGCCAGGAGGGGTTTTAATAACATTATTGTATATTGTGATGACTTCCTTTGTATAGGCAGTACTCACAAGGAATGTATCACTGCCTTGAACGTTTTGATTAGACTTTATAGAGAACTGGGATTTGGTATTAATAATGGGAAAGTCATTGGCCCCACCAATTCCTATCTTTCTTAGGGATCCAAATCAACACAGACTCCATGTGCCTGGGTCTGCCAGCCGCCAAAGTAATGGACTTGTTATCTAATTTATGAGAGACACTGGCTAAGAAGAATGTGGCTATGAGATCTCTCCAGAAATTAGCAGGCAAGCTTAGAAGCCTGCACACACAAAACCCGATTTAAAAAATAACGATTAAAAAAGTAACGACAAATTGGGGTGGAAATCCTAGGAATTGAAAATGGAATCGGGCCTATATCTTGGCCCACACAGAGCCGATTTGAGTCCCAATTATAGTATTTTGTCTCCCGACTGCTCCCCAAAGTGAAATCGGCTGTACTTGGCCCTCATATAGCCGATTTGGGGGTCGATTCTTTTCTTTCCCTAAGGGAAAAAAAACGAAAACAAACTAAAATAATGGTTACTATAATTGGAATTTGATTTGTCTCATCTTTTCAACTGTGATGATATTTCAAAATCCATTATTTTGTGACTTCTGACTCATTTTCTGTAACAGAATAATTAAATAAAGTGCAGACCGCATCTGCAGATTTGAACAAAGGCAGCTGTCAAAAACCAGCAACAAGGATACTGCAGGGAGGGCTGCTTGTGTTGTTATGTTTTTTCGGATTTCTGAGGAAATCCAATGTGTTCTATGATGATTCTCATCCCCCGGGGCACAGGCCCATTTCTATAGGGGTTTTCACACTCACTGGAAGCGGTTATATTGTGCCTGGTCTAAGGTTATATCTCCTGGTCTAAGACCAATCAGTCCAGGGACAATGCCCACAAAGTGGCCTTGCCTAGGATCAAAGGCCATGATCTATGCCCTGTGATATATATGCTCTCTTCAAGACTTTGCAGGACTCACCACCATCGACTCCTGCTATCAGTGCCAGACCCCGCAATGTACAGTTGTCATTCTTTTTGTTGCGGGTCAGCCACATGGAATGCAGACTCAATTTGTTCACTGGGCTATTGGCGTTCTGCATGCTATCAGAAATACCTGGCCCCAGACATGCAGGACAGAATAGCAGCAGTGAAAATTATGACTGAAAGCCTGCCTTGAACTACACTCTACAGGGGTTTTGGGGTCAGTCAAGCCTCGGTCAAGCATACAGGAGGAGATATAGCTTACAAACTGTTAGGAAATTACTCAGACATTTTTTTTCTTGATCTGTAATTGGTATCAACTTCTGTAATGGTTGATAATTGATTTCTTTAATTGATCTGTAATTAATATGTACAATTGATTTCTCTCGTTGATATGTACTATTTCTGCAATTGCCTCCTCTTGTTATCATTGTATAATTCTCTGTATGTATTCATCTTATGTACTGTCGCACACACTTCCTTAGTAGTTGAGTTGAATAAAACTCCTTTTACCCATACTTCGTCTTTGAGTTAAATGACTATAACTTATTATACGAGAATCAATTTGATTTTAGGCCAGGGAAGTCAACCCATGACGCAATTATATGTTACTTATTAAATGTTTACCTGAATCTGGGCAGACGTTCTGGGAATATCTTTTCCAACCAGTAATATCTGACCTTCCTCAGCTTGTAATCCAGACTGACCCCATCTCACATCTGAATTCTCCAAGAGTCTTTCACTCCCCGGAGAGGCTTTACCATCCGGGAACGATGTACATTCTCTGGATTTCCGAAGGCTTTGCTCTACTGAGAGCGCGTCCTTCATACTCCCCAGTGCCTGGGCCTTACCCTCAGTCCCCATACTACTTACAGACTCCCTTCGGACTGTAGTACTAAGAAGCGACTTATTCCCGACCCCCACCTCGCTTTCTATGAGGGTCTGTCGGCGTTTCCCGAAGCCGGCTTAGCTACAGAAGCTTCAGCCCGCTCCAAGAGTCCGTGCAACTCTGATCTTTTAGGACAATCCGCTAAGAAATGTCCCTCTTGGTTACAGAAATAACACTTCCTGGGTTTAGGTTTAAAGTACTTCTGAGACCCAGAGGTCTTAGATTTGTCACTATCACCTGCACCTGAGAAGGTTTTCTTCTTATCACCTTTCCACACTTGCAATGCCTGCACAACAACTGCTTGTATGTCTTCGGACCCAGAGTCCTCAGAGACACTTTCAGCTCCTTGTGCTACATCTGTAGCTTGGGTGATGGCCTTAATCTTAGCTCTAGGAAGGGGCGTTAACGCAGGTCGCGCCAAACCGGTCTGAATAGAAGCAATTGAATTGCATTCCATCGTACAACTTTCCCACACTTCGGAGTAGTGGGCAGCCTCTAGCAGGTCAAAGGGCTGCTTGAATCGTACCCAAGTGGCCTCTTCTTGATTACTTAGACCACCTAAGTAAATTCTCAAAGACAGGGTTCGCAAAGTATAATCAATGCCTGTGCCAAAGGCATATCTAGCCCGTCTAGCAACTTCATTGGCAAACTGTCTGCTGGTTTGCCTGGGAGTCTGGCGACAAGCATAAAACGCGGACTGTCGCTTTACTCTGGAATGATCTCCAAAATTTGCGTCCATGTGGCCCACAAATTGAGAGAGTGTAATACCAGGAGGTAGACCACCCATATCTGCTAGCTGTTTTCTAGCCCCACACCTAAGTTGCCTCAGAAATTGGGCTTCAGACCAGTTGTGTGCCTCAGCCACAACCTTCATCTCTCCTAGGTATATTCTCCAGGGATCTTTCCCATCCCACAGTCTCATTACTGGGGGTTTAGGATTGATTGTTTCCTCATCCTGGTAGTGAGTATACCCGAAGATATCTAACTCAAAATCGTCCGATCCCTCATAGTGCACACCTTGCAGCAGAGATCTATCTTTAACATTCACTGGCTTCCTAGTATGCTTCACCACTGTTTGCGAAGCAGCCATTGTCGGACCTTCCATCCACATGCTTGGTTTAGCTGTGTAAGTGCTATCGGACACCTTACCCCTAGCATACAAACTTTCACCCTTAGGCCGCTTTATGCTTGAAGGTGCACCAGCTAATCCAGCAGGAGGGGTATGGCTCAATAAACCCTCTCTCTCCGACTGTGGGGAAGAAGTTGGAATCAGAGATTGTCACCTTCTTCTCGGGCTCCAAAGGCTTAGGAGTATTTAACACATAGGATGCACCAACATCCTGTGATAATCCGGCCTTATCAGCCTCTTCTACTGCAGCACGTGCAGCATCAAACAAGAAATGAACCTCGGGGATCAAGTCATCCCCACAGATGCTAACAGCCTGACGGCTACCAACATCTGATCCGAGATTTTCCATTTGAACTCTGTTATATGCGGCTGATAGATCATCTACCCTTGCTACTTCATTTCGCAGCTTTTCATTTTCTACCATAAGTTTTTTTGTGGTAGATGTGGCCGATTTAGACACAGTGTCCAAACATTCATGCAACTCACGATTCTGGACCACAAGTTGCCTTATCTCAGTCGCGAATTCATGACATCGCGTCTGTTCATCAGAATAGGACATTTTCAAATTCTGATTCTTGAGCTTCAATGCACAAATCTCATTGACTAGATCCACTGGATCTGAATCCAACAAACTGTCTTTGGCACCTCTATACTGTCCCCAAGTGGGGTCAGCCAATGAGAATCCAGGTCTAGGATTCCTTAGTTGAGCACCAACTCCAGGACTAGGAAGCCTGAATGTAGCAGCACCTCTTGGGTTCAGAAACCTCAGAGGGGTAATGCTTCCAGGGTTTGGAAACCTCGGGGGGAAACTTCGGCAAGTCCAGGGCCAGCCTGGGCTTCAGCACCAACATTCTCCGTCATTGCACTTCCGAAGAAGGCTTCCAATTCCCAATAAAGGGACAACAGGGGTTTTCCCAGGAAAAACCACCAATACTTCCCAATTGAGGCTAAGACTGGTCACGGCACCAATTGTAGTATTCTTTGCTACAAACCCAGTTCACTTAGCATAGAATAAAAGCCAAAGAATGTTTCCTCAACGTTTCTCTGTTTATCCAACTCAAGAGGCAAGCAGAACCTGTCCGAAGCTTATTCTTGGACCACTACACCAATCCAGGTACACAGTACCACATGGTGTCTTGAAGTATATGAACAGGAGTACGAATTATTAAAAGATTTGATATCATTTACAGTAACACAGGCACTAAGGCCACAGTCCCTTATACATTAAGGTTAAACGATAACACCATAAAATGCTGCCAGAGAATAATAAGAGGTAGAAGTGCGCATGACTTCTAGACTCAGAATAATACATAGAGAAATAGCCCACAGTGGTAGTTCCACCTGGTGCTTCAGAGAAGAAGTAACCATTACCACTACATTTGTATACATATATTTTAAATTTCAGCAAAATCCCTTCATTTTGTTAGGCCCCTTCAATTTATATAAAAAATTAATGCCTTGAGGCATTCACCCGCCCCCCAGGCCACCTTGCATTGAATGCCTTGAGGCATTCACCCGCCCCCTAGGCCAACTTGCAATGAATGCCTTGAGGCATTCTCCTGCCCTGAATGGGTTAAATACTGACAAGAAAATCATGTTGACAAATGAACTGATAAATAAATATGGTATATACTGTGATGTAATTGATAGGCTCAAGCTGATAGCAGCAATACCTAGGGAGTGGCTCCGCCTGGTAGCTTCTGATGATTTTACTTTGCCAAATAGAAAAGAAACAATGTTTAGGATTAACGAAAAGCTCATGTGTATTAATGAGGTAAAAACCAAGGATGTGTATGCAGAGTTGGTCCTTTTATCCACACCTGATTACGAAAAAATGGACAGATGGCGAGAAATCCTCAATGATAGAAGGTTTAATGGTGACAGAGAGCAATGGAAAGAGAAGTTTGTTATTCCATTGGAATGTTGTAATATCGTCAAATGGCAAGCACTTCAGTACAGACTGTTTCACAGAACTATCAGTTGTAATGGTTACCTTAAACAGGTTCATGCCAAGTCTTCCCCATATTGTGACTATTGTGATGGGATAGACTCAATTGACCACTTCTTCATTAACTGCCCCAATCCCAGTCAGCTCTGGAAGAAAATAAGAGCATGGGTTGGAAGAAGCAAAATGTTTCCAGGTTTTCACAAAAGAGAACTTAACAAAACAAATATCTTGTTGGGTTATAGTGGAAAGTGTAGGATGAAAAAAATGATTAATTGGATATTGTTATCAGCCAAGGCGTATATTCATCGACAGAGAATCTTCAACGGCAACAGAATAATCTTTGCTGCCTTTATTAATGAGATGAAAATGAATGTAAGAGTGTTGGAATATAACAATGTAGTAGCTGGGAAGAAGATAACCAAAGACAGATTGTGGGGAAAACTTCTCAGAGGAATAGAAGGGGATGGAGATTGAACACTTTATCTGTATGTACCTTATTCGATACAGGGTGACCCACAATTGTATTCGATGGTAATTGAAAGTAAGATGAAAGTTTTGCGGAAATATACTTATATTATTGTTGACTCGTTTAAATACAAACCTGTGTTGAAGAGCCACTCCTTGCCTGTGGATGGGAGTAATAATTCAAATGTTGATAGTTGAGCGAAAGAAAATTAAGAAAATAACAAAAAAACTACAAAACACAAGGGACGCAATACAGATGTCATTTAGAATTGTAAGAGCCACGATGGCAGTCTATGTTGAATAAAACCTTTTCAAAAACAAAAAAAAAACCTTCTACTGCTCAAAGATGCCAGGGTTTCCATTGCCAAACATTTCTCAAACTAAAGATTTACATGAGAAACGTCCTGAAAAAGAATTTAGCACCAACTTCTCTGCAGATTGATCATATTGTATTCATTCCCGAACTAACCTCCACCCATTCATCATGTTTATTACTGATTTTTAACGCCCCTTTTTAAGCATGCCAAATGTAGACAGCGGGAAGATCGCCTTAGCGGCGTTGCTGTACCGTATTTGCCTGCTTTAATTTTTTCCAAAAATAAAAAGTATAGATCAACAGCAGATCAACTGACTGAAACACCTTTTGAATAAGCAAAGACAAAAGTTGGCTAGAGACTCCCTGAGACTCCAACCAGGAGAATGTTCTACAGACAACTGTCCTGGTGATACAAGTTGCATCACCTATATCTGGCTGCAGTATAATGAAGATGGTACCTTCAAGGGCTTTTTGAGAGCAGAAAAAACAGGCAGTAGTAAATGCCACCTTGCATCAATCCAAGAAAGGTTCTCCTTTTGTTGCTGCTCTGGAGCACAACATGTATAACAAAACAATACATTCCACTTACAGAACATGGCCAGACTAGAAGATCAGCCTGATATCCATGATATATACTTGGATGGCTATTGAACAGGTATTGATATGCAGCATCTAAACTGGTTGCCTCACTACTGGGTGGGGTATGTAAGAGTTGCAAAGGCTGGTTCGGGCAATTCTCTTCCTACTTGCTCTCAACTGAACCAAGCTATACAGGGATTTACTGGCATCACATATCAGAATAGTAAGCAACATATAGAAGCTTCAAACACTTAACAGAGGTGTGATTGCAAAGCTGGTAAACTTTCTTGATGTATAAACCCCTTCATAAAGACATTGCATATTTTTGTCTCAGGTGAAGTGGCTTCAGGTCTGTGACCATTGATAAAGCTGAAGTTGCAAAATCAATGCAGGGGAAAGCTGTGGTAGAATATTTCTACAAAAGGAAACAACAGGCTACAACACTTTAACCAAAAGCAGCTATGGCGATAAACAAAGAGGCTGTACAGATTGACCTACAGATGATGATCCACTAGGGGGTGCCACAGGCACGACCAAGGGTAACTGTGGTCAGTGGAAGATGACTCTAGTTGCTGCGAGAGAGAACAACGATAGACAGGACCTGCTCAAGTACAGGTTTTGTAACTACCCTACAGCTCTCTCAAAACATCTGCAGTATTAATACTATTTCATAGTACATCTGCTAATTAGCAGATGTACTATGAAATGAATAAAGAACAATTGTTGTTGCAGATGACATATACATACTTATTCTCTTATGCTGCCAGGGCAACAGTAACAACAGAGGATATTTCTGAAGCCAGAGTAAAAGCATGAATCAACAAAGATCCAGGTCTGATTTGGGGAAACCAAAACAATTCCCTTGACAAACTTTGTTACCACCAGTTTCATCTAAGAGTTATGATAAGGACAGCATGTGTGCAGACTAAGACTCTATCCCAACGTCCACAGTCGCCAAATTCCACAGCCTCCTAGTGACAGCTATGGTTAGGCAACTACTGCCTTCAGCCCACACACTAGGGGTGGGAAGTGAAAGAAGGTCTGATGGCGGGAAAGTCTCAATGAGTCCAAAAGCCAGAAGCTAAACACCGTATAGGTTAGGGTAAAGAAATTAGGAAGGAAGACTCTAATAGACCAGTTTGAAAAACACCTCAACGACATAAATGGTCAGAGATCAATATACCATCGATGATTTATTCAAGGCCATCGTAATTATCCTGATATCAAGGATTCTAATTTCAACATCGTCAGAATCACAGTGCAGCGATTCAAACATGGGCGACGTCGACGTCGTGGTCGTGACAAAGGGTGGTTTGGAAAATGGAACCGTTATTGATGAAATTACTCCTGAGTTTCAAGGCCAGGAAACAAAAACTGAGATGGAAAATGGAGAAAAGGAATCACACGAAGAAAAAGCAGGAGAAAATACTCATGGCACTCCTGAAAATAAGGTTGGTGAAAAGTTGAAAGTGGAATTAGGTACTGAAGCAGTCGTCGACGAGACTAAGAAAGTGCCAGTTGACGATCAAATGACTAGTCAAAAAGGGAAAGAGTCAGATGAACTAAAGGATAAAGGTAGCGATAAAGAATCGGAAAATGAATCTCTGATTAAACAAATCACTGAAAAAGTTTTAGATAGACTCGCTGGGGAGGCCAACCCAGATGCAAAATGGAAAGAGAATAAGTGGTTACAAAGAGAACTAGCCTCGCTAAAGCTAAACACAGAATTGATAGCTCGAAAACTAGACAACAAACTAATGTGGTTTGATCTGAACTATAAGAACATAAATCGTAGAGTGAAGAAAATTGAATCAGCACAAAAAAGGCCCGATGGAAATGATTCTATTGAGGAGCAAGCTTCAGGTGAGGCAGAAATAAATGAAACAGAAGGTGGGGATACATTTGTCGACATGGCTGCCATACGAGCCATCGAGAATTTAGATAACGAAATCAACAAGTCAGTACTAGATCTCAGACTGTCCATAACAGATAATTTGGACATGATTAATGATTTGGGGTCGAAGATTGAGGTTTTAGACACTTCCTTCTCCACTTTAAAAACTGAATTCAATAATGTGGATTTTACGAAACCAAACACTACAGCCAATGTCTCCAAGGTTACGAGGATGGACGGATCCGCGCATCTGTTGATTGAAGGTATCCCCGAGAGATGGCAGCAGGGGTCTCCTGCGCCATGCGCTCTCGGGAAAAACACTGTAATAGCCTCTATCGAGGAGAACACTGGTGCTATTGTGGAAAACATCTTGGGTTTAGCAATTCCAATGAATAATGAAAGTAAACTACTAGCCTACAGAGTAGGGGTCCCCAGGGTCAAGCTCACTAGAGCTATCTACGTTGAGTTGGAATCGGCCCAACTCAAAAAACTAAATTGGGCCAACGATCTACGGAGAAAAACAGGTCACGACATATGGTTCAACAGGTATCAGCCCGATGTTCATGATCAGAACTATCAGATGGTATTGAATTGCCACAAGTTACTGCATCTAAAGAACTACCCAGCGGATGTTGTATTAGGTCACATCCTAGTGAGAGGAAAAGCTCACAAGTCGTTCTCATCAACGGACCTGGATCTCCTTCCCCCCGGATGTTGCCCAGCCGACGTGTCCCAGCTGCCGGTAGACGATGGGGGGATAGGTTTTCATGGTCAACATAGTATTTATTCCAATTTTTATCCCTCTGAGGTCTACTACAAAGGTGAAACTTACCCCACCGCGGAGCACGCATATCAGTGCGAAAAGGCCCATCACTATCGTCTCTCCTACATGGCGCAGCAGATCCGTGATTCACCTAACCCAGTGCATGCCAAGCGGATTGGGGCGAAGTTAGACACCAAAGTTACCTCGAGGCAGATACTCGAGTGGGAAAAGATAGAGGTACAGGTCCTAAG
This sequence comes from Sthenelais limicola, assembly GCA_942159475.1. Lineage (NCBI taxonomy): Eukaryota > Metazoa > Annelida > Polychaeta > Phyllodocida > Sigalionidae > Sthenelais > Sthenelais limicola. The sequence continues at coordinate 103,198,423 of OW804096.1, read as the reverse complement.
GGATATCGCAATGCATAAATTCCAACAGCACAAAAGCCTTAAGGAAAAATTAATGGATCCCACAATAAAGTGCTATTATGAAGTCACGGCCTGTACAAAGTGGGGAATTGGCCGGAACCCACGAGGAGTGTTGGTCAGTAATGGAGTACGCGTGCCGCTAAAAGCACAATCCTTCCGAGGCCAAAATCAATTCGGACAGATACTGAACGATATTAAGCAAGAACTTACCAACTAAAGTACTCACTGACACTTTGAAAGGTTAAGTACATCTATTGGTCTTATTCAGAACTATTATATGATGATGGCACGTCGTGAGCTTATGGTTTTAGGTGACTCGAGAGCCTCCGGCCTCGAGCCCTGGTTCACACAACAAGCCCCAGAACTGGATGTTAGTGTTTTCATTGGTAGAGGGGCAGATACCCCAGCGCTGATTGAAAGATCAACATATATCAGGATGACCGAGAGACCAAGGGTCATAATTGTTGCATCCGGTATTTGCAACATAACCTACAGAGACACAGTTACTAAAGAGGTAGGACTTAAATACTCTTGTCCTACCCTTCTGTCGGCGGAAACAGAAGAAGCTATAGTTCGGGCGAGGCAAACCCGCAAAACCTTCCACCCCCGATTATATTATTCTGCACCACCATAGGTGTGGACCTGGTTCCAGTAAATGTATTTAACCATCTGTCAATCGGCCCCACAAAACCTTCCACCCCCGATTATATTATTCTGCACCACCATAGGTGTGGACCTGGTTCCAGTAAATGTATTTAACTCAAATACCTCCTGGAGATTAAACAAAATCTTGACGTCCTCTAAAATAAAGGCTATAGCGGACGACCAGGATTTACTGAATAGCCTTATCATCTCGTACAATAATACAGTCAAGAAAAATAATGTTGAAAACGACGTACCAACCCCCTATGTGAGCCAGATTGTCCATAAAAATAGGGCTAGGAAACATATAAGACAACTCTGCGTCCAATTTACACATCTGATTACACCAAGATGTCGGATGACGGATGTCATTATTCCGACGACCTAAAAAAAGGGGTAGTGGCTCAGATGATCAAAGCCTACAACAAACTACAATAAACTATAGGTCAACAGTAAAGCTAGTTATGTTATTCCAAGGAATAATTATTGGGTAATGAGATGACAGTAAACCAGGTAGAAAATTCTGCATATGACAAATGAACCACAATGCATGTAAAAGTGGTATATTAAAATAAGTTCAGTGTATACACCAAATTGTACCAGTGTAATATGAATTTCTAAACTATGTCAGGTGACAGCAATATCGCCATTATAAGCACATTTCTAGGAAAATAGTGGAAATAATCGACTAATGAGACTATTAGGTCTCAATCAATTTTAAACTGTTGAAATGAATTAGGGTACGGAAGATCAAATTTGAAGGGGTAACCTAAAATGAAATCTTCCTCAAGGTCCAGGTTAGTGTATGGCGTACCTAGTATTATTGTGTAGGCGTATAAATACTGGATAATGCACTGGAGAAATAAGCCCAAATCGTAGGCGGGCTAGATAACAAACTATGTGGAATAAGCCCTGTTCATAGGCTTAATAGCCAAAGGTATATTGTATAGTGTACAGAGTTTATTATGCAAGCATATAATACTGTTTAATTAATTTCTTAGGCTTAGTAGCCATAGATATATACTGTATACTGGATAATGAATTTTTGAACTAAGACCTAATCATAGGCTGACTAGGTAGCGAACTATGTAGAATAAATCCAGTTCATAGGCAGAAGCCATAGGTATATATTGTATAGTATCTAATAGGTGTAGGATTGTGAAAGGCTGACTAGCCAGAGATATATATTGTACAGCAATTAATAAGTAGAGAATTGTTAACATGTTATTGTCGTCAATACTCTTTTGCTAACTATGTGGAATAAGCCCTATTTATAGGCAGAATAGCCACATGTAGATATGGTACAGTATCTAATAGGTGAAGAACGGTTGACAATTTCTCGGTAATGGTACTCTCCATTATTCAAAGGCGGACTAGCCAGAGGTATATATTGTACAGTAATTAATAAGTAGAGAATTGTCGGCATGTATTGTTATCGGTAATCCTCTGCTAGAGTGAGCATGACGTGTATAGCCAGGGGTATATATTGTACAGAAACTACTAGGTAGAAAAGTGTTAACGGGTTCTGGTTATTGGTACTCTTCGGCTGGAGAGGGCATTACATGCTAAACTCTAGTATTTCGATATATGTACTTCATTTTTAATTGTTCAAAAAAAAAATGAAAGAAAAAACAAAAAACAGAGGTTGATACTGTCTCAGTTGCTGCTTAATCAAGTTGGTTTGACTGTGTGTTTTTCCGAACCCAAATTAACCACTTGATAGGGCAAGACACTGAAGATGGTAAATATGAATGAAAAAATAAAAACTTCCTTCCTAAACTTAATTGAACTGTTAAATTCTCTAATTTTGAGAGAACAAAATTATGGGATTTATAGGTTTCTTTACCCAGCCAAGGTTATACTCTGAAATTTTAATAACAAGACGAGTGTACCATCATGGTAAAAAACGAATCGGGTGGAGTACACCACCCAAGAAGAATAGCGGAGTACGCTAACCAACAAATAATGTTGGATCATTGTTTACATTGTCGATACTGTATTGTTATGCGAATGACTGCTTTAAGTCATAAAATGGTGTTGTTGGGGTTTGAAAAATCAGTGTTCACAGGTCAAAGGGGGGCAATGATTGGGAATAGGAGACTCAGGGACAAGAACAAATATAAAGATTTAAATGGATTATAGCGTTGAAGAATTTAAGAACCTCAAGGGACTTAGGGTCATATCCTGGAATGTGAGGAGCATGCCTCCAAAAATCGACCAAATTAGGCAGATCGCGAGAGAATCATCCCCGCAAATTTTATCCGTTCAGGAAACTTGGTTAAGTAGCCTAGTCAATGATAGTGAAATTGCAATAGAAGATTACAAATTGATCAGACTAGATAGAAAATTAACTCATTGAGGACGGGATGCTGCCTCAAGGCAGCATTTTCAAAATGGTGTTGGGGACGGGATGCTGCCTGCAGGCAGCATGACGTCCTCTCCATTAAGGACGGGATGCTGCCTGCAGGCAGCATATTTTTATATAAATTGAAGGGGGCATAACTTAATAAAAAATAAACGGATTTTGATGAAATTTAAAATATATGTATACAAACACACTAGAAATATCTTTATTGGTATGTTGTCATGGAGACAATAATGATGACGTCATAACTAACATACGTAAATGCTGGAAAGTGAATTTGGAGCAAGGTTGCTGCCATATTGCACCCAATTGTGACCCATTATTTTAATTATTGAATACCAAATTCTAGAAATTATGAAAAAGTATGATCAATAACTGCTTACACCTGTTAAACGATGTACATATGACACATATTATTTGAAGAAAATATTCTTAAAGTGTTTTTATACCCTAAACCTCATGTTAAACACCCGTCCTGAAGCCCAAAAAAGGGGAAAAGGGCCCCCGTCCACCAGGCAAAATATGTGTAAACTGCCCCCGTCCTCAATGAGTTAAAGAGAAGAGGGGGTGGATTAGCTACTTATGTCCACAGGTCTTTTGAGGTCAACGAGGAATTATACGATTGTCTACTGGTATCAAATAAGAATGTTGAAATACAGGTTTTAGGTATTTCCAAGTGTTTTATGAGACCTAAGGTCCTCATTAATGTTTATAGGCCACCGCAGGCCTCCATGGTTGAGGCATTAGCACACCTCGAACATGTCTTAAATTCTTTAGACACCATAAAAGACGTTATTATTCTAGGCGATTTCAACTATGATTCTGATTTAATAGAAACTGGTAGAACAAAACACGCCGATCGATTCAATACAATATTGGGTAAATACAACCTGCATCAAGTTATAAAGGTTCATTCGCGCATCAGTAAAAAATCAAAATCAAAGATTGACCATATATACACAAACTTAAGGGACACTAACGAAAGTGGTGCAATAAATTGTAATATTAGTGATCACTTACCTGTATTCGTACAAATTAAAAAAGTTAGGAACAGTTATACAAGGGTAACAATAGAGGCCAGAAATACTAAGAATTTAGACATAAAGATACTTCAGGAAATTTTACGCGATTTAGACTGGACAGCATTTTACTCGACAAGGGATGTAGATAAAGCATGGGAGATTCTTCTCTCCACTTTGGAACTTTATTTGGATAGAATGTGTCCGATAAAAACTTATAAAAATGTTGTCAAAACGCCAGATTGGAATACTAAGGAAATTATTAGAATGTCAAAAAGTAGGGATAAAGCATTTACAAAAGCCAAGAGTTCGGGTCGGAACGGCGACTGGGTAGAAGCCAGAAGGCTAAGATGCAGGTTAAATGAAGAAATTAAAAAATCTAAGAATAGTTATTTGAAGGAAAAGATCCAGGACTCGTGGTCTGAACCTCACAAATTTTGGGAGGTAATAAAGCCACTTATCTCAAAAGAAAAATGTAAAAATAAGGATAATGAAATAGTTATATCAAATGACAGTGGGGAGAAGCTCAAGGGATTAGGTGCCGCTGAGGAGTTCAATAAATTTTTTGTAAATGTTGGACCTGATTTAGCAAAAAACATAAAAGAGGACAATTCCTTGAGTGAGATTTTTAGGTCTGAAAATGCAAAGAGTGACAGTGAATTTATTTTCTCAGATATTACAGACACAGCGGTTGAAGTGGCCCTGAACAAAATAGGGAATTTTAAAGCCTCCGGCATTAAGTTTATGCCAACAAATATACTTAAGCCGTGTATGAGGACTCTCAGTAAACAATTCGCTTATCTTTACAATTTGTCATTGCAATCTGCTAAAGTACCGATCGACTTTAAAACAGCGACAGTAACGCCACTTTTTAAGGATGGGAGCAAGTGTATCACAGGAAATTATAGGCCCATATCTTGTATTAATTTACCAGCGAAAATATTGGAAAGCTGCGTACAGGGCCAACTAGCATCGTATGTAGAAAGGGAGAAGTTATTATACGAGGATCAATTTGGTTTTCGCAGTGGTAAATCCATCAACGGCGCACTCGATCGACTTTTTTCTTAAACATATCAAAATTTAAATAGTAAAAATTTAACTGACTTAGTATTTTTAGATTTTAAAAAAGCATTTGATACTGTTAATCACGATATTCTATTAGGTAAACTAGCAAATTTAGGGTTACAAGAAAACCAAATTAAATGGTTTCGAAATTACTTATCTGATCGGTCTCAACGAGTGGTCGTTGGTGGACATCTTTCATCTGTACAAAAGATTACCTGTGGAGTCCCCCAAGGAACATCTTTGGGGCCTCTCCTATTTATAATTTATATTAACGATTTACATAAGGTGATAAATCATAGTAGGATCCAGCATTTTGCGGACGATACTGTTATTTATAGAAGTAGAATTAAAAACTCAGCATGTAATACAGGTTTACAGGAAGATCTGGATAGGGTTGTCAAATGGTGCCAAGCACATAAGATCTCACTGAATATTAAGAAGTGTAAATCAATGACGGTAGAGTTAAGACCGGGGAAATTAGGTATTAGTAAATATAAGATAGGGCAATACGATTTAGAAGAAGTTGAATGTTACAAATTCCTGGGAGTGGAGATTGACCGCCAGCTGAATTTCAAAACTTTCATGGAAAAGAAAATTCATGCCATCAGGGCGAAACTTAAATCCCTGTCAAAACTGTATGGAATTTGCGATACAAAAACCATGATATTAATATTCAAAACTATGATATTACCCCATATTGATTATGGGGATGTGTTCTATCAAACTACCCCACAAAAATATCTGGATAGACTTCAAACTTTACAGAACTCGGCTCTGAAAATAGCATTGAAGTTACCAAAGCTATCGAGTACAAGGGATATCCATAAAACTACTCATATGCCCTCGCTCTCTACCAGGAGAGAGGGCCATATACTTGAGTTCGCTTTTAGACGATCATTATTGCCGGAAAACATTGATGACAGGAAAATAAACCTGAGAGGTCTAAGTGTCGGCAAAAAATTGAAAGTGCCCAAGCCAAATAACGAAAAATATAAAAATTCATACATTTACAAAATGCCAATTCTTTGGAACAAATTATCTCAAACAGTCAGGCAGATAAAAACTAGGGAAGCTTTCCGGACATGGTTGAAAAATACCCACCCCCAGGAATGCGATAAGTACCTAAAAAGTGAGAATAATACTCAAGGTGAAGTGCCTTAGTAGGGGGTATTGAAAGGTTGAAGACAACCATTGGTAATAACAATTACAGTAACAACAATTACCGGTATAAAGGTCACTGAACGAGACCCTTGATTTGTTTACAGGGGCATATTATGTTGTGACTGAGGTTTATATTGATATAATTGGATGTTGTATATTATATTGTGACTGAGGTGTATATTGATATAATTGGTTGTTGATGTGAGTACCAGTAGACAATTGTAGTGGGGGTCGAATGTGTGGGAATAGGAAGAGGGTTAAGGTAGGCATGTAAGTTCTACGAACAAAGCCGATACAACGGTATAATGTAAAGTGGGATGGTTGGGGCTGTTTTTACTGTTAAGAATTAACTTTATATACAACTGTGTTCATCAAAATTGCTTTATTTTCTCTCTTTTGCCAGTATAGGCAAAATATGGCAAAATATTCTTCCCCAGCGTAAAAGCTGAAGGTTGGTAAAGCTTCGATCGTTTTATTATCAGAACCATGCTAGTATAGGCGTGACTAGACAAATGTAAGATTACACCATGTTAAAATATTGGTTCAACTTATTAACCCAATATAGGGTAAAATAAGGTTTAAAAAAGGAACATCATGATATAGGACAATAATCAAAATGGACTAGGAACTCATTAATAGTCAATGAATAATCTTTTGGATGGTCCCCCTCGAGGTTCCCATCTGAGATTAATCTGGAATATTACTATAAATATTACTGGACTATTTTAATCAAAACCATGGACCAAAACCATCGCAGAAGAACCAAGTTCACCATATAAGACAGCATAAAGAAGACTCATCATTGAACCGCAATTACAATGAGTAGTAACAAAAAGAACTGTGAAACTCTCTTACTTAATATCAAAAGGACATGGACTTTGAATATAATTAATTCTTCTACGCACTTTGTTTTTAAGAATATCCACATTTTATGTATTCACATCTTTTGTTAAGGGCTACCTGGTAGATCTCCAGCGGAGAGGGAGTACTGGCCCTATTCTTTGATTTATATAATGTATATGTATAAGTTACAGAATAAAAGTTGTATAATAATAATAGTAAGTCTACTGATGTATCCAGCAATGATGGGCAAGCCACTAACACCAGATTACTTTTTGGTGATGATTAAATGTAGCTGTACAGCAGAATGTAGATGCATGAAGTGCAATTGCAAAAAGTATGTCATTGACTGCTCCCTCAGCTGAGGTGTATGTCATGGAACACCTGAATTCACCACCCTATGTTGCACTAAACCAGGCCTTTGGCACAAACTTCAAGCAAAACATAAACTAGTGGATAGACTATTGAATATATATAATTACAACATAATAGTACAACAAACTTGAGATTATTTATACATCAGTCAATCAATTAGTAAATTCAAGTTATGTTCTGACTAGAGACCAAAATAAAACTTGTACTACGTTCTATCAAACTTTGTGAATTATTCAAACACCAGTCAAACCCCCCATCACCCAATTCATACCCCATCTCCACCATCACACTTCATCTCACCACCACCACATGACCCAATAAAGACAACCACTGATATTTTGAAACCTCAATGTAACTCTCATTTCTTTCTGCTTGTTCAAAAGGACTGATTAGTAAGTTCAGGAGACATCGGAAGACCAGGAGACCAGGTTAACCCGAGCTGTCCTGACCAAATAGCTGAATAAAATTTGTTCAAAAAGAAAAATTGGCTAGGTTTCTGGGATTCCCATCTTGGATATATGTCAGGCAATGTTTAGAATGATTTTAAATGTGAACATGCGCAACAGGTATTCGCCCTCTCCTCCTGTGATATAAGGTCGGTAGTTGCCATATTTCTAACTTTATGACCACCAGCGAATTATATACCTGAACATTGATCACTGAACTATCATTTATTTTGAACCACTGACTCAAATACCTAAATCTAAATGTGATTCAACACTAATCCACTACTGCCGTCGGCGGAGTGCATGAGTACCGTATACACCAATGAGTATACACTAATTACCTATTCGTCCACAATTGGACCATGTTCATGTTTATCTATACGTTATTTTTTGAACATCTAATTTAAAATCTTAACTTTTTTCTTTGTCCTCTCTTCCTTCTTCCCCATCTCTCTTTTCATAATTGAGATGTTTAATGTCCGTTTATTAATACCTTCGCTTACCTTATGAAGAATGAATGTTGATGTTCTAATTTGAACTTATTTTCAATCGCTATTGCTCACTGTACACTCAGACTTATATTATAAACCGCACATATTTCTTTCCCCGGTTGTTGTCAGTTGTAATCATTTTAAACCTATCATATTCCAATAATCATTTTCTGATTGCAATGACAACATTGGATCCAACTGCCTGCCCGGGCTCACTGGCCATACATATATTCAATATGTGTGTATGTACTCTTTGTCCCGGGCATTGGCTACTGTACTCCCATGTTGACTTTCATCAATATGGATGATGACTCACTACAACAGCTACATAAACTATCATGTACCAAAGGATTTAAAGTCCTAAGCCTTAATATAAGAAGCCTACTGAGAAATTTCGAGGAGGTAGAAACTCTCCTTCTCAAGTCTGGGGTAGATATTTTGCTTTTGTCAGAGACGTGGCTCTCGGATAGGGTCACATCAAGCCAACTAAAGATAGCTGGTTATAGTCTTGTCCGCCTGGATCGAACAGGTGGCAAGGCCAGGGGTGGAGGAGTTGCAACCTACTACAAAGATTCTCTAAAACTCAACAGTAATAAACTATCTAAATTCAACCTGAGTAACTCTAATATTGAAATACAAGCACTCTTGGTCGAGGAAGAAAACCATAAAACCAAGGTTATTCTCAACCTTTACAGACCACCAAGTGGCCAGTATGCAGTAGCACTTGAGTCAATTCAAACCTTAATTAACCAACTAAATAGTAACAATGAGATCTTTGTCTTGGGCGATTTTAATATTAATCATGATGACGGATCTATTCCATCAAAAGAGCTAATCAAATTTGCTCAAGCTAACCAACTCACTCAATTTATTGACGCCCCGACTAGAGTCACCTCCTCCACTGCCACCATTATCGACCACATTTATTCTAACTCCAAATTCATCTTAAAAGCTGGAGTTCTCAATCTTAACATTTCTGATCATAAACCTGTCTATATAGTCCGAAAAAAAATGAAAATGACTTATACTAAAACTACTTTCAAGGCAAGGAGCTTTAAACACTATGATGAAAGACTATTTCTACAAATCCTGATAGATCACGACTGGACAGAATTTTATACCTCCAGAGACCCCAATAAATGTTGGGACTTAATGGAAAATCTTATTTACACTGTTCTTAACAATATGTGCCCTATCCGAGAATTCAAAAATGTCAGAACCCGTTGCGAGTGGATTGACGGTGAATTATTCGATCTTATGAAACAGCGCGACAAATTTTTCAAGCTGGCAAAAAAATATAACTCTGTTACTCTGTACGACCAAGCAAAAGCCCTGAGGAGGCAAGTAAATAAAATGGCTAAGTCTTTAAAAAACGAGTATATCAAAAATTCAATCTTAAATTGCTCCGACAACCCTCACAAATTTTGGGACAAAATCAAACCCTTAATTAACCCCGAAAAAACTTAACCAAATCAAACCCAAATCAAACTAGTTGTTGACAATGTTGACATTGATCCTCAAGAGGTCCCTCAAAACTTTAATAGTTACTTTGCCTCCATAGGTGCTAAGCTTGCAGATAAGATCACTCCCCTCAGTACAACAGAACTAGGTAACTTTAACCTGAATAAGGGCCAAACCCCCGACACCCCACGATTCCAGTTTGGTGAAATCCCGATCTTCTTCAGATAATCAATAGCTCCCCCCAGTTCAAATCTTCTGGACTAAGTCACCTAAAAACGTCTCTTTTGAAGTTGATTCTAAGAACATTATTAGAACAGTTCAAATATCTTATCCAACTCTCACTCTCTTCTAGCATAGTCCCCACCAAATGGAAAATCGGTAAGGTTACCCCCCTTTTTAAAGCAGGCGATAAAACCTCCCCTGGATATTACCGCTCAATCACAAGTATTTGCTTGCCAGCAAAGATTCTTGAGAAAGTCGTGCAAAAACAACTGATGAATCACTTAACCAACCACAATATCTTATACCGTAGCCAATATGGCTTTACACCGGACCACTCTACCAATGATGCAGTCACTTCCTTTCTGAAGCTTGTGTATGAATCAATTAATACCAAGCAATATTGTAGAGCTGTCTTCCTGGACTTCCGGAAGGCATTCGACACCGTTGATCATGACATTCTTCTTCAGAAACTTACAATGATTGGCTTAACAGGAACAGAACTGAACTGGTTTGCTGACTATCTCAGCGACAGACAACAACAGGTTTCTGTCAATAACCTTCAGTCTAATACCAATACCATCACTTGCGGCGTTCCTCAAGGCACCACTTTAGGCCCGATACTATTTTCAATATATATAAACGATTTACCTTCCCACGCCAAGAATTCTCATTTACAGTTATTTGCCGACGATACAATTATCTGCAAAGTTGGAAATAACATAAATGCCATTTCACAACACCTTCAAACTGACTTAAACAACATAATGTTATGGTGCCGAGCCAACAAAATCTCGCTCAATGAAGAAAAGTCCAAAGTCATGACCTTCCTCAATAGACCCTCCCGGAGGTCCAGGTGGCTAGCTGAATCCTCTGCTTACCCTCTTACTATAGGAGCCAATCAACTGGAAGAAGTAAATGATTACAAGTACTTGGGGACTGTCGTCGACGGCGCCTTGAACTTTAATAAACACTTAGCAAACATTAAAAAGAAAGTTTCTCACAAACTTTGGCTTTTTAAGCACTTACGAAGCAGGTTAAATGTCCACCTCAGTGCCCAAATTTACAAGACAACTATTCTCCCCCTCATTGATCAATCAGACATATTTTATGATTCAGCTACTAAGTCAAAACTAAAATTCTTACAAACTCTTCAAAATCGCTCCCTTCGCATAATCACTAGAACAAATAGATTCCAAAACGCTGATGATTTCCATGGACAATTTGACCTGCTTCCACTAAAGCAGAGGAGGAGGCTCCACATTCTACAACAAGCATACAGAGTCAGAAATAATAATGAGTACAAAGTTGAAAAATCTCGTGCCACACGTCAGCATAACCCTGACAGACTCTCGCTCAAATGCCCTACCCCCAGACTTGAACTTATAAGGAGATCAATATACTATAAACTACCCCAATACTGGAATGCCCTTGAAACAGGCATCCAAAAAGCCGACACTGGCAAAAGATTTACCAGCCTAATTAGGCCTAATGTCATCTGGCCTGATGATAATTTCCTATACTAGTCCTCTCCCACTTAATATTACCTTACTTTGGTCACCTATTGACACAGTACATGAAAACTGCAACAAAAAACCCCGCCTCCTCGAAATTTCCTCACTTTCATTTCTCAATATACTTATTGCTCTTTTCTACTAAGTAGATAATCTACTTCGCATTACTATAACTTTACTGTAGTGTTATGTGAATCTCACCACTGAATATAATTTATATTCTCTTGACAACTTAACAGTTAATCCTATTGTATCATTTTGATCTCGCTTAAATTTATTGTATCTATGTATATATATTTTTGCATTCCTTGAAGTGCGCTATTCTGATCTTATAAATCTTATTGTTTGTTTGAGACCAGACTTAGTAAGGGCCACCTTGTGTATCGTCGACGCCAAGGTGCATTGTTACCCTTACAGAATTAATTAATTGTAATGTCCGGCAGGACTTGGAATCCTCCCTATGAAGGGAGATTAGATCCGCCGACATGGTCACTGATTGACTAATAAACGTCTCAACAACAACAACAACAAAAATGTCACCACTGTCTTGAAACCTACCTGAGAACCTGATAATAGCCAACAAAATTGGTCCTTATACCATGTTTCTATCAAAAGTTTTGAGCTTATTCAATATTGTCAGATTTTCAATGGCGGCCATCTTGGATATGAGTTATTAGGCAATGTCTAACGTGTTTCTCAATGTTATCACAGCATTGGGCATACCTGAAAACCCCATAATAGGCACCAAAATTGGCCTTATACCATGTTTCAATCAAAAGTTATGAACTTTTCCAAAAATGTCAGATTTTTCGGGGGCAGCCATCCTGGATATCTGTTATAAGGAAATGTCTAACATGATTTTAAATATCACCAGTATGTTGGGCATACCAGAAAACCCCATTAGAGACACCAAATTCATCCATTGGCTATGTTTTGATCAAAAGTTACATTGATTTTTAGCTGCCCAAACAGTCTAACGACAATGGGCCGCGCGCTTATTAAGACTGTAAGCATGGCCGCGGCCAGGCCAAGCTCTCAACGCCCGCATCTCCTTCATGTATTGGCCACACCTGGCTGGCCGTGCAGGGGCGCTCATCATAAGCTCTTGACTGAAAGCCAAGCTCAGAACACATGAGCGTCACCTGCGCTAAAACAATGGCGGCCATCTTGGATATGAGTTATTAGGCAATGTCTAACGTGTTTCTCAATGTTATCACAGCATTGGGCATACCTGAAAACCCCATAATAGGCACCAAAATTGGCCTTATACCATGTTTCAATCAAAAGTTATGAACTTTTCCAAAAATGTCAGATTTTTCGGGGGCAGCCATCCTGGATATCTGTTATAAGGAAATGTCTAACATGATTTTAAATATCACCAGTATGTTGGGCATACCAGAAAACCCCATTAGAGACACCAAATTCATCCATTGGCTATGTTTTGATCAAAAGTTACATTGATTTTTAGCTGCCCAACGCTGTCTAACGACAATGGGCCGCGCGCTTATTAAGACTGTAAGCATGGCCGCGGCCAGGCCAAGCTCTCAACGCCCGCATCTCCTTCATGTATTGGCCACACCTGGCTGGCCGTGCAGGGGCGCTCATCATAAGCTCTTGACTGAAAGCCAAGCTCAGAACACATGAGCGTCACCTGCGCTAAAACTGGGCGAAAACTTTTCTCACATTTAGATTACATAAGCCAGATGTGCGAACCCTAGGGTGTGCGCAAACATTTTATTATTTCAGATGGGTCACCTTACCCTATCCTAATATACCAGTCCGTCCCAGAACATGTACTTGTCTGGAAGTATAAAATGGATGGATGATATAACATTGTCAATATAATGTCTAATAGGGGTGTAAATATGTCATGAAATACTTCGATTATAGTTGATGACAAAAATTTACCTTCAAGTATCAAATATACCTAAAGCACACACTATTTCATGAACCCTTAATATACATATACAAATTTGCACAGACCTCCCGTTTTTATCGAATTATTTAGGTTAGACCTAAAAGCTTTTACTGATACTTTAACATGGAATGTTATTTCCATCCCAAATAAAGAAATTAAATCTGGGCGAAAAGGTGTCAAAGTACTTAGTGCACGAAAATTATCTGCGCGAAAATAAATGCTATAATAGGTGGTCATTGTGCGACATGCCAGGCATGGTAAGCTATGTAGGTCAGTCCCACCCTTCCACTATAGCTTGCCCTAGGAAGGCTCAATCGGCAGTGGCAGTCCATGCGAGATGGTTCATATTTGTTCAGTTCACAAACATGGGAGCCTATACTTCGTTTAATTCAAGGAAGGCCTAAGTTTTTTTTGAAATTTTACCACATTCCAACCATTTGTTTAGCAACATAATGCATGCAATTGTCTGAGGTTAGACTTATAGAAAAGGATTAAGAAAGACAGAATGGAATGGATAACTTATGTGGGGATTTAAACTTCCCCATTATGGCACTGTAATTTTCATTGTAATTGTATGCATAGCTGGTATAGTATCTTTATCCTTATCATTTGTATCCTTTAATCTTATCCTTTATATCCTTTATATATAGGATTATGATGTGGGCAAACGCAAGCCATACTGAAAGTGAAGGTAAGAGCTATTTATATACACATATCTCATATAAATAGTAGCGCGTTGGTTCACTGTATTATCCCTGACGAAGCCCCCCAAACAGGGCGAAATATTGGAATAAAGGTAACCATCTAAGAAGTCGACTTGAGTGATTATTCCCTTCCACGATTCATAAGAGCTATGTATCTATTAATGTAGGATTTTAAATCTTTCTAATGCCAAGGTGAAAAAACCGTTAATTTAGCACGAGGTTAATTTAGCACGCCTGCAGTAGTGTAGACTGTACAGTCAACATAGCAGACACCTGTCCCAAGCACTGTTACAGCTGACTGACTGCACAAAGCCAAAAGTCAGACATGCAGACGCTTGGAGCTACAGGACCTACAGGGCCTGTTATATATAACATAAGTTGTGAAATTATGTCTTTCACAATGCACAGTCCCGTGTACCTCTCCTGTAAAATACATGCGTAATTTATCCAAACTTTTGTTGATATAATAATATAAATCACAATCATTATATTCTCTCAATTCCCCTGAATATTTAACAATTACCAGTAAAGTCATTAAATTTACTCCATAGGACGACCTTAGAATCACAAAGATATATTTAATACACTGTCTTGGAATTTGGTACATTTATTCATATGACTTAAAGCGCTAAACCTTCCAAAGATTGGACCATTCCAACAAGGACATTTTTTGAATAAATCACTTTGGAAAATATCAATTTTGCGACTTGTGACTCATTTTGCTATATCACAATTATACTATGTGTCTATTTTTTCTTTGCAGAAGCTGGGGATTAAGGAGAACCTTTGAAAAGAAAATGATGAAATGATGATTATTTGATGGAAAATAAAATTTGTTACTCCTCACACAGATATTTAAAGAAATAAAATCAGTAATGATCGATCTGATAACCCAGGCCTAATACTATCTAATAAATCATGAATAATAGCAAGCTACCTATAAATCCCCCACCCCCACCACCACCTGCCACCCCCTGCTCCCTTATCGACCACAAAAGGACCCACCCCCATGTGTGAAAACTAGCGCTGCAATACAGCGTGGTGACGGCGACGGCCCGCTCCTGACACGCTCCCATCTCAGCCTTGACCCGCCCGTTTTAAGCGCATGAATGGACGGGCGTCCCACCCATATATAGCTGGTGCATTAGTTGGAAGGATCTGCCTTGTCCTTCGTCCTTGGTTCATCCATCTGGCCAAGCATGAGACATCCGCAACTAGTGCGAGTTTGTCTATGTGGGTGGGCATTTACCCCATGCCAGCCATTTTGAAAAATGGCTATTTTCCCTATTTCCCAAAGATGAATTTTTCTACATTTTGAGTATGTTAATACAGAGCCCTTGTTGGAAAGGATGGTGAAAACCGCATTTCTGTTCTAGTTTTTTTTACCTTTTGGGTTTTTTTGAGCTAGATTGCCTGGACGAGGAGTAACGAAGCCAACCTATTTCGCATCCAATCTGTTGCCCCAGGCCTTTTCGGTTACGACCCATACTTAAACAGATCCCAAACAGATCAACCTGTTTTCATAGTAAACATACTGATATTCACTTCCTTACCCGGAAATGGCAACTATATTAAGTTCAATGTTTTGTTCAAAGAAATAATCCATCTAAGGCTTACAAAGGCTTATCGGTAATTTCCAATACATTGCTTATCGCGTGACCATTCTGGTGAATCCCTTAAAACGTTACCATCATTCACATAGTCGGAAGTGGTAATTGATTGGCTCAACGTAACCAGCAAAAGGGATGTATCCGAAATGGTTAGCGACTGCCAAGCACCCTTGTGCGAGGCAGTGGTGCAAGGCAGTTAGAGACTGAAACAAATGATTTCATGGTTGGAGGGAGTGAGAGCAGGGTGGGGGGGGGGGGGGGGGCAAAGTCAAAAAGAATTAAAAGGCACTGAGGCGCCCGAAATAGGAAGATGGTGTAAGAATGGAACTCTACTAGGGATTACCTAGGGGAGAGTGAGGGAGAATCTTCATAAGAAATATGAAAAGCAGCAAGAAAAGAAGAGGAGAAATGAATTGAATAGATAGTGACATCTAAGCCGGTAGAGACTCTTCCAAAATGGAATGCTAAAATGCTATAAAGGAATAATAGCACAGATTTTCTTAGAAAACGGGGAAGGGGAGGAAGTCACGAGGAGAAATGGGAATGGATGAAATATATTATAAGGAGGGTTGAAGTATCCAAAAGGGTTAATCAGGTCAGTTTCAATCTCATTCACAATTGAAATTGAAAAACAATAGCACAGGCAATCGTAAATGACCAAGAAAGTCAAGGGATAATGATAGTAGAATGTGATGAGAATACGTTTGGTTTATGGCATCTTTGATTTCTACTGCATGAAATATTGCTGAACTGCAAGCTGATTGTGCAGTATATTTTAGTTTTGTCAGGAAGCCATAAAACACCCCTTTCAAGAGCAAGGTTTCGACTGAAAAATTTCTCGAAATTGGTTCTCCGATTAAATAAAAAAAAAGAATAATTCAGCACCGCAAAGAAATAATGAGTATTAACCTTATTATTCTAAAGGATCCTTTGATCTGGGCTGGTTATCATCCTGACATTATCAACAAGGCACATTGACCGTTATATGCCTATCGATTTTCATCCTTTTTTTTCATCCTGGGAAAGATATATTCCTTTATAGCGTTATGGAAGAAGGTGTGTCCCAAGAACATCAAGCGACTGTCGTAAGAAAATGAATAAACCAAAGCCAGGTTCGGAAGAAAGAAGCCAATATTCCCAATATACATTAATCACAGTGGGTTAACGAGCCTGCCAAAGACTCGTGGGGAACAGTAGGTTGATTTCTCTCATTAGCAGATTTTGTGCTCTCATTTTATTCGAACCATGCTAAAACAAAACGCCTCTCATAAACGAGAGCAGAAAGGTAAACAGAAATCCAAATATATTTCATTTTCGTTGAAGTTGTTCACATTGCCAACAAGGCCAGTCGAGAAAAATAAACAATGCAAACCGTGGCTACCTATAACCACTCCCGCACGAATGGTATGAATGGGAAATTAAAAGGTATTTAGCAGAAATGAAATATCTGCATACCTCCATGATAGAATCCAATAAAACATATAAAGCCTATCGTTCAAATCTATAGCAACCATGCATTTATTTGCAGGACCTAGTGGCTAAAGTGGGTGTGGGTGTGTGACTGTGTAAGGGGGGGGGGGGGGTCGGTTACTTTCGGCGAAATAGTCCAGAGAAATGCTGGAATATGTTTGTGCCAGGAAGTGCTGTCTCACCTCTATAGATGCAGCTAGTATATACATAGACCATTGAGACTACAATGTACTGTATATGTATGCAAGGGATTAATCCAGCGGCTGTCTGGAAATAAGGTTTTAATAGAACTAATTCAGTGAAATGTTCTTTTACTTTAGGCCAGATTTGGTTTAAGATTATCCATTATTGAAAAAACATACTTTGTTAGGGAAAATATGTTATAATGTGGTTTTAGGTCAGAACCCCACCTCTGTCTCGTTACAGTTCTCCCAACATGTCTCAACCAGATTACAACATTAATCATGCCATTTGGTATTGGCTTACGGATTGATTATTAAATATCAATATAGGCCCTTGAAATGAATGTACAGTGAAATGTCTGATTAATATTAATATAAGCCTTTAAATGATTGTGTAATGAAATAGGTCTGTGGAATTATTATTGGGCTTAGGTGGCTGTTAGTTTGTTCTAGATGTTTAATTGTTTGGTGGTGGGATGATAATGGCCATATATTATTTTGTATATTGTTTTAATATCAATGTACCTTGCATGAGCACGAAGCGAATGACTAAACATCTTAGCACCGATTTAAGCATGCATTTGCGCATATTATATTGGCCACAAGGTGGCGCTATTTACTACAGGATATCATTTATTGTACTTCTTTCTCTTTACTAGTTATGCTTACACGCGTCTTCTGACCGCCAAACGTGCACTGTGAAATAAACCAGTTATGATAAACGCTTGTCTTCATTATTTCTTCTCCTCCTCAACGCTACCTAGGGTAAGTACATATGTAGTGGGTCCGCCACCCGGAATACATCGAGGCTGTCAACCATCGCCAAACACCAACCAGGCTACGACAGCGGGGGCACTCCTACCAGAGCCGGAGACGACCACCAGTTCCGGCCACTTCTGTCAGGGGGCGACATTCACCACCGTGCAGACGACACTGCAGACACCCTCTGACGGGCGGTAGGCGGAGGATACTACTACCTCCGCAAGAGGATCCAGGCTTCGCTTAACACTACGGACTCGAGCCGCGCCACGGACCGAGATACTTCTGTTGTTCAAATTAAGCACCCTTGTTCAGTGACAATACCTTTGTAACTGTATACCTTTGGGAAATAAACCAGGTTCAAACGAATCTCCTCGTATTCGTGATTCTTTCCGGAATTTCGTAAACTCATGCCCACGAATCTACGGTTCACTACACATATATTATATAAAATTGGCCAGCCATATAGGAATATTTCTTTCGACATTAAAATTAAAAAGACCAACCCATACACGTCTACTGTAAAAACGAAAGAAGAAGTGATTGTCATTTCCATTAATAAGCACCGTGGCTAAATTTAATGTAGTTTAGTACCCGGTATTGGAGGTTATTGTATCACTGGCGGGGTTATGCCTGTACAGCATGCACTATCTACTTAGATAAGCCCAAAGAAACAAAACACAAATGCTCAGTTTGATAATATTTTATTTTAGTTCCATTCAATGAACGCACATTGCAAACAATTTCCTGTCAAGTCCCTTCAAAACGACACAAACACAAGTAACTGATTCTGACATCTTCGCATTCAAGAAATGGAATACATCAATGTAAAGATGAACCGTGTATATCACAGACATAGTTCAACACATATTCTAGCGCAGTATATGGGCTTTTCAACAGCATCATGAGAGTCAAATCGGCTCGTTATCCATCTAAATGCACCTTAAACAAAGTCTGCATAGAAATACACCAGTAAAATGTATACACAGATATTTTAACATGGGTGTTTATAGTTAAAACAAATACTGACATTATTTGTAACAGTGCAACCAAGATTAATCAACACGTCTTCAATATTAGGACATGTAGCAATTCGAAATATACTGGTATGCCAACCCTACATAGCGCCAAAAACAGTTTTCTTGAGCGATCTCAGTATTCTTGGGAGTCTAAACAAATTGAAACCAAATTACCAAGACTACAAGGTATTTCCCCCTATATTTGGAATGTACTGTTTTAAAAGTCTAGTGTTCCATTTGTGAAAAACTAGCGTTCCATTGTGGAACGACTAATCACCCTAAGTTGATATAACTTAGTTCTTCTATTGTGCATTTATGTTCACCGATTACCAAACAACGCCAATGACTTTTCCAACGACAAGTTTCCTTTACATTGACCGAAAGAGGCATTCGCGCTAGTAGTATTATAACAAAGTAGCTATAATATCCTATTGTTCCTTCTTTACTACCTGTAGTTTTTTTTCTAGTTTAAAAAAAAGAAAAGAGAAGTACATAACTTCATCCCACTAAAAGCAGAACTTGACATTATCTTTCATTTCTATTGTATTTTAATATATTTCTACGGGGGCCCTGTTTCAGTCCGAAACAAACAAGATCTTTACAAAGAATTAGCGACTATTTGTTTTTATAGACGCACGTTTATCTTCTGTGGTTAAAAATGCGAACTACAGAGTGGGACCACAATAAAACGTTGTTTTGATTAAACCTATATCACTCACTCATCATTTACATGTTTACAAGTGTACACTATACATTCAAATGAATGGCAGTAATACTACTTTGCCTATACCTGATATGTTTTCTGAGACATCGGCAATATGCATACCATTATTACCCTATTGCAGACGGGGCTCGTCCGGATTGATTTTACTTACAAGGGGCCTGGTTTAAACCTAAAGTAAATACTCCACACAATGATAGACACTATATAATATCAATCATCTGTTGTTCCAATCTCATTAGAAGAGCAGGAGTCTGGTAAATGTACTTATTGAGTGTCTAGTCCTCGGCGTGTCGGATGATAATAATCATGTCAGATGGTCAAACACGAACACAGTTAATTTTGGTAGCCCATTGAATGGCCATGATTTGTAAATGTAACGAGGCATGACAGCTTCAGAGGTCATTACCACCAGACATATATGTAGTAAAACACGAATGAGTGGAACACAATTCGTGCTGGTGGTGGTAATGTGAAAAAGTAAGTAGCTAACACAAGCCCTGGCTTGCATCAAAATGGATCATCCTATATCTGCACGAATATTATAGACACAACCTTCTTTTTGAAGTCTTGGAAACAATATAAAAAATAGGAGAATCTTTGGGGACGAATTCTAATGCCGAGGACGATATTGAATATTCACACTCGTTCGAATCGAGCAGAAATGTCACCTGTCTTGTTTCATACCTCTCAAGTTCCATAATAAAAGTTTAAAAAATTACTTTTCAGGACGAAGTATAACAATGCTGTTTCAAAATACTTAATATAAGGAAAAAGCTCAATATAATGTATCATATGATGTAAAGTGGGTGGTACACGTGAGATTTTTTTTACTGTCAGAACCCATTCAATCACAACAGAGAACAATATCTGTAGAACAAGCAGGGAATTTACATGATGCTTGACATTTCTGTAATATAAATGTTCTACACTTATCAGTTTCATTCTAGGTTAATGCATCTCTGGATTACTTAGGTTTGACATTGAAATGTTTCATATTATTCTCAGACCTTATACGAGAGGAGGCAAACAGACGAAGATGGGCGCCTTTTTGATTACTGACAAAGTAACCGCATATATTGTAGCAGAAAGTCTTGCAATAAATGTGATATCATCCTCAGCACTGCTGGGCAAGTGTTGCATCAACTGTTCTTTTTCATCTTGATTTTCTTTTTTCGCAGCTGGATAACTTCTTAGTATGAAGACATGTAGTTTCACCAACTGGAATAAATCGAAACATGATTGACACTTGAATATTGATGCATACACGTACGGTACATATCAAAGCACTTTAAGGGTGGTCTCCACTGGCTGCGGCGAGCTCTGCGGTAAGCAGTAAGTAGTATTTAGTAGTAGTAATGGTGAGAAGTGGCGAGGACCTGCCTACATGGCCAGTGAACTATGTAGGCAGGACCTCGTCATTCCCCTCCACCTACAGAACCAGCACAGCACCATCGCAAGGCTTACCGCAGAGCGCGTACTGCAGCCAGTGGAGACTCCCCATAACAGAACATACATTCAATTTCACGTCTCTTGTACCAAGGGGGAAATGCGGGGAAGAATAATTGGAGAGATCTTTCATCCTATTGGCAGCGTGAAACAAAGTCAAGGGGAAAGACAAGGTAATGTATATGGGGACCAGATCTCTTTGAATAAAGCATATTCGGTACAGCCATTACCCTTGGTTTCTTAACATTTAGGGACGCCACCATGATATAATATAAACTTTCATTTGGCGGCGAAACATGGTTTTGCGTCTGACAAAGGGCTGAGGGACAGATGGAACATAATATTACAAGGAGGTCATTGACAATGTGGCCACTTGTAGCCACATATCGCGAAGCTGGAGTGAAAGAAATGTAATTTCATTCAAGAAAGTGATACTGTCTTGGGGTGGAGGGGGGGGGGGGGTGGGGTTAGGGGGTTAGGAGAAGGAGGTGGTTGTTGTTGTTTTGCTTGTGGTGATGGTGGTGGTCCTCCTGGTCCTGCACCATATCAGCTTATCAGGGTAATTACTCCCATTCACCCTAGAGTTGGGGGTGGAGGTGGGGGCGAGCAGGGGTAACATGGGCAGGCTGGGATACAGAGGGCCAGACATACAGAGACTGACAGAGAGTGGAGAATAGAGAGTGGAGAAGGGAGAATCTATGAATTATGCTTTTCAAATTACACAACTTTTCTTGTATTTGATGCACAAATTCCATTCAAAATTTGATTTGACTCTCACAATGTAAGCACTACAGTCGTGTTAGAACTATAAACCTATTTTTCATCTAAAAAAAAGTTGAAAGAAGAAGTGACATCAGACTCATGGTCACAATCACATGGTCACAATTATCTTGGCATCAGACATCGGTGCTAGGATGTTATCTGTTATCACCTAATTAGTGTCAAAGGGGTACAAGGGAGAGAGTGTCAGAAGAGAGCAACTGAAGGGCTACCATACAAGCGCCCTCTAGCGGGCCACCCTCTAGCGGAGGAGGAGGAGGGAGGAGGGAGGAGGAGGAGGAGGAGGAGAGACAGTGAGAGAGAGGCTCTGAGAGGGAGAGAGAGAGGAGAGAGAGAGAGAGAGAGAGAGAGGGAGAGGGAGAGGGAGAGAGAGGAGGGAGAGACTTGGTATCACTACCGAAAAGATGATATTTCATGATTTACTTTTGTGATCGAAATTATAATGGGTTCTCTTAAAGAAGTCAATTTTATGATTAGAGAGAGGGCCTAGAGGGAGGCAGGGGAGGAGGAGGGATTAAGATTTTATTGACTCTGAACTCTTAACTCTTAGATGGAATAGAATATGACCACCATATAATAATAATTGGAATAAAATAAATATGTATTATTACACCATATAATAATAATTGGAATAAAATAAATATGTATTAGGTAAAAATTATCGTGATAATATGACTGTATTGCATATTTGTGACACGGCGCAGGTGGTGGTGCTACTATCTGTTTTTATCACTCAGGTATTTTGTATAATTAATTGTTTTGATATATCATTTAATATTATTAAAAGAACATCATCATGTACTGAGATATAGTGTATATATTGCATAATGTCTTGATGAATAAAACATTTAAAAACAAAAACAAAACCAGAGGGAGGACATCACATATGGCAACAATTAGGCGCAGGCATACCATAGGCAGAGCGCCACCTATTCCAGGGGTCAAGCATCACGGCTAGTCACACAGGGACAGCTAAGTCTGAGCCAGCTCTAGTCAGCTACTAAGCCAGCCTACTAGGACAGTAAGCCCTTATCTCACTTCAAAGGGCCCAAGGTGGTTTACCGCTTTTGGAAATAACTATTTTCAATAAAACAATTTAAAAAATTAAATGACCCTATTCAACGCCCATCGGTTTTCCTGAGCCATTTACCAAACATGAAAGAAATAGCTTGAAAAGAAAGGCATGTACCAGATCGCCAAAGGAACGCATTAGGTATGTGTATGTCTCTATGTGGTGTCATTCTCAGAAGTGATAGGTAAAATGAGCTTCGCTCATAATAAGTAAAGCAGATGATTTTGTGACGCCAATCAAAGGAACGCTTAAGTTCATTTTTGTTCATTGGTAATACGCTAATGGTTGGGAATCGCCATTATGTTATCAATTGACAGTATATACAGATAGTGACTGTTTAAAAAGCTTTGGCCATTATTGTGCCTTCCTAAAGGGAATACATTATAGCCAGTCTTTATCCAGTATTCAGGGTAAGATGGGCCTTATACGTGGTAGAAATGATTCAGTTCCTGGAGGTAGGACTTCAGAGGGAGAGAGTGTGTGTATAGTAGGGCACAGGGTGAGTCATGGGGTCAACAGCGCTCCAAAACGTCGCCCTGTCTAGGTCAGGGCAGGTGGGCCACAGAGCGCTCCCATAGGGGTATAGCCAACTGGAGGTGGGTATCCCTAGATGCCTCGGTTATGGCCTTGTAAAGATGAATGACCATTCAAAGATAGGAATGTTTCAGGAAAGATCAAGTCCCTCCTCCATAGCACTGTATCGAAGATCTCGCAGACTAGATCCCTAAATGATAACGCGACGCATCTTGCCCCATATCGGCCTGAATCGCCCACAATCGGCCTGAATTGCCCATATCGGCCTCCACTTGGCATACCTGTAAAAGCCCAACAAATGGTATCATGCCATACTTTCAAAATCGCCTAGTCCTTTGTGCGAGTATCATTGTCACAGACTTTAATCCTTGGGAGCCCGCGTAATGACCATGTGGGTATGGCAGGAGCGGAGGTCAATGTTTGGAAACAACATTAACTCCTAGAATAAAGCATCCTTTTTAAAGAAAGACAAGTGCCTTTGGCACTTGACTAGAGATGGGAGCAGATGGGTAGACGCGCGCATGCGTGGCTTCCTCAGGCTTTAAAGCAGGTAGTCAGGGATCGGTGGCTGAGGAGGATGACGAAGATGGATTAATCTTAAGTGTAACTGAATCAGTTAGCAAGAGCTGGGGAGCAGATATATTTCCTGTACCATGTACAACAGAGCCCAGGGTGGTGAGGGTGGGCATCTGCTCCCATCTCTAGTCGTCATCCTCCTACAGTCATGATTAATCTTCGTAAGGTAAGTTAATTCCTCGATTAATCTAAAACTGTAGTTTGTCTGCCTTCCTAAAGATGGCAGAGCAGATGGGATTTTTAAAACTTGCTGCCGATCCCTGACTGTCAAAGTTCTAGAAGAGTATAGTTACTAACTTTTTAACTACTAATCCGAACTAGTATGTACACAACTGTTGAAGCAGTCTTCAGGAAAGTCTTGTCTCTCTTTGGTGGCGTGGGCCCGGAGCAGTTTATTAGCACCTTTGTCCCTGATTACTGGCTTGTGATAGAATTTTCTGAAGGTGGACTCTGAGGTCTACGCTCCTCGTTCTAAAATGTCCTTAATAGGCATGTTGAGGGCCAGTAGCTTGGAGGTTGAAGCACTCCTGGTGCTATGAGCGGTGAACACTTTAGTGTCAATGTTGCTTAAACGTAGAGCCACCCTAATGTATCTGGCTACAGTTTGTGTGCCCACTGGGGCGTAAGGTCCTGTGTGGCTTAGTATTAGGCCTCCTTTTGGCCTACCTTCACTATCCTTCTTCCTTAGGTCCTTGGTCCTGAGGAGGTAGTCCTGGTTAGGGTTTGAACCCTTTGGCAAGAGATGAGAGAGAGTAAGATTACTAATTTTAGTGTTATCATTTTTAGGGTCAGTGAAGAATGGGGGTGCTGCTCCCTAAAGCAATCCAGAACTGTGTCTGGATCCCAAGTTTGGCAATACCGTGACGTAATAGGTCTTTTGTTACCAAAGCCCGTGACTACTCTTTTGGTAATTTCATGTTGTCCAAACTTTTTCCCCTCACAAAGGCCCATAATGGCCGAGAGGGAACATCTCGCAACATTGAGAGAACTGTAGCTGGCTCCTTTAGCATAGAGTTCAGCTAGGAATTCCAATCCTAGGATTAGGTCATTTTTGCG
The DNA here is from genome assembly GCA_942159475.1 of Sthenelais limicola. Lineage (NCBI taxonomy): Eukaryota > Metazoa > Annelida > Polychaeta > Phyllodocida > Sigalionidae > Sthenelais > Sthenelais limicola. The sequence goes on along the minus strand of OW804096.1, from coordinate 103,172,957 downwards.
AGGGGGTTTGTTCCTTAAACAGCAGAACACTTTCCACCTCTTATGGTAGGTGTTGTACGACTTGCGGGTGTTAGGCCTCCATGAGTCTAAATAATGGAGGGCCACTGCTCTTGGTAATTTCAGAGAGTTGACATGGTCGGTTAAAAGCTTGCCACTACCAAGGGGCACGATGACAGGTGAGTTGGTGGAGTCAAATCTTGATTGAGAGAGATCAGCGTGTTTGTCCCGCTGAATCTCATCACCTGTTTTGCCATTGACCAGAGTATACTGGGCCAGGGTTGGCCCGACCACTCGGGGGCGACTAGTATTGCATTGCACCCGCCCTCTCTTATTTTCCGCAGACACCTGTCGACTAACCTGAAAGGAGGGAAAATATATGGTTTGTAAAATCTATTCCAATTGATGGAGAAAGCATTAATGAATTCAGCGTGAGGATCAGGCCTCCAGCTGACATATGGTGACACCTGGTGGTTCGTTCATGAAGCAAAGAGGTCGACATCTGGTTTTCCAAAGTTGTTCACAATCTTGTGGAAGATGGAGGGGTTGAGTGACCACTCTGTGTCCTGAGTGAAGTGGCGACTTTCATAGTCAGCTTCGACGTTTTCAACCCCTGGAATGTGGCAGGCTGAGATCCAGTTGTTCTGAAGCTCCGCCCATTCCCAGATTTCCTTTGCTACCGTATCACAAGAGGCCGATTTAGTGCCTCCTTGTTTGTTGATGTAGGCAACAGCTGTGGTGTTATCACTTCTGATGAAGAACGATGTGTTTCTTTCGAATCGGAAGAAAGCTAGTAAAGCTAGGTGAATAGCTTTAAGTTCTAGGACATTGATGTGGAGATCGGCCTCTGATGGAAGCCAACGCCCACCTGTCCTACCTTTTGAGCAAAAGGCACCCCAGCCTAGGAGAGAGGCGTCCGTAAAGACTTCAACGTCCGGGGAGATGTGGCGAATGAGCCTTTTCCCCGAAGGTAGGTGGTCTCTCCACCACCATAGCTCTGATCTAGACTTCGGAGAGATTCTCATGTGAGCTGCAAAGTCCCCTTCACTGTGTATTAGGGCCCAGAACTTGTTTCGTTCTAGAGTTTTATAATGGGCCAGACCATAGTCCATACCTTTTGTTAAGTCCACAAGAGTTCCAGTGAGGGCAGCGATAGAGCGAATGGTAAACCAGTTGTTGTTGAAAAGTACATTGTCTATCTTTTCAAGGGTAGATTCCACTTTATCCGGTGGAGGGTAAACACACATAGATTCAGAGTTTATGACATACCCCAGAAAAACCATCTCCGTCTGAGGTTCAAAGGACGATTTTTCATAGTTCACTGTGAATCCCAAGGATAAGAAGAGATCAGCTAGTTTCTTAGTGGCATATCTGCAGTCCTCTGCAGATTTTGCCCACACAAAAGAGTCATCAATGAACGAGAAACCATGCCCCCCTTGTTCTCTCCAGGTAGAGAAAACTGGCTTCAGAATCTTCGTAAAAATTCTGGGTGCTGGGCTTAGTCCGAAGGGGACACAGTTGAATTGATAGAAAACACCCCTCCATTGGAAACACACAAATCTTTTGTAGGTTGGATGGAGAGGGATGGAGTAGTAGGCATCTTTGAGGTCGATTGATGCCATGAACGAACTAGGTGTCACCATGTTTACTGCCACCTCCAGGTGATCCATTTTGAAGTGGCGGTAAACAATGAATTTATTCACAATGGTAAGATCTATGATGAGCCTGATCTTGCCATTGGGTTTAGGGCGAGAAAATATGTTTGAAACAAAAAGATTTTCATGATAATTAACCACTGAGACAACCCCTGAATTCTTTAGTTTCATCACCTCACAATGCAAGGCCGAGTCAATGACTTCGGCAAATTTAAAGGGTCTGGGGATGTGTTCCTGGACTGGAAGCGAGATAAAATCCAGTTTAACCCCTGAGATACATTGTAGGATGAAAGGATCCGAGGTAAACAATTGCCACTCAGCCAGAAAAAATTTCAGATTACCCCGGTCTGAAATTGTTTACCTTCATTTCTTGTACTCTTTGGATGGGTTGTTTTGGTTCTGGCTTGTCGACTTGTTTTGGAGGCCCCCGGGTTTGTTGAACCCTTTCTTCTTGCCTCCTCTGCCTCTGCCTTTCTGGTTGTTGTTGTGGTTGTTCGAGTTCCCAGGTCGGCCGCCCGGACCCCCGTTCCCGTTTTTTGACTGGGTAGCGGGAGCTGGAGTTAGCCTCGTGGACAGCTTGTTGGTGACTTTGATTTTCTTAATCGCCTCTTCTAGGTCTTCCCCTAGGAGGTTTGTAGCAGATGGAGGGAAGTGAGTGAAATCTTTAGCGAGAGCTACAAATTTCTCCGGCAGAACTTCCCCAAGTTCTCTCCTCCTGCGTTTGGTAATGTCCTCCATGTTATGGTAGGCCGCTATTTTGATAGCGTTGTGAAGATCACCAATAGGCCCCTCGAACCACTTAGCTTTGGTGGAAGGAGCTTGGCCCTCTGTTTCCAAATTCCTGACCCGAATGAACTCCACTTTGAGGTGTTCAGCCACCTTCGTTAGAGCAGTGATCATTTTTATGAAAGTCTCCTGATGTTTGGCTTTTAGGCCATCCCTATCAGTCGCTTTGGTGCTAATGCTGCGCCAAAGGGTTTCATCAATGGCAGGGACAGTGAGGTTGGTCAGATTTTCGGGTCTAGGGTATTTAGCCTTAATTTCCTTCATGTCGTCTAGAGTGAAATTAGTAATCATGGCGGTATTCGTAAAATCCGCAAGCTCAGAGTTAACTTTAGGTCCTATACCCGGATCTGACTTTAGGGCAGACGTGAACTTAGTCAACGGGTTGTGTGTATCCCCTTGGGAAGCTTTAGGAGGTAGTTCCTCCTCCTGATCTCCCTTACCTTTGTTAGAATGTTCTTCCCAGTCGTTGTCGGGGAGAGAGTCGTCACCTGAGGGTGACATGCTGTGTCGATGCTTAGGCGGGGTCCTTGGATGCCTGTGCCTCCTGGACTTGGTTTCCTGGTTTCCTTCTCCTGTGGTGTCGGTGATGGGAAGTCCTAGTTTCTCTGGAGGAAGATCTGGAAGAACTCCTGGATCTGGATCTAGATTTAAACATTTTGTAGCGTTTAGGTCCCCTGGACCTTGACCTAGATCTGGAGTGTGTATCACGACCCATACGTTCTTCGTGCATTTCCTTCATAATGGAGTCCCTGATCTCCGTGATGAGGTCCGATTTGAACGTAGAGAGAGAGATTGAGTCCTCATTTGAGGTACCTGGGGGAGTATCTCCGTCCCCCTTGGACACGTTTGAGGCCATAGTTACTTTGTCACCTGTCTTAAGTCCCGATGGGATGATAGAGAGAGTCACCACAAAGTTTCAGATCCGATGGAGCTGAGGCGTTTGTGAATGAGCGATGCTCGATTCGCACGTGGCCGAGTAGTCCAAGATGGCTTCCGATGGAGGCCGAGTAATATAGTATCCGATGGATACTGTCACTGAACCACTTGATTCCAATGGAAACAAGTTTTACACTAGTTCAAAGTGATCTATAAAGTCCGTTAAATGTTAAATCCCAAGTAGAGGTGTGAGGAAAGTCCTGAACACAATAATCCGATGGAAATAAACGAGCTTCTCAAAGAAGCGACCTGATAAAAGCAAACATGCGTTTGAACTGAGGAAGCCACGCATGCGCGCGTCTACCCAGCTGCTCTGCCATCTTTAGGAAGGCAGACAAACTACAGTTTGGAGATATAATTTGATTGCCAAAAATGGCTAAAATCACAGGGGGCCTACATCGGGGTAGTAGGCCTAAGGTGTAGGAGGGAGAGAGAGAGTGAGCGAGGGACAGAGAGAGAGAGAGGGAGGAGAAGAGAGGGAGAAGAAAGATGAGAATGACTGATATAAGACGGTTTCATGGAAACAAATTTGCACCCCCCCCCCACACACACACCTATACATCTATCAATTTTCCTTCACCTCCCCCTCCCCGACTACCTCCCTTGCTCTCCCTCCCCTTTTATTCCCCCCCTCTTTAATAATAATGAGTAATGTGTGGACAGGTACATTCTTTCTCTGAGAAACAGAAAAAGTGTCAAAAATAAAGTTTGTCAAAAAAAATAGTTGGCTGTAAAAAATGCTGGTTGTAAAAAAGTTGGTTGTAAAAAAAGTTGGTGAGAAATAAAGTTTATCCAAAAAAATAGTTGGACGTAAAAAAAAATGCTGGTTGAAAAAAAAGGTTGGTCATAAAAAAAAGTTGGTCGATAAAAAAGTTGGGTCGTAAAAAAAAAGTTGGTGATAAAAAAGTTGGTGGAAAAAATAGTTGGTCGTAAAAAAAGTTGGTCGAAAAAGAAGTTGGTCGTAAAAAAAAGTGGGTCATAAAAAACATTACAGCAGGCTTCCCTGATTTCTCCAATGATTTTTTCTATTTTAGAGGCAGCTACCCGAGAACTATCCTTCCTAAATTTTCATAGCAAAACTGGAGAAATGATTGAGAGTGACATTAAGACAAACATTACTAATATGAATAGAAGCTGAAGGAAGAAGGTAGATACTATGTCAGCAGCTGACAGAGATAAATATGTTTTGTAAAAGCGCATATATAGAGGTAGAAGTTATTAGTAAGTAAAATAATTTACATAGACAAGTTAGGGCGACAGAAAACGGCGGGCAATTGTAAAAGCGCATATATAGAGGTAGAAGTTATTAGTAAGTAAAATAATTTACATAGACAAGTTAGGGCGACAGAAAACGGCGGGCAATTGTAAAAGCGCATATATAGAGGTAGAAGTTATTAGTAAGTAAAATAATTTACATAGACAAGTTAGGGCGACAGAAAACGGCGGGCAATTGTCATTAGTCTGGTAACGACCCTGACGAGGCAATATATGTTTCTATTGGTTCCATGTATAATAAGCGGGGAAGAAGCTCCAGGCTGAAGAACATAGCAGCGCCACCTATACATCACACACAGTAACATTGCAGGGGAAAAAAAGATTGAACCGTAGTTAAAAAATAATTTGTTCGAATTGGAACATGGCGTCAGGGCTCGTGCAACAATGAGTGTATGTATATGGCCCCTCATATCAGCAACGCCTGCTCAAGAGTTCAGATGTTGTTTAAAAGGCTTGCTAGGATTAGACATTTTATTTCTGGTGACATTGCAATTTCAATATATACAAAACATTTATATTGCCTGTCCTGAAATTTGGATCCCTGACGATTGATCTTGCTTGTCATAAAGAATCCAAAAGGTTACAAATCCAGCAGAATAAGTGTCTAGACTTTCAAGTTTGTTTCGGAGTTAAGAGTAGAAGGGGTGCATATAGAGTTAATAATATCGATTTACACCAAAGGTATAGTCTTATGCCACTATGCTATAGGCGTTTGCAACGCTTTCTTATTATTTTCTCAATCTGTCATAATTGTAATGAGATTATTCCACAGTACGACTATCATATGAGGAATAATAGATTAGCCCTATAGAGCCGTGGCGAAAAGAGAACATTCGTAAGAGCTTTTCTGGACGCATACGTTCATTTTGGAACTCTCTACCCATGGAGATTAAATCTATAAATGACAGCAACACCTTTAAAAGAGAAAAAATTGTACAAATTATTTCACTACATCGCCAAATATCAGATAATCTGTTGTAGTTTCGACCAATGATATTATATTATTAGATCTGTATAGCCCTTTCGGTTGTAAAATGTTTTTTATCTTTGTGAGTTTTGAGCTCAATTTACATTACCTTTATTCTGACTGCTGTTAGAATTACCTTTTTGTGTATTGATTGTGTGGAAATATTTAGTCTCTCCTTCGAAAGTAGTGAACCGACGATACCCGGGTGGAGGTTATTAATTTTATTTCTATATTCATTTTTTATTATTAAAATACAAGGATATGCTGCTAAAGACAGGTACCAAAAGCAAGGGCAGGTTTTCTGCATTCAATCCTATATTGCAACCACTTGAATCAAGTAAATTTAGCTTAATATTGAGTCCTATTATGCAATTCAGAAAGAACTTATGTATTAGTGCGTTTAATCCCTTATGTGGCCATACCATATCACGGGAATGATGTGAGAGAGAGGGTAGGGGGTGAGTGGGATGGATGGGTGGATAGATGGATGGATAGATAGACAAATGGAGATAGATAGATAGATAGATAGATAGATATATACGTACATACATACATACATACATACATACATACATACATACAGGATGGATGGATGGATGGATGGATAGTTGGATTTATGGAATCTAGATCCAAGAAGACTCAGCATCATGATTGAATTTACCTCGTAGAAAAATTAAACAATGTCTAACTCCCATTAAAATGACTTTATTCTGCATATACCCTCTCACTCTCTATCTTTAAATCGATCATTCTATAATAGTATAGATACTAGATTTAGTTTAATGCTGCACCAACACCAATATTGCCATAAAGAATTCTCCAAACTCATCTAATGTTGAACATGACACTCTCTCCCTCTCTGTCCTCCTCTCAGAAAGAGGGGTGGGGGGAGTTTATTTTCAGGTCGGTCAGGGACTGAACACAAAGTTAATTTTATTTAAGGCCTAGGGGTAGTAGCCAACCATAGTCCAACCCCACCCACCTCCAAAGACATACCCCCAGCACACACCATGTACATTTGATTCATGGCTCTTGTAGGTGCAGTGATGTCATGTCAAATATCTGTATACTCAGAGGAAATATGGAATTTTCAAGTACCAAGAACTCTTTTCAAGTAGGGGTAGAGGTACATATGAGTGACATTTACTGAAACAGTTTTAACGTTCTTTCTGATGGTGGTAATATCTTGGCCTTGTGGTGGGGGGTACTTTGGAGATGAAAATGAGTTGGAAGTGTATGTTCTCCTGACCTGTGTACCATATGTGCTGCCTGTCGTGTTAAAGAATTGTTCCCAGAATTTCATTCTACTTGGATGCTGTCCGTCTGGCATACTTTATCTCCAGCACTGCACTGTGTTCATCTACAGTCAGATCTGGTGTAGACTTGGTGAATGATGTAGAGGGCTCCTTAGGGGGGGTGTCTAATTTTCCTTGTCGCTACCAAGAAACAACAATTGTCACTTGTCACTAAGACAATTCTTTTGTCGTTTGTCACTTAATTTCCGTAAAAATGGCCCGTTTTTTGTCGGTAAGGACTAATAAGGTCTTTGTCGATTTGTCAGGCTAAGAAAGTGCTTTTGTTGTTTGTAACTTGATGCCCATGTCGATTGTCGATCCTAAGAATAGGCCTTGTCGATTTGTCGAATTAACCCCTCAAGAGCCCTATGTAGGGAACCTACATCTTCCAACCCAGAATACTTGCTAACCAACATACTAAGCCCAACTGAATACAATAATTTTCTGGCGAACCCAAGATTGTAGACCCCAGTGAATGGGATTGGGAATGAAGTGTCAGACCCAAAGAATTTATACCATATAGGACAGATCTAACTACCTGGCATGCTCACTGATTCGTCACTCCTTATTTCACAAACCATTCAAGCTGCTTTCTCAAATCTCCTGAAGAACTTTTTTTAATTAGACATAAATTTATCACTCAAAATATCTCCTTATACCATTATGCTCAATCACAACACCATCTTGAATTGTAAATAAATGGTCACAATCAAATCAATTGGAATTCCATATCAATTCTCCAGATTTGGTTCCAGTCACATGATGGATTGTACCCATATTTACCCATATTAGTGTAATTACCATATCCAGTACACTTTAAATCATCACTATTTAGGGAGTTAGACCCACTGACCCTGCCCCCTTCGTAGACAAATAAAGTATATATGATTGCCTAGGAATTGTATATGCTAGGTGTCTTCAATATTCTAAAAGCAACATTCAATGCAGAAAAATGCCATAGCAGCAGTAACCAAGGAACAATATCTGAGTATGGGTCTACTCTTCCTCAGATCTATTTGAACTTAAATTATGTACAAACCAAAATCAAGTCAACTAGGAAATGGGCCAAAAGTGAATCACCGAAATTGTGATTATCAAATATATATATATATATATAAATAACTTTATTTCCATTTTGTAAAGGTGTTGGTTACAGAGGGAAATCTTGGCGTAAAATACAACTTCTATATAGCATATAGATCTACCAGAGGTGCCATTTGAAAAATAAAAAGTACAACAATCTTAACATTAAATAAATTTGTGGGCATAAAAAATACCAGAAAATATACATAAAATAAGTCATCTTAGATCAATTTCAGAATATTTTCAGTTGCAAAGCAACCCTACATAAGCCCAACAACCATGGAATTGCCTGAAATACATAAATAAGAAAACTATTGCATAGACTACTAAATGGAGGCTTCGGTCTCGAGACCCGCAAAACCCCCTTGTCTTATTATGTCAGAAGAACCAGATATATTATTTGTTAGAAATCAGTATTTCCAGGGAATTGCCAAAATGTCACTATGGAAACAGAAGCCCAGAGAATAACTTTTCAGAATGGGTCTATATCAAAAATTAATAAGCATAACAAAATATATCTCTGTACCAAATTTCAGGCTCTCAGATCTACTTTGATGTTCAGAATTAAATTGTGTTGTATTACACATGTACCATGAATTAGCTTGCAAATCAAAGTCAAGTCGACTAGGAAATGGGCAAAAATGGTCTTTCAATCAGCCATTTTGGATCTTGGAACCATTTGGCAGCCATCTTGGAAATTCTAAATTTTGATGCATATCACAGAAATTGTGATTATTAAAAAAATATTACATTTTAGTACATAACAAATAGATTTTACCTAGAAAATATACATAAAATTAGTCATTTCATATCAATTTCAGCATATTTTCAGTTGCTTAGCAACCATAAATAGCCTAGCAACCATGGAATTGCCTGAAATAGTTACCTAATTTATAGAACTATCTCATAAATACTTTTATTTGGGTATATTGATAATGATTATTTGTTAGAAATCAGTTTTTCCTGGAAAATTGATGAAATTCTAGTTAAAAATATGTTACCATGGCAACAGAAGCCAAGAAAATAATTCTTTTCAGAATGGGTCAATTTAAAAAATTAATTATCATATTAAAATGTATCTCTGTACCAAATTTCAGGTTCTCAGATCTATTCTAATGTTCAGAATTGGTTGAAGTACATACTAATATGAACAATGAATGAGCTTGCAAGTCAACTAGGAAGTGGGCCTGAAGAGTCTTTGGATCAGCCATTTGGATCTTAGAACCATTTGGCAGCCATTTTGGAAATTCTAAATGCTGAAGCATATCACTGAAAATGTTATCATTAAATAAATGTTACATTTTAGAACATAAATAATTGCCATACCCCATAAAATAGACATAAAATGAGCCATTTTGGAGAAATTTCAATATATTATCAGTTGCTTAGCAACCATACATAGTCTAGCAACCATATAATTAGCTAAAAATTAGAGAACTATTCCATAGACTACTTTATGTGGGTATATCATATCAAATTATTTGTTAGAATTCAGTATTTCCAGGGAATGGCCAAAATTTTACTGAAAAAATGTTACCATGGCAACAGAACCCCAAAAAAAACAATTTTTCAGAATGGGTCAATATCCAAAATTAATCAGCATACCAAAATCTATCACTGTACCAAATTTCATGCTTTAATACCAATTTGAACAATTCTTGCATTTTTTTGCACCAATCTACCTGACTACACCCATTTATCACCTCCACCATACTCCACTCCACTCTGGCACATGCTCCCTGCACCATATTGCCCCCATCTAGTTATTACCTAATAACCCTCACCCTTACCCAGTCATGGTTGGGTGCACACTGACATTGTGGCTCTATCCCTCCCTTGCCTTCCAGCTCTGTTCCTCCCTCCCTTGCCTTTCACCCATTACCCCAATCTCTCTTTCACTCTCGGACTCTTGCTATAGCAGAAGCAATCTGGCTTTGAAATAAAGTATTCTTTCATTAAATTAGTGTTTAAGTTACCTCTGTACTGAATACTAGAAGATCTATAGCAAGGCAACACTTTAAAAAAGAACTAATATATTCAAACAATTTTTTAGTCTAAGCATGACTAAATTGCAGTAACTATAAATTGACATCGGACACAAGTATTTGAAAAAATCGTTTCCTTTGGAAACGCAGGTATATACATTAAATTGACACTAATTGTTAAGTTAAATAGATAAATAGTAGGGCTCCTGAGGGGGGTATCTAATTTCTCTTGTCGCTACCAAAAAACGGCAATTGTCGTTTGTCCCTAAGGAAATTCTTCTGTCGTTTGTCGCTATATTTTCATAAAACAGCCGATTTTTTGTCGTTAAGGACTATTAAGGTCTTTGTCGATTTGTCAGGCTAAGAAAGTATCTTTGTCATTTGTCACTAGTTGCCTTTGAAATTTGTCGATCTAAGAAAGGGCTGTGTCGATTTGTCGAATTAACCCCTCAAGAGCCCTAATAGTTGATTATATGATTACTTAACTTAATACTTACCTAACTTAATACTTGTTAGGTACTTCCATGTTCATAACAACCGTTCAGGGGGAAATGATTTCAAGCTAGTAGGCAAGATAAATCACATGTTCTTATATTGAATAAGGGATATAGGTTCAGACTTGGGCGCCTTCTTACAGCTCCAAGGCCAACGTCCTCTAGGTAACTGAGCTCCGGCTCAGAGTCCGTTGTCACCTTCAAGTACTGAACATATGCCAGTCAGTCATTCAACCGCATAGACTCACTGGTTTTAACATAAATTGTCAGGGCCCTTTTTAAACTCTAATAGAAAAGGGTAATCTGTTTTTTAGGTGAGCAACCATTCTCGAGAGAATGGGATTTAAAAGTTCCCCAGCTGAATGCTGTTTGGGTCGGCCGGTGACTTAACGCCTACTTAAACACATTTCATGACATACCACCTATTCAAGAGCAATAGACCATTTTATATATCTGATGTTCCCCGAAGGAGCTTGAATGAGTTGAGGTTTTACTTTTAGCAACACAATAATGGCTAGTGTTGCCAAAAACCCAACTGGACTGCTTGAACTGTCTAGCTTTTCCTGAGGGATTAGGCCAAATCAAAGCAGGGCATCAATTCAAATCAGCAGCAGGGAAAGGCTCGGGTCTGATTGGGGTACACAAGCAGCAAATAGAAAGGGCGTTAACAAATTCAGGCCTCACACCATTAATCACCCCAACCTGCTGCCCAGATGGACTATGACGAATGGATTCGTCTCTCGGTGTAGAAGTAGAGAACTGAGGCACTTTCCGCTGACCCTCTGGCCCTGATCATAGGCATGCTTCATTAGATTACAAGGGTAGAGTGACAAGGGTTTTAGAATGAGTGAATACCCGCATAATCCACACGTTATTTCCCTGGGCACCTCTATTAGTAAATGCCTAAACATGGATCTTACCAAGAAAGGTTATTTCTGGAAAGGTCTAAGTAGATAGAGGCGAGGAAAGCAAGGGTAATGTTACTCTAATTGCCCATAAATGCATGTTGCCAGGGTAACTTTAGGAGGAATCTGAGATATTCCAATAAATCCCATGAACCTGGTTCCACTGTCTCGAAGTTAGCTGAAGTTGGGTCGTTCACCTTCTATCTGATGGGCAGCTCCGACACTAAACACAAATGAAACCCTGTATATATTCATATAATAGAGCCCAAATAGTCAGTTTGCAAAATAAGAATCCCATTGTTCTCCATAGAATGCGACTTAAAAATATCGGCTACTCGCTTCCAAGCAATTAAAAGCCTCGTCCAATGACATGTAGCAAATTATAATTGATAATCCTTCAAATGATACATTCGACAGCAATTTAATCTTTCAAAACTCTAGACTAGTATTTTGTAACTGCAGGGTAATTAGAGAAGCATGAGTTCTTATTTCGCATAGAATTGTATGCAATGTAATTAGTAATTTGAAAAGACATTGATGGACTACCGTTATTCAACTCATATGCTAATTTCGAAGAGAAATGTTCTATTCCGAAGTGTAATATTTCGAATACTGGATCCCTGGTAATACAAAATGGACCTGGGGAATGATATTTGTAGCTTCGAATTGTCACAAAAGCGACACTAAAGGATTTAATAACGATTTTACAATACACTATGTGGGTTGCATGTCCTGCTGCAAGAGAGACAGATAGAGAGAGAAATACACAGCCAGGGAGACAGAGGGAGGGAGGGGAGAGAGAGAGAGAGAGAGAGAGAGAGAGAGAGAGAGAGAGAGAGAGAGAGAGAGAGAGACACACACACACACAGCCAGACAGATGGAGACAGACACAGAGAGAGGGAGGGTTGGGGGTGGGGTGGGAGTGATAACTAACAAGTACTAAGTTAACTAATTATCAAGTTATGCACCGATTTGATCAACTGTTAACATATTTAACTTTGTAATCAGTGTCAACTTAATTCATATACTTGGCGTTTCCACTGGAAACGATTTTCTCAGCCACAATCATTTGTGCCTGATGTCAACTTATAGTTATACAGTAGTTTGATTCTTGAAGAGGGAAACAGTGTGCAACGCAATAGCCAGGGCTGTAAAAAAAGTTGGTTGAAAAAAAATTGTCGTTAAAAAATAGTTGGTCGGGAAAAAATTTTGTCGTTAAAAAAAAGGTTGGTCGTTCAAAAAAGTTGGTCGTAAAAAGTTGATCGAAAAAAAATTGTCGTTAAAAAATAGTTGGTCGTTAAAAAAAGTTGTCGTTAAAAAAAAGGGTTGGTCGTTCAAAAAAGTTGGTCGTAAAATTAAAGTTGGTCGTAAAAAGTTGGTTGAAAAAAAGTTGGTCGAAAAAAAAATTGTCGTTAAAAAATAGTTGGTCGTTAAAAAAAGTTGGTCGTTCAAAAAAGTTGGTCGTAAAATAAAAGTTGGTTGAAAAAAAGTTGGTCGAAAAAAAAGTGGTTAAAAAAAAATTGGTCGTTAAAAAAATTGTGGTTAAAAAATAGTTGGTCGTTAAAAAAATTGTGGTTAAAAAAAGTTGGTCGTAAAAAAAAAAAAGTCATAGAAAAAAGTTGGTCGTAAAAAAAAAAGTTGGTTGTATAAAAAAGTAGTAAGCTAAGCTAAATAGTTGGTAACTTACTTTTAAAATTTAGAAAATGTGTTGGGCAGCAGCAGTGTCCATTTGAGCATCTGAGGCAGGTGAGGGGGGTGCCCGGGGTGGTGGGTGGTGGGCAGAGGGATGGTGTGGGAGGTGGGAGGGCCTTCTGCAGACCTATCATGGTTGGAGAAGCATCTAACTAACAGCCAATCAACTCCCTTGGCTAAACCTAGAAAGGCTGTCAATCAGCCTTCAATAACGTCTAGGTGGGAAATCTATGACTGATTGAATCAGTGAAGTGTGAAATATAGGACCTGATCGAAAGGATTAGATAAGGCATCCTTAAACACCTCACAGACAGCTAAAGAATATTATCAGATGTAGATCCAGTATCAGTGATTGGCACATTTCATAGTGACTCATATGTTTTCTCAGCTATAAATAGCTGAGAAAACAAAAATCACCCTGATGATAACAGATCAGCTAAAATTCCAGTAATCATAATATTAGTATTAAGTTAAAGGGCAGTCTGGAAGAACAGTATTAATCAATTTGATATATTAGACGAAGCTATCTGCAACCACCCTCTCCGACCGAGCTGCTACCATGTAATTAATGAAGACTCGAAAGTCTCCATAGTGATGGTCTTATTACCTCACGTTCTGCCTATGGCGTCATAGGCCGCGCTTAGAAACCGTTGCGATGCCTCAACAGTTTTTTAAAAATTGATTTATTGTTTGAGAGAATTATAGAAAAAGTTCATAAGAAATACCATAAGTCACAACACAGAGGGGGGGGGGGGCTCGCCTCCTAGAGGGGAGGTGTGGCACTACGTGGTTTCGCTTCTGGGAAGATAAATATTTAAATGTTTAAATCTGATCCCTAAATGGGCCCAATTCGGTCACTACTATCAGAGTGTATAATAAGGAGGGCTATGGTCCTCCAGACTTGGGGGTGGGTATGAATCTACTAGGATCCCTGTTGGCACAGGGATAACTGTTGCAGTTTACAGTTACAGTTTTATAGTTATAGTTTTATAGACAGTAGTCAAAGTGAAAAAGTCAGTTGTAAAAGTCAAAGTTAGTCAGTCAGTCTTTTACGTCCGCCAATCAGTTGTAAAAGTCAATCGTAAAAGTCAAAAGTCAGTCGTAAAAGTCAATTAGCCATAAAGGTAAGGCCAAAAAAAAAATAGGTGTGTTTCCGATTTACCCCCCCGTACCTAGAAAAACCTTACCCTACCTAAAAGTTTTTTTACCATATCTGATTTTTCCCCCATCATATCTTACTTTTTTGGGATTTTTTGACAAAAAAAGCTTATAAAAGCAGGAAAACGGGGTTTCCTAATCCAAAACTGTCAAAAAGCACATTTCCCATGTTCAAAACAACTATTGTTATGAAAAAGACATTTTTTTCAGTTCCTGGGAGGTGGTTTCCAAACAAAAAAAAAAGTTACCACCCCCCTACCTAGTTTTCAGCCAGATAAATCGGAAACACACCTATTTTTTTTTTCCTAAGTCAGTCGGAAAATCAATCAGAAAAGGAGTGTCCCTGATCTAAGATAGTCTGAAAAGTGACCCGACCTGGCAATGGAGGTTCCTGAGGCAGAACAAAACTTTTCATGACGAGAAAATAGTCAACATCACAGGAGAAATAGTAAGCATGAGTAAACAGGTGTAGTGACACACGTTTCTGGTGGTGGCAATGTCCAGGAAATAGTTGAAAGGATGCTGCAACGAATAAATACCTAGTGCAATGAAACTATTTGTTTCGGAAATAGTAATATCTGCCCAGAATTAGGAAGTGTGGTGCTGGAAAAGAATTTGTGGTATGCGTAATAGCTTGTACCAATGAGGAAAAGTCTGGACCAATTGCAACATTGGCACATATTGCCACTATTTAACGCAACACCGCCTCTATCTTCCCAGGTAGGAGGGAAGGGGGAGGAGGAAAGTGATAGAAGAAGGAGGAGAGAGAGATGGGAGAAGGGATGAGAAGTCTTCTGCCTCAACAACCATTAGAATATAAACATTAAATATCAGTAGTAGGGCCGGATACACAACAGTTAATTAATGAACAGTCAATCACCTAAGCGACTCAAGGTGCAGTCTCTGGGAAGCCCTATAACAAACCGGATCCGGGAGTTATATTTTATAGCATTATTTAAGGTCAGGAGCCATCAGCTTATACAACAGTCATGCTACTTTACAAATGGATGTATTTGTATTTTAAATATTTTATTCAGCTACTACAGTTTGTAACAGGTACAATATTCTCAGACAGTGCTGACAAAAAGAAAACGATCGGAAACTTGTTTAGGTATGGTACCTAAATTAGAATACAAGGAGGACATGAAACATGTGGCAATTTATAGCCACATATCGCGAAGCTGGAGTGAAAGAAATGTAATTTCTACATTTCCTTTGCATATATGGGAGGCCTCCTCCTGCACCTTACAAGGGTAATTACTCCTTGTAGGAGTGGTAGGAGGAGCAGGGTGGAGCAGGGGGAGTAATCATACAAAGTGGTACTGTCTGGCGGGGGTGGGGGGTGGGGGTTAGGAGAAGGAGGTGGATGTTGTTCTGCTTGGGATGGTATGATTCTATAGGCCTGTATGGGGGGGGGGGGGAAGAGAGAGAGATTGTGTGATAGAGAGGAGAGAGACTTCCTCTCCCTTATCTGTCCAATGCATGGGGGCATGACAGGCAGGGAGGTCTGATGAAAGAGAACAGATGTGACCAACAGGTGTCGTTGATGATTACCACCACTGGGTGGCGCTTTGGCTCAGAGGTTTAATGTATAAAACATTATATAAAACATTATCCTCCTACAACAACCATAACATTGTGGGCAGTGGAGGAGGGGGTGGTGACCATTAGAAATATAGTTTGCTATTATGATAATCAATAGTTTCCAGGTCACCGCCCCCCCCCCCCACACACACACATCCTCACCCTGGACTTAATTAAGCACATTCCAGAACTAGGCTCTCTCTCTAATCATAGAATTAGATTCTTTAATAGAACCCATTATGATTTCGATCACAAAAGTAAATCTCTTTCTTTGTACCAAAATAATTTATTTTTGGTAGTGACACCAAGTCTCTCCCCCCCCTCTCTCTCTCTCTCCGCCCTCTCCCTCTCTTCCCTCCCCACAAAATTATTACTCTTGAAATTATAAAAATCAGACCAGAAACTTACTGGATTTTGTGAAATGTTTGATATTTAATTCACAGTCGTAGGCGCCGTAGGCCTATACCACTGATGTCTGTATTGCATTTTATTTGAATTAAACCTTTTTCAGATCTGCTATGGATGCATTCACCATATGCATGCATTCACCATATACAGACAAGTTACCACTCCCCTGCCCCACCCTCTCTCTCTCCCTCTGAAGAATCTCAGCCCAGCCAATTATGCCCTATATTTCACCGTCTTCATCAACCCCATGTCATGATAGCAAAGGTTAATTTCACCACATGAGTCTCTGTATGTCTGGCTCTCTGTATCCCACCCCTACTCGCCCCAACCTCCACCTCCAACTCTGGGGTGAATGGGAGTAATTACCCTGATAAGCTGATAAGGTGCTACATACTGGGAAGAGGGGGGAGGGGAGGGGAGGGGAGGGGAGGGGAGGGGAGGGGAGGAGAGGGGCAGGGCTCCGTATCTACAGGTGGTTGTTGTGACGGGGCAGGAGCAGGACGAGGACGATCAGGTCACTAGGGGGGAGGGTGTCCAAGTCACTAGGGGGGGAGGGTGTCCAATTAACCCCATTACCCCTCACATTCCAAAGCTTTCAGGGGTCAAGCAGTATCAGGGGTCACAGGCACAGGCAGCTAAGTCACTCACAGGCTGCCCAGTCACTCACATGCTGCCCAGTAGCTAACTCACAGGCTCCTGAGCCAAAACTCTAGTCAGCTACTAGGAAAGCTAAGCCAGGGTGAGATAAAGATCTCACTTCAAAGGGCCGAAGGTGGTTTACCGCTTTTGGAAATAACTCTTTTCAAAAAAACAATTTAAAAATTTAAATCACCCTATTCAACCACAATCGGTTTTCCTGAGCCACTTACCAAACAAGAAAGAAATAGCTTGAAAAGAAAGGCATGTACTAGGTGACCGAACACACGCAATAGGTTATTCTATATTTCTACTGTATGTCACTTTCCAGAAGCCAGGAGTATAATTCGCTTCGCGAATAATAATATCGAAAATATCGAAAGCATCATTTCACTGCAGTGCAGTATGATTGGGATACCAAAGGCCGGCCATGTGTACAGCTGTCCAGTGCTATATGCATGAAAAAGAACCATTGCTAATAAGGTAACGGCGGGGAGAACTGGAGTCACTCACTCTAGAAGTCTGTATACCTGTTTATCATATGTACTGTCCTATTCGATAAATAAAGTAGTTCTTATCTTATCTAATAATCAATAATAATCATAGTAGGGTATCGCATCCCGTTAGCATGTTTCCTCTCTCGCCCTGATAGGTCCAAATATATACGAAAGTATGGTGTCAAAATAGGGTGTACATAAACTGATCCCTCACCCAATGCTTTGTCATGTAGACCTTCCGGCCTGTATGTAGGAGTATCAGATGGTATGACATCTTATTATGAGGAGTATACAACTTTTCAGTTAATGAGCATGGCAGCTGCATCCCGTATCAGGTGGTGTTCCTCTCTCATGAAGCCTGTGGCTTTTCCGAGGAAGGCACCGCCATCCATTTGCCTATTGTAGTGTCATTCCATGGTAACACTCAACACTTAGCTTTCCCACACTCTTATGTGGTGTCAAATTCTCGGAAGGGGACCAATTAGCATAATGTCCGGATATTTGAGGAAGCCTATCCAGGTTTTGATGTCCAAAAGTATCTTATTGTTTCCAGAAGGGTTAAGGCGCAAATGGGGTCTCATTTGGGAAACGTCACTCAAAGATTAATTCACCTGTATGTTCTGGCATTCTGATATTACAGTGAAAATATTCCGCAAATAAAGTCACGGATCACTGATAGTACAAGTTGCACCAGCACTAGTCATGTTTTTCATGTTTGAATGAATGTAATCATAATTTAGTTATCAGTTCATACGTCCAAACATTTAACAATTATTTCCTAAAACACCAATTCCCCAAAATGACAAAGAGAATAAAAATAAATTGATCATTAAATAACTTACACTTGTCCCTTGAGGGCACATATACAACAGCCTGGAAATATTTGGAATATATTAAATACAAATTCAACCTGAATAGATTATGAGTAATTTATTCATTCAGCTTCCAAACTATATGGTTCAATTTTCTTATCAAGAGAATAGGAATAGCTTTATCAAGAAAATAAAGATCTGGGAAAATGAAAGATATGTGGGGAGGGGAGGGGTCGAATGAAATATGCCAGAGTGGTTTTTTGTTTTGTTTGGATATAATGATATAATGATGTATCATCGATGAGGTCTTATATGACCTAGGATGTATAATTATGTTAACGGTGACGCAAACTTTTTTATTCATGCTGTCGTAGGAAATCTGCTCCTCAATTAGACGAACTGGACAGATTCAGTTCATCGAAATTTGTAATAAGTACCAGCGATCTGTATTTATGTTCTTTTATTGAATGTACTTTGATAAGTAGTTGGGAGGGGTTCTGCCAACCGTCTGAATTTCAAATTGTTTTATAGCTTGTGATTTTGATTGAAAAAGAGAGTTTTGGAGTGGAATTTTGCACTTTTTATTAGGAGTTTTAACTGGTCGACGTTTCGGACATCTCTGTCCTTCTTCAGGGTCAGTCCAGTTGTGGCTGAGCCAGTCAGATCCGGGTTTATATACTCTGACAATGCATCATGGGATATGTTAACAGGCAAAGCTAGGTGTCTACTTACTGGGTTATTTGTAGTACTTTTCTATTTTTCGTTTCATGTTTTAGTTTGGTATTTAGGTAACAACTCGGATTTTGAATTGATGAATACAGTTTAGTTGCAATAAATTAAAACAATTATGAATCATTATGTTCGATTTTCTTAAAAAAATTGTCTCATGAGGGATGAGGGTCTGGAGCAGTTCGTTTCACCATGGATGGTAAGAATCGTGGTATGTTAGAGAGAAGATATTAAAGTGATATAAATATATTATTTGATAAGTAGTATTCGATATGGAAGGTAAGTTGAGAATGTAGGTAAAGGCTTATAGCCTTCACATTTTTAGTTTATATAATATATAGTCCCATATAGACCGGGCTATTAAATATACAAAATAAAGTATTTCATCCTTTTCTTTGAACCGCAAAGTAATTTGTAAGGTTCTGTCTTTATAATTTTCAAATCTTATGTTCCCACAAAATTCGTAACTCTCCAGAATAGTGTAATCCACATAACAAATAAATGAAGCAGCTAGGTCTTCCTCTTGTCGCCAATATAAAAGGTAATCCAGGTTTCAATAATGTATGCATTTATTATATGTGCATCCCTCTTGACGGGTGCAATAAAAATATTCATATAGTATGCGTACTATGAAAATGTAGTTGTCTAAAAATAGTTCTGACGTTACTGCCGTCTCCGCGGAGACCCAAGGCTCTCCGCGAAGCATGTAAACAAATCCACAGGGATCTAGACAGAGTCGGCGGTGCTTGGACTATCTCTGATACTTGTTTCATACTTTTTCAGGGATATCTGATGAAGTTTATGCCCATATAATAAATATAGAATGGAACTCGCCGGCAATAATCAAAATTTATTGGACTTGATTCGTCCACATAAGCACGATGCCTATGGCATCGTGCTTATGCGGACAAACCTCGTCCAATAAATTTTCAATTATTGCCGGCGGGTTCCCCTGGTCCCTGCACTCCCTACACATGACAAGCACGCTCATTGCCATTGCTGTGGAGATAGGGGTCTTTTGGGGAAAGTTTGCATGTCTCTGAAAATCTTAAAAAAGGGGTCTTTTTTCTGGAGGACATCACGAAAAAGGAAAAAAGAACTAGGCAAGCTTGATTCGTCCACATAAGCACTATGCCTACATCATCATGCTTATGCGGACGAACCTCGTCCAATAAATTTTCGAATATTGCCGGCGGTTTCCATTCTCTCTATGTATACAATCACAATGGGGACAAAGAGGACTAGGCAAGCCGGACTGGCACACCCACATTACTAAACTGAGAAGTACCAAAAGTTTTTCATATAATAGTTGTAATCAGTAATACATGCATAGACTTGTTTAAAGATGCATTACCAGCTGTGGAAGATCCTGAAATGAAATGACTATCCTTGAGATAAACACCCAAAAGATGTCATATGTCCTGGAGACATGATTTAAATGAAGAAAAACTGATTAAAATTAACAAATAGGTATCGGTTTTTGCACTGCATACCACTGCATGAGTGGCCTGTAAGTGCCCATTCAAGACAGGAGGAGTAGTGGGGAACCCCTATTCACGTGTGTGCAGGGTCTATTTTTATATAGCTGTACAAACAGCCCATTCATATGACTGGGCTGTAGAGCGCTCTATGCAATAATTTCCAAAATCCCCACTTTGTGTATATATAACTTTCTAAATATTATTTACAACTAGAAATACATATATGTCTATGTAACAGTTGCTGCATGGATGAATGACATATTTTCTTATCATACCGCAGATTATTGCTCACATTCACTATGTTTATAACAAGAGGGAACTAAAACACAGTTTCCTGTGTGTTTGGGGCCGTTTGGGGGCATTCATAAGCAAAAGTGCAGTCCACTCCACTCAGGCATGGATATATAGAGCAGACATAACTTTTAGTTCAAATTGGTTGTATTTGGAATTGTGAATGGCCTTCACTGAGGCTACATTGTTACAGTGGTTTAATTTTAAATATGGCTAACAGCATAGATTCCAATGTTACACATATCACTATTTAGGTCCCGATGGTAAAATAATGAAATGAATATGATTCACAAAGTAAAAGTTAAAGATACCCTTTCCTGCATAGAGTATGTGTATGCATCAGAGTCCTAAAGGTAATGGTACCAAACATAGCCAAATTGTTCATAGGACCAACAGAAAGAGCATTATATGCACCCTCATTTCCAATATATGACGTATGCTAACAAGAGAGAAATCCCTGTGAAATTTCTGGTTGAGAGACGATCCAATGGACGTCCATTCGGTGCGCACCGATTGAATAATGCACCACTCCTTTTGTTATTTACATGCTTTTAATAGGCTCGGAATTCTTAGATATTCAGGGACATGTTTGGGTTCATCATATACTTGGTGTATGTGGCAAAAGCAAAAATTGCGCAGATTTGCGCATGCATAGCTGGGAGTGCATTTTTAATTGAACGGTGAAATAACATAGTGAATATGAAAAATACTTCAATCATTGTAACCTGTTCAAATATGGGTTACTGTTGCTGATCGCGAAAAATACTGTGACATTGATTATAACTAGTTGGAACATGGACTAATCTTCTCTTCAAAGATATAAAGGGAGCCTACAAGGCTTAACTGAAACTGAAACTGAAAGGCAGTGGTTGGAAGGAATTTTATGGTATTCGATAGACCATAGAGGAATAATATTGAATCTCACGAGTGCTCTGATTAGGTGGCGAGCCAGTGAAGATCATCAATCATCGTAAACCGACATTACTTAGGGTTATTGTAGATTACAACCTCCTAACTGGAGGGTGCACCGTGTATTCCCCCTTAGCTGGGTCTCGACTATTGTCGGAAATACGATTATAGGAAAGCCCAGGGACTTTAGTGCATTAATTATGGGGGAAACTCATGTAGCCTGAAACGAGGAAGTGGAGCCGAATGAAGGCTTTGTTCTCAACTGAAGGATACGCAGGAGTCCCAGCGATTTCCATTTTCAGGCAAAAATCGAAAATTAGCCCCTTTCCATATTAATGAATCTTTAGTAGAACACGAGAGGGAAGGGGATCATTAACATCGTCCTTCGGGGATTTGGTTTATAAAGTTTGACGTTTCGAAAATGAAGCTACTTTTAAAATGTCACCGAGGAAAATACGTTTTGGCAACAGTATAATTTTGGTTAATTCATAGTAGGCATCTTTTCCGAAGAGTGCATGTTTTGATATCATCAGGACATTAATTAAATCATTCAATGGGAATCCCTTCTTACCCTTAATTTCAGGAGAGAATGGCCATGGTTAAGGTATAGTTGTAAATGGACAAATGTGCGATCATATACAGACAATCACTTAGGATTATATATATATAATTACTTCTGGCATATCTTAGGTAGTTTATTTCTCCGGATTTTTAACAAAGAAAAGTCGGACCATTAGTTTTGAAGTGTCCGAAGGTACTAGCTATGATGCGGAAATGGAAACAGGTTGTCAGTTACATGGGCTTATAAGGTAACGACCGGGAGATCTGGATATAATCTAGAGGTCTGTTTACCGATTCTATCTGTATCTTATGTATTATTATTATTATCTTGTGTGTACCCTTTGTATTCATCGAGTTGGAGGAATAAAGTAGTTCTTATTTTATCTTATCTTATATTGGACACTACCTCTCGCACAATCAGAAAGTGACCCTAAATCGGTAGGAACACTACATAAACAAGTAAATATTAAACAAATGGAGTGACCACTTAGACAATTGACCTCTCGCCCAGCGCCTCCATGCTCCTCGTGACAACATAGTATGTAGAAATATAGTTCTATGTGACTTAAACGGTACTTAGTTGGGTTTAAATCTGTCCATTTATTAATGTGTTACTAAATTGAATATCATACATCCTATAACATTATTATTGTACTTTTTTGATAGATATAATCGGTCTATATTTCTGAGAAATTTCTAAAAATAAATAATTATATGTATTACTGGAAATATCACGCAATTATCTTTCCATAATGCCCCAGACAAATGAAAATATCCTGATAATCAAGGCATATAGACAGGCACGTATATATCCAAAATGACTTACAATAATCAGCCCATATATCAATAGACAATTGTACCCGAAATCTGAACTGTTCTCTATTTACTTATTTCCGATTTCTTTTTAAATCATGATAGATTGGAAAAGATCTGTTCTAAGAACAGGAACATGATGATTTGGACAGTTACTAAAATGGAGTGAAAACTTATAAGAAATTAACAAATGAACATGTTTAAACCCTACTATGTACAGTTTTAGTCACATAGAACTATATTCAGGTGGACAGATTGAATATTTAAATATGAATGGAAGAAAGGAATATAACCTTAGAGAATGAGATACTACATACACTAGCACTAGAGAGATAGGCATGTTTGTCCAACCCTGGCACTGTATCCCTTTAGGTATGCACGTGCATCTTATCTGTTTACCCCGTCCTGCCTCCTAATTGGTTACAGGACATGTAAATTAGTGGGTCAGCTGTCTGAGAAAGTAGGTCGGCGAGACGTCAATTGGAGGAGACTTCCGGCTAAAACAATAAAACTGATATGGCCATTCAATCTAAACGAAGTACCGTAACTATGAATATGTAGTATGCTAGGTATATGGCAAATACACCTGTTTCCATATACTACTCACACCAAATTATAATACACCTGACTCACCTTTACCAACAGAGGGAGCCATATATCATATACTGGTCATTATATTTACCATTTCTATGTCATCTTACGATTATACCATTATCCACACACAACTTGTCATCTATTATGTATATCACTGTTACATCATGTTACGTAACAAGATGAGTTTATCGCTAAAAGGAATGAAGGTTCGACACGTTTTTGTGCGTTAATCGTGTTGAACCTTCAGTCTTTTTGACTGAATAAGAGAGTAGGCGGAAAATTGGGGTTAAACCAATAACCAAAAAATGCTCAATTCTGAAGCCCTTTAAGAAGGGCCAAACAACCTCGGATAAAAGAGTCACCGCTAGGGCCATAAACCCTTTGATATTGCCCCATCAGACACTAAGACACAAAGCCCCCCTGCACCACAGATGGCCCCTAGTAGGAGAGAGATATATATCAGAGGCCGCTAGGGGGATGTCCTGACTTATAGTCCGGCAGTGGAATGGCAAATTTTGGCCTAACCCAGAAATCCCGGATAAAGTTTTTTTCTCTCTTGATTTATCATCTATTGGGTCCCTATATCACATTCCTGTGTGATGTGAAGTTCCTGACCTTGAGCAATTTGAGATATTCAAGATGGCTGCCACCAAACATGTCAAATCTGCAAACTGGCATATTTCTGCTTCTAATGGGGCTAGGAATATGTTCTAGGTGTCTAAATGCATGTTTCATTAGCCTACAAATGCAATACAGACATTAAATAAATCATTGACCCAACAATTGTTACTGAAAATTGCATTATGGGGTAAAATAATTTAATTTGGCCGCAACTGATCCAGCAAATCGGTAAACAGGCTTACTTCTACTTCTATTGGGGCTAGGGATACATTCTAGGTGTCTAAATGTATGTTTTATTAGCCTACAAATGCAATATAGTCATTAACAAAATCATTGGCACAACAATTTCCAATGAAAATTGCATTATAGTGTAAAATAATTCAATTTGACCCATACCAACCCAGCAAATTTAGGCATATCTCTGCTTCTAATGGGGCTAGTTATACAGCCTACAAGGATGTTTTTCGTCTCCCTAGAGAAACATTGATGACTACCCATGTGGTGGATACTGGCGATGTTAGACCTATTAAACAGGCTTATCGTAGACAAGCCCCTAGAAAAAGGGAAGTCAAACAGCCAAGAGTATTTAAACATCAGGATTAGTAAACACAAAGAGCATAGGGGGAACACTACTAACAAGTAGGCGGTTCCAAGACCAACAGTCTTTCCAGGGACTATCGTCCCCATCGGGGAGGATGCAAGTTTATCAGCTGCAGTGGATTAGTCTGTCAGGTGTGTTTTACTGCATGCTGTTGTATGGACAATGGCATGCAGTGTTGCGCACACTGTGGCCTGGTGACCTTGGACTAGGTTTGTATACAGATATCGTTTGGGTCATTTTTACTTATCACAATTCTGTTAACGAGTAAATCTGTGGCATATTGGTAGAGTTCATGAAACGTCCAATAAGGTAATGTAATAAGGTAGTAGCAGGGATGCAAGTTGGGGTATTCAAAATTGACGGAAACATTTTAGGACAAGGAGTGAACTTTATAGGCTTACACGTTTATTTTTGGTTAATCGACTAAAGCCTTCAGTAAAACTGAAGCAAAATGTTGGGCAGGAGAGGGTGTTTATGCACTTGTCAATTGAAACCCCCACCCCCCCACCCCCGGGTAGGTAGGGGAATGTCCTGGGCCTTGTGGGAAATTTGATGAAATCCCCGACCCCCCAGGGCAAGAAATTCTTGTAAATCCCCGACCCCCTGGGGCACATTTTTTGGTAGACATTTTTTTCGACAGAAACTATTATTGCAAAAATAAAAATGATTTACTATTATGGCTATGATATTGATATAAAGTAAACACTTTAAATAACAACCCTGTCATACCAAATCATAATATTTCAATATCAGATCCTAATTCGTGAAGGTCTTAGCTTCAATTTGCTATAATATGGTGATGTTTTTATTTTATGTGAGCTGACTCCCGATTTCCCCCCCCCCCCACTACATAGCTGCAGCCCATTACCTCTCCCTCAGTCCCTCCTTCCTCCCCTTGATATATCCCTCTCTCTTTCTCCAGTCTATTTCCATCTCACACTCTTCTCCTCACACTGTTTTCACTGTCCTCCTCATCCCACTCCTGTTGTTCCCCTCTCCCCATTCTACTCTTCTTCCCATTGCCCCCTCCCCATTACCACCTTCCATCTCTGAACCCACCACCCTTTTGTCCATCTCTTCATTCTACTCTGCTTCTATATTGACGTCTCCTTCCCCTATGGTGTCGGCAAATGGTGGGCCATATTTATTGAGTTATAATGAATGGGTGAGAAATAATCTTGATATTCATACGGATGATCTAGATAATTATAACATTATGCTTGGATTTGCTGGTGTGGGTGATACTCTAGAATACTCTAAATTTGATAATCTATTAGCAAAATTAATATAAAAAATCTATAAAAGGAAATTATTTCCTGCCAACCATCCAGATTTATACAACATGTTAGATATCCACATATTTGTATCTTTATATTATACTCTTTAAAGGTAAATACCAGTGTCATCAGCACTGCTGCAGGCGGGAATTCAAGGAATTAATGCATGAAAAAATAGGTGTAAAAATAGTTACTTCAAACCCTGTCTTGAGAAAGAACATGGTTTGGTGAATACAAAAAGCATACAAAATAGTCATCATATCATCTTATATTTTCGGGACGTATGAACTTTACTACCATTAATTTAGTCTGCAGGACAAAGCATATATTCTCATTGATTACAAGATTTTAGATAGAAAAAGGCGATTTGTTCCTTGTAAATTTCTCCAAACATGGCTGATGTACTATTGTGTACTCACAAAAAAGAAAATGGGATATAAACATACTTGGATGAATACTATTCAGCTTTGGAGATGAAACATGCACCCATTGTTTGACTCATCTTGATACAAATTCAGCTGAATAATTTTTGTAATTCAATGACCCCCTGTTTTCATTCTTTCTGAAGGTAACACAATATGTTAGCTATGCATACAGAGAATATAAAGCTGCATTACTTATTCAGTTTTAACATGTTGCATAGATCTTAAATCCTAATGATGATAAATTTTAACACCCAAAATGCTTGAAATGTATACAAGTCTAAAAGGAAATGCTTCTGGGGCCCTTGGCGGGCCCCAGACCCCATGCCTTATGAATTGGGATCAGCTGGGTTGTCACAAAAGTGAATATATCCTCCCTTTTAAGATTTTTAGACAACAGAATGGAATTATGTTTGGATTTGTAGCAAGAAATCTTGTTTGAATATGTATGCTATACGTATTCGGCATTAATGTGGCAGAATGAAAGTAGAGTGAGTGGTATAGACATCATGAACCTTTAAGGCCTAGTATAATGGTTGTGCCTACCCATAAGTTTTACTTTCTGGCTAGGTCCTACCTGTTACCTTCATTATAACAATATATCCAGATGAAGATGAACAAAAATGCACAATCTAGAGTTCTACAGATCTGTCAAATTCTGCTAAATTAGAGTAAAGAATGATGAATAATAGGTATATCTGAGTGTATCCTGTATTGTTTTCATTCAATAAATCTGTCTGGTTATGTTGAACTGTATCTTGAACCTGATTTTCATCTTATATCAGGGTTATTTGAGAGGAGTGGTAAAGGCAAATTGTATATTTTCTAGCAATTTCACCTGGTAGTATAGGCATTATAAGTGTGCTTGTTTTCCTGATAAGGTATTGGGTTTGTGTGAAATTTTGGATTATATTAGGCCTATACTATTGGAGGTAATGCAAAGTCACCCCTCCATGCCTCCACCTAATTATGATTCATCTTCCTGTGACACATCACATTTTTCCACAACAAAAAATGTTTACAAAAAAAATAAAAAGGTTGGCATGTGCAGAGGGAGAAGTGAGCAGTATGAAAGTGAAAAAATTGTTTTGATACTCCAGCAATTACTGAAGTTATAGTCTTTCAAAGTTCCCTACCTACCTCAGGCTCTGCTTAGTTCAGCCATTCAGCTATTGTCTACATAGCCTATTTCAAGTCTAGTTCAGGTGTGATGATGGCCCCACACCACTAAAACCTTGTCATGTTCAGGGTTGACACTTTCTGTGTATATATAGGGGGAGGTTTGTAACTTTAGACCGTACTGCCTACAGTCTGTCTCTGTTAACATGGAAGGAGAGGGGAGGGTGCTATAGCTTTTTAATACTTATCCCCCCCCCCCCCCCCCCCCCCCCCGATAAGCCTGCTCGCATTTGTGGTCAGAGGCGAGGGTTAATGGATTCCCCCAATATGGCCGATTGCATGTGTGGTGAAAAAGAGAATAAGGGTCTCATTAGGGGGCTCTCTCCCGAGCAATACAGCAATATGCCAGATATATCACAGCTGTGTTTTTGGATCAGGAGATGACAACAAGCTTGATAAAATGGCATTCTTTCTCGCCTCATGACAAATCAAAGAAAATGTGCCGCGTCCAAGTTGTTGGAGCTTTAGCCCAGCCCATGCCCACTGAAAACCACCAAAACTCTCTCGGGAACCAAGGTTTATCTGGGGATAGGTCCAAGACACTGTAATAGGGACCCTTAGCGCGCCAACCTATCCAAGATCACCTATCCCTAACCCTATGGGTTAGGTATAGGGGTCTGTAGCATCCCACTTATCTCATTTAGAGGATTAGCAGTACTACGGGTCCCGTGCAGTGGTAGCAGGACCAGTCGGCCTCTTGGACCTTCAGAGAGGGGTCAGTTCCAACATGAATCATACATGGAAAAACAACATTTGCTCAGAAATCTAGGGTTGACACCTTCACGAAACACTTAAATTACAACATGAACTCGTTTTCTATCACTAATAATGGCTTGGTTTTGCAACAGATAGATGGGAAGGATAGGTATGTTCTTTAACCTATTGAAGCCCCTTGTTAGGTAAATAACGTACGCTACGAGGCCAGTACCTATCGAAGTGCGCCGAAACTGATGACGTCACGGGACCATGTGACCGGGATAGGTATAGGTGAAGTTGGATAGGTTGGGATGCTAAGGGTCCCTATTTGCCCCCCACTCACTGGGAAATAGATAGCAACACCTCTGCTGTAGAGTGGGCACTGGTGGACATTCCCCCACCCTACAGTTGATACTGCTGTAAACTAAGGGAAATCTCCGCCTGGGTGGGGGAATGTTTTCTCAGACATTCCCCTACCATTCCCCTACCTACCCGGGGGTGGGGGGGTGGGGGTTTCAATTGACAAGTGCATTAATAAAGGTTTATAGTTGAACGATTATTCTGTGAATAATTTTGAGGACCTAATTCTATTTATATAGAACAATGACAGGACAGGCACTGGCAGCCATTCACATTAACCGATGGGCGCTGACACAATAATATCCGTATAATCTGTGTAAATGAGTCATGTTGACTTCAAAAACTATCCCAAACTATGGTTTATGAACATATTAAAGTGTGTTGATATTCCTTTTGGTTGAAATATCACAATTTCACCACCTCCATCTCGTGGGAAGCCATGCTTTCTGCCGCCATGTGTTTTTGACTTTGGCTTATGCGTGTCACTACCTATGGTAAGGCGGTTTTGTTGGCGGGCCTTGTTGCTGCACACGCAGTTGCGGGCCTTGCTGCATGCGCGGTGGGCCCTTATGTCCACCGTGTCTCAGATCATTAGAGCCCCTATGCTCGTGGCTACTAGGGAAGCCGTAATGATTAACCATCGACTGAATATAAATGCATGAACATTCTAATCTAAGCTTGTATTCAACCTCATATGCCAGGATTATTGTGTAAAAGTCATTTGAATCGCTCAAATAGCAGTTTTATTATCTTGGCTGGTATGCTACGGCCCAATTTCACCATGTTTTCGCTAAGCCTCGGCAGACATTCTCGAGGCAAACACGACTGACAAACGCTTAAAATCGCATTATCGAAAGGAAATAATTATTTAAAACTCTAAGTATAACATGTATTAAAGCTATCTGATCAATGATTATTTTCAAAAGTCTTCAAAACTCTAATAATTCAGTTTATTTCTCGCCTGACAAGGGATAGACGAGTGGAATCGTGCATGCGCGTCACTACCTACGGTAAGGCGGTTTTGTTGGCAGGCCTTGTTGCTGCATGTGGTGGCGGGCCTTGCTGCCCGCTTGATGGACCTTGCTGCCCACATGGTGGACCCTTATGTCCACCGTGTCTCAGATCATTAGAGCCCCATAGCTTGTGGAGACGTTCTCGTGGCAAACACGACTGACATAGGCTTGGAAATCGAATAAAATGAAGCATATCGAATGAAATCTAATGAAACTTTTTATTTGTATAATCAAACCAGCATATCGCACACGCTTCGAGCGAACGTAGTGCGGCTGCCATGTTTGTTTTTGACGTCATGCCTCGGCCTGGGCATATTGCTGTGTGCGGAGGCTAAATGCACGGCCCTCAGGTGCGCTGAGGTCTGAGCCAATCAGGTGCGCTGAGGTCTGAGCCAATCAGGATTGTGTGGACGTTCTAGCCAATCAGGAGACATCTCAGGAGGCATCTCATGCAAGCATGGTCATGGACATTGACAGTTTTGATTAATGGTGGAGGCGCGTGCATGGCCACACAGGTGGCCTTGAGTGCTCACTAAGATATCTCACCCCCAACCGAGAGGCATAAGCCAAGGGGTAATAAATTTAGCTCTCCACCTAGGTGACAAGTCAAACCCGTGTTCTGTCTGTCTTGACAGTAATATGGGCCTGAGACGTACCAATGGTATATCATAAAAACAACTAATTCCCTCTCCTGCCCTAACTAGGCTATAGCTTATTAAACCTAAAATGCCAAATCATTTATCTGGATATTTCATTTATTTCTTTAATATATTTTTGTTATTATGAGTAAAAATAAAATAAAAAAATAAAAATAATGCAGGTGTTCTGCACGACTACACCGCACACAGCGACTATGTCACCCCTACAAAAACGTCCATAGAGTATTGATATAGCAGGAATCTGTGTATTTATTACCAATGGACGATTAGGGGTCTGTAAAACATTCATTTAGAGGGTGAAAAAACTAGTATTATTTATATTTAAAAAACGCACAGGGCGACGTAGTCGTGCCACAAATTAGCCACCCAGCCTTGTACAAATAAAAGTCCTCCTAACTTCCTCAAACATGCAAGCATGTCTTTAGTTAATGGAAAGGGATTGTTCAAGTCGTTAATACTGATCATAATGTATCTATACATGTATATTCTATCACTAATCAGAGCATTTTAAAAATCTTTTTAAAGTTTTTTAAAGGTAATTTGTGAGACATATGGGAAATTTATATACAGATTTTGGTAATGAGGAGATTGAAAGAAATCAGTCAACTAAAGGACAACTTGCATCCCTTTAGTGGGGATTGCAAAACTAAGTGGCCGTACAATGCATTGGACAATGACTGACAACATGTGAGCTGATCGGTTTAGCAAATGAATTCATGAATAAAACTATTTTTCTGTTATATGAAGTATTGACCCCCATTCTCCTATACTACTACCACCTTGATGTTGGAGAGCCTTTATATCGTGTGTGTGTTTAGGGCAAATGGTTGTTGTGGGGCAACTTGAAATAGCAATTGATGATACAGTCAAGTAGTTGTACAGTTGTAAAGTCAGTCGTAAAGTAAAAAAAGTCAGTCGTAAAGTAAAAAAAGTCACAAAGGCGAAAAAGGCAGTTGTCAAGTCGAAAAATGTCAGTCTACAGTCATAAAAGTAGTCATACGGTCGTAATAGTCAGCTGTAAAGTAAAAAAAGTCAGTTGTCGAAGTCGAAAAAGTAGTCACAAAGTCGAAAAAAAAGTTAGTCTAAAAAAATTTTAATTGAAAAAAAAGGTCCCACGTTTATGCAATAAAAATCAAAATGATCCTAAAGATTATGAGAATTCGTGAAAAAAGCATTGTCAAGTACAACATGCATTACTAACGTAAACAAGAAACAGTAGAAAAGCCTTTGATTTTCGCCACATGGGCGAAAAATTGCTCGAAGAGGGGAAGTGGCGCCCCCTGACAGTAGACGGAAAAAAATTAAAAAAAAAATTTGGCAGAATTTACTTAATATGTACAGCTGCCAATTGTACATTTTCAGAAAATCTGACCCATATAGAGGATGACCAGGATTAAAGTTTGAAACTTAAGTTAAAAGAAGTAATTTGGCTTCTAAGCATGCTAGAATGATGGGACAAAGACCAAAAGTATTCTTATGTTAAGGAGAATATATTTACACATGAATTGCAATAATATGTCACACAATTAGAAAAATTGATGCCGGCACTCTAGCTCTGTTATGATGCCTGTCAACTGTCTGTCTGGCTGTTATCAAGACCTCAAGCGTCAGTTCAAGATAAACGTCTGGTCAGTTCAAGGCCAGACCTCTCGCCGACCTACTTATGCCGAGCAGCGGTAACCAATTAGAGGCGAGGAATGCCATAACAAATAGTGACCACATGGTCACCCCAAGGCCCGCTGGCCGGACCTCCGACAAACAAACGTGTTGACACCCTCTCTGTGTATGGGATGTGCATGGGAGTAGGGTTGATATAAGGCGATATGTACATTGATTTGTGGTTTTAAACATGGTTTAAAGGTATGCTTGGGGCAGATGACCAATACATAACGATTTAAGATAGTGGTTTCATCTCAAATACAAAGGAAATATTAAGTATGTTGAATTAAGACTTGACCAGACAGAAAGATTGGAGAGGGAGGGAAGCAAGGTGAGAGGGGACGAAGAGGTATTTTTATATTATCGTTGTTTTTTTAAAAAAAATCATTAAAGGTACATATATTGTACTTTCCTGTGTATAATCCACGTTCACATTATCCTTATTTCGACTTTACTCTGTGTAGTTAATCTCTCTCATACCATAGCAAACCTCTATTCTCTTATAAAGGTAACGGCTGGAAGAACTGGATTATTTCCATAAGCCTGTCGACCCTTTTGGATAGTTATGTACACCTTAATTGTTGATATAGATATGAATGAAAAAATATAACAGTAATCAATTTGATAATTTCCTTTATAGGATATTTTATTGTCCTATATCTTTACACTATTCCTAAATGTTGATTAGGAAATAATGATCATCATGAATCAATTCAGAGGTGCCAAACCTCCAGACTTGGCGGGAGATCTCCCGATTTTTCAGGCTAATTGGCAATGCCTCCCGACCTCCCGACTTGACATCAAAACCTCCCACCAAAAGGCCCAAATTATGAAATCTCAGATATTTATTAAAACATGCCCTAACTATACAAATCCGAATAGAGAAACTCACAGGTTTATTTTACAATTTCAGTTCAAGCCCAGCCTTTTTGTGGGCTAGGACGTTAATGTCTTTTCCATGCCCACGTAATGATGTATATATAGATGATACTTGGAATTCTGGAATTCTATAGGATAGAACACCTATAATCGCATCTGTAGATAACTTTTATTTTTATTTGCTTCAGTGAAATTTTCAAGAGCCTTTGATGTATAGAGATCAATGGATGTACATATAAAGGTGTGTGGGTGTGTGGGGGGATTGAATCCAATACAGCATAAGTTGATAAATATAATGATAACAGACAGACAGAAAGAGGGACGGACAAAGACCGAGTACTATACATAATCACCACCATTTAACCGAAAGATTAAAGTAACATTGGGGAACATTTCAAGGCCATTCACAGCTCCCATAATCTGGAATAGAGAGGGAGCAGCCCGGCCGTAGCCAGGGTACCTATCTCCGCGCAGAAACTACCTAGCCATAGATTGTAAATTCTGTGTTTTCAACAGAATTTCGAGTCATCTTCACATTGTATATATGCCCACTTCTCTTTGCTAAACGATTTCTGCATTTGTCTCTTGCTATGTGTACAATCTGAAGTTAGAAGCCGTTTACCAAATGTTACTACCGTAGGCCTATCTACCATTGGATTACCTATACAGGCATGTATACATGCGTGGCCTGTGGTCACTGTTTGTCGGAGGTTGTCGAAATAATAATAATAATAATAAAATTCTTTTATTTCGTGACTAGTTTACAAAATGAGGTCAGCGGGACAGAGGGGAGGAGTTATCTTGTGCTCGGCAAGAGGTCAATAAAGTACACAGCCCAGAGGTGTGAGACAGGAGGAGTGAAAGCGCCCCTAACGCCGATAGGAGTAACTAACAGCCCACCAGCACCATGTGTGTAGCGCCCCCTACTCCTCGACTCCTGGCGGCGAATCCTAGCGGTGGAGTGGAGAGGGGCAGTGGCGTTATCAGAGGGGGCGGTGAGGGGCGGTCAAGCGCCGAGAGGGGGCGGTCAAGCGGCGAGAGGGGGCGGTCAATAAGGCCGGGAGAAGGCAGGGATTATCAGGATTATCAACATTCCATCTTAGATTGAGATATATAGAAGATGAAAGGAAAGTGCCTGTTTTTGAAACAACACCTTTAAATTTGAAAAGGAAAAAATTAATTTAAATTTCCGAAAATTAGACCAAAAGGTGGCGCTTTGGTTATATTGACTGCATGGAAATTTAGAGGAGTATAGGACAAATCATGCGGCTATAAATAGGGGGGTCTCTTATCTACAGGAATGTCAGTAGTAACCCGATCTGCCGACCGTCTTGTCCGTATATCGTACCTAATCTAAGAAAGCTCTTCGAGCTTAATTAGAAGACGTCAC
Source organism: Sthenelais limicola (assembly GCA_942159475.1). Lineage (NCBI taxonomy): Eukaryota > Metazoa > Annelida > Polychaeta > Phyllodocida > Sigalionidae > Sthenelais > Sthenelais limicola. Next base: position 103,138,658 of record OW804096.1, on the reverse strand, counting down.
AACGACCGGTACAATATTGCGTCATGGTCGGCATATCAGGTGTTGACAAAAAAGATATCAGGGGCCTCATCTTTAATCTCTCCTGTATCCGTCAATATCTATCCCTTAAATTTAAATATATAGGGGTAGAAAAGCATGCTCTTTCAGAATTTAAACATCTTGACGACGAGGCGCCAGTGGCCATCCAAGAGATTGCCTAATTCTCCCCTTTGACAACAGGACGCGCCACCGGTACTCGGAGCGGCGAAATTGGACTAGGAAAGTTGGCTACTTCACCCGATTTCGTATGTTTTCGCAGTCGACGGGAAAAAAGAATTACGGATTTGTCATCCTTAACATGTTTGAGAATGAAAAAGTCAGGGTTCATACTGTCTATATTGTACTCGTAATGCACATACCCTGATTTCCCAACCCATGTCTACCGTTTTCCAAGGCTTCCCTATTCCATGCTCGATCTGTCTCGGTGACTGGGTGACTGGGTGATTCGGTGATCGTTCGGGAAAACTCAGAGAATGGTTTCTGACCCTCCCACCACCGTATGATGTGCAAAACATCGGCGATCGTTTTGCACGTTGACGTAACACTAAAATTAAACGATTTTGGAGAAGGGTGGGCGGGATGGTGGGAAATGTCAATGTACAAAAACAATCTATATTTTTAAAGTAAAATAGCCTAAGACTTCTACTCATTCCCATCAAATTGTGACGATCGACCTAATCTGGTGCCACACACATCTAGACAATGTATTTCGAGTAGAAATAGCGTTTTTTTATTATTTCACGGGAGCGTAATTTCCCCGCGATATGCCGGCTACGACGCAATAATATTTTTAGTTACAAACATGGTTGTTCAAGCCATAGGCCTACATCAAACAGTGCCGACGTAATCATTGCCACATGAAATGACGTGTTGAATCACATACGTCTAGGATGTGCATAAAAGTGGTTTCAACACTCGGACGGATGTATTTTACCAGCTATATATACGTATTAATGGTTTAACACACTAAAACATCCTCCCCTTGTAATAAAATAACGGTACACTAATATCCCCACCCCCACCCCGCACACAGACACAAAACACACATGTGAATCATTACTATTCATGTTCACCACATTATTTAACTATTCTTACAAGCTCTTATGTACAATAAGAATCGGGTGGACGCTGGCTGCTACCATTAACAGTTCTTGGATTAAGGGTTAGTGTTTTGACATAGTTTGAGGTAATATAACAAGTTGTAAGTTTCTTTTAAATTTTGACTTATATCTGTTTTTGACTCTTATAGTGTATTCCATATGCCTTATACCTTACACGTTATAAATAACTTGTCAGCTGTTATAACTGAGAATAACGTTAAACCAAATGTAATGTTTTTAGTGGAATAAACAAGAATTTGGTTGTGACCAAGGAGAAAACGGTTTCCCCCGACTAATTTTACCATGTAGACATTTTAAGAATTTATTCGGTCTATGATTCCTCTAACCTCCAACCCCAACACACACGCCCAGGGAAAAAGCGTTGTCAAGTACAACGCGTGTTACTAACGTAAATTAGAAGATGTCACAACAACCGGTACAATATTGCGTCATGGCCGGCATATCAGGTGTTGACAAAAAGGTATCAGGGGCCTCATCTTTAATCTCTCCTGTATCCGTCAATATCTATCCCTTAAATTTAAATATATAGGGGTAGAAAAGCATGCTCTTTCAGAATTTAAACATCTTGACAATGTATTTCGAGTAGAAATAGCGGTTTTTTATTATTTCGCGGGAGCGTAATTTCCCCGCATGATACAAACATGGTAAGGCTAGTTTGCATTGCTCTCTCATCACCGATATCTGTATTGATAACAGTGATATAACTATTGGCAAAAATATATACAGGAAGAGTTGTTCTTTCTTAATTTCTATTTCATTTTGATGTATGATTATTCCGTAGGCCTAAATTTATAGCATTTTCCCCGATCCTAGATAGCCTAGAACTGTCACGAACTGTCTATGTTCAATCGTGCTGAAAAGTTGTCAAGTTCTTGTTTACTTATGCAACAGTAAAGTTTCTCTCATATCTTCCTTATTTAAATATCAGTGTTCATGAAACTAAATATGTTGGGGTAGAAAAGCAGGTTCTTTCAAATTTCAACATCTTGGCAATGTATTTCGAGTAGAAATAGCGATTTTCATCAATTTGCGGGAGCATAAAATCACCGCGATGTGTACGGTATGCAAGTGCGTCGGAAATTCAGGTGGGAACAGGCGGAGTCGGGTTTTCCTTATAAGGGGGCGACGCGGACGCGCAAAGAACACACGGACGCGGCAAAAACTGGAACCTATATAAGCTTTCCCACTCGTACCGCCTTTGGCGCTCGTACCGCCTTTGGCAGGGGAAACCTTAAAAAAATCTTCAATCAATCAATTAATACAAACCATTATTTCACTACAGGACACTATGTGCTATCTAGTTTGATATTCCACTGCTCTCATGATTTCCCGACGATACTTCTCCACCTGCGTATCAATATTGGAATCTCCAACCTGACCATCTTCATATCTGGAAAAAAATATATGTGTACATGAAGAAAGGCCAACACCTATACAATATAACGTAAGATATTTTCAGAAACTATATATTATCCGAATTAAATAACATAAGAATACTCACACAAAGAAAAAGCGCGTGCAGCAGTAGTCAGCATGAGGCATAACCCATATGTTGTTGTGTTTCTTCAGTTCCTTGTGTGTGATAACTGAAGAAGAAAGGAACTATATAGACAAAAGTGCCCGAAAAAATCTATGAAAACAAGTATAAGTTTAATAGCTTCGGATTTTCACCTCATGGGCGAAAATGAGCTCGAAGATGGGAAATTTGGCTCGCACTGCTTTACAGCCCCCCCTAACGGAATTCACTTAATGTGTACAGCTGCCAATTGTACATTTTCTGAAAGTCTGACCCATATATCAGAAGGGTTAATGTATAAAACATTATCTTGGCTTATAAATATCACACAAAGCTCAAATCTTTTTATTTTTTATTTCCAGTTCAGAAGAAAACGCTCTGTTTCTGAGCGATTTGGGACATTATTTTTTTTATTTATCTATTTTCTGGAAATCTTTTAGTTGCCAAACACTGCAAACCTTTTGCAGATTGGTCACTTGGCATTGTTTGCTGCTAACCTGCTGTGCTGCAAACTTCTGCAAACCCTTGGCAATTTGGTAACTGGAAAAAATTATTTTTTGTTGCTGAATCTCAAATGGCAACATGCGAGGGGGCGTGCCCACTTGCCTGTTGTGATATTCTGGCCTGCCTGAGGTGTCATATGGGGGAGATATTGTGCTTAAAACCCATTTTTTTTGTAGGAAGATGAGTGTTTCTGCTCCTTGATGACTTTCAGACTACTTTTCTTCTATAAATCCCACATTGAAGAAATTAATATCAAAATGATTCTAACGTCTGTCAGAATATGCTTAAACATAATTCAGAATGTATATTTCACAAACAAAAAATCTTCTAAAGTGAAGTAGGCTACAGGCTGACATGTAAACTCATTAGAGGAGGCCTTATCTCATCGATGGGCAGTGGAGGAAAGATAGGGTGATAACAGATGGTGTCAATTGTCTGGCTGTTATCTGTCTGGCTGTTATCACTTAATTAGGTGAGGGCGGTCAAGCGGAGAGGGCAAGGGTGGGCATTATCAACATTCCATCTTAGATTGAGATATATAATACATCAAAGAAAGTGCCCTTTTGGAGGAACAACACTTTTAATTTTGAAAAGGAAAAAATTAATTTAAATTTTCGAAAATTAGACCAAAAGGTGGCGCTTTGGCTATATTTACTGCATGGAAATTTATAGGATTATAGGACAATTCATGCCCATATAAATAGGGGGGTCTCTTATCTTCCCTTATTTCAGAGTGCCTATAAGAAGCTCTCATATCTTCGAGCTAATTAATTAACCTAAATGTTGATCCCCTCGGCTACTGAGCGGCCCCTCCCACCTCCCTCTGTTTACCTCCTTTCTGCATCAATGTGCAGTCCCGTTGCCAACGTCGCGTTGCTAACCTGAAGACAACGGGACATTTCGTGTGATCAATCATGTACATTTCCTAAGCTGCGGCGATTTACCGTAACGATGAATAAAATGTAAGTTTCAGTCCTTTTCTCAACTTTAAATCTTTTTAAAACAAAGCATTGCTTTGACACCGGGTAGACGTTGATAAGGAAAGGAAAGGAAAGGAAAGGATTTTAGTTTATTATTTCATCTGATTGATATTTTACCGCTCTTCCTGGCAATCCTTCGTTGACACATATGCCGATCACCGATCATTTTCTTCAGTTGGCTCACGTTTTCGAATCAATTTGTGCATCGTTTTCACAGCTTTAAATCTTTTTTCAAAATACAAGTAATGAGTTGGTAAAGGGTAGGTATCGATAACATGAAAGTATTTTAGTTTATTTCCTTCATTTGATCAGAATTTTTTGTGACATTCAGGGTAATGGGAGGGCACAGACCTCCGTCACTGTCATCTATAGGCGCTTTCTGTGGTTAACCTACCGAAATAATTAGGCCTACAACTTCCGTCCGCATTTTGTTATTTATTTTCAAATCTCACTCCTTGGATATTCCCTTACTCCTACAGCGAATTCTGAGACTATTCTGTACATGATCATTGAATTAATTAGTAGAATCTAATAACCTCACTACGTTCGGTGACGTAGATTCGTGATTATTGGAGGAGACAGCCGCTGGTGGTGGTGCACAGGAGATGGGACAGCTCTTCTCGCGGCAGACTTTTAACCGGGGATGTAGCCACAGGGGGAATTGCCATTGAAAATCCAGTAGATGTAGTCGATGGATTGTGATATTGGAATAATATGAGACAGCCGCCCTAACAGAATAGGGAGAGGCGGCGGGCCTGTGCACCACCACCAGCGGCTGTCTCCTCCAATAATCACGAATCTATGTCACCGAACGTAGTGAGGTTAGTAGATTCTACTAATCATTGTGCGTCACCACCTCGCTAGGTGGCAGCACACATGAGACTTTAACAAGCAATTCCCCGCAGACACTTACAGAGTGTACTCATGGCTCTGGGCTCACAACAGAAGAAGTAGTCTAGTTGTCAATCTTGTAGCATGTAGGTGAAGAAGTCATGATGAAGCTTGGAACTAATAACCATATATGTCAAACACTACATATATATAGTTCTACTAAAGGTGCACAACTATCCTAGGTGTAGATAAACACAGCTGGGGAATAAATCAAAGCACTACTGATTTTTCCCAACACATATACATGACTAGTGAAAGTGATCCTGTCACTTTGATCTTCCTTTCTTTCCATTTCTTGAATGATCGGAAAGGAGCCTATGCGAAGTTGATGTCGTGACGTTAATAGGCTTTTGATAGAACTTTCTGAAAATGTTCTCATCTTTCCATATGGCCCTATCCATAATTTGTTTTATGGGTACCTGTAGCGCTGCTAGCTTGGATGTAGTGGCGGAGCGAACACTGTCTGCCTTATACGTTCCTGAATTTGGGCCACTCGCTGCCATCGTGCATCGGATATATTTAGCAATGGTTGAATTTTGCACAGGTTTGAAGGGGGCGAAATGGCTGATAAACAGTGGGCCTGTAATAATGCCCAATTCATCTGATGGACGTAAGTCCTTTGTTCTGAACAGATAGTGCCGAAGGCAAGTAAGGATGCAGATCTTACTGTTATCTGGGAAAGATTCTAATGCAATCATTCCAAGGTTGCGACCAACTGCGCTGGTCTTAATCATTTCTGAGAGTAGAATGCAAGCTGTATGTTTAGTCTCAAACTTAAAGTCTTCACATTTGAGAGTACGAAGTGTTTGGACTCTTTGGCTGGTAACCATCATCAACAAGGTAGCTGTTTTTTGGGTCAGCTGTGCCAGATTCAGCTCGTGAAGAGGGTGTAGAGATTCCAGATAGTTTAGGACTATGTTTGGATCCCACGTTTCTGAGTATCTGGTCTTAGGAGGACGGCTTCTGAAGATGCCATTCATTATCCTGCACACGGTGGGGTTAGCCCCGAAGGAACGTGTTTCTATGTGTGGTAGGACGTTTGATAAAGATGATCTGGCAGTATTTATTGCCGTGTAGGAATGTCCTTCCTCAAAGAGGTCGATGAGGAATTCTATGCCATGACTTACGACATTGGCAAAACAATATCGTTTCCATTTCTTGAAATAGACATTGTATGATTTCCTGGTGTTTTTGGCCCAACCTTGTCTAAATAAGGCTCTGGCACGCTTGGAAAGAGTAGACAAGACAGGTAATCTGTCTAAAAGAGTGCGGCTATCAGACGCGTCCTCTCTATCTTTGGATCCTGATTTTTCCCCTTGTTGGGAATGAGGTTGCCTGGTCTTTTTGGCAGAACAAGCGTCTGACGACTTGTCTGCAGGAGTTGCGAGTACCATGGCTGACTGCTCCAGTCGGGGGCTATCAGTATGGCTTGCAGTTGCTCGTTGTTGATCTTCTGCAGACATTTTCCTACCAGCCTGAAAGGAGGGAAAATGTAAGGGCGATTAAAATCAGACCACTGCAGTGAGAAGGCATTGACGTATGTCGAGAGTGGATCAGGGAACCAACTGGCGAAGCATGGCATTATGTCGGGAGGCAAATAGATCTATGTCAGGTGTACCAAACTCCGAGATCACATGGTTGAAAATTTCTGGGTTTAATTTCCATTCTGTGTCCTCTGACAGGTGGCGACTAGCTAGGTCGGCCTTCACATTCTCTACTCCTGGAATGTGAGAAGCTGACAACCAGTTGTTGCGCTGTTCAGCCCATTGCCAAATTTCATGTGCAATGGCATCACAGTTATCAGACTTAGTTCCGCCGAACTTGTTGATATATGCAACGGTAGTTGTGTTGTCACTTCTAATTAGGATGTGAAGATCTGAAGCATCCCTAATTAGAGCGAAAATGCCATATTTCACTGCTAAGATCTCTTTAGCATTAATGTGATAGCCTTCTTCATGATCATCCCACTCACCATTTCCGGTTCTGTCATCCAGAACCGCACCCCAGCCGGCATCGCAGGCATCGGTGAACATGGTGATGGTGGGAGAAAAGGTGCGTATCTTCTTGAAGCGCCAAGGGAGATTATGCTTCCACCAGCATAAGTCTTCAACGGCTGTAGAAGAAAGGAACATGGGACCATCCATGTCTCCCTTACTACAAATGAGGGCGATGATCTTGTCACGCTCTATTTGCTTGTAGTGGGCCAAGCCGTAGTCGATGCCTCTGCATAGATCCACTAATGTTCCCACAATAGAGGCAATAAATCGAAGAGTAGATTTGTGATTTGTTTTCCAGAAGGTGATCAATCCTTTGGATGGTGGTGTCTCGTTTCTCCTGAGTTGGGTACACCTCCATAGTTGCAGAATTCAAAATGTAACCAAGAAATTTCATGGTCTTCGAAGGGGTGAGAGATGATTTCTCTGGGTGGATATAGAAGCCTAAGCTTCTGAACACATCTAGGGCAGTAAGAACTGACAGTGCACATGCTTCCTCAGTTTGGCCCCATAGAAAAGAATCATCTATGTAGGAGAATCCATGACCTCCTCTCTCATGTATCGTTGAGAACACAGGTTTCATAATCTTAGTGAAAATGAATGGAGCACATGTTAATCCGAAAGGAACACAATTAAATTGGTAGAACTTTCCCTCCCATGGAAAAGTTACAAATGGCCTGAACTTTTGATGTAAAGACAGGGAGAAATAAGCTTCAAAAGAACACATGTAAGAATTTGGACGTAGCATTTCCATAGCCGTTTGAAGGCTGTCCATTTTAAAATGGGTTTTGTCCAAATACAAATTGAGAAGGGTGAGATCGATGATCAACCTCCACTTTCCATTAGGTTTTGGGACCACAAATACATTTGATAGATATGAGATATCACTTGCACAAATTTGAGAAACAATTCCTTTGTTGATTAGCTTGTCAACTTCCACAGTGACAGCGGCTTTACGGGCCGGCCCAAACACATATTGGGGAGGCCTGAATGATTGAGAAGGGGTTTTATTGAAGTCTAAGGTAACACCCTTAATAAAGGAGAGGATGCTAGCATCCGAAGTGACTTTTCTCCACATGTGAATAAAATTAGTAAGGTTTCCTGGTCTAAAACACATTTGAACCGGACCAGACCTAGTGAGAGTCATAGGAATATTTTCAGAAACAAGATTAAGATCAACTGAACGTTGTACCTTTAGTAGCGACGAGAATGACTCTTTGTCGTCTCTCGTGTCTCTCTTCTCGTAATCGTGGTATTCCTTCTTTCCCTGTGATTGGGACCCCTGTCGGGGTTGATTTTGCTGGTTCCCCTTCTTCTGAGAAGGGGTGTATCCGTTTTTTGACGTTCCCTGATAGCCTTTGCCTCCGCCCTTTCCTTTCTTGGATTGGTTTCCTTGGTTAGCCTGTTTGTTGGCGTTATTGGGCTTAGAGGTTGAAGGTTGGTTTTCCATAATATTGGAGATCTTCTGGCTTGCATCTAGAGATTTGATACTCTCTTCTAGATCGTCACCAAGTAGATTAGCGGCTGTGGTAGGGAACCTTTTAAGATCCAAGGCCATGTCCTTGTATTTCTCCTTAAGATTTGGAGCAACAAAATCACGGCGCTTCTTGTTGATAACCTGATGGTTATAGAAGGAAGCAAGAGCAATTGAATCTCGGGTGTCCCTGAGGGCCTGATCCACTATAGTCACTAGATCGGGATCCTCAATCTTTGAACGGAGTTTTAGCAGAGAATCACCCACCTTAGTGGTAGCAATAGTAGAAGCAAGGAAGAACTTTTGGAATTTTTGAGCTGTCGTGTCTTTTCCCTGAGAATTACCCGACATAGCTTTCCAGATGGTGCCGGGAATGAAAGGAACCTGCATTTCCTCCACATTAGAGGGTCGTTTCTGGCGATCCTTGATTTCATCCAGAAGCTTCCCTTTAGGCACATTAGTAAACACATCCTTAATGAACGATTTGATTTCTTCATGTTCAATCGGAGGACCAACATCGTGTGGTTGTTTGATGGCGTCGACCAAGTGAGCGAAAATACCAGTACTTGGAGGCTGTTTCGCTTTGGTGTTGTCGGTGACGTCACTTCCCTTAGTGCCGGAAGGCGTTACCTCAGTCCCGGGATTCCCTGACTGGGGTTCCCTGGCGAAGGGATTCCCCCAGGGTCCGAGGAGGTCAGGCTCCAGAGAAGAGGAGCGGCTACTCATGGGGTGGACTGGCACTGATGAAGGGGGTCTTAATGGCGAACAATGGCGGCTGGAGGCTGCCATGCTAATTACCAGAGATCTCGACCTAGACCTCCGACGAGAACGTGATCGGTGTTTACGGTCCGATCTTTCTCGGGAACGTCTCCTCCGATCCCTAGAACGGTGCTGAGACGAATAGTAATCACTATAAGATGGATAATCCATTGATTGCTGGTAATAATGGTAATCCTGATAACTGCGGGAACCATAGCTGGAGCTAGGGTGCCCGGAGGACTGGTAGAGTCCGGCATGGTCGTTCGAAGACTGGGGGTAGTAGGATTGGTACTGCTCTATAGTCGACAATCTTCCAGAAACACTTTTCTCGAAAGACTGGAAACTTGCCAAAAGCGTTTCCAGTGTCTGAGCTTTATCCTTGGCAGGATCCGCAGGGGCTGGAGTAGTTTCACGACTCCCCTGCGGTCTTGCCTTTACCCTCCTCACTCATCTCTAGCTCGTTCGCCGTGTTCTCCACGCGAAAAAACAACCTTAAATGTCACTCAACGAGCCTCAAAGGGAAGACAATAAGGTGAGCTATAGACGTACGAGAGGGTGTGTGACTTTCTTGAAGAAAAACCGAAGGCGAAGGTAGAATTTGACGAATTTTAGTGAGCCGTCCCCGGTATGCGTCTTGCCTGGTCAAGCGTAATCCGTAAAAGTGCCGCGAGAAGAGCTGTCCCATCTCATGTGTGCTGCCACCTAGCGAGGTGGCGACGCACAATAATCATAGAACTCCATGTGTGGTGGAGTTCTATGAATTAATGTTTTTATGTCCAGTTAGCTGTGCGATGTAGGCTAGCCTATACGACCATGAGTCAATGTAGGCCATGTTGTTGGTAGGCCTACTCTTTTCTAGGACATAATCATGCTCGAGTTCAAGTTAAACTAAATCGCCAAATTATCAAATAATTTTCTAAATTTTCCTGAAATGCATTTATCCATGTAAAATATATTTTGTTAATTTTTTTTCGGCGGAAATAGTAGTTGAAATTAAAAAAAATGGGAAACAAACAATGGGACTATTTTTTCAATATGCAGGCAATATGGAAAAAATGCGGGCAATATGGGCTCTTTATTGCCTGCATTTTTCAATACGAGGCTCAGTGCTTAAACCTATGGGAGTATCATACCAACTCCACCAAAGGTATAATAATAAGCTTTATTATACCTTTGGTGGATTTGGTAAAATTCCTGGAAACTCATACTTCTAATAGCATTCCTCGGCACCGTTAAATTAAATCTTGGTTGAAAAATCAGACCCACAGCATTAATACTTTCTGCAATCTGAACTTTCTTCTCAACCTTGGGAACCCTGGATTTGTAACCTGATATATCGACGGACAAACTTCTCAGTAAATGTATAAAAAGCAAATGCACACATATGCTTTAACAAAGTTAGAGAATTCATCATGACCTCTAAAGGTCATATATCCAAAGGTCAAAGGTATTTTTGCAAATACCTGAAAAAAGTGCACTGACATCTTAGGTCAAATAAAATCAATTTCAGAGCACATTATTTCCCATCGATTGATACCATTTACTTGATTCTGAATTCAGTAGTTTTATACAAAAGCTTTACAAAACAAAGAGAATATTTGTGTATCAGTCAGAAAATGAGGTAGGCCCTTATTTCTTGAACCACGGACATGTCTCTGTTGGTAATAGATATAAACATATATAAAATGTTTCTCAGAATATGATATGATCTTTCAATCGATACATTGTACATGTTTCTCTGAATAAAACTGAACTTTTTATTAATTTATTGCAATTATAAGGTTATTCCCATTATTGGTTAAATTCAAAAACCTCCCACTTACAAATGTGTGCAGCTTGGATTTCTGGTGTCAAGCCACCAATCTATTTCTTCCCATGTAAACTTACCTCCATTCTCATAAAATGGATCATAATGTCTTTGGATTTTAGTATAAAAATCATCATGTCCACAAGTCCTGTTCCACAGTAATTGCTTGATGTAGTTGTGAAACAGCAAAATTAAGCTCTGCACTATTCTATAAGTGTCAAGGTGATGAGCTCTCTTCTAATGACTTCACCAAATCATCTCTGAATAGATGAAGGCACTTAAAGATTAGTTGACTGAATATTTAATATTCTCTGTTTATAATATAAGCTGAGCTATGTGTATGGGCCTTCCAAACTTTTTAATTTGGGGTTAAGCACATGCTTATGGTTAAATAAGCCTGGCCCCACGTATAAGCCTGGTGCCTGTGTTGCCATCATAAATTAAGGGATACAAATAAAGAACCAGCTGAAATCATCAGTTAGATAATTATGAAAATGAGTTGGACATATAATATATTTGATGAAATAACAGTTGATTTATTATGAATAAAGCTGGCAATAAACATGAGTTTGAGCTTAACCAAATTTCCTACTCAATTTTTGGCTGGGTGAAGGCAACCTACTTTCAGTATATTGTAATAATATATATTATATGCCTGGCCCTGAATGTAAGCCTGGTGTATACACCATTTGAAAATAATATAAGCCCAGGCTTATGAACAGGGTCAACATTGTAATATGATTATCAGGTATATTTGATTTGTGTGATAGATGTCAGAAGAATTATTCAAAAATAGAATTAACCCTAAACTGTAGTAGCTGAATAAAGGTTTTGAAATGTGCCACTGCATATGTCTCTTACAGTGGATGCTAAGATTGATTCTCATTGAATCTGACATACAAATATTTAGCAGCACTTGTTCTGAAATAGGCAGAATATTTTCAAGAATGCTATTACTTCTATGAATAATCCAAATACATAATGGGGAAGATAAACACTAAAGTTTTGTCCTATCATATCATAGGACACATGGTAATTTATATTTGAGGATTGATGTATATTGCGTGATGAATAGGGTATTTTTTCTCTAGTTTTTACACTGACTCCCAAAATTCCTTGCGAATCAGGATTCAACATATGAATACAATATTCTCAGTGAGTGACGATCAATGTTTAACATAATTTACCAAATCAGAAATATTTATATAAGCTAACAATAACCAATATTACCATATATAGAGAAGTACATATCAAGGATAATAACACCAAGAATTTAAAACCATCACCAGCACAATGTCAAAATAAAGACTGTCCTTCATGGTTGTTCTAATTTCTTTCAAGAAAAAATAATACCAATATTTCTAATCACATATACTTCCATGAGCGAGCTCAAGGATCAATCAATAATATTCACTGATAATTTAGAGTAACATCAACAGTGTGCAACATAGCCCAGAGACCGACGCCCAGGTCTCCATTGAATTTGTGTCGGTCTCTGATATTGATATTAGGCTGAGTCCGACTGTCTCCAATGAAATTATCTTGTCTAACTTTTCTTAACTCTGACATTTCTCATCAAAAACTCTGATTCAACTGTTGTTGAGTGTATCTCATGTATTATCTCACCTCTACAACAGTAGAGGTCGAGGTAACAGTCTACCTGGCCCTGTCTTAGACAATCTTATTTTCTGCACGTTATTTAACATAGGCCTATTAATGACCCCCTTTTTTCGGTCTCTGTAAAATCATGTCGGTCTCCACTGTTACAATTTGACAGAAACCGACGGTCTCTGGTCTCCCTATTCACTATGTTGCAAACTGCATCAAATTCTTTATTTCTATGGGTTATTGAAGACTAGGGACTCTTGTAGCGACCGGATCTTTTCAGTGTCGACAAATAATATATAATCCCTTCACATGTTCTGAAAAGGATGCTTTATCTTCTAAGTTTAGAATAAAAATTAAACTTTGCCTGATGCTTTCTTTCCTCCAATTTTCAATGATCAATCTAGCTGGATCGCTCTTGATATCTAAGATTAGGCAGATCCAAGCCACAATTTCCATCCCCCAAAAGATATCTTTGATGCCTTCTATAACATAATGGAATCAAATCACAATTCACGTGTTAATTAAATTGGAAATTGTACAGTTAGCGCCCCTAATCCTTACATTACCAACTGGCAATTATTCTGAATGACCTATAACCTTCTCGTCTGCTGTTTTGATGACAAGTCTACCACTATACTCCCACATTCTAGTACTGGAATTATAAATGTTTTATACATCAAGGAAGCAAGGTCTCTGTTAACAAAATGCTGTATGTTACTTAGTCTCTTCGGTAATATACTAGCTCTAACTCAAATGTCATTAATATGCTGGTTCATGTTATAGATAACAAAATTATCTATGTTACCCCTAGAACCCAAAAAGTTTTGCATTGTAGTCTTAGTTTGTGCATGAGCAATTACAGAACCAGACATCCTTGCATAGTGTTATTCCTCCTTATAATGCAATCAGGATTAATTATTTTGATGATTGTGCACATTAACATGTGATTCCTTTCATTATCGTCAAAAGTGCTCACACCATCCCTTTAAGTGCTATGAAATCTTGAAAAGTTTTATTTTATTCAGATACTTGTGTACAAATATATCAATTGAAAGATCATATCATACTCACATACATACAAAAAATTCATATATGTTTAGTTCTATCTATAACAGATATTCAACTATGCTTCCAAGACCGGCCAAAACACAAAATAGTCTCATCGTTTGAAAGGCAATTGTAATAAAACTCCTAAATGTAGGATCAAGTAACTGGTATTAATCGATGGGAAATAATGTGCCCTAAAATAACTGATTGTATTGATCTAAGATGTCAGACCATTTTTCTCAGAGTATTTGAAAAAAAACCCTAAAAATACCTTTGACCTTTGACCTTTAGCGGTCATGATGAATTCTCTTGACTTTGAAATATGTAATTCATTTTTTAAGGTTTATTTTCCATCAAAATTATGCATTTACAGTGGATATTGAGGACGAAATTATTTTGTTATTGATTAAATTTATTATTTTTAACTTTCTTTAAAAAAAACCATCGATAATTAATTTTCCTCAAGGGTTACAGAGTGGCACCCAGCAGATTTGGAATCGGGAGATTCTGGAGATCTGGAATCCATCAAAAAACATTGTATGACCCAAAACGCAAGGTTCAGCCCAAAAATGGGGTTCTGCCTCCGTACTAATTAGTTGAGGTTTGAAAAGATTTAAAGCTGTGAAAACGATGCAAATTGATTAAAAAAAGTGGGCGATTTTCCTGCACAGCAGCAGCCAAATGACAAGAAAATGATCAGTGATCGGGAGATCGGCGTGCATGTCAATGCAGGAAGAACGGTAAAATATCAATCAAATAAAATAATGAACTAAAATCCTTTCATGTAAATCGAAGCCTATACTGGTACCTGCTGTGACAATAATATAAAGAAAGGTATATTCCCTCGAGTCAACATACATTTATGCATCGTTACAGTAAATCGCCGCAGCTTAGAAAATTTACACAGTGGTTACGCGAAAACGTGCCATCTACTTCAGGCTAGCGACGCGACGTTGGCAATGGGAATGCGCATAAATTTAAACAGAGGAAGGTGGAAGGGGCCACTCAGTCGCCGAGGGGATCTACATTTAGGCTATTTTTCATCGATTTTCGTGTAAAATGTCGGAAAAAGGTATAATAAACACAAGAGTGATCTCGGGCGATCCCTCCGATGCATATTGCCAGGGATGCCAGTCAGGGGTTGAAAAAATAATGGAACTCTCAGAGTGGCCCAACCCACAGTCACAGTCAGGGAGACCGGGTGTAGCTACTTGGGGAGGGGTGCGCCGAGGGATTCTCAGTGGAAAACCAGCGGTCTAATCTTCCATTAAAGAATACACATGGAACACAGCTTGGGGAGGACCCCGGCCTTTAATGGAACAAGGCCAACCGCCTATACCCCACTCCTGATGGGCACAGGGTGTCTAAAATTGTGGGCATATGCTCCCGGTTTCTGGCCTTACTTGGGCTGGGTAGATATTCAACAATGCTAAAATACATATGTATTATCATTATGATATAAAAATGAAAAAATGGGATTTAATGGAGAAGAAAACTGGTTAATGTTATGGAGATTATGAATATTTTTGGAAGTATAGATATTATAGAAATTCATTAATTCATGGAAGACTGGCATCCCTTTATTGCCCTTGGGCTACGCCATTTCAGCTTGTGCGCTCATGCGCACTCACTGAAATCGCTACGCCCTCACGCAATATGCATCTCTGTGATCCCCCTCAGTCACTCTTGTCTATGTATCACATATTAAGGTATATCACTGGACATACTAGACTTTATAATGAGAGGCGATTAAATCCAGTAAATAGCATTTGCTGTGTTCCACTTTCTACCCTCCCTAATCCTGGATGCATGAAGTGGTTCAAGCTAATTAATTTTAGTGTTTCATTGATATGTACATCGCCAAACGGTTTCATTTCCGTTGGGCGATGGGGAGATCCGAAGTAATGTAGGCATGGCAACTACATTGTCAATTTTCCATAAAATGGTAGATGTCAGTTAATTCAGCTATTTTGGGGTAAACTTTCACTTACCTTCACAAAGTGCAATGCAAGTAAGGTTTTTGCTGTTTAAGAACCTCGAATACGATTTGCCATCGTGGAGCTTTGAGAAAATAAAAAGTACAAGACTGTTATGTAAAAATAAGAGGTGTTAGGATGGAAACAATATTTAGATATGGGATGTCCCCGAGAACTTGAAATATTTGATGCTACATATAACCATAGAGAAGTACCCAGTCACTGTAAATAAGGGACAGGTGATCAGAAATAATATTATATATATATAATATATATATTGTTGGGCGATTAACCAAACGCATTCAGATCAATGAAAAGTATTTCAAAGCACAACGGCTTTCGTTTAGGTCTCACATTGGCTGCACATTGACCCGAATACTTGATAAATAGGTAAATGTGCAAGGGGGTCTCCGAAAAAGAATCCAATTACTTTCTAATGGAAAAGTGTAATACAAACTACATCACCGCACAGGAACAATTTTAGCCTGAAATTCATATCTAACTTAGATTTCACTCTATGTGGACATGGGCCTCGAAAAGATAATGAGATAGAAAGACTGCCTAAATAGGAAAGATGACTCTTTGTGTCTGTCAACGCTACGATGCCTCAGAAAGGCTATAACATGGACGGTTAGGCATCACTGTGGGTGAGTCGAGAGTATTCATAAGATCATAAAATTTGGGAGTATAATTTTGATTGATTTATTCAATGTTTCTCCATGTAAATTAAAGGAAACCGGTACAACAAATGATCGGTAAAAAGAACAAAAATGAATGAATACATTCCTTTATTCAAATTCACAAGAAATAAATGTACAAGGAGGAGAATCTTCAACTCTCAAGTAATACATTAAGGGGGTGGGGGTCGAATTGGGAGTAAGCGAAATTGTACCCATCCATATTCAAAATATCTCTAGAGGAGTCGTGGCCCTGTGCGAAAACCATTTTTGCTGAAAAATAAACACAAGCTTAGTTCCGCCACCCAACACTGAGGTCTGGAGAATCATAGTATCCCCAAACCCCATCTAACTCACTTTTCTTGCTTAATATGTCGCTTCCGAGATCGGGCATAAACTCGCCAACTTTTGTTAATGCTTTCATGGTGGTGAACGTTTTAATCAGACATTAACCACAGTTCCCTCAGCTCGTCTAGCATAATTAGAGGATGTAAATTCTAAAGTCTGTAAAAATTTATTAACTCCAACGAAAGTAGCCAGCAACTTTGCGCCATGTTGCATACTTCTTAGCTACGGAACCGGAAGTGTAAGTGCCGAAAGCACCGCGTTGGAAATAGGTTTTTTCTACCTCTTATACAACATAACACCTGATCTAGGAATGCCGCTATTCGATCTTAGCCTCTCTAGTTTTTTCACCAATTGAAAGGGAATGACATCAATAACTAAATGCATGAGTTTAAAAGAAAACCGAGCCCCAGATGTGGAGATATAAGTGAAATAAAAAATAAAAATGACTCGAAAATGTGACAAAATTTAAAAAGGTTGTCTGCTCTGGGACTTGACAAGAAGTGACCGACCGGCCCTCTGTGAAGAGGCGGATAAGCCCACCTCCGAAATTCCTTACTTCGCCCAACCCATCAGCGTCAACTCCCATCTAAGAGAGACCAATATAGTTCTGGCTGTGTTTTCAATGTTTTCTCATGTAATTTGTGAACTCTAGTTAGGCGAAATGATAACTTGTATTAGTTTCCTACCCTTTTGGTTTGAGGAAGTAAAGCAGTTGTGATAGACAAACCCTGATTTGAAAACATTCATTACTGCATGACCATTCTGGTAAATCCCTTATCCCATCCCGTACCGGAAGTGGTGTTTGGCATAATGTAAGTGGCAAAAGGGATACATCAGAAATTGGATAGCGGTAGCCAGCTTGTGCGAGGCAGGGCAGTTAGACACTGAAACAAATGCATTTTAAGGTAGGAGCAGGGCGGGTGGTGGGCATTGTCATTGAAAATGAGAAAAACGGTAGGCTAACTATAAGAACAAAAACAGAAAATAAAATAATATCCTGTATCGTTCTAGCGGGCAAAATCTCTGGATCTCACAATGTCCCATTTGAAAGTCTAATGCCTTACCACTGGACCAGCATAACTGGCTGAATATACAAGCCCGTAAACACTATACTGATTTTGTTTCACTAGCCACTGTGCCCAGTAATTCAAATAAATAATTTCTGTCATATATTGTGTTTTATCGTTAAAAGGCCTAATATCAACACAACTTCTGGAATAATGCGGGAATCTAGTACCACACACTATCTGGATGGCATCAACACAAAAAACATTCTTAAACGAAGCATGCCAAATGCAATCAAATGCTATAATAAAAATTTGGTTGCTTAAATAATAACACAGTATGAAGGCAGTGCAACTCAATGCATTAATGGATATCATTTTGATAGTCAAGAACGACAGGACCATAATGAGCTTTGTATTGAAGTATGAAGGCGATATAAGGCATCGTAGCGTTTTTGGTACATACTCCGGGGCAGCTAGTGGATCCCATTATAATGAGTGCAAGGATATCGTCATTATACTCCTACTACATAAATAACTAGGGAGATAATTGGTACACCAGGGGGAGATTGACTAGTGTGGCGACGGAATTAAGGTCTGACATACCTACCATAGCAAGAAGATCATGGTATTGCGTCTGCGGTGCTTACAGAACACCGAAGACGATATACCATGATATTTTTGCTTTTATTCCATGATTCCATGCAAAAAACTGACATTTTAGCGTTTTCCCTCTCTGGAACTGTGTACAAAGTACTGCCATAGCAATACCGATCCACTTTTCCCAGTCACCTCTGGCAAAATCACATTAAGATTGTAAGAATCTTTGGTATGTGATATTTTAAGAAAGTTTCAGAGGTAAATACCTTTTTTGCCAGAAGTGGCGTAGGAATCGGATTGGTATGGATAAAACAGACATGAGTGAAGTGCCAAAGAAAAAATGCTAGAATGTTTTCATGAAATCGTGGAATAAAAGTAAGATTACCATTGTGTTAAATACTCGGTGGACAGTGGCATGGGACCTCGTGTTAAAAATATATGCTATATCAATTCATTCCCAGATCAACCCGCCCCCCTCCCCCCTCTCCCAATGCGATTGCGTCTGAGGTGCAATGACCGGGCAATAAACCTAAGAACAAAATCAAATCGATTCTGTCAGAAGATTGAACTCTGTGATACAAGAATGATTAAGTTAATATAAGAGAAAGGTACTGTTGAACTGGTGACCTGAAAAGAGGTACAACGACCTAGTGTCATCGGAAATTGTATAATAGTAAAAAAAGATGAAATTGGTGAGTCTCTTGCGTCGGTCTTTCTCTTCTTTATTTTGGTTTGGGTGTTTTGCTGCATCTGAAAACCTAACTAAATAAGCCACATGACTAGAGAAAAAGAAACATGGGATACACGGAACGCTGACCGGTTTCACCTCGATGGAGTTATCATAATACTTTAGAGGATTGGATTACTGCAGTGTCCCCTGAGATGCCAGTTAAAAGTAAAAGGATGCATTATAAAAGCCGACCAGTCATTCCTATTACCATTATGAAAATAAAGATAATAAAGGATTCACTGACCACTTTGGAGCCTTTAGGAGCTTTGTGGGAACCATAGCCCATTCCAGAGTAGTTGAATGACACACTAGCTTGTGGACTCAGGTAGATGCCTTTACCATAGGCCGAACCATGAACTTGATGTTTGGTGCCAGAGGCATTGATCAATCCTGTCCGCATAATTGAGTGCCAGTTCTCTATATGTGAACCACTGAAAATAGAAAAAAAAAGAAATGATAAGAAAAGATAACATTTCTCGAAGTATATCAAGGTAAGGAATTCTAAAGGAGCATCATCTAATGCATTTTCATAAGTATTCTCAGTTCCTCTAGTTACTCTGACAGACTACGTATAATTGTAGGTCTGGGCCCCTACATTGCGAACTCTTTGGTGTTCAGCTCTTGACTACAGTCTCATTTAGAGGCACTGTTGTACATAGAAACACCTGAGACTTCACCTTTTTAAATAAACAACTATCAATTATAACAGCTTTGGGACGTTGATATCTTACAGCGACCACACAAATAGAGTGCAATCTGAACGAAGAATATGGTAGTTGATTACCACCCAAAATGAGTTAGTGAAAAGCGTCATTTGAAGAGGCTTAACTAGATTAGTTTTCCTTCTTAAAATGGTGTTGGGAGCTAAAGCAAGGATTAATGTTTCAAGGCTCCTTCAGGCGGATCTATTTTTTTCAGTAAAGAGAGAATCTGGAACCATAACTCAAGTTTTAAGAGGATGGTGTCACTATAAACATATAACATTGTTCATATCTCATTTAAATAGATATATTTAAAAAAATTATATACAATAAAATTGAACTTGAAAAAGATAAATATCACTATTTCCTGGTACAGTAGACGGCGTTTTCCATAAATTCATAGGTTTATGGCGATTATATGAGCCAACAGGAAATGAAAAGCAACAACTTTCTCAGTTGATGTGGGCTCTTGTCACTTGGAAAGACACACTTGTGTTTTGTGAATACGTCATTTCATATCCACCTCTCGTTTAGTTCTATCTTATAACAAGTTAAAGTCAACAGTCTGCCGACTAGGAGCGTCACTTCTTAGGATAGTGGCCATGTAACCCAAACAAGTTACATATTAAGGTACTCCTTTGTGCATAGTAAACTTGGCTTGAGCTGAGTTGAAATGGCTCTAAATTTTTCTCCTCAAAACTTAATGTACTAAGTCCTAGCTGATTAATAAACATTTTCTACCAACGTCACCCACAACAGAGTAACAAGAGTACTGTGGTAACTGTTGCCACCTCTGGGAGTGAAACATAGGTGCGTGATACCGTTATATCAATTAAAGGTTTCTAGTTACTTACATTACCAACTTACAGCATACAATTTGTTTTTGAAAATAGGGAATATATTAGAGAAAGTGGGGGTTGTAGGTTAGGGGTTAGGGGTTGGGTTCACCCATTTACTTGCAGTGATGAGAGAAAAATTAACTGATTGATCCCGACATTGGCAATTAATTTTACAGTTCTTTTTAGACTTACTTGTAAGTTGGAGTTTAATCTGTAATTATGTCGAGTGCATCACAAGATGTGTTCTGACTAGATGCTCGCCGGTTCTCGTATCTCATCAAGTCTTGTTAACACTCTCGTGGAGAACGAGACATAATCTGGCTTTCAATCCCATAACCGTTTTACACGGGACCAACTTCCACCCCTTCATGTTTTGTGCAGTCACCGTTAAATTTCAAACTGTTGGTAACCCAAACAAACGACCGTTTGTTGTTTTTCATGTGAATGTTTTTCAAGCTATAAGTTTATGGGAAAGCTATGGGAACATTTTAAAATCTGGGTTAAAAGCATATATATATCACATGTTTTAACAATTAGTTGGTTTTAAAAAAATGCTGATGAACACAATGACATAGGATAAAATATGGACATTGCTTGTAGATTTTAGTTCCCAAAGCCAGCTAAAGACCCACAATAGTTCGTACTAAGGAGCCATTCAAAACCTCAGTTTTTCACATAATCGCCTTTCTCCCTACACTTCAGTTAATGAAGTATCACCGAGTGCGGTATTGGAGCTACTCGAAGTCAGCTACCACTGAACTAAGTATCAAGGTTACCTCTTATAGGCTATACACACCATAAGTCGATAGTTCACCAATACTGAAAATGCTCACATTTTAGTTGGATTGTGCCGTATACATTTACACTTACATGTGTAGTTGCTCAGTATTACACCTAAACAGATCATTTATCATCTGAGAATTGACCTTGAATTGAATTGAAAAAAAAAGAAAAAAAAGAGAAGAGAATTGACCTCTATGCAGAAGCAAAATGATGAAAAGAAATAACAATTTCAGCGTGACTTTTTAATATAGGTTTGCACTGGCAACAGGATCTAACTCATTATTTCTTTGGGGATGTTGAAATATAATTCTTTTTTTTATATTTTATCAGAGAACTAATTTTGAGAACATTTATCGGTCAAAGGCCGACCTTGCTCTTGAAAATGAGTGTTATATGGGTTCCCGACAAAACTAAATAATTATATATACTGCCCAATCAGCTTGCAGTTCAGCATTGTTTCATGCAGTAGGAATCGAAGCAGGTATGATTGTATGATTGTTTGTCAGTGAGTCATATTGCCGTAACCTGTATCTAAGTGTTTTTGAGCTCTTCTGAATGAATGGAACAGAATGGAATAGACATTGGCTTGTTGTGGTTACAACACAGGTTCAAATTTACTTTTATTTTGAAATGACAGCAAACTGGTATCGGTAATGTCGGTACATGCTCTGATAAATTGCATATTGCGTATCAAACAGCGTGAAACTGGCTCGACAATATCTCCCTTAATATGCATCTTAACAGGTTCAACATTTGCCTAAACTTCGACAGCATAAAGTGTCTCCAGATTAATAGAATTCATAGTCTAAGGGTATACGGGTGTTAATAAGGATCAACTAATAATCCGAGGCATGTGCCGATTGTCATCTATTGAGCTAAAGTACTCACTAAGATAATAAGTCACCTTTTATCAATTCGGCCCATAAAAGGCTGAACCGTTGTATCACTCATTAGAACACCTGTGCCCCCACCCAGTTAGCGAACCCCTAGTAGTCCCAATATAATCCAACGAGTCGGACATCCTAACAATAGTTCTATTTTATACATTTGTGAAAGAAGTTATTTTGGTGACACTTACTGGAAGGCAAATGTAGATCCATGCTGGAGTTTTGCGGCACGAAACACGGCTTCCTTGGCAGGTGGTGAGGACATTAGAAGGAATTGATGGGGAGTATGCATGAATACTATTTGCTGCAATAGAAAGGAAATATGTCATACGTAATGCCAAGTGAAACCAGTCATGATACATTTTATATACATCTGAGTAATATGTTCCAAATGTTGCTGAAATAAGAGGGCATAACCTAAAGACTGCGCCACCTGGCTCCTTTGCACTAATGAAAGGCCGGGTGGGGATTGTCATTCGTTGACTGGATCTATATTTGTGGGGGAAGAAATCGGTATGACTAAAAGACAAACAGCACCGAAAACCCGCACAGCATCCGCACAGAACCGTCGCTACTTGCACAACTAATATTAGACATACCTCTTTACAGTTTTTCACATGAAATGTTCAATTCATAACCGAGAAAATATGGGATTGAATAGTTGAATAGATTTACTGTAATTAACTGTCGAAGTTGCAAACGCTTCCCGTTATGTTTAAATTAATTTTCTGTAATTTAGTCACTTATAATTCTTTAAATAAATCTCCCAGTCAACTAATGGAAAATTTGTGGAAATCACTGGTGGTTCATTGCGTACTCATGCTAGCGAGTGTGGGCACCTTTATTAAATATTCTTAATATAATTAGAATCAACGCAATGCCTTATTGTATACATGTAATAAAAATTCTGTTCAGAAAACGATCACTGTATGAATATCACGAACTTCGACAGCTATTTACAGTAAAACTATTCCAGTTATAATATTTCATGTACAAAATGGCAAAGTGGTGCGTCTAATATTAGTCGCACAAGTAGCGGCGGTGCTGTGCGGATTTTCGGTGCTGTGCGGATTTTCGTCAGACCCGGAAGAAATTGAACAGTATGACTATTATTCCAGTTAATTACATGGCCTACTAGAGAAGAAAAACGTGCGTGTGTGTATAGGGAGTTGTAACAAAGGCATGCATTTCTGAAAAATCATATATATATATAAAATGGATTTGATGAGAATGGTGGACAAGCATGGGTCATTCCATTAATGATGAACTGTTTTCTTATACATTGCACTTCAACATTTGTGTAGGTAATTTGAGGGAATATAATTAATTATAATCACTTTAATATACAGATTAATATACGCCTTTTTGTATGAAAATTCGTCAACTGAAGGAAAACTTGCATCCCTGAATAATGAGATGGTGACTACCAACAGACAGCTACAACAGTTAACAGTAAACTACTATAAAATAGGGCTTCCACTTACACGTCAAACGTGACCACCGTCAAGAGTGGCCAGTGGCGACGGTCGAACGGTGACCATCCATGGCCATATTTGACCGTCGCTCTTGACCGTCCTCGGTATACACATGCACGTCAAAAAGTGCCAGAATGGTCACCGTCGGACGGTCCCCTAGGGACCACCAGACATTTGATTTATTACTGTATGGACATTTCTGGTCATATTTCTACATATATATTAGCAAAGCATCGATCTCCAGACTCTACCAAACTCTTTTACCTTCGCAATGATTATTATTTAAATCGTTAATTAATTCGAATTCTAAATTAATTGTTTTTTTCTGGGTTTTTTTTGCCAAACCAAAGGTGCTTATAATCTTGAACAGCCTCCTGTTCATTCCTGATCACTTCTGTGAAGTTTAGAGTATATTTGTACATTTATTTTTATCATTTAAATTGTTTTATATTATAGAACCATTGCCATTTTTACTGAATATCTCGATTTGTGCGTGGGTTACAGGTCCCTGATTTTGGTGAATAGTTTGGAGTTAATTTGTACATTAATTTTCTCTAGTTACTAGTTTTCATTAATTAGATATAATGAATAATTATAGGTGGTGAAAATCAAAATTGTTGCTTCTCAGACCTATCAGACCCCCCCCCCCCCCCCCCCATATTACCTTTTCAGAAACTCATCGTTTTTAGCGTTTTCAGTTTCAGACATAAGAGCGGTCGTCACAGCCAACTAGTGGCTCTATAGTGTCATATATATGAGTAATTCTCCCAATCGAGCATGGTTTTCCAGCCTAGGATCTCTACAACCTGTATTTGGGATGATCGGACATGATTATAACAATTTTATTTGAATTGCTTGGCAAAAATTAGGCTGTGGGAACCATAGGACTACTTTCATGCCAGAATCTCCGCCGCTATTGCAATAAATGTGCCTTTTCAGGCTAGGAAATAAGTAATAATTATGGAATTTGAATATAATACACAGGCGCATTTAGAAAATATATTCTTTCTGCTGGAGAAAAACGGTTTCTACACATACACACATAATAATAGAGTATTATAGACAATAATGTGGAAACGTCCTTATGTTGTAGAATATCGGTCTTTTTTAAATCCAGTTTGTCACAGAAAAAATAGAGAGACACGCATACAAACTATCACCCGGGCAGCATCCTCTTACTACAATCTGAGGAGATTCACAAATATTTATCATAGACAATACACAAAAAGATCAATGAAAATACTGAAAAATCCAGGCATATATGACCGAAAGGGCAGTTCAAATCAACAGATAAATTCACGCCATAACAAAATACAGAGAGGGAATAGGTATTATAGCTCTATCACAGAAGATCTTCAGGTTCTGGGATCACCCAAATATTCTGACTATCAGAGAAAGCATTCGTACAGATTTTTTTTATTTGATTTTTAAAAATATCCTCCCCATTTTTTTATCTCCATGGGGAGCGAATTCCAGAATGTGAGAATTCTACCGAAGAGGCTTTTCCTGATTTTTTCTAGACAATTCTTAGACATTATCATTACATCGTCACCACAGGTGACAATAATGCAATGCTCAGAGTAAAATATTACTTTAATAATACTAACAAATATTCATACATATTTCCAATTTTTAAGTCGAAATAGTCGAAATAATCACTAAAAATACCAATAATTAATCATAAATCAATAGAAATGATAAAAATAAATGTACAGATGAACTCCAAACTATTCCCCAAAATGGTCCTAAACACATTCTGCACCCGAAAACCACCCACATATCGAAATATGCAGTAAAATATGCCCAAAATGGCCCTAAATTAATCAAAATCAAGTAAAATGATTAAAATAAACTTAAAAAAAAGGTACAAATGTACTGCAAAATATTCACATGTATCAACCAGAGGTATCAGAGATAATGACAAACTTCGGTATGACCAGAAATACCTAGAAAAATTTTTTTTTTTGCTTTGGTCACTTTTGACCGTCGCCCTTGACGGCTGCCCCTCCGGTCAAAGAAGTACCCTGTGACTTCTTTGACCGGAGGGGTGACGGTCAAACGGGAGCAAGGGACGGTCAAACGGTCCCATGCGACCGTCCGACGGTCGCCTCGGTATCCACTTACACGTCGGTCAAAATGTGCCATGGCACCGTTCGACGGTGACCGCGTGGTACCGACCGACGTGTAAGTGGAAGCCGTGCTTAACCGTCAACAATAATCTGAAACGCTGTTACCGGTAAAAGTCACTGTTCATTTTTCTTCCTCTTTTTCTGTTTTCTTTCAATCCATGCCTGTCAACTTGCATTGAAACCTCTCCGGTCTTCATCAGGCTAGTGCATACATTTACATCTACCCAGTAAGGTATATTGCGCACGGATGCCAGAGTATAGTTTCTAATGTTGTGAAGGTGAACAAATTGACCGTTTTATTTATGTTTTAAAAAAATATCTTGTCATTGTGATTTAGATTATAAACTTAATAAGGAGTTTTTGTGCTAGTATAAGGGATTTCTATCATGAACAATACGATTAACTGTAGAACAACAAAAGCAAATGCAAGTCATTAATATATTGTGTGTGTCTCAAGATGTCTGATT
This sequence comes from Sthenelais limicola, assembly GCA_942159475.1. Taxonomy (NCBI): domain Eukaryota; kingdom Metazoa; phylum Annelida; class Polychaeta; order Phyllodocida; family Sigalionidae; genus Sthenelais; species Sthenelais limicola. The sequence goes on along the minus strand of OW804096.1, from coordinate 103,112,302 downwards.
AACTAGAAGAAGTTAAGCGGTCCGGCCACTGTCGACAAAATCGTTGCCGATGCGTTGGCGATGAGGTAGTCGATAAGACTTTTGTTAAATTTATTGCATCGTCTTTGCATCGACTTGTCATCGCTATGCCTTCGGCAATAGCCAGCGATGACTGGCGACGAGTGAGCGATGTAAAAATTGCATCGGTAAGGGTACCGATGAACATCAAACATGTTTGATATTTCCCGCCGATGTAATTTTGCATCGGTGCATTGTCAATGGAGGTAACGGCCGTGCCGATGCCTTGCCGATGCGTTGGCGATGTCTAGTCGATGGGATTCCATATGTAAAAGCTTGAAAATGAATTTCATAGTTGCCGAACTTTTTTCCATTGTCGATGCCGGACCGCTTGGCCGGACCGCTTTAACCTTTAAAGGATTTAGGTCTAGCAGGCCCTTTTGCGTTAATCGTTTTAATACTTCAGTATTGAAACTGAAGATGGAAGTTAGGCGGGAAATTTGGCTTAAAGGTGTATCACTTAAACACATGACATATTATTGCAACTCATGTGTTAACATATTCTACTTAACATAAGAATACTTTTGGTCTCTGTCCCATCATTCTATTATGCTTAGAAGCCAAATTACTTCTTTTAGTTTAAGTTTCAAACTTAAATCCTCTACCAAATCTGAAGACCCTTTAAGAAGGACCAACCTCGGATAAAAGGGCCAGGGCCATAAACCCTTTGATCTTGCCCCATCAGATACTAAGACAAGGCGGTGACTATCATGGTCCAGAAAGCCCCCCTGCACCACAGGTGGCCCCTTCACCTTTGGATGAAGCAGAGGGGTGGAGGAGGAGGGGGAGGGGCAGGAGGAGGAGGGGGGAAGGCTTATCGCTGCCCGGGAAAGGTGCGAATATTCTAAATGAGGTGTGATAAAGTCTGAAAGGAGCCACCTCCCAAAGCAGGGCATTGACAATTGGTGATTGACAATTAACAATGTAACAATCATCCAAGCTAAACACACAACAGCTTTTCATCTCTCTAAACTCTTCTGAGGAGGGAGAAGGGATTTCCCGACTTTCAACCCAATCTGTTATCATTAACCCTTTTGATATATGTTTCCTTCACACAGTGCCACCCAGTGGTCATCATCAGCGACACCTGTTGGCCGTCATCAGTGACCCGTGTTGGCCCCTTATTATCTATCACATCTGTTTTCTTTCATCAGACCTCTCTGTCTCTGATGTTCTAATCTGGTGTTAAAAGTCAGAAAAGTCAATCATTAAGTCAGAATAGTCAATCATAAACACAGAAAGTCAATCAGTCTGGAAAGTCGAAATAGTCAATTGAAAAGTCAATTGTTAAGTCAGAATAGTCAATCAGAAAGTCATTTACTCAATCGGAAAGTCAGAACAGTCAATCGGAAAGTCAGAACAGTCAATCGGAAAGTCAAAATAGTCAATCAAAAAGTCAGAATAGTCAATCAAAAAGTCAATGCAGATGAAAAAAAAAATTGTCCTAATGGGATTTTAATGACATTTGCAGGTTTTTTTGTTTTTTTTTAATTCTTTATTTAACCAGGTGTTATAAACAGGGCCAGGCATTTGCCTTCCCTTTCATCATTGGGGATCAGACTATTTGTCCGATTTCCACCCCAACCCTGGCATATTTAAATGCTCAAGGTTAATTGACAGGATTTTGACAGTTTGGAGCATTTCAACGGCATTTTGCGGCTAGGAGCTTTAAAATATTTGTTTTATTATTATTATTTTCGAAAAGAAAGGAAGAAGCTCTGTGGTTGGAGGCTGGAAAGGAGGTGCTCACTGGGTCTCACTGGGAAATATGCTTCTAAGGGAGGTAGCAGGAGAGAGATAGAGATAGAGAAATACACATTCCGAAGACCAAGCCTCTACCATCACTCCAAGTATATCCTAGTGATAGTCAGCCTGCTCAGGTTTGATTGACAGGAGCCTTTGGTGATGGCCCATTAGGGTATTTATTACACACATGAGCAGTTAGAAAGGTGCAGTTTGGGGGTGCAGTTTGGTTGATCCGAACTGTTCATGTGAACAGTTCGGGCAAAGACCCAATTTCATTGGCACAGCGTAGGCCTGACCTACAAACCTGAAACAAATGACGTCTTCCACGACCGTGTAACTTTATGATAGGATGTAACGAGGTTGGTTTCTGACTTACTGTATACGATGCCCACGAGTTATTTCCACCCCCTGGTCGAAAATAACTTGTGGGCATCGTATACAGTAAGTCAGAAACCAACCTCGTTACATCCTATTTTTATATCACGATCTCAAATTGTAAAATAAATGAATAAACAAACTATTTATTTACCTCGCTTCACTCCAATGACCCGCCATATTGTTTATTCGATGCCAAAGCGCTAGACAAGCGTATAGCTGACAAGCGTATAGCTGATTGGCTAATGCACGACGGCATGGACTGTGTATGACGTCACAAATGGGTGTGACGTCATGAGTGAGAGTAACGTCAACCAATAGGGAGCCTTCTTATAATGAGGAGTAAAAAACGTCATATTTTCACGCATGGATCGATTCAACAATATATGATAGCACTTATTCACTCATTTGCAGCGTGTACAACCCCCGATCGTGGTATAAAAGCCTATAAGTTGCAGTGAATTGAGCTTCCCAGAGCGAAAATTTACGCTAAACAAGTTAAATTTACTTTTTAACATCCATATAAAGTGTGTAATAAATAGCAAATGGCACTCTGTTTGGGTTCAAACTGATTGATACAGAACATGTGATGAGGGACTAAATGAGATATCTTCCCGGAACTAGCTTGGGCAGTCTTTAAAGTTCTGTTTCTGTCGGGACTGCGGAAGTAACTGTGAAATCCAACTTCTCCTCCTACAGTCATGACAGTGAATGACAAAGTGATAAGAGGGTGGGTACTGCGGTGGGTATTTAGTCCCTCATCACACTAAGAGTCATCTAATGAACTCCTAGTCAAACTTCATCTTAACCAAGGTAAGCCTCATTTAACCTGGGGAGTTCATCACACTGCCACCTAGTGTTGATGAGCAGGCCTAAATGAGTGGTGTGGTATTGACCTCCCTTTTGTAGAATCTCCCAAATGTGACAGCATTGGTCCACCTTGCATTTTCCAACACTGCACCGATAGGGATCTGTAAGGCTACCGCCTTAGAAACAATGGCGCCACAAGTGATGTGTGCCTTAAAAATGTCTGTGTTGACTCCTGCCAACTTCAACGTGTTTCTAATCCATCTAGATAGAGTGTCCTTGGCTACTCTGTTTTTGAGCTGCCCATATGAGATAAACAACTGGTCCTCTCCTTTCCTGATCGACTCAGTTCTCTCTAAATACACTCTTGAGACATCTTGCTGGGCAAATTCTAAGGTCCTCCTTAAAACTTTTCACCCTGATATAATCCAAAGAATGACCTTCTCTGGTATGTTTCATTGGCTTATCGAGTGCGAACAGAAAGCCTTCATCCTCCCAGGTAAGCCCTGAGAGTTTCAGAGCATGTAATGTCTGACATCTTTGTGATGTTACAATAGCCCAAAAGTGTGACTAATTTAAAAGACAAATGTGCCATGGAAAGTTTGTTATTCCTGTCCCATTTTTTAAACAACTTAAAAACAATGTTAATGTCCCAAGTCGACTTGTACTTGGGCTTGGGTGATCTTAGTTCATGGCACCCTTTAATAAACCTCCCTAGCAGGACGTTTTCCCCCAGCATTACTTGCTGGTCATTGGTCAATGATAAAAAATTTGACAGTGCTGATCATGCTGTGCCCACTGCCGAATGTGAAAGGCCTCTGTTGTGCAGAGTAAGGAGGAATTCGATCACCCTGGTGACATTAGGTTCCTTAGGGTACACTCCCTGTCCATGCAAAAAGTGTTCCATTTTCTAAGTGAATTATCATATTGAGATATAGTGCCCTTCCTCCATGAGGCCATCATCACATTTCCAACAGACTGATCTCAACCAGTGAGATCTCAAAGCCTCCATGCTGCAAGGCGGACTTGCCACTGTTCCCCTGATGCTGGGTTTGACAAAAGGATGTTTCCTAGTAGTTGTCTGCCTTGGCTGTCTCTTTTGAGCAGGCCGAACCAACTCTGTGCTTCCCAGTCCGGGGTTATTAGCACTCCTCAGGCCTCTTCTCTCCTCGCTTTCTGCACAGTGCGGGCGATGGCACTGAAAGGGGAATTTAAATGGTTTCCAATTTATTGAAGAAGCATCCACAAACGCTGCACCCGGATCTGGGTACCAGCTACAGTAAATTGAGCATTTAAAGTTCAAGATCTTGAAGCAAAGAGATCTAAATCGAATGGACCCAAATATCCAAAGCAAGTATACCCTTGCTTCTGCATAAAGGCCCAAATTGGTCTAGCAAATTTGGTAAAGTAGCAAGGGGCCAGAGCTAAACCCATTGGTGTACAAGTGAACTCACACAACTTATTGTTCCATCTAAACTTAAGAAACTTACGGTCCTGTTTCCTCACTAGCGTCTTTCAATGCCATAAAACATCCTTCAGTCATAATATCCATGGCTGATTGGAGAGAATCCAACTTAAAATGTTCGTAAACAACTAACTTATTCAGATCCGACAAGTCTAAGGTTAAACAAAAGTCGCCATTCGGCTTAGGGCGCAAGAACACATTGCTGACCCACTGACCTTGTTCTGGTTCAGATTCTACGATGACTCCCTTCTGCTCCAATTTCCTCACTTCTGTTTGGACTACACTCAGTTTCCTCTCACTAAGCCTAAGCGGTCTGGGTTCCCTACGCTGAACAGCCAGTTCAGCGTAGGGAAATCCTGACAAATTCTAGCTCGGTCCCCGAAACCCCGTCCAGAATAAATCTGTCTGATGTTATGTTTCTCCATTCCCCTAAACAGTCCTTAGTGTTCCCTGCCATAAACAGATCTGGGTTTAGCAAAGTAGGAAAATTAATTTTTACCTTTTGCGAGGCTTTGGAGAGGGCGACACAGGGACTCAACTCTACTGAGCCCCGTTGGTGGGAAAACCCAACCCCGATGGCGTTGAGTTGGTATGGCTTCCTCTACCACCTCCACCTGAGAAACCTCCTCGTTTCGGTTTATTGTTATCATAGGGCTTGTTCCCCTGCCAGCCCCCACGCCATGGAATTTACTGTTGCTGCTAAATCCACTTCGGCCTTTGAATCTAAAGGCTCCTCCTCCTCACTGTTGAGGTTGGGTCTGGTGGGGCTTTGGTTGCTCCTTTTTAAGCATGGTGAGGAATTTGTTTTGCTTTTTCAGATTCTCAATCTTAGTAGCCACATCTCCTCCAGCTAAGCAATCTGGGGTAGCTGGGTTGTCCAACAACAATTCCTTCAGGCCTGACGCTGTGTTAACCTTCAGGACCTCCCTGCCGGCCTTAGTTATATACTGCGATGCCTTCAAAGTCATGGTGAGCATGTTTGTCAGTGTTTGAAAAACCGTTGAGGCGGTCTCACTCACATGTGCATTTTCCTGCACCAAATCCATGTTCCCCACTACATTAAGGTTGTCGTGAGCCCTGCTTAAGAGCTTTTCGTTCTCCTTATGTTCTTTTGACAGTAACTATTTCACTTTTGTCGGCAGTTTAGGAGTCTTGATCTGCTCCAAGTTCTCCGGTCTGGGAAACTGTTTCCTAATGTTATCCAGAGATGTAAAGTTCATGGGAGTCTCCGTTAGTTCTTTGACTATCGACACAATATTCCCACTCACCGGGTGGCCGATGTCCTCCCTTGTGGTTACTTCCTGAAGGAAGCTTTTAATAAAGTCGTCTGGTCCTGCCGGGTCACTTGTGTATTCTCCCTCTTCCAATGAGGCATCTTTATTCGGATTCATCATCTGTCTGATCTGTTTGTTAAACTTCAGACGATCCTCTGCACTTAACTTGCCCACATAACTGGTTAAATCAAATAAAGGCTCTGCTGAGCCCGACCCAGAACCTGAGGCTAGGGGTTCATCATCCTCAGAGCCCGTAGCCTTGTCGTCGCCATCTTTTGGATTCTCAGCCACCTTATTCTTCAGCACCTCCCATTCTTTAGCCTCTCTCTCTGTTCTTTCTCTATCCCTCTTTTCTCTGGCCGTCTCCCTAGTGGGGCCTATAGAATTGTCTTTAGTTTCCCGCTAAATTTTTTTTATGTGGACAGTCATCCAAACCTTCTAAATATTCACTGCGGACAGTTGTCCCGACTAATGTACCACCGCTACACCAAATGGCACCTTAGACCCAAAATCTCGATGTACAAACCAACCATCTCACCTGAAGAAGGGCAAACCAGCCCAAAAGCTTGTGCAAAATAAAATCAATAAGAAACAACAACTTGACTACATCCTTCACCAAAGTCATCCTTTACCGAACGACCAAGATCGATATACAGCGATACTTGCCCTCTCTACTGTCTTAAGTTTGGTTGGCCATGGTGTTCTATGAGCGCTAAACAGCAGAACCTTTCACACAAAAAGTCAGATGGCGAGGGAACCGTTGACCCGTTGCAAAGCAACGCTCGTATAGTGTTTTACGAAAAAACTTACTCCGGCAGAGCCCAAAGGCTTAAACCCGTTCAGACTGAACTTTGCAGGATGTGTGCCAAATGTTAATACTCCCTGTAATTGTATTGTTAATCCAAAATCGAAGAATAATGATTGGAAAGATGGAGCTCTGAAAAGAGCTCTAGCTGCCCCAAGCGAACGGAAGTAACTGCCCGAGCTAGTTTCGGGAAGATATCTCATTTAGGCCTGCTCATCAACACTAGGTGGCAGTGTGATGAACACATGTATACTAATTAAGTATGTATGTATGTATGTTCATGCATGTTCATACATGTATGCATGTTCATACATGTATGTAAGTATGTACATACTAAGAATATATACACATATATGTACATATACACATACATACATGTATACAAACATTACATGTACATGTATACACACATGTAAATATACATAGTTGTATGTTTTTTATTTCACCTCTGGAACAGAGTGTCCATAGACTTTGTATAGGCTTGTTATATGCAAGTGAGCGGGAAGAAATATGTTTCATTCCTCCCTAGGGAAGAAACAGATGACCCATTTTATCCTTCTGTATTTTCATTCCAGCAGGGGTGAATCCCGAGGTGCGTAGCACCGCCTCCAACTCGGTGAAGAATGATCGGAAATACATAACTGCGGTTAGTTCTGTCTATATACATGCATGTATAACAATTATGTATGCATGCATATTCTTTATCATGTATACATATATATATGAAAGTACATGTATACATGTATGTACATTACATTACATCACATACATATACATACATTTAGATACATATAGAACATACATACATGTATACATACATATTATAGATATTATGCATTATACATGTATAATAATTGAGTATGTATGCATGTACATACACATGTATGTACACATACATATGTACCTAACGGGCACTGGCTGTAATTGAATGTGATAGAACTGTGATCATTTTGTGAATGGCCACAAACTAGTGAAGTGTGATGTGTATGTGATACTTATGGCTTTGAATCCCAGTGAAATGGACATGCCATTAGCCACCATTATGTGAAATCCATTGTGTCTATTTCCTCCAATGTTGTTGGTGGTCTCACACTTGTGTTGGATCAAGTTCTCATTCATATTCATTGATGTTCATAATAAACATGTGTTACTCAACCAATTTCATCTGCAAATACATATTTTCTTCAAAAGTCAATAATATGGGTGTGATCTCAATCACGCATATAATGCACATTCAAAATCGCGTCTAAATACTCAGTAAATGCACATACTGCATTATTAAATTATTTTAATACAGGGTAAAAACATTCTAAAAATAGAAAAATACTCGTTTTTCTGTGACACACCACATATTAGTTATATATATATATCTGTCAGTTAAGTATAGACCTGTATAATTATGACCTTTGAAATGCAAGCATATTTTCAAGATATTGTCTTAAAATTTGGTATTAATAGATCTTACAATATCATACAATGAATTTCTCCAAACTGAGAAAATACCAAATACAATTGATTGTAACAAAAATTAATTATTACCACTACTCTATTATTTATCTCATATTCAATAATCATTGGGGAATGGACTTAATGAACTAACTTATTTTATAAATAATTAGTCAACTTTGAGGTCGCATTTTCGGCCGAATTTTGGCCGAATTAATGTTTTCTATCAGGTAATTTTGGGGCCGCATTATTGTTAAAAACATTTAGGAAAATCTAAGGCCGAAAAGAATATTTCTGGCCCGATTTGAGTGCAATCTTGCCAAAGATTTTCGCTCTTACTACCGAAAATTTCGGATTTATATCTAAGTTCCACCGAAAATTTCGAGGACGAAAAATTTCGAAGACAAAAAATTCAGCCGATTTTATTTACTCAATGGCAAGTAAAAAAAATCGACCGCGATTTTCGGGGGTGGTTGTCCAGGTTTCCATAGTATTGTCATAATTCTCAATTTCCCAATTTCACTACAAGGCATTAAGTTCTTCTGGTGGGGTGGATGGCATGATTCTTAATATTAGTAAAGATGAACGTCGATGGGCTTTGTGTATGATTATATTTACATACACCTCAAATCAGGAACAAGTGCCCATATTCGGAATAAGTCAACAATGCATGATTTCGGCAAGTAATTTCAAACATAGCGCAGACATATGAGGCAGGTCTCTCCATCCACAGATGTAATTAGCCAGGGTTATTCATGTATAACTATCAACTGCTTCTCACTCCAGCCAAACGTACACATGATCCTTCCCACACAAACCCTCCCAAGGGTGGATTTAAAATAAAACCCTAATTACCATAGGGAATCCCAACTAATCAAGCAGAGTCGGAGGAAGCAAAGCACCAAATCCCCGATAATTATTGCACTTAAATGATTCCACTGTTAGGCGCCTAAAATACGAACTCCCAGGTGTTGTGTGTGGTTCTTTTCTATTGGTCACACCTTCAAAATAGATGCAATTTTGAAACGCATTGAGAATCTAAGTCCCCAAAATCTCTTTTCTGTATCTCAATTTTCACCCAGCCGAATATGCACACGTTGACATCATTCATTCATTTGACTGAAAACGCTGGAAATGGGTTTGTGTGGTAACCGACAAGAATGTTTTTATAATCACTCGTACTTTGCACGTGAAATTCTCGCCTAAAGCGATGGAGCGATTCAATAATCTTTGGGCTTCATTGCGCCTTTTCAGGGAGGTTTTATTTTTGCATATCAATAATTACGCAGATTTAATGCCATATAAATTATAATAATTGTGGGTACTTTAAACCATCCACCGAAGCAGGGGTGTGTTCCGTAACGCCTAATCCACGCTCTGAGTTGCATGACAGCGCATGCCCACCTGAGGGGAATCACGCCATTGGACTGATCAGTTGTCAACGCAGACAGAATAGGAGGTAGAACAGTGAAATTAGATCAAAAAGAAGGAAATAAAACTAAAATACTTTCATCTAATTTAAGTTTATCCTTTGTTAAACCATTACTGTGGTTTTAAAACTATTTAAAGCTTCAGAAGGTCCCGGCCAGCTGACAACAAAACGATCTGTAGAGATCGTTGTAACTTCCAGCACAGGTAGAGGTGTAATATACCTATCAAACGAGTTAATAAACTAAAATCCTTCCATCATTATCGATGTCTACCATTTTTCAAACCATTATTTTATTTTAAAAAGATTTAAAGCTGTGAAAGTGTCTAAAATTGATTCGGAACTTGAGCTATTTTTCCCAACTTGGTTTCCCCTTGCAGCAATGGTAGAACAGCACGGTGCATAGTAATAGGCTAGGTCTATTCACACAAAAAAACATGATCAAGCATCTTATAATGGTAATATTTGTACAAAATATACATTATTTTGTCATATATAAAGCATGTATACTAAATCAGATAACTAACTCATGCAATATTCACAATCCTTCAACCAACGAGTTAGTTATCCTGGGGCCCGTTGCATGAGGTATCGCTAACTGAAATCCGTATCGTTACAACGTCATTAAGGGTCTACTGTTGCATGAGTGAATATCGTTCCGTTAAGTAGGCCTCCGTAGCGCTAAAAGCAGGTTATGTAGCGGCGAGCTCTGAGGCACCCCATATCGCTAAGGGGAGATAGCAGAAAGGTTTCAATTGAACTACAAATCTGTTAAGTTGAGTTTGAATGAGCATGGAATTTATGGCTGGACCTTGGTGGACTACTTAGATTGTAGTTAGGGGTTGGGGTGGGGGATTGGGCGGTCGGGGGTTGGGGTACCGGGGACATCAGACTTTCACCACAAAAAAGCCTCATTGCTTTGTATTTCAACTTGGTTATGATATAACAAAAAGTCGTCCAATTCTTATCATTTCTTCTATACATAGTCATAAAGTCAGGGGCGGATCCACGAGGGAGTCCAGGGAGTCAGGACCCCCTTTTCAAAATTAATTTTTGTCCCAAAATATCACCCAAAATGACCGCTAGGTGGCACTTATTTCACATTTATTTTCTTGAGTACTGGCCAAAGTATTAATCCCACAGCTTCATGGCAATTAAAAACCATTTCAGCATCCCTTTTCTAAATCTCATGAGAAAAGGCTTACTAGCATCTCCCAGTCAATGATTACGAAACCGCTAATCACTCCTCGTAACGATCACTACGACGGGAACATTATAGTCTAGTAAAATCATAAAAGGTACTGCCTTGTCTAAGCTTGATAAATGGTGTCATTTCAATCCATCAACATTTGCACTGAGAAGACCGTAGGGCCCTAGCACAGCGTTTGATAATGCAAAATTGCACCATAAACTGACATTTGCCAAATGTGTTACCTTTCCCGGAGAGACTTGATCCAGTCCTTGGACTGATTTATTAAGCCATTCCACTGACTTATCGCAGGGAGTAGGCGGGGAGAAGAAGCATCGCCTAAATCATACTATGAGCACTATATTTTATCAGTCCTTCTCTCAGTGAGAGACAAGTAGATAGAATTCCCCATGCTGTAAGTTAAGTTGTAACAGTGTTTTCTATACAAGCTACCTTTCAGCACAGGCATCTCAGCTACAGCCATGCTCGTGATTCAATCAACTAGAGATAGACACTACTTCTAGACTACCACATTTACCTTGTTTTCGTCAGTTTATTAAATTCCCCGACCACAAAATTGATGAACGATTAGCTGTAATTGAATCAAGCCCTGTCAAATGGGGTCGACGTGGTTGCAGGGTGAAGTTTTCTCAGACGCGATGTCATCGCCGCACTATACACAATCTAAGGTGTGATCTAATAATGCGAGGATTTCAGCGAACCATACTCGGAGAGGGAAAGGCTTAGTAGATTCAATTCTCATATAGGTGAAGCATAATCAATACCCCTTTCTCCTTCTCGTAGAGACAGCGATCATATGGCTATGGTGATATATACTAGATAGTCATCGACTTTCCAGAGGGAGATTGGTCTAGCCAGCAGTCTTAACCATTATCCCAGTTACAAAGACACCAAGTATATATATGTAGGCAGGTAGCTAGATAGATCTAAAGAGGCACCATTTACAAGCAACGAACAAAATAAGCATAAACTGAGAGTGTCAATTATTTTTAAATTATTAAAAGAATTCTTAGGCAGAATTATTATTAATAAGAATAAATTACAATCATAGTCTGGTTTTGCAAGAGCTATCCCCGGTACTCACACAATTTTATTTAATTCAGAGTTTGATATTTTATTAAAACGGTTTAATGACCAATTTTGGGATAACCGTACAAAGTGCCGGGTTTTAATTGGCCTCTACATTTAGGACGGATTATAACCGCTCCTCAACTGAGGATGGTAAACTGAAAAAGTGTGTTCAAAACAGGTGGGCACTGAAACCCAAGTGTGACGTCAGAAATGTGTGCTATATGCCCTCCCTCCCTCCCTCCCTCCCTATTATAATAGCTATTAGAAAAGTCGTTTAGTAAGTAGAACCTATATGAACATTTCAAGGCTTTCGAGACGAGATCTGACGTATAATAGACTGAATCCCAGTCGCACCGTGAACGAGTTAAACTTTGGAATGACATTTCCCCACTCTGCATAGCGATAACTTTATAATAAAATATAAATTAATTAAACGTATCGCGTCAGCGAAATTTCTTTGTCAATAGATATGTTAAAAAAATTAGGATGCGCCCAATACGGTTGTAATTTATTACTCGCGAAAAAGATGATTTTATCCTAATATTCCTAGGTCTACTGGCACTTTAAATAGTAACAACCCTAATGCATTTCATAACATGAACTGTTCATCCTTTTTTGAACAATTTCATCCTAACATGATCGTCTCTTATCAATATCATGCAAAATTGTTAAACTATCCTAGTCTACAACAAGGGGGAAAGTGTAATGAAGAACAACTACCTGGGTGCCAGGCTGCCCCGCAAAAAAAATAGGAGGTAAGTAGTGCATACAAATGACCCAAAGCCGCGGGCACTTAACGGCACTCTTGTGAGTAGTATAGAGAAATAATTTGTATGCTCAGGCATAGCCTTAAACGGATGCACATACATAATATTTGTGTTGAAGTGCATTTCATATGACCTGATAATAGGGGTGGCCAAAACGAAATGATTGACAAGAATCCACAGGATGATGTCAGGCTGATTGGGTGTGATAAGTACTGGAGTGAGTAATTGGTGGAGTTACGTGACTCCAGCAAACTGGAGTGGGGTATATTGTCACATGATCCAAGACAACCGATTGAGAGGCCCACCCCTCCCTCTCCACTGCCTCCCTTAGTACAAAAATACATGGTCCATATCAGGTTATTTGAACTGCAGTGTAGATGTGCAACGGTTGTAGGCGGTTCTCACGCAAAACATACTGATCCGGTAAAGTACAGTGGAAAGGCAGATAGTGCATGTGAAAATAAAATAAACCTCAATTAATCGCATGGATATATGATCAAGTAGTTCATCGAACTGCTTAATTAATACAGAATTAATTGAAATCATTTTTTAGGCCAGCATTTTGAATTGCTTATCGGGAAGCACGGAGAAACCGATACGCAGGAAGGAGATGCAGAAACAAAATAGTGTGTGTGTGTGTGTGTGAGAGAGAGAGAGAGAGAGAGAGAGAGAGAGAGAGAGAGAGAGAGAGAGAGAGAGAGAGAGAGAGAGAGAGAGAGGGGGGGGATGAGATACGTGAGGAAAAAGGGCTGGAGCAAAAGAAAAGTGAATAGTTTAGATTGAGAGAGTCCTTGACATGGTGAAAGCCTGATACAGTACTGACGAAATGACAAAGCCAGGGAATGGGCTATTGGGCGATAACCTGTTATCAGAAGAAGGTAATGAGGTGTCATGAGGCTCACATAATTCGAACACTGCCTACATGAATCCATATATACGATGATTACGGGATAAACCAATCCCCAGGGACACGCTTCCCGTCATAGCCACTGCTAGATGTAACAGAATATATGAAAGCGTACGAAGCTTAGTTTAGTTTCCCAAACCAAATTCCTTGCAACTTTATAAGGCTTCGGGAACCCGATGAGATCTCTACTAGATTTATGATGTTATGTTTAATATGGAATTTCGACAAACTAGTTGCTGATCTAAAATTGGCTAAAATGTTCATGAGGCAATTCTTTTGGCACATTTCTCAGCAGTCAGATATTTATTAAAATGCATGGGCTCCTTGCATGATAAATCGCAACTATGTGATCGTAAATTTAAGATCGGAACTTGAGGATCATACATTTTTACACGCTTTCACAGGATGTATGGTGTCTCTTACATAATACATTTTGACACAACATAAATAGGTTTTAATAATCTAAAAGAAACAGAACTTGGGAAATGAATAATAAGGGTATTGAAAGTAATTGCTAAGAATAATATATGAGGCAGTAAAAAAGAAACTTAAAATAAAGAACATTTTTTTTATTCGGGACCCAGTATTGTCCTCATAATATTAATGAATGTATTTACTATTACATAATATTATGCAATACAATAACGATATATCATTATCAATATTGACAAATAGCACGCGGTTATTGATACGAGAATTGTGTCAAATGATACACTTAACACTTCATTATCAATCGATATGATCTTGCAGATTGACAGACGAATTGGAGCTTCGTGTCCGATTACCCAGGCTGAATTCAAAAAAGGAAAGAAAAGCGAAGGAAATCATTGGAAGGGTACCTTGACAATAATTGCCAGAGGACAGGAGAAGATGTCGCTGACATTCAGCCATCATTGGTGGACCTATTAGCCACACCCAATCAACAGAGACAACTGTAACAATTACCGTAATGAAGGTCCATAGCGGGGGCATGTCAGTGGATAGCACCTCTGCTCCGACAAAGGCAGTTTTCGTCCCTGATGGACAATTTTCCAGACCAAAGAGGAGCCGCAGACGCATATGAGGTGTTACATGATGTACAGCAGTGACGTGGGAGGGGCTTACAGGTTGACAGATGCTGGAGGGGGGGGGGGGAGGGGGCGGTGGGGAGATTGGGGGGGGGGGGGGGGGCGTATAGCCAGACTATGCTCCAGATGATCCATGACAGACACATTACAAGGACACATTGAGGACCGGGATTAACCTGCCAGACTACCGACTTTTCTACACATCCCCCAAGGCCATCGCTACTATGAGTATCTAGTTTATTGACAGAGGTTTTGATTGGTTCTGTCATTGGCCCATCCTTAAAACTGTAATACATTTTAGAAAGTGTTTCTTTTTTATATTACTTCTATAGAGCACACTAGTTTGGTTGAAAAGGTGATATGTTTATCAAGATTCTAATCATTACTCATATGATGAAACTTCCATATAGAAAATATGTAAACCCAGAGTTAATTATGTAGCAGAGGCAGTTCCCATCGGACACACCATATGGTGCACTCATTTAAACTTTACATCTGAACCGGTATGATGTATGAATAGAAGGTTATCAGCCAATTTGACAGCTCCTGTGGAATTCAAGTTATAACCTTGATCCTTTTTATCTTTGAACAGATGACAGGAAGTTTCCGTTCTCGATTGTATACGTATAATGTGAGGAATTTTTCACTTTGCTTGTCCAAGTTAAGGGACTGAAAAAAATTTTGAATTGTATAATGTATAACTTAGAAATCCTAGTTTCTTTTTTCTCTCCGGCTCAGGGCCCAGTGGTATACCACCTTAGGGTGAATTGGGGAGCCATGATTTAAATAATAACCTTACACTGATGTAACTGCTCGTTAACCTGAATAAAAATGATTAAAAACAAATATTTAAATACCCATCTGCCAGTGACAGAGGGGCGTACGCCATATTAATCTATATACATGTATATGTAAATTTCGTCATACCAAGGCGAGAGAAGAAACGCGCTACCGGGATCTGCTACCGTACTCTTTTCGATCTTTTGGGGACGTGGGGTGCCGTGACGTGGAACCTTCGCGTGGCTGTAGTTTCACTCGTCCTCCCCCCACCACCACCGCCCATGCAGGCACTAGGGGTGATCTAGTCCTGGTAAAAAACTGTAACTGGCCGGGCCATGATGGTTCTAGTATCACGGCCTTGTATACTTTTCCACTCATTTATCTGCAAATAATACTGGGATACGTCATTGGTTGGTTACAGCAAACACGTATTCTGTCCCAACTCTTTCACACATCTAGACGTGAGTCCTTTACAGTCCATGAACTGACTCATCTATTATAATATTATCTTACACCTTGGTAAAGTGCAGTTATATAATACGAACATTAAGCTAGTAAAGGTGAGTTCTCTCACCTGATTTAATAAGAACAATCGTCCAGAATGCCAGGTTTGTTCACTATTCCATCTATATATTATATGACGCTATGGTTTAAATAGCTTTAGCACCTTACTGTGTCATGCGCCAGAGGACATGAGATTGCTATCAAACAGGCAATTTCAGTGATAGTTTGGGGTGATGTACCGTACTACAGTCTACATACAGAAAAACATCTTCAGGTAGACTTCAAGGCTTTTACAATGATTAAAATACAGAGTACGGTATTTATTAAAAGCATACGTTTTTCTCACTTGCAAAGAAAAGCAGATTAAAGACAGAATGTTGCACACAAACTAAAAACAACGCTTTTTTCAATGGTGATCAAATGGGCGGGAACTGGTTGCCTTAAGCCTTTTTAAACTACATATATAATGCTGTTAAAAGGTTCTTGCTACAAATTTGACCATGTAATTAGGACGAGAGAGAAAACCTACCTACGAAAACACCTACACATATTTCGCAAATGCAATACATCAGTAATATTTATTTTTCGCTTTGAGGTTATTTGGAATTCTTTGGTTTATTTTCAAATAGAGATTCCAGAGTAATGTCAATATGTATTAACTGAATGAACGGCTGCGTAGCATTCTCTAAAATACTCGAGTACTACATTATTCTCCAACTATTACCTTGTGCGTTTTGTCAAAATGGATTCAATAAAAGGATGTCATCATGGGTCCAAACTTAATTTGAAAGTGCTGTCCTACATCAGATGCCATACAGGCAGTGACTGTGTGTGATGCAAACAGAGCAGTTTAAGCGATTTTAACTAGTTTTACTCAATAGGTTAAAATCGTTTAAACTGCTCTTTGACCTTAGAAGTTGGTTAAAACGCCTCACAATTTCAGTAGTGCTTTTCAGAATTCGGCAAAACACCAATGAAAGCTTACAGCCGTTCCCGCGAAGGCTGCACAATTGTCAGGGCATCCCAAATGGTTTGCCAATGAGTTAATGCGAATATTGTTCATGGTAAAACATCAAGGTCTAGTGCGCTTAACAAATAGGCCTGATGGGCAAGTTTTCTCCTAATACGAGTCCAATATTAAAGGGAGTCCACAAGACAATTACATTGACTTTGTTGGCAGAGGGGATGATTGACAGCTATATTTAAGATTTCATGCATAATACAAGTAGCACCTGGTATTGACTTCGTCGGATATAAACCAAATGCGTAGTTGTGTGGAGTATATATAGTTCTTAACTAAATGAACTAATACATGAATAAGGGACACGCGAACTTCATACGCTAGGTAAAAGCGAAGAGTAACATAATCACTGCAGTGCTTATGATTATAGCTATAGTTGTAAGTTGTAAGTTGTGAATCAAAATATTCAAAAGAATTCCAAATAACCTCAAAGCGAAAAATACGTGTTTTCTCTCTCGCCCTCATCATTAGTCATCATCATTTAATATTTATTGTTTACGTTACTAATAATGGATCCGATAATTAATATCTTTTAACAATCTCATCCTTGCTACAAATTAACTGAGCTATTAAACAAATTCGTTAAAATTGTTACATCAATTTTGAATATCCGATCCAATTATTTATAAAGAATGACTTGAGTTACTGATCAAATTCCTTAAAATCTAATACTTATTCTCAAAATACAAATCCCCTATTGTAACTTCAACATTGACAAGCACCAACTGCTAACATTAACAACTGGGTAAAAATGTGTTGCAATCAAAGTAATACCAAACCAATGTCTTAAATCCAATCGCCTGAATGAAACTCAACAATCACAGAACAATTCCCTCTATTGTAACTTCAAACATTATAAATGAAATTGGTAAATATTCACCAACAATTCTCAAGGCTATTAATAACTTGAATGATTTCCGCAGGCTATAATTGGCTGCGCTAATATTGCCAGAGCCCCATACCATACAATCAACTTTGATGAGGTCAAACAGTATCGGACCCCTTATCACCCAATCAACCTTCAAGTGGGTGGGAAGGAGGAATTTCTCAATAAACCTAGACATGCCGTAAACTATGTATTAGAATCCATGGTCTGTATTTATATGATTCTATATGTACTAAATGAATTTCACATATGTTCCACGCATTTAGCAAAAAGCAATGAAAGGCAATTATGTACAACCAACTTTACAATAGTGCAAACTAATATGTGTGGGTCCTACAGATCTCGGTCACCCACCAATGGCGATGCGCTGAAGCGATGCACAGTTGTATGGAGTACATATAGTTCTTACCGCTAAATGAACTAATACATGAATAAGGGACACGCGAACCTCATCCGTTAGGTAAAAGCGAAGAGTAACCTAATCACTACAATGCTTATGATTCTTCGCACTTGAAAGAGACGTCCATATGAATCTGCGGAAGTTTTATATTAGGCCACGCCGAAATCACTCATGGTCAACAAACACGTAAAGGCGGGGGCCTAAAACTGAAGGGCCAATCAGAAGGCAAGAAGGGGGGGGGGGGGGCGCTTTGATGATATGATAAGGTCAAGACCTCCTCTGTAGACTACCCTACGCCCAGGGCAAACGCATTATTTATTCTATTTATACATTATCCTCTGCTGTAAATTATACGGAGGACTGATACTGCCCATGTTACATGTGACGCACGAATATGGAGGGAGAGGCGGTAAGACAATATATTTTAAGAAACAAACAATTTGACATGAAGAAAAGGGACTATGTGCACATCTAATGGAGGAGCGAGGGGACGCGAGATTTCCGGGCGAGGTTCTACCGTAGTCACACCACTTTTACCATATTCATGCAAATGAACATCACCAACACTTAAAGTTAATGTCAGCCTATCCCAACTCGCACACACATGAAAGTCTGGGGATGATCGCTAAACGTCGTTGGATTTTGCGAGTAACCCCCTGTATCTTTGATGAACCAGGCACCCTACTGTGAAAATCTAACATATATGACAACATTGTTTAATACTTAATATCTCAAAAGAACATAAGGCCTGAAAGTTGAAGGATCAACTACAGGCATAGGACTCAAGCAAGATGTCTGTTCCAGATATCATTCCGCGTTCTAAGCGAAAAAGCGGATTACTATAGGCCTACATTGCCTACATTAAACTCTGCCTTTTTAAGTTGCGGGGAGTACTTAATCGTGTGAGCACTTCGTGATATTATGAATATCAACTAACTATTAGACCGGTTACTTGTGTAGGCAGAGGATTGAAGAGAAAAGTATTTATGATTGAAGGAAGGCCAATGTTGTCCTCCATATCCTTTCTACCTCTCATATATTTATGTTTAGTGATTTATTATTAAGGCGGGTCCAACGACGAAATTGACAAACATAAGATAAACATATCCACCCATGATTTATAATTGAACTGATAACAAAACATTGTCTACTTTCTCCACAGTAAAAATATCATGATGCAAATTCATGCTTTAATACTGATGCAAATTCTGCCCATCTGAATAGAATAAAATGGAAATCGTTCCCTAAATTATGAAGCGAGACTGCATGGGTCCTGGGCAGGAAGGCCTTGCGGGTGGTTTCTGTAATTGGCAGCAACTCATTCGCAAGATTAATGTATGCAGTTGTCCCAGTGGACTGATTGAGAAGCTCAAAATTAGCTCAAGGCAGCTGAATAACCAGGGCTGACAGGCATTGTAACTTTTCAAATTTGGTCGCCCAAAGCACTTTTGATTACGGGCACTGTGAAATAGTCAATCTGCCCAGCATGTTCATCACAGATTTCTAGGATCCGTTTGCATAGACAAATGTGCAAGTGTTGCTCATTAATTTCGCCATCGATATTAATGAATGTCAAGAACAGCTGTTGTGAGGTGATAGAATATCACATTCAAGGAGAATATTTCATGTTTGACGATGGTGCAATGGATATATATAATGAAACAGAAACTACTCAGCAGCAATGAGATTTGAAGTTGCTTATATGTAGTAATAGTCGCATCAGTGGATACCCTAGACCCAAATACGATAGTTCGTGCAACCGCTATGTAGGGTACCTTAGAGCACTTGGAATGTTGAGGTGAGATTACAGTTCAAACCCTCCTTTGTTCTCTATTTATAATTACTAAACAAACTTAATGAAAATTATATATAACACCCTGCTTCAAGTATTGTAGATCATTGGTAATGATTATGGAACTGCTCTATCAATCTAAATTACGAGGTTTTTAAATGATTTAAGCCCATCCCGTCCCAAAGAAATCTTCTGGAAAAGGAAGTCCATACATGATGTGTAAAAATTTCGATGTAGGTACATGAATAGAAATAGATGGGGGCATAGATTTATCAATTAAATCTACATTTGAATAAAAAACATAATTCCTCACAATCCGTGTCTAGATAGAGAGCACTTGTCTCTAATGAATCTGACATAATCATTTCCTAAAATCAAAGGACTGTGCATTTGACCACATAGGACACATAATTTAGGGTAAAGCACGAAGGTTACCTCCCCTAAACCTGGTCTCTTCTAAATAACTGGATAAACCCAATGGAAAACTATTCATAACAAATTCATTGCAACGAAGCAACAAATCAGCAGGCAGTCAGAACCCTACCCTGTTTGACTTTAAAGTTCATCTTGATACACTGGCGGGGAAAAGAAGAACAAGACAACATAACATCGGTTTTTATACTAACATGCCTGTGAAGGGTCTAACGACCCCATTCGGTCGACCATATCAGCTGCCGTCATATCATTCTATCACTCTATCAGTTTAGTATATCATCACTCTATCAGTTTAGTAAAAAGAACAAATATCAAGTGCAGTCCTATACGTCCATGATCATGATGTATGTTTACTCATCCCCAGCATTACTCTAGATACTTTCAGTCTTCAAGACCTTTAAAAATTCCAAATTATTTTCAGTACAAAATATGAGTATTCATGAGAGATGGAGAGATTTATATTAGTACATGTATAAAAAGATGTTTGTCAAAAATAAAGTTTGAGTGAGTGGGGCTTGTAGGGGGGCGGGGGAGGGAGGGCGGGGGTAGTAATCCCCTTTAATAAGAAAATTTTAAAAACATACTGTTTAAATGGTGCATTCCAGTACTAACGTCTAACTAATGAGGTCTGTCGTCAGCTGGGAGTAGTTTTGGCCGTTTCTCATGTGACATGTACAGAGCCTGCCTATAGCCCAGGACACTAAAGTTAGGCCCATAAACATTGTTTCTAAACATACTTAATATATTTCTAATTTAATTATACTAGTTAGGTAAACATATAATATCAGAGCTTACAATAAACCCACACTTGGCTTTGAAATTTTAACTAACAAATTTGGGATCAAAGGATAAAAAATCACATTTCGAAACTGTCCATGTTATGATGATGGCTATGATGGTATTCTCTATCCCTCTTGTACCCATCGCGGTCTGAGCGCCTAATGAGTGCCAGGTGGGCAGTATTAATAGCCACTCTGCACTCTATTACCTCACACAACAGGGGCCGAATACCAGACACCCAGAACCGGACATACCAACCACGCTGACCTCCTTCTTTTGTCAACATTGCCACATGCAATGCCGCATCGTCCGCTCCCCTTCGGATGTTCTGGCAGTATTCGGGAATCCTCATTACAATCATGAAAAACATAACTATCACTAAACCGTGTCTCCCTCATAATAAAATGACAGCAGTGACCAGGCCTAAGGGGACAAAGTAATTGTTACTTCAGCCACATCAGCATGTAGCCAGAAGCACGAACATCCTAGAAGCTTCCGAATAAATTGGGGAATGCAGCAATTAGTAGCAATGTTTATATGTTCCAGAATTTCAATGAGATTAACACCCTGGCCTGAGTTTAAGTGAAGTTATTCAGTTTACTTGATTGATATACGTACCAATCAAGGCGATGTCATTTTCATCAACAAACAGTCATAATCAAAAAAATATATGGTTCATCAGTTTTTTAGTATAACAGTTATACTAATTGCTATTTCGGGAGAAATATTCTTTCAGACTAGGAGAGAACTATGGCGGAAAAGGTACTATTCTTTCATTTATTCATTCACTTATTTATTACAACCCACCCACACGCACCACAAAGGTGCTGGAATTGAAGCAAACCCCGTTTTTATTATTTCTGCGGGTAATACTGTAGGTCATATAGACATTTTAAAAGAAAATGCACGATTGATTCGTCTCAAAAAGTCTAAATTAAGAACCAGCTCATATGCTTTCATAATACTTCATTTATGCTATCCCACCAACTGTCATCCAATTGTGGTTATAATTATAGATTACTAGCTAACTCTTGCACGATTTTGAGAATATTTTGCTGATATTTCGCTCTGTCTTTTGGATCGATGCTAGGAGTAAGGCCCCCATGAACGTCTCCAAGTTTTCGAGTAGATGTTTAATTATTTCAAGAATGACTGTAAGGAAATGTGATTTCTCAAACAATTCAATAATGACTTCATTAATAATAACTCACCTTTTCTGGGGGCAGCTTTACAATGTGTGACCTATTACTCGTAATGATCCTGAAATGATAAGAAAATGCAATTATTGATTTCTGATACTAACAACTATGGCAACCAATACTTTGATCTGGATCAAGCACACATACATACATATACAAACATACATGGTCAGAGAGGCAGACACAGCAAGATTTCTGGAATTTGGTAATCAATTTTACTCCACGTTGATGTATGTACCACATGCTATTTGTATGCTAGTTCAACGCGTGTGGTATGACTTCCTGTCCCCAGTAAACATAGCCATATAAGGTAAGCGTAGCAACATGGGAGTAAATATAGAACCTAAATTTGAATGTGGAACTCGGGACACTATTGCACTGTCCGAGATGTTTGTTTTTCCATGTCCCACGAGCCGATAGGCGAGTGGGTTATGAATAAAAACAAACATCAAGGACAGTGTAATATTGTACCGTATTGTACCGTTGCTATGCTTCAGCTCAGGTTCTATCAATGGGTCCGTGTGTAGTAACACCTCCATAATTATAAACAAACAATTGCAGTGGAGGATAAGCCCGTAAGAGGTAATTGTGGTAATCAATTGGATCGGAACACCTAAAAAATAATAAGCAAACAATTGAAGTGAAAAGGATAATTTTAAAAGAAGTCTCAGCTTCGCTCCCTAAGTGATTAAATTATACAGAGTTTCAACCATCATTAGTGTTTTTTTACATGTCCCAGACGCCATTCCAAGATGCTGTCTCAAGAGGCATAGTTTTCCAGTCAATGGCGTGACCCGCCCAAGTTTTGAATCGCAAAACCTCCCAGCAAGGGAATGAACTATCACATCACCAATTAGCAGAGCATAAATGTGCTACAAGTGACATTAAAAGGACTAGATGGGATTACATGCCATTCGCTTAAAGGGTGTTAAGATACATTCTCGGCTGTGGAAACACCTGAGATATAATTTTAAAATTAAATGAGGCTTACCTTCGGTTAAAGATGATATTTGACTGTAAGTTTATAAATAACATCTAGTGGTGATGAGGGATCAAATGAGATATACATGTATCTTGTGCATGACAAACCAGTTTTGGATGTGGACTAAATCCAGTTTACGAAATGTCTTAGAAGTAACTGTGACAGGGTGGCGAGCGGCGGGCATTTGATCCCTCATCACCACTAGATGTTATTCATAAACTTACAGTCAAATATCATCTTTAACTGAAGGTAAGCCTTATTTAACTTTTAAAGTTTACTACATTGCCATCTAGTGGCGATGAGCAGGACCAAATGAGATTTTAAAGCACAACTGGATTTAGTCTACAAACCTTTATTTCTAAGCATTCACTCTTACATTTTCCCTTGCCTTAGCTAATATAACTGGCATTGGTACATTGGGGCTTAATGCCTTGGAAGTGCTTGCTGCACATGTACTATGACTTTTAAACACATTCATGTTGACACCAGATTCTTTCATGACCAGTTTCGTCCACCTTGACAACGTGTCTTTCACTACTTTGTTATGTAATTTCCCAAACGAGATAAACAACTGAGACTCTTTGCCTCTCAACTCTTTCGTTCTCTTAACATAGGTTCTCAGGACCCTTACTGGACAAATATTTTTGTCTTCTTTGAATTCTTGTACTCTTATTACATGTAGGCAACCCGCCTTATTGTGTTTTAACAATTTGTCTATTGAGAAGACAACTTGATCGGATTCCCAAGTAATGTTATGAAATTTCAATGCATGTAACGTTTGCATCTTTGTGTGGTTACCAATGCTAAAAGCATCCATAGTTTTAAAGAGATCTGTTTTAAACTCATTTTTTCACTTGACCCCCAAGACCGGATGTGATTTAGAACCAGATTCACATCCCAGGTCTGCGAATACTTTGGTCTTGAGGGTTTCTTCTCCAATACACCTATCATGAAACGCTTTACCAGGGGGTGTTCCCCAATTGTATCCCTTGGTTTGTGACCAAACGTAATAAAAGCTGACAGTGCACTTTGTGCGGTACCGATAGCTGAATGAGATAAACCTTTACTCAATTAACCTTGTAGGAAACTCAAAATATTGTTAATGTTGGCTTCTAGCGGATTTGCTGTTCTTTCTTTGCAAAACAGGAACCATTTCTTTAAAGACGAGTTATACTGTTTGATTGTTTCTTCTCTCCACGATGCAAAGATCATTTCGATCACTTCCCAGTTCAAGTCCCAATCCAGCATTAGTTCTTTCAGATCCTCCATACAGTGATTCTGATCACCCAGGTCTCTCTCGTCGCTGTATTGACTAGTTCTTTCTTTCCTAGACTGTCCCATGTTTTCTCTCTCCTCATTAGTTTCCCCCACCATAGTTGCACCATCCATGTCAGAGTCACTAGAATCCCACTCGTCCTCTTGTCCCTTGTGAGGGTCTGAGCGACTCTGGTCAGACACCTGAATGGTGGAAAAGCATACCAAAAATCATTTGGCCAATTATGGGTAAACATATCAATCAATGTGGCTTCCGGATCCGGGTACCAACTAACAAATTTAGCACATTTGGAATTAAGTCTCAAAGCGAATCAGTCCCACAGGCAATGACCCCATTTCTTGTCTAGTTTCTTAAAGACTAAGTCTGGTAGTTCCCATTCGACGTTTTTCCCTGAAATTTCTCGATTCATAATCGGCAACGACATTGAGAACCCCTGGTACATGCACTGCGATAAGCCAGATGTTTCTTTCCTGACAAAATTCCAAAATTTGTCTTGCTAACTTTTCACATTGGACTTACCAATGCTACAAGCATCCATAGTTTTAAAGAGATCTGTTTTAAACTCATTTTTTCACTTGACCCCCAAGACCGGATGTGATTTAGAACCAGATTCACATCCCAGGTCTGCGAATACTTTGGTCTTGAGGGTTTCTTCTCCAATACACCTATCATGAAACGCTTTACCAGGGGGTGTTCCCCAATTGTATCCCTTGGTTTGTGACCAAACGTAATAAAAGCTGACAGTGCACTTTGTGCGGTACCGATAGCTGAATGAGATAAACCTTTACTCAATTAACCTTGTAGGAAACTCAAAATATTGTTAATGTTGGCTTCTAGCGGATTTGCTGTTCTTTCTTTGCAAAACAGGAACCATTTCTTTAAAGACGAGTTATACTGTTTGATTGTTTCTTCTCTCCACGATGCAAAGATCATTTCGATCACTTCCCAGTTCAAGTCCCAATCCAGCATTAGTTCTTTCAGATCCTCCATACAGTGATTCTGATCACCCAGGTCTCTCTCGTCGCTGTATTGACTAGTTCTTTCTTTCCTAGACTGTCCCATGTTTTCTCTCTCCTCATTAGTTTCCCCCACCATAGTTGCACCATCCATGTCAGAGTCACTAGAATCCCACTCGTCCTCTTGTCCCTTGTGAGGGTCTGAGCGACTCTGGTCAGACACCTGAATGGTGGAAAAGCATACCAAAAATCATTTGGCCAATTATGGGTAAACATATCAATCAATGTGGCTTCCGGATCCGGGTACCAACTAACAAATTTAGCACATTTGGAATTAAGTCTCAAAGCGAATCAGTCCCACAGGCAATGACCCCATTTCTTGTCTAGTTTCTTAAAGACTAAGTCTGGTAGTTCCCATTCGACGTTTTTCCCTGAAATTTCTCGATTCATAATCGGCAACGACATTGAGAACCCCTGGTACATGCACTGCGATAAGCCAGATGTTTCTTTCCTGACAAAATTCCAAAATTTGTCTTGCTAACTTTTCACATTGGACTTATTTAGTACCTCCTAATCTGTTGATATACGCTACTGTGGTGGTGCTGTCAATTTCACATTTTATTTGGCAGTCTTTCACGTCTAACAAGCTTTGTATTCCCAGAAGGCAAGCTAACATTTCTTAATCATTTATAGGCAATTCTTTTTCACAAGTTTTCCATCTACCCCCAGTGGAAACTTTGTTCACTACTGCATCCCACCCCTCATTTTACGCATCTGAGGCTAAAAGAATCTCAGGTGGACATTCCCAGATCCTTCTTTGGCATGTTAATGAAATGTTCATCATCCACCAATCCAAATCCTCCTTAGCCTCTAGTGATAACCTCATTTGTTTATCAAAGTTCCCTCCATTTTTGGCTAGGGCTTTGATCTTGTCTAACTTGATTGCTCTGTAATGGCCCATGCCATATTCAACCCCTTTTGTTAGGTCCACCATGGTCCCTACTAGAGCTGCCACTTGTCTGATCATGGGTCTTTTGTTCTTGCTCATTTTATCTCCTAATCATAAAAGCTTCTCTATTTTTTCATCCAGCTTAGCTATGGCGAGGGGTTTTGTGAACAGCTTAGTTACCTTATCAAGCGTCTCGTTGTCTATCTTGGGTCCAAGCGTCTCTGTCTGCGTGACCTCGTCGAATATGTTGTTTAAAATCCTCGTAGTCTCTGGAATTTCACCTTCTTCCATGTTTTCCTCTTTCCTGGCCATTTGTGCCTGAGCCCCCCCCCCCCCCTCCCACCGGTTCCCCTTGGGGATTTAGCATCTTCCTAAGATTTTCCTGGATCGCTCTCTGCTGTTCCTGGTTCAGGCTCATTCCCAGGAGTTGCGTAAACCTCTCATTTTCTGCCTTATCTGCCTTTTCCTTGGCTGCTTTTTGGGCCTTCTCTTCATTCACTTTTTCTAAAGCTAACTTCTTCTGTCTCTTTTCCTCGGCCGACTTCCCCATGATGCTGGGGTTGAATTGTGTCTTCACTACATGTGCACCGATCCAAGATGGCGGACTCGTAACGGTCAAGTCTTGACTCTTCCGTGACCACCGCTTCTGAAAGAAGCTGCCAATCGGCAGGATCACTATCCATTACAACGTCACACCTGCCATTACGGGTCCTCATGCTAATAGAGAGAGATTGATACTTATCCCCCTGTTTGCCCTTACGAATGTGCTCCCCCGCATATTTTACCTGCAATGATGACAATCTAAAGACGTTTTCCTCGCAATTTTGGACGGAATCGATACATCAATACTGTATATAAACGATGGTAGGGTCAGGTATAGCTCGAAACATAGCCAAGGGAAGATTCAAATCGACGGCCATTGCCACTAAATATAAACAAAGCGCTGAAATATGGTGTCTCCCAATACCGCCGCTAGCGCCCCTGCATACAAATGCCTCACTGAGAAATGGATAGCTTGTTGACATGTATTTATAGGGCGGGTAGCGTAGACGTACACAGTACGTCTACGGTATTTAACACTAAATCAAATGGATATTGTAGGTAGGAGGGATAGAGAGAGCTAGGGTGGGTGGATGGGTTGTATTTCCGATTCAAAACAACCAAATAAAAGCAATACCGAAACGGTAGTAGTAGTACACTAAAGCATGTACACAAATAAATCATCCCGAAAGGCCTATAGCGGTTTGATACTTCTGGACCACTGCCTGGAGGAATTAAGTGAAAGTCTCTTAAACACCATCTAATAACTTCACCACTGTCCGTAAAGGTTCTAAACGAACTAGGGAAATTAGTAACCAACTTTGGTACTGATCCTAACACGATGGAGCTTGAATTCCAATGAAAATCTGGAGGAGCTCTGTTCGGCACATCCGAGCCGGTCTAATCAAGTGGAAGTAACTGGTTTGTCATGCGCGAGATATATCTCATTTGGTCCTGCTCATCGCCACTAGATGGCAATGTAGTAACTAACCTGGTGATAAACACTCCAAATTTGTCATCCTTTCACGAGATACCAATCAAATAAAGAAAGAATTGAGTAAAACTGGAAGTCACAGTTAATGTGGTGTGTACCAGAATGAAATATGAATAATTCCCTTTGCTAATTCGATGCGTTAACTGGCATGAAAACGCCTAGAACCTAATGGATATGTGTGGACATGTTATATACTTGATGTTGGTGCAAAATAACCAAGTGTGTTTCATTTGTGCATGCATAGGTGAGAATGCATTTTAAACAACTTCCAGACTTTTATGAATGGTCTGGTCTGGACTCTTTCTCTGTAACCTTATTGTTTGGTTTCAAATTCTGAAAACAGGGACTGGTCGAAATTTGATTTGTTTAATGCCCCAGTGGCTAGGCTCGCCAAATTTAAATCCAGCAGAGTATCCGCGCGAGAATTTGTGTAAGGTAAATGCTTGGCTGGTTAGTTTGGATCGTTAGTTTAGTAGAATATTTTCATCCTGCTGTATTTGTTATATCATTGACGTTGGTAATAATCAAAGCTTTTAAAATTATGGTTTCGGCGACTGCAGAGCCGGGAGGGCCCGGCTAAACTTCGCCACTGGGAACGGGTAGACTCGGTGTTTTGCTTGACGAGGTATGCAGTTGACTGCATGGCTGCGCCATGCAACACCTGCATACATTTAGACTTTAGCATCTGTATTTCGTTACCTTTTTAATGGAATAATCGCCGAGTTTCTAGCTTTAATATGACAGCAATACATCCATATGATAATCCTAGATTCTCTACGTTTGTTTTGGAAGCCATTACGACCGTGCAAGGTGGAAGTGTCTGACCAGAAGGAGCGCTCGGTGGTGGCGTGTGGGAAGGTATGGAAAGCGGGACGTTACATTACGTACTCCTCATGCTGTGAGTCGAGTGTTTCTATCGGTCAATCGGCCGCTGTGGAATCCCCATACATTAATGTAACTTGAACAAAGATTGTCATTTACTTGTGTGCATTTCGCTTAAACTGACTTTACATAAGTATAGCTTTGTTATTTTGCTGGCTATTGATGTGCGTGGATGGATACGTTTGTGGGGAAATAAGTACGATAATGGCCGAAAAGACCCAGGAGCCCCAGTCTAGTATTCGTTGTACAGTTATGGCGCTGCGTTCGCAATGTTTCGGTGCATAGCATTCGCTTATTTAAAATAAGCGGTTTTGCAGCCGTTCGTCGAGACTTACTACAAGGACTGGAAATACAGCTGTGAGATGAGCCCCCCACCCCACAACACACACACATTCTCTCGCAGGCAGGAATGATGATGAGTTCATGGTTAGACTTATTGCTATTTATTTATAATATTCCAGAAGAGAATGCTCAACAGCACACGTTAGCGTGTTTTCTCTACACAATCGATGGTATATATTATATAGTATAGACAAACTACGGCGATATAAATACATGTAGTTTTGTATAAATACATGTAGTTTGATATACCTCACTCCCATATCGCAGAAAGTAATGAAGACCAGCTGATAGCTGAACTAGAAACAGACTGTTAAAATTATACAAGGAGATATATCAGGAAACTTAGAGATTAGAGAGTGAGAATATCACTATATATCAACCGATCTGGGTGGGTGTAGTATAACGGAAGACGAGGAAATAAAAAAAGGTCGATTTTGGTGTTTGTTTTATTTACTAGCTCTTTCTGGCACCTTGCTCTTCGTCAGGTTCTCACCAGGAAATTAGTTTCACTTCGCATCAGATGTTAACAAATGACAATCGATATTTAATCTGCGGTAAAGTTTTGGAACCGTGCGAGGCAACATGCAGCTTACACCACCGAACAACCTTGTCACAGGGACTAAGTCCAGCTAAGGAGAAGGCAAAAGATCCCCGCCAGTCATTTGCCATCGATCCATGCCATAGGCACCGGAGATGAAATTTGCTCAAGATCAATCCAAACCTTCCTTCTCGCCCTTTATGTCCCTGCAGAGAAGTTCGTCTTGACCCCCTAGCAACAAGCTATGTTGAATATATGATAAAGTGAATAGTGAAGAAGGATTATTGACTAATGACGGGTACAACAGGGACTCGTTTTCACATCGACCCAGTGTTTTTTCATAGCTATTATCTACCCTCAAAGCGTGGTTAGTTAATGCTAAAAAGTGACAAGGCTCCCAGCGTCCACAGGCCATAATATCAACTACAGGCCGCCCTGACACCAACCATCAATACTGATTTGCTTCTTCTCCTCCGAGGACCAAGCAATTTCATGCTTCATTTGCGGGTATATTCCAGGATTTTTTAAATGAAAAACACATAGAGACTGGAGCGCATACATCTTTCTTGGGCACCGCATATTATAATAGAGGTGGAATTTGCGAGACATTCGTCAACGAATGTAAGCAGGGTCGTTACGGATTTAGACGAGCGGAGGATACATGATTTACGAGTTTCCATGGAAAGGATAAAAAAAAAATATATCCGAAGAAAGCGTCTATGGGTAACATTTTATGTTATCAGAATTGGTGGAAAATAATTTTGTGAAATCAAGATGCAAGAAGTGTGGTTGAACTCCTGAGATAGGACAGACGCCTTTTTCAGTATTTATTTATGTCAACAAATAGAAGTAAAGTTAATAATGTATACAATTAATTATTATTTTGTATACGGAGGGAATTATACTTTATGATATTAATGTCACAGTTAAACCAATCAAAACGCATGCCAACTATGGCCAAATAATTTTAAATTTCAAGCACAGGAAACCGAATTTTCGGGGTTAGCAAAACATGTAGAATATTTCACATGAGCCAGCTACGTTAATGCTTGTGATGAGTTTGGATCGAAGTTTTAAGTTAAATGAAATGTTCGTCGTAAGCTACCAAAACAGCGGATTTCAATCTGGAATTCTTGTGTTGAGAAAAGAAATGACGAATCATTTTTTTTATATGCTGGATGTCGCCCATCTGTTGATAGTTTAAATCTTACAATGGGTCTGGCTTCACAAAAAGCTCGGCGCAAATATTATAATTAGGAACACTGAATTCAACAGAAAGCGCAATCAAATGCTAGGGCCCATACAGTTGATCCGATTGTCTCATGAACGAGAAAAACAGTGATCTTGCAAATACGCCCGCCCATGTTTGATAAAGAACGTGCAAACGTATTTATAAATGACGGGAACTGACACTTTCTATGAAGAACAAGAAGGATCACCGACGATTCATAACAGGATATCTTTAAGCTCACTTTAATGAAAATGAAGATTTATGAAAGAGAATGTTTCTAGTTTCTAAGTTTTGACGCCAATAATGACATGTGAAATGAAAAAGAAGCTATCACAGACCGCAGGAGGAGGGAGGTAAAGGGGGAGGCAGTATTGGTTGCTATTATTTTATAGAGGCCGTGAAAGGATTCGCCTAAACTTGCATTAATATGTCAACCAGTGGAAATTGCCCGGCACACTTTTCATCCTGAGGATGTAACGCGGCCTTTAAGCTGACATGGCGATTTTCCGCTGCAGATCATACGGGCACATGTGTAGCTCAAGTCACGCAGCAGAGTGATAATCTTTAGGCTCGTTCACGTCAGGCATGTACGCTTCATGGAGATCAGCCAGAGTGAAAAATACCAAGTACTCATCAACTCCCATCGACATGTTCGTATCAAATGCAAGACAAACCTTGTTTTTGTAGTGGCATCATTATTTTTCTTCTTCTCCCAACTTCAATAGATACGGTAAGATTTAGATAGATGATTAGGTGATCAGTCTTGTTTAAAAGTATTCCCTGGGACTAAGCTATATAAAGGAGGTTTGATGGATATTCCATTACATTTTATATATACTTCAGGATGTGAAATCATACAGAAGGCATGACAGGTACATTATTTAGCAACCTGGGCGGCCTTGCTACCAATAAGGGATTACATGATAAGGTTTTCCAGGGTGCAGCACATCACATCATGATAGATGACATGGATATATATATGTATGGGACGAATAGTCTCGGAATGCTGATTCTTCTAGGGTCAGGTATCGATCGCCTGCCCCCTCCGATGGCATGACACTTAGTCTGTATAATGGCTCTATCGCCAACTTTATTTATTCCCCAGTTCCGTCTCATAACCACGCTCCCATTTTGCCAATCCTAATCAATAGAATCATAGCCCCAGAGCATCTGGGCTTGGCGAATAAAAAGGTGGAACAATTTGGATCAAGAAAAAAAACAACACCAGCAGAGGCAGAACTTGGGGACGTTCCTAGTGAATGGGGATCGGAGAAGAGTCGTCCGAACGAAATTGAAAGACAGGAGCAATTAATCTTCTATATAGAAATGGATCTGAATGTTTCCAAAGAATTGAGAGTGACACAAGAGAAGATCATGTCAGCGTCACAGTATAATCTCTTATTTTTTCTTTTCATCATATCAGTTTGATCACTTCATACTATCATACTTTAACTTTTAGTTGTATTCTCTACGAAAGCAACTAATATACAAGAACTGACTGAGCAATGTGGTGAACACACACTGAGGACGTATTCGTCTGAGAGTAATCCCTCCCAATGATATTTTAGTGTTATTTATTTGGATGCGGTAAGATAAGAGAAACTGTCGTCAGCATAAATTATACTGACACTTTATCTGTTTGAGAAATGAATTGTTGTTTTGTTCAGGCCTCACTAGTTTATTGAACTTCCTATTACATTAACAATGCCACGCACGCTTTTCAATACCCCTTACTGTACTAGTACTTGAAACGAAATCATGACTCTCATTAATCTACTAGGTCCAACATACTAATCATATATGTTACTTGAATGGGGATTTTTCACTACTAACTGGTAAAGTAGAGGGGCCACGTGAATGTTTGGTAGACTGTGGAAGAATGACGATTTGAAATTTTAGATGTTCCTTTTATTTATTCCCATATTATATATGTTACTTGTTCAAATGTTATGTAAACTCGACAGGGGGCGGAAGATCGGGACCTACCCGAACACTATACCATGCACATGATATATATAATTCTGCCTGAATAAGTTTTTTTTAAAATTCTTTATTTGATTCATTTCATTGGAAGGTTTTGGGGCGCTCCGTACTACTTAAAATAGTAATATGTATAAGAATCTGACAACTGTAACTTATTACACATCAACAGAGTAGAAACAAGGGAGAAATCATAGCTCAACATTGTTTTCATACGACGGGTGGCGCATTTTAAAGAGATCCATCCGGCTTAATGGAACAAAAAGCTTACAAGCAAACCAATCAACTGAGATGAGAAGTTTTAGTACCAGGGAAGCCCGCTTTGACAAAACTGGAGGTTTATAGACTACGGTGATCAAGCCTAGATCAACCCCCAATGGATTCTTGGGGCGCATTGTTGGCATAGCTCTCAACAACACACTTAAGTCGAAGGTTTTTTCATCCTTAGAACCCTTCTGGAAATGGAAAGGCATATGCGTCTCATATCATAGCAGCTATAGATGTTTATGACTAAACCCCAAAATAGGCCCTCTAGCTAATACTGTACGGAGAAACTTACCACTGTAAAAGGGGATATGATAGTTGATCTTGTTTGTCCATTTCTTTTTTGAGATCCGATCCAACGAGGCTCATCATCTCCTTCATCTCCAAAAAGTTGTCCAGCGCTTTTTCTACACGCTTATAATCCTTTTTCTGCAAAACAAAATAAACAATAGGAATGAGTTTATATCAACATTTCTCATCTCATCTATCATCATCATATTATGAATATCAATAGCTTTGCGTGAATATAAATTATATAAACCTACCACACAACCCACATGTAACCCCCACTACCTGAATAAGTTATAATGATACTCAGGATACAAGGAAAATTACTTGCATACACTGTATATATTAACTTGAATAAAACTATTTGAACAACAAAAACAGACTTCAAATATACCAAATAAGATACTAAGAATTATATAGGTTACCATCAAGAGCCAATGTACATGAGCTGCATAAAAGAGATCAATTAGTATTTATTGCCATTGAAATTCAGAAGAAGACAGCATATATATGGTGGGCCACCGCCTGTCGCAAGATCCCAGAAATCTCGATTTGAGAAGCATAGATACAAGAAATTTCGCTCAAGGTAAGAAAATATTAAAACAAATCAATAGAATCACGTATTCGTGGAATAGGCTACAGACTGTGGCCCACCAAATCTTTGACCCCAAGGCATTTAAATCATATATGCCAGGAAGTATTCAATCTGGTGAGATGAGAACTTTATAGACTAACAAGTGTTTAAATCAGAGAGCAAAATATGAAATTGTAAAAACTGTACGTCAGAAAATATATACTGTAAAATCAATACAAAGGGCCTAGGTGACTTTGTCGAGTACTAAAATCTGTGGGAAACAGTGGGCTTGAAAACCTTCTACTAGCCGGAGAAATGCCCGCTTGATGCAATCAAATGATTGAATAAAATGTTTTCTAATCTAATCTAATCATCCGCCATTTCACCTTTCCGGGGTGGTACTAAATGGAAGTAAGGTGATCAAGACGGCTTCACCCCAAGGAAAATGGAGACCATTAAAACATAATGGATGGTTGTTAGTTGTTGGCAAGTTCTTCAATATATATTAGTAAGTTGACGCTGATGAAGTATAGGTCCAGTCTTGTAAATTAAGTGAACAAGACAGTAAAGTACTAAAGAGGGTATGAGAACTGGGAGTAAAACTGAATTGCATGTGAAAAGAGGTATATAGTGTGTTTTTATCAAGGTATACTGAAAGAGGGTTGAAATAAGTCATTTACTGTGACTGAATTGGACTATTCCCTGTAAGCGGGGAAAATATAGGCATTGAATAACCTTATTGATTTTCAATGTATGCAATAAATATAATGCGTGGTTGCCGATGCAACCATATCTACGATTGGTCAAGATGGTTGTTGTTGCTGACGTCAGAGAAAAATGACCAATCAGGGACGAGCTACTCCAGCACGATTTGGTACAGCGGGAGGGAGCAGGGAGATTTATTTGCTAACCTATGTCTATTTGGTCATTTCAGGCCGAGAGAGGAAACACACGCGACATCAGAGATGTACCGCCCTGCATTTTGGTAAACATTGACACGTGTATGGGAGCATTGTCCACCTGTAAAGTGACTACATAATGAGGGTTTCGATACATTTTATTTACATTAATAACAGTCATATCTATATTAACATATCGACTCTCATAATAACTATCTCAAATTTGCCTAAATATTAAAACAAGTAACAGTTACGGGTGTACACGCACTGTAATTCTGCGCTTTGTGGCTATTGGTGTAATAATCAATCAACTTTTTGTTAAATCTAAAAAAACCTTCTATAATATAGTGATATTGAATAAAAATATAACTTGAAAAGCACAATTTTCCAGTCGTTGAAATAAAATATTTTTTTTTTAGCAAAATGCTATTTTAAAATCGCCTAAATCTCGTGAAAACTAAATGTAAAATGAAATTCCTGTAATAAAAGTTGAATATGATTATGGTACATCTTAAGGAAGCCATTTTGAAAGTGAAACAGCCCCCCTCTGCTCGTACAGACCGAAAAGTTTTCTTCAAAAATCATGCAAAATCCTTGCCTTGCCTTGCTGACAGTGTCAGTGACAAAATAAATACTATAGCCAGCCAGTCATACGCACAGCTGTCAAAATTATGAATACAAAATTGATTCAACCAGTTCTACAGCGATTATTTAATAAAATCGGTGAATATATCTTGGAAGCTATGTCAACACCATGCCTTGCTACACATTGTTCAGATGCATTCGCAGAAACCCGTTGCAAGAGGGGACGTGGAAATTGCTTTAGATATCAAATACAAAAATTTCTAGCTGATGTAAAGCATTTATTTGAAAAAAACCCAGGAAATCTGTCATAATTCAAACTTTATCCTGGTAATGTGGCCTGATACGAGCATAGAGACTGTTTTGCGTTGACCAATTTATATCTCGGGGTTTCTATGTTCCAGCATATGGTAGGAAGAGTGGGTGCAGTGTGTATGGTTCATTGTAGCGGAGCGGTCTAAAGTGCTGGCCTATATGCCATAGGCTATGGGTAAAAGGGTTCAAATCCCAGCTGAGAATGGGAAAATTTCCACCAATACCACAGCTGCTCGACGAGAGGCGACCGACCCGCCCTCTGTGAAGAGGCGGATAAGCCCACCTCCGAAATTCCTTACATCGCCCAACCCATCAGCGTCATCTCCCATCTAAGAACGACCCGGATTTATGGCCGTGTTTTCCATGTTTTCCCATGTAATTTGCAAGTTGTAGTTACCCGATGTGCATTGAAAAATCCACCAGTGCATGCAAAAGTGTCACTGACCAGTCACAAAAGTGCAATCCTCCCAAAAAAGCGGTTCTGCACCTGGTGAAACGTGCATCATCTGGTACCATTCAAAATGCATATAAAAGTTATGTATCTAAATCAGGTTTAAATACACAAGCTGCATGCAGTTGAATTATTTATCAAGTGATGAACACGTAAATATTTGTATTGATGAAAGAATGTTTGGGCCTTTACTGCATATCCCATATGTGACGTGTCACGGGAAAATGAGTACATTATAACTGCATGGTTTACACCTGGTTAGTAGTGCATCGTTGGGAGCATTAGAATCTCATTTATAAATCGGGTCCATTGAGCATATTGTATTTATTTAAGAATCTCAGATATTTCTCTGTATAACCTTAACAATCTTAACAGGCCACAATACCTGGCACTGCACCCTCACCTGGCATTCACAGCTCACTGTCGCACTTCTGACACTCACACTCAGTCTCTAACACTGAGTCATATAGGCTGAATGGAAACTTGCTGTAGTTAGGTGGCCTTTTTGTGGGAGGAAGTATATCATTTATGGTAGACAAACCCCGATTTGAAAACATTCATTATCGGCAATATCGCGTGACCATTCCTTATTCGTTCCATACCCGGAAGTGGTGTTTGGAGCAACGTAACCGGCAAATAAGATATATTCAAAATGGATAATGGTTGTGTTGATAAGTTTAAAGGGCGGGTGGCATAGCATACACAGCACGGTAGTGGTGTGTAGGTCTACGGTATTTACCACAAAATCAAATGGATATTTTGCGTAGGAGGGAAGAGAGAGGCAGGGCCGGTGGATGGGTTGTATTTCCGTCGAAATAATAACCTTAATCTTACTAAACTGACCCTACAAAACGCTCCTAAGCTCTCCTATCCTTGTGCGGTCAATTTTCTGGATAGGTGGCATCACTGCGCCCAGTGAAGTGTCACCAGAGAGACCGGGCAGAGCCTGAGGATGGTGAGGCAGGGACCCACAAGACCATCGGTCCGGCAAAGGTGAACTTATCATAAAAATGACATCAGAAACTGAAAGTAAGCTGTTGGCGCGATGGAGGGGTATGTGGCCGATCCAAAACGGCCAGAGACATTCCAAATCTATCAAGGCCGGCTGACAAGCCATGCATATATCTGCGACCCCAAAAGCACAGAAAAATGGGCAAGATTTGTCCAAGTGGGACAGGCAAAAATTGTTGCCAGTGGGGGTGAGGGGGTTAATCATTGCGCCATGCGGACACCTCACGATTTGGTAGGTCTACGTTCAGAAAAAAACACGGTTTGGTAGGCCTGCCAGGAAAATAGCTGGCGATTTTCTTCCATTTCCAAGTAGAAACAAGAATAAGAAAAAACTTAACTCGGGGTTGGATTGACTTCCTTCTTAAGTTCTATCGAAGTATCATAAAACTTGATGTAATTAAGAAAAGAAAAATATATATCAAACAAATTGAGTGCTCTACAAGCTCCTATCAATACTGAAAGTCAGTCAGTATCCAATGTAGAAAGATGATTGGGCAAATGCAGTACCGTAACGAGGGTGTTAATGTGATGTCTTTTTCGTTTTTCATATTTTTGCAGAAATGTTTTATTTCACAGACAGGTTCACACGAGGGTGGTTCTCAAGGTTCTCATGTTAATATTGATTTATAGTGAATACAATAACATTCACAGAGGCAAATTTTAAGTCGATTTATCCGGGAGGCATGTCTTTCAAAGCATTCCAGAAACTTAATACGCATAATGAAATCGAATTCTTTCATCTTATTTCAGCACTCGTATTTTATAACGTCAGATAAAGACAGCCATAGATTTTCGACCCTCTATTAGAAAAATCTTCATGTTTGCCTAACAAATCGGAGCAAAAGCTCCATTATGTCCATTCACTATGCATGCACATGCCAAGTGGTATTGACTTTTCCAATTCCACAAAGACTTTTTTCCCAACACAATCAAACAATAAAACAATCCGGAAAGGCACATTTTCCCACATTTCCATTCCTTTCTTTCCAATTACAAATGATTTTATCTCCTACCAGGGCCAATACCGATATTCATCAATACACTGGTAACAGTCACCTTGGTTTACGGACGTGAGTGAGATTGGTGTTGTGTAGAAATCTCTTGGGGGGATATGTTCGCCTGAGCCAAAGCTGATGTGTAGATGGGCGGGGAGGTTAGACTATTTAAACGTAGGACGAGTGACACTGTTGGGTCCGCTGCCCTGAGGGGGCAAGGCTAAAGCTTGTATCCCTGACCGCAGCGAGAAATAAGAGCTGCCCAGGAAGGTAATCTACATTTAACTGTCCACCTTTAACATGGGCAAACCCAAATGTAGAGCCACATTAGGATATCATACAGGGTCAGGCCTGAAACCTAGTAAGGGAATATGAAATGTAGAGTACATCACATTCAGACCCAATATAATGAAGTCGAATAAAGAACTTCCCTAAAGGTTGATGTCAGCGAATGTTGTTAAACTACCAGGAGTCGTTCATTTATCAAGCCACTCGATTTACTTCGGCCCTTCACTCACTTATTCCGTATGACTTTTCCCGTGGGGTGTTGGCTGCGTGACAATTATTTATTTTTAAACAAGAGAAATTTACTTTTTACTGTTTATCAGGTTCGTTAGGTAGAGTAAGGATTTTTCGAGGCTACCTTGTCTCATTATAGCATGTGACCCAATTAAACAAGGAGATCTAGCATTCAAGAGTAGTTTTCTTTCACCTAGTTTCCATTGTTGTGTGTTGCTATATTTACCTTTACGAATATCAATTTAGTATAATTTAGACATGGGTTTGTCGCTCCTTCCCTCTCTGTGCTACCATGCTTCTGAAGTATGACGTCATAGGACGTCGTTCAGTGACGGGTATCGAATACTTCTATAGACCCTTGGCAACGCTTGTGGGCGTTGTCAAGGGGTGCTCTTGTCCATGAGGCTGTGGCCCCCTGATGATGGATCCCTTAAGGCAGAATGTTGAGGGATTCACCTAGTAATCTATATTACATATGATCTACTTGGAAAGTATGTTGAAATTGTGATACTTTTTGCCCAAACATTATTCTGGTTGTGATCTGGTATTGATACTCTACACATCTGAACTTGTTTTTATTTTTATGTTTTTCATATCTCTTCTTACTCTATGTATTACTTAGCTGATTATAGAGTTGTAGGTAGGCTGATTATGGTATTATGTAAATCTTTAAGAAAGATGAAATTTCTATTTTGTATTGTTTAGCTCTGATTGAGTATATTGTGCACTGCATATAATGTTTTGGCTAAATAAAATTATTTAAATACAAAATATTCTGGCGATCAACCATATTTGGGAGAACCAGAAAGGTTATAACCAAGATCAGAATTCACTCCTTCCTCTGCTAGTGTAGTGTTTGGCACAACATGGTTTTGCTAGGTCGAGCTCTTGAGACAGCGAGGATATGAACATACATTCAGGAATATTTAAGTTAATTTATGGATTAAATCGAGCCGGCTGTGTAGCTTGTGTGTTCACATATTTGTGTGTAAAGCCTGTGTTCCACCTACAAGGCAAACGACAAACTAGCGGGCACCGACAATCGGTCACCAGAGGTCACCGACAATTGTGCATGTAGATACCGGGTCACCGACAGTCGGTCACCAGGTCACAATTGTTGGTGGCTTGTCGGTGACCTGTCGTAGACCCCTCCCGACAAGTTCTAAAATTTTAGAACTTTTCAGGAGGGGTGACAGATTGTTGGGACCCTAAATTAATTGTTTTTTTGTTGTTTTTTTTTCCAAACCAAAGGTGCTTATGATCTTGATGAGCCTCCTGTTCATTGCCCTTCACTTCTGTGAAGTTTAGAGTATATTAGTACATTTATTTTTATCGTTTAAATTGATTTATATAGAATTATTGCAATTTTTACCAAATATTTCGATTGCTGCGTGGTTTGCGGGTCCCTGATTTTAGTGAATAGTGTGGAGTTAACTTGTACATTTATTTTTACTATTTCTATTATGTATTATAATTATTTATTAGTATGTTACACCACGTTGTAGCATTATTATTTAACTTAATATTCCTTTAATTAGATATACCGAATATAGGTTTTACTATATTTACACACATGTTCTTTACGCATAATATAACAATATGGATAATATGGATATTGTTAAAATATTTCTTGGTAGAAATAAGCCTAACGATGGTCTGAATGATTTTCATAGTGATATATTTGAGATATGGAATCGTTTCTATTATAGGAATAGTCATGTCGAGAAATAAGAAATAAAAATGGTATGAGGTGGTCAGTTTAAGATAGAATAGAATGATTTTCAATAATAAATTGTTGCTTCTCAGACCTACCAGACCCCCCCCCCCCCATATTACCTATTCAGAAACTTAGCGTTTTCAGACATAAGAGCGGCCGTCCGGCTTTATAGGTATATCACTAGTTTATAGGTATATCACTAGTTTATAGGTATATCACTAGTTTATAGGTATATCACTAGTTTATAGGTATATCACTAGTTTATAGGTATATCACTAGTTTATAGGTATATCACTAGTTTATAGGTATATCACTAGTTTATAGGTATATCACTAGTTTATAGGTATATCACTGCATTCAGGCTACACAGGCTCTTGTACTTCTGTGCCGAAACTGGATTTATTTGTGAGACTTTACTTATATTAGTTGCTTGACTTTACTTATATTATTTATCCTTTGATCGATCTCCATATTATTCAACATTGATATTTACCTTCACCAAATAATTAGTTATATCACTATACACAAAGAACATGTATATATACATACATACAGAGGTATAGTAGCCATATTGTGTATATGTATTACCAAGAGGCTTAGCGCTGGGTGAGGCTAATTCTTTAGCACCTTTATTATATGCACAGAATTACATATGGTACCATTGGTAAAATAAACATATTATTGATTACCGTTTTATCTCATAACCCATAAAAGTATTGAAATATAGAATAGAAATGATATTGGTCTATGCTATTTCCCAGACAACATAAAGAGTGTCTGAATGAAGATCTCCATATTATTTAACATTGATATTTACCGTCACAACGATAATTAGTTAAATCATTAATGATAGCTACTGTGAACTTGATGATGTGTCTGAAAGGACTATGTCA
Source organism: Sthenelais limicola (assembly GCA_942159475.1). NCBI lineage: Eukaryota > Metazoa > Annelida > Polychaeta > Phyllodocida > Sigalionidae > Sthenelais > Sthenelais limicola. The sequence goes on along the minus strand of OW804096.1, from coordinate 103,070,901 downwards.
AAAACTATGTGACAATTGAAAGAGTTTGAGGGGTGTTGAAATTATGTAATGTGGGGGAGATAACTTGTCAATTTGAATTAGAGTTTGAGTTTTCCATCTATAAATTTAATCAGGATTTGTACAGGACAATGATAATATCTGCTAAGTTTATATTTGATCTATGATAATTGATGTCTTGATATCTCATAATTATAACTTGATTATTATTGATACTTGATATTTTCATCGATGCAAGGCGATAGAAATATATATATTAACAAGAAAATACTTTGATAAATCTATGTTAAACAGCCTTTTCAGATCTAAAATTATTCTTTCATTTATAAAGGTGTTGTTAACAATGGTATTTGAGGTTATAATAGTTTACTTTACACAGCAACCTGTATCGCCGCCTCCTGGTCATGATTGTTGTACATGTGGATACCAATCGGTCACCCCTAGGTGACCGACAATCGGTGACCAAATGCGCATATTTTGTCGTGCATGTAAATACCGGGGACCAACAATCGGTAACCTGCCATTGTCGGTCACTTCTGTCGGTCCCCCCGTGTCCCTTTTGTCGGTCGTCTTGTGTCGGTCGTTTGCCATGTATGTGGAAGCCCCATTTATGGGTTGTTCCTTTTTGTGTACAGAGGCTGGCGATGTTGAAAAAAATCAATTTAGTATAAATCATATACCAACGGTTACAACCCAGTCCAATCAGAAATACTTCAAACCAGTGGAGCCGCCTGCCGCACAAAACCGCAAGGGCTATCAGCCATGCATAAGTCTATATTTCTCTAAAATTATATAGAGAATTAAGATACATTTTTGCCAGATCATGGTATTAGAATTTTGCGAATATTTGACAAAATGAGGCTAACATATATCGCTCTGCTTTTTTGACCTTTGATGGGTATATGGCCCGCATAAAGGTCTTCAACTCTTCAAGTATGTAGTAATTAAGAGAAAGCAGGATGTGGGGGTGGCCGAGTCACTACGGTGCCGTGTCAGCTCAGTGGTATGAGTAGCATGTGGGTTCGAACCCGGGCGTGTCTATAATTTCACCTCCTCTTCCCAGGTACTAGAGGAAGACAACCATTGAGGTGATCTAGTCTTGATAAAAAATGTAAAACAAAAGAAGAAAGAAAATGCAATTTAAAATCACAAGTAATTCGCGTTCAATATTAGCCAGAAACCTTTCTATCCTTGGACGTGGCGGGTCTTAGAAAGCAGTGCCTGAGGCTGAGAAGTTTTAAAGCCTCGAACTAGTATAGGCACGCTCCTCCGTCCCCTTACAGAGAAGGGCTAGAACGAGCCGCAAATTGCTTGTTAACACCCTCATCCAAGCCTAAAATCGCCATTTTCATATACTACTTGCCTTCCGACCTTATTTGTAGGTGACGAATGAAGAGACTGCGCATAGGAGCACCCCCAGGTATAAGACTTAAACTGTCGCGATTTCACCTAAATCAACGCCTTTAAAACCCACTAAGGACGGCGGGTCATTTTTCAAAGTAAAATGTTGTGCCCAACTGCTTAGTCTGGGTAAATATTTCAAAAGGAGATGGACCATCTCTAAACCCGCAGCCGTGTGGTGAAAAAAATCAGGACAATGTCTCATAATCAGTTGCCCACCATTTTACCGTAACAAATCTTATGTGTATGGAGTGGATTTGAGGTAAACCTACATTTTCTGCTCTACATGTTGCAAGGTAAAAGTAGAATTGTCTAGTTTTGACGTCACCATAGGAACAATTTTCCAATTGATATTTTCTTTTACGTCTTATTCAGCGAGAAATACTGCATACATTTTACTTTTGCAATTGCTAATTCACCCCCGAAATATAATATAAACATATGAAGAGGTCCATTTTTACCAATGTAGCTACAATCTGGGCAAGGAATTTCGTTCATCCATCCCACTCAGGAACTTATTGTTTTCTGAATATTGCTTCTTACATAACTTTGAAGGAATCTTAGAGGAAGCGGGTGGAATAACATGTTTTTTAACGAATGGAATGTATTTTATTTTGGTAAATATGACCAACATGATAGTAACAGACACTCAAATGTAATGGGTCCTTTCCAAAATAAGACATAAAACTGGAAAAGGGTGACAAGGCATCAGTAGACTCACATACTCAGGGGCAGGGTGTTGTTGAACATGGGTGTAGTGTTTGACTGGAATGAATGAATTGGGAAGCTGTGGAGAGGAACCATTGGCAACAGAGCTACTGTGGCCATCAGACCCGGGGCAATAGGTCGATGGGAAACACCCTCAGTCAAGATCTCTTAAAGGCGCCCGGTTCCAGCTAAGATAAGCTAGAGCTTTAGAGGAACTGATAGGACTCGTGTGGCGAGAAACCTACATTTCACCTTCTGGCAAACATTGTCCCCTGAATGAAATTTAAGAGAACATCCATGTTTATAGCCATGCTGGCTTGGAGGCCACTCATTCATGATTATAATTTAATCACCAGGGTAATGCGAAAATCTTTAAGAATGCCAATGTCAACAATTCCAAGGCCATGATTGGATGTTATAATAGGTTTCGTCAATCGATAATTGATCTATAAGAACACCTCATATTATTCCACTTTCTTATAACATAACCCAATGTTACCTTGCAAATATATGTTACTATGAACAGGGTGAAAAACAGGGCATAATCCCTGATCCCTGTTTGCCCAGCTATATTCTGTCCTTTCTCCTGCTTAAATAAAACAGAATCTGCCCACTTCCAAACGAAAGCTCCAGTCCACATCAAACACCAACACCGACACTACATATGTATACACCTGAAAAGGATCAGTACATGTATGTACCAAAACAATTATAGATCCTAGAGTCAGGTCACCAGCTCAAATTGACTCTGAACCCTATACAGTAGAGTCATGCATAACGACCATCTCGGTATTGCGATGAACCGCCCCCAAAAGAGGCTACAATGAGATGTGATGCCGGGTAAGGTGAACATCCCGCTATGCAACCAAAAGTCGCTCAGTCCCAAAGGTGGTCTAAGCGGGACTCTACTCTAGTTGTTTTTTTCTGAGTGGGACGTCTAGGACCTGGGCCCAGCAAAAGTTGAAAACTGATACTTTCAACGTCGAAGGTCTGATTAAAAAATGTAACCATTGTATCCATTTATCCATCATGTATATTTCAGCAGATACTGCCCCAATAGAAAACAATAGTATCTCAATCATTAGTATTTTATTATACACGCATTGCTCTGAAACAACGAATTTAGAGTGAGTTACGCATAGTGCGTATTTCACTAGTGAGTTATGTGGGGTTGTCATGGCAACTAATCTGTTTTTCGACTAAGATTACCGACGAAATTCAAATTTTTTACTCGATTTTTTTCAATTTCAAAGATTGAAAGCATACATAATGAATCTGTTAACTAACTGGTGCAATATTCTAAGCGACTGAAACCAACGAGTTAGTTCACCTGTATATATACCACTATTAGAAAAACTTATAGCATTAACTCAAATGCGACCGAAATCTAACATCCGATCACTAAATCTGATTATCAGTAAGTCACTATCTTTATGCGAAGACCCTACTTGTGTTATAACTTGGTTTCCAGTTAGCACCTGCGATTTAGTACCACACCTATTTCCAGGAAAAACTTCAACTTAAAGTAAACCTCTCAATTACCTGAGATTCGCTGTCAACCCAGCCACATCACATAGGAGGATTTCTCCCCACGCTGGACGAGACAGGACTATTAGGAACATCCATACCCGACCTCTTAAGTGGGAAGGGACGTGATGTCCAGCCGTGGGAATGGCATCGGGGGGAGGGGGGGTGTTGCGTTTCCAACCCATTAGGCGTCTTAAGACCACCAATAGCACAAACTTGCGGCATGCGATATGGCAATGAGTAGCGGGAATAACACACGAAATATAAACAGAGAATAGCCTCCACGACAACCAGCAGCTACTACTTCTACAAAACGCTGTATTTTGCAAGACTTCCCGAATGCCACTACTTTTTTAATAAGGACTTTATTTTCTGGTACAGTGGTTCTTCCCGGCGTTTCGTACATCTAGATTTCCACAAGCTCTTTCTTTATGTTTACCTGGTAATAACTTTGTTTATTTTTTAACATAGTGTGTACACTACTACCTATCAGTGCCTGTAACTTACAGACATTTATAAATCATTTTCCATAAATCAGTATCATTACTGCAAGATGCATTTGGCGTTATACATCATCCCTCTTAATCTGTTCTTTAGTTCTGAAGTAAACTCTTTAAAATGGATGTCATTGTGGCCAAACTGACACTTTGTACATAGGATTTGGATACGAGAGATGTATATTATTATAGTGAATCATGCTACTCTCCCTGCATCGCCATTTTAACCAAGTATAATCTTTAAAACTTTAAAAGGGACTGAAACCTAACATTTTTGGTGGTTTAAAAGTCATTTGTAACCAACCGCCCCAATTTCCTCTATTTCTTACCTCTTGCGATTCAGACATCTAGAAGTTATTTGACCAACATTTTGGACGATTTTGTCCGGTTGTTTTTGCTACACGGCTTTATAGTACACCCTATTCCATAAGGTAAAAACTTCTTATAATTCATATGATTCGTGAGTCGGTATGCTTCTACTCAGAAATATCTGTGCTATCTCCCTTTCATTATGTAGTTCAAGCATTTTTTCCCAAGTTGCTCCTCTATTCTATATGAGGCTCTTTGTGCCCACATAATTCCATTTGTCCAACCTACTATTTTGTAATCGTAAGGTATCATAAGGTAGCCACGAACACACTTAAATCTAATTCAAGACACGCCTTCTACTGTTCTGTCTCATCTGTCTTACTATTTTTACAAGAGTTATATACACGCGAGCACATATCGAGGCTTAAACGAAGTCAAAGATACCTCCTGTCGAAGGGTTTAATTGACGGAAACTAAATTGCCCGTCACGAACGCTGCACAGAACAATCCCTGGATGATTTGAACATTAAAATAGTGAAGGGCAACTCCCCTCTAGCATCTGGAGGTTTATTGAACATCGCGGACGAGGAATTATACTACATATTCAATTTAATTTTCAATGATGGCCGATAAATTTGTCTTTATGAACTTAATAGCTGCATAATAAGTTTTTTTATGAGGTATCTGTTGCCATTATTCAAACAGTCTTATACAATTAACCTGGTATTGGGACATAACGTACGGGATATAATAAATTGCATACAGTACTCCAGTAGCTGGGATGTATAGGGCTCCAGCAACCTCGGACGTTAGGGCTCAATGTCCAGACGTTAGGCCCCACCCACCTTCAGACGTTAGGGCCCAGGCTGATTCTAGAGTGGGCCCTAACGTCCGATAGGGGGTGGGCCCTAACGTCCGGGGGTGGGCCCCAAGGAGACCCTGATTAAATACTGTGTTGTCATTAACGTTCCCCGCATTTAAAAAAAATTGCCTTTGCCCATCAAAATGACGGTCCTTATGTGCATAGATTACGTGCAATCAAAGATGAATTTGATATAATAGGCCTATATGAGGCAGATATTTTTTATTTTAGATGATGAATAATGAATTGTGAACGAGATTTTTGGCTTAGGCAGGATTTTCCCCCCTTAGGTAGGATTTAACAATTGCGGCAAATTATTCCATAATGCATCCATAATTAATGTGGAGGGGGTGTTGAAAAATATCAAGAAAGATGAAATCCAAGAACTCAAATCTTGCAACAGACCTTAGAAAAGATGTTGCTGCCATAATGCCCATATTCTCTTACACGGAAGGGTATCTGTCGCCTTGAGATAAGGCACCTTTGGGACGAAAAATTAGGTTTCATGGCATTCAGTAGACGAAAATGTCAATTGCCAGCGAAAAGAAAAAGCTCATTGTTGGGGAGCCATTATTGCGAAGTTTATCATATTTCTAGGAATAACCGTTACCGTAATGGCCATATTAACCGGTGCGCTAAACATTATTTTTGCCTAAGAATTGGCTGCAAGTTTTCACCCTAATAAGCGCCCGCCGTTCCCAACGTGTTGACTGATGTGACATGATTGGCGGCGATGATGTCAGGGTAGTAAACATCCATCACCACTCTTGCCAATGGCCAGTCCCAAACCCAAACCCATTAACACATCTTCAAGAGTTATCTTAAACATCAATGCACATATTTTTTTTATATTTTTTTACAATTTTATGCACATTTCTTTATTACAATTAAATATTCATGGTAGAGGGGGTTAAATCGCTATATATCGGTTGGGGCCGTTCTTAAAAATGATGGAGCTTGTAGAGTAGTAATATAGTTGTTGTAATGTGTTTATTATGCACAAGCTTTCGGGTTTTAGGTGCCCTTCATCAGGTGAGATTGTTGTTAAATATTCAAACATACAGATAGATGGACATGTATGTAAACACATGCCAACGTATGGAGGGTAAATAAACTAATGTTCTTTGATAGAATTCTGTAAAGTATGTTTTGTTTCCAGCGCATAAGTTGGCAGTACCCAGAAAACAAACAGACGAGGCGGCTTAAAGACACCTCGGAAGATCACTAAGGCCAGCCTACTGCAAGGCTAGTTCTTGACGTTTAGCAATAGGAACCAATTACGACAGGCTCTGAGAGTAATACGGTAGTCAAACGCCTCGCCAATATCTGCGAGTGTCTCTGTCATGCTGGCAAGGGGAACAAAAGACCTAATTTAGTCTGTAGAATGGGACTATTCTGCCAGAGAAACAGGTGACTCTAGGAGGCGCTTCCTAGGCACACTGGCATTTGGTAAGGGCAAATGACTTATGAGAGAGAGGGGAGAGCTTATACTAAGGAGATGGTTTGAGGGCATTATGATAGCGATAGAAGGATCAGTATAGTAGATCCAGGCATGTCCAATCTTAGAATGATCAATGCTGACATTAGGACTTTCAAGTATACTCGTCAACATGAGTGGTAGCACCGAGGACTAAAAACTCCAGATGAGAATAAGTTAGTGCTAAGCTCTGACATAAAGATTGAAGGCAGTATGTCTCTCTCTCTCTCTCTCTCTATATATATATATAAGGACAAAAGCCCAATCTATATATTTCCCCAAAGTTTACTTATTGCTCATGGAAGAGATGTAGTGGAGGGAAGATTTAGCAATCCTGAAATTAATGTATGACAGAAGGGATTGAACAATATATGAGAAAGCCCCCACCCCCACCCCCACCCCCAGTAAATATATACTTATACATAGCAACGTGGGAGTAAATATAGAACCTAAATTCGAATGTGGTACTCGGGACACTATTGCACTGTCCTTGATGGTTGTTTTTTGTAACCCACTCGCCAATCGGCTCGTGGGCCACGAAAAAAACCAACATCTTGGACAGTGCAATAGTGTCCCTTGTACCACATTCTCATTAGGTTATATCTATGAATCGACCTCGCGGTTTTCATTGTGGCCTGAACTAATTCTACTTTTGTGGAGTTTTACATCAATGAATTTAAAGGAATATCCCATTAGTTTAACATAATATGTTATAAATGATGATGATTGAAGTTCATTCTTTTATTAACAGTCATTGGGCTTTTTTTGGTTTCGTTTTTCTGGTTATTTTTGTCATTGTATGCAATTCATTAGTAGATAGTGTAATATTGGTATCCTGATTTGCATTTCTTTTGTTGGTTATCTTTATCAGTTTGTCCGAGACAGCATAAAGTAAATAGGCTATAATCCATGATCCTTCTTCAAACAGAGAGTTAACCTCTAATACCAGGGCCCCAAAGGGTGGAATGAATTGACCCACAACTTACGTGAAATTGAATGATGACAGGTTTATTAACATTATTAAGTTTAACTATAGAGTGAGCGTCAGAAGAAGAAGAAGAAGAAGAAGAAGAAGAAGAAGAAGAAGAAGAAGAAGAAGAAGAAGAAGAAGAAGAAGAAGAAGAAGAAGAAGAGGAGGAAAAGAAGAAGAAGAAGAAGAAGAAGAAGAAGAAGAAGAAGAAGAAGAAGAAGAAGAAGAAGAAGAAGAAGAAGAAGAAATTATACTTGCCTTGGGAGTTAATGCTAGCTCTGTTTTATTAGTGGGGTCCACTATAGTTGGATATGGCTCAAAGATGACATCCCGCCGACTGGCACGACATGCGGCTATTGCCATGGCAATTAGCAGGTCCACCACTTCAGCACCAGTGGCAATGTCCTCAGCTGCGTCCGACATGACGCCCAACGTTTGGAATCCAAAGACACAAAGTTCACGAGCACAAACGGCCGGCTGCAAATAGAAATATGGAATAAAAAACATAACTCACTGATCATCTGGTTCTGTGAATTTTAAAACCGTTTAATGGGTATTTGGTGCATGGTGATTCACCTGGCATTAACCCTCATTTAATCGCCCTTTAAAGATAATGGACCTTATTAGAACCTCTCTGCACATAATATAAGGGTGGGATTTTCCCAAGCAGGTCCCATGGGGATGAAACAGTATGACATGGGAGTTTGTAAAAACGTTCAGTTATACACTGTTTGACGTATAGCATTACAGGGAGTAGAACACATGTTTTAATTCTATACATAATAAATGCCATCGGGCACGCTACAATACAGAGTATTAAACGGCAGGAACATATTGTTGCGGCAAGGATAACGTGAAGGCCAAGAATAGAAGCTAGCTTGTATCAGATATCGAATAAGCGTTTGATGGTTTTGCGTTACCAGTTAAATTGACCAGAGATGTTGGGATCTAAAGCTTTGATTACGAAACATTCTATTTAAAAAAATGTTTATTGTGTTATTTAAGAGACAATAGCTTACCAAATGCTTTAAATCAGCTTTTATGTATTATTGCGTCATGTCGAAATTTGATATTGACTACCAAAACTAATCATTGAATTGATAAGCCAAACTAGTGAAAATAAAGGGATACTTAAGCATTGTATTTGAAATAGGGAACTGTATTAAGTGTTTTCTATCCAGTCCCCATTGAAACAAATAATATCTAAGTCCGAAATTATAGGATATATATTGGTAAGCATAAGGTCAGGAGTGAATACTATAAGGGTATTCATCAGGATGACAAGGAAATAAAAGGTCAAACACAATTCATTAGTGTGTGTCTGTGCCGGGGTGACTATGTCATGGTGACAGTTGGGGATGTAGCCTCCACATGGCTAGAAGCGACGAACAGTCCCATAAACGAGGGGAATGTCACATCTCCGTTATTAGACTCTAGTACAGCCCCACACTACGGCTTAGTGGTCTCTGCGGAGCGAGGGTCCAGGTTCATGGACTACTCCGTTATTGGGTAGAGTTGAGCAGCAGACCTGCCACCTCTTGTGAATGACTAGGACTTACGTGAACAGGCCGTGTTTGACAAGATGTGGCGACATCTCTCCACAAACACTAAACACTCGCCACCTCGTAAGCTGCATTTCCAGCTAATGTTAGGTGAGAGGTAAATCTTCTCTTGTGGGCAGAGATTCGTCAATAAATGGTTACGAGTCGATGAAAGGGGGGTATAGATACCGGTACTGTAAACGTATTTATTTTTGCGCAGATAAATCTCTGCGCACTATGTAATTTGACACCTTTTCGCTCGGATTTAAATTCGCGCAGCAATGAAGCCTAACACCCTGTTTATGCAATAAGTATACCTTTCCCGCAGGATTTATTTTATTTTCACGCACACAGGTAGGTGCGCTAAGATAGCAGAAATAAATACTGAGCGAACATTAATAGGTCTACGTTTACAGCATATCCTGTTGCTGAGGTGAAAAGGGTTAGAAGCAAATGACCCTATGTTCGGTTTCAAACTGATCGCGACACGGTCAGAAAACCGATTTTCCGTGGAGGGGGAGAGAGGGACAAAAAGTTCTGGAATCACGGATTACATAGGGGATCAGAGCCAGAGGCGCAGGGGAGTGCAGTCATGCAGTCGAGCGCCGCGAACAAACCTGACATACATGCAAAAAGGGAAAGGGAGAGAGGGGAAAGAGAGCGAGCCTAGGGGGCGGGGAGGAAGGGAATGAGAGATAGAGAGCGAGGGGGGGGGGGGAGCAAAGGAGAAATAGCGAGGAGAAACATAGAGGGGAGGGAGAAGGCAGAGCAAGATCTCGAGTGGGAGGGGGACCGAGGAACGGAGAGAGGGGGAGTAGCATAATATGGATAGACAAGTGCCTTCGGCACTTGGATTGTAGAGTCTGTTGTGTTTCTACTTCTTATAGGAATCCAACAATTTACAGGGCAGAGAACACCTCCCTTTGAGTACCGTGTCCCGTTTTTCATAAGCCACATTTCCCCATTCACGCAGGTCACAAAATCACATTCCCGTAGGTTTTGCTCTGAAAACCTTTCCCGTTTCCCATTTCCCCCCCCCCCCCCCCCTTGAATCCCGAATCCCGCCCTCAAAATAGCTCAAATCCCGGTTCCCGAAAAGGTATTCCCTACCCTGAATTTACTGGACGTTAATTTTAATTTGCAGATATTAATTTGATTGCCAAAAATGGCTAAAATCACAGGGGGCCAAAGTCGGGGTAGTAGGCCTAAGGTCTAGGAGGGAGGGACAGAGAGAGAGGGGGAGGAGAAGAGAGGGGGAGGAGAGATGAGAATGATTGATATATGAGGGTTTCATGGGGAAAAAAATGTACCCCCCACACACCTATACATCTATCTATTTTCCTTCTCCTCCCCCTCCCCAACTACCTCCCTTGCTCTCCCTCCCCTTTTATTCCCCCCTCCTTAATGATAATGAGTAATGTGTGGACAGGTACATTCTTTCTCTGAGAGAGAGAGAGAGAGAGAGAGGGAGGGGGGGGAGGGAGGGAGGGACAGAGAGAGAGAGGAGGAGGGACAGAGAGAGAGAGAGAGAGAGAGAGGAGAAGAGAGGGAGAGGAGAGATGAGAATGACAGATATAAGAGGGTTTCATGGAAAAAAACTTGCACCCCCCCCCCCCCCCCACACACACACCTATACATCTATCAATTTTCCTTCTCCTCCCTTTTTCCTCCCCCTCTCCGACTACCTTCCTCCCCTTTTATCCCCCCCCCCCTCCTTCACCTCTCCTCTCCTTCCTCCACCGCTTCGATCCCTTCCTTCTTCTTCCTCCCATTCCTACCTTCCTGTCCTCATCCTCTTCCCCCCCCCCCCCCCCCCCACACACACACACCTACACCTCTTCTTCCTCCTGCGCTCCTCATCCGCGCTCCTCATCCTCCTCCCCTTGATATAACCATATTAAATGTGTTGATAAGGGTGTAAAGCAACCCATCCGCCCTCCCCCAGGAGGAGGTTTGAGGTGGGGCAGGAGTAGGGAGAGAGATGGAGGAGAAGGAGGGGTTTGTAACAGGTATGGTAGTGAGGTAGTAGGATGGGGTGGAGGAGGAGGAGGAGGAGGATATGAGTTTAGAGAGATAGAGAGGGAGAGACAGAGAGAGAGAAGTTCACAGAAGTAGAGGGGTGACATCACTTTGTGAGAATTCATTCAATAAAATTATGTTAAAAAAACATTTGATGGGGGGGGGGGGCACTATTGGGTCCAATATTTGAGGCTATGTACTACCATTCATTATGAAACACCATGATTACCACCCTGAACTTGAAAGAGAGAGAGAGGGAGAGAGAGACAGCTTAAATCCCTCTGTGTACTGTGGCACAACCTCTGGTGGAGATCGTTGAGGGGTCAGGGGTGTTGCACAGGCCTATGGGGGAAGATTGGCATTTGTGCAAGTCCCCTAAACGGTGTGACGTCATTGTCGCAATGTAGCACATATGTCGTAATTGGCGGCCCGCTTTGCGGTAGTGGCTGCTTTGCGGTAGTGAGTTGACCTACATTGTGCAGCTTGACCTCAAACCCACAGGTCAAAAACAACGATTAAATATAAGTAGGTCATAAGTCTAACATGTGGGTCCATTTGTGCAAGGACGAGTAAAATCATTGTAGGCCTACTTAGAATGAAGACATTGGTTTAATACATGTTTTGGAAATAAAAGAAAGTTAATTATAGTGGGAGAGGGAGGGACTGAGGAATCAAGAGCCGGAGGTCCTCGTCTCCCAATGTGTGACACTCAAGGCTGCACACTTTAAGATCACTATTTTGACTATATGTCATTTAGAAATGTGTTTGTTGCTTTTGATGACCTGCACAAGTAAGAAAATTTGAGTGAAATACCAACGCTACATATTCCTTAGATAAATTGATATTTGTTAATGAAGAATGTGGCAGAGATTCCATTGGGGAATTCAAATCTGAGAGAGAAGTAACTTGACCATAGGGTGCTGCATGGTGAAGGGATGTAAAGTACAAGCAAGGCAGGAGGTACATACTGACATATATACCCTATCCCATCCAGGTGTTATCCCTTAACTAATTATGACAAGAGGCGTCGGGGACTTTCCCTAACCAACAGACTCGGGACTGACTGTTGTCTGTGAGGCACAACCGGCCGGTGGCATCTTTCGAAATTGAAGTTTTAAACTCTTACATACTCGAGATATACATATTTAATACATTAATGCTCCTGGGTATTCATTACAAATATACTAATCCAGAGAAGCATGCAGTGCAAGAAGCCCTCCATTGGCATATTATAGAAATATATTGCAGATGCAAGATATTCTTTTTTTTTTGTTTTTTAAAAATCTTTATTTTCCCTTATCCTGCCATCTTGGCTTTTACAATTCTAATACTGTTTCGTTGAAGTTCTGGTTTGATGAGCTCTGAAAAGGAATTTATTATTACTCTTCATTTTCTATTTGCTTTCTTTAATAAAGTAAAATTTTTAAACTTTTCTAAAAATATCATTCATACAACATTCTAAGCCTTACTGCCTTAGTGTTATTCGCATGTTCCGCCAGGTGGTGACTCAGTATGGGTACATTACGTCTATCGTTCTACTGATAGATATACAATTTTGCCACCAGGTGGCGACTCTATAAGAATCAGATAGATTCAACACACTCTCATATTTATATTCATATTTAACCTAGCAGCCTTTCCCTTAGGGTTGGGTCCCTATACATAACTTAAATTTATATTTTATTTTAACATGTTGATCTGCTCGTCTAGGTCTGCTTTTACTCTTCTCCATAATGTTTTCTCCTCTTTGCTAGTTGATTTTAAACTTTGTGAGAATATATTTGTTGCACATCTCGATCTTAAGTCATACAGTAACATTATATTCGTTAATATTCCTTCACCAAACAATTTTTGTCTATACACAAAGGCTTTTGTTTGTAATATCAACCAATTAATAATTTTCGTGTTCAGGTTTGACACAGGCAGACCAAGGATAATCTCTACTGGGTTTATTTGTATAACATTTGCTTTCATGTGGAATATATTTTCTTTTTTGTAATCGCTGTTTAGATGTCCACTCTCATAGATCCATTTTAGTAAAAATTTCCAAATACTTTTGGTATTTCTACATTCGACCAGAAAGTGTAATAAATCGTCGCTCTTAGTACAATAATCACATCTGGTACTGTTCTTGATGTCTTTTTCTTTTAGATATTTATTACAGGGCAGAGTTTTGTGCAAAATTTTGTATTGCATTACCTGGATTCTGGTCTCCGGTGTAACTTTATAAGGGAGGCAGAAAAACATTTTCCAGTCTATTTTTTCGAATTGACTATCATTCAGTTTAAGAATATATTGCCATTTATCGAATTTTTCTCTGTTCACCTTTTTGTTTATAATTAAACTCTGATATATATCTTTAGCTGAGCATTCTATGAGGTTTATGCATTTGTCCCCTATGTAGAAATCTACAGAGTGTTTACCTATCGTACATCCACTTTTTTTAACAACATTTAACCATTTTTTTGGAATTGCTAAGGCAATTTCTTGCCTATGATAATAGGATGGTCTGAAATGATAGGATAGAGCGATGTCCCTATACGTCATAATATTCCCATTTTCATATAATATATCTCCCACAGATGTTATGCCAGCTTCTTCCCAGTCGGATCTATAAATCATTTTTTTCTTGTGGGTTATATGCTTATTATACCATAATCGTTCTTTTTTGATCTGATACGCCTCTTGAGGCTCATGCTTGGTATATACCTTGTTCCAAATTTTAAATAAATCTTTGTAAAATTCATTCAAAAATCTACTCGGGGTGCTTCTCGCTAGAAAGACATGGTCTAGAGTTTTACCTTCGAACTGTTCTAGAGATTTCCACCATTTTTGTTCCCCGTTGCCTAGGAATCTCTTCACCCACATTATTTTGTTCGTTATATTAATCTCTTCGATCAACCTTAACCCTAAGCCACCATTTTCAATTTTTTGTGACAGGAAACCAACACTGATCGGCCTACCTGGGCCTTTGTACACAAAGTCTAGCATAATTTTGTTGATTTTCTTCAACAAGGAGTCATCAAATGATATACAAGACATAGTATGTTGGAAAATTGGTAGTAAGAAAACATTACATATTAATATACGTCCTTTCAAGGTAAGGAATCTGTTTCCCCAGTCATTGACTACATTATTAACTTTGCATATTAGCTCTTCACTGTTAATCTTATATAATAGTTTCTCATTTCTTGGGCAAACCAAGGTAATTCCGAGAATTTTCATTTGGGTCACCCATTCGATCTGACTTAAAGATTCATGTGAGATATGTATACCTCCAACATTAAATCCCTTAGACTTTGCTTCGTTAAGTTTTAGTCCGGAAGCATCAGTGAATTTTTTTATAATCTTAATGGTATTTACCAGCGATTTCTCATCTTTTACTGTTAAAGTTAAGTCATCCGCGAATTGGGTGATCTTAGCCTCTACATCTGCTGTTTTTATACCTTTTATATTCTCGGATTTCCTTATCTGGGTTGCCAACTTTTCAATAACAATAGTGAACAATACAGATGATAGGGGATCCCCTTGTTTCATGCCCTTTTCTACGTTGAACCATCTTGACGATCTACCATTGTTGGTAAATACTGCTTTTGAGTCAAACATTAAGGTTTCAATCCAACCAATAAAGACATTTTTAACTCCATGAGCCTCCAAAGCTTTCCTCAGAAAGGGCCACTCAATGGAATCGTATGCCTTAGAGAAATCCAATGATACGACAATACCTTGTTCCCCTGAATATTCCAATAAGGAGATAACATCATCTAATTTTCTCACTGCAGAGCCTATAAATCTATTTTTTACAAATCCGAACTGGTCACCGTCTATTATTTGGGGTAAAAATTCTGAGAGTCTTGAAGCCAAGATCTTTGATATGATTTTGTAGTCAACATTGAGTAATGTTATCGGTCGCCAGTTTTTTATTAGACTTGGATCATTATCTTTTTTAGGGATAACCGATACAATTCCTCTCTTCTGATCATCTGTCATTTGGCCATCTGCAAGGCATTGTCGCATCATTGGAATAAAGAAGATTTTCAATTTTTCCCAAAAATGCTGATAAAATTCCACATTAAACCCATCGCATCCAGGCGATTTGATTTTCTTCATGCCACATATAATATTTTTTATTTCTTCTTCTGATATTTCTCTGGTAATAAAATCATTTTCGATTTCATCTAACATAACACTCTGAGATTGGTTCGTAAAAACATCTGTTGCTATGGGGCAGCTATACCCTTTTTTATATAGTTTGGAATAAAAGTTTTCTCCTTCATTGAGAATTTCTGAGGGATTGTTGGTTAATTTTCCATTGATATTCAACGAGCTAATAACTTTACTCTCTGCCCTGAATTTCTCTAAGGAACAGAAATATTTGGAACATTTTTCTCCGTCGATGCTCCATTTAGCTCTTGACCGGATAAGGGCACCTTCAGCCCTTTTGAGATCCGATTCTTTTATATTTTGCATTAAAACATTTCTTTCGGTTATTTCTTCTATCTTTAATCTTTTCTTACTAGAGAGAACATTTAACCTTTCATTCCATTTTTTCTCTTTGGCATTTCTTTGCCTAGTATTTTGGCCAGCTATTTTTATAGCCACTTGTCTAATTTGTAACTTGAGGAATTCCCATCTCATTTTGTGAGACAAGTTTATATTTTTTACTTCATCACATATATTCTCCACTTCATTGTTAAATCTTTCATCTCTTAACAACATTGTATTTAATTTCCAGTACCCTTTACCTCTAGTGATTCTGTTAGTTTGTAATTCTAGATTCACCTCTTTATGGTCAGAATGGGAGTTATACTTCACCTCAGTATTTATAATTTTACTTACGATATTATTTGACACAAAAATATAGTCAATTCTCGACTCTTGGTCTTTTCTGAACCATGTATAAGCTGGGTTACCATTGCTCTTCGCTCTAACAATATCACTCAGTTGCATTTTGTTTATACACAGATTTAATGCAGAAGAGGCGTGAGAAACAGGTTTATAGTATAGATCAGCATTAAAGTCACCAGCAATAATCAGCTTATCACATTTGACATTTTCTACCATTTCTTCGATATTTTTAAGATTTTCTTCTTGTTCTTTACCTTTATCTGCCGTTGGGGCATACACATTAATTATACATATATCAGAATTATCAACCTGTATTTTAACATATTGAATTCTTCCATTCTTATCTCCACCATGATTTTGTATTGAACTTTTTAGGTCTTTTGAGATTAAAAACATGACACCTTTCGATGCGGAAGAGCCATGTGAGAAAAGAGATTCTCCCCTCCATTGCATCTTCCAGATCTTTTCTGTCTTTTCGGTGGAATGCGTTTCTTGTAGAGCTATGATCGTATTCTGTTCATCTTTGAATTGTTCAAAAATAGCTTTTCGTTTGGTCGAGTTATTTAGTCCGTTTATATTTAAAGTAATTATTTTCAATGGGATTGTCTTATCTTTTTCCCATGTTTGCTCCATTGGTGATTACAAATGTCTATGTATAATCTTCAGTCACTTTAAGGGAGACTATCCATCTCTGCCTTCTTCTTCCTCCTCCAGACCTTGTTCCATGTCCGACACATCATCATTTGGAACCTCTTCCTCTTCATCTTCCTCCTCCTCGTCCTCCTCCTCTTCACTTTCCTCTTGTTTGGCCTTGGATTTTTCCTGCCTGATTAGTGTTGCTCTAACCGCCATCCAGCATTTTCCCAATACGTTGCCTTGGGATGGCCATTGAGAATAGTCTAATACCTCTGGGTGCTTTAAACCCTTACCTATTCCCCAATCTTTATTTGAAGGCGAGGCTTCTCCTATCTTCCTGTTCCCAGTCATCATAAGATAATCTCTAACCTCATCGTGTGCCCTTACTTTGGCCCTCAATGCTCTCTTGATTATTTCCTCCCTCTGTTGTATCCATTGGTCATGATTCCTATGGATTTGCGACATGTATTTCTTGCATTGTGCTGGGTCTTGAGTATTCAAGGCCAGGGTAGGTTTTTCTGGATCATCACCGATTTTGGCTCTGTGATATAAGAGATATTGTTCAACAGTTTCGTACCTGTTTTGATCAAGGATGAATGGTGCCCTGAAGTGGTTTGACAATGGGTTCTGTGCTGTGAAGAAGACAGTTGCCTCCTCATTTTGTCTCTTAGATAGTTGTGATAAGAGCAATTCAGTAGGAACACCTGCGAGTTGGTTATGTCTGAACCTGGTACCATTTATGTAGATACTTGCTCCGGCGACTTTGGTTTTGTAATGCATTTCTTCTGCTGCTTCAGCAATCATTTTTACCTTAGCTTTTCGTTGTCTGAGAACTAAAGGCGTGTCCCTGATTAAGCCCAACCCTTTTGGCTGCCCTGGTATCCACTTTGGTAATTTAAATCTGGCTTTCCATACGGTTTCCCTGGCTTCTACCGTATTGAACTCGACCTTTACAGGTCCATCTGCCTTCCAGCTGACTCTAAAGGTTCTCTTGGTCTTGATATCCTGAAGATCCAGGTTATCATTCAGGAAGCTTTGCACCTTTTCGTCTAATTCTTCCTCGTCTTCTATCTC
The DNA here is from genome assembly GCA_942159475.1 of Sthenelais limicola. NCBI lineage: Eukaryota > Metazoa > Annelida > Polychaeta > Phyllodocida > Sigalionidae > Sthenelais > Sthenelais limicola. Next base: position 103,053,035 of record OW804096.1, on the reverse strand, counting down.
CCCTTCCCCAGATTTTAGGCCGAGGATAAGAAGATTTTTTTCTAGTTTTTTTGTTTCTTCTTTAATAAATTCATCGTCAGCTTTCTGTTCTTCTCGTGCACTTCTCTGGAAATCAGTATCTTTTGTTGTGTTAATTACTCTTTGGACTGCCTTCATTTGATCTTCTTGTATGCGCACTCTCTTTCTGAGTTCATCTCTTTCTTTATCTCTGATGATATTTTCCTCTTGATTTGTTTCCCAGTTTTTTTCCACTTTATCTACCCTTGTTTTCATGCCTTCGAGCTGATTTAAGCCTTCAAACAATGCTTCGAAATTTTTCTGGGTTTCTTTATTCCTCTCCTCGGTCTCTTTAGCCAGAGTCAGAGCATCTTCTTTCTGACCTCTGGCCATCTTCTGTACAAGCATCGCTAGGTTGACTTCTTTCGACTCTATCTTTAGAATTTCATTCTGCCCCGACTTATTTTCATCCTTTCCTACTGAGTTTGCTGTTGCATTTTTGGGCTTAGTTTTAAGCTTATTGTTGGCTGTTTCCTTCGTCATGCTTTTATTCTTATCAGAGATACCTCTCTGCACTTTACTAGGGGAATTTACTGTGTCACAAGGATCTTCCATTAGCCTCTTACGCTTCTCGCCAGCGATATCTACTTCGCTCATGGCCTTGGCGGCAAACCTGCGTTGCCACGGGTATAGGCCGGCTCAGTACCGTACTAACCCACTGATGTTTTGTTATTTTCGTTCAGATTCCAAGATGGCGGAAGACACTTCCGGTTTCTTCGATTCGAGCTTTTGTATTTTGGTAAAAGTCCTCAATTTATTAATTTAACGATTTGATTTAGCTAATAAGTCTTTTGTTGTCATTTCCTATATAGCTAACACTCAACTTTGGTTTTGAATAAAGCAAATACCACCTTGTTGGTCTAGATTCAGCTTTTTCAAAGTCTACCTTCGACGGTTGGAGGTTGTCGGTAAGATGGCGGCGGTATTGCCGCTTAGCTTCTACTGATGCTGAACTGGGCCAGCGGCCAGTCGATCATATATTTTTTAGCGATTTTACTTACTGTTCAATGCTTCCCACCATGGGAAAAGTCCTGCCATATGTTAAAAATCACTTTTGATAATTAATTCAGTATTGTACTGATGCTCCACTTGTTCACCTACGGTATTTTATTGCTCCACGGTTAGGCTAAGGTTCCTCCAGGCGCCATTTTTATTCACACGTGGTTGGATGGAAATCCTAGATTTGTCCCTACCAAACTGCTCTAATATTTTCTTTTGCTGCTCGACGTGGTACATATACTTTTTCCTCGTATATGAGAGTCGCAATGTCCTTTGTGTAATTTTAGATGAGCTGCTAGGAGCTTCTCCGAGAGTCTGTGTTGAGCGACAATAGGTACGCGGTTGCCAAAATGGCGGTTGGGACCCACTGGTTCAATCGATTGGTAATATTGTCCAGATATTCATGAAAGTCTTGATTATCTTCACTTTTAACAATTCCAATGGTTGCTTTGTCTGTTTGTACAGCCCTATGTTCACTTTTGGTGAACTGCTCTTTTCCGCCTTGCTGAAAAAAAAGAAGAATTTAAGGGAGCTAAGCGCTCCACGTTTCTCTCTCTATCAGGGTAAACCGGAACCCAAGATATTCTTTTATGATAATTTGAATCCTTAAATCGCCTGTGGCCAACACAGGGAACTTCATAGATAATTTATTTTCCCCATTCTCCTCATTCCCCATGAGAAGAATGGCAGATTAAAGTAAAGCTAAAATGTGATACATCAATGGGTGGCATATGTCTAGTGTTTATATGCATTTCCATACAACCAATCTATAGTCTAGGGGTAAGATGCTGGACTCCCAATCAGCACATTGGGGGTTCAAATCCCAGAGTAGCCAGCCATTGTACATTCGTCTCATTTTATTTTTTAATTTCACTAATATTTTCACCTCTGGGACTCGGATTTCTTTTAAACTCACACATGTAGTTATTGATGCAATTCCCTTTCGATTGGTGAAAGAATTAGTAGAATCTGCTAACCTCACTACGTTCGGTGACGTAGATTTGTTGTTATTGGAGGAGACAGCCGCTGGTGGTGGTGCACAGGAGATGGGACAACTCTTCTCACGGCAGACTTTTAACCGGGGATGTAGCCACAGGGGGAATTGCCAGAGATGAATCCTGAGAAGTAGACGATGGATGTGATATTGGAGACAAACACAGAGACAGCCACCCTAACAAATAGGGAGAGGAGGGCGGGCCTGTGCACCTGTCTCCTCCAATAATCACGAATCTACGTCAGCGAATGTAGTGAGGTTAGCAGATTTTACTAATTATTGTGCGTCGCCACCTCGCTAGGTGGCAGCACACGTGAGACTTTAACTAGCAATTCCCCGCAGACACTTACATAGTGCACACATGGCTCTTGATTCACTCTGAAGTTGTAGATCTTGCAGAATGATGAAGAATTTGTCATGATGAATGGAACTAACAACCATATATGTTGGACAAACTACATATATATAGTTCTAATTAAGGTACACAACTATCCTAATGGTGTAGATAAACACATGCAGGGGGAGGAAATCCAATACACTGATTTCTCCCCAACATATGTACAGCGAAGAAGTGATTCAAATCACTTAGAGCGCTTCCTCTTCTTTCCTGAGTGATCTGAAAGAAGATGCGTTGCGGTAGAGACCGTCACATTGATCGGTTTCTGATAAAAACGCCTGAAGGTGTTTTCACCCCTCCAAATGGCTCTATCCATAATTTGCTTTATGGGAACCTGTAAAACCGCTAACTTGGAAGCGGTGGCCGACCGCACACTGTGGGCTTTATAGGTGTCGGTGTTGAGGCCACTTGCAGCTAAGGTGCACCTGATGTACTTTGCAATGGTAGTATTTGCTACAGGCTTGAAAGGAGCACAATGGCTAATGAATAAAGGGCCGGGGACGTTGCCCTGCTCATCCTCAGGACGGAAGTTCTTGGTTCTGAATAGATAATGGCGTAGGCAGGTTAAAATGCAGATGCTCTTATTATCTGGGAAAGCTTCTAGGGATAACATTCTTAGACTGCGCCTCACAGAGCTGGTCTTGATGACCTCTGAAAGGAGGATTGAGGCTTTGTACTTCGAACTGAATTTGATGTCTTCACACTTGAGTGTGCGAAGGGTTTGGACTCGCTGGCTGGTGACTAGCATTAACAGAGTGGAATGGAGTGGGCCATGAGGGGTGAAGAATGGCGACTGAAGGAAGGCGCCGTAATTAATGGTGATCTCGACCTATGTCTTCAACGAGAGTGAGAACGTCTCCTATGGGTCGATCTCTCTCGGGAACGTCTCCTTCTGTCCCTCGAATGACGATGGGAATAATGGCGGTTATAGTAATCTGCATAATCCCTGGATTTGGCGTAATAATCATAATCCTGTAATCCATGGTAATCATAGCCTGAGCTAGGGTGGCTGAGCGGGTGGCCGGAGGGGTAGCCATGCCACGAGCGAGACTGTTTGGAATAGTAGTCATCATTCTGATACTGTTCTATTGCCGTGAGTCTTTAACCGAACTTATGCTCAAAAGCATGAAAACTGTCGATCAAGTGGGTTAAAGTAGGAGCATCTACCTGCTGCTCGTCCTTTTCCTGGTCAACTGATGCTGGGGAAGTTTCCTTCACCCCATCACCATGAGGTCCCAGTTTGTCAGCGTCCGACATCTCGAGCCCGTTTGCTGTGTTCTCAACGCGAAAAAACAACCTTAATTGTCACTCAACGAACCTCAAAGGGAAGACAAAAAGGTGGGCTATCGTAGAACGAGAGAGGACAAAAGTTTCTAGAAGAAATTCCAACTGCGGTGTTATTTAGAAGAAATACGATGAGCCGTCCCCGGTATAGCGTCATGCCTGGTCAAGCGTAATCCGTAAAAGTGGCGCGAGAAGAGCTGTCCCATCTCATGTGTGCTGCCACCTAGCGAGGTGGCGACGCACAATAATTAGAGAGACTAAGATCGAATTAAGGGAGTAAAGTCCATTGGATAGGGTTTGGAGATATATAGGTTCTCTGTTATAGAGGCATGGGTGGCGGTCGTAAGCTTGTGTTTATTTTCGGCGAAAAGGGTTTTCGCACGGGCCACGCTTCGTCTAGAACATAGTTGAAATTCAGGCAAACTTTCCCAAAATCGGGAGCTCAGTGGCATGTGTCACTTTATCATGTCTACTGACCCAATCAGGTCGGCCATACCAGCTGCAGTGATATCACTCTATCAGTATCGGTTTAGTAACAAGAACTAATACCAAGTGCAGTCCTATACATTCACGGTGCATGAGTCCCCTGGAGTAATCAGATACTTTCAGTCTTCAAGACCTTTAAAAATTCCAAATTATTTTGAGTACAAAATATGAGTATTCATGAGAGATGGAGAAATTTATGTATAGTTAGTTCCGATGACGAATAGGAAAATAAATATAACTCAAACACGGGGGTGCCGATTGGAAATCTGCGACCATGTGGCCGCCCTTTATTTAAAGATTTTCGTGCGGCCAAAACACATCTGGCTGATTCGAATCATAGCTTGAGGGTGACGGCTTGGTACTGGTAACTAGGCAACTGCCAAACAAACTGGGTCTCACTACACCAATTATATTTGTATTAATAATGAATACACAACTAGTATAAAAAAAAGTTTGTCTTTAAAAAAAGTTTGTCTTTAAAAAAAGTTTGTCTTTAAAAAAAAGTTTGTCTTTAAAAAAAGTTTGTCTTTAAAAAAAGTTTGTCTTTAAAAAAAGTGGTAAGAAAATTTACAATTTGAAATAGTTTGTACTTTTTTTTTTTTTAAATTTAGATATATATTTTTTTTAAAATTTACTTTTATTCAATTACCCTTTCTGAAATATCTTTATTCAATTAGCCTGCCCTCTTGGCACATTTACTTTGTACTCTTAGTTCTGCAGCTGTCATAGAACTGCTGACATAGGCACAGTGGGTGGTTTATGGTACATTAGACGCGATTTGATCAGATTCTGGGAGGTATTTTCTTGCCTATAGACCACATTTGTATCGACGGAAGTCCCTGAAGTGTGGACTATAGAACGGCAGTGTTAAAACGCCATAGAGGGTGGCGCCACCTATAGTACTTGGCGGAGTTAAGTGGGTAAACATCCGGCGCACTTAATACCTATTTCGCAAGGCATATTTGATTAAAATGAATAATTGTACAGGTTGGTAAACCTTCTATTTTGGTATTAATAAGTTGATCTGATCAAATCGCGTCTAAAAGCATTATTACCCTCAGTTTGGTGGTTTGTTGTGCTCTGGGTGGTCATAGACACTCTCGGGCAAGCCCTCGAGTGTCTATGACCACCCAGAGCACAACAAACCACCAAACCTCGGGGTAATAATGCTATAACACATAATGGGGGGCAAATTCCAGACCCCACAACATTCCATAGCCATACATCAAAGAGTACCGCCCTGCATATTGGTAAACATTGACGTGGAATACCGGACTGTCCGCCTGAGTAGTGAGAGCATAATGAGGGATTTGATAGATTCTATATACATTCTAATCAGTCTTATCCATCTAAGAATAACGACCCTCATAATAAAAGGCGTTTTACTCGGAGCATGTGCTATAACTTTCAAGGTGGCTTACTTTTGTCTGGGTATTAGCTTCTTCTAAATAATTTTTGGAAGGGAGGTGATTTTGAAGCTATTTCAATGTGGATTCCAGGCGTTACGTCCCAACTAAACAAACCAGAACCGCGTTTCACGCGGGCTCGGGGGGAAATCCCCAGTTTCACAAGCACCCAGTTTCGATGTCAGCACGAGCATCACCAGCCATTCCAGGGGATAGAGGGGAGGGGGTTTATTAATTATTCTAATTTCCTATTCTATAGTTTATGCACACATATGTGATGTATGCCGTATGGAAGGGGTCCTAACCATGTGCCACATGATGTGGGTGCATTATTGCGGAACGTCGGAAAATTTGTATACACCGTATTTTCGCGCCTGCGCAATGAGTTGCTCTGGGTGCTCTCAGAAACTTGTGACGGGTTAGAAAATATAGGTCAAATGATGGGCTATGTGTTTACATCAGGACTACAGGACATCACTTCAGCATATTAGATGTAACTAAGTACTTGAGTTGGAGATCTTACTATAATACCTGTGTAAGTGTGTGTGTGAGGGGAGGAGGTGGGCTCTAGTTCTATAAATAAAGCGGTCAGGTGAAATCGTGAATTTGGTGGTAATTCACAACTTGTTTAATGGCCTTGGTACTGATCAGAAACATATATAGTACACACAAGCTACTATAGGAAGAATATCGCGTATTCCATGATTCAATGCAAAAAAAATCAGACAATTTAGCATTTTTTTCTCTGGAACTGGACCTGTTGTGAAATGGACACATTTAAGCATTGTGACTAATTATTTCTAGTAGATGGGTCTGAATTAATAATAAAAAATTCACAATCGATAAATTAACTTTCCAATCTGCTCACTCGAAAGCTACGCGGGAGACCGGACAGATCATGACGTCATTTCTAGACCTACTTTTGATATTATTTATTCCCTGATTCGGTTGTGAGCGGACAATATATATAATGGCAATACGTGCCATTCACGGACTGACAAATATAACCGGGGCTGTATTAGCATAGTATGAAAAGTAGCAAAAAATGTAATTTCTTTAGTAATTTTGCTTGAAATCTGGGAATAAAATTAAGATGACCACAGTGTCAAGTCCTTGGTGGGCAATATTCACCTTGTAAGCCCAGAAGCATCTGGGCTTACTCGGCGAATATAATCCACCTTGTACTTGAGGCTATGGTAATCTTAATATAATATATTGTCCGCTCACAGCCAAATTATGGAATAAAAAACAAATGACAAGTTACATGAACATTAATTATAATAGTAAGATCTCACGACCTGTATTTCTCAGAAACAATTGGATTCAAGGAGAGAAACTGAAAACGACATGTTGATTGATAAAACGTGTACACACAACTCACCTTAAGCATAGCACCATTTTGAAAGACATGAGGCTCGTCACAAACAACACAGTACTCATTGAGTGTGGGTAACCGCTGTCTCGTGTACTGCATAACCTAAAATCAAGAGCAATGGCAATGATATGAGAATCAATGGCTACCATTTGATATATATTAAACTATCAATATTTAATTACCAATATGATGAATATCATTTGTAAATGAACAAATAATCATATTGAAATTGGATAATCTTATTAAAACCACAAGGACTACCTGAGATAAAAAGCCGTTGGTTTGATCGGGAATCTGTTTAGCATTCTTCCCTTTCTTGGTACTGGATGGATACAAATTGAGCTCGTCAATGGAGCCATTATTGGGGCCATCAACGGAGCTTCCCTCTGATGCGCTCACGCCACTTGCTTTTGATCGCCCTTTAACCTTGGCTTTGGATGAAGGGAGAGGTGGGAGGGGGGCTTTCGGGTTCCTAGTCTTTGGAGCCGAAGCGGCTGAAGTGGCTGCGGAAACGCTGGAAGCTTGGTCTTCACTAGTCATAATACAACTGTATCAAGGACAAGAGACATCACATTTTTTTATTTTTTTTTAAATTGTTTTATTTCGGCAGTAATATTATGTTATATGATAACTCAAGAATGTATTAAATGATAATAATTTTGTGTAAGAAAATGTGTTCAACTGCAACTCTTGCATAAAAACTTCAATATCATTATATTTCATTTCAATTTTGTGATAAGAAAATGAGAGAAGGGAAATATCTTCAATGAAATGTTGAGGGGGCAGACAATTCCCTACGAGCAAAGACTTGTTTCTATCCGACCGTTTCTCCGATTTCATGAACATATGAAAAAATATTAACATTTACTCGGCAGCCAAAACAATTTCTTCTCGCCAAAGTAATATGAGCGGGCTGCGCCAAATTTAAACAAATTACTTGGTGTACTTCCGAAGACATTTTATGATTTGATGTTTTCAACATACCCAGTCACCACCAAATGGAGTCATACTATATGAAATGATCTTTCTCTCTAACTTTAAAAATATTCTAAATTATCTGTATGTTTTGCAAATACTGCTTTTAGAGGATTATCCTTTCAAAGAGTATTTGGAGGTTCAGGATGATGGTTTCAAATAATGAAATAACGGTCTTATCACTGGGCAATCATTTGAAAATGTAATGGAAAAATATTCCTTCCAAACTAAGAAATGATTTTTCCTGGGCTTAGTAATGTATCCTTATCGCATTGTCAGGTTGCTTACAAAAGCTATATAAACTAAAGGTTATTGAAAGTAAGTCATAATACAATGTACATTAGGGTACTGTAATGTTGTACCCCGAGATCTATATTTGCCCTATCTTTCATTTTGAAAATCAAAAGATATCAATAATAATAATTTTAAAAAGTAAAGCAGTGCTCCTTAACGGCATGTCCCCTCGTGCACCGTACCACAGCATGCATTAAAGAGTTGCGCGATAAAGGACAGTAAATTGCAGCACGAGATCAACACTAAGATTCAAGCCATCAACTCAATTGTTTAACCATTAGAGTTAACTTACAATTAACGCATATTAAGACCATCTTAACAGAATTGGGTGAATCAATGATAAAATCGAGGAAAACATTCTGATTGTTTTTCTTTAATCAAAATTAAAAGCTCGGTCTAAGTAAATTATTTTCCTTCATATATATTTACACTTCAAAATTGATGCGGTGAACTGTGTACTGAGCTGATAAGTTTAGCGTAGCTCACCTTTCTGGACTGGAGAGTAAGAGGTTTAAAGCCTCTTCGATGTTACCCCTGGTTATAATAAGGGCATTGCGTGACATCTCAACGCTGAAGCCCATGCCAATGATCTGAGCCAGAGCAACATCTTCAACACTATTGTCTGAAGGTCGGTCTGCATTCTCACTACAGTAGAAATATCCTGCCATTAAAATCAACCTCTACTGGCTACAAACGCGTGTGTATACAAAATGAAGAATACTGGTGATGTCTTATCAAAATACAATAATTTGGAGAGATTCTAGGAGAGTAACATATAAGAATACTGAAACTGAACATCGTAGTATCTTTGGTTGCATTCATTTAATATATTATACTATACCCATAGGTTTTATGAAAGCCCAAAGGAAAGCATTAAGTACTATATAACAGTCTACCACGTAGACATTTGTAACTAAAGCTGGACAACTATATGACCTTAAACCCAAACAACACATTAATCAAGAAGGTCGTGGACATAGGAAAGGTATGCAGTAAGCTCAGAATGAATTTGTTATTAGTCTGAACATAGGACACATCATGTAAAAACTGAACATGGACACTATCAATATATACGTGTCATGAACGCAGTCACTCTCAAATTAGAATGATCATATTATTTGTAAACGGTTTCCATCCAACTGAAAATCACACAAAATGTCAGGTAGGGAAAAATACACTGTGATCAAAGAGTATTACATTAGCACCAGCAGACGAAAGAATTCCGTGGGTGCATTTGCATGTTTTTGGATATTAGAGAATGTGAATGTTGGAAATTAAGTTAGTAACAGAAGCAAAGAGACTGGGTTGGTATTAAATTTTAATGAGTGCAATTTATTTGACGGATCTCATATTGGATGGGTTACTGACTGGGAGGTTTTCACTTTCACAATTGTCTTCAATTTAAATTATTTTCATGGTTATTGGTATTCCTGTGGATGTACATGAAAGGCATTTTTCATTAATATAAAAATGTACATTGTATCGAAACACATAAATATGACTTATCTTCTTAATCAGGGTTACAAGGTTGCGTTTCTCTTCAGCGTTATGCCCACCACCATAGACTGATTTAAATCATGGTTTAAATCAATGGTATATTTATACCACTTTTTAGGAATTTATCTTACACAAAAAAAAATTACCCTCCACAATCAGAAGCAGAATATAAATAAATCAGATTCGCCCGATTTAAAGAGACCGGGGGCGGGGAGAGAGATTTTTTCCAAAAGTTATTTGAAAAATCAAACAAGAAAATATAAGCCACGTTTTTATACCTTAGTATTGTACAATTACCCCGTAAATAAATAGATCAGTCTAAGGTAAATTCATTAACAAAAATATCGACTGCTAGAAGGCACAGATGAACCAAGCTTTTCCTATTCAATATATTCAGGACAGATTTGACCAATCTAGGATTGCAAAAACAAACGCAGTTTTTCCATGCCAATAGACGTGAAAGCAAGGAAATCTTGCCTTACTCATGGGACATAGGGTCTGTGAAAGTGCAAACCATGCAGAAGGATTTAAAAAAAACCCTCCATTTTGATTTTACTTACTCGAACGACACCAATTTACGTATTTTGTCCTTCATTGAACCGAGCATGCTGAACAATAAAAGGATTATTAGAAAAGTGGCCTTTCTTTATCTCGCGACAAAATGTATCTGCTTTCTTTATTTGATCAGGAAGTTATACCTCCCTGATTTGACTCAGATTAACAACTATACTTGATGCACAACGATTCGTACACCCATGCAAATCTTCATGCTGTCCTCACAATGATCACGCCACGTTTGGTTAGAACAATAACGAGCGTACTTCATTTAAGATTTGTTAGATTGGTTTGGATGGACCATTTTGGAACATGGCAACCACGTGGACCACACTAAAAAATTTCTGAACTAGTATTTAATTTGACTTTGATATGAACCTCAGTCAAAGATTGACCATAGAATATATGAACAGTTAATGGACTATTAATATTATTTTGCAATGTGGTGATTCTACTTTGTCAAGGATTCATTGGTTCAGAATTCCTATATCAATTCTAATTCATCCTCTTAAAGTAAGAGACAGGCTAGATAACATGTAAGTACATTGATTCTCACCTCGTAACTGGCGCAGGCACTCTTTTTTTAATAGAAGAACCCGCTTTCCGGAGACGGACGGACTTGGCTCGTTCAGCTTCAACAATATCATTAGTTAAATGTTTCCATCTTTCAGAAATAAACTGTTCCAAAATTCTGCAAATCAAAAATGGTAAGCGGTGAACGTGAGGGAACAATAACAAAACAAGATGACATGATCGAAGTGATTATTCTTTACAATCCCAGCAACTATTTGTGTGTGTGTAAGTGATAAACAAAATCGTATCTGATCAATATTAAGAGTAGTTTTTACTCGAAGCGAAATTCAGACCACTTACTTTCTAAGTTGACTTCCAATTCCAAAACATTCTTTCTGTGAAGGCTGGAACACTTCAACCTTTGGTTCTGAAAAAAGTGTGCCAAACAAATTAATGAATATTTAAGATATGCTAGCCAACAGTTTCTTACAAGCAAAATAGCTCATAGAAGGGTGTATATAATACAAAATAACTATAATGGTGCGCGAGAAAAGAGTAACAATAATTGGTAGAAAAGACAGGCGAATGATCAACACAATAATCGAAGGAGTAACTTCCTTCCCTTAATTCCGGATTTTACTACACAAAGCCTAACAAATGAATTAGAAATAATATTAAAATGTTGGTACGACTTTCTACCAAGTTCTATCAAGCACCCACCTGTGGCATCGAGGTAACGTGATAAGGAAAGATGTAGGCGTACTACGATAGGCTCATCACAGATTAATTTCCATGCACTAGCGATCACAGGCTGTGTAAAGGAAAAGGGTGGTATTCAGCAGAGGGAAAATACAGGGATCGAGTGGGGTGTGTTTGGGACTTAACCAAGAGCTACCTCAACTATGGACAGACGATATCCGTCATTGCTAGGGCGTGAGAAATGGGCGAAATAACTTCACGTTTTCCGGGATCGACGGAATTGTTGATACTTAGCCTGTCAAATAATGCTACGAGGGGGTTTTACATATATTTCTTGGGAATTCTGTAGTTCGAGCTTGTCATCAACATAAGAACAGTTGAAATGGACTTCGCTGTTCATACTACATACTGACGGTGCCTACAATTAAGTTTCGAAGAGTGCATACGATACATTAAAGTTGGATCATAATATTTCAGATGCATCACAAACCATCATCAATGGGCACTACATAGATAACATAGTTGATAACTTGAGGTAACATTAGGAAACTACTGTATAGGCCGAGAAAGGCCGACTGAGTAGTCGGTTGATAAATTGATATTTAGACGGAAGTTAACGCTGAGGATTTCATAAATTCGAAAGACCACTTACATCTAGAAAGGATAGGCCAAGAAGTAATTCAACATCGATATCATCTATAGTACCGAAGAGTCTGAAAGTAGAAAGTAAGACTTGGCTTTTATGGGTAATCGAATGAAACAATGAATCCGTATCATTTTCTGGTCAATAAGAATCGGGGTTATCAGGGAGAGGCGATTCTGCCCAGGGCAGATGCATTACTACTTTTAAGTTGGAAATGAGACCACTTTGTGAGGTAGCTGTCCCTCCTCACACGGCAAGAATAATGCCGGGGTTGGGCGGAGGGGGCATGACAAGGTTAGCATAAGTCACTGGAGTACATCAGCTTCCAGTGGATGCGTTTTTTTAAACCCAAAAGAACTTTCATCTGAATAGCTAAAATAAAGTTTAAAGGGGTCTCTTTTCGGCATCGATGATCGCTATTCACTATCATGGATTACTCCTAATTAATTCAAATTATAAGACAAGGTTGAATATGGCTATTAGAGTTTCAATATTACCTGAAGGAGATGCTTTTATCACCGAAAATAGTTCGAACAGAATCCATATCCGCGGAGAGAAGAGGATGCATGTGTAATTCCTCCTCCTCCGAATCCTGAATAAGAAAAGCGCGGAAAAAACAAAAGTCATGATATGAAAAAAACAATTGATCTATGAAAGTGTTGGAGGAAGATTTACTTTACATGACATTTTCCGAATTCATTATTTATAATGATGTTGGGAGGGGTGCTGCCAATCGTCTGAATTTCATCTTCTTTTTAGCATATGACTTGGTTGAAAAAGAGAGTTGTGGAGTTGATTTTTACACTTTTTATTGGATTTTAACTGAACTTTATTTATAATGATTCCCCAGCAATCACCGTCACCAAGTTCTTAATATCAGAAAAACTTGAGGTAACATTAGGAAACTACTGTATAGGCCGAGAACTCAGTCGGTTGATAACCTATCTTCATTCGAAATTCATTACAGAACGATGGTTGAGACGATAATTACCTTTTCCTTGTAATAATCATCTTCGTCATCATAGTCATTGTCATCAGAGTCAACGTCAGACTGACAATCCGAATAATGGGAAGAGCTACTGGGAGATCGGTCCATCATTTCCTCGTTTTCTTTACCTACATCCATTGGACTACAAGCAGCCCAAGTTGGTACAGGAACACGAACAGAACTGCCTAGCACTGCAACCATTAAACAAAGGGAAGTATTATTACAATTAAAAGTACTAATATCCTTCCACGTTAGTTATTCCGGGAAAGGACTTTTAAGTATTGGGAGAATAAGAGAAGAACATGTAAGACGTTACATAAATAGGATAGTCGGAATGAGTTCAATGCTATAAATAGGATCCAATATAATAATACAGGCCACGCCCAGTTCAAGGGATCACTCTTGAAATATTACTCAGCAATCAGACAGTTTGCTGAAACAACTATATACGAATACATAATTTATAATATAATAGTAGCATGTGTGTATGCATGTTAACTTGCATACATGCATGCATGCATTCATACGATTTATCACACGCATATAATATACATACATGATTGTATGAATGTATGATGAGGAAAGTAGGAGGATAAACCCGAAATAAATTCGACTTTACTACTTTTTAGCATGTATGAATCTATGTATGTTTTAGGAGCTAGGAATACGCCAAAAATATTGCAATTACTCCATTACATCGATATACTTCTCAAACAAAATTAGTCAATATATTCCTGTAAAATATATATGTCGCATTTAATATGTACAACTGTGGAGTATGCTACATATATTCTAGACAATTGTAGAATAGCATGCTGAACATTGCCAGCGTCTGAGTTCCTTGTGCTGGTAGACAATTACAATTACGTGGCCAGATAATTCTAGCCTCATATCGCTAAACAAGATAAATATTTCCAGGGAATTCGATAGTGGTTGATAGATTAATATGTATACTATAGCATTGTCGTGTGAATATCTATTTGCACATTTATTTTAGTATTGATAATTATTATAATTTTGAAATAATGTAATGTAGTATATGTCATCAATAATATTGGAGCCTGACATTACATCCCTACACTAAATGCGGAGAAAATATGACACGTATAGCTCGAGTTCCAATGTAAAGGATTTTTATTTTAGAAGAAGCCTTGCGGTTCCGTCCTCATTACGTGGCAGTGCCAATGCTATGTATGCACATAATAATGCGACTCTTTTACTGTTGGATGTATAGATCTCATGGCTGTTGACGGCATGGTTCATTGAGAATACATTCCACAAAGAAATTGTAGAATGCATACCTTACATTTAACAGTGTATCTCCATCCCATACAACATATATGCCAATTAACGAACGCAAACTGACCTTATTGTAAAAATGCTCGTCTGATACTAACCTTCAGCAATTTTGTTGAATATAACTGGGAGCCTGTCCCGTGATACTTCCTGGTTGTCTGGGTCATCCGTCCAGGCGATGGCAGTCTGATCTGTTAGTATAGCATATTATACCGTATACCACAAATATTATATCGTATACCACAAACATCTTTATTTTTTTACCAGAACTGGTTACAGCAAATATCACTTACTTTTCAATTGAATTAAATGAATGGACAAATATCACTTACATTTCAATTAAATTAAATAAATGGACACTCACAAACTATGAAGATATAATATCACTTATAAACATGTCTTATTGAATCTATGAACACGTAGTCGAAAATACTGTCATATGAGAAAATTATCCCTTCTGATAATGCACACTCTATAAAAATAATACACTAACGATCTACGCGATTATAAAAGACCTAGTGGAATCGGTACTACGAGTCAACTTGAGGGATGCAAACAATTTCTACACAGATAAGCTGGACCATTCTTTTGACCGTCTTAAATAGCTTCACATAAATGTATACACAGCTGAAATTAGCAGCATTCCCTCTTACCTGGATAATCTTCCGAAAATATTATTGATACATGTCGAAGAGGACCTTTTTCATCGACGTATGAGAATCCAAATGACTGCTCTCCATGATGGAAATCTGTATTTAAAAAAGGACTTTGTCAGATATATACTAAATACGTGGAACAAAACATGGTTGAATACTTATAACATATTTGATAACAAGTCTAAAGGTGTTTGTTAAGTCTTTGGTGTCTTTCGTTACTAGGAGGCGGATATAGACTACCAGTCCCAGTGTAGGTAGGGTAATGGGGTACCCACCTAAAGAACATGGTGTTATCTATATGGATTGGTACAATCTTGGATTAGCCTCTGGAAACAACCAAACTTAATAAGGCATCAGGGCAAGGCAAACCCTTTGTATTTCGGCTGGTTTGTGTGTGTATGTGTGTGTGTGGGGGGGGGGGCATACTTAATATACTTGGCATACCATACAAGTCTACAAGTTTTTCTTTTTTTATTCAACATATTTATAAAGCATGACGTAGCTATTTGTTGAGACCAGTGATGAGTTGACTAGTAAACACTTCCCATATATATAAGACCACATCGGGGGTCGCCAGTAATATTATAATGTAATTGCAAAGGTGCCAGGTGTCAACACACAGGTAGGCCTACACCCTAGCCACGAAATCACTCTTGTCAATATACCAGTACCGATATCCAACACATGTCATGGTCGTCATCATCCCTCACCTTAGAAGAAACTAGCTGATAATAACACGCTGCTTGGCAACATAATTCCCATCCCCTTGATTAATAGAAGCGAGAACGATCTTGAAATCGGCCTCCTCTTTATAACATTTTTTAAGATTTTTATTCTGATAAAATAATTACATCAGAAACGGATACAATAATCTGCATATAAGCATGTTTTCCAGAAAGCTTCTTTAGACCCATTTTTAAAGAGTAAACCAAGTGACAAACGGCAAAAGAATTGTCTTTGCGAGTGACAAATAACAATTACTGTTTCTTGGTAGTGACAAGAGAAATGAGACTTGAAATTGAGTGAGAGGGGGCGGGGGGGGGGCAATTTCTGGATAACAATAAACACACCTATGGTACCGTAAACCCTGTATTAAAAGCCGTAGCCTGTACATTTATATGATATACCTACCATAGGGCCTAGGCTACATAAATAGGGCTTCCACATACAAGGCAAACGACCAACAAGAGACGACCGACAAAAGGGACACAGGAGAACCAACAGCAGTGACCGACAATGGCAGGGTACTGATTGTCGGTCCCCAGTATTTACACGCACGACAAAAAATGCGCATTTGGTCACCAATTGTCAGTCCCCTAGGGTCCTAGGTGACCGATTGTCGGTCCCTGGTATCCACATGTACAACAATCGTGACAAGGAGGCGGTGACACAGGTTGCTGTGTGACAATATATGTTGTATCAAGTAAAGTAAACTATTATAACCTCAAATACCATTGTTAACGACACCTTTATAAATGAAAGAATAATTTTAGATGCCTGAAAAGGCTGTTTAACATAGATTTTTCCAAGTATTTTCTTGTTAATATATATAATATATATTTCTATTGTCTTGCATCAACCAATCAAGCTATTGTCTCAGTTTATGTAATAATAATGTCTATATCATTCAAGACATTGTCTATATTAAATAAGTTTCCAACGTGTGAGTACTACCCGGGATAGCTCTGCTCTAACACACTAAATGTGTGATCTATTTGGATTAATGATTTAACTAATTATCGTGGTGAAGGTAAATATCAATAATAAATAATATGGAGATCGATCAGGAATAATAGCAACAATATAAGAAAAGTCTCACAAATAAATCCAGTTTCGTCACTGAAGTACAGGAGCCTGTATAGCCCGAATGCAGTGATGATATCCCTAAATTTTATTGGGTCAAATTACAAATTCATGCTATTCTCGTAGAACCCATTGAAAATTTCTGCATTTGTTACAAGTATATAAGAGGTATTTAAATTTTTAAGCATGTATGACATATTCGAACAATTAGACAATGAGAAGTACTATTAGACATAATATCAAATTACATCTGCTTCATTACAATATATACAACAGGTTTTTTTCATCAATTTTTCCTCCTTAGACAATGATAATAATAGCTATACGAATAATAAAATCAACATCGAGTCAGTCAAAAATTCATATACTATATCCAGGCCTCTTTTACAGAGGAAGTAATGAATTATAGTGGCAAGCAAACATTCTACAGTCATCAGCAATCAAAGATACCAGTCATTGTTGTTTTTTAAATAACACTTTAAACAAGGCCATGATTGAGATCTTATGTAAACAGGTAATTTATTCCATGTTACGGGTCCAATATAATGTGGGGAATTTTTAACATTTTCAAGGGAAGGTCTTTCCACAATTATCACGTTGCCTGCATTAAAGCGGGTTTGTCTGGTTATATCTTTTTAATTCTCCATATCCAGCTGTCTCTTGAACATTATGTTAATTAAAAAAAATCTGCCTACGTTTGATATAGTGATCTATGTTACACAACTGACACAATTCATCTTTTGGTCTAGGATCATAATTAAATATGATCTTCACTGCTCTATAAATGATGTTCTGAATTTTATTATTTGCTTGTTTAGAAGCCATAGATGGAAGAATTATACCGTACTCCAAGAGAGAACGAATATATTTTCACAATCATTTTTGCCATGTTTATATTTAAATAGGGTCTCATTCGTTGGAGTACGTTGATGCAATGTATTTAGAGCAGTGATATATAGAGCCACTAGTTGGCTGTGACGGCCACTCTTTGTCTGAAAGCGCTAAAAACGATGAGTTTCTGAAAAGGTAATGTGTGGGGGGGGGGGGGGGGGCTGGTAGGTCTGAGAAGCAACAATTTTGATTTTCTCCACGAGATCTCATTTAAAAGCCTCCAACGGAGGGAAATCTTTCTACTCTGTCTAGCTCTGTCTAAAAATGACCACCTTATACCATTTTATTTCTTATTTCTCGACATGACATTATTTCTCCATCTGGCCTCAATAATTATATCACCAACTCTAAGCATAATTATACAAATATTATAGCATTTAATGTCTAAAACTCGATAAATGAATAAAAATGACAAGCATGCGTATTTCCACAGTGAGAATAAACCCAAAGTTAAATAAAGAACATTCAAATCCACTATATTACCAATAAATAATTATAAATCAATAGAAATGATAAAAAATAAATGTACAAATCAACACCAAAATATTCACCAAAATCAGGGACCTGCAAACCATGCAGCAATCAAAATATTCAGTAAAAATGGCAATAATGCTATATAAATCAATTTAAACGATAAAAATAAATGTACAAATATACTCTAAACTTCACAGAAGTGAAGAGGAATGAACAGGAGGCTCATCAAGATCATAAGCACCTTTGGTTTGGCCAAAAAAACAGAAAAAACAATTAATTTAGGGTCCCGACAAAAATTTAGGGTCCTGACAATCGGTCATCCCTCCCGACAAGTTCTAAAATTTTAGAACTTGTCGGGAGGGGTCTACGACAGATCACCGACAATCGTGACCTGGCGACCGATTGTTGGTGACCCGGTATCCACATGCACGATTGTCGGTGATCTCTGGTAGTTTGTTGGTTGCCTTGTAGGTGGAACACGGTCTATAATCATGTGAGTGATGGGTCATGAACCTAGTATCATCCAGAAATTTTACCTGCTAGTACTTTTGCTTGCTGTACTTATTTTATTGTCTGTTTTTGTTCTTATAGTTGTTGTTTTTCTCACCTTGAATGACACTGCATGCCCACCACCCACCCATCCTTCACTCCTCCCGTCACATTAGAATCCATGTGTTAGTGTTTGATACCTGTATGTAGCCTTGCCTCAAGGCTACACACACACTAGTGGCAGGCAGTGGCAGGCAGCAAGAGGCAGCGGCAGGGGCAGTGTGTGGTGTTATGTAATGCCTTTCAGGATCATATTAAGACATAAACTCAATACCCATACAGATCCATACTTATCAGTGGTACTGGGGTGTGTGAAACTATGTGAGTGAGTGAAGGTGCAGTGTGTGTGAGAGGTCCGACAGGGGTGGGAGTCAAAGTAAACAAATTTTTATATTTAAAATTGCAACTTTCCTGTACCATATTATACATAAGTCGTCCCATAAAAAGGCATCAGGAGGAACACGACTTGCCTTACAGACGATGTAATTGGTGCCCATTTACATGGGAATACGTAGAAAACAGGGCCAGGAGTACGATTCCTGTATAAGTGAGAAAGACCAGGGGTATTTGAGCAACGTAAGGAAGTTTAGAAGTGGTCTAATTCCGCCCTCTAAGGGGCGGGTCAGTTGCGCAAAGTCAAGGTTCAAACTAAATGCAATGTAGGCCAGTACTTAAAATACTAAAATCAGTATTTTAAAAAACATCCAAAAATGTCAAATCTCCCCCAAATTCCACACTTTGTATTCCAAATGTTGTCAAATTAAAAACAAATGAAATCTAAAAAAGGATTATTTTCAAAAGTTAAAATTCTCATTCCGATTTTTGTCCATCTTTAAGTTTAACGTGTTTTTTTTGTGTCCTGATATTAACCATAGCTTATTTCATGTGGTGCGGGGTTACAGGTAGGCTAGGCTGTTGATTAACTTTACTTATAGTAGTACCATATAGGCCTTTATTCCATGATTTGGCCGTGAGCGTACAATATAATCGATATACTTGCCGCTCACAAGGTGGACAATATAAACTCTGTGTATTGTACAGTGACGTCACGACCGTTTGAGACTATCGGTGAGCTATGCGGACAACACAGTTTGATGAAATTAATGCAAATAAAGTTGTTTTAAGTTAAGAATCATGGAATAAAAGCAAGAATAGCAAAGTATCGCGTCTTTGGGAGTCTATATTCTCCTTGTATACTCGGAGAATATAGCCCCCCTCATACGCGATACTATACTGTTCTTGCTATAGCACAATACTATTTCTGGTTATTAAAAGGCAAGAAAATTTGGATTAAGTAGAGTGGTAATGATGAGAGATGATGAAAAAGGTGAGGATTACTGACTTGTTGATTATACAAATATCTTGTGAATTAAGTGGTGAATGGGGGTTTTATTTGGTTTCGAGAAATAGTTATAGGCCTACCATTTTGAATAGCAACTGCAATTTTGTGGCATAGACCACTACTGCAGTAGCCTACTGCCACTAGCCATCAGGAATTTTTTTAAAAAATCCGAGGCAACTCGTGGCGTTGCCAACCCCTAGAGTAGCCTACCGGTAATAACTGGCGAGGAATATTTGGAATATTAATTGTATCCACTTAAATTTAAAGAGACCCACTCTCAATCAAATCAAAGCAAGAACCTCTTGGTTTCGAGTTGATGACTTTAACCATTACAACACTCCGTCAATCCCGTCTTCAGATTAGATTTGGACACGGTCAGGGAATCGGTGTAAGAGACTGAATTTACTACAATCAACCAGGAGGAATATAGTAGGCCTATAGTCTATCACGCTTCCAAGCTACCGATAGTAGGCGATACTAGGGCTACGGTACTATAATGAATGATGATGATGCCCGGTGATGATGATGATCATGCATTACACAAATCCAAATTCCAACTGTAAACAAATCATGCCTCCCTACAAATAAGCACAAGATAGAATAAAGGGTTCAACCATCCCATATTATTACTGATGTACCTTTGAAAGGGCAGTCCACGCAAATGTCACAAGCTTCCTTCACACTTTTGATATCCGCCTGAAGCAGTTTGAGGCGACCTGCAGACATGGTCCCCCGATAGTTAGTTATCAATGGTGTGTAGCTAAAACAGTGGCGCCCACAAGGCAAAATGAAAACATGAGACGAGTTTCAACTCTAGATTCCGATAAAAGATTGCACTGGTAGGAGAATGGGAATGCCTGTCTTCCGGTGTCAACACGGCCTATGTAATACAGCCTAATACGGAAAATGACATCACATGTACTTGTGCAACAGCACATCAAACTACACTAGTGTGTAGGATGTTATCTCTCGGAGTGCTTAAGCAGCGGACATGTCTGCATTTCCTGTTCCGGGTTGCATCGCCAGCATTCAGACACAAGAGGGCGCCAGTAGAACGCTGTTGCTGAGTAAGCGGTACGATAGATGTCGCCCACAGCCTAATGCTCCCGCCTCGATGAAGTATCAGGATTTGGCAAAGAATTTGGGCATAATCAAAAATACCTAAAACTACTAAACGAATCGTATAGTATGGTTGGCATAACGAGGTAGGTCGAGGAATAGAGGGAATAGATTTAGGGAGAATAGAGGAGTCAGAAAGTGCAGGCAGATAAGAGAGTGATATTTAGAGAGCACGAGAAACGGAAAGAGCTAGGAAGACCGAAGAGTCTGGCAGAGCCAGAGACATGGAAAGGGAAAGGAAATTGCGGATCCACATATTTATCATTGCCTTTCTTACATGCACACTGTCCCTCCTTCCCCGTAAACTACCGTATATGAAAAGTGTGTTTCCTTCAACTTTCCTAACTAACTGCTATAAGCAAGGACGAATAGCTGTTCATAAGTAGGCTAAATCCATTGGGGCCCATATAGTTTCAGCTAGTAGGCCCTATAGGCCTACTATGTTTCACTGGGAATTTTCCAATAACTTTTCCTTCCCAGCATCAGAGCTATTTATAGGTATTCTAGAGAGAACAATCTTAGAGTGTTTTACTCTAATAATTAAGAAACAACTAATGCAATATAGGCTTATAATAAAACACTTGGGTGAGTGAACCCCCGCCCCAAGTGTTGCTGGTCTTTTTCCGGTCTTTTTCCACCAATGATGTTAAAATGAACCACTCAAGTCAATGGTAGGAGTCCCGCCTTAGGCACATTGTTTTTCTACCCAGGCCAGGGTCATTCGAATTATGTTACTAATGAGCAAAAAAATCATCTAAGGAGCAGAGATAAAGTAATTATAACAGATAGGCCTATGTTTGCTTATCGACATAGTTTCTCAATAAAATTTAAATCCTAAGGTATTACATAGGCTAAAAACACCTAATTAGTTTGAGCTCTTTTCATGTTGAACTAGGAGGAAAGAATGAAGGACATTGACGCATAAACGGGGTGATTGAATGATAAGATAGTGAGGCAGTCTTGGGAAATTAAAATTTTTTATTTTAATTGAAATATGTTTTATAATATAAATAGGTAAAATTGTGTAAAATTGGTGAAATAGATTTATATAAAATTGAAGGTTTGTATATAAAGGTATGAAGAAGTAGTAAAATTGAAGATTTTATGAGATAATTAGTATGAGGGAATTTTATATATTAGAAAAAGGTGTGGGTGGGTGGGTTAAAATTGAACCAGTGGTGTGGTTGGAAGTTGGAAGTGAAGTGAATGGTTTGGTGGGTGGTTTGGGTTGTTGCGTGACCAGGTCACGTGGGTTGTTAGTGGGAGTGTTTAGTACCCCTCGTTTCAATGACTGCGCATCGCCAAGCGGCAATGCACTCACCATTGACGCATAAACAGGGTGATTGAATGATAAGATAGTGAGGCAGTCTTGGGAAATTAAAATTTTTTATTTTAATTGAAATATGAGATAATTAGCCAAAACTGCCAATTTTGGAGGGGAAGATAATGGGTATGGGTAGGTTGTAATTCTAAAAATAAGGGTAAAACCCTGAATGGGTATAGGTAAAATGGTTTTGCATGTAAATGCATTGTCTGTTTTGGCCGTAAGCGGACAGTCTTTGTAGGCCGAAAGCGGACAGTCTTTTTTAGCCGTGAGCGGACAGTCTATATGGGAGCCTAATGGCTAAGTTATGTAGAGATGATAGATATTTTTTGGGTGATTGGGGGGGGGGGGTGTTTTATGAGCTCGTGAGCGAGTAGTCTTTGTGGTATACTAGGATGCAGGGGGATTTGCAATGGCCCTTCTTATGGCCCTGTTCACTCCTGTGGTGCCTGAGTCTATGTAGGCGCGGAAGGCGTCAGAGCGCCACCCGCCGTAAGCTTGGATTTGTAATTCGGAGCAACCATTTTTGAATGCATTGGTCGCAGCCGCTTTACGCAGGCTGTGGAGTGAGTACTTAGTGTGATCGGCTCTCTGCTGTATGAGGAGCTCTTTCCACCTTCGTGCCACAAATGATGTGGGCATGGGTTTCCTGGTGTTAGGGAACATAAATGCCGGGTCTTGTCGGTTTGTCGTGGGGGTATGGCCTAATACCCTCGACATAGCTTTGACAATACACATATCCTCATCGTTGGAGGACTTTAACTTTACTTTCTTGCTGTGATATGCCGACTGCATATTTACAAGGACAGTTGTGTAATTGTAATATCTCTCTGTCTGTCTGTCTGTCCAAACAGCAAATGTCACTAAAATCCCCTCTCATGTCTGCCGCCCCCCCCCCCCCACACACACACACACTCACTCTCTCTCTCCCACTCACTCACTCACTCTCTCTCTGTCTGTCTGTCTCTCTCTCTCTCTCTGTCTGTCTGTCTCTCTCTCTCTCTTTCTCCTATCTATCTATTTATCTATCTCTGGCCTACCGCCCACCCACAATAAATAAGCTCCGCTCCCTGTGACTATTTTGATGGTCACAGGCCCATGACCTCTTGTTATTATCGACTGTATGAGCGACTGTAATTCGCGCTTAGACATGGATCTGCGTTTAGTGTAGCGTTCCACGTGTTCTCTTGTCTCGGCCACTTTGTCGTGAGGGATGCTCAGACACATTTTGTTCGCGTCGATATTTATACCCAGCCACCTAACGAGCTGGGCTGGTGGTTGCCTCTTATCGGCCGCCTCGGGGAGTCCGAGTTCCTCGAATAGTGCGATAGCTTTATCGTATTGTCGAGTAGCTGTTTCCTTATCAGGGGAGAGTATGATTAAGTCGTCTAAGTACATTTTTGCCACTATACCATCACGAGCGAGTATGCCTACGATAGCATCAGCTATTCTCTGCATGTGGCAGGACGAGGTGCGGGCGCCGAAGGGCATGGTGACATCTAGGTAAAATTTATTGTCCCAATTTAAACAAAGAAGGGGCCAATCCAGGGGGTCAGTTTTGAAATTTTTATATGCCCTTGATATATCTATTGTGGACATAAATGCAGAATTTCCCATCTTTACCAGTTCTTGTACTAGGCCCTCCACGGTGGGGAGGGAGTGGCTCCTCTCCTCTCCCCACACACTGTTCTTTCTGAGGTATGCATTGACAGAGGCGTCCTGGGGATAACTCAAATCAACAATCACTCGCCTATCTTCGCTATCTCTCTTTTCGCGTGACATGA
Source organism: Sthenelais limicola (assembly GCA_942159475.1). NCBI lineage: Eukaryota > Metazoa > Annelida > Polychaeta > Phyllodocida > Sigalionidae > Sthenelais > Sthenelais limicola. Next base: position 103,028,635 of record OW804096.1, on the reverse strand, counting down.
TGGGGGGGCAGTGGTACCATTCGCGGAAAGGAGCAGTGTCGAATAGCCCCACCAACCCCCCCAAGCCTAATTTCTTTTTCTATGAACTTGTCGATCTTAGGCTGGAACTGATCGGCGCTGCTGTGATTTTTGCCCGTGTCGTTGTGAGATGTGGGCCCAAGATACCCCATCGGGAACCCATACCTTACAAAATCCCTCAATTGTTTATGGTCATTGGTATCAGATAAATACTTGTCCCATGCTTTAAGATTTAACCTCGGTGGGGAGAGTTATCTTAGCGTCTAGAGAGTTAGGCAGGCCGGATTTGCGTACCGCGCTGTATATGAGACTGTGAGTGGGGTGAGATCGGTCTATGGTGCACTGAGGCCATCGTGTGCGCCTGTCAGCCGCGAACGTGTGCGGTCCGAGATCAGTGTCCAGTTTATCTGCCTTGCCTTCCCATATTTGTTTAACATGAGAGAATATGATAGGTCGACCTACTATGTTTGCATCCACCTGACTTTGAGCGGAGAAGCTGTCACTAGCCTGTGTGCTGGACGTAGACATGTGTGTGCTTGGTGCATGTAGTGACACTTGGGTGTCACGGCCGCCATCTTTCTTGTTTATCTCGCAGGGCGAGACTTCGTGCAAGAGCTGGTGATGGCGTCTGCTTGTGGGCGGTGGCTCTGTATCCTGTATTGAACGAGAACTTAAAACATTTGCATGAGATTGGTGATCAGATTTAGTAACAAACGGGGGCGCCCATGGGTTTAATTGTGCTGGGGCCCCTTCTAATCATTTTTTGACTGTGTTGAGACACCAAAGCCCTGGCCCTGTTGACCCGGGGCTGCACTGTTTACATTGCTATAGCTTTGGGAGCGGCCACCTGTGACGTCACCCGTTGAGTTGGCGTGCGCTACCCGTCTGTTACACTCGCTCATAGAATGCTTGCATGACCTCCCCACCGAATCACAGTATGCGCATATATGTAGAGCTAGCACTGTACCTTCATTATGATTATACAAATGTCTACACCCGCTCTTTGCATTGTAAGCTTGGCACACTATTTCTTGTTGAGCGTTATTTCCCCTGTTATTGAACGTGACTCTACTTCCCCCGCTAGATGAGTTATATTGGGGGCCCGGGTGAGAGCCCATACTGACTGGTGCGGCCAAGCATAGCCTCACACGCTCCTCCTGTATTCCCACACGATCACTCCATGCAAGAGCCCCATTTTCAATTTCATCCCATATGAACTGCGTCCAACGTCGGACGGCGGGCCAGGGACGCTCGAGGGCATCTCTGGTAACCTTTCTTAGGTGTGTTAACATATGATGATAGTCTCTATGCTTAAATGCCCTGGGGTCCTCCAATAGTGACAGAAAAGCATCCACGTATTCCATTCCGGACATAGTGCTTCTCGCGTCTAGCTTTTGCTTAATAGTTGTAACACCCTCCCTCGACACATACATGTATGGTTTCGACTGAATATTTAGAGAATGAATGTCAGAAATATATTGCTTCTTACCCTGTAGGCCAGCCGACCGTTTCTCCCTTTCCATCTCCTTCTCGAGATATCTGTCAGCGTCCATTTGCCTTTTGAGGACTGGTGGTGGGGAGACACGGCGCCGTCGGCCTGACCTACGGGTAGGTGGAGGCGAAGGGGTGCTCTCGTCTTCGTCTTCGGACTCTGATTCTGACTCCTCGGTCTCATCCTCGGACTCTGTCTCAGGTGCCCTGGTTTTGGATTTCTTCTTTTGCGCCACACACCTCGCCACTTGGGCCATCTGTGTGGCCATCTTTTCGACGCACCCTTGAATGCCCTTAACCGTGGCTTTCATCGATTTCATTTCACCGTCCAGCTCTTGGGTGGTCACTCGTTTCACTTTCTTCTTCACTATACTCTTTGGAGGCGGGGGGAGCGATTCTGAGTCTGAACTCTCGTCCTCCGGCCCTATCAGTTCTACCTCTGGGGGCCCGTCCTCTGGTCCCGCCGGCGGTACGGCGGTTTGGTCAGTCTCTGGGCCGGTATCCGGGGTAGTGACTGGTTTTGGCTTCCTGCCCCTCTTTCTATTTGCCATGATAGAATTGCGTTTAGTGACTAGTCTTGTGTCTGACTGTCTTAGCTTCCGTCTATTAGAGAGCCTAAATGTATGTGCGCCGGTACTGCGAGCACCGTGCATTTGGGCTTCACTGCCAAGGTTAAAATTGAACCAGTGGTGTGGTTGGAAGTTGGAAGTGAAGTGAATGGTTTGGTGGGTGGTTTGGGTTGTTGCGTGACCAGGTCACGTGGGTTGTTAGTGGGAGTGTTTAGTACCCCTAGCTTCAATGACCGCGCATCGCCAAGCGGCAATGCACTCACCATTACTACAGAGCAGCACGTCTGAGGGAAATTCCTATACATTGAAACCTTCGGCCTGGAATCAGGAATCACTATCCGAGGATGGGTGCATTTCCAGTAGATATAACTTTACCGATTACCAAATATACTCAGATATACCTATAGCTAGGTCATTGCATTCATGATTGTCCAGCTTCACTTAGAAGATATTTACTAAATGTGTAGAGCTGCCGAATGTAGCCTACCGTACCTTTTTTGATGATGTACACGACAAGCATGATTAGGCTAATACCGCCAAGTATCGTTGCAAAGTGTTATATTAGTAAAATAATTTTAGACATTACTTTACCTAACCCCTACCGCAAATTGGAACAATTTCAGGTTAAAGCATGATAATCAGAAATGACAAATATTACTGATCATTAGGATAAAAAGCAGGCACGACCAGACCATCGGACCTAGCACAATAAGGTAAGGGACAATAGCATAAGGGACAATTAGATAAAGGATACATAGTCTGTTGTATAACTACACCTATATAAGTATAGGAAATTACAGCCTTTGGAGTATACATAGTATTCACATGACGTCACCCCAGTCAGCGGCTATCCTCACTGGCAGCCATACTGTGTGGCCACACAGAGAGCGGGAAGCTACAGATCGGCAGGCTTTTCCCATTCCGAGGGATATTATACTTATTTCCCCGCCATGACACACTAAAGAATTACCATTGAACCTGTCAAAGAATTACCATTGAACCTGTTAGCATACTTTATATCAATTTGCTCAAACCTTCGGAGGTAAAAACGGCCGGAAAACAGCATTTTCGAGGCTTGGAGCACACATGTCCAGCTAACGTTTACAAAGCTTGACTAGCTGGCGAAAATGGCATAACTAAATAATTATGTAACACATAACACCAAAGCAAGAACATTCGCCATTACTCCTTCGGAGATGCAATTGTACTGTACAACTTCCTCCATGATCGGGAAACCCCCTCTATTTCTCATTGTCCAAGACCCAAAACTTAGCTGAGTGCCTAAGTTAGAGCCTTAGGGAGAGATTTGACCAAATAAATTTAGCTCTTAATGGTATAATTAAGGCGTGACAGACCTCTCGCGTTGACCCTTTATCTGCATGGAGAACTCAAAATCAGACATTAGTGGCTTCACTATTGTGGTGTACACCTCGTGGTAATGTGGTAAACTAACAGGAAGTCAAAAAAATGGTTTCACACCCTCCCATGAGGTAGCGCCACCAGCAGGCCAGCCAAACACCCAGAAACAAAGCTATAGGCCTATATATGTGTGAGAAGCATCGCTTATATGGGCGATGGTTCTCGCACGATAAAAAGCTAAAAAAACGAACGGATTTCAATGCGTCGGGAGATGCCATAGGGGGGAGGGAAGCAGGTGGGGTGTTGATAGTGTTAATCGACAAAAACAATCTTTATTTATTTATTTATCTATGAACGTAAATAACCCAAGACTTTGCACCCCCAGCGCCCACCTGGTGAATACTATGTGAATACTATGTATATGTGTAGTGAATATGGGTATACCAATCAAGCGTTGATTGGGGCTTGAGTGTTTGTTTACCAACTGACCATATCTGGACCAGTACTGCTAGAATTGGCTGCATGTGCCTTTGCTGTGCTGGTGAAAACAGGCCTTTCGGATTCCCACCAAAACTTACATGGGTCATATTCATTGATTCCTATATTACAGGTTACTCTTATCTAACTGTACTTTATACCACAATTAGTGTGTTGTTTTTTCCGGATGTTCCGGCGAGATTCCTTTTATGTACCATAACCTGTTATTACACTAGACCTTCTTTTACCTTCCTTTTACCTGAAACACCTTCATTGACTGTGTACCAAAGTTGCCTCGTTCCTGAATCTGCTATACCTTGTTACTCTTGTCTTGAGTCATTGCTCACTCTTGCTGAGTCGTTTGGACCTAAGCTGGGTCTGAGATTAACTGCTGGAATGGGTCTGTGTGGTGGAATAAAGCCTGAGATACTAAAGCATGCACTATGTTACTGGTTTTACTTCCCCTTCGTTGAGATTGATAAGATTCGAACTTGGTTAGTGAACTAGTATTACTAGGCGGAAATCACTACATATGGACCCTTTAACCATGACTTCAATGCCCACGAGTCACACGGTGTCCTGACGCATCATTGCATAACAATATCATAAAAGGATGGCCTGGATATCATAAAAAGTAATTTGGCACTTAGGATATAATTATGTCATAAGATTTTGTTCTTCACTCTCATTTTGTATTGACCTTGATCATCATAATAATAATGCCTAAGGTATAACCTTTTCAGAAGGGTGGCGTTAGTTAGGAAAGATAATATTTACAATGGCGCAGTCAAAAGCTCCGTGCTAATAAGAAGGTGGCAAGAACATCTTCGCATTTAGTTCCATTGTTATGGACAACTGTCTAATAATTCCCGTGCATGTTCACAGCATTATTCTAGTAACCTTGATAATTATTATAAATATATTTGGGGAAAAAAGAGAGATAGCTTGTTTATAATCTTGAATAGGAGCCAACTTAAATTGTACGTGTATGTGTTTTAAGTTAAATGTGTTAATTTGCAAAGATATGGATATTGGAATTGCATATGCATGGTACCAAGTAGAATCCGCAGCTTTATATGTGTACTTCATAAATAAGGAGAGAACGGTGCTACCTAGATTGCAATTTTTATGAGGTTTTTCAGTTTTCGTTTTGATTTGAAGATTATTACAAACTTGATTTACAAATATATATATATGGTCAAAAGTAAAAAAAATGGAGCACTTTTTTTGATTTTCAGCGTTTTTGACTTTAAGCGTTCATAGAACAGAAACTGTTTGTCCGATTCTTTTTATTTTCGCCCGAGGTGTTGTCCCATACCTTGGGAAGATCGGGTGCTATTCATATACGTCGGGTCAATTTTTAAAAAAAGTTATGGAGGTTTTAATAACTGAAGAATTGATGCGATACCAACGTGATAAAAATTGGTCTATAAAAAACTGACAGAAATAATTCATTCATGTTGACTCTTAGCATCGCAATGTTGCAGGCATCTAAGATTCCTAGGCATTGGTGCTGCCCCCTGCCCTCCTACCGGTACACTACTCCTCCCACAAACCCTTTCTCTTCCTTCTGCTCTAAGCTCTCACAAACCAAGTTACTTTTAAAAATGACTAAACAAAGGAGGAATACCAAATACTGATAGGACTATACCACCAGTATATGTGAAAATACCAAAACAGCAAAGAGACAGAAGTTAGGATTTACGATTTTAGACACTGTGTATTTTTCTGAGTGTCACCGCACAAAGCATTGGACGCCATATTGACATTACCGGCAACACAGAGTGTCGAAACAATGCCACCAAAACCGGACGCACAGAAAATAGAGGAGAGGATGACAGCCATAGAAGGCACCATCAACAATTTGGAAAGTACCATGAAGTCATCAATAACAGATGCGATATCCCAGGCCTTGGGGCAACTAAAACTCAATGAACCGGAGCAACTAAAACCCAAAGAACCGGACACTACCACACAGAGTCAGAAAGAGGCCACACCATCAACCTCCGAGGCGGACACCCACACCGAGAAGCCGAACCCACTACCGAATTATAGGGACGCTACACCGGTAAACAACCGCCCAGATTTTGGCTACTACCCTCGTCCACGGGAACTCATGGCAGATCAGATGTCACGAATGTACATAGACTCTCAACTGGAACTCGGCAACCCAATCTTCGCAACAGGAGACATAAAAGGTTTGACTGTTTTCGACCCTAGAGTAACAAGAAAAATAGTTAAACCTCACCTGTACATGGAGAGAGAAGGCATCATTTCGGTTAGAGATAAAATGGAAGCCAAGGAATCACTAACATATCCTGAATATATACATGCATATACCGCCATGCTTCTCGACGTCAATATGGTGCGACCGGAGGACAAGCATCCAATGCTATTACATCTACACCAAGTGGCGCAAGATGCCAGGGAGCGCCCATGGAAAAACATACTCCGCTGGTCAAATTACACCTATGATAGGATCGAAAGAGGGGACATCACATGGAGCAGCACAGATCAGATTCAGTACGATCGAATGCGAATGTCACTGGCCCCAACAACAATCAGCAACATTGAAAAACAGAGTATACCATGTCCTATATACAATGTGAAAGGAACGTGTACAGAAAAAGACGGACACAGCCTGGAACCAATGATAGCAAACCACATCTGCGCCTTTTGCTACGCCATGAATGTACAGAACAGACACACCCATCCCCAGTCTGAGTGCATGAAAAAACAACGTGCAAAGAATCCAACTAGCCGAGACCCGAGCCCAATCGGATCACACTACATGTTCCCACCACCTGTAGCACCGCCCCAGCACCAACAGCAAGCAAGCCACTATGTGCCACGCCCACCCACTGGACAACAACAAACCCAGTACACTCCATACTCAAAAAACTCGTAGGCCCCGCGAGTGGCCTCTCGCGGGATTCCCATCTCTGTGCAGGGACAGTGAGTATGAATACACCGCAAAATAATTATAAACTTGTTGATGTTGAATGTTTTAAATCGGACGACGACTATGTGCCCTATTATGATGAACTGTATATATACGAGTGCAACGAGGAATGGTCACGCCCACCATCACAACAGAAAGGAGGAACCGGAAATACCACCAACCTCCAAGGAGAGCAACAGCCAATGAGAAGCCACGATACGCGGCCACGGCCCAAACAGCCAACCACCAGCCTAGACACAGGGCACAAAATGGCGGCGCCCATGAAGGAAACAAAAACATATGGATTGGACGTATCGCACGACTGATGTTCACGTGAAAACTATGAATATGACCGGCAGGGCAACCATGAACCGTTGAACAATGTACATAATGTGTATCCACATGTGGATTTTAGTAGTATAAGGACCATATGCCAGACAAAACCCGGAAAAGTACCAGACAACGAGGTTCCTTCGCCATACGATCTCGCAGCATACAGAGCCGCAACATGGCCACATGTAAACGACATAGTCATGCAACAGGATCTGGCATACATATATGAGGTTTTTCAGTTTTTGTTTTGATTTGAAGATTATTACAAACTTGATTTACAAATATATATATATGGTCAAAAGTAAAAAAAAATGGAGCACTTTTTTGCAAACTTAAAACAGTTTTATTTTGTCTTATTGAATGATACATTTTTTTTTTTTTTTTTTAAATTCCAGCCAAACAATTGACTATTAATTTTGTGTAAGAGGTCAACATATTAATCCTACCAAACTATGTTGGTAATGAATCTGTGCATCTAAATCATAATCTATCAGGTTATTTTCTGCATTTTCAAAGGTATTTTTATATGTTTATTGCACGTACATGTTGGTATCAGATTTAGAGGTTGGTATCATGTTGTCTAGTTTAGCTGGGATATTTTTGCAGAATTTAATATTTATTGTTAGATACATGATGGGTTTTGGACTGAATGGTATTTCGGATAACTGATTACACATATCAAGGGCTTTTTCATCAATTTAATCTTTTATCATTAACAGGTCTCACCTTGAAATATATTAGACTAATCCTTCTTTATAATGTCATATTTGCTTTATAATATTATGTGATGTGTCACAGATAAATTAGTCTCCAGCAGCAAATGAAAAGATTATGATGCTACCATCATATTTTAAAAGATGGGATTAGGCTGAGATTAGGGTATTAACCATTATAACATATCTAATAAATACTTTTATATCTATGTATGTTTGCAAAATAATTTCTGATATGTGTGGATGAGCAACCACTGGTAATGTAGGCCTAGTTAAACTTACATATTAGGACGATTTTTTAAATGCGGATTCATAATAAATATTATTAATTAATTATTATTAATTATTAATATTCATGATAAATATACAGTCTTGAAATATGGTACACATGTTGAAACAGGAATGAGATTTAAACACCCCCAAAAAAGACAGTATTTGCATGACTAGTTCATATGGAACAAACATTTGAAAAATATCATCTTCACGACTTTAGACTAATTTGAATATCATATACATGTATATTTTTTGATAGGTATGTAATAGTTAATCCTAGGTATACCATGTGTTTGCCTAGATATTGCTTTTTCAATTCTATATCAATCATAACAGTTGTTTAGGGGAATATATATTCATATGATTGAAGAAGTACTCTAGTGTAAAAGGACATCAGAAAAGATTATCAATCTCCCAACGTTTTCTGCTTATTGACATTAACATAGACATTATCATTAAGACATATGATGTGTTACAGGACAATGAGTCACAAGTCGTAAAATTTATATTATTCATAGTTATTTATCTACAAGGACCCTTGCCCAAAATGTTTTCATAGCTCTTTTTAGGTTTACATTGACTACAAAAAGAATAACATAATTAAATGAATGGTAAAGATGCAGGGCATATGAATAACTTCCATAATGTACCTGTTAGCTAGAACAGTAGAAAGAAATGCAAAATTGGGAAATATTCTATCACAGAGATATTTTTGGGAAAGAACTAACAATAATTATCAGGATTGTGATACCCACGTGTACATGCAATACCCACGTGATACACCAATGGGACACTCATAATTCATTAAAAAAATGCAAATGATTCTGTTTTAATGCTCAATTGATTCATTATACATATTACAAGTAATTCTGAGTGTCAACAATTTTTTCCTGATTTTAGATCTTAAGTAAAGAAGATTTAAATTAATTATAGTAAGACAGATAATTCAATAATCATAAAAATGAGAGTACATATTAAATTATAATTTCCTGAAATGTGCCAATCGGTTAAGACAATAGAAGGAATTGCAAAATAGAAAACTATTCTATGTCTAAAATATTTTTTTTGAAAGAAATACAGTTAATTACCATGCCTGAGATACCAACGTGTACAGGGATACCCACGTGTACATGTGATAATGAGGCCTAAATCTTCAATAAAACAAAAGAAAATTGCGAAAAAGTTATTTTGATATGGAGCTCAACACCTAGTTAGATGTAATCCAGTGCAATACTGATGTATTTAGCCAAAATTAAGCCTTTTCTCCTTAACTGTTAAATTTAGGGTTTTAATTATTATTTCCACCCTAAAATAAAACGTGTTTCCAGAATAGAATATTGTGTAATTATTAGTACTTATGGTAGTACTGAAGGCACCAGACCCACAATAAACTGAGAATGGGTATTCATGTTGAGCCAGAGCAACAATAATGTAATTAAACTACTGGACTTCAAAATACATTAAATGCACAGATTGCAATTACAGAGATACCAACGTGATACACATTCAAAAATGTATATCTCCCAAAGTTATCAACATAATTATAGCCTTGGGATTTTACACAGTTAAAGAAAACATATGCCTCACTAACGTGATGAATTCTGGTACAGTTTAAATCTAGGGCTGTAAAGTTATACGTGAAGATAGAGATATGGGATAATAAAGACGGAAAATGCTGTATACTTGTTAAATGGTTAGATATACATAACTTCTTTTCTAACATGGGGAAATTTTGTATCAATGGCTAGATGTGAACGTTATAGTCTCTTCTTTGAAAATCAGCTGTGAAAAGTGGAAAATATAGAAGAAAAAAACCACAAAATAATGAATATACTCATTATATAGGGGTGTACACGTTGGTACCTCTAGTATAAAGTCATATAATTCAATTCATCACTATGTGGAAAATATTGAGATTTTTTGGGGGGCACTCTTCGGGATTAAGAGCACAAATAGTGATATAATACACCACCAAAGTATGAATTTGATTGAAGAAAATTTGATAAAGTTGATTCTGAGGATGAATTGCTCCATTTTTTTTACTTTTGACCATTATATATATATTTATATATAATATATCATTTATTTATTTTTATATTATTGTTAGCTTTTTACACAAGCAACGTATTTTTGTACTGTATTGTAAAAATGGCCTTTTTTAATGTGTTTTTCAAAACTGGAATTGTCGATTCTCATATTAGACTCCCAACATAGGGTTCGGAGTGTAGCATTTTTAATGCAAATCTACTGAACCTACAAATCGAGTAAAGCCAATAATTTAAAGATACGTCAAGACCGGTGTCAGACAAATTGCCTCTAGGTGATGTGCTGCCATGGCCAAAGGCTATAACAGGTGCAGACACTTACTGTACTTGCAACGATTGCAAAATCGGTAGAAATAACGGCTACATATTCACCAAATTTTAGCCAATCGAATAGACACGTTGGGATATTAAATGCAATTTGAATTTTGTACAATGATATAAAAGTAGGCCTACTTATTAGATGGGCTAAGGTTAACATCTTTGGAACCAATATAATCCCACCTTCATGTATACCGGATGTATACCCCCTTTCACACTACACCTCAGAAAGCGCTTCGAAGCTCTTTCTAGAATTTGTTTCTGAGCACGCCCTATCTCAAACCGCTTCCAAACCGAAGCAATTAAAGCAAATTCTAGAATCCACCTCAGGTAGTTCTACTACTAATATACCTCAAACCGCTTCCAAACCGAACCGTTTCTTATTTCACTCTTATCATGTATCTGCTCAATGGCGGCAGATCGCCTGAGGAGGCACTTCGCCTGGTAGCTATTCACATGACATGGTCAGATTTTCAGAAAATGTACAATTGGCAGCTGTCCACATTTAGTAAATTCTGCTACATTAGACAGTAAAAATGGTCAATACTAAGTATATCTGAATATATTTGATATTGCCTTGATTCAAACACTTTGTTTGGTTATGTTACTCCGTTTTTTCCCGCAAACTATTGCTCCTCTGGAAACTTACACTATAAATGTTTGGCGAAAAACGGAGCAACAGGGCCCTGGTGGATATTCGCCTAGAACCGCCAAGACCTTATGGACGCCAAAAGTAGAATTGAGCATATATTATGATGAAGCTATGTTGCAATTACATCGACAAAATAGTGACTAATTAGCTAATTTATAACAATCTAATCTAATTAATTAGATTTCAATCTAAACCAATACATACCAAGTTGCTTTTCGATATATATAATGCATGACTGGATTCATTTAGAAGAAATGACCACAACAAACACAAGTTGCATTAATTTGTTTCATCATTTATTAGGACAACTTGTAAAGTAATTCGTTAGAGCGAAGTAATAGATTACAATGGTTTGTCAATTAATTGTCATTCAGATAAATTTCATGGTATATTTCATAAAAATGATAATTGATATATTTACAGGTTATCTAGATAGCATATGACAGTGGTATACAAACACTTAACTCACGATAGGCCTACCAATATTCACGAAGGCAGTTAAAAGTTATTCTGAACTATACATTCTACATGGATTATGCACATATGCATATTTCTATATTTAACATCTGATTTGCATTATTGAGGTCAAATTTAAATTCGTGAATATGTATGGACGATTTTTGATAAATGAGAGTTTTTAAGGTAGAAATTTCCCAACAGCTCTGTTACTGTCATTGACGAGTTCTATCATAACAATAGTATGTATGACATAATGACGATGATATATCGTGGATATACTCAATGTTTTATTTCTGAAAAATATGTACATGAAAAAACGTAATGAAAAACGTAAGGGACAGAGACACAAATGTTCAGGTCAGTGACAGTGAATCGATCAATCAGACAGATATGATACATAGACGTTGCATGTTTGTTCGAACAAAATACCAAATATTAAATATTTAAGCCACAAAAATGTACATACACGTTTTATACATTAGTGAGTCTAAAACTCACAAATAACACATGTTCCAATCATCACTATTCGATGGAATTAGACCTACTACATACATTGTTCAATAATAAGATTGTGTTGTAAAGATAATCGTAGGACACTATTCATTTTTGTATAAGAACCACCTAAATGTATCACCCGAATATTAACTATCAGGTGAAATAAATGAATGAATACAGCAACGTACATGAATTCAGAAGGACCCTGTAACTGAGCTTTGACTTTTGAATATAATCTGAACGATATAAAAAAGTAGATGAATACAACGATCCCCAAAATGAAAATATAAGTAGATGGCCGGAGGATATGTGTATACCGGTACCTAATATTCTACTATTATCAGTATATCTGCTAATATTTTTATAATTATTATTATGATGGCAAGGTCTGAGATGAGATTATATTTATTTTTACCAAATTATATTTAAACAATATCATATCAACTTGTCTTTTTCATGATATCCTTGATGTCCGAAAGCTCACGTAATCTTTAAAACCATGGTATTTGTATCGGGCCGCCTGTAAATAAAACATGATGCACAGAATTTCAAATAATTATACACACCGTTTACCTCGTAATTTACATACTATGTAACTCTTGAATTAAATCATCGATGTTGGAAATGTTTCCCGACCTAGACGATGGGATCATGGCATGCATTTAGAAAACACGGCACGTAATTACTAGCTTAATTAAATGCAAGATCAATGCATAGAATTAACTTTAATGCAGAACACATAACTTGTCCTTTACATAGCAATTCCTCACGCAATATGATGTACAGATGTCCATGTAGTTTTAAGATCTGCATGCAGGGTTATAGTATCTACTCATTATCCTATATGGCCAAGTATGTGTGTGTGTGGGGGGGGGGGGCATTCTAAGTGTTAACTACTGGGTGTAAAAGAATTGGTTAAATATAACGCGTTTGCACTATAGTATAGCACCTATCTAATTTTTAATCATCTAAGTTACAAAAACTTAATGGAATTAAAATTGGAATCCTTACTATGGCTTATGCAATTAATTGCAGGCGACTCCCTGATCGAGTCTCTTAGCATATATAATCTTGAATTTTGCAGATACCTACCCATTATCTTGTTATTAAAACATTTACAGAGAAGCGAATCCATTCTCACTGTCACTGAAACGGGAGCATCTGTATTTCAATACCATATTACACAATTCCGATGTGTGTATGCTGCTTACATTCAGCCAGACCCTCTGGTAATTAAACTCCAAAGGAATAATTCTATTCACTATTTTCATTAAAAATGCAACCATTTATTAAGAAGAAAATTGCTTTTAAACAACTTTTAAATCGTTCATTTTGCCTGCACTAGCATATAATAATTATGTCAGTTTTTTTTTTGTTTTTTTTTTTCAATTATGTCAGTTTTATGCTAGGGCTATATTTTATAGACGCCCAAATAACTTGGATACTACTCTCCATTCTGGTGTTTTGTCGCTTTGTTTGGGGATTGAATTAATTTTGTTTATCTATATACATAATTGTTTTTATTTCCTCCTTAAACATTTACAGTTTTAGTTACAACAGTGGTAGGGAATGGGCAACACATTATATCAAAGGTATTTCTTCCATGTGAGCCAAAAAGTATAATTTCTAAGTATCGAAGATGTTTTGTAATTCCAACTTATAGATACCATCTTAAAAGAAATTTGGCCTTGAAGGAAATAATTAAAAACAGAATCCAATCCAATTAATTTGAACCTTTAGCTATGGTGCCAAAGGTTGAATATTTCATTACAGGCCCCACTTAATATCTATTACTTGGTGAATGTTGTTATGTATTTCTAATAGATATGTCAGTTTGATCACACTCTCGATCAAAATATTGTACTTGATTTTATGTTTGATTATGTTATTTGAACATTCAAAAACTGCTATATGAATGTGTATTATTCGAACATTTTCTAAAAACTGGCATCATCGTCTGCCATATCATAAGTACTTTAAATTGTTATATTTTGTAGGATCAATTGAGAAATTGATATATTTGTTTGGTTTGCTTTGTAGACATTTTTATTCAATTTTTATTCAGTGAATAGATATCTGTGGAAAAAAATGCAATATCGTTCCTTGAATAAATAAATAAAAATAAATTATACTCAAATAAAACAAAGCAAATTGTCGGCGAGCCTAATGCATAAATAACCAATGGAGACAATGGATAAATATATAAAAGAAACCTACATGCATCGGGATGGGATTAGGGGTTACACCGTTTTGGTAGAGATATCTGACCTGGTTGTTATGTCTCTTTTGTACGCCATGAGAAATGACCTCAAAGCTATCAACATTCGATGTGTTCCATCCATACCATTTGTACCATTTAGATCATCATCATCCATGGTAGAACATAGCTTGTCTAATTCCTTCTGCATTAAAGCCCCTGAATGTAAAATAGTATTCTGACCAAGCCCATGCTCAACTATATCAGCACCGAGTTCCTCTTCTTTCGGGTCAAGCCGAAGTCCAATAGTTAAATCTATGACCTGTAGACGAATAAACAAAGATTGGTGTCGTGTCATGTCCAAAAATGAGTACATGTATACATTTCAAATCTGTAATCATCGTCAATATAATCAGAGTACGAAATTAATTTCTTTTCTCCACCCGCCAACTAGGCGGGTAAATGCAGATTTACAGATGCAGTTTTACCCGCCCGCACCAATTTTACCCGCATTTGCCGTAGTACTGAAGCGAGTAGTCAACAGCATTAAGCCAATGTAAATTTATATTATGTTTTGGTAATGATTGTACATGTCCAACGCATTACGGGTATGTTATGATCAGTACATTTCAGTGATTTTATGATCAGTACATTTCAGTGATATTTCAGTGGAATTTCCACCGTTAGTTTGTAGTAAACGATATGTGATGTGCTGGGCGAACAATTTGTTGTGGTAAATTACTTGTAGCAGTAAATTAATTATATACCGAGGCAATCGTACAACTTTTCTGTTTCCTTCTTTTAAACACATTGTTAATTAACCGAGATGATGAGTTATTTAGAAACTTGTTCTTTTTGTGCTTCTTGGTGTTTAGATTCAATTAGAATAGAATACTATTATTAGCATTCGTAAATGCTTTTAATGAATGGGAAATCTCTTTGGCATAGTGGGAGGTTTTCTGCCCCTTCTGGTATGAGAGGTAATTATGGTATATTACTATATGGCATGATAATATACCGGAATAGTGATGACTCTGTGATGACTTAACTGACTTAGCATGATAGTATACAAAGTCCGAGATAGCGGCGAGTCTTTTGTAATATGCAGCGATATAGTAGTGGTAGTAGTTTGATTACCTTATTGACATGTGTGTTTACTGTTCGATATGTGTTCGATATGTGATAATAAAAATCGATGACAATATATTTCGGATGTTCAATTGAATTATTATTATTTTTTAATAGGACAAATCTTTTTTTTAATAGGAGATGAATCTATCAACCTCCGCTCCCTTCAATACTGCAATAGATTTATGCTGGGATAAGCCTCTGGTTTATCCTCGTTTAAAAGGGCACATCACCTCGCGCTGACCCCTGTGCCAGTGATGTAGGGTCACTCCTTCCTTAGCGCTTGAGGGAGAAAGACGCGCAGCTGCTCATGGCTCTAGACATGACTGACAAGATACCTGACCCCTTCGAGCTTACGGAGTGGGGTACTGCTTTTGGTCTCACCAAACAGACTACTAAGGCCTTGAGTAAAGCAGGATTTGAAAATGATACAGTTGTGAAGCAGATGGAGGGGGTCGACGCAGCCGCCCTGAATATTCCAATAGGACAAGGTCGAATGTTAAAGACTGCCCTGGGGGTTCTAGGCAATGATCACTTTGCCGCCGAGCTAGCTACCGCTCAGCAAGAGGCAAGGGACAAGACAGCAGAGGCGACCCTGAAGGCTCAAGAGGCTGAGGAGCTCAACCAAAAGAAGCTTGCTGAAGCTGACGCCAAGAAGGCCCGAGCAGAAAAGGCCCGTCAAAACCAGACTGAACAAGAGGCAATTCTCAATGCCGGGGATCAGTTTGATCAGATGCTGAGGAACATCGCTGGAGTTACCCCTCCAGGGGGTACAGGAGGAGGAGAAAGGACTGTGGGCCCGGTCGGATATACTCCCCCTCCATCTACGATGAAACTGGATTCTTATGACCCTCGGTTACCGTTAACCCTGAAATCCAGTAACAAGAAGGCATTACATATACAACAGTATTTGCCTGAGTCTGTGAAGCAGCGCATGGCCAAGAAGAAGAGAGATGTGATGCGATGGAATGACGCAGGGGAAGGCACTGTCGTTCTGAAAGCTGAAGAAACACCCAAGCTCTTAATCTCTCAGGCCGAATGGGGAGCAGCTAACATGAGAGTCATGTTTGCCCTTATGGAGGCGGGAGACCTCTTATGTAACCATGTGGAGGATTACCTCAGTTTCACCTTAATGATGCACGAATTTGCCAGCATCTACGAGTGGCAGAGCATATTGGACCTGGATGTGCGAATTACAGGCCCAGTATGGATAGGGCTCCTGAGGGGGGTGTCTAATTTTTCTTGTTGCTACCAAGAAACAACAATTGTCACTTGTCACTAAGACAATTATTTTGTCGTTTGTCACTTAATTTCCGTAAAAATGGCCCGTTTTTTGTCGGTAAGGACTAATAAGGTCTTTGTCGATTTGTCAGGCTAAGAAAGTGTTTTTGTCGTTTGTCACTTGATGCCCATGTCGATTGTCGATCCTAAGAATAGGCCTTGTCGATTTGTCAAATTTACCCCTCAAGAGCCCTATGGATTCAGGTGGGGCTCTCCTTGCCGAAGCTTAGAGGATACACTGCTCATTAGGCGTCCTCCAGCCCCTTTCAATGGTGCAGGGAGTAAAACAGGAAGTGGGGGAGGAAAGAAGGCATCAGGGAAGGATAAGGAAGCTAGTTCAGACGAAAAATGCAAGTTGTTCCTAAAAGGGCATTGCCCCTATGGGGAAGACTGCAAATTCCGTCATGTCAAACCTGAATAGCCATCAAGGTTTGAGTTTGTCCCGGGTGCTCTTGACCCCAACGCCTGGGACAAGCACCTCCGGGGAGATGACCCTGTACGACCTTTCATCATGGAGGGGGTTGTGAATGGATTTCGAGTGACCAACCTAAATACCAAGGGTGCAGGAGCATATCACAGTAACCACTGGTCTGCAACAAAACCGGGTCACCGAGAGTTCGTTGAGGAGCAGATACAAAAAGAACTGGACAACGGAAGATACATGGTGGTGAAAGAGCAGCCGCTGATAGTGTCTGGCCTGGCTGCTATCCCCAAGGGAAGGGGATGTGGTGTGAGGTTGATACATGATGCGTCTAGACCGCATGGTCAAGCACTCAACGACTATGCGGTTAATGAGCCATTCCGATATAGTACCGTCCAGGAGGCGGGAGAGGAGATATGCCAGGGTGACTGGCTGGCCACGGTCGACCTGGAAAGTGCTTACCGTAGTGTGAGGTTGCACCCAGAGGATTATCCCCTAGCTGGATTAAGTTGGAAGTTCAAAGAGGGCGGTGATAAGTTCCTGATTGACAAGCGCTTAATGTTCGGAGGTCGGTTGGCAGCTTCCATTTTTAACACACTCTCACAGGCTGTCTGCAGGATGATGCATAACCGTGGGAAAAGGCATGTTTGGTCATACCTGGATGACTTCCTGATACGAGAACCGACCAGAGAGAAGTGTCAGGAGACATTAAGCACATTAATGGGATTGTTGAGGGAACTGGGATTCACCATCTCCTACCCCAAAGTAGTAGGACCCTCGCAATGTTTAACCTTCTTGGGTATAGAGATTGACACCCCCAGTTATGTTTATCGCCTCCCCAAAGAGAAGACAAAAGAGTTGGAGGAATTAATAAAGAGTGCCTCCCTTAAACATGCCATTTCCAAGCAGGGATTCCAATCTCTAGCAGGGAAAATGAGCTGGGCGTCATGTGTGGTGTATGGTGCCCGTACCTTCACAAGGCGGATCTTAGATCGGATTAGAACTTTGAACAGTCCTACTCATAAAACGAGAGTAACACAGGGAATGAAAGCAGAGTTCTCATGGTGGTTAGATTTTCTCCACACTTTCAATGGAAGCGTGCCCATCCTAGAAAAGTGGTGTTATACCCCTGTTACAATCGATGCTTGCAGGAGCGGAGCAGGCGGTTTTTATCTCGATCAGTGGTACCACATCAATTGGAAAGATTGTCCCGATGTGGCAGGCTTGCACATCAATCACTTAGAGGTGCTAGCATTGGAGCCTGCCGCCCACCTCTGGGGGGAGGCCTGGAGGAACAGGCATGTGGTCTGTTATACGGACAACCAATGTGCGGCGTCTGTCATTAACAAGGCCAGCAGCAGAGAGGCCAGTGTGATGCACTCACTCAGAAATATTTTCTGGCTCTCTGCAAAATATAATTTTAAATTGAAAGCTATCTATTACCCTGGTTCGAGGAATGTCCTCTCAGACAGGTCTTCTAGACTGAGTGAGGTAGGTGGATGGGAAAAGCTACAGCAAGCCATCGAAACCTCCTGCAGGAATTATGAATACCACCGAGCTGGATAAACAGGTGGCTTTTTACCAGGAGCAAGCTTTCGCTGAGAACACTCAAAAAACTTACAAAACTCAGAGGAAATGTTACACAGACTTTTGCCATCAGATGGGAGTTCCACCAGTCCCTGCCTCCAGTTCTCTGATTTGCAGGTATGCTGCGTTTCTAGCCAAACGTCTTAAGTTCAATTCCATTAAGCAGTACATCTCAATAATAGCTTTAATGCACAAAGAGTGGGGATTACCAAACCCCTGCTCCTCCTTCTTTGCTTTCCGCCAGACCTTAAGAGGTATCAGGAGGGTATTGGGGTGTAGAGTGATCCGCAAAGAACCTCTTACCCTTGATCATCTCTGGATTTTAATGTTTAATCTCCGCCTCAGTGCACCTAAAGAGGCTATGGTCTGGGCGGCCACTCTTCTTATGTTTTACGGTCTCCTCAGGCGTTCAAACTTGCTCTCTCCCCCTGGAGGGTTTAATCAAGAGAAGCATCTGAGGCGCCGGGATGTTACATTTAGTCAGAAGGGAGTGCAAGTTGTGATTCGCTGGTCAAAAACTGATCAGTTCCGTTCAAGACAGAGGATTCTACCCTACCCACGCATCAAAAACCACTTGTTATGCCCAACAGCCGCCGTCTTCAATGCTTGGAGACAGACCGGTTCCCCTTATCCAGATGGGCCGGCCTTCCCTGGGTTGTCACCGGGGGCACACTCCTCTATCTTACTGACAGCCCTAAAGAGAGGGGGAGTGGACACAAGCGGTCTCGGCAGTCACAGTTGTCGTAGGGGAGGAGCATCCTTTCTGTGGTCAAAAGTAGGGATAGATGAGGGAAAAATCCGATCCCTGGGCGATTGGTCTAGCAATACCTATGTGTTATACACCATTTCATCAGGTGAAGCTTTGGGCCAAACCATCTCAAGCATGGCAGAGAAGATCGCAGAGTCCCCTCAACCTTAGTTTTTGTACCTTACTACTCCCGATTGGATTCTTGGGTTTCAGGTTGAGAGTCAACGGACATTACACCTTTATTACATCATATTACATCTTTAATTAATGCTATTTAAAGACTCAGAGACTGTGTGTGACTCCAGAACAATCAAGCCATTGGATTAATTATTGCGCTTATGACAACATTGTTCTTTATATTTTATCCTCTATCATGTATACATTATGCTATGTCCACATGGCGCGCGCAACTATTAGTTGTCAAATAAAACTTGACTTTACACCACTCCTGTGTTGCTTTTAACACTAACTTAAGGAAAGCATTGACCAAAGAATATTTAAGAAATATGTAAAGCAAAACCGAAATAAGCGCATGAAGGGTTCTTAGAAAAGGGTTAGATTTGGAACCCGAAGGTTCAACAAAGAACTGGTAACAATGCAAGCGAGGGTTCTCGGAGTAACCCATACCATTGCAAAGGGGTTACAAATAGAACCCTGGGGTCCTACAAGGAACCCTTAAAAAATCAAACTAGGTTCTTGAAAGAACCTTAACCGCTTAGTTAAGAACCCCATTGAAGGGGTTTCATCCATAACCCTATGGTTCCGTGAAGAACCCTCCATCTGAAAATGTCCGGGGTTCTTTAAAGAACCTAATGAGGGTTCTTCAAAGAACCTTGTACTTTAGGCTCTTTAAAGAACCCCGGACATTTTCAGATGGAGGGTTCTTCAAATCAAGGGTTCTATAAAGAACCCTACATATTTTAGCTTGAGGGTTCTTCAAATCTGGGGTTCTTTGAAGAACCGTACCTATTTTGGCTGGAGGGTTCTTCAAATCCAAGGTATGTATACCTATTTCCCTTCAAAAAAGAGTTCTTCTAAGAACCATTAGGGGTTCTGCCATGTCGACAAGCCGAAGAACCCATAAGGGTTCTTGAAAGAACTCTTTCTTCTTATTATCTTTTTTATGCGAAGGGGATCTGGTACCCAAGAATAAATCAAATCTAAAAAAAAAGAGAAAAAAAGAGAAAAACCTAGCTCCTATCAGTCTGCCCAGAACAAGCAACAATATAATACCTGCCAAGACACAACAGGACATCTGCATAGTGAATGCCATGGAAGATTGGGGGTGGGGGATGAATATCAGACAAATAGACATATGCCTACGTGACCACAAATTTCAATCAGAAACAGGATGACCGGAAATAACATAAATCATGATGTGTGCATGCCAGCCAAGAAGAAATTATTTACGCGTTTTCTAACCAATGAATGAGATCACATGTAGACCACATTTCATGTACTTTCCTGTACATTCCATGTATAACATATGGATCAACACCTAGGACGATACCTTGAACGTGAATACGTGAAAGGGCTATTTAAAGCCAATTTATTATAAGCAATAACACTAGAACACTCAAGAAAGGTTAACAGCAAATATAAAAGGGACTCAAGTTCTAAAAGATCATAATGTGTATGCAAAGAGAATTTTGTATAATATCCAAGTCACCCCCATTCGATTACCACATGAGAATACCTAATTATTGTCCAGTTTGTAACTCAGCAAGAAGCAAATAAGTACGAGTAACCAAGCAAATCATTGTTACCAAGGTGATCCTTCCCCAACAATAGTACTCATTTACTACTCAATTATTCATATCCCCGATAATATTTCCTGTACCATCATATCATCTGAAGAAGTCCACCATCAGGTCGAAACGTCTGAATTACAATGTATCAATACAAGCAAAATTGAAATAATACCGAAGTTTAAGATTGTGGTGTTTTCCTATGTGAAAGTTATTACTATTGATGAGGACATCATTATATTTAAAACCTTAAAGAAAGTAACAAGTTGTCTGCAGGTCAACAAGATTATGCATCCCGACGACTGCAGACTCATCAAAGACATGTACATCATGAAAACTCAGTTTCAAGCTCAAGCTGAGAATAACATTGTTGAAATGTACCACTTGTCGTAAAAAATAAATCAAAATCGATATTTTTCTGAATTTCATATTATACACACATTCCATGTACACTCTTTCCTTATACCTTCAATGCAGTATAGGCTTCACTTCATTATTCGCAAAAAGAAGTCGCACATCCCTGAGCCAAGTCAATGGCCTATTACTGTATGATATAATTCATGCATTTTCATTTCATTCATGTGTAAAGAAGACAAAGAAGTCCCACAGCCCTAAGCCTAATCGCACTGCAGACTCTTTTATACCTGCATTGTCACAACTGGAATGCTTTGATATAAAACGTATTATACATGTATATGAGCACAGTGGTTTTGTTGGGTTCTATTTGAATTTTCTCGAAATGCCTGATGTTCACAGCTTAACATTGCGTTTGATAGCTTAATTGTACAAAGGTACATCATATAAATTAGCTCCACTGTGAGAAATACATGATTACTATTAACTATGATTTACTGTTAATAATGAAACATACCTTTAAAAATATGAATGATAAAGTAGCCGTCCAGACGACAATTACTAAACAAGTAAGGCTTTGGATTCCTAGCATGTACCATCCTCCAGTCTTAAAGAGCCCACCTTCAGTTGGAAACTTGCTATCAACTGGATCAAGAAAAAGTCCTGAAATAGAGAACATGCTGTTTTGTCTACTGAGATGAGTAAAAGGGTTGGGAGCTTGTAATTACAAGATATGTGGTAAAAGCCAGTGACCTGTATAATTATTGGATCGCTCTATATGCTTTTGCCGCATTGCGGGCCACATATTTGCCTTCATGTTGTGGATTATTCCTGTTTCACTGTTCACTGTTTCACTGTTCACATATCTCATATGGTTTATTCTCTGGCCTTGATTGATTGATCACTTTGCTCACACTCCTGATAATTACACTATATTGGACTGCTGAAAAGGGAGCCAAACCTGGATATATATATATTATGCGTGTATCATTTATTTCTGATTCATTACATCAGTTGGTGCTATTTTTTGCCATGGTTTGCTATTATCGACTATAAATCATTGACAGTTGACCGATTAAACTCCTTCAGGTGCCCAAGAAACTTTTAACCTCCTATACAATGGAAAGGAAACTGTGATTAATTGTTCGCGGACTTTAGTCTTTTGCAAGTAATGACACATACCTATTGATATGAGACCCCATATACCACAGGCACCATGGACAGAGACGACACTGACAGGATCGTCGATTTTCAGTTTCCATAGCAGTATATCAACAGAACTGGCAATGAGAGCTCCGATACAACCGATTACCAATGCCTCCCATGGCTTACAAAGTGTGCAGATGCCTAGAGAGAAAAACAGGGGTAAGGATATTATTTTATATGCATGGGTCACATTCCTACATTGCATTTCCTGTGTTTCCGGAATATCAACTATTACTCAACCTTTTATTGAAAGAACTTACTCAAAATGCAGAATGAAATGCCCAAAAGCGGGATTTAAATGACATGTTTACTTGTTTATTTCGAAATTAATCAATTAAAATTAGGGGGTTCTGAAGGGACTGGCACTTTACCTGTTATAGAGACGAGTGAAGCTAAGACGCCATTGATCATCTGACCCACGTCATAACGGCCTGAGCTTTTGTCAAAGCGACTGTACAATAAACTGAAAGAAATAATGGCTTTTATGAGAAAATATGTCCTTGGACTATATATATATACATTAGATGGATCTTGGGACACCAAAAGGCGCACCGAAGTCAAATGTGCCATATATACGAGGAATGAATCTTAAGTATAATGGAATGTACATAAAGGATCCTTTTCTTGGCCATGGTCTGAAGCAAATTGTAACCTCGCAGTATCCATGTATGGAGCAAAATCTTCACAAATGATTCGACACATTGGCAATCACATTCTACCTATCTACTTACAAATGAGCACACTTAGGAATTTATTTTAGAGGAGGTTAAGGCGGTATGGGAATTGGAGCCATTAAGAATATCATATTCACAAACCTAATAATCACTCCCGTTATACCACCGGCCATTGATGAAGTTATGGTCGTCACTCCGGCTCTGAAGAAATGTGTTATAAACATAGAAATGTAGTGCCATGGACAATTGTATGTTTCCTATATTACTCACGTCTCTTTGTATAGGTAGTTAAATATTATCCACAAGATGGGGCTATATACTACAGGCTATGAATATGAATAAATAAAACATTCTACACTGGCTTAATTTCCAGTAGAGCATACTTCTCCGGCGTTACCCCTCGTAGGTACGCTGTTGCAAGCATTGCCACATTGCAGGACTAGTTCACCTCACGGTGGTCTTCCCCTAGTACTTTAAACGTATCAACTTAATTAATTCTCTATCCTTAAAATAAACAAACATTATATGAACTAATTATATTGTATTTATCATACCTGACTGCCACTTTCCAGTGGTTCGCTGTTGACATTATGAACACACTGCCTGAACTAAACCGCAGCCATCCCCACCTGGATGCATATGAACCACAAAAAAACTCCTGATTTCATGATCCATGGAAACTGAGGGCAAAGTATCATTTGCTCACCGGAAAGGGCAACCACTCATTACATATCACATAAAGATATAAAGGAGTTTTTCATGTTAGATTCTTCTTGTTGAATATGAGGTAATTGAAGATCTAGTGAAAATAACTGCATTACGAGTTCCAATATATTATAATTATTATATTATGTAGTTGTAAGTTAAACTTTATATTAAAACACTACCTAATTACTTGATTGTCATTACAAATAATAACACTTTCACATTGCTCACATATTGGGCACGTATGCAAAGTATAAAATAGCTTATGGATCTTACCACAGCATAAACATGCCCAAGATGGCCTTTATTGGAGAGGGCAAGGGTGGCTTGTGTTTATGCCGGAAAATCCCACTTCTAGGTTTGAGCATGATAGTCGCCACTAGACCAGTAAACCCGCCTACTATGTGCACCGGTCCCCCTCCTGCTACATCTAAGGCGCCCATCTGGTACAGAAACCCAACATCTGACCATAACCAATGGGCTGGAATGCTGAAAGAAGCAAAAGTACAGGATCATATACAAAACTCGAGTTCGCACATTTGAAAGATACATTATTTTGAAAACGTTAACCGTATGACTTATCTATTAAGTACACTTTATAAAAAGAACCTTGTTTTAAAAGAATCAAAAATCAAAAAAAGAAAATAAATCAAAACCTATTTTTTAAATCATGTTAAATTTTAACCTTCTGTGAATATTAAACAATTTTCAATTTCCCCACAAACATCAGGCATTAATCATTCAGTGCATCAACTTACCTATATATTAAAGTGTTGATAAATGAAAATACAATGTAGGCCATTAACTTTGTCCTTTCGGTCATGGCCCCTGAAACAATGGTTGTTGCTGTTGTGGCAAAGGAGAGTTGGAAAAGGAAAACTGCAAATATATAACCCATAGAGTCTCGGTCTGCGTCTACGAAGAAACAGCCCACTCCCATGAAAGGATTGCTGCCTGCTCCAGCACCGAAACTAAGGCCAAAGCCAAAGGCCCAATAAGTGATTCCTCCAAAGACTACATCCAAGGCATTCTTTACCATGATGTTCACCTCATTCTTAGATGTCACGCACCCGGACTCCAACAGGCCGAAACCTTCAAAAGGAAAATGAGAAAGATGTGTCTGATAATTTACAAATTGGCACCTATACAATTTTAAATTTCCCTCCATATTGCCACCCCCCGTATATTTCCCATTTCTCTGTTCTCAATGTTCCCTGAAAATAACATGAAGTATATCGATCTGATATTGGGCATCCAAATATCGCTTGACCAGGTTCATTCGGAGTGTTTGTGGCTAGTCGAGATAATTTTAGTTTAGATAATTTCAGAATATCATTAGTGCTAGAGGAGGATCTAATAAAAAAATAACCAGATGATGTCTGTCCTGGTTTCCGGGCAAGACATTTAAATGGAATTACAATAATGCGGCGACGCTTGAAAACATCCATGCCGCATGGCATGTTTTGTAATTGTAATTAAATATGTTGTAGGCCTTTAATACAAACAAACAAAGAATCGGCGTGGGCGGTCAGATAGTTGACCTGTTTGCAACTAATTTCCAGATGCTCATCTTTCGATGGAAAAAGTACTATTCCCTAGGGTAATATAGCAAGAATAGCATAGTATCGCGTATGAGGGGGACTATATTCTCCGAGTATGGCCGAAAACTACGAGGCCGTAGGCCGAGTTGTTTTTCGGCCATACAAGGAGAATATAGGCCGCCGAAGACGCGATACTGTGCTATTCTTGCTTTTATTCCATGATTCTTAACTTAAAACAACTTTATTTGCATTAATTTCATCAAACTTTGTTGTCCCCCAAGTCTCGAATGGTCGTGACGTCACTGTACAATACAGGGAATTTATATTGTCCACCTTGTGAGCGGCAAGTATATCGATTATATTGTACGCTCACGGCCAAATCATGGAATAAAGCGCTATATGTGTGTGTGTGTCCATCGCAACTGCATGGCTATTCAGCAACTACCACAAATCACCAACCTGTATAGATGCTTTGGTGGATAGGGACATTACTTTTTGTAGAAGACTGTATCTAAGTGTATGTGCAGTGTGGTAAATCGTGTCTGACCACTGGGCAGGGACGCTGGCCCCGGCAGTTGATTCTCAGCAAGCGCAGCGTGAAGATCTCACAACTGCTGCAGCGATGGCAGGTTTTGTTTTCAAAGACCCTAGGCCTGACCCAAAAGACAGTAGAGGTCTTGACAGAAGAGGATTGTATAGGCGATACCGTTTTGGAGAAATTAACTTCGGGCACTGTGACACATTTAAACCTGACGAAGCGCAACCGGCCTGCCCTCTTGAGGGCGGATTAGCCCACTTTTGAACCTCCTTACGTTGCCCAAATCATCAGCGTCTACTCCCATCTATATATGAACCGTACATATCGCCCTCTTTTCAATGTATTCCCATGCAAGTTGGGACCTGTAATTCATCTGAAAGAAACTTGACTTAGTTAGCTACCCTTTTGTCTGGAAAAACTACTGCATTCATGGTCCAGCAATGGTGTTTTGAAAACATTCATTATCGGCAATATCGCGTGACCATTCGGTTGAATCCCTTATTCCGTTCCGTACCCGTTCTGTGCCGTACCCAGAAGTGACGTTACGCTAATAAACGTAACCGGCAAATGGGATATATTTGCCACCTGCCAGTCTCCCTGCTTCCACAGTAGCGGTGGCGGCGGTACTGTGGGGAGCAGGTATTACACACTAACATTAACAAGGAAGAGAGAGTGGAGGAAGCAGGGAGGGGTGGTGGCCAGTCATTAAAAGTGAGAAAAACAACAACTATAAGAACAAAAACAGAAAATAAAATAATATCCTTAAGGCCTATATCTAGCGGGCTAAATTTCTGGACAAATCTTGGCCCATGTGAAAACCATTTTCACCGAAAATAAACACAAGCTCACGACTGCCACCCATGCCACCACTTATATTGATGCACACAGTT
Source organism: Sthenelais limicola (assembly GCA_942159475.1). NCBI lineage: Eukaryota > Metazoa > Annelida > Polychaeta > Phyllodocida > Sigalionidae > Sthenelais > Sthenelais limicola. Next base: position 103,001,474 of record OW804096.1, on the reverse strand, counting down.
TAGGTTTACTTTAGTCTCCCATTGTCCTCATGAGGATTGAGGAGATTGGGGGAAATGCATTATCTTTGAAGGTCCCTGTGTTCGCCGCAGGCAATTCAATAACTCAAACTAATCATAAAAATATATCTTGCAACTGCATTCTATTTCTTTAAAATGCAAATGCAGGACTAGTTCTGCACGCTTCCTGGATGGTGGGTCAGTCCACCATGCTCCGGGATGGCTTGAGGATGCTAGGTAACCCCAACATGCCCGCCCTACCGAAGAAGGTCGAGTTGGAGGCCAGGGGGGCGGACAGAGGGAACGCCGCCAACCTAGATGCGGAATTGGATGAGCTGTTGGATGGAGGTGGCGAGTGTGTGTGTGTGTGGGGGGGGTGAGAAGACTCCTCAGCCGGCCACAGGTGCGGCTCTGTTAGGCTCTGATCCCAGGGTAGCCTTGACTCTCCGAGCAGTATGAAAGAAGGCTCTGAAATTCATCAATTTCATGCCAGAGAAGGTCACGTTGAGGTTGGCAGCCAAGAGAAAGGCGAAGATAGCATTGGTGGAGGGTAAAACCAGGGTCTTCACCATACAGACCGATGAGCACCAACACCAAATTTATGTATCTTTAGCTGAGTGGGGAGCAGCGAATCGCAGGCTTCTACACCAACTCTTGGAGACAGGGGAACTGGAGTGCAAGAATGTGGACTACTACCATGCCTATACAGTGACTATATACAAAATGCTGGACCAATACGAGTGGGCATCGATCCTGGAGTATGATACCAGAAAATGGGAGCTTCAAGCAGAATATGATCAGAGTTGGGGAACACCTATGCCATCCCTGACTGCCTCTCTCCTCACAGCTAGGAAGCTGGTTACCAAGGAGAAGGGACAAAAGAGGGCAAAGGCTAAGACTGAGCTGTGTCGTCTCTATAGAACCAAGGCGGGGTGTTCGTACGGAGATCATTGTATGTACATACATGAGGAAGGCCCAAAGACCTCTGCAAAAAAAGGGGAATAGACTGTGGGACGGGCTCACTAGTCTATGCTGCCTCGGAATAGCATCTAGCGGCCTCAGATAGAGATAGGAGTTTTATTTTAGAAGGTGTGAAGCATGGGTTTCATATCACAAACTCCTCCATGCCACCCGAGCAGGCGTTCATGGAAAATTACCTGTCCTGCACCCAGGCTAGTACTTCTTACATAGTAGAGGAACAAATAAAAGTAGAACTAGACAATGGATGTTACATCAGAGTGCCAGCGCTCATGACTATCACCTCAGCCTTGGGCGCCATACCCAAGCCTGAGGGCAACAAAATCTGTTTGATCCATGACTGTAGTAGACCTTTAGGCAGAGAGGTCAATGATAGGGCTACTCCTCAGCCTTTCAGCTATCAATCATTTGATGAGGCCCTGACTATGATCACTCCAAACTGTTGGTTGGGAAAAATGGATCTCCAAGGAGCTTACTGCTCAGTGAAAGTGCATCCCAATGATCATGCGGTATTAGGGCTCAGCTGGAAATTTAAGGAAGAGGAAGACATGTGTTATATGTATGACTCAAGGCTTCCTTTTGGGGCCCACCTAGCCCCAGGTATATTTAATACATTGACTCAGGCAATACGCAGAATGATGACACGGGCTGGTTACCCATCCGGGCTGGTTACCCATCAATCCCATGCCACACGATTACCATCTTCAGGCCACTCTAAAAGGAGTACAGCGTTCCAAAGGATCCGCTGTAAACAGGAAGCCTCCTGTTACCCTGTTACGAGATGCTGCGCGCCATAAAAGGAAAATTAAATCCAACAGAGAACAAGCATATAGCAGTGTGGGCTGCCTGCCTCATAATGATTTTTGGTTTCTTAAGAAAATCAAATGTGTTCTGAGATGCAGCTCAGCCTGAAGATATACGACCATTGACAAAAGGTGATTTGAAATTTGTAAAGGACGGAATCATGATATATATTAAGTGGTCAAAGATCAACCAATTCCAAGACAACGACCACCAAGTAGCTCTGCCCAGGATAAGGGGGCATGATCTATGCCCAGTCCGGGCCATGTATGCCATGTTCAGGGCGGCCCCGGACTCACCCCCTGCCTCGGCAGTAGTCAGCTATGTTCACAACGGGAATGCGGTCAACTTATCTTCAGTGGAATTCTTGGACATGGTAAGGCACACCCTGAAGGGTCAGGTTCCAGACCCAGCATCTCACTTGTGCCATTCTTTTCATCGTGGATCCACCACTTGGGGCCACAAATGTGGCCTGAACTCTGACTCTATATGCCTCCTGGGCCATTGGAGGTCCAGTTGTTACCAAAGATACTTGGATCCAGATAGAGTAAGCAGAATGTCAACTGCAAAACTAATGACAATAGGCCTCCCCTGAAAAAATGTTTCTCTACCACCTACAAATGGTTTTGGGGTCAGGTGAAGCCTTTAATTACCAGCAACAAAAATCACAGACACTGACTATATAAAATTGTGCTTGATATATTTCTAATTGTTCATCTAATTACTTCTGTAATTGATTTCTGTAATTGTTTCTGTAATTGCCTGTAATTACAGTATATTGTATCACTCATGTATATTTCAGTTTATGTACTGGCGTGCGCGCTTTCTATAGTTGAGTTTAATAAACTCCCTTTTACCCACATCGTTTTTGAGTTAAGATGCAATAAAGAAAACATCTATCTATCTATCTAGAAGCGTTGAATCCAAAGTATAAAAGTACCACACCCTGTCACGATTCCACTATTGGGTATGATTGGAATTCGCTCCTGATGTCTGAATATAAATGGCAATCATATCTGACTAATTCACCAGTTCGCTTAATTAGATGACGATCTTGATCATTTTGATTTTATGAATTCATAATACTTGATGCGTGTTAGTTTTCTGTATCAATTCTTATTCTGAAGCTGAGAGCAATGACAAACTGGTATAAAACGAAATTACTCTTTCATACATATATTAATATGATTATCCATATAATATACGGCTAGAGCGATTTCTAGGAAAGGAGGTAGAAAAGAAATGGTAGAAAGAAGGTTTTCTTTGTCCAGAATGTTCTCGGAATTTGTTGTTTTGCAAACCACTTTACTCATCTGTAGAGGTCTGTCCCCCCTCTCTGGATGTCGTCGTATGTGGTTTGTGAAGGTTTTTGGGGTGGAAATGTGATTTTGAAGCCCTTTTTTATTTTTTTTCTTACAACTATTTTTAGCACGGGAAAGCCCCTGTTAGAAAGTAAAAGAGATTGACGTCATGCCTCTCCCACCGTCTGTGGCAACGTGGGATTCCCTAGAGCTTTAGACCTTAGGTTTAAATGACCCCCTCTAGGTTCAAATTACCCCCCTTTGTTTCATTGATAATCTTACACCAACAATTCTAAAAGAACATATTGGGAGAGAAGGTCATATCTAATGCTTATGGGAAATAAATTAAAGATCACTTTGAAGGTCTAATAATAAAATTTATTCTGTATGATAATCCTTTTTTTCTTTCTATTTATTTAAACTTAAAATATCATTGGGAGCATATTGCAAATGAAAAAACAAAACAACTAAAATCTATTCAGTTCTGTGGGATCTCTACACTCTATTTATAGCCTGGGAAAGCTCCTGTGAGACACTACGTCATTTCCCACAACCTTTCAGGGGGACCTAACTACATGCAGAGGAGTGGGAGTGAAGAAGAGGAAAGGGAGAGGGTGGGAGGGTTGGAGAGAGGGATGGGATGGAGAGGGTGTAGGAGGGGGAGAGTAAAGAAAGGGAGGGTGGGGGAATAGGAGAGGGGGATCCAGGGGGAGGGAAAGAACAGAGGAAAGAGGTGAGGGAGAGGATGTAGGGGAAGGGAGAGAGGGGAGGGGAGCATGAGGAAGAGGGGAGGGAGACGGGGGTGGAATCGGAGATGGGGTTGGGAGAGAAAAATAGGTATGAAAGACAGAAAAGGGGGAGGGAAACGAGAGATGTGTGTGGGGGGGGGGGGGAGAGAGAGTGACCGTCCGGAGGACGGGTACTTTGCTAGTTATATATATGTGCACTGTAACATTACTAATCAGTAACTGTACCCGCTTTATGAAATCACAGTTTTCAAAGCAACTAAATCATAAGTAATCCAGTCTCGGAAATCTTCGGCTTATGGTTCGATCAAACAACATAACAACATGTGGAATGCTTGTTATGAAAAACCTCCTGTGCCCTACACAAATAATTTTAGTGTTTGGAAGTCCAAACTTGTTCTGTCCATAAGGAGCAATTTGAGCAAGTAGAAATGAATTACTTTAAACCAAGAAAATATTAAAGTACAGGGCGTATGGAACCCGAGACAATATTTCTTTTCTGTAATGATTTTAAAATCATGAACAAATAGTTCGGAGAACATAGCAAACCCTTCGACCTGAGCAAATATGCGTCCCCTTTGACAGATACTCAGTGCTAAAAGGTGCAGAATTCCAATTTGGTTTGCACGTGAAACGCGGGTTTGCATAAATTTTGCACTGAACTGCAACCCCTGTAGTTCCATCGCTCGATATAACAGCGCCAACAGACTTAATACCCCAAAGTGGTCATGCAATTCATGCTACATTGCATTAATGAAAGTCATTCCCAGATATGAGATGATTTTTGTCTGGTCCCTCTTTATATGCCCATATGAGCTACTCGTTAATTTATGTAGGTTTTCCGGATACTGACATTGGCATTGACATTAACATCAGTTTTATGGCAATGAGTCTCCCAAATTAATCAAACATTCACATTATCTAACCTGAATTCAACTTCTTCTTCAGCAGTTTTGTATCCAAACTTGCATTTCAATATTACATGATGCACAGAGCATTCTCCCAACAGCAGGCCGCCCCTACATTCGCCTTTCTCAGTCAGATTTGGAGAATCTCACCCTGCCTTGGGATGATGGCACAGAGAACTCACTGCCATTCAGATTCAGTCACGTGATTCCAGTTACTATTTCAATGGTGACATTATATAGTATTTTAGTCTAATCTATAGCAATTCGCAGTAGATAAAACCCTATTATGCCCCTGCTTTGGTTTTATCACCCAAAACCCCTAAATTGTATGTGGTCGAACTCAAGTTACATTAATCCTAATCCCGAAGCTAATGAGTTCACGTAATTGCTCTATGTGATCCTTACATAATTATCAGTTTAAACCACCTCACCTCCTGCTACTTTTATTGCAGGTTCTAACCAAACAATAGGCCAGTGAACCATGTAGGGAGGAGCTCATCACTCCTCTCCGCCTACAGCCATGGTACTAATGATAATTTGCATCTGGAGAAATAAACGGGCGGAGCGAGATGATAACGCATTTTCGCTATTAAAACTGTGATAATAGAAAACATTAAGTTATAATATGTCAGTATTTGTGCTATACCTGTTTGCATGGTAAAGATGATAACCGATGTAGTAAGGATCCAAGAGGCATCTTTACCGGTCAGCCTCTCCCTCTCTTCTATTGAGACATTGAAGGCACCGCTGGTAGAAGGCAGGCAGGATATATTCTCAGCAACTTGTTGGGTAGATCCCATGCCAATGAGTCTCCCGGCTGAGACCTGTGGAGCAGAGCAGGATCTGATAGATAATGGCATCATATTGCTAAGAAATAGAAGTTGAAGCACCCCGAGATCGAGTACTCCCCAGGTTGATGTTGCATCTCCCTCCGATTAATGCCTCACATGCATTGCACCGTTACAAAAGGAAATGGAGCAGTGTCCACGACTGGTGGTCTTACACTAAATAAAACGAGAGTGCTATTGGGAGGAGAGGGTTCGGTACGCTCGATGGCGCTGCGGCCTCGGTTCTTTTTCCTACTTGGAAGCAATGGTAGTTTCCTGTTGCAAGCGATCGAGTCCTATGTCATATAAAATATATAAGAGACCTATAACACGTGTTCCTAGCAAGCAGAGTAAAAAGAATATACCGTATAAACAATGACTCTAGATCATCATCAACTTGCGGGCTAGAAGCTTCGTCTGGATGGCTTCAGCTCGGTCGTCACCATGGCAGCTAAAGTTGCCGTCAAGGAGATATCCTCTTGATTTTAATTTAGTCGTATTCATTAGCAAAGAATTCCAATTAGTTCAGATGGCATGTGACGGTATCGGATCCCAGTAACCTCGGCATCCTTGGTAATAGTATTCGTCCTAAACTATCTGCAATCACAACACACCCACCCTCTTGACTCACCAATATTTCATTACTTCAGGAAATGGCTTTGTGTTATTTTAATTTAAATGAATTCCTTTTTAAAATCATCGTAATTTGATTAATCATTATTTCATATGTTACACTAATACTCAATCGACGATGTGGCTGAAATCAAAGAGAAAGGTGAATGGTTGGTACAAATAGATTTCAGATTTCGAAAATTTGGTTTTAAAAATAATTTATGTAAAAGGAAAATACTTTTGACGATACGTAAAAGGTCTAGATGACTTTTAACACATACATGTATATGCGTTGGTGGATTTAGTAACGATTATGACCTAGCAGATTCAATGTGTGCAATTGATACTATATTTGCATCATAAATATCAACCAAGGTTTTTGGTAGCAAGATAAAAATATATGTCTCCTCCGAGATTATGACTTTCACAATACTCAGAATTTACCTAGGGCAAAGGTATAATAACACCATGTGCAAATTGCCCTAAATTATTTGGCATTAGTTGGCATGGTACAATGCCCTAATTCTGTAGCATCATGCGATTATGCCATAGAGAGATATAAACTGCAACGCTGGGATATGTAGGCCAACCATTATGGCATTTTCCATCACTGCTTGAGATTTCTCAAACACCTTTAATTGTGTTGTTGGAAGTACCTGCGTCTGTGTGTAAAGCTCGTATCCTAAGACTAAGTATAGGACTGTTCTGCGGTACAAATTCAAACATGGAGACCATAATTTTGTGGAAAAAATACTACCACTAGGTAATTAACAGTGACAATAAACATTAGACATTAGGCTTTCCATTATCTGCAGCCGTATTAAGGATTAAGACCAATCATTTGCTGCACTCATTGGCCACGTCTAGCATTTCTCAATCAACATACAGATGTATGTGAACGTCACCTTTTTTCGACCTTGAGTTTCGAGTGGATTCAGAAGTAAGTTGTTTTAATATTATAGATGTTCTTCAAATGTTGAAGAGATTTACAAACAGTATCAACAGATTATAAATGGATTACAATTAACCGAATTAATTAGGCTGGTCCAAATACGAGCACCTGATTCAGATGAATTGGAATTGTAGAATTATACTGAATCGTTTGTGGTTCTATGCAAGTACGACGGGTAAAATAACAAACACTAAATACAATTCACCAAACCGCACGTATAGATTGACGACATAAAGATAACAAGTAGAGATAAGACGTTACATGATGGGGGAAACGTGCAATAACCTTCAGATGTGGTGTATTTAAAGACGACTTACATTATGAGTGCAGAACATCCACTCCTGCTTTTTATGACAAACAATGATAATATCAATAATGATAGTAATAACGTTAAATAATCCAGATGGGATCAAACGTACCAGATGTTGTGCAATTACAATCAGGTGTGATATTGCATCAGCTGGAGTATAATTTTTCAATTACATGTAATGTATGTTAATTCAGGCAGGCCAATCTTTTTAGAAGGTTTTGTTAGAAAACCTCAAGAGATATATATAATATATTCAACTGTACTCTCCTGACCTGTGTTACTATTAAGACATTCAGTTGATATGCTTGTTTCTAGATACATGAACCATATGTCCATGTAATGACTAACTGTTCTATGGCAACAAACGATGCCTTAAGTGAAACTGAAAGAAAATACTCGATGAGTTCAGTGTCATCGGCCATAAGTGGACCATCTACCAAGTTCTAGCTGGTATCATGGGTAAGAGACGCGCCTAGAAATCTGTTATATTGCATGTGTAGGGACGATCTACCTTGAACCGAGGTATTGTGGCACAGACTAAGAGGTTGATACCAGAAACAGAATCGGACACAGGTTACAGTCCTAGAGCTGGCCTTAACAACCTCGAGTTAAGTAAGGGGACACATGCAAACCCATGTCTGTAATGATTACTAAATACCATCGTTTCAAAATCGAATAATTAAAAGAGCAGATTTTCAATTTTGTCCAGTATCATTTCTCACCAAAATATATTTTAGGAGCTCTATAGGAACACCATGTGCAAATTGCCCTAAATGAGAATCTGAAATGAGAACCAAACAAGCCATCAGATACAGCTTCTTTTATCTCTTTTCTCGCTCCTTTGAGGGTAGTCAATTCCGGGGCTTTGCTAAAATCTAGCCATCAAAACAGGTTGCATTCCAAATTAACCTAATCGACATGGATCCTTAAAACCTTCTTCGGGAACAACAATGCAGTGATTTTCAATCCATTAAACTTCTAGAAAAAATTCCTTCACAAAGAAATTAGAAATTACTACGAAATGAACGCAGTATAGAAAGAAAACCAAGGTGGTTTCAAAAAAAGGATGTTCAACTGTTTCTACTTTATCTTCCTTTACAGATGACATTTTCACTTCCACCAATAGTTCAAAAGGTAAATTAGGAACCTTTATTGATCTATCTAAGGCATTTGACACAGTAAATCATAGGTTAAATATATCATAGCATGCCAAGTGACATGAACATGTTGTGGGTTCTAACCCGGGAGCGGCTACAATTTCACCTCCTCCCCCCCCCCAACCCCCAGGTACTAAAGGAAGACCATTATTGTGGTGATTTAGACCTGGTAGAAAAAATAAATGAAACAAATTACTTCTGTGCAAATCCTATAGTCTCAAAATCAATCGAGGCACCATCGATTTAATTCACAGCTATCTACAAAACAGAACTAAAAAAGTATTGATTAATAACAGAGTTTCCAGTCACAGAAACTTTTCATGTGGTGTACCACAAGGGTCAATTCCGGGGCCTCTTGTATTCCTTATTTCATTAATGATATTATGCAGATGGTATGGTTCTGTACACCTCCGATACTAAAATTGAAATTGAAAAAATTAGAATGGAAACTGAACTCACCAAATTCCTAGATAGATAAAGACAAAACCATCTGACTTTCAATGAAAAGAAACCTAAAATCATGTGTTTCACAAACAAACATATTCAGCCTCTCCATACCATTATACAAATTCAGGACAAAATATTTGAAAGAGTTTACTCTTTCAATATAGGGCACTCAGATTATGTATCTTGCAATCTGAAGAAAAGACCAGAAATGTTTTACACAAAATTGCAAATTTGAATCACCTTCAAGAAAGAAGAGATACTCATTTACTTTTATCGGCGCACAAACGAGTAAGTCTTGAGGTTTATAGAATAAAGGCACACAGATATACCAGACTACATGATGGAACAGTACTCAAAACTCCCATTATTGAGAAAAATTCAATCAAAAGAAATATTTCATATAAAATAGCCAGTAATAGGAACTCCCTCACAATAAAGGAAAGAAACATTGCAGATTAAGAGACTTTCAAATCTAGAATGAAAAACAATACTTATACAACTGGTTAGCAATGTCAGGGATCTTACTCCAAATCGTCAGGCATGTCAGGAATCTTAATCCAAATCGGTAATACTTGATCAAAGAAAATTATTTTAATCATCTTCTCATCCTCATCACTATCTCTCTCCTTCTCTATCACATTTCATCACCACTAACATTATACAGGATCTTAGGTGTACTATATGTCAACTAATAATCCGAAAAGAGGAAGAGCTAGTACTTCCTAACCCGACCTTCCTACTTTCTAATCAAATCAATAGGCCAGTGAACCATGTAGAGCGGACCGCGCCACCCCTCTCCACCTGCAGAACCAGCACAACAACAACAACAACAAAAGCAACAGCAAAAAAGAGATGTCAAAATCCATCAAAATGTCATTTTCTGCCTGATCATGTTATGAATGGTACTTTTCTGAATGACAAATAATTTGCTGGATTGCCACGACTGTTGTACAGCAGCAGGGGAAAGCTTAAAATTAATGGGCTATTTGTTTTTCATTTTACCTGAGGTTGCATGATATCGAATCCATCTACACACAGCGGTATTGTTGGAGATTAGACATTCAGAACGGAAATCTACCTCCTTCTTTATTCCAAATGTGATTAGGCACAAAAGTGATTCAATCCTTTTAAATGGTTGCCATCACAACTGCGCAAATCAAATGAAATTAGAAATGGGGTAATGTAAAGAAAATTAAAAGATGTAAATCTTTCATTGATTCTATTCATATTTGCTTGTCTTGACGCTAATTGAAATTCTATACCTCTTGGTTGGTCTCATTGGTGTTCTCTAGAAAAACACTTCCCCCGTTTGTAATGCGTTTGACAAATATTCAATCCGATTATTTATTTCGTTAGTACCTCCAGACAGCCGATAAAATCACCATTTTAAGCCATATTTGATTTCCAAAGTTTGTGGTATTTGTACGACGTTTAATTTTGCAATTGTTTAATTTTACACGAAGTAGATACAATAAAGTATTTTAACACGACTCAATCCTGTACGAGTTGTGTACTGAAGATACCCTGCTTTTTTATTAAACACGAGCCCAGCTATAAAATTAGTATACTGACCTCCATATAATACCAAGAGGGAATATCACTTGACGAAATTAGTGAAAACTATACACGAGGCATTAGACATATAACTGCTGAATGGCGTGTGTACAACTAGCTTGATGCAAATTTCATTTTGTATGTAACACTAACCTGCACATGTATAAATTTTAGATTTTATTATACGCCCATGCTATATGAGAGGTGCTATAAGTGGGGTGCTATAAAAATATTCATATAGGAAACGTCCTATAAAAATGTAGTTGTCTAAAAATAGCTCTGTTGATATGTTTTGCGGAGATTTGGCTCTCTGCGAAGCATGTAAACAAATCCCGGGATCGGTAATCCACCCGTGATTCTGGTACTATGATTATAGAAATATATAATAAAAACCACATCATTAAATAGCACCCCACTTATAGCACCTCTCATAATAAATATAGAATGGAACTCGCTGGCAATAATAAAAAATTTATAGGACTTGATTCGTCCACATAAGCACTTTGCCTACGGCATCGTGTGGACGAATCTCGTCCTATAAATTTTCGATTATTGTCGTCCCATTCTCTCTATATATATCATTATTAAAATAGTATGAAATAGAACAATACCTCTGTTGGCACAAATCCGATGGTATCCACATGTTTCTGGCCTACATGAGTATAGGATATTGCACAAACCATCGTCGAATAGTCTAAAATAATTCCCGTAGAAGTACTCTTGAGGTGGCAACTAGGGTAACTTATATACTTCCATATTAGGATGTTCTCATGGGATGCAGTACTCTTTTCAAGTGCATTACAAAGTAAATCCAGGAATCCCCATGGATGCCCCGGGACGTCCGGCCATGCCTATTGTCAGAGTGCCACTTGCTACATATATATATGGGTTGGCAGATTGGTTGGTATTATGTATAAGGGCTTCGTAGTTTGGACTAGACCATGCCCAGATACATGAATCAGCGTGCTTTGTATAATCTAATTGGTTAATTAGGAAACAAATCAAGGCAATTATTATGAAAGAAGTGATAAATTACCGGACTTTGGTGATGTTAATTCCCAAGGGTCGGTAAGGGAAACCACAAAGGTCATTTGAACGGAACTATATCCTACCTGGTCCTTGGAGATTTGGACATTTGATGTATCTTTAATGAAGCAAGATCGAATGTTGTTGTGGTCATGATCGATGTGGCCGTGGAACAATGGATAGAGTGGTACGGTTAGTTACTACAGTCATATTGATCTAATAATGAGTGACCTTGAATGATTGCATTTCTGAGTTCTCCAATTAATGTAGCAAAGATGTATTTGGAATCATAAAACATTAGTGTGTGCACTGTGACCCAGGACGGAGGAAAGAATGCGATCCAAGACGGAGGACAGGACCCCATTTCAATCTAATCTGTCAAAGATTCCATGTATTTGTTTTCTCCCTGTTTCAAATGTTGTTAATCGCTTAGGCACCCGTTTGAAAAAGGCGTAAGATTGTTCTAGGTATACTCGCCAGCCCCCCAAGGACCTGTCTTAGAAGCTGATCGAAAACCGCCCGTAAGAGCGAAGATATAAGAGCAGTCTGGATATAAATTGCAACGCCTACAAAAACATGTCGATTCATTGGTCTGAGGTATATAATTATAGTAAATATAAATGCATATAATTATTTGAACGGTAACAGAGAAACACGGTCAATGAGAAACAACGTAATAAAGCCAATTTCTTGGTACAAAGGTCTCTTTTGCCTGTTATATAGCTAAGCAATAGTTACAATAGCTTTACAAAGCTTATCGTCAGGTGTGCCCATTCCACTCGCCATTGCTTCAGATTTGAGCCCGTTGACCATACCTCTATTTCTATGTACTACTTACAACAGATCTCAGAACTATGTTATAGACATTTATCCTAAAGCTGTACCGAGGTGGATCTACAGCTAGAAATGGACTCCAGTGAGAAATCTTGGTCTCTTGGAATTGGTAGGTCAAGATATATGTTGTTTTGTTTTGAAAGCCACAGTCCATTTATTATGATTTACATGAAACGAGTGGATTTCTCTGTATCATAACTCCACATCTATATCTAAGATAATAGATGTAGATGTGGACATACCTACAGAAAAGTATAAATATATAAATGAGTCACGAAGGCAGGAGGGCTTCTCAGGAATTTTATTAGACCTGACGAGTGGGCTCATTAAGCCCCAAAAAATAACTCACAAGCAGAATCAAATACAAGAAAAAAAAATTTTCACGTCCACTCAGTGCGACGACCTGGCTGTTTCTGGTTGCGGTTGTCGCTAGCAACGAGTCAACAATGCGATTCAGGCAGCAATACAACATATTTATACGTACATTTATCACACATAAATATCACACGATAACAGATATAATGTGGAAGTAAGTTTATATGAGGGTGTCCCAGTTCCGGATCATATAACCACCTACTTCGTCCTCGCTTCAAATGGATATTACCTCACATCTACCGGTGCACTACAGGTGGAGGGACTATTTGCTCCAGCCTCTCCTCCCTCCCCATGAGAACGATGCCGCACGTGGTCTTCAACAAGCCGAGAGACAAGGGGTTTAAACGTTTGGGGGCGATGGTAGATTCAATTCCTTACCTCCTCAAATACATTCCCAGGAATAGTATGGATCACACTCTACAATTCCCCTCGATTCCCCTGAAGTGATTCCCTTGATTCCTCGATCTTACCATCTTCCTTGGGCTTTCTCCTTTCCCTGGAGAATCTGCATGGGGCCAGAAGCACAGTTCTTTCGACGCCCCAGCCCCATATCTTCGGATCGGAACTTCCCGAATTTCGGCCGCATTGCGGTCTTCCATAGATAACACCTCCATGTGACACTCGGGATTTCCGGGCGCCGGAGGCTCTTTATCCCGTCTTCACACATGGTAATCAAGCATGCCTAGACCCAGCCCACACCAAGGCGGTCGTGAATGTAGTTTCTTTGCAGGACATTTGCATCAGGCTGACACCCCTAGGTAGCTTCTTCCCCTTAGTTCCCCTTACACAAGGGCCTTCCGTTCAGGCTCCCAAAACGGAGCCAATATACTTCAGCTTCACAACCATTGTATTCTGACTTTCCATCATTCTATCACATGACCTCATAATCATAACCCGGCTCATGGGTTTACTCTAGATCTTAGGCTGGAATGTTTAATGCAGTCAGCCAGTATTACTACATGTATATGATTGCTGACTATAGTAAGGAATAGACTTCCCGTACTAAGTAATCAGTTTAGGTTGATCTTTCATGCGCTTCATATCTAATGCAATTGACAAGTGCATAACCATGTACCAGGGTTCACTATAAATATGAATGAATAAGCTCCAACGGCGGTGAGAATAACTAGCTGAATAGAGATATCTCTATGATGTCTCTATTCGGAATAGAGATATCTCTAATGTAATAGAGATACCGGTATCTCTAGTTATTTAATAAAAAGACCCTATATATGGCTCGTCATAATATGTATAATATACATACACTCCCTCGGTAACACATCAATTGCTACCTCTACCTATGACAAAACGACTTTTCTTATCGATATTATGCCACAATAGCCATAGCCAACTCCATTAGAGGAATAAATGCATACCAAATATATTGGTCAGAGGAATATGATTTATCAAATACGTTGTCCAGTCACTTTCGTTCGTGGATCATTCATTGTCCTAATTATACCAGAAGCGTGTCGTACTGCGTCATTGTGACTGGTGCGTGTGATCTTTATCGTTCTTCTGACAACCAAAGGACAATGATCCTCATATGCAAGTAACCTGACGTTCTCATCGATCCTCTGAGGGTGTTCCATCGAAGGAAATCACACCTCGGGTGCATCGGTTGTATTCATCGGAGTTTTTCGTTCGTTTTAGTCATCGTTTTATTTAAAGACCAAATAACGGATGGGTCTTATATTAAAGGCGTGCCCAACCGCCCGGACCATAATTATATCAGTTTGATAGGGTTTTGTTGTTTTGTTGTTGTTGTTTTTTGTTTGTTTTTTGTTGTTGTTTTGTTGTTGTGGGGGTTTTTTTTTTGGTTTTTTTTATTGGGGGGTTTGTTTTTGTTGGGTTTTTTGGGGTTTTTTTTTTTTTTTTTGGGGGGGGGAGTTGTTTTGGTTGTTTATTGGTTGTATTTTTTTCTACAATTTACCTTCATGTGGCGTCTGTTTGTGTCCGTTAGCTCCGGTTGAATTTATTTTAAAACCTAAGGAAGGCATATCTTTAGGAGCTGAGATTAAACCCGATCAGACACATATGGCATTTCCGAATTAATATACATAATTATGAATCTCACCAACTGCTCAGAAAATCTGATCGCTTTATTTTTTTTTCATTTTGAGAGAAAAGGTTAGCTCCCCCTCAATTAACTCAGGACACTAATGATCTTTTTTCACCAAGAAATTTCTTCATTCCGAGAAGGATATAGAGAATGGATATAGAGACAAGAACAAGCTAGCTAATATATCTACATGGCAAAATGGGATTGGATAATTATACTCTATATTTACCTCGATGTATAACACTAATGTCACGAGAAAATACATTCATTACAAATTCCCTCTATGTTAGACCCACTTCCCACAAGAGGGCCGGGTTTTTGGAGACAAAGATGAGGTTACAGAAAAAAAACATCTGAATTCATTGAAGAGTTTAATAAGACGGATGAAGTTTGGAACATGACGTATATCGTTAAATTGGAATACATTAAATTCAGACGATTTGTCACGCATCTGTATAGAGGATATAAAGGAACACGCAGTGCAATGGTGCGTTATCTTAGTACGAGTCCTCGGTGGTTTACCATATTATCTTCCACTTGCTGTGGTGTCCCTATTCCCCAGTATTGGGTCGAGCGGATTCCAAGAATGTATATCTGAATTCAATTTTAACAATCCGCTCAGTCGTCATAGGCCCATAGAACAGCTTCAACAGACCAAGATGTTTGAAATTGGAATAGCGCGAATTCAAACGGGTACGTACCGCTCGTGTGTGAGGTGCTACAAGCGTAAAGGCTGACGCACACTCCCTATTGCCCCACGATTTGGGTCTCGAGATCCTGATGAATCTTAGGAGTTCCTTATGCCCTCCTGTATGTCCTCCTGTACTTTCTCTGGTACATCCCCCTGCAACTCCTTCTGTACGTCCTCCTGTACACCCCCCCCCCCCGTACCTCTCCCTGTATGTCCTCCTGTACTTCCCCCTGTACCTACTCCTGTACATCCCCCTGCACCTCCTCCCGTACATCCTCCCGTACATCCTCCTGTACATCTCCTTGTAAGTCCCACTGTATGTCCTCCTGTACCTCCTCCTGTACCTCCTCCTGTACATCCCCCTGCACCTCCTCCTGTACATCCTCCTGTACATCTCGTTGTACCTCCTCCTGTACCTCCCCCTGTAGCTCCTCCTGTAAGTCCCACTGTATGTCCTCCTGTAGCTCCTCCTGTACCTCCTCCTGTACATCCCCCTGCACCTCCCCCTGTACATCCTCCTGTACATCTCGTTGTACCTCCTCCTGTATCTCCTCCTGTAAGTCCCACTGTATGTCCTCCTGTACCTCCTCCTGTACGTCCTCCTGTACATCCCCCTGTACCTCCCTCTGTATGTCCTACTGTACCTCTCCCTGTACCTCTCCCTGTACCTCCCCCTGTACCTCTCCCTGTACCTCCTCCTGTACCTCCCCCTGTATGTCCCCCTGTATGTCCTCCAGTACCTCCCCCTGTACCTCCTACTGTACCTCCCCCTGTATGTCCTCCTGTACCTGCCCCTATGCATGCTCTGTACCTCCTCCTGTACATCCCCCCTGTAACTCCTCCTGTACCTCCTGTTAGTCTAGCTCACTGTATGCCCCCCTGTACCTCCTCCTGTACCTCTCCCCAATGCATTCCCTTTACCTCCTCCTGTACGTCCACCTGTACATCCCCCTTTATGTCCTCCTGTACCTTCTCCTGTACCCCCTCCTGTACATCCCCCTGTACGTCTTTATTCTACTCTATAAGTAGCATTTAAAACTTGCTAAAAGTGGTGTGTCTACATTAAAGTTTGCTCTCACCTGTAATGAAGTGATTGTTATGTAATTATGATGTAAGAGGGTGTAACCACTTTATGATTGTTAATTAGGAGTAATTACCATGACTATTATTAATATACTAAATTAGCAACATGCTTGGATTTGCACTAATAATGTGAAGCAGTAATTTATTGTAATGATTACGGTAGCATGTGAATTAAGGCTCAGGTAACACAATAGCTTATTTTACCCGTTCCAATCATAACATAGATATAAGATAACATGACAGTTATGTGTCAATGACAGCTATATATCAAACATTCTATGAAAATATTTAAAAAGGACTGTAAGTATTGAATTATAACTAAATGTATGGACCATGACTAATGTGAAGAGCTTCAAGCATACATGTTTGCACATTGCGCTTCTCAGATGCTATATAATAGGGCAGTTCATATATTCTGCTACCAGATTTTTTAAGAAACCTGTAGCCTTGATCAAGTCATATCAAGTGCTCCGTCCGAGTGGTCAGTAGAGAGTGACCAGTCCCGAGGGGTCTCATGCAGCAGGTAAACTATGTAGTAACCAGGGCGATTCCCGCCACCATACATACAGGTGCAGCTACACCAATTTATATTTGTATTGAATAATAAATACTGCACATATTTTAAAATCTAGTGGGTAACTCAAGCTTCCATTGAGCAACATTATTCTAAACATATCACCTAACAATATCGGATAGCAGACAATATAACAATAGCTAGTATTTGAGAGGGAAAGAAGGTGAAAGTTAGAAGCCTATGCTTAAGGCATAGGGCAACTGTGTGAGTGCCCACATAGCTCAAAGTTCCCGTCGTTACCACCGCTCTATCTATGGCACCACTGTCAATTTGTAAAGTAGGCTATTGCTGGATAACTTTCGGTGAAATTGTTTGTTTTCAATTACAACCCGTTTCAAATATGTAATACAGGAATAGAAAAATAGATGTAGCCTCTAGTTTCTTCTGCTAGATGGGAGATACTTGTGAAAAAGTGCAATGAAGATACAAATCCCCTGCGACGAAGCTTATACAAGCACTAAATTGTATGTCTGTCACACCTCATAGGTCATTCTTTCTCATGTAGATGTGAGCGCTTGCGAAACACTTACAACTGTGATGCGATGTCTTTTTTATACAAAGGGCCCATAGTCAATTGTAAACAAACAATTGAATTTGGAGAATAAATCTGTTAGATGTTTCAGCTGAGTACTCTCAGTGAATAGAAATAGCTCATGATATTATTAGATATGTTGCTGCTATGCTTGTCAAGCCTTCTTTGCTTCCATGGTCAGGAGGTGGGGAATTCTGAGCTCTAGGAACGATAGTAGGAGAGAGAGGTGATCGAAGATGACCATGGTGTTTTGCATAATATGTAAAATGAGAGGATACTGAAGACTTTTGGGACGTTTTATGAGAAGATATTGTAAACGGACACCATTAGGCCTGAGTTGCTCCTTTTTTATTAGGGCAATTGTACCATTTTAGAATTAGCTATTAGCACTCCTGGAGGGACCCATAGAGCACCCAGGGAAAGGTGGGAGACATGGGACAGACAGGCAGGGTGCATGTAGGGATCTTAGTGGGTCAGTGCCCAGAAATAGGACACCTGTTAGTTCAGCCCTTTAGGATCATTTTCTAATATAACCCTTTAACCCAACCAGAGCATTGGGACCATTTTCTAATATAAACCTTTCGGCCAACCAGAGCAATAGGATCATTTAAGCAATTAACCCCTCCCCAACAATCGCTGTAGTTGGGATCATTTTCCTATACAACCCTTTTCACCCAACCAGAACATTGGGATCATTTAGTTAACCCCCTTCTACCAATAGCAAGCATTGGGATCATTCCTCTTGTTTATTCCTCAACCAATCACCTCTATTAGGCTCATAATCTAACCAGCATCTCTAAAGGGACCACTTTTCAATGTAACCTTCCCCTCCCCGCCTTTAGTATAAGTAGCCCTGCAGCTTGGCTGCTTGGAGGAATATAGAAGTTAGGATTACTTGAGTTAGCAGTCGATTATTGGATTATTTACCATCAGCTTAGGATTACCCTTGGGGCCAGGCCATCTTAGACTGGGACTACCTGGAGGTATTGCCTGCACAGGAAGGGATAGGAATCACTGCCTGGGAGCCAGAGAGGGGAAATGTCTCTGAGGAAGGCTTGTGTGAACTCTTTGGGAGGAATATCTCTAGCTACGCCTGGTCTGAAGGTGCGCCTGGACCCAACAGGTCTTTCTTGGTGGATTACTGTGTGTTATTGTGTTTTGTATGCTTTTCTGTACACTTTCCTGGAGACTGTATAATGCTGTGTGTTGAGGATCTATATGTGAAGTTTGCATCAGCAAAAAAGAAGCAAGAGGGAGAGTATTAGTTAACACCTGCTTTTCTGTGGATTCATTATCGTCGCAGCTCGCTACCAACGTCTAATTAATTACTATCTTATGGAGATAAGCAATCCATTGGAACATAGGACCCTTAATCTAAGTATCTCTGACATGGCTTTGGCGAGTATACCAGCCTGGGAAATGAGGAGCTCATCACCAACCCGACCCCCTTCCCCGCTTATCACTGAGCCAGCGTGCTCAGCTCTCAACTCGCACGTGGCAGAATCTGACTTGGAAGATGAAGAGGGACCCTGGCCACCTGCTAGGACGTATGATAGCCACCCAGACCCTAACAATAACTCTAACTCTAATACCCCCCCCCTCCTCCAGCTCCTGTGTCCGCCTCGGTGGTGGAATGATAAGGACGTGCCCAGAGCAAGACCAGCTAGACCCTCTAGTGTGGGACCACGGCCAAGGTCACCTACCAGTTCCTTCCTTGGTCAATTCCAGAAGAGCTCGGCTGGAACGGGTGAATCACTCTACTAATTACCCTAATGACCCTAATGACCCTGAGTTCCGTGGCGAGGAATTGGCAGAAGGTCAGGTTAACAAGTGACGAGCACGAAAGGCTGACAATATATAAAATCGGAGACCCAACTGACCCAAAAGAATATTTAAGCAAGGCCAGTGTTCCTTGGGTCTCTGAAACAGAAAGAATTCATGTAGCTCACTGTCATATATTTTAGGAATGGAAGATCTCCTGGTTCTGATTGACTGGGCCCTGAATTCTATAAATTCTTCATGGTGAAGATTAGGACTTAGATCTTGCCACTGACGCATTCTAAAGGCCGTCGCACACAGTCAGGATTTGGAGGCCTCACGACGAGTTGTATGGTCTCATTTTCCCCCATACATCAACGGCCGCCTAGCCGACAAGATTTACATCAACTCACATCAAGATGTGCGTTCAATTTTCACGCACACATACAGGATTTCATGCACGATTTGAGGCTCACGATTTCAAAAACTTGTGTTCACGTCAAATATTCTAACTGCCAAATTGTGCATCAAACCTTGTATAGGTATACACACATTCTGAAAATCAGCCCTTTAGGCGCTTAGGTTCACCTAAACATGCCCATGATCCAACCTGTCCACAAGAAAACTCGATGACTGACGTTTACATGTATGGGACTGATCCGCAGCCTCTGGTCATCAGTATATATGTCCAGCGAAAATAACATATAGGAAGTGTTTGCATGCAACCCTGCATTGGATGGGTAAACAATTAGTGCAGGGTCTCTCGCCTACGCCTTCAAGATATACGAGTTCAGAAAAGTGTTTTTGACACTTCCCTGTATCATTTCGGCTATGACGTTAATGCTAATTAAGAGCAGTAAATCATATTTTCACAATAAAGGAAGGCACTCTTTGCGGGAATCTTTGCAATCCATTATTTAAAACCCAACTACACGAATACATTATCTTCTCCACCTACCGTGATAGCTGTGGTTGTCATGGTCGAGAACTAATCAATGGATTTACTCCAGCATGTATATCCTTGGCCGGCCTTTCGCTTTCTTGCCATGGTATGCCATAAACCTCCGATGATCACTTGGATTCACCATGCAGCCTCAGGTATCATAAATATGCGTGCTTGCAACTGCATGCCTACCCTCCTAGCCCTAACAACTCAGTAGCCAAGATGTGCCATTATAACTCAGCGCGTGCCTCCGAATGACAAGCAATATATCTTCCTTCCCCAGCCAACCCAGAACCCGAGATACGATATTTTAACTATTCATATATAGATGTAAATCTCTTGCCACCTCTTAAATAACACACCTGTCTGTGCATAATGAATATTGTATGAAGTCGGGGTTCAACCCACTGCCCGGTATTTACTAGACTAAAATTATCAACTCATTATTGACCGGTGTATAATCTTCATGGTCTAATGAGGAAAGAAATGTATTATGCTGGGACTTGTTCTTAATGCAGTTACGGTGATCTGCCAAGATGAGGCTGGTCACACCCATATGCTGGCTAATCTGGTGACAAATTGGTTTCGAGCTACTTTGTGGCTTTTGTCCGAACCAGCAAACTAAAGCTGACCGGAAATCGTAGGAGACACATGGAAGATAGTGGTAAAACCTTATCGCCAAGGACAAAGGCAAAATACCCGATTTTAGGCTGGATCAGGATAGAAACGACGAGCAAGCTAGCTTGATCATGAATACAGCAATATACTATAATTATACAAGTTGATTTGACAACAATACCACTGCTGATGAAACAATTTCGTAATGTGTAAACCTTTGCTTATAATGCTTTTTCCAGTGCTCGTTTTAGTGCAAAGAGACTGATGAGGGGAATGTGTGCTCTAAATACGTTCATTTAGCTTTGAAAAAGGATCAAAACAAGAAGTCTTTCTTTCATCAATGAGGGACATGTATCTGACACATTTATAAGTGATATACTGCAACTAGCGCAAGATGTGTGGTATTGTGGACAAATGATTGTCCTAGTGTAGGTTAAATGCGATTGTTAATTCTGACTCCCCCTTTTAGATAATCTACAATTCTGGTGTAGGGGATTTATCTTATAGTGTGTTTCTGGTGAGTAACACCAGGCGCACCACGGGGTAATCCGTGCTTGGATTCCTCTTACATTTTACATAAAGGCCTTATTGTGCCTCTTCATTGTATTTTATAGTTAACTTTTAACAGCCATGTCAGGCTTTATATTCTAATGTTCTAGATTCCAGTTAGTAATACTGAAATCTCCCCCTCTTATTAGCTTCTGGAGCTTCATGTCCGGGCAAGAATAGTAAGAATAAGAAGGGAACAGAGAGAGTATGTTTGTGTTGTGTCTCCTTTATATATAGCTCTTTATTCACTAGAACTTAACGCCGAACTGGAACAGTGGTGCGGGAGCAAAAACCACTGCACTGGTATATCTTTCCTTCAGAATAGAAGTACAATATTATTATTGACGCGATTATTTTTATGCTGTAATTCTCCTTATTTTAGGAGCTTGATTGAAATTGCCAATTTGAAATTAACCTTTTTCTACACAATTAAATTGGCTATACTGGCATTAACTATATTAGTAGGAGCTATATAAAACACATTATGGTTTTTAACATAATAGAGGCAAATGTCCAGCAAAGTACTCTATTGTCATCAGTCTTAAGTCCAACCCTTCTCATACTCGCGGATGACCTCCAGGATATGAGGAATGCTCAGACATTCTTTTGCAAACCACTCACAGAGTCAAGCTATTTAATCGAGGGAATTCTTCTGTCCTTCATTTGATGTGTGAATTAAGAATGAGAATCTCTGTTATCCTGCACGCACAAAAAATCCAAAATGTAAGCAAAGAGGAGAATAGACTATGGAGGACCTTAAAGGACGATACCACCGAGCTGATAAACACATAGAAAACTTAATAATTATGTACTTCTGAAATGTCGGCATAGAGTTTGCGATACACTAATGTGAAATCTGTGCATGCCTCGTTTGTTTGATCACTACTTCTTCATATCATAAAATGTGTTAGCATTGTATAAGCCCAGCTGGCAGGGATCCTGAATAAAAATGTTGCAAAAACAAACAAAAAACACCCTTGAAACGAATACGCATACGAACCCTAAAATGAGTTTTTACACTTTGATTATATTCAGTTTGTACAAATAGGGAATTTGCATTTCGCTTTGAGGATTGTATGAACCATGCCAATACTGAAACTTCAAAGGTTTTTTCTAGAGCAATTCCCATTAGCAATGGGCCAATATGCAAAGTTTCCCACGCAAATGCGACCGAAATCGAGTTCCATAATCATACCTGCCAGAACCCTTTTCAAAAATAAAAATAATGAAACATCATCTGATCAGGGGTCCCCGGAATGAAATGGTATCCGGTTCAGGAAATCCAACATATAATATTATTTACGAATATTTGGGCTTCTGCATATTAAAGATTTATGGTAAGGTTTTTGGTCAGTACCGGAGAAAATATTTTAGAATGATATTTCTCCCCACCGCTACCGCTACCGCTACCGCTACCGCTACCGCTACCGCTACCTTCATTTCGCCCGAGATCTTTTATTTCGATTTCCACCAAACATTTACTTCCTTTCCAAAATACGCATTGTTCACATACAAACGGTTTTCCGAATTGTCTTCGCATGACCCATCCGCCGCTCTCATTGTAAAACTAGCTCTGCTCTACTCTTGTAGCATAAGTAACTAATAATTTGAAATCATCTATGAAATAAACACATTGATATCATATTTGATAAAGAACATCAGAGTCTTTCATAATCTCCTTGAAAGTCATGTAAAAATGGGAACAAATATATTCATGGTTCCTAATAATTGCATGCAATTGTTGGTGTATGGGGTTTTCTTTTTCCCACGACCGCCATTAAAACAAGGTTTATATATAGATATCAATTACATGTACTAATTATTGGAATGATGGATGACATCGCTATATTATCCCTTTCCGACTTCAAGCTTACTACTTAAAACATAAATTCACTCTATCTTTGTTAAAGATGAGGAGGTATTTTTTTCCGGACACTATAGTTCCTACAGAATGGCGTGTACCCATACGTTGCCTCCATCTATTGGGAATGGTCATACACCATGTCATGAAGTGAATGGATATAGACACATTTTGCGTTGGTTCTGTAAAATGATTTTAAAATGATGTCTCTGTGGGCTGGAGAAAATAGTCAATGCATTGAATAGGAATAGTCCACACGTTCCTCAATGGTCTATGCAGCCACAAGTACCATACAGATCATGGTAGGAGGTGTGCGTGTTTATTATAGCGGGTAATATGGAATGCCATAGGCTACAGCATTGGGGTTCAAATCACAAACAACGGGTAATAAGGCCTGTGTATTATTACCCGCTACACTCGACATCGTTCGTTTGGCAATTTTGATTATGTGTGGGTGGGTGGGGGAGGTCAATATTGTAGTTTACTATTCGATAAGAGGGTTTCTTTCCGTTTATTTTTCTTATTTTATGGTACTTATCATTATAAGAATCAAAACAGATAAGTATAACAACTAATTAATTGTTAAACTTATCTGTTTTGACTTTTATAAAGATATGTTGTAAATGATTATACCAATTGAACATTTTCAGTCTATAATAATATGATAAATAAATGAATAAATAAGATAAAAATACTGAGGTTCAATTAATCCGTGCCTTGTATTTGTTTATCAATCAATCGCTGGTGGGGCTATGGATAGTGCAGATTTGTGTTTCTTATTACATATTGTCACATTTTGATTAAACTGTTCTCAAAGTGGGGATATTTCCTCATAGGGGTTGCAGTGGTACATCATATTAAATGTTTAATAGATGAGGCTTAGACTAGCTAGTTGGAACACACATATTATTATGTTAAATGATTTACTGTAGATATTACATTTGTTTAATCAAGGGAGACTGAAATAAAATTAACACCAGACATGATAATATATTTCCGATTGTGCTCACACACACACACCATTACACGTCTTCGCTGCCAAGTCACTACACATGACTCTAGACCCGGAAATCACTACACTGTGAATTAAGGCTTCTAGAGATATTTCTATTTGTTTTTCTTGTTTCATTTACTTTCAATATGGCTGTTATTAACTGGAAATCATTATATTTCTTCTATTTCTCAACATGAAATTTCCATGCAAAGTCACTACTGTTGTTATAACACAGGAAACTCACTACATAGAACAAACAGAATTTACACTGTAGTCAGTGTAAGAGTATCACTCTACATAAAAAAAAACTAAAATTTAGCTGGTTATACAGTGGGTAAGGGTTCCCCCTATGAAGAATTTCAACCAAATTTTCCCCTATAAAAGTGTGCTTAGCTTGAAATTTGACTTTTGAAATGTGTGTGAAAGCGTTTACACACTTTCATGTTGGAGCTACCAACCCACACATGAATAATTTGATAGAAAATGGATAAAACTTTTCCCCGTTTCACACTACACAACCGAAGCGAATCATTGCGAACTGGTTTATCTAATGCGCACCATTCATACTGCAGCAGAGAAGCGCTTCAAAGCGCTTTCACTAAGTCAGTTCTATTCAGACTGCAGGCAAGTCGCCATAGTCTTTCCCATGTGTTTATAAGCAACGCAGCTGATTGATGATGTCAGAAACCACTTCGCTTCGCTTCAGTTCCATTCACACTAGCAGAATTAGCACTGAGAAAGCGAAGTGAAGCGAAGCGGTTTATATAATCCACCTCAAGTATAATTCACCTCACTTTGGATTCGGTTTGGAAGCACTTTAGAGTGTAGTGTGAATACAACCGACCTCGGGGAAGTGCTTCAAAGCGCTTTGAAGCGCTTTGAAAGGTGTAGTGTGAAAGGGGTATAAGTATGTTAAGTAGATTCATATCAGTAGCAAACTCACTGGACATTGATATTTGAGCTACCAACCCACACATGAATAGTTTGATAGAAAATGGATAGATCTAAGTCTGTCAAGCAAGATTTATATCAGTAGCAAACTCACTATGCAGTTTAATGTAGTGAGTTTGTCACGGTGTAGTGAGTTCGAAGGTGTGTAACCTTGTATATGTAGTGACTTAGATGCGTAAACAAACTCTCTCACACACACACACACAAATATATATATGGTATTTCCAATTATTCACAAATGTCACTGGAAAATCACAAGAATATATTAATCATAAGCACCATTAGGGCTTACTCCTCTCCAAGTGAAAGATTATGGCAAGTATAACTACCTTATCTTTACACCATATGGATTGATATCGATCTGAAAAATCCGAAGAGAGGGGGGTATTTGGGTATATGATGCCAACAAAATCGCTTCATTAGACACTCCTTCATGTTCAATTTCTGAAGCATGAAAGCAATATTCTCTGGGGCACACTATCCTAACACTATTCCAGGTCCATCCATGGATCTCTCTCCAGTCTTAACTTATTGTTGCAATATATATTGTTAAGGGAGCGATTATGACGCATGAAAAAGGGGTCGTGAGGGATGTAGGGGAGAGGCTCGTCCTCATCCCATAGCTTATCTAGAGACGACGATGCGTGGAAACTCATAGTGGGAAGGTAGCGTGATAAATTAGGGACTTGTTAAGCCGAGATTCGGACTTCTGGTGGATCTGATTCACCTTTCTGGAGATCTGGTGGATCTGATTCGTCTTCTATGGAGGTCTAGTGGATCTGAATCGTTCTACTGCTCAGGCTAGCTCTTAATCGACTATCAGGTAGCTTAATCGACTAGTAGGCTCTTATAGATGAAGGAGTGCAACAAACAAGGTGTTAGATTAACGCCAGGTTTATTAATGATCACAATGTCAATTTGTCCCATATTTATACATAAAGCGCGGACCCTAAGCTGGTCAGAATAAGCGATTCGTATTTTAGGCGAATCTGAAGAAACATTCATAAAACCTTAGAAGACCCCACGAATCGGAACGATTCGGGTAGCGATTCACAACGAATCGTATCATTCATAGAAGATATAAATACAAGAAAGTTAGTTTCAGGCGATTCGTAAAAAGTATCCCCCCAAGATGCGATTCTGTAACATTATCCCCCCTCACAAGTTTCTTGACCCGTAAGAAAAGATAAAAGATTCCCCAATCACAGGCGTAAAACTTCACTGTATTTAAAACACACTTCAATAAAACTTTACTATAACTCTGGAACTGTCTTTTTGTACTTTCTTTCACAAAACCTAGTCTCCGTGCAGCGCACATCATCTCGTTCAGTCTCTGGTAAGTAGCACACAAATCACATACTGGCATCAGGCAAGTGTCAATAGTTAAACTTTCTGAAGACATAACACACGTTATCTGGTTCAGTCTTTGCTGGGTAAGTAGTATACGAATCACAGTCTAGCATCAGGCAAATTACTAACTTAACTCACTTAGTCTTTTATCACATATGATACACTAATTACTCATCTTGGGTTTGTTCCGGTATGTCGTGGAGATCACCTGAGTGTACTCCACTCCTCCTTGCTCTAATCTTCTCCTTTTGTTGCGCTCTGTATTAACCTCTTGTGGGAGCCCCGGCCAACTCGGCAGCCATGGTGGGCCCTCTGGTTCTGGCATCAGGTAGTCCTCCTATTGTGGCGTCCAGGTAAACACTCGGTGGAAAGTCAACTTACTAACCTGGGTTCCTCGTACCACTTTCCATTCCTGGCTAGCACACTTGTGGTCAACACCGGCAGGAACAACCATGTGGTCGAGAGTGGGATATGGTGAGGTTGGAGCGAACACATCTCCGCTCAAGACTGCAGTGCGAGGAGGTATGTCCAGACCTCTCGCTGTGTTCGTTACCATCTCAGTCAACCATGTCCCGGGTCCGTGGAGTAAGTGCCCACCCGGCCTCAAACTCTCCTGAGTTATAAGGTCCAGGCACACTGCGAATCGTAGAGGGAGAGGTGGCAATTCGGGGAAGAGGGGGAGGTGGGGGAGTCAGCAGTCGAGAAGGGGGAGACAGCTAGGCATGACTCTGTAGAGGGAAATGAAGAGGACCTTTGCTTGCCAACATTCTCTGGGGGGTTGGGAAACTGGCCTCTTGTCTCTGTGTGGGGAGTTAAATCAATCTCGTGGGGAGTCGCAGGTCGCCCTGACAGTGGTCGCCGACAGGTAACTACTAGCACAATGCTGGGGCCCGGCATCTCCTTCCTGCAGTCTTGATGAACCCCCTTTCGGTGTTTCTTCATATCGTTTTTTCTGCTATGAAAGCTAATCCGATGGCAATAGCTTTCTTCACACAATACCCCAAACACGATGTCATCATGAGTTTCTCGTTTATGCTCCTCCAGGGTGGCCAGACTCCTGGTGATGAACTCGCAACTGTCATACATACATTCGAGTACCCAGCTCTTTGTCATGATGCTGACTGTTACGGCGTCATCTGAATCAGGTCCTTTTATAGGTGACAGTTCGCCGAGCGACTCGCAGAAAGGCCCTTCCTCCCTCCTCCTGGTGCGCCGCACACCTGTGGCTTTTTGCGCCAGATTATCAGTTTCTGAGTATGGAATTTTCTCCAGTAGGGTCAGTTTAGCTTTAATACACATGTCATTCGAGTTCACATCACTCATTTCACTAGGGTTTATCCAGGAACTGCAGTTTTCTTCAGCTCTGATCAACCATGGTTGTAATGACGTCATCATGCGGTTCGGGGAACGATTCGGGGAAGCCCGCAGGTCTTGGTTCACTATCACTGCACTCTCAATGTCTGATCCATCTCCCTCCCTCCCCCTCTGCTCTGGTTCCAGGGCTTTATGTCCTCTGGTCATAACATAGATTTTTAATGTTTTTGTTTGATGTTTTTGTTTTGCCTTTGATCGGCCCACTGCAGCTTCTGACACAAAGTTATGTTGGATAGGATCCGAGTTGGCCCTACTCTGCGCTCTTCCCGGCGCGTATCTAAGTTCTGCCCCCTGACCTCCCATTGGTCATTGCCCGGGCGCGCCGTCTCCAAGCGCACTATCTTGGCGGGGAATTCCGTGTACATAGCAACGCACCGTTCCCCGGTGGGAAATCCCTCTCTCAGCGCGGTTCAGCTTCGTGGTTCCCTGACCTGGTTACCGTGGCGAGTGCTGTAGCCAAGGGGAGGCTGGTACCTTCTGGGAAATCCCCTTCATCTCTGGGATTCTCCCCGCTGCCTAGTGACCGGATAACTCGCTCTCCTAGTTGCGCTGGTTTCATGATATCGCCGTGCACTACTTTCCTCCTTCTTCCTTTGTGCACTCGGTAGATCATATCATTTAAGAGTTCTATGACTACCCAGGGGCCAGTCCAGAATCGTTGTAGTTTTGGGGATCGGCGTATTTTCTTAATCGGTTGGAATATCCACACATTCTGACCCTCCTCGTATCGTGTCCCCTTTGTATGCCGATCATAATAGTCTTTCTGGCGCAAGCGAGTTGTCTGAATAGCTTTGGATGCTAGGTTATGTGTTCCCTCTATTCGTTTTCTCAGATTATCTACATACTTCTCGCGTCCAGATACTTTTTCCTCTTCAGGGACTGGGTAGGCTACATCCCAGGGCATGTTTACTTCTCTCCCTAGTGCTAGGAAGTTTGGTGTAAATCCTGTAGTAGCATGAACTGAAGCGCGATAGGCTGCTGTTACTAGAGGGATCCATTGATCCCAATCACTATGTTGTTTGTCCACTAGTCCTGCAATCATTTTAATCATCGTAAGATTAAATCTCTCCGTCTGACCGTCGGCCTGAGCGTGATATGGGCATGTTCTGCTCTTCCATATCCCTAAAAGTTTAGCTACTTCTTGGAACAGGGTTGACTCAAAGTTTGTTCCTTGATCTGAATGCCAAACCAGAGGTGTCCCCAATCTGCAGATTACTTCATTCACTAACACTCCTGCTACTGTTTTAGCAGTGAAGTCTTTCAGGGCGAATCCCTCTGTCCACTTGGAGAAGTGATCTGTGATGACCAATATGTAGAGATTTCCCCGTTCAGTCTCTGGGAAAGGTCCAGTGATGTCCATTGCGAATTCTTCCCACGGCCCTTTCAGAGGTCTCTCCCCCAGCTTCGTCCTTTTCTTATGTCCCGGGCTTCGTTTTTGCTGACAGGGCAAACATGTAGCCACATACAAAGCAGTATCTCTAGACATAGTGGGCCAGTAGGCGGAGCGTTTCAGCTTACTGTATTCCATGTATTCTTCTCTAGCCAGATTCGGCATGTAGACTTTCCATTCTCATCCTCCTGCTGCAGTCCACCTCCAGCATCCCAATAGATTTTGGTGGGTAGCTAGCGATTGATAGTTCTGCAGGCAACAGTTTCAATCACTACCAGGTAGTCTTTCCTTTTCTGTAGGACATTTCTCCTCCTCCACTGCTTGTCTGAACAACACACACAAAGCGTCCTCCTCCTGTTGTTCAGCCAGCCATTGTTGCCTCACGTCCCATACTATGGTTCTCACTCTGGCTATCACATCCTGATCTCCCTCTGTCTCCTCTTCGTCCACTCTTTTGCACTGGGCGCAGGGAATTCGAGAAAGTCCATCAGCATTCCCATGGCGTTTTCCTGGCCGATGCTGCACTGTGAAGGTATATGAAGCGACTTCCTCCAACCACCTAGCTAGCTGTCCTTCTGGTTCTTTCAACTTCAATAGCCATTTGAGTGCGCTGTGATCTGTCCGCACTGTGAAATGGGATCCCACCAGGTATGACCGATACTTCCTCACTCCAAACACAATGGCCAACAATTCTTTTCTGGTCACACAATAGTTCTTTTCTGGTTTGTTTAATGATCGACGCATCGGTATCCAGGATCATTGATATGTCAGCATCAGGAAATGCCAGCACAGGAGCTTCACACAATCGTGTTGTCAGTATCGTTATTGCTTCTTGGCAGTCATCACTCCATGTGAATACATGGTCTTTCTTCGTCTGTTCGAACAACGGGCAGGTGATGCTAGCAAAGTTCTTGACAAATGATCGGTAGTAAGAGCAGAATCCCAAGAAACTCCTCAATGCTTCCTTTGTAGTGGGTGTGGGCCAGGATCGTACTGCTTCAATCTTAGATGGATCAGTAGAGACTCCTTCTGCTGATACCAGGTGCCCTAAGAAGGCGACCGATGTGCGGAACAGTTGGCATTTACTTGGCTTGATTACTAGTCCCGCTCTGGAGATTCTGTCCAATACTATTGCGACTCTCTCTGCACATTCACCAGCATCTTTTCCAAAAATTATTACATCATCCAGGTACACCAGGCATTGGTCCCCCACTAGTCCTGTCAGCACAGTGTCCATCAGTCGCTCAAAGGTTGATGAATCCGAATGGCATTACATTGAATTGGAAGAGTCCTTGATGCGTACAGAATGCAGTTTTCTCTTTACTTCCCTCGTCCATCTCTACTTGCCAATAACCACTGGCCAGATCCAGTGTGGTGAATACCTTGGCTCCCTTCATCATATCCAGTGTGTCATCCATTCTTGGTAGAGGATACGCATCTTTCTTGGTTATTTTGTTCAGGTTCCTATAGTCTATACAGAATCTCCACCCTCTGTCCTTCTTCTTCACTAGTACCACTGGTGATGCCCATGGTCCACTGGCTGGTTCTATTATCCCTCCTTCCACCATTCTTTCCAACTCCTCCTCTACCACTTGTCTCCGATGGATGGGAACTCTTCTGGGTTTACACCTGACAGGGGGTTGTGATCCCGTCTGGATCTTGTGTTTGGTGAGACCTGTGTGTCCTAACTCCTCCCCCTCCAGGAAGAATACATGTGCAAACTCTTCATATAGCTGGTTCACCTGTTCCTTATGATCACCCACTATGTGCTTGTCTGTCTGCTCCCAGAGTCGCTCTAATAATAAACTGCATTGTTATATATATATTGTATTTTTATTCCGAATCAAACAGTTACATCAATTTTCAGAAAAGGATGCCAACCTCTCCCTGAGGAGGTCTTCCTGGGGGATCCTTGTTTTAATATCTACTATGTGGTAGCAAGATATCGGGATGCATTCATTCTGTCCGATTCAAAGTAATCATTCAATAATTTAGACCCCTCCCCGCTCATTTCCCTACATATATATGAGCCTGTCCCCAGTACAAAACCCCTATAAACATTCACTAACTACACTATACAGTTAATTAACTTTTATCGATGTATCGATCTTACAATAAGGACTTACATGCCTTTTATAATAACACGTTATTCTTTTGAAAGGTATTCATCAAAGTCACTGAAATAAGTGGTTTTGAGATACTGTCTAAATTGGATTCTTGTCTTTGTAACTTGAATGTTATCTGGAAGATTATTCCATAGATTTGATAACACATAAACGTATTTTTTTTTGGATAGACAGACATTCCCCCTCCGTCCAGCAAGCGATTTTACTCCCTCTAGGTATTCTGATGTCTTCATTCTCTCCATTCATCACCTCTGTGATTCCTCCTGGGTTGGTAGCGTCATGGACTGACCACGTGACTCGTATTTCTGGTATCAACCCTCCATCTTCTATGATCATAAGTTTTTCTGACTCCTTGGTGTTGTTAGGAATTCTTCCCCAGCTAATCCCTAGCAATGCCCTGCTCCCTGCTTTGATGGTTGTTTCTTTGGTCACATATGCATACCCTTCCAACCGTTCAGGTAACACAGTTTCTTCTGTTTCCAGCCACATCAGTCCACTTGCAGTATCTAATTGTCCTTTACATGCCCTGATGACATCCATGCCCAGGATCCCCCCTTGATCCAACTTTGCTACTATAACACTCATTCTGATTGTCACTGATGTGAAATCCACTTCCAGTTCTGTTTCCCCAAGCACATCCACCGGCATTCCTCCAGCCCCTGTGATTCTCATATGCGATACCCTTAGTAGCGGCGGGTCTTTCATCTGCTGCCATGCTTCCTTGCTGATTATCTTGGTACATGCTCCCGTGTCGACCAGCCACTGGATCAGCACTCCCTGACACCACCCATCAATCACTACTCCTGCTGTGGATGGATCCCACCTCCCCTGGATCGCTGTCCATCCTTTTCCTCCGCCGGTTAGTCTCTGAGCAGCCTGATCCCGGCTTATCGCTGCCCCTGGTCGTTTCCCGCTACTGGAGTCTGGGTGGCTGGGCAATTTGGGCACTCTCTTTTGAAATGTCCAAGCTCCCCACATTGGAAGCATCCCCGATTCCTAGGAGTTACTCGATTAGCCATTTCCAGTTTCTCCAGTTTCTCTAGTATTTTGCTGGATACTTCCTCCATCTGGCTAGGCCCTTTTTCTTGGGTAGCAACTCTGATCTGATTCTTGGGGACTGCGAATCGGTCCTTTTCTGCTTGATTGAATGCCTCTGCATGTAGTGCTGCTGCCCTGGCCTCAGCAAATGTATTGGGGCGTGCCTGTACAACCCATTGACGAAGCCTTTCTTCTCTCATGCCTGCAATGAAAGCATCCCGGCTGAGGTCATCTCTCACTTCACGATCTACATGGGGATAAGCTAGTCTGACCATCCTTTTGATTGCATCCGCCAAGTCATTCACATTTTCTTCTTTTCCCTATCTCCTCAGCCTTAGCTCTGTCCTGTACAGGGCAAGTTGGTCTGCTGGTTGATACCTCTTTTCTAGTTCATCCACCACTAGCATGTAACTAGTCGGCCCATCCAGGTCCACTTTCTTCAGTACAGCCAGGGCTGATCCATCCAGACTCGCCCCCATGTATAAGGCGCACTCCTTGTCTGTCCAGTCGTTCAGTTCAGCCACCACCCTGAAATGATTCAGGAAATCTCCCAAGGATGAGGTACCATCGTATATTCTTGGTGAAGCCTTCACCTTTCTTCCTGGTCTTGCCACTGCGACCCCGCCTCCACTTCCAGGTCGCACTTTGACATCTGGTTTCTCCACCTGGTCCAATACTCTGACCTTCATATCCCTAGCTGGCTGGGCCAATCTCCAATTCTCAAACTGCCTGGGGTTCACTGTTATCTCTAGAGAAGGTGTCAGTGGGAGGGGGTGTGGATCGGTCCCTGAAGATCCCGCTGATCGATTGGAATCACTCTCCTGAGGATTCTGACGATCCTCACCGCTGCCACCAATGTTAAGGGAGCGATTATGACGGATGAAAAAGGCGTCGTGAGGGATGTAGGGGAGAGGCTCATCCTCATACCATAGCTTATCTAGAGACGACGATGCGTGGAAACTCATAGTGGGAAGGTAGCGTGATAAATTAGGGACTTGTTAAGCCGAGATTCGGAGTCTGGTGGATCTGATTCGCCTTTCTGGAGATCTGGTGGATCTGATTCGTCTTCTATGGAGGTCTAGTGGATCTGAATCATTCTACGGCTCAGGCTAGCTCTTAATCGACTATCAGGTAGCTTAATCAACTAGTAGGCTCTTATAGATGAAGGAGTGCAACAAACAAGGTGTTAGAGTAACACCAGGTTTATTAATGATCACAATGTCAATTTGTCCCATATTTATACATAAAGCGTGGACCCAAAGCTGGTCAGAATAAGCGATTTGTATTTTAGGTGAATCTGAAGAAACATTCATAAAACAAAGACCCCACGAATCGGAACGATTTGGGTAGCGATTCACAACGAATCGTATCATTCATAGAAGATATAAATACAAGAAAGTTAGTTTCAGGCGATTCGTAAAAAGTATCCCCCCAAGATGCGATTCTGTAACAATATATACACTGTACTCTCTATGTATTAGTATGCATATGTTTATATCAATCTGTGTCTTGTTGATGATATTCATCAGTAGGTATAACTTTGGATCTGACTTGACATGCGCTAATCGCAAGAGTGCTGATATGCAGAAGTATGTGTGATTCCAGTTGAACTCGCATGAACTGAGATTTTTCACCTGCGATCTGGCACACCATGAAATCACACATGAGTTCGCAAGTGTGTAGGGCAATTTTGGCATCTGCAAAATAGTCGTAGGATTCTGAGAGTCGTCACAGCTATCCGTACACATCTGCAATTTATTCTAAAAATTTTATGCGAATTCGTGTGGGCTTGCACGAGTTGTCGCAAGGGCCAATTCGCACGCCAATTTGCAACTGTGTATTCGGGGCATTAGGGAGGGAGATGATTGAAACCCAAGATACCTGGTAGTGGAGCTGGTTAATTGGATTGCCCGAATCGGTGAGGTAAACGATTCCAGATAGGTATAGGGAAGAACCAATTGAATCATATTTTGATTTTGATAAACGTATTAAATTTAGTTGGCCAACTATATAATATATGGGTTGCTTTGATTATTCTTTCGAACTAATTGACATACATTCCAGGGACGTCAATTGCAATTTCTCCAGTAATTATTTCCAGTTTCTTACGGAAGAGCACAGGTCAATATAATTGGGTTATATAACTCTATTGATGTGTAACTCCCACCTAGTAAATTTTGCACCACTCCAATAGAACAGGATGTCACCATAGTATTATTTTTAAATTTTAGTGAAATGGGCGCTAATTAG
Source organism: Sthenelais limicola (assembly GCA_942159475.1). Lineage (NCBI taxonomy): Eukaryota > Metazoa > Annelida > Polychaeta > Phyllodocida > Sigalionidae > Sthenelais > Sthenelais limicola. Next base: position 102,966,505 of record OW804096.1, on the reverse strand, counting down.
AGTGGTTGACCATACAATCGTATATGTGATGCGTTTTTAGAAAAAAGAGTCACAAGTCGCAAAAAATCGATTTTGAGATATCAACATGTTTGAAAAGATGAAATCAAGACGATTCCAATGATAGTAAACAGTAGGACATCTAACAGGTATTTCTATGTTTAAAATTTGATATTCTTATTTTGGAAAAGATATTAAAAAAAAGTTTGCAATATTTCTGGGTGGGCAATTACCAGTAAAGTAACTAAATATACTCAATACAAAGACTTTTGAAACGCAAAGATATATTAAAAACAATGTCCTGAAATTTGGTCCATGGAATTATATGACGTAAAGAACTAAACTCATAAAAAATCAGAACATTCCAGTAAAGAGATCCTCCGAATAAATCACTATGAATAAAAATAATTTTGCGTCTTGTGATTCATTTTCCTGGAACACATCACATATTATGTGCATATAATAATGCATTCTTTGTTTGATTCAAACTGCCATAAAGGAATTTCACTTGTATAAGAACTGCACCATACAAATTTAGTTCTATCTATGATGAACTGATAATATCGTGGTGATTATGATAAAATATTTTTTATGGATTTTATCGATAAATACGTACTTACCGCATATGGGTTGCAGGCCATGCGATAACCTCCTAAACCACGCTTGAATATAAGTTCATCCATGATTTCTGTAAATTTGCGATCACCCTGACATATACCCCTGACAAGTTGTTGAGGCACACGTCAAAATTATTTTGTTGAATATACTCTTGAATTCTATGAACGTTCTGATGAAGCGATGAGCCTTGTAAGTATAGTACATGAGCGAAATATTCTCCTTTTTCACCATGCACTATGTGGTTCAGTAAGGACAGACCATCGTCATAGGTAGATGTCCACTGGGCGACTCTAAATACTTATTCAATTATCGCTTCTGGGTTTCCTATATGTTGGGTGGTATTGTAACTTCAGGTGGGATGTATTCGATACGCCATATCCTATTGAACTATGGTAAACAGGACGTTTGCAAATATGCCATCCATCTCACTAGAAATGAAAGATATACTTCCTTTTAAATCGGTTGCATTGATTGATATTTAGAAATGGGTTTGTTAGATAATAATTAATCAATTACTATGAATTGAATACTAAATGTACCTGGATCTGCGATTATTTAATTCTCTTTCCCTTTAATACCGCTGGGATTCCATACAAGTGCGTTAGGTTGAATTGGTGGTTATGTGATACAAACTGATCTGATTACGATTGCGATTATTTAGCAGTGGAATGCAGTTATTTAATTACAGATTCGTATAAAAGGCGATATAGTCGACCACACGCATTAAAATAGTTTTTTGAATTCCCGAATCAGAATACAACTAATCATGTGTATGAACTTTTCGCTTGCCTACAATATCAAAGTATTACCAAAGAGATCGGGGGGGGGGGGGAGAGAGAATCCAAATATGGACGATCTGTTCGAATGTGTTTGGGGGTATACCATGCATGTGTTAGCCTTGAACTTGATACCACATTGTGTTAGTGCTTCAGTGCTCTTGTTGTACCTTCCTCATTTCAATAAACAGGATTCTACTAGTTCGTATCCCATCATTATGCGTATTGGAACTACCTTAGGGCAATGCCATTATTGAATACGGTGTAAAGCATATACCGTGAGTTGAAATTGAATTGAATAGAGAACAATGGATTATTATTGTATACAGTAATCTGTATATGAATATGGTACAATTTTGAGTATGGTCTACGTACAATATTTTCGCTGGAACTAAACTAATAATTTCTCCGTCCTTAGCATATTATAACTATGTTCTGTCATCTAGAATAGTCCTAATGTATTTATGATTAGATTTCTTTCAAACCATATTGTTCACTGTTTACCATATTGTTCATGTTAGCATGAAATTCCTTATAAGGAAAGCAGTGAGAATTTAATTAATTAAGGAGGTTAGCAAATGAGTCTGTCCTTTAAAATAGTATATTCTTTATTTGCAAGACTAAATGATTTTTTATGATGACATTATGTGGAATGGTTTAAGTATTGTATGAACACTTATGTTAAGTATTATTTGACAGGGAAAAATAAGAAATGTTTACTATTTCTGCGATATTGTCGAATAAACCCAAATTTGAAACAAGCGCAGGAACACAGTGAAAGGAGGCAACTTGGGAAACTGAATGCAGACTATTGTAAGCGGAACTGTATATTATATTTCTATTAATAGCTGTAAACACAGTTCTGAACAAACCATCATCGAGTTCAGACTATTTATTCTTCAACTAGTCCTTCTCCATGTTATTATTAGCTCTATATAACAATATAGATATCGCAATGAAAGCGCACTTTATTATATAATGTGAGTTGAAATTAATAAATTATAAATAATTTGACGCATCCTTGTATGTGCCGCATAATGGCCTTACGGCACCAGGTCTCAGAAGAAGACCACCGAAAGGTGACCAACCCAGACAATATTTAATGATTACAGGCATGGTTTGCAAATTAATGCTATTAATCATAATATATATTTGCATTGCGCTACGGAACAGACGGAATAGAAGGAATTACTATTTATGGTGCTGATTTGAAGCAGTGATTGTCTGCATGGTACTATACTTAGTAGAATACTGGCTATACTTAGAAGAATAATGGTTTGACTTAATACTTTAATCCTGGCAGCTTCGAATATTCTTCTGTTCTATTAATAATAACTATAACTATAATGAGAACTATATTTTACGTATGCAACGTATATTTTACGTATGCAACATCAGAGAACTTACTAATTATCTCCTTTGGGAAGAGACCTATATATATATATATATCTCTTGTGTCTTTTAGCATGCTAAGAATCCTAGAACGCAAAGGAGTGTCACCCCTGAGATACGCAGTACTGTTGATGGACCGCAGTGTTACAAGATACAGGAAGAGTGGGAGCCTTAGATTAGGGTTAACCCTTTTTATCAACCCTTAAAGAAAGTCACCCATTGTTCAATGCTTGGGAAATGAGATATCTCTCTATATAATGTATGTATTATATCGATGAATATGACAGCGTAATGAAACGAAATTAAATACATATACAACTGTATGTGATACATATACACGTATAGAATATATGTAATATAAATATTGAAAAGTGTATGACTAACAATTATGTATCATTAGATGTTAAATATTCACACATCTTTTGAAACACAATATTGACAAAATTAATAAAGAATATTTCAATTCAAAATTGTTAAGGTGCAGACATCATTACGGATTATTTCATTTATGCTGAGAATTATGTCTGCTCAAAATTGGTAGGGTATTTGGTAGGATTATTGGGAAGATAATAGTTTTTATTGATAATACGCCCCCATGAAGTATGTAGTTAAAAAGACAAGTTGCTAAAATAAGCCTTCATAAATTCCCCAACAAGTTTTGATTTTTCCTGCTAAATGTAACGCAGCGAGTTCATGAAGCAAGTCTACAGGAGTCAGATATCGGTAATTCATGACAGTATGATGAAGCACAGTAGATCATTTGGATTATAAGTATCAATGCATTATTCTAGTTCTTGCAAACCCACGTCAACTTGACGTGGCGTTCCCCAATATATACCCAACGAAAGGCCATAAAAACGAACCCCTAGGCTATATGAGAGATATTCAGATTGATATTTCTGGCGGGATAAAGCTCCAGATCACAACACTTAAATCCTACCTGGCTTGGGTATATAAATTACCAGATATGTTTTTCTAATTAATTGTACTCACCTCTCTAGATGCGTTATTGTAATCCTCATCGGCCTCACGACCAATATTCAATGTTCCGATGTGCTGCTATAATTTGGTGACAATCCTTGGTGTCTGTACGTGTTTGGAATTGTATCTCCATACACCACGTGGTATGAAAGCTGTCCTTTAAATGTGCTGCATGAACCTTTAGCTTCCGAATTCAATCAAAACCCTGGCGTGTTTGCTCAATGAGCAGGAGCAGTACCCCCGACGAGTAGATTATCCTTTCTGCGACTGGCTACGAAGCAAGGATTTAAAGGGAGAACCCATTATTTACAAACACTGGAATTAACAAATGTGTAGTGTGCAAAATAGGGGCGGGGGTACAATATTGTAGTTGTTAGGAGAAATTATGGTCTCTAGGGGAAAACTTATTTTGCCTCTAATATGCTATAAATAATTATCATCCCACTGAGATTTACCCAGGTTGATGCCTTCATAATGGAATGGCTATTACCAAGCATGGATATCACAGAATATATCAGCCCAAACGTATAACTGGTGTCCAATTTGTATTTCCGACTAAAATTAATGCTTAGTCAGTGAAAATTAAATACTTTACTTCATTCTATTCATGTCATAATTGTTTAAAATACAGATCATTCTTTAATGTATAGTTAACCCATATATATATTTGATGTATTTGTACGAGTGATTTACTCCTCGCCGGTGGGAGAGATTATGCGCTCACCATATTCATTAGGAAGGGCATCACACGAAGTACCTACCCAAAGCTAAGTGCTGGACAGTACTAACGGATGGCTGAGTTTAACCCTATCCCTTCGGTTATCCTTTTTGCAATGGAAATAGGGTGACAAAGATGTATGTCTATCGTCAAAACATTATAGGATGGCATTCAAATATACTCATGCATGCTATTACTCGAGGTACCAAAGGTGAGGCCACAACTTGTTGCATTTCTTTACATATCAGGATATGATGGGGTTTGTAAATTGGGGTAAGAGGGGTGAATACCTTAGTATAAAGTAGCTGGTTGGTCAATCAGTAGCAACGGCAAGAGCATAAATTTGATTGTTAGTGCACAATCCACTATTTGCGAAGGGCCACTTTCATGCAGGGCATAGCGACAAAACTATATGTACACCCACCTGGTCCTATGTAGGCAGGCGCTACCATTAATTATAAGTGCACACGACCGAGTATCAACAAAGCATAAATACCACCTTGACCTAATTATACTATAATTTACCCTCAACTGTGAAGGCAGGATCCTATCAATAACCTTGATAATTGCCTGTATAATGAGGGGTCAGATTTGCTATTTGCTAAGTTAAATAGCAAACACACTATTTTCTCTGAATAAAACTAATCATATGCAGTATATTATCCCGGGATCTGGTCGATATTTACTTGGTGACTTCAGAAATGGTCTGTTTTCGCGCTATAGTGGAATTCAAATGTTTGGAATAGAAATGCCAATTCCTTATAGTCGCTGATGGCAGTACAGGATGTTGAAAATATGTAGTTCTGCGTTTCTATTTCTTCTAACCAAGATTCACATGACTGTAATAATCATAGCTGGAACTAAACAACAAGGTTCCCATCCTGATATCAATGGATTATGAATCTTTACTGTCAGCATTTACGTCTCACTGATGATTAATTTGTTGTTTTTTTCACCACTTTAATTTATGGATTCCCCAAAGGAAGAAATGCAAGAAAACATGCCTTAAGTGTCTTCGTTGACTCTAGGGTAACGCTAATTGCCGCTCCGACAAGCCGTTAAAGGCATGTACACCACATGTTGCCTTTTGAATTACAAAAATACAATCAGTTCACAGCACAATTTAGATCACATACATTCAAATGCGGTGCATTCACTCGTTATTCTAGACTGTGCGGCTCTTTGTTTCCCATTTTTAATTTGGGATTATTCTTGTCTGAAAATCCCTAGTTGCCAAGTTGCTAAGATCATAATGGAGTGCAGTAATCGTAACATTGCTACCCACCACCCTTGAATAACAATGTTTCAAAAATAAAGATTTTCAACTAAGAAATCCGGGAAACTTTGATCTTAATCGTAGCAAGCCTGGTGGAGCAGCATGTCCTCATTTTAGGCCAATTCTATTTTCTGTAAAGGCAGCCGTGTACTCTGCATGGCTTCCAGGGTGACTTGTAAGACTTTAAGGCGGATATTTATTATCAGAGGACAGGCACATGAATCATATCTGTCTTGTTAGCATCCCATGGGGCTTGTATGTGGGAATGATTGCCTTTAAAACCAATGCTAATACCAAGATGTTTCCTGAACAACCTTGCTTCAACAGATTTTGAATTGAGTTAAAATACAGGTCAAGTAACGAGTTGGTTGAATGAGCTTAAATATTGCACGAGTTGCGTAGCAACGAGTGCAATATTCTATGCGACTGAAACCAACGAGTTAGTTAACAGATTTATTATACATGCTTTCAATCATGAAAATAGAAAAAAACGAGTCATAAATTTTAATTTTACGGGTAATCTTATTAAAAAGCAGATTGGTTGCCTTGACAACCCCACGTAAATCACTAGTGAAATACGCACTATGCGTAAATCACTCTAGATACATTGTTTTCAGAGCAATGCGTGTATAATAAAAGGGAAGTAGTATTCAAATTCTGGGAGTGTTCCCAGTTTTAGAATACCACTACCGGTAACAATACTTAGAGGCTTCTTCAACTGATATACTAATAAACATTTCTGATGTTGCATTCTTATTGAAGAATCCGATTGATCACGTTATCTAGAAATCCTTCTAGTAACAGATCGGAATAAAGGTTCAAATTCTCTCCACGCTTGAGACTGTAGAATAAAAAAATATATAATTACGAGGTTACAAGATATCTAGATAAACTTGATGATATCAAGAACAACAAATACTAAAAATTATTAAGATGTTACCTGCTTCAGATGGTCCCTCGAGATCTATGCTACCCTTTTCCGATCTATACATTTTTTATTCCAATACTTATTTTCCTGGTGTTTGATGTAGTTAGGTATTGATGTACGGCTTTGATGTATCACTAGAAAAAAGCTTCATTGTAAAAAGCAAATATGCCTGTTGGGTCCCATTCGTGACAACCCATTTATTTTCGAGAAAAAAAGCTCATAATGCGCATAAAGGTATTAGTGAGAGTAAATGGGAAAAAAATAACTCGGCATCATATATACACATATATAACCTCCTACTTTGGTCAGATATTAAAGGGATGTGAATATATATATATATATATATATATATATATATATATATATATATATATATATATATATATATATATATATATGCCCCATGCATGCGCATGAAATTTTCTGCATTCTTAGATGTCCTATCGTGTGACACACTCGCAACCCACCTTGATTGCACTTCTCTAATAATATGGTATGTATTGTATTTGGTACATGTCTTTTATTTCCACCGTGATTTACCCTTCATACCCAGATTATGTTTTTCCATATGCTACCTATGATGTATACAGCTGGCCACACACTACAAGATTCCCTCTGCCCCGCTCAACCCAACAGATGATAGTTCAGCTGCGACTGATCCATGCACACTGGCAATACAATTTGAGAAATTGAAGGTGGAGATGTAGCTCACCTTGATACATAGGTAATCCAATCAACTCTGATCGGGTGAGGAGCTTAAAGATGGTTCGGGCGGTTCATTTTAGAACCTTCTACGATAGTTTGATATAGTTTGCATTATGGGCTGTTGGTCTTGAAGTCTATATTATGATTATTAGATTTTATTACCTTTTATGGTCATAAATGCATTTGGTTTTGCTGATATTTCCTGTCAGACCATTGAGTAGTAGCAACGAGTCATGCTCGTTTATAGGAACCATATTTGAAACGTACATGTATCAAATTGAATTTCTCTATAGGAATTCGGGTTTATGTGGCAAGCAGATGACAATTCGATCAAAAATACTCATTGTATGGACCCTTGAATTTCAAGTAAGTTAGCACCATGTCCTCTACAGATCTTCCTGTAGAAATTGCTCCATCGCAAATACGTACAGCCTGTATACGTCCCCATTCATTCTGACCCTAACATTGTGGACAACGTGTTCCATAGTTAGTTTTGACATACTTACGTATGAACTTTTCTATAAATTTTTAATAATACGGCACATGCCACAATCGACATGTATACATGTAGGCCGGAACATAACGCCCTATTCAACAGTGTCCGATTCAATGGCAATCAGATTCTTCGCAAATTCTATCATAAATAATTAACTAGCAAACAAATGATTAGGGTACGGTGTACATATAGAAGTACAGAGTTTTGTAACTACGAAACAGATTTAGTATTGTTCTTCATTTCGGACGCAGCTTTAACAGGTGATGTATCAACTATATCTTTATATATTATGCTGCCTTTCATGTAGACAACCCTATGTTTAATAATGCTGTATGGGTTCATGATTTACTAGAAAATGAATGAAATATGATCCATAATGTTATTCCTTTTTTGGTATATTTGAATATACTTGAATATTTTAATTATTTCCTTGAAATTATGATATTTGTGAACGAATTAAACCTTTTCTGGAAATGAAGGCAGCCACTATATATATATGTGACGCCACAGTTGCATTGTCAGAGGAAGAGACTAAAGTTCGATTACTATTTGGTTTTAATTCCTATGTATTATCCAGTGTTGTACATGTTTTCCTGTAGAGGGGGCCATATGACGTGTGATCATCTTATTAATGGAAATCGCATACATGTACACTACACTGTGGATCAGTAAGTTAGACTTAGAGCACTGTCTTCATATACATGCGTACAATGATTAGCATTTAGGTCTCTTCATAAATATCTATAGTTAAATCTCTTGTGTCTTTATTATTATAGTTCTTGCTTTTAGGAGTATCACTTATAGGATATACTTATTTTTTCTATTACTTTTAGAGAATTGACTTAACATGTTAATGTTTTATCATGTTTTGTCTTTTGAAATTTAAGTCATCAACCAATACCACTACGCATGAATCTTATCGTGAGTTATATTTGATTCATTGAAGCAACGAGATTATATTGAATTTAGTCTCGTTAATTGAAGTACATGTGTAGATAGTGAATGACTACTCAGTAAACATAGTTAAATCTCTTTATAAATAGTGTCTCTAGGATCAGCTGTCTTTAATTAAGAGATCAATAATATGTTTTCCGCTGGCAAACAAACGACAGACAACAATACATTCCGTGAACTAAATTACCACTTTATTAATGAAAATATACGTGAAACGCTTCACTCACTTCTCAACATTTGTTGACATGCTGGATACCAGCATGGGTAATCAAAACGCTCATTGCTAAGATTATTCCATGTGTGGTAACAATATGATACCACAATCATCATTCTCATACAATTATTATAGATAACAAATCATATAACAATGATACTATAAAAGTACACTTAAAGCATCACTAATTCTCCTCTGACTATCTCGGTTCAAGTGTCCTAATTTATACATTATCATTGGCTAAATATGTACTCTATCAGTTAACGGGATGGAGAGTTCGTACCGAGATTTACTTACAGGTAGAAATGTTTCAGACAAGGCAATTTAACAGGTGTGAGATGTGCATGTGTAAATATAAAATGTTATTAACTTTTCACATTATGAGAAGACATGTGAATTTATTCAATGATATATATAATATTTATTTATTTGCAATGCGTTCTGGAATGCATTCCTTTGCTCCTAAAGCACGAATTTTAATCTACATGTATGTACAGTGTAAACAACGAAGCCAAACTCCTTACAGATCCTTTTAGGTACAAATACATTTCTTTCCTCACTTTTCTGCTTACATATATTTATTCTCTGGTTATTTGGCTAGTGTAAGGAAATATCTCTCGACACCTCCAATGATAGTATCCATACAATAAAACGCTGCAATTACTTTACATATTCGAACAACAATGATAAAAAATACAATGGAAATGAATTTTAATTGTTGATAGCATCGTGAATGGGAAATCCCTTAATGTTGCATCAGGTTGCTTTAGATCGCATAACACAGTGGCAGATGGGTGACTAAATACGTGTGCACTTCCCTCGTAAAGGAACCTACATGCCAATAATTGAGAATAATGCTAACATTGATCCCACACCCAATAAAGCTCAGAGTTGTACCGCTTTGAAAGATGCTATCTGATGAAAACGATGATTTTCTTCATATCAAGCAAACGTACACAGTCTATTTACTCTTCCCAGTTATTCAACACACACGTCCTTACAAGGACTTCTGTGACTAGGTATGGGTCGCAGTTGGATGATGGGCGGCGGTCCTCAAGATAGCCTTTGCCTTCCTCGCCGACCTGTTTAAAAACAGATAAAGTATTGTTAGCAGGTATGAAGGAAGAATTCTCTAGGCAATGACAGTAAGGCAATACTTTAAGCGTGTTATGAATGCCATCTATTGATCATTTGAAGACAGATTATCGTTTATTAAATCACCACGAGAAGGCTGTATGCGTACAGCCAAGTATAGATCATCATTATGAGTAGGAAGCAACCTCTTTTGTGTTAATGTTTCTATATTGATGTTGTTGGGAGGAGATCAACATTACCTGGCGTGGGATACGAATGCTAGCGCCTCTGTTGGCAACTCCAGCAGAGAAATCGTGGATGCTGGAAGTTTCATGGTGACCAGTAAGGCGGCGTGCGTTGTCCTCTCCCTTGTTGGGATCATAAGCCTGGATGTGGCGTTCATGTTGTTTGGACAAAAATGTGATGGCCTTCTCTATCTCCCTGGAAGCATAAAGGTGATAAAAAGATAGTTTAGATGTTTGCTTTATTGCAATGCTAACGTAATGTACGATGAAAATAAATGTCAATGAAAATAGTTGGTGGTGTGTTGCTGTAAATATGTCCTTATCAGAAATTGTCAAAGAAAAATTGTTAATTCTTGTTCAATGAATATTAAGTACTAGGGGCATATATGAGATCTATCCTTTACTGTACTGTGTCTTTCTGTAATAATTCATATTTCAGGGGATGATGGTACATAGTTTCAATACAAAGCTTTGATAGACGTACTTGATGCCACCCTCCTCTCTCATGGCCTTTGTGGAGAAGTTGGTATGTGCTCCAGCTCCATTCCAGTCGCCGGGCATTGGTTTAGGGTCGAAGGAAACTACAACACCGAAATCTTCGGCTACACGGTGGAGGATAAACCTGGCTATCCAGAGATGATCTCCCATGTCAATGCCTTCACATGGTCCAACCTGGAACTCCCACTGATCAATGGAAAACACAGATAAAATAAGGTTAGACTCACAAATCAATTCATATTTCTATGTTGTTATACTGTGTCTGTTCTTATCAATTTATTTATCTTATAGTCCTAGTTTTCTTTCGCAGCACTTTACTTAATGACTACAAATTACTATCGTTTATCACTAACATTTCTTATGAATTAAATTAGTTGAATCCTTACTTGAGCTGGCATAACTTCGGCGTTTGATCCGGCGATTTTGACTCCAGCATACATGCATGCCCTGTAGTGAGCCTCAACGATATCTCTTCCATAAACTTTATCAGCACCAACACCACAGTAGTAGGGACCTTGTGGTCCGGGGAAACCATTCTTTGGCCAGCCGAATGGATGTTTGTCTTGGTCGAGAAGAGTGTACTCTTGTTCAATACCGAACCATGGGATATCAGCCGCGGCAGCGTCCATTGTCTTTTTACAGCTGGTTCTGTAGTTACTTTCTGTTCGAGGAAAATGAAAATAAAATTTACTTTATTGGCTCTACACCTTTAATTTTTTATTTAGAAAATATTTGTATTGGTCCTATGAACGAGCTTTCATCTCCTCCCAGATACGGGATATACTTCTAGCTATATATGGGCATATTCATAGGGGGAGCTAAGTTCCTACGAGGGAGGGGGAAACTGGCAACGGGTTTGAGTGTTGTGTTTTTATTACCTGTTTTTATCTTGCTCATTCATAATAGACAGAACATTCTTTTATATATTGATGACTGTGCTATCAGTAATAAATGCTACAATCAGTTGATTGTTTTCTCTTTTCAACAAAAAACAGATAGACAGTATATACTGTCTGTGGATACTTTCTCTTTTTCTTTTGGCATCATTCCAAACCTGGATACATATCATATTGAAACTCTGACACCTTCTCCTACACTAATGTCCGCCCACCCTCCCTCCACTCCCCTATAGCCACCATCATACTGATCACGCTCCCTTCGTCTCGCAATGATAGAAACGCGCATGATAGAACCACGCGACCTGTAAAATGTGACTTTCGGTCATCATATAACCGGAACACAATTATTTTAATTGTCGTTCAGCACGGGGAATTTTGGTAAGGGAGTATTAGTTTCGCAAAAAAAATGCACAAAGGTGAACAATGTCAACGTCAGGAAAAAGCATAATAACGCAGGTAGGCCTACTTTGAGGGAAATGTATATATATAATATATGGAATAAATATGTAGACCATACAGAGCGGCTTAGCATAAGGACATAATCGTTATGGTGGCATGGACGAATGGCGTGGTGTGGCAAGTATGAACTTGCTTGATTTGAATTTCATGAAAAACTTTAACCGGCTTGATACATGATTATCATGTAATGTTGGAAATCGCCCTCCAGAGTCCACTGGTGTCCAATGTGCTGACATTATGCAATGTAGGTAGAGGTCAATGTTATAACAATGTGATAACCGATAACAGGGGAAAGGGTCAGTGAGCTGCCACCCTTGTATCTAACGAGGTAATTTACAGCTATAATGCTCTGCAAGAGCTGCCAAGAGCTCCGTCCAATTACATCATGATGATGGATTGCTTTGTATTTGTTTGACAGCACCAAATTCAAAAATAATGATGGCGATCGTAGTAATGATAAAAACAGAAGCCCAAACCTAAATTAAACCACCTTTGATCAACTAAAAAGAATTGAAGAAAAGTATCCAATTTGCATAGGTTTGTGTAGGGTTAAAACTGAATACAATATCAAACTGCAGAGCTGCTAAAGTGGAACTATGTGATTATGTAACAGTTCCTGGCGATGGAGGGGCATTTATGGGACCCCTGCCCATGATGAAATGAACAGGCGAGTTATCATGGACAACTACCCTAATAGCTACCCTTGTCAATCACAGCGGAATCGTACGATTGGAAGTTTTGCCCTGAACAATTATATAAAGCCACCTTTCTGTACTTCACTCTAGTAAGAACATTGCCTTGCCAATATTCTTCTTCGAGTGATATTTATAATTGTAATAACGTTTAATTTCATTGGAAGAATTGTGTTAAATCAGCCGTACCCTAAGGCTTAAGTCAAGCAATTTGTTTGAGCTTGTTTGTGGCAACCCAACTATGTAAGAAAATAAAAACTCAAAAATAATGGGCATTGAGGGTTCGGAGCAAAATGAATTCGTGATTTATGTTTGATGTTCGTATAGAAATAAAAACAAATATTATCTACAGTTATTGAAGCTTGGAAAGCAAGAAAAGACGCGTACCAGTAGGTTTCTTGTTGTATTTATATGTTTCACAGAGGAGAAGCTTGTTGTTTCCACGTCTGAATGGATCGTTGTATAGAGCAACGGGATACAAGTAGACATCGCTGTTTGATCCCTCAGCTTGTTTGGTGCTGGATCCATCAAAATTCCAGATTGGACATTCTAAAGAGACAAATAAAGCATATCGTTATATATAGCATATCTTATATAATATTGTATATGTTTCCATATTCATAATGGACATGCATATATAGATCCATGTATTATTATAAGGATGCGTGAAATAGTACGATACCTTCAGGTGCCTTGGGGATGAAGTCCAAGGTTCTTGTTTTACACCTGAGACCCTCTCCTGTTCCATCAACCCAGATGTACATCACTTGCACCATATCACCAGGAGTCTCCAACTGCATATAATGCTGGAGAACCTATAGGGAAGATAAGTAATTCAATACACCAATGTGTTCCATGATTATCATAATTAAATCGATCAAAGAGTATTTAATAAATCTTGAGAATCAATATAGTAATGTACCATTAACATTCTTCCAACTTGTTCAGTTAATGCACTGTGCCCAAAGGTATACTAGATATAAAATCGATTTGACTAAAATCCTACCTTCTTGTCGGTGTGTGCACTGTTCATCATTGCGTAAGACATGTTGACTTTCGGGTGGATTCGTTGGTCTTTACAGGTATTCTGAAAAGATAGTCAATTTAAGATATTATAATCAATTAAGATATTATTGTTTATTCAGTGCCTAAAATGGTCTCGGGCTGTTACTAGTTAGGAAGAGACTGCATATCGGCCTGCAGGGGGAGAGTTTGTGTGTAATTATACGGCTTCGCCTCGGGATTATGCTACAAGCAGCGCACCAGCAGGCCCTCAACGTTGGTCTTACATAATCCTTTAATACACCTTAACCGTTTCTATATTCAAGTGAATGAAGGTCATCGCAATAAAGGACATAAACTTTTTTCTTGACATATGGCCAAAAGTCTGGGTTACGGTTCTGTCGGCTGTACACGTGGTAGATCTAGATTAGATTTAATAGACTACAGAATATCCTCAGTCTGGATAGAAAGGATCAATTATGAGAACAGATCTGTCTGGGTTCTCGAACCCTGCATGATTAAATATCCGGAAATAATAGAGAATATAGAGAATACAGGTAAAGCAATGTTTCAATTTTAAAAAGGGTCTCGTCAATATTGATGTCTTCTCGTGGAGACACGATGGTCATTCATATGCCAATAACTGTAACATAAATATTACTACTGACATGTTGCAACTCGAGTTGGCACGCTCAAGGTGTCACGTGCGCCTTCAAGGACCATCATGGTCATTTATTGGTTTCGTCAATAGATATTAAGTATTCTATGAAGTACTATTTTGCCGAAGTAATATATATATATATATATATATATATATATATATATATATATATATATATATATATATATAATCCACATAATGAATTGTATATATTATGTTATTGTCATGATTTATTTGGAAGAATTGCCAGTCTATATGATATATATACGAAATGGCACGATATAGTAGTGGCATTGAATGTCTAGGCAAGGTCTACTTGAGTAAGAGCTACAAGAGCACTATATTTGCCGATGTGTACACGTGTATACTGCCTGCTGTTCACGTGCTTCATTGTACAGGTCAATGGGTCAGTGCATTTGGACTGACTGGCCCAGCAACCATTGTGTTATAGTTTGATGTTACAGTTATGCTTGATAACAAAAGTAGCATTACTTGACATCCACAAAATGTATCAAATGTGCATGTCATGGTAACTTGGGTCGAACCAATAATCAAACCCGTGTGAACTTTGCTATCCTACATATTATATACAAGTATATATGTTGAAGGAACTGGAATACCTAGATAGCAAAAGCAATCAGACACTCATATTATGCTAACTGGTAACCATAACCATCCAGGTTAAAGACAAAAGTGCAGTATAATGTTATCCATCAGACCACTCAAATATGAACTAACTTGTGTGTAATATAATATATTCAGTCTGCAGACATGTACACCAGTTTCTGGACATTTGCTCCCGCATCTGTATCAGTATATGCAGCGTCAAAAGGCTGATACTGAGTAGTGTTTGAATCAGTAGCACATGTGCTTCAGGCGTGTTCTTCACTCTAAATTGAATCATAGGACCTACTGTATTTTCTATAATCCATCTTGCCATACCTGTAGCATTCTCCCAGCATGGTTCCCAATGACGAGCCTCTTCTATATGAATAGTTCATCCTTCCCACTTTAAGATTCATCCCCAAACATTTGTTTTACTGTTTACACAGTGGACAAATTGCTCATTATAATTGCTAGTGCTATAATCTCCTCAAATAAATATAAAGATATACAAAACATCAAAAAGAGCAAAATAACCCAATATCTAGATTTATGGTACTTTTCTTTCCTGCCACGTCAGGAAATTTGTCATCAGACATTCAGTATTTCAACCTGTTGTGTGTATCTGCGAATGCTGTCAGTCCAAAAGGGACCAGTCGAGCGTATATGGATATACAGTCATACAGTCTTTAAATATTAGTATTTCAAGGCCAGTTCCTCTCTCTCACTCTCTGTAGGATCCCTCCCCCTTCTGTCCCCCTCTTGATCTCTCTCCTTCCCCCTCTCTCTTTTCATCTCTTCCTCATCTATATCACTCATTCCCTCTTGATCACCCCCTCTGTCTCCTTCCTCCCTCTCCTCCGGCTCTCCCCTCCTTCCGACCCGGCTTCCGATCCTCCCCATCCTACTCTCCCTCTACTACTGCTAGTATATACTAGTACATGTACTAGTTGCTACACTGGGATTCAGATACGTTCATAGACATGAAACTGACACAGCATATAAAATCGGATACCCCGAACAGAAATCCAAAGGTTTTTACGAAGTCGAGATGGGGACGGAAGGGGCTACTGCAAATTAAGTAGGGAATTCCAGGGGTGAGGCAACCCCGCTAAAACATGTTAGGAAACCCCTGCTGCCAATCGGTGAGAGAGAGAGAGTAGCTGAAATTTATGTCTTGTCTGTAATTGTTGTTTATTTCTTACAATATGGCGATATATTCTTGTTAAAATTTGGTGTAAGAATCTGGTGTCATTCAAACATTACGGTGCCCGAGTCCATTGAGACCAAAAGAAAAAGTGCTTGACTCTTCATTATAAATATAATACTCTAATTATAGATCATATCTACATGTAGACCTATATACATAAACACCGTTTTTTATTACATAAGAAACGTGGTATTGGTGCCTCCTTAATGTATTTGTAGTGTTAAAATTACATGGATAGAATAAAGACCTGGGGTATAGTCGAAATTCGATTTGAATTAATACATAAATAAATATCGTTCGTCGATATGAGGATGCTAGTGCTTTGTGCAGACAAATAGTGCAGTCAAATATTCGGTAAACAATATGCGTGGAAATGCATTCGTTTAGCTTTAAGTCATATATGGTAACATATCAACCAAGGTTAACAGAGGGTAGCATAAAGCTTAAAAATGCAATAACTATGGAGGCTTTCACAGCTTAACATTCACCTGGTAGACAACAATTAACATTAACTCCCCCGCCCCCAATGTATATCAAGCGACTCAAATCCAATGTTAATTGCTTAAGGGAAATTCTTTTTTAAAAGTCCCTATAGACTACAGAATTGCATGTAGTTATAGACATCAACCCCACGATGGGCATATTATGCATTTAACCAGTGCCGAAGTGGATGTGCTAAGTTGGCAAGAGAAACTTGTAACCACTCACTATAACACTGACACATAAAATGGATGTCATACAGCACCTTTTTTTATAGTTGCAACATCATTTATACACATTTTGATTGATTAACCTTTTATCATTCCCATGGGGCGGGGGGGGGGGGGGGTAACAATACAGTAATGGTGAATATATATATCATGAGGAAGCTGTGTATACAAATCCCGGCACACCACTTGGGCAGCGATATACCACATTACTAGTATGTACGCATGCCGAGTGCGTGTCAAAATAATAGGTTGTGTGATCATAAGCTGTCCCAGGATGACTGTGTATAGCCTTTGGACAGCGTCTGATAAATCACTAAATACCAAGTTTGTTCACGTCTTCTCAAATGGGATACAAACAGAACAATGACCATTACTATACGCATATACAACGGGACAATCCCTATATATATAATTGTATAGGATTCACCAGAAGCATTACTAGTATATAGTTTAGTTGACAAATCTTTCGTCCCATCATTTCCCTCCAATCGTTTTCTGTCAATCCTTTTTGTTTTATTTTGTCTTACAGAATATGACGATGTATTCCTATGTAAACTTGTACAATTGAAAATAGAAATATTCTACAGAGGCATATATAGTATGAGCAGATTCCAGATGAACACCTGGTAAACACGTTGCTCATGACCTTGCGAACTCCTCTGATAATTTAAATCACAGACGACACACAACTAAAAGTTATGCAGCAGGTCGCAGAAATCTAAAAACTATGGCCCTCAAATCAAAATTATGTTATATACAAATGTTAATGGGAAATATTTGGATTTTTTAAATTACAGCTTCAGTATAGATTGGAATGAATGACCTTTTTCATTTCCTTCGCGTTGAGAAATTAGCCTTTAATGCATGAGCCAATATGTTCCTAAAATGGCGATTTCCGGCGATAGATGTACTCAACTGGGTTCTATTTGGCCTTCTATTATGAACAATGAATGCACCAATGGTAACGTCGAGAAGAAATTCTTGCACGGTATACCTGAAGGGGTTAAAGGGATTGGCCAACACAGACGTCGACTTTTTCATAGGCAAGCTGCTGCATGCTGCTAGGCAGTTTTCATTTATTCCATCGATACGTCATATTTTCTTAAATCCTTCACACTTCCATGAAGCATTACTTTTCAAGCATTACGTCAGTAATGACGCGGGAATTTCCGATAAGTCGCACATGAAAAACGCCACTACACATTTCTCACTATTCTGGTCTGCATGCCGATCAAAGATCTTCGATAAGATATCTTCACTCCTTAATACTCGTACTAGATTCATAGGCACTCTGCTTAGACTATGACGTTATTAACAGTCACACAGTTGACATTTCCCATTGTTTTGCGGCAACAATTGCAATATACATTGACGTAACACACGGAACGGACTCTATAATTATAGACTACTTTTAATTTTGTTTTATCGTGGGTCCGTTTAGTAAGCGCTAACGTATATATCTTACATCAACTATAATGATATATGGTTCTCCTAAAACGTGGCACACCCATTAAAGCACTTATCATCCACTAGCATGCATGTGCATGTTTATACAGTTATGGTCGCATCAATCTATGATACTTTATGCATTGCACTTATAATAAAGGTTTCTGGTACTAAAAATAGTTACATGATCTTGATCATGATACTGTAGTTATTAAACATTATATGAAACGTGATAGGCAAGTGAGAAATATAATTCATATAATGTTCAATAATGCTTATTTTCACCATTTTATATGATTTTCTTATTATACAAATATTTGTTAAAAATCCATGTGGTAATAACGTTCGTATCTTATATAGATGCTACATGGCTTGTTTTTAAATGTAGGCCCTGCGTGATGATGCAATGGCCATCGCGTGCACATCGCGTGCACAGCTTGGTTCGACAAAACCGTGCAGCTGATGATGCAATGCCACTCGGTGAATATATAGTACACCATTAAATTCACGGGGGAAGTTAATTTGAAAGTGAAACATGGGTACATTTGCATATATTTATATATGTCTCAAAGAAGATACACAAGAGGATACCCTGGTTATGTATATTAAAACATTTAGTTTTTAACAGGGTTTTTAGCCCATGCAGGCGCGTCTTGGCAGTTTATCCACGCGGGTATCCCAGGCTAAAGAAAACCGTGGCGCTCTACCATGTTTATAAATGTATATACGCAATATATACAGCGATAGTTTTAGATTGAAGCAACCCTAAATAGGCCTATATATAAAGGTGAATACTGGTGGACGACGTTAGGACATAAAGTCAGGTATAGTACACATTCATTTTTAGTAAGTAAGTATAGGCTTGAATGTATACTTAAATGTATCTATTATTGGAACTTTCCTTCAATAATATATTGATGTTAGATCCTCTGTGGAAATAGAGTGTTATTAAGGAAATAAACCTTCCTTTGGTACAATATAATAAAATATCAAGAACATGCAGCGATAATGAATTAATTCAAAGATTGCCTACCAACTGTCCTCAGATTTCCTTGTGCCTCTCACTCGCAGTGATTCTGATGCAATTCCTAGAAGCGGCAACTGAATGTAGGCTATAGTATACTATAGCGACCACGTTGCTAGTTATAAATGATATATATGGCAGAGTTTTCCTGAAGTCTCTCTTTTCTTCCCCTTCCTCTCTCCAGTAATAATGCGCTGAAGGGATGGTGCATGTCCACCTTTATATAGCAGAGCGTGATTCTGGCAAATATGAACAGCTCTGATCAGCTGAGGATAGTTTGGGTTCTTTCCATGAGAAAGTCTCCACCACAATCACTGCCTCTTATTTCCAATGTGTTTCTTTGTTTACGTCCGACTAGCTCAGCGAGCGCTGGTGGAGCTTTTCGATAACACACAGCGAACACGTGCTCGGCCCAAAGGCACCCGTTACAACAGCTACTCGTCGCTGATTGGATATTTGTCACATTGGGGCGTGGCATAATATACAAATGAAACCAACTTTAGCTGGGATTCTGAGAACTGCAAGGGAAAAACAAGCTACAGCTGGCACAGGGGAAGCTAGGCCTCTCTCTTAGCGCTGTACCTAGCAATCTCGGCTATAAAACACAATCACCTTTCAAGTTTCATAATAACCCACTTGTATTTTAAGCTGCAGCCAACGTCACACAACAGGGGCTATAGAACATGTCCTCAGAATAAAGATTTGCTTAGGGCGATTGGTAAATAAGACACTGTAGCATGTAGGGTTTATTACGTATAGCTACTGCTTTATTATTTCTTTACGTTGTGACATAATTATATTTATAATAATTATCATAATAATCAAAAAGAAAAGGAAAAGATTTGATTAAATCGCGCGTTTCACTACCCTAGCTCTAGGTTGATTATCCATGACAGAGTTATCAACAATATTTAGCTGTGTGCCCATTTGTGTATTTGGCATTAATTAAGTTCCTTAACTCTAACTCAACATATACTTTTATATCGAGATCCATGATAATCTACTATTTTTTTCATGGGAATCTGCTGATCACGAACGATTATGCAAATCCATTGCTGCTATAGGTCTAACAGGTGTCTAAATCAATAGGATTCTATGCACCTATAGCAACTTAAGACATATATGAATAATTCATCCTAGCCCTGCCCTTATAGGCATTCCCTGCCAACTAACACTACTGGTTCGATATTGCTTGATGAATTGTTTGATAAAAAAAACTTCAAATCTATGATTATTTGTTGGCGACCGGGAGCAAGAATGCTCAATTGATAGTCTAACAGTTTGTTCGAAAAATGTAACTTCAGAAAAGTGACCCAAGAACAATATGCACGAATATAGTGATATTGGGGTGATGTCACACCTTGCTGATATGATAAAGTTTGGGTGAACAATTTCTGATTGGTTCTGATTTCAATGGGTTCATGAATGTACATAAATGGCTGGTGCAAAACAAAAGATAACGATAAAAATGTCCATGTTTATCAGAAAACAATGGGTGTTATCATATTTCCAATTGTTGAAATTATTCAGGATTATCGCAAGTTTCAAATCTATCAAAGTTTATCACCTATCCACACAACTCCCATGATTATCATTTGTCCCAAGTGCATGTGCGCATATATTATAAATACATAATGTACTATAATAAAGAAATGCTGATTTGAATGCCACATGAGAAGATCTGAGTCAAAACTGGCATATAAATCTCTAAAAACATTATGAAAATGTTCCTGTTAAAAATTATAAAGTTCTAAGAGTTAGCGGCGAAATAAGCCCTTTGCCGAGTAGTTCGTATGATTATAATATGTATCATCCGCAACCCAAGAGGCCTGGGTCTTAATATCCTTTATTTGAACAGCAAGAAACGAGCTATATATGCTCGAGATGAGGAAGAGTTTTGTTGATAAGCTGAATAAAATCATGTTTCACAAAAAAAAAGGAAAAAAAAAGAAATATAATTATGCATTTTATTCCACCATTCAAAATTAACTTTTGATATAAGGGATTGTACTTGTAGGGACAAATTATAATGCGTAAGGATAAAAAGATACTTGGAGCATTTTGGTATGTAGGTGCTTTGAATATTAATTTTTGTATTCCTATATTAAGGAAATCGGATATTTCTTTCACGATTTGAATCGTTGTGTCATGGAGTGATATTGAAATAACTATATACATGTATCACTCAAAGTGGGCTCATTTAGAGTTGTCACCTTGTAAATTGACAGTACATGCACCCAGTGAATGACCAGATTATGGTTTCTTTGTGCATCGGCGAATTACTCATCCTGATATCACAATGGACTCTTAACAAAAACAGATACTATAGATCTGAGCTTTGAAGCAACAGTTTAAGAACACTATAATTTGATGCTATTACCATTTTTTTTATTATCTAAGATGATACATTGAATTTGGAATATTTGGTTGACCTATTGGATGGAAGAAAAAACAATTATCACATATCATTACCGTCTGGAATCGAGACATGATACGAGAGAAAATGGAATATTTATGACGAATAAAAAGCGAGGTATTTCGCGATAGGTTAGCGATTCAAACGACTGATCGATATATAATATAGTGTGGGGAGACTCTCTCTCTCTCTCTCTCTCTGGTGTGATGGTGTCAGAAAGTCCAAAAGGGTTCAGTGCCACACTACTCTGTAACCCAGTTCTCAGGGCCATACAAGGAGGATATATTTCGAACAATGAGTTAATGTCACGTTTATAAGGTTCACAAGATCCACGCGTTACGTTTCTGTCAATATTTCAAGCATGATCTGATTTTCATCCTCGCGTGATTGTGATCGGAATAGATAGCTACATGTAGGCCTATATATGTGTGCATTGATTTTCTATCATAGCTTTGTTTCGTATGTAGCCAATTATTAGCTTCTTCAGCAATTACTAAGCAGAAAGGGACCAGTGCTTACGTATGTATTTCTCAATCAGGTTTCTGAAGGGCGGTTGGAAGTGAATCATTCGTGAAATACACATAATTAAGGAGTTTCATATTCCATGAAACGCTGATCGCCATGATATTATATTATATTATATTATATTATATATAAGCATGCAGGAAAACGGAAATACTTCCTTCCGGCACAAAGGATAGGATGTAAACGCCAATGATATATGACTATTTATCACCGAAGTTTTGTGAAGCGAGCTCATTAGGGGAAAAGAACTCCCATGCCAAATACAAATTCCATCTATTTGTTCCCATGACGTCAAGGGCTAGGTTCTTACTTTGCATCTATAAGACTTCTAAGTGAAAACAAACATTCGCAAAAATGATGACCGAATTCTCCGAGCGGAAAAGGACTCCCCCTATCCATCTGCTGTCAGAATACACTTTTGCACCAAACAAGAAAAATATCAATGACCCTGTGTTGATAGGCATAACACATCATATGCATCCATAAATCTGCTTATGAGACCCCAATAAATATCAATATTGTAAACTTGTAAACAAATGGTAGTATACATGAGTTGTTGTATGGGACCTTCTTCTGCCTTCATCTTCACATGTACGGCACAAACCCCATAACTGATTTTTTGTCAATCAGTTGAAAACAATCTAAATATTATCTAAATACAATTTGAGTCGCCTTCACCTAGAACCACTTTCAATCATTTATAGAGAATGCATACTATTTATATGGATTGGTTTTTCTTATCGGTTGGGGATGCTGTTGTTACTAGAGAAAAATTAATCGTTCGATTACATTAAGTAGCGAACTGGGCGCAAGTATCTGAGACCGCATTGGTCGACATACGAAATCTTATTTAAAACTGCACAATGATAAGTTGAATTGGTAAACGCTCCTGAATGCATCAAAGAGAATTACAAATATTAGCATATCTTTGACCTACCTGAATGTTTGCTTTTTTTGTTTCGGTCTTTCAATAAGGCGACATCAGATATACCTGTAGCAGGAGAGTGTCCGAAGCTGGCTCTGAGAGGAAAGAGGGAGCACGACCAGGATCCGGGGCTTTTTATCAAGCTTAATCTCTCTTATCTTATCTCCGATATAGCCCGGGTACCTACGTATATACATGCATTTTATAGGTTGTACATTACGCCGATCAGTGGGATTTAATATTAAATTAGCCATTGTCACACATGGTTATTGCGCATATCTTTTTCATCGGAATGTATGTTCAATAACATTTTTTTTATATATTTTGCATATAGGATATTATTAAAGGCATTTTCGTTAGTTTGTAATGATATAGGAACATGTAGTTTTGAGGTCGCTTAAATGTTTGATAACTACGCATTTTAAATTGTAACTCTCGAGCAATTGATCAGTATTCCTCTTATTTGTCTTGTATCCCTCTATAGCCCGAGCCACTAAATAAGGCCCATAAAAATTATGTTTCCAGACATCCCTTCAATTGACCCTGATATTTTTTTAGTTTCTTATATGAGTTCTGAAAAAGTATACATATTATCAGAGCTTACAATGTGGGGAACAGTTTGGCACAACTGTCACTTCTTAGAAATTATGTTCGATTGTCAAGTTGCCATGGCAACGGTTTCTGACAAATTTTGAAATTGTAAAAAAATAAGGACTTTGCGGCAATCAAATTTCTCCCATTTCATGAAAAATTGATGAAAACTATTTTTTATCTCAGCAAGTTGTAGTAAACAAATTTTCGCATCTGTTGATATATCACTTGTGTGATTCCAATATTGTCACAAGGAATAAAAAGAGTATGAGTTGAGAGTCGAAATGGTAAAAGAGGACCAATTTCGGCATGATTTTGGGAGACATCGAGGATAAGCAAACATCTTGTGTGTAATCACAATGATAGACCACCCAAACTATTTTCTAAGGCTGATATCCAAATTTGATTGATGACATGACATAATATTGTAGATATTGAATTCTCAAATAATTGCCTCTAGGGAGAAATTAAACTAATGTAAATGCAATTTGAATACTAGTTAAATGGGTAATATAGCCCAAAATATGGTTAGTGATGGCATAAACAAATAATGATGAATAGTTATGCTTAGTTGGTTGCCATGGTTACAACAGTGATTTCAATTTTCTGAAAAACAAATTAAATTTTAAGTTTGGCTCTAAGATTATAAGTATACCAAATTATAACTAACACATTCCGGATAAACTGGTAGAATTTTATATTTCTATAAGTGTACACCTCATGGGCCTTATTTAGTGCAATTACCGATCATTGTTGGACCACCCATGGATATTAAGCCCTAGGTTCAGCAGAAGTAACGTTAGTTTGTATGTTATCCAGCAATGCATTCGAAGTTGGATAATGTTGCCCCAAATTGGCTCGCCTCCAGTATTCGCTATAAGGAATTTCACTAGCTGGAATACTTCAAGGAAATAGTTGGGTATAACCCAGACTGATCAATTTTCTTCCCTGGTCTCTTAAAATGAGGAAACTTGATTTTAATTTTCATTATATCTTTCTCTATCAAACGTGGATTAGAAAAGTAGTAGGTTGCGTCATGATTTCAACTTTGATAACTTGAAGGGTTAAATGGATCGGTGCACTGAGTTCTGTGTGGCAACAACAAGTATATTAGCGCATTTCTCACTGACGCATTGCCTATCTAATCGGTCACGCATATGATACAAATATTCATTGTTCTAGTTTCAGGGGTCACCGATCTTTGCACCAGTATTTATTTACATGACGACCAATGACAGCCAAAGCAAAACATATGTAGATCATCCCAGGATTTTCCTATTGTCCAATCAATAGCAGAGCTACCTAATTTCGCTATGATAGTGTGTAAGGTGAAAAAGTGAGGACCATTAACCCAGTGCCTCATCTATATTGAAGTACGATTCAGTCAATGCCAAATACTACAACATTTATCTGGTTGAATAGAGGGTCTTTGGGTTCACAAATAGTCTTTTTCTGGTGATTCCTTTTGCTTTATGCACGCAAGTAACAGTAATGACTTCCATTTATGAATGTAACCTGCTGCGTTGATTGAAAAGCCAACTCGTGGTGTTTAGCCAACATCACCCTCGTACTGTACAGTATATTTTTTCTGCTATATATGCGTGTATCATGTCAAAACACTAGAGAAATTATCTTCCCTGGAAATGGTTCGTCAGGTTTTTTTCAAATTCTCATAGACCCAAGATTCTAACATATTTGTATGATTGTAGTGTGCACTGAAAGCATAAAAACGACATATCTTACAAATAGATGGACAATAAAGCCCCACCCTTCCTGCACCATTTAGTGTTGCCCTTTTTATTTTAAAAAAAAATCAAATAAATTCCCACGACATCCTTAACAGTGTATCTGATTATCTGGAAGAGGTACCCTGACACATTCAGGATTAAATATTATAGATATGAGATTAAAGATTCCTTATTTACGTCATACAGCGCTAGGATTTCAGATTTACGTCATAATAGTATTATACAGCGCTAAGATTCCGGAATTACGTCATAGTATTTTTATACAGCTTACTTAAAAAATGTTAATTCAGTGTCAGCAGTTACGTGTAGAATTAATGTATCATATTAAGCTATCATGCATATCCGGAATTAAAACGTAATTGTTGCATATTTCATCAGATACAAAGAGATAAGCTAAAGATATAATAAATGAACGGTCTACATTGTTAAGACTCGGTGTTTTCTTTACTTTGTTCTCGAGCTCTATCGTCCAATTTCCAAGAATGTTCCTCTTAGCAATCAATATTTGGTTTCAGATATGGTTGAGATATATGTGTGCCTTTTGATTCAATCGTGATGTCATATGATTACGCAGGGAGGGGGGGGGGGGAGTGATATCACTCCAAACGTAAAATTCAAATTTTCTTAACATGATTGACCTATAGTACCTTGGGAATTACGCCAATTGAACTCTAGAACATTGTTGTAAATTGTCAATCATTCCGTAAAATTTCGGTTTTATCTATTTCAAAAATGTTGAATTGTGAAAGTTTCCACCGATCATATAGGAAATATTTCTAAGCATATTTGAGCACACCTTGATATCGGCCAAATGATGTATCTAAATATAACAAATAATATCGGTTAAGTATCAATAGACGTGCACTTGAATGACAGGTGATAACAAATCTTTAATAGAAGTACTCAAGCCAATTGTACCTAGGATTGTGTTTTTATGTTTGAAAAACACGTAATGAGATTTCCATGTTTTGAAGGATCCTCTCAAAGGGAGGCTGTTGTTTTGATGACCCAGAGTGGCATCGTGCAAAACATACAAATTACTGAGACATGGGAATGTTAATACACCGTGCATTATACTCCCATGTATCCGCACTCGTCTAAGGACAGAATAATGCACCGGCCATTCTACTGAGGACAAAACAAGTACAAATCGGTTTCTTTCATGGATTTACGCATTGTTATCTGACACCACTATATTAAAATGTGTAAATGTATCCAGCTTCTACCTCACGTGCTACTTCTCATAGGGAATGACAAAGCTATAGATGATGTAAACTTGGGATTAACTAGGGGATATTTAAATAAAGTTCAAACAGTATGAATTCCTTATCAGAAAGAGTAGAGCTCAATGAATTCAAATTGACACCTGAATCATTTCTCCTCCCTACTTCAATATGTTCGTCGCATCAGTATCTCTAATAAGGTGTCCGTTTATATAGGGTGACTCCGGAGATAAGCCATTTTCAGCCATTGATATTGAAAGCTTGTTGTCTTTTTAATCTCTTATCAGATAAGCCTGATTATGTCATGATAACGGCAAAAGAAATTTCTCAAACAATTACACATTGAAGCTCGAAAAAGTCCCAGTGAGTGACGAGGGCAGCGTTTTATGGCTCCCATTTTTTTCATTTAGGAAGATTTTCCAAACTAGATGTATTAATTACATTGATAATAGTTTATATTATTTAATTTGATAATGCATATAAACAGGGGGTCTTAAGTTTCATAGACTAGATTTTGTCCCTTAAATATTCTTTATCCAGGGGAGTATCCGCGCGAGAATTTGTGTACGGGAACTGCTTGGCTGGTTAGTTTAGTAAGATTATTGTCACCTCTCTCTATTTGTTATATCGATGGGAATAATCAAAGCTTTTAAAATTATGGTTTCGGTGACTGCAGAGCCGGGGGACCCGGCTAAACTAAACTTCGCCTCAGAAACAAGGGTTGTCTGGACTCGGTGTTTTGCTTGACAAGGCCTGCAGGCGTCTTTATGGCATTGCCATAAAACACCTGCAGGCGTTTAGATTTTAGGATCGATTCTCTATTTCGTTAGCTTTTTAATGCAATAAATTATAATCTCAGAGTTTGTACCTATAAGGAGCGGCAGTGCTTCGATGTTTTTCTGATCGGAGAGGCTTCCCCAGGCCTACGGTATGACGTCATTGCTAGTGGTCAAATCTGATTGGCTCAGAGCGGTAGTGGCTGTCCCATCCTCCTTCCCTGCTCGCTGTTCCAACAACCTTTTGTTTTGTCATGAATCAAATCAAAAATGTTTTCAAGACCATTCTTAATTATTTTTTGCAAGCCAGCTTTTGAGAGTACTTTCAGAGGTTCGACCTATGATGAAAAGTCGAGTTTTAAGGCAGCAGGTAGGGGAGCGTTAGATTTAAGGTTTGACCTTTAATGGCGGCATGACGGTCCAAAAATTCGTATCGAAATTCGTATAAAAAATCGTATAAGCCTTTGGCTTTTTTTAAAAAAAAGCGCGGGGGTCACATTTCGTCCAGAAATTATGGTACGTTCGATGCGAACACCAACACCATCGGAGGATACTTGATTTCAGGAATACGTGTGGTCATGTGAATCAGTGTCATGTTCACGCGTAAATGATATCCTTCTATTTTTATTATAAAAAACAGTTACAGTGGCACAATTAATATCTGTGTATGTTATCCATATCTATAGACGTCTGGCTTTTTTGTTTTCTAATCGTTGATACAGTATTTGTTACAAAAACGTCACTTGCATCAGCTGATAATAACGTACGTAGTCGGAAAGACATCCTAGACTGTGGGTACTATTTCGTTAAAATTGAAAAAAAAAACAGTTTTAACAAAATAAATGAGCTCACGAAAGTGAAGGATCTTGATGTTGAGATCTTGTTTTTATCCAGCTATCTCTTATATGCACACTATTCCTGATTTGGCAGTTGGTGCGTGCGAGATCAGTCCCTATTGTCTATTCTCGTTATATAATACTGTTCTGGGTAGTACGTCACTTCAGTTACGTCTTTCACTCAGCTGATAATCTTACTGATGTAACTTCACTTAATACTCCCTTAATTGTTTCTACTCCTTTTCTCCTCTTTATAAGTCTACTCGTTCGTGCCTCACCATGGCAACCAACACGTCTTCGCGTGTCTTCTCTGGGGACCAGGCTCCCCCTACATCAAAATCTTACATTAACCTGGAACTTTTATAAGATTTATCAAAAATATTAAAACCTTATTTCAAGACAATTGTTATACCTCCTTGTGTCATATATGTGTATACCCATACTAGCTTACTAAATTAAACTTTTCTATACTGTACATGTTATCCCTATGGTGGCCCCATTCCAAATGGTCAGGTGCGGGCTTGTCATTGGTCAACCTGCATCTGTCCAATCACAGATAGGGCTAATGAACCATTGTTCATTAGCCCCCATATAAGGGGCCACCCAGCCATTGTTTAATTAGTTACCCGCCTAATAACACCAAGCTTATATTATCCTATACTTCACCTGAACTTCGTTATCTGTTGTGTTACCCTCGGTGGACAACCCTTAAAAGAAGAGTCCTGTGTAGGCATAATGATGCATGCATACGATCTTTGAATCAATAGCAACATACCTGCATTATCAATACCGCCCTAATTTGTATTTCCACCCCGATAGAAGCAATTTAAACCAGTCAAATACACGGTAATCCATTTTGAAGGTGGGCGCCATGTTTCTATATATTACCCACAACCCCCTTGGATTGTGACGTCAATCCAGAGGCACCAGTCCTGCGAACGATTTCCGCCGAGTCTTTCACACACTTGTTTACATGCAAACACATGCTCCCATCACTACTGTCAATGGGACCTAAACGTATATGATATTCCAGGTAGAATACTTTGGAAAACTAAACTTGCCAGGAATATGCCTTCTTGTGTTGCATACCTCTGCAATAATAGCACTAGTGGCCGGAATAAAGTTCAGGGATTATCTTTTTTTCGATTTCCTTTGAGAGACAGTCCTAGGTGTAGAGAATGGGTTCAAAACGTAGGGCGAGAGGGATTCAAACCCACAATACATAGCACTCTGTGTGCATTACATTTTGAAGAAAAAATGTTCTTGGCCGACCTACAAAAACAAATCACAGGCATTCCATACCGAAGGAAAAACGGTCTTATTGAGTCTGCAGTGCCAACAAAGTTCTCGAGGGATGTAAATGGAAGTTGGCAAGTTGGATCTGCCCGCAGGAGGACGGGTGTCAGTGGGAGTAACTCCACCGACTCAGGGCAAGGGGAGGACCGGCAACAGTGTGCTGGGAGGTCAAGGGGTGTTAGAGAACACACAGCTCGAAGGATACAGAGAAAAGAACAGGATCAGGTAAGGGAATAGTTAATTAATCCTAATTATTAGACTCAGCGGCTATTTGTATTTATTTTCCAATAAGATTTGGATGTTGGATTTAGATCAAATGTTTCTAAATATTTGATATTTGCCCTGTACTGTAATATTATTCTCTCTGCCCCAAGTGTGTCTAAGTAACAACCTAACTGGGGTTCTCTGGGGTTGGTGGGAGGAGTCAGTCTCTTGGGCTAATCTGGGTACCAATTATAGACACAATTCACAAATGAGATGTTGGTGTAAACATAGCACTAAGAAACCAATTATAAATACTATACATACGATAATAAATAAAATACCAAAATGTATTTTCTTACAGTACTACGTTATTAATCTCTAGCTTAATTGGTATTTAATTTTGATACTATTTGTGGGAAATTACCACTGATATGAACAAGACCAATTAATATATAATGTATATATAAATTTGTAATCATTCATAATGATCGTGTCATATATATGTAGTATTTAATATCGACCATTACATTTCAGATGATAAAACAACTTTTGCAAAATGATGAGGTCCCCAAGGATGGGAAAAAAAGAAAAAAAGTTGTACGTAAGAAGAAAAGGCAGAAGATCCCTCCCCCACATGACACTAAATCAGTGAGTAATATACGGGCACTGCCCATGAAATGTCAATACAAATCCTATACCTGTACTTCATTATAATGACATTTCCAGAGTACCTAACGGAGAGTGCCATATAATATATTTTCTAAAAAATGGCTTCATTAAGTGTATTGATAATTGATGATATTACTATTATATAATCATACTACTGTTCTGTCAAATAAGCATTTTAAGAATAAATATGAATAATTCGTTTAACCAGATCTCTCTAACTATCTGTTCTATATTTTCGTTCAGGCCACATCTAATGATCATGAAGTACCATGCATTATTGACCAACCAATACCCACAGAACGAATAGTGGTGAGTTGTATTCATATCTCATTTCCATTTAATGGAAGCACCTTCAACATAGAATTGGATTGTTTTATTAGTTCAAGAGATGATTGGAAGCAAACCATATGCTAGTATTGTAAGGGTTGGTTATATTTTCTGGGTAGAGCTTGCATTATTATAAGACTTTCAAATTTTCTCAAACTCGAATTTCCCAAGCCCTCCCCAGCTTATCCTTGTTCATTTGTGACAGTTATGGGAAAGCGGAATTTGAATTCACACACTATTTTGCATTCTCATTGCTCCAGCTTCCTCTCACCGACCCTGCTGTCATTAGACGTATTCTGGCAAAGGACCACCCTTATGCAGGAGCATGTCAGCCAAAGCCTCTGGACACAGGGAAAGAAGTTTCGTATGTTGAAGAAAATATTTTAGAGATGCCTGAGCCAGAGGTAGCAACGAATGGGAAATTGCTCCCTTGTCCAGCTAGTGATGGTGAAGGTAGCTTATCTGACACTTCCCAGGCAGAGGAAAAAGCTTCCCAGGCAGATGAAGATTATGTCCCATCATCTACTGATGAATCAGAAGGGGTTTCGGAGGAGGAGCAGGTAACCTCAGATCAGTTTTTTCTTGTGTATGAAGAAAACCTGCAATCTCTAATGAAACGTTGCCAAGAATGTGGAGCCCCTATCGTTGACAAACAAAAACGGCTCTGTGGCTCAATGGTTGTGTATACCCTTTCATGCCATGATGGACACACAACAAGCTGGTCATCTCAACCATCCATTGGCAAAACCCCAATAGGCAATCTGATGTTTGCTGCAGCTACTATGTATACAGGTCTGACTTGGGCAAGAATAGCGGCATTTGCAAGAGCACTGAATATGCCAATTCTGGAGAAGTCCAGGTATAACGAAGTTCAAGGCAGCATTCTGTTCCCAGTCATTCAGGAAGCATGGCAGATTGAGAAGCGGAAAGTGGTAGAGGAAAGGAAAGGGAAAGAGCTGGTTGTGTCTGGAGACTGTCGGTGCGACAGTCCGGGTCATAATGCTAAGTATGGCAACTATACAATTATGGATGCGGGTGATGATGCTGATATGAAAGATAAGATATTGGAGATTCAAGTAGTCCAGTGTACTGAGGTATGTGTATTTGTATGATACCACAATAAGCTATTTATCACATGATCATAAATTTTAATTTTACTTCTTTCCGTGCATCAGTACAGGCTCAACATGAAATATATAATATACCAGACCTTCAAGTAAACTACACTAATGGAAAGAGTAAATCATAATACATATTAGTGGAATCTATTCTTTTCTTTTTCAGGTGAAAAACTCAAATCAGATGGAGCCGGAAGGCATGAAGCGTGCTCTAAATGCACTTGAGGCTGATGATCTGAGACTACAGTCCTTAGTCACAGACAGACACATTCAGGTAACTTTTCGATAACTTTACGAACCCCTATCTCGACTTTACGAACCCCTATCTCGACTTTACGAACCCCTATCTCGACTTTACGAACCCCTATCTCGACTTTACGAACCCCTATCTCGACTTTACGAACCCCTATCGAGACTTTACGAACCCCTATCGAGACTTTACGAACCCCTATCGAGACTTTACGAACCCCTATCGAGACTTTACGAACCCCTATCGAGACTTTACGAACCCCTATCAAGACTTTACGAACCCTTCACTCGACTTTAGTATGTATTTATACAGGAGCTTTAATCTTTGTTTAACTTTTCTCTCTGCAG
Source organism: Sthenelais limicola (assembly GCA_942159475.1). Taxonomy (NCBI): domain Eukaryota; kingdom Metazoa; phylum Annelida; class Polychaeta; order Phyllodocida; family Sigalionidae; genus Sthenelais; species Sthenelais limicola. The sequence continues at coordinate 102,933,676 of OW804096.1, read as the reverse complement.
GTAAAGAAAATAATGGCTACCGAATATGAACATATAGACCATCAATTTGACCCATGGCATGTTTCGAAAAGTGTTGTGACAAAGTTAAATGAAAAGGCAAAGTTGAAGCGGAATGCTGATTTGTTGCCATGGATTCAATGTGTTTCTAACCACTTATGGTGGTCTTGTGCTACTTGCCAAGGTGATCCTCAGCAGCTAAAGTGAGTTGAAAATCTATTATGGGTTTTATTCAAAATATACCAAATTTGGCTTGTGAATTTGTACAAAATATATATAAAATTTGAAATTACCTCCATTATTAAACCATGATGGTTTAATTCAGTTTAACACAATAATTATTACATTGTGTTTTGATTGACAGGGAACGATGGATATCCATTCTGCACCATGTAACCAATAAACATCGGTGGACAGGGAGTAAAAAGTTCAAAAGATGCGGGCACACTCGACTTTCTCCTGAAGCCGCCAAAAAGAAAGAATGGTTGAAACCAGGCTCTCCAAGTTTCCTGGCATTGCAAGATGTTGTCATGAACAAGAATCTGCTTGCCGCACTTCCCAAATTGACAAGGTTCTGTCACACAGGAAGCTTGGAAGTATTCCATAATGTGATTTTGAAGTACTGCCCTAAACGGCAACATTTCTCCTATGAAGGTATTCTATTATTTTATTACATCTGACCACTTATATCCCAAATATTTATGTATGATCATACAGGTGAACATAAAATCGCTTTTCCTATACTGCTTATTTGACAAATTATTGAAAGAGGTGTTTAAAACTTCATGGAATCTGCCTTTATACTTGCATAATACTCTCTCAATACTTTGTTATTATAACCTGAAAAGGCTGGAGACTGTTAATGAACAAAATAGTTATGTGAATCTAAGCGATTTTCTAGAGCTATGTGAGCAAAGATTCCCTCAAATCAAGTTAAAAGTCGTTAAAAAGTCAAATCACATACCAAAAAGACTAGAGGGTTAATTCATTAATTTATAAGTGATTCAAACTTGTATTACAACTTTGTTTATTTATTGTGTCCATGGTATAATTCTTTATGCTACAGGAATGACAGCTCATGCAATGCTGGCAGCCCTTGATTGGAATAGTCTCCAACGAATTCCTATACTTGCAAAGAATGGCACTCAGGAACAGGAAAGGGTTTTCTCCAAAAGGCGCAGAAAATGGGTTGTCAGAAACAAATACAAGAGGAAATCTGGGAACCAAATACCTGGCTTAATAGGACGCACACTCAAAGTTCAGAGACTCAAAATATTCCTTCCATTAATTCCAAGACCAAATTTAGCACCAAATATATCAAGACTTGAGAAGCCAAGCATGGACGAAGCTACTCGCTCACATCGAACAAGATTCAAGAAAAGTAACTGAATACATATGACACCAATATATTTTCTTTCATGAGATATCATATGCCATATAAGTGTATTGGTTAATACAAGTGATTTGCCTGTAACTATAGTGTACAACATAAGCTAGGTATAGGGTGTGGGATTTCTAAGTCCCCTCCATCATTTGATTAACCAAAATCAATATTGATGTGATTGATATCATAGTATCAAAAGAAACAACAATTTTTGGCATTGATGTAATATCAGTTGGAACGAGATAATACATAAAGGTATATATGTTTTGAAGGAAATTCGTCCTGTGAGAATGCTTTATGAAACAATTTAAAACTCTGGATGTGGGTACCGATAAAAGACTCAGAATAATGTAGGCAAACAAAAAGATACAGTTTAGTCTTTAAAGTTTTATTACTGGAATGTACAAAAATTCAAATTAATCCTCATCCTCCGAATCTGAAGCATAGGGCTCATATGCCTCACCCTCATTGTTTGGAAACTGCTTCCTTATTGCATGAACAGCACATGCAGGTAGGACACGACGAACTCGCCGACCAAGGTGTCCATGGACCCACCATGTAAACTGCCTGTAGGCAGCCCAGCGCAGTGATCTGAAAACGCCAGAACATGAATCCTTAAACCAAAGTAGGAGGAGCTTATATGTATATTAAATTCTGATATATTGAATAATCACTCAAGCTGACTACAGTATTCAGATAATATACATATTATATAGAAAGTATATATTTTTGAAAAGATGTTGAGAGGCATTTATATATCGATTTGCTTTTAGTCATTTGCAGTATAAAATACATTGTCATAAATTTGCTATACCTGTTGTGTGGTGGCTGAATCTGCCAGTTGTCACGTCTTATGTTGTTTAATGCAACTAGTACATTTGTTACAACATCCTGGTTCAAACACAGAACTTGGAAGGCCCCATTTTGTGTAACACACTGCAGACCTGTAAATAAAAAGTTTATACAACTCTAATACTAATGATATATATTATATATTTAATGTGTTACAGAAAGATGAGTAACAAGTTGCAATTAATGGATTTTGAGATAGTCACAAGTCGCAATTCATCGATTTTGATGTATCCTCATATATTTCAAAATATGAGATCCAGTGGATTCCAAGGATAGTAAACATTATGGCATAGATAATAAATTTATCTATATTTCTATGCCTGAAAAAAATAAGCAATATTTCTTGAAGGTCAATCACTTGTAAATTAAAAAATTGATGGAAAAGCAACTCAACAAAAACAGTCATGGGAACGAGTCAAGTTGGTGTTTTGTAGGTTTATTGGCGTTCCTGACGCGTTTCGCCTTTCTTGGGCTTCATCAGAGGATCTTGTAAATTGATTAAGAATACTCCTTAGGATGACCTAATAAATTCCTAAAAAGAGTTTTTGTAAGAATGACATTTGAAAATTAGACTTTCTGCGACTTTGGACTCATTTTTCTGTTATGATAAATCACCACAAACAAACAAAAATTGTCACGATATGCGACGGATTTTTTGAAAATTTGACGCTTTTGACGTTTTTTGAGCTAGAAGGTAGTGCTGTACATAGAAAAAACCGCACAACTGGCAGCATCATGTACAATTTCGAATCATCCAAATCCATAAAGATCCCGCAACACTACAGACATTTTACTAAACCTATGTTTATTGTTATTAAATATTTAATTGTGATTATTATCACATATTTATTATACATATAAATATCCCATTAGGGTTTCGTTTTGATCTTTTAAGTATTTGCATTAGAATATAGGATCAGAAAGTCGGGACATCTGTATTTCATGATAATCGATAAAATGGCATCTTTGACTTGAGCAATCATTCAATAACAACAAAAAATACTGAGATAATGTGTAGGGTGTTGCATGGGAAACACAACTAAGTGACTAAATCCTTGCAAGCTTTTAAGACAAATAAAAAGTACATCAAATATAAAATATCAGTACATCAAATGCTATAAATAGGATTGGAATTACCTGATGAACTGTTGTCCTTCTTCATGCATGGAAACTCTTGGCAGCATCGAAATTCCTTCAACCTTGATAGTGTTTCTGTGTTGCATTGGCCGCACACACACCAATCCATGCCACCTTGTCGATCTTCTTCATCTCCCCCTCCATCTTCTGACTCAGTACTCGAATCCTGGATATCTGATCCAGAATCCGAGCCACTTTGTAACCTTTCTGGTTCAAAAAGATAGCCTGTAACACCCCCACTATAAGTTGAATCAACATAAACTTCGTCACCCTCACTTTCCGATGTTGAGACCTCAGCCATGTTGTTGTTATGGCTAACTAGGTCAAATGAGACACTCTACAGAGAGTGTATCAATGCACCCCTCTGCCCCTCTGCAGCTCGCTGCCCCAGCGCGCTGGGAGCTGTCACACATGGTGTTGACTCCACTACCCCGTCTGGACTGACGTCACTGCCCCGCTCAACATGGCGCACTGCATTAATCATGATTAGTATCTTTTCTAACTCTTCTAACACAATAACCACTGTTCATATTTGCGTTAGACCCGATCTTAAATATACTTCAAGTCTGAAACTAGGGATGAACCTATGATTATGCTTACACAGGACTCTTCTTTTAAAAGATCCTGGACCCTTGATCGTATTAAAGAAAAGGTGATTCAGGGTATTACTCCAATACACATCAAAACAAGTCCAGGTGTCAAATGATTTCCAATTTACTATATGAGCATCAATTCTATAGGAAATGTGTCTATACTGACTATGCATTGCTATTTCATTTTATTACTTATAATATTTCAAAAAGCATATATCCCACACGTACTGTACTCACATACTGGACAATTTCCATAATCCAACAGGAAAATTCGATGTTTACTTTTATGATTAAACAGACCACAACCCCTTCTTTATCATCAAAAGCCACGCAAATGCAGGTAGCATGTACTAAAAATGAAAATTACAGGTATGGTCCCTTATGTAACCATAAGGTATAACAATACCCCTAAGAATCGCACTAGGTTAACCCCAAGTAATCGGTGTAGGCCATGAGCCAATACAGTAAAAGTAGGCTAGAAATGTGTTTTTGTTCCCATGTTGGGGGGGCTATTAAATTTTTACATATTTTGGTAGACAATAACCTTAATAACTCAGGATTAAAAGTTCTCCATCCAATATCCTGCAGTTTTTGAGTAAAGTGGATTTTAAAAAATTAAATATTAAAAATTTAGAAGAAAATGTGTAGCTCAATATGAGGGGTTTACTGGTCTTTTAAAAATATATTCTAATACACAATGCCATAGATAATACAGGGAAAAAAGTTTTCCATCCAATCTGCAGTAGTTTTCATGTAAAGTGGATTTATATATAAAAAGGGGAAAAACTGGGAAAAAATGTGGAGCTCAATATGAGCCATTTTGTGAAATTTAAAATACATATTCCAGTACACAATAGTGCATATAACTCAGAATTAAATGTTCTCCATCCAAAACTTGAAAAATGCAAGTTAAAATTAAATAATAATAACAAAATGTATTAAAATATATAAACAAAATTGTTGTGTTAAATATGAGACTTTCATGAGAGATTGTTCTCTTTACATATACAAGTATAAAGTACTACATGCTCAGAAATAAAATCCCATCTAATATCCTCTACTTTTCTTGGACATTGGAGTTAAATAAAACAGAAATCATGTAGTTCAATATGAGTTGTTTACAAGAAGACTTGGGGAAATACTCAAGTTCAAGTCTGAATCCATCAAATTCCACTTCTTCTATCATATCACTGCCATGGAAAATGGTCAGATCAGGGACAATATTTAAGGGAACTGTTTGACCAGTTCTACCCACTATCTGCATTTTTATATGCAACCAAATACAAATACAGGTGGCCTTTAGGTGTTAGATGTGGCAAAAAGTTCACTATTTGGGAAATGTTCTTCCACTGCTGCACTGACTGGTTGTCACTTATGGTTGTCAAAAGTGCCTGGTGTTAGTGACTCTTATGCTTAATAGCAGCAGGGGCAGGGGTGGGTGGTGGACGGGACTTGGAATCTTTGTCAGCCAGAAACACAAGAGGAATTATGTCTGTTATCTGAGCTTTTATTTACTATTAATTTTATATTATGAAGAAAAAATTATGAAACCAGGTTTTTCCACACATAGAAATACAAGTTGCACCGTCACCGTCTACGACAGATGTAAACTTTCAAGTTTAAATGAATGTAATCATACAGCACAATAATCATACTACATACCAAATCAATCAATATGGCAACCGGCACTGACATTCTGCGCAGCTGAGTCGAATATTCCACCAGTATACTGGATATATATGAATGATTGATCCAAATATGCGTTTACGTTAAAGCCTATGGACTAGGGATTGCAAAGTTTTACCTTGGTGATTTGATAGGGGCAAAAAAATCGGATTATCACAAATATTTTACTGAACCTGAGCGATATTGGAGTACTAGAGAGTGGCGCCAAACCTGAACAAAGGATTACACCTGTTCTCACCTGCATACCCCTGACTGAGTGCATACGGACTGGACACTATTTGTTTGTGTTGTGATAAAATCAGCTTGATTATGTCGAGAGGCTCAAAGAAAGGGAGGAACAAGAGATGTAGAGATAATCTATCTCTGAATTCCGTCACATCAGGATGTGGGGAACATAGTGATGGTAAACTTGACGCCCTAAAAGAACAAGTTAGGTTACTTACCGTCGAACAAAAGGCTCTCAAAACAGCCCTTGAGACCAAGGAAAAATCAGTGACTCATTCTCGAAACGAATATTGCCTCAAACACTCATTTCCTCAATAATGTTATTGTTGATCTCAACAGTGAAGTTTTGAGAAGAGTACAAATAGAAACACATTGATATGAAGAAACAAATAACTATTTAACCACTGATCAAAAGGCTCTGAGAAACCAAGTAGAGGAAAGCCTAACCGTTTCTAAAGAAAACTATGTCAAAATCGAAGGGCTTGATCTATATGATAGGGAAAATGCCACTGACAAAGCAGTATCAATCATAAGCTTAGTTGACGAGGAAGGAAAAGAATACCTTGTTTTTAATGAGAAACTTACAAAAACATGCACAGGTGACCGTTCATCTGGTTGCAGAGCATTTGCACCGAAGATATTCGCAACAGAAGGAGAGAGGTGCCCTGTTCGCTTCTATAAGTGTTTTGCAGCCCATCGGCCAGAAAGCATGCTCAAATCAGATTCGCCATTCTACTTATGTCTGAAAGTTAAAAGCAATGACAATGATAAGGTTTGGTACAGCCCCCAGCCCATGGGGAAAAATTCTATTTCAAAGTTTGTTCCAAACATGGCTAATAATGCTGGGATTACAGGGAAGATCACAAACCACTCCCTCAGGAAGACCACATGCCAGAAATTAATTTCTTCGGGGGTTCCACCGGTTTTGATATGTCAATTAACAGGACACAAAAACGTTAATAGTCTAACAAATTACACCACCGCAGACATGAACCATCAGAAGGCCATGTCAAATATCATAACGGCTGCCTCAACAAATCAGAGAAAAAGTCTAGCTTTGCCCCCGACCTCAGGTCCCACCTCAAGTGCAACTACTACTAGTAGTCTCCCAATGATTCCAGCTTCTAAGCCCGAGAGGATGAGTATAACTGATCGTTTACTTCAATAAGTACAGGGATGTTGACAGGGGCAACCATACATGGCACCGTAAATCTAAACATAAATTATACTGTCAGCAGCTCTCAAAATATGAATGTGTCTCCCAAAGCAGCTATAGAGAATGACTAAATAACTGAAACCATACAAAATGCATTTCTGATTAGGCTTAAGATGTTTTGTTAATGTTCATGATCTCAGCTGAGTTTCTATGACTATAACGTCACCCAGTGAGTGTTGACAGTTGTAGAGTGAACGTTCCTGTCACGCTAAAATGCTGTTCTATTTGCTGTCAATATTTTATGTTCAACTCAACTCGACTAGTTGAAAGAAACTGATGTAATCTCAAAGGAATTGTTACTGAAATAAAACAATATTATGAAGTTCACACGTGTTGAATTGTGTAACGTTGTTGTGACAGAAGCAGCGGCCGACGTTGGTTTGGTGGGGGGCTATTTTATTCTAACTACATAGAACATGTTAATGGGGAGGGCGGGAATGGAGTCATCTACTGAGTTATTCTTTCCTTCTTGTAATTATTTTCACATTATGCTATTTTATTTATTAAGAGGTGTAATAATGCAACGTAGAGTATAACAACGATGATTACTGCCATGTAGAACAAGCCTTCCAAGCGAAAAAGGCAGAAATCTTCAATAAAGATAGAATTGCTGCCCGAATTAAAGCTACTAGAGACCCAAGAGAATGCGAGAGACTGGGTCATATGATTCTCGATATCAAGCACCCCAGTTACCCTACCTGGGTAAAAGAGAGAGATCGTATTCTTGAAACTCTTGTGAGGATTAAGTTAGGAAGGTAGGAACTGGGCGTTGTCGCCTAATAGAAGCTACACAGACAAACATTTCAGTTCAGGATCAATTCTAGGCAATAAACGTCTGAATGATGGTTCCTGGGATGGGGAGAATATTCTGGGGACTATCCAGGAAAAGATCCGAGATGAGTGCTACAAGAAGCATCGTCTAGACATACCAATTGCACCACAAAATCTACTCGTCGACCATGATCAGTTCAAATATCGAAGACAAACCTCCAATTCACCCACCAATAGATGCATCAATGTAGGGGATGATGCTGGACTGATACAGTCAATAGAATCCATGGAGGAAGAAGAGGAAATCACAATGGTATCTGGAGAAACAGGGACTGGCTTGACAGGTGATGGGATGAACAATTATGCTCTAAACAGAACCGACAAGGCGACTATCTCCACTGACCATGATTATAACGACACCCCAATTCCTTCTCCCATCACATCGAAACCAGCTGATAAGGACTTTCCCACTGGATTGAATAAACAACATGTATCAACATCCACAACCAGGACAATTATGGCTCCTAAATATAGGATTAAAACCAGGAGTTCCTTAGAAGAATCTTATCGAATCATGAAAAACAATTCCACAAGTTCAAAGTTGGATAAACTTTTCAGCTAAAGTTTCCATGCTGGTGATGTAATATTTGTATTGCTTCCACTCTTCTCTTTTTTAGTTCTTATGCAATGTATATCCCCCAGTTGATCATTTGTGTATATGTAAGGTAATTACTGGTGTTTTGATCAATTAGACTGAACTCAAGGTATGTCGTCCCGATGGGAAAATGAATCTGTATTTGTATTTGTATTGTACATCACCGCTGTTTTTAACTCATACGATAGCGAAACGATTGTGAAATGACCAACCTGTACTACAAGGAGTATGGCTGGAAATGTGCTAACCAACAATGGCTGCTCTATTATCAGTTTCAACGTTAGAAGCCTAAACAACCACTTAAATGAGTTGCATGTATTGGTATTGGACAAGGGTATTAATATCGTGGCTCTCAATGAGACCTGGTTAGGCCCTTACAATCGGGATGTTTATCTTGCCCATGATGATTACCAGCTAATAAGAAATGACTGAATTGTAGAAGGAATAACAAAAAGAGGTGGTGGTCTTTCGGTTTACTATAATAAATCTGTCACGCTTGACAGGCAGAGATTCGATTATTTAAATTGCTGTGATAGGAATATCGAATGTCAGTTGCTCATGTGTAAATATCCAATGTATGGTAAATTTCTCCTTGTTAACACCTACCGCCCTCCGTCTGGATCTATTGATGCATTTATGTTCCATATTAATAAAATTCTTGATATAATAATGGCCAGAAAAACTCAAGGTGGTTTTCTTAGGGGACATGAATATCGATATGGCAGGCAAAAATAATCAGAAAAGGGTGCATCGGAAACAATGAACAGATCTGGGTTGAAACTACAAAACAGATTGTTTACCAGGGTAACGATAATTAAGGAGTCAAACCTCTAATCGACCATATATATAGCAATATGATTATGGAGGATTGTGAGAGTCTGAATTTAAACATTTCAGATCAATATCCTGTGAAAGGTGTACTCTTTAAAAAGAAACATGTACAAATAAAAGATAGAGAGTATATTTGGACCAAAGGGCCAAAGCCCTGATTCTATAACCAAATTAAAAATCAGGTGTTCTCTGAAGCTAGTAAGATTGCTAAAAACGATAGGTCTGTTAAAGCCGAAACACCATGGGTATCTATGTATACATTTTCTAAGCGGGTAAATCATATGTAACAATCCTGCATATGTATTTTATGTAATACTCATCTGATAAGAAGAGAGCATGGACTTTTACATGGACTTTAATCATAGCAGACACCTTGTATGGTCAGCGCGTCATGTGACTGGGAGTGACGTCACATACCCTCATACCCACAACATAAACAATAGCCTGCAGCGCCTGAATGGACACACTCCTATCTTTCCTCAATTGATTTGAGCCATATTCATATGTAAATGAATGATGCACTATATAAAAAGGTTAGGCTGGGAAAATATATGCCATTGACAAATGCAGGGAAAGGTGTTAAAGCTACTGAGGGTCAAGACAGGGAGTGGAATTGTAAAAAACAATCGCCGTCGCCGTCGCCGTCGCCGTCGCCGTCGCCATATATAATATAGGGGTCGGCGCTAGCTTGCCATATATATTATTATTCAGTTTCAGGGTAGCAGGGGAGAGAGGGTGTACTATTTATACTGCATATACTTCTCACTGTATATATATTCTATATTTATGTACATATCAATGCCTGAAATAAACCTGTTGTACTAAGATCGCTGTTTGTTTACATGTGACAATCCTGGATTTACCACCAGTGGCGCTGTTGCTCACCAATATGTCTACCTCCTTGTAAGAGAGGATGTGACTTCTCTTCTTATGGTTTTGTTGGTGAATAATGATAACGATCACTAAAATATGCTGCACAAGTAGTCCTATGACTATAATGTTTCTGTTATTTGCAAAAAAAAATCTTTGGATTCCTATTGTGTTTGGGCTTTAATGATAGACATTTTACCCTTGATCTTATAAAGGACAGGGACGAAGCTTTCCGACAGGCAAAGTTATCGAATTCGAGGGACGATTATATTTTTGCCAAAGCTCTGAGGAAGAGGGGGAAAGCTTTAATACAGCAAGAAAGAAGGCAATTCATGCTGGGTAAGGTGAATGATAATACCGATAATCCTAAAAAATTTTGGGATCATTTGAACAAGATATATTGTAATAAAGATCCAGGTGACAATAGTAGACTCAAAATGTTTTGAATGTGAAACAGGGACAGTCTCAGGCTTGGCTGCAATTGATTGATTGATTGATTGAAAACTTTTATTGCTAACAAGTAGCCATATAAGAGGGGGGTATTCTCCGGCAGATGGGAGGTTTTCCGGCCCCTTAATTTCTGTTACATTTGCTAGTAGTGGAGCAACAGTTCCATCTCAGTCATAGACTGTCGATGGTTCTCCACAGATTTCCAGTTTAAGTTTTCAATTACAATAACTGGCCAATTCCACCAATTTGACAACATTTGGCCCCCAAACGTGGAAAGTGATAAAATGGGCTTAAATCAAATTAATTACCATTAATTTGATTATTTTTTTTGATTGGATGGTTGTACCAACCTGTGGAACCACATATTTGGCATTTTTAACCCAATATTTCTTTTTTTTTAATTTAAAAATCGCATTTTGGGGGCAAAAATCGTTTTTTTTAAGTGCCAATAGTCCGTGGAATTGCTAAATTTCTAAATAATCTTCAAAATTGCACATTATTTTTTATATGTTGTGATAGTAGGTTACGTGAACATGATCTGTGTAAAATAAAAATGAAAAAAAAATATTTTTTCGCCAAAAGCCATCAAAAACCGATTTTTTTTTGTGTGGGGCACCCCCCATGTCGTGTGCCGTCACGCAGTGTGCCTAAGGTAGAATAAAAAAATAAAAAATATATATATCTATCAAATTATTATGAATAATGATAAAATGCATGGGATTATATATGTAAAAACATAAAATGTATTTATTTGAGTTTTTCTTGGATCGTAGCAGAGAAATAACATGGTGACAAAAGGTGGTGGGTACCCTAGCTCCTGTCGTGTGCCGTCACACCTATTTTAGGATTTTTAGAGCCTTATGAGGCACAATTTTGATGATAAACTTTAAATTTGACATTTATTATTGACTTTGCTTGGTACCAATCTATGTAGATTGAAATTCATGATTTCCGAGTAGTTTTTACATGCTTCTTAAGGCAAAATGCTTTAAAAATGTGCCGTCACGTTGTGTCGTGTGCCGTCACGCCTGCCGTCGTGTGCCGTCACGCCTGCTGTCACATAATATCAGAGACTATATCTCTAACATATATACATAATATTAGAACGTTTATCCTTGAAGATTTTGCCTCTAAAATACTTAAACAGAACAGGAACATTAAATACAAGTATTTGAGTCAACTTAAAAAACTAAACAAGGGTAATGAATATTATATATATTCTAAATATAATGAGTTATATAATGTGTATAAATACATTATAATGTGGGCAGAGGGTCAATGACCTATTACCCTTGCCGCTGCCATTATCATTACCATTACTGAATGGTTATTTGGCTGTAACTTTTCTTCTAGTTAGAATATTTTCACCAAATAAAAGGTGTCATGATCCTTATGTCGAGACCTATCAAGTACAAAATAGTTCAATACATTATGTGCATATTTGTTTTATCTATTTCTAATTTAAATCCTCATTTATGTAGAAATATGTACCATTATTCGTCATGCTATTTTTAGCATTTTTTTCATATTTGGGATCTATATTCGACCCCCCTGTAAACAAATTCCTAATTATCAGAATGGTTCCAAACTTGGCAGTTTAATGTGCATATATATAAGGTTGATAGAAAATAAAAATTCAACTGATAAATGTAAAAATTATTTTTGGGTCCTCAGGGGGTGTCTAGGGGCCCAAATGTTGTCAAATTGGTGGAAATGGCCAACTATGAGAAACAATGTGCCTCAGCATAAATGTCAATGTTTTGCTCGATGTTAAATTCAGATGTTGCAAGCTTTGAATAAAACAGTTTTAAGTAATCATTTTTGCAAGTTTTCATGAGGATAACATAATGACGAGATCAGATGAAATATTCGTCTTGCCATATATAGGTTGACATGGCGTGGGATTTAAATAACTTAGGATCTATGGTGCGGTGATAGGCAGTCTGTTCCATGAAGTTGAAATTCTATTATAGACTGATTTTCTTATTTGTTCTGTTTTAGGGGTAATTTGTTTTAATAATTTTCTTCCCTTTTCAAAATTCCTAGTGTTAATCAGTCGTAGGTCAATATTTATTGGGTTTTGTGCACTATGGTGACCCGCCTGCAGTAGATGTAAGCGTCTACGGTACTTCAAGGGCAGGAGTCTTTTGTTTATATGTAACTCGTCTACATTTGAGCGGGGTGGAAGTCTATAGATGGATTTTAATATTCGGTTTTGAAGTATTTGAAGTTTGTGTACATAAGTGGTACTATGAGAATCCAGTAATATGTCTGCATGATCAACGACTGGCAGCACCATTACTTTATATATTAGTAAAAGTACATGTTGGGGTATTTTTTCTTTTAACTTAAAAAATTGCCAGCTTTTAAAGCTTAGAAGTTTGGTCGATTTTGCGACTTGCTCTGTAAATTTTAGGGTACTGTCCAACTCGGTTCCCAAGTATTTATAACTTAACACATCTTCAAGATTTACCCCGCTAAGAGTTAACAAATGGCTTGGTGTAGTAGCTAGGTTCTGGGCTACCTAGCTTGACCTGAGCGAGGGACGGGGAAAAATAGTCTGGATTTTAGACTTGTTCAGGTTTAAGGAGATTCGGTTTAGTTCACACCAAGAGCTTAGTCCATTGAGGTCTTCTTGTAAATTAGCTGTAATAATTATTTGCTAGATTTGGGCCTGAAGTGTAAAATTAATGATGGTATCGTCCACAAACATTTGGATATTTGAATTTTTAATGTTAATGTACAGGTTGAAGAGTACAGGTCCAAGGGTCGTGCCCTGTGGCACTCCACAATTGATTGGTCCAGGGAGGGGCGGCTGCTAGTCGGCGCCTTGCGAATGTAATTTAGATAATGTTGCGGCCGTTTGTGTAGGCTACTGTTGGCACAGGTTAAAGCATTATATGGATATTTTGTTTCCCCGGCCTTTCTCCTCACCCAGTACAAACCCACCCACCGTCCCGTCCTGTGGCTGTGTAGGCTGACAGCTCTACACAGCCAACCAAGTATAGGATGAAAAAAAAAAAAGCTGACGGGCCCAGGCGAGGTGCGAGCCCTGAACCTTCTCCCCTGCAGTCGAGCGCTCTAGTCCCTGCGCTATAGAATTGGTAGTAGCAGTGAGGTTTGCTAGTGATATGAGCAGGGCCGACGCTTGCGTAGCAGTGGAAAGTGGCCGAAATAGGTTATTCTAGGGTGGTGTGGAGAAGGGACCTACATTAGGAGTAGGAGAATAGTCGGGGTGAGGGGATGGCGGGACTGGAATTGTTCGTCACATGGGTTTTTAAAAGTTAGATGCAATAAACGGGCAACCTCTCTCCTACCTTGTCCCAACCGTGGGAGGTCGGTGCGACTGCACCAAATCTCAGGGGAGTTACCTGGACGGCAACATAGGTGCCGTCACTGAGGTCGCTTTTCGTCTAGGTGTTGACAAAGAGCTTCAATACTAATATAAACTCTTTGGTGTTGATAAGATTTTGTTGGCATAAACTTGCTGGTTATGGTTAGATAAGTAGTTCTTAAACCACTGGAGTTCTAACCTGTGTATACCGTAGCTCTCTAGTTTAATTAATAAGCGGGTGTGATTTACCGTGTCAGGTCAAGGTAGGCAGCCCTCACAGTGTTACCTTTATTGAGGGTTTGGTAGACGTTTGAAAGATAAGTAACTATTGCATCTTGAGTGGACCTGCCTGCCCTGAAGCCGTATTGATGATTATATAGCAAGTTATAGTCTTCTAAATAGGTCGATAATTGTTGGTGCATGACCTTTTCCAGTATTTTAGCTGGTAATTGTATCATTGAGATGGGTCTATAATTGCCTGGGTCAGTGACGACTCCTGCTTTAAACAACAGGGTAACTCGAGATTGCTTCCAAGCTAATGGGATGTTCGTGGTTGAAAAAGTTTGATCTAAGATCAGTTTAAATTGTGGGGCAAGGGCTTGGAGTGCTATTTTTAGCAGCCAGGCTGGTAAGTCCTCTATCCCTGATGATTTACTAGAGGGTATGCTCTTAATAATTTTAATAAGATTTGGAAGGGTGACTGGGTGATAGTTAAATTTTGGATAATTATGATGTTAGGGGATAGAGCATGATTTACTAAAAAGTGCTGGGCCTTGAGAAAACGCCTGGCTTAAGATTATATCAATCCCAACATATGATGCAATACCCTTTGGACATGTCATTATCTGGGGCTCGTTTCATAACTAGTAACGGATCTCCCTTAATCTTTATGAACAGAGATTTGTTTAACGGAAGAAATTACGGTCACCCGCTAAAGTGTTGCAGAACTAGCTCCGCTAAAAATAATTCCGTTGACCCCTGTTACACTCCACTGTCAACGAGAAAATTCTGCTCGCTCCCGTTATCCCCCGTTAAGGCTTCCGCTGCTAATGGCGCCTAGTCAGGGGACAATATTTCACCACAACACAATAGCAGACAACAAGTGACATCCAGTTGCTTTGTGACATTGCCGTTGTGATGTTGCCGTTGTGACTACCGTTTTTCCTTGAATAAGCGCAGGGCCTTGAATAAGCGCAGGGGGCAGAGCATGATGCACTAAAAAGCGCCGGACATAAGAGATAGCCTATGAATCCGAACATAGGATGCAATACTATTGGGATGCAATATACTTAGCAATAGGCCTAGTGGCAATGATTTATCTTGCAATTGGCTAATTTGGTCTAATTTCAGTAGCCTAGTGTCAATTTTGATGTTATTGGTTTATCTCCTGTAGGCATACATTCGTTTCTGTTGTGGATATTAAGTTGCTTGAGATTATTATTAGGTTAAAGTGTTAAAGATAGTTGAAATGAGCAGTCATGAAATCTCGTAAAAGTTTGTTGGTATAATCATATATGGTAGGTATAGCAATATCTGAAGTTTTGAGTACCAACATTGCGTTTTCATTCAATGATTAGTGAATATGTGTAATGACTGGGCCAGAAAACTCTATTCATTTCAAATCCGTGAGGAAATGGTGCTAACAGAAACAAGACACAGACATAACTTTACGCTGTTTATAGGCCTACACTATTTTATGACGATCCTTCTGAAAAATTTGAGATATAATTATGGGAAATTAAGACCAATATGTAAATTTAACTTATAAATTACAAATTATTTCCGTTTTTGAATAGGCTAATATGATATAATTCTTCCGACCACCCAACCCAATTTATAAGAAATTCTGAGAAAGTAAATCTATAATTTCCATGCTCATTCTGCCTTCTTTGGAAAAATGCCAGGCCTTGAAGAAACACTTGTTACAAAGTCACTTGACTTAATTAGCTCTGGCGGGTGCTCATTCAAGGATATAGGGTATTTCCATTTCCAATTGTTAAAAGTGCATGGAGTGATAAATAGGCCTACACATGCATAATGAGTTAACAATGACCAAAGTTGGGATTGTTAATTTAAGTATCTTTTCGTGGCGAATTAACGGCCAAACTGCTCCGCTACTAGTTATGAAACACTTTAGTGGAGGGCTGCTATTAACGGCAGTATCCGTTAATCGTTAGCTCCCGCTATTAGTTATGAAACGCCCCCCTGTACTGGTAATGATTTGACATTGGTTTGACTTTGTCTATCTCCAGTAGTGTAAATTCTGTTTGCCATATTAAGGCTCTTCACATGGCCAGCCTTTTGATAACCCAGTTGGCGTGCATTGGGTGGGAGGTGAAAGGATGCTCTGGTAAGCCACTGGGATTCAAAATATGAAAAAGAATTTACATTCAAAGAAATGTTTGAGTTTAGGGACTACATTAAAGTTATTGATGTGTGTATGGGCCAAGATATCATTAAAGTTTAGAGATTACATAAGATGGTAATTTTCTAGTAGATTAACTGTATTACACAAAATTATTGGTAAACCTTTCAGTTATTGTCATACTGGTGAGAAAAAATTAAAAGAACTCACAGGGGAGCACTATGAGTGTAACTACTATGTGCTTGTACTCTTATAAATATCTATGACGGATACAAATAAATGTTGGAAGAGGTATTAGGCTACTATTCAAATCATAATGTAACAATAGAAGTTTAATTTTTCAGAAAACCTATTTCTCATTTAAAATGTTGAGTTGAAGTGCAGTCTGGAAGACCTGCATGAAGTCCATTTTCCAAATCTGTGTTATTTGATATTCCTTTTGTTTGCATGTTTTTTTTCGGCAAACACACATCACATTCTTTGATTCAAAAGTATAATAGCTTTATTCATGATAAAGGAAATATAAAGGTAATGGACACAAACAGAAAGCTTGTTATCAATAATCTGTGGTCACTGAGCAGAACATAATATTTGCTGAAACAATTGTTATAACCCATTGTGTCATAATATATTAGTGTACCTAAAATCTTAATTATTAATGGCCATATGCCTATACCTTCACTGTAGCTCCTACCTCCATGGAGGCTACCTCTATAATGAGTAATCCCTCATCCCCATTGGTCTAGCCACGCCCCCCAATGAGGGTGGTAGGCTGACCTGATGGTAAGCCTCCCCTAGGATATAAGGGGCTCTCTGACCCCTTACTCATTAGTTGCCTGCCTGATTAAAACCAAGGTTATACCATCACTCTCTATACCTGTACCAGGAATAAATACATCTTTAAACTTCAATACTTCGTTACCTTTTGTGTTACACTAGTTGTAACATATTGGTGGACAACCCTTAAAAGATCCTGAACTTCTCATCACAACTGGACTTTTCTCCTCATAAATTGAGAACTTATAGGAAGACTACAGAAGACTGCATGATTGGCCGATGATTGGTAACTATGGATTTGCAGTCATCCACACCATCTACTTCAGGAGTTCAGCTGCAAACCTACAATTAATAGCCATATGCCTATACCTTCACCATAGCTCCTACCTCCATGGAGGCTACCTCTATAATGAATAATCCCTCATCCCCATTGGTCTAGCCACGCTCCCCAATGAGGGTGGTAGGCTGACCTGATGGTAAGCCTCCTCTAGGATATAAGGGGCTCTCTGACCCCTTACTCATTAGTTGCCTGCCTGATTAACACCAAGGTTATACCATCACTCTCTATACCTGTACCAGGAATAAATACATCTTTAAACTTCAATACTTTGTTACCTTTTGTGTTACTCTAGTTGTAACACAATATTTGAAGATCTTCAGTGAATTATGTGGGGATTCAAGGTCTTGGGAATCCACCATGCTAATTTGGCCTGTATGTCAGACAAAAGGCCTGAGTGTGGTGGGTAAATATAGGTAACAATGGGCCACATTTTAAAATGTTTGGGGGAAATATGCCTTTCATTTTGTTGTCAGGATTTTTTGTTTTTGAAAAGGTTTTATTCAACATAGACTGCCATCGTGGCTCTTACAATTCTAAATGATGTCAGTGTCACGTCCCTTGTATTTTGTAGTTTTTTTGTTCTTTTCTTGATTTTCTTTTGCACAACTATCAATATTTGAAATATTACTCACATCAACTCGCCATGGACAAGGAGTGGCTCTTTAACACAAGTTTGTATTTAAAAGAATAACAATAGTATTAGTACATTTCCAGACACCTCAAGCTTGATCTTATTCTTAATTACCATCGAATACAATTATGGGGACCTCCCCCCAATGAAGAGAGTACATACAGACAAAGTTTTCAATCTCCATCCCCTTCAATTTCTCTGAGAAGCTTTCCCCACACTCTCTCTTTGGTTAATTTCTTCTTGGCTACCACGTTGTTGTATTCCATCACTCTTACATTCCTTTTCATCTCATTAATAAAAGCAGGGAAAATTATTCTGTTGCCGTTGAAGACTCTCCGTCGATAAATATACGCTTTGGCTGATAATAGTATCCAATTAATCATATTATTCATCTTACTCCCTCCACTGTAGCCCAACAAGATATTCGTTTTGCTAAGTTCTCTTTTATGAAAACCTGGAAACATTTTGCTTTTTCCTACCCATGCTGACGGCGATTGGGGCAGTTATGAAAAAGTGGTCAGTTGAGTCCATCTCATCACAGTAATCACAATATGGGGAAGATTTAGCATGAACCTGTTAAAGGTAACTGTTACAACTAATAGTTCTGTGAAACACTCTGTACTGTAGTGCTTGCCATTTGACAATATTACAACATTCCAATGGATTATCAAACTTTTCTTTCCATTGCTCCCTGTCCCCATTAAACCTTCTATCATTCAGGATTTCTCACCATCCCTCTAGTTTTTCGTAATCAGGTGTGGATAATAAGACCAACTCAGCATACACATCCTTGGTTTTTACCTCATTAATACACAGGAGCTTTTCATTAATCCTAAACATTGTTTCTTTTCTTTTTGGCAAAGTAAAGTTGTCCGAGGCTAGCAGGCAGAGTCATTCCCTAGGTATTGCTGCTATCAACTTGAGCCTATCCGTTACATCGCAGTTTATACTATATTTAGTTATCAGTCAACATGATTTTCTTGTCAGTATTTAATAAGTCCCCAATTACCTCAATGCCATTTGTTTCCCAGTCCTCATTCTTAAGATGTTTCCCCTCTTTCGTAATCCACTGATTTTCCCATAATCGCTCAAGGTACACTTCTAAGCCTGACACTGGCTGTTTACTGTAGTATATCTCATTCCACTCTTTTAGCATTTCTGTATAAAAGCAGCTTAGTGATTTCTGCAGCATATTTCTGTTCATTAGTACATCTTGAATGCTATCTTTATGGAAAGCCTCTAGTATACCTGACCATTTCGATTGGGCTTCATCTAACAATCTCTGGACCCATTTTACTCTAGTTGTCCTTACAATCTCTTCAATACATTGTACTTTCAGGCCACCATTTTCATAATTTTGCTTCAAAAAGTTGAAACTGATCTTTACACCTCTAGAGCCCCACATCATATTTTTAGTGATGGCTTTTATTTCTTTTTTAACATTCCCATCGAGCTGGACGCACGATAAAACATGTTGTACAATGGGGAGCAGTAATGTGTTATTTATAGTGGCTTTTCCCCTCAGGGACATACTCCTACCACTCCATATACCTATGACTTTCCTCATTTTAGACAGAGCAGTCTCGTAATTGGCTCTGGCCTCGTTCTACCTGTTATATGGGTTAAATATGTGTATTCCTAAAATTTTCACTGATTTCTCCCATTGAATTTCATCCCCCTCCCTATCACAAAGTCTTGGTGATTTCTTGATTATTATTCCTTTTGGCTTCTTAATATTCAATTTCAGACCCAACGCCTCCCCGAACAGCTTGATTTTGGCCATAGCATTACTCATGGACTCTTTATCCTCTGTTAAAATTGTGGTGTCGTCTGCATACTGTACAATCTTATGCTCAATTGTACCAGTAGTAATACCTCTCACCATCTCTGATTTTCTTATACTATTAGACATATATTCGACAGCTATTGTGAACAAAAAAGGTGATATGGGGTTGCCTTGTTTTACGCCCCTTTTTATGTCAAAGAAATCTGAGATGTAACCATTAACTGTAAAACAGGCCCTCGACCCTTTCAATAATATCTTAATCCACTCGGTTATGTACACAGGAAAGTTAAAAGTTTCAAGGCCTCTGAAAAGGAATACCCAGCTGATGGAATTGTATGCCTTTTGAAAATCAACTGTGACCATTCTTCCTTCTTTGTTTTTATTTTTCTGGAAACTCAGTACATCATGTATCCTTCGTATAGCAACACCTATATATCTGTTGTTCATAAAAGGATATTGATCGTCATCAATAATTTCACCTAATACACATTTCATTCTCTCAGCTATTACCTTAGATATTATTTTATAGTCAACATTTAGTAATGTAATTGGTCTCCAGTTTTTTAAATATCAAACATCTGTATGTTTTTTAGGTATCATCGACACAACGCCTTGGTATTGGTCCCAGAACATTTTTTGCTGTCTCTTACATCCTCTATCATATTACAGAAAATTTTCTTAATGTTAGGCCAAAAGAACTTCAAACCAAATTCAACGGTTAAGCCGTCATTGCCTGGAGATTTTCCATTTTTCATTTGACTCAGTGTAATATAGACCTTCTTACCCTTTTCTAGTATTTCTTTTCTATCGCTACACAGCTTTCCTTTGATAAATAGGTTGTTAATCGACTTTTTCTTAGCATTAGATTTCTCGATAATTAAAAGATATTTCGTAGGTGTCTCTCCCACTCTTGCCCAATTAGCTTTCAACCTAAATAAGGCCCCCTCTGCTCTCAGTAGCTTGCTTGTCTCTATACTATTTCTGATCCTTTTCATCTCGTTGATTTCGTCCTCTTCTAGAACATGTTTCTCGTCTAACTCAGCTAGTCTCTCTCTATTGACTTTGCCGCCCTCTCTTTTTAATCTAGACTCTGCCACGCTCATCTTCACCGCCAAGCTTTTGCATTTGTTTTTAACGGTATGCCACCTGAAGCTGTCACTAAATACCACTTACTCCCTCGCATTTCTTTATAATTTTTCTTACTCCCTTTACATACTCTTCCCTGTCTAGTAGTAGCTTATTGAAATTCCAATACCCCTTCCCCCTCCCCCCCCCCCCCTCCCCCCCGGAGCAAGTAACATGAACCTCTTTATGATCAGATTGCACATTAATTTTCAACTCTGCGTTGACCATTTTTACCATTAAATTCTCTTGTATAAATATGTAATCAAGCCTTGACTTTTGATGTTTTCTTCTCCAGGTATGTTGGGTTTGTTCAATGCAGCCAGAGCATCATTTAGCTCAAACTCATATATTAATTCTACCCATGCCACTCTGGCTTTGTCCCTTGGGTCACCTTCCATTTCTAAATTAAAATCACCCATTAATACAATGGTTATCGTAAGACAATTTACATATCACCTCCTTGATGTTAGCAAACAATTCAATTTGTTTTTTCGCAAAGCATGCATTAGGTGCATATACAGAGAATACACATAATTTCAACCCTTCTATTTCCAATAATACAAAAACAAACCTCCCTTCCTTGTCACTACCCGTTTTAACAATCTTAGCAACGATGTCTGGTGACAACAGAATCATCGTACCTCTTTTACTTGGCGAGCCGTGACTACAAAACATCTTGCCCGGCCACTGACTCCGCCACACATTCTCTGACTCTGCACAACTATCACCGGAAAATAAGTTACAATTAGCAAAATTGATATTTTTGCAAAGTTATTAATTCACAAGATCTCTTTGGGATACTTAAAGCTACTATAGGCGCATAAATACATTTACCACATTTCTGTGTATTGCATATATCAATGGTGTGAGAAAAAATAAAATAACCAATAACTTTTGATTGGACTTTGATATTCCATATTAAAGAATATATCTGTCCCTATCAATGTATTTTTTTCAATTTTCAGATTGGCTTATATTTTCGTCCTAATGATGAGAAATGTTATTTTGGCTAAAATAAAATGTTCCAACGAATACATCTTCTAACCTCTAATAAAAGAAAACTTTTCATATTTGATCAACTCTTTTTTGCATTTACATTTGTATGTATGTACTAGCAAAGTACCCGTCCTCTGGACAGTCACCCGCTCTCCCCATACTTCCCCCTCTCTCTTTTCCCTCCCCTTCTTCTCTGACTTTCATACCTGTTTGTCTCTCCCAACCCCATCTCCGATTTCCCCCCCCCCCTCTTCCTCATGATCCCCCTCCCCGCTTTCTCTCCCTTCCCCTACATCCTCTCCCTCGTCTCTTCCCCCCTCTTCTTTCCCTCCCCCTCCCCCTCTCCTATTCCTACAACCTCTTCTTCATTCTCCCACTCCTCTCCATGTAGGATGGCCACCCTCTCTCCCCATACTTCCCCCTCTCCCTCTTCCCCCCCCCCCTCCCACACACTCTTCTCTGTCTGTTTTTCTCTCCCAACCCCATCAATTTACCCACCCACAAATTACCCTAAATTAAAGAAGTTTAATTTATGAAATATCATCCTTTTGTTTGATAGAGTTTTTGTCTTAATCTAAGTTAATGTCTAACAGATCCATAAATGCAGAGCTATCATGGTTCCCGCAGGTCTTAAAAAGTCATTAACAGTCATGAATTCTGAGTTTGGGTTTTTAAGGGCCTTAAAAGTCATTAACTTTCACTGTGAGTCATTAAAAAGTCATGAAAAACTAACTGAGTGAAATATTTTCTCAGTTCCAACATGACAGACAATTAAGGTGACTGCTATTGATATTCTGATTATAATTCATGCAACCCTATGCAATTTTCTCTAAATTCATTTCATTAAATCCTGTTTTGCTGAAGCTATTTAGCAATTAATAATTGCAATATGAATAGTTCCAATGGAAAAACATCATCAAAACATATATTGAAAACTCTAGTAGGTTCTGTCTCAAATGCACCAGCATGCACCATAATCAATTATGTTTTCAAAATTTTCCAGGGGGGTGGGGGGAGGGGAGAATTCCCCTCACCCCCTGACACCACCTAAATAAGGGCTTTGCGCCTTTGGCACTTGCAAGGTTATGTGCCAGCTTTTTCGTAGGCCTACTCTGTTAAATAGGTCCCCCGTGGTACGTGGGTACGTGGTAAATGACATAGTATCTCACAGGGGCTTTCCCAGGCTATAAATAGAGTGTAGAGATCGCAATTTAAAACAGGCTTCAAAATCACATTTCCACCCCAAATACCCTCACAAACCACATACGACGACATCCAGAGAGGGGGGATTGACATCTACAGATGAGTGAAGTAGTTTGTAATTCAACAAATTCCGAGAACATTCCGGACAAAGAAAACCTTCTTTCTACCATTTCTTTTCTACCTCCTTTCCTAGAAATCGCTCTAGCTGTATATTATATGGATGTATATAGTTTATTACCAGTAAACAGATACAGAGTTATATAAACAGATGTCTGGAAAAAGGATGATCTCCATCTGCGCTAATCGTAGCTCTTCCGGGAGGTTGACATTTAAAGTCGTTAGTTTAATATCCAGAACAAATCTCATGATTCCAACTTCATTCCTCGATCAGTTAATTATAATTTTATGAAAAGAATCTATGTACGAATACAGGTTTCTGACGAATACATGTTCAACAACAACTGACTGGAAAATACAAATTTTGTATTCTTATTGTCAACCATTGTCTCCTGACGAAAGGATTTACTATCTATTTCATTTATATTAAGGTATTTTATTCAGAAAGAATGTATCAATAAATACACCATTCCATACGAATACATCATAGAACTGATGTATTCGTATGGAATGGTGTATTCGTATGGAATGGTGTATTCATTGGAAACGCTTATGGGGTTTTATATAAAGGTGCTTATGTTTTGAACATATTATATATATATAGATTATTAAAAAATGTGGTTATGACGGAAAAAAACGCTCCATACATGAACATATATTCGTATTGAATGTTTGACCAGGCTCCAATGATTTGGAGGCTTGTATCTGGAAAAATAATTGACCCAGGTCGTGCCAAATTGAGCCATATAGCCTGATGTAAGTCCTTTCTTCCTTATAAGTATGGAAACAATCAAAGTATATTTTTATTTTTACCAAAAATCTCAAAATCGCACTAACATTTCTGGAATCAACCATATATCAATGCATATCAGAGGTTATCATATTATGTTGTGTCTTGAATACAAATATTGGTTATTGCATAATTGAGGTTGTCCTAAGGAGAATATTTTACTACATTATTGTGTTTAACCATCAAGAATTAGTCATTGTGTTTTGAATGACTTCCCTTCCATTATATGGGTAGTCTATAGTCAAACTATCAATCCTATACCTTGCTACTATGTTCGCTTGAATAGCCAAACCAGTCACTTGAATGGGTTGTATACATGTGTATGTACATCTAGGATTATCTAATGCTGGACATGCATAGTATAGAACGAGGAGAATCAATTTCTCTAGAAGGACAAACCAACTTCATACACCCAAATCCAGCATGGGCAGTTTGTGTTTGTTCAGTAATGGGATTAGTTCTGACCCAAATACCTCACTGGGGTTTGCTGACTTACACCAGGCTCTGTACCCTGTACTTTTAGCTTTAGTCCCGGTTCACTGAACACATGTATCTGCAGTGGGAGACTGCAGATACACAGGGATACTCCCACTGCAGATACACAGGCATACTCACTACTGCAGATACACGGGGATACTCACTAGTGCAGATACTCATGGTGTAAACGCGTTTTTTTCCAGTGTATGAGTCTCCTGAAGCGCGAGAATAGTTCTGTTATGGCTTAAAAAATTAGTTAACATAGCTTTTCTTTTCTTAATCAGACCCATACCGCTTATCGATATAAAGGATAAATTGTTTTTGTTGGTGTAATTCGTCGCCTGCAGGACAGAAGATGATGATTTTTGCTGTCGTTGTTTGACCGGTTTGTTGTTATTGTCCTCCATTTTGGTTTCCCAACTAGAGGCTTAGTATGGTCATGCTACATTCACAGCTTTTTTGGTGCCACCTTCTTTGCCCTTGCAGCTTTCAAACAGCTCTTCACCTTTGTCCACCCCGCCCCCATGATATTGCCTTTTTCAGGCCACTTGGTCTGGTTAAGCAGGTTTTTCAGTCCCATCCCAATACCCCAGACCAAATCACCAGGTGAGGCTTCAGCCAAGGCCTTCTCTCCAGTGTCGAGGAGGTACTGTGCTATGTAGTCATTGTCTTTCACCTTAGCTCTCAGACCTTCCTCCACTATGTCTTGCACCTTACTGAACTAGAGCTTGGATGCCGCATTTCTCTCTGAATTCAGATTTTTTTTTAGCATTACCACATCATGTAGCCCTAGAATAGCGTTTGCCCTCGTAATTTCTCCTGAGGCCTTCAGGCACGAATGTGTGATATATTGCTCCATAGAGCTGAATAAGATTCACCTGACACCTCGCCATATAGTGGTTGGACAATGGCGAGTCCTGTCCAAAAAAGGCAAACACCTTGTCGTTTTCCTCTTTAGAAAAGGTGGCGGGGCTCAACTCCCTGGGGCGTAAATCGAATCTGTTATAGGGTACCACTCTAGCATAATCACCTGTGCCAAGATAAATGTTCCCTTCATATTGCATAGCTCTGCCATATACTCCTAGGGCTCTCGCCTTCCTTACTACAAACTGGGCCTTAGCTACCCTCTCTTTAAGGATTTTTGGCAAGTCTCTCTTCACCCAAATTTTTTGGGGGCCTACTCCATCGAAATAAAGGTTCTTCAGGTCGAACCTAGCTGCGTACAGATAATCTGCTTCCGCCACCTCCTTGAATACTACTCTGACGTTTGGCCCAACTCTGTAGTATTGTATACCTTTCGGGACGGGCATTCGCGTGTAAATATGTGTAAATATTACCTCCATGACGATGGGTAGATATAGTTTTTGTTTTTTGTTTTAAATGTTTTTATTCAGCCAGAGACATTATGTTGTCATACACTATTCTCAGTTTTAGCTGATGGAAAAGTTAGCATTCATAGAGTCGTACATCAAAAAAATATAAATAATATTGTTAATTGATTAGAGAAAAATGGTCAATCATTACCGACGTATTTAAAGTTTATAAAGGTGATAAAAAATAAAATAATACAAATATAAGAACCTTCACCAGGGTATAACATCAATATACCATAGACAAAAGAGCATCACATATCGCAGAAAAACTAAACATATCAGAAAACAAGTAAGAGTGCATCCGAAAAAAAATTCAGATCAATACAAGAGACAAACGACAACTTGATATGGCTATATCAAATGTTCAGGCTCTGGAATTTTCCAAATATTTAAAGTGGTATTGTAGGATTTTATACAGACTTTCTTTACTTCCCTTTTAAAAATTAAAGTATCCTCAAGAGATTTTACTAAAATAGGTAGAGAGTTCCAGTAAGAATTTACACGTCCAAACAGGCTCTTCCGTATTTGTTCTTTCTTCCAGGGGATAATAGGGAGTCTAACATCTCTCATATGATATCTATGACGAGGTAAATCATCTGCAATGTTATTGCAGGAATAAAAAATGTTTAGAAATCTCTGTAAACGCCTATAGCAAAGGGGAACAATAGTATACCTTTGGTGTAATTCTATATTAGAGATTCTAAGAATATTCCTCCTGCTTTTTACCCCATAGCATAATCGAAGACATTGATTCTGCTGTATTTGTAATCTTGATATATCCTTTTCATTTGCTAGATCTATCAACAGTGACCCGAACTCAATAATTGGTAATATATAGGTTTTATAGATCAAAATGGAAATATCTTCAGTAATGAAGTGTCTAATCCTGGATAATCTTCTGAATAATGTCTGGACCCCCGAACAAGCATTACCAATATGTGGAGTCATATTCAGTCCACTATCTAAAAGAAAACCCAAATATCTAAACGATCCCACAATTTCGATTTGTAATCCTTCATTATAAATTAAAAACTTTCTCTTATTTTTTCGTTTGGTACCAGAGAAGATTTGCAATTTAGTTTTAGTATGGTTGATTGACAGTCCATTTTTCTCAGTCCAGGATTTAAACCTATTTACATCACTCTGGACATCTACCAGATCTTCATCACCTTCAATAGTATGCAATAAAACACAATCGTCCACATACAATATTATTTTACCAGCAAAATTAATAGATGATACATCATTAATGTAAATATTAAACAGGAGTGGCCCTAATATTGAGCCTTGAGCGACACCAGCTAGTAGCTTGAGCCTATCAGAAATGCAATTATTAATACAAACAATTTGTTCTCTATTTACAGAGTATGATCTCAACAAAGAGCATAGATTCAACCCAAACCCAACCCTTTTCCATTTATACATTAAAATTTCGATATTAATAGAATTAAATGCCTTGGATAGGTCAAAATAGGTAGCTGATGTGTCAATTCCCCTGTCCTTATTTGCTAAAATAATTTTTACAAACTCAAATACTGCTGTATCAACACTTTTACCCTCCCTGAAACCATGTTGAGAATCAGAGAGGATATTTAAAGTGTACAAATGATTGTTTAATTTTTCAGCTAGTATTCTTTCGAAGATCTTACTTGTCACTGGGGCTATTGAAATTGGTCGTATATCGTTAATATTTCTGGAATTCTTTTTTGGGGGAATAAGAGTACATAAAGATACCTTCCACGCTTGTGGATAAACCCCTGTAGTTCTTATTCTATTTAGCAAAGTAACAAAATTGTCAATACAAGATAATAGAGCATACTTAATAGAGCACCAGTGTCTATTATATGATCAACACTCGATAGGCAAGGGCCAGAAATTCCAAAAATATTCGATATATGTGACCAGAATTTTTTCTCATTTCTCTTATACCTATGACAGATGTCATTTAAAGCATCACGTTTCATCCGAACAACCATTCTCTGTACATCTATACGAAGAGATCTGGCCAGTTTGAAGTCATCTAAACTTTTAGTGTTCCTGGCTTTACGAAAAGATTTATTTTTCCTATAAATCAGTTGCCTAAGATCTCTGTTATTCACCACTCTACCTTTACCGATCTTAATAGTTTGGGTCGGGTATAACCAATCCTGGATATTCAGGAACTCAGTGGCCATTATATCACCTAGTATATTTAGGTCGTTCTCATTCCAAAAACTACCATCTATTTCATTTACATGATTATTAATGGCATCATATGACATATGCGATATCGGACGAGAAGTATAGCTCTTATTATCATCATCCGTTACAGGCTTATGTTTCTTTTTCAGAATTATGAATACAGGGATATGATCACTGATGTTTTCATCAATGGTACCAGATCTATAAACGTACTTACAGTTTGAGGCAATGAAATCTATTGATGTACGGAAGGTAGAGGTTATGCGAGTAGGTCCATCAATGTGCTGTATCAAGAGATTAGAATCAAGTAAACCTTTAAAACGTCTAGTGGTAACATTCTGTTTCAATAGGTCAATATTGATATCCCCTCCCATCATTCTGTTCATGTTTCTGTAATTTTTATTTGAGAAACCAAGTAATACCTCATTTAGCCCATTAAAGAAATTATCAACCAAGCTGTTAGGAGGTCTATATTCCAGTAGGAATTATTTGTGGCCTCGATTAGTCAGATAGAGCCAGTGTCAGCAAGTTTGGTGGCCATGACACGGTCTTGGTAGAATTTACAACGGACTATATCCATCATCACCTCTAACACAATGGCTTTCCACTTAGGTTTAACAGCAATATGGTCGCCAAGTGATTTAATTTCCCTGGGATCGTCGTTGTTCAAAATGGCCTTCGCCATATCTCCTCTGCTAGGGATGTGCATTTTTTATACTGAAATGCTTGTTCACTAGAGCAAAAGATGGTATCCTGGTATGTGAACTCACACATGTAAAAGTTCGACAAATATGCCTTCTCACCCTGGTAGGCCAAACCATTCTCTACTTTGACGATCTTGACATTTTCCACACTGTATTTATCCTCAGTGTATGGAGTTGCCTTGAATTGTAGGTTCTCCCATCAATCAGTACCTGATCACCTTTAGGCTTAGTATAGTCTTTGTCGGCACCAGCGGATATAGCATTTTTAGCCAACAATTTCATCAGCCTCTTTTTTTTGTCGTACCTCTGTTTTGTCATAATCATGGAAATACATATGACTCTTGTCTGGCCATTGCTCAGGTGGGAAATCATCGTCATCTATGAAGGGGTCTCTACGTCTGGCCAATTGCTCTTTCATACTCCTTTGGAGAAGCCTCATCACTATAGGACTATATCCTCTACGATTTCTAATTTCACGAAAAGCTGTGTCAAGAACACCATCCCAGGCCGTTGGAAATAGTGTATGGATGATGGTTCTTGCTAGCTGGAAAGTGTTCTCATTATGATGGACAGGACAATTCTCGAGCACTACATATGTTTCCCGTTGCTGCTGTCGCAAGATATCCATATCATCTTTGGACCTCTGGACATTCGACGTGAGATAGCAGGATTTACGTGTCAGCATTTCAACATTTCGATCAAGATTCTCTACTTCTATAGATATGGATGTTTTCACCTCATGTAAGTCATCTTTATTTGCCATGACGCTTTTAATTTCCTCTACCGACTTTTTCAACTGATTTTGGTTCGTGATGATTGTCTGCAACAGGGTACCCTGATCCTCACTTGTTGTCGTAAGAATGCCAATACGATCAAAAATGACGTCCATATCGTCATCTAACCCTTTATTGTGAGCTTTAATCATGTCTATTTCCTCAAGTTCAGTTACCAGACCACGAACCTTTTTTTTCTCGTCATTATCCACAGGCAACAATACCTCATTAGTCCTTTTTGTATGGGGGGTGCTTGTCTGTAATACACCATTGAAACCTGCGGCGGCATTTCTGTCGGCCATTGTTATTTGGATGGGTAGATGCACACGTTATCGCTCACAACCTTGTGGACACAACATAAAAGTCCAGATTCATCAGTCAAAAGTCAATTAAAACAGCCAAAATCTCTTCGATCAGGCAGAAGATCGTAATATCTTCATATACACTTAAAATCCGGTACAGATCATGCCAGCAATATGTATTAATCCCGACATATAGACATTTAGCCGGAGCGAATTCGAAACACGTCAACCATTTTCAAATTTCGCGGACTTATCTAGCTTATCCTAGCTCCACCGGAGTTCTCTTGTTAATCCCTTCTAGGATCAGGCAGTTTCTCATCGCCTCTTTGTCTTTTTGCAGTCTATCATTTTCTGATTTCTCCGCTTGCTCCACAATTTGGATAAAGGTCTTATCCTCCTTGCGAACTACCTCTCTGTCCATGCTCGCCTGTTTGCCTTCCAATTTTTTAACCCTCTTACTCAGTGCCTCGTACTCAGACTTCATTTTTTTTCCAGTCTCCCTGTTTCTTTTATCACCCCCGATTGGGCCTTGATGACTGTGGCAACCTTTTTCTGATTCTTAGCGATTCTCCTGAACCGCCCCTAGGCATTGGTTCATTCTCTCGTTCATGTTTAGAATCAGTTGCCTCTCCTGAACCGCCCCTAGGCATTGGTTCATTCTCTCGTTCATGTTTAGAATCAGTTGCCTCATAGAAACCGACCCGTCGTCCGTTACTCGTTCTTCCTCTAGACCCTCATCCAGGTCGTTATTTCCTTCCTCGTCTTGCGAGTCACTAGCATCAGATAAGTCTAAAGGATCTTTTTCTGCCATTTTTGTCTTTTTTACTATATTTTCTTGCTCACAATCTCTTTCATCGTCTGACTGAGCTCATTTCGAGCTGTGTCCTCCGTTCATGCGTCCATTCTCGAGAGACCTCAGTGTCAAGGCCTAACTACTAGGGTCAAGGATGTTCGTCTGAGCCAGATTTCCTTTTACAGAGTTTGATTACATGTTAATTTTGTTAATTTTTCCCTCGGACATTTATGGTGAGCTTCACTTTAATAATTATGACTAAATACTCACTCTCAGTACCAGTACTCATTAAAATACAGCTGTTTTCCGAGTTCTCAATGGTCAAACCGGGAATCACCGCTACTGTTGAGCGATAATGCAGCCCTGATCTTCTCGGCCTAATCTGTTTATTTATTTCACACTGATTTCTGAAGTATTTATTCCACGATTTGGCCGTGAGCGTACAATATAATCAATATACTTGCCGCTCACAAGGTGTACAATATAAACTCCCTGTATTTTACAGTGACGTCACTACCATTCGAGACTATCTGTGAACTATGCGGACAACACAATTTGGTGAAATAAATCAAATAAAGTTGTAATAAGTTAAGAATCGTGGAATAAAAGCAAGAATAACAGAGTATCGCGTCTTCGGAGGGCTGTATTCACCTCGTATGGCCGAAAACAACTCGGCCTAACTCGGCCTCTTAACATATACAAGTACAAAATACTACAATAGCTCAGAAATAAATCCCATCCAATATCCTGTAGTTTTTATGGACATTGGAGTTAAATAAAACAGAAAATTAGTTAAATCATGTAGTTCAATGAGTTGTTTACGGAAGACTAATTGAAAATTCTACCCAAGGGAAATGTCTAACTAACATGCTACATTTAAACCCAGGTATACATATATTGGAATATGTCTAGGTAAAGCCTAAGGGAAATGTCTAACATGCTACATGTTAACCCCGGTATACATATGTTGGAATATGTCTAGGAATTAAAAGCCTTGGTTTCAATGGGCGATGCAAATCCTGACAGAGATAGATGAGCAAAGTAGAAAAACTCAAGGTACTATAGCAAGAATACCATAGTATCGCGTATGAGGGGGGCTGTTTTCGGCTATACGAGGTGAATACAGCCCTCCGAAGACGCGATACTCTGTTATTCTTGCTTTTATTCCACGATTCTTAACTTATTACAACTTTATTTGATTTATTTCACCAAATTGTGTTGTCCGCATAGTTCACAGATAGTCTCGAATGGTAGTGACGTCACTGTAAAATACAGGGAGTTTATATTGTACACCTTGTGAGCGGCAAGTATATTGATTATATTGTACGCTCACGGCCAAATCGTGGAATAAATACTTCAGAAATCAGTGTGAAATAAATAAACAGATTAGGCCGAGAAGATCAGGGCTGCATTATCGCTCAACAGTAGCGGTGATTCCCGGTTTGACCATTGAGAACTCGGAAAACAGCTGTATTTTAATGAGTACTGGTACTGAGAGTGAGTATTTAGTCATAATTATTAAAGTGAAGCTCACCATAAATGTCCGAGGGAAAAATTAACAAAATTAACATGTAATCAAACTCTGTAAAAGGAAATCTGGCTCAGACGAACATCCTTGACCCTAGTAGTTAGGCCTTGACACTGAGGTCTCTCGAGAATGGACGCATGAACGGAGGACACAGCTCGAAATGAGCTCAGTCAGACGATGAAAGAGATTGTGAGCAAGAAAATATAGTAAAAAAGACAAAAATGGCAGAAAAAGATTCTTTAGACTTATCTGATGCTAGTGACTCGCAAGACGAGGAAGGAAATAACGACCTGGATGAGGGTCTAGAGGAAGAACGAGTAACGGACGACGGGTCGGTTTCTATGAGGCAATTGATTCTAAACATGAACGAGAGAATGAACCAATGCCTAGGGGCGGTTCAGGAGAGGCAACTGATTCTAAACATGAACGAGAGCAGCTATAGTGACCATTGTTTTATCATAAATTGAGTATTTATCCCACTTGAGCCATGGAAAGTTTTCCCAATTTTAGATCTTGTAATTGCGGTTCCAGTCTAGTTTCACAGCAGTCTAGGTTCACAGCTTCTCGGATCAGTTAGGAATGGCATGTCAGTGATTGGACAGCAACTGCTAATGGTTTTCCAGGCCCTGGAGTAGGCGTCCTCCTGGGATTATAATGGTATTTTATGGTTTGGTGCGGGATGCTTTAATTGACGGCCCAAACTTATTCTCAGGTTAGATTGTATGTTCTCTGACCGCGGTCGAAGGCCAAGGTCACAGAAGAAACAATGGATCAAGAAACCTTTTTATTAATATCTTCTTGAAATGAATATGATACAAGCATAAATTACAATAATAATGTTAGTCTATATCTGGGCGATTGAGGAGTAGATGTTATTCTTAAAATATAGCTTTAAAGTAAAAGACATGGGGAGTGGGGGCTACATGAATTGACTATAGATCACCCCTCCTCTTTTGCACGACGTCTGTCCTATGATATATGTATATAAGTTCTTTCTGGTAACATCCTGGTAACACCCAACACAGATAATATGTTTGGTGTCGTTTCATATAATTCATGTGCACATAAATCAAAACCTCGAAGTAAAAGTCAGGTGAGCAATCCTCTGATCAAGGGTCGAAGTCGGACTAGGACGAAAGATATTTACGTCTAGGAAAAACGCAATAGGTTTTGGAGGTCTGCCAGAGTCAACTGGCTGTTGATGGTGCCGCTTATTTATCCCAGATACCCTCCCACACAAGTACATACTGGATCCCGACTCATTGGCCTATTAGTATCCTAATCCAGGGAACCTTGTGTCTCAAAACAACCCTAATTATTCTCCAATACACATATATGATGCTTAGAATAATACATTTTCCACTCCTGGGAAATTTTAAGAAACTTTTACCCCGCCAATTATAAATCGCTAGCCCCAAATAACTCCAGACTGTTATATTGCAGCTGCGTTTCCTCGACTTGAAGTTCAGTGTTGTAAACAATCGTGTTTCTGCATATCACAACATCCACTCTGGTAAACACTTCACTTCCTTACTACACATACAGAGTACGCAAAGGGTACCTGCAGCAATGGGGGGAGTTATAGGGGGAAACTGGGACAATCATGTTTACCTCTGGACCTCAAAACCTCCTTCCAATGAATAGCCAGTAAGACACGTGAGCCTGGCAACGAAAAGAGACATCCTCTGTTACTTCTAGCTACTTCTCACATTTACAGTTGAAATGTACTTTTTATTCTAAAGACATCTGTAATAACATACATATATTTTTTCCCGCATCATCGGCCACCCCCAGAGTCGGTGAAAAGGGGTGTCACCCAGACACAGTTCCATGGTAAATATAATACTGGTATAATGATATATGAACCAGCGGATGATTGAAATAATTTTAAATCGCATTATCAATATTCAGACGAGCGTATTTGCCCGGGAGTTCCTTTTCTCGTGTCCCCATTATTATCCACGCCTTCCAGCTATCATTACACACATTGAATGCATTTATTTAGTTGGAAATCGACTAAATTCCTTTGATTCCACATAATGTTTACCAATTGAGGTTTTACCAAATCATTCATTACATTAACATGTAGGGAGGATCTCGCCACACCACCTACAGAACCAGCACAACAGCAACAAATATATTTATAGATCATTCCAAATGTTGTCATGTCCAATAATGTGATTGCTCCGATAATTATATGAATTTTCTTCAGAAAGGAAGAGATAGAGCAAAGACAATTAACGCTAAATAATATAAAGTGTACGGGAGAAAGATTCTTTCTCAATATTCACGAAACTTAATCATTCATTATAATGAATCGTTTAAATCAAATTTTAATCTTTTTTTTAAATATAAATGGTTCATTATTAATCGTTATAACGTAGTGGAGATTTAGACAAAATGGATCAGAATAATCTCCTATAAGATATGTATGTGTAAAAAGGTGTGTTTAATTGATATAAGGGTCAGATCGCCAGAAAATGTACAATTCGCCTTCCACAATCCTCTCAAATAACCAAAATTTAAGACAAAAATCAAGTTCAAAATTCAGTTTACCATAACCAAACAGATATTTTTAATCAAGGCTAAATATACTCAGATATACCAATTATTTATCATTTTCCAGTCTAATTTAGCTGAATTTACTAAATGTGTAGAGCTGCCGATTGTCCAATTTCGGACGAGCTGACCCATAACCGTTGTATTATTTAAATACTGCACCTAGTATTATTTATACATTGTAAAAGAAAATGTCATTTCTCTGAACGACAGGAAGCTTACACACTAGGGTACCGATATATTTTTGTCTTGCAACTCTCTTTAAATGCCAGGGTGTAAATAACTGTTCAGAAAAAATAAAAATCACTGCTGTGAGACTTGAGCCGCATTTCATTCATACAACGTAGAACTAACTCACGTCTAATACTGAAGTACCACAGTCATAGGTACTTTTATCGTGTAGAATAGATTATTATTTATTCCTATCAGTGGTTAATGCCAAAATTATTGATTTATTTTTATTACTTTCCAGTATTCTGGGTGTATGTGTGACCAAACAACAATTTGTCTACTCAATAGTTTTTTTAACACAATTGTTTTCGTGAGTTATTTGTAAATTTCATCATTATTTATAAAGATTTGCATTCCACCTCCTGCGGCGCGCGTGCATAGGCTAGTGTCCACATGGTCGTGCTCGAGTACGGTACTCGTAAATGGTGAAGCCTATGAGCTGAAGGCGCTATAGAGGCAGTCATTGGCGACACCACGCGGACTTTACACAAACCTCAAATCAAATCTCCTTTCACTGCACTCAGAGCTACTCAGCCACAAATCACTCGCGTCTTAGCAACGCAGCAGAACAAATCAAATTTAATGTTGATATCATCTTAAATAAATAATCCCTTTATCTAATTTACTAGTATATCAAATTTCAATAATTGTAGGCTATTCATTTGTACAAATTTATACCAATAATCTTAATGATAATATCCGCGGTAGTCGTCAATGGTACAAGTATTGATTCTGCATGATAATCCTACGTACTCCTCTAATCCCATCCTCTCTAGGTATTAAGATTAAGATTAAGATACTTTTATTTTCGAACATGTCGCTGTCAGAAAACCTTTTTGTTCGTTTATAATATCTCCTACCGCAGTAATACCTCTATCATCCCACTTTTTCCAGTATATTTGCTCTCCTTTACACTTCATGAGTCTGTTATACCAGTCTTTCTTGCAATATTTCATCTGCATTTTTTGGTTCGAATTTGTAGTAATATATATACCTGTTCCATATCTCAAAAAGTTCAGAGTAAAAACTATTAAGGAACTTCTTAGGCTTTGATCTCGTCAAAATTATGTTTCCTACCTTCCGTTTATAATATTCTTCTAATACTTTGAAACAGGAGGTATTATGTCCCGTAATTAATTTTTTGATCCACATCAGTCTATTGGAAAAGATGTCATATAGTCAGGATAAATAAGTTTGATCTTTCCTGGGTGCCCTGTAGCCTACATGTAACATGCTGCCAGGTACCTTTTCATCTCATACAGGAAGTAAAAGAAATCTGGATGCTTGGCAGCAAATAAGTTTCTTTTATAGTTCTAGATAAAATGTTGCCAATCGATATATCTGTGTGTGTTAGGAAAATGAGTCACAAGTCGCAAAAATGGATTTTGAGATATTATTTTATTTGAAAAGATGAGATCAAGCCGATTCCAGTTATGGTAAACATTAAGGATATCTAAGAAGTGTTTCTATATTTTATATTTGATATATTTATGTTTGAAAAAAAAATCGCAATACACTGTCTTGAAATTTGGTACATAAATTAATATGGCCTAAAGCACTAAGCCCTACAAAAATGGGAACATTCCATAAAGAGATCTTATAGAATATCTGACTTCCCCCCTTTATCACGCGGGAAGCGTGGCGCTGATTTTGGCGGCCTCTAGCGTCTGTTTCTAGGAACAATTACGACAACGGCACGACAGTTGGACTTCCGGTGTACACAGAAACGTATGAAAGTGTGTGTAGGAGGGAATTGTGAAATTTTTCATTATTTTTCTATTTGGCTGAATCTGAGGAAGTATTCGGTTGGGTTCCAGGTTTTCCCTAGCTTCGTTAGGTGTAACTGTCAATTAGCAGGTGTCACCTAGGCCTAATCTCATAACTTTATATTAATTCATTGTGGTACGTTGAAACCACTGTCTGCCGTGGCCCTTGTTTCTTGATGGGAATGATCCTGCTGACCGACTCTCAAGAGAATCATGGAGAAAAACAAGAAAGAAAAGAATAAGGAAGAAAGGTAACGATATCATAATCATTGATAGATGGAATCGGGTAGATGTAACGACCTTGTAGGATCGTAGGCTAGTGCCCAGACCCTAGGCGTCTAGCACTAGCAGTGGTCGAAATAAGCAATAAAAACAGGCCTACTGACAAAATCAGGTCCCCCCCCCCCCCCCCCCCCCCGCAAATGTTCCTGTTTAAATTGAATTCCAAGCAAAATTGAAGAGTATTATTTTTAGGGTTTGTACCACATCGATCTATGGTGTTCTAAAATTAAAATTAGGAAAAATTTAAGCTAACAATTTTCCGTTGTATTCACGTTGTGGCGACGTTATTTTCTATGTTTTGGTCGGTTGAAATTACGTAAATCTGTATGGGAGAAATAACGTGAATACAACGTAGAAATTATTTTTTGAAAAAATTATTATTCTTTAATTTAAATTATCTTTTGTTTAAAAAAATGAAAAAAATGTTTACGTTGTATTCACGTTATTTCTCCCATACAGATTTACGTCGCTACAACGTGAACAATCACAACGTAGAAATTACGTAGTGTGTTAGCTGTCTCACCAGAAATATTCCCCTTAAAGTAAACATTAAAAGTTGAACCCATAGTTTACATGATTAAACTAGTCAACCTAACACTATCTTTGAGATATCATTTTTCTAATAGCATAGCATAGTGTCATTAGACAACTAAATAATTTGAAATAGAAGAAAAAAATCCATTCTTTTTCTTTTTTGTCCAACACCGGATCTTTACTTAACAAAAAACATGTAGATAACAGGTAAAATTAATGATACATCGAGCAAATCATTTGAATGGTGTATAAACTTTGACTTGCGATTCACATTCTTCTTTTTTCTAAATAGGGTTACATAAATTTAACATCATATTTATTAAGTACATATCGTTAATTTAGTCTGGACCTTTTGTCTTTTCTGGAGTATTTCCTCCCTTTTATTATTTTTTCATTGTTTTTTCTGGTTTTTTTTACGCTAACTTCTTCCTGGTATTTTTCCCTGTTCCGTATCGGAAAGCTAGGTTACAGGTTGTTAAAAATATCCTTCCATGGCTTAAATTGTTTTCTAGAACTCGAATCATACTCTGCTGCCACTTTTAGGCCTGACAGCCTCTTTTTGAACTCTGGTACAAAATTTTCATATGATATGTTGTTATTTCCAAACAGTCTCTGCCTGTGTACATAGGACTTACCGACTAACAATATAAAGTTGATCTGCTTAATTTTTTGACTATCGCCTTCCAACCCCAAAATAATTTCTTCGGGGGTGAGGGGATAAAAAATACCATTCTTATTACCATCTTATTTCAAATACATTAAAATCTTATTGGCCTCACTATATTTGCATCAAACTTGTGAAATTAAAAAAAGAAAAAAGAAAAAAAGAAGTCAAGTTTATCTTTAATGTTGGAGCAAATTACTCCCGCTATGTTGGACGTCCTTTTTTCCATGTATAAGTCTTACTGATTTTTTAAGGGTTCTCTCACGATTGATTTGATACGGAAAATATACACCCAAATGTATATCTGAATAGTCTGAATATCGGCAATTAATCGGTATTTGATATGCAATTTAAATGCCAAGATGCGACCGGAGGATATTTTCCTAGATAAGATTAGATAAGGCTGGCAAGAACCCTGTATAGAGGGTGCAACATAACCCAGAGACCGACGCCCAGGTCTCCACAGAATTTTCGGCGGTCTCTGATATGGATATTTGTCAGGACTGTTATATAGGCATATAGCCTCCCCACACCTCCCATTGAGGTGTGGGGTTACCCAAGTCATTAATATGTATGTATCCTACCAGGAGCGCCCAAGCTTCAGTTCTATTAAACACTCATACAAACACTACCATTGTGTGAGGGTCGTTTCTTCCTTGTTCTCTATATATTCATATACAATAGCTCTTTAGGTCTGCATAACATGACCCAACGGTCTCCAATGAAATATCCAAGTGATAAAATGTTCAAAGGGCATTCTGGTGATTTTGAGGAGAGCCAGAACCAAATAATAACCAACGAATACTTAATCTTACTTAAAAATTTCTACTAAAAATATAACCACCAAAATCTTGCTGTAATTATAACTTGCCCGGGCAAGCAAGTTTGTGGCCAAGACAGCTTGCCCACCACGATTTTTACTTGACAAATGGCCCGGGCAAGCTCTTATTTCGAACGCTGTCTAGCGCTTGGACTCAAGTGCCCCGGCCTTGGATCGAAGCGCCCAAGGATTGGATCGAAGCACCCACACCATTTACCAGTCAATTGATTACTATTATTAGTCTTATTTTTGCTTGGGACAGTTCACTACCCCTTTTACTGACTTAGGACCACCAATTTAAGGTTAGGTTTAGGTTTACTTTTGGTATTGTTTAGTGTTTACAGTCTGGGCGCTTCGAGCCAGGCCGTGGGCGCTTCGATCCAAGGCCGGAGCTCTTGAGTCCAGGCCAGGGTGCTAGGATCTCGGGATGCTACAGTCCAGGGGCGCTACTGTCCTGTGATCGCCCTAATGTAGCTGTATAGCTCTGTATCTAGCTGTGTAGCCCTAGCCCTGCCTAGTTAGACTTAACTGACCTTATACAGTATAGTTAGCGCAAGTCTACTGACAAGGGGACCCCCACGAAGGACAACTCCCCTATCAACACTCAAACCGAACTGTCCAAATGCTTAAACGGGAACAAACTGTTTAAAATACCATCTAAATGGAAACCCCCACAGCGCCCACCCATGTTAGAGACCTTCATACAAATGAATGAAATAGCTTTGAACAAGTTGGTTCCATCTGCCCCCAATAAACAAAATCTCACCCTACCTCAAAAAGAGGCCCTTAAATCTCTAGCCAGTGACAAATCTATTGTCATTAAACAAGCAGACAAAGGGGGTGCAATGGTAGTATGGGGCAGGGAGGAATATATAACAGAGGGGGAACGCCAACTAGCAGACTGAATCTTCTACAGCGCCCAAGCCTGTGACATGACCATTGCTAATATGGCACTCATCAACAGAACTGTGAAACAACTTTTGGAGGAAAAGGAAATCACAGAAGACATCTTCGACATGCTACAAAACGCAGAACCAAGATGTCCCGAATTTTACCTTCTCCCTAAAGTACACAAAGGGAAAACACATAAATTGTCCAGGACGTCCAATCATCTCTGGAAATGGGGGACCAACCGAGAAGATATCGGGTTTCATTGATACAATCCTCAGACCATATGTACCCCGCATCAAATCATATATCAAGGATACCTCCCACTTTATCCAGCTGATAGACGCAGCAAACCTCCAGACACAAAATGCCATACTGGTGACAATGGATGTCACCTCGCTGTACGCCAACATACCGAACTATGAAGGTAAGAATGCAGTGAAACTTTTCTTAGAAAAACACAGGACCCTTGCGAATCATAGGTCACTTCCGATTCAGGATGGCTCCATTTTGAAGCTTTTAGCATTTGTCTTAGAACGCAACACTTTCAAGTTCAATGATAAATACTACCTACAGATCGGGGGACGGCAATGGGTACCAGAGTGGCACCCACCTACGCCAATATATACATGGACTGGTTTGAGGAAAAGTACATCTACACAAGGAACCTCAAACCAGCCCTATATGGCAGATACATTGATGACATTTTCATGATCTGGACACATGGCTCAGAAGAATTGAACAAAATGATCAGTGAACTCAATTCGGCCCACTCCACGATCAAATTCAGAAATTTCAAGAGAACGTGTCTGTTTCCTAGACACCAATGTCATCAGAGA
The DNA here is from genome assembly GCA_942159475.1 of Sthenelais limicola. Classification (NCBI taxonomy): domain Eukaryota; kingdom Metazoa; phylum Annelida; class Polychaeta; order Phyllodocida; family Sigalionidae; genus Sthenelais; species Sthenelais limicola. Next base: position 102,892,831 of record OW804096.1, on the reverse strand, counting down.
CGACACGTTGGGGTTCTATACAGATTTGTACTGTAAGCCCACTGATGCAAATAATTTCCTGCACTACACCTCAGCACACAAACGCAGCACCAGAGATGGCATAGTATATAGCCAATTTATCCGCATCAGACGCATCTGCAGTCAAACCACTGACTTCGACAGACATTGCATGGATAAGGCTTTACACTTTGTAAGGAGGGGATACCAACGGAGGTGATTGTCAAGGCCTTCACCTTAGCTAGGAACATATCACGAAGTGATCTCCTAAAACTAACAGAGGTAGACACCACCCCCTGACACGGAATACCCGCTCCTTGGTGTGACTTGAGTCCATCCCAGTTGCAATATCTTTGCCAATAGCATACGCGACAACTGGGCCATACTGGGACGGTCAACAACGACCAACCATCTCTATCAAAAGAAGGTGATTGTCTCATACCGCAGACCCAAAAACTTGGGCGAATCACTGGTTACGCGCTAAACTCCCATCCCCTCTGAGCCCATGCGCAGAAGACAGCTTCGCATCAACCAGCTCGACTGAGGGACGTAATGAGTGCACCACATCCAATTGCAGATACTGCAACAAATTGGACAAAAGTGGGAGGATCAGCTTCCTGACAACCAAACGATTGTACGATTCGAAATACAATATATCGTGCAAAAGCGACAACTTGATATATTGCCTAGAATGCACTGTCTGTAAAAAGCAGTATGTTGGCAAAACGAAACAGATCTTAATGAAACGCCTATATCAACACTTCAGGACAATTCCCCGACAGGATCTTCCTGAAAGTGAAACAAGTGTATCAAGGCACTTCAATTCGCCCAATCATTCGGGCGAGAACGATGTCAAGGTTTACGTCCTCAAGTTCATCCACTGCTCCACCACTAGGGAGCTTTCGGAGGACCTACGTAACCAAATGGAAATGAAATGGATCCACCGGTTGAAAACCGTGGCCCCACAGGGCCTTAATATCATGGTGGAGACACATCGCATCTGTTTTGGCATAGCCTATGACGTAATAGGCGGATCGTGATGTACTACTTACATCGCTATGGAGATGAGATAGATACTAGGAGCCAGAATCTTGTCCAAGGTCCAAGTGATTATGGTTTTTGTATCATTGAATGCAAATTTAGAACCTGAAAATGGAATATTTTTCTCCAAATGATCATATTTTAATTGTGCCATAGGCATTTCCTTGGTATTTTTTTCAAGAATAAAAGACCATCATGTCTTCCTATATATCAAAACTTTAATTATTTAAAATTTTAAAATAGATTGACTCCGATATTATATTTCTAAGTAAAGAATCAAAGAAAAGAAAATTTATTTCCACTATTACAAAAAAATGCAGTTCTTGTCATTCATAGCTTTTGACCATACATATAATTGAAATCGTTCAAGAGTTTTATCACTTTGTCACCTGTCTCCAGTGCTTGGACAGAGCGGACGCGCTATAGCTAAGCAGCATGGCCAGCTTGAGTGCAGAAGATATACCTAAGCCTTTCGATCTAGCCCAGTGGGGGCATGTCTTTGGCCTGAAAAGAGTAGCCCTTCGGGTTCTCAAGGATGCAGACTATGGGGAGCCAGAGGTTTTGGCTGCTATGACAGGTGCTGATGTAGCAGCATTGGATATAACCCCAGGACAAGTCTGTATGCTCAAGATCGCTCTGGCTATCTTAGGCAATGATCACTTTGAAGCTGAGAGAGTGGAAGCGGACAGGGAGGCCCGGGTCTGGGCCGATGCAGCAGCCAAGGAAAATGATCGCAAAGATAAAGAGGCAGAGGAACAAGCCCAGAGAGATCAAGAGGAGGAGACAGAAAGGCTAGCTAAAGCCCAGCTAGAGAAACGTCGCAAGGAGCAGGCAGAGATACTCGCCTCAGCCAAACGACTGGACGCACTGCTGGGGGGAGGCGAGAAGCTCGACATGCTAGACCTGGAGGCTGGCGGAGGTATAGGCGGCCCCAAGGGCTATACTCCCCCGACCCAGCCGGTGGCCTTGGACGCCTACGACCCCCGGCTGCGCCTCACCCTCAAAGCTAGTAGCAAGAAAGTTCTGCACATCCAGCAGTTTCTCCCTGAGACAGTGAAACAGAGAATGAACTGCAAGAAGAGAGATATCATGAGGTGGAACGATAATGGAGAAGGAACTGTAGTATTGAAAGCGGAGGAGACCCCTAAACTTATCATATCTCAGAGCGAGTGGAGAGCAGCAAATATGCGCCTCATGTTTGCCTTACTGGAGGCAGGTAATCTTAAGCGAGCTGAAGTGGAGGATTATATGAGCTTCAGCCTGATGATGCATGAGTAAGCAGGGATGTATGAATGGCAAAGTGTGTTAGACTTTGATGTTCGCTACAGAGAAGTGCAGGGTCAATATAGATTACGCTGGGGATAGCCCTGCAGGCATCTTGAGGATACCATACTAATCCGCCGCATTGTGGCTCCAACGGGAGGTGCTAACAACCCTCAAACCAGCAAGGGCGGAGGTAAGAAGGGAGGATCAAAGGCTAAGGAGTATGACAGTGAGGAACTTTGCAAATTGTTTAAATAAGGAATTAGCTAATGGTCGATATGAGATCACACAGGAGAAGCCGACCATTATATCAGGCCTGGCTGCCATACCCAAGAGTAATGGGGGTGTTCGTTTGATACATGACGCCTCCCGCCCGCATGGCATGGCCCTGAATGACTATGCTGTTAATTACCCATTTAAGTACAGTACGGTGCAAGATGCAGGAGATGAGATACACCAAAGTGATTGGTTGGCGAAAGTGGACCTGGAGAGTGCATACCGAAGTGTCAAGCTACACCCAGGAGATTACCAGCTGGCGGGTCTGGCTTGGACTTTCAAGGACGGTATCACCAGGCACTTGATAGACAAGTGATTAATGTTTGGAGGGAGATTGGCTGCATCAATCTTTAACACCCTCTCGCAGGCTGTCTGCCGCATCATGAAGGAGAAAGGTCATCCATGCATGTGGTCCTATCTCGACGACTATCTGGTGTGGGAATCTACACAGGAGAAATGCATGCAGACACTAAACACCCCAATGAGTCTGCTCTGCCGTGAGCTTGGCTTTGCTATCTCTTACCAGAAGATAGTGGGACCTGTGCAAAAGCTCACGTTCTTAGGAATAGAAATAGACTCGTTGGAGCATGTCTACCGTCTTCCTGCTGAAAAGACCAAGGAGTTAGAGGAACTTGTGTGGGCAGTAAAAGGAAAAGCTTCCTTGACTAAGCAGGGCCTACAATCCTTAGCGGGAAAGATGAATTGAGTTATATATAAAGAAGGAATCCACCAAGGGTGGAGGCGGGAAGGAGCGTACACCCCAAGGTGCAGGAAGGATCCCGAAATGTGCCCGAGGGATCCTTCCGCACTGAGGGGTGTACGCTCCTTCCCACCTCCACCCGAGGTGGATTCTGGATTTATTCCACCCTTTTTTAAATAAAATTATAAGGATTAACGAAAAGAAACATTTTTAAACCATTATTATTCAAGAAAAAGTATGTCTAATAATTTTTTTCCTCTCCAAATCCCATGCGCACAAAAAGTAGGCTAGTCCTTCTCATTGACAGTCAGGCTAGCCTAGGAACTCCTCTTGCCAACGTTGCGTTGCTAACCTGAAAACAACTCACGTTTTCCATGATCATGCACTCGTGTAGATGAACCCAAAAGATAATATTGGGGGAACTTAGGGAAAGTATAGGCCTATCGATGCCGATGCCGGCAACAACGCAATAATTATACTAGTGACGTCTTCTAATTTTCACAACGTTAGTAACACACCATGACAACTAGAGTCCGCATAATAGACATTTTCCTGCGCTGAGTGATGAGGCAAGGGACTACTTCCAATTTCCATACACTGGAAATTTCCATACACTGGAGGTGTGGTGTACCACACATCATACACTGCAACCACAGGTACATGCAGTGTACAATGCTAAAGGTATAGGGACGTTGCAGCAAGGGTGGAATAAGGGGCCAGAACTTTCACAAGACGTTTGATAGACAGGATCAGATTACTTAAAGGACCCGCCCACAGGACTAGGGTTACCCCAGGGATGAAGGCTGATCTCCAGTGGTGGTTGGATTATCTGCAGATATTCAATGGCTGCATTCCCATACTGGAGAAGCGCTGCTACACCCCGGTAACCATAGATGCCTGCAGAAGTGGGGTGGGGGGTTATTATCTGGGGCAGCGGTACCACGTCAACTGGGGTCACTGTCCGGATGTGTCTGACCTCCACATCAACCACCTCGAGGTTCTAGCCTTAGAACCTGCAGCCCGCCTCTGGGAAGAGGCGTGGAGGAATAGGTGGTGTGCTACACAGATAACCAATGCGCCGCAGCAGTTATCAACAAGGCCTCCAGAGAGAGCCGAGAGTGATGTGCTCTCTCAGGAGTGTGTTCTGGTTATCTGCATACTACAATTTCAAGTTAAAAGCTATTTACTACGAGGGGGCTAGGAACATCCTCGCTGATCATGCCTCCAGACTCAGTGAGGTAGGGGGCTGGGAGAAGCTGGGGAGGGCGATCACCGCCTCTTGTCAAGCCTAGGATGAACCCCCAAGAACTGGACGAGCATGTGACCAAGGACAAGCGTTCTCGGAAAACACTCTGAAGGCCTACCGTTCGCAGAGGAAATCATTCCTTACCTTCTGTGCCAGGTTAGGAGAATCCCCTATTCCAGCTTCTAGCTCTCTCATCTGTCGGTATGCAGCCTATTTAGCGGGTAAGCTAAAGTCCAATTCTATTAAACAATATTTTGCGGTTGTCACCTTGATGCATAAGAAGTGGGGCCTACCAAGCCCCTGTAGTACCAGCTTCCCCTTCCGCCAGACCCTAAAAGGCATCAGGAAAGTGCTGGGAGATCAGGTTAACAGGAAGGAGCCTTTAACACCTGAGCACCTCTGGATATTAATGAGGATGCTCGATCTCTGCTCTCCGCGGGATGCTATGGTTTATGCTGCCACCCTCCTCATGTTCTACGGACTTCTGAGGAGATCAAACGTCTTCCCTCCACCAGGGAAGTTTGATAAAGCCAAGCACCTCAGGAGGAAAGATATTACCTTCAATCAAAAAGGGATGTTATTAACCATCAGGTGGTCTAAAACAGACCAGTTCAGGACAAAACTGAGGATCTTACCCTACCCCCAGATTAAAAGGCCACCCTCTGTGCCCGACCGGTGCTGTCTTCAGCGCCTGGGAGAAGTCCGGTATGCCAGACCCGAGGGGCCGGCCTTTCCGGGCCTGTCCCCGGCAGCCTTCTCCTCCCTCATGCTCGGTGCCCTGAAGTAATGCTTATGTTCTCTACACAATTTCTACAAGTGAAGCTCTTGGTCAGTCCATAGCCAGCATGGCTGATGAAATACTAGCTATCCCCAAGCCTGTCTGACCTACTTCCCTACTCCCTTTGGGTTTTGGGGTTTCAGCTCGGAGACATCCTTATAATAATAAGACTCAAAGACTCACAAGGTTAATTACTCTTCAAGCAAGGGCTTGTTAATTATTACTTAATATTGCCTATTATGTAACATTACTCATTGCCATTTATACCTTTGTAATGTCTGCCTCTTATGTAACCTAGTATTGCATTCATGTTTTCATGTAAGCCATGTAACATGGTGCGCGCATACTTAGTAGTCAGAAATAAACTGACATTTACCCACACACGTGTTTCTTTTAAGGGCCTCTATGTGATTATAAAAAGTACCATGTTAATCCTTACAATCCCAGATTTCGCCTAAACAGCCATTTTTCAATGAAAATTGGTCGAATTTGAGACATTTCAGCTTTCAATTCTTCACACTGCCATTTCCACCATTATGATAGTACAACGTTGACATATGTGCCCAAAATTGGCAAATCTAATTTTGTATGTTCAATATGGCCCCCAATGTTGCAGAACCATTTACCTGAGAGAAATTGCCATTGAAACAGTTGAAAGTCAGAATTATTGTGACATTTCAGATGTGGTTACCATAGAAACAGCTGTTAAAATGAAAAACAATTCTTGTAATTGTGCATGTGACAGTTTCAAATATAGATAGCCCTGAATCTTTTCTTTTATTTGACATCCATATACTATACAGGAGAAGCGATTTCTACGAAAAGAGGGGTTTCTTTAGGTAGAAAAGAGGGGTTTCTTTGTCTCACATGTTCTCGGAAATTGTTGTTTTACAAACCATTTTTCCTATCTGTAGAGGTCCGTCCATCCTCTCCGGAGGTCGTCGTATGTGGGTTGTGAAGGTATCTGGGGTGAAAATATGATTTTGAAGCCCTTTTTTTTTAAAGTTGTGTTCTATACAACTATTTTTAGCCCAGGAAAGCCCCTGTTAGGAACTAAAAGAGATTGACGTCATGCCTCTCCCACCGTCTGTGGCAACGTGGGATTCCATAGCAACGTGTACTGTGAGAGTCCCTAGCAACAGGAGAGGGAGAGGGAGGGAGGGAGGGAAAAGGATGGGAGAGAATGAAAGAAGCAGAGGCACAGGGTGGGAGGGAGAGGGAGGGGAAATAGGAGAGTGGGAGGGAGAAAAAGCAAGGAGGGGGAGCATGAGGGAGAAGGGGTTGGGAGAGAAAAACAGGTAAGAGAGACAGAAGCAGAGGAAAAGAGGGAGAGGGGGAAGTGTGGGGAGAGAGGGGGACCGTCCAGAGGACGGGTACTTTGCTAGTATCATATATTATTCTATCATAAAAACTCATAAAGTTATCATGAATCATATGAAAAAGGTCAAAGCAACTTTATGTTTTAGTGCCTAAGTTAGTGCGCACCACTATAGGGGCTGCAAGTCTTGTAACCTCATTCTAACTAGGTTGGAAAACCCCAACTGACGGCACCCCACTTGGGGACTAATGCGTCGGTGACCCCTATATCATAACATTGATGCAGAGAACCACGAAAGATAATATGAAAGAATGAAGTAGAGGCAGCCTTGGGAAATTAACATTTTATTTTTAATTGATTTGTTTATATAAAATATAAATAAATAAAAGGTACGTAAAAATTGGTGAATAGATTTGTATAAAATTGAATGATTTGATATAAATTGGTGAGAAGTGATTAAAATGAATTTTAATGGTTAATTAGTTAGTACAAACAAAGAGATAAGAAAAAGGTGAGGGTGGGTGGGAATTTTAGAACCGTAGAGGTCGACATGCGAAAGTGAAGTGAGAGAAAGAGGGGCCGGTGTATGAGAGAGCGTGACCGGTCACGTGGGTTATTGGTGTGAGTGAGAGGTGAGGGAGGGGGTACTGGTCTCGCCTCAATGCCCGGTCATCGCCTAATGCGATTGACTCAAACATTGATGCAGAGAACCACAAAAGATAATATGAAAGAATGAAGTAGAGGCAGCCTTGGGAAATTAAAATTTTATTTTTAATTGATTTGTTTATATAAAATATAAATATATAAAAGGTTGTGTAAAAATTGGTGAATAGATTTGTATAAAATTGAATGATTTGATATATATCGGTGAGAAGTGACTAAAATGAATTTTAATGGTTAATTAGCCAAAACTGCCAATTTTGGGTGTAATGAGTTGTAGTGGGTGGGAATATGGGGTGGAAAGTAGGAATATTTGTATAGGAGTAGTATTGGTAGAGAGTAAAAAGGCCAAAGGGCAATAAAATGCTATGTAAATGCATAGTCTCTGCCATGTATGGCGATTGTTAAAGCCGTGAGCGGACTGTCTTTTGATTTTTTCAGCCATGAGCAGACTGTCTTTTGATTTTATAGCGGGCCGAGTGGCCTATAGAGTAGGGTATTTGGGGGGTGTTTATAACTTGTGAGCGAGTAGTCTTTTGGTGATGGTTTAGGGGTGGTGGGTTTTGCTTATTGCGTGCCTTAAGGCCTTGTTGACCTTGGATTTGTCTGCCTGGATGTAGACGCAGTATGCGTCCGATTTCCAACCTCCATGTGATTGGATTTGGAGCTCTAAGCACCCTTGCTTGTAGGCGTTAGTGGCTGCGGCCTTACGCAGGCTGTGGAGCGAGTATTGTTGTGGGTCGGCCCCACATTGTGTGAGAAGTGACTTCCATTGCTTTGAGATGTACGATGCTGGCATCGGTGTTCTGGTGGTTGGAAACATGAATGCAGGTTTGGTGTTGTGTCGTGTTGGCAGGTTTGTGAGCATCTGTTTTACCAAGGTGACTACACAGATGTGTTTGTCCTTGGAGGCTTTCAGCTTAACTGTCTTCTGCTCGTAAGCCGACTGGAGATTTTTGGCACTTTTGACTGATATATATGCTATTGTTTCTCAGAGTAATGTCCTTTCTTGTGAGGTGACGTATGGGGTCATATTTAGACACTGATGGGGCTAGGACCTCCGACTGTCTTAGCGCTGCGTAGTATATAACCATTATAGCCGCATTGACCGTAGTGGAGAGCGGGTTTGCTGCGATTAAACCTACCGCTCGCCTCAGTGATGAAGCTGGCACGGCCAGTTTGGCCCTTGGCTTGAATGTCTTGTCCCTGTCTACCGCCTGTAGCACCCAACGCACCCTTTGGTGGTCGAGGGCAGTCAAGCTGTCTGTATACCGTCCAGACGTGAGATATGTGATTCCGGATGGTCTTGGGAGACGATAACGTCGTCAGTAGGTGTTCTATGTATGCACAGATCAACATATGGGATGCTTTTAGTGGATGTATGCCGATTTCCATTGTGAAGGCTGTGAACCCCTTTATCACACTTTCTTGGTTGGCCAACGTCCCTGGCGCCCATGCTGCTCTTTGCCTTTCTACCACTCGTGTGATCAACTCCCCTATTCTTCGGCCTGTTGGATTGATAAGAGAACAGAGTCTTAAGGGCAAATACACAAGGGTCAGTCATGGTGAGGGCATGTTGTTTAACAATACATGTGGCTTCATTATCCTATCTACTATTCAAGTGGCATCTGCTAAGGTGGTCTGCGAGCGTGTTGTCGGCGCCTGGTATGTGGCAATACGATATCTTGACGTTGTACATTGCTTCAACCATCCAGGCGAGCCTGGCTGCTTTCAATATTATGGGGTTGCGTCCGCCACCTGTTTGGAATACTGAGACACTGGTGGAGTTGTCGCACAAGACCTCTATGTGTCCACCTCGGTCTTTTTCTGTTATAAGTGTGTGTAGCGCGACAGGTATGTTAATACCTTCAAGCTCGGATATGTTGTCGACTGGGTTGTTAACAGCTGTGACTTGGTATGCGTATGCTTGTTCGCTATCGGCGCCACCTATTCCAGTGAGGCATGCGTCTACCTCAATTCTTTTCATGGGGGCACTACTGGGGATCACAGACCTGCCGTTCCACTGCTGGTAGAACTCTCCGAACCATTGGAGATCGCGCCTCATTTCAGAATTGATGTTCATGTATTTCCCTTTCATCAAGCGTAAGCTCTCTAATAGTCGGTTGATAAAGAGCCTAGCTGGGTTCACGCATTTAGCTATGTGTATCAGCCTGCCGATTATAGATTGTAACTCGCGGCGGGACATTGATCTCCTCTTTAAGTATCGCTAGCGGTAGGCTGAGAGTCATGTTACGCACATCTATAGTGATGCCAAGCCAACGTACACATGCGGCTGGTGGTTGGCGCTTATCTACCGCCTCAGGGAGGCCTAGTTCTTGGAATAATTTGATCGCTCTCTTATAATCTCTGTCTGCCTTTGACTTGTTGGGAGAAATTACAATTAAGTCATCAAGGTACATTTTGGATGTTGTACCTTCGGCTGCGAGTATTCCGACAATCGCCTCGGCCACCCTTTGCATATGGCACGAGGATGTCCTCGCGCCGAATGGCATTGTGACGACAAGAAAGAATTTGTGTGACCACCTTAGACACAAGAGCGGTCAGTCCAAGGGAATCTTGAAGTTTTTATAGGCTCTGGATATATCGATCGTTGACATGTGTGTATCATGACCCATGACAATGAGATGTTCCACCAGGGCCTCCACGGTCGGTAGTGAGTATGCGCGTTCCACCCCCCACACGCTGTTTTTCATAAGGTAGGCGTTAAGTGAGGCCTCTTCGGGGTAACTTAGGTTGACTATTACACGCCGTGCATCTGTATCTCATTTCTCGCGTGACATGAGGGGGAAACAGTGGTACCACTCACGAAATGGTGGGTGCTTGAAGGGGCCTATTAGGCCTCCGAGGCCTATTTCCTTGCAAACAAAATCGTCTATTTTATCTTTATATTGCTCAGCGCTACTATGGTTTTTGCCTGTGTCACTGTGGGATGCAGGGCCCAAGTAGCCCATAGGGAAACCGAATTTCACAAAATCACAGAGTTGTCTATGGTCATCAGAATCGCACAAGTATCTTTCCCATGCTTCTAAATTAAGTTTGGTAGGCAGTTTAATTTTAGCAGATACAGCATTCGGTAGGCCTGTACTGACCACCGCCTCATATATACTACTGTGAGTTGGGTGTGAGTGTTCAATGCTAATTGTGGGCCACCGTAGCTGTCTATCACGAGCGAAGGAACTAGGGCCAAGATCTGTACTATCTCGCTCTCTCTTTCCAGAACACATAGCTCGAATATCTGAGTATTTAATGTTGTGACCTACTATGTTGGTTTCAGCTAGTCTCTGGGCTGTGAATAAGGCTTGGTTGTCCACATTCATGTTTTGGGAAGGCATGCGATCAGAGTCGGAGGCTGCGTTGACACGGTGGCCGCCATCTTGGTTGTTTGTCTCGCTTCCTGAGATGTCCGGCGAGAGTTCGCGCGAGCTCTGGTCTCGTGTGGCGGTCTGCTCACGTACATGTGAATGAGAGCTAGAAAAGTTTATATTAGAGACATTCATTGTTGCAGGTATAAATGGGTGGGTTTAACATGACAGCAGGTTTAACATGACATAAGCCTGTGGGTTTAACATGACAGGGGCCCTGTCTACTCGTTTTTTGAATATGCTTGACTAGTTGTGTATGCACTGGTACTCGAGTGCTTCTGACTCGGGTAGCGTTGAGGGGCTGCCCCACTTTGTCCCGAGCCAGTGGGGCCTCCCCACTGGCTGGTGACGTTAGAGGTGGGCGCGGCATGCCTTTGCCTTCTGTTACACTCTACCACTGAGTGTGTGCACGCATGGCCCACTGAATTGCAATAGGAGCATATATGCAAGGCCATGACATTTCCCTCAACATGATTATATCCGTTCCTACACCCCTGTCTAGAATTGTATGATCTGCACACCACTTCTTGCTGACCGCTAGAGTTTTTGCTATTATAGGTGTTGCTGTTTACCTTGTGTCCCCCAGTGGCTGGGCCATGCTGTGAGCCTGTACTGGCTCCCATGTAAACGCCGGCCGTGAGGCACAATCTGAATCGCTCCTCCTGAATACCAAGTCTGTCATCCCATGATAGGGTCCCCCCTTCAATAGAGTCCCATACAAATTGTGTCCACCTTCTCACAGCGGGCCATGGCCCCTCCAAGGCGTCATGAGTTACTTTTCTAAGGTGAAATACCATATGATGATAGTGCCTTTTCTTATAGGCCTGTGGGTCCTCTAACAAAGCTAAGAAGGTGTCCACATATTCCATACCTGTCATGGAAGTTCTAACATCCAACTTTTGTTTTATAGTTGTTATTCCTACCCTGGATATGTACATATACGGTTTGGACTGAATATTCAATGCATGTATATCTGTGATATATTGGTTCTTACCCCGCAGGCCAGACGCCCGTTTCTCCCGCTCAACTTCCTTCTCTAGGTAGCGTTCCGCGTCCATCTGTCTGCTTAGCACGGGTGGTCGAGCGGGACGGTGTCGGCGCCCGGACCTGCGGGTCGGAGGGGGTGACTGGTCTGACTCCTCGCTGTCATCACTGTCTCGGTCGGTCTCACTCTCAGAAGAACTTTGCACAGGTACTTTCTCCTTCTGCTTGAGCTTGCTCTTAGCCACACCTCTAGCCACGTCGGCCATCTGTTTGGCCATCTTTTCGACACATCCCTGGAACCCTGATACAGCTTGCTGCATGGATTTCATCTGTGTAATTAGCTCCCCCACGGTTGCATGCTTAGCCTTGGCTTGGGGCTTGGTGCTGGCCTTTCCCTTGGTCGGTTTCGCTGGGGGTGACTCGGGCTCGGACAAGCTTTTGTCACTCTCAACCATATCTCCTACCAGAGCAGTGGTAATGTCCTGTGGAGAGTCTTTTGACGTAGAGGCTTGGCCTCCCTCTGTAGCCGTCACGGCTTTCCTTCTCTTGTTCTTAGGCATTATGGAAAGTTTGTGTGTAAGAGGATGAAGTTGTAGGTGAATGGTACAGAATACCGGTCTTCACAGTGCCAATATGAATTTTTCGAATTTTAGAACCATAGAGGTCGGCAGGCGAAAGTGAAGTGAGAGAGAGAGGGGCCGGTGTATGAGAGAGCGTGACCGGTCACGTGGGTTATTGGTGTGAGTGAGAGGTGAGGGAGGGGGTAGTGGTCTCGCCTCAATGACCGGTTATCGCCTAATGCGATTGACTCAAACATTACGTCAGAAATGACAGCTGTTTTTCTCCCAAATATAAAGATCAGATAATATATGTAAATGCCTAGAATTCATTAGAAATGTGTCAGTTATAAATAATCAAAAAACTGTTAAGACTGTGACCATCCTAAATGATGTATTAGATTATGTTCTTTATCTCTCATAGTGACTATAGTCCTGGCATTTTGACAGATCCCACCCGCCCCTTTCGTGGCACACTTGCAGGCCCTATAGCTACTGCTTATATTGGCACTGCCCTCTACCGTATAGTAAGGGTTATCTGATCCATACAAGTGCAATTGCTACTGGGCGATTAGAACCTGTAGTTGTAGTGGGGGTTCGTTGTCTGTTTGCTTAGGGACCCCCACCGAGGCGATAGCCGAGGTGGGGTCCCGGGCAAACAGACAACGAACCCCCACTACAACTGAAGGTTCTAATTGCTTTAGTCTCGAATTGTTGGGATTCACCATCACTTTCAAATTGAAAAACAACAATAACAATTCACTCTCTAAACCCCCACGCACACTCAGTCAGTTACCCTCCACTAATGCTAGACCTGTGCAATTCATGGTACAACGGCCACCCCTCGATCACCACCCAAAATGGACTGGGCTAAACCCACACACACCCGTCACTCTGGCCCACAACAAAAACAATAGATGTGTTACTGTGGACATCAGAAGAACACAAATGGTGTTCAGGTCTGCATCAAAATAAATTTAAATTCATTTGGCCGATTCACTTCATTCATTTATACCACCATGCATTTATACCAACCAGGCACGCTTATCAAAACAGTCCAGGAGAGAGATCATGATCGAGCCTACGGGAACACCAGTAGGCCGGAAATACTCACATGTGACCCGTCCCCCGTCCACTCCATGATGGTCATCATGTATAGGGTGGGGAGGGCTAATTTTATGTTTGGACGTTCTCTGTATGTCAACAACCCGTTATCCATGAAATTAAACACTTCTGCCACTTCACATTTTTTAATTAAGTACAGAGACCACACAGCAGCCCGTGCAAAATGTAAACACGCAAGTTTCACCTATGACCCGGAACAGCTTCCTTCTGGTGGGGGAGGGGGGTAGTCCATGCACCAGACTACTTCCACTAATTCGCGCTCGGTGCTCAACAGGCCGTGACGAGCACGTTTCTCCGCGCTTCTACAAGAAACCACCAAATCCCAAGAATTCGAGACTAATGTCGTACAGTAACTGGTACAACAATGACCAGCCTATCTAGGTACTGTATCTCCCATTCTCTTGTCTTGCTTGGAGAAAGGTAGTCAAATTTCGACGTCACAGTACAGCAGGCTACTATATTATAAATTAAATGTTTTTTTATCAAGTTTAGTTGGGGTTTTCTTCCCCAACTGCTAAATATGTTTAGACATATCTTTCCTATTCCTAACTCCTATTTTGCTGTGATAGAGCGATATGGAGAAAAAACCATTCTTTTAAACATACATCTATAGAGCAGCCAATCATACTCGGACCCCCCCCCCCCCCCCCTACACACACACCTTATTCCTCCCTGGGTATCCTGTGACTGTAGTGTGCATTAGGCCTACCGTGTGACTTAAGTCGCATAGTGTGTGTCATTTATGAAACAGCATCATGAAAGAATTTATGAAAGGCCAAATGATTCAAAATAGCTTTTAACATCTATTATCATTTTTAGGTCGGTAATAAACCGTACAAATAGAAAATGAATGAAAAATTTGAAATTTAAAAACCTTAGATAAATGATATATATATAATAATATATATATTAGCTAGTACAATCATAGATAGATTATTCATCTCTCCTCCCCATGCACTATGTAGGCTAGTACAATCACTGACATTGATGCAATCTCATAACATCTGATAGTGTCAATAGATAGCAAAAACAAGTAACAAATAATTATAGCTAAGCCCTGGCTAAAAAAACTTTTCCAGCAGACTCAAAGAATATAAATGTGGACTTCATTAAGCCCGGCAGCTTGAATAAAAAGGTGAAATCCGCCACAATTTTAATCAAATGACTTTCAGATAGACTATTTATTTTCCTGCTTACTTTCTAAGACTATGCCGCTACGTTGTACTAGATACTTTGTCGTTACCGGAAGCCGATATCTCGCCCACCACTTATAGTGAACGTAACGTGGGCCCTTAATTAGAGCAACGAGACTTGTTTCTATAGAGTATATAGTCTCGTTGATTAGAAGCTCGTGTTCGCATATGCTTAGGTATTTGGGAACCTGTCAAAGATTGCGCTTGGCCCTCGGCCTGCCGACAGTACGTGTATATATACCTGTAATATGAGCCGTGACTAAGCTTGACTAAGCCTGATTAACCATAGCACAGGTTGCATACTTGGGGTACCAATCAACTTAATGGAGTTGTTGATTTAAACATTCGCATTGATCCCAGTACTCACAGAATAGAGGCCTATTAAGGTATTTGTGATATATTGCACTTTCATCGGCTGCGAGGGGTTTTCAACCGGGTTTTCAATTAATGTTCGATCGTTTTTCTGTCCCCAAAATTAAATAAATAAATGTCAAGATTCTAGCTAGCCTTCGAACGATGGAGATATCAACATTGCTCCCCAGCTTACAGTATTAATTACACTAGCGGTCAAACCACATACAACTCACTAGTTAAGATTGGAAATGGCCGTTTCAAACCTATAATAGTTTAAGTTTCTGAAACTTGTCTTCGTAACTGCAAATAAGGAATACTATCAATCGAACGCTCAGCTGATGCATATGTGCACGTTGTCCAACGCACCCTTTCCTAACTCTTGGTATTCATTTCGGATGTACCTCCCCCTAAAGCAATCAGGCTTCCTCAATCCACGGTACACAATATCGATTGACTCGCTACTCCACAAAGGCAAACACTAGGCACCTTAATGTGAATTACTCCTCGTTGGACACGTCTCATTTGTCACTGCTCTAATGTACATGTACTTAAACAAAACATATGGATTTAAGGGGAAACCTGACTTTATATCACTCTAAGCCTCGCAGCACATTTATTGGTTCCCACTGCGTAGCACGGCTTCTGACATAGAAGTTTTTAATGTAGGTAATATTTTTCTTACTGCATGTACATTGATTGAAATGCAAAGGATCGAAAAGTGAAGACTTATTCGTTATATATTTCCATGTTACAGCTTGGCTGAGATAGAAGTCAAAATAAGGAAGCGTGTTGGCTGTGAAGAACGTGCTCATGAGATCGTGCTCGGCCTGGTTGATAATCCTATATCAGAGGAACATTTGCAAGATGTGGTATGTAATTTGTTATGAGTATTTCCCTTACTCCAGTATAACTAATTAGGTGAAGGGCTATTGTGTACTATATACAATAGCTTCTAATACTTCTCAACAACGTTTGATTGTTTGCTCTAAAACTATAAATAGAGAGAATGGAACGAGGTGCTAATATCGAGTACCATTCACCATTTATTATATGCCTCTAGCATAGAAAGATATTGAAATATAAACCTTGTTTTTTTTCTTTTAAATCGTCATAATATATCTAAAAGCTAAAATGACCCATCTGCGTAACTCACTCTAGATACAGAACTTGCAATGTTAAACGTGTTGCGTTGCCCGATGCGCTTCCACTAATAAGGGATGCACTCCCTAGAAGTAGAACGATCCACCTGAGCTGCCAGGTAACAGGGTGTGTTTCCTGGAGAAGTGGATAATCCCTATTATGACCTCACGGCAGGTTGCTATGAGGTGCTCCTGCCTGGGGTGGAGTTAGGAGGCTTTGTACCAAATTAGTTTGGTATTAGGTCCCGATTAAAATATAGATACAGAACGCTGCAAGTTCTCTTTAATTCTGTCCAATTAACGTGGCCCAAATTCCTGGTGCAAAACTGCAGCGTTAGCGCTATGTTAGTGAAGCGCATTTTAGTTACGGATCCCTCCAACGTCTCTGCTTTAGTTTGTGTATAAGTGGTGGACCCTATTATCATGACTATTGTAAAATACTGCTCCCTGATCATTGTTTGTTTGATCTTTTATGTAGCTTAACTATATACACACTTCTCAATATGTGGACGTGACTGAGGAACGGGCTATAGACAAGTTATGTGGATATCCATTATGTCCAAAATCACTGCCAAAGGTAGGTCAATTATATTATTTGCTAGATTGCTATAAAAACACAAAAACACATGGTTTAAAAAAATCCATGTAAATCCATGTAAGAGATCCATGTAATGTCGATGGACTTACTGTATTACATAGATATCAGTATGTGTCCATTTATAATGAGTGGGTCCCTTGGCTTATCAATGCATCTCCATGTACTATGAAACATCTTTAATATCTTTTACAGCAACCGAAGCAGAAATATCGCATATCAACCAAAACGAACAAGGTTTATGATATTACTGAAAGGAAAGTAAGTAACCAGTAGTTCAGATTCATTTTAGATCGTATAAGGAGATAGCAATGACATGTGTCAGTCAACGAACCTTATATTATTCATGTAATTTTCAAAATAGCTGTTATAGCTTTCCTATTTTCAATCTTTAGTGTACATAAGAGATTTTGCTTTGATAATGTTTGAGACCATGTATATTATGACATTATTTACTTTATTTTCACAGAACTTCTGCAGCAACCAGTGCTATAAAGCCTCTAAATATTTGGAGAGTCAAATATCCTCGAGTGCAGTGTGGGCTAGGGACCTCGAACCGTCCGGAAAGTTTGATTTTCTGTCAATCGATGACACTCGGCAAAACACGTATGTTAATGCTTCACTTCATTTAGCCTGACAACTTATTATTGGGTAGTTGGTGTAAAAGCTGTCGATTATTTTACTCGAAACATCGTGGATGTCGTGAATAACATTGAATTCTCTATATTATCGATCACTTCAATATATAGCAAAGTTATCAAACCCCATAACTCTGTATACAACATACTTGACTCGGTCGTTGCCTAGTTTTTTGTCTTGTGCTGCTCCTAGATTAAGATTATTCTCCAACATTTGGCAGTAAAAATATGATGGCTCCGAGTAGAAAATATCTTTTACTCGGGGTGTTTGATCCAAGTCATTAGAGATAAAGTTTAGATAAATCATACTTGATAATATTTTTACAGTTCTGTTCTATTCTAATTCTACCAATATGAATTAATCTTGATTAATTTAAATTCGTCCCCGTTCTCTTCTAGGGGCAGTTCTGGTGAGAACGTATTATCTCATCCTGCTTCTGAAATAAAACAAGAACTCAACGACATTGAAAGTGCTAGTGAGCAGCAAGCATCAGGAGCTAAATTTACCTCAGTGAACGACCTCGTTGATCAGGTGTCCAATTTGTTGATCTCTGAGGAAAATCAAACAGGGCCCACACCACTGACCGCTAATACCGAAGGGTCCAACGATGAAGTAGCCTCTGAAATAGAAAATCAAATAGCTGAATCCAACGGATCGTTGGCTTCTGGTCAGCAGGAAATCAGTTTCCAGGACTTAGCCCAACAGGTATCTGATGAATTTCTACTGAATGATAAACCTGAGGAAAGTGTGTCTCTTGTAGGGGCGAACACGAATGCCGACTTGAACTCAGAAGAAGAAATGAATCGGTCCAGGACTCACCGCTCTGTTGGGACTAATACTAATAGGGTACCCAATAAAGAACCTAGCGATAAGGATATTCCGTTCAAAGGCGAAAAGGATTTAAGCTTATATAAAAGTGAAACAGTAATGTACGAGGCTGCCCTCAAGAAAATAGGAAACACTCAAGTATTGCCCACGAAGAGAGGCCCAGATCTAAGGGAAAATGATCCAATGGTGCCTCTCGCCCATCCGGACGTTGTTAGTCAGGGAATACAAGACCAATCGACCATCCAAACAACAATAGGAAATAAGGCAAAACTACTCATGGATCTCATAGATAAAAGAAACACTCTCCTAGCACAGCTCAAGAAAGCCGAACCTACAGACAAATCAACTCATTCTGAAGGGAAATCATCGATGCAAGTTACTTCTCAAATATCTCCAGTTATCTTTAGTCCTAGACAAGAGCAATCTGCCCGTTATAGTACGCCTATGACTCAATCTTCATTTAAGTCTGACCAGGAGCTAATAAGGAAAAATGTGAAAGTCAAAGCAAGTAGTGTTATGGAAAATATACGCAGGATTACCAGCCAACACGGAGGCAGTAAGGCAAAGGTTTCTGACACTCCTAGCCAGTCATACCCGGGAGTGGGTTCCTTAGAACCTATCCGGAGGGCTATGTTTGAGTGGAAGACGCCGGACACGGTCCTGCTGTTTTCAAAGGGATTAAAATCAGGTGATCAAACTTTAGATGGGTCGGATTTTAAGGCCAAATACGCTGCGTTGGGGCGGAAAGTTGATGCATTGGACATGTCAGGGCTTTTGGGGGAGGAGGAATGGGATGATGGTAAAGCATCTCTGAAACATCCCCCGGATTTTAAACAACTTGAAAAGGATACTGTTCAACAGGATATGAAAGTGAGGGAATTCTTTAAAGGAAATATGAAATACCCTGTCATGGAAAACGTAGTGGATGAGGACGACTTAGAGATTCCTGAATGTTTCCGACCGCGAAAGGTAATATATCCCATAATATACGTTTATATTTTGTCTGGGAACAGAATGATGTGGGGGAATATCGCAATATATTTAAGGGTTTTTATATACCCTGTAATAATAGTCGTAGCGTAATCCTTAATATCCTGTATTATAATCATACTAGCCACTACGATATATTTATATATTTTTTATTCAGGATGTTTATACAGCAAGTCAAACAATACAGTGAAACATAATTGTGACGTAGGCTCATGGGTTTAATTTATATACAAATTGCCTTGGTTATTCTGCCCACTACTCTGTCTAGAAAAGCGTACGGCACCAGTGAGATGTCTGTTCTAACTTCTATGCTTCCTAGGCTGTCATTGTTTATATAGCTGTGGCTTATCTGTCCCATCCCCCCTGCCCCTCCCCCCTCACCAGACTTTCGCGCATAGCCGTGAGGACGTCACCGCTCTGCGTTGTCAAAGCTTGATTCATTGGAAAGTCGGTTGTGTGTATCACATAGAGAGTGAGGCTGACGAAATATTTAATAACAAAATAATAACAAGATTATTGAAGCAGATTTCGTTATTATAGAACAACCTTTTCTTGTAAATAAAGAACTTGGCTTTAATACCGCTAGTATTTTTAATACTTACCCTTATCCTAATGAGTATAAGAGTATGCATAAATGTGATATATAAAGTTTTGTGAGGTAGGGATGTGCTAGGGGGATTGTTTATTTTTCTGCGGTTGGCCCGCCCCGCAGTTTTACAATTGTTTGTTTGGCTATATCAGCCGTCCTCAGGTCGTCTCAGGCCGTTTTGGTTGGCCACATACCTCGCCTTCATTGCCATAGACGTTTCTCCAGTTTCCGATTATATTAGATGTCCTTTTTCGCTTTTCGCCGGACCTCAACTCTCAGCTATTGCCTGTGCCACTCAATGCCTGTGCCTAAAGAAGGATCTGGTAGTAGTACCGTCTCATTGAGTTAGTTATACCAGAGCTATTGAACGATTAGTCCCTAAGGTTGTGTTGGTTCTCGTTGTCTGCACGCTGACATCCCCGAGGCGTCAGCCGAGGGGATGTCAGCGCGCAGACAACGAGAACCAACACAACCGAAGGGTCTAATTGTTTTAGTCTCGAATTTTTGGGATCCTTTGGACACTTTGCAAGCAACACAAACTTTAATAAACCTCACAACAAAAAATTGGGGAACTGTTTTGGCATCCTCACACGCACGGCCACCCCCGCTCACCACCAAAATGGACTGGCCTAAACACATGCACTTAGTCAGTCAAGACCGTGCACATCGGCGATACCAATACAGAACGATCAACACCGCCATGGTGACATAACTGTTAGAGATGGCATGAAACTGGATTCAAATAACTTTGCCCCATTCACTTTTTTAATTATCGGCCCAGACAGTCGGGAGAAACATAACAACAATGCACATGGTGCTGTAGCACTGAAAGTTACGACCTCCGACCCGGAAGTCATTGACTGTTCCGCTCTAGAGAGCACATCCCGCCCACTACACTCGTTGCAAAACACCCAGGAGTAAACCCCTGCTTGAGCTGTGTTAATATCTCGTACATATGGCATATTATACATGATTTGAAAGAGAACTTAATGCTGATTCTAGCTATGTATAATATGTGCATGTTTCGACCGTACAACGGCCTGAGCCTCGCGCGAACATGCAGCTTAATACGTTATCTAAATTACATAATATTTCCGGTAACTCCCGCTCAGTGGCCACCGGCCCGTGACGAACTGGTTTTCCGCGCTGGGACAAGAAACCCCGAAATCCCAAAAATCCGAGACTAAACATACAGAGTTCGGAACCGAGCCTCTAGTCGCGCTTCTCTCTGTCTCGGGTCACGTGACCCCCATGGACATGGCTACGGCGATTCCAGTAGGGAGTACCGTAACAATACTTTGTCCAGAGCCCTAGAAAAGTTGAATGCTCCTAGAGCTAAAAGCTGTGGTTTTTCTTAGAGATTTAGGCTGGGAAGGAGGGGTTGAATTGGTTTCAGAATGTTCTATTAATTTCTAAACACAGTATGTGCGACTCAAACATAATCAACATAGGCCTACCATTACTACCAGAGTTGGGTGACGGAGGCCACAGCCATGCCAGTACCAATAATTTGTCCAGAAAATTACCGCAGCAACACATTTATTTTTGGGAAGTAAATTGGTTATATTTCACCAGATCTAAACGCTTTTAGATTGTTTTTATATTTAAAAATATAAGATCGTCCCACCCACCCATCCTGTCTCTACCCCTCCTACCTACAATATCCATTTGATTTAGTATCAAATAATGTAGCCTACACAACACCAACGTGTTGAGTAGACTACAACACCCACCCTATAAATAGCCTACATGTTGTGAGCGTGGATGTTATGTAATGGTGGCAGTGGCTTGTATGTGTGTGGAGCTATGTGAGTGAGTGAAGGGTTCTGCACTTACAACCAAAGGTAGGGCTTATAAGTGCTGATCCTGATGTTTGTGTACCATAAAAGTATGTATTCCTCCAGTAAAAAATGTATTATAAGATTATAGCTTTCGATTGACACCAATGAATTTGCCGTACGTGTTGTTAAAGTTTGTGAACTGGTCGAGGCATATGGCATAGACATTACTGGGAAATGACCGGGATATCCTGCGACAGCTTCAATTTTTAGTTCAGTGGCAATCCGCCTCTTCTCAGAGGGCGGGGTGGTCGCTAGTGGTCCAGTTCCCTAGAAAACCTAAATACTCCTAGAGCTAAAAGCTGTGGTTTTTTGTAGAGATTTAGGCTGGGAAGGAAGGACTGACTAGTTTCAGATCTTTCTTTTAATTCAGGAAGCCAGTACAACCTCAATGTCGCACACACCTATGTGTGACACTTTGCTCTCACACCTCATTTCGCTCACCCATACAATAGGAGTGTGGGCTCAGTTTTATACCATTTGAAAGCTAAATATATAGCGCGGCAAGTATTTCTCTCCTTCCTCACATGAGAGTTCTACCGTCGTACAAAAACACCACTAGGGGCGCTACCATCGGTGCTAGCAGCACCACCAACGGGCTAAACATAAACTATTATACCCGAGATACACAGCGCAAACACTTATGTACTACGGCTTCGTAACTCTGTATGTATAGCTCTGGTTATACCCACTTCTTGTCCCGCCTCGTTGGGCTGTAGTGTTTAAAAAAATATGATCCTTTGTGCACACAAATCTTTTTTGATATCAGAGATACAAATTAAAGAACTAAACCATCCTTACAGTACCCTTAAATACACAATGTGGTATCTTTATTTTGCATGAATATTATATTTAAAGCTCATTTGTAGCGATTTTAACATTTATTCTCTATAGTTCAGTTAGTAAAAATGTGATCGGTACCCATGAGTGCTCCCAGTGGCATTTTCGGAAAGCTTCCAATTGGCTCTATGGTCGTATCGGGCCATATTATCAGGATAAAGTCTGAATTATGACAGATATCGTGTTGTTTTTTCGACGATTGAATTTTCGATTTTTTCAACTATCTCTTTTAACATATTTATGTTTATCAACTCATCAGTTGTCTCTCTCTCTGTCTCTCTCTGGCTACTCTTGAACATTATTGTATTTCAATGAATGTTTTGTTATTTTTGATTACTTAAAATCACATTTGATTATTACACCCATACCCACCAACCGCAGATTTGCAGTGCGTGTACGCCCGTACCTGTTACTTGTTTCTTAATGTCATGATTAAGAATTTCAGATCAAAATCTCAATATTTTCACTCAAATATGGCGCAAGGTACTTAAGATAATGCTGGATTCTCAGTTATCAAGTACTATACAATGTGAAGTCGAATCAACCGAAAGAAAACGAGTACCGATGAGTGATAATGAATTAAAAACACTCCAGAAAAGGCCACTGATATATATGTGGACATTTATGAAGCCCTGCAGCAAAAGCAACAGGGTGAAATCCAGATTACAGATGGTTAGGAACAAAAAGTAGAGAAGTAGAAAAAAAGTAGAAAAGTAAAGTAGTTTTTGATTGTTAACTGAGAATGTAGCCTTAATTCCCATAAGACTCCAATGCTTTAAAAACAAAACTCGTACATAACTAAGAAATTGAAGTAATAATAATTTATTTTATTTGTTCCATGAGTTTGACAAAAAAAGACGTCCTTCTGGAATTTAATCCAGGTCTTATCATTCTAAAGAATGCCCCTGCTCACTTTCTTTACATCTGAAACGCGTAGGGAATAAAAAAATCACCCTAACAAAAGGGACCCGCTGTACTTGGTTGGGTTTTTTTTTGTTTCACCACCTTCAATAATAATAAGTAAAACATTCAACTTTCAAAGAAAATGGATGAGTATTTCAATCTAATAAATACTTTCTTCTTGGGTTGAATACTTTCTTCAAATTTCCCATGACTGAAAGTGATTCGCTCCTATTGTTCAGTTTAGTGGTACATAGAAAAAAAGAATGAACATGGCGACATACATTTCCAATTATTGTAATCTGACTGTGATGCCAATATTTTTTTAGTCTATAAAATTCTCATCCGACCATATTGAGTTTTTTATTGCAAAAGTATTTATTTTTATTTTGTTTAGTTAAGTCAATAATCTGATGGGCCTCCGTTTGAAGCTTATTCCCTGAATATGCTATCCTATTTAATATTGATTTCCTAATTGTTCGTTTCATTGAGTAATTTGTTTCATTATTTTTCTTCCAAAAGCAAATTTTCTGATGTTAATACTACGTAGATCTATACGATGGCCATCCGCCGCAATTTTGATCTTGGTGACTTTCAGATTAGTTGGCCACGAATATCATACCTTTAGGGGTAAGTAATTTAGTTTGTGGGAGAGACTAAAACATTTGCCGGGGCCTGAAGTAGTATACTCATATATCTGACGCCAGGTGGCAAGTGTGTCCCGCTCTTTAGTGTGACTTTAAACCGCAAGGTGGTGACACTTACATGACTGGTTTGTTGCTTCTAGGATAACCACCCTCCCTTGGTGCCGTTGTACTATGAACATGTATGAAAATTGTAAATTATACATTCATTGACCATTGACCCAATATTTAAACATCCCTTGTAAGTTATCACATCCTAACACAAGTAACAGGTTGAATGTCTTTATATATGCTTTAATAGAAAACCACGGAAGCAGAGAAAGAGCCCCTCCGCGAACCTGTTCTGCCTTTAGTGGACTCCCATTCACAGATGGCCATCCGCCGCAAATTAATTCTGGACAAACTCAATAAAGTGTAAGAATATTTCTCATCTATTTTAGCTATATATATAAGATCTATTCCTGTCCTAGGCTAGACAGGGCCTCGGTTATCACCCTATGTATTTATTTGTGGTCAGATAGTTTACTAGAAAAACTTACAAAGTTTAAGTGAGTTGATACTACAAGTACAAATAGATGTATACCTACTAGCCTAGGACATGTGTACTTATGCCATCCCAGCCTGTTTTACTCGATATATCATACATGATACCCATATCAACTTTTCGCCTTTGTATTGCTTGGCCCCCAGAATGGACGTGTTTCACCTTTATTATAATCACAATAATATAATTTCATATATTTCACTTCTTCATTTAAAATCACCACTCGTCCACGGATATATTCTTTATAGAATCGATCATTAACTATTTTGTCGTATTTTAGACTACCTGACTTACTGAAGCCTTTGCGGATGGTAATGGTGGACGTAATTTCCGACGTCAAAAGTACTGTTAATACATTCAGGTAAGCTTTAAGAATTTGTTCATGAATTTTGTATATGGCATGTATATTATTGTCTCAGGTGTGTGTTCTATGAAGGGCTATGACCTTATTATCAGAAAAATAAAGGAGACTTTTCCATTTTCCAAATCTTCATTAATAACTCAACATACTATTATGAAATATACAAAAGAAACCCCCCCCCCCCCCCCCCCCCCCGCAGAATCGACTCATCATTTTACATAATTTCAAACTAAAAATCCACAAGTGTGATCACACGAGTTCGTAGTCAACCCCCCTATTACATTTATTAATAACTGAAAACTATCATGTCTCAGTATCTATTCGCTTAACTAGATACATTGTCAGGACTAACCAGTATCTCTGCTGTTATTTTCCATTGCAGTCTTTCTGCCACAAACATTGTATTCAAGCCAGCGGAGTGGATCGTCCTTGGCTACGTCTTGCTTCAGTTGTGAGTATTTATCAGATTTCACTTCTATCATATATTCTAATTATTTTCGGCTGACTTCTATGACTCCCACATCCGCCATGATATGATCTCATGGGACTTCCTCTATTGGGACCGTGAGAACATATTTACCCTGCTCCTTGGTTTCATCTTAACTCATCCCACTCCCTCCAGCCCCTGAGGTTCCGCTCCATCCTATTATTTATTTACTTATTTATACATTTACTATTTTTACCGTTTGTATAACTTGCAAGTGTTGCATTTCGTGTTAGCCTTTTCCATTACCGGATCTTCCTAGAGAAGACCTTCTGTAATTAGAATATATCTTTTATCTGTTTGAAGTAGGCCACTAGGGCTTAGTTTAGTAGTTTGTGAAGTTAATGCTTTTTTATACTAGTCTTTATGGCATGCTAATGTAACGCAGGGTGTCAAGATTCCTATTTTTCAGTGATATCCTATTTTCTCCTATTTTTGGGAGAAGTTCCAATTTTTTCCTATTTTTTAGCCTTATTGTCATTTTTCAGGAAATTCTGTCTGAAATATCAATTGTTCCACGCATTTTTTTTTATAGATTCAGGCAAACAGGTATATTGCCACGGCTCACAAATCATTATCATGAGTGGGGTAAAGTGATGAAATAAGGGAAACGATATTCAGAAGTAGACTTTTCTAATGCCAATTTCACAGTATAAACTTCACAGCATTTTTTGTACGTAATATATCCTTTTGGGCAAAAATTTTGCCTTCTACAATTGATAATAGCTATCATAGCTCCTTACCACATTATTACATTTTTTTTTTCTATTTCAAATGATTTAAGGAATAATCATACTTTGCTAGAGATTTAAAATTGGGATCTCGAAAGTAACTATACTCTTACAAATATCCAAACATGAAAATAGAAATAGCAAACTGGGGAATTATTTAAAATAAATATGTGTCCCTAAGAAATTTCAGGCACTTTGCATAGGCAAATTAAACAACTGCTTTTTGGCAAAAAACTAATAAAATTTATTAAAATATGTCCAATGGTTGCCATCCAAAAAGCTTTTAAAAATTCACAATCACGCCAACCATAGGGAGATCAATCCTTCTATTAATTACTTTATTTCTATTCATCTGAAATATTTATACATACCTCCCTCAATTAATTTAATGAAGTAAAAGGCCATATTGTTATCAATAAGAAAAATAATGGTAGTATTGAACACCGGTGGTATGTTTAGGATGACAATGGTATGAAATACCAACAGATTTTATTTTGAAGTAATTTCTTGCTAGGTTTCATAGATCAAACAATAGCTGGAAACAGCCTGCGAGGCTCGATACCACTATTAATCATTATATAATCCCATTACGTTTACCCATTATGGTGGAATATCATGGCCTTTTAAGAAAAAGAAAAACATTCATATACGATTGGTCCGCAAAACTTGAGCTCATGTAAAATTTGGTCCTCAAAATCATATAAAATTTGGTCCTCAAAATCAGCAGAATGTCTTAAAAATCTAATTGCAGAAATTTATAGCTATAAAAAATTCTTGTTAGCGTATGCGCCTGGAGCCCCTCTAGCAAATGGTTGGACCCATTACCACTGGCAGTCATGGCGAACAAGGTTTCACCAGACCAAGCAGAATAACATAGAAAAATAGCTGTTTCTGTCAAATATGACAATTCAAAGTTTAATTTGTTTTTTTTGTTATATTCACTGAATTTCTGTGTCATGTTTTATTTCCAAAAACAAATAACGGTGGCCAGCAGAAGGGGCTGGCTGTACTTAGGTAAACACACCAACAAACGTATCTCATGGCTAAAATGATTCAAACTCCTTTCAAAATGTTCCACCCAACAATTGGATTGGTTAAAATGTGAGTTTCATTGGTCCACCCTAAGTTTCATCGGCTGTGAACTGTGGACCTGCAGCTTTCGCCATCTCTGCACTATGCTATCATTTTCTTCTGGAATTCTTTTATTAGTTAATTGTGTAATAACCATTATTGTATTAGAGATAGTAGAAGGGGACGACTATTAGGGTGATTGGGAGCCCATCTAAGTACCACAATTGTAAGTCCTGTTTCTGTCCTATTTTTGTTTAAAATTCCTATTTTTTTCCTAATTTTCTAGGGGTCAAATTCCTATTTTCCTATTTTTATGGCACACAATAGCGCTTGACACCCTGATAACATAACGTTGTTATTATACGTAAAACTGATAATCTGTTGCATACCAGAAATCCGGTGCTAGATATTGTGGGTCAGGTCATCAGAATAATTGCGAAATTTAGAGTCCCTCAAATCTGAATAAATATTAGTTGGAGCTTTCAATGTACAACTAGTTATTACCTTATTAACATTCAATGCTGAGACTTTCCCCGTTTCTCAGTACTGTAGACATTTAGTTATAGAAATATACAAAACATCTTCGTGATACGGCAAGCGGCTAACGTTACATGTATTGCATAACTGTAAATTGTATGTCTATTTCCCAACCATATATATATGCATATTTTGCAATGGTTTCATGGACTCCATTGCTTTTCTTCATTTCGTACTTATATTCAAAGGATTTATCATTTGGGATTTGTAAACCTTGAATTTGCCACTTGTTTTAGCAAATCACTGTTAACTTGCGTTAGAGTTCGGAGTATTACACTTTCTTAATTTTCTGATACGTAATTGTAACACCTTTACAACTACATAGCTTTCCTTTTATTCCTACTTATTCGATATTTTCTATAGAATATCCATATCGATATCAATATACTGTTCGATATTGTGATAGCTGCTAGCACCAAAAAGATGAATATATCCAACATCCAATATTGGTACCAAGGCAGTCTAGTCCCGAATGAAATCAAATGCTCAGAACCATGTTCCAAAATTCGTTCAATCCAGAACACAGTTCTTTCTTTTGGAGACATTATCTGGGTTTTGAATAATATCGATGCTTTTTTGATAGCTTTCGAGTACGACTCGTTGCTTAATATGTCAACTATGTTTTTCTCCAATTGAGACATTGGGAAACCGTAGGTTTCCATGTTGATGCCGAACCCCTTCACCGCCATGCGTTTGGCGTTGTACATTTGGTCTGCTGTCAGTGGTAGGCCCAGCATGGGTATACCGTGGTAGAGTGCCTCAAATTGTCCACTGTTCCCACAATGGGTGATGAACAATTTTACTCCACTGTATCCGAGCAAATCGTTCTGTGGTATCCATTTGAACATCCTGACATTACTGGGGATGTCATGCGTCTCTGGACCGTTGTATTTCATTATGAAAGTCAGGTGCTTTAATTTTCTAAAAGTACATAAGAACTTCTCGATAACATATTGTGGGAGGTTCCCAGCTGCGGATTCAAAGGAGACAATGACGATATCAGACAGGGCATCGTCTACTATGTTTTGTATATTCTCGGGCAGAGGTTCGGCAGGTTTGGTGCTTAGACCTCCGATATTGATCATGTGAGGCAAAGTAGCTCTGGGATAGTCCAACACCGGGTCCGTATTCAACAACCATAATTTTGACCTCTTTTGCAACGCATTTATCGATGTGACTGGTCTTTCCGGCGCAAACTTGCTCACGAGTATATCTCTGTTTCCTGAGAATTTGTATAAGATATGATTGCCGAGGATCTCCCCAACTGTATTGTCTACCCGCTCATAAAATGTCATCTGATCACTGTAAGGGTTGAGTATTCCCGGGGAGAAGGACGGCAACGCCGGTACTCCTATCCACCAGGGTGAATACGCGGTGGTTAGGGTAATATATGGGATATCAAGTTTGTATGGAATGATATAATTGTACAACGTCAAACCGAATCCATCCACTACAGCAAGATCAAACTGGTGATCTTGCAAAGATTTGATCAGTTCCTTATTGCCCAATATCGATTCTCCATCGATGTAAAATGCCTTGGATTGTTCAATAGCGAGTCTCACTGATGTAAGTTTGCTGTGGCCTCGGACTAAAGTGCTGCTGAATCCTGAATGTGGGTCCTGCGTGTAACAATTTCTGTCCTGTGTATAATAAGTAATCAGGTTTACACCAATATTCTCCAGATGTTTAGTGGACTTGTCGCATGCTCCATTAATAACTGCATACATATCGTGGCCGCGAATAATCATGGGCTCCGAAATAAGTCCGAAATATCTGACATGGGCGAAACTTTGGTTGGGTATAATGAGTATTTTTGATGAGTCCACTGCTGGTTGAATTAAAATGAGTCCGATGAAAACTAATCGAGATAGGTCGATTAGTGCCATGGCCTGGACGTGGACGGGGTGGAAGATTGAGTCTAAGGGATGATTTAATGATTGATAGGTATTATATATGCGTGTTTAGGTTGGACATGGTACTCTGGTATTTCTTATCTCGTGCCAGTGACACCAATTGAACCATGAACTTAGGTCCGGAGAAGACCTTGCATTCACTTTCATACGTAATGCTAGGACGTACTGCGTTCCAGCACTGGTTATTCTTATCTTTTGGGTCATTCTGATTCCAGTTTCTGCCTGTCTGTGAACAACCTTCAGTGACCCATAGCCTCGGCACACCTTACGATTATATATGTGATGTATATTTGATATCATGTTCATACCATTTTGAACATGATTTTAATGCTACGATTTTGATGTTGGTGTTACCGCCTCTTCATCTAATATTTCTATTATTAACCCTCTGTGTTGTTTTGAGAGATAAATAGGCAATTTGATGGTGCGTGTAAAAATGGATTGTATAAAGAAGAAACGCGCTGTCGCTTTTCTAGTATGTACTGCTTCAATATATAATTTGATTCGCTTTTTCAAACGTGTATTAATTTACATTTTTACCCGATTTGATCTGGCAGTGGTAACAGATGTGCCCCTTCATAGGGCTCCCACTACACACTCTATGTGATGACTTTTGGATAGAACCTTGACACAATATACTGTCGATAAAGTTTAATGTCAAATATAGACCCTTCCTCAGGTACTGATTCTCAGTGTGCTAAGGTTAACAATGACAATTGGCAGGTACACATGCACCGCCATCACCTATTGTCGTGCCAAAGCCAAGCCATTAGTGCATATAATACCTACCCACACTAATCCTTTTAAACCTTTTTATTCTCAATTTTATTCTGGCACTCTAAAAGTATTGAGATAAAAATACTCGACAAAAAGATCCGATGAAAGAATATTTTTCGTCCAGTTTTCCTTGCCCTTGAGTTATGCCTTTTCCACTTTGCTTAGTTCAGGTGAAATTTGTTTTAGAAATCATTGCATTGGCTATCAGCGTGGAAAAGATATTTGAGATAAAAGCTAATTAAAATTCGACCTGCAATGATCCAATAGAAAACTGGCAACAAACATATCTCTGTATTCAGATCAATTACCACATGTTACAAGCATTTCAAAGTCGAAACATGGCAGGTTTTAAAGGGCCGTAGTTCTTCCCCCAATAAGTTTTCCCTTCATTGATGCCAAAATAGAGATACCACCTGCCAGAAATAATGAATGTGAAACGCGTTTAGTTAGAATCTAATACCTGCTGGCACTCATTCCATTCATAGACTCAATTTTTCTTTGATGAGAAACCACACCCTAACTTCATTAAGGTGAGGACTTCATTGAGAAATTATTATTTGTTCCCAATAAAGATAGAAATAATTGATCACACAGAAAGGTGTCTTGATTCATAAAATTCATTCACTATCGCTTTACCTTTTGTGTAATGATAAAATTAGTTTGCGAATTCGACCAAACCCCCATTTGCTTATACACCTGGGTGAATTTTCTCAACATGCGCTCGTTGTTTCCTCGACTTTCTGTAGTTAGAGACCTGTTCCAATCACTCCTTTCCCGAAATTGAAATCCTTACCAACAATATAATTTCCCAGGGGGTAGGTAGGTCTGTCTGGCCCCCTTGGGTGCTTGTTTCATATCCTACCTGGAGGCCGTAAGGCAGGTTGAATTGAATTTTTGTGCAATGCAAGTTGTGCATATTTGATCGGAGTGAGCCCTGGGCCCAGGTCGAGATGTGATTCCATGTATCTTGATGAGAGTTTGGGGTGGGAAACTTTTTGTAAACACGGTGTGTTA
The DNA here is from genome assembly GCA_942159475.1 of Sthenelais limicola. NCBI lineage: Eukaryota > Metazoa > Annelida > Polychaeta > Phyllodocida > Sigalionidae > Sthenelais > Sthenelais limicola. The sequence continues at coordinate 102,861,522 of OW804096.1, read as the reverse complement.
CATGAGTGAATTGGAGCTAGGCCATATAATCTAAGTTTCGCAGTCTGCGAAGCCGAAATTCTCTTCATATATGTTCAGTGATTACATGCTACATATATTTTAATAAAGTGGTAGATTTGGCCAAGAAATTCAATCCTTTTAACCCACAGTCTACATTTAAGTCCCTGTATGTGATTTGTATGTGTATATTGGAAAGAACGAATATTCGCGCTCCAAGAGTTAAAACCCCTCCTAAATTTCCAATGTCCAATGTTCATGTTTAGATGTCCTATCAATAAATGCACATCCCCTTTGCTTGACCTTACAAGAACTTAATGATGTTAGAAAAGAATCAATCCGCCATCATTAGAATTTTGATAAACCCATTAGATATGTAGTTTATTGTTCTTGCGACTGCCAAGCAAAACCGTCAATTTTGTCCGATGCAGAATAAAGAATTCGATACTTATCAATGCGATTGATTAAATTTCTGAAAAATTGATACGCCTGTCTGCAACTGCCACGTAATTGTTCAAAGTTTCAATGACTTTTTAATTCATTTCAAACGCTAATACTAAACTCCCCTCCTCGAACAGCCACCTAGTAAAACCTGGCCCATCACCCCGACCCCCCAATCTCTCTTTTTCATCTGATCTTTATCTGTGAGAACCTATTGGAACGCGACCATGTACTGGTAGCACCCTCTCTGCGCGTTTCAGACTTTGAAAGTTTACCAGGCAGTGGCGGGGTTGTGCGCAATCAATGCGCTATAAGAGGGCAATCTGCGGGTGAATTGCCTGGCACTGATCAACGTAGTCCTCAGCAGATGAAAGGAGTGCATGCCTCACTTCTCAGGCAAACTTGGGCGAAGGCAAGGAGTTAGTAGAAGGGTGGAATTGACTTTGATGACTTGGAGTTGGGCTTGCGTGTCGGCCCTCCTTCTACAGGTCTTTGCTCTCTAACTCATATGCTTTGTGTGCGTGAGAAAGAGGTCTGCAGGTCAGAAGGGACTTGGCCCCCCGAGTGGGCGTGTTTTTCCAGTCATGCTGATGGTCTACCTTCTCCGTTAAGAACGAACTTGATATGAACAGTGTAGCGGAGGGATATTTTTTAAATCGCTATGGAATCATGATTTACCTCAGTCTGTGTCTCTCCCCTCTCATTATCTTTCTTGTCCATCGTTTGCATTTGAATATTTTTGTCAAGACATGTTTCTTTCTAAAAACAGGCTTCGATTTTCCAGCTTTATTTGACATCGTTATCGAATATGCCTTGGCATTGGAATCATTTCATGTGTAAAAAAAAGTCTATATTTCCCCTTCCTAAAAAGTTACTGTGGAATCACCTGGCGGGTTTTGTTTTTTTAATCTTATTTCGCATTATACACTCAAGAAGGAGTTAAGTATTCACCGGGCAGGCACGTTTGGTTTATCAAAGCAAAGAAACCATCCGCATGTATACTTAGTTCCTCTGATCACCAATCAACCGCTTTATAAATAGCCATCCAGCTTTCGGATGAAACCCCGCTTCCCTCCTCCTCCTCCTCCTCCTCCTCCTCCTCCTCCTCCTCCTCCTCCTCCTCCTCCTCCTCCTCCTCCCCCTCCTACAACGGCAAGCAGCCTCTTCCTCCTCCTCCTCCCCCTCCTCCTACAACGGCAAGCACCCTCCTCCTCCTCCTCCTCCCCCTCCTCCTCCTCCTCCTCCTCCTCCTCCCCCTCCCCCTCCTCCTACAACGGCAAGCACCCTCCAACACCAGACACACTCGCAACTCACATTCAACTTTTTCAATCATACCCTGGTGTGAATTATTGAAGGCAAACCAGGGCGGCGCTTTGTTAGGGCACCACGCAAATGGGGGTAGGGACGCAAGGCGGAATGCCCCGCTGGGAGGATGTGGATTGAATAGAAAAGCACAGGTTATGTGATTGGGAGAAGTGATGGGGAAAGGGAGAGGAGAAAGAGAGCTTGAGGATAGAGAATAGAAAGAGGAGAAGGAGCAGAGAGACGGGGGTGGGGGAGGAGAAAGACAGAAGTGGGGGCACAGAGCTGTGTGGAGGGGAGCTGTTCTGCCTGAGATAAGTTCTAATCTTATCTATTCTCAGGTGTGGCAAGCCTTTGTGAAAAAGGTGTGAAACTCGAAGAAGATTGGGGGCGAGTGCAACTCTGAATAATTAAGGGTACACACACAGACCTCCGGGTATTAAATTCTCGTTCAGTTCATACGCTGTGTTCAATTTAATTCAGATTCAATGTTGAAATGCGCAAAGGAATACTTGCTTGTGCACTGTCTGGTCTGATTTTTCCATTCATGTTTTCTCGCATTCACAGAAGTTTGTATACAATATAAATTTTTTTTTTTTTATTCATATAGTGTTTGATTCATATACATATATACGGTATAGCTTCGATTCATTCACAATGATTATGAGTATATTTACCTTAACTGTACTTCCACCGACCACTGGGGTTTTAATTCAGCCAACGCAAGATTGAATTTTCATCAGTTCGTGAATTGCTTCTTTTCCCATTTTATATCGATTCGTTTCAAAGCACTCATAAAACCCCATAATATTATGATTGATCGGACTGACTGAAGGTGTTCTAACACCATTTTATACCGTGAATTCGTGCAAGCAGGCAATTCCGAGTGACTTTTCTGGTAGTAATTAGTTGGGTTTTTTATTTTGTTGATTTTATTGTTAGTGACTTTGGCTGGTGTGTATGAGCGAAGGGGAGGGGAGTGAGCACTGACAATAAGCGCCTTGTTAAACCAGTCCTCATTGAGCACGCATGCGCACACACATGCAGCGCGCGTTGATCTAATAGCAAGCAAAGCTACATTATTCCTACATGTCATGCCCATTGTCACACTGTGGATAACACTAGGGATACGATCGCTAAATTAAATAGTTTAAGCATCGGTGTCGATCGCTGCGAAATGCTTGGAATTTTAAGTGATGAATTTAAGCTCATGTCATTATTGGGACCGCATGAGGTATCACGAAATTTATCAGATTGTCTTTAGTATTTATTAAAGCCAAGTGGTGACGGCATTTGACTTTACGTTTCTTTATGCATGACCTATTCTTCCCTTGGCAAAAATTTCAATTGTAATACAAGTAAATCATTTTAATTGTGTACTATCCAAATTTAAGACATCTAGATCATGTTACATGGTATTCTCATTTGTTATCCATAAATATAATGATGTAATTCGTCAAGTTTGGTTTACCGGAGTTGGGAAATTATACATGAGGTCTAAACATGGGATGTATGGGTCAAACATAGGATGTGTAGGTGTGCATAGCCAAGTGCGCTAATTAGTGGTCCTTCATTCACAATGTGTGTGTGCCGCATAAAACCATCCCTCGCAGAAGCCAGAGAATAGATATTAAATTTGCATCCTCATTCTCTGTACCCTTTATTCATGCTTTCTCTTCCCCTCCCCATTCACACAGGTTATTCACAAATTTATGACACTTTGGGGTGGGCTTGCACCCGGCTTAACGCTTCACAGCCATAAAATAAGCTTTTCTTTGGTAGTACGCCTGTTTAAAGCTTTCCAGATTGATTCAGTTCTAGCTACCAGCTTCCCCGTAATTATATTCAGGCATGTGTATGGGATATATGTACCCGACTTTGATAGGATGCTGGACAGAGAAGGTATAACTTGTGGCCTTGGCCACTGCTTTTGGCGTCGACAGATCATGGTCTACATTCTGTTATTTCACGGGGCTTCATGGTTGATGCCTGGAGAGAAACTTTACAAGTAGTATCCGCATAAATGCTGATAGCTTGGATCCAAAACGAGGCTAAGGAAAAACGTCGTCTGCTCGTTGATGAAAAGGTCAGCCCCGTGATATTCTGTACCAATCTCATTCATTCTCGCACGTGGTGGGATGTCGCGAGTTTACGACACCGCCTAGCCTGCTGCGCGACCATTGAAGGGGATTAATGGTTCAGATTTATACGAGACCAATCTGGCACCAAAATACCCCAAGGTCAAATCGGGCCCAGTTCCTCTGCCTCAATCACGGGTCCACGTGGGGCAGTTAGCAGCGTTTAGCTGCTGTTTGGCAAGATTGTGACTCCATACTGGCATGATTTGAGGCAGATAGTAGGCTGTTTGGAGCCATTGTTGTAGCTAGGGGTACCCCTCCCTTGGGAGACCTCCTTCTAATCATAAGTCTAAAACTTGGCAGCAATGACTTGATTTACATGTCCGTAGACGCTCACTATTTGACCGTGGCCTTTCCATACTAAGGGAAATGTAGCAACTTTGGAAAGTATCGGAGCTAAAAGAGGTCATGTCTCAATCCATTCCAAGTTTTCCAAGTCTTGGACTTGGATATATATAGCTTAGTGTCGTGTACGAAATTAACAGCCGTATTGGGGTACTTGTAAGTAGTAATGGAGAAGTTTCCGTGACCCGGGCGTAGTAGTGAGTAGTATATACACAAAGCGCTTTTGCGCAGGTTTCCTTTCCCACTTCCATGCTCTTATGGTGTAACAACTACACCCATCTGTTAAAACGGATTGATTTAAATAATGATACTAGTTTTTACTTCATGTTTAACAAGAGAAAACCTGGATTATATTCAGACGTGCATTACTTGGATGTCAGATGTTGAATTGGGGAATAAAGTATACGTTAATAATATCCTTGTTGCCTATACGGCCCAAATCAGTTGGTTCTTAATAATATTTTGAATTTCGTTTAGTACTATTATGCTACGTCATCAATGGATTCTGGTTTGATATTAAAAACTGGTATTCTATTACAGTCCATCTAAATAAAACTTTTGCCATGCCTCAAATTTATTCCATGGGTAGGAGAGATGAGCAAATGAGATTAAATGATTATGTGGACGTGTGCTGCCTTCATCATCTGAATGGCTCGCCAGTAGGCCCGGGGCTGACTCGTATCATAATTCTGATTCACCATCAACTCTACTATTACTAACGCCAGACACACCCATTGCAGGTCTTGTGGGAAACCTTCTACACATCACACGCCACACTGACCCATCCAATTTATCAGTTGCCCTTGCCCCCAGCCAAATCCCACTGACCACTGGTCACTTCAAAGGGTGGAGATGTCTAAACTCATTCTCAGGTAGACCGCGGGTAAAAGGCAACCATCCTGTCGGCTAGATTTTGTCCAGATTTTGCTCTGTGGCTCGAAAGTATGGATCTGATTTTATTGAGAGAAAAATAAATGAGGCGTTCAGCTTCATATATGGTTATGTTCCCTGCAATCATAGCTCTAAACCTGTTCTGCGTTAGCATTTTACGCCTATATATATTGACTCTTGATCATGGCCTAAATTCATTTTACTCATTAAGTTGGATGATTATTGAATGCCGACAATATATTCATAACTGGGAACTTCATTGTGCATTACATATTAGGACTATAGTGAATATTTGAATCAAAGTAACGCCTCTATTTACACTCTCTCCTTCTCACCCTCTTTCTTTATCATTTATATCTTTTTCTCCCTCTCCTCCGTTTCTCTCTCTAGTCTATAATGTTCTACTTAGGGGATTTTACTGTGGTCAGACTGATGGCCTTTGATCCTGACCCTTCACACAGACATCATCCCATCCCAATGCTGTCACACAAAGTGCTCGCAAATCTAATCTCCAACTCAAACCTGTGTCCATGGACAAAGTGTCAACACCGTTGGGGAAAGCGAACAGATTCATCTTGACCCTTTCCTGCCTTTATCATTTCTCTGTATTGCCATGTATACTGTCCAGTATTCACTTGCTTACAGAGGAAATTATGTGATTACGTATTTCTATGATCTTTCTATGAAATCCCTGTATTTTTTCTATTTCTCCCAATCTGGTTCTGGACCATCAAAGGTCCATTAAATCTTGAGTTGTGTCTCCTCGATTCGAGCAGGATTTATTCACCTAACTTCTGTTATCAATAGCTACAGTGTGTGTGATGTGGTTTTGTATCATCAACAGAAGCCATTTTGATTTTTTTTTAACTGGTGCAACGAAATATCTGAATCAATTTTCTAATGTCCCTCCCTGATTTTGCGTCGTAGGCCAATTGGCCCAGATTAAAATTGACCTCATCTGTCGCTCGATCATCGCCACCGTAATCATTTGTAATTCTTAAATCCAATCAATGGAAATCTGGCCATTTGTATTGACCCTCGATGTCTCATTACCCTTGGGCGGTGGATATTAAGGTAATGCCATTTAAAAGTAAATCCCTTAATACTTTGCACTTTGCACTAGCAAGCTGGTCTATAACTTATAATATGCAGAACCAAATTGCTGTGTGGAATTTAAGTTCTGGTGGGGTTGGTTTTTTTTAAAAAAATAGATATTCGATTTGTGCAAGCTACAAAATGTTAATGTGCCCAATTGTGACGCGGTATTGTTTATTAAAATGTATTGATCTGTGTATTGTTTTCAAGCATTATATTGAAGCGCGTCTTATTTTCCTTAGGGGAGCATCATGACAGGTTCACTTCTAGGTCATCAGCCTCACGCCTTTTGGTGATGAAATCCATCACTCTAGAGATGACACATGGACTTCTTACGTCAGAACTAATGCAAATTTACATAAACTTTGCGGTAGAAATGCCAATCCCTGATTGGATAGTTCACTGCTTGCGCCATAGCAGAACCCTATTTACATACGATCTTCACGGAGGATATTCTCACGTCCAAGATAGGTCCGAATCAAAGGGCACGTTCATGAATAATGAAACAATTATTATTGATTTTATGTAGTTTACAATACAGACGAGCTTGGTAACTAGACACAGAGTCTTTGACGGGGTTATGTAGACTGACTGTCCGTGTTGGTAACTAACTCCTCACACAGAATGTTAATCAGAGTTTTGGAATATTGATTTCTAGGGTCATTCTGATTTTGTCAAAACATAATTATTTGCATAACATTTATGTTCATGCACTAGTGTTATTCAATTCTTTCATGTGGCTCCGCTATGATTGGTTATTTGTCATTTTGGCTTATTCAGTTGGTACTGCTTTTCATACAACCATTCGGAGGTTAATCAACTTATTGTGTTCTTTCAGTTTTTAATGTTTGCAGTTTTCGCTCGCATAAATGTATACAAAGAATATAATGCCTCCCCTTCTGTTATGTACATGTTTTAAAGCTCTAAGTTGACAATCCTTCCCCATTGCCTAGCTGTTATTATCTAAACTACAAAACTTTCTTTCCAAACTTCTGGACTTTAGGCACTTTTTTAAAGATTCTCTTGGGTAGAGTTTTTATCAATATGCGTTTACAAAACGCTTTCAAAGGCTTTAGAGTATTTTCCCCAAACATGTCTGTTGTGCCGCATGCTTTTATGTCGCTTCGTATTCTCTATCGACCATACAAATCGTTTGACTACTAATGGCTTAACCTATAATTGGCGACCTCGGAATCAAGCCGATTGGCCATCATTTTGGAGAAAGTTTATGTCGGCGCAGCTAGCGCTTTCTTCTGACTATCTCCCGTCTCCCCATCCCCTCCCCATGCGGTTGACAGTGACCCTCGTGGGTCATCGCTCGGTAACTGGTGTCAAGGTGATTGACACCGATTTCGAGTCACAGTCATAGGCACACACTAGCTCTGACAGACGGACGCGCCAATTTCCTACTTAATCGGAACTTGAGTGTTTACAATACGCCCCCACGTGAGTGTTAGAGACATCAATGGACACTTCAGGTCTAGATTGTTTGATTTCAAAGTTTGATGGTTTCATCTCGAGCACGGGGTCACTTTCATGCTGAGAATTCCCCAAACTAACTCCAAGGATCTTTATAACAGTTACTCCTCCTTGGCTAAAAGTGTAAATACTTTTATCACATATAGACTCATTTGTCTCGTTTAAAGGCACCACTTACAGGCACAAACTTAAGTAATATGTATCGTTCATTTATTTTACACATTCCAATGATTACATTAAGAACATTGGTACTATCGCATAGGCAATACTAATATTGTTTCAGTGCATGTGAAAGGGTTAACGTCTGCTCTTTTTGAGAACCTGTGACGGTAGATGTGATATCCGCTACAAGCCAAGGGACATAATGATTCTCTCCTCCCATACTTCATCAACTCCCATTTGCACAACAATCGTGCCAGGATTGGGTTTACAAGTTTGCCTGATTGTCCGATTCATAGGTGGTGTGAAGGTCAAACAAGGTCATTCTACTTGTCCTTGCTCCTCTAGGAGTGGCTTTGTCATGTTTGCAGCAGCGGGACAAATCGGAAGGTCGCTTTTTGTTACGGGAAAAACCTATTATTCAAATAGCTTCGCTTGTTCTCGCTAGTTCTTTGGAAAATCGTTTGAATTGTGTTCGTCTGGACCAGATTATGTATGTACATACGTATCTCAACTATGGACAGCACGACTCCCCCCCCCCCCCCCCCCCCGCCCCGTTTCCCTTAATTTTAAGTCTGGTGAGCATTATTTAAATTGCCCGGGGGTTGGGGGGGGGTTACGTAGTGATAGGATACTTGTTGACACTTTTAATGTTGCAGCATCATGCCTTTATTCTTTAATCAAGCAGATTTCCCATTATTATCTGCACATAATGTCCCCCAATCCCTTTCAATTTTCAATTTTATGTCTTTAATTTTGTGTTTCATCTGTTTCATCTCGCGGTGTCTGAACCTCTCTTTTGTATTATTGTTATGATTTACCTGCATACATAAACAGATAGGCTGTCATTTCCCTGCCTCAATTATCAACGCTTAATATGAAATATCCTCTTTAAGTTTAAAACGGCTATTTATATGCACGATGTTTTTTAACCCTACGTATTGACTGTTAGGCATATAGTTCGCCCGTATTTATGCTGTTTCTTTCATAAAGGTGATTGGCTAGTTACTGCTGTTGTGTACTTAATAAAGGCTTCAGCGAAATTCGCCTATTAAATATGTATCTTTGTGTAGTGGAGAGCCATATGGACGGGGTGGAGCCGACAGTGATGGGGATGCAGATATAGAGGGGTGATCGCGGTGCCATATGGTTCCATCGCCTATTCATATGCTCTCTCTTTAAATCTTACCTGATGGCTTCCCATATTATACCTGCAGATGTCCTATTGCCTGCCTCAGCCCTTCCGTAATTATTGATTTCCAGGTTGTTGGGTTTTTTTTATGAAAAAAAAAATGTATGCTCAATTCTCTCGATCAAGATGTCAATGCAGTCCGTTAAAAATAAATGCGTACACGTATTCAGTTTTTTATTTCTTTGTTGATGCGATTTTTGCTACCCCACTCGACTGATTCATGTGAGCTCATAAAAAAGCATATACACAGACCATCAATTTGCATGTGTACTATACATATTGAAATACCGAGTTTGCTCTAAAATCAATATTTTGGGTTACTTCTCTGGGGATTTTCTTTTAGAGATAGTGCCTCAGATTCAAGCAACACATGTAACCATTGGCTGCATATTTAATTAGTCTTGTATGTAGAAGATGTTGATTTAATAATGAAGTTTATATATGGAGTTTATGTATGGACTATGGGCTACGCGATGTGTTTATTCGAGCCATATATTTCATCTTTCTCCTAATGAAAGTCAGTTAACCACCTATTTCAAATTATCTGTACATTTGTATAAAACGTTTGTGCACAATGGAATGAAAAATACCACTCAATTGAGATAATTGATGGACATTTTCCTCTGCTGTATGCATGCTTCCAATTCAAACTCTTTTATTTCGAATCGTATATTTCAAAATGTGACAAGTGTCGCCTCGTTCATTTACCAATAAAACACCTTAATTAGTGTTGAGGGGGACTGTTTCACACCCCAGTGAATTCCTCCATAGTTGACTGCACAACATTTTTGGATTGGAGGTGCCAGGCAACGATCCCACTATCTCTATACCTGGAGGAGGCTCCACAAGCAGATGGTTTAACACCTTTTCCATCAAATTAGGCCGGGCAAAATAAACATTGGTTTCCCCATCACCTGCCATCCTCAAAAGGTTCACTAATGTGTATCCGCCCCACGGCGAGTTATGCGATGTTGAAGGTTGAAATCATATATGCTTTACCTATCATTTTACACCGCCTGTGTCGCTAGAGAAAGATTTCTGTATTGGTTAGGACCTAATTTATACTAGAAAAATATTTAGACCATACGGGAGTATTCAATGTTCAAAATCATTTGTTGTATTTCTATTGACAGTGCATACAACAGATAAACTTCCAATTGTATTCCGAGTTTCTGTATTTTACAAATTTGTTTATCTTTTTCTTATAGAATGATAGATGGTGGGATTGTTTTTGGAATTCGCACTCTTTCTTTAGAAATAGTACAGTTCTTTACTATTCTACACATGCAATACTAAGCCATGTATTTTGCAAAAACCGTTCAAATATTTTTCTATGAAATAATGGACTTGAAAAAGCGCTTTTCGTTTTTGACATCACTTTTATGATTAGTGTTTTTGTAAATAACATATGGTGCTACTTACCTGCGCCAGTAATCGTTTGTTTTACAGTCCGCTATCTCGTTTTGTTGCGAAACTTGTTGCAAGGAATTCTGATAATGTCATCTGTGATTTATTTCAAGCATTATCTTCGCCGCAAAATATGGATTATTGATAACCATTTGGCCTTGTTTGGTACCATGTGTTGGTCCATGCATTCACGTGTATAAATTTCTACTTAGATGAAGTAAAAAATTGGAGATGAATCAATGTCGTCAACGTGTGATTCTATGGCAAAGTTAGTGCAGCAGTCGTTTAGTTATTTTTACATCATTTTTCAAACCAAGTCTCACCTTAACTGCCAAATTATAGGCAATTTATTATAGATTCATTACCATGTCTTATAGAAATACACATGTCTTCAGCGATTGGTAGAAAACTCGACAATTGTTCTATTTTGACCCGACCTTCAAAATTGGTTCGGAAAGCAAATCATATTTTATTTCTTTGTGTGTATGGGGAAATGTAGGCCCTACTGTTGGCTGTCGGAAATGTCAGGAATTGAATAGGAGACCCATGTCAAATTTGGAGTCTAATTGAAATATTTAATGAGAGAATTGTTGATCGGAAGTGAGAACTAATAGGTTGGCGAGAATCCTCGTTGTTATGTTGCATAGGCTATTAGTGTCAAGTAAAGTATGGGTTATTACAAACCACGAGCCTAAGGCATTGCATCCAAGAGTGAGACTTTGTGAGATTCATAATTATACCGGCCCTTATACTTTTATTGAAATAGTTAATGATAGAGCAGAGATGATCTTACTTTCCCATGAAACACAGGTGATGCGTAGTAAGGAATGGACGTTATAGTGCGGTGTGATAACATATATATTATAATGTACCTGGGGATACTTCTCACTCATGTACCGGACTGTGATAGACCATTGAATAAGAAGTACGTGTTGATTTACATCGCTCCGATAGTATCTTAATCGATTGGAAGTTTCTGTATGGTCCCATTCTTGGACTGAGAGTGTAACTTATTTTGCAAGATAGAATGATTGATACATCGGGCCCAGACATGCAATTTGCCATTTCCCGAGAGTTTATATATTCCTTTATTGGTTTAAACTAGTACTTCAACTGGGTGGTTGATGCAGACCTAATGATAATTTGAGTATGAAGCGTGGAGACATTTCCTTTAGCCATACCACGTCACAGGGATACAGTCTGCTGAGCACTAAACAAGTGAACTTAACTTCTTGGTCTCTTTTTATTGACTCCAGGGTAAGAGGGGATAAAAATGTAATGGCACTATAGTCATATGGCTCGTTATTAAGAATCAATTTAAACTTTACTTACTCGCGCCATATAAATTTGAACTTTCTGGGTACTTTTTACGAACAGAAGATTACTTATTTGGAAATATGGCGATTGACCATGTTTACCTGGTTTAGTCATTGATAATTTCGTGAACTAAAAATATTCTCACATAAGTCACATAAGTTGTAGCGCTTCATGGCGGTAATTGAACTATGCTATGGTGTGTGAAGATAACACTTTGCCTTACCAGATTTGATCATTCATCTCTAAATAAATAGATGTAATGGCCAGGACGATTGTAAGTCTTGCAAAACAAAGACAAAGTTTGTCCTTTGTTGGAGAATCACCAAACAAGAAAAATAGTTAAATTACAAACATTACTTACTCGTGCCTTATAGATTTGAGCTTTCTGGCACAATCTGCGCATATTATATATACTGTATACGCAACAAGAATTAAACAAACACAACGAGTAAAGCTTTTCAGTCAAGAAAAGGCCAATATAACCATAAGTACATACAAAATAGCCCCTATCCATATTCCCAATGTATGTAAGCCCCTAAGGTACATACAAAATATCCCCTATCCACATTTCCAGTGTATGTAAGCCCCTAATGTACATACAAAAATGTCCCATATAGTACATATAAAAACAACCTTACCAAAAAAGCCCTTTTATCACTTATAGGACAAGTTCGAGCATGGTACATAAATAAAGAACAGTCGGGAGGCGTACAAACCCAATAGGGTGAGTGCTGTATTCTATGCTGGAGATTGAGTTCTTTATAAATTTACGCATCCGTGCGGAGAACCAGTCCTACAAGTTGATTATCATACATGCCTAATTATGCATGTAAATGAACTTAATTTAAAAAAATATATATGATGTTCCATAGCTGGTCTTCTTACCAGAGGAATAACTAGAAATAGTTGAAACGATCGGGAAAGAAAGCACTCGCTCCGGCAAACGTATGTCGCCTAACTTGCATCGCCATGACAACACAAAATAGATCCGGCCGTAATGTACGAGTCCTTTGCTGCTTCACAAGTAAAGAACGACAAATCAAACATGTTTGAATTACAGCCGCTACTTGCTCCCGCTTCTAAAAGTAGCGGGATCAAAGAAAGGGTCGACATAGCGGGGCAGGCCCGTTCCGATTCTGATCACCCCGATCTGGAGGGCAGATAAAAGTATGCCACCAAATGACTGGTAGCTGGGAGGATACTCAGGAAATGTTTTAAACAAACTGGTATTATATGTGAATATAGTACTAAAAGGAGCTGAGGGGGCATTCTTGTATCACAGTGGCAGCCATATTGGATTTTGACCTTGAAATTGACATTGAAACAAAATTATAACATCAGAAATGGATTTAATGTGCCTTAAAACATAGACAAAGGGGTATTACACATGAATTTAGTGCTATTAGAAGCTGAGATATGACATTCCTGTTATCTGGTGGCGGCCATATTGGTTTTTGTGCATACCGGCCACCAGGGGGCTACCCCAATTTGTATGCGGTGGTTTTGGGAAAACTTATACCCATTCCAAATTTCAATAAATTTGTCACCAAGTGCTCGATTCTGGGAAATTCTGGCAAGTTTCCTCCCAGCTATGGAGAAGGTGGACCCTCTAAACCACAAGACTATTCCTCAGATTTGAGGCACCCTAAGTGGGACAAGAGATAGGAAGTGTATCTAATCCGAAATAAATATAGCAACACAAGAAAAAAGAATTTCTTACATTAATTCAGAATAATTATTTTGTGTTTTCTCCTTTTTAAAGCGAACTCGAGTTCGCTTTATTCTTATGGGTTCAGCCGTCGCACTCTCAGGGACCGTAATTGGCTCTCAAGGTTGCCATTAGTTCGCTCGGGGAATCTGTCTGCTGCGCAATTCCAGCGTACGGCCGGTGTTGACATAGTCGTCCGCCGACAGCCAGTTTGTTACGGTGAAATCCTAAAGCGACATGTACTACTCACAGATTCCCTATGTAAGCCTATCGTAGGCTTAGTTTTGATCTCGGTAGGCATAGGTAGTGTTTGGTGCTGCGTTTTGCAGCTGAAGGGGTGTTTTTGCATTCAATTGCGTGATAGAATCCCTACTTTGTCGTCAAACGGTCTCCTTCTCCTCGTATAATCCTTCTATAGGCCTTCCATAGTCCTTCTATCGACTATGTACTAAAAGGTGTAGGGTTGGCAAGTGGTGTCTTCCTCCTCCTCCTCTCTCTTTCTCTTGTTCCTCCTCTTGCTCCTCTTTGCGTGATTGGACGCGTTGCTATAGGCAAATTGCCTTGGAATTTTTTTTTTAAAAAATGGTTTCTCGGCCCTGGAAAATAAATAATTTTCCCGCTCTGTCTCTCTCTCTCTCTCTCTCTCTCTCTCTCTCTCTCTCTCTCTCTCTGTTCATTTATAAACAGAATCGTTCATTTGGGATCTTTAATAAGAGTCATATTAAGCTTCCTATATCTTTATTTACTTTATACGATTCATTAAATATTCTTGCACACAGTATTTGTGCACACTGTACCTTTGCACATACTGTACCTTTTGCACACACTGTACCTTGCACACACTGTACCTTTGCACACACTGTGTACTTGCACACACTGTGTACTTGCACACACTGTGTACTTGCACACACTGTACTGTACGACTATGACGGTGATATGGTGCGGATGGATATGTGTGACAGCGACGAGGGAAGCTAAGACATACATGCATACAATTATGTTTGATATTTGTCAAGTTCTCCTCCCTACTACTCCTCCTTCCGGAAATCCGGTCTACTAATCTTATACACGTAGATATTTTCAGGTCTGAAAGAAATCCTAACTTTGTAGTTTATTTTTGGATGAAAATCGAAATTTTCTGGAATAAGGTGAGATGCAGTGAAAGCTAGTGGAGGTGTGTAGGTTAGAGATAACTTACGGTTTTTAGGTCCTATGCACTTTGTAAGAAGATGCATTTCCACTGGTTTCCATGCTTCAAGAATTTACATACCATACATGATTTGCTTAAATTTCTCATCTGTCCGTAAAGGGTCATTTGTATTAATCAGACGAACAGAACCTATGAACTCCCCTTTAACTTCGCAACGTTCACAGCTGTGATATCCTGTGTGGCCTGTGATACTTTTAAGAAATGCCCGTGCTGGAGTATTACACACAGTATCACTCGAATTTTGATAGTGAAAACCTCACCTGAGTTCATAAACTTCTTTAACTTCTTGGATAAAATCATGTGCATAGTCAGCAATACTGTTGGGCTTAGAGCTTCCCAACCATTGTGAGACAGCAAAGGGTGGGCCACCATTTATATTTGCCAATATTGGCCATAGCTGCTTGCCGCTACTGCTATGCATAGGAATTCCATCTACATTAACAAGAATATTGAAGACATTATTTTCTGGTTTTCTATGCTCTAAATGTTGAAGGAGTGCTCGTCTTATAGACAAATATACATATTCACCCCCACATAGCTCCTTCACATCGACAGTACCCATGGTATGTTTAAGTGTTCGGGCATCCCTAGGTATAAATCGCAACCTTTTGTTCAATATTTGTAACAGATCGGTCACAACCGTTCTTCCTACATTATTACTGACAGCCCAATCAGCCAGGTCAGTACAAAAAGCACGTTGATAATGCCAATACTGAATAATTTCGTACCAATCATTATGTTCAATATTATCATTGATTGGATCAACACATGCATCTGCATCAGAGCCATTTTCTGAAACTGTATCCCCCAAAATTTCATGATCCATTGGATCATTTTCCATTGACACATTTGGATCATTTTCAGCTACCCCATTTGTATCATTGTCAATGGCGACATTAAGATCGGATATGTTTTCTTCATGAACTGCACATTCAGTTTCCTGCATCTGGCGTATATATTTCTTAGTTCTGCGTAACTTCTGCGCATTCTCTGCCCTTGACTGCCGCCCCATATCTGGATGGTAGATGGAATAAAATGATGTCATAATTTTTATCTGGGAGATAGTCAAGGCCAAGTGTAGAGGAAAGGGTGGGGTGCTATAAAACATATACACACACATATAGCACCCCGCCCCATCCCACGCCTGACCTTTACAGGATTCCATGGGCCAGCAACAATTAAATTACTAATTTAAGATCTATATGACCAATTCCACAAATTTGACAACACGGCACTTTAAGCCTTGAAATAAATAAGATTGCTTAAATAATGATGTATTCCCAGAAAAATGCTGATTTTTGCTGATGATATGATCACATATACTACGGGAACACTATTGAAGGCAATTTTTCCAAGAGAATAACATTTTTTTCAACTAAAAATCAATTTTTTAGTTGAAAATCATTGGTTATTACCCTCTACACTTTTAATAAAGTGTAGAATTTTTAAAAAATATAACAAATTCCTTCTTTCTTTATGTTTGCCACGATAGCAGGTTTGTATGAGATAATCTGTATAAAAATTCTTCTCAAAAGCTTCATTTTTTGGATAGCAGATGTAACAAACAGAAAAAAATATGATCGGGGTAGCCTGGTTTAATTTATAAAGACCACTAACTATAATTGGCGGTGGCCATCATTGAACCACATTCTGATAATACTGCAAAGTTTAATTTGGGTGGAAAGGGGGCCTGTCACTGGACGATTACAATGTTGAGGGCCCTATAGGAAACTTAATTGATATGAGATTAAGCAATTTTTTACTTTAATAATTTAGTGAGGCTGTTCTTATTTCATAAAGATAAATATTAGCATTATATTATTTTTTTAAGCACAATATGTGCTATAGTTTGTGGTGGGTTGCTTGGCGATGACAGTGTCGCCTGATGATTACATTATTTGATCTCATGGATCTTATCTGGGTTAAAGTCCTAAAGTAGTAATACACATAATAATAAATTTTGACGTAACGCGGCAATCAGGCCTTATAGTTGCGATCGAGGGGTTTCAGGCCCACTCGTTGCAGCGATGCACGCGTTGACAACTTCCGCGGCCATGTGACTATGATCTGTTGAAACATCTGAACTACTAAAATGTCTAGGCACGCACAGTGGCGAAGGTAACCTAAAGCCCAAATACAAGTACAAATACAAAAGGTCTCAGAGTAAGGATATAGAATGCTAATCCTTGCGTAATCCTATGTAAATACATAGAAACATACAAAATCAAATCGTGAAATGGCTAATTTCCAGGCCATTTAATATAGATTCAGAATCCAATGCCAATCAGTCCAAATGCCCACTTTACCGACTTTTCCATGCCCGGCAAAGACCATAAATTAATAAGCATCTTTTGGCGAACTATTTGAATGCGATCTAGTTTAATAGTTCTCCTGAAGATGCTTTGTTAGTAGCGTCTCTGAACTCACCCAGGCAACATGGAGGAGACGTTCTGCCTTCCCGCATTAATTGTGAGGATCATTCGAATAAATACCCATACAACCTTGATCATTAACAGATGCTCACAAGGCAGACTACAGTTGTCTGACCGATGTTTGTGTATAGGGTTGGTAGAGTTATAATGATCACGTTGCTTAGTATTAAGAAGTTTCAGCTCTCGATCAGTTTCTGAAAAATGATTCCACCGGTATACTGTTTGGCCCTTATGCCTTAGCGTTCAACCCGGCGTTCACCTAACTTTCGCCACGTGCAGGAAGTCTGACGTAAGCATGCACGCTTGCACGTAGACAGAAGGGCAAATTAATTCAGGTCGCTCGGCTAATGAATGATATGTTGTTGAAATATCATTTGTTCAACATCTAGTGCCTGAACAACATGTTTTAACTCTGATCATTTTAATAAGCCATGAACCATTTCTAAAGTACATGTTTGACTGCGAGTATTTTGGATTTTGGATGGGGCGGCCAGTGCATGTGCACTGGATATAAAATATGCAATACTATATATGCACTAACCTTTTTTGTGATAACGGACTGATGTGAATGAAGCCCTTAACAATCAAAATACCGAACAAGACCATGCAATTAAGATATATACCAATTGAGGATGGCGAAGCTGGCCGAAAGCTTGTGAAAATAAACACTTCGATCTAATTATTTTTGTTTAAATATAAACTTAAAGATACTGCTGCCCCATCGATATAGTGGCTACCACCCAGTTAATTAATAAGTCCAAAAGAAATACCCTCAAATCGATCGGTATACGAAGCCTTGCTTAGAAGAGAAGCTGGGGCATGTTATATATATAGACGTGCAGTCTCCATGATCAAAGCATTATTTTTGTTTGTGACCTTTGTTACACACAATTAAACAACTATTCTTTTCTGATACCAAACTTATATTGGGTTAACAATAATATGAATTAATGTACAGATCAGTATACATGTCTATCGACATGCACATGTCCTCTGCTAGCATGTGTCAATCCATAGCTCTATTTCACTTTTTGCAACACGCAAAACCTAACGTTTTTTAATGCGCAAAATAGGCAAAATGAACATCAACACACAAACCATAACAACACAATGCATCATACACATCAGAGAGAAAAATTTCTTACCAGGATATCTAGATTTTGAGGTTGTTGTAGTTGGGTGATTTCTAGTGGCTTTTGCGAGCTGTTTGATATAGGTCTTCCCGGTGCAAGGGTCAGGAGCAAAAGGGCGGAGTGCTGATGGTTTGGTGACCAGTGGCTATCACAGCGTACCCCATGGTAGCATATTCCAGTACTTTTCCACTGGCTCGCTCCAGGGTTTGGCGGGAAGCGAAAAGAAGCGATCAATAGACTTGCAGCAAACAGTTAGTCTCTTGAAAGCCTTGATTTGAAACACTTGTATAGAGGGATGTAATATTATACTGGCCGAAATATCCATGATTGATATGTTGTAATCGGTATAAAGAATTGTTATTGGTTCAACTAATAGATATTAATTAGTTAGATTTATTTACAAAAAGAAGTGGGTTAATATTGTTTGATACGTAGAAGGGACAGGGCAAGTTGAGCCATAAGCAGGGGCACAGGTATAGGGCGATGTTTGCAGCAATGGCCGAGTGCATATGTATATAGTGTGATCCAAACCTACAACTGGTTAAATAAACTTACATGGTTGATTGACATTTACTGTTCTTATTTTCTATTTTTTATATAAAAACAATGCCTATACATTTATTTGGCAGACTGACAACTCCTGGTACAAACATATATATGCACAATACATGTGTGAATGGATATGCATGAATATTAATTCAGCTCTTCATTATAATAAATTTATAGTACATCTCATTTTTGTTTAAATTGAATAATTAGTGGTTTCTGATATATATCACATGTTTCACAATTAGTGAGAGGTCGTATGCATGTATAATTGATATTAAGTTAGCGGTGGCCGGGTATCAATCGATGTACTAAAATTAATTCTTTAATTGCAATTAAATTACTATGCTTCTGGTACATATACAATGTATAGGGTTTGTGGATGTCTGAAGGTTTTCCACCTACATACATACTATAGATGGAAGGATAGATCGAGTGCAGCTGACATCGATTGATTAGAATAATTTGTATATCAAGATGCAGTCGATCAGGCGCCGGCAGGTTCCATGATCGAATTGATGTAACAATTTCATATAGTATATGCACCATTTATAGATATCATTTATGTAGTCCAGAGCTATGTATACATGATGGTTGTGATACATTAATTTATATATACATATTTATTCTCCCGGCCCATCAACGGATATAAATTGCATGTGCACAGTGGCACTATATGGTTGATGCATGTAGGTTGATGTTTTTATTGAAAATATATTCACTGCATGTATGTGAGTGAGTGTGATTGTTGTGTCTCATCATAATTATAATTATGCCCAACTTCGAGATTTTACATGGATAAATCATGATATATTGCCCCAAAATGGGATTTTTAAAGTGGCTCCCTCTTATGTATAGTTAGTGTACTAGGGTATGATGTGCAAGAGTTGCGCATCAGTTTCGCAAAAAAAGTTATAAACACCATCTATCTGGATATGTTTAATTTGATCAGTTCGAACTTGCAATATATAGGTTTGATATTAACCGGGGTTTTTTTACAAAACCAAATAAATGGCAATAATGACATATGCTAAACATGCGCACTGACAACAGCTATATATATTGCTTAAATAATTTCATCTAATTATTTTCTAATGGATTGCTGCTTCCATATTATTCTGTTGTGCAATGAATTAGCAATACTAGAACGCAAAACAAGCTCTGACAACAGCAATATATATTGCTTCTTTCATCTAATTATTCCTGCCATAATTCTGCATTAATGAAGTGCAAATAATAGGCACAAGGAAATGCTAACGGTTCACTGCTTCCATATTATTCTGTGGTGCAATGAATTAGCAATACTAGAATGCAAAACAAGCGCTGACAACAGCAATATATATTGCTTCTTTCTTATAGAATTATTCCTGCAATAATATAGTGCAACCAATGCGCAGAATAAAATGCAGATATTTTGCCTATGGAGTGCAAAGAATTTGCAATACTAAAACGCTAAAACTAAAAACAACCGCTACCAACAGCAAAATATTTAGCTGTATTCATAATTATGTGGGGTGAGATAATTCCGCAATAACAACAAGCGCTAAAAACAGCAAAAGATATTGCTGTAGTATGAAGTGCAATGAAACAGCAATAGTAATTCGAAAATTAAGTGCTAAGACCCGCAAAATATTTTGCTGTTTTGAATACTGCCATGAATCCGCAATGTTTATGCGCAAAACTTCTGCGATAAAAAACATGCCAACAATGGTGCTGGCAAAATTTCTGCAATATATTGGCAAAATATTTTGCATTGCGGTCTTCGCTGTTCCTTTGCAGTTATATTGCAGCGGTCCTTGCCGGACGGGTATATATACCAGAACATGCTAAACAGCAAAAGATATTGCTGTAGTATGAAGTGCAATGAAACAGCAATAGTAATTCGAAAATTAAGTGCTAAGACCCGCAAAATATTTTGCTGTTTTGAATACTGCCATGAATCCGCAATGTTTATGCGCAAAACTTCTGCGATAAAAAACATGCCAACAATGGTGCTGGCAAAATTTCTGCAATATATTGGCAAAATATTTTGCATTGCGGTCTTCGCTGTTCCTTTGCGGTTATATTGCAGCGGTCCATTGCGGTCCTTGCCGGACGGGTATATATACCACAACATGCGATTATTTTCATGCGCCGCCTCATCTTTGTGGCACATGTTTATGTACATATACAAGTACATACACATCATCATCCAACGTAGTCTTGACATCTATATATACATTCAATCCCTCCTGGCGACGTATAACATGGTCCTTAGTATGGGAGACCCTGATGCAGACCCTGATGGTAATCTGTATTCTCCTTATACTTTACATAATACATTATTTCTTTTATCATGGCGTGCTTCATCAACGACAATAATATGAACAATATAAGAAATACAAGGGCGATCCGATCTCGTCGTTATTGTTTATTTTAGTGGTGGAGAAACTCGCCGAAAGGCTGAGAACTGCCCCAGAGTGCAAGGGTATAAAAATTGGGCAGACAGAAAACAAAGTCGCTCAATTCGCTGATGATATCACTATATTTGCCCATAATGAACAAGATATGTGTAACATGTTAAAAATCATAGAGAGTTTTGGAAGGGTGTCAGGTCTCAAGCTTAATGTAAATAAAACTCAAGGGTTTAATGTAGGTAATACCCCCTTATATGAGCAGATTTCCCAAAACATCTCCTGGGTCTCGCACATGAAAGTTCTAGGCATCGTTTTATCCTACCCTTGTAGTCAGGAAAAACAAAATGAACTGAATTTCCTCCCTATTCTTGAAAAAGCTGATAAATGTATCGCACATTGGAGTAGGAGAGATATATCCCTCAAGGGAAGAGTGTTGGTCTCAAACGTGTTGATTATTCCTTTGTTTATGTATGTTGCTACCATGATCAGTGTTCAGAATTTGTATATTAAGGCATTTCAAACTAAGATCGAAAAGTTTATTTGGAAAAAAGGAAAAACCATGGTCGCCAGGAAATTTATATGCCAGAAAACAGATGAAGGCGGGTTAGATCTGCATGACGTAGAATCAAGAGTACTGGCAATGAAATTTATGTGGATAAAGAGAATGCTAAATGAACCTCATCTAAAGTGGACTGCCTTCATAAGACAAACCATGGGTAAGGATATGCATGTAGCCTTTAGATCAAGAACGAAAGCTAGGTATACTAGCTCGTGCTTCTATGATGACTTAGTTGATTTATGGAATAGGTTTTATGTAAACAAAGAACCAGCCTCCAAGAAGGAAGTGCTGAGTGAAAGAATATGGGACAACATATACCTTCAGTTTGAGAAAAAGGTCCCCTGTTGGGAAGTGTGGAAAAAGCGAGGAATAGCCAAAGTAAACGATATTGTTATCGAAAACAAAGTTAAGAGTGTTGATCAATTTAAGTCCGAAAACGGAATTAAGATTAACTTTGTAGAAAGGTTTCAAATCAGGGATATAATCCCAAGAAAATGGTGGATCTTGCTAAATGATAATACAGAGGTGGACTTCAAAAATGAAATATCTTGTAATTTCAATGGCACAAGAGTCAATATATATGTCGCAAGTGCTAAAGAATTATATATTGCCATAAAAGCAGTTATTATCAAAAGGGAAGAGCGAAACATAGTTTGGATAGAAAAATTAGTGAACAAGGGCATAGATATTTCTAATGTAGAGCCCAAGGAATGGTATGTAATTCCCTACTCCTGCACTAGGAACGTAAGGCTACAAACGTTTCAGTATAGAGTTGTCAACAGACTCACAGTCTGCAATTTGAAGCTAGAAAAATTTGGAGTGAAAAAGTCTATCATATGTGATTACTGTGACGAAGTAGATGACATCTTTCATTTTTTTATAGACTGCGAAAATGTGAATAATCTGTGGCACACTCTGATAAACTGGGCGGGTAACAATAAATGGTTGAAGTGTGAAATATTAGCAGACAATAATGCCGCACATCTGATTCTAGGTATTCCTTCCGACGACATAAAGCATAAGAGGCTAAATTATATCATTCTAAAAGCAAAGTTCTATATATATCGAACGAGGCTGTTTTATTCAAATAAAATATGTTTTTTCGAATTTTTAAGAGAAGTCAAGGTGGCCATAAGAGCTCTCAAGGACTGTACGAAATATGGTCCAATAAATGATAGAGAGTTTAAAATGTGGGAAGGTTTTTACAACGAATTATAGATGTTGGTTATATGTGGCGCTCATGTTCGAAATAGATGTGATGTATGATCTTCACCGTCGGGTAACAAGAACGTAAGGGAAGATGTGGGTAGTATACCCAGCGTGGTGCGAAAAAGATGCACGGTAACAAAAAACCCTCCTTAGACCTATAGTGTACCCCAGTACAAAATAAGGTCGAAGTCTCAAGTGTAGTGTTAAAATACTTTATTCAAAAAAGTAGTGTTGGAACGTTGATACTTGCACGATATGTCCTCTTGGTAATATATTTTAATCTGTTTATATGAGATACAAAAGAAGGTAACTGGAGTATTGAATCATGAGTGTTGTATCCAATGTATACACTCAGCACTGTTGACTTTGTCTGCTTACTGAATAAAGACCCGGTGTAGGGAAAAAAAAAAATATAAGAAATACACATGTCTGTTGTCTTAATTACTAATGGCTAGAATTAAGTTTGTTTTTTAAATCTTTTAAGTTGCTATAGTAGTTTTTTTTAAATTATTTTAAAATAACCAAGGTAATGCTGCAATATCGTTATGGTACCTGATAAAGGGATATTTCATCAGTCCATATCATTCTTTCTGTGATCAATTGCCTGAACTCTTTCTTATCTACTATTGGATGTGATTCAACATCCAATAATTATTCATTCCAGTATTTAGGCATTGCTATAATTATGTAGGCTGATCTGTTTGGCATAATTATGTCAGGTCTTTGGTCATAATTTCTTTATTTAGTCCCATTTTGCTGTCCTCTCTTCTTGATGTTAGACTGTATTGTCTTCTGAATATGACGCAAACCCACTTCTCATACTCACAAATGAAACTGCAACAGCTTGTGGACGTATTCGCGGTGATCACCCGCAAGTTCAATCGACAATTCAGTTGCTTCGAGTACCCCGATATGAATCCGGTCGTCCTCATCATGCCCATTAACTTGCAACAGAAAATCTTATGGTGAAAATGATATCATAACTGGGGGTGTTGCCATTTGTCATTCTTTATCTGATTAGCCATGTAATTGGAACTGGATAATCCTAGAATCTAGGGTTGCATTCTGAGCCAGATGGTAAGCATTGCCTCTGTCTACCCCAGATCTCTATTCGAGGCAGTAAGTTCAGTCTTCCATGAAGGAAGACGCGACCAACCTTTTTATTCATCTGTGCATGTGTTCTATGTTCCAACTGATAGGAGTATTTAGCCTCTAATTAGTACATTAGCTGTTCAATAATTTAAAGAAGTATTTAATTGACATCTCGATGTTTTGTTAATATCCCCTTAGATCGTGTTCCTTTAGGTTTGTATTTTAGGGAAATATAGTCAACGTTCAGTTAGGAAAAGCATCTTTTGGTCTTTTAAGCTAACCCCTGTTCCTTTGGGGTAGGTAGATATCTTACCAGACTCAAAAGAGACGAGATACTACCATTTTGCATGGTCATCTCTTAGCTTGGATTACCTACCTTATAACCTGCTGTGCTATATTTGTTCTCTATTCAAGCTGTTTCGTCATTCTAAATGTATCAACTGATGTTCCTGATCAAACGCCTGTGAGGCATGTTTTAATATAATGATCTTTCTAAGGTAGGGGATGATCGTTGTATACTAGGAGGGCCGGATTTATTTAATCGATGTTTCCTTCTTGGGATGGAATAAAACCCTTGTGTTCTGATTTTACATGGTTTTATTTAAGCACTATATATAAAGATCATTTCGCTTAGGGTATAGATACTGATGCAAACATACTTAAATAAAAACGAGTCACATATGCAGTCCTTACACTTGTGTCCCAAAAATTAGGGTGGGGATTTGCTTTATTTCTGTGAAATGGTGCTCAAGCCACACATTTCTATTTGATATTGTTTGTGTTTAGCAGAGCGTTTCGCTGGCTCCATATGGGATGAGTATAAGTTAATCAGGCCTACCTGCCAACTGTCACTCCATCCCTGGGGACAACCTATACACCTCCCCACCCCCACCCCTATTATAACCTCTACTAGGGAGCTCAGCAAGTGTGGTCAATGAGTCCAGATTTCCATGATTTAAAATATTCATTTCTGTATAAAAATAATGCAAATGTTTGTAAATCAATTTATAGGATTTTCTCTAGTACAATATTGGTTTCGCCCTGAGCATATTTGTGGCGGAACATTTGAAATTGAAATGACATGAAAGGGAAATCCTTCTTGTGACTTTCTGACTCTACTATAACATCAATGATGCATACACCCTGAAGCAATGCCTCATTGTAATCCCTTCTCACACCAGTACCCCTTCCACTCACACCTCCCCTCTACCATATGCTACACAGATGCGTGGCACCACATGTGGCTTCCAACCCCCACGTAATAAAACCTTCCTTATTTTTTCTAGCTTGCTTTTGTTCTTTTCCTACTGTGATACTTTGAGAAAAAATACTCTTTGCATTATTTCAGATGGGATTTCTCTTGCAAAACCGGTCTGGAAATATGGGATGGAATCATGTTTGCATAGCTTAATAACCTTCTAAACCTCTGTCGCGTGGAGTTCGCTACTTTTAATTAGACAAGTGGTAATCATTGGAAATGCCACCCATCTAATTATCTCATTTCCGAGCGCTTACCTGCCAGGTGTAATAAACAGTACTAGCATGCCCCCTGCAGCTTGCCGACTTTGATCACTGACCGATGTCCTTCTTTTGTTTCCTAACACACAAGTAGCCATAACCCAGTCATTTCCCCCCATTGACTAATGATTTTTTGCACTGTTTGTCCTGTTGGTTTAAATGGTTTCTGCCGTGGTAAAAGTGTGTTCTGTTGGTCTACATGGTTTCTGCCGAGGTTTCCAGAAACGACTGGTCCTATTATTTTTCCTATTTTTTTGAAGATTTTATTTCCACTGGGTTGGCATTATCCCAGTTTTCTGGGTTCTTCTAATGCACCCAGTTTACAAAAAGATAAAGCCAATAAATTGCATGTGTCTACAGATATAGAAGCATAAATAGTAATAATAGTCGAGCTGTAATCATTAGATCGGTGGCGTATATGTAGATTTCATAGTTATATATTTGTCTTGCTGTAAACAATTTTCTACCAAGAGAATTTCAGTAAAAATGTTTTCTATGTTCGAAGTATGTTTTACTCATCTTCATATGTGGTTAATGTTAGATAAAATGCTTTAGACTTTTTTATTATGTCCATCCTAAGTTCAAAAGTTTTCCGAAAACGAGCAATTAGTGACCGGGAAACCCTTTCCCCGAGGGAAATGGGTTACTTAGACGATCATCCGCCTTGAGCAAAGGAGACATGATACACTCCAATAAAATTGTTACTTTCTGCATCATTTAACATGTGACATAATAGGCTTTTGATGTAGCCCGCCTCCTATTGAATTTGCCTGCCATTGATGCTGTGTGTAGCCGATGGGATACTGATATCCTACTCTGTCCATCTTCTCATCCCCCAACAATGAACCCTGCAGCCACGCTCCCCTTATAATAATTCACTAGACACGCCCATCCCCCTCAAATATTCTTTTTTACTGCCTGGTGGGCGTTGTGGGTTCTAAAACTGTGTAATTGACTCTTAGTATAGGAAAACGACCACATTAGTATTATCAAGATAGTAATTGGTGTAATCGTTTGTTGTTTTACTTGGGAACTCGGGGATTTGGTAGCTTTGTTGCCACTGTTGGAATTCCGTTAAATTATATCAGTACTTTCTTGAATAGAAATGAATATGATTTGGCATCTACCAATACCGGTGTGTTAAATGCTAGCCCTTGCTGCCCTTTCAATAGGAATGAGCTTTAATTCCGACCATGAGTCGTCGTTGATATTCTTAGCATTCCCCGTTGCGCCCATATAAACTCTCATTAAAAAAAACAAGCATCTGCGCAGCACGTCCCCAGTCGGAGTGTCCTATTAGGTCTCGTGTAAGCAAAACCATTGTCCACCCGAAACGGGATTGTGAGTGCAGCCCATGATCTCTGTATTGCGGGAAGGTGCCGGACCTCCCGAGACTGAACATTGACCTCAAAATGGAAACACTTTCTTGGATAACCCTGATTTACATTTTGTAAAACGTGCCCTGTAATTAGGCCCGGGTGCGGCGATTGCATGTCTGTGTCAAATATACCCACCTCCAACCTCAGCAGATGGAATGAACTGGACCCTCTCCTCCAAAGGCCCCCTAATGTTTTCCACTCTGTACTTTTTATGTTTTGCAGAAAATGCTTATAATCTGAAATGGCTTATTTTAAGGTATGTGTGTCAAAGATCGCTTGAAATGAGAAGTAATAAAATTATTCTTTGTGTTATTTTCTACTATTGAATCATGCATCTGTGTGTTTGAATGGTGGATTGTGCGGACTATTATTTATCTGGACAATTAAGAAAATGAGGGGTTAACCTGATTTGCGCTGGCTGTGTGGACTAGTTAAATTGCCATGAGATGTTTGCAGTGTATCCCTTGAGAGAGGAAAAAGATTTATTGTCATTGGGGTGTCGTGTAGTAAGGAGGCAGTGTATAGATGGATATTTGTGAGACACCCATTACTAGAGAGTTGCAGGAATTGGTCAGTGTGTCAGACAACCTATCTGATTTTAAGTATCCGATGCCTAATAATTATAGATTATCACTCGCGTATTTGAACTGCAGTTAAAATAACTAACTTGATTTATGTCCCAAAGTGGACATAAATATTTCATAAGCATCCGTATGTTATCCTTGAAAAACAAGGGGATAATTGTTAATTTCTGTCTCCGGTATTTTTTAGTATGTTTACCTCGCCTCCCCCTCCCCCTTCACACAATTGATTTGATCTTTGTAACTTGCAATTGCCTCAAGGAATTGCGATGTTTACATTTGTTTGGTTATCTCTATGCAGAGATGCTACATGATATTAGAATTTGAATTATGGATTATATGGATTATTATAAAAGCATAGTCTAGGCGAGTTCTGTTGTAAGCTCCAATGTCTGATATAAATATGTATACATCCCCCATGCGTGGGAGTGATATATGGAGGACTATTGCCATTATGATGAAATTATTGATATCATTCTTAGGACAGTCAAGGAAGTCTCTTGGCAATGATCCCCATACACCCATATAGGCCCTATAATCTGAGATATTTCTTTATTTGTCCAAATAGAAATCCTCGTGACAGCAGAAGCTGGAATTACTGATTCAGATCTGCCTTTTAGAACAATGTGCTGCTCAAAGGAGTAGTTCCTAGTGGGTAGGTGAGAATTATAGCCTGTCATGAACAAGGGCCATCATGTGCTCTGAGACAATGCCTAACTCCCTTACTTCTAGCCTGTACGTGGACATAAATTAACTTGTCATTTATCCACCCACCCCTCATCCATAACCAATGCTCCCGTGTACCCAACGAAAAGGGTTTGTACCGCAATTGCAGACCTGCCTTATTAAAAGAATCCTCTTTTTTTTTTCTTTTTTTTTAAAAAGAAGAAAATCTCGAATGGTAGTAGTGGATAATGTGTTTTGTGAGTCGGATTTGGGTCAGATTTTCTGAAAATGTACAATTGGCAGCTGTATATATTTAGTAAATTCTGCCAAATTAGACTGCAATATGGTCAATACTAGTTAAATTTAACTATATTCGGCATTGCACTGATTCTAGCAATCTGTTTGGTTAGAGTTTCAACTGTATTTTGAACTTTATTTTCGTCTGAAATTTGGGTCATTTGAGAAGATTGACGAAGGCCAATTGTACATTTTCTGAAAATCTGACCCATTTATGATTTCACAATTTCATCAAATTTGTGTTCCTTCCTTATCCTAACTTGATTCATCGTAGATATGTTTAGAGAGTGTTTGTTTATAGGCAGTTACATATCTATATGACAACTATTCACTATAATGAAACTCAAGACATAA
Organism: Sthenelais limicola; assembly: GCA_942159475.1. Classification (NCBI taxonomy): domain Eukaryota; kingdom Metazoa; phylum Annelida; class Polychaeta; order Phyllodocida; family Sigalionidae; genus Sthenelais; species Sthenelais limicola. The sequence continues at coordinate 102,832,679 of OW804096.1, read as the reverse complement.
TATTCATGCTGGTAAAATATCTAGCTTATATTAATTACGTTACCTGCAAGAAAATGACGAGTTGCAAGTGGGAATTACTATCTCCTGTTCTCGAGGACGTGCAAATATACAGGGTTTGTCTATTAAGGGAAGTCTCCTGCTTGCACAAAGCTGTGTGATCTGAAATATTGTTTAATCTGTGAACGCCCTGCTTGTACATATCATCTGGCTATTTCACACGTCTATGTAAGACTGACCTAATAACGATGTGGTTCCTGGATTAAGTATCGAACACGCATCTGTTTAGTATCCGTTTCAGATTTCCGAAATCTGTTAGACTGAATGGATTGTAATATTTGCTAAGCTGAAATCAAAGTTCCACCGTTGTATCTTCCAATCCTGGACATGATGGTCTGAATAGGATGTGATACAATTGTTAACCCTTCCGAAACGCATACCTTGTAACCTGATATTTAAGACATTTCGGAAATGCACCTTGTTTATCGCGAAAGAATCTCGATTTATCACTAAATCATTGATTACAATCAACTGCCTTAATCGCCGAGAAATTCTGTCTTGTTCCTTTTTGTCTGGCCCCATATATTAGCGTGTGTTTTGATGTAGGTTTTATTCAACAATTTTAGATTTAAGAGGGAACCAGCAGGCTGGTTTAAGAAAGGATTATTGAACAGTACCTTCTGTAATAGAAGACCAAATCTGAAGGGCGGCGCTCTTTGCATTGGGTAGTCCCTGAACACAATCTGGGAATTGATTTCAGATGTTTGACAATTGTGTGGAAAGGGATTTGTGGCGTATTTAGATGTAATATACACCGTTACGTCCACTGAGACCAATGACTGTCTTCCTCATATATATGCACGCAATACTTTCTCTGTGAAGCTAGGGTTAAATTTTCCTTGTATCACATGAAGACACCTGGATATCTGTGTACATGCTTAGATTTAAACGATTTGATATGAAAGTGCAGATGTCATTTTATTGTCTTTGTACGTCCATTGAGAGCAGCTATTCTATGTTTCTATTTCATTGAAATCAATATGTCGGCGAATTCAATACCTCTCAAGGGATCTTTATCAGATACATTCTCTGGTCTCGATTCTGGACGAGGTTCTCAAATGTCATGGATTTATATATCTACTGACGGCCGGCGTTCATCTCCCTGTCCTCTCTTGTCCATTGTAGACAGGTTATCACGACTTCCATTGCAGTTTGTAATAAATATGCTCTCGTTATCTTATCTAAAATAAAAGGCTGCCTACACTATTATTAATCCCATCTTATCGCCTAAACTTGATATCTGTTACTAGATCCCATTTAAACAATATTTTGAGAGTTACCATCACGAGTATCAGAGCCTATATATATATATATTAGTCAACGCCCATACATTACCTTCTATGACCTATTCGGCCGGCTGGTCGAGTCTTCAGATGTTATTTGCTGCGACAGACATGGCAAAGCTTTTCAAACCATCGTGTAACAATGCCGCTGAGCAACACCCATAAGACACTATGCCTTTCTGCTATGACATTCATTATTACGACAGACTGCCTGAGAATACTGTAAATTTGACGCATGCATTAGTGTCTTTACATCCGTGTGTGCGTAGGTGCTGAAGTGAAAATGCAATGTGACTACTTATGCGTGTGAATGATGTGCGTAGTCAAACGTACCCAGGTAGATGCAACCTGATATGTCAGCTGTTGTCCTATATAGGCCTATGTGTCCTATTTTTCTACTCTGGTTCTTCATAGCCCGAATGAGTAGGCTGGATAAAGTGGGTAATCATGCGTTTGTTTTGTTTGTTGGTCTTCCACGTGTTCTTTCGGGTCTGTTAAGAATTTGAACAATAGAAAAATGAATTGATTTATATTTTATATAGAAATTCATTATTTTGTTTAAAAATCATGCAGAGACACATTCCAATCCAATTGCCATCCAAATAGGTTTTCCGCTAGAATTATTCCCTAGCATACGAACTCTTCCCCGTAGAGAATAAAAGTGAGTTTCACTAGAAGGTTATCATTGTCTAAAAGCGCTCATCGGTAATATCACCGCTAATTCTGTAAATGCGGAGCACTGCATGTCCCTGGATGTCAGAATGGATACTTGCCTGAAGTGCTCCTTTCCGTGTGCATAGATAGTTACCACAACCGTGACTTCTGGGTTTGATAATGTTACCATGTGGGGGGAGAGTAATCTTTAGTGTCCTGATCCTTCCCAAACATTGACAGTCTGGGAAGACGCTGTTGACTAATGAGAAAGTTCCCTGACCCAAGCCTACCACAACCTCAGCCATGGTTCTTCTCATCTAAGCTAGAGTTTCACCACATTATTTGAATTGTGGCTGATCTAATTCATTGATTGCAGACTTGCACATTGCTGAATTGGTTTTGGAAATGAATATCTCTGATTTGGTTTCTCCTCGAGGGACTCAAACATCACCATGCAGTTCGTTATTGCTAGTTGATACATGTTTTTACTTGGGGGACAAGCTTTTCCAATTTATGTTACGTTCTATAAGGAATAAGTGGTATCGCTTTCTTATACCGATAGCTTCTAACCTGTGTAATTTATCGCATCAGGGATGTTTGTCGTGTCTACTAATGAAATGGCATCGTTGAGGTTTCCAGCGTTTTCTGTTAAAAGGGACTTTTTTTAGATCATGAATTGCCGTTTCCGCGTATTGCAATTGAGCTTTCTCAATATAGACGTGTATACTAAGCTATGTCAGTTTTAGTTGCTATCTTCAAGCTATTTCCAGTTGTCATTATAAATGTTCACTTACATTTCTACCGATATCAGTCTAATTTAAATGTATTCATTCTATTTACAGATTATCCTACAAGAATACAACTCTTCGGATGGCATTGGGGCAGGAAGAATTGTCTTCATTTGGTGAATCCTTACTGACTTCGGCCGGCGTTTCCCAGAAGGATGTTGATAATATCATATATTTCATGATTTCTGAGGAAGAATCACTTGCTCTGTACCAGCCTTCATAATTTTACACAAGTGCATGAAGCAGCATGCATAATATTATTTATCCACGACAATGTTCATTATCTGTGTATATATGTACTGATAATCGCTCATATAATATATTATATAATATATAATATGATGTTTTTACTATAAATATTTCAATAAATGCAACAACATTATTGACAGACTAGTAACAGAAAAATGCAAACGGTTAATTTATACCATCATTGAAAATAGCGCTTTTCTAATTCATCAATGTTTTATGGACAGTTCCATGGAAAACCTAGGCTTTTTACTACGTAAAGAACTGATTTTCCGAATAAAACTTCTATCTCTCAGACTTTACTTCGCGCATTTCTATTTGTATGCCTCATGTTTTCCCTCTGTATAGAATACTTAATTTTGTCACTGTAATTCACGATACCCTCTCCCCGACTTGACCCTGTTTTCGAATTCATTGGGAATAAGTGAATAAAATCAAGTTTACAAGGAAATAATAGTCATGTCAAAGTACGAATCCTGCGTTATGCTCATATCGCCATACTAGATTTAATATCACTGATTGGCGGTGACCGTGTTTGTCAATCCCCGACTCCCACCATTCAAGCGTTTCCGGAAACCCTACACCGCACACCGAGGTTCTTGATGGCGCACGCGCTCTGGCCTCGCGTAAGACCTCATACAACTCACGTACAATCCCGCTGGTCGCGTGACCTAAACGAGACTGCGCACTCGTATGCTCTTGCTCTGTCAACACATCCGTAGGACACTGCTCTTTCCCAACTTGATGTTTGATACCTGATAGTTTCATGGGAGTACAAACCACTGTTCGGTATTGTTAAAATGCTGCCTGCCCTTGGTCTAACCAGTGTGCGTGTAGCCCATGGCCCTTGACATACATCGCCAACAACCTTTATTTATCGATTCAAACCAGTTTTGAATAATACTAAAAACTGCCTGTCACTTTGTCCACAGGTTTTACGTCTCACATGTCACGTGCTTGCCATCATTCATGCTAGGGGGATGGGGGTGATAATAAGTGAAATTAGACGGCTCGAAGAAGGTCTGCAACGCCCTGCTTGATGAATATGTTGGTCAGGAAGGTGATTTGACAGGTACTGAATGCAAATAGCACTCGGTCAACGTAATGGGATCCTGCGCCGTGCGTTAAAAACATTTAGATCGATTCCTAATAGACAAATAAAAATAATTAAGTCGCGATTAGTGGTTCTTCAGATTTTACCTACCGCTATCTGTGTAAGTTGTTTAAGGTTATTCGCCTACCTCCTCCTATTTTGATTGTCATACGAACTTGGAAGTTGTATACAGGACTTAAAAAGCTTGCGACAATTCCTTCATCATAATCAGTGAATCAGCTGTGGCATTCATATTTTCAATCGAAGGTGAACACTTGGGCCATGCAATGTAAGAAATATTCACATTCAGTTAATATGGTAAGTTAAGGGGAAGATGGAAACAGTATAGTTAACTATTGCTTGCCAACATCTGGCCTTATAGAGCAACTGATCCCAGTCTGGGGGCAACAATAGAAAGTATTCATACAGCCCTGATATTGTTACACTCTAAAGAGACTGAGAGCTATTACCGGATTAACACATTCAATTGGTATTCTCCACGTTGGTACAATAACCCAATGTGCTAAATGTTGGCGATTCCCATACGGTGAAATATGAATATTATTATATCGGGAGCCATTGGAAACTTCATCAATCAGTCCTCGTATGTTCAACATAAGGGCAAATGACAGAATCCACTTAATTAATAGCCAAAGCTGGATTCATTTGTTAAATTATATTTTTCTCTGGTTAGACTTCATGAGATGTTGGTAAATTGATATTAACTATATAGGTAGCCGTATTAACACAACGATTTAATAGAAGCTAACCCCGATGCCAATGTACAGTACTCTATCATTAGTATCATGAATCTCTATATATAGTATGTCATCATCAAGATATTTTCCATAATTGTTTCATAAAAAAATGTTTAATGTGTGAATCAACCTCAATATGAATCATGGAATATGACACAAACGCATGAGCATGCGTTGTTGGATTTCTCTCAGGACCACTTATTTTGGCCATCAATATAAGTAGTATATAATCCTTGTAATTAGGTACCGATTAAGGGCTAATCTTAATCTTAATAATCTCCCTCTGTCTTTGTTAAACGAGGCAAGGGGATTCATGACAAGCGCTTTACTTGGACCCGCCCCTGTTGACCATGATACGACAATACCCGCAACATCGGCCACACATATTGAACAAGCATTCAAGTACTGTAACTATTATAACATAAGTTAACAGATATCAATTAAAGCATGGTGCGGATTTAGCCATTAATTGTTGGCACAAGTACAAGAGTGATATACAATAGGCACGTACAGCTCCGTTCCCAGGATTGCTAATGGGCCTCACGAAATATTTTGCTGTCTTTTGGGACCTCTGTAGTGACGCCACTTATATATTTCAGGCGATAAATCTTATGTCAGATTTTTTTTCCAGTGTTTGGTTGTTTTTTTACATTTCATGTCATTTTATTACACATCATTTATACCCAGAGCATTTCAACATATAATTTATTATCATCGGTTATTGTCAGTATATGATTTATTCATATTTTAGCCATCGGCATGCATGTTGGAGAATACATTCCAAGTATTTGATGATACATGACACCCTTTATAATATTCTAGCTATAGTGCCCGAGGCCAAACATGTTCTAGCTAATTATGACGTTGATAATATCAGGGCGGGGTAATCTTGGTCGGCAATACGGACATCTTACTGATTTTCAATCATTTAGCATTATTTCATGGGCTTGAATGGTGTGTTAATAAAATATGAGGTGCGATTTTCCACGTCTTTAGTTTCGCAATACTAACAGCCTGGTAATGGGGACATATTCCATATACTACTAACAGTGCAAGTTGAAGAAGTCATTAATGTTTGATATTACTAAATGTTCTCCAGGATTCCGGCCATTGTCTTCCTGTACATTCCTAATAGATGTTTCGTGTGATTTATCTTCATTTTTAGTAGATGCGCACACTAAGGTACTAGTGTCAGCCAATGTTTTTTCTTGAACAGATCATTGCACTTTTTTTTCTCGAGCGCATTAGTTTATATTGCTGTAGGGCATACCATTAAACCATCTGGCCTTACTATTGGTATCATGGTGAGAGCTAAAACGTACCTTTTCCGTATACATAATATGTACATAGCTCTTTTTGGCTCATCTCACATGTGATGGTGGTGTCAATATCAAAGCTTTACACCCACGCAGGTCTACACTTTTGAAAGATCATAAATGAGACCAGCGGATGGATATATATAAATATTTTATTCTCTCAGAACTTTATATTGGCTTTTAAGGCTATAATGTACGTTAGTTTACATATATTGTATATATCCCAGAGTGTGCACGCTCCACTTTAATTATAATAAGCAGAATCAATATGGACGGGCTATTTCTGTTCTAAAATTTGATTCCGAAGGATAAATTTAGATACAAACTATTGTAAAATGAATAAAAACAATTAAACATTGATCCTGTGTCATTGGTAGGGTAGTTGAACCTGTTCGCACTGATCTATTAGCCACATACATTTCTGCCCTGAGGCGGAAACATTTTCTACATAGTGCAAATCACACAGTATAGCCTTTGATCGCGGAGTGCCATATATTATTTACAACTTTCCCTCTTCAGGGACAAGGGGACATTTGCTCGGATTGGTCAATGATTTTTGTGTTATAAAAGAGTGAGAGTGCTTTGCTGAATGGATGCCTCTCGCAGACAGAATACAGAAGCAAATTGGTTAACCCGAAGGACCTTTTCGCATTCTTTTTACAAAATAGGTATCATTTATACTTTCTTATTTTCACGTCAATAATTCGGGGCATGGGATAATCATAAAATGTATCATTACTTTGTAGAATTAGATTCATTGACTCAAATTATTGAACTTGTTCTCATGTGCTTTGGTAGACGTAATCTTATCGATTTACACAAGTGCGTGCATAAAATATCTTTTCTCATATATGCATGATTATGTTAACGGTACATTTTTTATTAAAACGTCAATTGCTTTAAATTGGAGACAAATCAAAACAGCCTCCATGAGAGATTTGGGAGCTACCAGAATTGTACGTTCATGATCATCGCCAAGTTTAGGTGCACACCCACCTGGCGGCCTCATGACTTCGTGAGCTCTTGGGGAAGGGAGGATGGTATCGGACCTGAATTATAAAGGCTAAACCTGGGCACCTTTCTAATCAATAAATAACCATGTATCTGTGTGCAAACAGCGATACATACATTACAGGTTCATTTATGATAAAATGTCGCTAAGAGTGAGCATGAGGACGACGAACAGGTACGAACTAAAAAAATGGATAGACTAGACGTAGCAAAGAAAGTAGGGGCCCGTTGCCTAAGAAATCCTTACTTGCTTAGCTACCTTTCCTTGCTAAGCAACTGGCAAGGGGCTTTTATTAAAGGAATTTGCTATACATACCATGCTAATTTGTATTCCTTTTGTAGAAATGTTCTATCTAAGCAAGGAAAATAGCTTATCTAGCAAGGCACATTTAAACTTCTAAGATTTTCTTAAGGTATGGAACAAGCCCCATGCTAGAGTCCTGTAATCTAGGAGCCGACGCCTCGGTGTGCATAATCTTCATAAAATGAATAGAAAAGTAACCTAGTGAAAGGTTTACCAGTCATTCATGTAAACTCCTTCTAGGCTATGTTGTTAGTTATGTATGATATATAGTGGTAAAGAGACAGTTAGTATGTACATAATTATGATTATTCTGTTCAAAATAGTTTTGGATTAAGTATTGCTTTAACGATATTAAATTAATATTTAATCATTGTTTCTGTGGATAGAAGTATTTATTTACAGGGAAAACCTGTACCCAGCATTTGTAATGTTGAGGCTAAGAATCATTAAAATTATAGTTGTGGCTTTGGGGCGTTGACAAATCTGGAAAAAGAGTGGTTGCGGATATAATTCATGGATATAGGGACACCACGTCAAATGTCCATCTGCTTTATCTCTTGCATTAGTTTACACACCGATGGTCCATATGTATTGCATATGTAGTGCCTGTTGATCATGTTCAAGAATATCTAACACGAAACCTATTGGATATTAATGAATGGGGATTGTATTTATTAAAATTGTTATCTTCTGGTTGAATATAAATATGGCATCTGAAAACAATATAGATATGGCATTCATTACTTTTCTCTAGTTATCCGTAAAGTTAACTCCAGTGGAACAGCACTTTAAAAGGCAAGGTGACCAAGGTTCGCTATACCTGATTGATTTTGCTCGAGGCAACAGTTTTCCTTTATTAATGATGGAATGACGCAGGGCTAAGATCAATCAAAGCATTCATCAATAATTAGTAAGACTGTTTTTCTGATAGCAAAACTGATATAAAAGCAAGCATATAAACATCGATTAAACACTCCTCTTTGGATGGAAGTATAGGTTTTCCTTACGATGATTATATACGTGGTAATTATTTCATTTAGTTGATAAAAAAAATACAGCTTGGTTTTTGTCAGACCAAGCTGTATGTTATTCGTCTATTGATTACTCATCATATTTTGAAGCTGCTGTTTTTATTCCTGCTCTTAGGTCACACCCATGACCCCAAGCTAATAAAGAGTTCACGCCAAGTTAGGCCGTCTCCCGAGCACGGACGCCACATCTACAAAGCTTGGATTCGATTGGACAATTAGCTTCCCTTTTCCACAATTCCTCATTCGTGCGTATACGAACTTATGGTACCGTTACCCGTGCTGTAGGCCTACTTCGTGGTTGAGCGTGAAATGTCAGTGCCGCTGATGGTAAAAATAATCACTTTCAATGGATTTGTCGACACCATTCATGTTTTTCTCGAATAGCTATTGTCCCACGCCTTCCAATCTTGAAATATAAGAACGGTATACATCCTAAGCGCCGACATTTCTAAATTGGCGTCACCCATTTATGAGATTCCTTGGTCGTGAAAAGTTTACTTAACACACCAAACAAATGTTTACTAATATTACAAGGTTAGAAAATCTATTTTCTCCGCCTACTCCAAATGTAAAGAAATTGAGAATTATTGAATTGAGAAATTCACCGTTTGTTCTGAGCTATTGATGAGTATCGATGAAGGAATAATAGTACATACATGTACATGTTATTAAATCATCATTGTAGAGTATTTTGAGTCTGGTTACGATGAGAGCGCTTCTGCACCAAGATAAACAGTTGTCAGCATGACCCTATTGTCACACGATGCTACATTTTGCTGATTTAACAATCTATCAACACGAAATGTCAGTCACAATAAAAGCTTGCAGCAAATCATAATGCCTGTCTATTGTGTCATGATAGATTCTTCATAGCCTTACCAATAGCTATGGCTGTAATCAACCATATCTGTGATATTTTGATAATGTGTTACGTCGGCAACAACATCTTAACCTCGAACTGGTAAACCGATGAGTATGTATGAGGATAGCTGACTAAGTTGCTCTGAGGGCGACGAATCAAGGTGAAGGAAACTACGCGCTTATTATTGATATATTGACTGATTGAATTCTTTATTATTTTTTCACTTATAATCTTTGAATTAAAAAGGAGATATGCATCTGGAATAATTAGATACTCTAATGAGTTATGACTATGAAGGTCTTGTATTGGAGATGAAGATTAAGTTCCTTTATCTAAAGCGATCTTTGGATAGATCTAAAAATAAATGTGTCCGATATCTCGCCCTAGTATTACATTAGCGATACAGGTGGTGACACTCACCAAATAAATACATGTTACTAGTTAATAAACAACCTAACATTGAATCGTGACGCAAAGTGCGCTGCTTGGACACACGCACCATGAAACACCGATGGAAATGTGTTTGCCCTGTTTGAAGAACGTGAAGAGTGGATGGAGGATGAGAAGTTTTATCAAAGAGAAGTCATCTGGCCAAGTGGATCATTGTGTTCATAACCAACAATAAATTTTTCATCATAATTCAGAATCTATCAGCTCGGTGGTGCTGTGCATAGTTCTGCTTGGCTGCAAGCACTTGATGACCTGTCCCCGTATACGTGTGCACAGTCAATCACTTGCAAATCACCATAACCAAATATATTTGCACCCTGTTAATTCTACCAAACTCAGTCCGAAGAAAGGCTTCGCGCTACGTGTTTGATTTATAGTACTCGTTTGGAAAAGTTTACCAACGCAGTTGTATTTAAAAGTTTAGTAGCGATGTTCCCCTTATGGCAGACATTGTTGCAGCATTTGTTTATGATTTGTATCTCTTTCCTTACAAGCAACTTTATTGTATTGTTTGTGTGGGCTCCTATTTACACCCGGAGAAAATGTTATTTCAGAAACAAAATAATATTATTTTGGGAATATATCAATTCAAAAAGAATTTACAGTAAATGGGTCCCATGGGTTCCACAGGACCGATTTAAAAACACTGAGAATTGGTGTCCCTGCCAATGCAATGCAACACAATAAGGAAGATAGCCAATTGTTGAACTTCCACAATCGACATAAGATGTCGGGCTTAATAATATAAGTGGAGCACATAGAGGAGATATGGGTTGAGGAAATTGATATAGAGTTTCAACCAATAACTAAATGACATTTATGTGTCAATGCATATATAATATTTGGGGATAACATCAATGATGTGTAGCTATAGGATCGTTGATAACATTTGAGTGCTTTGAAGGTTACAGCCACATACTCAAAGGTATTCTCGAATGACACGAACATATTTTGCGTTTTGTAATGCAAATGTACAACAGCACATTGAATTCAACCAATTTTCTGCGAATATTCTCCCGACACCACTTTCTTTTCTCCAAGACCCTCAATTTAAATGTAATACGTGGGATTAGATAGCGTTCTGAAGTATCAATTATTTATCAAACACTTAGAAATTGGACAATAATAACTCTTGCCTTTTATTTTAAAACCTTTCTAACAATAAGCAAGCAAAGATGATTCAAACACTTACTTGCACGCCACTATAGTTCAAATAGATGACATCTTCACGTTTTGCAACATTATAGGCTTCTGGACGATTGTCCTGCAGCTAAGAATTGGTTTGCGTGATGGGGAAAGGGTCATGATTAAATAATTGTTGCTTTGATTTACACGTCTCAATAACCTGAATTAAATGCCATATACTTCCACCTTATTTGGCAGTCTGTGTAGTCCTAGGGTGTTGGTCTATCAAAAGAACTACCGTTCCAACAGGAAAAGTGCCTTGGGCTCCAATCAGTGGTTCTCACAATCGCGTGAGCCCCTAGAACACAGATTGGTTACAAGGTATAGTGAGCGATTGTATTTGATCAAAGTAAGAAAAAAGCCGCCCATTTCTTCAAAGATCAGTAGTTGGAATGAAGATCTGAGACTTGTTTTTAACCCCCATATTATTGATTCATGTTGCCCTGATGACTAGGTGACCCAATATTGTGAATCTTTTCATCTGAAAGTTCGAGGTCTCGGTGGTCCATTTAGCTGTTAGAATTGAGTCCCGAGTTTGTTTTCTGTTGAGACATATATGGGAAGGTGTAGAACAATATAAATCTTAAACTTAAATTGTTGAATAAAATCGAGACACAAGACATTAAAAAGTGAGGCAATATGTGGAAATTGATTGCAGTCTAGGTCCAAAGATTGGAGAGTCCCTTCAAACGAAGGGAAAGTCTCTCGCCTCAAACCGCGAAGTGCCATTATAATTCCATTAAGACCGCGGAAATATCATTTTATTCCCATTAAAACGACGAGTCTTAGGCGAGGAGACCGATTAGCGAAGCAGGCTGACATGCCATTCTTATCTCATCTGAGGGTTTGGACCTAGTGTGATTGCTAAATTGGAAGGGAGCGACATTGTTTAAATCTAGCTCTCCATTTTTAAAAATCCCACTTAAAAATTCATTAAATTGAAAGATATAGAATTATGACTGATTATAAGAACTAGTACTTTGTATCAGTGTAGCTTTTAGAAGTGGTGATGATATTATTTGTCCTACATTCTGTTTTAACATTGTACCGGGGCTCGTTTAGCCACTATAGCTTAGGTATCAATTATTGAGATTTCTTGCAGTAGAGTATTAAAATGAAATATGGACGGCATTTTATACACAATGGACCTATCACTAGTCCTTTCCGGTATGGATGTTTTAAGGTAGTCATTCTCATGTTCCATGTATTGCAGGATATCGTCCTTGGATTTTTTGTGTGTGCGTTCACAACCATTCATTCAGAAATCGATGACCACCTGACAATGGACTCTCGTCTCTCCCAACACAGTCAAGAGAACACACCAAAGAATAATACACTCCATTTATTCCCAACTTGAACGAGTATAGGTACTGAAGGGGATACCAGCTCCTCTTGTCTTCTTGTTTATATATCGACAAACTGTGGTGAAATCTTTGGTGCGATCATTGACCGCTTAACGCGCAATCTGGTGGAGTTCTCGTGGGTCGCGGTTGGGAGATCACGATCTAGTTTTCAACAGGAACGACCCCTTGTTTGCCGATCCTTCCTTGTGATCAATCCTTGATAGACGAGATTTTTGTGCATGGTTCAAGCCGATCGAATGAGTGTGCTTTGCGCATGCGGGCCGACCAAACAGGACATGCCGTTGCAACTATTTCCGGCTAATTTGCTCCCCGAGATGGAATACCACAATAGGAGATCACTTCGATTTCCCAGGCCAAGACAAGCGCGACCCATCGATTCTCTCATCGTTTTGGTAGAAACCAGTCTTTCCCAACTCCAACAGCCATAATCAAATCCAATGATGGGTGACACCCGAAGAAGCAGAAGGCTTAATCTCGATCTTAAAATCTTTACATGTATTCTAAACAATCGCCCAATCGATATGGCTGGTCACAATGTGAGAACTATTTGCGTCCCAAATGAGGATATTGAACAAGTTCTTTTCCGATGTTCCTCTTGTTTGGACACAGTTTATTTCAGTCACCTTTTTCAATTGATTAAATAAACCAGGACATGAAATATATATGAGCATCTGATCGCAAGATCACGTCGCCATCGGAAAACCAATCAGCATTGCCCAATAAATTTGCTGCGAGGACAAATCTTTGTTTTGTGGTGCGCTAATAGGTTTACGTTCTGTTATAACGACTCCGTTGGCAAACAGAAACGACCCGCCATCCATGCTTCCTGCAGGAAATCATTGGGTCCTGGCTTATTTCCGGACATGCGCAAAAGCACTGCGTCAATGACACCGCCATCAGATTTGATCGAAGCGTGCGCTTTTGATTTGGTAGGTGACACATATAGAGGAATAAACGCATAGAAATTATTCATAGGGTGCCCACAGATGATGTCCGATTTTATAGTTACTTTCAACCCAGGAAAGCGTTTTGCTAAGAATATAGAATATAACACTTTTAGAAGGCTATGGTGCAGGTACATTGAAAAAAGGTACACCACATATCGCTAATACATTTATTTTGCTTAAGAGTTTCATATGGTATAAAATGTTATATATAGAGATAAACATTTAATTATTGCCACCCAGGTAAAATCAATATTTCAAACATTTTCCCCACCTTTAATAAGAAAAATCGCCCAATACGGCAAACGCTCCACATCCTTCAGCGGAATCGTTTCAAAATATTCCCTTCCCTTCCCTGAAAATATTCTGAATACAACCAAAACCTCACAGGCAGTATTTATACAAGTATATCGAGGTAAGCTTCCTATATAGGCCTGCACTTATTTCCCTCAAGATGGATTTCATATTGACAATGTGACAATCCTTCAAATAACAAAAACAACACAGCATTATAACTATGCCATTGGTCAGCCCCCTGAACCCTATTCTAAAGGAACCCCATACCTACCAGATTCAAGAAAATTGATAGAATTCCCTAGAAACCTTTTAAAATGCAGTCCTGGCGCGGGTACGGAATAACTTAAAAGGTTATCGCTCTCTGAATATTTAAAATAGAAAGCGGATTGTAAATGCACTTCCGGTGTTTTATTGGAATTACTATGATATGGGACTCCCATCATTCAAACATATAATATATAGATAGATATCTGTCGTCTAACTGAAGTCCTTTCACAATTCAAAAGAAGTCCTTCAGTTAGATAATTATTTCGTGCATACTTGCATATTTTCTTTCGTATGTTCTATTGTGAGAAGAGTAGGGATTTTTGTAGCGACCGAGGCTCCACTGGACTGCTAACGCTATAACACATAACCAACGTTATTAACTTGCAGTAAAATATACATAATTCTTATACATTCCATGAATTCCACATTCAAATTCTACTTTGTATTTACTTTGTGCAATCAAGCACCCCCCCCCCACCCCACCCACCCACAAAAAAGGGCTACTACTATATACATTTTAAAACTAAGAATTCAATAGTAACTGTGTTAGTGTTGCGGTAAGATGGTTGGCATAAACGATTTAATTCCAGGATGGTTAGCGCCTAAAGGTGTGTTGGGTTGGTAATAACCTCCATATGGCCGAATGTGGTGCGCAGGAATAGGCCTTTGTGGGGAAGGAACAACTGTCTGTGGCATTAGCATTGGCCGCGGAGGCATCATACTTGATTGTGTAGCCATCATGTCTAGTCTTGCCATACGCAACGTGGGTTGCGTAGGTGACATGATGTGTCCACCATTCATGAAACTAGCAGTGTTGGGCACGGCGGCGGCAGGTCCGTTAACACTGCTGTATCCGCGTGGCGGACTTTGTGGTGCCATCGTGCGGTTTGACGTCGTTTCGGTTGAATGTTGCGTTTCCACGTGACGTCGCAAATCGACCTTCCTCTGGAAGGAGCGTCCACACGTGTTGCAGGAGTGGGGTTTGAATCCTGTGTGTTTCCGACTGTGAGTTATCAGGTTAGATGACTGACTGAAGCACTTGCCGCACTGCAAACATTTGTGTGGCTTCTCACCTGGAAAACAAAATGCATTGTGTGATCAATGAATGATACTTGAATCAATACGCAAGAGTAATTTAGGCCTAAGCATTACGCAACATTTACAAACTATGAGTTGTGCTAACCGTTAATTGTGGTTTTGGTGACAAATATTTAACCCGATTTATCCTTCTCCTAATACAAATATGTTTTCGGCTAAATACTAGGCCTACTACTGAAATCTAGCAGAGTAAAATTGTGTTCTTCTGGTGTGCATTCTACTTTTCTTTTTTGCCCTCCCTATATTTATGATCTCACTTTTCCACCTCAGTATTTTGTTTCAATCTTACTCCGTCATATCGTTCTTATTTCTTTATAAACAAAATAGAATACGTATATATCTAGTCATTTCTCTTGGATTTCAGATCCCCCCGCCCCCTGCAGTTTTCCCCCGTCACGTCTGTATGGTATGATATATCGCTGAGGCAACAGGAATAAAGTGACAAAAAATTAACATTATTGCTGACTAAATATGCTTGTGCACTGACAGAGAGTATGACTGCTGTCATGGTCATATATCAGTGGAAATGACTACATTTATGATTTGCATGTCAAATTTATTGACGATGATTTCCCTAATATGTTGTTTACATCCGGTATCACAATGGTACAGTCCCCAGAAGATGGAGTGCGATCAACTTTAACCATGCCAACTCAGTTAATAATGGGGACGTGTCCACAATATTTATTTTGGAGAGGCTATTGGTCTTTTATTACCATTGTGGTTATTATTTCGAAACATCAATTTCTCACTTTAGATTGGACCTTCGGAGGTGCATGAAAAGTGCGCCAGGAAGGGGAGGGGTAAACAAAGAATATTAAAAAATGAAAGTTAGAATCTTAACATCAATTTACTTGTGTTTTCCTATTCATCAATAACGGTTGAAAGGAACACTTATATGACAAATATATCACAACGAAATGTGGCGGTCATATATTTATAGGACCCAAATGTTGACTAATTAAAATATACTCGACTGTCAAAGCACGCTGGGTATCGGAATATTTTTCAGCTTTCCACTGCTGCAACAGCTTGAACTAAATGTTCTAGGAAACTCTAATTAACTTTTCAGTCTATATGAGCAGATTATTATCGACCCATTCAGGCATCCCCTGATTGCGAATGTGATTCGCAGCACATGTGTTATAATTGAATAAAGTCATGGTTATCTCTTATAGATCTTAGGCAATAATGACATCATCCTACCATAACGACCACATGTTGTGCTACTGATGGCGGGCCAGAATCTTACCACATACAGTCCCAATATTGCTGATACATCATTCCATGTATTGCACGAATGTATTCAGCATGGGGAATATATTTATTGTGTCCTATACTGTTGAGTATGATTGAGAAATTTGGTCAGATGGTCAAATTAATTGGCTTGCTTGGCATCCGGATGTAGACACATGACGGTCAAAACATGATATTATTTTTAGTTTATTTTCAAGGGATTCCTCAATCCTGGGGCAGACAAGTCTTGAATGCATTGGATATTTCCACTTAGTTCTTGCCCTGCTGTAACTGAGCCAGGTAAATTGTAGTAAAGTGGTTCGGCCACTGTTGACAAAATCGTTGGCAATGCGTTGGCGATGAGCTGGTCGATAAGAATTTTGTAAAATTCATTGCATCGTCTTTGCATCGTCTTTGCATCAACCTGTCATCGCTATGGCTTTGGCAAAACAAGCGATGACTGGTGATGAGTGGGCGATGGGAAAATTGCATTGGCAAGGGTAGAAGTGAACATCAAATATGTTTGATATTTCCTGCTAATGTGATTTTGCATTGGTGCATTGTCAATGGAGGTAATGGCCGAGGTGATGAGAAGTCAATGAGATTCCACATATAATTAAAAGCATGGCAATTAGTTCTATAGTTGCCAATCTTATTTTGGTTGTCAATGCAAAGACGATGCAGCTACTGATATCCCTCTTTATCGATGTGCATCGCCGGCAATTACATCGTCTTTGCATCAACACCATTTTGTCGATGCAAAGATATAATTGCTCACGATGAGGGGGGCTCATCGCCGGGAAATATCAAACATGTTTGATGTTCATCGCTATCCTTAAGCAGTCTGGCCACTGTTGACAAAATGGTGTCGATGCAAAAACGATGGAATCGCCAGCGATGCACGTCGATGAGGAGGGTTATCTGTGGTGGCATCGTCTTGGCATCGACAAAGAAAAAAGCTCGGCAACTATGTATAGAACTAATTTTCATGCTTTTATTATGTGGAATCTCATCGACTTCTCATTGCCACTACCCTTACCGATGCAATTTTACTCGCCCACTCATCGCCGTTCATCGCTGGCTATTGCCAAAGGCATAGCAATGGCAAGTCGATGCAAAGACGATGCAATAAATTTCACAACAATCTTATTGACTACCTCATCGCCAACGCATCACCAACAATTTTGTTAACAGTGGCCGGACCGCTTTACCGATGCAATTTTCACATCGCCCACTCATCGCTTGTCATCACTAGCTATTGCCAAAGGCATAGCAATGGATAATCGATGCAAAGACGATGCATTAAATTTCACAAAATTCTTATCGACTAGCTCATCGCCAACGATATTGTTGACAGTGGCTGGACCGTTTTATACATCTTTCCCCTTTTCTTTGTCTGAATTTCTCTACGATTAGCTACACAATCATGTGTCAATAACCTTAGACCAGGGATGTATGATAACTTCCGTCCTTAAATTTGGTCATTATCTCAATCTTAAAGATCGCCTGGTGAAATACATTTTAATGATAAGTTTATTCACTGAAGCGAATGTTTCAATAAATTTGATGACGTCACCGACAAATAAAGAAAGTTCAATGCGTAAATAATGAAGAAGTAACCAATAATTATATCACCACGAGGCGATGGCTTTTATTTGAAAAATGGTTTTTTTCATAACTAGTATTTTTTAGTATAGTTGTATTTTTCCCCATATGCTTGTCATGTTCTCTTTCTGCAATTCCCAGAATGGATAGAGGCCCACAAGAAAACGGCATTGCAATTTATTCATAAAATATACAAATGAAAAGTATGTACACCACTAATCCCCCAATTACGGTCAAAGGCTGGGTACCTGGGAAAGCATGCACGAGTCATCCAAATACATTATGATGGTTCCAAAACCGATTTGTGTTTTTAAAAAATCAAATAATAAGCGATTCTTAAAAGGTGTAATATGGTTAATATACGTGTAGGCATACATCGTGGGGCATGAATCAGACAATGAGGTTACACAAGATTGAGGGGGCGTGAGTTTGGCAAATCGGATTGAGCTAGAGAATTTGGCAAAGAAATGGCGGAGCATGGTAGAAGCAATTACACAGTGAGGGTCAAAGGATTATAGTGCATACTGGTAGGAATGGAAATAATTCACCAATATCAGATCTGGCCAGCAGATACATTGAATAAGGGAGCTTGGAAAGGAGACTGGTGTCCTCGTTTGGTATAACGAATGGTGGGGGGAGGATGTGAGGGCGGCCTTGGGAAGAATCATTTAGTTTTAGATAAGTTAAAGAGTCATTCGTAAGTCTTGACACGGAAGATCTGAAGGGCAGTGTGTTCAATCGAAATGTTAATTGACTCATGTACATATGTTTCCCCACATAATCCCGCTAGTTCTTCCCTAAATAAACAATGCGGTGGAAATGCTATGGTGAGAATATTGGGTGGAGTTGGGGGTAGGAGGCAATTATAGAATCGCACGAAACAAACATCATTTGCGTTGTAGTTGCGAATCGGTGTTTGATGCCAGTTTTTATGGTAAGGGTACATAAGTTGAGCCTTGAGGGTAAATCCGGTAATTTAGTTGCATTGATCTAAGATTGGCCTGATACCACCCTGCACGGCGCCATGTCCAGTTAGGGATAGCAACAATCGCAGACTCTCATCACCAGAGAACAATAATTTATAAAAAAAGAAATCTAAGGGATGTATAGTTGGAGCATCATCGGTGATGGTGCCAATATTCCCATAATTATACCCTATATACGTTGGTCCCATTGCATTAGGAAAGATCACTAACAATATAATCTACGCATAATAGTAGAATAGTTAATAGATAGTAAATTTATATTCAAAGGTCTGGGTGATGCCGAAACTGGATGTTAGTTGATTTATAAATAAAACATGAATATGGCAGGATGAAATGAGTTGCCTTAATTGAAATAATGATAGTGAGGCAATATATAAATAGAAAAAATGCAATTCAAATTGCGTAATGGTGGCCTTTAGTTCTACCATTCACTTTCATAATCTCACACTTTTAGCAAAGCTGGAGGGCTTTATTAAGCACCAGTTTTGATTCTACATTTCTGTCTATACCACTAATAGAATCATAACCCTGGATCATCATCTGTACACATAAAGAACAAAAATCAAGAAAACTTTGTGAAATTGTAGTCGGTTTTTGTTCGGGCATCCGGTGGATTCTTCATGATGGTTCTCGTACATACAATGAATTTGGCATTGGTCTTGCTCCTAATATGAGAAAAAGGACACCCCTATGACCCAGCGATAATAAAGACTGATTGGTGTGTGTATCAGTGATAATGGGACTTGGCAATTATAGATAGTTTGGTAAGTGAGAATAATGGCATTCGTATCTCTCTGGTATTTGCACTCATATAGCTCGCGGAAATAAACGCCACTTAGCTGAGCTCTGAACAAGATCCATACAATGATAAGGCGCCTGTCTTACAAGTGCTGGCGCCTAAACCGAAATTGCCCTCTTTTGGTGACATGTCAGATCCAAAATGTAGAATGGGGATCGAGGAATTGTTTCATTAAATAACTTTGTTGATGTTACATTAATTATAAATCACTGACAGACTAAACTATACATCATGATGAGAATTACATGTTTACACGGTTGTAATCTAGAACAAGGAGGGTATTGCTTCAGTCACACTAAGCTATTACCACCTCTAGGTTTCCTTTTATCATGGACCAGCAATGCAGTCGTCTTGATATTCAGATAATTAAGTTTGATAAGTTTTGTAATCATATGGACTGTCAGAGTCATAATAAGTAAGTAATAATAATTATAATTTTCGATTGACCGTATAGT
Organism: Sthenelais limicola; assembly: GCA_942159475.1. Classification (NCBI taxonomy): domain Eukaryota; kingdom Metazoa; phylum Annelida; class Polychaeta; order Phyllodocida; family Sigalionidae; genus Sthenelais; species Sthenelais limicola. The sequence continues at coordinate 102,812,590 of OW804096.1, read as the reverse complement.
CGAATTTCGCAAGGCAAAAATTAATGCTAGGTTAATATATATTAATATTTCGCTAAAACGAAATCAATATTCTTATTTTGAGTAAAAGGATCATGGTACTGGACTGGAGAAATATGGGGCTCACTACAGCACAGTACTCATGCCAACCCACAAGCCGAAACTGTGTACATGCACATACAAGCAGTCATGTTTTGTCATTATTATTTCCAATGAAATGAGAATTTTAACCTATTGAGAGGGGATGTATGTATTGTACTATATTGGACACATCATAAATCATTACATTTGTATATACATGTATATATATATATATATATATATATATATATATATATGTATGTGTGAGCATGTATACATATTGACTGTAATCTAAACACTCTATAGAGACAAAATATAAGATCATTGTTAGGTTTACAAATAGACCATTGTTATTAATCAAAATAGATTATTGTTGGAATGTTTTCTTATCTAGTATATTATACTTCAAAAAGAACTGTAACTAATAAGGTAAAAAAAAATTTCACAGGCGAAAACATGATACATTAGATAGTCATAGCAATTTGAAAATAAAAACGTTTCCAAGCCCAAAAGATGCACCTTATATACAATAATTATAGTTGTTTCCGTGCATTATGAAATATTGGTTTATCGTATACTAAAACTTCTCTGGCATAATTCAATTCTTTATCTTAGAAGAATTGGAAATCAAGAGAGCAGTTCAAAATCTGGTTTCCTCCAATTTTTCTTAGTACCATGTGGTTACTCCTATCTCGAGCTACCTTCATCAAGTTAGTCCGACCCAATGCGAGGATTCAGCTAGGTAATTCTACTATGAAAAGTTACAACACGGCCCTTGGCAACACTTAAGTAAACCAAGGAAATATACACCGCTAATTCTGGAAGGGAACGAGCGCTTAGTGCCTCAGTAATCTGTGTCTATGCTTTAAAACACAGGCATTTATAACCGGGTGTACGAGTTCGAAGGGGGCATAATTTTTATCTAATCGTTCTTGGTTCATTTTGCTCGCGTTGGCAGCTGTTCTAGTGATATACTTAGGTCTTTAAAAATCCCCGAGCCATCTTTGTTTTCTAAATAAGGTTTGAATTTGTCCCTAGGGGTTAGATTTGTATTTCATGGATTTTAGCCGCGCGGTGGCATTTCTGAAAATTAAAATATATCACAGAGATATTGAACAAAAAATAGTGTGTGTGTGTAGGGCGGGGCGTGGGGGCAGGAATAAAACAGTAAAGTAATTGTTCATTCAATGCCCCTCTCTCGAATGTATTGAAGAATCATCCGATCTGTCTATATGATGTGTATCGCATCACTTGTTTAATATGTGTCTGTGCGGATGTATGATGTGATAGAATCCGATAATCTCTACTTATTTCTCTCAGTGGTTTCCGCCTATACCTCATCCTCCTGGGCTGCCATCCAGGATGTTGTGTTGTGTCAACAAGGAAAATTAGGATTGTGGAAGATACACACACAAACCAGGATCAGAGCGCACAGTATCGCCTCCTTCCGTTTGCCTGCTAATATAGAGCATTAAGGATCATTTCCTACCACCCTGACATATTTTTTTGTTATCACTGATGGATCCACTATGAGTGGATGGAGGGGAGCTTTACATAGAGGACTCCAAAAACACAACACAAAGTTTCTAGGAACAACCAGCTTTCCTATATTCTTTCTGGGGCAATTCAATATATTGGAATCAAGAGAATAATGCGTCAAACTATATTGGAAAGGGAGTATTTTGTATAATAATAAATAATGATGATAATAATAATAATTTTCGTCTTTAATTTCCAAGCTAAAATAATTTGTGAAATTGTGGCTTTTCTGCTTCCCAATATATCGAGGCATTTCATATAATAGGAAGGATATCAAGTTTCATTGGAAATAACTCATAAATGCAATGAATCATAAAAAACACGACTGATTGTATTTATTTCATAACGCGTCCTTGAAATAATTACCATTTACAAGTACTTGAATTATGACACAACTTCAAGGTTGTCAGAATCCATTTTCTTTCCTCAGAATGCTGACATTTCCCTTACTTTTTTAATCATGGCTGGAGGCGCTGACCTTAAGACCAATAGATGGTCATGGGGACTTGAATATTGCTTTTGACATACAAAAGGGAAACGTGCAAGATAACTGGAAGGCCAAAATTAAGCACTTACAAAGTATCAAAACATATAATTCGCAACGACATAAAATGGACGAGGTCGAGGAGACGATATCACGAGTCGGTTGTTTCCGGAATGCTGTATGTTTAGGAGGGTGGTTCTCTTATACAAGCTCACCAAATGCCTAAGGCTTTATTGCAATTGTGGCATATGGTAAAAACTTAGATAATGCAGGAATTGTCTTTTCGGCGCTAACGAAAAGTAAATGTGTGTTAAAATGATCAATGGTTCAAGGTTGATATAATTAATATCTATACACTAAGTCTTTTTCACGATTATTGTTTGACTCAGTAATGATACTGAATATGTAAAAGAAGATAGGTGGGCACATTTTATCATAAGAACTAGCTATATTATCTATTAAGTTACCGAAAATGTCCTAAAGGAGCACTTACCATTGAGTGTTTTTAAAATTTAAATTGCAAAGTTTCATTTCACCCTCTAGAATTAGCTGGATTAATGCAACCAGGTCGATTTATTTGTTAACCTAGTATCAGCCATTTATTTGTTCTCAGTATAGTGGAAGCTTCCAATAGCTAGAGTTTCCTTTTTATTAATGTTGCTATATATAAGTGTCAATAAATAGTTAAAACATGTGCCACGTGATATCAGCACCTCGTTCGCAAAAATATAATGTGCCCTTCGGTCCGTGTCTCTGGTCTACGAACTGCAGGCATTGCAGGCATCTAAAGTAAATGCCCGCTCCCAGAATGCAGCTTTCGCTTTCCTTTGTGCAAATGTTCGTTCAATTTCTGAGACTAAGAATTCATTCAGATCAGTCATCAATGTGTTTCACACGTATCGATCCGTAAATAATTCTCTGTCAGTCAATGAGTTGTCATTTTCTGCCGCCTTTGGCGCGCTGATCGCCGGCACACCAATTAGCAGACGATCAGCGTGAACGCTCATTATTTGCCGCCATTTCCGAATCGGAAAACACGCTAATATGACTCCCTAATTCATGATGGCGCCTATACCAGTATTTCCCGCCAAGGGGCACTAGGAGGTAATTTGTAATTGTCACCGAACGACGTTACGAGTTTGTCTGCAATGCTGCCTTTTGAGAGGCAAAGTGCGAGCAATGTAAGGACACACAATGTCTTGAGCGATCAGTTGGAATAGTATGAAGCCAGCCTTTCGACACTGACTAATGGTAGATCTGAAATGAAAGGGGCTGGGAGGGTCTGAATGGAAACAGAAAGTTGAGCTTAATGGTGCATTCACATGAATGGAATGAACAAGTGCACATCTTTCTTTTGTCAAAAAAGGGAATATAGGCCTTTAAGTTGGCGGTTGCTTTTGCAAAGTATTCCTGTTATGAATAAAGACTACAGCTGAAGGAAATTAATTGATGGGATGCTTGTCAGCACTTTCTCTACACCTGTTTATGAATTATGTTAAGCATAATATACCATCTGTAAACGAAGGAGGAAGACCTTATTTATGATCTACAATTATAAATATAATACAATGAACCAAAGGTAATGTTCAGGTATACTGACATAATGTATGGCAATCAGGTATAAGTAGTACTCGAATTGCATCCAATCTTTGCACTGAGTCTGAATAATGGGGATGCAGCACTCAGAGATTGGACTAGATTCAGAGGGAAATAGCAGAGCTTTTCTGAACATGAATGAATGGTCGGATGATGTGGCTCAGCACCAGTCGCACTTGGAGTGTACGCGCGTGTACCCGCTCATGTCACTTGGTTCACCTTTATTATTTATTAACTATTTCCCTATTGATAAATCCGAGAAAGGCCCAAGCCTATCATACGCCCATAATAAAGATTTCATATGCGGGCTAGTGGGACACGTTGTGACTGTGAAGCATCTACACGAATCTCGCGACAATATTGTCTTAAAACTTGGCACTTACTCTGAGGTTTCTTATCCATAATGGATATGTCAGTTGCTATTCTCTCTCACCGGGTAAACATTACTTGTGTATCTACATGAAAAATGCTACTCACGTCATTCGAGATCAAATGAATACATTCACATAGGGAATCATTAATCATTTCTTAATGAGTTTTTTTTTTCGCTGTTAAAAGTAATCAATACATAACTGCGATTTCCATACTGACCAAATCTGGGAGTCAAACACAAGTATTTATGATATACCAATCAACTGCCGGGATATGTAGTATAATGTACATTTGGTTCACAGCCTAATTTTAATGAATACTAAGCACTTTGAAATATATTTAATAACCAATGACACATCACCTATCAGCAATTCTATTTGTGGTGGTGCCATACGGCTTGGATTGATTTTCTCACTTTTATCTGACAGCTATCTCCCTTCTGTTTTCGACATGTCATGTCGCCACCAGTGTTTGTATATGAGACGATTTGTGGGCGCACATACCGCCTATTAAAGCATCAATATCAAGATGATAAAGTACATTTTATCCACGTTGGGTAACATATGTTTACCTTTTACTCAACATTGATCAATTCCTGTTACAAATGACATATACGTGACGCCACAGTGCCGGTATGCGAGGTTATCAGTTTTGGAATTTGTGTCTGCAGTCATTAATAATAGTTATGACAGCAGTTCAGTTGAGTATCAGTAGATTTTGACGACCGCACTTGGACTGTGATCAAGATTAAAATGCAATAAACAGCTGTTGTAAAATAATCAAACATAGTTCCAATGAGGAAAATTAAGTAATGCTGGCGTCAATTAAGATATTATTAATCTGATACATCATACCGTCCCGTGCTGGATTTAACTACACACTCCTGTGTAGTGACAAAATATATATCCAAGCATGTACCCTGAAGGCCATGCAGTGAGGCAGCGTTTGGAATGATGACATTGTGTAAAATGTCAGAGGCTATCTATTTGCATAAATTTGCCTTTTTTCTCTTTTTTTTAACACATTTTTATTCAGGAAAATACAATGACAGTACACTCTCACGTAAGTGATTTTCTCTGTGGCCTGTGCTTTATATTGTTTATAGCAGGACTCGGGTATAGGTCGGTGAAATTCCAGTCTTTGTACATAATCATCTAATATATAAAGCTCAGGAAGGATTTTTTTCAGGCATGTTCTGTGATCTCCCCAGCTGTTTTTTTGCCCTATACAGTTCCGTCAGCTCTATCCAGAGGACAGTATATGGTTTGTGAAGGTATCTGGGGTGAAAATGTGATTTTGAAGCCCGTTTAATCAGGATATCCACACTCTATTTATAGTCTGGGAAAGCCCCTGTTTGGAACTAGAAGAGATTTAGGTCATGCCTCTATGTCCCACCATTCAAGGTAACATGGGATTCCCTAGCAACACGTCTCACAAGAGTCCCTAGCAACAGGGAGAGGGGACGGAGGGGGACAGGGAGAGTGAAGAAGAGGGAGAGGGTGGGGAAATCGGGGAGGGAAAAAGATATGACAGACAGAGAAGAGGGGTAGGGAAAGAGGGTGTAGGAGAGGGAAGGGGGAGGAGAAAGAGAGGGAGGGAGGGAGAGAGGGAAAGCAGGGAGAGGGAGAGTGAAGAAGAGAGGAGGAAGAGGTTGGGGGAATTGGAGAGGGGAGAGGAGGGGTAAAAGATATGAGAGACAGAAGAGGGGGAGGGAAAAGAGGGAGAGGGGGGAAGTGTGGGAGAGAGGGGGACCGTCCAGAGGACGGGTACTTTGCTAGTAACGATATAATTGGTGAGCATGGTAAAATGGTTATTTTATGACATGAGGTGATGATGAATGAAGATTACTTTCTTTGAAAATTGATATCCAATTGGGAGAGATAAGACTAAAGCAACCAGTTTATATTAACATTTTGCATTGTGATAATTGCTTACATGGAATATTGTGACATTTACAATGTCAACAGTTTGTTACCAACTTTATGTACCTGATTTTGGTCAAATACCATATCATATTATACGAGATCAGACATTAGGGTTATTGTGAATAGTGATAGGGTTTACAGCTGTATTGTACCAATCCTGTGTTATGACTCTACAACTCTACGTTCCCACTATACTATATCTCCTATATACAACATACAGTTTATGACAGGTTAATTAAACAACGGTGTTTTCTCTCTGATGTCGAGGTGTGGAAGAAGGAATGGCCATTAGTTCCTGTTAATCAGTTAACACCTTCACAAAAGAACAGCTGGATCATGGCATGGCTCTGCCCCCTCAACCAAATTGGGATGATAGTCCTCCTGTCTTAGCAGTAATAGGATATCAGGTCTCGCATCCCGTTCCGGTCTACCGACAGAGGCGATGGTGGATGACATTTAATGGTCAATACATCTGGTCTTTCCTCCCTCTCCTTCCCCCTTTACTGTTAAGGAATAGGGCGCCAAACTATAGTCACTAATTATTTAGCAGGTGTTTCATGAGTATATACCTGAACCGGGTTTCATCTTCGACCCCTTCTTATTTTTACTGGCAGGTTATTCCAGTGTTCACCAACTTGGTAATGGAGGGCCTTTTTGGCCTTATCCGTTTTTGGTTGATATAGTTCTAGTAGCTCTATTGTTAATTTGATGTTCACCTTTAATGTATATATTACATTACATGTATATAATTACTTGACATCGTGTCTCAGGTGTTCCATAAAATTCACCCAGCTCTGAGCCGGAATACCATCATACAGAACTATGGGAATAGATACCCGGATAGATACCCAGTTGTGAATATTAGAATTGTATTATTATTGTTTTTTTTAAAAAGTTGTATTCAAAATATCCTGCCCGCAAGGCTTTTACACTTCTAGAATGTTATTATTAATTTTGATATGAATTGTTATTTTATTTGCTGTGCTCAAGTTAGTCTAAATGGTTACCTGGTTAAAGTATGGAAACTTTACCAGATTTCATTAGGGTATCACCATAGCAACTAAAGTACTAAAACTAAAGATATTTCTTTTTGTTGTTGCCATGGTAACAGTTCTGCACTATTAAAAAAAATATTATATTTCTGAATCCTCCTCATTCTGGCATTCCCCCGCCCACCCCCTGCTACAACACAAGAGCATATCAGACGACCTTTGAACAAACAATATTAACAAAATACACTTTTACGTTACAACCCAAATTTGAAGAATTTGAAGAATCTTTTCATCCGGGATCATGTGTACGGACCTCCATAATATTTCAGACCAGCATAAACACATGTCTTACAACACATGAAGTACCAATTGTAAACATTGGTCATTTTGATTTATAACAGAGTTGAAGTAATGAGGAAGAGGTCCGGAGAAACCAATAGATTAACCGACGTAATCCAGCGCATCACTTGGGAATAACTAACTATAATTATGTTAAACATTCGCTGACCACATCCATGTATATGTACTGTCCAATTATAACTTCCCATGCTTCAAGATTTATCCTTTTCCTGATAAAATCAACACTTATGATTATATCTAGACCCATATTTGTGTACATGAAGGTGCCAAATTTGGCTTATCAGGGTGGTTGCGCGAACAGCGCTTGGTGTATTCTATTGAAAATAAATATGGAATAAGTTATTTGCATTATGGATTTGCATTGTCTAATGTCGAGACATCCGCGCCTCCACCCTTGGTTTATAATTGAATATTATATTAGGTTATATGATTACCAACATGAACAGTAACCTTGTCAGCTTCCCACACGAAACAGACAGCGATGGTAACTATCAACCAGGATTATTAGTCAATATTCACATAGTCACATAACTATTTTAGGGTAGGATACAAATTAGTCCTATTACTTCTAAGAAAATGATAGAACATTTCTCTAGTTTGTATCATACGTTTTTTCTTTTTTTTTATACAAAATCTCTTGATCTAACAGACTGACAAATATTCAATAACGAAAACTGCAAGGCTACTTAAAAAAGAAAAAGAAAGTTTCTTATATATGATGAACATATAGACAGCCGGAATGTTCGGATTCAGGACCAAACACTGAGATACGACCAATATTGTTTGTAGCTATATCCCCTTAGAATTAATCTTGGCCAAGTTAGCAGATGAAAGTCGGGTTACTAATTAGGCTACTATTGACCTACCAAGCGTATGGTTCCTGGCGAGATAGATATTAACCTCTGATTGCGCTTTCCACCTGTCTGAGCAGCAGGAAATCTCAGATTCTGTGACTTTCTGTGACAAAGGTTTAGAAATCTTCTCCTGTACCTTTGGAGATACATTTTCAATGAACCAACCTATAAAAACAAATCCAAAATGATTTGTGTTTAAAGTAATACTGTCCAGGCATGTACTTTAAAAGATTAATATGTTCCAATTTAATTGGTATAGAAAACATTTTCCCATTTCATGTTCTGTACTAAAAGAGTTAAACCAATCAATCAAATAGTGAATATACATCCAGGTTGTGATCCTATTCGTCTGAAGCTACCGGTGTTGCCAGTTTAATCCATGCCTTATAGGTGTTCTCGTCATTGGAAAATATATTATAGCCTATCTAATCTAATGGTTGTTAAAACTGAAGAACCACATTTGAATTTCAAATACATGCTCAGAAAAATTGAATTCTCTGACAATATTCCCTGCTTTTACTTCTACATTATTCCTTTCACGTATTGAATGGCTTCAGACTTCGGTTTGTTGAATATACATGCTTAAAAGGGATGGGGCAAGTCGCAATGAGTTTACTACCAGTTCATTTTTTGTAGGAATTTTACTGTTCATTTGCAGACATGTTTTCACATAGTTTGGTATGAAGGTATACTTTCGGAGGAGGATCTACACGCAGACACACATATTGAAATATTATGTTAAACCTCTAAACGAATTTAAACACTTTACATAACAATGTACAATGCAATGACTGGAATTAAAAGCATTCTAGGGAATGGAAGAAACGTATACGATTTGCTCATAGTTCATAATCTGATGGACCCAAGGGCCTCAAGGGAATGTATTATCTATTCAGCCTACCGGTCGAGAGGTGTGATCCAAAACCTGGGCCTGCTTGCTGGTCATGATCTAATTAATTCTACAGGCCTCTATTGTGTCCATCTGATTGCTACCTCTGCAGCCCCAGAGTATAATAAACCCATAAAGATTACCTCCTATCACGGCCAAAATCAATGTCCATGCGTAGCACTGACCAGCATTTGATGCATCTACATTCAGCATTAGATTCATCTAGGTATTTGCATTTGCTGGCTTTGTCTGAGTCTTTATACCAAATGTTAGCGCAGGAATCTTACACCTTTATTTGGTCGAAAACTGCAGGTCTTGTTTTTAAAGGCAAACGCTACTATCTAGTGGAAAATGAAAATAAATGTCATTTTTCTGAAACTTAAAAAATTGAATTCTTACACTCAATGTAAGTAAAATTTACAGTTTTGGAGAGTATTATTTGGCCAATAATTCTATGCCTCTTTTTTATAGAGTGCATTAAAAAACCCACTATTTTTATGAAAACAATTTTATTTTTCTCCCATCGAAAATAAATGTCATTTTTCTGATACTTTGGTATATGATTCTTGAAGTATGTGTGATCATAGAACTGAAAAAAAAATAATAGGTCGTCGTACTAGTTTTTGAATCACAGGGCTTTGAAACATGGCTGACAACCCAAAAATCTGAAAATTTTTTCCCCTATATATATTTAGAATATTACCTGCACTATATGTGTAGAAAATTTTGGGACATTAAGAGTGTCCGTTTTTGTTTTATTCCCAAAACCGTGAAAGAAAAATGCAGCATTTCCCAATAGACTTGCATACTAAATGGGTACAACTGAGAGTACCCACAGCTACCTCTGTTTCCCAAACATGTCTATTTCAGACAGCTACAATTATTTTTTCAACGCGATGACATATATTTTTTTTCCTTTTTATATGTAGTATATAACCTACACTACATGTATAGAAAATTTTGGAACAGTAGGAGTAGCCATTAATGGTTTGCTTTAACATTTTTCATAAAACGTGAAAAAATGCGCCGTTTCTCCATAGACTGCAATGCTAAAGAAATAGTACGTAAAATGCCCGTATATAATGGTATGGAAAAGGGGGGCGTGGCAGTGAATAGTAGCGTTTGCCTTTAAATCAAGTTTCTATTCTGCAGTCATGTCTACACGTTATACATATTCACATGGCTCAGCTGAAAAGGTTAAGATTTCATAGATACAACTTAAAATAAGCGTCTATATCTATCTTTAAGGCAGGAGTAACTTCCCCATGTGAAGTAAACGATAGGAGGGAGGGGAGAAAAACGAATGCCGGTAAATAGGCGCGCCCAAATTATAATAACTGGCTTCTATATCACCTGTCCATGGATCGATTAATCAGTCATTTGCAATTATTTTTATCCATTCTTTATTTTGAAATCAGACAGATACACTACCACAATATCTCTATTCATTCGTCGTATTCTTGAGGCAATTAAATGAAATATATCCTTTGCACATGTTACACTGTCTGCTAAATTTCAATGGACGATGTTCAACCCCGACCAAAAACACAGTGAATGTCTTTTATCCGGCTTTTGGGAAAGAAAGAGAGATTTGAATGCGTCGTAAACATCTCAACCAAAACGTAACTCTATCCGAATACAATTTTTCCCATACGAATTTGATGTCTGTACATTGTAATCACTTGCTTAGATTGTCAAGATTTGTTAGCGAAAATGGTTACTGAGTTTCTGTGTCATATTAGAGAGTCAGGACCATATTAGAATAGACAGGTGTCATCTTCATGCCTCAGTGACTACAGGTGGGACAGGTGGAAAGTCTAGCGGCAAGGCACCCCGCTTCAGCCTTCAGTCTTTTATATAAGTCGGGAAAACCAAACTCCCGTTTTAAAGTTAATATCCTTATTTCAAGAAGTGATTAATCACGTTTTGTATTTTTCTTGAGGTGTAAAATTAAGACATCAAGAAATATAGTTCTCTTTTTCTTTCTTTTTTTAGTGCAGTCTGAATGAATTTGAGGATGGGTATTACTATTTAGATTTATTTCATTTAACGGACAAGTAAGTCATTAGAATAAATATACTGCCTATTCAAAACTGTTTTTAACCTACGAAACCTTTCCAGCACTATGTACTTCGCAAATTAAAAGGCCCCGAAGTCAAATGTAATGCTTTGAAATGTGACAGTTTGGGATGTAGGTTGAAAATCACTTATAATATCTATATTCACTGTACAATCCAATAAAAATAGCTCTAAATTTGGGTGTAATGCAACAGAAAGAAACAGGCAACGAAAATATAAAGGAAAGGTGAAATTTGAAAAAGATTGTATGCTTTCCGTATCTTTATAATTTTGTTCTTTGAGTAAAGGGTGCGAAGGAGCTTTGATATAGTTTGCTTACTAATCATAATGATTTGGAAAATCTGTTACCCCTTTCAAAATGTAACGTAGAAGTTTAGGTCAATAGAATAATCTCGTTCTACCTACCTGTATGTATGTAGGTGTGTTTCTTCATATCTGACTTCTGGTGAAAGCGTTTACCACAGTACTGACAGGGATATGGGCGTGTATCACTGTGGATCAGGAGATGAGTGGACAGGGTTGAGGACCTCTTGAAGCACTTTCCACACAGTTTGCACTCAAACGTGCGCTCATTACTGTGAGTAGCTCTATGCTGGGTGAGGCTAATTGCATGTCCAAAAGTCTTATTACAAATTGAACAGGAATATGGTTTCTCTCCGCTGTGTGATCTCCTTACATGAACCTCTAGACCATGAGATGTTGCAAACGATTTTTTGCACTGTTCACATTGGTATGAACCATTAGTGTCTTGGTCAGCTTCCCCACGATCTTCCTTTGTAACTTCATAAGGATTGGAGGAGCTGGTTGGGAGATCAAATACTACATTGTTGTTCTGCCACAAATATCGCCCGTCAAGATAATTAAGAATTTGCTTGAAGTCTGTTCCCCCCATGTGCGAGCGAATCATGTCGGTGTAACTGTACTTTCCTTCTGTTTCCCTTAAAAGTGTTCTCATGAGTTCATCTGGAAATGTATTTCATTATGCATTATTTGATAATTGAAAATGGTAAAAATATACTATATTTAATCTTGCACTTTCCGATCATCTAGAAGAGAAGTTTGGTACAGGTCGATGCATCAAGAATATATTTAGGATTAGTATATATGCGCATTCTATAACCGGGAGTTTCATATCTGTGAACTGATGTAGAACTTAGCTGACATTGATTTTACCTCAAGAAATAGGGATAGGGCTATAATTGTTCTGAATGCGGTATGTTCTTTTAAGTGAAAATCATTAGATAAGTCTTGAGTAAGTGGCGTTGGTGTGTTATACTTATGTGTAACTTGTGAAACTATTTTTATTGCACCCCACTTATTGCACCTCTCGAGAGGAATGAACATATAATAAAGAACATGTTCACCAAACTGGGGTCCATAATCCAAGATTGCGCTGCTTGACATCCTTAACTGATCTCCTCTCATTTATTTTTTAAGATACAAATATTTCATGAACACCATAGGAAAGCTGAGAGAAAGAGCTTTAAAATCACGTAGCCTCTGGCATCTTTCTGCACGATGGAACATTGAAACGGGGGTTACTGTAGCTTTGGACATGGCTAGGTGCTAACTTTGGACATAGGGGACCATACTTCCGGTTTGTCTCTGAACCGGTGAGGGCGCCACTGTAGACCATAGTAATTTCCTGCACATACCCGTTCATTAAGTGCAATCAATGATCTCTATACAGTTTAACTTGCAATAATAATAATAGAAATAGTGTCCTAATACAAGGACCTATAGAAATCAAAATTGCAAAAATGTGGGGTATGTTCTTTATTTACGCGTCTGTGCGGAGAACGAGTCATATAAGTTGATTATTATACATGCCTAATTTTGCATGCATGTAATTTTGCATCTAATTAAAAAAATGATATCATTTTCCATTTCTGGTTTTCTTACCAGAGGAACATCTAGAAATAGGTGAAACGATTGGGGAAGAAACCACTCGCTCCGGCAAACTTGCGTCGCCAAACTTGCATCAGCAAACTTGCGTCGGCATGAAAACGTCGTCGGTAGTTTACTCCTTTACCGCTTCATACGTAAAGAACGTGTGTATAATAATAATATAGGACTGATGAAGAAAGGCCTGAAGAAATATACACTGGCAACATCAACATCACAGAAATCCGAAAGGTCACCGTCCCCGGAACACAGCTAACATGCTCAGGCGGGTACTATCTACAAAGTAACGTCTTCCATTTAGTGGCACAGGACCATTGTATGGATCCGGCTCTACAGGACGAAACACAAAAGGCCTAAAGGAGAATTACAGATAACATTATTAATAATAATGGTAATAATAATAATTGCTATAGCAGCATTGACTCGGCGCCAAATAAGTCAGCATGAAGGAAATTCACTAACATGCTATGAATAAAGCGATTCTGGCGATTCTGCTAGTTTTCCATTTAGCTATATACTTAGATCCAAAAGTTCACGTGATAGCCATCTTGTTACAACATAATTATTGATATTCATTACCAAAAAAACTAAGAAACATATATAACGCGTTTCTACCTTGATTTGAATGGATGCGTCTGAAGTATGAACCCTTGGTAGAATACAATTTGAGAAAACAAATCTCTTTCTGAAAGTACTGACTGATAATAAATGACGGAGCCTGTTATTTACATGACTCGCAGTGGAAGCGTTAGTGGTTGTGATCATTAATATTAGTTCATGATTTTTTATAAAATACTGCCATAACAAGACCTTTGGAGTTTAAGAATTCAAAACTGAAGTTCTTATTGCACACAACACTAGCCATTTGAGTCATATATAATATTTAGTCTCCACGGTTGTATTGTTGATTGGGGGGCACTGCTCACTTGCATAGCAAAATCAATTCATAGATAGGATAGACAATTATCTCCTCTTACCTGGTATTCAACATTAAAATTCAAAATCAAAATCCATATGATTTGTTCAAACACAGGTGAATTTCGAAGAAATATTTTTACTTCTTTGAATGTCATCATATCCATTTTAAGTCAACAGTGCATTAATTAATTATTGTGTAGGTGCTAATTTGGAAAAGCCCAACACATTATCTTAGGAAATCCATATACAATGTAGTTCAAAAACAAAACCCGATGCAAGTGTACGTTTAAATCTATGCATATTCATCATCATATAACATTATGTACTTTTAAAAACTAGCATTTAAAAAACGACTGCAGAGGTAAACTTGTATAATATAATTATTTGTTCTGCAGCTGGGCACAAATATCACAGTGACAGAACGCTGACTGACTGGTGAGATCTATCAATTTAAACACCTGTAGAATGTATAAACTATATTTATTCAAATACCAACACAAACCAGCCACGAGATTTGCTAAGCTTTGTTCACCTTTCCGAATGAGTCAAATACTATTTATTCACGTGGCACTATTGATGTGTAACGGCAGGCGATTTTGGGGATATGTTGTGTGGTGTTTACTTATGGATTCACAGATTTTTAGGCTTTCGTTTGGAGTTAGACTGATTCGGCTGACCCGTTTAACAATTGCCTCCAAATAGACCAAATGTAGTAAAGTTTATCACACCATCAATTTAAGCACACGCTTCATAAGACATAATATCCTGACCTTTGTCTTCATAACAGAATATTAATGATAGTACAATACGGCATATTGTACATACCAAGTGGCATATTTCATATGAGATACGATAAGCTTTTTGATACAGGACACACTGACGAACAGACGGTTGAAGATATATAATTGTAGGTTTGTGGGTATGAAGTCAGAACCAATGGAGAAAAAAATAATTCGTGGGTAAAGTATATCGTCCCGCCATGGCACCTGTCCTTCACCCCAAGGCCAGGACATAAAGAGAGAATTTTTTAAAAAAAGTGTTGGTGTTCAGCGACCTCAGCTGTTGGTTTAAGAGTGAAAGGAATTGTTGAGGCAATACGGGATCAAAGTTAGCTCCATAGTAATTAGCATTTTTCAAGTGAGGGGAAAAACAAGGACGATGTGAAATAACATAAGTTAACCTATGACACTAGAAGCCTTGCATTTTCTTCTATTGTATACCCGCAATGCATGGAGTATTATTGTAACCAAGGGTTTCTGCTCGTAGTTCAACAATACTAGTAACAATACAATGTCTGCAAAAACACTATTCCTCTTTTGATTTTGATTCTTCGGAAACTGAGCTTGTATATGTTCAAGTCTAGGCTCAGAGTCTCTCAGATCAGACAGGAATGGTGTGTCAGTGATTGGACTCCTATTGCGCTAATGGCTTTCCCGGCCCGGGAGTAGGCGTCCTAATGGGATTATAATGACATTTTGAAGCGAGAGGCTTTCCCTCCGTTTGGAGCGACTCTCTGAACTCTGAGCCTATAGACTGTATGAAACTATTGACCATATGTAGCACTTTTGAGATAATATAGGCTTGGGAGTTCGGCTCCATTCTGGCCATTAGAGGTTGAAAAATATTCCGTTGAATACTGTAGAAAACAATTCAACATCACTTTTTGGTTTAGTTGTATATTGCTTTTCAACTTTAGTCCCTTTTTCTTCAGTTCTACTAGACTCTTGCTTTAGTTTAAGTTCTCTCTGCACAGAAATGCCTTAGTGTGGTATCCTAACGAGTGGGTACGTAAATCCATGATGCCATAAGGTTCCCGGGATGAAAATGAAGGACAAGCATGGAAACCAGCCATTGCTTGTCTTATCATGTTATACTCCTAGGATAATAAAACAATCCCTGGGGCTTATAGGCGTTCTGATTATAAATTACCGACATGGAATCTCTGATCGAAGTTTTTGTACAATCGTTGAACAAAGCTGGTCAACTCATGCCATCGTCCACATGTTAATTTAGAAGAACATGACCCACCCAAATCATATACATTACCATTTTGCATGTCAGTACCTCCCAGGTGACTCTGGTTGCACTAGTAGAGTATTAAAAGTAAACCTCACGTGGAAATCAAATTAAAATTACAATCAGCAGATTTCTACTGCTTCATGTTGCCCCGCCCCTCGTACAATGGTGGGAGGATCATTAGATTAGAACAAATTAAATAATTGATATTATCGTCATGCTTTTCGCTGGTGTTTTCTCCCCTGGGGTTAAAGTAATGGCCAAAATACATTCTCAGGTTAGGAACTTGTCGGGCCTGATTAATGTTGCCTCTACCTGAACTTATTACGACTAAACCAACATAGAAAATCGATTATTTCACCCGTAAAACTATCAGTCAAACTTGGTTGAATTTTAACTACATTTTCTCATAAAATCAATGTTGTCATTATCTGATGAATGTACTTCCAATCCCCTCGTGTATCAATGTCACTATCATAACTGACTGGCAATCCATAGGTATACAGCAAATTTATTTAAATGACTTTAGCCATAGCAGAGCCGACAATACAGTGTTTGTTTTCCAACTCGGATTTATTGAATGCATCTACTCGCCTGCAACGTTATACTCTACGTACAAATCAATACATAGAATGTGAACTGAAGTCCCAAACGATTTGTTAAACCGCGATACTACGTTAGCTCGGATGGATGATAATCATAAATACATTTTATGCCATATACGTCAATCCCATATTTAATTTGCATCCAGGTCCAATCCTGATTATGTTGGTTTTCTCCAGATTACACCCCTATCGAATAATTGCATTTCTATCCCCTCCCTGATGCTTTACTGCATTTTTAACGGGGATTTTATTGTAGAGATTAATGTATAACAGGATATATCAGGGCAGCCAGGAAATCATGGCACCATATATAGTGGAGGCAAGCTAGGACAGATTGAGCATTTGGTCTATTTGGGAATGTTCTCTATAGACGCTGTTTCGCAGTAAATTGATGGCCAATGGAGTGAGAAATTTGCGATACCATTTGGACAAAATATGGTGTAAAAACTATATTTCGGATAATCTTAATGCAGAGACATTAATTATCAATTACCTTGGGTTTCGTATAATGATTTGTTCTTTGGTATTTCTGTTTGACACATGTATTGTGATCGCCTCAGACAACACGAACTCGGAGTTGCTCAGTCTCAGTTAATTTGCCTTATCATACATATATGATTCATAGAGATAATTTGTGCGGGTCAGACCAACATAAGTTTCCCCGAATCAGATTCTATAACAAAAAGAGAGCAATTACTGTCAATGTCATCGAATCAGTTTATAAAGTGAGGCGTAATAAATGAATGCTGTGTCATCACCCCCATGCATATATACCTCCGAAGTTAGTTCAGGGGAAATATTGTGTACAAATAGATGGAATTCTGCAGACTGGGGAAATCCTGTTATGTAACTAGTAGTTTGTGGTATACGGACGAATGATTTCCATCTTTATCGTTATTCGGACAAAGCTGTGTTGTTCGTGCTGGGAGGTTTTTGAATATTTTGAATATTTGACACAAATGATCACATTATACATACAGGTGTATGCATGTCGTGAACACCTCGAGATCCATCTTGTCAACGATGTTCTAAGATGGTACAAATTGCAGATTAAGTAATTACAATATTACTTCAGCAATAACCTAAAGCAATCAAATCTCCATGAATTTAATTCTCCTTGATCTAATCCACGTAGATCTTTAGTTTTTGACATTGGGAATCATCTGATAGTGAACGATGTTCATCTTAATGCATTCAAGCCATTAATCCATTTCCCGTTTGGGACCATCCTGGAATCGCCCCGGTTGTCCACCCATCCCATTATCCTGATCATTTCCCCACACACAATAATTGATTGCCGTTTCCCTAGCCGCTTCATCCCACTATCGGATGGAGGAATCTGGTGGCCACTGTTCCCTCGATACCCATCATATTGTCATCGATCGAGACTTAACAGCAATGAGCTGTTGTGACACTTGCAGGGTGGAGGATAGATTGGTGCATCTATTAGTAACCGAAAGCTTGGGGTATGTTTTTCTATTGGCAAGAGTGTTGAAAAGAAAGAGGGGTATTGGTTTGGTGGTTTCCAATTTACATACGTTTGCACAGTTCTTCTAGGTAAAAGACACTCGAGAACTGTAAGTGATGGATATGAGTAGTTCAATTTTGAACGTATTTCAGAGTTACATTCAATATAGTGTGTTTGGATTAATGCATACTTTTGGGTAGTTATTAGTAAACTATTCTTAATGAAATGGCAATGTGGTTATAATGATTATATTGATATGGTTTCACTGGTGATGTTTGAACTTTTGACACATCAACTTATATTCAGGTTTATACACGATGCATAATCAACCAATTACGTTGGATGATATTCTTTTATCGTCATGATTACAAGAGACTTATGCGAGGTTAATGTCTTATCCTCTTTACCATGACCATCGCATGCCGCATAAATTGACCCCGAAACAACCATGTCCTATATCAGTGCCTCCATTATAGATAGGCATGTGCTTTGGAGTAGGACATTTGAGGGGAAGTTTCTGAGACTGATGTTTCTTCAGAAGTGTTGTCATTAGCCTTATCTGGCATCATGTTTCTATGAGAGAATACGCCTGCCCCACTCACATTAATATGCCCCTGGGTCCGATCGCTGCTCGACCCCTTGGAATTTCGCTATACCTTCAATGCATATCACATTTTTAGTAGATCATAATTATTGAACGCATGCAGGGTGTGTCATCATCATTGAATGTTTAAGATAGATTTATGACAATGTAATAACACGCATAGTTCAATATACATCATTCAAAATCAATACTGATTTGCACGTTTAATTTAGCTTTAGCGTGAGAGTATATTTGAACATGTACAAGTAAAATTCTAGGAGAAATTTGCTCCGAGCAGCGGTAAATGTCTTTGACTTGATCACATATGTTTATGGGTCGGTACATGCCAAGATATGATAAATATATAAAGTATTTGTTGATAGACTGAATAAAAGATTTTTAAAGAAAAAAAATACATAAAAGTTAAGGTAAAATTCCTTAGATGTAGTGTCATTAGACCGTCGGAATAGGAGCTTTACAATTATAATAGATCTATGGGAGTTATAATATATGCACAAAGTGCGGACACGAAAAAGTAGAGAGCCGTGCGACCCGATCATTCCAGACGATAAAGTTTGCATCACAGTTGTAATGACCATGTGTCATATTAACAACAAGATTGATAAACAATTGAACCCATGTTCAAATATTCTGTGTGGTTTTCTTCATACATTAATTCAGTCTTCTATGTACCAATGTTTTTCATTGGATAAAATCAATGATAAAATCCTGATTTGGTGGCTTTATATAATATCATTTTCTGTTAAATCTTCACTTACTGTTGAAATTGAATGCTGCCAGGCGAGCGTAGATAGCCAGGTCATCAGTCCATGGTAAAACCGGTATGTAAGGCCGGTGCTCCCCGCCTCCAGCGCCGGGGGACGAAGCCATCAAATCGGCGGAGGAACTCCCATGGGAGGATGAGGAGAGTGTCCTGCTGCAACGGACCCCTCCTCCTACACCTCCGGGCGGGCCCGGAGACGGAGACGAGGCGGTAGAAACGAAGGAGTAGGCCGGGGAGACGGGGGAGGAGTCGGGCAAGGAAAGGGCCAAGGAGAAATTGGGTCTAGGTCTTGGGTCAGGAGTAGATGGTGAACAGGAGGATGAGGTGTTGGAGGAGATGGAGGGTGGCGTTCCCATGATATCATCTGATGGGTACTTCATGTTTGAGGTGTCCTCTGGAATTGAAAAAGGTGTTGGCTCTTTCAAACATTCTTTTATCTCAAATTCTCTCTAGGAACCTATTTTAGGTTCAGCATTTGGGACCAGATAAGTGACCCTTAATTAAAATGATTAAATTTATAATCAGTGGTAGGAGCTTAAATGATTGTAATCAGTATCAATTTTGTACTTGATTTTTCAACCATTTTCATTGAAACACATCTTGGAATATACTTTAATGATCAATAGTACATGCCCCCCCCCCCCTGTGTTATGATGCAAAAGCACGATGCATGGAGTACCGATTTTAATCAATATAACTCCCACAATTTTTAACTGTTTAACATCCGGCACTCGCATTAAAAAAGGGACTAGTGAATGGGTGTCAACATTACAGCATATCATATTCTGCATGCATTAACTTTCTCTGATCAATCAAACATTATGATTGATAAATTTAGGTAGAAGAAATGCGTGAAAAATCAGTATAAAGGTGGGGAAACCCGTATTTGTCTTAGAATATTACACCTATAGTACCGGCATAAGGAAAATACACATTTATGCGAGAAGAGAGATTGTCACATGATATTTATTCTATTATAATTATATGCATATAGAGAAGAGAGATTGTCACATGATATTGTTTTTTTTATTCATTTAGGGCAAAGAAATATTACTGTTACATCAATACTGAAAAAAACGTCATATCCACCATGGATGTGTTTCAGACGGTGCCACATTTAAAAAACGAGATTAATATAATTCAGCCTAATAAAATACAAGAACCCTAATGTTTTTCTCAACAGTATAAAGGTATAACAGAATTAATACTCCAAGGCCAGATAGTCTAACAGTAAATTCAGTCTACATACATTATACATAATCAAAGTCAGTTATATTTGACAGAGAAAATTATCAGACAAAATAAAGAATAGACAAAGAATCATTTATTCTATTATAATTATATGCATATAAATAGCGTAAGTGTCAAATATTGTCCATTTCACACAAGCGTACATACATGTCCATACACACATACAAGTATACATACGTATATTTGTAACATTGGAAGTAAGTAGTATACATATCAGTGACCAAGTTCAATAATTTTAACGTGTCAAAGTCCGACTTTTTCTTTGGGATTGTAATATTTAAGCTCAACGCTTGCATTTTCTATTCTTATTATCTCGGTTTGTGCTTAATTTATTTGTTAACATATGTTCCTCAATCATGACATATTTGGTAATCGACATTTGAGTCCGGTACAAGTCGGGTACTTCAGTGTACGAGGGAATGGCTGTAATAAAACTAAAAGAACATCAATAAAAAAATATACCGTTCATTAAGATGGGGGTTCATAGAAATGGCGAGAAAAGAAGATGTGTTACATGTTTTATAGTTTCACATGGTAGTGTGGGAAGGGATAGAGGTTGAGGTACAGGTGGTACTTAGGTACAAATGGGACTAACAAGTTTGGAACTGAAACAGGCCTGATCTTAAATACTAATGAGCTAGGGGGAGAGTAGGGGGTTTGGTGGAGGTAACCCTGGGGGAGGGGGGAAGCTGCATGTGTGACCAGGGAGGAGTGGACCTCTTCCAGGGCAGTCACAGCCATACCTAAACCTTACTCTCCTTTGTGTTGAAAGCTTGGGGTTAATTAATATGTTAATCAGCCTGGGGTATTTAAACCTAGTGTGGATAGGGATTGGGAGTTACTATTGGGAGAGGCTAGTCTAAGCTTTGGAATTGAGAGAGTGGGCAGTCTTGATTGCAGTCTTGATTTGGAATTATGTACCACAGTAGTACCCTGGAGTACCCTCAGTGTCAGTGCATTATATATATATTTGGATATCATCATCAAATAAACCTGGAACAGTATTTACATGTCTCTTATTATTCTCCACCAGGATCCCTTAAACCAAACTTCAATGACCTGAATAAAATATTTTTAAATCTAAATCTAAATCTAATCTAAATAGCCCCGTGCGGCTTTCATTGAATAAATCCATTTCCCACGATGTCGTGCAGATGTGAAAACATGTGTGGGAAGGTGGGAACATACATGCATGGGTGTTTCTCATGTAATCAGACACAAAAATTGTTACATAATCCTCTCATAACCTCATAACCCATACAGTTATTGCTCGGGCTCTACTCTTTCAAATATGTAAAATTATATACCTACGGATAGCTGAGAATATACTCTTTTCATATTTTTTAATCCCGTGACCATCTTTACATTTTTTTCTGGTGTTATCGCCGTTTTCGCGGGTGCCGGTCGGCGCGAACACCTTAACAGAGTGGCGACGGAAGCTTCCGTCTTAGCCTACTGGGAGATATTGCAGCCTACAGTGCCACTGGTGTTAAATTCGCATGTTATCTTACTAACTGGGTTCAGCAGAAACTATTCTGAGACACTGTTGAAACAGAATACACATATTAACGACAAATTTAATAAAAAATAAAATAAATTTAAATTTAAATACAATACCTGTGTTAGTTGATCGATTATGAAGTGGATCTTATAATTAACCAAGCAAGTGATAAATAATCGTTATCTACTATGGATATTCTCTTAATGTTGGGAGATTCCAGAAATGGTGATAATATATAGTAATCAGAAAAATCAGCATATTAAAAAGCATATTTTAACACAAGCTTGTCTTACAATGGCCTGACATCAATGGCTAATTCTCAAGGAGTGTTTTTTTTTTATAAAGTTGTCTAGTCAAGTGCGTTGTTGTGAGATGCTAATCATTTTAGCCTAATTTAGAATATCTACTTTGATCGACTCATTCGGTTATATTGTATGGCAAAAATGTATGGTTGTTGCTTACAGTTTGGTATCCCATTGATTTGGAACACTTTTCCTAGAACAACGAGACTGGAACAGGTCGACTAGACCTAATTGCTTGGTACAGATGTCAGAATGCTTGCGATGACCCGGAAATACTTCACGTGTGACCCTCCCTCTATTTAAGCGCATTTTGATTCATCCAGCAATCCACAAGAAATCATTCCATACAATCACATAATTTACCAACCTGAGTGATACAATGTCTCTATCCTTCAATCAAAAGTTGGTTAGAAGACCTGAGGGTCCTGTTTTATTTCCTTCTATCCATCGTAGGATCTAGTCATTTTGAAATACATATCAAATATGATATGAAATATTTCTAAACCCCGTTTCCTACAGTCTAGCAAAGCTATATCCTCTTAATTATCAATCATCATCGCCATGTTTTACTTTACGAATATTTGTAAATGAAATGGGACAATAATCTCTGCCATACAATTAGTATAAAATGTGCTTTTTATAGTCGTGACACTATAAACCACCCAAGCAAAAATCTGTGGAGACGTCAGGAATGCTATCGTATATATATGCATTGAGACACGCGGGGTGTTGCTTGTTTTCCCCCCAATAAACCGAGGGACTGCATATGGCAAAAGGATATGTGAGCTATCTCAGTGGACAGCGCCATTTTGATTGAGAAATTAGTTTTTCACACTCTTCTCCCGTCTAGATAATGATATGCATGTGAGAGAGGAATAAATCACCATAGAAAGCATGCTCTTAGGCCGCTTATGGAAATTTAATGGAGTCCGGATACAAAAGACCAATGGTCAAGTAGTGTCCAGCCAGCGGGGCGAGACGCTTGACCACTGATGTCGTGACTGGTCAGCTGGTAAGAATTGAAACTGTTGAGTGACCACAGGAGCTAGAGTGGAAGGGTGTGAATTGGTGTATGGTAGGCGTGACTTGTTTGGAAGACTAAAGCTTTTGTTCTCTCTACGGGTTATTAGAGACGTGCGAATGTCTTATACTCACTAATCATGCAGACATGAGTGTTTTAGGCTGGCTTTACCTTGAACCTAAGGTCATCGGTCCGTGTTGGTGTCACTTTGAGATTCTGCTAGAACTAGCTACTACTACAAAGGCTCAATTTCTTAACAGGTTTGAGAAATGAAAATCTAATATTTATTTTTTTCAATCTAAGTTTTAAAAAAAATATATTTAAGGCCGATCCGGCCAATATGAAGTTGCCTTTTAGTATAACTATAATCCATGCTATTGGAAACATCTTCAGACCTGGACAATCATAGCACCAGATGGTAACATTTGGAACCATTCCAAGACCGAGACCAGCAAAAAGACCACTTTGCTTTTTGTTCTATTCTCACTGATTTCCCTGCATTCAAATGGGGGCAGCAAGTGTCGCATGAGTAGTGGTCATGATTGGGTTGTGGTGCAATCATTTCATTAGTTTATTTGTTTGGATTAGAAACTTCCAATATTCCTAATGGTTTATTGCACGAGTGGATTTATTGTGCCATTCTGGTTTAGCAGTATGCTCAAACTATTACATGAAAATATTTATCCATGCATTACTTTATATGGTATTAATAATCATGTGGAATTGGTCAGGAACCAGAGTCACCTGATACGTATATAGGGATCAACCACCGATCCTCGATGACATGTTTGTTATTTAAAGACATTGTAGGTTGTAACCAAAAGCATTTATCCATTCATCGACCACTCATTAACCACTTTATCCACTCATCGAGTGCTCTATTTCACTCCAACCTATGTGACAGTATGATTATCTTAATTTCAGTTTTAAGCCAATACAAATTCATTCTCTTGATATATATCTTCCTCGCAATGTTCCTCCCTTGTTACCCATTTCTTGGTTCATAGATATAGTATTCGTATGAAGTAAAGGGTGTTTTTTATTAAGTATTCATAGTTGAAGAAAATAAAAGCTCAATATATTATTCATCTCAGCAACACAATCTCTAGACACCTCCATATGAAACATTTGTGATTTATTGAATCAGATTTTGGGCGTGTCTCTGACCTTACATAGAAAATTCACTGTGATGTCGATACCCATTAATATTTTAAGTTGAAAATTGAAAATGGGCTGTCAATAACTCTGGTACTAAGCGATTTTGCTAATCAAAGTTCACACCTAGGACAATATGGATACCATACATAATCAGGGCATATTTTTAAAGATATGTACTTGCACTAATGTGTATTTATATCTACGTTACAATATATGCATATGCACAAAGAGCTTACCGTGTGATTTTATTTGTAAATATTTTAGTATAGAAAGTAGCATCGCCAAAAATAATTGCCTCTTGGAATTATGAAAACATGTGTATTGATGGGTCGGCATTGGGTGTGAATACACGGGTGATTAAACTTCTAGCTAAAATCGATGCGTCCCTTTCCACGTTATCAAATATTAATTTAATTTTGTAGTGACAGGAATCCTATCAACACTTGACTGGCTTCTAATTGTGTAATTATTTGATTACTGAATAGGATTAAAAGCAACCGCTATTGAAAGAAGTCACATCTACCGCAGAGAAAAGTCAAGGGATCATCCATATAATGTAATATAATGTTCTTTGTCATTGTTGTCATTTCAATGGAATTGTTTTTGGAATGAAAGTTGTTAGCCTTTGAATGAGATGTTGAGAAGTATGATTGATGCTTATTTACATAATGCCTAAAGCCTAATGCGTTTCAGTAAAAGAGAGGTAAAAGTGGTAACTAAAAAATATGTTTAAGAGTAATTTTTTAAACACCACAATATAAGGCATCGAGAAAAATTGGACTTTAATAAGAAAAATGAAAGCACAAATATTAATATCCATACGATATAATACGTTAAGTAGCTCACCCTCTTTGACATCTTCATCTGCTGATGACAGACCAATTCCACCGTTATGGTCTACTGGCCAAGCATCTGCACCGGGACTCCTAGCCAAAGCAGCAAGTTGGTAGCTATCTTCACCGGTCGCCCTCGCAGTCCCTGCCGTGGGAATCTCCGGGGAATTGCCGGTCTCAGCGTCGCCTCCAACGGGGTGGTCTGCTGATACGTGGGTCCTGCTGTCTGCAGCTGTAGGTCCCTGAGAGGAGGGGCCTTGGGCTCTGTCAGCCGCAGTTTGAGATGAAGTTTTTTTGCTCTTCACTAAGAATGATCTCGGCATCTTGACAATAAGTGGAAACGTGGGCAATGAACAAGGAGTCAAGAAGTGATGATCTCAGCTATAGGCCGCAACTATGGGAGCCTGGATTATTCCGATCCTTCTGCGCCTGCCTCCTAGCGTAAAGATAGGCAATCAAGGCGAGCTGATGGCGAGCTCTTGTTTATGAATATATTGACAGGTGGTGGCTACCGGACCTGCTCTCATCGATTTGTCGGGTGGCGAAGGTCGGGG
Organism: Sthenelais limicola; assembly: GCA_942159475.1. Taxonomy (NCBI): domain Eukaryota; kingdom Metazoa; phylum Annelida; class Polychaeta; order Phyllodocida; family Sigalionidae; genus Sthenelais; species Sthenelais limicola. Next base: position 102,786,523 of record OW804096.1, on the reverse strand, counting down.
TCAGTCCCCTCTCTGTGCTTTCACTGAATCTTCTTCTGATCGTCCGCCTCTTGCCTGTCTTGTCTTTTCAGGAGGAGATCGTGACCTGCTCCGATCGGGCCACCACCAAGTCTTTAGTACGAACACTAGCGATATACTCTGAGTACCGATTGGGTGTAACTTTCAGTCCGATCGGTTCAGACATGCGGCGATGTGGTGAGATGGACACGGCCACTATTATCAAGTAGAAAGTGTATGAGCTTGCAATGAATGTAGCACGACTCTAAGCAGGAACACCTCATAAATGAGAGCGCTACTGATAAGAATATTGATATAAGGACGTAGTCGGCAAGCATTAATGCGAAGATTACTGTCGCAAATAGCCCAGCTGGTAAATAAGGGTATACTGCCGCCGATGCAACCAAGTAACTTCGAGATAACCGTGTAAATACATATGAGTAAAGTATCCGACTAAATAAGCGAAGTGGGTGGGTGCAATTGTTCCTGCTACGTATGTCAGAAGGATGTATGCTTTCTGTGACTCCAGGCGGTAGAGGACCAGAGCAGTTTGATATAACCTTTTATGGTGGTATCACTGCATTTGTCCCATTGTAACAGATTCATACACATATATACATTATATAAAAAGGATATAGTCAACAGACGTTCACTCCAAATAGGTCTGTATGTTGCCAGTGTTGGCGCCCCTAAGTGGTGGGCGTATAGGGCCTAATGGTTTGGCCGTAATTTATGATCAATTTAGCAATCGTTCAAAAACAATGGCATTGTGGTGGCATGCATAATATCAATGATGAGTCGGATTGGGATGCTGGGTAGGGTGGGTAACGTCAAGGGCGAATCCTGTTTAGATAGAGCCTAACATTTCAGGCAGTGCATTGGTGTATCACGAATGCATGTTTTCCCTTACACGAGGGAGTATGTGAGACAGAGAGAGCGAGTGTGTGATGAGGTGTCTGATTATATGAACGCGAGAGGATGCCAAAATGTGTGCCGATGCTAGGAAACAAAGCATTATGCGCAGCCATGTGTAAGTAGTGTTAATATAAACATATGGATCATCAGTGGCAAAGAGTAGTCCCATGCATGGTCGCGCTTGCATCGTCTAGTTTCCATTGCATGAGATGCAGGGAACTGGATTGGTAATCATAGTATTACTCTATCATGGGGGTGAAAGGGAACAAAGAATCCTTCCTGAGATAGTTTAAACTGCTCAAGGGCCCCTGCTGCTAGCTGGTTACATTTGGCATACTATATCTTGGGGAAGAAGCAGTGAAAGAATCGTTTTGAATGAAAAATATACGATTACATTTTCATACCATTTTAAACCACCAGATAGACCGAATATCCTCGCAGTATATGGCCACAGTATGCAGATTAGACTCGACTATAGAGAACAGTGTGTGGATGATCTTCAGTGAATATAGAATAGATTTGCGCCTTGTGTGCTACAGGCATACATGTAATATAATGTTTGTTTTGGCGTAGTCGCGCTAAGGATATAACCTCTCCTGCCTCAAACATTCTATTCTATTAGAAGCTGATAAAATACCTAATTAACGCCATGACAACAGTCTTTCATTCAAGTAGACACAATACCGTACATCCATATAGCCATGCAGCACAGATGCAACCTCATACACCCTCCCCTACCGACCGCCATTTCTCACTTCCAAGCCTCGGCCCACATGGTTGCGCCACATTATATCCAGTCCCGCCCATTACGCCCATTCAATCACTCGTACCTCCCCCATGATAAAGTGGCTGGTTGTGGGTATGCTGGCCGTATGTGCACGAGAAGGAAGAAGGTTGTGTAGAGAGGGGGAGTGTGTATGTGTGTGTGTGTGGGGGGGGGGGGGGCATCCCGAGTGACTGGCGCTCTTTGTGCAGAAAAACACGTTTCCAATGTCTTGTGGTTGAGCATAAAATATACTAGTATGCACCGCTAGCTTCCTCAGGATTGATTGTATTCCATACAGCGTCAAATGCAAAAGTAACTGATGCAAATAATTGTTTGATTCATATATTGTTAGTATAAATTGTCAAATATATGTATCAACCTGGTTCGTTAAATGTTGATTCATAAGCATAATTTGCCCTCGGACATGATGTCCTGGAATCATTCTTCGCCGGAACCCTATTACTCTGTAAGTAGTATAGGAAAAGGGACGGGGGATAATCTTACACATATCGGTCTAGTAAAAACCAAGCCCACAAGATACAATGAAATAGATTTGAATTTGATTCGACATGCATTGGCTGCACATCATTCACACAATATAGAAAACAAGATGGAATTGGTGTTGTCAGACGACTTCTTGATCCGGTGCTACAGGCTCCTGATACCGCGCAGCTACGCCACCTACCAATGGTATGCACTAACGTAACGTTACGGTCCACTATACTGTACATAGGATCAGCCATAAGTATGTATATAGAGTCCGAATAAGCTAAATGTGCCTGTACTCCTTTACTACGCATTTAGATAATTGATTTAGTTCATTATTCAGCGCAATTCATGTATTACATATCTTTATGCCAGGCGATCTTGGGAATCTCAGAATATAAGAAGTCCATAGGAAGCTGAAATAAAGAGAAACGGAGGAGTACAGTCTAGGCTCAGAGCCTCTCAGATCAGATAAGAATGGTTTTCAGTGGTTGGAACTGGAGTAGGTGTTCCAAACGGATTCTAGTGCCATTTTGCGGTTTGGAGCGAGAGGCTTTTCCTCAGTTTGGAGGCACTCTCCCAACTCTGAGCTTAGACTGGAGTAAGAAATTTTACTCCTCGTTTAAGGTTCTGTGGATTAGTCTACTATTTTCTGAAAGGTAACCGAAATATATGTTTAATGCATTCTGGTCAGGTATGATACCATGAAGTCATTATTGCTACTGTTCCAGCGGTAATAGATCATTCTATGCTATTTATCCTTAATTAGTCATTAATTTCCCGGAGATACTCAATACGAACCAACACCCACTTAATCATAGGAAGATAAACGGGACGCTCCCTCCAGGCACTTCCTTTTCCGGCCCATACTTTCTCCCCCGATGATCACGGGATCCGGTTGTCATGACTACTGACCCCTGCTGGTCATGGGGTCAAACTTGTCCGCCATGATGGATGGTTGGGGAGCTGTGACGTATAGCGTTCATCGACAGAAGAATTATACAATTCAAACGTGATTAAGTCATGTTTTTCAACTGGTGATACCCTAAGCGCTCGACGCAGCGGGACGCTCCAATTTTCCCCCAAGGGTTTGGGCAGATGGGTTGGTGCGGGGAGGGAAGCACTGGAGCGCTATCTGTTGATGGGGGGCAGAGATAGAGTCAGGTCCACAGAGACATCCACCCAGGGTATAGAGGAGGGGGAGGTTTCAGCGAGAGGACTCATTGTTTTTATCACCGCCACCCTCCTCTGGCTTCCCTCTTTTTAATGCGATACTGTAATGATGAGCGGAGCATCATCAGTTCGGTTATAGGATTTGCAACACTAAGTGTAAAGACGTAGACAGTGTGTGATGCTTTACAGTATGACTCAAGGTAGCAACCTTGACTTCACTAAACATGGAAGCAACGAACATGGGAAGCAATGACCCGTGGAATATCCTAAAGTGGATATAATCTGGAAATTTCAAAATGAGAAAGCATTTGATGATTCTTTCCATTTTGATGAAAGTATTCGGCTGTAAAATGTTTTAATGGCACCTTCACCTGACCCTTTGTTTCGATACTGAAGCGACAATCACATCGAATTTATCAGTGTGGATAGCTAAAAACAATCGAGTAAAGAATAGGGTGCATCCACGTGAAAGGCGATAAAATCCCGACCACCCAAAGGATGCATCAAAACGAGCTCCCCTGATATGTAATGCCTTAATTCACCTCTTAAATTTTTAATTTGACAATTGTTGCCAGCCTGCTCCGTGGACAATAGAGGTGACACTGACATGAAAACCCCCAGACGTACATCCCGTCCCCAAGCTACAGGTATGTTGATGGAGAGTCGAGTAATTAATCATGCAAATAGTCCAACTATTGAGACCAATTAATTGGGCAGACAAGCAATAATTGGCACCCACAAGAGTGGGCACACGTGCAAACTGCCAGATTCCTGTTGTCTACGCCATAAAACCAGCAATCACCTGATTGGATTCCAATTTTAGGCACAAGTCAATGAAATACAATAAAACGAGTTATAAAAGCGCCGATGTTGATGACTAATAACTATCACTTCACTCTGATACAAACAGAACTCGCTAAAACGACTATGACATGAAGCGATAAGCCACAGTAGATCTCCTACCACTTCATTAAATGAGGTTCTATTCACGATATAGGTAGAATATCTTTCGGTTACCTTGAAACTGGAGAGATGTTGACCGAAGCAAAAATGTTCATACTCCTCATTATCTAATATATTTTGTATCATCCACTCATTCTTTGCAGGAATCTTTGTCCTCGCATTACTGCATAGATTGTACGCGATGCAAAAAGAAAGGCAGATTTAAAATGTATAATATAGGAGTGAAATTCCGACCCAAAATATTGCTAGACTAACTGTTCGATCTCGGTATTAGTATACACTTGAGAAAAATATGCATTTGGAAATCTATTGTATTACGATTGTCCCACATAAGCAAAACAGGAGAAAACACCGTAGGCTAGCGAAAGACCGAGATACAACCTAGTTTAATTACAGTCTTGTATTTTTCCTGGACGCACGGGTCCCTTCTATCTTTACTTTGGGACCCAGTGTCCGAGTGAACAAATGGCTTCATCCATCCGAATCCGGCTAGGGCTTTTCCGGAGAGACTTACTGACCACCTCGGAAATCTTGACCACTTTCAAATCATTGCTTCCGTTATCACTTCTAATTATGTCACTTCCGGCCGTGATGTAGCTCCTTTCCACCAGGGGTCTCAGGGCTGCCACTCTAGTGGTCACCAATGAGCGTGCTAATCTGCTTTGTATGGCAGGGAAAGTTCAAGGGGGCTAGGCTAAGGTTTGCTCGTAGGTAGTCTTGGGATTTCGCAAATGACGTGTAGCGATAGGGCGGGCATCAAGCCGCAAATCAGAATCTACGTCACTGACAGCCTTGTCCATTGCTGGTGTCGACATACGGGGACTTTAAGCCCTCCTTCAGGGCCTGAGGGAGCTGAAGGAGGACACAGATGAATGGCTGGTGCGTAATTAGAAAGCCAGGCCTTGTCAGGTAAACCTTTGCCCTGTGAAGGATAATCTCATAGTGAGGCAACATCTGAGAGCCTTTCTCCAGCAGATGGAGAACAAGTAATGGGATGGCTGTATCTAAAAGATCATGAGAAAACACGGTTTTAGGTTTTGGTTTCATTAACTCGGGGTGTAATATTTGTTGATCTAAATTGTGATATCACAAAGGAATAAGGTCTAGTTTCGTGTATCTTTCAAAGCATTCGCGAGTCAATGACCGACCAACAATTAAGGAGTATTGTGCTAAGACCATATTTCAAGGCACATTTTACAACGACTTGTGAACATTTTTCAGTTCCAAATTATATTAAGTTGAGTCGTAATTTGGCATATATACATTAATTCCGTAGTATTGGTGGTGTAAACCTTATTTGGGAGGAATCCTATTCATTATTTACGACAAATTACAATTCTAACCATTATCCTGTTGGTGGGAAAAATGTATTACCCGTTATGGGATACTTTATTTCATAGATTTATTTACATAAATACCATTCCTTTACGTTGGATTAGATTTTGAATTTGGAAGTACATGTCTACATAATATGAACTTCATGTTTTATATCGCAAAATCAACCAACTAGAGTTTTTCAGTCGCTATAAAATCACGGACAAGCTACGCGCGCTCATAAAGGTTTCAAGCATTCAAACAAGGAGCACTCTTTTTTCCCCTCCTCCTGCAAGATTTCATTCAGGGAATCCCGATATTCACGGGGCTCCACAAATCAGTTTTATTCAATAGGAGGTGACCTCGCGTCATTGTGCATGCTCCGATCCAGCTACTACCTTTTCAAACCACTACCACGCTTTCTCATGGAATAATACGATATTGTGCGTGAATGCCGTGAGAGGAGAATTAAGATGCGTGAGGTAACGCCCTCTGTGTATCTGGTACCTGGAAACCATCGCAATATCTGCAAGACAGTCAGTTTAACCCTTTATGAGTTTTCACAGTGATGAAAGTGTTAGAGTTAGGTAAAGAAAAAACTATTGAAGCTAACAGGCAAAATATAATTATATTGGCGTCTATGGTCGTAGTAATGGAAGAAAGGCGATGAGTAAAATTAAGGCTAACTGCAAGGTCTGGTATACCTCCACAAATGTCCACTTTCCGTATACTACATCTACTACAAGCGAGTTGACCACTCCTGTGGTGGCTAGTAGTATATGGAAATTTAGCACATAATCAGGATCACCATCTAGGTTAAACGTCTCATGATTAAGAAAGGAATTTTAAGTGAGCATGTACACTAGGAAACTTACAATTATGTCTTTAAATATACAGTGTGTAACACATATGACACGATACACTCGTTATCATGTTAATAAATAGCATTATGTAGGAGAAAGTTGTTGCCCCGGATGAAGCTTGACTTCACGTGTACCCTAATCAAACTGTTCGTCTTATTTTCAACCCTTTATTCTTCTTTATATTTGAAAAATTATAGCATATATGCCATGGCGCATGATGCTTTATATTGAAAAATGGCTGAAAAATAGCAAACGCAAAATGGTAAAGATAACCGACTTGGTGAGTATGTTGAACCTCCTGAAAGGGTTAAGTTAGTGGCATGAGGCATGCTGCTTCAATATCTCTAATGCTACTTGGTGTGTCTAGCCCCTCCCACAGCCAATTTGTCAGCCAGCTAATTAATTAAATCACTACATTGTACTTGTGCTCTATGCCGGCATGGTAATTGGCCCGGGCTACCTTTAACCTTATTCATCGAGGTTTCTTTTATCAGTGAATTCCATGATCAAGTTACGCCTTGCTATTATATCAAGGATTCATGAGCTCATTGTGCCCATATGTCAATCTGTGATTTTATGTTCACCATGCTAGTTATTGATCAAAGGTTGTTTATATATGCGTTATGAATAATAGTTTACAATTCAGGAATACAAAACTCAAAGATTCATGGCTCACGTTGTATTGATATTTTAGCATTAGCAACTTGTGGAAAACACCAACGAATTGGAAATTGAATTTAGACTACAAACATACATGCATATAAGGTAAACACGAAACATTCTACTTTACTAACTGTATGGTAGTTTTATATAAAAGACTAACATGTAGTTCATTTTCTAGAATACATTAAGCACAAGGCAATTCTCTTCAATATAAAGTATCAGCTTTCAGTAAGTCTGTAAAATCTGAATACTTAATTTATAGCAATTCTGCTCCTTCTAGTCTGGAATACTTGTTTAGAATATTTCAACTTAGCAGTTATTGGCATATGCCCAATAATATTGACCAAATCTCTGTCTAATATACAATAGTTAGACCCGTCTATATTAGGCGCAGCTAGTGTCGCACATGCATGCTAGATGATGAAAGGCTGACCATAGCCGAAGGACGCAAAGATCAATATTAATAATTAATGTATTGTCCATATAATGATGAGAAAAGCAGCAGTTAGACTTGATGGATGATGTCCTAACATGACTAGTGTATAATGCTAATGCACACTGACCATAATGATGATATACTGTCCAGTGCGTGCATAGAGATTTATATTAAGGACTAGTGGTCCTGCGCATGGGTTATATTCTGTAAGTCGTTAGAAGGAGTGCCAAGAATGTCAAGAGTGACAAGAAATCCTCGTCACAGAAGTTTAGTAAAGGATTTATATATGATTATTGGGAAAGAGGCCAGGAGAAAATCTGAAGCTCCATATCCATTATATACCACGACCGCCTGGGGCCCGTTGCATATATAAGAAATGTGTCCTTCTTTTGCTACTTTTCCTTGCTAAGCAGTTCTAATTTCGTACATAAGCAATGAAAATTAGTTTAGCGAGGAACATTCTCGTTAAGGATTCCTTCTGCAATAGGCCCCTGGTGCATGTACTATTGGTGTACGTGCGCAGCACGGCAGGTTTATAATAATGGCAATGGGCGTCTATGAAAATTATATAAATAAAATAGCCCCATATTTTAGAAGAGCTTTACGCTTTCTTCATCCCATAGAAAGAGATTTGCTGGATGTGACCTCCATCCTGACCCCTAGATCAAATTGATCAAGAATTAAAGCAATTAATGCAAAGGTGTAAGCAAGGGAGCAATATTGAATCTACACTTGGGAAATGAATTTTATGGGCTTGAACACTTCTCTAACCAGATTACTATTTACAATAGGTACCCTTCCCGCTGGTGCATTGGTGCATGATGTCTACTCCAGTGATGACTTTCAACGGATCTATCAAGCTCGTCTTGGCACCACTGGGGATGGAGGAATTCTTAACATAAATCTGGAAGAAGGTCGCGAGGCTATATCAACACCAAATTACGCAACAAGAAAATATAGCCTCCAGCGTCAGTTAGCGCGAGGTAATTCGGGTTAATTACCTCAGTTAGCAGGCTGCCTCGCGGCGGAATGCATCTATCAGTTGTCTGCATGTCTCAAGGCGTTGGAATACAGTGGAGGTGCATCAAGGGATCGATAGTGCCTTAGGATATGTCTGATGCAGGTCCATGACCAAATAAAGCCACCTTAAGTGTATTGAAGTTTATCCAGAGAAGGGCTAACATGTACATTGTGTATACATCAGTGGTTTGGGAAGGGCACGCACAACGATGGCTCTATACTCTCTGGTTACAGAGAAAATAGTCAGAGTGACCATCAGCTTTAGTGACGATGTTTATTATTTGTAGTTAAGTGCATGGATATAAATACCATGTAACACTGACTTCCCTTTAACATCCTTGTAAAAAGCAGTGTCATGTGTCATTGCTTTCCTTTATATCAGGAAGATTACCCATCAACCTCGCTGAAAATTAGAAAAAATACTGCGTAGAACTGAGAAGTAACTGAAACTGAGAATGAATTAATTCAAACTTCTATGAAGCAATATGCATAGATTTTAAGGCGTAGAGCAAAAGTTCTCTGAGGTATCTGCCCCAGGGGACACACTGAAGTCCCGTGACTGAATGATGCATTAGTCCCCAAACATCAGTGACTAGCAGAGCCTGCTTGATAGGTTGGAGCGAAACCTTTGTGTATGCAAATTATACCATGTTCCCCATCTACTCTAAGACATAAATAAGTCTTCGCCTTTGATCTGAATGCCAACTCAAATTGAATCCTTGAGAACATTGTCAATTGGTGGCAATGCGCTTCGGATTGGCGTCCCTGGAATCCCTGATGAAGCAGAGCCCAAATGAATTCTGCCAGAAAGGATAATAAACAGATTGACGTAATCTTTGCTTCGCAACGCTCACACAGGAAGGTAAAGAGGAACATTGCGATAGCTTCCAGAGAAAAGCGATGAGTTGGGGAAAAGGCCTTTCCGGTTATCGCCTGAGCAGCGTCAGGATGTCTGTGAGGGAATCAGTAGAAGCGGTGACCTAAAGCCCTGACCTTCACCAACTGAGCTTTACTATCAAGGTCATGTTGCTGAATCTTCGCTATTTAGATTACGCCGTATACTGAGGGTTAAAGTGAATGGTCCTCCAGACATCTTGTCCCGCCATCTTTTTTTCAATTAAGATCAGACGATGATTATTGTGCTTGAGCTAAATCAAAACCCATCCCGCAACCCAGTACTCAAACTTATATATTCCACAGAATGATAAGGCCTCAACTTTGTACCTATATAGATAACCAACTATTTCTACTTTTCTCTATATAAAAAATCACTATCAGCATTTTATTACCTGCTTTCCCCTCGCCAGCCATTGACACTGATTGAAATGAACCTATCACGTAAGCTCTCCGTTGTGGGGGCAAAAACTCGCGTTTAATCTCAGCTTATCTCCCCTAATCACGAGTAATCTCAGCCAATCTCGCCAGAACAAGACTTTCAACGTGATAATCATCTCCACTCCAAGTAGTAGTGGACCATCAGGCCCTTCCGGCCTTCAGGGAGCGACCAAATAATTTTTATCCATCATAGCCTTGATACATATTCATCATCGGCCAAATGTAAATCTCCTCTACCTGCGGCTCTCACGATCCACGTTGGCACTCCCCAGAATATACCATTAAGTCATGGGAATGGAACATTAAATATTAAGCGACAGAAATCTCTGAGGCTGTCAACATTGCCTCCTATTGAAAAACACAATACTTTCTTTCAAATAAATATGTATAATATAGCCTGCACTGTATAACATAGAGGGGTTTTGTAGCTACTCCTCGTGCATTGAAGCAAGCTGCTCTTCACGAGCCAATCTCAGCCTATATTGCAGGAAAATCAAGTCTTGACATTTGGGATTTGCCTTGTTCGTGATCAGACTCCTGATGCAATATATGGTCCTCGAAATTCGCTGTACTTTTTACAGAAGTCTATCTCCCAAAATGACCTATGTATACTGCACATAAGAATGGCTAGCTTTCACTCTTGTTAAATAATTTAAGTAAACATTGTAAATCTGTTCGTACCCATAGTATACTTCTTTTTGCAGTTCTACTCAATATATTGATTCATATAGTCCTGGAAATAGAGGTATACTAGCTGTTATTTGAATAAGCTTGGATGTTCTGGCATTCACCCTCAGCCGAAATTGTATTCTACCACTTAAAATATAATTTCTCAGTAAATTATTGATCCTTTCGCATGTCAAATTATGTGTCCATCCACGTGATGGTGTTCGACTTTTAAATTGTTGATGGATTAATATTTTAAAAACTTATAATACTTTTGTGTCGAAATGATCATTTTGTAAAACGGAAGCATAGACTTAAATAATTTATTAACATAAAAGAAATCACCTTTTTTTGTCAGACTTAGCTGAGAAGAGCTTTAATTTATGATGTAATTCTTCTGACTGAATAAAATCCATAACAAACATATTTGCGTCCCATGGTTGGAAAAGCTGTATGATTGTTTGGTCGATCCTTGGTATTGGGACCCCCATTTTACCCTACCCGCAGTCATTACGTCATCTACGTTATCAGGGCATGCTTGTGTGTATGCGTAGAAACCAGCCCTGATCTCTCGTCTGCCATTATATCTATGTTCAATGGTTAAACAGGATGGGATTTTTAAGAGTATAATTTGTCGAGTAAGCGACCCACCCCTCGCTATACTATCTGTCATAGAATCATCCATTTTTCCTGAGGTTTATCGAAAATGTCATCGTCCATTACATGACAACAGTAAATCCTTTTACGCCAAAGCCTATATAACAATATCACATTATAATTGCTTTATATACCGTGCGCTTTTCTCTGGTGCCACGGATACCGATCTCGTATTCATTTGAAATTAAACAATTTATCTTTCATCGCCCGAGAGATATTTATGGGCATGAAGCAATTAAGTATTCCCACGAGCCAATCTAGGCAATGACTGCTCACGACCTAGAATGACAGAATTACTGTGTCCCGATGATTGTAATGACTCATTAAATGGTCCAAATATTAGGAGAGCAATTACTAGGAAAGTAGGTGATACCAGGATCTGATATTTTCCATCTATCAAATGCATAGAATTATGTTGAATTCACGGAAGATTATCACTGTCCACAACCGATAGTTTCAAAATATCGTTCTCGAAAGTGTGGCATAATGTGCAAAACATATTAAATACGATTTTGTGGCCAAAGATACTTTTTAATGTATCGTTCAAATAAGTTAAATTACCCAACCAATAGAGTCTGTTATTTAGAAGAGAGATTTGGGAACCGGAATTTAGTTTACAGCTTTTAAAGGCCACGGGAAATTAGTTTGTTCTATTATCATATAACTTTTAAGGAATATATATATTACCTCAGATCAAAGATGAATCTCAAATTTATGAATGGACTTCCATATCTCTCTCAAACCATTCACAAGCGGGATGTCTTTTGAAATCAATGATATTACATTTTCTGATTTGGTCTATCAAACCAATCTAGGTGAGACCTTATCAATGGTGGCACATGCCGGCATGTCACGATCTCTACATTGCGGACGCAATTGCCTTTTTAACCAAAAACCGTTTTTGACCCCGGGGCTTCCCTCATCCCCTACTCCCTTTCAATGCCTTTGATGACTTTTCATGACTGAAATACCGTACCCTGAACTATGTGATTTCAGAGAGCGAATGTTGCTCATATTCGCTACGCAGAAGTGATGAATATTTTATAAGTTTATCTCTGAACACATGGCTCTTTATTTGAAGATCTCAGAACGACGTGTTGCGCTGAGAAGGTCATGTGATCTATATCAACATGAGCATGGAGCATGTCCATGATGTCATCTGAACGATGTTCGGGGTTGATGGGCGATATTACAGATATACGAGTACTGATCACCGGAACTTGCCGGTCTATGTGGAGCCATTCGGGCGCCAAATAGGGACCCCTTCCATCTGCCGCTGACCTCGCGGCGACAAACGCTAACATGGCGACCGTCCGTTCAGCTTTGTTGATTAGAGCCGCAGCAGAGGGAATCTGTCCCGCGAGGCAACTGCGTCTGCCATGGAATGACTCGACAGAATTCATGAGGGACACATCTCACCAACTAATCAACCGACCCACAAAGTCAGCATGCTCCTGTACAACTCACTGGCCGGGCATTCCTACATTCATAGTCTCTGTTATAATCCATAGACCGAACTTAATGGCGGCTAAATCATTCCGGCTTCACTGTCCTCATTCCACCATTTACTGTCCATATACTGCTGCTCCGGTTGCAGTGAAGCCATTTTGTTGGGTGCGAGGGCTTATATAGTTTTGGGAAACGGTGTCTTTCCTATAGCCATGTGACCTCGGACATCACAGACTGCAGAATTGGCAAAATAAAAAAAATTGTCATTTGACTGCCTGATATCATTTGCAAATATTTTATTTGTAGGCCTACATCGTTTTTTAACAAGTAAAAGATGAATCATAATCATACTACCACAAATTGCTTTCGCTTGGACCTGTTAGTGCTCTATGTTTGTTGGGTGGCATAATCGGTGTAGTTAGGCTAATTGTTGATTTTCGCTGACATCCTCACCATAGCTTGTATGATTATAAGTCGCCGTCCATATGTTGAAAAAAGCTTAGGAGATGCTTTCTGTAGAGCTTCAGACACAAATCTAATTCCCTATGTCCTGGCTCAGGATTCAAACATGATGGCCCCACAGTGAACTTATTCTTATAACGAGATAGTGTCGTCTGCCAAGCTTGTTTCCCGCCTCTACTGTGTCTTGGGGATATTTGCTCACTGTGATGGAGGCGTAGGTCAAAGCTGTGGCAGGGAATTGCCATTTTATCGTGATAATACAAATCGTCTGCAGCTGACCTTTCTGTCAAGAGCTAACTCCCCGCCAACTCTCTAGACGTGTTGGACAAGCAATCTAAGAAGCTCCAGTGGCACTCTTTGCTGTCCTTCAATTACGACTTTATTGGTTCGAGGGCAAATAATCTTCACAGATTTCTAAATTGTCATGCGCTGCGTACCACCAGGGTGGCCGACCTCCGGGCGATAATAGGTGCAATGGGCATTGATTTTCGCCCGCGTACGCGCGACATCTGAAACGCGCGAAAAGAAATGTATGTAAATTAGGCTGGCGTCGTATGGCCGGGCAGAGAACACGCAATATGGCGATCTCGGACCGGGAGAATGTAAGCAAAGCCCCGGCTTGGGCGTCCGGCAAATTGTGAAAATTGATGAGGGCCTGACTTTGAGGGCTGTTGGGGGAGGATGAGGACTGGTATGGGGACCTTAGTTCAAGTGAACTGGCCTCTGTCATCGGCAAGCTGTCATCCTATTTCATAGTATCTTGGGGCAAGAGGACAATTTCGTTGGACAGCTTTTCAAGGCGTGTTGGAATAGTATAAGCGCGTTTATGAACTTTAAGAACGAGAAAGTAAAAATCCAAGATAAAGGATAAAATACCTTCTTGGAGAGATTTAAAAATCAATTAGTGGACCAAGACATTTGGGCAAAGACAGCAACATCGGAAATTTGATATTTTTGTTGCGCAATTCGCTAGCTTGATTCCATTCTTGATGGATAATACCTTGTTATACCAACTGCTCAGGGCCTATACCTAATGATAGAAAGCAGTATTGAATTGACTGGAAGCCATGTGTCACTCACATGAAGATAACATCAGATAAGCTTCCATTCTCACACTGTGGAACCGTGTGGAACACAAGCGAAAATAGAAACACAGGGGTGGGGCCTTTCTTTAGCTCTCATTAAAACTGATCCACAAGTCGGTGAGCACACATGCATATATGCATGGAACAGTGAAGATAGAGATCAAGGTTTATCAAATGAAATCTACATTATCAGATTCTGGGCTGTTGTGCTCTACAAAGCATCTAGCTCGTCCTTCCGTGCATCGACGAATGATAGGTCTAAAGGGGATTGGAAATTAATCAGAGAAAGCACAAGCCGAGGCATTCTTTTTCATAGATGCATGGGTGATATGCAATTCTTTTGTTTAGGTAGCATGATGTTTGGGTACCAATCTACCAGATACCTGTCCCTCGACACTCCAATACCAATCGACACCACCCATCAACCAATCCCATACGAACCTGCATGATACACCCTGTTAAATGCTTAACATTGTGCATAATCACTACAGGGAGTAAACGAAAGGGAAATTGTAAACATAAACATGTATATGGAGCGTTTACTGGTAAACAAACTTGGTTGTTGTTTGTGAAAATTGCTTTACCTATAAATCATAACATTCGATTAATTTGGCATCTTTTGTGTAAAACTCACCACGCAATTATTTTAAATCCTATACATGCGTAGATCATCGCTGAAAATGATGACATATTTGGTAAAATCTTCACTCACACCATAGGCCCATGCATAACCTGTTAGGCACAATAATCATCACCGTTCATTAGGACACTTTGAAGGCTTTTGATTCCAAAGGTTTTCACATTTATTAAATATTTTACCCACTAAAATCGCAAAAAATCGTCGGTATCATTGATGTACGAATCGTTTGGGACTCATTCATTCAAGGCGCGGCCATGAAGGGCCGTCAGCTGTTCGCCACCTCCTGGCTTTGTTCTTCCGAGATTGAACATGATAACCTCACATCAAACAGTGTGCGTGATAAGACTTGGATAAAGGCGCTACTAAAATTTTTGTTTTTTTATGGCCAGTTTCATACAAAAGTTTACCAGTTCTTTGACTCTATTCCTTCTGGTGGATCTTATTTAAATCTTCTTAGAGCAATTCTATATTAAATTCGAATTCATTTAATTCAATACTACTTTGAAGTGACCATTGCATGACCTCAAGGAAAATGCATGCTATACCAGCAGCTAACTATTTGAATGAGTCTTATCAAAGACTTACCATGTATGTGTACTGAAGGGAATTGCACTAGATATAACTTCAAGTTCCAATGAATAAAAACCTAAGTTCAAGAAGCAAATTTAACGATTCCCTCGGATCTTGGGATGACCAAACTAGAAGAGTCGGGTCAGTATGCATGTGGCCCCTTGTACACTGGGAGGACTTGAGGGAGGTGGAACCAGCTGCGCCTCCAGATTTAATCCGTTCTAGGCAGAGATTAAATCAGTTTGTGTGTGGTCTCTAGAGGTGGTCTTGGGCTGAGGTCGGGAAAGATTTAGTCCCGTCCTGACTCTAGCTATTGACCACTCTAAAGCCTCTGAAACAAAGCATATGTACACAGCTATATCCTTTAGCCAGATTAGCACTGTTGCAATTTTAGACACACCATAATCAAGATTTCAAAAGTGTATTTCACCGGTCATTCCATTTCAAGGCATCTATCTAGTGTTAATTAAAATATAATTGTAGGATATATGTTCTTTGTTTCCTTCCTGTCTATATTGCCAGTCTTTGGTTTATGTTTCTGTATACTACTAACAAAGTGCCAACTACGACACCCCAATATCACGACAAGAAGGAATGTAAATATTTCAACCATCACAATCCCTTCAATGGATATATCCCTTCAGAGGCTGAAGGGTAAACTCATGCGGTTTGTTGGTAAGATCACTTTACATGCATCGTGGCTGGTGCGGTGTTGTGTGGTTTTGGATCAGCCTCCAATAGATGGCTCTCATAAAACACTCTATTATCGCCCATTAGCCGGATAATTGGAAGTTGCAAGCCACTTGACAGGAGTGCTGAGATGAGAGGCCTAGAGGAAGGTGAATGAGCAAATGTGGGTATCCACTACAGAGGAATGAGTACGTTAGTCCAAGCAGTTGGGGGAGTATTGCGCTGCATGGTGAATTCTGGACCAGGAAAAGCTATTATGGCACGCTCACACATCCACAAAAAGTGTTGGGAAATATCGTTGTATGTACAAATTTATGTTAAAGTTTTTACCTTCTGCTATCATTTTACCCTTGAAGAGTTGGTGCCATCCATATAGTGAATGAAAATGAAACACGCCCTCAAATATAGAACACAAGGACAACCGACAGTTATCAGTAGTATAGGGACATGGGGGACTTGATCAGGCCTTTCTTCTCATAGTGGCCTTATCATTGAAACAAATGATAAGGGATAAACACAAGACTCAATAAGAATATCAATAAAGTATTAACCATAAAAATATATTGGCTTTTCAAAAACGTTTAAGTAGAAAAGAAAATCAACTCCTGAATAGACAGCAATCAGGCCAAAATTTAGTCGGAGGTCTTTGCCTCCCGCCGGACATCTGAGGTCATCGTTCATCCCATCAACCTCTCGCCCCCAATGACCTGTGTGACCCCAGGCAATTATCAAGGTCAAGGGTCCCTGCTGATTAGGGACGCCCAAAAGAGAGTTGATCATATGGGGCTCTACGGCGAGGCCGAAGTGTCCAGGGCAGAGACTGGAGATTCAATGGTGGGGAAAACCAGCTTTGATACGGATAGCTTTAAATGTAAACCCGTTACAACTTGAGCAAATCTCGTTTCCGGTTCTCTAACTTCCAACATGTTAGATCGATGAGTGACACAGACGTTTGGAGAGCGCCTCGCTCCCGCGTGGCCCAAGTCAGATTGTCTTGATTGGCTGGCAGACGACATTTTTCAGGCTTTGATCGAACTGGCTTTTCTTCCCGCCCAAACTTGATGGAGCACTGATAGATGGGCGAATTGATGTGAGCGCTACAAGGACAGGATGGTACGGCCAATCTCAAGTCTCCATGGAGTGGCTACACCCAAATGGGAATGTCTTATCTGTTCCAGAGGGAGTTTTTGACTCTCTCATGGACCCCGGAAACCTGGGCGGTACGTTTTCCTCATGGAGGCTATTAATCCGTTAAATGGATTCGCATATGGACACTTGCAGATCAGCTTCCATGATGAACCCGATTGACACGAGATATTGCACGATTAATTGGCCAAAGAGTTCAAGGGATATCTCACTACTTTAGACCGATGTCTCCCCGAAGAAAAACGTTTAAAGTATGAGTATGTTAGTTATCTTTGTTTTTAGAGATCCTCCCTTAATGTAATTGTCTCTCATCTGATAAATTTCCACCCTTAGCCTAGTCATCATTACATCATCTCTAACCACGTCAAGATTATTATGATAATCAAGATATTGTCAGAATTATTATTATTGTTTATCGTTATTGTTGTTCCCCCAGTTCATGAAGTAGAAGTACAATACATAGAATAGAATACAAGCATTGTATTTGTTTAACTTACTTTAATTCGGAGTAGATTGGTACACATCAGGCGCGGATCTCTCAAATATAGCCAAGGCCGTCTACTTCAAGAATAGAAGGCTAGCATCTAGGACAGGTCTTCTCCTGTGGACGATCAACTTTTATAATATCATTACCTGCCAGATTGACTGTGGGCCTCAGATTTCTTTAATCTGTACGGGGTCATGTGACGTTCGCCTTCCCATCCCTCACCGCCAGGATGTGTTGAAGGTTGGAGACGCTTGGGGTCGTCCTAGGTTCTACTGTGTTGAAACAATCAGTTACTATCCTCTTAACCCATAACTATTCCACTCTATTGGCCCGTTGACATTATTGCCTGCAATATACCTCATCTGCACCCACTTTTTTTGTGCCCACGATTTCATGAAAGATTGTATACACTAATGATTCACGAACAGCATAGTATTAAGACTCTCATATGTTGAATATCCATGTTTCTAAAGGTTTTACTGCCTAGAATTCTGTATGTGAGGATATTTTTGTGAGGGTTAAGTTAGTGACCGGTACCTTGCTTCTGAACTGTGCCCCGGGCCGACTGCTTCGCTCTAATTCCATTACTCCGTCCCACGGGCGCCATAGCTCCGGCGTAATGACGAGGAGCACTTTTAGCGGGAAATTAATACCCAACACTCTCCTTTCCTCCGTACATGCGGATGAAATATAACCAACCCATGCCCCTGATTTATGCTTCTTTAAAGTGGTACAATGATATCCCACAACAGAGGGATCTAAGTCATGTTGGAACTTCCCTTATGTTTGCTTGATTGTCTCCCCTTGGACGAAAGACGTGTTGTCTATAATATCAGTATATCTTGCGTATTTATGAGAAAACGCCAATCTCCGTCGAATGTGACAATCTAGAAATAGGCCTAATATTATAGTATCATGTCAGGAACAAATGTTTAGTCAAGCAACCAACGCACTAACTTTTCTCTTATGATGAAACTGTATGCTTATATTCGTCCAAAACCAGGGGTCATCAATCGTTGTTCATCTGAAAGTTTTCTGTGCATTATTTAAAAACATATTGAGAAAAAAATCTCTACTTTATGGCAAAAGTATACCTAATATAGGAAGACTAATATGGAATGATCGATCCAAAGAACGCATGCTACAGGTGATAAAGAAAACTTTATCGCTACCCAATATGGCTTTAAATATTTTTGCCTTATTTTCTGCCCCCAGATTGATAACAACTCCATCTAGAGGCCGCGTTAGTTTTCATCACGAGATGAGGCATTCTTTACGTAGCCCGGAGGATGGGCCAAACTAGAAGTTCTGCGCTGCCGCTCCTGGTCATACAATCAATCTTGGAGGTCTCCCTGGCCACCTCCTCTCGCCTATATAGTCTCTCTCTCTTGCATGGGCAGAGAAAGCCTGTTTTACTTATGCGATGGTCCATAGTAAATGTTGAGTTATATATATGTAAATACACTGACTCAACATTTATGGAATTTCACTGTCTTTGCAAATAGTACGCTCAGAGTAAATGACCTCAATGTGTGTAGGTCCATCTCCAATGCCCATGTATGTTCGACTCGCATTGACATAACTATTTCTTTAATTCCATATGAATAAGTATAACATTGATCATTTTTCTATCAGTTCAATTTACGAAAGTCTAATAAAAGATGTTGGGGGTGGTCACAATATTAAAAATATAAAATCGTAAGATTCGTAAATTCGTAAGCACTTGTTAATTCTCTTGTAGCCCAAAACGTGGTGCATATGATACGATTACGAAATTCGTATATTATATGTTTTTGCCTAGAACTTGGTAGTTCCAAATGTAAGGGGTAACAATACAGGCTTACAAGCAAGTTGTAACCGGGTACATAAAAATAAAAATTGTAAATCAGTGTGCAGAATATGTCATTGACCCACTTGTAAGGATTGGTAATTTTAGAACCTTGCAATCGTAACTAAATACATTTCTCAAACATCAGAGCCACTGAAAAACCAATCATGATATAATTAGCAGTGGCCCAGGCTTGCATTACCCAAGGTAGTATACATGAATAGACAAAACAATCACTCAACTCTAATACCTAACAACCAATACACTCATCATCAAAATATACATACAATTGTTATGTTAGTTACAATAGAGTAAAATAGGTGCGAGTGTGTGTGGACATGCAGTGGCGCATTTGGAGATTCAAAACTGGTAAGATTCATTTCCAAAAAGAGTCTTAAACCCGTTATTATGTTTACAAGAACTGTTTTGCAACAGATTATAAGTACGAGCCTTTTGGTAAAGCAGTTGTAAACGCCCTATAAGCCCTTTTGATGACCCCCCTCACCATCACAACTACAAGTCCTTGCAAAATAAGTATTTACAATTTGGTAGATGTAACCTTTGGCACCACGTTTTTGCTTGCAAGCACGTTATCAAGGGGTTACAAGTCATATGTTTCATTGTAATCGCAGGATTCGTAACTACAAGGAAATTACAAAATTGCAAGCCCTGAAATTTAGTTGCGATTATACACCACCCCCGTTGTTTGTCTATAGACCAATTAAGGGTGGTGTGGAGAAAGCAAAAATGGCAGCTATCAGATTGGCCGATTGAGTTGTGTAGTTTCATCGGAGACAAATCCTGCTGAATGTGGCTTATCTCAGCAACCTAACAGCTTGTCACCAGAGGCATTTTTCACTGACCCTCCCAACCTTTCCAGTTGACCCCTGACCCAAAAGGTCATTGAGAGACGCCGTAACCGACGATCAAGGTCGCAAGTCAAGTGGGTTAGTCCTAATCTCGTCGGAAGGAGAATGATTCATGCCTCGCTTGATCGGATTAGGAGGCGCCGTAATGGACATTTTAATAGACCTTCTTCAGCCTCACTCTCAGGCCAAACGCCATGCACACAGACAACACCTATCTTCTCATTGGTACGTAGGTGACAAGAGGCAAACAAAGTAAGATCAAGTTGCGATGATCATTTATTGCAAGACTGAAACAATAATCTCGGGAGATGTTCTGAGGTCACATTCTTAAATATTGTGGATTAGACAGCGATACAACATTAATGAAGAAATACACGTTGACGATAATGTCACGCATTTCACATCTTAATGCTTATCCTTCGTGATTCCAGACATCATTCAGATATTTATTTTTTATGAACAAAAACTATTACTACAACTTGGGTCGTAGGGTGTTTGTTGAATGCATGGTTATTCCCCAAAGAAAAATATAAATACATACATATATCTACAAATAAGTCTACATCGAGCGGTATAATTATGTAGATCTTGGATCAGTCTCTTGGAACATTTCTATTGGTGAACGATGGACACGAGGTAATATTTTAAATGTGTCTATGATATATTCTTTTCTACATACATTACCGTTATGTCAGTGATGGACATGAACATCGAAGTTGATCTAATATATCCAATAGGTTCTCATCTAATGATTCATTGGGAAGACGACAGATAATTTCTATATTATGAGTTGAAATAACATCATCACCATTATTCCTAAACTATTCCTAAAAAACATTGAAATATTGAAAACTTGAATGTTCTGTCTTCAATATCTAAAAAATAGCTCAGTATCCTGGGCGACATTACTATCCACTATAGATAAATAGATAAATAATATTTGATATAACAAATTGCACACATGCAATACTGAATGTTAAAAAAGGGAATTGCTGTAACTTTGTAGTTATAGGTTAAATATTCCTCATGTCATCTAAACATGAGAAGTCCTTCAATATATGCATTTCATATGTGTGGGTGTATGGATGTATATGCATGTATTCGGTACCCTCCATGAAATCCATGAAATACAAATCACAGTGAGGTTCAAATGATGTCTTCTCACAAAAGGTACCAGGGGAGGGGGCTAATACGGGGCTTTGAAAAGTTTATAGTTCAACCTATGTTAAACAAGGAACAGAGGGAGGAAATTTTCAAACTTATGATTTCAAGGGAGTGGGGAAATTACCCATTGACGAAGAAACGCAGAAAATTCTTGTATAACAATGGCTGATGACATTGAAATATTTAAGAAGATGAAGGGGATGATGATTGTTTCCTGGAACATCAGGAGTTTTCTGCCCAAGTTTGATCAAATCAATCAATTTCTATTTGACACTGAGCCCCACGTACTGGCTTTACAAGAGTCCTGGCTATTAAAAAATAACGCCGATAATCAAATATTTATACCTGGTTATAATAAGTTAAGGCAAGACCGATTTCAAAAAAAGAGAGGAGGCGGATTGTTGACTTTTGTCCACACAAGCTTAGACATAAACGAAAATGACTATGCGGAGCTAAATATATCAAATCAAAATAATGAACTACAAATATTCGAAATTTCAAAAAACTTATGAAAAATAAAATAATCCTAAATGTATACAGACCACCCCAGGGGTGCCTGAAGGAAGCCATAGAGGAACTTGAAGCTGTATTAAATAAAGTAGATACGTCTAAGGAACTAGTTATTGTAGGGGATTTCAACTATGACACAATACACCTCATGGAAAGTAGTTCGGAGG
The DNA here is from genome assembly GCA_942159475.1 of Sthenelais limicola. NCBI lineage: Eukaryota > Metazoa > Annelida > Polychaeta > Phyllodocida > Sigalionidae > Sthenelais > Sthenelais limicola. The sequence goes on along the minus strand of OW804096.1, from coordinate 102,764,202 downwards.
GGACAGAGAAGTTTAAAAATTTCCTGAATGGTCACAATCTTCATCAAGTTATCAAGGAAAAAACGAGAGTTAGCAAGTCCTCGGCCTCTACGATAGACCACATATACACAAATAGTAATATAGCTGAGGGTAGTGGTACGCTGAATATTAACGTTAGAGATCACATGCCAACATACATTCAATTAAAGAAACTGAGGAATAAGTTTACCTATAATACCTTTACTGCACGAAATACTAAATGTCTTGACTTAAAAATACTAAAAGAAATACTAGCAAATCTAGATTGGACAGAGCTGTATATTACGAGGGGTGTCGATGAGGCTTGGGAATTGTTATATAACACAATACTTAAATATGTGGACAGAATGTGTCCCGTTAAGGAATTTAAGAATGTAAAAAGACTGACTGTTTGGTACGACAAGGATATAATAAAGCTAAGTAAAGCAAGGGATAAAACCTTTAAGAAGGCCAAAAATACGGGTACAGAAAATGATTGGTCATTTGCTAGGAGAGCCAGATGCACGGTTAATATTGCTATCAAAGATGCAAAGAATAAATACTTAAAAACACAAATAAATGAAAATTGGAAGGACCCCCATAAATTATGGGAAATACTAAAACCAATAATGTCTAGTGAAAAAACCAAATGTAGAAATGAAGAAATCAAAATCAAAGGGTCAAAGGTGGAAATACTGAAGGGTAAAGGCGCTGCAGAGGAAATTAAATCAAACTGTTCCACTATTCTATTATTGAAGCAATGATTGGGGTTTTATTACATCATTGTTCAAAACTGTTTCTATTGATATGCGCCAAATCGACCACTTTGAATGTAAGAACTATAATTGAATCTGAGCGGTATCATACAAATGTTCTATCATCTACTCTCTAAAAGAGAGATAAAACTATGTATAATTATAAAAAACACTCAAAAAATCACAATTACCGCGATATGTAAACCATGGAGTATACCATGCGAAAATGTATACCACTTTATGTTAGTTTGATTTAAGGGCACAATGGAAGAACTACATCGTAGAATTGGATGTCCCATTCATGTAACTGTTACTTATTATATGAATAAAAATTATATATATATATATTATCCCATCTATCCCACAAAAATGAGTATTTTCCGTGCCTGGACGTGACCCTGGTTGTTCTAATAAAACCATGTTGTAATAAGCCCAAGGCCAACAGGTGACAGGTCACGAAAGGTCATAACCAGTCTGCTGCCCCCAACGGTCAACAGCGCCTGCTCCGGGGTACGCTGATCTCCAGGGATACCATTAACTTTTCTTGATTGTTTCACTGACTAGAGGGAAGTACGGAGTGGGGTATCGCGATTCGTCGATTCGTCGTACACACATATATATGCAATAGCTGTGAGTGAGGCATTACATAACAAGCCAAATCAGACCCCCTGTTCTCCTAATAATTACGGATGCCTCAGCTAATAATTCCTGAGTAGTATTTAGAACTATTGATACCGAATTCGACCTTGTAGAAGGATTATGAAGAGCACGCTATGTTGAAAAATCACTGTCGACCGAAAATGATGGACATAGTACAAGAAATACTCACATGCGCAGACCAAAGAAATGGGGAAAAAGGTAATTTCATTTGGAAGGAAAGAACAAATCTGACGAGCTGATGTGAAAAACCTCACTCACTGTATAAAGCTATTGTCTTCCCCTTGAAAAGGCTGTTCCCATGGGAAGCATTGATTTTCAAATAGCGTGCTTATTCACGTGTTCCCGCATTTTAATTTCTGTCAGAAGTTTGCATCAGATGTTTGGGATTGTTCGAATGACCATCTCCCCATACATCTATAATGATCGTCGAATCATGCAGATTGCATTACACAATGGCTAGAGAAATCAGGAGCCAAGACCAGCCATCGAGCAACGAGGTATTAATAGGCAGGAGGCTGCTTGCAATGTACTTTTTGAACCATCGCCAATTCTAAAGTTAATCACGTAATCAACTATCCTATTCAGCTTTTCTAATGTACAATTTGCATTATTAACAGCTACATTTTATTCCTACACTTTGCCATACTCGATATCAAGCATCGGAGATAGAAACACTACCCATTAGAAGTTTCGCTGTCGATGTTGTCATAATTTACAGTGAAATTCCGTAACGTCAATGTGATGCTCTCCGTCAAGGATGTTACATGATATTTGTTTATAAACCAAACCTATAAGAGTCATCCACTTGAATCATACTCAGATTAATAGCAAGGAAGAAAGGACCTTGTCCACACTTCAAGTTGAACTTCAACTGCTAGATTTATTGAGCTGTTTTATTCACTCACCGTCTTCCCGCTTTAAAAGCGATTCTGAAAATAATCACGTTCACGCATTTTTTGTAACTAAATTTTTAAATGTTGATGGCCAATAAAAAGATTTTTTTTAAAGAAAGAAAGAAAGAAAGAAAGAAAGAAAGTAGAATTCCGACAGGGGCTGATCCAGGAGATTGAAACGGGAGGGGTAGCTGGTTTCCCCCGGTATTTTCTTCTGTGCACTGGGGTCTCATAATAAGGAAGGGGATGTGGGGCAAGCTCCCCTGGGAAAACTTTTAGCAAAGTGAGTGTTGAAATAGGACATTTTGGTGATTTTGAGGAGCCATCAGATTTACCATCAAAGGTTTACACGAGACGCAACCTTATCCCATAATTACCTTCAACATAACCCCTGTGTTCGACACTGCCATTTTAAAAAATATTAAATATATATATTATGTCAGCAAGAAAGTGATATTTTCTGAGAAAATAGATTTTGGGTATTTTGGGAATGTTTTCTGGAAATGTCTGTTATTGTCATGGTATGGCAAGGAGCTTGTATACATAATGCAATCCCTAAAGCATATAGTATATATTCAAAATTGGTGTATACAACAATTGGTCCACAGAAAGGTAAAGATGTTTTTCACAGCGTAGCGCTGTGACGGCGATAGTTCTTTAAAATAGTATGTACATAGCCTTTTCCCTCGTTGTGTCATACTTCACTCCTTTATGTTACATACACTTCAGTTTCATACCATGACTATTTTCCTACACCACAGCTCTTTTTAAATCATAAATGACTCATTAACTCGTCAAAATACATTTATTTGAAGCCCCAACGTATGAGAAATAAAAATATATCCCTAATAACTGGTTCAAAAGTATGAATTGAGTCTTAAAAAGGGACCTTCTTAAAAAATTAGGACCTTCGTTGAAAATTAAACCTAAGAAGTTTTTTTCGGGCATAATTGTTGTAAATACTAAAGCTAGATCTACCAAGAGGTATCTTTATTCCTTAATTTTTTACTATATATATGAAACCCATTATACACGAATGTTAAATCTGATCACATCAAAAGTTAGATAAAGTGAAGGCCAAGGCAAGAATTGAAACTTCTCTCCTCTCTCAGGGCTCCTTATGCCTTTAATTGACAAATCAACATGACCTATTTTTTCTAGAATCCTCTTTTTCTTAATAGTGGAAAATTTAAAGAAATGCCACACCCATCAGGAGGCCCCCTCTTACTCTCTTCCACACAGAGATACATAATTATAGATATAGCTAGCAATACACAAATGGATTGATTAAACCCGATTGCAAAGGGGCGGATGGGGGCTGCTATAAAGTTAATAAGTGAATAAGTAAGTAGGTACAGGCCTCTTTATTCTCTGTTTACCCGTGCTGTGGTGTGTCCCATGTCACAATATTAACTTCACATTGTACTTCATTGCACTGTGTTACCCAACATAGCAGTCCAGTATAGGGATGCTCTCAGTCATAGCTACAGTGTGTGGACATGGTGGGGGGGGGGGCGAGTGTAGGGGAGGGGAAGGGGGAGGGGACAGGGGGAGGGGGTGAAGAGGGGCAGGGGGCAGAGGGAGGGGGGTGTGTATGGTGGGGGGGGGGGGGGCTGATGGGGAGGCGGGGATAAGGGGAGGTTGCTGGTAAATAGACATATCCTCATTCATTGACCAATAATCAATTGAATATATTTTATTACTTGTAGATAGACTCTGAGCAGTACATTAAATGAACTTCTTTCTACGCATGCCCTTAAAATGATATCTAGCAAATTGCAAACCATATGCAAGTATATGTCAGAGACAAACTTAAAGTGGAATAGGTTACTTTAAGAAAAGGATTAATCCCCACCTCTTCTTCCGAAAAGAACCACATCTGTTAATGGGGCCATAAAGCATGTTTAATGGGGCCCGCCATTGTAGTCAAAGTTCACCACATGATAGGAATGGGTACATATGGGTAAAATTCGACACGATTGACACGCGACACGGCCGCTAATTCATGGACGACACGGCGACACGGTCCCCTTAACGTGCGACACACACAGCTTCCAAAAAGCTGATAAAATTTGACATGAGACATTCAGAAATGTATTAAAAATCGACATGAGACACAGTGATTTATTTAACAGGTGACACACGACATTGTATCGACTGTTAATATTAATTAATGTATTGCTTAAAAAGTGACACAAGACATCATTGAATTGTTTTAAAAAGTGACATGGGACATGGAAAAAATTCTTATCGTGCGACACTCAGACACAGTCATAAAAGATCGGACCCATATATACCCCTATAGGAGAAGGTTGAATGTTTTCTTTCGCCCAATTGAATTGTTTATAAATACTTGGGAATGGGCTGGTACTTTATTTTTGGGATTCAGTTACTAGTGTATACAGTGGGTAATTCTCCCAATAGGGTGTCATTTGATTTCTCAGCCTACGGTTTAGACGACCTGTATTTGAGATGATCACACATAATCATAACCATTTTCATTTTATTCCTTGGCAAAAATAAGGCTGTGGGAACCCTACTTTTAAAATTCTTATGCCAAAATAAGTCTTTGTTACGCTGGAAAGTAACAAATAACTTGGGAATTTGAATATGATAGAAAATATTACTTATGCTGAAACAAATGGATTCTACACGTACACAAAATGGGATGTGTTTCAGGAAAAAGAGTCACAAGTCGCAAAAAATGAAATTTTCCAAAGTGATTTATTCACAAGATTTCTTGCATAGCGTTTTTAGTCATATTAATCCATGCACGAAACTTTAAGACAGTGTATGAATATATCGTTGCATTTCAAATGTCATATTATGGAGTAGATTTATTGAATTTACTGGTTAGTGTCTACCTAGAAATAGTTATTATCTACCTAGAAAAAGTTTTAGGCCACATAAAATATAGAAACACTTCTTAAATGTGCTTCATGTTTACCATCATTGGAATCTACTTGATCTAATCATTCCAAATAATGATTAGGCGACTTGTGCCTCATTTTCCTGAAACACATCACATATATTCATGTAATCAATAATCATTAATTTGAACTGAGCTATAGTCACTATAAGCCTCCACTGGAGCACTACAGAGCCTATAGTCACTATAAGCTCCTATTGGACCACTACAGAGCCTATAGTCACTATAAGCCTCCACTATTCTATCAAGTGGTTCTTTACTTTGCATGCACAACATGCATGTCTCTCCATAGGCAGGACCAAACTCCTTTTGCGCGGATGGGAGTCATGCAGAACTTAAATTCCTGAGGTACCTTTGGATCATACCTAGTGCGCCTTCGCTTGAGCATAAATTTGTGTGGCCTATTTATTAAGCTTTATACCTACTATCACATCAAACCACATCAATTTTAGCAACTGTGTATATCATTAGGATCTTCTACAAAAAATGGATCCGACTTCTGATCCGAAGTCTAACTGAAACGTATAATCTTAAATGGTTAAAAATTTAAAACTTTCAGAGGTATATATTGTGATATATTGATCAAACGAAAATCTGTAATCGTATTTTTGATTGTGTATCACGGGAATATTAGGTTTACCTAAGACTGAACACAAATAAAATTTTATAAAAAATGAAAAAAAGAAAAAAGGTTTTGACGTGAGGTTTGATGTGGTAGTGATATCTGGCTTTCTCTGCAGCCATACAGATGTCAACAGTAGTTGCCTGTGTCAGTTTACGTTCCTTTAACAAAAGCCTCTCAATCTCAGAATCATGTATTCTGATCACCTAGTCTCTTATCAGAGAATCTCTGCAGTTATCACAGGAACCACAAGTTGTTCAAGAATGAAATGAGGTGAATGTCTCACCTTTCTTTTGCACCCTCTTGTAACTACTATATAGAAATCATATAGCCGGTGATAGACCAGTACCAGGAGAAAAAAGTGGGGCAACTGCACGCCTCTAACTTAGTGTACGCGTTGGTGCAGGATTGGTGCAGGTGCAAGCTTATCATTCAGTGTACCCATCTTTTAAGGCCATCTTTTAAAGCCATGTAATGCTCTCCCTCGATGTATTAATTCCTTCCCTTCCCCACTTTAATATTTAGGCCTTTGAGTGAGTTGTTTTTTTGCGTATATTTCCGGCAATTTCCGTCAACGCATCTTCGCATTGTTTACTTTGTTGAGCCTCGTCCATGACGTCACGTCATGCCTCGCTGCACCCGCAACCTGGCATTTATCTTCACCACAGTACCATAGTCAGTGATGTGCAGCAACGATCCTCATACCAATCTCCACCATCAGAGTGCGAAATTAACTTTTTTTCCCACCCGCCAACGTGGCGGGTAAATGCAGATAATTACCAGCCCACACATAAATTTACCCGCCCACAAATTACACTTTAATGACAGAAGTCGGAGGTGATTTCAATCACACAAGTAAATAATAAATACCATTCTTTCTTTGTACCAAGAACCTCACCAGCTAAGGTGGAAACATTGAAACTATAATAATTAATATTGAAGCTACTAGAATAAACTGTGGTGGGGGAGCGGGGGGTGCAAGTTCTTTTCAAAATTATTTGAAATAAAAATATTGAATTGAATTGAAAAGTACTTTATTTGTCAAAGATTTTACATGTAAGAAGATTGAATTTAATGTGGGCTCAAGTGGCGAAGCCGCTTGTTGAACTTAAAACGCTCCATACAGACCAGGGCCGTTCCGGAGAGTTGCGATATCCATCTTTATGCTGCCTGTCGGCCTTGCTGACCCAATGTATATAAATTAATCATCACTTGACCACAAGTGGTTAGCATTACAGAGAAAGAGGGTCTGGATGCTAATTTGCAGATTTGATAGTTTTTTTGTTTTTATCATCCTTATCACTTACACTCACCATAAAAAGGAGAAAACACTAGTAAAATGAGAGCCTCAAATCTGAGGGATGAAGAAGGGGGACGCTCTAAACCACAGGACCGGTCCTGTGGTTTAGAGGGTCCCCCTTCTTCAGTCATTTGGTGGCATTCTCTTATCTGCCACCCAGATCGGGGTGTTCAAAATCGGAACGGACCAGGTCTGCATATAGTCTCATTGACATCAACAATAGCGAAAGCATCCAAGGCTGTTATTATTTCTGCTGTTGTGCTTAGTTCTTCGGAGTGTCAAACCATAAGCCATTGTAGACCTATAGAGCTGGGTCTCCAAGGGTGTTTAGTCGCTACCATGAATGGTCCTTGGGCTATAACCACATTAGGTAGACTAAAATGATTAATTACCTCCATTTTGGCACTGTTTGCCCATAGCCCCTCAGCTTCGCCTCAGGAGTATGCACCGAACAGTGCCCCAACAGCCCTTCATTGGGCTCATAAGTGGTTTGCATCTCCTCCTATTGTATCGCATCTTTTTGCATTATGAGAGACTTACAACATACGACAGACATGCGAGACATCACTTACATAACAACCGTCGCAGCAATTTCATAACTTGTATTGATCAACACATCACATCTCCTCGTATCTTCTTGTATCTTAAGTATTGGCCATTTAAGAGTTTGTGTAATTGGGATACTGATTGTCATGGGTGACCATGGGCTTGGGGTATGGGGGGGAGGGTGTTTATAAGAATAGAAGTACTGAAGAAGGTACTGGAGGAATTACAGGAGGAGGTACTGGCAGAGGTACAGGAGGAAGGTACGGGAGGAGGTTACTGGTACAGGAGTAAGTACATAATACAATGAGCACGAAGAATACCCCAATTTTATGTGTTACATTATAAGACTTAGGAGCAGTCACATTTAGTTATGAATTCCTATGAATGAATAGTATAATTCATTACATGTATTATGTATTCAATTATATATGTGCATGCAATATACGTGTATATTCCCAGACCCATAGATAACAGACTAGTGGTTGAAGTTGCGGCAAAGGAGCCGGTGACCTTGCAGACGCCTTTATTTAACAAAAAATAAACAAAAAACAAAGAAAAAATTTCAAGTCAGTCAATAGATGTTGTCCAAATGGATTCCTATGCAGTACTGAAGAGACACGGATCTCTACCTGTCAAGCAGGAGGAAGGTGGCGCCGCCTAGAGTCAATCCATATATTTATATATATTGTTATGTTATAGGGAGCGATGGAATAAGAAGGTCCGTTCACAGCAATGACTATTATAAGAATGTTTATTAGACTGCGTTGGTGGGTGACGCGGGGGTCACCCACATGACTGGGCATGCAGGCCTGTCACTAGGTGAGAGGGGGGTTACTACCCAATACGTACATACATGTCAATATACAAGAGTAATATACAATAAAGGCATAAAATAAAGTAGTAGTTAACCTATACATAGCATAGCTCCCTCCTCTCTTTCCAGATCAAACATTAGTTTGATCTAGAAGACAGTTAATAAAGAACATAATATTTTATTTTATTTTATAAATCATAAGAAATGTTAACGCTGGTACAGTTTGCGTTGCCAAACTGCGCGGCGGTAACCGATCGGGCTCGCTGACCTACAGCGACTCACGCGCGACTCCAGTATCTGGGTCACGTGACTAAAATATATCTAAATGTCTAATCTATACAAATCTTTAGGCACGCGCTACTGCGCGAGTAACCTAAAACCTCAAAAACGAATAGGATATGAGAAATCATTCAAACGTTGATTTTCCAGGTACAAATGGCGTATTACACATCTATACGTGGGTAAAACATATCACAAAATACCAATTTGAACGGTTAAGACCTCGATACGCCTCCCCAAATTTTCGCAAAAGGGCCTAAAGAAGGTTTTAATCAAAGAAAATTCAAAAACTAGAGGACAATACCGTCAATAATACAATCGTTCAAACAAAATACGAAAAAATAAGACTTCATGGCCGAAACATGGCAATAGCTGCGCTTTTCCGAACATGAACACATAAGGAAACGGTTTTAACATGCAAAACCGCAGTAGTACGGTGCAAACAAATGATATTCTAGGCAACAAAAAATCTCTATGCTAAACTGCCAATAGGGCGGTCCAAACAGTAAAACTAGATGGCGCCACCGGCTAAAAGTTTTGTACCGTACACCTACAAATATATAAATAGTGGCGAACTGCGCAGTTAACACAGAACACTCTACGACGCCGGACGGTTAACATCGCGTCACGACCTTATGGGATAAATATTACACCTCAACATAACATCTGGTGGTGCCCAGGTTCTCCACCAGATGTTATGTTATAGGGAGCGATGGAATAAGAAGGTCCGTTCACAGCAATGACTATTATAAGAATGTTTATTAGACTGCGTTGGTGGGTGACGCGGGGGTCACCCACGTGACTGGGCACGCAGGCCTGTCACTAGGTGAGAGGGGGGTTACTACCCAATACGTACATACATGTCAATATACAAGAGTAATATACAATAAAGGCATAAAATAAAGTAGTAGTTAACCTATACATAGCAATATATGCTCGCATATAGACAACATATTCCCAGACCCATAGATAACGGACTAGTGGTTGAAGTTGTGGCAAAGGAGCCGGCGACCTTGCAGACGCCCAGACTCCAATAAACTTGTATTCTCTTATTAACTTCTTTTTAGCATTATTAACAGAACATCTCACGCCGGACAGGCCCTGATCTCAACTCCAACCTGGAGGGTAAAGCACCAGATACAGGTTGAGAATATTCTTGGTAGATAAGGAACAAGATAGCCAGTTCATAAGCTATGCCACATTATATCAAGCTTTTTTTTCCAAATCCGCCACTACCTTGGATTCCACAGTGCACTTCCGATCAAAGGTGGAAACCAGGTAATTTAAGACCAACAAACTATGCCAATCGCCCATGAGACGAATATCCTCTAGTGGTATGCCGAGCGAGTGAAGGTACGAAGCACCACTACAACGAAGTGAGTGTATACCCGCCAAGCTAGGATTCAGCCCGATGGAATTCACACAAGATTTGAAGAACTTGAGGATCTGATTATAGGTGATTGGTGTAGCTGGGGATTCCGGATTCATAAACAACGGAGCAGAAGAATCGGCAGGAAACTGTAGAAAATGCATCTCCAACATAGACACCACACACATGCAAGGGTCCGAAATTCTAGAGATCAGAATCTGTATGCTACGCTCCATAGACTGGATAGTCTTAGAAGAGGCAACATGAAGAATCATGCCAGTATCAGTCCAAGGCCTGGTAAGGCCTGCCACAAGGCGAACAGTTCCCACAGGTTTACATTATCATCACAAGTTGAGTTGCAAAATATATCAGCATTCCTCCAGTGAACATGAACATATTTTAGAGAGTCCAGACCAGCAGGCTTTAATGTGGAGTTGAAATAGCCCGCGCACCAGTCAGACCCGCAAGTAGCACCATAGCCATTGGCACAAGCATCCGAATAAATGAACACAGCCCTATCGAGGTCATGCTTCACAATTAGGGCCGATCCATTGAAGTATTTGGAGAATTTTCGCCACCAAATCAAGTCCTCTTTGAACTCATCTGATAGTGTAATGCACAAATTAACACCTTTATGTCCTTTCAATAGGGCAATCACTCTTTGTGAAAAAGTCCTACCACCACAGACGATAGATGCACAGTGACATAGTAGACCACATAGCCGCTGTATTTGGTGAAGAGTAGCCATGCGTTTGCCATCAAAGAATGATATACTATAATATAACTTCTCTAGCTTCCCATCAGGCGGAGACAGCTTCATCTCCCTTGTATCAATGACAATGCCTAGGTATTTCAACTTCGTGGTGGGAGACTGACAGTTTTTCCAAGAAATGTAGAATCCAAGGGATCAAAGTAGATCCACCAAGACAACCTGGGTGCATTGAATGACTCAAAGGAATCATCCACATCCATGTAATCATCCAGGTAGGCATTTACTCATGAGAAACCTCTCCTATGCATATATGCACAAAGAACAAATCTGCTTATCTCAGTGAAGATGAAAGGCGCACACTTCACGCCGAAGCAAAGCCTGGTGTCCCAGTAGGCCTTCTCCGCAGGATCATCGGGGAATCTCCACTTAATCCCCATTCCCCATAAGAGGCTTGAGCAATGTGTAATGTTAACAACTCCAAATTCTGAGCATATGAACAATATATGTGGAAAATGGCCAGAAAAACTTACCCCAACGCAGGCACCCCCCACCCGACATAGGCACCCACCTCTATGTAGGCCCATGATGGCAGCAAATAGCCTCTATATACTCTAATTAGTCCTAATAAGTTACCCATGATTCTCAGTGTGATGACTTCAAGATGTAAAGACAAATACCTAAATGTTTTCCAGGCATTTTTGTGAATGATTGAGATTGGTGCCTACGTTGGGGAAGGGGTGTCTACGTCGGGGGTGGAGTGCTTACGTCAGGGTGGGGCACCTACGTCGGGGCATTTTGTTTTAAGTTTTTCAAACCTCTACACATTACAGATCTTCCCAAAACTCTCAAAATATGTCATCCAATATGTTGGGAAGAGCATAATGATAAAAGTAAATTCTTATTTGTTAGTAATTCCCCACAATTTTAGTTCATAAATCAACAACCCTGACGTAGGCACCTAGGAAAAAATAAGTTTAAAATTCAAATTGATGCTGGGAGAGAAATATTCATCCAATCCAGTAGCAATTTTCAGGTTACATTCCCCAAATACCCTATTTATCAATGCACAAATATTTCCTAATTCTGAGAAGTTTGAAAAAATGACTTCTGAAATCACCCATTGCCCCCATTTCGTGAGAATTGACCATATATATTATATATATGAATATGTGTATGTATGTATGTGTATATATTGTTGGCAAATGGTGCTCTGATTTCTGCCCCATTGTCTCTCTATGTAGTGTATGTAGGCCAGTCTGCTCCTGTCCCTCCTTCCCCCTGGTGATAGCGACTCCTGTGGCTGGCATGGTGCCAGCTAGAGGAGAAGAGGCACCCTGGTAGGAGTCGGGGCCCTGGGAAGAAGGGGCCCTTGGGGCAGGGGCCTGGGAGCAAGGGCCTGGGAGGAGTTTCTACCTCTCTTAGGAGTTTCTATTGCTGTTAGTTAACTCTATATCTGTTAGTATTCGCATATATAATGAGGTCTCCTCCTGTATAAAAGGGAGCTGTGCCCTTTGTGTGAGACACTCTTGGATGGACTTACTCTCTTGCCTGATGTATTGCTGCTGCTGTGTTACTCACTGTATGGACTACTGGAAATAAATGGATTAACAATGCAACTCATCTGTAGTAGTTCTTCTGACCCTGGCTGAGCCAGGTCTCCATGGTTTGTTAAAGTTAAGTAATTGGGTTATGCAGTCATGGCTTCTCCACCTTCGGACGCTACCACTTCCAGGGGCAGCCAGAATGGGACCAGATATCCTCTGGGTTCTAATGAGCGGACAGTGATTAATCAACTTAATTATGTTAATGAGACTGAAGCTATCAATATATAAAAATTCATACTTCATGTTCATGCATGTAGCCCATTACAATTAGTACATTGCAATTTTATATCATGTTAGTCATAGCTGTAGACATAGGTTATGGAGGAGTAGGTGCTGGAGGAGATAGAGGGTGAGGTACTGGAGCAGGCAGGTATTGGATGGGAATAGGGGGGGGGGGGGGAAGGTACAGGGACAGGTACTGCCTGAGGTACTGGAGGAGGCACAGGAGCAGGAGAAGATAGGGGGTACTGGAGGAGGCACTGGAAGGAGTACCCCTCCAGTGGCTCCTCCAGTACCCTGTCCAGTGCCCCTTTCAGTATCCCCTCCAGTGCCTCTTCCAGTATCTCCTCCAGTACCCCCTCCAGAGCCTCCTCCAGTAGCACCTCCAGTGCCTCCTCCAGTATTCCCTCCAATACCCAATCTAGCACCCTCTCCAGTAACCTCCTCCAGTGCCTCCTCCAGTACCCCCTCCAGTGCCTCCTTCAGTGCCTCAACCAGTATCCTCTCCAGTACCCCTCCAGTACCTCCTCCAGTATCCCCTCCAGTGCCTCCTCCAGTATCTCCTTCAGTACCTCCTCCAGTACCCCCTCCAGAGCCTAATCCAGTAGCCTCTCCAGTGCCTCCTCCAGTATCCCCTCCAGTACCCCATCCAGCTCCCCCTTCAGTAACCTCCTCCAGTACCTCATCCAGTGCCTCCTCCAGTACCCCCTCCAGTACCTCCTCCAGTGCCTCCACCAGTATCCCCTCCCATACCCCATCCAGTACCCCCTCCAGTAACCTCCTCCAGTACCTCATCCAGTGCCTCCTCCAGTACCCCTTCCAGTACCTCCTCCAGTGCCTCCTCCAGTATCCCCTCCAGTATTCCCTCCAGTACCCCTCCAGTACCTCCTCCAGTAGCCCCTCCAGTACCTTCTGCAGTAGTAACCTCCTCTAGTAACCTCCTCCATCAAACTCCTCCAGTACCTCCTCCATCAAACTCCTCCATTAACCTCCTCCAGTAGCCTCCTCCAGTACCTAATCCAGTAACTCATCCAGTAGCCTCCTCCAGTAACCTCAACCAGTAACCTCCACCAATAGCTCTTCCAGTTACCTCCGCCACTAACCTCCAGTACCTCATCCAGTAGCTGCCCTCCTCCAGTAACTCTTCGAGAAACCTTCCCCAGTGACTTCCTCCAGTACCAGTAATGAGAAGAAAGGGTGAAAGATGAGGTGAAAACTTACATCTAACTACTTCAAGGCCGGGAAAGCCATTACCACAGTAAGCGACAAATCACTTGCATGCAATTTGAGTTTCAGTCAAATTTGATAACCTACTTATATTAAATCGTGGTTTTTGACCTGTGGTTTCGAGGTCAAGCTGCACTATCTAGGCCAAGCCAGTGTGAAAGAGAGGCTGCCAGTCCACTCACCACTCCCGGAGCAACGAAGGACGGGGACCGGTTTAAGAGAGGCTGAGCGCCGACTGGTCCCTCCCTGTTTTTTTCCTAAGTTGTGAAAATTTATTCTGTACCCTACGATTATTTCCAAGATGCGTTTTCATGTGTAACTTGACTGCAAATCCTTCGTCATGTGGTATTTATGCTTTCCGTGAGTGCTTTGGCTTTACTTCGGGTGTTTCCGTGACCTTTTCAGCTGACGTCATCAACAGCTGGGGTACTGCGGCCTACCTCGCTCGGCACTGAGCTGTAGTGTGGGAGTGGATAAAAGAGGAGGAGGAGGGGAGGAGGAGGAGGGAAAGCGGGAGGAGAAGGAAAATTGATAGATGTATGGGTGTGTGTGTGTGGGTGTGTGTAGGTGTGTGTGTGAGGGGGGGGGGGCGGGGGGAGGTTTTTTCCATGAAACCCTTTTTCCCTATGCCATCAGTTGCTCATGATTTCTCTCTCCCTAGCATAGGCCTATATTAATTCTAGCCTATTTAGGCCTTTGGGAGAGTTAAAAAATAGGGGACATTTCCGTCAATTTCCGTCGTCGCATTGTTTACTATCCCTGTTGCGCAATGCATGCACTGGAAAACCCCAGAAAACCTCTATGATGGTCTATGACATCATTGATATCTAGGCTTATGTAATCGCGTTTTAGTGGTTCCCCCATATATAAACTGGCTACGGCGCCGACCATTGCACAGAGTGGGGCAACTGCACGACTATCACTCAGTGTACGCATTGGTACAGGTGCACGCTTATCACTCAGTGTACTATGGATTTTAAAGTTCTTCTTATGTAAGTTATTAATACTATAATGATTATCCGCAGGGATGTAGGGATATATATTAATTAATATCTCCTTTGTTTCTCCATTCTCTCCCCTACAAACTATTTCGAAATCCCAGCATGTGTATATATGTTTTGGTCAAGCTGAGTCTATTTCACTCTGGCCAGTCCGGGTCAAACCACTCTAATAGAGAGGGGTGGCGGGTCAAACCATTCTAATAGAGAGCTAGGGGTGGCCGCTATATAGTGTGAGGAGTGAATGTCTCTGTGTGTGTGTGTCTCTCTCTCTCTTCTCTCTTCTCTCTCTCCCTCTCTCTTTCTCTTTCTCTCTCTTTTCCCCCGTCCTACCTCACTACCATACCTGTTACAAAAAGATGGAGACTCTCTCTTCTATCTACGTCTCTCTTTCTCTTTCTCTCTCTCTTTTTCCCCATCCTACCTCACTACCATACCTGTTACAAACAGAAGGAGGGATGAAGGTGGGGCGGGGGATAAAAGGGGAGGGAGACACTCTTTCAACCAACTTTTTTTTTCCAACCAACTGTTTTTTCGACAAACTTTTTTTACAACCAACTATTTCTACGTCCCAGCTTTTTTTTGACAATTTTTTTTTTAAGAACCAACTTTTTTACGACCAACTGTTTTTCGACCCAACTTTTTTTTTCTACGTCCCAACTCTTTTGGCCATTTTTTTACCCAACTTTTTTTCCAACCAACTATTTTTACGACCAACTATTTTTACGTCCCAACTTTTTTTACGACACAACTTTTTTTTTCCAATTTTTCTTGACCAACTATTTTCATGGCCAACTTTTTTTTCGACCAACTTTTTTATGACCAACTATTTTTACGTCCCAACTTTTTTTTTACGACCCAACTTTTTTTTCCCAACCAACTTTTTCTTTCGACCAACTATTTTATGGCCAACTTTTTTTTCGACCAACTTTTTACGACCCAACTTTTTTTTCCCGACCAACTATTTTTTCGACCAACTATTCTTTCGACAAACTTTTTATATAACGAACTTTTTTTAAAGATTCTTTTACCAAAGAATGTACCTGTCCACACATTACTCATTATTATTAAGAAGGGGGAATAAAAGGGGAGGGAGAGCAAGGGAGGTAATCGGGGAGGGGGAGGAGAAGGAAAATTGATAGATGTATAGGTGTGTGCAGGGGGAGGGGGTGCAAATTTTTTTCCATGAAACCCTCTTATATCAGTCATTCTCATCTCTCCTCTCCTCTCCCTCTCTTCTCCTCCCCCCTCTCTCTGTCCCTCCCTCTCTCTCTCTATCTCCCTCCTACACCTTAGGCCTACTACCCCGACATATAGGCCCCCTGTGATTTTAGCCATTTGGGGCAATCAAACTAATATAAATCTCCAAATTGAAATAAACGTCCAGTAAATTGTTGGATTCCTATAAGAAGTAGAAACACAACTGCCCTACAATCCAAGTGCCGAAGGCACTTGTTACTTGAAAGCCGTTAGCAATCCCCTCCCCCGTATACGCAATATCTGAATTTATCATCGTATACTATATAGAGTGTAGCAGGGACACCCTAGAAGAACTATGACCATCATAGAATGAAGTATCCGTTATCAGATGTAAATTCCTGTCAAATTGTATCATGTTGAACTTTAAATAAACAATATTCATACATCCATCATATACATACATATACACATACGAGGAGATCAGAGGACATACGAAAAGATGCGCACCCTTTAAAATGCTCGTAGACATTTGCGAAATATTTACGAGAAAAAAGTCCTTGTGCACAGCTTTAGGGAGATGCGAGGATGTATTTACGAGGAGATACGAATTTCGGAGCTTATACACATGCTTTCAACTTACGAGACACTTATTACTGAGATGCGAGGACATACGAGGTTCTCGCAGCCTTATACAACGGGCCCATTATATCTATAGTTATAGTTACAATACACCACTAAGATTCCACTACTAGGAAAAGCCAATAACCCGCTTCGCGATTATGCCCTTAAAAATTTACCATTCATGACAAAAGAAGATGGACACTAGCTTCCCCCCACCTGTCTTTTGTAGAATTACACTTTACGCTGCTACCATGTTACGTGTTAAGTGTGTATACATACATATATTATTTTCAAGTGATAAAGTCTCTTATCAGATTAAGATGGTCTTCAACTGCTATATGGTCTTCAACTGCTATATTTATTGAACTGCTTCAACATACATGTGCATTATATACTACTTCATGCATTTTTTGAAAAATGAACAGGGAATATCACCATTGTGGAAAATGCCCTTCCTTATCTGTTTTGTGGGAAAATACTACAACTTGCCATACAGTCCGACAATTCATCCATTCATACCTCCTGCATCTTCATAACCTTAATGTGTCATTTACAGCACATCGCTTCTGTACACCTTCTTCCCACACCTAACCATCCTATTCTTCCTAACCGTGTAACCACAACCATCTTTTGTTTGTGAAAACCTGGGCCTTTTATCATTGACAAACAGAACAGAAACCTGTCGTCCATGATATTGGCGGTAAATAAAGGGATGCATCTTGGCAGTACCTTGATGTTGCTCTGGTGGAATTGGGCGCGATGGTTTATGCGTATTCTTCTACTACCGACCACTGGGCCATTTGTTACTACATCCCTCCCGCAGCTGTCCATCTCCCAGGCTAATTACACACAGACACTGACCAAGTGCAAAGAATAGGCCTCAGTAGGAGTTTCATACTGCACTGGACAACGGGGACTTGTTTGACTAAAGGGACTGTAAAATAATCAAGGATAAGCTTCCGTGTGATTTGCTGAACAACAACTAAAGACTCTGCCCAGTGTAAGCTACCTTGTTTGCGCTGAAAGATCGGTTGAGGCAATTAAACATATTTGCACTACTCAGGGAAAGGTGTTCCCAAGGGGAAGTAACAACGGTATCGGCTGTGTATGATAAAGCTTTGATATAAATCTTCACAACGAACTCTGATTGTATTATGTAAATGTTGAAGTTCCCGGTCGTGCACTTTCCATCACATAAGGGGAAAGCAGTTGATGGTTACTTACAACCAACTGTGTAAATATTGTAATAAACTATAAAGCCGATGATGTACAAACCCAATCCTTTAATACCATTGAAAAACCTTTGTTGGGGGAAATGTGTAAATGAATGAGCGAATGAATGAATGAATGGATGAATGAATGAATTCACATTTTGTTAGCGTTTTTAATCGGGTAATCCTTTGATCGTAGTACCTTCTGAACTCCTACTGGAAACAACTGCTAAATGCTTCCTATCTTTATGACATTATGCCCAGGGCAGACGCTTATGAAGCGGCAGCAAATGCTTATCATCAGTTGTGTCACATAGATGGAGCCGGACATAAAGCATTCTCTAAAGTCCTTCAGGACCTCCGCAAGGACCCCTAACACAGCTACTTCCCTCAATACAGCACCCAGGAGACCTAGCACCCGGGACCGCGGCTATTTCATTTGTATAATCGCCGCCTTTGAGGGGCCAACTTTCCCCGTAGACAGAGCGCACTGCCATATTTCAGGGGAGAATATTCAAGACACAATTCCGCTGTCTGATATAATTGACTTCCGGCAGGCGAAACAGCAGGAGTAATAAATCGGGTATGTTCGGACATATAGAAAGCACCTACGGGGCTTCAGCCAAGGCGTTCCTCTGGGTGAAGACTAGAGGTGATACGGGCAAGGAAAGAATGGGAAGGAGCATGCAATGTCTGATTATATTTGCACTCACAGTTGCATCAATGCGAGCATTTATTCAAGTGACCTAATTTGACAGCGATTGAATTTGACAGATAAGCTCTTTTAGAGAGGAGATCGCAATGATCACGAAATCTGGTTAGGAGGAAATTTGATTTGAATTTAGCTTCTGAGTGAACGCAGAGGCAAAGCGTTCTGCGCATGCTCAGTTGGGTAATAAAGGCTAACCAAATGAGGGTAATAGGATCAGCATTGAAGGGTAATGCGCATATTGATAAAGCTGAGCGATTTATGAGACATAAGGAAATATGACACCTCCCCTCCCCAAAGTGTCCCTCCGACACCTTCCTATTCTCTGGACAGTTTCGCTGAAGACCATGCATTCTCGAAGTTTAGCCTGCCCAACGACCCTTTGTACAAATCGTATTGTCTTGGCGATTCAGTACATGTGCCATACACTTCCTATGATCGACGCCCTAGTGATACAGGGTGAAGTGACAAAGAGTGGGCCACTTATTGTTTCTGTGCATGGAAAAGAAACGAAGTATTGGTATTAGCTCCTTGACAAAACGTCATTTATTCCTTTATAGACGTTGTTTGGGGTTTCACAGGTTACCTCTTTAAATATACATGAAGGGTTGGAATAGTATTATCTATTATCACATGAAACACACTATGGAAAAGTATTGAACTATTTGATTTTAGGCCACAGCCAATTATGATGTGGTTAAAGGTATACTTGAATATTTTAAAAGTATTGCATTTTGCCTAAATATTAGTCTTATGTAAATCGAATTGTACAACAATCTAATTCACTAATTTATTTTAGCCAATACTACCAGCTAAAAACGCTGCTGATAAAGGACAACTAATTGATATCATGTGGAATGGCAAACCACTTAATATTTTACTTTCTTTAAATTTAATTTTAATTTTCACTCATGGTTAAAAATCTAAAAGTCACAAAAACAGGGAAATGTTATTAGAATTTTTTTTTAAATATTTGTATTGGCCGTAGACATTTGTTTACATTTTAGACTGGGCGATTGTATCCTTGTGTTGCCAGAAAAGGAAAAATAACTGTTAAACATCGAGTACAATGATTTCTTAGGAATACCGATGTAATACGTATGTAGTGGGTCCACCACCCGGAATACATCATAACAACGCTGCTGTCCAATACCACCTACAACCAGGCTACGGCAGCGGGGGCACTTCTACTGGAGCCGGAGACGACCACCAGTTCCAGCCGCTTCCATCAGAGGGCGACATACATCATCGTGCCGACCGCACTGCAGACACCCTCCGACGGGCAGTAGGCGGAGGATACTACTACCTCCGCAAGGGGATCCAGTCTTCGCTTAACACTACGGACTTGTGCCACGCCGCGGACCGAGATACTTCTGTTGTTCAAATTAAGCACCCGCATCCAGAGACAATACCTTTGTAACTGTATACCTTGGGTAATAAAATGCAGTTGGAACGAATTCCTCTCGTATTCATGATTCTTTCCCGAATTTCGTAAACTCGTGCCCACAAATCTGCGGTTCACTACACGTACAATAAAACTCACTATATTCAGATCCAATATAGGAAATCGTTATTGATCAGCAGGGTGTAAACCAGGTGCTCAGTATAACTATATAACTTAAGCCAATTTGATTATGATAACACGAAAGATGACAATGTTGTGTTCAAATGCAATTATCACTGCCATCCTTAAAGATAGTGGCAACTAAGAACACATCTTTCCCCATCAATACAATCAATTATGATCCTCTAGATTTCTTTAATTCTATTTTTAAACGATCTCGCTCTTGTATATACCCAGACTCAACAGGCAGGCTGTTCCATAGCTGCAAACCTGAATAGTAAATAAACACTACTTTTAAAGCGCTCAGAAGGTGGCAACACCATTTGCAATTCAAAGGTATTTACAGCTCTCAATGCATAATCCAGACTTGCTCCTCTTTTATCATGGATCAATACTAATATCGAGATATTCCTACGTTTTTCATGAGGTGACAAATTGGCTCTCATCAGGCTTTCTCTAACACATAGGACTGGTGTATGTGGTCAAAAGTAGCAAATGTCTCATAACTTAAACTGCAAATCTTTGAGTTCATATAACGACGTCCCCGTTAGATTTTCCCCAATTTCCAGTTCGCTAGCCTTATCATATTGTTGACATGACTATTCATGGTGAGCTGGCCATTTATAGTACACCCCAAATATTAAAAGAAATATTACTCTAAGTATACTGCAAGCATTACAAGAAATATAGAAATCTTGTCTAGAATTATTACGAAAGCCAAACAGAAGTTGACAGGCTGTTCTCAATGCATAAAACGAGAGTGAAATTTAACATTCATTTAGTAAAAGCAAATTAGGTTATTGAAGCTTAAAAAAATATGTAAAATGGCATATTGTAACTGTTTGAAAGGTAATGAATGGAATGCACTAGCTTTTCCCAAATAATAAACTGACTAATTTAAAATCCAGCATTTTGGTAAAGTCAAGGTGGCACAATGCATAGAGCTCCGTTGTTGAGATGATTCAGGATAGGCCTACCCCTGTGCACTAATTCAATAACTGGGAAAAGTGGCTCTATCATGACCCAAGGGGCAGCGAACGTCTGCTTGGTTAGAATAGATGTCATTTGGCATAGAAAATAGTTATACTGCTTATTTGTAGGTGAGAAAATAGTTTTATCACAATATCAAGAGAGGGAAGCAGTAGGATTTCATTCAATCGATGCAAACGGTTTTAAGATATTTAAAACCTGGACCATTGATTTGAAATCAATGCAAATTGAGAAGCAGAACCCAGCTTTCCGCTGGGAATAATCAGCTTTAAGTTTAGTTCAATACCTGCTGATTCTTATCGCGGGTCCTTACCACATCACTTAGGCTGAGTTAGAGAACAGGCTGCTTAATAGGGATTTCTCATTATTGAGATGTCAACTTTCACCCCTGACTATTGTCTGATAATCAGGTGTCGAGTGGGGGGTAAGAAACTTAGCACTCTTATTGTAGGGATTAAATTACAGGTCGCAACCTATGGTAGCAGGGGAAACTAAACAACATAAGATTTAAAATTCAGGAGTAGATGCGGGGGGGGGGGGGGGGTATTTGAAAACTCCTATTTTTTTTATTAATTTTCTTATTAATTTCGTGCTATAAATTCTACCTTCCAATGGTTATGGAAATTTGTTCTAAGGGTTAAATCCAGCAGGCCATCAGACCATCTGAAAAGTACACACCTAGTTCTCAAGTAACAATAAGAGAATATCGCAACCACATGATTGACACCTCAAGTAACGTACACGCATCAATGGCTGACCCTCCCCGACTGCGGGAAGCGCTGTTGTAACGGGTTGGCAGGTGGAGCTTAAGCTTTTGCCATTTCTCCACAGCGCGTGGCACAAACAAAAGGAGACTAAATCATTTGTGAGATGCCCCAAGAGATGCCACGTGGGGCATTATAGTGGTACCCCCATGTACGAGTGCCTTATCAGCCCTTCCTGACCACTCCCATTATCCGTCCTGTAGATTTAATTGCCTTTTAAAGATTCTATTAGGCTACTTTGTTGAAAGTTTGACAAAAACCATATTTATAGTTTAGCAGGGGATCTTGTCATTATCGCTTTATCCCTTTGTTATGGCAAGCTTTGCGCATTTTACATTGATACTTAATGGGGTGATTAGTGGGATTGAAAATCAGAATATAAACAAGAACTTGATGGGCCCAGGAACGAAACACATGTATAACAGGACAATTAAATGTGTATTGAATTAAATGTATTCTACATTTATCTGTTGCGAACATCATACACGATTGTTCATATTCCAACCACGCGATCGTGCTCAGAAACTGTTTCTCGTATCACAAATACTTCTAAAAATAGTTTATTTCTAGATACTTTAAATTTTAAGGCGAATGTATCCAGAATTGGGACTTTTAATGTGGACAGAAATGGCCAGTTGTTCTTTCTCATGTTCTTGTTGACACATTCAAGAACCTACTTTTGTCTAATTCAATTATGACAACTGTAGACTTATGTCGAGACAGATATCTGAGTAATATATAAAAGTCAAAAATGGCGAATTGCCTAAATGGGCCATATCTCTGCTAGGCTGTGTCAATGTCAGCTCTGAGTGATAGGGGCAAATGAAACGTATTACAATTATTATGTGAAATGTTGTCCAATAAAATCGATAAAAAAAAATATATATGTAACGGGTAATTATAAATATATTTCATAAAACGAATAATTAAAAATGTGTATTTGTAATTCTTTGTCTTTCATTCCATATGCACAATATTCTACCGTGAAATATTGCAAGGTATTGTGACATAGATATATTAACTGAAGATAATTTAAATATTAAATGTCTTGAATTTCTGTTTTTATGACAAATGTGAGCGGGGTGACGAGGCAGATGTCTGTAGATAAATATCACCCAGAGCTCATATTGACACGGCCTGGCAGAGATATGGTCCATTTAGGCCTAATCTGTGGCAGTGTATGATATGTCTGTTGGCATATTATTTTGTGTAAGGTGACAGAAATCGTGCAACAGTTGCCAGTAGGCAACCAAGCATGGGCAGGATCCCTCAGGGTAGTGACCGGTCTTACATTGTCACTTCTAACAAACCTGATGGCTGGCCCTGATAAGGTTATACATATTTGACGATCAACTTCGATGTCAATCGTGTAATTTAAGGGTTAGCGCTGAGCCATACTGGTTTGTGTTTGGGATGACAGTGGGGATGGGGGCCCAAGGGGGTGTTTTGGGGAAGGACAGGTGGTCCAAGCCAGAATCATCTCCGATCTGGTCTTGTGCACTTCAATAGGTAGCCATCGGCCATAACCGAGACTTACCCTCGAGAGTTTTAGATTTCAACACTTATGATTGTTCGCGAATGGATGAAATAACGGAGCTGTACCTGAAAATATCTCATAATCACCGAGTTTTCACCTGCACTATGGCTCGTCTCAGAGTGGCATTAGTGGTGTCGGTTTGATATCGAGCGCCCCGCGCGTGGCTTATGGTCGTGCGTGTTTTCTTTTCCCCATTTATAGCAGACGACAATTGACTGATTGATTTTATTCGATTCCATCTCCGCAAAGACAGAGCGTCTCCCGCCAATATAACATCTTTGTTGTCAGTATTGTGCTCATTGCACAAAGGTGAACGTCTTGAATAAGTGATGGATGCTACTGAGTGCCCTGCACTTCAAAGAACAACAGGTGAAATCGTCAATGAACAGCAGCACTCGACTGGCTCTTGAGACTGATGAGATGCACAGCTACTTCTCAAAGATAAAAAAAGAAGACAGAATGAGTGGCCCTTTTGTTAAACGGGCAGAACTGCTTATCGCCTATGAAACATAAATGTGGCAATATAGAAGGTCAAAGGTTATAGATTACTCTCAAAGCATCTGTCTTAGTGTATGTTGCACTGACCCTTTCATCGGCACATAGGTTTCACATTTTCTGGTTGGTAATCAAGTGGAGAAGGTCGAATGGTCAAGAGAAAAATAGAATTGATTGGATTTGTTGTAAGTAACGGGAGAGATAGTATTAGATTTTACCATTTTTTAGAAGAGAGAATAACAATTATGATCCGGCGAGGCATGCATTTCTTTTTATCAGTACCGTATGTTTTCTTCAAGTTCAACTGCTCAAGCGTTGTGACAGGTTAGATGTATTTATTGAGGATGGTGATATTTTGATATGTTTTGACAACTTTTAATTAGATATCAATATCCCAATATGCTTTTACATTCACACATAGACGCTTTTGCATTGACATGCCTATAATAACGCACAGGATCTCGATTTCGGTTCAGTATTTGGTCCTGTCAGATAATTTAAAACGGTATTATGACTTTTCCTGAATTCTATAGAAGATTGAACTCCTGGATTTCTAGACTAACTGTGCTAAATAATGCCTGCCAATAAAGCCCAGGGAAGTTAGTTCAAAACATAAAAGGGAAGAAAATGACGTTTTGCATTTCTTTTGACTAGGGTCATGCTTAGCCACATTACTCGATTGGCTATCAATCTACATCTGAATACCTATAGGCATATAGCATTTCATCTGACATGTCAAGCAAAGATCACCTTCCCCAAGCCCAACCGTTTAAACTATTGGTTTTCGCAGCAATCCAAGCATACACTTTCTTCACACTGTGAGTGTCAGTTTTGAGGTGTAGGGAGGCATACGACCCAGGTGTTGGTCACGGGAGGCTAGGCGTACATACAGCCATCCCACTGTGAGGGGTGGCCAGTACCTGGCAGATGACAAAGGTCCAAGTATCAGAAAATGAAACCTGACCTACCGGTGTATCCCCACGAATCTTCTAACTTTTCTCTCCCTCCATATAAGATGTGTACTCGCAAGTGATTCCTTGTTCTCCGAATTAACATGTCAGGCAAAAGTGTCATACCTGCAGGTTTCTCCTTTGCTCCATGATACAAAAAAGCCCCGTATTGATTGGTGTCCCCTCGCCTCACCATGTTAGGATCTACAAGGGCTCTTCTCCGATTTCTCTCTGTGGTCTTCCGGGTCTCATACACTGCCCAGGACATTCATGAACTGTTCAGCAATATTGAGAAACAACAATAATAAACAATAAAAATACTTGGAATATAGATAATAGATATACAATCGATTTTCAGACCTATTGCTAACTGAAGACAGAGATTCCCGCATATTCGTTATTGTTAATCACCAATATTTGTCTCTGGTATATAGTGCTCAAGTAAGTATGTGGACATGGAATATAGGGAAAACACTAAATATGAATATTGACAGGCATAAATAAACGCAAACTATTGACAAAACTAGTGAAGTTTGAAAAATTAGAAAAAGAGATTCCATTAATCACGTATTATTTTCACCTGTAATATGTATCACGAAATTGATATCGTGTCTCTTCTATCCAGATACAGTTACATACAGGATAAAGAACCCAATGACGAAATGCATAATAGCAAACAATTCACGATATCAATTCCTTGCCAGACTTTGAGATGTATATATATACATGAAATAAGCAAGCTGATAATGAATGATAACTAACTGAAAAATAGACAATTGACCAAAGTAATAAGGTGGAATTAAAGTTGCTCTATTTCATATCAATCGACGTTTCCCAACTCGGCACACAGACGGGCGGTGGTAACAGTCATCCGAAACGGAGTGTCTCCAGATTGTTTACTATATTACCCTGCTATTTACCAATGCTTCAATACAACCTAACACTAAGTGTGATCAACTGCGCCTGGGAGCTAACGTCCTATGTTTGCATTACTCCTTTTAAACCGCACAAACCACAGATTTCCGAGTCCAACTCTTGCGGCCTCATCCCCCATCCACAGGTGATTAAATATGGCGGGTCCCATTCAACGAAAGTCGTCTGCGCCGATGTATTGTTGATTTTTCTCCTACTGAATAAACTTAAATCGGATCTGTACCCGCGACCGTTTCACTGGTGTCTAGGAAATAGGAAATAGGTAGGCTCTTTAAAATCTAGCAACGCAAATTAAAGATTATTGGTATTGTTTTCCCCGAGTGACAGTTCCGCTTTCCCCGACACCCAGTATCTAAAATTGTTTTGACTGTCTTTGGTAATTTAATCATTGTGAAATATACGCAGACGGGCAGAAATTGTACAATATTTATTCTCGCTAGAAGGGACACTGATAAAGGCCTTTTTTTATAACAGTAAGATACAAATCAATAGCTATTTCCCCCCAACCAAAGGCTTTTAGCGAAATGGGGATAATAAAGTCTGACAGGATCAACAGGTGGTGAAAGTTAAGTTTCCAATCTTTGAATAAAACTCCAGCAGATACAACAAATAAAAAGGACAAGTCGTTTGATGTAATGACACAAGTGCAAGAACTGTTGGTCTGAACTTGCCCCCATTCTCCGTTGCATTTGAAGCATACTCTTCCCCGAGGACTTTTTGTTCCTCTTTCTGAGTCCGTTTCTTCAGCTGTCGCCACATAAAGGAATGATTAAGCATCACTTGACTTAATAGAGAGCTTTTGGAAATTGACTTCATTTGGGATGATATCGCCGTCATTAGAAAGGCTTTAGAAAGTGTAAAATGCTCCCATGATCAGGGAGAAAAGCCTATTCATGGACATGTCTCCGTACCTTGCATTCGAATCGCCGTTTGTTACTTTCATCGTCCCCCTCCTTGACACGTTATTCAACTCTGCAATTGATTGTGATGAAACATCTCGGTTATCTTTTTATTCAAATTAAATTCAAATCTTTCAAATCACAAACTTTGTGCAATAAGATTGATGCCTTTGCTTGCAGGAGCTGTCCATATCTTGACATAGAAATGTATGATCAGATTTTAAAATTATAATTTATATTGCTCCTTTTTGTGCAGCTGTCTTCTGTGTGATACAGTCCAATTTTACATATCTGTTTTGAGTAATGCGTCTACGGATTGCCAGCTTTTACAGTTACATAAAAATCTAGACTATCTTTTTAATATATGTGTGCACATTCGTAACATCTGCCGACCGAAGAAATGCATCTTGTTTTCTAAAATATCTTTTATATATGTTCTTTCAAAGCCATTGGGGTGTGAATGGGGAAATCATTATTTCACAAGCCATATGCAACGGTTTATATTCAATAGATTGAGACATAGTGTACTAAACCATCAGGACCTGTCTAGTTGAAATAGGACTAGAAGGGGAAATATTAAAAATGTCTATGCCCTAACAACTGACCTGATAGACACTGAGTCTGTTGCCAGTCACAACAATTATTGTGATTCTCTAATCCGTTTATTTAGACAGATACACATGCACTTTATATGTAAATGATAGCAGGTTGTACTTGAACATTTTTCTAGCTTCCATTCAAGTCTTAGTATAGTGC
Organism: Sthenelais limicola; assembly: GCA_942159475.1. NCBI lineage: Eukaryota > Metazoa > Annelida > Polychaeta > Phyllodocida > Sigalionidae > Sthenelais > Sthenelais limicola. Next base: position 102,736,649 of record OW804096.1, on the reverse strand, counting down.
TGTATTAGTGCCTATTACCTATTACACTAAATTACACATTTTCGAAGGAATTTGATTGAAGTGATTGGCCGATGGTTCAATCCATATATATATATGATGACATCGACATCAGCCTACAAAAGCAATGATGGGATAACTTAATTTCACATTTCTATATATGCGTGGCTTTTGTATGCATGGTGTTGAATATACATGTGTCCTTTCGGTGAACCTCATTGCGAACTTGGGAATTTCTATGGTTTATGTCTCGAACTTATATTTAAGTGTGAGTGAAGTGAACTGCGTTCATTCCCAATTTACTTATTGGGTCAAATAAAGGTTTTAGAATATAGCAACCCTTGGGATGTTTTGAAATGAAGTTGAACACTATTTAAATTGACGAACAAAACTCCATCAATCTTAACGCAAACTGAATACAGCGAAAGTGAAAATTAACGCGTGTAAGAGAAAATCCCATTACAATCCCCCAACAATTAAATGCAGCTTGAAACAGAATACAAGGGAAGTTGCCCAAAATTTGATTTCTTCAGCAGAGCCAGTAAGGTGTTCCTATTGCAATAGGATTTGATAGATGAGTGGTCGGTGAAGCTGAATGGATTGGAGGACCACATGTTGCCGCGCAGACCCAGGGATTATGTGTCTGTTAATGATAGACCACACACACATTGCATGGACGAATAACTACCGTTACGCCTCCCCGTTAACGCAATTTGACCAACACGTGCACGCTTAACAGGGAATTGTGATACATAATGATACAGCCATACAAGAGCTTTATAATCTTCTTATTGGTCCGAAAACAACTTATAATCGTCCACTCGTGTGTACTGCAAATTAGAAATGACTTTATATTATTGATCTTTGATGATGAAGTCCCGTTTGCAAACAGCTGTGGTTATTGGGGCTAATTAAAAAAATCGATTTTAGAAGTCGTTAAGAAAGATTATTTTTTTCATATATATGTGGGATATTAAATGATACAATATGTAATATGATTACAAGAACCTGTCACAAATAGAAACACTTTATCCCCCCCCCCCCCCCACACACACACACCCACACACTTATCCCCCCACCCATGTTACATTTTACACGTACCAACACAGCTTACATACATTACATAATGTCATATCATATTGTTGTCAATCATCTTTCAACCAACGTTTCAACCATGATAAAGACCTGATTGTGTTTACCCTAACTCAAACATACTAAATATTATCACGCCCGAGATTTTTGAGTTAACAGATTCATCTAGTCAATGTTTCCTACTAGTGATTTATATAGCCTTTCTCAAAGTCCTTTAGTTCGGTTAATAAATCAGGTTGGTGAACGTAGCCATGTAACCCATAAACCAACTTTTGTCTCCCTGTTCATTGATTTAAATAGACTCAGTAGGATGTCACACATGCACTTGTCATGTCAAGACGCATAATCCACCATCTCGTGTTCAAACCTCGCCACTAATGATTCGCCTTTTTCTTTTAAAAACAACATGCAAAACATAACACATTCTAGTTTCCTAAAGTAAATTATGAGATACGCAAATGTCACGTAACATTCTCTACGTCTTAAAATATGGAAATTAGACCGTTTGTCCTGCTAAATGAACATCTTCTTTCTATTCCCATTGGGGGGTTAAAACATGCTTGAGTGATTTACCTGACGGGCTATTTGTATCCACTTCTTCTAATAGACTGAGGAGCCTTTATAAATAAATACGTTCAAATGAAGGAATCTCATATTATAACTGTGGCAATTTATATACTCTAAAACTTAAATTCATTCACAGATAAAATCTATATGGATGTATACATCTGCCAATGTAATCACAATCCACAATTTCAGCAAAGCGTTTAAAAATACAAGCCGGCCATGTGAGTTTTTCTTTATTTGTGATTCTTTTGTTTGTCCTTTTCCTTTTCATTCAAGCTTGCAAAATTTTAACAATCACAGCCTATAGTAGCATACTCATTTGAATAGACTACTGGTGAGATACAGTTTTACCATACATAGGAAGGATCTTGGGCTGACGAAAAACAATCTATCATTCTAAAATTACTCTACTGAATTGGCTGTTTCAAAGGACGGGTGAAAACATTCAGCTCAACTAAAATCCCCAATCATTCCATGGATCACTACTGTATCGTGAACGCTAGAGTACCGGATTTACCAAACACTAAAGGGCCTTTGGATGACTATTCCCCTTTTTGTTGATTTGAGGTGAGAAACATCTGCTTTTCAGACAGAATGACATTATTCACTTTCAACCACGCTTGTATAACAGCTTTATAGAGACAGTATCATTTCCAATGATTGTTTGGCGGTAACAATGTAATCTGCCATGTCTTTGTATCGATTCTATGCCTCAAACTCAAAGAGGCTCAATGAATGGAGCTATGGGTGTAACTAGGGACACCTCCGCAGCGAACGCCAAAGATGGAGCGAATGCTTTCTCTACCTCTGATCAATTGTTTGGATTCCTACTGGTTGATTCAGGCAGCATGGGTGAGGTGAGAGCAGGTGAAACATCAAAGCTCACCGCCTAAATCTGTTACCTGGCGTTGGTAGGTAATCGAGCTGGCCAGTACATGGTAATCGGCTAGTCTCACCCGGTCCACGCGACGCATGCCGGTCCCCTATGTCCAAATTATCCCCCGACCTAGCCATAATGAATGGGTGGGACCAATCTGGCCTATTGTTAGTGCCCAGTACTGTCTTTTTCGTAGGTCGTTCCCGTGTCGGGATGAAAGGGCTGAACAGTGAGAAAACCTTGGAAAAGACAGGGTATGACAACAAAACCCACGTTCTGATAATAGAGATGTTAAATATCGTCCACGCTGCTCATCCTTCTCATGTCTTATCAACTTTCTCGTTCTGTGATCAGCACTTAAAGCTCTGTCATTAAAGAAGGACGAGCTCATCATTTGAGATCGACTTGCAGCGTCTTCCATTGTTCAAGCATATGTTTTGTGGACGATAGGGGATGGGGATTTGTCCCACGAGGTGGGGCATAGGTGGTAAAGGTGCATGGCTAAATAGGGACGCCAGTGCAAAACAATAGACTGCATTTCGCTGCGATAAACACATCCGAGGGATTAGGCCTAAAACATTTCTGGAATGATCATGATGGTGCCTTGCCCGCTCAACATTCATACGTCCCTGTTTAATAGCAAACATAAGAGGCAAACATATAAGTGGCCTATCTCGAAATGAGAAAAGTCTGACCTAACTTAAAGGTACAATAAAGAGTGTATACGCCACGATGGCAGGCTAGTCTGAATAAAACCTTTTTTATTATTTTTTATTTAAATACAATAAAGTAGGCTACAACTTTGCCTGGTGTCATATTTTTCATATGGTTCTTCAATTATAGTATAGTACCTTGAGGGAAACATTAATGATTATTGTAAAAAAAACTTTACATTATTTGTACGCAATTTCTTTCTTTATTCAAGTTTAAAGATTCATCTATTTACACAGGAACGCGTACTAATGTTAACTTGAGTAGTACTGTTTCGTATTTAAATATCACGGCTATATAAGGGACAGTAGACAATGGATATAATAGATCAGGCATGATATATAAAACAGTTACTTTGTTGATTCACAGGTCTGTTATTTTGATCATTTGTTTCGACGCTGGTATGGCATCACCTGTTGTCAAATTACTGCCATCGTTTAGAGGTCACTTGCTCACTCCTCTCATTGTTACCCTCATGTAGGCAATTAATCACACCCTTGCTACCCCCTACATCTAGGAGTTTTCTCTCTTCTGCCCTGATAGCAATTATTTCTATTCGAGATTACCAATCTCTTTGTTTCTCTATCACACTTCTATGATCTTTTTTTTCTTCTTTTTACCTTTTAGTCTGGTTTCTTATTGCTCTCATTATTCACATTTCCTTAGGCAATTAATAACTGTATTAAGGGAAGGACAATGGGCCCTGTATAGTCTAGTGCCACTAAATAAATGCCTTTTTTTTCTTCTTCTTTTTAAATAAATACATGCCTTTTTTAATTCTTCACACATTGCTCGAGGGAAGATATAAACTAAACTATTTTTTTGTATACAGAACTGCATTTTGCCATGTATGCCCTTATTGTATAAAGTCCTACCGTGATATAATGTATGAGAATAATTGGGACCTAAATAATTTTCTCAACTGGGGAAATACCATAGTGTTCCAGAAAATGTTATCTACATTGTTTCCTGTTATATTCGAATTATTTGCACTACCAAACGCAACAGGCAAAAACAAATATACATGACATATAAATAGTAAGGAAACAGCTCAAATGTTAGTAAAACACAGCTCCTAGTAAAAGTATATGTAAATCAAGTAATGGTGACTATATTCGAAAATATTCAGCGACTATTTCTAAGTTCTAAAATTATATATGATCACTGAACTGTTTTCACCTGTGTTGTCAGTTATGGCACCAGAAATGGAACGATCCCCTATTGTTTTACCCCTATAATCCTAAATTCGCTGCCTCTCTGCTATTGTAATACATCACCCTGATTGAAGTCTGTAACGCCCCATGTCCACTCACATAACCCCTGAAATCAGGGAGAAAATTAGCTGTCCAGGCTTCGCAGCAAAGGGTCATGCACCTCCCCCATAGAGTATTGCACAGAAGCCAAAGCATCTGCCTCCACTTTTAACACAACAATCGATGCTTCGCGGGATGCAAATTATATATGAATTTCCTATAAGTTTCTCATCACAGAAATAATATACTTTGTGTACACATGTAAAAAGAGTAAGGTTGTGAGTCATATTTAATCAGTCCTATAATCATAACGATGTTATAGCACAGATCAAATTACTGTTTGTCCAACATCTATCAAACCTGAAATTGTATGGGGTAACATGCAATTTTGCAGAACATATATATGCCCTTCCATTTCAGCCAGCTGATCCTATATAGCCCTTGCAAGTATGGGATAGTCAAGTCGATGGGAAATCAAGAGTAGTTCGGCTGCCAGGGGGTGCTTCGATGGTTGGGGAGGGAGTGATGCTAGTACTGCTAATTGGTAATTATGATGAGTTGTAGTAGTAGGTTAATTACTCCTGCTGGAACAGTAGAGAGCCAGGTCAGTCCTAATTAAAAACTGACGCATTGTTGTGTGGTTAAGTGGTAGGCAATCCTGACGCACAAGTGCACCAAAATTCGCATGCCCTACTGACGTTGCAATCCTATTTTAAAATCAGGACGCCCACGATATATATCCCGCCAATCCCATTTAGTGCTGCCGAGTCTTTCCCAAGTACATTGATGTCCTTTTGGTTAACTTGCCTTACAACTATCTTTCTCATCTTCCGCATGCATACGCATGTACAATCATACCATACCTTATATTGACATAATATAATTAATACTTGATATTGTGAAAGTCTACCGCTGCGGTATGTTTGATCATCAATTTGAGCCAAGTAGACATTTGGTTGGATCTAAAACATAAATATAGGAAATGTTGTTGTATTTGTTTAAGTACATGTATCTACTTTCTTTGTGATTAATATGATTTTTAATTACAATGACATAGAGTTAGACCAACGACTATAGCGCTTGAGACACAAATGAGCCAAATTTGCATGGCTCTAAATCGAGATTGTTCCAATAACTTCAACTGGCAAAGGTAACGACTCGGCTAACGGTTTTAATTAGACCTGTGTTGGAATAGAACTCCGTCACTAAACTGTATGCAAGAGGGAAAAACCATTTGTGTCTATTTTCAAAATATCGATTATTGATTATTAATTGAATCATTAAAAGATTTCTACTGTTGTGCCAACAAGCGAAAGGAGTTGATACTTATTATGAGATCAAAGTTTGTATATATGGCCCCTATGGAGGGACAAAAGGCAATACTCAAAGGCTAGGATTGTAAACTCGCGTCATGAGCTTGGTTATGCTCAGCGCTGTTGTCTTCATCCATCAACAATAGGCAATTAGATGTGTTTACAACCACCCCATACTACATCGGTACATAAATCAATATCAAAACTGTAACATGGCTACAGCTCATTATGCATAACTTCACTACAGGTGCGGCGCAATGCATGCTCTTTGAAGGTAGTCGCAGCAAGTAGTCTGTCTACATAATATAGAACTTTATATTTCAACAGAAATTGTGTCTGGTAAAACAACAGAAAATTGATTATTTAAGATCGCTTGGAAATTCCTCGAAGTCTAGTGTTATAAACTACTTACAAAAGTAATGACTCTGAAAAATGTTTATGCAAACCTATAATAAAACATAATTGTTTTAAACACAAAGCTTATACCTTGTTCTTATGTTCTCTACATATTTCTTTTATCTCTCTAACTTATCTCATGTTGGCTTTCTGTGTCTCAGGAGTTGCGTTAGGGGGATTTCTTTCATTTAAACCACTGGTGGGAACTGTTTGTTTTCCATATTTTACTTTATTGTCTATATCCTAAAGTATATCAACCAGTACTTACTTGTTTTAGATTAGGAGAACGGTTTGTGAACACCTTTTGTATGCATTTGCTTCTTTTCCGTAAGTCTTCATTGTAGCATTGTACTATACTGAAGGTTCAATTGAGAGTATAGCAATGCCACATGGTAATATTGTTTATTGTTCCGAAATAAAAATAATAAATTTGGCTAATGAATCTGAATTTTCAAAATATATTGATTGTGGGAAGATGTATCTCACTATCTGGTTGTGCATGTTTTTCTGAAAAAGATTGGCTCGCAGTTAATTAGCATTTGGCCTAGACTAATGCAGGTAAATGAGAAGGAGGGACTATTCACGCAGGCCAGAAATGTTCCCGAAGCCTCACGGCACCCTTCACAAGGCAATAACAGTTGCACCGTGCCTTTAATGGCGCTTGATATCCATTGGCTACCATGGGATTGTCCGCCAGCCAATAGAATAGGTTTGGGGGCGTGACTTCACGCGCGGCCGGCCCGCCATGGCGGCAAACTGACATGTGTAATGCTAATTCTGTAGGAAATGACTCATTATAATATTATTGACATAAAATATCGCGGTGGGGGCGCACGCGAACGTCAGGCTGCTTCAAATCTCGTGGCACACGCACGGCACGCTTAGAGTAGACCTCGACCTGAGAGGGTACACATCTCAGTGGCATGAGAGAACCTAGGGAAAGGCCAACAGCACCTCTAAGGTACATCACTCCATCCCAGTAAGCCTTCCATTACACACATACCCTCACTCCATGAAGTGTATCTATCCAAGGGAAGAAGTCACCGCTTGTCTCGATCCTTCACACTTCACAGACAAGCCTTTCAAAATATTTAAGGAAGAGTGCACTATATCTTCAGTGGTGTAGATATCAATATACATCAGCGCATTGCCCAGCTTTTCTAAAAAGGGACTTCTGCTGAATAGCGGCAATACCTTCTTCTCATTCAACATCCATCACCAGTAGAAAGTGACAGTCGTGTACAGACATTTGATCTTGATATCTTGAGCATTACGACCACCCACTGTCAACCACACTACATCACACATATATACTGCGACCACAAAACAGCAAACCTCTCTGATACAGGGAGCATCTCTATAGATCTATATGCTTTAGACTCCAGGAAGGGGACATTTTATCTTCTGCTTAGTTTTCAAAACAGCTTCATCCTGGACGTACGTAGCTTACCCCCACCCCCTCCAGCGGGTTACCTCCATCCTGGGTACCTTAAGGAGGACCTATTGTCATCTTATCTTCAATGGTGGAGCATCACCTGTGGAGGCCTCAAGATGCCAAGGTCTTTCCTGTTGAAGAACCGGCAAGGAGGAGAGGAGCATCATATCATGCCGGTCGATATTGCTCCTGGATCCGGCAGTGCTTTCTCCATAGTTAAGCCTAAACTCAAGGGTAAGTACACTACATGTAAACACCTTGGTCATATTTCCTTATGTTAAAGCTGGCATGAATAACACAAACCATTAAATGGTAATTTGTTAATTGATAATTCTGTCGATGGACAGATAATAGCCAAGTTTATTTTGAAATCTAATTGAAGATCAATTGATGCAATCGTATCTGGAAAATTAATCAAATGTCTATATATTGTTGTGCTGCTGTGCTGCCAACAAGTCTATCTACCTCCGAATTCTAAAACGTTACACGCCAATTTCTTCTTTATGCTTTGACTTCAGGATTGCATATATGTGTTATAAAATATCTTAATATATTGACAGACTGTGGTAAAAGCAATTCAAATGGCAATTGTAATCATTCTGGTAGCAATTGAATTGGCAATTACGATTCTATATGCATACAGAAAACTTAATGCAAGTTATTCTTTTAAATATCCAACGCATTAAATGTTGACATTTGGGGTTTCTCCCTATGTTGTATAGGCTACATGTAGAAGATGATAACTCTAAAACGGATGTACAAATGGGTCAGGGTTTTTTCAATTCGGATGTATTGCACCCTTACAAATAACATTAATATAGATTATTGATTATTTAAATCGTCCATTCAGACAATAATATATACTGAAATTTCTGGAGCATTATGAAAGCACGCACATAGTCCCAATGGTTCCCACTGGAGTGTCCAGGGGGCAGTAGTGCATGGAAAGCGGGGTTCCGCGATGGCATACTCTACAACGCTGCAATCCAGTCAGCCGCTTCCCAGCTAACAGTATTTGGATACTTTAGTTTATTGGACCTCAAAGCTTTAGGCATATGCGATGATTCATAGTTGTGGAGTTGTGGTATATGATAATAGTTTTCTTTAGTGAGGATGATTAATGAAAAACCATTCACATATGATATATATTCAGTCTTGTAATAAGTCCCAAATCTCGGTTCATGAGTCACGTTAAATAAAGATATTTGAATAGTCACGAAATACAAACTTTCCCATACTTAGTGAAACCTATCAAAAGGACTGTGGAAATCCAGGGGTCACAAAAAGTATTGTAAACGTTACTTTTTGTGGTTTGGAAATGATCTCTTTTCCATGTAAGTGACATTAATCACTTGGATGATCAGTGCTGGTGTCATTATTTGTTGACAACACTATATGTACAGGGTCAGACGAGGAGGATATGGTCCAATTGGACTGTATACCGCGTTCGCTGCTTTCCCACTCATTCTCACCATAAGGGAAAGCGGGTAGGTTTATATGATATGACCCCGTGTGGGAAAACAGGGGCACGGTCTGAATATGTCAAATGAAATAGTCCCCCAATATAGCGACTGCTAATTTAGTGCACCCATTTGCCGACGGGTTGAGTGGGGTTGCATTCACCACTGTCTTTTTCAAGCCAACCGGAGTGCATGATGCCGATGATTTGGAGTGATTGTTCTCCTTAGCATATAATACACCTATAGACTTATCGCGAATTTCCCAATGGCATTCTTTTTTAAAGTCCCACCACTCGATAGAGTTCTCATAATGATGAAATTGTTATAAAGATTTCCCAGGCACTTCACGCTTCGCCTTGGGTGTTTTATGCGATGGCTTCTTTTGCATGATATCAGAAAAATTCAAAAGGAACTAACTAAAATTCCAAATTTACTTTTTACGTCCATGTATCATGATTCAGGTGGGAGATACTTTATAAAGAAATCGTGCATAATGATAGGGTATGTTTGGGAAAAGGGAATTCCCAGGATAGCTCCGCATTCAAAGTTTTATGGTTTAACATGACCCCATCACCCCCGGTGAGAATTGGACAAGAGCCGCTATAATTCGACGTATTAGAATAATATCATTCAGAAATCTCCACAGGCTGAACAGTAATGTTTTCTGTCATTTTGACTCTTTGTGGTCTGCTCTGCCATCTATAACGAAGTGAAATGAGGCCCGGGCTTTCATCTTGATCCCCCGTATTGAATCCCTTGTCATATGGAGTGAAAGGACCCGGGGAAAGCCCGCTATAATTTGAATCGCAACACAAAAGGTGTATCTCAGCTGAATTATCTCAATATTGTCCAAACTCAGCGTTATCTAGAATTTATGAAGTTTAATTACGCCCGATATATATGCATTGTTATATTTCACATTCCATTCACACTAAGAATTGTATGATGAGATGTTTCATTTGACATGATTTTCGGTGGTTTCACACACAATATATATACCAATCACTTTCACTGATATGTTTTCGACAAATACGGGTGGGATGATGATTTAATGGTGCATGAGGTTTGTGCATGATGCATCCATTAGTATACGTTATTTACATGGACTAGACTGACTTTTGCTAATGATACGGGACTTATCACTCTATCTCCCGAAATTGGGAGTGACTACATTTACATTGACGGAAAAAAGTCACATCCAGATGAATATTTTATATTTATCTCTGGTGCTTTTGATATTTTTCTGCGGGTGCCGGTGTGATTTTCTGGGATCCAGAGTTTGAAATGCATCCAACTGCTCTTCCCCTGGGCATCACTTGTCAGTATAAGGGCTTAATTTCATCTCCCATTAAGATTCCTGGTCGGTTTTCGTGACATTGCTGATTGATATCAGCGATGTTTATCTGAATACATGGCACGCGGCCTTAAAGTAACCCAGATATATATAACGGTGGTATTGTGTATTTATTAAGGTCCTTTTTAATTGCTTGCAGCTGATGGTACGCCAGCGCGCCCGACCTCACCGATCGCCCGTGACGATCCGCGGCCGATGCCAACGGCTCTCCCGGCCTACATAACCGGGCCGCTCCTCTGGCCCTCCGCCGCCTACCTCCACAATGCAGCCGCCCTCTCTCACCCAAAATCAACCATGAGAACCTCTACATCCCCAACGCCAGTATCTCCATCCAAAAATCCCATAGACCCCAAAAGTCGATCCCCCAAATCCCCAGGCTGTCCCCCATCTCCTTCGGATGACAAATGTTCTTACGGTGGCGGAGAGAGCCGATCCACATCGTCGTGTCCCTTCCGGAGGCCATGGCTGGAGGAGCCGAAGACACGAGGGCCGCCGCCGCTGACTTCCCTCCCACATATCTATGCTTCTCACAGTAAGTAGATGTTAAAAAATTATTTTCTAATAATGTATATCTGGTGCATTTTCCTAGTGCTTGCACCTCGCTTTACTATTCAACACATTCTCTCTGCCCATCTTCGCTATCGGATACTCTTCTCCTTCAACAAGTTCATCGCATCTGTTCGCATCTGTTCAAATCAGCTTTCTGCAAAGCTGAACTTCAGAATCCCACAAACATGGGGTTCGTGGGATTTACTTTCTATTTCATACAAATCTAAGCCTTACCCCATCTATGTGGAGAAAGTGGTGATAAATCTTTACTTTTTCTCTCCCCTCTCTCCTCATTTGGAGCGTAGAACGAATTCAGAGTGTCATTATCTGTCAAGACTCCCTCTATTTACTATGACACGTACCTGGCAAATGTGCAGTCGGAAATGAGTAAAATATACTGTCTATCTTAGCCTAGAGGGATGTAGCCTGTTCTTTGCAGCGAGGTGATCAAAATAACTGTCAAGCAACATTAAACTTGGCATGTAACCTCCTGGATTATTGTTCTCTTATCACACGAAACCAGGGATTAGACATACCCCTTCTGTTGTGTACCCGTATCATATTTTCTTCTAATTGAAACAAGAGCTATCGTTCGGTGAAAAAATATTTTTCGCTCAATTAATAATGGAAAGACACTCCTTGGTCGCGCCTTTTAATATATGTCAAACCAATGAAAATAATTGATAGTAGCGCATAATACCATCATTACATCCGGTCCAATCATACTGAATTGGTCATTATCATTTTTAGCCAATTGCTCATATATTTTTCACAAAAGAGCATTAGGCCTACCTTTAATAGTAGCTTTTCACTGGTCATATTTCAAAACCTGTGTGTAGACTTTTAGACGGATCTCTTGTTGCGGTGATCCCAGGATAATTAGTCATGCACCAGTGTGTGGTGCCCCAGCCTATACACTCATAACAATCCACATTATATGTGTACACAGATTGTTTCCCACGGTCTTGCTGGATTTCTCCCTATATATATAATAGGAACGCCCTGAGCCCTGGACAAATAACACTTTGATGAGAGGTGTTATCTGTCAGGATCTCCACTATTTCTCCTCCGGGGGTTTTGAGATCCGGAGTTGCCAAGTCAGTGCCTAAATTGTTATTCATGTGTTGGTTGAGAGGTGTCACTAAACCCCTCCCATAGACTTAATGATAGGTTCCCCCCAAATGTTTTTTTTTTCATTTGTCATTCACTCTCTCTTATTATCTCCCCAGTTCGGTAGTGTCAAAATACCTTATGCATGTATCTGTATCGATTCAGTTCCTGCCCTTTTTATGTGGCATTGTTGAGGAGTTTCATAAAATGTAATAGGTAACATTACCATGCCATCTTAATGGCGATTTCTGTCTCGATGATTTGTGATAAGCTATATATCTGTTGCGACTTAGAGTGTGGCATTTCTCGTCTATAGATACCACTGAGAACCATATCCATGAAGCAATTTTTATCGTAAGGACTTCGCGAATATTATCAGCTTACTACAGTAATCTTTTTACAGCGTCTGCGGATCTACTGTTTTTATTTTGCTACAGTGGCTCTGGGAACAGTTGCTAATGTTGTTCTGCAGGATCCTGTATGTAGTTTCACTAAAAATTACGCTCAACGTTTTCATATGTTTAAAGTCCTTCCATTATACCTCACTACTGTAATATAGTACTTTATTTTCCCACGCTTCTCAAGCAGAGATAGACCCAATCAATGCATGCAAGTCCAGCATTCAATTTCTCTTTCTCCCTATCGTAAATAATATCCGTATAATGTCATGGTCTGTTAGACAACCAACTTACAGATTTACATTAAAATGAAAATGGCATTCTATTACAAACTAATGAAAGCGTTTCGTCCTGTGGAAATAAAGAATGCTGACAGGATATTGATGACGCTCCTCACTTTGTATAAAACGGTGAGCATTTAGATCCAGGGATGATAGTTTTAGCGATAGGGACCCTTTTGTCCTCGTGGGTGTCCCTTGGGAAGGAAAGATTGAGCCTGACAAAATGAAGACCACTTAAGGCCGGTCAGGACCATTGCAACACCTTGCATTGATGCCATTATTTCTATTAGGATCACCAATTAGGCATATCAGCCTTCCTTATCAGATCATCAGAATAAACATTGGGCAGATGGCAGGTTTACTCTTTGTGTTGAAGCACCAGGAAGGGATCAGAAAATTCGCGTCTGTCTTTCTTGAATCCTTATAATATTTATTGCGGGTCGCATCCTCCTAGCTTCTGCTATAGGTAAAACACAGGATGATAAATTCAATGAAAGTCATAGCAATACATTTTCACAATTCAATAATCTCTGTTGATATCCGTATAACTATACTTTGAAGGACTATAATTGACATCCTCTTGAAATGTGTAGAAAATGGCATTACCATATGGAAAACGGTCATTTTGAACTGTATTGTATGCTGATATGTGAGGATGACATGGAGTATAGGCAATCTTATCGCAAACAACTTGGCGGTACCTTTACTCTGGCAGGTAACAAAGTGGCATGCCATTTCAAATTTTCAAATCGGTAAGGATCTTATGGACAGTCAGGCTTTGAATGTGGTAGGTCGAAGCGAGCTAAGGACATTCTTGCATGTTGGTGCGTGAACTTTTGTTGGGTACTATTCAATAGACAAATGCTAAGTCATCTTGTCCCCTGACCTTGAGCCCATAACTTGGGGCGACCACGCGCGACATGAGAAAGGTACTCGCGGTCATCGTGTTAACCCAAACCAAGCTTGCTATACTTCGCCAAGGCGCGTGTCGGACATGCGCAGTGGACCCTCGGTAGGGTTCCGGTCTTTCCTTTCTCCCAAGGGTCACAATGTCGCAGCTCGTAGCGCACTTGTGTATGACCAATCTTGACGCTGACAGCTAAAAGATGCTTTCTCCCTCATTCCATTCCACTGCTCGTGAAGAGCTAGTTGTAAAGCCAGTTGGAAGCCTGTGTACCAACGCCTTTGTGTAAAATGAAGAGTATTACAATTCCCATAGAACAACAATAAGAAGGCCCCAACGTAATCTTCACCCGCAATTGCGTCTCTATTCATGAGCTTCACTAATACTTTTCAAGCACTTCACAATAGCACCCCCTCAATAAGCTTCAGATAAAATTTGAATTTGAGATTCATGATCTCGCACCCCAACTTGTGATATCAGTTTTCATAGTGAAGGCTGCTTTAGATGCATTTCTGCTCCGACTGCTTGAGCAGACGACATTTAATTTGTAAGCAAGTCCGCAAGGCGGGTTTTTATCTGTATGTGCCTAAGCACAATCCACTCAGGCCGGTAAACAACATAAAGAGAGCACTTTGACTTTTGAATGCGAATCACCTGCTTCTTTTCGCCCTTTTGTTGTGTGAGGAGGAGGGGCGGACTGTTACGATATGGTTCTGTGCTCAAGACACAAAAGGCATGGGTGACAGCGGGTTTCTTCCCTTAGATAATACCCCAGTCGCCTGGAACTCGAGATGTTGCGCGGGGAAAATAGTGGGAATTATCGCTGCTCTTACTCGTAGTATGTAATCAAGAGGAAAACAAGCTGCTTTTAACATTTGGCTAGAATAAGCATAATTGTGCTTGATAATCGTTGTATATGTTTGCTGAAAGAATCCATAACAAAGGCCATAGTGAGGGGATAGGCTGGGACGGTTGAGTGTGAAAGTTTTTATTGTTGTTAGTATTAAACCATGCAGAACCTTTCCCTCAATATGTGATTTGTCTGCGATATATCCATGTTCATAGTGATGCATAGACCACACTTGGCGATTTATCCAACCATTTGCAGATAAAACATACGCTGTGGAGACTTTTTGATCCTTATCTCAAGATTATGACAGAATTGACATGAATAGACACAAGAGGTGGTTCAGGGTCCATCTTTGGGTGGTTTTGTAAGTATAGGAGGAGTGTTTTATGGATGTTCAGCATGTCACGGGGCTTCCACCCTTGCGCTGTCAGCCTTCAAATTTAAATCATTAACCAGGTTGAGTAGAAAGAAAGTGGCCAATAATGGTACAGCTCACGTGAAATTATTTTAGCTTTACTTCTGGAGAGATGTTATCACAAACCAAATTGTCCGAGATGACTTCTTGTGTGGTTCAACAGAAGTGTTAGATAGGTCACCACGTCATGCCAATGCATATGGCATTGGCTTGTACCATGGGGGTCGGTTAGAAAATGAAATATGAAAAAAGCACTTCTGTGACAATTATCTGATTATATTGCATGGAAGTCAGTTGTTTTATTACTTTAATGCCTGCATACAACCGCATAATGACCAGGGGTGTACTTGTTGTAAGCATATATATTATATCGGAGTGCATGAATATAAGATAATTTCGGGATGTTTTTGATAATTATTTCCCTGTATATTTAAGGATTTATGAAAAAATATTGTTGCCAGTATACATTAGATAAATAAACTATATTGATGTGTATCTGATCTAATCTGATATTTTCATTTTATAGGCGCTGAATACGTAAGAACCCATCCTGCATCATGGGCAGACCAACCAAGGCTAAGTTCCGATATCTTCAGACCATACCTGGGCATTCCTGGTGCCTTTGATACTTCTCATAGCAAGGTTTCACCAACACTGTCTCCGCCTCACAAGTCTGCGCACAAATCATCTCCACATCTCTACCCTCAGCATCTGCACCATGATGAGGCAAGATTCCTCATGACTCTAAAAGAAAGAAATCTTATTGCTGATGACACAATGAAACTGTCTCCTAGAGAACCACAAACACATCACGATGGCATGCTCGAGATGAGGAAAAAAGATTCAGAGCTTTTGAACCTCAGCGGAAATGGTGCGTCCATTTCCAACAACAGTGCATCAAGCCTCACTTCATATGAATGTATCTCCTGTAAGAAACTTTTCTCTACTCCACATGGACTTGAGGTACATGTGAGAAGAACACATAGTGGTCAGCGACCATACGCTTGTGACATTTGCAATAAAACCTTTGGACATGCTGTAAGTCTCTCGCAACACAGGGCCGTACACACTCATGAGCGCACTTTTGAGTGTAAACAGTGCGGAAAGTGCTTCAAGAGGTCCTCAACCCTGTCCACTCATCTCCTGATCCACAGTGATACACGCCCATATCCCTGTCAGTACTGTGGTAAACGCTTTCATCAAAAATCAGATATGAAGAAACACACCTACATACATACAGGTAAGAATTGTCTTTTATTATACATAATAAATTTGAAACTCTTGGCACGTTTGTGTGGTGTGTATGATCACAATCAGGAAAGGGTCACGAAGTGGGTGTAGGAAAAAGCAATGAAATCTGAGTTCCACGTGTATTGCAAAACGGTGTTTTCTGGCGATGAAAGGGTCTGCTGGCTCCTCTGATCTGTGTCACAGGTCCGTCTTCAACGACTTAGAATTAAAGACCACACATAATGGTTCTAGCGTGACATACTACTATGTAAAAGCCCATTAGGTTTTCAGGCACGTATCCCCTGTCTCCATTTCTCTCAGCGGGTTTAGACCCTATAGGCTGTACATCTGTAACTTCCAGAGTGTAATTCTACAGATATGATCTTAGAGCCAACTATTCTCTGCCCTGAAGGCAATATCATGTGCTGCCCCTCGTGCTTTACCCCCTCTGCCCTCAAGTAGCCCTGGGCATTTTAGTGAAAACTGACCATCCACTAGCAATCATGTCGCCACATACCGCCCAATCTGACCATCGAGAATTGCTTGCAATTAGAGTGTCCACTCGCCATCAGTGTCAGACTGTACCGTCTAGAAATCCAATCCTTGAACTAAGACTCTTCGTCGCCCTTCGTCGAGACCATTTTTCTTCAATGACATCGGCACAATTGGGGTCTTTTCAGTGCATTTAATATATGCCTCGTTTCTTTGTAATGTGCTTTCTTACCATCGAGGCATATTTATTGGTTTCATTGAAAGTTAGATCACTGACGAGCGAAAGTGTATATTATTAGAAGATCCAAGTGCACCCCATGTGGTTTTAAGGTATTCAAAGCTGACTTCTCGACGATCATTTGTCAACCATGCGTCCATGCAATACCACAAACCAAAGATCACACGGCTATGACTTTGAAAGGCAAGTCACGAAATCAATCTGTGCACAAAGCCCCGGATTTCTCTTAAAAAATGGACCCGATGACAGGATGTCTTAAGGTTTAAAATGACTTTGGCAATGGAGCAACGTCTTTTATTAGTTGCTTGGCGTGCTATGTCTCGGGTGATGTACATAGAATAGCAGAGATGTCGTGTAGAAGACTGCTCGGCACACCTTTCTCCTTGCCGACAAAAGGGGCTCTTTAAAGACTCTTACCTTTTCACAGTTTCCAGTGCGTGTGATTATGATAAGGACTGTGCAGCGTCCTTTTCCTAAGCCCCGACTCTAGATTTTAGCTATAATCAAAAATATGAATACGTTTTGGGCGTGACACCTATTGCTATTTGGTGCATTACTTAAATGGGATTTTACTGCCAGCGGCCTGGAATTAATATCTTATTTAAAAGGTTAAGAAACTAGAATCATTGCTAAAGGGGATAATGCTAAAGCAGTTGTTGGTGATATACGCCTACCTGGCCAACAAAGACTAAATGTCTCGATATGTCTTCTCCGAAAATAAGAGATAAAATTACGTGTCTCCATCAACCATGAGACATTGGGCGCTTGGGGATAAAATCACTCGCGATAATTTATACAAGTAGTTGGTTGCGGGCACATTATAATCCCAGGTGTGATTTGAAAATAAATTACTGGCTGAATATCAATATGAATGAGGGTGAAGTAAAGGTAGTTTAGATCATATGGAAAGTTACCAGGTTGTAACAGAAGGAAATATGATAGGTTGAGTTTTCATTGCATATTAGCAATGGTACTGGTGTGTTGGCATACGTGAAACCACTAAGAACCTATCCTTGTTGGAACGGGTTTATTCATAGAGACATTCAGCTTTAAGTGGTGGATAAGTTTGTGAATCTTGATAAGAATGAATGGAACAAAACATTCATAAAACGGAGAAGTTTTGCTGCATTGCTGTTCATGATTTATGGGTCAATATCGAATTATTCAAGAACTGTAGGAGACAATATTTTGTGAATCCTGACAAGAAATATGTGAGAAAGGACGCATCAAATTAGAAGAGAAAGAAAATCTGTCTAGAGTAGCAAATTGCCTCACCCAAGAGGGAAAGTAGGGTCCTGAATTATTCAGGCGGCTATAATGAGGCTAAGTAGAAAAAAAGATTTATTTGGAGTCAGCTTGCGATGTCAAATGGTATAGGGACCTGAGTAAGATCTAAGGTTTAAATCAAAGACCTTGAATGGACCCATTGTTGGGAACCAGTTGTTACTGAAATAATTTGCCGAAATCTGCTGGGATTTGGAGAGGAAATGGGACGCTCGTTACTTTGGGAGATCACGCGAGCTATCTAGCTGGTTCTCCATATATACAGGTTAATTCCAGACTTTATGGTTGCCTTAAAGGCATAGCACCAACTAATGCCTTGTTGGCGAAGACAAGGGGATACTCATGTGGTGACGTGCTTTGGTGAATTTAACCCCCGAAAAATCCCGCGCGATCTCGTGTCGGTGAGATTGACACGTGGGCGATAATTGGTGCTTTTTCAGAC
The DNA here is from genome assembly GCA_942159475.1 of Sthenelais limicola. Taxonomy (NCBI): domain Eukaryota; kingdom Metazoa; phylum Annelida; class Polychaeta; order Phyllodocida; family Sigalionidae; genus Sthenelais; species Sthenelais limicola. The sequence continues at coordinate 102,718,001 of OW804096.1, read as the reverse complement.
TCAGAGAGGGCATTCTGGTTTTGAAGGTAACCGACATTGAGGAATCAACGAATAGGGTGGGCTTTTTGCATGGAAGTCACTAGGCTGGTTTGTTTTAAGCTTTGCACGTGCACGGAATAATTTTTGCTAAGCACGGGAGCGACAAAGCACGAAGTACGAACGTAAGCAACAAGTCAGGCGCTGTCGCACCACCACGCGGACGTGCGCTGTACTAATGACGCTTTAATGGTGGTGAGTGGAGATAATTAGAGGTTGCCGAGACGCCTGTAGAAGCATCACTCCCTTAACCACGCCTATGTCAGGACGACATTATGTCCAAACGTGTGCTCACTGTCATCGCTTAACGATAACTATCAGACTTTGAAGAGAACTAAAGGAAAAATTTGTCACAGGCAGATACCAAACGCTGTCTGCCTGCTAAAAAGGTAATGTTTAAGAAACTGCCCCCTGTGCTATTCTAACTTTCGAGTGCACTTGTTTGGGATAAATATAATTGTTTTTTTTTATCTGAAAACTGTATCTTTGCATTAGGCCTAAGTAGACAACAGATTTTATTTTTAATTTGTGTGCAACCAGAATGTTCTCGATTTCAAGAGGTAGAGATATTCACCCATAAATATACTGGCTTGTGGACTTCAAACTAACTGACCGATAACTGCCGGTGTGCTACATAATTCCCGTTCCATAAATTACTCCACCATGCATCCTTTAAATTTGAAAGTACAAAAAGAGCGATAAGATTTAATCAACATGACGAATTAAGGTAATTTGTACTCGAAAGATAAACACAAAGCTGGCACCACATTCGCACGACTCCTGAAGCAGATATAATAACTGGCGTAACAAAGTACATAATAGTGTATCGTCGCGTTGTCGCATACTGCTCTTACGTGTATATATCCCTCATAGCATGCCACTGACTCGTTTTAGGTAAGGTGTCATTTTCGAGGGAATTCACTTCTAGAGCTCTAGCATAGAAAAAGTAAATGTGCCACGCTAGTGATACCCACCTACAATGGAAATTATGTATAACCACGGCAATGAATACCTTTTGTTGAGATACACCTGGACACTTAAGAGCAATTAGTATGTCAGTTGTCTCAGTGACAAATGGAGTTTCGTGGTTCGCTCGCACGCGCAGCCATTGTCTCTGATTATTACTCGTGTGCTGTTATCTTCCAACCCGTTAACAGGTGCAACTTGATAACAGCATCAGAGCACTGCATCACGGTCCGTAATCACAGGTCTACAGATGCGAGCAGAAGGTTCAGACCAATTTCTGAGATAATTTTCAGTCCAGGCCATGGCAATCCTTTCCTGATTTTGGATAATTTCTCCCTCACGCGCCCAGATTGCAGAAAATGCAGTAAATCTTAGCCAAAGTCTCAAGCCCAGATTTATGCTCTCACATGGAAGTATACAAAACAAATTGCTCTGCATTTAATATCAATTATATTTTAAGGATGCTCCATGAATTTGTGTCAAATTTAAAAGATACTATATAGGCCTAACTCAATGGCGAATCCTAAGAAAGGAGGTGATATTTGCATTATAAATGTATATATATTAAATATATCGGATTTAGGACTAGGTAGTATGCCGTCTAGGCAGAAGAGAGCATTGCTATTCAAACATCATAAACATCGTGATGAACACATCTCTCTAGACGTTGAATTTGATTTATTTCTAAAATATCGCAGTTGAATCTCCTGCTAATCTTATACACTGTCATGCCTACTCTCGTTGGTCATACTTAACACAAGGACAAGAACACGTCTTATTGTCATTCGATTTTCATGCTGCTACTCATCTCCTTTCCCCCTAGATTTTGTCAAGGCATGGTGTAGCAACATATGTAGGGAGAGAAAGGTGATTATGGGTGGGAAGGGGGACTATTAGGGGTAAATTCATTGCGTGACAAACTTTCTGAAGGGTAGAACCTACAAAAGCAGTGCCTCCAATCGGGGTCACATGGTCGTGTCATCTTGACTCCTGCGTGCGCATTCTTTCAGCGAATGCGAGGTCCATCCACGTGTAGTCTCAGTTCTCGCGTGCGTTCCTCGGTTCCGAGAGTACCAGCTGCCTCTCTGCTCTTCCAATCCGTACAAAAGAGATACAGTCGATAGCACCTGACAATGCTCGCCCGATTGTTCCAGAGGAAGAACATGAAAGAACTATTACAGAATTATGGGAACAATAACCGACCTAGAATAATTATTAAAAACTGTTTATCATGGGCCTATAATTATTACAATAAACCAAGGCCAATATGCCCTCTACCCCAATAACCGTTAACAATAAAGACCATAACTGGATGTATTCTGAAAGGTTTATGATATTACAAACGTTTTATGGACCTTGTTTTAAGTATTTTCCCCATCTTTTTTTAATCCTTTTAGAAATTGATTGTCCATATGTTTGAACATACTATGAAGCAATAGAGTAAAGGGTTTATTGCCCACACCCAATCACATATATATCCTTCTATTGGCAAAGTTAGCTTTTGTATGTTTATGGGCGCCAAGTATTTCCTTTAATAGCTATGTTAACTACCGCAAAATTTCCAAAATAACAAGTAGCTGCATCAACCACATGTATGTTCATGACCCATCCTTGCTCAATCAATCTTTGAAATATTTGAAAAGGTCATGAAAAGAGTCTTAACTTACAGGGCAGTAATCAACATATATGTGGAAAGTGATATGGGGAGAGTTCTATTGTCAGTAACACGCATGGAAATCCAAATAATTATGCTCTTCCTTGCCCCTGGACTAGTGAAACAATGTAGCACTTTTGAAGATGTATTTATTCTCTCTGTACCCATGCGGTTTATCTTGCTTTGTTATAATAGTTTTCACCTTCGTGTTTTGCAGGAGAGAAGCCTTACAAATGTCGCAGTTGTGGTAAGGCGTTCAGCCAGTCATCGAACCTCATCACCCACAGCCGCAAGCACACGGGCATCAAGCCCTTCGGTTGTTCTATTTGTGGCCGGGCATTCCAAAGGAAGGTCGACTACCGGCGTCACATTGAAACACAGCACTCGGGTGTAGTAGACCCCGGCCCCACTGCCATGCAAGTTAGACCCGCCAGCAACCAGAGAATCTCCTCACTGCAAAGTCCCACGCCAGCAAACAACAATACAATTAACATTGATATTAAAACATCTCCTCTAGTAATGGCGGCGGCAGCCAATCAAAGGAACCTCTCGCCACAGCACCAGCAGATCTTGGCATCACCACCAATGGCCTCCGCCCATGCAAGCTACCCACAGACACCTTCTGCCTCTGCCTCTGCCTCTTCCTCCTCCTCCTCCTCCTCCTCCTCCTCCTCCTCTGAGAACGAAGTTGAAATGACGTCAGTTGAAACGACGGCAAACACGTCATCAAATACGTCATCATCAACGGAAACTATTCATGGACAAAAGATTCAGCAGCCAGGAGCACCGGCAACTGGACTGTCTCCTAGTTCTCCTGTCCTTAACAGAGGACAGTAGAAATCAAAATCAAAATATTTGATAAATTAACTTGGAATAGGAAATTAATTTAATAATCGTATGTAAATATTACTAACTCTCCATTCGACGATCTCCACCATAACATGTGTAATGTTAAGTTTGGAGTTAACGATGCATTTCCTCGCCTAACAATAATGTATGGATAGAATTTTAAAACCCCTGTTTATATTTGATTTCTAGCAATACATTTGATCAAGATAGCAAATATTGAAATAAGATAGAGATATAAATGTGTGTGTCTTTGGTGAATTGCTTTAGTTGAAATAAAAGGATATAAGTAAATTTAGTAATGACATATACGGTATAATATATTGGACCTTTGGGTCACATTTGTTATGATTGTCCGAATGCAAAATGCGAGAGAGAACATATGAAAGGTTATCATTAGGTACATTTCAAATGATAAAATAAAGGTATGTGAAATGTTTTGAATGAGACGAAATTTCCCCTCTGATGGAATTATGAAGTCGCACGCAGGCAATCAACCTAGATCGTTTTTATAATTTCCAGTCCAAACATGCAATTACTATTGGGTTACTGTTTTAGTCTGAATGCATCCGTTTGTTTTTCACTGGTCTATTAATGTACACATTAGTATGATATGACATTCTTGTAGAATAAGAAAAATAAAGAATAAACTATAAAGATAAGATTTTGTCTCAGATTCTCTATTTTGTCCACGTACATCTAATGCTGACATAACAAAAGTGGTTATAGGGTGATATAAGAATCGACCGCGTCATATTACCAAATGCACTCCCGCATATCTTCTCCATTCTGCCACAAAAGATATATATCTAAAGTTATATAAATATACCACCGAAAACGTATATACTTAACTGTCTGGTGAAATTCACAAATTAGGTAACCAGTTTCGGTTCAGGCTCCGTTAAATAACAACAAATAATTAGCATAGCCTTTCCCAATTATTGACTCATTCACAGAGCTAATGCATGAATAAAAAGTTACAAACCTTTCTCATGATACTTAACCTCACACCTCACACCATGGTTCCAAGAGGGTGCCAGGTACCTTCCGTGGTCCCACGTCCAAACATGTCTTTAATTGGATGACTTTGCATTTAGGTCTAATAAATTTTTCATCATCTTGCTAACACGCCCTCATCACACTTCTTGATTGGTAAAGTGACAGTTGGGATCGATCGAGTGGATCTAATCCTGTTGAAAGGATCACGCAGAATTAATACCCACACGAAAGGTTCCCCCTATTGTTATATCTTCTTCCCTACACATTTATTTACTGATACGAGTTTTGAATCATATCCTTGAAAATTAAATATAATGATAAAATATGAAGGAAGGAATCTTGATATATGGAAGATTTATAATCATCTCATCATGCATTTATATTACCAGTGTTAAGGATTAATAGAGCCACTGCATGTGAACAAATTAAGTTTCATTACTTTTGTTCGCTTACTTGGTAATGGCATTTATTCGCACTTGATGTTCTCATTAAACAGATTAATAATGAACAGCATTTGCAACCTGAATGATCAATTAATGATCCGACAAAATCAGCGTGAAATGGACATGATTTCGATGATGAAGATGAAGACCCAGGCTGGCGGACCCAACTTATTCATTGATATTTGACACGAAATCCCCTTCTGTACTCTCCTGCCTCTCCAGCCCCCGTATGAGGAACTTCGTTTAAAGAGTCTTGCTTTAATAGCACCGTTTCTTATGACCATTATTTCTCTTTCATTTCACAAATAATTCTGAATTTAAGATAAGAAATAGAGTCTGACTTGGAACTACTAAAGGTATTCCAACACATATATATGAACAATATTTCCCATCGTTGAGCTTTACGAGAAAATCCCACGGAACATCCTCTAAAGGAAAAATAAATGACCAAAAGATCTAAACACAGCAACGAATTAGTGAAAGATATTTGCGTCTTGGTGCCTTTACTCTATTAACTGCTTGGGACAGTAGAATTCGCGATATTACTTTGTTAAAATAAGGAGAATATATAGAAGATGGTTTTGGAATCTCCCAGGGGATCTTTCCTGGCGTGTAGTCGGCTGTGATAGCACGGATGATCGGTATACGGGGCGTCAGACTGTCTGCCATCTCTAGCTTTTCTATCCCATTAGGGGAATACTCGAGGCAGCGCCAGCATGTGCCGAAAGCCTTCCACAAATACCATTATATCTCCCAATCTCGCTTTATCATCAGCCACTATTTACATAACATTTCAGTCCGCGCCAATGCCTTCGTCTGCCTGATTTTGATTTCTTGCATGGTGACCCCGAAATCCGACTGGACGCAATCTTGAGATTGGTGGGCTGCATTTTATTGTAGCTGCAAATACATGCTTCAGTTCAGACGATTCGTCACGATTCATGACCTCCCCGGGCCACAGTAATTTTTGGGTCAGGGCCATCCGTTTACGTATCGGCAGTGCTCAGAGATATGGTGCTTAATATCAAAAGGCCACCGTTGTTATTCTATTATCAGTGACATTGGATTTCGCCCCCTGTGACCGTAATGTTTTCCTTTCTGTAAAGATCAGAAGTGGGGAACGCCAGACTTGGCAGTGCAAAGGGCACTTCCGGTCTATGCGTGCAGCCAAGCGAAAGACCTTCCCAACCCTTGGGTCATTTGGGATACTAAAAAGTGCTCCCGCTCCAGCTCCGGCAAACAAAATCAACGTTTTCTATTGTAGTTGGGTGCGCCCCAGGGTCCTGCAGTAGAGACGAGATTGTCCGATATTCTGCGAGACCTTGGATTGTTAACCTTTGGTCCGTGTTTATCCTAATCATCAGAACAGCGGCAGACCTCTCGCTCTTCGCAGACGACATTCACCGTCCAAATACAGTGCTCGAGATGCCCTCTCTGCTAGGAGACGTCTGAAAACAGTGATCGCTTTCCGAGGGAGGTTATTTCTGCGAGCAAATCTGGCGAAGCTGACGTTTTGAAGGTGTATGGCGGGAGGCACTGGGAAGAGCGGAGACCTGAGGGAGCGGAAGTGTAGTTCTGTGCTGTCAGAAAAGCCCAGCGCGCCTAGCGCAGTGCGGCACTAATTTCCATAGAAATAACCGCCCGCAGACGCTTTCCAGCCCGTAATTTACTTGAATCTTGAAGGTCCCAGGCTGATGAAGGCTATTATTATTTTAGATGAACCAAGATCGGAGGCGCAGAGTGGGTGGCTTGGAGCAGCTTGTGAGAGCTTTATCTTGTTCGCCTGAAGAGTGGGTGGAATGTATCTGCATCAACTTCCGAAAGGCCGCCATTAGACTCCACCTAACAAGACTGGCGATCAGGCAAATAGCGGAAGATTACACAAATCTCATTCCTCAGACAGATTTCCCACTGCAATTGGGTCTCGGGAAACCTCTGATTTAGAGTCTTTATTTCAAATGAAGACCTTTTGGAACCAGCTCCTTGCAGAGTCAGGTTTATTGCTTCCAGCGCAGACAAGCGAGTTAATTTTTAATGCTCGATGATCAAGGCATGCTTACAATCCGAGTTCCAATTTTCAAGTATCAAAGTCTTTCCTTTTAGAAAGAAGTTTCCATATGACCTTCTCCCATAAACTCACAGTATAGGACTGGGACCTCAACTACAGAGACACCCTGAAACTTTTGTTACTTTTTGTATACTACTCACATTTGATACCGGTATTACCTAGGCGTCTTTTTATTTACTTCGAATCGTGGGCAGATTTCATTATCGAATTCCATAAACTTTATAAATTTATCTATAACCGGAAATTGAAATTCAATATTAATTAGAACTCATTCTATGAGACATGTGGCTGACCTTTCAAAGAATGCCACGGGTGACAGAGACTATAAGGCAGCCATGATTGTTTGTGATTTGTTTTCTTTGGAGAATACTCTCATCTGGCCCCATCCCTTCTACAATTATCGACCAAGCTCTACTTTGGACCGACACGGTCCATTTTGATTTGCCACTTGTATTGTTTCTCCTATTTAGATTATGATAAATGGACCCCAAAACCAACTCTGATGTTCCCAATGTCGCATGGCCACTCCTGTAGTAGTTTCTCCCCATCCCCTGAGCGGCGCTGCTCTCCCTAAGGAGGACTATGATTGGTTGAAAAAGTTGCGTTGTCATAGCTACCCGTCGGTAGGGCCTTGTTGTGTATGGACCACTGCAATGTTACTTTCTCTGCTAGTGCGAACTCTCGCCCCCAGTAATCTCTCCCACGTGACGAGATCTCGCCTTGAGGTGGTGCGCCTCGCGTGACTTGTCTTCCTCTGTGCATGTCGGAAAGTTCTGACGTCACGCCACCAATGTCACATCCGTGGTTCTCCAACCGGGTATAGTCGCTAGACAACATAAATCGGGACGTTAAACGTTTCTTTTGGCATCATTTTCTCTATGCACTCATGTCCAGATCATATGTAATGTGAGCTTCCCTACATTGGCGTACCACTGACAGTTAAGAACTCATATTGAAGATTGCTGTTTTCTTATATTATGGCATTCAATCTGTTTGTTCTTATTATGAATTCATGAGTATATTTTCCCAATGATGACATTTGTTTAAAGACGCGTTAACAAAGAGAGCTTTCAGCATGGCTATACGAGATAATGCTCTGTACCGATGATCAAGGCATGAGGATATTGACGTTAAGAAGGATATGAAAGTAATTTATGAGTTCTATGCATTCTTACGGCGGAGATTACTGGCAACCCTTTCCAAGATGACACTTTCATACAGACAAATATGAATCACTGTGTTATGTGGCATACCGAATCTGACAAAGTAAAATTTACAGCGGGAAAATATCTTTATACCTTGAAACAATCACGAAGTTGTATATCTTATATAATAAATCCCCTTGGTGCCCTTGCGTGAAAAGGCGACTTTCAACTTGAACCATTCCAAATCACCATCAACTAAATATCAATATTATATGTTTCTTCCCGAGATTGGTGTGTGTTCTCACGATACACATGCCCCTTTCGACTAAACTACTTTCCACTGGCATCTCTTGTCATCATGTTCTGTCCAGGCTCTTCCCTTGCTCTTTGTGGAATTTCATTTCAGTTTTAGCTTCAGAGCAAAACTGAAAGATACTCTACCTGATGGATTCAAGAACATTTCAACAGTTCTCATTATCTAAGAGATATACGAAGTTTGGAAGTTTGGATTATTTTCTCAAAAGAGATTTTCTTTTTCTTATATGAGACACAATTGATCGGAATAGAGTATGAGATTGATTTGCGAGCATCACGCAATTGAGACTTTAGACATGATTTATAATCTTTTCGGTACATCCTGCAGACATAGATTCAATAATGAGCTTATGCTTTTGGGGCCTTCTTTCACGCTTTGCCCTTAACAGACGAAGAGGCCACGCATGTTGTTGTGATTAATGTGGACACAGACCAAATGAACTGTGAGTTTTCCCGCGTGGATATTGATCCAATGGCTGTTGTGACTTAGTACAGCAAACACTAGCAGACAGACTCACAATCAAATAAGAGGCCCTTTTTGGTATTCATCTAATGGTTGCACTGAATCTCAATTTGAGGGCAAAGGGTCAATATTAAGTTGGGTTTTTGTTCATGTCCTCGAACTATGATGACTCTCAAATGCAACATGTCATCATAATTGCTGTTGGAGTTAAATGACAAACATAGATTGGTCAAAAGGTCTTTAAAAGTTTCTTCCGTGTCATGTTGATTTTTACGCCAGAGTAGGATTGTGAGTAATGAATTGTCAAAAAGACTTGATATAGAGCACATATTCATACCTGTTACTCGTAATCACTCTGTGCCGTTTCATACCCAACATATCACATCAATCTGCAATTAATTGAATTTTTATGATCGATATACGCGGCCATAATTCACGGGCGGTTTCATTCTCGCATCGCCACTTGACAATGTGTTGTGGACTTTTCCACTCGCCCGTGACGCGAGACTTCAATTGGTCTAACTCTCGTGAGGCAAGCAGGAATTCTCGCGAGGGTGAAAGTGAGAGTGCGAGACCTGCCTGCTGGCCCCACCTGTCACAGAAAACAATAGGATGCTCATGATTAATACAGTCCCGTCGCCTTGAGATCCCACGAGACACGAGAAGCGCAGGATCCAATCAATTTATGTTTCAGATTAATTTGCTCTCAGATGTACATCGTTGACTGTTGTTCTAACAGTGCGCTAGACAGCTTGCAGTTTGATTCTGGCAGAGATGGCCTCAGATACATTCCAGCAAAAGTGGCTTGGCCTTTCACTAAGCGGTACACCCAAACACAAGAACTTAGAACAGTAAACAATAATAATTGTGGACTTCTGTGTGTCTTCCTATATCTGTGCTATTGGCGATTGGCATAGCTGTCCATCTTGGACTATTATTGAAGATGGCATATATGATATTGATATGTTGGAAGGGAAGTAACTTTATTTTACTCGAACGAGGCATTGTTGAACAATGATAATCCCTTATTGTGCTTGAGATTTGAAAAAATGTTACCGGTAGCCTAGTTCATTTTCAAAATGGTGTTTTTTTTGTTTTTTTTTCCCCCAAATGCTTTTAGTTGGCCAGCCTGAATCAGAGGCGAATGCCATTTTTTGACATGAGATTGAAGGATGTCTCAAGGGTAGCCCTCGAGTCAGTATTGGCATAATTGGTTGGAGCAGCAAGGATCGCCACAACAACCTCGCCAGATGATATTTGACAATGCTATTACCAGTCACGTGATTCCGATATGACAGACTCATTAACGCGCCGCTCTAGAAAGGAGGAGACTTGGGAGCGAGATGAGACGTCATGTGACCCGTTCCCGCCATTTTAATGTCGTCTGTAGTGATGGACATTCTTTTATATGATCGCCAGTCATTACTGGTTCATCATGTCACAGAGTTGGTTAATGTGATAAATTACATTACGGAGGCGATATGACACACCAGTGTCAAATTTAGCAGCATTCTAATTCCTTTTTTGGAATACTGTTCTTGCCGTCCATTACATGCACTTTTACTGATTCACTTTAAATGATACAGGAACACTGGGGCGTTTGGAAATCGATCCTGCACTCTATCGTAAGTGTGTAGTGTTTGGAATTTTATTTATTATTGCTCTAAATTTCCAGGACAAAGTGATTGTCGATTTGAAGAAGGTCACACAAATACCTTCGAACTTTGTCAGCTTTATGGTCACATGGAGCTATTTCTGATTTCAGAATACAAAGGCGATGGGTTATACCCAATATAACGGAGTAAATGAATTGTGACATTGTTATATTGGCAAAAATATTCATTGTTTTTTGTTAAAAAAAAATAAAATAAAAATACATGAAGTGGTGAAGATAACTTATTACACACAAAGCTTTTCGGTCGTTTGTTTTAACATATCCACATTATGGGGGAGATGTGTAAGCAGACGCATTAAGGATAAAATCAATTATTTATTATCCATGTACCCTGTAAATATAAACAGCATAATATATAACAGTCGTAAAATATCGGGTTCGTTTAACCGCCTCCCTAGGGGAAGTGGCTCGGGGACCCTTTTCCACAGGGGTTTACCCCGGGGGCTCGGTTCAAACTAGTTTGTCATGACCTTATTACCATACATCATATATGGTCTATCACCCCTATGTCCAGGGGCAATTCAAAACATGATTCATTGTGGAGGAAATATTCGGCCTGTCCCTTTGATGTCCACCAAAAAGAGATTCCTTGCCGGTAAAGCAGGCTTACTACAAAATGCGACTGTATGAAAGAAGTATGAACTTTCTAAAGTAAAAGCGCAAGAGGTATTAAAACTACATTTTGCATCAAAATTTGTAACTGCCCAAATAGATGTTTTAATTTGCGAAGTACTCTATTCATGAAAATACTTGGAAGCATTAGTTATGAGGGCACTGTATCACGGTCATGCACAGACTTGGTATATTAATCTGGCTTTATATGACGCTATCATGGCATTATGCTTGCCATAACTAGCGTGCGTCATGATTTATGTACTAGGTCCTGATTGACGATTCTCACCCTCCAATTATTAACATATACATATATGTATCTCCGCACCACATGCGATACTCTCTATTACGTTACGCTGTATTTGTTTCAAAATTCTCTAGATCTTTGTTCCTCTTCTCGAATACTTCTCTATCCAGTGAAAATGCAGTTTAAATATGTATACACGATCTGTTTCCACCTGTAATAGAGGAAGAGAAAGTGAGAGCGAGAAAGACTAAAATGAATGCAGTGTTGGGGGGAAATCATCCTTCCCGAACCTGTGCATCCTATTCTGTATTCTCAAATATTCCCTTCTTCTCACCATCAACTGGCTCCCTTAATTGATAGTGCAACTGGTGCCATAGGTTGTGCTTAAAGTGCTTGAATAATTCTGTTCCATGATTGACGAAAGGTGGTCTGCAGTAGTGTGAAGCAATTAATTCTTCAAAGATTAGCCATAATGACAACGCAATTATGGCGTGTGAGTGAAGCGGTGTTGAGGGGGTGCGGGAAGCGAGCGCCAACGGGTCGTGGGAAGCTTGGCCATGGTCCTATGACCATGTTTCCTATGACTACCGAAATATGCTGACCTGTCTCAAGCTAAACATTTGGATATGGATTTGCGCCCTTCACTCATTTTTTCGGCGTACCTCTGACAATATGGAAGATTTACAAGGGAGAAATAGATTATTTACTATAGCCTAGGGAAGACCTGTGCGAGACGCATGTTACGCCCTTAGCATATTTACATGCAAATGGTAGGCCCTACACTTTGCAGGCAGGACAAAAGAAAGTTTTTGAACTGTACCTTGGGGAGCATGTCCTTTTTTATATATTGATTTGATCAATATATATATATAAAAAAACCCGGCAAAGTTTACAATGTATTAAACAATACATGCCCCCCAAAAGGTGACATTATATTTTTGTGAGGAACAATGGTGAAAGGACACTGTGTTTATGCCATACATGTACTGATTGTACTCAGTGAAAAGGGGGAAAATAGAGCTGCCAGCTCTGGTTTTCATTTACATTTGGCAAGTTTCAAACACCCGGTAAATGATGATGGCATATTCATGCAAATCTGCACCGTCCTGCCTGAGTAATCTAGGAGCACGCGGAGGTATCGTTATGTCCATAATAAAAACTCCTAGATCTGTTTTCCGCTTCCACTACAAGTTCTCCTCGGCGTAGCGCCCCCATGTGGCCTTGGGCTAAATCATACCCTTCCCGTGATGCTTGGGGCGGTCGTGCATTCGGTTCCCTCATGACCTTTTGATGGGGGTCATTCACAAACGTAAGCTTTAAACGAGGTGACTTTATTTCCCGAATGTCTTGAGCTCACAACTAAATATACGGATTACACGATTTCCCAAATCTATAGAGGATCAGGAAAGTCCTGGGAGAATATGCTGAACATACCCAATCTCGTCATAGCCGACCCAGGATTCCCTAGCCTAGCTCACTGCAACTTTGGGTGATTTATTGACTCCAAAGAAACAATGTTAATTTGCATCTTGCATATATTATTTCTGAAACTAAACAGTTAACATCTCGAAGGAAAAGTGTATATCCCCAGCATATGTCATAAAAATAGCGATTACGATGGATTTATTTCAAGAAGCGACTGCGTATGGCTTAGTCTGACGCCACTCTGATTTATTGCACTGATATAATATAGAATGAACATTTCATGGTGCATAGATGATTGTCTCATCCTTCCATATATTCCATGCAGATTCGCCTCCCGGGAAGACTAGCATTTAATCTCTGTACTGCTTATCTGTATGATCATCTTTATTTTGTTCCATTTGTAGATCGATCGCAGGAACGGGTGATAGTCTTCCCTGGATAAGCTTTCCCCGGGGTGGTCTTGAAGTATGGTTCGGTGGTCATGAGGACAGAATGTTTCACCAACTTTGCTGATAAATGATGACCTGAAGCATTTCCTTTTATCACATCAAATAATATCTATCCCTAGTCACCACGACTCCTGGGTGGTGGTGAAAGAGTGAGATCCTATTAGGATAACAAGTACTTTTGATTTTATTCTGATAAAAGATGGACACGTCGATCTCTGATCCCTTGCGAATGGGTTATCTGGCTAATACTAGATAATATTTCTTATGTCTCACAAGAGAATTATGTCATCAACTATTTTCGCAATACATTGGATGGCAATACATTTTAACAAGTTTCATTATAGCCATATCAGTTAGAGTCAGTTTCAAACACCCTGTAAATGTGACTGTGACTTTATTAGTTGGAAATAATGATTGCTATTATATAAAACTGGTACATTATCTCGTGTCATTATAAGAAAGGATTTGTCTATATCGGTGTGTACATGACAGTATATCATGCCACTGTAATATGATTTTGCAATTCATCTCTGTTCCTGCCTCTTGAAAACTGAGAGAGCTGGGTAAGTGTAGGACGACATCACTTCTGTTCGGGTTATGCTATCAGCAGTTAAATGTTATATTTCGTATATCAAATGTCGCATTGTGTTACCATTGTCTGCCTGTTAACAACAGAGATGTCAACACAGACTTTCAGATTGTTAGTACATGTATAATAAAGCAATACTATGTTTAATGTCCCATGAAGTCAATGGAGCTGTACATCAGAAGTAAAAATCAGACATACACCAAGGATATTCTCCTCACGCTGTCAGTAAAAATAAAATTACATTATTAAAACCTCATTTTGATATCACTTATAACCTCTTGAACGCATGATGAAAAGGGCATTTGCCATTTAGATAGCAATGGATTAAAAGGGTGGAGTGAATCAAAGCATTCCATTTATTCATTTGAAAATGACGAGGATTTAAGTGGTCAATCTAGAAAGTGACGAGATAATGTATTAAGTTAGGGACACCCCCGCACTAAATATATCGGATGCGAACTTATCTATCCCGCCCTGCCCCTGTTCAGACGCCACCCTTTGGGCGTGACCCCCTTGGCTCCTGGGTTAATTTCCTAGGAAACGAGATGGATCCAAGACTTGCTCTGACTGCTTTTTATCTCAAAAATTGAAACTCAATCGTTTATATAATGGCTGAATAAATGCGCCTCAACGATGACAAGTAATATTTCATTTCCTTCATTATTAGATAGGCGTTAATTGAACCAATCCTTCTTCAAGTGTGTTTCCTGTATCTTTAACTGTAGACTGGGGATGTATATTTGAATAACCGTTCATAGCGTCAGTAAATCCAGAAACACAACTTATGACAAAGAATAACACACAAAGTGCATGGGACTATCGACAGTTTCCTACATCAATAATAGAACTTAATTTGCTGTATGTGTTATATATGGGCTCTCACGGGGGAGTCCAGATAAGCATGAAAATCGCGATCCAACGATGCTGGTTTAGTGGCAGAGCCGTGTGACCAGTATGGCCCACACGGGAGACACTTCAGTTCAGACCAGCGACAGCGATGGTGGTTATTGTTAGGCAGCTGAGCACTTTCCTCATTCACAAAAAGGGTTGTTATCATACCCATATATTCTCACCTATCTTGTGGCTATTTACATGTAAAAATCTTCTGTCTTGCATAATTTTAGCAGTGTTTACCCCCACCACCAACACCCAAACCCCCACCCCCCATTGGCTTCAACGTATTGTCAAAAAGAATCAACTCACGTGTACTACGTATGGTGTATACTTTGGTCATTGTCCTTTTTACCGGCCACAAAATCCATTAACAATCGTGAAAACCCACAATTATCTATAGATTGCTTCTTACTCATAATTACTATACGACAGTTTCACCTAGATTACATTACGTAACACAACAACGCTGTCGCTCATATCGGTCTCTTACTCAGGAAACAATTTCGATTCGATAATAGGAGGTCGCCCAACCACCAATCCTATGAGTGAATTAATTTTCTTAAAAGAAATAATTGCTCTCAGTTCCACGATTGATTATTAGATCGAAAGGCATAATCTGGCGCTGAGTGACACCATGATTTCATGGACAACATTATAGTACGTCTAGTTATGGCCCAGAGTGGTAATTAACAAGGATGAGTGCATACCGATTACTAAGGCTGTGTGCCATTTCTCATTCATTCCAACTCTGAATTACCCCATACCCGTGGGCCAAAATATATGTGTGCAGAAGAAAAGTCATATTATGCTTAAACAGTAAGGGTAATAATTTTGGGAGCCTGGGAAAAAATCTCGGATTCCTGTATGGCCGCATTTGTGCGCTGCCACTATGATATAACTGCTCGTTTAGGAGACGACAAAAATGAAGCAAATAGGGATGTTTTATCACTGAAAAAAAACTGTTTAGACCGTCGGATATGGATTGGTTGAAAGTGTTTGGGATATCATCATAATCATAGCCATCATAATTATGAGAGGAACCCGTATTATGAAGAATTACTTTTGTTCCTCATTTTCCCCCTCGGCGCCATTTAACCGAGCGAATAGAGACTGCTGCATTCGGCCCTAATGATCTGACAACAACAAGTAGGGGGTTCAGGGGGCAACTCCCCCTCTATGGGGGTACAGATTAATTAGCAGGAAATACGGGACAATAACCGAGGGATGCAACGCGATTTATCCCATAGACACTTCGCAGTAATCTCCCAAACCTTTTGCATATATCTGCATGCGTTTAATATAAAGGGTTGGCTTCTGGGCATCTCGCATTATATAGGCCTACAATGTATATTCAGTTGTCTAAAGCAATAGAAATTCGTGCCGTTGTAATTTATTTGATTTGAGTATTAAATATACTCTATTGGGCCCCAATGAATTCATATGAGGTAAAATGTTGTTCTAACAAGGGTGCACTTTGAAAATACTAATTGTGTTGATATTTTAGCCTACAACATATAATGACAGATTTTCTTCTATTCGAATAACATTCAAAAGGCTCCCAAGAATAGTTACTTTTTGAGAATTATGTGAACGTTGGAGCATAACAACAATCAGTTTACTCAAAACATTGATGGACAGTAATACTCAAACAAGGGTTACTACAATCACAAATAACTGGATCTGTTTTCATTGTTAATTTGGAGATACATCATATCAAATTTTCCTTTTACATGAATGTGTATCCTCTCTAGCAGTGTGACCCCAATATCGTCGGAGTTGTAACCAACAACAACTATTGCTTTGGATGTGGTTTGTGGGACGTCTGGCCGAGGATGGAATGGTATCCATTGTCTATAGTAAACACAGCAAAGCGGCGCGAAATTGCAGTCACTAAATGCGACCATAATGACGATTTATCTCGATCAAATCTACCCTCATCATCCTTCGAAATTGGTTGATATTATCGAAGGGTCTGGGTGTTGACCACCCAACCAAAATCATGGAACCGTTCTCTCCGTAACTTTATCATAGTGCACATTATAGAGAACGCCACTGCTAACACTGCATATTGTTGGGACTACACCATGAGATCGCCAGTTGCAAATATTGTATATACGTGTATTCCCTAACAAGACACCGCGAATCAATAGTTTAATGTTAACAAGAATATCTCGCATTCAATGTAATTTATATTGTATGTACAATGAATTCATCATTTGTAGGGGGGTCGATTTGGATAGCTCTAATGTAATAGTGGATCCATTCATTATGCCAAATTACTCCTTTGATCAAGGAGATAATAATTGTCATATTAAAGTGTAGACTAAATACTATATGCGATAAATTAATAACAATTACAGAAAATGAATCATATGCAATCTTCACACGATTAACCATAAAAAAAACTATGGTATTTGTTATCGCAACACGGACGGCGCGTGGTCCTATTTAAACTTTGCCTCGATAATGATAGTTTGATGGCGGCATATGACAGCAATATATGCATACATTTGTATTCCTGTTATCCAATTAGCAAATTAACAAAACATCAGCCGACAAACTGACATTACCTGCCATGTCAAGGACCAGGAAAAAAATACTGAACGAAGTAGTAAAATAGTGTGTGCACGTTAATCATTCACTGACCTCAATAACCAGTCGAAAGAAATTTGTCATAACTACCATATTCAAAAAAAGTGGTTTCTATATATAGACTGTGCTACATATGACTGTATGTCAAGATATGGCATTTGAATTAGGGAAAGTATAATACTTAGCACTTTTATCGCTTAAAAAATGACAGTCCAGGCCTTAATGGGAAAAAGGAGTTGACCAAAGTAAATGGCGTTGATTCTTTTTCATAATTATAGTAATTTGGAGTTGTAGGAAATAGCGGAATTAAAAAAGCCTATCATATCGTGATGCTGGCAGACAAACAAATACACATTACCCTCAATATTCGTAACTTACTCGCCATCGCATTGAAAAGGGTCATGGCAGGCAATGTTATTTTCAATCTAGGCCCAAAAATCTGGCCCAAATCCGAGAACAGATGCAGAAATGAAATGTGACAGTTAATGGTGTTGTATATCATTGGAGGGCGCAGGGTATAAGAAGTGGTACCCTTTGAAGTGACAATTGCCTGTCAGATTTTTTGTTGGCTGCCCACTTCCTATGGTTTTTCTGGTTTTATCCGACTGCGGTGCGTATATACGAGAGTTAGCTTAGGCAGACTAGATTCAAGGGGCATGGAATTAATGCAGTTTGCCCATTTATGTCCACTCAGGGGGTGTCTATGAAAGAAAACACATTCACAAAATGTAAATATATAGTTAAATGAAACATTCCAGTTTTTTTCTAAATTTATATTGACCCGGGACATCATCTGGCAACGTCCAGCTACTGTTTCCTGCTTGGTTTTATATATTTTTTTTTGAGATTCATATATATAGTCTGTTGAGTTGCTCTTTGATTCAAGTGCCTGTGAAGGGCTGTCTCTGCATCTATCTGCCTTGTTCGCTCTCTGTTTCCCTGGAAGCAAACAGAAGTAATAACCCTAAAATAATGGTATAATAGCAGCATGCGGGAAACTGTGGGATGGGAAATGATCACCGACCATCATAGACTACCAATACGTTGCATGGATGCCTTGATTCTTATCAGATGATTATGACCATATTGAACAATAACCCTGGACGCCATGTTTGTTATCTTTATATTTGATGCCTGTCACATAAAAGTGCTGTCAGATGTGATTTGGGGGCAAGATGTGATCGGTCAACTTCAAAAGTGGTGGATTGTGTGTGCCCAGTAGAAATATGCATATGGATGGGGGTAATTCCGTTCATTGGCCTCCTGCTAAATGAGAAGAATTAGAACCAATGTTACCAATTGTAGATAAGAATTCCAATCATCCCAAATTATATGTGCATGGCCGAATCCACTTCAAATTTCATAAATCAGCAGGGTGCACCACTAAGTTGGCCCATTAGGAGGGGCCTCCCCGTTAGCTGGCCTAAGCAACACCAAGCATCTCACTTTTTCCCCCTTATAATTAAATAATAATGTCTCAAAGCGTTTTCCCCATGTTGCCTTTTTTTCTGCCCACACTCTTATTGTTGGTTACACTTAACTTATTCTGATCAAAAAAACATTTTTTTCTACTCGGTGTTATACCATAGAGAGAAATTACTAATATTAGTTATTTAATATTCTGATAAAGATTTTAAACAAGAAAGTTTGAAGATTTAGGTCAGGGTTTGATCAGGATCAAATTTTTATTAATAGAATCTATTATATTTAAGCATGAAAAACAAAACAAATTCTTGAAAACTAAAATGTGTTTAGTGCACTTAGAATACATGCAATACAAGTTGTAGACAATCATAGGAAACACTACTGAAAATGATACATGTGCAGTGATACACGGGACGTAAGGCTCTGTGCATGTGAATCAATGACTCTGATTAACACATACCGCAGATGAGCTCACAATGCCACCTGAACTGCTGCTAGTGTCAAAATACCAGCCATTTCCAGTAGGCGGCGATGCACTCCATAATGTAGAAGCCAGTTGGAAACACCACGCAACTGACAGCAGCAGCCAGATAGTGACTCATCAGGATAATCATTTATACACCTAATTTTCATGTCATGTCTGGCATTATACAAACGTTGACTTATATAATTTGTCAGGGAATACAATCGATCATACACCAATTATTTTTTCTATATTTAGTTAAAATCAATGATAAAAACTACAAGTGATATAAACTACAAGTACTATGGAGTAGACGCACGGGCCTTATTAAGATATCGCATTAGATACACCTCATTGCTAGACACACAATATTCAACGATCAGTGCATGGTCCTTGATATCCATACCATACATTTTACCTTTAAGATCTTATCCGCGAAACACGTAGCATTAAATTGTTGCCAATATAGCTCCTTCGGTTTGTCTATCTAGAAATCCTATTTTATTCCAAACTTCGTCAGGGAGTCTGCATTATTTAGCATCTACTTGAGGCTTGCATTGACGTTTGAAACTAGATTACTGCCATATTGAAACTTCCTAGACTCAAAGTGTCCTCAATTCCATCATAATGAGCAAACAGAAAAAAATAACTCTTGTCATCCACTTTGTCAAAATATGATTAAGTATATATGACTTTAATAATCCTACAAGGAACATAATGTTGACGATGATATACCGGTAAAGAAAGCATGGTTGATTGAACTTCTTCGACCAGTAGATTGAACTTCTTCATGTCTGGCCTGTAAGTGAATAATAAAAAAAACAAAAAAACACATTTACAATTAAACCATAATTATGCGATAACTAAATGCCGAATCCAATACTTATATTATATATAATAGATTTTTCTTTTAAAGAATAGAAATGCAAAAGCGAATGCATATCATCCAATTGTTAAAACTAGAGGATATTCCCTGGGAAATTGTTCCGTGATGTCAGATCCTGAATCAGGACCATTCCGTCATGCATATTAAATGTATTTATTCAAATCAGTAAGTAAGGCTTGTAAGTATACCGTAGCTGTTCCTATAATTAGTTTTACCCGTATTTTTAATCTTATTATGCAACCTTTTTTATACAAAAAAAAACACAAAAAAACATAGCGCGTGGTGAGGTCCTGCACAAAAGGGTCGTATTTTCCCTTTGATCTCTACGATGGAGATGGAGTTGAATTTAATCTGAATCCATTTACATTCCGGATTGAGCAATGGGCAGACAATTAGCTGCTAAAACAAACCAGCATATATATCAGTATATTACGTAAAGACCCGATCGTGCCTCTTTTACCCATGTAAAACCTTGGTTTTGCTAGAGCGATGAAGCTCTCGGGGGCCCTCAATTCTGGCCCCATTGATTCTCTCCAACTTCGACGATATTTGCTACATTGGAGCAAACTAACAGCCAGATTGGAGAAATGCGATTATACCTTAATACAATTGAAGTATAGATGTGAATAATATTATAGTCGTAGATGTATTTTGCCCTTCTCTGCTTGATGCTGCATAAAGCTGGCAATATGCCACATGCGATAGTTGGAAGTCTTCTAGATGACACAATATTGAGACTCGTCTTAAATTCATCAAGAAAATGCGTCTTATATCTTTTCATTGGAATCGTGAAAATTGGAATTTATCGCAAGATGCGCTAGATCTACCAATTTTATGGGACATTAAGCGCAGCTCGTCAACAATACCAGTGTAAAATGCATCATGTTGCTCTCGTGTCGCGTCCAATGTGTTTTATATATCCGGGGGGGGGGGGCCACGTAGAGGATTCCATGTCCGGTTTTGTCTAAAAGATATTCACATTTCTAAATGAACATCCCAGTCCTAAATTACCATATCACGCACGAAAAACCTTTAGCAGGCCATCTCCATGTCGGTTTAAGGATGTGATTGCTTCGATTTGCATACGAAATTCCTTCATTTACATACCTGATTATATCATAAACACTTACATCATTCAGTATGGAAATATTTTGCTCTTTTTGTGTGTACCAGTTCTGCTTGAATTGGTCGCAGATTCCGGATTCTTCTGCAATTATAAAGATGTAAGTGTACTCGATTACCAAGTATTTATGTTCGTGCTTTTTGTAATCATCAAGATTCTCATATAATGACTACGCCCGATTCCCAGAGACAATGTAGGCAAACTGGCACCATACAAATCGTAGTTCTGATTTATCGGCAAAGGCCCACATGTACATATAACAATTTGACCCCCGTTTTTACATCCATCCGATCCTCATAGGAACCCTCTAGAGAACCGACTATATAAAATAGGAGTAGTAGGGCCTATACATGTAAATCATCTTGATTTTACACATTTGTATTTTTATATATGCAGGCTAATCACCAGGGATTATGCAAGGATAAATAATGCCAAGACACCAAGATCCGTTTTCAGACTTGCCAGGTGGAAGTTAATTAAATTAATTAATCAATTGGTCACATTTACTTAAGCCCTGAAAACGAAAGACGTTTTTGGTTGTTTTCTTTCTTTATTTAGGTGGAGGTGTGGTGGGGTTCTTGTCTTTTTCTTGTTTTGTCAGCAAAGTTTATCCGCACGTTAAAAAACTACATCGAAAAACTAGTTTCGCTCTTTGTTTCATCATTTATTAAGATTACTAAGGTCCATAGAATAGAATAGACGGTGTTGGCACTGAGGGTTTAATCAGTTTAGATTTTCTAGATTTGTATGATAAATGATTATGTTTGCTTGTCGGTCGTATACAATAGGCCTACATTCTGTAAATATGGCAATTTGGTGACAATTTGATAATGACAGTTTCGTTGCTATATATGCAACGAGAATTGCTACATGCTTTGTGAAGTTGCGTGGCACATACGCGCACCTTCTTCATTTTACACATTCTTATATTTAAAAAATAGGATAATATATTATTATAAGTTATTCACTTCCTTGCAGCAGGTTCTAACCAAATCAATAGGCCAGTGAACCATGTAGGGAGTAGCTCGCCACTTCTCTTCACCAACCGAACCAGCTCAACAACGTCACTTTCTTGCTCCTTGCACTACCATCGAATTAGGTTGTAATTTCTACCAAGCGATTCCTCTAGTTGTAATAATTATGGTTCTTCTGACGTGAGTACTATTCACTGTGTCGACACCCCTGGCCGTAACACGCTTTACTCCATCCAATATGGTCATGAAAATCAATTTTGTATTCAATGATTCAAAATCCAAATAGATTTTTGAAATTTGCTTTTTTTGCCCAAAGTATATCCTCTTCTTTCTTTCTTTTTCTTTTTTCTTTAAAAAAAAAGAGTATTTGAAGACATGCCCTATTTCATGAGCAAGCCTATAGTTCAACATCCATTTGATATAGTTATTATTATCCGAGGTTGGGAGGTGACCTCATACGTTACTATCTAAAAGTATGTAAACATACAACCGTTTTATGAGCGCCGAACTGAGTAATAAATATACAGTGGAACCCCGCTCTTAAGACCACCCTTGGGACTGAACGATTTTCGGTCGCATAGTGAGGTGGACGTATTAGAGGGGTTCTAGGGTTAGGTGTGTGGGGGGGGGGGTCCCCAGGAGCGGGTATTGAAGGATCATTTAAAGTGGTCATAATGGAACTTTTCTAAATTGATGGTGATAGAAACATAATGTTCTTGACAATATCATTGAGCAGAGAAGTTCTGCTTTATAAATGTCATATAGTTTTAGGAATTATTTAAAGTTTTTAAAAAGCAACGCAAAACTTCCAAGCCTACACTCTAAGAAATGGTTGGGAAATCGCATGGGGTACCTTTACTTCTACAATACTTCAGCACGATTTCTCTTGTTGCTTGTGATACTTCAGGCAGAACTGTAAAAACCCAAACGCTCTGGAAAAGTACACAGGGCCCCTGTCAAATAAGCAGTGTGAGGGTTTCCCCTGTAATACCTAATGGCAATTCACATGTTGGTCCTGTGAAAACCCAGCCACAGTCCTGTACCCCTGAACAAACACCATGCAGGGTATGGGGCGGAAGTAGGAACAACAGCCAGCCACTTATACAAGACCTAGAAACAAAGGATTCATGGTGTTTGGCGGGAATTATTGGCGTGGCTACATCAGTTGCCATCTTGCAGTCACAAAGGGTAGGTGTCTTATATGCTGAATATATTGTATATACCTAAAATATCACTTTTATGGTCGCACCATTTGATGGCTATAATACATAATCATTATTCATATTATATTCATATTATAGGTCAAGATATGGATCTACTCCTACAGGATCATTATGAAAATCAGTGAAGAAAAACTGTCACGCCATTTGTAAGCGTGGCATGATGGTTTTTCTTCACTGATTTTCATATTGATCCTGTAGGAGTTGATCTATTTGAAGAAAACTAGTAAAAATGACATTTTCCCATTTGGAACCATTTCATGAGAATCGACCATTCATTGTATCGAATATAGCTGTATCTTTTTCATTACAGAACCTGGTATTATGAAGTACATCAACAAGTAAAACATCCAACCAAGATCACCAAGATGTCGCTGGTCCAAACTGTTTACAACGGCCTTTTCAGGCGAACATCTACTTTCACCCTCACCATTCTTGTTGGAGCTGTCGTATTCAAAAAAATATTTGATTCTGGCGTCGATTATGCGTGGGAAAATATGAATAAAGGGAATGTATGGGACCATATTAAACACAAGTACGCACAGGTAGAGGAAGAAGAAGAGGAATGAATATACCGGTAATACATTGAAGAATGAAAAGAGCATACCCAGTTGAAATGGATAATACAGGATTGGACCATCTTCAACCTTTGAGCCCGCCATTTCTTTAAGATCAGAAGACCTTGCTACTGTGTTGACGTAGAGACTCTTGATTGTAAACATCAATGGCTGCATGTATTGCTATCATGTTAGTTATACCATGAACATGGTTGGAAAACCCAGGTGCAAGTTCAAGATCCCTGCATCGTTATTTGTACAATGAAATTATGAGAAACTCCTAAAAAAACAAGTAAATGATGAACCAAAATGATGAAATGATGATTTTCTGAGCATAAATAAAAGAATTGCATGAGGGGTGGGGGGCAAACATTAAAAGTAAAATCCAGATTCTCATGCGTAAAAGTGCGTCGTTATGTCTGCGAAAACCACTACCCTTTCCCGGGAAAACCCATGTATATCTGTAGTAATGTGCGCGGGAAGTGCTGCACTTTCCCACAGGGGCCACTGTACTTTCCCACAGGGGCTCCTTTGTTTTCCCGGTGCTGCGTTTTACACGGGGGCTAAAATCGCAGGTCCACAAATATTACGCAGGAAAATTGGCATCCCAGATTCCATGGGATACCTTGACTTTCGCATGGGGAAAGCGCATTTCGTTATAACAGTGTAATACAGAGGCATGTGTCTTCCCAGGTAACAAGTAACGTTAAACAAACATTGGCTAACGTTTGTTTAAGGTGGATATTGCCAACGTTGGGAAATAAATGTTATATCATCATTTTTTCAATGATGATTTTCAAACATCTTTTATCCCAATGTGTATCTAACCTTAAGTTAACGTAAGAAAATTTAACGTTTTTTCAAAACGTTATAAAAACATTAAAAACACAATGGATAAATGGACTCATTATTACAGACGTTGAATCAACATCTGATTCATTAACGTTTTTCCATAAACATTAAATATCTGTGAAAAAAACGTAGGTAGAATAATCATCTTTTCTCAAAACGTTGTATTAACGTTAGCAAAATGAAGGCAATAAGCCTGGCGTTTGATTAACGTTTGAAATATTAACGTCTTTCCATAGACGTTAAATGTCTGTGGAATTAACATTGGTAGAATGATCATCTTTCCCCAAACGTTGTATGGACATTAGCAAAATTAACTCAATATTACAGACGTTCAATTAACATCTGAGTTATTAACGTTTTTCGTAGATGTTAAAAAATGTAAAATAAACGTTGGTTGAATAATCATCTTTTCCCAAACGTTGTATCAACATTGTCAAAATTAACGCAATTACACAGATGTTTGATAAACCTATGAATTATTCACGTCTTTCCATGGACGTTAAAAATATGTAAAATAAACATTATTTGAATGACCATCATTATTGCAACGTTGTATGAATGTTTGCAAAATTAACATAACAATCAAAATGTTTGATTAACATCTGAATTATTAACGTCATTCCATATAATGTTAAATGTATGTAAAACATATGTTGGTGAAATTATCAACTTTTTCACAAATGTTTTACTAACATTGAAGATTGAATAAAATGAATATATTCTAATCTACAATAGACAATGTCTACTGTCAACTGAGTCTGACCACAGATGATTCAGCATCACCACCAAATTGTGACCATTAATTATAGTTCAGTACTTGCAATATAGTTAGTACTGGACCTTACACAAAAGAACTTTGTCACCTAGATATTAAAATGAGTGATTTAAATAATTTGATTTATGTCAAAATGGTAAGATCCCAGCCCTCCTGTCTTTATGTGTATCAAAAATATCCATAACTATGATTTCAAGTTCCAAGTCATATCTGGTACAAGTCTTTCTAAAATGATAGACATCTTACCATATATCATTAATTCATTACCTAATATGGCTGCATCATCCGATAAATCTAATTGTGTATGTCATTTCCAAATATGAAATTATGAAAAACTAACCTAATATGCATACCAATAAAGAGCATTTCAATCAAATCTAGCCATTTTATGTAAAGAATTCAAGCAGATTCTTCTTATTTAAATAAACTAGAACTGTCGTATATATTGCATTTTCTCATAATTTCCTGATAAAACATGAATAAATGATATCACTATCTGCTGTTTTATACCCTGAAATAGTTCAATATTACAATTAATGATACAGTGGAGACTGCCAAA
Organism: Sthenelais limicola; assembly: GCA_942159475.1. NCBI lineage: Eukaryota > Metazoa > Annelida > Polychaeta > Phyllodocida > Sigalionidae > Sthenelais > Sthenelais limicola. The sequence continues at coordinate 102,691,749 of OW804096.1, read as the reverse complement.
CTGCAGGACAAAATTGATCCTCAAGAATCTAAGTCTGGGGAAAATAATGAAGAAATTCCTATGGCAAGGAAAAATCGGTTTGATAGTAATGCTGCATCAATAGATACATGTGTCACCGATCATTATTAGCAGAATATAAATGGATTTTTATGATGAATTTCCATGAAAATTAAAATAAACAGACAACATGTTAGCTTCTAAATATTGGTTTGAATTAATATCAGCAAGTAGAAGATGATTAGAAAGAGGTCGTGCTTTTTGCAGACAGGGAGTATCTATCCCACCACAAATAGAAAAAGGGAAAATCCCCAGTAATTGACCAAATATAAGGAGTCATTATTTCAAGTTATTTTAATGGCTTTTAACGAAGGAATAATTCAAATAAATGAAATGATATTCAGGTAAATCCCAATAGAGGTTGGTACATATTGATTCTATATTGTTTCTATTTACTTTACAAAGATATACATGCAGTAATCATGACTAAAAGGATTTTTCATGAACTAGATAAGATTCTTAACATGACTGCTATGTTCATCATTATGTCAGAGTTCCTCTTATTATGTGTGATTGACAATTACCATCAATTGTGTTATTATGTTCATGGAAAAGAACAGGGAACAAAAGAAATATGCATATGAAATAGACTTTTCAAGGTCAGATCAGAGGGTGTAAACTCCTTCATTAGAAGGAGGAGTTCAATTGTTCTATTGAATCAGCCCATCCAACACACACAATTCCTGTTCAAAAAGTGTGGAGTTTCTCTGTGTCGAATATTGCATGATAAACTCTTTTATAAACTGGTAAAACATGTGATCTGTTGAAGTTTTCACAAAGACCCTATCCTCAAAATCTTTTTCATTTTTAGAGTTTTTATCGCTGTAGTACTATTAACATTGTACCATATTCCATGTCTGTGTATTGAATATATTTATACATATTTTAGGTTATTCTAAGGAGTATATTTAACTACTTTACTACAGTGATTAACCATCAGGAAATATCGCCTAAATGTTGCCCATTTTCCTGTGACACATCACATATAACAGCGTCAGAATATTAATAACTTCAGTCCTATAATTAATAATATGAGTACATTTAGTACGATTTTGTAGTAATAGCTTTAATGCAGCTTCAATGCATCTGTTATTTTTATAACAGAACTTTCAGCATACAATATCCATATTTTAGTGGAATTTAATAGTTTCAATTTCATATATCATGTAGATTGAATTGTCCCTAAAATCCTATTTGGAGACAATTTGGCCAGAGGAAAATGACCTCTGCTGGGCGATAATAAGTGAAGTCATGTTTTACATTGTCCTAGTTGTACCCAGTGACTTAAGGAACTCAATGAACTAGTACTCTGTGGCTTGAGCCACTAGGATGCGGTCTAGGGAATAGTGGGACAAGTTCAGACAAGCCCTAGCTCCTTCACTCCACATAGACTTGCCCAAGGTCCAGGTCTTTTTTTCATTAACTTGAAGGCAAACATAATTAATTTAAGTACAATTCATATGTTAATACACAGTATTCTCTATGAATGTTTCCAGGCGTCACCCCGATTAATAACTCTATGTACTAATTAATTAAGACAGTCAATTGGGTCTTGGTGAACCTTACCATTTCATTTTTAAAATAATAATTCATATTCCAAAACACACTATTCGATATTCAGACAACACCATATATTACTACTCAACCTACTTTATACATCAATATTCTACAGGTCTATTTCTAGAGTTAAAAATGATATACAATTCATTAGACTAAACAATTAATTTGATGTAAATTTAATCTTGATCGAAACATTTAATAACTGATAATTATTAAATTATTCATGATAATTTATAATTTGATATAAAATAATAATAAGATGTCCCATCATGTCTACCATTGTCAGTATTTAACTCAAATTTAAAGATCATGCATGATTCACCCTTCTATCCCCATATTATCTTTTCCACTCATCCTTTAGCAGCTGAACAAAGATAATTTTCTGTCAAATGCAAGGGTAGAGTGTTCCATAGTTGATTGCCTCCATAAATTACACTATTCCTCATCCTTTCCCTCCTAATCCCTCCCATATGCCAAACGTAAACCTTTGTTCCAGACCCTTTGTAGCTTTTTCTTTAAACTTGTTCCTATATTTAACACCAGAAAGTTAACATAACGAATAATCTTTGAGCCATGTGCCAAGTCTACACTTCTTCTAAGGCTTCCCACCACACCACATGGGGGTTTCCCTGACCATATCCTGTAGTCCCTTCTCCTCCTCCATTCCCAGGGTGGTGGATGCAGAGGTTGGTCTACTTTTTCCTTGCTCCTGATAGCTACTGATATATCAACCTCTTATCCCAACAAGAGAGGTTGTCTCTGTCCCAGCATGGTAAGTAATATAAGTATTGCTTTAATTTTAATACCTCAAAAGTTATAGTATGTGAAGTTCATGAATTCAATTAAAGTATGGTACTTTATATAGTGTAATTAATTGTAAATCTTTGTTCTTTGCCTACTAACCTCTCTCCCAGCCTTCTCTCATCCCTCTTTCTTTCTCCTGCTGTTTCTCTTACTCTCATTGTCTCACTTTTCCTCTCTCCCCCTCCAGCTCTTCCCCTCCAGCTCTTCCCCTCTCACTTTCTCCCTCCTTCTCATTCCCTCCCTCTCAATTTCACACTCTTCTCTCTCCCCTCTATCTAAATCTCTTCCCTCTCACTCTCTTTCTCTCACTCCATTTAACTCGATCAATCTTACTCGTCTCTGGCTTTACCTCACTCCCATCCTTTGTTTCAGTCTCTCTTTCTTTTTCCTCCATCCTCTCCCCCCCTCTTTCTTATTCTTCCCCTCTCTTTGTCTGCCTCTCTCCACCCCTCAGTCTCCCTCCCTCCCTTTGTCCTGTCCCTCTTACTCCCGACTCCTAGCTGTCTCTCTGCCCTCTATTCTCTCACAAGTCTCTCTTTCTCCTACTATCCCTCTCCCTTCTCTCACTTGTGTCTCTTCCCCACTCCCTCACCTGTTCCTCTGCTTTCACCTGTCTCTCTCCCTGCCTGTCTCTCTCTTCTCTCATGTCTCTCCCTAAATATCTCTCCTACCCTCTTTCTCTTTGGTCTCGTCCTGTTCTCCTTCTATAACCTGTCTCTCTTCCCTCTCTTCTCTCACTTGTGTCTCTTTCCTCCTCACATTTCTCTCCCTACCTGTTTCTCACATGTGAGAGACAGACAGGGAGAGAGACATGTGAGAGACAGACAGGGAGAGAGACATGTGAGAGACAGACAGGGAGAGAGACATGTGAGAGACAGGCTGGGAGAGTGAGACATGTGAGAGACAGACAGGGAGAGAGACATGTGAGAGACAGACAGGGAGAGTGAGACATGTGAGAGACAGACAGGGAGAGAGACATGTGAGAGACAGGCTGGGAGAGTGAGACATGTGAGAGACAGACAGGGAGAGTGACATGTGAGAGACAGACAGGGAGAGTGAGACATGTGAGAGACAGACAGGGAGAGTGAGACATGTGAGAGACAGACAGGGAGAGAGACATGTGAGAGACAGACAGGGAGAGTGAGACAAGTGACAGACAGACAGGGAGAGGGTGACATGTGAGAGACAGACAGGGAGAGTGAGACATGTGAGAGACAGACAGGGAGAGTGAAACATGTGAGAGACAGACAGGGAGAGAGACATGTGAGAGACAGACAGGGAGAGAGACATGTGAGAGACAGACAGGGAGAGGGTGACATGTGAGAGACAGACAGGGAGAGAGAGACATGTGAGAGACAGACAGGGAGAGAGACATGTGAGAGACAGACAGGGAGAGTGAGACATGTGAGAGACAGACAGGGAGAGTGAGACATGTGAGAGACAGACAGGGAGAGTGAGACATGTGAGAGACAGACAGGGAGAGAGACATGTGAGAGACAGACAGGGAGAGTGAGACAGGGAGAGTGAGACATGTGAGAGACAGACAGGGAGAGTGAGACATGTGAGAGACAGACAGGGAGAGTGAGACATGTGAGAGACAGACAGGGAGAGTGAGACATGTGAGAGACAGACAGGGAGAGACATGTGAGAGACAGACAGGGAGAGAGACATGTGAGAGACAGACAGGGAGAGGGTGACATGTGAGAGACAGACAGGAAGAGTAACTGATTTTAACATATATTATAACATTCTATATTATAGGTGGTGTACAAACGTTCAAAAAGAATGACCCTGTCCAGTTGCTCAGATCCAGGCAGCCATATGGATAACAAAGGCCTTGAGGACGGAAAAAATCCATACCATGTTGGATGAAATTTGATGAAAAATGATGTTACCCCAACAATAATAAAACGTTTATATGTCCTTTGCTTTAACGTTAATTTATGGTCTAAAGTAAAAATACAAAATAAACGTAGATATTTCTTTTAATTTAACACCAATTCAATGTAGATAGAACGTTTATTCAGCAATAGAAATACCGTTCTGAAAAGCAGACTATTTAATGTTATTTTAATGATTATTCCAAACGTTATTTTGATAGACTCTGAACGTTTTTATAACGTGGTTTTAAGGTAAATTCGTAACCTGGGAAACGTTTATTGAAAGGTTTGCTTAACGTGGATTTTACGTACATTTTGAACCCTAGATCACAAAGATGAAAACGTTTTTATAACGTTTTCGTGTGGCCATTCATTTTACATCAAAATGACCATCAATATGAATGTTATTTTGATAGAGATCAAACGTTGATTTGATGAAGAATTTACATCAAATCCTTGTGTTATCTTAACGTGGGTTTCACGTCAGTCTTAAAATACTAGATTACAAACGTTGAAATAACCTTGTTTTAACATCTTTAAAAAACGTTAAGAAAAACGTTTGTATAACGTTTTATTGAGTCCACGGCATTTCACGTCAAAAAAACCATCAATACTAATGTTATTTTGATTAATTCCAAACGTTGATTTGATGAAGAATTCACGTCATTTTGTTACCTGGGTTATAGCAAATGGCACTCTGTTCGGGTTCAAACTGATCGAGACCCCTCAGAAAACGGGACGAACCCCGAAGGAGTGAGTTCCCGTTTTCTGAGGGGTCGAGATCCCGAACAGAGTGCCATTTGCTATTTATTACACACTCTATTTGGATGTTAAAAAGTAAATTTAACTTGTTTAGCCTATAGTTTAGCTCGAGGAAGCTTGATTCACCGCAATTTGTAGGCCTAAGTTACACGGTCGGGACGACGTCATCTGGCCTACGCTGCACCAATGAAATTGCGTCTGCGAACTGTACACGTGAACGATTCGGATCAACTGAGCTGCACCCCCAAACTGCACCTTTCTAACTGCTCACGTGTGTAATAATGGGGAGAAGTGGCCAGCATGGCTTCCTACACCTTCACACTTACTGAGTGAAAACTCTCACTGACTGACAGCCTAGCTTTTCTGTTGTTGTGGATTCATTTGGTGTCACCTCAGGGTGGGTGGGACAAAACTGGTCTTAATTCAGGGAGTATTTGGCTGTTTGAGACTGGAAAATGGTGGTCACAACGTGAAGTGGTCTCTATGAAGAGGTAGTCTCTATAGCCGGCGTTTTTTAAACATCTAATAGAGGGGAGAAATTCGGGACCATGGGCATGTCAGGTGAGGTAAAATGCGTTACGAGTATATGTGTCGGTGGAAACAGGGGTAAATACAGCCTACAATGCCCATTAAAAGCCTGGCCACACTCGAGGCAGAATTTATGGACTCCTGGTATAACTCCTGGTTTAACTCAGGTACTCACTTTAATATCACCCTGTCTCTAACTCTAAGTCACATATGTTATTTAAAGTTAGGCCTAAATCTGATAGATTACGAATGAATCTTTATTAAGCTTGTATCATTGGGACCTTGAAACGGCTACATTTGTGTTAAGTTCCATTTTGTGGTAGCACTTTCTCCGCAAAAAATCAACAGTATATGTTCACCAGCATCGCATGGTCTCCCAACTACCGAAGCTTAATATTAGACCCTCCTCCTCATTTGATTCACTCTAGGTGGCGGGACAATCGACCTTCCCCAGAACCATGGCGGGCCTCCCTGGCTCTGCTTTTTGAAGTGTGGTTGTGTCATTTCTTTTTTCCCAATATGTGGCGGACTCAAAATGTTAATAGAGGATCTGATGCAACCACGTATACATGACTGAATTCCTTGACCCTATTATTATTTATATGTATCATATTATGGAATCATTAATTTTTCTCCGTGTGGTAATTTATCATGCAGTGATATTTCAATACTTCATTCGCTTTCGAATACAGTACGCCACACTAACTTGTACAAGCTTTACAAACTTGGGTACAAACTTGTGCTTATATATAATACTCATATTAACCTAGTGTTCCGAGTAATACACTACCCTACTCCTCTTTCTAGGTAATAGCTGCTGCCAATGGAGTGAGTGACAACAACCCTGGCCACTTAGAGCAGAAAGATTATATCATACTCATGCCAAGACTCGTCCAAACAAAGATTATTGCTTAAGATGAATTTTATAACGAACGGGTATACTGCACGCGCAGCTTGTTTTGGGAAGTTGGGAGTTTTAACTTTAATCTCTTGGGTGGACACGAAGACACGAGTGACACACGACACGAAGGACTTACATCGAGACCAATAACGGGAAATGTCCTGCGCCACACGTGGTGAACTCAAGAGTTAGACTGGAGAAAAAGCAAACTCCTATTTTGGAGCATGATCTGAATATTTGGCTTTATGGGTGCATACACCATTGTCACTTCTATGATTTCCTTCACAATTCTGGTTCATTATGTACCTGCGCATTTGCACATATAAATTGTATACGTTTAGAACATGTTCTGTCCGCATTCTAAGCAGAGAAGCGTTTTTCCGAATTTCTACTCGAATAATCACTCCAAAATTGACATTTCTTAGATTTCTCAATGTTGATGATTATTAAGTATGCTCTCAATATTCTTCTTGTTATGCGCACGGTATTATTGTATTGCGTGCTACAAATGTTTATGTAGACCAATAATCCTACGGGTCTCTATTATTTTATTTGGTAATTTAATGAGTAATTCCAAAATCCAATCAATAAAGGTACTCCTATGGGTCATTCCACACACTATTCAGGGGCGTTACAGAAACCATTAGCCCATATTTAAATCTCATTTGTTTATCTATTAAGCCACATTTAATCTGTCTCAGAGAGTGCAAACAACACAGTTCCACACAGTAAAGCTATCTGTCCGACGCATGTGGCGAATTTCACAGCACCTTGACTTATTATCGTTGTGGGAAGAGAGGGTCTGCTCAACACGTGCTCCTAGACGCCATGTTGACGGATCACGTGATCAACAAACACTAATGGGATTTGAATGGTAAACACGGGCCCAGTTCATTGCGCAATGTCTGAAAAATATATTGGGCCATATTCACGGAGCGCTTCCAAGAGCAAGTCTAATAGATATTAGGCTACTGCAGCCTGAAGTTTGTCCACACCCACAGGTGAGGGGAAAGTGTTGACTCACCCCGTGAATACACGACGCCGTGGTCTCGAGGTTGAGGACAAAAGACCAAGAGCAAATAAGTTTTGAGTTCAGATCAGCGAAATAGACAAAACTAGAAATCTGAGCATTAAACGAATCTCTCGGTCAGACAGCAAGAGTATAGCACCCGAAGAGTAGCAGAAATGATACACATTGTTTCTTCTCCTGGGTATTCACAATCATTTTAATTTCCCAACCAATTGCTATGCTATCATGTGTTAGATGCGTCTCCAGAAAAAAATACATAAATACGTCGTGATTAGTTTAAACTATAATTATGTACACTAAAAATAGGACCCAACCCAAGAAATATAATTATTCATTTTACAAGACCGCTGTCTAAAGTTTCATGGTTAGATCTCATTGTATCAAATTTGCCAGCGATTTCTTTTGGTCAGAGCTTTACCAGATGGCTACATTTTTTTTTAAAAAATATCAAAGCAGACCCTATTCTCCACAGTACAAATGTACCATACGATTGCGGTTGTTTGTTCGTCCCATAACATTGCGGTCCTGTAATAGAATTCCCAGTCGCGAAACTTGAGATCTGCCCTTATAATAGGCCTAAAAGGAATTGTCGACTCAACGGTGAGCGACGAAAGCCATGCCCAAAGGTTATGTGTATGGTCTATAACATTTTTTTCCGTGATGAAGTCCCTATTGATGTCATTGCTTTAAACGTTCCCTGTGGAATGGATCGGAAGCATTCTTTCAATACTTCCGACTTAGTGCCTGGTGCAATTCCCAATCGTTATACTACTACCCACAAATTAGTAAATAGCCGAACCTGTACAGTTTTAACGCATGCTGCCAAACGCAGGCCCTACCAATTAAGTTGCTTAAATTATGAGTTTAGTCGATCGGTTTCTAAGACAGGTTATAGATAGTGGCTCATTATTGCTTCATGCTAAATTTACTCACTCACATAAACTACTATATAGGATCCTATGAATCTTGTAGTCGCCAAAACTTGTTCTGGGCGAATCACAAAGGGCCCCAGGCGGCGCAGAGGACGCGTACTTAAGGCTTAAGTGAAGTCATCTTCAAAAGTGGCAATTTGTAAAGCACAGCAGCCCTGTGGGGACCTTCCCCGATCCACTACTGGGAGAAGTTAAACAATTAAGGCTCCCTTCCTCGTGATCGGAATAAACATTCTCTATGCAGCGTGAGCAAAGTTAAAGCAAGACACAGGCAGAAAAATGATCATGAAACCTATTAAACCTGACTTTCAAATGTGCCCCTCGTCCAACCTGCAAACAAATTAGTAGCCTCTCTTCCATTTAGACTCACTCTGAGTGGACATCGAGGTCACATGGTACCCGGAAGTAAGCAATGCGGGCCTACTTACGCAGGTCCTCACGGGACGAATTTAATGCCCATGTGACCGGCCTACACTTTGTGACTATTTAAATATTCATAACCAGAAAACCTACCAAATGATGGATTTGATGGTGGACGGGGTAAAATGCTGTAACTCCCGGTTACCATTTCTTTCTGCGGAGAGCCAGATTTAATTACAAGTAGTGGTCTACTGCACTGTGCTCAACGTAGCAAGGGGAGAAAAGTTTAAGCTGGACCTGAGTTGCTATTTTATTGATATCAACACGAAGATAAATGGTGCTCAGCTTGTGTGCTTGAATGGTATAGAGTTGCGTTAGCTGCGAGACCAAAGCCAACTCCATCCATATGACCATAGTCGCTAATGGTAAGCATTGCTTTCCCGGCCCATTATGAACTAATCAGAACGACCGTGCAGACCGAAGCACTTAGAAATCACTTAGCCGTCACTGTAATCCGATTTGCGCGCGCACATTTATGATGTGATGCGCATGCGCAGAGCATAAATCTCCGGAAATCTATTTTGCCAAATCCTCCGGGGCTGGTGCCGATAGACGATAACTTTGCCAGGCTCGGGATCGACAATCTGTGGGTAAGATAGAACGTATGCTCTCCTCCTGCATTTCTCCAGACACACGAGAGACCAAGTGGTGAAGGGCTCATGGTTTTGTCCACCAGTCAGTGGAACGATGGCTTTAAGACAGGCCTGGTTTGAAGCGATATCGCCCCTAGTCTTAGATACCGGTACCAATTATGCTTTAACAATAATCCACCAATTTAATTAGTTTTAGTTCTGTAAATAAAACAGTTGGACATCGGGACTCAAAAGAGTCCCGATTGAACTTCTTTTGGGTTCTTTTGTACTTTTAGTTACAAGTAAAGAACTTATTGATTTGAAAATTTAGGAGAAGATGTCATTATCAAAATAATACAAATAACAATAAAACTCATAAGCGATATAATGTGCATTTAAAAGGTAATGGAAAAGAATTATCGATAAACAAGAAAATAAACAATAAAATAAATATGTCTATCCCTACATATATGTGACCTTATATGTTACCATAAGATATAATGTATATATATTTGTTGTACTGGTACCTGAATGTGTGTTTACCTGGTTGCTAGGATTCCCCGCGCTAACCATTCTGAGCCTCAGTATCCAGGTGTGCGGACGGGAATTTTTTTCTTTTTAAAATTAATAAATGGGCGGTACACTAGGCCGTCACTATCCAGTGCCATCCCCGTGTTTGTGTTCATTCCCTTCAACTAACTATATATTATAATCTGGATTATGCTGTGGTATCCACTTGTTTGGGTTTAACAGTGATATTACACTAACACTTTTGACTCGTGATAAATTCCGATCCTTGAAGAGTTTCGCGTGATCTTTGTTCAAAATACCTTGTCCCTAATCCCAATCTCTGCCCTGTCACCTCCTTTCCACAGCAATTCCGGCTTAATGGCCGAATCACGTGATTGCACTTTATTTTCAAACAATTGAAACAGTTGAAGCGCCAGCAAACACAATATACAGAAACAAGCATTGCATAAAACTCCAAACTTGCCCTGATCAGTCATATAACGAAACTTTGGCCTAGGAAAATACAATACCATTGTACAAACGGTACCTAATTACCTACTTGAAATAATGTCCATAAAAAGCTTCCTTCTAATTAGTGAAATTTAAATCTGAGCTGCATAGTGAGAATGATAAGTGTTTAATGGGGATATCCCGTGACCAGAAATGTAGATTTCTCTCTTGGCTGTGCCCCGGACCTTGGGGCGGCCTCCCACGCTACATGTTTGAAAATACACAATCACGAAAATAAAACAGGCTCTCTGCCTTACAAGACAAACAATAAAACCCGGATAAACTAACACTCTGATTAGTTTAGACCCCCAGAATCTACATAGTGGTTAAGGCTCTTGGTCTGTTTTGATTTGCACGTTTCAGCACGTGAGGTCCAGTTTGAGAACGTACATCACTTATTTATTACTCCGTGACAGGCCATCCATTTTTATTCCATTCAATTTTAGGTTTGCTGGAATTGATCAGAGGCTCAGTCTCTTGTGAGAAAACGTGCAGACATTCATTGCAGTGGATTTGCGATCCATGGTCAGCCATTAAACTACTGATATTAAAGAAAGGAATTTAGTATCTGTACTAGAACACTTCATAAAATTCAAATTCGACCCAACAATGTCACCCACCAATGTGCAATCAACTGTTTATCAATTATCAAAAAACATGATTATTGTATAGTTCCAAGTTGGTCTTTCTACTTGTGCACACTCATGCATTAAAACCTCCTAAGGATGTTGGGATAAGGAATCAGGGTGGAAATACCAAACTGATAACTCTTGATTGTTTTCCCCTTCATTTGTCACATTTGCACATTCTGACATCATTGAAATCTAAAGAAAAATTAAACCCGGCCACGTAATGTGTGACAGGTTGCAAAATGAATGAAATATGCATTAAGTATGATTAGTTTTAATAGAAGCGAGGTGTGATGTGAACCCAAAGTTCCAGATTTTATCAAAAAAGGACTCGAGTACCCACAACCGCACCTGTCAAAATTGGTATGACTATTGATAAAAAAAAGAATCAGGGTCATCCATGCTTGGGTTTTAACACCTGGCTGAGTAGTAGGTTGGCGTTGAGAAGCCATGAAAGTAAAGATATTTGCCTGAATCCTTGTAGTCTGACTATATTTTATCGCAATTATACGGTCTTAAACGTTTCAATCCATACAGAAAGTCTACACATATCCATCTACATGAATGTTTTCCTGCCTTGCCAAAATAATATGCTTTTACCAAAATGGGTATGGGAGTTTAACTGTGACTTTCCATATACAATATCTCGAATAACATGCGTCCTGCACTATAGTCAAGAACACCTTACTTTGGTAACTAAATCATGTGTATTTCATTCGTGCCCTAGAGTAGTGATTCTGGTTTTAAAATGCGTTATGGTTAGTTGACCTTTTAACAATGTCTTCTAAGTAGCATAAAACTCTAATAAGCCCTATTATTGGTGTTAACCACAGTAGCCAAACGGATTGACTTCCTTCCATGAGTGCCCCCGAGCCAATTACATCCTCTGGTCCCTGCTGCGACGTCAATTTTTTGCCATATGGTCAAGGGAAGCCCAAAGTTCGCTTGCACCTAGTGGTCCCTATCAACAATAACTTCAACAACAATAATTTGTACCGAACAATGTTAAACTTAATATTGCAAATCTGGAATCTGATTTTTTGAATAATTATGTTATTATTATTATTATTATTATATTTTTCCTCTTGAATAAAGAAAAGAATGCCTATACACAGAGAGATATCAGCATTGCTGAGATCATCTCATTTGTTGTTTATATTATTTTACTTATCATAGTTATACCCTTCCTTCATTTTCTATTATGGTTTCTTCCAAAGGTACCAGGGGATCCATGTATATAGGTATCCTCCTACATATTCATGTTTTGTATGGATTTCAGATTTGAACATAAAGAGTCATTCTGATGTAATTGAACATAATAATAATAATAATAATAATAATAATAATAATAATAATAATAATAATAATAATAATAATAGAGCCATTCTAATGTAATCTGAGTGTAATCTGATTTTCACACTTTTCTTCCGTCTTCCCGTGAAGTCCGTGATGCTCTGCTACCAAAGAATGTATATGTTTGTCTTTCCATTATATATATTTGTCATTGCAACATCCAATGAAAAGGGTATAAATTGATATCATAATGATTGGTTGTCAGATGATACATTTGTTGCATTTGTAAGCCTTCTGTTTTGAATGAATCACCTTTTCAGCAAGTCTTTGTAGCCTGTATTTCCTCCATTGTTTCACTTACACCTTCTTAATCAACTCTGAATAATGATTCACAGTTTCATTTTCAGCCCTCCATTCATTCCTCCGTGTTACCGTTTCAGTCACACCCACTCAGCTGTTCCGTATTTTCCATGCTGTCGGTGCGTGCTCCTTCTTGCGCATGCGCCCTGTGGGACTTGAGTAATACATGGTAATTCTACCGCAACACAATTGCTTATTCTTCAAAGAAAATCCAACACCGTATGAATTATAAATGTTCATTGCAATTCTGAAGCATTCATTACGCCGCGCATTAGGCTAATTGTGCATTTATTAAATAATCATTCGGACAACGCCCTTCCCCTCTAATTCAAAGCACTAACTTTAATCAGGAGGGTGTTGATTTCACAGGGCCCATTCCCGGTCTATTCATACTTCTCGCACGATTGAGATCGGGGTGCTTAAGAGGGTCTCGATCCCTCTCCACCTATATCCTTGCTGCTTCTCTCTCTCTCTCTCTCTCTCTCTCTCTCTCTCTCGGACCGTCTGGGAGGGCGAGTGGAATGAAGTCCATTGAGAAAACTCTATTCCATTGAGAAAACTATTAATTTATCTAGGAGGAGAAAATCTGATTCTTTCGAAATTGCTCTAACTGTCCCATGGGTCGGTACAAAATAGAGCAAAAAGTGGAAATATTAACAGACTTTCTCATTCAAACAAGCTGAGAATCTAGCTGTATTTATTCATTTAAATATGTATTGATTTATAAGGAGAAAGTTCTTGAAAATACCCTAGTATCTAGCATTAAGATTGGTGAGTAATTGGGTATGGAACAAACAATACAACTACCGGTTCCATATAATATTATTTGTGAATGATCGAAAATAGCTGTGGGCTGCGTTAATGTGTCATAAACCATTAGGAGCCGTATCTATTTACTCCCGGATGGTTAATTGCTGTTTATCTAATAATCTCCGCGGTAAGCACCGCGAGCCGAACCACTATCAAATCTGGGAATTGATTTTGGAATGATACATTTACGGCGACAATGACTTCACTGATGAAACCATTAGCCAAAATGAAATTTGAACTGGATCCACCTGTTCAGAATTTACTTTAATAACGCTTTGGCAATATCAAATTTAGGTACTGGTTCTCGTTCTTAATCTTCAGCAGTGAGGCTTTCTTGAATGTGACAATTACCTTACTCTATAATGCGCATTCACACAATCCATAATATGTACTTATTAATAAGATCGACGTTGCTCTCGATGAAACACCCAACCCATTCATAACATTACCTTGTTGCCTCATTCAACCCCAATCATGGGCGCTTGAACATCAAATTACTTTCCAATAGCGATTGTTTCTGTCTCATTTGTCAAGGAACACCTTGGTAATGGACACATGAAAGTATTGCATCTCTTGCTGATAAGGCTAACACACACGCTTCAACTCAAGAAATCTCACACTTCATTACACATGAAAGTCTCCACCAGCCCTCCGCCATTCCTTGACGGTCACCAATTAATTGTAATCATCTAATTATACAGAAGAATTAGTGATGAGTGTGGGAGATTGGATATTGGTCGAAAAATGGTAGGGACTCCATCAGAAAACATAGGTGTTTGTGGTTAATAATTGAGGTGGCAATTATTGAGAATTGATGGCAACAGCACGTGGCGTGTGTAGATTCAGTGAAACGTTAAAGTCACATCGGAGGCAAATATTAAGGCTTGCCACAAGTGAGCGCTCTCATCTCCGTACAAAGATGGTGAGTACAGACTGAACTTCTTTTAAGAATTTTAATGCAACAATCTTTAGCTTTGAATGGAGTACTATTGAATCAAATTCTATTGTTTGGGCCGAGTTTTCTTTGGTGTTGCTCCTGCTCTTACACAATTGGCTCTACATAAAGTGAGAGACCACCTGACAACACATTAAGTTGACATGCTAGGCCTACTAAAGCTGCATTTTCAACTATTATGACTAAAGAAATCTCACCGAATTGACTTATATTATCACTTATAGGTATAAATTCACCAATATTCTGCTGTTGTTATATGTTTATACACGAATTTAAAGTAGAAACAGCCGAGCGAAAACAGCCGCCGGTGAGTGATAATAAGTGAAGTCATCGTAAGAAGGGATTCGGGTGGGTCCTCCAAGAAGCCCTTTAGCAAAAACAACTGGACAAAATTCTCCAAAATGTTGGTCAAATGACTTTTAGATGCGTTGGCAAAGAATGGAACAAGAAGTAGAAAATGTTCAGTTTATGACCGACATTAGCTAAGAGTGCAGCTTGAGGGATTCACTGTTCACTTCAACCAATGAAAAACGGGACAAAGGATAATAACTGATACTTTTGAAAACCCAGGCTCACGCGGGTTGGTCTCACATAAGTCGTCTTTGAATAGATCATCATGATCACCATGTTTATATAGTACCCTTGATACACTGATGGACGATCAACCGTCTTGATGTCATGAAGTAGTATATAGGAATAGGCATATGTCACAGGTGTTCACTGATCTTGGTGTAACTATATATGCTACAAGAGTTCTGCTTTTCGTTTAAACGGCTCTCGGCCATGTTATCTTCACTGTCAACTAACTAATATTAAGTAGGGCCTAGTAAAATTCATGATGGCCAGTCAATGATCCTGGTGTCAAAATAGTCTTTGGCATAAGCAACAAGAGTTCTGACAGAAAAATATTGATGCCGTGGGAATTTATTGTCATCGACATAGAAAATGAAGATTTATCAATAAATCCTCTCATCAACAATGAGCATTCTATACCTTTATCACATGGTTCACTTCAGCTGTGGAAAACCCGTTCTCAAGAAAACATACCAAAGTAAGAATGTTGTTTACATATCACCCATCATACACAGCACCTTCAGTCGGCCGATTTACGCGGCTGACGGAGTATTATTTTTTACAGAAAATGAAAATGTCTCAGGGCGTACATTTGGCGTAGAGCCGACTCAACCTATACTTTCATTGAGTCGGCTTTGAACGATAAGTCAAGGCTCTTGCATTTGTCAGAGCTAAACATCTTTATATAAAAAAATTACCACATAATAATGCTGCGGATTTTATCTCAATTTCTCCCCAAGCTAATTCCTTGTTGATATGATTATATGTGGTAAATTGATAAGAAATTAAATGAAATCCAACTGTTATTTCCTCACCAATGACCTACAATGGGGGTTGAGAACTGGCCTATAGTGAAAGAAGATACCAGAAGAGTGAGTTTGTGTGCAAACAGGTGAGATGTGCCATGTGACTTCTCATGTGTCCTGCCATAGGATGTGTACTGTCATTCTATCTCTTGATAAATATCTGTTGTATTCAGGGCACACACCCTATCCTGGCTTGTTATCATCTTTATTTGAGTTCTCATTATTTTAGGAGCATTTTACATTACAGAAGACATTTTCCGGAATAGATATTTGAGGATGATTTAATAGAACCATCTAATCTGCTAATGAATTCATGAATTGCTTGAGTACTTTGACAGTGCGAAGAACCAACTTATTCCATTCTCATTTGTCCTCAACAAAAATCTATAAAAAACCTCCGATGGTCATACCTGGAGATTTGGTATTCGTTTCGGAAACAAGTGATTAATGGGTTGTGTTCCTCTGCCATCTCATTCTTATGGGTGCTCATAAACCCGTTGTCACTTCGTGTTAGCGCCCATTATCGAGCAAACGCTAACTAACGCGTTGTCTCGGACGACCACGAGAACAGGAAGTTATGACCTTTAGCGTTGACCAGAATGACCAAGCTAGAAACATGAACTGATCGGACACAGTCACGTGAGAGATGTGTCACCTAATGTTGTCTAAACACAAAGTGACATGTCCACTAGTGACCCAAATGACCTTTTAGTTCCCAACTAGCTAACACTGGACAGCGCCATTACCATCCTTATAACCTTGCCTGACCCGATCATGTCCCCTCGTGGGATCCCTGACGTCACCGAAAAACCAAACGCTGAGTGAGAACATCAGCCACCAGGGGTCAGTTTCAATCATGGCTTCAACGGCAAAACCGGGGTTCTTCGCTTAGGCCAATATGTCTCCTCCCCACTAATGATTATGATTAAACCACCATGATTTTATTTGCCCCAGAGATTTCAATTGTTCATGACGCTGATTTACCTTTTTATTTACAACCATGCTCTCTAAAGAAATTCAGTAACCCAAATTTCAATAAGTTCAGCCTGAAGCAGCCAGGTGCTTTTCTTGTAAACGATTCTCTGCCATGTTGTCCTCAATGCTAATTAACTAATATTAACTAATATAATATTATGGGGTAAATGGGGTGTGGGGTGGCCGAATGGTCGGCTCACTGGAATCAGTGGCATGTTATGAGTTCGATTGCGGGTGCGACTGAAGTTTAACCCCCATCGCCCCCCCCCCCCCACACACACACACTCCCAGTACTATAGGGGAAGACCACCGTAAGGTGAACTAGTCCTGGTAAAAATGTAAAACAAATATATATCATATGAATATATGTCTAGTAACTATAGTGAAATTGATGATGGCCGGTGTCAATATAAATTACAAAGTTGTAGGCACTATATTGCACATGCTACCAGCGTTCTGATAGAAAAATATTGATGCCCTGAAACTTTATTGTCATCTACAGGGGTGTGAAAATGGGAAAATAAAAGTTTATTGATAAATCCTTGCATCACTATAGCAGTTACGTAATTGTATATGCGGCGTCAATACAATAAATGAACACTCATACTTGACACCTATTCTCAATAATGAGATGGTTCTATGAAATCAGCTTAGGAACGGGGCGTTCAATTAATCATTGAGAAGACTGATTTAAGCAGAGAGGTTTAGAAAACAGAATCCAATCGTCTCTGAGAATGAAAAGGATTTGAATTTCCACTGCGCCCCATCACCAGCCGTGGAGAGTAAGGTCAAATCGAATAAAATATTTGAAATATTTACTCTCAGTAGGGGATGGTGAAGGCCGGATAATTGAAGTAGTTCTTGGACAATAGACTTGTGCTTGTGTGAGAAACAGAACCGGGGATAAAGCAAGTAGACCCCCTGATGAAGTAGAACCCTCCCCATTGGATTAAGTGTTGCTTACACAAATCAAATCGTGCTACTTGTACTAACAAGCGAGTGGTCATGGCTGGAGTTTGGATTGAGCTTCTGTTCTGCTCCCAGAAACAACTGTTTGATTCCATTGTCCGGGTTTGTCTTTGGCTTTTCCTCTCAAAGTGATGAATGACTTCAAGTGCCGCCTTCTCTTCTAGTGAAAAGGTCCCCGGGTGTTTACACACTAGTGAGCAGAAGCGCCTGTCGAGGGATTAAGGACTCGTTGAAGTCTCTTTCCTGATTACAGTGATATTCTAATTATTTTTCAAGATCCAGTCCAAGAGTCAGGGTGATGGCTGGAATGACAACCAGGCGTCTCATTAAGTACGGTAATACCCCAGAATGATTAATCCATCGATTTTATTTTCTTAAGAGCACCAGAAATGTATTTTTCCTATGGCTACAGTATTTCCCCGACAACTGTATTCAGATCAATCAGGATATCCTTCTCACTTGAATCAACACCTTCTCCCCTGCAAGTTCGATAACACAAAACGCATCTTAGGATTTCGTGAAGATCAATTTCTTTGTAGCCTGACAGCTTACTATTTACAAAAGCAGCAGCATAAATTATGTTTGTCAAATATAGATATCCTATTTATCCTTTTTTTTTAAAAAAAACAAAACAAAAAAAACTTGGCTTAAAAGCAATAAACAGAAAGCCTCATCCACATATGGTCCACGTCGGAAGCTCTGATTTCTGATGAACTCTAAATCCTGCCATCCAAAGGTGTATAAGGCTAAATTTAAATAAATACCCTTGCAATACACATCTGCCGATGTGCATGCAAAGACTAAACCCCAACATATTGTGAACTGATTTTAAGTGATTTTTTTCATCACCGCATTTGTGCAACACCTATTTAATTCCTGACAGCCTGAAACCGGACAGGTGTATTTGACTTTTCCCTTCTTTGCCCTCTTTTCAGTGGGCTCGTTACCCTACCTTTCCTTCATGAAGCATACCCTTGGCGATGGCCCAATGTTTGCTTTAGTTACAAGTATTTGCTCATAGCCCACAATCTCACTCCATCGATTCGCTCACTTAATTTGAAAGGAAAATAAACTTTCGTTCCTTTATTGAAAGTTAATCATTTCTAGATAGTGAATCGGGCCCAACGTCTCAGCATTCACACTTCCTCAATGATATATCTAGAAAATTATTTATTTAGTTCAACTTTTACATACCGGAGGTTATTGTGGGAAATTCGAATACCTTGAACTTAAAGTTGTACATTCTGATATTTGTATTTGAATGTTATTCTGAAAACCAATTGACACAGGAATTACTGAATTGTACAAAGCAGTGTTTGTATGCACATAGACGGATATTTCACCGAAATTTCGTCCAAATGCTTTTTGCAGAGGGTTTGCCTAAATAGTAAGCTTAGCATATTGAGAATACTTGTATCATCGAACTACCTGTATGACGCTCTACGGGCGATCGGTAATTATTGTTTTTAACTAAAAAGAAAAAGGTGGTACTTTCAACACATGGAATCCATTAGGTAACATGTCAACAGTCAAAATTCTAAGAACGTAACAATTTACATTATATCGCACAACTATACAGCTACTTAAAAACTTTTTCGTTGTAGAAGCTGTGATATGAGCAGAAACGTTTAGATTATCTCTTGCGTAATTTGTGTGCTAAACGTTGTCTGGTGGCGTGGTGTTGGAATGAAATTTCACCATTCAACAAATTCTGTGAAATAGACATTCGATTCAAACATTCAAATATACACTAACATCTCTCTGTAGCAGACACCCAACTGTCCATAATGGCGACGTGTCCAGATTGAAGAGCAGTCAGTCACTGTGACGAACAGTAAGGGGACGGACCCAAAGTGTCGTTAATGGTGAGGTCTTCGGATTACAGAGGTGCCCCCAAGTAGAGGTTTTACTGTACACACCAATAGGCCATTCCTCAGCTACTTGGACAATTATTTGAATATCTTTGATAGCAGCTAAGATATTAGCACAAACGTGCGAGCGATAGAATATTATAAATTATACGTTACTCTGTTCGGTCGGATGAGCGGTCGGGTGAATCAAAATTAGGTTGGATGGAACACATCCGACCGAACAATTTCGAATAGTCGGCTAGATTGTTCAGATGAAATTAACGTCGGTCGGATCAGTCCTCTGTCTATGATAAGGTGTGAGCTCAGTCCGATTAACATTACAGTGCCGCCCCCTACGGTGAAAGTATAGAAGCATCTGTTGGTGCTCTTATCGGTTGTGCGAGCGTTGATACATACATGCACACTGTGACACACCATTCTGTCTCTGGTCTTCATCTATTTTGGTTTCTTTTATTACTGGTGATATACGAATAAACCAATGAAATGCAGTTCAAATAACGTATTTTATGTAAAGGGAACCCACCCTGCGTAGGAACAAAAAAGACAAAGGTTGAACTTTCCTATAAATATTTAATGTTTTATTTGGTAGATTTGTAAAACCACTGTAAAACACGAGACCTTCACCAACATGAATAATCCTACAATCTTTTAATGATTTGTGTGACTACTACACAAATATGTCAAAATTCACAAAGGCAGATACATACTCTTACCAACAGTTCACGCATATTTATATGAAGAACAGGAATGTTTGTTTCTATTCAGTGCATGATTGAAGAAACCATCATAAATCCTTTCCGACATGTAATCAAATGGACCTATAATGTGACTAGAATGGTAAAATCACGACGAAATGCTGAAGATGACTGTCGTTCTCAAACCATATAATCAGCAATCGGTAATATAATATGTTTAATGAATCCACGCCAAATAGTTAGTTTGTCAGACACAGTGTCTTGCATACAATGTAAGTAAATGGGCACATTATTTAATAAGATCACATATAGGTGCAACAGATGCCTCTTTTGATTGCTGCACCAGCTTCTATTATCTTTCTTCCATCCTCTCTTCTACGCTTCATTTGCGAGCGCGATTCTGCTAGCACTGCTGGGGACGCATACCAGAAAAGAATGCCATGACATTATACCTTCGCAGAAGAACCCTTGACTCAGCTAGTTCTTTCTTCTTTTTTAAATATAATGTATATGACCAAGATGGATGGTCCATTCCCCGGACCTTACCGGCGGGGAAAAAGAATATGTGTGATTGGTAACATAACGGTGGATGTGTACATGGTTTCTGTTGGTTATTGACCCCTCTCTGTGAGATTGGGAGAATCCGGAGTGACTTGGGACGGTGGGTATCTTTCTGGTGAAGATGGAGCGGCCTGTTTAGAATGATTTTCTTTTGTTGCCCCGGCTTCTCCGTTGTGTTGGGTTTCAACATGGCGTCGTAGATCAACCTTCCTCTGGAAAGCTTTAGTGCACTTGGTGCAGGGAAAAGGTTTGAAGCCTGTATGTTTGCGACTGTGCGTTATTAGATTGGACGATTGGCTGAAAGCCTTGGGGCAGAATCGGCATTTATATGGCTTCTCTCCTGGAAAAAAAGAAAGACCAAAATTTAACCCAAATAGTCAAGGTGCAAGCTGTGTTTTTATAAGTCATTGCATGGTTCAAATGAATATTAGAAAGGATAGATAAATAATTAAAGAGTGATAGATTAGATGAACTTTTTAAAGTGAACGGTCCCATGTGTGTCGTATTGGCTATTTACATAATTCATCTTAATTACGCCAGCAAGTATAGCATCTATACATGTTATTTAATGATGAGATGGTTGATAGTATAAACATGGTACGAACTCTGTTTCCCAAGCCATTAAGCTATTTTATGCGATTTATTACAAGCAGTCTACAAACACGTTTTACTTTAGCAAAACTTCCCTAATTAGCTTTACAGAATTAGGGATGAAACATTGATAACAAAGGGAGCGGAGAGCCATTTAAGTTTGGTAAGGAAATCTCCCCATTAACCGGTTCTTGCTAACACCAAGTGCATTAACTTCTATGCCTCTGGAGGTTTCCTACCGTTTAAACTTTTATTTGTAAATGATGGTATCCTAGTCCTAAAACAAATTTAGCCATGCGATTTGATGAATCTTTCACACCAATCGATCCTTGGGCCTGCCCTCTTGAAGCAACATTGACTCACGCCAAGTCTCGTGAGACACGTTCATTGCGACCCTATTTGAGGATTTTGCCGCCAGGTGTCAGGGTAGTCTTACTATAATGATCGGTGCACTTAACTCAGCACTGCCTCTAGTTGAGGGAGAGGGTTTTTTTCAATCCGCCAGGGCCTAAGAGGTTTCACAGCTTCCCTCTCAAATAAAAATTGGCCGTTGAGGCAAAGAAGCCTTTTTTCAGGATAGGTACATTCTGCGACTAGTGAAACTCGTGTGCATATCTAAAAGGGCTATATAGATTTACTATTACTAATATTATCCTGCATTATAACGCTTTACATCAACTGACCTCCTCGGTATTTCCAAGTGAAGTCGACAATCTGTTCCCTATATAGTGTATGGGTTTGACTAAATCTCATGGACACGCAAAACGCTGATTCTGGAATAAGCCATTTACTAATGAGGTTTTGCTAATCAACACACTCTAATTATCTCATCAAACACTGCCTACTTAGATACCTCCATGATTATTAACATCACGTGAGGGGTGTTCAATGCTGTGACTATGCGACCTTTGATCTTTAGTCGTCCAGGAAATATAGATAAACTGAATTTTGTAACTAAAGTTGGGGATCATCAATTTTGATTGCATATTTTTTTTCAGAAAATTTTATTGGACAGCGTTTAAATATGTCTCACCGCAATATCCTCGGATTTACAATAGAATTCGGCATTAACTTTAGGTTATTGCATTTTTTAAAGAACGAAAGTAAATAAGCAGGATACGAAACCACCGAACAAAAATATATTATGCGATTTTTTAACAACGGCTCCGGTATTACATCGCAGGAATTCCAGATATATGCTTTAGTGGTAGTATTAATACTCCTATGCGTTTTGCGTTATAGACACACCCCTGTAACTGGGGTGAGGTAGCAATTCCTTATCTCTTACAGGCACGATATTCCTCCGCTGCAGTTTGCGTGATGAAATAGATGTCATTATATCCGGCCAAAACTATGTTGTGCAAACCTGTGATTTTGAGCAGAGATTGGGACCTTGTGTTAACAAATTAAGATAAGACCCGTTATTATTTGGGGCTCAATACCACGCAGAAATGTGTCCTAGTCCTAAAAATTCAGCCAAGTAATATACATTGCAATGTGGCAATCGCCGGAGACATGCTGCTTTCTCAAACATGCTATAGATACAAGTATTTTACATTTTCTCAGTTGAATTTCTGTTGTTTTTATGGATGTACAACCCACATTAACAAGAGCGGACTACTAGAACCATCAAGGCTTCATTCAACCAGACATTAAATTGTATTCCAATTAATGGGAGTTGGTTGATTGAATGAGGGAGAAGGCTATGTTGTTATTGATGGCACCTAGATAGGTTTACAATACTGAGAAGAACCACAACACTCATATAAGACCCAACGACTGTGTTGTGTCATTAAGAAGAATCATTAAATTTGCATGGTAGAATGGTGTCGTACTATCTACATTGTAAGCTGCCGTGAGTGTAAAATCAATGCCTTGGTCCTGACTAATCAGGATCTGGCATGTTCTTACAAAGGTCTCCCTGATGTAAAACTACACAGACACTAAATCTCTCTTCCTCACTCGGAAACTATTTGAGAGTTTGTATTCAATCGTTATTTTCCCACCCCACATTACCTGTAAGAGTTACCTCATCTGTCCTTTTCTACTTTTAGATCACACAGAGCATTTCAATGAACCACACGAATTAAACTATTATAAAGGTGGATTTCCTTCACTTTTGTATCACCTCCACCCAGGTCATAATGTTCTCACATTTTGGATTTCTTTTTAGCGTGACGTCGCACACTATGGGTCGCGTCCGTTCTGAGGCCACCTATAAATTTTTCAGACTCGCGCACTGCTTCTCCCGTCGTTTGTGCGCACCACAGACAAAAGCTGCGCCTTCGACCGTGACAAGGACCGTTCCGGTTGCCGGCAACAACATTCTCTGTTTTGCTTCTCCTCTGCTTGGCTAAGCACGCGCGCCGGACGACGGTCCATACAGAAATTTGTCCCCCAGAAAATTCAGATAAAGGCAAATGAATGTCACCCCAATGCAGATTGAAAAGAATCAATAGGTTTTTTATGGCCGCAAAAGAGAATACGCAATCTGTTCTTACTTTTGAGAATTGTTTCAATCGGCGTGGAGCAAGAGGCAAAATCATTAGTAATTTATGAGCAATTATGCGATGGAAGACAAATTGGTTGTGATTTGAAAGTTTCTTTTTCATTGATGTTGACAAGTGTCTACTTCATGTTTAATGGCATTTTATTACGAACCACATATGCTCCATGTTTTCAAAAGAGTGCCCAGTCTGTGTATCAGGCATGCATTATGTAAGTGATTCGTGTCATTAAAACCACTCTTAAATCATTTTCCAATTAAATATACACTTTGTTTCCTCGAAAATGAAGTATGGTAGAATAAAAGGAATTTAAGGAAAGAGTGACGTAGGATGTATGCAATCGTTCTTAATTTGAGGAAACAATCAAAATAGAAGTGGACTTTAGTGGATACCTCGTCGACGAGCATAGCTGCAACGAACAAACCCCTGATACCTGCTTAAATGCGTTTAAGCCAATAAACAAAAAATTCAGGGATCCTTATTTGTCCGAAGAATTCATCTGTTTAAATTGATCACATTTAACATTCTGCCTTTATTGAGATCACTTCAACAGATGACGAACACTATGCTAGGAAGACTTCCCTAGAAATGGAAATCATAGCAGCTGATAGTCCCAGGGCTCTAATTTGTGAAATGGGGGCTCTGATTAAACACAGAGGACTCTTGTCTTACAGAGAGCAATTCGCGATTTATGCGAAACAACAACGCACTGGCTGTCATAATCTCTGGTACGGGCGGTGGACGCGCGACTGTGACGACATATGGACGCTGAGTTTAGTTTTCTGTGACAACATGTCGCAAAGGTCAATCTCCGCCCTTCTCGGGTAGAAAATGCAAATGCCTTAAATCGATGTGACGCCCCCTGTACTTTGACTCGATAGTAATGGGGGCTCTTTGATTGGGACACTCCCGAGGGAGTATAACATTACTGGATGCCTCTCAAATCAGACCCAAGGAAAATATTGATACTTAATGCATTAAATAGCAATCGTTGCTATTATATTTTGCATTCACGGGGAAAAGGAAAGAACATGTGTATGACGAACTATCTTAACGGGCCATCTTTTTAGATTGATGTTATCATCAATCTAATTGAATTGGGGTGAGATCTGTCAATCATTGATAGCATCTTGGCTCCTCCCATCCTGGATATCAGTGTGAAGAATCTGTTTTTTTTTAAAAATTTTATTGGACAAAGTTTCAATCAATGATAATTCTCATTCGCCAAGTTGATTCTGATATCAGTAGATGGGATCAGAATCATACTGGTAATGGCTGGGAGGGGGAGGGGATGGCGTTTAGGTGTGAATTAAAGGGTAGACCATGTGTGAATTAAAGTGGCAAGCTGAGAAATAAGATGCCTCATATGCAAAGTGTTAAAGGGACCAACAGAATTACATGGACTGACCAGTCATATATGGGATAAGGATTTCTTTCATGTGTTCTGTCTCCCCTTCCACTCCCCCCTACTATACCTCCCTCTCGAATTTTATATTTAACTGACATCAATCTTCGTTTCCCTTGGAAACGCAATCTTCTACATGAACCGGAAATAAATATATAAATGTAAACTGATCACTGTTAACTATTTCTTGTTTAGATAATGTGTTGTGTGTATGGCAACCTTTTTGTTGCTGTTGTTGTTGTTGTTGTTGTGTGTGTGTCGGGGGGGGGGGGTATGCCTGTGAACTAGATATGTCAATGCGGGATTCCAATTAATATTCCAATACATCGTGATTGTTGTGCATAACGGGAATCGATTTGAAATCGATCAGGTATAAATGAGGAGCATTCGTGTTAAGCGTTCTCAATGGGAGAACATAGGGCACGCGCTGTCTCGAGAATGGGCACGATCAATTAAAAGAAAGAAATTTTGAAGTTCAAAGCCAT
Source organism: Sthenelais limicola (assembly GCA_942159475.1). NCBI lineage: Eukaryota > Metazoa > Annelida > Polychaeta > Phyllodocida > Sigalionidae > Sthenelais > Sthenelais limicola. Next base: position 102,665,798 of record OW804096.1, on the reverse strand, counting down.
CTAACGATTTGCCATTATATCTTTTGTTTTCTTCCCTGATTTAAATAACTCACTTAAAGGACACGTTATGGCTTCAAAGAGCCAGCTAATGTTACAGAAAAAGCATGCAGGAAATCAATGCTATTTCTATGGGTGTGCTGTGAAAAAAATATAACTTCGCCATGGGCCTTGATTTGCTTTCAAATATCATTACTGTGGGTTAAATTTGAATGTAGAAGTTCCTTTGAATATGAATATGAAGTAAAGTGACGTTGACAGATGCCAAAATTATTCATCGTTTCCTTTTATCTCAGTTATTGTTAAATTGTGACCTTTTCCCTGTGGTAATTATTAAGTCTGAGTGAAACGCTTGACAGATCGGGTACAAAGACCCGATTATCCAACCTCAAACAGTCACTGTGGGAGCTCGCAAAGGGCAGTCCAAGACCTCCGTCATGATTGTGGTTATTTATTTGAGGATGCCTCATATTTCTAACTCAAATACAAATGCAGAAAAAACTATATGTCACGGTTCCTTTATTAGAGAATCTATTCGATGTGGCGAGATAAAGTGGCCCTTTTTTCCAGACAAATCATGGGAATCCCGATCAAAGAGTTCCAATCTGCCATATCCATAGAACAGATGAGGAAAATAGCTTGACCCAAGTTATTACCAGATGAAGGTCGGAGGCGAAGGTCACAACGTGGGCACACGCAAAAGGTCATACTCCGGATATGTCGGCCATTGTGTTGTGATTCACAACATGAAGATGTGAGCCATAATAAGTCGACCTGTTGGTAGGGTAATGATTGTTTATAGTGTACGATGATAGTATGTGTGTGGACCCCCCCCCCCCCCCCCCCCCACGCACACACAACCACTCCCATTTCATGCAGTCTCCCCAACCCAGCTCGTATATATAATATTTGTATATATAATATGGGTCAGAAGTAATAAATGCTCCCAAATATCACTTTGCACTGAGTGTTGGGCAGGGTTATGCAAATACAGCCATCGAGTTCAGCTTGGAAGAAGTGACATGACTCCCCATCTCACCCTGTCTATTCCATTATATGGGTTTATATACATACAGGTTCATTTTCTGTCCATTGGTGAGAGGAAATACTGATGAAATGGGGAAATGAGCGGATGATTAAAACAATAGTATTGCCATTCAATTCTTACCTGTATGTATGTAAGTGTGTTTCTTCATATCTGACTTCTGGTGAAAGCGTTTACCACAGTACTGACAGGGATATGGGCGTGTATCACTGTGGATCAGGAGATGAGTGGACAGGGTTGAGGACCTCTTGAAAGATTTACCACATTGCTTACACTCAAATGTGCGCTCATGGGTGTGCGTTGATTTGTGCTGAGAGAGACTTACCGCATGACCAAAAGTCTTATTACAAATGTCACAAGCAAAAGGTCTCTGACCATTGTGGGATCTTCTCACATGAACCTCGAGTCCGTGAGACGTTGAAAATAGTTTGTTACATGTGACGCATTCATACTTCTTTGATTTATCAGTTGACTGTTTCTTACTTTCCACTTGCTGAAGCTTCGTTTTTGTAGTTTTTGGTGAGACCTTTGCGTCCTTGTGGACCTCTTTCTTTACAGAGTGTTTGTGTTTATGAGATGAGACAGCGGCGGTTTCGATGTCCATGGCCTTACTTGGTTCGAATTCCACCGATTGCTGAGCCAAAATGGCACGATATACATCAGTGTATGACATCCTAGACTGTACTTGCTTCAGCATTGTCTTGATATATTCTCCTCCTTCTGAAAAAGTAAGTATATATACTAATTAAATTCCCCAGTGGAAGAAATATTTTGGAACACAAGGTTTGATTAGGATTTTATGAAATAAAGGATTTTTGTAAAAAAATAAAATAAAAAAATAAAAAATAAAAAAAAAATTGGCCAATGGATTTTTATTATCTATGGTTCCTCTGATCTTGATAATTCATGGTCTCTAATTCAATTTGCCAGTTTGACCGCAACGCTTTAGTTAAATAGAAAACTTAGATTCCACCCGATACAAAAGAATCCCATGATGCAATTTATAGCAGGTCGCAGGGTGCAAATTTTCTCTGTTGGAGCTAGTTTTCACTAATTAGACTTGTAATTAGTCACTTAGAGCAGCATTATGTCCATTGTTTATCTGATGATCTTCTCTCTCTGTGCATGAGCACGGTGGTTAAGCTTCATTTTGATTGCCATTATGGGCTTGATTCTGGGCTCTTGACGAGCTCACAGAATGTGCCACTCTGAGAAATTAGATTCATTTGAGCCGAGAGCACTGTGTCCTAGCGTGGAAATTACATTATGATCCTGCACGACACCTTACTGATCCGATTGGATAAATCTCTACATGGGCGATAATGACTTTATGAAGCTTGCTAATTAGATCTTCTGACTACGAACACAGACAAGTATAAATCACTGTACTATGAATTTTTCAAGGGCCGCTAAAACGAGTGAACTTGATATCTTAAACATCGTTTGCAGCGCAGAGAGGGATAGCGGATCTTGCGAGACCCCAGTGAACTAATTGGATCTAATGTGATCTGAATAAAGGAACCCGAATTTGAATAATTCGATTAAATATTGTTGAGTATTTCAATCACTGATCGTTTTCCTTCTAACAAAGCCTGGGTGTGAAATCCTTATCACTGACGGAAAAATAGAGCGTCACCTTATTTTTTTTTTCAGAACCGCATTTTATAAGAATCAATTCACTTTAACTGAACATATTTCATCCACAGTCATATCGCGAATTTCAGACACGTTTTCAATTAAATTATTGCACAAAAAAGAAATCCATGGTTACTGCATGGCTTCCTTTTCCAGCGCTTCTTTTTTGTCTACTGCTAATCACACTGCTTCGCTTAAAACATCTAATCTGAAGTTATATTGTACATGTATATTGAAGATGCCCAGCAGGTATAAATTATGTATCCCCCAGTAGTGCATCAAAAGGTATTTATATTATATATATTATATATATATATTATTATTATGTTATACACACATATATATATATATATATATATATATATATATATATATATATTATATATACATATATATAATATATATTATACACACATATATATATCTACCATGGGATCGGCTATGTGATCGTTTTCTTTATTCACAAAAGCATGAGATTGATAAGTCTACCGACCCGGCTACTCTTCTAAGAGCCTGAAATTCATATTCAAAAATCAAATATTCACTGCTAAAGTTTAGTGATACATCAGTGATTTGTTTCTGTCCCATATTGAAATCGCACTGACGATTCTATACTAGGCCTATATAATTTATAACTACAATATAAAAGCTATATATAATACTCCAGGTACACATAAATTTAATATAGAGTGCGCTCAGTAAACATCAAAGCCATATATTTTCCATTTTGTGACTGGTGCTCGGAAACGTTCAATGGATATATTATGTATAGAATAAAATATTCCGCCATTTTAATTTCTAATGATGCTCTTTTTACTTAAAACCGAATTACCGTATGTGTTATTAGGTATAACTTTTCAAGCTATGATTTAAAAAATTAATTGAAGAAGTATTATGTTTGAATATTTTGTTATACTATACATAATTATGACTCAGTTGATTCGTGAATGTCTAAATCTTTAGTTCCAGCGAGTAATCAAAATACATTCTCTTTTTTTTCCATTATGAAGCATACATCCAAGCGCTGTTGCCATAACAATGACAAAATATTGTGGAACTATTTTGGTTGTAGCCCGTGTAACAATGTATATCTGTCATGAATAAATAACTGTTATTCGGGGACAATGTCTTGAGCTGGAACCTGTCACTGCTTTGGTACGGAGGCATTTCGATTTTTCCAACTCACCCAAAAGGATGAGATTTCTTTGCACATATACAGAGAGAGACACACACACAAATGGTGGAAAACGCTTACTTTTATGCAATTTGGGCCACTCTGGTTCAATACACAGATTTTCTGGAGCGAAGCCAGTGAGTGTTTCCGAGCTCATGATGTCGCTCTTAAAATCGCCGGCATAGGCGGCGTCTGTCGCTGACCAGTCTCCGGAGCATGGCGACAGATGCAAGGGCGAAGGGGCGAGTGATCCTGTGTGCGAGAGAAAGAGAACATTAGCAACAATGATTACATGAATATTGCAAGCTACTATCAAGCTATCGTTTTTATCAGAAACTATAGTCCAACGCATTATTTAAATTGGACAGGGTTGATTGACTATATAGTTTCTAGCTTCTTATCCAGTATCATATTAATGTTTTTGGCAAGATATACATAATCATGTCTGATATCTATTTCATGATCGATACCTATACCTACTTATACTTCCACATATCTTTCAAAACTGAAAACTATGAAGTCAAACACGGATTGGGGGTACATATTACACACCTTTCTTCTACAATGCCCATCTCTACAAACCACACTTAGAGGTTCTGCCATGTTCTTAATTGTTAAAAAAAATTGGACACATTTATATTGATCTCAACCACGGCGTTTGTGGTATCAAACAAAAAGTCATCCCACACCCCTCCGGTCCCAAAGCTGAGCAAAGACTACCGCAACCTCATTTGCTAAACTGCTTTCATGTCCATATTGATTATCACTTCATTAAATGTTATGTTGATCTAATCATTCTATGCTAATGTTGCCATTGTGTATACGGGGAAAGGCATTCACAGATAAAACTTATAGCGCATATCAAAGGGGTAACAGCTGAAGGGGGAAATGATTCAGCCTATCTACTACAGTCATGCTTGGTTTGCTCAGCTTCCCACAGCAGTCACACATGTTACATCCAGGGCGGTTTGTGTGTCTTTGGTTACCCTCATTCAAATTGCCATGGTAACCGCGTGGGAACACCTGAGTGTTTACCGGGGGTGTGGTAAAGTCTCCTCTCCAAAGACACCTGTGGCATCAGTCCTACACAATGACTCCAACAGGCATCCAGTTTTGCGGTGGTCAAACATTATTTTTACATGATTTTCAACACTAGTATCATATTCGGCCTACTTTGCATAGGACCCAGTGTTTTCCACAATTTTAATACCCGTTGGATTTGATGATGCTTCTACAAAGTATGGATAACTAGTGTGGGTAATTAATATAGTAGAATGATACAGGGATATAAATCAGTGGTCATGGGGGTCATTAGATAAAGTGGTAACAGAAACGTTTAGGTACAGAGAGAACCATTACGGTGTGGTCCCACCTGGGAGAGAGATCTTCCATTTATAGGTAGACCTAAAGTGATACCTTTTAAGCGAAATCCTATGTAAAGCATCCTCTTATTATTTCTAATTTTTTATTTAAATTTTGATGGTACCTTATTATGGATTTCGACTGATATCGGGGAATATTCAAAATTCCACATATTTTACCCCCATATTCGACCATCTGTTTTCATTACCCATAGATCATACCATACATTATTTTTACCTTACTTGATATTTACGTTTAGGGGTTCATGATGTGGGATAACAACAATAGAGTCATAGTTTAACATGGTCATTTTATTTATATATAGCCCTCATTTTTTCTTCTTTTTTTCATTTAGGCCTCAAAGAATTTCTCTTATTCATTATCACACTCAGAGACACCAAATCGTTACCTTTGAGAAACAATCCTTTAGGAAGAAATCTTTGGGTCTTTAAGGGTACTAGCATTAATTAAAAGTGTTCAGTTTTTTTTAAAAAAGTGTTCAGGTTTATCATTTGCATTTCTTCCTGAACCTGTTAAAATGCAAATGCACACTTTAGGTTAGTTGTTCCAATGACCTTTTATCTGCTGCTTATGGAAATACGAAGAGGCAAAGATAAACTCTGTGAAGTCAACTGTCTGAGCTCCCCTGCCGGAAGTTGTCCTTCCTCAGTGTTCCTAAAACGGAATTAGAATTTGCCGATGGCGCACGAAGAGAGGAAAGGTTGATCAATAGTATCAACACGAATTGGTTGGTGAACGAGAGATTCTGACGTTGGAAGAGATTTCTGACAGGCCAGGTTCAACGTGTGCACGCCTATCACTGAGGATAAATCACATTCACCCACATATGAATATATATTTTTTATTGAGGGTGACAGATGGTGTTCAGCTAAACCTCATTGAAGCACACAAGAGCTTTGCCCTCATATGAATAAACCTTCCAATAAAAGGAGTCGTTAGAAGCAACTTATGCTCTGACATGCGATTAGATTCGCCATTTCGAAACAACTGAAAATAGTTTCAATTTTCAGAGCATTAGTGGATCTCTATTATATGGCAAAACATGAATCGGGAGCCGTTTTTTGGCAAGCAGCAGTAAAGGGTTGTTGGTCTAATCCCTGGAACGGGTAAGAAACCACCACTTAGGGCTGTTACCTGAAGCAGGTGCCAAGTAATCGATAGGAGATCAATTCAACAAGTCGCCACAGTCCAACCCTCACCTTTTTTGTCATTTCGTCTCCGGGTCACTGTCCTTTCACATTAATTTAGTTGATTATAAGTGCAGTACATGAATACTATAATTTGTATTAAAGCTACATTCGCAATTCTACATTTTGTTCCGTTCGTTTCCTACCTATCTGAAAGACATTTGACCAAAATTGTGTACAATTTGAGCCAGTTCTTTTTGCTACCGGGCTTCAAAACAGTCGACATTTATATTTCTGTGACCCGCTCTCTTTTGCCCTATATTATAATAGCTGAGGAGTTAGTTTTAATTCTGTATATAATATAAAGACACATTTCTTAAAATGTTGTTTATAATATTTTGTGTCAAGGACTTAGCTTTTAGATCGTCCCATCAGTCTCAAAATAAGGATGGGAATGAATTTAGGAATTACCATGTGCATGTAAATAATGGATTGGCATGACAGTCGTTTAGGCCAGCATCCGAGCTGCAAATGTATTGCTTAAATTTCACCCATTGACCTTATACTTATGGACGTCCCCCGTCACAAATGACCAGCATAATCCATTGGCAATAATCTATTTTGCCCCATGGCATCGCACTGTTTCCAATGATTATAACTTCACAGCAATGACTAGCCAATCATGTACTAAATCATTACAACAACTTTTCTAACGGATAATAATGGGTCACGCTTGCATTTCGCGCTTCTGATTCTGATAAAAACATGGCTGAAACAATTCACCAAATTTACTCGAGTAGATAATAGATATACAGGCCATTCAGTATGTTGTTCAGATAAAACAATAGTATTCCATGTGTGTTTAAGATTTCCAGGAAAAAACGTACAGAACATTTGCAACAAACAATACCTATGTCAAACATATAATTGTGAACGAATAGGCCCGCATTCTCCTTCCTACCGTCCGGTCTTTTATCCATAGTTCACATCGGACATTGGCTAGCCATGTCCAACACTCAACAGAACCTGATGATTATCGACGGGGTCAGGATAATTGTTTTGATATTTATACACGAATTCTGTTTATATTTCAATGAAATGATGCATGGTTCTTATTACAACAGAACTATACATCATAAGACCATAGAAACCATTCTTACAAAAACTAAATTGCAAGCTTTCGAACATGGTTGATATTGGGAACGGGAGTCGGGACAATCAATTCTACCGATCAGGAACTTCTGACCCTCTTTTAACAGAGACGTATCTTTGATTGAATATGTATTCATAACTATTGATAAACCTAGATAGCAAACACAAGCCTGTGTGTACACAGTTGTCAGATGTCCCTCAACCCCAGCCCCCCAGCTCACCCTGACCCACCCTCAGCTTTCATCACCCATGCAGTCCCCCCAGCTGTTCATACCTATGAGGGAATGTGTAAACAAGACTGTAATTATGACTCAGTCGAAAGTGTTTTTAAACAGCCCGCAGGTAATACCATCTAAGCTAGGCCTCCGTGTACTCTGCTCTTTCGTTCTTTTTAAAGATCGCAAAGTGTGTTTCTCTGCGAAATCGGGAAAACCGGCATCATTCATTCTCCATATTGCAGGGGCACAGGGTTGGAATTGAACCACAAAATGTTGACATGGTGTTGATCACTGATAGGGCTAAATGTAATAATCTGATACCAAGTATTTGGATGTACATCGTACTGGCTTAGCATTGAGCACATCTTTTCTCTAGTGGAACTACCATCCATGCGCCATCCATATTTTTCATCATTCAAGTCAGGAGTGTGCAAATTACAGCCCAATGCGTGTGTAACGGCATTTAGGATAGTGTTATTATCCGTCCCCTTAGGGCAAGGCATCGCATACTGACATTGGAAACGCAGCCCACAGATGTTTACCCAACAGAATATTATGGAGTCTGAATTGATGCAAATTATTCATTCTGTACAAAAGATGGTAAATTATGATAATGGGGGCTAGTATCGCAAACAATATTGCCTCCGGCTATTTCATATCGTGAAGTATGATTTATATCACATGGGGGGTTTATTCCTAATATTCCTATTATCCAAGGATATTGGTTCTATTTTGGATGGTGGATGTATTTTCCACAAGTTATGTATGATATCTTCCTATCCTGACAACTAACCTTAAGAACATGAATGCACCAGTGGCCATTTCTTTTCCAAAAGTGCAGCAAGTTCCTTGGAGATGAAATGAGGAAATATAAGTGGCAACCTCCAATAGGACAAAGCTGTCAATTAAGAGGTAATGCGAATAGTTTTGCTGCTGGGAATTGATCACCCCCAAGGACATCACAGACAAGCTCGAACAACAGTTTCTGAATTGATCAAGGGGACGCTACCTGGCACTGGTATCCCGCCACGGTCCATTGGCCATCTACCTGTGGCACCCTCTTGGATTGATTAAAGATTCACTAACTTGGCAGTGGGAAGAGATGGCCTGGAGTCACACTCATTGTCTCCAGTCTTTTGTACTGCTCACCATGGGGAGATTTATTGTCCCTAGCACAATATACCAATGCGAGACGACAAGAAATAAGCACTGATCATATATCCCACCGCCATATATTTATACGTTTTTCTCGGAACACCTCATACACAAAAAGTCATTGCTATACCGATTCAAACTACAATACACATTTTATGTTTTATATAGAAAGCTAATTTTTCAAGTGCCTTTGCAAAATGAGGCAATAAAGCAATCTGTGACCACGTTGCACCAATGAAAGGCTTCCAGCTAAGTATGGATTGGCGTTCAGATTCTAAATCCGATTGAATAAGAAAATAGTACAGACATATCTCTTGCCAATCTCAGAAGACCATTGTGTGAGAGCGCACGTTCTTCGCCCGTATTTCATGTGATAATTTCCATATGGCACGCGGACAAGTACTAGTCCTATCAACCTCATCATTCACTCTACCAGCCTCTCTTATCATATGTCTGTGAACCTGCACATGTCAATGCTCCCACCTAATCGGTGGTTTACCTTTATCTCTGCGGATGCTGGGTTTTATCACAGAGCGACAAAAGAATGTGTATACACGTCGACACGTACTTTACTTATTATGATCATATATATTAGACTTCTGAATGGGTCAAAGTAAGTGTTGCATCATCCTTCTAATTACTCTCATTCAGGCACTGGATACACACATGAAAGAAAATTTTCAGGAAATCTGCAATGTACAAATAAGTAACTGTGATGGGTGCAGCTTGTATGACAAAACAAAATGTATTCACGAGTGCAGTGGGATGTTGAGTTGGACGCCTGTTTCGCTGCTACCTATTCATACTAACCCTTGTGAGATTGTCGTTTTTCTTCATCTCTTGCATTTTGTATGAAATGGTGGACTAGCTGCCATACGCCAGCTCCCCGGTCCACCGCCCCGACCCAGCCCCTCTATTCACATCATCGACTCTCGCCTTGCTTTTATTAATGATCCATATGCATATCTCATTCTGTCCTCAAGTTCAGGCTGCCCAGGTTAAAACCACACCTATCCTCATAAATCTTGAGGACCTCAAGACTCAGACTCATGTTTTCGAGCGGCGACACGATAAAAAAGTTGTCCTTTTATCATTTCGGAATGAAGGTGTTACGTTGTAAGTATTAATTGCACTTTTAGTGTAGGGTACTCATTTCCCCCCACTTACATGATCTCATCAGGTCTCGAACGTTGGTCCTGGAAGCACCTTTTTATATCTATCACTATGTCACCAAGCGGGCATCTCATATTACCCGCTATGACGGATGATCCTTTTAAGACAAGAAGTTAACTAGATTTGTCCACCGCATATCCACTCGAGAGCTGCGAGTAGATAGGCCCATTACCCGATCTATTGAGCAACTCACATCTGCTCACAGGACACTGCTGGACCCCGAGATTACATTAGCAGAACAATTACACTGATGTTCCCCTACTCAAATGATCCGTTCATGATGTTTGAACAGCGAGGGAACAAATTATGTTGAGAAGCTATTGATGTCCCGAGACAACTGACAAGGCACACGTCCTTATCCAGGGCTTCAATAAATTTCTTACACAGTAATGCTCTGGTCATATTTAGTTGATTGTATAGCAGTTGTACGTAGATATGTATGATAGTTTACACCCTACAGCTATATATTTTGTGGGATGATGCACTCTCAAGAAACGTTTTTAAAAAATTAATTAATTATAAAGTTGATTGAATATCAACTTGAATTTCTAAAACAATTCTTTCCAAAATCTATGTCAGCCCCATTCAAGTACAAGTAAATATCGAACCTACGGATTTGTCTTCGTACTTTGAGCAGCTTAGATCTAGATCCTGAATCCCAACAATATTCCCCCAGTTTAAGCTTGACTTTAATGCAAAGTTTTGTGTCACCCTCTACCCATACTTCTATGAAATTCCCCATTTCCCCATACAATACCAGATTCACAGTCATTGTTTTGCATGACAGTTGGTGTTATTCTGCTCATCTAAAATTCTGCCTGCTTTTCCGAATTCATGTACTGATAATATACATTCACAATGGGGATTTTTTCGACAGATTCTGATATTTAGGGAAGGACAAAAATAAGCAGACTTCACGCCTTGAAAATGTTTTATATAATCTCAAATCGAATGGTGTATTACTTACCAGGAGTGGGACTAGTGCAGTAGTAGTCTTTCTCCCCGTCACTCATGGGAATTCCCCAATCAGGCACCGCTGGGACATCATCCAGGCAGTAACCGGGGACAGTGATCGGCGAGGATTTGGCTGGACTCCGCCGAGACTTCACTAGGAACGAACGTGGCATGGCTTCCCTATGTGATAAGGGGGAACACGATCAGGATGTTCCAAACAAGTTTCAATAGTCCACTACAGGCTGTTAGGAAAGGGTATATCCCCCCTTGAATCCTATTGGATCTGGATGCGAACAGTTGGTTTCGGTGACTGTGATTTTCTTGTAATGCAAGAGCAACGTAATGTCGACGTGATTACCTGAGAAAGTTCCCCATTATAATCCTAGACCGGCCACCGGAGGTGATGAGCAACCAACTGGCACCGGTTCAACAGGTCGTGAGCTGTGCAAAATGGTCAATCAATGCCAAACTAATCAATCAAAGCGTCAATATTGCTGCGTGCGCTCAGAGAAAGCCTTTTGCACAAAGCTTCACTCGAGGATGAATGCTGAGTCCATGAAATACCCTTTTCTGTGGGTATGGTGATTGTGATGTGTATGAGTCAGATAACTTATAATTTATGTTTCAATATCCAAACAACATATTAGAAGTTGAGATTGAGAAAGATATAAGCACTGTTATGCTACTAGGCCTATATGAAGTTGCTTGGCTGGTCGCTAGACCATAAATGAGATAGATATTCCTGACCCCGCAGCTTAAAATCGGGGTGGCATGGGGGATGGTGATGGCTTGTGGGTGGGGTGGGGGCCGATAGAAGAATACTAACAGCACCCAATCATATGAATATGTGCTACTACAGAAGTCAGTATGTATCTGTCATCGTTCGCAGCTGTTACACGCGCACACACACCAATGACAACATCATTCATTTGCATATCTGCCTGCGCATGCCAAATAAGAACATATCGACAGGTGTCTGGATGTGCAGGTGGAAGGCTTGAGTCGGGCGCGCGCCAGATCTCCCCCGTCCGATTGGACGATACCTAGTCACGTGCACAGGAAGTGAAAAATGTCGTATGCGGCGTTCCGAACCACTTGTTGGATGCTGCCCCCGTAGCGCGCGCCGACCATTCATGTTCAGCCAAGGGGAAAGGTGAACAAATAGATAGATCGGGGCGGTCTATACACCATTATCGACAAGGGGAGCAGCTTGTAGAAATGACAATTTCCGTGCCGGCTGTTGCAGCCCACATTACACCCTATCATCTTGCCCCAATCCACCCCTTCCTTTGTTGGACTACTAATAACCGCAACTGAAAAATCACAAGCTCATAATCCACTTTAGGAGGTGACATGGGACTATGGCTATTTAAAACATAATCTAGATACTAATGTGCTAAACAATCCCAAGTAGATCTAACAGTACGAATTCTCACCTATAAACTCATGGTCGGACCATATGGAGCTAGCCTATATGGATACCTTTGATGTCAATTTAATGTTAGCCTCTCAGAAGAAGTCCTTCTTTATGAAAATCTTTTTTGGCACACCGACAAGTAACAGGCACGCGGCACGCTGCATATTTTATACCAAAACCTCATTTATTATTTATCTTTTATGGCTCTAACTCTAATCTCGAACGGGTAGACATATGTCTAATGGCGACATGGTTCTGATCATAAGAGCATCGCTGGTGAATTCTGAATTCAGTCTTCCGCGGAGATGCACGCGGGAGCCTTTCTGTCCTGCACAAAAACTACACATTCATATGTAATTCAGTATTATAAATTTATGGCGAGGAACAATGGTGGATATCAATGCTTATTTTCAAAGGCCGGCCTTTTATGTAGGTCTAGTTCAAGTGCAATGCACAGATTCTAATCCACTGAAACAAGTGCACTTCATTTCACGAAATGTTGTTTAAATTACGCAGAATACGTATACGGGATGGGGACATCTCAGGTTCACCGTAGAAATCGACCGCATCCCATAACATGTTTCTCTAACTCCTAAATATGTGGAACCAACCGGTTTATGGATCAAAATATCAGCACAGAATTAGTTTTTCTAGTTTTTCAATATTATAAATGAGAATAATTAAGATCGCTAGACTTATAGTTATTTGCTTTTGTGTTCTGTACATGACAACAAAGGAGTTATATGTGTGACATTGACTCCTAAGATGATATTATTATATAATTTGTCAACGAAGTCCTTGTCTATAATTATAATTCCAACTATCTGTGCTGCATATTACATCGTGTCTATGGCAACCATGCGTAGACACGCCGTTGAAGTGTAGTACTAGCGAACCATATGGTGCTGTGTTAGAAATCCACTAGGGTAAATCACTCACATAGATTAGCGCCGGGTGTGCTGATGCTTTTATGTGTGTGAGTTGGTATAGAAATCTGGATCCTGTAACAATTACACACATTAATTTTTCCCTGCACCTGCCTTTCACACAGCAACTTAAGCGTGGCCTACCTTGGTTCGCTTCACACCTTTATCCAAAAATCCTGGAGATGTGTATATATGTTACCTAAGGTATACATGCTCATCGAGAAAGTGCATCTGCTCTGACACCCATTTTTTGAAGATTTAAAATATTATACCATATTTAGAGAGTCCTATGCTGACAAGGGCGATTCGGATCAACGCTTTAATAAATATTTCTGTTATGCATAAATGTGCCTTCAAATATGGAACTTAAAATTGCACTCGTTGGTGACATGTATTATTCTTTCCACAAATCGCTACTCCATAACCATTTTCACCTGCCCAGTTCTTAGAAAGAAATGTCAGGCATATAAAAGCAAGGAAGGAAGCAAAAAAATAAAAGCAAGGAATTGGCTTTTTGATGCTTTTTTAACAGTATCCTTTTGCACCTTGTACCATGCAGATGCACGCGATATAGTTATTTGCTTTACAATATAATGGATTGACAAAAATCAATTAACTGCTCTAGTATGTGTTGACCAATTTCAAAATATACAAATTTTGTCTGCCGCCCACTCCATTTTTCGCATTTGTATATTGATAAATGAGCATTATTTAGTCGCTTCCGCTGAATTATATCCAAAGGTCTTTTATCAACAACAGAGTTAATCAAAAATAATCAGACAATGCAAAAAAGACATCTACTCCATCATAACAAATTACAATACGGGCATACTACAAAGATATATTTTTCTCACCAAATCAATCAGGGCAGTGTGTACATTGCTTCCCTGTCAAAGGATATATATATATATATAATTATATATATATATATATATATATATATATATATATATATATATATATATATATATATAATATGAAGGATGAGATCCAGTTCTGTTGTACACCTGTAGTATACAACTAGGCCAGATCCTTTGTGTTTAAAGAAACGTGCAAACTCATAATTTATGTACTTTTGATCTGCCAGTTAATAAGTAATTAAACAACTGTTGTATCTGATACTGGCATTGACATAAGCTTGACATAAGGTGAAGGGGGTACACGCAACTGGTCATGTTTCCCCCAGAGGCAAATCTGTCATTCACTAAAGGAAATCATTTCCACACCTTATGATTTTAGCAGTACCATCGGTATAGTTCTAAATATGTGAGATTGACTTCAAAGTGTTTATCTATCGTGTAATAATCGTGAAATTACAGGAACCATGAAACCATTGCATTGCAATTCTGGGTACAGCTAACAGATGCCACACAACTTTAAAAAGTGTCAGGACTGTTATGAATTATGTTTCGGCGATCAGATGCGCATGTCTCAACATAACTTACTAACTATACTGTCTAACTGTAATAGAGTTGTATAATCGGAAGCAGCTTTGTCACACCATTCTAGGGCGGGATGCCTGTTTGGAGGAAGTAAGACAATCTTGAGTAGTAACTGCTTGGGGTGTATGGGGAAAAAGGAGTAAATATATTTGTCAATAAATAAACATTAAAGAGCAAAATGCAGCCCATCACATTGGGGAGCGTGGGGGGGGGGGGGGTGATTTCGCGAACATGATCAATGGTAATTAGTCCTCGACTTCACGCATTGTATCGGTAATTCTAACTGACGTAATATTTCAAAGGATATTTTGGCAGTTAATTACTTAAATTACTAGAGTAAATATCCCAGAGATTTTCCATTTATCTAATAAATAAATGTCTTGTCATTTAAACAAAGTCCCCTGATACAAGGTGTTTTCCTATCCACAGTTAGA
Source organism: Sthenelais limicola (assembly GCA_942159475.1). NCBI lineage: Eukaryota > Metazoa > Annelida > Polychaeta > Phyllodocida > Sigalionidae > Sthenelais > Sthenelais limicola. The sequence continues at coordinate 102,650,566 of OW804096.1, read as the reverse complement.
TTTCTGTTTAGTATTTCCATTGTAGTTCCTTGGTTTCTGGAATAAAGAGCCACACACACACGCGTCTACATTCCCTGACAATTACCATGGAACCCCTAATACTGTAGTAATAAGTGCATGGCACGTGCTTTCTCTCTTAATATGCGGGTCATATAATCAGGCTGCATACTCCTTTCTCTTCCACCCCAAGGGGGGGCGTTCTCACAACTCCTTTACCCTCCCCTGTGCCCTTATCCAACACCCGCATTTGGAAACCCATACGTCGGTAGGCAGCGGTCATTTGCCTGCCAAGAACTCTCGTTAAGGTGTACATTGTATAGGGGACTCTTATTTTACACGTGCCAGGAATATTCATAAATTGACTCTGGCCTATTTCCTAGAAGACGGTGCACAGTTCTTGTTATCTTGAGAATCGCTTAGAAACATGCGTAATCAATGAATGCATTGAATACATTTTACATTCCAATTATTTGGACCTAATAGTGGTTGGCTGAGGATTGTAACACAAAGTTGGAGCGGTATAAAACGCGATGATTAATCCCAACTGTGGTAAAGTGCCTTCTGTTGGAGAGATTTAAGGCCTTGAAAGTGTACCCCATCCTTTAAAATGAACTACTGACTCAGATTTCCTGGGTTAGGCTACAGGAAGAAGATTGAAACTAGTCTTTTAGCTACATTGAGTGCTTCCCTGTGGTGAAACCATTGCATCGTTTTCGCGTTACCCATAACTTGATTCCAAAGTGTACAGGCGACATGGTATAGTTTCATTCAATTGATTTGATACCTATTCGCCAATAATATTAATGTTAAAGGATTGTTAGAATTTGGTATTGTAGTCCTACTGTTAGATTATTGAGTAAGGGAATCAGCTGTGATTTTATGGGAATGTATTTTGCCTGTCTATTGAGAACATTTGCCCTCCATGTTGATAATTCATTTTTATTGCTTTATTTCGTCGACCTGCATGGTACAGATTTGACCTGGTCACATAGTCCTCATATGGGACTATTTACTCGATCTTGTTTAAATTGTGTAGAGTTTTGTAATTTACCGTTTTAACCATTTCATACACCTGCATTAAATTTATACTCCATCAGTATGAAGTGTATTTATTTGTGTGATTGTTGAAATAATCATCAACACTACCTGCAAAAAGGGGCATTTTCTATATTGGTTTTAATATGTACAAGAGTCCGGGAAAATAAACGACTGCGCGTCCTGTTACCTTGGTGTAATTTCGAATTGGAAAAGAGGATTGCATGAGCCATTGTTTATGCCTATTACAGTGTCTGCTGGGATATTTAGTTCAAATCTGACTTACAAATAGCTAGCCACACTTTTAGAATATATATGATATCATATAAGATTAATCAGTATTCAGAATTCTCTAGCTCATGTAAATGATAACTAAAATCCAAATGCATGATGGAGAAACTGAAGACAAGTGCTTTCGCGTCATATTGAGTCAGAGATACATCTGTATTAAAACATTGATAGATATTATAGATATATATGATGAACGTAAACATTTTCAGAATTCTGTCCACGCGAATCAAAATACAAAATGGCGGATCTTGCAACTCCTCTTTTACATGAGAAAAATTAGTTATCTTAATTCATCGAAGTATTTTGAAAAATCCAGATCCTTCCATGATGTTTATTTCTCTAGCTACCGTGGGAATCAACATCAGCATAGATAATAGAAACAACGAGCCACAACCAGGTAGTCCCCCTATATTTTAGGGATAATAGGCTTTTTACACATTTTTATCTTCTGCGGCGTGTTAAAAGCCCTTGACCTAGCGAATATTATCAACATAATCGTAGCTATCCACCTGGTCCCTACTATGTGTAGCTAATGTGTAATAGTCCCGCATGATCCCTGCACCATGATTAAGGATCTGCTATGTCAACCCAGACGGCTCAGCCGTGACACTTTCCCACTATATACTACTACAGCCAATGTCATTGGCCAGTTCCAGTTGGTGGCGCCTTGCTTCACCAAGGAACTACCCCTGTAGAAACACTATGCTGCCGAAGGTCTTGGGATACTTTCTACTTGTACTTTATTCCTGTATAGTACAACCATGTTTTGTACAGTAATTCCAGTGGTGAAGAAGGTATATGAGATCTAGCGAGATTTGAGGAGTGTTGGTCCATGGTGGATGAGCAGGAAGTAAGACTAGATGTGGACTTACTTCCCTTCCATTGATCCCCAGCGGGAGATGATCCAAAATTCCATCACTGGAATTAGTGGGTTACCAACCTCAGACCGTGCGATGTGCACTCATAAGGAGAGTGCACACATTGTAACAAATGCATGACCCAATGGAGGGTTCGAACTGGTCCTAAAAACGGACAAACCCCAAAGGACCTGTTTTTAAGACCAATCGTATACCATGCTTTCTTATTACTGTCACAAACTATAGTGTTCTTGTCTTAGAAATCAGAAAACTAGGCAAGGCCCAGTCTCTCACTCACCTTGATCCTATCATTGTCCAACAAGGCACAGACCTGGCCCTCGGCCAGAAGGGGCAGACCATGGAGGCAGCCTATTTCCCAAGCACAAGTGTCTATGACTACACCTAAGACACTACACTTGTTGCCAGTGGGGGTGAAGGGGTATTAAAGTAATTGAAAGAAGTACATTTTAATCTTGAGCTTAGAAAGGGAATTAATTTTTTGCTGGCATTTACTCACTTTCGCCACTGTTTACGGATATCATGCAACAGGTTCTGCAAGCAAACCGTAACCGTATCCATATCTTTTGGGGGAATTACATCGCATTTTTATGTATATAAAAATGGCATATTAAAAAGAATCTCTTAAATAAACCAACTAATTCACCGTTTCTTATCCGAAAATACTCACCCCAAATCGTATAGGACCCCCTAAGGCCGTTCAGATATAAATTCTTATATCACATACAAGACCCACCCTATGAACATAATAACATTATATAACGCAGACAGATATAGCAACAACAATACAACATAGTTTGATAGTGAAGAAAGAAAATGTATCTAAAGCTTATAAATACAGTTAAATCAATGAAACAATATAGTTTGATAATATACAAAGGCTTGTAACCTTCTAATGGGACCTTGCACTTGAGAATTATTATTTCCACCATAACACATAGAATATCAAAGTTGAACTCTGGTCATAAAGTATCGATATCTACAAGTTATTTTAAATGGATTCCAAACATTTCAAGTAACCATATCAAAACATTATTTTGTCTGCCATGTAATATTTACAGTGAATATACCTATAAATTCTGTTGGGACTTGTACGTGAGAATATTGAATATTTAGCAATATAGACCTTTTTGTGCCCAAAAAGTTACTTTTGATACATGATAATTGATCCAGTGTGTGTGGTTCATTGACATTAAGTGAAAAAACAATTTGAGCAGACACTGTACATATGGAACTATCCAGTATAGGAGCAAAATAATTTGAACCATTAATGTCTAGAAGATATGGTACAAGCTTGTTTGATATCATGATTAATATTTATTCTTGAAAAAAATAGAAAAATATTGATTTTTTTTTATTCGCTTACGGGCCAAAACATGTAACATCAATATCATTCAAGTGTAAAAACGTAGTGTCCGCCATGGACGTGCTTCATACGGTGCCCTGGGCTATAACTCTGCCTCTTAAGGAGGACTTCTTACAAAAATATCAAACAAATTCTACCTATCCTAAAGTCATACAGACTCCGAAATACTTGAGTTGACATAGGCTCACAAAAGGAAAAAATATATAAACATGCAACAGGAGTTGCCGAAAAACCAAATATATATAAGCAGGAAGAAAATAAATTCCGGCCCGGGGCCTGTTCCCATAGAGTAACGGACCAAAAATACTGTTATCATGAGACGTACTCAAAATACTCGACATAAAACATAAAGTTATACAGTACATATAAGGTTTTACAATCTCTGTTATCGTATCATTTTAGAAAACTTTTTTTTTCTGGACGATATAGGTTCTTCAAACCTTTACATGTTTACAGTATCAAGGAAAACGTACAACAGTTTAGTGGTTATCAAAACGCAGAGACAATTCTTTCTTTAGAGTGTTAATAAATTTGTCCCTGTCCCTTTCCATTCTACCTGGGGGGGGGGGGGGTAGTCTTCTGCCTTTTGTGAACACGCTACCTCTGAATCTTTCCGTTCGAGCTCTTGTTATTTTTTAACATACCACCCTGTCTGTTACGTAAATCCTGGTTTACAATAATCAGGGGTTCATATCCGTCCTTTCTTTTAAAAAACAATTTCATCATATTTATATGAATTATTAAAGAAGATAGCGGCGACAATGCAATATTTTAGCAAAATAGCACACTTGAAAAATCTGACCCATGTACATGGAAAGCTGCTAAAGTGGTTTTAAAGACAGTCCAAGAGAAATTACAGCCATTTGATATTAAGAAAAAACAACACTTTACAGGCTTCACTTCTCACATAATTACGCTTTACAGGCATCCTTTACAAAATGTATTTCTGCTTTTACTTTACTTTACTATACGGAGATTACCCATGAAACTAAAAACGGCTTTTACTCATGTTCTACTTACATATAGCTTAGGTTAAAGTAAAGTAAGAGCGTTTATTCCTCGATGTATTGTGCCTCAAACAACATATAAAATACTAACTCATATGAATGGAAAAGTTGCTAGAATTTACCAAACATTTATGAATGGGAGCTTCAAAATTGCCATAGTTGATGAGGTAAAGCGCGTGACAGGGATCTGCGTCCCACCCGGGGAGGTATTCACCCCGATTGGAACTTCTCCGCAGCTATTTTTAGTCTTTGTCAAGTTCAACAGTCATTAAACCCATATTTAAATTATTAGAACGAGGAATACCGATTTAAAATCATGTATATATCACCAAAGGCCTGTCAAGCAGCCCTTTTTATATTTTATGAATGATATCGGCGCAGTTCGATATCATGAAAATTCTTATGATGCATTACAGCCACCAGCACGAATGATATTGTTCTGTGATGAGAAAATGTTACGGTGTGCGTTTTACATTATACTTAATTTGATTCTGACACACTTATACACTACTGCCACCAAGAGTATTTAGTAGTCGACTTGAACAAATTAACATCGAAAGCATCGTTATAATTTCTACAATGTTTAAGAGTAGCCCTCCGTGATGTTTGCCTAAATATGTAGAAATTAACTATAATAACAGTGAAAATGGCAAACAGACTTTAACCACCTCTTGAATATAGATATTTATAACTTAAACTAGTGTAGAAATGAATATAGTTTAACGGGTAATATCTTAAGTCTAAGTAATAGAAAAGTACTGCCTAGACTAGGGGTTTTTTACTTCTGTTTCCCTATGGACCGGTATACAAATATAGCGCCTTACCCCTCGCAAAATAAAATGTTTATTAAAAAAATGAATGCATTGCAAATCAAAACGATGTTGTGGTACTAGTTAGCCTAGGGTAAGAAATACCACTTAATTGGCATGATTGGATTGCGATACGATTCTAGAATCATTCCTTTGACAACAATTTTAATGTGTCCTTCTTTTTTACCACCATTTGACCAAAAGTAACGCGGCATAAAAAAAAACTATAGCATCTCGAAGCATTGCCATTCGAGTTCAAAGACTAATTAATGTTAAATGCCAGAAGGCCAGGCAGAACAAAGAAATATTCTGACGGTGAAACAAACGCCCATGCATCCCGCGGTTGACGTTTTCCTTCAATCTACCTGTCAGAAAACTGCCTCTCAAACACTTCCCGCAACACAAACCTGTGTCTCATCAGTCCGCAATCACCAGTTCTTGCAACTCTTCCCCTCCACTAGCTGGCCTTGCCTGACGCCAAATCCCCCTGGCACCGAATGCGTGAAGCTTCGGCACCTAGCACCTCTAATAAATCCTCCCTCTGTCGGTTAGAAGAAGAAGCAGATTGAAAATGGTCACGCGACATAAACAACGAATGGCTATGGGGGCTATCATTTACGATACACGTTGAGGCAGAGAACATGAGCTAATATGAGTAGGCTTGCGTTACTTTGAATTAAATTGGTGGTAATGTTATTGGAGTGAGCTGGTATACAAAGCTATACAGTAGCAATCCAAATCGATGTAGATCTAAACAATCAGTACAAGCAATCAATGTACTAGGCCTACCTTCTCACATTTGTAATCTTACCGCGGTAGAAGGAACATCTTTTCCCACCCGCAATTCCATTTTATAAATTTTCCATTTCATAGACGCTCATGTCGTGAATCTGATTTCGAATAAACTCATGTATCTGCCACTACCATTTTTATTCCTTTATAGGCCTATATTGAAGTTACCCTTCTCGCTAGTTTCACCTCGAGTGGAATTTGTCTTTCCAGTTCTCACAGACAATATGAGAACTGCGTCAAAGTATACCCTCAGGATATATCTATCAATATTGATACCTATTTTGGGTTGTTGGCTTTCAAACCCCTACACTCCTATGATATTTTAAATACCCGACGAAAACAAGTGCCTGTGTATGATCAAATATACCATAGATAGTAAAAGGCCCGATGCTCAGAATCGTTTTAAATATTCCTGTGCATTCATTTAACCCCAACTTATGCCTATCCGAACAAAAACCTAAATCGCAGCTAGTCATCATTAGTTTTTGTAGGCTTATAGTCCAGGCAATCTAGCTCAAAAAACCCAAAATGTCAAAAAAACTAGAACAGAAATGCGGTTTTCACCATCCTTTCCCACAAGGGCCCCGTATTAACATACTAAAAATGTAGAAAAATTTATCGTTGGGAAATAGGGGAAAATAGCCATTTTCCAAAATGGCTGCCATGGGATAAGTGCCCAGCTAAAAATCAATGTAACTTTTGATCAGAACATAGCAAATGGATGTATTTGGTGTCTATAATGGGGTTTTTAGATATGCCCAACACACTGGTGATATTTAAAATCATGTTAGACATTTCCTAATATCCGATATCCAAGATGGCCGCAATTTGAAATCTGACAATATTGGAAAAGTTCATAACTTTTGATTGAAACATGGTATGAGGCCAATTTTGGTGCCTATTATGGGGTTTTCAGGTATGACCAATGCTGTAATAACATTTAAAAACATGTTAGACATTGCATGACAACTCATATCCAAGATGGCCGCCATTGAAAATCTGACAATATTGAAAAAGTTCAAAACTGTTGATTGAAATATAGTATAAGGACCAATTTTGTTGACTATTATGGGGTTTTCAGGTATGCCCAACACAGTGAGAACATTTAAAACCATGTTATTCATTGCCTAACCCATATCCAAGATGGCCACCACTGAAATTCTGACAATTTTGGAAAAGTTCAAAACCTTTGAAAAAAACATAGTATAGGACCAACTATGGGGTCTAATATGGAGTTTTCATGTATGGTGAATGGCAGTAATGCTGTAGGACACATGCTCAGTGGCAAAGCAATGCCCAGAGCTCATAGACACTATTCTCTTGATGGCAGTCCTTATTTTACTGATGGTTAAATCGCATTTACTGAAAGAATACAATATGGCAAGTGATAGGATAACTTCCTTATGTAATTAAATAATTTTGTTTATGATCATATTATGTACATAGACAACTATCTCATATGTCTATATGCAGGAAATATATCACATCAATCCATAGATTAGACAGTCAAATACATGACAAACTATAGAAATTCTTTCTCAATAGAGAAAGTTCCCCTCTAGCCTTATACAATTTTATCTGGCTCCGGATGCAATGTTCATTACTGATTTTTAACCATGCCAAATGCAGATCAAATGACTGAAACATCTTTTGAAGAAGCAAATTCAAAAGTTGGCCAAAGAGTCCCTCTGCACCAGGAGAAAGTTCCACAGAGAACTGTCCTGGTGATACAAGTTGCATCACCTATATCTGGCTGCAGTATAATGAAGATGGTACTTTCAAGGGCTTTCTGAGAGCAGAAAAATCAGGCAATTGTAAATATCACCTTGCATCAATCCAAGAAAGGTTCTCCTACCATTGCTGCCCCGGAGCCCAACATGTATAACAAAATAATACATTCCTATTTAGAGAATATGGCCAGACTAGAAGACGATGACCCTGATATCCATGATATATACTTGGATGGCCTACAGATTCTGGGTGGTCTCTCCACTGTCCTGGCTATTGAACAGGTATTGATATGCAGCATCTAAACTGGTTATCTCACTAGTGGGGGGAGTATGTAAGAGTTACAAAGGCTGGTTTGGAGAAATTCTCTTCCTACTTGCTCTCAACTAAACCAAGGTATACACGGATATACTGGCATCACATTTCTCAATAGTAAACAACATATAGAAGCTTTAAACACTCAACAGAGGTGTGATTGCAAAGCTGGTAAACTTTCTTGATGTATAAACCCCTTTATAATGACAGACACATTGCATATTATTGTCTCAGGTGAAGTGGCTTCAATACCTGTGACAATTGATAAAACTGAAGTTGTTGTGCAAAATCACTGTTTTTTCAAGCACATCATGTTTTCAATGGAGAGACCTTGCTACATAGAATCATTTGGATCATTTGGTGTACATTTAAGGACATCTGTGGCAATTATGTTCATTATGTGAAAGCCAAGTATGGGGCATTATTGTGTTTGATGGGTACTTTGCTCCAGTAAAGGACACTTGAGATGAGGATCAAAAGTGCCTCTGACAGTGAAGAAGGAAGTCATTCTGGGAAATACATAAAATAAAAAGTGATTCCGCAACTTATTGAGTGACATCTTGGTACAAGCTGACCTTGTCATTCATTGCCAAACTCCTATGGTTGCTGCTGCTGACAAAGAATTGTTGTTGCAGATGACACATACATACTTATTTTCTTATGCTGCCAGGGCAACAGTAACAACAGAGGATATTTCTGAAGTAAAAGCATGAATCAACAAAGATCCAGGTCTGATTCTGGGAGGCCAAAACAATCCCCTTAACAAACTTTGTTACCACCAGTTTTATCAAAGAGTTATGAGAAGGACAGCATACATGTGTGTTGACTAAGATTCTACCCCAACTTCCACAGTAGCCCAATCCACAGCCTACTAGTGTACAATTATGGTTAGGCAACTACTGCCTTCAGCTCACAGACTAGGGGTGGGAAGTGAAAGAAGGACTGATGTATCCAGCAATGATGGGCAAGTCACCAACACCAGATTAACTGTTGATGATGATTAAATGTAATTAAATGTTCTGACTACAGACCAAAATAAAACTTGTACTAAGTTCTATCAAACTTTGAGAATTATTCAAACACTGGTCAACCCTGCTCCCCCATCATCCAATTCATACCCCATCTCCACCATCACACTTAATCTCACCACCACCATATGATTGAATAATGGCAACCACTGATATTTTGAAACCTCACTCTAATTATCTGTTCTCTCTGCTTGTTCAAAAGGACTGATTAGTAAATTCAGGAGACAGTGGAGGACCAGGAGACCATGTTTACCCAAGCTGTCCTGGCCTATATGGCTTATGCCAGACCAAATACCTGAATAAAATTTGTTAAGTTTCTGGGATAGCCATCTTGATATATGTATGTCAGGCAATGTTTGAAATTAATTTAAATGTCATCACTGTGTTGAAGCATACTCAAGAACCTGATAATAGCCACTAGAAATTGGTGCTTATACCATGTTTCTATCAAGAGTTTTGAGCTTTTCCAATATTTTCAGATTTTCAATGGTGGCCATCTTGGATATGAGTTATAAGGAAATGTCCAACATGATTTTAAATATCACCAGTGTGTTGGGCATACCTGAAAACCCCATTATAGACACCAAATACATCCATTTGCTATGTTCTGATCAAAAGTTACATTGATTTTTAGCTAGGCACTTACCCCATGGCAGCCATTTTGGAAAATGGCTATTTTCCCCTATTTCCCAACGATAAATTTTTCTACATTTTTAGTATGTTGATACAGGGCCCTTGTGGGAAAGGATGGTGAAAACCGCATTTCTGTTCTAGTTTTTTTGACCTTTTTCATAAATTGACTGGACTATTATCATATATAAATCAACCAGGTGTCTGTCAAGAAATGGAATCAGGTGTGTTTAAATAGTTAAGAATGTTTAATAAGAGCCTACACAGGGGTGTTAGAATACACACCCTGTTAAATGTCCATCGGCCTTAAATCGGAAGGCTCCAAAGAACAACTTCCGAACCGTTGTCTATGTCCCATTTGCCTACACTACTTACAGGTGGACTTGGCGCGCGGTCACCCTAACAAACTTTCAACATACTTCTCACACTAGAAAAGTGACATCTTCACATCTTAGTCTATGTCTAACAATTTATGAGAATAATAGTAATGGAAAAATGTGGGGTTGGGGGGGGGGGGAATTTAAAATAACAAATTTGGCCAACCCCAAATTGGTTATATATATATCATACTGATTTTTATTTCCAATGTTTTACAAGGCCTACCAGGCCCACCATAACTAAAAAACATAATGTATGAGCAATGGTACAATGTTATAATAGTGATTTTAGAAAAAAATACTTCAATGATCATATGGAATTACATTCAATTAAAATATATCAATATAAGTTTCGTTAACATCAATAATCATTCAATGTAAAAATATCCTACGTCCATATTGTAATTTATTAACATTATTATAACATTAGATAATTTTGAGTAAATATAAAGTTTCGTCACATATTATTCACATATTTGGTAGTGGTATATGAATGAAGTGCGGAATAATGCATTAATAGAATTTAATTCTTCTTCCATTCTTCTCCTCTTCTTCCATTCTTCTCTCAAAAAAAATGCGGTCATAAGCAATATAAACATGAGAGTGAGGAAATGCCCAATAGTTAGGACCAAGATCAAGATCTCAAGATCTGGTGATATTGTACCGATCACTGATCGGGTAGCCGTGGCAGGGGTGGTAGGAGAGATTTGGTCACCTCAATAATAACAAACAAATGAGTTCATGGCGACGTGAATATAATGATTCTGGTATTGTATAACTTCTTTAAAATGGAACTTTTAGTCTCTGTGTATTGACGCACGGCGTCTACCCATCCAAAAATCTGTTACTCATTGTTTTATATATCTGGGAAATCAAAAAATTGTTCTTTTAAGCTAATTGAACATTGCTTTTCGTATCTATCCAATCTGACGGGTGAAATAATAAAATAATAGTCTTACGTCTTAATTTACCTCTGTTATTGATATAGTAAAACTGTATGTAAGCTGAAAATATTGTATATCAAGAGCTTATGATTAAAAACAAACGAACAATTGACGGTGGAGGATAAGCATGCTTAAGGCCTTGGCCTAAGTTAAAGTGCGATTTTAGTATCATAATATTAGTTCAGTTATTCAAAAAACAGATGGCGATGAATTAGTATCATAATATTAGTTCAGTTATTGAAATACAGATGGCAATGGAGGTATACCTTGTATAATCGTTCCTTCACTAAACAGTAGGTGGCAGGTCGTGCAGCGCAACCTGGACAGGTGCTAGCTAGGTGTTTTGCTGACACATCCCGGATACTTCAGAACCATTAATCTGCTCGGTAAAACGATTATGCCATTGATATTCCCATGCACTGGTGTCTGATGGACCCCCCTTATTGTATAAACCTCTTTGTCTTCTTTCTAACAGGGAAACTCAAAAGGAAGCGCATGTACGGTATGCATATCTATATTCTTCACCAGGAAAGCTGGGACTATTCTAAATTGTATTCAAATTCAAATTTTAGAAAACTGTTTATTTATAACTTCTTTTTTTTCTTCTTCTTTTTTTTTGTTTTTGTAGTTCTACAATCCCCGGTGTGCAGCTTATCCATAAGGGATTGGTGAACCTACTTTACACCAGAGGTGCCTGTTTTTTTTTGTTTTTTTTTTAAAAGGTTTTATTCAACATATCCTGCCATCGAGGCTCTTACAATTCTAAACAACACGTATGCAGTGTCCCTTATATTTTGAATTTGTTTTGGTTTTTCTAAAATTTTCTTACGCTTCACACTGATAGTTCAGTAGTAGACATGCTTTGTTCTTAACAATACAGCAGCCACCTAGCAACTATTAACAAAGTGTGGGTTTTTCCCTTTTTATCTATGTGTCGAATCTAGTTCTTCTATCATGTTATACCAGAGGCCCGGGTTTTTTTCCCGTAGCCTTGTACGATGTTGTTGTACTCTCATATTCATCTTTACGTCATTTAGAAAGGCCCTGAAAATTTATTTAACATAATTTTGAGTAAATATAAAGTTTCGTCACATATTATTCACATATTTGGTAGTGGTATATGAATGAAGTGCGGAATAATGCATTAATAGAATTTAATTCTTCTTCCATTCTTCTCCTCTTCTTCCATTCTTCTCTCAAAAAAAATGCGGTCATAAGCAATATAAACATGAGAGTGAGGAAATGCCCAATAGTTAGGACCAAGATCAAGATCTCAAGATCTGGTGATATTGTACCGATCACTGATCGGGTAGCCGTGGCAGGGGTGGTAGGAGAGATTTGGTCACCTCAATAATAACAAACAAATGAGTTCATGGCGACGTGAATATAATGATTCTGGTATTGTATAACTTCTTTAAAATGGAACTTTTAGTCTCTGTGTATTGACGCACGGCGTCTACCCATCCAAAAATCTGTTACTCATTGTTTTATATATCTGGGAAATCAAAAAATTGTTCTTTTAAGCTAATTGAACATTGCTTTTCGTATCTATCCAATCTGACGGGTGAAATAATAAAATAATAGTCTTACGTCTTAATTTACCTCTGTTATTGATATAGTAAAACTGTATGTAAGCTGAAAATATTGTATATCAAGAGCTTATGATTAAAAACAAACGAACAATTGACGGTGGAGGATAAGCATGCTTAAGGCCTTGGCCTAAGTTAAAGTGCGATTTTAGTATCATAATATTAGTTCAGTTATTCAAAAAACAGATGGCGATGAATTAGTATCATAATATTAGTTCAGTTATTGAAATACAGATGGCAATGGAGGTATACCTTGTATAATCGTTCCTTCACTAAACAGTAGGTGGCAGGTCGTGCAGCGCAACCTGGACAGGTGCTAGCTAGGTGTTTTGCTGACACATCCCGGATACTTCAGAACCATTAATCTGCTCGGTAAAACGATTATGCCATTGATATTCCCATGCACTGGTGTCTGATGGACCCCCCTTATTGTATAAACCTCTTTGTCTTCTTTCTAACAGGGAAACTCAAAAGGAAGCGCATGTACGGTATGCATATCTATATTCTTCACCAGGAAAGCTGGGACTATTCTAAATTGTATTCAAATTCAAATTTTAGAAAACTGTTTATTTATAACTTCTTTTTTTTCTTCTTCTTTTTTTTTGTTTTTGTAGTTCTACAATCCCCGGTGTGCAGCTTATCCATAAGGGATTGGTGAACCTACTTTACACCAGAGGTGCCTGTTTTTTTTTGTTTTTTTTTTAAAAGGTTTTATTCAACATATCCTGCCATCGAGGCTCTTACAATTCTAAACAACACGTATGCAGTGTCCCTTATATTTTGAATTTGTTTTGGTTTTTCTAAAATTTTCTTACGCTTCACACTGATAGTTCAGTAGTAGACATGCTTTGTTCTTAACAATACAGCAGCCACCTAGCAACTATTAACAAAGTGTGGGTTTTTCCCTTTTTATCTATGTGTCGAATCTAGTTCTTCTATCATGTTATACCAGAGGCCCGGGTTTTTTTCCCGTAGCCTTGTACGATGTTGTTGTACTCTCATATTCATCTTTACGTCATTTAGAAAGGCCCTGAAAATTACCTCATTATCATGGAAAATTCTCTGACGATATATATAATTCTTGGCTGCAGTGATAATCCCGTTAACAAAATGTTTTTCTTAAATTAATTATGGGGTCCGGGGAACAAATTGTTTGGCTCTTGTTCTACTGCAATGTATTACTCTAAGGCCTCGGTAACATGTGAGTATCAGTTGTAAGATAATAGAATAAGATAAGATAACCTCACCTTCTCAAATAGCTAATACGTAAATTATATAGTATAACTAGTACATTTCAAGATATTTCAATTTTTTCAGGTTATTGGTCGGCCCAGACCCACCAAAATAGAAACAGAACGAGCATATCGAAAACCAGGAAGGTGAAGTGAGACAAACGACGAGCTGGCACCAGAGGTCATATAAGACCTATTAGCCAGAGAGGGACCTGTAAGTAAACCTGTAAGTAAATTACAAAATGAAAAAGACTGAACAAGACAATAGTATACGTATCAAGAGGTGTTTTCACCGAGACCACGTTCGCAAACCTTTCCAGTTTTTTTTACTGATTTTATTTATCCAGCTTCTCAAAACAAATACACATGATATAGTCGAGAACAGGTAACAAAATACAGATTCTGTGGCGTTCCACCTGCTGCTGCAGTCTACTTTAGATTAACATATCCGGTTAGAAATAATACTACGTTTCCGGTGAATTAGTCGATACGGTATAATATAGTACAGAGCATGGTAAAAAACAGTGGTTACAAACAAGGTTTACATAATGATCATTTTGAATTAGAATAAAACATAGAAACGCTATTAAAAGGCGCGATGAATTATATACACATGGAGTAAACCTATAGTGATTGTACATATTCAAGACTCCACAGCTAAACATGGGTAATTCTAATCTCAAAAGCTGTGTTTGTGGCGGCTAATCCATTTTTATGTCGCCGTCCCATTTCCCTTGATTGATTGATTGAACTTCATTTGTATATCATACATTTGGCGTCAAGTGGGTATTTTGTTTTCATTCAAGGCCAATACAATATTTAAACAGTTAGAGAAAGACGCATACCCCTCAGGGATGTTTTCGTGCGGTGCCTATAAAAGAATAATACTGATACAACCAATACAGCTACTACTAAAATAACCAAATGAAAATTACATATAAACTTCCTATATCACAAATATTCCTTACACAGGAATTCACATCAAACATAATTATCAACGCGCTCCTCGCAGGCATGAATTAGACTTGCTTTCTATAGTTGTCGGCCTTTGCCTAACACAAATGTATATCTATATAATCTACAAGCTCCTTGTTCGTCCTAAGTAGAGTATTCCCTGGCACCTTAGATATAATGGTAGTTTCCAGTAATATATTAGTAAAACAGTGAGCCATTTTGACACTTGCTCGATTACATATATAACAGTTATGAATAAGTTGTCAATATCTTAAATTTTAACAGCGTGTTTGGTATTTGGTGAAAGATGAGAGGGGATGAAAAGATGAGGAAGGTGACTACGATGAGTAAATTCACCAAGAGCACAGTAGTCTAATTGATGGGTGGTTATAATTGATTGACATGAATATACACAGCTGAATTTCAATTTTGACATTGCATGTTCTTTATCATGGACGTAAAAATGTCGAAATTGTTTGCTGATTGTACAATGGTGCATGGTAATGCATTCCATAATGATGGTAACTTATATGTCACAGAGATATTTATTCTAGTGTTTTTTGTATATATATCATATATATCAACCTTCAAACTTATAATGTTGATATGGCACATTTTAAATTCGAATATTTGTGTTACTCATTGTACTTTTAAGTAAACTCTCTCGGTGAAATACCAAATAATTTCTCTCTCGGTGAAATACCAAAATATGGCTCAATTGAAATACATGTAATTGCGCCTGAGAAAGAAGTCACATACGGTAGTCGAATTTAATCTTTGTCGATCGGACAGACATATTCTAAGGAGTACATAATGTATTCTATCCGGACAGATTATTTGGATGTTAGAGTCTGAGTCGTTTCTAAATATGAGAGATGATACATTCCTCAGACCTGGGCGCCATCCCTTGACGGAGCGCAACATCAGGGATCCGCCAGTGGCCGCAGTTGGTGATTGCATATTCATGAAGGCGGGAAGGAGAGGAAACCACCGCCAGCCACTACAACAACACAGTGTTAGCGCCAGTCCAGACTACTCTGGTACCTCACGCTTTCAACATAACTATTTACCTAGGAGTATTTATATCTCTACGCTATATTAAACAGGTAGGTGCAAGAATTCCCTTCCATGCGAATGTTTGGGTTATCGTTTGAAGGGCAATTCCTCATCTGTGACTTGGCCCCATCGTATTAGTTTAGTTTAAAAGCTGCCATCATCTGCTGGAGTGTTTTGCCAGTAGTGCAATCTGCATTAAGCACTGTCCAGCAGAATACACCACAGGAGGAACAGCAAACGCAAACATTTTGTGGACCATGCTACTACATAAATGCTTTTTGTTTCCTCAGTTATATGCAAGGGGAATGTTTGCTATCTATTGCAGGAAGGAAAGGTCATTTAGATAAAAAAAAAACTTACATATGGGCCACCAAAGTCTGGATAAGCTACACCGCTGGTGAGTCACTCCTAAACATAGAACGAGCGACTCAATGATATTTGTGCACTGATTTCCCGCTTCGGGGAAGGGATAGATACATGACCCCGCCCACTGGCCGCGTCCATGGCCCTTACACTATAAAATAAATCCCAGTATTTAGACTCTCAGTTCGGATTGTACGCTGTGCCGAGCTAAACAAGCATAGTGAGCAGTTGCAGATTTGCCAACATCTGCCTTTCCTTCAGCTCACTCCAGCTGCAATAGACCACCAGGGCTTGTATAGATAACATTATCAGGTCGCTTGTGCTAGCACTATAGGCGCAATACGAGCAAACAACTGCATTTAAAGGCTCTGGCAAAACGAAGTGCTATCCATAGTCTAGGAATAGAATCACACAGTACTTTCGATACGGAATGAGGTTTTGCTACTGCCTATATCTGATTAGTCCTGAACCTTGTCATCTCCCTCCAAACGTTTGTCACCCTGTCACAATATGTACTGCATTGCTATGAGTTATACATTCTTTGAGAGGGTTCACATGCAGCGTTATGTAAATGTATAGATTTATTTCCCTAACACCCAAATGTTGAATGGTGGCATTAGGCGAGTAAATGGATGCAAAGAATAGCAGCAGGCAATGGAAGCCACCTGCCTGAGGTAAATGCACAAGCAGCAGATAGCGATGGGACATGGTAAAAGATATGGGACGACAACCCATGAATTTAGCGTCAGCAGTGCTGGCTGAATACCCTCATCAACATATTATAATCTCACCCACAGAGAGGCTGCATAATGACCAAAACACAACACGAACGCTGCATAATGACAATAACACTAGGCTTCATGTCCCCGGGGTAATGTGTTTGCTGTTTAAGCACTGGGAGTATGAGCTGGGCTTCACCCTATCCCTATGCACTCTTAACTGATGTAGCAGTAGCATGTGATGGGGTCATGGGGATCTGAATCAATCCATTTAACCCCATCAGTGGGTGCTGTGCCCATTGCTGCCAGCCTTTCCCTGAACAGGAGCGCAGATGCTTCAATGGTTGAGGGTAGCATCATGGCCATTGAGGGTGTGTCTAATGGTCGTTTTGCCTATTGAGGAAAATCTTCTCAGGGTTCTTGTCGTCATGAAAGAGCATCTGACGCTTAAGTCCATGTCGACCCTTTGAAAAAAAATACCATAAATGTCCATCCGAATATGAATATAATACATTGTATTTTTTAACAATTAAAAACCATTCTATGCTAAAGGACTATTTTGTTGCAGGTACTATGCCGTTTCACTAAATAGGGTCTGTTTCTCTCATATCAGTGTTGAACTAGCATCTCCCCCCCCCCCCCCCCCCCATCAAATGGTCCCTCGAAGTATACATCCCAATATTGGGTCGCAAACCTCTCTGTGCGACATGTATGTACACCGCATCAGTTGGTGACCTGATTTAATGATTGGCCGAGTGGACTACCTCGGCAGCCGTTTGGCCTCTTTACAGGAGTAGTAGTATATGAGCTAGGAGTGAAGTGGCTGTCGGTATCTTGTTAGAAAACAGGGTTTTGCATTGCGGCTATATTCTAGAATTCGCTAGGGAAGAAAGTGTGCGAGATGCAGCTGAATGAAATTGTCTTTATAATCTACAAAAAAATGTCATTCATTATGTATATAAATCTACTATTGTATAATTATAGCTAACACAATCTGACACAATCCTGAAAGTGCGAATATAATAATATTAATTGAAAGGTTGATTGAAAACCAGTAAACTATATATGAATGTATGACCTCTATCCCGAGGCTATAGTGTTGGAGAATAAGCGAGTAAATTCACCTATAATGTTTTACAAACGTATCTGGTGGATTGTTAAATGTTTTCAGTTACTTTTCAGTGACTCATTCTCTGTCTGAAACGCACTAAGAGATATTGAACGATTTTCTATCGTTTGAAAGAATGAATATCGACGATATATTAAGCCTAAAAGTGTACCTCTTTATGTACATAAGATTTTTCTGCTGTTCTTTTCCTTTCACATATCAGAACAATTTCATTTATTTTCAGCATGGGAATTCATATGTTAATCGTGTATCATTAAATCACTTTACACTATTTTGTTTTCTTTGTTCCATATAGAAATCCAATGAGTCTTTAATAGCAATGTAGATTATGCCTCAAACTTCACAAACATATTTATACAGCTATTAGTTCGGTTCTGGTCGTCATCTTAAAATGATGTACATGTAATACAATCATCTGCAATACTGAATCCCCTCGTAATAAAAGGTCTTACCCGCCTAGGCTCTGTTGCCTGGCAACCGGATTGGTTTGAACACAGTCGGTGATATTGGAAGCAGTTCTGGCAATATGATATACATTTTCGCTTCAGTATATTTGGAGCCCGCGGTCCTTACGCAAGAAAATAGCAGCAGATACATATTGATGGAAGTGCTATTAATTATGCTTGTGTGGATTTCTGTTGTACTATTGGACGACACCTTCGATTGTTTTTTCGGCAATGACCGTAACATTTTATTCTTTAGATGAACAATATTTGAGATGGAAATAATCACATAAAATATCATTTTACATATATTCTATTATGTTACATTCGTTGGTAAAGGAATAGGACGTTTCCATTCGTCAATTATTAGTGAATTTTTTTGTCCGATTTACATCTATAGTTAGAATATGTTTGGACCTTGTTGGACCCCATACAGTGAGAGCCAGAACCGTGATTTCACGGCTCTGACGGGCCGATTATGTAATACCATTCGGCGAATGTATATTATGTATAACAGGCCATTACAGCACCACGACCGAGTGCACTGTCACACCTAACCATCACCATGTGTTTTATCCTTGAGGCATCCCCCTCTCTCTCTTCTCTCCCTCTCTTAATACCCAGCCTCTCTCCACTCACAGTCACACCATAAATACAAAGCTTTAATATCTTTCCTCATAGTCATCACACATTGATGAAATAAAGATGAGAATAGTTCTTATGGCCAGGAGAATACTTCCAAAAATGATTTAGTTAGTATATTTTACAATTTAAAAAAAAGTTTAAAGATGAGTGGACCACCTGCTGATTGATACTGACACCACTTACATTCGGGGACTAATTGATACATGTTTGGGTTAGGGATTAAGGTGGAGGAAATCTTCCCCCTGCTGATAGTTCTTTCCGGACAAACTCTGGACTGCATATACCGGTCATTAATAATTGATCGATGACTCTTATATACATTCATAGAAATATAACCACCATAGATCATCTTCATTCTTCAATTATCTAATTGCTTACATTTGTAACCAATTGTTGTATATGATCTTCTGTATAGTTTTACCGATTTCCACCTTCTATACTACTATTACTCCTGTCTGTAACTGTTCTAATGGTCTGACACTGCGCACCGTCGGAAGGTCCAAGTGGTGGACAACACCGTGATGCTAGAGGTCCATTCACATTACAACGGCCGATTGGTGTACGGCTGCCGCACGGCAAAAACACAATATTAAAGTATTACAGCCAGCAAGAATCGGCTGGCTGGTCGTGGTAATGGGAATGGACCTTTAAGAACTGTGTCTGTTATTGATCGACACCGAATAGAACCTGGGTTTGTGATTATTCGCTACGGAGTAGCTGGACGAATCGTGGCCTGTGCGAAAACCATTTTCGCCGAAAATAGACACAAGCTTATGACCGCCACCCATGCCTCTATAACAGAGAACCTATATAGAACCAAACCCTATCCAACGGACTTTTCTCCCTTAATTCAATCTTAGACTCTCTAATTCTTTCACCAATCGAAAGGCAATTGCATCAATAACTACATGTGTGAGTTTGAAAGAAATCCAAGTCCCAGAGGCGAAGATATTTGTGAAATTAAAAAATAAAATGACTCAAAAATGTGACAAATGTAAAATGGCTGGCCGCTCTGGAATTTGAACCCCCAATGTGCTGATTGGCAGTCCAGCATCTTACCCCTAGACTATAGACTGGTTGTATGGAGATGCATATAAACACTAGACATATGCCACCCATTGATGTATCACATTTTAGCTTTACTTTAATCCACCATTCTCCTCATGGTGAATGAGGAGAATACATTATCTATGAACTTCCCTGTGTTGGCCGCAGGCGATTTAAGGATTCAAATTATCATAAAAGTATATCTTGCATCTGCAATATATTTCTATAATATGCCAATGGAGGGCATCGTGCACTGCGCGCTTCTCTGGATGTCGTGTGTCTCAGTTGTGGCCACCGAACGGTGCCGCTTAGGTACCAATCAATCCCTGTAGGTGTCACCCCAGTCTCTCTATTTCAGAGAAAGGATGTATGTGTTGCAATTCTTGCCTATGTTCTTTCCAATGTCTGAGTGGCCGTCGTTGCACATCTGTGTTTCAGCTCCGGCTTAATATTAATCGATATTTAAATAATGATATTTCATGATCATATAGGTTTACTTCTGCGAGAATAGATATATTAAGAATATCGATAGCAGGAGATGGGAGGAAATAAACTAAAGCGACTGGATTATGTTAAAGTTCCAAAGGACCAAGGGTTGAAATATTCTATGTTTCAAATGCCGCTCCGAGAGAAAACATCAAGAGTGAAATACTTCTGTCATATATTCTCTTTATTTCTGGGTGCTGGGTTGAAGACCTTGCTCCTCAACCCGATTTATGAACAGGTACATAAGATATATCAATAATATTCAACACAAGAGAACATCATGTTTGCAATACAAACAGGAATAACTAAATAAATATAATAATGAAATAAGTACAAACTTGAACATAAATAAAGAAATATGTAATAACCATCATGGTTAAAGTCCGGATGAAATAATATGAATGATTAATTAATGATAAATTAATCGCATAATATAAACTGCAAATATCGTCATGGGTTGCAGTGGAATCCGGAGGAACTACCCGGAGGTAGACAGAGACGGAGGTAGACGGATCCTGAGCTACTCGGAGCTCGATGGAAATGTTCATATAATATATTGGAATCCTAACATATGCTCAAAATGGCACATGAACACCTTTTTACAGGGATCTGATGTGTCTAGTAATTTTCGTTGCCACAGAATGCCCCGTGTTTGTAACAGCTCTTTAGGCAATGCATTCACCACGAGGGGAGATAGCTCAGTCAGTATGGCACTCACTTCCATAGCAAAGGGTTGAACGCTTGAGCCTCCCCTGGGTCACACAGCTCAATGTTTTTATCGCTGGGTTGCGTAGATGCTATGTCATTCTATGCGACCAGGACGGCAGGTGGGTTAGCATGGACAGGTGGGATGGTGATCCCCGTAACGCGTGTTACCTCATCACATATGGCGAGTGCAATTAAAAGTGGTCATTGTTTACATTTGAGTTTAGGTATTTATAAAGTTCGGATATGTATGTGAATCATCATTAAATATGGTATTTGATATTTGATCATGAAAATTGTTTCATTATGGTCATCACAACAGTAGTTTTTATATAATATGTGTGAACAATTCTGATGGTGATGAGGTAACGCCAACCAGTACTGATTGTGGTGATGTCCATGAAGCAACTGGTTGATGCCTGTAAAGTGGATTTCTTAAATATATATATATATATTCCCAACTTCTATGCAATTTTCTTTGTGAAGAATGGGAATTAATGGCTCAAAATGCCACAGTAAAATAATCCCTTAAATAAACCAACTAACTCCTTTTTTTATTATTCCAAAATACCCGCAACCACATATATCTTGGGATCCAATGATGGAAAATAGGTATAAAAAAGGTCGATTCCAGTGAAATGGGGGCCATTATGTGTTTTTATCATTTTATCTAATCGTTATCATTTTTTTGTCATTGAATAAAGATGGTCAAAGGATGAAAAGCCCCAAATCTTAGCTCTTATCTTATGAAAGCCTGGGAACTAGGGGTGGTAGAAGTTTCTGCACTGAAAATCGGTGATAGGCACTTTGCGGTTGGAGTTGAGAGGATTACAAATGACATCCCTAAAGGTTGACTATAGCATATTTGGATACCTAGTTAGAAATGTTCAAATTTTTATCATCTAAAAAAATCTAGAACCACTTATAGAATGTTGGGAAAAAAAGTGATTTGTTATTTTTATTATTTTGTGTGTGTATTTAAAGATCCTCACTACCTACACTTCCTTGAGTTTATCCTAAGTGACTTTCTGCTAATTCTTGCACTATATCCCATATCTCATAAAAAGTAAATCTCTGAATATGTCATTAAAGTGAACGATTAGGGCAGTACATCGGTGAAAACCATTTCCACCTAGTACATATATTAATGTTTTTATGCATAATTGAAAAAGCATACGTAATCTATGGCTACAGCCATTTTCAGTCATACTGTGCTTATTTACGAATATCACATAATAGCTAAGGTCATAAAACTGCTATTGAATTCATTCATTCCTATTTCATAATCACAAACTGACTTCCATTGAATAACCATCATATTTTCAACAAAAATACATCATTTTTTTTCTGCTACTTTTACAATTTTACATTTTCCAATGTCATACGTAATCTATCTGTCATACGTAAACTATCAAAAAAAATATCTAGGAAAAACATGCCATTCGTAATCTATCGCTTAGAGCAAAATTGGACCGACTTTGTCATGAATAACTGAGCCTGGTGACTTTATATTTGATGATAATAAGAATATATTTGTTTTTATGCGTTGACAAGCCCTACCAGTATATTGAGCACATTTCATTGTTTTAAAATGTTCCCTGATAATAAATAAATGTGAAAATAAGCAATTTGTAGGGTGTGCATTCATAATCTATTGCTGGAATGTTTTGGGCACTGTAGAGATACCCCACACGCAAAAAGAAATCGAAATTATATTAGGGGTGAACAGGTATATATCATGTTTATCTCTAATACATATATGGCATCGATTCCAGAAATTTAATAACAATTTTGATGTTTTTCACGCTTTTTGTTTATGTCGTATCTTTGTCAATTCTGATCGTACAAACCTACAAATGGTATGTATGTATTCCTGAAAACACCCTCCTCATTTTTAAATAGATTAAATGAATACAATTTCTGCTGATTTTCTTAATCGTTGCTAATGCACTATTGAAATTTATACTTAACAAGGCTGTTATAATCCACCTTTCGGCGAAATAATATCATTGTAACTGAATGCAGTCAATATGTATGCTTATACCTCAGTGACTTTAAGATTTTTTACAAAATTTCAAAAACATGAAATGTTCCGACATGTCTATTTGACTTTCCTAAAGTTGTATGGTTGTACAACTTTTCTATCTATTAGAAGAGATATGACGCTTAGACTTTGATATTCTGTTTCCACATGTAAATAGGCCTAGAGCACTTGTCAACGTTTCATGAAAATCGCCCATACATTGTAGGTTATTACAGTGTTTTAAAGACAGTTCATGAGAAATTACAGTCATATGATACTAAGAAAAAAATAACAGTTTACAGCAATCACTTCTCACATAATTACGCTTTACAGGCATCCTTTGTTTCTGCTTTACAGGCATCACCAATTTACGTTACGGGGATCACCTATGAAAATAAAAACACCTTTTACACAATTTCTACTTATATATAGCTTAAGTTAAAGTAAATGTGGTATTCCTGGTTGTATTATGCCTCAAAGAGTGTATGAAGTAATAACTTATATGAATGGAAAAGGTGCTAAAACTTAGCAAACAGTTTTGAATGGGCACCTCAAAATCGCCATATGTGATGAGGTAACGCGCGTTACGGGGATCACCGTCCCACCCGTGGCATGGTTGGTGGTGATGGGAAAGGCACAAGAAATAACATATGCATATAATGTTTTACACATAGGCCTAATTACCCATCGATACTCAATGGGCTATCGATAATACTAAAGGAAAAAATAGGCGTTCAGACCAGCGCTAGCATATCGCCACTCTTCCTGGAGCTGCAGATATACACATGTGTCTGTGTGTCACATCTGACTTCGAGATATTGTGGATTGTTTGACTGAGTTAAATTTTGAATTTTAGAAAAAGGTTATTATTTCCACAAGCCATAGTATGTACCCACTCAAATTTTTAACATAAAACGGTCGAAGATAATATTGAAAGGTCCATTAAAACCCCACGATATAGGAATGGGTGGGTACCATGGGTAACGTATACATGTGTCCATATATTACCCATGCAAAAGGCCGAGTACATTTTACTTTAGGTCTACATAGTTGTAGGCCAGGCGGAAATGCCTCATTCTCTCCTAGAATGTGATGTCTATAGCTGCTGCCATACTATAACTGTTATGAACTGGTCAGTGGAGCACAGAAAAGTGTAACTCTTTATGTACATTAGATTTTTCTACTATTCTTTTCCTTTCACATATCACAACAGTTTCATTTATTTTCAGCATGGGAATCCATATGTTAATTGTGTATGATTAGCACTTTACCCTAAACAAAATTTCTTTGTTCCATATAGAAATCCAATGAGTCTTTAATAGCAATGTAGATTATGCCTCAAACTTCACAAACAATTTCACTGAATAATGGAAGAAAACGGGGTATCATATTCTCCACTGCGAGAACGTGAAACAATGAGTGATTATACTGAACATAAGGTGTTCAGAAAGAAGAGGTCACTATAGGTCACTTGGTTAAACAGGATTTTTTTGTGTACGGTTTTGCGTGATTCACCACCCCCACCACCCCCACCCCCACCCCCAAAGAAAAACGGGTGAATCCGCCAGAAAACGTGATTTGTAGTGTTAATCGAGTTGTTCTTCCACTCTGAAAACCAATTACTCAACGCATGCTATAGTTTCCAGTGCATTGGTCTCACCTGCATGACTTGATAAACTTTTACTTTCTAAACATCTTTATTGAACACCAGAGAACACTGATCACGATTGCCCTGTTCATGAATCCGCTCACACTGCATCAATGACCGATGTCAGACTGGGTCTGATCCCGGTCTGATCGCTGACATTAGGGCTTGCATTTTAAAAGCCCATTTGACACATAGCCAACAATTGTGCATACACAATTGAAAATGCGTGAGTAGATCATTATCAGCTAGATTTGAATCATGACACATTTCGAACAAGTAAGAAAGACTTCAAAACGAGCCCACCTCTGACGTTACACGTGATGTTTAAATCCAGAGGTACAGAGGTTGAGTGGTGTCTATGGATGCCAGGGTTTGGCTCATAGCTTAGAAAGGCCATGCCGAGTGCGCCAGTTAGTAAATGGTATCATTCGGAAAGCCTTTAATCCTAAGTATGAAGTTTGTAACCTCTTTTAAGGATGTAGGATATAATGATTTTCCATGAGACAGAAAATCGATAACATCAGAAGATGTACTTCGTCAGTGATGGCCCGATAAGTCACTACACTAGCGATAAAAGATTTCTTATCATTGAACTTAGATAATTTATCAAGGAACTGGAATACATAGATATACAGAGCTAATAATATATTGTGAGTGTACTTTTATTTGTAGGCCAACCGATTTACCACCGGCTAATGTATTCTTGACTTTTGAACAACGCCCTCTTTATTTCACCTAAAGCTGAAAATGAGCGTGGGACTGTGAAGTCATTTTCGGTCTGCTTCAGTTCCCATCAGTACAGAATTGTATTAAGTTTACTTCAGCTTGTGTTGGAACTTGGATACGGATCCATCATTTCTACATTTGATGAGTAGTGTCATCTCGTGGAAGGGCTTGAAACATAAGTAGATCGAGAGTCGCCAGTAATGTAAGTAGACATTATTCTACCGGGCTTTACATACATGTGCCGACGGCCTATACCTAAATTGACATATATAACCCATGAATGAAGTCGATGGGATGAAGCAGGGATGGTTCCACCATTGACTCACCTGCGAACATGTTGGCCTATAACGATTAACATCATATGCGATCTCCTTGTAGTGTACAGACAGGTATCATGTGGGCGCTATACCTAGATAGGTGTGTATTTATCCTCAGTTATGTTTTACACCAAACATACCACTGATCTCGGCCAGAGCGCGGGAGGATCGTATTGGCTGTGGAATGTAGACCGCGTTGTTGGAAATGGAATACACAAGTTTACGGTCCTCCAAACATAACCAAGGTTATGGAGACCATTCATCCATCCTTCAATCATAATGACACACATTCAATCACTCCCTTAGAATGCAATGCATGCCATGGAAAGATTACTGTCATTATTTAATCTCAAGTGAAAGGCGGGGGGGGGGGACATTGTTTATTTTCATACCACAGATATCCTATGTGATTAATTTCCCGAGATTTTGTGTCTGAGGCATTTGCTTGAAAATAAACCCCGAGGCCCGTAGGGCTGAGGGGTTTATTTTCAAGCAAAAGCCGAAGACACAAAATCGAGGGAATTAATCACTTTAATAGCCGATTTTTGGATTCAATACTACTGTTTAAACACATATTAACAAATATTAGGCTTAAAAAAAGGTTGTAGATGTACTTACAGCATGATGAATTCCAATAATTTAGCTCCTCCACTCGAACACATGGGTTACTATTTTACATCTGACATGGAAAGGACCGAGTCAAATGCAGCCTTTATAACATCCAAATCAGGATGTTTTACACATTTTAACCCATCACATTCTAATATTTAGATTATTTTACCTCTTTATAACCAATATCACATATGTACACCATAACTTCACAAAGTCGTTTACGTCAGCCGCACTCTCCGTTCCAGAAACAAACGAAGCTTCCAGTTTTTGCATGCAACCAAGCATCAGACTTCCGGTTTACGAATGCCGTATCCGTGTGTCTAGGGACTTAAAAAAATAAATAAAAGAAATAAATAAATAAATAAAAGATTTGAATCGGTAGAAATGTTTTAAATGTTGTTTTAGCCCGATAGCGAAGTTTTCCTCTATGGAAATCAAGTAATAAATGAATGGCGATTTCAGAAACCCTGTGTTTACTCTCCGCAAGTTTGCACCGCCTTAGTCGGAATCTAAATAACAACGCGACGGCTGGCCGAATGAAGCTCCAGCTACAACAGCCAATCAGAGATGCGTATTTACTTATGTTTATGTTCAGCGAGCCGGCCTGTTTTTCTAAGGATCCGCTGCTTGCTATCCAAAGCAGAGGAGACTTCCGGTTCTCGAATGCCGTGTTGCGTGTGTCTAGGGACTTAAAAAGGAAATAAATAAAAGATTTGAATCGGTGGAAATGTTTTAAATGTTGTTTTAGCCCGATAGCGAAGATTTAGTCTACGGGAATCTAGTATTCAATGAATGGCGATTTCAGAACCCATACGTGCGACCGGAAGAGATGTGGAGACCCTTCGGCATACCCACTCATGTGCACCATGCACTTGGCATTGCATTGTGTACCGTAGTCTATATAGCGCACGGAGGATTTCCTTCGAAAGTGCCCCCAGTGACAGTGACACTGACAGTCAGCCATTGCTTGCACGATGTCTACTGTCGTCATGTTATGGCGAGGATTAGGCTGTAATTACTTTAAAATGGCTAATATTTCCATCGGAAACAGTGGAGGAATGACTTTAATGTGACCAGGACTTTATACACGTTCAAAAATGAACGCGGAATCGACGACAAACAACTAGTTGATGAGGTAAGTGATTGAGCGGAAACGCCGACTGGGGTTTATTTTAACTACATCCGCAAAATAATTCTACATCCGAAAAATAAACCTCTGAATCCGAAAAATAAACTACTACATCCATTTTCCGGTTTGACGACTTCCTGTCCAAACAGTAATTTATAAGTATCCAGAACCCCAGCAGAATCCAAAGATCTGCTATTAAAGGATGATATGCCCCTCTATGTGTAGGATAGAGGACGAGAGTCTGTTCTCTTAGTGAATATAATTGTCCGAGGCCTTTAGGTCGAGGACAATTATATCCACTAAGAGAACAGAGTCGAGTCCTCTAGCATGCTTATCCTCCAACTTCAATTGTTTGTTTATAATTGAAGTGACCAAATCCACCCACCCCCTACCACCCTACAACGATCACTGCCTCAACAGTGTCCAGTATTCTCAACTTTGATTGTTTGTTTATTATTGGCCAATCCAGTCCCAATACAGATATTTGCCATTACCTCGAATTATTCACTCTATGCAACACCTTTCACTTCCTACCACTATTCTATATTGGTCTTCACCAACACATAAGTGATGTGCTACAGGGAAATGAGTCACAAGTTGCCTAAATAGGATTTTGAGATATCTATTTGGAGGGTTTTTCATTCCCCAGTTTTTAACGGAGTGTATAACCATATTTATAGTTATATAACTACACACAATTCCAACTGGTTAAATACTTCTCACCACTGTTTACCATCATTGGACTCCGCTTGACTCATTTTCCTGTGACTCATCACATTTTCTATTTCAGGAATCTAGATACAAGATACAACATATCCTATCTGAGCCTCTGTGGCTGAGTGGGTAGAGCCTTCAACTCTACTTGCCAGCCTATACTTATGTGAGAGGTCCTGGGTTCGAATCCAGGCCAATTCTAGTTCAAAATTATTTGCAACAGATACCAGAGCGGACTCTTTAATGAAAGAGTCCGCTCAGGCATCTGAGAGGACTCTTAGGAGCGGACTCTTTCATTAAAGAGTCCGCTCAGAATGCTCAAAGAATACACCTGGAATTCAGGACTGTACTCTTCAAGCATGGGAGTCCGCCCAAGCCAATGCTGGGGAATAGGGGCACCACAGCAAGTGTAGGATAAGGACTGATATATGCCTAATGTCATGGTTCAATTCCTATAGTCGCGATGTTCGCACTTGCATGGGATGCATTCCAGCAAACTTGATAGTTGTCTGAAAAGGTTGCATAATTAAAACGCGCGGAAAGATGACCACCAAATTCTCAGACGCACTACGCAACGCACCAGTCCGCTCCCAACAGACGTCCGTAAAATCTCCGCACGCGTAAAACGATCAGTACAGAGAGATCAGAAGCATTTCATATCTCCGCACCAAAAAGAAATAACCTCATATATTATACCCTTTGTATGTATGAATGATAGATAATATTTATCCATATTTCAATAATAAGTATATGTACATACATCATGGGTGGAAAATGGTGGTGACCTCTGACAGGGAGCTAGGCCTGAGATACCTGCAGGAATAAGATATTACCGCGTTGGAATTAATGTCAGAGTGGTATTTAAAGAGAACTGGCAGGCAGACAAACTATACGATCTGAGATTCGACATGAAAAATTTGTATTTTGATGGTGGGGCCCCACAAAAAGTGTGGGTGAAGGGTGAGCTTCCCAAGGTTCTCCGGGAAAGAGTAGCTCGTGCCGAGTTTATTGTTTGTAAGGCGAGGTCGTTGGGCACGTATGGAAAAGCCATGCAGAACGACGGGAATATATACTTGGGAAGCGGCCAGTACGCCCAGGTAATTCCTCATGATAGACTAGACCTCTTGCCAAAAGAACTAAGCCCAGTGCAACATTTGAAATCCGAGAATCATGAAATTTTCGGCTTTTTTGGTCAGGATTCGCCCCTATCAAACCACTATCATGCAGAGTTCAGCTTGAATGGATGTGACTTTACTGCTATGGAACAGTATCTGACTCATTCTTGTCTGAAAGCAGCTGAGGACCGTACAAGGGCAAAAGCCATCCTTAGCTTACAAGATGTGGGCATGTTAAAAAAAACTTTAAATGCAGAGCGAAATGCAGCATCCAAACACTACTTGGCCTGGTTTGCGAGGATAAATGGAATTGTTGAAGAGGGGCTCAGAGCTAAGGCAAGGGCTAATGAGCACATCTCAGAATACTTGCTGTGTACAGGAACCAAGACACTCGCCGAAGCTTTGCCAGGGAACACCGTATGGGGTGTTGGCATAGGTCTAATGAATCCAGATCTTTTTGACAAGTCAAAATGGCCCACAGAGAATCAGAGAATCAATTCGTGCAGCCAGAGCGAAGAGATGGGCGGGAAGCAGAAATGAACGGAACATGACTGGTCAACGGCCTCTCTCTGAAAATCCAAGATGGAGGACACCGTCACTGTTCTGACTGAAATGCAACAAGAAAATGGAGAAAATCAAGCCACACAGCTAATGGAAGATGACAAAACTAATGATATAAAACTTTCTATCGTTAAACGTGAATGGTGCCAGTCAGCTAAAAAAAAGAAAAGCGATGTTTAGCGACTTATTGGGCCTAAAAAGGACTGTTACAGCATTGCAAGAGACCCACAGTACTAGAGAGTCAGAGCAGGTGTGGCGTGCCCAATGGCCGGGAAAATGTGTGTTTAGTCATAGGGCCTCTAATAAAATGGGGGTCATGATTTTGTTATCTCAAAATTCCAAACTATCCTGCCTTCACTTCCATCTACTTTCACAAATACATCACGGTAGCAAGGGTGCCTCTCCTCAATTCACACCTGTACACGCAGCCTCTCTCCTCCTCCCTACCAGTACGGATCCTACCTGCTCTTCTTTACAACCTTTATCATCGGCACATCTCATCATTTCTCCAAATCATCCAAACTTCACCAGGAGCCAACACCAGACCTTCAGTCTGGCAGAACGCCTGGCCGTAGCGGGCTTCTGTGCAGGGCTCCGTGATAGGAAAAGAGCATTGCCACTCTATTTCTCTGTCAAGACTGCAACACACACACACACACTTTGTTATCTCCTGATCTTGATGTGAACATATTGGAGGAAGGTTGTGATGGGGATGGTCGATTTGTTTTTGCTATTGTTGAAATTAATGATATGAAAATATGTGTTGTATCTATGTATCTCCCGAATGCATGCTTTGCCAAGAAACAAATAGAAATGTTTGAGAGTGTGTCTAAGAGATTGAATGTTTTAAATTATGATAGCCTGGTGGTAATGGGAGATTTTAATTTAGAAATAAATGGGGAATAAATGGGGAGAATTCGAACTAGAAGATGCATTGGTGACTTTTAATGTTACTGATCATACCTGGCGAAGAAAACACCAGAAGTCTAGGCTGGATTATATTTTTGTTCAGAACAATTTAACAGTTAAAGCAACAGAGGCCTATTAAAAAATCAGTGAGTTATCCGACCACAAAGAGGTCCACTTGACTTGTCGGGGAGGGGAGGAAATTCAATAATAATCTCTTAGGCAGAGAAGAGTATGTGGAGGGAGTGCGAGAAATAATCCATGAATATGAAGAGAGTGAGCACAATATTAGTGACAGTTTTAGATGGCACTTAAAATAAAGTACCACCTTCAGTACAATGGTACGGCAATAGGTTCTTTTTATTAAATAAAAACATACCTGTAGTTCAGAAATATCCCTAGTATCTATTAATATGTTGATAGAAGCATTTGAAACGTCTGAAATAGACTCGATTCAAGATTCATGACTACCGCCATTTTGGGGAAGATTACCCACAATCCTCCTTGATTTTGACGTCATCAAGGCTGAGCCAATCTTGGCTCCATACCGGCCGATTGAGCTGAGGGTGTGGTTGGGTTAAAGTTTGAATTAAGTTTTCCTCCCTTCAGATCCCTAATAAGCCATTTTCTTTGCTAATAGTGAGTGAGAGAGGATATACCTAGACTGTTATGGGTTTGTTTGAACTTAGATGGTTTGAAATGAACCCCCTCTTATCGCCCTGTTATTGTGGGCGATAAGAGGGGGCGATTTGAGTGTTGTCAGTTCCTGTTTTGGCCAGACTTGTTTACTCCTTACGAAACACCTTCTCTTTCATAAAATCACACTTCAGAAAGTGAAATCTGGCCATGAATAGCAGGTAGACATTCAGATTTAATGAGCAAATGCTTATTACTGCTATATATCGTTGCAAAAACTCCAGTAGGAGGAGGAGCATGACCAAGGTGCACTCGCCATGCTAGTATGGCTGGCCGGATTTCATCATGAGTGACGTCACAACTCCTCCGAAGATGTCTGCCTTTATTAAACATCATAATCCAAGATTCTAAAGCCTCCAGCACTCTTATTATTCACCATAATTATGTTCGAACTTAGCTGACATTAATTTTACCTCAAGAAATAGGGATAGGGCTATAATTGTTCTGAATGCGGTATGTTCTTTTAATCATAAATGATTGCAAGAGCCTGACGATCAAAATTGGAGTTAGGGATGCAAAATTATGAAGAGAGAGAGAGAGAGAAAGAGTTAAGGGAGAGGTTGGATACTTTAGACAAAATTAATAATTTGGAGGAGGTACAGGTAGAGGAGATGAAAACAATAAAATCTCACCTGGAGACCCAAAGTCTGGCTAGGGCGGAGTGGGCCTTGTTTAGGTCAAAAGCATACTGGGCCAGGGCAGGGGAAAAACCAACTAAATATTTCCTGCGAATGGAGAAGAGGGAGGGGGGTAAGAGGTCGATAAATCATTTGTATGTGGGAGGAGAATTAAAAGAGGCTTATATGAGCGACAGGACCTCGATAGTGAGAAAGCAGATGTTTTTCTGAACAACATGGAGGAAAAAATACATAACACATATCATGAGAGATTGGAGAGAAAGATAACTGAGCATGAGGTCTGGCTTACGGTTTCACAAATGAAGAATGGAAAATCTCCAGGTAAAGATGGCCTAACAGTAGAGTTTTATAAAAAAAATTTGGCGAGACATCAAGAGTCTGGCCATATTTTTTGTAAAATGGTTGAGAATGTTAAACAAAATAATTCCATGTACTGGGACCAATATCAGGGAGTCATCTCTGTAATACCTAAGAAGGGGGTAGACCTTAGACATTTGAAAAACTGGAGACCTATCACTCTGTTGAATGTTGATTATAAAATTGTGTCGAAATTAATAGGAGAGAGAATTAAACTTGTACTAGATAACATTATAAATGAAGATCAATATGGATTCATGAGCAATCGATATATTGGTGTAGCTGTGAGAAGAATTCATGATGTACTAAGTTTTCAAAAAATTAACAAAAAAAATGGAAGAGTTGTAACGGTTGACTTCCAGAAAGCTTACGATTCCATTGGATGGGAATTTTTGTTTAAATATTTAAATGTGTTGAATTTTCCACAATATTTGGTGGATTGGGTCAGAATTCTACTGGAAGGTTCTAAAGCATGTTTTGCCTCCAATGGCCACTTATTTGAGTTTTTTGAGATACAGAGGGGGGTGAAGCAGGGTGACCCTATTTCGCCTTACCTCTTCACTAGTGCGGTTGAATTCATGTCGAATAATATAAGAAAAGATATAAATATTAAAGGTATCAAGACAGGAAATATCGAACACAAAATTGTGCAATACGCTGACGACACCACCCTATTTACAGCCGACGACAGGTCTATGGACAATGCAATGCAAGTAATTAAAGATTTTGGTGAAGGCTTGGGATTAAAATTAAATCTGAGCAAAACTAAGGGAATTAAAATTCAGAAAAAATTATCAAGGTCGGAGGAGGGAGTGGGAATAGATTGGCAAAATTCGATCACAATTCTGGGTATTCATATATTTAACCCTTACCACAGAGAGAAGGAACCAGCCACCAATTTTCAAGAAGCATTGACTAAGATGAGGGGGGTCGTTGGCGTATGGAGTTCTAGAAATCTTTCTTTGAAAGGTAAAGCTGTCATAAACAATACTTTTATTTTACCCATTGTACCACATGTTCTAGCATTTGTTCGACTGGACAACACTGTGACCCGAGAAATTAGAAGTATCACAAAATTGATGATATGGGGAAAAAGAGGGGTTAAGATAAGCAATGATTTCTTAAAGCAAAGCTTTGAGAATGGGGGGCTTAATGTGAGATGTATTGATGAAATCGTGCAGACCAATATAATCAAATGGATTCAACGAATGTTATTGGGTGAGCAACCAAAGTGGATAGGAATAATTGAAGCCTTTTATTGTGAGAATATGAAACAAAAAATAATGAAATTATTTAAATGCCCCCCAAAACGATGAGTGGTTTTTATACGGATGTATGGAATGAGGTTTATTATAACTCAGAACCAAAAACAGGAGTGGAAATTTATTTGGAGAGAATATGGTCGAACCAGTTTATCAAAAAAGAGGACAAAATACTCAAAAATGATGACTGGCAAGAGAGTGGGGTGGAAACCATTGGGGACCTCTTGAACGACAGCAAAAAAATCATGTCGACAGAGGAAATAAATAGCAAATTTGGGATTTTTTGTGACGTTTCTGATAGATTGAAATTGGTTTCGGCTATCCCTAGAAGCTGGCTTCATAAGCTGGTTTCAGAGAATTTTATCTCTTTTGGGTCCAAAATAGTGAATTACTGTCGGGTTTTAATATAGATGAGTTTAATTGTACCAATATTCTGCTTGGATATAGTGGGAGATGCTTTGTTTTTTTGAATGAAGCCAGCCTGAATATGAGAATTCTAGAGTATAATACAGTGTAAGCCGGTTATTGTGGACATGGATATTGTGGACATTCGGATATTGTGGACAAAATGCCTGGAACAAAATCTTTTGTACATTAAACCATTGTATTTAAGCCTCTTAATATGGACATTAAATTCGGTTAATATGGACAAATTCAGCCCTGCATTACTGGAAAAGTGTTGTGAAAGTGTCAAAATACAATAAATCACACATGTTCCTCTAACTTAAAAGGAAGTCACTGGTGGGGATGACATTCCTTATTTCTAGAAGGCTCTGAAGAAAAGATAAGGGGTTGGTTAGGGTTACAGGGCCGGGATTTCAGAGAATTTTATTGACTGTTAATGGTGACAGGCAGAACCAGAATGTGTTTAGGCGGCATGACAATTTACACTTTAGAATTTCCTTAACTTTTCTACTCACATCCTTTGAGAGAGTGTATTGTTTCAGCTCAGGATGGGGAACATGTCTAGGGTCATGGTTCCCATGCCCCTGATGTTTAAAACATGAATCTTTATGGATAAAGCTGACCAGCATCTTGGACGATGGGAAAATTTGTTCCCTTTTTACTGGCATGAGATCACTCTATGAGTAATTCTCACATAAAAGAGAAGGTTGATCTATTGAACCAGATTGAAAATGAAGGCTCTTCTTCACTCTGTGCACTTGCTGAAAAATATGGGCGCTCAAAAAGTTTTTTGTTTTTGTTTTTTAAAAATCTTTATTTTTCTTATCCTGCCATCTTGGCTGTTACAATTCTAATGTTGCTTTGTCGAAGTGCTGGCATGACAATCGCTAAAATAAGAATTTATCATTAATCTTCATTTATTCCTATCTGGTTTCTCAAATGAGAATAAAAGAATTTTTAAAATTTAAGACATTTTTCATGAACTACTCTTCCATACTACACTCTATGTATTATTCCCTTAGCGTTATTCGCTTATTCCGCCAGATGGCGACTTGGCATGGGAACTGCTCATCTATCGTTCTACTGATAGGTATACAGGTTAGACACCAGGTGGCGCCTCTATACTGGACTCAGATAGATTCGACACATATTCATATTTATCCCAAGTACATGTCTCTTGGGATTGGCTCATTATACATAACTAACATTTGTATTTTATTTTAACATGTTAATCTGTTCCTCCAGGTCCACTTTTAATCTTTTCCATATAGCTTTCTCTTCTTTGCTAGTTGGTTTTAAACACTGTGAGAAGATATTTGTTGCACATCTCGATCTTAAATCGTACAATAACATTACATTCGTCAATACTCCTTTACCAAATAATTTTTGTCTATATACAAAGGCTTTTGTCTGTTGTATTAACCAATTGATAACTTTCGTATTCAGATTTGTCACTGGTAGACCGAAGATAATTTCCACCGGGTTTATTTGTACAACATTTGCTTTCATATGAAATATGTTTTCTTTTCTGAAATCACTGTTTAGATGTCCACTTTCATAAATCCATCTTAGTAAAAATCTCCAAATGTTCTTGGTGTTTCTACATTCAACAAGGAAATGTAATAAATCATCACTCTTGGTACAATAATCACATTTTGTGTTGCTTTTGATATCTTTCTCTTTTAGATATTTATTGCAAGGTAGAGTTTTGTGCAAAATTTTATATTGCATTACTTGGAGTCTAGTCTCAGAGGTAACCTTATATGGAAGGCAGAAAAACATCTTCCAATCTATTTTCTCAAATTGACCATCGTTCAATATAAGGATATTTTGCCATTTATCGAATTTTTCTCTGGTTACTTTTTTGTTTATAATTAAACTCTGATAGATATCCTTTGCTGAGCACTCAATAAGATTTATGCATTTATCACCTATGTAGAAATCAACAGAATGTTTTCCTACCGTACACCCACTTCTTTTTACAACATTTAACCATTTTTTTGGAATTGCCAAAGCAATCTCTTGCCTATGATAGTAGGATGGTCTGAAATGATAGGATAATGCGATATCTTTGTATGTC
Organism: Sthenelais limicola; assembly: GCA_942159475.1. Lineage (NCBI taxonomy): Eukaryota > Metazoa > Annelida > Polychaeta > Phyllodocida > Sigalionidae > Sthenelais > Sthenelais limicola. Next base: position 102,613,812 of record OW804096.1, on the reverse strand, counting down.
ATAATGTTTCCATTCTCATATAGGATATCTCCTATTGATGTTATACCAGCTTCTTCCCAATCGGGTCTATAGATCATTTTCTTTTTGTGGGTAATATACCTATTATACCATAATCGTTCTTTCTTGATCTGGTACGCCTCTTGAGGCTCATGTTTAGTATATACCCTGTTCCAGATCTTAAATAGATCTTTGTAGAATTCATTTAAAAATCTACTTGGACTGCTTCTCGCTAAAAAAACATGGTCTAAAGTTTTACCCTCGAAATGTTCAAGAGGTTTCCACCATTTTTGTTCCCCATTGCTTAGGAATCTCTTCACCCACATGATTTTGTTTGTCGTATTGATCTCTTCGATCAACCTTAACCCCAAACCACCATTTTCAATTTGTTGTGACAAGAAACCTACACTGATCGGCCTACCTGGGCCTTTATACACAAAATCAAGCATAATTTTGTTGATTTTCTTCAACAAGGTGTCATCGAATGATATACAAGACATAGTATGTTGAAAAATTGGTAGTAGGAAAACATTATATATCAATATACGCCCTTTCAAGGTAAGGAATCTGTTTCCCCAGTCGTTGACTACATTATTAACCTTGCATATCAATTCTTCACTGTTGATCTTATATAGCAATTTTTCATTTCTTGGGCAAACTAGAGTAATTCCAAGAATTTTCATTTGATTCACCCATTCGATTTGACATAAAGACTCATGTGAAATGTACATTCCACCAACATTAAAGCCCTTAGACTTTGCTTCGTTAAGCTTGAGTCCAGAAGCTTCAGTGAACTTTTTTATAATCTTAATGGCATTCACCAGTGAATTTTCATCTTTTACTGTTAAAGTCAAGTCATCCGCGAATTGAGTGATCTTAGCCTCTACATCCGCTGTTTTTATACCTGTTATATTCTCGGATTTCCTTATCTGAGATGCTAGTTTTTCTATTACAATAGTGAACAAGACAGATGATAGGGGGTCCCCTTGCTTCATACCTTTTTGCACACTAAACCACCTGGATGATCTACCATTGTTGGTAAATACCGCTTTAGAGTCAAACAATAGGGTTTCTATCCAATTGATAAAGACATCTTTTATCCCATGAGATTCTAAAGCCTTCCTCAAGAAAGGCCACTCTATGGAATCGTATGCCTTAGAGAAATCCAATGACATGACAATACCTTGCTCTCCCGAATGCTCCAATAAGGAGATAATATCATCCAATTTTCTCACAGCAGATCCTATAAATCTGTTTTTTACGAATCCAAACTGGTCTCCGTCTATTATTTGAGGTAAAAATTCTGAAAGTCTTGAAGCTAAAATCTTTGATATAATTTTGTAGTCGACATTATGTAAAGTAATCGGTCGCCAGTTTTTTATTAGACTTGGATCATTATCTTTTTTAGGGATAACCGATACAATTCCTCTTTTCTGATTCTCTGTCATTTGACCATCCGCAAGGCATTGGCGCATCATTGGAATAAAGAAGATCTTCAATTTTTCCCAAAAATGTTGGTAAAACTCCACATTAAAACCATCGCATCCAGGCGATTTGTTTTTCTTTATAGCACATATAATATTTTTTACTTCTTCTTCAGATATTTCTCTGGTGATAAAATCGTTTTCAATTTCATCAAGCTTAATACTCTGAGATTGATTTGTGAAAACATCTGTTGCTATAGGGCAGCTATACCCTTTTTTATACAAATTTGAGTAAAAGGCTTCTCCTTCGTTGAGAATTTCTGAGGGATTATTAGTTAATTTCCCATTGACATTCAATAAGCTAATAACTTTGCTCTCTGCTCTGAATTTTTCTAAAGAACAAAAGTATTTTGAGCACTTTTCGCCATCAATGCTCCACTTAGCCCTTGATCGGATAAGGGCACCTTCGGCCCGCTTGAGATCCAATTCTTTTATATTTTGCATCAAAACATTTCTTTCGGTTATTTCTTCTATCCTTAATCTTTTCTTACTAGAGAGAACTTGCAACCTTTCGTTGCATTTTTTCTCTTTGACATTTCTTTGCCTAGTATTTTGGCCAGCTATTTTTATAGCCACTTGTCTGATTTGTAACTTAAGGAACTCCCATCTCATTTTATGGGTTAGATCAATAGTTTTCACTTCTACATATATATTCTCTACTTCATTGTTAAACCTTTCGTCTCTTAACAACATTGTGTTTAATTTCCAATAACCTTTACCTCTAGTGACTCTGTCAGTTTGTAGTTCTAGTCTCACCTCCTTGTGGTCGGAATGAGAGTTATATCTCACCTCAGTAGCTATAACTTTACTAACAATGTTATTGGACACAAAAATATAGTAGATTCTAGATTCTTGGTCCTTCCCAAACCATGTAAAGGCCGGATTACCCTTGCTCTTAGCTCTGACAATATCATTCAACTGCATTTTGTCTATGCACAGATTCAAGGCAGAGGAGGCTTGAGATACAGGTCTATAATATAGATCAGCATTAAAGTCGCCTGCAATAATGAACTTATCACATTTGACATTTTCTACCATTTCTTCGATACTCTTAAGATTTTCATCTTGTTCTTTACTTTTATCAGCCGTTGGGGCATACACATTAATTATACATATATCAGAATTATCAACCTGTAATTTAACATATTGAAATCTTCCGTTCTTATCTTCACCATGATTTTGTATTGAGCTTTTTAAATCTTTCGAAATTAAAAACATGACACCCTTAGAGGCAGAAGAGCCATGGGAGAAGAAGGACTCTCCCCTCCATTGCATCCTCCAGATCTTTTCTGTCTTCTCAGTGGAATGGGTTTCTTGTAAAGCTATGATCGTATTCTGTTCATCTTTGAATTGTTCAAAAAAAGCTTTTCGTTTAGTCAAATTGTTCAGTCCGTTTATATTTAATGAAATTATTTTTAATGGGATTGTTGGATCGTTTTCCCACGTCTGCTCCATTGGTGATTATAATTGTCTATGTATAATCTTCCATCGATTAAGGCTAGATTACCCATCTCTGCCTTCTTCTTTATCATCGAATCCTTGTTCCATGTCCGACGTTTCGTCGTTTGGAACCTCTTCCTCATCCTCCTCCTCTTCATCGTCTTCCTCTTCCTCACTTTCCTCTTGTTTGGCTCTGGATTTCTCTTGTCTGATTAGAGTTGCTCTAACTGCCATCCAGCATTTTCCCAATACGTTGCCTTGGGATGGCCACTGTGAATAATCCAACACCTCTGGATGTTTTAGACCCTTCCCTATTCCCCAGTCTTTATTTGACGGTGAGGCTTCTCCTATTTTCCTGTTCCCAGTCATCATAAGATAGTCCCTAACCTCGTCATGGGCCCTTACTTTAGCTCTCAATGCTCTTTTGATTATTTCCTCCCTCTGCTGTATCCATTGGTCGTGGTTTCTATGGATTTGCGACATATATTTCTTGCACTGTGCTGGGTCCTGGGTGTTTAGAGCCAGGGTAGGTTTTTCTGGATCGTCGCCGATTTTAGCCCTATGATATAGGAGGTATTGCTCTACAGTTTCATACTTGTTTTGATCCAGGATGAAGGGGGCCCTGAAATGGTTTGACAAAGGGTTCTGTGCTGTAAAGAAGACAGTTGCCTCCTCATTTTGTCTTTTGGATAGCTGTGAAAGAAGTAGTTCTGTGGGGACACCTGCGAGCTGGTTGAGCTGTCTGGTGTTTATATAGATGTTTCCTCCGACGATTTTGGTCTTGTAATGCATTTCCTCTGCTGCTTCAGCAATCATCTTTACCTTAGCTTTTCGTTGCCTAAGTACAAGTGGCGTATCCCTGATTAAGCCTAGCCCTTTTGGTTCCCCTGGCTTATATTTTGGCAGTTTAAATCTGGCTTTCCACACGGTTTCCTTGGTTTCTACCGTATTGAACTCAACCTTTACTGGTCCATCTGCTTGCCAGCTGACTCTAAAGGTTCTCTTAGTTTTGATGTCCTGAAGGTCCAGGTTATCCTTGAAGAAGCTTTGCACCTTTTCATCTAGGTCTTCTTCATCTTCTATCTCCCCCTCTCCTGATTTTAGGCCGAGGATAAGAAGATTTTTTTCTAATTTTTTTGTTTCTTTCTTAATAAACTCATCTTCAGCTTTATGTTCCTCACGTGCATTTCTCTGGAAATCAGTATCTCTTGTGGTATTAATTACTTTTTGGACTGCTTTCATCTCGTCCTCTTGTATGCGCACTCTCCTTCTGAGGTCATCCCTTTCTTTATCTCTGATGATGTTTTCCTCGTGGTTGGTTTCCCACTTTTTTTCTACCTTATCAATTCTTGATTTCATGCCCTCGAGCTGGTTTAAGCCTTCAAACAATGCTTCGAAATTCTTTTGAGTTGCTTTATTTCTTTCTTCAGTCTCTTTAGCCAGAGCCTGAGCATCCTCCTTCTGACCTTTGGCCATCTTCTGTACTAGCATCGCTAGGTTGACTTCTTTCGACTCAATCTTTAGAATTTCATTCTGCTCAGATTTGTTTTCATTTTTTCCTGACGAGTTGGCTATCATACCCTTAGGTCTTGTTTTAGGCCTATTGTTAACTGTTTCCTTCGTCATACCTTTATTTTTATCAGAGATACCCTTCTGCAGTTTACTAGGGGAATTTACAGTGTCACAAGGGTCGTCTGTTAGTCTCTTACGCTTCTCGCCAGCGATGTCTACCTCGCTCATGGCCTTGGCGGCAAACCAGCATTGCAACGGGTATAGGACGGCTCAGTACCGTACTAACACAATGATATTTTGTTGTTTTTGTTCAGATTCCAAGATGGCGGAAGATACTTCCGGTTTCTTCGATTCGAGCTTTCGTGATTTGAGAAAAGTCTTTACTTTGTTAATTTAACGGTTTGATTTAGCTAAGAAGTCATTTGTTGTCATTTCATATATGGTTAACACAAGAATTTGGTTTGAATAAAGCAGGTACCACCTTGTTTGTTTAGATACAGCTTTTCCAATGTCTACCTTCGACGGTTGGAGGTTGGAGGTAAGATGGCGGCGGGGTTGCCGCTTGGCATTGGCGGGTGCTAAACTGGGCCAGCGTCTTGTCGATCATGTATTCTTTGAACTATTTTACCTAATGTTCGATACTTCCTTCCATGAGAAAATATCCTGTTATATGTTCAAAGTCACTTTCTTGGTGGATGATTGTGTAAAATACTGGTATTTTACTCGTTCACTGTCGATATTTTATTACTCCACGGTCAGGCTTGGGTTCCTCCAGGTGCCATTTTTATTCACACGTGGTTGGGTAGGGATCAGCGATTTATCCTTTCCAGATTATTCCAATATTCACATAGACTGCTTGGCCTGGTACATATATGTTTTCCTCGTATATGAGAGTCACAATGTCATTTGTATGAATTTAAGTGAGCTGCTAGGAGCTTCTCCGAGTATCGGTGATGAGCGACAATAGGTACACGGTCGCCAAAATGGCGGTTGGGACCTACTAGTTCAATCGGTTGGTAATATTGTTCAGATATTCAGGAAAGTCTTGATTATCGTCACTTTTAAACACATCCAATGGTCTCTTTGCCTATTTACACAGCTTTATGTCCACTTTAGGTGAACTGCTCTTTTCCGCCTTGCTGAAAAAAAGAAGAATTTGGAAGAGCTAAGCGCTCCACGTTTCTCTCTCTATCAGGGTAAACCGGAAGTTTTCCGGCGCTCAAAAAGTTTCATTGGGAAACTTATCTCTATGAAAGAGAAAATTAGGAGACTCAATCTGGACGTCAAATACAGAACAGGGAGAGGCTTCAGTTGAGAGGAGGAGAAATAGGGAATCAAAAGCAGGCAGTTCAGAGTGTTCATACAATTAGACAATATTTATACCAGCAGGAAAACACAAGACCTGAAATATTTGCCAAATTATTCGAAATTGATAGAGCTATCACCAAGATCAATAGCCTTACTCAAAGTAGCATAAAAAAGTTCTTCTTTGCAAGGAAAACGGATTAAATTCTTCCTTCCTCACATCAACATGTACATGGAAAATAAGTAGGTACATGTGTTAATGTTCATATGCATTATATGATTAAAATGACATTACATTGTGAGCATGCTTTACTTGTCTTGTAACCCAAGTAGCAGGGTAATGTTGCTGGTGTCATTTGATACTACTCCTTGCTACATTTTGGATAATGTGGACAGTCGGATAATGTGGACAGAACCCTCTGGACCAATGTGTCCACAATAAGCGGCTTACTGTACAACCGTACAAGGTCTAGAGAAAAAACACACATAGCTCTGGCGAAAGCTGCTTGAAGAAGTCAGAGAGTTGTCTTTTATTTGATTTTTACACTTATTTGTTATTGTGTACGATGAGGTATTTCATGGTTATTTTGTCTGCAAAGAGAGAAAGAAAATATAGAAAATACCAAAAAAACTACAAAATATAAGGGACACAACATAATTTCACCATAGATTTGTATGAGCCATGATAGCAGGTTATATTTGAATAAAACCTTTCAAAAACAAAAAAAAACAAAAATCTGTAAAGGGTATTAAGTTTCTACAATACAATATACGCTCCTTACTCCCCAAAATTGACATTATTAGAAATGAGATCATAACTCAAAACATTGATGTTGTAATATTTACTGAATCTTGGTTAAATGAAATGATCCTGGATAGTCTTATCGAATGTAAAGGATACAGGATCCTAAGATTAGATAGAGCCGCTGGGAAGAAAGGAGGAGGTATTTGCTGTTATCTAAGAAGTGACTTTAACTTTACATCCAAATCTGAACATCATGTGTTGAATGATAATGGTGAGATCTTAAATTTCTATTTAAGTAAAGGAAAAGTGCCTGGTTTAAGCTTATTATGGCGTACCGCGAACCGAATGGTAATGTCAATGGTTTTCTGAATGATGTAGAACAAACTATCAACGGCTGTACCTGTTACAATGACAATAATGTTTTATGTGGGGATCTGAATATTGATATCACTACAAATGATAATAAATGCAAATGTTTGATTAACTTCTCAAAAAAGCATAATTTTACAATTGAGAAATCGGGCATCACAAGGTTTTGATTAAGTAAAAATTCTATTCTAGACATTTTCCTTGTCAGATCAAAAATAAATCGTTATACACAAACGATTGACTACTCGTTATCTGACCACCAGCCTGTGATTGTTATTTTTAAAAAAGTGATAGCCCCTGTTGTGAAAACTGACTTTGTGGGCAGGGACCTTAGAAACTATAGCTACGATACCTTGCAATGACAACTTGCCTGCTCAAATTGGGATAATTTCTATACTACAAATGATCCGAACATAGGATGGGATATCATGTTTAAAAATATTAAATCAAGTGTAGATATAATTGCCCCCACTAAATTATTTAAAAACAGACCAGAAAAACCGAAATGGTATTCTAAAGAACTTGCTGTACTACATTAAAGTGGCTAAGATAGATAAAAATACAAGTTTGGGAGTAGTCAAGAATCGCCTTGAAAATACCTCCAACGACTAAATCAAAGCTTCTTAGCCCTATCATGATCTTATTTTTCTTTTAGGTTTCCCATTTCCTGTGAAAATACAATCCTTTTGTAACTTGCCTTACTCGTCCTTGCACCGCCTCCATGGCAGTTTGAATTCATAGAACTGGGTCACAATGTGGTTGAGGAGAACTGTCAATCTAGCTCAAATCGCAATATGGCCAGTGTCACACCTATTTTTTTGTTCTAACTTAGCTCTCTCCCTTGCCTATTGACTTTTACATTAAATGTATTATTTGGTCTTTCATTAAAACTTTGAAAAACTAGTTACAAAACCGTGCCTGTTTGTTTATAAACACTGGCCAAGCTGGGTCAGCTAACCTGTGACTGGAGGAACCTCTCCTATGACCTACTGCGCATGACAAACTCACTAACTGCAACGGTCGCCCACCCGAATTTGCGACGGCAGCTATAAATAAATTCCCTCTTTTTACGGTGAAATATCTGTTAAAGTATGAAATATATAATTTCCGTATCTCCAGGGATTAGTTAGGTAGGTTCAGATGCACAACATAGTAGAATATTGGGAAGAAATTCCGTTACTCGTGATTCTAGCCCAGAACAGCGAGAAGAGTCACTTTAAGCTAGAGAGGATACTTATAAAATAGCAAAGAAAAGCAAAAAGATGGAGGATATTCTGATAGCTAGAAATTGTAGAAAGACTTGTAACCAAACCATAAGAAGGCTGAAAGCTGAATATTATAAAAACTTACTTTGGATACATAAAAAGGATTCTAAGAAATTTTGGGAGGTGTTGAAAGAAGTGGATGTGCCCCACAAGGGTAGTTTTAACAGCTTAGTAGTGAACGACAAGCAAGTTTAGGGTACCGACCTGGCACATGAATTAAATAATTTCTACTGTAATGTTGGATTGAATATTAATAAAAATATTGCCTCCAAAGTGAGAACTAGGAAAGAGGAAATTGTACATCAACACATGCAAGAGGGGTCCTTTACCCAAGCTGAAGTGTTAACAAAAGTTGATGAGATAGACTGTAATAAGAACTCGGGCTGTGATTTCATAATAGTAAAATATACAAAGATGCTTTTAAAATTCTTCTACCTCAGCTGACTACAGCTCTATAAATAATGGCATCTTCCACAACTTATGGAAAAAAGGTAGGGTTGTTCCTGTCCCCAAAATTAAAGTCCCAAAATCTCCACCGGACACTAGACCCATCTCAATTTGCCATCTAGTAGGAAAGATAACAGAGAAACTTGTTCTGGATCATTTGAAAATTTTCTTAGAAGGTAACAATATATTGTCCAAACAGCAACTTGGCTTCCAATTAAGCGGAGCACTCAACTACTGAAGCACTAGTCGAATATCTCGCTGACTTAAACAAATGTGTACATACAAATGAATTTATGATTACCTGTTTTATTGACCTATGCAAGGCATTCAACACTGTGGTTCCTAGAATTCTAATTGAAAAATTAAGCAACTGTGGCTTATCTAATGTGACTATAAAATGGTTCGAATCATATCTAACAAATAGAAAGCAAAAGGTAGCCCTCTCTGGTCATGTATTGAATATGAAGTCTATTGATTATGGCGTCCCCCAGGGATCTATCCTGGGGCCCACATTGTTTCTGCTTTATGTAAATGATCTAAAATATGTGAACATGAAATCTCAGGTATTACAATATGCTGATGACACAATTTTATATATATCAACCCCTAACCTAAATGATGGGGTCGCTAAAATGAATGGTGACTTAGAGATCTTTTATAACTGGTGTATAAGTAACAAATTGCAGATCAATACAAAAAAAAACCCAAAGCAATGCTGTCTGGATGTAAATCGAAAATAAAAAAGTTAAAGATTAAACTATGATTGCAATACATGCTGCGCATGCTTCTCATTGCCTTTTAACCGCTTCTTCAGCAGTCTTCCTCTTGCCAGGTTTCGGGGCTTAGACTGTACCTGGTGTTGTTCAAGAGGTGCCCCAGCAGAGCTGATCAGGCTCCACTTAGCAACTGCAGGTTTCTAGGGGCAGCGCCATATGTGGACCCCCTTCCACCTCCAGTCAAGGCCATTCCAGATGTTATCCAAGGCAATGCCATTCCTTCGAAGTTGTGGTATAGGCTGTAAGCACTTTGGTGTGTGCCAGGGCTTGTCTCCTATTCTGTCTCACATCCGTTTCTGGACTGCATTCCACAACTTAACCTCCTGTGCAGCCCCATGGGTGTTCCGGACCGTGTTTCATGCCCGCAGAGCCCACCCGCAAAAGCTGCACAATTTGAATCCAGTCTCTCCCGGTGTCGCTAGTCTTTCCCAGTTGTCATAACTAAATAATGAAGCAATTGAACAGGTTGATAGATATGTGTACTTAGGCATAAACTTCGATCCATGCATCACCATGACTTTCCAATTCAATAGCTTAATAAGTCAAATAAACCAAAAAATCTTCATATTCAGGAAAATTAGACCTTTCATCACCAAATTTGCTGCAATAATGATAGCTAAATCGAAGTTGATGTCTATCTTTGACTATAGTTTATTTTGTCTGACTCCACTCACGATTACCCAGCGTAAAAAATTGCAAATACTGCAAAATAAAATTCTTCATGTGGCTCTGCTATGTAACCATTTAACACCCACGAATGACATGTATATAGAAACAGGGGTTATGAAGCTAGAAACTAAACAAAGATTTAACTTATGTAAGTTATCCCATTCTGAAGTCTTCATTAAAAGTAAAGGGGTAGTTCCTACAAGAACTACTAGACAGGCAAATGCCCCTACTCTGACTGTTTTTTTGCCCCTAAATCTGAAAAGGATAGAAAATGTCTCACTTACTCTATGGCCATGACATGGAACTCTTTGCCTCCTGATCAGATACAACATAAGATAGATCAGATACAAGATAAGCCTCGTTTTAATTCAACACTTAAAAGATATATATCACAGAACTAATGCCTGTCCCCTGCTTGCGTTGAAGAATTGTGGGTCATTCTTCGAAATAGTTAGGGTCGGTAGTTGAGCGAGAAATGAATCAACGCAACACACAGAGATGTATGTCTCAAGCCAGCTAAACCAGTTAAAAGAGGGCTGCTGTAATCACATGTGTTTATTTTATACGTGAACAGATTACAACGAGTACCCAGGGCCTGGGTTGATTGGCTTGTCCTGGCTGGACCAATTAATTGCCAGGTTAGATAAGAGATCTAATCAACCACAGGATAACAATGAACATGAAATATTAAAACGAGGGTCAGAGTGACCACCGCCACACCTGACCAATCCCTTTGCGCGGTGACCAGGTCCTGTGGGTATCTCCCCTTCCCCCCCCCCCTCCCAAGCCATACCCCCTCCCCTGACTTTGCGGTCAGTCCCTCCCCTCCCTTCCCATGTGATCAACCTGGAGATAACGGTCAGACCTGGACCTCACTTGTACCTTTGGACTTTTAGTGATAAGCGATCCATGAGTGTTGTGGCAGTAAGAAAATTGTTTAGCCTTCTTGTCGGAAGGGGGCGTGGCAGGTGTATGTCTGAATGAGACCAATCAATGAAAACACAAAAATATGACAACTTTCACCTCATATTTTACAGCGTAACACGGGCCTGTGGGGCTCTTCCTCTCACCTATCTTATATTCTTGATCACCCTGTATGAAGCACCAATGTATGATTTTGAGATATATATGGTCAATTCTCACGAAATGGGGGCAATGGGTGATTTCAGAAGTCATTTTTTCAAACCTATCAGAATTAGGAAATATTTGTACATTGATTAATAGGGTATTTGGGGAATATAACCTGAAAATCGCTACTGGATTGGATGAATATTTCTCTCCCAGCATCAATTTGAATTTTAAACTTATTTTTTCCTAGGTGCCTACGTCGGGGTAAGCTTTGTTGATTTATGAGCTTAAACTGTGAGAAATTATTGCCCAATAAGAATTAGCTTTTATCATTATACCCTTCCGAACATATTGGATGACATATTTAATGAGTTCTGAGAGGATCTGTAATGTGTAGAGGTTTGAAAAACTTAAAAGAAAATGCCTGACGTAGGCACCCCACCCCGACGTAGGCACCCCACCCCCGACGTAGGCACCCAATCCCCGACGTAGGCACCCAATCCCCGACGTAGGCACCCAATCCCCGACGTAGGCACCAATCTCAATCATTCACAAAAACGGCTGGAAAACATTTAGGTATTCGTCTTTACATCTTGAAGTCATCACACTGAGAATCTTATAAAACTTATTAGGACTAATTAGAGTATATAAAGCCTACTTGCTGCCACCTTGGGCATACATTAGGGTGGGGGCCTACTTAGGGGGGTGCCTACGTCGGGGGAGGGCTGCCTACGTCGGGGGTAAGTTTTCTTGCCATTCAGTCAAATATTTCCCACACATATTGTACATTATGCTCAGAATCTGAAGTCGTTAATAGTACACATTGCTCAAAAGGCACTCTAAGTTTGAAAGATGAATAATAACACCATATTTAAATGAATTGTTCCCCGATGTAGGCACCTGCAGATTTTAGCCAAATTGATTTCTTTTCAAAAGAATTACCCTGCTATGAAACATTAAAGGGTTTGCCACATAAATTTGATTTTTTTCTTTCATGAATATTATTGGCTTTCATAGTTTTCATAGTTTATCATAGTTTTCCCTATTGGGGGTTGATTTTATATATTTTATTACAGACTTTATAGCCCCGACGTAGGCACCCTGTTATTTTAGCCATTTCTTAAAGCCAAAAAGTGGCAATAAAAATAATATCTCCTATATTTTCCCCAGAATTTAACCAAAAAAACGCTGAGTAAATGGCCGGATACCTTTTATGAAGTAGAGATTTTGATATAAATTCATCATTTTGAGTGCCTACGTCCTCATTTTATTTATTTCAGGTTTTGAAAACGTCAATTTTCAGCTATATTTTATCATTTTATGTACAAAATACACATTTTCAGATTAATAAACCATATATGGCAGGAAAGCTCGAAGTGGGATCTAAGAGATGGGAATAAAAAATAAACCAAAACAATAAAAACGTATCCTCAGTGAACCTTAGAATCCAAAATCACTGACTGCCCCCATTTCGTGAGAATCGACCATATAAAAGATGAATAACTGTAAACTAAGTACTGTTGTATATAGAAAGTATTCTTGGGCACTCCTTGCTCGGGTATGTAAATATTACTCCACAAAAATTATCTCGTATTTGTATTTGAAGACTATGACAATGTTTCTTGATGATTCCTGATGATTCTCTAACATACTCGCATACTTTTCCTAGAATATTATGAAGGTCACTAATGAATCATGTACTTGACTTTGATACTTCCTGCTCGTATCACTTCTCGTCCAACCCCACCATACTCCCTTGCATACGAATAGTCAATCTGAACTATAAAATAGACAGTAACCATCACAACCCATCTCATCCCATTTTCTCCAAACCCACCTAAGTCCATTCAAATTCATACCTGACCAACATTATATGGAAATAACCGTACATGAAAGCTGTGTGAAAAATTATTGATTTTCTCGTTCATATTGCATAATGTACGTCATAATATAACGGTTCTAAACTATATGATTCCCTGCTCTGCAAAAATTATGTAAAAGCCAATTGCAGCAGCTCTCTACGAAAATCACATGAATTTGTGAGAGTGTAACTGTTGCTTTATAATTTGAATAAAATTTAAATGTGGGAAAAAAAATCCATGGAAAACAGATTGATATACCATAGGTTTACACATGTTGATTAGAATACTGATTTAGACATTACTATAATGAAATATGTTTACACAAACCTATGGTCCATAACATAGCGCCCCGGAACCCCCACCACACCGTGACCTCCACAATCAACACTGGCATAAGTTAGTGTAAGTGTAAGTAACAGTAACTGCAGCAATTCATGTTGACCTATATAATGTGTAGGATTTCACTTGCAATTTCTCAAAACACCAGTAGGCCTATTATATATAAAAGAAAATAAGTGTATGTGAATCTCCCGGAACTCCCATCACACCCGGAATGTCCACAATGTGACACTGGGTAAACAAACTATTTAATTAATTCTATTCTTTGTGTTTATGTGGGTCATGTCTTGATTAAATTGAAATGTATATTTCATCCATAAGACATGGTTACCCTTCTCCCATATGTTACAATAGTTGGATATTTGACCTAAGTTTACGGTCAATGTATACTGCTTTCAAGACTTTTATCGCGCTAATTATAACGATTTTAAAGATTCTAGATAAAGACATCCACAGTTCCTCCAATGAGCTTGTTATTCCTGGCAGAAGATATAGGTATGGCCAACATTATGTTTATCATATGAAAATTCAATACATGTGCCTGGAGCAACCAGTGATTCATTAAAAGGTACCAGGTTGGTCTAGCCTTTATATATTATATGCTCTTTATCAAAGACTAACTTTGCCATTTCTATTAGTATGCAAAATAACCGATGATATTAACTTACGTATATTCTTTTCTTTTTTTTCAAAACTGTTCTCCTTTTTATTGTGTTAACTCTACATTACATGTCTATGTTATCTAGATCCTGTAATAATATAATATATTCAGATCCACATATCAGTAAAAAGGAGACAATGGTAACTACTAAACACAGATTCAACAAAATTAATATCAAACATCTTTCAAATGACAATTGGAATGTAGGTAGACTGGTACAAGATATAGCTTAATTTCCTCTCCGTTTCCAGGCTGAAAATTTTTAATGATATTCGTTTTTGGTAAACATTCGTCGCAGGTTACCGATTGATAATCAATATCCCAAATAAATATGAAATATTGATTGACCCGCTTAATACTTTACAGAAAAGTTTTCAGTTGCCAACTTATGAATTTATAGTTTGGTGTTGTCGTGAAAAAGCACCTGCTAAAAAATAAAATCGTTGGGAGCGTGTCGGCGAGTGCTTGGAAAAGATCTGTACCTCTTACATCCACCAGCACTGTGACCACACTGAATGTCCGTGCCGCGCTGCGCGTACATCAAAATACATAGGCCAATCAATGCTGCCGAAACATTTCCTAAGATATCTCTGTTTCCCCTCCACCTTTTACAGCTCACGATCCCAGAAACCTTTAGTAACCATATATATGGTCGTAAGTACAGTAAGATATAGTCATAGTTCTGTCTCAATTTAGAGAAAACTCATGAATAAATTTGCAGTGGGATGTCCGTGCAGGTTTTAGAGGGTGTCCGTGCTACAATCCTCTCTGAAAAAAAAGATGTCCGTGCTGCTGCCAACTTTTCTCTGTTAGTTAGTTAGTTATCTCAGAAATGCTACTCATTTCGAATTTATTTAATCTGATTAGATAGCTAATAAATATATTGACAAAAAGAAAATTCTATGATAACTATATTCTGTATCATTTCGCACAAATTATGTACAATGGATGAGTATGATTTATTCATTATTCAAATGCCAATTTTACTAAATATGTCTATACGGTCAATGCTCACAAAATGGGGGCAATGGGTGATTTCAAAAGTCATTTTTTCAAACTTCTCAAAATTCTTGGAACTTTTATGCGTTGACAAATACGGTAGTTGGTGAATCTTATCTGAAAATTGCTACTGGATCGGATCAATATTCCTCTCTCAGTATCAATTTGAATTTTAACTTTATTTTTCCTGAGTGCGGCTGCCTACGTCGGGGTAAGTCTTGTTGATGTATAAACATAACACTGTGAGGTATTAATGCTCAATACGAATTTGTTTTTACCACTATACCGTTCCCAACATATATGCTCACATATTTATGGAGTTTTGAAAGAGTCTTTAGTGTGTAGAGATGTGTAATACTTAAACGAAAATCCCGACGTAGGCACCCAACCCCCGACGTAGGCACCAATGCCTTTACAAAAACGACTGAAAAACATTTAGGTATTTGTATGTACATCTTGATGTCATCACCCTGGGAATCATATGTCTTATCCGAACTAAATAAAATGTATAGATTTCACTGACATCACGGCCGTCGCCATGTCCTGGGACTCGTTAGGTGGCTATGTATGCAGCGATACTTTTTCTGGCTGTTTTGACCTTTACCGGTTTTAATTTGCCTCAACAATACCTTCTTGATAAGCTAGATAATCTTCCTTTAGCGTGGTATTACCCAAATATCCACTCTTGTGAGGTTTATCAACTTTGTTTTGAGTTAGCATAGGCAGGATCTATAATTCTATATTTTACATCTTATTTTATTTAAACTTTATACAATTCAAAACGCCATATATTTTGAGAGGAAACAGTTTAATTTTCAAGGGTACTTGAGCCTATTTGAGCACTGTTCAGTGGGGGCGAGTTCTGGAACTATTACCTGACATTACTGTATGGCAAACCCTGCAAATATTGTCAACATGATCGGGGGCAATAGGGGCCCGATTTAGGGGATCTAGAGGGTGGGACAGTACCCGCTGGTACCCCCCACTGAGTGTGTATCTTTCCAAACCTGTTTGAAAAGCAGCATGCTGCACGTACATCGGCCAAAAGCTGCACGTACATCTGCACAAGTTGCATTCAAATGCAGCACGGACATCAGTGACTTTTCTTTAGACAGGAATAGTGACGAAATTACTAAGATTTGGAGTCTATAGCCTTGACCAAGGCTTTATCTAAGTCATTCAATACATGTCCTCAAACTAGAAAGATTGTTAAGCTCAAAATTCCGAGAAACAAATGAAAATGAGTATCAATATAACATAGCATTGGCCGTTATTTGATTACGCGCAGCGCGGCACGGACATTCAGTGTGGTCACAGTGACCAGGTGGCATCAGTTTCAGGACATATATACGCCGTCTATAAGCTATTGTGTTGGCGATCGAGCCTGGTTATATTCGCAAAGACACTCGCAATGAAGTTCGCTACCATTCACAACCTAGTGGAGGGCCCATGTAAGGCGGCGCATTTGAGAATTTGGACAAATTTTTCTCAAGCACTCAAATTACGCGACCTGTGTAGACCAGGCTTTACATGGTCTCCAATCTCCTACATAGTGGCACAGCATTCCCAGAACAGTACAGCTAAAGCTCCACCCCATCGATTCATTGGGGCTACTATAATACCCAGACCACACTGCTGCAAAGGGTACTCCACAGCAAATCCGTTTCTAGGCAACGCCATACTTGATTATTGACCCAGTCCCTCTCCGGGTTCCCAGAGTTTTGGACCATCCATACATGGATTTACCCATTCTCACTTTGTTTACATGGCCCTGACTATTTTTTTTAACTTTACCTTGTAGTGTCAAAATCGTAATCTAGTGTTATATTAAAGCTTAATCCATCCCAACGCATCCGTGTTGCATGCATTGACTCAGATACAAATCATCCTATTTTCGGACGTCTATAATTGGAGTCCAATTATATGTATACAATTTACAAAGCTTTAATCACATTTTATTGTTATTATATTGCCATGCTGTATCAGGGGTGCAATATAAGGGGGTGCGATAGAAAATAATCTTATTGTCGATGTATACAATACAAATTCGAAGTAGGTTCTCTTTTAACTTTAACATACTTCATGCCGATTCAGAATTTTAAAAGGTTTATATTTCAATATTCTTCTTTGCTAAGGGCTTATAATAAATATTAAATGGAATTTGTGGGTGTTTGTAATTTGATTTCGTCCAATAAATATTCAATTTAGCACCGAGTTCCATTTTGTCTCTATATATACTCTGTGGAAGTCATATGACCAGTCAATTGCCGACAGCCTGCAAGAGTTGAGTAATGAAACAGTTTATAAACATAATATTACACAGAGAACATGCGAGGTCATCCGTGCCCCTACCCACTGGGTAAATGAGCAAGTCTGGCTGCGCCCCAACCCGATCAAACCAATGTCAAACGGGGTTATGAGGTATATGAAACCATGTCCAAGTGCATATGATATATATGTACAGTATATGACCAATAATATGTATACCAATATGTGTATTTATCACCTGTAAGTATATTATAATATATTATTAATACATGTATGTATGTATGTATGTATGTATGTATGTATGTATGTATGTATGTATGTGGTCGTCCTTTATCTGTATGCAGAGCCTGTTATTAGGGATAGTGCATTCATGAGTATATGAAAGCGAAATAAACCAATTGTATTCCTGGAAATTATGATCTTTACGTTGACCTGCATTTGGAGTTAATAACTAGATTGCGCTTAGTTTGCGATTGATTGCTTACCATTGTTATGACCATTAGTATCTATTGTTATGGATTGAACAATATCACTCCCGGCCATGTTGCTATTATACAGTACGCTGTATATAGAGTACCGGATTCGAATCCCACTAGCGACATGCGTCATTTCACTTCCCACCCAGTGCACGCCGACTATATACCACAGGCTGGCCATTCTTTGAGACGGAAAGTCAGGTGATTGCAGGTGGCGCTGCGAACCAGGGGTTGACTTTTGAGCGGTATTGGGTGCATGTCCCATAGAGTCCCATAGTAAACTTTTGAGATTTAATCTCCCGAAAAATATAGAAAACATTAATAAAATAATAATCGCTTTCATTGACACGAAGTTGGATATTGTAAGTATCACATATATTGAGGGCGAAACAATTTTTCATCGTTTTCATGTAGAAACAGGAGTGTAAACTTGCGGGTTTTAATATGGGACCCTATGGGGACGGAGGTCTGTATGCAACCCCTGCCGATTTCGCTCACTCTTTTACCCTTTCCTACGGACTTCATAGCAAGTAGTAAATATCACCTGTCTTGGACTGAATGTGTTGAAATTAAGAGTTATCTCGAAAGGGATATCTGTAGGCCTATTAAGATATATGTAAAAGAAATGTTCTTGATAGACAGCATAAAGAGTTGTAAAATCAAGAATTAATTTTGTGAGAACAGTACCCATTGCAACGCTACCGCTAGCGGAACTCGCTTGCCGTCTCAAAGAATGTACTACGGTTGTAAATGAATTATCGCTAATATTCGAAAAGAGCAGGGTCTCATATCCCATTAGCGTGTTTCGCTCTGATATGACCAAATGTATACGAAAGTATCGTGTAAAACAGGGCTAAACACAAATATGATGATATCTCAAAATTAATCTTTTGCAACTTATGACTCACTTTTCTGTAACACAACACAATATGTGCAAGTAGTAATTATGTGGGATCTCATTTCAACCTTCCATTTACTATCGCCGAAATATAACCCACCCCAATATGTATGACTTGTGTTTTCCAGATATCGCCATGGACGAGGTATTCAAATCATTTTGCGCCTTTGGGGCAAAGGGTGCCGCACCCTTGATGGATGGATCCAAGTTTGCTAAGATGACTCGAGACTGTAAAGTCCTCGATAAAAACCTTTCTTCTACTGACGTGGACATCATTTTTACAAAGAGCAAAGCACCAACAGAGTAGGTTCAATTGAGTTATTCGTTATCCCAGCATATCTTTGTTCAAACTTAATTTCCAGGCAGTAAAATGTAGAATGTGGAAAGATTATTGAGTGAAATCAATATTTCTTATAGAATTTCCAAAGTAGAACTTTGACATAATTTATGTTTGCATTGAATACAAAAAAAAATGTGGAAAGCCATTGCCATTGCTTTTGCAGGAGGAAGTTGAATTATAAGCAATTCCAAGTAGCTTTGAAAATGCTTGCTGAAAAGAAGTACCCAGGTGATGAAGCGGCACTGGAAAAATTAAAGGCAAAAATATTAGAAGCCAAGGGACCACAGGTTCATGGTGCAACGGTAGGTTCTTCTTCTCTAATAGTCAAAAAGACAGACATTCCTCTTTTCATATAAATGAACTTAACAATGTTTTAAAAAAAATATGTATCATTAGGAAAGGCATTTAACTCTGAAAAATGCCCTTAATAAATATACACGGTATGTATTCAAACTTTAGATGGCTATATATATATATATATATATATATATATATATATATATATATATATATATATAATATATAATATATAACATATATATATATATAATAGGAGAGAATGCAGTAAGATATCTGGTGATATATAGGTGCATGGTGAGTTGTTGTTCAAGAATAGCCTGAAAAGAAACATCAGAGAGGCGAATGTATGATCCGACTTAACTTTCTACATTAATAATTATGATTATCCGATATTCCTAGTCTGTAAATTGTATAATAATATATGTGTTATGAATGTAATTGTATCTACTGCCCCCCCCCCTCTGCCCCCTGCCCTCCCACACTCTCTATCTCTTATTCTCTACCTTATCATGTGGTTCCTCCTAGGTTAGTGTGATCATTTAACTGGAAATGCTTGAGGAATCTTATGACACCCTCGATACTCAATATTGAATGGTGGGAACCAATTTATGACGAGTTCTAGATTTGTGTTGATCTATGTTGCGAACATAATTTTTGACTGTATATAGGATTGAATGCGACTTTAAAATGCTACCATCTCACCTCTCTAAATAGACACGATGTTCATTTAAAAGACAGGTATCTACCTCATCATAACTCAATATTTCAACCTCATCTCATCTCATTACTCCATTCATTATTATCATCCAGCTTCCACTGTGGGATTTTGTATAAGCTATGGTTAAATTTGTAACTGAGAGCTTAATTTATTTTATATGTTAAAATTCTTCTGGAATACTTCTAAAAAAAATTTTAGTATGAAATATATTATCTCGAGGTAAAATTAAAGATTTCTACAGGACACGACGAAAACCACCCCTGGGATGAGAGTGTATTTATTGTTGCTAAATTCCTGAATAAAACATGTTAAAAAAATATCTGGGATATCATCATATTTGCAGAAAGCGGTCAAGGCTCCCGCAGTAGACCGTCTTACGGATACGTCCAAGTTTACCGGATCTCACAAAGAACGATTTGATGAATCAGGCAAAGGCAAGGGTATAGCTGGACGTCGCGAAGTAGTGAGCAAATCCGGCTACGTGAGTGGTTTCAAAAAAGACGGCCAAGCATCTCCAAAAAAGACTGATTCGCCCAAAAAGACAGAAGCTCCTAAAAAGGCAAGCGAATAGATACAACCAGGACCATGTATTCAATCGTCATTTGTGTGGACTAAATATCATATTATGGCGTAATAATTATCTATTTATAGCCAAAATTGAGCGCATATTTAAAGACATCTCAGATGCTGATGCATGTGTAGAATAACAATTGACATTTGACTTTTAGATGTCTACACATTTTGTTCGCTTAAATGATATTATGGAGATTCTTAATTCTATCCACATTTTTTAATATCACAGAACTGTATCATACATGTATATTTGTGGCGACTCTGAGATGTAATAGACAATCTCCATAGAATCTATTCCTATTTAGACTTGAGATATTGAAAAAAAAGTTAGGTGCAGTCCCATCATCATAGAGTAGTTATAAATGTATGTATATATATTCGAGAGAGATCTATGTATAGTATCTATGAAATTTTGTCACCTGACATTGTTGTTTCTTTAAACATTCTTGGATGCGTTTCCCATACATATTTTTCCTCAATAGTAACCATGCACTACGAGCACTACCGAAGTTGGGAGAAAACATATACACAACCATTTGTGTAACAACTGAATTCGACCTGACTAAACTGTTCCGATGAGGGTTATGTTAGTACACAGAACACATAGAGAAATTGTCGAAAGAAAATGTAACCCCAAATGAATAATACTTGTTATTACTATCCTGCAAAATGTTAAAATATGACTTGGGTATTCAGAGACTGTTTTGATACTATACGTACAGGTTATGTTATTGTTATACGTGTAAACATAAATCCTGTTCAACATCGACGGAAGTTCAATATTTTTTGACACTTGAAATAAATTTCTGCTGACTATATTTGGAAAAATAACTAGATATATCCTGACTATAATTATGTTTCTTTCTCTATATATATTTTATTAGAAGTTAATTTTCAGGGATGGATCCAAATCGTTTCCCCGTGAGTTTAAATTCTAAAACTAGCCCACAACTTTGGCCTTGCCTTATCACCTAGATACTAAGATGGACCGGTAGTTCTCCACCAGTGATAAGTCTTGACTATAATTATGGAAATACCACGCTATTACGTAACACATGTACCCCTCTGAAATGCAGTTGCCTTTATGTTCTTTTCTACAACAATAGCCTCCCTCTTCAACCGTTTTGCTAAAATGTGTTCAGAAACCTCAATGAAATTTTAGGAATTGATAATATCGTCAGAAAACTGGGGTCCTAATCGAGGAATTTAAAAAAAAAACTATTGATAATGTTCTGTTTTTGCCCTCGCCTTATAGTGGAGAAAAGTGGTGTTTCATAAGGGGTCAATAAGCATGGAGAGCATTGAAATATACAGTGGAAACAAATTGATGGATCTTCCACATTAGGCGCATATGTATTTGATTTTTGACAAGATATCAAAGGTCTCAACTTCAACCCCTCGATCCATCCCTGATAATGGTGCATTTAACCATAATATGGGGTCCATCTAAATATTCATAATATTGCATCACACATACAAGATTCATCAACAATTTTCTATCGTATATAATCACCTTTTAGTAACTTTTATAGCTAAATAGACCAAATCCCTCCGATATTGTTACTCTCAACGGTCTAACACTTGTTGAATATTCCACACGTTAACTCTGGCAGAATCTACCTTGGCATGTGTAGCTTGGAAACTTAAGACAAGAACTTCTTTGTTATTGAGTTTCCCGCGTATTAAAGTTATACTTAAGGTGCTTCTTTCTAAAGTGCCAATGGTATTAGTTTGGTGCTTCAATATTGAATGACTCTACATTATCATTTTGATTGAAAATGAACTTTACGCCCTATTGACCATTTATTTCTATTTACCATGGGCAGCATCCGAGGAAAATAACTATGCATGCTAAACTTTTTACACGGTTATCATATCTTTCCTTCTATCCTAGGATTTTTTGGATTCAGTATTAGAACAAAACTCATATATGTGCCATAGCAGCAGTTTTGCATATATGGTTCTTTTTGGCACGTATCATGTATGACAAATGAAAATATGGAACTAGCTTATCTGGAAATTATATTCTCCTGATATTTAAATTTCCCTATGTAAATTATAACTCTAGCAGCTTTGTTATACACACCAGAATATTACCTGATTGGTATTGGGGAAAAGTTAGACTTGTCATCTTTGTTATTGTTCATTGTTACCTTTACTTTCACCAGGATAGACATACAAGAACCGAATAGAGGCTAACTTTAATGATTCATCCCAGTGCACTTTCCAGTCTTGCTCATCAAGGACATAGCCTATCTACTTCCCGCATAGGTATTCCCACGAAAAGTTGCCATGCACTGTAGAAAAGTACCATTATGTTCGAAGATAACCTAAGCCTGGGTTAAAGTGACAGTATGTGTCTATAATTATATTTGTCTGAGTTTGAGCATTGATGTAATTATTCATGTGGTTTAGCATGTACTACAAAAAGTGTCTTACACTAATAAACAATTCTAAAAATACGGTCTTTTATTGTATTCTTTAGGAGAAGAGACAAATGCAGGGGGATAGAAGATTGAGTTGTTTTTTAAATGTAATAATTATAACGTAAATAAGTAAAGAAGTTTCTTCAGAGAAGGGACTTACTGTAGGTCTAGGTCCACGATGTGTCAGTGGCGTCAGCCAACGAATTTCCTTCCAATCACTAAGAGTGACAACCATGATGTATACATGTTCATGTCAATGGAAATAATATTCTACAATAACACCAGAGGGCATTCTGGTCGCATGTAGAACCGTAGATGGAATAACTCCTCCCTCATGCAACCACTCAGTCAGTGCACAAACTCCGTCCGAGGCCAGGAAGCCTGGCAGATTGTGCGTAACCACAGAACATGTACCGTATTTAAAATGATTGAATTTTGTAATGCATTATAGGACCATAAAAAGCTTTGATATTCTCATACAACTACATTAAAGTGTCTTTGTGGATATTTAATTAAATTTTGTACATGCCTAGTGGTTAACAAAAGAATAAGAAATTCCTCGTCCCTACCCATTTAATACCATATTCCATAAATCCTTCACTTGTTTTACATGTTTTACATGCAAACAATGCGTCAGTTGCAGCGCCCCGTTTCAGCTCTAGCCAACACCCAAATTTTAATCATAATTGAGCCTGGTTGACCTCCTTTAAGGACATAAACATGTGCATAGCGTGTATATTCATATACGTCAGGGGAATGTCATACCAAGTAAAAAGTAAACTGCAGGAGGAAATAAGAGCTTTCCATAATTGACTACTTTTCCCGACCCATGCATAATTATGTATAATTCGTGAGTGAGAAAGAAAATCAGTGTCTTTACAATGTCCTACCTTGTTTCCATACGTACATTATGTGCATACATACATGCATACATACATTCCCGATATTGACTGTCTTACATGTGCGATTTGGAATACATTTACATCGAGATTGTTAGTGAGACAAGGAAATCTCTCCTGCAGAATCTAAGGTATATACTATGCTTTTATTTGGTGTCTAATTAAGGAATTATTCGTTCTAAATTTGTCTTGTCTTTAACCCCTTCGTATTGTTTAAAAGTCATTAAATACATGCAGAAGATCCGAAGTATCATTGACGGACAGTGTTCACATTCTTACGAAAATGAGGGCGCATTTCCCACTATCAGTCCCTTCGAATGATACACAGCAATTAATTAGGATACTAATTATAAAATTACAGATAGATTGTCCTAGATCTTCCCTGGGCCGTGCATCCTGTTTGGTAGCCCCGTGGATCATTTATTTTTAGCATTCCTTTGAGGGAGGTTCGAGCATTGGATTACACATCAAGCTGTTTGGATATTTCAAGTTTTTCGTCGTTTATTTTTGTGGGTAAGCATTCAGAATTCAACTTTAATATGTATTTGGCAACCATCTGAATATAAAATTCATTTAAATGTACTTGTTTTGTGCATACCATGTAATTATATGCTATGATACAAGGTATACTGTGTCGCGGAGGATTGGGGCTTGGGAAGAGAATCCAAGCGTCTGATTTACTACTTACGGTATTTTTTATAAGTTGCTCCAGGCGAATCTCGTACAAAACATTTGTATTTTCTATTGTATTCCACTTCGTAAATCATGAGTTATTGAGAAGATTGTTACTCTTTTACATTTCTAAAATGATTGACTTCATAACCTAATAATACCCTCTTTTTTAAACTCGTCATACTTCTTGACCAGATAATCGAAAATGAAATACTGGTTGCGTAGATACCAAATACTACTGACTTCAATTGTTATTTTGGTTTAAAAATCGCCAAACACATAGGCACCCAACAGTCAGTCAGTATCATCTGTGGCACTTGATGTACACGAGTAATTATAGCTACACTTTCGATCCCGACGTCTGAAGCCGCTCGAGGTTTATACATCCATTAGTGGAGTGCAGTGGATGTAGACACTCTATAGCTCTGATATAATGCAAACTTTTGGTGTAACTTTGTTAACTAAGATGTGCTATGTTCAATTAATTTATTAAAATGATCCACCTCGTATAAGCATTGGTCTTTATTAAAATTATGCCCTAATTTGGATGTAATAATTCCAGTCAATGCGGATGACATTCTAATATCAGATTGTATCTGTCAACGAAGTCTGTGAGACATTGCATTAATTATAATGACTTAACTTTTCCCCAAAATGGATAATGAGTGAATTGTGGTTAATGTATTCGTTGCATCTAGAAATGGTCCCGATAGCTACCGTTGCTATAACGTGAATAGGAAAATTGAATGGGTTGTATGTAAGCTTATGTAGAGCTACCCTCACTATTTAATAACAATTTAAGTGTAGGCCTAATGATATGGGACCAATTGCGATCGGATGTTCAGTTCATAGAATTGTGTTAGCTCGAAGAATTTAAATAGGTTCGTGTTGGTTTTTGTCACGAAGACCATCAACCCTACTTCGAGAGATGGGAGTAGTGATGCGCGTGGGATGTATTGGATTTGGGTTGCATACGGACCCGGTCATACGGAAAATATATGATTAAATGTGTGTGTTCTAACATTACAATGTTATCTACAAATAGGAGGGACACGTCTGGTACGTTTTTCAACGTATAGATGACGCGAATTGTGATCGCGTAGACCCGGGAAGATAATAGGAATTGCATGTCTTAGTGTTATTTTCATTATATATGTCCGAAACTAAAATAGGGTTCATAATTCATAGACGCTGAAAAGATGTATGCACACACTCTATGTAGGCCTATAGGAATAGGGCTCTCGATATAATTTTTGTTAAACTTTTATTTATACTGGATAGATCAAGTCCCTGTTACAGGGCTTTTCACTTGCCCCAAAGTAATAATCACTCGATATTGCATGCTATGGGATACACACCATGTATGTTACATCCTAGATGTTTTTGAATAAAGTATAACAAACTACAGAATTATGTTCTTGGCGAGACATGAGACGGTGCAATAATGACATAATGGAGGCGTCCCTATACTTAATTGCATGAAAGTATTTGGGTCACCAATCGTCCCTGTCGCCAATGATTTACTCGACGTTGTTCCGGAATATATCTATATAGGCATTATGGTAGCCTATCCCGAATATTATAGCCTATATATAGGCTATATATTTTATGCCATATATATATGTGGGTTTCAGGTTCAGATCTATGATATCCTCTACAATTTTGTATTATGCTATATGACCAATAGTTTCCCGAAACGCAAGATGTACTACGTACGGTTATTCGTGGTTATTGGTATTTTTCCATGTGAAGATATCGGGGAAGATGTATGAGCTATCAAATGATTATGAGAAGAGTAGTCCTTGGCACACAGTGAAACATTATTATGGATATTTTGTTTTTCAAATCGCCAGCCTTCCCCGACCCCCGGCCCGACCTCACCCAGTGCAAACCCACCCACCGTCCCGTCCCGGCCGTGTAGACTGACAGCTCTACACGGCCAACCAAGTATAGGATGAAAAAAAGCTGACGGATCCGGGCGAGGTGCGAGCCCTCAACCTTATCCTCCGGAGTCCAGTGATCTAACCCCTGCGCTAGAAGGTAGTAGCAGTGTGAGCTAGTGTGGCTGAACATTCTAGTAATGGTAGGCCTAGGATGACTCATGCTGAGTGTAGGAAAAGTGGTCGAAATCATTTATTACAAGTTGTGTGGACATCGGCCCTACACTAGGAGTAGGGGAATAGTCAGGGTAAGCGAATGCCGGGACTGGAATTGTTTGTCACATGGGTTTTTTAAAAGTTAGATGCAATAAAGGGGCGACCTGCCTATATACTTGTCGGAACCAAGGGAGGTCAATCTGACTGCACAAAATCTCAGGAGAGTTATCTTGACAGCAACATAGGTGCCGCCACTGAGTCGCGCTTCATCTAGACGGTCGGCATCCGTCCGCGTTTGTTTACAACAAAGCGTAGCTTCAGATTGAATGTTTCGAATGATGCCCGATAAATCGGGTCTGACGCCACATAGTAACACTCGCCAAGGGGATCTGTCTTTTTCGTACTTTCTTTCCCGTAAAACCCCGCGATTGTTAGTCTCTATCCACATTACTGCTATTCATGAACAACTTGGACTTGGTGAATTGCTGGATACACCGATATTGGAAAAACGAACAAAAACAGCGGTTACATTAAATTTTTCTTGGCCGGCTTATGAACACTACCGACCCTGATCATGTGGTCCCTTCTGACTGAGCAAGGTCAAGGCCGCGCACACAGCCTCTCAGCCAATGACGATGCTTGCAAGCTGTCACCTGATCAGGAGGTCATAGCTTCAATCTCGTCAATGGTGTCCAAAACCAATGTAAAGAATCTAGGATTATCACATTAAAAAAGGTACCAAAATATATAATCTAATTGTCTGCGCCGTCTTATGTTTCTTGCATAAGATCGGCGGCAGACATGGCCAGGCAAAACACTTGACAACCCTTCTTTCTGATCAGCAAAACAACGGCCGGGTCTCCGGCTTTTAGTACTACGGTAATACTAGCGGTGGGACGGCGGGCACATATCAATGCTGTCATTCAACAATTTGTAAGGTTAACTATTACTCACAAGCAACTAATTTATCACAGGAAAAAATATATTCTGGGCGGATTTACTTCTGGATCTATGTTCATTGTTGGCCTATCAGTATAAGCTACATGACTTAGTTTAGTCAGTCCGATATATCCTACATTCCTATACATTCCTGGAATTATCTAAAGCAACCACAACCAAACTATGCTCTGTAAAATGAACTATAGCAGGGGATATTATATCAACATTTCAATTTGGTAGCCTATATGCCACTGGTACACGTAGGCTATACAAGTATGTATTAACCTATAGCTGGGTCCACATAGGTTATAGATACTTACATGTATTGAGACAATTGTTTTCACATTTACTTTCAGGGATCGGACTTGTGCCGAAAAGACTTTCAAGATGCCGAAGATATTCTATGTCAACCAAAAGTAAGTTATTTCTGCACAATTCTTATCAGTTAGGCTATACATATAGGGCCTTATATAGATGTAATATTGGTCGACTTTGGATGGACCACTGACCGCTCCTATATAGGCCTAGGCCTAGGCCTACCGGTAGGTTGGGAGGCCTAGGCTAGGGGGGCCTATATCTAAATGTAGGCCTTCTTCCGGATAGGCCTATAGCCTAGGCCTATGGTAGACCTGCATGGGCTAGGTTATAGCCTACACATTTAAAGTCCAAACTATAGGCCTAGTGTTGGTAAGCTATCTTGGCACCATCATCTTTTTGAATTGGTAGACTAGCCTATGTCATAATGTAAAACTTTTAGGCCTATAGGCCCACTGTCATGGTGACATTGTCGATTGACTATGATAGGCATAGCCTAGGCCTAGGCCTACATGTAGGCCGAGCCTAAAGCTTTCATTTCATTTAGGCTAGGCCTACAACCACAGATTTGATGCATAGGCCTATGCATAGGCCTATGCCTAGATCAATTAGGCCCATTACTTTTTATTTGTTGAATGAAGTGAATTGTAGGCCAACGTTAGCTAGGCCTAGGCCTAATTGTCAGAATAAATAATGGCATTTAGGCCTAATAGATCTATAGTAGGCCTACGGTAGGCTTAAACTTTAGGCCTAATATGAAAAAGAATTCTTGTAGCCTAGGCCTAATTGCATGTGCATGTGACAGTTTCAAACGCAGATAGGCCTAGGCCTGAATATTTGCTTTTAGGCCTAGGCCTAGCCTATAGGCCTACGTAGCCTAGGCCTACGTAGGCCTAGCCTATCATAGGCCTAGGCCCCTATTGTTAAACATCATCATAAATGCGTTGTGGCAAAATCGCCCACCCTAAGCGTAATAGGCCTAGGCCTAGCCTAGTGTGTTAATAGGCCTATGGTCTATAGGCCTAGGCCCTAGATCTATCTCTTTCAAGAATGGTCTGGGCCTACATACACACTGTTGTAATAGGCCTACGGTAGGCCTATGAACTGTCTCTCTATCCGAACCTAGGGGAAAAGTTGAGATGGGCATTTTTTTCCCCCTGTGTGGGGCAAAACACCTTTTGGTTGGGTTTTATTCCGCAAATAGGCCTAGGACTACCGTAGCCTACCGGTAGGTCTAGGCCTATTTTACAGGGTAGGGAATATAGGCCTACCTTTTCGGGAACCGGGAGAGAGGCCTATTTTAGGTCGGGATTCGGGATTTAAAAGGGCCTACGGGATTCGGGAAAGGGATTCAGAGCCAGATTTAATTTTTCCAGGTAGGCCTACCGGTAGGCATTGCAAATAGAAAAACGGGATTGCAAATTGAAAACCTGCGGGAATCGGGAAATGGGGCTTATAAAAAATGGGAAACGGGATTCAAGAGGGGGTCTTCCCTAACCTGATTTTAGACCTATAGATTTATCGTTTCTTCAATTAGGCCTAGCTAGGCCTAGCCTACCTCTTTTTTGTGTGCGAGATCGCAGTTAACTTGTTTTAGGAATGTCTTCTTAAGGCAGGCTATTTTAGCCAATAATACTGAGACATTGATTTATCATGCCCTACATGGGGCCCTACCGCATTTCGCAATTCATGGTATCATGACGCATTGTAGGCCTATATTGTAAGCAGACGTCTGCATTGTAGTTCTTTCAACCACCACCAGACGCCCTCGTACTGACTCACAGCCTCGTTCTCGTTCTATTATAGTTCCACCAACATGCCGGAGAAAATGGCCAACACCAACTGTTTCAAGTTCAACTTCGCGCTAGTGTCTAGAATCGCTAATTCTTTTAGGGATTCATCCTCTTTTGCATTGAAACATGGTTCGGGATCTATCGATATCGAGAAAGCAAGGAGAGAACATGAAGATCTTGTTGAAAAACTTCGTAGAATAGGTGTGGATGTGATCGAACTCCCGTGTGATGAAAAACATCCGGACGGTTTGTTTGTGGACGATATTGCTGTTGTAATCAACGGCACAGCCCTGATTTGCAACCCCCCATCAATCAAGGATAGGCCTTCAAGGCAAGGAGAGGTAAGTTATTGTTAACATTTGTATTGCTTGGTGGTGTGTAAGCCTTTGGTTTGTCAGTATAGATTGATTTTCTTCCATTATCGCGATGCTTTTCGCCTACCACTCACTACCACCCCTGACCCTGTGCCCGTCTACATCGTAACCTTAATCCTTATAGCAGGCAGGAAGGCGGGGAGGGTCTCATGCAACTGGTAGACTTCGTAGTCTGGGAGAAACCCCTTCCAGTGCCTCTACTCTCTATTTACTCCTGTTTCAATTATTGCAAACAACCTAATATATCACAAAAATGAACCACTAGAATTGGCACATGAAGGGACTGGAATCAATGTTTGTTGAGAAGGCTAACTGTAGTGTAGATATAACTTCTAACTTGGCCCAGTTTTTTTGGCCTTATTTCACCGTTTACCCATCCCTACCCAGGCTCTCCCAAGTTTTATGTGAACCCGAACGGGTTCCTGTTACTATGGGGAGGTGGCGACAAACCCAAACCTAGGTTGACTATTAATAATAGCGGATACAAGCGCTGATTACCCACTGATAATACTCGAGTATTACTACTTGTTGAGGATGAGTCACTAGGATCCCCCAGTGTATAATCTATGAATATGACGCCAGTTTTTAACATAGTTGACCCAATCAGAATGACGAGTGCATCTTCCTGTTCGTTTCTGAAAAACACTTAATTTTGGCCATTCTTTGGTGGTGATGACTAGCCACTGGAATGGAGGAGTGTGTCAGTCAGTGTGACCCGTCAACTCACGATTCAGTATCATTTCCTTGAATGCTACGGACTATACGGACTATCTGATAAACTTCGATGAGCCTACTTAAGGGCTGGTTCCATTGGTACGGATACGTATACGGCAAAATTTGCTCACATTAAGATATAGAGTCATGGTTCCATGTGTGCGTATCCGTACACGTCAACAGGTACGGATACGGATACGATAAAACCGATCGCTCCATGTAGCGATTGGGACGTTTCCGTACCCCATGCGTATGGTTTCCCTCTTTGATGTCATTACATTCTGAACTATTCTGGACCTATGGGTTCACTCCAAGATAGTTTCCCGTATCCGTACCAATGGAACCAGCACTTAATTTAGAATCGATAGTGTACTGTATGCCACTATGGTGTCATTGGCGAATATGTTATGCCACTTTTGGTTTCTAGATTTTTACATGATTTCATTCAATATTGTAATAACAGAGCCAATCTCCAGGATGTGTAGGCTATCTGGTGCCGTATCTGGTAAATGACAGAAAACCAAATGATAAAGCCTTTAAAGCCCGTCTAGGTCAAGTTATCTCGGTAACCATTCATCATTTTACTTGCCATGGTCTTGTTTGTCATCCGTATTGTATGACTTCCAACAGCTTCGTATCGACAACCATTATGGTACGAGGATATAGGGGAAATTCTGATAATGCTAAATGCTAAATAATCCTTCTTATAGTTAGAGAGTCCAGTTCTTTTTCTATTCGTTCGTTTTTATTGTATATTGTTACGACCTCTTTTTATGTCATATGATTGTCGGGTTATCTAAAGCAAGGGAATGTGGACACATGGACAGGGAATAACATGTAGATGTGGTGATATGCCTACCGTCACACACCCCACTCTCAAGTTATACATCTCTTATATAGTACAGTATCTACCGGTATGTTACAATAATAAAGATCAAGTCAGTGATATTAATTTTTTTTTACAATGTCTTTCATACATGTAATGAGCCCCAACCAATCTGTTTAATCCATGTATGATCCAGGTCTACTGGCAGACACAGTAACACAATTCCTACAATTCCCCTGAGAGCCATCGGTTGGTCAGCTCTGAGGTGTGTTGAAAAATAAACCCGGAGTAGACTATATGGGATTTGGTGTGATCCTAGTGGAAGAGGTCAGGTCTTTAACCATGCTTTATATAGTTGAGACTACCCCATACCGAGTCCCACTTACCTGAATCGACATTTTTAAGTCTTCCTGCACATACAAGGCATTTGTTACTGAACTTTTCTTAGCAGAACCTCCTACGTGTGTTGACCCGTTGGCGTTGAGTGAAGGTGAAACCACAATCCGGGTCGGCTTTTGATGGTGTTGCTCTGGGGAATGAAATATATATATAGCCTTTTGCCAATGTAATGTAACTTGAGTGGTGTGACTGAGGCGTTTACTTTTCTTACTCTTTGCCCTTATAAGTTATAGAAAGGGAAATATGAGTGAGATGAAAACCCCATTGTCTTTTGGTGCATGCCACACACACTTATATAGCTTACTCTGATGTTTTCTTGTGCGATGGTGGTACACATGTTTATATTTATAATAGCCTGAATATTATATAGGGGCACTTGTTCGTTAAACTCTCGTCAAACTTAGAGTTCTAATGTACTCATTGTGTTGTTAGTACGAGTTAGCTCTGGGCAGTACTTGTAGTTTGCAGACTGCTGGGTCCGAAATAATACTCCTCGACTTCCATCGACCTCAAGATATAAAGTAAGTTTCGGGAAAAGTCTTGTTCTTCATGCCCGGGTCTTCATGGTTGTGACTCACTTTTACTCTTGAGATCTGACCCAGTTTGGTTGCTCCTCCCACTATACCCCCGTCTCCGAGTGTCCATACATGGAAGCAGGTGCCACATAAAAAGTATTCGCCGACAAAAAGGCCACTTAGCGTGGCCTTTATGATATGCTTACCTGGGGGTGGGGGTGGTAATGCCAGGCTTGGCATTTAATGATTTAGGTGAATATTTATGCTGGGTTTGCTCCCCATCAGATGTTAAAGGTTGGAGTACCGCATCGTATGGTAACCGTTACATGACGCCCGGGTCCCTTTGGCAAACATGTTTCAAAGCTCTAAGCTGGGGCAGATTATTGGGTAGTTGGTAGAAAATGTCGAGTTACAATATATTGTGATAGTTATGATAGTATCTAAACTCTTTTACTCTTTAAGATCTGAAGAAGGACGTGAAAACGAAGGACGATGAAAACCTAAAAGGAACATTTGTCTTATCTATTTTATCATCACATGTATTTAATTTTCACTGAATCAAATTGTCAGTATGTTAAACATTACACATTTAATAAGGTTGCGAGGTTAAACTGTATATATATATATATATATATATATATATATATATATATATATATATATATATATATATATATATATAAGCCTTATGATGGTTCATTGATCTTGGAGTAAAATAGATTTTGCTTTGGGGTTCATGCATCGAAATGAGGATGGTCCCCCTTGCTCATCTATCACACGATTAACCATCTGCCTTATCCTTGGTTTTCTGCAAGTAAAATTACTTCTGAGCCAGACACCCAACAGCTACACGATGGAGAAATATAAAACAAGTTCAAGTTTCCTACATGTATTTGTTGGAACATTTGGGGGTATCAGGCATTAGAGTAGATATTTGTGCTCAAATTAATGCCAATTAAAGAGGCAAATATAGGACTATGAATACTAAGATATAATTCAATGAGAGATGGATATAAGATCACGTATTCACAAAACACGAGTGCGTTGTTTTTTCGTTTTCCCCGAGTGGCGAAAAAATTACATGCATCCAAATTTGTAACAAGTGTGTTTCTCATTTAAAAAAGCTAAAAACTAGGTAGGGTTTAGAATAATTGTTATGAACAAGAGAAATGTACTTTTTAATGGTTTCTAGTTAGGAGGCTTGTATTCCTGCTTTGAATTAACTAACTTTTTTTTGTTTAAAAAAACCCAAACAAATATAGGCAGGGTCTAACAGACTTTCTTTTTAGGTTGCTGGGTTAACCCGAAATACCTATCTGTTTACCTTAGCTCTACTCAAGTAGTGATTACCTGACTGCAAGTGGGATTGTAATCTTTCAACCATGACTGAGTAGGACAAATACCAGTATCTGGTCAGGGCAATCCCCCATATCGCGCGGAGACCATTCAGCATTATCTAGCATTTATATTTAATAATCGTTTACGTTTGATGAGTATATTTAAAAAATACCAGTTCATCAATATTAATTTCATGAAATCTCGAATCACGAGAGCCTTCTGACATTGCAACATTTTGTGTTCCTAAAATGTATTGGCACCTTATCGGATGAACAAAAAGGATCATTATTGCCAAGGGGAGATTTTGAGATCAGTTGAATTGACATTTGCTGAGTTACATTCTAGTTGTATGTATGTTGAATCAACACAGGTTATTCTACATAAATATCCATGGCTTTGTTGTGTAGCTTTACCGCAGCCACCAAAATGGCATATATTTTTATAGGGCAAGCCAAAGACACATTTTTGGCCAGGCGAATGGGGTGATGAAGCTTTAGGCGTGGATATTCTGAATCCTGGCTTTGAATGAAAAGGAAGGGGCCTCATCCCATTCACCTT
This sequence comes from Sthenelais limicola, assembly GCA_942159475.1. NCBI lineage: Eukaryota > Metazoa > Annelida > Polychaeta > Phyllodocida > Sigalionidae > Sthenelais > Sthenelais limicola. The sequence continues at coordinate 102,579,437 of OW804096.1, read as the reverse complement.
CCAGATCACACAATAAGCGGTGGGAACCTTTAAATCCAAGACCTTTGTCACAGAACGACACCCAACCCATATCACTTAACAAGCAGATGTATCTAAATGCTGATGCAGTATTCATAGCCTTTATCAAGTATTAGGAAATTTTGGTGGGAAAAATAAATCTTACTCGAATTACTTTATTTTTATTGGTAAACTATAAGGACAGCTTAATGTCGAATTATATGAAGGAAAAGATAAGATCTGTCTAAATTCTTGTGATATTTAGCTTTTAAATAATTATTCCAAAATGTGACACCCATCACTTTTGACAACAAAAATGTGACGCCCATCACTTTTGACAATCAATTTTCCTTTATTTCTTCAGTGTACTTGCCAGTTATTACGATCAAACTTACATTAATTTAAACATCTTAAGCTGAAAATGAATCAAGAATTTCATCCTTAAAGATGGTGTCCAGAAGGTTTTTCTTTTGCTGATGCAAAAAAAGTGACGGAGATAACGAAAATAAAATTGACTGGTCAAAAGTGATTGGCATCACATTATATCAAACGTTATCTCCTTCTAAAAACATTCCCCAAAAGATAGTAAATTTTTTTTTTTAACATATCTTTATTCAGGTAAATAAGTGCTGGCATATGCCAAAGCAATACGATGTAAGGCTCGAGTAAACCCGGTATTCCACCTTACCCTGAATTTTCACTTAGACTTTAACAATTAGAACAGTATGTGTGTTGAAGATAGTTACTTATAACTTGTTCAGGAGAGTGGTAATGAAAGTAATAATGAGATGAGATGGAGGTGATTAAGATGAAAGTTGGGTGTCACTATGCATGAACATTTAACGAAAGAATAAGTATCATATTGGTAAGATGTATCTAGTTCTTAGAATTCGGGGATTCAGATAGCATTTGCCAGAATGTCAGTTTTAAGCCTGCTTTTGAATATTAATTTATCGGGAATACGTTTGAGGTTGTCATTCATATTATTCCACATGAGAATTCCAGTATAGGCAATCGATTTTTGGTAGCTGTTTCAGGCAGGGTGATTGACTTCAAAGTTCAGGTCTCTGTTCTCTCTCATATGGTAAGCAGCTTCTTGTCTTCTTTCAATCCAGTTGAGCCTGGGGGAATGCAGCTTTTTTTGGAAAAATTTAACATTATTAAAAAAGATTTGTTGCTGGATAGACATAACTGAGGCCTCAGTATGGAGGAGATCGATATTATATCTGCGTGGTTTCTTAAGAGCGAACCTTAGTGCCTTGTTTTGGAGTACCTGGAGCTGGTTGAGACTATTCTTATTACAGTTAAGATAACATACATTACAATAGTAAATAGGTGGCAAGGATTGCGTTTTAGCTATTATGGCTGATATACTGTTGTATATGGTTATATTGAGAGTGGCAAATGGACTCACCTGAACTGACTTGATTAACCGGAAGTGACTAGTGCCTAGCGACGAGCTAACACAAAAGCCCTCCGCATTCAAAAAGCTGCCTTGCAGTCGGACAGTTCGTTGGATTTTTTTAAAATTTTATTTATTCCTTTTTGGAGGTTGATATCATAAATAAAGATGTCCGACAGCCCCGTGCCAAAATAAATATATTAACATTACTTCTGCATTGACTTGTTTGTTCACGCGGTATACCATCACACTTTAACTTCCATAGCATTAGAAAGCCATTGGTAAGCTTATCCCATCACTTAATAGCAAGAAATGACACAGAGTGACGGAGAAAAGTGACGGAGATTACGGAGAGAAGGGACGAAGATAACGCACCTTAAATGTTTGACCGACAATGAACATAGGCTTATGCTGCCTTCCCCTTCACAGAACACGTCAAATTGATGACGTCATCCATCCAATACAAATGATGACATACTTCATTTCTGTCCACATAACAAGCTTCCCAACCTTTTCATTTGGCATGGGGAGGCTATGTGACACAGATTTTGTATTTGACCGACATTTGACAACCAAAGTTTGATAGTGAATACCTTTTAATAGCTTTTTTCTATGCTTTTTATGAGATTTGTCTACAGTTAATTAATGCCTTGAGATATAAGATAGCCTTTTTATTAGACCTTTGGGGGAGTTGGTATGATACGCCCATAGGCTTAAGCACTGAGCCTCGTATTGAAAAATGCAGGCAATAAAGAGCCTGTCTTGCCCGCATTTTTCCTTTATTGCCCGCATATTGAAAAAAAAATCCCATTGTTTGTTTGTATTTTTTTATTTCAACTGATATTTCCGCCGAAAAAATTAAACAAAATATATCTCGCATGGATAAAGGCATTTCAGGATAAGATTTAAAGCTCTGAAAAGGATGCAGATTGATTTTTAAAAACGGGAGCGATTCTCCTGCACAGCAGCAGCCAACTGACAACAAAATGATTGGTACGGCTTGGGTGTGTAAACGCAGGATGAGAAGTAAAATATCAATCAAATGAAATAATAAACTAACATCTTTTCATGTTTAATAGAAGCCTACGTGTTGTCAAAGCATTACTTTGTTTTAAAAAGATTTAAAGCTGGGAAAAGGCAGCAAATTCAGCAATTTCCCTGCAGCAACCAACTAACAACAAAATGAAAGGTGTAGCATATATTATAGCGAGATTGGCATGCATGTCAACGCAGGAAGAACGGTAAAATATCGATCAAATGAAATAATGAACTGAAATCCTTTCATGTTCTTTGTATTCCCACAATAATGTAAATGAAGGAATTTGTTTTAAAAAGATTTAAACCTGAGAAAAGGACTAAAAGTGATTCGAAAATAGTTACGGTAATCCATGCTGCAGCTTTGGAAATGTACATGAGTGATCATGCGAAAACAAGTGTTGTCTTCAGATTAGCAACGCAACATTAGCAACGGGACTGCGCATTGATGCAGGAAGGAGGTAAACAGGGAGGTGGGAGGGGCCACTGAGTCGCCGAGGGGATCCACAATTAGTCTAATTTTCATCAATTTTTCAGTTCTTTTACGTAAAATGTCAAAAAATGGTATAATAAACACAAAAGTGCGCTCGGCAGATATCGGAGGTGCATATTGCCCGAGGGCATAGCGATTTCAGTGAGTGCACGTAGTCCACAAGCTGAAATTGCGTAGCCCAAGGGCAATATGCACCAGAGATTTCTGCCTTGGGCAGTTTTGTCTATTTATTCTATGTTTTAACTCAGTATGAAAATGCACGTTTTTTTGACCGACACAGTGATCTCCAAACGCATAATTTCAAATGTAAATATTTCCTATTTAAATGAGCACAAATACATTATAAAAATCGTTACATTAAACAACAATATTATTTCATATGGATGTCATATTTTCTTCATTGTAGAAGAATTTGTAATATCGATTTACCAAGTCTTAGTGAAGGCATGATGGGTCGTTGTCAAAATGGTGGCCATATTTCGTTGACATTTGCTTTTATATTACAGAAAAACTTGCATTAGCATTGGGAAGATATTATAGATCTGTTCTATCAAATCAAATATCAAGCAACATAAATACAAATACCTTATTATTCTAGGTCTTTTCCTTTTTATTTTATTTCACCAAAAGTGACGGAGATCACTATTTCTTAATATCTGATAAAGGCCCATTTGCCTCTTTAATTGGCATTAATTTGAGCACAAATATCTACTCTAATGCCTGATACCCCAAATTTCCTTTTCGATGTAATTACTGAAGCAGTAAAGCCCATTTATAACCAATATTGATGAACACATAGACACTTCAACCTAAATCAAGCCATCTACAATGATCTACTCTTAAAATATGTAAAAGTTAGGAAACCCATGCAGGTTGAATAATATGATAGGATGTAACGAGGTTGGTTTCTGACTTACTGTACACGATGGTCACGAGTTTTTTTCGACCAGGGATCTCACGAGAAGCTGCAGGCTTCGAGTGAGATCCCTGGTCGAAAAAACCGAGTGGCCATCGTGTACAGTAAGTCAAACCAACCTCGTTACATCCTATTTTTATACCACGATCTCATGTTGTAAAATAAATGTATAAACAAACTATTTATTTACCTCGCTTCTCTACAATGTTCCGCCATATTGATTTGGTTTATGCCAAATCACTAAACAAGCGTATAACTGATTGGCTGATCAATGATGGCACAGTGGCATATGACGTCACGAATGGGCGGGACGTCATGAGCAAGCGAAATGTCAACCAATGAGGATGCTTCTTACATTTAGGCTAAAAAAGGGTAATATTTTCACGCGTGGATCCATTCAACAAAACACAATAGCAGGTATCCACTCATTTGCAGCGTGTACAACCCCCGATCGTGGTATAAGCATAATTATTTGTTATATAGGTTTTACTAATCAAGGTATTTCGATGGGTTTTTCCCAACGGCATAGGACATTTCTTGTTTGTTGATCTAAAATTGTTTTATCTGGCATCCAGTGGAAGACGTGACCAATCAGAAATAAAAGAAATAAAGTTTTAATACATTCAACAATATTCTATCGGATACACAAATCTGGGTTGTTATTTATTCACTAATAGTCCAATTTGGAATCATAATCTAGGGGTCAATGTGAGTTCAGTTGTTGGGTGTTGCCACAGACAGACACACTTCTTCCCAGTCCCAGTGCTCTCATCTTGCCGTTGAAGAGGATGGCTATCCCAGCATCTGCTTCAATCTGTTCAGTCTGTTGTCGATATTAGATATAATTGGCATTTATTTCTAGAGTTCTTTGCCATTCAAATTGAATGTGACGCCATTTAAATGAAAAGGAAGGGTGAAACCCTCCATGAATCTTCAGCATGTTTCGACTGAGTGACTGGATAATGTACATGGTTGGAATTACTTACGATACTCACATTGTATTACCTGTCAACATTTGAAATGTGAATTTACATTTTTAATGACATAGTATATAATCTGTTGATAACTGTCTGCCTCAGGGCTGATTATTTTAATGTTTACAAGTTCTTCCGATGGGTATATACCGTGCAGCTAAAATTCGCGGGCTAATATTTCGCGGAGAAAAAAATTCGCGGTTGAATGCCTCCTCCAAATTTAAGCTCCCATAGATAGACTACAGTAGAGTAGTGATTAATGGAAATATTTTCGCGGAGAAAAAAATTCGCGGTGCCAGACACAATTTCGTGGTAATTTAGCCCGAGAAAACTTTTAGCTGCACGGTAGTACACATGCACAGTGATTTTGAAATAAAGAGTTCTAACTGTTTGGTATGTTTTACTTTTCAGTTGGCTGTGGTTCGCCAGGTTCTACGAAAGGAGTTGGGATTAAAGATTGTTGAAGTGGATACGGACAAGGCTACAATTGAAGGTGGAGATGTTTTGTGGACAGGTGAGTTTTTAAGTGTTTATTTTGGGGCTCTTTGAAAAATTTTCAGTTGTATGTTATGTTATTTTCAGAATTCATAGGCTTACGCTATAATATGAATTTGTTGCAAGTATAGATAATCTGATATTTGGTCTTTCATCCACTCATCGTCTGTGAAGTCACTGAAATGTTAGATGACTCTTAGATACTTACTCCCTCAACTCCCCCGCCCCCCGCCCCCTCCGCCAAAAAAAGATGTTTTCAGAGGAGCATATTATAATTATTATCAATGCTTGATTATCAAGGGATGCCATTCCTCAGTAAGGTGACTGAAATCAGTCAATTCAATAATTTCGATTATTTTGTTAAAATTCTCTGAAAATAAAATATCTAATATAGATTTTGCCATTGGTGGTGATATCAATAGCTATTCTACCTTCATAGTGCCAAATTTCGAACACTTCTGATGCCCAACCTTAGCCTAACCAGGCTCTGACTGACTGCATTTTGTACTGAACATTTCAACGGGGTATGACCCCCTCATTTGCCACTCGTCGGCCATCCACTGCTCCATGGCCCGTCAGTGCTCTCTAGCTTACGGTCTGTCCCGAGTAGATTCCTGACTGAGCCATGTCTAACTGCACCGGGCAGCCAGTGCTAGCGAATACTGTTCACCCATTGGTTAATATTTGGCACATGTTGCAAGCTGCTAAAAGCAGTTTAAAATAAATATTAAATTAAAGACATGATCACAATCATATTTTAACTTCCCCTCCTTATGTAATTTACCAGAAAATTCCGAAAAGAAAAATAGAAAATTTATTTTTCTAATTATCAGCCAATCACAGCCCAGCATTCCCATTCACCCCGAAGCTAGTCTGCTTCTGATCACCGCGTGTTTTGAATCACCTAAGACCAAGTCAATCATAACACACACTGAGCTAAATATCTGGAAATCTATTTGATAACAACTTAGAATGACTGACAGCATTAAATGAAGGATTGTGGATATTATATGGACATACATGCTGTCTCCTTGGTGAAGCTAATAGGAATATGTTGCCGACTGCCTACCCTTGCTTTGGAGGAGGGGTGGATCCACCGAAGTCTTGAGACTTGCCAATGTGTGGAGTTTGGCAATAATGAAGGTAGAATAGCGATTTATATCACCCCCAACAAGCCTCTAAATATTTTCAGTCAATTTTACAGACCCCAACTGGCATCCCTGTCAATGATATGTGCATACCACCAGGATCCTCTTGCATCATGCCATGTATGCTTTTCAATGTTATTGCACTCGCTAAGTGTCATTATGTTTAAAGACATGCGTCAGATAATTATGTGGTCAAACAACTTGACAAACCCTATCTTCATTCTATTTATGATGTATATCGACTCATTACTTCTGTGCCCCATTTAAAAGCAAAGGAAAAACTAAGATATTCCCTTAGACCTCTTAGGACATAATTTTCGTGGTGAGAGTAAATTAAGTTGGTTTCACATTAGTTACATCTTTTGAAGTAAGGTATAGTCATTCGCTACCGATAAAGGTCATGTTGCTTTTTGTTAGATATTCAACCCCCTAATAGCGGGCCTATTAGTGTATCAGTATGTGAATAGATGGCATTAGCTGTACATAAATTGTGTAACTCGAATACATTTGGAGAGAACGTGGAGGTTTAACTAAGTAATGGGTAAACACCATGGCTAGATTACTGTCAGTTTGGTATAGGGATGTTTGACCTCATGGGACCGACTCCCGCTGACTGTAAATAAGAGGCGAGCATCATTCAGCAGAGACAGAAAGGGAAAGAGAGTGGACGTGGGAACGTTTACCCCTAGCAACGGGTACCAAGTGGGTGACATGTCTAAACAACCACTCATTCATGTTTCTATAAATCATGTAGATAGAATGGTGCCACGATAGGGAGCATAATAAAGGGTTGCATTATGAGGCCAGGCTTCTCTCACAACTTTAGTATGGCTTGGGACCTTTCTTGCGACTCGTCGAATATGCTATCCCAAATTTAATCAAATCATCCTCCTAGACCTAGGATGGTGCCATATGGACCTAAATTTATATTTCCTGCTCTAGACTAGAGATAAATATTAAGACCGTAAAAAATCATGTCCGGCATAGGCGGACGTATTTGTGGTTGAAGGAAAAACACCATGTGGGTGATACTCAATATTACTGGGACGTCGGTTGCCCTACTTCATTCTCATCGTTCAAGGACCGGTGATCAAGTCCTGGCGAGGTCCAAGATCAGCCATTCTGACCCACATCATGTACAGACCAGAGTAATGACTGTCACACATCAAACCTGGATATCATTGCAGACTCCTTTACCACTGTCCATTTTCTCCCTGATCACTCATACTGATGTAATTGATAATGAGCTCATCGATGTGAACCTGCTAACTCAATAACAGAATTATTTTTCCAATGTGATCCTTTTCATAGTGTGTGACCTTTTCACAAGTTATTGATTGTGTGTTGGACCTGTAGGTGATAGACCCGAATGTTTAATCATAGATTTTAAGTGCTATCATTCACTATATAGCATATCACATGTACCACCATTACTTGACCTATCTATACACCGTTCCTGCTCAAGAGGATATAGGCCAGTCTCCCTCATTATCTTGGTTTTATCCAGATTTATTATTTTATTAAATAATTTATTTTTATATATACGTATTAGACAAAGTCTATTGATTTAATATCGCCTTCGGGTGGTGGAGGTCGTTACACATGTATGTAGAGCTTCTTGTACAAGATGCCATCACTGTGGAATCAATTACCAAATGAAACCCAAGTATTAAAAATAGAAAAGCTTTCAGATCTTATCTAAAACACAGATATTATCCCGACAATGACCCATACCTGGGCGGGAGTAATTAATCATAATGGTAGTAACAAGTATATAAAATGTCAAGTAGATGATGAAGATTTAGATGAAGAGGCGTGTAATGCCCAAGTAGTAAAAGATCGATATAACGATAACATTCATTTTATTTGATGTATTTTATTGATGTATGATGTATGAGGAAAAGGTAATGTTGTATTACACCTGACGATTGTATGGATTCACCATGACTTAGGTCAAATTGTATACTCTGATCCTGTGAAACTTACATTTCTGTGAACAACTTTTTTACAAATACTAGGAGATCCAATGACTTAATGTTTTTCCCATGAATACGGACTCACCCCTTTACATTGTAACCCACAAAGGGCAAACCGGAGACAAATGTATTTGATTGTATTACTGCAATATTATTGAACGTATATTATCTATCGCAATTTTCAAACTATTTAGAGATTTTTTATGTTGGATTTAAAAAGACGATCTTTCATTGTGAAATCGGAAATCTAAGTCTTGATGGTGTTAAATCGGTGTTAAATTTAATATAATTATTTAGTAAAACTCTTGCGTGAAAGCTCTAAATCATAAGACTTTAATCTATCACATTGGATATTAGAATATATTGTATGCCTTGCCAGTATTCAGAAGGTACCAGACACCTTTCGAATGATACAGCCTAGGCAATCGCATGTGTTGAAGGACTACTGTACTCAAAAATCGGACACCTTCACCTCATTCGCTGGCCATTCAGGACTCATCATGGTCCGATGGTCAGCGTCAATGTATCTGTCAAAACATTAGATGACTATTAGTGAGTCTGGCACTGGAGCTTACCACGTTAGAACTTAGAACTACTAGGCTCAGATGGACACTAGATCGTTGTTGATTGAATATTTCCACCACATTCATTGTTGGGGAGGAGCGTGTATCGGCCTATTCCAGATTGTACCTAGGTCCTCATGACATCCAATATTTTACATGCTACCATCATTGTTATATCTATTTCCAATAAAATATTCATTCCCAGCTATGTTTTACTCTAAGGTTGAAGGGTTTGGGTATATCTTGATCTTCACATGTTCAGTCAATGGACAGCCAAGCTACAGCGGAATGTCCTCTAAGTCTAGATCTATTCTTCCAGTGCTCTTCATGATGGCCCTCTGGCTACTCAGACAGTTTGCTTGCCCTTGGAGCCGTACCCAAGCACTGTGAAGCACTGTGAAGCGACTACCTGACGCTAGATGAACTCTGGTACATTAAATAGTGTCCCTCATTGTTGTTATTCGAATTAACTGCCCGCAATTCCTTATTTTTCAAAGATTTATTGAGGACTCATGATTACTTACGTAGATACTTACGATCTTCGAGAAACCCTTAATAATACTGTTGAGCTCTATCCCTGAGAACTCTTGGGATATGAACTGCACTGTTTTAGTATTTCCGAAAGTCAAGTTTGTATATCAGCTTAAAGTACTGTATGTCTCGTCCATCATCATGTGACTGTAAGAAGCTCTGATTAGCGGTTTCCTTTTTGCTTAGACCAACGAGAATAAAATGAAGTGCCTAGACGATTTCTTGTCTATCCAACTTCCAAGATTGTTACTTGACCCAGAGTTTCTGCAGGTACTTACTCATCTGTACTGTGAGGTGTGATAGTGAGTTGTAGCGATGAGTACATGTGTTATCTTACCCATAAATCTTAATGCTAAAAACTCCCGACCAGGTCAAACTAGCTCCAGTTTATCCAATGCTTTCTCTTCCATTACTTTGAGAAGCCAGGTTGCGAAAAAGTATTATATGGATTAGGTCGCCTCGGTTATTGTCCGCTCTACACATTTTGTAAATTCTGCAAAATAGGCTGAAAAATGGTAAACACTGGGTATATTGGAGTATATTTCAAACTGCGTTGGGAGTCAAAACAATCACCGTTCGTCTTGGGCATAGTTTCTGTTTTAAACTTGGATTATTTGAGAGAATTTGTGGGGGAAAATTATACAACTTCTGACAATTTCACCCATATATTATATACATATAAACAATTTCACCAATATATTATACACATATAAACAGTATATGAGAAAATATATACCCGGAACTGTATCATGGCGTATGTGAATCGGTATTATAAATGTTAGGTATTAGTAGTTATTATTGGTCATGTCTTTTCTTTACTTTACCAGTTAATCGTAAATGCTGAATAATGGGATCTGTCAAAATCGTGGCAGATTTACCTATTCTCCCTTCATTTCCATCGACCTTAATATTATGACCCCAGTAAAAGACATGAGCAAAAACTCGGTGCGTCGCTCAGAACGAGGTCCTGTTCTACATCATGCACTATGTTGATATTACCGTAATTTTCAAGAAAAAATGTTACCTTGGATATGGATATCGTACATATTTATAGCAACAAGAAGGTTACCAGGGCTCTAAGGTGGGGATGGAACATACAAAATACCCCACGTCTGGTTTGGCACTAGACCAGTATTGTCTAGTGCGTGTAAGGACGCAGCATCTTGAGGTATGTTTATGTGATATCCCAGGCCAGGTGAGAGCCTGGAGGATCTGGGATGGGTGGGCGTTGATCGAGGTGGAGGCAGTATGGAGGGGTGGGATGGAGGAGAGGAAGCCCAGGAGGGGAGAGTACATCTGGTGCAACAAGTCTGGGGAAAGTACAACAATGGTCTGGTGCACAGTATAGCAACTGCGATACTTCACATGCCTCAACAGCATGCTCTCTGATAGTACAAGCTGTGGTTGTTATATATACACTGCCTCTCATGCTCACGATTCATACAATATTAATTATACATTTGTGAAATTTAATTCGAGACTTAGTACTTAACATAGTCGCACACATTGGCCTCTTCTTCCCACACAGTGCGGAAGTTTCTATCGAAACTAAAACTGGAGTGCTCGGGGCAGGTCACTCATGTGTAGGCGGTCTGGCCAACTATACTATTGGGAAATGACTTTGCCAAGTGTTCCATGTTGTCAGTTCCTATTGGCGGGTTCCTATAGTAATGTCAAGCTCCATAGTACTGACCACCCATCGATTTTGGGCTCTCACTCAATAGTGGCAAACTCCCTTTCCATAATCCGGTCATTTTTGCGACTGAAATTGTTGATTCAGTTGATGTGAATACTTCTGTTCACTATACTATCATGATCTACTTGCCCCCCCCCCCCTCCCCCCCCCCCCCCCCACACACCCTCTTTGACATCAGCTGATGCATTCTCTCACTGATTCAGCCTTAAGTTAACATTTGTGTGAGTGGTTTGGGCAAACAGCAGGGTACGCCCATTTTAGGGTTTTGGGAATTCTGCCAGCAACATCAGACAGCATCATTGATAAACATACATAGCTGAAGAGGTAAAGGTGGGTGCATTTATTTCCCAATACCTGCTGGTCTCACTCCCGTTTTGGTAACACAATCCATAGGCCAGAAATCTATTGATCTATGTGGAGTTAAATATAGCTCCTTGCCTTTGTCTCATGTGAGAGGGAGTAAGTGAGTGTGCAGTATTATTCACCTATTTTACGAATATTGTCAAGGCAGCAGTAGCTTCTATAGATAAAAGATATGAAATTTATGTAATGGATGATATATAGACTACGATTGTATCAACAACAAAAAACAAAATAATTCTCAGTCCAGTAATCTCCTCAATTCGCAAGTTTTATTCTCCGCCAATATATTAATTTACCGACAATATTGGATAAAAAAAAATAACCTTCTAACATCCTTGACCATATTTATTGAAATTTCAAATTGATTGCGGAGATGGGAGCCATAAACAACAACATATAGCGACCACTTACCCGCCTTTGAACTAAGGACATGGATGAGAAACAATTATAATCATGATCATCACACGGGGCGATAACTGGACCGAGTGAAGTTAACGTAGCATTGGGAACTCATGTTTGACAGAATTGATCACATTGAATAGAATGTGCCAGTCCCATCCAGGAATTCAAGAATATCAATTGTAGGCCACAATGCTGAATGCTATATTAAAGAAATACCGGTAGTTGAATTATTTCGTCAGTGGGACAAATCATTCTTAAAAGCAAAGAAATAAATTCTAAAGTGGACTTGGATAAGGTAAAAAAAATACTCTGGAACAAACATAAATTCTAAAACAATACTTACGAAGATAACTTATTTACAACAGCAAATCAGGGAAAACAAACAAATTGTTGGGACAGAGCTGAACAGATTAAGAGATACTTGATGTATGCTGGAAAGCCCCATATCTGAAATAAGAATTTCATACTGATGTCTATAAAGAGTTTTAAGTTGCCCTGACCCTAGGAAAGAAGCCTTGTCAGTTGTGGCCTCGGTTTCTGATAACAATAAATAACGTGAAGCAGTTCGCTAGTTTAAGTCAAGTTCGTGCAGTACTGATGTGTCTCCCAGAACCAAGCACTGAAACAGTTGCAAGTAATCGCCAGAAGATACCCAGGTGCGGACTTCTAGGGACAGAGACAGACTGGTCTTTTGAACCATGACCTCTATAACAGATCACACAATCATACAATACCAATTGCAATGGTACACCTATGGAGCATACACTATTATGCAAGAGACTATAAAGTAACGCTGATTTTTAGTTTATATAATAAATTAGAAGAATGGTGCCTTACTAGTGGGTAAACGTGTCACAATGGCATGAGAAATGTTCTGTCAGGGGAATTGACCTCTCGGAGGGCTTGTTTTAGGAACATGCCGATCTCAGGAATTGGGTCATCAATTACAGTTTCCTGCTTTGAAATAAGGTTATTTTCTTTTGCTTTATAGCATGTTAAAACCAAAATAAAGGCGTCCTGAGTGAATATTCACTAACAGGCCGGGTGAGTGAGCTCATCTGGGGATTTTGCTAGATTTAAAACAGATGCGTTATGTTGTGTATTACATATTTGCCTCACCTGGCAAGACCTTGTTCTAGGTATTAAACTTGAAATATTCTGTTTAGACAGCAGATCAACAAATCTAACCCTAAATGGGCCAGGATGTAATTTCTTTACGGATCAAGGATGCAGTGTTGCATATTTCGTTGGTAGTTTTCTATGACCTTTGTTTAATTTAACAAAACAGTACTGTTCTCCTATAAAACAACATTATATTGTCTTGGTTTAGGTTAGAGTGAAACGAACAGATAGGAAATCGGGAATAGCATGCAGTACCATATAGGACTTAAGGTTGTAGTAAGCAAATGTCACCAAAACTAATTATCCCTGTCCCCCCGAGCCTGACAAAACGTTTCTTGACAAATTTCTTCCACTTGTGTATCTGTTCAGTATTCAATGACGTGTTCAGAACTTATGCTCTCTTTGGTTTCTCTTTTCCGGAGAATAAATCACAGTAGAATCGAGAAATGATGCTACCGGAGTAAATGTTTTCCCGTATACACAGGGTTCCCGCGGGTCTTAAAAAGTCATGAATTCTGAGTTTGAGTTTTTAAGGGCCTTAAAAGTCATTAATTTTCACTGTGAGTCATTAAAAAGTCATGAAAAACTATCTGAGCGTAAAAAATGGTAAAAGTACAAGTCTATATTTTTATTTTTTTATGCAAATCAAAGTCAGAAGTTTATATTATCATTTGGACAATATTTAACCCCCAAAAATGCTGAAAATGCACCGGAAAGCAAAGAAAACCCTCTGGCTTCTGGGGCCCTAGGCGGGCCCCAAACCCCACGCCCTAATGGCTGGGATAGTGTCCCGCAAGCCTGACTAAAAAAGTTGGCATCTCTGTCAATCGTTTTGAGAGTGTTAAGCGTTCATTGATGCGTTTTAAGAATTATATATGATAAGATATGTGATATAAGATATATTATAAGATATGTGTACACATACAAGCTGAGGTTAAGTATCCATTGTTTTAAAAAAAATGTATTCATTGTTTTTGACGATTACATTGATATGTTTAAGAAGGGAACCAAAATAAATTGGGTTCTGTGTAAATAAGTTCATATCATGGTCATAAATCGGCTAACATGACTTCATTTGGTCATCAAAAAGTCATTAAAAACTGGGGGAATTGGTCATTAAAAGTCATGAAAAATGATGTGCTCTGGGCCGCGGGAACCCTGATACAATTCATTGGAATTAAACAAAAGTCTTATCCTATTTTTGTACCTACATCAATTAATAAATCACAATAGGAATCATTTGAATGATAAAAACAAATTAAATTAATTTGCCCTGGAAGTAGTACAGAATCCCATAGGCTTCCTGAAAGAAACGTGACCCCCACGCTTTTTTGAAGAAAAAAAAAGCCAAAGCCTTGCCTGAAAAATTGATGATGTCACCCCGCCTCTAAAGTCGAGCCTTTCTGTATTCTGCTCACCTACCTGGCGCCTCAAAACTAGACTTTTTTCATATGTCAAACTTTTCTAAGTACTCCCAGAAGCTGGCTAGCAAAGTTTACTTCAAAATGGTCCAGAGAAATTTTTTGATTTGAGCAATAATTAAAAAGTTCTCACAAACCACGCATTTGAGGTGAGGAGAATTCAAAGATGGCCACCAAAACAAAAAGTTGATGGAACAGCAAGCAGGGAACAGGTGCTGCCGCTCTTGAGTCAATCAGATGCGATCACATGACCACTGGCACAACGCCCTCAACAATGACCTCATAGCGGCAGACCGGGGAAGCCAGTAATCTCCGATCAGAAAAACATCGAAGCATTGCCACTCCTCATAGGCCTAATGAAGGTAGAAACTCTGGGGTTTTTTTGACAGGCTACTTCCTCAGCACCAATTACGTCATACCCGATACATCGAAGAACACAATAGAAAGAGAAACGCCATTTATTGCCCACTTTTCAACATCACTATAGGAATCGGCAATGAAACCCACCGCAATAGCATAGATCTACAGGCATTTTACTCTCAATTTCATCAGGAATTGATGCATCAATAATGCACACAAACGATTATAGATTCAGGTTTAGCCTCCAGAAAGATGCACAGAACGTTTGAATCTTGAGCCATTCCTGCTCCATAGTATACATAGGCAATGCCACTGCTGCAGCTCCACACTCCATTAGACCCTACAGACTGCTCAATACTAAGTGGCCGCACATGAAAACGGACATTTGTACGGGCCCCACAGTACTATAGACGGGGGAGGGGATGGGGTGGGAGGGAGGCTACATGTCCCGCCAACTATTTTTCTTTATTTACTTTCACTGCGAACTTACTCTTCTAACCCAACAGGGTTCACGAAACGTGGTCATCATGCACTCGCCCACAGGACTAGTAGAGTATAAAAACCACTAGTCCTTAGAGAAATATAGTAGTCCTTATAATATCCTCAGCATTTTTCAGCATCTTTTCTTGCAAGGTAAAGGTAGCGACAGGGGGCTGACTAATGTATCGAATAACATTTAAAATACCTCACAATTGATAGAAACGAAAGAATAGAGAATCTATTTATTCATGTTAAATATTATAGACAAACACTAATTATCTCTTCAAAAATTAAAAGATAAGTAAAATGAATACATGTGAATAATGCATGAAGATAATATTTATTTTAACTGAAATGAGGTCTTTTCCTCGACGAATACTGTGTGGGAAACTACCCATTTAATAGTCAGGGTGACTCTAAATCCATTTCCTCATCAGAATCGCTGATGCCTGACTCACTTCCAAAACCCAAACTAAAAATATAATTTTGAACATAAAGAGAAGTAATTTTGTCAATTTGTTGTGTGACTTCAGATAAACCTGTGATTACAAAATCAAATCAGTCAGCCTCATTTGTACCAAGATCGAATGAGGGGAACTCAAATGCAATATTTCGGTAGGCCTGGTAGAGTAGGTAAAAAGGGTCTAAATTCCCCAAAAATTTCTACTCGCCCACAGGATGAGTGGCCAGGTAGGATCTACTAGTCCTTACCAAATTCTGGTCGCCTGGGGCGAGCGGGCGACCGTGTTTCGTGAACCCTGCCCAACCATAGCAAACCATACAAATCATATCTTGCAGCAGTATACTTCCTCGACGCCATGGTGACTCCAGTAGTGGCACCAGGTGCCGCTAGGTACATCTAATCCTGAGGCGTCGCCGCCAGTCTGTCTACTCAGAGAAAGGATACTTGCTCAAAACGGCACACGATCATCTTTTTACACTGATCTGATACATCTACTCATTTCTGTTGCCACAGAACGCCCCCTAAACACCTCTAGATTAATGTATTAAAGTTACACAGTCATCATAGCATGAATAAAGGAGTAATGGACGTTTTCCCTTCCTCTGCCATGTTTGTATGTTTGCCATGTCTTGTTTGTAACAACTCTGTAGGCCAACCACCCTCGACTATGGGGCATAGCACAGTAGGTTTGTCACTGGACTGCAGACTGGAAGGTTGTATGCTCGAATCTCAGCCTGCTACATGTTCCCTTTTTATCTCTAGGTCACGTAGATGCTAGGTCATTCTACGTGACAGATACGGTGGATGGGTTGGCATGGTTGATGGTGATGGGAAAGGGCAGGGGAAACAAAATATCCCAGATATAATTTAACAGATAAATAGCCTACCTATCGTCTGGGCTAATGATAGAACTAAAGGAAATAATGGGTGTCAATGCCCGCGCTAGCATATCGCCACTCTTCCTGGACTCTCCCGCGACTACCGCTTTTGAAAAAAGCCGCCACCGGCTTCTCTCTAAAATTGGAACAGTCGTACCCGTTATCACGGTCCTTCGTACATAGTAGAAGAAAAGGGAATTGCTGCTGTCTCTGCCAACGAAATAAATGCTCATTCAGCTTTGTGTCAGGTGTGAGAACTACCGTATATTAGTAAGCAACGATATTAGCTAGTGATTACTGGAACAATATTGTCTATATACAACTCTAGGGTCAGGTATAGCTCGAAACATCCCGTCGGGAAGATTCGAATGGACGGCCATTGCCGCGAAATATATCAACAAGCGCCGAAAATGGTGTCTCCCAATACCGCCGCTAACGCCACTGCATAGGCCGCTGCTAAGTGCCTACGCACTTAGGCGCTAGGGGTGGGGGTGGGGTGGAGGTTGTAGGGTGCGTGGACGGGACCTCGTCGGCAACTGTTTTTCTTTATTTATACAAGCAACTAGCCTAAAAGTCAGATCCCAACACAACCCAATCCAGCGGTATACTTCCTCGACTAAGCGACCCCAATGCGGCACCCAGGGCCGGAGGACCAAACCATGACAACAACATTAGGGTCACCACACACACCACCTAGTGCTCTTCATCAGGTATATGGACATGCAGGAATCTCAAATAACTCGAAAAATTCCTTCTGTGGACTTATACCTAAACTGCAGAAATAATATGCCAACTATCTCATGCTATTAAAAGTTTAGATGCATTATCATGTCCCTTCTCGACAGTTTTTTGCTTTACGCTCCGAAATGGACAGATTGGCTCAAGACTAGATGCATGTATACAAACCATGCGTTGTCCATGTGAGTACTGCCAAGGCCTGACATGGAACTCTGACCCCATATTAGAAGCACTGAACGTGCGGAGCCGTAACCACAGCTATGCGCGAGTGGGGTGAGCCGGGCGGGATGGCAAAGGCATAGCAATATAAACAATGACAACAGAAACGATATTTAGTTCTACCTAGAAAAAGCATAGAACTCACACATCTCACTGACACTAGTGCCACACGCTATTCTAGACCAACCGGCGACAATGGCATAATTAATTAATTATGCTTGCATAAAAACCCAAGCAAGAAGCATCGCCACATTCCGCCATCGGCGATGCATTAGCACTGTACAACTTCCTCTATGATCAGGGAACCCACTCTATTTCTCATTGTCCAACACCCAAAAGTTACATGACTGCCTAAGTTAGAGCCTTAGGGAGAGATTGGACCAAGATTTTTTAGCTCTTACTGGTATAATTAGTGCATAACAGACCTCTCACATTCACCCTTTATCTGCATGAGGACGTCGAAATCAGACATTGTTGTGGTCCTTACACCTTGTGGCAATGTGGTAAACTAACAGCAAGTGCCAGGAATGGTTTCTCACCCTCCCATGAGGTAGCGCCACCGTATGATGTGTAAAACAGCGCCGCGTCGGCGATTGTTTTTCACGTTGACTTAACATTAAAATTACACGATTTTGGAGGAGGGTGGGCGGGACAGTAAGGAGAATGGTGGGCGGGATGGTGGGCAATGTCTGCCTACAAAAACAAAAACGTAAATAGCCCAAGACTTCCCCTCAAACTCTGACGATAGGCCTCGATCTGGTGCCATCACACTCTCTGGACACTACCACCTTGCCCAAGCATGAAAGTCCCAATAGTACTCGCTCAGAATTTGCCCCATACCATGATGCCCTCGGCCTCCTCTGGAAGGAAGAAGTACTTCAATGAATACCCTCTCTCACTAATGATTAGCCTTTGAGGTTATTTGCAGTCAGTGACATCGATTGGTCGCGAGAAGCTGGAATTATTAGCTATTATTTCTCTATGCCACCACTGGACGCATGGTTTCTTTTCTCCATAATGATGTGTTATGAAACAGAGGATTAAATACTGGAATGTCCTCATACAACACATAGTCACCTGACACGGTATTTTTCTCTAAGTAAAGCTAGACTCCTCGGTGGTTAATTGTTGAAATGAAGCCATACTATTGAATCAACACCCTGGGGCGGGTGATGGCCCATATCAACAGGTGCTTGGGCAGCTCCGCCCTGTTAAATCGAACCGGCGATTAGCCTGAAAAGAAAACATTAGAAAAACTTTGGTTTCTTTCTGAGTGGTGGTTCCCAGCCGTAACATGTGGTAAGGTTATAGCGGAATGGTGGAAGAACAACATTCTGTACGTGATAAATTTGGCGAACTGAACTTGACGATATTGTGCTTCCGTATGCGCAGCTGTTGCTCATTCTGAAAGATTTTCTCACAAATACTGCTTAATCATACCGTTGTCCCGTCTTCCAATGTAATATTATAGAGTTATTGATGCATGCCAGCGTGGCACTCCTGTCATTCGAATTATTTGTTACAGGTACTAAACTTAAATATTAGGTAATGTTCTTTCGAACCTTTATTCATTGACGAGTTTGTTCAGTTTCCCATGTTACAAGCACCAGAGATTCATTAAATTCGACATTTTGAAAGTGTTATGTGATCTGATCATGTAAGATATATCGTTATGTAAATATTTTTTGGTGAGTCTAGGTACGGAGCTTGTTATTCCTGTCGTTTTTCTTCCTTCGTAGTATATCACCTGTTATCGAATTTATTTTTTCCCCATTTATACACCAGAAAACAAATACACTCCCATTGCGGCATTTTTTTTAACGAAGGGAGGATTTCTAGTCATCTCCAATCGATCCTGTGCTTATTTGTCCAGACACCCCTGTCTGCAATGATGGAGACTGATGGGATACAGCTTGGTGCAGGGAAAGAATGATACATGACTTTCTCTACACTCAACATCGCCTTCTCATCATCCTCATGTTTGCACTTCATACATTCGTATTGTCCTCAAGCCCATCAACATTATATTTGTACTGACTATGTTGTGTGATATTTGCAACACACTGAAGTATTTATGGCATATTCATGTATTCGTATATAGATATTTGTCCCTGCTGTATATTTTACATCCATGTAGATTTATTTAATAGGGGATTTGCACGTCTGCCATCTTGAATCTAGTATTAGGACATGTTATGTTCAGCATGGAATATTTCTCATTGATCTCATGTAAATTTTACGTTTAGACCATCTTTCCGATCCTACATTTGGTTTGTATAGATCATTCACACAAGCTATGGTATTGGTGAAAAAGATCCTTGCATTTTTCTATCAAAATGTTGCTAAATATAATGTGTATCAAATCGGACATAGTTAACTGAATCTATCCTATGCTAGTGTAATAGACATGCGCAGTGAGACTTGCAAAGGCCCTATATGATTGATGATTTTCAAAGATATTTGACATGCCACAATAGGTAAACAAACCACAAGTGACAACCCCTCCCTCACACAGACACACAATATACTCCTTTGATCTTCTTCTTGAGAGACTTTCTTTCATATATTGGGGAAATGTAACCATGTGATTCCAATATCAATGTAGCCAAAGAAAAATGGAGCCTGAATGTAATGGCTTAGTGGTGATAATACTTTTATAAATCATTCCACAGGTAGATTATTTTTGCATGATGAGTGTGGCTTAGATGTCGCAACAAGTTTAGCTTGGAAACATGCGTCTGGAAGATGTAAATAGCAGGAAGGTGGTTCCCATGGGTACCAAAATAAACATTGATGGTCCCTGTATATTGGTCCAAAAGGTTGGGGTGGACCCAACTGACAGTAATCTAATTCTAAAGAGTAGAGTATGCATGTACAGGGTTCTCGCCAGAAATATTTGACAGCATAGCGGGGGCAACCCACCATCTAGGGGGGCATGCTCCCCCAGGAAAATTTTGATCAAAATGATGCCATTTTAGTGCGTTCTTCTGATTTTGAGGGCTATCCCTTAAACATTAAAAGTTGTTCTTTTTAGTGGTAGTTTGCAAAAGAGAATCTATTACATCTATAAGTTGATACCTCTTTATTGGCTCTACTTTGCTTTACTTTTTTTAGATTTTTTGAATCGGAATGTTTTCACTGGAACCAAATTATCATGTTTTTAATAATTTGATATTTTGTAGTAAGAACTGGAAACGACCATAAGTTTGCTTTTCTGTTATTCCAAAATGCCATGTCATTACTGGGAAAATCTTGTTGCATTTTCTAAAATAACCAAAGTTTATGGTTTTTGGAAATATCAGAAGGTGCAATGACGAGGTAAAGAGTTTGTACCATACATCATGATAGCCAGAAAGATGGTTCACTGTTCTCCAATTCTATGATATAACATAGAATCAATTCAACATCATATTCTGCTAATTTGCCGGAAAATATATATTTGAATTTCTCTTATTTTGAATACCAGCGATTTTTCGGAATTTTATCATGCCTGTTTTTTTTTGTTTTTTTTTTTAATTCACACATATCGATAGTGGGTATATGGGGCCCTACTGTGGTAACATAGTGACCACCAGCAGTGTGCAACATAGTGAATTGGGAGACCAGAGACCGTCGGTCTCTGCCAAATTGTAACAGTGGAGACGGACAGGATTTTACAGAGTCTGAAAAAAGAGGGGCATTAATATGGTAAATAACATGCAGAAAATAAGATCGTCTAAGACAGGGCCAGGTAGACACAACCAACTAACAAGTCAATAAGTGATTTAACTCACAGAAATTGTTACTTTTAACATGAGAAAAGACCTCATGAGTTCATGTTTCCCGTTTAATTTGAGATCCTGGCCCAAGAGAGAGACTAAGCTTAATAAATATTGCCTTCATGCTGATCAAAAGTGATTAAAAAAATAACCCAGAATACGAAAAGTTAGACAAGATAATTTTATCACTTGTTCATTTCACTGGAGACCGTCGGACTCAGCCTTATATCAATATCAGAGACCGACACAAATTCAATGGAGACCTGGGCGTCGGTCTCTGGGTTATGTTGCACACTGCACCAGGTGCTTATATCATTAATATGCTCGAATACACATTCCATATTGGTAATGTACAGACCATATAAACGTTGGGGGGCTAAGCCCTCCCCCTGACCCAACGGTTAACACCTCACTCAGTATTGTAGTAAACCTTGTGGTAATATCATTCATAATATATATTGTGAATGGTAAACAGCAATATCTATCACCCTGCTTTAAGCACTGGGATTATATCGCTGTTCCTTTTCTACTCCTATCCCGGTAGAAATAAATTCAGAAAATGTGTAATGACCCCCGAAAAACTGTCTTCCTCAACCGGGAATTGAACCACGGATCTCCCGCTATGCGCGCGGACATGCTACCATTGCACCACCAAGGTTGACTGATTCTCAAAGGCCACCACTGTAACCAGATTCCACACTCTAGGCCACTACACTATCCCTTACTCTTTCTGCACGAAATTCATATGATTTCGTGCTCAGAGACAGTGAATACAACCTTTACTGAGTGTGACCGGCCACGGCATTAAATGTAATGACCCCCGAAAAACTGTCTTCCTCAACCGGGAATTGAACCACGGATCTCCCGCTATGCGCGCGGACATGCTACCATTGCACCACCAAGGTTGACTGATTCTCAAAGGCCACCACTGTAACCAGATTCCACACTCTAGGCCACTACAAATGTATATTATATTTTCAAAAATTAAAAGAAATAAACCCCCCGTCGACATCATTTGATGCTGATGGCCTTACAAGCTATTATTAGCGAAACCATGTAGTGCCAAACCAATGATATTTCCATTGGGAAGAAGGAAACTTTTCTTAGTATCATTAATCGTTTATTCTTATATCGGAATTTTTGAAGATACAGACATCAGTTTTCCTTTTTAATTTCATGTAAATGTTTATCGACAATGAAATTAAAACAGTTGGAATATTTTCCTAGCAAATAGTGCACCCCTTATTGATGTCACCATGACATCTCCAAGGGACTAAGGAGGTCTTGGTAACCTATGTCTGAAGAACGTAGCGTTCTTCAGTTACATGGTAGCATTTGAGGGCATAAGGTGCCTGCCATATCTCCACGTCTAATTATGTTTTATCATGCCTGAGATATTTATTGTAGTGCGGGAGAAAATTCTCAAATGCATTGATTAGATCAAGAATCTGGACGACGGTTATTAATAAGTCAACAGATCAATAACATGTTTCATTTGACTATACCAGAACTTCAGAAAGACTTGTGAAATTAAAAATAATAATCGTTGGCAGTTTACTGTTGTTATTCTTGGGGCCAATTACCCCCGCTATGCTGCAAATGAGACAGCGTAGCGGCCGCTTTGCAGCGTAGCGGCGACGGGAGACAGCGTAGCGGGCCCCTACGCTCAAAAAGGCTGGCGAGAACCCTGATGTACACTCGAGATGCCGCCTCCTTTTTAAAAACTACTCAATGGGAAATTACCATCATTAGATCTTTTTCTCTCAGGATAATACTCAAATAGATTAACGTAAATGAGGTGTTCCGTCACATTTTCATTGACAAAGTCCGTAGTTTACCTGTTTTAGCAAACTGGTCACTATTGCTTCTCTACCTCCCACCAATCACACGCAGGTGTTCGATCACTAATTATTGACGTGTATATATCGGGTCCAAAAAGGCTCAAACATATTCTAAATACTATATTTATTATAGACAAACCAAGAGTCCTGAAGCAATTAGGGGTATCCAACTTAAAGACTTATAGACTCAATCTATGCGAAAATTACAAGCCTAGACATTTGTGACGAAGCGAAAGGCAACATGCTAAAGGCCCTATATAACCTCAGAGAATCCAATCTAAAGCAGAGGGAGAGACAATATAATAGTTCTAAGGTTGAAAAGGAGCAATTAGATGCCAGGGTAAGGGATCTTGAATAAAAATTGGGCAAACTACAAGTGCAAAATGAACGCTCGCAAAAGACATTTGACAAGTTTGATATCAGAATTAAAAGAAATGAATGCAAATCTCAGTACAATAGAGAGAAACTTGCCCAAGTCGACCACAACGTGGACGAACTAAAAATGTCTATTAAAGACGACCATGTTGTTTTTGAAAATGTAGACAGGTCTGAAGAGCGAGCCATCGTTGTGGCGAGGGAATTAATTCAAGTTTTGGTTCCTGACTCAGATGTAAATGATATAGACTTTGCCTATTGGGAGATGATTAGGGGAAGAATAACAAACCATCTCTCACCCCTAGTTGTTAAGCTCATCAGAAAGAGTCTCCGGGATGAAATTTTACAAGTAGTTGACCCATTTGATAACAGAAATTTTGACTCCCAACACTGGCCAAACCTTGATTATTACAAAGTTCATGAATTCACGACAAAGTCAGGAAGACAAAGACATAGCCTGGCGAGAATTCAAGCACGGGATGCGATAGATAAAGGGGCAAACCCTGACATGACGAGACCCAAAGGGGATCGAGTTTGTGTCGATGGTGAGATCATCACAACCAACTGGATACCTTACCTGAACCTTTTAAGACCGGAGCATGTGAAGATGATCGCTGTAAAGAATGGTATTGCCTTTCAGAGTCAGTTCGCCTTTTGTAGCAACTTTTATCCAGCACGCTTTACCTATAATTTCATCAAATTTGATTCCGTAGAGCAGGCCTTCCAGCATGAAAAGACTTTGTACTATGATAATCAAGCTATGGCGGAGCAGATTCTACGTACACAAGATCCCATGGAGATCAAAACACTGGGAGGCAAGGTAGACACCTATCCCGAAGGACAGCACTGGAGGAAGACTAGTCTGACTCTTATGAAAGATCTGTTGGACTGCAAGTTTGGTCAAAATGTGACTCTTGCCGATAAAGTCATAACCACAGGCAATACAACCTTGATCGAAGCTACCGGTGACCAGTACTGGGGAGCTCCGAGCTTAAAAACAGGCCTAATAAAATCATCCCCAATCCGGCCATGATTAACACTCCAGTGGCACAGGTACAGATGGTAGTAGACACGCCCACAAAAACTCCAGTGGGTGACAACAACCAAGGTTTCGTAATACCAAATAAGAAGAGCAGTCCGAGAAGAGATATCCCCAAAAGTCCAGCCGTCCCAACCAGGAACAGATTTGATCCTTTACAACCCAATGATGGCATGTGGTTCCACCTTCGGAAGGTACTATGGAGTATGACGCTCTGTTGCATAAAACTATGGCTTTTTTGGATAAGAATAAAGGTCATATTCTAGATCGATCCAGGAGAAATCGCTCTAAGTTTGACAGCATACTTGAACGAAGCAGTCAGGAGGAAGACATGGATAAAGAGCCTGTCGAACTCCGGTGGAGCATAACAATAACATGAGGAGTTCTGGACATATTACCTGTTTGTGAGTTGGCCATATCTTTATTTAGTGGAAGGAAGGTCTTATGTATTAGTTGCCACTGTTATATTATGCTCCCCGACGTAACTTTGCATTAATGAAGCTCTAATTACGCTTGTCAACTTTGTGATTTACACAAACGGAAGTGGGTGGTCGCCATATTTGCTCCCAAGAATGAGTACTTGTTGTCGTAATGGTCCTTCTGGTATGTAAATGTTTGGGTTTCCATATAATATGTAACCTACGACCTTGAAGAATTGTGGGTCATTCTCCGAAATAGTTAGGGTCAGTAGTTGAGCGAGAAATGAATCAACACAACACACAGAGATGTATGTCTCAAGCCAGCTAACCAGTTAAAAGAGGTCGCTGTAATCACATGTGTTTATTTTTATACGTGGACAGATTACAACGAGTACACAGGGCCTGGGTTGATTGGCTTGTCCAGGCTGGACCATTTAATTACCAGGTTAGATAAGAGATCCAATCAACCACAGGATAACAATGAACATGAAATATTAAAACGAGGGTCAGAGTGACCCTTTGCGTGGTGACCAGGTCCCGTGGTTATCTCCCCTTCCCCCCTCCCACCCCATACCCCCTCCCCTGACCTTGCGGTCAGTCCTTCCCCTCCCTTCCCACGTGATCAACCTTGAGATAACGGTCAGACCTGGACCTCACTTGTACCTTTGGACTTTTAGTGATAAGCGATCCATGAGTGTTGTGGCGGTAAGAAAGTTGTTTAGCCTTCTTGTCGGAAGGGGGCGTGGCAGGTGTATGTCTGAATAAGACCAACAATGAAAACACAAAAATATGACAACTTTCACCTCATATTTTACAACCTATTTCCCTTCATTGCTTTAAATAGTTTTCTGTATAAAATGTTTGTGAATGGTAATGCAGGTGAATTGACGGAGAGAAATGATGTAGAATGTGTTTACTCATCACAACATATTTGCGGTCAACGGTCAAGGACATCCAAAATGGTGTCGGTTACTGAACGTTTAGCCCTTCGACAACCTGTATCATGGAATATAATATAAGACAGGACAGTAAACATGACGGTGAGTTCAGAAATAAATACGTGTAAATCAATGTACCGAATATAGTAGCACTGCTGGGTTTTTTACCATGTGTATTTTGATATATGTATTGCACTGTGTTGGGACCAACCTAGCTCAAACGACTGAAAGCATGTTCTTGTTTAGATTTTCGTGTTTGATATGGGGGCGATAAACTTTGGAGCCTATATGGTGAATTTCAAAGGAGCCAGTGTATTTGTTCAAATGTAAGAAGCCTGCGACGATCAGTTAATGATGTACACCAGGAATTTCTCTTATGACAATTTGGATATAATTGCACTGAATGAGACCTAGTTAGACGATGGGGACAGGGACAAATATTTTGAACACCCGTACTATGATTTTCATAGGTTAGATAGATCTAGTATACTTGAAAAGAGGGGGGGGGGCGGTCTAGCGATCTATGCTAGAAAAGGTATCAAATGTGACTGCGATCGATACAATGCTTTGAACAAAACTGATGGGTCGGTAGAAATGCAAATAGTCGAGGTTAAGATAGGAAATTTCGGTACATTTGTACTGATAAATACATACAGGCCTCCAGCGGGCTCCACTAACCCTTTCTTTGAGCATCTAAAGACGGTTTTGTCAACGGTGAGTAGTCATAAGAAGAAGATAGTATTGTGTGGGGATCTGAATATAGATCTGAAAGACTGAAAGAAAGTCCCTTGAGCAAAAAACTTAAGAATGTTCTGAAGTTTTAGTTTGGACAGTAGAATTGAGGCCCGTACATGAGTAACCGAAAGAACCTCAAGTTGCTTAGACATAGTGTTCACCAATGTAGATATTCTGAATAGTGTGGTTGTCCCTACTTCGATATCAGACCATTTTTCAACTTTAAGTTTCTTCGGAAACAGGAATGTACCCCTAAATCAGAGAGAGAATATTTGGGTAAAAACTGGTTTGAGAACACGCTCTGATGTTTTTAAAGCGGCGTTGAGGGAAGAAATTGACAGAAGAGATTTTGAGAATCTGTAGGTAGATGAAAATGAAATGTGGGAAAATTTTCATGATACTGTAGTCGAGTGCAGTGAAAGGTTTTTTAAGAGAAAGAGGGTAAGAAAAAGATTACAACACCAGGCTTATATTGATCAAGAAGTAAAAGAGAAGTTGAATGAAAAAAACCAGGCCTTTAGACAAGCTCATGTGGGACACTTCCACTATTCCGGCCCCCTTCTCACCAGGCTTTTTCTTCCCAGCCTGGGAGTCGAACCCTTGAGTTCCTTGGAAGCTGTGCCTGTGAGTCAGATGATAGGAGTAGTAGCTAAGGGCCGACGGTCCTACCAACTGAGCCACAGAGGCAGCTGTTACCAGACTAGCGTTTTATGAGGACAGGATGTGTGAGAGACTGGTACTGGTTTGGTAGAGGGAGATCAGATGACGGGGGAGGGGCTTCCCCAACTGGCAGAGGCTGACTTGGTGGGTTAGAAAGAGGGAGAGGAGAGAGAGGATGAAGAGGGGAGTCACAGAGAGAGGAGAGAATGAGGCAGAGAGATGGGTGGAAGAGGAGAACGAGGGAGAGCTGGAAACCCCCTCCCTGCCTCTTTTCCCACTTGTTATATGTGGGGGGAACCTCCACACCCCCATTTATTTGTGGGGGGAGACCCCCACCCCCCCTTTTTCCTTCTTGTTTCATGTGTCACACACACACACCCTTTTTCCTTCTTGTTTCTTGTGGGGGGAAACCCCCCACACCCCCCCTTTTTCCTTCTTGTTTGATGTGGGGGGAAACCCCCCACACCCCCCCTTTTTTCCTTCTTGTTTCATGTGGGGGGAAACCCCCCACACCCCCCTTTTTCCTTCTTGTTATATGTGGGGGGAACCCCCCACACCCCCATTTCTTCCCCCTCTTGTTTTGTGGGGGGAGACCCCCCCCCTTTTCCCTCTTGTTTTGTTTCCCCTTCTTGTTATCCCTAGACCCTAAATAGCCTTAATTCCTATACTCCAATTAATGAAATATCAAGTATTAAGCTACAATTTTAGTCATCCCACTAACATCAACCCTATTAATAACACCACAATAAAGCTACCCTTTGTCTTTGCACCCCTTTGCACTAACCCCAGTACGATGACATAAAGCTAGCTCCAGGGATGACCAACATGAGGTCATGTGACTTAAGTTCTGGTATAGTAGGTCAGGTCAGGAATACTAGGTCAAATGTGGTCATGTGGTCATGTGGTCATGAAAGTCTGGGTAAGTTCTAAGGCATAATGGTAGCTATGTCGGCAGAGATCTGGAGTAGGAGAGCTTGTTAATATCTCAACTAAAATAGCATTTTCATAAGTCTGACAATTCCAAAATTACAGTCATTGATAGATAAGTGTTCCCTTCATAGCCCTGCAGGGCTAGAATGACCAGGAAATAAGGGAAAGTAGCCCTGCGGGGCTAAAATGAAAGGGGGCCGGAAAGGTGGAAACTACCCAGCTCATGTAACCAAGTCAGCAGATGACTGGAGGACAGCAAGAGAGTGTCGTAAAGAATTAAGTAGGCTAATTAATTCCAAAAAAAGGCGATTTCTGGTTAGCAGACTTAGTACTAATCCAAAGATTTGGTCTGCATTGACTTCCATTTACAACTCAAAGAAAATCTCGACTAGACAAACCTTGAACGAATTTGATACCAATGATGGCAGGAAATCTGGGCTTCAAGCCTTAGAATACGCTAATAGTTTCTTTGCTAAAATTGGGAGTGAGAATCGTGTAGTTGACCAGTTAGATAATGAACAGAATGTCAATATTGTATTTGATCTCGAACCCGATGTCCAGGTAGAACAAATATCAATCAAAAATTGTAAATGGTTTGGATGTGTGAAAAAATTCTGGTTTCAAAGAGTTGGATTCATGTGTATTAAAAATGGCCATGTTGTCCTGTATAAACTTTGTGACCTTCTTGATCAACCGGATTATTTTAAACGGTAGTATTCCAAAGAGTTGGAAGATAGCACCAATCAGACTGTTACCAAAACAGGGAAACCCCCTTGATATTAACAATATCAGGGCCATAACAATAGTGCCTGTATTGAGCAAGGTTTTGGAAAGAATAATCTATGATTGTTTATATAATTTTCTGGAAGGGTCAGAATTTTTCTACAATGGCCAATACAGCTTCAGAAAAAACAAGTCAACCGATGATGCTGTCTTTGACACTCTAGAATATGTTTTTAGAAATGTTGATGAGGGTAAAGCTGTCGCGGCCATTTATTTTGACGTATCCAAGGCTTTCAACTCTGTGAATCATACCTTGTTAATTCACAAACTGAGAAAATTGGGGCTTGGACCTTTCTTAATAAATGTATTGACTGATTTCCTGGCCGAAAGAGGCCAATATCTGTGTGCTGATGAATTGGAAAATAGTTCTGAGCCGGTCGCCAGCGGTGTACCACAAGGTTCATTGTTGGGACCACTCCTGTTTTCCATATTTATCAACGACATGGTGGCTTGCAATTTCCCAGGAAAATTAATTCTTTACGCAGACGATTCAGCCATTTTGGCGGAGGGTCTTGATTCCAACGCTCTACACCAAAAGGTTAGCATGTCAATGAGGTTGTATGAAGAATGGTGTGACCCAAAATTTCTGAAGATGAATTTTAAAAAAACAAAATACCAGCTTTTCGGTAAGAGGGATATTATAAGGAATTTCAACCCCCTGATTATGTCAGGAACAGAAGTGGAAAGGGTGAAGTCTTTTAAATATCTGGGTATTACCATCAACGAGTGCCTGTCTTTTAAAGAACAGATTGAGAGGCAGGTTAGAACAGCGACTTGGAAGCTAGCCAAAATTAGAAGGAGAAGAAAATTTATGAACAACAACATTTGTGGGTTAGGGAATTTTCTCCAATTGAATATAGGAACTAATCTGAAGAAAAAAATCCAAAGGGTGTGGAATAAATGTCTTAGGCTAGCATATGGTAAAGATCTCTCCAATGTTGAGTTAACGGAATGTTCTGGCCTCCTCCCTCTGTATAAGTATATCCTGAGTTTTTTTGTTTTTTCATTTTTTTTCATGTGTCTATATGAGTTTTCAATAACGACTGTTTTTCTTTCTCCACATAATTATGTACAACGTAATATGTTGGTTCTTTCTCTACTAAACAGAGATATCTTTAATTTTAGTATGCTCGTAAGTCTCCTTCTGAGATATGACTATCTAGGCAACGTATGAAGTATGTCCATACGTCTTTACATTTGATTTGTTCGTTTGTTAAATGTCTGGCCTTTAATTGAAATTAAAAAAACAAAAAACTTTGTATCCCATAGGTACTTTCAATGTTTGCCTCTCGAGCCCTGCAGGTCTTTAAAGATTAGTTTTTGTGACTTTAATTGATGCTGTTTTCTCCATGACTACTGCTGTCCTTGGCCGGTGGCTGTTATTTTCCTTAATATCAGATGTGGCCAGTAGTTTTCTCTCCTTGAAGTGTCCTGTATTCTTCGTCAGGCAAATGTTCCTATTCCACTCCAAATACACTGTCAAATGAAAATGATGGCACGTTATGAACACATGGTTTGGGTTGGAGAAAAATGAAAGAACAAATAAAAAGTCTCATTTGATTGAGCATGTAACCATGTCAAGGTAGAAACAATGCTCTAGTGAGAACCGATGTCTTCACTCTGCAGGGACAACTGAAGGTGCAATGTGACTGGGTGACGAGCTCTGCTTTTTTTTGTATGGTCTCTATTTCTTGCTCATGAAACTGAACAAATGGCAACGTTTGGGCTTCATAATTTGTATTGGAGGGTGGATACGTCGATTATAAGAAAGAGTGTAACAAGGGGAATGAACTACGATTTATAGAAATGCTTTTTAACTGTAGTGTTATGTTATCAATTGATAAGAATTTAAAATTTTACATACCAAAGCTGCAATTGCCGCGATATCTTCTGTACAGTACTGAACTCCTTTATCAGTGTCATGGTAGATACAGCTGTATCATTTTTTATAATCGTGATATTAAGCTGTATTTGTCTGGGTCTATTTAAACCCATGAATGTTGGAGGCACCCCCTCGCAAATCACAGCGATCACATGTCGAAACATTTGCCTGGAAAGCAAACCACAAGACTAGTGTGATATAGATGAAGCGAAATCAATGTTAAACAGACTTGAGTCTAGCATGTTCCAAACTGCCATTGATTATTCCTTTCAAAACTCCCAGATGACCTTACGTTTCCCCAAGGCCCATTAAAAAAAATGGGCTTCAATTTGGATTAAGTCTAGGTGCCTTGTGCTAGGCTAATTTCAATGGAAACAGACCGATGTTTGTGTCATTTAGTGTTCCCAAATTTTCTGCTATTAGATTTAAAGAGAAATAAGCTAATAGCACGCCGGTATCCATTACATTTATTTACTAACTTACTGACATTCAATTTTATAGCAATAACATTGCAATGAAAACGTGGGTAATGGGGTATGGTAGGGGAATGTCTGAGAAAATATGACACCAACCAGACAGCTTTCCCCTAGTTTACAGCTGTATCAAATGGAGCTGGCCCAGGGTAGGGAATGTCCGTCAGGGTTTATATTTTTTATTTGCAATATTAGATATTAACAAAATGTCCACCGAAAAATGTATCTTTTCATATTTTTACAGCACCTACACAATGCATGCCAAATTATGGATAAATCACGAACATACAGCTTATGGTAACAGCATGATGGTAAATAAATAATGTCCCCCTCCTCACAGCAAAGGACATTAAAATCGTCACCCAAGCTTATCATCCCACCTCCCTTGTGTTCGGCCCACTGATAACAGAAGCCGTTTCCTGAACGGACACATTGAAGGGTATCCAGTCGATCTGTGATGTCTAAGTAATGTGTACTATTTTCTGATTCAGCATGACTACGCCACCATATTAAATCATCAAGAAAGGCATGTGTAATGTTAATCTCATTTCTGTTACCAAAGGACCGAAGAAAGGCAAAAAAAACATAGCTGTGTTCACGTCCACCACAAATGACCTTAGTGCAGTGGCAGATCAAACCAGCCAGCGGTTGTATTTCTTTCCTAGTAGCTTTCTTTTTTCCCCCAAAATAATCAAGGGAATCCTGCAACTTCTTTAGCTTCTTAGATGGTAAACTTAGGCACATATCTGCAGTGTTTATTTCAAAGCCCATATATATACTGATCTTGGCCGGGCTCGTGATCTTCATCCATTCCGGGTAGAAACCCAGCTGTCAGAGACATTCCTGGATCCCTTCCTCGTAGGTGTCATTTATGAGACAAAAGTCATCAATATAGGCAAAATAATTGTAATTACGAGAAGTCATCATTCTGGACACAGCATCATTGGTAACTCGAGTAAAAACAAAAGGGGCAGCTCGAGCACCAAAACAAATGCAGTTATCCTGAATAAATGTCTGGATGTATCAATAGAGAACGATAGGCTGATTTGATATCCAAAGTGGTAATAAAGCAATCGGGGGCCACATCACGTAGGACCTTATCAATGGAGACATATTGAAAGCTTGAAAAACCATTGTTGGTAAAGTTATTCACTGATATACCCTCCGGTCTTCTACAGTCAGTAATAGGCCTGATCTTACCATTTTTCTTCCTTATTGCCCCGATTGCATGGACACAAGTCGGCTTTTCAGAAACAACAGATAACTTACATTGAGATATCTCGTTGCGAAGGAGAGATGAAAGTTCCTTCTCCACACCATCATCGTAGCACGATTCATAATTCTTACAGTAGTAGCCTTTGATCGGGGCGAATGGATCTACCATCCTGAAGCCGTTTGTCACTCCGTCTAAGATGAAATGTGCATCCAAATCCCAAACATCATCGTGACACAGCCATGACACCCACTTCTGAGGGTGAGGAATACCGGCTAGAATACCATTCCCAACGATTTTGGAGGCTGTAGCTACTAAAAGAGAAATTTTATATATATATATCATATTTTTATTCTGAGTCGATCGGTTACATCAAATTCCAGAAAAGGACGCCAGCCTCTCACTTTGAGGTCTTCCTGGGGTATCCTACACTATTAATTCCCCTTAATCCATTAGACACGATATCGGGATGTACATAATTCCTTCCGATCCAGAAGTTAAAATACTAATCTACTTTAGGTTTACTCAAGCTCATGTTATATCAAATAATTCCAATACACTATAAAACAATCAATACCTAATGGCATAATACTCTATAATATTGAAATATGTATACCAACCAACAAGTGATAATTCAAAGTTCAAAGTCCAATGTCAATGTTCTGTCGGCATTTGTTATTATTAAGTTTTACCAGTTAAGTATACTACTTGACTTAAAAAAGTCCATGAGCCTGATCAATATCCTTCTAACTCTTAGAACAACAACATACATACAATCACCTCAATTTAAGGTTCAATACAGTCAATTGGAAATTAAGTAGACAAATAATACCCAGTTGTTTCAAACATATAAATTCAATTTCATCGATATATCAATCCTATAATAAGGACTTGCATGCCTTTTCTTCCATTGTTGGTCTATCTATACAAGTAGATAATCCAGTTTTATTAAGTGAACACTTCAATTAGTACTATCTAAACTTAATTCACTCTTCAAATGTTCATCATATTCTGAAAAATACCTTGTTTTGAGGTACTGACGCATCTGGATTCTCGTTTTCGTTAACTGTATATCATCTGGTAGACTGTTCCATAAATTTGTCATCGCATATACATATGATCGCCTAAAAATTTCATTTTTCGGCTGTGGTACCTTTAATTTCTTCCCATGAGCTAGTCTCCTTAAACCAATGTTTCTCCTATCTAAGTTATCATTATCTCTCGTTCTCATGAATGCTAACTCTTTTCACATGTAAGCACTGACAAATTCTGAAAAACACAACCCTGTCTGCCATCTTGGCGCTATACTCCCGGTTTCTTGTCAGCGGAGGTAGGAATGGCGGAACGTTGCTGGTGCGAGTAATCGGCAACATGGCCACCTCCACACAGGCCACAAATATGGCAGCGTTTGCAGGGGTCATGGCATGATTTGTTACAAGATGGCACGTTCCATATCCAACAAACATCAGAAGGCCATTTGTCAAAGTCATAAAGTGGGTCGTATGGATATTGCTTACCACTCGCACCAGCCCCAGATGATCCACTTCCGGAATGACGAGAATGATGGTGGTTCTGACGAGAATCACCACCCGGCATTTGTAGAATAATATGGAACTCGAGACCCAAAAACATGGAATTAGCTTCCACGTCGATGTTAGGCCAGTCTGCCAAGTCGCCGTCCAACACTTTCAAAGTTACCATTCTCTCGTAGTTAACAAAACCAGTCGGGAGAAATTGCAACGTAGAAGCCTTGTACGCCAAGAAGGCGAGATGATCCACATACCCAGATACGTCCACTCCTCTGCGCAATAGCAGTTGGAGAACTTTGCTAGCCCCATGAATAACCTCCAACGAAGACATTTTATCGAAGGTTTTACGTGGCATACAGTAGACTTTGGGACGTAGCTTACCCAAATCGTCAAAATCCCGGAGAACTCCAGTAGACGGTCTTGAATTACCATTCGGATCGGCCATGCCGCCGACAGCACCCGGGGAAACAGTACCAGTAGTGTTGAACACCGAGTCCTCGCTCTTCTTCTCGTTACCATTCGAAGCCATTGATATAACAGAGTCGTCTCACCAAGCTGCCTATCTCCTTCTCCAGTTTCAAGGTTTTCTCGGAGGAAATGACCTTCTCCTCCGTTGCTTTGGACAGTTTCTCGAGGAATACATCATATTCCTTAGTCCCACGTTCAGGGATCTCCAACTCGTCAACACCACCAAGCTTGGCTAACGTAGACACATGGACGGCCATTTCCCTATGTTTCGCAGGTGAGTGGGGCGAAATGCCTTCTTTATAGCAAAGGCAAGACGGTGAAAGATGTCTATAACCACAACCACGGCAACTAATCTCAAATCGCCGGGACATATACGATTTTTTTCAGGCTCGAAAAAAAATTCTGAGTCAGTTTTCTGCCCAACTTGTCAGCACCGCAGCTGGGATCCCACTGATATGCCTTGACCTTTGGTCAGGAGAGTTCCAGTTCCGGTCGATCCCGCCTCAAACCATTTATACCTATATTCATACGAATATCCACCATTTGTTGAAAATCGTAATGCGAAATGAGGGTATCGAGATTGCATCCTACCCCGGTCGCAATTATTGCTAATGCCAGAGTGAAATAGTCTTCTAACAACCAGTAAGCGCGTTTAATATGGACCCTTGCTGTGTGGTGCTTCAGATATTGTAAATTCCCCGATATGATTCCAATCTGTTTTTAATGAGGACTCATCATATCATGCTGTAAAAAACACCCGCAGCTCGTTATTGTCATTCACTATTATAGAGCCGGTGTGTGTAGCTCTTTTACTATTTGGCGAGTCACTTCAAACTAATAGTGGCTATCCATCATTGGCTTGTCTGCCTCGCGAGCCAGTGTGTATGAACTTAGACTCCATTCGTTGTGGGTTGTGGTTTAATTCTTATATTAATATGAGATTGATTTTAGGATTTATGCGGGTGCATTTAGACCAAGATCGCTTCCATATTAGAAACTGTTTTCATACGGACTGTGTGTTTCCTTGCATTTCAATTGAAACAAACTCAAATGATGAAAGCCAGAGTCATAAATCCAGGTCACCTACTCACTGGGACGTGGTGAGCCCGATGCTTGGGATACCCTAATTAATTAAAGCCCCAAATACTTTTCAATTTCAGTCAATTTTTATCGTTGCAAAAAAATAAAATCACTGGTGAAAGTTGGTTTTACTCTTGCTGCACAAGACATGTTTAGCACGAATGTGTGTTTCCAGGCATTGTGTCATGAACTTATTGTCTGCTGACCAAGATGTTTGTTATGGCGAAAATGTGTTGCAAAACAGAACAGAAGTTCAACTCAAGAACAAGAACAAGAACTGAAGGTCTCAGCTTCTAACCCCTCATGTGCACACAATTTTACCCCCTATCTCCAATTGTTAGTGATGACGTCATTGTGAAACAATAGACGTGTCCGTTTCGTTGTCGCCTGGAAATAAAACCAGGCACACAACAACGAACACAGGTCCAGGCTGTCAGGAACCGTGTCAAATAAAGTGTTGTTAACATGAATATTTCGTCATATTTTCAATCCAGTTAATTCAATTTCTTTTTAATACAAATTTCTTTATTCAGGGTTTTAAATATATTTACATCACTCCACCCATTACAAAATACGTGGGCAGCGGTGATTAGGCTTTACGTCGCTGGTACTAGCCACATTCGGTCTCATTCCCCATTAGTTTGTATCACCAACTCGGCCTATCTGGGAGTGACCCAGAGGTGGATATTCAACCTAATTCCCCATTAGATGGGGGCACAAAGGAGACATTACTAATTGGATACTTTTTCACGTTCCTATGTCGGGACTTTCTCCCTAGATTTTCTTATAAAATATTGGTGTGCTACTCATGTGTGTACCAAAGGATGCCTCGTGCCAATGAGAGAAGCAGTTTCAGTTTAACCTACAGAATGTTTAATCATATTAGGCCAAACTAAGATGAATGTGTCTCGAGTTGCTCATGGACATATTACGTCATCGATTCTTCATTATAGAGCCTAGCATTTAACCAAATCCTACGCTCTTTAGGGAACCATTAAAACACTTTCTTCACTTGAATATTTAGCCAGGCACACGACCAATGACTGGGATTGGATGACGTTTTTTTCTTGGTTGGGATCAGGTGGAGGGTTGTCCTACTATTGGTTCTCGTTGGAGCCCCATTTTCAGAATCGTTTTTTCCCTCCGTTGCTGTCCGTGGGAAATTGGTTCCCCAATGTAACACGAGATAGCCTCATCCTTACTCGTTGCTTACACTAAGCGGTTCGAGAAAAGCAGTTGTGTACAGGTGACATGGAGAATTAACCTCCGAAACGCCCAATGTCTTCCAGTTCGTTCCTCCAAGACATTAGTAGAATCTGCCCTGGATTTGGAGGCTGGTCTTCATTTGAATATTCAATACCATGAAGAATACTTTAAAGCTGGGTGGATTAAATTTATATTTTCATCTATACAGTGTCAGACACCCGGGACGACCACTGGTGCTAATCCTTTGCCATGTATGGATGGAGCTAATAACGTGACATTCAGACCCACTTAGCTTCGGGAAAAAACTATCAGCACCTATCTTAGTCCATGAACCTGGACCCTCGCTCCGCAGTCAAGCCACCCTGTGGATAGTGGGTCTGTGCAAGAGACTACACCTATCTCAAACAAACCATGACCATGTGGGTTTCCTGGCAAACGTCGAGCACTTAATCATTAAATTAGTGACGTCTAAGACCACACAAGTTGGTCACGTTGGAACATTATACAAAAGCAGATGTGTAGCATTAATATTGACTATTGTGACTCAAGAGGTTTCTGTTTAAAGTTGCATTGTCAGTCGGTTAAAAACTGGTAATTAATACAACACTCATTTGAATAAAGAATATTCACTTTTATATCTTTAATTTCGATGTCGATCATAAGTACTGTTAAATAAATGGATGTAATCTTAAAATTTCTTCCCCATCAGTAATATTTTCTACCTTTTGTTCCATCCTGTTCCAACCCATCGGTCATTTGACCAAAATGTTGGAGGATTTTGTCCGGCAGCCATATTCTGTCGCAGCAGCAGAATATTGATAAATTCGGCCCTATAAGTCATAAAATATGAGTAAATTTGATTAAAAAAAATTGTTGCTGTAATACAGCTTTAATTTAGTGTATACAACAGGTACACAATTATCAGTAATAGGTAATATCAGTAGGAATATTCTAGGTACATTTTCATACACTCAGAAATATATTCAGAAAATAGTGAAAAGGTAAGGGGGAATTACTGAATATATGAACTTGGTTGTCAGGTGCTAAACCCTCAATGAGCACTGCAGTATCATAGAGTGGCTTTGGACTAGGTGAGCCTCCTATGATCTCCCAAGAATAGATCATCTCATATTTTCACTCCACACTGTTAGCTTATTACATAGTTTCCATTTTTCTCTTCCAGGTGAGTGATTCAAAAGTTGGGGATATATTAGTAGTGACCAAATATGCGGTAAGTCTTAATTTACCTTCGTTATTGAAGGAGGGTTCGGGGAGGAGCATGGAACCTGTTAAGTCTTGGCAATGGCTCGGACGGAGCATGCTAAATATCGAACATTCAGCCTCTCATTTAATAATTTAAACATTGCATTGATAAATTGAGCCGAATCGGATTGTTACAGATTTCTGAACACGAACTGATTTCTATAAACGGTTTTGTTCAGACAGGGGTTTATAGTCAAGTCCTTTGCTTGTTATTCAGTAATTTAAATGTAAAACGTTATCTTCATGCGTATGGATTTGTGGAATTCCCTAGTACCATCTAATCAAGCATCTCCATAAATTTATCCCGACATTGGTTCTAAGGAAGGTAAGTTTTTATATGCACTGCATCCCACATTTATGGGAGGCAAAAGCAGCCGCAGGCTTATGTGAAGTACAGAGAGTTGTATGAGTGAAGTATGGAGGAGCAAAAGCCTGGATAATCGCTACTGACCTGTGATCAGGGCGGAATACTGAAGTGGAGATGGGGATGGAGCAAATGTGTGTATAGATGACATTAGTCCGACATATGATGAGGGGAAACACGAAATGCTGCCACGTGAATCAGAGGCTTTGACAAACAGAAAGAGGCAGACTACACGGTAACACCTGACGTCCATTGCTTGCTTGCTAACTATCAAAGCGATAGCCTGATGGAATATTCTGTTTACTGCGTTCGCAACGTTTTCCCATTACATATTATTCTTCAGAATTATTCTCAGCATTCTGTCTTGGAGAATTTATAAATTCTTAGATTCATCAAATTCTGAAAAGGATTTAGTTCATGCTCTCTATGTTTAAATTAATGCATTCGAGTACCAAGGCAGATTTTTAGCTTGGATGAATATTTTCCATGTATATATTTAGAAGTTTACCACTAATTTCCACTGTCTACTCTTGTCTGTTAGCAAACCGTATGAGCAGCCCAAACAACACTGGATTTTGTCCCTGCAAATATCGATCCCAAGTCAGGCTTAGCTCAGCTTCCTTCGTCTCAAGCATCGGAAATAGTTAGCGTTAGTTATAATACTTTTTCCAGGGAGAGTTAGGGAAGCCTAAGTGAAAACAAAGTAGGATTGATGTCCTTATGCTGTCTGTCGCACACCAGACCTTCTGTTTGCTGAGGATAATATTTACTGTCGGTGGGGTATATCTTTCCTAGTAGTCCACGACAGTACTGGTCAAGAGTTACGTATTGTCTCTATGTGACTGAAATTCAGACTTTCTTGGATCATCTCTTCGAATCAACTTCAAGCCCAGTATTGACTCCTCCTTTCGGTGAAAACATTTAAGTGCGTTTATGCTCAAGTGTTTAGTATGCATTACTTGACATATTCTGAGTACGATAGTGTTGTCCTTTGAGAGTATCTGAAATTCAAAAGGCAATTCATTTTAGCAATTATTTTCGGACCCGAGTACGAAGTGTTTATCATAATGACCTAGGGCTGGTGTATAAATATATTGCCTGGCATTTTTCGCTGTATGTATACGAATGTCTACAGTACTGTATACTGAAAGGGTGAACCCTAATATTCTCCTCACCTGGCCCACACCTGTGCCGTGGAGCTCTTTATTATCCCCAGCAGACGGTGTCAGAATGCATTGGATGCATGGAGGAATTTTGAAAATGTTATTTCCATGAGTCTCCCCTTTGGCATGACTGGACTCCGTGTGTGGCTTATCCTAAAAATGTTCATTCAATTGGTGGTGAAAGTGAACTTCGTTGGCCAAATCGTCACGAGCTCTTCTATAAATTTTCCATGGTGGTGGAAGTTGACTGTAATACTGAAAGTTGTAACGTAGTTGTTCTTTCCATAATGCTAATAAATAAATATTTTGTTTGATCTAGTGACCGGGACATTCTTTGCCCTTTCTGTATGTAGAATACGGCACCTAAATTATTAGGGGGCTAGCCGTAAAGTGCTGGCAAGAAGACTTTTATTTCGTTGTAATTGGCGCAACCCCCTTTTAGTCTCATTATAGGATATATGGTAGAGATGGGTATAGACCAGAAGTGTCGCACCTTAATTGTTAGTAGGAAAACGGGGGGGGGGGGAGCTAATGGGTGAACACATGCGTTTGTTTTGAGTGTGTGTGCTCCTGATTGGATGGTGTTTGACTTGGACTGTAAGGATTTAAGTGCAGGAGTGTTGTGGTTTGGGCTGGTCTACTCGACCAGAGGTGTCAATCATGTGAGTAAGAGGAAGGTAGAGAAAATGAGGCTTAGGGTAACAGGTTATTGTGTAACTGTCTACTAGGCAATAGGTGGAAGGGTGGGCACCTTGAACTGTCTACTAGGCAAGGGTGGAAGGGTGGGCACCAAGGGGAAAAAGTGTACACTTGGTTCTTGGCTCATCTAGTTGATTCTGCTAATGTTGTCTGAAAGTGATAAATACTAGATATATTCTTGGATTTTGTTAAATGTTAAGTTTAATGAGTATCTTGAACAAGCTTTTAGCACATTTTATGTTCAATTAGTGTAGATTTGTGTACCAAAATCAGTGTACATATTTCCGAGTCTGGACGCATGACTAGTGGTTACATAATGTGGTGTTTGCACAAGTGACCAGCTTATCTTGTGCTGGGTATGAGGGGTTCTGCAACTGTCTACTAGGCAAATGAGGAAGGGTGGGGTTGGCTTAGGATAACAATACTTTTGAAACTTTTGGGAGTTATGATAATATACTATATCATGCAGGGATGCAAGTTGTCCTTCAGTTGACGGATTTCCTTCAATCTTCTCATGACCAAAATGTGTATATTAATTTCCCTTATGTCTTTCAAATTACCTGTAAGAACCTTTAAAAAGGTTGATCGTTAATGGACTGACTGAATAACATGTCCATCTACCCCAGAGTTGACCCAAAACTTGTATTGGAATATACTGGAGAGCTATGTACCAGTGGCGGCCTGCATAGATCCCTTGTCAGCCAGGGTTCCGCTAGCAACTCGGTGGAGTGATAGCATCGGGAGTTTAGCGGAATTCCTTTAAATAGCGGAGGGCAGCGTGTACGACGCTACTAGGGCACTCACCGTACACCGCTACCGGGAGCGGGGGCAGACGGCCCGGCAGACGGTATTGACTGTGGGAGGCAGCAGCAGCTCAGTGCCTGCCTATCATACCTAACCTTCATGTATATCTATATGCTTTCAATACGAGAGACCTGCTCACAGCTCTAGAGCTACCATGCGAGTGGCGACACGCCTACTGTGACGTCATGATTGGCTTCCATCCCAATCGGTTCTCACCCAGGTAACAACAATTGTTACCTAGGAGGTGCGCTGGTTGTAGCAATAAGTTGCTAGGTGTTATGTCATACGTTGCCTTGGGCATGACACTGTTAAACATTACACCACAAATGGGGTTAGATCTGTAATGATAATACTTCCACACTCTAGCTGAGTGTGTTTGACACCACATGGTTTCGGGGTTAGGACCCTCATCAGGCATTAGCTGTATTCACTGATCTACGTGAATTTTATTCACTTATTTATTTATCCAGAATTGAACAAATAAAAATGAAACGGTGGGGGGTATCTATATGCATAATACTTTCACCAAAGAACCCTTTCCGTCAATTTGGAATACCCCAACTTGCATCCCTGTATAATATGTATATGTGTTGTGTGAATGAGCAACAAGTTTTTGCCAACAAGTTTATACTAGGTTAGTATAAAACACTAATAGACATGCAGAGTGGCACATGCAAATCCCCTATTCCAGATATGTAAATGAGAGTGAGAAGAGCCCATGGCTAGTGGTTACATAATGTGGTGTTTGCACAAGTGACCAGCTTATCTGATGATCAAGAGAGAGAGAGAGAACCTGATTGACAGAATGACTCTGACTGATTCTAAAGGGGACTTTGCATAGCCAGTGATTGTGAATTTGTACTCTTTGTGTATTATTATTGTGCGTCACCGCCACAGGTGAGCCAGTGGGCCGTGCTGAAAATTTGACAAAAAAATGGGGTTTTTTCAAATTTTCTTTTTTAGTTATTTATTTTTATTGCTATCTTGACTTTACGATGGGCTATCTCAATCTCAACTTTACGACGGGCTATCTCAATCTCAACTTTACGATGGGCTATCTATCTTGACAATCTTACACTCTATACCAAAGGGTTAAAGCACAAACTAGATGAACAGTTACGCAAATCAGCTGGGCTAGCCACCTAGTATCGAAAGATACTGTAGCAATTGGCAGTACAGTAGTATGTTGTCTTGTCTATCCTTCAGATTTACGAATTTGAATTTGCTCATATAAACCTTGGGTTTCATTGAATAATCATTAGATTAATTAGATCACACTCTGCTTGTGTATTGCAATTATATTACTATTATTATTGTATTACTTAATGACTTCTGACACATGCAGTGTAAGATCTCCACTCTATCCATTATGTTAGGCTCTTTGCCGTGGACTCTTTGCTTCTCTCAGCTCTGTATAATCGTAAACATTTTCTCAGCATACAACCTTATGGACGTCCATCAGAAGTAAGACTAAAGTGTCCACTCCCTCACAAGGCATCCCTGAACCTACCACTCTACCAGTCCTCTCATATCGCACCAACCGATGCTTCCTATTATTAGCTTTAGCGTTTATCCAACGCCTGCTGCATTGCTCAGAGGACGGGCTATGGTGACAAGACAAGTTTCCAATACTCCATTGGGTGGTCTAATGAAAGTCACTTGTAATCTGTGTTGACTGATGAGGAGCCAGACCAAATATTTGATTGGGAGAATCCCGGTTGGAGCGATCAGTCTTGATGGTTGTCTATATAATGTAATGGATGGGTGTATGACACCTGGTCAGTGCTGACAAAGGGGATAGCACTGGGCGTAGCTTAAGATGCTTTAAATCTTTTTCTTTAAAACAAAAAAAGATGCTGGTAAATTAAATGGGAACTGGTGTTTTCTAGGTTCGCACGCTGTGTTTAACAGTACCTGCAAAAGTTTAGATAATGGATCCCCCAAACCATGGTGTGAGCAGGAGGATTTAGCTCTGCTTTGATCCAGATGGAGAGGGATTAGGTTTACATTGATGGTGAAATGTAAGTTGGTGTAAACCCATGAAACAGGTATGGCATGTCTCGTAAGGTCTACTCTCTCAGTGGGAATGTCTTGACAGTCAGACGTTGATACTAGCCACGTTCCTCAGCCCCCTATCTGGCTCATACCACACTCACCTTCTGCACTGGCTTGTGTTACGAGACTTTACTGACCCCGAACCGGCCCGAACAAATGTAGTGTAAAAATAATGAGGAAGGGTTGTTTTTATATACAGTTAGTACATGTCTCAGTACATGTTGATTGGATTGCCTTGTTTAAAGGTTTTGTTTAAATATTTGTGTCTCAAGCAAGACAGGACACTTATAGTTCTTCAAAAAGTTAATTGGCCTTTATCCGATAAGGCATACTCATTGCCGATGCTATAGTTTTATAAGCAAAAAGATAACCGAAATTGATAACTTGGAGTTG
Organism: Sthenelais limicola; assembly: GCA_942159475.1. NCBI lineage: Eukaryota > Metazoa > Annelida > Polychaeta > Phyllodocida > Sigalionidae > Sthenelais > Sthenelais limicola. The sequence continues at coordinate 102,535,695 of OW804096.1, read as the reverse complement.
ATATCTGTAACAATGTATTAAAAAGTGCATACTGTAACTTTGATTTCGATTTTCATATTAACTAAACCAATGCTGCCATGTTAATTCTGCACCCATTTGAAGCAAGAAGATGCTGCTGTTTGTAAGTTTAGTGTTGATGGTGATGGAGAGTGACGTCCTGATATCAGCCTATCGTTCCTGGATAAGATGCTAGTCTGCGTCTGTTTTTCATTTGTATTGCATTCAGTCATCCCTGTCACCAGTCTTTTCATTAAGACTACAATGACTTTGCTGGCTACGTCCTGTAATTGATTCCCTTTTCATTGACTCCTCACAGACACTGTGCCATAGAAAGAGCCTTCTCTCATCAGTCAGAAGTCAGTCTTTCCCCCGTGTTCAGAACAACTCATTCTTGGATCAATACTACACTAACGGGAAAGCTACCAGGGCCGTTATCCACGCCATTTCCCCCTTCTCTCTTCTCGGAGGTTCGACTATTCATGTATTCAATGTTTCTCCTGTTAAAACGTACTCCTTGAAAGAACCAGCTTGAGTTTAGAATAACAGGACTCGTTCTTTCTTTGGCTCTCATCAACTAACTTCTTTGATGCAATATTCGGATATGGTAATACTTCAATGTACCCTAGTTGGTAATACAGAAGCCTTTCATTAAATAGTTGGCATTGTGTTCTGTGTATGTTACCTCCAGAAAGAAAAGTAAGTACTAATCTGGCTATACCATGATACACAGCTTTGGATTGGCGTATCACTCTTCATGACATGAAAAAGGACACCATTGATAGATGGATATCAGATAGATGGATATCACGTGAAGGGACTTTCTACCTTCAGCGCATGCAGCTACTTGGTCAACCCGCAGCATGTAATGCTGGCCTCCTAAATGATTACTGTACGCTGAACCAATCCATTTATTGGTCTGCACTGGCAATTATGTCCATGATCGTAACTCACTCGAGCCTTGGGGTCATTTCTTGTGCATTTAATAGATGACAACCATCCAGCGCTACATCCAGAGATGAAGTGATTTTCCTTAGGTGAATTTCTGGCGCTGGCTTCAGAACTGGCAGACATTTCTCACTATTTTCTATGATGAATGATCAATTTTCCGCGCAGACATCCACTCTTAGGATTTCATTTTAGATGATACTAAAATTACTTCCGAATCAAATAGGCAGCTCGCGCGTTTTATTTCGCTCCATCATTAACTTTTGAATTTAGTTGGAGAATGTCCTAACATGACCAGTCTAAATGGAATCTTATTAGAGACTAGGGGCTCCTTGAATCTTAACAGAACGTAATGTTTCTTACCCGCTCATGTAATTTCATTGAACCGCTCATGTAATTGCATTGAACCGACTGAAGTTTGGTCCACATAGGCTGTATATATACTATACGTTCAGTTGATATACTGCCACCCCCACCCCACGAATCGTGTTTGTAGGTTGGTTGCCATTCCAGTATCCCAGTGGGAGACACTTAATATTTTTTTAATACGTTCGTCCATAGAACTAGAGAGGTCCGTCCCTTCTGGGGCCTTGTGCTACTGCTCCGAGCGGCTCAATGCCCTGGACACATTTTTCAATCTTAACATCCACATTTTTCTTTTTTATACTGCCTCTTGTGAAGCTGGATGTTCCACGGCTGAATAGCCTTTTAGTCACAGACAAGACATATCCCACACTCCGTTAGATTAAAATTTAAATTGTGACTATCGTCGTAATGCACAGATTTTACATTATGCCGCCGCCTCTGATTGATCAGGTCTTATCATCACACATCTACTTACATCACCATATTTAATTTACCCACGTATGAATGTGGATATTAATAGTTTTTCTGCTGTGATTAATAACTAGAAATGGACTTCTACTACGTGGTTGCATTGAGCTTTGAAACAACTATACAGATACAAATGGGAAACCTACTCTTGGTACCCAAAGGGTTTGCTTAGTTAGAACCAAACTGGTTATTCCTGATACAGTCTAGGCTCAGAGTTAAGGGACTCCCTTCAAACTGAGGAAAAGACTCGCTCCACACCACAAAATACTATAATAAACCCATTTGAACGCCTACTCCAGGGCCTGGAAGCCATTAGCGCAGTAGGCGTCCAATCACTGACATACCAGTCTTATCTGATCTGAGAGGCTGTGAGCCTAGACTGGATAATCAATCACCTGCTTTGATTTAATGAACCCTCTAAAATTTAAGGAGGTCAAAGGGTATTTTCGTGTGTTCCGTCATTGGAGAGCTTCAGTGAGGCTCCAATGGAGTGTTAATGGAAAAAGTCGCTGTGACACTTCTCGAATATTTACAGGCCAGTAAAATCTAGTTAGAATATCTAACCTGTCGTCCTGCGGTAGATTTGTAAGCTACGACTAGTAAAATCCTGCTAATATTAGATGCACATCTGAGCAGATATGACAGCTCGAGCAGGTCACACAGTCTAGGCCCAAAGATGGGAGAGTCTCTTCAAACGAAGGGAAAGCCTCTCGCCTCAAACCGCAAAGTGCCATTATAATTCCATTAAGACCGCAAAATGTCATTATATTCCCATTAAATCGCCGAGTCTTAGGCAAGGAGACCGATTAGCGAAGTAGGCTGATATACCATTCTTATCTGATCTGAAGGTTTGTACCTAGAGTGCACAGTGGCACCGATGAGTCGAGCAATACCATCCCCACAGAACAAACAGCCAAGGCGAACTAAACAAATACAAGACTCAATTAGTTATTGACAGGCACACACTCCCAGCATCAACACAGACCTACTAGGCCTAGATGACTGGTCAGGATCCGTTCTGGAATTGAACCAGGGCCAGTCTGCGGCTCACTGGCCAATATGAACATGGCCCTTGAGAGTTGTCATGTCAGGGCATATTCTGAGCATATTATTACATATATATGTTCTATAGTTTTGTGTTAGTGTTATACGTGAATAGGGTTGCAACGAAGATCAGTGATACCAATATTCAGCCATTCCTCCTATTCTGGATCTCGTCAATTTTAGTGCTGGCAGGAGGCATATTTGCCAAACACTATGACCATATATCACCCTGTCGTCGGTGTTCGAGATAAGAAATAAAGCTTGCATCGGCGTAGGATTGGCAATCTTGGAGGCACATTGTGCTGGACTTTGTACGCGAAACATCTTCGCAATGTCTAGACAATTCGTATGTCCACCCTGATGAATGTTTGACTCAACTCTACCATACGAACGACAGAAAAACACATGAAGTATTCTCAGTGAATTGCATAAACGTAGTTTCTTCGGTGAAGGTTACATGCCCTAAGAAATTAATTGCGATAGCTTAGGATTTTTTTTTCTCCTTTTTTTTTGTAAGATTACTCATAGGGAAGGCGTCAATTTGGTGCTGTTTTTCATTTTAATGGCCCTGATTTTATCTGCGGAGACTTTGTTTTTGGAAGTGTCCCAGTCATCTGGCAAAACGTTCCAGACAACTAGTGCCAGTGGTGGTGCTTCTTCTGTTTAGTCATCTGATATTATTGGAGACCGGCGTCTTGTAGGTTAAAGGTATTATATGATGACTTGGAGGGATATGGCACCTGATACCTTTAAGTTTAGTATGCGTGTCCACCACCAAGTGACAACGGATATATTTGGTTATTTGATGAAAAACTACCACATGCCCCGCTTTAGGGTTCTTATCCAATTATTGTAGTTAATGCTTAAATTTTAAGGATAGTTTCCGTATAGCTTTCAATCATGAATTCTTAAATTAAAAAAGTGCATAGCCAACTGGTATGCTTTAAAATATGTGTTTCATCGATATATGGAAATGAGCTCGGGGGATATTTGGAAGGGAATATTGTTATGTCAGCGGCTTCTGATGTTTATATGTTCAATCAAGTTTTTTCTTGTGATGTGGTGGTAAACTACTACAGCTAGGGGATGAATATTTTGTCTAGTGCAATACATGATGTTGAACCCATTAAACACATCATAGTCTTGCCACTATTTATTTGTGTTTAACGTTGCCATTAATAGTGCTGGACGTAGGCAAACTATAATATAGTTTTGATGTGAGTACATGAACATATTTACACAATTGTACAGGGATAGCTTCGACCGATCAGATATGAATCATCACATTTCCCAGGGTTTCATTCTCTCCATCAATGAAGTTCTTTTTGATTTTCCCATTCCGTCCATCTTCATATCGTTTATTTTAATTATGTTAACTTCATTTAGTTTAATTGCATTTTGCTCTATGTGTAAACTCCTTTTAGTATAGTTTGCTTTCTAGTACTAGGGGGCGACTGGGCGACCTGGATATTATCCAGAAGTCTGGTCCACCCATTTATCTATTCTTCTTATGTATAACCTTTAACCTATAAAGTATTTTTCAATTCAATCTAATATAAACTACGTCAACTCCCGGTGACATATTGCTCCTGTTTTGGAGTGAATCATTTTATGGTTATCTGAACAGTCTGGCATTCAATCCAATTATGTAAATTAGTACAATGTTTACGGCTTACACTCCTTAGCTAGTTTGTATCACCAACTCGGCATGCTTAGGTTTCCTAGATTTGGAAGGGAAGCTTTTCTAGGTTCATAAGCGGTAGAGCCACTTTTAAGCTGTCCTCAGCTATGCGAATATCACTGATGTGGTGTGATGTCATAGACCTGGTATTCTTTTTAACTCGTTTTAATATGTCCCGCTTAGAAACGAAAGAACAACTCGGGTGTTGGATCAGGTTTCAAGAATACCGTCCTGCTCACATCATTTCACACGTCCGCATCTCCATAGATCAGGGACTGTCCCAGTTGGACCTATTTGCAGAGGAATTGATACTATAATGTGTGTACACATATAATATACTGAATCAAAATATCACCTTTTCTGCGTTTCATTTCGTTGCATTGAACATCATCCCTCCTTCTTATGACTTGGGAGGCATGTCAATATAACATTTTGCTTTAGAACTGGTCCTCATTATTCAGTATTGATGTGTCATCGCTGACAACGTGTGTATGGTACAGATACAATACTTATTAGCTTTGGTAACCCTTTTCTGATCCTGGTCCATCATACACTTACACGATTGCTTCGATAGCAATGAAATCAAAAGGTTCTGTCTGAAATCATATAAGTAACTAGGTATAAAGATTCGCATTTATTAGACGCATTCGGTAGACTTCTTTCTCATCCCGGTCGTCCTAATTGTTGCGGTGAATTGTCAGTTAATCATCAGTATTCTCATGCCAACAACCCATTCGGACATTGCTTAACAACCTAGTGATGTCTCCTTGTTCAATTACCTAAAAAGCTTATTTAGTCACAGAGACTGGAGAGAATAATTATAAATATTGGCTGGGGCGTTGCTGGCTATATTGACCTGGTACTTTGCCTAAGGATGCTCCTCCAGACATACACATCACATGGTCCCAGTGAAGCAGCCCTTCCCTGATCCAGCTACAAGTGCACCGGCTTCCAAGCTCCCTCCCCCTCTGGCTCTCTAGTCCTCTATCATCCCAAAGATATCAGATTTTGTCATGTTCCTGAGGTAAAATGCAAAATACAAATTTATATTTGTCCAGACAACAGAGCATAAAATATTGCTACATCTCAAAGATGTGACTGTAAGGACTTGAATGATCACATGTGTGCCTACTGGTACTTTATCTCATCGCAATAGATGGAGGGGATTGTATATTACGGCATCATTAAACCATATTTTCCATATGAAACAAAATCTTGTAATGTCAAATGATAGCATTTTTATTTTTTTTGAAAATTTGTTTTGATTTTCTCATGGTATTTTGTGTGAAATATGCTGTAGAAAGATTTCATGCACTTTATGGTTTTGAAAGGGGGTGGTAGCGGGAAAAAAAATCCTAATTCGAATCAGATGTCATAATGTAATGATATATGAAGCTTCGAGGTTACTAGTCATGACTCAGAATGTGGGTTCAGTTCCTGTTTGATGTTAAATCAAAACAGGCGTCCCTAGTAGCCTTAGAACATTCGTTTTCCCAAGCTTGGACATAAAATTGCATGCTTATACATCACAGCCCCAAATGCCCTTGACGCAGAAGATTGCTCCATTTCCTTGTCTTTATTATGATCATCAAAAGGGACCATTTTGGTATTTAAGAAAAAGTACATAAAAGCTACTTGTGAATAATTCACAGACAGGGCTAACACGCACATCTGGATTTTACTACCAGTGTCTCTTGAAGAAAAGAGGCTCCCGAAATCTAAATTTAATTTTCGCTAGCTTCCTGATTTCTGTTTTGAAGGAGGAGACACTTTCTCTATCCCTTTTTATTTTACTATCTTCGACTCCTGTTTCGATTGCATATCTTTACGAAAATAATTATCACAAATCAAAATTAAAAAATTAGCTTCGTCGCTGTTACATATATATTAGCTGCTTCATTTTATGCTTGTTCGTTGAAAATGAATAACACATCCCGGCGACCCATGAGTCATGTACCTGTTAATACACCAATTGTATATATGTTTGCCTATAAAGAGAGAGAATGGGACGAGCCGGCAATAATCGAAAATTTATAGGACGAGATTCGTCCACATAAGGCAGAGTGCTTATGTGGACGAATCAAGTCCTATAAATTTTCGATTATTGCTGGCGAGTTCCATTCTATATTTATTATATGTGCATAAAATTTGATCATATTTCATCAGATATCACTGAAAAAATACTAAAGAAGTCTCAGAGAGCCCCGCTGACAGCCCCGTTAGTAGGCCTACAATGTTCGGTGCCCACTGTGCGATCATGCAGTTTTTAGGCCTACTTATATTGTTGACTTTGAATGTTCATACCGCAGCCATTTCTTGGCCTACATAAATAAATCTTATATCTTTCAATAGAGAATTTAATCTAAATCTTTAACCATTTTATCTAATGGTGTGGATTTTGTTATGTATTTCTATAATTAAAGTACCAGAATCACGGGTGGATTACCGATCGCGGGGGTTTGTTTACATGCTTCGCGGAGAGCCAAAGCTCCACGAAGCATATAAACAGCTATTTTTAGACAACTACATTCATATAGGACGCGTCCTATATGAATATTTTTATAGCACCCCACTTATAGCACCCTTCATATAGCATGCGCATATAATAAAGGTTTGTATAGGCATATTGCGCGGGAAGACGACCACGCCCCCTAATCACGTGACTGACGTACGGTGTACAAATCTCACGTGATATGCTCCCGCGGGAAATACGAACAGAACAAACACTCGGCTCAAGCCCCACTGGTCGCCGAAAAAATTTCTTGCTGAATTATTCTCAAGATTATGTTCTTAATTACGGAGTATGCCTACCTTTGGGTTGTGTAGTCGATGCGAATATACCCATCAAGCTCCTTTTGGAAGCAGGTGTAAATTAGTGTTCGATTATCCAGAAACTTTCGATCTGCTAACATTGTCTCTACGTGATACTTTAACAATGGCCGGCATTGGTGGTTTTACATTAATAATGTATATATATATATAATATACCTATTGTAATATATATGATTGTGCTTGTGCTTGTAGAACTGCGTGACTACTGGGTAATGACTCTTTTACTTCCAGCAGCAAAAATCTGTCGCCCCCATGCTCGTCGATTTATGCCTCTCTGATAAACAGAATGGGTGTGGTGGTGGAAGCTGTGCAAATGTTTTCCCGTCAGCAATGTCATGAGGTGGATAGAAACCAGCTAATATTCATGCTTCGGTTGCAAGTAGTATGATACACTTGTTTGTTCCGTAAAGAATTAAGTGACTCGAGGCTCCATCTTCATGGCTGTTGTGAATATCCGGTGGAAATATTCCTCATTGCATACACAATCTGAGAGAGAAAAGCTGGGAGCATGTAAGTAAACTAGCTACATTCCCATGCCTCTTATCAACATGGATGAGCTAGCGTGAATAGAAAAAACCCATCCTACAGTCACAATATTCATGCCGGGCGTGAATTTGATCTTAGATATGGAAATTCCCTTGCAGGTCTCACTTCATTGCATGCTAAAGCCAGTAAAGGTTTTCATAGGCGAAGCAATTGCTTTGAGATCTCAATTAGTGCTTCTACTAACCAGGGCGCATGGAAGCATCATGTGTCAGGTGAAGCCTCCCTAGATAAATCATTGATTGTTCCCAGTCCCATTAGTTTAATTCACCTTGAGTATTGATATGGACCCTGAGGAAGCTGGTCTATCCCATAGAGGGCGCTACGTTTGTACTAGTACTACATGGGTGGTTTCCTAGCCTTAGACCATATATATGCTACCATTCGACTCAGTCCACTCCCCATATGCCACTGCTCTCATACCATCATACTCTATTATACAGACTGCGATATAATGATGATTATCTCTGCCAATGCTCTTACCCTTTCTTATTATTCCATGCCCTCCTCGCTTTCCGCTAATCTACTCAACCCAACTGGCTCCTCCCTCCTCCCCTTGTCCTCGTCCTCGCCCCCCCCCCCCCCCCTCCCTGCTGCTGCTGCTGCTGTGATATCTCCTCCCGCCCCCATCCCCTGCTGCTGCTGTTATATATGCACTCTAATTTAGTAAGATGCATTAACTTTTGTCAAATGTATTACTTGGCAGGGAAACAAACACATTGTCCGGGGAAATATCAGTCGATATTGGGTGAATATATCCGAATAAGCCCTCTCATCATTTTTTGTTATTGCGGTAGTACACAGAAAACTGTAGATGATATCCAAGTATTAGTACTGTAAGTTTTGAAGGGGTTGAATCAAATGCACTGTCAGTCCGCATTAAGAGTCTCTTCAGTGTTTAATAAAAATCGAGATAAATTTTATACAATCAAAGTTATGTTAAGCAACCCTGCAGATCCCACTGGATGTATTTATTAGTCAACGACTTTTAGAAATCACTTTGCAAAGATGTATAGTGAACAAAAAGTCCACCCCATGGTCCTTTGTACTGTATCTCAGCTGCATTGCAGCGGACATTCCTGAAATTTGGCTTATGCTGTACAAAATACCCCTTTGATTTGACTTTTAAAATTATATATCTTTCAACTTAAATATTTTAAATGATATTGGGCGTTGAAACTGTTGCAATCTCACTTGTGGAAGGTGAGGAATGTTGGTGTATGCCTGGAATGGCGTGTCTTGTGATTGTGCTATTGGGATAGACAGAGTGGCATTGGCCCTCACACCAATGGACTATTATTAGATAATTGAGGTTCATTAAAATGTCATTAGTGATCGAGGGTCAGCTTCCTGGGTGTAAATACAAATAACATTATCTGATGTCCGTATACGTTTCGCTCTGTAAGAATTGGATGTTCCCCATTGGAAGAATAATTTTGGGCGTTCAAATCATCTTTCTGGCACAATTATATGAGAAGTTAGTCTTGTCTAACAAAATCCTCCAACATTTTGGTCAAATGACTTTTTGATGGGTTGGAAAAGAATGGAACAAAAAGTAAAAACCTAAAGGTAGTTTTTGACCGATGTTAAATGAAAATGCCTAGGGAGGATGGTATCTCAAGAACCTCAAAAACCTTATTTCTTCTGTCATTTCAAGTCGCTGGCAATATCCTTCATTTAAATAGGTTTATCGATCTGGCAGGGAATTCCCCAATTACCCTTGGGGATATTTACGATACCTTTGGCTAGGATCACGCCTATGGTGGACACAAGCTTTAGAATCATATATATGTATCGTTCTCCATTAGCATTATATCATAACATCCTTCAGATATTGTGTACCATGGTTCCTTTAAGCCAAGGATAGAGGATCTGTTAAGTCAGCATAAGTTGCTATATATATAGAGACAAACATATAAGACACTGCTTTTACAAAAACGATGCATACATGAGCTTTGTGATAGTGTTGTAACCTCATCATGTTCGTCTTTATTTCTGTGTTTTGCTGACGATGATGAGTTAAAGACACAGTGAAAAATACATTTCCATCAAGGCTCGTTTTATATATATGCTACCTCCCATTGCTTCATCAAAGGTCTTGTGCCAAGCAAGTTATCTCACATAATTATTGAACAATACAAATACTACTTCATTATGCATGCCCGCCCCATATTAGCCATCTAGTTATAATGGTCAGTGGGGCTTATTACATAACGGTTGATGTAATCCAGATTGCAAGTTACATATATGGCTATACACACCGTCCTCTCCGCTGCTCTGTGGTCGTCAGATCTATTAAAATACTGGTTACATGTACTATTGTAGTTTGTTAAACACTTTATTAGTGTGAGGTTAATATGTGAGTCTCGGTGTATGTGTGTGTGTGGTGGTGGGGGGGGGGGGGCGGGGGGAGATACACTAAAAAAAATGCTGCGTGATAAAATTATCTATGCCATTATAATTTGGAAGCAGAGGGTTGATGCGGGTGTACCAAGCCTCAACCTCAAATATCATAGCTATACCGCACAGACAGATCTGATCATTATCGGGTCCCAGTATCAATATTTGTCGGCTTTCTTGTGTATGCAAAATTGACATAATCCAGAAATGCCATTTTGTTGGCGGAAAATCTGCCGCCAAATAGATAGTCTTCCTGTTCTCGATTCTTCGAGGACCTGTGGTATTTTCCATTACCTTTTCCATTTATGTTTGCCCTGCATGCTTTATGGAATCAAGAATGCCATTTTGTGTAGATTCTATGAGGGGTTTATTCGGAAAATAGTATTATACACTAGAGGTAAATTATATCTGCGAGATTGTATTAGTTGCATAGTTTCTATTCTCGTTTCAATGTAGTTTAACGTTAATTTATGTACGTGTTTGAATATTATGAATTAGGAATATTATGGCCTTCTTCATATGATGATGTTGAAAAGGATTCTGTTAGCCTCCTTCTAAGCATCCACTTCGTGGAGTTTTTTGGTAAGAGGGCCGTGCTGTGGGAGATATGATAGGCGGAAATTAACGTTAAATGTTGCTTTTAAAGGAAGGCCATGGATGTTTAAACAGTTTGTCCAGTATTCAGAGTATTGACACGTTATAATCTAGAGTCAAATGGGCCTTTTACTGGAAGATGATATAGAATACTCCAGTACGACAAATCCGTCCATTTTATACGCACCCACCCCTCAGTTGTAGAGGCTCTTCTCTCGATCATTTCTGGCATCAGGTACATCGACTTTCAAAAGATTATACTTTGTTCGAACATCCCTGCAATATATAAGCCCTTCGTCCGCCTATTCGATTATATCTTTGCTTGTTTGTGCTCCCAGTATCATAAAATAGCAATAGGAAGACATTTTTTCACAGTAGTCAGCAACAAGTTCCATATTTTGAGAAAAGAAAATGCAAATTTCAATTGTTTTGGAACGAATTTGGAAATCGGTGCAACCACGTTTCTCTCTCATTCCTAGTAAATACCATCTTCTAGACTTCACAACTTCACACATTTGTTGGGTGCGGAAGAACCGACTATTTCATTTTAATATACAACCTGTAGTTCATTTGGAATTGTACTTAGTATTATTATGACCCTCTTCGCCGTGGAATGTTGCTTATTTTAAAAGAATACCAGGCATGTTAGCAGCTTGACTTTCTTCGTGAGACTTATATCAATGGGTCTTGGCCTGAAGCCAACGTAGTTGAGAAGGGTCTTATGTTTTTGCCCACCCTGACCATAAATATATCATGTTGGCTCGTCTTTGACTTATTAACTACTGTAGAATATTATCGTACATAATGAGATAATTGAGAGCAGCCAACCTTCTCCTTTTTCCAGTGTTTTCCTTGTCAACTTAATGGGGCTTTCCGGACCCTCGCCCCAGGCCTGTAATATGGCGGCGTGCTGAGGCAATATTTTTCCATAGATTTAGACATCTGTAATTGTCATGGGTTTAACCATCAACAATTGCTTTTGTATCATGTGCGTACTATTCACATTGTTTAATTTATTACTAATCTGCTTCCGCCTCCATGTGCTGTGCCATAAGGCCCTTGTTATGTGGACGTACGTGCCTTAAACCCCTGTCCTGTCCTGATGTCCTGGTGCCATGAGTCGTGCATTGCATCTGAGACCCGAGCAGGGGAAAGCACTGATTTCTCAGGTCCAGACGGCCACATTCCTCGATTCCACATCCAGCGATAAGCTTAACCACAAGGCTAAGACTAGCTAAGGCTAGAAGTGTTAATGACCCCTAAAACTTAGGGGTCCAAAACTGCCTTCTGAACCTGACTGAGGCTATATCACACCGGGAAAAAATAAAGTGTGACAGGTGAGAAATCTGTGACAGTTCATTGTGGTCTGCATCATAGTGTATAGTGTGGGGCGAGGGGGTGAGTGTGCCTTCGTTCTGCATGGATGATAAAAGAATTGTGGTCCCCAATTATGCCAATTTCTAAGGTGATCAATGATAAATATATGGATCTCTTTTAAACTGGTTTTCTGCGAGAAGTATACTCTCCGAAAAGTGCCTTATCGCATGGATTCCCATTTAATTGGTGGCATATTTATACGGCTATGAATGGAAATAAAGGCTTGTGAGGTGGTCATGTCTTATCGTTAATTTATGTCTCGAGCCATCCTTCCATTCTGCTATAATATAAACATCGCTCTCAAAGATGGACAGTCGTATCAACTCTGTGTTATATGCCCACCATATGTGCGTCAGCTGGGATGTATATCTACAGCATTCTATTCCTTAGTCCTTCAAGGAGAGGACCAATTAATGTTTGAATTAATTTTGTATTGTCATCATATTCTGGCATTATATTCCTTAGTCCTTCAAGGAGAGGACCGATTAATGTTTGAATTAATTTTGTACTGTCATCATATTCTGGTTATTCTGATGGAAGGTAATACGAGTTTCGAAGAAATTTGAAACGCCAATCCAGTCTAGGCCCAAAGTTGAGAAAGTCCCTTCCAGCGAAACCGCTCAAACCGCAAAGTGTCATAATAATTCCATTAAAACCGCAAAATGTCATTATATTCCCATTAAAACACCGAGTTCTAGGCAGGGATACCGATTAGCGAAGTAGGCTGACATACCATCCTTATCTGATCTGAGGGTTTGGACCTAGAGTGAATCCTACTTTAAATTATCTCTCAGTACAGAGAGGACTGATAAGCAAATGGGATGGGCACCAGTTAGCCCCTGGTCTTGTCCAGTGTGTCCCAGAAGAGAAGGTCATTTCCAGTCTTTCTTGTCTGTATGTGGACAGGTTGTGCTGTGTGGAGCTGTTTATTCATTAATTGTGCATCAGATAACAGTACCGGTGTTGCATAAATAGGTAGGTAGATAGTGTATAAGTCCGCTTCTAACTTATCAATAACCCTGCAATGTAGCAACGCGTATATTATAATAATCTATGCTCGTTGAATGTATAGATTCTTTGGTAGTTTTTATTTCCTCAGGCTCGTCCTGCCCTGTGTCCGCTTATCCTTCAACTTAAATACGGTGAACGTAGGAAGCAGTGCAAGTGCCTTAGCTCACAGCAATCCTTATGGCTTCATTCTTTGTGGAGTCAAAACATGACTCCGGGAAGAAATCTGGTTACCTTGACACCACTCAATGAATCTTGTTCAAGTACAAATCTAATCGTATACCGGTACTTATTGGCAAAATTAATTTCATTCCATCGACTTGTGCGATGTGGTTGTGGTTGAAGGTTGACTGAGGGTCTATTGGTATCGATTTGGCGTCGTGGCTTGGGCATTACATTCAATCATCATTGTCGTGTATGGGTAGCTCTGGCGTGAGATTACTGAGTACTTTCTATGACTAGATCCTGTGCACCTGTTCTATTGTATCATACATACATCCCTGTGTATGTAAGACGTATGCGTCCTTCAAGAATAAGCGCCGCTCCCTAACATCCATCACAATAACTGAAGCTACCTTTAAATGCTGCTATTATGCATAAACAATATAATGCAACATGAACAGATTATTTCTTATGATTTTCCGTAGCGCAAAGGCCCCATCAAGTCTATTTGGTGGTTAATTCATTGTGTAATTATACGCCCTTCATGCCGGGTGTTAGGTATGTGATCAGAATCCTTATGATTCATTTGAGATTCTAGTGGATATGCCGGATTCTTTCGAGGGGTTTGGTAATTGAAAATAGCCTGTGTATTGGGGTGTGACACATATTTGGTATAAACTGCACCTGAAATCCTTCGCATATAAGCTGTTTGAAGTTCTCAGTTTTCTTCTCATGGTAAAGGCATGACAGTGACCATGTGTACCGTGTAAATATCCTCCTGGTATGTCCTCTAAATTAAGTCCAAATTAAAGAGTCATGCTCTAATAACTTAGTTGGCGGTCGGGGGATTTTATCCAGTGCTGTATTGTTAGGACAATATGCTCCTCATGTAGAGATAATGGTGCATTGTGTTGGGAGGCAGGCCATCATGTAAACAATAGCCAGGTTTTGGCGCACAGTTAAAGCTCGGCCAAACAACTTATGTCATGTCCCCATACTCTCGTAGATATCTCGTAGAGAATGCTGAGAGGAGATTTAGACACTAAATGCACGTGCACCTGCTCGTTCTTTACTACTCCGTGGTGATAACCAAAGATTTTCAGAACAAGTGTAATACCAGCATCTATGTTATGCTTTTCTTCGTAGTGGGTTCACAGTGGTATCACAGACAGTGTAAAAGCTGACGGAGGAGTGCATGGTTGTATTGCCGTAAATTTGCCCCGGCTTCCCTGAAGCTTTAACTTGGTGATACAATAGTTTCTAAAGAATGGGATGGGTGCAGGTTATATCGCTTCCCTAGTGGAATGCTCACATTCATGGCATGCTCACATTCATGGCATACTGGCCTACATAAAATAATATTCATTCACTCACCTTTGGTTAGCACTATGCGGCACACAGTCCCCATCTAGTGACTAGTGTTGTAGTTGTATGGATGTAGTTCAGGATCAGGCGGTTGCGCTCATGTTGGAAACCGATTCGTAGTGTAAGTACCGATATCCGTATTCCGTTCCGAAGGGAAAATCCCGTTTTCGGCCCGCTCCGCTTTCCGATCCGAAAAGAAATCTAATGCAAAGTCAATGGCGAAACCTACAAATTTTCTTCTGTCTCTTCATAATCTTTGGTCGTCCACCGAATATTCTGATATCGGCGGTAAATTTGGCAAAATCAATTTCTGTTACCGGCATAAGGGAACCAAAAATGATTTCGGGACGGAATTTATTCAGTTTTTTTTCGGGGTTAAATTATGCGGATTTCCGTGAACAATTATTTCGGAATTTTATGTCAGTATTCGGGGTTCGGGGTTCTAGTATAAGTTTGAGTGGCACATATACTCTATAGGATGAGCTATTCGCCAAAATAATGTCTAAAATTATGTCCGAATACATATAAATGCTCTTTACTCAAAAACTATTTAAGCCTTTTACACAATTAAAATTGTATTAAATATCCCAACATATTTATTCGACTTGCCTAATTTCATAGGATTATAGTGCAATTATTTGTACCTCTATTTCCAATCGTTGGTTGGTAAGTAGCTATAAAATATACTCTATAGGATGAGCTATTCGCCGAAATAATGTCTTATATTATGTCCTAATACTTATGCTCATTACTCAAAAACTATTTACGCCTTTTATACAATTTAAATTGTATTAAATACCCTGACATATTTATTTGACTGTCCTAATGCCATATGACTATTGAGCCATTAATTGTACCTCTATTTCCAATCGTTGGTAAATTTGGTAAAAATAATCTATAGGATGAGCTTCGAAGTAGATAGATCTATAGGCTATAACTCAATTATCATATATGTATTTTTTACATGTACCGTATCTTATGTACATGTATGTATAATGCACATTCATACATGTATGCATGTATATATAAATATATATACATACACGTACGTATGTGTACATACATGTGTAGGAACATGCATACATGACTGATTTTCACTACTGGTAGGCATTTGGGTTTTTGAGCCATAACAGAGTAACAATCATGACGGATCTATTGACACTGGCTGGGTGTAACTTGTCAAAATCTCTCATGGGAACCCTAGTTTTGTGGCTCTATGATCGGAAATGAAGAAGTTATGGGCAAAAAACTAGTGTTTTTCAAAACTAATATTCATATATTTAAATGAAATTATTACTTCAAACTGTAATGATAAAATAGTAATATTTTGTCTATTCGTTTCTTCTATGAATATTGAGGTTAAGTACTTGGCAATTGATTCTGGTCATTTTCATGGTTATAAATTCAATATTTCTCTCTTAGCTAGAGGGGAACCGTATGGGAAATGTGTGCATCATCGTACGTCACACTTCTTCTTGTGCCTAGATCAATAATAAATATTAAGCTTGTATGTAGATCTAATTGATTATCAAGTAAATGTGTTTAACATAGTTTCATAATCCCAGGTTAAATTTGCATTAATATGTAGGTATATTAGCTAAAAGATCATCCAAATGTCAGCTTGATGATTGGGGAAGTTAAATGCGTCATCGTACGTCACACCATTTATCTATCCTCACAGTTTAGATAATATTCATTATAAATAAGAGTTAGATTAAGTATATGTATCTAATGTTTGTATATATGGATATGAAAAGATATAAAATAACAGTATCTATATCGCATGACAATAGGGTTAAATCATGTCATGCGAGGCAGGACGATTTCTTGGTTTTTCTAAAGTTATTTCTTTGTTCCGAATTCCGGCCCGCATTCCGTAATCCGGTCCGTGCCCGGCCAGTGACAATTTATTCCCGAAATTCGGCCGGTTTTCGGGCCGGTTTTCGGGCCGGTTTTCGGTACCCCCCCCCCCCCCCCCCCCCCAATAGCGTCCACCATAGTTTTGCCATTGTCTATATTCGGTGACGCTTATTTTGTGCACTAACCTTTATTCTCTACTATCTAATGAAGTCATGTATAATAATTCGTGTATGTTCTCTGTCCCTTGCCCTTGTCTCACCTATTGATAATTCGGGATATTGTCTCTGAAAATAAGTTCATCTGCAGGGGGACAGTTTGTGCGGTAACTACAGTATTAGATAACTGTTGTTTGTTTGATTAAATTATTGGTCGTAGCGATCAACTTAAACAGGAAGTAAACCTGCCTCTTTCAATATTGTCATCGAGTCGCAAATATTGATATTATAATTAACTGTGTGAGTTGCTTGTGCCTTTGTGTTAGTAATCAGTTCCAATTTGAAATGTTACAATACTTTAGCACCCCCGCCCCGTTCAAAAACGTAAGTAGCACCTGTATTTAAAACCGTGTTTTTGTTTCTTGCAGGACGTGAGATTTTCGTTGGTATCTCCGAACGTACAAACTTAGCAGGAGCTAATGCAGTGGCTAAAGCATTCCCCGAGTACCCGACCACCCACCTGAAGGTACACAAACCCGCCGTCCATCTCAAGGACTGCCTCAGCATGGCTGGCCAGGAGGTGCTCGTTGTCAGCAAGAGTGATCATGCACAGAAAACATTCAGAGTGAGTCACCTACTTTTGCATTCTCAGCTATTAAGACCAACATAATCTTACCATATTTAGTCATATTATGACTTATAGGACTAAATTTATATATATTATGGTGCTGTTACATGTTAATGCGGTGCCAGTGCCAGTGCCAGTGCCAGTGCCAGTGCCAGTGCCAGTGCCAGTGCCAGTGCCAGCGGCGGCAGCTTAACAGCTTGATCAGAAGTGGTTTGTAGCAGAGGGTCTTCATGTATGTATGTATACATGTATGTGGTACTTGTGCAGAGATGCCAACTTTTTGAGTCAGGCTTGCGGGACACTATCCCAGCCATTAAGGCGTGGGGTCTGGGGCCCACCTAGGGCCCCAGAAGCCAGAGGGTTTTCTTAGCTCTCTGGTGCATTTTAAGCATTTCTTGGAGTTAAATATTGTCCAAATGATAATATAAACTTCTTACTTTGATTCGCATACAAAATTAAAAATATAAACTTCTACTTTACAGTTTTTTACTTTTAGTTTTACATGAAGAATGGTGGCTTTGGAATATTTATACTATTACTTAAAAATCCTCCCGCTCCCAACCCCTACACACATTTCAATGATATACATGGATTATTTTGAATACCTTTATGTAAGTAATTGTTCTATTGTGATTGGAATTTTGTTACTTCCCTTTCAATTTGTGAACATGAGCTTTGAGGACAACTTAATTGTACTGTATCTCAACCCATGAGGCATGGGGTCTGGATCTCTTCTCTTCATGGAGGCTAAGAGATTTTGCTTAATCTCTGGTGCATTTTAAGTATTTTTAGGGGTTAAATATTATCTGGTCAAAATTACGTTTTTCTGGGACGAAGTTGTCTGCGGGCGGGACGCGGGACACAGGGCTGATTTCCGTGACTGTCCGGGACAATTTCCGTTGATGCAGCTTTGCATTGTTTACCATACCTCGTTGCGCAATGCATGCATTACATAACATTAATTACCGTGGTGCGTTCGGGCATTGCTTAGTGCTGCAGGTTGGTTTGAGGTGCGTTCATATGTTAGGGAGGCTCCTATGTTAGACGTATAGATGTATGGGTGTATTTGTATGTAAGCAGGAACGGGTGCGTATGGGTGCATGTATGGTGTATGCATATATGTATGTATGTATGTGTACATGTACTTATTTATGTATATGTAGCCCATTGCAATTCTATATGACGTTAGTCATAGCCGTGTTGTTCTTTCTACGTGGAATTTGAGTGACCCGCCTTCACATGGAATTTGAGTGACTTTGTTCCCCGCGTTCAAGAGGCGAAGCCTCTTGTCGAATATAAAACTTCCTTGTGTTACGATTGGGAACTTGTTTGGGATAAATTCACTAGATGGCAGCAGGGTTACCTTACCTACTTTATGCTCATGATTGAACAGTGACCTGAAATATAAAATCCGATAAACCTATATTGACTACTATTTGTTCTAGGAACTGATGAACAAGGGTGGACGTGGCTATGAGTACATCTCTGTGGATGAAGATGAAGCTGCTAATGTTCTCTTCTGTAACAACACCTTAATGCATCTGAGCAGCGATCAGATCCCCAAGGCGTTTGGTGTAAGTGTCTCTTTCTCACTGCTTTATGTGCCTTAGTTTTTGATGCTATGATAGGTTATGAAGTAATATGGATATTAGAACATACGGGTTACATTTATTTCAATGAAGCGTTCATTTTACTCAGTCTATTCTTGGAATGTATTTTATTCTCTACTAATACATATACATATATACTCGTGTAAGGGGGACACCCAGCATGGGTCCAAAATACAAAATATACATGGTTCTACCTTATAAGACATATAATAAATAGGTTGAGTAACGAGGTGGTTGAAGCAGCGTGAGTTTTGCACGAGTTGCGCTCCAGAATTCCAGGATCTCCCTACGTTCGTGTTATAAAAGAAAAATGGTTTTGAGGCCAGGAATTTCAAAACCTATTCTGTTTCATGAGAATATATATCAACATTCGATGATGGAAACTATGTGAGAAAGATAATTTCTAGAATTGCTCGATTTCTTCTGCTCTCCTTGGTTAATTGGGTCACCTTCTCTAATGAGACAACGTGGCCTTGTCCGCCATAACGCCTCTAGTCTTAAAACTGATTATCTCCCCAAATCGCATTTGATATATAATATTTTGCGAGCAGAGATAGTTGTTGAACAGATTATTTGTCTTTCTTTGTCCCTTTTTCCTGTCAATGCATTATAACTCTGTAAAAATGTAAGACGGAAGTAGTTATTACATACATACATATTCACTTTGACATTGACTGGTATTTCATTCTACGTTTTAGGTATACGAGAACAAAATTAGCACCCCTCGCGTCGCTGTTAGTTTGGAAGAGCCACTGAAGCGAGGTGGTCGTCTCGGTAGCTGTGTTCTTCTCATTTCTCGCATCCGACATCCCAAAAAGGTTCCCACAACATCTGGCGCTCTTGACCCCCACTAAACGCTAGTACTGGCATGGTGCTTTGGTCAGAAAGTGAACAAAAAGGAATTTTCAAAATAAAGCTCAGTGTGTAAATTTATTCTACCTTGTCCGCGAGAAACAGAATGAAAAATATTACAAGGTATATGAGATAGAAAAAAGCATGAATACAACCAGCCTGGTTATACTTCAGTTACAATATATATATATATATCTATATATATAATACACATTATTCTCCAAAGATGGTAAATATTGCCCGTGATAAGCCACATTATGTCCCATCTGATTTGCGTAAAGGGCAAAGGATGTGTCCTTCACGTTTTGTAGTCAGACACCTCTGTGACTTTGTAATATAACTCTTAAGATATCCATTGAAAAATTGGATAACTTCCATTAAGCATTGGATAACTTGAAAAGAGAATATGAAAACAATTTCATAAAAGAGTTATACAAGATTTGGAATTGAATTTTATTGTACACGATTTTGAATAGAATTGTATTGATTCTTGTAGTCGATGCAATAATTGTTTAATGAATCGTGCTTCGTTTGCTTTGTTTGTTGAATGAATGGACCTTTAATTATGAAAATATATGTGACTGCAGTATCACCAGGTTCCAATAACAAAACCACGACTTTGGCTAGAGGCAGATATTTGTAGCGAGGGAGTGTATGCATAGACTATGTTTGGCTAATGGCTGCCTGTGGTTACTACTGGATCATGTGCTGTATTTCGTTAGATATTACACCGTCACTTTTTCGTTACAACTTTTTAAACTAAAATATAAGGAGTGCAGGAATCATTCAAAGTTCAATCAGTAGATTAAGGACTGAAATTACCATCCGTGTTTTAAAAAGCCATGTACCTCACGATTTGTGTTAAAATGACATGGGTGTTATATTAAGCTTTTGCCGTTGTCATCCATGTATGAGAGGTCCTCTTTACTAGGAACTGGCTATTTTGTGTCCTGCCCAATTGCTGAATTTCGGCAAAGAAAAAACATGTATTGAAAAACCATCCCCATCTTGCTTCATCAGCTAGTAGAGAGAAACATCGTATTGTTAAGAAGGGCCAAACGGAAAGGATTGTGACGTATGTAAAAGAAAAAAATGACTTAATTTAAATCCTAATCGAGGGGAAAAAAGGTGTGAGTACCAACTATTGATATTACTTGGATTTGTTAAAACCTGACTCGATAACCGGGATTACTTTGATGTGTTTAGATATAAAGCCTGTTTTGTTTTTTTAATTCACTGATGGTGCTTCCTGCGCATGGGGTTTATTTTCAAATAAATCAATTGTTGAACTGAGGATCCTGTATGTTTATTTTATCGCGGACCATCCGCTTGTATAGAAATTAGAATGTACGTTAGCGTTGATATTTTATTAACGTTATTTGTCTTAACACGATAGTTGAAATGCTTTCAGAAAGTCGGAGTTATGCATAGATATTATGATGTGGATTTACCGATCCTAGTCCTCATTGTATGTCAGATCTTGTCCCTATATCCGATTTTCCTGTGACGTAGTGTTCTATCTTTTCCTTTTGTTTCTGTTTGTGTCTGGAACCATGAACTTGTTCTTGAGCAGAAATCCTTCTGTGAACAAGATTGCATGCACCATTTGTTCTGCCTTTATTGTTTATAGAAAAGCGAAAACCTTGATATCATATTCACCAATCTTTTAAAGGAAAGAGCATGCTCCTCTCTGCCTGATGGCCTCTCTCGCGCCGCATTGGATTGGCTCAATGTTTACAGCCTCCCCATCGCACATGTTTTTATGAAAGTTGATTTTCACGAAATGTTGAGAAACCGGAGGAGCCATACTTCATAGAAGTGTCTGTAAAGTATGCATGTACATTGTTATTCATTCATAACCCAAACCCTTCATGGTAAACCATTCATTATTTAGGTAAAATACAAGGGTATAATTGTCCATCCATACTTACGCATATGTGTATCAATGTATGACAAGAATACGGTAAATTTGGCTGCAAAATTATAAACGTGGCATCAGTGTTACATTTTCCATAGATCCATCGGTGTGAAACATAACCTTTCTTGGATATTTTTCTGAATGCTATAATTGTATCATAAATTTTCGACATGTCTACTAGAATATCTATCCACTCTACAAATCTTAAGTGTAGTTAGGCGCTAACGAAACTATTTCGACTCCATATCGCCTGTGGGAATCAACAGATTGCTTGTTTATTGATCATTTCCGGTGGCCTTGAAGACGCCAGTGACCAGGTAATTCTCTTGTTTTAGCATCATCACCTTATGCCTAATCACTGCATAGTATTGAACGTTGTCATATCCAACTTATAATCATATAATAATTTAGGAAGGGCAAAAATCATTTAAGCCGTGGAAATGTAAATCTTTTATAGTAATGATAATATTCTTGAGAGAAAGAGGTCTCTGAGTGAAAACATGAAAACCTGTCGTTATCCAGCGTTCATCCTAGGCACTAACACTATTCCGCCCTTCCACAGCCATGCTAAAGTTCTATTTGTATCTTCTCATTCCAAACATAAAAAAGCCAAAGCACAAAGAGTTGGATTAGAGCGCTCTTAATTTTCCATTGCTAACCCGGCAAATCTCGGCTTGTTTTTGTGACCATCTGGTACCAAGTTTGGAATAACAATACAAATGACTTTTAATTAAAGGGCAGCATCTGAAAAAGGTTACTTTTAACGATACGGCCTAATGACAAGCGCGTTTGTCTGTCTTGCACTATGTACATACAAGAAAAACAAACAAGCGAACAGCCTAAGTATGTATAAACTCAGCGCTAAGTCAAACACGAATATATAATTGATGTTGATGGTGCAAGTGCTGTTATAGGTCTGGTCCCTTAAAACCCTTCAGGATGAGGGATATCCTGACATTCTTGATTGTAATGTAAAATTCCCCTTGGCTGGCCTTTACTAATATGAATAAGATCGTATAATTATGTGAACAAACTACTTGTAAACAAGTAAATGTTTATATTGGGCTTTATAGTCGTGAAAGCTGGCAGATTTGTGTTGACGCCGGTTCTGAAAACCCCTTCTTATTCCCAAGTTCTGTAAGGTTTGCATTTTCTGTACCACATGAAAGTGCCAACTATCATCTTCCACCATTTGAAAAATTAGACTTAGTAATCCAAGCATCATTTCCACATTGCTTCGAAATTATTTTTTTCAGGAAATTTTGCCTATAGAGAAAAAAGTGGTCTCTTTTAGAATTACTATATCGTTATTGAATAATCAAAATATCACTGATATGAAACTGATTATAGTTATTAACTATTAAACACTTCAACTATTTTTCATTCTGGCAATCTCAAGTCCAAAGGATATAATTAGGAATTCATTGTCACGAAAAAGGGTGTGTGGTATAGGTCGAAGACAGGAACATTTTTTCCCTTGCCTCATTTATAACCTCAAGTATGTAAATATTATTTGTACTAAAATACTTGTAGACAGTTGGAGAATAGAGATGGTGTTTCTGTCTTGGTTCGTTCCACTTGGTTTGTTTGGGTATGAAAGGAGAAGGGTATATTGGAGGTTATTTTTATATATATACAAATGCAAGTGTATCATATCTATAGCTAGTTTTATCTATGCTCAACCTGAATTAGTTCACACTAAAGTGACTAGTTTAACGTACGTAATTTGAACATCTTGTTTAGGTCAAAGCTTCTTTGAGAAAATTTAAATTAGTAATTATTTCCAACAGTCCTATGATACCGACAGATTTATCACGCAGGAAGGTATCAAGATCGAATTTATATGGCCTATAGAACATTTAAGATTAACAATAGAAAGGATCATTTCCTTTCAAACATTCAATATGAGACACCATTCTCTGAATAGACCCAATATTGGTTGCTTGAAGTCTAGGCCAAGCAGCTTAGCATGTATATTATAGAAGAATGTGTACACACCCTCTTTAAGTTTAGAACTTTAGCTATTATTTGTTGATTCACATCGTATAAAAAGAGCTCAAATGTAATGATGAGCCACCTATTATGTACTGCGATTGTTGTCTTAACAGAATGATCAAGTGTAAACGAACTTTGTCTACAATAAAATTGCTTGGCTTTGGTATTTCTGTGTCTGTTTTTTCTTCTAATTGTTCAGATACCCCTTCACTGTTATGCACTTATGACTCTCAGCTCTATAAAGCACATAAAGACTTATACATTCACATTCTGGAAATGACCACAATAATTTCTATCATAGAAAACTAGCCAAAACCCCGTGTTCTTTTTCTTGGAGCAGTAGGCTCTGGCTGGGTAGGTCGGAAAACCGTGGTTTACTGTTAGCAGTTGCAGCTGTCTTTTCTCAGTTTACCATTTATCTCATTGCGTTTCTCTTTGCTGAATAAAAATCTTTAAATACAAATACAAATGAAGTGGAAGCTTGTGGATATGGATGTACGTCTCTATAACATGCACAATAAATCTGATGATTAAAATATAAGGTATACTACTTAATATATCAACTATTCTACCCAGTACAGGGCTCTAATTCGTCCTTAAACGCTCCCAGCATAAGGACCACTCAAGTCAACTCATCTCCAGTCTAGGCCCAAAGTTGAGAGGCCCTTCAAACGGAGGGAAAGCCTCTTGCCTCAAACCGCAAAGTCACAGTAAGTGCCATTATAATTCCATTAAGACTGCAAAATGTCATTATATTCCCTTTAGAACGCCGAGTTCTAGGACAGGAAACCGATTAGTGAAGATGGTGTCCAATCAGTACGGGGTTCACGCTATCATACCCAGTATAGGGCTCAATCTCTAACTTATTCCAACTTTTACAGTCCAGTACTGGGAATTCCTTCTATTCCTTCACAGGGAAAGTTTACACGAAGGTGGCAGGTATTATGTCACAGCCACGCTTTAGCATCCA
Source organism: Sthenelais limicola (assembly GCA_942159475.1). Classification (NCBI taxonomy): domain Eukaryota; kingdom Metazoa; phylum Annelida; class Polychaeta; order Phyllodocida; family Sigalionidae; genus Sthenelais; species Sthenelais limicola. The sequence goes on along the minus strand of OW804096.1, from coordinate 102,510,922 downwards.
ATAGAGAAAGTCACGCCTGATAGAGAAAGTCGTGCTTGATTGTGCCAATTAATTAAAATCCTCTTCTAAGTCATATTAGCAGAATCCGCTTCTGCTAAAAACGTTGCCGCGAGATCTCCCCTGTCCACGATTGAGGACACCATATAGCCGGTGTTTTCAATCTTCCATCACAATAGCTTGCTTATAATGAGACATACTGCTATGTGACATCTGCCTGTGGAAAATGACCTTAAGTACCTCACCGCAACCTCTTTCATTATTCTCGTAAATACCGGCCATGACACAATCTCTTTAATAATTCCAGCTGAGACGAATCACTGCATTGTCTAGCTAGCCTCTCGTTTGCGCACCCCATCCGCCCACGCAAACATATCCTCGTCAAGGCGTCATGGTGCTTATGCAGCGGTTGTCCATTCTCAGCGAATGGTATTATCCCCTATGTGGGCGTCAAAACATGCCTTAATTTCCCAATTAAGGTCATAACTAGGCTTTTTATTCTACCCACCCTAATAAATGTTCCTCATACGACTGGCGACACCATTTCATCAAAAAGGTGACCTTTTGATGAATATCCCTCGGCTTTAGATTAATTAAATCCGGCTTCCCGGGGACAGTTGAAAAGGATATTGGTAGATGAAACGGGTAGCAAATGGTATCAATTAAGAGACTTTATGCTGACTTATGGAGCTGCGTGAGGACACGTTTGGGCCATGAACTTGGTATGTCGGATCGTCAGCTTGTCTTCTTTTAATCTCAGCGCAAACGTGGATTTGTCGAATCTTAACATAAACGAACTCAACATCTCTGAACATCAATTTATCCATACGAGTTTCGGAATATAGGGAGTTGTAGTGTTATGATTCGCACTGACTCCCTAGATAATCTGAGGATTGTCGGGGTGGAGATTAGCGTCTTAACCTAGATGTTTAGTAGAAATGTAAATTTCGTTATAAAACATATGACATATAGTATGTTCATTGGTTATCATTAGTTAAATAAGGTCTATTTTGTTCGATGTTTGTGCACTTTAGCTCAAAACCCTCAAAATTAGGCAATTTAGAATGCTCTAGGGAAATATAGCAGAGCCGCCAGATTCCTATACTTATGAGGGAAGCGACCTTATGTACGCCAACACAAATATTTTTCAGTGCAACGTCATTCACATTCGTATAGTCAGCTCTTAAGGATGCCACTAAAATTCCCACTTTCCACTCTCCAGTCAGGTCCAGACGGCCACATTCCTCGATTCCACATCCAGCGATAAGCTTAAACACAAGGCTAAGACTAATATAAGGCTAAAAGTGTTAATGACCCCTAAAACTTAGGGGGCCAAAACTGCCTTCTGAACCTGTCTCGCTCTAAATTTTCAATAAGAATCTGTCTCCAAAGAAAAACCCTTTGAACTCAAGGAATATGCATACTTTAGGTGTGTGAGTGTAGCATGCACTTGCGACATCACACTTTTGATTGAATCCCGATAATTTTCAATAAACCTTTCAAGGATATTGCTACTTGTGTTCACACATGGCTAGAGCCCCCTGCTTTCAATTAGCCTGAAAGGCTAGCACTCGCTGTTTTGTGGACGTGTACGTTATTAATATGAAAGACATGACGTATGAAATGTCTCAATTTGCCCCCAAAGGAAAATCGGCGATATTATATACTATAGCATGCTCTAATTTGCTTAAATTTCCTATGAAAATAGCGTTTCGCATCGACTTCACTCATAGCAAACATAGCAAAATTGAACTTTAATTGGAGATTATTCAATACATGAGTGAGTACAAAAGCAATAATCCTTTATTCATATTCTTTCATAGAGGGGTCAATGTACAATCATGGATATACACGATAATCAATACGAAGTTTCATATACCACCTTGAAATGAAAGGAATGAATTTACATGGTGGAAAATGATATAGATGATAAATGATAGACACCCGAATAATGCCTATTTGAAGATAGAGTTATAAAGATACAATTGAATCTTGAATGACAGTTCATTTTGGATTCATGAAAGGCCAAATCTGGATGCATAGAGGGAAGAAGAGATCTTCAAATTAAAACTTACAATGATAATAACGACTATTACTGAACCATCTTGCAATTTATTTCCAATCGGCGTCCTTCAAAGAATGTTTCTATGCATATATGTGCATGGACATGTATGAACTTTACTATACGATTCACGAGTTAACCAACTACTTATAACGCCCTTAGGTGTTCCTATTTCTACAGGCATCTTCAATAGGTACTTATCCCTAATAACATGTACAGTGTATTTTGTTTTATAAATATATAATCGCTTTTATATATATTTTGAATGTGAATGACTCAGCAAAGAGTTTTTATCAGGAAAGTTCTCCAATCCTTCGTCAGCTACCATCGAAAATGAAATGCATGGAAAAACATTTCGATCGCACATCCATGTATTTGTTCTGTCGAATATTCCATGTTGCCGCTGTGTCAGTGCGACGCATCTGCGAGTAAACCCGCGGCGAAATAAGGCTAAAAAGGCAGAAATGTCGGAAATTAGTCCTAATGAATGCAGAATGCATTTCATATATAATTGAGTGTTCCTCAGGGTTTCGTATAAATAAACTTTCATATTCAGGAAATTTTCCAACATTGATTAGGTCATCATGAAGCTGAGTTTAACCTCTACTAAAAGGTAGGGTGACAACCTTTCGAGAGTACGGTTTTATTTTTCAAATTATTACATGTATATAATCTGGGGTAGACAAGGCAACCTGAACCAGCACTGCCCAAAAGTAGACCGCGATGATAAAACATCACTCCCTCTGTCGCGAGGACCACTGCACGAAATTACTACCATGGAAAATGGGGATTGTGACGATCAAGTCGCTAGTGCTGTTAGGACATTTTGTGTTAGAACATTTATTAGTTTATTAGTTATGCATACGGTATTATAAACCCTGTTTACTAGTAAAACAATCCCATTACTCATCTATGAATGAAGTTACGTTCACATTATTACTCTGACCAAACCGATAATTACCTAAAAATGAGATATAACTTAAAGCCGGAATCGGGCATAACAGAGCTCAAGAAGCTCGCCGCAGAAGAAAGGCTGTGAGTGGCAATATCTGCAAAAGCTTCTGAGAAAGGTCTCTCGATGCCGCCCAAATTCAGCAACGTCCATCATAGCTTCTGGGTTGGCGTTTCTCAGCACCTGACTCACAGCTTGGCTTGGTGTCAATCCCATGGGGTGGCCTGCAAAAAAGGGTCATTACAGTTTAAGTTTCCACTATATATTCCTTTCAAATCTCTATTTTCTTTTTTTGGCACAATTTCCAATTTCTCAAGATTAGGGTTAAATACTCCTTGAATACTTATGTAGGATGTTGGCTTGTTGCATGTTTGAAACAATTCATAATAAACGCTCTTTGTTGTTGGACAACCAATTTCTTTTCATTCCAGGTTAAGAAATAGTGAGGAAACGAAATATCAAAAAGTTTCCACATGATAAAATGGCTGATGCTAGCAATTTGGCAATATTTGTTTCACGTATTCTTATAGCATCTGTAAGCTTTCTCTTAAAGTAAAATGATGTAAAATTTGCCTAGCAAGTCCTTGCCTCTAGCACTCAATGTATATATACAAGAGTCACAAGGAGTAGGCAATGGACTTTTTCATTACGTAAAAACTTCAATAATTGAAACATAACATAACCATTTCCCCATATGCAACCATTAACGTTAATTTAAGGGGTGTGTTCTCTGAACATGGCCATCAATAACGCAGAGTGCTTTACATATCTTTCATCTACGGATCAAAAAGGGTTTCAAGAGCTCCTTATCGGAATGCATTTCCTCTATCCCGGCCATTCATCGCCAGTTGTTGTCTGCGTGGGCGTTGAAGGTTCATCCATGTTTTAGCAGCTCAGAGTACCCTTTGCTCCCAAGTGAGCTACCGACGCCGTTTTCATGGTTATGCACCTCATTATAGGCCCGCACCCCGCTCGTTGTTTTCATTTGTTTCCCCAAGGACTTGCTCATTTCGTTCTTAACTTGCAGTTGATCATTGGCTCATATGGAAATGCCCCATGAGGTTTTACTTATTCAAACAGAAAATTCAAGCTTCGAACTTGTTTCGATTTGTTATGAACTTATCTTTGCGAACTGGTTAACCTGAAGTGAGCTGTCTGATGGATCCTGATTTACGACCCTATCTTCACTCTTGAATTGTTGTTTAACCTTTTTATTTCAATGGGTTACAGCTTCGTATATATACGTTACAGGTTTAGTTTGCGATAAATTGTTAGATTCTTTAATATTAAAATTAAAGGTGGTTCAATGTACGGAAATGCACCTTACGATATATATAGGATGTTACAGCGAATATAAAATATTGGGATGAAGTAGTGAGTATTTCCATGTAATTCCCAATTTCACCTTGATGATATTCGGTTATACATTTTTCAGGCGATAAATCGTTTTGCCTGCTTGGATTGGGCGTTGGCGAATGTTTATAATGCTGATTTCTCAGCAGAGATATTAGTGGCAAGGTCCCTATATAACTCACGGGAGTTGCTGCCTGGCAGTAGGGCCTTTATCACTGTTTTATCGTCGGGAATGAAGCATTGTTTCAACGGTTCTGCCAAACTAACGTGTTGTTGTATATATTTAGATCTCATCAGGTGTATACATTACGTGCGCGGGTGTGTACAACAACACGTGTGTTGCCTCTACATACATAAGGTTCAGGTCTCAACTCTCTCACATAATATATGTGCATGATGAGAGCGACTCCTCAACGCACACTCCCAAGATCAAGGATAGTGTCACGACTATAAATAGCACATCTTCATTATTATGTAATCTTAGGTAATCCCACGTAATCATACGTTTCCATCACGATCACAGATTTATGTAGGAGAACCTTTGGGAAATCCATTGCGAAAAGAGCTATGTATATGCTATAGCAATCCATATTTAAGCAATTTTCTCAAATTACCTTCCATTTATACACGTACGCCGTCGAACAACCTCCGCGACCAAGAAGTAATGTTAACTTGGGCAGAGAATCGAGAACTCATTATGAATGATTATTTATCAAAGAACTTCGGAGGCCAGGTCAACGTTTTATCCTCGGCAGAGCTGCAGATAATCTATGGTTAAGTGGTGCTGTTACAGATGAAAGGATCATAATGGATTTTCCAATACGTTTCATAGAAATGATCGAAATATGATCGTGATGCTGAAAGGAGCGTCGGTTAATCTGTGTTTATGACACAAAACGTAGAGACTACAAGGTGTCAATACCAAAAAGCCACGCCATCGGATTTTTATTTTTGCAAATATTTTTTTGTTTCAGCACTTTGAATTTCTTAGTTACGGGGACAATAATCGGTACTAACTACTACAGAGCTGAATGTAAATGTAATCTAGATAAAGACAGCGGATTTCTACTACTGATTCACCCTATACACCAAAATGATGGTGCGAAATGCAGGGACAATAATCGGTACTAACTAATACAGAGCTGAATGTAAATGTAATCTAGAAAAAGACAGCGGAAATGAGAGTGAGATATTGGTTCAAATGTCATAGTACAATGACTGATCAGGTCATAGTATAATTGAGTATTGTTGAATATGTCTAAGGTGTCAGGACATATATAGTGTATGGTGCTCAAACATCTACGACTAAAATGTAAATGAAATTGTTGCAGGAGCATTGATCCTAATAATATTACTGATTTACCCTATACACCTAAATATTGGTGCGAAATGCAGGGACAATATTCGGTAAAACTATTTATGTAGTTGAAGAAAACATATGTTATGGGATGACCAATGTTTATGTCAGGTAAAGACAAAATTGGAGACTGTACTTGATACTAGGCTTTCAATTTGAAGAGTGTGGATAATATTATGTATGTTAATGAGTTGTTCAAGAAAATTTTTTAGAAATACATAGGACTACCTTTCAATACAGTTGCTAAATTATGGTGGTGTGACAGTGCGTTTTTCCGAACCCGACTTCACCCCTTATGATAGCAACAATGAATCAAAGGTATCAAGCCTATTAAATTGTGGCATTTTGCCCGATAACTTCCTTCCAGTTTGTCCAGTGAATACCTATTGTACATCTTACATCTCGATTAATACCCGAAGAGATAGATGGTAAAATATAAGGAAATGTGGCCCAAGAAGGCTAATTACGACTGTTTCAAGGTACAGGTCGTGCACAATGTAGTTATATCTACTGTCAATCCTTGTGATGAAGGAGATGACGTGGTGTCTTTAAAAGAAAACAGGAGCGAGTGTTGCGCCTCCTTCCTACTTAATTGTAGGAAAACATGTTATATTGTTCGTTGGAATACACGTTTGTTCAAAGGGGTTTATATTGGTCTACAGAAATTCAGGTCGAGAGTCAAATTCAAATATAAGAAATGGAGTATAGCGTAGGAGACTTTCAAAAACTCAAGGGGCTTAGAATCATATCGTGGAACATAAGGAGTATATATCAGAAAATTGATCAGGTAAAGCAGTTTATTAAGGATGCTTCCCCACAGGTCCTTTCCTTTCAGGAAACCTGGCTAAATAACCACATAGCGGATGGGGAAATAGCAATAGATGATTATAATCTAGTAAGATTTGATAGACTGACTAAACGTAGAGGAGGTGGATTAGCCACGTATGTTCACAAGTCCCTTGGAGTCAGTGTAGGGGAATTAGATTGTCTAAAAGCGTCTGACAAAGATATTGAAATACAGGTAATGGAGATTTCCAAAAAATTTATGAAAACAAAAATACTTTTTAACGTTTATAAGCCACCTCAGGCATGTCTGGTGGATACACTAGCCAAGCTCGAGCAAGCATTAAATTCAGTGGATTCCACCAAAGACATAATTGTTCTAGGTGATTTTAATTATGACTCGGATACAATAGAGTCTGGAAAAACGATGCAGGCTGACAGATTTAATGCTGTTCTCAGTAAATACAATTTGCAACAGTCTATAAAAGTTCATTCTAGGATTAGTAAAAAATCGAAATCCAAAATAGATCATATATATACAAACATTAGGGAAATTAATGAAAGTGGGGCTATCAACTTTAATCTTAGTGACCACATTCCAGTATTTATACAAATAAAAAAAGTAAAGAATAAGTATATCCGAACTACTTTTGAAGCTAGGAATACTAAGAACCTTGACATGCAAATACTAAAGGAAATATTAAAAGACCTAGATTGGACTGAGTACTATTTAACCAGGGACGTCGATAAAGCATGGGAATTATTATATACAACTATCGAGCATTATCTTAATAAAATGTGCCCAATCAAGACTTTTAAAAATGTAGTTAGGACCCCCGAATGGTACACAAAGGAAATCATAAACATGTCAAAAAAGAGGGACAAAGCTTACACAAAAGCCAAGAGTTCTGGTTTAGACAAGGCCTGGGACGAAGCCAGGAGGCTAAGGTGTAGATTGAACGAGGAAATTAAAAGGTCAAAAAATAACTATTTGAAGGGTCAGATTGAGGAAGCTAGGTCGGAACCCCATAAGTTTTGGGAAATAATAAAACCACTTATATCTAGTGGGAAAAACAAGTCTAAGAGTGAAGAGATAACGATATCTAATGAAAACGGTGAAAAGCTGACAGGAGCAGCAGCAGCTGAAGAGTTTAATAGATTTTTTATTAATGTGGGACCAGAACTAGCAAGGAAAATAGATAGTGATCTAATAAGGGAAGAAAATGGAAATGGAGATGTAGCGGAAAGTGAATTTGACTTTAATGTCATCACTAGCGCAGCTATAGAACTGGCTCTAAAAAAAGTGGGAAATAATAAAGCCTCAGGGATAAAATTTATGCCCACCAAGATATTAAAACCCTGTATAAAAGCCCTAAGCGAACAATTCGCTTACTTATTTAACTTATCACTTCAAACAGCTACAGTGCCTAAAGAGTTTAAATCAGCAATAGTTACTCCATTATATAAAGAAGGTTCCAAAGATAATACAAGCAATTATAGACCAATATCGTGTATCAGCCTCCCAGCCAAAATTTTAGAAAGTTGCGTACAGAGTCAACTCGCTTCTTATGTTGAGAGGGAAAAATTGCTATGCGAGGCACAATATGGTTTTAGAAGCGGGAAATCCATTAATGATGCATTGGATCATTTATTCACTTACACTTATCAAAATTTAAACAATAAAAATTTAACAGACTTAATTTTCCTAGATTTTAAAAAAGCTTTCGATACTGTAAATCATGATATTTTAATTAAAAAACTTAAGACTTTTGGATTACAAAATGGCCCAATACGATGGTTCGAAAATTACCTACAAAATCGATCTCAGTGTGTAGTCATTGATGGAACTCTCTCTTCATCACAGGAAGTCAGCTGTGGTGTTCCGCAAGGAACGGCTTTAGGGCCACTTCTGTTTATATTATATGTGAATGATCTTCACAAAGTAGTAAAAAATTGTAAGATCCAACATTTTGCGGACGACACTGTAATTTATGGTGAAAGATGTAAAAACACAGGGATGAACAAAGGTTTACAAATGGATTTAGACAACATAGTTCAGTGGTGTGCAAATAACAAAATATCTTTGAATACTAAAAAATGTAAATATTTAACGGTCAGTTTGAGGCCGGAGAACACAAATGTTAAAATGTACAAGATAGGTCAATGTGATCTGGAGGGAGTTGGGTTCTATAAATTTCTAGGTATAGAGATTGACAGTCAACTAAATTTTAAAACCTTTATGGAGAAGAAGATTCAATCAATAAGAACGAAACTTAAATCACTTTCCAAACTTTATAGGGTATGCGATACTCAAACTACGATGCTCATATATAAAGCTACTATCCTACCACAGATAGACTTCGGTGATATCTTCTATCAATCTGCCCCACAAAGGTATCTTGAGAGACTACAATCTCTACAAAACACAGCCTTGAAAATAGCACTCAAACTCCCAAGATACACAAGCACTAAAGAAATACATACAATAACTAATATGTCATCACTAATTACTAGGAGACAGGGCCACATGCTGGAATTAGCGTTTCGTAGGTCCTTAGACCAAGAGTATGTCGATGATAGACAAATTAATTTGAGAGGACTGAGTTTAGGTAAAAAGCTCAAAGTGCCTAAACCGAATAGTGAATGTTACAAAAAATCTTATTTATATAGAATGCCAATACTATGGAACGAATTATCGCAACAACCCAGGGATATAAAAACCAGGGAAGCCTTTAGAAAATGGCTCAAAAATGTTTATCCCCTGGAAAGTGACATGTACCTTATGACCAAAGGAAATGTAACTGAACAATGAACTTAAATGTTTAACGACATGGATTGACTTTCTAAATCAATGATGTTATAAAATATATTGGACAATCATGGTAGACTTTAATATAATCAAGGTTAGGGGGGAATATATAGGCATGTAAGACCTATTTCCAAGACCGATACAACAGTAAAATGTGGGTAGGGTGGGGAGAAAAATTTATTGATTGAATTGTTATTTTATATGTACAACTTTAAACCGTTATTTCAAGAGTAATTAATCTAGGACTTAGTCCACCAGTATAGGACTGGACAAAGTAGAGAATTTATGTTAGTTCATAAAAGCCAGAATCTCTTTTATCTAGTATAGGATGGAAGCGACGGTTACCAAATGAACATTTATGTGTTGGTCAAATCTAAACTGTCTCTGCTATGTACAAGACAGATTAATTAAAAGATTGAAGAATATTTTGTAAAATTATGAGATTTCTATAAATAGGTTAACATGATCTGTTTGGTGTATGGAAAATTGGTGCAATTGAAAACAGATAAACAAAGCCTAGGAATAACAAATAGCGGTGTAGAGATCTGTTAATCAGGTCTCCAAATATGATCAGTATGAATAAGTAATCGCTAAGAACTTTTCATCTACCGAATCGAAACATCAAATGATCTATTCAACACGTCAAGTCACCGCCATCATCAAGGCCTGGATACACATAAGAAAGAACATTTAAGTGGCTAATTAATAGACCACAAGACAAAAACTATCAGAAATGCACTAATACGCATCATCAATGAGAGACTTTCACACAAAGAACAATTGAAGAACTCAAATAGAGACATTAGAACTTAAAAATTATCAATTATTTTCAATACGGTGTCATTATCAATGTCATTTTTATTTAAGGGCTTCCCGGAAGATCTCCGATGGAGAGGGAGCAATAGCCCCATTCTTTATTACCATTATGTATATGTTGATATGGAATAAAAGTTGTATAATAATAATAATAGTTGAAAATAATCGCCCTGTTGCTTTTCATTTCGACCTTATGAAAGTCTATTTTGGGGCTATGACTATCTGAAAACATAATTTACTCATTTGCCACGGGGAACAAATGGAATCAATGAAATATTAAGGCTTTGACTGACGAAGGTGGCCAATGCAGCTCAGTGTGGAGCACTGAAACTCTGGCTTCAAATCCCTATATGTATAGGCTGTCGGGGGTACTAGTTACAATCCTAGGTCAGCTCAATCAAAATGTGTCATCCTAAGAGAAAGAAATACCTATAAAATTGACTCCTACCAAATTGGCATTGACCAAAGAGTTCCTGTTTCATTGAATTATGTATTCGCCAATTCAACATCTGAGAAAGAGTTTCATTAGAAGAACAGGTATATCCTAACTACATGTACCAATAATAACATAATTGTTGTGAGGTCAAAACATGGCCTTTGCTATCACGTTTAATATATCATTATTTTCCATTTACAGTCCATTAAGATCTATACAAGGAAATTCGATTTAAAAGTCGGAGGTTTGATAAAATTGGGGAAATTATATATTATATTTGAAGATCCATATAATTGGAACCTATTTTTCATAGATTTTATACAATGTCATTATTGGTTTTTGCTATCAAGTTCACAAACAATTACATTCTAGTGTTCTATCGACTGTATTGGACTTCTGGTTTGGTTTAAAGTGAGTACTACGTGTAATGTCCTAACCATTTACGTTACCGATAGCTCCCTATGGGCGCCGCCATTTTGAATCTCGTTCAATCACGTGTACGGTACTTCCGGCGAGAAATAAACATTCTGGATACTAATGCGATCTCCATGAGTTATCATTCTAGAGTTCGTGAGTTATTTAAGGTATGAAATACTACATTGGCGACGAGGATAAGTGGTCCAGAATCATAGGAAGTCGAAATAAGGGGGAGGAGAAACTAGCCAAACCAAATCGGACTTTCTAAGTGCAGTAATTGTGCTATATTTTGCCTTCAAGTGTAGGAGTGTGAGGAATGCAACCACCAGCATCCAAGCATCCAAGCAGGGAATAAGTTATCCGAAGATACCACATGCTTCCTCTAGCTTGGGCAAAAGTTTACTCAGTGAGTTGAAACAATTCCAGAACTTTTTTTGTGTACTCCTGTTATACTTGTATCACCATCATGACAGAAAAGGGACCTAAATTGAAAATCCAGCCATTTGATATCAGTGGAGATAGACTTTCTCTAGGAAGATCTTGGCAGAGATGGGTTGAGAGATTTGAGAGGGAACTGAAGTATAATGGAGTGGATCCTACTGACACAGGTACAAGTGAAACATGTCAAATGGCATTACTAATCTATTCAGGAACAGCAGTAGAAGATCTGCATGATACACTTGCTGATGTGGCCAAACCAACGGGAATGGCAGCAGCAGATTGGACAGACTACCTAAAATCCAAATCTAAGTTAAATGCCAGGTTTCTACCTAAGAAGTCCAATGACTTTGCCCTTTGTGAGTTAATGACTCAGAAACCCAAGTCTGGGGAGAGCATGATTGACTTTGCAAGCAAACTTAGGAGGTCTGCTGACAAGTGTGACTTTGCAGATTGGTCTGCAAATAAAATGATTAAATGCCTAATCATTAGCAACATGAGTGATGAGGAACTGAGGCTGACATTGTTGGAGAAGGACTACAGGTTAGACCAGATTCTAGACAAGATCCAGCTGAAGGAAGACACAAAGGCTATGTCTAAAATCATGACACCAGGGCTCCAGACAGAGAAAGTTCAAGCAATCCAGAAGAAGAAGTCATGGAGTCAGAAGAAACATGACTCTAAGAGTGACTATAGTGTTAAAGCAAATGACTCTTGCAGGAACTGTGGGAGTAGGAAACACAAAGACGGTGAGGAGTGTCCAGCCAAAAACAGAAAGTGTAATAAGTGCAGTAAAATGGGGCACTATGGTAAAGTTTGCAGATCTAAGCAGGTGAAAGCTGTAGATTATGTTGCTGAAAATGATGTAGAAAGTGATACTGAATCTGCCTTTGTACTACATGATGCTATTCATTCTCTTTCAGGAAAAGAAAAGAAAGGGAAGCTTGTGGTTTCAATTAATGGTATTGCTGTCAAAGTTCATATTGACACAGGGTCCAGTGTCAACGTTGTTGATTATGAAACACATCAAATGTTGGGAAGCCCCAGGTTAAATAAAGCTAAGTGCCTTTTGTATCCATTTGGAGTAGATTCCAAATTACAGGTGGAAGGTAAATTTGTCGCTCAAGCTAAGGTTAAGGACAAAAGTATGAAGTGTGATTTTCTGGTAATGAAAGGTCCGAGAGTGTGTAATATAATTTCAGAGGAACTTGCGTTGCAGCTAGGACTTATCCAGTACACTTATGCCGTAGAAGGGTGCGTGGAAGATCAATTTCCACAATTGTTTCAGGGTTTTGGTAAGTTAACGGATCATCAAGTAAAAATCCACATTAACGATGAAGTCAAACCAGTGGTACAAGCATCCCGCAAAGTCCCATTCGCCCTTAGAGATAGAGTAGACAAGAAGCTTGATGAGTTATCTAATCTAGACATCATTGAAAAAGTAACAGAGACACCAACGTCTTGGGTGTCACCTATGGTAGTTATCCCTAAGAAAGGTGATGATGTTCGCATTTGATGTTCGATGATGTTCGCATCGACATGCGTCGAGCAAATCAAGCTGTGGTAAGGGAGAGATTTCCGATCCCAACTATCGATGAGGTAATACTAGAAATTAATGGTAGTTCTGTGTTCACCAAACTTGATCTTAAGATGGGCTACCATCAAATTGAGTTAGAAGAAAATTCTAGAGAACTGACTACGTTCAGCACGCACAAAGGTTTGTACAGGTACAAAAGGTTGATGTTTGGAATTTCCGCTGCACCCGAGATATATCAGAATGTGATCCAGCAAATTCTAGCAGATTGTGAAGGTGCTGTAAATGTTTCAGATGATATTCTTGTACACGGTAAGGATGTGACTGAGCATGATAATAGGTTGGGGCAAGTTCTTAAAGTCCTCCAAGATCGTAATTTGACGCTCAATAAGAGCAAATGCGAATTCCGCATGAATCGCTTGGTTTTTACAGGACATGTGTTGAGCCAACATGGGATCCATGCAGCAGAGGAGAAGATCAGGGCCATCAACAATGCAACGCAGCCGAAGGATGCATCCGAGGTGAGGAGCTTCTTGGGGCTGGCGACATATTGCTCGAGGTACATCACGGATTTCGAAACTGTTGCAGAGCCGATGAGGAGACTGACAAGAAAAGATGTTCCGTTTGTATGGGGCAGCCAGCAGGAACAAGCCTTCAAGACATTGAAGAGTCGTCTCAGCTCATCACGAGTTCTAGCATACTTCAATAAGGATGCGCCAACACAGGTAATCACTGATGCATCCCTGGTAGGTCTCGGTGCTGTACTAGTACAGAGACAGAGAGATGGAAACTTCCGACCAGTGTATTAAGCAGCCAGGTCCCTTAGCGACGTCGAGAGGCGATACTCCCAGACGGAGAAGGAGGCGCTTGGTCTCGTATGGGCATGCGAGAGATTCAAACTCTTCTTGATTGGCCTAGAGTTTGACCTGCTGACGGATCATCGACCACTTGAAGTAATATACGGGCCCAAGTCCAAACCGTCCGCACGAATCGAAAGATGGGTGCTGCGACTTCAGCCGTACAACTTCAAGGTAAAGTATATTCCGGGTAAGAACAACATTGCCGATGTTCTATCAAGAATTGCCGAATTCCAGAGTCCAGCGAGAGATTCAGGAGAGGAGTCCATCTGAGCTATGACAATAGAAAGCGTCCCGAGAACCATGTCAGCTCGAGAGATAGAGCAAGCATCGAAGACAGATGAAGAATTAGAGAACTGATTAATAGTTTGGCTCTAGATAGGAACACAAAGTATGAAGAAGAACAAAAGAGACACCAAGAAGACCAAGAGAAGTTTCTAAAAATATTCGGTAGGTAGAAAAGGTAGAAACAGGCCAGCTAGGAGCTGAGAACAGCGGAGGAAGGTCTCAAAGACTTAAAAAAAGAGGTCGTAGAAGAGAATGTAGCCCGAGACGAAGACATAGGGGACTTAAGAAAGAGATTGGAAATGGCGGAGCAAAAGCTACAGGTGGTAGAAGAAAAAATGCAAATATCAAGAGATACTGACCAAGTTCAAATTAAAAGATCAGAAGAACAGAGAGAGAAGGCGATAGTAGACAGCGAAATGAAAAAGCTGGAAAAGAATGTACTATTCATGGGGGTCAGATCAGGCAAGATTGAACTGAAACAAATGCTCAGAGCAAAAATGAATGATCTATTGGAAGTAAAGATGGGTCTGACGGATCTCAAGATTGTGAAAATGTTCCGTGTTGGATGGAAGGAAAATGCCCCAGTGAAACTAGAGCTTGAGACGACCGATGAAGTACGTCGAGTCTTCCTAGCCAAGCAGCATTTGGAAGATAGTCAAAGCGACGTACCAGAGAAAGACAGAGTGAGGGTCAGGAAGGATCTCCCTCTGTTTAAGACAGAGGAATCAGAGAGCACACATGATAAAGGAAATAGCGGAGAAGAATGGCTACAAAGATGTAGTAGCAATAAGGGGAGGTGTAATAGTGGACGGTGACCTATATCAACACAACCGATTGGGAGCACTACCAAAAGCTTTACTACCCTCACAAATCTCCATGAAAGAGGACCTCCATACGATTGTTTTCTTTACGGGAAACTCCCCATTATCGAATCATTACAGGGCAAGATTTATGGTGGATTCGCACCAATTCGAACACGTCGAACAGTATATCTTTTATTACAAGGCGAAATTCGCAAGGGATGCGGAAAAACCAGCAATAGCCCTAGCTACATACGACCCAGCCGAGTGTAAGAAACTCATGAAAAATGTAGGAGACGATAATGGGGAATGGCTCAACCACCGTGAAGAGCTTATAAAGAGGGCTTTGAAAGCCAAGTGCAGGGCCAGTGAAGTAGTGCAGGACTTCTTACTTAACACTGGAGACAAACTAATAGGCGAGGCCTCACCCCAAGACAAAGATTGGGGGATAGGAATAGGTCTGGGTAACCCAGATGTCTTACAATCCGACAAATGGCCGCCAAACGGCAATTTCTTAGGAAAGTGTTGGATGCTCGTCAGACAGAGCATAAGAGATAAGCTCAGACACAAGGAGTGGATGAAAAATCAAGACGAATCCCCAAAGAGAGGGCAACCCAAGGCGGCTCAAAAGAACACAGTGAGAGACCAAAAGGTTCAGAAGAAAGCAACGCCTCCCCCAGAAAAAGTGGAAGACCAGGTACTCAAGGATGATCCACCACAAGAAAATGGAGAGGAAGCAGAAGGGATGGAAGAAGCATAATGTTTCCTCTTAAATCCCTTAAAGGAAGAAGCCACGTCAGTTCCATCCTGTGAATAATGGAGCCTAACGTAGGAAGAAATTCAGTGATTAACTTTTTATCAAATAACGTGAATGGTCTTAATGACCATAAAAAGGAAAAAGTATTTTTTCTAGCTACTATAATAAGAATAATACCATTATTTCCCTCCAAGAAACACATTCTGTGTTGGAGCAAGAAATAATTTGGAACATGCAGTGGAAAGGAAAAATTGTTTATAACCACGGAAGTTCAGCTTCCAAAGGGGTATTAATTATGATATCCAAAGATTTACAAGATCACCTTATAGAGTCGGAGGCGGACCCCAATGGTAGATGGGTTTATATTCTACTAAATATTAATGGTGTTAAATAATAATAAGAATAATACAAAAAAGTCTGTGCATCGAGGTGTGAAGACGTGTGTGTCCGACCACTCCGTGACTATCTAAGAATTTCCATACTATATCGATTCATATTCATTCATTTTTTCACCGATCGTAAGATCTTCACATTGTGCACCTGTGAGAGGGTGTTTCCTGATCTTAGAGAACTGTATCTTGCATATACTCGGATTTATATTTGTGAACTTTCTATGCCTCATACAATGGATGACGAAGACGGCTTCATTACCAACGACCAGGCCGAAACACTGTTTGCCGACCCATTACCAGTCGAGGTGCGTAAACAATGGATTACCACTACCCTGGCCAACCGGCCCGATATTGACGAGCTGAGTCAGTTCGACTGGCATGGCAAAAACAGGTATGAAATCAGTAAGGAGAAGGAAAATGTTACCGTAGACGATCTAAGAGTCTCGTTGGAATATTCCCAAGCTAATATTGAACTATTAAAATCTAAAGTTGATGAGTTGGTCCATGACAATCTCATTTGTCACCGAGTCATCCGCCACCTAGAAAGGGAGAACGACAAAGTTGTTAGAAATCATGATGATCTAGAAAAATGTGTCCTGGAGTCCGAGATTGATAGAAGAAAGGTTAATCTGTTATTTGCTGGTATCCCGGAGAAGAAAACCGAGGATTGTATTCAGTTAGCTGTGAATGTGTGCTTCGCAATTGATAAAAGATACACCAGGGCTGACGTCTTCATGGCAAAGCGCGTCAGTAAATATCAGAATGGGATAAAAAAATTGCTTGTTCAATTTACTACCGAGGCCGCAAGAAATAATATCTATCGCCATAGATCAACTCTGAAAGATACCCCTGGTTTCCGCAAAGTTTGTATTAACTCGGATCTACCCAAGACCGTATTGGAGAGGAAAGAAATGCTAATAGCAGTGCAGCAAAACGCCAAATCCTTAGGTTGCAAGGATGTTGGGCCAATCCTCAAAGATACAGTTAAAATAGACGGGCTCAACTACAGATTTAATGAATTGGAGCTTTTGAAGGATGCTTATCGCCTTTCCGATGCCAAAACCCGTGAGATAGAAGGTTCAATTTACTTTCAGTCACAGCATAGTTACCTCAGTAACTTTTTCCCTTGCACGTTGATAATAAATGAATTATCCTTCAGATCGGTTGAGCAAGCATATATCAGTTTGCCCGAGCCAACGCCCTCAAACGCCCGGACATTGCCAAAGATATCTACAATTGTAGGAATGCCAAAGCTGCTAAGGAGCTTTCCCATCTTACCAAGAGTACCGAAGAGTGGGATAAATCTAAGGTCGCCGTCATGCGAGTTTTGATCGAAGCCAAATTTAATCAAAACCCGGAATTGAAAGAGAAGTTAGTGAATACCAACGACAAGCCTTTATTCGAGGCTACTACTTGCCCTTTTTGGGCATGTGGTACATCGATTCGAAATTCGAAATTAGAAGAAGGTGAGGACACTGGAGGAAACACAATAGGCAAAATTTTGCAAAACTACCGCAAATATTGTCTTAGTGGAATTCCCACAGCTAGAGAAGAAGTGGAAATTACCAATGAGGCTGGTAGCTTGATATCCCCTTCAACTAGCCACTCCCCCAGGCTCAGACCGAAAATACTCGACGACCAAAATAAACGACCTACTGCCCAAGGCAATAACACCCATTCTACCGATGGCCCTGTTGCTCCTCCTAGAAGGCAATCAAGGGATAATCAAAGGAAGCAAACCACTCAACATGGTCTTAATAGTCAACCTGGCCCTAGCCCTAGCTTGGCGAGGTCGGACTCCAAAAAAAGGGCTCGCAGTGGTGATTCTGTCTTGGGTGCTAGTAAGCATGCTAATAGCCCCTTCGGCTCTAGATCATCTGTACCAACTGGCTCTCTATCTCAACCACCTCCCCAAGCAATCCCCAAAGAAGTAATAGCAACAGCTGTGAGCGACTACCTGCTTGCCCACCAAGTTCATAACTTGTCTTCATATGCTAGTGAGGCCGACAAGGCAGAAACAGGCCAGTTTTTCAGTCGTTTGGGAAGCGAGTGCTAATAGTGGAGTATACAGAATCTCGTCTACAACTGGGTCTGTACATAAGTTCTGTGTCTCATTTAAACATTCGTTTTCTGACATGTCAACTCTAGTAGTGTCAGACTCAAGGGGGCGGGGCCTGGAGAACTTTCTGACAACTGCAAGCATTCATTGCTTTGTTTACAGCGGAGCACGCTTGGACCGATTGGCTCAGCATGCCTTGTCTCTCTATCATATACATCACCCTACCAATATTATTATTATTGGTGGTATCTGTAATTTCTGCAAGAAGGACAGGCACACTAAAGTGATATCGCTTGCACACACAAATGAGTCAAATCTGATCAATATGATTATGGATTGTTTCGAGAATACCCTTGAAATACTATCACCGATTATGCATGTGTCAAATGTGACCCTTGGAGGTCTTATTGGCCTTGATATTAATGCCGCAAATAGAATTGCTGTTCGGTCCCCGGACCAAGACCTGATTAACCGTGCCATCATCGAAATTAATAATAAGCTGTCCCCTATGAATACTGACATAGGAATCAAGCATCTTTACCTCACCAATAAAGTACATACCTGCCACAAGGGAAAATTCAGACACTACTATCGTAAATTGCCGGATGGGCTACATTTAGACACCTCTATCCTGAAGAGCTGGGCAACTCAAATTGAAGCTTTTGTGAGAGACCCTGGTTTCCATGGAGACTAGTGTGAATCAGCTGTCATTGAATGACCTGGGTAGCACTAACTCTCCTGTGAACTGGGTGATCTCTACTATACTACTCCATGCCAAGCAGTATACTGTGACCCGGTTGTGTAATTGGCCAATTAAGAAGATTTCATCTTCCATAGGACTGGTCATGATCCCTTGCTTCTTTGATGGAACTGTCTTATCAATTCTCCCCCTGATTTACCGCTGGATACATATACACACACCTACTGGACATTTAATATAATAATCTTCTATATTTTGACATTTGTGTTATATGGCTGCTGTGAATAACTCGAATATCATTACCAAGATTAAAACCTGGGATGCTTTAAGTGGTAAAAAAGGCTTGAAAATCATTCATTACAATATTAGATCATTATTACCCAAGATAGATATAATTCGTAATGATATAATGTCTAAGAATTTTGACTTAATCACATTTACGGAATCCTGGTTAAAAATTGATATACCTAGCCAAATGATAGCGTGTAAAGGATACAATTGTATAAGACTAGACCACTCTAGTGGCGCGAGAGGGGGGGGGATTTGCTGTTTTATCCGACATGATTACACGGTCACTTATGACCATAATCTGTCTATTTCTAATGATAATAGTGAGATACTTTTTTTGTCTCTAACTAGAGATAAAATCCCTACCTATCATATCCTTGTGTGTTACCGCCCTCCTAATGGTAATATTAAGTGTTTCTTGGATGATTTAGAGGCGATTAAAGGTGTACACTGCCCCATTCAATCTAACATTATTGTATGTGGGGATATGAATATTGACATCGGTGTTAAAGACCCAAAATCAAAAGCATTGTTTGACTACTGCAATTCGAAACACCTTACCATTATATCCAAGGAAATTACTAGATTTGGTTTATTACGTAATTCGACACTTGACTTATTTATGATAAACTGTAAGACGGATAACTTTAATGGTACTATCGACTACTCATTGTCGGATCATCAACCTACCTATCTTGTACTTAAGAAAGTCACTCTTGTTAAACCCAAAGTTGTTATATTTGGTCGTGATTTTAGTAGATATAATTATAATGACCTCCAAAGGAAATTACTTGCTTATAATTGGGGTGCTTATTTTGCATCAAATTGTGTAAATGACTGCTGGTCAATTCTATATGACAGGATCTTGG
Organism: Sthenelais limicola; assembly: GCA_942159475.1. Taxonomy (NCBI): domain Eukaryota; kingdom Metazoa; phylum Annelida; class Polychaeta; order Phyllodocida; family Sigalionidae; genus Sthenelais; species Sthenelais limicola. The sequence continues at coordinate 102,490,958 of OW804096.1, read as the reverse complement.
AATGTGCGAACTGTATTGCCCCATTCAAAAGATTTAAAGAGATAAAGGTAAATCCTCCTTGGTATAGTAATGACCTTCGTGAACTGGGTAAAAGAAGAGACAACCTGTACAAAAAGGCTAACCGAACTAAAAACCCCGTTGATCTGACAAGAGCTAAAGCAGCAAAAAATGAATGTAATAGATCGGTAGCAACCGCCAGATCGGATTATTATAAACAGTTATTGTATAGACATAAAAAAGACTCAAAAAAATTCTGGAATGTAGTTCGTGACATTGAGGGTGATGATGAAGGTGATATATCTAGTAACAATATTGTAGTTAAAGATTTACTAGTGAATGGTCTAAATGACCACTTCTGTACGGTGGGTAGTAAAGTAAACGCTGCGATTGGATCAACCCCGCCTAGGCCTAGATTACTTGAAACCATTCAATACCCTTTGTCTGAGATTGTGTTAACGTTACCTGATTTGCAAAAATTGCTTCAAAATACTGATATTAATAAGAATTCTGGCTGTATAAATATCAACTCGCGAATCTATAAGGATGCCTTCTGTATTCTAAGCATGCATATGTTATACCTATACAAACTATCACTACGAACCTGTACCTTTCCTTCTGCATGGAAGGTTGCGGTCATTAGACCAATACCTAAAATTGCTATTCCGAAAATACCCAGCGATGTACGTCCGATCTCATTGACTCACATTGGAGGAAAAATATTTGAAAAATTGATCGTAGATAACCTCATGGGTTACCTTAATGCCAATAATATTCTCAGTCCCAAGCAGTTGGGCTTTCAAGCAGGCCACTCGACAACTGAAGCCTTATACGATTTTATTTCTGACTTAAATGTTGCTGCTCATAGTAAAAAAAATTCTGTCGTGGTATATATTGATTTTAGCAAGGCGTTTGATTCGGTTGTGCATAATATTTTAATAGAAAAATTAAATGACATTGGCCTGTCTCAACATAGTATAAACTGGTTTGCCTCTTATCTAAATGGGAGATTGCAAAAGGTGAAGTTAGGTGATAACCTTTCCTCTGAAAAATCAATTAATTATGGAGTACCTCAGGGCTCAATTTTGGGCCCGATCATGTTTTTAATATATGCAAATGATCTTAAGCATCTTAATATGAACTGTAAAATTATACAATACGCGGATGATACCGTTTTGTACTTATCCGGTAACAATCCAGATGAATGTGTGAATAAGATTAATAGTGACTTGTCTGAATTTTATAATTGGAGTATATGTAACAAACTGCTTGTGAACATAAAAAAGACAAAGGTTATGCTGTTTGGCCCACCCCCCTTATTGAAGGACCTTAGACCTATTATAACACTTAATGCTGAGAATCTGGTTATAGTTGACCGCAACGATTACTTAGGTATTACAATCGACCAAAATTTATCTATGAAAAACCAATATGACAGTTTGACCCGTCAGCTCATCAGAATTTTTTTTCCGAAAAATCCGCTGTAACCTGACCAAAGATGCGGCTCTAATTATAGCCAAATCTAAATTGTTATCGATTTTTGATTATTCTCTTTTCTGCCTGACTCCTTTGAATCAATCATTATTATCAAAATTACAAAAGATACAGAATAGAATCCTGCGTATTGCCCTTAACTGTGACTATTATACCCCTAATGTAGAACTCCTTCGTATTAGTAAAACCATGAGTATTAATAATAGATTAATAATATATTATTAGGTTCGATCCCACCGAGACATACTAGGCAAGCTGCTGCACCCACCATGATTAGCTTTATTCCCCGTTCTGGGAAAGATTCTAAATGCTTATTTAATTCTCTTGTCAGTACCTGGAATAGATTGCCTGCTAATATTAGATTAATCGGTGACCCGCTGAACTTTAAAGTAAACTTGAAACGATACTATTTCGGTCTCCAGGCCCCTAACCATGTGGCTGGGGCTCAACGGCTTATGCCGTAAACCCTACCCATACTTGTGTAAGTTATAAATAATTCTGCGACACCTTATAATTCTGTGTACTATGTGTAGACCCTGCTTGTATACTACCCGACCCGGTGGACATGGACTGTGGGCTCCACCCACACTGTGTTATATTGTATTGTTGTCTTGTTCTATTTGTTGCCCTTTATGCTGTACTTCTCCTTATATGTATGTCAGATCAGTACTTGATTGCTTAATCATAAATTACGTCGCTATTTACCCTGTACATGTATATATTGTAACTCTTGGTAAATATTATTTGTATAGTGTTCGTTCTAATTGTACTGGTACTTGTTATATACCTAATTTCAGGAAAAAAACCTGACACCCTCTCACATCCCTTTGATTGGTAATACTTGCAAATGACTTAATAGACCGTATTTTACCTCATTTTTTCCATCTCATTATCATCATTATAATCTGTAATGTAGGCCTAATGCCTGTGACATTATGTCTAATTTTATAATATCTTAGTCGGATTGTTAATCATTTCCCCCTTCCACACATCTATGTACTTTTTTTTAAATGACAATATTCTCAGGGTACAACGAAAATCACCTAAGGGTGAGATTGCTGTAAACTTGATAACCTCCTGATAAAATAAACTTGTGACAATCTAGTCATCGCCGGAGACTTTAATACAGACTTAACCTACAAACCGGAATCTAAATCCAGTTCTACTCTGAGAGACTTCACATCCTCCCTGGACTTATGTGACATTATAGCTACTCTAGAGAACAAAAACGGACAACTCCCTCAGACGACTTGGTCTAGAACCACCCAAGAGACGAGATTAGACTATATCTTTATTTCAGAAAATATTGTTTCTAGGGTAAAAAACCATAAAGTTTATACCAAAGTGTTAACTGATCATAAGGAAATATCACTCTCTGTTTTGCTAGACCTCCCTTCAAGAGGTAGAGGATACTGGAAATTTAATTCCCAACTATTGTCTGAAGATGCTTTTGTAAACGGAGTCGAACATATTGTCAAAGAGGTATCCAATTTTAAACTAACTGATAAAACAATCTGGGAGTTTTTTAAATTGAGAGTAAGGGAACTTGCGATAGAAATTAGTATTAATAGAGCAAGGGCCAGAAGTTGTAGAAAAAGTGTACTGACCGAAAGGTTAGAATTGTTGGATGATAAGAGGAATCTATCTAGAGAAGAATCTGGTGAAAAATATTGTGTTATTAATGAACTAAAAGAAATAGAACTTAAAAAAGCGGAGGGAGCATTACTCAGGTCGAAGGCCAAATGGGCAGTGGACGGTGAAAAACCGACAAAATATTTCTGCTCGCTTGAGAAATATAATTCCTCAAAAAAGGTGATTACACAAATTAAAATCGATGAAGTTATGGTCACAGATAGGAAACAAATACTAAAAGAAGGGGAGAATTTTTACTCAAATTTATACGAGTCTAGACCAAGTGATCCTACATCGCTAGTTTGTTTATTGATTCTAAAAACACAGTAAGACTAGACGAAGAAGACAACGGTTATCTCTGTAAAACATTTAATACAGAGGAGGCAGAGAAGGTCCTAAGGGATATGAAGGGAAATAAATCCCCAGGTTCGGACGGCTTTACCGTCGAGTTCTATAGGTTTTTCTGGTACTTAATAAAAGATCTCTTTTTGAAAATGATGACAAATTGTTTTGAAGAAGGTCTGATGACTGATGAACAGAGAAGGGGCTTAGTGAGTGTAATACCGAAGAAAAACAATGATTTAAATTATATTAAGAACTGGCGTCCAATTACGCTTCTAAATGTGGACTATAAGATAGTGTCAAAAATTATTGCGACCAGGTTGTCTGGTTTTTTGCCCCGTATTATTAATGAGAACCAATATGGATTCGTAAAGGGCAGGTATATTGGCACTGCCGTGAGAAAGATAGATGACTTAATTTCAATGTTAGAGTTGCAGAACCGGAATGGCATAGTTGTATCCTTAGATTTTTCTAAGGCTTATGACTCCGTCAACTGGGACTTCATGGAAAAAGCGCTCTTAGATCATAACATAAATCAAGAGTTTGTAGAATGTATCAAAACTTTGTTACGCGGTTCTAAGGCAGTTTTCTGCAACAGTGGTTTCTCCTCTGACTGGTTTTCAGTGAAGAGAGGGATGAAACAGGGAGATCCTGTTTCATCGATTCTCTTCACTATAGTGGTTGAAAAACTAGCCCAAAACATCAGAGACTGTGAAGAGGTTAGAGGAATAAATGTTTTAGATCATCAAGAAAAGATTATACAATTTGCAGATGATACCACCTTGGTGGTGAAAGATGAAGCTTCTCTGGTTCATGTTTTTAAAATCCTTAAATCTTTCGAAACAGCCTCGGGACTGTCATTAAATCCCGGAAAATCTAATGGATGTAAAATCGGAACCATTACTTTGACTAGTGATACCATGCAAACCATCAAATGGAGTAATAGACTGAATGTGCTGGGAGTAACTTTACTCTCACCGAGAAATGAGAAGCTCATGTCCAAAATTAACGGCGAACAAGCGATCGTCAAAATGAAGGGGGTAATACACGATTGGAGGAATCGTTTCCATTCTCTAAAAGGAAGAGTTGTTGTAGCAAATGTGTTCTTGAACTCCATCGTCCAACATGTAATGTCATGTATTGACAAAACTCTGAGGAAGAAAATCGACAACATTATCCTCGATTTTGTACGGAATAATAAACATCGAGCCATTTCGGCCCCATTCCTCACACAAAACCTCGATATGGGTGGAATGAACCTTAGGTTAATTGAGGACATATACGAGGTTAACAGGATAAAATGGGTACAAAGAATCATGTTAAGTAGACATACTACCTGGTTTTCAGTTTTGGAAGACTGCCTAAAGAAAAATATAGAAGATATCTTCCTCAGTAGGTACCAACCTAAAATGTATATTATCAACTTTTACAAGGAGATATTCCTGGTGTGGAATAGATACTTCTACAGTCAAAAACCTGAAGACCCTGAACAGGTCAGACGGGAGAGACTATGGTCGAACAGGTATATTAAAGTGAAAAATAAAATGCTGAATTGGCCGCATTGGAAAAATAACGGTATTAATGCCCTGGGAGATATCCTAGATGAACACGGTAGATTGATGTCCACTAAAGAGTTAAAACAAAATTATAATATTGAAACTAACTTTGCTGAGAGGATAGAACTCGCCAGAGCTATCCCGAGAGAGTGGGTACTATTAATGAGAAGGTCATATGATATACCCGATGAAGGGAAAATCATAATAGAAATAGGGGAAGAGAAGGTTAATATCATGAATTGCTCTTCTAAGATCGTTCATCATGCCTTAATCAAGAAAAAAAAGCTAAATATAGTGAAGTTTGATAAATGGCAAGAAATCTTAAACCTATCCGATACAGAATTTGAGGGACTAGACTGGAAGGACACCTTCCGTAGAGTCTACCAAATCTCTGATGAAACTAGGTTACAGTCTTTTCAATATAAAATCCTTCATAAAGCCATACCATGTAACGAACACCTGAAGAATATATCAATAAGAAGTACAAAACAGTGTAGTTTTTGTGCTGAAAGAGTGGATAATGTACGCCACTTCTTGGTAGAGTGCTCGAAAGCCAGATTACTTTGGCAGAATTTGTTTAATTGGATCTATGACATAGGGTATTTTAACAGAAAAGAAAATGATGAAGAAATAATAAAAAAAATAGACAGGGTAGTACACATCAACCCAACCTTGATTCTATTAGGGGTTCTAGTCAGTAATGATGGTTCCAGAGTGATTAATTGGTTGATAATACACACCAAGTCGTTCATTCACAGACAAAAAATGTTTTACGATAATAAGTTGTCGTTTATACACCTCATGAGTGAATTAAGAAGTAGACTAAATGTTACCATTCAATCGATGTACATCAACCCTAACAAGAAAAAGAAATGCCTCCCCTGGAGGAGCCTTAGAGACGACTTCATACTCTTCTTCAGCTGATCGTATTGTCATACGATATCATGTTAGTCCTGAAAGCATTTTTACCCAAGAGATTGAACGTTTTCTAAATTTTCTATATATTTTTCGATAAGCAACTTCCAATATTTGTAGGAAGAACGATGCTAAGCTAAAGAGTAATCTATTGCATTAAATGTTTAGTGATGTAGAAGCCGAGATGGCAGGATACTGTTTAATAAAGATGTTCCAAAAAACCCCCCCAAAAAACCCCCCCTGCATCAATCGCTCTTGCATGGGGCACACACATCAATTATGCCGTTTAAGACTATGTCTGCCTACATATGCACGAGTGAAAGGGTAATTGACCTCTTGCCCAGTGCCTCCATGCTCCTCCCCCTGGCATGCATACTATTAAATAGGTTACACAAACAAACAGCTGGACGCATACAGTAATGCCATAGCTTTAGCATGGCAGACTATATCTTATCGCTCCATTCTTTCTTAAAAATCATAATTGTACATATTAAATATATTCTCATGTATGCTTGTCCTTTTTCTGTGTGATTTTTTTTTTAAAGAGTTTTATTTTCATATTAAACAGAGAATTTGCAGACAAACATGTCGCCTAAAAATGATTTCAGGCGATTTTCAAAGCAATCTGTCAGCTGTATTTTTCTCCTATATACTAGTACTGTAGGCCTACATATTTCCATACAGTATTGAGCACATTGGATATGTTACCCACTATTGATACATACAACCCATATCGATTTAAATTCTATTCATTCTTATTCACCAGCATTTCCTGACAGTTCTATTTAGATGTTAAAACGAATTTCTGTGGATGAATTCTACCATCATTATGGGAATAATTAAAGCCGAAACACAAAACATTGTAGTCATAGGAGTACTTGTGCAGTATATTTAATGATCGTTATCATTATTTACCAACAAAACCATAAGAAAAGAAGTCCCCTCCTCCCTTACAAGGAGGCAGACATATTGGTAAGCAACAGCGCCACTGGTGGCGATTTCCGTTTATTGATGACGTCACTAGCCCTCACTATCTGCTGGTTAACCTACATGGTACATATGTACACAAAGATCGAACTGACAACAGTTCAGTTTAAATTATTGATATATACATAATTATATGATGTATATACAGTGAGAATGTTTGGATATTTTATAAGTATATACAAATTATAAATATGCCTTAATTCACCCCTGCAACTCAGAAACTGGACGCCGTAAGCGTACGGTAATAATGGCGGCGACGGCGGCAATGTTTTGACACTTTCACTCCTCTCCCCTGCCTCACCCTAACCCTCAGTAGCTTTAACACCTTTCCCTGCATTTGTCAATGGCACATATTTTCCCAGCCTAACCTTTTTATATAGAGCATCATTCATTTACTTATGAATATGGCTCAAATCAATTGAGGAAAGATAGGAGTGTGTCCATTCAGGCACTGCAGGCTATTGTTTATGTTGTGGGTATGAGGGTATGTGACGTCACTCCCAGTCACGTGACTTATAGCAATGGCGCTAACCATGCAAGGTCTCTGCTATGATTAAAGTCCATGTAAAATAGCTCTCTTCTTCCTTATCAGATGAGTATTACATAAAATAAATATACAGGATTGTTATATATGATTTACCCGCTTAGAAAATGTATACATATATACCCATGGTGTTTCGGCTTTAAATAGGATATTCAGAGTGCATACAAACCAATGGGAGTGATTATATGTGCTAGTTAATGATTATAAGATGGATATTACGGTAATTAGGGTGTAACTGTAATTAGTGTGTAACTATATATATATATATATATATATATATATATATATATATAGTAATTAGTGATTACTGATATGTATATTGGCGATTATATTATAGTGGTGATTACACTGGTATATATGTATATGGAGGAGTTTGCACTGATACATAGTAATTACGGTATATTTATGGCATGAATATAACAACCCAGCCTTAAGTTACCATTAGTACACTGTAGTGGAAAATGGTATAGCAATAAGCCCCTCTGGAGGAGGGGATTGGTCAGTTATATCCAACATACAATAGCTTGTCTAGAATAAAATTTCATCTTTATTTTATTTTTCTTTTTTGAATATTGAAAGTAAAAAAGGCCGCACAATCTATTAAATTTCAGCATCTCTAGAAAAGCGGATTCCCAATCAAAAAAGAAAATAAAGATGAAATTTTATTCTAGACAAGCTATTGTATGTTGGATATAACTGACCAATCCCCTCCTCCAGAGGGGCTTATTGCTATACCATTTTCCACTACAGTGTACTAATGGTAACTTAAGGCTGGGTTGTTATATTCATGCCATAAATATACCGTAATTACTATGTATCAGTGCAAACTCCTCCATATACATATATACCAGTGTAATCACCACTATAATATAATCGCCAATATACATATCAGTAATCACTAATTACTATATATATATATATATATATATATTTAGAGAGTTTTAGAGATATTTTGATTTTAATGACACCTACTCCGACTAAATAGATGCGAGACACAAGGGGCTGATTCTCCATAGAATTAACCTACATTTCTGACCATGGAAATACCTCGTTCCTAATCAACCAAGGCAGATAGAACAATTTGAACGCCATTGAACTCCTTGAGGTCGATTTAATGTGGGGTAGGTGTCATCAAAATCAAAATATCTTTAAAATTCACTGAGTTATGAGCAATTCCTTATCAGCCAATCAGATTTCAGCTAATTTGATTAAAGTGGGCCCAAAATGGCGGAAATATTGAAAATAAAAAAGGCTGCCCAATCTCATCATATATATGTTTATATAGGTATAGTCATATAGACATATTTAGCACAGGTCGTCAATATTTAGAGAGTTTTAGAGATATTTTGATTTTAATGACACCTACTCCGACTAAATCGATTCGAGACACAAGGGGCTGATTCTCAAAACCGTCTCCCCTAAAGTCTCCCCAATATTTTCTTTTTGTTTGATTAAAGTTTGCTGAACAATTATTGGTGTAAGATTATCAATGAAACAAAGGGGGTAATTTAAACCTAGAGGCGGTCATTTAAACCTAAGGTCTAAATTACCGGGGGTAGATGAGGGGGGTAATTCAGATGCGTTACACCGGTACTGTTTGGGGGACTCAATCAAATGTATAGACAAGAATAAACTGAATGAATTACGATATTTCAGGAAAGTGTACTAACTAAAGCAACCTTCCACTGCTTAGCGGCCTCTTTATGAAAAATCCTTACTTAAGATATTCCTTGCTTAGCTAATATAATGTCTGAATATGAGGATACCGGAATATATTCCAAAATTCAATATGCCATCCCTTATACTACAAAATCCGCTGCAAGCTCACCAACCACATCCTCCGAACACAGGATGTCTCTCAGATTTGTTCCTCCCTAGCAATCCATATAACTCCTACCTCGCTGATCTCTGGCAGAAAATGTATTGAGACTCCTCAACTCGTTAAAACTTAGATCTACTGTAACAAGGGTCTGCCAATCATTCATATTTAATTCATATAAGCAGGCATGCTAGGATAGATGGGTTGCTCAGAGCTGCCAACTTCTACGATTTCGCCGTAGTTACTACGATTTCAGCATCAAAATACGATGCTACGATCTGTATAACAAAAACTACGTTTTTTTGGAAATGTGGGACCAAAATATGTTCTAGTTGAATCTATCTGCTAATCATGCATTAACGATTATGAAACACTATTTAAATATATTACCTATAACCTACTATCCTTCATTTCTTCCACTTTACTTTTTCATATCATATCAAATATCAACGACTATATGCCTTTTATCCTATGTCTTGTTACAGAAAAACTTTTTTTCTTTATCAATGGTTACCCTAAAATCATGGCAAAACCATTGATTATTCCTCATAATTTCTCTGGCAATTATCAAACTTGTAATAATAAATTGCTGCAGCTTCGAAAGTTTTTGACCATTGCTTAAATAATATTTTTGAAACACTGTTACAATATTTTTCAAACGTTTTAATTTTAAAAATATCAGTCTTTCAATGGAAATATATAACCAGACTTGATTTGCTAGAGTGGGGGCATGTTGAGATCCAAGCCAACAATTTTCGTGTCTGTGGAGGGAGGGGAGGGGGAAGTTTCCCCCTGGAAATCTTTTGAACAAATATTTTTTAAATGGTGCATTTGAGATGAATGAATATACTTTTTAGTTCCTGTATTTTAAGTATATTTTACAGAATCGGTCAGTTCTAAGTTAAACATATGAAAGATCAGATATGCCTTCCAAGGCCTTGAAAAATCAAATTAAAATACATATTTTTTAAAACTTCCTAAAACGTTGTCAGATATCCCACAATTTACAGGACGATGCATATGTCATCAAATTAAAAAGATTCTCTTTTTGATTCTTTGTGTTCTTTTTGTTCATCAACATTTACCTTCAATGAGTTTTAGACCATCATACAAACCCTAAAAAATCACTTTTACTCTTTAATTTTTCGAAAATTTTCAGAACACTGAATATCTAATATATGGGAATTAAACTGGAAAATTTCTCAGGGCAAGCACAAATTCTGGCGGGCAACCTGATTTTGTCAGTAGCTTGCCCGGTGGGGCAACCTATTTTTATTCCTTATTTCGACCTCTAGTATAAATCAGTGTCATGTTGACTTTCTCCAAACTATCAATTGTCATAATTTATCACAGCTGTTCACCATGGAGTGTTTTTAAATTATAAACAGTTACTATCACATGTGTATGTATATACAGGCTCTATACATATATACCTGGAAATTCAGGTTCAGGTACCCATCACTTGCCAAAAATTAAAAAAAATATTTAACCATATGTACTGTGTAACTCAAGAAATCCTCCCATTTCTAAAAGTCAATTATGGGGTAAGATAACCCCCAGAATGCACCATTTGACTTAATTTTCTCCAAAAAAATCTGGGAGGGCGTGCCCCCAGACCCCCCTAGCAGGGCTTTGCTCCAAGGTCGCAAAGCTCATTCAGCTTCCGCGAAAAACTAGGATTTGGGATCCTCCCAGGTTGGCAGCTCTGGTTGCTACCCCCCGGTACGATTCCATAGTCCAGAAAGCATACCGCTGGATTGGGTTGTGTTGGGATCTGACTTTTAGGCTAGTTGCTTGTATAAATAAAGAAAAACAGTTGCCGACGAGGTCCTGTCCACGCACCCTACCCCACCCCCACCCCTATACTACCTCGGCGCTGTTTATTCAGTAAATAAACAGCGCTATCCATTTCGAATCCCATTTGCCGGTTACGTTGATTACGTTGAAGTGACTTCCGGCTCGTACGGAATGGAACAAGGGATCGGAATGGTCAATGGCGTGGATGTAGCTGTGTGGGTTGAGTGTGGAGGTTGAAACGAAAATGGATTGTGGAAGTGTGAGTGCCTGAATCGACAATGTAAGTACGCTAGGTTGTAGGTATAGGCCTAAACTAAGTATTCCATGCATCAATAGACATTCTCAGCGGGGAAATTATTGAATGCAGGCAGAGAAGTAACCACATGGTATAAGAGTATATATCGTTGGACGCTAGTAGTCTGTGCACCGTGCGAAATTGTAAATAGAGTCATTCTGACTTCTTCCAAGGAAGAAGCGGGGGTGCCGACCGTCGAGAAGGTGTTTATGTATTTCCTGTATGTCAATTGCCCTCTCATGTGAGCAAGCCCACGGGTCACTATACATTGTACGGTAAAACAAGTCAACCCCTTTGGCAGAATTGACCTCTCGCCGACCTACTTACTCAGGGTGCAGACATACTAATTTACATGTTCTGCAACCAATTAGGAGGCAGGACGAGGTAAACAGATAAGATGCAAGTGCATACCTAAAGGCATGTAGTGTGATGGTTGGACATAGTTAGACAAACAAGACGTTGGTAGCCTATGTCCCCAGTGCTAGTACATGTAGTTTTTCTATGTTTAAGCTAATATTCCACTCTTTCTTTGAAATTTATTTTATCTGCCCACCACAATATAGTTCTATGTGACATGAACTGTACTTAGTTGTGTTTGAACCTGACCATTTATTAATTGGTAATGCGTTTTCACTCCATTTAAATAACTGTCCTATAGGTGCAAGCCATCATGTTCCAGTTCTTTGAACAGATTTTTTAAAAATGTACCATGATTTAAAAAGAAATCCGAAATTAGTAAATAGAGGACAGTTCAGATTTCAGGTATACTTATTTACTGGTATATGGGCTGATTAATGTAAATTATTTTGGACATAAAAGATGCCATTGATTACAAGGCTTAGGACTTAACTGTTAAAGGATGTGTTATATTCAATATTTAATGCAATACTAACAGCTAAGTACTATGCATTTTATAACGTCATGATTTTTAATCATGTTTGACCATTTACTGAAGCTGTTCTAACTATTCAATTTTCACTAAAGTTAATGTTTTTCTTAAATATCTGTGCTTTTTTGACCAAATGCCATTAAAGCCTAATTTACCTTTTTCCACCTCCCTGCAGCCCGACTTGATTTTTTTTTTTTTTAACAAATTTTATTGACAGAAGTTCTACAATGTGTAGTAGTTCTCATTCGTCGCAAAAAGTATTTGATTATGGCTGATGACATTACAGTTTCTAATAGTATACCTTTATAAGAAATTTAGTATTATACTCTTTAATTATAGATTCATCAAATTATGGAGTTTTAAACCATTACTCCTGTTGTTCGCTTTGCCGCCATGTGACGGAAACATATTCTAGTCAGTTCATACGCAAGCTTTTTACAATACATCTCACAACATTTTTCTGATTTTTTTGCCCATTTTAAGAACAACATTATGTACAGTGATTACAGGAATCCTACCGCTCTTAGTACAGAGTACTAGATAAGATTACATAGTATGTCTTTCAAATTACCCTAATTCACTCCAGCCTTTTTTGATTTCGGTATATCTCAAAATTTTAGTCACATACAGTCGTGTAATTATTAAATCGGTTGTACATGCATATACATTTTCAGGCTTAAAAATCTTCTCGTACACATCATTTTAGGTGCCAGTCGTTTCTGTTTTTGAGAACACTTTTGAGATTGAGCCAGGTTAGATTTTTGTTCCTAACTTCGAGATTGTTCCACATCAGGGGTCCTAAGACATGTGGACTTCTCCTAAACCGTTTCCAACATCATTATTTTGTTCATGCTTGATGCTCTTTCATTGTGCACAGCATAAAAGAAAATAAACGTTGGTAATTCATTATTTATATTCAATAAAGCTAGGGCCATGTCCTTCCCACCAATGTCAATATTATTCTTCTATCTTCATTATTTCGAGAGATATATTTGAACATTGAAGGTGCCAGACGGAGGTAACACCTTCCACTAATGCAAAAATACTAGATGTTACCTCCGTCTGCATGGAGACATAATGAACTAATGCCTTAGTTTTGAAATAAATTATTGCTAGTTGCCTATATTTTCAAGGTTGTGTAACAAATCGGGACATATTTTGATGCAGAAACAGAAAAGGAAATTAGCTTTCCGTTATTTTAGATTTTGTTGGTAAAATGTCACTCAAGTCGTCATCTTCGAAAGTTTCATTTTATTCCTCCAATATTTCGCCCTATATGGGGGGCTTCGTCAGGGATAATGAGTATTCGATTGAGGTGCTACATATATAGGAAGAATGTGTTAATAATGTGTTCTAAATGTGTCACATATCTTCTAACCGGTTTTGATTGGTGCAACACATTAATTAATTTATTGATACATAATGTAATAATTGGCAATCAATGACTCAGCAGAGACATTGAAGAGTTAAAAGGTTGAAATAGATCATGTTTTGTCCACGAACGTGCAGCCAAGGACTAAAATCGTGGCTAATCTCTGGTTAAGATCAGTTAAGAGTAGAAAAGAGCAGGCTCTGTTGCACAAGGGCTGATCCTACTCTTTGATACTCCTATACGTTCTCAAGTGTCATACTCTTCATTTTACACACTTTTACACGTTTTATACACTATACGGTACCAATGGGTTACCAGTATAATCCAGAGGAATTCCGCCTTATGACATCACAACCCATGTCTATTCCAACCTTTAGTATAGCCAGGAAGTATTGATTTAATTCACATACACACATGCACACACACACACACGAACACAGAAACACAGAACACACACACATGTTACATGGGAGGGGAAGGTAAGAAAACAAGCACATTAGTCTGAGGGAATAGAAACGAACGAACAGGAGTGAGCAGGCTTCATACCAACGAATAGCTAAATCTTTTAAAAAAAGGGGAATGACTGTAAAAACACTTGAAGTATTGTTTTTATTCATTTAGGACGAGAGCGTGCGAAACCGCTATGACGCACCATAGTAGACCGTGCATGTAAGATATAGCTGTACGATAGGATACAGGACAAATACCAAATAGGAAAACTCAACTACCCCTACGTAAATATCTCAAGGTGTAAAATAAGACAGATCGAAAACTGGAAACCAACTGAAAGGGATATAGGAGCAGAAATACTCGCCCACAATACCCAAACGCTGACACAACAAAATGGCGGCGTTGCTAACGAGTATGAAAACAACAACAAACCTCCGACGATCGAACTCTGTGCCTGTGAACCTGTGCCAAGATGAACATCAACAAACACCCATTGATATACCCTCAATTATATTAGAGGTGAAACAACAAGTGCTATTGGAATTAAGCCAACATTATGGGTCACAAATGAATGCTGTCCCAGTGAACAACAATCATCGATCAGGTAAAGCAGGGCTAAACCCCTTTCCTAACCCGTTTCCCCAGTCAATGAATGAGAATGAAAATGAAAATGATGATAGGGATGATCATGGGAACAAAAACAATATAGGTCCAAACGACACGACATATCATTTAGTCAGGGAAAAGGAAAGTAACAAGAAAATAACATCTGATCTAGCTAGCAATATTAGCCAGACCGCTGACCTCCACTCTAGACTGATATACACGCAACGCCAAATGGACAAGATGGTCCGATTACAGTCGCAAAGAGATTTTGACCTACAAGCTGAACTCAGCACTTTCAGAACGCATATGACATCATACGCACTAGAAGAAAAAGGAACAAATGAGCTACAATCTAGAATTACTTTCCTAGAAAGCACATTGGAAGAATATAGAAAAGTAGGTACTGACCAATTCCCATACCTTACCCATGCAAATCAGGCAAATACAAAGGGGAAAAAATCAAATCAAACTAAACCAAATGGAAATCCCACAAAACAGGGACAAAAAATGCCAAAACCAAGAAATTTAAATGCAACAGCAACACAAAATCAAACCTCAAAACCAGGTACAATTTCAAATGCAAACACAACCACGAAAAGAAATAGCTCAGAAATAAAGGGCACCTACCTATTTTTTAGAAGGGATCCAAGAGCCATGGCTCGACTCAGAAGGCAAGTTACCCGCCCATATATCAAAACAGGAGCACATCAAAAACTGCCACACCCAAGAGGACTCCAAATCTAAAATCATGGAAATCCTGAAACTGGCCCACCCCACTATAGGGGAAAATGATGTAAAAACCGTGTATAGGATAGGTAGAGCCCACATCCACTCCACTCGTACGATGTTCATTGAGCTCCAGAAAACGTAAGTAACAGTACCTCCGTCTGCATGTTCAACATTCAATATCACATGCAATAATGAAGCTAGAGGAGTATTATTGATATCAATGGAAAGGACATGGACCCAGCTCCATGGAAACATGGAGCTCTATCAACAACTAGTATCGTTGCATCAGTGCAGCATAGCATAAGTGCAGCACAATAGTGTACTTTACAAATTGGCTGCAGGTCATTACCATCCCTCCTGTGTGGCGCTGCAGTCTGACCACTGGACGGGCACTTTTCCTTTGACCCTTTACCTTCAACATAGTGCCCAACTTTCCCAACCTTTTGCTCCAACCTTTTTAACGCTATGTCCAACGCACTAGGCAGGATGATAGAACCATATATTTAGAGTAATCATGCCAAGTTTGAAGTAGATTGACCTGCTAAATTCTAGAATATGCTAAGCTTTGTCAGAGTGTTTCTACAAGAAACAGGTGCAGAACTGCACAAGTGCAGCACAGCACAAGTGTAGTACAGCACAAGTGAAACACAAGTGCTGTGGAGCACAAGTGCAGCATAGCATAAACTTGTGCAGCACAGCAGAACTGTGCAGAACAAGTGCAGAACTGCACAAGTGCAGAACTGCACAAGTACCACACAGCACAAGTGCAGCACAGCACAACTGAAACACAAGTGCAGCATAGCACAAGTGCAGCACAGCATAAGTGCAGCATAGCACAAGTGAAACACAAGTCCAGCATAGCACAAATGCAGCATAGCACAAGTGGAGTGTAGCAGACAACATTTTATTTTTCACATAGAAATGAACGCATCAAGTAGCGTGAGAAGTAGCGTAGAGTGGTGCTAGTGGCCTGCTTCAGTCCCCGCTATTTACCGCTAGCTGCCGCTACAAAGTAGCGGCCGCTTCAAATGGGGGCCGATCAAGAAAGTATTATCTAGGTCTAGTGTATTTAATTTAGAGTTGACAACAGCAAACGATGATGTAAACAGTCAAAATTATGGCAAACTCGACCTCCAACTCAACCTTGCCCTGACACTTGTAACGTTGTCTACCAAAAAATCTAGAGTGGGGACCCCAATTACATTTTACTGTTTTGTAAAGTAAAAATGTATTGGAATATGATATGTGAATTTAAAAAAATTCTGATTACTTTTTCCTGATGAAATAGGTGAAAATGTGCAAAATATGACGTTTTTCCCATAGTGGCCTATGATAAAGCTTCCCTCATGCAATCGACCCCACAGTTGGGAAATAAGCCTGGAAAGGTACCTAATAAATGGTATTTTTGGAATCAGCATACTTTGAACTATGAATGGAGCAATTTGGGGGAAAATCTAATGACTTTTCGAAATTGTGGCCAGCCTCCTTAACTAATGAGCAAAACGAGCCCATAAATCCAACTGAGATCCCTACATGTGTAAATGATTTCTTTGTAAACATCGCCTCCGAGCTAACAAAAGGATTACAACCAGACTGGAACTATACCATACCACCAACACTTAGTACTATTCAAGACATCAGAACTAACGTAAATGAGGTCTGGAAACTTGTTAAAGACATAAACGTAAATAAATCCTCCTCAATAGAACACCTTCCCAACAAAATACTAAAAACAGCCCTACTAACACTCTGCAATGAATTCACCCACTGTCTCAATTTATCGTTAAGCACTGCAACGGTCCCTGAGGATTGGAAATTAGCAAAAATTGTTCCACTCTTCAAAGGAGGAAATCAAAACAAAATAACTAACTATATGGCGTTTACTTACATATGAAATAGTGGGGGGGGGGCATGCTGCCCCCCCCCCCCTAGCCCCCCCCCCCCCCCATGCCAGAAACGTTGAGTTTGAGAAAAGGTATTACATTACCATACATACATAATAATTACATACTCTTGTTCTTAATATAGACCAACCAGAGTTAAATTACCCAATATGTTATCATATGAAACACTATTCAATATGAATCATAATCATAATCATATGAATAATCACCAGGATGAATACAAAAAAATGTTGGTCGAAAAAAAGAAGTCAGTCATGAAGTGCATGCATAGTGCACGCATACCACGCACATAACATCCGCATAGCACACATAACACTCGCATAACATGTGTATAATACCCACATAGCATGTGCATAGCACACGCATAAAACACCCAACACATGCATAACACACACATAACACGCGCATAGCATGCACATAACACACGCATGACACACACATAGCACACATAACCCACACATAACACTCGCATAGTACACATAACACACGCATAAGATGCACATAACACATGCATGACACCCACATAACATGCGCATAACACATATAACATGCATATAGCACACACATAACACACACATAACACTCATATAACACGCGCATAGCTAACATAACATGTGCATAACACACATAACATGCACATAACACACGCATAACACCCACATAACCCCCGTATAATATGCGCATAACACACACATACATACATTACATACTACAGTGAAGTACCATTCTGAATTTCAAGTAAGCATGTGAATATTAAGGAATTCTCCTAATGACACTAAATAAACCCCACCAGAATAGCTTAAAATAGCAAATATTTAGAGAAGAAAAACTATTCAGGGGGAGGGGGGGGCATGCTGCCCTGGAAAAGGATTTTTTAAAAATGGCCTTCCCGGCCCTGGCAAATAGTTATTTTTGCCTCTCTCTCTCTCAACTGGCCAGGCCTCTTACAAGTTGTAGCATAGCAGCCTTGTACTCTCCCCACACCAGTGCACCAGCAAACCAGTGGCAGGGTGCAGTCAAGCAGAACCAGTGACCCTACACACTAGTCTGCTGGAGGGAGGGAGGGAGGGAGGAAGGAGGAGGAAAGTGAGAGAGAGGCAAAAATAACTATATTTCAGGGCCGGGAAAGCCAATCACGCAGAGGAGGAGGAGGAGGAGGACGGAGAAGAAGGAGGAGGACAGAATCATGTGAGAGAGAGAGGGAAAGAGAGAGTGAGAGAGGGAAAGAGAGAGAGACGGAAAGAGAGAGGGGGGAGAGAGAGAGAGAGGGGAGAGAGAGAGAGAGAGAGAGAGAGAAGGAGGAAGAGGAAACTTTACTTACATACACTATAGGAGGAGAAAGAGAGGTGGGAGAGAGGGAGAGGGAGAGAGGGAGAAAGAGAGGGAGAGAGAGAGAGGGGGGGAGGAATAGCAGAAGGAGGAGGAGAAAGAGGAGGAGATAGAGGAAGACAAGAGATGGGAAGAGATAGAAAGGAGAAAGTTTTCCTTACAGACACATCCAGCCATTCAAGGGTAGGGAAAGCCATAAACGAAGTAGGGGTCCAATATTCATATCAATACAACTTTGTCCTCCCTAACTTTATGCAACAGTCCCACTAAATCCTATCACATCATTGGTTGGCCAGTGTATTCTACCCTATACCCTATACTCTACCCTATATGTAAGTAGTACATGGAATTGGGAATTAAGCACCGTAAAGTGGATTGGCCTACCCATTTTGGTCCCCCATCGACGACCAAAATAACAGCTATGAGGACGGTCTCAACGGGAAAAGGAGGACGCAAAGACGGCCGGCCAAACAGCCCAGGACAAAGAACTGAAGCTAACACCATGTTCTAAACAAACTAGAGTGGCACAGCATATCACCTCGCATGCTATAATCATATCCTTTGTCTATCAATTTAATTTGTAACTCTGAAAGCCACCTGTTAACATATCCTATGTTTCACTGTATAATACTCTGCACAATTGTATATACCCATAAATCTGGGGCAAGTGAAAAGCCCTAATTTCTCTGGGACTTGATCTACCCAGTATAAATAAAAGCTTTAAAAGAAGATCAAGAAGCAGGAGCAGTAGTGGGAGAAGTAGCCGGCCAGTGGAACCCAGCTTTAAGGAGATCATCTGTTGCTACCAATATATAAATAAAATTCAAATAACCAACCTTATTCTACCTTTTGGGACTAATATAGGTCACTGGTGGTGGATGCTATTAAAATATTATTTCTCAAATTAATTGACACAAGGGGCTCACTCAAATTTTGCAGCTACTGGCCACCAGGGGTGTCTATCAACTTGTAGCTGGTGCTTTTTGAAAATTTCAGGCCTTATTTAACACCATGCCAAATTTAAAAAAGGTGTCACAATGTGCACAATGTAGACAATTAGGTCCCCAAATAGTATGACCTGATCTGAAAAAATGCTTTTTTCACCAAAATCTGACCGTTGCCATGGCAACAAAATTAAAAAATAAAGATATTTTGTTGAAACATATATTTTTGGAATCTCCATACATACTTGTTTACTATAAAACCCCAACTTGTACAGTATATTTTATATATGTTATATTCCTTGCAAATAACAATGCTTAATATTCTTAATTTTGGCAATAATGCCCTGAGCCAGGTGCTTTTTCCCATAGAGACCAATGCTATTTTGTGGAAAATGACACAAAAACGTCAAAATCTCAAAAAGCACACAGTCCCTAGTGGGGGGGGGGGGGGACTTTTCAGGGAATAATCCCCAATGTGTCCCGCATCATATATCCAAAAATCAGCTTTACATTATTTTATTCCGGGTTTAGCCTTAAATCTACCTAAAATGCCTGTACTATATCCCATGAATCTTTAAAAGAAATCGAATGGGTAGAAAAAATGAAAATTCTTGGCATTACCTTATTATATCCAAGGAATGAAAAAGTAGTATACAAAATAAACAGCGAAGATATTATTAATAAAGTCAACAATGTAGTAACTGACTGGAGTAATAGGTTTCTCACCATGAAAGGTCGAATACTAGTGTGTAATATATTTTTATTACCAATTTTCCAACATGTCATGTCATGTATTTCCTTTGAAAAAGCCCTCACAAAAAAGATCAACAAAAATATGTTGGATTTCGTGTATAAAGGACCTGGTCGACCTATCAGTGTTTATTGCACAAAAAATAGAAAATGGAGGCCTAGGCTTATTCCATTTAAGGCCAAGTCATTAAGGTTGCTCAAAGAGATAAATATCACGAACAAAATAATGTGGGTTAAAAGATTCTTATGCTGCGGTAATCAGCAGTGGGTCAAGCCACTAGAGCATTTCGAAGGGAAAACCCTAGACCATGTTTTTCTGGCAAGAAGTAGCCCAAAAAGATATTTAAATGGTTTTTACAAAGATTTATTTAAAATCTGGAATAAAACTATACAAAACACGAGCCACAAACTGCCAACCAAATTGTGAAAGAAAGGCTCTGGTACAACAAGCATATTATGTACAAAAACAAGATGATATACAGACCAGATTGGGAGGAAATGGGGATCACGTCAGTAGGTGATATTCTATATGAAAATGGAAACATTATGACTCATAAGGATATAGCCCTAAATTATAAATTCCTACCAAGCTTCTATCATAGAAAAGAAATCGCCCTAGCTATGCCTAAAAGATGGCTCAACATAATAAAACAGCAAGGCGTAACAAATGAAGCCAACTCCATAGATTGTTAAATTGGAGAAAAATGTGTAAATCTCATTGAGTGTAATGCAAAAGAAGTATATCAAAATCTGATTTTGAGCAAAAAAATTAACAGAGAAAAGTTCGACAAGTGGCAGATTCTTCTCAAACTTGACGACGAACAATTTGATAAAGTGGATTGGAAGAAAAACTTTTGTCTTCCATATAAAATCACCACAGAAACCAGAATCCAGGTTCTTCAATATAAAATATTGCACAAAACTCTAGCTCGTAATAAACATTTAAAAGATATTGATGTCAAAAAGAGTGATGAATGTGACTTTTGCTCAGGAAAAGATGATTTGGTACATTTCTTGGTTGACTGCAATAACACCAAAAACATGTGGAGACAATTACTCGAATGGATTTATGAAAATGGGTATTTAAACCTTGATAGTCAAGGTGAAAAGATATTCCATAAGAAATCGAATGTAGTTGAAATAAATAACATCGATATTGTATTCGGTATCCCCTTAGGAAACTTAAATACAACTGGATAATGTCACAAACAAAAGCCTTTGTGTATAGGCAGAAACTATTTGGTAAAGGTGTTTTAAAGCAATTGTTGATGTACGAACTCAGGTCCAGATGCACAGGAATGATATATTCCTATTCATTTAGAACAATTAAAAAATAAGAAAGAGCAATATGGCAAAGGCTAAAAGCAGATATTGAAGAACAGATAGATTTCCTTAAAAAAAAATGAATAAAACGGGTAATCACAAGCATCAGGATCGGAGAAATAACCTGGCATATTAATGCACAAAGTTCATCGTATTCTTTAATAATATATAATGCTGAATCCTTACCAGTAGTATACCTTGCTAAAACATAATATGTGTTGCATGAACTTTTACTTGACTTTAAATTTCCAGCAACAACCCGATGTGCATTGGAAAATCCACCAGTGCATGTAAAAGTGCCACTGACCAGTCACATAAGTGCAATCCTCTCAAAAAAGCAGTTTTGCACCTGATGCAATGTGCATCTTCAGATGCACTCCAAAAATGCGTATCAAAGTTATGTATATAAACCAGGTATCAATGCACTAGCTACATGCAGTGGAATTAATGAACGTCAAAGTCTAGTGGAAATTATATAATTTGAAAATTTTAGTATCTTTTATTCTGTCTCAAAAATAGAATTATATTTCATAAGGCAACGTATGAAAACATTCATGGTGAATACAGCGTTTTTTTCAATGTAACTGTTAAACTGTCTACATAAATGTCCTGTTTATTTTTATGAATAATGATTATGAATGGATGAATAACATTTACTCAGTAACTCCCTCCCTCTCCCTCACATAGCAATAAAATTAAGTGCTTCACTGAGTGCATCATAACTGTGTCTTTTACACCTGGTCAGTAGCACATCAATGGGAGCATCAGAACCACCTTTATAAATAGGGTCCAGGGAGCATATTGTATTATTTGAGAATCACATATATATATATATATATTCATCTGTATAACCTAAAAATTCTTAACACTTCTATGACAAATAATAGTTAAAACCAAATATATGCACCCACAAATACTATACAAGACAATGAAGCTACAACAGGCAACATTACCTGCCACTGCTCACTCACCTGCATGGCATTCACACCTAATGTCGCACATATCTGACACTTCACTCTCTGACACTCATTCATAGAAACCCCTCTCCACTAAACTAAATAATGTAATGCTACCTCCATATTATCCAAATATTACTTTTCAAATTCTCCTCTGGATTTAATCCATCCTTTTATAATTCCTACCATATTCGTGATAGAACATCTGTTGTTTGGTTAATATAAAGAATATATAATTAACAACCTCCCTCCACCAAATGCGGGTAAAAAAATGATGTGGGCAGGTAAAACCCCAAAGTTACCTGCCTTCCCTGGCAGGTAAAGGAAAGTGAGCGAGAGACAGACAGAAAGAGTAGACATTAGCGTCCATTGCGATGTGTTTGAGTGATTTGGTATTCAAGTATATGTGATGTGTTCCAGGAAAATGAGTCACAAGTCGCAGAATTGATATTTTTCAAAGTGTTTCTTGACAAGATCTCTTTATTGGAATGTTCTGATTTTCGAAGGGTTTAGCACATATGACCATATGAATCTATGTACCAAATTTCAGGACATTGAATTAAATATATCAATGAGTTTTGGAGGCCTTCGTATGTAGTAATTTAGTTACTTTAGTGTTAATTACCCATTCAGAAACATTGCAAACTTTTTTTAAAAATTAATATTCAAAATTAATATTTTAAAAAGTGATATCTCAAAATACATGTTTTGCGACAAAATTATGACTCATGAACGGATCATAATATATTGTAATTATTATATTCTATGATGATCTTGCTTAAAATAGTATGGCGAAATATATGAAGATAGAAATGGGGGAATACTGGTATTTTATTTCCCTACACTTAGGCATATGTCATCAGTAGTCCCTGTCTAGATAAAGATATTAAAATGTGTATTCGCATAACTATGGTAAGCAAATTATTTTGTATAAAAAGTATGTTTAGATAGCCAACTTGTCTGTTTTAAATGTGTTTATTCAGCCAGAGACATTATGCTTTCATACACTATTCTCAGTATTAGCTGAGGGGAAAAGATTAACTTTACAGCTCGATTCATCAAGATATAATTCTACAATTATGTGGCTATGTACATAGGAATCGATTATAAAATAAGATATTTCAGAGAAAAGCAAAAAACCAATTAAATCGTAAATAATAGAGATAAAATAGAAGCTATAGGTTTAAGATCCATAACCCTGGGTATAATCGTCGTTAAGGCCTTGCATCAATTATTTTCTATGGATGTTGCACCTTGCAATAGGCTTACTATTGCGCCATTTGTCCCCACCAGGTGGCGTTATTGTTCCACCAGGTGGCGGTATATATGTTACCTGGTTGTATTTATAATTTCATTTACAATGAATGTGCCGCCAATACAATTATATGGTATTTATACACTATAGATATCACCTAACATTTACTTAGGAATGTTAGAAGTGGTATATTTCTATAGTTAATGTGTGTTATATACCTGCCTGATGTTGAAGGATGTTGTAATCGAAACACTCATTATCCTTGTATACAGTATTCCTCAAGTAAACTGAGTGACCCAGAACCATTCACCAAATGCAATGAACCCCCAGGGGATCGGCATGGACTGTGTATACATTCTGACCACAACCTCACAGTGAAATGGCTGTCTAAGATGGTGGGTAAATCAGAAACCACAATAAATGTATGGTTTATGGCAGAATCATGAATTCCATGTATACATAAGTTAAATGGAAAGCTACATGTAATACCATAAAATCTCTTTGGATGCTCTGTGACTATTAGCTACCCTCTAGTAAGCTATTTATATATTCATTATAACACCTGGTCTATTATAGGAAAGTGTGTTCTGTAACCTGGTCACTAGTGCATCAGAACTGCATTTATAAATCGGGTCAGTTGAGCATTTATTGACCTGGTCAGTAGTACATCATTGAGAGTATCAAAAGTGCATTTATAAATCGGGTCCATAGAGCATTGTAAAATCAAATTTGAGCCTCATAACTGTTTACGATTTCCACCAGTAAAGCACCAGGTCAGAATCAGGTCAAAAGTTCCAGGTAAACACTAGGTCAAAAGTGCAATCATGCACATCGGGAACAGCGCCACCACAAGGAAATAAAAAGAATTAAATATGTAAGAGCCTGGATGGCAGGATAAAGAAATAAAGATTTTTTTTTAAAAAGTGGTCATTGTTTACATCTTGATTTAGGTATTTATATAGTTCTGACATGTATGTGATGCGTCATCAAGGATCATATTCAATATTATATCATAGAAATTGTTGTTAGTCATCATCATGGTGGTTTTTGCAAAATATATGTGAACAATTCTGATGGTGGTGCGACGGATTTCTTCAATATATATTTTCTTAACTTGTATGTAAATAGCTCTGCGAATAATGGGAGTTAAGGCCTAACAAATATTCAGCATATTAAAAAAATCGCGAAAATTCGTGGATTCTTTTTTATGAATCCGAAAAATACGCCCCCCCCCCCCTCCCTATATACCGCGTGAACAAACAAGTCAATGCAGAAGTAATGTTAATATATTTATTTTGGCACGGGGCTGTCAGACATCTTTATTTATGATATCAACCTCCAAATGCCAAGTTGAAGAGAGAGAAAAAAAAAAATATTCTGGCGACGATCCAGTGATAAGGATAACTAATCCAACACAGATAAGCTTTTCCAGTCCCCTATGGACTTAATATCTGTTAATGGAACTCCAATGCTGTGTAGAAATGTGGCCCCAGACCTTCTAAGAGAATGAAAACTCACATCATCCTTAGGAAGGCCAATCATAAGCACAAGTCTTTTCAAGAAAGACAGAACATCTCGATAGATCACAGGCCTTAACACCCCGTCATTATTCAGCATGAAGATAGGAGAGTCAGGAGAGGACGGAACAGAGTCCCAGTTGCTCTTGATATGGGACACCACACATAAGGGAGAGCCAGGAATGGACCTCAGAGGGATCACACGAGGTTTAGACGAGCTGCTCCTGGTCTTGCTCGAGTCGACAGTAATTGTTAGGCCCCATGAAGTGAAGACAACAGACGATCTGGTTATCACATGGGACGATGGAGATGGAGTTGTAGATTCAGGCACAATATTCGATTTCCTTAACAAGGAACGAAAAGAGAGGCAAATAACACCCCACATAGCAGCCTGAGCAGGACAGAGCAGATCGACATGCAGGTACATTTGGAGAATTTGCTGCAATGACAAGGCCATAGCTTGACGAGGTGGAACACCGACCCTACGTTTAAGGCCTTTCATGACCATGGCTATGAAGAAAGAGGATCTGAACTCCTGGGGGTATCCACACATTTTATGTAAGTTGACAATAGCTGATAAATAATTATCAATCGATGAGAATTTCATGCTCAATCCAAGGTGAGATATGAAATGAGCCACAGTCGTTTCTGAAGCAGGTAAAGGGGATAAACTGTGTAGAGCACAAAATTCAATGAATTTTCTCCATTGAGCAGAACGGGTAGCAAATGTATTGGCTGCCCAACTACAAGAGATGTTGAAGGCCACTTGTCTATCCAATTCCTGAAGGGTAGAGCCTGGAACAACAAAGACGCAAGTCAGACAAGAGCACAGATGAATATGTATGTAGACGAGAGAGAATATCTGGAATCACATTCAAAGACCCCATGATATGGGAGGAGGTCAGGTGAAAATTATAAATCGCTGAGGCCCAGAATATATCTCTCAAGAGGGACATGCAGTGCTTGTTGGAACTTCTACCAGTGTTCAACATGGCCACAACTTGGGTGTTGTCGGATACACAAGAAATCTTAGAACCATGCCATTCAGGGCCAAACCTATAGCATGACATCCAAACAGGAATTAGTTCCAAGAAATTTATGTTAAACTCAGGTGGAATGACATTGATCCAATGTTGATGGGAGGCATGTGTATGTGTCAGTTGGCTAGGGGGCGTGGCACCAACAAAGGAACCAGCAAGCCAATCACCAGACCAGGATAATCCATAACCAGTCATTGAAGCATCAGAATGTAGAGCCAAAGCATCACGAAAGTGATACTTAATCATACAAGCCTTGCCGTGACCGCCATTGCAGATCTAGATGAAAATCAATGGACAAATAAACACTTCTGGTGGAAGGAGATAAGCCTTTGAGGAGATCGATAATCCGTTTGAAAAAGGTTCTGCCACCTTTAACTAGTTTGGAGGCATGAGCTAAAATCCCACACAGGACTTTCAGTTGATGAGTAGTAGCTCGACGTTTTCCAGAGAAAAAATTGATTTCAGACATGAATTTACATAATTTCTTCTCTGGCAGTGTTGAAGATTCAGTGTTGAAGATAATACCCAGATAGCAGCATCGTGTCGATGGAGAAAGGCATTTATCCCAGGCTACGATGAAACCTAGTTGGCCCAGCAAGGATATCAATTCCATTTGAATATCCTGACAACATTTAAACGATGGACCCCAGCAAAGGAAATCATCCAAATAATTAATCACATTCGGATAACCCCTGCGAGCCATGCAAGCTACAATGAAGTCAGATATAGTGTTGAAAATATATGGGGCTGATCGCAGGCCAGAGCACATTCTGGTGTCCAGCAGGGAATGAGAAACACCATCAAAAGTCCATTGAAGACCTTGATATTTCCATTGAGATGAATGGACTGAGATAGATCGATATGCAGATCTTATGTCCACCGATGACATGAAGAAACCAGGTTGTAACACAGACGAAATATGGTTTTGAACTTGAATGGTAATGCCGTAGAGGATATAAAGTTGTTGATGGATGATTTATCAAGTGACTGCAATCGGTAATAGGTCTAAATCCAGACAGACCCTTGGGCACAGCACCGATTGCATGAACACAATGTAGAGAGGAAGGAGCAGCAAATATCATTTTCCCTTCACACAATTCAGTACGAAGAACATTGCTGATGAACTCATATGCAGGCCCAACGGTAGCAGACAAATAGTTGGAACATTTGTAATATGGAACTTGAGCAGATGGGTCCACAATGAAGAAACCATCACGGATGCCATTGAATAAGTAGTCACGAAGGGTTAAGTCAGGCTCTCTGTCTAATTCCCACATCCAACCAGCAAGATTCATCTGAGAAATCAAACCTCCAATACGGTGATGGCAGGCCAAACGTGTCAACAAAGGCATGCGAGAAGACACATTATGAGTGCTGGACGAGGTATGAGAGACTGTGGGATCACAAACTTCTGGATGAGCAGAGGCAGACATAGTCTCAACATGATAGAGTGGTCAATCCGATGAAATATAATCTTGATTATTAGAAACATGATCAGAATGGTTTGTCGAAGGACTGAAAAGGGTTGTGGTGTCCGCCATTTTGCCGGATGTAGTGATCCGGGGCGGAAGTCATAGCTTGTCTGCAGGTGTAGAAGAGTTCCGACAAACTGACATTTTATGGCCTCGGCCATGGCATTTACCACAAGAATGATTCCTTGTGCAGTAGCCAAAGCATGAAGATGTGTTATACTTATAGCAAATGTCATCAGGCCAGTCACTGGGAACACTAATTTTCGAGTCAGACCTTTTCTGTTGTTTGCCCGAATGACGAGAAGTAATGTTCTTGGGTTTCGCTTCCGCTGCCGATGTAAAATGCGCAGCAATGGACAATGGCGACCTAGGCACAAACCCTAGAGCCAGGGTCTTTAAATAATTATCAATAACTTCCCGGTCATAGGCAGCAAAGGCCGAAACTTCATATGTTTTACCAATGGCAATACTGAGCAGGAGTTGAAAGTGTGCTAAGTAACTCTTCCAGTAAACACTGGAAGAAGCGAGATGGTCCAGGACTAACGACATGCCGTAAAAGAATTCGTTGAGCGATAATTTGGAAGAGTCAGCAGATTTGATCGAAGATCCTTTAATAATACACAAATACTGATATTCAGGCCGTAAGGTATACCTTGCTGACGGGATACCGAGGGGTCCAAGCTGAGTGAAAGCTGAGACATCGAAGAGGCGATGAAGGCCATCGCCGAGGCGGCCGTAGGTTCTGTGGGATCCGACCGAGGAGGGTTGAGTAGAGACCCGGACGGAGATTGCTGAAGGCCGATCGGTGATTGCTGAAGGCCGGTCGGTTTGACATTGAGAGGCGATTGAAAGCTCGAAGAAGAACCAGGTGGATTCCCCTTTTCTAGTGAAGACAAACGTGTAATGACTGTGGATAACGATGTCTTACTAGCAGCCTGAGCCATGACGATGGCATTTAAAGTGTCTTGCTGAGTATTTATCATTTTAACCAGTGCGGACAGCGATTCATCGGTGGACATAGCAGCAGCAGCCGGTGTTTCCTCAACGTCCAACTCGAGAAGCTCGATATCAAGGTATAATTTCCATTGATCTTCAGAACTGCCGGCAGCTTTTGCTGCTTCAATTGCCTTGGTCCTAAACCGGCAGGATTTTTCTCCAGGGTGAGCATGATCATGTTGGCAAGCTCTACAAAAAGGCCTAATCAACAGAGAAAAAAACCAACAAACTGTCCGACTGCAAGGCAGCTTTTTGAATGCGGCAGGCTTTTGTGTTAGCTCGTCGCTAGGCACTAGTCACTTCCGGTTAATCAAGTCAGTTCAGGTGAGTCCGTTTGCCACTCTCGATATAACCATATACAACTGTATATCAGCCATATATTTTACAGCATTCATTATAACAGACAGCATCCATAAGGCCGTACAAATATCAATTCTGACATTTCGTTGGATTCTTACATTATACTTCCTTAATCATGTGATATTTGGTAATACCAGATCACAACATACATGGAAACAGTGATAACAAATTATACTACTAATTGAATAAGATACAGATCATTCAAAATTGATTCATCAGTTTAGCAAATAATTCTCCTCGAGAATGGTATGTTGAAAAAATACCTAAAGGTTGAATATGCCCCCTCCAGTTTCAATGTACCCCGGGGGTACATTAGACCAAGGTCAAATGTACCCTCGCCAGTTTCAGAGTACTAAAAACCAAATTAAAAGTATAAAAGAATTTAAATATACTTTGTATGGTTGGGTACAGGGATATGGAGGGGTATTACAGTGGGTTTAACAAAATAAAACACTTTGCAGGATTATTTCTCATAGCTGAACCATCAACCATATACCTTGCTACTACATACTTGAATGGGTTGTAGGGCTATGGGCTGTACACCTATAGTTCTGAACAGGGTAAGTTTAAAGGGAGTGGGAGGGCTGTTGTTTTGGTAATTAACTGCACACACCCCCTGGCCCCCCCCCTGAGAGGGCTCACCACCTTTGTGGTTAGTAAAGAATTTGGAGGGGCAGGCTTATATGGCCTTGTTAATGATAAGACAGGACGAGGTGTCCTGCAAATGAGTCTCTCCACCGAGCACAACTTGCCACACATCATAAACCTGCTGTTATTTTCATTAGGAGGTAATCGAGATTAAAGAGATAAACCACTGTTCTCCGCACTGCTGCAGGCGGGAGTTAAAGGAACTAATGCATGAAAAATAAGGATTGACAGTAATTTTTTCAAACTTTGTCTTGAGAAAGTACATGGTTGGAGGATAACAAAAAGCAAAAAACAATGGATCTCAGCATATTTTTTTTCTTTCTAGAGACCAGCAAAGTTTAGTATTGAAGTATGTGGGAAAAATGGATATTTTTCAGTTTTTCCAAGATTTCAGACAGACAAATAACATTTTTCAATTGAAATTGTAAAATTGTAAACATAACCACTATAGATGTTTGCCCTCATGTATGAAAGAACAGGGTATCAACATATTTTGAAATATATTATTTAGCATTGAAAATCTTCAATATTCCTGTTTTTAACTCACCGCCATGCAGATTCAGTTGAATAACTTTTTTAAAAGGTCGGTGACCCCCATTTTTTATTGCTTGAAAGGGTAAAGCAATATGTTAGCTATGTTTATAGAGATTTTTAGGAGAAAGTTATTTTTTTTTTATACTGAAAAAACGAAAAAATTGTCCTTTTCTCATAGACTTCTATAGTGAACAACCATAAATTTTGAGGCTCCCTAAAATGAAAACTAACCCGGTGACATATTGTTTTTATTGGCTTTTTGAATTCACATAACCTTGTTCTTTCACGAGGCAAAGTTTAAACAAAATGTTATTTTCAGTTTTTTTCCCAGTTGAACTGTGGTTTATCTCTTTAATAGCAATTAATGGCATTCCTTCTTCCACACATCAACATCAAAGAAAAATCGCCGTTCTAAAATTATCCTGCAATAAACTATACACAGAATAATGCTTTACAGTCATTATTTCCACATTGCATTTCTGTTTTACAGGCATCAGGAATTTAATTTACGGGGATCAGCCATGAAAATAAAAACAGCCTTACAATTACACACTTTCTACTTATATTTAGCATAAGTTAAAGTAAGTACATTACACCTTGGTGTGTCATGGCTCCACAACAGATAAATGACCATCCCATATGAATGGGAAGTGCTAACAATGACCAAATGTTTATGAATGGAAGCCTCCAAATCGCCACATTTGATAAGATAAAGCCGAGATGGGCATATGTGTCGGCAAAAAACATGAAGAACAGTTTGACGACTTTAACCCTCGATTTGCAACCATCTGCACCTTTTTGACAGCGATACTTGACAGAGATTCTAGAAGTTGAAGACCCGTTCATAAGTCATTTATAGGGTGGCTGTTATTACATACTCGCAGCCAAAAACGTCCCATTTATTACATATGTACATGATTACGAGTGGAGTGCGATTTGACCCGACGTCGAGACCGATTTGAAACCGAATAGAGGGCTATTAGATATCTATTTTATACTAAATGAACAAGAGAAGGCGATTTTAATGACATTTTACCTTGGTTCCCATCGATCTTGTGGACATACCGAAAGTAGTACGAGATCTACAGGCCATAGGTATAAATATTGATTATCTGAACGTGTATAGGCATGTATACATTAGTTTATTAATATAGACCTATGGGGCCCAAGCTAGGTCTATGAGAGCCTGAGACTATGTGAGTGTTTCCCTCAAGGATAGTTTGACAAGGAAGGCATGAGTAGATAATTCGATCGGAATAAAAGGCAAGATAAATAAGGCAAATACAAATAAATTGCTGACGTCTGCATGTGATCTTTTATTTTCCCTATTGCTTCTTGGAATATATTCAACAAGTAATTCCGTAGGTACAATGCAGCCCTTAAACAGAGGGGGGGGGGAAGAAAAATATTTTTCTCAACCTCTCAGTGTCTATGCCAGTGTCTTTTCAATTTGGCGCGCCTTCCTGGTCATGTGACCAGCAATGTCATGTGATGATTCCACAAACGTATACATGTTCCTAGCAGGGTGCCACGCCCACTTCATACAACCATTCCCCACAGGGGAATACTTCCCATAAATTTGGTCGGAATAAAAGGCAAGATAAATAAGGCAAATACAAATAAATTGCTGACGTCTGTGATCTTTTATTTTCCCTGTTGCTTCTTGGAATATAATCAACAAGTAATTCCGTAGGTTTAATGCAGCCCAGCCCATAAGATGATATTATAGGTAAAGGCACGAAGAAGGAATTAAAGTCAGATAGAAGCTAGAGAAGAAGCAATATTTTTCTCTACTCCTACACGATGCTCCAAGGAGGTAGTCAGATATTTCAACACCGCCATACTAGCCCAATCTCCAGCTGATTTAATGTCGCAAAAAGGAACCCCATTTACATGCATAAACGTGGTGGCTCCTCGTCTTAACCCCTTCAAACCCAGCCTCCCCAGGGGTATTTGGGGGTAAATTTCCTACAATTAATATGCATATATCTGAATGAAAAATATAATTTAACACTTTCTTTCACCATAAGATATATATATATCACCTTGAAGCACTTTCCATAGAGATCCCGTATTTGAAATGGTTATGTACTAAAAATCGGTTACCATGGCAACGCATTGTTTTATTAAGATAATTAGTTTATTTTTAGTTTCATTCAAATATTCTTTAATATATGATTTAGATATTGTTGGGTCTAGATTGGTTATGTCACTAGGAACATTTTGATACCAAACACATCAGGGGAATCCTAAAGGTTACCTTGGAAACATCATTCAATAATACCTACCTCTATAGGGTTTACCAGAATACCATTACAGAGAAGGTATGAAAATAGATACCCCTGTATTCAATTTGATGATTTTCCTACTTAATGGGGATTTTTCGATTGTTTGTGTTGCTCAAGTCAATCTAAATGATTCCCCTATTAAATTAAGTTAGTTTTGACAACATTTTATGAGTCTGTTACCATAGCAACCAAATGAAAACCATGAATTAGAAAATTAAAGAAATTTTCTATTTTTGGTCGCCATGGTAACAGAACTACCCCAATTTGAAAATGAATTATATTTCTGAATTCTCCTTCTCGAGACCTTTCTTCTGAAACCACACTTACCTATATCAGGAGATTTCTGAAAAATCATTATTTTTCTGGGAGAAATTAGCCTAAAGTGGCTAAGATAGTTAAAAATACGGGTTTGGGAGTAGTCAAAAATCGCCTTGAAAATGTACCCAGCAACTAAATCACACCTTCTTAGTCCTATCACGATCTTATTTTTCCTTTAGCTTTCCCATTTGCTGTCAAAATACAATCCGTTTGTAACTTGCCATCCCCTTGCCATGCTCGTATCTGCACCGCCTCCATGACGGTTTGAATTCATGGAACATGGTCACAATGTGGTTGACGAGAACTGTCAATCTAGCTCAAATCAGAAAATGGCCAGTGTCATACCTATTTTTTTGTTCTAAATAAGCTCTCTCCCTTGCTGATTCATGTTTACATTAAAAATGCACTACCAGCTATGCATGCGCAAATCTGCGCATTTTTTCCTTTTGCCACATACACCAAGTATAAGACAAACCCAAACATGTCCCTGAATATCTAAGAATTCCGAGCCCATTAAAAGCATGTAATTAGCCAAAGAAGTGGCCCATTATTCATTCGGTGCGCACCGTATGGACGGACATTGGATGGTCTCTCAACCAGATATTTCAGAGGGATTTCCCTCTTGTTAGCATACGTCATATATTGGAAATGAGGGTGCAATATAATGCTAATGATATCAGTTGGCCTCATTAGCATAGTGTGACGTTTTGTGGAATTCCGTTCCACATTTCAAACAGATATATTTGTTAGTTTCGTTGTTACAGCAGGGCCTGTTGTATAATGTAATGAAATGATTTGTACTTTAATTATGGAATTGGAAATATTATATTGGAATCACAACATCCTAGAATATTGGGAAGAAATTCCGTTACTCGTGATTCTAGCCCTGAACAGCGAGAAGATTCACTTTAAGTCGTTTCCATGGTTACCATTGACAGACACAGAGAAAAATGGATTCGTACAACTAATTTTGATATGCCTGGCAACAATTGAGAGCTTCAGCAAATTTGGGTGAATGTTTTAATGGAAATTATTCAATTCAATTTACATATAATTTTGTGTGAAAATTGATGTATTTTATCAAAATCTGTTTCCATGGAAACGGTTTTTCTAGTAGAGCTATATTTTTTCTTTAGAAATATCAAGGCATCAAAGACCTTCAAAACTAATGTTTTTGTGAAGACAAATTCCTCAAAACAGCTAAATACAAACAGCAAAAGTGACAAAAATAAGCCCTAAATTGTTACATTGTTTCCATGGTTACCATTCTATCCCCCTTGAGTTGCCATGGAAATAAATACTAGAGAATTAATTTCCATGATGTATGCGTTATAGTGATACTAAATACTCCATAATACATAATTTCTATGACTATGTCAAGTTTGGTCAAATTTGCCCAGATGGGCAAAAAGGGGCAAGATTTGCCCACGTTTGTTGCAACAATTGTTGCCAGTGGGGGTGAAGGGGTAAGGAGTGCATTCCTATATCCTTAGGAATTCCAGCACTCCTCGCCCAAGACTTCAACCTTATAAGCGACCTGCTGTAAGAAATAGGCTTTCCATCAGAATCATACAACAAAGGCCATTCCTTAGCCCCTGGGTATTTCCTCAGATATTCTTTATAGAGAGAAACAGCACACAAAGATGACTTGACGAAGGCTATAGGGCAATCAAATTTTCTATCACCATATTGTATTGTCTTTGAAGAAGCCACAGAAATAATCATGCCCCATGATGTAAACTTGACACAGCTTCTCTTCAACAAATGAATATTTTCAGCAGGCATTGCAACAAATATATGAAATTTCCTTAGCAATGATCTGTAGAGAACTAACACTCCCAGCCAAGTGAAAAAATCTGCCTCCGATGAAAAGTCCATATAATTATAAATTCTTGCTAAATCAGAAGGCAAAACGCGACACTGTTAATTTTATTAGGGCCAGGGAAGGGCGCTGCATAATTATTCAATCGGGAAGGGAAGGGTAGGGTCTTGGGGTTATGTCTTAACATAACATGTATTTGAGTCATTAAAATTAATGTTTAATGTTAATGTTAATGTACAATATAATACTTGACAGCTATTAAAATGGCTGGTGTACACATTGTTAATCGATATATAATCAATGACAACCTGTTGGGCTAAGTCCCATGAAAATGTTATATTACAGATTCAAATAGTGAGAAGTAATAACCTCACAAATTAAGAATACTGGGAAAGACAACTGAGCCTAGTCAGAATATTGAATAATTGAAATATATTGTTATGTAATAATTTGTATCAGATTGAATAAATGATTTGTGTAAAATGTTGGCCTGGTCCAAGATGGGAAGAACTATCACCTTGTAGATCATTAATAGGGTATGCTTTGGAATTTTATCTTTTAATTTGGAAAACTGCCAACATTTGTAGCTTAAGAGTTTTTGTCAATTTGGCGATTAAATCAATAAATTTCAAGCTATTATCGATATCTATGCCTAGATATTTATATGTTGTTACTTCTTCAAGGCTCGTTCCCTCCAGGGTTAAAGAGTGTTCAGGAAGATCAAATGTTCGTTGGGATGTCCATCTCGACCTGAGGGAGGGGCTTCGGAAAATAGTTTGGACTTTTGTTTTGGATAAATTCAATGATATTTTGTTGTGACGACACTACTGGTTTAGAGAGTTCAGGTCCATCTGTAGTTTCATTGAAACTTCCTTGGAGTCAGAACCTGAGGTATAAACAATGGTGTCATCAGCAAACATTTGTATTGAGGCGCCTTAGTTTTCACCTTTTAATTCCGGATAAAATGAGCGACAATCCAAAATCCTCTGGTCCATCATGACATTTCAACAAGAAATTGATCGCTGAAACTAAATTATTTATGGAGGAATAGGCTAAACGATCCACCAAGGACACCAGCAAGGCTCCAACAATGTGTGGCTTGACAGGCAAATATTCTATCCCATGCAGATCGCAGAATTCATAATATTTCTTTCATTGTGACTGCCTAGTAGCTCTCATCGAGATAGCCATTGATTCCATTTTTAGACATTCAGCCTTGCTCAGTAGATCGTCTGCAAGGACAAAACAGGCAGTTAAGTAATATCGTAGACATACTTCCACCAGAAGATATCTTTGAGCAGACAATAAACATGTTCACATGGAGGTTGCGATGACATCAACATTTTGCAGGTACAAACAAATGAACAATGAACATAACAAGGTGCATCAGCTAGTAAATGAGCTTGAGTGTTCAGAAAATCCCAAATAAGATATATCTCCTTGACACTAGGTTTCTCCAAACAACAGCTAGGAAGGGATATTATTTGTCCCAAGTCAGAAGATATTAACTTTGAATTTGCTGCCACATTATCATCATGGATGAAGACACCATTCACTTCCTCACAGTCCAACTTGGTCATAAAGGTATTTCTCGTTGCAGCCACATACTCACATACTAAATCACTGTTAATGATTTTCTTCCCATTCATCAAACCGATATAGTCTTTCCACCACTGTACAGCAGAAAACTCAGCATTTAATCTCACTCTCCTCTTAGATCCGATGCCAGGGCTTGAAAAATCGGAAATAAATGCTCACTGCCTCCCTTTATCATTCTTGAACCATGAGATAAAAGTCCAGTGAATTTCTGTAATTGATGTAAAGTAGCTCTTTTCTTACAAGAAAAGAATTCAAGTGAAGCGTTGACTTTCTGAACTTTCTTTTCTGGTAACGACATAACCTGCTTAATGGAATCGAATTCCACTCCTAGGTATGTACACGTTGTGGCTGGAGAAGTGATTTTGGCCAGGCAATGTGAAAACCAACCTCTCTCAGGACCTGCAATAATCTTAGCTGATGAACAATTCCTTTTTCATATGAGTCGGTGATTACCAGGAAATCATCAATGAAGCTAAAAATGGTCAATCCTTCCATTCTCAGCTTTCTACAAATGGCATCAGTGAGTCTGGTAAATATCATAGCACAAAAAATTATCCTCCAGGTATTGATCCACACCTTCTACATTCCATTTTAAACCAAAAAACTTCCTTTGGTCAGGTCTGGTGAGAACCGATCTTAATTTCAACAGATGACATGAAAAAACCTGGTAGAATGTGATATGCCACTTCGTCTATTTTAACAAATTGAAATTTGACGAAAGTATCCTTGGTAAAACAATTGACGGATCTATTTCAGAGGCCTCTTACAGTCAGTAATAGGTCGCACAGAACCGTCCTTTTTCGGAAATGCTCCTCAGGCGTGGATACAATACGGTTTTTCCTTGGCCACAGATATTTTCCCCAAACTCATTTCTTTATATATTATTTTGTTCATGGCAGGTAGCTGACATCGGCATGAAGAATAGTACTGACACTTGTATGGCTCAATATCTGACTCAAGATCGGTAATAGCAAAACCGTGCATTACACCATCCAAGATATAATGTGTGTCGAAGTCCGTTTCATTTCGATTCAACAGCAGTTTTATCCATCCACAGGCCAATCAACCGATTCCAATGCAGAAAAACACAATTTATTGAAATCTGGTTCTGTAAGAACAGAAAAACGATTGTCAAAATCTGGAAAAGGAAGGTTTTTGTGCTCAGGGCAGCCATCTTGCTATACTGCAGCATTCGCTTCCGGTTTGGTCGGTGTACCAGCATCATTCTCCTCTCTTTGCTTGCCATACATACAAAATTCTGCCGTATGAGAACCTCGACACAAGCCACAAATATGTTTCCTGATACATGGGAAATGATTGCATTTTTTATGACTTGAAGGATTATTTCAACACCAGCATATGTCAGGCGACCAGCGTTTGAAATCATACAATGGGCTATAGCGCCTTTTTCCTGCGACATAACCACCAGCTTCCGGCTTGCTTGTTGGATCACCTGTTGCATTTGTTGAAAAACCTTAGTGTGCTCGGTATTAAAATACTGGCCTTTCATTTCCAACTCTCTAGGCATCCAATCTGACAATTTACCTGCAATGACAAGCGAAGTAACTCCTTGTTTGTACAAAATAAGAGCTAGCCTAAGACACTGCTTGCTGGAAGCCTTGTACACAAGATATGAAATGTGTGATATATATCCCTTGATGTCTATATTGTATGACAGTAGGTACAGACAAACTTTCGTACAACCATACAACAGCTCTCTAGGGGTTAATTCATCAGTCTTTCTTAGGCACCATATAGAACTCTGGCCGCAAACATTTGTGATCACCGATAAACCCACTTAGCTGTTGTTCCGAGGTGAGCCCGATGACTGAGCAGAATTTGGTGAGTGACATTAACTCTTCTTCCAACCGGGCATCCTCTTGTTTCTCCTGCAAAGCTTTTCGGCAGCCTCCACAGCTTTGAGTTGACTGTCAGTAGCATCACAAATCAATTTCTTGTAGTCAGCCGAGCCCTTGTTAGGAATTTCTTCCACCTTGATCTTAGCAATGGCCGCTATCGTTGTATCAAAACCTTCTGCCATATCGCCCGTATTCTCACCTTTAGCAGCTAAACACGGAGGTCTAAAATGTCTAGTACCTATGGCAAGTTTTGCAATCGATCTTTTTGCGCATCAACACAACTCAAAAAAACAATGTTTCTGCTTTTTTTGTACCAGCACACCAAGAGATAAATTTTTCTACAACCTCTCAGTGACTATGCCAGTGTCTTTTCAATTTGGCGCGCCTTTCTGGTCATGTGACCAGCAATGTCATGTGATCATTCCACGAATGTAAGTTCCTAGCAGGGTGCCACGCCCACTTTATACAACCATTCCCCACGGGGGAATACTTCCCGCCTATGCTTTAATTGTTTAATAGTTAGGCAATTGGCCAATACACTAGCCAATCCACTAGCCTCCAGCAATGTCAAGGCGGCGTCTATACAGACTCTCATAGACCCTATGTGGGCATGGGTCTATAAGATAGACTATATGTATACATGCATCGGTATACGGCGACGAAATAACTGACAGGCTGAACCCAAACGCGGTAATCTACTCTTTCCATGACCTAAGGTCACATGGTAAGTAAAAAGGATAGAAAACTTGGAATGTGGTTCACGTAGAAACTCACCGAAATTTCCCATGGCTAACGCAAGGATAAGACATTCTAATTTGCCATTCGCACTTAGATCTTTTTTCACCTTGCTCAATTGAAGTTAAAAATGATTATATTCCGGTCATGACTCGCCCATTGATCAACCCCGTCATATAATTGGTGATTATACATTCATTTTGTAAATCACCACGATTTGGATAGATATTACCAGGCAACTGCATTGCGTACTTTGATGATTACCGGTACTTTAAAAAAGCTATAAAATGATTGCACAAAATCTCCTTATTTATATAAAGCACTTAATTAGCCAACTTGTATTTCAAAGAACGCTTGAACAGATTCTATCAAAATAGGGATTGTTTGAGGTCCTTACAGTCTGCCAAATCATGCATGACGGTTCTTTGCTACTGCAAATCCCATGCATGATCCGTTATGCAAAATGGCGTCCGCGCAAGTGGGCGTGTTGCGATGCACAAGTCAAACATTAATATATTGTTCTCCGTCATACAAAGGCCTTTAGATAGCTACATGACATTGGATGTTGAACAAGTCGTTGCATGAACTTCCCGTGAGATGGAAGAGAAATACTTTTCTTTAGACGGTATTTCTACATTCCAGCCCACGCAATTCGGCCGATTCCCTGGGCGAAGGATGCTAAGTGTAAGACCTATTTTGTTTTCAAAGTATTTCCTTGCCTTTGAATATTGATTGAACATTGTGTTATAAAGGGACCGATATCACACAATATCACTTTATATATACATGTGTACACTCAAATTGATATTCATTCATATGAATGTTTTTTCTCTTCATTTCTGATTGTTTTATATTGTTTTATCTTTTCTTTTTATCATTTTTTTTTTTCATAAAAAAAGGCTCTGTCACCATTACCTTAACTCACAATGTCTAGTCGGTGATCGGCAGCGGAATACTTTAACAGGTTATGTACATCTGGATCTGGATAAAGCCCAAAACACCATTTTTACCAATACACCGATTAGGGTAATTTGATAAGTTGTGTCTCAGCACGGGTACTTATTTAGGCGCAAATCAAATCACCCATGTTAAATGCCTTCAATAAAGTTATTCGAAATTGATATACATACGTGTACATAAACATATAGTTCAAAGGAAGAAAAAACTAAAAAGCAAGGGGCTGGACTGAAAGATATACGTCACTTGACTCCATCTCATCAATTAGTCTTCCGTGGGGAATCCTTCCGTGGGGAGGTTGCAACTTGCATGTTGCGCCAGGCTAAACGGGTAACATAACTAATTACCGCACACTATGAATCAACTTTATACGGCTTTTTGGAGT
This sequence comes from Sthenelais limicola, assembly GCA_942159475.1. Lineage (NCBI taxonomy): Eukaryota > Metazoa > Annelida > Polychaeta > Phyllodocida > Sigalionidae > Sthenelais > Sthenelais limicola. The sequence continues at coordinate 102,450,543 of OW804096.1, read as the reverse complement.
TCCTTGGCATTCTCTTGGCTTGATTGACTATTACTGAGTTGACCCCTGTCCATTAATTTAAGATAATACGCCATTAGTTCAAACATTCATGACAGTCTAGGCTCAAAGTTGAGAGTGTCCCTTCAAACTGGAGGAAAGCCTCTCGCTCCAAACCGCAAAATATCATAATACTCCCAATAGGACCGCAAAGTACCATTATAATTCCATTAGGACGCCTACTCCTGAGCCAGAAAAGCCATTAATGCAGTAGGCGTACCATCACTGACATACCATTCTTATCTGATCTGAGAGGCTTTGAGCCTAGACTGAACAGGTTATCCACGATCTAAATAAAGAGAAGGGGTGTGCACGTGCACATATATTACAGTTCTTTAATTTAGGGACTTGCGGAACTATTTCAAGTTATATTTCCATATAACACATTTCAAAGATTCTCCACTTGATGTGTTGAATGTAAATAAGAACTTTGTGTAAATTATTTACTGCATGATTTCTATATTTCATAGCATGATTTATCATTTTGTTTCAAGGCTTTGTCCATGCCCCTACCATGTCAACGTGTTTGCATATGAGAGCACGGTTTGATACATGGCTTTCCATTTAAGTTGGCGGGCAAGGGGTGGGTGTGTGGGAGGACTGATACGTGGTACTCCCCCTCGTGTAAGTAAAAGGCCATTTGTTAAAGACTGGCGACATTTTTAATTATGCAACATGTGATGTACTCTTAGCCGGCCGTCATTGAATACATCGCCTGCGTTACTATTCAGGAGAAGGATAAACACCAACATATTTCCATTGGCTTTCAAAGATGAAAAGCAACTAGGAAGTAGCCTACACAGGATGTCCTTCTGGGAAATCTAAAGCCTCTCCTTCCGGACCGTTACAGATACTCTGAACTATTCGTGTAAACATTCAACTAGATGATTCCAGCACGATCTCAAGGGAGAGCCATTTCAAATGAAAGAAAATTGGCAAGATGATATATAAGCGCTTCTACAATAACTATGATGAAGTCTTTGGAAATTTATTAGAGCTGTGCAAATGTAATAAGTGTACAATATATATAGATTCCAGGAACACATATAAGTTTAGAGTTCCGTTTGTTTACAAAATGTGTACGTTAACTAGACCGGTCATAGACAACACGAGATTTTTTGGGCGTGTAAAATAAAACGTTACAATCAATAACTTAGTTTTGACCATCTGCTGAAAAAGCATTGTAATTCGTTAAGTGTTTCTAATTCTGAAGGTACCGGTGATGATGCCATCAATTCCAAAACTAGAATTAATCGGTGTACATTCATAAATACACAAACGCGATGCTGCAAACGATGGTTTCCAATTTAGAATAATAATTCTGTTCGTTTATACAATCTCGGAGCACATATATACATGAAGATATATTTTTGTGGCATATGTTCATATAGTTGTCTCGAAAATGGTCCGCTATATGTACATTCATGTTATATAAGCGATCATAAAACACTTTCGCTGGGAACGCATTTGCTTATAAATCCTACTAGAAGGAGGTGCGGATTTTATTTTACCACTTTCCATAATGTTTAAGCATTACAACGACCTATCGGGATGCATACCTCTAAATTGAGACTATACTCACCAAAACAAATGTCTGACATTTCACAAACCTTTTGAATTTAAATATACATTACTGTATATCACCTTTTCTACTTCACCGACAGCGATCTGACGACACAGAATTCACATATATATATATACTCATCTGTTTGACTATTAGTTAATGCAATTGCACTCTTGTATTGTGTATGTATTACATAGGTTAACAGCATATATGATGGATTCATTTTTGTCGACTGTTACGTATTCGATTCTAGTGTGTGTAGGGCCTAGTTAGTGGCTCCATTCTTACTGAACATAGTCTGATATATCTATCCCCAGACCTACGACAGCAGTATTTATTTACATAAATGTTATTTAGATTCAGAACTTAAGGACAGCTTATGACCATGGTAAAATTCTCATTATCAAATTTGGTGAATTGATATGTTGAAGAGCAATGATGACACAATCAAAGACTTGCTTCATGTACTTAATGAATCCTCACTCAAACAAATAATAAAAATTGCAAAAAGGTACGTGTGATAGAAATTCTAAGCTTCTACTTGACAGGTAGAAGGTACTACTTCTCTACCATAATCCTTCTTACATAATGGGGAGTCTATAGAAGGTGAAAAAGAAAGTAATGTACTGAACGATGTCTTCTTGAAATTAGGATCGAGCTCTGGTAATTTTTTTGATACAGATATAAATACTACCATATCGACAAGAATTCTCATACAAGAAGATAAGGTGATAGATTATGTTAATGGCATTAATGTAAGTAGGAGTAGCGGACTGACTTGGGTTAATTCTGAGGTGTTGAAATTCTACTTTCTAAAAGAACTCCAAAAACTTTACTAGATTATTGAATGTTTGCATACAATCTTTTACTATTCCACAGGAATGGAAGGAGTATTTTATTACACCAATCCCATAATCAGGGAACCTACGTCTCTTCGCCAACTTATGGCCAATAGCACTGGTACCATTACCCTAGAAAATTCTTGAAAATTTTATGTGCAATGCCCTCCGCAATCATATAAACGTGAACAATTTATTTTCTGGGGTCCAGGGGGGATTTCAAGAGAAGCACACTACTAACAGGTCTCTGTTTGAGTTCTTAGAGCTAGTCCTTTCTGGTCTTGATGAAGGAATATGATATCTGTTCCATCTTATTTTGATGTGGCTAAAGCCTTCAATTGTATAAACTATGACATCTTGCACACAGAATTAAGGTTTTACAATGCGAACCCATAAAAAATAAAAATATATATTGATTATTAAAATTGTCGTGGAATATCTGACCAAAAGAAAGTAACAAACAAAACTAAATGGCATGACCTCTGAGACTGTTAGTATTGACACCGGCATACCACAAGGAAGCTTATTGGGACTTTTCTAAAGCTTATGATTCAATTGAATGGGCTTTCATGAGAAAATCACTGGAAGCACATAACATAAACAATACTTTTATATCTTGGATAGAGACCTTATTATTTGACTCCAAGGCAGTGTTTACAAACAATGGTAATTCCTCTACTTGGTTTAATATACAAAGAGGCATGAAGCAGGGATATCCCCTATCATCTGTTTTGTTCACTATTGTTGTAGAAAAGCTCGCAGAGCATATACGAAAATCCGAAAGTGTTAGAGGAATCAATATGGCAAAAGTCGAAGGAAAGATTACCCAATTCGCCGAAGACATGTCTATAATGGTACAAGATGAAAACTCCCTCGTTGAAGTTATAAACATTGTGAATTCTTTTTCAAAAGCATCTGACTTAAAATTAAATACAACCAAATCAAAAGGGTTTTTGATAGGTGGTATCCAGGTGACTCACGAATCATTGGAAGAAATCGAATGGGTAAAACAAATAAAAATACTTGGTGTAGTGTTATTATACCCAAGAGATGAAAAAATGCTATACAAAATAAATAGGGAAGAACTAATTATCAAGGATAACAATGTCATAAATGACTGGGGTAATAGATTCCTTACTATGGAAGGACGGATTCTTGTTTGTAACATATTCCTACTCCCCATCTTCCAATATACAATGTCTTGCATATCCTTTGACGAAACTCTCATTAAGAAGATTTTGTGTACAAAGGCCCTGGTCATCCCATCAGTGTAGCCTTTACGGCGCAAAAAATCGAAAATGGCGGCCTGGGTTTAAGACTAATTGAAGAGATTAATATTACAAACAAAATAATGTGGATCAAAAGGTTTCTTAGCTGTAGAACTCAACAATGGGTTAAACCATTGGAACATTTAGAAAAGAAGCGATTAGACCATGTGTGGTGCGCGGCTCTGGATTGGCATTTGCTAAACCAGAGCCGGGGCTACGCGGCTGTCATACGAGTCCCGCAAGTAAGTGTGTAGTAGCCGCGCTGGTCGCAGCTGTGGTGGGTTCGACCGGTAGAGGTCGTAGTGTTTCGGTGGTCTACATTTTAAACTTTTTATTGCTGTGTGATACTACTTATTCTATGTGTTTACTGTTATTACTTTCTTATACACCTAGTGTGTATGCACACTTGAATGATGTCCATTCGATATGATGAACTATTTCTGTTGGTGTTCTCTTGGGAGCAGCCCGGGTGTGGAAAGATTGATATTAAATACGGAAGCTGGCGAGGTCCATTAGATCCTGTTGTTGTCGTTGTCTTTACTCTATAGATTAAGTCTCATAGTCGCTTAAGGCCGTCGATCGGACACTACACATGTATTCTTAGCCAGTCCCAAGAGGTTTCTGAATGATTTTTACGCTGGGATATTTAAAATTTGGAATAAGGTACACACTAGACATGAACCACAAACGGAAAGTCAAATTGTCAAAGAGAGGCTATGGTACAACAGCCATATTAAATACAAAAACAAAATGATATATAGACCCGATTGGGAAGAGAGGGGTATTATGTCAGTCGGTGATAATTTGTATGAAAATGGTAACATAATGTTTCACAAGGACATAGCACTAAGCTATAAATTTCTCCCTAGTTTTTATCATAGAAAAGAAATTGCTCTAGCTATGCCCAAGCAATGGCTGAATAAAGTTAAACAGCAGGGTATTACCAATGGAAAACACTCAATTGATTTTTATATTGAGGAAAAATGCTTAGATTTGATAGAATGTAATGCCAAGGATGTGTACCAAAGCTTAATCCTGAACAAGAAAGTCAAACGAGAAAAATTTGATAAATGGCAAGACCTACTTAAACTCAATGATCAACAATTTGAAGAGGTTGACTGGAGAAAAAAATTCTGTTTACCATATAAAATAACAACAGAGACCAGACTACAAGTGTTACAATATAAGATCCTACATAAAACTCTAACGTGCAACAGATACTTGAATAATATTCAAATTAAAAAAATGACAAATGTGATTTCTGCTCAAGGAAAGATAATATAGTGCACTTCTTGGTGACTTGTAAACAAACTAAGCTTATGTGGGCTAGATTATTCGACTGGATATATGAAAATGGGAACCTTAACCTAGACTCAAAAGGTGAAAAAATATTGCACAAAAAATCTAATATAGTGGAAGTTGAACCTATTGATTTAGTATTTGGTATTGCTCTAAAAAGCAGCAACTCATATATTATAAACTGGATAATACTACAGGTCAAGGCCTTTGTCTATAGACAGAAACTGTTTGGAAAAGGCTTGTTGAAACAATTATTACTTAAGTACGAGCTCAGATCGAGATGTAGTGTTGTCATTTATTCTCATACTTTTCGTAGGGTCAAAAAGGAGGAAAAAATTATATGGCGAAGGCTTAAAGCCAACATCGTAGAACAAATAGAGACCTTAAAATGATCTAAAACTCAAAAAAGATTACACCAAGGTTCTCAAAGTAAGCAACACCAACACCTGTTATAAAATGTTCAATTTTTATTTCGATGAAGGTAGACCAAATGAGTCCAACCTGCTTAAATTCCTGTCATACATTTTATACACGTATAACCACTTGTATTTTCTTCCAGGAGAATCATCGAGACGACAAATTTAGCATTGTAGAAGCCCAGACGGCAGGTCAAAGAAAATAAAGATTTTTTTAAAAAAAAAAAAGCTTATTGGGACCATTAATTTTTATTATTCATGTTAATGATTTACCTGGTTGTCTAAACAGAATTAACTCAAATTTAAACATCCAAATGACTATGTACACCGATGATACTGCTACCAGTTTCACTGGTCATAATGTGCAGGAATGTATGCAATTATCACAGCTAGTTGCTTCTGAGTTTTTTAACTGGATGTCCTCTAATAAACTCAAAATCAATACACAGAAATGTGTGTACCATGTATTGGGGACTAAGAGAAAGCTACGCAATATCAATTATGAAAACCTTGGAGAAATTTATATAGAAGGTAAAGCCATACACAAAGCACCGAATGTAAGATATGTTTGATTTGAGGTAGATGAAAATTTTAATATTAATCGCCACTTCACAAAATTGAAGAATGCTATTCAGGTCAAAACAAATCAGCTGACTTGAATAAGGTATTACTTAGATAAGAAGACAATGGTGACTATTGTCAAAGCTCATGTATTGTCTTTAGCCAAGTATGGACTTCTATTTTCCAACATGGCTAATAATGTTACTATAAGAAAATTGCAAAGCGTACTTAACAGAGGAGTGCGACTAATTAGCCCTAATAACCCAGTACCTGTAACCACTCTGATGGAAGAACATAATATCTTACATCTTATCTAGAGAAAAGAGGTAGCATATATCAATGTTCTCTCTAAAAGATATAGAAAAGTTTACTCAAGAAATGCCATGCCATACCAGGTTGGCAGAAGGCATTAAAGTGTCACAAACCCCAAAATATTATGAGAAAATCAACTTCTTTCCCATTATTCAAATGTAACACCCCAAGTTTTACTTAATGAAACCTAATATTTATTGAGTTTTACCCATTCTAAGGAGGGTAAAAGTAGTTCCACAGTTTAACACTCCATTCAAGGTGCCACTGTTTGCCTACATCGCACAGTGCGCCTAAATCTTGAAACAGTCTAGACTACAGGGAGTAGCACACGCACGTTCACGCGCTCCGTGCATTTTGGTCCTTTTCTCTGGAATTACCCAGGCGATTCATCTCATCACCACACATCTCTTTCATAATGCACCTGGGAGTCTGGTGAAGCGGTTGGTTATTGGATTGGAACCTTACTTTGAACAGAATAGTGACTATACTTTTTTGATTTGTATAATATTCCCTAACATCGACCATGTTTGGCGTCGGTTCGGAACCGGCCAACGATGACAGAGGACAACAACAGCAAGATTTGTTTGTTCACCCGTGCAAAAGTGCAACCGAGAAAGCTACTTTGAGGCACAAAGGATTACCAGTTAATCCCTTACCAATGCACAAAATACATTCGTCCGTAGAGCTTGAGCTAAAAAATGACCCGTGCACGATTGAAGAATTGAGGAAGTCCCTCGAGTTCACTCAGATCAATCAAGCGCAATGTTTACAGAAAGTAAATGAAATGTGTGAAATAGACAGGACCCGATACGAGCAATACAGGATGATGGAGAGAGAGCTAATTTCAGTAAAACGCCACAACATCAAGATTGAAAATCTTTTACTGGAATCTGAGATTGAGAACCGAAAACCAAATCTGATTTTCTCTGGAGCCCTCGAAACTAAACATGAGGACACCAAGGCCTTGGTAATCCGAATACTCAATACTGATAAAGAAGTCCTTTTCGCCAGAAGGATAGACTCCAGACAAATGGGGGCGAGACAGATCCGAGTCAGATTTTGCAGGGAGCAAGCTAGAAATTTCTTTTTTTCCCGAATAGCAAAGCTTAACAAATCGGACCAATATTATCGCATTTATCTAAACGCCGACCTGCCACAGCCTATCCAAGAACGGAAAGAAATGTTGAATACGGTCCAGTCGCATCTTAGATCTAAGGGGATAAACGACTGCCCAATTTTCAAAGATCGTATTAGTGTACAAGGTTCTTCCTACAGATATGATGAACTTAACAACCTGAAAGTAGGACATCGGATTTGTGACGCGAAAACCAAGATTATCAACGGGAGAGTCTACTTCCATTCATCTCATAGTTGGCTCTCCAATTTCTTTCCATGTAATCTTGAAATCAATGGCCTGCTATTCCACTCTGTGGAGCAGGCCTACCACTATGCTAGATTCAACGCTTCCAAAAGGCCGGATTTGGCAAGGCAGGTTTACGAATGCTATGATGCCAAGGAGGCGAAAAGGCTATCGCACCAAACATCTTCTTCTCCTGATTGGGACAAAGAAAAACCCAACGTAATGAAAACCCTAATAGAAGAGAAGTTCAATCAAAATCCCATTCTCAAGGACAAGTTAATTGAGACTGGAACCATGCCACTCTACGAGGCCATGAAATGCCCCTTCTGGGCCTGTGGTAGTACCATCAATTCTGAGGATCTAAAAGAGGGGAAGCACACAGGAGGGAATATGGTAGGAAAAATCCTATCTGATTACAGAAAGTACTTGACCGAGGGAGCTACCTATACTCCCACTGAGTATGAGATGTTGGACCCCCAAGGACAAAAGATTCTTCCCTCAGCTAGTCATTCACCGCACCGAAAAGAAAGAGCTACTCAGTCAATCGCAGCTGCCGCCCCCCCCGACCGGGACCAACATGGTCTCCCTGGAGAAGAAGAAATGCAATCTGAAGATGCTCTGTCAAGTATTGCTGAGTCAGTTCCCAATCAATCCCAACAGAAGAACTCCAGGACCAGGGGAAGGGGAAATGGTGGAGGAAGACGAGGGAGAACTAACAATGGACGAGGACGTGGTTCTGGTGGCCCTAATTTCAATTCGCAGGATAAGAGAAAAAGGTTCAGAAGTGGTGACGACTACTTTAGTCCAGCCAAAAGAGCGAATAGCCCCAGAAACACACAACATGTACAACAAAGCTATCTTGATTCAATTAGACCGGACCCGCAAGTCATGCAGAGCCGACTCTTAGCTTTCAACAATTGTCCACCCCCCTCCGGCCAATACCATAATCCGCATATGAACTATGCGTTCGCCACCCGCACAAAAGCTACTGATAGTTACTTTCCGGTGGAAGGTAATGCCCTAGGATCGTACACATAAAACACCACAACGCCATGAGTACGATAGTTGTTACGGATTCTCGAGGAAAATACCTTGAGTCTCGCTTAAGACCACATAATATAAGAGTCTATGTCTTTAGTGGTGCCAAGATGGATTATTTGTGCACCCAATCGATTGCCATTTTCCATGCTCTCCACCCTACTAATATATTGATCGCAGGTGGTATCTGCAATCTATCTGTGCTAAACAGGAGTACCAGAGAGATATCCTTGATTGAATACACAGAGGATGAACTAGTGAATTACATGGATACAGTCTATTCACAAAGCTTATCCCAACTGTCTCATATTTTAAATCAATGTAATGTAAGTATTGGAGGCCTTATTGGTATGGATCTGGCTAAGGCCAACAGGCAGGAGCAGAGATCATCATATCAAGATATGCTCGACTCGGCTATCATAAGGATAAATTATAACCTGAGGGCCCTGAATCGAGATCGACATGTTAGGCATGTGCACCTAAACAGCAAAGTACATGCGGTAAACCAAAGGAGGCACCGTCACTACCTACAACGACTCCACGATGGGGTCCATTTTGATGCGATTGTTTTGAAAAGTTGGGCCAAACAGATAATCGACTACCACAATGACCCCACTGATGGAAATAATTGATAGCTTATTTTCACTTAATTTAGTAACAGTTCGTGACCGCACATGGCTTTGTTATGATACCTGTTTATTTATATATGTTGATGGAGCGGGGGGATACAATGACCCTTTACTGGGAGGTGCCGTCATGCGGCCCACCCAGCGGGGTCTATTGTTGATTACTGCTCTGTCGACGGCGTATATACACATTCACTGGCTCTACTGGTTAACGAGATTATACCTTACCTGTCGCGCTCCACCTTGTCAAACTTTGAGAACTCTGAACCGACCCATTATGAAAACTAGTATCAAGCGGCACCGGTCTGCTTGTGGAACATTTACCGAACTGCCCTCAGCTACACACTATAAATCTGGACTCCTAACTTACGAAAGTTTTGCTCTGAATATTACTGGGTATGTGCTGTACACTCGATCTGGACTTTGGATATATTCCAATAGATTATGCTCTCTTCATATCTGGCTTGTTCATGGACATACGGTTAGTCGACTAGCTTATTTCTCTGCATGGTTGTCTGAAAATACCTGTTGTATTACCCGACTATATTTGAAAGGGTTGTTTTGTAAAACATCAGTCTCGTGGACGGACTCTTGGCCGTTACGCGACCAAATTTGTCTGGACGCGGAGCTGATTACTGGTATATGTAAACTTGTACCCACTAATGAGTGAGGATAAAGTAATTAAATTCCCTGACATCAAAGGAACTAAAGGAATAAAAATCCTGCAGTATAATATACGGTCATTGCTCCCAAAGATAGATGCTATTAGGAACAAAATAATGTGCTTGAATATTGATATAGTTGTATTTACAGAGTCCTGGCATAATGAACTAGTGCCTGACAGCATGATATTATGTAAAGGATATAATATTATAAGACTGGATAGACCTATTACCAAATGAGGAGGAGGTATTTGCTGTTACGTTAGAGAGGATTTTAATTATGTATCTAAGGTGACGGAAAATGTCTTGAGTCCCGACAGCAGGATTCTGAACTTACATGTTTATAAGAATAAAGTACCTAGGATTAAACTTATCATGTCGTATCGTATACCAAATGGAAATGTCAAAAAATTTATTGGTGAGATAGAACATGTACTTGACAATTGTGTAATAGATAATGATAAGAATGTTATTATTTGTGGAGATTTAAATATTGACGTGGATGTGAATGATAATAAATGTAAGAGTCTTAAGGAATTTGCCAGTAAAAACTGCTTTATTTTGGAACAAACAGGTGCAACTAGGCATGGTTTGATGAAGGACTCCATCTTGGATCTTTTCTTAATTAGATCAAATATTAATCGCACCACCTATACTGTTGAATATTCTCTGTCAGACCACCTGCCTGTGATTACTATTTTAAAAAGATTAACTACTATACCTGTTAAGAATATTTTTGTTGGACGGAATTTCAGAAATTATAATTATGACAGTATGCAAACCTCACTCTCAAGTAAAGACTGGAATACATATTATGAACTGCAGGACCCAAATCATGTTTGGGATATAATGTACTCTGACATAAAACAGAGTGTTGATGACCTAGCCCCTTACCAAACTTTTAAAAACAGACCCGAAAAGCCCAAGTGGTATACAAAAGAGCTTGAAATACTCCACAAAAATAGGGAAGAAGCATATAAAAAGGCCAAAAAGAGTAAAAAAATGGAAGATATTCAAATTGCCCATAACTGTAGAAAACTATGTAACCAAAGAATAAGAAGACTCAAGGCTGATTACTATAAGAACCTGTTATGGACACACAAAAAAGACTCCAAGAAGTTTTGGACTGTTTTGGAGGAGGTCTCTGGTAAAGATAAACCAAAATTCAATAGTCTGTTAGTAGATAATAAGCAATTAGAAGGTTTGGATTTGGCCAAGGCCATGAATGATTTTTACTGTAATGTTGGTAGGAATATTAATAAGAACATTAGTTACATAGAGCGTCCTAGACATAAGGAACAGATCATATCAGTCTGGAATGAGATGCCTTTTAACCAAGTTGAGGTTCTGGGAAAGATAAATGAAATCAACTGTAATAAAAATTCTGGTTGTGAGCATATTAACAGTCATACTTACCAGGATGCATTCAAAATATTGCTCCCACAATTAACCTTTCTCATTAACAAGACGCTAGAAAATAGCTCCTTCCCTAATAGTTGGAAAATGGCTAGAGTTGTACCGGTCCCTAAAGTTAAGTTGCCAACCTCTCCAAGTGACACGAGACCTATCTCTATCTGTCATTTAGCCGGTAAAATCACGGAGAAGCTTATGCTAGGCAGATTACAGGCATTCTTATCCGAGAACAATATCTTGAGTGAAAGACAGCTTGGGTTCCAGGCAGGGCACTCCACCACGGAGGCTCTGTCTGAATATATATCTGATTTAGATAGCTCTTATAGCAGGAATGATTATATGTTAACTTGTTTTATCGACCTAAGTAAGGCCTTTGACACTGTTGTTCCGAATATCCTGATGGAGAAGTTGTTAGATTGTGGCCTCCCTATGAGTGCCATCTCCTGGTTTGACTCCTACTTAAGTAATCGAAAGCAGAAAGTTGTGTTGAATGGCAATGAGTCGGATATGCAAAGCATTGAATACGGTGTACCTCAAGGCTCCATCCTTGGGCCTACATTGTTTCTTCTTTATGTAAATGACCTAAAATATATTGAACTAAAATCTAAAATATTGCAGTATGCCGATGATACTATTTTATATCTTTCCACAACTGACTTAGAGCAAGGCATAACAAATATGAATGATGATCTTTCTAGATTTTATGACTGGTGTGTTAGTAATAAATTGCAAGTAAATACTAAGAAGACTAAAATTATGGTGTCAGGCAGAAGAAAAAAAGTAGACAAGGTCAAGGTAAAAATGGTTCTTAACAACGTGGAGCTTGAGCAAACTGACAGATACGTATATCTGGGCATCACCTTTGACCCAGGAATCTCCATGTCTCTCCAGTACAACAGTTTGATTAGCCAGTTAAACCATAAATTGTATATATTTAGGAAGATACGACCATTATTAACTAAATTTGCTGCTGTCACCATTGCAAAATCGAAACTCATGTCCATCTTTGACTACAGCCTCTTCTGCCTAACGCCACTTACCATCTCTCAACTTAAGAAACTGCAAGTCTTACAAAATAAAATTCTAAGGGTAGCACTTCAGTGCGATTATCAAAAGCCTACTCAAGAATTATATAGCGATACCAAAGTTATGAAAATTGACCGGCGGATTAAGTTCAATATTTGCAAATTGGCACATTCAGAAGTCTACATCAAGGGTAGGGGGGTAATACCCAATAGGGCTACTAGGCAGGCCGACGCTCCAGTATTGGAAGGTTTTCCACCAAAAAGTGAGAAAGACAGGAAGTGTCTAACTAACTATATGGCCAGGACGTGGAATAGCCTGCCTGCTGTACTAAGGAACAATATTGATAAAAACAGTTTCAATTGTGCGCTTAAAAGACATGTGTATTCTCTCTAGGGTACTCTCTCTGTGTGGCTGTTGCCTTGTTCGCCTTGTCGTTCATATTGCAAGGTGCCTTAGCATCTATGTCTACTCATATGTTCGCTATCGTTTCTTGTTGTATTAATTCAAATGTGTACATACTCTTATCTATACTCTGTTGGGTGGAGATAGACAAAAAAAGGAAGTTACAAATTCTCTCTATCTCACTATAGCACTATGCCAAGAATACATGCATCATCTGTTCAATAAGTGCTCTTATGTGCTGTAAACTAACATAATGTTGAGATATATAAACAACTCATCTCGGTAGAAACACTTCTGATATACTGAACTGTGTATATATCTGTCACTATAAATTGTATATATTGTTCTTTTGTCGGAAAGGTATGATTCTGTTGCCAACTTGGTCGTGGTTCCTCTCGGCTGATAACCAACCCCACCATACTCCCTCTCCCAAAATAGATAATGCAACAGCACTAGTCTGTAACCCTCACCCCCATTTCACCTCATTAAAAATAACTCATCTTACTTCGCCAAGTTTTCATCCATCTACCTAGTATGTATAACGGTCATAAACCGAATGTACTTTTGAAAAAAGATAATTTATTGTATATATATATAAATTTACGTTCTCCTTGTACATAATAGATAATTGATTGATGGCATCAGGTCGGTACGAAAATCACCTGAATTTGTGAGACTGTACACTGATGTTCCTGAATAAAAGACTTTAAAAACGTGAAAAAAAAACAACATGCAACATACATAATAGACAAATGTGTTAATAGCTGCTATAAAGAAAGGGGGTGGGGGTGGGTGGACAGAGTATTACCAATGCTGGTGTGCAGACCAAAACAAACAACTCCTGTATAGTTCTCTGGGCAACACAATGGCAGACCCCTCATAACAGGTGTCTTGAAAATACCTGCTTTGAATAACTGTGTCTATTGCTGGGAGGGTGGCCTGAAAGTAGGTAGATTATGTACATTTTGGGCGTGCTTTGTGACGTCACACAGTACCCTCAGTTCCATCTTTATATTTGACCCAATACGATCAATTACATACCGAACAGAGTGTTATTAGGTATTTATTACATACTAAATCAACAAGAGAACTTGATTTTAATAGTATTTTACCTTACTTTCCATCAATCTTGTGCATATTCAGCTCAAATAGCACATGTGCTATTTGACTTTTCAAATAGCCCCCCTGAATAGCACCCCTGAAATCACATGCATATGTAATAATGTGCTAAACAGACTTTTCCAACTAAGCATTCTTAATTTGGGCCTTTAAACAACTGTAACTTAGACATAAATGGGGTAAAAAAATTGAGACTTTGGCATTATACTTATAAATTCATAAAGTTTGTTGTCCTAAAAGTGACCTGGAACCTGCTTAATGAAACTTTAAAATGAAAGTGTCTCACCCTACCACAGAAAAATTTAGAAAAAGTCCACATGTTTTAGGCCCCACCATGTGGAACAATCTGAGTCAGAGAGAGAAGGTATTACCATGGGATGAATTGAAAAGCAACCTAAAAACTAAGGAGAACTGGATACTGAAATAATGTTCATGCTTCTCACGTGAGAGAAATAGAAAGTCATAAGTTATGCTAGCAGCTATAGCTGCCAAATTCTCTATTGTGGCTGTAGGCTAGCCTAACCTACATTGTATAATTTAGGGTAGAATACATCAACGATTTGATTTTACTCTGTTATAGTGGACTGTATGTATATGTACATTTTAGCGGTAAAAAATAAATCTCAGAAATGTGTCATGTGGAGTATTGAAATGTTACGATCTAAAATGCACTAATGTATCATGCTAAGTAAAGGTTTAAAGAAGCGCTAAAGGTAATAGTATGTATATATATATATATATATATATATATATATATATATATATATATATATACATATATATATATATATGGTCGAATCCCACCAAATGACCCCAAAATGATTTTATTCTGCAGAATGCTGCAATATATCAAATATGAAGATCCCCTCTTATTTCTCGAGTTGGAATAAACGATAATATTATAATGAATATATGTTAAAAGTTTCATTGAAGTCTGATCATTCATTTTTTTCTGAGACAAATTCGATATTTTTCACTGTTTTCATTTATTTTCCAAAATGCTTATTTCTGGTAAAGATATCAAATCTTCAAATAAAAGTTTTTAAACTATCAATAGGCTCCATCTGTAGCTAATATAATATAGAATATGAAACAGGACTGACAATATACATGGTTCTGATATTCCTGGAATGACAGATTAAAACATTCCAACTTTCACCATTTAAGAACAAAATCGTTAGGTTCCGAACGCCTTTCAAACATGTGCCACTTTTATTTCCGCAAAGATTAAGAAGAGATCCTTGAGTAGGACATTTTTTACAAATATCCACTGAGTTTGAACAACCTAGGCGCAATTTCTACTGTGATATGTGCCCACAAAGACAAAGAAAATATAAACAATTGTGTTAGTTCCGAACGCTTCCAAACCAGAACCACCTATATTGGCTTAGACAGCCAATAAGTGTTCAGGAAACGCACAATACTCTACCCGACGGGCACTGAGTGCAATTGAGTGTGATGGCACTGTGATCATTTTGTGATTGGCCGCAAACTAGTGAAGTGTGATACCTATAGCATTGAATCACAGTGAAATGGACATGCCATTAGCCATCATTATGTGAAATCCATTGCGTCTATTTCCTCCAATGTTGTTAGTGGTCTGACACTTGTGTTGGATCAAGTTCTCATTCAAATTCATTTATGTTTATATTAAACATGTGTTACTCGACCAATTTTATCTATGAATACATGTTTTCTTCAAAGGTCAATACTATGAGTGTGATCTCTATTGCGCATATAATGCGCATTCAAAATCGCGTCTAAATACTCAGCATAATTAATAACTTATATATGTGATATGCTGTATATTGAACGGCCATTTAATTAAATATATTAGGGACATTTCTGGTAATATAACTGGGTTATGCTATATTTTCCTGTTCATATTTCTTATAAAATACCTTGTTTACCGATTCTGGAGGCTCTGTGCTAAAGCGTATCAAGATTAAGGTCTAGGGGATACATTTTCGATGGTGGTATGATTCAATGATACCTTGGAAGTAGGGGGTCAATTTTAGATGGTATACATACTATATGAAACCATATGTATACCTCAGCAATGAAAGAATACAATTGCAAGGTGGGTCAATTTCACGATGGTATACATACTATATGATACCATATATGTGTACCCTATGTATGACAGAATTCTATTATACAAATGTTATAATTTAATGATACTATACATTCAGGGGGTCACATCCATACATATACTTTTACCCGCACCCCCCCCCCCCCCCCATATATAGTTAATTTAAAATAAAGCAGCCACAACTGGATGCAATACCTGGCACTGCTCACTCACCTAGCATTCACACTTACTGTCGCGCATCTGACATTCTCTGACACACATACTCATTCTCTGACACCAAGTCAAGGACACCCCATGAATACACAAAGCTAAACTTGGGGTGCTTGTAAACTTTGTATTTCTTTGTTTTTAAGCTAATAAATGTCATAACGATGACACACATATTCTAAAATAGTTCCAAAAAAATGTCTACACCTACCTTAGTTTAAATAGAATTATGATTACATTATGATTATGGGTGTGATCTCAATTGCGCATATAATGCGCATTCAAAATCGCGTCTAAATACTCATTATATAAATTTCATTGTCAGTAGGTGGCGCAACTAGTAACTGGGGTGCAATTACAATTTCTTTTACAATGAAAGTGCCGCTAATACACTTGTGCCATTTATACCATTATAGATATTCCACATCATGTTCATAGGTATATTGTAAGTGATATATTTATTTGTGTACTTTAGTTGTTTGGCGTGGAAAAATGTTTTGATAAAAACACCCCCCATAATTGTATACATCATTAGCTCAAGTAGACTGGCTCACCAAGGTATAGTGTAGAACTGGAATAACCCTTCTAGGAGTTCTGCTTGGCATTATGGCTGTCTAACATGATGGAAATAATGATGAATTAATTGATGTTTTACCATGCATGGTAACATACCTAGGTATGAACTCTCTGTATTCTATCTGTAGGGAAAACTGATACCTCTCAATCCTTTCTGTGAGAAAAAATATACTGCCACTGCCAGGGCAGGAAAATGAAACGGCCATGAAGAGTCTCATTTATTTCAGATGCTATTGATATAAGGAAACGGTAGTATATAAATATCACGCTCAAAGTGACATAAGAATTTGCTATTTTTTGCACTAATATTGCGTTATACCCTTAGCGTGACCATCTCGCGATCATTGCGCAATAATTATTGCGTGAAAAGCGTCCACTCTCATCACGGAACTGTGACGAGATGATTGCGCATTAAAAATCGCGTAGAATCGCGCTCATTTGCCCGTCGGGTAACTTTACAATTGAAGCTATTTCCTGGATCTGACGGAAAATTTGATAAGTCTCAATTCTCAAATAACTGTACATATCTGGTGTATCGTCTATATTCACGAAGTGTATCTGATTGTTTGACCCTCAAATAAGTTATTGTCATATTCAAACTTAGCATGAAATATCTGTATTGTCCATCAGTATAACAATGCTGGAGAGAACAATAATATATATATTGGTTGCATTCAGCAATCATGCTTATTTATATATTGGCTTAAGTTTGGCGTTCGGAACCTAACAAGCGTTCAGAACTAATATTTAGACCTATATGTTAGTATCTAGAAATACATGTTAATTGCAAATACATGTAAATAATTAAAGATAAACGCATAGGAAAGATGTTAAGTGTTGGTAAATTCAAGATATATGCTTATTAAGGAATAATATATAGTGTTCGGAACCTAACAGGGTTCGGAACCTAACAGAATCCTAAACAGATTCCTGGGTCTAATTTCTTATAAATCAATTCCAAATTCTGATGAAGCAGAAACTCTCTGTTTCATTCTTATTGAATTACAGACTTTAAAAAAATCACCTTACTTGCCTATGCTTGATGACAAACAATACAGAAAAGGCGCTAGTTCCGAACGCTATGTGTTAGTTCCGAACCCAAAAATGTGTTAGTTCCGAACGCCTTGGCATGAAGCCTATAGTAAGGCTAAACAAAATCTTTTTGCCCCTCCAAATAGCCTGAAGCTGTGGCTTCCCATACATATTTTTCCTATATTTTTGTATGTTTTTTTAGGGAAAGTAATGAAGCAGACTGAGCGCCTTTAATCAGTCAATAACTAAAGGGAGATACCTTTAGGTAATCGTTAGCAGCAGTTGAAAGAAGATCTAGTAAAAGAACTGTCCACATTTTGATAATATACAAGTATACATATGAATCCAAATAATTAATGAACACTATTTCAGCTAAAAACTGTACTGTTATTTAATATTCCAGCACCCATAAGGCTATATATGACCAATTTGGGTTAGATTTCTGGTAGGAGTACTGGTAGGAAATATGCTATTTGGCTATAGCGTTCGGAACTAACACTTTTAGTACAGTAATCCATTTGATGACTCACAGTAGTAAAACAAGTAAAGGCAAAGAAAAAGAAAAAGGATTTCTGCAATCTAAAACCTATAGCCGATATAACCACAGGGGTACATATTATGACACAATGAAGTATAACATTATTACATCAAGTAATTGGTGTTATATCAATGGGGTTTCCCCACCAGTCAACCCGCGGGAACCCCCCCTACATATATGAACTTGTTATAGTTATCAATGCTAACGTTACTATCCTCTCATCATGTCTCACCATCAGAAACCATCTCTGTCTATACAAATGATCTGAAGACAGACAGCTTTGAAACTGTCAATGCGACGATGCTGTTAAATGTATTATCTGTATAATAAAATAAAGAATTAAAAAATGGGAAAATGAGACAGCTCTAGCATATTGTATTGAACCCCAGTTGCGTTTAGTACCATGTTACCTACAATAAGAGATGGTGACTACTTCGTGTATTATCTCTTAATGAATTTTGTGACTTTGGTTGTAATAAAATAATTAATTTGCACATGAAACAAATTATATTGCGTATATATGGTTATTTAATGTAATACCCCTTTCACACATGTAGCCATTTTAGCATAGTCTCGAATAAAGAGTTCATTCATTCACTCATTCATTCATTCATTCGACCAAATCGAATCGTTGCGAACTGAGTTCTCAAAAGGGTTCTGCTCATACCATAATATGTACTACATAATGCGCATCGCTACACTCTGTAGATTTCAATTTAAACTGATAGCAAATACGATTCATTGGTTCTGTTCACACTATAGCTCAAATAACAATGGGAAAGCGAATCGAATCGACTTGAATCCTACCCTAGGTGGATTCTAGGATTCGCTTCGCTTCACTTTGGATTTGGCTTTTAAAGTACGTGTAGCAGGAACAGAATCAAATTGAAGAAAGCGCTTCAAATAGTTTTCTGAGCGGTTGTGTGAAAGGGGTATAAGTACGAATTGACAAGATTCATTCCAATGATGGTGGATATATGGCATATTTGTTAAGAGTCTTCATCGACACCATTGTCCCCGAAAAGGGTCTTCATCGACACCATTATAAAAATATATTTGTATTAACATGTTTGTCAAGTAGAAACCAAATCAGATCTAGATGAAAACGGCATCAGTTGATGTAGCCTAGTATTTAGTTTTGTAATAACAAACAACAAATGAATTATGAATTATGATATTTGCCCCATTGTCACAGCATAAAAACGTACACTCCAGTAGCTAGCTATAACTGAGCCCAATTAGCACCACGTTCATCTGACCGGCTTTACCTGTATCTCATTCCGAAATTAAATAATCTAAATCATTAAGCTATTATTTTATTTTAATACACCTGGGCTTTGTTGCACAATGAATTTGCACAATGAATTGCCTAGGAATTAAATCGTGGTTGATCTTTGGATAAGAACGACCAGGATTAGGAACAATCAGGCTCTGTTGCACACAAGGACCCGTCCTAACTCTACACGTTCTTAAGTTGCACACTCTTGCTCGTACCTATACATAATATACGGTAATGATGAACAGGTAACCAGTAAATGCTAGAGGAATTCCTTTTTATGACATCACTAGGCGAGGTGTTTTCCAACCCCATTCTCTAATTGCACAACATTTACCTATGAATAGACCCTTCAATCACTGTCCCCCTGCCCTCCTGCCCTCCTGCCCTCCTGCCTTCCCACCCTCCCATCCTTTGAGGACTAGTAAAGATTACCAATGAGTAGCTGTTGCACAACAAATTCGTGGGTTCACGTTCGTACATAATCGTGAGGACGTAGACAAATATCTGGGTAAAAATTGTGTTGCACAAGTCAAAGTTAGGACGACCCTAAGGGTCGTCCTTAGTCCGTTCGTTACTATTATGGGCATACATACAAATAAATTATTCATTAATTTCCAGACTTCAATGGATAAAAACAATATTGTGAGTGGTTGCAGTGATTCTCGATTTTTTAAAACATTTAGGTATTCGTTGGAAATAGGTCTGCTCGGGCCTGCTCGTTCATTCCAAAAGATCAAGCACTTGGTTATGTTGTAGGTGTGAGAGTGGGTGTGTGAGTGTGTGAGTGTGTGGGTATGAATGGTTTCATCACTCTGTTTGTGCATGTGTGCAAGCTGGGACGATGCAGATGCATCAACCCAAGACCAATGCTAACTACTTGAGTACTATTATTAGAAAGGACAGAATGAAATATACCAGGGTAGTGATGTCATAAGATTGAATTCCTCCGGATTATACTGGTTACCCATTGGTACCGCATTGTGTATAAAGGTACAATGAAGAGTATAACGTGTAGGAGTATGAAAGAATAGGATCAGCCCTTGTGCAACAGAGCCTACTCTTTTCTACTCGTAATTGTTCTTATACAAAGATCAACCACGATTTAACTCCTTGGCTGCACGTTCGTGGTCTAATTCAACAGTGGGTGCACCTTTTAGCCCTTCAATGTCTATGCTGGGTCATTGATTGCCACTAATCATCCTAATAATAGCGCTTGAACTGGCAATTCAAACCAACAAAACAATCAAACCAACTCTAATATGTCTATTTTCTCGCGAGTATGCACAAACGAGAACCCACGAATTGGTTGTGCAACCAATTCTCGTCAGTTTGCCAAAGAACGAACGCGATTGGGTAAGATTAAGGAACGAGCAAGGCATTGAAATACTTTACGAACGAACAGCAAAGATTGGGCTACGAGCAGTGTTGTGCAACAAAGCCCTGTGTCCTTAACTGTGGTCAAATGCTTCAAGACCACCCTCCAATATTTAGCACTTACTGTACTTATGCATGGCGTCTTACAATCTGGTATTAACAAAAGACAGGTATATATACGTTCACAGATTAAATTATTTGCTCATTAAATGTGATGACATGTGTAATTGCTATATAAAATCACTGCTATTATCACCAATGGTTAACTGGGTTTTTATATAATATCAAGAGAATAAAAAGGTTTGGCAAAAAAAGAGTATATATACCGTAGATCTAAATACCTAATTCTAGATATTGGACCCTTTGTCAGGAACATTGATTATCCCAATTATTTCCAGGCACGCTACATACGAAATATAGAACTTTTTTAATAGTCACATTTAATTAAACAAATAGATTTAAAAGTAGTCCTTCTTGAGACGTAGGGACCCATAGTACAGTATAGATTGTACTCACCATTGATGCTCTGCAGCATGAGACTTAGAATAAAGAGGCATGCTACTAGGAAAACACTTTGACTTGTCCTATGCATCTCGTATGTGAAGAAAATGTTCAATAGAAAAATGCAAAAATGCTCCTTTGAACTGTAATAGGATATAGCCGTATGTTGTTCTCTATCCGCCGTTAGGAACAAGAAGGAGTAAATTGGGAGTGTATTGTGATAAGGAAGTTTTCCTAAAATGTAGATTCCATCGATGTATACAGTTCTGTGTCCCTGTGACTGGGCTCCTCAGGGGCCGTGTGTAGAAAAGATTGTGAAGATTCCAGCAGCTCATTCAACCCAATCCCTCAATGACTGCATTTTAAATCCTAGCAAACTTGACCACGCCCTCAACAGGACCAGCGACTCCCATTGGCTATGCAAATTTTTGCAATTTGTTATATCTATGGAACGGTGTTTCCTATTGCATAGCGGAGAGGTAGAATGCCATACGTCAATGTGACGAAAGATGGTTGGGATGTTTCCATTGACGTAGATAAAAGGTAGCCGCCAAGCAAGAGGTCCTTTAGGGGCGTTGTAGCGAGCTTCTCATGAGGTGTTGGAGCAGGCCAGAGACAAGAGGTGGATATTATTGGCAACTCGTGAAAGCTTCAAACCCATTGTCCCAGCCCCACCCGCACCCGCTCTCTCTCTCATACACCCTCTCGCTCTCTCCCTTCCACGCTCTCACACACACTTTACTATATGTAGCTATCTGTTCTCTGTATATGAGGTGAAAGGAAGATGAACGAATGTGTGTGTATTTTTCACTAGTTCGATATATGAACGTATACGTCCCAAAGGGAAATGTGTCGCCGTTCGAGTTATTAGGATTTAAGATTACCTTTAGCTAAAAGGAACGTGTCCATTTCTTTTGACAAACTTGTGTATATATATGATCATTATGAATAAAATGAGATTTCATTTATCAAAGTCATCTCCCACAATACAAACTTCCTATTGCAGTTGTGGATAGAGTTCACGACAGATGTAAAGATAATTATTATTAATCTAAATTACCTCTGAGAAAACATAGTAAATATATGTATGTCTCTCGAACGGCGACAGTCTGTCGCCGTTCAAGACATATTTCCATCACATCATTTTCCTGATCCTCCCCATCTTGTGGATTTAATAATATAAAAAGCTAAAGAATGTTTTTGTTCTAAGGATTTGCACCATAATGGTTTCATTTCAAAATAGTATGTTGCATGGGTGTTAGAGAATTAGCAGTATACATGTATACTATATAAAATCAAACCCTTTGAGAACGATTATATAAACAGGTTTTTGTCTGCTGAATTACTATGGCGTCACTAATACAAATGGATATTTGTGTAGGGCGCAATATTATAATTCCTCGTAGGCGTTTTGTGACTCATTTTAATAATTGAATCTTATACTTGGCAATCACTGCTCGCGATTCGAGTCTTAATGACAGTAATTCCGAAAACCATAATTGCCATTCTGACTATTTTCTCTACGATCGATTAGGTTAACCCTCGCATCATTTACACATGGACGCTACTTTTGTATCATTATAATTACGTATAGGCCTATAAGGGTTAGTCAGAACCAAAGATTGGAGCTTGATTTTCATTTGATACGATTGACGTCAACCTTCCTTCTTAATTGGGATATCATCGTGCATCTCATCTTTTGTATTTGTATCTAATATTTGTATTTAGCCAACATTATGTAACTGGTCCATTGGTTCAATCCATTGCTTATAACACTATCAAGTCATTTGATAATTCAACGAGGGATCGAAGTATAGGAATCACAGGAATTATATATTTTGCATATTAATCCTGATCTGATTAAAGATTATAGCTAGCATTGTAAAATAAAACAAATCCGATAGAACCCACACCCCTCCTCCTTTTAGCCTCAACATTGCTAACATCTCCTTAATTGCTTGTAATGATAGAACCTACATTTTGACCAATTTTCAAACTGCGCAGTGTAGATTGGATATAATAATATATATTGTATATAATAATTATATCATAACTTTCCTACCTAGTACAGGCATTTTAGGTAGATTTTAGGCCAAACCCGGAATAAAATATTGTAAAGCTGATTTTGGGTTATATGATGCGGGATACATGGGGGATCATTCCCTGAGAATTCCCCACCTAGGGACTGTGTGCTTTTTGAGATGTTGACGTTTTTTCATAATTTTTCACAAAATAGCATTGGTCTCTATCGGAAAAGCACCTGGCTCAGGCCATTATTCCCAACATTAAGAATATTTAGCATTCTTGTTTGCAGGGAATATAGAATATATAAGATATACTGTATAGGTCGCGGTGCCATATCAAACAAGTACATATGGAGATCAGGTCAGGTCATAATATTTGGAGACCTAATTGTCTACATCGTGTATGTTATGACACCTTTTTACCTTCTCATTTTTTACCTTACCATTCTGTCAATCATCTTTTTATCGTTTAAATCCCACATACATGTGTTAGCTGATTGTGGGATGTGTGAGGTAACAATCAGTGTGAAATCATCTGTCTGATCAGTTCGCATGTTTGCAGAAGGCTTATCTACTCCACCCATTTCTCACATCCACCATACACCACTCCACCCTGCCCCCCTCTGGTTATTACATAATAAGACAAACCAGGCCTGCCCCTAACCCAGTCATGGTTGGTTGCCCATGCCCTCCCTTGCCTTCCAGCTCCCTCCCTCCCTCCCTAGCCTTCCACCCATTACCCCCATCTCTCTTTCTCTCTCTCACTCTGAGTGCTGTTTTAGTGCATTCTACTAATTTTAGAGAGATGCACCTGAAAAACCCAAAATCATAATTACTTCAACAGACCTTTTACTGACCTCAGGAACCCTGTATATGACAGTATGACTGTATATGACAGTAAATATTCTACATTTTCAGTTTAACCCATTGAGGACGGGGTGATGCCTCAAGGCATCAACATCAAAATGGCTCAGGGGACAGGCTGATGCCTCAAGGCATCACACATAATTTGGCTCAGGGGACGTGGTGATGCCTCAAGGCATCATTTTTTTATATAAATTGAAGGGGGCATAACTTAATAAAAAATGAACGGATTTTGATGAAATTTAAAATATATGTATACAGACTAGGAATATTTTTATAGGTATATTGTCATGGAGACAATAATGCTGACGTCATAACTAACATACATAAATGCTGGAAAGTGAATTTGGAGCAAGGTTGCCGCCATATTGCACCCAATTGAGACCCATTATTTTAATTATTGAAGACCAAATTCTAGAAATCATGAAAAAATATGATCAATAACTGTTTACACCTATTAAACGATGTACATATGACACATATTATTTGAAGAAAATATTCTCATGTTAAACACCCGTCCTGAAGCCCAAAAAGGGGGAAAAGGGCCCCCATCAGCCAGGCAAAATATGTGTAAACTGCCCCCGTCCTAAATGGGTTAACCCATTGAGGACGGGCTGATGCCTCAAGGCATCAACATCTAAATGGCTCAGGGGACGGGCTGATGCCTCAAGGCATCACACATAATTTGGCTCAGGGGACAGGGTGATGCCTCAAGGCATCATTTTTTTATATAAATTGAAGGGGGCATAACTTAATAAAAAATTAATGGATTTTGATGAAATTTAAAATATATGTATACAAACACACTAGAAATATTTTTATAGGTATGTTGTCATGGAGACAATAATGATGACGTCATAACTAACATACGTAAATGCTGGAAAGTGAATTTGGAGCAAGGTTGCCGCCATATTGCACCCAATTGAGACCCATTATTTTAATTTTTGAAGACCAAATTCTAGAAATTATGAAAAAATATGATCAATAACTGTTTACACCTATTAAACGATGTACATATGACACATATTATTTGAGGAAAATATTCTTAAATTGTTTTTAAACCCTAAACCTCATGTTAAACACCCGTCCTGAAGCCCAAAAAGGGGGAAAAGGCCCCCGTCAGCCAGGCCAAATAATGTGTAAGCTGCCCCCATCCTCAATGGGTTAAGAAAGACTAGATTTCAGTAACTATGACTTGACATCGCGCACAAATAATTGATCCTGAGAAGTTGTTTCCTTTGAAAACGTAGGGTATAAACATTAAGTTAAACTGATTATAAAGTTAAATAGAAAAATAGTTGATTAAATCATTGATTAACTTAATAATTAGTAAACTTATTTTTTTTTTTTAATGATTTTATTTATCCAGCTTCTCAAGACGAATATACACGATACAGTCGAGAACAGGTAACACAGTATAGGTTTGTGGCGTTCTACCTGCTGCTGCAGTCTACTTAGGTTAACATCGATAAGTAACAAAAAATACTACGTTTCTGGCAATTATTTAAGATAAAGTACAATGCAGTACAATACAATACAGAAATTAAATACGATATAGTACAATGCAAAACAATACAATACAATACAGTGCGATACATGCAAGTCAATGGAGGCTTCAAAGCGGTATAAGATGCAATGGCTAGTATAATATTTGGTACTGCCACTGCCTCATTGGTGACATATAGGAATGCATGATGTTATTACTGAGTGATTTTTAGAATTAGGATCATTAAATTGACTAGGATAGTCATCTCACCGATTTGATTTCAGGAATAGGAGGGCTTTGCTCTTGAAAGCTCGAGGGTCTTGCTCATCTTTTAGGGGTTTTGGTAGATCATTCCAGAGTGTGCCTCCAGAAAAGGCGGGCGCGCATCTGCACGCCTCTCTTTTAGGGCGAGGAATGGGGAGGTTAAAGATGGATGAGGCCCTAGTTTCCCGTGATTCGTTAGATGTAGTTGGGTTAGGGGGGGGGGGGGGGGGGGGGAGACTGCTGTGGGCTCTCCTGTGCATTAGGAGGAGGAGTTGAAGGGTGCGTCTAGTTTGAAGAGGGAGGAGGTTGTTTTTGGACATGATTTCATCTACGTTTGTGGTTTTCCTTGATAGGGAGGCGATACAGACAGCTCTTCTGAGTGTTCTTTCTAGCTTTGCTTTAGAAGTGGTATTTGCCATATCTAGGAAGCAGGAGTTGAACTCAAGGTGGGGCAGGATCATTGATTTTAGTATTCGAAAGGCAATGTTTATTGATAGGAAGGGTCTTATTCTAGCGAATGTGGCGATGGCTGCATTTGCATTTCTGAGGGTTAGTTTTACTTGTGGGGAGATATTTAGACGGTCATCAATTGTTGACCCTAGGTATTTGAATTCATTGACAATGTCGATTTGGGTACCATTTATGGCAAATTTCAGTGGGGGTTCGACTTGTGGGGCCCGGGGTTTTGGGGGAGGGAATAAAACCATTATTTTGGTCTTGTTAGAATTTGGCATGGCATTAAATCAGGCCTAAAATTTGCAAAAAGCACCAGCTACCAGTTGGTAGACACCCCTGGTGGCCAGTAGCTGCAACATTCAAGATGGACACCAACAAACAGTACTAATAAACGTATTTTAAATAATGCAGATTTGGTTATAAAATATGATATCAATGTCACCCTATATATGACCCATTCTCACGAAAGTAGTGCAGCTTGTCACAAAAGGGTCAAAATTACATTTTGCTTGATCAATCTGAGATTTGGTAGGTTTGAAGGTACTATATAGGTGGTAATATATCTCAGTTTGCCATTAAATTCGATCAATAGTTTTTGTACAGGGGCTTATCAAAGATTGGTGTAGAAAAGTTGTTGAAAAAACGTCGCACACCCCTATATATCTTAGTAATGATCATTTCTCATATCTAATTTGTATATCATCTATTATTTCTATCACTATACTCTAACTAAATGTTTTCTTAATGTAATAGCCCAAAAAAGTTTTTTCTTTCCTGTATAAATACTTTTCAAATCGGGCACAACAAAAAAGTCAGAAACTGGATTCCCATATCAATCAGAAGAAACATCCTATCATTGACTGTATTTCTATTTATTATTCTCAAATCAATCTTTTTTTCGTTATAATATGATCAAATATTATCTTTTACCCCTGAGTATGGTAAGTTAGCCAGATTTTTGGTAAATTATCCATGTTTTAGGACTTCAAATTTGGGCGACGTTTTTTCTGAGTGTAAAAACGTCGCCCAATCTATCTCTAAATTAGTCAATTATATAAAGTCTGATTGTTATTTTTTATGTTTTTAATGCATGATTGGCACCATTTTAGACCATTTTAGCATTATGTTTTGAAAATTTGTCATTCATGTCATTATCCACTCAAGTATGGGAACATTTTCATGCAGTAGAGGCCTATATGATGTTTCTCGGGAAAATGAGTCACAAGTTACAAAAGTGATGTTATTCAAAGTGATTAAATCATCAGATTTCGTTGTTGGAATATTCTCATTTTTGGAGTGCCTTGCGCTAATGATCATAGCAATATCTGTACCAAATTTCAGGACAGTGTTTTAAATATATCTTTAATGTATCCTTGCATTCTTGTCAAAGAATAGTTACAAGAATTATGTTGTATCCTGTGATGTCCATACCTCTTCCATGCAATGTATCATAATCACTCATCTACATGAAATATATTTATCAATCTTTTTTATTTTGTTAGAGGAAGCTACCTAAGGGCCTGTTTCTTAAAACTGAGCAGGATATGAACATCAAAATCAAATTATTTCTTGAATACAAGGATTCTAATAGGGGCGACGTTTTTACACTGCCAAGTCATATATTGAGTGAAAACTGTAAAAACGTCGCCCTATCTAAAGTCTAAATAACTCACTTTTTGGAATCTTAACAGTTTCTGGAGATCGTTTCCCACAAAGTCTAAGATGATATAATGGTAAATAAGTGGAAAATGATTTAATTTGGTCAATATTTACCTCATATTTTTATGTAAAAACGTCCCCATAATGTGGAAAAAACGTCGCCGGGGGCGACGTTTTTTCCACCAATTATTAGCATCAGCCCCAAGGCCTAAGGCCTAAGGTCTGAGAATCTTCCAATGGTGATATACATGTGTCTGCCAACCTATGCTTATGAAATCATACTTCTTAAACAAAATTGATTTAATCATTTCAGAAAGCACAGCTATTTTGTCTGGCGACGTTTTTACACCTAAATTTAGCCATTTTTACATTAATTGACTTAGGACCATAAATTATGCAGCTATATTCAACCTTAATACATCATTTTATTCGGTTTTTATGCCCCATTCTATGGCACAAATCTTATTTATGCATATTGATTCAACTATATTTTATCTCAACATAACTATGAGTTTGGTAGTGATTAATGGGGTTTTTTCCTTGATTTGATGATATATAATTGAAAAAATATACGTTGCAGATACACAAAAGTATATATTTTAATTATGCTTATGCCAAGTTGCATGTAGCTAATCGATTCCTATGTATTTAAGATCAATATCGACCAAAATATTGACCAATAAATGGAAATAATGGGGGATTGCACTACTTTCGTGAGAATGGGCCATTATATATCTCAATAGTTGAACCTGTGGCAATCGGAGATCTAGCTGGAAATAAATCTTCTGTAAGATTAGGCATCAAGGGTCAGGAAGATATGAAGCATACTCTCCCGTCCCAAAATAACATAGCCAGTTGTCGCTTGTGATACTTTGAGGGAAAACTCCTTTGATTCCTTTCGCTGAGCAAAAGCCACATGTGTGTCGTCATCCATGATCATACACTAGCGACTATGAAAACAAGTTATTGGGCCCGTTGTATAAGGTTTGCTAGAACTTCGTATGTCCTCGCATCTCAGTAATAAGTGTCTCATAAGTTGAAAGCATGTGTCTTCCCCGAAATTTGCATCTCTTTGTAAATACACCCTCGCATCTCCCTATAGCTGTGCATAAGGAATTTTTTCTCTACGAGCATTTTGAAGCATTTTCGCATCTCCTCGTAACCTGGTTTTGTTACATATTTTATACTTTCATATTGTAGTGTGGGAAGGGATAGAAGTAGGAGCACAGGTGATATTTATTTTTAAAACAAGTGATCTTAAATACTAATGAGCTAGGGGGAGAGTAAACCTGGAGAAGGGGGGGGGGAGCTGTATGTGTAACCAGGGAGGAGTGCACATCTTCCAGGGCAGTCACAGCCATACCTTATTCTTCTTTGTGTTGAAAGCTTTGAGTTAATGTTAATCAGCCTGGGATATTTAAACTACTGTGGGAGGTTCAGGAGGAGGTACTGGGAGATTCATAGGACGATGTACTGGGTGAGGTATTTGGTAAGGTACTTAAAGGGTCAGTCAACGGGTTCATGGTCACTTTTAGGACAACAAACTTCATGGAGCCATAAATACAACACCCAAGTCTTCATTTTTTTACTTCCATTTATGTCTAACTTATAGTCCACTTACAGGCATAAATTGAGAAATCCTAGTTGAAAAAGTCTGTTTAGCACAAGAGGGGCACTGAGAGTGCTGTGTGATGTCACAAAGCTGCACCAGAAATGAACATAATATCTCTACCTCCCCCCCCCCCCCCCCGCAATCTCACAGCAATTGAAGTAGTTATGCAATACAGCTAATACCTGTTCAAGGAACCAGTCATGAGAGGTCAATAATTGGTATGCACACAGTGGCGGGTACCAGGGGGGGGGCCTAGGGGGCACCGCCCCCCCTAGACCCCTAAAATGGACTCTGTGCCGCCCCCCTAACTCAGAGGAACACAGGGCCTCTAAAGCACTACCAGAATTTGCACATTCCTTCAAACCAGTGACTCTACATGTACATCACTCCCAATAATCCATATTTTCTTTTAGCTTAATAATTCTTTTAATATTAAAATATATTTCTATAATTTAGTTTCAGGGCCTCTATACAGTTATGATTGTTCTTCATTTGGACAATTTGGGGTTTTTCAGATATAACCTTTTCCAAAGGAAACATGACAGGGTCCAGTAAAATGTAAATTCTAGACAAGATAAACCTATATATGCCTCAAATGTGAGGACTCAAGAGGGTCTCAATAGAGACAATTAATTTCGTTAATTTATTTTCCTCAAAAAGTTTTTTTGTTTGATATGCAAGAAAATTGGGTTGTCAATTTTTTGTTAGACAAATAAGAGTTGTGGGGCCTTTATTTCATTGTCATTAGGCAAATAAACTGTTATGCATTACAATGACAATACAAACAGGCAAATTCAGAAGATTCTGACCTCAAGTGTGCCCCCCCCCCCTAGACCTGCCTTCTGGTACCGCCCCTGGCACACCTGTGTTGTTCAAACTCCTTCCGCCCACCCCACCTCCTTCTTTCTAGCAGCAATTATAAGAGTTGTTTGTTAGTTCATTGCATGTTACATTTCAAGATTGGCGCAGCTCTATGACGTAGGCAAACAGTGGCACCTTGAATGGAGTGTTAAACTGTGGAACTACTTTTTTCACTTCTTTAAATGGGTAAAACTAAATAATAACTTGAATTAAGTAAAACCGGGGTGGTTATATTTCAATAGTAGCAAGGAAATGGATTTGCTCATAATATTTGGGGGTTTACTGACACTTTAAGGAGTGCTGGGGGGGGGGGGGGGGTGTATAAGAGGAAGTACTGGAAAAAGCATTGGAAGGGGTACAGGAAGAGGTACTGGATGAGGTACTAGAGATGTACTGGAGGGGGTACTGGAGGGAGGTCTAGAGGGGTACTGGAGGAGGTACTGGAAGGGTACTGGAGGAGGTACTAGAGGGGTACTAGAGGAGGTACTGGAAGGGTACTGGAGGAGGTACCTCCTCCAGTACCCCTCTAGTGCCTCGATCCTCCTGTACCTCCTCCAGTATCTTCTCCAGTACCTCGTTCAGTACCTCCTCCTATACCTTCTCCAGGACCTCCTCCTCCAGTATCTCCTACTGTACTCTGGTACATGACACTGTAATCCCTCCAGTACCTCCTTCAGTGCCCCCTGTATCTCCCCCCCCCTCCCACTGTACCTCCTCCTTTACCTCTCCCTGTACCCACTCCAGTACTTCCTCCTATACCTCTTCCTTTACCTTCCTCCTGTACCTCCGCCAGTACCTCCTGTAATTCCTCCAGTTGGCATATGTTTGTTATATTAAGATGCACAGCTATGACTAACGTCATATTAATTTGCAATGGGCTATATGCATGAACATCTAAGTATAAATTTTTATGTGCACATACATACACACATTCATACATATGTATATTATATGTCTACCTATATACTGGTATATTTTGAGAGACTTAACCGTTAGGTAGTAAGTTGAATTAAAATTATAATATCTTCGAGGCAACTCGAGGGGTTGCAGGGAATACATGAGAACTGACGATAACATGTCACATGACTTCAGGCTTTCAAGTAGCTGATATTTGTGGGTGATTCAGACCGAATTTTGAGACATTTTACCTAAAAAACTGTTCAGTTTAGATAAGTTGATATATGTACTCAACAGAGTGTACGCAACAAATATAAAACATACAAAAATAATTGTACTCACACATTATCTTCGTCCCGTCGCATCATACAGCAGGGCGGTTGCAACTCTAGGTGTCTGTTTTTCCTCAATGCTCTTTTGATAATGCTTGGCGAATGAGTCCTCACATCGCCAACCCGCATATTTGATCTCAGGCCTCTTTAAGAGGCCTGAGATCAAATAAATCACTACTAAATGTGCCAATCATTCTTCATCTGATAACATTTGTAGCTGTATGTAAGGTGTTAGAGCTTAGATATGACATCAGGGGAGCATGCCATATCTAACTCACTGATCAGTGATACATTTCGCATGTTATGCCAACACCTCAGCCCCTCAGCACCTCAGCCCCTTCACCCCCTCCCTCCCCCACCTTCCCGCCTCACCATCCATCCTCGGTATGTGGTAAAAGGCGGATCAAACTCAACTTTTGCGTACATTTCCGTCAATTTCCGTCGACGCATGCATGCATGCAGGCGATGGGACTGTTTACATAGCATGTATGTATTACGTAAGCTCACTACCGAGCTCTAGGTGGTTGCATTCGGGAAGCTAATGTGTTGTATACCAACATTCATGGGTGATTATATTTAGATATCGGGGGGGGGGGGGGGGCCACGGGGGAGGAGGGAGGGCAGGGGAAGTAATCTATTATGCTTACTACTGTTGCAACACACTTTTAACCATTTTTAAGCTAATTTAAGTGCCCTGCTGTGACCTTCTCTCTCTCTCCCTCGCTCTCTCTCTCTCTCCTTAATCATACACCATCGTGACCATGTAAATATGAATATTTATGTAATAGGTATAGTGAGGAGGTGGAGGACCAGTAGGGGGTGGAAGAAGAGGAAGGGTAGCGGTAAGTCGAAGAGGGGGAAAGGGAGGGGGACGAAAGGGGAGGAAGAGTAAAAAAATATGATTAACCAATTAATGATTATATTATTCGTCTGTTTACTGTCTAACCTCTATCTCCAACTCTCCCCCCACCCTCTCTCTCTGTCATTGCTTTATCTCTCCCTCCCCCTCCCCCCCCCCCCTCTCTTTCTCTCTCTCTCCCTCTCTTTCTCTCAGAGAAAGAATGTACCCATCCACACACTACAGTGATTCTCTGAAACGGGCAGCATTTGATTTCTTCAGCAGGTCATTTTTTTTTTTAGAAAAAATAAAATTCATTGAATCTCTATAATCTTTGGTGTACGATTAGAAGGGAATATCAGTAGTATAGTCCTATAATGCAGACGAAGTTTGGGAAGTATCATTTTAAAATTAATTATCTTTCTGTCAGTTTTTTCGTTCTGGGCATCCATATCATAGAGGCCTATGTGGGCTCAAGAGGCAAAGCCTCTTGTCACCATAAAGACAACTCAGTCATTTCGAAATCATGCAGTAATATATATTTCAGGTGAGTCTCACATATAAGAAACATATAATAGAAGATACATAAGAAATGTTAAAATAATTGACTCTATTTTATTCGAATATTATGTAACTCTGGATTACTTTAAGAGTGTTGGATATAGTAGCCTCAACACGATTTTAAGATCACAAGTGAGGAGTTTCTCTTGAAAACCTTAGTCTCACACTAACAACCTTTCAAATTATATGTCCTTGGGTACTTATTAAAGTCTTTAGGAATTTAAAGGTTTTAGGAATCCAATTCTGCGGTAATCCTGAAAAAAAGGAAAATTAATGTGAGCTAGGCTCACAAGCATATCTTTCTTTCAAGCACTGTACAACCCCCTGGAAAACGCTTTTAAATTCTCTCTCTCCTGCCTATATAAACCTTGACGAACGGCTGCAAAACCGCTTATTTTAAATAAGCGAATGCTATGCACCGAAACATTGCAAACGCAGCGCCATAACTGTACAACGATTATTAGAGAGGGGGCCCCGGGTCTGCAAAAGCTTTCTCGCACTTATTTTCCTACAAACTTAAACTTAGGCATCCAGTACAATGAATGGCCAGCATATTAATACACCTAGCCATTAGTAAAGTCGATTTAACCGAAATGCACACCGATAAATTACAATCTTCGTGTAACTTATGTTAACGTTGCCGTGAATGGGGACTCCAAACCCGCCCGATCGAACGATCGCACCGCGTGGTGACTACGTCCAAAATGCAGCGTAATGTTTCATACAGAGTCCCATAGTAGTTGGAAGAGCCAGAACAGCCGCTCTCAGCCAATCAGATCACGCGCCTATAGCATGACGTCATAGCGGCGGACCAGCGTGGGGAAAGACCCATGGTCCAGGACAAAAACAACGACGGAATTTAGCTGTCATATTCAAGGTAGAAACTCCGGGATTATTCCATTAAAAAGCTAACGAAATATAGACTCTTCTGCTAAAGTATAAATGTCTGCAGGTGTCTGATGGCGAAGCCATGAAGATGCCTGCAGACCTCGTCAAGCAAAACACCGAGTCTACTCGTTCCCAGTGGCGAAGTTTAGCCAGGTCCTCCCGGCTCTGCAGTCGCCGAAACCATAATTTTAAAAGCTTTGATTATTACCAACGTCAACGATATAACAAATACAGCGGGATGAAAATATTCTACTAAACTAACGATCCAAACTAACCAGCCAAGCATTTACCTTACACAAATTCTCGCGTGGATACTCTGCTGGATTTAAACATGTCCCTGTGCCATGTGCCCATGTCAGCAACTGGCTTAATTATACCAGTTTCCTGTGATGACACTTAAATTCTATCAGACCACTGACCTAGAAAGCCTGTCATATCTCCATACAGTGCTGGTATCTCTGACCCAAATCTTTAACCATTATACTAAATTTAACCAATGTTTTTTGTACATTCATTAAACGTCTATGGAAAACGTTAATATGTTGTACGTTAATCCAACATTTGTAATAAAGAGTTAATTTTTGTGACTTTGTTTTGACATGGTGAAAAAACCGATTATTTCATGAACATTAATTAAACGTAAACAGATTTACGTTAATCCAATGTTTGTTATGCAGATGTTAATCCAACGTTTATAATAAAGGGTTCATTTTGGCTCCGTGGTTTTGACGTTTTTTTACGTTGTTGCATGAACGTTAGTTTGCATCAATTTATTGGAGGTTAAATACACGTTCTGAAAAAGGCAGACAGAGAAACAACATTGAAAAAACATAGATATAATGTTCATGGCCAAACGTTTGTAACATTAACTTTAATTGAACGTTGAGTAACGTTTGGCAAACGTTTTGTTACCTGGGACTGGCTCATTACTCAATGGAAAGAACATAGGCAATAATTCGCAACACATATGTACATACATACATACATACCACACCATATATACATACATACATACTGCTCCCCACACATCAACACATACAGCATACATGTATACATAAATCCACTGAAATCATTAAAATCACATACAAAAACCTTTAAAAAATGATATCAGAGACAATTTAGAGATGGACTAGTCTTTGGATACAGGAGAAACCCAAATATGTAATTTTTATCTGAACTCAATTGAGGGGTATGTAATTCCCACTGCATGAAACAATGCTGAACTGCAATGCTGGACTGTGCAGTATATTTAGTTTTTCAGGAACCCATACACTCATTTTTAAGAGCAATATATCGACTTTCGACCGAAAAGGAAAACTTGTCCAAATCGGTTCTCAGATAAAATTTTAAAAAGAATTATATTTTACCATCCCCAAAGAAATAATGAGTTAGAACCTGTTGCCAGTGCAAACCTATATACTGAAAATCATGTATACAAACATACATACCGGTACATACATACGCACCCCCACCCATACATACAAGAAGTGACTAGGTGATACAACTTAGTCATGGTAGGGCTAAGGATCTTCATAAAAGAGTTACATCCCAGTGGCTGTGGACAACAGTCCTTCACGGATTAATATTTGTTCATGAAAACAGATACTTTACCTTCTGGAGGAAAAATATAAATTTACATTGATTATAGTTATATACTATACCAGGAAAATAGCGAATTGCTTCAAGATATGAGAGAATCCTAGATCTTGACTAAAAACATGTCCCTTTAATACTTAAGTAATAATGAGCATCGTAGTATCTATATTCTAGGATTAGCAACACACACGGCAATCTTTTCATTAATTAAACGGTATTTTTAATTAAATAATTTAATTCTATCCATGCACTGAAATAGAAAATACAACAGAGTAAAAAATCATTTCATAAAGATTCCCGCCTTTCTTTCTTTGGACGGAGGCTTAAGTAATGAGACTCACAGCGACATCAACGGCGCAGAAGGAAATTGATGTAAGTCATTCATTCCTCTCAAACGCACACAAGACTCGAATATCAATCAACAGCTCTATTTGGAAATCCATTTATACAAATAAACTGGGGAAATGCAAAAACAACTCAACGTAAGTATAGGCATTAAATACCTGGGCAATGTGTAGCCAAACATTACCACAGCTGTCCGCATAGATTTAGGGACAAGCGTCAGAGTGCACGTACATAAGTCATTTCATGTTTGTCACTGAGTAAGTAGTAATGAGACTTGGGCATTTCCTCAGGGGATTTCGCAAGCTGCCCCCGATGCTACTACAGAGGAGTGTAGAGCGACTGTGACAACAACCTTTGGGGCAGTCATAATGCAATGTGCATTTGAACTTTACGTCGGTGGTGGGATTTATATATTCCTGTTTCTACTCCCGCCAAAGCTATTCGTTCGTCTTCAAGCTCTGATCATTAACGATGCCTTTCAGAATCATGAAAATGAGATTGTGTAGCGTTTTCCTATCAAAAGTTAAAAAATGATGGTAAAGGTATTCCTGGTTTATTTTCCCTAATACAAGGACAACATGCAAAAACGGTAACATTCATCTAAGTACTTAGTTTTAGGACCATATAATCATAGATTGGATTAAGCGTAAAACATTTATCTTTGCCCCCCCCCCCCCATATGGCACCCATGATTATAGAATAGAATAGAATAGAATAGAAAAACATTTTATTCAGTCTTTAGACTGCTCTCAAGGGGAGATCTCCAGCGGACGGGAGGTATTCTGGGCCCTCGGGCATAATATACATTTGGTAAAGTAGAGAACATAACCGAAGCGTTCAATGAAGGCTAAGGCTCCCTACTATTGTTTGTCATTTTCTTAATGTTCTATTACAATTTTGTTGTTGAATATGGTTTTACTTGTTATAGGAAGTGAAAATCAATTGGAATAAATCAAATATATATTTCTAATCGAAAAAATGACGTGTTGGGAAGATTGGGTTTTAATTGTATACTTCGGGTCATATTTTTTAAAAAGTTACAGAGGAAGAATTTGTGTGACCCACATGATATAAATACACATATAAAAAAATCTATAGAAACAATTCCTTTATCATCATCGCCATTGCCCTTGTTGATGATGGTTGGTTCCATAATTGGCCATTTCCACCAATTTGACAACATTTCGACCCCTAGACCCCCCCCCCCCTGAGTACCCAAAAATAATTTGTACATTAATCAGTTGATTTGTTGTATGCTATCAACCTCATATATATGCGCATTAAACTGCCAAGTTTGGAACCTGTTTTTACAGGGGGGTCGAAAAATAGATCCCACATATGAAAGAAATATCAAAAATAGCATGTCTCTTGCCGTGATAACAACTATATTCCATCACAGATGGTGATGGTATGGTACACTATTCATTGTCATTTTATTCATTTATAAAAACAATAAAATTGTAGTGGTTTTCCCCTTAATACCACGGACCAGATTCACTAAATCCCCTACAAAATGATTATAAATATTCTCATATGACCCCAAAGGAGAATAAAAGCCCTTTCAAATGGAATATGGAAAACAAACCTTCATTCATTGGATCGTTATGAAAATCAGTGAAGAAAAACTCCCCCATTTTGGAAACTTACATTTTTAGGAATATTGATCGATTTTTTTTCTTTTTCTTTTCTGCATGTGTCCATTTTTCCCATTTGGAACTATTTGATTAGAATTGACCATATACAGTATATCTGCCTCAAAGTACCTCTATCCAAGCCTGAATGAACCTCATAGTATACATGAAATAAAAAACATCTATGTTGACACACTAATTACCATTATATTTAAAGCAATTATGTTCACCTTAGGGCCACAAGGTGACGGCAAGAGACAAAAGTGATGGCAAGAGACAAAACACATTTAGCTGTATACATTATGTGAAAACTACATACGATCTACATAGGATGATATTAAACAAAACCAATTATAAATGTCATATTTAAAGTTTACTATGACAGTAATGCCTTATATGGTCTATAAACCCCAAAATATGTGTGATGCGGGAGACATTACTCCCAGTTCCCACCACTTTTTGCTGCCATGTTATTTCTCTGCTACTATCCAAGAAAAACTCAAAAATCAATACATTTGATGCTCCATACATATTAAATCCTATGCATTTTATCATTATTCATCATAATAAGATAAATTTCTTTTTCCAATTTCTTTTTTTATTCCACCTTAGGCACAAAGTGTGACGTTAAGAGACAGGGGGGGGGGAGGCGGTGGAGGGTACCCAGTCTTAAATATTCCTTGTGATTTATTTTACACAAATTATCTACAAGTAACCTACTATCATGGCAAATAAGGAAAAATAATTTATATTGATATATTATTTTAAAATTCAGCAACTCCACAGAACAATGACAGTCAAAAAACAGTTTTTTGTCCGAAAAATGGGATTTAATTAAAAAAAGGGGGTAAAAAGGCCATTAATGTGGTTCCACAGGTTGGTGGAACCATCCAATCACAAAAAAAATCAAATTGATAGTAAATAATTTGTATTAAGCCCATTTAATCACTTTCCATGCTATGGGGCCAAATGTTGTCAAATAATTTATTGGTGGAATTGGCCAATTAAGAAAAATGTGATAAGCAGGATTGGGACATTAAAATTGCATTTATAGACGTTTTGTTAAACTATATGAAGGTTGTAATAATAAATTGATATAAAAGAAGTTTTATTGAATTAAATGGAATTAAGGTGTATTGAATGAATTTGTTTAGAATAAATAATATGATGCTGATGAATGAATGGAGATGAATGGAAAAATGGTGTGGGTGGGTTTGGTAAAAAATGTTAGAAGGTCTGTCGTGGTTGACGGCAGAGGTTGAAGTGAGGGTTGTAATAGGGCCTCACTATCTACCAGGTGGGACTGGACACAAACTAATCGGCGATGAGTAATTCATTGATTATATATTTCACCTGATGACTGCATCATTGTGTAATTTACCATACAATATTTGTTGTCCCTGTAATCTTCAACAACAACTGGCGACAGATGCTCCATTATAGTTATCATTATAGTAAAACATGTGGAATAGTAGGTACTTTTGTGTCTAATGTGTATGCCTTTGTAAAGTTGTGTAGTGATATTCAATACTCTAGGTGTCATTGTATTTCATACATTGGAGCTGTTGATTAGTTCTGATGAATAACAACAGAGCTCACTACCGTTTGCTGTACTGCTAAAGCCATTGCTTTTATATCTGATCTATCTACATGATCAATGTAACTATTACCTATCAAGACTTAGGTATGGAGTTCAATACTATTTACCATAATGTGTCAATATATGTATAAGTGTCTGTGATTCATGCTTCATCCCTCAACATGTACTATTTCATGATATCTTTGTGTATGTATGCTGTATGTTTTCATTAAACACCATAAACTCTTAGGTAGCTGAATTACCTAGGAGCCCTCTGAGCCTAGTTTCAGGCAAGAGGCCGGTGGAGGGTTGAGAAAATAAACCTAATGGGTCAGTTTTTTCAAGTGTGCTGTTTTGCCTAAATATCATATTTGCTGCCATATCATGATCAATATGCGTTGGATCTTAAAGATGTTAGTCTCATTTCATTCCTATGAACAAGGGCTTTCATTCCATGTATACTTTTCCTAGGCTGTTTCAATATTTAGTGTCTTAAAATTCTGAAAACTGTTTTTTGCATCATTTTTCAACAGAAAAAACCAATGAAGTAAAATATAAAAAGATCTGCACAATGCCTAGAACATTTTTCTGCATGTCTCTTTTCATTTCTCCAATACATCTAGGACTAAATTAGTTATAATTTACTTTTTAAGCATATGAACATGGTAACAATTTCTACAGTGGCCTTCAATAATTTCCAACATCAAAATAACGCATGAAATCCCCTTTATTACATGAATGGTTAAAATATATATTTTTATCATATCTATCCAAAACTGTATATTGAAGATGGTATACATGTATTGTTTACTGTATAAATATTTCCACCTGATATTTTCATAACTTTTGGGTGACTGAGAGGTTATTGTCTGCAACCCCTATTTTCCAACCAGAAGGGATTTCATGCATTATGGCTGAAAAATAATGCATATAGGATAAACAAATAAAAGAAAAAAAATTCATAACCATTTTCTAGTCCCATTTCAATCTCCCTAATGGCACCACTACAAAACTTGGTGATAATCTTGATTCAGGACAAATAACAGGTCAATAACCCTAGCTTAAAATGTCCCTTAGTAACGCATGAAAGCCCCTATAAACTGTCAGTAACACATCTGCAGATATAGTAGAAAAGGTGACCCAATATATTTATTTGGCTGTATTTCTGGTTAGAAAATGATTATAAATTAGTTGAGATTCTATTTGAAATGATTCAAAGCATATTATCTGTTCAATTGATGTATTATTGTGTCTGTTTAAGCATAACGCATGAAGGCCCTTCAATTATCATGACATAGGGTGGCTCAAAAGATATGTCAATGTATCTCTCTCTGAGTTGAAATTAATTACATATAAGTTGCAATTGCATTTTTAATTAATTAAGGCAAGGTGAAGATCATATTTATTTTATAAAACCTGTTCAACTAGACCATTGTTCTGTTGATTTACATGCTAACGCATGAAATCCCATCCATAACCATGTCATAGGGTGGCCCAAAATTTATATCTCAGACTCTCTCTTTAGGATGAATGTAATTATGCATTAATTTTGATCTCATTTCGAATTATTTATAGCAAAGTAATGATGAATTTAATTTCATATAGACTGTTTGCCTAAATTCTTATTGTGTTGATTTACACAATAACGCATGAAATCCCTTCAATGATTTCAATATAGAGTGACCTAATATATATTTTCAGCTCTTTTATTGGATTGAAAGCCATTATGAATTATTTGTTAATCCATTTGATATGATTTAAAGCAAGTTGATGCTATTGTTACTTCATGAAGCCTGTTCAACTAAATTAGTATTGTGTTTTCCAACATAATAACGCATGAAATCCCTTCAATAATGATGATAGAGGGTGGCCCAAAATATATATCTTGGGCTCTCTCTTTGGGTTGGGTCGGATTTCCCTTAGGATCTTGGGGCAACACTGACCACAGCGGACGGTCATGGAAATGGTCACGGGCGAGGCAATTAGAAGAAAGCGGGGTCCGCTTTAAAAAGGGAGAACATTGTATTCCCTTTTGGTAAGTAAATTTGGAATTCATGACAATCATTTAACATGATACAACATTGAGTCAGTAGAGATACATTAGATACACTAAATTGATACAAAACCGGGGACATTAATTTTAGACTAGTTGAGGGACAGGTACTGTGTGTGACGTGTCTCTGGTGCTAAATTAACTCTGTGATAATCAACACTCATCCATGCTCTCAATAATCGACTGAAACAAGCACCATAATGCATGAAGATCTGAGGGATAGTCAGGTCCTCAGATCGTCTAGTCACTGAGGAACAATAAGGGGTACAGTTTCAAAGGTGTCGGCCTTTAATTAGAAATTAAAATGGAAAACCACTATTCACGGATTTGATTAAAGCGCAAGACTTATTTGATTAAGACTGGTCATTGAGTTATTTTTAAAACGTACAATAGGGCAATATTGAACATTTTAAATTTAGCTCTGGTGGGGCAGGCCATATAACACACATCTTAAGAATGTACAATAGGATGATATTGAACATCTTCAATATAGTTCATGTTATAACATAGAACTTATTTCATACTACCGGTAGTTATCAAGACAACCCCTATTTTAATACTTGAA
Organism: Sthenelais limicola; assembly: GCA_942159475.1. Taxonomy (NCBI): domain Eukaryota; kingdom Metazoa; phylum Annelida; class Polychaeta; order Phyllodocida; family Sigalionidae; genus Sthenelais; species Sthenelais limicola. Next base: position 102,408,492 of record OW804096.1, on the reverse strand, counting down.
TTGCTCTTGTATATACATGTATTGACAGAAGAAATATTTACATGCGAAACATTATAGTTTTTATGTTTTGTTTTGTTAATAAAAATAGCAAATAGGCCTCTACACCATATGCAAACCCCAATGAAATACAAGTGAAGTCGGCCGTTTCAAATCATATGGCCCGACCATAAAACGACAGGTGATAGCAATATCTATCTATGGTTGGTTGTCCTGGAAAATCTATTCGTAGAGGGAACATCCCATTTTGTATCGATTATTTGATTACTGAATAAAAGTTGTAATATATAATTTTTATTCAGTAATCAATCAATACAGAATGGGATGTTCCTTCTACGGATAGTTCTTCCCGGACAACCTTGACAAAACAAATTGTACAGTAATAAAGCATGACATTTTTTATTTCACTTGGATTCTGTATACAGAAATAGTCATAGTTATTATTATAAAATTTCGAACTCGCTGTACTGAGGCAGATAGTATTATTTAAATACATTAGACTTTCACAGTTTTGTATTCTGCTCTTAGTTATATTTTACACACTTATATAAATATAGATAGCATATTATCAAGAAAATTAACACTGTTGTAGTTTACATCGACTGGCCTCCCTGTACTAGGATGCTTTCGTTACGATCAAACAGCATAACACTTTACTTCATATAGTATCCATTATTTTACTAAAAGTGACGAGTTAAAGTATTTTCACCTATTGTAGTATATTAATTGCGACTTTACTATCTCGAAGATATTTTTAGTTCTATTCATACTGTGCAATGGTGTATATCCAATATAATATTATTTTTTCTTTTTGGAAAGAGAGCCTCCCTGAACTGGGTGGGCAAAATCACATATTATCCCCTGTACTGGGTAACAACAATACAATTATCTTTTTTACACATTTCACATTACATTGGTTATACAGAGACAATAAAATTCTAATTCCCACCCTAAAACTTAGAATTTTATCCCCCCCATCGAAATAAGTCGATCTTAGGTATCATAGATCATACTAGTCTATTTTCTTCCCCCCACCCTCACCCGTCTTATTGAATAACAGTACTCGATTCCTGATCTGTAGAAATATATTGATCAACCTCAGAGGGATATGTATTCTTCAGATAGGTCTTAAATTGTTTCCTAGTTTTTATAGATCTTGCCTTGCTAGTCAGATCATTCCACAACATTGGAATTTTATAAACATATGATTTTTTGAACACTTCATTTCTTGGTAAAGGCACTTTCAGTTTGATACCGTTGTTTAGGCTCCTAAGGTTTACTTTCCTAATGTCTAAATTTTCATTAGATAGAGTTCTCCTAAATGCCAACTCTGTAACATGACCATTTCTCCTTGTTGATAAGGATGGCATGTTTAAGTTTATGTGAATATCTCTCGTACTAGTGTACTTCGGTAAATTCAGTGCAATTTTAAAAGCAGAATTTTGTAACGACTGGAGCCTATCTAAGTATTGCTGAGGTGCTCCAAGATAAAAGATATCGCCATAATCAATATGTGGTAAGATTGTTGTTTTGTATATTAAGAGTAAAGTTGATGTATCACATACTTTATATAGTTTAGACAAGGCTTTTACTTTTAACCTAATAACATTGATCTTCCTTTCCAAGAAAACTTTAAAATTCAGCTGTCGATCTATATCAACCCCCAGATACTTGTAACTCTCTACCGAATCGAGTTTAATGTCATTAATACAATAATCTGGTTTCTGATCCATATTATTCCTAAGCCCAATGGTAAGAGCTTTACATTTTTTGACATTGAGTGAAATTTTATTTATAGCACACCATTTGTATATATAATTTAAATCTTCCTGAATATCCGCAACCTTACAGGTTTTCCTATCTTTATTTAAATAAAATCCAGTGTACTCGGTTTTATGTCACAGCACTCGCAAATATTCAGTATATATATAATACAAGCACGTTAAGATCATTTTGAACATAGGAAGATCATCATGCCAACGGTCAGAGTGATTGTCATTTGATTCGAAACAATAAATGCATCGCATAACAAATTGCAATAGGCGTTTGGGAGTTCAGAGATTATTTCAGTTCATATTACTCATTACATTGAAGAGCTGTGGAAAGATGATATATGATAAACACAATCGTATTTCCGCATGTGTTTTCTTAGGGAGCGAGGAAACTGTGATGTATTATTACTAACCAGTTGTGTAGCAGTGCCTATTGTGGTTTGTCATCCCTTTTTTTGCTATCCATTGAAGCAATTGTGAGATTGCATCAGATGCATTAATAAAATGCATTACCAGCTATGCATGCGCAAATCTGCGCATTTTTTCCTTTAGCCACATACACCAAGTATATGACAAACCCAAACATGTCCCTTAATATCTAAGAATTCCGAGCCCATTAAAAGCATGTAATTAGCCAAAGAAGTGGCCCATTATTCATTTGGTGAGCACCGAATGGACTGACATTGGATCGTCTCTCAACCAGAGATTTCACACGGATTTCCCCCTTGTTAGCATACGTCATATATTGGAAATGAGGGCCCAACATATGCTGATGATCTCAGTTGAATTCATTAGCATAGTGTGACGTTTTATGGAATTCCGTTCCACGTTTCAAACAGATGTTTGTTATTGTGTTCTGTATACATGTTATAAAGTATGGAAGTCAGAGTAACAGCAGCCTTGGAGGTTGGTGATTGTGATCCAGTTTTGACAATAGTATATTAGCTACTTGGATTACAATAAGTGTATGGTAATTATATGCCCTGTTTTGTAAACCATAATCAAAATCACATACAAGTCCCACAAATACTATCAAATCATACAGCCCCATTACAACAGTAATACTACTCAAGAAAACAACATCTTATATAATCCGAAGCTATATAGCCTGCTAACCAGGTGCTGGTGGGGGTATCACTCAAAGGTGAGGTAAACAATTGGTAATAGGCTGTTGTTATATATATAGACTGATATAGCAATTATAGCCTGAACAACCAATTATACTGAAAACCTAGCATATGACCTCAGTGGTGCAGAAGTCTTTATTTTGAGGTGCAGCCATCCCAAGCCATATAAAAATAGACCCTGCGCACACACATGTAGGGGACTGGGGTTCCCCACTACCCCTCCTATCTTAAATGGGCACTTACAGGCCACTCATGCAGTGGTATGCAGAGCAAAAACCGATACCGAATTTGTTACTTTTAAACAGTTTTTCTTCATTTAAATCGTTTCTCCAGGATACATGATATCTTTAGGGTGTTTATCTCAAGGATAGTCATTTCATTTCAGGATCTTCAACAGCTGGTAATGCATCTTTAAGTGTTATTTGCGAGTGCTGTGACATAAAACCGAGTACACTGGATATAGAGGCTTCCATCCCAGCTTCACCCCTGATATTCAATTTAACTTAAACATTCATTCTCATGGAAAGGGTTAAAACCGATTATGGGAGTGGCACTGCAGCACAAGTTGTGCTTAATCATCATTCCTAGCGAATAAACAATTGTTTTAATGAAGCCAAATTGCAATTGCATCAGGCTAACCACACAGTTTATGGAATAATATCTTTGTATCAGAATACACGTATATGATGTTGTGTGCAATCATATAAAAATGATATTAATCTAATACAGGGTCTCTGCACTTTTGGTCAGAAAAAACATCCATGGTTTTCCAGGCCCATTTCAGTGATTTCCCAGGCCCATTTCAGTGATTTCCCAGAGCCCTAATGACGGGATAAGGAGGTTATAGCTGGTTGTAGTTATTGCTGTTCATAGACAAATGATGTTTTAACAAGTTTTATATTCATATTTTATATAAATCATCGTTTTTCAACTTTTACTTTGCAAGTCATTTACAGAGGCTCCCCCCCCCCCCCCCCAAAAAAAAACAAAAAAAAACAAAAAAAAACAAAAAAAAAACAACAAAACAAAACGTTTCAGGCCCTTCGACCATTTCCCAGGTTTTAACTCAGAATAGTCAATCAGAAAGTCAATCGGAAGGTCAAAATAGTCAATCAAAAAGTCAACCACAAAGTCAGAAAAGTCAATCCGAAATCCGAAATAGTCAATCAAAAAGTCAAAAGTCAATTGTTAAGTCAGAAAAGTCAATCGTTAACTCAGAATAGTCAATCAGAAAGTCAGAAAGGTCACTCCGAAGGTGAAAATAGTCAATCAAAAAGTCAGAAAAGTCAATCAGAAAGTCAGAAAAGTCAATCAGAAAGTCGAAATAGTCAATCAGAAAGTAACAATAGTCAATCATTAAGTCAGAAAAAGTCAATTGTCAACTCAGAATAGTCAACCATAAAGTCAGAAAAGTCAATTGGAAAGTCGAAATAGTCAATTGGAAAGTCAAAATAGTCAATCGAAAAGTCAGAATGGTCAAAAATCAAAAAGTCATTTTGTGGTTAGGAGCAAGACCTTAGACAAGGCAGATGGAAAAAAAAATGATAATAAAAAATCTGTCCTAAAGGGATTTTAATGACATTTGAGGTTTGGCGTGTTTCAATGACATTTTACGGTTAGGGGCAAGACCCTAGACAAGGCAGATGAAAGAAAAATAATAAAAAAAATTCCGTCCTAATGGGATTTTAGTGACATTTGCTGTTTGGAAAGACAGACAGACAGAGAGATATTACAATTACACAACTTTCCTTGTATTTGATGTACAAATTCCGTTCGAAGGTTGATTTGATTCTCACACTGTAAGCAGTACAGTTGTTCTAGGACTGTAAATATATATCCCATCTAAAAAAAAGTTCTGAAAAAGGATATGCCCAGTCTGACTCACATCTGGTCGGAATTAAGTTGATTATCTTGATTGTCCCATTAACCCCTTTTGACAGAGAGAGAGAGGGAAATAAGTTTCGAAATAAAGTATTCCAATGATAGGAGGGTTAACGGCCATCGTTGGGGGGGGGGGGCAGACATGAGAGGGGAGGGGTGTGGGACTTGTGGTTGTGTTGGGTGGTCAACATGTGGAGAGGTAGAGAGAAGGCGGGTGGGGGTGGGGGGTGAAGGGGCTGTATAATGTAAAGAAATGTTTTCGAATTTTATTAAATCATTAATAATAGGTGTAGAATTACCATTCAAACTGCAACTTTCTTCTTTTTCAGTCACACATGCCATTCTTATAAAATGTAAACTGAATTTTTAGGGGGAATTAGAACAAGAATTCGCAGGAACATTAATGAACACTGAATCAATTAATTCATAACACCTGGCCCAGTGCCACAGCCGGGAAAGAGGCTCCCATATGGGGGTTACAGCCAAGGCCAAGGCCATAGAAGTTATCAGCTGGCCTGGCTTGGCCTGGCCCATTTCTACTAGGAGCTATCAGCCAACCAATCACACGCCAATTACCCCATTTGACAGGCAAAAACATCAACTCTGCCTGATCGTTTTTTCCGACATTAGATAAATCCTATTTAAAGAAATAAATTTTTAAAAATTCTCCCACCATACACTCAGAAAGGTAATTTTCTAGGAGGTCAGTCGAGAAATGAAACAAATCGGTTGGGGGAAAGGGGGGGAAATGCCAAAAGGTGCAAAACAGGGAACAGGGACATCTTATAGTATATTTATAAAGGGGTACTAAGAGGGGGGAAAAGGGGGTATTAAGCCATACTGAAAAGGCTACACTACGCTCCACCTAATAATACCTTCATGAAACCTTGATGTTAGTGTTTGTCGAATTTTAAGCTGTGAAGATGTTACATATCTTATACTTTCCTATTGTAGTGTGGGAAGGGATAGAGGTAGGAGCAGGAGGAACAGGTGGTATTTATTTTTAAATGGGGTTAACAAGTTTGGAACTGAGACAGGCCTGATCGTGGGTACTAATGAGCCAGGGGGAGAGTAGGGGGTTTGGTGGAGGTAAAAAGCAAACTTAGCCAAGGAAATATACAGTTGGCAAGGACTGGATGTTCTAAATGAAGATCCCTTATTACCAAAACTTGTATGTAGTGCTTGTCGACTCAAGTTAAAAAGATGGCAGAGAAAGATCAATGCCAGAACCAATGTTGGAGTGCGAATTAATGGTATTCGTTATTTGACCGCTAGGAGGAAGAGGGGGAGATGATTGGTTACTGGGGGCCGATTCGTCCCAGAGTTGTTCTAAGTTAGGCTCTATTACAAAGTCCATTTCAATGGTCAGGGGTAGCGCGGCAGCTAGCACAGAAGAGGGACTTAGCAATATAAGTAACTTAAGTAGGAAAGGTACTTGTGACCTTGGGGTTCAGACGGCTTGGCCCGCGCTTGATCTAGTCAGACATCAGAGAAGAGGAATATGGTTTTCAGCAAGGCTTTATTCTCCACACACAGGCTCACATCATCATCCAAGGAATGGCCAACAGGGAGTGACAATCTTACCCGGCCCACACTGGGCCTTATATGTATCTTTATATGTTCCCCAAATATATAATATATATATATTCATTGTGTTAACACCTGATTGTATTGTTTGCTTAGCAACCACAGTTCGCGTTCCCGGCAACCAGGCACTCTCTCACCTGGCGCTGAACGCTACGGACCAGGAAAAAATTTTCGGATTTCGTTCACCGACTTCCTACAATTTCTACAAGATGGGTTTATGTACAGCTTGCGGCTACAGTCATAAACATGGGGCAACTGCTGAGCCAAGTAAAGCTACTTGTAGATATTTCAGAGAGGCATGCGACAAAAGTCAGGCGGCTACAGGTAGTACAAAGGATTGGAAAGTTTACCTTGATCTGGATTCTTTGTGCTCGTACCAGGAAGAAAGCTTTTCTCCTGTTCGTTCCCAGACAGATCAGCTGGCTAAGTGGCAAATGAAGTTTGAAGAACAGAGCCGACAGATGGATGTGATGTTTGATAAGTTGACTAAATTCTCCTTGTCTCTCCCGCCACTGGTTCCTCCTATGGTCACAGCTCCGGTTAATCCTACTGGTACTGTCACACCTCCGGTTATCAAGCCTACTGTTACTGTCACTTCGGCCGCCCAAACTCCTGTCATATCGGCCGGTCACAACACTTCCCCGAGTGTCAACGCACCTGTTGTCACGCCGGTCTTCACATACGCCAACCCGCTGCACACAGCATCGGGCCTGACACCTACTTGGCTTTCAGATCCGGTTACTTCAGCTCTCCATCAAATCAACGCAGCTGTAGATCCGGAGACTGTTAAACGCAACGCAGGTATGGTCTATCGCCCGGAGTTTTACTATCAGCATCAGCTTAATTCAGTTACGTTGAAGAATCTTGATCACAAGAAACTCTCGTATCGCCAGTTAATGTATGGTATGATCATGGTGGCCCAACATCTATTCGGCTCGGGTGGCGACATTAAATCGTATCTTTCGCACTTAGAATTTGTCACCCACCATGCTTCTGAAGGAGACTACTTAGATGTGGCATATGCGAATTACGACCATCACGTAGTGGATATGTTCTTACGTAATCCTAGTTCTGGCTTTCCTGACTGTGACAACAGAGGATGCAATTACTGTTTCCATGGGGCGGTCTTGGCCAAACATCGTGACAACAACCCACAGGGTCAAGGCCATCGGGGTAACCCTTCTGCTTCTACTTCGACTGCCTCTACTGGGTTTAACAAAACCAAATCCAAGAACAAGATACCAGATGACTACCCGGCTGACAATTGTTACTGGTGGAATTACAAGCATTGTTCTACCGATAACTGCCCAAAAGCTCACGTGTGTCGTCTATGTAAGCAGAGCCATAAGGCTATCGGGTGCCCCCGAGAGAAGGGGACTTCCAATTGACGTCATGCTATGGAGGGAAGCCCTTCTGCTCCAAACATCAATGGCGGTGGTCAGCTTCCGGTTGCTTCAATCTCATCTAGTGACTTTACTGTGTACTGATAATCATGGCTTACATGTTGTTTCGACGCCTGATTCCATTAGTACTGTGTTCAACCCATGCGATGACTTCGCCCTTTCTGGTGGAAATGCTGACATGCCTTCTGTATTTCATGGAAATTCCTTCCCCGACACATCGTTACAGACACACCACATTTGTGATTCTTCGGACCGATGCGATTCCCCTGAAGGTTTCGACTTTGATTATTATGAACACTCCACCTGTTTTGATGCTAGCTTTGAGGTTGGTTATACTGATTCTGATGTTGGCCCTGAAGCTAGCGATTGTCTTTTTGAATCTGAAACTAGTCATGTTATGTGTTCTTATAACGATTTGTCTAATTGTGATGTATTTGCTGAAGATTATTGTGAACTTTTGGATGCTGATGTATACATTGCTGAATCTCACTGGTCATGTTATGTGTTCTTATAACGATTTGTCTAATTGTGATGTATTTGCTGAAGATTATTGTGAACTTTTGGATGCTGATGTATACATTGCTGAATCTCACTTTGACTATGTTACTGTTTGTGTGTGTACTGAGTTGCCTTTATTTAGAGGCCTTTTGTGTAACGATACTACAGTGGGTGGCATTGTCAACCATGGACCTGCTTTTGATTTCATTGATAAATTGATTCGCCAAGAGGTAGATGATGGTAAATATATTGTTATCGACCACCAACCCTTATGTGTTCATGTGCTTGGCGCCGTGCCAAGACCTGACGGCACATTTCGTCCAATTACGGATTGTCGAAGACCATTGGGTACTTCAATCAATAATCACATGGACTCGACTGCAAAAACTTTTCGTTTTACCTCTCTTGATTATGTGTCTTCTTTGTTGGATCCAAACTGTTTCTGCGCAACTATTGACATTTCCGCGGCATACCGTAGTATTTCGGTCAACCCCCTGCACCGTCAGCTACAAGGTATACGATGGTACATTAATGGTGTCCCCACTTATCTAGTCGACACGAGATTGTGTTTCGGTTTAAAATGTGCCCCTTTTATTTTTTAATACCATCACAAACTTTGTTGTCCGATGTATGTATCGCCGTGGTTGTTTGAAAGTTGTTAATTACCTTGATGATTTTTTATGTGTTGATGAGTCCTTTGAGAAGTGTCAGACCACACAAATGATACTAGTGAACCTCCTTAAGTCCTTGGGCTTCATCCTCTAATGGAAAAAATGCTCTTCTCCATCGACAACTACCAAGTATCTCGGAGTTATCTTGGACTCGTCTGCTATGATTCTACGACTCCCAAATGACAAACTTAGTCGTTTCCAACATGAACTGCTTTTCTTCAAAGACAAGAGGAGAGCCACCAAAGCCCAGATCCAACGTTTAGCTGGTATTTTAGCCCATTGTTCCAGACTAGTACGTGGTGGTCGTACATTTTCACATAGGATCATCGCTCTTCTGAAGAATGATCGCAAACGAGTTTCTCTATCAGAGGAGTTTAAGGCTGACTTGGACTGGTGGCTCCGTTTTGCTGCTGTGTTCAATGGTCAGGCTACTATAATCAGATACAACTTCGGTGCAGGTCCTAGTTGCTACACTGACGCTAGTAAATCTGGTTATGGTTTTGTGCTACAGAATCAATGGGTTGCTGGTTACTTCAACTCTGACGTCGTGCCTGATTTTATACAGAAGTTTGATCAGCATGGTCACTGGGTCAACCACTCCATCCTTTGCCTAAATGAGGAAGACAATAACATCAACTTGTGGGAGTTAGTTCCTGTGTGGATAGGACTCTATATTCGCCTCTCAGCTTCAGAATTTGCATATTGTCTTGTACACCGACAACACTCAAGTTCTGTGTATGATCAATAAAGGCAAGAGCTCCAACAACTCGTGCATGAGGCTTATACGACTGATATTTTGGACTTGTGTTGTGCATAACATTTATATCACTGCCAGGCACGTTAAAGGCCTTGATAACTCTTGTGCAGATCGTCTTTCTAGGATTGATCGACATGATGACTTCAAGTTCTTAAAGACTTTCTTGTTATGTTGTAGTGACCCGACTCTCGAGGATCAACCAGAAAGTTACTGAAGTTGTTTCTTCAGCTTGGGCTGTGAATACTATGGCAACTAGAGGTTCGCAATGGAGACGATACACCCAATTCTGTGTAGACCTGGGATTGGTGTCATGCCCAGCTGACTCCTCCACCATCGCTCGCTTCCTTGTTCATCTGTCTGATAACTGTACCTTTATGACCATTAATAACTATTTGAGTGCCATCATATCTCTCCATAATATGTTGGGTCATCCTACATTATTCAGAGAGGTTTATTTGATTAAAGTGGTCTTGTCAGGTCTTCGGAAAATGCTGGCCCCTGGTTATGTGCCACGATTATATTTGACCCCCTTGCAGCTTTCATCACTCTACCTCCATTTGCCTAAAGATCCTCTCCACAAGATCTACTGGCTAGCTATCATTATTTGTTTTAGAACATTACTTCGTAAGAGCAACCTTGTTTCGAACGGGAAGGACAGTCAACATGTTCTCCTTCGGTCAGATGTAATTTTTCACTCTGATCACGTGTTGTTCAAAGTCAGGTCCTCAAAAACGCATGGTCTGGACTCAAAAGTTTTGTATCTACCTGTACACCCTTGTGATAATCATGTATTTGACGTTTTCAACCGACTACGGGATTATGTGCTGGAATACCCTGCCCCTCCTAATATGCCTCTACTTCTACGTCCTTCTTGTTCTGGATTAGTGCCTATCAAATACTCCGAGTTGCTTAAAGTTTTCAAGTGCCTGCTATCTTCCGCCGGCTTGGCTACTAAATATACCGGGTTGCATTCGCTTAGACGCAGCGGTGCTATGTACTTGCAAGAGATTGGCATTTCGTTACAAGACATCAAATTCATGGGCCACTGGAAGAGTCTAGCGGTCTTGGTTTATTTGTCAACTCCTTTGAATAGGTTAATGGACGTCGACAAAAGAGTATCATGTGGTCTGGCTAATATCTAATTTTTTTTAATGATGGGTTATTGGGCGGTCACTCGACCGTCACTCCAGTGCCATTCTCGTGTTCGTTGTTTAACTATTACTATATGTATCTTTATATGTTCCCCAAATATATAATATATATATATATTCATTGTGTTAACACCTGATTGTATTGTTTGCTTAGCAACCACAGTTCGTGTTCCCGGCAACCAGGCACTCTCTCACCTGGCGCCGAACGCTACGGACCAGGAACATTTTTTTTTTCTTGAATACATTAGGGGCGGTCACTCGACCGTCACTCCAGTGCCATTCTCGTGTTCGTTGTTTAACTATTTCTATATACAAGATTAGCAATAAAATAGACATAGAGTGGGAAAGGGTGTTAAGATAAGATAAGATGTTTTTTATATGTCTTTTCGAAGAGTACAAAAGAGTACAAACGAGTACTATATAAACAGACAAAAGGGTTGAAAAATGTATGGATGAACTGGGCTAAACTAAGTGACCAAGAGATATAATAAAAATAAAATTAAAGCAAAAGACAATGCATTAAGGCACTATTAAATGGTAAAATGGCAAGAGTTTTAAATCGTTCACATGTGCAATACAGTATGATACGATTTGATACCACAAAGACTTACAAGTGGTATTTACAGGAGTACAAATCAACAAAAACTGATAGTAATAAAATACATTATTACTCCGAAAAAAGGTTTCGACATTTCTGAGTCCCTGTACTGGGGGTATTTGAAATGACCAGAATACATTTGGTCTTGGTTTTGACTATCTGTACAATATATGATATCAAAGTACCATGTATTATTATTGAGAACATTTGTGACAACATGTGGTTTCTCTGGTCCAACATAGTATGGAACAGAACATTATACAAAATTGTTCGACCCAAATCAGAAACGACACACTTAAATATGGTTATAGTTTTCATCAGACTATTAATCTGATTTAAGTTAGGCAGTAGGGGGGTCCATATCCTAGCCATCTCTCACCTGAGTTTGAAGCTTGCACATCTTTCTTAAATTCTTTCTTTATTTCAAGGTTTTGTAGATTTTGATTTAAATTATTCCAGGCTTTCCTGGCTTTGTAGAGGAAACTATTTTGATAGAAGGCCGAATTAGGATGAGTTAATTTTAGTTTTTTTCTTTTTCCAGCATGGCTCCTCGTGGGTAGTTTTCTCAGGTCAAGATTTTTCTGTTTTTTAGCTAGGTGTGCACATTCTAGGATATGGACCTCCCTTCTCACATCATTTGGTAAAATATTTATATTATATAGTAAATTGTCTACATTTTCCCTTTTGTTGAGATTCGCCGCAGCATTAAGTAAAGAATGCAGTCTGTTTAGATGGTGTTTGTTTGAGCTAGAGTAAAATATCACTTCTGTCAATCAGAGGAATAATTAGAGTTTTGATTATATCAATCTTTACCTTCTTAGGTAGCATATATCTGGCATTACCTAGAAGTTTAACTTTCCATTTAACTCCATTTAATTCCGTTTGTTGTTTTTGTAACCTGGCTTTTAAAAGTCAAGCGACGATCAATTATCAGACCCAGATAGTTGTATTCTTCGACTTGAAGAATCTGTTCATTACCCAGAGTAAGTTTGTTACTAACAGTTTCAATTTCAGATTTTTTAGAGATATTCTTGAAATTTATGTACTTAGTCTTGGAGACATTCATTGAGATTTTATTGGATCTGCACCAGGTGTTGATTAAATTAAGATCTTCCTGAAGGTTTTGAGTTATTTTTTCTACCTTTTTTTTCACTATTACATAATACTGTGTCATCAGCATAATGCTGAATTGTCGAATTTTGGACTACCTGGTGCATATCATTAATATATATTGTGAAGAGGATTGGTCCTATAATTGTTCCTTGGGGTATGCCGATTGTGATCTTACCCTGGGTAGAAAGTAAACCATTGACTCTGACGTTTTGTTTTCTGTCAGATAGATAATTTGTAAACCATGAAATCGTTACATACAGCAATTTTTTCCATTTTCTCAAGAAGTATACTGTGATTAACCGTATTGAAAGCCTTTTTGAAGTCGAGAAAAACTGCAGTAGTGACCTCTCCACGGTTTATATTTTCATAAATAGGGGTGAGTAGATCAATATGGGTGACCTTGACGAAAGCCATATTGTTTCTGGTAGTAGATCTTATTTTCTTCTAAATAATTTGATAATTGCTTTTGGACTATTTTCTCTAGAATTTTATCAGGCATAGAGATGCCTGAAATCGGCCTGTAATTATTCGCAATATTCTTAGGTCCATTCTTGTGCAGAGGGGTCACTACTGCAGTCTTGAAGGCATCTGGGACAATGCCAGATGACAGGGAAAGGTTCAATAAAAAAGAAATCAGAGCCTGAAAGCAGGATTTCAGAATTTTCCAGGAATAAATCACCATACGTTCTATTAGGCTGAACGTTTTGCTTTTCTTTTGAAATTTGTGCAGAGGTTGGGCCAGGTTTGGGAATTAATTTTGCAAGAGAGGGTCCAACGTTAAGAAAGAAGTCATTAAAACTACCAGGGACATCAGAGTGTCCAATATTTTCATTATCGATATTGACCAAATTGATTGTTCCACTGGCTTTAATTGTTTCTGGACTTATGACGTTTCTGATGTTCTTCCAAGCAGCTCTAGGATTTGCCCGGTCATTATGGAGTCTCTCTTTGATATAAACCGGAGGTTACTTTATTTCTCAACTGTTTTGCCTCAATAAAAAGGTCTTTGTCATTTGTTTGTATGGCTTTAGAGAATAATTTGTCTCTGGTATTTATAAGTGTGGGGATTTCTGGGGTCATCCAGCTTTGTTTTCTGCTCACCCTATGGAATCGTTCCATAGGGCACATTCGATTTAAAAATTTTAATATATAATCAAGCATAATATTCCAACATATATATATATATTAGGATCTTGACAGTTATAAAATTCTTCCCAGTTTTGGTCAAGAAGAATTTCGTTCATGATTAAGATTAAGATACATTTATTATCGAACTTGTCGCTGTCAGAAAACATGACTCCAGCTAAGGGAGGTTTGCAAGTTTCCTGTTTGTTACATTTGGGTTTAACAGTGTACAATGCCACAGTCGTCATGGATGAGGGTGGTTCACTGTTATATTCACTAGGTTTTATCATTTATCATTATCATACTGTAAAGGTTGGTAAAAGCGCATTAAATCTTATGTAAACATTTCCTCAGAGATTGTAATTCTTATTTTCTATGAATATTCTAATATTGAAGTCATTGGATATTTGTTGTTTTTCTCATTCAGTGAAATATTGGTCTGACCATATCAGAGTTTTCTTTGCTACCGCTTTAAATGCCTTTGAATCTTGTATCCCATGGGCCATGATCTGGGGGGAGTTCCACGAGAAAGGAATTCTGTGTAATATTGACTTTCTTAGTTCTTCGTTCTTTGGTATGATTTTGTTTTAATGGTTTTCTGCCTAAAGCGAAATTTCTTGTGTTTAAGTTTCTTATGTCAATAAATCTCGGGTCACTCGCTTGAGCATGGCCTGTCTGCAAAATATGCAATCTTCTCCTGTGCTTCAGAGTCAGTAAATTCTTTTTTATATGGATGTCATCAACATTGGCCCTGGATGGGAGACCATAAATTCTGCAAAGTATTTTATTTTGAATTATCTGGAGTCTGTTAGTGCCTGTTGTTGTATGAGAGTCATGAAATAAATCCGTCTGGTCTATTAAGGGTAATACCATTACTTTATAAATTAACAGAAGTGTTTCTGGGGGGATTTTCCCTTTTAACTTTGTTATTTGCCAGCACTTATAGTTCATTGTATTTATTAATTTATTTACTGATTTTTTGAACTTGAGGTTTCGGTCTATTTCGAATCCTAGATATTTGTAGCTTTCTACATCTTCCATGTTGTACCCATCCAGGCTCAATTTATTTTCTTCCAATAGGGGTTGCTCACCTTCTGCCCACCTCGACCTCACGTTTTGTTTGGCTAAGAATGTTTGAATTTTTGATTTGTCATAATTTATAGAAATTTTGTTTCGTTTACACCAGAATATCAAGGCATTTAGGTCCTGTTGAAGCAGGTTTGTAGCTTTTAGGACATCAGTGCCTGTAGAATATATTATGGTGTCATCCGCGAACAATTGAATCTTGAGTTGGTAATAAATTTTGGCATATCATTTATGTAAATACTGAATAATAATGGGCCAAGGGTTGTGCCTTGAGGTACTCCGCAGGAAATGCGGTTTAATTTTGATTTTGATTTATTTCAACCATTTGGAACCGGTTCAATAAGTAATTTTTAAACCAATCTAATTCTTTGTTTTTTATACCTATATTTTGTAATTTATCTATAAGTTGTGAGTGGTCCACCGTATCAAAAGCTTTCCTGAAGTCGAGGTAGGCTGCCCTTGTCAATTTGTTTTCATTCATGTTAGAATATACTTCCATAATATAATTCATTAGGGCATCTTTTGTTGAGCGTCCCTGTCTAAATCCATATTGATAGCTGAATAGAAGGTTATTAGTTTCTAAATAATACATGACTTGTTTATGCATGGTTTTTTCTAATAATTTTTCAGGCAAGGGTATTGAAGAGACCGGTCTGTAATTACTGGGATTGGTGGAGGGACCAGCCTTGTATAGAGGAGTAACTTTCGATTGTTTCCATTTTTGTGGGATCAAGCTTTGTTCATAAGTTAAGTTTATGAACTGGACCATTTGTTGGGCCAATATTAGTAGGATTTTTTTCAGCAACCATGCTGGTAGGTTATCGTACCCTGAGCTTTTGGTTGAGGGTATGCTTTTAATTATTACTTTTAATTCCTCTGTTGTTGTTGGTTTGAATGTAAAGCTTTTTGTAAATCTTTTACCTTCTTTGGATACTGGATGAGAGCTATTACATAATGTGCAAGTCTGGTCCAGGTCCTTGGAAGTGGCAAAAATTTTTTTTTGAATGTAAAGCTTGTTTGGATATCGTTCATGTTATCTCGGTCATACTGGCTGGTCTCATTTTGGGTTGGAGGGGATATTTTCTTCGCAAGATTGTCGCCTATTGTGGCAAAGAAGTCGTTAAACTCATCAGGGATTTTTTTCAGGGCCAATATTTTGGTCATCTTTCCTTAGAATTATCTCCTTGTTTACTCCTTTTCCTTTGTTGTTTATTAAGGGATTAAGATTTTTCCAAAATTTTCTAGGTTCATTTTTGTTTTGTTCGATTTCTTCTCTTATATAGTTATTCTTTAAGTTTCTAGCTAGATGATTCATTCTTCTTTGCAATTTTTTTGCTTGTTCTAGTAGTCTCAGATTATTGTGTTTTTTTGCTGCCCTGAATAACCTCTTCTTTTGATCTAAGTATCTAGTGTTTCTAGCATCAAAGGTACCTGATTTTTATTTATTTCTATCCTTTTTCAGAGTAATGAATGTTGGATAATGATCTGAAGCAGAGTTTTGTATAATTCCTGACTTTTGTACTATTTTGGAATTCGAATAAATATGATCAATTAGTGAAGAGGAGGACAGTCTTCCTGGTAGGCTGGGTTATGTATTGTGACAGGCTATCTTTTTCAAACATAACGTAACTCTAAAACCTTATTACCAGTAGATCCACCATCACACAGGTCAATGTTTAAATCACCAGAAATAATAATATCACCCGAATAATCAAGGTTGGACAATAATATATCAAGTTGTTTTAGGCCATTATTCACTTAAGAGCCAGGAGGCCTATATACGTTGACAATAATATATGGTTTATATTTACCTTTTTTTACTTTTATAATCTGTGTTTCAAGATGTTCGTTTGAGGTTGACTGACAGGTAAGAAAGTCAGAGTCGATCTGGTGGTCATCTGGAACATATATGGCCAGACCTCCTCCTCGTTTCTTATCCTGTCTGTCCCGTCTTAAAGAGCTTGTATCCATTCAAAGCCAGTGTGCTGCTGTTGATACTTTGATGGAGCCAAGTCTTTGTCAAACAGATAATTATTCGGCTCTTCAATACAGTGTTGGACATCAGAGAAATTTTTTAGAAGGCTTCTAATGTTCCAACCTACCAGATTAAAACCTTTACTATTTTTGAATTGTGCAAAAGAGCCCATAGCTTGCAGTGCCATGGTATATAATGGGAACAAGGTGATCCAGTGGTACGGTAATGCTGACATAATGTAAACTAACTGATATATGTACTTAGCCTTAATAACTGAACATTGGTATTATATGGTAGTTCCTATTGTTCGAATGGTACGCGTACGGAGCGTGGTGAGTGATATTAGGGAAGAATAATTTTAGATGCTGTTTACAGCTTAAATACAATTCAATTTAAAAATACTTCAGTGTCAATATGTGTAACTTAGTCTGCTTTAGCTGTCAGTTCTTGTTTTATTCTACGAATCATCTTGCCTTGGACGTTTTTCCTAGGTAGTCTTCTTGACGAGATCTTGCCTGGTTCCGTCAACAGATTGGGGAATCGGAAGCCGGCTCCCCACTTCCGGCTTAATGTTACCTCGTAAAAGAATTCATATTTTTCTTCAACAAGTTTTGTTTTTAGCAATGGGTTTTGTTCAAATTTCTTAGTGATTAATCCAAAGAGCAGGTCCTCTTCATTTTTCATGAAATCTTGGCCCGGGTCGATATCTCGAGTGAGATATTTTGCCTTGTATGTAGACAGAGAATTCGTCCTGGGTCCACTACCCGGACGGACACTGAGTCTGATGTTTGCAATGGTGGTAGAATGTGTATAGAGAAACAACTCACCAAGCGATGTTATGGTATATATTAATGTATCGATGTAATGATATGAGTATTAGTACCATTTCTATCACATTTTCCCTTAAGCCTGTGGATGTATTATGGGTTGATTTCCCAATTTAATTTCCGATGCGGTAGGACGTTCAAATCGGCCGCCATATTCGTTTTGCTGCATGCGCATGCATACTCTGTGATGCAAGAGGGAGCATTCCTTCCTCCAGACCATTCTGGATAACAAACCCTTGCGTGGCTACTATATCATTGAATGCTCCCGCATGATCAAGCCTCGTTTTCAGACAGGTTCAAAATAATGGCGGCCAATGTTAACTTAGACTCCCTCGACTCAGAAAGTAAATCGGGAATTACCATTAGAAACAGTTGAGGGAACTTTATGGTACTTGGTATGTGATTATGATTATCAGGTAAAAGCTCATTGCAACCAAAATAACGAGTAGAAATGGATCGCTTTAGGCGTCCCACTTTTTTCTAATGAGGCACCCACTGGCCTCGCACACAGAGGCCAGTTCAACAGGCTACCTTGTATGGTGATGCCGTTTGTTGAATTTTAGAAGCAACTCTGGTTTCTCCTGCGCTAGTTGCTTTGATGCATTGAAATGCATGTTCAACAGTGGGATATGTGATATCGTCATGTTCAATAGGTGAATTAAAAAAGTTTGATAAATAACTGTGTTCGCCGTAATATCCTAGGCCCTTACCATCATCAATGTCAATCTGTGAGGCCCATTCAGGTGTACATCTGTCAGGGAGATCTGACATGGAGTAGGTTTTGTCCTCGATGATGATGTGATTGTAGAAAAGTTTAGCATCATGTTCATTTTTATTTAATAAAGCAAGGCAATTCTGTAGAACGGTTTTCGCGTGTGGGAATATTTGGAGACCTGTTAGGTTAATCCAGATGAATTCATATTTCCCACCTCTCTTATTTACTGTGAAAATGGCATCTGATAGAAGCTTTCTGTCGTCCTGATTTTGTAATTTTATCAGTATTGGTCTGGGTCTGCCATCCATACGTTTCAAACCAATACAATATATTTCTACAAAGTCTTCTTCGGATATTTCCTCCTTAATGATCTTGTATAGCGCTAGTATTTCTTCACCAATGTTCTCATCATCTCTTTCTGGGTAGTCTTCGAGGACCATAACTTTATTATTATAGTCAGGTCTTTTTTTTCTTCTCATCTCTATTTCTTTCAGGTTGTTTCCACCGCTGTTGGTGTTCCTGATGTTGCCTGGGGGTCTGTTTTTTCCCTTGGAGAGATGGCCAGGCTTTATTTTCAATCTTGTCTGTAGACTGAAGACTGTCGATATGCTTTTTTAGGTCGATCTGAAGTGCCTGAATTGATTCCATGGATGCTGAAACCTCATCTTGCTTAACCTGAATATCATTTCTTGATTTGATCAGGAATTTATCAACGTTTGCTTCTATTTCTGGCTGGAGGGCAGTCAGAAAATCATTTTGCTGTTTGTCCAAATTTGCTATTTTAGTGGTTAATGACTGTAATTCTGAGTTGACCTCGGTTTTGTGCGCAGCTATCTGCGTTTTCATATCAATATTGTCAGTTAGAACTGTGGCCATTGTCCCCTCCACATTTTAATATGTGAAGGTCAAGGCTGCTAGCCATTTTCGTCATAAATTCATTTTGTTTAAGAATTTGTTCTTGGAACATGTAAGTCAGTGAGTTTGGTGGTAGCTGCTGGCATAAATTAGAGTTAATAAAAGGTGTCAGAGACTTGCTTTGTGGCTGCGGATGCTGCGATTGTTGGGTTAACGATCCGAGACTCATGAACGGATACATGCTCGTATTGACACTTGCCTGTTGGTGTTGTCGGTCTGTTGATAGTAGTGTTGATGGCTTGTCATGCTATGACTGTTTGGAGCCATTTGATGGTTACTATTCATCATCATGTGTTGGTTCGAGTGAATAAATTGACCATTTGTATGTAACAACCCCTGTTGATGTTGCTGTAGTTGTTGATGTTGCAGGTTCACATCATTGTTGCAAGGAGAATGATTTTGATGTGTTGATGATCCCGTTAGCGGTGATACTTGAGGTTTGTTGACAGCATGTCCGGCCGAGAAAGGCGGTCGGCCTTGCATAGGTGTCGACGTCGTCTGATAAGCCATATTCTCCATTTTTGATATTCTAATCCTTTTGTTTTACACTTTTATCCTTTTAACTCTTAGTGCAATCGGTGTTATATCATAGTCCAGTCACTGATTTTTCTCACGATTTAACGAGCTCGTACTTGTGAGCGATAATGTATGATAATCCGCGTTAATCCCACCAGGATTTCAAAATGGTGCCAAAGATTACGTTTAAAATTGTTAATCTGTTCTTACTCATATCGTTGGTGTTAGGTCCATAACGTTAACAATGAACCTCCCTGGTTTGTCTCTATATATTCACAGGTATTTCCATGACGTTTTCACTAATCCAATCTTAATCCAAACTGGTTTTTGTCAGCATTACCATATAAGCGTTGACCAGGAGAGTGTGTGCCCGCTAGAGTTGATTCTTTCTTTTGTTTTTAAATATATGGTATATAACCCTACCCCCCCCCCCCCCCCCCCACGCCCTGCTGTTATAAAAACTGGGTACAGCTGCTCCTCGGTGCAGCAGTACCCAGCACTTGTAGTGCGTATGACGAGTGGCGCTCCTGTTGACATGTGCGTGAACTATAGGTTTGACATCAACATGCAGTGAATGATGGCCGCCGAGGCCGAGGCCTGCCTTAATACATCCAATACTTTATTACGAAAATTTATAGGACTTGATTCGTCCACATAAGCACTCTGCCTACGGCATCGTGCTTATGTGGACGAATCTCGTCCTATAAATTTTCGATTATTGCCGGCTCGTCCCATTCTCTCTATGTATAGGGCTAGTAGTAGTAGTAGTAGTACATGGAATTGGGAATTAAGCACCGTAAAGTGGATTGGCCTACCCATTTTGGTCCCCCATCGACGGCCAAAATAACAGCTCTGAGGACGGTCTCGACGGGAAAATGGAGGACAGGAAGATGGGCGGCGAAACAGCCTAGGGCAGACACATAATAAGAGAACGAGATTTCGTCTTCCGAGACGAATCTCGTTCAAAAAATGATATTGACATCAATAGAAAGGTCTTTGAATGCTCTACAAATGTTTTATTGACACTTAATTTGTATCTCCTATTGTTGTTGATTCACATGTGGGTAAAACTGCTACCCAAACGAAAACCTTATTTTTGATTAAAGAGATCATGGGAAAAATATCGTGAAGAAAATCCGGGGTAGGGTGGCCCCCAAATGTAGTGAAATGTCAGGTGTTTAGAATTTGTATTTTCTTTGCTTATAGAGATGAAGACAGTTGCAGGAGGGGTGGGACTGGCCAGAAGTCGTTTGGCGACCTGGAAGGCCCCATCCCCCAGCGTTTCTGTTTCTACAGGAATATTCCTCTTTCCTGCTTTTATTTCCTCGTTTGTTTACTTTTTTCTATTTTTTAAATGATTCAAGTTGTATACATTTATTTGTTTCTAATGAACAGAGAATGTAATGCTCTTATCTCACCAGATAATAAATTGACTGAGTAATAAGGTGAAGAGAGCAAATAAAATCTGTGTACGATTCTTGGTAATCAGCCATGATAACCTAAAAAAGGTATTCCTTAATTCATACAAAATATAATGTCTTATGTATGTATCGTGACGGTTTCTGCTTAGTATATATGTCTTTTTTCATAATTATATTTTAAAACTCATAAGGTAGGCAATGCACGAAGACACCCGGGTAGGGTATAATTGCGTTTTTTCTCTCATATTATATTTTCACAATTTAATGTACTGGCCTTAAATGAAATAAAAAAAATTAATATTTGGAAATTGATACAAAAAAATCAGTAGAGTAGGACAAAAGAATGATATTTATATCACATGAAAGGTAATGTCAAATCAATCTGGCTAATTGCTATTGTTATACCTTATTGTGTCATAAGTATACATCCCTAAAATTTTAATTCATTATACCTGTACCTCCTTCCCCCACGGCAGTCACATTGAGACTGACCACCTGGGCGTCACCCATTGGCTGACGCCCACATGGCGAATCAGAGCTGGGCCTAATGAACCATTGTTCATTAACCCAGATATAAGAGACTGCCTGGGGCCCTATCTAGCTAGTTACCTGCCAGATTCCAACTAGGTTATACCACCATATTGTATACCTGTACCAGGAATAAATACTTTTATAAACTTCATTACCTTTTGTGTTACACTAGTTGTAACACTATGCTCTATGCTCTAATTGCTATGCTCTGACAAATGCCTAATTGACATTTTTATTTCTTAATTTTGTTGCCATGGCAACGGTCAGATTTTGGTGAAAAAGCATTTTTTCAGATCAGGTCATACTATTTGGGGACCTAATTGTCTACATTGTTGTGCACGTTGTGACACCTTTTTGAAATTTGGCATGGTGTGAAATAAGGCCTGAATTTTCCAAAAGGAGTGAGTGAGTGAGTTTGGTTGCTTTACGCCCTTATCAACACTTTGAAGTGTTATATCAAGGGCGGGAGAGCTGACAGGGAGGCAGTTTATGATCATACCCAGGAAATAGAGATAGAGAAGAAGGGAGAGAGAGAGAGAAAAGAGAAAGAAAGGCAAAAGGCACCAGCTACAAGTTGGTAGACACCCCTGGTGGCCAGTAGCTGCAAAATTTAAGATGGCCGCCCAAAACAGTAAATATGGCATATCTTGGCTTCTATTTGGTAGGTCTTCAACTATAATACCACTTTATTGAGGTTTTTAGTATGAGGAATTTTATTTCTCAAGGTCATTTTATGTTCCAAGGTCATTTTCAAGGTCAAAATCCAATATGGCCACCACTGAGTAACAAGATTGTTATCTCAGCACTGTATATGCAGCATTGTATATGCATTCAATGGGTGTACATATTGATGAATAAAAACAATTTTTTTTAGGATCAAGGGTGTGAGGAATCCACTTTTTATTTCACTTTTTGCTCTGTAGGCCATTTTGAAGGTCATGATTCAAATTTGATACAATTCAGCCAAAATGGGCTGCTTACCAGCTGGATGCTTAAATAATTTTCCAGATTATTTATTTTTAGATTTAGATTTACAGAAAAAGGCAGTGTAACATCATAATAATTTTTACTTCGGTAACTTTAACCGTTTCACAGAGTTATTTATTTTTAATGTTTGAAACTTTTGAGAAAACCCTATGGTAATGAGATGGTAATAAGAACATAATTAGCCATGTGCAATATGACATTTCTGGCTATATAGTGATATATAATATTGGTTTGATGTATGTTAACATTACAATGTAGTCTACTAGCTCAACACTTCAACCCGATATATAATAATAGATACTGATATGATGGCTACTATAGGTTAGCGTGTCAAATTTGTACATCTTATGGACTACAGGCAAGCCATAGTAATTGCAATCATCAAGCAATCAAACATTGGGTGATCCTAGGGCAAATCCTGATAAGACACTAATGTTCCACACATTTAGTAAAAGGTACAGACCTACAACTTCAGATGGCTACTTAGTATTTATTTTTTAAAACACATTATGAATTAATTATAATAACCATGAACCTATATAACGCATACAGAATTGACTTTGACATATTTTAATTGTTCTGTTAACCAGGCAAATTGAAACTACGGACCTATATCTTCCGATGGCTAGTTTGTAGAATTGAAATAAAAATTTTAAATCTGAATTAAAACACCAATTTCAAGTCATATACAGTACAGCTTACAATACAGCTTACTTATTAGACATGAAATACAAATTTTGCTTTAAAATATGTTTTCAAGAATTAGTAATTATCTAAAGTTGCCATAATCAAACTTTTAGAAGCTTGAAGATGATAGAAACATGTCATGTCCTTGACTGTACTTTTCTTTAATTATACACAAAATACGAATAATATTATATCATTTACAAAGGCTTCATGAATAGAATGGCCACATTGCTTATAACAGTGCAAATTTCTCCTTTGAAATAAAGTTGTTTGTTTGTTTGTGGAAATCAAAAGGCACGGCATTTGGCCACAACCTCCAAGAGCCATCACAGACATTCAGGGGAACAGTCAAGGTGACCTGCAATATACTCTCTCCATGCAGTGGAAGTTATGAGAAGTTGGAGGGCAGAAGCTTGAGTTGCCTTGGCAATCTAATCCCAATTTGCTCCAGATTTCGATTGGGGTTCTCACAAATCTGCATGTTTTCCATGAATATAATAATGGGCGATGGAAATGATGTCAAGACTGAGGTATTTACAGTTGCGCAGTGTTTGGATGCCACAGAAGCAGAAAAGGCTGAGTGATGATTCATGATTTGCAACTTGCCAGTCAGAATAGCACATTTGATACAACAATTTTTCTAAATAAATCTTTAAATGCCGTCTTCTCCTTTTTCTTTAGACATAGTTTGTAGGACTTTGGCGCAACCATTTCCAATGACATCATCAACACCAACTTCTAAAGTACCTGAAGTGTCTATGATCCTCTTCACGTCCTCTCCCTTTTCAGACAGGATTTCTTGGATATTCCTAGAAGAGAAACAAAAATAGATAAATTGTTTGCCTTGTTTTTTACGTAAAGTGACGGGGCTTGACTTGAAGGGATTACTTTGATTTGGTCGTTTGGAATGTGAGTGGCAGAAGGAGTGCACAATGCAAAAATTAAGATTATTCAAGCTAGTGCGACGATTTCTCTGGGCCTGGTCTTTCTTTTTAATTAAACAATTGACCAAGGAAACAACGGTTTCCCCTGTATCCCTTTATTCTATTATAGGCCTAGTCCTAAACAAAAAAGACCCCCCCCTGCAACCCACCATCGATCCCCCGCTCCATGTGGGAAAAAGAGTTGAATAAATTGGAAGATGTCACAATGCATTGTGCCCAGCATCGGGCATTGGGCTAGAATGTATAGGCCTACGTTCCCTCTGGTCTTAGAGTATAAGGGACAGAGGACAGTCTGACGGAGATGAAAGGTTTTATCATATCCGCCGCCCAGCAGGGTGATTAGCTCTTATCTGGTCATTAGCAGTGGGGTGCCCCGCACCATTTCTAAAGGACCTAATTGCAATTTTAAATAATCATTTTAAACTTTTGAGTTTTGGTTACTTGTATCAGAATTATTTCGATACAACATCAAGTAGATAGTAAAGAGCAGAAAAACTGTCCTTCCCCGGTTCAAATACATGCACTACAAGTGGAGATATCAAGTACCAACTACACAAAATTCACCATTTTTATTTGTATTTTTCCACCGTGCGACATTGTGGGACACCTTCACCACATATACCATTGGAAAGCTGCAGTTCTCAAGAATCACATACTCAAATGCCAATAATTAGGATGGATTAGGAAATATATAGATCTTGAAAATAAAAGGTGCTTTCAAATAAGTGTTCCAAAGAAATTTAACAATAACTTAAGTTCTAATCATGGTAGGAAGATAATTTGACTTCCAAAATCATGCTTGCAACATGGGAAACATAATTCTGGAAGTGTGTATGAATAATAGTAAGTACTAATCATGTACCAATAATCTCCCAGTGGCCGAAATAAGGAAAAAGAGGGCAAGTTCCATGACAAATCAGCTTGCCCGCCAAAATTTCAGGTTGCCCACCAACATAATGAGTAAAATATAAAATAGTAAATAATAAGTATATAGTCATTAATACAAAATTACTGACTAATTATCCCAATTTATACTGCCTTTTTACTAACAAAATTAAGTCGTTAGCAGGCAAAAAAAAGGTCTTTAAAATACACAACAGCAAGCCCCAAAGTAGTTATTTTACATGGGTTTGATGATTATAAGGAATACCAAGAAATTAAAATGATAGACCTCTGATCAGGATTCTAGCAAGCAATATTTGACAGCATAGAGACTGCGAAATTGGGTGGGTTAAAGAAATTTAACAATAACTTAAGTTCTAATCATGGTAGGAAGATAATTTGACTTCCAAAATCATGCTTGCAACATGGGAAACATAATTCTGGAAGTGTGTATGAATAATAGTAAGTACTAATCATGTACCAATAATCTCCCAGTGGCCGAAATAAGGAAAAAGAGGGCAAGTTCCATGACAAATCAGCTTGCCCGCCAAAATTTCAGGTTGCCCACCAACATAATGAGTAAAATATAAAATAGTAAATAATAAGTATATAGTCATTAATACAAAATTACTGACTAATTATCCCAATTTATACTGCCTTTTTACTAACAAAATTAAGTCGTTAGCAGGCAAAAAAAAGGTCTTTAAAATACACAACAGCAAGCCCCAAAGTAGTTATTTTACATGGGTTTGATGATTATAAGGAATACCAAGAAATTAAAATGATAGACCTCTGATCAGGATTCTAGCAAGCAATATTTGACAGCATAGAGACTGCGAAATTGGGTGGGTTCAGGGGCATGCTCCCCTGGGAAATTCTTTAGTACAGTGAGTGCTGTTTTAGTGTATTCTACTAATTTTAGAGGGATGCACATAGAAAATTTCTGAATTTTAAGGTCCTTAAAACCCCAAAATCAATATTACTTTTACAGACTTTTTACTGAATTTGAAAAACGTTTTATTCATTCATTGAGTGCTGTGGAAGGGGGTCTCTCCGGCTAGTGGGAGGTTTTCAGTCCCTTCACACTCAATTACAATATTTGAGGACAATCTTGCCTTAGTTATTAACTCAGGTCGAGTCTCTACAAGTTTTGCAGTTGAAGTTTTATAATTCAAAAAACAAAGTACAATATGGTCGTCAAAAATTATCAACTGCTGTTGTTTTGTTTCTGACCATAATAATTGTAAGTCATGTAGTTATATAAAATAGTCATCATTCCATATAGAGACAGATCTGGCCAGATTTAAAAGGTTTATCTGAATTCAGATTTGGTGACTAGTGGAGAGGGGCCAACGCAGAGGGTCTTGGGTAAATTTGACCGGAAGAGGGGTCAAGCCACCTGTGTTTACATTATGTGGGTGCAGGTTCCAATGGACGCAGAGAGGTACCCTTAATAAAAGTCATTTTAGAGACAAAAACATCTAATATTGCCACCAAACTTGAGGATATCTGAGACAACACCATGCCCTATCTTCATATTAATTTATTTTCCTTAGATTATTATGGAAAACAATTATTAGAACAAATGTCTAACAGGTCATTGGATGCACTGTATGTAGGTGCAGGTTGAGGGCATGATGCATGTGCCTACCCCGCGGGTGACAGGGTGTATGGAGGCACATACCTACAGCTGTGGTCAGAGCCCCACCCACCCTCAGACTGGCCCCGCTCTCTGTAAGGAATGACTGCCAGCTGTTCCTAAATGGGGCTAAATAGATAATTCGGATGTTCCGTATTGATGGTGGGCTTCCGTTGGCAAAGATCCCTTTACTTTCTCTCAAACAAGTCATGAAAAATCATGAAAATTAGTCATTAAATACACCTGAATATTGCTGTAATATTAGCTTGCCCGGGCGGGCAAGCTGATGGCCAAAGCAACTTGCCCGCCACGATTTTTACTTGCCAAATGGCCCGGGCAAGCTGTTATTTCGAACACTGTCTCCAGTTTGCTCAGACCTCAATTAGGCCATGAGGTACGGAAGAGGGGTGGGCATCAGCAGTGACTATCATGGTGAACAGAGCCCCCCTGCACCACAGGTGGTCCCCACCGGGAATCAGCAGATCAGCCATAAAAATCCCAGACTGTTCTGTCTCTTTTACTCTAAGCTCTGATCTTCCTTATTGGATCAATATTGATGAAAATAAATATCTAATGGAAGAAAGGGCCGTTCTTTCTGACTTTATTTGATGAATTATGTGTATAAATAGTGTTTCTCACTCCATTTCTACTGATCCTGTCAGTTGACGTAATTTCACCCGAACTGTTTATGTTCAATCTTGCGTTTTATTATTTTGCTTTATAAATTCAGGTGACAGGATGCAGAGTTGTGCTCATACCGCCTTTGGCAGGGGAAACCTTAACAAAAACAAGAATCAGTTACAGTTAACATTTATTTATTTACGGTTCATGCAGAAGATTTCATTTCCCTTGCGTTTCCAAAGGAACAAAGATTGATGTTCATTAAAAGTAAAGACGGTCAATTTATATATATATATATATATATATATATTACTAGCAAAGTACCCGTCCTCCGGACGGTCACCCTATCTCCCCACACTTCCCCCTCTCCCTCTTTTCCCTCCCCCTCTTCTCTGACTTTCCTACTTGTTTTTCTCTCCCAACTCCATCTCTAATTCCCCCCCTATCCCTCCCCTCTTCCTCATGCTCCCCCTCCCGGCGTTTTCTCCCTCTCCTCTCTCCCTTCCCCTACATCCTCTCACTCCTCTCTTTCCCCCGCCCTCTTTTTCCCTCCCCCTCCCCTATTCCTTCAACATCTTCTTCACTCTCCCACTCCTCTGCATATGGGCCAGATTTTCAGAAAATGTACAATTCACATTCACCAATCCTTTCAAATAACCCAAATTTCAGACGAAAATAAAGTTCAAAATACAGTTCAATCTAACCAAACAGATTGCTAGAATCAATGCAATGCTGAACATACTCGAATTTACCTAGTATTGGCCAAATTGCAGCCTAATTGAGCAGAATTTATCAAATGTGTACAGCTGCCAATTGTGCATTTTCAGAAAATATGACCCATGTATTTAGGTCCCCCTGGACTTAGGTTGTGGGAAATGACGTAGTATCTCACAGGGGCTTTCCCAGGCTATAAATAGAGTGTAGAGATCGCAATTTAAAAAAGGCTTCAAAATCACATTTTCACCCCAGATACCTTCACAAACCACATACGACGACCTCCAGAGAGGATGGACGGACCTCTACAGATAAAAAAAATGGTTTGTAAAACCACAAATTACGAGAACATGCGAAAAACACTCTTTTGTACCTCTTTTTGTAGAAATCGCTCTAGCTTTATATTATATGGATTTTGTCCAACATCGGATCTTTATTCAAAAGACATGTTATAAGTGAGTCAAAATACATGGAAATTGTACAGAATATTAATGGGTTCAATGTCTGACAAAGCAAGGGGAGAAAGTGTCTCTTCTATAAATCTAGAGGTTATTTTAAGGGTTAAGAAAATTTGAAATATTACTCTTATACACTCTTTTCTGGATCTTTTGGCTTTTCTGAAGGGTTCCATATATATATATTTTTTCAATACCGACACCTGGCTAGATGAGCATTATTGTCCCAATACTTTTGGGATTTTGTGCTTACAAATTAACCAAAATATTCCTCCAAGGCTTAAAGAGCCTCTTGGCTTTTACATTATATTCGGGTGCAACCTTTAGACCTGTTAGCCTTTTTTTAATCTCAGGTATAAAGCTATAGTATGAAATATTATTTCCAAAGAGCCTCTGCCTGTGAATGTATGATTTACCAATAAGTATGACATAATTTGCTTGTTTGATTTTGCTACTGTTGCCTTCGAGGCCAAAAATGATTTCTTTTGGTGTGAGGGGGTGGCTTATTACATTGCTAAAACCTACCCAGTTGGCTATCCAAGCCTTTATGTCTAACCAAAATACTTCAACCGTTTCACATTTAGAGAAGTAATGCATAATATTGTCATGTAAACCACAATAATCACAATCGCTATGGACTTAGATTCTGATGTTTTTTAACAGGCTGTTGCTACATATGTTTCTGTGCAATACTCTGTATTGAAAGGCTTGTGTCATGTTTTCTTGGAAATACCAACACAATACCTAGTACTTTCATTTTGTTAACCCATTGTACACCTTCCAGCCAACCACATCCTCCCTGCCTTTGAAGAACTTCAAATACAGTGCCCCGCCGACAGCCGTCTTCAAGGACTCCTCAGCTACATCGGAGACACCTGGGTCAACAGTTCGGCCAGTCCCCCCACATCCTGGACTGTCTTCAAGAGAGTCTACCGCACCAACAACGGCACCGAAGGTTGGCACGTCCGCTTAAACCAGGCTCTACCCCACGAACACCCCAACCTCTACATCCTCGCCGCCCTCCTTCACAAAGAAAGCCTCCTCCTGCCCCTCCTGGTGAAACTCGTCAGTCAACGAAAGTTGTCCCGCCACCAGAACCCAACAGCCATCCACCACCAGAAGAAACTAGAGGACCTCTGGCAAAGGGCTCTTGAGGGGTAAATTTGACAAATCGACAAGGCCTATTCTTAGGATCGACAATCGACATGGGCATCAAGTGACAAACGACAAAAACACTTTCTTAGCCTGACAAATCGACAAAGACCTTATTAGTCCTTACCGACAAAAAACGGGCCATTTTACGGAAATTAAGTGACAAACGACAAAATAATTGTCTTAGTGACAAGTGACAATTGTTGTTTCTTGGTAGCGACAAGAAAAATTAGACACCCCCCTCAGGAGCCCTTGGCAAGCCTACGAAGACAGCGTAATGACTACCAGACAATGTCTACAAGCCTGTTCTACCCTATCTACCCATAGTGAAAACTAAAACTTGCCATTTAATTAATTTAATTTAGTATCACCTTTGCCTCACCTTTATTTAATATGCCATTCAGTTTGTATCACATTTGCATTGCCGTGCATAGACAGAGTTTCCGTCCCCGTATCCTCCCGCACCCCGGAGCGGGGACGGACAGTTAACCCTTATAAAATCACGGGAATCTGACCACAGGGTCAACATGGCTACATGCATGCGGAGGCCGCCAGTGCCTCCAATCGGCATACAAAAACGTGGATTTAAAGGGCACGGCATGGACGGACATAGTAAATTAAGCGTATTTCACTTTTATTGATATTTATTAAAGACTTGGTGAAGGTGCACCGTTGTGCCCCAAAAAAGTCCGGGGTGATTTGGTCTTTAAATGATAGGCCTCGCTGGGAAGTCGAGGCCTAGTATAGGCTATGCCGTGCATTGTTGTGTTTTGTGTAAATAAAGTTGTATATATGTTCCTGTACATAGCCTACTGATGTGTTTTCTTAAATATTTTTCCATCTCCCCAAGTTTGGTGAGACAACGGGTCACCATGATATTAACACGCCCCCTAGGTTCAAAAGTGAAATTTAGCCTTCTTATAAGTAAATATTAGTCATAGTCAATATTAGAAATGCAATATTAGAAATGCATGCCTTGGGGCTAACGGGTAGCTACGGGTAGAGTGAAGAATATCCCCGCAGACAATGTATGCATTTTGACGTCGGTAACATGCAAGCTTCCCCCACTGAGAAATATTTCTGGTTAGAACATCAAACTATTACCGGTACCGTAATCATCCTTATTAATAGTTTGACGTTTGCCTTAAAAAGAATAGAGCCTGATTCTGTAAAATAACCTTTGAAGTGTTAAAATGTATTGGTCGTAAACGTAAAATAACCTTTAAAGTGTTAAAATGTATTGGTCGCAAATGCACCAGAATGCACCATTTAAAGAGTATGAGTCCAAAATTTCCCATACCCCCCGTC
Organism: Sthenelais limicola; assembly: GCA_942159475.1. Taxonomy (NCBI): domain Eukaryota; kingdom Metazoa; phylum Annelida; class Polychaeta; order Phyllodocida; family Sigalionidae; genus Sthenelais; species Sthenelais limicola. The sequence continues at coordinate 102,377,437 of OW804096.1, read as the reverse complement.
ATCTAGACAACATTTTAACCCCCTGAATCAAAGTATTAAATTTATTGTAAAGAATTGCATTTTGTAGGTTGAGATCTGACCCAATTAGCCTCTGATCCTGGGCTCGCGCTAGGATTTTTTTTCCTTTAGCCACTGTGGCGAAATTCCAAAGAAATATTATCGCCACACTGACTTTCTTTTCGCCACAAAGAAACCATAATGAAAACGTACGTTTTTGTATAAATGAGACTATAATTCTTGTGAATCATTATTTTGATGACGTCATCAGTTGATAATTAACATATACACATGATAACCAACTTAATAATGTCGATCATTTAAAGCATGATCTAGATGGTAGATGAGGTCTTCACCCCGCCTATCTTTAGCATTTACCCAGAAGGCTTGGTCATAATTGAATTTTTCTACAGGCTTTGACAGCAAAAATGATATATTTTTTACAATTGTTTCTGTAACCATAACTATCTATTTTGCAAAACACATCATTCATTGGGCTTTAAAAGTAAAATTAACTCATAAAATTAACAACCTAAAATCCTCTTAACATATCATATAACAGATATTATTATATCAAAGTAAAACAATGCCTTTTAAATTCAACCACTTTAGACACCAAAAACACTGTGGGTCAACAAATTTGAATATTTCTAGAAAAGATAAGACGGCATACACAAATTATTTTACTGTTATTTATGTCCAATAAACGACTGTATTCCTACTTGAATTTCACCACTGAGTAATAATTCAATATATATATATGCACAAATCAATCAAATAAGCCACCGGATCGGATTTAACAGAAATTTGCTGGCAACGAATTCCTGCCCATATTTGATCTGTATATTGGCCCATAGTTCCCCTACTTGTGTCAACAAAGACATTACTGAACATATATTCAACCACCAACTTCTGATTTTTAATTACTTAATTAAAACTCGTAGAACATTCTATCTTTAATCATGGTTCCCGCAGTCCTTAAAAAGTCATTAATTTTGAGTTTGGGGTTTTCAGGGCCTTAAAAGTCATTAATTTTCGCTGTGAGTCCTTAAAAATCATTAAAAACTAAAATTTCTACGGATATTATGCTGAACATACACCAGAAGTCACCATTTTTCATCTAAAAAATCAAAAAAAAATCAGGGGTAACAGACGGGGAAAACTCCCTCCTGCACCCTCCCCCATTCTGCAGTATCTAAAAGTTCCCCCTACTCCGATACATAGCCATCTACTATCAAACTAAACCAAAACCTTTGTACGGGAAAATCTTTCATAATCATGTTGGAAACTTGTTCTAAGCCTGTTGAAACAGCGGTATGAGATTGTCATTGAATATTATAATTTGTTTTGCTGACTTCTGTACTTTTTTTGAGAATCTGTGTGGCAGCACTATCCTGTGTAAATAAGTTCAACTATATCGTTTGTGTCATCATCATTGAAAAAATATACATGTACAACCAAGTACCAATTATACCAATATTAGATATTAAGAGATTCTATATGTATACTCGTGCGATCATGTTAGCCCTGATTACTCATATGTTGGCCATAAGACAGAAACATGAAAGTAATGAAATGATTGAAAAAATCGTTTCATTAGGGATATTTTGGTTTCGCCACTGTGGCTAAACCCAAATGTCCAAATCGAAATTTGTTGCACCAAACTGATTTTCCTTTCGCCATTGGCGATGTGGCGAATGGCTAGTGCAAGCCCAGTGATCATGGTCAGACCATGCACGCCACATGTGGTCTGACTAGGAGGCGGGAAGATGAGCTAAGCAGAGCTGACCTCCACCCAACTCCACCTAATTACTGTATCCACTGCTCTGGGTTAATAAGAGGGAGGGGGGAAGGGGTAAGAGGGAGGGGGGCAGGCACAAGCCTCTGGGATCTATGAGTAAGGGGTGGGAGGGGGGAGGCTGAGGAAAGGATCCAATCTTACATGTGCACAGCTCATGACCAGAGCATGATTTGGAAATGGAGGTCAATGTGCATGGAGGAGGAGGATTCTCTCTTACCCAATTAGAGAAGGGTTAGGGCAGTGGAATATTTCCTAGGGCTCATTATATGCATTAATTAAGGGTTTGGCTGAGTATAAATAAACGGAAGGGGGAAGCATCAGGCACTCACTGAGTCACTCCTGCCTGGGCTGAACCTGACGAACTTCAACTACATCCAACTTCTTGTCTACTTCCTACAACACTGAACCTATGGGCAAATACCCTTAAAGTGTAGTTCCACTGGACGGCTTCTTCTTACGTTCATAGTTGGTTTTGCTTACGCTCAGTAGCCGAGGGTTGAGCCTAATCAGAACCGATGAGAAGCGTGGTGTATTACGCTCATTTTCGGCTCTTTTTGCGCTTGTTTTAGGGAGCCGAACTTGCTCCGGCTCAAATCAAACATGTTTGATTTGAGCCGAATGTCTTACGCTTCTTTAATGAACATAAGAATAGCGTGAACATAGCGGGGCAGTGGCACTGCATTAGGCTTCCCTTACGTTTCTTTTCAAACGTAAAAACTATGGAAAACGTTCTTATTTAGTAATTACGCTCAATTAGCGGCCGCTAGAATAGGAAATGAGCGTAACCAATAGAACCATTTTACGTTTCCCTTCGGTCAATTTATTTTAGCGTAGGCTCCTTTTGATATGTGAGATAAAAATGAGCGTAAACAAAACCGATTATCAACGTAAGAAGAAGCTGACCAGTGGAACTCTACCTTTAGATTTCTTACATTATATTGTCATCTAGACAACATTTGAACCCCCCCCCCCCCCCCCAAAGTGGTCAAAGTACCCGCGGGTCCCGTGACCAGAGCGACGGGTACCATGACCCGGGTACTGTGGCGAGCGGGTCCCGTGACCAAACACCAAATGAAGTTTTATTCAAGTTTCAAGTGAAAACAGACTTGCTTTTTTTTTTTAGCGGAAGTGGCATCAGAAGAAGACACTGCGCAAAATGAGTGACATGAAAACATGGAAATGCTGATTTTTTTTGCACAAAATCGTGGAATAAAAGCAAGATTACCACATACAGTGCTCCTACTCCACACTATGGTAAACTTACTATAGTATCTTATTCCTCAACTTGCCCTTTTAATTCACACCTATCCTTTAATTCACACCTACACACCATCCCCTCACCCTCCCAGCCATTACCAGCTTGATACTGATCTCATCTGCTGATATCAGAATCAAACACACCCCGGTTCACACCAGATGTTATCAATGATTGACATGAATCTGTACGACTTACATAGATGCTAAGATGGCATGATGTTTATCTATAGGCCTACATCAATCTAAAAATGCAGCAAAGTAGTAAACTATCTCCTATTGGCAATAGGAGATACATATTATAGTTTACCGTACTACTTTGCTGCATTTTTGTAGTATTGCACACCTTTCCATTTACATCCTCATAAAAAATAAGATAATAAGAAAGTCTCATGTAGTCACTTACTTTCCTTTGACGTCCTTGAACCATCCTAGATTATCGGCTATTAAATGGTGACTTTGGCATCCCGGGCATGTTACGATGACAACACCCTTTTCATAAGATAGTTTGGAAAAGGTCTTCGTCGATCTGGTGTTACAAACTTTGCAGGTATATACTATGGCTAATCTCTTATCTATGCGTCCGACCTCCTTCTCTGCACATCTGCTGAGACTAAACGGTCTATATGATGTGTACGTACATCCAACATCACCTATGTTAAGTTCAGACAGTCTTGTTTTAGGAAAAACACAAGATGAATAGCTTCCACCGGGCCTACTCATTACTGAATACACCATGTTGTTGCGACTCACATCTGAACTTGAAAAAAGCCTAAATCGCCGAAGCTGAGAGATATTTCGTAATAAACGGAAGGTACTTGACATAATGGTGGTTCAGAATGCACAGTTGTCAATTTAGAAAGAACAGTAATTCGGGCAGGTTAGAACACACTGCAGTTGGGTAGAAATCACAACATCCTTTCCGCCTCCATGCTTTCCTTGCACCGGAAGCGGTGGAGGGAATTCTTTAGCTGGTTCCCTGTTTGACTGGCTTTTGTCGCGAAGTGGGGTACCCGATGAATGGAGGGATTCCCCGCTTTTCCTCTTCAGGTAAGTCTACCGGTACAAGGTTGTAAACATCTAATCTAAAAGGTATTTCCATCTAGTAATGTGCTCATCCGTTGTAAACATATTATGTTCAGATATACAGGTTTGTTTAATCTCGATCATGCTTAAAATCATTTGGTCTAACATTATTTCCTTTTACAGCTTTGACGGGTGATAATAGGGGGTTTTGGATACTGCCACGAATGGCAGAACCATGGTTAGCTCTAGATTGTCCGATGATTTAATCAAGATTTAAGGTGGGTTGAATCCCCAAAGTTGTATTAAATAGTTTTGAAGTCTACTTATTTGCTTTTATTGATTTCAGGGAGCTAGGGTACATGGTATATATTCATTTGAAGTAACATGACATTTAATGAAGACATCCAATTTTAAATTTAGTAAAATAACATCTAAAAATGTTAAATCAACGGATCTGTGATAGTTCTTTGGTTCTAACGCTACGGATGTCTCAAAACAAGCACTATGGATCCGCCATCTTGGATTTTTTAGTTACGGATCTATGACGTCACATGTGTCGATGTCAACAAATGACCTAGCCTATACTATAGGCCTCGACCAATCGGCGAAATGGCATAATTTAAATTATGCACCTGCATAACAACATAAACTAGCAAATTCGCCTCTCCCGTACGGGGGATGCTATAGGGGACAGATCTGGTGAGATTTAAAAAAAACCCTATGTTTCCCATTGCCCAACACCCCTCAATTTTCACAGTGTCTAAGTTAGACCCACACGACCAGATTTCACCTAGAAATTTTAACTCTTACTAGTATAGTTACTGCGTAACAGACCTCTCGCATTGACGCCTCTAGGGCTCTAGTTCTGATGCCATTGCTCCATGCTCGATCTGTCTCTCACGCTCGGCATACGTTCGGGAATACATTCGGGAGTACTCGGAGAATGGTTTCTGACCCTCCCACCAGGTAGCGCAACCGTATGATGTGTAAAACATCGCCGCGTCGGCGATCGTTTTGCACGTTGACTTAACACTAAAATTAAACGATTTTGGAGGAGGGTGGGCGGGATGGTGGGCAATGTCAATGTACAAAAACAATCTATATTTTGAAAGTAAATAGCCTAAGGCATCCCCTCATTCCCATCAAATTGTGACGATAGACCTAATCTGGTGCCACATACTCTCTAGACTTCCCGCTCCGGGGTGCGGGAGGATACGGAGATGATACTCTGTCTACAAATGACCATAAGAAGTGTGGGTTTACACATTTATTCCATGATTTGGCCGTGAGCGTACAATATAATCGATATACTTGCCGCTCACAAGGTGGACAATATAAACTCCCTGTATTTTACAGTGACGTCACGACCGTTCGAGACTATCGGGGAGCCATGCGGACAGCACAATTTGATGAAATAAATCAAATTAAGTTGTAACAAGTGCCTTCGGCACTTGGACTGTAGAGGCTGTTGTGTTTCTACTTCTTATAGGAATCCAACAATTTACTGGACGATTATTTTAATTTGGAGATATTAATTTGATTGCCCAAAATGGCTAAAATCACAGGGGGCCTACGTGGGGTAGTAGGCCTAAGGTGTAGGAGGGAGAGAGAGAAAGAAATGAAGGAGTCACCCCTCTCCTTCTGTGAACTACTCTCTCTCTGTCTCTCCCTCTCTATCTCTCTAAACTCATATCCTCCTCCTCCTCCTCCTCCATCTCTCTTCCTACTCCCGCCCCACCTCACCCTCCTCCTGGGGGAGGGCGGTAAAGTCAAATCGATTGTAATTGGTCTACCATTCCTGGAAACAGCATATCTAGCCCCCCATTCAATCGTTTGCTGGAAGTCTGAAGTAATCATAATCCTCCTGTTATCTTTTACCTTTCTCAGTATGCGACATATAGGAAATAGATGTTCCCTTCCCCCATTGATAGCTTTACTATAGTGGATTAACGAACCGAGTAGCTTCCTCAGCTGATTCCTTGTGATGCTATTTTTCCCTTCAAAAAACATACAGATAACTTTTGAAGTTTACATGATGGTAAAGAGATTTGCATTGAAATGGAGTCTATCAGTAAGCCTAGGTACACACACTTAGTTGCTGGGGAGGATACTTTGGCCCAGGCAATGTAAAAACCCACTTGACAAAGTTCACGAATTAATTCCAGTTGATCAGACCTGCATTTTTCGTAATTGTCTCCTAAAATCAGAAAATCATCCAGATAGCTGAAGACCATCATCCCCTCGTTGCATGATTCTGGATATTGCATCAGTGACTCTAGAAAAAACCAAAGGAGCAGTTTGTGTGCCGAAACACAGAAAATTGTCTTGAATAAACGAGTTATTCCAATTCAAACCAAAAAATTTCCTTTGGCAAGTTCTGATCATAAGTGAACGATACGCTGATTTCAAATCAATGGATGCCATGAATGTACCTGCATGTATGTAAGGCAATATTTCCTCTAGTTTGACGAATTGAAACGATGAAAAAACTTCTGACGTGAAACTATTCACCGAACAATTTTCTGGTCTACTACAGTCTGTTATTGGCCTTACGGAACCATCTTTCTTGATAATCGCCCCCATCACATGAACACAGTACGGTTGTTCCTCTACGATCGAGAGTTTACCAGAACTTATTACCTTCATAATTATTTTGTCCAGTTCTTTCTGGGTATTTTGCTTGAAACACGAAGAATAATTCTTGCAGAAGTAAGACGGAAAGCTAGCGTTAAGGTCCACTAACAGAACCCATTGGTTATGCCGTCTAACACAAAGTGAGAGTCAAAATCAAATGAACCAGTTGATTTTAATAGCTTCAACCATGCAGGAGGGACCATCTGATTTAACACACCGTACAAAATATTCAACGGCCCCTTCCCAGCAGCAGAAGTACATAATAATTCAAAGTCTGGCTCAAATAATACCCCATTTGACTTATCTGCTAGCTTCGAGGCCAGCTAGGTTTTTCTCACTTTGTCTGCCATCTTGCTATGGTTGCGGCACTTCCGGTTGTGTCGCAGGTTTGCCTTCCTTCTTGAGCGACGATTAATAACACGATTCTGCATTGTGATCTTTCAAACAAAGGCCGCAGATGTGCTTCATATAACAAGGATTGAATTTGCAAGATTTAGACATATTCCAGCACCAGCACACACCCCGAGGCCATTTGTCAAAATCATATGACGAATGTTCTGGGCCATCCTCATTAGGTCTCTTTCCCCACTTCCGGTTTAAAATGGCGCACTCTCTTTGTTGTAAACGTTGGAATCATTTTGAATACTCTGCCGCGACAAACTGCCCTTCCAACTCCGGTTTACGGGCTAATGAATCATCCAGTTTACCTTCAAGCACCATAGAAGTGACGCCTTGTTCGTATAACAACAGGGCCAAACGGACATACTGTTTCTTTGAAGCTTTATATGAGCAATTCCACCAATAGGAGTATCCCGAGATACTCTACTGGGGCATGAGTCAGTGCTCCCAGTGCAGCTTAACAGCTACAAGGGAGGCCACATATGGAGCGGGTAGCTACCGCAAGCCTTGGCTGTCACTCCAGCACTTCCGCCGGTCACCCAGGTCACACCCGTGACGGCCGACGCTCAGTTAGCCAAGGATGTTTTCGTTTTTGTTAACAATAATTGTTCTATGATAATGTTGAATGTGGGTTTTCAGCTGTTGGATGCACATCCCTAAAACATCCTGAACATGCATTAATAAACCTAATAAGTGAAAAGTCTTTATGTCTAATTAAATATGTCCAAATCTTGCTCTCCTTTCTTCTCTTTGTCTTGTTAATGTTAAGAAAGGAGCCTGCCACTTATAGATGCTTAACCATAATGTAAGAAAGGAGCCTGCCACTTATAGATGCTTAACCAATCTGTTGATGTACTTGGAACATGCATGAAATCCAGTGAACACACAATTAAAATGCATCATTTCTTCTTCAATATCCTTTAGTTTGGTGGTGATATAAGCAATATTACTCCAGTTAAATCAAAATTAAAAGACAAGTACCCCCAGCCCCTACTGAGACCTATGGGGTGGAAGTAAACTTGTTTTTAAAGATGTTTATTCAGCAAGATGAAATTATGCAGTTACACACTATTCTCATTCGAGGCTGGAACAAACCATGGAAGTGGCCTACCTTCCTGCTAAAATCTCCCATGCTGCATTGCGCTGGCCTTCCTGGGCCCATAGCGATTCCGAACTAAGGCCACTCCTATTGGTCGTCATTTGGCCATCCTGGGCTGAAAATTCTTATTTTTTTAGAATTGCTTCTATTGTTTTATTCTTTTTCGTATATAAACTACACATATTGCTGATATTATAGACGAAATTGGGAATGTTAATAACGAATATTGTTGTCAGGGCAGCTTGATAGAGTCTGTGATTAGAACTCTGATGATAAGAGCACCGAAGATTGGTAAATGAGGAATTAAATTAAAAATAAAGACAACAAATATGCACATATTTTTTAATCTATTTTGTACTTGGTAGATCTCGACATGAGGGTGATAACACTTTTTAGTTTGTGAAAATATTCCAATAAGAAGGAAAGTTACAGCCAAATAAGCATTCCAGTAATGGTAATGATAATGGCAGCGGCAAGGGTGACAGGTTGTAAAATATCAGGTGAAAGTTGGCATATTTTTGTGTTTCATTGATTGGTCTCATTCAGACATACACCTGCCACGCCCCCTTCCGACAAGAAGGCGAAACAACTTTCTTACCGCCACAACACTCATGGATCGCTTATCACTAAAAGTCCAAAGGTACAAGTGAGGTCCAGGTCTGACCGTTATCTCAAGGTTGATCACGTGGGAAGAGAGGGGAGGGACTGACCGCTGACCCTAACTATTTCGGAGAATGACCCACAATTCTTCAAGGTCATTGACCTTGTGCCCATGTACACATATAACCCATTATATTTAGAATATGTATACAAACATATGAGCAATTCCACCAAAAATGCATCATTTGGCCATCCAAGGCTGAAAATTTATCATTTTAATGCTCACGTGACACTGACAGAGGAGCTGCCCAATTCTTATGTTAGTACCTATTTTTCCAAAGTATGAACATATATCCGAACAAATTTATTTTTAATATTCAAGTCCATGTAGAATTAACAAAATTAGTATATATGTTCCCCCCTGGTTCTTAGATTTTTTCCAGACCAGGATTTTATATTCCACACATGAGGCTGACATTTCTAGTTCCCAACATATTTTTTCATTCTTATTATGCCAAAGATCCATAATAAACGAATAAAAAACTGATCATGCCGTATCTAGGGTCAAGGCTCAATGGTGAAATAAGTTTAAACTATCTTTGACTAAATATTTTGATTTATTTCCATCATTTTATTGGGCCTCCCTTGATTTTCTTCATTTTTATAAGGCCCTAAAATCCAGTTTTTTACCCTCATGCCCTAAATTTTTAGGAAAAACTATGTAAATACGGGGTATTTCGGGTGGGCGGACTCTATAAAACTAGTGAAAAATGTCTCCAACCATTTTTTTCCATTCAAATAAGGACAAGATGATTTTAGGGTCAAATGACGACCAAATGGTGGATTTGCTCATATGAGACAAAGGCTAGGTGGGCAAGATAACCATCAACTTCTAGACCCTCGCTGACAATGAATTGTGCTACTTTGCTACATCCGTATAAAAATTCTCTCACCGATAGATGATCGAGAGTCTTTTTTAGGGACAACATAGAATTCGGGTCTAAATTTAGCAAAGTCTCCCTTAAACCCATCTCGGATATGTGAGAAGTAGGATCCGGAGACGGCAACTGCCCGGACGGACCCATTGCTGAGTAGAAACCTTGGCCTGACTGAGTCTGAAGATCTGTATGGGGAGAACCTTCCTTTAGCACGTTCCCCAAACGGATAGAAATCTCCAGAAGTTTGTCTTCGATTTTGCGGGTTTCCAACTCCTTTGCTTTTTGTTCTTCCGCCTCCACAAGAGACTTGTGTCGATCAGTGATGGCCTTCTTGATGGAATCAACATAGGCTGTCGAGCTCCGATCTGGAACTTCTTCCTTCTTTACGTTCATGAGATTAGCATCTCGGAATCCGAATGATCTAGCTGATCAGACGAAGGTGAGATTTTAATATTCAATTTCTGCCTAGGTGACTTGGTTTTCCTCTCTTTCGCCGTACACTGGACACTGTACAACCAGGACGATTGTGACAAACTTTACAGATAGTACTGCAGAGGATCGTCTCCCTCAGAGACATGAACAATTTTTTTTCAACAGCTCCAGAGAACCAACCCAAAAATTTTCACGTTCTCTCTCCTTGGTGTCTCAGGTATTTCTGTTTTTTCACTTGAATCTGCTGCCTCAGCTTGGTGCGACGATCCCATGCTCTTCACATGACTTTCTTAGCCAATCCCAAGAGTCCTCTCTCCGATCTATATGGACATTCCGGCTTCACCGGAATATCCACCATTGATACGTCCCATACAGAAAAGATGGTCCAGTGACCAGGTCTAATGCGACATGCAATGAACAGGCCATGTGACGTTAATGCACATACAATGACTAGTGGGAAAATTTCACATGTAAATGAGCCAATGCACACATCATGTGACATTAATGCATACATTATGCACAGGTCCTTCAATGAACACGCAATGAACACATCTGTCAATGAGCACACAAAGCCCAGGTCTGCCAATGGGCACATAAAAGGCCAGGTCCTTCAATGGACACACAATGACCACATGACCTTCAATGTTCCACATGTCTTTAGAGAAGCTTTGCTTTGTCTGACCTTATTTAACTTGCATGCTTAATAAGGTTCCTCTTACCTTCTGCCAGTCTTAGTATTTACTGATGATATTTGTAAGCCATAAACATACTCCAAGCCTTAATCCAATCCTTTGAAATGTTCTGCTATCACATATGGTGCAATTTAGTGAGTGAGAACACCAGTCTATCTGAAAGAATTAAGGTAGTACCTAATTGTTGCACCAAGTGCTCTCAACCCGAGCCATTTCCTACTTCAATATCACTTCTGTAATACTGGCCTGGTTGTCCTCCACCTTAATTGTCACTCAGGCTTGAACTCTAAATGTCTTCCAAACAGAGTGAGCAGCAGAAAACTGTGAAAAAATCCAAAGTCAGAGTAAGTTCCTATGGTTCTATGATGTTGTTCATCCAACTGCCAACTGTCAACTGTTTGAAATGGTAGCCTGACCTATATGCATAACCAACTTCCCTTTCCTCTTTGACCCACTGGCACTGGTAAATCCATATCCAATGAGCATGTTATAGAATTCTATTTATAGAAGTTCAATGTACACATAATACTCAGTTTTGGAATTAGTTTATGTTCAATGCACCCATAATGAACATGAAGTCCTGCCAATGCACATACACTGGCCAGGTTATGAAATTTGGCATGTGTTGATGCTATTGAAGGGTTTTCAATGGCAACATAATGCACACATGCAGTGGCCAGGGAAAACCTGGGCATTATGTCTGCATTTTATGTGCATTATTTAGCATTTCCATGGCATTTACCCCTTATAATATACTGGTATGGTGGAATGAATCTAGTCAGACATTAAGGCCATAAGAACAGGGATGTACTGCCCAGCTACGATGTTTACAGTTTTCCAAGCAAAAGTGATAGATCATCGCATGATCCATGGGACAGTAATATTTTTTCTGGGCACCTCACAGTAAATACATTGCTTTCACTGGATGTACCGTAATCGCAGAATATATATCCTGCTGGGTTTTTTCTGGGTGAAAATGAAAGCTCATGGGTAATTTCGACCTGAAGCGAGGGCTCAAGCATTTGTTTACGTTGTGGGTACAGTGAGTCTGGATGAACCCCCCTTTAAATTTCATTTTAGCAACAGAAAAACATCTATCATCACCAAACTAGTATAGAGGATGTATAAGACAACACCATGCACATTAAGTTTGCTGTCACTGGATGCATTGTTTGGTCCAAGAAATTTAATATCTTGGTTGAAATCAAGTCCTCCTTTCAGCAAAAACACTGACTGCTACTACTACTAGTGCTAGCCATAGGTAAAGGAAAGGTTTGGGCAGCTCTAATTTGGCATGAAGACTTTACACCCAGTTTATTCATTCAATTCAAGGTTTAGCATCCAATAGCTAAGAACACACATCCTTCTTTCTCTCTCTATAATAATAATTAAAAGTTCGTCTGGAGGTATTGGATTTTTCACTTGAGTGTACATAAATCAAGTGACCAATGCGGATCTTGCCAGCCCCAAGCCCAGCACAAGTCTGTCCGTGTGTGGACTCTGAGCTGTTACTCAGCGTGGCCTCCCTTCTCCTCCCACTCTCTCTCTCTCTCTCTCTCTCTCTCCCAGGTCAAACTCGGTATTTTGAAAGGTGTCTATTGGTCACCAGTAGGTATATATGGTCATCGAGTAATGTATTTGTGATACATATTGCCATGATGGTATATGCTATGCAGAACCTCTCTTAGTACTCTATGATAATAAAACCCTCTATATTTGTATGTGGGAAGGCATGGTATCCTTTTATGATGTACCATTCATGGACTGAGAATGGGAAGTGCATCTCTCCCTGGTCTCAGTGTTCGTCCCTGCCCCGATGACTCACTTCACATAATCCTGCTTGAATGCAGAGCTGCTTAAAGGCCGGGCACAAGGTCCGTCTGTAGACCGACCGGTTGGGGATTAACTCTTAACTCCTCCCCACGCCCCTTATATGGCAGGGATGACCCTATCCCATAACCCCCGTGCTACTGAGCCTTTGTTTTTGTTTTGGATGGGGGAATAGCAGCCGTTGCTGCAGCATAGGAGCATAGACAGATGTACACTTTGATATCATTTAATATCTGGTGATTGGAGGTCTTTAATTACGAAAATAAAGAGGTCGGATTGCTGAGTATCTTTGGTAGTTGAGTCTAGAGAGTACAACCGTTGTTAATTAATGTTTGTTCACCAGTTACAAGTGTCACAGCCTAATCTGCCCCCTCACATGTAGGCACCCGACCATGTTTATCTAAGTATTCATGTTAATTACAACTTACAACATAAATCATTGAATACACTCTCTGACATGGCTTTAGACACTTGCTTGTAAAATGATATATAACACCAAGATAGGACTTGGTATTCTACAGGTCTGTTCAGTCTCAGAGTAAGTTTAGACGTGCTGCTTCATAGAAGTAATTTTCTGGGCATATACAGGCTATACTAAACATGGATAGGATCTGGTGAATACCCCTGGATATAGACCCAGCTCAACTTTTGGAGGGAAGGTTATTTAATATTCTACAAGTGACAACAGGATGGTTGTGAACAATGTCTTTGCAACATTGTATTACGGATGAAAGGAGGAAACAAGTGTGGGGGATGAGTGAAACTATACTAACACAAAGAAAGGAAAAGACTAAACAAAGGATTTCAGGTTATGTTCTTACATAGCAGAGTTTGACAAGGCCCTAGATACAGGAAAAGATTGGCTTTAGACACTGGAAGACAAAACTTTGTTTGGTCAGGGCCTGAAGGAAGCAGTTATTCTAGAGATATAAGGCCTAAATGTGTGCTTGAGTTAGTTAGGATGTGTGTGACTGTGAGAGGGGTGGGGCAGATCGGGCAGGAAGAGCCATGTGCCTTGTGTGTCTGTATACACACGCTACATGGTTACTATGAATACCTACCTGTCAATCATTCCCTGGCTAACGGTTCTCATTAAGGATGCAAGACTAAAAACTAATTATTCTATTAGTCTGTTAATATATCTCGGATCCTTACTAGAATGACTTTTTTAATATACATTGGAAAAAAATGCGGTATGGGTTACATATACACACTACACACTAAGGAAGTTTAGGGTCAGATTTTCAGAAAATGTACAATTCAACTTCGCCAATCTTCTCAAATAACCCGAATTTCAGACGAAAATAAAGTTCAAAAGACAGTTCAACCTAACCAAACAGATTGCTAGAATGAATGCAATGCCGAATATACTCGAATTTACCTATTATTGACCAAATTGCAGCCTAATTTAGCAGAATTTACAGTTGGCAATTGTACATGTTCTGAAAATCTGACCCTTTTCCGGGACGCCAAGCACGTGGTACTTTGTTTACATTTAGGTCATGGCCATAGGCTTTTGTATTTTTGGAAAGGAGTGTAAATTATGGTAATAGTCCTGTAATGTTGGTGAAATTGTAATTACTACCTATATCTAATGCAACTATTGTTGGCTTGATATTCATTACAACTAATTTGAACGTTTTATGAATGTTTTATATTGTTTATGTAAAATGTTCCAAGTTTTCGTTTGTTCTATGTGTACATTTTCTGAATTTATCACCCAGTACTGAGCTTGGACTTTGGACTGGTGACTGGGTCAGAGTAAATCCTCCTTCCACTGGTATGGGTCACATTTAAAAAAATGTACATTTGGCAGCTGTACACATTGAGTGCTAAATGAGGCTGCAATTTGGTCAATACTAGGTATATTCGAGTATGTTTTGTATTGCATTCTGTTTGGGTAGGTTGAAATTCTGTTTGGTTAGGTTGAAATGTATTTTGAACTTTATTTTGTCTGAAATTTGGGTTATTAGATAAGATTGGTGAAAGTGAATTGTATATTTTCTGAAAATCTTACCCATACATGTATGCTGGTGTTGTGTCTTACTCTAGACACCAGATGTTTCAGCTCAGGTTGAATCAGTTGAATCAGCTCAGGTTCCGTTGGAACCTGAGCTGATTCAAAGAGCTTAGAGTAAAAGGGACAGAGCAAACAAACAGAGAGCTTTCTAAAGCTGATATCAGGGTTCTAACTAAAGCGCTGCGGCGGCGGCAGGTTCTCTCAGTGCGGCCGCGCTGAGAGAACCTGCCGCTGCGCTGACAATTTGAGGGTTTTTTTTCATCTACATTGTCTAGGGTCTTACTCCCAACCGCAAAATGCCATTGAAATGCTCCAAACCGCAAATGTCATTAAAATCCCATTAGGACGGAAATTTTTTTTTTTCATTTTTTTTTCCATCTACATTGTCTAGGGTCTTGCTCAGAACTGCAAAATGCCATTCAAATGCTCCAAACCACAAATGTCATTAAAATCCCATTAGGACGGAAATTTTTTTTTCATTTTTTTATTATCTACATTGTCTAGGAAAGATCATTTTCGTACCTCATTAGGACGGAAATTTTTTTTTCATTTTTTTTCCATCAACATTGTCTAGCGTCTTGCTCCCAACCGCAAAATGCCATTGAAATGCTCCAAACCGCAAATGTTATTAAAATCCCATTAGGCATTAGGACGCAAATTTTGCTTTTTTTCATTTTTTTTCCATCTACATTGTTGAGGGTCTTGCTCAGAACCGCAAAATGCCATTCAAATGCTCCAAACCGCAAATGTCATTAAAATCCCATTAGGACGGAATTTTGTTTAAAACATTTTTTTCATCTGCCTTGTCTAGGGTCTTGCTCAGAACCGCAAAATGCCATTGAAACGCTCCCCAACCCCCGCCCACATATGCTTTCATACTAACTCCAATAAGAGTTAGTATCCAAATCTGTTAAACTTTTTCTTGTAATTAAATCAATGGACTAATTTGACTGATTGACAATTTCGACTTTATGATTGACTTTCTGACTTTACTGTTCGTATAAAGGAAAAATTAGACAAAATAGTACCGGTCTCGCATCCTTGGGCCATTCGGCATTCAATTCTAATCAACTTCCAACTTTCAACTAAATTGTAGTACTAAACGAATCAGCCAATTAATGCTTTCTTGTATTTACAAATTTTTCATGAAAAAACCAAATATGCACTTATCTATGGATATGACCAAATCAAATATATATATGAAGATGACCGCTATACATTCATGTACATGTTCAACAATTTTGTAGGTGAGTAATTCATTATAATTTATCTTATCTGGAAGATTTATAACCCAAGTTGGTTATGATTCTACAGTTTGAATGTATGGGGAGGACTGCTGGGAAGAGCCATGGGCTGTTTATATATGCTGTGCCCGGCGGAACATTGGGAGGAATGGCCATGTCTATCCCATACCTCCTAAAATACCTTCCCCAGAAAAAACTGCAACTACGCTCCTACTCAATGGTAGCAGGGAGGTATATTAAGTGTGAGGTTTAACTCACGTGTCGCCCGTTGCGCGCCCTCATGGATATTTGAGAACTAAGAAAGTTTTGCTAGGAGAGAAGCATTTTGGAATACTGTAGTGTCCGATTGCGAACTTTCCAGCCATGTTTTGCAGGTAAACTACAAAATAAAGCCATGGATTTTCCCCACCCTCTCTGAATCCTACATAAACGTGACCAAAATGACTGCACCCACGAAAAATTAAACAGAAATTTTCCACATGTGTGACATGAATTTGTTATACGCGCCTTTTTGCCTCTATTAATCAATTCATATCTCTTATGTAACATTGCATAACATGACGTAATCCTAATCAGTAAATTTATATTTCATATTTAATTATGGAATATATCAAATGTATGAACATTTATATAAATACACCACAGGGGCCTCCGGTAACAAGGATTTAACAATCTTTTATTAAGTTATTTCGAACACTGCAATCTCAAAAGTGATGTTTTTTATTGATTGAAAGCTATAGCGTCTTTGTTTGTTTCATGGAAATAGTTTTATTGTTTTAGGAAATGATTTGTTAAACGTTTTTAAGTATGAACTCAAAATATATTATGGTTACATTTCACACGTGAAAAGTTTACACCTCGCGTAGTCGGTGCAGGTGCTACTTGTTTTATATTTTGAATTACGGTTTTGGAACTTAAAATGCACTATTTGTCTCAAAATGTTTATCTTTCGATATAGTGACATGAGAACTTTCCCCGCATTTCATTCATGAATAATAGGCCAGCGTGCCATCAGATTCCCAAAAATGTATTTCTTAGTACTGAGTCGAATGTCATTGGTAATATTTTTGGTATCTGACAGACGATTATGTATAATTCACTAGTTTGTTTATGGTTTCTAGCCTATAGCTCGTGTTAAAATATGGCATTTCGTCTTGTTTTAGAGAAATTGAAAAAAATCGATGTCGGCAATGGAGGCACCAAAAGTGTTTGACCTCTTGCTCGCTGGCACAGATGGTAACATTGAGATTGTGCCTTCACAAGGGGAAATAAAACCAGGACGTCTCCCTCTCAACACGGTTCGTATATAGGCCTATCAATACCCATTAATCATGTATGTTTCGGATTTTCGACAGTTAATAGGTTTTTACTTGTACTTAGACTTAACAAACCACAGATTAAAACGCTTCATTAATTGCAGGTCCCCGTTGGTGTACCACCTGTGCTACAATCGACTGAAGATAAGCTGCTGAATTTTCTGCTTCATCCAGAAAAACTACCGATTCACCAATGTGATCGTGCACAAAGGTGAGACATGCCTCCGCTTTATATGAGATGCTATGTACCAATTGCTTGGTAACATTTATCACATTTCTGTTATCTACTATCCATGGTAATTTCTTTCTTACTACATTTTTCCGCAGGTTTTGGCAAAGAGAACCTAATGTTGATTCTCTCTTTGAATTGGAGACTTGTCCCGTAGAAACTACTATTGTGGTGGACCGTGATCCTACTACAGGAAAACTTATAGGATATCGCGAGGTGAGATCGATGTCCATAAACATTTTCACACTCAATACATGTATTGGTTTCGTTTGTAGTTGGGCGATCATTGTAGTTTTTATTTCTGGTTTTACTCACCATTGTTTATCGATTGCCATATTATTGCCAAGTATTCGACTTCTGGTCATGTGCATTTCAGAACTCAGCCTATGACTCTGGGTCCACTGCTAAAAACTCAACTTCATTGAAACGTTTGCCAGGGCCCCCAGATCAAAGTGTGCGCGGTAATTCAACCAATTTACCATTTTGGCCTGGTAAGTTACCATTTCAATATACCAGTACGACCGATTGGTGAAATATCTTGCATACTCTTCTCTTTTCGTAACGAGCGAGAAGTATCAGTATATCTATCACATCTTGAAGTTGATTATTTACCTACCAAGATCAATGGTACGGAATGTACTGAATGATTGAGAAATATTATATTTTTATATCACTGGTATATATATATATCAAATATTTTGATCTTTAAGGTGGTCTGGAGGAACCAAATCTGGACTCTCTGAAGCAGACTGCAAGTTCCGAGGATATAGACTTTGAAAATAGTGAGATATTATAAATGTATATTTTTTTTATTGATATACTTGAAAAGTTATATTGCTTATCCCGCCATATCATCTATGTGCACTATAGATTCTGTATCACCAGCACAGAAAGTGCAGTGGTGCCACCTACTGCCACCAAAGACCAAACATTGGAGGAAAGGCCTCGGAAGAGTAACCCGCCTGCCTATGGTAGTAAAATGGCGACTAGTCTACTCAGTCACCATCACGCACATAATATACGTATATGTAAAGTTCTGTCTAATTTGACGATTATTCGGCAGTGTCTCTATATTAACTACTAACTACTATTACCCAGCTACCTTGTTACCTGTTTACATTAATGTGTCTATTGTGTTAACGCATTCTGTTAAAGCATATTGCAGTTGTTTTGTTCATTTTCCTCTCTGGTCCGCTTCTTTTATATTTTATAATTATTAGATCATCCTCATAATTTTCAGATTTCACTTTCAGATTTGGAAGATGTACCGCCTGGATTACCAAGAGGAGGTAATTTCTCAATGAAGCCACTGGATGTACATTTTAAACTGGAGAACAACAAATCGTTATCTGTATTGACGATATCTGATGTACTGGCCAGCAGTGATGATATTGATATTGGTGAAGATGAAATAACAGCGGAAAGCGAATCTGCAAATGAAGAAAACGTAAGGACATGAATCATTATACTGACTACTTAAAATTGAGTTCTTTTATTAATTATTATTATTAATTGATATGACAATAACATTATTCATTACTGCACCAATATCAATTAGCGTTGTAACTTGTTTTAGGGCGTATATAACTGCATTCACTGTGCATTTTGTTGCATGCACACAATGGTGACACATGCATGAACCCCTGCTTAACATGTTCTCTAGAAACAAAACAAAGGGTTCTTCATATAAAAGAATGTAGTAGGTTCATTGTGTAAACATAAAGTTATACACTTTGCATTATTCTTTAAGTTCAAGTTATATAAGTTTCTGACTTAGAAATATAAAAATGTAATACCTACTAATAACATAGAATACATGTTTATATCTGTTTTGTCTCAGGTAAAAGCGAACGTGCTGACGACTACAGACCACGTGGATGACATTGTTACCGTAAGTTCTCGTGTTAATTTTTCTTTGGAATAGTTATGCACATACCGCCACATTATACCAGGACAGTGGGACAGTCATTGATATTATCAAGCAGATACATACTAATAATTAGTGTTGACCTCCCTGATATTATTATGATGGTATTATTTGTGTTTGCACGATCCTATATGTTTATTCTTGGAAGATTCCTCTGTTTGGTAAAAAATTTTATCCCGAAATATGTCAATATATAATCTGTCCAATATTCCAGGGGGTCATCTCTACAGAAGTTATTAAACTGACCAATGAGAAAACGAGAGAACCTGAATTTGAGTGGGCAGTTAAAGTAGACATCCGAAGTCCAGTAAGCGATTTTCACAAGAGAATACCCGATATGGCTTATACGGTAAGTTTTCAATACGTATTCTTGAATGTTTGCTCGAACATATTCATTTGTGATCTGTTTGTTATCAAATCAAATATTATAATTTGCAGTGGCCGTTCGAGCTAGACACTTTTCAAAAACAAGCAATCCTACATTTAGAAGCCCATGATAATGTCTTTGTGGCTGCCCACACATCTGCTGGAAAAACAGTGGTTGCTGAGTATGCTATTGCTCTCTCAATGAGACACATGACAAGGTATGAGTTGCAGTTTTTGATCTTTTTAAAAAATCGTTTTGTTCTTGCTGATACTCGTACTCCAAGGTTTAAGTATCGCTCTCACTTGCCCTATGTAGAACAGACTTTCTTACTTTGGGTTCATTAGTTGGCAGAGGTGCATATGGTTATAAATATCGGGGATGCTAGTTTTCAGTATTTGTACATTTTTTTGTGCATTTCCATTTATTCATCTCCTATCAAAGCATTGACCCCGATTTTAAACAGACATTTGACAGACACTGGAAATATTCAAATCAAACAATGAGCTTCTTGTCTCATCATGACCATGGAGATTCTCATGCAGTATCTTCGAAGAATTTGTCAAATCTGCCGCAAGTTCCACAATTTATAACCAAATTTCGTCAAAATTCTCAAAATCTGACTGGTCAAATTTCGTCAAAGTTACGAAAATTTTCTCAAAACGATCAGATAACTGATTGTTTTGGTCATTAAATCAGTTTAAAATATTCTGTACGAGTAGTGGTCCTAGATAATAAAAATTCCTCTTTCTTAGAAGTAAATTTTCAGTATTTTTTTTACACGACCGGACTTGCATCCCTGACCTGACATGTGCCTCAAAAACATGTTCTACCAAACGTTGCCAATAACCCATTTACTGACCCTTTAATAAAATTATCTCATAGAATCCTTGTAATATTTCCGAATTTACTTCAATATTGTTTTTTTTTCGTCAAAACATTATTAATGAAACATGCGTGCTCACATTCAATATGAAAATGTTATGACCTGTCTTCCAGAACCATTTACACATCTCCTATCAAAGCACTGTCCAACCAAAAGTTCCGCGATTTTAAACAGACATTTGAGGACGTGGGTTTAATCACTGGAGATATTCAAATCAAACAAGAAGCAGCTTGTCTCATCATGACCACGGAAATCCTCAGGTTGCTTTTTTAAACGAGAACTCCCTATATCATAATTTCCTTGATTTATGGCTGTGTCAATTATGAATATCCAACTCAAAGGTCCAAATATGAAAGAGAATATTATATGTACGGATTAAATTAAGGACAATTCTGGCCTACTGGTATATAATCCCGAGGCGGAAATGGTGGTTATTTATCCTTTTAGTCTCTCTTAACGTGGCTGTAGCCCTGAACTGTCCAAAGTAGAGACTAATCTGTTACAAAACCTGTTTACTTTTTCCATATGCTTAAGTGCCTTTGAAGACTATCTAGGATTATAAAACTCGATTTGTTTCATTTTACCTGGTTTGTTTCCCCTGCAGATCAATGTTATATAATGGTTCTGATGTCATCCGAGATCTTGAGTGGGTAATATTCGATGAGGTTCATTATATCAATGATAGCGAGGTATGTGTCACTTAGGGGCTATTATGACGTCTAACTCACACAATTATCCTCACCTTTTGGCTAAATATCTGTTTTACTGTCAAGTATGATAAGATATGCCGATGTTTCACAATCGTTCTCATAATTAATGTAATTCGCATTTACGTCAATATAAGAGGTATAGGCAGTATGCATACATCACTTGCCTTGGTAATTTATTTTTTAACTAATGCAATTGTTAAGTTAAACATAAACATGTAGGTACCTCTTTACATTACACTTGTCAAAACTCCCCACATTACAGGGTGACAGTAGACAGTAATTGCTGTAGCCTATAACGTCTTGCATTTGAGTAGAGAAGTGTTTCTGTATTTACCATACTTATTCTTGGTAGAACTATCAACAATATTAAAAGATATTACCATTATAATACCTCAGTTCGGAGGTGCACATAAGGACATAGGGAGTTATTTATAGAGATAATGTGCACCTCACTCTCAAATGTCTTGGCTTAAAAGGGTCTACTGTCACTTTCTAAACATTCGCTAATAATATCGATACTATATATCTTTTTGTACTTCTGTACTATTTCTAGCGAGGAGTCGTATGGGAAGAAGTATTAATTATGCTGCCACAACACGTAAACATCATCTTACTTAGTGCAACTGTGCCTAACACAATGGAGTTCGCCGATTGGGTTGGGTTTGTAATGATTACCTGATATTCGATAATTGTCAGAAGTAACGCTTGATGTATTTACTCAGTTTGATATTAAACTTAAAGTGCTAAAACCACTTTGCGGTACATGTACTTTCTTTTTGACTATTGTGTCTGTAACTTTGGATAACAAATGTTCTGGCAATAGTTTTTTTATTTCTAACATGTGCGATATAATTCAAATATGATATCTCACTTTTAAGGCGTACCAAGCAGAGGAAGGTATATGTTGTTAGTACACAAAAGCGACCTGTTCCATTGGAGCATTACCTCTATACAGGTACGTGTGTAGATATCTCGTAAATCATTTCATGTATTGAATTGCATGGATGTAGTTTTTAACTTCTGCGAAAGGTTAGATACAATGTCCGACTAATTCTGACTTTGTTTTTTGAATTGCTTGTATTAAGTATTAATAATTACGTTTTTACATAATGTAACAGGAAACAGTGCCAAAACCAGTACTGAGCTATTTAAGATAGTTGATTCAAACAAACAATTCCTGACTAATGGATACATGAAAGCTATCGAAGCGAAGAAGGAACGCGCTAGTAAATCTTCTCAAAGCTTTGGTGCGAAAGGTACAAGAATGGGTGGAAACCCACTAAAGGTATTAGGCATCTGCCAATTTTCTTGAACTTTAGGGCCTTGCCTCTATGGCATATATTAGATCATCTCGCAACCAATTGTCTCTCAATCGAATGTCTTCTCATTTTCATAGTCTCTGACGACTTCTTGGCCTAATGCCAACAATGGGTAATCAGTCCTGAAAACCATAATGGGAAAGAATGATTTAACTAAGGAGAAACGTATGTCTTTCATAGTATGTCAAAAATCATTACTTACCTTCCCATAGCTGTGACCCACCGATATTGTGATAAGATAAGGTAATGTTTGCGTGGTTATTTAGATTAATAAAAGCATTACTCAAGTCTATATATTTTAGATTTGAAATTCCAATGTGGAATTTGTGTATTACAGGACAAGAATATATGGCTGTCAGTTATAGAGATGCTCAGAAAGAAAGACAAGTTACCGGTGGTCGCCTTCACATTCTCCAAAAAGCGTATCAATGAAAATGCTGCTCACCTCACGAGCGTGGATCTCACGACGAGCATTGAGAAAAGTGAAATTCATGTCTTCGTTCAGAAGTGTGTCTCGAGGCTGAAAGGGACAGATAGGGATTTGCCCCAGGTACATTTTTAAGTGTCTTGTTTATATACATATCTTTTAACATTTTAAAATCATGGTTGATGTTACTCTTATCACATACTGCAAATCTCAATTTAAAGCCAGGGCTTCTTTTAGAGCCAGGGCTTGAAGATGCCATGAGAAGACCCAAAGTTGGGAGTGCGGCTTCTACTGCAGGTTATGGCCGACGCAAAACATTGACAGGGTCGAAATGGTGATGGGCACTATCACTTAGAACAATATAGCGCGAATCTTTGAAGGCTGCACCTCAAATTAAATCACACATTGTAAGGTTTAGGCACCACCAATGAACTGAAAAGTAACATCTTGTCGTACTGGAACTGTCATGCCTTTAGCCAAAAATCTCCTGAAATCTTAAAATTGTGCCTTTGGCTTCTAATAGAGGTTTTCCCCAAATTTGACAAATCTATATAGACGGAATTTAGAACACGAAATTTGGGATGCGGCTTCTAATAGAGATTTTACGGTAATTTGCCTTTGTCAAAAACATAGTTATTGAAAAGATGTGTCATAGCTCGTGTTTCCTTTCATGTCAGGTAAAAGAAATGGCTGAGCATTTAAAACGTGGTGTGGGTATCCATCACAGTGGCGTTCTCCCAATACTGAAAGAAGTTGTGGAACTGCTTTTCCAAAGAGGTTTAGTGAAGGTAGGTTATTTTTCCGATAAAAAAATATAAATTAGTCAAGAAATATCATTTAAATACAAAGGACTATGAGTAATATGAGTTAAGCACTTCTATGAGTATCATTATACGTGTTCACTATTTTGAATAGTCAATGTAAACATGTATTTTTATTTCTACAAGTAGTAGTATACAGGTATGAGTACATATATGCCCACATGCATATTGTTACATGTATTTTTGTGTGCATGTAATGCTTTCATATGGCGTGCGTCTATGCTTGTTTCTTAATCTGTAGGTCTTATTTGCCACGGAGACTTTCGCTATGGGAGTGAATATGCCTGCGAGGACTGTTGTGTTTGACTCTGTTAGGAAGCACGATGGTCTCCAATTCCGAGAATTGTTACCTGGAGAGTATATCCAGATGGCCGGGAGAGCAGGACGGAGAGGCCTGGACACCACCGGCACTGTCATTATCCTAGTAAAGGGCGATGTGCCCGAGTCTAGTGAACTTAACCGTATGATGCTGGTGAGTATTAAAATAACATACTTTTAGTTTCGTTATCACACTTTTAGTTTTTTTTTATGCATTATTGCCATTAATTTTTTATGACAAAGTCACTGAAATGATTCTACCAATATACTCACCATGCATTATAGAATCTTAGTAGGATAATAATGCACGATGAGGCCTTCATCGTGCATCTCTACTAATTTGATAATATGATAAATTGGCTGTCACTTGCTTGCTGGTGCATTAGTACCATCCTCTGACTTGTTTGCGAATGGGTTATTGCCAGGTGGCATTGGTCATCTTGTGAAAGGAAATAATCTGAGCCTCCTCTTTAGTCTCCCATCCTCTCTTATCTCTTATCTCACCTCTCATTAGGGGACCCCTGCCGTCCCTAAAGCCCTCCAACAGTAGTGGATATAATTATGACCACATGTGCATCTCTTGACATTTTTTTGAAAAAGGAATAATAGTCACAGAAACTTTGTAGTGGAATAAATAAATTCTACTAGTTTGTAGGATAATATTCCTTTTTGATTCATATTCCTACCATATATAGATCCAAAGTTAGCCCTTACTGATTTACAGCTTACTTAGTAATAGCCCAGATATGTTTATGTTTCTCACAAATGCCATTCTTATGACATTTTAATTTATATTGCTAGTTGGACAAAAAAATAAGTGGAGCTTCCAAGAGTATTTCCCCACACAACTCAAGTCGAACTATATAAATAAAATATTTGTACAGGTCTTATTTTCTAACTTTGGATCTATATATGGTAGGAATATGAATCAAAAACGATTATTATCCTACAAATTGGTAGAACATATTTATTCCACTTCAAAGCTTCTGTAACGATCCTAAACTCTTGCGTTTTTTAATTTAAAAACTTCTCAATTTATGACACTTTAACTAATAGATTGTATTTCCTTTCATTTTCTCTATATATTAGAAGGTATTGAATATGATATCAGTTATTATAATATGTACGGTGATATGTGACGTACGGTGACGTTTTACTGTCTCAAACAGAGCCCACAGTCAGGAAAATGACAAAAACATGTCAATATAATGCTTGAGATTTAACCTAACCTTTATTTCTACTGAATATGCAAAACAATACTCTTATTCTTTAGCCTCTAAATTGTGAGGACATGTTTTTGGTGTGACGTACGGTGATGCATTTACCTTCCCCAATCAGCAGACTGGCCTTTGGATGATCTTTTAGCTATTAACCCTAAATATTTCTGCGAATTTAAACTGTTTTCATGAAAATATGTGAAAAACACTACCTGCTGATGATTTAGATCTATATAGTGGCTTCATATTAAATGTTGCTAGAAGCTCATAAAAAACGTGACGTATGATGACGCACAAATTTCCCATAGGTTTCCCTTCTATCTCAGAGAGAAATATTGAACTGAAAAACATTAAATGGCTATAATACATTGGCAAGTACTTAAACTCAATATTCATGCAAGGAATGGATATGCAAAACGTTACTATTTTTTATTATTACAGCTTGAAATTATAATTCTATATTTTGTAGGACTTTTATTAAAGAAAACAGTGGTTTTCTGCCCATAACTTCTTCATTTTTAATTATAGACCCATAAAAGTAGGGTTCCCTGCATAGATTTCAACTAGTTTTACCCAGCCATTATCATTACAATCACGTCCGTCATAATTTTAAACCTGTTATAGCTAAAAAAAATCCCAAATGCCTACCAGTGGTGAAAATCGGTCACCTATTCTATGGAATGGCCTGCCTAAAGAAGGTAAATCTTGTATACTGAAGGAAGATTTTAAGCTTTTTATGTCTAGAAGAGGGGAGAAGTCAAAGAGTAACAAATAGTAATATGGAATGAGAAGTAATTAAGGACGAAGAAAGTAAGAAACCGAGTAAAATATCATAGTGATATTATAGATGGTTGTAAATAAAAAATAAATTCTGTTAGAATTATTGGTGGGTTCGGCAAAAAAAAATGCATAGATAGATTGCCTGGACTACTAGCCCTACCCTCTCCTCATGACTTAACACTGGGAAAAAGGTGCCTCTCTGTTCTCTCCAGCCTATTACTCCTCTTCCTCCTCCTCCTTATACCTTTAATTCTCAGCTGTTAATCTCGCTATTCCTGAGCCACTTACAGTTGGGTTGACCATCTTATCTTATCTATCAAGATAAGAACCCAGCCCCGAGATGAGAGGGGAAGGAGGGGCAGCTGAAGGATTACATTTTAGACTGTCAAATCTCAAATAATTTACCTAGAAATGCAATTCAAACTGCAACCTTATTCTTTTTTTCTCACAAATTCCGTTCTTATAACTTGGAACTTATATTGCTAGTGGAATACAGAAAAGGATTTTTCAGGCAGACTTGGCCACTAGGGGCGTGATGGTCATGGTATGTGGTTTCAGATTGTGGCCATTGATTAATGGTCACTTGGCCACTAGGGGCGTCTACCTAGTTAATTGGCGTGTAGGCATGATTGCTGGCGTGTGATAAAATAGCTAATGAATGATTTTGATTTTCAGCCACCATGAATTATGATTTATAAGTAAACTCGACGCTTTGCGTGTCTCGTTACTTATAATTCATAATTCAATGGCGGCCGAAAAAACCCATCCATTATCCATTAATTATTTATCTGAAAAGGTTATATCAATCTCAGTTATAATTTCTGCTGATTCGATATTTTATTATTCAACTCGATGATCATTTTACTTTTGAGAATTATGGTCTTTATGACACTATAATTATAGTGTTTAATTTGTTTCCATGAAGTCATTATCGATTATTGCATAGCCATATGTATTTATCGTTGTTGCTGGTTGATAAGGACCTTAGAAAATGAGCTCAAATTCATTTTGTTTATGAAAATTAGTGAACCAGCAACCATTCGTACCAAAGAAAGACATTCAGACGAATACATGTATGATCTACCCATTTCTTTTACGAAATGAAAGTTTCCCAATCTAATCCGGTAAACACCATTGTTTCAAGTGTATAATTTCCCACTGCTTACAGGGTCTGCCTACGCTCCTCCAGTCACAATTCCGCCTTACCTATGGTATGATTCTCAACTTATTGCGAGTAGAACAACTCCGCGTGGAGGACATGATGAGGCGTAGCTTCTCTGAGTTCCACCATCAGAAAGATAATAAAAAAAGGGAAGAAACACTTAAGGTACTGCCGCGTTCTGAAATACTTATTAAAGTAATAATTAGCATTGTGGCAATATCAGGATGCTAATAATATATTTTTCTATTTTTTATAATGTTAATAGTATATTTTTCTATTTTTTAAATGCAAATTTGTTATACGCAAACTGTGTATTGCCATTATGCGTACAAGACAATGCATTTTTAATGTATAGGTTTATTTCATATTCATCTAAATATTGCTCCCATTCAGGTGCTGGACAAGAGGATGTCTGAAACCCCTGATGTTGTAGATTACAGCGGGGATTTAGAAGAATATTATACCACTTGTAGGAATTACCGGGAACTGCGCACTCGCTTACAGGTCAACCCCATTACCCAATTTTTTAAAAAAAACTATTCATTTTCGGGTTCAGTTTGAAAAGGAAAGTGCGTGAACATATACTTCGTTGGTTGCACTCTAGGATTGAAAGTTCAGTCAGTAGTATAAATATATTTAGATTTCCTATTTAAGGACATCTTGAGCATTATACATGAACTCATTGACTTTCTTTTATAGAAAATTGTGCTCTCCCATCCGACCGCTGTCAAGATGATGTCTTCTGGAAGAATAGTAATCATAGATACGGCTGATCACCCACAACACCTGGGGGTTGTACTCCAGGGCAGTGTATCCGCCAACAAAGAGCGCTCATTCACTGTCCTTATTCTTAGCGAACTAGAACAGTCGGACAACTTCCAAGGGGCCCCTCCTCAAATGATGGAGGAAGACCCTAGTGACAAGGGTTTACCACGCCCTGTGGCCAATAGTGAACTCTTCCAACCCGAAGGACCCTGTGGTCATAAACTTATATCTGTAAAAGGGGAAGATATTAGCGTTATCACCACAAAGACGATCAAAATCAATGCCGACCGCGTTATCGATGATGTGAAAAAACGCAAGATACCAAGATTTAGGTGCTTATATTTCCCATATATATATATATTCTCACACATAATACGTACCGTGCCTGTATGTTTATTTCATTTCATTTTTATTATATCATTATCAACATTTATTGTATACACTATGTTCCGCTTAACCTGAACTACCCGAATTTTCAGTTAACCTGAACCTTTTGCAATTTCCCTGCAGACTTCCAACTTAATGTATCTGTTCTCTTTAGCTGAATTTTGAGTTAACCTGATTTTTTTTTCTGATTTCCCCTCGAGTTCAGGATAAGTTGAGCATACACTATCCCGTGAGAAGATACCGAGTCTTTCAAGTATACTAAAATGGTTTTAATTCATCTTCGGTGATGATAATAATACACACTCTAAAACTGACAGGGCCATACTAATTTTGCACCTGCTGTCAATTGTCGTAGGTCTGATCCTCCTGGCCAATCCACGACGCAAGCGACACAAGAGTTGTTGCGTTTGGTTGAATCCGAGCCTACTGGACCACCTTCTATCGACCCCGTGAGGGATCTACATCTGAGAGATATAGAACTGGTACAGGAATTTAACGTGTTGGAAAAACTAAAGAGCACGTTTGATTCCTTCAAATGTGTACACGACCCCTCCTTCCTAGATAATGTAAGTAACATTTATATTGTATAGTCTGTATACCATAATCGCTATAATAAGAGCACACCCTTTTTTTGTGACGTCACATTAGTCCAAACGTCGCCGCCAAACATGTGACACGAGTCAAAGCGTTGGGAATGGTCTGCGCTTATTGCACCGAGGTTTTTTTTGACATAAGTCTTCAGCCCACTGTGCACTTATTATAGCAATTACGGTACCTGTGTTACATTAATAGATTGGGATTAACTTATCTTAAATATCTTCTTGTGCTTTCAGTTCCGTCTAGTGGCTAAGCTGATGAAACTAAAGGAAGAACATGGGCATCTAAAGTTCCTGCTATCCGAAGAAAGTTTACAATTACTGCCAGAATATCAACAAAGAGTTGAGGTCAGTATGACATGACGAACTTTGGAATCATGGTGAATAGATGTACACAATTCCTGTTAAATTATTATGGCTCCTGACCTAGTTTGATTAAAACAGCATCTTATCGCACTTGTGTGATCTAGGTACTTCGAGGATTGCAGTACATTGACAAAACCAATACTGTACAGCTGAAGGGAAGAGTAGCGTGTGAAATCAGTAACCACGAGCTCATTATCACCGAACTCATCCTGGAGAATGCGCTGACTGATCTACACCCCACTGAAATAGCTGCTCTCATGTCCTGTGTAGTGTTCGAACAGAAGAACGCATGCGAGCCCAACCTGGCACCGAGTCTCATTAAGGTTGTGTCTTATATGTGCCTATTTTAAGCATTTAAAGTCTTAGTTAATTCTATATGACTTGTATATGTATATGATTTTATCAGTGTGCCTAGACATATATTTATATTCAGTATGACTTAAATGTAAGCTGAGCTGTATAGCTCTGATGTAAGTAACCCCAGATATTCCATTGCAAAGATTATTTATATATATAATATAGTCATTTCCCATTTCTTAATGCTATATATGCTCTTATCAATATGTACTGAACACGGGTAAGGTTGTGGTTGCACAAAAGAGAGATTAGAGTTAAGGATGCTTTCCTCTGTAGTGGTTCCACAATGAAACAGGACGTCACATGGTAGCAGTAAGTGGCACCACTCTTAATAGGTTAGGAAGAGTCAATGTCTCCTGGGTGCAGGGGTCCTGTGGGATTACCACAAATACATTAACCCATCAGCATAATATATAGTTAATAAACTTTGATTTTGATTATTCGTTCTTTACTCTTACCGCAGGCTAAAGAGACGTTCCTCTCGGTTGCGAGGAAAATAGGCGAACTGCAGAAAGTATGTGGATTGCTCACCCCTGTTCAGGATTATGTTGACCAGTTCCACTTCAATCTCATGGAAGTTGTATTTGAATGGGCTAGGGGAATGGTAAGATTTATGTTTCATCTGTGCATTGACAATACTGTTTGTGTTACCAATCTGGGGTCCATTTTACTGTTTATTGACCAAATCCACCGGGCAATAGGTGTTTGTTTATAGAATTTGACAATATCAATTGAACACTTTTTTTTGTTTCCTTAACACTAACAGCCCTTCGCTGAGATAACGCAACTGACAGACGTACAGGAAGGAATAATTGTTCGTTGTATCCAACGTTTGGATGAAGTACTTAGAGACATCCGCAATGCTGCCAGAATTATTGGAGATCCTAAACTCTATCAAAAAATGGAAGAGGTCTCCTCCCTTATAAAGCGAGATATAGTTTTCGCTGCCAGTTTGTACACACAATAATAATGGTGGAAACTAGGCGGACTTGATATTATGCTTGGCATTGACACCCATGTGATATGTATGTTTCTGAACAAATCGTGTTCCAAACATACTTTAATTATATCCATTAGGTTTGAAATCAATTATATGTACAAACCATATACTTTATACACATTACAAATGAGTTGACCGTCGTTCTTGAGTGTCTTCAGTACCTTTGTGCTTAAGTATTCCCTGGCTTAATGCTGAAAGTCCTCCACAGTTTCTCTTTGTGTTCTACAATCATCTTATACATGACAGCAATGGTTACAAATATTGTTTGCAAAGCTATGAATTTGGTTTTAAGAGTGTTTTCAGGTATTACTGGTATAGTTATCAAGAAAAGAATTTGCCACGGGCTCATCGTTTAACTCTGTATCTTAAATCTTAAAACCACTATTGAAAATATAAAAAAAACTTGAATGTCAATCGCTGTGAGGAGTTAAAGGTTAATTTCGTATAATTTTGATCATATCAGAAAGTTAGGCGTGGCAAACTCAAAGTGGCTCCCGACCAGTCAACCAGTGTTATTCCCTCTGGTATGCGCATGCCCTGAAGACTTCTACAATCAAGCGCGGTATCATTCATTCAGACGATTTTAAAAGGACATTTTTACATTCTGAGGAAGTGTTCAGAGAAAATGTAGGAATCGGGATTATATACCCTATGAAATAACGCGTGGTATTTGATAGAGATGGTAGGGTACTTGGTTTGTCGGTTTTCTGTAAAACTCGCTACGTGCAACTGCCGTTTGACACACCGCCAATGATTTTGGTATTGTACGTTTTGACTGAATTTATGAACACTTCCTCATGAATACTAGGAACCGTTTCAAATATAAATGTAAATAGTTATTCGGGAAAAAAATTCGTTGGGGAAATTAGTATGAATTATTAAACGTTTACGACTAAAAAGCATGTCATTCTCTTGAAGGAGAACTGTATCCTGTTAGATATAAAAAGCACTAAAATTACTATATTGTTTTGAGGGCGTCTTTTAAAACAATTCTTTAGTGTGCATCTCGTTGATAAAGCATATATCCCCAATCAGACGAACACGGTAATGAGGTTGCGGCAAATAGCCGTCGAATTTGTCGGTTGCCTTTATTAAACAAAAACAGAAAAAGAAAAATGTGAGTCCAGCGACAATAGACCTCAGGTCACCACAACAGCTGGACAACGACTGCCTGAATGGTAGGCAGCGGTAGGGGAGTACAGTGTCTAGGGGCGCCACCTGGAGGCTTCTTTAAACATATATATCTATATGTTCCATATATAAGATGTATGATAAAACCCGACTTGTCGGTTGGCAATTAATGGATAGCATGATGGTCTGATTACCCCTTCAAAAAATATATTTTTCAATTGAAGGGATGAATGCCCACCCAAGCTATGTTCCATAAAAATAAAAAGTTATGAATAAACCCTCTGCAAATCTCCCTGAAGCTTCTTTGCGTTGATTACTTTCAAGGCAGCTCTGATCGGCAATTAGAGCCTGAGTTTATTGTCCGAGCGGCCCTGTAAGCCTCCGGCCTCGACAGGTTCCCAAAGGCTTAGAGGGCCAGCGAGGACAATAAACGAAGGCTTTAGTCTTTAGTCCCCGTTGGTTGGGCTGTTACTATCACTTCAGTCTGTTAGTATCAGTTTCCCCGAAAAAATAAATTATAAATTATAACTTGTTGACATTAGTTAAACCCCCCAATCGTCCCTCTTGATCACTGGCTTACCGGAAGTTCTCTAGGCATAGAGGGCCAGTGGCCACTACCGGTCCCGCTGGCCCTCTGTGCGTCTATAACGGGCCAGCTCAGACCAACCAACGGAGACTAACATCATATAGCTCATGAAATAGGGATTTCATTTTCTATTAGTTGTCCAGGAGAGCGTGTCGCACCAGGCAGTGGTGGCTGGCCATAATTAATCGGCTTGAAGCCCTTATAGAACTCTTAAAGTAACTAGCATCTTATAATGAAAGATTATTTAACAATTGCCTGCCTCCCCCCCCCCCCCCCAATGTAAACAATAGGGATAGGTAATAAGTGTGTGGGCCTTGCAGTTAAATATACAAGTTTTAATTGTATATAGGTGAAACCAGTGTGTGCAGGGATGAAAGTCTTCCTATTATTGGCGGATTTCCGATTTATGTTATCATTGATATTTTTTAAACAATCCATACCTTTTTCATCTGTTTTTCCCTTTTATATTCCTTTTCTACCATAACAATGCATCACAACTTATGTTTTCTTCCTGTTGAACCTTTATTTTGGTTCTAGTCTGAAGCATTGTGCTTCTCTGAGCATAGATCTCTCGTGCTCCACTCTGGCCCATAGTGTGTGCCTAACTGACTCACTGATATATCCCTACTCTGGGTTTCAGACTAATCGGAGGTGGTTTCCATATATTTCTATATAAGCTTTGAGAGGAACTTCTCAGAGGAAAACTGGAAAAGTAACATTTAAAGGTCCCCTTGACGATTTTTGTATTAATTGTACACTGAACAATAAATCAAATTGGGGTATGACTAATTCTAATTCCAAGTTTTACCTCAATTGTGATTCACATTTATTATTTGTTATCGGTCATATTATAATACATTTTATGGTCTGAGTACACTGTTTCAATTCGTCAGGAAATGAAAAATACTGGGCCTTATGCATGTCTAGTAAACAACAGAGTTGGTGGTATGGTTGACCTCTGGACCCTCGTTGGGGCAATGAGGGTATCAGTATCACATTCACATCTGTTTTTTAGTATCTCAGTGGTTGACTTAGGACCCATATTTTGTCAAGGACCCTTTCCGACTTTTTATCAGCCTCCCACTTTCATCCCTGGTGTGTTACCTGGACTGAATATAGGAAACCATATGATGGTGTACTCATTCTTCTCTGTAAAATGAGTTTTGCTTGCCCCCTTTAGCTGGTGGTACCTATTTTTCCACTGGATAACAAGTACTTTTGGGGAGGAACATTTGGTTTTGATGTGTTCCTAGCTTCAGTGGGTCTAAAAGTGTAGCCATATGCACTGCACTGAAGCTGGAAGCAATTTTGTGCCTAAAGGCACACCAGAAACACATGTTAAAGGATGTTATCTTTGATTCCGTCTGCAGTCACATGGGGCAAATATGCCCCATTGATTGACTATGCCAACCAACTGTTAAGGGCATTTTCAGAAATATTTGGGGTTGATGACAACATTAATGAATAATAAAATAAAAACACAATTCATTGCTACAACATACATATAATATAATAATTTTCTTTTGATTGTTGATATTAAAGCAAATAAAATTTGCTGTAAAACAAGCCCAGTGTGAAGACTGTGCATCCATTATTAAGCAAATGACAAAAAATAAAAATTAGGGCTTTCCTAAATAATATAGGGGTTAATGTTAATGAACCAACTCACTCATTACATAATAATGCAATATAAATCAATAAATGGCCACTAAATATTTAAAAAAATATTAGGGGTTGATGACAACATTAAATTTGTTCAACATGATACATTGTCACAAAATACAGAAAGATTGGACATCAAATAAAACAATTTCCTTGTTCATAGAAAAAAGGTAATAAAATGTGCTTTAAAACGAGCCCAATTGGAAGACTCTGTGACCATTTTTAAATGAATGACAAAGAAAACAAATTTTGCTTTACCATTTTCCATCCACCATACATGATTAAGGCTGCTTGGCACTTATAAGCCACCTTAGCCAGAGTACACATTAGCTGTCAAGGTGTAGGCTATGTTTAGATGAATAGATCCCACTGCATTTCCTACTCTTATTTAACAGCCTTTGCCCTTGTTGTTAATTTGTTGGCGCAAGGTTTCTTTTGGGGTCCTTATAAAAATGACAGCATTGATAATTCCAAAGATCTATTAAATTAGTAGTAACATGAGATAAAAAAAATTGACACTACTCCCAACTCATTGAAATGTAAGTAGACATACAATAAAAATGTTGGGAACAAGTTTAAAATTTCGAATTTTACAAATTATGAATTTCCCATGATATACATTGGTAACTTTGAAATGGTCCCCATGTAGGCACTTGGTTGTAGAAGCATTGCTTCATGAAATGTCTGTTAGTGCTTAGACCCATTGGAATAATGTTACTATAGGGTTTTGCCAGCATTATTTAGTGAGTCACCGGAGGTATGCAAGACCCGTCTGTTTTAGATGCTAAGATACCATTGCTATGTGTTGCAAGATATAACAAGCAGGTTCACATGGTGTTTTTAGGCTGTAGGAGGTTGTTTTGAGTTTGTCTCTCTTATGTAGCAAAGATGCTGTAGGTTAAGATGGCCGTCTTCGCTACTCACAGTGGTAAGCGCACCAGCACAGCGCCACCACACACCGGGGAGTATAAACTCATGCCATACATAGAGTCAAATAGAGTCTAACCATAGTGTGAAGGGGAAAATCAGGTGTTTATAAGAGATATGGATACATGGTTCTTATCAGGGAGTGGGATTGGATTCAGAAAACAATCTCTTGTTGGTTTAGGGCCACACATAGTGTACAACTGTAATTGCATTCTTTTTATGTCTTCTCATTTTCCCTCTAATCCTGCAATCCTTCAGAAGTATACCATGCCATTTCAGTCAAGACAAGTCAGTCAATTGAAGAGAAGAGAAAATCATTATTATTTATGAACGAAATAGTTTATTTACACACAATTCAAACGAATTTGATCATGACTATTTAAAAGTCATTAATTGTACATTTTCTTATGACCAGACCCATAATTATACAAAAGACACAATGATAAAAAATGATAAATCTGCTGCTGGGTGTACAATTACTAGTAAAAGTAAAAGTCTAGCCAGAGATTCAAGATACCTAGATTTAAGAAATTTAAATACCCGTAATTTTGCACAAGGAAGAAAACCATTAAAACAAATAATACCTAAAAATGACCAACTAAGAAAATCAATCCTTTTCAGAATACCTTTTGCTTGGAACTCTCTACAGACTGTGGCCCATGGGATAGCAGATCCAAAGGGTTTTAAGATATCATCAAAAAATACATTAATTTGGCAAGATCAGAATTTATCGATTGATTATGTACTTGACTATGTATATCAAAGCATCTAAGCACTCAAACAATATGTAATTACCAAGAATCAGTTGAGAGTTATGAGACCAAGCACTGAAAAAATGGATCTGAGAATATTTAACATGAAATTACTTACAGCGCTAAAAAACTTTATTTCAAATGTATGATAAAAGTTAAATTAAATATAAGAGTACCACTTTCGTCAATGACGACTGTGGACTTGTTCACTGTATACCATTTATGTAAACTCAACAGAGAACATGGAGACCTCCTTAGTTGGAGAACCGTCCTCTGACAGCGAAAAAGAATTCAATAACAAAAGTTTCTAAATCTACAATGCTACTAAATATTTTCCATATGATGATCTTAGGAACACACAGAAAACCGTTTTAAGTTAATGCACTGTCTTGAAGTTTGGTACTTATATTCATCGTTTACTCCAAAATTAGAACATTCCTTGCAGATAAAATACTTTTGTAGTGTCTGGCTATTTCCCCTCGTATCGTAGTGGCTATGAGACTAGATAGAAATAACGACACAACCAGGTTCTTATGGTCCTATCCAGCCAAA
The DNA here is from genome assembly GCA_942159475.1 of Sthenelais limicola. Classification (NCBI taxonomy): domain Eukaryota; kingdom Metazoa; phylum Annelida; class Polychaeta; order Phyllodocida; family Sigalionidae; genus Sthenelais; species Sthenelais limicola. Next base: position 102,340,914 of record OW804096.1, on the reverse strand, counting down.
TCCTTTATTACACCTCAAAACACCAGCCGCGGTTGGAGCTCGGAGAGCTTCTGCCAACCCTTACAACTTGTGGCACAAAGATATAAGAATGCAGAGCATAATAAGAGTAAAATGTGTTTACAAGAGAATATGAAGAAGTACAAGAGTCAATACAAAAAAGTAACATAAAATGCAGGGTAAATGAGTACATACGACCTCTGTTGGAATACACAAACACAAACACCACCCTCTGGCTTAGTCCCCATAAGGAGAGCATCCGGACACCCGGAACCATGGTGCCGGACAGAGTCAGTACCGGCCTGACTCCCGCCGGCACCACACTTTGAAAGAATTCCATTTTGCGACTGTCACTCATTTTCTTGAAACCCATCACATGTTCTAAGGATGCATATCTACATGTATATTCTATATGAGGACTTCGTGATTTTTCTGAAAATATAGCACATTTGGTAGAACATTTTGAGATGTAATGGACAAAATTTTCCTCTAGGAAAGGTGTATTCTAAATGTCTTTTATAGGGATAGCTGTGAGCCATGCTAAACCATGTTATGACAAGTTCTACCAATTGGTCCTGAGGGTAGGGGATTTCAATACATCAAAAAGTATTCATTATTTACTTTTAGAGCCTTCAGAAATATGGTGACCTTTATTTTAAAATGTATAGGCATGTCTACACGGAAATTAGAGAAGTATAACAAAAATATTAGAGAAGTATAGCGAAAATATACCAAAACATAGGATTTTTTTTTAATATAGAAATATACAGGGAAATATATGGACGATATGAGGCCTAGCTGTAATAGCGGACACAGAATACACACAGTATTTGTTATCGATCATCTGTGATCGCCAGAGCAAATAGCTTCCAGTGTATCCCCCCCCGCCCATAATACACACACATACTAAACTAACTACCCCACCCAAAATGATTTTGACCATTCCTAATTTTTTCTTGGGATATTTTTTAAAAAACTAATAAAATTGTTCAAAAAGGTACAATTCCCCTAGTTTCCTGGTATATAAATAAGAAACACACCTTCTGTTTTTTGGCCTTAAAAGCATGCATGTAAACTGTGATGTCAACACAGCAAAAGCCATTTCAAAGCATGACAGGGAGAAAATAGTTACAGCATGATTGTTTGGTTTGTCCAAACACTATTCACCCATTTTTCTATATTCACCAAGTGACACAGAAAACAAAAAAGAGCTAGAAATGGTCCTGAGAAAAACTGCTTGGCTTTTGTAGTCCCCTGGGGACTACAAAACTACCAGCAGGGTGATAAGAATTCTGAGGGAATGGGAATAGACAACACTTTGATAGTGTGGGAGAATAGCAAAGGCCACCATGCTATTTTGTATAAAATAGAGCAACTTCTGGCAATACTAAAAACACCAACCTCAGACCTAGAGGAGTGGATATTTCAAATTCCTCCTCCCTTTAATAGTCTAGGCTGCAGAGTCACACAGTCTTTCTTCCTATCTATAATACAGCTGCACAAAGATTTATTGGCATTGCAAAAAACTCCAACATTGGAGAGGTTCAAGGCCAACCTCAAGGCAGTTACTCTAACCATATTAAGCACCTCAGTTTTTAACTACATTGGCTTTTATCAGAGCTTGCAAAGAATTTGCTTGGCACCAGCTTTTTAATGAAATACATTCTGTTTTATACACCTGAAAACTGTGTGTTGTATTTAAATTGTATCCAGTATATATTATTACTGGTTATAACTTATGTCTGTGATCAAAGTGATATTATTTTGTTGCTGGCAAAACCTCTCAATTGTAAGTGAAATAGTGTAAAATGCACTATAACTAATACAAATGGGAGGAGAGGAAATGATCAACATCCTTATTGTCATCTGCAACAAGATCTGACAGAAACATGACCCACCCCCTGGACCAGATACCTCATCATCACTATCCCAAAGAAAGACAACCTACATCTGTGCCAAGATGATTGCACACTAAGTCTCATCAGCCACAAGCAAGGTGAAGCTTAAGGCCATTCAAAAGGTCACAAGCAGAAAGCATAGTAGATGAAAAACAAGCAGGATTTGGAGGCCACACCACAACAGAACAAATATTGGGATTGGGATACTATGTGAGACATAACAACATCAACAAGATCTATACCATGTCTTATTAAGAATTATTTTAAGAAAACCTTTGATAGACTGTGGTATGAAGCCTTCTAGGTTATAATGAGGAAATACAACATCCATCAGAATATAGGCTGCATCAATAAAGCTGTACATGCAAATGGACAAGCCCTAGATACCATGAAATATTAAATGCAAGTACCTGGACACAACTGTCTGAGGAAGACAAGATGAAGGATGAAAAGGATGAAAAGAAGATGTTCTGGCCAAAATAGCCCGAGCATAAGCAACACTGATACAGATCAAGCCAGTCTTGAAAGGGAATGCAAACCCTGGTGTCTATTCTTGTACAGTAGAACCTCACATGAAGACCACCTCCTAATAGAGACGACCCCTCTATTAAGACCAGTTTTCCCAGTCCCAAATCATTCCCTCTTATTGGATTTATAGAGCCCTCTAAAGAGACAACCACGCTATGAGACCAAAAATCATTCGGCCCCAAGGGTGGTCTTAATAGAGAGGTTCCACTGTCTATATGCTTCTCAATAACTCTTAACTCATCATTCAACAATATCAAATGATGAAGTACAAAAATATATCTACCAAGCAAAATAGTCAAAGTCAAGATGACACCAAAACCAAAAAGTCTGCAATTTTGTATATTTGCAGTTTTATTTATGTTTGATGGTGTATTATGAGTGTGGTTTAAACATTTTTTATCTATTAATCAATCCTTCATTAGGGAATGGTTACATTTTAAATGTTTCTTGGAGGGTATGCAAACAAATGTGCATGTGTGGTAACCATAAAAACAAAATACTTTTGCAAAGTTGAAAGATTGTTTCAAATGTCTTTTTACCCCTCCTGGGCCCTAGCATCCACAATGGTGGTGGGGGGGGGACAGGGTAAGTCTCCTAGCATCTGGACAAGGGCCTCAAATCTGGGCCCTAGCATCTTAGGTTTCTTGACTCTAGACTCTGGGCCCTAGTATCTGTACCCCAACCTTCTAATAACTGGTCAGAAGAAAACTCAAATGGTATAGACATCTATCACATTCCCATGGACTTGCAAACACCAACCTCCAAGGCACAGTTATTAGTGGTCAAAGGAAGAGGGGAAGACAGAAGAAAAGATGGGTAGAGATCAGACGAAGCAACCCCAATACGGCCCCTAGGGCTGGAGGACCAAACCACAACAAAAACAAACAGGTCCCCACACTTACACTTGGTGCTCTTTATCAGGTATACAGACTGGAAGGAATAGGAAATAACTTGAAAACTCCTCCTGTGCACCTAACTTTCCACTGAGGAAATCCAATGCCAACAACCTCAGGCTACTACAATTTTAGAAGCATTTTCATTTGGCTTTTCGACAATTTTTTGCTTTACGCACAGACATGGACAGATTGACTCAATACTAGATGCATATATATACAAACCATGCAATGTTCACGTGATGACACAGTAGGCCTACCACCAACCCACTTTCAAATGAAACAAGCGCTTACCGTGCGGACCGTAATCATGGCTATGCGCGAGAGGGCCAGGCCAGGTGGGATGGTTAATTAATGCATAGCAATATAAACAATGACACAGAAATGATATTTAGTTCTACCTAGGAAAAGCATAGAACTCACACATCTCACTAGTGCCCGCATGCTATTCTAGACAAAGAGGCCCAGCACATTTTTGTGGAAAAAAGGTATAGGATTCTGTGAAAAATCAAAACCATTGCCCCAGTTCTATGTCTACATGGCCAAGTTTGCATCAACTCGCCCCATTTACATGTTAAATCTTTATAATTCTTCCAAGGCCACACAATTTTGTGCAACTTATTAAGGAATAAGTTGTTGCTTTACGTTCTACACCAGGAGATATCTGTGTTTAAAGAAACGCTGCATTTCAAATGGCTCTCTCTTTAATCACTGGTTATGAGCCCTGCAAGAGGCATAGAACCTACACACAAAGTGCAGGGATATTTGTTAATAAGCAGAGGGACAGAGGGAGGGAGGGGAGAGGATCATGACAATGACCATGTACCATACATATAGTCTTCTTCCTACTAAACCAACAGCACCCCTCTTGTGCCATACTTCTGGACTTTCAGTCTCACAAACAGCCACAAAAGACTAACAAAGATTGTGGCCAGTCCTTCATCAGGGCCCCTATGAACACAGGCTACAGCAATGATGTTTTCAGGCATAACAGGCTTACTGTATAGCAACCAATTTTGCAGCCTAAATATTCGCAAGGAGACCAACCCATGCATCATAAAAATCAGAGTGAGGCCATCTGGACACAGTGCCAATATATAAGGTGTGGAAACAAATAACAAATGTTCCCAGGTCATATAACGCGAACTTTGCGAAACAAGGGACTTTAAAATTGTGTGCACCAGAAAAATGCCCCCCCCCCCCCCCTTAGACCGGTGTACCAGAATCTTGCCCCCCCCCCCTATATGGCAGCCCCCCCCCCCCTGGCATAAATAATGAATGCTCCCTAATGTAGGGATAATTTTTACATGAGTATAGGCTATATGGTCTAATAAAGAGCTGGAAGTTACATTAAGATCAATTTTAGCGTCCTTGGTGACATGAAACACTCTTTTCGCCAATTTCCCATCACTTATTTCCCTCTTCAGACACTTCTTATATTAATTGTTTATGTTTAAGGGAGAAGGTTTGGAAGAAAAATGTCCCCTTTCATGCTCAACCTTCCTCCAGGCGTGAACTGACCGGAAGGGGAAACAGGCAGTGATGACGAAAGTCTGTCCCCAAATGTTAGGTTATATGTTCATGTAGGTTGAACCACAACGACAGGAAATAATGGCGTGTCTCAGAGCATGGCTGCCACTGCCACTTTTTCCCACCGGGTGACGCCAAAACTGGGTCCCAGAAGACGGTCCTCCAGGGGTGCGTGGGTACAGATAAATGCCCTTTCATGCATCAGTCCTATCCCAAATATCACTGCAATTACTTATAAATATGCTTTTGAGTAAACCAGTAAAGAAAAGAAAACTACCATACCAATAACAAGAAAAGGTTTAACACATTTGGACAGGGACATGAAGATTCCCTTGAATATGGCGTCATGATCCTACTAATATCAGCCCAGTACAGTGTCTTTGTAATGTTTCTAGAGACAAGTCGTCATATGGGATTGTTTGGGAATATTAAATGAAACATTTACTTCGCAATTGGTAACCAAGTATATGGCGCCGTATACATGCATTCATACATACATGTATAAATATAAATATACCCACCCATGTATACATACATGTATATACACTGGTCCTGGGTAAGACCATAAAGTGCCTTTCTGTCTCTTTTCTCTATCTCTCTCTCCCTTCTTCTCTATCTCTATTTTCTGGGTATGATCATAAACTGCCTCCCTCTCAGCTCTCCCGCCCTTAATTGATATAACCACAGTGTTCCCTAAAAGATGTCGGCAAGTCGGCAAAAGCCGACGTAAAATTTCATTGACCAACGTCTGCTCCTTGCCCAAAGTGGCCGACGTCGTCACCTTCAATGTAGGCTTGTAATGTAACATTTAATTTGATGTGAAAAGGATTAATATTCTAATTACCCATACATACATAGGCCTACTGGTGAAGCCACCACCTGGAATTGTATATTATGGAGAACACATAATGAAACAAGATTCTTCCACACATAGAACTGTGAAAATAGAATGTTATTAATTTGCATGTAGCCCAGGTAACAAAAAACGTTCGGCCAACGTTTACCAACGTTGAATGTCAATCACTTTTACCAACGTTTTGCAATCAGCGTTATATAGAAGTTTTTCCCACGTTTTTATCAACTACGCCGTTTTCATAAACGTTTTTCCAACCTCACTAATAATGAACCTAATATAACGTTTGTCCGTTAACGTCTTAAAAACATTAAAACAACGTATTCCTAAACACCTCAATTTCACTGCGGTGAAACAACGTCAAAATAACCTTGGCAAAAAAACCCATTTTTTGCCAACGTTGGATTAACGTTTGGATAACCGACGTTGGATCAACGTAAATCCATATACGTTAATCCAACGTTCAGGAAATAATCATCTTTCTCACCATGTCAAAACAACGTCAAAACAACAGAACAAAAAAAACCCTCTTTATTACAAACGTTGGATTAACGTATGACATATTAACGTTTTTCCATAGACGTTTAATGAATGTACAAAAAACGTTGGTTAAATTTACTATAATGCTTGGAGATTTGGGTCAGATACAACTGGCTATGCTTATGTCAGCAACTGGCTTGTACCAGGAAACTGGTACAAGGCAGTTGCTGACATAGGCACATGGGTACATGGCACTGCTAGTGGACATGTTTAAATCAAGGTTTATATAGGCAGGAGAGAGAGAATTTAAAAGCATTTCCCAAATAATGTGAAACAGATGTTATCCCTTAAAACATCAGATTACTTTTATGTGATGTGTCACATGAAAATGAGCCATATGGAATTATTTCAATTATGTGGGTTTGTGACTTTTTTAACGAATTTCTGCACGTGGATCCTGGGATGATTCATACACAAACTTTACATTTTCTTCAAGCTGCATGTCTCTAGATGCCGGGGGTCTTTAGTTTGAATAGATTCAAGCAACTGGAAGGAAACCAGAGACCAAAACATGATGCAACCTCCAAGAGGTTCATGTGGGCTCAGATTTTCAAAAACGGAACAGTTGATTACAACAATTTTCAGAGCAACTAGGGCTTAGATATTCGAATGTAAGATGCAGGGGGCCCTGTTATACCCTGGTTCCAAAGGAAATTCCATTCCGAGCATTCCTTCTTTTTCAAAACAAAAGATTTGTTTGAGATCTCCAAGTTGGTAGGAAGAGTTACACTTTTTAGGTACATCTCTATGGCAGAGTTTCTGAAAATGTTGACTTTTTACTGGTGGCCCATAGAAATTTTGTGAGATGTTGATCTAAACCAGTTTTTTCTCCTCTTTTCTCTCCTGGCCTCCAATTTCCTCTATTGGCATTATTGGCGGTGTTATCGGCAATCCGACTGTTCTCACTAGGTGGCAGTACCATAGAACTTGGCTTTCACTAGGTGCCCTCACAGTTTACTACATGCTATTTACAATTTCTATTAAAAGAAAAGTCTTACTAGTATAGTTATATGAGGCATTTATACCTTATAGATATTACACTTTATAAACTTGAGAATATTGAAAGCAATGAAATTGATACTTTATCTGTATAATTTACCTGCTTGATGTTGAAAAATGTTGTGAAGAAAGCACCCTTATAATGCTAATATTATTACTATGGGTATACTGAGGAGCAAAGATTGTTAAACACCAACTTGGAAAGGATACCTATGTTAGCTGCAGGAGAGGATTCTATTAAAGGTAAGTTTAAGTGATGGGAATGGATGAGGAACTCTGAAAAATTCAAGCAAAGGGACTGCATATAATATGCAGTCTCTCCTTGAATGCTCTTGGGCAAAATGCTTCTGTGATGAAGCTTGCTTCCCTAACATTGAGCACAACTCTGCTGTGTAGGAGCTGACCAGTGGTACCAAAGATCTTGCAATCATATTATTACAGTTCAATTTAACTCATTGTATATGAAGTAAAAAAATAACCCTCTGCAAAGCTATTTCAAAAGACGTTGTTTTCCCGTTCATTCAACGTCAGTAATAAATACCTATACTAACGTTGTTTCAACGTAAAATAAAAAGACGTCAAACCAACGTTGTTACAACCAACATTGTTTCAACGTTCGATAAACCAACGTAAAACCAACGTTGGTTTATAAGGTTGGTTTGACGTTGGTTCAGACGATAAAACGTCTTCCCAACGTTATGACAAAAACGTCATTCCGCTTGATCCAAGACGTCATTCCAACGTAGAATAAACGTCATTTTGTTACCTGGGAGGGCCGAATTTTACACATGCTACTGCCTAATATTAAGTGATCTTTGGTTAAAATAAAATATTTTCCCCCTGCCTAGAAGCAGTTCATCCAAATGTCTGCGAAGAAAAAAACTGTATCATGGGAATCAAATGGGAAAATGGGAAAATTATGTTGATATCCAGATAATATTTAACCCCCAAATACTTAAAATACACCAGAGAGTGAGTGCTTTCAGATTTCTTTTTTTTTTTGTGTTTGAAAACATTTTTATTCAGTTTGTCAACAAAGAACTTTTTCTCTCTTTTCGGGGTCGATCACATATATGTCTACAGCGCACCCTCTTCTCTTCATTGTATGTGTTTTCTGGAAGATAAAAAATTTTACCTTTTGGTTTTTCAGAAAAAGGCAGGAATATGCCTGAGATTATAAACCGATACATCTAACTGTAATTATCAGAAAGAGAAATTGTTAATTAAACGAATTTTTTTTTATACATGTAGAAAGAAAAGCTTTTATCTGTGTAAGCTTTTGAGGTCTGTATAGACTCTCCTCCATGCATTGGAGTATTCTTTGCTTCTTGTTAACATTTTGTTTTCATACAGTATGGTTCTACATTTTATTTCTAACTCATTTATCGCATGCTTGAAAGCAATTTGACCTTGGTGGAACAGTTTCTGTCTGTGAATGAAAAATTTGATGCTTAAAATGATCCAATTCACTATTTTGGTACTAGTATCATCAATGGGGATACCAAAAATAATGTCTATGGTTCTGAAACAGACTTTACCGTTTCTTATTTCAAAGGGGGGTTTGCCATTTCTGGCTGAGTTTAGGTGGCCCATTGTGCACACCTCTAGTAGGATCCTTTCCCATAGCTTATTTGTTTCTGGGCATTCTATGAAGAAGTGAATAATACTATCTCTCCCTTGACAATACGAACACATAGGGGTTGCTACTTTTCCCATATTTTTCAGGACGTCATTACAGGTTATTGACCTGTGTAGTATCCTATATTGGAAAGCTTGTAACTTGGACTCACTTGTAGTTTTGTAAGGTCTAACAAATGTTTTTTTCCAATCTATCTCGCTAAATTGTGAATCGTTCAAGGATAAAATTTTTTGCCATTTGTCAAGTTTTTCATACTTGGTTTTTCTTTTCACGACTAATGCGTCATATATTACTTTGGCGCTAGCTTTAGAGATGTCAACTGTGTGCCGTCCAATTTCTATGTTTATAGAGTCATTGTTAGGCGTAGTTACATCTTCGCGTAAGAGACGTCCCCATTCGGCTGGTAAAGCCCTTACAAGATCATTTCTAGTGGAGAGTAGGGAATCAATTCCGTACTCTTTTTTCAACTCTAAAATTGACATAATTTTACCTTTCTCGTTTAGGAGGTCACCAAAGACAGTGATACCTCTGTTTTGCCAATTTTCATATGAGAACATTTGACCTTTACACTTGATAAGTCTATTACACCATATTCTTTCCTTAACCACTTGGGCTGCGGATGAGGGTTTGGAGTTATAATAGTACTTATTCCAGATATCGAAGATATCTTTGTAGAAGTGATTAAGATTTTCTTTTGGTCTATACCTGCTTAGTATTATACTTTCTATGTTTCGTCCTGCGTCTATCTCAACCGCACCATAGTGATCGCTATTTTTATTTTCTAACAGTCGTTGGATCCATTTTAGTCTGTTGGTTTCAACAATTTCGTTGATATGTTTGAGATTTAATCCACCATTTTCAATTTTCTGGACTAGAAAGTCTGTACTGATTTTGTTGTGTGGACTTTTCCATATGAATTTCATTATTTTTTCTTCAATTTGTTTTTGCCATTTTTTCGATATTGGTACGCACGCAAGTGTGTGTTGAAATAGCGGGAGGACGAAGACATTTACAACCAGGACCCTGCCTTTCAAGGTCAAGGGTCTCTTATTCCATTCACTGAGCACATTTTGCATTTTTAACATGAGATTGCTAACGTTTATATTGGTCAACATTTTTTCGTTTCGAGGGTACATCAGGGTCACCCCCAGGACCTTTATCTGGTTCTCCCAGTTAAATTGTAATACATCTCTATTTGTTAGAGTTAAGGCACCTATGTTGAAGCCCTTTGTCTTTTTAGGGTTGAGCCTAAGCCCGGAGGCAAGATAGAACTCATCTAACAATCTGACAGTTTTAACGAGAGAGAATTCATCTAATAGAGTAACGGTGAGGTCATCGGCGAATTGGACAATTTTGGACTCTTTTTCCCCAAATTTGATGCCTTTAATATTCTCATCGTCTCTGATACCCTGAGCTAATTTTTCCACGATGATGGTAAACAAGGTCGAGGATATGGGGTCTCCCTGCTTCACCCCCCTCCTGATGTCAAACCAGTTTGAGGTGAAACCGTTATTGCTGAAAGTGGCTTTAGAGCCCTGTAATAAAGTTTTTACCCAAGATCTATATTTCTCGTTTATGTTATAAGACTTTAGTGCTCCGTCCAAGAAAGACCAGTTGACGGAATCGTATGCCTTTGTGAAATCGAAAGACACTACCAATCCGCTTTTCCCATGTTTTTCTAAGAAAGAAATTGTGTCGTCTATTTTCCTAATAGCGGTTCCTATGAACCTCCCTTTTATGAAACCAAATTGGTCTTCGCTGACCATGTCATGGAGATGGTACTCTAATCTAGTGGAAATTGATTTGGACATGATCTTGTAGTCCACATTTAATAATGTGATTGGTCTCCAGTTTCCAAGACTGTTTAAGTCCTGGTCTTTCTTGGGCAGAACACTGATCACTCCCCGATTTTGTGTTTCGGAGAGCTTCCCAACAGATAGACAGAATTCGAACATGTTCATGAATATTTGATTAATGGCGTACCAAAAGAAGCAATAAAACTCTGACGTAAGGCCGTCGCATCCTGGCGATTTGTTATTTTTTAGCGCCTTTACAACCTTCGTTACCTCTTCATAATCGAAAGGAAGGGATATTATGTCATTGTCTATTTCGTCTAGTAAGCAGGAAGGGGTTTTATCTAAGAATTTTTCTGCACTTTGTTTGTTAATCTCTAATTCGTCATACAGATTTCTATAAAATTTTTCTCCCTCTTCTAGAATGTTTTTCTTCCCTTTAACAATGTTTCCTTCCACCATTAATTGGTTTATGGTTTTCTTTTCTCCACAATATTTTTCAAGAGAGCAGAAGAACCTGGAGGGTTTTTCACCCTCCAGGGCCCACTTTGCTCTTGATCTTATTAATGCGCCTTGCGCCTTATCTAGTTCTTCCTGTTTGAGAAAGGCTAAAAGCTCTTTCCTTTCTTCTTTTTCAGCCTCTGAGAGAGAAACTTTTTGATCTAAAGTGTATAGTTTGTCTTTTTGTCTTTTGGATTTCTCTTTCTTTGCTCTACTAATATTACAGCTTGTTTTTATAGCGAGTTGTCTTACATCCATTTTAAATAACTCCCAAACTAGTACGGGAGAAAGATTCTCCCTGTTACTCCTGAAAGCTAAGAGCTCGACTTCAGCTATAAAGCATTCGTCTTCGAGGAGCATGGAGTTAAATTTCCAATAGTTTCTGCCTCTTTTTTCTGAGAGAAGATGCAGGGAAACTCTAACGATTTTGTGATCAGATAGGGGGTAGGATTCTAAGCAACACTCACCGGCTATGTTCACTATATTATTTGATATAAGGACATAATCTAATCTTGATTCTTGTTTTACTCTAACCCAAGTCTTAGGTGGAAAGCCACCATATTTCACACTTAAAATGTCACATAAATCTAGATCGTTCATAAATTCTTTTATCTGGAGGCTTGACTTTTGGAGAGGTCTGTATTGAATGTCAGCATTTAGATCGCCCATGACGATCAGATTATCCACTTCAAGTTCATCAATGTTTTTTAATATTTCTTCAAGTGTCTGTTGTTGCCCTTTCGGGTTGTCTGCAGTGTGCGCGTAGACGTTGAATATGGCGGTTTTTGAGTTGTTTATATCTAACACAATATACTGCCACCGACCTTCGGTGTCTTCTTGATGTTTAATTACATTTTTTTTGATGTTGTCAGAGATGAGGAGCATTACCCCTCTCGATGCGCTAGAGCCATGTGAGAAAAAAATTTTCCCAGGCCATTGTAGCTTCCATACTAACTCTCTATCACTGGTTGAATGGGACTCTTGAAATGCCACGACAGTGTTGTTCTCTGTTTTGAACTTGTCAAACATGGCTTTTCTTTTAATGTCGCCGGTCAAACCATTGACATTAAAAGATACAAGGTTAAGGGTGTCGTTATTTTTGATTGTTTGCTCCATCTTGCGTTTTAATTGCTATTTTAATCCTGAGATATAAACTAACACTCTTGATAGACTTATCCTTGTTTATCCACGTCTTGGATATCCATGGCTTCTTGTATTTCGCCTTGGCGTCTGATGTTGACTTCTTGTCTAATCTCCATCCAGGTGTTCCCTAAAAGGTTACCTTTTGTTGGCCATGTGGAGTCGTCCAGGACTGAGGGGTCGTCTAGGGCCATGCCCACACCCCATACCTTATCCCTGGGGGAAGCCTCGGCTAGCTTCCTTGAGCCGGTGTATACTAAGTAGTCTTCGATGTACTCGTTGTCTCTTACTTTAGCTCTCAAAGCTGATAGGACGAACTCTGCTCTGTGGGTCTCCCAGTCTTCTTTGAACTCTGTGACCGACGACATGTTAGCTTTTGCATCCTTGGGGTTGTATGTGATCAAAGCTAGTTGTGTTTTCTCTGGGTCTTGCCCTATTTTGGCTCTCTTGAAAAAGAGATATTGTTCGACATTGTCGAATGCGTGCCCTTCCAACGTAAATGGTGAATAATGGTGGTTGGATAGAGGGTTATCTTCTGTGTAAAAGGCCATAGCGTTGTCGTTTTGTACTTTGGTCAGATTGGAGAGTAGGAGTGGGGTTGGTACAGTTGACAGTTGGTTGTGTTTGTACCACTTCTTAAGGAACACACTGCCTCTGCTGACTTTGGCGTCTGGGTATCCCATTTTGACTGCGGCTTTTGCAATCTTTGTAGCCCTTGCATTTCGCTGTCTAAGAAAGAGCGGGACGTCTTTCTTGATGAAAATCTTCCCGACACTTGGATCATTCTCGTATTGCTTGAGTTTTAGTCTTGCTTGGTACGCGGTAGTAGCATTCTGAGAGGAGGGAAATTCTACTTTTATTGGGCAATTTCTGGTTTTATTTACCCTGTATGCTTTTTTGTACTTCATTGTATGTAGCATCATCAAGTTGAAAATGACGTTGTCAGCGATATTATCTATTTCTGCCTGTGTTTCATGCTCAGTGGATTTAATGCCGACTATTAGGAGATTCTTGTCTAATCTTGCGAGTTCGTCTCGAACGAATTGCTCGTCCTTCAGCTCTTCCTGTCTTTTCTGTTCAAGGTAATCCGTGTCTTTATGAGCGGCGTTACGCTGTTTGAGAATTTTAACTTCATTTTTGGTCTCTTTTATGTCCCTTTTCATCTTATTCCAGTCCTTACCTCTCGCTTCGTTGTCGTCGACAACACTATTAATCGCAAGAGCGTTTTCATATCCCACCTGAGAGTTGTCGTTCATGACTTGTTTCATTAGTTCCATGTCTTTGAGCCCTTCGAAGAGCTGGTCGAAGCTCTTTTGGTTCATGTCAGCCAGATTCTTGACCATCTCGGTGACATCCCCGTTTAGGTTGTATTTGGGACGTTCGCGCGGGTTTCTAGGTAACACTTTTCTTGGTTCCTTCACTGGTCTTCTCATTTGCCCTGTTTCCATATTGGGGTTCTTTTTTTTGCAAGCACTGACCTCTGGGGATTCACTGAGGCTTCTCTTGCCTCTTCTCTCTAGTCTTCTGGCAAGGTCTTGGTCCGAGATATCTTCGACCTCGTCGCTAGACGAGCTCATAACTGCCGGATAGCTTGTTGGCGTTGAAACTGGTATTTGTTTCCCTGGTTATATGCTTAACTATAGAGAAAAATGTAACTTTCACCGTTTTTGGCACTTCCGCAAGATGGCGTCGTGACGCTTCCGTTGCGGTTGTGTTGATCAGTTCACTCTGAGCTAAAAGCTTATTTCACAAGCGTGCTCTTACTTTCCCGTAGTATATCTATTTTTCCTGACGGAAATGATCGGTGGTGGGGTTTGATCACTTTATCACACACATACGAGAAGGACTCCTGTTGTCCGACTCGTGCTTTCCTTGTTATTGTTGTTCTATGCGGTAGGCTGACTAACCCGATACCACGGGTTTCGGCCTTGCCGGTATGAGGCGGGACCACGACACTGGTTTTTTTTGGGGGATGTCAACTTTTGCCTTTTTCTATGAGCTTCCTCTTCCGCTAGCGGCGGGAAGCAAGCTCTATTTGAATGAATCAGAAAATGAGAAAGAAGAAAATTATGTATTGTTTCGTTGAAAGTTACCTCTCATTGGTATCCCTGGGGATGATATATATATTTTTTTTTTTGTCTGTAACAGCCCTCGGTGTATTCAGAGCTCTCTATAGTTACTCCTGCGGGTGCTAGGGCTTTGCGTGTAACTTTTACGTTCCCGCGCTGTTGTGAATATTGGGGGAAGGCTTAAATCCTGACGATATGTTGTTTCTCCTTTCATCGGTTGTGATGTTTAGAGAGATCTTTTGGTTTTATTGTCCGTTTAAGGCTGATTGGTCTTGTTATTGTCTATAATCCTTGGGTTCACATTGGGGGTCGGACTTTCTTATCCGATGAGTCCAAGATGGCGGATTGTCTTTTTCCTCCAGCGTGTGGGGGGTGATTATTCCTGATCTGGGTAATCCGAGGTCCGAATTATTCTATGTATGTTAGTCCGTTTATAATGTTCGTGGTGGAGTAGAATGGGTTTGTTGATTGGTTGATTAATTTTTCTCTGTGTGTTTTGGGGTGTTAATCCTTTTTCTCTTTCGACCGACTTGGGCGATAATCCGAAGCCACGCTCCTCCAGGGCGGCTGGGCGCGGGAGGAAACAAAAAGTTCTTTTCTGTTAATCCTGTGTCTTTTTCGAAGTCAACTCTTGGGTGTGTAGGATCTATTGTGTAGACTGAATCGACTGACCTTTTGGGGTTAGCAAAAAAAAAGGGGTTAGTCCTGGAAAAGAAGAAAAAAAAAGGGAGCAGTGCTCCGACACGTTTTCTCTCTTTTCTATCGAACCGGAAGTCCCTGCTTTCAGATTTCTAGAAAATGATGTTAAAATGTCCCCCGAAGCCACCATTTCCTTGCTTTTTTAAAAAAAAATCCGGAAGGGGGGGGCGGAATGCCCCCGAACCCCCTAGTCTTTATTACCCCCGCCTGCGGTGCATACATGTTATCACTAAAATATTAAGCAGGATCAATCTTATTTTACCCTGACATAGGTGCAATAAGGTTTCGGCCATAGGTGTTCTGAAATAAGGTGTTTTTCCATGAGAAGTTGCAGGTACCATTACAATTTTTTTTGTAGGTAAAAAATGGCCTGCATCAGTGACAAATGGCTGGCGTGGGGCGTGTCCACGTCGGCCACATTCGCCGGCGTCACTAAAAAGTTTTCGGGAACACTGAACCATATTTAATTTAAGATAATTTTGTTGCCAGAATGGATGATCGGGAGAGTATTGTTAAAGAGAGATCGACTGCATACATATTATGAGTAGTAGTAATAAACCCACACAAATGACCTTTTTGGAGCACAATGAGAATATGGCGATTTTCCACTGGCTACCCTAGGTTGTTCGAGATATATGGGGAGGTGCTCTGAATGGGGAGGTGAATGGGGAGGTTGAATGGGTTCGAGATAGAGGGGGTGGTGTATGGGGGAGGGGAATGGGTGGAGAGGTGGGTGGAATGGGTGGACTGGTGGTGGACTGGGTGGAGAGTTCGAGAGCTGGAGAGAGCGGGTGAGGGAGGTTGAGGGCAGGTGTAGAGCGTGAGTTATTTGTTGTTAGGGGGCAGGTGTGTAGAGAGAGAGAGAGAGAGAGAGAGAGAGAGAGGAGCAGGTGTACAGAGGGAGAGATAATGCGATGTATTATTTATTAGAATAAAGTATTGAAATCATGTTAGAGCACTGTTATAGTAATTCTTGGTGAGGTATAAGTAGCCTTGCGAGTTTTATTGTCCATTATTTACTGGAAAGTTGACAGGACAATACCAAGTGTAAGTGTTTTCTATCTTGTAATCGTTCAAGTATGAACTAGCGTCTGAATCTGCGCCTCCTGAACAGGTGGCACGTGGTCAAAGTTCGTTATAGATGGGTTTAGCCTATCATATCATATCATATTATATTGATTATTTTTTTTGAGCTGTAAAAGCGTTGTAAGGTCTATAGTTTCTGGGCAAAGTCCTGGTTGTATAGATCTGTTTGTCGTATGATATCCAGATTTGGATGACTGCCTGGACTTATGTGAGGGGGATGTAAAGATTTAGTTTTGACTTGTCTATGTCGCAGCAGTGACATCTTATGCAGAGGCCGTATTCGTTGAGGTAGGCATCTTGGAGTCCGATGAAGATATGGTTTTACTTTAAATCCTGGTCCTCACAGCATTTTGGTGATGTTCCATTCCAAAACTCAGTTTGGTTTATGGGGATTTGTTTTCCGCAGTAGCAGGAGATGGGTCCTTCGTTGCGTATTTCGTTTTGCCAGTGTATGTGCGTTGGTTGATATGTTATGAAGTTATCCGGGTATAATTTGTAGTTTTGGTTGTACATAATCATAAATCTGCTGTGAGAGCATGTATTGGACTCTGTGAGAACGGGTAGAACTGATACAGCATTGAAAGTAATGGTTTTGTTGCTTACTTTTAGCTTTGTGGTGAATATAATAGCTGAAGAGAATGGACACTCTTGAGTGAAGGCGGTATATTCCAAATAGGTTTTAGCTGGTATGAACACATCTTTGGTTTGTCGGTAGAGTTTTTCTGTGAGAAGACGTTTGTAGTGCCTGGTGAAATCTGTATATGAGCAAATCCACCATTTGGTCGTCATTTGGCCCTAAAACTGTCTTCTGCCTATTTGAATGGAAAACAATGATGGTAGACATTTTTCGATAGTTTTATCGTGTCCACCCACCCAAAATACATCAGAAATACCCCATATTTACATAGTTTTTCCTAAGAATTTAGACTTTGGGGTGAAGAAACTGGATTTTGGGGCCTTAAAAATGAAGAAAAATCAGGGGAGGCAGAATAAAATGCTGGAAATGAAGAAAAATATTTAGTCAAAGATTTGTTTGAACTCACTTAACCATTGAGCCTTGACTCTGGGTAATGCATGATCTGTTTTTAATTAGTTTTCTATGGATCTTTGGTATAGTAAATATGAAAAAATATGTTGGGAACGTGTGGAAAATAAAATACACACCTAGAAAAAATTAAAAAACATGGGTGAACAATATATACTAATTTGGGCCATTCTACATGCACTTGATATATTTAGAATAAATCTGTTCGGATATATGTTCATATTGTGGAATACTAGTAGTCCAGTAGACAAACCCCCAAATATGGAGTAAGTGTGACTCGGAGTACTACTACGATTTTTTTGCTGAAATTTATTCAGCAGGTGTTCAGCTTCAAGAAACTGATGAGTGCCAAGCTGGCATTGTTGAGCATTTTTAATAAAATCTGTTTCCATGGCAACCACCTATGAAAATGGGGATTTTAGATATTTGCATATCTCTGGAAATAAAAATGATAGAAACTTGATTCAAGTGACCACACATATGTAACCTAGGACGTGCGATAAGATGAACACATGACCAAGGTCATTTCGAGTCAAGGTCAAGGTCATTTCAAGGTCAAACCTTGTACATGACATATGACAGACCCCCAGTCATTCAAAAACATTGCCAGATACATGTTGCCATGACAACAGCCTTTGAGAAATGGGTATGACTGGGGGTCTGTCATATGTCATGTACAAGGTTGCTGGAGTCTGACTTGTAAAAATAACCACATTGGAATATTCAGCATGTAACAACACAACTTCAAATGTCTAAAAATGCCAATTTTTGGTGTTTGAACTTGAAATGACCTTGACCTTGACAAGGTGACTTTTTCGGAGGTATGTGGTGAGGGCTATGCGGTCTTGGAAATTGGGTTTGAATGATTACTTTTGAATGCTTTTGAATAGTTTTTTTAATATACTTCCTTTTTGAATAGGGATTTGGTGATTTGGACCTGGCCGAATTCGATAATTTGAGTCAAGATGTAGGTAGGCCTACAACTATATTTTTGCTTGAAATACAATGACTAGTCAGATTTTTTTTAAATTTTTATTTTTTAATTAGACAGCCATGTGTGCAAAAGTTTGAAATGTCATGTTTATATTTATAGCCAAGCTACACTTTGGAACAGGTTATAAACGGTGTTGGTTATAGCCCTGTGTCTTCATGCGGCGGAGACTTTGTGCCTGAAGCCCTGGAGTTGGAAGAAGAAGAAGAAGTGATGGATATTGAGCAAGTAGGTAATCTGAAAAATATAAAATATATAAAATTTGTAAGTAATAAGACGTGGAATATAGTTGGGTTTTTTTTTAAATTTCAGGAGCTGTGTCCTAGTTGCGGAGTGTTTGTAGAGATAGGGACAAAATCTGATTAGCTATGTGTCCTATGATCGAGGAGGAGGAGACCTGTGTACAGATGACACAGGAGGAGAGGGTACAGGAGGAAGAGATGGATACCATTGAAGTAATTGGAATTGGCTATTGTATATAGTATTGTGTGTATACGTAAATTAGTGTGTATATATAACAAGGCTCACATGTATATAGGTATGTATATCTTGCATATATATATATATGGTCCATTCCTACGAAATGGGCCCAGGCCCTTTTTCCCTACCTTTCTCCCTTCTATGCTTCATATCTCAGGCTAAACTTCATTGATGTTAAAACAGATCCTACCGACAGATTCCTCTTGGCATGACAACTCCTTTGATATATACATTATTGTAGGACTGATAGATATTTTGTTGGTTAAAACCGTTTTAAATTGATATTTTCATGGAAAATTGTCAATAATTTAACATTTGGAAGCTGGGGAATCAGAAATTTACACCAATTCTTATTTTCTTATATCTGATTAATTTTCCTAGTCACCAGGTTCACATTTTAATGCATAATAATAACCCAACTTACTTTTACAAAAAAATATGGCTCACACAAAATTACAATTATTTTTTTTGCGTTTTTACATCGCACATGTTTCTTACCTTAAAAGAAAGCACTGCCTTCAGTATAATGATAGCCCTATCCCTACTTCTTGAGGTAAAATCAATGTCAGCTAGGTTCGAACATAAATATGGTGAATAATAAGAGCCCTGGAGGGTTTACAATCTTGGATTATGATGTTTAATATAGGCAGACATCCTCGGAGGACTCATGACGTCACTCATGATGGAATCCTGCCTCTATGCTAGCATAGCGAGTGCAACGTGGTCATGCTTTTCCTCCTACTGGCATTTTGGCAATGATATAAAGCAGAAATAGGCATGTCCTCATTAGATCTGAATCTCTACATGCTATTCATGGCCAGATTTCACTTTTTAAAGTGTGATTTTATGAAAGAGAAGGTGTTTCATAAGGAGTAAACAAGTCTGGTCAAAACAGGAACTGACAACACTCAAATCGCCCCCTCTTATCGCCCACAATAGCAAGAACCTTTCGGGACTATACAGTGTTGATTTCAAACCATCTAAGTTCAAACAAACCCATAACAGTCTAGTTATATCCTCTCTCATTCACTATTAGCAAAGAAAATGGCTTATTAGGGATCTGAAGGGAGGAAAACTTCAACCACGCCCTCAGCTCAATCGGCCGGTATGGAACCAAGATTGGCTCAGCATTGATGACGTCAAAATCAAGGAGGATTATGGGTAATCTTCCCCAAAATGGCGGTAGTCATGAATCTTGAATCGAGTCTATTTCAGACGTTTCAAATGCTTCTATCAACATATTAACCCATTTAAACCGTGACTTTTTAAATGTATCTGATTATTCTGAAATTTTGGTAGAAAGGTACCAGAGGTCCTGTGAGTACATGGGAAAAATTTTGGAAATTTCTAAAAAAGGGTTGCTAAGATACAGATTGGGTCGAAAATGACCCCTACAGGCATATATGGGGGTCAGGTGATAACATTTCTATTAATGTGGTTACTTAAGGGTAAAAACTGTGAATTTTGTTGCAGAAGCACCAAATTTGGTAAAAAGGTAGTTCTTTTGATTTCCTATTATTTTGGAAGAATCCACATTCTGAAATATGAAATCGGTTGCCATGGGAACCCATTTTAAGGTGGAAAATGGAGTTTTAGGCAAAATTGCCATGTAATTTGAACTAATAAACGTAAAAAGATAAGCAGATATTCATATGAAAGGTCTATTCATAGAGAATCTGATAATGTCGGTTTTCCAACATTTTAATACATTGATATTGCTATGGCAACCATTTTAAGGTGAAAATGGGCTTTTTAAGGGAAAATGGCCAAATAATGGCCATATAATTTGCTCTATTGAACATACATTAATAACCAGGACCTCATATAACAGTTTTTGTGATGCAGAATTATGTATCCCAGGGTTTTGCTAATTTTGTTACCATAGCAACCACATTTATCCTTAGATTCAACTGCTTTAGGCTTATCTAGCTTAATGATGATACAGCTAGGGGGATACAAGGAGTGGAGAGAACTCTTTGTCTAAAAGAAATATTCATTTCCATTTGAAAATGTAGTTAAAAGATGGATTTCATTTGTGTAGTGTTTTATATATAGTATCTGATTTCCATGGCAACCCCCCAAAAACAGACCAAAATGTCAGAAAAACAGCTTTTTAGTGTCCCATTTCGACACTTTGGTCAGGAATGGCACCAAACATGGGAATAATGATGGTACAGATTTTGTGGCAATTATATATTTGGCCATTTTCCCTTAAAAAGCCTATTTTCACCATGAAAAAGGTTGCCATGGCAATGAAAATAAGTAAAACGTTAACAAAATGGATAATTTTGAATTCTCTATCAGTAGAGCTTTCATATGAATATGTTTATGAATTTTATGTTTATTAGTTAAAATTACATGGCTCTTTTCCCCCTAAAATGCTATTTTTCATCTTCAAATCAGTTACCATGGCAACAGTTTCTAATTTTAGAATGTGGAACCTTCCAATAAGATAAATAATTTTAAAATCTACCTCTATACCAAATTTGATGCCTTTGTACACAAATTCACATTTCTTTTCTTGGTCAATGCCATGAATGTATGGACTACCGGTACCCAATGTATGGACTACCCAAACTGTTTTATACCCCTAGTGCTAAGTTCTGCATCCAACAACAATATGTAAATTGATTACAATCAAAGGTGGTTACCATGCTAAAATTCTATACAAAGTTATCATGAAATAGAACATAATATTATTTCATTGGTTTGGTCTCCAAAATTAGAGAACGTTACTGATTTTCAGGGATTTCTGCAATGAATGATTTACAACTTTAATGGCTAAACTCCAACATATAGGGCAATTCTGATAATAATTTGGTTGCTATGGCGACTAAAGCATTCAAAACCATGGTAATCATACACCACATGATTCGGCATCAAAAGACCTTTCATATGAGGCCCTGCTTACTGATGTATGTCCAATTAAACAAATGTTATGGCCAATTTTTGGCCATTTTCCCATAAAAAGCCAATTTTCACCTTTAAAAATGTTGCCATGGTAACAACAATGTATAAACTGTATTTAAACCAATATTTACAGATTCTCCTTTAATAGAGCTTTCTTATGAATATCTACTCAGCCATCTACATTGATTAGTTCAAATTATATGGCTCCTTTAAAAAAATATGTTATATTTCAATTTAAATCAGTTGCTATGGCAACCAATTTCATTTTTCAAAATGTAGACCCTTCCAAAATGAGACAAAAAAAAGATCTACCTTGGTTACAAATTTGGTGATTTTTTCACAAAATTTGCATTGACTAACCCTAATTATTAGCTGCTCAGTCATGGTCAGTAATATTGAGATTTTTTTACCCCATATATGCCCAGAGGGGTCGTTTTTGACCCAACCTTAAACAAAGTTAATTATTTCTGTAAAAAATTTTGATAATTCTAGTTTATGTGTGAAAATGGATGTCTGAAGTTTTGGGTAGTCCATTCTATGTATGTTTTTTCTAAAATTACCTAGTATAATGCAATATTTAATCATCTTTAATCATCTTTTCTGCTTAGACATCATTCTTTTGTAGTAAGCAGACAGCAGTGATGGTCACGTGACCTAAAATAGCCCGTTGTCAATGGCAACACTAGTTATACAATGTAGAGGGGCTAAACTTCCCACACATCTCATAACCATTACATATTTTATTTTATTTCAATATAATAATGCTCATGAAAAAAGCATCTTACATGGGTCGAAAACGACCCCTATAGGCATATATGGGTTAATAGATATTTCTGAACTACAGGTATGTTTTTATTTAATAAAAGAACCTATTGCGGTACCATTGTACTGAAGGCGGTACTTTATTTTAATGCAATGAATTTGTTGGAGGATATAGCAATCAAAACCATTTGATATATAAGCATGCAAATCTCTAACTTTTGATACCTCAAGAGTCTCAATAGGATCAATAGTAATGATATTATGCATATTTGAATAAATTCAGTTGGAAAATGGCTAATTATGTGTATTTTTACATCACCACATTCATTGATTGTGCTTTTCCATACTATTGAAAAAAAATCATTTAAAACTAATATTAATATATTGGGCAATTGATTCTCTTGTTGCAAGTGCAATATGAATGGATTGAACAGATATGCCTTGTGCACATCGCACGTTTTTACGTCCACATTTTTACGTCGCACGTTTTTACGTCGCACATCATATTTGCTTGATTAAAGCAAAACAATTTAAGATAGAAAGTTGTAACATGTACCAAACGAATCGCAAAAGTATATCTGCTGATATAAAATCATCCATATCCCTTGAATGGTCTGAATAGAAATGCCTTGTGCATAGAGTGGGAAACCACCTGATTTTAGGTTGCACATTTCACGTCGCTCGTTTTTAGGTCGCAACATTTGCTTGATAGAGGAAACAATATTTGAGATAGAAGGCTTTATTCCATGATTTGGCCGTGAGCGTACAATATAATCGATATACTTGCCGCTCACAAGGTGGACAATACAAATTCCCTGTATTGTACAGTGACGTCACAACCGTTCGAGACTTGGGGGACAACACAGTTTGATGAAATTAATGCAAATAAAGTTGTTTTAAGTTAAGAATCATGGAATAAAAGCAAGAATAGCAAAGTATCACGTCTTTGGGGGCCTATATTCTCCTCGTATGGCCGAAAAACAACTCGGCCTACAGCCTCGTTGTTTTCGGCCATACTCGGAGAATATAACCCCCCTCATACGCGATACTATGCTGTTCTTGCTATAGTAACATACACCAAAACGAACCGCAACAATGTCAGCATTCTGCTGATATATAATCATCCAGATCCTCCAAATGGTCTGAACAGAAATATGCCTTTTGCATAGAGAGAGAAAACACCCGATTTTAGGTCGCACTTTCTTATGTCGCATGTTTTTAGGTCGCAACATTTGCTTAATAGAGGCAAGACTAATTGAGAGAGAAAGTTGTAAAATATACCAAACAAACCGCAAGAATATCAGCTTTCTGCTGATGTAAGATGATCCTGATCCCTTTAATAGAAGCAAGGCTACTCCCAAATGAATATATATATATACATTTCTACTTTATAAATGACCATTTGCCACATTTATTGGGGTAGGTGCATAATATTCACTTAAACGTTACGTGAGTCACGTAAATATTTAAGTGACCCACGTAATGGGCCGCTTCCACAGGTCGGAATAGCCTTACGTCTGAATCGGTTTTAATAAGAAACAAAGCACATCGGTTTTCATAGGTTTCCATAGGGTTCCCACTATTCCTACCGATCCGAACCTACACATTTTGGTCTGTTCAACTGCTCGGCTCGGAATGAAATGCAACGTTGGTTCTTGAAAAAAACGATCAAAACCGATGAGAATTGAACCGGTCGGATTATCGTTTTTAGCCCTTAGGTTCGCTCGGTTTGCCTAAAATATTCCGACGGTGCTATTCCGTTCCGATGGAGCCGAATGCCAACAGGTCACCAACAGGTCGGAATTAATGATCGGTTTTTAGAATCAAACCGAACCGAACCAACAGCTATATCACCAACAGGTCGGAATTAATGATCGGATTTTGGAAAAACCGATTCAGACGTAAGGCTTATGGGGGTGTTCCACAGGTCGGAATAAGCCTTATGTCCCAATCGGTTTTCTACTCAACTAGTTTGATTTTCTGAAAATGGGCCTAGTCTATAATGCACTTTTGGAGCACACGGGGCGGGAGGAGGGGGCAACATGAAAATTTTCTAAAATACGTAGGGCCTACCACCGAACTTTTTAATTCTCAAAGTGTATGAAGTGAGATTATACAAATTGAGTTAAATAGCCTTACCACCACTGGGCGATAAATCTCACTTAGAATATTGGTAAAAGGTCTATTGTAGCCTACAGATTTTGTGGGGGTAGGATTAGGATAAATTTTAGAAGTACGACGCGTGCCCGGCGCGTGCCCCCTTGGGGACGGTAATATATAAA
Organism: Sthenelais limicola; assembly: GCA_942159475.1. Taxonomy (NCBI): domain Eukaryota; kingdom Metazoa; phylum Annelida; class Polychaeta; order Phyllodocida; family Sigalionidae; genus Sthenelais; species Sthenelais limicola. The sequence goes on along the minus strand of OW804096.1, from coordinate 102,316,279 downwards.
GCTATATATATAAAGCCAATCCGTCACCCCATTCTACGAGGCCCTCCCTTAGTTCAGTTCAGTTGATCTAAGACGTCGAGAACTCGTGATCGTCTATGAACGAAGTCCATGTTTCACAAAAGTATTTGCATCAGGGACCTATATATGCAGGCCTACTTTAGGCCTACTCGGTAAAATATATCTCACGGAATCTACATTTTGCTAAACGAACAACACATGGGTAGACGGAATTGACCAATCTGGTCAGATATTTGCAACACCATGAACAAATTAAATGAAATTGGTGATTTCGACATCGGTCACCCTTTTGGCAACAGGAAATTGACAGACCGCCGAGCCAGAAATAACGTCAGACGCAAGTTGCACCAATTAGATTCATGGACGCCTCAGTTTGGCGGCAATTTCTTTGATTGCCAGCGGAGCGGGATACTTTGACAGATGATATCGACATACATGTGCATTTTGAATTTTGACGTAAGGCAAATATCGTCTGCTTTGGAAATGACCTAACCGAAAAACCATTTTCAGTGGAACGTAAGTAAGGTGTTCGGAAAATTGAAACGCTCTTCTTTTCACCATAGTGATTTTTGGCCACTATCAACGTATTTCGTTTGGGATCGACGAAATGTATAACATAGGCCTACCAGCAGATGTTTTCTCCTGAGATGTGTCAGTTGGGTTGTTTGAAATTATATATATATAGCTTTATTTCAAGGACAAACTGAGAATTCATCATGGACGAATCAGCCAAATTGGCGGAGGTAATGTTAGAGTGGAATCTAAAGGAATGGATCCCACTTGCTAACTCCCGACAAAAAGACTCAGATTCTTTGGCGTTGGAAATGGAAATCATTCGACTGATGTCTAGATTAGAGAAACACAAACAGTTAAAAGAATTCTTCGAAAATGTAACCGCAGATCACATTGGTGAACTTATGAAACAACCCTCAGTAGTTTTCGCCATGGAGAATGCCTACCGACAGTTGAAACTCTACAAGCTCGTTTTCCAGATAATTGAGGTCAGACAAAAGCCATGATTTATTAATTTTACAAAATGTAATGTATGGTTGTCATACAAAGTATATGTGGATTTCCTTGTGTATCAACTAGGCCTAAGGCTAATTAAGATATGATTACTCATGTTGATATATTGTCACACTCGGTAGCCCAAATTTGAGAATTTACAGAAGTGCTAGGCCTAATTATTTCCATTAAAATTGTAATCTTCGCAAAGGCACATGTATACCTTTCGTCTAGACTAGAAAGGCTAATCTCAAAGACAAAGAAACTGTACCGTAACTGATTCTTACATATCACTCAAAGTATGAACTTTTTTCATAATCATTGGTTCGCAGAAATCAGACCTTACTCAGGAACATAGTCGAACATTACTAGAAATGTGGGACAATGCCCATTACCAGGAAAATAAGACACGGGCTAGTAGAGAATTAACACCTTTACAGCGATTCAGAATTAGGTCAAGGTAGGTTGGAATTCTCTGTAATTTCGCACAATAATAGGTATAACAATATAGTTCTTTCAGCAATGAATTTTGAGATAAAGATGTTTTTATCTGGTTCGACTTAGCTAGCTAAGGCATTTGGTATAGGCTACTTTCTGTCAATATATATAGCCCACATCTATTTCATAATGGCAAAAAGTATTCTAATTCAAGATGGCAAATAATGAACCTAGCTAGAACCCTTAGATTTGTTAAATGACAATAGGAAACCTGCACATTGAGGCTTTACCTATCAATCCAGGAGTATCAAACCCTCGCCAGTGACCCAGGTTATTAATACAGATGCTCATAGAACTAAGGAGAGGACAACTCTCACATTGTCGTTTATTGTCTGTCATGCTTTTTGTGGACACAGTCCCGGTGTGAGGTTTTATTTATCCGATCTTAGGTATTCAATAGGTATTCATTTTTGGCATTAGCTGTTTACTCAAAGAGTTTATATGCAATTAAACGTTCTTTAATTATTATTAACGTTTTCTTTTCCTCGTCATTTGTTTATTATACAGCTCTTATAATTATTCTTAACCACCCGTATACTACCAAGAAAAAATAAGAGTAGATACAAATATTAATCGCTTTATTCTTTTTACAACTATATCTACCACAAGATAGAACAATGAACTTATTGGCTACCGGTAATAAAATATGTCAGGATTTGTGTGAAGGAAATATGAACAATGATTATATAAGTTATGAAAGAATCGGAAGTCAAATGTGACGTAACTATGTGACCTTGATGAGTGAAGATCGGTTGTGGACAAATGAGAGAAGATACCGTTCTTCTTCACTCTAATGGAGTAGTTAAACATTGTATCAACTCTACTACATCTTGTGTTTGGAGAGGGAATGAAGGAATGCCAGATGGGCTCCACCGAAACTGAACAGATTAAAAATGGATGTATAAGCTAGCTGAAAGCTGACTGCTATAGCTCTCGTCTATATATTAGAACACACTCATTCCGAGGAAATAAAAGTGGATACTTCAATGTCTTTAACAAAATAATGGAAACATTCATACAAAGAACAACTCAGAAGAACAAGCATAATCTCAAAACACTAACTTGACTCAACTCCATTCATGCCTCTTACCACTTTCTGAATTCGTTAATTTTGGATGTGTCAGAGTCAAATAAAATTAATCATCAAACACCATCAGAGATAATTACAAAGATTCAAAGTATTTTGAGACCATAATATAGCTCTTCGGGTTTCAAAGTTATTGTTATTTGCCAAGAAAAAGTCTTCAAGACTAACCGTAGCTAACCGTGTATAAAAATTGGTGTATTCAACAGAAATCCGCCGCCTGGCCACCTTTGTCCCAGCGGCAATCGACCAACCAGCTGCTTGCCCCACAATGCTAAGGCAGTCTTATGGCAGTGGTTGGTGCAGAATGCCTGCAACCCTTATCCAAACCAGGACGATAAGGAAAGACTTGCAAAGAAGACAGGACTTTCAAAATCGCAGGTACGCACAAGCATTTTGATGGTCCTGGGTAAGACCATAAACTGCCTCCCTCTCATCTCATCTGTCAACGCCCTTGATATAACCTAGGCCTACAATGTGTTGCTAAGGGCGTAAAGCAACCAGCTCACACACACGCAATCATTATGATTTTTTAAATTTCATTATCTTTATTTGAACTTCCTCCTTGGATATATATTCTTAGGTGCGGACATGGTTTGCCAATGCTCGCCGTCGGATGAGAAAAGTTGGAATGAAGGAAACATTAGAGAAAAAGAAATCGAAATTCGATATTCACGATGGTAGGACTTTTAAAAGAATTTCAATTTTATGTTTACCTGTCTCAAGATGATTATTTTTCAGATAATACGATCTTATCGAATCAAGTCAGGAATCTGAATGTAGCAGTATCATATACCTTGTTTACTTTCTGCAGTCCTTCAATCTATTATAACGGTTCACGGACCTCGCATAATATATCATTTTAATTTAATTAATTAATCCTGATGAAGTTCAAATGTGACCGAAACGTTGATCACCTTTAATTAATAAACCTCCTTCATAAACTAATACCTGTGTCTACTTGTGTTCAGAGTCGCCTCAATCACTTTTAATTAATATTATATTTCAGATACATGTTAATTTCTTTGTCAATTGTACAATATCTTTGAAAAAACCCTTATTAATGTTATTGTTACCATTTACCAATTAATCTAATTACAAATTAAGATAAGCATTCTTATTTGGAGCTCTGTGTGTGGTTTAATATAAATCTAGATGGAATCGTCTCTGAATTAGCAAGACCAATATAATTTATTTCTATATTTTATTATTTCAGAAGTGGAAATATCACAGGATGATGTTGTACGTTTTGAAAGCTTCCGTAAGACGGGCTGTGCCAGATCAGGAGCCAGAGGAACAAAAGGGGCCCCATGCCCAGCGAATGAAATAGGCGCTGTCAAACCGCCACAAGGCGCTCCAAGCGTCGACAACGATTGCTTATCCGCACCCTTGAGAAGTTTCACCCACATTCGATGTGTTCCTTCAGAAGTGAATTATCCACAGGTGTCTAGCCGCACCGTAAAGGGCGAAACAGAAAGTCAAGAGCAACGTGACCCGACTTTGGACGCGGTCAGCGTGGACCAAGTTTCTTACAAGACCCTAGGTATGAGATAATACCTATTAGGTCGATTACATTATCTCCTGGAATATTGGTTCAATATTTAGCGATGATATTGTTAAGTGTTGATAGGTAAAATTTGATGGCAAAAATGACTGTTAATATATCAGCCGAAAATAGCTAGAGCATATGGCCCAAACTGCAACAACGTGTCATTTCCACATACAACTTACAAAACGACCGTACACTGAAAGTATAGTGTGTGGGGTTTGCGGATCGGTATAGATCTCCCTGAGCACATTTTTATCAAGTCCTTTAATTTATATGCTTAAATAGCAAAGAGATCGTGCGCCATATCAGCCATTTTAATAATAGTCCAGTAGATCTAAGCAAAAAAAGGGCCTAACCTAGGACAAATTGCAACGTAGGTTTTTTCAATGGTTTTGGGTACTATTAGTACCCCTTATCAACATACTAAAAGTCTATAAAAATCTAGGTGGGGGAACACCCCCAAAATCGCAAAAAACAAAATGGCTGCCAGTAAACCTTTGAAATACCATAACTTTGGTTAAAATCAACTTATATTCAAATGTGAATATTTTTTTTTAATGTTTTGAGGCATGAGGAATCCAATGGTATATAAATAAAATCGATACAAGCAATAATTAGTGAGTAGTTATGCTAATTACTAAGAAAAGGGAAGAAAAATCACCTAAATTACCTCCTGTGAAGTGATAACAAATATAATTCAAGTTGCATAAGGTCATTCATGATCAAGGACACTTGGTAACATTTCTGTAGCCCAAATATAATACAAAAACTTTAATTAATCATAAATAAATACCACTATGGTAAATTGCATAAATACCAAGATGCCATTAGACTTTGTTGTAAGCAACCTTGTATGTCCTACTGACCACTTACCCTTTAAAATGCCATAACTTAATGTAAAATCAAGGTATATTCAATTGTTAATACAGTTTTCTATGTTTTAAGCATGAGATATCCAATGGAAGGTAAATAAGATCAATAAAACCAATACTCAACAAATGAAATTCGACTGATACTGAGAAAAAGATGGAAAAAACTGACTCAATTTGGATTGTGCAAATTGGAAAATGTATCATTCAAATTGTATAAGGGTATTTATTACTAAGAACACTATACTAGGTAAATTATTTCTGTAGCCCTAACAGTAATACAACCTCTGTAATTAGTAAAGATTATCTTTATGATAACTAAAATAAAGACAGTGCTGTTATATTTGCCTGCTGCATAAGGTACTGTATATCTCTTCCTGATGTTCATCATTAGCAGCTGAACTATTTTCACAGTCACCATTGTAATGACCACAAGCTGGAACATGGCCCAAGTTCATTTTTCTGCAAGAATGTCTCAGTCTGCTGCAGTTACCCAGGCCAGCAGAACAAATTAGCCATTGGTAGTTCTGTCATGTGATAGTAACAACATCAAACTGATATATCCAATCTACAACCATTTAACTGGGGGATCCATCTAAGCAGATTAGAGCAGTGATGTTCTACTGAATAAATTGCTAATGCTAAGAAAGTTGACCAGCCATGAATGCAACCTCCTAACTAACTACCAGATGTCTAAGACCAACACTAACAGAAAGCTGATACATCCTCTCAGGCATAGGACCACCAGAGATCCACCATAAAGAATGCCAGCACCAGACTAAATATGAGCGACATTCCTTGTTTAGTCAAGCCAACAATCAGAAAACTCACATCAAGAAGGAGCTTTCTCAATAAGGTCTATTCCAATGAAGTAGTCAGTACAAGGGTAACACTATGGGAAATGAAGCTTGCCAGCCAGGATCTATGGCCATGAGTGCTAAAGATCTTCTGCCTGGTGCTGACCAAAGAATATCTAAATGGAAATGCCTCAAGAGACTAACATCAGGGCTTGGCTGCTCTGAATTGGGTGAAATGAAGTGTGGGTACCAGGTAGGCGATAATGATGTAACCTGTAAATGTGGCACTGAACACCTTTCAACACTTTGTTGGATGCCTACTGTCTGAGCAGGAATGCCAACTTGGTTTAACTAGAAAGATGAGGATTGTTTACAGAGCAGAGATTGTTTACACCTATGGACTGTACATCTAACTTGTGTATGAGGACCCACCTTCTACAGACACCTGAGGCCCTGTAGATAAGAAAGCAGTGCTTTGCTTTCAAATGTGGAGGCCTTGTCACAATAATTGCTAAAAATGATTAGTATCCTTAGCAAATGTATCGAAGCAGAAAGGACTGAAAACTTGAATTTGTACCTGCAATCCATACCAGAATTGCTCTTTCCTGGCTATGTTATGACACCACTATACAAAAGAATACTGTTGACAGTCTTCATCTCCAGAACATGTAAATTAGAAGAATGGAAAAAAATTGTTCATGATAAGTTCCAAGAGTGTGTACTATTGTATTATTTCAGTTTGGGTTCAATGAAGTAGTGAAGGGCTGTCCCATCAAATGTTGTGCTAATATAATTTGAGAATGGCCTCAATTGCTGATCAAATAAAGGTTTGACAAGAGGAAAGATTGTGACTGAGAGAAATAGCATAGGACATGGCTTTAGAGCATACCTGCCTTGGTTTAAATTATTCATTCCTTGCAGAAGCTTTCTTCTGTTCACTTTGGTTCTGGCGAACAATGTAAGAATATATCATATGCCAGAATAAAGATAGCATGGAGAGAAAAAATGTCTAATATTTTATGGAAAAGGACCTTTGTAGCAAGGACCAGTTCCTGACATAGGGGAGCATGTAGAGTAAATGGGTGTATATACATTTTTTTTTATATTGAGTATGTTTATACAACAATCATCAGACAATACTAAGACATTACAATAAGGCATGTACATTGTACATGCCTACAGCTTCTTGTGACATCCCTGGTCGAATAAAACTTGTGGGTATTGTGTACAGTAGGTCAGAAACCATCCTTGTTACATCCTATCATAGTATATGGTATAAGTTAAATAAAAGTAATATTCCCTAAAGAATAATAATTACTCTATATTAAAATAAAAATTGTTGGAGCTGTGGATAAAGATATTAGAGAGATGTTAACTCAAGGCCAGTTACTTCTAAAGTGATTTTTACTATGCTAATGAATTGAACACTAACATGTGGTACAGGTGGCAGTCCAGCTTGTGCATCCACTGTCTGGTATGTGGAAATGACATGTGTTCTAACATAGCATTCACAGTGTTCGTTTCCATATAAATGTGTACACACAGATATAACAATACTGACAATTTCAACAAAAGTCAGGATGAATTCAGCATAAGAAATATTGGCAATTTTAAATTTGTTGTTACAGCACCTGTACTTCTCTGGTAAACTTACCACAAATCCACAGCTCCTACCACCTCCACCCACTGCTACTAAGTACCATAGCCATATATACGTTCACGTTTGTACAACCCCACTCTCTCCCTGAGAATTGGTAATGGAAATTCCAAGATGAATAAGTCAGACCTGTATCTACTGACTTGTTTCTTGCTTCTGACCAATCAGTGGTGAATCCAGAGTGGGGGGGGGGGGGGGGGGGGCGCTACCCCCACCCCCAGCCCCTGGAATTTGCCAACTGTGACAGAATTATCTGCTGCAACGCTCAGAGTGTTCTTGCAGAAAAATTAACTTTTTAACATGGCCATTGCAGAGGTGACTGCAAACAGCCTATGATGAAAGCCAGGAGGGCATACAATTAGTCAAATGGTAGCATGGTCTTTATGCAATTTAAGATGGTGGTATTTATAGTTATTTGAACTGTTTGTAGTACATTTATGGCCACAGAAATATGTTACCTAGTGTCCATGGTCATGAATGCCCTTATACAACTTGAATTATATTTGTTACCACTTCACAGGAGGTAATTTAGGTGATTTTTCCTTCCTTTTCTTAGTAATTAGCATAATTACTCACTAATTATTGCTTGTATCAACTTTATTCATATTCCACTGTGTTCCTCATGCCTCAAAACATTAAGAAAGTATATTCACACTTGAATATAAGTTGATTTTAACCCAAGTTATGGTATTTCAAAGGTTTACTGGCGGCCATTTTGTTTTTTGCGATTTTGGGGGTGTTCCCCCACCTAGATTTTTATAGACTTTTAGTATGTTGATAAGGGGTACTAATAGTACCCAAAACCATTGAAAAAACCTACGTTGCAATTTGTCCTAGGTTCAACCCTATTTCTACTGGACTATAATGATCATTAGTTCGTCGATTTTGGTGATCAATCTATATTCCAAAACTTTAATTCAGTGCTCTAAAATATTCTTATTCAGCCGTTTCTAACGACGCATATATACCATACATAGTTTTTTTGTAAGCCAATTCAATCATTGTACCGACATCATATATTTTTTTCTATAGAATCCAAGACTAACGCCCAATTGGACGCAGTTTATGTTGGTAAGCACATCGATGTAATGTACCCCACCTCGGATTCATCATCTAAGCTTCCACCAGTGCCCGGTGCTCTTAGCAAGGACATTGAGACTGTAACACAGAATGCATTTTCAGGTAACTCATTAATAGTCATTCAAACTTTGATAATGTTCTGGCAAGACATCGTTCAAACAATTAGCCGAATATCATTCCTAACTTTCCATCATTTTCTGGATACCTATAGCAAGACATCGTGGCATTTGATTTGATTTTAAAACATTTTTATTATTCCAATTCCCAGGTATAATCTTCCGGATTTCTCCGTTTTTTTGTCAGTATCCCATTTGATGCCTAATTATGTTTGATTAATTGGCAGAAGCTAGCTAGAGATTAAAGCATGTCAGTCAAAACTTGATTGCAGTGGCGATAATTGGCATACTAACATTTCGAACTTGGCTCCGCATGACTTCCATTGCCGTGTATAACATGGCTAACATCTACTGCCGCAGATGTCACTATTTAGTGACTCCTATCTTAATTTTACATTATTATTATTATCAGATATCACAGCGAGTCCTCCGATGGAGGAGAAGAGCCGCACATCAGCGAGGAGCCCCAGCCAGATAAAGCATATGCAGCAACCACTAATAAATTCACTGCAACCTGATTTCAGTATCTTCCCAACATTACCGGGCCAAACGTCTTTTAGGTGATCTTTATAATCCAGCATCTTTTATCACCAGACAATTAAAATCTTGTTCAACAAAAGTAGCATATTTCATTGACGCTTATATAGCCCCTTTTGTAACTTATTTTCTGGTCAGTCACCTAATGTCTTCTAATCGAATCTAGAGACTAGCTGTTCCAAAATTGAAATGGTATCATCAAAACTACATATGGCACTATATATATAATTATGATTTAGAGGAAACTACTTGAATATTTCGTCAGTATTTCGTCCTAATAGAATTTACACACCACATCCAGGTCGATCGCGAGCACAACACTGGCACCTTGTGCGTTCTCCACTCCCAGATCTGCCATATATCCTCCCACAGGTCACTCAGCAAGTATTGTACCCGCATCTAATCCCTCTCCCGGTATGGCATACCTACCTTACCATGTCCCCTCCAGGGTAGGGCCAGTGCAGTGTGCCGGTAACTATCCCTGGGTCAGCCCCACCGTATCAATGCTAGATAGCAATGCCAACCTCAGCACTCAGAACAGCCTCACCTCAAGCAGGAATCCAATGTTAAGCCAGGAATTAAACAGGGGTCAACCACAGTCAGCTTGTCGCGCCCTCTCCATTGCTATGCCCACCAGCTATTGTTCCACTGTTCCAGTAACTTCAGGGGACAGTCGCAATGATTCAACTGATTCGGGGTATGCAAGCTCGGTGCCATACCCGACTGCCAGACATCCCACTGAAGTTTTCTGTCTGCCAATGCCCCGCGATAGATTGGGGAAGATGCATCTTTCCCGCGAGAATGTTCCATTGGTGTTGAAGGAATCAAACCTAATTCCTGTCTCACAGAGGTCGATCCTACCCCCTGCTCAAAGACTCTTTGATTCATGGGGCAGAAAGGAAACATATAACAACTGGGCTGCAGGCGCAAAGCAAGTTCTAGATTCGCGGCTCAGTGAACGGGGTGGCATACTTCACTTGTCTCCTCCACCTCCCCCCGACGCCCCGGAACAACAGGTAATATAGTCCAGTGGAAAGGCAAATTTTGGCCTAACCCGGAAATCCCGGATAAAGTTTTTTTCTCTCTTGATTTATCATCTATGGGGTCCCTATATCACATTCCTGTGTGATGTGAAGTTCCTGACCTTGAGCAATACGAGATATTCAAGATGGCTGCCACCGAACATGTCAAATCTGTAAACTGGCATATCTCTGCTTCTAATGGGGCTAGGAATATGTTCTAGGTGTCTAAATGCATGTTTCATTAGCCTACAAATGTGATACAGTCATTAAATAAATCATTGACCCAACAATTTCCAATGAAAATTGCATTATGTAGTATAATAATTTAATTTGGCTGCAACTGATCCAGCAAATCTGTAAACAGGCATATCTCTGCTTCCAATGGGGCTAGGGATACATTCTAGGTGTCTAAATGTATGTTTTGTTAGCCTACAAATGCAATACAGTCATTAAATAAATCATAACTGACTAATAACTGTTTTCTACATTTTTGTTTCTATCGGATTTAACTAACATTTTGAACTAGGCTCCGCATTTTTACTCACATTTACGTCAGAACTACATTTTACTTTTTAATTTCTTAAACATACACTTGCAGATGATCAACCTTAACAGTCCTAACACTGCAACCATGTACAGCCACCCGCCCAATTCTGTCACTCTAACCAGAGCAGAGACTGCCAGACTCTTCTCTGAATCTGTGAACAAGTGTCCCTTTGTGCATCAAATATTTACTAATGGGAATCGGGTAAGTTTTATATTTCTTGAATATAAATTGAACAGAATATTGTTTTTGCATGTTTTATAAATGATCAAGATTTTATTTATTTTATAAATGAAGGGAACACAAAATGTCACAAGTGTTGGCCAGATATATGAGCCAACCAGGGATTTGACCGCTAGTGTCTACGTCAGCCAGACCAGACCAGTCAGCTCGTATTCAATCATGATCCCGAATGGTAAAGTTCTCTTTAATCCTCATCTATGATAATGATAATTATGTTAATAATTAGGACTAAAAACAATTAAATGTAGATACGAAGCAGAGTTGTAATTCCATCCTTTAAAATAAAGACGTTTATCAATCAATTAAACAATAATTTCTGATACCAAATTATTGATGTAGTCAATGACAATCATCGTAGGATATCAATACAATTTCGTTTTTAATGGAACTGTTTTGAATAACTATTTTAGAAACAGAACAACACTCTGCTGACAAACTATTAAGACAACGGACATCTGAACAAAGCAAAGTCTACCCACCTCCACCCCCAGATATTGGGTACCACGTCATTCGGTAATAGTTCCTCGGGAAACTTATTTACTCATGAATATCCATTACTAATTTGAAAGCAAGTGCCAATGTATCCTTTGACCAACAATTACAGAATTATTCGCTTCAACTGCCAGAGTGAATACAGCTGTCTGAGGTGTTCTTCAGGGAGTGTTTAAAATATAAATATTATTATTAGGATGTCCTCCAGCATTGCAAATCCAACGGTGGGTGAGCAAATTGCTGCTAATGATGAAAGCCAGGATATGGCAGGTGATTATTCCTGCCGTACGGTCTTTATTTCAGTTATTACTGGTACTTGAACTATGAACAAGCCTGTTTTATAATTTGGATTAGGTGAAATATGTTAGTCAGTGCCCTTGGTCGTGAATAACCTTATATTACTTGAAATGTATTGTTTTTACTTCACAGGAAGCAATTTGAGTGGGTCTTTTTTCATTTTTTTTGCTGTATCGGTATAGCAACTTCCGAAATATTGACTTAATTCATATTCACTGGGTTCCTCATTCCTGAAAATATTGGAAAGCGTATTCACACTTGAATTAATATACTGTGACTTTACCCCCAGTTATGGTGTTTCAAAGTGTTAGCGGCGACCATGTTCACCCACCCACCACAGATGTTTGGCAGGGATAACCCAAAGGGTTATCCTCATTTAAAAGTGCACCGGGTCAGACGCTTGACCTCAGCGCAGTCTGTAGTCCACTGTTCCTCCAGCGCTTGGACAGAGCAGACGCGCTTAAGCTAAGCAGCATGAGTGCCGAAGATATACCGAAGCCATTCAATCTTCTCTGCATTCGAGTTCTCAAAGATGCAGAATTCGGGGAACAAGATGTCCTTACTGTTATGACAGGAGCTGATGTCGCTGCCCTGGACATAGCGCCAGGAAAAGTCCGAATGCTTAAGGTAGCATTATCAATTCTGGGCAATGAACATTCAGAGAGAGCTGAAGCGATCCGAGAGGCCAAGGCCAGAGCCGAAAGCGGCCAAGGAAGCTGAGTAAAAGGATAAAGAGGAGGAGGATCAAGCTAAGAAGGATCCGGAAAAGAAAGAAGCGGATCGCCAGGCTAAAGCCCTGGCTGACAACAATGGCAGGAACAGGCGAAATACTAGCATCTGCCAATCGCTTCGATCTGAGGTTGAATGCGGCCGGGAAGATGGACATACTCACCCCAGAAACTGAGGGGCTGATGGGCAGGGCCAAAGGCTACACTCCCCCGGCACAGCCTGTGGCCTTGGACGCCTATGACCCCTGGCTTTGCCTCACCCTCAAGGCCACCAGCAAGAAGGTGCTTCACATACAGCAGTTTCTACCTGAGACTGTGAAGCAAAGGATGAACCGCAAGAAGAGGGACATTATGAGGTGGAATGACAATGGGGAAGGAACTGTAGTGCTTAAGGCAGAGGAGACACCCAAGTTAATTATATCTCAGAGTGAATGGGGTGCGGCGAACATGCGCCTCATGTATGCTTTGCTAGAGGCAGGAGATCTGAAACGTGCAGAGGTTGAGGATTACATGAGCTTCAGCTTAATGATGCATGAGTATGCGTGGATGTACGAGTGGCAGAGTGTGCTTAGACTTTGATGTACGTTATAGGGAGGTGCAAGGACAGTATGGATTACGTTGGGGATCACCATGCCCCCCTTGAAGATACCATTCTGATCCGCTGAGTTACGACTCCCGCTGGAAGCAATAACAATCCTAAAGCCAACAACAGCAGTGGCAAGAAAGGAGGATCAAAGGAGAAGGAATATGACAGTGAAGAACTTTGAAAATTGTTTGTACAAGGACATTGCCCCTATGGGGAGAAATGTAGGTACAAGCATGTGAAATCCCTAGCAGCCAAAGTATGTGCAAGGAGGAGCCCTTGACCCCAACGGCTGGGCTAAGCATCTAAGTCATGATGACCTAGACCGCAAGTACATCATGGATGGAGTTACCCAGGGGTTTGGGGGGACTAACCTTTGCACCGAAGGAGCTGGTGCATACCACAGGAACCACCAGTCAGCTACCAAGCCGGAATCTTAAGATTGCGTGGAGGACATAATTAATAAAGAGATAGCCAACGGGCAATACAAGATCGCTGACTATGCTGTTAATTATCTATTTAAGTACAGTACAGTTCAAGACGCAGGCGATGAAATCCATCAGAATGACTGGTTGGCGAAGGTTGACCTGGGGAGTGCCTACCGAAGTGTCAAGCTGCACCCGGAAGATTACAAACTGGCAGGTCTGGCTTGGACTTTCAGAGATGGGATTACCAGGCACTTGATAGACAAGAGGTTAATGTTTGGGCGGTGGCTAGCAGCATCTTTTTTCAATAAGCTGTCCCAGGCTGTGTGCCGCATCATGAAAGAGAAAGGACACCCCTGCGTGTGGTCCTTTCTCGATGATTATTTGATACGAGAATCTACCAAGGAGGAATGTATGCAGACGTTGAATACCTTAATGAGTCTGCTTTGTGAGCTAGGGTTTGCTATCTCGTACCCCAAGATAGTAGGGCCAGCACAAAAGCTCGATCACCTAGGAATAGAAATTGACACTATTGAGCAAGTGTACCGTCTTTCAGCTGGGAAGACCAAGGAACTGGAGGAGTTGGTAAGAGCTGTGATGGGAACGGCTTCCCTGACCAAACAGAACCTCCAGTCCCTAGCTGGAAAGATGAATTGGGCCTCTCGCGTAATATACGGGGCCAGAACTTTTACACATCGGATCATTGACAGGATCAGGTTGCTCAAAGCACCTGCTCACAGAACTAGGGTTACACCAGGGATGAAGGCCGATCTCCAGTGGTGGTTGGATTATCTGCAGATATTCAATGACTGCATTCCCGTCCTGGAGAAGCGCTGCTACACCCTGGTAACTATAGACGCTTCCAATAGTGGGGTGGGGGGCTATTATCTAGGGCAGTGTTATCACGTCAACTGGGGTCACTGTCCTGATGTGTCCAAGCTCCACATCAACCACCTCAAGGTTTAGCCCTAGAGCCTGCTGCATGCCTCTGGGGAGAGGCGTGGAGAAATAGACATGTAGTGTGCTACACTGATAACCAATGCGCGGCTGCAGTCATCAACAAGGCTTCAAGCAGAGAGACGAGTGTCATGCGCTCCCTGAGGAGTGTATTTTGGTTATCTACTTACTACAACTTTAAATTAAAAGCCATTTATTAAGAGGGGACGCGGAACACCTTATCCGATTGTGCCTCTAGGCTTAGTGAGATAGGCGGCTGGAAGAATCTGGAGAGGGCGATCGCCGCCTCCTGCCAAAGCTAACATGGACTCTCAAGAACTGGACAAACGTGTAGCCTTCTATCAGGGGCGAGCATTTTCCAAGAACACCCTGAAGGCTTACTGCTCTCAGAAAAAGTCTTTCCTCTCCTCCTGTGCAAGGTTGGGAGAATCCCCTATTCCAGCCTCCAGCTCCCTCATTTGCCGTTATGCTGCCTTTTTAGCGAGTAAGTTAAAGTTTAATTAGGATGCTTGATCTCCATTCTCCCAAAGATGTCATGGTCTTTGCTGCCACCCTCCTCATGTTTTATGGGCTCTTGAGATCAAACGTCCTCCCACCACTGGGGAACTTTGATAAGGACAAACATCTCAGGAGAAGGGACATCTCGTTTAATCATAGTGGTGTGCAGTTAACCATCAGGTGGTCGACGACTGACCAATTCAGGACCAAGAAGAGGATTTTACCTTATCCAAGATTAAAAGGCAACCCTTTCTGCCTGACAGGAGTGGTATACAACCCCTGGGAGAAGACCGGTGTACAAGACCCAGAGGGGCCGGCCTTCCCTGAACTGTCCCCGGTAGCCTTCTCCTCCACCATGCTGGGTGCCCTGAAGCGGGGCGGTGTGGAGGTTGCCGGTTTAGGCAGTCATAGATGTCATTGTGGCGGGCCAGCTTCTTGTGGTCCAAGGTTGGTCTGGACGAGTCCAAGATCCGAGACCTGGGAGATTGGTTCTCTACATATCTACAAGTGAAGCTCTAGGCCAGTCTATACTGGCCATCCCAGAGCCTGTCTGATCTACTTCCCTACACCTTGTTAGGTTTTTTTGGTTTCAGCTCGGAGACATCTTAACAAGAGAGGAATGAGGCTGATGGAGTGTTGGATTTTTTACCAACACAGCGTTAGCTAATAGGTGGGGTGTTTATACATTGGTAAAGAGGGATATGTTTTCAATTTAGGCCCAAAAAAGGCAGGGAGGGGAATGTTTTTCTATGTAGGGGGTTGGTGGTGGGGGGAATCGGAAACACACCTATTTTTGGTGGCCTTATTGATTTGACCAGTGAATATTAAGTATTATTCTATTACTTGGTCATGAAACTAAGTACAATTACATTAAGTTATATTTCGATTTCATTCATGATATATCCTAAGTATTATTCTATTACTTGGTCATGAAACTAAGTACAATTACATTAAAGGTCAAGTGTAAAGAAAATCTTAAAAATCGAGATGAAAGCTGTTTTACATGGGTAGTGGTGGCAGTAACGACCCCTGATGTTAAAAAATCGGAAAAGAATTCATTAACGTCCGTTTTCACAGCTTTATTATGAACGAGCAAATGGGGCCTAGCTTTGTTTTGATTTAGCGTGTGTATTCGCGCATCTGAGCTATGACGTCATCCATGTCCAAGGCGCGACCAGTCTAACCCTACCTTCAGCTGTTAATTAGGGGGTGTATTTCCGACCCTATCAATTTGAACCACTTCCTCTGTCTAATACGGAATGGCCAAAAGCTTCTATGTCATGGCCTTTTGAATTCCTTCATCACATCCTATCATGACAGACTATATAATTTACAGAGGTAGTTGAATGTTTCCAAATTTTCCCTTTTTACAGCCCTTGAATTTATTTTAAAAATTGTTAATTTTCGAAAATAATACTGATGTATTTCTACTATTAATTGCGGAACTCAGCAGTTTGTCTGCCCCCTCTCCTGTGTTAAACAACTTTTACACACAGTAAGTCGGCCGCATTGAATTAATCTGTTAATATTCCGATATTATACCATATTACCATTACCCCCAGTATACTGGACGCTGTAGCCTATGTGGTGCATTCACACATAATATATTATTATCCTCACACCTACCAATACCAGTGGTACTAGTATAATGACTTATAGAACTCAGGCGTGGCGGAACTGCCGGGGGGGGGGATAACCCCCCCCCCCCAAAAAAAAAAATATATTACAATGTGAACATTATATTTGCCAAAAAATGAACTCACAGACACTTATGCAACATATACAGTGGTAAGAGTCTACGGCTAATCATAAATAATAAGTCCAGAAATTTCAAACATCTTTCATGTAAAAAAAAGGGGGGAATCAGTAAAATAATATTAACTTAATTAACTTCATTGAATTTTCTGTATAGTGATCTTTCTCAATGGCTATCTGCCACCCCCCTCTCTCTCCCTCTCGCCGTCCTCCCTTTCCCATGATATATCTTTCTCTCCGCTCACTCTCTATTTCCATCTCTCTCACTCTTCCCCTCACACTCATTAAAAAATGAAAATGTAGTAAGCTAGTATAGGGATACATACAATAAGGTATAACAAAATAGGTGAGAACTGATCTGGATATTCATTTATTTTTTTTTTAGAAGATTTTATTTTATTTTCACTGGGTACATCACCTCCAGGGGGAGTAGGATCTTCTGGTGGAACCCAGCTTACACGACAATAATAATAGCAGGGATCATGAAACAGCAATGTATATGTATATTGGTTTTGACAGAGATTAAGCATAGTATTAGGAAGAACATTAGCTTAAAGCATCCTATAAGATAAGGAAATCACTTTACTTTAGAAGTGTGGCCATATCATCATAATTTCAATATTTAGGAAGTAAATCGAGTAGATACATAATATCACATCTACAGAAGAATAGAGAAATCGGTGAGCAGAAAAGGAAAGGAAGGAAGGGTTAACCTCTAACAATGAGAGTGACCACTTCCCATAGATATACATATAACAGTAGAGAATAGCAATAAATGGAATCCTGTTTGAAGCGGGTAAACCTCTGACTTATGAGAGTGGCCTGTTCATATGGATGATCCAGAATATTATGAATCATATTTTGGATTGCTGCTATGAATATGGTAATACGATAAGCTGGGTTATAGTACAAGTATATACTACATTAAAATTTAAAGATGTATTCAGTAGTATGGCAATATAGGGATATTAAGTGTATCCCGTTTCCTGAAAAAAGTATTGGGTGGGTGTGAAATATTTCGATTGTAATATACTATTGGAGGGTAATGCAAATTCATCCTCTATGCACCAAAGCAATGTCTAATCTGTTCCGCCGCACCTGGAACTATAGCGTTTATAGTTGTATGCTAAAGCCTATACCAGTCGCGCTGGGCATGGATGACGTCACAGGTCGCTTGGCCTGTCTAAAGATGGCTGCCCACCTTGCCGCGCTGGGCTGCGTGGGGCTCAGAAAATGGGAGCGATTAAACACCTCTCACTGGTTTGATTTGTTAGGTTGGATGCTAAAACTTTGTACATCGTTTCAAAATATTCCTCCGAATGCATCAAACACCAAATAAAAATCATTACACTTGACCTTTAAGTTATATTTCGATTTCATTCATGATATATCCTTGTGGCCTTTAAATGGGGGCATACATAGAATAGTCAATCAGAAAGTCAATCAAAAAGTCAGAAATGTCATTCGTTAAGTCAGAATAGTCAATCAGAAATTCAAAATAGTCAATCACAGTCAATCAGAAAGTTAGAAAAGTCAATCAGAAAGTCAGAAAAGTCAATCAGAAAGTTGAAATAGTCAATCAAAAAGTCGGAAAAGTCAAAATAGTCAATCAGAAAAGTAAAAAAAAAGTCAATCGAAAGTCAGAATAGTCAATTGAAAAGTCAAAATAGTCAATCGAAAAGTCAAAGTAGTCAAACAAAAAGTCATTTTAATCATTTTAATTCGAACTAGTCAAACAAAAAGTCAGATATAGTGAATTGAAAAGTCAAAATAGGCGATCGAAAAGTCAAAATAGTCAATCGTAAAGTCAGAAAAGTCAATCATAAAGTCGAAAAATTCAATCGTTAAGTCAGAATAGTCAACCATTAAGTCAGAAGAGTCAATCAGAAAGTCAAAATAGTCAATCGAAAAGTCATAAAGTCAGAACAATCAATTGGAAAGTCTAAATAGTCTATCGAAAAATCAAGAATTGTTAATCAAAAAGTCAATGGCATTTTGCGGTTAGGAGTAAGACCCTAGACAATGTAGATGAAAAAAAAAATGAAAAAAAAAAAATTCCATCCTAATGGGATTTTAATGACATTTGCAGTTTGGAGCATTTGAATGGCATTTTGCGGTTGGGAGCAAGACCCTAGACAATGTAGATGAAAAAAAAGAAAAAAAAAAATTTCCGTCCTAATGGGATTTTAATGACATTTGCGGTTTGGAGCATTTCAATGGCATTTTGCGGTTGGGAGCAAGACCCTAGACCGACCGGCGTCACTGGCATATTCATATGCCTCAAGCATTACCGACGATTTGACCCATGCCATCTTACATATCGACACTACCAACAGATAACCCGATGGTCCGCCGATCCGCCGAAAATCATATTTCCCGACTTCCAAGCCACCAAAACAATGTCCCCACGCCTAGAGAAATAATATAGACTGCGATTACCTCCAATATATCAAGGTCTTTCTGGTATCACAACAGAGTAATCACCGATTCCCCGGCCCCTATGCTTAAGCATGAACGGACATTTTACCCTGCGTATGGCCATGTGGGATGACTCATAGAATGAAACCACACTCTCTCGACTACCGCACATAGCGCAGTGGTAACGAACTCGCCTCCATACCTGAGGGTTGGGAGTTCAAGGCTTGCCTGGGCATTACATATTTTTTTTTCATCCTCTACTTGTTGGGCCGTGTAGAGCTATACCTCTACACGGCCGGGACGGTGGCGGGGACGGTGGCAGGGTTAGATGATTTGTGGTGATGGGAAAGGCAGGAGAAACAAAATATCCTATATTATCTGCCAAAAACTATAATATCCTAGTTAATTTAAGAGTTGTTGTGACGATAGTGTAACCTTGTGCCAGTCACCCTCTGGACAATGTAGATGGGAAAAAAAATGAAAAAAAAAATTCCGTCCTAATGGGATTTTAATGACATTTGCGGTTTGGAGCATTTCAATGGCATTTTGCAGTTGGGAGCAAGACCCTAGACAATCTAGATGAAAAAAAATGAAAAATGTTTTTTTTCGTCCTAATGGGATTTTAATGACAAGTGCGGCTTGGAGCATTTGAATGGCATTTTGCGGTTCGGAGCAAGACCCTAGACAATGTAGATGAAAAAAAAAGTTCCGTCCTAATGGGATTTTAATGACATTTGCGGTTTGGAGCATTTCAATGGCATTTTGCAGTTGGGAGCAAGACCCTAGACAATGTAGATGAAAAAAAAATATTTCCATCCTAATGGGATTTTAATGACATTTGGGGTTTGGAGCATTTGAATGGCATTTTGTGGTTGGGAGCAAGACCCTAGACAATGTAGATGAAAAAAAATTAAAAAAAAAAAATCCGTCCTAATGGGATTTTAATAACATTTGTGGTTTAGAGCATTTGAATGGCATTTTGCGGTTTGGAGCAAGACCCTAGACAACAAGATAGATGAAAAAAAAATGGAAGAAAAAAAATTCCGTCCTAATGGGATTTTAATGACATTTGCGGTGGAGGAGGAGGAGGAGGAGGTGGAGGGATGGAGGAGGAGGAGGAGGAGGAGGGATGGAAGGTGGTGGTGGTGGAGAGAAGGCATTGTGGAAGGAGGAAGAAGGGGAGGGGTGAAGGGGAGGAGGAGGGGGAGAATAATGCACTTAACTCTGCACAGAGAGAGAGAGAGAGAGAGAGGGGGGAGGAGAGGGGAGGGGAGGGAAGAGATGGGGAGGAAGAGGAGAGAGAGAGAGATGTGGTGGAGGAGGAGGGATGGAGGAGGAGGAGGGGGGAAGGTGGTGGTGGTGGAGAGAAGCCATTGTGGAAGGAGGAAGAAGGGGAGGGATGCAGGGGAGGAGGAGGGGGAGAATAATGCACTTAACTCTGCACAGAGAGAGAGAGGGAGAGGGGAGGGGAGGGAAGAGAGAGAGAGAGAGAGAAGGGGGGGGGGTGACTTTCCTATTTTTTTCTGTTGCAAGGTCAGATGAGTGCAAGGTCAGGGTGAGTTCTTGGAAAGGTGGTGGTGGTGGTGGTGGTGTCCACCACATCACAAATTATATATAAATGTATTTTCAGTTCTAAACATCACACAGTTATGAAACAAAGACGAAAACTATTGTTATGATCATTAGAATACTTCTGCATCAGAATTATTTTTGTACATCCTTCAATTGAAAAAGTTGATAGAACAACTCTGTGGACACCTGACTTTTATGACCCTGTGGTCACACTTGTATTACACTGACTGGGGTGCTAGCACTGGGGTCGAGCTGGCTGTCTGATCTGATAACAGATGCATCTAGGCCCAGCTTTTGATAAGGGCTAAAGTCTTAGTCAGATGATAATGAGTAATAATGACTTTCTCTGGTGTGACCCCTTGTGCCGAAAACAGAAATAGGAAAGACTCCTGAGATATAAACTGAAATGTAATGACTCAACAAGTAAGCGCTTGTTAATTATTACCTAATATTGTGCTTCTATTATGTAACATTACTCATTTGGCTTCATTTATACATTTATGTAATGTCTGCCTTATTATGTAATCCTTTATACCTTGTATTGCATTTCAAGTTATCATGTAAGCCATGTAACATGGCACGCGCAGACACTTAGTTGTCAGAAATAAACTGACTTACATCCACTCACATTGTTTCTTTTAACCTTTATTTAAAACCCATTTCCATATACTACTGATGACACAACTCAAACAAGACAACATATTACTGCCAATTGCTACAGTATCTTTCGATACTAGGAGGCTAGCCCAGCTGATTAGCGTAACTGTTATTTACTTTCTGCTTTCATTATTTAGTATAGAGTTCGTTCCGTGTAATTCAGTTTTTTATTGATTAATTAGTTGAACAGTCGATTGCATAGTTGAAACAGTCGAGATAGCCCATCGTAAAGTCGAGGTAGCCCATCGTAAAGTCGCGGTAGCCCATCGTAAAGTCGCGATAGCCCATCGTAAAGTCGAGATAGTTGGAGAAAAAAGTAGAGCGGGAGGGGTGGTCTAAGGGTGCACCAGCCATGTATACATGCAGACCTGTGCAAACATGCAGGCCATAGGTCCCCCTCTCCAGGGTTACTCTCCCCCTAGCTCATAAGTATTTAAGATCAGGCCTCTTTCAGTTCCAAACTTGTTAACCTCATTTAAACCTAAATACCACCTGTGCTCCTACCTCTATCCGATCAATACCCTACAATATGAAAGTATAAGAAGTATGTAACATTTACAGCTAGACTGTAAACTAAATCACAAAACTAAATCACTTTGCTCATCTCATCTCACTAACCCTCATTGCCATGAATATGACTCCACATGGATGTTGTCATGGCAACCATCACTCACTTCCAAACCTGGCCTCCTCCACTCTGGGCCACAATCAGCAGGAGGCATTTCACAGTGATGTTACACTTCAGTTACATAACTTATCTGATGATCTCCTCAGATATTTCCTCTCACTGAAATCAGTTTACACAGATGTACAGATGACAGTCTACAGATCCAAAGATAAAGATCTTACAGGATGTAGCTTGTCAGATCACACTTGTAGGCCTGGCCTAGTAGGAATGCCTAGTAGCCAACCCCCTGTCAATCACAGCCAACAGGACAGCCAACAGGCTTCACTCACTCAGTCTGTATACCTCCCTCCCTGTCACTCACAGCACTCACTCAGTCTGTATACCTCCCTCCCTGTCACTCACAGCAAACAGGCCAAGCCAATACACTCCTCCACTTAAGAGCACCAGCCCACACAGTCAAAACAAACCCATGTGGCCACTGTTAAGCCACCCCTCCAATTTAGACTGCCCCAGGGGTGTGACAAAGTGTTCAGTAGAGTAGAGTAGAGTATACCTTTCCTATAGTGATACTAAAAGGAGGCTGCGCCCATTCAATCGAAATACAACTTAAAACAAAAAAACACTCAGAGGCTAGCCTCCTAATAAACGAATGAGGTGAAATATAAAAAAAACTAACAAAGAAAATGATATTGACAGTTAAATGAAATCATAATCCCCACACTGGGACAGGTACTATCACTAACTAGTACCGTAAAATTTCCCATAGATAGTGATAGTTACATTTTTAGTTCATTAAATTAATATAATTTATATATTGTTGGTTTTCGTTTTCAGGCATTCATCCTTTGCAGCAGCCACAGATATGAGTTCAAACAACACTTCAACAGAATTAAATTCTATGAAGAGTTTACCGACACCTTTTTTTGACCCTAACTTAGGAAGACTTTCCTCTGTGGTAATGCGATATTAACACTAAAATCATACTGACACTAATGTTTTGTTTTCAATGGTACCGCGCAGTGCTTGCCGTAGAAATTATTTCGATTTCTATACGATATTAAATGTGATCCTGGCAGACATCTAACTGTACTTTAAACATTTAAAAATACTCAGGTGCATTATACTGCTAGTTGTTATGGTCTTATGTATTTATGGAAGTTAAGGCTGTTAATTAATCTTTGTTATAGGAAACTTCTGAAGAACAAAAGACACAGGAAGAGTATGTAGCAGAGGCCCTTCTGCATCTTGCAAAGGCCTAGATATTTGAAATGAATTATCGGTTTCATTGTCTTGGCTTTTGTATGTGTTGTGGATGAAGAAAGGTCTATGGTTATTGGGTTAGAAATTTGTTATTAAAAAGTATTTCATGTGCATATTAGGTTATATCAGGTTTTCCAGTTTGCTACCGTTTTGATTAACGTTCTCTTGCATTTTGAATTATAACGTTATGTTGAGAATTTCAATCAGAGTTAGCTTCCAAGAGACGTCAAATGACGTAGCTTTTGGTCTTTGTATGTTATAATATTGATTATTCTTTTCCATGTAATCAGGAAATGCGTATCAATTACACACGATAATATATTAAATAATATTGTTGGCATATCATTCAATGGATTTATTAGACACTGACGATTGGTAAATCGGGATGATTATACCTGACTTCTATCGTCTCAGTTGATTATTCTGTCATGAATATTTGTCCATGTGTTTAAAAATAATACTTTCTTTCCATGAATTTATACAATTTCTCACAGAAGGGAGCCTTGACAACAGTATTTGTTCTATATTGAACTGCTAAAATCGTCTCTATATAATATAATGTTTAATATTAGTAAACGGTAAAGACCGTAACAGACGAATTGATCCCGAACGGCAGGACAGCAAGCAAATTTGGACCTACAATTATCTGTGATTATATTATATGTTAAAAAGTAATTGCCATATGTATAATTGGCATCATTACGACAATCATTTAAATATTGTTACTGCAATTTACCCCTTTATTTTGGTATTGGTCCTGTTCCGTCACACCTTTGCTTGGTGATGTTACTTGACTTTCAATGTACAATGAGTGCTGTTCTAGATTAAAATAAAACTTTTACTTGTTTCTTATCCATTTTAATGCTTTTACTTTTTATCACAGCAATGGTAGAAAATTCAATTCAACAGAAAATGCCTTCGAATATGAGATGCGTTTCATGCATGGTATGATGGTTGTACAATTTACTCTTGACATGGAGAAAATAATTATTTATTTATTTGCACATGAATCGATGTAAATTGTCGAATTATTTTTTAAAAAACATAAATCAAAACCTTGCGTTACAAATCCTAACTTAGTGGTAAAAAATTGGCGCACTCTATATCAGTGCATTCGGCTTAGGATTTTGCCAACTGACTATCTGGGTATAGCTGCACAAAGCGTCCGAGGGCCCACAAGGGAAAGATATTCCTGTATGATTCGTAGTGAATGGCACAGGACTTGTTGAACACACCTGTAATATTTTCCTGAAATAAAAAATACACGAAATATTAAGAATAGAAATATTTCTATTAACTTTGAACTTAAAACCAAACTGAGAAATCCATAATAAAAAAAACTAACCTGAGGAAAGTCGCCATCCGGCAATTGACGTTCCATAAGCAATGTTATACCCCTTTCCAAGACAGAAACATCTGGGTACCTGGAGAAAACATCGTTTAAATTTTGGAACGGAAATTAAGTCAAATTATAAACTGATCGCCTGAATGGTGGATGTGGAATTAAATCATTTTTTGAATTAATTAATTATGCGAAATTGTAGTAACTATGAAATACCTGACAGCCATGAGGGCGAGGAGCGCCCAGGCAGTGTTCACCGTTTGTGATCGGTCGGCTGGAACATATACTTTTAATTCACACGATTCAAAGTTTTCACCCCATCCTCCGTCTACCAGTTGATGTTGTACCAACCACTCGCAACCTGCCTTCAGTTCAGGTGGCGCGTTACTGCAAATATTAAGTGAAAGTGAATTTGTGGGTCAATTGTAAACCATACCGAAAAACACGCAGTGGTTGGTGTATATCTCCAATTTGCTTTTGGTAAATGCATTTATCTTTTTATATATATATATGAACAATAGACATAATATGCGAGTTACCCGAGATCATATCTGTATTCCATACAAGCAAAAGCTTCCAGGCCGAACCATGCACCATAGGTAAAGCACACGCCCCATGATCTGAGAAAGACAAAATGAAATATACAATGCAGAAAATATATTTCTTAAATTAGATATACCCGTACTACATAACGAAAACAATAGAGGAACGCAGATTCACGCTTACCCATACCACGATCCATCTTCGCGCTGGTTCCCTTTGATGTAATTTAAGCCATCTTCCAAAATTGACCTAGACGCACAGGAGGTATGAGAAGGTTATATTTGAAGAGTACTCGGTAGTATACGCATGAAGTTAAGATCGTAGTTATTGCATACAAATAATACTTAATTTAATAGGCCTTCGTCAAGACTGGACCAGTCTCAGTTGTACAGTCTTTAGTCAATTTAGTGTTTCGCAACCATATTGAGGTCTAATATAATACAAGAAAATTGTAACGTTCAATAAAAGCGACGATAGCAAAAGTATTATAAATACTTTCATAGCATTTCCGTAGCTATAAACACAAAATTAACCTTTGATTCGATTGGCAGTTTTGATAAATAACGTTCAATGTCAATGCCATGTTACCCCTTTAAGTTCCAGACATTCAAGGCATTTCAAGACATTTCATATATTAAAATATTTAAAAAAATAAAAAATTGATGGAAGGCAACTCATCTAAAACAATCATGGGAACGAATCAAGTTTTTGCAGGTTTATTGGCGTTCCAATATTTAAAAGCTTACTGGATTTCTTCCCGTCTGTAATCTGGATAGTGTTCAGTAAAATGTCGGAGCACTTGCATTACCGCCGACGTGCATTCGGTGTATGTGTAGTCGATCATTATATCCCCTGAAACACATAGAAATAATTGCACGCTTGGGGTTTAACACTTGGAACTTTCAGGTATTACGGAATTTATTATATATATACGTATTGCATCTGACGGAGGTTATCACATATGGTTTTATTTTGGGTGGATAGAAGCGAGTCGTGATGTCACAATAGGCGTGACGTCACTCACATGGTAGCACTGAAGCCAAGAGGAGGGTCTCTCGCCTTGTTCAATATGCATATTATATATATATATATGGTTTAATTCATTATTGTAGGTCATGGGAAGTAGCCATGAAAACTGTTGCGTCATTTACCATGTTTACCGCCCAAATTCAACTATATGACTTTAAAATCAAGATTCCGTTTTAGATTAGTATGGACATACATAATTGTTTTCAGTCGCTGTGCAACACATGCGAGGTATTTATGTTGATTCAACCAACACGCTAGTTAACCTGTATATATATCACCCTTTCATTGGATGTATTTGTAAAAACAGCTTCACTCAGTGTCACTTAGCGTAGGAAAGGTTCAATATTGAGAGCTCGACCAGAAAGGACTTACCAAAAACTTCAGATGGATTTAGCAGTTCAAGCAGAATTCCTCCTCGTTTAGTTTCATAGGTGGCAAATCCTCCGTCACTGTTTCTCATATTCAAAAGCTGAGGGGATAAGATAACATTATTGTGAGTGTGAATTCAGTAAAGGAGGGGTCGGGGACCGAGAACGGGAATGCAAGCTGGTTCCACTATCAAAGTGCTGTTTTCTATACTACTAGGAATGAAGGGAGTTATCCAGTTTTGGTATGCACCAACCAAGTTACGTTTTTCACCCTACATTCCCCTTCTCTCGATTCTTCAGTCGGGTGAATAACACTTATTTGTGGATACGAAATTCATTATTATATGTTACTAACCACATCAACGGCCTGGTAGAGTCTCTCAGTGGGAATATTCTGCTTCAAGAATGTACATTTTTCCTGAAGCGCCATGACCGCCTTGAGTCCCTCAGCAGTACAGTCCGTTACGATCCACCCACAGTCTCTTGTACTGAACGGGAAGCCGCCCTGACACCGCGGAATATATGAAAGAAAAAGACATATGACATAAATATGTAGGATTTCATAAAAAGAATTACCCACACAGGTCGCGTAGTTTGGACGCGGGCGACAAATTGTCTAAGCATAATGCTTGGAACAAGCAGAAATATCAAAAGCCTGAATATTGCCGTGAGTCGACCAATTTTTACACGTGCGGTGAATTAACGCGCCCTTGATGCGAACAGACTGGATAGAGCGATGCGTTTTCTGTATCGTTCAAATTGCGCGCCATGCTTAATAGGGGTATATATGGGTCCCATTTTTTATGTCTGTGTCTGAGTGTCGCACGATAAGACATTTTTCCATGTCCCATGTCACTTTTTAAAACAATTCAATGATGTCTCGTGTCACTTTTTAAGCAATACATTATATATATTAACGGTCGTTACAATGTCGTGTGTCGCCTGTTAAATAAATCACTGTGTCCCGTGTCCTTTTTTAATTCATTTCTGAATGTCTCATGTCGAATTTTATCAGCCTTTTGGGAGCTGTGTGTGTCGCACGTTAAGGGGAGCGTGTCGCCGTGTCGCCCGCGATTTAGCGGCCGTGTCGCGTGTCAATCGTGTCGAATTTTACCCATATGTACCCATCTTAATGGAGGTTCCCAAATTCACCTTAAAATTGAATTTCCATGGATTGGCACAAATAAAACGAGTTTTAAACACTTTATGAATCAAAATTGGATTTATTATCCTGTGATTACCTTGTTCATCTGACGGTAGTACTTCTGGTAATTCGGTGGATTTTCGGTGATTTGAGTAAGTTTCAACCACGCATGGGCATCATTCAAAGAACCGTGGAACTCTTTGTAGTTTTGGGCATTACACTATGGATGTAGAAAGTGTAACTTTAGAAAAGGCATTCAGGACATCAAAATAAAAATAAAACCAGCATTTGATATAAATAAATGATAGTGATGTTCTGTAGGCAATTAGAGGGAGAACGGCAAGATTAATATCCAAACTGATTGTGCAATAGCTCAAATTGTCGGTATCGGAGGTAAGAAATGTGTTCTCAATATGTATTACATTAAATAACGGAATCCCTCCAAACCTCAAGTAAACATCTAGTGTTATCACCTGAATATTCTGCTTCAAGAATGTACATTTACCTTTTACGGAATAATGACGCAGATTTATTGTTAAAATGTACAAACCTCCATCAAGGCATTCACGGCAAAGGATGTATCCCACAGTTGAGACCCATTGGTTCCCTACAAGACAGATACAAATATCACCTATATTACGGGTAATTGAATTGGAAATTGATAAGGACTTCAAAATTGCAGATACAAGACAGATACAAAAATTGCAAACTTTTTAGAAAATGCCACAAGAAGAAATTTTTGGAAAATAACCCAATTTCATTTTTTTCAGAAAATGATCCAA
The DNA here is from genome assembly GCA_942159475.1 of Sthenelais limicola. Classification (NCBI taxonomy): domain Eukaryota; kingdom Metazoa; phylum Annelida; class Polychaeta; order Phyllodocida; family Sigalionidae; genus Sthenelais; species Sthenelais limicola. Next base: position 102,287,782 of record OW804096.1, on the reverse strand, counting down.
GGAGAATTGTCCTACTACCAGCTCACTTAAATTTTGTGAAAATAACCCACATCAAAAGAATAAACTTAAAAAAATTATCGTTTAATTTTTGGGAAAGTGTTCTCAGGTAATTTTATGCACCGAGAAATCTGGCCCATACCGTCATCTTCATTCCATCCAGACCCAACCTAGAATAACGAGAAATAAAACCAAGAATTAGTGAATGTAAACAATAAATTGTATTACCACATGGCGATACCAAAGTTGGTCACTAGCGAGAAAAAACCCGCTAACATTAAAGAAATAGTCGGATAACTCACCAGAGGTAATCTCGAACTCTGTCCTGGTGTTCTTTAAACGCTGGTGAATTTGGGCCCTCTTTGTGCCAACGCACTAGCATTTGAATGACTTTTGATATCTGTGTATTACAAATACATGTATATATTTTACAGTTAACCAAGACTTACCTGTAAGTTGAGGATTAAACCTGTAATTATGTTGAGGACATCATGGTGTGTTCTGACTATACGAGATGTACGCGCATGCGCAACACACATCAGGTTTTAAAGAATTAATGAGGGTTTCCTAGTGAGAAAATTCTACCCCTATCCAAAAGGAATTACTTCCCTTGGACAGGCATAATTGAGAAATAATAATAATAATAATGAATAAGCATGAACCTTTTAAGTTTGCCCCCTATAACCTGGCTCTGCTGGAAGGCAGAGGGCTTGGAAGGGTGGGCGTCTAATCAGAACACACCGTGATGTCCTCAACATAATTACAGGTTTAATCCTCAACTTACAGGTAAGTCTCAGTTAACTGTAAAATTATGTCTTGTCCATCACGTTAGTGTTCGAGACTATGAGATTTCGTAGCTCAATAGACAGCCCGAATCTCTAGAAACCCTAGTTTCTAAATTATTTTTATTTGAAAAAGATTTGAAAAGATACAGAGTTTCCTCACTAATAGGAGGTCGAAGACACGCTTCATAAGGACTTTGAAATCCTTAAATATACATTTAAGTAAATTAATAATTATTTTGAAATAAGAGAATTCCTATACCTTATTTCTTCTTTGAGCGAAGGACCTTCTTATTTGTCTTTTTGTCTCTCAAAATCGTATGGGCCACCGATTTTGTGGCATCATCAATCTTCTTATTGTAATATTTAGCAAATGTCCGGTCATTTCTCCAGGATGCCTGTCTCAGTAAGACATTCATATTGACTCCAAGCTTCAATGCCTTAGAGGTTACCGCCCCACTAGTGCTATGAGCTTTATATTTATCAGTGTTTATTCCTGCTAGTGCTAGCGTGTGTTTTGTCCAATTTGAAATTGTGCACCTCGATACCTCCTTATGAGGCCAGACATAGCTGAGGAACAGCTGGTCTTGTTCCTCCCTTAATCCTTTGGATCTGTGTAAGTACTCCAACAGGCAGTGAACCGGGCATACACTTTTATTCTCAGGGTAACTTGGAATATTAATAATATCCAACAGGTCTCCCACTTTGTTATGTTTTAGGAGATGATTCATATGTAGTCTCACACCGTCCTTTCTAAATTCGATCCCCTGGACGCTAATCCTCCATACGGTTTGTCCCCTCTGTGCTGACGTGAGCAGTAGGAGGACCGTAGCTTTTAACGTTAAATGTTTAAAATTCAGTTTAGAGTTTTTTCCCCACTTCCTGAACATGTCTAAAACAATATTTACGTCCCACATAGAATTGTATCTCGGTTTTGGGGTTTGTTGTTATACACTGCTTTCACCAGGAGGCATACATTCCTCTCCTGTCCTATCGTCATCCCCTTTACAGAAGGGGCTATTGATGAAATTGCTGATCTGACAATATTTAAAGTGCCGTGAGCTATGCCCTTTTCCGCCATTATTCTTAGGAAATCTGTATAGTATCTGGGTGATGGCTCATACATATGTTTGTTTGTTTGTTTATTTTTTATTGTAAGCTCTCATACATGCATGTATGATATTTTCAGCCTATGTCTATGTTTACAAAAACGTTACCTTCATATCAAAATCATTTGTTATACAGTATTCCATCCATTTATTCAGGTACATGTTGTATGATTTTCTCATGCCCTTTCCCTGCCCTCGACCGAGGGGGTCATGAACGCTGCAAAATTTCCCTTTGATTCCTTTAGTGCATCTATTTTGTCACACTCTAGTTCTTTGATATGGTTTCCCCCATAATCTGCTGCTACCGCGTATGCTATCATAAGGCCAATAATCCTTGCTACTTCTTTTTATAGAGTCCTTTGCTAAAAGGTCATCACACGCTCTGAGCATTTTCTCCCTCTTTTCTTGTGTTAAAGTAACTGTCATATTTTCGGAATTCAACCAGAACCCTAGGAAAACTAGCTGCCTTGAGGGCGTAAACACTGATTTCTCGGGGTGTACAAAGAAACCTAACTGTGTCAGAAGAGAGGCTAGTTCGAATGTCGAGTTTTTACATTTCTCATAGGAAAGTTCCATAGTTATGGAGTCGTCAATGTAGAGGAAACAATTTGCTCCTTTCACCCTAAGAGAGGCGAAAGCCAGGTGCAGAATCTTTGTAAAGAAAAGAGGAGCGCAGGCCAGACCATTTGGCATGCAGGTGTATTGGAAGGTATTCCCATTCCATTTGAACCTTAAGAATTTCCTGAAATCCTGTCTAACTGGTACCGTGAAGTACGCATCACCGAGATCTATACTTGCTAAGTAAATTCCTGGGATCATTAGATCAATGGCTGTCTGAAGGCTAAACATTTTGAAGTGTTCATAATGTATGAGTTTATTTAGCTCCAAGAGATCCAGAATCATCCTATATTTTGTTTTGGTTTGGTTTTGGCCTAAGAAACACATTCGAAATGTACTGGCCCTGTTCCTCTACTGTTTGTTTGATTACTCCCTTGGATAACAACTTTTCTATTTCTTCCCCTAGCACTGTCAAAAGTTTACCTAAGGATTTGAAAACGTGGGGGGGGGGGGGGGGTTTGTTTGCACTGGGGGGAAGTCAAAAGGTATAGTGACTCCAGAAACCATTCCCAGAACCCAATCATCTGAGGTGACTTTTAACCATTCTGACACATAGAATCTATAATTACCGGCTCTAAAGGGTAGATAGCAAAAGGGAGGGGGACTTACCGGAATTATTTCTTGGTAACCCCCCCCCTCTCTGAAAATTCTGGCGAGGTTGGTAGCCCTGAGGGTTAGCGGCTCTAGGCCTATAGTTCTGCTGTTGCTGTGGAGGCTGCTGGTATGCCCCCTGAGGTTGCTGCCAATACTGGTTTTGAGGGAAATTATAATAACCTTGCTGTTGTTGGAAATTCTGATGTTGTTGTTTTCCCTGATAACCTCCTCTATAGGTTCCTCTGCCTTTACCCCTATTATTACCTTTTCCTCTAGGGGAAGACTTTTCCAACTTCCTTTTCACCTTGAAGGCTGAGTTGCTTTCATCCAGTGATTCTTTCAAATTACCCCCAAGTAGCCATTCTGGGGTTGACGGAGTAGAGGGGGATAGAATATCCCTCTATTTGTAATCCACATTTGATTTTAGGTTTTCCTTCCTTCTTGAGATCAATTCCTGGGAGAGAAACAGTTCCACCCTTATCAGGTCTCACACTTCCTCCCCTAGCTCCAGGAACTCAGCGTGCTTAGTGAAAACCCCCATTGAGGCGGTGACCACACTGTGTAGGGCCCACTGCATATACCTGAATTTCCTAATCCGATTCCCTGGTCCCCGTTGGGGTGACTTGCCAGAGGGGTTTGTCAATCCTAGGGACTTTTAGTAATTCTGCGTTCTCCGGTCTAGGGTACTTAGCCACTACTTCCTCTACGAAACCTCTAGAGGGTTTGGGGAGCCATTTCGCAATTAGATCAATACACACATATTAGAGAGGTTTGGTCCAACCTTTTCATCGTCTTTCTCCTTGAGGAGAGCTAGGGTTCTCTGTTCCAGTTCTGAAAGTTCCCGGGCTTTCTCCTTTCCCTCTTCTTTCTTGTCTTCACTCTTATTCTGATTAGCCAGACCCTTTGTTAATTCCAGCAACTTCTTTTCATTCATTTTCTGTCTTAGCTGAGGCCCTAGGCTCTTCCTCATCTTCCTCGTCCTCATCCCCACCATAATTAACATCTGATTCTGATTCCGACAACTCATGTAGCGGTCTGTGCCTGTGAGGCGGTGGCCCATACCTCGCTGGAGGGTAGTACGGTTCATAATCGTTATCATACTTGTGGTAGCCCTAGCTGAAGCCCGGACTGCCATATCCTGGTCCGCTCCAGTGGCTAGGGTTAGGAAAACGGGGGTTATTAAACCCAAAGTTATTAAATCCCCTTGGGGCCGGAGGTTGAAAGATAATCCTCTGTAGGTCTTCATGCATCTTGGTCATTCTTTCCATATCAGACTGCAGTTTCAGCAGTGATTGATTCAGTAACCCGGCCTGGTCTTCCCCTCGGGCATCACCACCCTGGAGGGGGTCAGCGGGCGCCTTGCCATTGGCTGCCTCCGCCATTTTGTTATCATCTAGGCCTTTGCCCTCATCTCCTTTCTTATCATTAGCCATCCTCGTCGGTATAACCGTGGCAGGAGGTTTTATAATCAGAGGGAGGATTCGCCTTAAAATCGTTTGTTGAACGGCAAAGTTATTTTCTCCAGGGGCTTGAAACTCAGCTTCCCTACTGTTTCTCGTATTCCTCGGCATATGGAGGTCTGAAAACCATAAGGAGATAAAACAGTTAGACACTACCCACAAGGGTAACTGTTGTTAAATTAGACTGTTGTTAATCTACGATCAGTCCCACCTCCCTATAGAAAATCAAGCGTAAATAACCAAGATTTTCAGTAAAGAAATACTAAAGTACTTACCTATTTAAACCTGAAACTGTGTGTGTCATGTCTTAGAGAAGCGCGTGGACTGTTGTGTGTCGCGCATGCGCGTACATCTTGTAGTCTTGAACACTAACGTGATGGATGAGACATAATCTTAAAATCTATGCAGTCAAATGGACTATCGTAAGAAGAGATTTTCAAAACATAGAGTATGGGCGGCTCTGAATTCAGTACCTCTGTGGATGAGTGGAGAAATTACATATTTGAACCTTATTATATACTTACTGGTCCAATACTGATACCATGAGTGAACTTGTCATCAGCACAAACATGATCATAAATCACATCGAGGGCCTTTTTCCTCCAAGACGTCACATGCAACGCTTCATATGTATCGAGTATATCTGACAATAAACAATAACGGAATATTCACTTTCCCATATTTCTATTTAGTTACAAATTGATTGAATCGGCACCGTCTACGCCATGTGTACACTTTCCATGTGAGAATAAATGAAATCATAATGTATTAATTTATATTTCAATACGTTTAACGAACAGGCCAATGGTTTGAAGAATAACACCATTTTGAGTGTCCCCATTAGAGACACAATGAGTCGATCCAGGAGATTATCGGCGGTACAATAGACAGGTGAAAGGCCATGTAACAAATTTAGTATACTCGCGCAAAAAGAGGGCTTGTAGGAGAAATGTATAGACACCAAAATCAGACATCCATTCAACTCTGATAAGTTGGCCAACGACATCTAATTATTATGACCTAACCACACATGAAAAGTAAAATCATTGAATCACGATCCCAGAAACATGGTAGTAGAGCAAGGTGTTAACACGTACTATCTATCTAAAATCATTGAATAGTATGGTTTTTTTGCACAGCCGCTAACATTATAAGATCAATATACTTACAATATGCCATATCCAGAAACCAACTATGAGGAGAGTACAAGTCAGCCCAAGAAACACTATTTCTTTGTTTAGACCAGTTTATATTGTCATACGCTTCACAGAATATCTCCTGCAATTGACACAATAATGACTGGATCACAGGACACTAAACACTAACATACCAAACAATTCTCGGAAGCAAAGCTGATTATCAAAAGAAATATCGATAATAAAAAGTACTGGGCATCGATTTTGTAACTTTTCGATGCAATAAGTTTTCTTGAAATCTAATCAAAGTAATATCTCGCTTTTAAACACTTTTACTTAATTCTTCACGAAAACAAGACACGCATATTGTAGGCCTACAGTGTAAATGTTACATAATGTTTATTTTGCTGAATAAAAATCTTTAAATACAATATTGTAGGCCTACCTGACGTAGAGCTAGGATAAGTTGGTCCTCTCGAGCGGACAGTCTAGCACCATAGCAATAAGACATGGGTAGATATACTTGACGACAATGGCACCATAATTTTGAGGAATGGAACGGGATAAAAGTTGGCAGCAGCCTGAAAGAAAGGTTTACAACTTAACAAGGGTAGACTTTTTTACATGGGTAATGGTCACACACTTAGTCTTAATGAGAATCTCCCCAAAAATATATCACCCGGTCTGACCCTGTATTACTGTTTCCATATACTACTTACAGCAGGTGGCCTCAGGGTGGGTTATATATGTTCTACGATGTGTTCGTTGCGCGAACTGCTGTTTCTACTAAATTCTAGTAATAATCGAACATCTAATATATGTGTAGCTACAGTAGAATAAACACCGCCTAAAGATTTATGAAGATCAAAGAACTGACCACATTTCAGGGAAAAGACTGTGAAGCCCATCCCAACTGTAGACATTTAGTACTGCAAGCCAAAATTTTCCCCACGACGGTATTGAAGATGCTCCACCTAGAGGGCAATGAAAACCGATTAATATCTCTAGGCGCTATCAATGGAATATCGGGGATTGATGCAACCAACCAAATAGTGTATAAAGAAATGCAATTTTTTTTCACGAATAATTGCATATAATATATTACCAAAACTGTGTAGGAGTGACCGTGCCCTTACAAGTACTGGATCTGTAGCTGGTACACCAAGCAATCTCATGACCACATAATTCAATGCGCAGCCAAAAACAGTTGGAGGTCCTTCAGTATGTCTGCAACATATGGCAAACTTAGTAAATGAAGCATTGAGTACAGATGATAGATTCTAATTTTAATGTTAATGGACAATTGAGTAGGGCATAAAAAACAACAGGTAAAAGTGGTCAACCATCACTTACAGCCCCCAGCCCCCATCAGGACACTGCACTGATCGGAGATAGCGTATCATCTCGGCTTTCTGTTCCTTTGTGAATTCTGTTTTAGTTATGTAGCATACTATAACTAGGCCTGAAAATTATACATTGTTTTTGTTATAAAATAAACCACACTATGTTGTGGCTTCGAGTAACATCCTTTCGACCGTCCTAGGATTCATAAATATTTTTCATTTGTCTTTCTTTGGATGTTGAATTGAATTGAATAATACTTTATTTAGCCAAATCTTTACATATGTATAGGAGGATGACAAAACATGGTAGACTGGCCTCTGGATAAGATGTTTAGAAATTCAATTAGTAATTCAGTCTATAACCAGAGAAAAAATGGTAATGAGATTTTTATAATAATTACCAGGCATCAGAAAAAGGGGGCCACCATAGTCTCCAGCCCAATGACCGTCCTCAGTCTGCAGTTTGGTGTAGAATTTAATGCCATTATAAGCAGCTTGTGCCGCGGTTGAGGCTTTCGGTAGGACTGGTGCGAGATGGGTCTGTCAATCAAACATTAGAATCTACACAAGTTTTAAATACAATAACATACTTTTCTTCCAACAAGTGTTGGCGGAAAAGATGTATTACCAAAATTAAGCATTATGAAGTGAAAAAATATCGATAATTATATCTTATTTTTCCCTATGGGATCTTCAGTGTGTATCCTTCCAGAATGTTCAGGATATATTCGGGACAACCGTATTTATATATCATATAAATTAAACTGCGTTTCAAGGAGTTTGATTTTTTCCCCTAGATTTTGGGCAAATTTTCCACAACGATGGAATTGACCATATATTTTACAAGTGCAACTAGGCAGGTTTGTTCCGAGCACCTTATCAAGACCAAGAGCATGTAACTCTTGGAGAGTCTGGGGTCGATCTGGATTTTCATTTTCCGGTATGTAGCGCCACGTTTGGCGACCGTCCACGTTTGTAAGGCGCCATCGAGTCAGATCAGTAGCAGAGGGAGTCTTGTAAGGCCCGCCTCGGTTACGAGCCAAGTCGTTTTGGTATTTGAACGGTTTCCCAAACATTTCTAGCGTGTCAGTATGAACATCTGGTAAAAAGAAACATAACAAACATTATAAAACTTGAAAAAGACAGAAGTTTTTAATAAGGTATAATGGGTATGGTATTATCTCCCCCGATGTTCACTTTGACAGACCTGCCAAAACTGAGTAGACGGCAAGATATTAATATTTCCATTGAATTAATACTTTAAAAACTGTGTGAATTATTACAACAATGATGTTCAAGGATATAATGTTATATACTCTGATTCAAAGCCTCACAATTTTCAAGATCAGTTTCCTAAATCTCCCATAATGCCATTAGATTTGTTATAGTGCATCAACATAAGAAAATGAGGGAACAGTTCTTAATCTAGCTTATTTTTAGGGCTTATGACAAACGCGGGCTGAGAATAGCTGCGACTAAGGATGTATAGGATTTAGCAGAATGTATGAATGAGGGACACACAAGGAGAGAGATTGAAACGGAGCTGTTGACGGCGAGACATGTTGATGGGGCGATATGTTGACATATATGGTCAGTTCTCACGAAATGGGTACACATGGGTACACGAAATGGGTATTTTTGGTTAAAAATTTAAATGCATTGAAACTACTTGCCATTTACACATATCATTGTACATATATTCAAGGGTTCAAAACAAAAATTGGGAACAATAATTTAAAAAACTGTGCGTTTGGTGTGGAATCCATTTACTAACGTTGCCACCCCGAAACCCGATGCTTTTGGATAGAAACATTGTAGAGATAATAAGGGCCACTTTTTAAATTTCAATATTCTTATTTATTATTGTATCAATAAGCTAACATTTCAAACTAAATATTCAATGCAAAACTAATCATTCTGTACATAAAACTCATCGATTCTGTGTACAATAATCATTCTGTACCAAATCTGAGCCAAATGCCAATTACCATGTTGCATAAACATTAACCTGATTGACCACCTATAATACATAGAATCGAAGGGAATATTATGGGGAAGTGTTGGGAGAAAATACGTCAAACAAGCCATCGACAAGAAGAATAAGAAAGGTGGAGGGAGTTAGGCTGGTGAACGGGACATGACCGCTAGACCGGATCTTACGTATCCAAAATGGCGGTCCACACCACTGAGCCAGCTTCTACGGCAGCTTCGACAAGCGAACATTTGAACACTCAGGCGAAGGAAATGGACATGGGGTACAAAATGACTTTTATTTCTTTAAATTGTAATGGAATGTCTAGCATAAAAAAGAGAAAAGCGCTATTTAACCGGTATGGCAGGCGAGAAAAATGTATTATAGCCTTGCAAGAGACGCACTCGTGTGTCAAGGCCGAGAAGATATGGCGACAACAGTGGAAGGGTAATATGCTGCTTAGTCATGGCAGGTCGAATGCGAGAGGTGTTGCGATTCTGATTACGAAAGACATCAATTGTAAAGTAATACTTAAAGGTAAAGACACCAATGGTAGAATTGTTTATGTGGTTGTAGAAATTGAAGGTGTGAGATGGTGTTTTATGTCTGTATATTTTCCGACATCGACGCGTAGACTGCAACAATACCTCACGCTTGAAGCCTTTGACGAAATGTTAAGTAAGATTGAATGTGAAAATAAGATTTCAATACTAACGGTGACCTGATATATAAACCTGGAGTGAATATGTCCAGGAGGTTGAGAACGCTAATTGATAAGTATGAATTGAGTGACTCAATGAGTTGTCTGAACATTGAGGAGCATACTTGGTCGAGGGGAGCTCAGAGGTCGAGAATAGATTATATCTTTGTTAGTGAGAGTGTCCAATGTAAGGTATCAAAAGGAATGAATGTAATAAGAGCCTCGTCAGACCACAAAGAAATCAGCATAGAGGTAATCACTGAAATCATAGGTCGTGGAAGAGGCACCTGGAAGTTTAATGCCATGATATTACAAAATGAGCAAGCGGTAGAGGAAATCAATAGAGTTATCAGAGATACGATAGATGACTATAGTGTATGCCTGATCCTGACATGGGAAATGATTAAGGAAAAATATAGGAAGGAACTAATCTGTTTTTCTGGTCGTCTAGTAACAAGATGAAGATAAATGAGAAAAAGTCAGAGGTTATGATATGTGGTAACAAAGCTATGTTGAATCGCCATTTATTGCCAATGAGATGAGAACCGATTATGTAACTTTGAAAATCGTTCCTGAATTTGTATATCTTGGTGTATTAATTGATAACGAGGTTAACTTTGAAGCGAATGCTAAGATGATTATAAAAACCCTCAACAGTAAACTATATTTTTTTAGTAAGATAAGAAGATTTTTAACCAACCAGGCGGCTCTACAGACATATAAAACCATGATTTTACCAACAATTGACTTTCAACTAATGTTTTTAACTGCCTGTACGGACAGAACCATTACAACAATACAGCGTCTGCAAAATAGAGCATTACGTATCTGCCTTAGATCTGAACCGGGTACTTCAACTCATGACCTTCACAGATATTCTAACTGTTTGTTGATAAACCGAAGGATTGAACTTAATATAGCTAAATGTGCTTTCTATAAGGTTACCGAGAAACAAGAATTCCTAAGGCCAAACGTACGTACACGCCTTGACGGTGCACCTATCTTTATACCACCTAGGCCACGTTCTGGCAAATTCAAGAAATCATTACTGTATAACATATGTAACATATGGAATGACCTACCCAGAGACCTACAACTGTCTGATGTGTTTGATGAATTTAAGACGGTTGTCAAACATAGATATTCTCTAAACAACTAACAGTATTGGGATAATCCGATATGTGACTTATATGACTTATGTCATGCTGGGAACTCACCATGTATAAATGATGCTATTTTTACCACCGGTTCCTGGACCACTGACCACTAAATAAACTCTCTATGGTACAGCTATTTATGTAGTTAAAATTACTCAACCTGTATTTTGACCATTGTAAATACTATAAATCGCTTGGTGATGTGTGTAGTTTTCCACTGTTTGTAGTGCTGGCCAGCCGAACTCAGGCAACGGTGGTATATCACCTCAGGGTGAACTGTGGTTACTATATTTATAATCGAGAACACTTGAAAACTTATATTGCAATGTACATGTAACCGTGCCTGAATAAAGACCAGTACCAAAAAAAAAAATCAAAATAGGCAGATACAGCTCGGAGGAGAAGGAATAAAAATGGTTTGATGAGAATCAGGTTGGAAGAGTTAGACAAACAGGAGAGCCTTAGTAGGGAAGAAATAAATGAGATTAAAGCTATAAAAGAAGAGAAAATAAAAAGGCAGAAGGAGCTCTGATGAGATCGAGAGCGGAATGGATGGGGGTGGGGGAGAGAAACCGTCGAAATATTTTCTAAATTTAGAAAAGCAAAATTGGGGGAAGAAGAATATTTCTAGTTTGATAACTGCGGACGGAATTAAGTCTGATTCGAAGGGAATTCTGGAAGAAGGCAGGAAGTTTTATTCTGAATTATATGATGAGAAGGCGACAAATGAAGAAGAGGTAGAATACTTTATTAACACTAAAGTGAAGGAAATAAACGAGAGAGATAGGGAATGGCTGGAAAGACCGATAAACATTCAAGAGTTTGGTTTGGCCTTGGCCAGCATGAAGAATGGAAAGTCGCCAGGATTGGATGGATTCAGTGTGGAATTCAATTCAATTCAATTCAATCAATTCAATTCAAAGCATTTTTTATTTATACGAGAGGTGTACAAAAAGGAGACCCGTATCTGAAAGGTAACTTCCAGGTCTTCCAGCGGGTTCCTGACTAGTTGCTACCAGAAAAAATTTTAAATTTACATTAATATGTCCAAAATAAACTTTAGGGCTAATTTCTAATATCTAATCTAGGAGTATTTAGTTAAAGCTAAAGTGAGAAGTAGTTCATAGCCATTGAGACAGAGACAATAAACTTCATCTAGCTAACAGATAATACAATCTATCTAAAGCAGTTTGATAAATTCATCAGTAGTAGAGACGAATAAAAATAAGGTATAGCAGTAGGATCAGTAATAATGGTAGGTCCAGACCAAGCAGCACAAAACACTCATGAAAATATATATCAATAATTTTGATGAATGATTTTCGGTCCTGTACCTGGTGAGCAGCAGTTTCAAGGGAGTTCCAGTATTTGGCCGATTTATAAGTAAATGAGTTTAAAGTTTTTTTGAATTTTGGTTGTAATAATTTTAAATTTCTCCTGCCTTTAACATGACTTCTAGTTGATAGTATTCTATTATCTAAATGGTTTTCATCATTAGCTATGAAGTGGCTTAAATTTATTATATGTTTTTGTCTTCTTTTATCTAGATGTAACAAATTTAGATCCAAGTGTTCTTGATCTATGTTAGATCGTTTTGCTTTTCCAAAAATAATATGAAGTGCCGAATTTTGAAAAGACTGGAGCTTACCAAATAGTATTTTTGGTCCAGAGTCATACAGATAGTCACCAAAATCAAAATGCGGGAGAATTGTCATTTTATACAGATCTTTTTTACTCTTCTGTCAGACAGTGTCTTACTTTATACAATAAACGTAGTTTTGTATTTACTTTGGTTCTGATGTTGTTTATATGTTCTTTGAAGGAGAGGTTTGTATCCATTATTAGTCCAAGATATTTGTATTCATTGACTGATTGCAGGTTGTTACTCCCCAGTTTCAAAGTCCCTATCTCTGTTTTTATTTTTCTGTTTGAAATCGAGAAATGCATCACATTGCTTTTTGAAGCATTTATAGATATTTTATTTAATCTACACCAAACATCAATCCTGTCGAGGTCATGTTGGAGGTTCTTGTTTACTATTGAAATATCCTTATCATGGTAGTACAAAATAGTGTCGTCTGCATAGTGCTGAACTGTACATTTTTCCAGCACCATGTTTAGGTCATTAATGTAAATAGAAAACAAGACTGTGTGTGGTAAATGACTTCAAATGCAATAAAAGGATGATATGCGACTATAAGTGACTATAAGCGATTAGTTGTAGATGTACTAATACAGATCTAGGACGGATTGAGCACCAGGTTGTAGCACCAGGGATTGCCTTTAAGTCAAAAGATTAATAGTTTAACTTCTGGAGATTGACAGGAAATATACAGGAGATATACAGCACGGAGCATATCATTTTTTTTGATACCCCAGATACTCATTATTTACAATTGGTACCGTACATATGTTTTGATGTTAAGGTTAGAGAAACAAATAGATAAGTAACATTTATATATCCAAGGATCATCCTTGTAAATCCTCACAGTATACATTAAATCCCTATTATGTTTTCATTGGGGCGCCTTAGATAACAGACGGACATATGAGCCTAGCATGTACATATATATACAATGTGCGGAGATAGATCCAAGTAGAAAGTAAAAAGTAATCATCAGATCAGACAAACCAGGTGATATACTTAGCACTTATAGGACGAGTTGCCGCACGGAGCGTAAATAAAGGACGAGACCACAGGTCGAGTCCTTTATTTACGCTCCATGCGGCAACGAGTCCTATAAGTTGATTATTATACATGCCTAGTTTTGCATGCAAAACATGCTTAATTAAAGATACATTAACATAATTTGCCATATCTGGTGTTCGTACAAAAGGAATATAACTATAGAAACAGTTGAAATGTTACACAGCTCTACATCTGGAGTCCCCTATTACAAGTAGTGATTCCATCTTGTAACAATCTTCGATGAAGGATAAGTCTGTTCAAGGATAAAAGATTGGTATACGCCTGGCAGGTGATATCAGGAGGCAAGATTTAGGTATATGTTCGGGTATAATACACTATATATCCTATCTAGGTGTTTTATGGAGCTGCTTTTTCACTCTGCCAATGATTTTCCCGCAGAGATTTTGTCCTTTTAAGGTGTTCGAAGAGATCGTTGATCTTCCACCCTCCTTATTTATGATCGGTGGGAGATGACTTCCTGTTGCCCACTTCCTGTTTGTTGTCATCTCATAGAAGTGGGTTTCTGAGGTCTAAAAGTTTTCTCTTGAGATGTTCATTTTGTGTGAATTTACATGTTATTAATTCCTCAATCAGTTTCTTATCCTTGAGTTTCCAGGCGAAAGTGGAAACTATTTCATTTTTACACATTTCCTTTACAACGTACGGAGATGGTGTATATCGGAAAATCGCTGCCATATCCGATCGTCCAGAGTCCAATGCTTTCTGGGCACAGTAGGCATGTTCGACTGATTTATATGTTACTTTTTTATATCTCACATCTCCCGGATAGAGATTTGATAAAAAAGAGTGATTTGATCTAAATCCAATTCCTTTCCCATCGTCCACCAAGATTTGCCGGGCATCCTCGGGTCTGCAGTCAATTGGGAGTGTATGCAGGTCATTGACCGAGAAAGATTTGCCCTGAAATCTTATATGGCTTCCCACATGTTCGGCTTTGTGTTTCTGCAGATGTAGGAGCTGTGTACAATCTCTGAGAAGATTATAATGGAACGATGGTATTGTCAGACCATTTTCATTGATATACATGTCATAGAAACGGATGTCACTTTTTCTAATTTTGGTCAGATCTGCTTCTGACAATCTGAGGAGACCTCGTTTATTAGAACGTAAGAGAACTGGCCTGATTTTCTCTATGCTTGGGAGCCCTATACGATAAACATCATCGAAATTATCAGCTGAGACATCTTGCTTTACAACCTTGAGCATTTTAACGATATCAGACTGGATATTCTCTTTCTCTAATTCTGGGATATTTTCTAGAACCAGCAGAGATATCTCTCCAGTGAGAGGCCTGTGAGGCTGCTTTGATATTGACGGCATCGGTGGACGTTGCCTCGGTGGGGCTCTATGTGAGTGAGGCCTTACACCTCCTAGTGAAGGGAAGTGAGTCAAGTTCGTCGCAAGTTGTACATTGGGGCGTATAGGACTAGGAACATTTGGATTGTATTTTTGATTACATATCTGTGGAGCTGGGACGTGTTTATGTAAATCATTTACCATGGCTTCAAGGCATTTCACACTCGTTTCAAAATCAGCGATGTCAACATGGCCAGTATTGTTTACCAAAGGTGTGACAGTGTCCGTGTTATGTCTGTCAATCTGTGCTGAAAGTTCCTGTTTAATTTTTAAACCCAGAACATCATCACTGCATCTCCCAATTAGATCATCAATTTGCCTTTGGAGATTTACTGCATTTGAATCAACTTTAGTTTCCAAGGCTACTATTTGCGGGCCTAAACCTGACAGATGTGATTCCATCATCTCCCCAAATCTCGTAGTTGCTTTTGCAACGGCACTGTCAATGGTGGATCTAATAACAGGCGCAATGTGTTTCACCAAAGCCACTGGATCAACAATATTTGAGGTAGAACCATTTACGTCAGAACTACGAGACCCAGACAGTGTTTTATGCGTGTCCATTTCAGATGTTACTATCAGATCTGAAGATACAGTTGAACTCTGTTCTGTGTCATTGAGAGTGATATACAATGAGCTGACATTACGTATGAAAGGACTTACGTCTACTGGATTATTTACCATTGGATCAGCCACCATTTGAACGACTGGGATAGTATCATTAATTCCGGGTGAGTTCAAGTCAGCAATTGACGTTTTTGCGTTGTGATTATACCTGTGGTTACTAAAAGTAACTGTATTCGATTCGTTACTATGGTCTCTTCCAACAGGAGTTATGGGTGAGTCTATTTTGCCTGAAATTGGGTCAAATTTAACATTCATTCCTGGTACTGGGGTGGAAGTTAAAGCTAAGTTGGTACTGTAGTCCAGAGAGGCTTGTAATGTTTCTCCATTTTTTCCAAAGAGGTTTGTAATGTTTCTCCAGTTCCTGAGGTTTCAAAAAAGTTAACTAAAGAGATCACTGAAGAGCCCATCGTTACTGAGTGATAATAGGGGTGAATCTCTGTATCAAAATGGCGGTAGTTTTGTGTTTGAGCGGCGTGGTAACAAAATATGTTGTCTTCCAATGGTGTGTATATTAATCCGATATTAATTGTAGCCTAGGTAGTCCTTGTATTATTATTTAAATAGTCCAGCTAAAATCATGATTCTGACATAAGTTAGAGTGTCATTAAAAGGGGTAACTGCTCCCATGCTGTCATGTACGTCTGACTACTCCATATTGCATTATTACATTATTTTTCTGGGGACAGCTAAAGGAAGTGTTCTTTGAGATGGTGAAGACTGTAGAAGGGGAAGGGAAAATGACCATGGATCAGAGGAAGGGAATTATTTCTGTTATTCCTAAGAAGAACTCTGACCTTAGATATATAGGCAACTGGAGGCCGATAACGTTGTTGAACGTGGACTACAAAATTGTTTCGAAAATGATAGCGGAAAGGATTAATAAGGTTTCACCGTCCATAATAGAAGAGGAACAGCATGGGTTTGTTAAGGATAGGTATATAGGAGTGGCGATTAGAAGAATTCAAGATTAGTATTAGTTTTCTTAACAAGAGAGGAAGAGAAGGTTTGGTAGTGGTGATCGACTTCAGAAAAGCGTATGATGCGGTGGACTGGAAGTTTATTTCTAAAAGCTTAGAGAAATTTGGATTTCCTGTTCTAGTGATATCGTGGGTTCAGACCTTGTTTTGCGAATCTAAGGTAGCCTTTTCCAACAATGGTTATGTGTCAGAATTTTTCAGGGTTAGGAGGGGAGTTAAGCAGGGAGATCCTGCATCGTCTGCCATCTACACGGTGGTGGCGGAACTATTAGCAGCGAAGGTAAGAGAATTGAAAGAGATAGAAGGTTGCATCCCAGGGTTAGAAAACTGTAAGATAATACAATATGCTGACGATACCACTCTACTGTTACGAAACGAGAGGTCTTTGTGCTGTGCACTGAAGGTATTGGATAGATTTAAAAATGCTGCTGGCTTACAAATCAATGTCAATAAAACAAGTGGCCTGAACATTGGAGGTATAACCCTGAGTGATGAATGTAAAAAGATAGAGTGGAAGGAGGTGATTAATATTCTGGGTATTAAGATAGTTAACCCGATCAGTGGGCTAAACGAAAATGATATAAACTTCAAAGACTTGCTGTGCAAAATGCGAGGCATAGTGGGTGTGTGGAGTTTGAGAGAGTTGTCATTGCATGGTAAATCTGTGATTAATAATGTGTTAATCTTGCCAATGGTTCAATATGTGATATCATGTATTAAGATAGATGAAAACATGATCAAAGAAATCGAAAAATTCACCAAAACCCTCATGTGGGGGAAGCATCATGTTAAAATAAGCATGGCTTTCTTAAAGCAAGAAGTGAGGGATGGTGGACTAAAATTGAGATGTATTAGAGAAATTATACATGCCAATTGAGTAATGTGGGCGGCAAGAGCGCTAAAAAATGAAAATGCTGCATGGGTACAAATTATGGAAAGATTTCATAATATGGATGTGATCAAGATTTTCCTAGGTAGGTGTATGCCAAAAGAACATTTGAATGGATTCTATCATGATGTATTTAAGATATGGAATAGTTTATACTATAGAAAGGTGCCGCAGACGGCCAATGAGGTCAGATCGGAATTTTTGTATAATAATAAATATATGTGACCCGCCAAGCAGAAAGGGACCTTCCCGCGGGAGTTATAGTTCCTGGTATTGCCGCTAGGAGTCACATCATATTCATGACGTCACTGTCACAAATGTTTATATTAGTAATTCTGAGAGGGAGGTAACTTTGAAAGTCTGTAACTTTACTATTTTTTGGAGTATCAACAAAATTCTTTCACTTTTATAATGCTCATTTCCACTTCTGTACACCCCTGTCATTTATTATCATTTTTTTTTAATATTTATTTTTTGTACATGTGATGTGTCACAGTAAAATGAGTCACTCCCAAACCTATTTGAGATCATCTACTGAAAACTGACATAACTTTACAAAAAAGCCCATATCTCGACAAATTCTGGGAATTTTCAACTATTTTTTTCGGTTATTGACTCAGGAGGACATGCAGATTCAGAATCTATAATAAACCCAAATTCGAAAATTTGGCCCTGGAGTCCCCTTTCTGGTTGGCGGGTCACATATTCAGGTCGGAAAGAAGATGGTGTACAGACCTTGGCGGGAGATGGCTGGAATTAGAAGAGTGGGAGATGTATTGAATTTAGATGGAAATGTAATGTCATGTCTCGAAATTAGAGAGAAATATGGGATTCGGTGGTCATTCCTAGATAGGGCACAGATAGCCAGCGCGATTCCCAGAGCCTGGTTAGAAAAGGTAAGGGAGGGGGGATGGATGAGCAGGGGGAGAGAGAAGGGAGGTGTAAACTTTTTTAAATTAAAAGGAAAAAGCTTAATATATATAATGTTTGCAATAGAGAAATTTATAGAGAACTAGTGAAATTGGATGCTCCCAAGTATGATAAGTTTAGCAGGTGGGAGGAGGTGTTATGGGAAAATGAGAAAGTACAGGAAGGTGATCTGCTCGGGGATATATTCTTTATTGCGGCTAACTGTAGTTCAGAACCAAGACTACAGTCATTACAATATCGTCTTATTCATAATACCATATGTTGCATATGTGTATCTGAAAAGTATTAAGATCAAAGAGAATGATGTATGCTCCTTTTGCGAGGGAAGAGATGACTTGTACCACTTTTTTGTTTCTTGCCAGAAAACCAGCGATTTTTGGGCCAAAATGTGTGAGGAATTTAATAAAAACTAAACATTAAGGCTGGTTGTAGTAGGTGGTATATTGTTAGGAGTCTTAGATAAAAAAAGGTACAGCTGGTTTATCAATTGGATCATTCTATTGGCAAAAAATTATATACATAGGCAGAAGCTGTTCTACGAAAATTATATTGTATTCAAAGCATTTCTGAATGAGGTAAAAATTCGATATCGATCTTTAAGATACAATGCTGCATTTGACTTGCGAAGCAGCAAATGGCTAAAGAGAGTCGATAAATATGTGGAACAACTATTTAAACTGTGAATGTAGGAGTCAGAGATGTGAGAGTACTTAATTGTTTAAGTCTCAAAAGAGTTAAAAAAGTTGAGCCTTGTGTGATAAGCTGATGTAATTGTGTATATAAAGAACATTTTTTGTGTAGGAAGAGGAAAGCCAACATGTGGTTTGTGACAACTAACTGCTGGAGTTAATTTTATACTATGAATGATTTGATGGCCTTTTTAAGATAGTGGCGAAGACAGAAAATTGAAAATCCCCAAAAATACAAAATAAGGTTATCGTAGGATGTGCCTTAGCTATGTATGAGCCCAGATGGCAGGTATATTTGAATAAAACCCTTTAAAAAAAACAAAAAAACAAGAGCTTGCTCTTGAACAACAGAGGTGGGGTTCCTAATGCCTGTTCTGCCCGGCAGATCAGGAACAGACACCACATACCTTCCTCAAAGAGATCTGCAGCTTCCGATCGCTCTCGCGGGTGTACTGGAGATCGGCCTGCATCACAGATGCAGGGTCGGTAGCCTTTTGAAAGATTTGGTGGTTCTCCGTACCCAGAGTTGTACTCTTCATACTCGTGGAACCACTCATGTTCGGTGATCTCCATGATTGTGCGATCTCGCTCCTTCTGATTTGGTGGACACATAACTACCACAGGATCATGTTCCAGCCAATGGGGATGGAACTTCTTTGCTAGAGCAATAATTTGCTTTGCGCGTCGGTACTTGCCAGCGATGGCATCGGGGTCCTTCACTGTAGGGGCGGTCTCCCGTTCGGTCTGACTTTCGGTCTCCCGTTCAGTACCAGTCTCCTTGCTGGAGTCGGTGGGCTATGAGCCGTACTCCTCGGTTTCGAGAGCAGCCTTCTTATGCAGTTTCCTGCGACGCTTTCTTTCCTTTTTTTAGAGGACACCTCAAACTTGGGTGCCTCCTCGGGAGAAGCTTTGTCGCCAGCCATTACAGCCGACGAGAGCACCCCATGGGTACTAAACACGAACATGTGTCAATTTACTGCTTGAGAGCCTTCCCTCTTGTGTCTTCGCAACGTGAACAGCACTACGTGCCCACAAACTTTTTCTGCTGGAAGAGAAGAAATACAGAACTCCGTCAAATTTGTCAACTTAGAATTGCAACGGACACTTGAGCAGCGTAACTAGTAGAGTAAACAGTATACACAGCCATATGAAGTCGTGCAACGAGTGTTGCATGCATTAATTGCCCGTTCATCGACCAGCGGTGTCTTATATAGCCCGCTTCGCGACTCTACCAGTGAGTGCTGACACTACTCAATCGCACCTTAGGTGTTGACATCACTTGTGAACATGTTGTGCAAGAACAACAGCCGTGGGTTTGTGTGCAGGCATGTCACGAGTCTAGCGACCCATGGCACGAAGCTTCTCATAACTTACCAACAGTGACAATGGCATGCGACCTAATAAACAGCATGGGGAGGAGGGACGTGGCCATGGCCGTGTTGGACCTCTCCCGTGCATACAGCCATTTTCAGACGTGCCCCTTGGACTGGCCCCTCATGTGTGTCACCCATAACAACTTGACCTACATAGACAGGGCTCTTCCATTCGGGGTAAGGATGTCCTCCTATACATCTAGTTGCCTGCTTCATAGTGAGGGCTCTCACCTTCAAGAAAATCACCTCACTGATGTACTTGGACAACCTCATTATCCTAGCCCCCTCAAAAGACGAGCTCATGCCTAAGTTTACCGCTGCCAAAAAACTATTGGCAGAACTGGGCCTCAAGGTGGCTGAAGAAAAAACCCAGCCCCCCTCGTCCGAGGTCAAATGGCTAGATATAATGATTAACACACACCTGAACACCATCTCCATTCCCCCATGCAAATTGGCAAAAATAATGTTTGGCCTCTACTGCCAATAAACACGTCATCACCACACGCACCATGCAGAGCATCATAGGTCGGGTCGCCCACCTAGCAAACAGTGAAACTACTCACAGGCCCGACAGACAGGGGAAAGTAAGGGTGTGCTGCGACAACCTGCGCCAGGGCCCTCTGGTATGTCTCGGCGGAGAGAGAACTGTCCCTGGAATATGTACACATTCCGGGTCGCCTTATGGATCTCCCTGACACCCTGTCCAGGTCCCACACCTCTGATATATTCTATGATAAGGCCCAATCTATAATACAAGACCTCGACCTCAAAGAAATCAAATCCACTGACTCAATGTATGACATGTCTGCTTTTTTCTAGGGAAATGCCAAGCCAAGCTGGCCAGGCTTGCTGTGGCGAGACAGGGAGAGGCCCACAGACCCGGGACCAATGCAAACAGAGAGTCAGCGATCAAGCTATACGTGGCATTCTGCATTAGGGTGGGCATAAAATACGACGCCCCCTCGCCGTCCCACATATGCTGGTACATCAAGTACTTAGTTGCTAGTGCTCTAACTCCAGATACAATAGAGAACAACATCTCTTCGCTAAGAACCTTCATCAAGATGGCGGGCATTGACCTGGCCCCTTTGTGTGATTATGCTGTAGCCACTGCCCTGAAGGGAGTTAGGCTGACCATACGTCACATACCAAAAAAGCCAAAGGGGGCTGTGACGCCCGAACTTCTCAGGGAATGTGTCCGATATGCCTCTAGGTGTGAATACACCAAACAGGTGAAAGCAGCAGTGATTATCATGTTTATGGGGTTCCTGAGACAATCGAACCTGTTCCCAGCATCCAAGAAAGCATTCGACCACACAAGGTACCTCACCACCTCTGACATAACGGTGGAAGAGGCCGGTGTAACAGTTAAGTTGAAATGGTCTAAAACCATGCAATCATCGAAGACAGCAGTCAATGTGTTCAGGTTCATGAGTGGCTTGAGCCACCTCCCTCCGCATTCGCCTCTGTTCAGGGGCCACGACCGGAACCCCTTCACCACAGGCTACATGAGGTGTGCATGGGGGTGGCTTGTAACCCGTGCTGGCTCCAACCCTGCCACCCACTCGATGCACAGCCTGCACAGGGGCGGCACCTCATATGCCTACCATGAGGCGGGAGCAAGTCTAAATGACGTCATGACCCATGGAACCTGGGCCAGCGATGCCGTCAGGGCCTACATCAGGCCCTCAGCCCAGACCTCCACTTCGGTCCACAAAGCTCTAAGTGCCATGTGGCATGCTTGGCTTGAATGTGGCTCTGGACTGTGAACGTGATTTTTTAAGATATTTTATTGGCTGATAGTAACCTATGCAGAACCTCCACCTTGAACAATCACCTCTGCTACACTGTTATCTATATATATATATACTGCTCTATTGACAATGCCTTGTCTTTATATCACCTTTATATATTATTCACTCTTATAAATGTCCCACTTGCAAATAAAGACCTTCAAACGTAAATGGCTGTGTTGGTTAATGTGGTAGAAATTATTGCTATGCAATAATTCCTCCTCATTGAACAGCAGTCATCAGAGAGAACGTGGTATCCCACAAACCCTACCGCCGGAAGTGGTCTGCTGACCACCTTCCCCTCCAGGTGCGTGGTCAAGCCTCCGGGCTGCATCCAATCTGCACCCACACACAGGAGAGACAAGACTGAACTGAATAATTGCCACCCACCCTCCCTACAACATCAAGAAATTCTTTTATAACACTAATAGTAACTCTTGATAGGGCTTGAATGTGGTTCTGGACTGTGAACGTGATAGTAACCTATGCAGAACCTCCACCTTGAACAATCACCTCTGCTATACTGTTATCTATATATATATACTGCCCTATTGACAATGCCTTGTCTTTATACCACCTTTATATATATTCACTCTCATAAATGTCCCACTTGCAAATAAAGACCTTCAAATGTAAATGGCTGTGTTGTTTAATGTGCCACTATGCAGGGCCTCT
The DNA here is from genome assembly GCA_942159475.1 of Sthenelais limicola. Lineage (NCBI taxonomy): Eukaryota > Metazoa > Annelida > Polychaeta > Phyllodocida > Sigalionidae > Sthenelais > Sthenelais limicola. Next base: position 102,264,895 of record OW804096.1, on the reverse strand, counting down.
AATGTGGAATGGACTGCCGTCTATACAAAAGGCAAAGAATTGGCCAAATTTAAAAAGCTTTCTTAAAGCTAATGAGGAGTGGATACTTAATTAAAAAACCATGTTGTTGTAATTTCATATATAACTCTTCACACCTGGCCTTCCGGTGTAAGGAATTTGTCCTTCATCGTTATGGTTGGGTGAGAGTGGGTTTATTTTCGAGATGCTAGACAGAGTGGTGTTATGAATGAACTTATCTGGAAATGGTGCATAATCAAGCTTTTTTAATCTATCGTTGCTAATTTTTCCTTCATCGCTGTATCTTCTAGCTTTTGCTTTGCCTATTTCTATGGAATTCTATGGAATGGAGTTTGACAATATATTTAAAGAGACCTTTTTCTGGCATTGTGGGTGCTGTAATCAGTATTAACCTCTTGAATTGTTTTTCTCACCATATTAATGTACTCAGGGTCCTCTAAAATTTTCTCATTAAGTTTCCACATTCCTCTGTTCCTTTTTAAGGCGAGAATGCTTACTTCAATGCTTAGGATCTTATGGTCTAATAGGCTACATAGCTCTGCTTGTTTGTTATTTACTCTGTTTCTCATTCCGTTATCAATAAAAATATAATCTAACCTGGATATGGAATTACCCCTTCTCCAGGTGTGTAGAAGATTGTTCTCTTGTCTTATTTTAAAAATATCTGCTAAGTCTAAATTTTCTATCATATCTTCCAGGGTTTCTTGGTTTTTGAATCCTTCACCTTGCTCTAAATCAATGTTAAAATCTCCCATGACAACCAATCGATCAAAACAACAGGAACTGACTATATTTCTATGCTACTGAGGACCTTAACCTGTTCTTCTGGTGCCCCTCTGGTTGGCATGTACACATTGTTAATCAGAAACATTTCTTCATATATTCTGGTTTAACATAAACAAAACAACCATTTAGGTCTCTTCCTTCTGTACAATTTGTGTGTTTAACATTTTTTTTTCATGAAGAGAATGGCTACCCCTTTACTATTGGATTGCCTGTGGCTAACATACATATCATATTTCCACTAGGATTTCCTTATTACAAAATTATTTTTTCAACACTGTGGGTTTCTTGCAACCCTATGATACCTCTATTTTTTTTCCTTAGCTCTGAGAAAATAGATTTTCTTTTTTCTATATTATTGAGACCGTTTACATTCAGTGTGGTGAAAGTAATACTGTCGTTTTTATCCATTGTAGTTGTGGGAATTGTTCAATGGAGAATTAATTTGACTTTCTTCTTATTATGCTGCTCCATCCTGATTCTGGAAGAGCTTCTAAATTTGTTCTTTCTTGGCTAGCGAGTTTCTTATTCCCTCCCAGGTTCTGCCTAGGAGATTGCCAGTCTTGATCCATTTGTCTTCTTTTAGCACGTCAGGGTGGTTGAGAGTCATGCCAATACCCAAACCTCGTTTTTTTAGGCCGTTTTTCGAGGCCTTCTTTCTCCAGTGTCTATGAGGTATTATCTTACGATGTTTTTTTGCAGGGTTTTGGGGAGCAATTCAGCCGAATGCTCTTAATGCTCTTGTAAGAATCTTGGTTCTTCTTTTCTCCCAGGTGTCATCCACTTCCCCTCTCTTGAATTCGTTGAGAACTCTCTTGGAAGTGACAGGGTCGACTTGTTTCATGACATATTCTGCTTTTATGGGGTCTTTCCCCACTCTGGCCCTCCAGTATGCCAGATGTTGCTCTACATGGAGGAACTTTTTTGGATTTTTTTGGATTTTCCTTAGTAAAAAACACAAATGTATACAATGGATGCCTTCCTATACAGGTGGCTCAATGTTAATGCTGTAGGTAGAGTTTCTAGTTTGTCATGTGGATAAGTGATGTTCCCTATCTTCACATCTCCATTGTTGTTGTAGGCTTTTTTGTCTACTTTTCTGGCTGCTTTGACAACAATATTTGCCCTTTGAATTCGCTCCCTCACCTCTATGGGAAGATCTTGTTTGAGGTAGAGGGGTTTCTTTCCTTCCACTGTTTCTTCAGGTTAACTCTTTTATTCAATACTTCCTCGGCGTTTTCTTTGGTGCCAAAAGTTACTTTAATGGGAGCAGAATCCCAGCCCCATCCTAAAGACACTGACGATCTCCTCACTTTTGGCCTCCATAATACCGTGGAATAATTATATTTTCCACCTTATTTTTGAGTATTCCTTTGTCTTCATCCTCTAGTTTTTTAATGCCTTCAAGGATTAACTTATTAGCGTTTGACTCAACTTCATTTTTAATTTTCTCTTCCAGATTCACCTCCGCGTTCTTCTTCTTCTTTCAGAGTTTTTACTTCTGCTTCCTGCTTATTTACTTTTCTTCTTATACACCAGTATCTTTGTCTTGTTTCACATTGTCTGTTACAAGGCCATCTACCTTTACCACCAGGACTTGCTGCTTCTTTTTTAGCTAGTTGGTTTTTTTATTCCCTTTATCTATCTGCGCCGACAGGCTGGCAAAGAGGTTCCTCATGTATTGAGGGGCATATGTCAGGTCTGGCTCCTCCTCCTCCTCCTCCTCCTCCTCCTCCTCAGATGATTCGGACTCAGACACCTCTTTGATTATTTCCTTAGTTGGGTCTACCGATTCCATTTCTATTTCCTCAGGGAAATCATTCTGAGCTTCTTTGTCCACTTTAATTGTTTACATTTAAGTGTCGCAAGAGTGAAGATGATAAACCCTGTAAATCGAAGAAAATATGCTGTGAAATCATGGTGGTGAAAGAAAACCTTACACCTATACTAGGCAAAAGGGCTAGTGTAGACATGGGACTTCTAACAATCAATGAAGATAGCTTCCACATGGTAGCTGGAGTAAGCCTAGTGAGTGCATATGATGATGTCTTCAAAGAGGAACTCGGAATTCTGCCAGGTAAAGCACATCTAGTTGTGGATCACACTACAACACCACACATAGCTCAACCTAGTCTGTTGCTCTCAGAGATGAACTACAAAATGAGTTGAAGCGACTGTGTAAAACTAATGTTCTGTCTCCGGTGGAGAAACCAATGGACTGGGTTTCTAATATGGTTGTCAGCACTAAGAAAAATGGCAATCTACGAGTATGCATCGACCCAAAGCCATTGAATAAAGCCATTAAAAGAGAACATTTTCAACTTCCCATCCCGCATGATATCCTTCCTGATCTGAGCAAGGCAAGTGTCTTTACAACCATAGATCTTTGCAATAGATATTGGCATTTCAAACTTGATGAAGAGTCAAGCTACTTGACTACTTTTGCCACTCCTTTTGTTAGATTTTGATGGTTAAGACTACCATTTGGTATAAAGGCATCAGATGATGATACAGCCATGAAAGACCATGATGAGAAGCTACAAAGACTCCTAGAAAGATGCCGATCCCTGGGAATACGACTAAACAAGGACACAATCTCTCTAAGAAAAAAAGAAGTATCCTTTCTTGGACATCTAATTACTAGTAATGGTCTGAAACCTGACCCTAATTAAGTCAAGGCGGTCCTGAATATGCCCAAACCGGTGGATGTTGAAGGAGTGCAGCGTGTCAATGGATTTGTGAACTACCTAGCTAAGTTCCTGCCTGGTTTATCTGATGTCATGAAACCATTACGTGACCTCACGAAGCAGGAGAACCCATGGATGTGGAATGAAGATCATGATAGGGCATTCAAAGAGATCCAGTGTTTAGTGGCTAAGGCACCGATACAGGGATACTATGACCCAGGAAAGGAGATCACAATACAATGTGATGCCAGTTCAACAGGACTCGGAGCAGCACTGACTCAGGAAGATCGTCCAATTGCCTATGCCAGCAGAGTTTTGGTAGGAGCAGAGCCTAGATATAGCCAAATTGAAAAAGAGATGCTAGCTATAGTTTATGCTGTAGAGAAGTTCCACCAGTATGCATATGGATGAAAGATTACCATCCAATCTGATCATCTTCCATTACAGTCTATCCAAAATAAACCTCTGGATAAATGCCCCAAAAGACTACAACGTATTCTCTTTAGGATTCAACCATATGATATGGAAATTGTCTACACCAAAGCAAGTAAAATGTTTCTGGCTGACATTTTGTCTAGAGCTTATCTCAAGGAAGACAGCAAATTCTGGACATTTGATCATGTAAATGCAGCCAAATTTGTACCAATAACACAATCCAGAATGGATACCCTGAGAGAGGCAACTGGACAGGATGAGGCCATGGTAAATCTTAAAAGAATAATTCTTCAAGGCTGGCCAGATAAGAAGGAATATCTACCTGAAGATTCTACCTTATTTTGCAGTTTGTGATGAAATCACTGTCTATGATGGGCTCATATATCGTGGAAACCGTGTGGTTATTCCTTTTTCATTGAGGAAAACAATGAAAGAACATATCCATTCCTCTCATCTAGGTGTTGATGCTTGCCTAAGAAGAGCATGTGAGGCACTTTATTGGCCAAATATGAACAATGAAATGAAAGACTATATGTCACATTGTTCAACTTGCAAGACTTATGCTACAGCCAATCCCAAGGAAACGCTGATGAGTCATGATGTTCCAGAACATCGATGGGCAAAAGTCGCAACTGATTTGTTCACACTTGATGGGAAAGATTACCTCATAACTGTGGTGTGGATGCATAACAGAACTCCAACTTCTGGGAAATAGATTATCTGGACAATACTGAATCATCAACAGTAATTCACAAAATGAAAGCACATTTTGGCTCGACATGGCATCCCTGACTGTCTAGTAAGTGATAATGGACCACAATACATTTCAAGTGAGTTTGCCAAATTTGCTAAGAAATGGGACTTTGTCCATGTGACGAGCAGCCCAGGAAATAGTCAAGCAAATGGTAAGGCTGAGTCTGCAGTTAAAGTTGCCAAGCAAATAATGAGTGCAAGGTCGCCAGGACAGATACATATCTTGCAATCCTTGACTATAGGAACACTCCACAACAAGGAATGAGTACCAGTCCTGCCCAAAGGTTGTTCAGCCGAAGAACAAAAACTCTTCTGCCATGTACTTCCAGTCTACTAAAGCCAGAGGTAGTTTGTGAAAAGTTGACAAAAAAGGAAACAAGAATAAACAAGTGACGCAGTCAAAGTACTTCAACCAATCTGCAACTGATCTTCCCATACTGGAAGACAACCAACCTGTCAGGATGCAACCTTTCCGTCTGAATCAAAAGACATGGATTCCTGGGAAGATAGTCAGACGTCTTGATGAGCGTTCATATGAAGTGGAAACGACATCAGGAACCATTCAAAGGAATAGACAACATCTCCGAGCAGACTCGTCTGCATCATCTCAAGATCCTAAACCCCCGTGTGAATCGCTAATTAGGATGACTGACTATCAGGATTCACCTGTGATGAATCCAACACCTAATAAAGATCCTACCACATCAATAAAGACAGAGACTAGACTCCAAAGTGCTGAAAAAGTGGTTCAGCCTGTGCAACTTAAATCAGGAAGAAAGACAACTGTGCCATCTCACTTTAATGATTTTGTGAAAAGCTAATTAACTGACTGATGTTCGCAGTATAAGCAGAAGTTCATTATGTTTACTTGAAGGGTTTTATTGATGTTTACCTACCAGATTTCTCACTGACACTTACAGTTATCAAAAGTTACACTATCTTGATATATGTATATCTCTGAAGATTTTTCTTTCTCATGAAAAGAGAGATGTTACATTATGATGTTTATAGTTCTCGAACGCACCGCTAGAGGCGCGGGGGCAGACGACGTCATGTACAGGCACGAGGCAGAGCGGAATAAATAAAGCTAGGTTCTAGATAGTTCAAGCATCAACTCTCACGACTTCTTTAACTCACACTTCAACCAGCTTTCTAATGTAACGATTCCAATATGCTATATGAACATTTCCATCGAGCCCTGGGTAGCTCCGGATCCGGACACCTCCGTCTCCAACTATCTCCGGGTAGTTCCTTCTGATTCCACCAGGATGTGCACTGCAACCCATGACGATATTTGCAGTTTATATTATGCGATTAATTTATTATTAATTAATCATTCATATTATTTAATCCGGACTTTAACCATGATGGTTATTACATATTTTTCTATTTATGTTCAATTTTGTACTTATTTCATTATTATATTTATTCAGTTATTCCTGTTTGTATTGCAAACATAATGTTCTCTTGTGTTGAATATTGTTGATATATCTTATGTACCTGTTCATAAATCGGGTTGAGGAGCAAGGTCTTCAACCCAGCAGACAAGGAGGAATAGAGAGAATATATGACAGAAGTATTTCACTCTTGATGTTTTCTCTCGGAGCCGCATTTGAAACATAGAATATTTCAACCCTTGGTCCTTTGGAACTTTAATATAATCCAGTCGCTATAGTTCATTTCCTCCCATCTCCTGCTATCGATATTCATAATATATTTATTCCCGCAGAACATTTAATACAGAAGTAAACCTATACGATCACGAAATATCATTATTTAAATATCGATTAATATTAAGCCGGAGCTGAAACACTAAGTCATAACACTAACAAAACAAATAGAGTGTGTAGATCCCAATTTAAAAAAGGCTTCCAAATGATATTTTCACAGTAGCCCATACATTTCCCGAGTGCCGACTCGTAGTTACCACACTGCACCACACTGTAGTTCTCGTAGTGACCACACTGCACTTTTAACCACTGCACCGTAAACCAATGAGATTCCCTTTACGGACTTAGGACAACCAATTTACGGACTTAGGACAACCAAATTACGGACTTAGGACAACCAATTTACGGACTTAAGACAACCAAATTACAGACTTAGGACAACCAATTAACAGACTTAGGACAACCAAATTACGGACTTAGGACAACCAATTTACGGACTTAAGACAACCAAATTACAGACTTAGGACAACCAATTAACAGACTTAGGACAACCAATTTACTGACTTAGGACGATTGTACGATCGAAGTGCCCCGGGAGCGAGGCGCCCTGGCTGAGACCCAAGCGCACCGACCACAATCGCCATATCTTCGTCAATATTGAATATTTAAACAAATCCTTTTGGAATCCTCAAGAAGTACTTACTGACGGCATATGTATGAATCGGGATGATTTTAATCCAAGTAGTTTTTTAATAAATCGCCATTAAAGGTCGAACCTTAAGTCTAACACCTGCAGGCCTCGTCAAGCAAAACACCCGAGTGCAGACAACCCTCGTTTCTCAGTGGTGAAGTTTAGCCGGGTCCCCCCCCGGTTCTGCAGTCGCCGAAACCATAATTTTAAAAGCTTTGATTATTTCCAACGATATAACAAATAGAGGGATGAAAAAGTTCTATTAAACTAACCAGCCAAGCAGTTACCGTACACAAATTCTCACGCGGATACTCTCCTGGACATGTATGGGGTGCTTCGATCTGAGACAGTGGGCGCTTCGATTTAACAACGGCAGGGCGCTTCGATGTAAGCGGTGCATGGGCGCCTCGATCTTAGCCCGGGGCGCTTGGGTCTGGGCGCTTGACGCTTGGGTCTGGGCACCTCGATCTTGGGGCGCTTGCGTCTCAGCATAACCCTTAGGACAACCAATTTACGGACTTAGGACAACCAATTTAAGGTTAGGTTTAGGGTTAGGTTTAGTATTGATTAGAACATATAGAAAACGCTATACCCAGCCAGAGATTCTGCACGTACATTATCGCAGCAAGCGAGAGGTCGCGAGAGCTTGAGTGTCAACACTGCCGGAGTTATAGCGAGGCCCGGACCCAGTAAAAAGGCAGGGCACCAGGGTTATTTTCTTCAGTTTACTTTGGGTGTTTCCGTCGAGCGGCGAGAGGGGCGAGAGAGCGCACCACTCTAAAAGGGAGGGCTGGTCATCATGTATAGGGAAGGGAGGGCTAAGATAGCACGGACAATGTTCAATATACTGAATTGCAAGGATTCATGTAAGCTGAATTTATGTAAACTGAATTAAACTCCGTCCATACAAAATGTGGTACATACCATAATACAGGAAGTACCTAATTGTTTCACTCTAAATCTATTTCCTCTATCACTGGCAACGGCAAGGAATTTTCCACGCAAAAACACATGATCAGAGCATTAATTTCAAACCTCATAAATGCAATATTTTGGCAGGCCTTTAGAGTAGGTAAAAAGGGTCCAAATCTCCCTCTCTTTTTCTCCCCCTCTCTCTTCTCTCCTATTTCTATCTCCCTCTCTTCTCTCTTCCTCTCTTTCTTTATCCCTCTCTCCCCTCTCTCTTCTCTCTCCCCTCTCTCTCAAGTGCCGAAGGCGCTTGTTTCTGTTAAACTGGTAACTGTTAAATTTCTGTTATCACTCAGCCAGCAAGGTGACATCAGCTTTCGGGGAACCCCCTAACAGCGTATTCTGTGCGGGATCTGTTGAGTTGAGACTTCAAAGTGGGATACATTTTCTGGGTCAGGCCTAATGTTGCTGCACTCAACAGACCCCGTACATAGTGCGGCACCTGCAATCTCATCACTAGAACCTGGTCTGCCGGCCGCGATATCACAACGACACCCTATCACAAATGAAACGTATGCGCGGTTCCATTTTCACCCCAGATACCTTCACAAACCATATACGACGTCCTCCAGAGAGGGTGGACAGAACTCTACGTACAGATGATTAAAACGGTTTGTAAAAGAACAAATTCCGAGAACATGTACATGCAAAGAAACCCCTCTTTTCTAGCTTCCTAGAGAAGTCGGACCACTCTGATGTCGGACCGGGCAGGTTAGTGGAGTCGGACCAGGGGGTTAGTGGACTCGGACCACTGGGTTAGTGGACTTGGACCACTGGGTTGGTGGACTCGGACCAAACCATACCATACGAAAAATAACCCTAAACCTAACCCTAAAATTGGTTGTCCTAAATCAGTAAAGCTAGTATAGTGGAGGGTCCGAAGTAAAACTGATTACCGGTAATAAAAGAATTACTTTGACTATATACCTATCAAAATAATGTTCTGCCTAAAGCTATGCCTGGTCCGAGTCCACTAACCCCCTGGTCCGAGTCCACTAACCCACTGGTCCGACCCTACCCAGTCCGAGCATACAATTAACGGTCCGAGTATACAATGGTCCGAGCCCAGAACGGTCCGAGTTCTCCAGACCCCCTTTTGCACCTAAAGAAACCCTAGTCCCTGAACCTGGACTGCACTAGTTGCCGTATCGGGAACTCCCCTGAGATTTCGCGCAGGCGCGCCAGACCCACAGGGTCGGGACAAGGTAGGAGAGAGCTTGCCGGCATATTGCATCTAACTTTTAAAAAACCCATGTGACGAACAATTCCAGTCCCGGAATCCTCATCCCCTTCCTATAATACTACTGCTCATAGAAGGCCGTTGTCAACAGAGCTGTAGAATCAACGATTTCGGCCACTTTCCACCACTACGCATGGTTTGGCCCTACTCATATCACTAGCAAAGTTCAACCTCTCCGCTACTACCAATTCCGCAGCTCAGAGGCTAGAGCACTGGACTGCAGGGGAGAAGGTCGATGGCTCGAGCCTCGGCCAATCCTCAATGTTTCATTTTTAAACTTTGGGTCGCGTATATGCTATGTCATTCTACGCGACAGGGAGGGCAGGTGGGTTAGATGATTTGTGGTGAGGGGAAAGGCAGGAGAAACAAAATATCCATATAATGCTTTAACCTGAGCCAACAATAATACAAAAACGGCCTAAACATGTCTAAATAACATTCGCAAGGCACCCACTAGCAGCTGCCACTCACTGGACCCTCGCTCCGCGGAGACCTGTGGATAGTGGGTCTGGGAGTCGTTTCATAGGTAGTAACGATTGGTAGCGATCTGTAACGATTAGCGATTTTAGTGATATATCGCTATGCCCTTTCATAATTAATGATAATAACGATATATCGCTAAGGATCCGCTAAAATAGCGCAGATTATTTTGGGCTCCGCTAAATTTTTCATTGTCCGCTAGATGGTTTTTAAATGGTTTAATAGGCCTATGAGGGATAATAATGTCTTATAATATTGATATTTTATCAATTTTGGTCATTAAATCGGGGGAGTGGGGGGGGGGGGGGGGGGGGGTGGAAACGTACAACATTATGTAGAATCGCATATACAACAATTCCACCAATTGCAAGATAGAATTCTTGAAATGAAATATCATATAGACCGCCGTTTCCGCCTATAGGCCTAGATCTATATGACATAGGCCTAGGCCTATGGGTGGAGGCGGGTGGGGTCATCATGTAAGAATACAATATATATAATTATATATAATCATACAATTGTTTCACATAGTTCACATTGTTTCACATGGCTGTATAGCTTAATAAATTAATATAGGCCTAGGCTCAACTACCCCAATTTTTTATTTTTTCAATATTACCCCCTCTCCATCTGCCAACACACACACAAGAAGCAGTTCATAATGCATAACGTTAATGATATTAGAATGAGTCATTACAGTTGACCAGCAGTATGTTCTATTTTTTTTATAAAAAATAGATATCAATTCCATTTTCTAGAATAACTTAAAACAACCAAGTGGACGATGTAGGAGACATTAGAAGCTAACGAATTGAACACAACAATGTTTTAGTTAGGCCCAGATTAGATTATGAAAAAACATCAAATAAATAATCATATATTTAAGCAATCGTGACCCGTGTATCAATTAGTCTAAAACTTACCACCCTTAGGATGGGGCAGTGTGCCACCATACATAGACATGACAAGGAGGTTTTGCTCTTTGATTAAAATCTAGATTTATTCAGATCGGACCATTTTAAGTGAGGATTTAAAGCTTTTTTTCCATTTAAAATCATGTCCATTTTTGGTATTACCAGGTATGTAAAGAGCTAGTGTTTCTGCCTCTTCTCAATGTTGTAGCAAGTAAGGTTTATTTCGATAGGTCTGAAACAATCCATTGGTCACCGAAATATTGTCTGAAATAATCTCCAAATACTTATGTGAATTTATGGAAGAAATATTGATCAGTTTCTGTAATCATTGCTAGCTAGGTATTATCGATTCTACACCTACAGACTGTTTTGGTGAATATTCATGTAGAGTAGTTGAGCGATTGTTCCTCGGATTGTTTTCATATATTTAAGCAATTGTGAATGAAGTATTGGTCTAAAACTCATCACTCATGTGTTGCTCCTAATAACCCTCTTATCAAAGATGGGGTAATGGGCCAGCATACAAAGACATGGCAACAAAGTTCTGCTCTTTGATAAAATTTAAGTTTTATTCAGATCGAACCATTTTAAGGGAGGATGTATGAGGTTTCTTTCCATTTAAAATTAAGATATTATGTGTTCAATGGGTTAGGGCCAAGATCTATTAACAAATCATATCAAATGTATATATATGAACCATGTTACCTCTCTTAAGGTGACTCAGTAGTGATTTTGATTATTGATGAATTTTTCTAAATTTTTTACCAATGATAGTTGACATGAAATAATCATTATCAAGTAAAAAAAAAACATAGGTCACCAGGCTAGTTTTCATGCTATGGTAGTATGGAGATAGAAATAATGAATCATATTTGTGTAATTTTATTACATTTGAGTGATTTATTAACATAATTCGTTTAAAATGGTTCTGTCATGAATTCAGACATCAAATTTCACCCAGACATTCAACATATATTTACTTATCATCAGATAATGGTTTTTTTCCTCAGATCCTGAGTTAGCCCCCTGGAAGCCCCCTAGTGGCAGTATGGGGCACTAGCACAATTGACTTAGGCTGATGACAATCAGCGTTTTAAAAAAAAACTGTTTGATGAATATTTTTTAAATTTAATATGAATGTAGATACCGTATTTATCAACTCATACACAAAAAATCAGGATGGCTTTCCAGGCTAAATTTTTCTATTATTACGACTTATTTATGAGAAAAATTTGGAAAAAAAATAAATTCCTGATTAATATTTGATTTGAACAAAAATGGCTTCATAAATCTTGATGAAATTCTATATGGATACAGCTATCATAGTTACTAACTCGCACACCAAAAATCAGCATGAATTTCCAGGCCAATTTTTTTGTGTTACAACTTAATTATGAGAAAATTGGCTAAAAATGAGAAAATTCTTGATAATTATTTGATTTATACACATATGGCTCCATAAATTTTAATGAAATTTAATATGGATGTATAGGGATCGTAGATACTAACTCCCACACCAAAAATCAGCATAAATTTTCTATCTGAAATGTTTATATCAAGACTTAACATACATACTTCGTCTGCATAATGCTGATATTCCCTGCTATATGTATTGAATACACATATATCAGTACTGAGCTATATGTGTTGAATACACAAGATCAGTACTGAGTCACCTTAAGCTTAGATTTGTTATGCTTCAGTGGAAATTTTCACCTGATCCATCCCCTTTCTTCTCATTAAAGGTATACGCGGGTGTCCACGTCCACGCCACCAAGCGGCTCCTATTTTTCTTTGAAATATTTCGTTATCATTATAAGTTGAGATGTATTTTGTGCACGATTTCCAATATCTACAGGGTTTATTTTCATTACAGCACTTTTGAGTCATGTTTTTAAGATTCATTTGTATTGGTTATGCTTATGTTTATTGGTTATTTTATACTTCAAATGACCATAACTTTTTTTTAACCCCGTCAACGTATAGTTTTTTTTTGTAAATTAGTAGCATGATACACCAAATATATGTGTAGAAAGTTTTGATGAAAAGTCACCGATCAATTTTTTTTTATATAGTGAAACGTGAAAAAAAACACATTTTTCCATAGACTTTAATGCTAAAGCACTGTTATTTTCAGGCAGCTGTAGAAAAAAAGATAAGTCGTTGAGATATACTTTTTTTTTCATTTCTTGCTTTCTTATGTAGTCAGGAATGATCCCTGAACGTTTCATGAAAAAGTCACCGACCAATCTTTTTTCCATTGAACACCCGCGTATACCTTTAATTACTGGTACTGGAGGAGATGTTCTGGAGGTTACTGGAGGAGGTTACTGGAGGAGGTTCCTGGAGGGGTTACTGGAGGAGCCTACTGGAGGGGGTTACTAGAGGAGCCTACTGGAGGAGGTTACTGGAGGAGCCTACTGAAGGAGGTTACTGGAGGAGATAATGGAGGAGGCTACTGGAGGAGATAATGGAGGAGGCTACTGGAGGGGGTTACTGGAGGAGGCTACTGGAGGAGATAATGGAGGAGGTTACTGGAGGGGGTTACTGGAGGAGCCTACTGAAGGAGGCTACTGGAGGAGATAATGGAGGAGGCTACTGGAGGAGATAATGGAGGAGGCTACTGGAGGAGATAATGGAGGAGGCTACTGGAGGGGGTTACTGGAGGAGGCTACTGGAGGAGATAATGGAGGAGGCTACTGGAGGGGGTTACTGGAGGAGCCTACTGGAGGAGATAATGGAGGCTACTGGAGGGGGTTACTGGAGGAGATAATGGAGGCTACTGGAGGGGGTTACTGGAGGAGGCTACTGGAGGAGGTTACTGGAGGAGGTTACTGGAGGGGGTTACTGGAGGAGGTTAGTGGAGGAGGTTAGTGGAGGGGGTTACTGGAGGGGGTTACTGGAGGAGGTTACTGGAGGGGGTTACTGGAGGAGGCTACTGGAGGAGGTTACTGGAGGAGATAATGGAGGAGGCTACTGGAGGGGGTTACTGGAGGAGGTTACTGGAGAAGGTTACTGGATTGGGGGTTACTGGAAGCCTACTGGAGGACATTACTGAGGGGGTTTACTGGAGGAGGCTACTGGAGGAGGTTAATTACTGGAGGAGGGACAGTAGGATCATTTTCAGAAAGGATACTAGAGATATGTATTTGCCACAATACAGCCATAGCAAGGAGCTTCTGCTCTTTCACATAAATCAGGATTTATTCAGATCGGTGCATATTATGTTATGATTTATAGGCTTTCTTTCCTTTTAAAATTAAGGTATTTGCCTTTTTTGTTAGCATTATTAGCATTTGGCATGTTAAGTCTAGGCCCAGAGTTGAGAAAGTCCCTTCCACTGAAGGGAAAGCCTCTCACCTCAAACCGCAAAGTGCCATTATAATTCCATTAAGACCGCAAAATGTCATTATATTCCCATTAAAACGCCGAAATCTAGGCGAAGTAGGCTGACATACCGTTTGTATCTGATCTGAGGGTTTGGGCCTGGAGCGTGTTCATTACAACACACAAAGCACAGCTAGGACTCATAACTAGCAACAACTAGGGCTACACGCATTTTTAACCATCTAGGTATGAATATATTATGTATACACATACATGTATATATGGTCAATTCTCACGAAATGGGCCAAAAAAAACCCTGGAGGAGGTCAATTTACAAATTTCTCTCAATTAGTTTCATACTTTGGTGAGTTAATGTAGTGGTATGTGGCCTTCATTATCTGAATTTGCTACTAAATTGCAACATTATTCTCTGAGCTATGGCTACTCAAAGTTTGGGGCCAAATATGTGTGCAACCACTTCGCACACACCCCCTATTTTCAGAAACATGCAATATTTTTTCATTATTATCAAAACGATTCAGTTTATTCATATTTCTTTCTCGAATCATGAACCTTATTATGGATTATTGTGACAAAAAAGGTTCCCATTCCTATTTTATGATACTTAGTGAGTGAAAAAGAAAAATGATAGATTATCTGAAATATCAGTTTTCCAGTGGGTACCTTCTTCCATTTATCCCCATTCACTAAATATTGAACTAATCAGTGTAATTCTTCATGGTGCAGAGCCTTAAAGACATTATCTTTTCAACCGGAAATGTGTCATTCCTCCATACCTATTGTATAGTATCATAAGAAGGGCCTAGAAAATGTGCGAAGTGGTTGCACAGATTATACAAATCTGTGCAACCACTTCGCACACACCTTATCATCAGAAAGAGACCATGTTTCCATCTATCATCAAAAGTATAGAGTTGGTTCATCTATCCTTCTCATAATATGAAAATCATTACTGATTATTGTGCATAAAGTATGCCCCTATTGCTATTTCATGATAGTTAGGGAATGAAAAGTAAAACGTATGATGTGTCACAGGCAAATGAGCCACAAGTTGAAAAAAAAGGTATTTTGAGATACCATTAATTATGAGGGTCAGATTTTCAAAATTGCACAATTCAAATTCGCCAATCATCAAATAACCAACATTTCAGAGGAAAATAAAGTATAAATGAGCAATTCTCACGAAATGGGCACAATCCTTTTCCATGTTTATCACCCTGTAACTTAGCAGATTGATCAATTAGTGAGACATGAACCCCCCAGATCTCTCCATGACGATTTGTGCCATATATACTTTTATATATCTAACATGAGTATTAAAAGAATTAGATCCTTAAAACAGTGGCTTTTTGGGCAAAAATGCCATTTTCAATTCATAATTTGATCAAATAAATTAAAAAAGACTAAGTACACGAGATTCAGCACTGAATTACTTCATCAAATATTATTAATGTATATATATCAACATTATTTATGGTTGGCGGTATTCTATGCCCCAAAATAAACCTTCCACAAGTTGTGAAATTACTGGCAAAAATAGATGCACGACTAAATCGCACATTTTTAAATTGCTCAGATTAGTGATAGAATATATATGCACAGATACATTATGATCAGTATTAATGAGTGGAACAATCCCTTTCCATTAAGGTATGAACAATAAAAATGCTTGCATATTTGAGGAAGTTATGGGGACTTTAATTTCTACTAGGCTGGGTGGCTAACTTAAGGCACAACTACGTCGCCCAGGTTATTCGCTGTGCGTTTTTTAAATATAAATAATACTTTCGTTTTTCCCTCTCTAAATGAATGTTTTACACTCCTCTAATGGGACACTCCTCCCTCATACCCTCCTCCCTCATACCCTCTGCCCTCATACCCTTCTCCCTCATACCCTTCTCCCTCATACCCTCCTCCCTCATACCCTACTCCCCCATACCTTCCACCCTTATACCCTTCCACCCTTATACCCTTCTCCCTCATACCCTTCTCCCTCATACCCTTCTCCCTCATACCCTTCTCCCTCATACCTTCCACCCTTATACCCTTCTCCCTCATACCCTACTCCCTCATACCATCCACCCTCATACCCTTCTCCCTCATACCCTTCTCCCTCATACCCTTCTCCCTCATACCCTTCTCCCTCATACCCTTCTCCCACATACCCTTCTCCCTCATACCCTTCTCCCTCATACCCTTCTCCCTCATACCCTTCTCTCTCATACCCTACTCCCTTATACCCTCTGCCCTCATACCCATCTCCCTCATACCCATCTCCCTCATACCCTACTCCCTCATACCCTTCTCCCTCATACCCTACTCCCTCATACCCTTCTCCCTCATACCCTACTCCCCCATACCTTCCACCCTTATACCCTTCTCCCTCATACCCTACTCCCTCATACCCTCTGCCCTCATACCCTTCTCCCTCATACCCTCTGCCCTCATACTCTTCTCCCTCATACCCTCCTCCCTCATACCCTCCTCCCTCATACCCTCCTCCCTCATACCCTTCTCCCTCATACCCTCCTCCCTTATACCCTCTGCCCTCATACCCTTCTCCCTCATACCCTCCTCCCTCATACCCTTCTCCCTGATACCCTCCTCCCTTATACCCTCTGCCCTCATACCCTCCTCCCTCATACCCTACTCCCCCATACCTTCCACCCTTATACCGTTCTCCCTCATACCCTCCTCCCTCATACCCTTCTCCCTCATACCCTTCTCCCTCATACCCTTCTCCCTCATATCCTTCTCCCTCATACCTTCCACCCTTATACCCTTCTCCCTCATACCCTACTCCCTCATACCATCCACCCTCATACCCTTCTCCCTCATACCCTTCTCCCTCATACCCTTCTCCCTCATACCCTTCTCCCTCATACCCTTCTCCCTCATACCCTTCTCCCTCATACCCTTCTCCCTCATACCCTTCTCCCTCATAACCTTCTCCCTCATACCCTACTCCCTTATACCCTCTGCCCTCATACCCATCTCCCTCATACCCATCTCCCTCATACCCTACTCCCCCATACCCTTCTCCCTCATACCCTACTCCCCCATACCTTCCACCCTTATACCCTTCTCCCTCATACCCTACTCCCTCATACCCTTCTCCCTTATACCCTCTGCCCTCATACCCTTCTCCCTCTTACCCTTCTCCCTCATACCCTCCTCCCTCATACCCTCCTCCCTCATACCCTTCTCCCTCATACCCTTCTCCCTCATACCCTCTGCCCTCATACTCTTCTCCCTCATACCCTCCTCCCTTATACCCTCCTCCCTCATACCCTCCTCCCTCATACCCTTCTCCCTCATACCCTCCTCCCTTATACCCTCTGCCCTCATACCCTTCTCCCTCATACCCTCCTCCCTCATACCCTTCTCCCTCATACCCTTCTCCCTCATACCCTTCTCCCTTATACCCTCTGCCCTCATACCCTTCTCCCTCATACCCTTCTCCCTCATACCCTACTCCCTCATACCCTACTCCCCGATACCTTCCACCCTTATACCCTTCTCCCTTATACCCTTCTCCCTCATACCCTCCTCCCTCATACCCTTCTCCCTCATACCCTTCTCCCTCATACCCTTCTCCCTCATACCCTTCTCCCTCATACCCTTCTCCCTCATACCCTTCTCCCTCATACCCTTCTCCCAAATACCCTTCCACCCTCATACCCTTCTCCCTCATACCCTTCTCCCTCATACCCTACTCCCTTATACCCTCTGCCCTCATACCCTACTCCCCCATACCTTCCACCCTTATACCCTTCTCCCTCATACCCCATCCCTCATACCCTTCTCCCTCATACCCTTCTCCCTCATACCCTACTCCCTTATACCCTCTGCCCTCATACCCATCTCCCTCATACCCATCTCCCTCATACCCTTCTCCCTCATACCCTTCTCCCTCATACCCTTCTCCCTAATACCCTCCTCCCTCATAACCTCCACCCTCATACCCTCCACCCTCATACCCTCCTCCCTCATACCCTTCTCCCTCATACCCTCCTCCCTCATACCCTCCTCCCTCATAACCTCCGCCCTCATACCCTTCTCCCTCATACCTTCCTCCCTCATACCCTCTGCCCTCATACCCTTCTCCCTCATACCCTCCTCCCTCATACCCTTCTCCCTCATACCCTTCTCCCTCATACCCTCCTCCCTCATACCCTCCTCCTCATACCCTTCTCCCTCATACCCCCCTCCCTAACACCCTCCTCCCTCACACCCTCCTCCCTCATAACCTCCGCCCTCATACCCTCATACCTCACACCATCCCCCCTTATACCCTCGTCCCTCACATCCTTCTCCCTCACACCCACCTCACACATACCCTCCGCCCTCACACCCTTCTCCCTCATACCCTCCACCCTCACACCTCACACCCGCTTCCCTCACACCCTCATACCTCACACCCTCTGCCCTCAGTTGTACCTCACACTCTTCTGCCTCAGTCCCTCCCTCAGACCCACCTCGCTGAGGCCCACTTCCCTCAGACCCTCCCTCAATCCCCTCAAACAACCTTCTCCCTCAGATTGGCCCGCTCAGACCACAGATTGGCTCCCTTACTCCCTCAGTCATCCTTCCCTCACATCCTCCCTCAGACCCTCTGCCCTCAATCCTCACAGCATTTTTAAAGTCAGATTCCAAGCTGAATATAATATGGACCATCCTTTTTCATTCTTTCTTTCTTTGATACTATAGTATCCAATGAAGATTTAATTATGTTCATGACGAAAAGCTAAAACATACAGATCCTCCGTTTTTCATCACTTAATGGACTTTTCTCCAGAGAATACCACTTTAGTATTTTGTGTACCACTGTCTCACTAGATTCAGGTTAAATAGGATTATTTAAATTTCTTATTTTCTTAATTTCTTCTTCTCTACATAACAAGGCAGTACTATTATAACATTTGAAATAATAGTCCGATCTGAACATAACTAGTGTTATTAAGTGGGGAATTAAGAGACGAAAAAATTTTGGTGAGTAATTTTCATCTAAGGCTGTCACGGAGCCCCTGAATCGCGAGGAGGAAAAGGGTTGGATACCTGGAGAAGTGGTTGCGCAACCACTTCGCCCCATTAAATGATCTTTTTACCATCATATATTAGCAGTTGTAGTCTACTAATTGATGGACCTATAGAGGGAGTAACGACATAGCTTATGATACTGAAAGTAAGCAATATCTATTAAATACACACAAACCCCTTAGGAAATACTCTGTGCGAAGTGGTTGCACCACAAATTAGCCACTCAGCCTTTTAGACAGTGAATCACTCATAACCTTGTAAATAATGCAATCATATTTTTTCTTTTTACCTCGTTGGAAAGGGTTTTTATAACTCCTTTTAATGAGATATAATATACCTTAGAAAATTATTATCTTGGCATAAATATGAACACTTTTAAAATGTGCGAAGTGGTTGCACATCTATTTTTGCCATTCATTGGAGGCCTGTGGAAAATGTGTATTTGGTCATAGAATGCAGCCAGTAGCTTTATTTTGAAGCTGATATGCATTTAATTGATATAAGATGTATTCCTTGTGTTGTAACCCCCCTTGTGCATATTTTTAATCATTTATTTTATGATTTTAGGGTCGGGTGAGACATTTTTGGCCAAAATAACACTATTTTGGGGGATAATTTCTGAGATATTGACATTAGATATATAAAAGTATATATGGCATGAATTGTCATCCTCCGGCCGATGCATTGGTATATGTGGATTTTCTCTATACTTAGAACTCACAAACTTATAGCATGCTAAACATGTAAAATTGGAAATTGGCCCATTTCGTGAGAATTGACCATATATACATGTATATACATACATACACATGTATACATAGCCTACGTATACATATATGAGCAAATCCACCAATTGGCCGTCATTTGGCTGAAAAATCTTAATTCTTTTAAATTGCTTCTTTTGGTTTATTATTTTTCGTACATGACCTAGGCACATTGCTGATAATATAGACGAAATTGGAAATGATAAATATTGTAGTCAGGGCAGCTTGGTAGAGTCTGTGACGAGAATGCTGATGACAAAGTCACCGAGGAATGATAGGCCTACATATTTCTAAATATTAATAAAGTGAGGATATAAATCAGAACTAAATAAAACAAATATGAACATAATATTTTGAATTATTGTGTAATTCATAGGTCTCGACATAAGGGTCATAACGCTTTTTAGTTTGTGGAAATATTCCAACTAGAAGAAACGTCACAGCCAAAACACGATTCAGTAATGGTAATGGTAATGGTAATGGTAATGGCGGTGGCCAGGGTCACAGGGCATTGACCCTCTGTCCTTACACATATAATCAAATAGTACTATATACTATAGCTAAACATGAAGAAAAAGTCGATTTTGTGAGAATGGGCCCTATAATCATATAATAAACATCTAATATATTATATAATATAGATTTTTTATTTCCATAAAAATACAAAGTAAAGAGAGTGGGGGAGTAGTGGGGCGGGGGGAGAGAAACAGGGAGAGAGATGGAAGAGATGGAAGAAAGAGAGAGGGAGAGAGAGAAATTATATAAGGGTGTGTGTGGGGAGAGGGGGTGGACAAATATTAAAGGAGTAATTGTCCAAGTCAGAAGTTACTGTATTTTTGTCAGAAATTGCAATAGTAAGGTCATAATGGCAGCATATATGTATCTATAGGCCTACGTGTAGGCTATGTAAGCGTGTGTATGAGAGAGGGAGAGGGGACAGAGATTGAGAAAGAGACAAATTGTGTGTGGGGGTGGGGAGAGGACGGGGAGAGAGGAGAGACAGTGACAGAGGCCCAGCTAGGAAGTGAGCTCATGTAGATCTCACTATGAGCTCAGAAACTTCTCATGTATGTGATATCAGAACTGTGAGGTCTGGGTGAGGTTTTTGTGATCTTGCATATGTGATCTCACATGAATGGTTTCAGTGTGATCTCAGTGTGAGTTCACAAGTTCTAGCTCACATTTAGCTAACAGCTGTGATATCTCAGTGAGCTCAGAAACTTCTCATAGATGTGAGATCAGAACTATGAGGTCTGGGTGAGATGTTTGTGATCTTGCATATGTGATCTCACATGAATGGTTTCAGTGTGATCTCAGTGTGAGTTCACAAGTTCTAGCTCACATTTAGCTAACAACTGTGATATCTCAGTGAGCACAGAAACTTCTCATAGATGTGAGATCAGAACTATGAGGTCTGGGTGAGATGTTTGTGATCTTGCATATGTGATCTCACATGAATGATTGGTTTTTGGCAACATTGGTAGAGTGCCAATTTTTGAGACATTCGACCCACTGTTGTCGGCTATCCTGTGCCGATGGAAAAAAAATACCCCCCAAAAATTGTTGGCCCATGTCTCTAGTTTCCGTAGATACCAAGGACAAGTCAATCGGGCCAGAAATAAAAGCGTAGCAGTGTTTTTGTGAGGCCATGTCTGGTCGAAATATAAAATCTTCCATTATCGCCATGCCGAACGTCCCGCCGATCAGACATGGCCGATCGTTTCGCCACATCGTAGACGTTGTAGACATTGTTGAGAGTTGCCATTTGAGAGACTGAAAGAAGACATTACGGACTGTAGATGCTGCAAATTTCAAAACGTTCGGCGGAGATTCAGGGTGTTTTTGGAGCGCCCGGATTCGGAACAAAAAAAAATTCGGGACCCCCAAAAAACGATAGGATGCCGTAAGTGGTTTTGACTTTTCCCGAATTTCTGACGGGGTGGCATCAGCCGATCCGTACACAAAAAATATACAGACTTGACCGTCAATGTCTCTAGATCACGCAGGTCTTTGGTTTGAATCGATACGAGCAAGTGGGAGGCTATGAGAGACCAAAACTCGATGCAACCTCCAACCGGGCCAAGAGCAACATGTTTGGGCGATTTTTGTACAACATAACAAAAACGGAACAGTCGATTCGGGCCACTTTTGGGGCAGCTAGGGCTTAGATTTTCGAGTATGGCATGCAGCGGGGCCTGTTCCACCCTGGTGCCAAAGAAATTTTGATTCCAAGCATTCCTTCATATTCAAAACAAAGGATTCGTTTGAGATCGTAAAGTGGGTAGGAAGGGTCAGACTTTTTAGGTACATGTCTATGGCAGAACAAGTGAAAAATTCGACTTTTTTCTGGTGGCCCATAGAAATTTTGTGAGATATTGACCTAGTCCAGTTTTTTCCCCTCTTTTCAAATCTGGCCTCCAATTTTTTTTATTGGCATTATTGGCGACGTTATTGGCAATTTGACTGTTCTCACCTGGTGGCAGCACCATAGAACTTGGCTTTCACTAGGTGCCCTCACAGGTTACTACATGCCATTT
Organism: Sthenelais limicola; assembly: GCA_942159475.1. NCBI lineage: Eukaryota > Metazoa > Annelida > Polychaeta > Phyllodocida > Sigalionidae > Sthenelais > Sthenelais limicola. The sequence continues at coordinate 102,242,566 of OW804096.1, read as the reverse complement.
ACAATTTTTATTAGAACAAAAGTCTCACTAGTAATACTTATATGAGGCATTTATACCTTATAGATATTACACTTTATAAACTTGGAAATATTGAAAGCAATGAAATCAATACTTTATTTGTATAACTTACCTGCTTGATGTTGAAAAATGTTGTGAAGAAAGCACCCTTATAATTCTAATATTATTACTATGAGTACTACTGAAGTACCCAGATTGTCAAACACCAAGTTGTAATGGATACCTATGTCGGCCACAGGAGAGGATTGTATTAAGGGTAAGTTTAAGTGATGGAAATGGATGAGAAACTCTGAAAAAGTCAAGCAAAGGGACTGCATATAATATGCAGTCTCTCCTTGAATGCCCTTGGGCAAAATGCTTCTGTGGAGAAACTTTCTACCTTAGCACTGAGCACAAATCTGCTGTTTACAAGCTGATTAGTAGTGCAAAAAACAATATAAGAGTAAGATTGTGTAAGAGTATACTGTTAGTTCACAATATGAGGCCATTGTGACATTAAATATTGACCTCACCATGAGATCATAGTATGAGTATACTGTGAGGTCACATTGAGAGATCATATTGATGCCACTGTGAAGTTACACTTTGACCTCACCCGTGAGGTCATACTATGACCTCACAGTGAGATCATACTTATGACCTCACAGTGAGATCATAGTATGAGTATACTGTGAGGTCACATTGAGAGATCATTTTGATGCCACTGTGAAGTTACACTTTGACCTCACCCGTGAGGTCATAGTATGAGCTCACTGTGATAAATATTGTGAGCTCTCAGTGAGCTCACTGTGATCACACATTCTTAGCTGGGGGGCGGGAACAGCAGAATATTCAATTCAATTCAAACATTCTTTATTGTCAATTTTGCACAAAACAATTTTGGTAGACCAATTCTGGTGTGCCAGATCTTCCTATGGGTGCCACAAATATATTTGATCACAAACTTTCATTTGATTTATAGCATGGACAAATACTTTTAAATCGCTACCAAAGTATATACCATTAATTCCTTATATGAATCGTCAATATTCCTGACAAATAGAGGTAGGAACTGATTGCGATCCATAACGATCCATAACGAACAGGGCTCAACGAGCTATAGCGGTGTATAGCGATGTATAGCGATCCATAGCGACCCATATTTTAGCGGAACGGAATATACAATGGTCTAGCGATTTATCGCTATTTTTTCCGCTAATTACAGGGTTGTCCGTAACGTCCGGCTACCGGCCGTTTTTGGCCGGTTACTGCCCCTGTCACGGCCAGTTACTCTGAGGAAAATTTAAAAAAAAAAAAAAAATAAATTATAAAAATCGCATTCGATCGTCGAACTAATTATATGAATTATTTAACGGAATGTATCTGTTCCGCTTGGCAAGTATTTTTTCCTCTCCTAAAATTATCTCATCAAAACATGTGCAGGAAAAAGTCTGTGTGTCAGTTTTAACCCACCAAAATGCTAAAAATGCAACAGATACCAAGGAAAAAATCTCTCAATTCTGGGACCCACTTGGGATTGTGGAAAACTGTGGTTCCAAAGTAAATATAAATTGTATTAAGCTGAAGGAGGAGTAACAATTTTTTCAAACTTCATCTTGAAAAAAACCTGGTTGACAAAAAGCTTTAAAAAAACCCAGGATGCTACAATATTATTTTATATTTTAGGTAACTTTTCTCTGTTGTTTCTTATAAATCTCTCCAAACATAGCTGGCATACGGTTTCGTCCTCACTGATTAAAAAAAAAATGTGTGTCTACTGTCCTATTTTAAAAAATATTATTAGCCTTAGAAGATGACTTAATGTATGCTTTTTGTAAGTCATCCGACAGGGTTCCTGCAGTCAGTAATTTTGATTTTGGGGTTCTATGGACCTTAAAAATCAGTAATTTTCAAAGTGCATCAGTAAAAAGTCAATTTTATATAAACTCGCCAGCTAAAAATAACTAATTTAAGTATGTGGTGAATTAAAAACATTGTACAAGCTAGTTAAAACATCTTATCTCATATCATTGTTAGTTTTCCTACAAATTTTTAGAACCTGATTCTGTAAAATGTGCTTAAATTACAGTCGTTAAAAGGTAAATATATTCATCTAAAATGCACCCGAATGCTCCATTCTAAGAGTATGTTTTTCAAAAATTCCTGAACCTGATTCTGAAAAATATGCTTTAAGCTGACAGGTGCTAAAAGGTAAATATACTCATCTAAAATGCAGCAGAATGCTCCTTTTCACGAGTATATAGTTAAAAATTCCCCCAGACCCCTCAGGTGGGCTTGGATCACAAATTCCCACCACTCTGACAAAGAATCCTGGTTAGAACACTGCTTGCCTATTGAACTCTTTTGGGGTTTTACTTAAAAATGATAGATACTTAGCAAATAGGTTCTGTTACGGGCTATATAGCATACACAAAAGCTAGACAACTTCATAGTAATTTAGAAATTGATTGAAAATATCCCTAATTTGTACAGTGAGCATCTTCTTGCACAGTTGAAAAATGGCCTGTTTATTTCACACAAATGGCCCTAAGCCTGATGTCCTGAAAAAGTATCTTGCACTGGCTACTGAGAATGATGTGAAAAATATCTTGGAGAGTGAGTGATGGTTGCTTAATTGGAAATAAGAATGTGTCCAAGTTTTATTTATTATTTCCATTCAAAAACCCTACAAGTCGTGGACTTCAAAGTTGACCAAATATACTGCTCAAAATGCACCAGATTGCACAATTTTGTCACAATGTTTTCAAAATTTTCGTGGGGGTGGCCCCCAAGACCCCCCCCCCCCAGCGGGAGGGGGTGTCCCCCTCCCACACCCTCCCCCTGCATGGCCTCTGGCCATGCAGAGCCGGTTACTCCACAAATTAAAGGCATGGAGGATCGTTGTATGGAGGATCGTTGAGTTACTCTCCAATTTCGGGACAACCCTGTAATTATTTTCCGCTAGTAGCGATAATAGCGATATATCGCTACTACCTATGAAACGACCCCCTGTGCTAGAGACTAAAGACTTTAATTTCTACCTCTTTTCGTAGAAATCGCTCTTCCCGTATATTAAATGGATTACAAGACGGCAAAAAGTGCCCCAAAACTTAAGCCTGAAAAGGTCAATATATATAAATTAATATTCAAACCTCAATTAATTGAGTCCATGGAATGATGGATGAATGCTCGAAATTCCTGGTTGCGAAAGCAGTCCCGTCAACCAAACTTGCAATGGGAGCGATATGATGCATCACCATACAAAATACAGGATCTCTAGCGCTTCATTCTGATTGCTTAACTCCCAATGATCATCCGACATCAGCTGTTGGGTACATGTGCTCCTTCCATGGCATGGTTGAACATGTTATCAAACAACATGGGGAACTCCCCTACTACGTCACATAGCCCCACACGCCGACATCCAATCTTGCGACCCAAGAACTACTTTCATATCATTAATGCGCAGATTTGTCTAAGAAAAAAATACTTTCTTTGAATAAAAATAATCAAAATATCTCAATCATAATGTTCTATTAGTAATCTAGCCTTTTCTGATAAGAAATGATATAGACACACATAATGACTGTGTAACTATGTTTCTAAGCGTAGTAATCGGGGAATTCCCTCAGCTGTTGCAAACCCCCGGCATCAGGCGATTTCAGTGGTGCTGAGAACACCGTGTCAGATGCTCATTTTCAAAGAAATAGTCACCAATGGTGTAGTGTTCTTCTGTCACAATGGATTTTATTTCAGGCAGCTCTTTTGAAAAAGTGGAAATAGCGACTGTCAGTACCGTGGCCTTGGTGTTAACAACATTTGTATTGGGAGCCACTTACATAGCCAGGGGTTTGTCTTACAAAACATCAACAGTGCAGGTACGGTATGAAAGTAGCCTTTGATATTATTATATTGATTTTAAACTATGTTTAACATTTTGGAGCTAATGTTTGATATACTCTATAACACGCACTTGCGTGATAGCACTGGTATGTGTATGAAAAAGCATAAAAACATGGAGTCAATGCAAATACATGCCTTGGAAATTGTTGCTGATCCCAGGGATTTATAGACAGAGTTTCCGTCCCCGTATCCTCCCGCACCCCGCACTGGCTGGAAGTATGACCCGCTGGGAGTCGAGGCCTAGTATAGGCTAAGGGATTTATAATTATACCCCCCCCCCATCACCAACTAACCAACAAAATCAGATTAAATTAGATCATCGAGGCTAAATAAGATTATTTAATATCACATGCTGCATATATTATGTGTGTATCTATTAACATGCAAATTTGAGGTGATATGGCATATGCATTTGATCAATATTAATACGGTAGCCTATACGGTATTGTAGTAACCGTGGTTAACACGAGAGGGCAGTAGGGTGGGTAGTAGGATAGGACATGTTTCTTTTACTGAGGCATGCGCTAAGGGAAGGGGAGGGGCTAGAGGGAGGGAAAGGTATCATAGGATAAAGGGTCCACCAATACGGATACCCGACACTCAACCCCCCCCGGGGTATATATACGGGGAATACTGGGATATGTGGAGAGATAGAAGGGGAGAGACTTGGGACATTCATATAGACTGGGATATAGATATGCAGTAGATACCACGACGTACTAGACGCACTATGTGCGCTAGAACCAATATATTATACCACACTGATCTCGGATTGTCATGCAGTAACAACCGTAAGAATACAGGGAAGGAGTCTCATAAGATCTCATATGATTCAATGTCTATACTAACATCAACCTAGCATCTATGTACAGGATAAGATACAATACACAAGTAGTGGCGTACTAAAACTCATCGTGTTGTGTTGTTCATACCGGAAACCTACAGCTACTATATATCACCATGACTCTCTATTCAATATCGCCTATCGTCTCCTACAATATAACGTTCTATATTAAACATCATGAGAGGCAATACCCCGAAGTCCGAGTATATTCGAACGCATATGAACACTAGCTAGATATATTCACCCTGGCCCGATGCACCGCCCAATAGCATAAAGATCCGAAGCTACGCGCGCAACACTGGTTGGAGAACCACGGGATTGGAGATTGTGTGCAGAGGGGAGGGTGAGTATTTGGATAAATGTCGAAACAGGGGTCATCAGTGGCGGACTTGGTGAAGGAAATACAGGAGAACAATGCTCGAATTACACAAAGTGCAAAGAACTTTGCTGAAACAACAGAACGAATCGGCAAAGTGGAGAGGGAGAAGGTGTCCATAATCAAAGATGGAATAAAAAATCTTGCTAAATTAATGGAGAAGAGATTGGCAAGAATGAAGGCGTCCGCAAGACCTAGTGTGGGGGTTCATGTGAATAGGGAGGTAAAGACGGAAAGAGAGAGTACAGAAGATTCATCTCCGGACTCTTCTGTCCAGGGACCACCGAGTTACGCTAACTTGAGCGCGGAGAGTACAGCAGTGGGAGGTGCTAGGCCCAAGAGAAACAATCCATTCGCAGCAGATTTTTGTGATGACCCTAGTGTGCCATTAATACCTGAAGTAACGTGGGACGCTGGTAAGCCGCCATATTACACAGAGCCATTAGTGCCACTCCCTTATAATCCAGACTTTGACTACTTAAGCCCGCAAGGGGCCAAAGAGGAGCTGCTCAGGCAAAGCGTGGATATTGTCAGCAAAGAGTTGCAGAGAACTCAAGCCGCTCTTAAGGCAGCGGAGGAAGATACCCTGAGGACAGTCCAGGATATGAGAAATGATTGGGAACGAACGAATGAAAAAATGTTAAAAGATGCCGAAGATAGGCACGAAGCTAGGATAAACGTACTAAAACTAGCATGGGAGGAGGGCGCGCGACGAAGGGTGAAAACTGCAGAAGACGGAAATAGGGATATAATTGTAACGCTGCAGAATGACTGGAAAAATGCACAACAGAAAATGGAAAAAACAGAACAACAGAGAAACGAATATATGACGAATGAAAAAGAAAACCATAACAAGGAGTTGGAGGAGCTGAAAAGGGAGCTGGAGGAGGAAAGACGGGCCAGAGCTAGAGCCAATAGGAAGGAAGAAAGCGATCGGGAGGAGTGGGAGAGGGCAGAAATAGCAAGACACGAAATGGAGGAGGTGAGAGAGGCCAGAAATAGAGAGTGGTGTGAGGAAATGGAAAAGGAAAACCAAATAAGGGAAGCAAGGGCAAACTGGCTAGCAGAAGAGATGGATAAGCTGAAAATAGAACATGAAAAGGAGAGTGCCCTATTTAGAGATGCGTCTGTGCGTTACAAACAGGACAGGAAAAACCTTACAGACATGGTCAGAAATCTCACGAACGCTGGAGGGGTAGAGCAGCCTAAAAATAGCGTACTGCGGACACCCCAGAGAGCAAACCAGCAAGCAACGAAAATAGGTGTTAGTAGCACGATTTGCTCAGAAGATTCCGGGGATATAACCGAGATGTATAGGCTACCTAATGTGCTCCCAGCGTTTACCCCTGCACAAACAGGAAGATGGTCAGATAAGTCTAACGAAGGGGGAGGGGCGGCAATGAGACACTTCATTAGGGGGCCTGAAAATTTTCGACATTCAACGGCGACCAGAAATGTGTCTGAATTCCTGACAGAGTATGAGGACTATGCAAGTGCCTTGGGCATACCTGAGATGTACTGGCTGCAGGGGCTGGGTGGTAGATTGGAGGGATCAGCTAAAGCATATTACCAACAAGTCGCATCAGTTGCAGCCAGAAAACGGGGTACACTGTCGTACTCAGATATCAAAAGTAAGTTCTTGACCAAGTTTCAGGAAATGCCGTATAGTGAGGTGAAGGATGACTATTCCCGGCGACGACAGGAGACAGGTGAGAGTGTGGAGACATATGCAGACGCCATGCTGGTATTGCTGGCAAGGACATCACTGCACGAGGATGAGAAACTGAAGGCTTTTATAGCAGGTTTAAAGGATGGATTAGCAGAGAGAGTCCTGACAGAGGCTCCTCGCACTTGTGAAGAGGCTAGAAGAGCGGCCAGAAAACATGAGTTGTCGGACGAGCAAAATGAAAAAGCACTGAGACTTCACCTAGTGGGTTCTACTCAATCAATGATAGCTTCTCTGGCAATGAAGGGTTATGACGTTACTCCCAGTGATGTCAGATCAAACCCCGGTCCTGCTAGAAGCCTACCAGTAGAGGAGAAAGGAGAATGGACTCCTAGAAGAGGTGAGGAAGAGAGACGCCAGGAAAGAGAATGGACTCCTAGAAGAGGTGAGGGAGAGAGACGCCAGGAGAGAGATAAGAATAAGAGATTGAGCATTCAGTCACCAAAAACAACTGGGGTGGTGAAAAACGGAGTGTATCGGCAGAATTTTCAGTAGATATGCCGGTTGGAATGTTGCCAGCCATACCGGCAGAAAGGGAGGATCAATCTGAGGAAGATGGAGAGGATGAAAGCGGAAGTTCAGTTTCAATAGATGACAGTGACATAAGTATGAGGCAAGAGAAAGGAACTCAGGAGGTGCAGGAGATGGCCTTTCGAGAAAAGGAGGTGAAAAAAGCAATGAGAAAGAGGTGGAACCAGAAGAGGAGAAGATGGAAATTACAGGAGAAGAAAAAAGAACAGCGTGAAAATAATAGAGCGGTGCAGGAATTGAAACTTCAGAAGAAAAAGGACAATGGATTGATGTCCTTAAGTAAACATAAAGAGGTGACACAAAACAGTATAATTAATAGTAAGGAGGGCGATGATCGTTCCTCACGCCTGGTGTTACAGGACAGTGACGCGGGGAAAGTGGCAGTCCAACTGGAAAACTGCAGAACAATTTGCACAGTTGGCTCAGCAAAAATTAGCTGCCTGGTGGACACGGGAGCTAGTATCAGTTGTATTTCGACGGATACGTTAAACCAAGTAGTGCAGGAAAAAGGGGCGCTGCTCCGCCGTGTACAGACATATTTGGTTATTTACACAGCCGATGGGGGGCGCCACAAGTCGAATGAAAGGGTGTTGTTGTCTATTAACATTGGAAAAGTTCGCACTAACGCATGGTTTTATGTTGTGAAGGGTTTATCCCTTCAGTGTATCATAGGAGTCGATTTCTTGAAAGCAAGAAAGGCCAAGATTGACTTCCAAATCCAAGACCCTGACCATTACACCGTTAGAATAACTAAGCCTAAATTAATACCTCCGAAATCAGAATTTACTTGCATGGCAGTGGTTTCGGCGCATCAAAATTTAAATCATGCAGTAGGAGTAGTTGACAATTTGAAAAGATGTGTGCAGGTCCCATTTGCGGTCAAGAGAGCCCTCGTGAGGCCACAGCGGGGGGGAAACAATATACCGGTTACCGTATTTAACGCTGCTAACACGCCAATAAAATTGGGAAAGGGTTCGGTTTTGGCAGCATTTTCAGTGGTCAATGAAGATGATTATGTAAAAGCTGGGGTTCCCGGTCAGTCTGGGCGACCGATCGAGGAGGTAGGTAGCACAAAATGCAGTGAGACTAGGGTTGATTACACCCTAGGCGAGAATCTGTCGGCGGAGCAGAAACTAAGTATGGCAAGTTTGCTACAGCGTTACCGCGCGGTCTTCGCCACAAAAGATTCGCCGATATCGACAACTGACATTTTTGCACATAAAATAGAGTTGAAAGAAGATTACGTGGCCCCTATTCGAAGTCCATACCGTACAAACCCTCATATGACAAGGGTACTGGAAACAATGCTGGAAGAGCAGATGCGTTTGGGCATTATTGAACGAACGAATGGCGAGTCTGAATTTGCTGCGCCATGCTTTCTAGTGGAGAAAGGGAAAGCAGCTGCAAGACAGGACAAAAAATATAGAATTGTCATAGATTACAGAAAAATTAATAAATGTATAAAGAACGAATGTAGGGTCTTCCCTTCAGCAGACGAGACGTTGGAAAACGTCGGGGGACTGGGGGGAAGATTTTTCTCAAAATTGGATTGCCATTCAGGATTTTTTCAAGTGCCTCTAAGGCCAGAAGACAAGCCCAAAACTAGTTTTGTCACACCCAGAGGGGTGTTCCAGTACAAGGTCATGCCTATGGGGCTCAAAACTTCGCCAAAAGCGTTTCATTCGGTGATTGAGAGCGTTTTAAAATATGTGCCAAATGCACTGCCCTACATGGATGATGTAATTATAGCATCACAAACATGGGAGGAGCATCTGCAGCACGTGGAAGAGGTATTGCAAGCATTCCAAGTGGCGAAGCTTAAGTTCAGGGCGGAGAAATGTGCGTTTGGGTATGAAATAATGCAATTTCTGGGGTTTGTAGTAACGAAAGATGGGTTGCAGCCGGACCCAGAGAAGGTTCGTATAATTCGTTCATATCCAATACCAAAAACTGTCAGGGAAATGAGGGCCTTTAACGGTCTGGCAAATTACTATAGGACATTCATTCCAGGGTTTGCAGATAAAATGGTCCCCTTGTACCAGCTGACGAAGAAGCTTGGTAGAAGAGAGCGTTTTCAGTGGAATACAGAGGCAGATAGAGCGTTTAAGGCAGTAAAGCGGTCAATGTGCGAAGATGTCGTTCTAAGATACCCTGATTATTCTAAAGGGTTCACTATCTGGTGTGATGCTTCTCGAATTGGGATTGGCATCGTGTTGACACAGCTCCATGATAATTGCTTCCATAGGCCGGTTGCGTTTGCAGGAAGAAGCCTGTCTTCCGCTGAACAAAATTTCTCGGCGACAGAAAAAGAATTGGTGGCGGTCCGGTATGGCTTGGAAAAGTTTAAGCATTACGTTCTGGGCAGTCACTTTGAGGTATACACTGATCATGCGGCATTATTAGCCTTAAACGCTAAACAGGATCTTACAGGAAGAATGGCTCGTTGGATCGACTGGTTCAGTAATTTTGATTTCACCTTGCGGCACATCAAAGGAAAATGCAACATCACAGCCGATATTTTATCAAGAATGCCATATTTTGGGGATGGCATTACAGCAAAGGAAGAGCAGGGACCGCAGCAGAGGCAGGTAAGATTCAAGGCGGTGAATCACATCCGATTCTTTGATAAGGAGGAGGTACTGGGAGCATCGCCCATCAGAAAGTATAGGAGACCGTCAATCTTAAAAAATGGACGTCTCAGAAATAAGAGGCGAGATGAGAAGGATGACACGCCAATTATCCAGGTAAGTGCACCAGAAGCAGAGCAAGACACAGCACCTATCGAGGATGATAGTAGGGACTTCCCAAGAGTCGATGGCACAGTGGTGACACGCCTGGGCACGCCAGGGGAGCAAATAATGATGGTTACTAGAAAAAACCCGCGTGTAACGGAAAAGATGGCGCTATATATCGAGGAAAGAGACAAGGCAAGGAAATTAGGGGAGGAAGACTCAGAAGACGGGGATAGTCAGTCTGATACTGGCAACCATGACACACCAGCACGAGAGGAGGAGACAGAGGCTGGGGAAGAGACACCAGAGGGGACAGACCTAATCCACAGAGGAGTGTCAAGACGGAGGAAGACTTTGGGAGTCCCGTCATTGGTTGGTAAGTATCAAAGAGAGAAAAGACGAAAGGGAGTAAGGGCTAGAGAAGTGCAAATCACAGATACGGCGTTCTATGAAAGGCTCATCACTGAGTATGGGACTTTAGGTACGAGAGAGGTGTTCGAGAAGGAGCAAATAACTGACGAGTTTTGCAGCGATATGACAAATTACATTGAGAGGGAAAAGCTCCCGAAGGATAACACGAGAGCAAGGGGAGTTTTGCTGCAACACGACTGTTTCTTGCTATCAGGCGGCATCCTGTACAGGGTACCACCAAGGACGAGAAAGGCACAGATAGAAGAGAGAGCGCAATTAGTGGTCCCACAATCTATGGTGGAAAGATTATTGAATCAAATACATGACGTCGGTTTGGGCGCACATATGGGTATAAAAAAAATGCTTAGCATTGCTTCACCGCGGTACTACTGGCCATCAATGGCTAGAGACATAGGTGAGTATATTGGGTCTTGTCAGAAATGTCTGGAGGTGAAACCAAATCCTAATCCTATCAAGGTACCTATGACAGTTAAGGAGCTGTCACAGGTACCATGGGACGCTATCGAGATTGATACCATAGGTCCACTGCCTGAATCGAGCAGAGGCTATAAATATGTGCACACGGTCTGTGATGTAGCCACAAGGTTCTGTGTAGCTTGGCCAACAAAAGACATAAAATCTGAAACCTTAATACCTGAATTCTTTGAGCACGTAGTGTCTGTCTTGGGCGTGCCATGCACTCTTTTCAGCGATAACGGTTCTTCATTTACTAGCAAATTGTTCAGAAATTTCTGCACAGTAATGGGGATTAGGCAGGTCCTGGGATCTAGCTACTATCCTCAGAGTCAGGGTCAAATCGAGAGATTTAATCGTAGCCTGAAGACGGCCCTGAGAGCATACGTAAATAAAGATCAGAAAAATTGGTGTCAATTTGTGGCCCCGATTGTATTTGCGATGAATGCGTCGGATTCAAGCGCGACAAACTACCCAGCATACCTGCTAATGTATGGAAGATTCCCACGACTTCCTCACGAAAATGTTTTAAAGGAATACGAGGGAGAAATGAGGCCCCTTCTGGAGCAGCTAGGCAAGATCGTCGAAAAACAAGAGATCTATGGGGACCTAGCTCGGGAAGCATTACTGACGTCACAGGCGAAAATGAAGGAATATTATGATAGGCAGGCAAATGCACACAGGTTGAGGTCAGGATCGTTGGTATATATGAAGGTGAATCGCCTACTACAACCTGGAACTGCATATAAGTTGCAGAAGAATTTCTGTGGCCCCTTTGTCATCTGTGCAAGACCCACAGGGTGCACAGCCAGACTAAGGAGGATGGATACTGGAGCAACACTGCCTAAACCAGTGCATGTATCTCATTTGAAACCGGTCAGTGTGTCCAAAACCAGTCACTTTATGGAAAGACTGCTCTCACCAGATCTACTACCTTTGCACGAGTATGAAGAGAAGGGCCCGCTGGATGAGAAGGGATGGCAGGACATTGCCTGCACAGAAGAAATAGGCTGCAATTGGCCTGAAGAGGAGGGAGAGAAGGATAAGAATGAGATAGAGGATACACAGTAGATTCTCCAGATCCTGTAGAACGTTAATAGAATAGATGAAATAAGTGTAGTACGTAGTACCTTGGCAAGGGCGCATTAACAATATATATATGGCATGGGAGCTTGAGCGAGACGCGGTGTTTACATTCTCGAACAGCTGTGGTGGTTATAGGGTTGTAACCACGAAGCGAGAGCTGCAAGCCAGCAACAGTGGTTTTTATGTGAAAGTAATACGAGGAAGTGAATGGGAGTGAGCCGCGCCTGGTGTGAGGAGTTATCCCAGCAAAATGGGGTTTAATCACGAGTGAATAAAAAAGGGAGGTTGGGTTGGAATTGAGGGTAGAAAAAGAAAGACACAAAAAAGAAAACAAAAAACAAACTAAACAGCTCCTGTGCGGGTTCAGATGGAAGGAGGGAGAGAATCAGTATGGCATGGGAGAATACCCTAGTATATGCCATAATAATTTCCTAAGTGAGTTAATATTATATAAAGGTCTAGGAAAGCTTTGCTTATCCGAGAAAAAGGGTAAGCAAAGTTAATAGTCACTAACAAGTTCTCATTGGGTAAATAAAGGACTTATACAATGGATAGTAAGTGGGGAAGGGAGATGCGGGTGAAATAAGGTAGAATAAAGTCGCTTGTCGACTAACTATGGGTGACATTCTTGTGACAACAATGCTCGGCTAATATGACAAGCCCCAGGCGTAGCAGATACGTAAAACAGGAGAAATAATGTATCACGAAGTTGAAAGGGTATGGCCAGAATACGCATAAGGCAGGGTGAGTAAGATATGAGAGACAAATGGTAACAGCAAGGTAAGCTGCTCCAATAAGTCAAGCTTGGAGATGACTTATGGGATAGTGCCAGAGTGTCAGCTGCCCCGGAAGAAGGTAGGGGTTGGGCAATTAAAAATAAGATGGGAGATAAGGGCTGCCCAGTGGCACTAAAGTGGAGAGGAAGGAGCGCTCATCGCCGTTGATGTCGAAAGATGAACAAGTTGCCTGGTACAGCATTAGGGGTACAGGGTATGTACGACATAGAACGTCTGATTATAAGATTGATAAGAATATTTACCATACATCCAGCTCAAAGGTACGGAGGATGTCCCGAGAAAAGGTTGACAAACGAGTGGTACCTGTGGCATATGTATGCTGATCTGAGATTGCCAGACAACGAGGTGAAAGGCATCACAGATGTGTTCCCATTGGCAAGGACAAAATACCAGCAGCATAAATATATTGCCCACGTATTAATACGTCGGGTAATATGCAATATTTTATCGCTAGAAGCAGAGCAGAAACGATTGGCATACGAACAATGTGATAGAGTGGTTCTTTATCAATATATAAGTGGTCTAACCTTCATCCCAGCAGATAAAATTAACGCAGTTTTCACAGAAGAGGTGGACCTGCTAAACATTAAGGAGCTGTGTCCAAGCGCATGGGCGAAAGTCAAGGTAAGTGTATTAGTCCAGTCAATTTATGAAAAAGGTCAAAAAAACTAGAACAGAAATGCGGTTTTCACCATGCACTCCCATAAGGGCCCTATATTAACATACTAAAAATGTAGAAAAATTTATCGTTGGGAAATAGGGGAAAATAGCCATTTTCCAAAATGGCTGCCATTGGGAAAGTGCCTAGCAAAAAATCAATGTAACTTTTGATAGAAACATAGCAAATAGATGAATTTGGTGTCTATGGTGGGGTTTTCATATATGCCCAACACATTGGTGATGTTTAAAATCATGTTAGACATTGCCTTATAACTGATATCCAAGATGGCCGCCATTGGAAATCTGACAATTTTGAAAAAGTTCAAAACTTTTGATAGAAACATGGTATAAGGCCAATTTTGGCGCCTATTATGGGTTTTTCAGGTATGCCCAATGTTGTGATAACATTTAAAAACATGTTAGACATTGCCTGATAACTCATACCCAAGATGGCCACCATTGAAAATCTGACAATATTGGAAAAGTTCAAAACTTTTGATAGAAATATGGTATAAGGACCAATTTTGTTGACTATTATGGGGTTTTCAGGTATGCCCAACATAGTGAGGACATTTAAAACCATGTTATTCATTGCCTAACTCATATCCAAGATGGCCACCACTGAAAGTCTGGCAATTTTGGAAAAGTTCAAAACCTTTGAAAAAAACATAGTATAGGGCCAACTTTGGTGTCTAGTATGGGGTTTTCATGTTGGTGTATGGCAGTAATGCTGTAGGACCCCTGCTCAGTAGCGAAGCAATGCCCAGAGCTCATAGACACTATTTTCTTGCACTGTTAAACCTTCTTCTGCTCAGAGATGCCAGGGCTTCCATTGCCAAACATTTCTCAACCTAAAGATTTACATGAGAAACCTTCTGAAAAATAATCATAATGTTTTCATTCCCCAACTAACCTCCATCCATTCATTATGTTCATTACTGATTTTTAACCATGCCAATTGTAGGCAGCAGGAAGACTGTCTTAGCAGGGATGCTTAATTTGCTTAATTTGTTTTTAGAAATAAAAAAAATAGATCAACAGCAGATCAAGTGACTAAAACATCTTTTGAATAAGCAAAGACAAAAGTTGGCTAGAGAGTCCCTCTGAAACAGGAAAAAGTTCCACAGACCACTGTCCTGGCGATACAATTAAGTTGTATTGCCTATATCTGGCTGTAGTATAATGAAGATGGTATCCTGAAGGGTTTTCTGGGAGCAGAAAAAAATGGCAATTGTAAACACCCCCTTGCATCAATCCAAGAAAGGTTCTCCTTACAGTGCTGCTCCAGAGCACAATATTGTATAACAAAAGAATACATCCCTATTTATAGAACATGGTCAGACTAGAAGAAGATCACCCAGATATCCATGATATATACTTGGATGGCCTACAGATTTTGGGGTGGTCTTTCCAATGTCCTGGCTATTGAACAGGAATTGATATGCAGCATATAAACTATTAGTTGTCTCACTAATGGGTGGGGTATGTAAGAGTTGCAAAGGCTGGCAATTCTCTTTCTGCTTGCCCTCAACTGAACCAAGCTATACAGGGATTTACTGGCATGACATATCACAATAGTAAGCAACATGTAGAAGCAAACACCCAACACATGTGTGATTGCAAAGCTGGTAAACCTTCTGGATGTATTAATCCCTTCATAAAGACAGAAACATTGCATATTGTCTCAGGTGTAGTGGCTTCAGTACCTGTGAATATTGATAAAGCTCAAGTTGTTGGGCAAAAGCAATGCGGGGAAAAGCTGCGGTAGAATATTTCTACAAAAGGAAACAACAGGCTACAACACTTTAACCCAAAGCAGCTATGGCGATAAACAAAGAGTCTATACAGATTGACCTACAGATGATGATCCACCACGGGGTGCCACAGGCACCACCAAGGGTAACTGTGGTCAGTGGAAGATGACTCTAGTTGCTGTGAGAGAGAACAAAGGTAGACAGGACCTGCTCAAGAATAGGTTTTGATTCTACCCTACAGCTTTCTCTATGGAATGAACTAAAGTGTCATCAAGTATCACTGTTTTTTCAAGCACATCAAGTTTTCAATTGAGGCACCTTGCTACATAGAATCTTTTGAACCTGTGGTATACATTGGAGGACATCTGTGGCAATTATGTTCATTATGTGAAAGACAAGTATGATGTGTTATTATGTTTATTGGGTACTGGGATGGCTCTTCAGTAAAGGACACTTGAGATGAGGATCAAAACTGCCTCTGACAGTGAAAAAGGAAGTCATCCTGGGAAATACATAAAACAGAAAGTGATTCCTCAACTTATTGAGTGACATGTTGGTACAAGCTGACCTCGTCATTGTCCAAACTCCTATGATCGCTGCTGCTGACAAAGAACAATTGTTGTTACAGATGAGACATACATACTTATTCTCTAACCTATGCTGCCAGGACAACAGTAACAACAGAGGATATTTCTGAAGCCAGAGTAAAAGCATGAATGAACAAAGATCCAGGTCTGATTCTGGCAGACCAAAACAATTCCCTTAACAAACTTTGTTACCACCAGTTTCATCAAAGAGTTATGAGAAGAACCGCATGTGTGCAGACTAAGACTCTACCCCCAACTTCCAGTAGCCCTACTCCATAGTCCACTAGTGACAGTTATGGTTAGCTACAGCCTTTAGCCCATAGACTAGGGTGGGAAGTTAAAGAAGGTCTGATGTATCCAGCAATGATGGGGAAACCACCAGCACCAGATTAACTGTTGATGATGATTATATGCAGCTGTACAGTAGAATGTAGATGCATAAAGTGCAATTGCAAAAAGTATATGTCATTGACTGCTCCTTCAGCTGAGGTGAATGTCATGGAACATTACACCTGAATTCACCACTAATAAATAGGGATGTTGTTAGCAAAAGCAAAACATAAATTAATGGACAGACTGTTGAATATAATTACAACATAATATTACAACAAACTTGAGATTATCTATACATCAGTCAATAAATCAGTAAATTCAAGTAATGTTCTGAATAGAGACCAAAATAAAACTTGTACTAAATTCTATCAAATTTTGTGAATTATTCAAACACAATTGTCTAAATTTCTGGGATGGCCATCTTGAATATATGTCAGGCAATGTTTAAAATGATTCTAAATGTCACCACTGTGTTGAAGCATACCTGAGAACCTGATAATAGCCAACAAAATCGGTCCTTATACCATGTTTCTATCAAAAGTTTTGAGCTTTTCCAATATTGTCAGATTTTCAATGGTGGCCATCTTGGATATATATGAGTTGTCAGGCAATGTCTAACAAGTTTTTAAATGCAATCACATCATTGGACATACCAGAAAACCCCATAATATACACCAAAATTGGTTGTATACCATGTTTCTATCAAAAGTTTTGAACTTTTCAAAAAATGTCAGATTTTCAGTGGCAGCCATCTTGGATATCTGTTATTAGGAAATGTCTAACATGATTTTAAATATCACCAGTGTGTTGGGCATACCTGAAAACCCCATTTTAGACATCAAATTCATCCATTTGCTATGTTTTGATCAAAAGTTACATTGATTTTTAGCTGGGCAGTTACCCCATGGCAGCCATTTTGGAAAATGGCTATTTTCCCCTATTTCCCAACGATAAATTTTTCTACATTTTTAGTATGTTAATACAGGGCCCTTGTGGGAAAGGATGGTGAAAACCGCATTTCTGTTCTAGTTTTTTTGACATTTTGGGTTTTTTGAGCTAGATTGCCTGGACTATATTCACTTATAGGCAGTGAGAAGGTATTTTTAAAGTGGGTGGGGACACAGTATACAGTTTTATAGGCCTGTGAGCATTGAATACTGACTATCGAGGAGAATGTGTAGACCTATAACCAGGGGAGAGAAGGCAGAGGTAATACAGGTGATTCGATTGGCTCGTCTATATATGCAGAAACCACACCTGAGATTCAGAGGGGCTAACGCTAGGAGGCGAATTGAAATGGAAACACACTTAAAAAATATCTGGTGGGGAGCCTCTCGTTTCTTGATTAGAGAAATGCCAGATAGGAGGGAGAGAATAGCCGTCAATCACATGAGCTGGGAGGATCGATCACGAAAGCAGCAGTATATATACCTGTCGATGTTAAAAAGTTATTTCGTCGGGACGATGTTAAAAATAGAATCTTGCAACTACCCAAGAGATATTATAATTAAGTTGTTGGCATGTAACACTGGGATGACAGTTAGTGACTTGGAAAAACTGGCGTGTGAACGATGGAGCTGGATTGAGAAAACATTGGAAAAATGGATTCCGGTGTCTGAGGGTAGGTAATATATCTGACTCGATCATGTTATGTATAACTAGAGATACGGGGTCTTTGAGATGTTACAGTGAGGAGTTATTTCCAAACTGGTGCAGTTTCTAAGACAAGGACAGGTTTATAAGCAGGGAAAAATAAATCAGAATGAAATAAAAAGGTATATAAGGCGACTTACCAGTGCGAGGTGTGGGGAAGGTTGGTTGTGGTGCAGAAGCGGAAGGAGTGCAAGGAGGGGTAGGGAGAAAGAGAGTAGAATATGAGTGTTTCTTGAGTAATATATGATGAATAATATGGGTTATTATAAAAGAATAAGGAAAACTAAAAACAAACTACGTAACTACTATAACTAAAATCTACTGGGATATACAAAAAATGTGCTACTCGTTAGCCCAGCGGCGGTATGCCCTGAAAACAAGAGCACACGCCCGCCCATAAAACCACCGAGCTGCCTTCAAAGACAGGCCATAGACGAGGAGCCGAGCTAAATCGCTCAGGCTCCATACGTCTCTGGTTTCGACAATGACAATGTCATTGTCGATAGCCAGGTAAAGTTCTCGGCCTGCCATGGTTTCCAAAAGGTTTGAAGATCGGGAAAATATATATAGGAGATAGGAAGCTGGTGTTGGGGGTCGGCGGAGATTGGGTGCTGCTGCGAGAAGTTAAGCTGAAAATGATGTCTACAGGATGCCAAATGGGGAATTTGCCTAATCAAAGAAACCACTCTGATATCATTGTAGGGACACGCCAATTGGCTAAAAAGATTTGATTGACGTAATAAATGAACAAAGGGGAGGCACCGGGGATCGAGTCATGATCGGGTCATAAGATCATGACACCATGACACTCATAGAGATAAGGAGCGAGGGAATAATGAGAGAACTTTTTTTTAGAATCCATGAATTGAAAACCATATAATTGAATAAAGATTAGAGCGGTGTATAGTTGATGAGTCACTGATAAGACAAAAGCAGATTGGGTGTGAAAGTCAACGAAAAGCAGAAAGTTTCAATCACTGGGTGACAGGTGGGCATAAAAAACGCTGAGAAACGCTGGTCGTAATAAGTTTTACAGATATGGATTTCGTGGGAACGTGGGGGTTCGTTAGGACGAGGTAGTATGTTGTTCGTCGGCTGATTCGAGGATCCGATGTTTACATAAAATAACGTGTTAATAGAAATTGGGGAAACAAAGATGACTATAGTTAGGACAGAGTAAACTGAGTCTCAGAATATTCAGGTAAGGGTTCATGGTATTGTCTAGATTCTTTTTCGGTATATGAGAATAGCAGGAGTGGTCCAGGGGTGGATTAGTATAAAAATAACATGAAGTAAGCATACCAGCGTCTCCGGGGAAACACTATGCCATATAAGACAGGCAGGTGCGGTGACTATGGCAACGCAGGAAATAGACTGATCTATACAGATGAAGGGAGCACGGGCCGGCAGCGACCTAGTAGGCTAGGTTATACTGATGCATAATTTTAATGACAATAATAATATGAGGGAAATAATCCACCTAGACCCTGGGCATGGAATAGACAGATGAGATTATCAGGAGAGGAAGGGCGCTGCCGGATGACAAGCCATTTCTGAAGCTTTGCTCGGCTTTGCAATTTGGGGACAATGCTGGAGCATAGTAAAATAAATATCAGGAACGCGTCGATTTTGTGTATTAAAGTGTATTCATTTTGGCTTTTAGCTCCCTGGATTAGATATCCTAGGCAGTTGCCTAATTATCGATTGGAAGTAGAATGGTACTTGCTATCTTTATACGAAAAATGTGATAAACTCCTACGGTCCCTGAAAGTTAGGCCAGGAAAATGGTACTCTACCAAGCGTTTGCGGGTAATGAGTGATAAAGACAGAATGAGTGCGATCTTGCATCAGGTCTATAGGATTTTGGATGTACTATTGGAATTATACTCAACGGATTATTTAAGAAAGCGCTGTTGCCAGAGAAAAAATCACAAGGAGGCGGACACCAAGCGGTTCATGGCTTTGTCAGGTGGTTTATCTAAAACGAAAGTGCAGGAATTGCTTCAAGGAACGGTCAACGTAAGGTCGCCAATCGAATGGATTAATGGAGATTGGTTGCTGCATGCGGTGGGTCAAGTTTTCTTTCTCTGTCTGTAGTGACAATCTTGGGGAAGGAGAAAGTTGATACATTTGAATCAGATAGGGAGAGGGGTGACGTCACGGGCTAGCCGGCAAATATGGAAGTGACATATATCATTTTGTAATTCGAGGATTCGGTTTGAATGGATGGAATGCAGAATGATTGTTCTTGAAATCGTTTAATGAAAGGAGACGCCTAATGATGATTGAGCGAGGCAACGTGTGATACAACGAGGCGTTATCTTATATGGTCGTGTAAAGGTGACATGTTGTGATGAATTTGACTCGTGAAGATAACGTTCTGGAAAGCATACATTTCAGATAGAATTAATGAATGTATGGTTTTCTGTTAAAACACGCCGTGGTGGTCGTTTTCGGGTGTATCAGGAAAATCACTTCTTGGGAGGCCCTCGGGCTACAAACTATGAGTAAGACATAATAATAAGTGTATGTCATATATAATTGTCGTTGCAAGAATGGTTGTTTCAGAATAGAAATAAATAAATCATTTTAAGGTGTGGAGCGCAATGATTTTATGTTATGAAGGGAGTGAGGGTGAAGGTTACTACAACTGGTCTTTATCTTGAAAACAAAATATATGGGCTATTATTTGGTAATTCGGTGAGTGTCTACAAGGAACTCACTGGGGATTGATAGCCTGGGATTTGGGGGTATGTGTGACTAGATGTTGTGTGAGCTTGGGACGATTGGTATCTGTTGATGGTATATAGAGCTTGTGGGATACGAATTTTTGTATACCCAATGAGAAAACAATAATCTCTCCTCAAAATATGATGGGAGTGGGCTTGTGGGGTGATGACACTCGGCGCGTGTGTATTACTGTAAGATGTTTATGTCATATTTTGTGGCTTGAAAATGAGTAATGGAACATACGCAAAACTGAAAGTATCGTGTCTGGCGGGGCGGGTGGTACAACATAGGTCGCGTGCGCAGGAAGTATTAACTCAAAACATTAATTATGAGTAGGAGTCAGGGGTGGTAAATATGGGTAATAAAGCTTGGCAGAGGAAGTTGGAAGGTAATAAAGGATAATGGGAAGAAGAAAATAACAAATACACGCGGATCTTGAGGGGGGGTCTGAAGTTTAGGGTCTGGAGTTTAGTGTTAGGAGTTTAGTGTCTGCACTGGTGTCCTAATGTGGCGGTAGTCCTCAACTTTGAATACAATGGAGCTGGAACAGAGACAAATGTGTCGTTTGGAAAAAGCTAGATTGGGTGCAGACGAGCTGAAGATCTTGAAAAATCAGAAGAGAAACTTGGGGATATTGCTGGTCAGGGCCACTAGGTATTTCCTTGAGAACCCTGTGAACAGAGGTGGATCCGCACGTATTTCCACTAGAGAGCGATTGGAAAGGGATACGTATATATATATTCTGAAGGAACGTTGCAGAATCTATGTTGAAAGCAGGGGTTTTCGGGCAATAGAACGGCTCACGACACGGAGCGGAAGAATGAGAAGTGTCTTCGAAGCCCAGAAAGCAGTAACTGTGTCCGATAAATTATTACATTTGACAAAGGCGGTGGGCGAAATGTTGCTAAACATCTTGGACGTCTATTGTGCTGAGGAATTCAGATTAGAATGTATAGAAGATAAACGACAACACAGATTGATTCCCTATCTGCAGAAGCGCACAGGCCTGGCGAAAAGACTTATAGTCGCTAACTTGGAATCGGATATTGACTTATGAACCTGGGTGACGTATTACCAGAAGAGTATTTGCCAGACATAATGACAAGAAAGGTGAGTTATATGGAGTCTCACAAATTAGTGGAAGATGGGGGCATCCCCGTGTAAGCATATACTGTCTATATTTGTCGTGGTCGATTGGTAAAACATCACCAGTTGCTAGGGAGTGGGAAAAAACAAGACTATAATGGGTAGGTGAAGATGGACCTAGGGTATATAAAGCATGCCGGTGGAGGGGGGGGGGGACCAGGGATATATAGTATTGTCACAGGAGATAGACCTGGTATAATAGGGTTTGCATCACTGTAGTGAAAGATGGATACAAGAAGGGGGAGTGAGATGATTAATGCGGAAATTATTAGGAGAACAGATAGGGCTGCCAGAATGGCAGCCATCTTGAATCAACAGGTCAGGGCCAATTGGTTAATGCTCGAAATCTTGAAATTCTTCATGTTGTCTCCATCTCAGAGATATCCGGAGTTTGAGCCCATTAGAAGGCTGCAAAAGGAGACGCATATCGTTCGCTTGAGAAAAGCGGCATTTGATTTTTTAAGAGGCCTACGTTATGAGCCTATTCGGTCCTTGACGATTGATATCTCGCAGAGACATACTCTCACGCCATTAAGGAGGCTACAGGATACGGTATGCATTATCTCGGATTTAACATATGAAATTTTAAACATGTTTCGTCCTAGGGTGAGGGGGATATTCCCTGAAAATATGGAGCAAGCGGTAAAATTCCTGGACAAGCTAACAGAAATGTCTGAGGCAACTATAAGACATCACCTGTCGTTACCGGTGGATGTATATCAAATCGAGCTAAGATTGCCTCTGTCATGGATGCCCGTGGGCTTGAAGGTGAGTTTTGGACAGTTGAACCCATAGGTACACAATACATATCTGAAATACGCAGGGTTATGTTATGAGGGTGTATATTAGGCTTTATGATAAGTTTGGGGCTCTGTTGGATCCATGGTGACATGGTATACATGTAAGAATTATGGAGGTATAAGATGCCTACGTGCAACTCATTGGGGTGTCGGGGTTGTGTGGAGAAGCAAATTTAAATTCATGTAAGTAAATTGAAGCGAATTGGAGGCGCATTTAGTCTTTTGATCGAGTATAATGTACTGTGCTGGATTCAGGTTGGAGTGAATGGAGCCAGTAACCTAAATGGTGGGATTATTGGTGTATTTTGATGGGGGCTGGAACGTCTGAGTGGAGCTTGGGAGGCAAGACAGTTAAAATTAGACACAGCAATTGGGCTCAAGCAGTCGAAACCCATAAGTAGCTTGCAAGCGGTTGGGGGGGGGTTGTTCTATAAATTGCAAGACAGGCCTCATACACGATTTAAGTGGCTAGGTGTCATTATGCAGTATTTCATCTAGCAGAGGAAGGTCATGAGCTGGGACACCCGTACCCTAACTTAATATGGGGATGTGTCGTATGCTTGAGAGGGAGGGGGGAAGGAGCAAGCCCAATAGGTCTTGGACTGGTCTGGTCTCAGATATAAGCTCAGCACAGCCAGAGGGGGAGCATCACTTGACTTTTGTACAGGGATCAGTAACGAACTTGCATATAGAAAGAACGGGGACTAGTATCTTACTACAGGACTAGGATCGCAAGATGTTCGGACTCATAATAGGGTGAGTTTACTAGAACTATATCACTTTTACATAGGCCAGTAAAGGCTAGTGTGGATTTCTCAGCATTAAGCCGTTTATCATTTTGGCTAACTTCTTGTTTTTAGGATCATGATGTGCATGCCAGATAGTTGCATGGCTACAACGGTTCTAAGGCACAACTATGGAGTGGTATTCACTGACCGTGGTACATTGATAACAGGGGTGGAAACTATGAGTTTAGGCTTCCGTTCTGAGCTGAATATTGGACCTCCACAGCCGATCCGGATAGTTAAGGAAGATTGGCCAAAAGGTTATGAAATGGTGGGGGAGTCTTTAGACAAGTATATCGGGGAGCTACATTCGAGGGCCGCAAGGGAGTATGAGCGTGCAAATCACTTGAGAAATATTTTGCAGCGCCCTAAACGATTAAAAAGAAATTATCTGGCCCCGTTTGGGAAAATTGTGGCTGGGATTCTCGATCTATCAACTAACTCTGATTTAAGAAACGTAGAAAGACACATTATTCATAGGCTTGCACCAGGGATAATAAGAAACCCACACCTGAGGGATGAGGCTCTCATGAAGTTAGTAGCCAATTCCAATATCATATTTAGGTTCCTAAGATCGCATGTAAACGAATCAATAAGCGCCATGGATGAATTGGAAGATAAATGGCTACGCTTTGCGAATAAGACGGCTCAATTATCGGACATAATGCACGAGGAAGTGGACTCACAGGGGAGAATCCAACAGCAGCTCCAAGGCTCCATTTTGGAATGCCTGGCGATAAGAAATTACATTGAAGATATAACGATAGTGGGTGATGTCTTGGAAACATTAAGAGAGGGAAAAATACATGAGTCACTTGCCAAGGTATTTATGGAAAGTCAGTGGGAAGAGAGAGTGAGACAGGTATTAGGAGATAACAGCACTTTGAACATTTTGGGGGATTATATCGACTGGAATACTAACGTTGGGGTACAGATAGGGCCCAACAACACGATCAACATACTGGTACCAATTTACCTAGCAAACGATTCGGAGCCCCTTCAGTTGTATGAAATGGAGGTGTTTGATACGCCATTACATGTGCACAAGGAATCTCAGGATGGATGCACACGATTGAGATCGGCCACACAACGCATGTTGGCCCAACGCGGCTCAGGGGAATTAATGGAGGTAGACGCCATTGAATTAATGCAATGTACTAAAAAAGGGAGCTATATATGTCCATTCACCTTCATAGATAATTCAGGAAAGGGTGAGGACTGCATGATCGCTTTATTTAATGACCATAGTGCCAATGTTCTTAGGTATTGCATGTTTGACATGTACTTGAAGAAAAGGGCGCCAGACATTGTTAAAAATGTGGAGGGGTCAACGTACTTGCTTATAAATAAGGGACCCAAGGGGTTACTGACATGCAAAAATAGTACAAGGCAGGTCAATATCGTGGGGATCACTGTGTTCGAGGTGTCCTGCGGATGCACCCTGCAGATTGACCACCATAGATTGGCACCAAAGGAGCTGACGTGTAGAGAATTAAGCGGGGTAGAGGTTTCTGTGGCGCATGGGTTTAATTTGGCGTTTGCAAAAAGTTTTGGTATACCGGTGGGAAACTTTTCGGGAGAAAGCCTCACTAATTTCTTAGTACATTTAAATTTGCCAACAGGTAAGGAACTAGGGAAAATGCTAACAGCAATGTCCCCCCAGCAGTTTGCAAAAGGAATGGAGGTAAATAAGGTTGCGAGAGAAATTAAGAGTAACATGGAGCAAGGTGAAGCATGGCAATATAAGGCATGGCGAGATCTAACAGATCTAACTGTAACGCCGCAGGTACCACTGGTATTCTGGCTAATAGAAATGATACATGTATTAATAACCATTTATCTTTGCTATAGAATTTTCAGAATGCTCGCGATCATTGGATCGTTAAAAGGGGCGTTGGCAGGGAAGATCGGCTCAACCCTGGAACTATTTCCAGAGGATAGTTGGGGCAAGATCGATTGGGGAACACAAGGCCCCGCCCTGAACTCAGATGCACTTGAAGCAGGCAAGTCTGGGGAATGGCCATCATATGGTACGATGCTGGCAGGACTAGTAGTAGTATACGTGTTGGGACAACTAATACGATGGATCTGTAATGGGTGTGGATGTAGAAAAGCTCGAGGCCATAACACGGCAGGACACACAATACTTAGCCTCCGTGTACAGGAGGGAGAGAAGCGGTATGCTCTTTTCCTGTGTAAATTGGTATACCCAGTGGAGGTACTCAGATCGGCCACGCCACCTGTCGTCACGGGAATGGTAGCAAAACAGGTTTGCTGCTCGTTCAGGACAGTTGTTCGACTTAGGTGGCTTGGGGGCCTAGAGGTAGAAAATGCTGGTTCAGCAGAAACGGTCGAGTTGCCAGAAGAAATAGTATTCTGGTCACTAAGACCTGCAGAAAAGATCGAGCTTCTTAACTCCACTTCCAACAGCCGACTCCTGGTAGCCACTAATCTCCATGGAAATGAAGCAGCTGTTGGTTCAAAACTATAAAAACGTAAGTAGGTAGGGTGTTGCGCATGCGAGGGGACCTGCAAACTTCTCCAAGTTGGTATTATACAGATTTTCTTTAATTAAGACAGAAAATACTATAACTATTGGTGGAATATTGAATAATGCATGGCTGCCATAGGCAGAACAAAGGCCCCTCTAGGGACTAATGAAAGGTAATAATAATGCATGTAAATATAACATAAAAACCACAAATTAGTGGTTGTAACCTCCCCTGATCTTTACCATATGTATGACTGAAGCAGAGTGAATGAAACATTACTTAATGGGATAATCAGTGTTAGTAATATAAATCTGTGTATGACCGGTATAAGGATATATACGGTGTCTAAATCCTCCCATTTATGACTCATTACAGGAGGAGAACGACCAAGGCCCGTTGGACCACATGGCCGGTAACACTCCAAGCGTGAGTCGATAAAAAGACATTTTGCATTAACCTTCAAGCAAGCAGACACCACGTGGCGATACCCGGACGAAAAAGAAATGCCATGTTGTCCGTTCGCCCCCACGTGGGCTCTCTCCATCCGGCAAACGGGGCGGTCCGTTTGGATAAAAAGAACTTTCCTTGTGTTTTCTTAGTGATGATTCCACAACGCGTTTGGCGCACACACCCGGCTTAACAGACCACGCGCCACTACTTCACCTTGCCTGACGCTACAACCTAGTTTACATATACTACTACGCTCATCCCAACGTGGCGGAACTTTAACCTAATTTATTGATACTTAGTATACATGATGGGATACTCATTAAAAAGTTAGCTAATATGTACTCAATATACTCATTATAGTTAGCCAATTGATATCACTTCGTGCTATATATATTTGTGTGATCAGGATTATCATTGTTGCTATATTATTGTCTCTTTAATTTGCTTGTTATGTTTCTTCTTGTACTATCTTATATTTGGATTTTATTTACTGTTTGAGCGAGCAACTATGCAAATATTTGCAGCATGAAGCTGGTTCCTTATTTTGTAACACCATTTATCCCCAACGTTTCGCCCTATCCTATATATAGACATATAGATAATCCCCAGGTATCCAGCCCTACCCGGTCCCCTTTCCAGACACATCCGAATTGGTTGAGTTGTAGTCTTAATTAATTGAGTTTTCTCGCCCACTGCAGGTATCCTTGTGGCAGGGCCCATAGATTGTTCATGTGATCTGAATAAGGCTGCATAGGGCCACCTGTCAGTTCCAGCCGGGGGTGCTAATATATATACCTCATGCATGGCTATTCATGCTGGGTTGTTTTCCTTTCATTATGGGGGGGGGGGGGGGGGGAGGGAGGGGGTAGTACATGCTTCACCATTGCGGTGGCAAGTCACAATATTCAGGAGGAGGCTGATGTGTTCTAACACGTCCATGAATGCTGGTGTTATTTGTTAATCTTTGCTAATCACATATAGTCATGGTGTGTGTACTCAGGTGGGGAGTGTCAGGTGTATATTCAAGAAAATTCAGTGTTGGTGGTGATTCAGGTATAGGGAGATATCAATAGCTAGATGTTATATTAGCATTGTAGATTGAAGCCAAGCAGTCAGCAATACAGTAGCCATACAGTGTTGTGGAAGTAGCTATATAGAATGAAGTCAACACAAAGAACTTAGTCGTATTTCCAGTACTTGTATTATGCTCCATAGCTGAGTGTACAGGCCCGGAGGCCGCACACCCCGCCACACTCTGTGCATCTAGTATACAATCATGGTATATATGCTCAGGTGGGGAGTGTCAGGTGTATATTCAAGAAAATTCAGTGTCGTAAAAGTATATGTATATAGAGTATAGAGACACGTATATATCTGCCCAAAACGACTAGTCTTTTGCCGCAGGTCTTTAATCTTACGAGATGTGCGGGCTCATCTTAGGATGAAGTCTGCCATCTAGCCGGGATGCGGCTCATCATGTAATCACGCATTCTATCTTCCAGCACTGTTGTTTGTCTGACGGCCCTCATGACGCTCAGACACATTCCTGCATTCGGTCTGATAAAATCATATTGCCACATTGGAATCGGCATTATTTTTGTGCCAAACCTTGGGGAGGGAATATGGGGTAAAAAGATGAAATGCCTAATATATGGGACTTCCCCCTTCTATTAGTATATCGAATATAGAGTCCAATGTAGAGTGAACGCTGGTGCCATCTATCCCTTTTCCTATTCTAAAGGCCGGAATGGGCTTCGTCAATGTCACAAGAAGTTTCTTGTAAAAGCTTTGATTGTTTTTGAGTGCAGCACAATCACCTTCAAGTGTTTGGCTCGGATCACAGGGGTGGTTCTGATGGGTCCACATAGGATCTCTTTACACAATCAATAAATGATAAATTACTTCAAAATAATTAATCTAATTCTCCTCCCATCTGGGACAGTGTTTCTCCCATTTAACTGGAACACCCCCGTTGCTCCCCCCACATCCTGCATAATTAGGTGTTTTGCTATGTGCGTTGGTTAACGCGGTTGAGTTCGCCATTCGGGGACACACAAAAGAAGAGTAAAAAATAAAAAAATATAGTCTCTGCAGGGTCCCAAATTTCCTGTCCTGACTTACATCTTATATTACTATTGCTTATGGCTTGTTGGTACAAAATACGCCCAATTTAACCCATACCCCATAGTTACCCCTATATAATTACCAAGTTTGTGCGTTCAGATTTGTACACGAGCGCGTAGGCGATTTTATTGTTAAGATGACGGGAAAAATGTACTACAAGAGGCAAGAGAATGTATTGTATTTATGAGCTACCATGAATCTTGGATTTTGCGTGCGCGTAAGCGATTCTAATTGTTAAGGGAGGAAGATGTGTACCTCCTAGAATTATTATGTGTATTCATGGCTGTATTTATCGAGTGTCGGGACGAAAATTTTTTAGGGGGATTTTTCTTGCTTATCGAGTAAAAGGGTAGTGTAGTAACCGTGGTTAACACGAGAGGGCAGTAGGGTGGGTAGTAGGATAGGACATGTTTCTTTTACTGAGGCATGCGCTAAGGGAAGGGGAGGGGCTAGAGGGAGGGAAAGGTATCATAGGATAAAGGGTCCACCAATACGGATACCCGACACTCAACCCCCCCGGGGTATATATACGGGGAATACTGGGATATGTGGAGAGATAGAAGGGGAGAGACTTGGGACATTCATATAGACTGGGATATAGATATGCAGTAGATACCACGACGTACTAGACGCACTATGTGCGCTAGAACCAATATATTATACCACACTGATCTCGGATTGTCATGCAGTAACAACCGTAAGAATACAGGGAAGGAGTCTCATAAGATCTCATATGATTCAATGTCTATACTAACATCAACCTAGCATCTATGTACAGGATAAGATACAATACACAAGTAGTGGCGTACTAAAACTCATCGTGTTGTGTTGTTCATACCGGAAACCTACAGCTACTATATATCACCATGACTCTCTATTCAATATCGCCTATCGTCTCCTACAATATAACGTTCTATATTAAACATCATGAGAGGCAATACCCCGAAGTCCGAGTATATTCGAACGCATATGAACACTAGCTAGATATATTCACCCTGGCCCGATGCACCGCCCAATAGCATAAAGATCCGAAGCTACGCGCGCAACAGTATCTTTTAATATAGATTTCCCAGTAGGCCTATGGTCGAAGTTTAAATATTCAAGCGATTTTATGTTACCAAAAAATACTTATTATTTCAAGGGCCTGTCCAATCGAATTGCCAAACAACTGTAAGTGTAACCTGGCATATGTAAAGATAATTCAGAGTAAAAATAGTGTATGATAATTTTATTTCAATTAAAAAATGGTATATGATTTATAGTACAGGGGGGTCGTTTCATAGGTAGTAGCGATATATCGCTATCATCGCTACTAGCGGAAAATAATTAGCGGAAAAAATAGCGATAAATCACTAAACCATTGTGTAGTGGGTTCGCCACCCGGAATACAGCGAGGCTGTCGACTATCGCCGAACACCAACCAGGCTACGACAGCGGGGGCACTTCTACCAGCGCCGGAGACGACTACCACCAGTTCCGGCCAGTTCCGTCAGGGGGCGACATACGACCACCGTGCAGACGACACTGCAGACACCCTCCGACGGACGGTAGGCGGAGGATACTACTACCTCCGCAAGGGGATCCAGGCTTCGCTTAACACTACGGACTCGAGCCGCGCCGCGGACCGAGATACTTCTGTTGTTCAATTTAAGCACCCTTGCTTCAGTGACAATACCTTTGTAACTGTATACCTTTGGGAAATAAACCAGGTTCAAACGAATCTCCTCGTATTCGTGATTCTTTCCGGAATTTCGTAAACTCGTGCCCACGAATCTGCGGTTCACTACAATTGTATATTCCGTTCCGCTAAAATATGGATCGCTATACATCGCTACACATCGCTATGGATTGCTATAGCTCGTTGAGCCCTGTTCGTTATGGATTGTTACAGATCGCAATGGATCGCAATGAGTTCCTACCTCTATTTGTCAGGAATATTGCAATTTCTGACAAAACTATAGTAACTTCTGACTTGGACAATTACTCTCCTTTAATATTTGTCCACCCCCTCTCCCCACACACACCCTTTCTCTCGCTCCCTCTCTCTTTCTTCCATCTCTCTCCCTGTTTCTCTCCCCCTGCCCCACTACTCCCCCACTCTCTTTACTTCGTATTTTTATGGAAATAACCTATATTATATAATATATTAGATGTTTATTATATGACTAGCAAAATACCCGTCCTCCGGACGGTCACCCTCTCTCGCCACACTTCCCCCTCTCTCCCTCCCCTCTTCCTCATGCCTTCCCTCCCCGCTTTCTCTCCCTCCCCTCTCTCCCTTCCCCTACATCCTCTCTTCCCCCCTCTTCTTTCCCTCCCCCTCTCCCTCTCCTATTCCCATACCCTCTTCTTCACTCTCCCACTCCTTTGTATGTAGGACGGTCACCCTCTCTCCCCATACTTCCCCCTATTTCTCTTTTCCCTCCCCCTCTTCTCTGTCTTTCATACCTGTTTTTCTCTCCCAACCCTATCTCCGATCCCCCCCTCCCCCTCCCCTCTTCCTCATTATTGTCATAGAACTTTTATTTCTCAATAAGCATACACTTACATAAAGGAGAAAAAGGGGATAGCATATGATCTGTCAGCACTACTCTGAGGTGTGTTAAATTGATCTTCCCAGATTTCCTGATATATTTTGGATTACATTTTGTTTTGTTTTTTATGATGAAGTCGCTGTTACATGATAATGTTTTTCATATTTTACATTTGTTTTACATTTGGTAGAGTGGTAGTAACTTTTTTAATTATACATTCAAGTTTGATTAGAAAATCATGCTCCCCCTCCCCTCTCCGATTCCCCCTCCCCCCTCTCCCTCCCCTCTTCCTCATGCTCCCCCTAACCCATAGCAATTGTAGCCTATAGCAATTGTAGCCCATAGCAATTGTTAGTAATAGCTGTGCTTCATGTTATAATGAACATGCCAAATTCAAGGCAAATACTTTAATTTTAAAAGGAAAGAAACCCTATAAATCCTAACTTGATATGCACCAATCTGAATAAATCCTGATTTATATCAAAGAGCAGAAGCTCCTTGCTATGGATATATGTATGGGGGCGAAGTGCCCCATCTTTAACTTGTGTGCTTCTCAGGGATAATATAAACTATACCCCCAGTGTTGTGCATAGTCTGCATACTTAGATCATACCGTATGTAATTGTGTATAGACATTTTCAACGAAATTTACAATGTTTTTTTTTGTTTTTTTTCAACAACTTTTATTCAGTATGTCAACAAAGAACCTCTCTCTATCTTGGTTCGATTACATCTGGATTCTACATCGTACCCATGTTCTCATCTGGCGTTTCTGTTGGTTTTTATTTATTTATATTACTGGAACAATGTCTTCAAGGGATACACGATACAACTAGGTATATTTTTTTTGTCATTTTGTTGTAGCGAACATTGACAATGATGAATTTATAATTTAGAATCTATAATGACTTTATTAATAGCTCAATGTACTCTGAGATGTTCACTTGGACAATTTTCCTCATCGGTTTGTTACAATTCGGGACCAAGGTTTGGATAAAACACGCAGACAGCTTGTTTCTACCGAAATAATTTGTTACTTGAAACACACCTAGGCTCATTACTTTTGATTTTCTTATTTTCTATTGAACATACAATCTTGATGCATCTTATAGATTATGAGAACCATAAAAACACACTTTCTTTTGCATCTTATGGATTTAATATGAGAACTTTAAAATAAACTTTCATTTTTATCTTTAAGGACTAAAGCACTGTAAATGTCAACAATGTTTATTGAGGTTCACTAGTGTTCGAAAGAATTTAGACCAAATTCGGCCTCCAACCTAATTAGACAGCAATTCAATTTGACACAAAATTACAAGAAATCACAAAAAAAACGTACAGGGGGACGAACAGGCCAGGAAGTTGTACAGGAAGAGGTACAGTATTCCATCCTGTACATGATTGTGTAAGTCCTCCCATATTCCGCCAGTACCTCCCGTACCCCCTCCATGGCCTCCATAACCTCCTCCAGTAACCTCTGCCAGTACCTTTTCCTGTACATGATCATGCATCTCATTCCATACTTTCTCCTCCTGTACCACCTCCTAGCTGTTACTTCTCTAGTATCCTTTCTGAAAATGATCCTGCTGTCCCTCCTCCAATACTTCCTCTAGTAATTAACCTCCTCCAGTACCCTCCAGTAGCCTCCTACATTAACCTCCTCTGGTAACCCCCATCAATAACCTCCTCCAGTAGCTTCCTCCATTAACCCCCTCCAGTAACCCCCTCCAGTAATCCCCTCCAGTAACCCCCTCCAGTAGCCTCCTCCAGTAACCCCCTCCAGTAACCTCCTCCAGTAACCCCCTCCAGTTACCTCCTCCATTAACTCCTCCAGTAACCTCTTCCAGTATCCTCCTCCAGTAACCTTCTCCAGTTACCTCCTCCAGTAACCCCCTCCAGTATCCTCCTCCAGTTACCTCCTCCATTAGCACCCTCCAGTAAACTCCTCCAATGAACTCCTCCAGTAACCTCCTCCATTAACCTCCTCTATTAACCCCTCCAGTAACCTCCTCCAGAACATCTCCTCCAGTACCAGTAATTAATTAGAAGAAAGGGGATGGATGAGGTGAAAGTTTTCACTGAAGTATAACAAATCTATGCTTAAGAGAGCTAACATGGTTCATGTATATATTTGATATGATTTGTTAATAGATCTAGGCCCTAACCCATTGAACATACCATGTAATGCCAAAAACGGGCAATATCTTAATTTTAAATGGAAAGAATGCTTGTAAATCCTCCCTTAAAATGGGCCAATCTGAATAAATCTTGAGTTTTATCAACGAGCAGAACCTCCTTCCCATGTTTATGTATGCTGAATCATTGCCCCCTCTTTGATAAGGGGGTTATTAGGGACAATTCATGGGTGAAAAATATTAGACCAATACATCATTCACAATTGCTTAAATACATGATTATTTATTTGATGTGTTTTCATTAATTAATCAGGGCCTAACTCAGAAATCGCTGTGTTTAAAAAGTTAGCTTTTAATGTCTCCTACATCGTCCACTTGGTTGTTTTAAGGTACGGTATTCTAGAAAATGGAATTTATGTGAATTTATGGAGAATAAAATAGAACATACTGGTGGTCAATTATAATGGCTCATTCTAATATAGACTATGTATATTCACATGGATATTGACATTAGCGCATTGATAAATATTCCCGGCTGAACATGGCACGTTTTCTTTAGATTTTATACTGTACCAATTGTCCCATAATTCCATGCGAATCAAGCTTCAAAATAGCTGCTATGCAAACCCCCTATTGATTATGAAACAGAAATCTGTTATAAGAAGCAATTTTAAAAAATTAAGAATTTTCAATCCTGATGGCCAAATGACGACCAATTGGTGGAATTGCTCTATATGCGATTCTACATATGAGTAATTCTCCCAATCAGGCATCATTTGGTTTTCCAGCCTAGGATGTGGGAACCCCACTTTCAAAGCTCTTATGCCAAAATCTTCTCCGCTATTGTAATAAAAGAGCTGTTTCAGGCTAGAAAATGTATAATAATTATAGAATTTGAATATAATACACAGGTTAATTTAGAAAATATATTTACTTCTGCTAATGAAAAATGGTTTCTACACATGCACAGACGTTCATCATTACGAAAAAACAAATAATTATATAATCATGCATTTGAACTGATCTGGAATTGGAAAATATTGTTTGGGAATATTTGTGTCGCCGTTATAACATATATATTAGCTTCAAAGGAATGGACTTTCCCTAAACTAATCACTAATATTATATTGCATTATGTTATGGATGAGGGAAGGTGCATATATGTAGGGCCTACTTATATTTCAATAACTATAACAGTTATTAGCCCATGACGTTTATGAATCCTTTTATTCCCTCAAATAAGATTCATTGAATTGATATGGGAATGTTTAATGTTGCGTTACGACATGTAAAATAACTCCCATATTGGAAATAAAATATATTTCTATGAAATTTCCCCTTTTCTAATAATTGTTTAGGCCTGCCTGAATTTGGTAAAAACTAGATATGAATAAATACAGATGCTGCAGTGAGCATATGTTAGGATGTCGCCGTTACCACTATAGCGTCGCCGTTACGCCACAATTAATAGAAATAAAGAGACCTGCTATATTAGCACAGTTATTGTAGGCCTATAGAAATAAAAAGGATATTTTGAAAAAAAGGGAGTCAAACTTCTGGTTACAACCAGGTCTTATTTTGGCGGCCAACATCGATTCCCTAGCTGTGACTTCGTCATTCCATTTTGTTGGCATAATTACTGGGTAATTCACCTCAGACTTACACGATATTATTTCATAAATCTGCATTAATATGGCTGGAATAAGTAAAAAATAGGTTAAAGGGGTATCTGAAGTATATGTGGAGGAATAGAAATATTTGCCTCAGCCTTCCCAAACTTCGTCTGCATTATAATTATTCCCTGCTATATGTACCTATGCAAAGATTTGTAGAGATTCAACCAATTTTATTTTTTCTACAAATTTGGCCTCCTGAATTCAAATGCTGCCCGTTTGGGAGAATTACTCATGTTGTACGTTTCCAGCCCCCCCCCCCCCCCCCGATTTAATGACCAAAAATGATAAAAATATCAATAAGAAGTATTATCCCTCATATTAAACCATTTAAAAATCATCTAGCGGATGATGAAAAATTTAGCGGAGCTCAAAATAATCTCCGCTATTTTCAGTGGATCCTTAGCGATCTATAGCGATATATCGTTATTATTGTTAATTATGAAACGGCATAGCGATATATCACTAAAATCGCTAATCGTTACAGATCGCTACCAATCGTTACTACCTATGAAACGACCCCCAGTATCGTAATTAACTTACATTGAATATCAATGATATTCGCTTTCAACTTCTAGTACTGTATGATTCTGATTAGATAGTTGGATTTTTCCATTGATGTCTATTAATTAATGTCTATTAATTAATTAATTAATTTTTCCATTGATGTCTATTAATTAATGTCTATTAATTAATTAATGTCTATGAATTAATTACGGTAGTCTATTTTTTAAATGAAATGATGCCATTTTTCTCCTCGTCTGAATTACTAAAGTTCCTACTCAAATACCATCAGTTGCCGTAAGGTACCTTATCAGTACTTTTTGTGAAAGGATATATTATATTTTCTAAAGCTCATTTGTTCTTGAGCATTTAAGCCATGTGGTGAGGAATCGCATAGGCCTATAGGCGCATCACCTCATGGTAACAAGGTACACGGACCCGGCGCATAAATATGGTGTCAATTTTAGGGGAATCTGGATATCCTTTGATTGGTTCAAACAGATTATAGCCCTACTTATAATCACCTTATACATTTGAGATAACGATCACAATGATATTCTTTTCTATTTTCTCTTAATCTTATTAATTAATCGATTAATATTTGTTAGGCTTTTTAATAAATGTCAAACATTTTTTTTTTTTTTATAAAAGGCACTATTGAACAATGTCCATATAATGCATTTAATTACTACCGTGCACTTTTTTTTATTTAGAATTTGTATACAGCGTTTCCTCAGACAAATGACATCAAACAATATTAGTCATATTAGTGTACATTGTTGTAAATAAATGACAGGTTTTACAGTTACCATTTCTGTATATTATGTTGGTAATGCATAATGTGGTAAGATAATGAGGTCACAAGTTCATTTTCACATAGAACGACGACCAGGAATGTGCAAGGTCCAACCTTATCTCAGTATTATGCTCACCTGAGATGATCACGTTATGAAATAAACGCTCACTTTTACGGTCTCCTAAATTATGTTAATTGATAAGTCTTGACTATATGCTCCATGGGCTAGCTCAAGAATCAATTCAATTAATATCTACGTACAAATAGTTATTATTGATTATAATTATTATTAATTACCATTTCTTTCTTAACATTTGCTCCGCCGCCTATGACCATGCTGACAATCGAAATTAAATGAATATATGGTTGTCCTGTGGCATATTGCTTAAAACTACGGTACTGAAGCTCTCATTAAACAATCTTTCAATTAAAGGAAACGACATGTCAGTTGTTTTATTGTAATGCATACAACCCAATAATGATTATGGATCAAACCATGAACTCCCTGCGCTTCCTTTAAATCCTATACAAATGTGAGTAAATGGCTGCACCCATTGTGAAAAAGTAAACATAAATCCTCCAACCGTGTGACATGGAGTAGAGAGAGATCTCTGGAAACAATATCGACTGCCCGCGGCTAAATCGCTCTTATTTAGTTGCATGTTATATGTTGTGATATTAATCTAAAATTAATGCTTTTCTTTCTTCACACAGGACGGAAAATTACCACCCGTTATTCCTTCATCTATTCCCTTCTTGGGGCAAGCTATCAGTTTCTCTCAGAGCCCGATTGAGTTCCTATTAGCAGCCTATCATAAGGTAAGATCGTCATATATTTAACAAACACAGCTGTTTAGTTTCAGTTAAACTGCTCCACTGGAACATATGAGTAGTGACATTTTGGCTCTCACAGATCGTAGTGATATGTATATGACCCATTCTCACAAAATGGGATCATCCCCCCCCCCCCTCTTTTACACTTAATGCTGAGAGTGGTTACTTTTTTGTTATGTTATCAAAAATACTTCTATCGCATAGATCTGGTCAGGTTCTATCTAGCCATATATAGTTTTGCATACTTTCTGTTCATATCTTAATATATTTTCATGAAAAACAGTCTCATTTAGTAATTTTTCACATATTTTCTTTACAGATAACCTAGAAGGAGCAATCCTATTAAAAATCCTAATCATCTAGTACTAATTTCAATGCTCAAAAGTATTTAAACCGTTTAAATTACATGGTGAAAAAGAGATAATACTGAAATTACTTAAAAATAAAAATATATTTAACTTTTGGTTATGGTAAAAATAAAAGTGTCTTTCCGTAGCCCAAATATGCTAGGTCACTATAAAAAATAAAAAGTATTAACTGTTATATTATGCTATGGGCACAAACAAACCTTAAACTGTCCTTTGTTCAGAACAAAAAAAAATTGCTAAAAAAATGTGATACCCTTGATATGAGATGATGCAACAATTTGAAACCCTGGTGTGGTAAAAAATATTTGTCTTTACCTCGCTACAATAAATAGCTCTGCATTTTTTAATAAACAATAGAGCAGGTTTGATAAGAGTATCAAAGTATCCCCCCCCCCTGCACCCCTTCAGCACAGCTGAAAGTTGTTTTATACTGTGTAATTGCGCTGAGGGGCTACAGCAGTATATGCTCTATGAAGGGAAAGACAAAAGATTGTCTTTACATCGCCACCCTACTCTTCCTCCTCACTTTTCTGCCTGCCTCCTCCTCTGCGTCCCTCTTCCTCTCTGCTCCTTTTCCTCCCTCCTCCTCTTCCTTCTCCCTCCTTCTCCTTCCTTCTCCCTTCCTCCCCTGTTGAATCTTACTTGATGATAGCAAAAGAAATAAATTATAATAATTCTCAGTGTTAAGTGAACAATCTAAAGTCTATAGTTGTAGTATACTAAATTATGATATTCAATGATGGTAAAATGAAAGATAGTTATGAAAAGTACTCATATAGACTATAATTGCTTAGATGAGTTTTTAATATTGTTATTTCCTTGATATAAGAGGCAATTTTGTCTTTCCGTAGCCTACATTCCCAGGCTTGCTGGTTCAATGTAATGCTTCTTCCCCTTATTATAATACATCCAGGTTTTAGCCCAGTATTGTTTTGTTAGAACATAGAAAAGAATAGAGCAAAAGAGTGTTCAGTTACTCACCAGCCTATTTGAAAAGTAAGGGAAATTCATAATTAGACAAAACACAGTTTTCATTAAATTAGCCTTCATTCTTTAACAATGAGATAGCATTAAAAATGGGTTTTCGTCCCATCTTTTAGTATTTTCTTGGAGCCTGATATGTTTTCTATCAAATTATATCAGAATATGGTTAATAAGATCCATAACTAACTAGAATATGACAAAACAGCAGAATTGGACATTGTGGCGATGTAAAGACAAAAAAAATGGAGGATCAAATGTGAGAGGCTCTCACATGAAGGATATTTGCTATATCACGTGGCAAAATTCACCCATTATGTCTCATGATGCATAGATTGCAATGTACTAAAGGCAATTTTTCTAGAACTAATATGAAAAATTCATTCTCTTGGAGGGGGGGGGGTGATCCCATTTTGTGAGAATGGGTCATATATATGCAGTGTAATAGTGAAAGGCACACAAGTTCAGACGCATTCCGTCGGGAGCAGCACCGGTGTCGGGTTTACTGGAAAATCTTAATTATTACGGGCGCAATTCCCGAGAAATCATAACAGTCTGGGTTCATAACCGACAGAATCCCTCCAAACTGAGGAAAGCCTCACTCCTAACCACACAATCCTAATAAAATCCCATTAGGACGATGGTGGTTGGCCTACTCCGAGTCAGGAAAGCCATTAGCGCAGTAGGCGTCCAATCACTGACGTACCGATATTATTGGATCCAAGAGACTCTGAGCCTAGACTGAACAAGGCAGAGATGTTGGGTAGCAGCTGGGCTGGAAGTGTTCTTACTTAGTATTCCAAGGCAAATAGGCTTGAAGCCCTTAGAGAACTCTTAGATTAACTAGAATATTAGATTATTGGGCAGATAATGAAACCTTAGGCTATTTAAAAATTGTCAAGCCTTCACCTACACCATACCCACCCGCCCACCATGGCAGCCATGTAGCTGGGAGCCATCTACATGGCACACCGAGTAACGCTTGCAAGCTGTGTTCCCATTGGCTGAGCGCTGTGGCCTGAGGCTAGCCAAAGGTTGATGTAATGCGTCATGTGATTGGTCCATTTCCTATTTCCATAAACACCCGGCTGTTACTGAAGGTGCCTTTCTCGCTCGCTATGTGGCCATACGCGTGGAATGGCGGTTGAAGGTGTGGGAAATAAGGTCTGGAATCGGTTATTATTCAGTTGTGGTATGAGTATGACCCTGTGGAGTAGGAAGTTTTCCCACGGTAAGGCTCTTCCCTAGGCCTGGAGTCATTGTTTCCGGCGATTTGAAGTCAGGAAGTGGCATTTTCACGCGATCGAGGGTGGTCGGATTTATTATGGTATTTTCGAAAAGGGGCGTGGCACTAATTTTATGTACTATGCTAGGCATATTCTATGCCACAAATGACGCCTTATCGTCCAGAAATTTAGCCCGCTAGAGGATATTATTTTATTTTCTGTTTTTGTTCTTATAGTTTTAATGACTGCCCACCATCCCGCCCTGCTTCCTCCACTCTCTCTTCCTTGTTAGTGTTTGTGTGTAATACCTGCTCCACACAGTACCGCTGTCGCCGCTACTGTGAGAGCAGGGAGGGAAGCATGAGCATGGTGGTAGTGGCCAGTGGTGCCGTGTGCAAAAGTTTGAATGGAATAGCCATAGGACCAAAAGAAGTGCTGATCCTGATGTTCGTGTACCATAAACATATGTATTCCTCCAGTAAAAAATGTAATATACAATTATAGCTTTCGATTGACACCAACGAGTTTGCCGTATGTGTTGTTAAAGTTGCTTGATTGGATGATCCATATGACCTAGACATTACTGGGAAAGACCGAGATATCCTGCGACAGCTTCAATTTTTAGTTCAGTGGCAATCCGCCTCTTCTCAGAGGGCGGGTCGGTCGCTAGTGGTCCAGAAATGAGCCCACTAGATAGGCCTACAGGATATTATTTTATTTTCTGTTTTTGTTCTTATAGTTTTTTTTTTCACTTTTAATGACTGCCCACCACCCCGCCCTGCTTCCCCCACTCTCTCTTCCTTGTTAATGTTTGTGTCTAATACCTGCTTCCCCATGGTAGTGGCGTCGTGGGGAAGCAGGGAGGGAAGCATTAGCCTACTACATGCATGGTGGTAGTGGCGAGTGGTGCCGTGTGCAAAAGTTTGGATGGAATAGCCATAGGACCAAAAGAAGTGCTGATCCTGATGTTTGTGTACCATGAATGTATGTATTCCTCCAATCAAAAATGTAGCCTACAAATATAGCTTTTGATTAAGACTAAATAGGCTGCTGTACGTGTTGTTAAAGTCTGTGAACTGGTCGAGGCATATGACCTAGACATTACTGGGAAAGACCGTGATATCCTGCGACAGCTTCAATTTTTTAGTTCCGTGGGAATCCCCCTCTTCTCAGAGGGCGGGTCGGTCGCTGCTGGTCCAGATCGATGTTCCCTTATAAGGCTATATCAATGTACTATATATTTAATAAGTATTACCATCTTTTCTATGATCAGAACCGCTAGTCGGTGATGCGTCTTTATTATCATATTAAATGTCTCGGCCAATACAAATAAATTCTCTATGACGCCATATACGATAGGCTATTGTGGTGTTCGGGTATATGGTTACAACCCATATTGGCGTCATGTTACTTGTCAAAATCTAAGCCTATGTTTGCTGCTGCCTGCTAATAAAGATTAGATAAATCACCTGAAGAAGGGCAAGTCACCCGAAGGCTAGTGAGAATAAATTAACCAAGTAATATCAACAACTTTTATTTATACCTTTCATGAAAGCATCATTTGACTACCCCTGCATATTACTAAAGGTGTTTATTACCATGCAGGTATTGCAGGAAGTAATGATGGTTGAGAAGTTGCTAATATCTTTGACGCTACTATAATTTGTCTGTCATTGATTCTTGCGAATGTCAACGCTTGAATGATTTATATGATTCTGTATCAGAATTTCGTGTTTCAACCACAACCTTCTTGCTTTTTATTCCAGCATGGTCCAGTGTTCACCTTCACCATGGTAGGGAAAACCTTTACCTACCTGATAGGATCAGATGCTGCAGCCCAGTTCTTCAATAGTAAAAATCAAGATCTGAATGCTGAAGAGGTCTATGGTAATCTTACCACACCCGTCTTTGGGCCTGGTGTAGCGTACGATGTCCCTAATGATGTTAGTAGCTTTTACTTTTATATTTTTTTTAATGCTGAATTACACTTTC
This sequence comes from Sthenelais limicola, assembly GCA_942159475.1. Classification (NCBI taxonomy): domain Eukaryota; kingdom Metazoa; phylum Annelida; class Polychaeta; order Phyllodocida; family Sigalionidae; genus Sthenelais; species Sthenelais limicola. Next base: position 102,201,129 of record OW804096.1, on the reverse strand, counting down.
CTACGAGTTGGATCAGAAAAAAACCCATATTCACACAGCTTATTTGAAAGAAAATTAAATTAAAATTTTAAAAGGAGGGGCATGTAAATACCTTGCTGCAGAAGTGTCATTTCCGTCCATTTTTGTGTTGGGCGTGGTTTTGAAAGTCTGAGAGCGTGTTCACTTCTTACCTTTGGTGACAACGTTCTGCTCTTTATCTGCCTCTTCGATATCCAATTCAACCTGGTTACTCTCAGCCATGATCTCCACTAGCTCTTCCATTGTTGCCCCTTTTCTGGTGTTTTCACTTAAAATGCCAATACATGTATAATGTACTGTATTGTTTTACAATGAGAACTGTAATGGTATGGCTAATGTGGTAGGATTGGATAAGGGTACCCGCAGTCCTCAATTGTATGTGACATACTTTCGGTCGCTTTTGGTCTATTGACCTAATTTCTAAAGTGCAATTACGAACTATGATAATTACAACCAACTTGAGGATTTATTAACGATGGAAATTAATTGCTCAGCTACCTCCAAATTCTGAATATAATTTCTCAGCATGGTGCCCCATCCTTTCATTTAGTAGATTTACATGTTCTTCTAGCTAACGTTTAAGCTTTGATTAGTTATTTAATCTTATCTACTTTATAGGTTTTCTTGGAGCAGAAGAAGATGCTCAAGGGTGGACTTAACATCGCCCATTTCCGACAGCATATAAATGTGATTGTGAGTGAATCTGAAGATTACTTCAAAAGGTGGAAGGATTCCGGGAAAGTCAGTATGTATCCTAGCACACTCACCATTTAGGACTAAATTGTAACATTTAATTTGAGCTAGATCTTCTGCATTTCATAGAGATTTACTTTGTTGAGCGTAATATTTCTTTGTATGTAATATATGGTATGTGCATACAAATATAATTTGTTATTTATATAATGATTACATTTTCAGACCTGTTCGAAGCATTCTCAGAGTTAATTATTCTCACAGCTAGCAGCTGTCTTCATGGTAAGTTCATGCCTTGGTGATATGTTGCTAAATATAAAAAAATTCCTTTGCTTTGTGAAACTTCTCTTATAGCCATAAAGGACTACAGAAAATATCTTTTATCACTACTTGCCTTCTATTACTCTATGAAATTATTTTATTTTTAACATAATCTGTGCTTAGGTTTACTTTAACACACATCTAAAAACCATCTGTAGGTTCTGAAATCCGTAGTATGCTGGACGAAAAAGTTGCCCAGCTGTATTGGGATCTGGATGGAGGTTTTACCCCTCTTGCCTGGCTCCTTCCATCCTGGTTGCCTCTCCCAAGCTTTAGGTATTACTAACATTTCTGTTCTATTGGATGCTTCTCAATATCTTGCCATACAGTTACATTAACCCTGGTCTAGTGATGACAATAGTTTTGATTTAAATCACACCTGTAGTAGTGATAGTGTGCCCACCACCCGATCAATGGTTAAGTTACTGATTTTGTATTTATTCCAGGAAAAGAGATGCTGCACACATAAAAGTGAAAGAAATATTCTATAGAGCCATTGCTAAACGTAGGGCAGCAAAAGAACCCGAAGATGATCTCCTCCAGTCTCTTCTCGAATCTACTTATAAGTAAGTCTGATTTTCTGTTAAACGCCGCGTCCTTTCTTTTCATGTAACTTACACGTTTTCAGGATAATCCCACCAGGGTTTCACAATAAGCCCAAAGAATAATTATATCTATATCGTAAGTTTGGAACCGAAATTTTAGATAAATAGTGACAGTGACAAGAAATCTAACTTATTTGTTTATATGTCCAGTTTTGATGTTCCTCCCAAACTTAGTATTTCTTTTATACTTTAACATGAATATTCTCTTGCTTTGTGCAGAAACGGTCGTCACTTGACAGATGAAGAAGTTGCGGGGATGCTCATTGGCATGTTACTTGCTGGACAGCATACATCCTCCACAACATCTTCCTGGCTTGGGTTTTTCCTTGCCAAGAACAAAAATATCGAGGTAGGTGTGCATGCCTAACTAAAGCTATATAATCATTTATTTTTTCCATATTCTGCTCTGAGAGTTTGATTTGCCCATTCAGGATATTGAACGATACACATGGTGATATAATAAGTATGAACTAGAAACGGAATCCAACAAATGTAATTAGGTATATGCTATCACGATAGAGTTCAGTTTTAAATAAAATTCCGGTGCCACCAATTCTCAAAATTTGTCCCTCAAATTAATTTCATGAGTATTTACTTTTGCGGCTGTAATGTTTCTATATGAATTTATTTTGTCAAGGCGGAATGCTACAATGAGCAGATACGCACGTTTGAAGAGGACGGATTGATTGATTATGACGGACTTAAGGACGTCACCCTGCTAGAGAGATGTCTGAAAGAGACCCTCCGACTCCGTCCTCCCATCATGACAATGATGCGTATGTGCAAGACTCCCTTGGTGAGCATTGTCTTGAGCGATAACTGCAAATTCGGTGGATTTATTCAAGTACCTCAATTCATATAAAGTGTTTTGAAATTGAAATGAAATAGTAATTAAAATCTTAGTCTTGATTACTAGAAATCTAGAACCCCGAAATGAATGTTTGTGTGAAATTTTATCAAAACCTCTAAGACAAAAATGGTGGTCATGGCTATAAAATGTGTGATTTATTTGTAGAAAGTTGGGGACTATATTATACCAGTAGGCCATCAAGTGTGTGTCTCACCGACCACTAATCAACGTTTACCTGACACCTGGTCAGAGAATTTAGAGTGGAATCCCAACAGGTAAATTTACTCTAATCTAGTTTTAAAATATAATCTGGTATAGATGATATTGAATGCACTTGGCATGCAACAAATAACCGTGTATGTACAAATACATGATTTATATCAATAATAATAATGTTCAAAATTTTAGGTTCTTGGAAACCGGTGGGGCCACAAGCAATGAAAAATTCAGTTACATTCCATTTGGTGCGGGACGCCATCGCTGCATCGGGGAATCATTCGCCTACGTCCAGATAAAGACGATATGGTCAACTATGATCAGGCTCTTCGAGTTTGATTTAGTCGATGGACACTTCCCTGAAGTCAACTATCAGACAATGATCCACACTCCATTAGATCCTATCATAGCGTACAAACGAAGGAAACCTTTGAATCTAAGCTAATGTTTTTCTAGTCTGTCATCCGTGACAATACTTTTTGAACTTTCATAAATGAGCGAGTAGAGTATGGATACGTTTGTATGTGTGATTGATAGTACATTTTCTTTGGGTGACGAATTTTTCGGATATACAACTTTTTCATTCCTCTAGATAATGGAACTTGTATTCAAGTGATTTATCTTAGATACCGAGCGTAGAAAATTGGGATGTCCGAAAGGCTTATTTTGGGAGAGCAAATTAATGATGGCACAAACTAAAGTACATTTTATGCACCTTCAATCCGATTCACATTCGTCAGAATAATGATGCGGATTAATTCGTATATATATTTTTCGTGTATTATAGATTACCAATTTGTTTTCACTAAATGTTTGTATAATCATTTTCTCAATGTATTTGACTTTTAATCAATAATATAAAAATGTGCGTTTAATTCTATTCCAATTTGGCATGTATGATTTAAACATTCATCGGAACACATGTACATCTGCTTTAACTACACATGAGTGATACAACCAGTTTGTAGTCCTTCCACCCAACCACATGTACATACGTGCACATTATTAACCCTAATACTCATGAAGAGTTCAGGCATTTTCTACCGTTGTCTTTCATTTGTTTGTGTCTTCACAGAGCCTAGTGTTAAGTTTATTTTTAAGTGTTAATCTCGATAGTCTGTGCCTGGATTAATATGCCTCCCCTGTGCTTTACGGAGGTTCCAATCATTTCAATCACTTGTTTTGTAAGCTTGGCAAGTCTTTATGATGCGTTTGATATTAAATTATGATTGTTAGATTGAGGATTATATCCGCAAATAAATAGATTAATTAAATCTGTTTGTTCCCCTTTATTGCACTCAGATTAAAAAAACTTTATCCTGGAATTTGATTGAAAGCATTTTTAAATTCATATCATTAGGAGAGTTATAATGGTCATAACAAGGAATGCTTAAAGGACAACAAACGACATATAGGTGAATGGAAAGCACCGACATTTATTGCGAATCTTTCGGGAACAAGCATATATTATATATTCAAATTTTAGACGCTGCATAAATTCGATTGTTTGCAATACATTCACGTGTAACTATTTTACCATATAGGTTTTGGGAAAATGGACCGCAAAATTTGAACCGATAACGTGCCCTTTTGTTAACCAGTGTTCAGATCCACGCTTCTGCTCGAAGTGGACACCATTTCCGAATTCGTTTTCTTTTAGCAGCCAGGTGGAATTTTTCAACGGACGGTACTAAACCAAAATAACTCATTAATTTTTACCCTCTTAAGAGATACCAATCTTTATATTTTCGAATCCAAGCTTGACAATAGACAGTGGCTGGACTTCGACATATATCCAAACGGGGTTCAGTTTATAATCAATTTCATTAAAAAATATGTAAGATCAGAGGTAGTGATGTCTTAGCGAACCAATATTTGGTTTCACGGTTTAAACGAATAATCGAAACAAAAGGTTGTGTGTTGGTTGTTTTCTTAACTGTTTTTTTAAAATTTGCGGTAAAATGATGAGTAACGTAATTAATGTGACCTCATAAGTTGATCTCGATTAGATGTGGATCATCTATTTGGACCAATCAGTATTAAAACATGCGAGTCTTAATTAAATAGAATAGAACTCAATGCCTACTCTCGATATGTGAAAAATTGAGCAGTTGTCCCTTTGAAAAAGCATACATTTGAAGGGCCTTCAGCCACTAATTTCAGTGAGACGAATACAATGTACCATTGGTTGTGTATACCTTTCTCCCACTATAATCTGAATTCAGATCTGGGTTGCAGTGGCTCGGCCAGTAGGAGTAATAGTGAAAGTGGTATATATAGGATTAGAGTGACTGGCTTTCGATCTGAGACATTTTGTTCCCATACATTATATAATTTTTGAGTATTTCTTCCAATTTTGTCTTGAATGTTGAATGACATATTTGTATTATGAAAAAAGAGGATTTTTTTTTACAGCGCCAGTGAAATGAAAATAAAAATTTAAATCGTATTTACATAGGTCCATTCACATGTATACGTATATCCGATGGAATATCGGCTCCTATGACAACTCTAACAAGGACTTAACTTGTGACAAAAGAGGTTTAAAGCCAGGCGTTATTTACCCATGACCATTTCAAACATATACCTTAAGATAATAGGACGTGACACATTTTTATTTGAAATATCATAATAGTACCCAGTGTATAAAACTAAATCTCGATTGATCAAATGATTCTGATTAGTTTTTTATTTACGAATGAAAACTAAAGAAACGCACTCTTTTGGTTTTAGTTCAACGGAAAGTGTATAATGGTTTACTTTTCAAAACCAAACGTGATTCAAAGTTTTTGCAGTAATAAGTATCCCTGCTTCCTAGATTGTTTCTAATAATGATGGAATTATTTAAAGAATGAACATCGACCGAGTCAAGTTCACTACCTAAAATAAAGAACTATAAATTAAACATATTCATGTTCCAGACTAAAATCATAAACGTTTTCCACAACGTATTGTGTTTGTTAAACAAGTACAAGTACCATGACTTCAGATTTGAATAATACAAAATAGATACATGGAATTGTCTAACATATGTAGGCGTAATCTAGAAAGCACTAGGTTATACGGAAATCTATGATGTCTTGGATATAGGAAGACTTAAGACGTACGCTGAAGTATGGGGGTATTCACAACAAGACACCAAGGGTGCAGTACAATAGATATCCATAGATTTGACAGAGTTCGCGACAGTAGTGAAAATAACAACAGGCGATGATATACAAATGTATACCAACTGGACAAAGAGTTGACTAGAAACCCATATATGTAGGTCTCCCAGTTGCTTCTAATTTATTGCTTTATATAATGAAATAACCTCTATTCATTTGTACGACCACTGGGACTAGTCAAACACCTAATAGTGAACGATGATAGTAAATGAAATGAAACAAAATAATATGCAGATTTGATTAAAATCATGAAACATGGTTAAAGCGACCTCTATTGGAGAGGAGATATAAAAGGGAGAATAATATCTTAAATGATTTCTGGGGCTCATATAGCTATATCACATGAACTCTGAATGACATAATCTACTAGGTGAATACTGATTAGACGATCTCAATTATTTTTAAAATCTCATATTAAAGTCAACAGAAACAAAACATACCATACTAATAATCGCACCACGGTCCTATACCAGATTGGTCCTATACCAACAGCGCTTTCTCCCATGACTTAATCAAGTGTGAAGAACAAAGATGATGCATTCATGTTTCAGAATACCTTGGTGTACCCCAGAGGACTTGTTACCTATTTGCACAGGGCCTTCGATGAGGCTTCAATTAAGGTAACTTAATTTAATTTCCTTAAATATGATATGAACTATTCTATTTTGTTAAGCAGTTAGTTGTGCTTCGATTCTAAATGTTTTAAATATTTCGCTGGCTATTCTAGCATACGGCAAGACATTCTCCGTGGCATATGATTAAAACCGTCCATTTTCTATATATATATACACGTATACTGACTTGTTTATGATGAATTCATGCAATAAGTGTAACGGATGCATGAAAGAGAGGTGCTATACTTTACATGTGAGTGGGTACATTCACCGGCCTTAGCAAGAACGGCTAAAATCTGGATAGAATAATCACTGGAACTCATCGATACAAAATGACAGGAATGTCGGCAAAGAATGGAAAATAACCAATTTAGAGTCGATTCGTGCCATAAAAGAAATCAAATACGTAAAACTTTTAAAAAGTATTGAGTTCCTTTTAAGTTTGATGAATGCGACATGAGGGAACAAAGTCCAACGAAAAAGTGTAAACACTAACCATGAAACACAATATACCTAGATAAACGGTACACGAAATATGATATAGCACTTAATGTATGAGTGAGGAAATTGAATGTGTAATATTATCTTATTATATCATGTACATACACACATATATTATATACAAATGAAAGACTATATTATCGTATACACGTTATATGGATACCTATGGTTTAGCATACGTGGCTTGTGAAGTTGAAATGCAAAAAATATGTTTGACATGGGTGGTTACCATTGGCACGCATGCCTCCAAAATAGCATGTATGTCAGCATACAAGCCTATTACCTCATAGAACACACAATCACTCGAGTATCTCTACCATACAAGGGAACAGAAAATGAGTGGGTGGGTCAGACATAAACAAACACCATCCATGGAGGTAGACACGAATATTTTACAATAATATTATGCATAAGAAAAATAGGAAGAAATACGTTTAACAAGAAAAGAAAAAAAAGAAACATCAATGAAGTACCTATCACGTTGGTAGTCTATAAAACAACTAAACAAAACCAATACACATCCCGTTTTGTCTACATGTATGCATGCAATAACAGATGTATCAGATCGGTTGAATGGAAAGGATCAATATCTTCAACTTAACATCCTCCTTAGCTCTCGCATTGTATAGTAGAGATACCAGAATGGGCGAGGATGTTGGGGCCGTCGTGCATGGCTGAACACACGGTGATTGTCTAGTGTAGTTGAACAATAAGAAAGAAGGCAGCCCATGCTGAACGTGATTATTATTATTTACTGATATGAGAGGAGGAGAAGTGATGAATCAGATCTCAAAGGCTGGGAATCTCGCCTCTTCTAAGTTGAGCAGATCGGTGAGGAAGTATATTGTCCCAGCCAAACCTAGAAACGCACACACGCATATATATAGTATATATTACACAGGCATACAAAAGAGCACAAGTAACTTTTATGTAAACATCGATATCTAGTGTCGTTTCTATGCGTTTGGTCAGAGCTTAACAGTTAATTATTTAATATTGAAATTGAATTGAAAAATACTTTATTCGCCAAAGTGTTACATCATGTTACGCAATAATGACGTAACAATGGGTAACCACTTCAAGACCTATAATTATCATTAATTATTATTAGTATATCTATTAGTCTAATTAGGTAACATGTCCATCATCCATAAGCCACCATTACCCAGGAATTTATTGCAATAATACGGTAGCATGTAAGGGCTCAGGTAGCACCCTCACCTACTTAATATTCAACCAACCAGCAATAGCCACATCGACCAAGCACTCACCTGTATGCTTATACTACAATAAATATTCATTCTAGATCTTAGGATCAAAGCCTTTAGACTTCTTCTTTATACTTCTTATTTTTACTACAATAATTCTACAACTATTTCATATCCAAGATAGACCAAATCTTCATATAACACTGGTGGAATTGAACCCGGCTCATCTTAGTGTACCTAGGAGCTCCCTTCTTATTTTCCTACAATAATTCTACAACTATTTCATATCCAAGATAGACCAAATCTTCATATAACAAAAGTATACGTCATATGTATGAGGATGACAAATTGGTAAGATCAGGCTTCTGGATAAAATCCAGCTCTTCCAGCCGTTACCATGAGAAAGAATAGTTTGTTAAGGTATTAGAGAAGTTGACTACATGAAGTATATAATATAATATTAAGTATAAAATACAATCAATAATGTAATAGTTTAAGATATAGTGGCACCGTTGATTTCGCCGTTTCGCAGTTTACAATTAGAAAAGCGATGAAATGTGATCTAGTCAGAAAATTAATACGCGAACACATTATAGGCAAATAATAAATAACAAGTCGGACAATGAATATCACACATTACAATAGATATCATCAACGTTGGAGCTGGTAAATGTTAAGGTGTCTTGTAAAACATAGATTCAAAACCTACCCTCAAACATGGAGTAGGGTCGATCAGGCGTGCGACATCCATGTGTTCCGTAGTCAAAGCACCACTCAGCAAACTGACAAAGACAAGATTTGTTCTAGATAATCATCCCAAGGCTCATGGGTAGTATATATATATAATATATATATACATACATATACATATACACATATACATATACATATACATATACATATACATATATATATATGTGTACACAGACTATGTTGTTGCTAGAGCTATACGTGATGGGATTGTGGTGTTAGAAAATGCATAAAAACTGTACAGGATAGACGTAAACGAATAAAGAATGTATAGTATTTATAGGGGGAAGAATGAGAACGAAATCAAAAGTAAAACATGCGAAAAATAAATGGATTTTGAGCTCTTTCACAGATAAGTTTTATTTAAAAAATAGTAGAGATGCGAATCATATTAAAGGTTACACCGATAGGTAGGCATCTTTGTAACTAAAAGGTTATCATTGAAAGAATTCCACCTTGAGTGTTCTGTGGAGGTACTTCTGATCCCTGGTCAGTCGGTAGAGGGCAAGATGGGCGTAGGCATTACCAGCAGTTCCGTGGCAGATTCCATATCCTTTCTTCAGCAGACCACGCTTCCAGATCACCTCTCCACAAGCTTTAGCTGCCTCCAAGTACTCCTCGCAACCAAATATCTGTGAGGTTAATGGAATAAAAATTGTTAAGAACTGCTCGGTATTTTGATACAGTCGTTAGAGGATTCGAGGTGGCCGAGTGGTCTAAAATGCTGGTTTTGGGATCCAAAGGCAATTTTGTGGTTCGAATCCAGCCCCCCCCCCCCCCTCACACACACACACACGACACTAGAAGACCAGATATGTGTGTGCTGCCTAATCTTGGTAAAACAATGTTTAAAAATAAAAACTTATGGAGATTGAGTCCTAGACCGAAGCTTACCAACAGTTTCATGGCAGGAGCAGGATACCGTAGAAATTATACTGGACAAAAAATACGTTGATTTATTGGGATGTTGTGGTAATAAAAACATTTTTTTTATGACTGTGATATATTATTTTCATGATGATAGTAATTCCTCTGGAAATAGTCCTGTGGTGCCAATGTTAAGTCAGTGAAATCAAAATGGAATTTGTTATGGTCCTTCACTGCCGCAGCCATTTTGTTATCCCTATCGGGTTTACAGATCAGTTCTAAGGAGCTCACTTACCTGATAGGCCTTGATGAAGAGATAGATCCAGCCTGGAGCACCATGGCACCAGTGGACGAGTTTGTCGTTATTATTGCCCAGAGAGGACGGACAGTTCCCTGAAGGGAACCGTAGACTCATCATGTAGTCTACAGTGGGTTTTATCAGTGTATCCAAGTTGCTTTGATATTTGGCTCCCTCGAACTGGAAGCATATAATAAGATAAAAATTGTTGTGAGTAGCATATCCAATCATCAGAAAAGACCACACACACACCAGTACACGTCTTCGCTGCCAAGTCACTACACGTGACTCTACACCTGCAAATCACTACACTATGAATTAAGGCTTCTAGAGATATTTCAATTTGTTTTTCTTGTTTCATTTACTTTCAATATGGCTGTAATTAACTGGAAATCTTCATATTTCTTTTTTTTCTCAACATGAAATTTCCATGCAAAGTCACTACCACAATAGTTATAACACAGGAAACTCACTATCTAGAACAAACAGAATTTACACTGTAGTCAGTGTAAGAATATCACTCTACATAAAAAAAACTAAAATTTAGTTGGTTATAGTGGGTAAGCGTTCCCCCTGTAAAGAATTTCAACAAAACTTTCCCCTATAAAAGTGTGCTTAGCTTGAAATTTGACTTTTGAAATGTGTGTGAAGTGATTACACACTTTCATGTTGGAGCTACCAACCCATACGTGAATAATTTGATAGAAAATGGATAAAACTAAGTATGTTAAGTAGATTCATATCAGTAGCAAACTCACTACACATTGATGTTTGAGCTACCAACCCACACATGAATAGTTTGATGGAGAATGGATAGATCTAAGTCCGTCAAGTAAGATTTATATCAGTAGCAAAGTCCCTACGCGGTAAATGTAGTGAGTTTTTCACGGTTTGTAAAATCAGAATAGTTAAGTGGCGATAGTCGATAGTAAAGTGGCGATAGTCGATAGTAAAGTGGGGATAGCCGATAGTAAAGTCGCGATAGCCGATTGTATAGTCGCGATAGCCGATCGTAAAGTCACGATAGCCGATCGTAAAGTTGAGATAGCCAATCGTAAAGTCGAGATAGCCCATTGTAAAGTCGAGATCGTCTCATTGAACTTAACATTTAACAAAATACAAGAATATATCTAGTATTTATCACTTTCAGACAACATTAGCAGAATCAACTAAATGTTAAAAAAGAACCAAGTGTACACATTTTGCAGAGGCCTAGTGTAGAATACACCACATTATGTAACCACTAGTCGTTTTGTGGACGAGCACACAATAACCTGAGACCCTAAGCTATCCCCACACAGTTACACAATAACCTGAGACCCTTTTCACAAGCTACAGGAAGGCTTAGAGCGATTAAAAAAATAGAGATCTCTAACATCTCAGAATATTTTAACACTATACAAGGTGGCGGTGCGACCACTATTGGATTATGGTGGCTGCATTTATATTGGAGCACCAAAGAATCTCTTAGATAAACTCCAGGTTATACAAAACTCCTTTATTAGATTAGCCTTTGGTCTAGGTGGGAGGGTAAATGTTACGGAACTGCAACAAACTCATGATTTACCACTGTTATCTGTAAGAAGAAATCAGCATATGCTAGAAATAGCGTATGATCTAGTTGAAAGTAACTTATTTACTGATGAGAGGAATTTAAACCTCAGGTCCCACAAACAAGGGACAAAAATGATTGTTCCCTTACCTCATACAGAAAGAATTGAAAAATCTATGTACTAATTATTACCACTGTCATGGAACAACTTACCTAGAGAGGGGAAATCTTGTACCTCTAAAGAGGAATTTAAGTGTTTTTTAAGTAAACCAACAATAAAGCAAGATGTAGACAAAGGTATATTAAAAAGAGAAACGAAAAGCTAAATGAAAATAACAATTGCAAATAATAATTGTTTAATTGGAAGTTTATATAAATATATGTATAGACTTAGACTCGCAAAGAGTTTATAATAGAGTTCCATGAATTCTGTTAATCTATTTAAATCTTTATTATGGTCTGTAAACCCATATACAGTGAAGGATCTAAGTACTATAATACAAATTATTCCTAGATCCAGTACTACCTATTGAAACCAAAATGAATGGCTATGTAATACTAAAAGTAAGAATTCCCTTGTAGACTGTTAATTGTATGAACACAATTGAGTTTTATCTATTAATTGATTGGATATATGTACTGTATAAAGAATTGGTGCTTGTAATGTTTCACCAGAATTACTGTAATTTCGATTTAAAACGAAACTCAATGTATGTAAAAGTCAATATTGTAAACTCAGGAGTTACCCAAAAGCCACCAGTAAAGTACACTAATCATACAATGCTCATGGTCAACTTAACCAGGGATGCCTGGAAGACCTGAGAAACGAAGCTTTCTCAGAAGGTTGTTATAGAAGTTTGTAAGAGTACTTCTTCCCTTTTCCCAAACTGATGTATATGAAAAATTTGGAAATAAAATTGATACATACATCATAACTCCCAAAAGTATTGTGGCTCTTTAAAGCCAAACATATACCCCCTCACATAAACAAAACAATTATACGCTCCACTGCACTCACGGGCCTCTAGTTCTCTTTCCCTCCCTGTCACTTACACAAGCCCCTCATTGGCCTCTCGTTCTCAATCTCCCTATCAATCACAACTCCTCACAAGCCACAAGCCACCACCCAACACTGCCTACACTACAACCCTTCCAGTACAACTAAAACACCAACCAATCAGCACCACACACACTCAATACAGACCCACGTGGACCTGTTAAACACCCCCTTAAAATGAGACTGGCCAGAGGGGGTGCGACAAGCCCACTATATAGAGTTCTCTACCGTATATCAAATAATGAGACTAAAAGGAGGCTGCGCCCACTTCATCGAAAAAGAAGCTAATCCAGATTAACCTTAAAGCTAGCCCCCTAATAAAGAGCTATCTTGATTGTATTATAATACTAGCTAGTATGAAGGCCTCTATTATTAAAGTGTATCAGACTCTCGTTTCACCGGTGGCACTAGTTTCTCTGTTGATGGATTTTGCTACTTACCTGCAGTAGCATGTAGAGGATACCGGCGAGCCCGTGTGCCGCTCCCAGGTACGCTTTACCGTGCCACTCATACATAAGCGGACAAGAAGCGTTTTGCTCCTGTGCCGTTTGCCTCCCAGAAGATATGACTCGGTCATATACCTGAATAGTGGAATCAATAGAAGTGGTATCATTTTTATTACCACACAAAGAAGGCATACAAGAGAGAAAAAAGGGGTTCAATGCCAAGGAATAAATAATATATACAAGTAAAAGTGTAAAAGATTTGGATACTAACTCTTATTGGAGTTAGTATGAAAGCATATGTGTCTGGGGTTGGGGACAGAGGCACTAGGGACGCCAGGAAAGTAATGTGATTCACACCTGCATATACATATATACATCCATGCATACATACAGACACCATGTATACATTCATACACCCAGGAGGAGGAGGATGTCCGAGAGAGAGGAGAGAGGAGAGAGGAGAAAGAGAGAACCTTAAGAGAATCGACCACAATATTAATTATTACAGCTAATTTACATCACACAGCAATGATTCAACCACCCATATTTGTCTCTTCTTTAGTAGAATATTTAGGATGGTAAGTTATTTTGGTATATCATAGATTTTTAAAAATTGAAAGAAGTACTGGACAAGCTGTCTGTCAATCTTTCTCAGTTACTAATGGGGCCTAAATAGCTGATAAGATAATGGTATAAAATTGATAAAAAAAAAAAAAAATCCGTCCTAATGGGATTCTTATGACATTTGCGGTTTGGAGCATTTCAATGGCATTTTGCAGTTGGGAGAAAGGCCCTAGACAATGTAGATGGAAAAAGAATGAAAAAAAAAAAATTTCCGTCCTAATGGGATTTTAATGACATTTGCGGAGGAGGAGGAGGGATGGAGGGATGGAGGAGGGGGAGGGATGGAGGAGGAGGAGGAGGAAAGGGTTGGAAAACAGGGGCAAGCCCCATACCATTAATTAATGATCTTGATATCGTGTTGAGGCTATATCCAACACTCTTAAAGTAAACCAGAGTTACATAATATTCGAATCAAATAGTCAATTATTGTAACATTTCTTATGTATCTTCTATTATAGGTTTCTTATATGTGAGACTTATATGTGAGACTCACCTGAAATATATATTACTGATTTCGAAATGACTGTGTTATTCTTTATTTTACTGGTGACAAACCCTCAAAAGTAAAAGACAGCTCCCATGTATCAGAGGGTCAGTATACTAACAAGTATAAACTGGAGAACGATAGGTTAGGTCAACCAACTTCTCTAGTCTCGTTGGGTCAACGTATATTAGCCAACTGAAGACAGGTGGTGCTACACAGCTCTATTCAGCGCCCCCTGTATCAGCCACCCTAGCGGACCCTAGCGTATCAGCAACCCTAGCGGGGCAAGCTGTATACACCCTGGCGGAGACAGCCTGGACTGGAGGAGTGAGGTAGGAGGTACATAGTTACATATCTACCCTGTCCCATCCAGCTGGTATCAATTAACCAATTATGATAAGAGCGGTTGCAGGGATTGTAGTAAGCCTTGGGTCAGTACTTGTATTGTGGACGAGTGGACTGATGGAGGTACTCGTCCACAACCTCTGAACATTCGTCCATGGAGAACGAGAAGAGAGAGAGGGGTGTAGGAGGAGTAGGCAGAGCGGGGAAGTGGATAAGAGGGAGGAGGGAGAGGAAGAGCTCTAGTGAGCGGGAAAGAAAGAGAAATGAGACAAGAAAGAACCCCTTGGATTTTCGGTTGTCCCTCGCTCAAGGCATAGGGATCATGTCCTCTGTTTTTGTTTATTTTATTTTTGTCCCTACATGCCTAAGTAAATGTTTAATGTTATTTCATTCATGCATTATTCCTCCTTCTTTCTATATTTTTATTACATTAATACCAATAGTATAACACCCCTTTCGAATTTATTTTCTTGTTGTGTAATTGTGGAAAATGGTTTTAATTTGCCCTGTATTTGGTACTTGTAAGTGTGGACGAGTGCACCAGCAATGGTACTCGTCCACGGCAAAATGTACTCGTTATTTACGAGTACAAAGCCCTTACTACGATCCCTGGGTTGGGACTTCCCCAACGACATACTTGGCCTAAACTGTTGAGTCTCTGGGAGCCTGAGGCACCCTACGAAATTGGAGTGTTAAACCCTTAAATAGTCGAAATATATTTATCTGATACATTAATGCTCCCGGTTATTCATTAGAAATATACTAATCTATAACATAGTTGAAATTCAGAGAAACTTCCCCCAAATCGGGAGCTCAGTGATATGTGTCACTTTAATTATTAAGCAGTGAGCGGTGCGGCGGAGGAGGTGTGTAAGGAGGAGGTGTCAAAGCGCCCCCTAGTCCCCGACTCCTGGCGGCCAAAAACCAAATCCTGGCGGCCAAAAACGAGCCCACACCACCAGCCTTAGTCACTGTATACATGCACCCTGGACGGGGCTCCCTGGGGAGTTCGGCGCAAGGGAAGAGGCCCACACCTTATCAGATAAGGCCCACTCTCATCAGATAAGGCGGAGATCAAACGCGTGTGTTGAATCTGATTTAAATCTTCATTTATTGCAGAGAATTAAAATCCTGGGAACTCATACTTCTAACAGCATTCCACGGTGCCGTTAAATTAAATCTTAAAAAAAAAATCAGCCCTGCACCATTAATACTTTCTGCAATCTGAACTTTCTTCTCAACCTTGGGGACCCTGGATTTGTAACCTGATATGCCGGCGGACACTTCCGGCGGGACTTTTTCAGTAAACATATAGAATCATATGCACACATATGCTTCAATAACCGTTAAAACGGTTACATGATCAAGTTTATTGATTAAGAAAGATTGTACTGGAAAATATGTCATATTATATAGGCAACGTATGAAATACGTCCATGGAGGACAATCTGTCTTTACATTTGAACTTCTTATTATACAAGTAAAGGTTTAACACATTTGGATACTAACTCTTATGGAGTTAGTATGGAAGCACATGTGGGGGACAGAGACATGAAGCTATACTTAAATACGGCGTCATGATCGTACTAATATCGACCCAGTACAGTGTCTTTGTAATGTTTCTAGAGGCAAGTCGTCATATGGGATTGTTTGGGAATACTAAATGAGACATTTAGTTCGCAATTGTACATTACTACTCGAAAAGTCAATCAGAAAGTCGAAATAGTCAATCAGAAAGTCAGAATAGTCAATCAGAAGTCAGAAAAGTCAATCGGAAAGTCAAAATAGTCAATCGAAAAGTCAGAATAGTCAATCAAAAAGTCAATGGCATTTTGCAGTTAGGAGCAAGACCCTAGACAAGGCAGATGGAAAAAAAATGATAATAAAAAAATTCTGTCCTAATGGGATTTCAATGACATTTGCAGTTTGGAGCGTTTCAATGACATTTTGTGGTTAGGAGCAAGACCCTAGACAAGGCAGATGAAAAAAAATATAATAAAAAAAATTCCATCCTAATGGGATCCTAATTCTAATGGGATTTTAATGGCATTTGCGGTTTGGAGCGTTTCAATGGCATTTTGCAGTTAGGAGCAAGGCAGATGAAAAAAAATAATAATAAAAATAATTCCGTCCTAATTACACAACTTAGCAGCTACTGCTAACTTTAGGCTATTCGTCTAGGAGTCTAATCTTTTTCCTCTGTTAATCAATCATTTCATACTTATGAATCAAACCTAAACATACATCAGAGGGGCTCATAAAAGTCAAAATTAAAACTCATAAAAGGGATACTAAAGTGAGAGGAGGGGATAGAAATTAGAGAAATAATTGATATAGCATCAATTATTTCGAAACTGGAAAACAAAATTTGGAAAAAAAATTCGTCCTAATGATTCTTAACACATAATTCTTATCTGGGCATGTACTAAAGATTAAATACGATATCCTAAAGCAGTCAGCATTATACATCAGAGGGGCTCATGAAAGGGATACTAAAGTGAGAGGTGCTACATACGGTACCCTACTAAACTGGCATCGGGCATCGGTGCTATTATAGGATGTTATCTGTTATCAACTAATTAGTGTCAAAGGGGTACAAGGGAGAGTGTCAGAAGAGAGCAACTGAAGGGCCACCATACAAGCGCCCTCTAGTGGCCGCCCTCTTGCGGGAGACCCTGGCCTGACCCTGGAGACCCTGGAGGAGACCCTGGTGGAGGGAGCTCGAAGCAGAGCGGACCATCAGATTAGGCAAGCAAAGCCACATTCCACCATCAGATAAGGCGAGAATCAGCGGAGATCAAAGGGGTGAACCAGATGTGGGTACTTTATTCAACATTTGAAAGTGAAATAAAATTCCTGGGAAATCAAACTTCTAAGAGGATCCATCGGGTGCCTATATGAAGTGTATATTCAAAATTCAGCCCCACAGCATTAACAGTTTCTGCAATCTACAAGGTGGCCAACCCTGGATGTAATATTGTATATCGCTGAACACTCTCTTGACTAAAACTAAGAGAAGCACACATGCTTCAATAATCATAAATGTTTTGGCCTTGAAATGAATAGAAAAAAATGAGCGGGGAGAGATGAGAGAATTTCAGGAAGTTTATGACAAGACCTAGCTACCAATAAACCATCCACACCGTATATATATCATGTATATGTATATTCTCTCCATCTAAGTGATACTAGGAACAACAAATCGGGGGAAAACCAAACGACTCATTATAATACACAAACAAGATACTAACCGTATCTATTATAGCAGGATTTATGAAGTCAGGGCCTAGATGTTTCTGCAGTAGCAGCAGGGAAGACAAATACCCTACAGCACCATACAGCAGCTCATCTGGTAAGCTTGGCTCTTGAACTACATCTTTGTGACGCGAGATTAGACTGTAAAATCAATCAGATCGATTTCCGGGGAAAGTAAGTAAGGGGCATTTTAGAGCAAAAGAAAATGTGGTATAATGACTCAAGTTAGGAAACTTTCACCGATTTAACATATTTTCTTATCCCATCATCAGTGACCAAACAGGTCAATATGAACGAGACATTACAAACAAATTAGCTAAAATAAGATGATTTATGTAAAGAATTATCGCTATTATATTGTACCCCTATATACCAGATAGCCTAAAATACATCAATTGCATGCAAGACAAATTTCCGATGGTTAATGAAAGTTTAATGACCCAACAATATGAGAATAAATTAATGCAAATGTCCTTAAAGTCCATTAATTACCGTTTTAGACACTCTTGAACTTTATCCTGTTGGTCCAGCCGGGTGAATATTATAGCACCCAATGCTAGTGGCCCTGCATCACCGCACAGGAAAGACAAGCGCTTACGTTTGAGATGGCGGAGGGGACGGTCAACGTAAGATAAAGCTCGTCTTATATATTCACTGTCTTTGTCACCTTTATCTAATACTAAGAATAGATGCAGGTGGAGAAGAGAATAGCCTAGGGGGGGAAAAAAGATTTCAGTAAACGACATTTTCCATGAATCACCATTTGTAGGGATACAGCTTCATAAAGATTCCTCTTAAAGACAAAATACATGTTCATACTGCGTGTTCTAGTTTCCATTCTTAGTATCAATGTTTGTGTTTATTTGTACTAGTAATTGGAAAAATAAAATCAGGCAAAGCGAGAAATATGAGGAACTGGAAGACATTATCACGCAATTTCTAATACTAGATCTTTAAACGATAAGCAAAACATAATTATTATCGGGAGACATTGTACGTGATTGGTATAGCTCTTTGAAGGGGCAGACATATCGTTATGCATACCTGTCACTCCAGTGTAGATCGAGTGGTCCGCTTGGTCGATACCGCTTTCCATTCCCGTATACATGACTGCCAATAACTTGTCGATGTTGGATCGGAGCTTCTGTAACGTTGGCTCCGGCAACTGGAAGATGCAGGGAAATTACCAATCAAAAGGCCGCACACATAAAATAGTTATTGTTAGAATTACTTGCATGATAATTGATTTATCATGGTAAGTCCTGGCATTCTCCGGAATATAGACTCTGAGATTAGTAATGCGATATCAAGTTTGGTGCTCGTTGAAACAAGAAAACCAAAGGTACCAACGCCGCGGGATATCATAATTTGTATTGCTACAAATCAAGTCGGTTTGGAAAGTACAATGGGTGGGGAGAATATCAAACTGATCCAATAATTGCCATATTGGAATACTGACTATTACGAGTTACCTCATGTTAGGCATCGTTTATTAGCATTATTTATGAATGATACTATAACCATGACCTGACACCATATGAGAATAGTTGCCTCACACTTGGCGTTAAATGATATAACCATGCAGGTGCTACCCTCCACGCATGATTACCACTATATCTATAATCAGTGCCACAGCCAACTCATCCCACTCTCGTGCTTTCTATGATTGATTATATGTATTTTGGCCAGCCAGTAAAAACCTGGAGTTCACGTAGCGACTACAACACACGATTTTGATCAGTCACTTGATATATGCGACTGGTGCTATAGTCAAAAGTATAGAGCTCTTGAGGTGTTAAATTGACAAGGCCTTTTCTTAGATGGACAAATCGACATGGGCAGTCCAGTGACAATTCACTTTCTTAGCCTGACAAATCGACATAGACCTTAATAAGTGACAAACGACAATTGCTGTTTCAAGAACCCCCCCCCCCCCCCCCACCCCCACCCCCACCCTCAGTATATGACTCCACTTGTTTGTCGTCATGGCATTAAGCAACCCTCACTCACTCACATGGACCCCGACCATGACATTTTGTTCACACGGACTTGTGAATCTGAAGCTTGACAACCAACTGGACAGGGTGACTTCATGGTAATCAAACTTGTTTGCTTTATTTGTAGGAAATTAGTACAACTGGAGCACAATCCTGTGGCTTTTAAGCCACGTCTGAACAAACTTTTAAACGTGACAACTATACTGTGACATAAAAAAAGTGTCATTCAGAGGTATGAAGAATAGGGAACTCGTGATTGACGATTCCATAATTTATTGATGAATCATGAATGCAGTATGTGAAGATAGAAATTAAACATGACAGAGAATGATTGCAATATACATTTACTACACGTATATACCGGTACCCTATTTCAGGGAGCAGGGGGCAGTGGGGTTAATCTGCCATCTGGATCTTGGAAACTGATACTTTCTTGAAACATTGAGGCAAAGGGATTGATGTGTAAAAGCGTTTTACATAGACGTAGGATTCTAGACAAGAGACGAAAATCGGAGAAAGCTAGGGCACCACATCGATAGATCGATGCAGGAGGCTGGGTGGATGGATAAAGGGATTGGTGAATGAAAAGATAGATGGATGGATGCATGGATGGATAGATGATCAAAGAGGTGATAAATGTATGACAGGCAGACAGATGGATAGTGAGATAGAAAGTGGGAGAGGGTGAGATACTGAAGGATGAGGAGACTGTGTGAAACTGGACAGGATCAAGATGGGAAAGGAAAATTAATTAATTAGGATTCCCAACTCAAATTCAATCAGTCATTTAAAATATCAAAATCCAAAATTATATGGGGGGGGGGGGGGGACTTGAATGAGCAGTGCATGGTCCATGGTCCATTGAGGAAACTAAGTGAATAAAACGGTTTGAGTATTCAACTTTTCATAAATTGGGAGTCCTGGCTATGATGTCAGAAATAATAATCTATGTAAGTAGTATACCCTAAGCTAGACGTAGTATCCATCTCTACTGTCCCAGGTGGAAAGAATTAAGCGTCGTTTATACTGGCTAACCCTAAGCTGCCCTATCTATTATAGGCAATCGATATTTGATACCGTAGAGGACAACACATTGTTATACGGTACGGTATAATAATTATTAATCCATATAATATAAAGCTAGAGTGATTTCTACAAAAAGAGGTAGAAAAGAGTTGTTTTTTGATATCGCATGTTCTCGTAGTTGGTTGTTTTACAAACCATTTTTTTTATCTGTAGAGGTCCGTCCATCCTCTCTAGAGGGCAGAGGTCGTCGTATGTGGTTTGTGAAGGTATTTGGGGTGAAAATGTGATTTTGAAGCCTTTTTTAAATTGCAATCTCTACACTCTATTTATAGCCTGGGAAAGCCCCTGTGTGATACTACGTCATTTCCCACAACCTACGTCCAGGGGGACCTAAATACATGGGTCATATTTTCTGAAAATGCACAATTGGCAGCTGTCCACATTTGATAAATTCTGCTCAATTAGGCTGCAATTTGGCCAATACTAGGTAAATTCGAGTATGTTCAGCATTGCATTGATTCTAGCAATCTGTTTGGTTAGATTGAACTGTATTTTGAACTTTATTTTCGTCTGAAATTTGGGTTATTTGAAAGGATTTGTGAATGTGAATTGTACATTTTCTGAAAATCTGGCCCATATGCAGAGGAGTGGGAGAGTGAAGAAGATGTGGTAGGAATAGGAGAGGGGGAGGGGGAGGGAAAGAAAAGGGCGGGGGAAAGAGAGGATGTAGGGGAAGGAAGAGAGGGGAGGGAGAAAAAGCTGGGAGGGGGAGCATGAGGAAGAGGGGAGGGATAGGGGGGGAAATTAGAGATGGAGTTGGGAGAGAAAAACAAGTCTAAAATTCAGCGAAGAGGGGGAGGGAGAAGAGGGGGAGGGAGAAGAGGGGGAGGGAGAAGAGGGAGAGGGGTGGGGAGATAAGGAGACCGTCCGGAGGACGGGTACCGTACTTTGGTCTTTGCTAGTACGTATATAAATGTCGAACAGTCACTCAGATGGTCCCACTCAGAGCTACTCAGATAGGATGGCGAGAAACCATTCGATCGAGGGAGCAATGAGACCTGCGGATCTAGTTGACCAGATTAGGAATATGTTGAAGAACAAAAAGACAATAAGTGACTCGGGTCATGTATGCCCCTTGGCCTTGCTATACGTACACCTTGACGAAGCGTCACAATTCCGCGGCCTAGGCCGTGGCCTACTTTTTAACCTTTCATGAGTGACATCAGGCCAGTCAGGTTTGACAAGGAACATAGTACGGGACCCAGGCAATATCGACCTGTTTGCATAGAAAACAACTTGCAGGCCCCAAACCAGTGACTGATTCCCGTAGATATTGATCCCCTCGACACGATTATGAAGAAAAATCTTAGCTAACTTACGAATTCTATTACCTGTAGTACATTTTCTATTTAAAACTCACTCGGCATGAGTCACCCTAGGCGTATGACTCCTGGAATGAAGGACTGCACTCCCGACTACCGCTGATAGCTACTAGCCAAGGCGCTGGACTCCAGACCTGAGGGTTGGGAGTTCAAGGCTGGTCGTGAGCCCAAATTTTTATTTTTTCATCCTCTACTTGTTGGGCCGTGTAGAGCTGTACAGTCAGCCTACACGGCCGGGACGGGACGGCCGGGGGGACGGGACGGTGGGTGGCTTTTGCAATGGGTCAGATCGGGGGATTTCTGGTCATTTGAAAAACAAAATATCCATAATAATGTTGAACAAAAATCATAATCGTCACCCCAAGACGCAACTCGCAGCCGCTACTCACTGGACTGCTTGAGACTTGTCAGACGGAATGCAGCCTCGGACCTTGTCTCAGGCCGACTTACCTGGCCGTTGTCTTCCACAATGCGCTCGCCATTGTAGTCTGGGAAAGGGTTCTCAAACTCCCTCGAGTGGTCTACTCGTTGGTCCCCTGAAGCAGACATGCTCATCTTTCTCCACCAGTTCGCTAGGCCCCCGAAGACTGGCCACTTGGACATGAAAACACCGCCACCTCCACCATCTGTCAAAAGGTCAAGGCCGTCTGAAGATCTCCGTTCCGAAAATGCCCACAAGATGGCGCGACAGTAAAGGCGACATCAGAGAGCGCGTATAGGCCCTAGGCTACGGGAAGAAATATTGTTTTACTTTTGATATATAATCAACACATGTTATAACCATGACTAAATTATCATGGAATGTTATTTTCAAATAACATGTTAGTGAAAATTGAGACTGTATATCAAATATACGCTCTCGTGGAAATCAAATGGGCAGGGCACCTCCTACCTAGTGGATGGCGGATGAACCAAAATTTGATTTGGTGAACCACCAAGAAGTGGATACCCCTTCGAACCATCACATGATGATAAACACATATACCCAACCACAACAACGAGAACTATTTGGCTTTGTTGCGTTCCTTGTGCAGAAAGTCTTCGTCTACATTCCATAAAGGTAAGACACTACAATGAAGAAATTCGAGGGAATTTTATAGCACTGTCATTACTGATACCGTACAGTTGGCTACTTTTAGTTTTACAAGTTTTAGTTTTAGTTTTAGCATTTGCCTCATCATGCAGTCCAAGCCCAAGCATTACCCACATATACCGGTGTTTGATATGTATAAACCGGTATGAAAAAGAGACAAAGTCAAAGTTAACTTTGCAGCATGAGTTTTGAAGTAGGCCTACCGTACCGGTACCATATTACACATAATAATGAAAAGATGATACAATAGCCCCCTGTAACAACAACACAAAAGGGCACAGACTGAACTGAAGCTTAGTGAAGCTACAGAAAATAAGGGCCAACTCTGACATAAGGAGGAAATCCTTCACCGCCAGGGTGGTGGATGCATGGAACAGCCTACCACCATGCATGGGTTGTGGGGGCAAAAACCGTGATCGGATTCGAGATCGCTTTAGTCCATTTCTGGCAAAACCGCTTTTGTAACATAAGCCCGAAACATTACGAACGCCGCCCCATAACTGAAGACACGATTACTACTATACGCCTCCCTATACGTATCATTCATTCTCGCACTTTTCTGGTACAAAAGTATGCATCCAGTACCATGAATAGCCAGCAAAATAATTGATTCATGAGCAACAGGGGTGGGGAAGGGAAAGAAGAGGGGGGGGGGGAGGATGTAGGGGAAGGGATAGAGGGGAGGGAGAGAAAGTGGGGAAGGGGAACATGAGGAAGAGGGGAGGGAGAGGGGGGGGGATCGGAGATGGGGTTGGGAGAGAAAAACAGGTATGAAAGTCAGAGAAGAGGGGGAGGGAAAAGATGGAGAGGGGGGAGTGTGGGGAGAGAGGGTGACCGTCCGTAGGACGGGTACTTTGCTAGTACTTTTATAATTAGACCTACACTCAGTCTGAATAAACATGATTATTGCCAATCTTGCACAATGAAGCCTCCAAGGAAAATATATGATAGTTTTACTCATAATATTAACAGTGTCAGATCTAGGTGTTAATTGGTTAGGCTATATAGACTAACATTGAATAATGATTATGAATAATGAAGGAAAATTTCATATTTCATTTCTTCTCAAATGGTGTCCACCGAACCAATAAAAGTTGCCTCATGCCCTACGTGTGACCTGCTTATTGCTCCAACAGTCTGATAATCTGCCATATTAGTCCGCTCTCTCCGTTGGGTATTTTGGTGTGGCTCACACCCACTATAAGGTCGAGCGAGGCCTCCGCGCACCAGTGACTAGCCAGCACTCCATTCTTTCATTCACCTCTCAGCCATCGAGCTGACCACTACACTGATAATTTTTTCTTGTTATGTTTTTGTTGAATAAAAGGGGGATCAAGGCAACTTGTTCTCTCACAGCTCTCTCTCCATTGGGTATTTTGGGGGCATGCTTATGACCTCGTTAGATGAGATGACTGTATAGAATGACCATTTACTCCGCTCTCATCAAATGTTGCATCCCTAGTGCTTGGTTTCTGGATTGGTTCTTTCATTTCAAACTTTTAATGTTAATTCCTGGACTCATATAATATAGTCTATTATTAACTGACCATATCATTTTAATTACTAGGTAATCCTGCTAACCTATTTCCATCAAAATATAATATCAATATCAGGAACAAGGCAAGCAGGTAGTTTGTAATTATTTATTGGCTCGAACTTAGAAGTGATGTCCGCCCTAAGACGTTTAATAAAAAATCAAAAAAATCTCAGAACAGAATACGCAACTGCCCACTGCGTTGGTCAGCATTAGAGTGATTGTTTGGTGGTCACTGGCGGGTGTCACCCTAGCAACCAGTGTGTGTCCATTCAGGTGTCCAGCAGCACAATATAGTCCATCATAATATAACCACATATGGCCAATTCCACCAATTTGACATTTGGCCCCCAACCGTGGAAAGTGATAAAATGGGCTTAAATCAAATTGATTACCATTAATTTGATTATTTTTTTTTATTGGATGGTTCTACCAACCTGTGGAACCACATTTTTGGCATTTTTAGCCATTTTTTTTTTTTTTTTTATTTCAAAATCCCATTTTGGGGGCAAAAATCGTTTTTTTTAACTGCCAGATTCCAATTCACCATTAGTCCGTGGAATTGCTAAATTTCTTAATAATCTTCTAAATTGATTTTTTTTTATATGTTGTGATAGTAGGTTACGTGAACATGATCTGTGTAAAAAACAAATGAAAAAAAAAATATCATTTGGCCAAAAGCCATCAAAATAATAAAAAAAAAAATGTGGGTACCCCTGGTGAAGCTTAACGACATCCCGTTGTAATAAGGTGGAATTTAGAAAAAAAAAAAATGAAAATTATCCAATAATCACAAATAATGATAAAACTCCCAGGATTTGATATGTAATGAACATTAACAGTATTGGTTAGAGTTTTTCTTGTACCCTAGCAGACAAAATGCATGGCACCAGCCTCACGTGGGAAGCTGGGGTGATGAAGATTAATGACATCCCTAGATTAACGATTTTATGTTTTTTTGAGGAAGCAATTTAATAATGAACTTTAAATTTGATATTTATCATTAATTCTATGCAATAGAAGCCTATAAACATCGAAAATAGGAATTTCCGACTAGGTTTTACTTGCTTATTACGGCAAAATGTGGTTTTGAAGACTAACGACATACATGAAGATTAACGACATCTAGCTGATCAGAAATGAACAAAATTTAATGCATGAGCAAATCCACCATTTGGTCGTCATTTGCCCCTTAAATCCCTAAAGATTTTGCCTGTGATTACTTAAACAGAACAGGAACAATCAATACAAGTATTCAAGTGAACTTAAAAAAAGTAAACCTGGGTAATGAATCTTATATATATTCTAAAGATAATGAGTTATATAATGTGTATACTAATAATATATGGCAGAGGGTCAATGACCTTTCACCATTGCCGCTGCCATTATGATTACCATTACTAAATGGTTATTTGGCTGTAACTTTTCTTCTAGTTAGAATATTTTCACAAACTAAAAAGTGTTATCACCCTTATGTCGAAACCTATCAAATACAAAATAGTTCAATACATTATATGCATATTTGTTTTATCTATTTCAAATTTAAATCCTCATTTATGATTTTTTTATAGATTTTTTTTATAGATTTTATTTATACTGGGAGTCGAAGGTCCCCTAACGGGGTTTTTCGCCTGCCCCAGTCTGATGAAATATGTACCATTATTCGTCATGCTATTTTTGGCATTTTTTTCATATTTGGGATCTATTTTCGACCCCCCTGTAAAAAGATTCCTAATGATCAGAATGGTTCCAAACTTGGCAGTTTAATGCGCATATATATGAGGTTGATAGAAAATAACAAATCAACTGATGAATGTAAAAAATATTTTTGGGTACTCAGGGGGTGTCTAGGGGCCCAAATGTTGTCAAATTGGTGGAAATAGCCATATACTACTATATATTAATCACATCAATATCAGGAACAAGGCAAGCAGGTAGTTTGTAATTATTTATTGGCTCGAACTTAGAAGTGATGTCCGCCAATGAGCCAAGTATAATATATATATATATAAAACTTTTATTCATAATTACATGTACATAGAATATAATTACGAATTGGACACATTCTTCACAGAAATGATCTTCCTGAAGGCCCTAGGAAAATAAAAGAACTGATTCAAAATACATCATTGTCTTAATGTTGGTAATCAAGTTTTAGCATGAAAGTGGCGATCTTGTGGCCCACTATAGTAATATGTATAGCGTCATTGTTCATTGTTCATTAAGGGTGACTTGCTGATTTCTGACGAGTGTTCATTGTCACGTTGGAAAATTCCTCTGTATAATACTACTTCAGATGGTACCTGTAGTTAAAATCCTTGAATGGAAATAAATAAATTATACAGTCATTTATCGTTCGATTTGATGTTTCATACGTAGACCTTTTATTACAGAATATATAATCAACAAGTGGCATGTTTACCTGTTTGAATATAGAGACGGTAATATCCCTTGTACTAGGGAGGTTTAACATTCTTTTAGATATACAATGTTCGGAGCGTGACCGTCATCAATTGTCATCATTTATATAATTTTCCTTCATTAGAGAATAGAGACCTAACCTATCCTGAACTAGATAGATTTTATAACAAACCTTCCATCCTGTACCGGGTGGGTGAAAATTTTAGGTCTTCTATGTTAACAGAGTATAATTTAATTAAGGTAAATTATTCGATAATTTCCTTCTCATCATTTTAATACATTCGATGAGTAGGCAACAATTTTACAGTAATTTTACAGTAATGTTTACAGTACCCTCCCCATCGGATGGTCCGATTTTCCGATATCTCGGTCATCTATTTTAGGTCTTACATGCCTAATCAACCCCCCTTCCCCCCACCTCTAATAAGATTTTGTCCAGCAATGACTAGTTGATAGTTTGTAGCTTAATAATTAACATTTACACAACCATATAATTAATAATTATATAGCTATATAATTTAATAATCAGACAATCACAATTACATTACTCCTCCTTGAGGAATTTATCGAATTCTTGAGGGTAGACATTTTTTAAATAGGTTCTGAATTCTTTCCTGGTCTTTATCTCTCTTGGTTTTTGAGGTAGTTCGTTCCAGAGGGATGTTAATTTGTATAAGTAAGAATTTCTAAATTTTTCATTCTTTGGTTGTGGGACCTTGAGTTTTGTACCTTTACTTAGTCCTCTAAGAGCTACTTTCCTGTCATCAACATTATCAGGCGACAATGTCCGTCTAAATGCCATCTCAAGCAGATGTGCATTTCTCCTGGTAACAAGTGATGGGAATTTTACTTCCTGATGTAAAGCTTTCGAGCTGGTATATTTAGGAAGCTTTAAAGATATTTTCAATGCTGAGTTTTGGAGGGCTTATAGCCTATCAAGATACTTTATAGGGGCTGCCTGATAAAAAATATCCCCATAATCAATGTGGGGCAAAATTGTAACTTTATAAATCATTAACATAGTTTTCTTGTCACAAATACCGTATAGTTTGGAGAGTGACTTTACCTTGTTTCTGATAACTGCTATTTTTTTGTCTAAGAAAGTTTTAAAATTCAGGTTTTCGTCAATGTCTACTCCCAAGAATTTATAATGTTTAACCTGTTCGAGTTGTTGGGTATAAATACTATATTTATCCACCATATTCTTCATTGGTCCTGAACTAATTGTCATTGATTTGCATTTCTTAATGTTTAATGATATCTTGTTTCTGGCACACCATATTGCCACTCTATCAAGATCCTCCTGAAGACTCTTTATACAATCAGTATAATAGTGAGAAGAAGAATTAATTAAGATTAGAAGCGACGACGGCTTCTAATTCTACCCTGCGATCTGGGGAAATTGATAAATATTCCAGGGCTACAAGAGAACGCCAATGTCCAAGCATCTTGATGTCAGCTAGAGAAAATCCCAACTCATGTAGATAGGATGCCCCAGACCTGCGAAGGGAGTGAAAGGAGTACTCTGAAGCAGGGAGACCAATGGCAGTGACGAGCTTCTTACAGATACAGAGAGACGTCCGAATACACAATCGGACAAGGCCTCCCATTCCGGTTGGACATGAATACAGGGCATGATAATGAAGGAAACTATTATTATTATTATACAACTTTTATTCCGTAACTTATACATATACATTATATAAATCAAAGAATAGGGCCAGTACTCCCTCTCCGATGGAGATCTACCAGGTAGCCCTTAACAAAAGATGTGAATACATAAAATGTGAATATTCTTTAAAAACAAAGTGTGTAGAAGAATTAATTATATTCAATGTCCATGTCCTTTTGATATTAAGTAATAGAATGTCACAGTTCTTTTTGCTACTATACATTGTAATTGCAGTTCACTGATGAGTCTTCTTTTTGCTGTCTTGAGTGGTGAACTTGGTTCATTTGCGATGTTTTTGGTCCAAGTCCATGGTTTTGATTAAAATAGTCCAGTAATATTTATAGTAATATTCTAAATCAATCTCAGATGGGAACCCCGTGGGGGACCCTCCAAAAGATTATTCATTGACTATCAATATGTTCCTAGTCCATTTTGATTATTGTCCTATATCACGATGTTCCTTACATTATTTTACCCTACATTGGGTTAATAATTTGAACCTATATAGAATATTTTGCCTATACTGGCAAAAGAGAGAAAATAAAGCAATTTTTGATGAACACAGTTGTATATAAAGTTAAGTCTTAACAGTAAAAACAGCCCCAACCATCCCACTTGACATTATACCGTTGTATCGGCCTTATTCGTAGAACTTACATGCCTACCTTAACCCACTTCCTATTCCCACACAATCGACCCACCCACAATTGTCTACTGGTACACACTTCGACACCCAATTATATCAATATACACCTCAGTCACCGTATAATATACAACATTCAATTATATCAATATAAACCTCAGTCACAACATAATATGCCCCTGTAAACAAGTCAATGGTCTCGTTCAGTGACCTTTATACCGGTAATTGTTGTTACTGAAATTGTTATTACCAATGGTTATTTTCAACCTTCAATACACCCTACTAAGGCACTTCACCTTGAGTATTATTCTCACTTTTTAGGTACTTATCGCATTCCTGGGGGTGGGTATTTTTCAACCATGTCCGGAAAGCTTCCCTAGTTTTTATCTGTCTTACTGGTTGAGATAATTTGTTCCAAAGAATTGGCATTTTATAAATGTATGAATTTTTATACTTTTCATTATTTAACTCATGGATATTCCACACCACGAGGGAAACAACACATAACGGAGGTGATGGAATCCGTTTAATAGGTATCAGCAGCGGTCGACCACCAAATTGACGAGTCTTGGAGGATGAAATAGACAGAATAACACCCCACTCCGAGAAGGAAAGGTCTGTACGTGTGAGAACATGGCGAGGAGTGAAGCAAATCGAGTCAGGAATGATATTGGATTTCCTCAGCAGCGACCTAAACGAAAGCAAGATCACTCCCCACATGGCATGACAGTGGCTGTCCAAGACATCGACGTGAAGATACATCATCCGAAACTGGCTGATGGTCTGGCTTGTTTTACTGGCTGATGGTCTGGCTTGTTTTACTAAGGTACCAAGGGCTCTTTTAATTCCCTGTAACACCATTTTAAGGTAGAAAGAGCTCCGAAATTCAGATGGATAGCCATAACATTTGTGCAGGATTATCACGGACGATAAGTAGTTTTCAATTGTAGAATATTTACAATCCCTGGCCAGGAAAGTCAGAAACCACCCCACGGTCTCGACAGAGGCTGGTGCTGGAATCGCATGAATCTGGTTGCAGAAACTGAAATATCTCTTCCACTGAGACTTGTGTGCCAAGTTGGTATTTAGCGACCACGCCCCCCTGACGAAGGAGTTCATTTCTTCATCCAAGTCTAGGAGGAGCACATCTGCAACAACATAAGTCAGAGTCAGAAAGAGAGTACTGGGGAAATGAATGTAGTCTAGACAAGACATCAGGAAGAACATTGCTGACCCCCGGAATGTGAGATGCTAATAAATGAAAATTGCACAGAGCTGAGCACCAGAATATGTCATGCAGCAAATCCATGCAAAAGGGGTTCAAGCTGCGACCTGAGCGAATCATGGCCACAACTAGTGTGTTGTCAGACAAACAGGTGATTTTACTGCCTGACCATTCTGGCCCAAACCGGTGGCAAGCCAGCCAGACAGGTAAGAGCTCTAAATAGTTGATGTTGAACGTAGGGGGGCACAAGTCAATCCAGTGATGATGCGATGAATCAACAGAAAGGATTGATTGGGAGGAGTGGCAGATAGAAAACCACCAGCCACCCAGTCTCCCGACTAAGTAAGGCCAAATCCCTTTGTCGATGCGTCTGAATGAAGACTGAAAAATTTGCGGTAATGGTGGCGAATCATGCAAGCCTTTCCGTTGAAGGATTGTGCAAATTGGATCCACCACATGACATCAGCCCTGAACTGATGACCCAACTTGATGCGACGACAACAAGGCTTAGACACTTTCAAGAGGTCCATTATCCTCCTGGAAAAAGTTCTACCTCCTTTAATCAATTTGGAGGCATGGGACAAAATTGACCTCTCGCCGAGCGGGACTTAACTCCTCCCATCTGACCCGCTGACCTCATTTTGATGTACTCCGACAAACACTGACCGGTGGGCATGCATGTATGCATGCCCGTATAGGTAATCCAATGGTAGATAGTAACGTCTACCTGTTTTGTTGAATCATGTCTAACCTCTGATTGTACACATCGCCAGAGACAATAGAGAGATCATTTAGCAAAGAGAAGTGGGCATACATATTTAATTTTCTTTTGAAATCATGGAAGATAAGAAGCTATATATAACCAGGCTCCCTCTCCAGATTGTGGGCTTCGATGCCCCGTCCTATACACCTGTAAGGCTGTATGCTCACAGCTACTGATATATGGGACTAATATGTTGTATTATGATCAATATACATTTAAATCATTATGACAGATTCTCACAAAATGGGCCCAATGGGTATTTTAACGTTAGCAGTCCCTCCTGGATGTACAGTTATATTTGTTCTCGTTTTGTTTCCCCACAATAAATATAATGAAAGTAGAGAATTCTTTGGGGCTTCTATTCAGGGTAGGGAATATCCCCCCCCCCCCACCCCCCACCCCCACCCTTTGAATCCCGTTTCCAATTTTCCATTTCCCAAATCACGCAGATTTTCAATTTGCAATCCCGTTTTTCTATTTGCAATCCCTACCTGTACAAATTAAATCTGGCTCCAAATCCCTTTCCCGAATCCCACTTTTAAATTCCGAATCCTGACCTAAAATAGGCCCCAATCCCGGTTCCCGAAAAGGTATTCCCTACCCTATCTATTTTTTTTGGACATACATGTATTTTGTCATGGCTAAAATGCCCTAAAATCACCTAGTACCTATGTCGGGTACAATCTCTCTATTGATTTGAATAAGTAACAGCTCACACGTGTAGCTTTTAGAATATAGTAATAAGTTTAAATACTTATGATACTTGTCTAATTCTAGTCCACTTTTGATAATCTGAAAACATGAAGAACAATAAGAATAGGTAAATATCCCCACCCCCTTCCCCATCCTGCTCCTATATTTCGTGATCTATGTGTGTGGTCAAGCTTTAATCCAAGGTAAACATTTCAATTTTTCCTTTAAATTATGGATAAAAAACACAAATTGGGATCTCTTAAATCTCATGTGTTGGTCATCTACCCAAGCATACCTTTTAACCGTTTTTAAAACTACAAATCAATGTACATATCGCCTTCCATCAACCCTACACCCATGTACAACCTATAGTATTCCTATACACAGAGAGGATGTCAACACGTTTGTTTGTCGGAGGTCCGGCCAGCGAGCCTTGGGGTGACCATGTGGTCACTATTTGTTATGGCATTCCTCGCCTCTAATTGGTTACTGCTGCTTGGCCCAAGTAGGTCGGTGAGAGGTTAATACCACATAATCTCTGTAGCTGATGGAGTGGCACGGGTGCGATGTTGGAAGAAGTTCAATTCTTGATGAAGACGAATGACTTTATCATCAGGCAGGGACATGGTCATCTCAGTAGTATTGAAAGTGACCCCCAAGTAGCGACAGGAGTTGGAGGGAGAAGAGCACTTAGCCCATGATACTTCAAACCCCAGCTGACCGAGGAGTGATACCAGTTGAGATTGTGATTCCTGGCAAGAAGCGAAAGAGTCACCCCAGCAGAAGAAGTCATCGAGGTAATTAATGATATTAGGGAAACCTCTCCTGCACATGCAGCTAACGACGAAGTCACTGATAACTGTAAAGATGTAGGGGGCACACTTTAAGCCGAAACATAGGTGTGTGTCCAACGTGCGAGGGATGCCATCCACAACCCATCTCAAGCCCTGATACTGCCAGTCGTTAGGGTGCACAGAAATAGAGCGGTATGCCGCCTTGATGTCTACACAAGACATGAAATCACCTGGCGGAAGAACTGACGAAACTAAATCCTCATGCTTATAAGTGAATGGTTGAGTTGGGTGACATTCATGAAGTTATTGATCGAATAGGATGATGGCCTACTGCAATCAGTGATGGGGCGATATTTCCCACCCTGCTTCGGGACCACACCAATGGCGTGAATGCATCTTGGCGTATTCCATGATGTAATCACAAATTTATCTTCACTTAACTCCTGACCAATCAAGTCAGATATAAATGAAAAAGCAGGTCCGGACGTAGCTGAGGCGTAGTTATCGCAAACGTAGTGTGGAACATTTGCTCCGGAGTCCACAATGCGAAAACGACTACTAATGCCATCAAACAAGGAGGAGAGCACTTTGTCTTCTTCGAATTGTAGTTCATGTAGCCACCCGGCCAGATTCATTTGTGAATATGCCGATCCGATTTTGTGTCTAGAAGAGGCACGGGTAAGCAAAGGTAAACAGTAGTAAGCTGGAGTCGGACCCGGCGACCTGGGGTCAGTCGATACAGCTGTAGGGGACAAACTATCGGGAATATCATCATCAAAATGTGAACCATATGAGAAAAACTTACTAGTAGAAGAATCCGGTAGGTTAGTAGTAACAGATGCATCTGAAACTTTAGTAGTTGACACAAATTCATAGTCGAGGGACTGAAAAAAGGGTCGATGACCACCATCTTGAAATGGACCGGAAGTGGCGTGACGTGTTATAACTTGTCTGCAGAGTCTGCCTTTCTGCAAAACCCCACTTTGTGCGATTTGGATTTACATGATCCGCAAACATGAGAACGGGAGCAAGCTCCTGTGCAGACTCCTTGATTAAACTTGAAACAAACTTCATCAGGCCAATCCGAAAGGAATCACAAGTTTACCATCAGAAGAGCGTTTAAGAGTAGATCCAGACTTTGTTTTGTTCACGGTTCTTGCCTTTGACTCGTTTGCAGACGTGAAATGTGTGGCTATTGACAGGGCACTTCGGGGCGTGAATCCGACAGCAGGATTCCTCAAATAACAATCCACAACTTCCCTACCATAACTAGTATAGGCGGAATTAATATAGGACTTGCCAATGGAAAGATTCAACATATTCTGGAAGTGACACAAGTAGCTGCGCCAGTCCCCGCCAGAGCTAATTAAATGCTCAAGGACCAACGACATGCCGTATAGGTATTCCTGTAGAGACATTTTGGACGTTCTGCAGATTTAAGAGGCATACCTTTGACAAGCACTAAGTATTGTTATTCTGGACGCAAAGGGATACCTTGTGACAGATGGATCTATGCTGACCGATAACTGGCTCATAGAAGTAGCCATGGCGAGCATGACGGCTGCTGCAGGATCAGGGTTAGAAGCCATTGTTGGAGTGGTGATAGTCGTAGTCGAGACAGGAGTCAGGCCAACAAGGCCGGCACAAGCCAACCCTGGCGGGTTGACAGTAAGTGATGACAGCAGAGGTTGAACAGCTGTCAGAGGCCCAGGCATACCGGGAACAAGTGCAGGTAGACTCTGGTTCTGGGCCGGTGGTTGCTGACCGAGTGACGCAGCATTACGAGGAGACTTTGGTTGTAGGGGAGAAACAGGTGATTTCCCACGTTCCATGGTAGAGATTCTATCCATCAGACAGGTAATAGTGACTTTATCAGCCGCCTGACAGGAAATGAAGTGAGTTGTTGCTGTGTTGTAGACGCCATTGCCAATATCTTAGACAAGACATCGGTAGTACTGGTCGGTACGTCACCTGAGGCCGACAGATCATTTACTTCCTCGATATTGCCGTCCAAGTAAGTTTTCCAATTAGCTTCCTCGTCACCTTCATCTCAGAACAGAATACACAACTGCCCACTGCGTTGGTCAGCATTAGAGTGAGTGTTTGGTGGTCACTGGCGGGTGTCACCCTAGCAACCAGTGTGTGTCCATTCAGGTGTCCAGCAGCACAATATAGTCCATCATAATATAACCACATATACTAGTATATATTAATCATCCGAAGTCCTAACTTCATTATGTACGTGCAACCTATGCCAATGCCAAATTTTAACAGTATTGACCGACAGGATTTTGCTTAGACCCCAAAATAGAGATTAAAAGTAATAGAACTCATTTTCATTAATTCAAAAGGTTATCCTTAAATCCTGGCAAAACCGATTATTTCTTCGTCTTATATTATGACAATTATTGAACTTCAAAAGTTTTGGCATTGTTGAAAAGACATCATACTTTCAAAAGTCATTTTTTATATTATAATATTTTTTTTAAAGTTTGTTTTCAATGTTTTGCATTCAAAGTTTGACAGCTTTTCAATAGAATTATGAAAATACTGTATTTACTGGGAGTATTGAATAAATAAATATGGTACATAGCGCTCATTCATTTTTGCTACATTAATAGTAAGTACACCGTAATTATTTCAGCTGCGTATATTTTAGATGTTATTTGAATTATCATGCCGGTTCCAATTATATATCCAATGTGAATGACCTTAAGGTATTTTCCCCCTATCTAAAAGCATCTCATGTAAATAATACATCTATATATTATGTTAATCAAACTGGGAAAATGGTGTTGCTGTCTAGATTCTAAGCCAACCCTTATTAAAATCCCTGAATCAATTTACCCCTATTTTTTGTCGAACACAATCATGTTGGTCTGATATTCTTACAATTTGGCATAGACCAGCTTCCAGTTCCGATGGCCTGTCGCACACTGCCATGCCCAAGCCTTCAAAGAGTGAGGTTAGTACACTCTGTTTGAGACCTACTGAGAGTAAACATCAAAGCGGTCAATGGTTAACCTATGGGGCGTCGCTCCTAACAGATCTCAAATAGAGTGTAGTTACCTCACTGGCACACACAACTACATTACTTACCACGAGAGGGCCCATGTTCTTCCAGGGTGGCCTAGTTACTATAGCAATAGAAATAATATCCGGTCCTCCTGGAGTCAAAGCGGTAGTAGCGGTAAGGACAGCAGCCCGGAGGAGCGTACCGGTCCCTTGTACATACCACCAGCCCTCCCCCACACGTACCTTTTCTCCAGTGTCATTGGAGATTCTGGGGTACCGTAAGGTAATCCTCGTGCCTGGATTATCTATGGCTAAGAGAGGATTATTACCTTTTAAAAGGATTTAGTCTGGGGCGGCGACAGCAGGCGGAATTAGGGTGAGATTTATCGACCTTGTGTTATTAGCAAATTAAGATAATTTATTAATGAATAATTAAATTGACCTGCCAAAATTGACACCCTAGCTGATTATAGACGTATTCAGAAGGAAAGTATTTTTTTCTTTTTAGGATTTAGAAATATGTAGATTTTGTCATAGGTAAATTTGTTATGATTCGATGCCCTCTTTTACTATCTTCAATGTACTATCTATAATATATCTCCAACACCTAGTGCCTTCTCCCTCGATTACCTCCAATGGAATTTTAAAAAAACAGATGAAGAAAACAACTCAATACCTATGCAGAAATGGGATTAGACATCTCTCATCTGATCCAATAGCTAGCGTTCACAGGGAAAGTATGAGAGTATGCAAGACGTGTGCTGAGTATATATTTAGAATCAACATCCCATAAGAAATTTGCCTCTACTAGCCTGCTCCTATACAGCACACGCTGCTGGCGTTGTTAGTTATTTCCCTAGATTTAGACTCAGAAACTCTTCATATCTATGATCTTTTTATTGTTGCCAACGAATATAGTCCCATGGGCTTTGTGTTCGCTAACACACATTATGGTCCCTTGTGTTCTAATTTATACTGCGACAATTCATGGATAAAATAGCTAATGTGGGCACTCAAATGAGTTAACTTACGCCCGCCCCCAACCCCTGTCTTATGGAATCTCTAAATTGTTATTAGCCGTTTTGATGTAATCTTTTGATGACTATTTTATTCATTATTCATGCTCACGCTGAAGTATTGATAACATTGAAAATAATTTTAGGTCGAGAAATAAATCATACTGACTGTGAGGGACTACAGATTTTAGATGCTGTTTTTTATTTGAGAAGGACGCACCTCAGTCTTGTCGATTCCCTTTTCCTATCATACTTTAGTCCTGATGAACTGATGGCACCTGGGTGTTAAGTCTAATGTTATCGTTGTTATTTTTTGAATAATGTTACAATTTTATTCATAAACACTTCTACTTGATGCAGACGAATTAGAGGATATAGATCTTCTAATTCGTCTGCATTACAAGTGTGTGTGTATATATATATATATATATATATATATATATATATATATATATATATATATATATAGTGAACCTGCTGGAAAATGCCATTGCCTTGACGGGGAACCGAACCCCGGACCTTTGGATTGACGCTCCAATGCTCTACCAACTGAGCTATCGGGGCAAGCACAATCCCAAGTTCAACCACCAGGACCACTACACTGCCCCCCTCCAACATTGGACGAAACTCATCTCATATGGTTTCGTCCAACTTGGGGTATACAGTGCTGCCCTCAGGTGGCTGGTCACGGCACCAATTGTAGTGAACCTGCTGAAAAATGCCATTGCCTTGACGGGGAACTGAACCCCGGACCTTCAGATTGACGCTCCGATGCTCTACCACTGAGCTATCGCAGCAAGCACAACTTCAGCAGGTCACAATCCCAAGTTCAACCACCAGGACCACTACCTATATATTATATATATTTATATATAATATATATATATATATGCATTCAAATCCAAGATTCGCTTCCCAGACTATTACATTATAACCCTACCATAGAATGGAAGATATGGCTCATATTTAGCCATGGATTGAAAAAGGCATTAGATTGAACTTAGATATGATCTGTCACCGACTCTTATCCAGTTTGGATATTATGATATACAATTAACTAAACTAATCAGTCATTAAAAAAACCTCCCTTTCTTCTATTTGTTTGAAATGGGTTGCGCTGAGTATTTCTTTAACTTTGGATAAGAAAGATATCTGTCACCGAGTCTTATCCAGTTTGGATATCATGATGAGCAATTTTATAAATGAATCATTGTCATGAAAAATCCCCTCCCTTTCCCCTATTTGCTTGAAATGGGTTGAGCTGATTATTTCTTGGTCTGGTCAAATTAGAATTACTGACTAACACGTTTCACTACAGAAACCTATGCACTCACAAGCCGGTGAAGTTGTGACGGGACTGTATCAATACATTTAGGCCGATAGGGCTATACTTATCTAAGCATTGCAGAGTGGTTGTCTCATTAACCTACATACGAGGTTGCTGCGTTATTTTTTATGTAGCCTCGAGAGGAAAGACAAAGAAGTTGCCTGGGTGTATAAGTTACGTTATGCAGAATCGTATTCTGTAATCAATATAGGATCCCATCTCATCGGTCCTCACTGTAGTGAATTATGACTCCAATCGGTTGTCATGTCCCTATCACTCTCTCATGCACTCTTTATATTATAAACAATGGAATCGGTTGCTAATATCATTTTCTAGGCATGAATTGTATCTCAAATAGCATGTAGAATAGTTTAAAGAGGATGAACCACGTCATTATTATATTTCACTTTTTATTTGTTTTAATACATCAAAAAGCATATGATATATAATACCGAAAACATAGCCGTTTCGTATTTTCTAGTTTTGGTAATGAAAAAAACATGTAGTGCTGGCTTGTCTTTTTTAGGCTTTTTCATTATTATTGGTCTTACAACTCACACAAAATCTTAAGTTATTTACTTTTCATTCTCATTAAATAAATTCTTATTCTCAGTAATGGAATTATTCATGAATGAATTTCTCTTAGAACTAGACTTTAAGCTAGCCAGCGAGAATAAATGAATTCTCCCTGAGCTAACAAGTGGGTAGTTCATATTTGTTTATTACATGGTAAATTGGTCTGCCAGCTATTTATCACTGTTCACAACATCAACCAGCCTCAGTGCACTTACCGTACCTCATTCGTCAATGTTGAGTTCATGAAATGTGTTCCATGGCGGGGTTCATGGTCAGCAAGAGGAATTAAGACTATAGGTTGTCATATAGCTGGTATGGTGTACATCTGTAAGTCCACAGAAGAACCCAGGTGTTTCAAATATGTTACTGCTCGCTCTGTGCTGTGTACTGGATACGATCTCAAATGGTTTTTTTCAATTGGTGAAATAGAACATTATGATTAGAAGGATGGGTGATTAGAAATTATGATTAAAAATTTACTTGGTACTTAATTATACCAAACGTGCACCCTTAGCTGTAGAGTTATTTTTCGGTATTGATTTTGAAGATGTGTTGAAGTGTTAGATACATCCTTCACTGTACTTGTTTCCCTACTTGTAATGATGATGATGCAACCTAAAAAAATACTTACATAAGTTTATTGTGAGCTATATGGACGATGATGCATTTCGTGTGCGCTACCCTGCCGCTGTATTCCTGCAGCTCACCCCAAGGGCTGGCGTCTTTATATAGAACAGTAACTATGGCAACCCAAGTGTTACTCTAACTTCACCTCTCGTTCGCCTATCGGGTGCGAGATATCGCAGCGTACATAGCCCATGTGAAAGTGTGTATGTAAACATCTTTTATGTCAGTGTAGAAGGTTGAAAAAGATGTGGGTTACGAATACTTGACCTGAAGGAAATATGATTGCAATTTATACATATATACTGAATTGCTCTAAACTTTTTCCGCGAAGTCCTTTTTTAATCCATGAAGATACATACCGATATTTTTTTTTTATGAATTTCTCTGGTAGATTGTTATGATGAGACGGAGTAGGGTTAGGAGTAAGGGCGTGGTATTGGCTTCGGTGAGGGCTTTGTCGTCGTATAATGACTTGTCATTGGTTATGGATTGGGAGGGTGTGGTTTAAATCAAGCTTGTGTCATTTCTGTCAGATTCTAACACAGAGAATGCTTTGTACGCGATTGCCCCAAATGGTCTATACTTCTATGCGTGTGTATACAAAACGTGTTTTGTTTATGAAGTCAATGTGGAATGTTTTCCGGTAAATAAATTTCAAATCGGACAATATTGAAAAATACCTTCTGCATATGCGATCCACAATTGCAATGTATCTTTTTAAAATCGGCTGATATTAATTGTGGCCAAAGTTTATCAGAAGGAAATTAATTAGTACCCCTACCCATATCCCGTTTACGCTGTCGCCATATATATCAGAGGAATAATACATTTAATTTGTATTTTGACCTAAAATATTTGTATTACACCATCTTTGAAGAAATGGATTAATCAATCATAATGACTGGCTTTTATTTTATATTGAACTCCTTTCACCTCGCCATCCTTGACGAACATGCATGCAGTTTTTCTCGCGTATCGTCTCACTATCACAAACATGGATGCTGGAATCTCGGTCCCTAGAGTATGTATCTGATGTATTCGGTTTTGTACGTACAGCTTCAACCCATCTTCCTATTACGCGGTATGCCTGTAGGCATGATTACCTTACACTCTCTCTGGTGCAGCCCTGTGGACGATCGGGCACCTGCACAACCCTCTAATAGTAATACCATATCATCGGATATGCAGCATCCGTCAACACATGAGACGTGAATTAACTTCAATAACAATTGCTACATCAATAATCATGGGTTATAGATATTATACGTACGTTATTAACGGATATCAAACACCGGGACACATGTTCAGATATTCCACCACTGTAAGTAGGCTCTCATCTCAGCTAAGGTAGGAATGGTACGTGTATTTCCAGAGAACAACCATAGGAATATATAGAATATACCATGAAAAGCTTTGGCTCGATTTGATAAATATTTATCAATTTTATAAAAAGGTATTTCAATCAGGGAGGTATATATTTTAGTATATACCTCCCTCCTTCAATGTATAGAAATGGTGCATTCTTGCTGTTGTCTGGATTCTGTCCTTGTTGCACTTAGCTATTAAGGTTATTAATAAAAGCCAGTATAAGCTGGCTTTTTATGCTATCACTACTGGACCTCGTGGGTACCGCACCCTTTGAGTTTCTATGATTGTTCAGTTTTGGCGGCCACTTAGCTTTATAGGGACCCTATGAGTATCATCTGATGTAAAATATTCTTTTCTACTGAGCTGTTAGAGCCTGAGTTTATGGTCCGAACTGGGTTCTAAGCCTGACGGGACCAGTCGAGGCGAAAGCTGAGACTGGTCCCGTCAGGCTTAGAGCGCCTGCCACGCCTGCCACCCTCACGGTCATTAAGAAGTGACAGACCTGTCACAGCTGCTCTACTGATTGTTTAAACTTTTTAAAATCTATGATGTACTAAATTAACTTGTGGTCCAAACGTTTGTAATGCTGATGAGAAGATATTTGGTCTTAGATTGCTCTGTGATATTTATAAGCCAAGATAATGTTTTACATTAACCCCTCTGATATGTGTTTCTCTTTCGCAAAGCGCCACCCAGTGGTCATCATCAGCGACACCTGTTGGCCGTCATCAGTGCCCCCTGTTGACCGTCAGCTTCTGGTCTCTTTCATCGGACCTCCCTGCCCATCATGCCCCCATGCATTGGACAGATAAGGGAGAGGAAGGGAGGCATGAAATGATGAACATTATAAGATAAGATAAGAAAATATTTTATTTGCCTCATGGCTGACAGTTACATATTCGGAAAAATGACAAATAGGTTGACATGTCTTTATGAAAAAAATATTCCATTTCTACCGACAGTTACCTTAATTTCGAAAATATCGTGTGAGTCTTGTACTAGACTGAGCAGAGAAAAGATAAAATAAAATAAAATAAAACCAAGTAAGGAAGAGAGATAGTAAATAGATCAGAGGAATCCTAATAAGGCTACATAATATTTACTGACACTATATCATAAGATAAACCTCTTATGTTCACATGGGATTTTGATAAAATGATATTAATAATATGCGGTATTAATTACTATAATATAGGCTGTTCTAACAACTAGCCATGTCAATATAGCATAAGATATACTTCTTACACTTACATGGTATAACAGGTTGAACATTTTTGCATAGATTGAGAGGGTAAATAATAATGACAATAATAAAGAAAATAAGAAATAAGAATTATGTGGGCAATTGAAGACTATTTTCATTCTTCTTCATTCTACACATGACAGAGCAATCTAAGAGTAAGAAACACCAAATTTATTCTCATCAGGAGGACAATAGTCAGAGTTTTAAAAGAAATTGCAAGATTGTAGTACAACAGCTGTCACAGGTCTGTCATCTCTTAATTAGCTCTTTCTCATCTCTTATCCGTTAGTGGCAGACAGGGAGGGAGAAATGGGCTTGGGGAAAGGGGTTCAGTATTAGAGCAAGGCCTGATCTTAAATACTAATGAGCCAGGGGGAGAGTAGGGGGCTTGGTGGAGGTAACCCTGGAGGAGGGGGAAGCTGCATGGGTAACCAGGGAGGAGTGGACCTCCTCCAGGGCAGTCACAGCCATACCTAAACCTTACTCTCCTTTGTGTTGAAAGTTTGGGGTTAATTAATTAAAATCAGCCTGGGGTATTTAAACCTAGAGTAGGTAGGGATTGGGGCAGCCTAGTCTAAGCTTTGGAATTGTTGAGACTCAGAGAGTGGGCAGTCTATAGTTGGAGTTGAATACCACAGTGCCCTGGAGTACACTAAGTGTCAGTGCATTATATATATATTCGGATATTACCATCAAATAAACCTGGAACAGCAATTACTCTTCTCTCATTATTCCCCACTAGGATGCCTTAAAAGCTACTAGGATATTCTAACATATGTAAAAATATGTACTAGCAAAAGATTTATTTGTGATTCACATCGTGTTAAGTATAGGTTGTAAGCATATTTGGTGTATTTGTACTGGGCTGGAAGCATGCAAGAGTTATGTGTACGAATATATGATAATTATCTGACTATTTTGACTTTTCGATCGACTATTTGACTTTTCTTTCAACTATTTGAATTTTACTATTGACTATTTCGACTTTACGATTGACTATTTCGACTTTTCTATTGACTATTTTGACTTTTCAATTGACTATTTCAACTGAACAATTGACTTTTCAATTGACTATTTCGACTGAACGATTGACTTTTCTGATTTCTGATTGACTTTTCTGACTTTATGATTGACTATTCTGACTTTATGATTGACTATTCTGACTTTTCGATTGACTATATTCGATGACTTTCTGATTGACTTCTGATTTATGATTGACTTTTGGTTGACTATTTTGAATTTTTGACTGACTATTTTGACTTTATGATTGACTTTTCTGACTTTATGATTGACTATTCTGACTTGATGATTGACTATTCTGACTTGATGATTGACTATTCTGATTTTGCTGATATTTGCCACCTCATATTTTAAAAACTAGTCGGTGAATTGATTTTAAAAATCATATCTAGCCTTAGTATAATCATTATGTTCAAATGAAATCGAAATCGAAATAAATGTAATCACGATTCTCGTTAAGCCCACATTTTAAGCCTTTCAACCTTTACTTGTTACTTATATAGTACAAAGCTATCTTCTTTTTATGTATCATGCACTCGATCTTGAGATATAGCCAATATTTTTTTTCTCCTCATTAACCATAATATTTTGGGACTTTTTTTGCAATGGGCTGTTAGGTTGAGATATGTAATGTGTTCCACTTTAGGTATACGCTTTCTTCGTCCTATGTTTATTTCTTGTTGCTTACTGATTGACCACTGGTTGTACTAACAATTAGTCCATACACGTGTTGTGGTCTACTAACAGCCCAAACATCCTGATTTTTAATTGCATCGAGGCTTGTCGATGAACAATAACTCTATGGATTTAGGTGTTAAGAATTACTCATACACAAGTTATAATGGAGGTTTGTATTTTCAGCATTAGAACAAAAAGTATTAGATTTGAAAGAATTATAGATCAATAACCTAAATGTCATTCTTTATACAGAATTTGATTCTATTTTCAGAATGAGTATTCAGTTTTCATAATTGTATCAATAACTCAGTCAATTCGAATCAAGAATGGGATTGTAAGATAATATTTAGAAGTAAGCACATTTGATATTATTTATTAAATTATTGCCCCTCCCCCACGGCTCGATTTCGATTTCTCCCTCATTTCTCGCTGCCTATCTGTTCCTCCCATATCCTATCCCTCTCAACATAGATTAAGCCAGAGATATGATTACAAGGCTACCTAAATGACATTCGGACAGAACAGAAAAAACAGTTTTCAATGATATATATATAATATATTATATATATACCATACTGTAGAGGAAGAGCTGGGGATTTATCTAATAGAAGAAATATTAGATCAAGGCTCGGAAGAAAAAAAATTGAAGGCACTGATACAGACACTCAGCACTGTTGAACGTAATGGAATGAATATGAAATTGGCAGAAATGGGGACTATTTCCTTTGTAACGGTATATAATGCCATGTCCCCCAAAATCACTGAAATCGTTGAAAACCAACAAAAAAACTATACAATTGTCTGAGACAATTAAGAGATGAACTAGTCTTTGGGTACAGGAGAAACCCACATGTCAACAATATATTAGTTTCATCTAGTTTCAATTCAGGTACATGCAACGTACAATACATTTGCTTTAAAACATCTTTGATTCCTACTGCATGAAACAATGCTGAACTGCAAGGTGATTGTGCAGTATATACATTTAGTTTTGTTAGG
The DNA here is from genome assembly GCA_942159475.1 of Sthenelais limicola. Classification (NCBI taxonomy): domain Eukaryota; kingdom Metazoa; phylum Annelida; class Polychaeta; order Phyllodocida; family Sigalionidae; genus Sthenelais; species Sthenelais limicola. The sequence goes on along the minus strand of OW804096.1, from coordinate 102,156,146 downwards.
AACGCATATATCACTCATTTTCAAGAGCAAGGTCAACCTTCGACAAAAAAAAGACTTCCTAAAATCGGTTCTCCCAAAAAATACAAAATTATATTTCAACATCCCCTAAGAAATAATGAGTTCAATCCAGACTTAGAGTCTAAAGAATGTGTAACGATGTAATGTGAAACCAGCAGGCAGCATAAGCATCTCATGCCTGTTCCAACTGAGTTGGAGGGAAAATATCCGGCCTGCATAGGTGTTACTTGTTCGGTATAGTGATACAGGATGAACGTGTGCATTCTTCTATGGTGCCTATAAAGGACACATCCAGTTTGCAAACTGTATCGTTTGGCCTCGCCTATACCAACGAGAGTAAAACCAACGAGAGTAAAACTTTAATTTACTCTCGTTGCTTAATTATATATACAGCAGTGTGGTGTGCCTTCGTGATGGAATTGATATTTGTGTATTTGTCTATAAATATATATAGTAGGCCCTATGTGTTTCTGTCATCAGTTCTAACGCGAGAATATATTCTACAGTATACCACAGCGAGCTTCCTGTATATTCGATCTACGAGAATGAAATCGAGTTGATTATATGTTCCCCTGAAAAGATATCATCAGGATCTTATTGCTTTCACATTCCGGTTCAGTTCTCTAGTTCTATTCCGGAGTTTATTGTGTCCTTAACGAAAATTAATGATATGCGGTGGTACGGATGTAAGAGGGGAAACCAACCCGGTCTTCAGTCTCTCTCCGTTTTGTTCGTATGCGCCCACCTTTCTGATAGAGTCACCTTGGTAACAGGTTGTCATGGTAACCAGTTTTCTCTGATTGAGTCAAGGTTGCTGGAACTACACGTGGCGTTGTAGGGTTGGTCTTTCGTCTTTACTCCTCCAGGTAGCTCCAGTTGGCGCGTGGTGGAAAGCAAGTAATGCTTACAAACATGTACAAAGCTTCGTATTTGAGCTAGGATCAGTCGTCATACGTTAAATGCGAACCAGTGGGGCAGAATATCAAATAAAGATGTTTCCCATTTGTTTCAGTTATTGTGTACGATATTACACCTTGGAACCAAACCTAGCAAAAATGTATTATGGTAAACAAATGGGTCAGTAGGCAAGGGTTCCCCAAGTCAAGCAAGCAGGGCGTTATGTTGGCTCCCCTTCCCAAAGGTGTACCCCTCCGAACGTGTAGGTGTGTTCCATTGAGAGGGGGTAACTACAACTAAAACATTGTTCCCGTCTGTCCTCAGAATACTAGGGTGACATGTCTCTGTATCCTCGCCAGGAATCATACTAACAGTCTTACGCTCCCTGGATAAACCTCAGCTAGTCTGCAAGAAGGTTGTCCCACTATACACGAGGGTAGGCATGTGTTAGTTAAAATCATCCTAATTACTAGTATATGACTTTTTAAAAATGGAGGAATAGAATCCTGTTTACCTTGCTATGCATCGTTATGTGCAGGGGTAATCAACCAGCAATGAAAAGTTAGATTTGATTTTGTTTGTGCATTTTGCTTATCTTATCCTACTGTCTGTATCGCTTATCGTCCTCTTCATTGACTGATGATGTGATAGCTAATTACTTGTTGTTTTTATTGTTATTCTATATATTGTCTCCAAAGAAAATAATGTAGTTGAGGCATTCATTGGAAGAGCTGGCACGCCAGATATGACCAACCATTTGTAAAGATCTGACAAAAAAGAATATTTGAATTGAATTGAATACCAATGTAGATGAGTCTATTATTGCCTTTTTTGTACTTATTTATGTGTCCGATATGTACCGTATGCATAAACATAAACAAGTTTTCCTCCGTGACATATTAGATTCTACAGTATTATATTTCTCTATAGGGACTGGATTCAGGACTCCCATATTTTAACATTTCCTACTTTGGTTTCTATTTCCATTATGGCACACCCGAGTTCATACAAATCATCGAAAGTCCATCCGTTTGACTGAACCAACAAAATTAATTATGTTGGTTTCGATCCCTTGGTAATTTTGGGGCCATCCAAGAGTCTCACTCTCGGTTCATGCATTCAACGATATAAAGACCAGTTTATCTCCAATCTTTCTTCCCGTGTCAAACGTGAATGCCACAGCATCTATCTGTGATCATACGTGGTGTTGAATTAAAGGAGAAGGTATTCTATCCCTGTCAGACATATATATATATATATTATATATATATATATATATATCAACCTGTTCATTTTTACTGTATTTTCATTTACATTCTAAAATGCAGATTCTTTTTTCCAGATGTTTCGGTTGGTGTTATACCTCGCGGTGGTGACATTTGCCACGGCCGACACGCTTTATTTCAAACCTTCATCATCGGATGTACTCTGTCCTGACAAACAGGGCACATGTCCTAAAACCTCCACCTGCTGCATACTATCGAACGGGCGTTACGGATGCTGTCCCCTCCAAGAGGTTTGTTAACAATATTTATATATTGGAGGTGGTGTGGGAAGAATCAAAATAAAATTGTAAAAATCAAGAAATCAACCAATCAATCTTCTTTAACCATCCTTGAAGAAAATCCACTTGTTGAATGACCTACCAGCTTCTCCACCTACATATTTATATGAGTACTAGCAAAGTACCCGTCCTCCGGACGGTCCCCCTCTCTCCCCACATGTCCCCCTCTCCTCTTTTCCCTTTCCCTCTTCTCTGTCTCTCATACCTGTTTTTCTCTCCCAATCCCATCTCCGATTCCCTCCTCTCCCTCTGCTCTTCCTCATGCTCTGCCTCCTCCCTTTCTCTCCCTCCGCTCTCTCCCTTCCCAGTCCTACGTATTACCGCTTTTGAGCAACCAAATTTGGGGGTTAAATTGGTCTGCGGTAAGAAGGGACCATATAGGGGCCGGTGCCTCGTCGGCTCTTAACCACTAACACATGTTTGGAGTGTGAGGCCCTCTATGAGTAGGGTGTTTAGGTCAAAATTAGATATAACTGAATATAATTAAGTTTAAACAGTAATACAATAATGCAAACTAGAAGCACAGTGGATTCGAATGCAAAAATCCGAATTAAAATATCTTTATTCAAAATAAAGTTATGGCATGTCAAACGTCAGAAATTTGGGAGAAAATTACCCTCCTTAACTTCAAGAGCCCCAGTCTCAGTAACCCTACACCTTGTGGTGACAGCCTAAGAGATGTTATTGGTAAAGGGCGATCAAGCGTGCAGGGGGTAAGGGAGATCCTATCTGGACCCTCCGGTAATACGTAGGACTGTTCCCCTACATCCTCTCCCTCCCCTATTTTCCCTCTCCTTCTTCTTCCCCTCCCCCTCCCCTCTCCTATTTTCCCACCCTCTCCCTTTTCCTCACTCTCCCCTCCTACAACCTCTCCCTCCCCTCCCCCTCTCCAATACCCCCACCCTCTCCCACCCCTCTTCTTCAGTCTCCCACTCCTCTGCATGTAGTGGCAAATGACGTAGTATCTCACAGGGGCTTTCCCAGGCTATAAATAGAGTGTAGAGATCCCAATTTAAAAAAGGCTCCCAGATACCTTCACAAACCACATACGACGTCCTCCAGAGAGGGTGGACAGAACTCTACCAATGAGTTATACAGTTTGTAAAAGAACAAATTCCGAGAACATGTGAGACAAAGAAACCCCTCTTTTCTACCTAAATAAACCCCTCTTTTCGTAGAAATCGCTCTTCCCGTTTATTATATGGATAGATGTCTGTCTATGGGTGCTTACATTCTTATACCGAATAGCCCTCTGTCGATGTCAAATCGATCGAGACGGAGGGTCAAAGCGCACTCCGAAGGGGTGTCGTGCGCTTTGACCCTCCGTCTCGATCGATTTGACATAGACAGAGGGCTATTCGGTATTTATTTCATACTAGATCAACAAGATTAACACAATTTTAATAGCATTTTACCCTGATTTCCATCGATCTTTGGCCATGACGGCGATCTTCGAAGTCAATTTAACCGGAAATACTTGATATTACTACGCAGATTGTTCACTTACTCTAGGCGTTTCTTTCCACCGATTCATTTAAATCTGACCATTTACGACTGAATAATTCTTTAAATAATCGTATATTTTCTGGATTTTGAAGCTATTTAGTTATTTTATTTCCATAGGTCTCGCCATATTTAGATTCTTATTCTTCGAAGTGGGGATTGCTTTTTCTCTCCATGGTTACCAAGTCACGATACGTTCACAAAAAATGTCAACAAACCATAACTTTCGTCTTTATTTAGACAATAAATAACCAATACATATCATATTTCTCAAATTACTTTCTCAACATGGAGAATAAAACTTTCGTCGCTGATGTTAGCTCCGGCAAATACACATCTTGCTGTTTGTTGCTGGTCACTTGAACTAGCGAACGTACGGCCGTGCCGGCATTGAAAAAGCGGGTCAAGCAGACGATTTTAATTCTGGCTTCTCACTGGTCAGATCAAGTCATGTGATGCTCGAAAATAGTTTGGTTGTAATCACATACGTATGTGATACGAGATTTCTAATCGCACCCCCGAATCAGGCTCTCTGTAATCACATACGTATGTAATAAACAACCTTATGGCACTATCAATTAATTAGTAATAATCATTTTACCTGTCCTCAAAATGCATGCTTCTACCTGTCTTTTATTTCGTTTCTCACATTTAAAACACATTTCTATATTTCCTGACCGTTCATAAGAGAATTATATCACTGTTTTAAGACCAGTATTTCCATTTGAAATTAAACAATAATTATGGCAGCCTATTTCATATCTTCTACTATCAGGTCAACCTCGAGGGACTTTTAAGATGATTATTTATCCCTGCAGTACTGAATTGGCTCCGACTCCTGAGTCCCCTACATGTTTTGTTTGTTTGTTTGTTTTATTCACAAGCTCATGTATCAAGTACAACATTTTCAGCCTATATAAACATACTTAAATAATGATAATAATACAAATTACTTTAATTTTCACTACTTTGTTTGCAATGGTCAGGTTTCAGAAATGCTTTCACTGAGTACTCCAAATTGAACATCCATCCATATAATATAAAGCTAGAGCGATTTCTAGGAAAGGAGGTAGAAAAGAAATGGTAGAAAGAAGGTTTTCTTTGTCCGGAATGTTCTCGGAATTTGTTGTTTTACAAACCACTTTAATCATCTTTAGAGGTCTCTCCCCCCTCTCTGGATGTCGTCGTATGTGGTTTGTGAAGGTATTTGGGGGGGAAATGTGATTTTGAAGCCTTTTTTAAATCGGGATAACCACACTCTATTTATAGCCTGCACTCTATTTATAGCCTGGGAAAGCCCCTGTGAGATACTACGTCATTTCCCACAACCTACATCCAGGGGGACCTAACTCAGTGGGTGAAATTAACAAGATATTTGGCCTGGCAATTTGGCCTGGGGGGCGGGTGAATGCCTCAAGGCATTCAATTTTTATATAAATTGAAGGGGGCATAACTTAATAAAAAATGAATGGATTTTGCTGAAATTTAAAATATATGTATACAAACACATTAGAAATATTTTTATTGGTATGTTGTCATGGAGACAATAATGGTGACGTCATAACTAACATACATAAGTGCTGGAAAGTGAATTTGTAGCAAGGTTGCCGCCATATTGCACCCAATTGGGACCCATTATTTTAATTATTGAAGACCAAATTCTAGAATTTATGGGAAAATATGATCAATTACTGTTTACATCTCTTAAATGATGTACATATGACACATATTATCAAAAGAAAATATTCTTAAAATGTTTTTAAACCCTAATCCTCATGTTAGACACCAATCCTGAAGCCCAAAAAGGAGGAAAAGGGCCCCGTCAGCCAGGCAAATTATATGTGGAAACTGCCCCTGCCTTGAATGGGTTAAATTGTACTCTTTCTGTCTCTCTGTCTCACCTTCCTTTACCCGCCAAGGAGGGTCGGTAACTTTTGAGTTTTACCTGCCGCGGGCAGGTGTTAATTTTACACTCTGTAACTTCATGCAGAGGAGTGGGAGAGTGAAGAAGAGGGTGAAGGAATAGGAAAGGGGGGGAGGGAAAGAAGAGGGGGGAGAGAGGAGGGAGATGATGTAGGGGAAGGAAGAGAGGGGAGGGAGAGAAAGCGGGGAGGGGGAGCATGAGGAAGAGGGGAGAGAGAGAGAGAGGGGGGGGAGAATCAGAGATGGGGTTGGGAGAGAAAAACAGGTATGAAAGTCAGAGAAGAGGGGGAGGGAAAAGAGGGAGAGGGGGAAGTGTGGTGATAGAGGGTGACCGTCCGAAGGACGGGTACTTTACTAGTATTTATATAATATTCGATTGTAGTTTTACCTCTAGACTATTTAAACCACTGATTTAGGCTGCTTGCTGCCCCGATCACATTCACTGCTGTCCACATGGATCCACGTGCGATGACAAGCACAAACGCTGCACGTCTGCCGCCGGGGTCAGCACACCCTGGCTGGAAAAACGGCCAGCGCAGCGTGTCCAAAGTGATGTGATCTGTCCCGGTGGAGCTTCCAAGTGTCCCGCTGGTAACACATGTTGTAAAAACTCTAAGGGTACATTTGGTTGCTGCCCTTTTGCTCAGGTAAGATACCTTGATTAGGGAAATAATATCTTTAGGGAAATAGTTAATGTCTGTAATCTTTACAACTTCTGCGTACAATGATACCTCTCTCCGAATGTACTTGATTATTTTTCAAAGGCCTAGTGTCATTATACACCAATCAAGGGCCAATTATTATCCACCAATTAATGAGGAATCGGTTTCTGATCATTGCAGAATTCGAAATTCATTATATAAACAGTACTTAGATTAAATTAATACTATTTTTACAGCTGAGCTTACTTCGTTCATTAGATTTCTCTCTTAGGTCTGTCAAAGCAAAGCTCTTTTAGATACCTATCGACCTAATTGTATGTGCATTCATTTGAAGTCTACTTCACGTACCTCCTGCATTTCAGGCGACTTGCTGTGGCGACGGCAATCACTGCTGTCCATCTGGCTACAAATGTGACACTTCACATGGCACATGTCTGAAGGTAAAGTCAATCTTATTTTTTCATCAAAAGTAATAAAAGTATCTAATAATTTATGTCCTACTCTAAACTCATTATCTTTTTTAATTATTTATAATGCTTTGTGGTTTGGCGCGAATATTAACACTTACTGTCGTACTTGAACTGTTCTAATAAAAGGTTGGTCTGCTGTAACTTATAAGGAACTTCTACTGTCCTTAACTAGTATATTCAGACTCTTGTGACTATAATTCAATAGAAAGACCGAACTATGGTTTTCACTGTTCTTTCAGCTTATGTTCAAAATAGGAGTGAGATGGCAAAGCAGTCTTGTAAGAGTTATCATATCCCTTGCACAAATGCAAACATATAAAAGCAACAATTATTTTCACCCTAAAATCAATTGTTGTCCGATGCGATTCTTTGTTTCACATGTTGCCAACATTTCAATTTGACGTGAATGAACATTCATTTTGTCCACTGCTTTCAAACTAATGGATTCAAACTAATGCTCGAAATTTATGTGAATAGTTTGTTTCCTGTAAATTCTGGTTTCTCCAGATTTTCAGTTGGCGGGAATATGTTCTGAATTTTATCGTTGTTTCAGAGAGACATTTTTTGCTTTTAAATCTTGCTCTATGTCTAAATGTATCTCTGCAGGAACTGAAAAACTATTAATGCCTATGGTTCTTGAGTTTTAACTCATACAGATATTCCTATATATATGTGTGTTAGTGCATCAAGTATTTATTATATATAATTGCATATCATTAAGTGATGATATATTATTTAGTTGAAAACATGAAAAGCTGTTATCTAGAAAATATCTCAAAATAAATAATTCTAACAATACGTCACAAAAATACCTTTAAATTACTTTTCACATTCTTTAGCGTTTATTACAGCATGCATTCTTTTTTAAAAGGCTGGGGCAGAAAAAATGCTTCTTGGAAAAATGCAAGAAGCATCCCAGGTGAAAGCCGTACCAGTTACAGGCAAGAAACCCACGCCTCTGCAAACAGTAAGCAATCTTTCTACATTTAATTCTATACCTATCGGGCAATCCTGCTGCTCTGATGAAAGGACATACATTTCACCATACACACTCCCATTCTGAATAGTAATATGTCCGATTCCTTTGCTACTATGTACACTAGATCCAATATAGCGTTTTAAAAATATTATGTATAATCCGTGTGCTTGATAACTCTAGTTGATTAAATTTTCAGCCAAAAACATCTGCTAAGAAACGAGATGTAGCCCTTGAACAAAAAAGACAGGCTGCATTAAAAGCGTCTTTGCTGAAGGCCAAAGACCACATACAAGCTTCTAAAGCCAGAGCTGCAGTTAATAGTAATGTGCGTTCCCCAACTCCACAGCATGTTCAGAACAAAGTGAAGCAAGCCATTCTCAAGAACAAGCAGCCTGTTTCAAAGATAGTGGAAACAGCAAAAGCTGAAGCTAACAGAAGTCCTGTAGGAAAAGAAAAAATGAAACCACAGTCAGATAGAAAACCTCAACAAACTGTTTCAACGCCAAAGACAGCACCCAAATCATCAAATTTACCTAAAGTAAAGAAACAAATTGAAAAGGTGAACCCTCAACCCGGAAAGAAAGAAAAGAAGAAAGAGGGTAAGAAGATGATGGAACATATTACTGATACTATCCACGCAACTGTATCTGCTATCAAAAACACTGTCCATAGAGTAGTTAGTGGCAGTGAGGTAAAATCTGACGTAAAAAAGAGTTCTAGTGATAAAGAAAAACCTTCAAAAGCAACTAGTGATACAAAGAAACCAGCTGCGAAGCCAGTTCTTCAATCAAAACCGGCTGATAAAAAGCAGACTCAACCAAAACCTGCTACAAAATCAGAACCAGCTAAGGCAAATATGCATCAAAATTCTGCACAACAAAAAGCTACCCAACTGAAGGCGGCCCAACAAAAAGCCTCACAGCAAAAAGCTGCTCAACTGAAGACAGTTCAATTAAAAGCTGCCCAGCAAAAAGCAGTTCAACAAAAGGCTGCTCAACTGAAGACAGTTCAATTAAAAGCTGCTCAACAAAAAGCTGCTCAACTGAAGACAGTTCAATTAAAAGCTGCCCAGCAAAAAGCAGTTCAACAAAAAGCTGCTCAACTGAAGGCAGCTCAATTAAAAGCTGCCCAGCAAAAAGCAGTTCAACAAAAAGCTGCTCAATTAAAGGCAGCTCAACAAAAAGCTGCTCAACTGAAGGCAGCTCAATTAAAAGCTGCCCAACTAAAGGCGGCTCAACAAAAAGCTGCCCTGTTAAAGGCAACTCAGCAGAAAGTTCCCCAGCAGAATACTGCACAACAGAAGCCTGCACCTCCTAAGGCACAGCCGAAGTCTGCTCCACAGAAATCGGCAACTTTGAAACCTACTCCAAAAACCACCAATCCTAATTCTTCTCAAGATGCAAAGAAAATAGCTGCGCACACTGCAAAAGTAGCCCAACGAAAGGTCCAAGCCTTAAAACCATCTAAAGACTTCGCACAAAAGCAACAAGCAAAACCAGTAACTCCTTTTAAAAAGTCACCACAACCGAAGATAGTGCCAAAAGTGCAGCAGTCAAAACAAAAACAACAGAAATTACAGACGTCATCTCAAAAACACCAACAGACCAAAACTCAAGCTGGCAAACAGCAACAATTAGGAGAGAAACCCCATATGGGAGTTGGACGTAAGCTTTTAGGCCTTGCTTGGCGGTTTCTTGGTGTGAACACTCATGAAGAAAATGCAGTTGAAGAGGATTTCTTTAACACGGTTGAGGTGCGAAGTGTGGAGGATTTGGAGGGCGATGATGCAGGCGATATTCTTATATCTAAAGGCGAAGGAGTTGAAATCATAGAAGATTCTGTAAATACCTTATCGAATTGTATTGGATGTCGTTGCCTCTACCCAAAGCATGACTGTTTGGACTGACCTTGGATTCCTAACCCACACCTACCATTCGATATTGTATGGATGGTAGGTATGTTTGATGCCTCGAACCACATCTCCAGTTGAACGAATGACCAGAACCTGCTTCTGTTCCCCATTAAATAACATTTACAGGAGTTCCCAGATGAATGATACATGGTATCAGATGAATGGTCCATTTCTTAACAGGATGATATTTTGCATAATTATTAATACAAGATATTCTTTTTTACTAGGAATGGAGTTGATATCAGATATAGGAATTGGCAGACTTTACTTCGATCCGAATGAAATGTTTGGTTTGCATGCCTTATTGATTGACAAAGAAAAAGCTCAAATGGCATTTTATGGATTGGATGTTAGCATGCTGGTTGTTTTCCAGAACGGAATTAAGAATTTAACACCAGTCCTACTCTATGGCTTAATAAATATTCTTTCCATGGTTTTTTTACTGCAGAGGTGCCAACTATTACGATCTCAGCATAATAATTACGATTTTGACCATCTAACAATTACATTACGATCTCTGTGACAAATATTATGATTAGTGTTGATTTTCTCAGGTTTCTTAAATATGATTTTTTTTCTGGGCAAGCACGCCCCCGCATTACGCCTTTGGTTCGTGTGACATTGGCATCGCCACAGAATCATTAAGATTTGGGATCCTCAAAGGGTTGCACCTCTGTGACTGGAAAATCATTTTTTGGTTTCGAAATTATGGTTCATTTATCCTTTCAACTTGGAAAGTCGTTGGGTATAAACTTTTAAGTATATGGTATGAGATTTCAAGTGTATATACTTGACTGTTCATCATTGGGGATGACCCATCCAGAAATATATATTAATTTACATTGTTTCTGAGAAGTATGTTATCAATGCACGAATCTTAATCCACAGATCGACCTCTTGCCACGCAAGGACATCGAATGCCCAGATAAATCCACGTGCCCGAGCGATACCACATGTTGTAAAATACCAAGTGGAGCCTATGGCTGCTGTCCTGTACAAAACGTATGTATAATAATAGCCATGAGATAGAGATTAGTCGCCTCTCATGCTGCTCTCATGCTGTATTTTTATGTTTACTTGAAATTACTAATCCTGTTTATCGACTGATATATATCCACCTTCTAGTTTATAACCCTCTTAACTATGTTATAGCATGAATCCCAGGTGACAAATGAAGATATCCATATATTATTGATATTTTGAATCAGTTTCGCCCAACTGTCGCGCACAATAACAAAATCAGGCATCTCAGCGAAATCTGAAGTCAGCGCTTGAGAACGAATCCTTTCTAGTTTTTACTAATTAATCCTTATTGGTTGTTGAGGTTTCCCACGAACCTCCCGTAGCCTTTGTTACTAGTACCTGCTCAATTTTCCCCTTCCTTCGATTTGTTTGTTTGAAGGCTGTATGCTGCTCAGACCATATCCATTGCTGTCCACACGGACAGACGTGCGACGTTAAGGGGGGCTACTGCAAGGCAGCGTCTGGTGCTCTATCAATGTTGAGGAAAAAAATCAAATCCACACCGCCACTCCTTCTTCAGAAGAACCAGTATGGGAGCGTCACCTGTGACTCCAAATTCACGTGTCCAGATGGCTCCACTTGCTGTAGTGTGGCGAGTGGAGTCTGGGCTTGTTGCCCATTACCGGAGGTTAGACATAAGCTCCTCATGTGCCTACCTGGGACTCTTAATCTTGCGTTATCAACTGCGCCAGAATTGACTAATTATGGAATATTTTTTAACGGTCAAAATTCCTTGTCTTTTTTAACTCTTATGCTGGAAATTTGTCAGTCTTAAAATTAGCATTTGCCATACAGAAGACTCCGGCTTTCCCGGTCTTCCTGATCTTTGGTCAGTTCACTTGATAGATAACATTCAGTAGTCACACAATACGGTGGGAGTGATGAAATAGTGATGAAATAATCGAGATTGAGATAATCTAATCATGTCCTCATAGTACAAAACAATGGTCCATTCACTTATCAACACTTGATATGTCACGACGTTTCCCCAATCGTTAGAATTTGAATCTTTTATATTTTGGTTACTAACAGTTTTGCGCCCTTAACTTCTCCCTTTGATTTAGGCTGTATGCTGCCCTGATAAGGAGCACTGCTGTCCAAACGGATACACTTGCCAAAACGAACAATGTGTAAAGGGTTCCATCTTCATGACTTGGCTCTCCAAAACACCAGCCCTGATCCGTAAAACACCAGCAGAGGTGTCCAAGCGAGTCTTGTGCCCTGATAAAACTTCCACATGTGACCAGGGTCAAACATGCTGTACTATGCCCTCTGGTAAATCTGGGTGTTGTCCAATACCCAAGGTGATACACATAATATTCCCTCATTTTATCCAGTCATTTCCAAACGTTTTTTTGTCTATGAAATCTGAGTCTTATAGTCGTAGATATGGTTAGAATCTGCCTGAAAATTTGAAGAATTGCGATTAATTCAAGCTTGTCTCTCAGAATACTGGTACTTTCTGAAGCATTCATTTTTTTACTTGTGCTGTTCATATCGATTACGTATGAGCGGGTACAAATCAATTTTTAAGATTTCACCTCTTGAATTTTACTTGCCATAGGCTGTGTGTTGCGATGATCATATCCACTGTTGCCCGGAGGGCTCTACCTGTAATGTGAAAGCCCAAACTTGTGAACATGCCATGGAAGCTGTGCCTTGGAGTGTCAAACAGCCCGCTCTACATAGGAATGAGAGGGTTGGTAACATTATCTGCCCTAACGGCGAGAATGTCTGTCCGGATGAATCCACCTGCTGTAAACTGCTGAACGGCCAGTGGGGATGTTGTCCCATGCCTAACGTAAGCTGTGCTGTTTTGCAATTTCTTTTTTTTTTAAACAATTTTTAAAAAAAAATGTTACCAGGGTTTCTCTAGGTAAAAGTTGTTGACAATTATTGGCCACCTCAGGGTTCCAACTCACAAATTATCATGCCGCTAGCCTTGAAGCCAGCGCCTTCGGACCACTGTACCACCTCAACCCACTTGAAGATTGTCCTTAATCAATTTCGTTCATTTCAAAATCGACGGAGAAACAATAGACAAAGCTCATTGAGATCTGTTCATGTGTGTGTTTTGATTATTTGCCAACCGTTACTAACAACAGCATTGCCACTGCATTTCTTCCTTCTGATATCCTCATTAATCGGAATGTCTATAATATAACCATGTTTTTGACAGCAACCTAGTGGTGTAGGCTTAAGTATTAGTTTTTTATTTTGACGAGAGCTACGCACTCCCTTAACTCTATCATAACAAAATAAGAATTAAATTTTTGTAAGTTGTGTACATTGCACTGTGGTGAGTTACAACTATCCATATAATATACGGGTAGAGCGATTTCTTAGAAAAGAGGGGTTTCTTTGTGTCACATGTTCTCGGAATCCGGGGTCTCCCCATCTACTTTGTTGGTCTCTAAAGGTCCGTTGGCCCTGTCTAGAGGTCATTATATGTGGTTTGTGAAGGTATCTGGGGTGAAAATGATTTTGAAGCCTTTTTTAAATTGGGATCTCTACACTATTTATAGCCTGGGAAAGCCCCCCTCGTCATTTCTCACAACCTTTCAGGGGGACCTAACTACATGCAGAGGAATGGGAGAGTGAAAAAGAGGGGAGGGAGAGGGTGGGGGTGGGGGTATTGGAGAGAAGGAGGGTATGGAAAAGGTGTAGGAGGGGGTGATTTTTTTTGTTTTTGTTTTTTTTGTCTGTAGGTATTGGAAACCCACGGCTGGTGACGTAATTGACGTTCCAGTGACATGGTAGCTCACCTGAGGACGGGACTGTTTTGCATCGTACACATACGTGTAGGAGGGGGAGAGTTAAGAAAAGGGAGGGTGGGGGAATAGGAGAGGGGGATCAAGGGGTAGGGAAAGAACAGGGGAAAGAGGCAAGGGAGAGGATGTAGGGGAAGGGCAAGAGGGGAGGGGGAGCATGAGGAAGAGGGGAGGGAGACGGGGCGGGGGGAATTGGAGATAGGGTTGGGAGAGAAAAACAGGTATATGCAGAGGAGTGGGAGAGTGAAGAAGAGGGGAGGGAAAGGGTGGGGGTATTAGAGAGAGGGAGGGGATGGAGAGGGTGTAGAAGGGGGAGAGTAAAGAAAAGGGAGGGTGGGAGAATAGGAGAGGGGGAGGGAAAGAACAGGGGGAAAGAGGCGAGGGAGAGGATGTAGGGGAAGGCAGATAGGGGAGGGGGAGCATGAGGAAGAGGGGAAGAAGATGAAGGGGGTGGGGGAGTCGTAGATGGGTTTGGGAGAGAAAAACAGGTATGAAAGACAGAAGAGGGGGAGAAAAAAAGAGTTAGAGTGGGGAGAGAGGATGACCGTCCAAGAAAAGGGGGAAAGAGGCGAGGGAGAGGATGTAGGGGAAGAGAGAGAGGGGAGGGGCAGCATTCATCTTCAGGAGGGAAAGGGGGGAGAATCAGAGATGGGGTTGGGAGATAAAAACAGGTATGAAAGACGGAGAAGAGGGGGAGGGAAACGAGGGAGAAGGGGAAGTGTGGGGAGAGAGCGTGACCGTCTGGAGGACGGGTACTTTGCTAGTACTAAATAAAAATACTATTTTTTTTAAAAAGACTGATTTAAAGCCTGACTAGTTTTGAGTGTGGGGTGCATAGCAGTATGATTGCAGGCCTAAAGCTGTAGCTATCAGACCCTCTTGCTTAAAACTCGTTCTAACATAGGTAACCCATAAAATGGTGTTCTTGCAGGCCGTATGTTGTAAGGACCAATTACATTGCTGTCCAGAAGGAACGCAGTGCAATACAAAGGAAAGCAGATGCGAAAGTCTCACTTCGTCTCTCCATGTTAGCTCCACTCTTGTCATCCCCAGAGCTAAGGTAACTTTAAACCAGAAACCACTGGAGGTGATCAAGTGTGAAGATGGCACTGAGTGCCCTGATGGCTCTACTTGCTGCGCCAACTCAGCCAGTAAATACGCCTGCTGTCCCCACCCAAAAGTGAGTAAATTGATGTTTGCCTTTTTGTGATTTTGTTTCGGTGGTGTGATATATGTCGTTTATTACGTGATTGCTCATTATGTTGTGTGGTTTACTTAATCCCAATCGCGCAGTTCTAACTTAAGTTTCTTAACATTAATGTGACGATGTAATCGTTCCCTACTAAGGTTCACTCGATCACTCTTGTGCACATTGATGAATTTCTGATAAATTGATATGTGATTTGTTGCGAATCTATCTGTCACCAGCTTCGTCAGCTAACATAGACCATATATCTGCCTAAGTAGTTCTGCCTAGTTTGTTGAAACAATTCTCACACAGGAAAAAACAGTTTTTCATAGTACGGTTAGGCGATACTAATTGAAAGTTCTTCTGCATCTTCTTATCCACGCTGTAAACTCTGATATCGGCATTAAAGTATTGTTCTCGTGTAGTGTATAAAAATAGTTAAGATATGGCCTACCCATCTAAGAACTAGACCATAAAATAAGCATCTTAAATCGGCGCACTTTTTCTGACAAATATATCATATCTAACCCTATTTTAGGGTGTATGTTGCGCGGACAAGGTCAACTGTTGTCCCAATGGCTACACTTGTGATGCTCAATCTAAGGAAAAATGCAAGAAAGGAGACATTTCTCCCAATTCCCTCTTCTTCGCTTTCTTCCCAAACAAACCATCATCACCACTAGAGGTTGGTGTCTCAAAACGAACTTCTTTATTAAAGCAAGATTTTCATTTATGTAGTTTCTTCGGCAATACATATATTTAAAAAAATCAAGATTACCACCAAATAGTACGGAATGACAATTGACATGCATCTGTATCTCTTCGCATTTGGGAAATGTGTTGAATCCCCACTCCTTTTTTGAAGATACTTTTTATGTATTTTCACTACTTTAAACATAGATCTATATTTATGCACGTGTTTTATTCCCCGCTACCTTGCCTTTCCCCTTTTCTGCTTATTAAGTATAAAGAACACCCCCCCCCCCTCTCATTGGGCCTGCGGAATCACAAGTTATATACCGTACTTCCCTTAAATGGCATAATTTTGGAAGTTATAAAACTAATGCTTTCTCCGTTATATTGCGTATCAGCTTAAGCCGCCTACAAGTTCTATGAAGATGCAATCCAAATTACTATGGTGATTTATTGATGGTCTCTTTAAAAAGTTTCTTCGGATTGATTCCCTGTTCATTACTGCTACATTTTACACTAGAAAGCGTCCAAGGATGTAAATTGCCCTGATAAGGAAACAAGTTGCCCCGACGGTAATACTTGCTGTGCTATGACCGAAGGCGGTTTCGGATGCTGTGCTTTATCAGATGTAAGTCCTATTTTGGTCCTGTCTAGTATTTTTCTAAAACCTGTGTCAAATCCTTTCAACCCGGAAATTCAAGTCACGTTTCTATATAAATTCTTATTTCTTTCGTAAATCTATAGTGATGTCGTGACACGTATGTACTGCTTTACCAAATAAAAAAATAGAGTGGTAAAACAATGTATACCTCCCCGATTTACTGCATGATAAAACTAAATATGAAATAACTCGAAGTGTCAATAATTCTGCTATTATTTTTTATCAACTTATTTACCAGGCGGTGTGTTGCGCTGGTGGATTCTGCTGCCCCAAGGGTCACACGTGCGATGCTTCAGGCAAAAAATGCCTCGTGTCTGAACCTATGAGAAGCAAGTTACCTGCCAGACTAGTGCAGCCACATGAGGAGACGCTGCCCCTCGTCTGCCCCAATGTACATTACTCCTGCACAGCCGACAACACCTGCTGCCACCTGAAGGACGATACCTGGGGATGCTGCGCCTCCAAAGACGTGAGTATTTGCTGATTTTAAAGGGGTTTCATCTTCTCTTTTCAGAGTAATTTCTTTGTGAATAATGCATTACTTACAATTCGCTTATTTTTATAACATGGGGTGCAGGCCTTCAGAGTTAATCGAACACGTTTGATTTCGCTCTGATGTGGGTCCAAGGTGAGAGAACATTATATAAATGTCTGTTGGTAATGGGGAAGGGAAAGTGAATCTCTGACGGAAAGATAGAGTATAGCCGAAGCTTCAGTGGCACACCACTAAAACTTAATATTGACATACATTGAAATAATCCTGATATTGAAACTTTTATCAAATGAAATCATTACAGTCAAACTAATTACCACATGAATATGATATTTACAGGGTTTAGAATGTAATATCTTATTGTTCCTCTTATACACCGAAGTTATCACATGTGCGCGGATTTAATTAGAAGTTGAAGAACCTCGAGCCAAGGTATCAACGTAGAATATTTAGGTTATAGAGATTAATATGTTATCTCTTAGATCCGCCCGTTTAAATGGCCACAATTAATGTACGATTTTAGGAATTGTATAATCAAATCAGAATCTGCTATGGCTTTTCTCCACATCATCCAAGTACGTCATCTATGAAGTCTTTATCTTTAAAAGAGATCATCCTTAGTAGGAATAATAGTTCACCCCAAAAAGGAAATGTCAAATAGATCCTCCGACTCGGTGTGATGTTTGCAACACTTCGAAGCCTTGATAACCATATCCTTGTTATTTCAGGCTGTGTGCTGTGACAACGGTCCATACTGCTGCCCTAAAGGTTCTACGTGTAGTGCAAAGCCAGGAGAGTGCTTACCAAACGACAGCAGCTCGGAAAGTGATAAACACGATGCAGCATTCCTGAAAAGAGCTGTGAAAGGTGGACACATCCTGTACTAAATATATTACGGCACTCCCACTGCTGAAGTGTCGTATAAAGACTGAATGGAGCATTCCTTGAGAAGACGTCCTCCCATATAGGGTGTCCAGCTACGTGTACCAACAAAATGCATTAAGATAAAAAGAATCTGCGCTTGTCGCTGCAGGCAGTTTTCACGTTCTCAGAATCCCTATAAAAACATTCTCGTTTTGGCCACCTGGGTCAGACATTGGCTTTTTTCCATAACTTTAATAGCCTTTTTGCTTTGTTAATTTTTGCAGCGTATTGTTGAGTCTGCGCTGATTTGATTTATAGAAATTCTACGAATGTGAAAACTAGTAACATGAACGATCGACGGTCCATGTAATGGACTAAGAGTGATCAAAAGATTCCATGCTAGGTTGGATTGTGTGATCGCATCTGCTCAGGGAAGAGTCAGAAAGCCATGGTCCCTCCTTCCTAAGTGTGACTAATGTCATGACAAAAAGATGCAAGTCAAATTATTTCAGAATGTGATAAAGGATCAGATTTTTCAGATGAGTTCGCTTAGTTTGTTTACAGGCATGCGAAACGAAGTTTGTCTGATTCAGTTAAATACAAAGAAAAACGTTCTCCTTCATAGATTAACTGAAGATCAACAATATCCTAGTTCCAGGCTATGCATGTACCGTTGTACGTTTCACAACGTTTGAGAGTTTGGATGTATACGGGATGTATATCATGCCGGGTAACAATTAATTACGACCAGACGACGTCCACCTAACTTTTAGAAAAAGAAGCCATTAGAAAATTTTGAAATGGAATATTGTAACAAAAATGAGAATATTCTGTAAGTTTCTAACTATATCGACGACTGTGTAAGTATTTAGTTGTCCAATTGTCGATAACCAAAGTTTTCGTAACGCTACATCTCTCGAATACAAAACGTGATTTGAAGTAGTCGTACTTTCCTGAAATCAACTGTCCTAATTCTGTCGCCAAATGATGGCAATCAAATACTACCACGCTTGTGAGTTTGCTCTCAGACAATTCCTATAAATGACTATGCGCACGTTTAATGTATCTGATGTAAGCAATTTAAATTAGTAATATCAGTATTCTCAGATACGACTAGATTCAGGTCATGCATACCAGTATATCCAATTTAATAAAGGAGTGAATCCAATTTATATTACGTGAGGTTGCGTTGTGTCCAAGAGGTTCTATTTCTTGTACGAGATCTGACATATTTATGGACAATTTTCGAAAGAATTTAAAAGTTAGATAATTGAAACAGCTCAGATGCGCAAATATGAAAACAAAATATTGTTCATCATTTCTAAGCTAGAACGGGCCTAAAAGTGCTATGTATAATAATTCTTTTTGAGGTTGTAAGTGGAGAATTGAATAGATATGACAATATGTGTAAAGAGGTATTTTCTGAGCATTTCTATCTGGTATTATAAGGTTTGGCAGTGGTTACTTGTACTTCCACGTGTAAAAGAAGTGATACTGCACATTTCCTGAGGTAATAACTGAATGTTGATTCAATTTAATGAAATGTTCCTTTTAACATACATCAATACTTCTATGCCAGTTTAAAGAAAGGGATAGTTGTTTCTAATGTTTAAGTGTCCATTTTATAGGTGTCTGGAAAAAGCATGTATTAAAAACAACTAACTATTGGTAGTGACTGATCGAGATAAAAAGGTCAAGGGCTGATGATTTTTTTTATCAACTTCAATGTGTAAATAATCTTTTATGTACTGATTTTTATCAGATAGTAACTAGATTGAATCATGTAAATTGAAATTTGGAACTATGACAAGATTTTGTATTATTGCAGTAGAAGCCATATAATTACCATCTGTAACGATGTATGTTGGTTGTACAATATCGAGCAAAACTCCGCTGTAAATATATCTTAATATTAGAAAGATATTTGGAAATCCAAATGTTTATTGCATTTTCTCTAGTTTAAGTAATCCTTATTGAAAATCACGTAAACATCTTAAGTCGGAATCAAAACAAAAGTCGTCCTCCTTGGAATTTCGACACCAAACCAAAAACTTACGGATCAACATCAGTTTGTAGGAAGAACCCCACCTCCGTATTGAAAATCATTTGGGCATCTGAATTTGTAACATTCCCATAGATGATTTTAAGCAAAAACCTTTTTTCGTATCATAATTGTTAACAGTAAAAGAATACCGAGCTATTTGCTTCAATAGAAACAGGGAGACGTACACTAATTGCATCTTATATGTTATCGCGAAATCAATGTATATTATCTTTAAAATGACAACATAATTCCATTCTTGGTGTAAGAACAGCAGATATACGCGTGACAGTAATGATTATCCTGTTGTGTATCTTGCATCTTGAAAAACTTCAAAATGTCAAAGTGATTCAGAATATTATTTTGTCAAATAAAACTTATTAATTGCCCTGTATTTGTTCATTATATCATTTTCTATGAGATATAAATCTCCCTCTATTACATTTAAAGAAATACTGGTCTCTCAAGAAGTTAATTTCAAAGGTCATTACGAAGTTGTGTCAGTAGTTAGAATTTTCCAACTGATCTATTGAACCATGTCCTCTGCTAAATAGATAGTATTCACAACCAGAAACAATTACATATAGTTATGACTGGTGTAAAAAAAAAATTTTAAATATTTTTATTGGCCTACACAGTTTAACAATCACATGAAAAAACCCATAACCATTCAATGGTTCTTTTCATGCGTTACATAAATGGCAACAAAGTATATAAGTTTAAAGATGGTGAATATGATGTTAAAACCTAGTTGGATTAGACCTGCACCTGGGGCTTGTTGCTCCAGTTTCTCGCTAACTATTTCTCCATTGGAAGTGTATGGAGAAATAAATGGCGTGAACATGGAGCAACGGGCCACGGGCCCCTGGGTCAGTTGGAAGGAGACTGCCGTGGAGGTAAGATGTAATGGTAATTATCCCTCGGCAACACTCCATTGAGAGGCAGGAACGTTTTCTACAGATGATAGTCGATAGGTAAGTCGATTTTGATAAATTGCTTGTTTTAGTGATTTTTAATTGCAATGGGCAGTTAAATGTGTTTAAGTATAATGTACCATTGTGATTCTACATTTGTGAATAAAATCGTCGTTGTGACCACCACTTTCGCACATCGTCTGAGTGGTAGGGCAGTGGTAGTGGTGCTGGTGCTGGTCATGCTACGTCACGGTTGGTTGGCCGTACTGGAGCTTAGTGGTAGTGGTGGCAGCGGTCGTCAGGAGTGGTGACAGTGGGTGTATGTACTAATGTAGGTATGAATGTTACACCTTACAACTACAATCTGAGCAGCTATTATTATTGTGGTGACCTAGTATGTAGTATGGTTACAATCATTTAAACATGAGAAGTTTGCATCTGTGTTAACAAATGTATAATTTGAATAATTTTTTTTCTAAATATATGCTGTTTTAAGGTATTCTGGTGGGGTTTACTTGGTGTCATTGGGAGAATTCCTTAACATTCACATGCTTACTTGAAATTTAGAATGGTTCTTCTATCTATGTATGTATGTATGTATCAGTATGTATGTATGCAGTAGTGCTGCACTCTAATGTGCTGCGCAGCACAGTGCTGCACTCTTAGAGTGCTGCGCAGCACAGTGCTGCACTCTAGAGTGCTGCGCAGCACAGTGCTGCACTCTAATGTGCTGCGCAGCACAGTGCTGCACTCTAGAGTGCTGCGCAGCACAGTGCTGCACTCTAGAGTGCTGCGTAGCACAGTGCTGCACTCTAGAGTGCTGCTAGAGAATATATGACGTAACAAATTCGCCAATACTTTTGTATGTCACAAGTTCTATGATTAGAAGCATATCCTTGTTTCAGGATCTGTGAGTTTTGTGTTTTCATATATAGTCCCATGACTTATAATTATACATGTATGTATGTATGTGTACATGTACTTATTTATGTATACATGTAGCCCATTGCAATTCTATATGACGTTAGTCATAGCAGTGCATCTTGTATAAATATTAGACAGGAAATAAATTAGTACTGTTAGTCAGGCAGCTTAGCAAATAGATGTGGACATTCCGGACAAAAGCACCAAATTTGGTCCACATGCTGTTCATTGCCTTAGCTTTCAATTTAGAGTGGGAGCCCTTTCCAAAAAATACATTAAGGCCGCCATCTTGGATTTTTAAGGTCGCCATCATGTAAAATCCTATATCTACCAATATCTCAGCTTCCAAACAACTTAGGATCATGATCTTGGTCTCTAAACATATATTTCCAGGGTCAATGAATACAACTATACCATTTAGAAAAAGATCAAATTATATTATGGCCGCCATCTTGGATTTTTAAGATCGCCATCATGTAAAAATCTATATATACTATGGTATGGAAAGGCATTTGTATCCATATAGATACAGTAGCATATTAGGTCCTGCTATTGCTAACTTGCATTCTTCACATCCCAATCTGCAATTTGACTTTTTGAAGTAGCACCCTAGTCTGCACACACTGGCACTACATCGCTGCAGACTGGGACCACTGCATGCAAACTTGCAACCTGCAACCTGCACGTTGGGCCACAACATTTCTATTTAGCATTCATACAAGTCTGGACCCTCTCATTCCAGTCAAAACAAACAAATAGACCACGCCTCCTAAGCCCCGCCCATAAGGGGGCATTTCTATTTAGCATTAATACAAGTCTGGCCCCTCTAGTCAGGCTGGAGCTGACCAAACAGTGCTATCGCTACTGGTAGTACTGTCTAGAGATAGGCAGACTATCTAGGCCCCTCTTGCTCCAGTCAGTCATTTGCAGTCAAAACAAACAAATAGACCACACCTGCTAAGCCCCGCCCATAAGGCTACACTGCTCTCCATTATTATCCCTATTTCGTATGCAATTCCAATGACTAATAAACATTATTCCTATTTCGTATGCAATTCCAATGACTAATAAACATTATTCCTATTTCGTATGCAATTCCAATGACTAATAAACATTATTCCTATTTCGTATGCAATTTCAATGACTAATAAATATTATTCCTATTTCGTATGCAATTCAAATGACTAACCTGTAAACCTTATCCACAAATACTATCCAATTCGAATGACTTACACATCTATTCATTCCCTAAACATTCCCAGACAAATTGTTTTATTGCCTTTCATCAAAGTCACACACTTATATAACACACTTATATAACACTAACAGGGCGTCCTTGGAAGTGCATGGGGAACTCAGGGATGCCTCAGCACTCTCTGAGGGCCATCCAGGGTCCCGACCTATTACCCGCAGGGCAAGCTGCCTGCATTCACCCCAAGATACTCTTCCCTCATACACCATTCCATCGTTGATATTCAAAGAGACATCATCAAAAGAGACATGGATCCCACCAAGATACTATGCCATGAGGGTTTCGGGGGCAATATGGGCGGGGGGGGGGGGGGGATGACAGTTGTAGCGGGAGTTGTAATCTTTAATTTGGATATGGTTTGTTCAACACACCTTTTCAAATAAGATATTTTAGCTTTCTAGCTATTGTAGTTAGCATGTCTTTCTGCCCTCTTAGTCTTACATGGTGCTAGCATAATTGTGGTAGGCTATTTACTGAGATCATTTTTGATTCAGTGTGAACTCATACGTTACACTCAGTAAGAAGATTATACTTCCTTAAAAGTAGCAACGAGAATCGAAAATGACTAAATTGTCTAAGCTAAAAAATTCCTATTTCGTATGCAATTCAAATGGCTAATCTGCAAATGTTATTCCCAAATACTATCCAGCTCGAATGGTAGAAATGGATTAGAGGAATAGATAAGTAAATGATAAATATATTATATAGTTATTTTTTTTTTTTTTTTGGCGGAGTCTGAAGGGTCTCAAGATTTCTCACGAGGGGTTGAGATAACAGAGCGGGTTGCCGGTAGGGAAAAGAGGAACCTCTTGGAAACTCTTTCAAAACGACGCGCTTTCCTCTCACATAGACAACCGACCTCCGCCGACTGGCAGAATATTCACACATACTCTGCGGCCGTCGCGAGAAGCAACCCTGGAAGATCCAAAGAAAATTCTACAGGGGACCATCAACCCAAAGCTTCTAGCAGCCGTACCAATAACAACAATTCGGCACCCAACTACAGGCAGAGGGATCAGAGAGATCAGGGTTTTCCCCGAGACCAGCCTCCCCAGCGGAGGCCCTCGTCATCAGCTCTGGGAGCCCCACCAGGCCCCCAACAGGGGAACAACCGGAACAAGAGGCCAAGAAGCAAGGGAAGGCCAGAACAGACCAACCCCCCGCCCAGGTCTCGTTCCCCCAACCCAACCTCTGGAGGCAACAACCAGGACTTCTCCTGGTTCATAAACCAATTAAGGATCATGGCGGATCAGCCACAGCCCTCCACCTCCTCCAGCCGGGACAATTCCCGTCCCCCAAAAGAGAAGAAAGGGAAGAAAAACAACAACAGAAACTAAGTTACATACCCGACTACATGGACACTTGTTTGAGCCAGTACAACCGTTGTGTGAATTTATCTGTTTCTTGTACATGCCTCCATTGTCCTAACTGCATGAATAACAACAACAATAAAACTGTTTCAAACTGTTCTTCATCCTCCTTGTTTTCTAGCTCAGAATCAAGTTCTACAGGCGTTTCAGGAGACATTCTGCCTCCAATTTCCAATCACCAGATACCGAACAGTAACACTATACCTCATATAGGTACATCTGTAACTCGAGTTAACACAAACGTTAGTTCTAACCACGAGATAGCCTATAATACATTCAAAGACCAACTTACTAGGGCCCCCATTCTGGAGACTCCTGATATAGTAAATCTTTCAACCAGCCCGATTTCAGAAACCGAAAAGTCCATACTGATATTGGGTAAATCTTTTTGTCCCTCGCCAGGGGAACCTGACCTGGGACAAATCAGAGGGGACCATGACAATTTTGCTCGTACATGTCGGAGGGAACATTTCTTCAATAAAGATAACCCTGTACAACAAATGGCGAACCCTTTGAACCAACAGATCTCGCACCATGACACCGGTCCCAGGAGAAAGACCATAGTTAGATCCCCTACTGACCTGGCCAGAGATATGAAAATCTCTCGCCTATTCAGGAAGAAGTCCAACTGGAACCCCCCACAGGGGCCCCCAGAATTGGAATTTTTCCTTAGGGTAAATGAGATCAAAATTAATAACACCAACCCACAATCACCCCGTAAACAAAACCTGTCCTTACAACAGAAGACAGCGTTGAAAACCTTGTCCTCTGACACCTCCATAGTCATAAAACAAGCAGACAAGGGCGGGGCTATGGTAGTTTGGGGGAGGGAAGCATACATTACAGAGGGAATGAGACAACTCGACGACCCGATGTTTTACAAACATCTGGACGCCGACCTCACCGTATCACACACCGCCTTGATTAACCACAGGGTCAACGACCTCCTGGAAAATCAAGAAATCAATAAGGAGATCCATGACCTCCTCATCACGGACACCCCCAGAACACCAGAGTTCTACTTGCTACCCAAAATCCACAAACAAAACGACTCCCTGCCCGGGCCGACCAATTTGCTCTGGCAATGGAGGCCCGACAGAGAAGATTTCAGGTTTCATAGACCTTATCCTTAGGCCCTATGTCCCTGACATCCGTTCTTACATTAAGGACACTGCTGATTTTATCAGCAAAATCAACGAGGTCCAATCCACACATGTGGATTGCCTTTTGGTCACGCTTGATGTGACGTCGCTATACACCAACATACCTAACCACGAAGGTATGATAGCGGTAAGCGAGTTCCTCGATCTGAAGAGACCTTTGGGTCGCACCAGAGGTTTTGGAGTAAAAAACTCCTCCATTGTAGATCTACTACAACTAGTTCTGGAGAAGAACAGCTTCAGGTTCAATGGCGAAGACTACATACAGGTAGGTGGCACCGCCATGGGAACTAGAGTAGCTCCTACTTATGCGAATATATTCATGGATTGGTTTGAACGTTTGTATATCTATACCTACGCTCAACAACCACTGAACAACCACCGGAAGATACATAGATGACATCTTCATGATCTGGGATGGATCACGTGAGTCCCTAGAATCTTTTACCGCACATCTGAATGATGTTCACCCAAACATCAAATTCACAGCCGAGATCTCGGACTCCCAAATCCATTTCTTAGATACAACTGTGAAGAAAGATGTAGACGGCCGACTCTACACGGACTTATACTGTAAACCTACTGATGCCAACAACTATCTACACTACAACTCCGCACATTGGAGAAGGTGTAAGGACAGTATAGTATACAGCCAATTCATTCGCATTCGCCGTATATGCAATTTCTTGCATGATTTTGATCGCAATTGTCTAGAGAAAGCTAGACATTTCTCACGACGTGGATACCCTCTCAAGGTAATACTAGAGGCATACTCACGCGCGAGACTGGCAGACAGACAGGCCCTTCTAGGCCCAAAATCTGACTCTGCCGACCCGCCTACGGATGGTAAAATGCTTTTGGCAATAACAACCTTCCATCCGTCTTGCAACGTCTTTGCTTCAGGCATAAAAGACAACTGGGACATCCTGGGTAGATCCACTACCACGAAACACCTTTTCAACAGGAAGCTCACAGTTGCATATAGGCGCCCAAAGAATCTAGGAGATATCCTGATCAGGGCAAAACTAAAACCTACAACTACCCCAACAACCCCAGTAGCTGGACTTTCGTCCCAATCTGGCCCCCGCAAGCCTTGTAAGACCAAATCTTGCAAGTATTGCGCCAAAATTGACACCACGGGAAGGATCTCCTCTACAGTCACGAAGAGATCATATATTACACGCAGCAACGTAGATTGCAAGTGCAATAATCTGGTATACTGTATCACTTGCAAAAAATGCAAAATGCAGTATGTAGGGAAAACAAAACAACGTGTGATGCAACGCATGTACCAACATTTCAGGACCATAAATATCCCTGATCTCCCACTGCATGATACCTCAGTGTCAAGACATTTCAATTCCCCCAACCACGATGGGGAACACGATGTGGATTTCCACATCCTCGAATTTGTACCGTATAGCACGGACAAAGCGATTTCCGAGGACTATCGCAACGAACTGGAAGCTAAATGGATCCATCGCCTCAAAAGCATGGCGCCGAGAGGCCTCAACATCATGGATGCCATCACCTGGAAGACTCAATTTGACCATTAGTATCGCAAAGGAGGGTCCTGGCTATCTAGCCACGTTGAAAAAATTTCTAACCAACGATAGCATGACGGGCCCTTATCCCAAGCGATTACTATGATCTCAGGTCCCAGCATCCATGATAGGAAACTCTGAGTTATTTCAGCAACCCATGTAACTATCTAACTTATTTTTCCTGGAGATATTATCACCATAATATCTACTCACCATATCACTTTGTAGATCCCTCAGATCCAAAATGATTGTCCAATGGTCGGACAACAGATGGGGGGGGCCCCTACATCCCCCACTCAAATATTTTGGGACCAACCTTACAATGAAATACCACATTTCTGGCCCCTTTGGGAAATTGTTTCTCATAAATCCTATATAATAACACACCTGTAGGGTATATAACCCTATATAATCCTCATATGTGGAGACCACATGGGTCTACACATGAGCCTGATGAGCTATACTAAGCGAAACCATGTTGTGCCAAATTACCCCCATTGGGGGATAAAAGGAGTCATCAGTGTATTTATTTATTTTATTATCATCACTTGTTTGGGGTAGTAAAATAAATTCCATCACTTTTTACTCGTTGTCCTGTATTTACTACAACTAAATACAGAACAACACACCGGGTCATACTGACCTGTAAACAAGAGCACACCCTGGATACTGTCAACAAACAGTTTCCAGGGTTTCTGTAGGTATTGGAAACCCACGGCTGGTGACGTAATTGACGTTCCAGTGACATGGTAGCTCACCTGAGGAAGGGACTGTGTCGCATCGTACACATATATATTATATAGTTATGTTATACAATTTGAGGTATTAATGTATAAGTACGTATAAAAAAAATATGAAGACTAGCTGTCGTGATTATTTTATAGAAGTAGGTGGGAGGTTGGTATCTGTGATGGTGGGTTAGTATATTGTCTTGTGTGTAGCCTACTGCTCATGTATGCTATGTCAATGGCTAAGTGAACTAACTTGCAACACATCAGAATGTTTACACTCCTTTTTCCAGTCACAACAAACACTCATTAAATATTAGCCCCGCACCTTAAGAGTACACACAGGGAAGGGGTGAGGTTGGAAGGAGATGAGAGATGTCTATATATGGGTGGGGAGGGTGGGGCTAATATTGTAATGAGTGTTTGTTGTGACTGGAAAAAGGAGTGTAAACATTCTGATGTGTTGCAAGTTAGCAGTAAGTGTGACGAACTGGGAAGGATGGAAATGCAGACTGGCATGATGTCTTGCAAAGTAGGCAGTCAGTCTGACGAAGTGGGGCCTAGATTGAAGAGAAGTAGGAAAAGAAAAATGCAAGTTTGCAGAAGCAAAATGCAAGTTAGGAATGGACTGGATGTAAAATTGGTGAGAATTGGGAAAGTTCTAAAATGTTTTCAAAATGAGGAGTAGGACAGAACATGTTAGGACCTATTTCGATGCAGATTAGGAAAAAAATGTCCTATTTCGTATGCAATTCCTATGACCATTTCAAAGGTTTTTTGCAAACTTGCACTCTACATCTCCGAATTGAGGGGGGGATCTATATGGATACAAATGCCTTTCCATAAATTTCAGATACCCCACTCTGCACCTGTTCAGCCTGATGAGTATTTTATTATGGAAAGCCATTTATGTACATATCTCCAAAACTCTAAGACGGGAAGATTAGCATGCTGATCAGGAATACATAAGTAAGCATAGCCATAGAAGAAGCGTGCAGACTTGGAATTTTAATTCCTGTTCAGCTGCGGGATAGGCCCCAACCCGTACTCTTCCTATTCTTCCAAAAAGTCACATTCTAGGATGGGGAAGAGAAAGCGGCAGATAGAGATGAGAGCGATGCAGAGAGTGGGGGAGAGAGAAATGGTCCCCTTTTTTCCCCTACGCCGGGTCTTTATTCAGGTTTGTCAACAAATCCATCCTGAGATCACCACGTTGTAGCATACGTCACCACATTGTAGCATACATATTTAACTTACTATTTCTTTAATTAGATATACAGATTATATGTTTTACTATATTTCCAGACATGTTTTTTGCGTATAATATAATAATATGGATATTGCTAAAATATTTCTGGGTAGAAATAAGCCTAACGAGTGTCTGCATGATTTTTATAGTGATCTATTTGAGATATGGAATGGATTCTATTATAGGAATAATGTCATGTCAAGAAATAAGAAATAAATATGGTATAAGGTGGTCATATTTAGACAAAAGAGAAAGATTCCCTTGGTGTAAGCCTACCAAATAGGCAAGATAAGCACATTGACATACAGTTTTGCGTTCAGGTATTACACCCCCCGTGCGGCTTGGAGAAACGAAACGTCAACCAAGACTGATCGTGCATGATCATATATACCGTATCATATTTATAATAGCGGATTCGCCTCTTCTTTATTCAACTGATTAATAGAAGATATTTGTTTGGGGATCTAATATCAGATCCTATCTTTTCACTTAACTTAAACGGCATTGGATCAATCATGCACTGATCTGTTCTCCTCACGCAGAACTACGAGAGACCTATGAGTTTTTTCTTTTTTCTTGAGTATTAAGTTCGAATACTGTATTCAATGTATGTATTTGCCTAACACTGTTTATATATGTGTAATGTACTTGCTGGATAACCTCCTCGTTTTCTCAAATGTTTGATACCAGATCCTATCTTTTCACTTAACTTAAATGGCATTGGATCAATCATGCACTGATCTGCTCTCCTCACGCAGAACTACGAGAGACCTATGAGGTTTTTTTCTTGAATCTTGAATCTTAAGTTCGAATACTATATTCAATGTATGTATTTGCCTAACACTGTTTATATATGTGTAATGTACTTGCTGGATAACCTCCTCGTTTTCTCAAATGTTTGATACCAGATCCTATCTTTTCACCTAACTTAAATGGCAGTTGGATCAATCATTCAAAGATCTACTCTTCTCACGCAGAACTGCGAGAGACCTGTGTGAGTTTTTTTGAGTCTCGAGTTTGAGTATTGTACTTAGTGTCCATGTTCTATTATCTATGAATATATCCTATCTGGGCCTACTTGTTTTGACTTAGCACAAAGCTGTCTTATCTCCCCACACTAACCTGAGTGACTTGGAGCTAAAGTTAAGCTAAGTTGGTTATGAAAATGCCTGTTTTTGTCCAGACTTCGTTCTATTACTCCTCACACTGAAATCCAGTGGCTAGGAGGTAAAGATTATAATTATGATGTTTAGCTTTTCCATCAACTTCTAGATACTGTATCAAATTATTTAAATCTCCGTTCTAGAGTTGGTTCACTGACATGATTTGACCCCTAGGTCCCTCCCTGTCCCTCGGCTGCCCCCGGCTGTGCGTTTGCAGTCAGCCGCACCCTGCCCCCCTGGTTTTATATATAGTTTGATACTATCTTTTATCTTTTAATTTCAAGTTACTATTATGTCTCTGTCCAACAAAAAAAATGGTCTCATGCTATATCATTTAAACTGCCAAAGCCTTTGTAACAAATTTGACACTGTAAAGCAAAACCTACTTCTTTTACAACCCTACTTTATCTCCCTGTCTGAGACATGGTTAACTGACTCCTTCCCTGAGTTATTAATATCCCAAACTATAACCTAGTTAGGCATGATCGTACATTTTTACTACCAAACACTTCAACTGTTAAGAAAGGAGGTGGTCTGCTAAGTTATATTAAGGCTGACCTGAACTATAGAAGACTGCCAGATTTAGATTACTCAACAAGTGATATTGAAGTTGTATCGATACAATTGCTGCCAAAAAACCTCAAACCCATGAACATATTATCAATTTACCGTCCTCCATCTGGCGTAGTTGATTCCTTTATAAATACACTGAATGATATTTTACTATTGAATCCCTGTGATCCCACTGACCATGAAACTTTTATAATGGGAGATTACAATATAAACTTTGCCAATAATTCCTGCCCAGATAAAAAAAGACTTGCCTTATTTGCCCAACAAAATGGACTACAACAACTCATAAAGGATAGCACACGCTCTGCTGTCAGAAATGGTAGTATTAATTCGACTACTATAGATCTAATACTAACTGACTCAACCTGTGTATCCGATAGTGGAATAATTCACCATAATATTAGTGATCACGAGGCTATCTTTATGATCAGGAAGAAAATTAAAACTAAAAAATCCTTCACTATTAAAAAAGCACGTTCTTACAAAAATTTTAATTCCCTTGATTTCCAACAGAAGCTTAGAGAATCGTTCCAAGTTGAAGCATTTATGGCTTTTACAGAACCAAATGAGTCTTGGAAATACATTCATGCATGTATTACAGCTACCCTTAATGAGCTATGTCCATTGAAAAATATTAAAGTTAATGACTCAAACGACCCCTGGATTACTAGGGATCTCCTAGAGTTAATAACCAAAAAAAATGCAGCTAGGAAAAAGGCTAGAAAACTGGGTACTGTTGACAGCTATACAGAAGCTAAGATCCTTAAGAAAGAAGTAAATAATAAACTAAGAAATGCCAAGAGAAGTTATTTTCTCAACACTTTAAATGACACCAAAGACCCTAAGAAATATTGGAAAACCATTAATTCTATTTTCCCAACGAAAGCTATATCATCGCATCTGATTCTTAATGATAGTAATAATACGCCTGTCTCCAATGAAGACTTACCTGACTTTATCAACTCATATTTTGCTAACATCACTGACAACTTATTGAATGATGATCCATCCGCTCAGAGAACATACCCAGTACAAGAAGTAAATTCAGAACTAACGGATATTACTACAAATGAAATTGAAGTTTTAGCCCTTATTCGTGATATAGATATCAATAAATCTTCTGCCATAGACCACATTTCAAACAGAGTATTGAAGGATGCCTTCTCTACGCTCTTACCTGAACTAACTCATTGTTTTAATCTCTCCTTATCAAATCACATTTTCCCTTGTGACTGGAAGACTGCTACAGTAGTACCACTTTTCAAAGGTGGTGACAGTACACAATTAAATAACTACAGACCTATTTCACTACTGCCAACTCCGAGTAAATTAATTGAGAAGATAATACATACCAGAGTCTTAACCTACCTAACCAACCATCATCTTCTTGATAAACATCAAGCTGGTTTTTTGCCAGGTCATTCGACTATTGACACTATCAGTACTTTGACTGACCAATTATCCACTAACCTTGAGAAAAAACTCCCAACTCTTCTCACATTTGTCGACTTCCGAAAAGCGTTTGATTTAGTTGATCATGATATACTTCTTAACAAAATTAGAATCCTTGGGATAAAGGGTAATCTACTCCTCTGGCTCAAATCATATTTATTGAATAGAAAACAAAGGACTATTGCTAATAATATAACTTCTAACCTAGCTCTGATTAAATCCGGTGTACCCCAGGGATCGATCCTGGGGCCTCTACTATTTCTGGTTTTTATAAACGACCTTGGTAAATGTCTTAAATTTTGTGATTACCTTCTATATGCAGATGACACTGTACTGTATCTCTCCAACAAATCACCAACAACTCTAATTGATAATATGCAACATGATATTATGAATTTAACCAATTGGTGTGTACAAAACTGTTTTCTAATCAATACTTCCAAAACCAAGATTATGTTAGTTAATAAGAACCTCAAATTCCCAAATATCAATATTACCCTAAGTGGAAACATATTGGAGAAGATAAATACATACAAATACCTAGGCTATACATTGGACGATAGACTTACCCACCAACATCATCTCAAAAATCTCTTTAGAATTATTTCACACAAAATCTTCTTGCTTCTCAAAATCCGTTCATACCTGACTAAAGCTGCAGCTCTCATAGTTTTCAAATCAAAAATTTTACCATTTTTTGATTACGGTGATATTATATTTCATAATTCTCATCGCACCAGTCTAGACAAACTCCAGAAATTACAAAATAAAGCTTTACGAATAATTTTACAACATTTAGGAAGAAAATCAACTCTAGAAACCCACAGAGAGCTCAAAATTCCATACCTATCTGACAGAAGAAGCTATCATGTTCAAACCTTTGCCTATAGTAGAAGTAAAATTGAGAGATTTTGCGACTTTACAAAAACCAGAAACACTAGATCAAACGATGCAATTCTCCTAACCGTACCTAAATTCAAATCTCAAGTTGGTTGAATCTCTGTACTGTATAAAACAGCTACTGCCTGGAACGAGTTATCACCTAAAACTCGTAATATTGCTACTATGGAGACCTTCAAATCTCTGCAACACAAATGTCTTATGGAAACTTTAAATTGATTAATTACCTTGCTATTGTTATTACCTGCACGGATCACACTATGTGTCAGTGATTATTTCTATGCAGTTCCTACTATTATTAATCTTCTGCTGTTTAATTAGTACGAATGTACGTTTATCAACTACCTTGAGCACACTCTATGTAAGTGATTACCAAGGTAAATCTAATCTACTGAACACTTTTCATACACTTTTGATACATTGTTTTCTTAATTACTTCGTGTTCTTTGGCTATATTTTTTCTGTAAACTGGGCGCATTAGAAGAACCCAACTGGGATAATGCCAACCCAGTGAAAATAAAATCTTCAAAAAAACAAAAAAACTTTTCACCGTGGTAATATGAATACTTTATTAATGTCATTTATATTCAGACGTAGGTTACCAAGACCTCCTTAGTCCCTTGGGGATGTCACGGTGACATCAACAAGGGGGGCGCTAGTTGCTAGGAAAATATCCCAAATGTTTTAATTTCATTGTGAATACACATTTACATGAAATTAAAAAGGAAAACTGATGTCTGTATCCTCAAAAATTCCCATATGAGAATAAATGATTAATGATACCAATAAAAGTTTCCTTCTTCCTAACATTAATATGGTCTGTACATTACCAATATGGAATGTGTATTCGATCATATTAATATAAGCACTGGGTGGTCACTGTGTTACCCCCAGTGGGGCCCC
Organism: Sthenelais limicola; assembly: GCA_942159475.1. NCBI lineage: Eukaryota > Metazoa > Annelida > Polychaeta > Phyllodocida > Sigalionidae > Sthenelais > Sthenelais limicola. Next base: position 102,122,351 of record OW804096.1, on the reverse strand, counting down.
ATATACCTGCTATCGTTATGTGTAAAACAAAATATTGTCTCATTTTATTTATGTAATAATAATGTCCTATAATATGGAGATCGTCATTCAGACACTCTTTAGTCGACAAATAAGAAATAAATATGGTAGACCTATAAGGTGGTCATTTAATTTAAGACAGAATAGAAAGATTTCCTTCCCTTGGAGGCGTTTGAAAAACTATCCCGTGGAGAAAAACAAAAGTGTTGCTACTCAGACCTACCAGACCCCCCCCCCCCCCCCTATTACCTTTTCAGAAACTCATTGTTTTTAGTGTTTTCAGACATAAGAGCGGCCATCTATAGGTATATCACTGTATTCGGGCTATATGCCTCTTTTTACATCAAACCATCTCGAAGAAAAGCCATTATTGCAAAAAGCGGCGACAGAGCTACCCATGAGAGTTTTAACCCAAGAAACATATTCATAATCAATACCGTGGGCCAGCAAAGTGTCCTCAAGAAAGTTCCAACAAATTGAATCGTATGCCTTGGTGAAATCGAGAGATACCACCAAGCCTTGCTCTTTTCTTTTTTCCAATAAGGAAACAATATCATCAATTCTTCGAATAGCTGTACCTATATAGCGGCCTTTAATAAAACCATATTGATCCTCTCCTACTAATTTAGGTAAAAGAGTATTTAGTCTGCTTGCTATAACCTTCGAAATAATTTTATAATCCACATTGAGCAAGGTGATTGGTCTCCAATTTGCCAAAAGCTTATTATCCGTGTCTTTCTTTGGTATAACATTTATAAGACCTCTTCTCTGTTCACAAGTCATTTCGCCTTCGTTAAGGCAGCAATATAACATTCATAAATTATTATTCCTTAAAAAAAATGTTATTCAGGAATGAATATTGCTGACCAGCTCCCATCCCGCATCTGACACAAGTCCATCCCCAGACCCACACGCCCGCATGTGACCACCTAGGGATAGTGGGTCTGTGGAGAGACTAATCTGACACTAGAGACCTAGCTGTTACTGATCAGCATGACAGAAGCCTAACCCGGCCGCTGTGGGCTACTACCCCGGCACTGTGTATTGCTGAACAGGAACTGTATAAGGCTGAACAGGATTTCTGCTAGTCTATTTTTACGGATTGGCGATGTAGTATTTCATACCTTAAATAACTCACGAACTCTAGAATGATAACTCATGGAGATCGCATTAGTATCCAGAATGTTTATTTCTCACCGGAAGTAACGTACACGTGATTGAACGAGATTCAAAATGGCGGCGCCCATAGGGAGCTATCGGTAACGTAAATGGTTAGGACATTACATTCCTCCTTGTCTTAGAATAAAAGTTAACCTCAGAACTTTTAAAGTTGTTAAACGTTACAAGACCTTCATATGGCCCGACTTATACACAACACTCTATAATATAAATCTTAGTTGATCAATCAAAGTAAACTCATCAGTTGATAGCACCGGTTCCAGTGTTAGAATCTTAAAACACGAAATAGATGTGTCACTCTTAAGACTAGTTGATTAGCACCAGCGTTTCAACTAACTTAGCACCATGTGTTGTGAGTGAACCTATTTGATACCTTATAAATGACTTAAAACCTTTGGTAACGGCTGTCTGTACCTGAGCATGATCATAGATTTAGGGCGACCTACTTCATTCATGAAGTTATAAAATCTTTTAGGTGGGCGGGTGTTTTGATTTGTCGCTTGGGTCTCTCAGACACAGATGTTTGTGCTTTGTGTTCAGACTGGTTTGTTCGCTCAGACTGGCTCATTGGTTTCGCTGGTGAACTGATTGGCTGGCCGGTCTGGTTGTGGATCGCTGGGGGTTTTCCGGATGAAGTTGCTAAATTGTCAGGCTGTGTTACCATTGAATTTCCTCCTGGTCTATTACTAGCTTCTCTCATGATCTCCTCCCATCCATCATTGATTGGTATGCTCTCTCTCCTTTCTGTGGGTTTGACATCAGGTTCATAATATTTCTTGACGTGGCTGGTGTTTCTTTTGTAGGATGCACCATCATCTGTTGTCACGGTAACTTGTGTACCCTGTCTACCTGTCACAGTCACAGGTCTTGGACTGAAGTTAGATGTTAACTTGTTCTCCTTGTCCTGACGCATTAGAACCTTATCTCCTACATGGAGCTCGGATGTGGAGTGGTTTTCGTTGGCGCGATCTGTAGTTCGCTGCTTGGAGATACTGTCACGATCTCTGACATCCTCATCGTTCAATGCAGATCTCAGTGATGGCAGACTGGTTCGAAGTTTTCTTCCATATAGCATCTCTGCAGGACTCTTTCCTGTGCTGCATTGTGGTGTAGTGCGATATGCCCTTAGGAAATGGTGCAGCTCCTTTCTCCAATCCTTGTTTTCAGCATGAGCTATCTTCATAGCTTTCAGTAGAGTTCGGTTTTGGCGCTCTACTTCACCGTTAGCTTGTGCCCATCTTGGTGTCGTTCGACGATGCTTGATGTCGAGACGGGCCAAATAGTCTTCGAAATCACCGGACACGAACTGTGGACCGTTGTCTGTTGTCACAGAATATGGAAGTCCCATCGTGTCTATGGTCTCTTCAAGAGCCTGGATAACTTTCTCTGTTGTTGTTGTCTTCATAATCTTTACCATGAAGTATCTGGAATAGTAGTCCACTATAACCAGTATGTTTTCGCCAGTCGGGAACGGTCCTAAGAAGTCTAAGGCAAGGTCTTGCCACGGTCCTTCCGGAAGTTCTGTTGATATGACTGGTTCCGGGCCTTTGGGTTGTGACACTGTCTGGCACCCATGACATCGTCTGCAGAAATCCTCTACATCCTTGTCCATGCGGGGCCACCATACCTTTTCCCTGAGTCTGGACTTGGTCTTGACGACTCCTTGGTGTCCTTGATGTGCTAGGCTTAACACTTCTTTTCACAGGTCGGTTGGGATGACGATCCTCGCCTGTCGCAAGACTATGTAACCTACTTTCGTCAGTTCATCTTTACATGCCTTATATCCGACTTCTGCCTTGGAGAAGTCACCGGATGCGATGTACTCACAGACTTTCTCCAATTCTTCATCTGTCTTTGATGCTTGCTCTATCTCTCGAGCTGACATGGTTCTCGGAACGCTTTCTATTTTCATAGCTCGGATGGACTCCTCTCCTGAATCTCTCGCTGGACTCTGGAATTCGGCAATTCTTGATAGAACATCGGCAATGTTGTTCTTACCCGGAATATACTTCACCTTGAAGTTGTACGGCTGAAGTCGCAGCACCCATCTTTCGATTCGTGCGGACGGTTTGGACTTGGGCCCGTATATTACTTCAAGTGGTCGATGATCCGTCAGCAGCTCAAACTCTAGGCCAATCAAGAAGAGTTTGAATCTCTCGCATGCCCATACGAGACCAAGCGCCTCCTTCTCCGTCTGGGAGTATCGCCTCTCGACGTCGCTAAGGGACCTGGCTGCATAATACACTGGTCGGAAGTTTCCATCTCTCTGTCTCTGTACTAGTACGGCACCGAGACCTACCGGGGATGCATCAGCGATTACCTGTGTTGGCGCATCCTTATTGAAGTATGCTAGAACTTGCAATGAGCTGAGACGACTCTTCAATGTCTTGAAGGCTTGTTCCTGCTGGCTGCCCCATACAAACGGAACATCTTTTCTTGTCAGTCTCCTCATCGGCTCTGCAACTGTTTCGAAATCCGGGATGTACCTCGAGCAATATGTCGCCAGCCCCAAGAAGCTCCTCACCTCGGATGCATCCTTTGGCTGCGTTGCATTGTTGATGGCCCTGATCTTCTCCTCTGCTGCATGGATCCCATGTTGGCTCAACACATGTCCTGTAAAAACCAAGCGATTCATGCGGAATTCGCATTTGCTCTTATTGAGTGTCAAATTACGATCATGGAGGACTTTAAGAACTTGCCCCAACCTATTATCATGCTCAGTCACATCCTTACCGTGTACAAGAATATCATCTGAAACATTTACAGCACCTTCACAATCTGCTAGAATTTGCTGGATCACATTCTGATATATCTTGGGTGCAGCGGAAATTCCAAACATCAACCTTTTGTACCTGTACAAACTTTTGTGCGTGCTGAACGTAGTCAGTTCTCTAGAATTTTCTTCTAACTCAATTTGATGGTAGCCCATCTTAAGATCAAGTTTCGTGAACACAGAACTACCATTCATTTCTAGTATTACCTCATCGATAGTTGGGATCGGAAATCTCTCCCTTACCACAGCTTGATTTGCTCGACGCATGTCGATACAAATGCGAACATCATCACCTTTCTTAGGGATGACTACCATAGGTGACACCCAAGACGTTGGTGTGTCTGTTACTTTTTCAATGATGTCTAGATCAGATAACTCATCAAGCTTCTTGTCTACTCTATCTCTAAGGGCGAATGGAACTTTGCGGGATGCTTGTACCACTGGTTTGACTTCATCGTTAATGTGGATTTTTACTTGATGATCCGTTAACTTACCAAAACCCTGAAACAATTGTGGAAATTGATCTTCCACGCACCCTTCTACGGCATAAGTGTACTGGATAAGTCCTAGCTGCAACGCAAGTTCCTCTGAAATTATATTACACACTCTCGGACCTTTCATTACCAGAAAATCACACTTCATACTTTTGTCCTTAACCTTAGCTTGAGCGACAAATTTACCTTCCACCTGTAATTTGGAATCTACTCCAAATGGATACAAAAGGCACTTAGCTTTATTTAACCTGGGGCTTCCCAACATTTGATGTGTTTCATAATCAACAACATTGACACTGGACCCTGTGTCAATAAGAACTTTGACAGCAATACCATTAATAGCCCACCTGCGCGGACGCCATTTTGCGAAAGGGATTATGGGGTCTGATGTCCTATTGCAGTAGCAAACAATCGTCATGCATGATTTGGCAGACTGCACGGACCTCAAACAATCCCACATTTTAATAGCATCCGGTCATGCGCTCTTTGCAATGCAGGTTGTCTATTGAAACCACAAGCTTCCCTTTCTTTTCTTTTCCTGAAAGAGAATGAATAGCATCATGTAGTACAAAGGCAGATTCAGTATCACTTTCTACATCATTTTCAGCAACATAATCTACAGCTTTCACCTGCTTAGATCTGCAAACTTTACCATAGTGTCCCATTTTACTGCATTTATTACACTTTCTGTTTTTGGCTGGACACTCCTCACCGTCTTTGTGTTTCCTACTCCCACAGTTTCTGCAAGAGTCATTTGCTTTAACACTATAGTCACTCTTAGAGTCATGTTTCTTCTGACTCCATGACTTCTTCTTCTGGATTGCTTGAACTTTCTCTGTCTGGATCCCTGGTGTCATGATTTTAGACATAGCCTTTGTGTCTTCCTTCAGCTGGATCTTGTCTAGAATCTGGTCTAACCTGTAGTCCTTCTCCAACAATGTCAGCCTCAGTTCCTCATCACTCATGTTGCTAATGATTAGGCATTTAATCATTTTATTTGCAGACCAATCTGCAAAGTCACACTTGTCAGCAGACCTCCTAAGTTTGCTTGCAAAGTCAATCATGCTCTCCCCAGACTTGGGTTTCTGAGTCATTAACTCACAAAGGGCAAAGTCATTGGACTTCTTAGGTAGAAACCTGGCATTTAACTTAGATTTGGATTTTAGGTAGTCTGTCCAATCTGCTGCTGCCATTCCCGTTGGTTTGGCCACATCAGCAAGTGTATCATGCAGATCTTCTACTGCTGTTCCTGAATAGATTAGTAATGCCATTTGACATGTTTCACTTGTACCTGTGTCAGTAGGATCCACTCCATTATACTTCAGTTCCCTCTCAAATCTCTCAACCCATCTCTGCCAAGATCTTCCTAGAGAAAGTCTATCTCCACTGATATCAAATGGCTGGATTTTCAATTTAGGTCCCTTTTCTGTCATGATGATGATACAAGTATAACAGGAGTACACAAAAAAAAGTTCTGGAATTGTTTCAACTCACTGAGTAAACTTTTGCCCAAGCTAGAGGAAGCATGTGGTATCTTCGGATAACTTATTCCCTGCTTGGATGCTTGGATGCTGGTGGTTGCATTCCTCACACTCCTACACTTGAAGGCAAAATATAGCACAATTACTGCACTTAGAAAGTCCGATTTGGTTTGGCTAGTTTCTCCTCCCCCTTATTTCGACTTCCTATGATTCTGGACCACTTATCCTCGTCGCCAATGTAGTATTTCATACCTTAAATAACTCACGAACTCTAGAATGATAACTCATGGAGATCACATTAGTATCCAGAATGTTTATTTCTCGCCGGAAGTAACGTACACGTGATTGAACGAGATTCAAAATGGCGGCGCCCATAGGGAGCTATCGGTAACGTAAATGGTTAGGACATTACAGGCGATATGTACATAAATGGCTAATATTTGAAACATTGCTGAACAGCAAAACGTTCTGCGGAATGGCGCCCAAGCCGGGGAAGAATAGGAGAAGCATGATCGCTGTTCAGGAATTATTAATGACTGAGCAGGATCTATGAAACTGGAAGATTGGCCAAGTCCTAAAATGTAACTTTTTGGAAGAATAGGGAGAGTGCGGGTTGGGTGCTATCCCGCAGCTGAACAGGAAATAAAATTCCCAGTCCGCACACTTTTTCTATGGCTATTCTTACTTCTCTATTCCTGATCAGCATCCTAACCTTCCCGTTTTAGAGTTATGGCGATATGTACATAAATGGCTTTCCATAGAAGACTGCCTGAGGAGGGGCAGTGGTATAGGAACGGGTAGTATCTAGTGGCGCCACCTGGAGGCTTCTTTCAGCATATATATATACATATATAGATCTAGATCTGCGCAGTCTTTTTGTATGTTGTTGTGGCGATAGATCTACCAGAATACAGCCAAATTCAACCACAGGCAAGATGTATGTCGTGAAAATCAATAATCCTATATCTTTATTTATACATTTTATTATTCTGCAGTGTATAGGTTCGTGCGGATACAGGTGTTGTGTATTTGTGGATTTAAAGTTAAGCCACTATCCAACAGCGATCCCAAACATATCTATGGAAAGGCATTTGTATGCATATAAATACAGTAGCATATTAGGTCATGCTATTGCTAACTTGCAACAGTTAGTTGCTAATCTGCAATCCACCTTTTCGAAGTGGCACCCTAGTGCGCACGAACTAGCGCTACATCGCTGCAGGCTAGGCCCACTGCATGCTAACTTCCATTGAACAAGCTGCACGTTGGGGCTAACCGTTTCTACTTAGCATTCTGGCATTCTGGCCCCTCTTGCTCCAGTCAAAACGAACAGATAAACCATGCCTCCTAAGCCCCGCCCATAAGGGGCTATAGCTCTGGCAACGAAACGTCCCCGCCCATAAGGGGGCATAGCTCTCCCGGCCAACCCTGTCTGGGCCCTCTCTCATGATCGTGGTTTTTCAATTAACGTATCGCCAGCGCGACCGTAGCCACGCCTCCACGGTCACGTGACCCACTTTGGGCCTAGTCCCACAAACAAACCCTCCCGCGTGGTAGACTCAATGCATAACAGTAGGAAATGTACCATTTTCCTGAGGCGGGGAAGTGATAAAAGCGGGCAAAATAATTTGAAGAAAGATTATGTTTAAGGTCTAGGAACATGTTGGAGGTATATACACATCATTTCCTTAGACATGTATCAACTTAATTTTGTTTGAGTAGCGTTTATTTCAATGTAGACATGTCTGAACTTTTGGTTCCATTGGTTGAAGGGGTGGATATCATAACCACATAACATAATATGGTTACAGTATACAAATAACATTGGATATAATAAACAGATTAATAAACAGAGACACTAGGGACCCAGACTGGTTTTAAATTAACTATATCAGTTGAGTTGAGATATCCCTTAGAGCTTAGAGCTAATATTAGCTCTAAGCTAGGATATACTTGGAGCGATGGTAGAGACTTGGTCGTTGGCAATGTGTATATGGTACACCTGTAGGATTGCTCAAAGGAAATATGAATATATTCGAATTATAACTAAATGTGAATAATACACACAACAGCTGTTATACCTTACTGGGTTCTTGTATTTATTATAGTTCACAATGGCCGAATGAACAGTTAATAAAGTACACAGTACGTCTATGGGCGGGGCTAAATATTGTAATGAGTGTTTGTTGTGACTGGAAAAAGGAATGTAAACATTTGGATGCATTGCAAGTTAGCAGTAAGTGTGTCGAACTGGGAAGTGATGAAATGCAGACTGGCAGTCAGTCTGACAAAGTGGGCAGTCAGTCTGACGAAGTGGGGCCTAGATTGAAGAGAAGTAGGAAAAGAAAAATGCAAGTTTGCAGAAGTAAAATGCAAGTTAGGAATCGACTGGATTTAAAATTAGTGAAAATTGGGAAAGTTCTAAAATGTTTTCAAAATGAGGAGTAGGACAGAACATGTTAGGACCTATTTCGATGCAGATTAGGAAAAAAAATTCCTATTTCGTATGCAATTCCTATGACCATTTCGAAGGTTTTTTGCAAACTTGCACTCTACATCGCCGAATTGAGAGGGGAAATTATATGCATACAAATGCCTTTCCATACATATCTACTACATCAATTTGATGTAGCAGATACAATTTGTAATTGTGTCAATCTTCCTTGAAGATAAATCGATATTTTTATTGTCACATATATTATTCCATTTCTGTATCAATGAAGGAAGTAATAATCTTATATTAACAATAATAATATCCAGAATGAGTTACCCAATTGTAATTTTATCAAGTGTTCAAGTACAAAGTTTTTTTTACAGATCTAAGGCGCTACGTGTCATAGGTTTTGTTGATTCAAAGTGCAGACTTTCGTAAACCAAGAGGGTCCAAATCATCGTCTGGGTAAGTTTCAGATGCAATCAAACATATGGATTGTACTGCTAGTGTAATTTTATCTGCAAAAGATAGGCACGTTCACATGCATGTATATTGAATTAAACGAATTTGGAAATTAATTGAACTCATAGAATTATATATGTATCCAAACACCAGAAGGTATACTCACACTTATCAATATAGATTCCATGTGTACACAAATTCAATACTTAGACAAATAATAAAAACATTTTGGTGTAACCGGACACGTACCCATAATATTGTTTATAGTCCGCCTCTTGAGACAAAATTGACCCAAATAATAGAGAGGCACTCCGAGGATAAATAAACCAACACCAATACCAGTGGTTGTTGGTGTTTTGTAGAATGACAATACTAGTAAGGCTAACATGATGATCAAGGTCGCAACAGCTAAAACCATATTGACCTGAAATTAGGAATGATGCTTATATAATGGTTCCTGACTGAAACAAATGTAAATTGGCACTAGTGCAAAGACACATTTCCCACTCATAACTTTTAAAAGTAGTAAAACATGTTATGATACAATCAATAAATACTCAAATATATTTTTGTATGCATTTAATTGCAAATAAAGTAAGTTAGTAGTATAAGCAAACGATATATATACTTTGACTGGTCGTTCAATATCTGGCCGTTTCCACCGCAAGTAAAACAATGCAGCGAGCGCTAGAACTACCTTCACTTGAACAGTTAGAGAAGCATACTCTTGAAGGACCTGCAGGTCTGTGATGGACGTGTAAAGTAGGGCAATGATAGCCTGAAATATGTTGTTGACAAATGTAATTGTCTAGGAAATTATTTAGAAATAATAAGGTATAAATGCAGGTATATTGTGACAGTTAATGCTGACCTCATAAAATGGCTTTGCTCATGATTTCGACCTAACATATTTGGTGTGAAATAGTCCTGGTAAAATGATATAAATACTGTGTGCTCATAATAAATATAATCCTTACCAACATAATAACAGCTAGAAACGGTGTGTACAAATTAATTTGAATCATTGAGAACATTTGGGGAAGCTGTTTGTATCGCCCCGCAGCAAAAAGGTATCTGAAATAAACAAGGCGCTGCAGTTCAAAACGGTAACAGCTGTCGGGTATATTGTTCTGGACTATAGTCTGAGATGCACGAAACCATGGATAAAGATTGATTGCTTTTTCTATTGCACGATAAAAATGCTAATGCTAAATTACCTCGAATTTGAGAGGAAATCTCCATTCACTGTACCAAGGCAGGAGAGACATACAGATACCGGAATTATCCAACTGAATGCACCTAATGTCCTTTCCGCAAAGGTCTAAATGGGAGAAAAATACAGAAATTTGGCTGTAATCTTAGGTATTTGAAGATACGATATATATATATTAAAACTATTTAGTGTTAAGCAATCATGTTTTGTTTGAATTTATTTGAAATAGTTATGATCTGGGCTTATCTTCAGGTAGGCATTTTTGTTAATACATATAAATTATACTTAAATTGTTTTTAGTGTCCCGATGATATTCAATATAAGTTACTCGCATTTATAAATTATTTACAAAAATATTATTTAAGAGCTAACAACTCGCCAACGTCCGTAGGGGCGCGGTGTCTTTGAAGCTGACCAATACCTGCTGCGTTGGGACCGTTAGCAGTGGCAGTGGATATTTCATTGATCAAAACATATTGTAGTCAATGATGATGGTGGATGATGATCATGATCATGATGACAATATAACAAGATAACAATTTCCAAATTCAGCACCATGGTTTGTTTCAGTTGAGTTGCCTCCAACTTAATAATATAGCAGTAATACATAATGGTAATTCTTACTACTGCTACAGCATCTGACATTAGCAGCTCCGCTTTTGTTAGAACGGAGAAGTAAGCCATATTAGTCAGCACGTAGACGGCTGTTACCAGTATCATTGCAATAACCACTGCCCTTGGTAAATCTCTATAATGAAAAGACTAGGTTTAATTTAAAGCCTATATAGAAAAAAAGAAGCAATAAAGATTCCGACCGAGAGAATAAATGCAGGTATATTGTGACAGTTAATGCTGGCCTCATTTGAATTTTCGACGAAAATGCAGCAAATTTGCTTTCATTTGTGTAGATACTCTTAAGAAAGTATCTATTATGCGTAATAGTTGAGATATTAAACCCTGCTTGTGTAAAATTTATTTCTAGTAATAGAATTGCACGTGAATTGATGTTGAGGTTTCATGAAGTTCCATATGATGTGTAAGTTTGTGTCATGAACGCCTTTGTTCTGACCTCTTTGGATTTATCATTTCCTCCGGCAATGCCATGACCAATTCCCTGAAGTATAATCATTGAACCAATATAAAGTACTTGATCACAGAATTTAAAAGCTGATATTGATAAGAAAACCTTAAATCCATGATGACACTGAATATTTTCAGTCCAGGTATTGTTATGAATGCAATAATGTCATGAATGCAGAATTGCATGAAATATTACCAGCCCTTGTATGCAAAATAACCATCAAGGATTGAAATAGCTATTTTTCCAGGATCCCCACTTGTTCCTTGAAACGCATTGTCGAAATGACTTGTCTTTCCTGGAGAAAATAGAAAGCCTATTTTAAAGATGTCACTATTATATATTCTTTTGTTATAAATAGCAAGAATTGCAAGCTGATGGAAGAGTTACTCTCCATCAGACGAATATTGTGTTGATGTTATTCATCACCAGGTCATATTGGAGCCACGTGAAAGGCTGCCGTGAAAATGGTACTCTGTTTATAACACAATAATTGTTACAATTACCTTGTGCAAGTGTGACGACCCCAATCACTATAATCAATCCTAAAGACAGCATTTTGGCAATAGAGAATACTGTATGAATACGCATCCCCCATTTCACACTAACGGCGTTTACAGTTGCTAAGGTCACTGAAAGACAATCGATGGACGTTAATCAATTTCATGTTAATGAAATTAAGTTACTTTAACTTGCTTCAATTATTTACGAATTGGAACTAGTATACTTACTTTTGAATTGCATTCGCACCATCCAATTGAAATATCAAATGTTTTATCACATATTTGTATGTAAACGTAATTGAATCTGCAAGGGGTTTTACTGCCTAAGATGTGTTAGGGGGTTAGTCGATGCAATGTAACATGTTTCCGTTCGTAGCCCTATTTTGTCAATATCAAAATACCTCTGTTATTAAAAATTGAATACACAATGATCTCATATAATGTATTCCGTTTGAAGCGTATGAAGCTATAGCGAAGGATCCACTTACCAATAAAGAACACTGCTAAGAGTGTCACAAGCGGCACTTGGCAACCCAAGTCAATCGGTTGGAGTAAATAGAGAGCACCGGTACGAGCTATTACAGCACAGCTGCTGGAAGCTAGGAAAAGAATAATAAATATACTTTTCTATCTTCATTGAATACTATTTTAATCCATTGATTGAGGCCGATATTCTCCGGGATTACTTACAATCTTTGAGCGATATTGATTCAACCGTTACACTGATTTATCGACATTGATTAATTAAACCGTATATATATATATATATATATATATATATATAATATATATATATATTATATATATATAATATATATATATATATATATATATATATATATATATTTTACCATCTATCACTTTGTTTTACTACTACAATACTACACTCTGCAATATTATCTCTCTGACATTAATTCCCATAAAATCATTATTTCCATTTGAAGTGGATATCAACAATCATATATTAGCCACTGTTTACCTATTCAGTCCAGTTGCTGTTCTTACCTATAATTGCTACATGTACCCATCCACATAAGAACGCGGGTAACGGTCCCAATATGTAGTAGATGAACGCATAGTCGCCTCCTGCCTTCGGAATGACTGTTGCAAGTTCGGTATAACACCAGGCCTGGGCCAAATTGTAGAACCCAGTCAAGGCCCAGATGATAAGAGATCCACCATAGGAACCAATGTTTTCTGTGACTCCCTTGGGAGATACGAAAATTCCTGAACCAACCACATTTCCAAAAATGATAAAGATGGCATAAGGTAAATTGATATGGCGTCGTAGCTTCACCACCTCTGGGGAATCTTCATTTGGTATTTCCCCTATAGGTTCACTATTTCTTTTACTGTTGGTTGAACGCTTCCTGAGATGTTGATCACCCGAAAGTAAAGGTTCATTTTCGTCTGAGGTCTTCATATTTTCCCTTTCGGATCCTTTTCTAATGCTTCATTTGATAAATTTCAGTTTGTGATCTACGAATACCTCATCAACTCCTCAGATTTATCCTGATCAACTGGGCTGAAATTTCTGGAGGTTTCTATTATATATAAGAGGTTTCTATTATATATAATTATATGCTTAATCGGAATTTAGATTATTAGACATAAGAAACACACGAACATTTTATACTCGTTGTTAACACACATGACTTGAAGGAATTGGTGATATGTATAGTATTGTATATATATATATAATATATATAGTTTTAGATTCGTGATGCAAATAGGTGTTGTCGTACATGTACTTAGTAGTGTGTCAATAACATTATAAATTGTCTCACTAGAATTATTTGTATAGGGTAGGAGCAACAAGTATAACTCGTTGGTAGGAGCGAGTACAAATTAGAATGTGTTATATTTTCGTAATTACTACAAGCACATATAGTTCCCTCCGACGGGCTTACATAACGGTTCAGACCAAACACTATACATGTATGCTATATTATAGGAATTTTGGTCGGGTATTCGAATCCTTGCGCACATAGATTACTCAAATACAACTTCAAGTTCAAGCAATATTCATTGAATAATGTTAGATAAATCCTTTACTTACCGTAGATGAATTACCATACATAAATAGGAGTAGGTCCCGTCCTAAAATATTTAACATGCAGAGCCTGGATATGGTTGGATTGAGTGACCCACTTGTCCATGTATACATAATATATGCAGTATACTTACATTCATGTGACCAAGCAATAAACAGCCTTTGCCTTTATCAGAAAGCCAGATATCTGATTGATAAACATCAATGATACGCAGACTATTCCAATAGTAGCATGATTGAATGTCTTATAAATTCATGGTGGCAGGGCCCGATAGTAGAGTATGTAAACAATTAAACTCGATCCCACAAGCCGTGCCCAGCTTAAAAAAAGGGGGACTCTCCATGAGTACCAACATGAGTTATGAGACTGAGAGGCATGCATGTTCATAGTGATCATCGAAGTGTTTCTCTCCCCAACACTAGCGCCTCCCTTGCCTTTGTTATATATAGTTTTCTGATAGATATTTAGTTACGTCCATTTACTTCTCACTAAAGTTTAAAATGTGATCATAAAACATATTAGGGTAAGGTGTTAAATTGTATATGCCTATCCCATATGTCTTTTTTTTAAAAACTTTTATTCAATCTGTCAACAAAGAACTCTTTCTTCCCGGGTTCGATAATAAAACATATACATCGCACCCTCTTTTCTCATCTGTCGTGGTGGTCCGGATTATTATGAAAAAAGTATAAAAGATATATTTTTCACGTAACATAGAGCATGATTTTGAATGAGGTCATATTTACAACTGTACCGCGCGCCGCCCTTGTTAAGGGAGGGGGGGGGGGGCGGGGGTATGATAACCAATAAGATTAAAACGTTCCGGCGCCGAGGGTCAACTTGCATGTGATTCCACGCATCAAATGAGCTATTGCGAGGTTTCCCACGGCTCGGGGAACCGTGCACTCCCGGAGGCAACAGTAACAGGGTACCCGTCAAACTGAAGACTACCAAGCTGTCAGTGGTTGCATTCGGAAAGCAAATGCTTGGTGGTCCAATATGGATGGGATAGGTGGATACACCTATAGATGCTTCTATATTGGAGCGGGAAAGATCACATGACAGACAATTCCGGAAGTTGCTGTTGCCTGGTTACTTCACACAACCACCAACCTTCCTCACTTTCAAAGCTGCGTTCAGTCGGTTCACTTCAATTTTTTCGATTTACGCAACTAGGATTTACGCATCTAGTATACTCAAAATGGTGAACTGCAAGGCTTGTGGTGGTGAACATGCACACCCAGGTGAAAAGACATGTCGGTTTAAAACAAAGGCCATTGAATCTGCAAAAGCAGCTGGTGGACTAGAATCAGATTGGAAACTGTACCTCGACTTTGACGATCCGTCCATGTCCAACGCAGAAGGTGGGGTGAAAACTGAGTCCCCTCCGTCTACTGAGGAGTCTCTTGCTGCCCTCGTGAAATTATCTACCGATCAGCAGCAACAACTGGCTGCCCTTGTGGCTGGTCAAGCTTCCAACAAGGCGTCCCTAACAAGTGTCATTAGTAGAGTCCAGGTCTTGGAGAAACCTGCTCCCGCTTCTACTACGTTGTCTCAATCCGTGCCAACTATTACTCCCTTGGTGCGTCATCCAGCTCCAGTGGTTCGTCAACCCACTCCAATGGTTCAGCAACCTACTCCATTTGTGCAACAACAGTTTCCAGTGGTTATTCAACCTCCTCCAATGGTTACTCTGCCTCCACCTCCACCTCCACCGTTCATTCCTACACATCCAACTGGTAATGTGCCTCCTCTTCATAACACAGATTCTTCCACTGATACCTCACAATCAGAAGAGCCTACGGCGGCCGGTGCTATGGTCAAAATCGCCTCTTCTCTCTCCCAGTTGTCCATGAGCATCGATCCATCTGTGGTGAAACAACAAGGTTTGCCCCTTCGTCCAGAATTTCAATATATGTGTCTCATTAAAGGTATTCCTGCGAAGTCGGCTGACGCAGGTAAAATGTCAGTATCGGAATACTTGTATGGAATGTCTCTCGTGTTTGAGCATATTATCAACACCGGAGGCAACTGGAGAAGTTATTTATCACACCTGCAGAATATGCTATCTTTCGCCATCAGCAGGTCCTATGAATGTATTGCCTTCTCTAGCTATGATCGTGAAGTGGTGGACTGCTATTTACGCAATCCGAACATGGGATTCGTTCCCCGTTCGCCATTGTCTATTGCTCTTCATTTCACGGCTGCAGCCGAGGCGAAAGTCAAGAATCGCCCCCAATCTGCCAGACAGAAACGTACGGATGGTAAACTGACTGTTCCCCAGGATTGGCCAGAAGATGTTTGCTATAAGTACAACGTTTCATCTTGCTTTGGTTATTGTGTTAGGAAACACTGCTGTGGGAAATGCCATCAGACCGGACACAAAATGCCATCTTGTCGTAATTCGGACAACCTGCAGAAGAAACTGTGACTTCCGCCTTCTGACGACAACATCCGCTGTCATGGCTCCCTTGATCAACTTTCCGCCCTTTCGGACTATGAGTTTGCTTCTGATTCTAATACTACGGCCATGTTTGACACTGTTCTGACCGATCAACAGTTGAATGGTGTCGTTGAATGGGGAGCATGATTTTCTAATCAAACTTGAATATAATTAAAAAGGTTTCTACCACTCTACCAAATGTAAAACAAATGTGAAATATGGAAAACATTATTATGTAACAGCGACTTCATCATAAAAAAATAAAACAAATTGTAATCCAAAATATATCAGGAAATCTGGGAAGATCAACACACTTCAGAGTAGTGCTGACAAATCATATATATACCCATTTTTCTCCTTTATGTAACTGTATGCTTAATGAGAAACAAAAGTTATATAATGATAATAGTGAGGAAGAGGGGAGGGAGATGGGGGAGGCAGAGGGGGTTGGGAGAGAAAAAGAGGTATGAAAGACAGAAGAGGGGGAGGGAAAAGAGGGAGAGGAGGAAGTGTGGGCAGAGAGGGGGACCGTCCAAGAAGAGGGGGAAAGAGGCGAGGGAGAGGATGTAGGGGAAGGGAGAGAGGGGAGGGGGAGCATGAGGAAGAGGGGAGGGAGACGTGGGGGGGAATCAGAGATGGGGTTGGGAGTGAAAAACAGGTATGAGAGACAGAGAAGAGGGGGAGGGAAAAGAGGGAGAGGGGGAAATGTGGGGAGAGAGGAGGACCATCCGGAGGACGGGTACTTTGCTAGTACTTTATATAAATTGAAAAGGTTGGCCCTGGTCGTTGGTGTGGCACACACCTCCCATGCCTATAACCTCACAAGGCTAGACATGAAGCCGAGGAAGGTGGGTCTACCAAAGACAACTACACAAACGTTGATGGTAGTCAACCGTACCCTGGAGAAGCTACAATATAGGCCAGACTGGGTATCGATCAACTTCTTCATTTTGGTTGGGCTATTGGTTGCTTCTAAGATTTGGAAATATAGACGAAATTTAATCACATGCTTTACCTGTTGCAACCCTTGTGCGAATCTGTGTGGTGGTTGGTGTACAGGGGTATGTGGAAAGCAAGTTTTGGACCCTTTTTCGGCATGGATTATGTTAAAGATTCAGATTGACAATAATATTATTTCTATACCTTTGAGACAAATAATAGTAGAATCAAATTCCTTAAATAAAGCAGCTGCTCCCAAAATTACTGGGATAGAGCTGCGCAGACCCTGCTTGTGTGGCCATAAATTGGTCATACACTGGGTGGAGAAGATGATTATATTAAGCAACTTTGTGAAATTTGTGAAATTTGTGATCGATCTGCCTGGGGAAACAGACATATCCAGAACAGAATCGAGGCTACTGGACAGAGCAAAGAGAAGGTTGGACACAAGATATGTGGTGTTGCTAGTGTTTGGGAATGGTGAAAGGCTGCAGGTGCCTCGGATTAGCGACAATACAGATGCTGAAAGGTTTATGTCCATTTTATTATCTATTTTCTACTTCATTTTAACTTTAAATTAAATAAAAGCACCCAGCTCTGCTGGCATAGCTGGGTTGCTATGTATAAGTCGGGAGACCGACCGGCCGCCCGGCAACGTAACGTGCACGGCACATGGCCGCATATAGCCGGGGATGTCTCCTCGGAGGCAAACAGCCTAAAGTTACCAGTAGAATTGATGTTAGGATATAAAATCTGACGCGAGGTATTGAATTTCACCACCTGTTGGCACCCCTACATAGAGAATACACTGCGCGAGTTGTACAGTGCTCCCTCTGATGTCCGCGCTCTGCGCTTAATTATAGCTCGGTTCGGTTGACTTAGTATCGCCCCAGCAGGAGAAACGGGGCTACTGCTCCCATGCTAGACAAGGCATATTGCCGACTCTAGCATTTGCCATCTGCCTGAACTTGGCAGCTCATGTTTGATAATATTTTATTTTATTCTTGGTCTGTGAAAAAAACAGGCCTATTCTGAAGCGTTTTTCACCATTTATTTATTTATTTCATTTATTTTCTGAAACTTGTTCGCCTGCAAAGACATGCAAAGCTTTTGCAGTTTAGCCTTGCCTATAAATATAGCCTATAAATAGAAATGAGAATCGTCAACCATAATATTATAGTCAGGCAGGGGGTAGATGGGAGATTTTTGAGATTTTGAAATATTTTTATTAAGGTATTTGACTCAGTTCTGCTTCACAATTCTTGCCTGGAGACCAATGGGATCTTCCTGCTGTTGTTAAATGTGTATTTCTTTAAAAATGTGTGTTTTATCTTTCCTTATGCACGCCTTAAAATTCGGTAATATCATTGGATTGCAGTGAGGCATTGCCTGAAGAACCAGATTGTGCATGAAGTATGATTCAAAGCAAGAAGCATGGATTGTGACTTATCAAGGACATAGACAGTTTTCTGCCTACATACCTGGCAGGGGAGGACATCAGTGCTTATTATATTCGACTTATTCTGACACTTGGACATTTCATGAACATTTTTATGCTCTTAATATTGCATTATTACTGCTTTACTTGAATTTTAATGTTGGAGTGAAGGCCTCCCAGGTCACAAGATACTTGTATGTCATAAGGAGTTGCAGTATCAACATATTTAATCACATATCAACCATTTTTGATGGCCTAATTAGCAATTATAATCAAAGAGTGAAGGCCTCACAGGTCATTTCCATATTATATCGCGTAATTTTTACCATGGAATATGGAGAAAGGAAAAATGAATTTTTCCAAGTAATTATTATTCATAATTATAATCCGCTTCATTTGTATTTAGGCTGATTTTACACTATATCGCATGATATTCTTGTGAGGCGACAGTGAATTTTATCCATATTATCCCCGTAGTATGATTCAAAGCATATTTGCATTGAGTGGCGCCATCTGGTGGATATCGCCGGCACTTCCGCGTCTTGTGGAATGGCAGTGCCATCTATCGTTTTAGTAGCATCTGAGTTGCCTTGGGCGGCATATTTAAATGTACATTTTTAATTATTTCTATGTACAAGCGTTGGGTATGACCAAAAATGATTTGAATATTCTTAATGTTGGTTTTTGATGGTTCATGACAGCTACTTAATTTCATTTTTGCTTGATGAGAGATGTGTTTATTACAATATTCTGTCTATTTAAATGATAGCTGAAGTGTTCCATTCACTACTTGAAAATCGAAAAATACTTCATGATGTATTGTATTAACTGTATTGTATTATATTATTGTTCAATCTTAAAATTCACCTTTATTCGTATTTTGCGATTATTTCAGGGGGGAGGAGATTATGTTATATAGGCACATAGCCTCCCCATTGAGGTGAAGGGTTAGCCACGCTCATTGATATACATGTATTCTACCAGAAGTGCCCAAGTCTCATTCTTACTTGTTCTCTACATATTCCTCTACAATAGCTCTTTAGGTCTACATAACAACCGTTGTTCTGCTGTTTTGTTATCCGCTCGAGGGGTGCGGTGAAGCGGGAAATGCTGTTCTGGGGCGGTTTTGGGGTAGTCTGCGGTGGTTCTCGGTCCATCTTTTGCTCTATAAACATAAGGACGAGGAGCAGGTTTAATGACAAATTTGACTTTGCTTGGGTGGTATAATTCAGCATTAAATGTGGTGGTAATGGCTTTATTAATACTTTCAGCAGATTTTTTATTGGGAGTGAAATTCTCAATAATCAACTCTAGGGTTGGATTTTTATTGTTGTGGATAGTCGTAGAGTGACGTGTTAGACTGTTCCTACGTGTGAAGGATTTGAAACACTCAGTGCATTCCCACTTACTTTTGCTGTTTGGTTTAACGTGGGCTTTGTTCATATGTTTAAGAAGGCCCATTTCGTTCTTGAAATGGTGCCCGCAGTATCTGCAGGATGGATAGTCCATTTTGCAGGGAGTTTATGGGTGTTAGAGGCTTAGCAGTAAGGTCCTCGTTTCTGAGAGGTGTGCACTCGCCAAGACAAATAACAAAATATTTATATCCTTTTTCATATTACAAATGTTACTTGCCGGTAATGGTGAGATACATTAATTCAATTCTCTAATGGTGAGATAGCGAGAATAAAAGTTCCTTACATGGTCAAGTTTTTATCATTAACAGTGTCAAACTAATTAATACAACTTTGACGGCAAATTGTACATATAAATTTTTATAGAATAAATGAGGAGAATATTTTTTTGAGAATGAATTCAAAACAAACAGAACACCAGAGGATTGCAAATTGAAAACCTGCATGATTCGGGAAATGGGGTTTATCCAAAATGGGAAACAGGATTCAAAGGGGGGGGGGGTATTGAGGTATTCCCTACCCTGAAATAATGCTTTACGTTTCAACCTGCCACAGGACTTCTTAGATTAGCAAAAAAAGGCACCCATGCAGGTCTTTTTGCCAAGGGAACAGCCTCAGCGACCTCATCACTTAATGTTGAATGGAGTTTTTTTTTAGTGTGATAGGCCTACTATTTAGAATTAAGACTCAGATATCTTTTTTCCAAACATTATGTCTAACCTCCCCATAGTCATATAGTACAAGTCAGTTGTGTATTATTTCATTTGTTATTTCTTTATAATTATTTTCTTTCTTTCATTCATTCCAATTCATTGGGCTAGTACTGAATATTATGCGAAATGAACTTAACCAATTGTTACCATCCGATGGTGACCGTATTTTTCCTTAGCCAAGCCTAAAGCTGTAAAAGCATTTCATGTGAAACTGAAGCAGGAAATTTTAAATCACAATGAATTCATAAATATTTTTTTGTTTTTTCCTTTGTTTCAAGCGAATCAAAGTAATAAGTTTAGATTGTCATATAGACAACATTTAACCCTCCAAAAGTGCTTAAAATGCACCACAGAGGAATTAGGAACACCCTCTGGCTTCTGGGGCCCTAGGGGGCCCTAGACCCCACATCTGATGGGCTGGGATAGTGTCCCGCATGCCTGACTCAAAAACTTGGCATCTCTGGAACACCTCGATTCAGCCTCAAACCGCTAAATGCCAAAATAATTCCACACAGCAAAATTTCTTTATACACTCCTACCTATTACTGGAGGGCCCAGATAGGATCTCCCTTACCCCCTGCGCGCTTGATCGCCCTTTACCAATAACATCTCTTATGCTGTCACCACAAGGTGTAGGGTTACTGAGACTGGGGCTCTTGAAGTTAAGGAGGGTAGTTTTCTCCCAAATTTCTTACCTTTGACATGGCATAACTTTTTTTTGAATAAAGATATTTTAATTCGGATTTTTTCATTTGAATCCACTGTGCGTCTAGTTTGCATTATTGCATTATTGTTTAAACTTAATTATATTCAGCTATATCTAATTTTGACCTAAACACCCTACTCATAGAGGGCCTCACACTCCAAACATGTGTTAGTGGTTAAGAGCCGGCGAGGCACCGGCCGCTATATGGTCCCTTCTTACCACAGACCAATTTAAGCCCCAAATTTGGTTGCTCAAATGCGGTAGTTGTCTAGAGTGTATAATCGCATTAGAAAGCACAACAATAGGTGAGGAAACAGAAGTAGGCTTCCAATCATTTACAGGCCATTCTTATCTGATCTGGGGGTTTGGACATAAATTCATATGCAGTCAAATGCATTATATTGTCAGATCTAAATTAGATTCCCATCAAATTAAATAAAAGTGTATAGTTAATGTTTAACTAATGTCGTTTGTGTACAGTTATCAATCCACTTCATGTATTCACATAAGAATTGATTTGAAGACAAGTCCAACTCCACATATTTCTCTCAAATACATTCATCGCTGAACGTTTTTTTTCGTTTTTACATCAACTTTTATTCAATATGTCAACAAAAACTTTCTCTTCCTCCAGCATATCGACATCAAGATTTACATATGCCTTTCTTCTTGCAATACACTCTCTATTATGATTTTCTAACTACGAGTAACTACAGTCGGTTAAATATGACACTAGTTTGGTCCAAACATGGCAATATGGGTCTAGAATATCGTAGCTCCTCCCACTTTGACCCATACCGTACACAACAGAGAAAAAATGAAATACATAGCTCCATACATTTAACGTTGCCGCGATATTCGACACTACGGTCCAAACATTTCGCCTAATGACTTATCGCTTGTGGCCACGCCCCTTCTGACCCTTACCGTACCCTTCTACTCTTTATACACAGGGCATTTTCTTTTTGGCTGGGATCCTTCGTGGTTTTATTTTAAGGGTTCACGACTGGAGCGCATCGATAAGATGCGAACTAAAAATACATTTTAAAAGCTTCAAACCTGAGCATATATCTCTTCCAACCGATGTGAAATAAAGCAAATAGCAAGACACTTAGTCTTGGGCGTTGTTATTGTTCAGCAAATCTGATATATCTGCCACTAGACTTTTCCACAGCATATTTTCCTCCTTGCTTATGGCTCTGAACTTATTTTGATATAATATGATCGTTATTTTTGACCTCATCTCGTATATGTAATACAGCCATTCCAAGTTTCCTTGGTGAAACAATTTCTGCCTGTGTATGAAGGCTTTTGTATTAAGTATAATCCAGTTCATAACCTTTACATTTGTCCCCTTTTTATTAAAACCGAACATGATGTTGATTTTTTCGACATGCAAGGTCCCAGAAGGGTTTCTTCCTATTATCTTTCTGCCCCCTATATCCTCGTTGAGATATCCTACCGATTCAATAAAATTATACACCTTTGACCAGAGTTTCTCTGTGTCATGACACGTCAAGAAAAAGTGAATCAAATCGTCTCTCCTGTCACAAAAAGAGCATCCAGGGTGATCCCGAAAGGAGGCGTTTTTCAGGTAAAGGTTACATGTTACAGTTCTATGTAGAATTCTGTACTGCAAAACTTGCAGTCTTGTTTCGCTTGTTGTTTTGTACGAATTATTAAAAACATCTTTCCACTGTAACTTTAGATAGTCCTCCTCGCTTAACTCAAGCAGGTTTCTCCACTTGTCAAGCTTTTCTCTCTTTACCTTCATACTCTCTACTAAGGCGCCATATATAGCCTTGCTCGTGCATACTCGAATATCAAAAGTTTTACTATTTATCTTTATTTCTATATTCCCTTTATCCTCGCAGGGGGGGGGGGGGGGATTTTCTAATTGTGAGAAGCCATTCCTTAGGGATAGCTTGTTGCAACTCCTTCTTGAGATAAAAATCGGGGACTATACCGTGAAGCCTCTTCAACTCAAGAATAGACATAACCTTTCCTTGCTGGTTAACAATATCTCCTATACATAGCAATCCTTCTTTTCCCAGCTTTGATAGTGGAACATTTGCTTTTTCTTACTCTTAATAAGGCGATTCGCCCACAACCTTTCCTTGAGAATTTCATTTCTTGTTACCAGAGCTTTACTGAAATAATATTTATCCCATATATTGAATATTTCTTGGTAAAAACCATTTAAGGCTTTCTTGGGCTTGCTCCTACTTAGCATAATTTCTTGGGCTTGTCTACCTGGGGCAGAGAAGGCTGCCATGGCCTTAAAGTCTCTGTCGTTGTTTGATAATATTATTCTTTGTACCCACTTGAGTCTATTTGTTATTATAACCTCTCTAATTGTTCTTAGGCTCAGGCCACCATTTTCTGCTTTTTGCGCTAGGAATGCTGTGCTAATTTTATGCCCTTTATTAGACCATACAAACTTCATCATCTCTTTATGGATTTCATCTTGAATCTTTACAGTTAGAGATATTGTCGCTAGCACATGCTGAAAAATAGGGAGAAGAAAAACATTACATACTAACACTCTGCCCTTTATAGTTAGGCTTCTTTTTCTCCACTGATTGATTATCTCCTTGACCCTTTCCAACAGTTTTTCGCTGTTTATTGAGGCCATTTTTGATTCGTTTCTTGGAGAGAGGAGAGTCACCCCCAGCACTCGCATGGTATCTGTCCATTCGATTTTCAATATTTCTCTGTTGGATAATTTTATTCCACCTATATTAAATCCTTTCGATTTTTTTGTGTTCAGCCTAAGCCCGGAGGCTTCAGCAAATCTATCCAGCATTTGAATGGTCTTGTGAAGTGAAAACTCGTTCTTGACCATAACTGTTAAATCATCCGCGAATTGGACCAGCTTTGACTCTCCTCCCTCCAAGGGTATACCTTCTATATTTTTATCCTGCCTCATCTGTTCAGCTAGCCTCTCTACACATAAGATGAAGAGGGACGAAGAGATGGGGTCACCTTGCTTCATCCCTCTTCCAACCTTAAACCATGCTGAGGAGAAACCATTGTTGCAAAATGCTGCCACAGATTTATTTAATAGGGTTTTTACCCACGCTACATATACATAGTCGATACCGTAGGCTAGTAATGTGTTCTCCAAAAATTCCCAGCATATAGAATCATATGCTTTGGAAAAATCCAAGGCCACTACTAGACCTTGCTCTTTTCTTTTTTCAAGCAGAGAAATGACATCATCCACTCTTCTAATAGCAGAGCCAATGTATTTACCCCTGACGAAACCATATTGGTCCTCGCCTATCAGTTTGGGAAGTATATTGTTTAATCTTTCCGCCAACACTTTTGAGATAATCTTGTAGTCCACATTAAGTAGAGTTATGGGTCTCCAGTTAGCCAAAAATATACTGTCAGCTTCTTTTTTAGGTATTACGTTAATTAACCCTCTTCTTTGTTCACATGTCATTTCCTCGTCATCTAAACAACTATATAGCATTTTCATGAACATTTCGCTTATTACTGGCCAAAAGGCCTGATAGAATTCTATCGTAAAACCGTCACTACCCGGCGCTTTGTTCCTTTTAAAGGTTTTCATAGTTTTTTCCACCTCCTGTTTAGAAACTGGACGTATTAACATGTCATTTTCTCTTCTATCAACCATATTTGGAGTCTTATTGGGGTCTACGAATTCCTCCGCGACCTCCTGATCTAAATTCTCTTTGGCATATAGTTTGGTATAGAATTTTTCACCCTCCAGAAGTATACTCTTTTGGTTAGTTACTATCACTCCTTCTACATTATGCTGTGTTATGCTTTTTTTACTTGCTTTGTACTTCTCTAGATTGCAGAAGTATTTCGTGGGTTTCTCTCCTTCCTCTGCCCACTTTGCCCTAGAGCGAATTAGGGCTCCCTCCGCCTTTTTTAGTTCCTGTTTTCTTATTTCTAATAAAAGATTTTCTTTCTCTCTTTTTTGTTCTACATTTAATCCATTAATTTTATCCAGTTCTCTGATCCTTATAGAGCATTCCTTGTTCTTTCTCCTTCTTTCTATAGCTAGATTTTTACCTAGAGACATCGCCAGCTCTCTAACTTTCAATTTGAAAAATTCCCATCTGGTTTTGTCAGTGAGGTTTTCTTCTTGTATCGATTTGGATATTCCCTCCACCCCGGCTTTAAAGGATTCATTTTCTATCAGAGATGTATTAAATTTCCAGAAGCCTTTGCCTCTTTTAACTTCTTTCTGAATCATGAACATTATTATTTCTTTGTGATCTGAATGGGCAGAGGAGGAAACCTCTGTATTTGTCATCCAATTTGAAATATTATTCGACACGAAAATGTAATCTAACCTCGACTCTAGGCCTGTTCCTACCCTCTCCCATGTGTTTGAGGGGGGGCCTTCACTCTTTGCCGCTATAATGTCGCACAGATCATACTCTTGTATAAAATCTAACAATGTTTTACTCGATTGAGAAGAGGCTTTGTTTGTTATGTCAGCATTGAAATCTCCCATTATTACCAGTTCGTCGAAAGATAATTCCTCCAATTCTGCTCTTATAGCTTTTAAGACCTTTTCTTGCTCTTTTGAGAAGTTTGCCGTAGGGGCATATGAGTAATTCTCCCAAACGGGCAGCATTTGATTTCAGAAGGCCATTTTTTTTAGAAAAAATAAAATTCGTTGAATCTCTACAATCTTTGGTGTACATATAGCAGGGAATATCAGCATAATGCAGGTGAAGTTTGGGAAGGCTGGGGCCAATATTTCGATTCCTACACCTATGATTCAGATACCTATATTTTCCCTATTATTTTGCCTTATTTCGGCCTCATTATGCCCGATTTATCAAATGATTTAGTGTAAAAATAAGATATATTACTCACTAATTTGTCTAGCAATATTAAATGAAAAAATAACAGCTAGGAAATCGATGATGGCTGCAAACATAGGTCCTGGTTGTAACCAAAGCTTGAATACCTTTTTGTCAATTTATCCATTTTATTTCTATACAATAACTGTGCTAATATAGAAGGATCTCTATATTCCTATTAATTATGGCGTAACGGCGACGCTATGGCGTAACGGCGACATTGGTACACAAACTCTCCTGAATTGAACATTATTAATATTTAATCCTATTTATATTTTTCACCGTTTTGAAGCAGGCTTGAATAATTATTAGGAAGGTCAAAATTACATGAAAATTTCTTTTAAAAAAAAATATAGGAGATATATCACATGTCGTAACGAGACATAAAATATTCCCATGCCAGTTCAAGTAATTTTATGGAAGGGAATATAAGGTTTCAGAAACATCATGGGCCAGTAACTTTTGTTTTAATAAAAATATACATATATGTGCATCTTTTCGTCAACAAATACTAATTGTAATTTGATATTAATGTTTTGTCTTCAGACATTTAATTATTTTAAAGCTAATAGATGGCGTAACGCGACACAATTATTCCAAAACAATATTTGCCAATTCTAGATCAGTTTAAATGTATGATTACATGAATATTGTGTTTTTTCATAATAATGAACGTTTGTGCATGTGTAGAACCATTTTTCTTCAGCAGAAGTAATATATTTTCTAAATGCGCCTGTGTATTATATTCAAATTCCAAAATTATTACTTATTTCCCAGCCTGAAAAAGCACTTTTATTGCAATAGCGGCAGAGATTCTGGCATAAGAACTTTGAAAGTATGGTTCCCACAGCCTCATTTTAGCCAAGGAATTCGAATAAAATGGTTATAATCATGTGTGATCATCCCAAATACAAGTTGTAGAGATCCTAGGCTGGAAAACCAAATGATGCCCGATTGGGAGAATTACTCATATACATTAAATATACACATTGTCGACTCACGATTTTTAACAATAACATATATCCATCTGCCTTCTTGGTCTTTACCTGTTTTTATAACTCTCTCGTTAACATCTTTAGACACCATTAACATAACACCTTTTGATGCTGATGAACCATGAGAAAAATATATTTTTCCTGGCCATTGAGACGACCATATGGCCTCTTTGTCCGGCACCGAGTGGGTCTCTTGCAACGATATAATACAGCTTCTATTTTCTTTAAAATTATTAAAAATGGCAGATCTTTTGACTACCCCAGCCAGACCTTTCACATTTAGAGAAATGAACTTAGTCAGTTCTTGTTGACTGTCGTCCTCCATTTCGGCGTGTTAATCAGCTTCTGACGTTATCTGGAGCTTGTCTATTTCTTTTGATCCTCCTGCTTTTTCTGATCTTGGTCGATCAGGAATTGCCTTGTTTTCATCCAAAGCTCTCCGAGTAGGTTGCCTTGGACAGGCCACTTCTGGGAGTCTAGGGCTTCGATGTGATCTAAGTCCATCCCTATCCCCCATAGTCGATTGTAGGATGCCTCTCCTATTTTCTTATCCCCGGTCATAAGGAGGTAATTCCTTACTCTTTCATTCTTTGACACTTTAGCCTTCAGGGCCCTAAGCACAAGCTCCGACCTGTGGGTTTCCCATTCATCTTGGTTTTGGGTGATGGCTCTGAAATTTCGCTTGCAGCTTTTAGGATCGGTTGTGGGCAGAGCATATTCCATTTTCTCTACGTCCTTTCCGTAATAGGCCTTCTTATACAGAATAAACTGTTCCACATTGTCAAATTTGTGTCCATCCAAGATAAATGGGGCTGAGTGGTGGTTTGACAATGGGTTGTCCTCTGAGAAAAATATGAACGTATTGTCGTCTTCCCTCTTAGAGATTTTGGAAAGCACTAGCTCAGTTGGTAATGTGGCAAGCTGGTCGTGTCTGTAAAAGTCTCCATTTACTTTTATATTTCCTCTTACCAGCTCTACATTGAATCCCTCCATTTTCAGACTTGCC
The DNA here is from genome assembly GCA_942159475.1 of Sthenelais limicola. Classification (NCBI taxonomy): domain Eukaryota; kingdom Metazoa; phylum Annelida; class Polychaeta; order Phyllodocida; family Sigalionidae; genus Sthenelais; species Sthenelais limicola. The sequence goes on along the minus strand of OW804096.1, from coordinate 102,094,160 downwards.
TGTTGAATTTTTTTAGCTTTGGCATATCTCTGTCTTAGCACGAATGGAGTATCTCTCTTAATTCCAATTTTCCCCACTTCTGGGTCCGCGTCATACATCCTCATCCTATTTCTTTCTTTGAGGACTGTAGCTGCATCGACGGCTGAGTGGAATTCCACTTTTATTGGGCATCCTGGAGTCATGTTGTTAACTCTGTAACACCTCTTAAAGTCAATATTGTGGAGCTTCATCAGTGTTGTGATCATCTTCCTGATGGTACTCTCTACTATGGCCGAGGTTTCATCCACCGCCGCCTTCTTGACTCCCATGAACAGGAGGTTCTTTTCTAGCTTCTTTTCTTCCCCTAGAATAACCTCATTTTCTTTTGCTATTTTGATTTGTTGCTGTTCTACCTTATTAATGTCCTTACTGGTTGGAGTTTTCTGTTGGAGGATGTTCAGGGCTTCCTCCTGCCCTTCCAGCTTTTTTTTCATCTCCAGCATGTCGCTTTTTATTATCCTCGTCTCTTTTCACGTTGTCTTCGACGAGGGCATCTACCTTTATGAGCCCTAAATCCGCTTTTGCGTCTGCAGACTGAGCAGTTGATCTAGTTTGCTCCATCTGCCTCATGGACTCAAAAAGCTTATCAAAGTTCTCCTTCGTGGTGGCTGCTGCCTTGGCCGCCTCCTCTGCTGCCAGCTTCTGGGCTGCAGCCGATTTCTGGGCGTCTTCGGCCATATTTTTTACCATCGTAGATAAGTCAGTGTTGATCATATTTGCCATGTCTGTTTTGTGGTTTATTTGATTCTCCATATTTTCCATATTTAATTTCTCAAGGGCCATATTTTTCTTTATTTTATTCTTACTCTGGTTGTCAATGCCCTGCTCAGGGGATGAGCTAGGCAGAGGCCTTTTCTTAGTGTTCGCTGGGGAAGAACTGCCGCCTTGAGCTATTCCTACTGTGTCAACGTCCATACCCGTTTCGATCGAATCTCCGGCGGGAGCTGGCGTTGCACCTGGTTGTGCGCGCCCCTCCTTACTACTTATGCTTATATCTTTACACTTTTCCCCACCTTCCAAGATGGCTGACATTCTCTTCCGGTTAGCTTTTTCCTGGCTCGCTGTTTTTCGTAAAACCCGCGTGCCGTTTTAATAATGGCTTCCCAAGTGTTTTTATGCTCACACGATGTTATTTTTGTGGTCTTCCTTACTGTCCTAAATGTCTAGAATTTTCCCTCGACTCTAATTCCTTTTATTGTCACTTTGATTTCCGCACCTCTACTCTCTATGCTCCTTGCTTGGCCGCCATTGTGCGGGTCGGCTGTCTAGCTTATCACACCGGGGGGTCGGCGACTGACTGACCAGTCCGTGGATATGGGTCAACTGTATAATATACCTATGCGTTTCCCTAGCATGGGCACTATGTATTCTCCTCTCTGTCTTTTTCTACTTATTGCCACCCTCTGATATTTCAAATCTTACTGTATTTTGCCTTTGTATTGCTCGTATTCCTATGGATGTTTCGTTTTTTTAACTTTCCTCGCGTTAATCCTGCTTGGATTATCACCGAGTGGGCGATAAAGCCTCCAGGGCCGTCGTTATGGCGGTTACTCCTCGTGGCTGCCGATCAAGAACTTTATAATCCTCTTATATTGTCACTTTGATGCTTTTTTTTCACTTTGGTTTGTGTTTTCTGCTTCTCCGTATAGTTAATACTTTTCCTGCTCACTTTTGAGCTGCTCCGCTCGTCCGGATCTGAAAGAAAAAGTAGAAAAACTGGGGAGAGACCCACTTGCACCTTTTCACTGACCAATGGCTGACCGGAATGCCCCGGCCTATAACCATTCTTTGCAGCTGGAAATTCCTGAACATTATACCCGGAACTCATCTTTCGCCGCGGCTGTGGCGATAAAATGTTAACCGATTCCCTCCATGGTCATCTGCCATTCTATAGCTCGACTGAACCACACCATGGGCGCCGACGGGCGCTGCATTCCATACTTAATGTTTGAAACAGGTGGTGCAGTGTGTGATGATGACCAGGGCCGGCTTTCTTTTATTCACCGGGCAGGTGCTAATTGCCAGACTAATTAATGACGAACAGGAGCTATGTATATCAACAGCGGTAATATTTGCCTGTTGGATGCAACATACAAATCAGTCACAAACAAATGATATAATTGAAATAATGTACTTTTATTGGTGCAGGAGTTCTTTGTAAATGTGTTTACGTGTTACATTGCTGTACGTAATGCAAAGTATCGCCAAAGGATCGAGGAACAGACAAATTATACTGTTGTATTACAATCAACGTTCATTTAATGTTTGAATTTATAAGTAGCTGTTCGTATGAATGATGTAGTGTCCAGAGGAAAGACAAGTATTCATATACAAATAGCAATTTGTAATAAGATAATGAAGTGCATGGAGTATATATTTTCTGAAAGTGTGCAGAAATATACACTATTGAGAACAAGGGAGTGAAGTGCTCACTTAAAAGTGCTGGAGAAATGTGAATTAACGGCCGGGAAAATGGGTTCATTCGCCTGATTCAATGCTGCTATCATACATATATACACTCATATCAAATCAATACATATACACAACATATCCAAAATCATTAATTAGTACAAAGAATTAACTTAATTACCTGGTTATGGACTGCACTGGTCACTTCACTGTCATACCTTCCACCTTGACTATCCTATCAAAAGAGACAGTAACATGTTATACGCGATACATAATAAAAAAACGCTTCATTACAAACTACGAATTTCCAATCATTCAATTCCATATTAAAATCTATACTATATATACTATTGCCACGCCCACCTAGCAGCATACCGTACACATGCAATGTGGAGCTAGGATTACATCTTCCATTGGGTACATGACATTGAAGAGTTTAACAGGTTGAAAGGGCTGAAGATTGTGTCGTGGAATATCCGGAGCTTGTTACCAAAGATAGACCAAGTCAAACATTTTGTACACAACTCAAAACCACAAGTATTGGCTTTCCAGGAGACTTGGCTCAAAGCCCACTGTAAGAGTCAAGTAAACATAGAGGGATATAATATTGTAAGGCTCGATAGAAAAATCAAAAGAAGGGGTGGGGGATTACTAACGTACGTACATTCATCACTCAATGTTAATGAAAGGGAAAAGCTTAGGGTATCAAATAAAAATATCGAAATACAAGTATTCGAAATTTCAAAAAAATACATGAAGCGTGTAGTAGTGGTAAATGTCTATCGACCGCCACAGGGAGAGCTAATAGGAGCCATAGAAGAATTGGAATCAGTACTTGGTAAAATTAGATCTGCCAACAACTTAGTTATGTTAGGAGATTTTAATTACGATACAAAATGTATAAATTCTAGTAACTCTGAGGGTTCAGAAAGGTTTAGGGTGATGATTCAGGGGCACAACCTGCAACAAATTATTAAATCAAGTACTTGGATCAGTAGATCCTCGGCCTCTACAATCAACCACATTTATACAAATAGTGGAAAGGCAAATGAGGGAGGGACGCTAAACTGTAATCTTAGTGACCACCTCCCAGTGTTTTTACAACTAAAGAAGGTTCGTGACAGATACAATTTTACGACTTTTACAGCTAGGAATACCAAATACCTAGATGTGAAAATCTTAAAAGAGATATTGGTGAATTTAGATTGGACAGAATTTTATACAAAAAGATGTGTGAACGAGGCTTGGGATATACTGTACGCTAATATTAACAAATATGTGGACAGAATGTGTCCGGTGAAATGTTTTAAAAATGTGCGTCAATTACCAGTTTGGTATGACAGAGAAATTGTATTGCTGGGGAAGTGTAGAGACAAACTGTATGGTAAGGCCAAAAAGTCTGGTCTAGCAGAGGATTGGCAAGCAGCGTCGAAAGCCAGGGTAGCAGTAAATAAGGCTATCAAAAATGCCCAAAATAAATATCTCAAAGAAAAAATAATGGAAAATAAAGGAGATCCCCATAAATTTTGGGAAATTATAAAACCGATAATGTCGGAAAATAAAGTCAAAGAGGGAATACAAGAAATTAAGATTAAAAACTCATTAGGTGATGAATTTATTGGGAAGGAAGCTTCCAATAAGCTGAACGAATTTTTTGTAGAAATCGGACCCAAGTTGGCCAGTAAATTAGAAGATAAACAGGGTGACGATTACAGCTTAGGGAATGATGAGGAGTGTATTGGTATGGAATTTAAGTTTCAACCAATCACAGATGTTGGGGTAGAAGTGTCATTGAAAATTTTAGAGAGTTGCATCCAAAAACAAATTTCATCTTACTTTGATGAAAACCTACTATTGCATGAAAACCAATTCGGCTTTAGATCAGGTAAATCTATAGTAGATGCGCACGATCATTTATTAGAAAAGGTTTATAATAATATGAATAACAAACGAATTACAGACTTAATTTTCTTAGATTTCCGTAAAGCGTTTGATACGGTCAATCATAAAATATTATTATATAAATTTTAGAGAGTTGCATCCAAAAACAAATTTCATCTTACTTTGATGAAAACCTACTATTGCATGAAAACCAATTCGGCTTTAGATCAGGTAAATCTATAGTAGATGCGCACGATCATTTATTAGAAAAGGTTTATAATAATATGAATAACAAACGAATTACAGACTTAATTTTCTTAGATTTCCGTAAAGCGTTTGATACGGTCAATCATAAAATATTATTATATAAACTGTCTCAATATGGTATAAGAAATATTGAATTAGAATGGTTTAAAGATTATTTGAGTGGGAGAAAGCAGAATGTGTCAGCAAACGGTATATTGTCTGACGAAGGGGAAGTAACATGCGGAGTCCCCCAAGGGACCTCTTTAGGCCCAATATTATTCATTATTTACATAAACGATTTAATTAGTAGAATGAATCATAGCGGCATACAACTTTTTGCAGATGATAGGGTATTATATGGGGATAGGCCTGTAAATTCCGGGAGTATTGATGACTTACAAAATGACTTAACATGTATTGTGAATTGGTGTAGAATCAACAAAATATCGTTGAACATTAAAAAATGTAAGGTAGTCTCGATATGTTCAAAACCAACGGTAAAAAACATGGCACATTATTATATTGATGACCAACCATTGGAAGCAGTGAACGATTATAAATATTTGGGTGTAGAACTGGACCGCCAGTTAAATTATAAAAAATTCATGGAGAAGAAATGTAATATGGTAAGGAGTAAAGTTTTAGCCTTATCTAGATTATATAATGTTTGCCAGAAAGACACAATGTTAATGCTGTACAAAACGACAATATTACCACACATAGACTACGGAGACGTATTTTATGGATCATCAACAAAAGGGTATTTAAAAAGATTACAATCTCTGCAGAATGCAGCGTTTAAAATAATACTAAGACTGCCTAGAATGACGAGTACCAGACAAATCCATGTAGACTTGCATATGCCAACACTGAAAACAAGAAGGAACATGCATGTATTGGGAAGGGCGTTTACAAGAGTGGGGAAGGGAAAGAATGTTGATGATAGAAAGATCTGTCTAAGAAGTTTGACGAAAGGTAGAAAAATGGAAATACCACTACCTCGGAGCAAATTATATAAAAAATCGTACTTGTATGAAATGCCAATTTTATGGAACCAGCTACCAGATAGCTCCCAATTAATAGACAATAAAAAAGATTTTCTAAAATTCCTAAGACAAGTATATGTCAATGAATTTGATGAATATCTAAGAGACCAGAACTGCAGTGACAGTAATGAACCTGAAAAGGGATAACTGAATGTATAAATGTTGAATAGAGATCTTATTCAAATGTAAAATAAAACTGAAGAGGTCGAAACAGTAATGACATAGCATTAAGGCACTGATTTAGTGCGTCTGAATATGTAATACTTACCATCTTTGGCGTATAATGCCGTTCTACAAGATTGAGGTATCAATGGGAGTTCATGTGGGTAGGACAGGGTGGATTGGGTACTCTTTTTTAAGAGTAGCATATAATGCCAATGTTATTCCACTGTAATCCATGTTCCATTGTTAATCAATTGTTAATCCATTATTATTATGCTATCCAACCATTCTATTGTAAGTACACCGTGTAAAAATTATATCGGAACTGTAACTCAATCAATTACAATGATAATCCGCAGTAACATAAGGGTAATACGCCCACGTACTTGTAATACGATAATAAGATGTTAGACTAAGATTTAAGGTTGTCAAAACAGCTCTAAGATTCTTCCATCTTGTAAAGGAATTGTATAGTGACATAATCAATGGAGACCGCAATATAAGATTCTGTATAGATTAATTAACCAAAATGTCAAAACTTTATTTCAGTATGTGTCAGAGACGGTCTAGGGCTAGATGGAAGAACTAATCTTAGCATGCTAATTTTAGATTTTGTGTCCGCTTCTTGTAACTGACCAAAACTTGAATAAAAATTCTATATATATATAATAGAATGTAGGTGAGTTTAAAAAGGTGGTAGAAAGCACGCCGAGTTAATATGGGAGCCAATTGATAATCTAAGACGGTTTTGAGAATAATAAGAGAAAAGTTAAACTTTGGCCACGTCGTTAGCTCCACTAGCTGTGTTTAACTTACATTACATTACAAAGTTCTAAATCGGTCAAAATGAAAGTTTAGTTTAGCTGACATGGAAATAATTTAAGGGTAATATTCAAGGTAGAAGAATGAAAAAAAGATGGAGATGCTTGTGATTTTGCTAGGAAACAATTGCCAAACGATTTGAGGCGTTGCTTTTAGTAATTCTACAGAAATGAAACTTGAGTCAGGGCCAGCTGCTCCTTGGAGACGGAGGCAAATCTTCCTCCAGGGGCAGTGGTGGAACTCTGTTTTTTCTTAGCAACTTTCTTCTGGGCTTCTGCAGGATGTTTGGAGGAAACTCCATGTGGACTGGCCGTCTTTTTGGCACTTGCATTGGCGGCAACATTAAGGGTAGCATCCTCCAGGAGCTGCTCTGACAAGGACATGTCCGGGTAGGGTTGCAATGACTTATCTAACTTCTTAGTCCGTGGCTTGTTTGGAGGGGTCTCACGGAAATCTACCATGTCAGATCGCTCACTTGACGAGGCAATGGGTTTGCCACAGAATGCGGTAGTTGCTGGTTGCTGGCGGGTCCCAATCCTCCTCAAGTAGGTGAGCAATTTCCCTGTCATCACCGGCAGATGGTTCTTCAGGTGCTTGGATTTGGCTGTGTATTTGGGTGATCTCCTCCTTTAGGATGCTCGTCATCAGAGGTCTTGACAGATGGAGGATTGACAGGGTTGTTGGGTGTAATGAATAGCCCCACGTCGTCTTTGTCAAGTGAAGCAAACGAACAGCCTAATCCCTCAAGGTCTGGGCTGCACGAAAGATTAAGCTTGAGGTCCATCTTGTGCGGTGTCTGGTTAAAGACTGAGGAAGGGCAAAGGGGACGCTGGAGGAAGGTGGGGGAAGGGCCCTGAGCCGTAAGGAATTTATGACAGGTACACTGACTACAGTAGCGTCAGTCAAAGATGGCTTAGCTAACTTAGTATAAGCCGAGTCGGTGGACTGACCTATTAAGCTGGAGCAATAAAAATTGTTCATTGAGTGCGTGCGGTCTATGGGCCAAGCGATTTCTAAAAATCCTTATGAAAAGGGGATGAACAAAGTTGATAACTTTCTACAATTATTAGCACCTATCACCCTCTTTATTACATCTAGATTTGATTTTCATCAGGAAAGATATTAAAGCGGCATTGAAAATCGCTTATTAACCTTGTATCAAACGTCAAATGATGGTTTTGCGCTATTCTCTAGCTTAAATGTGTTCGGTATGGAGCGAAGTGGGCGTGGTAACACTCCAGGCCAAACAGAAAATTAGGCGGGGTCTGTTGGAGTCATCCACTCTGCACGAACATCATTGAAAATGTGAAAATACAATATATAACCTCAAATGAACGTTCACCAATCAATTCCTTTGCTATATGTAGCCTAGAAAAAATGAAAGGCAGGGTTGCTCAAGCAACATATAAGCGCGTAGTTAAGAACATGGAGCGCGGATGTCGGAGAGAGCTGCTGTCCGAGCGAAGGACACTTATGACTTTCCGTGGCGGGATGTACTAATAGGGAGACGGTAGATGCTCCTGGGGGACCCAGCGGTATCAACATAATGTACGGTAGGGAGCAAAGTACTAAGGCTTCAGATATTTAATAAATTCATGTTTGAATCGGACTATAGCCACGCCCACTTAGCTCCATACCGTACACATGGAAGCTAGAGCTATGATCAAATCTTCCTCAAACTTGCTGAATCATATAATAGAATATAGGTGGGTTTAAAAAGGTGAGAGATGGCAGGTTAATATGGCTTAAAAACTGTTTGAAATAATACTATGAGAAGAGTTTGCTGTATTTTATTAAAAGAACTTTATTGGCCTTACAAATTTAAAAAAATAATTACTTTAATCAACAGAGAGGAAAAACGCAAGAAGGGAAGTAATGAAATGAAAAAATAGAGCGTTCCAAGCTGTTTTTCTCGTGGAAGCAGCGCATTGTTTGACTTAAGAGTAATATTCAAGCTACAAAAATGAGAGAAAGATGGAGATGCTGGTGATTTTGCTAGGAAACCATTACCAAACAATATGATGAGTTAGTTTGAATAATTAATCAAGAATTAATCTTGAGTCCAGGAGACTAATGACACCATAAGAGCCGGGTGGGGTCATCGAGTCAGACAGACATATTAGACCAGTGTCGTCATAAAAGGCCATAAATGGGTGGAGGCTGGAGGAAGAGTTTCTGATGCTTCCTTTGATTTAAGATGAATCAGGGCTACTTTCCTTGTCGATTGGAATTGTTAAGAAAATAATAAATTGGTGGCTTGAAATCCTGCTATTATCGCCCTAGGCAATTGACTCATGGTAAAGTCAATTTTCTCTTTAGGCAATTGCTAGCTTCCTAGGCAATTGCCTGAAAAGGTAGAAATACTCAGCATATGTTAAGTTTCTTCTAACTTTGAATGTAAATTTCGCAGGAAAGTGTGGGGAAAAGGTTGAAAAATGATATCACCAGTTCTTAAGTGTCAAGAAATGACAGATCAGAGCGTTCCAACCTGTTTTTCTATTAGAATAGGATAAGGTGTTGCTGGACTTAGAAGTAACATCAAAGCTAGAAGAATACAAAAAAGAGCTAGATTCTTGTGATTTGGCTAGAAAACGATTCAAATATGATGCGTTCCTTTTAATAATTAGTGAAAAGTTAAAGATGAGTCAAGGAAACCTAAGACACCATAAAACGAGAGTGGGGTCATCAAGTCAGGGAGACATATTACATACGTTGCATCATAAAATTAATTAGTGCCCTCAACAAGTGACACCTGGAGAGATAAAGGAGGAGGAGAGGAGGCTTCCTTTGATCCATTGATAGATGGATAGATAGACAGATTGGGGAATGGTGGGGGTAGATTGGGGGATGGTGGGGGTATGATTGATGGTGGTCCCTGCATAACTGAAGTAAATGAATGGATTATTTATTGGCCTCTCTTTCCCTGATGTAAATGAGTGGTTTATTGAAGCTCCCTCCTTTAAACTTGGGTTATATCAGGGTGGCGTGCCAGTGGATGGGGGCGTGTGATAAAGTAGTTAATCACTGCTTGCTGGTTCGTGAAAGTGTGGATGTGTTGATTATTAATGACCTCGCACTACGTGCTCGGTTCATTAATAACAACAATCCACACTTTCACTCCCGTCGCAGTGATTAACCACTACTGATGGTATGATATGTTTATAATACAGATTCAAGATATGGATCGAATTCAGCTATATACCCCGCATTAAGGTACAACCTGAATTTAATCTGCGTAGCCGTAAGCTGAACCGTGTCTGGCAATTCATTCCATAACAACGGCAGCGTGAAAAGAGAGGATCTCCTGAAAACCTCATTTCTTGGGAAGGGAACTTTTAATTCCTTCCCTTTTTTAATCTTCGCAACCGTATATTTCTGGTATCAATATTACTTATAATGGAGTGCTGGGGTACCCTACGCTCAAATGTCCATGACGTACGAGTGAATTTAGTGAAAAATAGCCTCCGACTCGTTTGTTTAAGCCCATCCAACCATGTTATGAAAATGTTTACCGGCCATTATGAAGCATAAATTATTGTTTATTTTACAAAATACTTTCCAGTCTCACAAAAAACATATTAAGATTAATATTATGGGAAAAAAAGATTTCGACCGAAAAAGTCCTATACCACCTTCGGAGCCCTATATCTCAAAACGAAAGTTGCCGACATGGGACTCTTTTTGATAGATTGCATCTCATATATGCTTCATTATTCATAATAACTTTCTTATTCTTTCCCTAAATAGCGCACACAAAAGTTCTAAGGCAAGTTAGAATGAATAAAACTGAAAACAATACAGTTGTTGCTCAGAATTATCAGATGTTTTACATCACAGTTGACACATGTCTCTGTCACATTAATCTACATTAAAGCCAAGTTCCCACACATTCAATGGAAATGCACAAGAAGATAAGCAGTCATCACAGGGAGTCAAATTACCTTATTCCCACCCCCAACCATCCCCACAAGGACTATATAAACCATACACCAATTTAAGATTTAAAAATAAGTCCACATGTTACAATATTGCATATCGCAACAATAGCTGTATTTAGATAGTAAACATAGGGCAAGTTAGTCAATACCGATTGACATAATGTATACCCATCCATGACTGGAGGGGTGAGGATCGAGGCGGGGTGAGAGTGAGAGCTAGAGAAATGTGGAGGGAGAGCGAGATGCATATATATATAAGCATGGCAGGGATGCGTTATCATATAGGTGGGGGAGGTGTCACACATCGGGTGGACAAAATTGGTGATGTGTTTCTTGTTGGGCATTGCGTTTATTGGTCTGCAGACCCAAATGAAGGGAGTCGGGTATATCGCAACCTCTCAAAGCAGGGCTAATATAGTATGACTGAGAAAACGAAAGGAGTAAAGCCCAGCACTGGATCATGGTATATTGAATTAAGTGTATCAGGAAGGAGAGGGTCACCACTCCTCTGCTTGTTAGAATTGCCCTATTGCTTCAAAGTGAATGTGTGTTTGCGTGTTGATGAGTATGTGTAGTTGTTACCTTTTTAGTATACATGTATGAACCAATTACTTATTATTTTCAGACAACTAGTATATAATTATTACTTACAACGACACCGATATATCAAAAGCACCATATGTTAAATAGCACACAGTAGAAGAAAATAAGTGAGAGAATAAGGCACATGGCAAGTCGACAAGGTAGAGTGGAGCACACAGGCACCGTCCTCGACTGACTGAGCGGCCTGCTCCGACCAGTGTCATTAAGGGTTGGTCAGCTACCCAAAGCAGGGCGAGATTGTACTAATTACCTCCTGCTGTGTTGTCTGACGATAGGGTCTGACCACTTTAACTTGATGGGATATAGGGGACTTGCATGCCCGTCTAGTTGAATGTTGACTCAAATGGAATTATGGTACCTATGGTACAGTGTAAATTTCATATAAAAAAATATCTCAAATTCATCATGGCATATTTATTGGTGCTCTAACTTTAATATCAACGGGTTTTAACTGTTTCCTAAGCCCAAATCTCCATCTTTCCCAGATGTGTGCAGTGGTACATGTAATTCACCTATTGAAGGAGGGTGTGACAGGGTGTGCAGAAGTGAACACAGCTAAATATAGGCTGAGGGGAGCTCAGTGATAGGCTGGTGGTATTTGGGACACATTGACCCACTCCGACCGAATTGGTACAAATTGGGGCAGGGTCTAGTATGTATAGAAACTGGTTGCGGAGTATAGCGCTAGCTGCATTGTTTCTCTCCAATTAATCATTGATTACCTCTAAGGAATTCTCCTTCGTTACTCTTTGTTTACTTGAGAGTACTATAGGATGCTATATAGACAATTTAATATAGCTGTAATATAGCTGTTTTTGATGTATTCATCAGTTAGTCTGGAAGTTTTGAATTAGTTTGTAACTTCAAAATGAGTTAGGAATTCAGTTAATGAGTCAGGACTGAACCCCTGTTTACATATCTAACCTGTATATGTACCTGTTGGATTTTATTTATTCCCTGAATGTTATTTTAACAAATACCATAAGTCAGACAAAGTTGTCCGTCATATATAGTTGAATGCCAAACGCCCAGCGTCGAATAATTTAAATATGATATTAAAGTATAATTATCAATTACCAATTATCAAAAGCCAAAATCAGCCTGTATCAAATGTCCGTCATGCTGTGAGGTATTTTCATGCAAAGCATACATCGTGGTTCGAGTGGGGTTCGAGCCGACGAAGAGTATGTGGAGAGCGCATCATACCATACATGTTGGCATATGCACAAGTTCAGCTCTGGAAAAGACCAACGCAATTTATTGATGCGCAGCAAGTCGCTAGAGTTGCACAAGTGTTTTATTTTTTGAGTGTAACAAATATAATTTGAAAACCATCTCAACGGACATATCATTTTATTGCATCTACCATTTTATTGTTAATGAACAGTTTACTGAGCAAATATATTTAAGAGCCACAATGAGAAATAGACTGGCAGTAGGGCCATATACAGTCTTATGGACGAGTGCAAGTCTAGGATATGTATGATAAGTATGGATCTGTATGAATATGGGGATGATGTCTTGAAGTGATCCTTGAAATTGAGGTACCGATATTACTCTCAAAGGTTCCAGTTTATACTAATTAATAATCAATTAGCACTCACATGCTAATTGATAGTCCAAATGTTATGCTCATAGATGATCGTTGTTTACTGAGCGATACCTGATATCATGTTATTGCTCCACTGCTAATTACTAAAGATAATAATCAATTAGCGTCTACATGCTAATTGATAGTCCAAATATTGTGCTTGAAGATAATCGTTGTTTACTTAGCGATAATTGATAACCAATTATCGCTCAGATGCTCATTAATAAAGGAATAACACGGAACTATATGGATCCTGTCTTGATCTTACGCTCGACCAATGGTAACTAACTTTATTTCCGGGTACCACATACCTGTCAGGTGAGTGCCTGATCTGCGTGCGCAGCCATGCCCGGCTACGGCACCTGTCGTCCCATGGGGAGGCCCAGGCGTTACGTAACATTACGTAACATGTAGTACGTGCGACGATGCAGGCCGGGTAGCATTTCACGAGTGATTTTGACTGCTTTTGAGTAATAGGCCTATTGCCCTATGGAGTCCACATCTGGTTTTGGTCAGGGACGGGAGCATCTGCATGCGGAGAGCGCGTCCAGTTTACATAGGGCTACCATTGGGTTCATAGGTTTTGCTTGTGTGTTCTGCTCTTAAAACTCGATTTTCTCAAGATTTTGAGAGAATATTAACAAATCATTAGGGATATGGCAAGCTGACAACAATGGAATAAACATTCAGGGAAGGAATTGCAAAAATATTTAAAAGAGAGGGAAATAGTTGCTTCCAAAGAGAGAAAAACATCTCTACTGTAGCCTATCTCTGGTTGAGTTGTGTGTAGCTGTCAGTGAACTGGGGGTCAACATAGACCCCCGGCCCCTGTACTTGTATAGAAATAAGAGGACATAATATTATGCTCATTCCACCTATCAGAAATTAGACCCTTTTCATGTATTTTAAGCTGAAAAGGAACCCTTTTTTCATGAAAACGCTGACTTTCCGGCCTGAAAAATACTTCTTTTTCCTAAAAACAAAAGAACCTGACATTTTTAAAGACATAATGTTAAGCTTTTTGTTGCTTCTTTAAATCAGAGAGAAGTAACAAACAAATTAAATTTAAATTAGAGAGAAGTAAGAAACAAGAGGATTGATGCAAACATTTGGTCAGCCATTGCATCAATTAGAAACAATGTTGCTATACCATCAGATTATTTGCAGGTCCTTATCATACTTAACCTAAAACTGACCCTACTAGTACTAATAGTACTTAAAACAAGTGGCTGGCCAACATGGACAAAGAACAAAATCGGTTGCATCTTGTAATAGCAGCTACCAATACTAGTTTCCTGTTATAAGAGCAGTTAATGCACTTGTCAATTGAATCCCCCACCCTCCCCCCACCCCCGGGTACGTAGGGGAATGGTAGGGGAATGTCTGAGAAAACATTCTTGTCACAAGTCACAAGAAAATGATTTTGAGATATCATCATATTTGAAAAGATGAGATCAAGTGGATTCTAATGATAGTAAACAGTTGGACATCTAATAAGTATTTTAAGTTGAATGTTTTTATTTTTGAAAGAAAAATGGTTTGCAATATTTCTGGGTGGACATTTATGAATAAAGTAGCTAAATATCCATATAATATACGGGAAGAGCGATTTCTACAAAAAGAGGTAGAAAAGAGGGGTTTCTTCAGGTAGAAAAGAGGGGTTTCTTTATGTAGAAAAGAGGGGTTTCTTTGTCTCACATGTTCTTGGAATTTGTTGTTTTACAAACCGTTTGACTCATCTGTAGAATTCTGTCCACCCACTCTGGAGGACGTTGTATATGGTTTGTATAGGTATCTAGGGTGAAAGTGTCATTTTGAAGCCTTTTCATTTTGAGGGATGATATCCTCAAAATACTTGAGTCGACCCCCATCATGCCAATCACTGATTAAATCATAATTAAGGGTTTGGGAGAGAAAAACAGGTATGAGAGACAGTGAATCGGAAATGGGGTTGGGACAGAAAAACAGGTATGAGAGACACAATTGCTAGTACTCTATGATATGACCCTAGAAATGAATATATATATTTAATACGCTGTCTTAACATTTGGTAATGTATTCATGTTATGAGCAGGGCTAATATATAAAATATTCCAACAAAAATATCCTATATATAAGTCACTTTGAAAAATATCAGTTTTGCTACTTGTGACTCATTTTCCTGAAACACATCACAAATAATATTATACACAAAATATTAATTGATATTGATAACTATGTGCATGCTCATTAAGTTGTCATGATTTAAGAAATACCGGATGTTATGTCACATACCATTCGCCACTTCCCTCAGACATAGAAAACTGTAGGCTATGTCATAAAACACTCATGATGTTGAGAATTCATATCTGATTAGGAAAAATTCAAAACAATATTTTCTCCAGCTCTACAAAGCTATGTCAAACAAAAACACCATTTGTAAGACTTTTCTGAAAATGGCCCTTATATTTTTGCAATAACAGTTTCTGTCTAAAAGAAATGTCTCCCGAAAAATGTGCCCCAGGGGGTCGGGGATTTACAGGAATTTCTTGCCCTGGGGGTCGGGGATTTCCTCAAATTTCCCAATAGGCCCAGGACATTCCCCTACCTACCCGGGGGTGGGGGGGGGGGGGGTTGCAATTGACAAGTGCATAATAGTAAATGTCTAAGAGAGTATAAACAAATGGAATGTACTTAGCAGCACTGGAGTCAAATAGGTTTGGACATGGAAATCTAAAGATTTCCACACCTTTAATAAGTTCCCCTTTCTAGTAAAAGTTATCACTTATACATGTACCCCACGCACACCTTTTACAGGGCATGATTTGAGGAGAAAATGGTTTAAATGAAGTAATTATTCCCAGAAATTGGGTTTGTTTACTTCTACACGCATATGTATAGCACTGGAAGCCGGGAGCACACTGGTCAGTGGATGCTCCCGGTAGCTGGATGCGCGTGGCCGTATCTAGGTCCCGGCTCCAAAGGGGGACAGGCCTATTGGCCGTATATATGTTTAAAATAAATAGACCTATGGGTGCAAAATACAATATTGTTGGGCATTGGCTTTATTGGTGTAGTGGGATTTATTATTTTAGAATAAATGACTGAATTAATACAAGATGGTTATTAATAAAAGAATAGAATGAAAATGATGAATAGAACTTGTCTGAAAAGTTGTTTTGGTCGGCAGCACGGCGCCTGCCATATCTCCAGGAATTAAGGCTGTGTCCATTTGTCACTGTAAAGGCATAAATCCATTAATTGTCACCTAAAAATGTTAAGCGAAGAAGTTTGAATATTGATCGTTGATTGAAATTAGACGAAATTAAGCATTAAAGAATATTAGCCTAGGGAACAATTCATTACAATCATGTGTGTTAGTTTGTCATTATGTGTAAGATCGTTATGATCTCGATTTTCCATGCTATGATCGATGAGCAATAATTATAGTCAGTTGTCAGAGAATCCAATGTTGATTTGTCCCTCTGAGAAAGCCTCTACAGCTTTCTTTACGGCGGCATCTTTATAACGACAATTGACCTGGCCAGGCCTAGAGTGTTCCTCCCCGCAAGCTCCACACAGCATTGTATGGAAATAATCCCAAAAGAAGCAACAAGAAAATTTTCCAACAAAGCTGGTGCAAGTGTTCAGTGTGGAGTCCTGCGAGGGAATGGCGGTCGTGCCCAACAGGTAGCTAGAAGAGGTCAGCCGCTGGCTCCACCTAGCAATAACCATTCACATATAGACATATAGATCTGCAGATATATATATGCGATATGTTGTTTGTCGATCATAAGAAATGGCTACCTATGTCAGTTTGTCCATTTCGGTATCAGGAGCACATAGGTTAAATGATAGGTTGATTTTATATTTTTTAGAATGCAGATAGTACAAGGGATGATCAGCCTGTTTGTGATTGTGGAGGATGGCGTAGCTCAGGGGAGCGTTGGTTATGAGTCTGATGTCTCAATGAACGTGGGATTCAAATTAGAAGCACAGGTTGGAAATATTGTAAACATCGAAATCGAGGGATACACAGCCAACATCAAGTTCATTGAAGAGGGCACGTTTCTCTGCGTATTGACTAACCTGTGGGCAAATGTTACGACGCATTGCACATTGTGTTAAGGTAAGTTGATGAACAAATGATATGAATAAATTGAATACAAAGTGATGAATAGGTGAATATGTGGAATTATGCGTGTACATTGAAGGTAATAATTAAGATATAATGAAATATTAATGTAGGGATTGACATTTGTATTTTGCAGAAGATGATTTGAAGATTTTGAAAGGATTGGAAATGATTTGGCTGTTAATTATAGGACGTCCGCGCCACGCTGCCAAAGATGCATTAACTTTTGTTAATGTTTTTTTTATTTACACGAAGATGACTATAGGGGGCTGTATACGCTAGTTCTCTCGAAAAAATTATAATGTGGAGTAAATTGATCAATTACTGTCAACTTATGTTTCCGGCAGTGACTTGTCGTGCTGGTCCCTGTCATCAAAATATCTAACTATTATTTGGGAGCAAATGAGTCAAATGGAAGAGAAGGCGCATATACAAATATGGTTATTTGCGGTGTTCATGGTACCGCCACCTCTGGACAATGATTAGAAAAGTGTTAATAATGACGGTGGCACACCATGTGTTGAATGAAGGGGAGTATTATTTATGTGACGATGTCATGCATATATATAGTAGAGGGTAGGGAATATGTTTGCGAGACCAGGGATCGGGGCCTATTTTAGGGCGGGATTTGGGATTTAGAAGGTCCTACGGGATTGGGGAAAGGGATTCAGAGCCAGATTTGATTTTCCAAGGTAGGGATTGCGAATAGAAAAAGGGAATTGCAAATTGAAAAGCTGCGGTATTAGGGAAATGGGGCTTATAAAAAATGGGAAAGGGGATTCAAGAGGGGGGGGGGGTCTTCCCTACCCTGAGAGTATATATCTCTATTTGTACTGGTCTCTCATATAGAGATTGGATGTAGTGAGAATATGTATTGTTACGATATATGTCAAAATTTAAACAAATAGAAATAATTAATTAGAATTAGAACGTCTATTATTTGCATTTAATGTATGAATATAATTTTACCCTAAATTATAATTAGTAATTATAAGATTAAAGCGTCATGTCATGTCTATTTAACAGTAATGGTAAGTTTGGCAGAAAGAGTTGATTTCGTACACTTAAGTTTGTAGTAAGTTAAAGAGTTAATGAGTTAAAAATTAATGAGTTGTTTTTCGATACATTATTCTGATGTTCGTTTGACGTGGGCAAATGAACGCTTATTTGCAGAATGTTCATCTATTGTAAATAGATATACGTTAATCCAACTTGAGTTATCCGAGCATTAATCAAACGGTAGTAATAATGAGTTGTTTTTCAATACGTTCTTCTGACGTTCGTTTGACTTGTGCAAAAGGATTTCTGGAACGTTTATCTAACGTAAAGAGATATACGTTAATCCAACGTCACTTATCCAAACGTTAAACGAACGTGAACCAAAAACGTTATTATTACAAACGTTGATTTGATGTTCATTTGCAGCTTTGAAATTGATGTGTTTCTGGAGATGTTTAGGCGGCAATTATAAAAGCATTCAAACAACTTCAATATAACGTTCAGGACAAACAGGATATATACCAGCAATGAATGTCCCCCCACCCCCACCCCCCACCCCACCCGCTCGAATTATTTAATGCGGGACCCGTAAAGTGCTGCTGTACAAAATTGGTAAAAGAAAAGATAATATTTAATTTCTATTTGGTAGAGTGACAAGGATTTGGAATATATTACCGCAGGATATTAGGACAATCGAGGACAAAAGGATTTTCTCTCAGAGCATTCGAAATTGTTTTATTAAATGTTTTGGTGATAGTATTGTATTGTATTTTTTATTGATAGCATTTCATCATTTACAGATAATAATTCTCAGCATATCATGAAAAAATAAAAAAGCTTTAACATTTGTACAGATTCGTTTCATCTTCAATAATTTAACATTAAGGTAGTCATATAGTATCAATCTTCTAATGAGCATAAGTAAAATATTCATTACAGCATCGCCATCTGGCGGGAACTCGACGAGCTAACAATATCTTTGTAGTAGTACAACATACGCCACCTTGTATCAAGTTTGCGGACTACGTCAGAATATTGCAGTAGTCACCTAATAAGAAGCATATATATTTTTGTATTCGTTTTTTGGTATGAGATAAAAATAGTAGAGGCGATGTCCCACGACGATCGTCGACCACAGCGACGGAAGTAGCGAGCCAATCATATCACTCCTCCGGCCGTCACCTTGCCGACGTTGACCAGCTCGTATATAAAGGGAGCGACTACATTCCAATGGCCAGTACGCGGAGAGCCTCCGACCGGAGCAGATCGACCATAGACTTTGAAATTCTTTTCGTCTAATATTTGAGTTAATATTTTAAATATTTAATATTTTCTCAACTCAACATGGGCGGACGAAAGAGCAGATACTGCTCAACGTGCAAATCTGTGCATGGGGCGCCTACTGGACTGAAGTGCATGAAGAAGAGTAAATCAACCGTGTCGATCGTTCAAATTTCGGAGGCTTCTGCTGCTCATACGACACCTGTCGAGTCGCTCGTTTCAGAGGCTGAGCAAGCTGGAGGAGAAATGTCTCCGCGCATGAGTAACTTGGAGAGGATGATGATGGATCTTCATGTTACTTTTGCCAAAGGCAAGAAATCACCCAAGGTTGAAGAGGTGGATAGTTCCAGCTCATCGAGCAGGTCGTCATCTTCCGATTCGAGTTCATCCTCGTCAGGGTCGAGTTCTACTGGCCGTAGGAAGAAAAGGACCAGACGGAGGAGGACCAAAAAATTCTCTCATCGTGCCCATCTCAACAAAGGTGATGTAGTAGACAATTTTGAGATTCTTATGGTTGTTACCTTGAAAACAATACGTGATTGCTATGTTCAGGGTAAAGATATTTCTGGTTTATTGCAACATGCACTGGTTATGGGGGAGAAAGAAGCTTCACATATGTATTCTCATTGTGCCTCCATCGCTTACGACAAATGTGTACGTGCTAGAGCTGCTAATAAGGGGATATCTGCCTTTTCCATGATAAATCAGGAAGAGATCCTCAAGTGTTATTGCTATGAGAATTCACGGAAGGCCCAGGGTCCCAGTAACCGTAAGAGTAATGCGACAGACAAGAAGGAATTACCTTGTTTCCGACACAACTCAGCTCAAGGTTGTCATGCTAAAGCCTGTAATTTTGCCCACAAGTGTTCAAAATGTAATTCTACCGATCACATCGCCAAATCCTGTACATCTGTTTCTAAAAACAACAAATAGGATAAAGCTAATCGTGTTTTCGAACGTAAACAACCGGAAGTGGGTTCTTTTGTTGTGGGTATCCCCGGCGACCGCGTAACTAATGACGACGGATTCTCGCGAGAAGGGGGGGGGGTCCCCACGAGATTCAAGATGGCGGCGCTCGCAACAATACCCAAGATGTCAAAGTTGTACATAACGAAATTACGATTATTGATGAATTTAATGACTCTGAAGTTAATCAGACGATGGGAATCGATAGCCTTATAGATTGTTCAGGTAACCACCGTGAAATACCTATTTTTCAAGCTCCAGCTATGCCCGAGGGCTCGATAGTTGACGTTTTTCAAGCTTGTGTCGCAGGAAATTGTGGCTGTATACATAAGTTGCACGGCATTCGTTCCCAACTCAAACCATGTCGGTTCACTGCGATTATATTTAATCCAATGAGAAAATTATCTGACGACGACTGGCTTATATTTTGTGGCATCACCGATGGTTTCCGGATAGTGGACAGTGATGTGCCTAGTTATGACTGTCCTAACTACAACTCCATTCTAGAATTCGACAGTAAAGTTAAAATGAACAAAATAGTGAAAGCTGAACTTGCGGAAGGTATGGTGATGACGACCGACACTCCCCCTACATGTTTTCATGCCCTAGGGGCTGTTCCCAAGTCAGATGGTGGAATTAGACCGATTACCGACTGCTCCAGACTCGTAAATATATCAGTAAATCATCACTGCTCTTCCCTCTTGAAGGAATTTTCTTATAAAAGTGTAACGGATGTCGTGGAAATTTTAAATCGTAACGATTTCATGTCCGTCGTAGACATAAAGTCAGCTTATAGATCAGTCCCCATCTTCCCTCCACATAGACAATACATGGGTTTCCGTTGGGAGGTGGATGGTGAACAACGTACAATGGTAGATAATCGCTTGTGCTTCGGGTCTCGACTGGGACCTTATTACTTCGATCTGATCTCGAATTTCATCACAGAATATATTGCTGAACACTACAAGGTCAGTAAATTACCTGGATGATTTTATAACAATTTCCCCAAGCCTTACAGGTTGTCAATCTAGCCAGGCCAAGGTGATAGGTTTCCTACGTTACCTTGGTTTTTATGTGTCTTGGTCGAAAGTTACTTCCCCAGCAACTACATGTATTTACCTTGGGGTTGAGATTGATTCTGAGGCCATGGTCCTTCGCCTTCCATTTGAAAAAATTTTGAGGAGGCAGAACATTTAGTCGCAGATGCTATGATTTGTACAAGAAAATGGTTTCCAGTGGTGCCAACAAGCTGCCCATCTCTTCCATGATGAAGGACGATTTGATGTGGTGGAAAAATTTCTCCATGGTTTTTAATGGGGTATGTTCTATCGACCATCCGGACTTCGATTATCCCATCATTTCTGACGCGTCCAAGAAAGGGTATGGTATCTTCCTGAATGAAGATTGGGTTGCAGGAACATGGCCTGAACAGGAAACCCTATCCATTAAATCTGAGTGTCAGCCCCTCTCCACTTGCATTAAATCAACCTTGGCTGGCTTAGCAAGGCAACTTGGGAAAGGATCACCTTAGGAAAATTCAATCTGTAGTAAACTTCGAGGATTTAAATGAATTTAAAACCTTTTTGGCAGTCCTCCTGATGTTTAGGACTCTTCTAAGGGTGTCACATGTTACTACGTCCCCCCACACTTTGCTATGGAAGGACATCGTCATCCACAGTTGGGGTATTATGGTGAACATTTCCTCGTCAAAGACTACTTCTAAGAAGGATGATATTCTTCAAATTCCAGTGCATAAACTGCCAGATTATATTTTATGCCCTGTTCATTGGCTTTTGCTGTTTGTTGATCGTTTCAAACCTAATCTCTCATCACCTTTGTTCTGTGTTGATGTTGCTGAGAATTTCTCCTACAATGATTTTTCAAAGACATTCGCTATACGTATCGAAAAATCAGGAATTAAGGGTTGATTCTCATCCCATTCTTTGAGAAGAGGCGGAGCAACTCATATGGCATATTCCGGTTGCTCAATTTCCGAAATTAAATCAAGGGGTAATTGGAAATCGAACTGTGTATTTAAATACATCCAGCCCCCATTGAGCCTCAAGAAAAAAATGGACCAAAAACTTTCAAAAATGATTTGAATTGGTACTTGTGTGTTTCTCTCTTTTATATTCCCTTTCCTCTAGCTTGGCTGTTTTGGATGAAAGAATATATATCTGCAGCCAAACCTTCGTCTCGTGTCATTTATCCAGCGTATAGAGTCGTGTGTGTAGAGGCGATGTCCCACGACGATCGTCGACCACAGCGACGGAAGTAGCGAGCCAATCATATCACTCCTCCGGCCGTCACCTTGCCGACGTTGACCAGCTCGTATATAAAGGGAGCGACTACATTCCAATGGCCAGTACGCGGAGAGCCTCCGACCGGAGCAGATCGACCATAGACTTTGAAATTTTTATATGTACCTATATGGATGAAAGAATATATATCTGCAGCCAAACCTTCGTCTCGTGTCATTTATCCAGCATATAGAGTCGGGTGTGTAAAATTGATATTAAATAAAAACAAGTCCGTTGAACCACAAAGTATCCATAACAAACTTCATTCTACCTATAAGTCCCCTTCTTCGTTAAACTCTCTCCAAGAAGTAATTGATAATTCATTTTTCAAACTGGTACTATCTTCAATGGCCCTGTTATTATTTGGTAGGTTGTTCCAGGAAACATCAGCAGTGGCCAGAAATGATCTGGAAGTGGTTTCTTTCTTCCATCTGAATGTTTTCAATTTTCTCCCAATATTACCTCTTAGTTCCCAATTATTCTCTCCTTCCACAAACGTATCGGTTTTTGCTACAAGACATAAGACTTTTGTCCTTCTTCTATAGTTTAAAGGGAGGATTTCACTGGAAACATGCAATTCAAAATTCGAAATATGTCCCCGGACCCGCCTCAAAGTTCTTAGTCCCTTGTTTTGCATTTTTTGAAGTCTGCTATGTATAAACTGTGGACCAAGATCTATACATATTGAACTGTTTTCTAGAATCGGTAACACAAAAGCTTTGTATAATTTAACAGCAATATTATTTCCGATATTATTTCCGGTAGAATTTTTCTAATTTTGGACGTCTCAAAATAAGCTCTTTTAATTAAGTAATTTACCATTTCTTCCATGCGAAGTTGTGAGTCAATGAGCGTACCTCAGTATTTTAATAATTTCACCACTTCGATTTCATTGTTGTCAATGATATATCTAGGAATTATGATATCTGTTTTTTTCTTTTTGCATCCGAAAATTCTCTCTACCTTTGTCTTTTTGCTGTTCAACTTTAGACCGTTGTGTTTGCACCATCTATCAAACTTATTTACGTCCATCTGGAGTACATCAACACCGTGTTGGGTGACAATTTTTCTCCAGATCACACAGTCGTCCGCGTACAGTAAGAAATTGGAAGAGAAATTCATATCAACAACATCATTCATATAAAGGGAGAACATTATCGGGCCTAGAATACTTCCCTGAGCGACACCTGCTTTTCCTCTTGTAAACCCATGCTGTTCCTTTATAATGATATGATTTTCAGCGAAATAATTATCCAACTTTATCTTCAGCAGTCTCTAGAAATTTTCCCAGCCAAAGAAGTAATTGTAATCGGTCTTAAATCATCAAGAATGTTGCTGTTTTTCTTTTTCGGAATAATAGTACAAATACCTTGCTTCCATTTGATAGGAAAATTGCCGGATATTTTAATCCTATTTAATAAGGCTGTGAAATATCTTAAATCGGCAATGAGACACTGCTTAAGGTAGGACGTTGGTAAATCTGCATGACCTCTTCCTTTTGTTGGATCAATTATTCTTAATTCTTTAATGACATCGTTCTCACTGATTTCTTCATTCCAGGCAAATCTCGACTCAAGTTCTCTTATGTCAGGCATTTGCTGTTGTTCAATACAGATAGAGCTAATATTGCCAAAGAAGTCATTTATAAGGTTAGCAGCTGCCTTTCCCTCAAGAGTTCTACCTTCGTGACTAACATTAGTTAATTTTTCTTGATCTTTTTTGGAGGACTTGGTAGGAAATATATCTGAGATATGCTCCCAGAATTTCTTGCCAGAGCCCTCTTAGCATTAGCTGTACTCTTAGCATTTCCAGGGTCTCAGCCTTCTTGCTGTTAATAATTCTTGATTTGAGGATTTTATTCTGAGCTTTAGCTACTTTCCAGTCGTGATTAGACTTGGAGATTTTAGCAATTTTGAAAAGTCTGTTTTTTTCTTTCACTAGATTCGAGATTTCTCTGGAGGAGGGACCAGCATACCTTTCATTTTTTACTAATCTCCTCATAGGGTAGAGTTCGTCCAATACTGAGATATATTTATCAGATAAATTATCCCATATTAGGTCGACTTCTTGGACTCTCAAGTGTTCTAATTCGTTAAGAGCATTGATTTTATTAGCAATCTGTGTCGGGTCTAATTTATTCTTAAGATTTCTAGAATAAATAACTTTCTTTTTTTTTCTTTTTTTTGTTAGTTCTTCATCAGTTCTTGGTGTTGTACCTTTATTTATAGGAGGCTACAGCCATCTACATCAATCAATATTTAATTGTTTACACCCAAACATAGTTCGCAATAATAAAGAAAATCAGAACCTTGAGCATATAAATGTAAACTTTTAGTATTAGAAACATGGAGTCCTTACGCAGTTCGCAAGACGTCAGAGGGACAAGATACCATGTTTAAACCTCCTCTTCCTTTATCACCAAAAAGCTCCTTTTTTCTCACGGGATCTTTTTTTTTTTTTTTTTTTTTTTTTACAAATCTTTATTGAAACACTACCCTGCCATCTTGGCTTCTACAATGCTAAAAGACAATTTTAAAATATAACTTGTTGTTCCTTGCTTGGGATATACGAGAAGAAGTATCTACGTGAACCACCAGGTGGCACCTCTATTCGTAGGGCACAAAACTTTCTGTTTCGTTAAAAGATCTATCCAGCTTATTTAGCCTTCACACAACTTCTTATTCGATATATCTAGGAGGGGTTACCCTTTGTTTTTATTATACTAACTCAATATTTTCTGTTATGTCCGCCTCCAGATACCTCCAGAGTCTGTTCTCCTCCTTGCTAACCTTTTTAAATTTATGCGAGTTTATTACAACTCTACACCTTACCCTCAACTGGTATAGTGCGTTCTTGGTGTTTGAGTTACCATTTTCGAACAATTTCTGCCTATGAATAAAGGCTTTAACTTGAAGGAATATCCAGTTTATGATTTTCAAATTAAGGTTGGTTACCTCAATCCCTAATAATATATTGCACAATTTAGTCACATATTCACCTCTTCTCTTGCGTATTATTAATTCACCTTTTGTATTCACATTCAAGTGGCCAGAATCATAAATCATGCGGTAAATAATCTTCCACAGATCAGCAGTTGCTTTACATGTTACAAAAAAATGGGCTAGATCATCTTCACTGGAGCAGAAGCCGCACTCCCTATGCTTTTTTATGGTTATATCACACAAATATTTATTACATGTAATAATCTTGTGCAGCACCTTGTACTGGAAGGCCTGTATCCTAGTCTCAGTTGACACTTCATAGGGTAGCTTAAAGATTTTCTTCCAGTCTAATCCCTGAAACTGCTGGTCGTTTAATCTTAATATCTTTTGTCAGCTATTTAATTTCTTTCTTTTAACGTTCCTTTTCAGGACTAGGTTGTTATATATAAAATCTTTGAAAAACACGTTACAATATCAATTTGTGTACCAGCGATTTCAATATTCACTGCTCCCCTTTGGGGTCTGTCACCCTGATGTTTTAAAGCATTCAACCATTTCACAGGAATTGCTTCCTCTAAAACTTTCCAGTGAGCCCTTGCGGGATAAAAAACATAATTTTGTATCAACTCATTCATAGACATAATATTTCTTTGTTTGTTTAAAATATTCCCGACAGCTGTTATGCCTCTAGCCTCCCATTTCTTCCAATACAATTGTTCACCTTTATTCTTAATGAGTCTGTTATGCCATAGCCTCTCTCGCAAGATTTCATCAGCGTTTTTTGGCTCATATCAATAGTAATATCTATTCCAGATCTCGAATAAATCTGCATAAAGGTCATTCAACACATTTTTGGGTCTCGATCTCGATAAGATGATATTTCCCACATTTCTTCCGTGGAACTCTTCTAAGGCTTTAAAACTTGACGAACTGTGTTGGAGCATTAATTTTTGTATCCACATTAATCTATTGGTTTCATAAATCTCCTCCAAAAGCCTTAGTCCTAGCCCTCCATTCTCTACAGATTGCGTTAAAAATGGGGCACTAATCTTACAATGTGGACCCTTCCATATAAAATTCAAAATAATATCATTTATCTCTTTTATAAGCGGCTTACCAAAAGAGATACACGACAGAGCATGCTGAAAAATCGGCATAAGAAACACATTACAGATAAGAACTTTACCCTTCAAGGTTAAAAATCTATTGTTCCATTCACTTATAAGGGATTTTACACGGATGATGCTCTCCTCTCTATTTATCTTATACAGAGTTTTTTTCATTTCTCGGATACAATAATGTAATTCCAAGTACCTTCATTCTATCTACCCATTCGATTTCATTCAACCTAGGGTTACATATGTTAATCTCACCAATATTAAAACCTTTAGATTTCAAGGTGTTCAACTTTAATCCAGACGCTAGATAAAAATCATCAATTAGCTCGATCGTTTTCACAAGAGATTCTTCGTCACATACAGTTATTGATATGTCATCAGCGAATTGCACAAGCTTCGATTGAGTATTTGCTAGTTTAATGCCCTGAATATTCTCTTCCTTTCTTATTCTCTCAGCTAACTTCTCAATAACTATTGTAAACAAAATCGACGAAATAGGGTCGCCTTGCTTCATTCCTCTTTGGATGTTAATCCAATCCGAGGTCGTTCCATTATTAATAAAGGTTGCTTTTGAGTAAAAAAATAAAGCTTCAATCCATCCGATAAATTTATCATTGATATTATGAGCTTCAAGGGCAGCTCTCATGAAGGGCCATTCGATCAAATCGTAAGCTTTAGAAAAATCAAGCGATGCTAGTAGACCTTGTTCTTTTTTCTTTTCTAGCAGAGATATAATGTCGTCTAACTTCCTAACAGCAGTTCCAATATGTCTGCCTTTCACAAAACCATATTGATCATTACTTATTAGTTGAGGTAAAAATTGTGTTAATCTCGTAGCTAAAACCTTCGACATGATCTTATAATCCACATTTAATAACGTTATGGGTCTCCAAGGACAAATCACTTCCATTCTTTGGAATTACGCTTATAATACCTCTTTTTTGATCCGCTGTCATTTCACCATCTTCAAAACATTGCTTCATCATTGACATAAACATATATTTGATCAATTCCCAGAAATATTGATAGAATTTGATGGGAAAACCATCACAGCCAGGAGATTTGTTCTTCTTTATAGCCATAACTACAATTTTGGTTTCTTCCTCTGAAGAATCTCTGCTTAAAAATTCATTTTCTATGTCATCAACTTGGACAAAGTCCTCTTGATTTGAAAAATTGTTTATTTTATTTCCATCCACTCTACCACTTTTATATAATTTTGTGTAAAAGTTTTCTCCTTCTTTCAATATTTCTCCTGGGTTACAAGAATTCTTTCCATTGATATTCAACATATTTATTACCTTTTTTTCTGCTCTGTATTTCTCAAGCGCACAGAAATATTTCGTGGGTTTCTCCCCATCTACAGAACATTTCGCCCTCGATCTTATCAAGGCTCCTTCCGCTTTTTTTAGATCCAATTCTCTTAGTTCAGATATTATGGTATTTCGTTCATGGACCTCTTGCTGATTTAACCTTTTTCTAGAATCTAATATTTTTAACTTTTGTTTTTGAGAACTATATTTGTTTCTTTTTTCTCTTGCTACCTTAGATGATACTTTTATAGCTAGATCTCTAACTCTCAACTTAAAGAATTCCCATTTTAGCTTATGGCTTAGGGACTGCTTCTGCACATCATTACAAATCTCTTCCACTCCTCTACAAAAGGTTTCATTGTACAGCAATTGGGTATTGAATTTCCAGTACCCTTTCCCTTTCGGGGTTATACCTGTGTGCATATACGTTATGACTTCCATATGATCCGAATGGATACTCGATTTTGTTTCACACCTTTCTATTTTATTTATAATATTTTCTGAAACTAAAGCATAATCTAGTCGTGAGGATTGTAAGGCTCTATACCACGTAACAGGGAGGGCACTGTTATACTTAACTTTATGGACATCACACAGGTCTAGGTTTCGGATAAAATCCTCTAACATAACACTCTGCTGTGTATTGGGTTTGTAGTAAGTATCAATATTCATATCGCCAACAACTATCAATTGATCATACTCTTGATCTTCAATATTACTCTGAACCTCAGCAAAAAAGTCTTTTTGCTCAAGGAAAATACCACTGCTGGGTGCATACACATTAAAAATACATGTTCTGACATTTTTATATTCAATCTTAACAAATAACCATCTGCCATTTTCACATCCTCCATGACTTATATCCATACCTTTTAAATCTTTTGAAATAAGAAATAAAACACCTCTCGAAGCTGTTGTTCCATGAGAGTATACTATTTGGCCAGGCCACTGAGAGTTCCAAATTGTCTCTTTGTTAATAGAAGAATGACTTTCTTGCATTGCGATAATTGTTCTTGTACTATTTTTGTAATCATCGAAAATGGCCCTTCTTTTTTTTACCTCTCCTAACCCATCTATATTAATTGAAATGATTTTTATCGCGGATTTTGATAGATCATTATTGTCCTCCATTGATGTGGTTGGACATCCTTATGCTTCTTCTCTCTCTAATTTTTTATTTTAGAGGGGTCCATCCTTCTGTTCTTCTTTTTTCTCTGCTGGGGCTTTCTTCTTTTCTTCTTCTATCGATCTCTGAATGGCATTTCTTACCCTTGTCCAGCACTTCCCCATCAGGTTACCATTTGGGGGCCAGGCAAAGGTGTTAAGGACATTCGGATCTTGGAGACCCATACCTATTCCCCAGATTTTGTTTGTTGGAGCCGCTTCTCCCAGGGTTTTTTTTCCTGTGCTGAGGAGATAGTCCCTTACGTTTCTGTGTGTTTTAGCTTTTACCCTAAGAGCCTTCATGACGATCTCCTCCTTATGCTGATCCCATTCCTCCAGTTTCCCTGTTACCTGGGACATATATCTCTTACACTGTACTGGGTCAACTGTGTTGAGTGCTAGAGTTGGCTTTTCCGTATCTTCTCCAATGATGGCCCTATGATACAACAGGTACTGTTCGATTGTATGGAAGACATGCCCTCCCATTGATATTGGGGCCTTATAGTAGTTCGATAGCGGGTTCGAAGCTGAGAAAAACACGAAAGCATTGTCATTCTCTTGCTTAGACAATTGTGAAGGCATTAATTCAGTAGGGACTCCGTTGAGTTGATCATGTCTATAAGGGACATTGTCGATGAAGATGCACCCCCTTACAACTCTGGTCTCATAGTTTTTTGCTTTGGCCGCATCCGCAACCAAATTCAGCTTTATTTGTCTCTGTCTCACAATCCAGGGCAAATCTTTCTTCAAATAAGGTCCCTTATATTCTTCTCTTTTAACATCATCAGGCACAAGGCATCTTCTCTCTGCCCAGACGGTTTGAGCATCTTCAAGGGTTTCAAATTCTACCTTTATTGGGGCACCAGGTCTGTTGTTAACTCTGTAGGCCCTTTTCACCTCGATACCATCAAGGTCGAGGGATTCTCCTATGAATGCCACTGCTATGTCTAGCACATTTTCATTTTCGAAGGACTTTATCCCCATGAACAGCAAGTTCTTTTCTAGTTTTTTTGTCTTGCTATCGATATAATCTTGGTCGCTCCTTATCTCCTGTCTTCTTATCTTTAAATGATCTGTATCTGTGATGCTGGGTCTAGCTCCAGCCTCGGCAGCTGCCATTTTCTCTTCATGTTCCTCCAGCTTCTTCTTGATTTGCTCTATGTCCAGGTTTCTAGCCATATTCTCTTCAAGTATGTCGTCAACCTTATTATCAATCTCTTCTACTTTGGCTTCGGCTCTGTTTTGCCTGTCATGGATAACATCTATTTCGCCTAGTTTACCAAAAAGTGCCACGAAGTTTTTTTCGGCTCTTTCTGATGCTTCAGCCGCCAGTTTATTGGCTGCTTTTTGGTCCTTCACCATTTGCTGCACAAACTGAGCTAGAGGGTTATTGGCTTTATTCGGAGAGGCCTCTATAGCCTTGTTCAGCTCCATCTCCTGACGGTCCTCCTCCATCTTTTTCTCCTCGTAACCACTCTCGCTATTTTTATCCACATTTATATCTACGGTTGACTTATTTCTACTTGATCTAGCAACAGTTTTTACAACTTTTTTTTCTTTTGTGTCCTTGGGTGGCATATTGTCTGTTCTTTGTGCCTTATTATTTCCTTGCGGTGAGATTTGAGCTACCTTTCTTTTACCTGAATCCTTCTTACTCTGTTTTTCCAAATCAAAACTTCCGGTTTGGATTTTTGCTCGCTTCGTTATTAGTTTTCTACGTTTTTCCTTATTTAGAGACCTTGCGGGCTGATCCTTATTGTCACCACTAACAGACTTTGTCACAATGTTAATACTTTCCTGGCTAGATAGTGGCCAGATCACTTTTAGTTCGTTTTTTAGCTACCTTGTTTACGCCGAAGACTGCCTTCGCATGTCTTGTCGGGGACCCGATGTTTCTACCTCCTATGTATTGTTTATTTCCACCAGGTGGCGGCACCGTTTTCCTCCTATTTGGCTGTGCGCCTATGGGGAGATTATTAGATAATCCACTCAGATGTTCTAAACTTTAAAGCTTAATGAAATACCTCCTTTTGAGAGTCCATTTGTGAAATAATTTATTCCTATCGCACTTCCCTGGCTCTATACGATCCACTATGATCAGGATCAGGTGTGACGGTTAATCCTTCCTAGCTCCCGTGTAACTGTTAATGGATTTAACATATCTCATTACCCTAAACGATTTTTAATGTATGATTAATTACAGAGTTATTAATGTGTTACAACCCTAATGTTAAAAACATGCATTTGTTAATGAATATATGTATTACTGTGAAATGTATCATTTGGATGTGTAAATTGTATTTGAGTAGTCTGGTGCAATGATTTGTGCTGACGCGATGTTCTAAGCTGAAGCAATGATTTATATTGTGAAACATGTAGGAGCTATTGCTCACAGAGAAACACAGCAGGGTTCCCAGGAATTGCACCTAAGGGTGTAACCAGGTTATAAAAGGTATTATTTCACCATGTACTCTCACAATCCTGTAATATGTCAGCACTTATTCTGCTATCCATGCAAACGTTTTCTGAACGAATTTATGTGAATCCAGTCAGGAATTCATGGTATAAAAGGGTCCTCCTTCCAGTCAGTCAGTACCATCTACTACCTGGACCTGGAAGCTGTACCACCACTATCTACTAAGGAGGACTGACTGGAACCTATACAAACTGAAACCCTGGGGAACCTCTGCTCTACTAAGGATATATATTGTAACCACTAAGGACTTATTGTAAACCTACCACTTGTTACTCTACAACATTGAATAAAAGCCAGCTATTCAGCACATCTCCAAGATCCCTCTCTACTTGAGTTATTCTTACAACTTGACTAGTTCATATAAGATAACTACACAACACTCCCGTTTGGACTTAGCCAGTTATTGAACCTCGCAAATCTCCCAACAGCTATTGAGTATCTTAGAGTAATTATCATTAAGTGTCCCCGCTCCCTAGACACTTACATAACTGGGTTAATCCCAGTACTCCTCCGTCTATGTCCGTTTTGTGTTTAAGTTCTTTTTTGCCTTATTTTCACAATGCTACCTATATAGTTCACTCCTGATTAACTTGTGCTTCAAGGTATATTTCCTACTGGGAGCACTTTGGTGGATTATCCCTCGGATCATCGATACCGACTCTCCGTGGGCGATAATCCCTCTCCACGCTAGAAACCGTTCTCAACTTGGCGGGCTAATCCTTCGTACACACGATCAGTCTTTTTAAGTGTTAATGTTCGTTCCAATTGGGTTTAAACTTTTCCTAGTTGTGCTCTGAGTAGCTCCTCAGATTATCCACGATTCAACTTTCTGCCTTAATGGTTACAACCTGGAAAAAAGAAACAAAATGTGGCTCTCTCTTTAAACGAGGTCTGTACTCCATCTTGGTCAAACCGGACTTTAGTGTTTGCACCATTTTTGCTTCCTCTTTTTTTCTTAAGGACCATATAAATCGGTAAATGATCTGATAGTAGTACATCTACCATTACACGTGGAAATAGTAAAAGAGTGGGGTTCCGGATTGAAAAAGTGATTCAGCTGAATTTGTATCCTGACTAGTTTTACAAAACGAGTTCATGTGTCATCTTCAAAGCCGAATATATTTGTCCATGTATAGTTACAAATTTTTTATTAATTTGTGAGGATAAAACAATATGTCAGCTATGTTTGGAGGCAGTTACAAGAACAAGGTCGCATTCATCCGTCTGAAATCTAGTAAAAACTGATAAAATATCCTTTTCCCCTGGGCAATTAGCACCCAATTGACTTCCTGATTGTTTGAGATTCATCAAGATTGATTGTCATGGGAGGAACACTCCTCGATGCCGTTTCTGATTTGCTGCAGCATAAATTAGCACAAACATTATTGACAAAGTGGTATTTTCTTTTGTGTGACGTTCGACTTGATGGAAATGAAACTTGACAAAGTCTCTAGTTTACCTGTTTTAGAAATTGGTTACTATTGCTTCTGTATACCTCCATCCAATCACAGGCAGGTCGTCGATCACTAATAATAACTGATATCATAATATTATTGATCCATATATATGGAGTCCCAAAAGGCCTAAACATATTCTAACCGTAGATTGACCAAGGAAATACAAAACCCGATAGTCTGTGTGGCAATATTCTTTTATTTTCCAACTGCTGAGGTTTGTTGACAACCATAACAAATAAAAATTAGAAATAATTATTTGTTAATGTCTTTCTTTTAAAAAATCGGTACCACTAAAATGTGATACCAACGAATAAATGCATTCCATACATTTTGCTGTTGATATTCTTGCAAACTAAATGGTTATAAATAAATACCTTTATTAAATATAATTTACACCAGTACTATACATATATTCTTATTTACAACATTTGTACATTTATGTCACAACTGATTGATGTTTTTATACTAATTGTAATGTAAAAAAAGAAATGCAAGAATTGTATAAATAATGCTATCAAATAGCTGAAAATCAATTATGATATACCCCAGGACAACCTGAAAAAATTGCGTCTCCACAGAAGGTTTCGTAAAAATTGGGGTTGTCCTTTTTCCTACTGTAATAGTATGTACATGATGAATACAAAAATAAACCTATTACAATACAATGAAATGATATTGTTTCTCAGATCAGCTAGTGTCATTGGATATTTCTTTAACAGCGCTTCTGATAGGTCGAGACCAAGCTCACATTATTACCGACTGGTAATGCGGAATTCTATTTACAATTTAACCTTAAGAAATCATTAGAAATTATATCAAGGGGACGAATTATGCTCCAAACAATTAATTGAGTTTGATACACTTGAGTCGTCCCTTTGATCCCTCTTTAGGGTAGCATATTAAAGCTGTATGGACCAGCGTTGACTGATGCGACAGTAATGAGCAAACTCAATTGCTGGACCAATCAGTTTATAAGTTAAATGATCATTAACAAATGGCTGTTGTGACATAAAAATGGTTACAAACTTGAGAGCGATATGCTTGAGATGATCGTACACACTTGGGGTGAAAGGATCCAGATAATCAGGTGTGACTGTGTACGACCACCTTGTGCATACCATGCTCTCGTTGTATTTAATTTTAAATTATTTACAGTGTGTTCTTCAGACGTGTTCTTATGAGCATATTAATATTTACAATTCTGACCATAGCGATTTGAATATTGTGTTCTACATTTACATAAAACCTATCTACATCAACCGGAAGAAATGAAGTAATGGGCTCACATTACTGAAAAATCAAAAGGTGCAATTCCCATGCACTCAAATAATTCTCATGTACACATAATAACAATACGTGAATTACTCATTTAGTCTATGAATTTCAATGAGTATGATATTTTGAATATAAAAAATGATGATGAATAAACAGCCATGCACTGTAAGTACTTGGTGTTATGCCAGATCCATATTAACTCAGTTACTATATAGTTGTAGAACAGTCGAGTTTATTAGAAAGTCCTAACTCCGACTCCTGCCATTAATCCGCTGAGTTTGCTGGATTCTTCCTCCATCATGATCGTACTCTGAGTGGTTTCCACGACTTGATAAAGGGACACTGTTCCACTGGTCGTTCCACTCACCACCAACATCGGTTTACCGCTGGGGCTTTTGAAGTCGGGAACAAACCTGTAAAGACAACATGTTAAAGATCCTTTCAATATAGGATATACATGGATGGCTAGTATATGTGTACATGAGCTATATGTGCTTGTTTAGATGCGTATAATACAAACAAGCT
This sequence comes from Sthenelais limicola, assembly GCA_942159475.1. Lineage (NCBI taxonomy): Eukaryota > Metazoa > Annelida > Polychaeta > Phyllodocida > Sigalionidae > Sthenelais > Sthenelais limicola. The sequence continues at coordinate 102,059,493 of OW804096.1, read as the reverse complement.
TATAGGCCTACATACGTATGTATAGTCATGGCTAAATGTATGTGTTAGGTATCATTTGTCCTTAGTTATAATGAAATTATTCTTAAATGCATTACCTAATATCTTCTGGGTCCACATCCCTAGTTTCTCTCCTGGCATAAAGTTCTTCCCAGGTGTCTCCCAAGCCTCCGGCGTAGTGCGCAGACTCAAAAACTGGGGATGTCACATTGCCGTTGTGGAAAGAATAGATCAAAATAACCCCGGGACGCTCATTTGCTACGAAGATAAGTGTCTTTCCGTTCACATCCCCTACATCGAATGTCTCCGATTCTGGTCCCTATTTAGAGATATTAAATTATTGATCATTTAACTGTTATATGAAAAGAACTATTAGGGATAATAAGCCTGGGATAAGTAAACTATAACAATATGAGAAGACCATGCACAGTATTCTGTCATGATGTTTTGATATATTCGACATTGATTCTGTCATTGTCATAGAGTGTAAATAACTGGACAGTCTACGTACCTTTGTTCTTGATCGAGTGTCCCTTGAAATTTCCGGACCTCCGTTTTTGGCCTGACCATCTGAATTGAATACTTCTGGAAATTGTTCTGCAATGCGTGTTTCCACCTCGTCTCCAGAATCGTAGACGAGGGACATGTCAGTCTCGTCCCAAATAGAGAAACTCCTACCCCCGTAGGAATAAAATTCTTTGAATTTTCCAGTTTCTGTGTCTTGCCCATCCAGGGTGCTTAGTCTTATCCGACCTGTATAAAGAGGTATTAAATTGATTATTTGAATTGTTAAATGTTCAAATTTTATTATTACGCTTGTTCCAATTTGAAATTTAAAAAAAACTAAATCAGCTTTTTTGATATTCTGCTGTACACGATAAGAGTTAGTGATTTTCAAAGAAACACAATATTTTAGATTTAAACAGGATTGAACGTATATGATTACCCAGTTGGGCGTCATCAGCCAATGCTTCCTTCAAATCACTGGGAATGGACTCATCAAGTAAGTCGTTCTGGACGAAGTACCTTCCTGGGCGACCATCATTAAAGTCGAAATGAAAATCCTGTACTTCATATTCCTTTTCTTCTCCTTCATTGGCAGTAATGATGTAGTGTCGATCCCCAATGGTCACGTGTTTTAAGGCGTCTGGTTGGTAGAGCCCCTTGATTGGCCAGGCACGGAGGGAAATACCTATGAAGTCAATAAAGGAAGTTCTAATCAAACAGTATCCTACTGAACATTATAGTACACGGTCGGTAAAGCTGTCTATGGGGATTTCTGTAGGAGCACGTACATGTATCAAGGTCCAACATAGATAAGCTGTTGTTTTGTTTTTGTAATACTTTGAGTTATGAACTTATCTTTTCCTTAACTTGCTCATCCCAAATAGATAATTTGTGATATTTTTTGGAAACGCTTTGTGTTATCGCGCGATTTTTTCCTCAAGAAAATAAACCGAGCGCGCACCTAGTGGGCTGAAGATGTCGCCACTGCACGAAATACGTCTGCGCCAACGAACATTGTGCCAACGGAGGTCAACACAGCAATTTATAATAAGTCCCAAAGACCCTATATATCCTATAGGATTATAGGGCCTTTGCATGTCCTATACAAGCTTCAGTTACTGAACCCTTTTTTGTAAACGAATCGATAATCATATAAATACCTCCGTCTTTATCGCTTGCGTCCATGAGTAGTCGACCCCAGGCTTTAGAACCAAGTGGATGGAGTTCAATTATTAGGTCGTTTATTATGTCAACTTCGGCGATGGCATTGTTTTCCTGAAGTATGAAATCAAATACCATTATTATAGACCTATATTGGACATAGGGGACTTTTATGTCACCTGATGGCAATGTATAACTTGGTTTAAATCATAAGGTTAAATCAATAGCATGTTTAATATGTATTCATATATGAGGCAATCGTGGTAATATGGTTATCACTCCAAAATTGAATTAAATGTAAATCCTTACCTGAAGCACAATGTATGCTTTGGTTTCGTCTGCGTTGATAGTAACATATTCAGGTTCAAGATCTTGAGCAAAAGACGTTTCCATGTCCGTGCCTTCTCCACGATACACCCAACGAACACCCCTAGCAACGTATTCTTCAGCCCTATAAATCAGAGGGGAATATTGATATTAATGCTTTTTTAATACTGAATATTGTTAAGGGAACTCTGAATTGGACACCTAACAATTGAATATAGCCAAAAGCTGTTATGATGTGCACTATTTCTTTACATGCACTTACATGGCATTGAACCTCGTGAAGTTGACATGACTGAAGTGAGGGAAGGAGGCAGGGTCATCGCCCATAAAGCGAATAATTCCCACGGCTCCTTCGGGATCCACAGGCTTATTGTCTATCATCCTTAGTTCTCCTTCCAACGCAATGACGATTTTACGACAGTCGGACGTGAATTGCAGCATATCAGGGAGTGCTCCGACTGAAGAAAAAAATATTGTTACATTAGTGAAAATTAGACATAAAGAGCAAAATGGGAATCAATTCAGGCTACTCAAGTCCATCAATAATTGTTTATTCAGAAATGATAGGATAAAAGAATATCATCCGTACCAGTAATTGTATGGAGTTTCTCCATTTTCTTTGTTCCTTTGTCATAACCCCTAAAGATGACAACTTGTCCATCCAGAGGTTCGATTTCGTTGTCAAAGGCAACGGCAACGAAGTCTCTACACGTTTCGATATCTGTGAGTTCTCCACCTCTCAATGTTGTGTAAAAGATTATTTTGGCTTTTTCAGGATTGGAGATGTCGATGACATGCAACAAATCGTTGCCTGTAAGAATCAAAACCATGAAACTGGTATCAACCATATTTAGTACATACAGTCATTATTATGCGAGAATGATTATCTAGTTGAAAGATTAGTCAATTTTACATCGGCGCAGCCTTTTCTTGTGTGAATTGTAAAGCAACCGTAAAGCTATCGAATGGTCGTGGAGTCGCAAGACCGACCGGATTATTATACATAATCAAGGAGTGCATGATATTAATGAAATGGTTTAAAAAAACCTCGTCAAATCCAACACCAACCCAGGGGAAACGGAGCACAGATAATTCATAAATATGAAAAGAACTATCTACGTGCCTGATCTATTAGACATAACTTAGAACTGATAAATACATCAAAATGTATATTTTACCACACTATATTTCTCCGACTCCTGACACATACATGCATATGAAATACAAAATAGGTATTGTGATTATAGTTGTTAAGTTTAACTTATCACTAAAATACAGTCGTCTGAATAATGATAATTTTCTATATCGGGTCTGTCTGACTCAAGGTATTCATGCATGACTATGTATACATCTATGATCCCAACAAATGTTCCCATGCATACAAAAACGTGTTGCATGCACGAATCTCAACCAAATAGTCCAAACGATTAATTAAATTCGTTACAGGACATTATAGTCTAATGAGTTGTGTGCGGTGAGATTAATGACGAATGCTTACCAACTGTGTAGAGCAGCATCTTGTCAGCATCATAGGCACTTTGTTCCGCCACATCCTTGTTGAACAGGTAGGTAGGGGTTGGTCGGTAAGAGTAAGGCAGATAGAGCGTGGAGAGATGCTCAAGCTGTACTCTGGTCTCAGCTACTCCTGAGGACGCAACGAGGACAGTGACCAAGAGAATCTGGGAAAGCATTCTGGCTGGCTCCAAATAGTACGTTGACTGGAATTCAGGTGTTTGGTCTTTGTTGATCCACCGAGTGAATCACGTCCCTTATATATTGTGAATCGAAGGCGTTGACCAATCGTCGGGCTTGTTGAGGTCACACCCACCTCTCTACCAGAAGAACATACATGGTTCCTCTGTATAAAAATGATACCTAATGTACAAAATGCCATGTGCACCATTAGTGAAGTTTCCATGAACATGTGTGTCTCCGTGAACCATGATAAGGCTGCAGCCAATCAAGGAACGGCTAAATGAGTTTATCAGAAGAAATCATGAGCTATGGGGACCAACGACTTCGTGGGCTTGCCCAATAAAGCATATAGCCTAACCAAAGGTAATCGTGGAAAGGTAACCAAAGGTGTCTGATGCTTCCCCATCCATGAACTTACAGGGACGTACATGTATAATTTATACTCATATTTCTAGTATATCGACTTAATAATTATTGTTGTGATGAACGAGATAAAAGCCCCGAAAGCTTCATATTTAAAAGTAAAAAATAATGGACATCAGGAATGAGTAGACAGTCCGGTATATTTGACCACATGATAAGGTAGATCTAAACAAAATTAACAAAGAAATGCTTTTAATGCTAAAAAAATATGTATTGATGCTAAATAGAGGGGCATCTTTATAAGTGATTTACCAATACCTTGTACTTACGTTTTATGACAGCAATAAATCGTCGGTGCTGATCGAGGAAAACAATCTTTCATGTTTTTGCCTATTTTAAACCAACTAAATGATATTTTCACGTGTTAATTTAACTAAATGCACTACCCTGAAATAATAGAAGAATTTGCTTCTGAAAAGTTTATACTGAACCGAAAAGAAAACTTGGGTAAAATATTATTTTTAAAAAATCAGTTATTGTGTTAAGGATGATGGTATAGCTTTCGTCTATTCGATGACAACTCTCTTTTCATCCTTCCTAGTGGCCCACTTATAGTACACGAATAATTAGATTCTAATGAAAATATATAATGGTGTTTTTTTAAACTCTCTACTTTCAACTCTAGTTAATGAGTCTTGCAATCTTTAAGATCTCGAGTTAAATGCATGCATGTAATCGACACACTTCTACACTCGTGCTTTATCATGCGATATATTGGATTTATAGACCAGAATCGATTGAGATTCTATAGATAAGTGGAAACTCTACTGATATCATGTCACTTCCTGTACCATGCAGCTATATATTGATAAACATTGTATGACAACATTAACTTCGATAGCTCAACGTGTCTATAACGTTGACTGTCACTCTTATTTGAACCCAATTGTTTATCAAACAATGAATATTGGGATCCTTATCAGTCATGTTTTTAAACGATAAATACATATCGACAGTGGGAACAGACCTATGCGACGATATGTCCCCCTATATTCTAAGGGTCAATTTCAAAGGACTTATCCATTCGGGGATACTTAACTTTCAATTTCAAAGGACTTATCCATTCGGGGATACTTAACAATCATGACAGATTATAGCATATCTAGAATATATATTTGCATCAAATGACGAGTAAAATTGCATGAATATCAAACTGTTTATCCAGAAAACTATTGTTGTATACCTGTAAGCCTTACCATGACTGGCTTTAAATATGTGTACTAGACACCATTATCTTGTTTTAACATTACTACATACACGTGTAGTGAACGTAGTGGGGTATGTTAGCCTGTTGGCTATAGTGTTGATTATGTAATATACCTCTTAGCAAGAATGTATTCAAGTTGTAGAGTTATTATGTATTATGTAGAATGTGTAATGTGTATTTTACTTTTTACTCATCTATATCATTATTATTGATTTATATAACATGATGATTTAAATCTTTTGAAGAATTTTTACGAATATACACCTGTGTTCATTATGCAACTTTGATTCATTTTTTATCTTTATGATTTAATTGATAATAGTATTTTTTACTTTAGATTTTGAACCTTATGACAACGCATGAAAACAACCACCTTAGTCGGTTATGCGTATTTTGATAACTTGTTACATGTATGGCCAATAAAAATATTTTAAAAAAAATAGTTGCTGTTCTTTATAATACTTATTGGACAACACTTCATGTTCACTTCGAGTTAACTTTGTATGCCATCTACTGTAGACGTAACCTGATCTTTATACCTGAACTTAATTGTCTGAAGAAAAAATGAAATGGAAGTTAGCAAGAAGCGGGAGTCTGGTTTTATTTCCACCATCGTCGGCGGGAGTAGATCAAATCTGGTTAGTGAAGGCAGATAATACTTCGTTGCTTTAGCTGGAGAAAGTAACAGGGAGAACACTTTATCAGACCCGGAAATCACTACATATATATGTATAATAATTTCAATTTTACGACGATTGAATAATGCTATAGCAAATATATGAGTGTGTGTGTGTGTGGGGGGGGGGGTGATTAGATATCGTTAGTGAGTTATTAGAAGAGTTGGTAGGCCGTAGAAATAGCTCTCTGTATAGACCAAAGTCGAAGCACTATAAGAAAGATGTGGCCTAATGGTAGTAAAACAATCAATCAAACATAATTATGTTTCCTTGCTGTTACGTTACAGCAGCAAAAGACTAATATCAATTTTCCAGACAAGGATTGCGCAAACCATATATTAAGTTCTTTATTATCTTCTCCCCATGAAAAGGTCATGCACGATGATTCGAGACGGCTCATGCATGACTCCAGACACATTCACTTATGTGCATTATCTCCTGGAATATCGAACGGTCCTCTCCTATATATGTACTCGGTATTATCCATAAATAGGCACGAGGAGATAATGCGTCCATGTATAGTCATATCTATATTAGGTTAATTAAGTGGGGGAACTTTCTATGATCTCAGATTAAAGCAATTCTCACTATAACAATAGAATTATATTGAAAGGTGAATTTTATCAGTGGAAAAGCATACATGAAACCCGAATTGGCGCCTCGACAAGAACCATTTAAATGCAATTCAGAGTAGTACCCATAACCTCTTGGTAATTATACATTCCATAAAGAAGTGGCCTAGGTTGTCCTCTTTATTACAACACCCATGCTGAGAGAGTGTTGATTAACCATATAACCTTATTAAATATAATAATTCATGGCAAAACTCTTCAATCCAACGAGATATAGAATTTATGAATGAAAATGAGACTATCAACCTTTAATACAACACAACAGCTGTGGGACTAGAGCAAGCCTAGGCCTGCTCATTAAAAATTACCAAGTGTTTACTAAGTCATTTACATTATAAACATAATATGACATCTGTTTATAAAAATTAATGTATTTTCAAAATCTAAAGATAAAAGTTTTAAAACTAATCATGCTACAACGGGGTGTAACAGCATTTATATAAATCGATGTACATCGCTCTCCATATCTCTATTATTTTGATAACCGATTGTCGTATTTGGACTACATGATAGGCTATATAGTTTCAGGTCGGAAGCTTCAGCATGACAGAATTTGAGAATCTCAAGGGAGAACTGGACATACTGATTGATTGAGACTGTACACTGTTTGCAGAGCTATAGATAACATTTTGAAACAAATATAAAGTTACTTTTTAAAGCGATTGACGTTATACAGGGTTGACAAACACTATTGTATCTACATGCATATCAAATACGAGAGACGCGTTTTAGCCCTGTGCCATTGTCAATTGCTGAGCTCATTCGGCAGATAAATCCACGATCATTCAAAGTAGTTCTGTTGAGTTATGTAGGTTTCAATCTATAACAATGTATCATTTTCATAAAGATGGAATCAGCCCATGCTGATATAATAAGTATAGTTAATGACTCAGGCAATTTACCATAAGGAAATTTTGTATTAGCAGGTACTTGTACAGAAATAAGGAAGATATAGTGTTTCTATTATACAAGAATGTTTTATTGCGGTACATTTATAGCGACTTACTGACTGGTCAGGATACCGGTATAAAAATTCCCGTCATGGTCATCTGCCAAGCATAATCAAGATGTTTTTCTTTTACCTGTGAAGAAATTCTTAGGGATAAATTATTCTTGTCATGAGCTACATTATTCATATTATTGGCCAGCTTTTCTCTCACTTGATATCAAATATCATTCCGTTAGTTGTAAGTAAACAGTTTAACCCTGATTCCCTAACCATTTCCCCAACTCACCAGATTAATAACATGATTAATGAGATCTATATCCATGGTTATTCAGATATCAATGCATTTATACCAATTTCAAACTCAGATAAATTATAGATAAATATACAAATCGACAGTATGAGCTATTGCATTAAAGGAAACTATATCATTATGTGCTATACAACGGGAAATACTGGAAAAGATGAGTAAACGTAAATCAGTAATAATAACTTAATTTCCAATAATTAGACACTGTATTCTGGCATTATCTGAGCTCTGTCATATTATATATAAATGTATCTATTTATTAGGTGGCATTTATAATAAAAGAATTCATGGTAGGGACATTTAGTGGGGAAATACTAAATCGGATTAGAATTGGAGCCAGGGGGGGGTTTTTTTGGTTTATTTATTTTTTGGTGGGGGGGGGGGGGGGATTGCGACGTCGTTTTATTTCCATCAGTAGACATAAAGCACTATTTATTTTACATCGAGATCGACAAGAGTACCATCTATTCTGATCCAGTGCGTTCCCTATGGGTACGACTTTGACCCCAGGGGGTGGGTATATTACCTAACAAGAAAGACCCCTGAATCCGGCTTTTCAGCCTTATTCTCTACCTTCCTGCTCGATCCAGACACTATATTGATTTTACTCCTGGTTGTAGTCATTTTTTATAACTCTATTTCCAGTTAATATACATTATTTGCACCGATATTTCTATGACTTCAGTTGCTCAATACATCTACAATCCAGTTAATGATTTTGGACTGTATATATCTCACTTCTACCCCGAACAGTATGTTCTCAAGCGAGAATGAAGGTCGATTATTACTCTCGACAACAGATTTGTCCCCGTTAGTTTTTACATTTAAATACTCCTGCTCTTGTATCCACTCTACTACTGAGGCCCATAACCTCTTGGTAATTATACATTCCATAAGGAAGTGGCCTAGGTTGTCCTCTTTATTACAAAAGTTGCATTTTGGGCTATCTTTGATGCCTCTCTCCACCAACCATTTGTTACAAGTTATCGTACCGTGGAGAATTCTGTATTGGAGTACCCGCAATCTGGTCTCCGTCGTGGATTTATATAGGAGTACAAATATTTGTTTCCATGGTGTTTCTTTATATTGTTGTTCTGTTAAATTTAATATATTACGCCATTTTCAAAATATTTTCCAGTCTGGTTTTCTTTTCTGGATCATGCACTGGTACACCACCTTGGATGGACATTCAATTAAGTGTAATTTTGTTCCACCATTGCATGGTGGAGTCTCTTCGTTTCTTACCTTTTCCATCCACTCTTTTGGTATGGCATTTTGTAGATATTTTAGCTGAGCAAACGATGGTGCCTTCTTGGATTTCTTTGGCTGACATTAACATTCTGTTTTCGTTTACTATGTCGCCAATTACATTCATCCTTGCATCAATCCACTGTTGCCACGCAACATGTGTTTTTGACATTTGATTCTTTTATTTATCCATATTAAAATAATTATTTATGCCATTATTTATGCCAAGTCATCTTAAAAGGTATTTAATATTAACCTGGAGTAACTACGTGTCTATAGCATGTGGGTACAAAGGGGGTTATATTATTACAGGGTATAGATCATTTTATATGAATATAAAAAATATATTCATGCATAGGAAATCTTCATTAGCTGATCTGATCTGGAATAACTACGTGCCTATAGCATGTAGGTATGAAGGAATTAGTGAAGCTTATGAGGTTAACTGGTGAACTAAATATGGACTTGGACAATGTGAAATCTCAAGACAGCAACAGCAAGTAAGGATATGACTTTTATTCATAAACGTGAATAATACAGTATCATTATACGTGGACAAATGGTTATTATATATGATTAAAACAAACTTTTTTCATATGGAAACACATTCAAATAATATGACTGCTTGAGATGATGATCTTAATATGAAGACAAAAGGACATAAGGAAAAATAATACAAACGATAAGTAATGTTTATAGAGTTGGAGTATATTAGGAAATATATCCGAGAGTGGTTAAAGTTTCATAAAAAAGAGTAATGGTAATTCAGGCATATTGTTAGATCAACGTGTCTATAGCATGTTGTGAAGATAACATCTAAGACCAGTAAAATAAATAGAGATATTTATATTAAGTTTTATTTAACAAGGTGTACTAGGATGTAATATTCATAATGTATATATAATGGAGAGGTGTTGTATCCAGAAGGGATAAAGTTCATTAAAGAAGAAAATGAAACTTATACACATTGAGTAGATCAATGTGGAATATTGTTGATGAAAATAGTAGATTGGATAATAACTGAACAAAACAAAAATTGTACGTTTATGTCGGTTAGGGGTACTGAATAATATAGTTATCCAATAGTTTAGGGAGCTGTAAATATATGTGATTATCTTAGTAAATTATGTATTATAATATATTAAAAAATGATCTTTATGTAGAGAGTTGTTCTTAATACTAAATAATTAAGATTAAGATTAAGATACATTTATTTTCGACTTGTCCTTTCAGGAAACATAGCTCCGGCTTAGGGAGGATTGCAAGCTTCCTGTTCTTTACATGCTTATTTAGGCGGTTAGAGCAGTGTAGAATACCCCAGTCGTCATAGACGAAAGCGGCCCACTGTTATTTTCATTAACATATATCTGCTACAATATTTTTAAAGATTGGTAAAAGGCGACTAAGTCTTTCCTCAGAACTGTAATTCATACATAAATATAAAGGTTGAAAGTATTGAAGTCAATGGATAGTTGTTCAATATGGATAGTTATTCAATGAAATATTGGTCCGACCATATTAGAGTTTTCTTTGCTAGTGTCTTAAATGATTTCGTGACTTGAACCCCATGTGCCACGGTCTGGAGAGAGTTCCAAGAGAAGGGAATTCTGTGTAAAATTGATTTCCTCATTTTTTGGTAAGATTTGTTTGATTTGTTTAATTGAAGAGGATATGGCAGCAAAATTATTATTTTGCTTGTTTGATGACAGGAAACTTATATAAAATTTTCTTAAGAATATTATGAGAGAGAAAGCTAATATGAGCTTTGTTTTACTTGGTGACTTCAATATGAATATAGTAAGCGAGGACGAGTTTGAGGGCGCTAGTCTATATCGTCACGCCAAATTCGCAGGTTTAAGGAAGATGATAAAAATAATTAACGAGTTTGAGTTATGTGATGTGATGAAGGACAAACTTGAGTCTTGTAACCCCAATACATGGTCTAGGGGCTCGCAGGAATCAAGACTCGATTATTGTTTCGTTGACGAGGTTATTTGACCATCGGTCAGAAAAGTTGAAAATAACATATGTGAACACTCAGATCATAACATGTTAAAAATATCTTTGAACCTTGGTGTAAGTGCTAGGGGCCAGGGGTTCTGGAAATTAAATAAGATGTTATTAGAGGATGAAGAGTACATCAACCTCATGGAGGAAAAAATATCATCCGCCTGGGCCCAGGTTAGTATTGAAGACATAAAAATCAGGTGGGACTATGTCAAATATGTAATTAGGTCTGAATCCATTGGTTTCTCTAAAAGAAGAGCCAAGGAGAGAAGAAAACAAAACGATGTGTATCGAAATAGATTAAAGACTCTGTCTCAGCAACCCAGGTAACAATTCACGTTAAATTAACGTTGATTCACCTCAATCAAACTATGTTAAATGATTTTATTTCAACCCCAGTAACCATCAACAAAGGGGTACCACAAGGTAGTCACTTGGGACCGATAGTATTCCTAATATATATCAACGATTTACCTGTTTGTATAAGGAGTCTGAATTATCCCTCGTCTGTCATTAACATGACAATGTATGCAGACGACACTGCCTTGAGTGTAACGAGTGACAAAGTAAATGATTGTGTAAAAATTTCCCAAGAGGCCACGAATAATATCAACTCCTGGATGGCTGCCAATATGCTCAAATTAAATGAAAAGAAATGCCAAATTCAACTCCTTGGCACGAAACATAAGATAAAAAAGATTAATTTAGCAACCTTAGGCAGTGTATATCTGAATGGTCATGAGATTTCGTGGGCGAAAAATGTAAATTATCTAGGATTTAAGGTTGATTCCACTCTATCAATGAATCATCATTTCACTAGATTAAAATGTTCTGCCTCTTACAAACTTGTACAACTACAGAGAATTCGTCATTATCTTACAAAAGAAATGACTAAGTCGATTGTGAAAAGTCACATATTATCGATATTGGAATATGGATTACTGTTTCTCGATATGACTACAAGTAACATTAAACAAAAACTGCAGCGCATATTAAATAGGGCTGTAAAGATAATTTACTTGAATGATAGAAGAGATGTAGAAACTCTAAGTCGACTCTGTAATGTTGGAAACATAGTTAAAAGATCAAAAATCTCGATGTTAAGAATAATGAATGCTAAAAAGCATGACATCCGAGATATGGGTGATAGACCTACTAGACTTCATGAGGGTATTGTTTTAGCCACATCTATTCCAAATTCAGAAAAAGTGAGGAGAACTCCACACTTCAACGGGCCACAGGTGTGGAATAAATTACCTGTTCATGTCCGTAATATGGAGTGGAAATCAATGAAAATGTTCCTAAAGAAGAACGAACTGTGGTGAATATCAATAATCCTTATTATCTGCATCTGCGATTGATATATAACTTGAAATACTTGTTTTTATTTGATTACTAAGGGTGATTCTATCTTTATGACTGTTGGAGAAAAATAACAAAAAAAACAAAAAACCCAAAAGATTGTATATAATTGAATATTGTATAAAGAATTTAGTTGTCTAGATAGTGATTATTCATTATCAGGAAAGATAAGTGTCGTCAAGCGACCTAATTGATTGTACCTTGATCTGTATTAGTAACCATCCGAGACGGTATTCTGTTTAAGGAGTCTCACTATGAACGGTAATTAAATAGTTAAATAATCTACAAATGTAAATTTAAACAAATTAACTTTGATATTTTGATGTATAATATCTAATTTTTGCCATTGAGTGTGCATGAGATTACCATGTTCGCATGGGAATGTCCTCAATAAAATTTATTTAAAAAAAAAAAAAAAGGTTAATTTATTAACGTTAACATTTTGACGTGAACTTAACCTCAATTTCACGTTAATCTTTTTCACGTTATAATATTTGCGTCAATTTAACATTAACTTAATGTTAATTTCTAAACATTAACCTCTCAACGTTAAGTCAATGGTGACTCAACATTAATATATTTGACGTACGTTTTTTAACATTAACTTACTGATAAATCAACATTAATATTTTTTACATCAATTATTTAACATTAACTTACCGATCAATCAACGTAAATAATTTTAACGTCAAGTTTTTAACATTAACTTACTGATGAATCAACGCTGATATTTTGACATAAATTTTTTAACATTAACTTACTGATAAATCAATGTTAATATTTTTTATGTAAATTATTTAACATTAACTTACCAATCCATCAAACTTAATGATTTTGACGTCAGTTTTTTTAACATTAACTTACTCATAAATCAACGTTAACATTTTGACATCAATTTTTCAACATTGACTTACTGATAAATCTACGTTGATATTTTTAACAGCACATTCTTTCCAATTTGATGTCAAAGACATCATGACAAAGATTAGTAACTATAAAAATTTGATATGGTTTATACTAGAGCTCCTGGCATATTGAGTTGTTGTAATCTGGCTTTCAGGTAAATATAATTCAACAGAGGAATTCCGAGGGACAGAGAGTGGGGATAGAGAGAGACTAAGAGCGGGGATTCTGGGGGGCAGAGGACGTTGGATAGAGAGAGACAGAGAGCGGGGATTCAGAGAGAGGGAGAGAGAGTGGGGGAGTGGGAATTATAAGGGAAAGAGGGCAGGGATAGAGAGAGACAGAGAGCGGGGATTCTGAGGGGCAGAAGGCGGGGATAGAGAGAGAGACAGAGGGCGGGGATAGAGAGAGACAGAAGGCGGGGATTCTGCGAGACAAAGGGCGGGGATAGAGAGAGACAGAGAGCGGGGATTCTGAGGGACAGAAGGCGGGGATAGAGAGAGAGACAGAGAGTGGGGGATTCTGAGAGACAGAAGGCGGGGATAGAGAGAGACAGAGAGCGGGGATTCTGAGGGACAGAAGGCGGGGATAGAGAGAGACAGAGGGCGGGGATAGAGAGAGACAGAGAGCGGGGATTCTGAGGGACAGAAGGCGGGGATAGAGAGAGACAGAAGGCGGGGATTCTGAGAGACAGAGGGCGGGGAAAGAGAGAGACAGAGGGCGGGGATAGAGAGAGACAGAGAGTGGGGATAGAGAGAGACAGACAGCGGGCATTCAGAGAGACAGAGGGTGGGGATAGAGAGAGACAGAGAGCGGGGATTCTGAGAGACAGAGTGCGGGGATAGAGAGACACAGAGAGCGGGGATTCAGACAGAGGGAGATAGAGAGAGTGAGCGGGAATTATAAGGGAGAGGGGCAGAAAAGTGTAATATAGATTTAGGGCCTAGAGAGAGAGAGAGAGTGGGGAAAAAGAGGCGCCATCATGTATTCATGTTTTATTCATTCAAGAATCTTACAATTTTCATCTTTATAAATAAATGATTAAAACCAAGTATCAAGCAGACAACGAACTTTTACCAAGGTTAAGCCAGTACAGTACTCAGGTCGGTGCAAGTGTCAAAAGGATGCGATTCCAGGAAGTACCACTGAGTCACATATGGTCAGTCCTCCAGCTTGGCAATAGATGTGTTCTGCCCTCTAGATAAGATTATTTTCATTTCTTTCCATCAAATCCTAATTAGGCGGATTGTTTAATGATGAATATATATAGAATGCATACCATTATTTATAGAGGGGTTTGTTAGGGGCTGTATCCATGGCAGTTTTGCAAGTCTATTTGGAAATCTTACGCAAATCATATTCCAAGCATGTCTTTGAAAATGTTCATGACAAATAGGGGGCAATGCCTAGTCTAAATCCCTTAGCATCTACCATTGCTATCACACCTACCTCACAGTAAATACTAACATTATAATGTCGCCATAGTGGAAATATCCAGACCCACCCCATGTGAAATCATTATTCATGGGTCAGATTTTCAAAAAATGTAGAATTGACAGCTGTACACATTGAGTAAATTCTGCTAAATAAGGCTGCAATTTTCTACATTCAAGTATATTTGGCATTGCATTGATTCTAGCAAACTGTTTGGTTAGAGGTTGAACTGTATTTTGAACTTTATTTTTGTCTGAAATTTGGGTTATTTGAGAAGATTGGCGAAGTTGAATTGTACATTTTCTGAAAATCTAACACATATGCCAAAGATACAATGTATTACTTTAACTGAATCCTAACTGGGTCCTGTGCTAGTCTATTAACTTAGAACACTCCCGCGCATTCCCATGAGATAGATCCGGGTCTGGTTTGACACTTGCAGCAAAAGTGAATGGACTAGGTCTGGATATACGTGTATTTGTTGGAATGAAGTTTTCCTACACCATATACTCTATTGAATCAAAAGCATCAAGATTCACCAACTTGGATTAGGACGTTTAGGACATTCTTCAAGGTAAGGGAAACCTGATTAAATTAAATGTGAATTTTGGGGCAGGAAATCTGAGGACAGTGAATATATAGGGCTAGTACATATCTCATGCTATTCAAATTGACACAGCCTTGTTTAGGTAATACAATCTTTCATATAATTATAGCAGAGACCAGACAAAGCCAGGCAGAGTTCTCTGAGAGTTGGATTTTGGTAAACTCACTCCTTGATTGTGTATTTATTTTAGGACATATTGTGTGCCTCCAACAGCCGCCACCTGACTGTAGACTTACAGGCTTGGCCTATTTTTATTCTAATATACATGTATAGTCATTGTCTCCCCATTTACTTTCATACATCTCTGTACATGATGGAACCTGTTAAACGTTTCAATCCATCAATAAAAGCAGGGTAGGGAATATCTTTTTTGGGAACTGGGATTGGGGCCAATTTTAGAACGGGAGTCGGGATTTAAAATGACCGGGAAGGGTTTCAGGACCAGATTGAACTTTTCTAGGTAAGGATTGCAAATAGAAAAACGGGATTGCAAATTAAAAACCAGTGGGATTCGGGAAATGGGACTTAAATACAAAATGGGAAACGGGATTTAAGGGTGGGTATTCCCTACCCTGAAAAGAGAGACAGAGAGCTTAAAGAACTGTATTCTCACAATATATTCTTTTTCACATATATTGGCCCTATTCTTTACAGAAGCTGGTATGAAGAAGTACATCAACAAGAACATGATGAACCTTTTACAGAAGCTGATATGAAGAAGTAGTACACCCACAACAAACTGATGAACCAAATGATGAACCGATAATTGATGTTAATAAAATGTATGGGATTGACATGCCAAATAATGTCAATATGTTTGCCCAGAGTTAGATCAACAATAAACTAGAGTAAAAGTAGGCAGGTCAAGTTAATGTTAATAAGATTCACCTAGATTTTACCTTAATCATAACATTAATCTTAACGTTAAAATTGAAGTTAATCTTAACGTCAATAATAACGTCAACCTTACGTTGATATCAATGTTAAAATTAATGTTAATATCAATGTTAAGATTGACGTTAATATCAATGTTAAGATTGACGTTAATATCAATGTTAAGATTGACGTTAATATCAATGTTAAGATTGACGTTAATATCAATGTTAAGATTGACGTTAATATCAATGTTAAGATTAACGTTAATATTAATGTTAATTTTGCGCAAAATTGAGTCCACACATTCACGTATATATTAACGTAAATCATTGACGTAAAGTTGCCCTAAATATTGACGTGAATTGCCGTTAAGTTAACCTCAATTTGTTACCTGGGAAAGAGTTATTTCTGAGGAAGATAGACAGGAAATGACCAATATCCAGGATGACCTGAAATTTGTTGCACACTTTAAAGCGAGGGGCGCTATGGCTAGAAGTAGAGCTAGATGGCTCGCGGAAGGGGAAAAACCCACAGCGTATTTTTTAAACTTGGAGAAGAGAAATTTCTCTAAAAAAGTCATCACGCAACTGGAAGTAGGTCAAAGAACTGTCAATGACAAATACTCAACTGGAAAACGTGGAAGAAAAGAGGCATTGAGAAGTTAGACGATCTCTATGATGAGGGCAAAATAAAGGATGCTGAGTCCATCAGAAATGAGTATAATATCAGTGTCACATGTTTAGAACTAGCCGCGGTTGAACTGGCGGTCCCAAAGCAGTGGATCTCTCTGCTTCAGAATAATGAAGATATCAATTACAAAGAAGAGTTGATTTGCATGATAAATAATGTCGAGGTAGATATTTTGTCAGCCCATTCAGACGTCCTGTACAATGTGTCCATAGCCAAAAAGATCGAAGACAGAAATATTGTGTGGGTTGAGTTGTTCAGAAACCATGGTCTAGATATATCAAATGTTGAGATGAAAGCTTGGTATGTCATCCCTTACAGATGCACGCGGAATGTAAGACACCAATCTTTTCAGTACAGAGTGATGAATAGAATAATTGTGTGCAATGAATACCTAAAGAACATTCGTATAAAATTATTCCCAAAATGTAGCTACTGTGATGAGGACAATACCATATTTCACTTTTTTATCGACTGTGAAAAAGCCAATGAGTTCTGGACATGCCTCGTGAACTGGGCCAAAAAAGTTGAACATCTTGACAACACGCTTGTCTCAGAAATTGATGCCGTAAACATTTTGCTAGGTATACCAAAGGACGAACCCAAACACAGAAGATTAAATTATATTTTGTTATGTGCAAGATTCTTTGTATACAAAAGAAAGCTCTTCCATAATAATCAAGTGTGCATGTTTGAATTCCTGAGGGAGCTAAAACTCAATTTAAGAACACTGAAAGACAGTGCCATGATTAATGTTACTCATAAGAGAGACTTCTCCATCTGGGAAAAGTTTTATAATGATCTATAAATACGGGATTCATGCCCACTAGCATAAGTGGGGTAGGCATATAGTCGTTATATGTCAACCTACCAAGATGCGCCTCTCATGTACAAACGTAACACTGTAGCAAAGAGTGAAGGTAGATAAGCTAGAAATCAAAGCAGGATGTTCTTCATCTTCTCAGTTTCCCGGTATAATAAATAGCATGATGGTACTCTTAGTAGTAATAGCAAGCGCATTTGACGCTACTTTAGCACTTTTGTGTCGATTTGACCTAGCAATATTGAAGCGCTTAGACAGCTTTGCACACCAACCACCAGGTGGAGCCTCAGTAGCTTTGCGTCCCAACCACGAGGGGGCGAACTAGTAGTATCCACTGCACTTGAGGAGAGGTGTCTGGGCATTACAACACTTTGAGTGTGAGAGGGAGGGGCAAGGCTACATATTAATGCTTCTATTTTTTAATAGCTTTATTTAATAGTTATTAAACACAAACATGGGAAAGTACAAGCTTAAGCGATTACACCGTCTGCGAGCTAAGGAACGTAAGGATGCAGACAGCAATCCACAGGAGTGCTTGCGTTTGTTTATTTTATTCCTACATACCAACACCCTAAATACTTCGTATTCAACAGCAGATGAACAGGACATGGCAAAATATTCTTCTATGGACAAAACAGGCTCATGGTTCATAAGGTCAAACATTAACTTTAATATTTGTTTCAAAGCTAAACCATTTAACTTTATTACAAAGGAGGCACATTTTGATTTTGGCATACATTACACATCCTACTTAGCCCATAAAATATGCATAGATACAAAGGGGATGATTATTCCACCTAATATTATTTTTAATTATAAGGATTTCAGTTTGGAGGAGCCGTTTGTGTGTGCTTTTTTTTACTTTAGTCAACCCAAACGCTGTACGACAGGTACACAGTTTAATCCAAGACTAGTTCCTATGCTACCTGCTCTAAATTCCCAAGGAACTGCCTGCGCTCATACCCGATTTTCTATTATGTACGGCCAGCGTGCAATAATGTTAGGTGACGAAGCTGTTGCATATCAGGAGGATATGCGATGGAGAACAACTTTACTTAACAGAGGAGTTAATAATGTATTGTGTTATTGCGGACATTTTATTAACTTAGAGGACGAGGACTTTTGGAATGGGCAGCCTAATTTGTGTTGCGAAGATAGCAATATCGAACATTTATTCGTGGATACATTAAATGAAGATTTAGGTGTATGTATCCGCTGCAATTGCTGTGAGGATACGGGAAAATACTATTTAAACACCCCGATGTTGAAAAATCATTTCGCTTCCCTCTAGATTAAGTGTACTTGTTTTTATACCCACCAGGTGGCACAATAGTTACGATTGCGTTTGCTATCGTGATTAGTGCGCTCGATGCCTCTACTTTCCACCAGGTGCCACCACCTCCTGGTCATACTTTATTAATAGAGTGTGTTGAAATGCAACGATGCGAAAAAGTAGATAGAGCGCAGAAGGGAATGTAGGCTTTAACAATGAATAATGTATTATATTATATATGAATATAACGATTATTGTCATTAGATTAAAGCAGACGCTTGTGAAAGGATCTCGCAGGCTGAACAATCATACGAACATAGACGAATTGCTAAATAATATAAAGATAATTTAAGAGACACTTGAAATGGATTACATATCAGACACTAATCAGATGTTTGGAGAAAAGGGATTGGAAGCAGGACATAATCTGGAGGAAAAAAATAAGCAGTTAAAGGATACAATTATATTTATTATTCAACATTTTGCAAGCCAGAGTAGGAGTAGTTTAAATAAGAGGATAGATCAAGAATTTCTTGCTCTTAAGCAAAAACTGCTTGAATTAAAAGAAACAAATGAAATATTACGAATGCAACTTAATCAATTTCAGTCAATTCAAATGAAGAATCTTTCTGATAGAAGAACAGCTGCCTTAATGCGACTTCGAACAGAAAATAATATAGGCTGTAGAGAAAATAACAATGTTGTTTGTGATTATGACACAGATGAAGAAGACATAGTTGAATATAAAATGAGTCACTGTGAAGTATCCGGATTGAAAGGGGCAAATGAGTTTGAATTAAAAGTGACAAATGAACAGGATTTTCTTACGTGCCCGAAGTGTGAAAAGCGTTTTCCCACTTTAGACACGACCTCCTTTCTAATTCACTGTGATTTATGCTAAGAACATCTGTTGCATAGGTGCTTCTTACACCTTACATGACATGAATAGCTACTTAGACACTAAGTGGAGGTTTTTTTTTTGTTTTTTTTTCTACTTTAAGCAATGACAGAAACCGTACCTTACATCCTTCCCCTGAAGGGATATATAATTATCCAGCTTACTTTTGACTATAAATACATTTTGTTTTCCACTCTTTCATTATTCCTTCTGATACACATTGGATTAAGCTACTTTTTTTGATTTTTCACAAGTGATACTACATTATACAATGCCTTTGAGAACAGCACGAAGACCATGTGTGTTTGAGTTGGGGCAGAAACTTCATTATATTAGACATGGACATTCATGCATTACCCTATTTCATAGCATAGGCAACGAAGGGTTTTACATTGCTCACATGTTTGAAAGTCGATCAATTTGCGATATTGAATCATGCGTGCTTTTGAAACATTCTCAGTGGTCTAGGTTGGGGAAAGCAATTATAAAGGTATGCTCTTTAATTACCGACGAACGACAGAGAGAAATTTCTCAATATAACTGCAGGTATCATTTGGGAGACCACTTATATGTAAGCTCCCATTATAAGTGGGATAAGCAACACAAGGTTGAAATTAGGCAATTTGAACGTTATAGTGGGAAAGGGATTCACGTCTCCTTTCAAAATAACAAATCTTCAAAATCAACCAGTGATATTTCTTCTGGTTTCCATGAGGATATGGTTGAGACTTCATCCGTTGTTTATTTAAATTTTGAAGATCTAGAGTCTCTGCGATCAATATATACATACTATACAAAATTGATAATATCTCCAAGTATCAAAATTTGCTATGAGGAGGAGAAAGGGTGCGATGGCTGTCGCCAGTGCTGCTTTAAGGAACACAAAATTGGGATAGAAGTTGAGGACGTTGTTCTTAGAAATCCGTTAATTCTATATGATTCTTCATATGTTTCTCTTACTCATGACGTTTACGAAGGACCGGTTGCTCTTTTCACTGGGGCTTATAACACCATTGCCAATGAAGAATTCTTAGCAAACCATAACTAAGACGTTGAAACCTTTTTTTTTTTTTTTTTTACCACCTGCAGTCACACACACACACACACACACCCACACCTACTCATGCGAATAGTTTTATACATTAATATGCAAATTAGTCCTACCTATAAAACGACCCTGCTCACCAACTACACGCTATCTGCAACTTGCCTTTGTGCTGAATTCTACGCTAAAAATGACTTCTCCCATTCACGAAGCTCTGGTAAGAATATATTTACTGTGAACTTATATTTATACTACTTTAAGTATATGCAATATTATTTCCAGGAATACATGAATAGTTTTACCGTTTTTAATTGTATCTTGCACTAGTTAAATAGTCTATTTTGCCTTGACACACTTTATATCTAGTTAGCGTTATGATTAATTATAGTCATATCGTTGTTATTCTTTAATTTAATGCTACATATTTATATAAAATGATATAGATGATATTTATTTAAACTTTGTGATTATATATATATATATATATTATTGCCTTAATTTCAGCCTGCAGAAGTGACTGACTTACCGAATGAAGCTAGCTGGGACGACAACTCACCCTTTTCCGAAGATACTAAATCTCTTCCCTCTGGATCATCTACTCCCATACTAGAGTCGGAAACACTAAACATATCCGAGGAGATAGAAATTCCCTTTGAAGAAGAAAAGGAGAAGGAAGAAAATGCAAACTCTGACATAGACAATAGTCAGAGTTTTGCATCCGACCATTCCTACTCGAAAATGGATCAAGCTTGCTCTTCATCATCCGCTGTACATAAACATTCTCCGACAACGCCGGAATTTTCTTCTTCTTCAGATCCCCTACTTCCCCCACCCACTCCTTCGAAGAGGAAAAGGTTAGGGGAAAAATCTTCGGATCTTGAGAGTCTACTTTTACCCTTCGGTTTTAATAGTCTGGCAACTGCTAAAAGATCATTATTAACTGACATTATCCTTGAGGCAACAAAGGAAATTAAGAGGCAAGAAGACGTAGGGGGTGAAAGTGTCCGACCCTCTCCCCCTTCTTTTCTACCTCTCTCGACCCAAGCAGCCCCACCTAAGACTTTACCCACGACTAAAGATGTGAAAAAATTTTCCGTGCTTGAATCATACACCTTCAGCTCCTTTGAACTTTTGCATTTGGAAGTGGGAGAGGAAAGAAGATATAAATTACAGAGGACAATGAAGGATGGAAAGAAATCTCGCGGAATAAAACTTTCCTATCCCAGACTTTACAAACTTGCGAAACTTTTGCCCAATTACAGAAGTGAAATTGTGCAAAATGCATCAACTGCATCTCATTTGGGGGGAGGTGTTTATCTTTCGTCAGAAACTGGGTGGAAGGGGATTGATATCCGATTTTGGTACGAATCCGATAGAGAGTTAAAGGCTACACGGTACGGAGAGCGATTGCAGGAGGCGGAAATATGCTCTCTTATAAATGTTCTAAAAACAATTATTGGGAAAGATAGTCACATTTTCCATGAAGGGATTTTAGCATGTGGTCATGGGGAGGAAGATCGATGCAAAGAATGTGATCCATACAATGGAATTAAGCATAAGTTTGAATAATTTTTACCACTCAATCACGAATATTGATTGCTCCTATGATTATTTTTTTATATTGCATGTTATTGTCTATATTTTATGGACTTCTATGCAATTATACTTATTTCATGCTTACATATTATACTTTTTGCAAACTATGCGGATTGCATTGAATTATTTATCTCGGTGAAGTAAGAACCGTTCGTCCTATGCAAATTATACCTATTTTATGCTTATGTATCCATCCAACGAATAGGGCGGATTGGGTGGAATTATTTATCAATATAATATACGTATATGCATGCTTTTGTACAATTATTAATTATGTAGATAGCGTAATGTGTGAGAAATGACTGTTTTGCAACGTGGGATAAGACTGTGTGATATTATCTGCTTCAAGTTTATAATTTTAATAAATATTGAACTACTAAGTTGATTTGGATTGTTTTTACTTTTCCCTAGTCTACATTTATCGTTTAATTATTCCCAGCCATAGTCTCCAGTGTATTATTATGAAAGAAAAAACAAGTAACATAAGAATATATATATACGTATACACATCTTTATTTCAATACATACTGCAGTAGAAAAGTACAAGGCGTAAAATAAACATTATAAAAAGGATAGATGCACATAATTTAACTTTTCCCTAGTTTTGCTGCATGGAAAGTTCACTATTTTTTTTTTCATGAAAGAGGATTGCAGCCTTTTTTAAATTGCGCTTATTTTTACTTCCAACCTTTCGCCCTCTCTTTTTTTTTTCAACCGGCTCTGCTGACCCTACTTCCTTTTTTTTTCTTTCCTTCTTTATTTTACCACTTTGCCCCTTTTTTACTAAAGCTGGTGTTTGTTCGCAGTTAATATTTTGAAATAAGGCATTATTTTTCACTACAATGTCCGAGATGAGAAAATTGTCACATTGTCCTTCATTTACTGAAGCTATCGTTGTTGCACAGCTTCCATTCTCGAATGCACCTCCGTTTTTCATTATATTGTCCGATGCAGGAAAATAATTAGACGACAAAACATTATTTGACGCATTAACAAATCCAGTGGAAAATAAGTCATCCAATAGAAGAACGGGCGGCTCCATTTCCATATTTATTTCGCTAGTCTTTACCTCTGTTAGTGAATCCAGCATATCTTCTTCCGTCGCGGGAGGTAAAGGAAGGCAGGGACTAGTATCTATTTCCGTCGTTTTAATATTTTTTCCCCCGTATTGTCTATAATTCCTTTCATTTATGCAGTTAAAATTAGAAGGAGTTGACGTTGTCACACTGCAGAGTGGGAAATGTTCTATTCCGTTTATAATACACTCGTGCGTCGAGTTAGTATTATTATTATTATTTCCCAACTCTGACTCTATCTCATTTGTAACACTTCCTTGCGCCGAGTTAATATTACCATTTTCCAACTTAGTACGAGTAGCTTTTAGTGCAGATTCCAAAGATTGGAGAACTAGACAAACGGTAGAAAGCATGATGAATATTTGTCTGATATCTTTTCTTCTCAAAGAGAAAATAAAAGCATTCAACTGACTTGTATCACCAGCGCTGTATACTGTGAGAGTGCAAAAATACCGTTCTATACTCAATCCCTACTTTCTTCTCGCCTTTTTTTCATTGGATGGACGGGAGATATGTAGTTTAAGTGGGAGGGGAGAGATTTATTTATTTATTGACAAATCTTATTTCTAAATGGGAAATATCTACATTAGACAGGTCAATTGGGTACGATGTGGTTTATCTTTTAGAAATAAGTTTGTCTTTGTCTGCAGCGACAAATAAAAGAAATAAAGACTGCCTCGTGCAGAAAGTGTAAATAATATTGCCGTGGAAAAGATGAAAACACCACATTCTTCTAAACTCAATCCCCCTAGCGGGCGCTTTTAAAAGCGCACTAGATACGGCGACCGCGTGCTAACCGCGCTTTATTGCTTAGCACCACATGTCTGGAGGAGGCTGGGGAGGGTTGGGGAATGAGTCATCAGGTGTAAAGGAAATTACTTTCTTATCCGAAGTTAATAATTCTAGAACAACGTGGTCACTCTTACTCTTTTACTTTACCCTAACTTAGACCATATTTACCCTTTTATTCATGCCTTCATCTACTGAATAATTTTTTTTTTTTTTTTTTAAATTCTATTATGCCCGAATATTATTAATTTTTTTTTCCTCTTATTTTTGATTCACCTCCTGTACCCCTTCCTGTGTATCAGAAATAATACCGGTATTTACCAATATTTACATCCCCTATACATTCACTAAATAAAGGATATTCCTAATTAAAAAAACATAATACATTTTTAAACTGCTGTATTCTTTTAAAAACCTGCTAAGATATTAGATAAGGAAATTTAATGGGATGATTTTACCGATGGGTAAAAGGAGAAGGTAGACAACGAAGGAAAGATGGCGAAGTCTGGTCTCTTCTTGTCTCTGATCATAATCCTTTTTTATCCTTGCCCATCCGCCGCATATCAGGAATATGATTGTGCAGACGATATAGGAAAATGCACCTGCACATCGGAAACAGTGATTTGTGAAGATATTGATTATCCTGCAACACTATATGCAGAGACAAGAACAGTGCGCAAAATTCGCATGAGCAGTTGTTGGATTTCACGCTGGAGCACAAGCTTCTTTTCCAAATTCACGAAGCTGATGGTGGTTGATATAAGGAACCAATTAGTAGATTTCGACTGCTCTTCCCTACCAACCGATCCTTCATTCATCATATTAAGTGACTGTGAAAAGAAAAAGAAGGATTCCTCCACCTATATTCCAATTCCGATTCCTTTACCCATTCCAAGAAGGAGACCAGGTAAGAATAATGCTTACTATAACTTCCTCGCAACTTTTTATTTGTTTATTTTATTTACAATATTGTTAATGAAAATTTATTATATTTAGCCCACAATGAAGACAATGGCGGAGATGACGGGGATGAAGGAGGGGGAGGAGGAGGCGATAATGTCTTGCATATTAGGCATCACCAAGAACAGATGGAAGAAGAAATCGAGCTTGACGCAGAAAACGATGAAGAATTAATTGTAATATCCGACAGTGACAGCACAGATGATGACGACGACGAAAGCCACGATGGAAATAGCAATGGTTGGAACGCAAGCAATTATTTTTTCCACTACATTACGATAGTTTAATTAATTTGGTGATGATGTACTAATAAGGTTTAAATCTCAAGCTTTATATAAAGGTTAATGCTAGATTGATCTATTGAATGAAGTTGTGACTAGCATAAAATGGCGGGGAGAAAAGGGGTGTGTATTTATTTCCTGCTGACATATTAAGTAAAAAAAATAGGTGATATACCTATTTTAATACATTATAGATACTTTTCTCACTTCAGAATATGAGCCATACGACTTTGGTGAAAATATGGCGGAGTTCAACTTATCAACGGACACAGAAACGACCAACTCTCTAAATTCCTCTTTCCCTAGTTGGAATTCTTCATCTGCAGATTCTAATGATGGATACGCACCATACACTAGAAAACTTTCGTCCACTTTTGTGTCTGTATTAGTATTTTGGGTCGTTTTCACTGGAGTAGTGCTTTTTTCCATCATTATGGTGTGTAGATTTGGGAAGGTGAGATAATTGGAATGTTTTATGGGTTTAGATAAATTGTCTACATTACTAAAGGTAATTTTCAATTTTGTTATTAT
This sequence comes from Sthenelais limicola, assembly GCA_942159475.1. Taxonomy (NCBI): domain Eukaryota; kingdom Metazoa; phylum Annelida; class Polychaeta; order Phyllodocida; family Sigalionidae; genus Sthenelais; species Sthenelais limicola. Next base: position 102,033,215 of record OW804096.1, on the reverse strand, counting down.
CATAGTAAAGCAAACTAGGGGAAAAAAGTTAAATCATGTTTTCCCACCTCCACTTTTACTTTAAAATAATATATAAAAAATTTCAGTGTCCGTGCTCTTTCTGCAATCCGAGAAAAAAAAGAAATTCTGAAGTGCCTTCCCCATCTCAAGACTCATCCGTGTGTGAATATGATTCAAGTGATCGAGGTACTAGTACGAAAAATGACCAATAATGCATATAAATTAAGTTTGAAAATTTTATTATCAATAACTACTTTTATTTTAGTATTCATTCAAACATAAACTGCTATAATATACATGGAAAAACACTAGTTAAATGGTTCTAAGAATAATAAATATAGTACAGTTTTATAACGGTTCTAGTTTTTAATACAAGGTGTATTATATTATAATCAATGCAAAAACACTTTTTTCAGCCGAGACTGGCTTTCAATCCGCCGATTCCTCATCCATCCTTACCCCCTCAACTAGTCGAAGGTAAGAATTTGTAAATGGTTAAACTATTTTTACATTCCTCACTGCATCAATTTCCATTTGGGATCGAGATTTGCAGTAAACAATTGCCGTCACGGCTGATGGTAATGCTTCTCCAAATCTGGCGCTAATTTGAGTTTCCCCCTTCTTAATAAGAGGCACGATATCGGAATCAGAGGGGGATATATCAAATTTAAAAATCACATGCCCATCCTTATACTTAGCATAACTTGTATAACTTTCATTATTTTTTTTATCCTTAATACTAGAATATGCTTGAATGTAGTTCTCCTCATCAAAATCACATTTTATAGTGGGAGCAGGGACGCTTTTCCCATCGACAAAAAATCCCAGCTCCTCGACAAAAAAGTGCTGGAATTTAAAGGGATTTCTATTCGCCTTCCCTGTCACTCGCTCTGTTTCTAAAAAGCAGATGCATACAGATTCAGGAACAGAGTCTAGCAAAATGTTATTTTCAGTCCACTCTGTCGATCCTTGGGGAATTGTATATCTTCTGACATCTTCACGAATAAAGGGGTATACAGCTGGATGCTTTTGCAAAATTTCATTGTGAGCCAGCATAACATCTGGACTTATTTGCAAGTGACAGGCTTTATAAATTGCTTCCTTGATTTTAATGCGATATTTTTTAGCTGCGTCACCGTTTAATAGTCTAAACTCCTCCGAAGCTTGATGAAGTATTATTTTAATTGAAACCCCACTTAGGATAGGCTTTGATTGGTTACATATTCCTATCCTAAGTGCCCCTTCAAATTCTGCATCTTTTCCTTGCTTTGTAAATTTTGCTCTAGCTTTAAATCCAGTATTTCCTCCCGTTGCAGTTATATCAAACGAATCAAAATTACCAGCATCAAGATAGTATCCTTCTGTATATAGCGAAGTTTCTCTTTCTTGATTGGTGCACTCCAAATAGGAATCAAGCATGGCTTTGTGGGCATAGTTAATGCCGATTCCTGATGTACATGGGCGATCATTTACCAAAAACTCGACCTGCCTAAATATGGTTGAAAGAGGGAGGTTTAGTAATGCTATTTTTCCATCCTCTCCCGTAATAGCACCTCCTGTTTCTGCATTTTCAATAGCGAGTTTTAAGTATAGTTTGCTTTCATTTAATGCTAGATAGTCGCCCGAATTTCCACTTATGTAAAACTGAATAGGGGCTCCGTATGTCGTTGCAGATTGGGGTCTATAGTGTCGTATTTCTTTATTTTTTACTGCAGAGTCGACGTTAATGGAAGAAAAGAGATCTAGTGCATCTGTGTGAGCTTCTGAATAGTTCTCTCGCATATACTCCATTTTATTTCTTGCTTTTCTTGCTTGAAGATTTTTTTTTTAATGTTTTTTTCTGCCTTTTAGCGGGATGGCTAGTCTTTTCCCTTCCACGGTCTTTTGAAGAATGATGGGATGCAATCGAGTCAAGGAAATTTAAAGCTTCTGCTCTTTTTCTTTTTCGGCTTAAAGTTTTTTCATCATTCCCAAGAGGGTGGATAATTGAGTCCAACTTTTCAGCCCCCTCTTCCTCTGCAATCTGTTTTTTAACCAAAGATTTATTTCTTTCTGTTTCCTGCGCTATCTCTGTCACCATGTTAAATACAGGGCGGGTTTTATTTACCACCTTCACTCGCTCACCTTGAAGTGAAAATACTCGCCCTTTTTGCTTAGAATGCCCGCTTATTAAAGATTCATAATGCTTTTTCCACTTATCTGATGATGACGTATAAGGCACAAGCGCCATGGTGTTAATATATAATTATTTCCTTAGTCTGAGATGAAGTGTGCAGTTTGTCTTTCTAGCAAGAAATAAGGATCGAGGGGCTGAATCAGGTTGTTTTATACGCATTCTCATCGTTTGTAAAACATTTCCAGATACTGGCATATAATATGGTGTAATATGCGAGGTGGGAATTGATTGAAAGTATCTTAATACCTGCATATTCTGTCCATGTATATAGCTGGGTTGAACTGCATCACATAATATAACCATATTCCTACTTTTTCCAAAAAGCGTCTGAGATAATGTTTCCCGCCCTCTAGTAATAATATCCAGTGATTGCACACCCTCGCTTTCTGCTTGATTTTCATTTTTTTTATCATCTTGCGCAATATTGGTAGTTTTGGATTGAGTCAGTGTGGACTCGTTTGTTAAGGTATTTTCAAGCAGAAAAATGTTGCCAATTGTATCTTCAAATGTTATGTCCAGCAAAGCACATTCCCAAACTCCTTCCAAGAATAAAGTTTTTTCTAGGGAGATTGTAAAATCAAAAGCTGTATTACTCGGGAATAGAGATGCATTATCTGTTGATGACGCAAATATATACATCGTCTTCTTCCTTTGAAATACTTTTAAAAATGAAGCATATTTTTTTACGTGCTAGCATATATATTTTTTTCCTAGTTTCTTCTTCTTTTCTTTCTCTTTCGCTTCCCCAAGTCTTTTACATATGATTTTAACGTCCAACTATTACTCTCTTTTGGATAGCCAAGCCATTTTACCAATACCTCTTTTTGGCCTCTAGCATTTGTTCGTTCTTTTATTATTTTTTCCACCTCGAAGTATGTTTCTTCATTCACGTGAACAAGCTGCAATTGCTCCTCGTAAAATATCCCACTAATTGGATCATTTTCCCATGATTTAATATTATATACTGGGATATGCTGATACACTTTCCTGTCCATTATTATGAAAAGTTCTTTTGAAAAAGATTCATCATATTCTCTATCAAAAGGAGTCCTCATATAGCTTATTCTCACTTTATCATTTATCGAATACTTAAAACTAGTTTTTGTCCATACGTATGGTTGTTCGTTTTCAATATATTGCTTTTTCCATAATACATGACGATCTGTCTTTCTTGCCTCCTCAGGAGTCATTCCTATTGATCTATGGTATGAGTTGTTTTGAGAACTAGTGATATCTTGAAGAAAATCTTTCCATTGAAAAGAATTTTCTCGCTTTAAATATCTTTGTAGTTTTTTGCGAAATGTTTTTATGGCTCTTTCTGCAAAGTTTGCTTTTTTTTCCGTCCTTGTTGTAAAATGGTTAATGTTATACTTTTCATAAACCTTCTTAGCAGTTTTATTAATAAATTCCCCTCCCATGTCTGTGCGAAGTACCTTTGGGGAAATGTCTTCAAATAGTGATTCCAATGTGGGGGCGGAATCTTCAGCTTTTAGACTTTTAAGTGCTCTTGTCCAAATTTTGTGAGTAAAAATATCAACTGCTAACATTATAAATGAATAACCACTGTTTTGTTTTTTAAAATAATCCATGTTTATACAATCCGCGTCCCACTGTTGATCCATTTCTGAAACAACCACCCTTGGTCTTTTAAAAGATTTTTTTCTGGGGGTAAACAGGGTATACGAATCCTGACTAAGTAACCATTTTTTTATTTCCTTCTTGGTTATTTGGTGGTCTTTATTTTTTTTAACTTGATAATATAGACTCTCAACTCCCCCCAATTCTGGAACCGTGTCTTTATTTCCATAATAAATCCTTGTTAGGTAGTCATCTAGAATCTTTGGAGAAATAACTTCCTTGAATTTCTTTTTTATATTTGCTGGCCTCCTTGTGCTTAATTTTTGTAGTCTTTTAAGTTCTATCTTTCGATCATCCATAATCCCCTTTAATGCTTGACTATTTTATAGGAGTCCATAGATGCTTCCAAGAATTTTTATTTCTGATCTTGCCTTTTACATCTTTTTTAACCTCTCTGGTTTTAAGGACTTTGTTTACCTGTTTTTTTCTTGTTCGATCCTTCGGAAAAATAAAATGCTCGCTCAGTATTTTACTTTTCCTTACAGGTTTTCCAGGGGGTGGTTCTGCGAAATTTGGCTTTGAATATCCTTCATTAACTGACGATTTTTCTATATTTTCATTCTTCTTTTTATATCCAGCTTGATCCGCGGCTGGTTCGGTGTCAAGATGGAGTGAGGGTGTAGATTCTGAGCGATGTGAGTTATAGTTTTTTGCAGTCTCCAAATCCTTAAGCATTTTTTCATATTTTTCAAAGCCTACTAATATCATTTTCTTTGTATGCTTCATAATAAAGCCAGGATCTTATCCTTAATTAGCAACAGACAATAATAGAAGGCAGGGAAGTTTTTTTGAATAATTTCTAAAAGTTTCTTTGCACACTGTCGCAACTTTCCCAACTTCTTAATAAGTGATTTATGGCGAGATATCTTTCTGCTGACTATTTTTGATAAGGGGAGCAGGAGAATATTCGAAGCTATTTCACACAGAGCCTTAATCTGAGAAGAAGTAGCTGTAAATAGCAAACCCTTGGCTTGCGTTCTACTGGTTGTGGAAAGAAGAAGTTGTAGATATGTTTTTTCCTTTTTTAAATTCACAGACATTTTCTTACGTAAAATATCTCAGCTCCGAAAAAAGATCCACCCTATCCTGTCAACTTTTTTATTGCAAATGAGAACGGTGCACTATATGTAAGTCCTTTATGAGTTCGCAGGTGCATATATAATAACCTCATTTCCTAATATGTTAGATTTTATGCGCATGTCTGGTTCATGCATGATCTGATGCGGGCTCAAATCAAGTAAAAGATATCCATACTTTTTTTTTAAAACCGCATGCTCGTATGATTCCACTAATCTTTTCCCTAATCCAGTTTGTTGAGCAAGAACGTTAATTTGTTTAACATCTCTATTATTTTTCGTAAGAATAAAATAATGTGTGTTTATGCTAATTGATCTGGATTTTTTCCCCTGTTCAAACAAGTTTTGAACTACGTATATAATAGAACAGTTATAGTGATGCGAGGTTCTAGTAAATAATCGCTCCGAATCCTTATCATTCACCATTTCATTCATTAAATCATCTAATACGATAATTACGTGTTCTTGATCTAGGGCAAAATCCTTTACATCCTCTTCAGATGGTAATCCTTTAACAAATGTAATGTGGTCAAAAGAGGGATCTTCAAATTTTTTTTGCCACACACCATAGCAATACATTACATCTCGGGCTTTTTTTGAAAATAATTTATTCCTTTCCTGCAATATCTCAAACAAAATTGTGGTTTTCCCAGATCCACTGACCCCAGCGATTCCAATACTGCACGGAGCTAAGAACATATAATCTATTTCAACTTCCATCTTGCCTCTTATTCCCTCAATGAAGTATAGTCAAGTGAGGATGTTTTTTTAATACAATCGATTTTATTAGGTAAGTACATTAATAATACAACGCAAGTATGCATAAGGACAGTAATAAAATAGAAATGTTTAAAAATAAAATAATATTATACACATCTACACATACATACATACATACATATATACATACATAATATTTTCACATAAGTATACAATGAATAGTCTTAAATTATACTAAGCTAATGCCTAATTCATGTAATCTTCACCCTCTCTACATATGTATGCATCGCGAATTTTTTCCCAAATTTCTCCACAAACATTTGCTCCTGGGTGCATGTTGGGTTTTATGCATTTGCTCACGCAAGAGCCAAGTCCTGTTGTCCAATATGAGCAATGCTTGTTCCCAGGATGAAGTATTTTTTTCTTTTTTAAAGTCAGGAGAATATGCACAATTTCGGATTTTTCTTTTTGAAATTTCAGTTTGTATATTTGAATCATTACAGACCTTCTCTGCTTTACCCATTCATGATTAATTTCACACAAAGGCTTCTTTGCATTTATGCCGTTTTTTCCCTCGAAGTTCACAAGTAGACTTTGTGCAATGTCTGCTCTATTATGAAACATCACTTTTTCGTACTGGAACAAGTGTTCTGCTGATTTAAAAATCAAACCATTTTTCACTAGTTCGCACGAATAATTTAAGGCTAGGACGCAACTGGCATCTTCTATAACAAAGATATCAGACGGATAGGGGGATAGTGTTAGTTGAAGTGGGAGAGTTCTTACTCCATCAGACTGAACTTCTCTTTTGCAGTAAAAGTATGTAAACCCATTTTTTACCTGCTTATATGTGTGTAATTCATTGTGATGTTGACGTATGCCGCTATTTTCCACAAAGCAGTTTTCTTTGGTTTTTAGACACGATAAAAAATTAGAGTATGGGTTTAGAACTCTGGCTTTATTTACACCCTTTGCACTCATTTTATCTTTTTCCCCCTTCACGAAGTAGGATTTTGAGCATAGGGAAATCATTTCCTCCCCTCTTGCTTCCAGCTTAAATAATCCCACTGTTCTCCTATCATAATCCGCATCGCTTTTACAGCAGCGGCGAGGAAACCAGTTTTTAAAGTCTGCCTCATGCAACAACCCACACCTTTTTTCTAAAGAAGTTAGATAAGACTTTTTCATACTCGGTTTTATACAATCTTCTAACCCATCCCCAGCAAAACTTACATATAAAGAATCTGTATCCATCTGACAAACTTCAAACATGGATCTGTCTACATATTTAAGTAGAAAGTCATAGTAAAAGGAAAGCATGTGGAGCTTGGCAGTTTGTAATAAACAAAATGCTAGCTGGATTGGCAAATCTAGTGTTATTTTAGATTTAGCCATTTGAATTTCGTAGCAGCGGGGCGAAATTTCCGTCATGTTTTTAAATAGGGGATCATTAACCTTTGTCTTTGCGGAAAATTCATCTGAAACATATATAATGTTTTCATGCTTCATCTTATTAAGAATAAGAGACCCAAATGCAGAATTTCCCAAGAGTTTGGAAGTGTCTGCCATTGCAGTAGAGTCTGGATTTTTATCCCCCAACCTCCGTGCATGCTGCACTTGCTCCATGAAAGCGCGAAAGCATTTTAACGGAGAAAATTCAACCACTTGATAAATTCGAGTCACTTCCATTCCTTTATCTAAGTACCATTTTAAAAGATCAGATGAAAGTAAAATCTTTTCTGCAGCCATTCCCCCAACTAACAACCTTCTGCTATCTGTGCTTTGAATTGAGTTAAGCGAAAATAAATACTTTGTCATATGCTCACCTATGCTCTCTATTGGAATGTCGGATGTGCAAAAAATGGGAGAAAATTCAGAAAAGAAATTATATGGTGATGTCTCTTGCTCAAATCCCTTGGCCCAAAAAGATGGAACACGAACATCGACCTCAATCAGACCATACAAACTTTCATTTCTTATCCCTGTCAATATCTTATCCTCATTTACACATCCCTTATTTTTAAGATAAAAAGATGGTTGCTTGCTGTTAATGTGTTCTTGCAAAAGTGAATCTGAAAGGGAAAGAGCCATAAATTCGCACTCATATATTTCCTCTACTTTATACCCCATCTCAATTAAAAATTTCTTTTTCTCTTCTGTCCTAGTCCTTCTTGCAAGGAGGGCGGGGTCTTCTGTCTTGGGCATGCACAGTTCGTGTTGATGCCACCAACACCCATTGTACTCAAATGCTGTGTGAGTTTCTGGATCAAGTCCGTCTAAAAGATAGGGCCCTACTCGAGATTCCTTTCCATGATTTAATTTATGTAAAATTGTAATATTTTTCTTTTTTGCAACCCAGTCCATCCAATAATACATAGCAAGATGCTTCCAATTAGGAACAGGAGCAAACCCTGTTTCTTGTCGCCTTCGAACGTAGTGATAGCATGGAAGTTTTTCTGCAAGTGCATGAAGGTATAGACTATTTGCATCATACCCTTCAATGCTTTTACATAGTGGACCAGAGTTGTTGCGAATTTTTGTTTCATTTACTTTATGATGTCTGCAGTAGACAATAGATGGACCACCTACAATATTCTGATTAATAGTGTGGTATAAATCTGCATCATTTTCACTGAAATTTGAAAAGTATACATTATCTGCCTTACTGGTATTAAAAAGCATTATGCGTGCAATTCCTGGTGCACTAATTGTTGACTTAAAAACATCAATCCCTTTTTCAAAGTAAAACAATTGCAACTTTTCAACAGCTTTTACAAAAGGGAGTACATCCAAATTATTGTAAAATCTTAGAAAATCGGAAAAAGTTTTCATTTCCTTATCTTCCCACACCTGCTTAAGCTGATTATATTTTTCTATTCCTGACTCAGGCTTTGGTGTTTGCATATTTCCACAAGACCATTTTTCATATTCCTCATTAAGCACATTTGTATTTTTTAAAGAAGAAAAAAAAGCTTTGTATGGGGGAAGGGAAGTTTCTTTTAATTTTTCAACGCAGTCTAAATATTCGTACGGAAAATATGACTTCTGTTCCTCAATTTCAAACCCTTTTAAAAAACCAGAATAGCTTATTCCAGGAGCGAGGTAATTAGATATATCCAAAATCTTAAATCTCTTGGTGGTAATGCAAGTGTATGCATTTCCTTTTTTAATAACAAATCCAGACTTTTTCCCCCTTGCCCCATCCTCTTCTCCCCCGCCTCCTTCCTCCTCTGCATCTTTTCCCCCCTCTTCCTCGTCATGACAGCTATCTTCTTCCCATTCCCCCTCTTCCTCCTCTTCTTCATCCTCATCCTCCTCATCCCCCTCCTCTATTTCAAATTCAAAGCCATGTATTTTTTGTTTCTTCCTTGAACTAGTTTTTAAATGCCTTTTGCGCTTAAGGGAAGTTGGGAGGTTTAGTCCCGATAAAATATACTTTTTAACTAAGTTCAAGTCATACTTTGATGAGTTAAATCCCAACACTGGTATTATTGCACAGTATTGATCAAATTGTTTCTTAATGGTTCGTAAAAGGTTAATCATTTTTTGCTCGCTTGAAATGTTGTGTTTTACTGGTAAGTTTTGGTTGTAAAAAATATCTGCTTCCCTCTTTTCCCAAATAGCAATTTCCTCGTCTAGCTGACATAAGTATGTATTCCACTTACATCGCGCCAACTCTTCTGCTTGTTTGGAAATTTTTTCCCAATGATCCAACATGTTAGATACTAAGTCATTTGGGTTGGAATTCGTAAAAAAAATGGGCTCCATATTCAAATCCACATTACTACAAACACTAACTGATATTGGGATATGTTTTTCATTCCATTTTAACTTCTCTGTATCAAATTTGCAATCAGTCTTCTTTTGTAAAAGAGCTTCAAAATCATACACGAGAAACCAGGGATAGTATCTTTCAGATAAAGGAACATCTATCCCCACTTCTTCCAACTTGTCAAATATGGATGTGGGAGTTGAATAAACATTACCAGGATACTTTAGCTTGGTCTTATTAAAGCAATTTGCAGAATGCAAAACCAGCTTATGGTGAAGGGAAAAGTGTCGATTGCAAGATTCACATATATGCTTCTTAGCAAAGGAGTCTATTTTTGTAATATAGCTAAAGTGGTTTTTAAAAAGATTCACGTGCATAAATTTCAAAAACTGAGTCTGAGGAGAGTGCATAAGGGATGTGGTTTCGTTATCTTCAAGAAACAGTACATATATGCCGAGAGAAAAACATTTTTCAAAATGGACTATGTCTTCAATGCAAATGCCCTTAAACAAATATGGATCTTCTGGGATAGACATATTCATATACTCTCGATAAACCTTATACAGCTCCTTAACTTTCTTTTCTTGAACCCATTCATGATCTTTAAACATATGCATGTATAAGCAGCGAAAAATGCAGAGATTGTCTGAATAGTTTTTTCCCTTTCTATTCTTTGACAAAAGCTTCATTGATCTATTGTTAGTAAGGTAGGCAGGAAAGGTATTGGGTTTACCGATAGGAAAGTTCATTCTGAAAATAAAAAAGTTAACATTTGATACGTACAATACTTTCCATTTCGTATTTGGTTTTGATAAATCAAGAAGAGGGGAAAAGTCAGTTTTTTCAAGTTCGCTAATTATTGAATTTAAGTGCCGAATGTTTGAAATTGTTCGTGGAAATGGGAATAAGGTATTGTTTAAAAATGGGGTAAAGTACCGAAGTTCATCAGTCTCATTATGTTTTAAAATCAAACCAAAGGATATATTCATCCTAAATGCAGTATTTTCCCGCTTGTATATCTTCCGTAAACAGAGGGGTAGAACAGTAGGATCTTCCAAGTTATCTAGTGGAAAGTTGTAAACTCCTCTAACTCTCCCCCTTTCGTGACCTGCTAAAATCATGTCTCTATTTTCCTCATACACAGTCTTAAGCTCGGGATATGTTTCTTTTCCACTTTCATCCATCCAGGGTGCGGAATTGGAGTCAAATGGGTAGGGATGAAGCTTGTTCCCACTCTCGTCTCCGTGCATTATGTCTTCCGGATCTAAAGTCGCATGATGAGTGCGTCTGTGAATAAATAAGTCTTTATAATTCCGGAACTCGGATAAGCAATCTTCGCACACGAGATTCCTCCTTCCCTTTTCGTTCACATTTTGTTCATCCACTGGAATGGTGGTAGAAATTGGAATGTTCGTATTTTGATCGTTGTCTTTTTCTATGTGGTCTTCATTTGTTATCTCTTGTGTAGAATCAGTGAAAGAATTCGTTTTTTTATGTCTGCAATTCATTTCATGTTTTTTACGATATGATTGGCGAGTAAAGGTCTTATTACAGTGTTCGCAAGAAAGATTTATGCTTTTAGATGCACATTTTAGTTCATGATTCCTGCAAGCTAGTGGTCTAGAAAAGCCTTTATCGCAATGTTTGCATATTTTATTTTCCATATGTCTTAAGCAGGATTTGTGGTGCTCCTTTCGCTCCATCTGCGATTTAAATGACTGACTACAGGAGCGACATAAAAAAGAATGTTCATCACTGCCCTTTTCATCTTTCTGCTCTCTCTTTCCTCCCTCTTCTTTTCCTTCTTTTCCTCCTTCCCTTCCTAGTGTATAATTCTCCATTATATATATAGTAGTATGCGTGTATCTTATCCTCTTCTATTATGCTAAAATATAAAAAAAAACTTGTCATTATTTTTCAGATCACGAGTGTAAAAGGATCTATGATGATTCAATAAAGATCTCCGCCTCCAGTATGCAGCTTCTATAGATATGGAAATACGCATATATATGATCTCAGAGTTTTAAAAAACCTCATACGCAACTAAAATACATATATGTAAATTTCCATATCTGTATGATTACGGTTAAAAAGAAAAGCAAAGTATAAAATGTGATATTATATAATAGTAAGTCTAAGACAGCACAAGCATAAAAGAAGCATGGGATAGACAAATATAATTTCCTCACCTTAAAACAAATGTAAATTTATAGTACAACTTGCTACAATTTTCTTCATAAGCCTGGTATTACTGGTTATCCCGCTCCTTCATTCCATGAAAGTATAAGTGGTGAAATTTTACTGCGCCCACTTGTTAAGCAAAATCCGTGCGTCTGAGTAACGCTAATAAAGAAAAGTTAGTCATGCAAATAGTTTATTCGTAAGAAGTCGTGGGGTTAGGGAGTAAAGAAGTGCACAAACAGACTCACCTTTATTTTGCACTATGTATGCATTGGCGTGTGTCCACTCCGTGTTGAAAAAAGCAGCTGTTAAATTCGGGTTATAATATGTATGTATGTATGTCCAATCCTTTTAGTGCAAAATAAAAAAAAAATCCCAGTTCATTGACTTCATTTGTCCTTATTCTTTTTTCACTATTGCAATGCAAATTATTAAAGCTGTGGTGTAGGTTTAAAATGTCTACACCAGTTCTTTAAATGGTTGGCTAAATAATCAGTTCTAGCAAATTTGGAGCCACAATGAGTGCATTTCGGTAGTTGAATTGGTCTATGCTTGTGTTTCCTATGTCTGGACAGGTTGGAATTAGCCCTAAAAGCACGATTACAATGCTCGCATCTATACTTCGCTTCTCCATCTTTACCATCCGCAGCTCTGATTCTAGGACGCCCTATTCGTTTGGTATTCTTCCCTCGTGTCTTCTTTCCCTTGTCTTCATCATTAAGTGTTCTTTTGTTAAAGTAAGGTATGCATTTACTATCCTTCCATTGCTTCTTTTCTTCCTTTTCCAAATTAAGTCTAGCAATTGAGGCTGCTTTCACCAATAAATCAAATGGGGTTTCAGAAATCGTGTCCATGTTCATTCTATAAGCACATTAACCAACTCGTGAAACAAAGCTATAGACATAAATGGTTAAAGCAAGCTTTACTATATCCATAATATTTAGTAGGTCGGTGCTATGTTTATTACTACATTAAGCGGAACTTGTGACCAACAATCGCACTGAATGCACTAGTGTATTCATTCTCGCGATTCACCATCTGGCGGATAGTTTGCAAAGCATATTTTGCAATAGCTTTCATACAATATCCTCTTACAAATAGAAAAACAAATAATAGTCGCCTTGATAGCTCAAATGAAAGAGCGTTAGACGGAAGATCTACAGGTTCTCGGTTCAATCCCGAGTCAAGGTAGGGCTATTTTATCTAAAGACTAGTCCTCCACCTGGTGGTGAAAGCGTTCCAAACTAGCCCACCACCTGGTGGGGTGTAAAAAGTTAAAAAAAGTATTCCTATTAGTTCGCCACCTCGTGGCTGGCATGCAAAGCTACTGAGGCGCCACCTGGCTGGCACGCAAAGCCACTGAGGCTCCACCTGGTGGTTGGTGTGCAAAGCTGTCTAAGCGCTTCAATATTGCTAGGTCAAATCGACACAAAAGTGCTAAAGTAGCGTCAAATGCGCTTGCTATTACTACTACTCTTAGTAGATATGCAAGGTTTTCTCTCGTAGTCGTTAGTTGTACAAGGTCTCCCTTTTAACAAAGGCCAAAATGCTTTTACCCCTTTGGGGAGTTTGTTCTCTTTCTTTGTGAAACCCTACCTGCATATACATGAAATGTCACATGTTTATGGAATAATAAATGCCTAGTACGGGGGGAAAAAAAAGTTGTAGCGCTTCATACCTATTGTTGATGGGAACACTTGATGTGGATGGTTTAGGTTTTATGGGGCTTGTTTTTTTCAGTTGTAGCGCTTCATACCTATTGTTGATGGGAACACTTGACGTGGATGGTTTAGGTTTTATGGGGCTTGTTTTTTTCGGGAACCTGAAACCCTGATCGTATGGGCCATTCTCCTTATTCACAGGTGTTGGTCTTATCACAGGAGCACTTCTTACGGGGGGGGGGGGGGGGGGGAGGTGATTCGTCGGACCACTGGTGGATGCAGTTGGGGCATTAGAAGTACTGATTGAGGTATGTGTTGCTTGTTGAGAATCTGAGTTAAGTTCCACCCTTACCTCACCTAGTAATCTGCCGAGGGTGTTAGATCCTCTCCAGGTGCCTTCTGTGAGTCTATCGTCACCAAGAAAACACCCTGCCCCCCAAAAGGTGTTGCCGGTTGCTTCAATGAGAGTGTTGTTGCCCGTGGCAATGAGCTTCTCGGCCAGTACCTTGTTCGATTGAAATTTGCGCCTCAGTAAGTCTTTCATGATTACAACATTTATTGTTCTCCAACCTCTCGCATCCAGGATTTTGCCCCCGATAGACTTAATGTCCGTAGGGTCTCTCATCTTTAGTATGTCTCTTGCTACTTCTGGACATCTGTGAAACAGAGCTTTTTCGTGCTGAAAACCTTGCTCGACTGAATCAAACTCGATGTGATTATATATGAAACGACAAGGAAAAAAGTTGCTGAGGTAGGCATGCTTGCTCTGAAAGGCTATTCCGTCCCTCAGGTGAACGATTTTAATAGCTTCTGGTCCCAGATGTTTTGGCAAATATTCTAATTGTTGACGAGTAAATAATTTGCCATTTATACTGACTCAGTCCCCTTTAAGTTTAGTTGTGTCAAAATCTGCACCATGTTCTCTAGCATTTCTTGCTATTATTCTCATTAGGCTCCTACGCTGTCTGCCTTCTCTGGTTGTAAACTCATGTACGTTGTATCTCTCCAAGTTGGGCCATCGCTGAGGATCAAATCCATTCAGAAATGGGTCTTTGATTTGGAGGATTTCGTCCCGAAGGCTCTTTCTTATCAGTTTTACTACCAATGGTGATGATCTGGTGTTTCTCTTGCCATGAATCACTTCCCAGTAGGCGAAATCGATGTTGTTCACCTCACAGTCTGGGACTAACACCTAAATCAATTCCCTTGCTACAACCATAGCCCGATCATCTGACCTTTCTATATTCTCGAAGATGAGATAATTGTCCTTCATTGCCGTTTTCATTTCATCAACTTCCTGATCTAAGTTAGATAACTTCTCGGTGTTATACTGGGTTTCCCTTTCATTTCGTTTGATTCTGGCATCATGTATGCATCATGCATGTACTTTAATAACATTCTTTCCATCCATTTTCTTTACAGCCTGTTCGAGATTATTTAGATGTGCCTCATAATCATCTTTCTGTTGTTTTCTACTTGATATTTTGCCTCATTCTGCCTTTTGTCTGACTCCCTCAAATTGAACAGTGCCTTCAGCATGTCCGTTGTTGCCTCATCTCTAATATCTAGACTAGCAATCTTATCATAGATCTAGATCAAACTCCTCCAAAAGGAAAAATTCTGACGATACGGTAACACCAAAGCCTGTCTGATCACATTTAGAACCAGAATTGATTGCATTGATTTGTATTTGTGCTTGTATTTGTATTAGTAATCGTGGTGGGCAGATAAAGCCTGGGGTATACAGGTACTTTGGAATTAATAAGGGAAATGTACGTAGCTATTGGGAGTAAACATTGAATTTTGGTAATGCAGTATTATATTACATTTATATCAGGGCAACGCACGAAATATAACAGCTTTGTTTGTTATGCGTATTTGATTTGAAGATGAAATGATAATTTTGTAATGTAGTATGGCCAATAAAAATATTTAAAAAAAAAAAAAGTAAGAAAATTCATCTCAGACCTTCACCCAGTTATACCGATAAAATAAAAAAAACCAATGAGAAAGGCAAGTTTTTAAAGGGATTAGGTGATTTCGCTCAGGTCGGAAATCCGGGAAGGCCTTACTCTCTCCCCTACCCTCCAACCACCACCTATGCTAGATACAATTCCGGCAAGCTTGAGGATGACCCCCTTGGAACTATTGAACTGAACAATTTTGGAACTCTTAAAAAGTAATATTCATAATGTTTTCTTCATAGCTTGGAGATATTTAATAGTTTCCTTTTGATTTACAGCAACAATAATGGCTCTGCGCCCTCTCACTATTGTCGTCTCCGACTCAAGAGGATCGGACCTTATATGTTTCATAGAGTCGCGGTCTGATATTTTGTGTTTCTCCTACCCTGGAAGAGGGCTAATCAGTCTAGCCAATATTGCAAAAGATAAGATCATGGAATTGAGACCCACTTCAGTTATCATTCTGGGTGGAATCTGCGATTTTTGCAATAAGGATAAACGCACGAAACACATATCTCTCTCCAACACAAACGAAGGGGACCTTGTACAAGAAATGGTGGACAAGTATAATATCGTATTGGAAATTTTGCATGATGAGCAAAGTACAGATGGATTGTCGATTGAGTTTTATAGATGTTTCTGGGGTAGTCTGAGTGTGCTTTTTAGAGAAATGATTGAAGAATGTAAAATTGAAAAAACCTTGCCTGTTGAAATGCATCGCGGCATAATATCTGTCATCCCTAAAAAGGATTGTGATTTAAGATACATAAAAAACTGGAGACCCATAACCCTATTGAATACAGATTATAAAATTGTTTCTAAAGTTCTCGCCGAAAGGCTAAAGTGTTGTATTAGCAAACTTGTCAACGAGGACCAGGTCGGTTTTGTACAAGGTCGCTTCATAGGAACGGCCATAAGAAGAGTGGAAGACACGATAAGTTTCCTTGATGAAAAAAAATAAAGTGGTCTCATTGTATCTCTGGATTTCCAGAAAGCATACGATACTATATCGTGGTCTTTTCTCGTGATGTGTTTAGAGGAAGTGAATCTTGGTGAGTATTTTATTGACTGGATAAAAATTTTGTTGTGTAACTCCAAATCATGTGTAGTAAATAATGGTTTTGCTTCAAACTGGTTCGAAGTGCAAAGTGGCGTAAAACAGGGAGACCCAATCTCATCGCTACTCTTCACGTTGGTAGTGGAAAAGCTTGCACAAAAATTAAGATCAGCAAGTGAATGTGAAGGTATTTATGTAGGTGATACAGAAAATAGAGTAGTGCAATTTGCAGATGACTTAACGATACTAGCCAAATCAGAAGAAGCTCTATGTAATATGATTGAAATAATCAAAGAGTTCGGTATAGTATCCGGGTTAACGCTGAATATGAAAAAGACCCAAGGTTTCAACGTGGGGAAAATAAAATTGTATCGACCAATAGCGAGAGAAATAAGATGGGTTACGGAAATGTAGATACTTGGAGTGACAATTCTGTACCCATATTGTAAAGAAAAACAAAATGAATTGAATTTTGAACCTGTTTTAGAGAAGGCTAAAAAATGTTTAGATCACTGGAAAAAGAGAGACATCTCGATCAAAGGCAGAGTGCTAATATCAAATGTGTTATTTCTGCCACTGTTCATGTACGTGGCGAATATAATAAGTGTAGAAGAGCACTATATAATTTCATTCCAGAAAATGCTAGAGAAATATGTGTGGAAAGGAGGTGGAAAGTGATGGTCGCGCAAAAATTCCTATGTAGAAAAAGTAATGAGGGTGGACTAAACATGCAAGACACAATGTCCAGAGTTTGCACAATGAAATTCATGTGGATTAAAAGGTTGATAACAGAAAGCGAGTCAAAATGGTCTGCATACTTTAAATTTAAAGTTGGTAGTGATTTGAATGCGTTCTTTAAAGCAAGAAAGAAAACAACATTTACAATGTTAGATTTTTATTCTGATCTGTGTACTTTATGGAATAGGTTCTACTCTTCCCAACATCCTACGTCCAAAAAAGAAGTGCTATGTGAAAAGATTTGGAATAATGACTTCATTAATGCAGAAAAAAAAGTAGAGAATTGGAAGAACTGGAAAGAGAAAGGTTTATGTACTATAAATGACTTATAAATAAATAAACGCAGCGCACTTACTTTTAGGTATACCATCAACCGAGCCTAAGCATAAGAGATTAAACTATATCATATTGAAAGCTAAATTCTATATTTATAAGAGCAGGCTCTTCCACGATAATAATATATGTTTTTTCATATTCCTTAGGGAGATCAAGGTAGCGTTAAGAGCACTAAGAGATTGTACAGCCTACGGGCCCATCAATGAAAAAGAATTCAATCTTTGGAAAGGGTTCTTTAATGACCTGTAACCTTAAAATGATCAAGGATTGAAACAGCTAAGGAAGTGAGATAATTAAGGCAGAAAGGTAAGAGCAAAGGTAACGAAAGTTCGGTCAAAACAGGAAACCAAACAAGCAAGAATGAATGAGTGTATGTTTATTGAAGTACATGAAATTTGTCATAACAAAACTATGATAGGTATTACAATGTTTGACCTCCTAAGATGACAAAGTAAAGCGAGACGAGAGAACGGGCGTGTTGTATTATTTCGATGTATGCGACCCGAGGGTGGATTTGTTGACAGGCTGAATAAAAGAAATTGTTTGTAAAAAAAAAAGACTCTGGGCATTATATCAGTAGACCTTTTTTTCTTCATGACATCTTACTAACCATTGAATGATTATTCTCCTTGCCCTGGTCCGCCTTTCCCTCTAGTAAGCGTCTACATATCGTATCAGGTGTGATTTTTCCATGAACGCTCCAGCCCTAAATAACTGGAAGGAATTGAACAAGATTAAGGGACTCAAAATATTGCATCTGAACGTTAGGTCCCTCCTACCTAAAATAGATAACATTAGGCAAGATGTTTTATGCTATCAGCCTGAGATAATGGGAATCTCTGAAACGTGGCTAAAAAGTTCTATCCCTTCTGATCTAATTCAAGCAGATAATTATATGTTAATCAGACAAGACAGACAAATGCCAACGTCTGGAGGAGCCCTATGCCTTTACGTTCGGAAAGATTACAAAGTAACCCAACTGGACTCAGCAACTGTGATAAAAGACAATGATAATATTGAGGCCCAAGTTATCAGTGTTTATAAAACAAATGTTAGAACTATGATAATTATTAATCTATACAGGAAACCTAGTGGAAATATGGGCAGCTTCATAGATGCCCTTAGAGATCTTGTTTCTAAGGTTAAAGAGGAGGTCAAAACAAAGAATTACGATATCATTATTTGTGGTGATTTTAACATAGACATATCGAATAAGAGTGATTGCAAAACTAAATTGCTGAATAAATTTAGTAAGGAAGTCGACCTTGACATACATATGAACGGCATCACCCGATTTGGGTTACATAGGAACACGGTAATTGACTTATTTTTAGTCCAGATTAAGAAGGAGTTTACTTGTGGCACCATTAATTACAATATTTCTGACCACCAAGGAATTTATTTGAATATTAAAAGTCAAAAAACGAAGTATGAAAAAAAGGAATTAATGGGTAGGGATTACAGGAACTATTCCAGAGAAATACTGCACATTGAATTGAATAACGAGCAATGGCTGGATTATTATGAGGCTGACAATGTGAACGAGCAATGGGATATCTTATATAACAAATTAATTAGAATTAGTGATAAAATTGCTCCTTTAAAGAGGTTTAACCTAAGAAAGGACAGACCGGAGTGGTATACAGATGAACTGATCGGATTAGGGATCATTAGGGACAAAGCTTTCAAAAAATTTCATAACAATAAATCTAATGAGAATAGAAACTTAGCTAGAATAGCTAGAAATAATTTTAATGATATGTTGAAGCAAGGCAAGAGAGAATATTTCGTTAGACTGTTAGAAGAAAATAAACATGACAGTAAGAAATTCTGGCGTATTTTATCAGAGATACAAAATAAACAAAGTAGTAATATTACACATCTAAAAGACGAAAATGGAATAGTTCTTGAAGGTATCGATTTAGCTGAGCATATCAACAAATACTTCTGTGATATTGGTCCTAACATCTTAAATTCTATCCCTGATAGGCCACCGTTGCTAAACAGAGAAGTGGTAATTGCTCCGCTCGTTTTCTCTATGCCTACTGCTAACGTTCTACTTGAGAGAATTACTAAAATTAATATCAGAAAATCGTCTGGATGTGAGAAGATTAGTTCTAAGATTTACAAGGACGCAGCTTACCAATTAATTCCACAACTACTTTATCTTTTTAATGCATCAGTGGAAACCGGTACGTTCCCTAAGAAGTGGAAGACAAAAAAAAATAACCCTATTACTGCCAACGATACAAGGCCAATTAGTCTCATGCATATTTTTGGAAAGATGTTAGAAAAAATTATGGTTGAAAATTTGACCAAATACCTTGAAGATAATAGTATACTGACAGATAATCAGTATGGCTTTAGAGCAGGAAAGTCAACTGGGGAAGCATTGTACAAATTAATATATGACATTGATAGATCCATTAACGACAATAATTATTTAGTAGCCACCTTTATTGACTTCAGTAAGGCCTTTAATAGCGTTCAGCATGATTTAATGATAAAAAAATTAGAATACATAGGAATACAAGATAAATATGTTGCTTGGATACGTTCATACTTAGATAACCAATCTCAATTTGTGAAATTGGGTAATTCTTTTTCAAAAGCATGCAACGTACCATGTGGGGTGCCTCAAGGATCTGTGTTAGGGCCCTTGCTCTATCTAATTTATGCAAATGACTTGAAATATTTACCAATTAACAGTAAAATAATCCAATATGCGGATGATACTATATTATATTGCTCAGGTGCTAATTTAAAGCAATTGACCACTGATATGGGAAGCGACCTGTCTAAATTCAGGGATTGGTCCATTCGTAATAAAATTCTTATGAACATGAATAAAACCAAAAGCATGATATTTAGTAAACAAAAAATTTTGAACCCTCCTGAAATAAGAACCGAAAACATTACTATTGAATATGTGAATAGCTATGATTATCTAGGTGTCACATTAGACTGCAAGATGACCATGAATCTGCAGTACGATAAGCTGCTTCAAAATATGGGACTCAGAGTGTACCAGCTTGGACTTAACTACAGTGCATAAAGCTCTTAAGCGGATCACCTAAGTATCCCCCCTGGTACCTTCTTTCTACAAAAATGTCATTTACCTTTACAACTGATGCTGCTATTATGTATTTTATGTTTTTTATCTTCACGAAAATGTAAAGCAAAGAAGAAAGTGTTTTACCCAAATAATAAGAAATGTATCTTAATATAAATTGAAGCCTCTCTTATTAATGAGGCGGTAATGCTATTGCATTATGGGGCATTGAAAGGTGGTGCCCCTACACACATAGGACTGAACTAAACCACCCAGGGAGAAATGTAACGTTCTTTGAACGTTTGTGAAACGTTTGGATGTGACTGTTTGCAAACGGTACCCAAAGGGTGAACAAACAGTGTATGAACATTAAGTGAGGACAATCATCGTTTGTATGCAAATGCTGTATGAACGTTTGCAAACGATCAGGTGGAGTACAAACGAGCAATAAACGTTGTATACACAGTTCTTTTTCAAACGTTTTTGTAATGTTTGTATCCAAACATTGTTGTTACATTATCAATCGCTGCATTGGGAGATCTTAATGGATTTTGATAATTCCACTCATCCATGATGCTGACATATTTACCGTTCTTTTGAGGTACAGCTCAAGTTTATGACATGAGCCGTTCTACTTCTGTGAGCATTGGAAAATGCGGCAACGTTGCGGCGCCGCTATCCTCTCCTACTGCAGATGACTGGCTGGGCATAAACATAGTCTTATACTATTGATCGCTGCATCGCGAGATCTAGAGAGATTTTGATAATATCACTCCTGCATGATGCTGACATGTTTCCGGTTCTTTTGAGGTATAATACAAGTTCCTGAGGTTAGCCATTCTTCTTCTATGAGCTCTGGAAAATGCGGCAACGTTGCGGCGACGCTACCCTCTTCCCCTGCAGATTTTGAATCTGCCGCCATTTTGCATTCACCTGCATGCGTCCTCGCAGTTTGAATGCTACAATGGAGAATTCTGTTCCATACACACATTAAACATATACTAGAGTTAGCCCTAGTTATACACAAACTATTCATACTCCTTCCTGCACAGTTGCATGAATACGAAATCAATGCAATACCAAGATCTTACCTTAAATATAAATGTGTCTAGCTCAGTCTGCATGGTAATCCAATGGCTATGTCATGTGACTTAGACTTAGGTTTCATTCACAAATAATCAAAACACTAAACAACTGTTCAATGAACGTTTATTAATTGTGCGTGAACGTTCACTTCTCCCTTTACCAATACAAATGGTAGAACATTCACAAATGCACAGAACGCCAAACAACTGATCAACAAACGTTTATCTGCTGTGCGTGAACGTTCGCTTCTCCCTGGGCAGAAGCTCTTGGTATCAACTAAGACTAGCTGTCAGGATGCTAGTGGGGTATAACTACTGCCTATACTGACCTAGGACCACACATTTAAGGTTAGGTTTAGGGTTATAGTTAGCATCAGTATCCATCCATGTACTCTATTCCACTTCACAGAACACATGAAAATACAGTGCGTAATGGTAACAATGCTCTATTAACATCCTGGCAGCTAGTATATAGACGCTTCCGAAGCTCTTGGAAACGTCTATATACTAGCCGCCAGGATGTTAATAGAGCATTGTTACCATTACCATATACCGATTATATTATATACCGATACTATTATGTATTTTATATTTTGTATTTTATATTTATTCTCAAACAATGTGATACTTCAACGATTTTATCTTCAAGAAAATGTACAGCAAAGAAGAAAGTGTTTTACCCAAATAATAAGAAATAAATGTATCTTAATATAAATTGAAGCCTCTCTTATTAATGCTACCTTTGAGAGTAAGAAAGCGATTTTTCCATTTGTTAATTGTCCTTTTTGTTTTTTCTATTAGGTCATGAGTATTGATTTTGGCCAACATCTCTTCGATTCTTGGGTATAGAAGGGTCACTCCCAAAACCTTCATTTTATTTTGCCAATTTATGGCCATTATAGCTCTCTGTTTGTTAGCATTATTCCCCCAATTAGGAAACCATGCGATTTGGATGGATT
The DNA here is from genome assembly GCA_942159475.1 of Sthenelais limicola. Lineage (NCBI taxonomy): Eukaryota > Metazoa > Annelida > Polychaeta > Phyllodocida > Sigalionidae > Sthenelais > Sthenelais limicola. The sequence goes on along the minus strand of OW804096.1, from coordinate 102,010,800 downwards.
AAGCCTAAGGCCAGAGGCCAGAGAAAATCTGTCAATAAGCCCTATCATATTCAAAAGGGAAAATTCATTGGCGCTTTTTTTTGCTTCCTTATTCTCTAAGGTTATGCCCTTAGTATCCTGATTTCTTCTAATCTGTTCGGTGAGCTTCTCCACTACGATTATGAAGAGAGATGACCAGAAGTAAAGCCGCCGAGAATGTTTTTTTTCCTGTGATAAATTAGTTGGTTGTGACTTATAGTGACCTACTTATATTAAATCGTTGTTTTGTCCTGTGGGTTTGAGGTCAAGCTGCATAATGTAGGTCAAGACAAAGTGTGGCAACTGCGCGCCTCTTACTCAGTGTACACATTGGTGCAGGTGCAAGATTATCATTTGGTGTACCTTCAGAGACCATTTAACTATGAGCCATCTTCTAAAGCCATCTTTTAGATGTGTTAATATCTCCTTTCTTTCTCCATTCTCTCCGTCACAACAAACTATTTCGAATTCCTTAATTTACCATTCCATTTCCATGGTTTTTTTTTTATCAAGTCTACCCTCACCCTTTACCGACCACATGCTTTCCCTCATTACATAACATCTCTCTCTCTCTGTTCCTCCCTCCCCCTCTCTCTCTGCTCCCTCTCCACATAAACACCATTTTCGCACTCAGGGTATACCCAGAGAAAGAGGAGGAGGGAAGAGGGAAAAGAGAGAAGGGGAATTACATATCAAACCTGGTCTATCCCAAGTGCCAAAGGCACATATTCGGGTACTGTGTCGCCATTTCTCAAGGGATTTTGATGATTCAAAATTCTCTGTGATGTTGACATGTTTTGGATTCATTAAATTTTGGTATAATTATAAAATACAAGTTTATAGGATGAATTAACTTTCCTGCATAGACGTTACATGCCGTTTTAAATGTATTTAATATTAAAAAGACTAGAATATAGCGTCAGGGTAAAGTTTTCTGACCATTTTGTCAAATATTTTCCCCATATATTGTTCATATGCTTAGAATGCTCAGGTACTAAGTTTTGAAAGATGAATAATAATAATCATTTTTTAAAGACCTTACTACCCTGATGTAGGCACCCTGTGATTTTAGCCATTTTTGCGAATCAAATTATTATCTCCTATATGTTATAAAAAAACGTTCAGTAAATTGTCGGATTCCTATAAGAAGTAGAAACAAAACTGCCTGTATAATCCAAGTGCCAAAGGCACTTGTTAACCTTATGAATTGTTGACAGCATCGATATGTGCCTGCCGTCATCCCACCACCATTACAAAGCCAGGAGAACCGGCCACTAAACGTTGTGTTGCTGCTCAGAAAGAAGGGTTGTCAAGTGTTTTGCCTGGCCATGTCTGCCGCCGATCTTAATGTAGAACCATAAGACGACACACACAATTAGATTATATAATTTGTTAAATGTTCGTAGTGATTTGGCCAGTTCGTAGTGATTTGGAGGGGTTTCCTCACTCCAAAGTTATGACATCATTGACTAGTGCCTCTTTTTCAGCTGCTGGCACGATGACAGGCGCTATGTGATTGGCCAGCCCTCAGTCAGGTCTCTGAGAGGCCTTACGTACTATTCCCGTGCATTTCGGGCGATTTTGGTCGGTCAATCCACGTGGCCCAACTTTCACCGTATCGATGCTTGTAATTTTTCCCATTCCGTAGTGGTTAATTTCACTTCATGGGAGGCTAGTACTATTGCAAACATGTTGATTGGCAGTTGTGACTGTGGAGAAACACGGGGAAAAAACAGCGAAAAAGTGAAATCTAGGAGGTAACCGGACAATTACGCATAGAAAAATTCTATGGGGCGCTGTTCATAATGTTTTATGAGAAGTTGCACTTTTGTGCAGGTGGATTAGGCACGATTGGTCGAGATGGGCTCGCCCTGTTTTACTCTTTTTTCTACCTGAAACCATCTCGATGAATGACCATTATTGCAAAAGGTGGCCTTAGAATCGTACAATAGGGTCTGAATCCAGCCCACAAACATTTCATCAATATTGTGTGCCAAAAGGGCTTCCTTGAGGAAGGACCAGTTCACAGAGTCATAAGCCTTAACCAGTGTTTGTGATTAAACCCTTGTGCGGGGCATCGACCATCTTTGATGATGGATTAATTTATTTGAACTAGGCCTATGTTTGAAGTTCCCTGAGAACTAATAAATATGTCTAATTGAGTAAAGATTCATTAATTTGAACAAAACTAGATTAAATAAATTTGTCTAAACAAATGATCTAATCTTTCAAATACCAGTACATTTCATTTGAATATTTTTTCTAGTGAATTCTCGGGCTAGGGATAAATCATTGAACTTTGAAGTATTCTACATGTATGAAGTATTTGCGTTGTTCATAGCACAGATAAAAGTGCTAACACAAAAATCCATGTGTGGTAGTGGTCATCTGGTAAAATATCCATCTTTTTTGCTATATTTTGCAGTTGGTACATTTCTATAAAAATCAAGATCTATCGGCACTTTATCCCGCATCTTAGTTCTTTCTCTGTGTCTTTGTTCCAGGCAGTCAAATGCTAGATATTGATATGTTAGATGGAATTTATTTGCAACTAACTCCTTTCTTTGGTGCAGCCATGGAAGATCCGCTATTCCAAAGACACAAATACCTCTCACAAGCTTCCCTTGACATTCTCTCTTTCCATAATTAATATCTTGCCAGTGTTTCGCTCGGACGATTGGGTTGTAGCTGTATTTGTCTGCTAAATCCAGGGAACCTAAAGCAGAACAGAGAGAGCACGGTATTATATAGTGTTTTTTTTTTGTTTTTTTTTTATTGATGTTATTTATACTGGGAACACATTTCCCGCAACAGCAGGATGTTCTAATGGGCCCAGGATGCACAAAAAGATCTACCCATAATTGTAGGAAAGCATGAAGAATACTCTATTAAGCTACATTAAGTTTGACATTCTCATGACTGATATAACGTTATAGTAAGCTATTCTCACCAACATTCCATACACTTAGTAAAGAAAACCGCAAACTCCAATGAGTCAAGTGTATGGTTAAACCCTTTCCTCCATTAACACACAAATATTATATGCAGCATCGAAATTGAATATTTAATGAATTGATAAATGTATTGAGTAAAAGAACAACACATTCATAATTACCTATGTATCCACCAGGAACATTTAGTTGGGTGTTGTAATTCAAGGTATTCCAGTAATGTTCAGATGGATGTCCAGAATCCCAGCACCACTTGAGGTAGGCCCTAGCCACTTCACTGTTCATTATGTAGTACACCATTTTCTGACTAAAGAGTCCATGTAGTTCGCCTGTGAGGGGAATAATAAGGCACTCATAAAAGATGAACAATACATTATACCACGATCGGGGTTGTACACGCTGCAAATGAGTGGATACCTGCTTTTGTGTTTAGTTGAATGGATCCATGCGTGAAAATATTACCCTTTTTTAGCCTAAATGTAAGAAGCATCCTCATTGGTTGACGTTTCGCTCGCTCATGACGTCACGCCCATTTGTGACGTCATATGCCACCATGCCGTCGTTGATCAGCCAATCAGTTATACACTTGTTTAGTGATTTGGCATAAACCAAGTCAATATGGCGGAACATTGGAGAAAAGCGAGGTAAATAAATAGTTTGTTTATTCATTTATTTTACAACATGAGATCGTGTTATAAAAATAGGATGTAACGAGGTTAGTTTCTGACTTACTGGACACGATGGCCACTCATTTTTTTTCGACCAGGGATCTCACGAAGCCGCAGGCTTCAAGTGAGATCCCTGGTCAAAAAAAACTTTTGACCATTGTGTACAGTAAGTCAGAAACCAACCTCGTTACATCCTATCATAGTCCTTAATTAACGGCACCACATACAATATAGAACTTACAACATTGATCATGGGCCCTTTTAAAATGTATGTTTGCAATTTAAGGAAATTCCAAGCCTTTTAATACGTTTTTTGTCTTACCTTTAAAGAAAGTAACATTGAGGTAAAACATTGCTTTGGGTTGCTCAGTGTCATAGAAAATCGTCTGTTGATATGTTTTACTCCATCTATGTGTCCATATATGTTTAACTCTATCGGGCTCAACTCTGCAAAATATATATCATATAGAGATCAAAATTAGATATGACAATACATACAATTATTACTATAATGTTGAAAATTGACATTACATGGAGAGAACCATATAAGCTGAATGCAGTATGAGTCTGTTCCGTTTTTCAGCACCCCAAAATGGGGGGCAATTAAGACTGGTGCCATATATGACCAGAACACCGGCTGCTCCAGTCACTCCAGGAGACGGTCCTAAACCACAGGCATACACATGCTGAGTGAGGCTCTCTCAAAATACCTAATTTGAATAATTGATGGGATCTATTATTCTGAGATTGATATATAACTTCTGGGACTGGCTTAATACTTCAAAGAGGATAAGATTATCTTTTGTATTTTACACACTTATAAACAGTACTTGAAATGAAAGTTGTGTCTGTTATTTTGCATCCTTGCAAAGGCCCTGCAAGTATAATGAAACTTCAGTAGCCCCAGTCACTATTACTCTACCCTCTTGTGATATATGTTTATGATGTTGCTGACAGATATGCGGAACGGACTCACACTGAATGGTAAATAGGAACTATATTGAATACGTATAACGTTATATACTTCTATTTCTCCATCTACCAACACGAGGAAAAGGTGTGGCGAGATGGAAATTCTGATCGTTAATAGCCATGGATATTGGATACTTGATATTTTCATTGGATTTTGTGTATGTTCAAGTCATTTGCCTTTGCAATTTGCATTTTTTTATACACGACTTCTCGATATACTTTACTTATTAAGGTTTCCCACAATCTATGAATTTGTACAATATTATCATGATTATTTTATGAGTTATACCTCAGGGCGGAACCGGCTATATCGTTTGAACCGTTAAAAACTTTGGCGATTTGCACTAATTCCCAATTAGTCCTCAGTGGTATTTCTTGTCCTGTAAGATTGATGAAATACTTCCATTTTCCCCTGTAGTAACGATCCAGATCACGCATGCAGTTGAGGGCTGGTAGAAGAACGCTAACATCGCCCCACTATATAAATCATAAACAAAGAAACTCCATCAATTCACGTGATAATTCAACCCAGTGATGTGTAGAGCGAAGGCTTTCCTACTTCAGAAAGTAGCAAAAGAATTCAAAGACATACATCCAAAGTGCTCAAGGCATACCAGATGCAAAATAATAGTGACACGGCTTGTCTTTGAAGCAGTGTAAAATCTGTATTGAGTTTGATCTATTTATAAATGAATACAATCCTAAACAGGAAAATTAAAAAAGGGGTAAGAGAGATCTTTGCCTAATGGATATATGGATGTTTTTTCCTGTCTGGGGAATTACAAAAAATATACCAGGCCATCGACTTGGAATAGGTTTTTTCCAGAAGATTATGTGTACATAGACAGCTTTGTAAACGATTCATGTGCTCTGCCTGACATGATCTCGACAAACATTAGTTCATCGAGGCTTATACTAAAAGGTAGGCCAGGCTTGAATACTGAATAAAATATACATGTATGTGACACACAATGAATGAGACCACACTCATACATTATAATAGCAAACACGCTAAATACAAGCGGAAAAACTCTTAATATTTTATTACCATAATTACAATATATCCAGCTCACATGATGACCCGTCGCACAATGATAGTTATTAATTTAGCCAGTATCCTATTCTTGCTTAAATCATGTCACCATGGTTAGTATGACTCAGGCGAAAGTTGGCTCAAGTAGAACCCCATTATAATGCTTATCGACAGTCACGACAATAAATGCTTGAGGCAATTTAAAATAAAAGAAAAAGAGAGTCGATCAGTGCAATGCCGTGGTAGCTCTCATATTTACATATTGCAGTTTATTACTGAAATCTGCTGCCAGGAGGGGGCTGATCATGATATGCATAAACATGTTATGAATATCATAAATCAGAGTAATATTAGATAATTGTCATTTAAGAATTGTAGAACATATTATAATTAGCTAAATATCCGAATCAAGAATATCTACCTTTATTTTGTCCAAATGCGAAGCAATAAACACATTATCGAAGCAGTTTGCAATCGACCTCATTGTCTTGTGAAGGAGCAGTGGTGCCTTGATGTCTATATGTATACAATAATAATTCTGAGGCTGGTATATTGCCCTTAAAAGTCTCTCAGTCATTTCTGGATCAGTATACATGGATATGCTAAAAGCTAATGGAAAGTTCTCCTCTTCCTCTGATAAAGGAACAGTTATATATCCTCTCTGTCTTTTGAATTCTACACAATTGTCCGCCCATTGAATGTATGTTTCCTCATATATTGGCACCTTTATTTTCTGTTTCATTACTTCATTGGCTCTCTTTATTTCTTGAGTGTCATTGTTTAATAAAGCATTACAGTTAACCAGATCAGTATACTCTATACCCGGTACTTTGTAATTCTTTCGCAATTCCGAGTAATTCTTATCTGACTTGTGATTGTAAGAATTAACCGTGTCTGTAAGTTTATATGGATTTTCCCGTTTGGCTTTAGCTTGTTCGGACAATGTAGGTTTCTGTGTAGTGAAAGGGATAGGAGTAGTTCTTTCGACCGTTCGGTGGATAGCTTTTCTCCTTGTTGCTGATGCAAATGTCAGAGGTGGTATTGTCGTTCTTTTTAATTCATTCACATATTCACGCATTTCCAAATACTCCCCTCTAATTTTGAGATCCACTTCCGTGTCATAATTAAAGATATGCAGGTTGCAAATAAATATGATGATATTTATCACAATGAAGGCAGTAATCTTCTTGTGCACGAGCAGAAAGTTGACGGATCGGGCGAAGAAAAACATGTTGATGTTTTATCCACTGGCAATCGTCCTGTCCCTTTTTATTCCTGTCAAGTTAAAAACGAGAGAGCATTCTTAGAAACATTATAAATGACATGGGTGGTATAGGGAGTGTGGGAACATACTTCGACAAAGGTAAATATTTATGACTGTACCATAGTTCTAACTGAGAAAATATAAATGGAGACACAGAGGACATTTTGGATTACGACTAGATTGAGCAACATAATACTGTTATAATCAATCCTTTCAGGTTTTTAAAAGCTTCCTCTCCATAATCTAGTGCAACACAAAATTCGAATTATACCATTCTTGCAAAAATGCAATGCAATATCCATCGTACGTGTCAAAGGGCAGATGCATTACAGACACCTTATGAAAATGATTGAATCGATATCCTGAAAAGATTTGGTGAATAATTTTGAGTTATAGATTTGTCAATCTCTAAATTGTTGATAAATATACTATTTCATATATTTCAATGCAGCTCTACATGTTTAACTTATCTTCCCATACTCGGATTGGTCTAGTAATTTGTCATTCTGTGTCCCCTGTTGCTTCTTTTTCTTTTATAATGTACTTGCGGGTAAGGCCATTCCTCATTTTGAATACACTTTTGTGAGAGGCATTTGACCTCAAGCCATATACCGGTATACACTTATTCTTCCTCTTAATGTTTACTTTTTCTCAAGAAAAGACAGGAAATTGCACTTGGCAATATATATATATATATATATATATATATATATATATATATATATATATATATATATATATATTTTAAACAAAAGTTGCGCCTGTCCCGCCAAAGGAAGTCTGAATAAATATTGTCAATCAAAAAGGAAAAAAATATGCCGCAGGGGTGGAAACTATTACTAATAGTTACCACCACTGCGGCATATGGTCAGGATGAAACATCAGGATATCAGGATTAAATGTATACCGACTTCCCTGAAAGCTCGAGAGTGAATTTGATCAAAATGTTTCGAATTTGTGGCTCCGAGGTTCCAAAGAAATACCAGTGAGATGAGTTATGGTACTATGCCTATTTCCTGGTAAACAAAAGAATACTATAAAACAATCAATTATTAATGATCGCCCATAAATGTGACGCCTCCCTACACCCCTCGATCCACTAAATGTGGCTAACTTTGAATAGATTGGAATTAAATCTTCGATGTGACTGCTATATATATATATGTCAGCGCCAAAATTGTTCACAAACGCTATACCACCCTGACAGAGTAATTTCCCACCGGGGGAGTTGCATTTGGAGCACGATAATACACATACCTAGCCGGGTCGGTCAGGTACAAACAACAGCAACATAAATCTGCTGCCTACGCGAGCAGATATCAGCCCACTGTTCCCACACCCTAAAAGCCTCACCCGCATTCTGGAGTCCTCTTCATTAAAGCTGGGATGTAGCGCCAGAGAGAAGAAGAAAGCATCCCTAGACTCACCTGATAAGAGCATCCAGGTGCCATTGCTCCTCCTCCGCCTCCTGCCCTACTACATATACAGGCTATAGTATACCTTGCTAGACTGGAGTACAACTTGATCAGGATCAGTGGTATAAAATACAGGCCTGCCATGTGTGAAGGGGCTTTATGGTATGGGCAGAGAGTGCGAACACTCTACCTGACTTGATCCTAGTCATACTGGAAATAACCGAGGCCTTTCATTGTGTACACCCGGGCCGGCCTTCTAAATTGACCTACATGGCCACTGATCCATGGAGAATGCGTGTTGGGAGAAAATGGGGCTGTGTTTCTCGGGTAAATAGACGCTTGGCTAAGAGATAATATAAGCGATGTATTCTTAACTCAATTTTTAATGATCCAACAACGCATTGCCATTAAACTTTTTTTTTAAATACTGCGTCCACTTAAGATCAGTGGTTATGATGTTGGTCAAGGGAAGTTGCGGCAGGGAGGGGTCCTGGTGATAGTAGTATACAGAGAAGGGCCGTTGCACACAGGCAGTTTTTGATACAGAAGAGGTTCAATACATATAACAGTCATTTATTTCCCCTTTTCTGTGATTCAACTTTTCATTTCGTTTTTAAGTAAAACGCGTACCTGTTTGCCTGTTGATTTCTGTGATACGCGAAAGGATTTATAACAATAGCGCTAGGACGTTTGAATGCTTCGCCAGAGTACAATTTCGCATCAACCTTTCATATTCAGTATGAGTCTGTTCCGTTTTTCAGCACCCCAAAATGGGGGGCAATTAAGACCGGTGCCATATATGACCAGAACACCGGCTGCTCCACGGTCCTAAACCACAGGCATACACATGCTGAGTGAGGCTCTCTCAAAATACCTAATTTGAATAATTGATGGGATCTATTATTCTGAGATTGATATATAACTTCTGGGACTGGCTTAATACTTCAAAGAGGATAAGATTATCTTTTGTATTTTACACACTTATAAACAGTACTTGAAATGAAATTGTGTCTGTTATTTTGCATCCTTGCAAAGGCCCTGCAAGTATAATGAAACTTCAGTCACTATTACTCTTCAGTCACTATTAGTCTACCCTCTTGTGATATGTTTATGATGTTGCTGACAGATATGCGGTGATCAAGCATGACCAAGTCATGCATGGGACATGCAGATGCTATCTCTACCCAACGGAGCGGACTCACACTGTATTTGACAGTTTTTACGACCAAATGATCAAAAGCAACTTTAGGTGCACACCGCCTAAACTACTTAGGCTGCGTTTCCACTGGTTCGCTCTTTTGGCCCGCTCATGGCCCGCTCTTTTTTATAGTCTTGAGCGCATAACAAGCGAAGTTTGAGCGAAACCAGAGCGGTCTAATAGAATCGGTTATTGCGCTCTATGTACGCTCTAAAAAGTGGCTATGTGCGCTTCTTTAGAAGAGCGCAGGACGTTGCGCTTATATCTGATCTGTTTGATATGAGCGCAGCAACACTAGGCTCTTTCTACCTGTTAAAGAAGCGGACCAAGAGCGCAGTAAGAGCGCACAAACTCATTTACCATTGATTTCATATAGGAAACAAGCGCAGCAGTAGAATCTCAGTAGAATCGCTCTGCGCTTGTATTGCGCTAAAAATATTAGCGGATGAAGAGCGACTGACAAGCACCCCATAAACAAGCGCAGCAAGAGCGAGCCATGAGCACATATATAAGCGAACCAGTGGAATCAGACCTTTAGAGAAATAATCTTTTTCATGTGTCCATGGGGTTGTTTTATTTTACTCAAAATATCATTGCCACTTATGTTTGTCCATTGTGTTATATTTATGATATATATAAGAACTAGCGAATTGAACTGATGTGATTCTTTATGTCATATTTGCACATTTTATTCCACCACAAGACCGAGTGCCTTATGAAACGGTAACTTTAACCGGTTGTGTTTGACTCAGATGCTTTTATTTATAGCGTAGGCAAAATCTTTAAACTAAATAGTGTAAACCTGTGTGATATAGAACAGCATAGAATAGAGAATCCTTTGTTTTGTCTTGAGTTAATTTACACAGTTGGTATTTTGTGGACAAAATACCTAATTTGACTTCTGGATTATTCCTGACCTTAAAATGTCTATATATATAATTCATAGTGAGCTTTATTCGCTCAGTTAAAAAGATGTACTTAATTAAGTACAAAAGTACGCATAACTAAGAAACTGATTTATTTCATGCGTTGCCAAGACTAAACAAAAAAGATCAAGTTACATTAAATTACTTCCATACTCCTGTGCCTTTATAACTATTTCGTTTATCGCGATCGTTTGGAGATTATTTTCGATGTTATTAGAGGCTTATTTAGAGCCCACCATATCTGCCGGTTAGAACCCGATGTGCATTGGAAAATCCTCCAGTGCATGCAAAACTGCATCTGACCAGTCACAAAACTGCAATCCTCTCAAAAAAGCAGTTTTGCACCTGCTTCTGCACCCGGTGAAACGTGCATCATCTGATGCTCTTTAAAATGAGTATCAAAGTTATGTATCTAAATTGGGTGTAAATGCACTAACTGCATGCAGTTGCATTATTTTATCAAGTGATGTAAATGTTAATATTTGTACTGATGAAGAATGTTTGGGACGTTACTGCATATCATGTGATGTGTCACAGAAAAATGAGTCGCAAGTAGGAATATTCATATTTGTTCAAAGTGGTTTATTCACAGATCTCTTGGTAGGAATCTTTTAATTTTGGGGGTGCATAGCACTGCTATGTATATACATCTGCCAAATTTCGAGACTTTATATTGAATATGTTTCTGATGTTACCCAAACGAAGATATTTAACTATATTCAACTACTTTACTATAGACTATAATTATAGTATAGTTATCAAACATCAATAACTATAGCTCACTTTTGTTCATATAAAAGGTACAGAAGTACCTGTTTTAGATGTGTTAATGTGTACCATCATTAGAATCCCCTTGATCTGATCTTTATGATATTATGATATCTCAAAATAATTGTGGGGTGACTTGTGACTCATTTACCCATAACACAGCATATATGGTCAGTAAGTATGAGGCTATTTTGATAATGAATTACCAACAATTTCCCGTTTCTACACTGCCTCTACTCACTTATGCCCGTCCCCGGCAGATGAGCTGAGGTGTCAATCTAGTGCAAATCCCCTCCCAGGGTGTCACACACACAACATAAGGCAGACACACAACTCTTAGCAAAGTTTTAACACCTTAAAGAAGCCCGTCACAATGGAAAATCCAGTACAGTTGAAAACTCTTATGTAGTGTAATTCTTATTCAATGATACTGTACGATAAATAGATGAACGAAATAAATGAATATCTCTAAATCATAGAACTATGTGTACATCAAAAACTATACCAAATGGTCACACTCTGTGTTAGTGGTTAACCTTGGTACAATAATCTCTGAATCTTAGAACTATTTGTACATCAGAAACTGTACTTATCTACTTTTGTTACCTAAGTACTATACCAAATTTTAAATCTGCGTTAGTGGTTAAGATTAGTACAATAATTCTCTAAAATATCTTAGAACTATTTGCATATCATTTTTCTTTCTTACTTTGATGCACCTTTGTCCCAAACTTGTGTAAACACGGGGACCATTCGAAGACCCTGGGTGTACCTAGGAGATGTTATCCGAGTTAAAATAAAATCTTCAAAAAGAAATATCGATATAACACTCCTAATTCCCATCCCATTTTTCCTATGAAAACTAGAGACTAAAATAGTGAATTTTAGAAACCTATTTGTCCCGTTTCCGTTGGATTCCAACAGATATATCTAATGCACAGTTATGCGATTCGATAAATGTATTTAAGCTACTAGCTGCGCTACGCGCAATTGGGACAATTCCAACAAAGGGAACTTGTAAATTATTCACTTAAGAAAATATGATTTTTGCTATTTGGGACCCAACAAATCGGGAGCGGGATGGCAAAGGTATGCGGACTCTGCTGATATGAACCTCTGCCGTTTTCATAGGTAGAGCAATCTCAAGGGACAAAATAATTATTTATTGGGAGTCATAGAAAACTATTGTGAAAGACTTGGAAAAATAATGATGTATTCTAACATTCCTAAATCGAAGCTAAAACTTTATACTGATATATTACCTCGCAAGGAATCATCTTTTCGTTGGTTACTACACTAAGACATGTGAAATACTGATCTATTACACCCATCCAAAACCCTGTTAATTTGAAATGAATTTTTAAATTTGAACCACTATTGGTCAGTAACTTCATGTAGGGCGGAATAATTCTTTTCGTTTGGTCTCAGAGCCTAAATTATACATAGAAAAACATTTCTATATCTGTTCGAAATAACTGGAATGGCTCTTGTCTTGTTTATGATCATAAACATTGATCTATGTGGCAGACTCTTGACAGGCCCTCTTTTTTGCACTGACCAGAGCCTAAACTTTATATCAGACATATTACAATTTATTTCTTTGTAGCAGAGTTATTACAGACATTAAAATAATATCCTATTTGCTTCCCTTAATTAAGAATTGACCATGATACTGCCAACCATTCATGGTGTATCTTGCCATAGGCTTACCATTATGCGATTTGTTCTCACCAGGTGGCGGAATTGTTTTCACCAGGTGGCGCAAATGGTAACTTGGGTGCATTTACAATTTCTTTTACAATGAAAGTGCTGCTTATAAACTAATGTGGAATTTATATCAATGTAGATATTTCACATCATGTGCATGAGAATGTTATAAATGATACACTTCTATATAGTTTATTTGTGTAATTTAATTGTTTGATATGGAAAAATGTTTTAATGAAAACACCCCCCATCATTGCATACATTATTAGCTGAAGTAGACTGGGCCACCTTAGTTCCAGGTACATCTGGAATAACCCTTCCCGGCAATGCGGCTGTATAACAAGATGGAAATAATGATGAAATAATCGATGTATTACAATGCAAAGGCATGGTAACCAACCTTGATATACACTCTTTGCATTATATTGGGGAATATATTTCTGTGAAATATGTACCAGCCCTTATACTGCTGAGATTAAGAGGAAGACACTGCTCTTGCTGAGTGCAACAGAACTGATTTTTATAGCCTGGTCAGTAGTGCATCGTTGAGTGCTTCAAAAGTGCATTTTACAACCTGGTTAGTTGTGCATCTCTGAGATTATTAGAAGTGCATTTATAAATCGGGTCTATAGAGCATTGTAAAATCAAGTTTGAGCCTCACAACTGTTTACAATTTCCACCAGTAAATCACCAGGTCAAAATTTCCAGGTCAAAACTAGGTCAGAAATATAATCATGCACATCGGGAAGGCATTACTCTATTCACTTCTAGGGTAAAACAATTACATGAAACGAGGTGGAGAGAAAATGGCAGTCTAATCTTTAATTATTGGCCGGTTTCTATAGGAGCGGTGAAGTACCTGACACTATAATCATTTTATTTAAGTAATTAAGCCTGAAAGGCTTTTTATTGCTAGACGGAGCGTGACAAACCCGCGGCCGTGGCCGTGGCCTACTCCAAAGGGTATGTGAGTCACATCAGGCCCCTCGGGTTTGACAAGGACCATGGTGGGGACCCAGGCAATATCGACCTGTTTGCATAGAAAACACGTTGTAGGCCAAAAACCAGTGACTGATTCTCATAGATATTGATCCCCTCGACACGATTATGAAGAAAAATCTTAGCTAACTTACGAATTCTATTACATGTAGTACATTTTCTATTTAAGTACATTCATCCCTAGCTTCTTGGCTTGGATTCACGACCTCTACTTTTGTGCAGGAGAACTAAACAAATATTGATAAATGGTGTCTCCCAATACCACCGCTAGCGCCACTGCATACACATGCCTCGCACAGGGGTGAGGCATGTGTATTATTAGACACCAAAACAAAAGCATAGGAGGGGAGGGGCAGCCGGGGGTTGGGGTGGTGGGCAGCATTGAAAATGAGAAAAAGATTCCATACTTATATAATACAAGTACATAGCCTAAGACACCACACCCAAATTAATCTCGCGGCTTTACTTCTCGACTCATATGTGCATACAGAGAGACCCCCAACAACATAATACAATTATATATTCAACATGCCATAGCAGACCTTATAGGTGGATGATCCAGTATGATATATCTTGTTGTAATGCCAGATGCCTATAGGCACCTGGAGTTACAAAAATGATTGATAATTGATCCCCCGCCCCCTTGCATCAATGTGTATGCAAACTCATGCCTACAAGAAGAGAAAGGCATACTAATTCTCAGTATACTCGATGCAGTACACACCATTCATGCCTGCATGCAGGACACCATATTTTCCAATTGAAGGCGATTAAAGGCAAACGCTACTATTCACTGCCACGCCCCCCTTTTCAATATACCATATTTACATTTTACATACTATTCCTTTAGCATAGAAGTCAATTCTTTGAGACGGAAAGTCATGTGATTGCAGGTGGCGCTGCTAACCAGGGGTTGACTTTTGAGCGGTATTAGGTGCATGTTCCATAGAGTCCCATAGTAAACTTTTGAGATTTAATCCCCCGAAAAATATAGAAAACATTAATAAAATAATAATCCCTTTCATTGACACCAAGTTTGATATTGTAAGTATCACATATGTTGAGAGCGAAACAATTTCTCATCGTTTTCATGTAGAAACAGGAGTGTAAACTTGGTGGTTTTAATATGGGACCCTATGGGGGCGGAGGTCTGTATGCAATCCCTGCCGATTTCGCTCACACTTTTACCCTTTCCTACGGACTTCATATCTAGTTGTAAATATCACCTTTCTTGGACAGAATGTGTTGAAATTAAAAGTTCTCTTGAAAGGGATATCGCTATTAAGATATATGTAAAAGAAATTTTCTTGATAGGCAGCACAAAGAGTTGTAAAATCAAGAATTGATATTATGAGAACAGTACCCGTTGCAACGCTACCGCTAGCGGAACTCGCTTGCCGTCTCAAAGAATGGAGAAACGGCGCATTTTTACATATTTTATAGAATAAAACAAACAATTAATGGCTACTCCTACTGTCCCAAAATGTTCTACACATATAGTGCATCTGCATCTGCACTATATGTGTAGAACATACATATAAAAAGGAAACAAATATATGTCATCGCGTTAAATCTTTTTTTATAGCTGTCTGAAATAGACATGTTTGAGAAAGAGAGCTAGCTGTGGGTACTCTCAGTTGTACCCACTTAGCATGCAAGTCTATTGGGTAATGCTGCAATTTTTTCTCATGGTTTTGGGAATAAAACAAAAATGGATACTCCTAATGTCCCCAAATTTTCTACACAAATAGTGTAGTGTAGTATTTGGGTATCACAAATACTCTATGCAGCTACATTGGGTATGGAGTTACAGTCTATTCCACCAGGGGTTTGCAGTACAGTGCTTTATGTATACTCCTATATGGACCAACAGATGTCCTTCTTATGCACTGCAGCTTATATTGCTATTTACCACTGTATTGCCTTATGTTATGTGTACTGTGTGTTCTCTGTGTAACATATATATGGTGTTGTGACACCCTATTTGCCTTATGTGTAATGTATGGACTAGTCCCAGAGTGGCTGGTCTCATTTAGGCTCAGTACTCTAGTTTAGTACTGGCCTCCCGAGCCATGTTTATGTGTGTGGAGATTAAAGAGGTGATTGCTGACAAGGATCAAGAACCTGAGTTAGTGTTGAGTCACTACAGTAGGTATATTCTACACATATATAGGGAAAGAAATGGATGTCATCGCGTTAAAAAGATAATTGTAGTTGTCTGAAATAGACATGTTGAGGTAACATAGAACACTTTAAAAGCAGCAGATTTTGGGGTTGTCAGCCATGTTTCCAAGCCCCATAATTCAGAAACTAGCACGGTGACCCATTAATTTTTTTCAGTTTTATCAACACACTAAAGAAATCATATACTAAAGAATCAGAAAAATGACATTTATTTTCGCTGGGGAGAAAAATAAAATTGTTTTTATAAGAATGGTGAAAAATAGTGAGTTTTTTCGAGTTTTTAATTTAAAATTCACATCACGTATTTGTTGTTTTCAAAATAAAAATTAACAATGCACTCTATTCAAAAGAGGCACAGAAATATTGGCCAAATAATACTCCCTCCAAAACTGTTAATTTTACTTAAATTGAGTGAATATAAATAGCAAATATGAACTATGAAGTCGAGGTACTGCAAAATGAGCCCCCCTTTTGGTCCTCAATGGTTCTTTTGAGATACCAAAGTTTGAAGCACTTGTAATTCAAAAAATGAGCATGGCGACCCAATGATTTTTTTCCATCCTTATGACCAGAAACACTTCAAGAATCAAATACCAAAGTGTCAGAAAAATGACATTTATTTTCATTTTCCACTAGATAGTAGCGTTTGCCTTTAACGCTATAAACCCCTAGTTTATATATGGGTGAAGTCGCCCTAGACGTGTACAATTCGCCTTCGCCAATCCTCCCAAATAACCCAAATTTAAGACATTGAATCAACGAAATACCAAATACGGTACACTTAGTATTTATCGTTTTTCGATTGTACTTTTCTAGGCGTCTTGGCCCATATATAGGCTAGAACTCGACTGCGACGATAATGTTATTCACATACAACTGAGGCACAGAGTTAATCATGAATGCCATAGCACGAGCCCTATATAGTAGTTAGTACTGGACATATCAGAATGAGGTCCATGTCGTTTCCATATATACGATGATTTACTGTATTTACTTTCTAACAATGTTAAAAGAAATGACGGGTCATCGATTCAAATATTTTGCTATTTAAGATTTTCGGTAAAATATTACAGGAATTT
Organism: Sthenelais limicola; assembly: GCA_942159475.1. Taxonomy (NCBI): domain Eukaryota; kingdom Metazoa; phylum Annelida; class Polychaeta; order Phyllodocida; family Sigalionidae; genus Sthenelais; species Sthenelais limicola. The sequence continues at coordinate 101,993,618 of OW804096.1, read as the reverse complement.
GACTTGAGATTTTCACTGGTGACCTATTTTCCTGCATGTTGTATAAGTAATCTTTCTACAATTTGTATGAATATAGGAAAAATCCTTACCCTAGTTTATGGTATAATAAAATTGGAAACATTCTATTTTGCTCTTGTTTTTGTCGGACCATATTTCTAAAATTTGTATATAACTTATATATATGTATGTAACAAACTTTTCGGCAATGTATCATCATAAAGGCAAATGAAGAATTCTCTAATTCAATGTAATGCACCATAATACCAATAATCAATGTTACCAGTGTCTTTCTGTGCGATAGACCTGTTGACAGCTTGAAAGCTACCATCAAAGTTTTAAAAAAAATGTTACAGTATCATTATATTTTTGATCGGGAAATTATTCCCAATTAATCCCTCTCACAGAGATGATGAATTTCCTCCAAAACTCTTCTCATCAAAATTTCTACCTCAAATAAATAAAATAGTTGAGATAAGTAATCGATTTCTTGGCTGATAGTTGGTTTGAGGTCTCATGACTTTAAAACAAGCCTGGTTACCTCTTATTATTGTTTATGTTAAAATGTGCAGAATATATTAATTATAGCTCTCAAGTTTCTTGGAAATCTATGGACTAGAAATTTTAGAAATCTTTTTAACGAATAGTCGTTCATCTTTTTAAAAAAACAGTGGCATTTCAAAAGATTGTCCATTGACATACATTCATGTCCCCAAATCTCTTTTTAAAAATCAATCCATATCGACCCCAAGAAACTTTTATCATCTTCGAATGTGCTTATTGCTCGTTTATTTACCTGTAGCTAAATACCAGGAAGGAGTGATCTCTTCCCACTTCTGGAGTTATACCACCAAGCGGGTATATGGCCCAAACTAACAGTTGGCTTACTTAACGCCAAGACGTGCGTTCTTCCCCTCTTCAAAGATTCTTGCGCAAATGTAATATAACTTTTCTTAAATTCAAATAGTGAGGATTTGAATACAAAGAATACTGGTGTTTGAAGGTATTTCTACAAGCGTAATATTTATTGGCAGTAGGGTGTGTATCATTTACTGGAGATGATAAACTTTCCATCAGTCTTTTTAAAAAGGTATATGGATCACTGTATTATGCGCCTAATCTCTTTGGTATTGTGATAGTTAGTCCCCTTAAAGTTTTTATTCGTTTACTACACCGTATTTTATCATACAAAAAATAAAGGACAACGATCTCATTGCATGATAAACGAAAAGCAATCGCGATAGACATGAAATTCCAGCAATAGACAACAGCGATCCTTTGAGATATAAACTATATGTAGAATATTACACTACGGACAGGCCGTTCAAATTCCTTATCAAAAAAGGCTTCAATATTTGATTATTATTGTTTTATTCATTTAGAGGCCAATAATTATTTAGCAGTTACAAGAAATAACGTTCTATCCTTCAAGAATATTTCAGTCGTCGGCTAATCATTTACCGCCCCCCCCCCCTCCTGCCCCCTTAGTGTATTTCTATATAGACAGATGTGTGCATCATTGCCTGTTCGAATTAATATTGCAAAGAGATAATCATAATGCTATATGTATATAAAGGTATAGTCTACTTCAAGACAATATGTTTCTGAATCATTCGCACAATATTCATGTACAATGCTGGACGGCTACTCTGTTATATCTTTGGGTCTGGGCAAGTCTGACGGCTTGGACCATGTCTTTTAAGTTGTGTATAGGACTCAACAAGGAGTCATATGGGTAATCGTTCTTAGTATTAGCGACAAAATCCACTGCCTTTTCCAAATGCTCCGGTGCATAGTTATGAACACCTGGAAGATCAAAGGGAGGTTTTAGTATGTTTAGCACCAGAGTGGTACGAGCTAAGATAACATATGGTTCCAAGTGCAGCAAAAATAATTATCACATGCATCTCGATATCTTTGATTCTCGGATACACTCCCTATAATAAATATCTATACGAAGTTTCCTGCATCTAGCCTTTGACCATTACGAATTAAGGACGTCGAGATATAAACTCACCTCTTATCGTGAGGCATTTCCGGATCAAGGACTCTGCAGTAATATCTAGTTGTGAATCTGGATGTACTAGACCTACAAAAATGTAATGGCCGCCTGTTCGCAAAAGCGAAAGCCCTTGTCTCACTACCGACCTGACCCCGCACACTTCAATTATAACGTCCACGGTGTTTGGGGCTGGCCCGTCCCCATCTGCGCTGTATGTATCTAGAAAGATAACAGCAACTAAATCAGGCAATTGGTTCGAAAATGTTATGCCAGTTTTCAATATAAATTGTCATTTGTGGCTATTGCAGTCGGTATAATCTTTCTCGATAATAGAGGACAGATTTTCCATTTAGTTATTTGCAGATATCTCGGGGCGAATGTTTCAGTATCAAACAAATATAACGGGAATAGAATTTGAATACACACTTGAGTTCAGAGGTTGGCCTCCGAACCTGGGTACCATAAGTAGTCTGTTTTGATCAATATCCATACACCATACTTCCTTGAAACCTCGTTCTCTGAGGATGGCGCATCCGTACAATCCGAGGAGCCCAGCACCCTGAATAAACGAAGGAGAATATATAGCTATATATGTGATTTGTATTTCTATAGCAATGCATATTTGCAAAGATAATCATAATGCTATGTGTTTCTTGTTGGATAGCCACAGGTCACATATGAACAGGTATTAGTAGTAGGTAGAGGGTTGAACAAACTGTGAGTGGGTTAATTTCAAACGGCTATATTCGATAAGGGGAAAAAGGAAACTACCCCACAAATGATCCATGTCCCGGATCCATGTCAATTTATTTATTTCAGCAGACTTGTAACAATCGTGTAAATCGCCAATTCAATCTCTTCTGAAATCCTTATAAATCATTCATACCACCAACACCAACTACATAGCAAGGTATGCACTCATACCTGTATCACTGCCGTTTTGTAGTGCCTATTACCGGGAATGGATTCGGTAGCGTTCATCATGGTTGCAAGGGCACAGTTGAGGGGCGCTGCTTCTCTATCCGTCACATGGTCAGGTATTGGATATACCATAGTACCAGGTCTTAGCACTAAATGACTGGCGTAACATCCGTTGTATCCCCCTCCGTGACCCCCAAGGGATAAATGACCATACTGCAAGAACAGTCCTTATATCATCATTATTATTCTTGTATTGATTGTCATATACTGCCAATGTGTTGCTCCTCATTCGTTTATGCTTTCCGACTCGGAAAGGTTTACCATCTACTGATCACCAGGCTAATTAATATAATGCAACCCACACAGGCGATTAGACACTGTAATATATCATAGTCCAGACACTAATGGCATAAACTATTAGAAATGGGCAAGGCGCGTTCAAACTATTAGAATTATGGTAAGGTATTGTAACTGATATGAATACATATGACATATCACAATATGCTGCCTATCCCAGCATGCAAATAAGCCCACCTGTATGCCGATATTCTTGTACGTGTATATACAAAATTGATGATACCTAGTATAAAATGTACCACTGAATTGTTATTTTCAATGTACTAACTACTTTCATAGGGAATTGAACTGCTGTAGGTATGTCTGAACACCCCGCCCCGAAGGTAAAACCTGATACACAAAAAACTACAGGTGCATTTCTCGACGGGAATCTATACGATTATCGACTACAATTATGGTTCCCCCGTTTCGCGTTTTAAATGACGCCTGGCACAAGTGCGTCATGGTATCTTGATAAAAATGTAATTCTGAAAGCATGAGATGGGGCAATATGAATACAAATTTAAGATCGTCAAAAACGGTGCAAGAACAATGACCAACAACAACTGGCAGTGATGTCCTAGTAAAGTTTGAGAAGAAAATCTCCGAAAATCAAGAGTAGGTCGCATACTAGGGTTGTTTTCCCCGTTCTCATGGTAATGGCACAGTATATGATCCCTTTAGGGACATATTCACAGTTTGATTAGTTAATTGATCTCGACGGGAAAAGACTTAATACATCAAAAGATTAATTAGTTTTTACAAGAAGAAATGTGTCATTCCTAGTGACATTGACTGAATAAACATTGGACTACAAGGGCGGAGTATAAGGTCGGCCTTTCCAGGTTCATCCAGGTATTATCACGAAATGCCATTTAGGTTAATAAGATTGTTCTGTTAATACAAATAAAAGGCAGGCATGGAGTTGTTTGAACTTGTCGTTGATTCCTTTTATTATAGCACTAGAAGGATCACTGGTGCTCAGTCGTATAGAGCTAATTCGGTTATATTATTCAAGATTATTCGGATTATGCTTTGAGACTGATGTTTGATGTGTGTCGGTGTGACATGTCTTATTTTGTCGTGCATTGTGAAAAGAACGCCATTAAATTACCAGGGCACTAGTATATGAATAAGGGAACTACATTGACAGTTTTTTTTTCTGTGCGAGTCGCGATCAATACTGCATTAATTATGATGATCAAGTGTGCAAACTTGTTGAACAAAGAACCGATCCTGCCGTTCGAGCCCTAGCTGCGCTATCTATGCGTTTGCAGCGAATTGTTAGATTTTCTTCTTTCCACTCTAGGTCCAAACCCTCAGATCAGATAAGAATGGTATGTCATTCGCTAATCGGTCTCCTCGCCCAAGACTCGGCGTTTTAATGGGAATATAATGACATTCTGTGGTCTTAATGGAATTATAATGGCACTTTGTGGTTTGAAGCGAGAGGCTTTTCCTTCGTTTGAAGGGACTCTCCCATCTTTGGACCTAGACTGTTTCCGGGGTTTTTTTTACCACATAGAAATGGCAACTGTTTCGAATGGTGAAACATCATAATCTAATATGAATGTGTGATGGTTTCGTTTCTTGATCAATTCTATGGGGAAAAGCATTATTCGGTTTCGGACACATCAGATGCTATGATAAATGAACGCGACGTTATAGTATAAACTGTTTGTAATGCCTCCAGGTGGAAGTACAACATACACAACAGCGTTGCAGGTTCCTTGCACCTGAACTCAGTGTTTTTATTGAAATTAAATCCGGAGACATGTCAAATTCACCTCACGTAAAGGAATTCTATATCAAATTGATTTTGAAATGTGCATCCACCTCCCTATATAATCTCTACTGAAAGTAATTTCACAAAAAGGGTTATATATCCCCTTTTTGGTCAAATTCGTATTGTAAAAGATGATCTAAAGATGTTAAACTATAGACAATGGGAGGGGCCATTCTTGCCATGGAATGACCTGAAGAAGGTATTAAAATCCAATAATCTTGACCAATGATTGATAAATTATAAGACTTTAATTGTACCACTGAAAATACACTTTTACACTATGGTGGACATTTACGAAGAGATACAGTCTATCCGTGATAAGGCGATTTTTTGTATTTTTTAAAAAAGAAATGTGGGTCATAATATTTTTCTCTATTGACATTTCATGTAACCTTTGAAGAACAATGTGAAATTATTGCTGTAATAGTCCAACAAAAAATAGAGTCTAACACTCTGAATAACTTCTAAAAATAACACAGGATCGAAGAGCCATTAATAAATCATGAGCGCTTCTCCTGCGGAAGCACTCGTCTGCACATAACCCTAGCTATACTGTCCTCGACCGCCTTTCTGGTGTGCTATACATATTACTATGGCAATGCCTTTTATGTATATCTAAGCCTTGAATTTGCAGCACCTGCCAGTAAATCAAAGATATTGATAGGGGGAGGTTGGGCATATATGTAACACGTCATATCAGAAGGTTCTATTCAGTAAAGTCCCCGTTACCGCATTTCTGTTGTGCCTGAAACAAAATCAATCCGCATCGAAAAAACTATCCCAGAACAGCATTGATGCACGCCAAATTGTTTAAGAAAACTTGAATTCTCATGCAATCGAATATGCAAATTACAGGGTAGGGAATACCTTTTCGGGAACCGGGATTGGGGTCTATTTTAGGTCGGGATTCGGGATTTACAAGGGCCTACGGGATTCGGGAAAGGGATTCAGAGCTAGATTTAATTTTTCGAGGTAGGGAGTGCAAATAGAAAAACGGGATTGCAAATTGAAAACCTGCGTGATTCGGGAAATGGGGCTTATACAAAATGGGAAACGGAATTCAATGGGGGGGGGGGGGGGCGGGGAGAGTATTCCCTACCCTGAAATTAGGGTTGAGTGACCAGCTAGTTTTAGGAGGGGTACATTTCCTGAAACCGTAGTTGTAAAACATAGAGAGCCCCTTACAAATCATTCTTATCTTATCTACAATCCTCACCTTCTTCATATGGAGGCATTTCTGGGGTAGGCCACTTAGACAGGCTGAGCACTGGAAACAGGAATCGACGATGGAGAATGTTATCCGATCTCCCACCTTCACCTTTCCGTCGGTACGTCGAGTTTCTACCACCTCAGCCACCGCCTCATGGCCCAAGACGCTGATGTAAACACAAATAGATTATGAGAATTCTAGTGACAAATAGTTCAGATCTGTATACAAGTTATATAGAACTTAAAAAATTAAATAGATTTAATTATATAGGGGTACACAAACATTTTAAATTGGTGTTCCTGAAGTATTAGTCCAGGGAACGGGATCTTACGATCTTACGTGTTTCCAATTATCAAACTATACTGTCTAATGATATAGGCTACTGTGTTTGAACATGACTGGCGATAGGACCTGTCAAGATATCTATTAAACACAACAATTAAATTATGATGCATAATTAATAAATCTCAAAGCACTCTTGATCTTTTATTGTTCGTAATATAAATCAATTTTGAAACAAGGTTATAATATTAAATAGATCATTTCCAATTATACACAGGCAAAGCAGTTATCACATTATCCCAATACCAATCCAATTACCAGCAAAGCCTTTTTATTACGTGTTTCAATATCCTATAATGCAGGGGTGGTTATTTAAGGATATTTTGGGCTTTCGCCGCAAACCTAAAATAAAAGCTTAGCTGCATGGAATTCTACTATTTAGTGTACAGGGGACACGAACGTCAGTCATTGAAGTATATAATATTATCTATACACGCAAAGGCTCGATATCACCTCTTATAACCCTATGCCTCCCGTGGTACTCGTCCCTCGTGAAGAGCCGGCTAAGCACAGCAACAAACCTGTTAACTCCGTACTTTGTTTATTTGTATTGATGGCCTGTCATAAACTTTGAGATATCAAGATTGCCTTTGGTATAGTCCAAAATGTCACAAGTGCAAAATAATCATAGTAACTGGGTCGAGCATCGCTGCATTTTATATGCAGTGAATGCAAAACGACTTTATACATAGAAGTTATTCATGAAATATCATATAATAGAACCAAATGAATACGGAAGAGAAGTTAATTTCCTATTCCTGTGATACACTTTGACAGCCGCGTAAAATCAAAGGACCCTTTAAAAGATACGGTACGTTAATATGTGCTTGGGTTTGTATTTTCATTGAGACACCAACACCTTAAAGCAAATATACAAATGTTGACAAGTGCAAAATATATATGAATGGGTGCTAGTGTAATGGTAATTTAAAGGGTGAACCCATCACCAAGAAGTGGAAACATCCCGGGCCAACAAAATAAATTCAATTATTTATCACCAACAATGAACCATTGGCATTTGTCGTTTGCATGAATTGGCCATTGCTTACTGCTTATTTTGGCCTGTAGTATATATCAAAGCTTGGGAAAATTACCACACAAAATTTGGCCTTCTCAAATAGTCGGAAATGTCTTCTGTAAAATATCCGCAGCTGTGAAATTGTGAATAAAGGGATATATTTAGGTACTCACTAATCATTAATACATTAATATTCTTCAAAATTGCATTATTAATCATTCAACACAAGAAGGCAACAAACGAATTTCAGCATCGGTATATGAAATTAACATAGAATATATGATATGTTTTTACCCCAAAATCTGCTGCTTTCCAAGTGTTTTATGTTTTCTAAACATGTCTATTTCAGACAGCTACAGTTCTATTTTTAACGTGATGACATACATTTTTTTCCTTTATATCTGAAGCATATAACCTGCACAAGATGTGTAGTAGATTTGGGGACATTAGGAGTTGCCATTTTTTGTTTTATTCACTACAACTTTTTTTAAGGTTTCCCCCACCGAAGGCGGTACGAGCGCCGAAGGCGCTCATACTGGGAAACCATAATTATAGGTTCCAGTTTTTGCCTGCTGTAGAAACGTCTGCGTTCAGGGTATAAATAGAAAACACAAGTCAGCATCCTGCCACCTGAATTTCAGACGCATTCGTGTACACATCGGGGGGATTTTACCCTCCGACAAATTGATAAAAAATCGCTATTTCTTTCTAAAATACAATGCCAAGATGTTGAAATTAAGAAAAAGCATGCTTTTCTATCCCCAAATATGAAGTTTTATCAACACAGGTTTTTAGATAAGGAAGATATGAGGGAAACGTTAGGTCTACTGTTAGACCTACACAAGTTTGAACAACTTTCAGCAAGATTGAACACTAGGCCTAGGGCCTATTTTAGTCAGTCTGCCTCAACTCTGTCTCTAGAGTTAGATTTGTGCTAACTAATAATTTGGGACCCTCCCAGAAAAAAACACATCGCAGAAATAGGTTTGCGAGAGAAACTCTTCCCAGAAAAAATAATCGTTTGAAAACATTGCTTAATTTGAAAAACATCGCACCCAGAAAAATCCTCGCATACTGTGCGAGGGATTTTCACAGCCGTTTCCTTTGCAAAACTGCAAGCGGAATCCCTTCCATTGCACAAAGTTATAGACAAATAGACATTAATGTTCCTTTATCATAACATTTCCCCTTCAATCTTTGTGGTCATATATAGTTTTTAGTAATCCTGTATGGGTGAGGAAATAAGGTAGATGGGAGGGGAAGTCGGATAGAGCTACACAGATCTGTCACTCATACTGACAACAAGTAACAATCTTCTGACGAAAGATGAAGTTAGATCGGCAAATATAGGTATGGATATGGCCAATTAAAATTACGGGCCAGGATCAAGTGACAATTATAATAATTTGAAATATTTTTCACAGAAAATCTCTGCTCAGAAACAAGTTAAAAATGAAAATGAAATTGATCCTGGCAGTTCTGTATATTCTAAAGACATTATTACAACACTTGTGTCAATGTCTAAAGATTATTTTTATGTGTGTAATGAGTTTAAGAGTTAATTTATTGTTTTATTGTTTAAGTGATTAAGGTGTGTAAATAAAGTATTCGATTGTATTAATTGTATTTGGCCATAGTCAGTCAGTATGTTATCCGCTTTCGCAATAAGGATGCAGTACAGAGGCATTGCCCCCTCATGATGACATGAGTCAGGGTATTGTGCCAGACCAGTCCCTCCATAGATGTAGAGTACATTGCATCAGGGATGAGTCACCCGCGGGCTCATCTCTGAACTTCTGGAATAATGCAAGTCATCCTTCCAATCCTTCCATACTAGGTAATTCTCATGCAATGCTACTAGGGGCTTGCTAGAATGTTCTAGAACATTGCTGCAAGGCCCCGTTAAGATGATAAAATCCTAATAATATATAAAGACCCCAGGTCCTGTCAGAGTCAGAACCAACCGATATATGACTACAGAACTACCGATATGAAGACCTAGAAAGACTACTCTGACTTGACTGAATGGACTGGCCTTATAAGTTTACTGACTAGACTGACTTAGACTGCGCGTTCTGACTATGGTCCAGCTTTGCACCTACTGGAGAACTTGGAATGGAATTCTTCTGTTTCATCATGCTGAATGGCGGAGGGTCAGGATAAGAGACCACAGAACAGAGCAAATTTCAGACTTAGCTGTACTACCAGATGAGGCTTCAGAGATCGAGATCTGCGCATCCCAGAAATATCTCCTCGATTGGCTGGACGAGTTGAAGAAGAACATCACCCCATAGAAGAAGGTGAGTTGCTAGTCACAACTGAACCAGCTGAAAATTTACATATAAGAGACAGATCGGTTAGACATAGATGACAATGTACCACTTCAACCAGTTAGAGATAGAGGGGACAACAACATTGTACTGCTCCAAGATTTTGAAGCTGCAAACCTGGTGCACGCAGCCCCGAAGTAGAAGATATAATAATCCATAGGCCAGGCGAAGACTAGCAACAGCCACCGGAAGATCACCAAGAATTTAGAGCTGTCCTAAACGAGAACGACTTGAATCAACTAGATCAACTACGGGAGCAGAATGAATGAACAGCTCGTGCTTTAGAATTGGCTAGACTTGCAGAAGAAGCAGAGTTTCTAGCAAACGCAGAGGAACAGAGAGATCGAGCAACAACGTCAACGACAGCAAGAGAATGGCTGCAAATGATGGAAAACCCAGATCCCTATGCTGATTGGGATTTGCTGAAAGCAGCTTTCTTGGCAAGACTTGAACACCAATCGGATATGGATAGACAAGCGATGAAACAGGTCAATATGACCGGAGAAACCATTTTGCAGTTTATACGATCTTTCCAGAGCAGAATGATAAAGGCCCAGGTCCATGACCAGGACCAGATGAAAGAATACTTCATGGCGGCGCTTCTACCTAAGTACTGTACCATACTGATAAACAGACAGAACCTCACACTGAATGAAATGATGGAACATCTCCTCCAGAGAGAAGACAGCATGTCGACAACTTCAGTGACTGCAAGGGATCTAAAGAAGGTACAGAAAGCTATGGAAAAGTTGATGGAGAAGACCTTGGAGAAGAACATAGCTAGAATGGAAGCAACCATCAAAGCACAGCATACACCCGTAGCAGCAGTCCCTCAGCCAGTCATCGCATACAACAGCAACAATGGCCAGAACCAAAACCAGAACCAGAGCCAGAATCAGCCTCAACGATGGGATAATAATAACATTCAGTATCCGTCACAGAACAACTACCAGAATGGACCTCAGCAGAGTGGTTACCACAAGGGCAACCAACAACAAGGACTACAACAGGGCGGATATCAACAATGGCCGCAGCAGAACAGCCAGTGGCCGCAACAGAACAACCAGTGGGCTCAGCAGGATAACCAACAGCAATGGTCGCAGAATGGTCCAAACCAACACCAGCAGTACAATGGCAACCAGCAGCCGTTCCAGGGCTACTGAAACAACTGGAATAACAGAGGCGGACGAGGCAGAGGATACAATCAGCAGCGATGGAACGGCAACGGACAGCAGCAGGGCGGTGGACCTTCAAACTACAACAAGTCTCAAGTTAAGTGCTTTAATTGTCAAAACTTTGGTCACTATCAAAATGAATGTCGTGCTCAGAAACAGAATAAGGAAACCCCAGGGGGTAATGGTATGCCCAATCAGAGAAAGCAGGTAGGCGCATTTAAGTATCATCCTGGACCTACACAGGCAAATGAAACAAATCAGGGACCTTATTTTGTTGCGGATAACCCAAACTAGAGTCTCTCCCTTCATTGGGACATATTGGGGGGACAGAACACAACAATAGCAAAGGGAAAGAAATATTGAGCCCAGAAGTAATTAGAGACAAACCTAGCAATAAGGGAAGTAGAATAGAAGGTCAGCCCCATTTGTTTACCGATGTCTGTTATGTAAATAACTTGTGAGATTATTTCTCCATACCGATTGATAAGGAGCAACATTCTATTGATGCTTCTATGTATGGGATGAAACTCCCAACATTGGTAGACACAGGAGCCACTACATCTGTCATGAGTGAAAACATGTATAATAGTCTTGACGCGGATAAGCCGCCCATGACTGTAATGCCGATTAAGAAATGCGTACTGGCAGATGGGAGGTTAATACAGGGGTATGGGCTGTACTCAATGAAGCTTGATATGGCACAGAAAAGGTATCATATAAAAGTAACTATTTGGCCGGAATTGTTTTTTGGTTTAGACTTGATCAATGGGCAAGGTTTCCTCATGAAATATGAATTGCAAATAAGTTACGAAGGGTGTGCCACAAAGGAAGATCAGATTGCTATGGTTTATTCTCAAGATGATATAACTTTACCACCTATGACAGAAGTGATAATGAAGGGTACAATCGAGAGTAGAAACATTTTTCCAAATGGACGCGAAGTATGGTTTGACGCCAAGGATGATGCCTTGGGGGAGGGCCTAATAGCTGCTAGAAGCTTGGCTAAGGTCACCGCAAGCGCGATACTGGTGCAAGTAATGAATTAATTATACGATGTTTCCTCTGGACGAAATGTGACCCCCCGCTTTTTTGAAAAAAAAGCCAAAGGCTTCCCCGAAATTTTGGATTGTCACGCCGCCATTAAAGGTTGGACCTTTAGAATAGCGCTCCCCTACCTGCTGCCTCAAAACTCGACTTTTCATCATAGGTTGGACCTCTTTAAGTAGTCTCAAAAGCTGGCTAGCAAAGAATAATTAAGAATGGTCCTGAAAACATTTTCGATTTGAGCAATAATTAAAAAGTTCTCACAAACCACGCATTCGAAGCGAGGATTCAAAATGGCTGCCAAAACAAAACATTGATAGAAGAGCCAGCAGGGAAGCAGCATGGAAGAGCTACTGCAGCTCTGAGCCAATCAGATGCGACCACTGGCAATGACGTCATAGTGCAGAATGGGGAAGCCTGCCCTGATCAGAAAAACATCGAAGCACCGCCGCTCCTCATAGACATAGGCCTAATGAAGGTACAGACTCTGGGATTATGATTTATTCCATTAAAAATCTAACAAAATATAGAACCAAATCCTAAAATTTATGGTGTTACATAAGGTCACCTGCAGGCCTCGTCAAGCAAAACACCAAGTCCAGACAACCCTTATTCCACTGTGGCGAAGTTTAGCCGGGTCCCCCCGCTCTGCAGTTGCTTGTGCCAAAACCATAATTTTAAAAGCTTTGATTATTCCCATCGATATAACAAATACAGAGAAATGAAAATAATCTTACTAAACTAACCAGCCAAGCAGTTACCATACACAAATTCTCACGCGGATACTCCTGGACATCCAGGCACACACCCAGATGGGGTGGGTGGCCCAGGATGGCTTTGTGGAAGTGAATTCTAAGGTATGCGCATCTCAAGAAGCAGCCGAAAAAGTAAATGAGAGTGAACACGATGCTTTTACTCCAGAGGTTAATATAAAAGGTTCAACTATTTCACAAGAGCAAAAGAACAAATTGAACGAACTGTGTACTCAGTATTGTGATGTTTTCGTGGGTCAAGATGGCATGTTAGGTTCCACTAATGTTTTAGAACATAAGATCAAATTAAAATCTGAATATGACGTGGTACACAAGCTACCTTACTGTCAATCCCCTATCATGAGAGAAATGATGGACAGCAAACTAGTGGACGAGCAGCTACGTCAAGGGGTGATAGAAAAATCATACGGTGGAGCATGGGCATCGCCATGTTTCATAGTCGCCAAAGGAAAAGTAGAGACACCATTTTCTTCATTTGAGCGCCAAAAGGTAGTATATAAGGCCAGGCAAGCGTAAGCCTGGCAGGGCTGGTAGGTGGGCGTGGCGGCCACCACTCGGGCACCACTCGAGGCAGCTCTCAGGGCACCACTCAGGATGACATGGGGATGGGGATGACAGGGGGGGTGGGGATGGGGATGATGGGAAGGAGATGACGAAGGAGGAGGAGGAGGAGGAGGAGGAGGGGCAGTGAGGAGGAGGAGGAGCAGTGAGCGAGGTAGCTACAGTCATGGGGATCGGGGTGTACCACACATGAGAATACTGAGAGCAAATTTGGGCATGTAAACCGGGACCTCCGGCAAATGGCAGGCTTGCCGGGGCCACGGACCAGGAGCAAAGCCATAGTAAAGTTAGATCGGCCTCAGCCAATCTAACAAAAATCAGATCATTGTGCAAAACTGGGTTGTCTAATATTGCATTTTAAGGAATTGATATATAAAGTAATTGCCTAACCCAGTGGAAAGAGAAATGTCTAAGCTTGCATTTGGTATGAATCATATTATGTATTACTTTAATTGATGACGTGAGAGACCGATACAAACTTTGTTTAGTTGGCGCAAAAGTCCACTTTTTCTCTGCTGGCCACGACGCAATAACGTACGTCTAATGGCCCCCTCACACTATCCGACAAACGACCAGTCGGGAGGTCTAAGACGGGAGACGGTCCCCGACGACCACTCACACTATCCGACTTGAGTCGGGAGCACGGCGACTAGAAAAGAGTGTTTTTTGTCGTCGTAACCGTTACAACAAGGGTTGTAACGGTTAGTACAGCTTGTTCTTTTACTTTTTTCTGAGTCGTAGGCCCCCCGACTCGTCGTAGGCCTCCCGACGACCGCTCACACTATCAGACCCGATTCAACATTTGAATCTGGCGTTTTGTCGGCTGAAACTGCTCCCGACGGCCCCTCCCGACGGAAAAATCCGTCTTAGACCTCCCGACTCGTCGTTTGTCGGATAGTGTGAGGGGGCCATAAGACGACGCGCTAAGTCGGGGAAAAAGCGTTGTCACTTCACAGAATCATTGGATCAATTGGGGGAGGGGTCTTTATTTGTTGAGGGGATTTGGGGGAAACCGTTGTTTCCTTGGTCACAGCCAAAATTTCTTGTTAACGCAATGACATATTTTTTTTCTTTATATGTGTAGCATATATCCTCCACTATATGTGTAGAAGATCTATAGGTACATTTGGTATGGCCGATTTTTGTTTTATTCTCTAAAGCATGAAAAAATACACCATTTCCCCATAGACTCCCATACTAAACGGGTAGTACATAGAATGCCCACAGCTAGCAGGGGTGGCGTGATGGTGAATAGTAGCTTTTGCCTTTAAACCACCTAAAGGAGCCAGAAAACTGATATAGGCCCTATCCTTCTTGAAATTACAAATATTAATGTTGAAACACAGAACAGTAGGCCTAGTAATTTAACTAGACTTATGCCCGAGAAATTTCGAGAAGTTTAAGTTTAAATAATAAAAAAATCTTCAAGCCTATTCAGGTATCTATATCATTTAACGCTATTTCAAGTAATCTAAACCCTATCTAACGTATCAACCAATCGAATCGCTCAAACCACGATCTACACACTTTTACACATGTGCACACATGTGTACACAAACGAACGGCTATAAGCTATTAAGGCAGACTCAAGACATTCCAAGGACACCCCTGACGAAGACCCCCACCGGTCGAAACGCGATGGGTTCATATTTAAATAAAAATGCTTCAAAACAACCATCCGTATCAGTAATTTGTGGAGAAAACTCCTACCTTAACAAGTTTAAATTTAGCCTGAGAACGTTAGATAATGCCTGAGTTAGCCTCACGCGAAATGCGTGACACCTTGGGAGGCCTGTTACAATACATATTAGTTGTAATGATTACTTTAATGCGTGCTGTAGCCTACATGCCAACTATGGAGTATTATGTTGTTCTCTTGTGAATAACCTATCCTACATTTGAGCTCCCATATTTTCCTTGTAAATGGACCCAATTACATACTGTAGCTAGGTACCGTATGTGTACATAGGCCTCCTTTAATATAGTCGATGCATGCATTGTTGTTAACTAATAATGTAACTTCAGTTTGACACAGATCTTGTACTTGTAGCAAGTTGAACAGACACAGAAAATAATTTCCCATTTTAATCAAAAATGCCGTACTGACACAAATACAGCATTATTTATAGTCATACCACATAACTATCCTGTATGCCTAGGAGGTAATAGTGCTACTGCTAGTATAGCCTATACATGGGATACGTATCATCGTATAGTTAATAAATAGCCTACCTCGGTACTGCCTCAATGCGTTTGCCCTGAATAGTATGTAGGTCAGAGCCACATATAGTAGCTAATCGGATCTTTGTTAAAATTTCCCCTTCTTGTAATTTTGGTAAAGGTTTTCCCTCTTCGTAGAGGAGAGAAGGGTCCCTGCCAGCTCCAAAGAAAACAAACCGCGCTGTAGAGGCCATGGTTCTGGTGCCCCTCCCACTCTCCACATGCACAGCAGACGACGAGAAGTTCTGCTTCTGTACGCCACGTCACGTGGGCATATTTTGGTCATGTGACTTTAGTTTGTTCAAGATGTCTGCGCCCAGTGAACAGGGAAGAGTGGTCGATATAGGAGCGAAAGGCTCCGTGATCCATTCGATACGTTGATCAGGTATGTATACATGGTGGCTATGTCTTGTTTATGTTATAGCAAGATAACCATACTTTGTGGGGTATGAGGTTGTCAATACGTGTCGAGTTGAAGGACGTAGCAATAAGGGCAGAGGCCGATCTAGTCATCTCACTTCTCATGACTTCTAAGTTCTACCGCGCGGCGGAGCTAGGTAGCTTTCTATAATAAGTTCCCATAGGCGATGGTTAAAGGTCCAGAAATTTTACCCGCGAGTATTCTTAGGTGGTGTTACTTACTGATTTTTGTTTGTTTTTGAGTGTTGGGTTTCTTTTTTCAATGCTTTTTTCAACGGAAATAGAACCCATCCACCTACACAGAGTTTCCGTCCTCGTATCCTCCCGCACCCCGCAGCGGGGACGGACAGTTAACCCTCATAAAATCACGGGAATCTGGCCCACAGGGTCAACCTGGTTACATGCATGCGGAGGCCGCCAGTGCCTCATTCGGCTTACAAAAACGTGGATTTAAAGGGCACGGCATGGACGGACATAATAAATTAAGCGCATTTCACTTTTATTTATATTCATTAAAGACTTGCTGAAGGTGTGGGGGTGCACCGTTGTGATCCAAAAAAGTCCTGGGTGATTTGCTGTTTAAATGATAGGCCTCGCTGGGAGTCGAGGCCTAGTATAGGCTACCATCCACCCACCCTAGCTCTCTCTATCCTAGACGAAATGGCGCAGTGGCATTCCCTTGGGAATCCTGATTCTCCCATAGGCACAAGAGCGCGCCACCAGCCCCCTGGAGCGATGAATTTAGTCTAGCAAAGTTGGCTCGATGTCCCGATTTCCTATGTTTTCGTCATCCAGGTGAAAAACCAAGGCCAGATTTGACATCCTTAACATTTTTAAGAAGGAAATCGTCGGGGTTCATATAGTCTGTATTGTAATCGTAATGCACATACCCTGATTTCCCAACGCATGTCTACCAGCTCCCAATGCTTAAGCCTTAACCCTTCTTCCTTGCACTCGGCCGTACTCGTGTGGCCAAACGTCGGGTAGGTTCGGAGATGGTTTCTCACTGTCTCACCAATGGGGCTACCGTAAGATGCGCAAAACATCAATGATCGTTTTGCGCGTTGACTTAAGAGTCAAATTAAACGATTTTGGAGGTTGGAGGTTGGTGGGCGGGATGGTGGGCAATGTCAACGTACAAAAACATTCCATATTTTAAAGTAAATATTTTAAAGTAAATAGCCCAAGACTTCCCCTCATTCCCATCAAATTGTGACGATAGTCCTATCCCCTGGTGCCACACACATCTCTGGTCGTGGCATACAACACCTATACGAAGTATAGGGTTGTACAGTATTCTAGTACAGTATTCTAAAGCTCCCATAGACGGCGGTGTGACGGCCCATATCAGTGTTCTAAGTTCCTATACACACACAAAGTGCCTCCCGAAATTATAGCCTACCTTTCCTCAACGATGAAACTTACTTTATTGTCATCGTAAGTTGATCATACTCCAATATTAAATAAACTAGAGACTAAAACGCTAGTGAGGCGATGACATCGCCGCCATCTATATTTGAATGGATGGCGCTGCATTGCAAAAGCCAGAATGTTATTTCAGTCATAGAGGCTGGCAGAATGAAGCCATGCCTATCTAAGCTGGCTCAGCCAATCCGCTGAATAGAGAGTGAAAATGGTAAAACACTTGCGCAGTGTTGTAGCTGGTTACTGGCCACGAGTGATAGTAGGTTGCAGCCCCTTGCGGTCACGTGACTCCTGCGCAAGATGGCAGATGAGAAATCGCAAGGAGTTTTTCCCATTCAAAGAATTGAACAGGCCCAAAACAACAGTTTAACTCGACGGTGCATAACGAAAACTGCGACGTAATATTGCTAGAGAACACATGTAAGAGGTGAACAACTTTGCATGTACCCATTGATCTTTGCCTTTCCAGTTGACCCACGCCCTCATTATTAGTATCTAATTGTGCCCAACCCTGTCTACGACAGGCGTAGGCCTATGTACAGGTGTTGGGCGTCCAAACTATCTCTATCCCTCCTACCTACAATATCCATTTGATTTAGCGTTAAATACCGTAGACGTACACACCACAACGTGCTGTGTACGTCTACGCTACCCGCCCTATAAATACATGTTGTCAACAAGTCAGTGTGATTGGCTGTTCCGTTTTGCGTGCACACATGGCTCTTCTTTTAGGTTTGCTTACTGGCGTTAGGGTGACCCTAGGGCTCCAACGTGGTGGTGCCAATGGCGGTCGGCAGGTCTCAACGCATCCCCATAGCCATAGGAATAGTATAGGAATATTGAGAATCTATTCGAAAGCATATTGCGATTGCGATTTCCGGGTAAGGAAGTCGGCTATCAGTATGTGTAATAGGAGAACGGGATGATGTCTGTGAGTTCTATATAGCTATAGGTAGGGTTTTGACACTAGAAGCCTGGGGCGACAGATGGATTCAAAATATGCCTGCTGCGCCCGCCTTTCTCAAGGTGGTTTTTGGTCGCCGATCGTATAACCGCGAGATATTAGGATTTGTAGGGTTTACTATGGTTAATGTTAGGTTATATGAATAAAGAAAAACATTTGCCAACGCATTCCCCTCCACCCAGCCTCCCATTCTCCCACCCTCCCCCCCTCCCACCACCCACACACCGCAGTTCTAAGATCGCTAGCCGCAGCGGCTGTTCCATGCTGCTTCCCTGCCGCTGTCCCATGAACCCTTTGCACACGCGCTTATAGCGGGAATGGCCGCCAGTTCGAATCCTGAAAGCCCCTTCGAGATGGCTAAATCTGCTTATATCTTCGTTGATATACACAATTGATGTATCGATTCCGGCCAAAATTGTGAGGAAAACATCTTTAGATTGTCATCATTGCAGGTAAAATATGCGGGGGAGCACAACCGTGTGGGCAAAGAGGGGGATAAGTATCACATCTCTCTATTTGCGTAAGACCCGTAATGGCGGGTGTGAAGTTTCTGTGAGTAGTGATCCTGCCGATGGCAGCTTCTTTCAGAAGCGGTTGTCACGAAGAGTCAAGTGTAATGAAAATTGTAAAAATCATGATGGATGCTTATTTACATTCGTGGTGGTGGTATAAATCACATCTGGGGTTGAAAAATTAGAAAAAATCCATTATTAATTAATGCTTGAGGCTTGCAAGATTTCGGAAGTCCTCGGCATTGCAAGAAGAATGACGTATCTTCGGGCCCCGGAGGTGACGTCACGGACCACCCGTCATTGGGCGTTCTCTTTTCCTCGCAGACCAGACAGGTCCCGGTTCGGCACTTAAAGTTGTGGTCTACAACCTTTGGCCTTTTCTCTCTCAATTTTCCGGCATCGGCCCCAAAATTGGTTGCAGAAGCTCATCATGTCACCAGGATGAGAGTGAAAAAACCGGCGAGGAAGAGATTCCAAACTCCGTCACTAGATCTGGATGAGTTCTCAAAAAGAACGCCCGCCTTGTCGAGTTGGATGACATAGGCCCGGAGACAGAGGGTTTGGATGATGTTGTGGAGACGGATCATACGCAGTCAGTCAAGAAGCCACCTGCTAAGAGGGCTCGTACTGGTTCAGCTACACAGTATGTGACAAAAGGAGAATTCAACACCCCGACGGGCACTGAGTGCAATTGAGTGTGATGGCACTGTGATCATTTTGTGATTGGCCGCAAACCACTGAAGTGTGATGTGTATGTGATACTTATGGTTTTGAATCACAGTGAAATGGACAAGCCATTAGCCACCATTATGTGAAATCCATTGCGTCTATTTCCTCCCATGTTGTTAGTGGTCTCACACTTGTGTTGGATCAAGTTCTCATTCATATTCATTTATGTTTGTATCAAACATGTGTTACTCAACCAATTTCATCTACAAATACATGTTTTCTTCAGAGGTCAATAATATATATGGGTGTGATCTCAATTGCGCATAAAATGCGCATTCAAAATTGCATCTGAATACTCATTATAATGCAGCCACAACAGGACAATACCTGGCACTGCTTACTCACCTGGCATTCACACATACTGTCGGGCATCTGACACTCCATTCTCTGACACTCATACTCACTCTCTGACACCCAGTCAAAGAAACCCCTAAACATTTATTAATGTATATTATTATTTATTAATGTATAACTATAACCGATTTATATATTTAAATGCGTTGACATCTCATATAATTATATCTATTTCAGACGAATCGGAGCAACTTTCCCGCTCGATTTGAATTGTTTCAAAAATAATAAATTTGTAGCTTGAATACCTGATATTATCGCCCTAGGTAACTGACTCATGGTAAAGTGAATTTTCTGCTAAGAGAATTGCTATCTTCCTAGTCAATTGGCCGAAAACATGTGCAGCATATGTAAAGTTTGTTCTAACTTTGAATATAAATGTCGCAGGAATATGGGGGAGGGGGGCAGGGGAATCAGTAATATTCTTTTTATGATTTAAATAATTTATACATAGAAAACAATTCTATTATATATGTTCGAAATAATGGGAAATGCCCATTACCCCTAGCCCTTACCATTATGCCACTGGTTCTCACCGGGTGGCGGTACTGTTTTCACCAGGTGGCGCAAATGGGAACTGGGGTGCAATAACAATTTCTTTTACAATAAAATTGATGTTAATACACTTATAAGTACATTATACAGTTTGATAAAAGAGATTAGAATAAACTAAGGATAAGGAAGAATCATGGACTAAAAGCAAGAATAGCACAGTATCGCGTCTTCGGTGGCCTATATTCGCCTTGTATAACCAATGAAATATACTAATAATGTCTGTCTAGAATTATAAATATGGTGGTGCCTATATGTCAAGGCAATATTAATAAAGGCTTTCCACTTTTTGACTGACTTTGGACCTCTTGACTGACTTTTGCCTTTTTGACTTGACTTTCAACTTTTTTGATGGACTTCGAATTTCTTGACTGACTTTTGACCTTTCGTCTGACTTTTCAACAGACCTTTGACTGATTTTCAACTTTTCAGCTCACTTTTGACTCTTTTTGACTAGTTTATACCTAAAAAATGAAAACTTAATAATCACCACAGCTGATAGACTTGCTCTGACCCGATGGGGTTGTGAGACCCTGAAAAGTCTGATTGACTTTGAACCACCGGCTTGTTTTGACCATAGTGAATGCATCAAGTTCCCAAGTTATACCAGCTGCCAGTACCATGGCCACCCCTTATATTTCTATTAGTAGGCCTACTAATATCAGAGCTATACATATGAATAGCTCTGTTAATCGTCTTGCTAATAAATTTCTTCTTTTTCCTCTCCTTTTTAAGGCCCAAAAAGTCTCTATAACTTGACACGCCTTTATATAATGGGTTGCTAATTCTTCCGCATCTTTTAGGAAGCATTGAGACCGTTTGGTTCTCCACCAGATGTTATACTATTGTCTATTCATTGAAGAGGAATATAAATGACGACTGTCCACATCAGAGTCCCAGTTCTTAATCGTTTATTCATGTTGTAGGGGGCGTGTCCCTTGTAGGCACGCAAGCCAACGCTCCCTTGATTACATAGATTGGGCAGCGTCGGTAATACATGGGGGGGGGGGGGGGGTATACTACCGGCTATAGGCATAGCTGGGGGTATACTCCCATAGATATAAAAAATAATTCAGACAATATAAATACAGTTTCAATATGTAACAATATCTATAATAGCTATAAGGATAAACAATTAAGCCAATTTAAGGGTCATCAATTATTATTGTGTTAAATACAAGTTTTACTCCCCCTTTTACGCTGTGGAGAGTGCACCACCCCACCCCACCCTCTACCCCCGTCAATCCGTGAGCAAAAAATAGCGGGGCGGTCATGGTTAATTTGTGCGACATGGGCAGTCATGGTAAGGGGCGGTCATGACTTGTGTGATGTGCAAAGTAGCAATATAAAAAAAATCTTGTTTGCTGCCCCAATGAAAATACTGTTTAACCTATGTTTTAACCTCTACACTTTCTTTTACAGGAGCTGAAACGAATATAAGCCACCATGAGTGTACCAAGAGGCGACGGGGATGTTTTCTGGCCCCAGGTTAATAGGGCTGTGTGTTTGCTTGAAGGACTTGACATTCACAAACACGAAGCAAATTTAAGTAACGTTCATCTGGAGCTGTCCCCTTTAAATGCGTTGATTTCAAAAGATAACTTTAGATGTTTTGATTGCCTGTTTACCCGTGGACATCCAGAATACACCATAAATTTCAATTCGTTATCGAGACTCTCAAAGGGAATCTGCAAATACGCTTCGGTACCTACCTTTCAAGGGCGCGAGGACTGTGGTTTCACAAGTTCTGATTTTGTTAGTGTAATTGAAAGGTCTGAACGTGCCATCGAGTTGTATTCAAATATACTTGAGAAACTCTCTCAATCTATTAAAAGAGTGGGTGAAGAAGCATGTCCTAAAAGGCCGTTATTTTGTCAGAACTTGTCTGTTTTTATTTTGCTATTCATCGGACAACATTCCCAGCATGACTTATGGACAAATAAGAAAGTTGTTGAAGCATGTGAAAAACTCAGTCTTCAAGTTGCTAGCACAATGAGGTGTAATTCTTTGTCAGAATTAATGTACAATCCATGTGACAATGCTCTTGTGAGCCCTGGTATTTCTCAGCAGATTTTGTCTGAAATTAAGCCGAAGTTTCAGAAAGACAATTGGAAACAGAACCCGGGGGTTCCAAGGATTTTTACCTGGATGATGTCTCATGTAAATATGCATTCCTTCATAAAATTTTATTCATTCCTACATACCATCTATGTACATTTGGGAATTCATAGGGGATACGTAAACTCTTTCCGTTACATTGTATTTTCTTGTCCCTCTTGATAAGACATGTGCCTCACGATTTCCCCCCCACGTTTAGTGCTTCGGGGACATTAATTTTCTTTAATTTAAAAAAATTCATTGAAGGTCAATTAACTGTCTTACAATGACAGAAAAACTTTATTATTTTAAGATGTTAGATTTCAGTATTTTTTATATATACGGCCTTTACATATTTGTAACGAATGAAAACAAAACCTTTCAATTCTTTCCGCTTATAAATGCAGCTCAAGTCACCGCATGTGAGCAATCAACTGCACTTAGTGCTGCCGCCCAGTTTATTACTGGTGGATGACCATCAGCCAGAGCACAAAGTTCTGGGTATACAGAGTCTCCATATGGTGTTGAAGGAATGTTCTCACGAGGAAATAAGGTGGCATAAACGTAGCGATGTCATTTTTGAAGCATTGAAGCATCAGCTATACTTGAATGAAGCGGACGTTTTAGAAGCAGTTCTACCTGCCATGATTTTAATTCTCGAGATCATTGAAAAAGTGCCACGGTCCGCCTCACCCCCCAAACCAGAAAATAGGTAAATCTTGTATCTAACATATCGTAACCTTTTTTCCTGAAAACTTTTTAATTGTCAGATCCAATCTTCAGTATGATGAGTAATTCTCACGAAATGTGCCCAAAAGGATGTGAATAATTTTGGAGCTGATAACTTTTGGTATTCTTGGGTATCATTTGGTATTCTTACATTGAAATTGTACTCGTTGGATAGATTGCATTGAGGGCTTTCGAGGCATATATATTGTCTATCATACCCTAGGATGGCTCTAGACTTTTTACAAATAAATAGCTATAACAAATGACAACTTAGGACATTTTTTAAATCAAAAAATGCATTTAAAAAATGTACCCTAAACTTGAAATAACTACAATTCCTACTATTGTTTAATGGGGGTGAAGCAAACTCCCATGACATGGACACTTATATAGAAATATAAAAATCTACCCTTTAATTCGGAATGTGTTAATTAAAATTTGGTATATCTATAATTTTAGAGCCAACCTTGAAATTTAAATTGTTTTTTAAAAATTGAAATCACTGATGTAACCATGGCAACCAACTAAGCATACCTATTCTCCATTATTGGTAATGACATCACTCTGGCCATGTTTGGGGCTATATTTGTCATTTAACTAGTATTCCAATTGTGTTTACATGAGTTTAATTTGCTTTCATTTCTTCCTAGAGCCAATTTTTTGAGAATTGGATATTTACAGTACATAATGTTATCAATGGAATTTGGGCAACAGACTTATAAAATTATCTGGGTGGTCTATCATTCTGATTATAGACAAGATGTTTGCTCATCCCCAATGTCTCCCCTAACCACGCCGAAATTGGTCATTTTTTACCATTTCGACCCTTGACTCATACTCTTTGTATTCCTTGTGACAATATTGGTATCACACATGTGATATATCAACAGATGCAGAAATGTGTTCACCACAACTTGCAGAGATACAATTAGTTTTCATTAATTATTCCTGAAATGGGAGAGATTTGATTGCAACAAGGTCCTTATGTTTTTACAATTTCAAAATATTTCAGAAACAGTTGCCATGGCAACTTAACCATCAAACATAATTTCTAAGAAGTGACAGTTGTACCAAACTGTTTCCCACATTGTAAGCTCTGATAATATGTATACTCTTTCAGAACTCGTATAAAAAAATAAAAAGCTGTCAGGGTTCAATTGGAGGGATGTCTGGAAACATAATGTTTATGGGCCTTATTTAGCGGTTTGGGCTATTATAGCTTAGTAATATATGGCCAATGATATTTGAAACAATAGTGTCTCCCACACCCCTTGGGTCCATTGTGTGAGAATTGCTCTATTACCTGTTGAAGCATATTAAACTGTATATAGTACATGTATATAATTCAGGGCACAGAGAAAAACGCTGGTTTAGAACGACAGCGCTTTTAACTATACCCAAATACAATTTATGTCTTCTTTTTTTTTTATAAAATATATCATTTTGCGTTTATTACAAGTGCAAGTGTTCTGTTTGCCATTTAGGTATGACTTCGTCCTCTCGCGCATACTGCAATCCATGGAAATGGAAAATATACTAATCCTTCGACGCATATACGCTCGACATGTACCTCAATTGATGACGAATATGGGTATCACCCTCTGTAGGCACATTCCTCGGCTCCTTCGTGTCATCACTTGTTATTTAGAGGTAATAATAGAATTACTCAGCCACTTATATGTAAAATGAAATATCAGCTATTTACATTAATTTTAGGATTGGCCTTAATTGATGGCGTCAGCAGTGCAGATCAATGGTCAACGTACTCTTACCTTAAATTCTCCAAACTAAGGAATCGTTTGTGTCCTTCACTGTATCAGTGTATGTCTTCTCTAATTGTTTTGGTTATTTTAATTTACAGGTATACGATGGTCCAACTGAAGTGGCTCGAGATGGGGCCCTGAACATGCTAGAAGTTCTCATAAAAGCAACGTGGCCTCGCCTCCACCATCATACCGATGCGATTCTGAAAAGTCTGCTGAAGTTGGTGTATGATGTATCAACAGAGAGGACTGCCACGCCAGCTCGCGTTAACGAGGGCCTGATAGCCAAGGCGACAACGTGTGGAAAGTACCTGTTGCTAACGAATCCCGAGAAAATCAAGGCATCCCTTAGTGCCATTGCCAACTCAGACGTAAATGAAGCATGTGCTGTATTCGCCCGTTGTGTTATAATTGACCCTTTATGATTATAGGGAGAATTTGAGATTCTACTCAAGTCACTGTTGAAATTATATCTTCATTATTTTGACTACTTTTAAAGGCATACAATCGATTTAAAAATACATTAAACTGTTGATTTGTATGACATTATTAGGAGGCGGGAACAATTGCGGAAACTAGATATAACTTACTTTATTTACCTTGGCGCCCCCTATACTACTGTGGAAATAAATATTGATATAACACAATAGGCTACTGCTACCCATCCCCTACTTATTGCGTTATTACCGAAACAGTTCGTACTCACAGTACAGTACATAATTAATACTTTATTATAGCATCGGCTATGATCTCTTGTGCTGTTGAACTGGTTCCAATTTATTATCTGGCAGAATATACAAAATCTTTGCTTCTTATTTTTTGTATGGGAATGTTTTGCGTCGGTGTATTCTTTTTATATTATTTACATATCGGGAAAAGATCGCTCCACAAATTACTTAAATTCTTATTTCTGGGCGATTTATGGACTTTTTCTCTTTAAATTGTGGTTTTTATGGATTCAAATAGCCCTACTATTACTAACTAATCCAGGGCCGGGCAGGCTATTAACGCAGTGGGCAAAAAAAGCGTCCAATCACTGACATAACATTTGAGTTTTTGAAAATATGAATATGGGATAAATTTTGACAATCTGAATTCCCAGGACCAGGATCTCTTAATCGCCCGGGGACTAAGTAAAACGGGTGTGTTAATGCAGATGTGAAATATATATGGGGCAAACGTCCCGGTGGCCAATGTTGTCTGAACCATGGTTTGGTTGTTATAAAAGTGTTTTTTAAGAAATGCGGCCATATAAAGATCTAATCGTATAATTAAGACGTTTTAATAATTGGCCTTAATAATAAAGAGACACAGACGTACAGTTGAGTATCAATTAGCCCGCTTAGCTGGCCTTGATATGCTTGATATGCCGACCCCCCCCCCCCCCCCCCCCTCACACACACACACTGCCTCTGGGGGCAAGGGGACGGATACTTTGTCTAAGTAATACTGAGGTAGTGAATGGCAATAGCGTGCGCGACTGCAAAGCGCGACCCCTCTCAATGCGGAAATACACCGTCGGAGATTGTTAAATGGGGCCTCATCCCACTTAGTGTTCTACTTTCCACAGAGAGTGCTCTGATCATTCAACTGGTCTTGGATTTGATCGCGAAGGAAGGAAGATATGTTGCTGATTGGGTTTATTGACGTACCTGTTTGGCTTTTGCTGCTAATAGGAATAGTTATTGGTTTGTACTTCCTTGGGACTAGGAACCATGACTACTTCAAAAAGCGAGGCATACCTGGACCAAAACCACTGCCATTTATTGGAACTATTCATTACTTCTTAAGGGATATGTACAATTCTCATTTGAAGTTAAGGAAGGAACATGGAAAAGTAATTGGTACATTTCTGGGTTCAAATCCAGGCTATTCAGTATTCGATGAAGAAATGATTACACAGATCTGTGTGAAACAATTCCACAATTTTGTAGATCGGAGGAACAAGCCTATTGGTGACAATGCTTTTGACTTAATGCTCACCGTGTTAAAAGGGGATCACTGGAAGCATGTCCGCTCTAAGATGTCTCCTGCATTTACTACTGGAAAGCTCCGACTTATGGCCGCCGAAATCAACCGAGGAGGCAAAGCTTTAGTGAAAAACATCCTCTCAAAATCGGAACCATTTGAAGCAAAGTCAGTGGCAGGTGCCTTCACTATGGATGTCATCGCAAGTACAGCATTTGGATTAAGAATAGAATCACAAGACAGCGAGGACAACGCATTCATAACAAATGGGAAAGCTATAACGAACATCAGTTTGAAAAATCCAGTTGTCTTAATTATGATATTTCTCCCAAAGCTGGCCCGCTTTTTGTCCAAACTGGGATTGTCAGTCTTGGACCGAAATGCCACCAAATTCTTCATGTCCATTCTCAATCAGACATTTGAAGGAAGGTACAATGCTGAAGACCAGCACAAGTCAAGAACGGATTTCATCCAACTAATGGTTAAAGCGAAACAAGGCGACGATATCCGGGATAAAGAGGAGCAAGAGAAAGCCAAGGAAGAAACACCTGAAACCACATATGAGGGTATGACGAAGGATGAGATCCTGTCCAATGCTTTGTTATTCTTCTTCGCTGGGTACGATACAACATCAGCTGGCCTGGGTTACCTCATGTATCATTTGGCATGCAATCCTGAATGCCAAGAAAAACTTATTCAGGAAGTAGACTCAGTTGTTGGAAATGAGGATGAAATAGATTATCATGCCGCTATGAAATTACATTACCTCGACCAATGCATACAGGAAAGTTTGAGACTTCATCCTCCTGTGATTGTGATTGATCGTGTTGCTCTTTGTGACACCGACGTATGTGGAGTGCAGATTGCCAAAGGTTGTGTCGTGAATATACCAATTAGAGCTATCCATTATGATCCAGATATCTGGTCTGATCCCACAAAGTTTGACCCAGAAAGGTTCAGTCCAGAGAATAAACCTCATATCCACCCTTGCCATTGGATGCCATTTGGTTATGGACCTAGGAACTGCATTGGCATGAGGTTGGCTCTTTTGGAAATCAAGATTTCCATAGCAACGTTGTTGAAATCACACCGACTAGCTACATGTGAGAAAACTGAGTTTCCCATTAAGTTATCCAAGACGACATTAATGAAGCCACAGAACGGAATATACCTCACCGTGGAGAAGCGTTAGGGAATTTGTATGGTTCACTGCACATCACTGTTTCAGTGCTAGACTCTTCCGTGACAACTGCTTCTGAAAGAAGCTGCCCATCGGCAGGATCACTACCCATTACAACGTCACACCCGCCATTACGGGTCCTCACGCCAATAGAGAGAGATTGATACTTATCCCCCTGTTTGCCCTTACGAATGTGCTCCCCCGAGCTTATTCTCTGTGCTCACTCCTACCGTATATTAGTAGGCAACGTTATTAGCTAGTGATTACTGGAACAATATTGTCTAGAAAAGAAGATATAAGCCCATTTACCACCACCAAGTCATGAAAGATGATTTGAATCGATCCCCATTGCCGCATTTTAGTTCCGACACAAGCCGCTCTGGTGCTACCATATGTCCGTATTTACATCAAGCTGCACGCAGGCATGAATGTCCCATATACACGATGCCAGTGGCGGTGTGTGTATGGGACACGGGGGCAGCCGGGGGGTGGGGTGGTGGGAAGCATTGAAAATGACAAAAAGATTCCATACTTATATAGTACATGTACATAGCCTAAGACACCACAACCAAATTAATCTCGCGGTAATACTCTGGACTACAACCCTCCCCTGCCACGCTTACAGTCTGACATACAAGCTGCTGTTTAATTTTTAGCCCATTGTGCCATGTAGACGCTATGACCATCTATGCGGCTGGGTGGGCATTGTTTATGGTGAGGGGGAAGGCAGGCAATATTGAGAAACCAAATATCTGTAATAGCCAACAAAAAACGGCCTAATATTATATATATCTAAATTACATTCGCAAAGGCGCCTACTAGCAGCCACCGCTCCCTGGTGTGACACTCTCCTGGACGCAGCGCATTCTTCCTCCGCTATGTCCAGTGAGTGGCAGCTGCTAGTCGGCGCCTTGCGAATGTAATTTTAGACGTGTTTAGGCCGTTTTTGTATTATTGTTGGCACAGGTTAAAGCATTATATGAATATTTTGTTTCTCCTGCCTTTCCCATCACCACAACTCATCAAACCCACCCGCCCTCCCTGTCGCGTAGAATGACATAGCATCTACGCAACCCAAAGTTTAAACATGAAACATTGAGGATTGGCCGAGGCTCGAGCCATCGACCTTCTCCCCTGCAGTCCAGTGCTCTAGCCACTGAGCTACGGAATTGGTAGTAGCAGAGAGGTTGAACTTTGCTAGTCATATGAGTGGGGCCAACACATGTGTAGCAGTGGAAAGTGGCCGAAATCGTTTATTCTACAGCTGTTTGGACAACGGCCTTATACAAGCAGTAGGGTTATAGGAAGGGAATGAGGATTCCGGGACTGGAATTGTTCGTCACATGGGTTTTTTAAAAGTTAGGTGCAATATAGGTGGAATCCCTCTCTATCCTTGTCCCGACCGTAGAGGTCTGCTGCGCCTGCGCCAACTCTCAGGGGAGTTACCTCGACGGCAACTGGTGCTGCCATCTTTTGGGCGCTCTTCGTCCAGAAAATGACCGCACAAGGATAGGAAATTATAGGGAACGTTTTGCATGGTTATTTCAGAAAGATGTTTGTTATCATCCCCCCCCCCTCCTACCCCTACCCCCTTCTACCTATAGTGTCCCATACACACCACCGCCACTGGCGTCGTGTGTATGGGATTCTCTGTGCCTGTGCCTGTATGCCTGTGCCTGCGGGAGTGTGGGGTGGTTGCATCATGATAGCTATGAAAACATGGCGGGACTGAGTGACAACAGATAGAGGGTGCATGAATGTTTTCAAAATAGTATTGCTAGACCATGAATGCAGTATTTTTTCCAGACAAAAAGGTAGCTAACTAAGTCAAGTTTCTCTCAGACGAATTACAGGTCGCCACTTACAGGGAAAACGTTAAAAAGAAGGCCATAAGTATGGGTCGTGTCTATATGGGGAGTGGACGCTGATGGGTTGGGTGACGTCACAAATTGTTGATATAGGCTTATCCGCCCACAGAGGGCGGGTCGGTCACATCTCGTCCAGCTATGGTAAAATGCTAGGGAGACAGTGCAGCTCTAGTTCCGCATACTCCAATGCTTACAGAAAACTATGTATTTGAGTTATAAACTAATGTTATATATCAGAAGAATCGCAACGATGTTAGCAACACACAGGCTTTAGAATTTTCCTAATTGATAAAAAAATAACGAGACGGGAGTCCATTGTCTAACTAATGTTAAGTTTTGGCACTGAAACCAGAAGCTTCTTTGACGGTTTCCGGATAGTGTTGGGGGCGCGGTAACTTCACACACCACAAACTGTAACCGGAATAGCGAGAATTAAGGAGTGAATATAACTGTAAAATCTGTTTTAAAGCGAAGTTTAATATGTTCTCGCCTGTGTTGTACATCCCTCTTTCACTGGAGATGTCAAATTTCCTCGTCTTTTCTCTGTATTTTCTTTACAATTTATTAGGCTACTGTGGTTTCTGCTCTGACTAAATAAAAGAAAACAATATCAACATGTTTACGTGAGCCTACATTTATTGCTGCTCAAATATCGATTTCATAATAATTATGTTGTGATATTGATACGGAGTATCAACAATGATTCAAAATCAGCACATGTGTTGCACATAAAGGCGTTGTTCCACAGGAACGACCATTTCACAAGAGAAAACATTCGGTAATTTCGACTGGCCCTTCTGGAGGAAGATGATATAAATTAATAAGCTACCAGTTTACTCAAAGTTGAATTGAACGGATATTAGATTTTATGGGGACCACTGTCATACATGAGCTTCATATGTTTTCGCCAAAATATAGGACAATTTAAACATGAATTGATATTAATCTAACATCACACTTGGCAGTAATTGTTAGTGTTAAAAATAAATTGAGCCTTTGAATAGGGACCGTCATAACCAAACATTAACTAGTTTCAAGGTAAACATGTTTCTCTGAGCTATGACCACTCGTTTCATTAAATATTTTTCTCACAAGAAAATTTATTGGTCGTTTGAGCAGTGGGCATCTAAAATTTAATGAATTTGCAGAACAAATACATTTGTATATAAATATTCAGATCCTTTTTTTATTAAAATCATAAAAAAAAAAGAAACAAATCGGTCACAAGTGGGAAGTGGCCCACATTAGCTGAGATACTCCAATAAACTCTTTGAGATGTGGCGCATCGAATAATATTACAAGATGATTTGAGATATACCCCATTGAAATGGAATCAACCACTATACAATTGCAAGTACAATTTTTCCATAACACGTAAGAATGAAATTGGGATAAGTATCAACACAAATCTACCAAAAGAAGAATTGAAGATACAAGCTATACGAGATATGAGCTATGACGGTCTCTATCACGATATTTTGTTTATGTAATTGCGAATAAAACTGTTACCGACGTCAACCAACAACACGCATAAGAACACATGATATTCTAAATAGAATATCTTCAGCACATAGATCTACAACATTACAATTTCATCTGCTTTTATAATAGACTTCATTAATGAGGACCCATTAAACCATATGGACTTTTTATTAACAACAGGAAGGAATACTTGTACAGGACGCAAAGAGCGAAGGTTCATAGTTTTGAAAATTCAGGATAGTTTTGGCATGTCGTCGAAGGCAGTGAATCATTATTTACCGATATGTGTAGACTAACAAAAAGAAGGATATCTGCAAAGAAATTCGAGATGCAAAAAGAAAACTATTACAATAGTAAATGGTGCTTTTTATCATTGTAATAAAAGTCTTTTAGAAAATGCAGTTCAGTTTCTTTGTTAGTCAGAAGCAACCATTTTCCGTTTCCAATTCATGCGATATATAACTAATCATTGAGCTCTCTCTGGGGTAAAATATATATCTCTGGAAGCAAAATAAGGAAAATACGGCAATAGGTTATTCTATACTACTTGTGTAACAGAATAATTTTCGTTCCCCTTGCCTTTCCCAGACGGAATCCGTGATCTTGCCATTAGAATTCACCATGGAATCATAAAAGTAAATAAAGAATTGCCACATTCCCCTTCGGATCCTTTCCACCACATTCTATTATAACGCGCAGCATATCTTCCCTGTACCCAACTTCTCATAATTTATTAAGAGTGAATGAGTCTGATAGATGTGAAATTGCTAAATCTGCATTTTGTCATAGAAGAGTTCTATTCCCTCTCCCTGGTCACCTTCAGATACATAATACAGGATTTTTTCATCATTTAAAAGAACCCATATTTTAAGCACTCATTCGATACATCAAAGCTAAAATAGTTCTTCTTATCATGTCATGATTTACAACCTAGACAAAAGAAAATGATATGAACAAAAATCAAGCAAACAACGGTTGACAGGGGCCGTATCAAATACAGCCAATACCGTATTACATTAGTTAAACATCAACCCTTATTCTGTCGAACCAAAATCCAGCCAAACATTTATTTACTTAGAAGATCGGGGCTCTACTCTGGAAAGGGGAACATGCCACTGATATCGGTAAATTCTGTGCCAGAATTGTCTAGGAGTCTCATCATGTCCGAGAACTCCTCCGGTTGCCCGCCCTGAGCTCCCTGTTGGCCCGGCTGGCCGCCTTGTTGTGGATGTTGTTGCTGCGGTTGTTGCTGTTGCTGCGCCTGTTGTTGTTGTTGTTGTGAAGAGTCTGTGGACGCTTGCCACGTAGGCCAGACGTTGCCGGTGGCCGGCTGGGCGTAACTGCCCTGTGTGGATGGAACACGTCCGCTGGTCCCTAACTGAGTGTACGTAGGAGCCGCTAGAAAAAATAAGCACACAGAGTTAGTTACTTCATTCATCTATTCTTCTAATCTAATATTTCTTTACTTAATTCACCTGTCTAATAAAGAGGCAGGCCTTGCCGTGGTAGCCTCAAGAGATATTTATAAACGTATAATGTAAAGTTGAAGTAATCTTCGTAAAAACAAATAACTCCCGTTGATTCCTTTATCATATGCTAATGTTTATTAGCTAGTTTATATTTATAAACACTACGATTCCGTAATTGATTTTGATGTCAGCAATTCCGTTGTGAATTTAGCGCCATAATTATCTTTGAGGAGATGCTTACCTGGAGACCCTGAACCAGTCGGACTCATTTGACTGAACGTGGTAGGTACTCTACCCGAGTAATCTGTATTGGGCTGGAAAAGGGAAATATTCTATAATGTGCTATGTCAGGTAACTCAACGCAGATACGGTTAGAATGGATTTACAACGCAGTTTTACGGTATGAAGCCAGTTTGGGCGATTATTAACGTATTATTGATTAATCCTCAAAATAACAATTTCTCAAACATGAGTACACCGATTTCCTTTTACCATTTAAATTAGCTATACAATCAACAGGTTCTGGTATGTGACCAACTAAATAATTTCCGAAAAGGAAAGACACAAACACCTCTAAGGCATCAATGTCTAAAAGGAACCATTATCCGTCTTACATACGAACAGGCCATAATGTCTAAGATTCCCAATGATAATTACCTGTGATCTGTATGACGCATAGACTTGGTGAGGAGAGGTGTCACGGGGCAGATTCCCCATGCTATTAGGCTGAGAGAGGCCTGGCATGGATACGTTTATATTACTTGCTGGATACTGAATGTTTGAAGCTCCAGCTGGGTATGGGTAATTCATGTTATCCTTTGTTACTGAAAGGGGAATTGTCATAACGCTCATTACATAACTGTGGATGTAACATGTAATTTCAACTGGGGCAGTTGAGAAACCCCACCCGGGGATACTAGTTACCCAGATTAAATTAAAGGTTAATATGTCTGTAGACCAGAAAATTAATCAACAATTATGTAATTACAGGATAACGCCTAAGGACAATACAGTGTCGCATCATCGGCGACACCCATGTCGATTTCAGCTTTCTCCTCTGATCCGAATATTTCAACAAGTATTTTTCATATAAGGTTCAAATTTTGGGGAGCATGTCAAGAATAGTATTGCCTATATGAGCAAAACTGGACCATGGACTGAATCGGTTGAAATGGCGCTAAGCTATTTTAGCTGTGTGCAAATGTTTTATGACTAGACAATCAATAAATCATCCGATTCTATATAGATATATTTTTCTCCCCCTAAGCCCTGGTAAGAGAAGTAGATAAAGAGAACTAACCGGGAAGTGATTGTCCAGGTATCATATAGCGGTTGATGTCTTCCGACGGGTACCTTGTGCTGCTGTACTCGGGTTTCTGTAGGACAGTGGCCATGGAGGCGTCCCCAGTCCTGCCATAAGCATTGATGGCCGGGTCAGCGGCGGGTTCTGTGGCGCTCTGAGATGAACCCGCACCACTCTGTTGTCTGTCAATCAACACACGTCAATCATAAACCAATACTCAATAGCGATACACAAAAATAACGCTCTTTCTATGCTATTGATATACATAGTATTGAGAGCTAAGTATAGAATATAATTTTGAATATGTGGTCGTGGTGCGAAATTTAGCACTAAT
Source organism: Sthenelais limicola (assembly GCA_942159475.1). NCBI lineage: Eukaryota > Metazoa > Annelida > Polychaeta > Phyllodocida > Sigalionidae > Sthenelais > Sthenelais limicola. Next base: position 101,958,757 of record OW804096.1, on the reverse strand, counting down.
TAGCATTTCTAACTAATCATAGGTTATGAATGTTATTTTGAGCGCTTAACGGTATATCAACCCAGAATATTCAAACCATTGGAAACTAGCATTTCAATTTAACTCATTCGATCAATGGTTGCTAAGTGAATTCAGGCGTAGTTTTCTTTGCTGAAGTCTATAACGTAGTGTAATAGCGGTAGTTAATGACTGAGCACGTCTCCTTAGTGTAGGTTATTATGATGGAGTGTGAAAGTAGTTATACATTCTTTTCTATTTTAAACAGTTTACCTTTTACAGTAGGCCTAACTTGAATTAAATCTTTCTATTTTGGACACGAGTTGACGCATAGTAACAAGGACATATTTATGCATTATCAAGGGTCTCCACTAACTGAAATCATACTCTCGCCTGCAGGACGAGCAGAATATAAAAACCGCTAATATATGACTTTGTTAGCCTTTACATTATCGGATATACTGACTTTTATTATATATTTCAGCATATGTACACATTTAATGGAAGAAATGACTTACTTTGCGGATGAGTTGGTACAGACTATGTACTCCACCTCATCTGTGTATGGGTTCTGGAAGCTAAAGCTGGATGTACGGAGCCAGATCCACTCGCGGTTCTTGGCTCTGAACCTGTACATGATGGACATCACTTGCCCCTTCAGCTTCAGAACTGAGAGGGGAAAAAAATCTCCATTACTATTTATTTCTTTTAATGTGACCTCAAGTGATCACCTGTTAAAATAATTGAATGAACAACGAATATATTGCTGGGATATCAAACAGTGACATGTTTCACAGTCAGATATTTCAGCTTCAGTTATTCATATGGTAATTTACAATATATAGACACTGGGTCGTGAATTAACATTTATAACTTAATTGAATTAAGTTTATAATATTGCTTGATAAAAATCTACAAATGGTCATTGACAACAAAATTTAATGGTCAAGAAGGGCAATAAAGATGGTAGGGTCAAAGAAATATTCTGTTCTTAATATACCTTGCTCGAAGCTCTCCTTCATGTGTGTTTGATCTTCTAGATGATAGAACTCGTAGGCAAGTTTTCCTAGAAGTTCCTGTGGTTGGTAGCCGAGAACGGATGTCACCCTAGTGAAGAATTAAATTAAGAGTTTATGTTAGGCATCAACAGTTTCTATGGCAATATGCGTTATACTGTTCCGAAATTTACATCATTGGAATAAAAAAAATAATAGATTTGAGACCTTTGGTCAACAAATGTGAATTTTCCATCAACGCAGTGTCTAGAGATGAATTCAGTCGCATTATTGGGTCCGTTAAGATCAGTGCAGTTCGGAGTGGAGGTCACTTGGAGGCGCCCAATAGCGACAAGACAACAATGGCTGCTCCCGTGAGGTTCATCTGAATCGGCCCGCTCTATCTGCACACCTATAAAACAATCAAGTTGGGATAAGTTACAAAATGTAGATGTTTTACTCGGGCATATTATTTGAAAAACAAAATCGGATGAAACGCATATCCAAACAATCATATGGAAAGTGCATCTGTTTTGGTATCGATTTACACACGCTTAGGACATTTTACTTTAGATATACATTAAAAGAACATACCGCATTCAGAACAATTATAGTCCTATCCCTATTTCTGAGGTAAAATCAATGTCAGCTAAGTTCAAACATAATTATGGTGAATAATAAGAGTTCTGCCTGGAGGGCTGTACTCGGATGTTTAATGTAGGCAGACATCTTCGGAGGAGTCATGACGTCACTCATGAGAGAATCCTTCCTGCCATGCTAGCATGGCGAGTGCACTGTGTTCATGCTCCTCCTCCTACTGTCATTTTTGCAATGATATATAGCAGAAATAGGCATGCCCTCACTAAATCTGAATCTCTACATGCTAGTCATGACCAGATTTCATTTTTTGAAGTGTGATTTTATGAAAGAGAAGGTGTTCTGTAAGTGGTAAACAAGTCTTGCTAAATCAAGGTTTGTGGGTATTTTGAGAGAAAATGGCGGCATACTGGAATCTTGGTTTGGGGCTATTTCGGACGTTTCAAATACTTCCATCAAGGTTGAAATAGTTTTTAGGGATATTTCTGTGCAACAGGTGTGTTTTTATTTAATAAAAGAACCTATTGCGGCACCATTGTACTAAAGGCGGTACTTCCTTTTAAATGAATAGCTAACAAATGTGGACATAGATAGGGCCTACGTTATAGTCGACATGGACAGAGTTTTAAACGTCAAAAATCTAATAGCTTAATACGTAACATATATATATCCTGAATAAAGACTATTAAAGTTAAAACCATGTCTTTACATGGATGGTTGATCCACTCACCTGACGGTGGCCAGTTCTTAATGTAACCTGTCACGTGCACCACTGCGTACTGCTGCCCGTCTGATGACGGACCCAACGTGTTCCTTTGTCTTATTCTCACAGTATGGCTTGAGGTCATTGGATCGACCGGCATATTTCCTATCTTCATACGACATATAAAGCCACGGCGAGAGCCCATGCACAATCTCATTGAAGCTGTTGAAGACAGAACATAAAGCCATGTGATGAAATTTGTTTTAGCATAGAACAAGCCATAACTATGTAGTCAACTAAATCAATGAGAGTTTTGCAATTTCAGGTGGCCGTGTAAGCCCAAAACCACCACTCTGAAATAGTGCAGTGGAGTTGTGCACTAGACCTTTAAATTATTCAGCTTTTAAGTTCACGGGCAAATTGGCTTTTAACAAAGTTAGCATTGTATTGGAAAAATGAAAATCATGGAAATTCAATCAGCAACTATTATCGCCCTTCCTTTAAAAAAACTTAACACAACTGCAATTTCACAAGTAAAATGGTGCATCAATTATACCCCCCCCCCCCCACCCCCAATATCGGACGTTAAGAGAGAGTCTAGTGGTCCCTCTAAATACGTGTACCCAAAGATTATATAGGTTATAATCTTTGGTGAACCACCATGCACTAATCTACTTGCAGGGCTATTCACCAGGCCACAGGCAACGCCCAAAATATGAGTGACTGAACATAAACTTTGCAAGCGCTCGAGATGTAGCTCCGTTTTTACAGTAAAGTAAATAGCACAGTTCTCTTCAACTGGTGGCGGAGCAGGTAGGTGATAAATTTAAATGCAGATAAAATATATATAAATATTGTGGATTACATTATGGTACTTACATTGATGCCCTTCTTTTTTAACTGTTCCAGCTGAAATAATAAGCACAGACTCCAATAGAACTCATTCATAAATAGAACGAACGATTCATAAATAATCCTAACAATAGCCCACGTCACTGTCGAAATATGTTGTCCCAGTGAATCAAGACGGATATATATAATATGAACCAGCACAATCATGATTAGATAATATATGATAGTCAAAAGAGAATATAAGTGTATAAATAAATTTGATAACAACTTCTGATCAAGAATTACCTTTTTCTTTTTCTGACATTCTATAACCCAAAACTAAATTGTGGCCTTGTAGTCAATACGGTATGCCTGACGCAGGGTTAGTAACAAACCTGAAATAGTGCATCAAAAGTCTCCAATTAAATTTATTCTCTCGCTTTTTTACTCACTTTTTAGATCAAGAATTCGACCTGTATTCTGAGACTCTGATGTTGACAGCTGTTCACGGAGTTTCTCAAGATCATCCGGATGGACTAAGTCATAGAGACTATTCCCAAACCAGTCAGACTGTAAATAAACAAGAATCAGGTGGACAGAATGTAGTCGATTGTTAAGTCAAGATAGTTGTATGTAAAGTCAAGATAGACATTAGTAAAGTCAAAATAGTCGTCCGCGAAGTCAAAATAGTCGTTCGCGAAGTCAAAATAGTCCTTTGTAAAGTCAAAACAATCGGTCATGAAGATAGTTGATTGTAAAGTCGATATAGTTGATAGTTAAGTCAAGATAGTTGATTGTAAAGTTGAGGTAGTTGATAGTCGATGATAAAGTAGAGAGAGTCGGCCGATCATAAAGTTGAGATAGTTAGCCGTGAAGTTGTGATTGTCGATCGTGAAGTTGAAATAGTCAATTGTAAAGTAAAAGTCGAAATAGTCAGTCATAAAAAGTCAAAATAGTGAGAAGAGAATCGTAAAGTTGCCGGTCGTAAAAAGTTGAAATAGTCGGCCGTAAAAAGTCGAAATAGTCGGTCATAAAAAGTTAAAATAGTCGGTAGAGAATCGTAAAGTTGTCGGTCGTAAAAAGTTGAAATAGTCGGTCATAAAAGTTGAAATAGTCAGTTGTAAAAAGTTGAAATAGTTGGACGTCAATTGTCAAGTTGTTGGGTCGTTAAAAAGTTGAAATAGTTGGTCGTAAAAAGTTGAAATAATTGGTTGTGAAGTTGAAATAGTCAATTGTTAAGTTGAAATAGTCTTTTGTAAAGTTGAAAGTCTTTTGTAAAGTTGAAATAGTTGATTGTAAAGTCAAAATAGTCGATCGTAAAGTGAAAATAGTTGTTTGTAAAGTAAAAAAAAAGTGTCAAGTCAAAATAGTCAATCATTAAGTCGAAAAAGTTGTTTGTAAAGTAAAAAAAGAAGTAGGCTGGAAAAAAAATTGGTTGAAAAAGAAATTTGGTCGGGAAAAAAAGTTAGTCGAAAAAAAATTTGGTAAAAAAAAAGTTGGTTGAAAAAAAAGTCAGTTGCAAAGTTGAAAAAAGTCAGTTGCAAAGCCTGACATCTGGGGGTTCATCAGACTTCTACTGCAAATCTATTGACAAACTATAATATTTTCTCTTCTAGAAGTCCCATGTTTATGCAATACATAGACAATCCGGCTGTAATCGAAAATTTATTGGACGATATTCATCCGTGTAAGCACTCGGCATTGTGCTTACACGGACCGATCTCGTCCAATAAATTTTCGATTACGACGGCGAGTTCCATTCTATATTTATTATATGTGCATAAGATTTGATCATATGTCATCAGATATCACTGAAAAAATATTAAAGAAGTCTCAGAGAGCCCCGCTGAGAGCCCCGTTAGCAGGCCTACAATGGTGCCCTGTGTGATCATGCCTACTGATATTGTTGAATTAAAACGTTCATATTGCGGTCATTTCTTGAGCTACATTAATAAAACTTATATCATTTGATAGAGAATTTAATGCTCTATTTAATGGTGTTGCACCCCACTTATTGCACCCCTCAAGAGGGATGCACGTATAATAAAGATCACAATGATCCTTAATATTGTGAGAATATGCCTAAACATGATTCAGAATGTATATTTCGCAAACAAAATATCTTTAAAAGTGAAGTAGCACAGTGGGGGACAGATGCACAGTGGGTGGGCTCTCAAGTCATACATCAAACAGTGCCATGCTGGGCAGTGGCACAGTGGGGGGCAGTGGATGGGCCGTCAAGCCATACACCAAACAGTGCTGACGTAAATACTGACGTAAACACTGCCCACGTGGAAAGTAATGGTGAACCTTCAGTATTCCATTGATTGTAAAACTCGGGTTCAGACCTATTAACAGTTATATTACATATCAATGGTCATAAGACTCTAGGATCCTCCCCCCGTAATTATAGTAAGTCTTCAATGAGCACATGTAAGTCGAATGAGGACAGGCTCTAAACCAACTCATACAGAGTGACTGAAAACTGATACCGAAATGTATACAAAGAATTCAGATTCCTGGCTTCTCATTCACATGTGTCGAAATAAAATAATTGAGTTCAAAGCTTTCTGCTACTTCTTCGAACCAATAAAACACACAACGCGTATTTAGAATGCTTCCCCTTTATGTGGAGAATGGGAATGGTATTTCATATATCAACACCATTGTTGGCGTATAATACATGGAAACTATTTAATTACGAGCGCAAAGGCGGCGACATTTTCACTTCAGAGCTTCTGACCAAACCAATCACGATCTGGTCAAAATGAGTTGACAGCTGATCCACCTTGACAGGTAAAATTGAGAGAGATGCACGTGTAAGGACTTAAGCCTATTTACCAAGGCTGACGAATCAGGCATCACCAATCGCTATGTAACTGCCGTAAGTCATTTGAAAAGTCCGGAGGAAATAAAACAGTACTGATATATTTGTCTTTCAGAGGTCTCAACTTCAAATAAACTTGTTAGCAAACACTTGTTGATAAGAAACAGCGATAGAAAGGTTAGATTAAATAAAAAGGCGCTTTTTATATAAACTGCACTCAACCTCTCAATGTTTATTCATAAATGGAAAAATAATGTTCGTGACATACCTGGGTTTGGTTGAGAACCGGCGTTACGGAATCTGACACATATATAACACGACCTGTGTCACATTGAACAACGAATAGAAAACCATCCGCAGCCTGAAATAAAGATAAGAAATGTATTTCCATTTTTACGATTATTTTCTGGGCGAGGGGAAATGCTATTTTACGTCATACGTCATACATACTATTTTAGAAGAGACACATTGACACGATACCGTTCAATTGTATGTACAACAGCTATGAAAACCACGGGGAATATTTATGTAATTGATATCAGCTGCGTCATCAGTACAGTTAATTAAGTCTTCCCAGCTACAAATCCCCTCAATGTGAAAATTCAGAGAAATAAAATTATTTAACCCCCCCCCCCCCCAAAAAAAACAGCAATAACGTAAAAAGAACTATACCTCTAGAATGAGATGCTTGAGCTCTTGATCGGTGAGGAAGGAGGGTTTGTAGGAACCATCAGTACTGGTGTTCCCTGTTCCTATTAGGCAAAACAAAAAATGGTTTAACGGGAGGAATTTAGCTGGTGCAATGATCTATTATTTCATTCATACGAGACAAAAAGTGATACAATTGAAGAGAATCTTTTAAAAGTTATATCTAATCATTGCTAAAAAATAATTAAGTTCATAGGCGACAAATACCCTGCTTAAATGATAAGTTAACGATCGTATGTTAAGGTCAGAACCCATGAACAAAAAACGTTAATGGAAGGTTAAGATTGCAGGTGTTTATAATAAGCCAATTTCTGTATGATATATCGCATTATGATGCAGGTCAATTGTTATGTCTGCTCTGTAAGATGAGAAAGCTTATGATAACTAAAAGGTAAAATTACACATAGGGTGGTTCCTTTTATGAAAATATTCATAATTAGTTATAGACGATTCATTATAACCATGGAGAAAATGGGAACTATGCTATCAATATGCAATACTGTCTAAGAAGCCATGCATTGAGATATACAGCAGCAAGAGCACAAAGAATAAAGAAGCGCGCGTTAGTGCAGCAGCCAAGGTAAAAATGGCGTCAACTTCTGTAGTCAATTTCCAATGAATGACCGAGTAAAAAAATGAGTCTAGTCCGACGGCAGCACCAGTATCATCAATGGAACATCCAAAGTAGATATTTAGTATTAGGTTATTTAGTATAAACATCCAACCATACGGTTTAAAGGGAAACAATGAATAAAAATCTGAATTACATGTACGAAAGATCCACCAATTTGTAAAGTGGTATTACAAAAATCGCAATCAAAGAAAGATGGGTATAATATTACTTACAGTTACTCAATACCAGTGGATAATTGCTGATGAGTTCCCAAACGGTCTAAATATGAAACCCTAAGAACTAGCGCTGTAAACCTCAGTAATATGTTTATTATCGCTGCATTTGTAGCATTTCATTACTTCGATGCATTTACACAATTCTGCATTTCGTAATGACATTATGTACACATAATCAAATTATAACATCTACATAACGTGCGGTGTGCGCATAGAGGGTGTGTGTTCATCTTCCCACAAAGTGCAAGACAATCAGGTGGCATCAGGTGCCGCTCGTTAACACGAACTCCGGCACTTAAACATACCGCTCTGAGACGGTAAATAAAAATACTATGGCATGTCAATCTTTAAGGGTCTCACATAATGACGTTTCATACCTCAGCAAATTAGTTGTAAACGTAGACATCCAACCGTAAGTAACTCTAACCACAACCAGAAATAATCCAACGCTTAAATGATTATAAGGAAAAAGTTGTGGTAACTTTTAATCCAAATAATATCATGACATTACCGTAGGATGTTAGCCTATGTGGCCAGACCAGAAAAGGTTTGTAAGAAAAAAAATCCTCATACTTGAAAATCGCCCTCCCTCCCTTCAACCCGAATATTCCCATCTCTGACCAATTAATTATGGCAATGAGAATAAGTACACAAAAGCAGGACACTATCACAATGTTAACTTTAATTTAAGCGAGGGGGACATACATAATAACAGGAGTGCGTCTTGGAATATTTTTTTTATGAGGAGATGACTGAGATGTATAGATTAGTAATGTATAGTTCCATGGGATAACATCCGAATGGTAACATCGCATATCCTTGTAGTACACCAAAATATAGAGCGAAACACAGAGGAAGTGTTGGCCACGAGTTAGTGCCAGTGCAAATGTGTAGTAATAAAAGGTCTTATAATATATAATATATAGAGGTGTTACAGAAAACGGTGTCCACATTGAGAGGGTGAGAGCCTTACACGGCACAAGTATTACACAGCCATTCGCAGTGATAGGTTGGATTCTGCGGGCGGGGGCACTCGTGCCACAGACCCCAAAACTTGTGTCTTTACGCCAACATTACTTTACCTTGGAAAGCTTTCATATGTGCCACGGCCAGGCGAAGAATGGTTAGTTTATCTGGTTTTCGAGCGAGGGTACTACATGCTGGTACCATGTCACATAACTCATTAACATAGGTTGACATCTTGCTACGTCTACGCCTTTCAATCTCACAATGGCTCTCCCTATAACAGCAAAACAGGGCGCAGAACTCTGTGTCAATAATTAATCAAGGTATATAGAATAAGTGCCACCTCTTTTTCAAAGGCTTACTCTAATGCTTTGGAATGTCACACATCCCTCGCTGAACGCAGACGAAGCAGGTGTCGATGCAGATCTGTTTCATTCATGGTTTCACTGATGATACATAAATGGTTAGACTGCTGTAGAGAGAATGAAGACACACAGAAGTTAACGAGCACCCAGACAGGACCCTGGCAGCATGCAACCTACCTCCATAGACGAGTGAATAGTTCAGTCATTTCTAACGAACCAATTCCTTGAGTCCGATATGGATGGACTTATTGGCAATTTGGGCGCGTTATGTATTAATATGAAGCAAATATCTGATCATCGCGAACATACGAAATAAAAGATAGCTTGGTATGATGCTTTCTTCCCGTCTGAGTGCTTGTAATGATATACTGCATTAAAAAGGCTTGGCAACAGAAACAGGCAGAATCTAGAATCATGCTGTAAGGTCTGCTACTTGCTCAGCAATCACCCAGCCAGGGAGAGTCCGAAAAGGGAGATATGTTAGAGGTATGGGGCCCATATATATATATGCGGGAAAAATAAATATATATATATATATATATAAATGCAAAGGCTGCGGCGCATAGAGTAGTAGTAGGCAGTAGTAGGTAGTAGACGACTAGAAAAGGGCCCATGAAGCTCCGTCAAGGAGACTGGCGGTTACCTCTCATATTTTTCATATGTGATACGGCCATACGGAGTATTGTTAGCTTGTCGGGCTTGCGGGCCAGAGTGGAACAGGTGGGGACCATGTCGCAAAGCTCGTTCATGTACGCTGTCATTTTATTGCGGCGGCGCCGCTCAATTTCACAATGGCTCTCTCTACAACAGAAACACACAATATCTATTAAAACACACATAACACCAATTATATGTACCTCGAGTAAATAATTACACAGCTTTTAACAGAAACAGCTTTAAACAGAATTTGTAATCCAGGGCTATATGATTCGCTACCAAACTAGGTACTAAACTGTTAAACTAATTATTAATCCACACTTGGAAGCATAAGTATTTTTTTGTGGATTTCAGTTTTAGGAAAAAATCTGTACAATTATTCTACTCCAGCAGATTTAAAGGGATGACAAAAGCTCAGTTGTTCAAAAGATTGTTTTACAAATATGATATCTACTCCAATTGTATAGGCATCTGCACGGAAATTGAAAGTTATCAACTCCTATGACTTTTGGCCAGTATTCCTCATTGATACTGAAATTAAAGATCACGTGTTTATACCGAAGCAGCTGATGATATAAGTGGCACAAAGTACATGCATCCATGACCAGAAGCACAAGTATATTGATAAATGTAAGAACGTGTTTATTTCCAATAAAGCAATCGGGGTTCGGGTATCACATTTCATAACAACAAACTAAGTTATCATTTGTCATTGAATGCACAAACAGGGGGGGGGGGGGGGGAGGGAATGCAACCGCTAATGGAAGGGTTTAAACATATATGTAGGTGTAACATAACAATTGAGAATAGGAAGAGAGGTAGGCCTAACTAGTGGATACGGCAAAGAAGAGGCAGCAGGCAGAAATCAATGGCATTCACGATCTCTGGTAAAATACACCAGGCCAGAATGAAACGATAAAATTAGAATATAGATGTAGGAAGGCAACATTTAGGCTCTATTGAGCCCTAGAGCTAAGGAAAAGATATAAACAGGAGAGATTGTTTGCTCTTATATACATAGGAACCAAGTACAAAATGATATTATTGAAATAATGCTTAATTCCGCTACGTAGATTGAATGTCAGAGCCTAGGCCAAGCATATTGCCAAATTAGGAAGAACAAGAGCTGGTATTTTTCCAGGGATTAAACCTTTCATTGCTTTTGGATCACAATTCAAATAATCAAACATGAACCTTGGAGGTTGCCAGGGGAGCAAAATTAAGTTGGGGGTCCATGCAATGGAAGATCACCGTTTTGTTTGGTTGTTCCAATATAGGCAATGATCAATAAATCGTTTACATAAAAATGGGAGGTATTTAAATCTATACTCACAATTTCCACTGTCTTCATTTATGAAATACAAAGGATACAGTCTATATGAGCATTTTTATCAGGGCAACGCTGAAACTCGGCATGTAAATGGCTCTTAGTCTAGAGACTAAAAGCTCAATACTGAACAAAAAAATACACGCTGAGAGCAACATCTAAAATTTTTAATTCCTTTTAATCCTGGACGTGGGATTTCTTTTCCAAGAGCACGTCCCCATACATCTTCTTTTTATTTCAATAATATCATTTTGTTCGCCTATCATTAACCAGGAATTGTGAAGAGTACAGTGAGAGGGCCGCTCCTTGTATGGGAGTGTTTGGCTACGAGATGTATTAGGGCAACCTGACTAAGTGTACGTATAATACATACATATATATAGATGTTAATGACACTAATACAAAACCCAGGAGAGATGGTGATATGAGAAAGATTAAACATGCAAAGGAGAAACCATTACTCCATCCTAGATATGTATATAATTATATATATAATTATGAAACAATAAATACATAGGGAAAGAACATATACCACAATGATCACTATCGATTCCAGTCCCTTTCGGCTTATCAAACAAAATATCTACTACCCCAATTCTGTTGTGAGGAATAGATTTTAAATTTAATTGTGGAACATACAGTTTAAGAGTGAACCAGATTACCAATGCTACAAAGCAATTTGTCACAGCTTAAATGCAAAATTTATATTGTCTGTGCGGGACTGAATTCGTCCTTGAACCCGAAGTCCATGTTGAATGATGGTCAAGTAAGGTGACATGAATGCACATAGATATTGATAAAAGTCGGGACTCTTTTTCAATGGCAACAACTGCATTATTTAAGCCAAATACGGATACTTTAAGTTAGATGATAACAGAGAATTTTGACCATCTTTCTCATGTTATGAAGTAGAAAGAGGTTGAGACAGGAACAGCAGACCAGGGTGGCCTGTAACGACTTAGAAGGGACGTCATCTGCTCTATCTTTTGAAATGAGTCAACATTAAACTAGGTTTAAACCATATGGTTTGACACCCACATCAGTTTGTCCCCGCCCCCACCTGAGACATTAACAATATTATGCACCTTATTTCATGAGAATATAGTCCGCTTTTCCCGTTCGACCCAGAAACTCCAAGCAGAAAGATAAATATCGAAGCTATATCACATAGTTATGTAAAAAAAAAAAAATGCACGATGCAGTTATACCGAAAAGTTTACTTGCACCTACTTTGGGTGTTTCTATATATTGCACCGTACTTACAAGTATCGCTTCCTTTAGGAAAGGTAGCATACAAGATCAGTAAAGGCCAATTAATAAGAAGAATTAAATGTTTGAGAGAACAAGATTTCTTTCAAATACTGATAAGTTGTCAATTTCATTAGCAAGGAACAAGTTTTGTTGAATCCTCGCCATAAAAGGATAAAACAGTATCGCCAATCCGTGAAATACGGGTCCTAGTTTCATTCATTTCCCTTGAGTATATAGAAACACACAGCAGCGAAATAGCCATGAAATAAAAAGGAACTCCCTCACTAAGAATGCGAGGCAAAGTAACGCAGAAGCGAGTGCCGTTTAGAAACATTTAGTTTTTCAGAATTAACTGCTTATCAACTCGTAGGGAGGAATGTTTTTATTAATAAATTTCCCAATACTCATCTGAAAAATAGCTCATTACCTTTGAAATACATCAAGAAACAGAATACTTGTATTTTATTATATCATACACAGGTGGTATGACAGCTCCATATCACATATGTGATTATAGAAACTGTTATCACATGCCCATGTGATAGGGCTAGTAGTTGAGATAACTAGTACGTGGATAGCAGTAGGGGGAAAAGTCAACAAAAATTGATCTAAAATGTTCCTTTTTAGATTATTGAAAGCATAGGTTCAAAGAAACGCAGTAGATGTCAACTATTTCCAAAGCTTTGGTCTATAAGAATGAGATCAAATAATGCCCTATTAGGTCACGCGTCATCATTTTCTAGGAGGTAATTTGGTTAAGATTCAAGGCTGTTTTCAACCAACATCAACTATCTAAGAGCTATGATGGTCTGCTTTGACCATTCATACACTCGGAACCTACGCGCCTGACCACCACAATTGGCAAGATATCATGAAGGGTACACCAAGAGACACTGTACAGATAATATTTATACAGAATTGTGAGTGAGAGATTTAGGCGTAATTTCCTTTATGTTCGTAAAGGTGGAATATCTAAGAGAATGAAGCTAACCTTGCTAACCGTTCCTTGTCATTTGGATCATTCTCACCGCTTCCGTAAACTCCCCCTTGCGACTCGTCGTCGTCCGAGCTAAAGAAAACAAATTGGTTTATATCATTTAGGAGATGTTATCTGGGGCTGGGGGCTGGTAGGGAGTGGGGGTTATGAGAAATGTATCGAGCATCCGTAAAAAACAATCGATTTTTATAAACTCACGGGTTTGGCTGCTGAGGAGTAGGATGGGCTTTAAAAATGCGGTCCAACTTAAACTTGTTAATAACCACACTTTATATCTGGTGCAATATCAATAGGAAATACATTGTATAGGGGGATGACTAAACTATATTATGTGAAGGAACCCCCACCATTGAAACAAAGCGCTCATTACTCAATTTACTATATGGATCTGTTGAAACCGCCCATACGTTGTTATTATTACGGGTGTGGACCTGATCACGATCCAAGCTTTCAGTACAATTCGAGATTGCATATATTCAGATGACATAAATTCACACGCGCCGGAATTAATCGTCGCTAAGGCGTTGCCAAACAATATAATAGACTCTAAAGACTTGCAACAGTCAGATGAGTAAGTGCCGCGAGTAAGTAATGGGATAGATATATTGGTCGGTAAAAATGAGAGTAGGCGTATGCTCAACCAAGTTCACCTTTTCATCAAGACCGCATTATCTTTTATCATTTCTAGTTTTTGACATAAAGCATGCAATAATAGTGTTAAAACATATGACTATTTGTATTCCCTTGAGATTTTAATAGTAACATCACAAAACTAAAAGTAGTAGATACTCACATTATCAAATATCATTCTTAGGGGCAGGAATTATTACAACATATGTAACCTATGCAAGCACGAACATGTACACAAGTTTGCCAATGCTCAAGCACGGAGATATTGTGCCTAAGAGCGAGAGCGATGATACCAATTGGTGATACATAAGAACATCTTAATCCGAAGACACAGACAATGGTTTTCATATAGAGGAGCCACTTATCACGATCAACACCCTTAGTTATTTCTCATCAAAAGTTATTAGCTCAGAAAAAGTATGCTTAACATGTTTAGCCCAGACAAATTCCTGTTATAAGATTAAATGAGTAAGGATGTTTATTTAGTTATAAACTAACTTATTAGAGCCTGGTTCATCCGAAGTTGAAAAACAAATATTTTGATCACCGGAAAAGCCATTGTGAAACCAGCAAAATAGGAAAGGAAGGGAACTATGGAGAATTAAACTGTTGATTGTTTCCATAACCAAGTCAACTGAAAAACAGTGGTTCGGAAGAATTCGAAATATGCAACAAATATGCAGGAAGATTAACAAACTCATCAGCAAATTTATCGATTAATAATTTTGACCTATCACACCATACATTTATTTTAAAATCTAACTGGTATTGCTTTACCAGCGCGCCAGTTAAGAATTCAGATTGAGATGGTTGAAGTTCGAGAGCGACTCATTTTCTAATTCCTAATTCCTAATAAGGATATAGTTTCCATATAAAATAACTAATTCTCATTTACAGAAAAAAATTAATTCGAGATGGGAATTTAACAATTACTCACTCTCGACCGCTACCAGCACCGGGAACTTTTCTCTTGCGTCCCTTGTCTGGAGTAGGGGCTGGAAAAAATGAGAAACATATTCATGCTTAGGAAAACAGAAAGTAAATTATACAAACGTATACATGCAAACATATACATACATACATACATCAGGGCACATATACTTATACATCAGGACACCCAGGGCTATTAGTATTAATCAAAGTGGTAATGCTAAACCACTTCACATACATCATCAGTATCAACATGTTTGTATTGTAGTGCTCTACTATGACAGCTCCGGAACAAGAAATTGGGTGACTGCACCTGTATATTAGGTCAGAGAAGAGAATGAAAAACCTTGCCCCCGGCGATCGTTTGCCACCAGAGAGGATGGCCATTTTATGTTTCCTGTATATAAACCTGGTCAAATACCTTAATGTAACCAATTAAATGATCATTAATCCAATCCCCCAAGCTTATGGTTGACCAACACGGACGTTCAGCAATAATCAAGTTTACAGTCTAATAATGCGTCTTGGCCACTGACAAATGTATAATTCTACTAACAAGGCCATGTCATACCATCGTACACACGTGCGCTTATATTACTTCAATCAATGGAGGGTAAATTTATCAGCGCACATTCACAAAGAATAATCAGATTTCAATTGCGTGAAAATCAAAATGTTCCCCACCAGGTACATTTTTAATTAAATACGCAGCTCAGTTATTAGGTACGTCATTCTTGGTGTGCGGAAATATGATTCAATATGGAATAAGTTTTGGAACAGAAGCGCAGTGTGTATGCTCCTTGAGGTACATTGTGCATGACATAATCTTGCTCAAACAATACATGTCCTTAGTTTTGGGTGGTATGATGACATGCACTGAAACCGATAGTGTTATTAGATACCCTAGAAGGAAGGCCTAAAGTTACGACCAGTCTCCCCTTGGGCATCACCTTGAGGGGCAGAGAAAAGACAACGAAATCACTCCCGGCCGCACGACGGAACTAGGTGGGGTAGCCAGTCTTTCATGCTTGCAAACATCGGATAATGTCCTTGCGCTTTCCTCAACATTTCATGCAATTTTAAACACTCTAGGTCCAAACCCTCAGATCAGATAAGAATGGTATGTCAGCCTACGTCGCTAATCGGATTTCTGGCCTAGAACTCGGCGTTTTAATGACATTTTGCGGTCTTAATGGAATTATAATAGCACTTTGCCGGTTTGAGGCAAGAGGCTTTCCCTTCGTTTGAAGGGACGTTCTCAACTTTGGGCCTAGAGTGTAAATGCTTTTCGAAGAGTTTGCTTTGTCCAACAGGCCGGTGGTACCTAAATCAAACCAGAACCGATGGTAGGATAAATTAGATAACAGGATCAAAAATGAAATCTAACACCCCTACACCTTTAACCGAACTTCCTCAGCCAGATTTGATCGAATTTCTTATCATTCGTTTGGTCAGGCATCATGTTTCTGAAGCAAATCTGAAGGCCTTCCTTTAATTTCAGAACAAAAAATGGCAAAAACAAACTCATGGCCAAACACATTTCCTAGCAGAACAATATTCTAGGAAATTACATTGCAGAAGGAAGAAAATAAGGAAATATAATTCTAAATAGTGAGACGAAGTAGAATCCTGCGATACATGGAGAAGAATAGATAACAGTACCATTGTAGAGAGTTGAGGATGGAGGCATCATGTTTCCATGGTGATGGGGTACATGGTGGGGATTCCTCATACTTAAATCCAGGGTATGATGGTGATGGTGGTGATAATAATGAGCACCAGGCGGTGCCATCCCAGATGCAAGGTGCGGGGGCATGGCACCTGGAGGTGCATTCAGTGTATAGTCCATAGCATAGGTAGAGGTCTGATCGTATGGATCCAGCATTTTTACTGTTTGACCACGATCAATATAGTAAGCACTTGGGTAAAAAGTGTTTCTCAGGCACAATTTATCTATCACAGTTAAATATGTTCTTGTGATTGATGCTTTTTGAGATCCTATGTTGCCTAAGCTTTTAAATAATTATCGAAAATAGGAACAATACTTATATTCCTAGGGACCTTTGCACAAGGAAACAGCAATTCAATACTCCTATAATGGGTACTATTTCTGGGTGATTGCACTTCAAATATCGAATTTAAAAAGGTTAAATCACAAAATGTGAACTGGCTAATGATAAATCAATCATCCAGCTCCGATCCCCCAGGGTCACACCTGATTAGGACATTTTCGGGCAAGTAACTTGGATGGCTGAAGGCGTTCCAATGATCTTGCTAGCTAGCAGGTCCCGAGACAAGGCTATCTAGTTTTTTTCTCGTGGGTTTTTTTCTGCCCAGGCCACAACACCCGATGCTGGCGTTACATCCTGGCCAAGCAACTGGTGATCAGCAGCCCGTGAGCCACATACGAGATGTGTAGCGAGAACCTAGCAGTAAAGATTCCCAACAGCAAAACGCTTTATAACAGGTTAATGGTAATGTCTCACAATTGCTTCATGCATACACTCTTAGTCTTAGTAATTATCCAGGCTCCAGGGTGGGAGTAGAATTGCCCAGGTATGGTGGTGGTGGTGGTGGTGGTGCGGTAGTGGCTGAGTTGGTGGTGGTGCTTATGGAGGAGTTGCTGGATGATGAGTAGATGGGTTGATGGAGTGAATCCGTTGTTGAAGCCCACTACTATCCCATGCACACCTGTACACTCCCTTCCTACAATATGGTCACGCTGGATACAGACACTAACAAGTCATTATCTCAACAGTGCTCTACATTAATAAGACTGCCCATGCCAGAGATGTAACTTGGCCAAACACATAGGACCACTTCCCACCTGTACAAGTGCCACAATCGGGACAGGTAGAGTAAGAGTTCCTCCCGTCTCTATGGACTTGTTTGGTTCTTGTGCTAATGAAGGAAGAACAATCTGCTCTAGTGACGACGTGTAACTGTAAGTAAGTTTTCCACTTGATTTCAAACATAAGCTCCGAGCATCTGCTCCTGATGAAGGCGCGGACGATGAAAGGTGTGTGAGGTGTGTGACAGTGGGTGTGTGTGAAAGAGCGTGTGTGTGTGTTTGTGAAGGAAAGGGAGAGGGGAGAGAGACAGAGAGCGTAGTAGATCCACTTGGATGATGTGGCCGACTATTGGAGGGATGCTGCTGTCGTTAACCACCACGGTGGTTTGGTTCGTGAGCTTATGAGCGAGTAGGAGTAGTGATCTGAAGAGTGCGTGGCTGTGTGAGTGATCGGGACACAGACGACGTACTCGTGATTATGAGTACGGTATATGTGTGTGAGTGTGTAACCAGCGAGAATATTATATTCCCGTAGGTTTAAGTTTAGAGTGGGTGTGTAACTGGAAATATTTAGTGAGTTCGGAAGATGGAGATAACAAGGAAACATGCTCTTAAGCCCAGTTTTATGTTGTCCATGTATAAACGCAAATATGCGCTCCTCAACGACTCAAGTAGGTTTTAGGCCAAGGTAGGAAAACCGATAGAAAAATATGCGCATGAAGAACAATTAATTTGGTAATGAATGCACATAGTTTTCCTGATTGTAGATCTACTTGATTGGGTATGAATTAAGAATTATGCTCCCCAATTATGCTCCCTGCATAGGGGTAACTGGAAATTTGAGACATAAACCAAGATATTACATTTAGAGCAACAGGATTCTTGCCCTGTCCAATAACTTGACTCAGAAGGCCGGAATCATATCCTATTGTGGCTTTAATCCATGTCAGACAATGGAAATACAATATACATATGTCTAATGGTTCCCTATGGTGTAAAAAGGGAATTTAATGATAAGGAACCTACTGCGATATGTAAACGAAGGGCATGATGACACCTTCCCTTCTTTTGAGGAAGTTGTGCATTAGCTGTACCTAGTACATCTACTTTATATTTCTTTCCCAGGTACAAATGATACCATGGTGCTTTTCCTGTTTCCATGCTTCCCATCTACCACTCACTTTCTCTGTATCACTTCAGTCCTCCTACACACCTTACCTCCCTGACAAACACGCCAGTGGCAGAAGTCACGACTGTTACAGATAACGCTGAGGCTCCCTCAACTTGAGCAGCTACTGAACACAACAGATCCTGAAATATCATATATTTTTTTTATGACAAATCCTTCATCGCCCATTACCCTTGGTGAGAACTTTGGACCATTCGCGATAAAATTTGTGCACTGGCATTCCGACCTGGCCAGAATGTCATGCTTAAGGGCACACCAACGAGAACTATTCTCGTTCTCGTTGGGCACACGTAGCTGATAGAGCGTACAGGAGTTATACAACTTACAAGCAGTGGAAAATGCCTATCCACAGCTTTCCTTCCTTAAAATAGTTAGCTGTGCAACAGATTTATCTAATTGCACATTCATAAAGGTCAGTTGAACACAATGTGTAAACGTTGGAAATGGGAGGCTTAGCATAATTACAAGTAAGCTACTTCCATGAATACTCTCTTACTAATTCCCCAAAACTCTCGTGACAATTATCCCATATTCATATTGATTAACCACTCTAGGTCCAAACCCTCAGGTCAGACAAGAATGGTATGTCAGCCTACATCGCTAATTGGTTTCTTGTCTTAGAACTAGGCGTTTTAATGGGAATATGATTACATTTTGCGGTCTTAATGGAATTATAATGACTCTTTGCGGTTTGAGGCGAGAGGCTTTTCCTTTATTTGAAGGGACTGTCTCACCTTTGGGCCTAGACTGTAACAAACAGACCTGTGTTCTAAATATCGAGATTTATACATGTACAATGGGAATATTTCGTCCCAAACAAACTGCGAAGAATAGGCGTGAGCTTGATTCTTCACTCTTCGTGGAGCATATGTGTAACTTTATCAGGCTATCAGTCACGGCGAACATCCTAGGAAGTGAGATTTATCGGATGGTATAACCGTATTGATATGAAAATTAAAGAACTATAGGAACACGATTCATATCGGAATTATAGAGGCAATATGGATTGAGGGGGTGCGTGACTTACGGGTATGTTTTCCATACCGCTTTGGACCAATCAAGAAAAGAATGTAACCTGCTGCCGTCCCAGACACTCGGAGTTAGTCACGACTCCGACTCATATATCGATGGAAGGACTAACACTCATACACATATTAAGAAAATACCTTTGATAATGGTTGATTAACTATGGGGGCAGAAGATATAGAAAACCTATTCCCGAGTTACATGTTTTATCGAAGTGCCGCCAGCAAACATGGGAATGGTCATGTGCCATGAACAAACCATTGTGTCTATCTTGATTGAAATGCCTTTAATTAAGTTGTTAGTAGTAAGTTGGGGGTAAAGGTTTCACAGTTCAAATACAGCGTTTGTAATGTGTACATGACCGGAGGCACATGTGCCCAATACTACTGTTCCATTACCTCCATCCCAACTTGGGTGACAAGTACACCATGATTTTGCCGTCGCAGGATGATTTTGCACGCTAAGTACGTTTGCATCGATCCGGTTTGAGGTTCATTGGAGCAAATGTGAAGTGATGGGATGTGCATATCGGTACGGCGAAGTGTTCCTTGACTCTAATCCCTAACATAAATATATATCAATTAGTACCCATCTGCAAGTGGTGTCAGTATCAATCAGCAGGTGGTCCACTCTATCTTTAAACTTTTTTTTAAATTGTGAAATATACTAACTAAATCATTTTTGGAAGTATTCTTCTAGCCATAAGAACTATTCTCATCTTTATTTCATCAATGTATGATGACTATGAGGAAAGATATTAAAGCTTTGTATTTGTGATGTGACTGTGAGTGGGTGGATTCTTATACAAGGGAGAGAGAGAGGCTGGGTATTAAGAGAGGGAGAGAAGGGAGAGAGGGGGATGCCTCAATTATGAAACACATGGTTTTGGTTAGGTCTGACAGGACATTCGGTCGTGGTGCTGTAATGGCCTGTTATGTAATACCTGCCGGCTCCCCAGGGCCGAGAAATTCTGGTTTTGACCAGGACTGGGTGCGTTTTAATGATCCCCCCCCCCCCCCCCCCCGAACACATACATTGTGGGTTGGATCTTATCATATATGAACGTCAATAAATTCAGGACCTGGCGGAATACAGGGTCCAACCCTAGTCAGCATAACGTTTAATAGATGGCACATGCCACTGTTTACTCCTGAATAAAGAAATGTTCTAAAAAAAAAATATACATATATACGTGCACATGGGTAGCTATGGGTTTGCCACTGTGATCGGGGACTTTTTGATGGGGATAGGAAGAAAGGAGATCGACATCTCTGACGGCGCGCACGCTTCGAGAGGACATGGGGAGACATGGAGTCGGGCGTGGAGTTTGGGTGACATTTTGTAATGTTTTCCCTGTACGCTTCCGTTTTTTTGTCTTATTTACATATATATGACTGAAGCCCTACAAACTAATTTACATACCCTTTGGGCATGCGCAATGTGACATAACAGGTTACCATGTTTTCAATCAGAGATAACTATAGAACAGATTTGCCAATAAAAACACAACAAGTGCTCTGTGTATTGTGTTCATGCTCTCCCAGTCCCAAGAATGTACTTTTGAATTTTATTTTTTCCCGATTTGACTGAGTAATGTTATCCATATAATATTCGGGTAGAGCGATTTCTACGAAAAGAGGTAGAAAAGAAAAGGTAGAAAGAGGGGTTTCTTTGTCCCGAATGTTCTTGGAATTTGTTGTTTTACAAACCACTTTACTCATCTGTAGAGGTCTGTCCCCCCTCTCTGGATGTCGTCGTATGTGGTTTGTGAAGGTATTTGGGGTGAAAATGTGGATACCCACACTCTATTTAAAGCCTGGGAAAGCCCCTGTGAGATACTACGTCATTTCCCACAACCTACGTCCAGGGGGGACCTAGGGGGAGCATGAGGAAGAGGGGAGGGAGAGTGTGAGGGGCGGGGGGGGGGGGGGAAACAGAGAGGGGAAGGGGAGCATGATTTTCTAATCAAACTTGAATATAATATATTCAAAACTTTTTGAATTATATTATAATTCAAAAAGTTTCTACCACTCTACCAAATGTAAAATATGGAAAACATTATTATGTAACAGCGACTTCATCATCATCATAAAAAAAAAAAAAAATGTGATCCAAAATATATCAGGAAATCTGGGAAGATCAACACACTTCAGAGTAGTGCTGACAGATCATATGCTATCCCCTTTTTCTCCTTTATGTAACTGTAAGTTTAATGAGAAATAAAAGTTCTATATTGATAATAATGAGGAAGAAGGGAAGGAGATGGGGGAGGCAGAGCGGGGGGGGGGGGATCGGAGATGGGGTTGGGAGAGAAAAACAGGTATGAAAGACAGATAAGAGGGGGAGGTAAAACAGGGAGAGGGGGAAGTGTGGGGAGAGAGAGTGACGGGTACTTTGCTAGTATATATATAATGGGGGAGTCTGTGGCTAGTAGAGGGTAGTGCGATGGGGAAGGGCTTAGGGTTAAATACTGTAGGGATCGGCAGAGGCATGTCAAGGGAAGGTCAGGAGTAGAATGTGATTAGGAGTGTGGGAAAAACTAGCCAGGCAGGAAAATGTGTATGTGTGCTGATGGGGATGACAATGGGGTTGGCCGTGAAATATTACCGGGATGAACGACCAAATTTCTAAATAAAGAGAATAAACCCATGCTATATTCATCATTGGTGATGCATTTAAAACCTCCCTAGTGACAATTAGTAAAAGTCTACTTTCTCATTTCACTTCATATGGGTTTTACTCCTTGAAAAATCATGTACCGTTATTACCATATACGATTGGCCAGCCAACAGGGGTCTGATCTCAAAGACACCCAAAAAGAACAATGAGAACAGAGTCAGAAAACAGATCCTGGGTATACTTTGTAAAACTTGTTATTGAACGCTGTACTTTATTTATTTATTTATTTATTATCTTCGGCTGGGAAAGCCCGGAAGACCTGCTTTGCAGAGGGTAAGTTTTCTTAACAAGTAACGAATAGCTATTGGAGCGGAGGAAGCGTTGATTCTCACGATAAAAGTCAAACGGACAATTCTGTCCCTAACTTGGTACAGTAACAACGGAATCCATT
The DNA here is from genome assembly GCA_942159475.1 of Sthenelais limicola. NCBI lineage: Eukaryota > Metazoa > Annelida > Polychaeta > Phyllodocida > Sigalionidae > Sthenelais > Sthenelais limicola. The sequence goes on along the minus strand of OW804096.1, from coordinate 101,936,051 downwards.
CATGCCGGCAGAAATTCTCAGGCAGGAAAGCTTAAGCGACACATATTTCTCCCTATTTATCATATCAAAGCCATAGATATAGATTCATGCACAGCTTCCGACGTCTACTCATAACCAAAGCAAAATAAACCTGAGAGGATATACTTTTATTCGGGCCTGGAGGACAGGGAAAATTGGTGAGGAGTAGGGGATAGTAGAGAGCCTTCTGAGCCTGGAAAAGGGGAAAAGTCACGAGCTGTTACAGAAAACTCGCTACTCGTAATGAAGAGCTAGAAGAGCTCGGAGGATTCCGAAAGGACGTGAGTACATCCTTAGCTATGTCAAAGATTTCTTTCTAGTCAATTCAACAATTTCGACAGTGGTTTAGCACGTACGTGCTCGAATGAGAAGATAACATAGGCAAATCACGGCTTTAAGAGATTTAGTCCGTAGGAAATGTACTAGTGTACTGTGCAAGCTGTATGTAACAGGCATGATATTTCTACACGTTTAATAAAATGACCGAGAAAATCCAAAATATAACGCACAAATATGGTGTAATTGTATTGCCATTACAGCAAAAAAGACCGTAAAAGTTTTGTTTAATAGAAACTTGTCTCCACGATAAGAATCATATTTCACCAGAGTAGTTGATGAACTAAAGTAATAGATATAAACGATAGTTACGGAAAGACTTCCAGAGATATCCGATTTCATGAAATACTTCCTTTTGGATGTCGTTTAATACAAAATGTAATAGCGAGATGGAAAATGCAGAACGATTATATGTTTCATAAATCTAGTGATCCATGCAATTGATATCGACATTGGCCCCATTTCGAATGTAATAACACAAGTTTTAAAGCCTAATTTGGTGGTACAATCAAAATCGGCGCTGTATATTCATGGGTGTTTCAATTTCAGGACCAATTCCAACTGCTTATTTAACACAATGATAGAGTAGAATGTGGATAAAATGCTAATTTATAATCAAAAGTACGCCCCCTAGATTATTTCCCTGGTAACAAATATATTGGCCATTTTGAGTCCACTTGGTGGCTCTTTCAACTAGGACAGAGTGGATGACGTAGGTTCATACCGAAAAAGTGTACTGATGATGCAGAGAAATCAGGTCTCTGGTTCAACCCCTGTATATATTCTTTTTCATTTTCTAACATTCTCATGTTAAGCAAATTATACCCGAATATTTCGGCTGATTCTGATTCAAAATTTGGAGCAAAGAAACTACGGTAGCTTAGAGCAATTAAAAACAAATCTAGTTAATTCAATCTCTTATTTACCGTTTACTTTTGAAGTCGCCCAGGGCTTCAAAGCAATGTACGTTAATGACGCCAGAACGTCAGTGGAAATTATAAAAAAAATGTTCGGATCAACTTATCAGTGGTGTATACTTGTTCGGGGAAAAGTCCATCGTTTATCTGGAATCATTCATCCAATATCTGTCACAGGTTTTGACAGCCAGGTGCGGTGACACGGATCTAGAAGTGTCCACTCTTTACGTTAAACAGGCCAAATTAACATAAAATTAAGGAAAATAATTTTGCACTCTCACTTAATGGACCATAACATCTCTCAAATAAATTACATTAACCGTAGGCTGTAATAAAACAATTCACGGATCAGCCTTTAGTTGTGTGGGATGAGAGATTCCATAAAAATGACTTATCACGACTTAGGAATTTTTCGTCGCAGCCCAGTCAAGATGAAATAAACTTTGGCTGAACAATTTTGATACAAGTGTAGGGAAATGTTTGTAAAGATTCACGATGAGAAGGATCCTATTGCGTTCTGGTCTGTGGCCGGGATATGGGTACATTACTACATGATGGGACTTTGCAGCAGGAACGTCTCATTCCATTCCTCTAACCACATGGCCTAAACACACAACCCCCACACTCTGCCATGTCACCTCTAACCTACCACAACTAAAAACACAAGTTGAGTTCCTTATTATTGTTAGAGAGTATTAAATCATATATACATATAATACATTTATTCACTTGAATTGTTTTGATGTCGATAACCCATTTATTGGAGAAACCACTAAGATAATAACAATCGGGTGTTTCCCACTATCAATGACCTATGGTATTAGGGATCAAAGATATTTGAAATCTTGTAAATTTACAATCTATTAGAGTAATTACCATCTACAACGATGGTTATATGGGCACCTAAGACGACATCTGTCTAGGCTCAGAGTTGAGAGTCGCTCCAAACTGAGGGAAAGCCTCTCACTTCAAACCGCAAAATGACATTACAAACCCATTACACCGCCTGTTCCATGGCCAGGAAAGTCATTAGCACACATACCATTCTTATCTTATCTGAGGCGCTGTGAACCTAGACGAAATGGCGCAGTGGCTTCCCTTGGGAATCCTGATTCTCCCATAGGCACAAGAGCGCGCCACCAGTCACCTGGAGCTGCGAAATTAGTCTAGGAAAGTTGGCTCGATGTCCCGATTTCCTATGTTTTCATCATCCAGGTGAAAAACCAATGCCAGATTTGACATCCTCAACATTTTTAAGAAGCAAAACGTTGGGGTTCATAGTGTCTATATTGTACTCGTAATGCACATACCCTGATTTCCCAACGCATGTCTAGCGATCTCCAGTGCTTAAGCCTTCTTCCTCGCACTCGGCCGTACTCGTGTAAACTTCGGGTGTGCTCGTAATGATGTCATAGCAGCAGCGATTGCACCACACAGCCATAAACAAAGCGTATATATGCGCGGAACCATCGCTTACATCGGCGATGGGTCGCGCATGAATTTAACACAAAAACGAAACGATTTTGATGCCACTAGTAACGGGAGGAGGGCGGGACAGTGGGCGGGATGGTGGGCAATGTCAACCTACAGAAACATTCCATATTTATGAAAGTAAATAGCCCAAGACGTCCCTTCAAATTGTGACGATAGTCCTCTCCCCTGGTGCCACACACATATCTGGACTGATATGATCTTTTAGTGTGTAGCCACAACAGAAAGGAGCATACAATATGATTGTTAGGAAGGACATTAAGTTCAGTTCACCTGTGACAACACAAACAGGAATATGCGAAGGTTCTTCCCTGGCCCAAACCACGGAGATGTCAGCTCAATTTACCTGCCTGGCATGCACAAAGAAACCCAAGCTCCTTCCATTGTTCTCATCTCAGCAGATCATAGGCTGCACCCTCCCTCAAGGGGCGGAGAGGAAACAAGCCTTGCTTATCCCCACCTCACAAACCATGCAGAGGGGTCATAGGTTAGAGCACTTCTTTATCTTTCCATATCAATTACAAAATTCCCAGGGATAAATTTTCTCACAATGAAAGGTTGATTTTAGTTAATAGTATTATATGAGCTCATTTAAATTCGGGCATTAAATAAAAATGCATAGGTTTACTTGGGTGGATTTCTAATAAAGTGCATCCTATACTATAGGTATTACCGTAATAGCTTTGACTGTCTATATTACATGTAAACGATACTTGATACTTTATGATCCCAATCTAGACCGTTCTAATGAGAGTCATCCCTGGTGGCCTTTCATTCATTACCCCATCCTCCAATTGACTAATATTATAATCAGGACAAATGATATCCTAATATTGTTAATAAAATATAACTCAAATGTTGTTTTTGTAAATAGAAAAAAAAGAACGATGAAAGTTAGAGTACCACATGAAAACTAATATAGAGAAATCCAACACGGATATTGTACCACTTAATAAAAGCCAACCCAAAGGTTATCACACATAATTTCAACTTGGCATTGCCGCAATCAGAACAGGAATTACTTTATGTTCCTAAATGAATGGAAGTGGGCAATAGTAATCCTCCCCATAAGTGATAAAACAAGGTCTAGCTTACATCTCTAATTTAAAACTGCCAGCAAAACTCTTACCCTAAACAATTACCCAGAGACAAACAAGACAACATACTACTGCCTATTGCTTTAGTATCTTTCGATACTAGGAGGGAAGCACAGCTGATTAGCATAATTGTTAAGTTTTTGTTTTTTTTCACGTTTTGAAAAATATTTTATTCAAGAAACATCAGATACGGGGCTCACAAATTCAGGTGCTTTTCGTGGCGCACTGATGCTTAGATCTTTATCCATTTAATAATTGCAGAGAGTTAACGCAAACATGTATATATAATGTGATAATAAGAATTCAATATAATCAGGTGAGGAACGTTTTTAACATGAATAACTTCTTAAGTTCTTACTGATGAGAAATTTGGCGAGATTTGATGATGTTAAGGTTAATGATATGAGATGGGGTGGATGTTACAGACTAGTTTATTATCTAGCTATTCAGTGCAGAGGGAGTATGGGGGGGGGGGGGGGGGTTGAGGCCCAGCGTCAGGACATCGTATGGAATAAGCATTTTGGATTCGCCGTATAATCTTCAGTATAACTCAGAAGTTGACTCAAAAATGACAAAAGTAGGGTCTCGGCGTCACTAATATCCAAAATAATATTCAGTTCTTTTTTGCTTTTCATGATATAGGCCCAGAAGAATACTAAACCATACCAAAAATAACCCTAAACCTAACCCTAAATTGGTTGTCCTAATTCAGTAAAGGTAGTAGTGGATTGTCCCTAGTAAAAACTGACTAATAAAATAAATGGAAAATACTAAAATAATAATTTTATTCTAATGCTTGAACTAGTTCCTGAATAATAATATATCCTTGCTGACCAAACAGCTTTTCAAAACTTATTTTCCCTCTTTGAGCTATATAAAAGTGACAACATTAACATAAATACTATAATATTCTCATAAATAGCACATAAGATCCAATATCGTATGGAAGCCATTTTAAATATCCTCCATATAATATAGAAATAATTTTGAAAAGACGTTATGACAGCCATGTCCCCATGATGTTTGTCGTTATAGCCTAGGCCTATGTGAATCAAACCTTGCAATAATTACACAATATCACAGATTCTAAATTCATGTAAAGTCAAATCAACATGACTGACATATCATTCAACGAGGCATATAAGAGTTCATATTGAGTGTTACTAGCCAATATATTTGCAGATTTCTCATGATTCCAACCATATTCATTAAATCTAACCAACCTTTTTATTAGTACGCCTATATCTTATACAATTTCACCGATCGCACATGCTGCCGCCATTTTTTCGATATGTTTCTGGTCGCTGACACAATAATATCCATATAATCTGCGTAAATCAGTCATGTCGACTTCAAATACTATCCCGAACTATAGTTTATGAACATATTAAAGTGTGGCGATATCCCTTTCGGTGGAAATATCCCGATTTCACCACCTCCACCTTCGTCGGAAGCCATGCTCCTGCCGCCATGTTTGTTTGCTTTGGCCCATGCGCATGCGCGTGTCTACCTACAGTAAGGTGGTTGTGTTGGCGGGCCTTGTAGCTGCACATGCCGTGGCAGGCCTTGCTTCCTGTGCGATGGACTTTCGCTGCCCGGACACTTATGTCCACCGTAGCTTAGATCATTAGAGCCCCGGGTATGATCTTGGACACTACCGAAGCCGTAATGATTAACCATCAAATGAATATAAATGCCTGAAAGTTTAATCTAACCTTGTTTTCAACCTCATATGCAAGGATTATTGTGTAAAGTCATTCGAAGCGCTCAGAAAGCAGTTTAATTTTCTTACCGTCATGTTTTTGTTAAGCCTGGGCAGACGTGGAGACGTTCTCGAGGCAAATACAACTGACATAGGCTTGGAAATCGAATGAAACGAAGCATATCAAAAGAAATCTGACCAACCTCTTTATTTGTATAATCAAACCAGTATATCTTTCACATCTTTCATGATTCCACGGATCGCACACGCTTCGAGCAGCTCTGGCCGTTTTGACTTTGGCGCATGCGTGTGACTACCTATGGTAAGTGGTTGTGTTGGCTGGCCTTGTCGCTGTACACGCTGTGGCGGGCCTGGCCGCCCGTGCGATGGACCTTCCTGCTGGCGGACACTTATGTCCACGGTATCTCAGATCATTGGAGCCCCTATACATTCTCGAGGCAAACACAACTGACAAAGGCTTGGAAATCGAACGAAACGAAGCATATCGAATGAAATCTGACCAACCACTTTATTTGTATAATCAAACCAATATATTTTTCACAATTCCATGGAGCGTACAGGCTTCGAGCGAACGTAGGGGGTCTTGATCAATCGAAAAAATCAGTCAGACAGACAGCCCGACAGATACGACAGAGAGAGATGGCGGAGATAGAATATGCCAAGAATCCAAAATGAAAACGTTAATTGAGTTTTTTTTAAAAAATCATATGATGAATAAGATCGTTTTTATCAGGAACAGCAGTCATAAATATCTATTGAACATTTAAATAATCGATGGTTAAATATTAAGGGAGATGATCGAGATTGTGGCTAGCTTCCGGGTTTGCAAAAATGCAAACGCATCGAAGCAAAAATGAGGACACTAGTAAAGAATGAGTAGGGACCGGAGAATACAACAGAAGAGACTGGAGCATTGGAACGATGGAGTAAAGTCAAATTGGGATAAGTTGGGAGGACTGAAGTAAAGACTGCCCCCAAAAGGCAATAAGATGCACATCCCAATGACTAATATGCAGCCATGACATTTTGACAGGGGAACAACCTGATAACAGGAAACACCTACAATACCAGATGGCAGCTGGATGTCACGATAATGCTTACTCCCTTATTAAATGCAGTCTACTTTTTCCTTGCAGACAGAAACAAGGTATTATAATTGTGTTGTTCTTGGGCTTTGGCAACGGCATGTATATATGAGTAATAAAGAGAGGTAGGGGAACGGAGAGAAGAGGCAGCAGCCCAATGCGGATACAGGTTCCTAGGGCCTTATGAACAGTTTACCTCTAAGAAGATGAGTTGACAATAGACATCATTATCAGTTCCCTTCATATTCAGCTGGCCTCCTTCCCAGCATTCTGGGTCCAGTCTTGTTCCCATGGCAACGGTAAAGTTGAGTAATTACAGTGAAGCATGATATGAAAGTGTTGGTTTAGGGGATGGAAGAGGCTTGAATCAGAGCACTATTCATCAGCCGGGGGATCGCATGTCGGGACGAGGAGGCAGTATAGAGGCAAAGGCAGATGACATCACTAGCTTGAACATGGCAGCAAGAACTCGGGGCATAAACCTGTGTTGACATCATTCGCACTTTCTCATAAAGGAATGAATATATGGCATTTATTAAGTAATGAGGTGTAAGCCTAATCCTAACAAGTTGCACCTGGAATAGACTACGTCTGACTGAAATTCATAATGTGTTAAACAAGTGTAGACTACCGTACATCAAATTCTATAATGCTAAAAGCAACATTGAATGAAACCCCGAAATAGACGGAATCAACTTCATTTATACCGTATACTTTGTACATGTCAGCCATGCGGACAACCAAAAATGAATATATGGGCGTCCTGTTGGTGTGAGCTCTCTAGGCCCAAAGTTGAGAGAGTCCCTTCAAACGGAGGAAAGCCTCTGGCCTTTATACTCATGTGTAATTTTAGATGCTTTTATTCTCATATTGAAGGGGAAAAGATAAAAGAAAAGTTTCTGCCCAACATCTGTGTTCATGGCAATTTTTAAACAACTGTGTATATCATTACTCAGTAATGATATACAGAAGTCGGATCCATTTTTTGTAGAAGATCCTAATTTAAAATTAGGATCTTCTACAAAAAATGGATCCGACTTCTTCTGCATGTATATAAGTCCAACTGAAATGTATAATCTTAAAGCTTTCAGAAGTATATATTGTTATATTGATATAGCGAAAATCTGTAATCGCATTTTTGATTGTGTATCAAGGGTTACCTTAGGTTTACCTAAGACTGAACACAAATAAAAAAATTCTAAAAAAAAAAACAACAGCAAAGTGCCATAATAATTCCATTAAGACCGCAAAATGTCATTATATTCACAATAAAACGCCCAGAAAACCGATTAGCGAAGTAGGCTCACCTAAAAATTCTTATCTGATCTGAGAGGAGCTAGAGTGTGAGCGGACAAACACAATATTTTTTAGATATATGTCGGCAACCATTTTTTAAACGATATTTTCAACCATGGTATAAGGCTATACGTTTGGCGTGAGCCACGAGAATATACTGACAATTGTCAGTATATTCTCGTTGGTGTGAGCGGACAGCCACATTATATATATATGTCGGAAACCATATTTTGTAAAGTGTTTGTCTTGAGGACAATCACTTTTTGAAGCGATTTTTTCAACCCTGCCCTATCGATATAATATCATATACTCAGTTTTGTTCCAACTTCCATGAAAGTGAGTACCTAACAACAGGAATACAATCCTAACCAACTTTTTTTTAAATCCACTAAGTGGAGTTACCTATTGTATTTGTACATGTACTAATATATGATAGTATATATATGCATAATAACATGAGATATCTATGCTCGTGTCAATGGAGAATACAGTACACCAGTCCCATTATGCTTTCCAGGCACCAGCTACCAAATATGCAACAGCGATCCTGTCGGATTAGAATGACTTTTATAGCCAGAGAGAAAGTGATAATTCTGGTGGCAGTGGGGCAGCACCTCACGGTTGATGGTAATCTCAAATGATGAAGAGTACATTTTGCGTTCGTTAATGTGGTAAATCTGTTTCCAGAGATTCCTACTTAGCACAGGGACCAGGTAAATACTCATGTATAATATAGAATGTAATAATAGACCTTATGATCCTTAACTACAGACCAAGAGCACAAAGTATACTATTATTTAATTATTATTACTTCAAGTCGTCCCCGAATTCAGTAGATTCTTTAAGAGACACGGGGTAAAATATAAGATCTTCGAACAAAACAGAATGATCGCACCATGATTAAATTGCCTTATGTCATATTCCATTATCCAAAGTGTTACATATGTATGTCTTTTCTCTTAAAGGGAAAAGACGACGATCTCATTGCTGGAAACTGGGTTTGCAATTGTAGCAACCATTTGTATACATTTATATACCAGCTTTCTGTACAAACAGCATAGGTAATATGGTACAAGCCAACATAAAAATATATTTATTTTAAAACATTTTTTATTTGCGGTATGATGGGAGGGGATTATGACTGAGATTGGAGTTTTATGGCATACGAGTATCATACCAGATGAATAGTTCGGTATTTAAAGACTTAGCAAGCAGCTTAATTCCAAACAATAGGTTTTGGCTTCACTTAGTAGTAGTAGTAGTAGTAGTAGTAGTAGTAGTAGTAGTAGTAGTAGTAGTACGTGTAAGTAAAATTCAAGTAATAGGGTTGAATCATAGCCAAGATAAATAAGGAAGTAATAAACAAACAAACAAGATGCACGGCTATGACTAACGTCATATATAATTGCAATGGGCTACATGTATACAGTATAGGCCAGAACCGGGATTTTCTGGCCCTGTAGAGCCGTTTATGTAATACCATCGGCGAATGGTATTATGTATAACAGGGCATTACAGCACCACAGCCGAGTGCACTGTCACACCTAACCAAAACCATATGTTTCATCATTGAGCCTCTCTCTCCCTTGTATAAGAATCCACCCACTCACAGTCACATCACAAATACAAAGCTTTAATATCTTTCCTCATAGTCGTCACACATTGATGAAATAAAGATGAGAATAGTTCTTATGGCTAGGAGAATACTTCCAAAAAATATTTAGTTAGTATATTTCACAATTTAAAAAAAGTTTAAAGATGAGTGGACCACCTGCTGATTGATACTGACACCACTTGCAGATGGGTACCAATTGATATATATTTATGTTAGGGATTAGAGTCAAGGAACCCTTCGCCGTACAGATATGCCCATCCCGGATGGAGCCAGAACTGTATACATAAATAAGTACATGTACACATAAGTACATGTACATTCATACCTACATTAGTACATACACCCACTGTCACCACTGCCACCACTACCACCACTACCACTAAGCTCCCACTCAGCTGGCCAACGAACCGTGACATAGCATGACCAGCACCACTGCCACCACTACCACTACCACTACCACTACCACTGCACTCAGACGAAGACGAAAGTGGTGCATAGACGATAGACGACGATTTTCTTCACAAATGTAGAATTCCAATGGTAACATTATACCTAAACACATTTAACTGCCCATTGCAATTAAAAATCAGCACAGAATGTCTCTTCGCGGTTCATAAAAACACATAGAACCAAGAGTGACAAACCAGTTTGTAGTCAACTCTCCTACTACATAATAAGGAAGTGATAATACCTACATGTATACACACTCAGTTCCACAGGAAAATACTTTACAGATTTTACAGACAAAAGCTCTCGGGAAATTGCTGAGTAAGAAGACGGTGATATAATTAATTAATTACTTTAAGGAAGTGGGGGTTGAGGTGGACTCGAAGCCGAGGTTATGATTTGAATCCCATAAGCGACTTGCCAGAGTATCATTTCACCTCCTACCCAGATATGCTATAGCTGTCTACGGCTATATAGTATACGCATGTAAAAGAACTATTGCTAATAATCGAAGAGTAGGGTATGATGACCCTTAGTCGTCCCCCACCTCTCGTCCTGATGTGACCGAATCATACATAGGTTGCAAGACATGTACTAGAAGACGAGAAGCCGAAATTGTACACCTGGCGCCACCTGCATAATTGCAATTTCACTTGATCTTACGCTAGGGGGCTCTTGTGTAAAAAAGTCGAAAATCCAATAGAATAACTTGATGTGACTGTTCTGTTCATATTATAAATTTGGATTATTGAAATCGGGAATATGCCATTCTAAGACTGATCAATGTTTATAGAGGAACATGGTTATATGAAACACCAAGATTGAAATGTCGACTACGGTAGTTTCTTTCAAAATGGGTATATTTATGAACATATGTTCAGTGGGATGATTTACGAGATATGATTTGTAAATTTCAGGTTAATTCACCAAAGCCACAGAGTACAATGACAGAGTCACAGCTGTGTGAAGCGAGGGTTAGAGAGATCTGGTCGCTAGAGAGCCGGGGGAAGACAAGGGAGGGGGAATATTTTTACCACGGCTCATGTAATTAGGCCTAGTCACGCGCTGTCTCTACAGCGCCCCCTCGTCGAACGCCGAGGCATTCTACTACAACAAGAACCACTACATCATGTACGGTACAGCAACCGGGTTCAAATCGTTAGAAGTTCAGTCTCTCCCCCGCCCGGCTCCCGCACCGCTGTTCCACAACACGAAGCCATAAAACCAGGACAATTTCGTTGAGGGAGAGGTTCACAGTACTGTCATTCAGTTGCTATGGAAACCGATTTTTAGTTGTAATGGCCGATGGCAGACGTAGCCATGGTTTGTTTCTTGGCACCAGCTTGTTCTAATCTCAGAGTAACTCTGAGATCTGATCATCCATAATCCCCTGAGGCTCCGATGGAAGTCAGAAAGCAAGGCCGAAATGTTTGCAAACCACTTTCATTTCATAATAAGACAAACAGAACAAAACCACAGTACACTAGTGTTATCAAAATTAGAATATGAATAGAAATTTATAGATATACCAGACCCCATTATTACCCACTGAGCGTGGCTATCAATACAGGACAATCGGATCAACAAACATCAACTTGATTATTATGATTGGGCGGAGTAGGTGGATGGAACAGATAATACACACAGATTATTGACACCTTCGCAAACAAAGGATTTGTGGTTATCTCGTTGATTCAATGAATACTAGGTCGCCACTCAGAGTTTACAGGTTGCTGATTGCTGTTGAAGGCCAACCCTATAGTGTAGGACCGCTGAGATGGAAGTGGGTGGCATTGGTGATGACTAGACCTCTCAAAGTTCAGGGAGGGAAAGCGAGTGACCACAAGCCTGAGGCTTCCTCTCTACTCTTCAAGGCTGTCCGTCCTGAGCAGACAAGCACCGCCCCCTCCCTCCAGCCCCCTCCCTCCAGCCCCCTCCGTCCGAACCCTTACGTGACCAGAATACTGATATTTTAGACTGGCCACCCTCCTCTTACTTTTCCCATTACATTTCCCAGGAGATAGGCAGCTGATGCCTTTAAAAAAATCATTATTTGATTATTGCTGCTTCCACCCCACCCCACAACAAGTTGCTGGAACAAGGGCACAATGTGAAAGCCTTCGCTCCTTCAGATAATTCCGGGAACATCATTAGCATGTGTATTCTGCTCTGACGAAATGGTTCAGACAAGGTGCAAGTCTTGAATATCGATTTGCTAGGGCGAGGGAAACGGTACAGGGGTTCAAGAAATGCAAGGATAAGAAAATTCAGTCTCTTACATGGCTCCCTAATGCTCATACTGCGAAAATCATTAACTTCCTCTCAACAAAAAACTAACTTTCTCTGTGAGTGAATGAGTGTGTGTGTGTGTGTGGGGGGGGGGGGGGTCCAGTGATTTAGTCACTCTTATCAAAAATAAAATATTTGAAAGAAAATGCCGTACTGGTCACAATATATGGTTGGAAGTGGAGTTCCTTCATGACCATATTAGATGGAATAATTCAGGGTTTTACTATATATCAGGTGGCACACGAATTACCAATGATATTGAGTAAAGACTCGAAGGCACTTTAGAGTGCAAACCGGTCACCCTAAATACTGACAATGGTAGCGACCCAACATCATACTAGCCCTGGTCCCCAAACCCATTCCAAGAACTGTCTGGAAACATTATATAAACACGAACTGTATATTGAGGAGAAGACTGTATATTGAGGGGAATTCTGTTAGCATTACAACATAATATCAATTTGTATAAACTCATGTAGATTGATTTATCTACCGCAAGATGCTGGGTGAATACTTATTAAAAAGGCATTCCTTGCTTGCAATTAGTATTCTGTACACTGCATCGGAGCTGGGCGCGGGGACAGGGCGAGCCCTATTAACATTAACATTAGCAAAGGCAACCTGCAGGTCAACCATGCAAGCATCTAAACAAGCTCTACATATTGTAGGGCAAAATATTGCAAATTAGAATACTTCATGCTAACTGACTGCTAACAAAGAGTGTATTCATGAGGGAGTGGCACAAAAATCAACCTGAACATTCTCTGCACAGATTGAATCGTGAGTCAACGATATATTTGTATCAAGAGGCATAGTACAGGAGTGGAAAGGCAGTTGACTGGGCATATATGGCAACAGGGCAACAGATGTAGCAGTGGTGGGTGCTGATGTTGAAAGGGGATAATAATTGTTGCGTGACTCTATCTCCAGTCCCCAGCACCACCCCACCCCACCCAAGGCTCAACTACGACCAAATCACCCAACATTTCCATCTCATCTCCCCCCACCATTAGTTAGCGTTCACCATTCCGCCATTGACAGCCGAGGCCAAACATAGGGGGTGAACTTCCCAGAGTAGATGGATTCAGGTTTTTCCAGCCATCCTATATATAACCTTGAAATAGTGGGATTATTTTCAAGACATATCATTAAATTGTTAAAAAAAATAAAATTCCAAATTACCGAAAAGTATTAAACTTTTAAATGATTGCAACAAAAGTATCAGTTATTAGAGCCTTATTCTTATCATCAAAAATAAAATATAATAATTAAAATTCAACATCGAGGTTTGAAATATTAAAAGAATATATATAGAGAGGGATAAATCATTGATAAGACGCACAAAAATAATATATACATGGATACATGAGAAAATAAATACTGAGCCTCACAATCTGATGTTAACCCTGAGATTCCATATATCAGGTTGGATCAGGTTACACTACGACAACCACTTCTTTATAATCCTAGACACGAACTAGACTTGGATGAAAAGGGCATGTTATAAGCATCCTTCATCCAACAGAGCAGCATCAGCATCAAGCAGTTAACCCCCTCTTAGATCCCCCACACGATTTCCCACTTACCCATGAGTTCGCCCAGAAACGGGAGCGCTGTAGACATCGCATGCAATCCCCAACCTGAACCATTGTCAGATAGCGTGCATGCAACCGCACGGCGCTCAAATAGGTCAGGCTGGCCTTCTCTCCAGGGAAACACACTCAGCTCCCCCCCCCCCCCCCCCCCCAATTTACCACCGCATCTAGCTGTATTCTCCCAATATTGAACAAGTCTTCACAAAAACATCCCCCGTAAAATACCAGCGCCCCCATGTTAAGGATTTATTTCACATAATAGGTGAAAATAACATTGGCTGTATGTCTATTAAAGGATGCGATTGATTAATGGAAAAGGAGAGATTTACATGCGATTCAATTTACATATCAAGTATGCATTATTCCATAATTGAGGTACGGGGAGTTTGCTTCCCTGTACAGGTCTACCTAGTGGGCAACACTCATTATGTTGTGTATAACACTCTTTATGTTGTGTATTTAATACAGATAGCAGTGTTGTACAGAGCGAGTGATTTTTCGGTCAATCTTGTCCATAATTTACTACCGTATTCATTACCGTTTATAATTATAATTTATTACCGTTTCGTAATAACCTTGATAAATAGAATTGGGCCAAGGCAAGAAACAGATGGTCACATATTGCGGAATAAACTATCGACTACGCGGTAAATTAAAGAAAAATATAATCATATAATATCATTTATATTCAAGGCTTTGCCTGCAATGAATGTAATGATAAAATACTTTCATCCTTCTATTCCAATGGTCAAAATTAACCCCTCAACTTTCACACAAAAGAAATTCTCATATTATCAGATTTGTTTGGTTTTCTTGAATATTCAGGCAACTCCAACTGTAGAAAATAGAATACTTTGTACGTTCAAGAGCCCAACAACCGATATGTAGGCGAATATAAACACTAAAAGTTATATTTGGCTTTTCTTGAATTTAATATTAACATAACGACTGGGATAAATCTGAACCGACAAGCAACATACAATGCTAATGTAGTGTGAAATGTTATGCCTCCTTCGAAGAGGCCGAATGAATACAAAGACATACCGTCATATATACGGTCTGTGTTACCAGTATCTCTCCTTGTGTTCAGCTGCTTAAAACATACCAAGGGTGACCCGAAACTGAGCAAATACACGGTCTATTTGACCAAGGCGACCACCTACGTGATTGTCCTTTCATAGATGGGATTCCCATCACGGTAGTGCCCAATCGAAGTAACCCGAAAACCCCTACCACTTACTACATCAATTCTTGTGGAAATATTTACTTTTATATGCCAAGAAACAGTGCTGTCAGAAAGGAACGTGAGGAGATAATAAAAGGACTACACACTTTTGTATATGTAATTTGAGATGAAAAAAATAAGTTTTGTAGAATGAATAAAAGGGGGATATGAGGGATTTCAGCGGGTCAATATATTGAGAGAATGGTGCTCACAAGTTGTTATGCCGATATAGTTGAAACAAAGCTCCGAATAATTACTGAGGTGAAAATATTTTGTCTATATGACAAGCTATATGGAGATTAAAGGGTTATACAATCAATATCTCTCTTCAACGGTCGCCAAATCCTATCAGTGAACTCAGAAGTGCCAAATATAAGTAGACAAGTTCTGGATACATTTCTATTATTTTTACCCGTCCTCAACAGGACTCCGTCGTGACGACACATGATCCTTGTTCCGCTGGTGGTATATATACCGTACATATTGTTGCTAAAAATAGACCAGGACGTAGTCATAGTCAGGTAAATAAGGTAAGCTAGAGTCATCAAACCGTAACAACATCATGACGCAACTGACCTCACTTCGCATGTATCAATAGTATGACGTCGTTGGAATAAGTAAATCACAATTTTATGTAGCCTTATGATAAATCTCGTTATCCAAGCACAACTTGGTCAAAATGTATTATATATAATAAAAATATACCGGGCATAATGAATTAAGCAGAGTTGCCATCATCGACCGGTTGAGGACGGCGGGTAAAACCGATAGGCCGACAGTCTAAGACTAAGCTCAGATAATCATAAGATGAGAATGGTATGTCAGTGATTGGACGCTAACTGCACTGCCCAATTCAATGGCTTTCCTGGCCCTAGAGTAGGCCTCCTAATGGGACTATAATAGCATTTTGCGGTTTGGAACGATCGATAGGCTTTCCCTTGGTTTAGAGACTCAATAGACTAGCATCAAGTCCCTGTCCCTAACTCAATAAGCGCACACAGCAAAGGTTGTGACTCTAATATGATAGTTTTAATTGTTTTTCCTCGTTTTGTTAATGAAACAAAAAGAATTAAAGAGTTATACAAGAGTCTAGAGACTCAACTATGAGCCTAGTATCCAAGATTACCAACCTATTTTTATGAAGATTGAGTTGTCCTCTGTCTAATTAGAGTCTGAAAACGTATTTATTTGTGACTCAATGTAAAAAGGGTAGACCTAATGTGGTTATCAAATATGTTTCATTGTTTTATGTACGGTATCTTTATTGAATTAGACAAACAAACTTTTATGGGGTATATTCTGTATGGGGTATATACTAGTACTACGGTACACCAGAATCTCAGTCCTTATCTAGTGCTTATAACCCTCCCTTTTAATCTAAGTTCATTACAAGTCAATGAATGAATAATGATCAGCGGCATGGGGAGTGAATGAGGTTTCAAAGTCGTCGCCGGAGCTTCTTCTCTAAAATGTCAGGACTTGAGAGGGTTGTTGACTTGAGAGGGTTAAGCTTCACACTTCCCAAAGGCAAAGATTTAAAATATAGGCCTACCTCCATTGGGGGTGGCTGGGCGGGGTAGTTTAATGATAAGAGCTGAGATCTTGGTGTAGTAACATTTCAAGTATTTGTAAGGTCTGGTTCAGTCTGACCCTGACGGCCTGAGCCTGATTTGTTTGGCAAGTATCCCCACTCACACTCTACGGTATAAATCACAGCTGCAGTGAAACGAATTCAACTAAAGGAAAGCAAGGAGAGTGGATCACGCACCGACTCTACACATGAAACCAAATGCTAAATTATATCTATATAGATGCCGGTAATAAAACGGCAGAATTCAGCTAAGAACGGAACGGGTGGGACAGGGAACCTTTCCTTTCCCACAGCTAAACATGAAATACGGTGCCTCTCGCAGTGCCTCTCTCGGTGTCCCATTTTCTTGCAGACAGACACTAAAGCCTCACGAAAATTGAGATACTTACGAGTTTGGGATCCACCCGGGGGTAATGCTGCCGCAGCCGCCATGTTGTACGTATTCCTCGTGATCTTTAAAAACTGTTGGAAGTGTTAGTGTGTATAAGAAATAAAGAGTGAACGGCTTTCGGTAGGAAATCGGTGTACAGATATTGGAAATGATGTCACTCTGCCTGGCCGTATCAACAATGGTTGTAGTCTCGCAGGTGCGCGCGAGATAGCGAGAGATGGCGAGAGTAACCTCCTTTTCCCAGTGAGCTTTGTGTTTCCGGTGACACTGGAGCTGAGTGTTTTGTTGTTGTTGTGGAATGAAGCGGTGAAATAAGGACAAAATGGGGTGAGTGAGCTAGAATAATTTGTAATATTTCGCAGAAATCTTTATTAATTACTTATTCGTTCCCTATGTTTGTTATCAAGACGCGGTAACTCGTTGTTGTCTACATATCGTAGCGTTGTGCCGAGCAAGTCAACCCAGTCTCAGACAAATGAGTCGCTTGGGTTGGTTTTGACAGAGTACCGTAGTACTGTGATGACAGTACGGTAGGCTACTGCTTGTACCCGTTTATAGTGTCTGGTTCTCGTCCCCTTTCGCGTTATTTGTTTTAAAGGTTATCATTTTTATATGTTATCGGTTTTATATAACTTGAGGCTTATCCGTACCCATGCCTGACTGCCATTCGTGACCATCACATTACTCTAATTATTATTACTATTAGGCCTACTTGATTCATAGGCACGTCGGCCCAACTCCGCGTCGGCCCAAGCCCCGTCGGCCCAAGCCCCGTCGGCCCACCTGTGCGCCCCGTCGGCCACCTCCAAAACCGCGTCGGCCCACCCCCAAGGCCGGCTCGGCCCACCCCCAAGATACTGATGCTAACTATAAACCTAAACCTAACCTTAAATGTGTGGTCCTAGGTCAGTATAGTGATACAATGCGTCCACTAGACTGTAGATATGCATGTATATACTTTTAAGATCGATATTGGGTGAATGTATACTAGAAGTCCTTAGGTATATAGGTGAGTGGATATCTCTAAGTTGGTCTATGTATGATCCTCTAATATAAGTACAGTAAAGAATGACACAACAGTTTCAATTCCATAAAGGTTCTGTCTTTTAATATCTCTAGCTCATATATATATCATATCAAATTATCAATATTCATGCGTACAGGTGAAGAGGTGGAGTCTGGTTTACAATCTATATTCCTAAGTATGTATGTTACCTCCCCCTATGTGTATCTAATACTCCCACTGACCTGATATGACTTATCTCTGGACTATAGGTCTGAATGCTGTGTAATGGATAATTCCACTCCATCACACTACCCCCTCTCCCCCCTCTCTCCCCCCCAAGTTTATATCAAAAGTTTATATCAAAAGTTTATATCAAAAGTTTATATCAAAAGCCCGCGGTTCAACTATCACCACTAATTATAAGATCCAAGTTGCAATTAAACATTAAATAATCTAAATACATACAAAACTCAGAATGCGACATCAAAAGAAAATTTTCGTCCCATTTAAGTACCAGAGTTTCTAAGTGATACCAAGTCCCCTACAAACCAGAACAGTACATAAATATCAAAGACATCCGACCCCGCATACTTAGGTCCCTCTCCCCTGAGAAGCACAAGAATCATTAACGCATTATCCATCGACGCGCCACCAGATACACAATACATACAGCGCCATATGTTCGGCCGTCCTGACTCATCATGAATAGCGGTATAACATTAGTAGATTCATTACCCAATACTACGATATATGTGTACTTCCCAGAGACCTTATACCTTCTCCCACACTCTCACCAGTACAGTAATTTCATCAATATTAATGTCATCATTTCAGCATTGGAGCCAAGCGCCTCTAATTTTACTTATATACATTTCAACTGTCCTTGGCTCATTTAGAATTAACATAAAAAAAAATAGTAGTCATGGCCGCGTCTTCTATCTTCTTCGCCTCCTTGATATAGTTCATACAACAACCAATGGCGCACTCTGACATCCCAAGTCGATACCATTTGATGTATTTCCTAGAAATCGCATCTGCTAGGACCATTTTCTTCTCCCAGAATCTTGTCCTATGAAAATGAGACATCAAACAAACCACAAACATAGAAAAAATATGTAATACAAGTGAGTATTGACCCCACTCCTTTTCCTTTAAACCATTACAAGGCTGGCGTGTGTGTACATATACCCGAGGCACCCTATCTCTATTTAATTATACATACAGTTGCATATACATACTCATCCTCATCCTCAGCCTCCCACTGGCTAGCCGATCCCCGACCCTGTTCCATAAAATGGGTCACCCAGTTAAGACGAACTCTTGACCCTCTTACCATATATGGGACTTGGTCAAATTTAAACCCCCTCCCTTATCACCCTACAAGCCTCCAGTGTGTACCCGATCACTCATCGGTGTGTCGATATAGCATTCACACAAGTATGGATTGCCAAGCAAGCAGCATCGAGATTGTCT
The DNA here is from genome assembly GCA_942159475.1 of Sthenelais limicola. Lineage (NCBI taxonomy): Eukaryota > Metazoa > Annelida > Polychaeta > Phyllodocida > Sigalionidae > Sthenelais > Sthenelais limicola. Next base: position 101,916,456 of record OW804096.1, on the reverse strand, counting down.
CCATCCATCTTACGGATGAAGGAGCAAAGATATCTTTGAAGTCCACCTGTCGGCATGGCCGCGTTACGTATAGTACTGTGCCTCTCGGTGAGTTATAGATTTATACACATCGTAATCGTTACCATTCTTACAGTAGTTATACATTGCACAATCTTATGAGCTCGTGCCCCAATCTGATATCGGTACACGTGTGTCCACACTGGCTTGTGATTCAATACCTTCCTAATATTATCTTACAGTGCCACTCTCCCGGATCACTGGACTACCCGACCAGCTGGGAGAACTGAGGTGAGTACTTACAATGAAATCTCCCAGAATGATTTAAAAACACTGTGATCGCTTATGATTACACGTGGTACCTGCACCCGGGCCACGCCGCCTGTCCCTTGAATTCATTGATCAGCACTCTGGAATGCTGTTAAGCAAAACAATGAGAATTAACAATGTTTTTCCCCCACCCCCCTCCCCGTGTTTGAACTGTCGTGTCCCAACATCGCTTATTAGATTACATATGAACCCGTCACAGATGAGACACAACACCTATTACATAACCGGCCGCCTAACAGCGTTCGCCCTTGCTTACATCGCGTCCTGTGACCCATGTCTCACTTACAACTAGGTGATATACTCAACTTGTTTGTAAACAAACTCTTGTGTTCAGTAAGATAAAGTGGTCATGTCCCAGACTGACCGCACACCCGCCCGAGGCTGATAGTGTCAGTGGTGATATATTTGGTGGCAAGAGTGTTGTGATTTATGTAACCATGTTGGTTAACCTAGGTATGCTACTAGCCTAGTGCACGCGTCCTCAAGCTATAGCTTCAGAGCCACTTAAACTATAAACGACCAATCATATCAATATCGCTATGTCCTAACATTGATATATATTGTATAACTTGTACCTAAATATAGCGGGTACTTAAACAAATAACTAACAAGACAGCAGAGTGCTGTCTGTTTCAAGTTAGTTATTAGCTTTCTAGCTACGTTTCCTTATTTGACTAGCTTATTCTAAAGTAACTGAAGGTTCGCAGATTTCTCTCATATATACAAGCGGCTTCAAAAATTTCCTAGACGGTTTGGAAAGCTTTACTAATCTCCCCCACTCCCAAATAACCCACGGCTGTTTCCCTGCCTGCAGCATCGATGGCTACCAGGAGGCGTCCAGCGGCAGTACAATTCAAAATCTCAACTTTCCTGCTCGATCTGAATGACCAGAAAGATACATCTTCAGGCAACTTTACCTTGTCGACCTTATCACCATTACGTACATTCAAAGGGTCTGACCACACGATGCTGACATTTATCTGGGGTCCCCAACAAGTCCTAGTTGCTACCACCCCTACAGCCCTTGGTGTGTTGGTTGTTTCTAGCATGGTGATCGGGTATAAAAGTTTAAATAGGTGTATTTCGGCAGAAGCCTCTTGTGTTTGGACCCTTAGGACTAGATTGGTGAAATTGCGGGCCTGCAGTGCTGTAAGACCCCCCGAGCTTCGTCTTAGATAGACCCACCTGACTAATTTAAAAAGTACTATAACCGCGAAGATGCTGGCTGCCATTTCAACGTAGCCCCACTTGAACCCACCCGGTTTTGGCATTTCTGGCATGGGGATTGTTGGGATGGGTTCGTTTGCCCAGCCCTTGAATCCCTTGATGGGGAACAATTCCACTTTTTCAATGCTCTGAAAAGTGGGGAAGTCATCCAGTGTTTCCTCAACTGACTGAGCAGCCGCCACGTGTACCATTGCCAGCACCGCCGACAAGCGCCAAACCCTATAACATAGAATTAGAGTTATAAGTAAATGAAAAACCTCAAAGGCCCACACCCCCACTGTAACGTGCGGTACGGTGGTCGCCTCACTCACCCACTTCCATGCTGAGGAGACCATGGAATCTGCTATTTTCTTTTGTTCATGCAGCATGCTGACTACTTTACTGAGCTCTAATCCCCTCTCTAACATCCCTTCAGGCAGATGATCAAGTCCCTTTACTAACTCCTCCCCTGTTGGTATTCTCAGGTGAATCAGGAAATTTGTGAGACTGCCCCCAGATAGGTTATACATGGGTACGTTGAAAGCAGTAGCAAAAGCCAAATTAATTCCATTAGCAAGCCTAACTGTAATAGCCTCATCCCTTGAAGTATCGGGACAATCATTAATTGAATGAAACAAGTTATGTCCCCCGACCGTTAAAACACATCCGCAGTTAATATTAAAAACAGCTATCCCCCCAACCTGAACTGTAACATTGGTCCCATTACAAGAGATGAACCCTCTATCCCCTACATTAATCATTAAATACAGAGACCCCACTATGTTTCTAATCATAGGCTCTGCTGTGACGTTAGGCTTTATTAAAAAATCGCATGACTCTTTCACTAAGACAGGAATGTCATAAAAGAGAGCATTAAAACATCTTTCTGTGCGACTTTTCGATGATAGCAGCAGAAATTCACACAAATATAGCCCATCATGAATGCATTGACCCAGGCGACCTTCACCCAACTCCAAGAGCTCCCCTCCCTCCCCGCTGTGAGCCAACAGCCTTTTCCCTGCCCCTCTTAATATAGTGTAACCTGTCATGTTGCTTGCATGGACGTGTAAGGGCAGAGGCATCGCCTCCATTTGATATAGATTATAACGTTGGGGGTGTCTGGTCACATAAACTGCCACATCTATCTCTAGTTGATCCATAGTCCTGACTATTCTGTCTGTAACCCCCCAATTTATTTCTGTATCTAAAATCTCCAGCGTGACGTTTGTCCCATATAAAGCACGTACCCTTCCCTTCCAAGGAGAATTTCTAAATTCCCTACTAAGCGCAGGTGAGACCCTCCCCTCCACTAAACCCTCTAACGTGTATTCTATGGCCCTGGCCTTTTCAATATACTCAGAGACCGCCACGTGCCCCAACATGCTTTCATGGAAAAAATGATAGATCTTATTTGCCTGGTGTACATCATGATGAAAACTATCTGATTGCGCAGCTGTTCTGTTAGCAAACAGCTTCCACCTATTATTCATATTTCTTAAAAGGTATCTACTCTGATTGGTGTGAAGTTCTAAATAAGACAGTAGGGCGTTGGTGTTACCAGCTAGTAAATTAATAGCCTCATCCCTACTGTGATCGATTATTTCCCCTAGCCTATTTAGCCTTATAATTTGGCCTATGCGCCTGGAAACCACCTCTAATTCTCTGTCAGTGACAGTTCCAAAAATATCATGAAAAATATCGCCAAAAAAAGATAATGGGGCATCCCTTTTCGCCCGTCTACTTCTGGTTTTTGCAGGTATTTTACCCAAAATATCCCCGATTCTCTCATAAAGTTTCCTGGCCTCAAAATCAGCCAGAGCCAACCTCCTGTTTAACGTGTCTGCTAGCTGTTTATATGGGCCCGATCTAGGCCCTTCACTCGTGCGGCTAGCAACAGGAGGATCGATTCTGACGTCCTTCAAAAATGCCACTGTCACTTTTTCCACCCCTGTTACCAATCTCCCCTGCGGCGAGAACACTGTCCCGTAATTGTGGCGGATTCTCGGCGTACTCGACGTCACAAAGGCGGGAGCACAGAGTAATATACCACCAGTCACAAGCCTAAAACATATACAAAAAGAAGTCATGCATTATTACCTACCCAAATTTAGTGTCAACCTATGTTATCCATATTGGTAGTAGGTCTTAGAAACAGGCATTTTTAGAGGCTTTTTTGGAGAAATCAAAACTTACCATAGAGCCAAACAAGCCATAGCTCTTGTCTTTTTGGATCCTTAGCAACAACAAAAAAAAACAATGATAAATACAACCGCTCTGCCAAACTTCCAATGTAGCGTTTGGTTTGCAGGTCTTTTCCAAGTGACTTCGAGCTTTCAAGAGGGCTGTTTCTCTACCTGACCCTTCTATATATCAGACTTTTGGGCGCTATTAATAATAATTATAGCCAATTATACATGCCCCGCTGGTTGGTCAGTGCAGCTCCACAGTGGACGCCCCCCAAAGGTAGCGCCCATATTTTGACTCTCGTCCCCAAGCGGTGGGCGTTGCCAGTTCATGGTTCATCGTTTATTTCTAGGGGACCGCCCTCTTTGCTTTTGCATCCTATTCCTCACATTTCTGAGACAAGGTTAACACCTGACAAAGCCCAAGTAGTTGGGGCTATAGCTCCCTCCCAGGCCTAGGAGTTGTGTAGAGCTATAGTCATACCACCTGATGCTATTCATGAATATTAAACAGGGGGAATGCACTTGTGATTTCATGCAGGGGCCTCTGCGTAGGTCCATCTGCACCTCCTCTCATTAATATGCATAAATGCACATTCTCAATAAATCACCCATCCCCCTTGCCATAAACCAACGGTGCCCTACCTCAGAACTGCCACCCCATTGGCTCAATGAAATGACGATCATCCCCGTGGCAATTTCCACCAGCTCCTGTCACCAAGCCTAGCATGACGACCAAACTCTGAAAAACATAAGTCAGACAGTGCCAAAAATTGACCTCCCCCCTCCCCCTGTAATGTCACCCAAGGGTCAGCTCCAGTGTATTAACGGGAGTTCTAGTTTATTACCTAACACTAGCTGATGTATCTAGATCCTGACCCCTATCTTTCGTTTAGAAGGAAAAAACAACGAATAAACAACGAATACAACATCAAAATTAACTCAAGAAATCAAAAGTCTAATTTCTAGCCTATTAAAGGTCAGTAAGACTTCCCCTCCCTCCCTCATTTCCCCACTTTTCCTCGCTAACTAATCCAATCGTCTCAGGCGCTGCCACATATTTCATTCGACTTAAAGTTTTTCTATGCAGCAAGAAAAAAAAAAAGAGTAAAAATAAAACAAAAAACTAATTACTAAAGAATTAACTACTAAAACGGCTAAATATAAAATCTTATTACTAAATCTTATTACTAACGCTGTGTGTAACCATCACCACAGACCTAACAACTTATGGTGATAATATGAGATATCGATATAATAATAATGTTCGATATAGCAATAATATAGCCTTATCATACACGTTTTTATTCTAAACTTGCATATGAAATAGGAGATAAAAAATTCTTTCCGTCTTTTCCAGGCCGTGCGATGCCGAGGCTCCTGCAGGGGACGCCCGCCAGTGACTGCCCCGCCGGGCCCGTAGCGACCTGAGAGGCTGGACCTCCTGTACATTGTACTAAAATAAAAGCTCATGACGGGAAACTGAAACAATTCTTCATTTTATTTATCGATCTTGAGTTCTTATTCTCATTGCTCAGTTCTCTAGAATTCCCATGGAGTCAGTTAACCTAGCTCGACCTTATCTTAACTACGTGTCACAGAGCTAGCTTGTCCCCTGCTAACTGTAAGACAGGGTCGTGTACACCCAATCTCATCTAATGGCACTTATTTTAATTGTAATGTCCCCCGTCCTGCAATGACCGTTTGGCCGGTCACCAAATCTATAGCAATCTTAACGAAGTTAGACACTTATTGCCCCGATCAAGACTCTGCACTCCCCATACTTTGTTTACTCTGTGATTCAGTTAATTTAAGCGTCAGGGAAAGTACAGGAATAGTCCGGTTTCGCAGGATGTTGCATCAAACTTCATACAGCCCCCCACCCCACTTAAAATAGCGAGTCCAATTGTAGCTAATTCTTGCAACAGCCGGATATATCTAGCGGATTACTGAGAGCTAGGTTCATCCATCGGTCATCAGTACCTCTCTAAAGCGATAAGTCTTACCAACAATATGTTTTCACCAGTTTCCCCCCTCCCCCATCGGTTTCCTAATCCCTTTCATGCCTACTCATACAGACGTGTATGAGCGCGACTTCCATATCAACAATAAAAAAAAACCTAGAAACCAAAAAGAAACACTCCACAAGATTAAAGGGCATTAGCACGCACAAGTTCAGAGATAGGAGATATCACTCTAGTCAATATAATTTTTTCTCTAATTGTCATATACAGAGTACCTTCGCTACCCTCTTTAGTACGACTCATTTATATTTTATGAGAAATAAATCCATCTGCTGATCCTGTTACATTACTGCAATTTAAATCCTTTCCAATTTTTTAAAGAGAATCTCGCAAAGTGGACAGCAAGATGGTATCACGAGTAAGATATCCAAACCCTATATCAAATATTCGAACTTTCAAACAAAAATTACCACGTACACCTATACATATTCAGTGCCCAATTAGAGAAACAGTTTAAAAAACCAGATCATTTTAAATATTAGACCTATTTTAAAACAAAATGGCCCTTATAAAATCATTAAAACAAATGGCACCTTCTCGCTCAGACTGTCACAGTTCTTACATGGTCTCTGCTGGTTGTAATCGAGTGACTAAATGATTTTTATTTTGCGGGACTTTGCCAGCAACTCACAGTCCTCGACTACGTCTTTCAGGGCAAAAGTACTGTCTCCTCTATTCTTTACCTCTTCGTTCCAGTCCTCAACGACCCACTCTGACAACCACGTGGGTTCTGGAGTTGTCTCGTAAGTCCAGCAGTCGCGGCAAACCTCTTTATCCTCTCCACATTCACAAAACAAGACCTTTCCAGGTGTGGGAGTACTGCCATTCCCCACCTGCACATTATTCGCTCTCCGCCGTCCGCGCTGGGCGACTGACTTCCTTAAAACGGGCTTTCTCTCAGCTTCTATTCTTGCTTGATGAGCGGCCGACATAGCTATTGCGATCATTCTCCACACTGGATTATAGTGTATATAGCTGTTCCCATTAGTCGCCATTTTCTTTGAGTGAATTGTAATAGTAATTGATGCCTATTCAGTTCAATTATGGTATAATTATATCCTCAACTTGCTTGTGTGACTTCTCTATACCTTGTATCAATAAAATTAGTACTAATAATGCTTATCGGCCGTATCACTTCTACAGGTTTCATTTATTATCTCCCTTGTACCTTTACCAGTTCATAGACAGTTCAGACCCTCTAATCCGCCGACCCTTGATCACAGATCAGACCAGCAGACAATCCCAAGGCACCACCCAGCATTATATCAGTCTGAATGGACTTTATAAAAATCAGGTATCACTGCACAGAGTTCATGCACCGGTCAAACGCTTCGATCGAGCACCAACGATTACACCTGCTGTTACGCTCCCACTTATAAAATTACTCATCCCCGCCCCTCCCCACTTCGACCCTGCCCCAATCTATTTCAATCAGCCATCTATATCGATTGTATGTTTGATTGCTAGCACTCTGAACTTGCAACTAGGTTGACCCATGGTTGACCCCTGTCCCTCCCCCTATAATTACATCCTATGTGAAAAACACCTCCTGTGTGAACTCTCCAGCCGAATATATACATAACTGCTTATAATTTTAGCACTACTTCCGAACCCTGACCAAGCTTCTGCAATGTCAATTAAAAGGATTTGCAGCCGTAGCACATTCCTGTCTTGCTCCTATCTTTAACATCCATAAATCATATTACAAACTACATTAATTATAAGATCTGGATTGCAATATGCACCTCAGCCCAACAATAGAAACACCTGGGCGAAAGGAATAGAAAAATACGATAGTGCATTCAAAAGAGACAAGAGGCGGGAGTACATAAAAAGAAAATATCCGTTCACTAACTCCTAATTCCGTTCAGAGCAAGTTCACCTGTGTCTGCCTGCTAGATTCCCCTCAAACCCATACATACAGCACAATGTGTTACTCTCATATTCCCCATTTCTTTTTACTGAAAATATACGCTAGTCTCTCCTTCCTCCCATCCCTCCAAAGCTGGTAATTCCCCTACTTCCCAAGGGTCTCCCTTCAGCTCCTCCTCGCCGTCTATACCCATGGTTATACATGAGTCATCGCGTGTTTCCCCGTCACCGCCCGCTCGCGCCTCTATAGTGTGTTCCACACTGCTAGATATAGGTCTATCGTTTCTAGAACCTACAGTGCGAGTCAAGTGTTTTGGTGCGTTTGTTTCTTGGGATATGGCACTGTCCTCTGGCTCCTCCACTTCTAGCTGCCAATCTCCCTTGTCCTCAGTATCTTGACTGGGAGTCTCTAAATTGGCGTAATTGGTAATTGGCACTAGATTAGGTGGCAGCAACCTCTCTATGAATTCCCCCTCATATCCCACTGTCACTGGTTTTAAGTGCATTACATGGATGGGTCTCGGAAGACTTTTGCCAGTTTCTATGTTTCTCACTTTTACCGTGTATGGGCTGGGATTTGCTGTCACCATGAATGGCCCCGTGAATTTTGGCTGCAGCTTGATAGCTGTTCCTGCTTGAAGCAATCGCTGAATGCGAACGTATACGAGAGAACCAGGCTCGAACGAATGACTTTTCGTTCCCTTATCATATCTCGCCTTCATACGTTGTTTCGACTCCTCCAGCTTTTTCTGTGCCATTTCACCGTAAAATTCCTGGTTTTGCAAAATGTCCGCTAAATGCTCGAGCACCGGCTTAATGTCCCCTTCGTATTCACGTAGGACCCGATCGCTCGGCAATTTGGGTAGGCGGCCATAGACCAGTAGAAAGGGACAGAAACCAAGCGACTGTGCGTCTGATGCGTTAACTGCGAACACAATTGGTGCTACATATCGATCCCAATCTTTCTGGGTCGATGCATCTGTGAACGCCCTCAGCGCCTGTACAAGTGTCGAATTCCATCTTTCGACCTGCCCGTTTGTCGTGGGCTTGTAAACAGACGAGAAGATCTGTCGCATCCCCATGGTTTTGCAAAACCCGGAGAACAATTTTGAATTAAAAGAGCTGCCGTTATCGGAATAAATCTCAGCTGGTACTCCCATAACCGCTATCACATTTCGGAAAAATTCTTCAATAAGTGTTGAGGACTTTATGTTGTCCGTGGGCCAAGCCACGCAGAACCTACTATATACATCCACACACACATGAATGTATTTATTGTGGTTAGTGGTCTCTGGCAAAGGTCCCAATGTATCGATCATAACTGCTGACCACGGCCCTGGGGCCGGCTGCCTGGCAGTCATTGGTAGCCTGATCGGATGCTTATTTGGTTTATTCGACAGACACTTGTCGCAAGTGCCGATGTATTGCGTAACGTCTCGAGACATAGTCGTCCAGTAGTACCGTGGTGTCAATACGCTCATTACCTTACCGGCCCCCAAGTGTGCACCCAATGGAGAGTCGTGTATCTGTTCGAGTAACTTGCGTACCATTGCCTCAGGCACCACCAGTTGCGCTCTAGCCTCGATTTCATCCCTGCGTGTACGTGGCGGGATGCGATAGAGAACGTCGCTCGATATAAGGAAGCAATCGTGGTGCAATAGCACCTTCCGTGCCTCCATGTTTCCGCGTGGAAGCTCCTCCTTAGTGATGTATTTGGTCATAGCCACACAGAAGCCATCAACTTTCTGTGCACGCAGGAACTGCACTTGTGTACCCAGCGTTCCATAGTATCCTTCTATTTTGCGATAGAAGTCTATCTGTGGTGGGTCAATAGAGGCCGCTCTAACCCCTTTACGCGCCCGTTCCTTTCTATATTTTCCTTTAATCGACGCTACCCCCGTACGCCGGCGCACTCTGCGCTGCTCTAAGGGCGGTTCTGATTCCGGCTCCTTTCGGCCTTCATCCGCCGTTTCGGCCAGACGGGCGGACCTTCTTGGTCCTTGCTCTTCTGCGCCGTCCCTATCGTCGTCGCTTGACGCACTATCACTATCTGAGTGGTCGACAGGTTCAGTCACTTCTTCCACTACGGTTTTCAATAGTGTCTTCTTCTCGCGCTTAGCCGCGATTTCCTTCGTCCACTCGCGCATTTTCTCGGTGGGCTTTCGCACTCGGCGAGACTCCATGACAGCCACATATTCGTCGGTAGCGCCTGTATCGCGCTCTATAGGCTGTCCTTCGTCCACTCGTATGTTGTACGGGTTTATAGGTGTACCTTCCACGCGCTCCGTCTCGACAACGGCTTCTTGATCAGCGCTTTTCGAGTCCCTGCGCTTGTTTCGCAGCTTCCCGTTCTTCAATATTGACGGCCGTCGGTACTTACGGATGGGTGCCATTTGAACCAAGTCTCCAGCTCCGAAGTACCTAATAAAGTTCACCTCGCGAAAGCGAACCTTACGGTCGACGTTGCTGGTTGGATCCAACTTCTCTCCCCTACCCTCCGGATACGGCCTTCGACTCAAAACATCGGGCACGAGGTTAAGGCTCCCCTTGATGTGTTTTATCTGGAAATCAAAGTTCCCGAACCAATCAAGCCATCTGGCCATCCGTCCTGTCAAGTCTTGCTTCGAGTTTATCGCAAGCAACGCGGCATGATCCGTGTACACCTCGAAGGTCGTGCCTAGCACGTAATGTTTAAATTTTTCTACTGCAAATCGAATTGCTAGGAGTTCCCGATCCGTAGCTGAATAGTCTCGTTCGGTGGCGTTCATGCTCCTTCCTGCGAAGGCCACTGGTCGATGGAACCCGCTCCCGTCGTCTTGCGTCAGGCAACCACCTAATCCTACGCGGGAGGCATCTGTCCATATTGTGAACGGTTTGTCGTAGTCTGGGTATTGCAACAATGCATCCTCGCAGAGCGCCCTCTTGACGCTTCTGAAGGCAGTTTCCTGCTCCTCTCCCCACGCAATCTCCCCTCGTCCCTTCTTCGGGCCCTTGGTTAAGATGTATAGCGGGTGCATCTTGTCCGAGAAGTTCGGGATGAACGCTCTGTAATAATTCGCCAGACCGTTGAACGCTCTTAGTTCCTTTACCGTTTTCGGAGTTGGGTATGACCGGATAGACTCGACCTTGTCGGGATCTGGCATGAGCCCATCCTTGGTGATCACAAACCCTAGAAATTGTATTACTCTGTAGCCGAATGCGCATTTCTCCGCCTTGAATCGCATATTCGCTTTTTGAAACGCTGCTAGCACTGCTCGCACGTCTGCCATATGGTCGTCCCATGTACTGGACGCAATTATAATATCGTCGCAATAGGGTAGAGCGTTTGGTATGTGCTTCAGCACTCCCTCGACCACAGCGTGAAATGCTTTTGGCGCAGTTTTCAGCCCCATCGGGATTACCCTATATTGAAAGACGCCCCTAGGGGTTGAGAAGGCGCTAATGTGCCTATCGGACTCCCGTAACGACACCTGGTAAAATCCAGAGGCGGCGTCTAATTTGCTGAAATAGCGGCCTTTGAGTCGACCAACATTTTCCAACGTTTCGTCGGCTCTCGGAAAGACGCGGGCCTGGTCCTTTATCTGGGAATTCACCCAGCGATAGTCGATCACGAGCCTGTGCTCCTGCTTCCCGTCGAGCCCCAAACGCGACTTCTCCACAAGAAAACACGGCGACGCGAATTCCGATTCGCCGCTCGCGGGTTCGATGACTCTCAGGTCTATCTGTTCGTCCAGGAGTTTATCCATTACCGCCATCATTTGCGGATTGAGTCGGTACGGATTCTTGTTAATAGGCACGTAGCCTTCCTTCAGCTCGATCTTGTGCGTATACACGTCGGTCTGGACGATCGGCTTATCCTTTGATGCGAACGTTCCCTCGTATTCCGCTATCAACGTGCTCATCGAGGATTTCTGGTCCTCTGTTAAGTCGGACCCCAATGTATAGGACCCCTTTTTCCCTTTTCCCCCTTCTTCTCCCATAACGTCCCCCCCCATGTTCCCCGTGCAAGTTGAAACCTGTGCTCCCTGATGGGTCCCCCCTCCTCCCGAGAAATCTATTGGCACGAGATCATCCTCATCACACACTGTATATACCGCTATGACATAGTCCTTATGTAGGGTCAAAGGCATCCTACCCGCGTTAAAGACTGTAACTGGTATGATGTTGGTGCCCGGCAAAGGCCTGACCGCCGCGCCCTTAACCGCAAATGAGACTGGCTGTGGTCGTTTTAGATTGTTTAACGTCCCTATCGTGGCCGACATATCCTCCGGATAGGTGACCACGGCGGAGCACGTAAACTCGCTATTCGCCGGTACTACCTTAGTGTCTGCTAACCTTACCGCATGTACTCTTGGTTCTGAGCCAAAGGTCAGTGATGCCCGTTCCTTACGTAAGAAGTCCACCCCGAGGATAGCTGGAATAGACAACCCAGGTACGATTAAAAACCAACAAATACAAGACAAATGCTCAAGAGAAAAACTGACCCTGGCTTTATAGTTCGCCATATGTTTGGCCCCGTCAGCGGTGAAAACCCGAGTCCTGACATTGACAACACAGTGCACCGTCGCTTCCATTGTTCGTAGCTTTTGGTACAGCTGCTCGCTAAGACAGCTCACAGAGGCTCCGGTGTCAATCAAAAATGGTACCCTCAGACCCCCCATACCCCCCATCACATTGCAATTTGTGTGCAAAAAGATGTTTCCCGGATTGTCCCCGGATGACAGTGTTAATTTGACGGAAGACATGTCTATTTCAGTCCCAGTTGGCTCAATGGCCAGCACAGTCTCCTGGGCTGTTCGTTTGTCGTCCGCCAATTTACGCCTCGCCGCTTTCTGGTATTTCCTCTTCTGAAAGCGACGCTCCATGTCCGCTTCCTGAGCTGGCGTAATATCCGCGGATTCGAGTCCCAGCCAGAACGAGGGGCGTTCTGCTGGTTCGTCTAAAAAAAATTACCCTGACCCCCCTTCTGTCCCCCCTTCTGATTTCCCTGATTTCCCTGGTTTCCCTGGTTATTCTGACCCCCCTGGCCGTTTCCCCACTGCTGGTAATGGCCCCCCTGGTTCTGTCCCCTATGGTAGGACTGGTTCTGTTGCTGCTGCGGAGGCTGAGGGAAGAATTGTCCTGGCGGTGGTTGCAGAAATTGTGGTGCCGCAGGCATGCCGTAACCTGGCGGGAATTGCGTCGGCACTGGCAATGGTTGCAGAGTTCCGTTGCTTGCCATGTATCCCGGCGTTGCCTGAGCAAATTGCTGAGGTAGCTCTTGGTTGGGGGAGCTTTGGTCTTGGTTCTGGTTATTCTGGTAGCCCTGGTAACCCTGGTTATTCTGATAACTCTGGTTATTTTGGGTATTCTGGTAACCACCACGGCCTCCACCGCGTTGCGAACCCCCTCGACCCTTGCCCCTCCCGTCCCAGGATTTCTTTCCCCCTGTTGATGGCGCAAATTGCTGCACCGCATTAACGCCCTCCTCCTTCGATTCCACCTGATAACCTGCCATAGTCAGGGCAGCTATCATGGCAGTTGCATCTGGCATTAAGCGTTCGAGAGCCTTATCGCGCTGAATATCGGACATCTCGTACTTGAGCGCGATTCTGAAGGCCAACTCGCTAGTGCGTGGGTTTTCCGTGAGCACTCGCTCCATCAATCCGTCCTTCAGACCTGCCAAGAAGGCCTTAGTGCGTTCATCTTCCGTCAGAGATGTCCTCGCTAGCAGCGTGAGCATGGAGTCGGCATACTCCTTCACCGATTCCTTATCTCCCTGGCGGCGCCGGCTGTAATCTTCTTTTACTTCTCCGAATGGAAGTTCTTTGAAGTTATCCAGAAAACGCTCCTTGACGTCATCGTACACCGGACGTCCTCGATTAGGTGCAGTGAGCTGCTTATAGAAGCTCCTCGCCGAGCCTTCGAGGCGGGCGCTCAGCCCCTGGAGCCAAAAGACTCGCTTTATGTTTAGGGCTGTTGCCCACGCCTCATATTCGGAGAAAAACTCCTCCACCGATCTCAGCGCCGTTGATTCGGAGAATTTGTCCGGTGGTTCCACGAAAAAACGCATGGCCGCGTTTCCTGACTCCCGTTCCATATCAACGGTTCCCCTGGGAGGGCCTTCCGGTGCGTCAGGACCCCTTGTGCTTGTTGTAAACTGGAAGGGCAAGCGAATTTCTGGCGTCGCCTTCCCACTCGACTCGGAGCCCAGCCTGCTCTCTATGCAAGTCACCTCCGGACACCGGCCACGCCCGCAGCTCTCGTGTGTGCAGTGTCTTTGCCTCAGGAGGACGAGCCTTCGCTCTATATCTTCCTGATCTTGGCGGTACCTGTCCTTAGCCAAGCAGAACTCCTTGTCTTTTTTGGCTAGTGCCTCCGCTTGAATCCTCAACTCCTGCTCCAGGGCTGCCGCCCTGCGCTCATGCCCGCTCCTCTCTTCCAAGAGCTCTTGGTCCCTCTTGACGGACTCCTCTATGAGCTCACGCTTCAGATGACTGATGTGCGCCCCTCTGTCTGCGTCGCTCTCCTTCAGCGTGCGCTTTGTGTCGCGCAGCTCATGCGCAATTACGTCAATGCGGTCTTCGTAATCGCGCTGACGCTGACGCTCTGCATCTAATGTACGATCCAACTCTTGCTTTAACCGTCGGTTTTCTTGAACTAAAATAGCGGCTTGGTGATAGGTGGGCTGTGCATGTCCTACAAACTCATGTGCGCCATTGTCCCATTCATCCCAAGGTCCCGTATTGTCTTGTGCAAATCCCCCAGCTTGTCCCATTCCCATAGCCCCCAAATATGTACTACTTACCCCCCCTCCTATTTGTATTAATGGTGCATTAGGTTTTGCTGCACTGGGCTTAACCCTATGGTCCACAGATTCCCCATATGCAGGTGGAGCACTTCCTTTAATTTTAGAGTCAATATTAGATACAGATGCAGTGCTTTTTGCTGAACTGTTAGTGTTAGAGTTAGTGTTATCAGCAAACACACCCACCTTTTTTGCCTTTGTCATGCTGGAAACAACTCCTCCTATCCTTGCCGCTATTTTGTCCATTTGTTGTGAAAAACTCCCAGTCCTGGGGATGTTTCTCTTCCCTTTGAAGAGCCTCTGAGTACTGACAATAAACTCAGCAGTAGTGTTGAGTATACTTCTGTTGGTGTCTGTGAGATCTAACACAGAATCCAGAGAGTTCCCCTCACTCTCAGACATCCAGAAATACAATCCAAACCCAATCCGGATTCTTCCACCAATGATACAATGCGTCCACTAAACTGTAGATATGCATGTATATACTTTTAAGATCGATATTGGGTGAATGTATACTAGAAGTCCTTAGGTATATAGGTGAGTGGATATCTCTAAGTTGGTCTATGTATGATCCTCTAATATAAGTACAGTAAAGAATGACACAACAGTTTCAATTCCATAAAGGTTCTGTCTTTTAATATCTCTAGCTCATATATATATCATATCAAATTATCAATATTCATGCGTACAGGTGAAGAGGTGGAGTCTGGTTTACAATCTATATTCCTAAGTATGTATGTTACCTCCCCCTATGTGTATCTAATACTCCCACTGACCTGATATGACTTATCTCTGGACTATAGGTCTGAATGCTGTGTAATGGATAATTCCACTCCATCACAATAGGCAGTAGCCTAGGTCAGTATAGGCAGTAGTTATATCCCACTAGCATCCTGAGGCCTAGTTTTTAGTTGATACCTTTATATTTACCTAGTGGGCCGACGCAGTCTACCCCTTGGGCCGACGCGGTCTACCCCTTGGGCCGACGAGGCCCAAGTGCCTGGGCTGACGCGGTTTTGGACCGAAGCGTCTGGGTACCGCCTACTTAGCTACTACTTATTTCATGATACCATACTATTAGTAATATTAGGCCTACGGTACTATTAATATTGAGTATCAATTAAGCCTAATACTAGTAGTCTAGTAGTAATATAATACACCTAGACAGAGTTTCCGTCCCCCGTATTCTCCCGCACCCCAGAGCAGGGGTGGACAGTGCTCATTCAGAAAAACGGCGGAATCTGTCCCACATTTCAAAATGCCTAACCCACCTCATTATTGTCAATTGAACAATTCTGTCTCTGCTTATAAATCTAGTCCATGTTTAGCAACATTCATCAGTAATGTTTACCGAAATTCACATAATGTGTCAATATGGGCCAATAATAGACACAGTATCATCCCCGACTTCTCCCGAACGTGAATTAAAAGCCAATTAAAAGGTATACCGTACGGCATGGACGGACATAGTAAATTAAGTGCATTTCACGGTTATTGATATTCATTTAAGACTCGCTGAAAGTGTGGGCTTGCTGCGTCCTGATGCAAAAAAATCCTGGCAAATTCGCTTCTGAAATCATACTCATAGGCCTCGCTGGGAGTAGCGAGGCCATTACATAGGCTATAATACACCCTGCCCTAGTTAGAATATCTATCCCTCTTATTCCTGTCGTCAGACAGGCCCTGGTCCGGCAGGACTTAGGCCTAAATTAATTGTATAGCCTGACCATCCCTAGGCCTATACGGTACTGTGATGGCACTATAATGTATGGGACAGAAAAGCCTGACTAAAATTAATCAGTTAATTAGGCCTACTGTAGACAGAGTTTCCGTCCCCGTATCCTCCCGCACCCCGGAGCGGGGACAGACAGTTCACCCTCATAAAATCACGGGAATCTGGCCCACAGGGTCAACATGGCTACATGCATGCGGAGGCCGCCAGTGCCTCATTCGGCTTACAAAAACGTGGATTTAAAGGGCACGGCATTGACGGACATAATAAATTAAGCGCATTTCACTTTTATTTATATTCATTAAAGACTTGCTGAAGGTGTGGAGGTGCACCGTTGTGATCCAAAAAAGTCCTGGGTGATTTGCTGTTTAAATGATAGGCCTCGCTGGGAGTCGAGGCCTAGTATCGGCTAGGCCTACTGGGGTAGCTTGTAAGTTAGTACCTGGTGGTATGTAAAGATCATACATGTAGGCCTACCGTAGGCTACTTTTGGAAGCAAACATTAAGTGTAGTTCCACTGGACGGCTTCTTCTTACGTTCATAGTTGGTTTTGCTTACGCTCAGGAGCCGAGGGTTGAGCCTAGACAGAACCGAAGTGAAGCGTGGTGTATTACGCTCAATTTCGGCTCTATTTGCGCTTGTTTTAAGAAGCCGAACTTGTTCCGGCTCAAAACATGTTTGATTTGAGCCGAATGTCTTACGCTTCTTTAATGAGCGTAAGAATAGCGTGAACTTAGCAGGACAGTAGCACTGCATTCGGCTTCCCTTACATTTCTTTTCAAACGTAAAAACTATGGAAAACGTTCTTATTTAGTTATTACGCTCAATTAGCGGCCGCTAGAAAAGGAAATAAGCGTAACCAATAGAACCATTTTACGTTTCCCGTCGGTCAATTTATTTTAGCGTAGGTTTCTTTTGATATGCAAGATAAAAATGAGCGTAAACAAAACCGATTATGAACGTAAGAAGAAGCCGACCAGTGGAACTCTACCTTAAAAGACCTATGCGCGATAGGCAATGCAGTTATAAATTGTCTTTAAAACTTGAACAAGGGACTAGCAATACAGACAGTAGGCTACATAACAGTACAAGTATTTTCGCTGAAAATATGATGTATGACTGCATGTATTCCCGGAATAGCCTGCGGCTGCTCATTGTTGTGCTGCTTAACAAATTAATTATTTTAAGTTAAATATAATTATAATAAAACGAATGAATTACTGGTAGGTCTATATCTAGGCATGTAGGTATGTAGGCCTACGTACCTAAAATTGACACTAATTATTTTCTGGATCCAACCACTATAACATTTAAGCTGCCTCTACACCACTCGCGATTGTGCATCGCCGACAGTTGGCGATACTTGCCGATGCTTTTATCAGCCAACTCTCGGGGGTGGTGTAGAGGCTTTCCCGACGGCCTCCCGACACTTGAAGCTATCTATATGGAAACCTGGATGCCACCGCCGCCGTCAGCGGCCGCCAAACTTATAACGGCCGTCAAGTGCGGCATTTCGGCCGACTTTGTCGGCCACAATGCCGCACTTGACAGCCACAATCCGCCAAAGTCGGGGACCAATTTCTCCCTCTAAATCTTGCCCCCCAAATCACTGGCAAAGTGGGTCAGTATATGCACATGTATACATGTATATGTATGCATTCATACATATATGCATCATACATGTATGTATACATATGAGCAATTCCACCGATTGGTCGTCATTTGGCTGAAAATTCTTAATATTTCTAAAATTGCTTCTATTGATTTATTATTTTTTGTGAATAAACTAGACATATTGCTGATATTATAGGAAATTGGGAATATTAATGTTGAATATTGTACTCAGGGCAGCTTGGTAGAGTCTGTGATGAGAATTTTTTTTTTCACATTTAGATTTTTTATTCAATTAAAAGGCAACAGTTGGTGTAGATTTTTCATTTGTGCTAAATCGCAGAAATGGGGGTTTGGGGACTGTATTTCATTAAATATAGCTGGAATCCTGTATCTGTATATCTCATTGGATTCCTCTCAACCCCAGCTTTCATTCCAACCATACTTTTATTAATCTGGAGTTAATATTTTTAAAAACTAAAGTCTGAAAACTCCTTTTTTGACTGAGAAATTAAAAAAGAAATACATTTTACAGTTGTCATTTTGTTCTGACCCAATTGATTATAATTACTTTTTGTTGTTCATCCAATTCATTATGCCTTAGTCTGTTCCCCAAGTTGCATTTTTCCCCTGCCCCCTGACCCACTTATGTAATTCATAGGTCTCGACATAAGGGTCATAACGTTTTTTAGCTTGTGAAAATACTCCAACTAGAAGAAAAGTTATAGCAAAAAAACGAGTCGGTAATGGTAATGGTAATGGCAGCTCTAAGGGTCACAGGATACTACCCCGTCATTGGCAGGGTCTATGCGCCATTCTCTGCGCCAATTTCATAATTTTCGTATGCCATCCGACCTGAGACCGCCATCAGCGGCCTGGCAAATTGTAACGGCCGCCAATTTCGGAGGCCCTACCGAAATTGGCGGCCGACTAAAAAAGAAATCCTATAGTAAGTCTATGGCGATTTAATTTTGCCGCCCGCCGGCGGCGGTGGTGGCGTCCTGGTTTCGATAGTAACTTGCCGATGCTTTTATCGGCCAACTGTCGGGGGTGGTGTAGAGGCTTTCCCGACGGCCTCCCGACACTTGAAGCTATCAGCAGCTGTCGGCGACAGTCGCCGATCACTTCTAACTTGTTTGAAATATTGTGTGTCGCCAACAGTCGGCCGACGAACATCGCCAGTGTAGAGGCGTTCCCGACAGGTCCCGACGTGAGAGGTCGTATGGGGGAAATCTGTACTATCGGGAACAAAATGGCAATCGCCAGTGTCGCCAGTATCGGGAGAGGGTATCGGGACTGGTGTAGAGACAGCTTTAGGCTATAGGCCTATGTGACTTCGCCTGGTCTGAGATAGATAATAATATAATATCACCGGTAGCCCTATGTCTAGGCTATAATATATAAACTTGTAAGTGATGAAATCATGAATGCACATTTCCGTTGTCACGGGTATGGCCATATTCATTATATTCACGGGATATGTTTACGGTTAGTGTTTCAAACTTCCCATCTCCACATGTTATTATTCATTGCCAAACAATATAATCTGATATATTTTGTCTAATACCAGTACCGGTAGCTAATCAAGTGTAAAATAAGTGCCGTCCAACAGCTAGGGGACTCTTAAGTCTTAGGCTACTTAATTTAACTTCGTCTGGTGTCATCCCATTGCGTGGATCTCTACGCGACCCCCTCCTATTGTAATAATTACAATAGGAGGGGGTCGCGTAGAGATCCACTTAATAACTGTATAGTAATACGAAAGTCGGGACTGAGATGCTACTTGAGAGCGATAAAACAAAGTCTTTAGACTAAGGATAGGGATGAGATACTTGTATTACTTCTTCTCACAACGCTCACAACACGAATTTGATTAAGTACAGTTGTCTCATGACTTCCCCTTCTTTTTTAAATCGGATTTACTAATTATTGTAGGTATAATCTAACTGATAATCCACATACCGATTTTCGCATAGCATCTCGACTGATTATGTATGATTTTTTTTAAAAACTACCGTCGCCTACCCTGTCTGTTATACCTATCATTCATAACTATTAGTTAGGCAATGAATACACTTTTCTGTTATGTTTCAAAATACAATTCTCAGTCATAATCAATTGCAATGTTGTGAACTGTAAATTGGAATTATTTCGCAAAGATTTTCTCCAGCTTCTAAGTATATTTAAATACATATCGGGTGTAATGATATCGGCCAATTCCAGCTAAACTGAATGCTTTTATTCTGTGTACCTTTGTATATTTACATGAAGGTTATAAATACAAGAACCATGAAGTTAAAAACTGCCTCAGTTAGGACGATCAATATAAAATGCTATACCTAGACATTTCCGCGTTTGAATATTTCTTGTTATTTGCACATCTCTGGGGAAAGATATGGGTAACAGAAAGCTCAAATTCTACACCAAGCATTGGTAATAAATAAGTGTCTGAAACTGGGGTTAGTGCTTTGAGACGATGAGTCATATCCTGGTCTAAGTGAAACTGACTCTCCGAAAGCTTAGGTGCTGGTTTAGTCTCCAGGTGGCGGCACTGTTATATGGCAGCTTCTCTAGCAGTTGATGCTCTGAACAACGAGTACAAAAGATATATATGTGATGTGTTACAGAAAAATGAGTCATAGGTCGCAAACAAAAATGGATTTTGAGATGCTGTCAAGTTTAAAAATGAGATTAAGTGGATTTCAATAATGTTAACATTGAATATATCCAAAAAGTATTTTTATATTTTATGTTTGACTTCTTCTGACACTACTCCTGATGAAGGGCAAGTAAGCCCGACAGCCTTGAGTTAAATAATAAACAACATCAACTTTATTTAAAGAGCTTCTCTATTTCATCATCCATTTCATCCTCGGTTCCCCCGATATAAAGCGATCTACCTTCCCCCTACTTCTTTTATATTTGAAAAAAAAAGTTTGCAATATTTCTGGGTGGACGATTGCTATAGTAAAGTAGCTAAATATAATCCATAAGATGAACTTACTAGAAACGCAAAGATATATTTAATACAGAGTGAGTCTTGAAATTGGTACATGTATTCTTATGACTTAAAGCAAAAAATGAGAATATTCCTAGTAAGAGATCTAATGGGTAAAATAGTTTAAAAATATCAATATTGCGACTTAGACTCATTTTTCTGTAACACATCACATATAAATATATATATGCTCGTTGCTCTGAAGCATGGAAAGTTCATGGAGACATTATTTTATTATTTGATTTAAGAACATTTTTATTATCCATATACATGTACATTTTCTGGATTTCTCCATATTTTCGACAGTAACCTATTATTTGGACCCTTCTTCCTCATTCGTAATATGCATCAAGTGCCATACAACACTACATGTACTTCATCTATTCCTGCTCCTGCACCAAGCCACCCTATTCCCAATATGACATGACTATTTTTTGTTCTATAATCCAGGACTACTACACCATCACTAGCACTGGGGTAACTACCGAATACTTTCAGTTCCTTTACTCTGCGTGCGGAAGCATTGTCAAACTGCTATTAAAACTGATGGCTATTACTGTAATTAAATATGTGAGTTTGGCTCCTACTTAGAGGTAGCTTCTTTCTGCAATATAATTATTATGCACACGTGACTTCGCATGAGGCCCTATAGTGTTTCAGGTTGATGGTTGACTGGCCTGAAACTAATGTTATGCTCCGTTGTATTTTCTGTTTTCTATTACCATGTAATCTATCAGTCCAATACAACATTTTATTAATGAAACTAGGGGAAACATAATTTAAATATTTATTTTAATATTCCATTCCCACAGATTAAATATTTCATATACTTGGGTAAAATATTCGATATTTGTTCATCATAGTGTATTCAGACAAATTGTAATAGTTCTATAATTATCATACGTAATTTGGTCAAATTTCTCACTTCAGATAAAACCAGAAATCGTAAATCTCTACCGCAATTGTTTTGTCTATCAAAGGATTGGGTCAGTTGATGGAGGTTCACAGATGGACAATTCCGACCTGTATCTACCAACATTGCCAATGAATCTATACTATTTCCACAAAATCACAGATTTGCTTCTTTTTTGTTTATTTTTTTTTTTTAAAACAGATCTGCTACTTAGTAATGTGACTGCTCAATTTTACTGACATACTTGCACATGTTCTTGACGCGTTGTCAACACATGTATTTTCTGATATTCCTTAGTTGGGCAGTGAGGTCAAGATTCATCTGAAAAAGCATTAGAGTTGGCTGTTGCCTTTCTTAACAACTGAATTAATTCCTGGCATTTTGTCAATGCATTCACGCTCAATTCAGGGCGAGTCTGCTCGATAGGTGCCGGGTGCCCTGCCTTGTAGGAGCACCGT
Source organism: Sthenelais limicola (assembly GCA_942159475.1). Taxonomy (NCBI): domain Eukaryota; kingdom Metazoa; phylum Annelida; class Polychaeta; order Phyllodocida; family Sigalionidae; genus Sthenelais; species Sthenelais limicola. Next base: position 101,894,345 of record OW804096.1, on the reverse strand, counting down.
CGAAGTAGTAGCCCCATGTACTGAGTCATCCCCTGTGGAGACAATCAATATACACCTCTCTGCACTGATAGATTTGTATGATCCGATGTGGCCGGGTTCTGTCAAGACCATCACTCGCTACTGCCCTCTTCTGGGACTTTATCTATCTTTTCGACTGACTGATCCAAAGGTTGATGCCAGTTTAATTATGTGGACTAGATACAGTTGTCGCCTTATAAATACGGTAGTATACCACTGTTTTGAAGTACAGGAGAGCAATGTCCCTAACGTTTCTCTACTTATATTGACCACAGACACTCTCATATATTCCTTGGGTGGGGAGTGGGGCCAAGGTTCATCTGAGAAAGCATACTTTTTTTCTTAAAAAGAATCATTAATTTACGCTGTTCAAGTTTTTCAATAATCATAATAGTTGTTATATTGATCCGGTTCCTCTTGTAGTTGTCAACCTGCACCTCAACCTCATATAAATAAGTGCCACACACTATTCACTGCCCTACCCATCCCTAACACTCAGTCAAGTCATGACCCTACATGGGGGATGCTTTCCCTCACAACTTTCCATCAATTATCTTTGACATATTGAATGTTGTTGTGTTCAATAGGTTTGAGACTTTTACAAACAAGCTCACTTGATATTTTCAACCCTTGTTATAACATCGATTATTTCACATGTATGAATGACCGAATGTAAAACAAATATTTGTGTATGCCCATTCTCGAGACCCTACCAACCCATCCTCCCCACGTCCCAAATGTCAGATTAATTAAGAGAAGGAAAGGTTGACGAGTCAAACCATCTAGAATTACTGAACATGATTCGCCTTGTGACATTTATGCTAATATGAAATTACCAATGATTAAAGTCATATATATTTACTTGATTCATGGTCATCTTTTTTCTTAAATGCAATGATGTCACATTACCATCCCTCTCATTGTTCTGTTTCATTGTGTGTTGTATCCTATTGCATTTACCGGCATGCTTTATTCATGTTACCATTTGTACAGACGCAGCCGTTTATAATCTAAAAATAAATATTTATCTATAGTCTATACATATAGGGTTCTATATATTTGTAAGGAATAATTAATCATGTATTCCCACGTTACCTTTATTGTGTTTTATGTGTTTATGGACGATATTTTTTAGTTTGTATAGTACACCTATTGAAAAGGTTGCATCCCCATTATTTAGGGTTCCATCAATAATAGATTCGAGGTCCAGCTCCCCTCTTGCCCGAGGCAATTGATCGAGGGGGCTGAATCTTTGTCCCCCTCCATCCAACCAGTGCTTTAATGTAGGAGCCAATGATATAGCGTGACTCATGCGTGTTTTGGTTTGCTCCGGGAGCTCCAAGACTGGCGCTGATGTCCTGTGAGAGAGACGTGAGTCCAACGAGCATTCAGGTACCGTTTAATAGAAGGTATACCGGGAACAGGTGGTCGTGACACTGGGAGCGGGACTGCCTCCCTCACTGTTATCACTCCTCACATATTTATAATATATAGGATAGGGACATTGCTGATAACAATAATACCACAGGGATTATTGTCTACTCAAGAATCAACACTTCAAGGATCAGAGAGATTTTGAAAAGTATTTCATTGATAATATCCACTTGTGCTATCTAGGGTTATTGCTTTTGATCGCCAAACATTTCATAACTGGATTTGTATCCATGGATTCTCGTGCCTAGCAGCAGCATACCAATGCCAGATTATTCTGTTTGGGAATAGATCTAAGCCACTATCTCACCTGAGGCAGATTGTTTTCGTATTTGTAGCCAACGCCAAGGAAAGAGGCGTGGTCAGTTTTGGCATCGTTTCCTCATGCATTGACACCATAGTTCTCTATAATTGACATGCACAGGTGTTGAGGACTATTGACTATTGTCAATGTTTTCAGAGGAACTTACCAGCATATACAGTGAATTCTCCCATTTACATTTGAATAATCTGTATACGAGAAGCCTAGGTCTCAGACGCTTCAAGGATATCTACGCTGCAGGTGGTTTGAGAAATCCTGGCACTTAAGCTACGCATGTTTTGGGAAAGCTCTAACAACCCACGCCTGTATCTTAGGTACATATGAATTGTGTGGTTGGTTACGTGTTCTAGAGAAAATTTTAATCAAAGCCTTCGGGACATACCAAGTGTCAACCGCGAGGATTTATCAAAGAGGAGTGCGGATATCGTTCGGGACAATTGTAGCTCATCAAACCGCAAAAATGTATTGGCCTGCGTGAGTTATGTTGCCTCGGTAAGAAGCATATTGTATAAACTCTGAAGGCAACGGTCCAGACCTTGCATTGTTGCCAAGTGTTCCTAACCTGTCATTAAACTCTGTATGTACCTAAGATTTGTGCTATTATAGTCCAAGGCAATTATGGACTTAATTAGCCCCAGGCCAAGCTAGAGCATCAATCGGTGGACCCCAAGACGACAAAGATTGGTTTCTAGCTATATTTAGACAGCTTTAATTGTTGGTTGGCGCTGGGAGTTCACAGCCACACCCCTACATGGTATAGTTCTGTTGCCATTCTGACCCCATCACTTCCCCGACATCTTCTTTATCTTCACCGCTCTTCACTTGCATTCTGGCATTTTCCTTGTTTATCCTCAGCAGGCCTCATCACTCCATATCTTAATTTATCCATCACTAAATCACTCTCCGTATTTAAATCTGGCTGAAGACTCTTCAATCTTGATCTAATTTTCCCTGTTGGGCCTGAAGCACCCCTTCAGATCCACCCATCTACCTCCTTTCATAAACCATCTCCTTAAGCTGGCTATAGCCAGAAGCAATGCTTTTCTCTGAAGAATGCCATTTGGCAGATAAGAACAATCACTACAGTTCACCCGTACTATTTGCCATCCAGGTAATACACGGATATCTTAAAGGTGTGCTTCACCTACTTCTCCTGGACTTACACCATTGAGGCCAGCTACTTTAAATTTAAGAGTATCTCTTTTACTCTAAGTTTAAATATATGGGAATGCATTGTGCTCAAGATGAAAACTTTATATTAGAGTTGTTCATGCTGCAACTCTAGGGCATTCAAACAGAACAGGATTACACGAACGCATAATAGAAGGCTGACACATAGTGTCACGTTTCATCGACATACAGAAAGATTATATTCATGAACTTAAGAGCAATCAATTTGGCATTAGTCTGTTGCTCTATTATGAACGTTATACTCTGTCATTGGTTGCCATGGTAACCAGGTGATAAGTTATTGAATGCTGGTACCAGGTGAAAAAAACAGTTTAGCTTCTAGCTAACCTATGCATACATGCATATTACATGATATACCCGCAGAGATTTCGGCATTCCCTTGTTCTAACTTTAACCTCGAAGTTGGGTCCATCCAATTCCCTGATATGGAGGTGGACTTCAAACCTTTGGGATAGAAACTTGATTCTGCAAGCGTGTGAGTTGTGCTGTGAAAACAGACGACTGCTTGTACCTGCAGGGCATACAGTTATTTGACTTATCCAGGTACAGAGCTGGCAGAGGGAGAGCTTATACATATTTATTGTGTATCTCTCTCCAACTTGACAGGCTTTATTACACCAATGGATACACCGCTATATATAATATCTCGTTAAAGTGTAAAATCGTATGCGGATGACCTTTCAACTGATCGCCAATTCCTTTAATTTCCATATAGGAAACGTAAGAAATGTACAATATATTGTGCCACTTGTGCGATTTATAAATATAGTTTCCGTAATGAATACCTTGTTTAGTGGGATAAGATAACCCCAATATGGATATGTATGCATTCTTGGAATGTGCTTTGATTACATGAATAGCAGAATCTATTTGGAGTCTATCGACCCCGCACACCTATTGTGTAGCTGGACATAAAACGAAGAATAAATATGTCAACACTGTCTTTGACTCGTCCTCATGGACCTGGAAGGATGACGGACGGAGTTCCTTCTCCTGTGACGTCAGATTTTGTCCCCCCTGATGGCCTTCACCAGGATTACTACGTCTTGAGGCGGCCGGATGCCAGCATTTATTATCCACTGTAAGTTTATTTCTCTCCTTCTGTGTGCTATCTTAAAGTACACCAGATGAAGAAAATGTATGGACCTTGTATTTAACTAATATGTTCCTAAATATTTTCCTCAATTCAGTAAACTATCGAGGAAAGTGTTTTTGTGATCGATGGATATTTTGGTTATTGCATAGATGGTTATTGTAAAGAATACGTTTTTGTATAGAAGGAGGGGAAGGTGCTTTTCAAAAAACTAATTTTATACTCAACCCATTTGATTGTATACTGAACCGCCGAGGCATTAACAGCCTTGCATAATGATATATGCTTTCTCAGCAGCGTAGTTATGAGGGAAATTGAGACTTAGATTGGTTGTAGATTATCTCCGATTTAAAGTAATTCGTAAACGACATCAGTTGTACATGGTGAAACTTGTACAACTTGATGAAAGACTGCATAGGGGTAAAATAGAGCAAGTCTGTCCTACCGAAGAAATATATTTTATTTTCCGTATTGTACTATCTCAAGTTACCTTCATGCTTTTGCCAAAAAGGATCCTGAACTTCCTGAGTCTTGATTTCACCTATTCCTCATCAAATAATACTGCCCTGTTTATCCCAAAATCAAACACAAACGCATGTTCCTTTCTGGTCTGATATAACTACTACTCTACACATGTTCTGTTTTTCTCTTCCATACTGTTTATGACCTCAGTTATCCTCCGGTATAATCATAGCTATAATGATGGGGTTTAAGTTTGCTGTATTTTTTTCGCTCTGGATTACATTGACTTATTACTGCACTATGCACTGCAGGATCATTATTTTTCTTTCATCGTGAAGTGATATTTTAATAAGAGATAATTATTTTGAGAGTTTTATATAAAGCAAAACATCCATTGAATGTATGTTTATCATTTTTTCTATAATTATGTCATTGCTGTTGAATCATTTTTATCTATGAAGTATCCAAATAATATTGTCTGTTTACTCATACAGTCGGCATCTATTATGTACCTAAAGTCTCACGGTTCTCGTTTTATAGTACAAACCCTTATCATTCTGCACGTTGAAGTATTCGATTTCTTGTTTTGTGAGTCTGGCGTTGCATTAAGTGTGTAACAAAACCTGGGCTATCGTATATCGGCATGGGCGAATTTTAGCCCACTATTTCTGGTTCTCGAGATTCCAACTTTACCCAAACTGCGTTTGTCGTTGGCCAGTCTGCAATTCCAATTCTAGTTTAAAATGCGAAATATATTTAAATGTCGTTAAACATTCGAGATTAACATATGAATCTCATCTATTGCACAACACAATTTTTATTGATATTTTCTACATTTTGTACTTTCAGTACAAAATTAATTGTTCTCATTCATATTGTGCGTAGCAATCAAATGACGTTTGATCCATAGATTTTAATTATGGATGGATTTCGGTGTTGTATTCTGCTGGGTTGCACCGAAGCTTTTAAGTTAATTCACGCTTTTATTATGTTGCTAAGTGCTGCTGACGTTATTTGCTTGATAGTTTATTGGATCCCTAGCTACGGAGCACCAATTGTCCTCGGATGGTTTTGGCCTTAACCATCCACCCACTCAATACATCGCTGTATTGCTTCATGTTATAGGTTTTTTTTTTTTATATAAAGAGCCCAATCCCCACGATGTTGATATATGCGTTGACGAGAGACCCCTATATAACTTAGGGCAGATGCATTTATTTTTATGACACTTAGTAGCTATATAGATATTTTATACATTATTTTTTTCTCTCCACTTCGTCATTATTTTTATATATTTTTTTACTTTAGAAAATACATTGTTAAACGTTTGGGCGTATGAACCATTTACTACTCCATTTATTCAAATATGAAAAGTAGACGGTGCAGGACCAATGGACAATGCAACTTGTTCCTAAACATGTTTATTATTTAAGTTTACTATGGTGTAAAACATGACTTTAAAACAATGGGTTTTTTTTTGTTAACTTGATCTCCATCCTACGCCTGGATGATTTTGTTATGGTTAGGAAATACAAACTGGAGCAGGGGGCGGAGGGGAGTTACCCTGGGGCGAATGAAAAACCCCACTCAGGGATGTCAGGTACTCAAGTAAAATAAAGCTTTTTAATTTTGTTCCGCTTGTTTGGCTGTGTTCGTTTAGAACTTGACCCCTCTACACACAGACTTTGACCCTGACGGTGGAATATTTATGTTATACCTGTAAGTGGCACATGGGTGGATCTTGGGATTTAAAACCTTTTTCACTCTCTGACTTCTCTGAATGTATTGGCCTGGAACCTAATTTGTGATCCGGCCTTTCCTATACCAGATTAGATGTTTCCTGAGATGTACTAGGCGTGGAAATGCCAACATACTCACCCTTTTGTGTACGGCTTTCATTGAGGGCAGGTGTTCCCAACAAGGATTTATTGGTATCTGCCTGTCTTGCCCAGAATAAAGCCATTTGAAATAAGTCTATGAAATTAGAATAAACACCACTTTGCCGTCAAATATTTATGCTACATTAGTATTATAAGATGCACCGTACAATTGGTTGTTTGAATCTAACCTTGAATTGCAATCTACAAAGCTATTTACATGTGTATTAATTGGAAGAACATGCGTACGTTACGAAAGTCAGTCTGTGAAGAACTGATCGTAGTTTCTTGTTGTGTGATCCTTTTGTAGAGTCATTCAGGCTTGGATATTTTTATATGCTATTACAGTATTGGGCTTATGATTGAGACCTCAAATATATCTTAACACACTTGGAGTGCAGAAGATTCGGTGCATCTACTTTAATTAATAAAAAAGTGTGACTCAAACTTCAATAAAACAACCTGTCCGTTTTTTCTCTATACCTGAATTATGGGATTCATGTCTCAACACAATTCATTTAATGCCAGGCAAAAACTCCCCAGAGTTTATATATTAGGGACTGACGTAAGGGGAAGGCTCTGAAATGTTTGTTGGTGGACTCAGGACAGGGAAACGACCTATTTCCACTGGCGCTTTATTAAGACAACTACCACCCAGAAACAATCTTCGGTAAATACCCTTCCCATATATCAAGTCTGGGTTTTTTCTATGTAAGGGTGTTAAATAAATATGTCTTACTTCAGTGGTATGACTTTTTTAAACGATTTAGCATACACTTTTGTTTAGTTTTTGAAGCTCATCTCAACCCTATTTGTTAGGCCTGACACTTCAATTTAGTAACCAGCGTGTGCATGATTTTCAGGTGTCATGTATTTTTGCAATATATGGACGAATCTCACATAACATAGGCCCACTAGACCAAATGTCTTTTGTGTAATCCGATTTAGTGATGTGTTGGTGTGCATTTTTCGAAAGGAAAATACTGGAACCGTGTACCTTTCTACCAAAAGGCGTTTTTAAAGCGGGTTGACTCCCGCTTTATTCTACTTGCTTCACCCGTGACCGTTTCCGTGACCGTCCGCCGTGGTCAGTATTGCCACAAGATTCTAAGGGAAATCCAAGAGCACCGCAATTCCAGCGTACGGGACGCGTTGACATAGAGGTCCGCCGGGAGCCAGTCTGTTACAGTGCAATCCTAAGATGACGTATACTACTCACAGATTCCCTATGTTATTTTTCCTATGTAAGCTTATTGTAGGCTTAGTTTTGATCTCTGTAGGCATAGGTAGGGTTTGGTGCTGCGTTTTGCAGCTGAACTGGTAGTTTTGCGTTCGATTGCGTGATATGACCCCTACTTCATCGTCAAACACTCTCTTTCTCCTCCTATAATCCTTCTATAGGCCTTCTATAGTCCTTCTATAGACTATGTACTATAAGGTGTAGGGTTGACAAGTAGTGTCCTCCTCCTACACCTCTCGCTCTTTCTCTTGCTCCTCTTTGCGTAATTGCATGATTGGACGCCTACTGCGTTGCTATAGACAAATTGCCTTGGATTTTTTCTTTTTTTAAATGGTTTTTCAACCCTGGAAAATAGATATTTTTCCCGCTCTCTTTCTCTCTTCTCTCTTTCTCTCTTTCTCTCTCTCTCTCTCTCTCCTGCTCCCAATGATAGGACGCCTAATGCGCTCACCCGTGGGCTCTCTCTCTCACATGCTATGAGCGTTGCCTAAAGAAATTGTACCCGTCCCCTCTCGAGGTTCGAACACGTGACCCTTCATGCAGCACTCTAGCGCCTTAGACCGCTCAGCCACCTGCCACATTTGAGAATTGCACACACAAACCTAGTACAGTGTGCACGTACACACCATTTACCGATCAGGTCTAGTGAAAATAAACGTCTCCATTCCTTAGAAATGTTCATTTATAAACAGAATCATTCATTTGGGATCTTTAATAAGAGTCATATTAAGCTTCCTATCTCTTTATTTACTTTAAACGATTCATTAAATAAGTTTTAAAAGGTGTTTTCTTTGGCCCAGCCGTCACTGCATAGGGTCCAGGTTCATAGCGTGAGGGGTGTGCGATGTTCAGTTCGGTTGACTGACAGTGACACAATCGCACTTAGCCTCAGCATACACCATTTACCGCTCAGACCTGGTGAAAATAAACCTCTCCAAATTCATAGAAATGTTCATTTATAAACAGAATCGTTGATTTGAGATCTTCAATAATAGTCATATTAAGCTTCCTATCTCTTTAGTTACTTTATACGATTCATTAAATAAGTTGATATAGGTGTTTTCTTTGACCTGGCAATGGTGCGTAGGGCTCTCATATATAGGCCATAGTAATTCTAGGTCAACTGGTCATGTGACTTAAGTGGTCATGTGACTAACGTTTATGATCATACTTAGTGAGCCATGTCGGCAGAGAAATGAGGTAGGAGAACTTGCTAAAATCTCAACTGTAAAAGCCTCTTAAGAAGTCAGACAGTTCCAGTTATTGATAGGTTACTATTTCCAGTGTGTAAGGGAAAATAGTCTGTAGTGTTAGTTAATCCAGGGGCGGTAAAGGTGTAAACCTCTATTATCGCCCATCAACGTGTTCTGATCTATCACAGTTCATTTGCTATGTAAGCAACTGAGACACACATACATACGCACACATATACATGTAAATGGAATTTAAAAAAAAAAAAAAAAAAAAAAAAAAAAAATAGGAATGCGATCCATCCATCCATCCATCAATCCATCCTTCCATCCATACATCAATCCATCCATCCATCTCTCAGTCTCTCACTCAGTCTCACTCACTCTCTCACTCAGTCTCACTCACTCTCTCAATCAGTCTCTCTCTCTCTCTGTCTCACTCACTCTCTCTCTCTCTCTGTCTCACTCACTCTCTCTCTGTCTCACTCACTCTCTCTCTCTGTCTCACTCACTCTGTCTCTGTATTTCCCTCACTCTCTCTCTCTGTCTCACTCTCTCTCTCTCTCTCTCTCTGTCTCACTCACTCTCTCTCTGTGTCTCACTCTCTCTCTCTCTCTGCCTCACTCACTCACTCTCTCTCTCAGTCTCACTCACTCACTCTCTCTCTCTCTGTCTCACTCACTCTCTCTGTTTCACTCACTCTCTCTGTTTCACTCACTCTGTTTCACTCACTCTATCTCTCTGTCTGTCTCTCTATCTATCTCTCTGTCTGTCTCTCTATCTATCTCTCTCTGTTATGATGTATGTACACTGTACTATGTGTGTACACTGTACTATGTGTGTACCTTTGCACACACTGTACCTTTGCACACACTGAATCTTTGCACACACTGAACCTTTGCACACTGTGTACTTGCACACACTGTGCATTTGCACACACTGTGAACTTGCACACACTGTGCACTTGCACACACTGTACTGTATGACTAGAACGGTGATATGGTGCAGATGGATATGTGTGAGTCGCGACGAGGGAAGCTAAGACATACATGCTTACAATTATGTTTGATATTTGTCGAGTTATCCTCCTCCCTATTACTAAACCTTCCGGAAATCCGGTCTACTAATCTTATACACGTAGATATTTTCAGGTCTGAAACAAATCCTAACTTTGTAGTTTATTTTTGGAAGAAAATCGAAATTTTCTGGAATAAGGTGAGATGCAGTGAAAGCTAGTGGAGGTGTGTACGTTAGAGATAACTTACAGTTTTTAAGTCCAATGTACTTTGTAAGAAGATGCATTTCCACTGCTTTCCATGCTTCAAGAAATTCCATTAGAGTGCTAGAAGCCCTATTTCGTACATCCATTTGGCACACACACACAACAATTCAATTTGAGTGCTAAGAAGCCCTTTTTCATACATCCATTTGGCACACACACACAAATTTGAGAATTTTTCAAAATCTCAAAATTAAGATCCATTCTCTGTAAAGCACAACTTGAATAATTCCAGTGAGATGAGGTGAAGACCTCAATTCCTATGATATTTCCAGTCGTTGAAACCAATGGTAGAAGGGTGATGTAAAATCTTGAGTGAAGTCCACTGAAAATTTTGTCCATGATATAGATGTGAAGTCCTATGTGAAACTCGGAGAAAGTCGTTGAATATTTCCCAATATGGATCAGGTGTAATGGTAGAGGCTCAGCAATATCCTATGTCTAGAGGCTGTACAAGGCTGTTGGTTGATACTAATGTCAGAAAAAACGGCCTTAGCTCTTCCTATACCAACGTCTTCCACTGAAATGGGGTCAGACAAAGCTCCTGCCTTTTATACTGCAGTGAAACCCTAGTGGCAAGTTTGGAACTAACCCCTACTTTCTATGCTAAATTAAGCTTTAAAAATCGTTTTTGAAGGTATAATTAGGCCTCTTTTCTTAAAAAAAAGATATTTAGCATGATTTGGAACAAAAAATATTGTGTATTTCAAGAAAAAATGACGAAAATGTGAATCGGCGATGCGGAATTCTTTGAGGCATTCTTTAAGCATTCATTGACGCGTCTGAACGCAGTCGTTTTCTCGATGGTTACACAAATTTATGAACAAATAAATATGTCTGACCCATCTTTGCTTCAAAATAAACATTATTGTCGATTCAGATATTCTAAAATTGAAAATTTAGGGGATATTTTTTGTTCTAATTTCGCTATTCTATGTTAAGAGATGCGTCGAGATTTCAAGATGGCTGACCACTGTCAAATTCTGCAAATAATTGCAACGATTTGTGCATCGAATAATGACAAAAATAAAAGAGGACTTGCTTGTCTCACAGTGGATATTTTGTCCACACATTGAAATCTATCATATTAAATGTTTTTGGAAACTTTTTGGTCATTATTAAGAAAAATATCGGTGCCGACTATGACGTGGATAGCACGCATAGGATTAGTATTGAGTCATGTCAAGCCCATATTGAAGCTGTGTTTGGCGACGTTCATTGAGCAGAAAATTATTGGTTCCAAACGGTGGAAGTATTCGGAATTATATCGCCAAAGGTATTACACATGATGTATTTTGTCTTGATTTAAATGTTAGTTGTGTTGAATGATCATGACATTGTTTATTTCCAACGATTTTCGGTGTTTCAATTTCGGCCCATAAGCTTCAGTGCTGAGACAACTGCCTTCTCAATGGCGATTTTTATCATGGTAGACGACGGCCACACAGTGGTTTCATATGTATTACAACTTAAATACTTCATTTCATTGTTTTAAATCTAGTTGGTGCGAGATGGAACATGTCTGACCACCTGCTGTTAAATTCTCAGCAGTTAAATATCATTATGTTTGTCGGAATTTGACTTTTAAGATCGGTTCCAAATGGAATTTTATTATCGGAATCGGACATAGGTGATTTAGGATTTATCTGGAATTTCGGCGAAAGATTTTTAGGTCTGTACAAGCATAGGGGGGTCATGTATCTTTCAAAATGGCTTTCTTATGATGTATCAAGGTTGTAATAGGGCCTGCAAGTGTGTCACGAGAGCGGCCGAGATTGGCCGAGAAAGGGGTGTGTCGGGTCCTGTCAAAATGCTGGGTATATAGAGTCACTATGGGAGATAAAGAACATAATCTAATACATCATTCAGGGTGGTCGCACTCTTCACCGTTTTTTGATTATTGATAACTAACACGTTGCTAATGAATTCTAGGCATTTACATATATTATCTGATCTTTATATTAGGGAGAAAACTGCTGTCATTTCCAACGTAATGTTATGATATAGGGGTCACCAACGCATTGGTCCCCAAGTGGGGTGCCGTCAGTGGGGGTTTCCCAACCTAGTTAGAATGGGGTCACGAGACTAGCAGCCCCTATTAAATGGATTATTGCACAAATTTCAGGAAAAATGGAGAATTTTCTATATGAGAAATTTATTTCACAACGATACATATTTTTATTATTTACTGATGAGATGAGAATATTTTATGAGTTGTCATATGGTTGATGGTACTTTTTCTCTTCACATCCCACACCCCTACCCCCTTGCTCTGATATATTCATATTTTTAATTATAATTATACTTATAATTATAATTATATAATCAATTTATATTTATAATAAAAAGATATACTTAATTTTTACTTATAATTACAATTATATATAATTCGAATAATTAAAAACCCGCTTTACACAAGCTTATGCTTGTAATTCTTGTTTCAAATAGAAGGTCTCGGCTGAACGATATGAAAATGTTATGGTAACAATTCGGCTATTTTGGAAATATACTGATCCCAGAAGATATCATCGGGAAAAGAAAATATTTGTGTCTTTTAGAAATTGTCACAGATCGTTGTAATCATTAGTGTAGATGTCTTCAAAATAGTTTATGTTAGAACAATAGTTTCTACCAGGTTTTGAAAGCTAGTGGTTAGGAAATATTTAGAAAATTTAGTTATTGATAGCTATTGTATCATTACACTGACTAATTCTTCCACTAAGATTATTTCTCTGTGTGTCCAGTTGCATATCTTTCGGAGATGCGAGAAAATAGAAAATACATTGTTGTTTCATAATCAAAATATTATAAGTTAATGCACATTTTTCAAAATGATGAACAAAAGGGTCGTGTGACAGAAGCATCGTGTAACAACCCCTGAGTTCATCTGTAAATAATATATGAGCCCCTCACTTGGTAAGCTTGATTAAAAGTGCTAATGTGGGCCTTCTATAATGGCTGGCGATTGTTCTACCACCTGTGGCCCCATTTAGACAGGGCGTTTGAACAAAAACAACTTGTTCATATTTCTCGTCGTCTTTATGAAATAGTAGCTAATATCAAAGAGCATACACTAAGGCAAGGCCTTGAGCTATTAACGGCAGTGTGTGGAGAACAATAATTCAAAGATAAGTTATTCGGTTGATATTGTTGAACGTCGTGATGAATTTTGTGATAAAAAAACTAAATCAGAAGTGGTGTGTTGTCAGCAACGGTGGCGCTTGGTTGAACGAAACAAAAATTAATGATGCAGTTGCCCGGTGCAGTTGATACTGATCTAGATATGGACAATTTAACAGATTTCGTGTTACACGAATATGATGTAGTATTAATCATCAATTGCAAAAATGGTCTATTCAACTGTTGGAGAGGAATTACATTTCTTTTACTTGATGATACTAGGATTGTGGCCCACCACTCACATGATTATATCATTATGTCATATAAAATCATGAATACAAGTATTTAATACAAGGTTTATGGTACACCCATGTTTACCAATTGAAGGTTGAATGGTTCCATGCTGTAACACCAGAAACGTCCTTTGTAAGGAAGCTGGGTTAGCTAAGGATTTTGGATTGATTGGTGACGTTAATAGATGTAATTTCACAAACTATAAGGGCTGGTCTTCCCAAGTTTTGATTGCTAGATGATTGCAATTACTATAGTTTCCATGCGGTCCATAACATTGCAATGAGGTAGATAGAGTAGAGGGAATATCAGACCAGTAAATTACAAATTTGACACAGTTGATACAGTTACATTATGATTTATGAGCTAGTCCTAGGCACATGTAACCTGTTGTGGCAGGGAAACTATAGTACCCATCATATCAGTATCTATTATTATTAACAATCATGTTTTAGTTCCACACATTTAGTTCCTATATGATGAAGTCTATACCAGGTACAACTTGTTATCACATATCTCTAGCGGTTTTAGATATTTGAACATCCATTATTAATCGTGTCAATAAGCTATGTCTTCTTATTCTTCCACCTTCTTGCATCACTTCATATGCAATGGCCCTGTATGGATCTACACATTAAATATAAGCATGTTAAACTCTCATTTAAAGTCATGCCTGATACGACATAGTATTATGTTATTTAGCATATCTGAATATGATTTAGCAGAACGAACGGGTGGCTCGCTCTCTGTGCTATCACTGAATGAGTCAAAACGCTCCAGTATGTGACGTCACATAGGTGTGACGTAACTGAACACCTGTTACAGGTGATATCATTGGTCACTCTTAGTAACATTTCCAAGGCTAGTCTCTGCATGGTGACACTGACACTGTTTTGTCAACAATGTTGTTTTGGCATTGTTTTAGTGATATATTCTGTTTAATTTGGAATTTTGAAACAGTTTATATCAGTTGCCTTGTTAATCTTAGTCTTGTCAGGGGTAGTTTGGTGTGACAAGATAAGAATTATTATTTTAGGGGCCACAGAGAAAATCGGGTGGTTGACTAAATCTGGCTGATTGAACAGAGTTTTAAGGAGGAAAATAAAAGTACTCAACCGTAAACTGAATATGATTTAGCATATCATTAATATGGACATGCAACTTCAAAAGTGTAGAAATTCACTGACGTTCCATTAATTAATATAGTTCAAACAACATAAAAGCGCCTTCCCTCAGGCCACCGGATTTTGAAAGTTGAGGACCACCTTATAAGTAAAATAAAATAGCTGCGATTAATCACAGCCAAAAATAGAATCATGGGCATGGAAATAAAATATTCTTACGTAATAATTCTAGGCGAAAGAGAAATTTGTAATTTTGGTCTGCAAGGTTTACGCGAATGGCTAGGTGACTGCCAGTTACAATACCCCATTTACGGACTCCAAACATGTTTCTGCCCTTATAACTAACTCCCTATAGTTTAGAAATGATTATCCTTCTCCTGTATATTAGAATATAATCAGTCACTTAGAAAATCACGTCCATGTGCATCTTCCCCATTACCAGGAGCTTTGCCCTGATGTTTTGCCTTATCTGGGTTAGTGGAATCTTAATTAAGGTATTGATTTTTACTTGTTTGTGATAGCACTTCAGGAAGTAATGGAGGGTTCCATTATACGGTACCCATGGGTAATCCAAGGGCACAGTTGTAACCATCGCTAGCTGGGCAAACGCTGGTAGCAGGCCAGGGTCTCCCCAGGGCCTGGAAAAGCCTTGAATTTGGACAAAATAAATTCAAGGCCTGAAATAGCCTTGAAAATGGGCCTAGAAAATCAATTTTGGGGCCTTGAATCCTGTTGGAATCTATTAAATGGCCTTTAATTTTTCGAAGATTCTCTGTTCTTACTGTCTACTTCTTACTGTTCCCCTTTCTTGCCCCTCTCAAACATTATATCCAGTGAGTGGCTCAGTGTACACACTCTCCATTTAGAACATATCAATTTAGCCGATAATCCCGATAGTCTACAAAATACAATACATGCATGAAAAAAAACTAACTAACTAAGATTAACATGCGGAAATATTGGTATGACATATGTATGTATGTATCTAGGTATGTGGTACTTGTGGGGGTACTTGTGGTGTAATTGACGGGTACTTGTGGTGGTACTTGTGGTGTACTTGAGGGGTACTTGTGGTGGTGCTTGAGGGGTACTTGTGGTACTTGAGGGGTACTTGTGGATTACTTGAGGGGTACTTGAGGGGGTGCTTGAGGGGTACTTGTGGTGGTGCTTGAGGGGTACTTGAGAGGTACTTGTGGTGTACTTGGAACATGGAACATAGATAGCCATGTCTATCTCTATACAGTACAGTCAATGTAGTACTGTATAGTGTCAGTATAGTTGACTAATGGAACATGGTCAATGTGGTGAATATATGCAATGAAAGGTGCATAATCTAAAGTTTACATATTGGGTAATTTAACTCTGGTTGGTCTAGATAAAGAACAAGAGTATGTAATTATTTCAGGATCTGTGAGTTTTGTGTTTTCATATAGTCCCATGACTTATAATTATACTTCTAATTATAATTATATAATCGAAATCTCTTGTTCTCCAAGGTTAAAGGTTTAAACAATTAAAAACCAACCCAATTTCGCCTGTCTCTCCAACAGAGGGAAGGTACATTCTCGATTAGACCCCTCTTGTAATTATAATTATACTTATAATTATATAATCAAAATCTTGTTCATAGCGAGTGCCTAGGCACTCGTACATCTCTTGTTTGCGTCAATTTCCGTCGACGCATCTTTGCATTGTTTGCCTCGTTGCGCAATGCATGCATTACATAACATTAATTACTGTGGTGCGTTCGGGCATTGCTTAGTGCTGCAGGTTGGTTTGAGGTGCGTTTGTATATTAGGGAGGCTCCTATGTTAGATGTATTGGTGTATTTGTGTATTTGTGTGTGAATGTAAGCAGGAACGGGTGCATGTATGATGTGTGCATATATATGTATGTATGTATGTATGTATGTATGTATGTATGTATGTGTACATGTACTTATTTATGTATATGTAGCCCATTGCAATTCTATATGACGTTTGTCATAGCCGTGCATCTTGTATCTATGTTAGATGGCTGTTTGTTCCTTCGGTCGCATTGGCAGTTTCCAATACCCGCTAACGTGCTTGTTTGAATAAATGAGTTTTTATCAGATGTAATTAACACCGATATAGTTGGTTGGCGCCCAGTTCTCATTAATCTCACCTTCTATGTTGATTACACTCTTTATGACATCCGGTGTATGGAATTGAATTATTGATTCTACGATAGCGATTTGCAGCTTAGGGTTGGATGGCTGTTATAGCTAACGATGCAAGAAAACAGTTGTCTACCCCAAACATGATCCATCATTCCGACTCTGATAATTATCTCCCATCCATTTTCCTGTCCATCAGACCCTCAGTGCCAGCCTCCGCTCCCCCACAAGTATTACTTTCCGTGAGGCATTGTTGCCTTTTGTCATTCTCCTGTGATCATTGCCGACCACCGTAGAGTTCCGGCACTACAGGTTATTGAAGTACCTCTTGTAATTACTCTCAACACTCATTTATGCGTGAATAGCATGCAAACTATGCCCCAGCGGTAAAAAAAATCAGCTGTTGGACTCCTGTATAGGGTTAAGCCCAAATGATGGAACATATTATAAATTTCAATCTTCTTTATTCTTCAATAAAAATGATCTTTGGGTCCATGAATCACCCAAATTTGATAATCATCTTAAATATCACTGAATTGAATACCATGAGTTGAATAGAAATTAGTTTGTTTTAGACCAGATGGTTTAGACTTGAGGAACTTTGTCCCGTCTGATTTTAGTAACATGCCTGTGTAAATCCTCCATGCTATCCACCCCCAGGTTCCCGAAAATTCCCGTATACACTTCACTGAGTGTTTTCTAGAAAAGGCCAATTAGACTTTGCTCAAGATCTCAAATTTGCCTTTGGGTGATGTAAGGTCGTAGACTCTTCACACCTCCTTTGTTGTATGTAAACATGCGACTGTTTATCTACGGCAGTGTGATTATATATACATTCTATCCTAACATACAACATTGACCGTTTCTGCATTGATTGAGTTTCATTACTTGCTACCTTCAGTTGTTACAAGAAAATAGCATGAATATGACAAGGACTCGTGAATACCATTGTCTCGTTTAATGGCAATTAGCCTCATATAGATGGTGCATATCATGTCGGTTTAATACGTATTTAATATTAAGATTGTCATCACTTAGCAGTAACAAGTCAGTCAAATGGCATAATTTGTTACTGGTCCCTCAGCTAAGTTATCATATTAGAAGCAATTAAGTTGGCCATCGCTTTAAACTTGATAAACGACAGCACATGTCTTGGGACATGGTCATGGTATCGATTGTCACTATTTTCCCTATCCACATCCTTCAGTCTGTTTATCTTATCAATATGGGAGAATTATGTATATGACGATAGTCGATTATTGCAATATTGATCCTTTGGATCGTGCTTAGTGTGCTCCTACATTTAAAGGAGTGTGGTCCGTGGTAGATAGGTACACAAGGCGTTGTATCAACATGTGGTTAGTTTGTGCCCACTACGTATCTATTGTGGTTAATGGCCTAATATTGCTATTATTCGACAACCCTTATCGATATAGGCACTCTACTTCACACCTGTGAATTGCCTTATTCAAGTGAAGCTCACAATCACTTGGTTTTTATCCTAATTTATCGTCGCAATATTCAAGGGCTACCATTGGGATAAGTTAACAAGTTAAATCCCAGATCCCAGGTGCAATTTATAAACTTGGAGTGTTTACCGGTGGCTAAGTGGACTATCGACAGGGAGATTCAAACTTATTCAAACTTAACCTCCTGCATTCGGTAAACAAAATAATTCATTGTGATAAAATAATTGTCAAAATGCATTAAGGGGTGTGTCCGCTTGAGAACTGGTCAATATTAGATTGGTCTTGACAAAATTAGAGCAGTCGCCTATATGTATTCTGGTGAAAGGACAACATTTTAGGAGAATATCCGGGCGACAATATTGAAAGATAGATCACAGGATACCATGACAGAGACATCCATGACAGCAAATTACAGAATCCGCTCACGCTCAATTGTAGCCATGTACTAAACGAACGCTGGTATTAATTGAAAATCAGTAACGTTGGTGTAAATGAGCACACATGGAATTCCCCTTGTATGCACGGACAACATCTATATCTTGAACTGGGAGTAATAAGACTTGAAGGGATACATTGCTGAAATATTTTCCCATGGAAAAGCGCAATACTAGTGCAATATTTGATCTAGAAGATTTGTTTGTAATGGAGACCGTGATGGAGGTAGATGAAGAAGGGATTTGGATTAGTGATGATGAAAATTGCCTTGACGTCGAATGCATTGAAGAGGTTCAGAAGTGGACAATCCAGAGCTGCGCTTTGGAGAAAGTGGACAAATATCAGTTGGTATATTCTGTTTATATTCTTGATTCTTGTCCATGGACAAATCATATATATAGCGGCGAAGGATATATTTCGTCGACCTTTGGAATTTCCTTTCTTTCAGCTCGAAATTTATACACGTAATAAGATGTGTGTCAATATATGTCATAGACGCCGCTATTTCTCTGTAATTCGGGAAAAGCCCCTTTTAACATAAAGAATATATAGAAAATGAGGGTATTACATAATATATACAGCGATCTTTCTGTATACAATTCTACTGTCATCGAGTCCCTATTTGTATTATGATATATGACTTAGCCTCATTTAAATTGTGTGTGACCAAAACGTAGCAGTAAGTGTAATGCATATTTAAATTAGGCCCGTGCATCATCGCAGTTTTAGACTCAGAGTCGATTCAAGGTGAACCGATTTACGAATATTTGGTGTCACTCAGGAGGTGTGAGAGGATATATGTATACCCAGATACCTGTAGGTACACCCATAAATCATTCTGAGAAGCGAAATAACTCGGCCCCTTTTCTGCCGATTCGTTCCTATAAAAACCTAACATCTATATCTTCAGTTTACATATTGTATGATCAAATTCCTTCAGATATTCGGTTCCATCACAACCGGAAAGTGAAATCATTGACAACGTGCTTGAAATGTTAAGTGTACTTCATCAATTTTGATAATGTCCATGATATCTGTCCAAAATGAAGAAGTAGAGTTGGTGGGTGGGGAATTATAGATGGGTGAGTATATTGCCCCTACGTCTCTTGCCTTTATTTCGTAAATTAAGTATTTAAACCCAAAATTATTTATGTATACCTTTTATACCTTTTAAACCTCTGGACAAAGCCGGCGATATGGACAATCCAGAGCTGCGCTTACCGCAAGACAGGTTTAAGAAATATCATTTTATTCAACTTTCGGGAAACTCTTGCCCCTGATAATTTTGCAATTTGCAGATTGTCAACGTTAACTTATAATTTTGTCAATATACGGAATACATTTACAAGAACTGTGATCAACCGCTTGTCACATTTCGTCACATTGTCATTGTCACAAATAGTAGTGTTAATTATAGTGCTGTGTGGGTACATGTGGTTATCTCTCTTAGCGCTGTGTAAATGTAAGCTCTCTTCTTTCGCGAGTGTGCTCCTTGTCTCCTTTAGTAAAATATATGACAAAAAGTTGTCTCCTTTAGTAAAATATATAACAAAAAGTGTGGAGAACACCTACTCTTATCATCAATAGTTTCACCAAGTAGGCCTACGCATTATTAATGCTCTCAATTTATCACAACGCCGTGCCAAGTGTGTTGACTTAATTGATTTATGCTTAGGCAAGGGATGTTTTGGACTGCGCTTATACTGGAATGTTTACATTCCCAAGCTTTCACCTGTGCATCTACTGCAATCAACACATGATATATTGATGCATGTTTTTTTCACTGTTCCGGTCGTGTAATGGTTTTTGCGTATCACGGAAATATCCATGAACACAGATTTTATGTGATTCGCATGTAGATTATTTCGAGGGGAGGATACTAAACTACTAGGAGATTAGACTATATATAACTATTAAACCAATGATCCCTCGATCTACCATAGCTACACCGATTGTACGATCGAGGCGCCCCGAGACCGAGGCGCCCCAAGACCGAGGCGCCCTTGCTGAGACCCAAGCCACCCGACCTAGATCGAAGCGCCCACATTGAAGCGCCCCGCCGGTGTTAGATCGAATCGAAGCGCCCAGACCATTAACACTAAACAATACAATAAATAACCCTAACCCTAACCCTAAATTGGTGGTCCTAAATCAGTAAAGGGGGTAGTGAACTGTCCCGAATAGGCCTAGAAATAGATTAATGAAAGTAATTAATTGACTAGTAAACGTGCGCGCTTCGATGTGTGCCGTGGGCGCCTCGATCTGAGACCGTAGCCGCCTTGATCTACGGGCGGCAGGGCACTTGGGTGTAAGCGGTGGGCGCCTCGGTCCTGGCGCTTGACGCTTCGATCTGGCCGCCTCGATCTCGGGGCGCCTCCGTCTCAACCCCGCTACACCGACAAAAACGAGGCGTCGTTCCGCTTGCGTTTGTTTACTATCCATATATGGCAAGGCATGACGCGTGACCCATATATGGCATCCATATATGGGTCAGATTTTCAGAAAATGTACAATTCAACTTCCCCAGTCCTCTCAAATAACCCACTTTTCAGACAAAAATAAAGTTGAAAGTACAGTTCAACCTAACCAAACAGATTGCTAGAATCAATGCAATGTCAAATATACTCGAATATACCTAGTATTGACCAAATTGCAGCCTAATTCAGCAGAATTTACTAAATGTGCACAGCTGCCAATTGTACATTTTCTACAAATCTGACCCATATGGCAATGAGGTAGCGTATGCGCATGCGCGATTCTCAGTTGGCAAAAATTCTGGCAGTTTCTGAGCGATTCAAAGTCTATTTCAGAATAATTCTTGCATATAACGTGAACTATATGCTAAACTTAAACCTTTCTGCTGTTATATTCAGTCGATGGTGAATAATTAGCCTATTTCACAGCATTTTAGCCTCCGCGCTCTGCAATACGAAAACAAGATGGCGGCCAAGGTAGTCGATACGGTACCTACCAGCCAAGAAAATAGAACTGCTTTCTGAGTGCTTCGAATGATTTTACACAATAATCCTGGCATATGAGGTTGAAAACAAGATTAGATTAGACGTTCAGTCATTTATATTCAGTCGATGGTTAATCATTATGGCTTCCGTAGTATCCACGAGCATAGGGGCTCTAATGATCTGAGACACGGTCGACATATGGGCCCGCCGGCAGGGCAGCAAGGCCTGCCACGGCGTGTGCAGCTACAAGGCCCGCCAACACAACCGCCTTACCGTAGGTAGACATGAGCATGTGCATGAGGCAAAGTAAAAAACAATGGCGGCAGAGAGCATGGCTTCCGACGAGGTGGAGGTGGTGAAATCGTGATATTTCCACCAAAAGGAATATCGCCACACTTTAATATGTTCATAAACTATAGTTTTTGAAGTCGACATGACTCATTTATGCAGATTATACGGATATTATTGTGTCAGCGCTCGAAGCATGTGCAATCGGTGAAATCGTAAAAGATATTCAAATAAAAAGGTTGGTTAGATTTAATTCAATTTCCAAGCCTATGTCAGTCCTGTTTGCCTCGAGAACGTCTGTACATGCTCTGGCGTAGTGAAAACATGGCGGCCACGTTTCGGTGAAATCGGGCTGTAGACCTACCAGCCAAAAAAATACACTGCGTAATTCTGTTAGGAACATCAACATGTTAAAAAATGAACAAATATGGTTGGAATCGTGAGAAATCTGCTAATATATAGGCTAGTATCACTCAATATAAACTCTTATGAGCCATGTTGAATGATATGTCATGTTGATTTGACTATAGTCTATACATGAACTTAGAATCTGTGATATTGTGTAATTATTGCAAGGTTCGATTCACATAGGCCTAGGCTGTAACGACGAACATCATGGCTGTCATTACGTTTTTCAAAATTATTTATTTCCATATTATAACCTTGATATTGTTCAGGAACTAGTCAGTACGATACAAAAGTATATTGAGGTCAGAAAAGTCAATCGGAAAGTCAAATAGTCAATCATAAAGTCAGAAAAGGCTATCATAAAGTCAGAAAAGTCAATCAGAGAGCGAGAGATAGGGACTGGGACTGGGACTGGGACTGGGACTGGGACTGGGACTTTCCCTCATTCCAGTGGCACTGTCTCCACATTTATTATCATTTCCGCTAATTGGTACTTATACAGCACAAGTAACCAGCCGAAATAGTCAGTCGAAAAGTCAATTATTAAGTCAGAATAGTCAATCATAGTCCAAAAAGTCAATCAGAAAGTCAGAAAAGTAAATCAGAAAGTAAATCAGAAAGTCAAAATAGTCAATCGAAAAGTCAGAAAAGTCAATCGAAAAGTCAAAATAGTTTATCGAAAAGTCAGAATAGTCAATAAAAATAGTTAAACAGATCCAGCCAGCCAACTCATAGACCGTAACTGGTATCCTCTGGGGCAGAAAGGTCCTTCAAAGACTGTTAGAATGAAGAGCGTCATCTTGTATTGTTGATGGCCTAATAATAACATTGCTCTTCTGAAGTGTATGAATTTAACCATACTTGAATGATATTTCCAAGCCAATACAGTGCTCTACGATGTTATGCGCCGATTATGGTACCTGCCATGTCATATCAGGGGAAATATTCTGTCTTTACTACCCATAAACCCTTTCTCTACTTATGATGACTGTCTTCTCTAATAATATTATCTTCTTTTTATATTTTCAGGTAAGTTTCCAGTATTATCCTTGAAAATCAGAACTGCTGGGTAAAGTATTATTAACTTTACTCTCTTTTTCAAATGCTCAATGAATTCGGCTAGATACACACATCTTGCATATATTAAACAAAGGGTATATCCATACATTGCATGTTAACTGCGCCTGTAAGCTTGACGCAAATCTACATATAGGCCATCTAGTGTGAGGATCTCTTACTAATGGCCTGAATAAGAGCCCAGTTCCTATGCACTACTTGATGGCGGAGCCGCGGCGAGCTTAGAGTAACTTACTTCTAGCAACGAGCATACCGGTACTTTAAACTCGTTGCTTCCAGCTGCAGAGGTTTTAACGAAGAAGCGGTTAGCAAATTGTAAATTAGGGAAATAATGCGCTGAAGATGTGTAATCTACATATTATATCATATTTTGGACTTGATGTTGCTTGCTCAGGGCATCTCCGAAGTGGATGGGATGCGTGGAAATGGGGTGTTGTCTTGAGATTCGGTAGTGCATAGTTAGGCTTCCTGGTCTGGAATACGCCTTTGTCATATTGAGCTCGAGCCGTGAAACCGTTCCATTGACAATTTATTCAGTTTCCCCGTCAGAGTCATTGTCTGGCCATGTCCTTATATAGAAGTGGGAAGAAAACAAGTATATATAGTGATCTGACATTTGATAAAGCACGATAAAACAGCAGGTCGCCCCTACGCGATTGTTGCTCAATGTGTGTTTTATGTGTCTAGAGGGAGATACCAGATTCTGCGACGCCACAGTCTCATCCATACATCATCAGAAGAGACGAGCCGGCTGGGAGTCGGGGCGTTGAGATATAGATCTCTATAAAGTTTCCAGTAAAATTTGGAGAAAGAACAACCCCAAAACAAAAAGGTTAATCTCAAATAATATAAATGTGTTTTTTTTCTCGTGAATGTATTGACAGTCAAACTTATTAGGTGAAATAAATTATCTCTGAGATATCTATGTCAATTTAACCCTGTACTGTGTTTTAGAGGACGTAATTGTGAATTTTACGCATTATATACGCTCATTATTATTTCCTATATATTATCTATGATCTGAATATAAATATGGTGCTGGTACTTATAGAAGCACCGGTGCCATGCCATGTCTGAAGTATGATTATCCGGCTATGTCACTTCCACTGTCGGGTAAACCCTATAGCCATGACGTGCGAAATCCCTACCATGGTGGCATCCCTCGTCCAACGCCTCAAATGGTTCTTCCCCTGATGCGTATGACAAGTATAATTTTCATTATTCATCCTGGAATTAGTGTATGAATTCATTTACAGATTAGCTCCTACATTTTAATAGCATATCGAGTTTAGTTTCTTTTAGAATCCACATGAAAATGTTTTCATGATGTTATTTCCATTCTTTTGGAAGTATTTGAGACGTTAGTAGTGCTTGAGCAGGTAACAATCATAGGAGCCAACTTGTCAAGATTACAGCTATATGTTCTCATACTCCACAAAGTAACAAAGGGATATATTTCGTCGGCCACATAAAGCATGGCCCACATTGGACGCGGAATTTGACCGCACGCGGAAAAGTGCATGCGTAATGCTTGGACCACGCGAAAATTTCTAAAGCTTTTCACATTTCCTTGCCGACCATTTTTTTGCACCTGCGGTGAAATTAATGGACCGGTTACTAAGCACGGTTTGTTAGAAAAATTGTGCTAAAATTACGCGCGGTCAAGTTTCGCATCCAGTTTGACCATATTTGATACATTTCTACTCATTTACGGGTCCCAATCTCAGATCAGAGATAATGAAATTGGTGGATTGTGTTCTTTGATCATCGTGGCTTCGGTAATAGACGTACTAATAGAGTAAGGTTCCATGCTGATTTCTTCGATGATACCAATGCTATGCCCTCTAGTTGCTGTAGATTACTCCCATATAGTTGGACTAATTTAGATTCGATTGCCCCTTTGCTTCTGATGTTGTAATCATTTATTTTACTTATCCAGATTAGGCAATGTTCCTATTTTTTCGAAATTCGAAACTTAATTATGGTTGATAAATCATCAGAAAATTAACGGATCATTAAGCCATCTCACGGAACTGAGTTTTTCCGCGATCTCATTCGCTTAACTGGTCTTGCATGGTCTCTTTCAATTTTATCACAATGGAAACAGTTGGCTATCGCTATGCCATTAAAAAGAATCAAGAACACAAAGAAAATGAATGATTTTCTCTGCATATCCAACGCCTATAAACTGCTGATAGATTATTAGCAAAATAAGATTAACTAAATCAGTCATGGGCATCAAAGTCTGATCAAAGTATCGCAGTTTCATCGTTCGAGTATTAAATCATTCGCACTACCCGGCCAAATTGCTTTGGCATTGTTTGGTTAAAGTGGATTTTTGATGGAGGAGGACATTTTTTCTAATTCTTTTTGAAATCTCGATACGTCTCGGCTCTTTATTGATGGATTTGTTAACGTTGGTTCGACCGACGTTGACTGTTTACTCGTTGGTTCGACTTCTCTTTTCACTCTACAATTGAAATGACAGGGGATGAAAATTGACACACTCCCTTTAAGGAAAAGCAACTGACCCAGTGATAAATGTTCATTTACTGGTAGTATCTAGAACTCGTCAATTTATTAGCACATTTCTCAGGGTTTCAGCCGTAATATGTTGCAGCAGGTATGGATGATAGCATTGATGTAGTTTTTGAATTATGAATGCTTCAAAGTGCCGCATACGTCACCCGAGTCGTAGACATAGCTAATAACAGGGCCTGTCTGCCATTTCCCTATTTTCGGTGAACTGTTATACCTACTAAGGGTGACCTCATTACCGAGGGTGTACTTGGATGATGAAGAGAAAAGCTAAAGCAAATTCTAGATGGATGCATCTAACCACTAAAGTTGTAAGTTGGAGGACTTCATGTATTCATGATAGACTGTTAAAGAGTTTTATCGCCAAGTGGTATCCTTTAAAGAGTGACATAAATCAAGTAGTCGGGGATGAAGCTTAGTTGCTCCTGAATTTTTCAGGTGTTTTGTATAAAAGATTTGAGTAATTACCGCGAGAGAAAAAACTTTCAGTTAATGAAGGTACATTGATGAGCCCCTGTGATGTCCCGTCTAGGGCACATTAGCACATTAGAGACTAGCTTATGAGTCGCGTGGAGAATGTAAAAGGGCTTTTGTCGATTAGGTCTTTAAGGCCTCAGTGATAAGCTTTGAAACTAAGGACCAGTTCTATATACAACATATCAAAGACAACTTTATTCATCTCAAATGATCCTTTCAACTTCTGAATTAGCCTGGTTTTGCGATGTCTATATCAGATATCCTGTATTAGTTTTATTACCAGTAGTTAACTTCAAACACTATTTAACTTCATTTAATGCCTGAAACACAATCTCATTTCTTTCAATTTTCCACCTCTTTCATCCAAGAAATCTGCCCAAATAATCTAGTTTTATTTCCTACATATATCCGCTGGTGTTTTCTGTAGTTGCTTGCCTTCAGGAGTGGACCATGCGTTATCTTCTTTTCTTTTCTGTTGGATCACCATGACTCCGCCCGTGTATCTCATTTCTCTTAACTCACTTTGCAACGATGGGCTCATTACTGAGCTTCAACGTGTCAAATCTGACTACCTACTTAACTCCAAATCAATCCCATTTTGGCTCTCAGATACGCCAGCATAAATGAATATTGTAGATCAGTGTTGCCAGGCAAAATGTGTGGACGTGTAATTCTGTGCAATAACTTGGCAATGTTAAATTGCTCAACACATTCTCGTTAACTAACAAATCCCTACTGGAAACCAGGAATTGCTAGTTGCCCACCAGGCTGCATCAGTAGCAGAATTTCATGGTACTCTTATGTATGTAACAGTTATCCTAATATAATACCTACACAGCTATTTTGGGCTATAATCATAATTATATTGAACGAAGCGAATACGTTCACCTGGCCCGGCCAAACTGCTACCATGCAATGAAGACTAGAACGTCTCCATAGCGATGTTATTACATCACGATCCGCCTATTACATCATAGGCGATGCCATGTAACAGTTGTGATGTTTCAACTGTTATTATTATTTATTGTTTTTTCCATAACAAATGATGGTTTTAATAAATAATATCCCTTCTGCCGTGTTAATATTATTATAATAATGAATTTATTGAAAAAATTCCCATAGTCCACTAGTGGGCAGGGGGGCCCTTCCCCTTTGGGGGCGGGGCTTGTTGGCATTACATGGTTTCGCTCCTGGGGGAGCTCATCAGGCAGTCCTTAAGTAACAACAAAGGTTGATACAGGTGGCAATTTGTATCAGAAGTGATACCGACTCAGTAGAGTCACAGATTTTGAAATAAAACCCCCAAAAAGGATGGGGTTACTCCCAAAAAATGTTAAAAAGTTGCATTAGGCCCCAGGTGGGGGCTGGATGCTGTGACTGGACTAGGTTCAGTCGGGATGTCCAGGGACGGCTGGCGTCGGGGACGTGTGGGTAGGGGAGATGGATGATCTGAGGTCGACGACGTTGGGGATAACAATTTTTTACGTGGCTAAAGCGTCTCCCCAGATCTCCATCCCATATCCCTCACATCCCCCAAGATTTACTTGTCTAGACATGGTTTTGTAGGCGGGTGCGCCAAGTGGACGCATCCATAATATTTAGCCCCTGTGGGGCCACAGTTTTTAATCTGTGTATCCATTTCATCTCCATCTGGTTACGAAGGTCCTCCGAAAGCTCTCTAGTGGTCGAGCAAGCGATGAACTCAAGGACGTATACCTTAACATCATTTTCACCTGCGTGATTCAGTGAATTGAAATGCCTCGATACCGAAGTGTCACTCTCAGGGAGGTCTGGGCGAGCAATGGTCCTGAAGTGTTGGTACAGGCGTTTCTGTAAGAGCTGTTTAGTCTTACCTACGTACTGTCTATTGCATGTGATGCATTCTAGACAGTATATTAAGTTGTCGCTCTTGCAAGAGATATTGTATTTGGTCACATAAGACCGTTTCGTTGTAGTCGAAGTGATCCTACCTGTGGTGTCCAACTTGGTGCAGTATCTGCATGTCTCTTTTGTGCACGAGCGGCAAGTTCCATCGTCCACTACCGATACGGACCGGTCGGTGGACTGGTCCTGTGAGGTGGGTGGTAATTTGGCGCGTATCAGACTCTCACCGATATTGGTGGGCCTCCAAAAAAAAACTATAATCATAATTACAATAACTTGAATGATGGATGATAAACTATTAGGAATATAACGAGTCGACAAGGGTCCTTTTCCTAATGTGGTCCCGGTTTGGCCCATCTCCGTGAACCGAAGCTCGCATTTTATTCCTGTTGGTGATATCAACCCCCATTTCCCTATACTACTTGTCTGGGGCACCTCCTTCTCCCTCCCCTGTGGTGAGTGGCGGAGTGGCGGTGACCGCAGCCCATTCCGCTTCACTATGCAGGCAGTTGTGGAACTGAGGTATTGAAGCTTGGTGCTCTAGTGACAGCTCTATTACCAGTGTATCCCACCACCCCGCATCGGGACTAAACCTCTACAAGCCAGCCACCGGGGAAGAGGTCGCAATCAAAGGCAATGCTGTTTCCTTGGCGCGTGGTAGTTACCCCCCGTACGTCACTCCTGCAGATACCATGGAGGAGGACAACGCAGGAGGAGCTACCGCGGCTGTGGTGGTAGTTGTTGTATAGTGGCAGTCTGTCTGGAAGAATGGGGAATCATAGGAAGACCTGCTCTATGACACAATTGGGCATTCTCACGGCAAATCCCATGTTGTAATTACAAGTTTAATTCACATATCCAATCTCTGCATACCTCTTGTAATTCATCACAGAGCCAGCTCATGAAAGCAGGCAGTGAAGTTTTTAACCAGCCCAACGGAGACTGTAGAAAGGAGGTAGAGGAGGAGTAATAGGAGATTTTGATGCCTGGAGAGACATGGGCACGGCAGTACCTGCAGATTTTATACTCGTGGTACACGACCAGTGGTCACCGTGGAAGTAACATGCTCTGTTGTTAGGAAGCAAGGATAAGAGTAGTCTCCTGGGATAGGAGAAGCCGGGCATTATTGCAGCCGACAACAATAAGGATGGTTCAACCCAGAGAGGGATACACACATACATTACTGACATAGTGTAGGCTTTGGGGCAAGACTCCGATGGTTAAGACGGAGGCTGAGTGGACGATGGCTATCGTCTCCCAGGATGTCCATGATGTGCTCGTCACTGCCTGGCTTCACAGTCAATTCAACTTCGGGCGAAGAAGGCAAGAATTTCCCATTTTTTAAAAAAGAAATTGTCATATTAATTAACATTGTATATTTTATCTCGTCTGAATATAAGGACTTGTTAAAATGTGACTGTTGTTTCTTTTGATGTTGATATACAATATCTTATGCTTAGATTATAAGTAACGGTACAGTAGAGCTCCTACGTTCGGACACCTTTCTAATCCGGACTTCGCTATTATGGACAGTTGGGCCCAGTCCCTTTATTTTACCATTTTACTATACCAAACCTCATCCAATCCAGTTATCTCTCTCGCCGTTGTTGATACCTGTACCCTATCACAAAGGCTTTACTTAGTTTAGTCGTTGTAAAACCTATAGAATAGTTATCACTCTCTGTTATACTTCCATTATTATTTTTTGCTATGTGTATACAAGTGTTACGCATTCAATATTCCAATGTTATAATACTGATACCCTGTGACTAACTGTGAGAAGTAGCAGTGTGTCCGACTCAATCAGTGCTGAGAAACTCATTTGCCTACTGTTCTGATTTTATGTGAGGCTGTAGGAAATGCCTGATCCAGGCCAGTCTTTTATTCTCAGATGTATAGCTCTCGTTGAAGTGCGCTTAATACAGGACATGAAGTAAGTGACTTCAAGATCAAGACTGAAGTAATATTGCCTTGCTCCTTGCCGAAAATAAAACTCACCTCATTACTGAAACTTGATGAATCTAAAAAAAATGGAAATGGATGTTATTTCAAAATAATTCATAACGCAGGTTATTCTGAAACACTATTCAATATAAAAAAAACATCATCAGGATCGTATTTCTAATTTACTGCTACTAACAAAAGTTGATTTTCCTCCAGGTGACTGCTTGGATATTCTTAGCTTCAGATTTTATAGGCACAGAGAAAAGGTCTCTAGTATTCATACTCAGGTCGTCCCTTGTATTCCTCAGCCTTTTATATATGCTTCCCTACATTGACTAGCATGGTGAACAGATTTGCCCCCGGATTGTGCCCTACAAAATTGCAATTCCTTGCCCCTAACATCAGACTAACATGAGTTTGTCTTCTCAAAGTCAGCCTTTGCGTTTCTGAGGCTGTTTTTTTTATAACAGCCTGACGACATTAAATTTTATGTTGAAACCGCATCCCAGGCGGTGCTATAGTTGTCAGCATTATGGTTGGAACCAGTGCGGTGTTGCCTTTGCACATCACAGTGCCAAATTACCCCAGTAATACCGATTTAAATCGGGGAGTTAGAGCGTCTTGGCGATTTCTCTAAAGGCGACTTTTCTAAAGGTTTTACACATAAGCCATTGTGTCTGTCTGATTATTGAGCCTTTAACATCCAACCCTTTTATAAAGGCATATGTATGTGAATGATATTCCCATAAAGCAAGGTCTAAAAGTCCCTGGACCTTTTGGTTTTGTCTTCGAGATTACCATCGCCAATCAATGGGCGATATGAAATGGGCTACTCATAGATATACTATGGACCTCTGGATTTATCCGATGTTGTTTAAATCAATTATTTCCATTAACCTCGACTTACTTTATAACTGGACCTGTCTTCATATTATCTGTGGAACGGGACTTCTGCGTCGGTACTCCCCTTTCTCATACTACTTGTACAAGTTAACGACATGGAACTAAAGAATGATCAAGTGACGGCGTATTAAATGGGGATGATTCTCCTGGTGTTGTTACGATCGTTAAAACTGCTAATAAATTATGGCCCACACTCCATTTTAACGACTGCTACGTTTTTATGCATGTGTTGTATAAAGTGCCTCCTCTCTGCGCACAGAACATTTTGAAACATAAGCCACCATTGCAACCCTTTAAAAAGGCTAATGACATATCCACTCGGAGTCGTGATAAAAATGAAATGCAATATGGGAATAAGAATAAAAGTGATAATCGTGTTCATTATTATATGTGCATTCTTCTTTAAGTTTAAGAATGTCTAGTTTTCTCCCTAAGTTTCTCACCTCGCCGAGCTTGCACATTAGGCTACCCCCATCTATATAGGCTGCTCACCCAGACCAAGATAGGTTGCGTCCCTTCTCACCTCTATACTCTCTTCCCTTTGTGTCCGCCCCCTACACACTACTCTATACCTCTCCCTCCCCCAAGCTTGATAAAGTGGAGACAAAGCAGAGGAGTGGCGTCTTCGTCTGATCGGGAAGAAAGTTAGCTGAAAGATGGATTCGGGATTGAGGATCAGAAATGTCTGAAATACTTGATTGATGTTGGTTGGAGGTCGGGATGGCAGGCACATTCTGACTGGCGGCTCCGGGCCCCTGATAGTAAATGCGTCTTGTTATGAGGGGTGTATCCACCGAGGATGCGGTGCTTTGCGTAACAAGGTTAATTCCTTTAGATCCTGGAAATACAGACCCTCGCCACAAGTCAGTAAAAGTAATATTGTTAGAGAAGGTTCGAGAGAGTGTCCAGTCACGTGTCTTCCTTTATGTGTCAAAAAGGCCTTTTGCATATCCTACTTACTCCTTTTTATTTGTTAAGCCAACTGGGTCGGGCAGATATTGAAAGATGTGGCGAAGAGCTTCTCGTCCAGTTTTATGTTTAATCGTTTTTCTTGTTCTCCCGTGAAAATGGGAAGGAGATAGCCTCCTTCCTCCCAATCGATCATTCAAATGTTCACTCCCATCCCAAGAGACCACAAGAATTCTTCCTTCTAATAATTTGTTAAATGATAAAACTGTATCTCGTCTGGGAACGGAACAATGGAAGGAAGTAGAACAAGTAGCTTGTGTTTGCAGACATGGTCACTGCGGAATTTTATCAGCCTTAGCGAAGACCAAGCAGACAGTGACGTATCACATTCTGGAGTCCCAGGTTGGGAAAGAACCTACTTACCTCTGTTCGCCTCTCTATGCCTTTCTCAGGATGTAATTTCCTATATGCCCTCAGCCTATGCCTTGGTGGCGGGGATATGCTGGCACACAGCCCCCTGCCATACAATATTGCCATTTGTTTAGGAGCTAGGAATAGCGGAATCACTCTATGTCCATACATGATTGACATCTCGTGTACGTTTATACATCTTGTAAATATTGAAAATGAAAGAAAAAAATCGTTATTGTGTTTTGGGGGCAATTCTCTTTTGTTGGAAATTGTTTAAAAATCGATTGTTCTTTTTTCATTTCTTAAAAAATACTTTTCTTTTTAGATTTGTTACCGAGATAGTGTGACACTGGCTTGGTCAATATGTTTGAGCTATTCACTTTGACGTGTTTTTAGTTTCTCTGTAGTGAATGCTATTGTGTGTCCCTCCGTAATGGAAGCTATTTCATGCATTTGCGTTCAATTTAGATCACCGGTACCGCTTAATAAAATAGTCACGTACGAACAAACAAAAATATAAAAAAAATAGTCACGTACATGCCTACTCTGTTATTCAACCAGGTAGGAGTTTTAAGATGGAGGAGGTGTTGTGTCTATCCCTCGACCATCCTTTTCCCCAAAGCTGGACTCATGACCATAAACCTAGCTACTAATGGCTATCGGGGGATGTCTCCCACACTGACCCCCGCTCAAAGCTGATTCCCAAGTCCCAACAGTCGGTAGATAACTGCTAATTTATCAACAGAAAACTCCATACCAGTAACACTAAGTGCAACCTCTGCATTTAAACGCTATATTTAGAGGCCTTTCAATGTTATGCTTTGGTGCGTTTAAAGGCAAACGCAAATATCTAGTGGAAAATGAAAATAAGTATCACTGTTCTGAAATTTTAGTATATATGATTCTTGAAGTGTTTCTGGTCATAAAAAATGAAAAATAAATCGAATGGCGTGCTTGGTTTGGAGATACATGTATGGCAGCTCAAAGTTTGATGCATAATATATCAACCAGAGTAAGAGCACAGAAAAAAAGCTTTAAGCAGTCACTATTGAAATATTCATATTTGTGGTAGGAATATTTTGAAAACCTTAATCATTCTTAAGAGTGGTCCACATTCCATTAATATGGTCTGACAAAACAAGACCAATGTAGAATGTTCCAATTAAATTTCACCATGAAATATAAATATCATTGTTCTCAAATTCATACCACTTGTATAGTATTGTTTTTTTGTTTTGTTTTTGTTTTGTTTTTTTGTATAGTTGTATAGTATTGTATATACAAAAGAAAACTTGTTAGAATAGGTGGTTGGCGGCGTAAATTTCCAAATGTGTACATAGAATCTGCACAAGTTTGTGAAATCCCATAGTTGTTTAAAGGCCGGATTGAGGCGTGCACTAGTAATAGTTTTCACAAAATCAGATATTGCAAAGAATTTTTAATATAAGTAGGAAGGAGATTTTCGACAATAGTTTAAAAATCTTTTCATCCGAATTCCCATAGGCTTCTATAATAATTTAAAACAAAAAAACATAACATATATGTTTTTCTACCTAATTTTCATTTATTATTGATGAAAAATATTTTGACTAATGTAAAAAGTTTAAAAGAAATCCCCATGTAAATTCAATTTTCCACCCTAGTTCATAAAGTCGCCACGAGGATCGCATTGTGGAAACTTGCGTTTGTCTTGAATACACTTGGTATGATTGTATGATTGCCCAACTCCCCATGTAAGGGCCCTTGGTGTTCATTCCTGGTTTTTCATCTGAAGTCTGTCCTCGAAATCTAAGAACATTTGCAGAATTTCCTCCGATAGTCAGC
Source organism: Sthenelais limicola (assembly GCA_942159475.1). Taxonomy (NCBI): domain Eukaryota; kingdom Metazoa; phylum Annelida; class Polychaeta; order Phyllodocida; family Sigalionidae; genus Sthenelais; species Sthenelais limicola. The sequence goes on along the minus strand of OW804096.1, from coordinate 101,860,043 downwards.
AAACTTTATCCTTACTCGTAAGCTTCATCCAAATATGGTCTCTTAAATATTGAATTGATGTCCATTTTTTAAATTTCACTCATGGATCACTCATGATAGAGTTTGGCGTAATTCTTACCAAGACTCGTTAAATATTGGTGCCAAGTGTACCGGTGCCGCATGTGTGATTCCATCTCAAACGATAATGAATATCATTTAGACTAGATATACAAACGGGACATTCTAGAAGGACATAACAACCAGGCAAACTCGTCTTGTTTTAAGTCGTTCCCTACAGTGGAACGCATCTAAACATTGGCAGACATCCAAATCCATACTCTCTCATAGCATCCACCCTATGTTAGCAGCTCTTAATTCTCCTTTTACAACTGTCTTCTCCCAGCATTTAGTTCCAGGCAACCTTCTACAGATACATTGTTTGATATCGTTCCCTGCGCAGTGGGGAACTAACAAATTCCATGTATCTCATGTTTTTTACAATCAATATATTCACGATTAATTTTTTTTGTATATGTAGGTGATTTTGCAATTGCCAATGTATTCTATTTTTAATTGCAATGGGCAGTTAAATGTGTTTAAGTATAATTAGTCCATTGGAATTATTCTTTAACCATGAATTTCGTCGTTCGTCTGACCAATCATTTAAACATGAAAAGTTTACATCTGTTTTAACAAATATATAATTTGAATAATTTGTTTTCTAAATATATGCTGTTTTAAGGTATTCTGGTGGGGTTTACTTAGCGTCATTGGCAGAATTCCTTAATATTCACATGCTTACTTGAAATTTGGAATGGTTCATGTATGTATGTATGTATGTATGTATGTATGTATGTATGTATGTATGTATGTATGTATGTATGTATGTATGTGTACGTGTACTTATTTATGTATATGTAGCCCATTGCAATTCTATATGACGTTAGTCATAGCCGTGCATCTTGTTATATATACCCTTCTTTTTCTATGTCCCATCATTTGTTGGTGACTACCGAACAAAACACGTCATCTCAGTATTAGCTGGCATTTTTAGGTTAGAAGTATTATTTCCTCCAAGCGTCCTTGTCAATATGCGGTGTTGTGTTTTTGGTAATGGTAATGGTATGACGAAAGTGACAACTTATCCCCATTGTTTGTCTCGTTTCGTCCACATGTACGGTGCATAGATATGCATCGTTTCACCAAGGCCATTTCTCCATCTCCTTTTTAAAAAAATAATCTTATTAGCATCCATTTTTTTAAAGATTCACTCTGGGTACTGTGGTACATGTATTTCCAAAGACACCACATACAAGTTTTTAATATTGCGAAGATCTAATGATTATTGGAACATTACTTTCGCTTAATTTCTCATTTGTCCTATCAGAGCTATCAATTTACATATTGATAGCTCTGGTCATATTCATGAACCAACTATATTAGGCATTATTCGTATCCATGTTTCTCTACTTTATTATTTGCAGAGTTAATGAATTAGGTTGAAACGTTTTAGAGCGGATAGGTTGGGTCTGGAGGTGGCTGGAGGGGTTTGGGGTGACAGGACGTGCCAGACTACCCTGGTGTAGGTTCCTGCCGACCTTGCTGTGAGGATAACCAGGGGGTACTCCGTACCCTTGTCTCAAAGAAAGTGTAAAAAGAATATTCCCTTGCAATCACCCGTCGATGTCATCCTCTACCCTCACATATTCAGCCACATCACTATATTCTATGGGGTTCACTTCATGCAGAGTCGATAAAATCGGAGCGAACCATTCTGTAATAGCTCTTATCAGTGGTGTCCTTTTAAGATGTGAGCTGGCTGTCTAGAGTCACTTGGCTTAGGTAATATAGGTCCTGAAAAACCACATAATTATTATTAAGCATACTGCACAATTTATTAATTGAAAGAAATGCAAATCCCCTTGTCCATTCATATGTGGTGCTGGCAGGCCTTTTAGAACCATCTATATGTATATTTCTACTCCCGTCGATAGCGCTATGTGTTGAGGGACACAAGAGAAATGTTTTTTGAGTGTCAAGGCTAGGAGGTCATCCCATCAATTCCTGAACCCGATTGGCTCTGCGAAAGCAATTCCATAGAAAACCCATTGGCTTTGGGGAGAAAACAGGATTTTCCTTCATATATTGACCTTGGCTCGTCGGTCGTTATACTAGCTATTTATGCTGTGTATTGGTTAGTACTAACTATCTGGGTTTATCCCTGCCAATCATGGCATTTAACTCATTATATGTAATTAGATTCTTTTTCCCCGCTGCCATGTGAATAAGTCTGGTGTTGAAAAAATGAGGTGACCCCCATCCCAAATGCACCCTCATTTTCTCAACTTTGCTTTCCATTGAGTTCGGAAGCCGTAAGAAGTAGTTTAGTTCAAGAGGCTACTCCCAGGAGCCTGTCTCCCACATAGAATTCCATCTAATTCTAAAGCATGTCACTACTAAGTACCCACATATATGTGTGGTAGGAAAAAATATAACGAAGTAACGCGCGGATCACTGGGTTAAATAATGAAAAGATCAACCCACACTCACAGCCCATCTCACTCGTTGTCACACCCACTTGTTTTTGCTGTCTGTGGTAATGAAACCGGTGCCACGGTTGGTATATAATGTGCATAACACAAGTTGGTTATTCGGGAAAGGGTCCAAACTGCATTATACAACAATATGGATCTACTGCATTATGAGTATCTGGTACGCACCACAAAAGATCGACTATAAATCCTAGGGCGAGATGGACTCCTCGCCGAAATGTGCACAATTGCTGTGAGAGAATTGTAGCATGACACAATCACACCGGAGACCGACTCCAACAAGCTAGGATTTAGATATATACATTCACAATCGCATGTCTATTTCAGTCTGGAATATAGACCAGGAGGATGTAATTAGTGTTTGACTGTCCTATAATACGATTCTGCCTCCGGGATGTTAATATAAAATGATATTGACCAACAATTCATGTTGAAATTGACATTATCAGACTCTTACCGCTAATGAGGATGGTCTGTTAGGACTATTGTCACCCCCTTAGCTATGTGCTATCGTGATTTTGCCTTTAATCTGAACTGACCATTTCGACGACGGATATTACTTCCTCCCTGTCTGATTTACTGGAATACTATTATTTAGGTGTTCGGCCATACACTGTTTGGTTTCTACTTGTTTATAAAAGTAGCACGTCTTTATGCAATAGTAATGCCAATAGCGCCATGGTGCATATCTTTTATTTATGCTCGTTATTTTGGCATAACTTTCAATAATTCAAGGAGATCGAAATACCAAGTTGAGAACTTATTCAGTAGAATATTGTTCTATTGGATCCATTGGAAATATTTTGATTTTCTGACCTAGAATGTTTCGAATTGGTGGGACAGGCGAACTAGATATAACTGGGCCAACAAGCAGGTTACAGAAACAGGAGTTTATTGATAAAACATGAGTAGGTTGCTATCACCTACTTCTGAAGCACCTCTGTAGAAAGAGGAGCAGGAGGTGAGCAGATACTTCTATATATAGCCGCCCATCGGTGCTTCACCATTTCCAGGATTTGGTGTTAGGATACTATCATAACTATAATTCGATATTCTATGGATGTATGTTAGGCTCCGACTAGCTCTTACCGTATTACTATTTTAAACAAGTTGTCTACTGACATTGCTTAAAGCAAGGATTGCTCAGCACCAAACCATCCCTTGTTCGACCGACATTGTATACATCTTGGACTTTCTCTAAAGTGAACGTGCAAAATGGAGAGAGATCCTAAAGACCCAATGTTACTTCGCCCTCTCGTCGTCCACACGTAAGGCTATTAGTTATAGAATGATCAATTATTCGTTTTAAGGGCTGGTTCCATTGGTACGGATACGGATACGGCAAAATTCGCTCACATTAAAATATACAGTCATGCTTCCATGTGTCGCAGAGATGCCAAGTGTCCCGATTTGTCCGGGACAGTCCCGGAAATCAGCCCTATGTCCCGCGTCCCGCCCGCAGACAACTGTGTCCCGGAAAAATGTAATTTTGACCAGTTAATATTTAACCCCTAAAAAGACTTAAAATGCACCAGAGAGCAAGCAAAATCTCTTAGCTTCTGGGGCCCTAGGCGGGCCCCAGACCCCATGCCTCATGGGTTGAGATACAGTACAATTAAGTTGTCCTCAAGGCTCAATCACAATATAACTATTACCTACATAAAGATATTCAAAATATAATTAATTATATGGTCAATTTTCACGAAATGGGGACAGTTAGCGTTTTTTTTATTCCAAGGTTCACATTTGTATTTTGTTTGTTTATTTTTCTTTCCCATATATGGATATATAGTTTATTAATCTGAATTGTTTATTAATGTGTATTTTGTACATAAAAGGAGGAAATATAACTGAAAATTGACGTTTTTAAAAACTGAAATAAATAAAATGAGACTGTAGACACTCAAAATAATGAATTTATATCAAAATTCCTACTACTTTCATCAAAGGGATCTGACCATTTAATAAGCGTTTTTTGTTAAATTCTGGGAAAAATATAGGAAATATTATTTTTATTCCCAATTATTGGCTTTAAAAAAATGGCTAAAATCACAGGGTGCCTACGTCGGGGCGGTAAACTATGTACAAATATATAACAAATTACCTCACAATTGGGCTTACTATGATACAAATATAAAGCCAATAATATTCATGAAAGAAAAAATCAAACTTGTGTGGCAGACCCTTTAAGTTTTCATGGTAGGCCATACACCAAAGCCCCCATTCTTCATGTAAAACTAAAAAATTGTAAAAGTACAAGTCTATATCTTTATTTTTTTATGCGAATCAAAGTAAGAAGTTTATATTATCATTTGGACAATATTTAACCCCCCAAAATGCTTAAAATGCACCAGGGAGCAAGGAAAACCCTCTGGCTTCTGGGGCCCTAGGCGGGCCCCAGACCCCACGCCTTAATGGCTGGGATAGTGTCCCGCAAGCCTGACTCAAAAACTTGGCATCTCTGTGTGTGCGTATCCGTAAGCGTCAACAAGTACGGATACGGATACATTAAAACCGATCACTCCATGTAGCGATTGGGTTCGTATCCGTACCCCATTCGTATGGGGAATTCCTTCTGTGACGTCATTTGAAGGCGTTCCCGCGACCTCCCCTACTATAGTGAAAGAACATGGGTTGTCTGTCCAAGCGAAAATATTCTTTGAATTTCTCATTGTCCAACATTAGTTCATTAATGTAATATGCTCCATGAAATATGCTCCATTTCAAAAAGGAGGGGGCGCGCTTTCAAATTTTATTTCAAAGAATATATTTATATGTTATTTTCTAATTAATTGCGTGGGGTGCTCCCTTTTCTTTTTCCTATTTCTAACATTTGAGGGGATATTATATATAAACCAAGAATATTCAATAGAATTTCTTCTTGTTGAAGCATATGAAATTGTAGTGTTGGACATGTTTCTTCTTCCATGTGGACCGCCCAGAAGACATATATACCGTATCACATTCCGTACCTTCAAGATAGTTTCCGTATCCGTACCAATGGAACCAGCCCTTTACCCAATAAACGTTAGCTTTCGTTTTACCCAATGAACGTTAGCTTTCCCCACCTGTAATGATATGAGCCTGCAGCCTCTTCGAGGATCCAATCATTGCCTTTGATTTATCCACGGACTTGTATATATATATATATATAGACAAGTCCGTGATTTATCTACCCATTAAATAAATATAAAGTATGTGTAAAACATGTGAGCTTAAACAGTTGGAACCTGATACTATGGTAGGATGTAAGCTATTGATCAAAAGATGGTTCGAGCACCTTCACTAATAAAAGGAATTATCCCCTATAGCCTAACCCTATGGGATAACAGTGTGCATGGGTTGATATGCCAAGAATTGAGGAAAGGTCACTCACCCTATTAGCTACCAAATGATTAATATGTGGTCTTTGCATTGGATAGTGGAGCATCATAGGTTAAAGTAAATTTAATTTGTTCACATTTTTATTTCAACAGGTACATCTCAATGTATTACAATGATTTTCTGTAGTAGTAAGTATTCCAATAGTGGATATCATTATATTGCAATTGTCTAAGTCAATACTTTTCACGTGACTGTCAAGTTCAGTTTCATAAATACAGCTATGCGTTTGAGGGACTGCTGGTTCGGAGCAAAATACTGTATGTATCGGGGCAAGTTAGCCGTCGACGACGACCTTTAATATCATCATGTTGAGATGGTACTGCATAGAAAGCTATTCATTGAACTATTATGAACACAAAGCTTATGAACATCTGATATGTATGAGAATAGAAATGAAGGACTCGAAGTTTGTGATTGATAGATGGATATTCTTTTGATTATAACATAGGACTATAGCGAAAATATAGTAAAATAGCAGTGTTCCCTGCTGCTGCCATAATTGTATAACAGTATCTGGAAGGTTTACAAATAATTGTACGATACTTGTTAAACAACAGTGGGGAAAAAATGTAAGAAAACTACAGACCGGTACTCCTGTCCCTGGTTCATATGGCCCCCAGCTAATGGAATGAGGTTAGCAGAATTATTTGAACAAGGATGATATGACGCGTAATTTTCCTGTGGATTTATGTCTTTCTCTATTTCACTCTGTGTGTTTAAACTAATATAACTGACGTAGCCCAGTTTCGTCTGTTCTACATATAAATGAGTTTCCCCATAATGGTCGATACATTTCAATGATTAATATGATAAATGTCGATATTTTCCATTCCAATTTAGATTAAGATGCTTTATAGGCTACCACTGTAATTTCCTTTCTAGAATACCCCTCGCTAGTATGAGATCGTGTACGAATGAAGCAAATGTTCATGTAGATCGGTGGGAATATGGCTTGTTTATTATTTGATCCGGGCTGTTAGTCTGATCACTGGAGTCTGTGGTTGTGCGTTATATCCTGTGCTTATGTCTGGAGAAGTCTTTTTACTAGGGTGCTCACCGATAACATAAAAGTATAGGCATATTTTGGGAGAGTAGTCTGTGAACTGGGGGCCTTGCAATACACTGGATAGAAATAGAGATGTTGGGGAACTTGTTCATAATAGCCCCAGACTTAGGCTAAACTATTGTATATGTAGAAAACCCTGCGGGGAATATCTGTCCAAGGGTTTTATTTAGTGATAGAGGTGAGAAGCCAGAGGTCTTTCTGTCGTAATTAATAATGTCACGTCAGGAGCAGTTCCAGATGGTGGCGACCTGTTCCATCGTCGATCCACCCCAGAGGAACCACCCGCTAGCCAACAACACTTGGCAACTACTCACATCTGGACCTAACCTGATTGTCGATTGTCTTATTTAACCACCGTCCTTCAGTTCTTGCACATATTCTTATTTTGACTGTTGACCCCTAAACGCTTGATCAGATCTTGTGAGGCACATGATAAATCCTCCTCAGGCCTCCTCATGATAATATAATGAAGTTTGAGAAGTGTGGGAAACGCGTGCTTGCCGTGCTTGCACTGCCCCACGCCAAGGCAAGGGCTTAAATCAACCCTGTTCCTAAAAGAGCCGATTTACAAGTGCCTGAAGCAGCGTACTTGAAAAACCACCCCAGAGGAAACGCCCACTTGCCAACGTAGCCTATGTCAACTACTCACATCAGGCCCTCACCCGATGGACGTTTAATTCGTCGCCAGATTTCTCTGTTCTTACCATGACTATTCTCGGGTTCACTACAGAGTATGCAACATTCTACAGTGATCGGCTAGCCAATTGGAGCTGGGAAACAATACTGGTCAAGTCAAGTGTCATCTGCGCCTGAACAAGGGAATGATTTACTTTTCCCCAGCCACTAAAATGATCGGAAATATTTATTCTACATCAATATGACTCGGCACATTGGAAGTCCTAGTGTTCATCTTTCTTAAGATGTTTTCATTAGGAAATTGTATGGTTAAAAGCAGAAATCTATCAGCCATCAGGGACCTAGCTATCTTTATGTTATGATCATAAGATATGTTATAAGGATAGTCTGAGGAAGGACGTATGCTATGCCCCCGGTTTATGTCAGTCTATATGTATATCATATCGCTAATGATGTCATCCGTCTATACTCGAGATAACAGGGTTGGTGATTCGACACGTGCTGAGAACGAGAGAAAGCGTGTGTTTCCAAGTGTTAAAGGGTTTATTCCAACAGCTTATAAGTCCAGAGATACAGTATATGTTCATGAGTGGTCAATAGAAGAATGACAAATGAAACGGCCGCTGGCATATTCCGTAAACTAACATAAAATGATTGTAAAATAAACATTAAATGGGGGTCAGCAGATTTATGTGATGCCCACCGAAAATTCCTATCATAGCTCTATCACTAATGATACAATAATACAAATATTCGCTAGCAATATATTTCTGACCACTTGTAGTACCATTAAACGTATACAGGTGCGTCCGAAAAAACGGCCCTATGTGGCTACTAGTTGAATAATAATTCCCATACAAATCTCATAGCGGTGGCCCCCCTAGTGTCTAGTGTCTGAATCAAAATTAAATTTGATCATTTTCGCATCTATGTTCTCTTAATGCCATGACAAATAAACATTTTTTACTGTGTGAAGTATAATCACAATCACATTGATGCAAACAACCCTTTGGCTGATGATGATGCTCCTTGTTGATGAGTTAAAAGTCTGTGCAATGATGAATACTAATGTGAAATGAATGGCATCAGCCAGACCAGCCATGAAAAGTAGACTACATAGTCAACTTTAGAGGTCTCTAACTTTTTTTGATCGGGGTATGATTTTTTTTGTTAATTTGTGGGATATAACCTCAAATAAAAGTGTAACACATCTGAACTAATTCGGACTGGACATTTTTTTTATTATTCCATAAAACGTGGTAAATAAACACATTTTCTCATAAGTTCCCATAGTAAAACACTGTTTTTTGTTCAAGTACCTCTACCAAAAAACCAACGGGGTAACATAACTTTTTTTTCATTTATTTGTTTCTTCTGTAGTAAGGAACAATCCCTGAAAGTTTTATGGCAATTGGACTGGTCGTTTATGTTTTCATTGAACTGTCCTGTATACCTTTAGGTGTCGCTGGGGGAAGTAATTTGCAGTTTGCGGAAGGATATAGAAGTGAAAAAGAAGCACAGAAGGAGGTCAATGAAATGGGGAGTTAATAACATAAATTATGTTATCGAGGAGATAGATCAAAGTGACAGTAAAAAGGAAGCAAGGGAGGCGGTAGCGGCTTCTCTGAAAAAGGCAATAAATGGGATAGATGGACGAAACCGAGGAGGAAATCACATGTTATGGGTCTCTTCAATTTTAAAACTATAGTGCTACAAAGTACTCAAATCATGGACATTTAGATGATGCGATTAAGCAGGCTTTGAAACGGAAGCCCTCCTATGCCACGTTTCCATTTCGCCTGCTTGAATACTTCATGATTCAAGTACATATTGGTGTTTATTACACCCCTGTGCTGTAGTTGCCTATACCTTCAGCATTGTATGCCACACTTTGTCAAAGTGGTGCATAACATGTAAATTATGCCACCCTTGGTGCATACAACAAGTAGGTCCGCCAAAAAATGAAATTACTTCTTTTATTTTTATTTATTTATATTTTTTATTCATTAATGGGGTGCAATAAATATGGGACAAAGGTCGGGTGAAGTCTGTACACTTGTTAGTGACCTCGGGAGCGCAGATTATCTCGGGCGAACGCCCTCTAACTTCTCGCACTCCCTTGGTCACTAACAAGTGTACAGCAGACTACCCCCTTGCTATGTTCCATCTATATACATATTGCCTACAATATATAACGTATCGCATTATGACATGATAGCACGATATGAAAACCTCCATTCACAAAAGGTACATTAAAACCAGTTAGTATCGCCTGAACCCAAGAAACTCTCCAATGGTATTCATTCTTTTATCCAATATATACCTTCAAATTCTCCTAATTGTATTACCACAAAATACACACTTGTACTCGGAATTGCATAACTGTACAACTGTTAACAGTGTGCAACATAACCCAGAGACCGACGCCCAGGTCTCCTTTCGGTCTCTGATATTGATATTAGGCTGAGTCCGATGGTCTCCATTGAAATGAACAAGTGATAACATTATCTTGTCTAACATTTCGTATCCTGGGTTATTTTTTTAATCACTTTTGATTGGCATGAAGGCAATACTTATTAAGCTTAGTCTCTCTCTTGTGCTTGGACCTCACGTTAAACGGGAAACATGAACTCATGCAGTCTTTATCTAAGGAGAACCTTTTCTCATGTTAAAAGTAATAATTGCTGTGAGTTAAATGACTTATTGACTTGTTAGTTGGCTGAGTCTACCTGGCCTAGTCTTAGACAATCTTTTTTTCTGCATGTTATTTACCATATTAATGCCCCCCTTTATTCTCCACTGTTACAATTTGGCAGAGACCGACGGTCTCTGGGCTCCCAATTCACTATGTTGCACACTGACTGTATTGTATAACAATATACAATGTATAACCGTATTGTATCACAATTTACAATAAATCATTTGGATGGTACCAATCAAAATAAATATATGTAAGACTTACCTAACATGGTAAATCCTGTCCTGGGGCCTTATTGTGGACTCAGATAGGAGAGTAGTTATCGACATACTGCAAGTCTGCATCCAGAGTCAGGGTAGCATGCTAAGACCAATTATACTGTGACCTTTCTCTCCCAGAACACGTGCTCCTCCCAAAACACTGTTCTGAAGTTCATGATGCAGAAGTTGGCCATTTTTAAAAAGTCCTTCAGATTTTCTATTATACTCTTCCTACATATAGTATAGCTGTATTAAACGTTGGGAACGCTAATGTCAACATGTGATTTGGCTTATAGGAATGTACTTCTGGGAATTTACAATTAAGGAATGGCGGGCAATTGAGAAGATGATACTAAATCACGCTTTAGAGCAATATGACCTCCGATCAGTTGAAAAGAGAGCATCCATAGATCAGCTAGACATTTGTCTAGGATAGTAAGGAATTACCTAGGGACAAATCAAGTTCCTGGGAAACCAGGGGCTTCGCCATAATGTGGTGTTAAAACATTCTGAACTTTTAAAATGTGACTCCCTTCATTGTTTAATTTTTGTTTGAGTGTCCCATCAACTTTGCAATATTTCATTGGTTGTGACCTAGGGATGAAATTGAAGAATTGAATTTTCCATTACCTGTGGAAAGCCCTAATCTTTGTTTCCCATTCTTGCCAAGGGAGAGTCCCTTGAGCCTTGAGGCCCTTCGACACCCAGGAAATTATTTAAAATTCTGGTGGAGCTGGATAAGTAAGTGATCTATATTAACAGGACGTAATCCATTTCTGCTAAAGAAGATTTTTTAATTAAGCTTGCATGGGGGTCAGCTTGGTGTAATGATTTAAACGTAGGACTCTAAATCGAGAGGGTCATAGACTCCCGGATTCGAATCCCATGTGCGCCTTACCAGAGCCTCATTTCACCGTCCACCCAGGGCACGCCAACTTGGTTACTTGTATAGCTGTCTATATTCATGTAAGCCCATTGCTAATAATTTACTAACAATATTAATAACGCTGTTTTTCATGATTAAGTGGATTAATATGATATTAATTTGAAGGGAGTGAATAGTTGTTATGTTAGGTCCAATGCATAGGTACATTTATCAATAATAAAACAGGTTTTTATTGCTTAATTACGCTTCAAACACAGAACTACTTTCTGTCCGAACAATGCTCGTGTATGGATATGTGTATGGATTTTCCCGCCTCTACATGCCTTCAGTTTAGGCCTACACTGGCCAGTCTTAGTCTATTAGGGTTTATCTTGTCATTTGTCGCATAAAATGAGCCGTCACTCAACTTTCCATTTGCTGATAAAGCTGTGAAACAACCAGACAAACAGAATATTGAATGCAGACCGAGCTTTTCCCCCATACTAGATAATAGACAGACCTGTAGGGTAATAGCTAGGCAGATTCAGTTGAAAAATATTTTTGGTAAATCTATGCACATACACCACAAACACAACACTCCGTTTTGGTGAACCAAGACACAGAATAAATGATAAATCCAGGTCAAAACATTCCACCATTGATTGCAGTAACACTGTAGCTCGGGTCAGCAAAAGTAGCTAAAGGTCTGATCATAATTAGGAGGCAAGCGATAGAGTAATGGGGAGAGAACTGGTAGTTCGTTGTAATGGGCTTGCCTCCTTTTAGTATCACTGTAGGATATATGGTAGAGAAGAATATAGAGGACCTGTCACACCCCCGGAAAAGTGGGAGGACCTTTCGTATCTTCACCTGTGTTTGTTTTGGTTGCTGTTTGACTTGGACTGTAAGGATTTAAGTGCAGGAGTGTTCTGTTGACTGTGATTGACAGCGTGGTACACAGAATGAGGGAGGTACACAGAATGAAGGGCTAGGGGGCAAAGGGGGTTCTACTAGGCAAAGGAGGAGGTAGGGCGGGGTTTGCTACTAGGCACAGGTGGAGTAGGCATGGTGGGCTACTAGGCTTGTAGGCAGAGGTGGGAGGAGATGGGCGGGGTTTGCTTGTAGGCAGTGGTCATGGCTGTAGACTGGTATAATTTTCTTGGGTTGGCTTCTAGGCTGGTGTGCTAGTGTAAGTGACAAAAAATGTACACTTGGTTCTTTGGCACATCTAGTTGATTCTGCTAATGTTGTCTGAAAGTGATAAATACTAGATATATTCTTGGATTTTTATGTTTTTAATTCTCCTCCCTTGCTAAGACTTAGGATCAGGGAGAGAGGTTCTTTCTTTTCCGGTGTCTAGTTTAGGAAAAAAAAATTTTTAGGAAGGTGAAACAAGCTCCGTCTACCTACAATATTCTTGGATTTTGTTAAATGTTAAGTTTAATGAGTATCTTGAACAAGCTTTTAGCAGATTTTATGTTCAATTAGTGTAGATTTGTGTACCAAAATCAGTGTACATATTTCCGAGTCTGGACCCATGACTAGTGGTTACATAATTTGGAGTTTGTCTTAGCCCTGACCCAGTGTAAGTGACAGGGAGTTACATAATGTGGTGTTTGCCATCAATGTGGTGTTTGCCATCAATGTGGTGTAATCCCATGGCTTGTCTACTGAATTAAAAGTAACACCATAATACTTACAGATCAAGACAGAAAGGACTTTAGGATTGACTTCTTTGACTTTTCCACTGTCTTCCCTTGTGTAAGTCTAGGCGGAGTGTATGGTTGAGTGTATGGTAATGCAATGAGTGAGGTGTGTGGGTGAGTGCAGTGGACCGTATAATTGTTTTGTTTATGTGATTGGCAGAATGACTCTTGACTGATTCTAAAGGGGACTTTGCATAGCCAGTGATTGTGAATCTGTACCATTGTGTATTACGATGGGCTATCTTGACTCGACGATGGGCTATCTTGACTCGACGATGGGCTATCTTGACTCGACGATGGGCTATCTCGACTCGACAATGGGCTATCTCGACTTTTCTGACTTTATGAACAACTATTTTGAATTTGCTTAAGGCAAAAAGAAACCACTATATACGATCAACTTATCAGTAATCAATTATATACTAAAATGTGGAATAAATGTATATAAAAAATAGTTAAAGCAAAAAGTAAATTAACAGTTACGCTAATCAGCTGAGCTTGCCTCCTAGTATCGAAAGATACTATAGCAAATGGCAGTAGTATGTTGTCTTGTATAGGTTTGACTGTCTGGTTGGAATATTCAAATCGTCAATCTGAATCCAAGATATTTTCGAATCCTTCTCAGTCAAATCTTAGTCTGATACAATCTCCATGTCCTTTTCTTGGTCGTTGATGAAGAATAATCCAATGACAAACGATTCAAATAAGGTGAAAGCCATTTTTGCACCTTGGTATGACCTTTAAAAAAAAGGCTCTATCTCTTGCCGTACTGCCAACAGAAACGTCATTTCCGGCCCAGGATGTAAATGAGCTTTGTTGCCGGGTGAACCCATCATTTTTGCATATTCCCGCCACTGTCAAAATTACAGAAAACCCAACACTACACGTTATGGCCAGAGGGGCCTTCGTCAGTTGCATAGATCCTATCTTTGCTGCTAATAAAGACGAAATTGGAAACGTTAATGATATGATATATCTTTTGATATGTTGAAATGAAATTTTGCAGAAAATGAAATGGATTCTTTGTGACTGAATACTAAGTAGGCCTATCTTACCTCCCTAACACATTAGAGTCCCACCTGCCATAGCGCCCTGTAGTAATAGATCTATGTCTGCTAGTGATGAAAATTGTGGTCAGGGCAGATAGGGCTACGGTAATCTGAATCCTGGTGGTAAGGGCACAGGGGAAATGTACGTATATATTTTAACACAATTATGGATTTAAATTAGAAATGCACATAGTGTTTTAAATAATTTTGGATACTTTCATAGGTCTTGTTATAAAGGTAACGCTGGTTAGTCTCTCTCTTCTTCTCGCCCTGCCTACTTTCATTCCGCAAACGAAAAAAGCTAGGACTACCAAGAAAATATGAAATAGAGAAATATGGACTATTCCCTATTTTCAGTGTCATTATAGGCCTATATACAGTTAGTGCGGTTCAACTTGTAATAATAATGATAATTTACTAACTGTAGGCTATATATAATCGTCATAAAAATATTAATAATGCTGTTTTTCATGATTAAGTGGATTAGTATGATATTAATTCGGAGGGAGTGGATGGTTGTTAGGTGGGGTTCAATGCATAGGTAGATTTATCAAGAATAAAACAGGTTATTATTGTAACCTAAATGTTGGCAGCTATCAAAGCTTAAGGGTAAACTTAACCAACAAACAATGTTATTGATCTATAAAGTCATGATACTGCCAATCATTGACCAAGCAGATATTTTCTTAGAATCACACGGTGGGTCAAACCTACATAGATTACAGGTACTCCAGAATAGGGCTCTCCGTATAATCTATAGTATACCGCAAAGAACGAATGTAGATGATATACATATAGCTAAGCGAATCTTACCTCTGAAATATCGTAGACGCCTCCACCTATTGCAGGCGGGCTACCGCAGGGCACAAGACCCGGGAAATTTTGATTTGAAGCAACTAAATACGAGAAATTTCTCGAACGGGAGGAAAACTTTAATACAAGTCATTCCTGGAACCGGCTACCTGCGGAGGCCCACCGCCTATTAGACTCGAAAATGTTTACAGCCATCGCAAAAACCAATTATATCTTGAATGATGAATATTTTATTTGAACAAATCAAGATGTCGAGCAATCATACAGGAAATTTGTAATTAGTCAAATCGGAACCATGTTATCATTAAGAAAATATTGTAATACTCATTTTTGTAGCGAGCTTTGACAGTCAATGACTGAAAAGCCATATACCCTACACGACATGACCAATGTATGCTAGTGAGGATACAGAAACCTCCTGGGTCACCAGGAGAGACTCCTCTCATGGCAGCGAGTCTGCAATAAAATGTTTATCTATCTCTATCTATCTATCTATCTATCTATCTAATTATGCTTCAAACACAGAACTACATTCTGTCCGAACAACACTCGTGTAAGGATATGTGCACTACTTTCGGATTCTCGTTTTTCCCGGGCCTACTTAAATTGTAGGCCTATTCCCAGATTTCGCAGCACTCGTAATCGGCCGCTTTGCTCGACTTTTTGCCTGACAGTACACATCATTCGACAGGAAATGGTCCAAGCTTTCATTTGATATAAGATATGTTCCTGAATTTGTATTATTAGTCTTTCTGGCCTACCTTTCATCCAGACATTTTTGTCAACAACTATGCCGATCAGGACGCAATATTTTAGGACGTAACGTCACCTACTGCAACATACGTTAATAACGCGTCCTTAAAATCGCTTTTTCCCGCGTAGGGAGTGTGTGTGTGGGGGGGGGGGGGGGGGGGGGTCATGAGGCCAAGATAAACTTATTTTTGTTTATTTGAAAATGCAATAATAAATAGAAACATGATTTATCAGATTAGCTGAATGGTTATTAATAGGCCTACTATTTTAAGCAAGATCATCATACACTATGATACTTATAGTTATTACTTTGAATACTGAATCACTCAAACACATGACAATGGACGTTAATTTCTACTCTTGGGGTCTCTCTCTTTCTCACTTTCCTTCACCCGCCTTTTGGGTTTTACCTGTTCATTTCACACTCTGCGATCTAATAAATATTTGTAAGTCAAGTGGTCATATACAGGGTTCCTGAGGTCAGTAAAAAGTCTGAACGTAATTATGATTTGGGGTTTTAAGGACCTTATAAGTCAGAAATTTTCTATGTGCATCCCTCTGAATTAGCTTGCCACCCCACCCCCCGGGGGGGGGGGGGGGGCAAGCTATTCTTTTTAATTTCGACCACTGTTGACCCTTATGTCAACAGTGGACGAAATAAAAATATCTAAACGAAATGAACCCCACCATTTGTCTTTGATATCAGAATTCAGGTTAAAGTAACTGTGAAGCTATACATGTACAGTTAGTGCGGTTCAACTTGTAATAATAATAATAATAATAATAATAATAATAATAATAATAATAGTAAGGCATGTTTCCTTTCTCATCCTCAAATGACCAATATGATGTGGTTCCACTGTCGCAGTCAGCTTCCCTAACTAATTATACAAAGAGTTACTCAAAACTGCCAACACATCGCACACCGATAGCCGACAATGATGAAAGCATGATCATATCTAAACTTCGTTCCTACAACGAACAGTAAACATCTGGTATAATCAGTTTCGTTGATTATAGTTAGGTTCACATTACCCATATCAGCAAATAATCATTGATTAGTACACTCATTGAATCCACATATCATCTCACCTCTAGACTCGACAAATGCTCAATTCTCTAGACTGGGGATTTACAAACGTGTTTTATGATTAGATCTTCCTCAAATTACTTTAAGAAATTGCTTTAGCCAAAGTATCTGCTGCAGGTCAAAGAGGTCAGAAACCTGTTGCAGGATAAAAACACAGCTTGTGGTATTTTAGCCCTAATTACATGTCAATATATTGTGACTAGGATTATCAGCATGTCTGAGATTCAACAGTCAAAACTAAATGTTCAACAGATGGTTATAAGACATTGGTATTTCTCTTATTTTGCTAAGCATCTGGAGTATGCCTGGGGAAATCTAACGTCTGTTGCAACTGTTGAATTTCTCCTGACTACCAATGAACAAAACCCTAATGGCGGTGAGGGAAAGGGGTGATTCTCACGATAATCTCTGCGGTCAATAGTTGATGTCCCGTAGAGGCTATAGTATATAGGACAGGCTCCAGTTCCTTAGCCCGATAATTCTGGAAGCTGACTGGAGTCAGCAAATATATATGTAAAGGGAGAAAATAGTCTTAAGAATGAATCTCAATGTATATTTGAACAAGATTAATTTTGAAGATTGTGGTTAGAAAAAAACACAGCTTGTGGTATAACTAGAAAATCGAATTCAACAATTGTTATCTTTTATTTTGACCTTTGATTTGCCTATTCTATTGTCTTTATTTGTTAATATGGTATGGGGAAAATAATAATATGGTGTGTGGTTACTTTTTTGTCATTGACTAAACTAATGTTGATATGTGGAGGTCAGGCCTTTCAGAGGAGCATAGTATACGTAATTTAAAGTTAATAATCTCGATATAATGACTATTAGATTAGAAAATTCTGAACAATAAGATATTAAAGTGTTTATAACATTTTAAATGAATGGATTTCAAATTGAGTTTTTGGAAGCGGTCGGTGGAGTATATGTACAGGTTTAGGTGCATGTGTATTAATTGAAGATGCGCTTTAGTTATTCTCTGTTGTTGATCCTGGTCATTACAGTTAAGGATGTTTTCTGAATATTTGATCTCGGTATCAAATCTTTTTATTAATACATTTGCAACAACTTATCCACTTCATTGCTAAAGAAATTGGTGGATTTACTATAATAGTATATTTGACCAGTATTCCTTTTTATTAAAATCAAAGGCCATGCCTCGTCTCGTCGTTGGTAACATGTTTACATCTGTTGCTTGAAAGCTCTTAGTTTCTTTCGAGTTCCTATCTTTCACCGCCTCAAACCAATGTAAATCACTTTATCGTCCCTCGCCACATGTTGCTCGCGCAGGTGATGAACACAGTAAAGCTGTGCACTTCCAACTTTTCCTCGTGACCAAGGCGATCGGTTGCACATTTCCTTCTTCTCTGCAATCAATACTGGATATATATCGGTGCCCATTACAATTCGTATATAGTTTTCACTGTCTACGAGTGGAAGCCTTTCCAGCTGTGATTTGGAAACCTACAGAGCCACCTATTTGTTATGGTTTCATCTGAAATTGGTTAACTAATCCAGTCGAGGATAATGAGAACTATAATTTAGATCTAATTTGAGGAAGTCATGAATATGCGCGTCTACCCGCGCGTCGTCTTTTGAATCCTGAGTCTGTTATTAGGAAGTTATTGTGCAGAACCTGGAAACACCTTGCTAAAAGGAGGATTCTTTAATGTACCAACCGTTGTCGGCTATTTTCTTTTGGATGCTTATTTCCCAAAAGCCACATGCATATATTTATCAAGTTGTGCCGTTGGAAGTTAGACATCAAGCAATTGTACTTTAATAATATTGTGCTTAATGCTCTCAAGTACTTTAGCGAAAACACTGTCGAAAATATCCATTGCGATCATAATTGTAGACTAAAATTCATTGGGCTTGCTTTGTCACAAGTTTTCTATTCGAAAAGTGAGTTAAAAATATGCTTGCTCGTGCCAAGAAGGCGCTCCAGGCCAGAAATGGCTCTGACTCAAGTAGTTCAAAAGAATCACATAAGAGAAAACTATCTAAAAAAGAGATAACGATCGAGAGGATCAGTATCGAAAAAGTTGAGAACCAGAACAACTCAAACAAATTGATAGAAGCAGCTTCGGAACCAGTCGCGGTACCTTGCGAAAGAAGGCAAAATAGTTACAATGGGAATAACGGACAGGTATTTGGAGACGGAAGCGATGGACAGGGACAGGCTAATGTTGGTAATAGACAGGGACAGAATGCAGAGCTGCCTTTAAATTACAGCAGCTCTAGTTTCGATAGCGATTCTGGCAGCTCTCGAATAGAGACCCCCTCGGTCTTCTGTGAGAGTAGATTCGGTGATCGGGGACCCGAGGCCTTGCCCATTTGTGGCAGCCCTTTGGTTTGTGCACCTTATGGATTTAGTTCCATGGACAATGTTTGGGATACAGAGGGGGACTGGTTGAAAGGGGAGGATTTTGAGGCTGGGGCGGCCCCTGAGGACGAACATAGGAAACGATACAGGTGGAGCACTAGTATTTGTTACGAGAGGTTTATCCCGCCCAGGCTCTATGGGTGAGTGAAGATTACAATGTTGCCATGCTGATGAGCACCTTGATGAACGTGGTTATTCATTCTGAAGTTCATTCTATTTCATTTTTCCCATTCGGGAAAATCTATATAATCATTTTTAAATCAGATCGATTACGATTGCTGATTGTTTTAAAGCTGATCTTTTTACCACTATCCAATGAGTCTCCCAAACGTCCCACATCCCTCTCCTCTCCCTTTCCCTCGACCTCCACCTCTGCTTACTGTTAAAGGTAAATACCAGCGTTGTCAGCACTGCAGCAGGCGGGAATCCAAGGAACTAATGCATGAAACAAGAGAAGTCAATATATTTTGTTCAAACTTTGTCCTGAGAAAGAAAATGGTTGGGGGAATACAAAATGAAAAAAAAAAACTGGATGTTATCATATTATTTTGTGTTTTAGGGATGAGTGAAGTTTACTTCCATTCACTATTGATTTCAATGGGGGAAACTCATTATGATACAAGTTTAGCTGAATAACTTTTTTTTAGTTCAATGAACCCATTTTTTTTTATAATTGAGAGGGTAGAATAACATAGTAGCAATGTATATGCAGATTTTAAAGAAAATCGTATGATTCAATCATACGCTATTGTTGAAAATGCAGAAAATACCCGTTTTCCCATAGACTTCTATAGTGAACAGTAGTAAATTCCAGTGGTCCCTGAAGTAAAAACGAATCCAATGACATATGGTTTTGGGGGGCTTTTTGGGTTCCCCCAACCATGTTCTTTCTAAATCCAAAGTTTAAAGAAAATTCCATGATTCATTCATTTTTGTATTAAACAGTGGTATTTACCTTTAATGCTTCTGTTTCCACTATCATTTCCTTCTGGACAGCCTGTGCTCTTACACATTTTCTGCCACTTATCAATAAAAAAAAAAGGCTGTTCTTATCCACTTAAGCACAAATCATATTACTGTCAATCGAGTTATTTAACATTATCTTTCAGTTTTCGATTGTTCGTATGACAACACTTTGTCCATAATCCAATTTTCAAGTTTTCTCTACCGTTTATGTAGTTCTATGTACCATGTTTGGATCGATCGGCAAGCTGACCGGGCATAGGCTAGGGACTAGTGTTGTTTATCTAATCCATCCTGAGACAATAAGTGTGTGGTTCGACCTGTTGATTTACATAGCAATACCCGCCAATAACCTGTCTAACCAATCTGCCTGTCTAGTCTGGCTACTACCCTGCCATCTGGTTATTTAGTCGATCTTTAAAACCCATCCATTGGTTTACTAGATGATCGTCTCCTATTTAATGTTTGTCCTGAAATATTTCTTCTTTATACCCTCATAATAATGATGATAAACGTCTTTGCGGGACACAAACTAACACTTCTATGGAGATTTGGCCAACTTTATTTTATAAAACTAGCTTGAAACATAATCTGTTGAATTCATATCGGATTAGCTGTTGAAAGCCATAGACCGGTTCTATTCAATCGCCCATGCAACCTCTCAATTCCCATGATTAAACTTTGATTGAAGGAAGGCAATCAAGGGGTACTTTTCATTTGATGGTAATTTTTTAATCATTGATGTGTCTATTTTTGGTGGTGTTGACATCAGAAATTACATGTAGTGAGGGTCGACCTGTTAATTGTCATAAATACCCTTTGTATTTCAGGATGCTTCCTTTTCATGAGTTGTATATTCAGTATCTCTCTTCATTTATCTAACGTACATCTTTTCTTTAAAAAAAAAAAAAAATCGATATCCATACGGGTTATTCTGGAGTGAATATATAATTGAAATGCAACAATTAGCCTCCTTAGACGCATGTACGCGGCCTCTATCTGTCAATGTCACCTCCGATTTTGCGTATAAAGTGTACATAGCATAATCTCACACCCATATATTTCGCATTCATATTGACAATTCCAAAGTATGCTAATATTGTGATCATCTATGCTCAACGTATCTTAATTGTTTTCTCCTTCTTTTTAGGTAAGTACCAGTACCTCCTCCCGAAGTCTGGGTATAGATCTATCAACAACCAGTAGGTTGTGCTTACAGGTAAGATCGATCCATTCTCAACATTCGGGATGATGACAGAACACTCATCACCCAAACGCCATCTGGGATCCACTATTAGAATTAGGTACATTCTGTCCTAACCGCCTATATTGGACGGTGTATTTGGACGCCACCTGGGCTCTACTACCAGAGTTAGGTATAGTCTGTCCATAGTAGGGAGTTTCGACACCGCTCACCTATCCGCAACCGTATCCGTATCCTTATTACTTTAGGGATGCGTGGTCAGGTCGACACCCAAGGTGGCGGTCTCTGACTGGGTCTCCAACGCTATAGTAGTGTTTTTTTAACCATGCTTTCTGCGATAAAAGTGTTAACTATCACCAAACTTGCTAGGTAAGGACATCAACAACATGTTTAATATTGTTCCCAAACCTTTTTTTAAAATGTAAAATGGCTAGATAGTTTGTCATATACTTAGGTATAATCCCCGCAACAGGTCCCTTTCTTACGTATACTCCTCAGCAGAGGCCGGTATTGACCCTCATTACCTATGCACAACCTGACATAGTGACCCAATTCCGCCCGATAGGTACGGGTTTGCTCCTGAGGAGCGTCTGTCGAAACTCCCTAATCTATCCAGGTATTTGGACGCAATCCACCTGCTGCTTGTTGTTAATTACGCATTAACACGTGTCTCAAATTTAGCCAAGTCATTTGCACTGAAATTCTTTTGTTAGAAAGAATTCAACGCATCCATTAATTTCATTGCATGCTTACTCTGCGAAATGTATACATGCTGCAGTCTATAGATATCAGTTTTAAGTTTCATTGTGGATTGAAATTGATTACTATAGATGAATATGGTGATTATTTAATCTGATGAAGCAGTCGCCTTGTTTTTCTGAGACTCGGGTTTCGGTAAGACATTCGACCATCATTTAATTATGTTTGCGTGATCAACCTTGTTTCTCCCGTGAAAGTCTGTAACGAGAGTTGTCGTATCCGAAAAAGTGTGACTCTGATACTGTCATCACATGGGACACGCATGAGAATAGAAGTTCTTTCACATTTTTCGATATTCATATGATTTTTATAAGCTTACTTTCTTTGAAGTTAAGATAGCACCTTGGCGGCGAGTTCAACCCGTTTTCAAGATCCAGCGTGACTGTGTCAATGCAAATGATATGCTTCCGTTTGGAATGTTAGATTGAAGTTTCAATAAATCTACCAGTTTCATTTAAGCGCTTATAATTAATATCAGTGTATAATCCATATAATATACGGGTAGAGCGATTTCTACGAAAAGAGGTAGAAATCCATATAAGGAAAGGAGGGGTTTCTTTGTGTCACATGTTCTCGGAATTTGTCGTTTTACAAACCATCTTATTCATCTGTAGAGTTCTGTCCACCCTCTCTGGAGGTTTATATGTGGTTTGTGAACGTATCTGGGGTATCAATTTTTAAATTGCGAATCAGGTCTTCCCGGGTATTCCTATTAAATGAAACGTTTAAAACTTATAAGTGTCCGAATGTGTAAATGTTCATATTTAAATTGTTCGTCGTTCTGTATAATACTTAGTGTATTATACTTTTGTTTTGTCCTCATAGCTATAGTACTATGCATTGTTCGTAATGTTCATAATGTTCGTAATGTTCCGTGTGACACGACTCATGTGAATCGGTCTTTGTGATAAAATCAGATTAACTATACACTATAATATTATTATATTATCAAATATTATTATTGAACATATGATTTGTGAAGAAGAGGGTGTAGGAATTGGAGAGGTGGAGGGGGAGGGGAAGGAGAGGAGAGGATGTAGGGGAAGAGAGAGAAAGCGGGGAGGGGGAGCATGAGGAAGAGGGGAGGGAGAGGGGGGAAATCGGAGATGGGGTTGGGAGAGAAAAAACAGGTATGAGGACGGGTACTTTGCTAGTATATTATATAAGAGGGCAGCATAGTTGTGGTATTTCCTCCATGTCTCACAAGCAAATTGAAAGCTCATTGGGTTTAACTTACATTTCCTTCCGAAATCTAAAAGTAAATTTGATGTATTTGCTTAAGCAGAAAAGATTTTTTCTCTTATTCCTTTCTTATATTTTGTGCCAGAATATTTCGTTTACATTCGCCATCTTTTATTATTCTATAATATATACCGCGGTGTAGTATTTTTGTGCATACTCCGCACTTTCTAAATGTAAGAAAGGAATAGCAGTCTTTGTGTTGGGAAAAGTCTGCACCTTTACCTATTTTCATTTGCTTTCTGAGAACTCTTGGTTTTAATTATTTTATTATCTGTATGTTTATATACCCAGTAGCTTTATATCCGTTGGGCTTATTCTATACTCGATATGCGCTATTGATTTTAATATATATATGGTCCCACTTGGCCTGTGTAAATGACCTAGCAAGGTATTGGGACCGAGTCGGATACTCTCTAGGTCCAACTCAATCTATTGAAACTATGGTGATGGGAAGGATGGCGAAAATGAAAACCACGTCATATGAATATGATAATACATCCGCCATTGCCAAAGAAATCGCACATGTAGTAATGGATACAAAAGGTGGAATTGGTCATGACTATCTTATGCCATATATAATCCCAATCCCGACATATAAAATGGTGTTTTAAGTGCAAATGATATTTAGAGGATGACATTCCAAAGGTGCAACATGGTGTGCTTATTTCCTCGAGCAAATGCCATTCATAGGATGCCTACCTATGCTTAGTCCATTAATTCTCCAGGACCGCTGGTCTAGATTGTTCCAAATATCCTCTCCACCTTCTCACGCAGAGTACTTTCATTAAACATGAGTATAGCCGCAGGCTAGTTTTCTGATGACTGCGCCTTTGGAAATTCAGATGTCTATCTAATCGTGTTACGTCAAGAAAAAATCCCATCATCAATATCACTTGCCCCACACTATAGCCAAATGGAAAACCATGTAATAATGAATATGATGACGAGAGAAGTATGAGTGACTTAGTTGAGATATGGATCTAGATAATACAAAATATTATTTAAAATATTTGACTGGGATTTGGCAATTATGCTGGCTGTTCCTGTCTCGAACTAAAGCGATGGGAGCAAGCACAAGAGACATATATATTAGCAAAGGGGAAAGGGCTGTGCCCCAAGTGGCTGCATGCTTCGAATAATGAAAGCTTTCAATGTTTCACTATCGAAAGTTTTATCTCATGTTGAGACCCACGTACAGGCCCTCACATCGTTGGCCTCCAACATTGCAGACACAATATCTTTCTCTATTCAGCGACCTTATACCTGTTTAACATTCTATAATTCATGAGGGTACAGGTAAGTTTTGTCTGCTGGAGGAATCCCACCTATTGACTCTCACCAAATTCTGACGCATATATATAGTGCCTTGAAGAGCAAGGCCTCCTCCTTAATGGTATTAATTATTACAATTTGCTGTGTAAAGGTGTTTGGCCTATTGAACGCTATCTGCCCGCATCTGTTATTTTAATGAAAAGAACCAAAGTGTTCAATTCCCAATTTTACGAACGTGTTTAGCGAAGCTTAGCGCTTTCTTTTATCAACACTCAAGAGGCCAAACTTTCTAGGTATGGGAGGCAGGTCCTTGAGTGACACTGTAAAGGTAAACAGATGGAGAGCCAGAGTCTGGGCGTATATTTATAACTTATAAGGCTACCTGCTGTATTTAAAGCCTGTGTGCTGCATAAACCTCATACCAGGGTCAGGTACAGAAAGGGTGACTACAGGCAGTATAAATATCCCCCCCCCCCCCCCTTACCCCCCGGCTATGTTTTCTGTATGGCTAGAGGGTGTCCCAGGTCGATGGGAAGTTGTGAAATGTTGAGGAAAGGAGGGAAAGTGACTGGGGGTCTGTGGAGAGTTGTGTAGTGATGTTTGGTTGCACCGCTTCGTATGGATGGGTGGACCAAGGGGAACCAGTGGCCAGTTCTCAGGTGTGATATGTGCATAAATTTGCTATGCCAGCGTGCTCGCTTGGCCCATTCAGATTCACTACCTGCTGTGTTGGAAGGGGTCCGTCCACATGCATTTCTCTCAGAATTAGAGCTCATATAATGAAGACATTTAATATAAGGTCAGATTTGCAGGGCCTGGAGAATGACTATAATGCTTACTCGACTATATATTTAAAACGGAACAAATACGGGGAATGCACTGAACCTGGATAACTTGATCATAGTCATTGCATTGTCTCTTTCACCTGAAAAGTACACACAGACAGCTTGCTGCACCTAGGCCTATTGTGGGCAACATGTATACGCGAGACAACAACAACTAAAAACTACTACTCCACCGCAATAGTTACTACTACCACCACTATTGCTCTTTGTGTATCAGTCAGTTTTTACCACTGGACCATTTTCTTTCCCCTTAGCCAGGTTACATATTTATATACATCATCATACATATATATGCCTGCGCATCTGAGGGCAATTAGAGCGGGGAGATGGTGTCAGTCAACCATGCGTGTCTTCAGGCTACAAGTCCATTGATCAGCTTATGAGCAAGGCCTGATATTTTATGTTAACATGCCAGGATTATCACCTACTGAATATTCAGATGCCTTTGCCATCGACACAGGATTGTCAAGCACACTTGCACGTTGGATCACCTTTTCCTTTGGGCCATAACCCGAGGTTCTTTTGAGTCTGAGGATTCAACCATGTGCCAGTTCTTATATTAAATCTAATTGACGGCCGTACACTACTCAGGTAGTAATGTTTTCTTCCGTTTCTATCCATAGTTCTTGTATATGGTAGATAACATGAACTGCTGGACCGGTTGGTTATATGATCCACTGTCCATGTACATATTTGCAATCAATCTTACTCATCTTCGTACTTACCTGAGGCTATTTATCATAATCCTGTACTGAACGGAGGATTGTGTGAAGCCATTTAAATGTTAAAATATCATAAGCCTTCCTTGGTTTTGTCTCTGGTAAAAACCGCTGCAGATAGATAGTACGATGTTATTATGAGATATGCCTGTTATACGTAGTGTAACACAAATTGATGAAGGAGGAATAACGTAGGGTATCGTAGTGTAGTTTATTCCACAGGCCTTATTAAGCTAAATAGGACAGTTTGAGGTACGTCAGCCCAACTTAAGATGGAATAAAAGCCCTGCCTTGACCGGGATTCCAGACATTGTTGTCTTGTGTGCTATGGATATGTTTTGAGTACCCAACGTGATATAATGGAATCCCTGATCTTCGTTACATTTTAGCGTATTTATGACAAACAATTTTGACTGTATACGGATGCCCAATATTCATTGGAATGGTAATTTGAATATTCCAATCGAATATTTAACATTCCATAAAGATCGGAGTCGACATTAAAGTGCCTAATATTGGGATGCAAAGATTATCTATTATCCAAGAGAAATGTAATTTAGTGAAGCGAGTTGGGATTGAGGTTGGGGTCTATTGTTACCAGATCGAATGCCCTTTGCCTACCTAAAGCTACCTAACCCCATAATATATATTAGGGTTCTCTTTAATTGATTATTTTTATTTCCTAAGCAAATATTTCCTTCCTTATGGATTAGACTGATTGAACCCTGCCTAATGAAAATACGCCAATCTCATTGGGTCAGAAGTACTTTGATAGGAGTTCTATACATGCCTGGTACAATTGGCGATAGAGCTTCTTGACGGAAAAATTGCCCTTCACGGTTTGTGATTAAGGATATTGTGATAGGATGAGTAGCACAGTGACAGCTACCCTGACGAAGGATCTTAGCAGTTATAGTATAGGAGGTGGGCTCTATGACAAGTTGGCTCTCTACACTTCAGCTAGCGCACCTTCAGGAATGGCTTGGTAAGGATATTTTCCGCAGATTTTGTTGAATTCTCATTTATTCTTGCGCCTTCGCCTCACATGTGCATTAGCAATTCCAATCTGTGGCAAGCGCTGGGCGAGTAATCATAGTTTAGCCCATATCTCAATGCATTTTTCGGCAGAGAGTTGAGCTCTCTTACCATGAACTTAGATCTTTTATATAAAAAAAATCGACATTCAACTCAGCGATGAATTCATGAATGGTGCCGTCTACCGCCTTTCACTCCTCCAGGATAAAACGTAGAGAAACCAAGTGCATGGCTTTACAATTTTCATTCAAAAGAAAATGATTTTTTTTCATCATGTGGCGTTTCTTTCTTGTGTGACTTGCATTCTTCGAAGTAGTCTTTCGAGGTGAAATCCATCCAAGTGTACATACCGTTGTGTACGCCCTCATGCATAGCGCCCAGATTCTTTAACTCTTGCGGTCACGATGAGTGCTCTTTACCTATTTCCACTGTGTACTTAGCACTGTAATATTCTGCTAATATGCACACTAGGTAACGATGTCTTTATTTACAACTAGCTAAGTACCCGTCTTCCGGACGGTCCCACTCTCTCCCCACATTTCCCCCTCTCCCTCTTTTCCCTCCGCCTCTTCCCTGTCTCTCATACCTGTTTTTCTCTCCCAACCCCATCTCCGATTCTCTGTCTCTCATACCTGTTTTTCTCTCCCAACCCCATCTCCGATTCCCCCCCTCTCCCTCCCCTCTTCCTCATGCCCCCCCCTCCTCCCTTTCTCCCCCTCCGCTCTCTCCCTTCTCCTACATCCTCTTCCTCCCCTCTTTTCCCTCTCCTTTCCCTCCTCCTCCCCCTCTCCTATTTTCCCACCCTCTCCCTTTTCCTCACTCTCTCCTCCTACAACCTCTCCCTCCCCTCCCCTCTCTCATACCTGTTTTTCTCTCCCAACCCCATCTCTGATTCTCTGTCTCTCATACCTGTTTTTCTCTCCCAACCCCATCTCCAATTCCCCCCTCTCGCTCCCCTCTTCCTCATGCTCCCCCTCCTCCCTTTCTCTCCCTCCACTCTCTCCCTTCCCCTACATGCTCTCCCTCCCCTCTTTTCCCCCTCCTTCTTCTTTCCCTCCCCCTCCCCCTCTCCTATTTTCCCACCCTCTCCCGTTTCCTCACTCTCCCCTCCCCCTCTCCAATACCCCCACCCTCTCCCACCCCTCCGCATGTAGTGGCAACTGACGTAGTATCTCACAGGGGCTTTCCCAGGCTATAAATAGAGTGTGTAGATCCCAATTTAAAAAGGCTTCAAAATGACATTTTCACCCCAGATACCTTCGCAAACCATATATGATGTCCTCCAGAGAGGGTGGACAGAACTACAGATGTGTAAAACGGTTTGAAAAACAAGAAAAGTCCGAGAACATGTGAGACAAAGTCTCCCTCTCCCTCTCCCTCTCCCTCTCCCTCTTTTCCACCTCTTTTCGTAGAAATCGCTCTTCCAGTATATTATATGGATGATAGAGCATTCTTCTTTTCTTTTTGATTTGAAATAATTTGCAGGGGAACATGAGCTCTATTTAAAATTCATGATATTGATAATATTCACTGGAAAGAAAAGATTCCTGCACATTACTATCAAATGTAAACAAGATAATATAGTCATATATTTAAGACAGTTACAGCTGGACTGTAAAATAAATCACCTTACTCATCTCATCTCATCTCACTGGCCCTCACTGCCGTGAATATGACTCCACTTGGTTGTCGGCGCGGCATTAAGCAACCATTACTCACTCATTCATATATGTAAGAGTATCAAACACAAAAGGATATTCGCTAATGTATTTTTAGCATTTGGCGAAATGAAGAAACAAATGCTAACGTCTAAGGATCTGGGTCCATGCCTTTATAAATGTTTTTACCTTCTCAGTAAAACTGAGAAGGTTAATGATTCGGGTACCATTCTGTCAATTATCTTCATCCATCATGAATGTGTGAGATGGTTGTGGGGTAACAATCAGTGTGAAATCATCTGTCTGATCAGTTTGCATGTTTGCAGAAGGCTTATCTACTCCACCTTTTCCCACCTCCAAACCTCCACCCTGCCCCTCTCTGGTTATTACATAATAAGACAAACAAGGCCTGCCCTTGCCTTCCAGCTCCCTGCCTCCCTCCCTCCCTTGCCTTTCACTCATTACCCCCATCTCTCTTTCTCTCAAACTGCACAAACAGAATTTCTTACTTTTAATGTCCTGAAAAACCCAAAATCATAATTACTTTAACAGACCTTTTACTGACCTCGGGAACCCTGTATATGACAGTATATGTGATGTGTCACAGAGAAATGAGTCACAAGTCGCAAAAAATAAATTTTGAGATTTGCCCTCTGTTGTGCACAATCAGCTAACAGGTTGCAGACTACAAAGTAAATGTGCCAAGAGTTAAATTGAATAAAGTTATTTCTCAAAGGTTAATTGAATAAAATTAATTTTTTAAAAAAAAACATTCTAAATTTTACAAGAAAGTTACAAACTATTTAGCCTAGCCTAGCTACTACTTTTTTGTTTTAATAACCCTTTTTTTTTTATACCAAAGACTTTTTTTTCAACTGTCTTTTTTTTATGACCAACTTTTTTACGACCAACTTTTTTTACGTCCAAATTTTTTTACGACCAACCTTTTTTTTTACGACCAACGTTTTCTTCAACCAATTTTTTTACGACCAACTTTTTTAAGACTAACTTTTTTTCAACTAACATTTTTCTCCAACCAACATCTATCAATATGATTGATACAAAACTGATTCCAGTTTTTAAATCACTGAGCTCCACATGCATTGTACAAACACACATTGAATTTGGAACAAATTTTGCGATTTAATTACAATTTTGACTATATTTAACTGAAAGAAAATCTGTAACGCCCTCACAGAAAAACTAGACGGTGAAAACTATATTTTTTTCTTTTATAACAAAGAAGACACTCCCAGGCAGTATATATTACAGTTTCAAAAAAATCTATATCTGGGTTCTTGGTGCGAAATATGAATATGTTTCGAAAAGTCATCATCTTCCATAGGAACCAATAGTAAAAGGGTCAAAATGTTTGCCACCCCATATTTCAAAATCTAGACGGTGAATTGATTTTAAAATTCATATGTGGCCTTGGCCAGGTTGAACATTGTACAGGTTTAAGGCATTAAGAAAGTGAATCGCACATTACATTTAACTAAATGTTGAATAAACTTAGATGAAATGACAAAACAGTATTATGTTATTTATGCAATATTTGTATCACAAAATTTTCACATATAAGTGAAAATGTAAGCATTTTTGGTAAATATTCTGCATTTTCAGTTTAAGAAAGACTAAATTTCAGTAACTATGACTTGACATCGCGCACAAATAATTGATCCTGAGAAGTTGTTTCCTTTGGAAACGCAGGGTATAAACATTAAGTTAAACTGATTATAAAGTTAAATAGAAAAACTTGTTTATTGCACAAGCCATGTCTGGACATTTTGTAAAATACTCTAGTAACCAAATAATTACGATTTGCGTCTACTAATGTAAAAGAGAAGGGAAGGAAAGCAGACATTGCATGCATTGTTGTACTAAAAAGCCTTTATTTAGTCTAAAATGAAGCGAGAAAAGCATAACGATAATAAATGTGTGTGGCCCTAGATCTGTTTACAAATGCATAAATTGCTGTGGGTTATGAGAATGAGTCTAAGCCCCTGTCTCCATCTGTTGAATATTTCCCTCAAATATTTGCATCTCTGGCGTGCAGTCCCTTTGATTTAATGCGAGTATTAAGATTGTTTTGGCAAGATCTGTGAAATCAAGTAAGTGATGATCCTTTTGGAATTACTGATTTCTGAAATTGGCTGTTTAAAGAAAGGATCTGGGAGTTTTATTTTATCTAAACTCACAGATCACAGTTCATTTTTGTTCTAAAGCTCCTATAGCCGTTAAAAAAATGGAAAATGGATGTCCAGAAAATGAATTTCAGGAAAGGGATCTAGAATTAATGTATGGTTGTTATCTGAATTATCTGAAGTCTTATTAGCGTTAGCTTTTACATATCAATACGATTTGAAAATACATCTATTACGGACAAACGTGGCCCCCGACTGTTTGAGCCACTTTTTCGCCCCCTTCTCCCTTTTCCTGCTGTTCCTATTCTATTCCTTAACCTAGAGAAAAGTTTCGGACGTTTACCTAGTGGTACAACGTTTGAGTTTATAACTCAAACGTCATTTGTATTTCTGTTTTCGGCACAATGGGTCACATCAAACGAAGTCATTAGGGCGATGATCACCTGACTAAGAAGTTTACCCCTTATCAGCCCTTTACCCCTTGTCAGATCAGAGACTGCAGAGACTGGGCCAGCGAGCCCCCAGAGCTTAGCCCAGGGTGCGCCAGCTCAGCCAGCTGAGGTGGTGTGCCCCCACAGAGTCATAAACTCCAGATGTCCACAGTCCAGATGTCAAACTTATTAAATTAAAGGATGTACAAAAATAAGTCATGTCTAAATATATTCTCCTTAACATGAGAAAACTTTTGGTCTTTATTCCATAATTCTAGTTTGTTTAGAAGCCAAGATAATATTTTATACATTAAAACCTTCTGAATAGTTTGTGATGTGAAAGGCTCAGGTCTAGGCTAGGGGTTATTTGACCACATAGTAATAAAGTCCGATGACAACAGCACCCCCGCACCCCCACAGAGAGAGACTGACCGGATATCAGATGCTGATATCAGATTATCCCACCACCACCAGCTTTACCCCAGTGCTAGCACCCCAGTCAGTGTAATAAAAGTCTGACCACATGGTAATAAAAGTCAGGTGTCCACACAGAGCTGTCACAGAGTTGTTCTATCAACTTTTTAAATTTAAGGATGTACAAAAATAAGTCATGTGTAAATATATTCTCCTTAACATAAGAAAACTTTTGGTCTTTATTCCATAATTCTATCTTGTTTAGGAGCCAAGATAATATTTTATACATTAAACCAAACCCTCTGGTATGTGTGGAGTAGGTCCTCTCTCTCTCTGTGGATTGAATTATTGCAGGTGGCTCCTTTCCACCACAACGACCACAATAATTCAGCCTCTCATGTCAGTATCCCTTTCATGAGCCCCTCTCATCACATCTGCAAGCAAATTCTTTTCATTGCTTCTTCTAAGTTTATTTATTCCCCAGTTCAAAGAAATCAGCCTATTAGAGAAATGTAATTTATCAAATTTAATATTTGACTAAGAGAGGCTCTTACAGTCAAATAGTAAATGGCAGGATATGCTGAATAAAGCCTTTTTTCTTAAAAAAAATCATAATTATGTGCACTTAAAATAGTCAATGAAATATGCTGGAACTAGCAAAAGGATGCATACAACATTAAAGTTTCCTTTTTAAAAAATGTTTTCGAAACTCATTTCCCTGTGACACATCACATATGGTGTTTATTACACGTTTATTGCACCTGGGCCAATAGGGTTCTGTAAGCACCACCACCTCTACAGGAGTAACCACAAATGGGTCAGATTTTCAGAAAATGTACAATTGGCAGATTTAGTACATTCAAAATATAACTTAGTCTCTCCCTCTCCCTCTCCCCTCCCCTTCTTCCTACTTCCACAATGGCTTCCACCCAACACCCCACCCCCCACCCCCCACCCCCGCTAGGTACTCCTCTCTCCCTCTCCTTTCTCGTTCACTCCCCCTCAGTCCTCTCCTCCTCCTCCTCCTCCTCCTCCACCGCATTTTTTTTCATCTACGTTGTCTAGGGTCCTGCTCCTAACCGCAAAATGCCATTGACTTTTTGATTGACAATTCTGATTTTTCGATTGACTATTTTGACTTTCCAATTAATTGTTCTTTCTGACTTTTCGATTGACTATTTCGACTTTCTGATTGACTGTTCTGACTTTATGGTTGACTATTCTGACTTAACGATTGACTTAACGATTGACTTTTTAATTCACTATTTTGACTTTTCTGACTTTTCGTTTGACTATTTCGAATTAAAAATTCACTTTTTGATTGACTATTTTGATTTTCGATTGACTATTTTGACTTTTTGATTGACTATTTTGACTTTGATTGACTATTTTGACGTTTCGATTGACTATTTTGACTTTTTGATTGACTATTCTGACTTTTCGATTGACTTTTTGATTGACTATTTCGACTTTTTGATTGACTATTTCGAGTTTCTGGTTGACTTTCTGATTGACTTTTCTAAGTTTCTGATTGACTTTTTGATTGACTATTTCGACTTTCTGATTGACTGTTCTGACTTAACGAATGGCATTTCTGACTTTTTGATTGACTTTCTGATCGACTATTCTCCCCCTCCCCCTCCCTCTCCCCTTCCTTATTTGCGCTCTGTTGTAGGGGGCCTCTGATATATATCTCTCTCCTCCTCCTCCAGCTGATGGGGCAAGATCAAAGGGTTTATGGCCCTGGTGGTGACCCTTTTATCCCTTAGTTTCATGACCAAGTAATAGAATAATACTTAGGATATATCATGAATGAAATCAAAATATAACTTAATGTAATTGTACTTTGTTTCATGACCAAGTAATAGAATAATACTTAGGATATATCATGAATGAAATCGAAATATAACTTAATGTAATTGTACTTAGTTTCATGTCCAAGTAATAGAATAATACTTAATTTTCACTGGTCAAATCAATAAGGCCACCAAAAATAGGTGCGTTTCCGATTACCCCCACCACCAACCCCCTACATAGAAAAACATTCCCCTCCCTGCCTTTTTTTGGCCTAAATTGAAAACATCCCTCTTTACCAATGTATAAACACCCCACCTATTAGCTAACGCAGTGTTGGTAAAAAAATCCAACACTCTATCAGCCTCATTCCTCTCTTGTCTCAGATTCGGATGTATCATTTTAACCAGTTTTCTGTTCGGTGAATCCTAATGCCTCAAGAGTAATGTCCTTCGCCAACAATACCTTATTGGATCCACTAAATTGGATTACTTTATATAAATGTTCCACATTTAATTATGGGGTTATTGAAGCAGTTCAGTTCGTTTCACCATCAGTACCTCATTTTTCTGTGGGTAGGCATACCTTTATCTAAAATCATGGTATAGTGTAGTATTTCAGGAGGCAAAATTTACTTGTTCCACTCTACCGATGTCATGGGTGATTTATTGAGTGGGGTTGGGAAGGGGGGGGGGGGCGGTTTATGATGCTTAATGACAAACTGAATAATTTGGCTGCATTTCAGCCGATTTTCAATTTGCCCAAATGTTGGTACATCATCGGGAAAAACGATTGTGTCTCTGTTAATAATTTCTTTGAGTTATTAGGAGGGTAGCCTCTAAGTGTTTTTCTGTTTTAAGTTGTATTTCGATTGAATGGGCGCAGCCTCCTTTTAGTATCACTATAGGAAAGGTATACTCTATACTGGAGCCTCTGTCGCACCCCTGGCTTAGTCTAAATTGGAGGGGTGGCCTGTCAGTGGCCACATGGGTCTGTATTGACTGTGTTGGCTGGTGCTGTTAAGTGGAGGAGTGTATTGGCTTGGCCTGTTTGCTGTGAGTGACAGGGAGGGAGGACAGGGAGGGAGGTGTACAGACTGGCTGTGATTGACAGGGGGTTGGGTACTAGGCAGGGGGTTGGGTACTAGGATGGTGCTTGAGGATAAGTGAACAACCCTGAAAGCTTGTGAATAGTTAGGGTTATGTTGGTGATGGTGCTTGAGTAAATGTGAACGACCCTGAAAGCTTGTGTAAAGTTTGTGTAATTAAAGGTTGCTTGAAAGCTCTTGAAAGCTGAGTATAAGTGAAGGACCCTGAAAGGCTTTTGTAAAGTTTGTGTAATTAAATGTTGCTTGAAAGCTTGTTCGTAATCAACTCATGAGAGTAACAAATTAAATTAGTATGGGCTGATATCCTTGTCTGACTGAAGTACTCAGCTGAAAACAAAAATAGCAGTAGGTTGTTTGAAAGCTTGTGCGTAAACTGTATGTATATCTTGCCTACAAGTGTGATCTGACAAGCTACATCCTGTAAGATCTTTATCTTTGGATCTGTAGACTGTCATCTGTACATCTGTGTAAACTGATTTCAGTGAGAGGAAATACCGTATCTGAAGAGATCATCAGATAAGTTATGTAACTGAAGTGTAACATCACTGTGAAATGCCTCCTGCTGATTGTGGCCCAGAGTGGAGGAGGCCAGGTTTGGAAGTGAGTGATGGTTGCCTATGCAATCAAATGAAAAAAAGAAATACAAAAAAAGAACTATATACTAAAAATTAGAAGCAAAAGAAAATAGCAGTTAGGCAAATCAGCTGGGCTACCCTCCTAGTATCGAAAGATACTATAGCAATTGGGCAGTAGTATGTTGTCTTGTTTTGATCTTATAACACCTGAATCGCTGAATCTAGGGTCCGAGCACAATCCTAATATCACATTTTCCCTGAAGTCATAAATAAACGGCATCGTAACAGGGTTTGGGAGGAGGGTCATTATTGCAAAGTATAGAGAACGGGTGGGGCACTCTCTTGAGGCTATTGTTTTGAAGCTACATTCTGATGAATTAGACCTTAAATTGTTCTTACTTGTTGCTATGTGATCTCAGGGAACCAGTATATGTCACTAGGTTCCTGGTGAATATAAGTCTTCATTTCGGCGATTATGTGGTGATACAATTGTATTGAAGAAACCTTTTTCACACCTTTTTCAAATGTGTTAAGCCTTTATATCTTCACATAGTAACATTGGACTAGCCAATAATCGCAAAGGATGGGCCCTTTTCATTACCCGACATTCCTATCAAAACAAAATTGAGGGTATAATATTAAGATTAAAAGGCGTGCATGCGTCAATAAAAAGCCTTGTGCCAAGTCCAATCTAAAAGCGTACGAGTCTCCCTTTTCCCATCATCTTGACATGACATTTCACATGGTTACTAGGAAACTGTGAGTCGATGGTTGTGGTTGGATCACGTCCTATTTACGGATGAACATTAGTATTCTAGTCAGGAATGGCCCGTGACAGGTTTTATTGTAGTGAGAACTAGATAGGAGCATTAGTATTATGCCAAAAACAGAGCCCCATCTGTCATCCATACCCATGTCGATGCCAGTCCAGATAGACCCGTTTCGGCCGTCATGCATCAAGTAAATGGTCATTGTGGAAACGGAATGTATGTACATGCTCATTCCATCTCCGTGTGATTATAATGCCATGTTAACGCATTATGATATATATTGGAGCTTATAATCCAGTCCACTAGCGTATCGTATCGATCTTTTGTGAATTTACTGTGGGATGTTTCCCCAACCAATGCGTCACTTTAGGTTTCTCGTCCTTCATAATCATGCGTCGTCTTGCGTAATCATGAGGTTCGCTACATAATCCTTGATTGAATTACCAACTGTCATAAGGGATTCACGGCTATCACCATCATATATCTGCTCATTAGAATAGAAATAATTCCAGATCATCGTCAATTTCTTGTCATATGTGAAAAATTTATTTCCTTGAAACCCACCCAAAACAATCTCCAGATCTCTCCAAGTACCATTTATTCTTGAAACTCGGCTACATTTTGTTCGTACAATTTCTTCTGGTATTTATTGGGTCGGCAGACCTTCTTAGATTCACTAGAAAGCTAAACCCAAGACTTTTCGTCGGCAGATCAGGTTGCTACACTCTGTCCAGCCTCTGTAGAGCGCGGCACCCGCGTACTGGGGTATGTGTCCCTCCTTGAAGTCTCTTTGAAGTCCCAGCTCTTCAGAGGCTGGACAGAGTGTAATTGACATTCCTCTAGATAAGAGACCTTCCTTTTTATAGCTGCATGAATTGTCCTTCATGGCTAGAAGTTTCCATGCATTAAATATAGCCAGACCGCCACCTTCTTGTTTAATTTTCAGAAATTTAATTTATATTTTTCCTTTTCAAAACGAACAAAATTGTTTAAAAAATTGTGCAGTCTCTTTCAAGTTCTTAATTGGCTGAGATCTACACAGGAATGTGGATAATCATGTCTTATCCGCCTCTAATCCCCGCCCTTGCCCTCGCCACCCTTGGGAGATAAGGCCTTCTCCTCCCTCTCACCCAGGTGGCATGTGCTCCCTCAGGCATCAGAATTGACAGACCTGTCACACCTGCTCCACTGATTGTTTAAACTTTTTAAAATCTATGATATACTAAATTAAGTAGTGGTGCAAACGATTGTAATGCTGATGAGAAGAAATTTGGTCTTTGTTAGATTTATGTGTGATATTTATAAGCCAAGATAATGTTTTTATGAAGTTTTATATCTTGCATTGGTATCTTGTATGTATGTATGTATGTATGTATGTATGTATGTATGTATGTATGTATGTATGTATGTATGTAGTAAGTATGTATGTATGTATGTATGTATGTATGTATGTGTAATTGTATGTATCAGTGTGTATCAGTATGTATCTGTATGTATCAGTATGTATCAATGTATATGTATGTATGTATATGTATGTATGTATGCATGCATGTTGCTGAGCAGAACAGTGCTGCACTCTAATGTGCTGCGCAGCACAGTGCTGCACCCTAATGTATGTATGTATTTATGTATTTATGTATGTATGTATGTATGTATGTATGTATGTATGTATGTATGTATGTATGTATGTATGTATAGTGCTGAGCAGAACAGTGCTGCACCCTAATGTGCTGTGCTGCGCAGCACAGTGCTCCCTCCAGGAAATCAAAGATACATCATTCATGGCACTTATGAATATATGACGTAACAAATTCACCAATACTTTTGTATGTCAAAAGTTCTATGATTAGAAGCATATATATCCTTGTACATTAAAACCCTCTGAGCCAAAGTGCCACCCAGTGGTGGTCATCATCAACGACACCTGTTTGTCACATCTGGTCTCTTTTCTTCAGACCTCCCTGCCTGTCATACCCCCATGCATTGGACAGATAAGGGAGAGGAAGGGAGGAATGAAATGATGAACATTATAAGATAAGATAAGAAAATCTCTTATTTGTCTCATGGCTCACATATCTTGTGGGTCTTGTACTAGACTGAGCAGAGAAAAGATAATAAAATAAAACCAACTAAGGAAGAGAGATGGTAAATAGATCAGAGGGATCCTAAGGATATAATATATGACTATATTGACTTTTTGATTGACTAGCGTCGTTGAGAGACAAACCCTCAGATATCTAAGAAAAGTGAAGACCCTTGAAAATGAAATCATCCTTCCTCTGCTCTCTTATCTCTTATCTCATTAGCTGAAAGCGGTGAGGGGCCACATAATCTATCCCTCTCTGCCGACCTCATTTTCGCCCCTGAGGCGAAAATCCAAAGCTGTTAAACTTTTACTTGTGAATTGTTCGATGGTAGCTGATGGTGATGGGGCCCAAGTTGTGGATAGCCAGTTACGGTAATAGTGTTAGGTGATGGCGTGAGCAGTATCAGTGATTCACCAGGCAACATGCATAATGATATATATATATATATTTCCCAGTTTATGCATGTCTCGATGAATACAAATGAATCCGGCAGTATTTTAGATCCTCTTGGCCGATGCCACTCCTGGGGAAGACTAGTGCAAGCTGGATCAGATGGAATTTCTATAAAACCTTCCTCGATCCAGTCTTCTATGGAGAGAATGACAGCAAACACATGGGCACATTCCCCTGAAATTCTTAATTGAAATGAAAACATGTTGTTTATTCATTTGTCTTATATATGTTGTTACATACATCCTCAATTGTTGTTATATGATACATCCATGCGTCATGTGCAGTAGTTGTAAACATAACTAGTGGGAAGACCAAAATAGCACCAGGTTAGAGCTTGGTATATATTCGAAGAGTAGGTAATCTCTGGTTTCCTTAGCAACACATAGATAATCAATTAGGAGTTAATTAATGCCACTTTTCCATTCGGACTTATAGGCCTACTTTGCACTTAGAACTTATACCCTGTACTGGGAAGTGCCTGAACGTATATAATGTGTGAGTGTGAGTTGATTTGATGTTCAATGAAGTATGATTAGAAATGAATGAATTCATGTACTAGAACTTACCCTGCTTTACAACTGCAGTGTGCATCACATACTTTTTCTTGAACCTTGTTTGTGGTAATTCGTTTTTCCTCTGGCTTCTGTGTACTTTAGCATCAATCTCAATCACATCGTCTTCTGTCTTGTACAGAGAAACACTTTCTATATACTTTTCCTTAGAAAAGCACCTCCCTTTAATTCTTTGACGAAGGGTTGGTTGGTATGGTAGAAAATTCCATGAAAAACTTTCCGGGAAAAACGTCAAATCTACGGCTGATCTTTCCATTTGAATGACGGCACCAATGCGTGGACACTGCGCTAGCTGCAGCATGTGTGGATTGTTTGTGGTGATGTTTACAAAATGGGGTCACGTGACCGTAGAGGCGTGGCTACGCTCGCTCTGGCGATACGTTAATTCATTATCACATAATTTATATTGCAATTTCTAATTCGACAGCCGTTTCCGTTGTGAACCTGTGTAATTAATGATGATCTTGCTTAGTTGTTCACGGTTCGCTGACATTGCACACCTGGAAAATGTGTGACCTTGCAAGACATGGCTTTGCATTCCAATCGCGTGTGTTTTATGTCGGAATATTTTTTCAGACTAAGAGTTCAAAGGGCTCTAAGGGTTCCTGTCGGGAATATTCTGTGCCTTATGGAGGAAAACGTTTTTGACTGTTTTGAATACTTTGCTATTTCTATGGTGGTATTATGTGTTGCAGGACAAGTAAGATTCGTCCAAATACGGGATGCTTATTGTTACTTATTGTTATATTTTAATATTGTGTGGACACTTCAATATATCCTCCATTTACATGTATGCCATGTATAAATAGTTAGTGCTTTAGCTTAGGGTAATATGGCTTTAGCCTATTTAATTATGTTTTGCATGGCTAGCCTCCTACTCTTATCACCCTTGGTCTGGATAGGCCAGTGAACCACATAGGCAGGACCACCCCTACCACCCCTACAGAACAAGCACAGCAACAACCATGTCGAAGATTGACCGCATGGCTTTGTTTACATAGACTAGCACCACGTCCCTTACCCTATCCCAAGATTTTGTCTATGAAACAAAACAAAATCAAAGACTTACACAAGTCTATTGTTTACAATCTATATTGTGGAACAGGTTGTGTGAGATGATGTATGGCAGGATATGTAGACGAGGGGCAGCTTATGTGGACGAGGGCATGGATACGGTGGTAATCTAACCCAGTAAGGGAGGTGCAACGTATAATGTTTTCCATGTCCAAATATCATGAATAATAATAAATAATTTGAAGTGATGTCTGTTTGTTCTAGGCTTCCAGCAAGTGATCTTGTAGGGTCTTGTAGATCTCTCCTGTCTTAATTACTAGTACAGTGCAGCAGTCAAGGAAATGAGGAAGGCCAATGAAGAGTTGAATCTTTCTGAGTATTTTATTTGGTTCCAAGCTGAATAACCTATTCCCAGCCACCAAAACACCAGCAAAGAATTCTAAGGATTTTTCTTAACTACCAGGTGTTTTATACTATATATCTTTGGTCTCATGCCTATGGTCTCATGCTTGCCGCATGACCTTACTCTAAGCTATGATTGGTTAAACAAGGTGGGTTGACGTCTCCTGACTTTACGTGCGTCATTACCAAAGAGCATAGTTTACATAAAGTGTTATAAAACTGGGATCACAGTGTCAGGTTTCACACATTAGCTATAATTTAAGTGTCAGGTTTCACACATTAGCTACTTTATATAATCATAATATTATGTTCCCGACCGCGTGTTCTGATAACGCTCTCATGTCAAGGATACATGGTCACGATCAATGTGTAAGCATGACGCATCACCGAGAATATCACCTAACAAGTTGGGAGAAATAAATTTGTAGCAAATGTTTTTGAAATTAGAATGGACAGATTATACTATACCATTAATTAAAATTAGTAATAATAAAATATTAAGAAACTTTTAAACCTCTTAAATCATAACTTCATTACACATTGTATCAACCCATCTATCACGCATTGACGAGACAACACCAGTATAAAATAAAGTAAGAAATATAATGACATAGACAAATTGACGAAACAACAGCAATATATGATATAATAAATAGGGTTCTGCTGCTGATGTCAGCCAGTTATATACAAGAACAAGTATTAAGTTAACTATTGATCTATATAACTATTGATCTATTTTAACTTTACAATTAGTGTGAACTTAATGTAGCTACCTGGTGTTTCCAAGGGAAACGTTTTCTCAGGGTCAAATACTTGTGGTCGATGTCAAGTTATAGTTACTGTGATTTAAATTGTTTTTTTTTCATACTGCCATTAGTCCGTGGAATTGCTAAATTTCTAAATAATCTTCAAAATTAAACATTGTTTTATATGTTGTGATAGTAGGTTACGTGAACATGAACTGTGTAAAAAAAATTGCAAAAAAATTGTTTTTTGGTCAAAAGCCATAAAAAAACAGAATTTTTTTGTCTGGGTACCCCCCATGTCGCCAACGTCACGCTGTGTGCCTAAGGTGGAGTAAATTTTAAAAAAAATAAAAAATGAATGCTTGAATCATAGCAGAGAAATAACATGGTGGCAAAAGATGGTGGGTACCTTAGCTCCTGTCCTCTACGTCACATCTATTTTAGGGTTTTTAGAGCCTTATAAGGCATAAATTTAATAACAAACTTTAAATTTGACAATCTATGTAGACCGAAATTTATAATTTCCGAGTAGTTTTTACATGATTCTTATTGCAAAATGCTTAAAAAACCTACGTCACGCTTTTGTCGTCTACATCACGTTGTCTACATCACATCGGCCATCCCAAAATGTCAGAAATTGTATCCCTAACATATATATATAATATTAGAACCTTTGTCCTAAAAAATGTTGCCTCTAAATACTTAAACAGGACAGGAACAATCAATTGTATGTATGTATGTATGTATGTATGTATGTATGTATGTATGTATGTATGTATGTATGTATGTATGTATATTGTTTATTTCCAGTTCAATTACAGTTACATCAATATAGTTAAATACAATATCTGGAAATGGGTACCACATTCTATGCTAATCATAGCTCTACCAGGAGGTCCCTTCTACACCTAATTACATTATTATATACAATTCAAGTTATTCTATTTGGTAGATTCATTATACTATAAGCAAGTTATCTGGTTGTTAGGGAGTCCATTTGCATTCTTACGAACACTCCTGGCGGCCCGCCCGATCAGGTGTTGCTTCACAGGGTGGCATGGTGTGATTGCATTCTGACGAAAACTGGTCGCATCAGCCGTTTTGTGCGTTGCTCCATTATTGTCAACTTGGTCTCTTAAGGACTAACATGTATGTTGACAGCCGGTCGAGTGAGTGGCTGTTTGCATTCTAACGAACACTTCTGGCGTCAGTCGGCTGCCTGTCTGTACATGGTCTGAGTCGATGGCATTCTAACGAACACTTGATCGCGTCAGCCCATGCCCGTTCGATCATTACCGGTATGGAAAGAGATAGAGCAGTCGGGGGGCGGAAATCTGGTTTGCATTTGTTACAGGAGATAGAGATAAGGGGCCTGTACGTAAAATGATTTCTTTATCCTCTCAGTTTTTGCCATAGGAACTTTTAGCATTTTGCCACTTGCTAGGTTTCTCAAATTTAGTCGCCTATTATCGGTGAAATTTTCATCGCAGCTCATTGAGAAGGCAGTTTGGAGGAGATGTGCCTATCTCCTATTCAAGTATTCAAGTCAACTTAAAACGGGAAACGAGGGTAATGAATGTTATATATATTCTAAATATAATGAGTTATATAATGTGAGTACATTATATGGGCAGAGGGTCAATGACCTGTCACCCTTGCTGCTGCCATTATGATTGCCATTACTGAATGGTTATTTGGTTCTAACTTTTCTTCTATTTACAATATTTTCACAAACTAACAAGTGTTATCACCCTTGTGTCAAGACCTATCAAGTACAAAATAGTTTAATACATTATGTGCATATTTGTTTTATTTATTTCTAGTCTAAATTCTCATTTATGTAGAAATATGAACCATTATTCCACATGCTATTTTTGGCATTTTTTTCATATTTGGGATTATTTTTCGACCCCCCCTGTAAAAAAATAACTATTAATCAGAATGGTTCCATACTTCGTAGTTCAATGCACATATATATAAGGTTGATAAAAAATAACAAGTCAACTGATTAATGTAAAAATTATATTTGGGTACCCAGCGGGGGTCTAGGGGGCCAAATGTCAAATTGGTGGAATTGGCCATACACTCTAGGTCCAAACCCTCAGATCAGATAAGAATGGTATGTCAGCCTGCTTCGCTAATCAGTTTCCTGGCCTAGGACTAGGCATTTTAATGGAAACATAATGACATATTGCAGTCTTAATGGAATTATAATGGCACTTTGCGGTTTGAGGCGAGAGGTTTTCCCTTCATTTGAAGGGAATCTCAACTTTGGGCCTAGACTGCATATGGGGTTTGGGCCTGTAGAGATTTACGGTTGATTAGTTTAAGTTTTTAGTTTCCCTTGGAATGAAGGGATATGTGGAGTTTGGACCTGGAATGGTATGTCTTGGTTAGATTAGCTTAATTTTTCCCTTCATTTGAAGGGGTTGTAAAGTATTTGAGCCTGAAGTAATATGGTTGATTATGTGAGGATAAAGGTTTCAAGTAGAATGTGATAAACTATATAAACAGGGGAGGTTTATTAAGACAAGGGGGCTTAGCTCTGGATCTTCCATGCTGGTGGCAAGGGTTAAATGATATATTATTAAATATGATTACCTAATAATGTCCGTGTAGAATTATGAATATGGCAGTGCCTATGTCGAGGCATTATTAATAAAGAAGGTGGTAAAGTCAAAGCACTCACAAAAGTCCAACGATTTTGTAGAAGTATGAAGAAGTGTATTTCTCAAAGTCAAATAATAGATATCAACAATGAGGGCTGAGTCCTATAGTAGTCCTGGATATATCTACTAGTATTATGGAGAGTAGTGGCCTAAGCCAATATAATACATAGATTTCACATGACGTCACCCAGGCGGCTGGGGAATCCTACTGGCCGCCATGTCCCGGGTCAGCGCTACCGTTGCCGTCTATGGCGCGGTTATCAAAACAAAGTTGATAAACCTCACAAGA
Organism: Sthenelais limicola; assembly: GCA_942159475.1. Taxonomy (NCBI): domain Eukaryota; kingdom Metazoa; phylum Annelida; class Polychaeta; order Phyllodocida; family Sigalionidae; genus Sthenelais; species Sthenelais limicola. Next base: position 101,815,638 of record OW804096.1, on the reverse strand, counting down.
GTATATACTTGGGTAATACTACACTAAAGGCAGATTATCTAACCTATGGGGAAGGTTCAGGCAGATTAAAACTGGTAAAGGTTAAAACAGCCAGAAAACGGTATTTTCAAGTATCGCAGCATACATAGCCATCTAACGAGACCCCAGACATGGCGATGGCCGTAAAGCTCTGTGACGTCAGTGAAATCTATGTATAGAGATGTGTTCCTGTTGCTGGTTACAACAGAATTCCCGAATTAACTAATTGTTAATGACTATGGCCACTCTCCTACCCCTATTTATATGAGGTATTGTTGTATGTATCCAAGGAACTACATGACAAGCCCTGAAATTACATCTAGACCACTAGCGACCACCCCGCCCTCTGAGAAGAGGCAGATTGCCACTGAACTAAAAATTGAAGCTGTCGCAGGATATCCCGGTCATTTCCCAGTAATGTCTATGCCATATGCCTCGACCAGTTCACAAACTTTAACAACACGTACGGCAAATTCGTTGGTGTCAATCGAAACCTATAATCTTATAATACATTTTTTACTGGAGGAATACATACTTTTATGGTACACGAACATCAGGATCAGCACTTATAAGCCCTACCCTTGGTTGTAAGTGCAGAACCCTTCACTCACTCACATAGCTCCACACACATACAAGCCACTGCCACCATTACATAACACCCACGCTCACAACATGTAGGCTATTTATAGGGTGGGTGTTGTAGTCTACTCAACACGTTGGTGTTGTGTAGGCTACATTATTTGATACTAAATCAAATGGATATTGTAGGTAGGAGGAGTAGAGACAGGATGGGTGGGTGGGACGATCTTTTATTTCTAAATATAAAAACATCTAAAAGCGTTCAGATGTGGTGAAATATAACCAATTTACTTCCCACAAATAAATGTGTTGCTGCGGTAATTTTCTGGATCATGTTCTAATTACATGTTGGGGACAAGCATGTAGCCATACAAGCCCCACAAGGCGGCAAACCACACAAGCCACACATGGTGACAAACCACACAAGCCACACAAGCTTATATTCCCCTAATGCGCCCCTAGCTACATAGAGAATTATACAAACAATAGTCGCCATATTGGTCTTCCCTTTTACCCAGTCCCTAAGAATTCTATTAAATGAAGAGATGACAATTTATTATTTTAACAAATGGTTAATCCCGTGGCGTAGCACAGTGGATGATGCAATGCTGTAGCCGGGGCTGTAGCATAGGCTGGACATGGATTTGCAAGATGGAATAATTTTCCTTGGAATGAAGGGATATATGGGGTTTGGCCTGTAGAGATTTAAGGTTGATTAGTTTAAGTTTTTAGTTTTTAGTCTTGGTTAGATATAGGTTCATTTTTCCCTTCATTTGAAGGGGTTGTAAAGCTACTATTTCTGAGTTTCCATAGCCCTCCATACCCTTAAAAAATGTATTTACCACATTTGGACTCACCCATGTTAGGATTGACCAGTCCAACTGTAATGGGACTCTCCCAAATCATGTAAGAGGTGAGAAAAGGGTGTTATATGGGTGGGGAAGGGTGGAGCAGGCGGAGACGGATCTGATAGCATCTGATTTCACATCTGATATCACACAAACATGTGATCTGATGTCATCTGATTTCACATGTGTTATAAGACTGGATTTTGTCATATCTGATCAAGATCCCTAATCAATGATTGGCATCCGTCATGATTGGCTTCTGTCATTATTTTCGAAGTTCTTCGAAAATAAAAAGCAACAAACCCAAGTTCAACCCATTTAGGCCGTGAGCCGCCCTGCCTAAATGTGGCTAAAAACACATTTTCGTGACCCATATCAGGGAACTACATAAAGATGATTGATTCTAGACCGCCTTGAGCCGTAGAATCCGAATCTGCTTGTTGGCAGTTCCAAATCTTGCACAATTTGGAGTTATTTGACATTTTTGGGTGAAAATCGACCATTTCTGAGTTAGGTATATGGGGGATGAAATATTTTATAACTTTGTGAGTTTTGGCCCAAATATATTTAAACTTGGCATACTCAAAGCTGACACTTAAAGCCAGATGATGAAACGTCAAAAAATACAAAAATCTCATATTTCAAGAAATATTATCATATTTTAATATTTTTTTCAGAAAAAATCTCATTATCTTTATTGGCATAAACCAATCAAGTATAATATTTGGAAATACCATTTTGATTAGTGGAATCTGAATCTGGTTGACATTATTTCAAAATCAGGAACAATTCATGTTATTCATTAAGCCTTAATTGAGGCAAAGTCACCTAATGCTGAAGGTATGTTCAAAGGGGTTGAAATGTTACACTTCTCAAGTCTTGCCCCAAAATACTTTTAACTTGATATACTTCAAGCAAAGACTGATACAATACTTCGCAATATCATGAATCTATACTAGTCATGCATAAATCTCTTCATATTAGACAAAAGAACAATGGTGAACAATAAACAAAAGTTCCTATTGTCAACATTTAATAGTTTTGTTATTTTTCCAGCATACATAGTATAATGCTATTACATTAGCGTAATTAATAATTTTGAAAATAAGATGATATGATGATGATAATAAATGTGTGTTAAATTAATATGATAATATTTAGGTTGGGCAATATATAGAGAGAATGGGACGAGCCGGCAATAATCGAAAATTTATAGGACGAGATTCGTCCACATAAGCACGATGCCGTAGGCAGAGTGCTTATGTGGACGAATCAAGTCCTATAAATTTTCGATTATTGCTGGCGAGTTCCATTCTATATTTATTATATGTGCATAAAATTTGATCATCATCAGATATCACTGAAAAAGTATTAAAGAACTCTCAGAGAGCCCCAGCTGCCCCGCTGAGAGCACCTTCAGTAGGCTTGTTGTAGCTGTCAGGACTGTGTGAGTGAGCTGTCAGGACTGTGTGATCATGCAGTGTTTACTTACTGACTTGGTTGAACTAAAACGTTCATATCGTAGCCATTTCTTGAGCTACAATAATAAACCTTACATCATTTGATAGAGAATTTAATTCTCTATTTAATGGTGTGGTGTTTATTATGTATTTTTATAATCACAGGTGGATTACCGATCGCGGGGATCTCCGCGGGGATCTCCGCGGAGACAGCGGAAGTGCTGAGTCAGAGCTATTTTTAGACAACTACATTTTTATAGGACGCGTCCTATATGACTATTTTTATAGCACCCCACTTATAGCACCTCTCATATAGCATGCGCGTATAATAATATGTATTATTTCACCTTTGGGTGTGGTCAATACGTACGACCCATTGAGTTAACACTGAGAGGGCAACTCAGTCCTGAGGCTGATACGACGGCCGTATCAGGCCTCAGGCTGATACGACGGCCGTATCAGGCCTCAGGCTGATATGGAATGAATATAGTTCTCCAACGATAATAGTATAAGCGCATATGAATGAGTTGCAAAGTTAAAAAAAATAATTTAATAGATGATATAAGAATAATTATTGGTCTATTCCCTGGACAGTCAACCTAAGTGTTTGACAGAGAATGAGAATGAGGAGTTGTAATTCAACAAAAATATACATTGAGATACCATAATAATTATTTGAAACAAATGTTGTGGGGGTCTCAGTACATACTGATAATAGCCCACGAATTATGTTGATTGTTAGAAGTGCAGTGAGGATGACTGCTGATTTCATTCTGATTTGCTGGTGATGTGTATGTCCCGTATTTCACCAACATTTTTGGGAAATGTCAAATGAATTAAATCCATTCCAGAAAGATTCAACCCTGCATGCATATACATTTTAACAATATCATATTTTGTATTCCATTGGGAGACAGATCCTAACCATTTGTATTTATAGGGACAAATATCATAAGTATTTAGACCTATCAAGCTGTTGCTCGTAAGGTATATTTCGATATGCCTGAAAGAATCCATACTTTTTAATTTCTAAATAAATAACAATCGCCACATAACATCCATCCATAGACAAAAATTTTGATTATCAGAATCCGTTGAGAAATTAAACACATTAACGAATATTATATTGGAAATATGTAAATAGGAAATCCAGATTTGTTTCCAGTGGAATATGGCTAAATGGAACTGCTAAGAGTATGGAATATGGTTAATCTTTATATCTATATTGGTATTTGAAATGTTGAAACTTTCTCCCTTCACCTTGTTTGGATGAAATGCGTTAAACAAATAACATTAATGAATTTTGAGGCGGGCAAGTGAGTTTTCCTTGTTCACCCGCCCCGCTTGCCAAGTAAGTTTTGAGGCAACAGCCACACCACTGGAGGAGAGAGAGGCAGAGAGTTGGGTCTACCACAATATCCTAGGACCAACAGGGAGTATGTTCCTAATTCAGACGAAGTATGGGAAGGCTATGGCTAATATTTCGAATCCTACACCAGATTTCAGACATATTTACAATCTAGAATATTTCATATATATATATATATACAATCGTCCATTCAATACACAGTACCAGTTTAGCAAAAATATCTAATCTTCACATTCCTAGAGCAGCAAATTTTCTAAGAAATTCAGCTGTAGTGATGGTTCTTGGTGTTGATTCGTAGGCAGCCCACAGTTGTTGCAGGGACCTGTGCTTGAAGGGGGCTTGTTTCGTTTGTTTGTTTGTTTTGTTTTGTTTGTTTTGTTGGTTTTTTTGGTTTTTTTGGTTTTTTTTTTTTTTGGGGGGGGGGAGATCTTTAGTTATCTATGAGTTTCCCGAACATTTGTTCTTTTTCCTATCATCTTTGCACAACGTAACACTAAATTTTGGATTACTCTAAGTTTATCCGGTAGTTCTGAAATTCGTGTCCCATCATAAATCTATTCGGGGAATACATAATATATATTACTTTTTTTTTCTGAGAAGATGTACGTACCATTTGACAAAAATCTAAACTTATTTTGTATACTTGTAGGCTACTATTTTATAGGAAAGATTTGAATGACAGACCTTTATTATATTCATTTTTCATTTTTTTCAATGTTCCTTTCTCCTTTCTGTCCTCTCCGCCTCCCAACTTAAATGTCTCCCGTTCAAACAACCTCTGACTCCCTCCTCCTCCTCCTCCTTACAGTATGTACAGTGGAACCTCACATAAATACCATCTCATAATAGAGACCAACCCTCTATTAATACCAGTTTTCCCAGTCCCAAATTATTGCCTCTTATTAGATTTAGGGCTCTCTAAAGAGACCACTTCGCTATGAGACCAAAAATCATTCAGTCCCAAGGGTTGTCTTAATAGAGGTTCCACTGTATATAGGCCTATAGATACCCCAGCCAGGGGTAGCGGCGACGACCCTTGTATTAAAGGGTGGAGTAAATTGTACTCCTATATATATAGGCATATATATGCCCTGATATGTTTGACCACCTCTTGCCTATATTCATATACAGGCCTATGCCTTACATAATGAAATATTATGTAGACCATACTACATCACTTAGTACGCTTTGAGTAAGTTTGACTAAGGAGTAAGGTAGGTGCAGGACGTTTGACACTGACAGTAGGACACTTTGACCACACCCCCTATACGCAAAGAAACTCACTTCTCTATGCTGTCCCCAAGCCCCGTCCATTTTGCTGTACAGTCACAACCTTTTGCCCAACTTAATGCTGGGGATGTTGATAATTTTGTCATTCATTTGAGGGCAATATGTACTAAAAAATGGGCTTGTTTACATCGTGTGGACACGCCCACCTCCATGCCGGTGGCGGCCATCTTGGAGAAAGTGACCCGCACTTGTGAGAAACTCGCAACCTGATTGGCTCAGAGGGCTCCGTAAAATACCTCCACTAAAAGTCGAATTATAGCTTATTGTGCAAGTTTTGAGATTGCCAACAAGTCGATTTGTCTTAGTTAGGTTATTATACAAATTATTCATCAAGAATTATGTAGTCCCTCAGTAGTGGGTCACGAAAAGTCACGATAGACGGGAGCGGCGCACGGCCTAATTACCCTACCTACGCTGGGACCAGTAGTCTATATCCACTTCCTAGTGTTGAAAGACACCACAGACTTTAAATAAGGACACTTTTAGACTTATCATTTTATTAAACTGTCTTCCTTTTCCGGGGATTAGTATCAGTGTATACTTTGACGCGTTATTTATATTATTTCGTTACATATATATATAATATATGCTTCTGATCCAAGATGCATACTTTCTTAGAATGTTATCAGGAAAGCTGAGCTGTAATCTGAGATTCTTGTTTCCCTCTGCAACAACTGCTTGATTTACACCCTATTTGCAAATACAACTTCAGATATAGTTCGTCAACGATTATTCTTAAGTTTACCTGTCGTATTGAGATTTTCTCCTGCTCTCATTTTCTAGAGGTCTACATTTTGTCAGATTTTGCATTTGATTTTTATTGCATACATAGTGGTCTACTCACTGATGTCTAAAAAAACTATTTTCTTTCACATTCTTTTGAAATGGCTGTGTATTTGATGCAGACGAATGTAGCATACATTTCTGCTGTATTTAAGACACATGTAGACATCAAGAATGTCTTACTTTTGTGAACAGTTGAGGTTGAATGGTTGTGTGTTCTAGTTACGCTTGAAAAATGATGCGCTATAGCAGTATCTATTTAGATGAGTGCTCCTTTTCCAGCTCTCTGCAATTGTTCTCAGCCAACTCCTTGCACAAGATAGTCTTTTTTACTAAATGTATAGCTGGTTTTATAGTCATTTATTCATAATTCTACACAGCTTCCTCAGATTCCCCATTTCATTTATACAGAAGAATCAATACTGTATAGAGATAGTGTGCTATCGCAAATAGTTATTTCACAGAAAGTGTTCAAGATACACATTTACTTGGCTAACAAGTTTACTTGATCTAACAAGTATGTGTTTGCACCAGTGGCCACCTGTAAAGAAAGGGTCTCATTGTCTTGACACGTCTCATGTGAAATATTGTTGATAATTACAAACCGGGCAGACACTATGTCTTCTCTGTGCAAATATGTATGCGAAATATATACATCTTCCCATCTTATTAATATAAGCAGACAATATAATGTGTGAACTTTGTATCCAAACCTCGGCTCTGTCTCGGTCTAGGTCTGATTTACCCTCAGACTCATCCACTTCAGGCTCAAGAAGCGCCAAAATACCTTATTAGAATCGTTTTAGCGAAATTGTGGTAATTTGCGTCGTCAAGGCGAAGCTGAGGCACTCTTATAACGAAATAGAAGCCGAAACCTTCACAAACAGAATGCTCCCAGCACTTTAGAACCAATTTGCATGGGTTCCTCAAGCTTTGCGGCATCATTGGGATCCTCCTAACGGTCCTAACCCACTTTGATTTCACCGAAGTATTGTAGATTTGCGCTAGTTTTCAGCCATTACAAATGTTGTCTCCTGCTGCCATTGAAGCTTGCCTCTCTCGGATGCTATTTTGGACATGCGGCATCTCATTGGTACATTTCCACGTGAAAGGTACACAGGTCCAAACTACTCACAGACCTTCAGGCTCCACAACAAGTGTTTATGAAATTGATTTCTCACACTTTTCAGACAGATCTAATATATAAATAAATCTAAATCTAAATTATATTATTGAAATTGTTTTCATAGTTGCAGCCTATTCTCATGATCTGAAAATATCTTATTTCTTCCGCTATAATGGCCTGTGGTTTCTGAACTTTATTCTTTGTTTTATGAAGCTTTCTTGTACTGGGGACTGGCAGTGATAAGGAGACAGTTGTCACCAGTGCTTTCTCTTGGAACCCTTCAGTACAGGACCGACACTGAACTTGTGGTGAACAGATTCGTTGATGGACACCTGGAGTTTGCAGTGGCATACATCAACAAATGATAGTGGAAACGAGTGAGTGAAAGGGAGTGAGAACTTTTAAGAGTGAACAGAGTTGTACAGGGGGCGGCAGCAATCATTGCCAAGAGACCCGCGTATATATATATGAAAGTGTGCTCTTGTAAGCATGAAACAGGCTTCTATGTACTGGTATTAATTGACCATCGACCCAGCCATCCATCACTTTCTAGCTCACCTCCAATCGTTGCAACGGTGACAAAAGCAAGGACTGCGTTTCAACACCAGAGATTGAGAGAACCTCATGTGAGTTATAAGGTCACCATCTTTCACATGTAATTCTCGGGATTTAGCCTCATGATATATTAATTCAGATTAATTCTTTAAAATTATTCTTTTACTATTGATCAAAACTTCGCTGAAAAGGCCCGTACATTCGCTGTATTAGTTGAAAGTTGACGTTTCTTATGAGTTGAATATTTGCCCTATATGTCTATTTGAACCTCCCAAACGGTAGGTACCTGAGGGTGGAATAATTTGGTTGTGTTGCTGTATACCTTCGAGATAAACACATGTTTGGTAAAGCACCTTGGGATATCATGTACTGAGAAGATTAGAACATTAGTGGTAGAATAAGGAGAATTAAGTCTCAGGTACATATATTAGTGTCCATTTTTCTTAATGTGCATAGTCAAGTGGCAATTGTTCATGCAGGTTAACTCTAGGGCCCTTCACGTATCCATGCCTTTGTGCTGGAGGTGACAGTGCCAGGACACCGGAGCCTGCTTAGCTGGTCCTTGTCCCTACAAAAAATATCCCTCTGCCATTGTACGAGAGTAAACAGCGAGACATAAAGGCTGGATCTTGTAGACCTATCATCCCTCTCTCTAGGAAGGTGAATTATCATTGTATATCTTCGCCTGCCACTACACGAGTCACTGTGATATTAGCTCCATTCTCCCTGACGTATTGCTCTGTGTATCGCACATCGTCTCTGCAACCAACGGCAGCTAGTCTATGATCCACCTCCGGCGACCCTTCAGACAAACTCGTGAGGCATCTGTTAGCCATATTATTACCGTGGAGGGAATAGGGCGGGGAATATCCAAGCTGATATTTACTGGAAGAAAATGAGCCTTGGAATATATCCGCGTTTTCACACAGACATATTTTTGTTGCTATTCTTGATGTTTGGATCTTATTGAATCTGTCTGTTTCAGACTGGATTCTACTTACAAGCTATCTCGGATATTTAGCACCATGTACAGGTACAGGTGTATACTAAAGTTAGCGTTTCAAGTTTGATTAAACCATTTTTCACACTGGATAACTTCTACTATTCATGGATCTCATTTCTATTAAAATTCTTTATTAACGAAGTACTTTTCCTTTTTGCTCTGTAAGTAAGGATCTTCTAGACTAATATAGACCATGGGGTTTTTATGGCTGGGGTAGGGTGAAGACTATTGGCAGTCGTACAGACTTACCAGTTGCACTATTTATTTTTCATCTCTTATCGCTTTTCTGCGATGAGATGGCTGTACTTCTCTGTGTACTTGTCACTTGATCTGAAGCTCTCGGTAGCTCTAACTTGAATTAATAGTATCCCTATATCTGTACATGTATTATGGTGTCTGGTAAATTTAAATTTAGAAACTATATTGCGTCTTCTTGTATGTATCTACAAGGTAACTTAATTTGAAATTAAGCGAGAGCACTGAGAATAGTATATCATATTTCATATTTAGATGGAATTTTTCTACACTGACATTTGCAAACAAGATGTTTCTATGACAGTGCGCTAGATTGATGATATCTGATGCTAGTGTTCCTTTCTTAATGTTGCGTTAACTTCAAGACCCATTAGACTGTTGGCTGCACTTTTCATAAGCTATGATATCATATAGTCATTATAATCGAAAGAACTAGGGGGTAATCGGTTACTAACATAGTTCGTAATAGTTTAGTGTGTGGCGATTGAATCCCTTTTCCCTTTGTGATTCGAAGGTTTCCGATTACAGCCTAATGCTTTTTCATTTAATAAGAGAAAAAAGGTCGTGTCTGTGTAGCTTCCCTTTCCTTCATGTTTATTTTCTTTAGTACGGTCTCGGATACGTTGGTAGGCCTACTCCTTGCCAAGTCTTTCAGTATTCTAGATTCACATTGCTCAATGAATAATAGACACCTGTTCATAAGTTGGCAAAATATTATATATCATTATTTTTTTACATTCCAACCACCAGTTCTCCTTTGTAATCTATACAATAAGTCTACATTTTAGAATTATTTGTTGCCTTACGATGTAAAAAATATCATCATTGCAAACAAATGGAGAAACCTACCTAGAATATTTGTGTCAAATACTGATTCAGCAGTAATGTAGACGAAACTGGTATTACCAGGAGAGAAAGGGCAATATACAGTCAGGTCCACATCCAGCGATAAGCTTAACCACAAGGCTAAGACTAAGGCTAAAAGTGTCAATGACCCCTAAACCTTAGGGCTCCAAAACTGCCTCCTGAACCTGACTGTATATATGTTCTGTGTCCTGACAGCACTTTTGAAGTTTTCTGCCTTTAGACTGATTTATCGGATAACATTACGACAAGGATTCTGTTCTAATATGGTTAGCTATATTGTTTGTTTCCAATTAGCGTTATTTTGATATGATTAATGTCATGTGACCCTTGCTGCATTTATGGATATTAGAGTCTGGGGTAGGCTTTCGTGGTTCGCATCTCGATATTACAGGACGACCGATAACATATTTGAGTGAATTCTCCCTTGAGTTGCTTGTCTGAAAAATTATATTATGTTTATCATTCCTGTTCATTGTCCGTAATTTCTGATTTTAAATATCATTGGTCTATTTCCTCGACGACAATTTGAGAGCAGGGCATCACAACAGTGAACCTATGTAGAACAATAGCTTCATATTGTTGCAAATTTATGCTATTCATAGAACAGTTTTGTGTGTGAATGATTAGTGTGCATGGAAGCTCCTATATACCGGTATATGTTGGTGGGACACCGGGCACTGGTATGAGTACTGGACAGAAGTCATGACCTTGGCTTGCATATATATATATATATATATATATACTCACTCCCACGATGGCCACTTTAATGTAACATCGTCATGCTGCCGGTTATATTATTGGACCCACTAAATGTCAAGTTTACTCATATATATGTTGTTATTGTTCTTTATTTTATTTTTTATCAACTCTTATCCGTTATATTCTAATCTGGGCTGTTGAGTTTATGGTATAATGTTCATTTTGTTATTGGTTTCTATATATAATGTTGTTGGGTGTGTGTGTGTATATATATAATGATTCCATCAATTTGTTCTGCACCAAAGGTTCTCCCATATCTTTTTGCGTTATAATCTAGATCAGTGGGATCAAGTGGTAACGTACAAGGGATAGTATTGAAACCCTTAGGTGTGTTACATACCAAACCTATACTTAGATCCCTGTGGCAGACAACTGCACATATCCGCAGGTGGTTTGCTGAATCGACTTGACCATTACCCCCGGGGGCATTATAGCTAAGACCATACTCACACTAACTTCAGTCTGTCTCATCAATCCTGGATTAAAATACATGAGCTAGCTACACCAGCTACCACAATTTGCTCTCTATTTAGCTTCATTATGCAGGTATTTGCGATCTAATTGGGATCTTTTAACAAGGAGGATTGTGTTCTATCTATTTGTGGAAAGTAGGTTGGATTTCGATTAACCAAGGACGAAAATATAGCCAAGAACGTGTCATGTCTACCTAAATGTATTGTGTTTCAATGCGATGCGCCAGCCAAGGATTTCTCAGAAAATGTCCATACAGACTGACTGTATTTAGCATCTTGCTATATGGGAAATAGGATTTCGCGTTCGTGGATGTTGAAAGTATAATAGGTTGTAAATACCCCATACTAGGTTGTAAATACCCCATTTTGTAATCACTCAACACTAATCTTCTAATATAGTTATATTTAGATCCTTTAAGGAAACCACATATTCGAAACATATCCAGAAATACTATCGGGTTAAAAGGATTTAGACGGGAGTTATTGCGGTTGTGGCTTTCCATGGCCATGTATTCGGGCTGCAGTCCATACCCACATAGTGCCATACATGTAGGTTCATTGTGGGGGCGGAGCGTGCCCTCTAAATATTACCATTGGTATTATATGGGTGCTCTATATCTTATATATGTGTGTACAGAGAATAGACATCTCCGGTCCAGTTTTTATGATATATGTCTCCACATCGGGGTAAATAGTCGGCGAGCACAACCTGATTCCATATCTGCTAATTGGTAAATTGTGTCAGCTACAGTGGGAACAGAGGGAATGAATCCCCAGTGTTGGATCCTTAAGCCTAGGTCGTGGGATTGGGACGGGTCCAAGAGAGCCATATACAGATATTCTTTATTTCCATTATTTGAACAAATACAAGGATATCACCACTATAAAAGTATCGTTAATTGATGTGTTTAGGAGTTGGACGTGGATTTTTCCTCGGTGACTTAAGCTGACGGGAGGTGTGTGTAAAGAGTGAAGGAATCCTATTTTCACTTTCGGATCTTCAAGTGTTATAATTGCATTGCATTAAAAACTGATTCATACACATGAGAATCTATGCATGGATTAAGTTGTTACTGTATAAACAGAACACGTTTGCCTAAAAAGCAAGTTCGCCTTCGACATCTATAGACCTTGGAGCCTGTGCCTATTTCTGTTCCATAGCAAATGGGACTAGCTTTTTCTAAGGAATACCTGAGCCTGTAACTCCCACCTCCTCCTGGAGATTTCATGAGAAAGTGTTTCTCCGACGTTGCTTTATATGTGATAAAAACTTTTGGACGTAGACATGATGTCGGCTGAGGAGCCTAGCGCAGAGACGGCTAACTCTGACGAGAATAGAGAGAGTAGAGTTTGGTAAGAAAAATGGTTGCTATTATTATCCCCGCTATACAATATAAAATTCAAATTTAGTCTTAAAGGCAAACGCAATTTGCACAATGTGCCCCCCACCCCCACCCCATTTATGTATAGTACTTCCTACATGTACTTATGTTTTTAATGTGTGTATGTGGGGGGTGGGGAGCTGTTATCGTTTCAAATTCTTTGTAATATCTGACTTTGTGAAGGCCTCGAACATTGTGCAGATTTTAGAGATCTAATAAATCCAAACAAATCCTCCTAATGAATGATGAAATTTTACTATTATATGTTTTGAAGCAATCCCATTGGTGCGGATTTAGGATATGTTCGTTAAATTAAAACAGCGTGCCAAACTGCTTAGCCGCAGTAAATATTTAAGAAGGAGATAAACCATCATAAATTGGTGATGTCCATATTGTGAAAAGAAATCAGGACCAGACCCCATAGTCTTTCTTTCACCATGTTGGTGTAACAAGTTTTAGGTGAACGTAGATATTCTGCTCTACATATTATCAGTTGTAATTTAGAAATTTCCTGTTTTGATGTCAACATAGCAACCATTTTCCATATGTATTTTTTTCTATTGGGTTGTTTGTTTGTCATAAAAACCATTCCAAACCAACCATTTTCAAAATTCATCAACTTTTGTAACCGTTAATTTTATTCAGCATGAAAAACTGAATAAATGACAGTTTTAGGAGGAATAAATTTAAATTTAGTTGTATTGCTAATTTTACGACTAAATATTGCATAAATAGAGGTATTTTTTCCAATTTAGACACAATTTTATATGGACGGGAGTTTCCGCATCTATCACACACAGAAATTGCTTTCTGATTGATGCTCCTTAAATCATCTGGAGCAAATTAACATAGGAGAAAGAGAGTAGAATAACATGCTATTTTTTGTTTATGAATGGGAAATATTTTGGTAAAAATGGCCCAAACAAATTTGATCGCAGTCATCGCCTCGAACGGGAATGTATGGGTTGGACTAGGATAACTTTTGTCAGTGGCACCACCTGTCGTGTTGAAGGATCACTAAAGCTCTATGTCAGCAGACGATTCAGGCCGCCTACTGACAACCATAACTTGGCAAAACAATTGGCCGCAACCAAAATTGTTTGGTAGGATGTAAAGAAAACGTGCCTCTCTGACAGTCAAATATATATGGTCTCATTTCTAGCTATTTCTGATGGCTGTTTAGGTTCTCTCAGACTCAAGCTAGCTCAAGCTAACAGACAGATGCCTCTACGCCTTAGCATAGTTAGCACCATAGAACATATCAAGGCATGCAGTGAACTGTTACTTGTTTTTATTTTTACCGTAAAACTTTATGAATCGGTCGGTAACGAAAACACTATTTCATTTAATTACCGGACCCATGTTCTAATCACAACAGAAATGTCAATCAGTCAATATACTTCTGAATGGGCGCTGGCTTATTCTAGGATAGGTTATTTCTTTTCATGATTAACATAGGCCCAGCTAGGCCTACTTCCACTCACTTGCACTGCTTCAGTTGCAAAACGTTATTAAACGTAGAAAGATTACCTATACTTGGATATACCGAAAATTGTATATATATACTTTATTCAAGTTCTGTGGAGGAAACAATGAGACTTCAACACATTTTCCACGCCTTCATATATTATTAGAAATATATTATACAAATTCGGTCGTCAGTCTATCAGCACATAAAGCGACTAAGATCGAACCCGAATTAAGAGGTGGGAAGATACACCTGTAGTATATTCTAACCGCCACCCCCTGCTTCCCGTATGCGAATTATGGCAAGAATGTGACTCCCGCCTTTGCATTCAGAGCTGCTCAACCTGGTAGGAGGCCAATTTCAAACTGTTTGCTTCGCTTCCTACCTCCATTGAGAACTATTCAAAATATTTCCAGAAATAATATTGTGTAACTCTGATTGATTGCCACACTGGGATGTAATCACAGGCTAATACGAGAAGCTTATATCCGTTCAGGCCACCCGCTATCTAAATGTTGTTTGGCCTGGTAACATTACCTGTGGAACTATTTGACTCGCCCCAGCCCGAGTCCGATTCACTCTAGGTTTCTGACGAGCTACTCGCGACTCCTTATGCTCCTTACAGGATTGGAGGATGAGGATGAGGATGAAGTGAAGGTGCTCACATTCATATATATAGACAGACATTTACTCGGGGCTTTCCATGCTGGAAACAAGTGAGCCCTGCCCTCTACCTCCTCCTCCTCTTCTCCACCTTTACCCGGTGTGATAATGGAGAGGCTGTATATAGGGGAGTGGTACATAATCTTGTGTACAAGTTACTTCTCGGGCCAAGCGATATATACACAAAGCATATGTATCTAACCTTAGTATATTTGTGTGTGCGCTCTATAGTTGAAATGTTCCAGATCCTTGTTGGCAATTACTCTGGCTTATAAATGAGGAGAGTATTTGCCAGTGAAGTGGACTGTTAATTACCTCATTGGATAACACTGTATGGTGGAGTCGGATTCTTACAGTCGGATCATTTCATTGTCTAGTCACGAGTAGGATTACCTAAGTGATATATCTCCCTCGGTAGACACCCGCTGGATGAAGTTAATCCTATTTGAGTTAACTTGGCCAGGTGGTATAAGTTGCTGGAGAATTCGGAGGAAGTGGAGTATTTAATGATAAACTTATCGCTCACCTGTCTGCTGCATTCTTTTAATTAGCTGTGTGTATATGGACTACATCATTGCGCTGATCCCTCTTTGAGAATGAGGAGCCTTTCGGGGTTAGCGGCCTGGTCTTAGTTTTTCCTAGATCAGTGAAAATATACATTAAATGATCATGAAGCCGGGCAGTAAAGAGGCGGAACATGCGGAGACAGTACCCATCATGGTCAGGATTAACCGACCAAGGAGTCAGAGTGTGAACATAGATGAAAGAATTCCTAAGGTTATACTTAGTACATTCAGGCCCATAAGTCGAGGTGGAACGCCCACCCCTTCCTGGACACAGGTAGCGTCTCAAGGTTCTGTCTCTCTCGATTCACAGCCTGTTGGATGGGCGAAACCTATCAGCAAACCAACACCTCCACCCAAGCCATTATTTACTCCCATTACTGTCTCGACTTCATCAATTTCTGAGTCAGACTCGGAGGGAAACTCTTGGCAATTACCACACGACCCAGTGCCTCTACCCTTATACAACTCAAGTCTTTCTCCCAAAGGCCATTTGCATCCTCCTGCTCAGGCCTTCGCAAGCCATTCGGACACTGAACAAAGTCCAAGAATCACTGGTCAGAGGACTAATCCCTCTATACCGACCGCTTTTGCCAGCTCGAATACGTCCTCGCCGACTATCTCGAAGGCTTCGAATAGAGCGAGCACACTGCCAAGACCCCACTATGTGGCGCCCTTCCACATGATGCCACAAAAAATAACACATCTGACCCGGTCAACCTCAGAAATCATTGGTCCAATGTCCATGAACCCATTACTTCAGCGTGGACCTCTTGTTCAATGCCCAGATCCACCATCCCCACATAGAACCAGTTCCCCGAAACTTCGGCCGCAAAGGTTCCCCAGGACCAGGCCGCGCCCTCAGTCCACCTCGTTTGAGGAGGGCAAGATCCATAAGACTCTGGCTGGTGAGGTTATTGCTGAGAGGAGGAGGAAGTCATCTAGTCTCCCCAAACAGGGCATATCTTCAAGCTGCTGGCGGTCAAGCCTGTCCTGGGACGTGGCCTCCTCTTCTTGTTCTTCCACCTCTGCCATCTCATCGTCTTATGCTTCTACTTCAAACTTGGGCAAAGATTTTCAAACTTTCTCCACGATCTCTCACCTCGCTGCCTCTTCAACACCAGTGTTGCCTACTACTAGCGAAGCTAATGCACAATACTCGTGTTTGACTGTCACCAAACAGGGCGTTCTCTGGTAAATGATTCACTTTTGTACATAAGCGCTCGCGCTTGCTGCCTTTTTTACCTTCATTTTCGGAGATCTGATATCTCTTTATATTCTCTAAGAATTTAAAGGTTGGCATGGACTGAACCCTGATCATTTAACTGCCTATAGCTGAGATGTTTTCCCACTCACTCTAAGGACAGAATATGCCACGTTAGAAATAGAATCCGTGATCTTTTCTGATGCCTTCTTATTCTTACACCTGCAATAATATCCTCATGCTATGTTATGGCTACAATGTGTAAACCACCTTTTTATCCTAAAAACTGGGCGACTCTTAGTCAAATACCTCGCTCTGTTGATATGCATTTCCTACAACATACAACCATTTGCATTCATGGCCAGTAGCTGGCAGGTTTGTGTACCCTGCCAAATCCCTCATGTCTACCTTTATATGTATATATATATACGTATGTATAATCATTTTTGTCCGCCATGACTCTGTGAAAAAGTACGCTCGTGTGTGAAAGTTCATGTTTGCCATGCCTGCGCCATCCCACTACCTATAAACATGCTTGGTTACCATGGCAATGGTAACCAGACGGTGCCACTCCTCCGCACTCCCCACACTATCTCTGCCAACGTGCGAATTCCCAATCTAGCTCAATATTCTTATTTTGTTTCGTGAATAGAACAGAAATTATTGTTTTACAAAACGTATATATGCTAGTATTCATCTGGTCGGAAAGAAAAGGCGCAATTGCGTTAGATGAAGTTAAGATATTCCCTGGTGTTGTGGTATGCTTCAGAAATCTTTTGATTAATACTTTTTTACACATTGACGTACCAGGAGTGTGGGCGAGGGTGGGGTGGGGTAGATAGAGATTTTGCCCTCATGGCTATCTCCTTACTGCTCACTCAGTTATCAATTTTTGCTTTGTAATATACTGGTTGGTCACTTCCAGGTCGGGGAATGGGGGAAGCTTAGTGTGGCACACGTGGAAACCCAGCAGTGCATAAATAATAGGTATACATGTTGGACAAAAAAAAATAAAAAATAATAGGTATACATGTATTCATGCTCTGCTGCTCCTCCCTCCAATTGCCTCATTTTGTATTTGAATGAATAAAAAATGTTCGCAGCGTAAGTTGAAACGCAGGTTCTACAGCAACTCATTATTTCCAATTTTACGCCCATCAACATATTGATTCTGAGCTACGATAGAGACTTGTATACATGGAAGGGATGTCACTTTATATATAAATATCGGTCACTTTAAAGTGATACATGTTGAACTTAAGATTTTCACTTAGAATGGTATAAGTTTGTTGAACAAAACCTGACCTTGAACAAAACCAGTCATTGAATGTTTCACGTTGATGGGTTTGTGGTGCAAGGACAACTACTTTGGCTCTTTACATTTTCCAAAGCAAGAAAATGTGTCTACTTGGGTACTCCATACATAATTTTAGTTCAGCCCCCTTTTAACCTCCCGCCCAGGATTTAAGCAAATGTATTAGAACAGGTGTTCCGGATCGTAGGTCATACTGGATTGAGTGGATATACTTGGTGGTTCTTTCTATGAGCTGCTAAATGTTTGAGATTCATCACAGAGCAACCTCGTGGCCGTTCCGATAAGCAATATGCTTCCAAGCCTACATACACACTACTCTTTGCCATACATTTAGTACTATCAAAATCCATAGCGGTTTTTTTTGTTATGAAATCTGGGAAATTCCAAAATGACAAATACCAATTTAGAGGCAGATTCAATCAATACATGTGTAATACCTAAGCTAGAATACCGGACTATTTTGACGAAACTCAACATGATGAAACCAAAACAAACTGTTAAGTATCCATTTAGAGGCAAAATAAAGTGTGTTTGTATATTTGACCTTTCGGGGATACCGTATATACATAATACTGAACAAGCGATGAGATATTATGCACGGATAAGTCAGATGCGACGTTCAGAGTGTGTGTTTAATATAAAACCTCCAAAATAATTCATTAATGTTATTGTTCTAAACCCTTCTGGACACACGGGTACTTAAGTTCATTTGTGAATGTTTCATTACTTAGATTGTATACTTGTTATTTAAAATGATAAAAGAATGATAAAGGTGCTTTATTTATATATGATAATTCACAATGATTATTAAATGCCAATTGTATGAAGCAAGCTTTGTCTTGGGTTGTTTTCACATAACTAATGAAACCTTTCCGCCTTTTCATTTACAGGGAGCAGCCCATCTTCACGACGAAGGCCCATGTCTTCCAGATCGATCCTAACACAAAGAAAAAATGGCTTCCCGCCAGTACACAAGCCATCAACGTGTCGTATTATTACGACAGCACGAGAAATTCTTACAGAATCATCAGTGTGGAGGGCTCCAAGGTTAGCAAACCCTACAATAGTTATATGGCATGCAATTGTCTTCGCTTAGCAAATAAAACATAAGAATTTGTCCTTTTAGTTATATGTCTTGATCCAAACTAGTGTCGTCTTAAAGTTCTGATAATGGGGGAATTGGTCCTAATGGTATTATGTTACACATACCTAACTTTTCTATTTTCGCTATATGCGACGTTTAAGTCTTTGAAAATACAACTATGTTAATGAAAGACTGCTTAAAATACGTTGGGTTTTAGATACAATTCCTATTGGTAATTATTCGGAAGAGTCGCCAACTATTTTCAAAAGGAAAAAGGAGGAGACCATTTCTTATATACAATCTGTCCTTTCTTAGGCGAATAATATACAGATGTCTGCTTCGTATGAGTTATACAGGCTATTGGCCTGTTCTAAGCTAGCTATCATTCATTATGCTTATTGTGTTGAGTACCTGAGTTGAATGCTTCTCTCTCCGTTCCAGGCTGTCATCAACAGTACCATTCTTCCTACCATGCAATTCACAAAAACATCACAGAAGTTTGGTCAATGGACAGACCCCCGCGCCAACACAGTTTATGGTCTAGGTTTTGCTTCGGAAGGTGAACTCATTAAGGTATGAACAATTTTCCTTTCAAAACATTTTACGCCAGATATTATAGCTCATGCATTGTGTTTTGTTTGTGGTGTGTACTTGCGACAGTGTTTCAGTAGCAGTGTATGTGTATTCATCAGCAGTTCGTAGGATTAGAATCCCCCGGAGAGTATTGTACCGAATAGGAGTCTTGTGCAAACGACCATGCCTCTGAAAAGCAAAGGTAGTACGTGTAGACTGACCTACCTTGGACACACTCAATACTGCAACAGTGATAAAGAGTAATGAACATTAATGTAAATTTATAATTATGCTATTTTAAATAGGAGGGTTTATAAATATAGCATTGCTGGATCATCACCTTGTACAAATTAATCCTTCGGTGGAACGAGCGAACGAGTTTACTTTCCTTTTTCGATTTCACGTATGAATATAATTGGGTGAGTTAAATATATGCACATATGAGAAAAATCCTGTATAGACCAATTTACATTTAATCTTCTGTTGTTTGTTTTTCAGTTTATTGATAAATTTCACGAGGTGAAGGAGATGACACGCCAGGGTCAGCCCAAAACACAGACAAATGGAACTAACGAGTCCAACCACGCCCCGGCCTCCCCCGATCCCAGTAACAGTCCCATCAACCAACCAAAACCAGTCACCATCTCCACCATATCAGTGGTAAGTCAAATAATTTCTGTGTCTAGCTCTTGTTACATGTGTTAGTAGTCTCCACCGCAAACCACGAAAAAACGATACTTAAGTGTGTCCAAACATAACATTTAGATACCGAAATTACTTTGAAAACCAAGAAACATTGTTTAGGAGGATGCAGTCATGTCGTTCGTCCCCAATAAGGGCATACGATTTTGCAGGAAATATTAACAACACATTAATAATTTATCATTGCTTTCTTGGGTTCGGCATCCTGCCAATTTCCCATCACTGGCCACCCTCGAATGAAATGTATTTGGTTGAAAATGGTTACATAACAATTTATTTGTATAACATAAAATTTTATTTCTCTGGCAATAAACCATCGACCTTGAAGTCAGCACATAGCTTTCATGTACAGGTTGCTACTAAGTATATGTAATCCCAGCCTCTGATCATTGTGCTGACATGGTGTATTTATAAGTCCCTCCTGATATAGACTAAGTGTGTCGGCCTAGTGTAGGCAATGATTGATAGTGCAGACAATAGGTGGCTGGCATAAACACTGGCCTCATGTGAATCAATATAGTCAAGTCACATATATTACATTACACGCTTAACTTGTTGTCAGCGGGGTGCACTAATAACCATAGCCATCTGGTCCTGATCCCCTATTCAGCTTTACATATAATTAATGTTATTCACCACCAATCTATTTATTCTGGGTGTCGAATAAACTAAACAGTATTTTTGGCAATATATGGTGTCCAACAAATACATACACCATATATTGCCAAAAATACATTGTTTGGTTAATTGTGTCGGTATGGAAAATATTTCTAATTCTTTTCCTTCGCTGGTAAAATAACGTAAATGAAACCCATTGAGTACATATCTTGTATCGAGTTGTTCCCTCCAAAATCGGTGTGGTGCGAGTATCATAACTTCTGCAATAGAAGTATTGTTTGTATTACAGTTGCAGTTCAAAATACAATAAGGAATACACCGAGATTTGTCTAATATGAAAATGAAATATGAAAAATATTAAAAAGAAATAACTCTTCACCATTGGGAGAAATACATCTTTCTTATTAATAGATTAAATAGCAAACTGAAGTTCCCTGAAGTCTGATTTTACATCAGGATACGGTCTATATTTATACGATTCATGAAGACTAGTTAACAGATGGAAAATTAGTTGATTGCATTCATTGCATCGATAGCATTGCCTAAGTCTGAACCCAATGCAGGTAGACAATGGGGAGTCTTAGTTATAGTGAGTGTAACAAGAAAGGGTTTAACCACTATAATGCTCACTTTTTTTAAGTGAGCAAAAGGCTATTCGAAACAGTATCTGGCATGTAGCTCTTACATATTATTGTCTTTTGGCCCAATATTTTTTAATCATTAGTGCTGTGGAGTCGTAGAATAATATTGTAATGATAATTCTAGTCTATTTCAGCCAATATTCAAATTAAAACTATTTATTAATTAAGGGACTGTTCTTATGAAGTTATA
This sequence comes from Sthenelais limicola, assembly GCA_942159475.1. NCBI lineage: Eukaryota > Metazoa > Annelida > Polychaeta > Phyllodocida > Sigalionidae > Sthenelais > Sthenelais limicola. Next base: position 101,793,850 of record OW804096.1, on the reverse strand, counting down.
ATTAATATGATATCTGATTCTGCATGTGTCTTTATGATGACAGAAAAAAGACAGATAGTGTCACCCGCCGATGGGTCAGGCCCCCTGATCTGTCTGTGAAGGAGGGAAGTCGAGGAGCAGGGGATTGGAAGAGGGTGTGACAAAGACCACCTGTTCCTGTCAGTTTAAGTGTCCAGAGAATTACTGTTCTGATTGGGGTTAAGAAATGTTTGTTTCTTAAAGTAGATCTAAAGGAATTGATTTTAATAGAGTTTCCTGCATAATAGTCAATCGAAAAGTCAGAAAAGTCAATCGTTAAGTCAGAATAGTCAACCATAAGTCAGAAAAGTCAATCATAGTCGGAAAAGTCAATCAAAAAGTCAAAATAGTCAATCATGAAGTTAATCGGAAAGTCAAATAGTCAATCAAAAAGCCAAAATAGTCAATCAAAAAGTCAATCATAAATCAGAAAAGTCAATCAGAAGTCAGAGAAGTCAATCGTTAAGTAAGAAAATTCAATTGTAAAGACAGAAAAGTCAATCAAAAAGTCAAAATAATCAATCAAAAAAGTCAATCGGAAAGTCAAAATAGTCAATCAAAAAGTCAGAATAGTCAATCATAAGTGGAAATAGTCAATCATAAAGGCAGAAAAGTCAATCGGAAAGTCAAAAAAGTCAAAATAGTCAATTGGAAAGTCAAACAACAATATCCCTACTTCTTGACGTAAAATCAATGTCAGCTAGGTTCGAACATAAATACGAAATTGATACAGTTGACCACCAGATTTTACTATCAAAACTGGCAAAAATGGGAGTCATGGGTAATGAATTAGAATGGTTCAGAGATTATCTTCATGAACGGCACCAACATGTAATAGTCAATAATGTAGCTTCTTCCGAACAACTTATAACCTGCGGAGTCCCGCAAGGAACAACCCTAGGTCCTATATTATTTTCAATATACATAAACGATTTACATAACCACTCAAAATATTCCAACCTCCAGCTATTCGCTGACGATACTATTATTAGTAGAGTTGATCAAACTATTGATTTAACAACCAGGTGCTTACAGTCAGATCTGGATAACATCATGCTCTGGTGCCGGAAAAACAGGATTTCCTTGAATGAAGATAAGTCTAAATCTATGACATTCTATGGAGGGCCTTCCTGGAGATCCAAATGGAAGAATCAATCTCTTGTGCATAAATTGTCACTGGGTCCCAAAGACCTTGAGGATGTTGAAGATTATAAATATTTGGGGACGGTCGTCGACGGCCCCCTATCTTTTAAAAAACATCTTCAAAACATCAGGAGAAAGGTCTCTCACAAAATGTGGCTATTTAAGCATTTGAGAAGCAGGCTGAATGTTAACTTGAGCGCTCAAATATACAAAACTGCCATTCTACCATTATTCGATCAGTCAGATATTTTCTATCTGGGCTCGCGCTAGGATGTTATTCCCTTTAGCCACTGTGGCGAAATTCCAAACAAATATTATCGCCACACTGACTTTCTTTTCGCCACAAAGAAAACCTCACGAATACCAACATAACCAACTTAACGTTGATCGTTTTGAAGCATGATCTAGATGATATATGAGGCCTTCATGATTTACTTCAGCATTTACCCAGTACTTGAAGGCTTGGACAAAATTCAATTTAGTCACAGGCTTTGACTCTAAAGACAGAGTTTGTATATTTAGAATATCAGGCAATTGAAAATTTTGTCTGAAAAAATAAATCTTACTTGAATTACCGTACATACTTAAGTTCTATGGGTAAACCATTGGGACAGCTTAATTTTTCGAATCATATGAAGGAAAAGATAACTTATTAATGAAAATACATATTTTATTGTCCAAACATAGTGATCTCTGAACGTATCAATTTCAAAAGTTTATGTTTCATATTTAAATAGAGTAAATAATTTATGAAAAAAAAACTCACACAAAACCTAAGACATTACTTCACAAAGGTGATCTATTTTGTGCATTGCTGAAGAATGGGTAATATCAATTTAGGAACTTCCAGGGAAGGTATGGTTGGGTCTTTGAAAAATGACTGCCATATTTTGTTGACGTTTTCTTTCAAAAAATATATTCCAGAAAGGTTTATGGTAGTATTTGGAAGACATCAGTGGTCGAAATAAGGAATAAAAATAGGTTGCCCCACCGGACAAGCTACTGACAAAATCAGGTTACCCGCCAGTATTGCTGTTTCCCTGAGAAATTGTTCTGTTTGATTCCCATAATATTCAGTGTTCTGAACATTTTCGAAACATTTAAAAGTGAATAGTGTTATTTGTAGGGTTTATACCACCTGTACATGATGTTCTAAAACACATTTCATAATGACAACAGGACACACCGAAAAAAACCATAGTAGTGCGAGTTTAACTGTAAACTTTTTTTGCCCAATATAATACGTTGTAAGAAAAGGCCAATTTTGTTGAAAATCGTGGAGAATTGAAGATATTGAAGACTGAATCTCAGGTCCAGAAAGTATTCGAAATTTATCATGACATGATACAATTTACATTGGTAATTGTAGAGATTGATTCTGTAAAATATCCTTAAAATACAGGAACTAATCATATCATTTGAACATTAGCCAACAACTTTCGAAACAATGTTTTAACGATGCCTAAGTAGGCTATTTTAAAAATTAAAATGATGATGAATAAACGTTGGTTTTGCCAGAATCTTAGGGTATCCATTTGATAAAGAATACATGTTTTTTCTGTAACATCAAGACAGGATACAAAATGCAAAACTTAGTTCGATTTTAAGTTGATATGAAACAAAATAATGTGGAAGAAATGAAAGATAGCAGGTTGTAGGCAATAAAATTGTAGAGATTTTTCACAATCGTTAATGATGCTTTGGAAATAGGAATCAAACTAGGGATTTTCAACATTTCTGGTAAAAATAAAACCATCATAACCTTGCTGTAATTATAGCTTGCCAGGACGGGCAAACTCGTGGCCAAAACAGCTTGTCCTCCACGATTTTTATTTGCCAAATGGCCCGGGCAAGCTCCTATTTCGAACCCTGGACATTATCTTTTCTATCTCTTCAGATACTAAGCAATATATCTACCAATTCTCATTATTCCAGGATTTCTCATTTTAATTATATTTTCACCCAAAGTGATGGAGATCACTATTCCCTAATACCTGTTAAAGGCCCATATGTTGTAACGGGGTAACGAAAGGGATGATATAAAGCTGTCATGTTTTTTGCGGAGAATTCCCTCTACCTCACGGTGAGGAAGGCAGAACCCCACATGAAAGCAATGAAATGATTGAAAATATCATTTTTTTAGAGATATTTTGTTTTCGCCACTGTGGCGAAACCAAAATATACAAATGGAAATTTCTTGCGCCAAACTGATTTTCCTTTCGCCATTGGCGATGTGGCGAATGGCTAGCGCGAGCCCAGTCTATGATTCGGCCAACAAAACCACCCTAAAATCGCTTCAGACCCTTCAAAATCGTGCACTTAGGATAACAACCAGAAGTAATAGATTTCAAAATGTAGATGACTATCACCAAGAATTCAGCCTGCTTCCCTTGAAAGAAAGAAGACGATTGCATCTGCTACAGCAGGGCTTTCGATTGAAATCAAATGACAGTTTCATTGCCCCTATACGTAGAGAGACCAGACAACACCAGCCAGGTAGAATTATCCTGAAATGTCCGGTCCCCAGGCTTGAGCAGATAAGAAAATCGATCTATTATAAATTACCATTTTATTGCAATTCCTTGGACACAAACTTACATGTATTGGACACTGCTGCCAGTTTTACCACTCTTGCTAGAAAAACAGCCATTTGGAATGACCAATTGTACTTATATTAGAAGTAGAAATTATAATATATATAAAATATATATGTATAAATCTATTGAGTTCCCTCCCCTTCGGATTTTGCACTTAAGAGGCTACGAAATGTGTATCGTATAGACTATCTTAATTCTGTACGTATAGTACAATTATGTAGTATTCACTTTAACTTGAAAGGCTGGTTTCGCGCTGTCTGCCCTTTACCAACCTTGTTTAATCCCTTGTATATTCTAGGTACCCCTATAACTGTTGTATGGAGCAATAGTTAGTAATATGTAAATATAACACATGTTTAAAAACTTTCTGAACAATTTTTTACCTTATTAAGTTCTATCTTGCGCGTGGTGCTATTTGCACTAAATTTAAAATATGTAAACCAATCTCTGCAAAGGCCTCCCTACTGTCGTCGACCCTAGGGAGTTTTGTTACCTTTGCACATAAAATGAATAATATTACTACGGTAGGGCTTTAGATCCTCCCTATGTAGGGAGTTTAGTTCCCACCGATAGTGTCGCTTTGCATAATTGACAAATAAAAGTTACAACAACAACAATAGTAAAGTCGGTAAATGGAACGATATGCTAGTAATTGAATATTTATTGTATACACCTAGTATAGAAAAATATTGAAATCTAAACCGTTTGGGTTTTGAATCGTCATAAAGTATCTAAAAGCTAAAAGAAAAAACAATTTGAATTGTTATCGCACTCCCCATATCGCACCTCTCAAGTGGAATGCGCATATAATAAAAGACAGTGTAAGGTGGTAGAGCTTGCACCTAAACACTAAAAGTGGTATGATTGAAGCTTTCTAGTTGAAGTGCATGTATGGTTGTTGCTAAAAACTAGTGAAAGTTGTACTGTTATTACATCTGCTAGGCACTTGAGATCTTGAGATCTGCTTGAAAATACTTGTATTTATTATAAATAATTTATCTTGTCCTGAACACAACCGGACCTAAACATTTGATCAAAATTTAATGAAGCAACACATACCTCCCCATTACATAGTACGACTGATTATGTTGGTGGCAAATGGGAAAAGGGGGCACCCTTGGGGGTTTCCTGGGTTCTAGTATGTTCCAGTATGGCGCAAGTGCCTCTCTCCTCATCCCTCCACGGTTAGACATTGAAAGAGCCCACCTGGGACGCAGCCTGATACAATGGGAGCTGCAGTCTGTTGTGTACTCATACATACATACACCACCAGCACCGGCACCACCCCTTCTTCATCATCACCACCACCACCACCACGACACACCTACGTTACCCTATCTGGCCACTTTGAAAATTCAATAGAGAGTAGTGCGTACCAGGGTATTAACAGCTTGCTTGGTCATGCCATGACAGTCCCATTACTGGCAGCATCATTCATTGGCTCTGCCAACCGTCCCTGGGATATTCCATCCGTCATAGACAACATTTCCATGGCCATAGTTGTGGTAATAACCTGGGGTCTTACTTTTTAATCGCGATCAACTTCTTAATCGCGATTAAGGCTTTAAATGTATATGCGTGTGTACCTGGATAAGGATCCTATACGGGTTTGCCATTTTTTGCATTTATTATGCAGGGAGGCTGTTGGAGGTGTTTATTCATGCATGACATCAGTGACAGCTTAACGTCTCGGACCAGTTACTGTAACATGTCTAAAGTGTGTTGGGAGTTAAAGGTATTTTGATTGGATCCCCCAGATGGTTGTATTCCTCACTGTTACCCTCAAACATTAAGGAATTACTTCCCTCATCATTATCATACGTATATAATCATGTAATCATTTGGATCCTTTCGTGTGGCATCACTTCATGATACATATATTATTATGTAATCATTTGGATTCATTTGTGTGGCATCACTTCATAAACAAAGACACAATTTTGAGATTCCTTAATATAGAACATGGGAGTTTATGTTTCTACATCGAATGTTATTCTGACTTTTTGAAGAAGGCATTACAAAGGAAGTGGCAGCAGTCAGACACTTATTGCTTACCCTTGTATCATAGGATTTACTGGTGACTAGTTTTTCTATCCCTCTATTTGTGAACTGGATATACTAGTCCTCAGGATGTGTTCCGGGTGTGTACCTACAAACCTTGATTAAAGGGGTTCGTGTGACAAGCCCAATCCATTGTCCCACTGATTCGTCCCGGACTTCTGTTGTCACACAATTCTTTGATGTGGCGGTCCGTTCGTCAAGTTGGGAGCAAAATACTTTTAACAGTTTGAACCCGCCGTGATGTCAATTTGATATATGGCTCATCTATAATTCAGCAAGAACATAATAGATTCTCTGCGCAGTTTGGATTCAGTTGTTGAGCGAACACAACACCTGACTCGGGGCAAAAACCCACCTGTGTGCTCCATATTGATCCCTGGTGAAGGGAGACAAAAATGTAATTGATTCAACGGTCAGATTCAATAGGCAAAGGAGTAAGAGGGTTGCTCAGTGATTGTTCGCGTCCCCCAGTACATATATATTATAATGATCAGTAATCTGTTCCGACTGTGTAATGGATTTACAAAGGATGGGAGTACCTAACAAGATACATATCAAGGTTAAGTAGCATTTATCTGACCACATTTACTCTACTGATATGTTATAATTATATTGAATGAAGAATTATGGTCAAGGCAAGTCAGATGGGCTATTTCAATTTTCCCTATGCTATCGATACGAGCCTATTTGGGGAAATCCCTTCGATAAATTGATCCTATCCTCTCGGGTTGCCATGTAGTTACATTTCAACTAAGCAACTAGCTATAGATCAGTTTATGCAATGTTTATTAACACAATATAAAATAATCATCGTAGAATTTAGGATAAATGGGAAGAAGAACGTTTCTATGATTTGCATTGTGTGTTCTGGACTCATAAAGAGCTTGTTTGACCGCCAATACCAATTTAAATACCGTACACGTTCACCTGTGGCAAAGGCGTGTGTTTGTTCGGCTTTGATACATCACGGGACCAGATCAGTTATAGCTGTTCTTATTGAAATGGAAGTTCGTTTTTTTTTGTTTTTTTTTTAAGTTCTGCTACTCGAATGTTTTATCTATGGCCACGTCCAGGTTTCTGATACTAAAAAGATTCTAGTTTCTTTATGCAATGAATCTCAGTTTCTTTGTTCATCTGATAAAGAAGATATGTTTGGTTCATCCTGGGCCGATATTTGTAACCATTTTATATCATCAAGAACAACAGTGACTATATATATAAAGAACTGACAACAAGTTCATTTTGTAATATTAGTATCTTGAGATCTTCAGAATCAAATATTTTGATCTGTCACTGTTTTAAACAAGAGAGAAAAATGTATTCAATAATCATGAAACGAAGCTACAGACGTCCCGACCCTCGGGCAGCTACCATGTGAATGAGGACTTCGACGTTCTCATACGTGGGTTACCATGACCTCACTTGTTACCTCGGAGATGTTGTTGTAACATCTCCGAGGGTGCCATTGTTGCTAGGAATAAATTGCTAGCCAGTTTCCATTGGTATTTCCGTATTAGGGAAATATAATGGAAGAGAGTCAATAAAGCAGAAAAAAAAATCATAATACCCTAGTGGGTTATTTTATAAATTATTTTCACATTGTTTAGAGATCTCCTTCCCAGTAATATTTTACTGGTTTGGCACTACATGGTTTCGCTAATAATAGCTCATCAGGCTACTGGGTCCCAAGAAAGAGAGCCAGTGAGGGTATTTGAGATGGACTACCCATCTTTTTCAGATGTGGGGAAATGAAATTAATAAATAAACAATGTTGTCTATTCAGGAATTAGAGAAAATTGATATAAATTGAGAAAAATGTATTCCATACAACTTGTTTTGCCGCTTTATGTTGCTGCCGTTTTGGGGTACAAATGTTTGGGTAGTCTACTAGTGTAAGGTTTTTTTAGACAGGGTAGGTGTGTAATTTGTGTGTGTCTGTCTAAACTAAGTCTTAAGGGCCTAGTCCACTAAGCCGATTCTCATGCGTTTTTGCGCCGCAGAGGACACTTTTGCACTAAATTCTGTGGGAATCGCATGGGAAGTGGATTAGGTCCTTTACTTTCCATTCTATACATCGGAAAAATCGGGATGTGGAGATAAACACTTGCTGGGCTGAGGAGGGGTTGAGGGGTGTGCAACTTATATCACTGCTTAGCACGACTGTGTTAGAATTGTTCTCTGCGTTTCGTTTGTATAAGTTGCCCCATATAACTTCAGACAATTAGACCCCAGCATGGAAGCTATCTATCTTGTGTATTCGGAACACAATAACACGGAATACAATATAATTGCACACACTGCCTGGTCCTGACAGGGATTACAAAATTATAACCAGGCTTTAGCTCAAATTAAGAAATGCGATGATTACGTTATTATCCTACATCCCATTTCGGGATCTACCTTGATTTATGGCGTTACTTGGATTCAAGGTGCCGGATACTGAAATGATGACAGATTTCGGGGGTTTTCCTCCTGTTTCTGATCAAGAATGATGTCTCATCTTTTATTTCTTTATTTCATTATTTCATTTCAGGGGGAGAGTGCGGTCAGTGAAAGGAGAAATTCCAGTTCGACTCCGATCATTTCATCTAGCACACCCACTCCTATGGAAAACCAACTTAAGTACGAAAATGATCGGTTGAAAATAGCATTAGCACAGAGGTAGGTGTCCCATTGGATTGTGTTGTTATCGTTGTAGTGATTTCAAAGGTGCATGCTGTATTGGCATCGTGATGTAATGTGATTTACATGTAGTGCTTTACCCTGGTTTGTCTGTTCCTATTTTTATCCAAAAAAAAGAATGAAGTATTTACGGAGTGCGATCAATTCAATTCCACTCTTTGAAAATGAAAACAATTCACTTGGTCGAAAATAACTGCGTTTGTATCTTTGTGACTCAGTCATTCCTTTTATAAAAATAATTGTCTCACTCTGGGTTTTTTTCTTGCAGTTCTGCTAATGCCAAGAAATGGGAGGTGGAACTCCAGACATTGAAGAACAACAATGCCCGCTTGACTACAGCTCTCCAGGACAGTACCGCCAACGTGGAGGAATGGAAAAAACAGCTCGCTATGTACAAGGAGGAGAGTGCGCGCATGAAGAAAAGAGTGAGTGTTTTCCTCTGTTTGTCTCCATCTTGGTTAATATTGGCGGAGAACTGTATTGTACCTTCATAGTGCGTGATTGGGGGTGTTTCCTTATGTTTCTGACTCGATTCTTCATGTGTTAATCGATTCTCAAAAGTACGTAATGTTAGTCATAGGTGCATCAACATTAGCATTTACATGGATATGCATCAAAATAAAATTATTTTTCATTCTACTTTATTCAGATATGTATAATTACCGCATAAACAAAGTTTATATTTACCACCCTGATTTATTTTCAATAATGGAGTTTGACCACTAAATGTATACGTTTTAACACCGAATATATAAATTTGTTTCAGCCAGTATGATATCATTATCTTGTCCATTTCAGGTCATAGAGATGGAGAAGGGAACGACTGGCGCGGACCCATCGCAGATAGCTGAACTCACCAGTAAAATTGCCCAACTAGAAATCGCCCAAAGTTCTAAAGACAACGTACGTTTATCTAACATCACTTGCCTCCTTTAATCTTGCTTTCTTTTCACTGTCCTGTTTGACTGATATTTGCCTCCTTTGAGAACACAGGACTATGTGTGTTTTAACAGTACATACATATACTACTATATGCCGATATTTTGCAATCTCTAGGAAATGGCTGACTTAAAACGACAGGTTGATGCTTTGAAGCCCTTGGAGGTTCAAAACGCTCAATTGGCCGAGAAAGTTCAGGTGAGATATTACAATTCATGTAATTGTTGTAGATGTGAAGCATACCTAAAATATGCTTTTGGGTTTTTCGTGCTGTAAATGTTTTTCATAAATTCCCAAGCTTTAAACATCCCGGTTTCCCACGAATGGCATAGAGTATTGAGTTATTCTCATGGTTTTCTTACTTACCACCTTTTCTTTGCAGCGCCTAGAGAGTGAAAACCAACATTTGCAAAGCCAGTTTGGTGAGGTTCAAACACAGCTAGAACAGACACGACAGGCCCAACAACGGGAGAAATCGCAATTCAGGACTCTCCATGATCAACTGAGAAACAAGATATCTGAACTATACACACTCCAGGACCAGGCCACATCGCTCATCAATTCATAGGGTGTCACAACCCTTGTCCCTGTCTTATCCTATCTCTCCCACCCTCCAGCCTGGGCGCTATACATAACAACTATAAAACTTGTCCACTATGTGTTACCATGATATGTGACATATGTGGGAAACTACTCAGTGACAGATCACCCAAGTCTCCTGTACATTGTATATTGCAACAGTGAACAATAATTTGCCTCATGGGTATATAGTCAACACTTTAACTGAGCTTAATGTCAACTGAATTCTGTGAATAATTTCAGGTCTGGTCTCAACCTGGCCTCAACTTAACAGCTTGAAGTCCTCTTTATTCTCCTGCCTTGAGATTTTCAATATATATTACGAACCAAAAAAGAATACAATTACAAAAGGAGCACATTAACTTAAACGTTGAATCATATCACGATTCATGAACTGATGGTGATGGCCTAACATTTATAAAACTGTCGTGGTTTGTTGTCATTTTCATCTGTATAAAAGAATTACTAACCACGAAAACAATGTCTACAGGATAGTTATGTATTCAACTCAATATATATGGATATAGACTGCCCGCCCAAGGGATCGACTAAAGGACTTCCAGGTATAATGTAAACTAATATATTGATCACAGATAGTTCCCACGACTTATTAAACGTGGCGAAGGTTCGATTGAATCAGTAACTAACTTGCGGTGTCCAAATTATTCATTATTTGATAAACGTATAAAGTTTTCCAGAAACGATTTTCCCGCAAGATGTATGCGAATGAAGACACATTAGTGGCATTATCATTACCATATTCTTCTTGAATGAAGATGAAATGCTCTTGCGTAGTCATTGAAATCACTAGTGTTGAAGAGAGACGGAAAAACAACATATTCGTTACATGTGTGTATAACCCTTTCTATTAGGAGATTCCCTTTTCTGCCAGTTGATGAAATGATGTCAGGATAAATGGGTGTGTTAAGAATCGTGTATCGATTAAATGAACTCAATCTCCGTGGAGATTTCATCAGCTATCTTTTGGTATTTACATTAAGAGTAATACTATCGTATGTGAGTTTATTCCTAAGGCAGGGCTCCTCGGTTTATGAAAACGTGCTACATTTAGAAGAAAACTTGAGAAGGGTTTGCAAGATAAACTGTGAGTGTTTTTTTTCTAATTTCGATGTGAACATCCAAGAAAGATTTCATGGATTTTATGTCACACGAAAAGCTGATGAGTAAAATTTCGAAGAGATTCGCTGTCAGCAAAAGTGTATTACATAGAAAAGAGAGCGGACATACTCAGTAGATCTAATTTTGTATAGGTGCATACCATTGGGACAACAATCGATTTACAAATTCTGTTTTTTGATACCACGGGCATTTCGTTCATTAGCCGATTTAGGATGAGGAGATAATATAGATTTGATTATAGAGGAAGCAGGTAGGTTAAGTTAGCGTAATGCTCAATACAGCCCCGTTGCCTGTGCCCGACATGCTGGTTGTAATAGTCGAAGGATTATAAATCAACATATACATGCTTCGATTCCATCATCTTGATGAATGCTTAGAAATTAACCGATGTAATTTAGTTTACAAGTTGAATCCTTGTTGAGCAACATGAAAAGCTTGAAAAGTGCTAGCAATTCATACCTAGAATAAAATGTATGGCTATGGGTGAACAGATTACAAGTTAGCATTTCAAGCAAATGAAGCAAGCAAACATATAACGTGCTGGACCAGTACTCCAGCCTTTTCTATTGGCCAGTTATTGCGGTTAACCTTTAAGCTCTGGGGTATCATATGGAATCCCTTTTGAAAGTATAATGTACCCAAATTTCGTTTTCGAAATGAATGCTATCGGGGGATTCATTTAACGCTACATTCCCGAAATAACAAGACCATTTTATCCATGTTTAAAAATGTTCTTGGAAAAAGTAATTGTTTCTCTCTCGATTTTTATTCTAATTGGCATATAAAAAATCATTAATTATGAGCGAGTATCGCCCGTAGCAATTGAAACATGTGCCAATGTATTCCTTTATATTGTAAATAAGTGTTTGTCCTCGAAACTTTAAGTAGCTAACTGAAGTATGAATTGCATGCCTCTGTGTTGTGTTTGAATGCGGTGCTTTAATGTAGGTTGTCACGTGCCTTTCCATTTGTGCATCGGATTGTAAGGGAAAAAATACCAAGATTATGAAGCGCATCTACCTTGCGACTTGAAAAAGTCACTTACATGTCTTTTCGCCCGTGTCGTCATGAAAATGCGTCATTTTGTATTCAGTTTGTTATGAAAGAAACATTAAGGTTATCTTTTTATTTGTAATATTCTGTTCAAATCAAAGTTAGTTAATATTTTGTTGCCATTGGCTTTTGTAGTGGCCCCGTTGAAAATGTTATATTTTTGGAGATAATTCCGACCATCTGGGAAATTCCATCTCCGAAAATGCTGGTTATAGTTTTTTAGTCCTTCCTTGTACTGAACACGTTACATGAGATTACAAATTTGGGATTAACTTAAATCCTTATTTCTAAATCATTAACTTATTATGGTCTCTTTGTTCCGCGTAATACTCAGAATAAACTTGCTTTCATTTATGACTTAATCTTATCACTTTAAGATGATGCAGCACTGAAAAAGATGGTTGCCATTGTAACTTCTGGAGTTTTCATGATAAAATATGCGCCCAGGCTCCGGCTAGTGCGCTGGCATTTAATTCAATTCCTCAACACTGCTCTTTCGGCTTTCTAGTTCATGCAATAGTAGAGCCGATTTTTTTTAAAGTTTTCCATCATCCTATTGTCCAATACCAGTTGAACCTCAAGAGGCTAATATTTTGAACTAGGGCGTTTGAAGGTATGAGTAGTTTGATTGGTTTGAGTCTGTTCTGTCTTTAAGTCATGTGTATGTGTCCTGTGTATGTGATGTGAATGTGTAATGCAAATAGTTTAGATCCTAACTTATAATAAATTTGTAAATAGGAGCTTCGTTTGTTGAAAAGTTCGACATTTTATACAGGGGATAGTTTTTTAATGTGCTGCTCATATATATAAAGCTTGATAGTTTGACTGGGTCGCGGACAATTATGTTCTAAAAGGGTCGCCAACGGTTCACTTTTTCTCTTTTGTAAAAGAAAAGGGGTTTTCTATATTTTCAAGCATTATGGAATAATATGGGTCACATGCGGAGTCGTGGCCGTTATTTACTATATGCTTTGTATTCCTGGCGTCTTTAAAATGGGTAATAATTAAAAGACGATACAAGGTGGTCTAGGCTATGAAGAATATACACTGACCATCCTATGCAAAGAGGGTATTGAGAGCCCCAGATCAGTATCTCTCGTTCCCGGTAACATTGCCATGCTGCATTAACATTTATAGAAATTCCTTAACGAGTTCATTATAATGGTATACAATATTAAAAGTATTAAATTGTGAAAAATGTCTTGTGTTTCATTGAATCTCTTTTTCTTGCCACTATTATCTCGTTTGCCTCCGTGAAAGGCTCTGGCCTAGTGAATATCGAGATATCGACACCTTCAGTTAATATTTCCAAAGCTAGTGAATTTACCTCGAGCTGAGCTTGCAGACTTAATTCCATCATGTCCAGGAAATTGCCATTTAAGTTAACCCCTCAAGGACGGACGTTGCATATATGCAACGCAACTTTGGTCATTTTAACAAAAATATTGCCTAAAAAAGTACTTTTCAATCAAAAACGCATGTTGCTCCTAAATATGTCGCTTCAAAATGATTATCAGAAAAAAGTTCCTATTTCCGTTGGATAGAAAATTCTTGGACCGTCCATATCAAATAACAGCTATATTGGGGAAGAAAGTACGATATTTAAGGGAAAATTCTAATTTTGTAAAAATATGTATTCATGAACACCAAAGGCGCTGGTTTCTTGTTTCAAAAGGTACATTTGAAAAATCGTTAATGTAGCGAAAGATTTTAGGGTTACCTGAAATTTATCCCATACAAATAAAATTTCTAAGTGAGTGAGATTGGTTGCTTTACGCCCTTATCAACACTTTGAAGTGTTATTTCTAACAGTGAGTTGGTAGAAAAAAATACTATTGTGATTATATCACTGATAGTTTCTTGATATTTTGCACCATCAGGATATACCACATTTTGAGGTGCTTTATTATCCTTTACTGTTTTAGAAGCTTTATTCGTGCAAACCTGTTTGTCACAAAATTTAACTATTCGACTATGTAGCAATGAGTTTTTCGACGAGAGAAAGGACAAATAACTAGACGTGATTATTCAAATGTTTTGGTGAATTATTTTATTACGTTTGTCGCTGACAGTCATATCAACAACATTGTAATTTAGTTTGCCAGACGATATTGATCAGACTTACAAGTTTGTATATACGGCCCCTAAATACTAGAAACCGAATATTATTACACTTGGTGGCCGAATACTACCAGCAACCATCTTACAGGGAATGCCTGCCTACCTGGGTTCCGATTTACGACTTTAACCGTAAAGCATCTAACGAACTGAAACAATAGCTCTAAAAAGTGGAAGAAACCACATCAGGCATACCTGATTTCAACATTAACTTACCAAAAAAGTTATAAAGTACATAAAAGTAGAACACTTGAAGCACCGTATCATGCTGGAGAAGCTCCCATTCCGTTCAAGAGCCGAACATCATTCTTTTCTATTGATTATTTCCTTCTTTATTTTTTTTACTATTTTAAGTTCCTATTTGCGGAATACCGTTTGGAAGATGTAGTTTCTTAGTTTCTTTTCCTTTTCTACTTTGGTCAGTGATGAATAATCCCGATATCGAAGGCAAGATTGATGCATCAGACGCCGCTAATCTAAGATATAATTTCCTCACTAAAAATGCACATCCAAATAATCATGTTTTCCTTAGACTTTGGTTCTTCCTGTAGAGATTATATGAAACTACATATTGCTGAGAAACAAAATGACACCATTGACTTCAAGTTGCAGGATGAAGAGTGTCTTCTTCATGTGTGAATCATAGTGAATCTTGGACAATTACTCACTAACCATTGAATACAATGACTTACAGGGAGAACGTTACCAAATATTGAATAAATTTATACATATTTTCATGGTGACGAACAACTAATTAAATTTTATCAGTTGAAAGACCAAAAGACGTCCAGTTCTTAGTGTAGAAACTTGTGGTAAATCCTGCGATGCACAAGTGAAAGGTGTAAATCTTGCAAATGAAACCAAAATGCAAAATATGCAAGCCGTAGTCTAAAACGGCGCTATTTTTTTTGGTATATACAATAGTTAGATTAAGCATTCTATGCCTGAATGAGCTACGTCATAACCTGAAATAATTACCAAATACATCTGGCTATATCAAGGTCCAGATTTTGGTCAATGAATACAACTCTGAATGAAATACGTCATATTTAAATATATAAATATCACAACATTGTGAGGCATGACTATGGGGAAGAATATTACCTTCATTACACCAGCACTGTTATTCTAAGGGCATACACATGTATACACGACTCAGATAAATCAAACATATACTTTTAACATACTCCCAGTGAACCTGCACTTAAAGTACACCATCTTCAGCAAATACACACAAAAATTCACTTTTAAGTTCATGGACTACGCTAAATAATTCAGCGAAGACTCCCTCTCACATTCATCCACAAGTAGCATAACTCCAGTACGCAGGAAAACCGCCAATCCATTACATTCCTTAATACTCGCTTTTTTTCAACTTCGCTTCCATTGTTCATTTATCAAAAGAACCCAGACAAATGAGTCAAAATTGTTCATGAATAAACACAACACACGATGGCTTTGGCATGAACAATGATGTTACCGCGGGAAATAAGATACCTGTTAAGAGAATGGCTAGGCTACAACACTAGGTCTATAAACAGTGACACCATATCACGAGATCTATAACTCCAGGAATAGTGGTGGCATTCTAGGGCGCTCATTTGTAAACATCCGAAAAAAAAACTAATCCTGCGGAGTATTGAATAAATCCTCTCCTCTTAGCTTGATATTTTGTAAATAGAATATAAAGACATCTCATAATACTTCAAATCGCACTGCTTTCAAATAGGATTTAGATGTAATTTTTCATGTGCCTTAATGAAGGTGTTGTCTGGGAAGATTGTAGTTTTCGACGTTGCCACCACATCGTCCACCGATTTAACATCAACCCATGGGCCGTAGCATGTTGATAAGCCTACGCCATTGACTCTACTTAACCTATCCTCGGAGCAGAGTGTCAAGTTGTTACTCTCAGGTATTTTTATTATCTTTTGATGTTGTTGAAGAAGTCTGGCAGTTTAAGCTCCCGGCGCACATAGAAGAGTATATAAGCTTTACATTTTGAGACAGTTTCCTCATCACAGGCAGATACAGTGCTATCGTTGAAATGATACCAGCGCCCTTCATGTGTTGCGTAGGCCGTGTAATGCCCAGAGCCCGCCCTATAAGGAGAATGGGATAATGTAACGCCATTAGACACAAGTAATATAAATAGTCGTTTTTATTTCTATAAAACTTCAATATACAGAAATAAGGCTGGTAACCCTCTGTGACACAGGTCTTCCAGGTGGGCCAGAAAGATTAAACGTATGTATAAAGTTCATAGTATTTGTGATAATTGTCACTTAAGAGTAACATTAACGAATGTTATTTTGAATAACATATACTCAGGTGCTTACTTCTTATTTTTAGCATCAAGTAAATCATGGCAAAGGCTTTATGTGCCGGTTGATGTGAAATAAAAGACATAGCATACAATAACATTGATATGTATAAATAACAAACCACAGATTATCTCTTTTACATAGGTAAAACAATACATGGTTAAATATATAATAGTCGGAAATCACATTTAATTACTTCAAACCATCCCATACCTCCTGAAGATAAACAGTCCTCAGGAAGGTACGGACCCCTTTCGACTTTTACACTGGTGAGCTCTAGACTCCAAGTTGTTCCATGCTTCAGGGACTCTGAATATGATGATTTCTTTATTTTATCAGTACTAGGTGTGAGAGATTTCAATATTCTTTTGCCTTTATGAACTCTTGGTTTCAATATTTTCCCTTCTTAGACTCAGCGGGTACGCTTGGTCTAACAGATGCGACTCACGTCGTATGTAAAGGGGGGCTAATCTCAATTCTCGTTGTTGAGCATCTACATTGGTATACTTATTGAGTTTCAGGATAATCCTGCGTTTTGAAGCGTTTGTAGTTTTTTTTAACAATTCATCAGAAGCTACCATGAAAATAATATCTCCGTACTCTATTGTGCCATAGGACACCTTATAACCATAGCATTATATTGAAGTGATTGTATATTAGATTTTTTAAAAAAAGATTTTATCTCAACTGGGTTTAGGTTGAGGACGCATGGCCCAGGGAAAATATGTTTGCTCGAGTTATGGATGTCAACAGTAAATAAAGGTACATGTATTCAGAAGGTCCTGATAGGATATATCTGTTACATGGTAATAGTCCCTCAATTTCATTGAAAAAGTAATTATGCGAGAAAGGCCTAAACCTGATGTTAACAGGATAAAACCCTGCTTGACAAAGATAAACAGACAAAGCTGGACTTACCCCGACCCATGGTGAACGATCACAGCAGCCAGATCGTACAGATTAGACCCGGCACAACTATTTCTAGTACCATGCTGAAAGGTAAAATAAACATGGCATTAATAGCTGAGGCAAATGCTAAGATATTTCATTTTAAGGGTCCGGTACTTATATATTTTCAACAGTAAACATATTTTTTTAAATGACAGAGCGCACTTACGATATTATTCAGCATGAACATGTCCATGTCCAGTCCCCTGAGAGGAAAATCTACATACGTGTCCACCTTACATCTGAAGAATGTGCTCCATCTAAATCGTTTTAGATGTAGACATAATACCTGAAAAGGTTAAGTTATTGTTGTTCAGTAAACTTTTAATAACACACAACGATATTGACAACAGAAATGCTTCTTGTGAGGACTCTCTACCAATAATGAGCAACCCCAAGTATTAAGGGTAAATTCCAATGTCACTCACATTAGGTAGTCGCCTAATCCAGAATCGTTTAGTAGAACGTTGCTTCAATTTACAGTTGTAACAATAATAGAGCTCCGATTCTTCTAACTCTTCTACCTCGGTGAAACTGTTGAGGCAATCTGAAAACCATTATAAAGAGGTCTGTATTAGTTACACGGTACTGGTCTGCAGGTCATTTGATTAACACAAAATGTATATTCAATAATGGCTTTAAATACACAGCGACACCCAGTAATTGGCAGGTAACCAGATAAATAGGCTGTACATGTTGTGTTCTCATGGAATCAAATAGAAAGCCTATATCTTAACCTTCTAACAAAACAAAAACCCACCATTCCCGATTCAGAGATGGAAGTCAGAGCCTGTAAAATTTACTGAAAATATTCAGTGTCTTGTTGGGGGAGAGGTCTGCGAGCGCAGAAGTGAGAGGGGGTTGGGGGGAAATTTTAGTCATCCTCTTTAAATGATGCATTCCCTATGCGCACACCCATTCTGCTTCACAGCTTTTTAGCACTATGTAAAGTGTATGCCCCAGTGCGACCCGCTAATAAAAAGCAATCCATTCACTGGTCAGACTGCAAGCTTTCCTAGAGTGGCATAGTGCGCGACTGCATACTGCACACATTGTCAATCACCATAGATTTTATTTTGATAAGTATGTGCTCAGTGCGTTCATTTCAGTGCTTCAGAACGCACAACAAATCCACACTCAGTTACCCTAGCATAGCCGTTTTGGGTTACTATCCCCTATCCCTTATACTAGGGCTTCTTGCATTCTCCCTGGAATTAACCCAACACACCAAGATGAAATAATTACAATAAAATGGTACAGAACCATGTAACCACAGCAGGCATGAAAAGTGACATTACCTGGCACTTCACTCACCTATAACTGGCATTTCACACTCACCTGTCGCTCATTACACCCACCTCTCCCTCCCTATTACCCCTCTGCGCTAAACCAAACAGTGTCAATTGTGCATTTTAGCACTAGAGGGTGCTACAGGCAAGCCTGTCATTATTACTAATTCTTCTATATTAAAAGCACAACCCATGTAGTATTTTGACATAACATGCACTATTGGAATTAACCATTATATATCTTCATTTGTTTTTGGTGATATTCTTCTATATATTTTCCGTGTAATCATTTGTGGGCAATTGTAGAGGATGTGTAATCAAAACACCTCCAATCATTTACATATGTATATGTACTGTACCCCCCAGTGGGTGTACCATCTAAACAAGCCACAACCTACACCACACAAAGGGAGAATGATAGACACCTACACTCATGTGGACACTGTCTGTGGCAAAATGATGAATAAATGGATGTCTTTCTAAGGATGCTCTATCAGTGGTTATTGTCAATTGTTGGGTTCCTCAGCAGCTCTAATTGGATAATCGTTTCATCTGAATGTTCATTAAAACTATTCATAACTTAATGAAAATTTACCCTCAAACCAGCTAAATATCATGCACATAAATGAGCATTTTAATGCATTATAATATACTGTATTGAATAAGATTGCTATATATAGCTTGATGGTACACATGCTACTTATTAGTACTGTGTTTTGAGGCGCTACGCAGTAGTGCCTCCTGACCCACAACACTGCTGTCTGTGAAACAGTGCGACAAGTAGTAATCAAAATAACTTGTGAGGTGTGTTTTGACGCACAACAAGTTGTGGGTCAAAATCCAGCGCCCCAGTGCAAATGTGTCCATCGGGTCCTGGAGCATTCGGGACAAATACATATACATTTTCGAGCATATATTTTTTAAGGATATTTCCCTGGAACCGTACATGTATAATTAATGCTAAATAAACATCTAGGTTTAACACAACTAGCAGATTCCTGAGAGAAAAAAAATGCATTTAACTTAGCTATGTTTTTCAAAATATTTTACGCCAAGAATTCCACAAACACGCCCTAATCATGATGGGACACTTCGCACAAAGACAGTACCCCAGGAAACCGACTAAGCCTCGAAGAGGTGTGGATACAAAAATACGGAAGCTGGCCACCCAACAACCACGGGGAATGAACATTCGTACGTGGTACACAGACTTGAACGCACCTACAAACATGAGCGCCATGATCAAATGCAGTCTATGCAATCGCATATTTGACGGACAGAAGGCCGCCCGTAGACATTACACAATGGAGCATGAGGAGGGCCAAAAGCTGTATTGTGGGATCTGTTTCAAGATTTACGCCTCCAAGAGCGCACTAGAACGACATCATCAGGCCAAACACACAGACTCAGAGTGCTTCATTCCAAACACAAACCCCTCGTTCACCCACACTGCCATGACAGCCGCGAAAGAAGCCTACAGCAAGTCTAAATACAGCCAACAATTCAGAGACTTGGTGGAATCAACTGGCTTGAAACCCACAAAACGGCCTACCAACGGGGATTCCCCGCCTCCCGAGCCATGCCCACAAGCCAACAAAAAACCAAGACTGTCACTTCTGAACCACTCGGATAACAATGACCACCACCGACTTGGTTTAGACCAACATGCACCGGCTCTCACACCTAAGTATGACATTGAAACATATTTGAATTGCGAACAACGCATCATACAACAAAACTTGATGGCCACCATTGACAAGTTGTCAACCACACCGCCTACGCCCACCATCGACAAGCCTCCATGCACAACGGCCCCACCCCCCTCGGCTGAACACAGTAAGTCAACCACCACGAGCATTTCCACCACCAGCTCTAACTCCTCCACCACAAGCCAAGAATACGTTGTTGACGAATCTACCAGTACTTGTGATCTTGCCACCACCAGGAACCAACACTCTCAAACTCCTGTGAAATACCTATCTGGGAGAGCGCAACTGACGCCATACACCTACAGGGTATCCAGAACAATGTTACGTAGCATTTCACACATCATTAACGAACTTGATTCCAACTTGGCAACAGACTTTAATTATCTTAAATCTCTCAAATTATCTTATAAAAATCACATGTTAAACACCTGAGAATGTTTAAATCTTCAACCGAGCTATCTTGAATACCAAACTAAATGTATTGTACAATTGTCTGACTCAGCATATCCCATAATGCACGATGTCCTAGACTACCCAGAATGCACTACTTTTGCACATGTATATAAGGACCCCCAAACCAATACCAAATCATTGTATTACCTTCACCCCTGAAGAAGAGAGGAAAGCTCTCGAAACGTTGGGTTTTAATAAAAAGGAACATCGAAAAATTCAAAATCGTCATCCTTCCAAAGTCTACCAAATATTCACGTGGCCCCTCTACTCTTCACCAGTTAGTAGTGAAAATTCCCCATTCCAAAATATTTTACGTACCTGAAATATGACATACCGTTTCCCCTTCTTTCGGCTTGGCAGTCTTGGCAGTAAAATGCGATGGAATATCGAGTGATAAATCTGGAATCACATTAAAAATGAAATCATATAAACATTATCGACAGATTCGTCATCCAAACAAAATACGTCAGGTGTAAACGTGTCATGTGTGAATAACTGTTACCATAATGTATTAATTAGTTCATACTTCAAAATATTTAACAAATTAATTCCTAAAACAACACCATTTCCATGAAAAAGACCGTATAGGTTCCTACCAACAAAAACATCACCATTGAGATGTAACCCAGGAGAAGGGCAGCACATGAACCAATAGGATTTGTCACTGGAGATGCTCAACTGTTGCGTCACAAATATTGCGACGATAATGAACTTTAATAGCCTGAACACCGTTACACGCAGCAGTGATGCTAAATATATTTGTTCATGTATACTTCCACATGAAAAGTAAAAATAAAATCCATTTGTTTTTGAATAGGAAGTACATATCCCAAATAAATAACGATACCATGAATCAGGAAGTAGAACAATGTATAAATTTAGCTACAGAAAATAAGTTGTTCTCCGATAGCGAAAAAAATAGAGCAATTACCTAGAAAAGGGTCGTGTTTTTTCGATTCTGTATTGCAGATGAGACAATTAACCTCACTTTGCAATATTCCACCAAAGATAGCCGTAACGATGGTAGATTTTCCTTTAGGCCCAATGAAGGGAGAATTATTATTGGGATAAGGTAATAACGTGAGCAGTTCTGTATGCAGTCTGTCTAGCAAATAGCGCATGAACTCGTGTGCATCTTGTTGTTGATATCCTCTGCAAAAGAATTAGAATTTATGTATACATGTATATGTTAATTGGCAGGATACGACGAACAAGATTACCTGTATGAATAGACAATTTTAAAGTAAATATTATATCTATGCCGCATAGAAAAAAAAATATGCTGCATAGATGTAACATCTACTTTAAAATTAACTTTATGTGATGTTAGCCTACATTTAATTTCAGAGATGATCATCCAAAAACAAGACAGTGAACGCATATCCATATCATAATACAATTACCTAAATCTTGGAACAACTTTCCATATAACTGAAAAGAGAGCATCTGGAGATATAGCGCCTTTACTTCCCTGCCATAACGAAACCAGAGTTTTTCTCAACTCTTCCACCACAAATCTGTTGAAAATAAGTAAATAACAAAGTGGTAAATAAACCCAGGAGAGATTATAGAACGCATGATGAGGAGAAAATTCAGATTTGGACCATGAGATATTGATTTAAGAGGGGTAACAATCAACGAAGTCACTTACACATTGTCGCCTTCTTTAGACTGCCTTGTCTGATGGACTTTTTTCTTCATTGCAACTTTGTTTTCTAAAGACGGTAACTGCTTTATATACCCACAGAAGGAGTGGATATTGCTGAAGAACAGAATGAGACAAATAAATTTACTACCTGAGGCGAACTGAAACTTGAATGTGTTAGCCATGTTTAAATAGATCTGCCGATCATTACATACACCAGTGCTCAATAAGACAATATGTTTATTCCATGATTAGGCTGTGAGCGGCAAGTATATCGATTACACGCTCCGCTGACAGCATATATATACAATGTAGTTTGGCTGTATTAACATACTGTCATAATGTCGAAAATAGGTCTAGATATGACTTCACGATCCTCCTAGTTTCTATCAGAGCAAATCAGAAAGTATATTTATCCAGGCCCATCTACTAGAATTTCTAGAGCATGACAAACTATTTGTCTTACTAATTATTAAGAATGTTTAATTTTGTCCAGCCCATAATGTTTGACAGTAATAATGCGTGGTACAGGACTTCCGGTAGATCTCAGAGAGAGAAAACGTGTGTTTGGCGGGCTCCTGCCTTTTTACCAGTTTTTTTCTTTCAGATCCAGCAGATTTCGGTTCCTTAGCGGAGTTAGTTCCATTAACCTACAGTGACTTTACTTGCATAGTTTACAGGACTTGTTAAAAGCTCTAGAAGGAATCACAGTGACTTTTTAAGGATAGCGTGGTCCTTCGGGCCCCCTCGCCATCTTGTTTCACCCTCCACCCTGGAGGCCCAATAACCCTCGGATTATCGTCCACTAGCAGCCTCGCTACTCGATGACAAGGACTTACATCCTTTATATGGAATCATATCGCCTCACAGACTAATATAAACTTTGCCAAACGGTGTGGAAATACATATGTTCATTATATTTTGAGCAACTCATCTCTTTGGTCATCCCACATGCATTGGATCGCACCAGATAACAAGGAAAACAACCCTCGACGTACGTATACACGGTCCACTTCTGGCGTACTACGCCACGACGCAAGTGTTTATGAACGATCTAGAAGCCAGACAACCGGCAAAAGTTTTCATTTAATAAGAATATAACATTATAGTGGCCACGAATGTACAGAAAAAGAGTTATTTTATGAATTGGCTGTTGAAATCGGGTTGAAATAGAGTGTGTCGGACCCATACATCGCACGGCAAGCCAGTCTGGAAGCTTTGTCTCCGCGCATGCGCAGTTAATTCGCTCCCGGCAACGAACTAGCGTGGCCCTCTACGCCACGTCGCATGTTTTTATGAACGATCTAGAAGCCAGACAACCGGCAAAAGTGATTATTTAATAAGAATATAACGTTATAGTGTTCCCGAATGTACTGAAAAGCTTCATTTTATGCCTTGGCTGTTGAAATAGAGTGTGTCGGACCCATACATCGCACGGCAAGCCCACCCGGAAGTTTTGTCTCCGCGCATGCGCAGTCAATTCGCTCCCAGTAACGGACTAGCGTGGCCCTCCACACACCTATACGCCACGTCGCAAGTGTTTATGAACGATCTAGAAGCCAGACAACCGGCAAAAGTGATTATTTAATAAGAATATAACATTATAGTGAGCCTGAATACACAGAAACGATTTATTGTACGCCTTAGCTGTTGAAATACAGTGTGTCGGACCCGCACATCGCACGGCAAGCCCACCCGGAAGTTTTGTCTCCGCGCATGCGCAGTCAATTCGCTCCCGGTAACGGACTAGCGTGGCCCTCCACACACCTATACGCCACGTCGCAAGTGTTTATGAACGATCTAGATAGAAGCCAGACAACCGGCAAAAGTGATTATTTAATAAGAATATAACATTATAGTGAGCCTGAATACACAGAAACGATTCATTTTTATGCCTTGGCTGTTGAAATAGACAATAGTACCACATAGCTTGATCTGACTTTGAAATAACTGATATCAGGTTGACTAAGGTGAAAAGGCTGATCTTTTAATGTCTTCGAGACACGTACCACCCCCTGATAAGAGAAAAAGGGACGGCGAAAGTGACAACGAACCTACTCATAAGAAACAAGTAGTAAATATGGCAGGAATCTCCAACCAAGAGATTAGAAACATGTTTGAAGAAATAAAAGCTCAAATTTCTGGAAAAACAGAGGAAAACACAAAAGCAATTGTCAAACATGAGGAAAGATTTGATAAATTGGACGGTGAAAACTTTAAGCGAGACTTAAGGACGGATGAGCTTGAAGGTGCGGTAGCTAAGCAAAATGATGAAATTGAAACAATAAAGTTCAATATGGTCAAAAAGGACGACCACAGATTGGCCGCAGCTGAGGCTAACTGCAGAGAGGATGAGGAAGCAAGGATAAAAGAAAAAATAAAAGATCTTGAATTAAATCTTGTGCTTGATGGAGCTGAAAAAGAGCTAGATGATGAGGACGACCTTATGTGTAAAAACATGGTAGCCTATGTGTTTGAAAATCATATGGGCGTGTCAAAGGAAGTGCAGTATGTGGCTCGTCGAATGGGTAGAGCTAAAAGTGCCCCTATTCTAATCACGTTCAGAAACACAAAAGATGTCCTGTCTGTGTGGAACAAACGCAGCAATCTGGAGCACGTGATTGATACTGACAGAAAGAGACTATACTGGTTAAGAAAAGACCTCCCAGAAGTGGTAAGAAAGCGCATTGCGAGAGCAAGGCCGTGTGTTGCGGCTGCCAGAGCCTCCCGCAGATATGAGAGTGTAGTGAACGCTCACGGTGATGTTATTCTGGACGGCAGACGATACAAATTTAACCTGTTAGAAATGCTCCCAAAGAAATTTACTCCTGGGTACCTTGCAAAGAAGGAAGATGAGGCATCTTTTGTATTTTTTACCAAGGAGTGCCCGCTCTCAAACCATTTCTCTGCCAAGTTTAGGGTTGACGGAAATTGGTTCTTTTGTATAGAGCAATATCTCGCCCACGCAAAGGCGATCATGGATGAAGACATCCAGAAGGCGGAGACAATCTTAGCTTTTGACGATCCGGTCAAATGCAAGTTCGCTCTAGGAGCTTACGTGTCCGATGATGTGTGGAACAAATGGGAGGATGCAAGGGAGGAAATTCTCCTAAGAGGATTAAGGGCAAAGACCATGTACAATGACTTCATCGCGGCGTACTTACTGGCGACCGGCAACAGAGAGATTGGTGAAGCATCAGCCTCCAAAACTGGCTGGGGTATTGGGTTAAGCCTCCACGACCAAGATGTGCTGGACCAAACGAAGTGGTCCAAAGACGGTAACATCTTGGGACGTGCATGGATGAAAGTAAGGAAGGGTCTAGCCAAGAAGGTCCCTAACGATGACACGGAAAAGGTCAACGATGAAGCCATGGATGCCGTTGACGGCGAACATTAGTGGGCCTGTTTTTCTGTTGACAGTTTAGAATTTTTAAATCTCGCTCCCCACTATCAATGGAAGGTAATAATATCAATTTCTTTTCATTAAATGTCAATGGAGTGGCAAGTATTAAAAAAAGAAAAGCGTTATTTAGACTAATGAATAAAAAGAAAAATGCAATTTTTGCCCTGCAGGAAACCCATAGCGTGTATAAGAGTGTGAAAGAGCGCGGCGTAGCAATAATGGTATCAAAAGATCTTGATATTGATATAAAATGTATGGGTGGTGATAACATCGGTCGAATTGCTTATATAGACGCTGTAATAGAACAAAAGGAGTATTCTATTTTTTCATTGTATTTCCCCACCAAGGACATGTACAAGGAACAGGTGGAAATGTGCGACTCCTTAAGAAAGATCCTGGAGACCAAAAATGAGAGATCGATTGTACTCATGGGTGATTTTAATTTAAATATTATGCCAGAGGAAGAGTTTTTGAACCTCGAAGATTGTCAGCATGTAAAATACACAGGTCTGAAAGAAATGTTTAAGATTTTGAATGACTTCGATTTATGTGACATTGTAAAAGAAAAATCAGAAGTTGGGTCGAATATGATGACTTGGTCAAGAAAAAATCAAAGCTCAAGACTAGATTACTGCATGATTAGTTCTGTCTTAAGAGCTGATATAAAATGTGTAGATAATGTAATTTGCGAGCATTCTGATCATAATTTAATCTCCTTCAGTATGAAATCCTCTGAAGAAGTGAGAGGCCCAGGTGTCTGGAAGTTTAGCAAATATTTGTTAAATGACGAGGAATATGTTGAGATGATAACTGAAAAAATTTTAGAAGCGCAAAAGGTTGAAGGTTTGAGTAACGCTAGAGCGAGATGGGACTACGTAAAATTTATCATTAGATGCGAAACAATAAAATTCACTAAGCAGAGAAGCAGAGATAGAAAGAAAATGGAGGTAAAATCGAGAGAGAGACTGAAGATACTGTTTCAAAAGGGTGTGTTAGATCAAGACGAGAGTAATGAAATGGAAAACATCCAGGACGATTTAAGAGCAATACAGTATGTAAAAGCCCAAGGGGCTATGGCCAGAAGTAGGGCCCAATGGTTAATTGATGGAGAAAAGCCTACAGCTTACTTCTTAAATCTTGAAAAAAGAAACTACAAAAAGAAGGTAATCTCTCAATTAGATGTGGACGGTGAAACCGTCACTAAACCAGAGATGATTTTGAGAAAGAAAAAAGATTTCTATATGGATTTATATAGTGAAAATGACTCAATGTATACTAACAACAATTATTTTTGGTCTGAATATGAAGGTCCTGCTTTCAATGACATGGACAAAGACTTATTAAATGAAATGTTTACTAGGGATGAGGTGAAGAAGACCCTTGATTCTTTTGCGGGAAACAAAACCCCCGGTCCAGATGGGCTACCGGCAGAATTTTACAAACGTTTCTGGAATGTACTGGAACACCAGTTCGAAGAGGTTATTGATGAATGTCATAGGTCGGACGTGCTGGCAAACGACATGTACAGAGGCATAATAACTCTAATTCCCAAGAAAGATTGTAATTTGAGCCTAATAGGCAGTTGGAGACCCATAACGCTTCTAAACACCGACTATAAGATAATTTCAAAAATGTTATGTACCAGACTAAAGAACTGTATTGACACTGTAATTAATGAAGACCAGTATGGTTTTATTAAAGACAGATTCATTGGCTGTGCAGTTAGACGCTTAGAGGATGTAACGCAACATCTAGATAAAAATAAAAAGAGAGGTTTATTCGTATCTTTAGATTTTAAAAAAGCGTACGACTCTGTGTCTTGGAAGTATTTGTATAAATGTTTGGAAGACTTAAATATAGGTGAACGTTTTTTAAGGTGGATAAAACGCCTCATGTCGGAGTCTAAAGCATGCATTATAAATAATGGACACATGTCTGAATGGTTCCAGGTCAGAAGGGGCGTAAAGCAGGGTGACCCCATTTCATCTTTATTGTTTATTATTGTTGTTGAAAGACTCGCGGCAAAAATTAGGCTTGACCCTGAGTGCAGCGGGATAGTTTTTGGAGGTGTGGAAAACAGAATTGTACAGTTCGCGGATGATATGACCATCATGGCAGACAACGAGAAATCACTTATTAGAATGATGCAAATAATAGATGAATTTGGAATAGCATCTGGCCTCAAACTTAATGTCAGTAAAACTAGAGGTTTTAATATAGGTGAAATGGTCTTGACGCAACAAGTGTGTTTAAATATCAACTGGACCAACTGTATGAAAATACTGGGCATATATCTGATCTACCCTTATAATAAGCAGCTGCAGAATACGATAAACTTTGAATCGGCCTTTGAGAAGGCGAAATCTGTAATCAAGCACTGGGGTAAGAGAGACATCTCCATCAAAGGCAGAATTACCATTGCAAATGTCTTAATAATTCCTCTTTTTATGTATGTTGCGAACCTCATTGTTATTGAGGAAGAGAAAATATGTGAAATGCAGAAATTGGTAAGTGACTTTATATGGCGAAACGGCAGACACAGGATCGCCAATCACTATTTATGTAGAAACATAGATGATGGAGGTCTAAAGCTACACGATATTCGTGCCAAACTTATTACAAATAATCTTAAATGGGTGCAAAGGTTGGTTAACAACCCATCAAGCAAATGGTCTGCTCTGTTTAAAGAAAACATGGGTCAAAACGTCAGAAACATTCTTACACGCAGACAGATGATCAGGCAGAGTTTTCTGAATTCTATACGGAAATATTTAAGATATGGAATAGGTTTTATGGCTTGCAACAGCCCAAAAGTAAGAAAAGCGTACTCTCTGAAATGATATGGTACAACAGATGGTTAAATCTAGAGGATGGCATTAGCAATGTTAAACTCTGGAAAAGAAAACAGGTCACCAAGATAGAAGACATAGTAAACTATAACAGGGTTAAAAATATGAGAGAGATCAAGTGCGATTTTAATATAAGGATTAATTTCTTAGAAGAAATGAGCCTGACAAAAAAAGTTCCCAGCGGCTGGCTCGAAATCATAGCTAACGGTGAGGTCTCAAACTACTGTGATGAGTTGTTATGTCAGATAGGCGCATGCGAAATCGATATTTTGACGGCACCTACCAAATCAATGTACGATGCGGTTAAAAAATGCTTATATTCATGTGAGGACAGAAACATTGACTGGTATGAGAAATTTTTGAACAAAAATATTGACATTTCCAATATAGATTTCAAAATGTGGTATCGGATCCCGTTCAAATGTACAAGGGACGTGAGACTACAGTCCTTTCAGTATCAGGTAGTCAATAAGTTAATCGTATGTAACGAGCACCTGAAAAATATGAATATTATCCTGTCTAAGAGATGTAGGTTTTGCGACGCTGACGATGACCTTTTCCATTTTTTCATTGATTGTGAGAGAACATGCACCTTTTGGCACGGTCTAAAGAACTGGGCATATAATAACAAATGGTTAGATAAGGAGATAGCTGGTGATATAAATGCCATTTTTATGTTGTTTGGTATTCCTAACACAGACGAGAAGTATCGTACATGGAATTATATCCTGATATACGCTAGATTCTACATTTACAAAACCAAACTTTTTGGTGACAACAACATATGTTTCTTCGTTTTTCTGAGAGAGCTGAAAGGGAAACTGAGGACAATGCGTGACTGCTCCTTTGCAAATAAGTCACACAGGAAGGAATGGAAAATGTGGGTAAATCTTTACGATAGTCTGTAATGTCTTCGGGCAGCTCCAGTAGCTGTCCCCCACCCATTCTCGGACAAACACATGTATAATAGAGCACGGTAACAAATGTTAGATCTCTTCTTTCCTCTTGCTCCACCAATATGTGAAGGTTTAAACATGTCACTAGTGCTAAATAGGTGGAAAAGGCTAGACATAGACAGGACGCGCTTTTTCACTCAGGTAATGCGAGATATAAGTAGAAATGCATGTCTTATTTTTATACCTCTTTTATTAGAACGTCACACATACAAGTTTGATGCAGAAACGAGAAAGGCGCGATGTATTTCATTGTTATCGGCCTTAGAAGACGGATTTGTTGACAAACTTGAATAAAGACCAGATGTATGGAAAAAAAAAAAAAAAATAATGCGTGGTACATGATGCTTTAAGAAAGTTTTGAACATTATTACACACATGAGCAGTTAGAAAGGTGCAGTTTGGTTGATCCGAACTGTTCACGTGAACAGTTCGGGCAAAGACGCAATCTCATTGGCGCAGCGTAGGCCTGACCTACAAACCTGAAACAAATGACGTCGTCCCCGACCGCATAACTTAGGCCTACAAGTTGCAGTGAATTGAGCTTCCCCAAGCGAAAATTTAGGCTAAACAAGTTAAATTTACTTTTTAACATCCATATAAAGTGTTAAATAAATAGCCAATGGCACTCTGTTCGGGTTCAAACTGATCGAGACACATAACATCAGAAAACGGGAACTCACTCCTTCGGGGCTCGTTCCGTTTTCTGATCATGTGTCTCGATCAGTTTGAACCCTCCATCATGCCATTTGCTATAATAATCAAATGCGCGTACTGTTTACCTTGTATTTGACACTATGGTATGTAAACAAGACAACGCACCTCCTTCCTCCTTCACAAGCTACCATGTAACTGGAGAACGTCACATTCTCCAGACGTAGGTTACTAAGACCTCTGTCGTGCCTTTGGTGATGTCATCACGACATCAACAAGGGGTGCTCTTGTCACCTGGATATGTCTCCAGGGTGTGTCATAGGCACCAACGATGGTAATATTGGTGTGAATGACAAGGAATTATGATTAAAAAATTGGCCTGGCCCCCTTTGTGGGGTGTCAGGTATTTCATAATTTTATAATTCCCTCTTCCCAGAGAAAAAAAAACAAACTTGACACTACGGTATGCTTACTACAGACTGAGAATATTAAACTTACCTTAATGATTGTAATACAGCGTTCATAAAACAGGTGTTTCCAAGATTTCGCAGACCAGCGGTTTTAGGTTTAATTTTCACACCATCTTCCTAAATGAGGAATAACAAAAAATACACATCGGTGAGTTTTGAGGATATTGTCAATTCTGTCAATGCAATACTTCCAGGGCTTTCCCAAAGGCAAGAACTGTTGTGAAGTAGGACACTCCATTGTGAGAAGGAAAATACTTCAATTCAATCTAATCCATGATATCTGAAGATAGTACCATACATAGTTTTACTATGAACACTTACGGTTTTCATTTTCTTTTTACCATTGCCACCCGATTCTGATAATTTTCTCCTACGCGATTTATCTGGAGGCTGTTCACAGTTCTCCTTTGTTTGATTCTCCTGGTGAGCAGCACTACAAAATAGTTAAAACAGGCACATTGAGTAAAATAGATCAGATCAGATTTAACAGTTCATAAGGAAGTATTTGATTAAAACTTTCATCTGTAACTGAAAATTTGGTGAATATGACGATCGGATATTTAAAACTCGGAAGGTACATTGTGATTATACCCCAAGAAGACGATTCATATATCATAATTATATTGGTTGGGTACCTTGCCTGGTTAATAAGATTTACACTCATACATTAAAAACATGAATGGTGAAAGGTTCTTACTTAGCGAGTGTTTGTAAGTTGTCTCTAATCTGTGAGAGATGACCCGATGGCGTATCATTGATCACAAACTCGTCACATCGGTAGCTTTAAGAAAAAACAAGTCCAACAGTGTTTTTATTAAAATTCTTTGGTGTCTTTCAACAGGAGGTGGCAGATCTAGACTATTGGTCAACGCCAAAAATAGCACAAAACATTCATTTAAATTTTTACTTTAATATTTTCCTCCCGACTGTTGCTATAGTGGGTGTAAAGCCTTCATTCTGTCAATACCTGATTCGAATTAAATGTATTTCAATGCGTTTTGTATCCCATTTCCTTCTAATCACAATAACCAGATTGATTGACAAGTGTAGATTGTAAACAAAGCCATGCGGTAAAAATCGTTCTATAGTATCTCCAGACCAAGAGTAATAAAAGCAGGTGGCTTCCCCATACATAATTTAAATCATTCCCGCCTCCTACTGCTACATAACGTCCTTAAATAAGCTAAATCATTCCAATTATCTGCCTCCTAACAATTAGCATCATTTCTACATTTTAGATGGAATCAACCTTTCATGACACAGACTAATCCGTTGCCATAAAGGGACAGTAAACTTAGAGAATGCTTAGTACTCATTATATCACGATCGGGGGTTGTACACACGGTAAATGAGTGGATACTTGCTATCATATATTGTCAAATGGATCCACGCGTGAAAATATGACGTTTTTAAGCCTATTTACAAGTAAAAGTTTAACAGCTTTGGATTTTCGCCTCAGGGGCGAAAATGAGGTCGACAGACAGATTGCTTTAATAAGCGTTTTCACCATTTATTTATTTATTTTATTTTTTTAACTTGTTCGCCTGCAAAGACCTGCAAAGCTTTTGCAGTTTAGCCTCGCCAGCTGCAAAGTAGCAGGTAGGTTGGCAGCTAGTTGGCATCTTTGCAACCTAACAGTTAGAATTCTATAAATAGAAATGAGAATCGTCAGCCATAATATTATGATATTGTAGTCCGGCAGGGGGCTAAATGGGAGAACATTGAGATTTAAAAATATTTTTATTAAGGTATTTGACTCAATTCTGCTGATGAGGGCAAAGGACCCCCATGTCACAATCACTGAGTTGTTTGATATTTTCTCTTCTATAAGTCCCACATTGAAGAAATTAATATCAAAATGATTCTAACGTCTGTCAGAATATGCTTAAACATAATTCAAAATGTATATTTCACAAACAAAAAATCTTCTAAAGTGAAGTAGGCTACATGCTGACATGTCAACTCATTAGAGGAGGCCTTATCTCATCGATGGGCAGTGGAGGAAAGATAGGGTGACCCCTGGGGTGACAACAGATGGTGTCAACTGTTTGGCTGTTATCTGTCTGGCTGTTATCACTTAATTAGGTCAGGGCGGTCAAGCGGCGAGGGCAAGGGCGGGGATTATCAACATTCCATCTTAGATTGAGATACATAGAACATGAAAGAAAATGCGCTTTGGAGAAACAACACTTTTAATTTTGAAAAGGAAAAATTAATTTAAATTTCCGAAAATTAGACCAAAAGGTGGCAGTCTAGCTATATTTAATGCATGGAAATTTATAGGATTAATGGCCAATTCATGCCGCTAAAAATAGGGGGGTCTCTTATCTAGAGGAATGTCAATTAGCAACCCGATCTGCCATAGAAAAGACTTGGGTTTAGCTCTCCGAGTAAAAATAAAAAGGTCTGTCGACCTAATAAGAAGGCTCCCTATTGGTTGACGTGACTCTCACTCATGACGTCGCACCCATCTGTGACATCATACACAGTCCATGCCGTCGTTCATTAGCCAATCAGCTATACGCTTGTCTAGCGCTTTGGCATCAAAAAGAAATATGGCGGGTCATTGGAGAGAAGCGAGGTAAATAAATAGTTTGTTTATGCGTTTTATTTTAAAATATGAGATCGTGGTATAAAAATAGGATGCAACTCGTTACATCCTATCATAATATACTCCATAAAGTTAATCAGTCGGAATAATGTCACTTAAAGAATTTCGGGTTAAGAGTTAATAGGAAAATGGGATAATGACAGAATTTCGACGGAACAAAATATACCGATGATGAAAGCAATGGAGTCAATATCATTGAGTCTGACTTAAGCAAGGGCCAATGACTGATTTGGATTCAAATCAAGATTTATAGCTACAACATTGATCTTTTGATGGCATTATAATTCACACCTGGGTGTGTCGGTAATGATGTATTGAGCAAGCAGTACATTTTGGTGGTGAAGCTATCATACATAATATCACTCAGTGCTCGTAAGCACCTGTGGTAGTGATTGATATTAATGGAAATCGTTTAATTCTTACCAGAAAGTAGCGGTGGAATCACAGTCCATACAGACAGAATGTCCTTGTCCGTTATCACACTGTTTGTCATAGTGGTCTTTAGCATGGGCATTGACGTATCTGAAATAACGGCAGGGGTAAAGAATCAAAAGTAAATGATCCAGTGGTATTCTCAAACGAGTGTCATTATACTTTATGACAGCTGTTACCGACCAGGAACTAATAACTTCCTGGTGTAACGAACATATAACACACATTGTTCTAGTTACGGGGAGCTA
Organism: Sthenelais limicola; assembly: GCA_942159475.1. NCBI lineage: Eukaryota > Metazoa > Annelida > Polychaeta > Phyllodocida > Sigalionidae > Sthenelais > Sthenelais limicola. The sequence goes on along the minus strand of OW804096.1, from coordinate 101,759,532 downwards.
GTGTGCACGTCCAACAACATACATGTAGTCGATAAGCTAAAACTCAATGATCGATAGATCAAATTATGACATCACAAGAGGCTTTGCCTCTTGAAAGCGGGAAACAAAGTCACTCAAATTCCACGTGAAAGTGGAAACAAAGTCACTCAAATTCCACATAGAAAGAAAAAGGATAGAGTGAATAGCCAGCTTATAAGTGGGGTAATAAGCCTATGGTGGAGATCGGTGAGAGGACAGCCATGCTGCACAGCACTGACCACTGTGGTGGAGATAAAACTAAGTTAAAAAATGAACACTAGAAATCTATTTCAAAATATTATTAGTTTAGAGAGATAGAGAGGGAGAGAAGTTCACAGAAGGAGAGGGGAGAGTGGAAGGTGTAAAAGCTACTGAGGGTGATATTTATACAAGACAAAATACTACTACTGCCATTTTCTGCAGTATCTATCGATTTAGCTGATCAGTGCAACTGTTTAGTTTTGTGTTTAGTCATTTGTAAAGTCAAAATAGTCATTTGTAAAGCGACGGCTGAGATATAGTGTACCAGTTGCATAATGTTTTTCGCTGAATAAAATAATTTAAATACAATACAAAAGTAAAAAAAGAAGTTGTTGGTCAAGTTGAAATAGTTGTTTGCAAAGTAAAAATAGTCATTCGCAAGGTCAGAGGAGGCATTCGTAAAGTCAAAATTGGTAAAGTCGATTGCAAAGTCAAAATAGTCAATCGTAAAGTTGTAATAGTTGTTCGTAAATTCAGAAAAGTTGTTATTGGTATTCAGAAAGTAAAGTCGAAATAGTCAATCATGAAGTCGAAATAGTCAATCATGAAGTCGAAAAAGTCAAAGTAAAAAAGCCAATCCCAAAGTTGAAAAAGACGTTCGTAAAGTAAAAAAAAGTCAATAATGAAGTTAAAATAATTGATCGTAAAGTTGTTTGTTAAGTCAGAAAAGTTGTTTGTAAAGTCGAAAAAGTTGTTCGTAAAGTCAAAATAGTCAATTGTAAAGTCGAAACACTCAATCAATAAGTCGAAAGGGTCAATCGTAAATTTGAAATAGTTGTTTGTAAAGTCAAAAAAGGTTGATCGCAAAGTTGAATAAGTCAATCATAAAGTCAAAGTAATCAATCGTTAAGTCGAAAAAGTCTTGCATAAGTTGAAAGAAGACCGTGGAAAAGTCGAAGAAGTCAATAGACAGAAGGAGAAAGAGAGGGAGAGAGGGAAAAAGGGGGAGAGAGGTACATGCCCCTTTAATTCAGTAGACAAGCCAAGGAATCACACCACATCTGCCATGATAAACTTTATACTGAAGGTGCCCCTTTAAAGGTATATGCGGGTGTTCAATGGGAAAAAAATTGGTCGGTGACTTTTTTATGAAACGTTCAGGGATCATTCCTGACTACATGAGAAAGAAAGAAATGAAAAAAAAAGTACATCTCATCGACTTATATTTTTTTCTACAGCCACTTGGAAATAACAGTGCTTTAGCATTGAAGTCTATGGAAAAATGTGGGGTTTTTTTCACATTTCATTATATAAAAAAATAATGATCAGTGACTTTTCACTACACATATATTTGGTACATTATGCTACAGATATACCAAAGAAAAACAGTATGTTGACGTGGTTAAAAAAATGTTGTGGTCATCTGAAGTTGACCACATCACCCAAAATTTAGTAATCAAGCAGCATAATCAATGCAAATGAATCCTAAAAAACATGACTCAAAACTACTGTAATAAAAATAAACCCTGTAGATATTGAAAATCGCGCACAAATACATCTCAACTTATGATAATAACAAAATATTTCAAAGAAAAATAGGAGCCGCTAGGTGGCGTGTTTGTTGACACCCGCATATATCTTTAATTCAGTAGACACAGGATTACACCACATCTGCCATGATGCTCCTCCTGCCTTGATGGGTAGACTCGGAAATATGATCCGGTACACTGATTTTGGTACACAAATCTACACTAATTGAACATAAAATGTACTAAAAGCATGTTCAAGATACACATTGAACATAACATTTAACAAAATACAAGCATATTAAGTATTTATCACTTTCAGACAACATTAGCAGAATCAACAATGTGCAAAAAGAACAAAGTGTACACATTTTGCAGAGGCCTAGTGTGGAATGGTCAGATAGTCGTTTTTCGTGTGGTGGAAGTAATGTAAGACAAACACTGGAGTGGCGAGGAGCCGGCGATCGCAACCGCCCTAAGGGTTTATTAAAAGAAAAAAACAGAACAGGTACACTGGAAGTGCTGAGGTGAATAGAATGGGTCTATGAATAGCTGGGACCTGGGATTGAGTGCTGCAGCGGTGGCGCCAACTATATTGATTTATATGCAAACATTTATATTGCACATAGTCGTCTTTCGCGTGGTGGAAGTAATGTAAGTGGAGTGGTGAGGAGCCGGCGATCACAACTGCCAAACCTTCCCATCATATTTCACCGAAAGAGTCTGCCACAAAGCGTTCCAACTTGGTTTTCCTTTCCCATGGTGTGGCCAGATAGAGCAAGACTGCATAAGAACGCCAGTCCCCTATTGTCCTAATGTCCTCTAGCGGTACCCCAATACTATGAAGATGGGTAGTGCCACTCCTGCGTAAGGAGTGTAATCCAATGTCTTCTGGGTTGAGGCCGATGAGAGAAACTGAAGATTTCAAGAAAGTCAGAAGTTCACAATAAGTCACCGGTTGGCCGCTGGGTTTGAGGAACAAGGGGCTGTCCTCAGGAGCAGGGTATAGCATACAATGTTCTTTCAACCTTCTAAATGCACAAAAGGTCCAGTTATTAGTAGCAAAGACCGGTAAGGTCAAAAGTCTGTCCTTATGCTTAATGGTTTTTGACGACCTAACCGTCACAATTAAATGATCTGAGGCAAAATCAATATCACCTCTCAGTAAACAATGACCCAAGTCAGTTTGAGACTTAGGTAATAAATTGCTCTTGCGCAGCAAGGTCCGCACAGCGAAGATCACGATGAGCCAGTATACTTCAGTCAAGGAATCAGAAGGAAGTAAAGAATATATTCTGGACAACCGATCAGGCGAAAGAGGAATTTTTTGCTTGGTTGCGGTACCCAACAGGCGGCGAAGTCCAGCTAGGGTAAGCTCGATCAAATATACTTCCCTGAAGTTATGATCGTGTCCGTAGTAGCGATGAAGCACATTAATGCCAGACAAGTAGTTATTGATAGTAGAGTAGCCACAAGTCTGGGACAAGTATATCAAGTACCTGGCTACGGTCATATCAGAACGGCTTCTATCATGGTACAAAAATTGAAGAACTTTTTCCATTGACTGTTGCGGACAACTGCAAAGAGAATCAAAAGTCATATACAAGGCTGACTAGCCACACAGCATAAAGGTAAGGCAGAGAGTTCCACACAAGCGCTGGACATCGTCAGGCGTGACAAGGTATCCGCCAGGTTATTATCTAGACCTCTGACATAGCGGGCTGTGACGTAAACATTGTAGGTAACACAAGTCCAAAACAAGCTTCTCAGCAGGTCCATGCAAAAGGGGTTTGATCCAAAACCCTTGTTCACCATCGACATGGCCTGCATGTTGTTGGTATAGCAAACTAAATGCGAGTCTCTGAAAAGAGGAGCCCACCTATTGACAGCAAGACAGATAGCGACAAGCTCCCAAAGATTGACATTGTTAAGTGAGCTTTCCGGGGGAAGCCTGTAATTCATCCAATGATCGTGCAAGTCTGGGAAGTCATTTCCACACCATGCCCCAAAACCATGAGTGGAAGCATCAGTAAATAAGCAAGGTCCATCACCAAAATTGTACCTAGTGATGGACTCTTGACCGTTGAAGGTACTGGCATAGTTCCACCACCAATCCAAGTCGAGATGAAAGTTGGTGGAGAGAGATGCGGCGAGAAACAGTAAGACTCTTCTGTTTTAGCAAGGAGATAAGGCGTCTAGAAAATGTTCGGCCACCATGCATGACTTTGGCACAGTGTACTATCACTCCACAGAGGCGTCTGACCTGATGTAAGGAAGCACACTTTTTGTTCTTAAACAGAGACAATTCATGACGTAACTTGACTAATTTCTTAGGTGGGAGACACAACTGCATCAAGAAGGTATCAAATTCCACACCAAGATAAGTGTTTACCTGGCTAGGGGCTGAACACTTATGCCATGATACGTTGAAACCCAGTTGGTGTAAGAGATGAATTAAGGCTCGCTGTGCTAACTGGCAGCGCTGGAAGGTATCTTCTTCGCAGAGGAAATCATCGATATAATTCACCACTCTCGGGAAGCCCCGCCCTGGCCATGGCCCTGGTCACAAAGTCACTAATTGTGGTGAAAATAAATGGCGCACAGCGCAGGCCGAAGCATAGGCGTAGGTCTTCAAGAAAAACATCACCACTACCAAAGTTCCAGCGAATACCTTGACATGTTGCGTGGTCAGTGTTGACGCTAATAGACCTGTAGGCTGACGAGATATCTGTAGTGCATAAGAAGGAGCCCGGTCCAAGCAATGAAGTAACATAATGGATGGTTTTATAGGAGAAGGTTTCACAAGTGCTTTCCATATGATTGTTGATGGATATGGAGAGAGGCCGCATACAATCGGCGATAGGGCGGTACATCAAGTCCGGCTTTGGCACAGCCCCTAAGCTGTGGACGCAGTGTGGTTTTGCATCAACCACAACATATTTGCCCTGTTCAATTTCCTTCGTCAGAAGAGCAGACACAAAATCATAAGCTTCTCCATGTGTCACAGAAGCATAGTTCAGTCTATCATAAGACTTAATGGATTCGACGGAGTCCACGATGTCGAAACCATTCGAAATCCCATTCCACAAATAGGATTGTAAGTCGAGGTCATTCTCAGCTTGCAACTCAAAACCCCAGGCCAGCACATTCATTTGCGAAGGGTAATCACCAATATAATGCACACGAGTATCATAATCAGGGAATAATGGTAGGTCAGGTACATAATCAACAGGAGCATAATTATGATGGAGATTGTAATCAACCAACCAGCCCATAGCGGATACATCACATGGTAAAACGCTAGAAGGTACAAAATCATTGCAAGGAGATATCTGTGTAGTATCAATGAAGGATGGAACATCAAATACAGGAGCTGTACATTCAGATAAGTCATAGGTATCACAATCAACAATTTCTGGAACACCAACAAAATCATGAAATAATGAGGCAGTACCTGGTAATTCACACGTATTATAATCATCAAGAATGAAATCATAATCAACATCAACAACCTCTAAAGCAGTAGTAACGTTATCATAAGCCGGACGACCGGACAGCTGAGTACCGAGAGCAAGATCAGCGAGATCTGCATGTTTACCTAATGTCACTGTTCGTAGAGCATCGGAATCAAAGGTATTCAGTCCCAAATCCAGGTTACTAGTAGCGCATGGTTGCATCCCAGCGGTCTGCCACACTGAAGTTGAGTTGATAGAAGAATTCAAAGAGGAATCGATGGACATATCGTTGTCATTTAGCGCACTGAGATCACACACGGGGACATGGGCGCCATGACAGTTCTCGTTCACATTGGTAGCGAGACAATCCGAGGGGGCATGACGTCACTGTTTTGCGGTGGAATCCCGGGGACACCCCCTAGCCTTGTGTTTGTTTTTGCAGATCCGGCAGACATGTTCCTTAGGGCAATTGGCAGTGGTACATGTACGGTAGTTCCAATGGAAACAGTTGTCTGGAGGGTAGTCTGAAGGGGGAGATTCAAGAGAACCATCAGAAGCGTCAGATCCGACTCGACGCCTCTGCCAATTCTTGCCACCACGCCCACCACGACCTTGACCTTGACCCTGTCCGGTCTGGCCCGACGAGGGGGAACCACCACTCAATGTTTGTAAATACTTGGGTGACAAGGCAGTGACATGGAACTGAGAAGATTTATTGAACCACAAACCCAACCCACTTTTTCTTCTGAGTTCCTTGGCTTGGTTCAACACTGCTTTCTTTACTTCAGGCTTAGACATTTCAACATAAATAGCACAAGTTAGATTTGTCCTACTGATTCCAACCCTATAAACCTTCAATAAATCTCCATTCTTTATGTCAATAGTTGACTTGAAGAGATTAAACATTTGGTTGTTGAGCTTCTCGATCGTTGGGCTAGCCTCATGTCCCATCTTACAGGATCAGTTCTCCAGGATTTCTTCAATGAGGAGGTGGGTAGAGCCGTCATTTTTCTTATCATAGGTTTGTCTAGCTGAACCTTTATTACTAGAAATATCTACCATATCCGTATTCAGGGAATTGATTTTAGTTTGAACCGATATTAACTGTTCGTTCATTTTAACAATCTCCCCATCAGTTTTTCCCATCAGTTGCTCGATTTCGGTGATCTTTTTCCTCATGGCTTTGTCACTATCAACTAGGCTGTCAATGGTCAGTTGCCTAGCAGCAGTGTCAACTCAGACAGGGCTGTCACTCATGCTCAGCGCCGTGCCTGGGAGTGTGCCTGGGACTTGTTCCTTAGCAACCGTGTCAACAACTTTCGCCTCGTTCACAGGCGCGATAGGCCTATCGATCCCAGATTTTTGTTTTGGAAATACTATGGCTGGTTCACTAACTTTCCTGATGTTTCTACCATTAAATACTGGGTTGAATGTTTCAATTCTTTTGACTCTCCTTTCCACCTTTGTGTGATAATGCTCTACCCATAATATCTTACGATTTACCTTCTCACTGAGGCTTCCTATCACAGAGTTCACAACAGTGATATCATACTTCATTTTAAGTTTAGCTTGCTTCTCGTCCTCCGAGAAAACACTAAAGTCAATCATATCCAGTACATTTATATTTTGGTCAATTGACCGACGTGGCATCCTGAAAGCAAGGTGAGTTTGGACATATGGATATTGGTAGACGTGGCTTGAAAAACTCCACCGGGTCCGGGATTCGAACCCATGTCCCCCACATCAGGCACAGCGCCAGCACTGAATGCCGAGTGCCTAACCAACTAAGCCACCGGGTACTCCTTAAAAGGGAGGCCCAATGACAGAGTGTCAGTGTTAGAAGTTTAGAACACTGTTTGCCTACGTCACAAAGGTGTGCCAATCTTGAAATGTACATGCAATGAACATAATAAACAACTCTCATAATTGCTGCTAGAAAGAAGGAGGGTGGAGTGGGGAGAAGGAGTTTGAACAACGCGGGTGTGCATACCAAAACAAACTGTCTTACAGGTATAGTTCTCTGGTCAATTATTGGCCTCTCATGACTGGTTCTTGAAATACCTGTATTGCATAACTGTTTCAATAGGAATAATCCGAACTGGTTGGGTATGGGGTAGAACAGGTGCTGCCGGTGCTTCTTTTAGAGCGGAACTGGGGTCAGGTCTGAGAACCACAGCTGTAGGCGGCCCAAACATAGGCACCGCTCACAGGGTTGGGTGGAGGGGAGTCCCGGTAGTGTATGCATGCCCGATGTCGGCGATGACCAGTTTAGGGGTCGTTCTGGGCTTTGTTTTCCATAATTATTATAGGGAAATAAGTGGGATGGTGATTCTAAGCTGTTGGACGCCCATCCTTGAAGTGTCTGGAACACACTTTTGTGTATCTGCTGGGTATACAGTTTTCACTTCTAACTAAATCAGTCCAAACTTTTCTCTGATGAGCATTCCTCGTTTTGTGCAGAAAGGAGAACAGTTTGACAACAGCCATCCATGGGTGCTTGTCTAATTTCTTTAATTTCCTGGAACAAGCATTACATCCTGTAACAGCACAATTAAAATGCATGGTCTTCTCTAATATATCCTGAAATCTGATGGTGATACAATGTTTTCTTCTGTTGCTAAAATGACTTTTAAAAAGAGGCCCCGTTCTGCGTCCATTGAATGTTGCGTCCATTGAATGTAAACAAAACTGACCTGACCCCAGTTCCGGTACATTTCTCCCAAGAGCCTCTGCTCTGCCCTACATTCCCAGTCACGATTATGGGGTTCGGACCACTTCTATTGCTGGGAGATTGGGGGAGAAGGTAGAGATATTATGTTCATTTCTGGCGCACCTTTGTGATGTCACACAGCACTCTCAGTGCCCTCTTGTGCTAAACAGACTTTTTCAACTAGGATTTGTCAATTTATGCCTGTAAGTGACTATAAGTTAGACAGAAATGGAAGTAAAAAAATCGAGACTTGGGTGTTGTATTTATGGCTCCATTCTTTGAGACGGTCTCCGCGCTTAGGTCACGTGATAAAGGTACCAACGACGGCCGCCATCTTTCTTTGGTGACGCCAAGCAGCTAGCAACGCATACTGCCCGTGTATATCCACCGCAAAATACCGAGACAGACACACATACAGAGATGATATTCAATGATAATTTCCTTCATGTTTTATATATTCAGAAAACTTATAGTGCTCTCTTAGGGGATCGCAGGTAACATTATGATTATCATTGAACTTTAAGGGAAAGGTGATACTGTAAATGTATTAATGTTCGCGCAGTATTTATTTGAGCGCACCCACCCTTGTGCGTGAAAATAAATCCTGCGCGAAAGGTATAATTGGTGGTAATTGAATAAAATTGCAGGTAATTTAAACAAGCAAAACAGACTGTGACTCTCGAACACCACCCAATCATAAGGATTACGTCACCTCAGTCAACCTGCTAAACTATAAACTGGGACTGGTCATTCAGGCGACCACGTCCACACAGCACAGAGCTATCCATGCACCCACCATCCCTATACCATTCCTCCTCTCTTACAAACATTTTAACGTCCTGTCAATACCTGGACTCCATCCATACATTCATCATTGTCTATGCATTGTATTTTACGCCGATCTTGAATAAAACAAATTAACGGCAGCTCGTGTTTTTAATTATTGCACAAAGAAGATGTGAGACTTCCTAGCTGCGCAAATTTAAATACCCGCGAAAAGGTGTCAAAGTACTTAGTGCACGGAAATTTATCTGCGTGAAAATAAATACGTTTACAGTAATTCAAAAAATCCTTGATATTTATTACCTATGGTTTTAGAAGCTATTACCTATACATTCAAGAAAGAAACACTTGCAGTCAGGCCGAAAATGAGGGTGAAATGTTTTGTGTTATATATCAGAAAAGAATTAATGTATTGAACACCTCAACTAAATAATTGTATTTGGAAGCTTTGGAAGGTAATATACCTTGAACAAGAGAAAATCGAGTGCCACGGCACTCGTTAAGAACAAGATTTCGATTATATAATTATAATTATAATTATAAGTATGAGAATAATTTAATAATAGCATAAGTCTTAGAATAAGTTTATTAATGAGAAACGGAGAGAGGGGGGGGGAGGGGAAAAAGAAAGTACCATATGACAACTCATAAAATATCCTCATTAAAATACTTGCATTCACCTTAAAGGTAAACACATACAACACTTATATACATGTATACATTTCATACATACATACAGTGAAGTAGGCTAACATTCTAAATTTCAAGTCAGCATGTGAATATTAAGGAATTCTCCTAATGACGCTAAATAAATCCCACCAGAATACCTTAAAATAGCAAATATTTAGAGGAAAAAATATTCGGGGGGGCTATTGCCCCCCCCCCAGAGAGAGAGGGGGAGGAGAGAGAGGGGGGAGGAGAGAGAGAGGGGGAGAGAGAGGGGGAGAGAGAGGGGGAGGGGAGAGAGAGAGAAAAAAAATAACTATTTTCCAGGGCCGGGAAAGCCATTTAAAAAAATTATTTTCCAGGGTCGGGAAAGCCATTTAGCTATAGAAACGCAGTAGGCGTCCAATCACGCAGAGGAGGAGGAGGAAGAGGACACTTGGCAAAGTAGGCTTTTACTTACATACACTATAGGAGGAGAAAGAGAGAGAGAGGTGGGAGAGAGGGAGAGGGAGAGAGGGAGAAAGAGAGGGGGAGAGAGAGAGAGAGGGGGGAGAGAGCAGAAGGAGGAGGAGATAGAGGAAGACAAGAGATGGGAAGAGATAGAAAGGAGAAAGTTTTCCTTACAGACTTTATGAAACACACACATCCAGCCATTCAAGGGTAGGGAAAGCCATAAACGAAGTAGGGGTCCAATATTCATATCAATACAAATTTGTCCTCCCCAACTTTATGCAACAGTCCCACTAAATCCTATCACATCATTGGTTGGCCAGTGTATCTACCCTATACTGCGAGTATGTAAGTAGTACATGGAATTGGGAATTAAGCACCATAAAGTGGATTCGCCTACCCATTTTGGTCCCCCATCGACGGCCAAAATAACAGCTATGAGGACGGTCTTGACGGGGAAAGGAGGACGCAAAAACAGGCGGCCAAACAGCCCAGGACCAAGACATAATAAAAGAACGAGATTCGATCTCGTTCTAAAAAGCCTGAACATATCAAATATCCCCCCTAATTACCCCTGCCGCCTCCTCTTGAGGGTGGGCAGGACTCTAGCAGTTTAATTAATTAAATATACTATTCAATAAATGTATACGGTACTGTATGTTTGTTCATTTCCTACATCGATAATCATTAGCCTAGGTAACCTCAAAATTACACAGACAGATAGGAAAGGCTGATTTTTCCGATTTGAACATTGCTTCATGGTATTTACATGTGTAAATTTAATGATATTTTGGTAAGCGGGGCTTGGACTTGGTTAGTGGGTACCACGACCTGCAGGTACAATCAGAGCCAATAATCACTCATTTCTGCTGATATCAAGTTGATCCAGCTACAGTGTCAAGCTCTTCTTGATAGTCACAAGACATTTTCTCACTTCAAAAATCAGCATTAACTTTTAACACAAGCAAGAACACTTCCTAAAATCCGCGCATCGACGCCCACAGACACACGGCACACAGTGCATAACAAGCCTAGCAACACCTTTGTATTCACCTACGCGGGAGTTGCTGCTGTCGCGACCGCAGCCCCACCTGCAAAGTCCCCGATTCCCGTCTCAAAGAATGAAGTTTGTTGTCCTAAAAGTGACCATGAACCCGTTGACTGACCCTTTAATGAAATAGATTCTTCCAAATATTTGGGTTTCATAATGTGGATTTGAACCACATTAAAGATATAATATGGGTTTGAACCATATTAAGTCACTGATTTCCGGGTGACGGTCGCTTACCTTCCACAACTTACACTTCCACAGGCGAGACAAAGCCAGGGGCTTTTTTCCGTCTGGCAAACTGAAAAGAGAATGGGAAAAATCGTAAATTTCAAAGCGGAATCACAAGAGCTAGAGTACGTAACGGGGTATCAATTGACAATTTCACCGATGCCATCTTCGCCTGAAAATCATTTTCAGTGCTGAGCCTGAGGCACCTCCTCACTGTAAATAATTAAAATAGAATAGTGGTGTGCATGTAGGATGTACACAGACCATAATACTAATGTCAGTAAGTAAATATAACACAATAACACGAATTTTAAAAGGTTACCCCTACCAACGTATTGAAAATCTGCTATTTAACACAGACAAAAAGTAATCAGTAATGTCTTGATTATAACCCCATCCTTCCTGTGACGTAGAGATGGAGGAAAAAAGAAACTGACGAATTAAATCTCCCTTAATATCCGTTTTCGAGACAACACGCCCATGCCATGGCATGGCATCTATTAGTCTAAGGTAAAACAAAGGTTACATGACCATAGGAGAGTGGGACAATCTCAGAGAATGAAATCAGATCGATTAGCCTCACAGTGCAGGCATGAAGCGATTAGTGAGTGGGGAGGGAGGAAGGGGCACTAAACGGTGGCTAGGTCAGTAGGTATTTAGCCGGCTTGGCCGTCATCACTGACATTGACAAGTGTATCCTGCACATGTAAACGTTTCGAATGTAAATATTCCATTCTACTGCCACAACATATTTCCAGTGTTGGAAGAGGTTGGTTAGTTTCCAAATTTAACGGGATATCAAATAGCTCTCCTGGTGCTCAAAACAAAGTGATGGCAAGGACGTGATCCTCACATCTTGATTCTTGTGAGTTGTGCACAGATTCGGCACAGATTGCAGCAGGTTCTGTCCACTGCGTTGAATGCAGTCCTAGGCCTAGGCCTAGTTTCTTGTATGACGTCACTTAAATGAAATGACGAAAATGCCCTGTTTGGTTTTGTAGATAATCATAAGAGACATGACCATCAATTATTCTAAACCTATCCTTGTTGTAATATCCCGGCCAAGAAAATCCAGTTTGACAATGCAGAGATATGGGTAACCGACAGCCCTGAACAAAACAAAAGATCCAACGCCATGGGCATGGCATTAGACGAGATGCATAGACAAAAGTCAAAACCAACCTGAACAAGTCCAAATGCATTGCGAATTCGGGTTAGTGCAGGCTGGTGTCAGAATTTTAACGCATTCTTCTAAATGTGGGCACTCCATTTGTAAAAGGAAGACAGCCACGGCATAACTTTCCAAATGAAGAAGATGCCGGGACGTTTGATGAATATTAAGACACCGTCAGATATTCGACAGCTGTGTCCTCCACACAGGCGAGATTTCGAATCAACGATTGTACTGTCATCGAATGACGGTGGTCAGACGGGTGTATCCGTGCGCAATATTTAAAGACAGAACATCGCAGTTTCGCTGTCAATATAAATTTAAATCTACACATTAAAATAATAATAATCTCGTTAAATTCTTCAGGCAGTATTACTACTAGTAGACTTCCACATTGACCTGTGAAGGGACGTAAATGTGGGGTTATATTTTGAAAAATGTTTGACCTATGTCTTCCTGCGCAAGGACTATTTTAGTCACATGACCAATGTTGATCACATGGTACATCGATGGACGTACGAACAGGTCGTGTAAGTCCACGAATGCGAGTCTTCTCTTGTCATGAACGGGTCCGCCCGTTATGCTTTGCAAATGGTAATAATTTACGGGGTGAAAATGTCAGAGCATGAACTAGCACCAGTCCCTGTCTGTCACATGGGTACATCAGGCCAGGGTGGGACCTGTTCCTCCAGTATAGTGATCGGTAGTGATTTTCGACACAAGGTTCCGCATCTAGCCCCGCCCACTTCAACTTGTTATTTTTCTTTGACCGCGGGCGGAGGCCAAAGACAAAGTCAAAGAAATAAATCAAAATCAAAGATGTATCTTCTCTTACCTTTATTTTGTGTGTATTCATTACAAATGGTAGTTAAATTGAAGTTATATGGAAATGTCCACTGTTTAAATCTCCTTGACCGATCGGCGTCAAACTGGCATATTCATATGCCTCAAGCATTTACCGAAGATATGTTGGATGGAATTCTACCAACTACTATGGATATCACTATTATTTTCGATTCGGATCTTGTTGATTTGTGTGTCGCATAAAGTACTCAAATGAGTTTTGTTTGACTTTCTTTTATTGCCTATATGGTCCGACGTTTCGGGCTACTCAGTAGCCCTTCTTCAGGGATAGGATAAGAAGTGAGGTGGCAAGGGAAAGTACAGTCTTATATACACCGGTGAGGCATGCTGGGTAATCGATTGTTGGTAAAGTCAGCAGCCTTAGTTATAAGGAATTTTAGTATGATACTAGCATATGAGTTTTCATGTTAGTTTAGTATGAGTACCAATCGTGAAAATTGTTATACAAATGATGGAATAAAGAGTGTTGTTTTTTTAAAAAAACAGTTCAGGTAAGGCCCGGAGATAAATCAATTAATTATAATGAGTCCTAAGGTCTTTAGTAGGGTTATGTCAACCAGGTATAGGAACAAACAATATAGGTATGATACAGTTGGAAGATTGATTAAGATGGAAAGACAAGTAAAATTGATCAAGTGTTCTATTCGTATAATTTAGTCAAGTGGCTAAAGTCTAGTGCCAAGTTGCTATTGACACTGTTGAGTATCTGGGTGATTCCAACGAGCAGTGCACGGTCGACATTATAGTCTTTCGGTCTCAGGTCTCCGAGACTCATGTATGTGCTTGATGTCTGGGTTGCTTGCTCTACTCGTGTAGCCTGCGGGATGTTAACTAGAATATTATCACTTGTCAAATGGGAGTCTTCGTCCAGTAGGGGAGTGCCGCTAGAGGTAGCGGTGGAGGAATCTGTGGTGGAGGCACTGGTGGTCGGATTGGTTGTGTGGTGACCACTGAGTTGGTCAACTAGGAGGTTTGTGCTGGGGGATAATATGTCACCTTGCACAATAATGTGCCTAATTTCTTCTGTAGATAAGACAGGGCTGGTTTTGATGACCTGCTGTTGGAGGATCGTGCGTGCACCTTCCAAATTTCTAAGACAAATTTCAGATTCGATTTTGTTGAGAGAGTCTCTCCCGTTAACAGGGGTTAATGAGGGGACATTGTGGTGAATCTTCAGTCTCTTGTGATCATGGGAGACGTCGTGTTGGTACTGGCCCATATGTATCGCTCGCTTGTCCCGCCCCCGGTCTTGGGAGTGGGCGTGGCTGGTGCTGGGTTTAAGACCAGTGGTCTCGATGATCGCCTGAAATTGTTCTGAATTTTTACCGACCTGATAACTGGCAGCCGATTTGTCTTTGGATTCCTTGGTGAAGGCAGGATTCTTGTTGGGAAGAATGTATGTGTTGTCCCCATGTCTGTTGTTTACGTGTCGGTCGTAAGCAGATTTGGTGGCATATGCTTTCTGGCAGGTGGGGCATATTATCTTGTTCCCTTCTTCGTGTAGCATCGTGAAATGGCGTTTAGCCGCCACTATCCCTAGTGTTGATTTGTCACAGAGATGGCACTTGTAGTACATTAGACCTTTGTTATTGCTCATTTTGGATGGTGATAGATGTGGTCCCGCTACGGCGGTGAGTTCAATCTGCCGCTGAGTCATGTCCGAATGTTTAGACCCAGGGGTTGCCAGGTGCGGAGTCGCCGTATCCACGCTTCTTCTAAGCGTAGTCGGTCGTTAAGGAGACACGCGCTGTTGTCAAGGGCGGTGACGCTTACGTCACCGGTCGCGTGTCCTTCTGACGTAAAGTGCGCCGCGACAGGTTTCTCTGTGCGAGCGTGATTAATGTCATTGAAGTGTTGTAGTCTTCGAACATGTAGAGAATTCTTAGTCTGGCCTATATATATTTTCTCGCATCTTTTGCATATGATAGCATATACAACACAGGTGGTTTTACAAGTGGAATGACCTACGGTGTCGTAGGTTTTTTCACTTGTGGAGTCAGAGATTTTCTGTTTGTTTACAAGTAGGGGGCAAGTCGAGCAGTTACCGCCGCAACGGTAAGTGCCTTTTTTCTTGTTGGGGGCAGGAAATTCTGATTTTGTGAGGAGGTTTCTCAGGTTGGGGTTTCTTCTGTATGCGATTATGAATTTGTGTCTAAGTAGGGGTTCATTGTTCATCGAGTTTTGAAGGATGTTGTGGTTGGATTGCAGAATGGTTTGAATGGATTTGTGGTTGTTCGACTCGTATGTCAGAATCAGGGGGATGACAGGTGGTTTTTCCACGGGGGGAGGGGGGTGGAGGAGGTGATTGCGAGGAATGGCTCTGACTTTGTCGTATGTTTGCCAAAGTAGTTTCTTCGGATATCCCCTTTGTTCAAAGTGAGAAAGCATAATGAGTCCATGTTTTTTGAACTCTGCTTCCGTGGAACAGATTAGTCTCACTCGGATCAATTGAGAGTAGGGTATTGAGTCTTTCTGATGGCGTGGGTGGTTGCTATTGTATTGTAGATACAGATGTGCGTCGGTGGGTTTTGTATACAGTGTTGAGCGAAGTGAGTTGTTTTCATCGTTGTAAACTGTGACATCTAGGTAGTTGATACTGTATGGGCTGAATTCTGTGGTGAATTTGATGGTGTTGTGTTGAGTGTTCAGATAGTCCAGGAAGGTTTGGCAATCAGTTTCTCCATTTGGAATGATGCAAAAGACATCGTCTATGTATCTCTTCCAAATCTTGGGTTTGATGGGTGAGTTCTCGAGTAGTTGTTTCTCCAAGTGTCCCATGAATAGGTTTGCATACGTGGGTGCCATGCGGGTCCCCATGGCGGTCCCACTGACTTGGTGGAAATATTTGTCATTAAACTTGAAAGCATTTTTGGTTAGAATCAAGTGGATTAGGCGGAGGACTATCTGTGTGGGTGGGTCTTGGATCGCTCTCTTCTGTAAGAATTCCCTAGCGGCACGTATGCCTTCGATGTGCGGGATGTTGGTGTAGAGGGCTGATACGTCCACAGTCATGAGATAGTCGCCTGGATCTAACTTATCCACTAATTCCAGAATTTCCAAGAAATGTTTTGTGTCTTTGACATAGCTGTCCAAACTGGGCACAAATGGGTTTAGAATTTTGTCAACGTACTCGGAAATCCTCTCAGTGGGTCCCCCGCAACCTGAGACAATGGGGCGTCCCGGGTTGTTAGTTTTGTGAATTTTGGGGAGGAAATAGATTACCGGGGTTCTGGGATTCAGTCTTTTGAGAATGGGGCCTGCAGAAGCTGTAAGGCCTGATGTGTTGATGCAGAAGTCGATGTACTTGTTTATTTCTCTGTTGAATTGAGTCGTGGGGTCCTTGTTGACCTCTTGGTAGTGCTCTACATTGTATAATTGTCTGTATGCTTCCTTGATGTAATCTGTAGTGTTTTGTACTACAATGGCACCCCCTTTGTCAGCGGGCTTTATTATAATGTTGGTGTTTCTGCTCAGATTGAGGAGTGATTCTTCTTCTTCCTTACTAATGTTGGGTGGGGATTTCTTGTGTGGTAAGTTGTCAATCTGTCGTTCTATGGTGTTGATATAGCAATCAACTTCCTCGTCGTTCCCAGGGGGAGGGGTCCATCCTGATGATTCTTTTAGGGTTGAGAGGGGGTCAATTGTGATAGTGTTATCTTCATCAGTCTGGTTATGTTGAAAACAATGTTTCAGTCTTATTCTTCTGGTGTATAGGTAGGAGTCTTTCAGACGGTGGATTGGGTGGTAGGTGGTGGTGCTGGGTGAGAAGGACAGTCCTCTTTTCAGGAGTTTTATTTCATTGGGACTTAGTGGGTGGGTTGATAGGTTGACCACTACTTTTTTGGGGGTTGTTTCCGGGATTTTCCGGAATCTCCGGTGTCTCCTTTTTTCATTCTCTTCTCGGTTGATTGTTTCTGCATTGCTGTGATTAGATTGGCGAGGATTCGGTTGATCATGTTCAGTTCTGTTTCTGGGCATTGTTCAGATAGAGTGTGGTGGAATGAGTCGTAGTCTGTTTGTAATTTGGTCTTACGGTGCTGCCAATAGTCAAGGAGGATATCGATTAGTTTTTTGCCCACGTCTGTTAGGGCGTTCTCCCAACGGAGTTGGTATTGGGGCGAGATCTCCGGGATCTGGCAAGGGATGTTGGGAATGAGTCCCTTGGGTGAGGTTCCCTTACTAATATGACTTGTTAGGAACTCAATGTGGTGGTTGGATTTTTCCAGGCCTTTGGTGATCTTGCTTAGAGTTTTGAATAATGCTTGGTTTTTATTTTGTATGGCTGTGTTGGCTGGTTCCTCAGGGGCAGTAGAAGTACTGGCCACTGGTTCAGCTGGTTTGGGGTTGTTGCTAGGGGGGACGTTGGTGTTCTTTTCTCCGGAATCCGACGGTAGTTCACCGTTGTCATCCATTGGTTTTTCCGACGTCTGTTCAATCGGAGTGGTTTTTGCGGTTGCGTCACCGGTGAGTGATGCTGTTGCTAGGGGGCCTACGCCTTGGGATGTGGAGTGTCGTTGTCTTTTTGGTACTCGTGCGTCTTGTTCGTGGTCTGAGGAGTCTGAATCGGATGACATGGCTCTTAAATGAACTGGTGTTCTTGTCCCATCACTGGATCTTTCGATGCTAGAGAGTTTTGGGTGGACGTTGGTCGTGGGTTTGGGGGTCTCTCAACAGAAGTGGGTGTGGCCTAGTGTGGTCCTAGTAGGATCGTTGGATACAGGTAGTCAGGTGGTGAAAATGTTGGATGGAATTCTACCAACTACTATGGATATCACTATTATTTTCGATTCGGATCTTGTTGATTTGTGTGTCGCATAAAGTACTCAAATGAGTTTTGTTTGACTTTCTTTTATTGCCTATATGGTCCGACGTTTCGGGCTACTCAGTAGCCCTTCTTCAGGGATAGGATAAGAAGTGAGGTGGCAAGGGAAAGTACAGTCTTATATACACCGGTGAGGCATGCTGGGTAATCGATTGTTGGTAAAGTCAGCAGCCTTAGTTATAAGGAATTTTAGTATGATACTAGCATATGAGTTTTCATGTTAGTTTAGTATGAGTACCAATCGTGAAAATTGTTATACAAATGATGGAATAAAGAGTGTTGTTTTTTTACCGAAGATATGTGCCACGCCCCCTTACTTATCGACAATAACAGTAGAGAACCCGATGGTCCGCCCATCCGCCGAAAATCATATTTCCCGACTTCCAAGCCACCAAAACAATGTCCCCACGCCTAGAGAAATAATATAGACTGCGATTACCTCCAATATATCAAGGTCTTTCTGGTATCACAACCGAGTAATCTCGATTCCCCGACCCCTATATGCTTAAGCATGAACGGACATTTCACCCTGCGTACGGCCACATGCTCGCACATGGCACCTTCGGTAAACACTCGGCTTCGCATCAGTAAAACTTGGGGGAAAAAATTGACCAATCACAGGGCGTATTACATCAACCTTGAGCCAGGCTCTCAGCCAATGGGATCACCGCTTCCAAACCTTACTCGGAACGCCATGTTGACGGCCCCATAGACGGCCGGCAACATGGCGGTGGGTGGCGGTGGGCAGTCGGCGGTCGGCGAAGCCTTTTTAAATAGCGTAAAGTTTCATTATCGGTCAAACAGTATAATATCCTAGTTAACTTAAGAGTTATCTATTGTGACTATTCTAACCTAGTGCCAGTCGCCCTCTAGACACTTGGGGTACGGTTATAGCCTCCAGGAAGAGTGGCATATGCTAGCGCTGGCCTTAACGCCTAATTTTTCCTTTAGTAGAATCGATAGCCCATTGATTGTCGATGGGTAATTATGTGTACAACATTATATCGATATGTACTTTCTCCTGCCTTTCCCATCACCACTAAACTCACAAACCACACCATCCCACCCACCATCCCTTTTGCCACAGAACTCCAAGGTCTGTGGAGTTCTGTGGAATAACATCCCAGGGAGAAATGTAACGTTCTTTGAACGTTTGTGTAACGTTCGGATGTGACTGTTCGCAAACGTTACCCAAACAGGGAACAAACGGTGTATGAACATTAAGTGAGGACAATCATCGTTTGTATGCAAACGATGTACAAACGTTTGCAAACGATCAGGAGGTGTGCAAACAAGCAATATACGTTATACAAACAGTTCTTTTTTGAACATTGTAAAACCTCATTGTGTGATATATATTTGTACCCCTAATAAGGAAATATATCTAATTAAAAATACAGGCAAACAGGAGGGCGGCAGGCTAGGCAAATTGTTGCATACTCACTGACTGGATGGGCATAAACATGGTCTTATATTATTGATCGCCGCATTGCGAGATCTCAACAGATTTTGATGATCTCACTCCTCCATGATGCAGACATTATTCCGTTTCGTTTGAGGTATAATAGACGTTTCTGGCTTTAGCGGTTCTTCTTCTATGAGCTTTGGAAAATGCGGCAACGTTGCGGCGGCGGCGGCGACGCTACCCTCTTCCACTGCGGATTTTGAATACTGCCGCCATTTTACATGCAGCTGCATGCGTCCTTGAATTTCAAATGGTACGATGAAGAAATCTGCTCCATATACAAAATAAACATACACTGCAGGTGATCCTAGTTAAACACAGCCTATTCATACACTACCCTGCACTGTAGGATGGATAAGATATCAATGCAATATGAAGATCTTACCTCTAATATAAATGTGTCTAGCTGAAAACGCATGGTAATCCAACGGCTATGTTACATGTATGTCATGGGGATTCATACTCAGGTTTCATTTGTAAACACACAGAACACTAAACAACTGTTCAATGAACGTTTATTTATTGTTTGTGGACATTCACTTTT
This sequence comes from Sthenelais limicola, assembly GCA_942159475.1. Classification (NCBI taxonomy): domain Eukaryota; kingdom Metazoa; phylum Annelida; class Polychaeta; order Phyllodocida; family Sigalionidae; genus Sthenelais; species Sthenelais limicola. The sequence continues at coordinate 101,739,578 of OW804096.1, read as the reverse complement.
GTCCTTACCATTGCAAACGGTAAACAAACGGGGGAAACATTACATGAACATTTGCAAACGCACAGAACGCCAAACAACTGATCAACAAACGTTTATCCGCTGTGCGTGAATGTTCGCTTCTCCCTGGGATACCATCTAGGCCTATGTGATAAAAGATAGAGTAGCTGCACTGGCCAAGGTTCGAGCTTGCAATCCTCAGCTCTCTGTGCGAGTGACTTACCACTAGACTATGAACCTTGAATGGAGGAGTGAGGGTGAATGTTGCTAGTGTAAACTAGTGGTATGAGAAGGGCCAACACACACATGGGAAGGAAAACGTTTATTACTCCTTTATTCATGCTACGATGACTGTGTAACTTTAATACATTAATCTAGAGGTGTTTAGAGGGCGTTCTGTGGCAACAGAAATGAGTAGATGTATCAGATCAGTGTAAAAAGGTGATCGTGTGCCGTTTTGAGCAAGTACCGTTTCTCCGAGGTAGAGACTGAGGGTGACACCTATGGGAATTGATATGTACCTTGTCGGCACCGTACGGTGGCCACAAACTGAGTCACCGTGGCGTCTAGGTAGCCTATGACTATGTAATCTCCTCACACTCCCAGCTCAGGGAGCTCGGGGACGGTTTCACTGTCCAGATAGTATACCGCTTAAATAAAGTGATTATTATTTTAGTAGTTTGGTTATATTTCTCAAGATCTGTACGCCTATTATTGTTTTTATATTTAGCTGGATAAAGGATCATCACAAAAACACCAGTATAGCCTCCCTCCCACCATGCCACTCGCCGCAGCAAGGCCATTTAGTCTTTAGACGTTTTGCTTTGAGCTGTCTGCTCAGTCGTATGGGTTGAACCAACCCAACGACCAGCAGACATTAATATTTTAGCAGAAGAATCTATATTTCATTACCTTTTTAATGGAATAAATGTGATAATCCTAGATTCTCTACATTTGTATTGGGAAGCTCGACGTTTGTTTTGGAAGCTACGAATCTGTACGACCTAATTCCAAGTCTCCTGATCACATGACAGCTTGCAAGTTCAAGGACGTATGGTAGGCAGACGTACGGTAGCACAGTGGCGGCTTGTGTCGGAACTAAAACGCGCCAATGGCCGCTCGATACAAATCATAATAAGGCCTTCGAAGTTGGTAAATGTGCTTATATCTTCTTTTCTAGACAATATTGTTCCAGTAATTACTCGCTCAGAACGTTGCTTACTAATATACGGTAGTTCTCAACCTGAGAAAAAGCTGAACGCGCATCTATTTCGGGGGCAGAGACAGCAATAAATGTTGATTCTTGTAGTGTTGCGCCCAACCGTGATAACGGGTACAACTGATTAGGGGGTAAAGAATAGCCGATGGCGGCTTTTTAAAAAAAAAGCGGTGGTTGTGCAGTGTCCAGAAAGTAACCGCACAAGGTATTTATTTGTAGGAAGTAAATTGGTTATATTTCACCAGATCTGAACTCTTTTAGATTGTTTTTATATTTAAAAATAAAGGATCGTCCCCCCGCCCCCCCCCCCCCCTCTGTATATCCCTCCTACCTACAATATCCATTTGATTTAGTGTTAAATACCGTCGAGGTTCACACCACAACGTGCTGCTTGTTTTAGAAGCGCTGTTTAGCCTCAGCTAAACAGCGCTTCTAAAACGTCTATATGAAGATCACTATACTATGCATGCAGGGGCGCTAGCGGCGGTATTGGGAGACACCATATTTCGGCGCTTTGTTTATATTTAGCGTCAATGGCCATCGATTCGAATCTCATCACAGGCCTTGCTGGTGGTAAATGGGCTTATATCTTCTTTTCTAGACAATATTGTTCCAGTAATCACTAGCTAATATCGTTGCTTACTAATATACGGTAGGAGTGAGAATGGAGAATAAGCTCAATAAGCATGTATTTGGTAGGCAGGGACAGCTATAAATGTCGTTCTAGGTATATAGGCGCCCAACCGTGATAACGGGTACGACTGATTAGGGGGTAAAGAATAGCCGATGCGGCTTTTTTTAAAAAAAAGCGGTGGTCGTGCAGTGTCCAGAAAATAACCGCACAAGGTATTTATTTGTAGGAAGTAAATTGGTTATATTTCACCAGATCTGAACGCTTTTAGATTGTTTTTATATTTTAAAATAAAGGATCGTCCCCCCACCCCCCGCCCCCCCCCCCCCCCACTGTGTATATCCCTCCTACCTACAATATCCATTTGATTTAGTGTTAAATGCCGTCGACGTACACACCACAACGTGCTGTGTACGTCAACGCAGAGAGCTATAATATGTACATGTGTACAGCCAGCGGGAGTGTGTATGCAGGGGCGCTTGCGGCGGTATTGGGAGACACCATTTTCGGCGCTTGTTGATATATTTCGCGGCAATGGCCGTCGATTCGAATCTTATCACAGGCCATGCTGGTGGTAAATGGGCTTATATCTTCTTTTCTAGACAATATTGTTCCAGTAATCACTAGCTAATATCGTTGCTTACTAATATACGGTAGGAGTGAGCACAGAGAATAAGCTCAATACGCATGTATTTGGTGGACAGAGACAGCTATATGGGTTGGTTGGTTCCACTTGGGAGCACTAATGCTATCAATGTTTTTTAGGTAGACACATGTCTAGGGCTCATGAAAATGCATGATAGCAGTTTCAACACGGCAGCTTAACTCTGGTACGGCCGTTTTAGTAGCGGCAAGTAGCGTAAAAATGACATCTGAGAAAAAACAACATACATATATTTTTAAAGACATAAACCCATCCAAAGTCATTCAAATTTGGTTTTTAGGGGGTTTCAGGGATGAGGAATTCATTTAAGCCATTTTTTTTTAATCCAAGGTCAAGGTCACCTCCTATGACCTAGTTCAATGTTAAAATTGGGCTAAAATATCAAAAATGCTATATTATGTTTTTCATAACTTTAATTCTATGGCAATAATGGATGATCTGACAATGGATTTACTGACCTGCATGTATTGACTCACTCTGTGAGAAATTATGGAGCTCTGTCATAAGTATTTAACATGACAGGGCCATTAGAATGACCTAGTAGCATAAAAATGATGTCTAAGAAAAAATAACATGAATATATTTTTTTCAACAACATAAACCCATCCAATATCATTCAAATTTGGTTTCTAGGGGGTTTTGGGGATGAGGAATTCATTTAAGCCATTATTTATTTAATCCAAGGTCAAGGTCACTTCCTATGACCTAGTTCAATGTTAGAATTGGGCTAAAATATCAAAAATGCTATATTATGTTTTTCATAACTTTAATTCTATGGCAATAATGGATGATATGACTATGGATTTACTGAGCTGCATGTGTTGACTCATTCTGTGAGAAATTATGGAGCTCTGTGATAAGTATTTAACGTGGCAGAGCTGTTAGAATGTCGAAAAGATTTTTATGTATAAAACATGCGTGGAAACACAGATTGATATTCATAGCATCCAGTATTATTTCTTTGTAGTTGAAAAAAGTTTGATGATATTTTCTAAAGTTAATTATTCATTAAGGGCACAAACATGATTTTTCTAGGTCAAGGTCAAATGAGAGGATCTAGGTCAACCATGTGAATTAGGTCACATTTCACAAATCACTGTACATGTACATGAATACTGACGCAAATAATGATAACACATTAGCCTACATTCACATTAAGTTACATTCTAAAATTTAGCTAACTGAACAGTCAAAAATTAGGACAATGAAACCACATTTGAATAGAGAGAAAGGAAACACACCAACATCAAATTGTAACAAGTTCTCAGTCCCATTCATCATCATCTGGTACATCATCCTCTTTGACATTAGCACCATCATCATCTGTGATCTGGTTTGAGTTTTGGAATGTTCGCAACCTACAAACTGGAGTGCACTTAAGTCTGTTTGTGATGCATGGGCAGGCTGTTGGTTTACATTCCCTTTTACATGTGCAGGAGAAGTGTACAACAGCCTCTGGAGCAGGCAGTCCCTCGGTCCAGTCTACAGACAGGTATACCAGGCCATTTGTTGTTTCAGTGCACCAGTTGTTTCAGTTGGTACCATAGGTCATTGATGTCGGTTTTAGGAGTCTGGGCATGATACATTTTGCATGTGAATCCTTGGAGCTTATGCAGCAAATCACATCCCACACATCACATTGGTTACCAACTCCTTTGTGTATCTCTTGGTAAACTGGCTTTGACCAGCTTCACGGCAGATACCTTTCCACAGCCTGCAAAAGACTCACAAGTGTCACTCCCTGTAAAGGCGTGCAGCCCAATAAGGGCCTGTGTCACATCCCTCCCCATACTCTGTGCTATTTTGTTCACATCAATGAATTTAATGTGAGATTTGGTCTCAGTTTTCTGGTACATTTGAGCAGATATTTTAATGCAGAAGCTGACACACAGGACTAATTCATCTGTATCTTCAGAAACTATGATGAGGGTTTTGTAACCTGAGTTTGAAGCATGGGCAGAATGGAGTAGATTTTGAGTGTATGCTACTTCATGGGTGCATCAAAGCTCATCCACAACACTGCTACCTTCGGCAGTCAATTTGTAGCAATTATCTTAACAAGTCACAAAAACCTGCTTCCCAATGAATTTGTTCCTCTTGTTTGCCATGCTCCATTCATTGACGAGGTATTTGATAAGGTTCTGTTTGTTTGGAGAGTTGTCTAGGAATCTTCTCCACTGATGTATGCTGTGGCCAGGTGCTATGGTGCAGGTGCAGGTGCTTCATCTGCAAACACTTTTGGCTGTACTACAATTCAATTTACCCAGTGGGATGTGCCTCCTCCAGATAGTGTCTCTTCTATTATCCCATGCAAGGCTTGTGGCAACATATGGTTGAATGCTTTCAGGTAGAGGAACACCATCCTCTGAGACCGATTCCAACTTGAATAGAGAAAAAGCAGTGTCTATTTCTTCCAACTGTGAATATCATATTCCATGACCAAGCTGATTGAGTATTTGAATCAGCTGCACTAAACCACTGAGCAATTTGATTGTATAAGCCAAAGTTATATATGCTTTGGAGTCTTCTGTGTGCCTCAACTGACTCCATAAACAAAGTCCTGGCCAAAAGATTCAATTACCATTTACTTCTCTGAGTGGGTGTCACTTGCTGTTCTCCTGTCAGAATATATTGAAGAAAGTTTTGGACAGAATTTGGAATGTAGGATGCACAGTCTTTAAGTTCTGAGGGATGGGGTTGCCAGGACTAGATGTTTCCATTTCCTTGATATCTCTTCTGAGCCTTAGAGCAGCCTTCTTCAAAAGCACATCATTGCAAGTAGATTTCTTAGTCAAGGCTGGAAGTTCTTTGAGCTGCTGGTTTTCTCTCACAATGTCTTTTTTACTCAGGCAGTCTGGAAATGTCAGTATTCTTCCCTTGTCATCATGCACAACATGTCTCTAAATTCTTGGATCAGCTTTCTCTGAATATGTTTTTTTGTTAATTCTTGATTTGAATTCCTGCTTTATCCATGAGTAATGCCAATATTTGTGTCAGCTTGGCCAGTTTGATCACTTGAGATTGTGAGATTATTTCTTCTCTTATGAAGCCAAACAACTGCTGATGACAACCACATTCTACTGTCCAATAATATGATCCACATTCTTGTTCCAAAAACTGTCTGTTGTTTGTTTTTTGCTCTGCCCTGTATCGCCATATGGTACCAGGAAACATGATGACAACATTCTGCTGCAACTAAATCCCATGAAAGAATTGCAATAATCCTTCCATCATTCCTTTCTGTGGCTATGTTTCTGATCTGGTCATCACACTGTAACTCTACACATTGTCTCATAAATCATGAATTCCCTGGTATTGCTATTTTCTATGTACTTGCTTTTCTTTTCACAAAATATGCAGACAGGTTCATATACTTGTGATGTACCTGTATCACAATGAGGAAGACTGCTAATCTTTCCATGATGTGCCCTATCCTGCAAGACTTCAGAACTACAATTGTCTGAAGCTGAAGTTGAAATTTCATCCAGCGCCCTTTTCATAGTAGATAAACTGAGGCAAATTCTATGATAGAACACATCTGGACCTTTAGGTGTGGTCTTGCAAATAACTATAATGCCAGAATGATTTCAGCAGCTCTAACAAGAGTCTTCCATGAGGATATATCTCTTGGTAATATTAAGTTCTGCATTAGATTTTCAGATGTGCAATGTATTATGCATCTGCGAAATTGATCAGGCAAAATTAATATTGATGGCTAAAAGCCTTATAATTCTTTTCTGTCTTTGAATGTAAATATACCTCATTTATAGAAAACCTACTACCCAATGAACCTTAAAAAATTGGGTTATTGTAAATAAAGTACAATTTTAAAGATGCGTAAGACAAGTATACATAATTAATTCATCATTTGGCACTCCATAGGAAGCAAATGAATGAATTGGGGCATATTAGGACTGACTCAAAGTTTTTTCTTCAATATAATCATACAACATGTATCCCTGATGAATCATGTACATTGAGACATACTTATATCATCCAATGAAAAAGAATCACCTATACCTTTGAGATATCTTCAATCAATCATTCAATTTTGGCGGGAAAACTGTCTGCTATGGCAACCCAAATGTACAACAAGTGATATTATCTCACTGAATAATATTGGTATTTAAATGACATTGGATGGGTTTATGTTGAAAGATATATTCATGTTGTTTTTTTCTCGGATGTCTTTTTTATGCTTCATTCTAATGGCTCTGCCATGTTAAATACTTATGACAGAGCTCCATAATTTCTCACAGAATGAGTCAACACATGCAGCTCAGTAAATCCATTGTCAGATCATCCATTATTGCCATAGAATTAAAGTTATGAAAAACATAATATAGCATTTTTGATATTTTAGCCCAATTTTAACATTGAACTAGGTCATAGGAAGTGACCTTGACCTTGGATTAAATAAATAATGGCTTAAATGAATTCCTCATCCCCAAAACCACCTAGAAACCAAATTTGAATGACATTGGATGGGTTTATGTTGTTGAAAAATATATTCATGTTATTTTTTCTTATATGTATGTTGTTTTTTCTCAGATGTCATTTTTATGCTACTTGCTGCTACTAAAACGGCCGTACCAGAGTTAAGCTGCCGTGTTGAAACTGCTATCATGCATTTTCATGAGCCCTAGACATGTGTCTACCTAAAAAACATTGGTAGCATTAGTGCCCCCAAGTGGTACCAATGACCCCCAAATCAAGGGGCTGGCTCATGGACTAATACTGAATCGCCTTAGAGACACCCATGCAGGTTTCCAGGACGTGTGCTACCTTATTTTTTAGAATGAGGTCATCCTCATCATCATCCTTCCTGGTTCCGTCCAGAATTAAATTAAGTTCCATGTCCTTAATTTGTTGTTTCAGCTGAGACTCTTCATTCCTCCGCTACCTCAATTGCCACCAATCTATGATCGTTTTTCTTGACCATGTTTATTTTGAGGAGTTTGATCTCTTCATTTCCTTTTCCATGTTATCTGCTCTTGTGTCTCTAGTGAAATTGGAGCTTTCAATCTTTTCAATGGCTGTTTCAGCATCGCCGATCCTTTTGTCACGGCCCTCCGAAGTTTCAGCAATCTGAGTCTTTAACTGATCGAACATTGTTCTTATCTCATCGTTTGATATTGCGGCCATTTCGCCAACTTTTTTTTTGCTAGCTGAGTTATCAGATTCCTTTCAGATGTTCCCTTTTCTCTCTTCCTTTTGCCAAGGTCGTTATTTGCTTCAATATTCATTAAGCACACAAGTCTATGGTTTGTTTACACCGAATTCACGTACCTTACTACTTAACCGGATGTTTACAATATAGTCTGTATTCCGGTTTGCTGCGCGTGCGCAGGATCTTCCCTTATGGAACCGGGTTGGGTTGACCTAGTTTTGACTGTCGTTCAAATGTAAATGTCGTTCTTACGCTTTACTAAAGCCATCCACACAAATGTTTCGAGTTTATATGCACATTTGATCAATACGGGTGTTTACTTTACCTTAACTTGTCAAACTTTGTCTCACACTGGGCAACAGAATGTTGGGACTCGTGTCTAGCGTGGTTTTAAATCCGTACTGCGCATGCGTGGCGGTAAACTCAGATTCTGGTTATTTAGCTGCTTAAAATCACTAATAATCCAGAGTTGTCACACTATTAAACTTCAATTCCATATGCTTGGGTATTTCTAGCTTCAGTTGGCGCTGGAGATCCTAATCCAACGTCTCTCGTTCGTTCAGAACTGTTGTACCAGGTTCGCGCCCTGGAGAAGCCCTGGAGGCAAGATGGCGGTGTCTTAATCCAGCTGCGTCTGTACTCTTGACACGAAAGTCTCTGATTCTCACACAAACTGTCTTACACTGTCTTTTTGTTGGAACTTTTCCGATCTATGATGGTTTATAGTTAATATGAACCAGATTTCGGATCAATGCTTAGCGGCTAGCTGAAAGAAAAAGGGGACGACAAGACCGAGGTCTTTTAATGGCACCTTCGCGCTTTCCAGGCTAAACCGGAAGTCTCGAAAATATTATAATTAATCTGGAAGCATTCCACAAACACTTAATATAGGCTAAGCGCCAAGCTTTCTATACAAGTCAAGAAGCTCTCATTAAACTAAATGAATGGAAACTTTCATAGGAGCATGCTCAGGTGTAATAATGCTGGAGCGGCTTACTGTTCTTTTTGGGTCAAGTCATGAAATACAATAAATGTCAGGAGGCGTGAAAACTGCAAAGCACCTCAATCAAGTTTTAATTCAATGAGCACCAGAAATATAACAATATTTACATAAAAGGACTGATGTGTTGCCACATAATTTTCATTAATGACAAATGATATTAGTAAGAGTTGGTCGGACCTGAGTAAACACAAGGGCCTAAAAATAATACAGTATAATATAAGATCATTATTACCAAAAATTGACCTATTACGCAATGATGTACTATCAAAGAATCTGGATGTTATAGCTCTGACTGAATCGTGGTTAAAATCCGATATCACTGACCAGTTAATAGCGATGAAAGGTTACACATGTATCAGGTTAGATAGAGTTAGAGGATGTAGAGGTGGAGGCATTTGTTGCTATATTCGTCAAGATTATTCAATCTCACACAACCCTGACATAAATGTATCAAACGAAAACAGTGAAATTTTATGTATTTCAATTAAACGGAAGCATACACCTAACTATTATATCTTGATATGTTACCGCCCGCCGAATGGAAATGTCCAATCCTTCCTAGAAGATCTAGATACTATAAAAAGACAGGTTGGGTTACCCCAGTCAAATATAATCATTTGTGGTGATATGAATATCGACGTTAGTCTAAAAGATGCGAAGTCTAGAGCCCTATTGAATTATTGTGATGATAAAAACTTGCATGTTGTATCAAAAAATGTAACTAGATTTGGGCTCCAAAGAAATTCTATTATTGACTTATTCCTGGTGACCATTGATTATTCCTTGTCAGACCATCAGCCGACGTACTTGGTTTTGAAAAAGATACCGATAAACAATACTAAAACACAGATTAAGGGTAGAGACTTTAGGAATTACAGCTTTGAGCTACTTAGTAACCTATTACTTAATTATAACTGGGATGATTATTTTCTTGATAGTAATCCCAACGACTGCTGGTCGATTATATACGATAGAATCTCTGAATGTGTTGATAGACCTGCTCCTTATAAAACATTTAAACCCAAAAGAATTAATCCTCCATACTATACAGTTGCCTTAATTGAATTGGGTAAGCAAAGAGACAAATTATATAAAAAGGCGAATAGAACAAAAAATCCTGATGATTTGAAAGCAGCACGTGCGGCTAGAAACTTATGTAATAGGTCTGTCTGTCAAGCAAAGTCTGATTATTATAAACAGATGTTGAACACCCACAGAAAAGATTCCAGGAAATTCTGGGATGTCATTAAGGATATAGATGGTGTACCTAGGAATGATATTACCAGCCTGGAAATTGAAAATATAAAGGTAGAAAAACTCGATTTATCAAATGGATTGAATGATCACTTTTGTGCTGTCGGTAGTAATATAAATGTCAAACTGGGCAATACCCCCATTCGTACTAGAATACATGAAACAGTTTACAATGAATGGACTGACTTTAATATATCTGATGCTGATTTGAGAACGCTGATACAAGGTATCGACACTAAAAAGAGTTCGGGCTGTACACATATCAATAGTCGTGTATATAAAGATGCTTTTTGCATATTAAATAAACAGATGCTGCATTTATATAAGATATCAATGATCACATGTACCTTTCCCACAGCTTGGAAGTCAGCTATTGTACGCCCTATTGCCAAAATTAGTTTACCTAAAACGCCCAGTGATGTTAGGCCAATATCGCTAACTCACGTTGGTGGAAAAATTCTAGAACGCATTGTAGTGAATAACTTGGTAGAATATTTATCTAATAACAATATTCTTAGTCCTACTCAGCTAGGCTTCCAAGCAGGACACTCAACCACAGAAGCCCTTTATAAATATATATCAGACCTAAATATTGCAACACACTCGAAACACTTCTCGGCTGCTGTATATGTTGACTTTAGTAAGGCATTTGATTCGGTTGTCCATAGTATTATGATAGAAAAAATGTATGACATAGGTCTACCTGCCAATATTGTTAAATGGTTCAAGTCATATTTAACTGGTAGAAAACAGTCTGTGAAATTAAATGATTATGTATCTAATGAAAGAACTATTGATTATGGGGTACCACAGGGGTCTATTTTAGGGCCAATAATGTTTCTGATTTACGTTAATGATCTAAAATATATTAATATGTCATGTAAGGTTATACAGTATGCCGATGATACTATTCTATATGTCTCAGGTCAAGATGCCAATGCTTGTACAAACAATATAAATTCTGATCTATCTCTATTCTACAAATGGTGTTGCTTAAACAAATTGTTAATGAATGTCAAAAAGACAAAGGTGATGTTATTTGGTACTGCTAACATACTAAGAGAGCCTCGACATGATATTATGTTGAATACTGAAAAAATTGACATTGTTGAGAAATATGATTATTTAGGTCTAACTATCGATCAATCATTATCTATGAAACTGCAATACAATAGCCTTATTAAACAGATAAACAGTAAAATTTTTATCTTCAGAAAAATTAGATGCAATATGACTAGAGAGGCGGCAATAATAATTGCGAAATCAAAAATTCTTTCCATATTTGACTACTGTCTTTTTTGTCTAACCCCTTTGAGTCAAACAATGATAACGAAGCTTCAGAAACTACAAAATCGTGCTCTCAGGATAGCTATGTGTTGTGACTATTATACTCCAAACATGGTACTTCTCCAAACATGTAAAACTATGAATATTGTAAACAGAATGACATTTAATCTATCTAAGCTGGGCCATATGGAAGTATATGTTAATAACAAGGGCACAATACCAGCCAGACATACTAGACAAGCGGAAGCCCCGGTTCTGGCAAGTTTTATTCCGCGTACCTCTAAAGACTCAAAAAGCTTATACAACTCAGTCGTTACTACATGGAACAGGTTACCTGCATATCTGAGATTGATGGGTGATCCCATTAGGTTTAAAATATCTTTAAAAAGGCACATCTTTGCCCTCCAGGCCCCTATACCTGGGCCCGTATGACTTGGCTATGGTATGAGCTTATTGTACCTGGTCCTGCACAATCGATTGTATATACTCTCGCACTATACGTATATTGCATAAATGACTAATTATGCACCATCAGCTGGACATAGTTTCTCCAAGCTCCCTCTATGCATAATATTGTAGATTTGTTATCCTACTGCTACTTCGTCGTTGTACTGCATGTTGTTCTAAAACCGTACTCTATATCATGTATGTAATACCTTTCATAATATGTGTATCCTCCGATGTAAAAATGTCTAGGTTCAATGTTCCAAAATACATCCTAATCGAATATCAAAAGTGGTTGTTACAAGTCCAAAAATCATTGGCACCCTCTCACACCTCAAATTTGTTACATGTAATTCACTAACTAGACTGGAGTATAATATCATCATATCACTCATCTCATTAATACCCTCTCATTGTTTCGAAATATAATATAATTTGTATCTGTCATAAATTTAGAATGGTTGTAATATTTATCATGCCCTCTTTCAATATATATGTTAAGCTAATGGTAACCTCAGGGCAGAACGAAAATTCATCTTCGGATGAGCGTGCTAAGATTTTTGTAAAAATTACCTGAATAAATAAATTTGTACTATATAATATTTCACTCTCTACTGTGGCCAGAAAACTTAAAGATAAATGCTTGTATATTAAATAGTCTTGACACACTGGCATATTACATACACTTAAAGCCGGCACCACACTAGCCGAAATAAGCCTTGCGATAGGCTCTGCAACAGGCTCTCACGATAGGCCTGGCTATTGCAGAGCCCTATAGGGAAGGCCTGTTGCAAACGTCGCCACACTACGGCAATAGAGCTTTGCAATTGATCACAATAGCATGGTGACGTCTGCGATGCAATCCTTATCGCCAACAAATATTAAACATGTCTAATATTTCTGCAATAGACGGCAACGCAATTCTTATCGTGAGGCTTGTTGCAAAGCCTATTGCAGAGCCTATTGCAAAGGGGCCCACACGTCTGCGATACACTGCACCAAGATCGAATATTTTCATTTCTATTGCAGAGGCCTATTGCAAAGCCTATTGCGAGGCTTATCGTGGCTAGTGTGCTCCCGCCTTAACACACATATGTACAGGAATAAAAACCGATTTCATTAATAGGAGGGTTCCTAAAAATAAACTGATGACTGAAATTAATACCTGAGCTGAATTTTACCTGGATCAGGCGTGACAAACCTCCCTTACCTCTGCTTAAGGGCAGATTTATTTCTCATGAGCAATTTGATTGAAATTCTCGGCAGGCAACCAGCGAATATCCTCATCTTTAAAATGGATCCTATATTTCACCGGCTGTCCCTGAGGTTGGCACATGGATAACACCTCCAGGACTTCAGAAATCATAAATCCCCCAGTTATAACCAATAATATTCTCCTATAGTTACCCAAAACACCAATCACTAGGGCTCTTGAGGGGTAAATTCGACAAATCGACATGGCCTATTCTTAGGATCGACAATCGACATGGGCATCAAGTGACAAACGACAAAAACACTTTCTTAGCCTGACAAATCGACAAAGACCTTATTAGTCCTTACCGACAAAAAACGGGTCATTTTTACGGAAATTAAGTGACAAACGACAAAAGAATTGTCTTAATGACAAGTGACAATTGTTGTTTCTTGGTAGCGACAAGAAAAATTAGACACCCCCCTCAGGAGCCCTATCACTCCAAGCCAGTGGCATGGTGTCAAACATCCAATTACCTGCATAATACCATGTACCCTGCTAATGAACATGTAGTCCAACTCTTACTGTATTGTACTGTATTGTATATCTCTCTGAATAGTTACCATCAATACCCTATCTTTAAGCATGTACCCTACTCTGATTATATATATCAATCTCTATGACAACACCAACACTCTGAGTCAGTGGCAAGGTGTCTATCTTAAACTCAATTTGTATTCTACACAACTCTCTAATCTTTGAAACACCAACACTCCGAGACAGTGGCAAGGTGCCCCTCAAAGAATTCTAATTGTCTTATCTAGCTTTTTTCTTTTACCTTCACGTTAAATATAACATAACTAAAACATTGAAACACCAACACTCAGAGACAGTGGCAAGGTGTATCTCCTATATATCTTGCTGTAAATATATATCTTTCTGTAAATATAAGGACTATTGAAATGTACAGTAACCTGGGGCATGTGAAAAACCCTAGTTTGGGATTTTGAACTCCCAGAATAAATAAAGTCTTAAAAAAAAATGTCATGGTAAGTTGGGTCTCCCCCTTCCATAATAAATTTAGCAGACTGGCAACAAGGAGGAGCCTCTTCAGAAATGAAGGCAGCTGTTTCCTCCTCGGTTAAGAATTGATCATCATGTAAAGATTCATCATCAGTTTCCCCTTCTTTATCGATCTCTGGTTCAGGTGTGGTGGTTTTCTGAAAACTATCTACAGGTAGATCGCCTTCATCCAGGTTGGCAGGATCATCACACCTTGCTAGATCTTCTGCCCATCTCTCTTCAAGCGCTTCTCTCGATTTTCCCTTCTTCAATCTCATGACATTCACAGGTTTGTCCAAATATTTTCCCGACCTAGCATTCCTTAAGAAAACGGTAGTTTTGTCCAGTCTAGGTGTAAATTGGTTACATAATATGATGTAATAAGTGGTAATGATTATTAACTATGAATTATGGGACATAGGTGTTACTCAGTGAGGGTTAATAAACGATACAGACAGGACCACTGACTCTCTCATTATTTCTACACTACTCCCTATATCTATACCTCACAGTCTTAGTGTGATACCGGACCAAATGATAAGGTCCATGGTAATGTTGGGCCAGCTTTAGCTTGGTCTTCAGATCCTGGATCCTTGGCAAGTAAAGCCATACCCTATCCCCTGGTTTTAAGGATCATATACCTTTAGATCGTACCGTTCCTTCATTTGTTTTTGAGTTTTGATTAGATGCTGGCATGCATATTTGGAAGCAACCTCCTGTCTCTGGATTATCTGAGCAAACTGATCTCCTACATCATGCGCTCCTCCCAAATAAGTCTGATATTGGCATCAAAGACAGAATTGGGTTCCTTGCCATGAAGTAAAACATAAGGTGAATAGCCTGGGCCGAATGCCTTGGTGGTATTGACTGCATAAGAGAGAGCATCCAGAAAAGTATCCGCGTAAGAATTTCATGGACGGTAAATGCTTGGCTGGTTAGTTTAGTAAGATTATTTTCATCTCTGTATTTGTTATATCGATGGGAATAATCAAAGCTTTTAAAATTATGGTTTTGGCGCAAACAACTGCAGAGTCGGGGGACCCGGCTAAACTTCGCCACAGAAACAAGGGTTGTAATGGACTTGGTGTTTTGCTTGACAAGGCCTGCAGGCCACCTTATGGAACACCATAAGACCCCTGCAGACATTTAGATTTTAGGATTTGATTCTATATTTTGTTAGCTTTTTAATGGAATAAATTATGATACCGGAGTTTGTACCTATGAGAAGCGGCAGTGCTTCGATGTTTTTCTAATCGGAGAGGCTTCCCCACTCTGTGCTATGACGTCATTGCCAGTGGTCACATCTGATTGGCTCAGAGCGGCAGCGGCCCCTTCCCTGCTCGCTGTTCCATCAATTTTTTGTTTTGGTGGTCATCTTTGAATTCTCCTCGCTTCGAATGCGCGGTTTGCGAGAACTTTATAATTATTGCTCAAATCAAAAAATTTCTCAGGACCATTCTTAATTAAACTTTGCTAGCCAGCTTTTGAGAGTACTTAAAGAGGTTTGACCTATGACGAAAAGTTGAGTTTTAAGGCAGCAGGTAGGTGAGCGGAATGCTTAAGGCTTGACCTTAATGGTGGGGTGACAGTCCAAATTTTTCAGGGAAACCTTTGGCTTTTTCCCCCAAAAAGCACGGAGGTCATGTTTGGTCAAGGTATTCATCCCAATCGTCTTGATGTTCCCCAATATAGGCCCTTAGGATGTTGAGAATGCTGCGGTTGGCCTGTTTGACTAGTCCTGAGGTCATTGGGCGCGCCACCGTGGAGAAGGAATGAGAGATGTTATAGTTTCTTGTATTTCTTTCAAGCACATATACAGGTTAGATATGGCGAGTCTAGTAGTTCAGTCCTAACTGATTTCTATAGTACAATACACAAATATTTATAGTCAAATACATATGGGTTCCCAGTGGTAGCTTTAGTGGTCTCCTAGGAGTTTCCCTTTTACCTGGGCTACAATACATAGTATTCACTGATGTCACAGTGCTGGCCGCGGCTCGCCATACTGTGGGTCCAGAAGTATCCACACCAGATAGTTTAGGTGTACAGTAATGCTTTTGCATGGTTAGTTTAGTAAGTTAACCTTATAAATTCTTGAATAACAGCATCGATATGTGCCCGCCATCCCACCGCCATCACTAGCTGGGAGCCCCGGCCACTAAACATTGTGTTGCTGTTCAGAAAGAAGGGTTGTCAAGGGTTTTGCCTGGCCAGGTCTGCCGGCGATCTAATGGCATAGCCATTAGATGCCTGCAGACAATTAGATTCTATACTTTGTTACCTTTTTTAATGTGACAATCCTTGATTCTCTACGTTTGTTTTGGAAGCCATTGTAGGATTCGTCCTATGCGTCCTATAACCTAGTTTCACAGAAGTGCGGGTGGCGAGGATGGCAGGGCAACAGGTCACATGACAGGGGTTGGTAGTGTTTGTGTAGCGATAAATCTAATTATAATGTAAGTGCCGTTTTGGCGTTTTTAAAAAATATAGGCACATCCATTACTTCCCCCAGTCAAAGTTGTCCATTAATAGCAGTGATGTCGACAGAGAGTAACAATCGTGGGGTTTTACTGGAAAGAAAGTGTGAAAAAGACAAATCCCCTTAGCGAGTGGTACTATGAGGCGTGGGACCCGATTTATGTGGCATTGTTCGAAACGTTCAATAAGAAGCTACACTTTTGTAAGCAAACGCAGATGGATGCCGACCGTCAAGCTTTGTAAACGTTAGCTGGACATGCGTGCTCCAAGCCTTGAAAATGCTGTTTTCCGGCCGTTTTCAGCTCCGAAAGTATGAGCAAATGTAATATAAAGTATGCTGATAGGTTCAATGGTAATTTTTTAGTGTGTCTAATATAAAGTATGCTGATAGGTTCAATGGTAATTTTTTAGTGTGTCATGATGGGGAAATAAGTATAATAGCCATCTTTTAACCCTAGGAACGGGAAAAGCCTGCCGATCTGTAGCATCCCGCTCTCTGTGTAGCCACACAGTATGGCTGCCATTGAGGATAGCCGCTGACTGGGGTGACGTCATGTGAATACTATGTATTGGAGGAAACCAGGTAACCCTCGGTCACACGATTGGTCAGCGCAACCAAGAACATTATAGCAACAAGCATTTTAACATGAGAAAAAGCCCAACAAGCCTAAACTTGTTTAGCTACCCCTGGTTGCTCACCAGCGCTAATCGCTTAGCTTTAATACATGTATGGTGAAATAGCTAAATCAGTTAATCATTAAAGTTCTCATTTAGACTATATATTTATTGCGAAATAAAGTCATTTAAAAATATCCTTTTTACAATATCAAGAATAAATTGCCTACTGCGAGATTATCTCTTGTACTGACACCAGACGGCGTTGGCGGTCAGAAATTGAGCTCTCGGTCGACATAACATTGCCGTAGCGTATGCATGCCGAGTATGTATACCATCGGTAATCATTATACATGAACGTCATCTTATTAAAAGCAGCTTAATCATTGAGAAAAACATTCACATTATGTTACTAGGTAGACATAATGATTCCCAAGATGAAATTTTCATACTTCAAGCCCATTGAAGAATAGCTTCCATAGAGATTGGCTTGGCCGCGCTGCTATTATGTCGACGAAAATGGCAAAAGTACAAAAGAAAACCGTTGATACGCCTTATACTAGGTGGCGCGACCGGCATTCAATTACAAGCGAATTCTTGATATCCCAAATTTATTTATGGATATAATTAATGATATCAATAGGCATAGACAATAGGCCTAATTATTCTGGATATCAAGAATTCTATTTTTTATAATTAGGAATTCGATATCCAAAATTCATTAATGGATATGTCAGATTTTACATACCGGTTATCTAAAATGAATTTCTGATAGTGACCTTCTCAAAACAAATATTGACAATTCAGGAATAAATTACCAATGCCTTCCCATACATAGGCCTACTCGGTGCTCTGGTGATGCAGCGCTCCGATCTGTGCCATACTTTACTGTGCGGTACCGTTCACGCGCACATCGTGTAACGTTAGGCCTACCGTAAGTGGCATGCATGCCTGGCCTTGCATCACTTCCGGCAAGTCTACCACTGTTGGCGAGCGGAGCATCTGTAGATGTAGCGATCGAGGCATTGCATCACCTCATTGCCCGGGCAGGAGCGGCGCGCAGCCCTGATAGGAGGCGCTAGGTGCAGTCTAGGCCTACCTGATTGGCCTAGTAGGAGGGCATTGCATCACCATGCGAACTCCTATATTAAGGCAAACATCGGTTAAGCGGCTCATTCCTGCATCTACACTCTTCCTCGACCAACTTACTGGCGTATGCTAGGCAAAGGGACTATTATCCGCCGAGTTGGTAAGTAACCATTTGACATTTCAATTATAACGATATCACGTACCGTAGTACCCTGTTTTACCACGATCGGGGTGTTTAATTTAAGACTCAGTTATATAACTTCCAATTACTGGTACTGAAATTTACAAATATTATGAGCAAACATCAAAGAGGTATAACAATTTCTTCCTGGCCTTGGCCTTGCAAAGTACGGTATTCATTGTATGAGAATATAATTATATATTCACATGGAACAGGGTTCATTAGCTTTCATTGTCGCACCAATGAACCAAGTAGAATAAGTGTGAACAAGTAGACCTATATATTAGACCTATAAAAGTTTACTTTAACTTTTAGCAAGTATAGGCCTATAATTCCTCCCTTCCATTTGCTCGATCAGGTTGGGCAACTTGCACCAACCTCCCTTCAATTTCAAAGCAGGCGCACTCTTATACTTATAGCATAAATGATGCCGCAACAATTTCAATTTATTTGTAGAAACCTGAAAGAAGGAAACATGTGTGGGATTTGGGCCATATTCGGCAGTGATGAAAATGTGTCCAAGCAATGTGCTGCATGTATGAACATCGCACACAGAGGACCGGACGCTTTTCGCATTGAAAATGTTAACCACTTTGAAAATTGCTGCTTTGGTTTCCACCGACTTGCAATCGTGGACGATCTGTATGGAATGCAGCCAATGCGATTGCATCGATTTCCACATCTTTGGCTCTGCTACAATGGAGAAATTTACAACTATAAACTGGTGAGTTTATTTTTTTTGCTGGCTACACACGGTTGCATTCCCTAACCAGTCGGCCTATACTAGTCGGACGGTACATGGGTGGCACATTGGGCAAGGCATGGCATTGATGTGGCACCAATTTCGTTACCAGGGCGTCGGTGTACGTGTGTGATGTGGGAGGGGGCAGGGGTGTATATCCTAGAATATGGCTCTATATATAGAGAGAATGGGACGAGCCAGCAATAATCGAAAATTTATTGGACGAGATTCGTCCACATAAGCACGATGCCGTAGGCAGAGTGCTTATGTGGACAAATCAAGTCCAATAAATTTTTCGATTATTGCAGGCGAGTTCCATTCTATATTTATTATATGGGCATAAAACTTGGTGCATAAAACTATTAAAAGTGCATAAAAGTGGCCGAATTGGTGACAAAGTAGTTCATATAGGACGCGTCCTATATGAATATTTTTATAGCACCCCACTTATAGCACCTCTCATATAGAATGCGCATATAATAAATATATATACTTATCTAAATTAACATTATGTGAGCTCATGTTGGGTAGGTTACTTAATTGAAGGTTTACTGTCTACTGTTTACTGAAAAAAAATATACATTTCAACAAATTAATATTTTTTATAATTTCTTTAGAAAAAACCTTCAACAAATTAATATTTTTTATTATGTTTTTTAGATAAAACCCAAATTAATATCTAAGTAAGCCTCGATCATGGTTCTCGCGGGTAAATATGAAACACATTGAACACCATTGTAATATCCCTTTACTTCGTTTCTAATGCCCCCCTCACACTGTACGCATCCGACGAGTTGTAAGCCTTACAACTAGTTTTCCAGTTGTAAGGTCCGTTTTTGAGCAGTTGTTCACGACAAAACTCAAGATTCAAATGTTGAATCGGAATCGTAACAGTGTGAGTGCCAGTTGTAACGCTTACAACTCAGACTCAGCGAGTCGTAAGACTTACAACTCAGAAAACAGAAAAAAACCGAGTTGGGCTCTCCGTTACAACGTTCGTTGTAACGGTGATGGCCATAAACAACACTTTTTTGGCCTATTTTTGAGGGGGGTGCTCCCGATTTGAGTCGTATAGTGTGAGATGTAAGTTGTAGTTGTAAGTTGTACGACCAGTCGGATGCGTACAGTGTGAGGCGGGCATAAGAAATCGTTAAAGAAGTTATTAACAAGAAATTTTGGCTGTGACCAGGGAAAGAACGGTTTCCCCCAATAGACCCCCAACCCACCCCTTCCCTTTCCCCGACTTGACGCGGGAAAAAGGACGTTGTTAAGGACTCAAAAGTACAATGCGCGTTACTAACGTTGCATAAATTAGAAGACGTAACGATGTGCGGTATATTTAATTATTGCGTCCTTGCCGGCATCGGTATGATTCCCCTGACTATCCCCTTATTTATCTATCAATCTTATGAACTGGAATTATGGGGGTAAGAAATACTGTTCGTTTCGAATTTGTCTGTCTTTGCAACGTTTTGATTTTGATGTAGGCCTACATGTATTCTGTAAGGAAATAGCGTTTTCTGTTCCCCGTACCGTAGGGCCTTAGTCAGTCGAACCTGCCTCTACTCAATGATCATGTGTAGAGTCAGGCAGCACTGTGGTTGACACTGTGTGGAACGGGTGCATTCTAAGTTTAACATGTAAAATACATGTTTATATTTATATTCCCAACTTATATTACATTCTTGGTAATTTTTCAATACATTTACCAAGTCTAAGAGCTTAGATGCGGGTTAATTATTAAGGTTTGATCGTTTTTATGCAGATCCTAATTTTGCAGGGAATATTTTACGCAACCCTATTAGTAGAAGTCTCCTGTTAGGAGGCCAAGATCTTGCTTTGATGTAAACAAAGACACGCGGCCGTTTTAATGGTCATTTTGACATCTTGACCAGCATGAAGTGACAACATTCATGTGGTTGCAAAACTTGTTATACTATGTATCTATGGCGATTTTATGCTGTCAGAAGTGACAAAACTTAAATAAGTGCATCACAGATGATATAGTTGGAAGCTCGAAGGCCGGTGCCATGTGCACAGTTTATTGATGTCACGTTACATCACGTCATGGTGACGTCACGTCACAGCGAAATTTCGAAATTCCTGCGAGACCTCCGCAATGTCACTGTACCGCTCTAAGTTTTTAAAGAGGTTGGAGGGTTTCATGGGCCTTTTCTTCATAATTGTAATGTGATATATGGAAAACAAGGTATCGATGGGAAGGAAATGACATGAGGAAGATGGTGAATTTTAAAGCAAACATTTTCGTTCTGTTTAGAGAAATGTCAAGTAGTGCCAAGTTGACACTACTCGACGAACGGCTGCCCAAACGCTTATTTTAATAAGCGGATGCTATTTCTGAAACACTACGACCGCAGCGCCATAACTGTACAGCGAAATACAGAGGGTGACTCATGGGCTTTATTTTGGTTTCTCGCACTTATTTTCCTACAAACGTATCCATCCACGCACATCAATAGCCAGCAAAATAACAAAGCTATACTTGAGTTAAGTCAGTTTAACCGAAATGGACACAAGTAAATGACAATCTTCGTGTAACTTACGTTAACATTGCCGTGAATGGGTACTCGAGGGTACTCGAGACCCACCGATAGAAACACTAGACTCACAGCGTGAGGAGTACGTAATGTAACGTCCCGCTTTACATACCTTCCCACACACCACCACCAAGAGCTCCAAGAGGAGTCTTCCGGTCAGACACTTCTGCCTGGCAGAAACAAAACAACGTGACAGTGGTGCCACTCACTGCGGTCATATTCCATGTAGAAACTCTGCGATTATTCCATTAAAAAGGTAACGAAATATTGATTCTTCTGCTAAAGTATCATTGTCTGCTGGGGTCTGGTGGCGGAGCCAGACGCCTGCAGACATCGTCAAGCAAAACACCGAGTCTACTCGTTTCCAGTGTCGAAGATTAGCCGGGTCTTCCCGGCTCCACAATCGCCGAAACCATAATTTTAAAAGATTTGATTATTATCGGTACCAACGACCTTCGAAATAACAAATTTAGTCTCACTAAACTAACCATGCAAAACCTATGTCAGACATCCTATTCTTGTGCGTTCATTTTCTGGACTCCCCACGACTACCGCTTCTGTAAGAAGCTTGCCAATGGCAGAATCTGAAGAAAAAGAGCAGTCGAACCCGTTATCACGGTCAAACGCCTATATACCTAGAACGACATTTATAGCTGTCTCTGCCCACCAAATACATGCTTATTGAGGTTATTCTCCGTGCTTACTCCTACCGTATATTAGTAAGCAACGTAATTAGTCAGTGATTACTGGAACAATATTGTCCAGAAAAGAAGATATAACCCCATTTACCACGTTCGATTGCTGTGTTATGATTTGTACCAAGCGCCCATTGCCGCCCTTTAGTACATGCACTCGCCACCACATGCGCTCTATGGTAGCCACTACCAGCGCTCCCAGCTCCCAGTGCAGTTGGTAGAGGCGCTGTTCAGTGCGTACGCACTGAGCAGCGCTGGGGGTGGGGATGGGGTGGAGGTGGTAGAGAATGGGGCAGCTGGGTGGACGGGACCGGGGACGGGAGTTCGTCGGCAACTGTTTTTCTTTATTTATACAAGCAACTAGCCTAAAAGTCAGATTCCCACACAACCCAATCCAGCGGTATGCTTTCTGGATCCCCGCCTTTTTGAACATTGTTTGAAGGCATTGCTCTCTAACTCTAGTACGGCCGTCACCATACTAGAGTTAGACTGGCGCTAACTATAGGGCCTAGGCCTAGCCTACAAGGAAATAATTTCGTTCAATCTCAGCTTATCTGGCTGACAGAGCTGACAGACCTCCCGTTTCAGTGGGAGACCTCCTGTTTTTTTGGGGTATAGGGTTAAGTAATTATTTCATATAGGCCTATTAATACCTTAGAATGCCATATTAGACAAGCCAGTTTTGCACGACGATCGGATTTTGTCAGTGGAGTCAAGCCCGAGTTATCAAGTAGGCACAGAGAAATATTTCCCTGCGATGTGCCTGCCACAACCCAATGGGTCAGGTCGTCAGAAAATGTACAAACCAGTATCTACACATTTAGTAAATCTTGCTAATTTACTCTGAAAAATGACAAATACTAGCTATACTAGAGTATATTTGGTGTGACATTGATTGAACGAATCTGCTTGGTTATGTAAAACTGTATTTTGAACCTCATTTCTTTCTCAAATCAGAGAGGAATGGTGCAGGCGAAGTGTACATTTTCTTACAGCCTGACTCAATAATGTAGGCCTACTTTGGCGATCTTTTTGTTTACTTAGGCCTACTGACCTTGATATAAACACATATTTTGGGGTAGAAAAGTATGCTCTTTCTGAATTTCATGTTTTTGGCAATTTATTTTGAGTAGAAATAGCGATTTTTATCAATTTGCGGGAGCGTAAAATCACCGCGATGTGTACGCAAGTGCGTCAGAAATTAAGGTGGGCATCGGCAGAATCGTGATTTCCTTATAAGGGGGCAACGCAGACGCGCAAAGAACAGGCTGGACAGGCAAAAACTGGAACCTATATAAGGTTTCCCAGTACGAGCGCCAAAGGCGCTCGTACCGCCTTCGGCGGGGGAAACCTTAAAAAATCATGTAAATTACTCATTAAATTCAATGTGCTCTGGGCCAGGGGAACTATAAGCCTGTATACGTGTATTGCAACAGACATGATCACAAAACTTTACGGTCATCCACCCTAAAATAATAAAGGCATTTACACACGTTTTACTACCATGACATTCACGTATAGCCCAAGTTCAAATAGTTGGTGCAGCTTTACTTGTTGCTCTATGCTTCCACAAACAAATGCATAACCAACCCACATGCATGGAAAAGGTGCTAAAACTTAGCAAACGCCTATGAACAAGTTATGAATGAAAGCCTCCAAATTGCCATATGTGGTGAGGTAATGCGCATTATGGGTACCTTATCCATATGAATTTACTTTCAGAATAGGAAAGTCTTTGACTTTGGATATGAGACAGAGTGTGACGGTGAGTCCATTCTGCATCTTTACAACAAGGGGGGTATCGACTTTGCAGCGAAGCACTTGGACGGTGTGTTCGCCTTCATTCTGCTTGATGTGGCAGAGAGAAAAGTCTACATCGGTAGGGATACATACGGCGTGAGGCCTTCATTCAGACTCTATACAGAAGATGGATTCTTGGCGGTGTGCTCAGAGGCTAAAGGTTTGTCATTACCTCAAAATTAATAATTGAAAAAATGTTGTAGTAAGAAACGTTACGTCTCACATACCTAACTAATTCTATAAAATATTTTTACAATTATGTCGGTCTTAACTATGGGCATGCTATGAATACATTTAAATGATTTTATTAATGACGCCATTGATAACATATTTTCCAGGTCTCACAGATTTGGTTCACGATAAAGAAGGCACAGAAATTGTTCCAGTAAAACCCGGCACTTACGAAACGTACGATTTGCTTAGCTCTGGAAAGGTTCGATATAGGGAAGCAGTCAAATTTCACGATGTTGGACTCAAGCCAGCATATAAAACCATGATCAGTTCTTACGGTTAGTATCAAGACATATTTTTTTTAAATGTTTTTATTTCCTACATGTTCAGAAAAATATGCAGAGATGACCGCCGCTGACAATAAGCGTTTTTATAGGCATTCTGCATTCAAATCGATTAATAATATAATAATATTGGCGTCAGTGATAGGATTGCTTCTAAACTATACAATACATGAGGCTATTATTAGACAAATATGATGACATATAGTCTAGAGATGTTTATTTAGTTCCCTCAATGCCCGCCCTTAATACCAAAAATCATTTGGTCCTGCTCATCGCCACTAGACGAAGAGGCGTCAAAAGTGGCCATATTTATGGCCTATAGGTCATACCGCTTAAGATTTTAACCACGCCCCCTTTATTTAGCACTACCAGCTAATAACTCGACTCTGGTTCGATCGTGTGAAACTGCTACTTCCCGGCATCCCATCGCCAGAAACAATGTCTCCAGGCCCAGGGAAAACATATACACAGAGATTACTTCCAATACTACATGGTCTTTCAGGTATAATAAGTGAGAAATAACCGATTCCCCGACCCCTATATGCTAAAGGATGAACAGATATTTAACCCTGCGTATGGCCACATGGCATCTTCGGTAACACTCGGCATGACATCAGCTTCGCACTCATGTAAACTTCGGTAACACGCTCGTAATGACGTCATAGCAGCGGGGATTCCACCACACAGCATATAATAATATTATGTGCGGAACCGGCGATGGTTCCCGCACAAATTTAACACAAAAACGAAACGATTTTAATGCGACTAGCCACGGGAGGAGGGAGGGAGACATTTGAGTATGGTGGGCGGGATGGTGGGCAATGTCAACCTACAAAAACAATCTATATTTATGAAAGTAAATAGTCCAAGACTTCCCATCAAGTTGTGACGATAGTCCTACCCTGGTGCCACTCACCCCCTGGACTCTTCCGTGACAACCGCGTCTGAAAGAAGCTGCTATCAGCAGGATCACTACCCACTATTACGTCACACCCGCCATTACGGTCATCACGCATATATATACAGATGTGATATTTATCCCCCTCTTTGCCCACACGATCGTGCTCCCCCGCATATTTTACCTGCAATGATGACAATCTAAAGACGTTTTCCTCGCAATTTTGGACGGAATTGATACATCAATACTGTACATAAAAGATGCTAGGGTCAGGTATAGCTCAATACATCGTCCTGGGAAGATTCGAATCGACGGCCATTGCCGCTAGATATAAACAAAGCGCTGAAATATGGTGTCTCCCAATACCGCCGCTAGCGCCCCTGCATACACATGCCTCACTGAGGCATGTGTATTATTAGACACCAAAACAAAAGCATAGGAGGGGAGGCCGAGGGGCAGCCAGGGGGTGGGGTGGTGGGAAGCATTGAAAATGAGAAAAAGATTCCAATACAATACAAGTACATAGCCTAAGACACCACAACCAAATTAACCTCACGGTAATACTCTGGATGGCAATGAAGTAAACTTCTTGTCTATTTAATTCATACTTTCCAAAGACTCATTTGTATCAACTTTTCCTTCCAGAAGAAGATGTTTCAGCCAACATAAGAAAGTTGATTACAGAGGCCGTGAGAAAAAGAATGATGTCGCACAGGAGAGTCGGATGCATGCTCTCAGGTAAACAATTTATGCAAATATTACACTTTACTGTACATATACACAAAATGCATCAATTTTAAATGACCACAATAGGCAGGTGCATTAAAGAAAGTTTGTTTTGTCGGGGGTGGATGGAAGTGTGGTTTTGGGTACACAATAAGTGTAATTTAACTTATTTATTTTTTCAGGTGGTCTTGACTCCAGCTTAATCGCCGCTCTCGTTGTGAAGCACTCCAAAGAGTTAGGTTTAGATTACCCAATACAGACATTCTCTATAGGCATGGAAGGAAGTCCAGACGTTATGGCCGCAAGGAAGGTGAATATAATATCAAGTCAAAATCGAATTATCCCCATGATTTATTGGTCCGAATATTCCAGGCTCATAGCAAACAATCATAACTGGTACATTTCATATATCCATCAATTTGCATATAGGTATTTATTTATCAAGATATTTCATTTAACGGACTGGAGGTGCATCATTAATTGCATCTTTCATTATGAAATCAAATATAATATACAACATTTTACATGCCATTAGGTTGCTGCATATATTGGTTCCGAGCATCACGAAGTAGCATTCACCGCAGAGGAAGGCATTGGCATTTTAAAAGACCTTATCTCACACTTAGAGTCATACGACATTACAACAATCAGGGCATCAGTCGGTAAGAGAACATATCAAAATCATTGACGTTATACATATATACCAGAATGATTTGGGATTAAAAGGATAAACCACTCATGTTTGCACATGATTAAGGTTTATTGTCACATAAATTACTCGCCAGTATATATACGGGTATATCGCTTTCTCTATACATTTACTTCACATTCCAAAACATGAACATTGTGATAAGGATTTCAATTAAGTTGTGAATAAATGATTAAATCTGACTCTAGAGGTATGGGTTGACTAATTATATACAATATTTCCAATATTTTTGCTAGGTATGTATCTCATCAGTAAATACATCTCCAAAAAGACGGACTCTATCGTGATATTCTCCGGTGAAGGAGCAGATGAGGTTGCACAGGGTTATATCTACTTCCACAAAGCAAAGACCGCAGCCGAGGGACACGAGGAAAGTAAAAGACTCCTCTCTGACCTTTATCTTTATGACAACCTTCGAGCTGATAGAACAACTGCTGCACATGGGTAAGCATTGAACAATAGTGAAACAGCGTTCAAGTACCACACACTATGAGTACAAAAAGTACTACAACGACAAATAACTGGGCCCAAGTGAATATCCGATATCATTCTTCCATACATGTATATCTTGAATAATCTGAAGACACATCATTCTTTTGATACACATTGTCACACCGATTGGACCATAAATAGAACACAAGATCGTTTAACATGTTATGTTTGTCTTACAGTTTGGAATTGCGAGTGCCATTCTTAGACCACCAATTCACCTCGTACTTCCTAAGCCTGCCACCAGAAACAAGACAACCAAGAGAAGGCAAAGAGAAATATCTCATCAGAAAAGCATTTGACGGAACAGATACTATCCCAAGTGATATCCTCTGGCGACCAAAGGAGGCATTTAGTGATGGTGTATCATCTGAGAAAAAGTCTTGGTTTTCTCTCCTTCAGGAGCACGCGGAGAAAAAGGTGAGTCATTACATACATAAAATATAAATTATATTGATGGTTTCTCATCTCAACAGTATGCCAATCAAGTATCTTATAGAGGTATGACAAATAGGTTTAATACCCAAAAGGTGGGTTCTACTCCCTGAAGTTTTTTCAGGCTCCAAACCTACTTTTACTTTTTTTCGAGAAATTTTCCTGTTAATTTATTTAGAAACGCAGACATTTCCCCCTCACAGACATATTTAGTAAAAAAAGAATATATACTAAATGCATAAAGACCAATTTATTCACACCACGTCTCATTTCCAAAGGTGACAGACGAAATGTTAGAAGATTCACAGAACCAGTTTCCCTTCAACCCACCAAAATCGAAAGAGGCTTACATGTACCGCCAGATGTTTGAGGAAATATTCCCAGGGCAGGCGCGTCTTATTCCATACTACTGGATGCCACGCTGGATGGAAGCCACAGATCCCTCAGCAAGAACCCTGGGCCACTACAAGAGCAGCTAATAAATTATACTTTCTCATAGAGAAGCATTATACTTAACCATTATTGCATGTAGCGGGATAAGAATTATCTTTATGCTAATACACATGACCCAGTTAGTCTATTATATGAGGTTTACCTGTAAGGTAACAGATGAATGGGGTTTCTGTAATACACTATGTTCTCTTTTAGTATTATACAAATGTGTCATAATCAATTTCATTCCTATTATTTATATCACATTTTGGTATCTTGATGTTTATTCATGTGAATAAAAATACTGCCACTCTAAGCGGAAATCCATGAGATTTGGATAATAAACCAATTGAGTCAAATTAATCGTTTTCTCGATGCCCAATGATTGAAGAATGCCAGGCCCGGTTAAGCATAGGGGTATCATTGATCTTGGGGAAGTCTGTTCCTAAGAAGTCTCCACGCCCTCTCAACCTGCAAGACAGTAAACAATAGAATCTTTACATACATGTTTGCATGGCTTTTAGTGTTGGCACATGATTCCCAAGCCTTTTTGGCATAAAGATGAGTCTCCATCAAGAAACGTCAGTAAAACAATACAAGTACATATACCGTACCTGTCCTTGTGTAACGGAGTAGTCCCATTGTGTGGAAAATACAACATTAGCCAGGGGAATTTTCTCGACATTGGAGGTCTGTGAATTAATTCGTTTCAGAGCTTCCTCCTCGCTGAGATTATTTCGTTCTATAATGCGTTTTGCGGCCTAAAAATGTAATGTATATAAAAGGTTAAAGTTGACAGTCTGCAGACTTGGGCTTGGGACGTCAATTCTTAACCATAAAATCCAAGAGCATCTGAAAGTCATATTTTAAGGTAGTTCATTGTGAATATCGAGTTAGGGTTTGATCAAGCGATTGGTGGTGGTGGTGGGGGGGGGGGGAAGGTTCAGATAATATAATAAAAATAAATGAGTAAGAAATACCTCCTCCTTTGGTATAATAGCCAGCCATATTTCATTCACTAATTCTTGCCAGTCTGCTTCTAGTAAAACGGCCGCGTCGAGCACAATAACCTTAGTGCCTATAAACGATAAAATCCGAATTAATCGACCGGTAAGTTTAAACGGCTCTAATGCTCATGTCAACTGGACCATATACATAATTTGATAACTCATTGTAAGGAACCACAGTATAAAAGCTATTTCTATAAGAACAGACCAAGGACATGGTTGAACAACATTGGTCTATGCATGAATACTATCCCCGTACCATTAGCTCCATGGGAGGCAATCTCTTCTTCTGCCAATGACTTAATTGCCGGCCAGACGATTCCATTCAACTTATTCATTTGTTCCTTAATATATAAAAGAGAGGCTTCAGACTATCAAACATAGAAAGTAGGTATATCAGATCATAAGGATAATAAATGCGAGAAACAGCATACGGTATTTGCAATTATTACCATGAATAATATATCTATTTAATATACAAAACGATGTTGCGTCGTTGCTCTCTTAAAAAAATATCTATTTAATAATTACATTTTAAGAACGGTACATTACTCACAGGATCAGAAAATACTATAGCACCAAGCGCCCTACGGTTGATTTCGCCGTCATCGTTTAACATAGTTGTACCAAATATTTCCACTAACTTTTGGAGGGTTTGGGTTCCTTTAACATATGCTCTATGTCCTGAGGGAATAATTAGAACGAAAAGATATTCATTGGTTTCTATGTTTTAGTTTGCATGCATTTACTGGTAAAACACCATTTGTACAAATAATAATATAAATGGGATAGGGATATTCAAATTTAGAAAATGTCAAAAAAGGATATTGATATAAAAATGTTAACCTCTATCTACATTTGCAAAGAGAGCTTATAGGCAGGGTTATAATATTTATGGTATAAATGAACTTGTAAAACAGAACAAGAGATTACTCACCTAACTTATCACAGTCTATAATGGCAGCACCAAGGGTCGCAATGCGTTTACATATCGAAGACTTTCCACTTGCTATGCCTCCTGTCAATCCAATTATATATGGGAAGGAGTTGGCCTAGAACATGAAATAAATATTCTCTGAAGAAGAAATATTGAAATTTTAATAATTGTTCTGAAAGGAAGAATTTTATGAAAACTTTTTAAACTTTTCCCATTTCAAACTTTTGAGAACATGACCCAGGGAAGAAATGTGGAGATTTTTTTTATCCCAGGGATTCTTATACATTCTTATACAGCCAATCTTCGGTAACATGATAGTAAAACTGTTAGAGAAAATGACCCAAGAAAGAATTATCTGAAAATTTATCTATTGCAAAATTCGCAGATGACCCAAGAGACTTTGTCCCGAAAATGACTCAAGCAATAATTTTCTGGAAAGATACCCAACTTTAAAAGTTTTAAGGAGGCTGGACACAATTTCGAAAAGTCATTAGATCTTCGCCAAAATTGCTCCAGTGATAGTTTCAAGTACCCTGAATTCGAAAATGCCATTTATAAATGACCTTAGGCGGTTGTTGATTTGTCAACAAAAAAGTAGCACAAGATTTAGCTTGGGAATTAAACCATACAATATGTTGCAAAAGAGAGAATATGACGACCGTATAACGGCAAATTCCGACCAACAAATCGTGCACTATGCCCCAGCGTGGAATTGTGCCCAGCCCCCTTAAACTCATCAGAAAATGACCCAAGAAGAACTTTCTGAAAACTAACCCAATTTCAAATTAAGGTACCTAACTGCAATTTTTCCCAGGAAATGACGGAAGGAACATTGTTGTGAAATGAATGTTCTGAAATAACCATTTTACAATTTTCAAACTTTTTAGACAATGTCCTGAGGAGAATTTTCTGAAAACTAATCAAATTTCAAATCTGCCAGAAAAATTACAATTTACAGACTTCGTACAGTGCTTGAAAGAAAGATACACGCTTTTGAGCCTAGCTCATGTTTATTGTTCCTTTTTTTCAGGATTACAGCAGAATTGGATTCATAAAACCTTACTGGACTTTAATAAGTACCCAAGGACACATAATTTGAAAGGCTGTTAGTGTGAGACTAAGGTTTTCAAGAGAAATCAGGAGTTTATTTTTCCCGCCGATTGGACAATATATAGTATCATCAACAATTCTCCAAAAGCTGGCATTATCGCTCAAAGGTAGCTGTGCTCTAAAGCAGTGGAGGACTGTCTTTTTCACTTGAATACACTTGGACTAGACTTTGTTGTGTACATAATACATGAAGACATTGTGGAAATTAAGTGATTCATGATGATAAGTTGTTTGGGTGTCAAAAAGCTGTTCGTACATTCTCTCCCTTCATATAGCAGCATGTAGGAGTGGCGCCACCTGCTTTTAAGCTTGGCATTTACCCTAGCAGTGTGTGGTGCCACCTGTTGAAGATTGGCATTTACCTTCAGTCACTTTATATATACTGCCACATTGGCTTTGGATTCTAGACTTATCTAAACAAAAACATTACTTGAAAGAAAGTGATTCAGTAGAGAAGAGGAATTAAGAGGAATTAAGAGACCTATCAACACGTCTTTGGTGTGTAAAATTGACTAAATAATTGTGAAAAAAACAGAAGAAAAATCAGAGACAATGGAAGATGTACTCGACCTACAATCTTTGGTTAAAAAGATGGCAGAGGAGAACCAAGCACGCTATGAAAGGCAGAGGGAGTCTTTTGCCCAGCTGATCCAAAGAGCAGCTGGAAGAAAGTGAGGAAGCTGTCATGTCTAATGAGAACTTCCAACAAGGTGATGAGCTGGAAGGTGAAAAAAGTGGCATGCCCAATGAGATCACCCTACAAGGCCATGGAGTGGAAGTAAGTGGAAAACAAGATGCACGGCTATGACTAACGTCATATAGAATTGCAATGGGCTACATATACATCACTAGGCACGATTCTGAGGACAAATCGCTGATACAAGCCTTCCAAGCACAAATGGAGGCACAAAATAACCTGATTCAACAGATTGCATCAAATATTGCAAATTACACGAAATCTCTAGACAGTAAAGTCTCACAAATCATCGACTCTAATGACAAGGTACATCAACATGACAAGGTACATCAACATATCCACGATCACAACAATGATGTCACCACCAAAATAAACACCATACACACCCATTTCGACAGACTACAACACAATAACGACAGATTTTTACACCACACCTACACGCTCTCTCACACCACACCACCGCCACCACTGCTGGCCAACCAACCATGACGACACTAGCCCTACTGCCATCAGACGAAAGTGGTGCTCATGATGAGGAAAAATATCTGTAATTAATAATTGTAATGGACTAATTGTATTTAAACACACTTAACTGCCCATTGCAATTAAAAAGGCACACCCAAGGTCATGACCTTCCTACAAGACAAGGGGGTGAGTTGATCCAGATAACCAGGAAACTAGTGACAGTCAAAGAGGAATTCGAAAAGCTGGAGAAGAAGGACATGCCCCATTTGAACACCCTACAAGGCCATAGACTGGAAGAAAGTGACAAAAAATCCACCCCCAATGTCATGACCCTCCTACAAGGCAAGGGGGTGAGTGACACGAAAGAGATTTATACAACCAGGAACAGGGATGCCAGTCAAGGTCAACCAAATTTATGGAACACCTTTGGAGACGATATGAGATTTTTGGGGGGAAGGGGTACTATATAATATCAGTGCTTACAACCATATTTGGCACTAACATCTGAAATAACAAAATCGGGACCAAAGGGTAGAAAACACATTTCGAAAGTGTCAATGCTAAGGGCTTCATTATGTGTCTAGATCTAGAGTGCCTTAGTGAGTGTTGGATCCATCCCGGGTCCACCTCCCTGCTGTACCATGGTGACGGAGAGGGGTGTACTGAGCACCGCTACTGTCCCAGCGGCCTGCACCCGGTCTGATACATCCATTAGAGAAACAGGATGGAATTTGACCCCTGGAAACACCCGGTCTTTAGTGGAAGAAGGCCTGCTCACTATACCGCACCACTGACGGGGACAGGGTGGCCCAAGGCAGCGGCACATGCTCCCTGTTTCTGGTGCTACTTGAGCTGGGTAGACACTCAGCAATGCTGAAGAACTTATGTATTATGATATACCGTAATTGTAGTGACAAAATGGGGTTTAATGGAGAAAAAAATGTAAAAATGTTATGGAGATTCTGAATTGTTTTGGAAGCATGGACATTATGGATATTCATTAATTCATGGAAGACTGGCATCACTGCAGGAAACTAGTGACAGTCAAAGAGGAATTCCAAAAACTGGAAAAGGAGAACAGTGAACCATTATTCTCTTGGAATGGGAACCCAGATCCTGCATAGGGATTGGCTGATATGGTTTAATTGATATAGTAAAAGGGATTGATATCTGCAGTGTTCATATCCTTAAGAGAAAAGTATATAAAGTTTACATTCTAGTATCAAAAGAGATGTTTGATCATGATGTAATAATTTAAATCAAGAAATAGGCCTATCCCTTATGGATTCTGTAACAGTTACATATAATAAATCACTACTGATCAGGTTTATTTTTGTGTGACAAGTTACCTCAAGGATTAGGTAGGGAAAGAGGGATAATACATGGTTCAGTAATATTTGGTTTCTTAGTGCATAAGTACGAGTGATTTATGATTCCAGATAAGAAATAGGTTAATCTATCTATATTTTATATGTTATGTGCGTATATGGGGAAACCCAGGTTAGAAGACAAAAGATAAAACGGAAATAAAAATTGTTTGAGCATTGCAGAGGCCAAGGGCAGGTTTTGATTTGGAAAAAAAGTAAAAAAAAAAAATATTAACATCGCTGTACAGTTACCAAGAAGAAAAGGAGATACTACTTATGTTTTTTATATCATTCAATTATTGTTTCAATTGAGCTCGAATGTTTTCTAAGTTCAGAAATAAAATCGTTTTGCAAAAAAAATTACAATTTACAAATTTAACTTTTCACCAAATGACTGTTCAGGAATATAACCCAATTTCAAATATTTTAGCAAATGCCCCAAGGAAGAATTTTCTGATTCTAATATTCGTAGATTTCATACTACATTTGTACTAAAAAAAATCTGACTTGTCTGAGGGGAGGTTTAAGCGCAGTTCCAAGCAACCTCATACGACCTGATGATGAGCTCAACTTTGATTCTTCTTCGGGGGCGTGGTGTACATCTTTTATCATTTCAATAACACTTATATCCAAAGTACGTAGGCCCTGCAAATATAAAAAAACATAAACCTCATTTATTATTAAAATTTCATACCGAGAAACAAATATAAATATCCCCTTTCATTTACAATTCATCCTCACATATGAGTCTTACTTCAGAATATACATACTTCATGTTTTTTGTTTTTTTTCCAAACGGGATCGATTGGAGAACTGATGGATACATCAGTTGAAAACTTGCTCTCCACTGGGCCTCAATGTCATGGACACCTTCAACTAACGTTGCTATGTACCGCAGACTCTGATCCCTCCTTTGGCCCACTAGCCACGTAATAATTTTTTATCACACATTTGGGCCATTTGGAGGGAGAGGATCTGCGGAAATATAGGGTGGCATGGATCACTCCACTCCACCGTGGGCATTCATGGTCCGGAAAATTTTCTGACAAGTCCCCCCACCCCAGCTTGGGCCAATGTTCCTCCAAAAACACTGTTCCAACTGGAGACTCTTATTTTGGGGCCCAATCTCCAAACCCTTACAGAGAAATCCTAGGATATCCTCCTATGGCCTCTTTGTCTAAGGTTCCTGTCCCCCTTTGTGGACCAGAAAACCTACAATTATCAGTACCTGGGGCAAGTAGTCTTTTTGCCTGATGAGGGTCACCATACCTGAAACCATGCTGTGCCAAACACTATGAAAAATAGTGGAAGTGTTTTTTTTCCATTAACCCCCTGAGGTGGAGACAGTCTACATGTTTACTGAAGTAATACATGTATTCTGTATCCAGCTACAGGGAAAAACAACAGTCATCACCACAAACCATCCAATGGTTAGTGGTCAGGATGGACAACAGTCAGTTGTCAACAAGTGCACCCTCATAGATACATCTCCATGTATCCAAGAGGTTTCTAAG
Organism: Sthenelais limicola; assembly: GCA_942159475.1. Classification (NCBI taxonomy): domain Eukaryota; kingdom Metazoa; phylum Annelida; class Polychaeta; order Phyllodocida; family Sigalionidae; genus Sthenelais; species Sthenelais limicola. The sequence goes on along the minus strand of OW804096.1, from coordinate 101,704,196 downwards.
TTGGATGGGATCCAGCGTGACGTCATGTGGGTATGACGTCATTAGCATGGTAGCGACGACTGGAGAAGGACCACTGTGTATTGCTCGTATTATATATATACTTCATGTTTGTGTAATATATAATAATATATCTATTTAATATACAAATAATAATGTTGTGTCGTTGCTCTCTTGAAAAAAAAAGACTTATACCAATAATATATCCTAGCAGTACAATCCAAATCAGCAGTCAGGTCAGCCGTCAGATCAGGGAGGCATATACTAATGATACATCTCCCAGGGCAGATATATATCAACTAATAGCGTGAGGTCTAAAGTGGAAGGACAAGTATCTAAAAAGCAGTGAAATTCCATGTATTATACATACCCTCTCAGTTCGCTTCTTGTTAACCGCCATGCCCCCTTTATGTGTCTCACGACTAACGACTATACACTGGAGATCTGGATCCACTATTGATGGGCCAAAAGGATCCACAATAGGGACAACTTTATATTCCAGGCCTGGCTTCACATCGTTTAAGAACTCGGTAACTCCATTTATACGATCAGCAGTAGGTTGGATCATTTCACAGAGAGTTTTTCCTAAAATATATTAAAAGTATAGATTGGGTCATTTATGTGCAATCACGATGCAGATTTAAAACGCTGAGGCAAATACTTCTTTCTTGACTATCAGTGCAAATTCAATTCAACATTTAATTTCGGATCACAAAAATCTGTATGAGGTACAATGCTATGAGAAAAGACTTATACCAATAATATATCCTAGCAGTACAATCCAAATGAATTAATTTAATTCATGGTATATATTTCTTTGAATTGTTTCACTTGATCCAGGACTATATATATGCCTCATAGATCACACAAATGGATAACAAATAGTTTTAGTCTATATTAAATAGAGCGGCCAGGTAGATATAAATATTACCATGAATAGGAAAGTAAATAATATTAATATTCATCCTTCACACTTACTGACGTTCATGCTGGCTTCGGTCACTCCCACAGTGAGAGATTTGTTGGTTGATAACAAAGCTTCACTAAGGAGTATCTGATGCCCGGCGTGTAATCTATCGAAAGTTCCACCTAGCACCACATGATCGTAGGTCTTACATCCACTCTCATCACATAATGATACATCCACTTTATTAGCTGCCCCATCTAAAGTTTGTTCTGCCTGTGTTTCCAACAACTTGAATTCAACATTATTTTCAACTGGCATGTTCTGAGCTGCATACTTCAGTAATGATTCTCGGTCAATACCAGGATGATTCTCGGCTAGGATGACTTCATAACCTCTGCAGAGGGGATACCAAGGGAAGTCTGTTGAATGATCGTTTGTGATATTTCCAAGCAAAAATCGAACATCTTTCTTATGGGCTATGACAGCAGCTTGGTTATAAACACCGTGCACAAGACGTTTAACGTCGGAATTGACCTGGACGTGCTTGACTCCACCAGATAATTCAGGGGCAATGTGGATATATAGGGTGTTGTTTACTTGACTCGAAGCTGTTTTGAGGATTGCTCCAAGACGACTCAAAAGTTGAGTGACGGGGCACGTCAAAAGTAGTAAACCGGAGCGAAACATCTTTTCACTAGAAATGAAAAATAAGGACCTTGTGGCAATCAAATCTCTCCCATTTCATGAAAACTTGATAAAAACAATTTTTGTCACTTCAACTTGTGGGAAACATATATGTCTGCATCTGTTGATATATGTCAGACACATGTGATTCAAACTTCGTCAGAAGGAATAACAAGTAACAGTTACAGGTGTAAACACACCGCAAATCTGCGGTTGGTGGGTGTGATAGAAAAAGTAAGGCGTCGAGTCTTAAAAAATCGCGCATCCAGAAGTATCAAACCGCTTTAGGCCCTTCAGGGTGATTTATTTGTGTACATGCTTTAGTGTACTACTACTACCGTTTCGGTATTGCTTTTGTTTGGTTGTTTTGAATCGGAAATACAACCCATCCACCCACCCTAGCTCGCTCTGTCCCTCCTACCTACAATATGCATTTGATTTAGTATTAAATACCGTAGACGTACTGTGTACATCTACGCTACCCGCCCTTTAAATACATGTTGTCAACAAGCTATCCATTTCGAATATATCCCATTTGCCGGTTACGTTTATCAGCGTAAACGTGAGTTTCAGGAACGGGTGCAGTTGGCACAGTGGTTCCCTTAGGGCTCCAACGTGGTGGCACAAACGTGCCAACGCATCCCCATAGGATTAGTATAGAAATATCGAAAATCTATTTTACAGCCTAGATTGATTATTTCTTCGGACAGAACTTGCAGAGAACATCATATCGTTGCGATTTCTGCGTAAGGTTGTCGGCTATCGGTATGTTTACTAGGAAAACGACGCGGCCAGGTTGAGATGTGTAACGTATTGAGCCATGGCTGTAAAGGCCCGGGGCGACAGAAGGATTCGAAATATGCCTGCTGCGCACCGCCTTTCTCAAGGCGTTTTTTGGTCGCCTCTCGTCAAGTTGAAAAAGTCAGTTGTCAAGTTGAAAAAGTCAGTTGTCAAGTTGAAAAAGTCAGTGTTCAAGTAAACAAGTGACAATCTTCTGATGTGTCAGAAAGATGATTCTGGGGTGTAGTCGCAATTATAAGCAATTATAACTAATTTTTGAATTTTTTGAATGTATAGTATTCAGGAATAATTTGGGTATAAATTATTAAATTGTTCAGTATTATCTATAGAATATGTAGGGTAGAGTATTAGTGGGGTTCATTTGATTGAGTGGGGTAATGTAAATATGTTGATTTAATTAAAATTAGATAGGGAAAGGCTTATAATTGCGACTATTCGTTGGTTCATTTGGTTAAATTTATCCAGGATAAGTAGGTAGGATAAAGTATTTATTGGTTTCTTTATTTCGTCCCGGGGCCTATAGAACTAGTTCCCGAATAATAATATATCCTTGCTGACCAAACAGCTTTCCAGACATTATAGTCAAATCAACATGACATATCATTCAACGAGGCTCATAAGAGTTTATATTGAGTGATACTAGCCTATATATTAGCAGATTTCTAGCGATTTCAACCATATTTGTTCATTTTCTAACAGAATTACGCAGTTGATTTCATCACTGTTTTTGTAAGGTTCTGCTGCTTGCGATTAGCTGTGTAATGATTAACCAACGACTGAATATAAATGCTTGAACGTTTAATCTAACCTTGTTTTCAACCTCATATGCCAGGATTATTGTGTAAAATCATTCAAAGCGCTCAGAAAGCCTGTTGATGTTAGTTCGACAGAATGTGTAATTATTAACCATCGGCTGAAAATAAATATATGAACGTCTAAGTAAGCTTGTCGAATTAAATCTAACCAACGTTTTTATTACGATTTCACCGATCGCACATGCTGCGCCATGTTTGTTTCCGATCTGTTTCTGGTCGCTGACACTATAATATCCGTATAATCTGCGTAAATCAGTCATGTCGACTTCAAATAATATCCCAACAATAGTTTATGAACATATTAACGTGTGGCGATATTCCTTTGGTGGAAATATCACGATCCGCAGGAAGCCATGCTTCTGGTGCCATGCTCATTTTCTGGTCATGTACACAAGGGGCCTTGTCAGGCTTAGCGTGCCGATCGCTTATAGCAACGATAATAAGAATACAAATTTATAATATTATGACACCAGCAACTGAATATAAATGTCTGAACGTTTAATCTAACCATGTTTTCAACCTCATATGCAAGGATTAGTGTGTAAAATCATTGGTTCGTTCTAAAAAACGCTCAAATGTTGACACGAGTAGGATCGGGATCTGGGTCAGGGTAATCACGTGATCGGAGGTGTGGGTAGGATCGGGGTCAGGGTAGGGCTTGGGTCTGTCCACGTGGACAATGTGTGGTTAGGACGTGCACGTGAACGTGCGCGCCAGCTCGCCTTTGGATTGGTTTATACATGGGTTCAAGTGTGGGGTCAAAGTCAGATTTGACCTACATAGACCGGTATTGGGGTCAACGGCTTGTCGGAGCGGTGTACCACTTCCGGCCCGACCAGCAGGTCGTGGACACGGGAAATATCAAGTCCACGGGCCTTGGCGCGGACCCATAGTAATTCTGGGGTGGGGTTGGGCCACCCCAGAAAAAATGTCAGCCGTCAAGTCGAAAAGTCAGTTGTCAAGTCGAGAAAGTCAGTTGTCAAGTCGAGAAAGTCAGTTGTCAAGTCGAGAAAGTCAGTCGTCAAGTCGAAAAAGTCAGTCTTCAAGTCGAAAAAGTCAGTCTTCAAGTAAAAAATGTCAGCCGTCAAGTCAAAAAAGTCAGTTGTCAAGTTGAAAAAAGTCAGTCAATGGTAGCAAGAATTTATATTGAGTGGTCCAACCATATGACAACTCGTAAAATATCCTAATTTAATCATTAAATAATAGAAATATATCATTGTGAACCCAATTTCTCATAGAGAAAAACCTTTAGATTTGATAAATGTTGACCTTATGAATCTTCAACATGGCTGCTTATACAAACCATAATATCATTTAAATCTCACAGCATCCCAATACTGGCTAAAAAACCTTCAAGAAATGAATTTGGAATAATTTAAAACAGAAATAATGTAACCTTTTCAAAACTTATCAGACATGGCGAAACCTGCCGGACTGCGGTCCTTGACCGTTGAAAGACATGTGGGACCGGTGAAACTTTAGTATCACCGGTCCGACTGTCTGGTGAAAAAATTGTAGGAAACAATGGATAAACATTTGAAGCACTGGTGAAAACCTGCTATGGAGGTCCGGTAAAAGTTTCTTTTCACTGGTCCGACTGTCCGGTGAAAGTTCTAAAGTTTTCGCCATGTCTGCTTATGAATACAATTTATCCCAGAGAAAAACTTTATTAATTTAGTTGGTTGTCATGGTTACATAAGTAATTTCAATAGGCAAGAACCGAAACGCTCTCTTTAGGTCGAGATAGCAACAGCTGGCACTGATTTCATACAGGCACCGGGGCCTATCTGAGGGTGGGTGGGGTACTGACCACAGCTGAAGGTACACACCCGCTTACACACAGTGCAGGCACATGCATCATGCACTCAACCTGCACCTACACACAACATTTTGTTCTGTTATTTGTTTTCCATAATTATTAAAGGAACATTAAGTAAGATGAAGATAGGGCATGGTGTTGTCTCATATATCCTAACGTTTTGTGGCAATATTAAATGTTTTTCTGTCTCTTAAATTACATTTAATGAAGAGCCCTCTCTGGGTCCATTGGAACCTGCACCCTCATAATGTAAACACAGGTGGCTTGACCCCTCTTCCGGTCAAAATTACTCATCCCCCTCTACTCTGGCCCCAGTCTACCAGTCAGCCTATCCCATTCCGAATCTTGTCTATTAAAAAACAAACTAAATATATCTCATGAGTCATATTTGGCTCTTGAATTGTAAGTATAGGCTTACCAACTCTAAACTTACAATAAAATCAGGATTAAAAGTTATAATTTTTATTTGTATTTGTATTTGTATTTGTAAACGTTTATTTTGACCTTGGTCACATTAAGGGGACAGTTCTCCGACAATGGGAGGTTTGCTAGCCCTCTTTAAGTCCTTACATAATATATGGCTGCGAACAAATCCCCTTTTGTTGTGGACGAAAGTGGTACACAACATACTATATTTAGTAAATTCTGTTTAAATATTTCTGGTGATGGCAATGTTGATATTACATTGGATTTTATAAGAGGTTTCATGACAATAAAGGATATGATTCAGTACAAATGGATTTAAGACATTTGATTTTCAATAGGCTAGGAGGACTAGTCATACAATTCTTCTTAATCAATAAAGTTTTGGTTTTCCCAAATTCCCAAATTCCGTATTCCGTACATGGATTTTGAAAGCCTTAGGGTCTAACAATTTGTGGGCCATCGTCTGCAGTTTATTCCAAGAAAATGAGATTCGATTAATATTGACTTTCTTAACTGTTCATTTTTCGGAGTTATTTGTTTCAAAATTTTCCTACCTTCAGCGAAGTTACTAGTATACATGTATTAATCTCAGGTCTATATTTCTTGGATCTTTTGCAAGGCGATGACACGCTTGTAGCAGATGCAGTCTACGACGGTGTATAGTGGTAATATCTGGTCATCTATAGTTGGATTTGGTCCCCATTGGATTTGGTCCCCAGTGGGAGTCTGAATACTATTCTCAATATTTTGTTTTGCAAAATTTATAGGCGATTTGTGCCTGTAGTAATGTGTCAATCATAAAGTATATCGGACTGGGGCCCGTTTCATAGGTAGTAACGATAGTGAGCGATAGCGAATGATAATGAACGATAGTGATATATCGCTAAATATCACTAAATATCGCCAGACCGTTTCATAGGTATTAACGATAGCGATCTTAACGATGAATAGCGATAAATAGAGATAAATAGTGATTAAAAATCGCTAGTTATCGCTAAAGTTGCGGAGAATATTTTTGTCTCCGCAAAATTTTTCATCACCGTAGACGTCACCGAAGACATTTTTAAAATGATTCTAAATGCTTTTAAATACTTATCCTAAATAATTTCGTCTTTTTTGCTCATTAACTCATCATTTCTGCTCGTTCAATTGGGGGGGGGGATGAATTTAGTCGGCGCATTTTATATGGATATGTATGAATGAATGAATACCGTATTTCCTTGAATAGGCGCCCCCGGCGCTAATTAAGTCAAGGAACTTTGTACCATGGCAGGCGCCTATTCAAGGCCCGGCGCCTATTCAAAGAAGGTAGAATGAGCATGGAAATTATAGATTAACTTTCCCAGAATCTCATATACATAGGGAAATCATTTGTAATTTACAAGTCCAACATCCTAAAATTTGTACTGTATTCTTGTCATCTAAAACACAGTACTAGAATACAGTACAAATATTTAGGATGTCCTTGTCTTAATTTGCCATGGTATGTGTGTACAAGTATATGTATATATATATATATATATATATATATATATATATATATATATATATATGTGAGTAATTCCACCAATTGGTTGATATTTGACAATTCCCGCCCTCTGTCACTGTCTCTCCTCTCTCCCCGTCCCCTCTCTCTCTCTCTCTCTCTCTCTCTCTCTCTCTCTCTCTCTCTCTCTCCACAATTTGTCTCTTTCTCACTCTGTCCCCTCTCCCCCTCTCATACACACGCATATATACACATATAGATACATATATGCTGCCATTATGACCTTACTATTGCAATTTCTGACAAAACTATAGTAACTTCCGACTTGGACAATTACTCTCCTTTAATATTTGCCCCCCTCCCTCTCCCCACACCCCCCCTTTCTCTCTCTCTCTCTCTCTCTCCCTCTCTCTCCCTGTTTCTCCTCCCCCCCGCCCCACTACTCCCCCATTTCCCTCCCTCTCCCTTTCTCCCTCTCTAATAATTCCCCCCCCCTATAGGAATTCCAGTGTTAATCTTTAGGGTCGATTATTTTCTTAATAATGGGAGTAGCCTTCCCAAATTGTACTCCCATTCTGCAATTCAGAATTCTGCAATCAAAATAGCGCTAAAACTCCCAAAATATACCAGTACAATAGAGATCCATAAAGAAGTATGCATGCCTGCCCTCTCGACTAGAAGACAGTGTCATACACTAGATGTAGCTTTTAGAAGAACCCTAGTTAATGATAACCTTGATAACAGGAAAATTGTATTAAGAGGATTAAGCAAGGGGATAAAACTCAAAGTTCCACAACCTCACAATGAAAGCTTTAAAAAGTCATATATCTTCCAGTTGTCCACGCTCTGGAATGATCTACCAACCCAATATAGGAATATAAAAACCAGGGAAGAATTTAGAAAATTCCTTAAAACTACCTACCCTCAGGAATTCGACCCGTACTTAAGAATTGACAATGAAGAGGTGGCTACTGGCAGCCAAGGTTAACAAAAGTACCTGTTTTCGAACCGAAAAGGTAAAAATGTAAAATGTTGTGATACCACAAAAGCTAATTATAGCTATTGTTAAAAGCTGAATAAAATGTTGTATAAGGTAAATGAGTAAATCGGTGACACCGTGTGTTTTCTGGAACCCAACCTCGCCGAAGTAACTTAATATCAACAAGACCATTGTTGCAATAAATGTAAAGGATCGAGCAACAAATTTAGGGTACACAAAAATTGAATATATGTATATAATTGAGCCTAAAACATAACAGACTGATGTACTCAAAGTCAAAGTGAAAGAGACTCAGATAGTAACGCTGACGTCATAATAGTGCCAGTAACATTTGTACTTGTCAAGTCGAGTCTTGTCTTGTACTTGTCAAGTCTAAGTAGAAATCAATGTAGTACAGATGACTATATGAACCAAATAGTAGAATGATGTAATAACGGGGGGTAAGGGGGAAGAATATAGGATTGTAAGACCTATTGTATTAAAGGCCGATTTAACGGTATTCGAGGGGGAAGGGTTTGGGCGGATGTATTGTTGTTGTTTGATAAAACCCTAGATCCTAAGGACACACCCGGGATTATTCCCGTATTCTACAAGGTTTGCTATTTTAATCCCTGATGTCCAGTATAGGCGAGGGGACAAATCGTTATTTCTTATCCACTATTCTCTGATGACCAGTATAGGTCTATCTCTTTTCCATTACACCATCAAGATTTTACTTGTATAAATCACACATCCTGACAGTATAGCAGGACAAGTCTAATAAAGGTAGTCCGAGAATGGTTTCCACACCTTAAAAAGAACTGAAAATATAACAAACTCTGTTAGAAATAAGCATTGGATCACAGTCTCATCAAGAGAAATACCATCACCCAAGCAAAATCGAGCTCGCTCTACAGAACGAGAAAATCTGAAACCTTCGACAAAATGACATTATGCAGGACAATAAACCTCCAGGACTTTGAATTATCAGAATAATAATTTCGTATGTTTCATGTATTTAATGCTACCACGCCTTATGTATTTATACCCTAAGTTTACTTTGTTTCAAGGGTACCCAGGAAGACCTATTCTTAGAGGGCCTTACCCGATTATGTATACGTTGTGTCGTAATAAAAGTTGATAATAATAAAAAAAAAATCATTAATGCATGCATATATGTGTATATGGATATGTATGTATGAATAAATGTGTGTGTATATGTATGTATATATAAATATATGTATATATATGTAGGGTATTCATACCTAGATATCTAAAAATGCATGTAGCCCATTGCAATTGTTAGTCATAAACAAAAAATAACTAAAAACACATACAGGGGGACGAACAGGCGGAGGTACAGGAGGAGGATTAGTATTCCATCCTGTACATGCATGATTGTCCTTCCATGAAGTCCTCCCATATGTACATGATTGTCCTCCCATGAAGTACTCCCATATTCCCCCAGTACCTCCTCCTGTATCCCCTCCATAACCTCCTCCAGTAACCTCCGCCAGTACTACTACAGTACCTTCTCCTGTACATGATCATACATCTCATCCCATACTTTCTCCTCCTGTACCGCCTCCTAGCTGTTACTCCTCTAATATCCTTTCTGAAAATGATCCTGCTGTCCCTCTTCCAATACTTCCTCAAGTAACTAACCTCCTACAGTAATTAACCTCCTCCAGTAACCCCCTCCAGTAGGCTCCTTCAGTAACCTCCTCCAGTAGGCTCCTCCATTAACCTCCTCCAGTAACTTCCTCCAGTAGGCTCCTTCAGAAACTTACTCCAGTAACCTCCTCCAGTAGGCTCCTCCAATGAACACCTCCAATGAACTCCTCCAGTAACCTCTTCCAATGAACTCCTCCAGTAACCCCCTCTAGTAACCTCCTCCAGTAACCCCTCCAGTAACCTCATCCAGTAACCTCCTCCAATGAACTCCTCCAGTAACCTCCTCCAATGAACTCCTCCAGTTACCCCCTCCATTAACTCCTCCAGTAACCTCCTCCAATGAACCCCTCCAGTAACCTCCTCCAGTAACCCCTCCAGTAACCTCCTCCAATGAACTCCTCCAGTTACCTCCTCCAGTAACCCCCTCAATTAACTCCTCCAGTAACCCCCTCAATTAACTCCTCCAGTAACCCTTTCCAGTAACCCCCTCCAGTTACCCCCTCCATTAACTCATCCAGTAACCCCTCCAATGAACTCCTCCAGTAACCCTCTCCAGCAACCTCCTCCGGTGACCTCCTCCATTAACCTCCTCCAGAACATCTCCAGTACTAGTAATTAATTAGAAGAAAGGGGATGAATGAGGTGAATGTTTCCACTGAAGCATAACAAATCTATGCTTAAGAGAGGTAACATGGTTCATGTATATATTTGATATGATTTGTTAATAGATCTAGGCCCTAACCCATTGAACATACCAGGTAATGCCTAAAACGGGAAATATCTTAATTTTAAATGGAAAGAAAGCTCGTAAATCCTCCCTTAAAATGGTTCGATCTGAATAAATCTTGATTTTTATCAAAGAGCAGAACCTCCTTGCCATGTCTATGTATGCTGGCCCATTGCCCGATCTTTGATGAGGGGGTTATAGGGGCAACACATGGGTGACAAGTTTTAGACCAATACATTTTTCACAATTGCCTAAATATATGAAAACAATCCGAGGAACAATTGCTCAACTACTCTACATGAATATTCACCAAAACAGTCTCTTGGTAGGTATAGAATTGTATGATTATATATATACATGTATTTATATTGACATTCTTACATGATGATGCCCCCCCCCCCCTGCACCCATGGATACGTCATATATGGGTCAGATTTTCTGAAAATGTACAATTCGCCTTAACCAATCCACTCAAATAACCCTCATTTAAGACATGAATGAGCTTCAAAATGCAGTTTAACATAACAAAACAGATACTTTAAAACAATGTGATACCAAATACTGTAAACGTATTTATTTTTGCGCCGATAAATTTTCGCGCATTTAGTATTTTGGCACATTTTCGCGGATTTAAATTCGCGCAGTAATGAAGTCTCACACCTTGTTTATGCGATAATTATACCTTTAGCGCAGGATTTTTTTTCACGCACAAAGGTGGGTGCGCAAAAATAAATACTGCGCGAACATTAATAGTTTACAGTATACCCAGATATAACCTCCTCCAGAACATCTCCTCCAGTACCAGTAATTAATTAGAAGAAAGGGGATGAATGAGGTGAATGTTTCCACTGAAGCATAACAAATCTATGCTTAAGACAGGTAACATGGTTCATGTATATATTTGATATGATTTGTTAATAGATCTAGGCCCTAACCCATTGAACATTGAACAAAAACGGGAAATATCTTGATTTTAAATGGAAAGAAAGCTAGTAAATCCTCCCTTAAAATGGTCTGATCTGAATAAATCTTGATTTTTATCAAAGAGCAGAACCTCCTTGCCATGTCTATGTATGGTGGCACACTGCCCCCCCCCCCCCCCCCCCCCCCAAGGGTGGTAATCAAGGGCAAAACATGGGTGATAAGTTTTAAAGCTGTCTCTACACCACTCCCGATACCCTATCCCGATACTGGCGACACTTGCGATCACCATTTTGTTCCCGATAGTACAGATTTCCCCGATACAAGCAAGCACGTCGGGACCTGTCGGGAAAGCCTCTACACTGGCGATCTTCGTCGGCCGACTGTCGGCGACGCACACAATATTTCAAACAAGTTAGAAGTGATCGGCGGCTGTCACCGACAGCTGCCGATAGCTACAAGCGTCGGGAGGCCGTCGGGAAAGCCTCTACACCACCCCCGACAGTTGCGCTGTAAAAGTATCGGCAGGTATCGCCAACTGTCGGCGATGCACAATCGGGAGTGGTGTAGAGGCAGCTTAGACCAATTGATACACGGTTCGCAATTGCTTAAATATATGATTATTTATTTGATGTTTTTTCATAATCTAATCAGGGCCTAACTCAAAAATTATTGTGTTCAATAAGTTAGCTTTTAATGTCTCCTACATCGTCCACTTGATTGTTTTAAGGTATTCTAGAAAATGGAATTTATATGAATTCTTTTGGAAAAAAATAGAACATACTGCTGGTCAACCGTAATGACTCGTTCTAATATCATTATGCATATGAATTGAAAAATTGTAAAAATTGGAGTAGTTCAGCCTATAAGCTATACAGCCATGTTGCTTATTGTTAGTACGGTATATGAAACAATTGTATGATTATATATATATATTTTTTTATTAATAAGTTAGATATTATCATTATTCTAACCTCGCTCACATAGCGATTGATAACGATTTATAAGGAATAGGCTCAGCGATGGTTAACCAGCGATAGCGATGAGTAACCAGCGATAACGATGTCTAACGACCCTTAACGAAGGATATTTATCTCTTAACTTAGCTAATTGCCAGCTTTTATAGTTCATTGTCTTGGTTAACTTCTGTACTACGGTACTCCTTTCAATTTCAAAGCTTTATCAATAGTAATTCCTAAGTATTTGTATTCATTCACCTCCTTGACTTGAGGTTACTCCCATCGGGCCAGTAACCATGCGTTACGGTTCCATAGGTATAACATTGGTTACAAACTCCAGGGGGTGGGGGTGGGGTCCAAATTTTTAGTCAAAAAAGCGTTACGCAATTCATGGGCAGCCCCTAAATACAATTCATTTTTGTCCCACCTCGACCTCAGACTATTTCGGCTGAAGAAGGTACCTTTGCCCCCTCATATTATCGCCCCGTAAGGCCTAATTATCGCCCAGAAACGCTTACGCCTATGACTATGTCGAAAGCTGTAGACTGGATAACATACTTATATTGACAGGTGACCGTGACAATTGATTATGAAATAGTAATTTTACTTACCTGACGTATCACCTGACGTATCGGTAGGCTACCAAGAGTCGACGTGCGACAGGCACCACAGAGCCTGAGGGTTGATAAACTTTGATCACAGAGCGTGGCGCCCCCTGGTACTAGTTTTGCAAACAAGAGGCCTCTGCTTCTGGGCTTACGAGGCGAATTTTGTCCACGGAGGACTTGCCACTGGGGTCATCTTAATTTTATTCCCAGATTTCATGTAAAATCACTAAAGAAATCTACATTTTTGCTACTTTCGATACTATGCTAATACAGTCTGATTATATTAGCTTATATTCGTCAGTCTGTGAGCGGCACATATTGTCATTATATTGTCCCCTCACAACCAAATCAGGGAATAAGTAATAGTTAAAAAGATAACAAAAAATATAGCTAAAATGTCGGTATTTTGTTCATGATATCATTGAATAAAATTAAGATTACCAAAGTGATACATACAAGGTGGACAGTATTTGTGCTTAGTAAGCTACTGACCTCTGAGTATCACTCAGTGGACCCTATATTAGCCTAGGCTACGGCACCTTTATTCCATGATTTCATGAAAAAAAATCCTTACTTGCTATAAAGGTTAAACATGAAAGAATAGTTAAGGACATCGTACAAGATCAAACTGTTGATACATAAAATGGGTAAATATTCACGTTTGTGTTTCTACAAGTCTTTATTTTTCTTACCACTGTCATTTACCAATCATTAAATACACCCAAATACACGCAGCATTTTGGAGTTTTATAATCCATCAAACACAAAAGGTGGAGTATAGGATAGCAATGAAATGTCATACCAAATTGACTCATTCAATCAAAGGCGCTTAAGCTAACAATTACTTCTCATGGAGAGGCACGTTGCCTCCCTCCAAACTTATGAAAATAATGAGATTTGTGGACATGTGGTAACATTAATATCTGTGCACAAATCAACATTGTTAACAGTATATATTTTTTAAATAATATCGAAGTAAAAAGGTTTGAATTGAAATATTTTCATTTATTTGTTGATAGTTCTATCTGGTCCTTCATAACTTCAATTACTTAAATGTCCTTGATTATAACTAAGTCTGTTACCGTACTAGACCTACATACTACGCACTGCAAAGAACCTCATAGAACCTTTGAACACACTAAATCATTGCTAAGATGGTCCCAATATTTCCTTTCATGTAGACTTCACGTCACCATTCATAAGTGCAAGAATATCAACATTCAACTACCAATATTGTTTAGGTAAAGAGATTTGCATTCAACATGGCATATTTACTAAAATGGTAGACCATTACATAAGTAGATCTTATAGATGAGGAACCACAATGGAACCACAATGAATATCTCATTGGACGCTTCTTTATCTAATATGCAAAGTGATATATATGCATAAAGTTATTCTTAAGACTTCAGATCTATATATAGTATGTGTGATGCCATACAAAGTTACCTATTTTAAGTTATAATCAGATCTGAGCTGTTATGAGAATACATATTGAGATAAAAACTTTAATGCTGTCTCTACACCAGTCCTGATTCTGTCTCACGATACTGGCGATACTAGCCGATAGCAAATGTTGACAAAAGTTCCCGATGGTAGCGATGCAATCAAGTATCGTCGCCATCTGTCCTGAGTATCAGCAATGCCTCTACATTGGCGAGACACGTCGGCGACACACATGTAAATTCAAACATGTTTGAAATCATCGGCGACTGTCGCCGACAGCTACAAGTGTCAGGGGCCATCGGGAAAAACTCTACATTACTCCTGACAGTTGGCCGATAAAAGCATCGGCAAGTATCACCAACTGTCGGCGATGTACAATCGGGGCTGGTGTAGAGGCAGCTTAACTAATAATGCCGAAAGTAAATTCTGATTACAGGAAATGTCTTAAAAATTAGCGAATACTTAACCAAATATATACACACATTAAAATATTTACATCATGTTAAAATGTTAGATAAACCACCATTTTAGAAGCACACGCGTTGTATCACAATATACAAAAAAAATACATAGCCATCAGATTGGTGGAATATTATCTGCAATCAAATCTTTATCACATATCTTAGTTGACAAACCTACATGTTCATCACGACACAAATCAAGACAAAAACATCATATTCTACTTTATCACACCTGGTTATGTTCCCTGGCAATTAGTCCAAGCACCTTATTTGCCCCAAACCAGCGTCCATATCGATGGTATACATAAAGAATAACCATGGCATTAAGCATTACTAATTTCTCTACTGCATTTGTTTGTTGAAGTTTTCTAAAACTAAAGAATGAGGCATCCCATACAGATGAAACGTTTAACTAAAGAAGACATGACGTGTACTTGATTCAAAGTCGGAATTGTAAGAGTCGGCACATTCAAAGCAAAGTGTTTGACACAGTTTCGTTCTCAACATTTCAATAGGAAAAAGGGATTTATAGGGATTGCGAAGAGTTAAATCAAAAAGAGGAACATAGATTAGAGAGGGGTCCTTGATTTCAATTTGCCATATAACGAAAATCAAGGATGCAATCAATTTCAAAAGTACCGCGACGAAGAGACATGCATCTGGACATATGTAAATAAGATTTTAAATGTAGAAAGATATGATAATAGGAAATAAAAAGAACAGCATAAAAATGGAATAAATTTTAGGGAGAGTCAGCTGTTTGGGTAGAAGGTAGATCATGTCTTTGAGAATGTATAAAGTGAACGACACGTCGACTGTCGACACGTTTTGTTCCCGAGATAATATCCATCACGAGCTGACTTGAATATTTATGTAGGGACGGGGGTCATGAGATCGCGAAGTTCACTATAGTTTGGGTACTTCATTCGTTTATAGACAGCAGGTACCACACACGCTAGAGCCACGGCAATGATGAATGTGACAACGATTGCCATCCCCAGAACAAGACGGGAAACTGTAAACATAAAGAGTAACAACATGCAATGCAAAATCTTTTTGCAGTTTTTTAAAAATTATTTAATCTGTATTCATGAACTACAATACTAGGGATCTTCTCAATCGTAACTGCTGAAAGATCTGTTATAGCTCATTGTGCAAATATCCTAAAATTTAATTTCTATACATTCCTATACTCTAGTTCCAACCTGTATGGAGGCTAGCTGCTTAATAACTTTTATGCCATGATAGGTGTGCGTATCCACAAAAACATGGCCAGATTAGCCCATGGCATTTGCATGCCTGGATTTCACTAGCGCAGGCTGCTTTTCGAATGCAACCAATTTACAACATTATTTTGATTGGTTGCGTAAATTTAGTTGCGCCAATCAATGACGCTCATTTCATGACAGTTGTAGGCGCTTGCTTTTGCCGAGTCAGAGGGTTGCGAGACATGAAATGAAGGTAAATAATGATTGAATAAGGCTAAAATATATATATCATGGCATAAAAATAGAACCCAACTTGAGATGGATATAGGATGCGCATTCACAAAACACTTGTGCATTATTTTTCTGTTTTTCTCTTGTGGCTTCGCCACTTGGGAAAAACAGAAAAACTATGCACTCGTGTTTTGTGAATATGTCATCCTACATCCATCTCTCGTTGAGTTATATCTTAATATATACCCTTTTCTCATTGGTCGCTTTGCACCTGCCAATCAGGTGCAAATACTAGTAGTTTTCAATACTAGTAGACAATATTTGTCGTACATTATTATATTCAGGTGGAAATGCCAGATATTCTTACCCATATTTGTAGCGTGATAGCAGTCTCGCTCATCAGAATCGTCCCCACATTCGTCTATTCCATTACACTTCCAGTCACTATGCATACATCGGCCATTATCACATAGATCCTTGGCGCCACACACTGAAGAAATACGATTAAACAGCTATGTTAGATAGTTTTTAATTCCCCACTTTCCAAAATGCAATCAGTGTCATAGAAAAAAGTTAATATATTATATATCCTAGCCATACTACAGAATGTCCCAAGTATTCCATCATATGGCATTTATTGGTAAGGTAAACGCACCTGTCGTAGAATATTTCAGGGAGACAGCAAATCCCTTGTCTTTGCTTCCTTTGGTGCGGTTGAAGGTGTAGCTGATCCACAGCTGATTAGTTATAGATAAGATCGCACCGCTATCTCCTTCCTTCAGCACCAACACTGCCATAGGAGAGCGCTCAGATGCTCCATAACGTGCCTCAAAGTGGGTGCTGTACAGAAGGTAAGAAAAAATGTATTATGTTACACATAGTATAAGATGTATCATACCATGATAGCTGTGCGTATCCACAAAAACATGGCCAGATTAGCCCATGGCATATGCATGCAGAGATTTCACTAGTGGAATCTGCTTTTCGAATGCAGCCAATTTACTCCCGCTATTTTCATTGGTTACGTAAATCTAGCTGCGCCAATCAATGAAGCTCATTTTATGACGCAACATTGTAGGCGCTTGTTTTTGCAGAGTCAGAGTGTTGCGAGAATGAAATGAAGGTAAATAATGATTAAATAATGATTAAATATATATCATGGCATAAAAATAGAACTAATCTTGAGCTGCATATGCAACAACGCATTCACAAAACGCTCGTGGCTTTTGGTGAATGTCTTTCACGCGTGCCTTCGGCACTTGTGAAAGACATTCGGCAAAAGCCACTCACGTTTTGTGAATATGTTGTCGCATATGCTGCTCGCGTTAAGTTCTATCTTAGTATCTTGCATTTATAAAGTAAATGGAAAAACAAATTGTACGAACGTGGATGTATTTGTGTTGTCAGAGAAGTGCTTGATGTTGTACTGATAATTAACTATGTTCACCGAGGTGTTGTCTGATGCTGGGTGAGTTGGTAGATCAATGATCCAAACACATGTCAAACTGTCTGCATCAACAGTACTGGGGAAGTGCGGAGTCTGAACTGTCTTAGTACCATCAGTTAAATTGCCTCCACATGCTGCCGAGTAAAAACAATG
Source organism: Sthenelais limicola (assembly GCA_942159475.1). Lineage (NCBI taxonomy): Eukaryota > Metazoa > Annelida > Polychaeta > Phyllodocida > Sigalionidae > Sthenelais > Sthenelais limicola. The sequence continues at coordinate 101,686,447 of OW804096.1, read as the reverse complement.
TCAACTAAAGGCATTGAAAATAGAAACACATGCTATATCTAATACAAAATTAAAGACTTATGTCAATTTAAAGTGAATTACAAAAAGGAAGAAATAAGTTAGAAAAACACACCTAGATGTTCATAAGCCACCTTAAATCCCTGCGCTACCTTCAGATCCGAGTCATTCCCTTTGAATGTAGCATCGAACGTGAGCTTGACTTTAGTAGTGTTAATGCTATTATTGTTCATAGAGATAATCATGTCTGGAACATCGCCAGGAGTACCTGACAATGTCCTTAATATCTCAGAACTAACAGCCGGAGTAGAGCTGTTAGGCAGGATATGGTAGTGATCAGCCTCAACAGTTAGAGTGTGCCCATCACTTAGGGTAAAATCCTAAAAAGTGAAAAGTAACAGTCGATTTTAAAGGTAGCTCACTTCAAAGTGTCCCCCTGGAGCAAAAGCAATGAGATACTATTGAGTGGAATAGTAATACTTGGTATGGATAGCCTACACGCTTTTATGTAATCATTCGAGCAATTAAAGTTTGTAAATATGATATCAATGTTTAGGTAATTATTGATAATTCATCTAATAATTTAGCTTACATAACGGGACGTTATGTTACATAACATTATTTATCACAGAAGCTTCATGAGTGGAATATGACGAGAAGCAATAGCAAATTGCATTTATACAATGGTGAGGCACATGACTCGTGTTCACATAAATACCTAAGCGGCGAAAAGCACTTAATAAAAATCACCTTAAAGTTAAGCCGCAGCATCATATTCTGCACCGGAGTGAAGGACCACGAGCAGTGGGCATTTACTGGGTATTGGTTAGGATAGAGGGGTGAAAGCAACGATCCTCCATTAGCAGAGCTTAAATCGAGACCATCACAGCCTGAAAGGAAGAAATTAAAGTGTCAGTAAACCCCAAAATATTATGTTTATTATAAAGGTCGGGATATTATGCTCATTTCTGGCGCGCCTTTGTGACGTCACACAGCACTCTCAGTGCCCTCTTGTGCTAAACAGACCTTTTCAAGTAAGCTTTCTCAATTCGGGCCTGTAAGAGACCATAAGTTAGACATAAATGGAGGTAAAAAAATTGAGACTTGGATGTTGTATTTATGGCTCCATGAAGTTTGTTGTCCTAAAAGTGACCATGAACTTTAAGTAAATATTTGTATTACATGATGTCAGAACATAAGATTACTGTTGGTAAATCCTCATAAGCACGCGCTACCATTGGATGCCAATCGAGGTAATGGGGTCGTAAAGTTTTTGTTTTGTGTGTGTGTGTGGGGGGGGGGGGGGGGGGGGGGGGGGGGGGGGTCACGTAAAGAATTTGGTATATCATCCTACCTGGAATAGTTTGGAAGGAGAAACTCAACAACAACTGTTTTGGTGAAACTCCATCAGTAGAATTTAAGGAATACACAATTCTGAAAATGAATATTTGAATGAAAATCATCGACTCCTTTTCAAATCTAATCAAATCAAAACCGACATTTAATAAATGTATATTATTCCACTATGAACACGGAAGTACTGTATTTCCTTGAAATACCGCCGGGCCGAGAGCATGATTTACTAATAAGCGCCGGGCCTTGAATGAGCGGGGGTTAAGCTATCAAATGTGATGTGTTTCAGGGAAATGAGTCACAAGTCGCAAAAATGTTATTTTTCAAAGTGTTTATTTTACAAGATCACTTTATTGCAATGTTCTGATTTTTGGCGAGTTTATCACTTATAGTTATATCGATCGATGTACCAAATTTCAGGACAATGTATCTAATATATCCTTTTGTTTTAAAGGTCCTCATATGGAGTATATTTAGTTACTTTACTGTTTATTGCCCCCGAGATATATTGGAAACATTTTTTTAAAAATGAAAATATCGAACTTAAAATCTAGAAATACTTATTAGATTATTAGACTGTTTACTACCATTGGAATCGGCTTGATTTCATCTTTTCAAATATAATGATATCTCAAAATCTATTTTTTGCGACTTATGACTCATTTTCCTGAAACACATCACAAATGTATCAAAACAAATGATGCAATACGATTTGGACTTGTCACTATAACTAGCTGTAGTGGTAATGATTTATCACTGGTTTGGCTTTGTCTATCTTCAGTAGTGTCATTTCTGTTGTGGATACAAAGTCTCTTGAGGTTGTTATTAAACAAACAATCTTAATTAGGATGCCCGCCAGCAGAACTAGGTAAGTATCCAGTTTCATGCTGGTGGTTAGTTCGAATTTACTGTTATGTTAACAGTAACCAGACACTGGCATAACTTTACACTGTCTATATGCCATTTTATGACGATCCTTCTGAAACATTTGGAATATAATTATGGCAAATTAAAACGAGTATGTTTTAGATGAAAGAAATGCAAATATTTATTTTATTCTATAATTTCCATGCTCATTCTACCTTCTTTGAATAAGCGCCGGGCCTTGAATAAGCGCCGGGCCTTGAATAGGCGCCTGGTACAAAGTCCCTTGACTTAATTAGCGCCGGGGGGCGCCTATTCAAGGAAATACGGTATAAGGTTTTACCTCCTTGCTATAACACGACACTTCCTATAATTTAAAGAATACACAAGAAAATTAAGTATACCTGGCTTCTTTTGTGTAGATAACGGGAAATGATCGAGTGGGCTCGTGATCACCAGTTCCGGTCATTTGTAAAAATCTAATAGACTGGTCGGATGGACCACGGTAAAGGGAAATCGTCGAGTTGTGTGGAAGATAAAGGTCATGTATTTCCAAAGATACAATATCTGAAAAGCAAACAAACACAATGTTTATTAAAAAAAAATACCCAACAACTGTCAGAGATGTCGACCGGATATACAAAACTCTTCAATATGTCTTGATCACAATAGTATGGAGCTCTGGATAATATTTTTTTTTTCTAACGTAGTAATTCACTTCGTGCAACATCTCGTCATTATTTTGGAAACCATTTCAATTAGCTATTGACTTGAATTGTTCTTCCTCAAATGGTTTTCTTAAAACCTCCTCCATCTATCACACAATTAGATTGGTCTGAAGGTTGCCAAAGAAATTAATAATTAATTCGTTTATTTCAGTTGGCGAACACAGGGTGAGATTTGGCATACATGCCAATATTTGTTGTTTTTCAAGAATTAATAACATGTTAACAAAAGATAAGAAAATGTGATGCGCTGGTTGTTCCTATACTCACTGTCTGTGGAGGGATTTACAATAATATAAGTAGCAGTTTTGTTGAGGTCGTGTTCTCTCAGGGACGCACTCCCACTGTCTCCGGCAAGATTAAACTGTTGGCCTGAAAGACGAAAATACTGTGTTAGCAACCAGGCTCCGTTTAAAAGATGTCTGACATGAATTCTTCTTCGGGGGCGTTACAGTTTAAAAAACGCTTTTCATAACTCCCGAGTTCATAAATGCGCTAGGTAGCCGCTAAGTAAATATACATAATGAATCCCTTAGTTATCCCCAAAGAAACAAAAGCAGATACACTTACGTCTAACGTATCGGTACAATAATATCAGATCCAAGGAGTTAAAGAGGAAGTAAGACGATACCTTTCACACACACGAGATCTTAATGATCTCGATCAGAACGACCTTTCCACCTGAACTTACCTGGTAACATCAGTGGTTGCTTTGGATATGTGTAACTACCTTTGTGATCTCATAGATATGTTGCTAGTTTAGCACTGTTCTACATTTTCGATTTGTGGCTCGAAATTACGAATAAATTAGAAAAAAACAAGAAGTTAAAGAGTTTCTAAGCAAAATACTTGAATATTGAAATATATTCCCCCCCCCCCCCCCCAGAATATGGAAATCAGTATGCGATCTGCATTAATATCAGAATAGATTAAAATGCTATCCATAATAATTCACATCAAAACAAAAAAAATATAACATACTACTGCCATATGCTATAGTATCTTTCGATACTAGGAGGCTAGCTCAGCTGATTAGCTTAACTATTCATTTACTTTTTGCTTGAACTATTCTTTATATACATTTATTCCATATTTTAGTATATAATTGATTACTGATAAGTTGATCATATATAGTGGTTTCTTTTTGCCTCATGCAAAGTCAAAATAGTTGTTCGGAAAGTCAGAAAAGTCGAGATAGCCCATCGTAAAGTTGAGATAGCCCACCGTAAAGTTGAGATAGCAATAAAAATAAATGAATAAAAATAACCATTTTTTTGTCAAATTGTCAGCACGGCCCACTGGCTCACCTGTGGCGGTGATGCACAATAATAATACACAAAGAGTACAAATTCACAATCACTGGCTATGCAAAAGTCCCCTTTAGAATCAGTTAGAGTCATTCTGTCAATCAGGTTCTCTCTCTCTTGATCATCAGATAAGCTGGTCACTTGTGCAAACACCATATTATGTAACCATGGGCTCTTCTCACCCTCATTTACATATCTGGAATAGGGGATTTGCATGTGCCACTCTGCATGTCTATTACAGTGCTTTATACTAACCTAGTATAAACTCGTTGGTATAAACTTGTTGCTCATTCACACAACACATACATACAGTATATTATCATAACTCCCAAAAGTTTAAAAAGTATTGTTACCCTAAGCCAACCCCACCCTTCCTCCTTTGCCTAGTAGAGTTACAGAACCCCTCACAGGCCTCTGGTACTCTCTCCCTCCCTGTCACTCACACAGGATAAGCTGGTCACTTGTGCAAACACCACATTATGTAACCACTAGTCATGGGTCCAGACTCGGAAATATGTACTGATTTTGGTACACAAATCTACACTAATTGAATATAAAATATGCTAAAAGCTTGTTCAAGATAATCATTAAACTTAACAAAATCCAAGAATATATCTAGTATTTATCACTTTCAGACAACATTAGCAGAATCAACTAGATGTGCCAAAGAACCAAGTGTACACTTTTTGTCACTTACACCAGTACACCAGCCCCACGTTGGCCCTTCATTCTGTGTACCTCCCTGTCAATCACAGCCAACAGGCCAAGCCACAAAACTCCTGCACTTAAATCCTTACAGTCCAAGTCAAACACCATCCAATCAGCAGCACACACACTCAAAACAAACGCATGTGTTCACTCTTTAGCCACCCCCCGTTTTCCTACTAAGAATTAAGGTGCAACAGTCCTGGAGTATAGACTTCTCTACCATATATCCTATGAGACTAATACCCCTTTCACACTACACAACCGAAGTGAAGCGTAGCGAATCGTTGCGAACTGGTTTCTATAATTCGCCCCATGCAGACTGCAGCAGAGAAGCGCTTCGTAGCGCTTTCAGTAAGTCGGTTCGATTCAGACTGCAGGGCAGGTCGCCGTAGTATTCTCCATACGTTTATAAGCAACACATCTGATCGATGACGTCAGAAACCACTTCACTTCACTTCGGTTCCATTCACACTACCAGAATTAGCACTGAGAAAGCGAAGCGAAGCGGTTTACCCAATTCACCTATCTGAGGTGAATTACCCAATTCGCTTCTGAGTCGGTTTGGAAGCGCTTTCTACAAGTCGGTTCTATTCACACTACACCTCCAAAGCGCCTCAAAGCGCTTTCTGGGTGTAGTGTGAAAGGGGTATTAAAGGAGGCTGCGCCCATTACAACGAAATAGAAGTCTTCTTGCCAGCATTTTACAGCTAGCCTTTTATAACTTACCAGGGATAACGCTTGTAAAGTCAGCTATGAAATATTGCCTTGACATCGACCCATTGATGTAGAACCCATTAACTACAATCAACATCTGGTTTCCATTAGATACAACAGGATAGGAAGATTTGTCAGATCTGAAACAAAACAAAATTACTTCAGTCACTACAGATTACAAGATGTGGTTTTTTTTCAAGATTGGCCATATCAGTAGCCTAACGAGAATAACAACGATCTATTTTGATGATGCAAACAGTTAGCTTGGCCCGACAGAACTAACCCCGAAAAGGGGAGTCGGTAACCAAGTGTAAATAAAATCTTTAAAAAAAACAAATAAATATAATCAATTACCGATAATGCCCGATAAGAGTAGCATTCGGATTCGCACCATCCCTGAAGTCGATCGTTGAAGTAGGCATGAAAAAGGAATCATTCATTTCGACCTTCACCTGGAAATGTATTACTGATCATAAAGGGGTTCGGAACGTAAGCAACAAAACAAAGCAAATAAATATGTCTGTATATAGTGGTAGGTTTTAAAGGGAGCTACCGTCATCAAACATATTTCATTAGTTCATCGGGATTTCAGTTGATGAGTAAAACTCACTTGTTGACCAACAGGAACTTCAAGCAGAAAGTACACAGGAGGTGAGGGAATGGTAGCATTGGGGACGTCGTACACCGGATTTATATCAAGCTCCTTGTGTTTCTTTAGTACAACCCGGCCGCTATTGCGAGCACTCCCACCATATGCTGCAAAATGGTTATAAATTTCTATTAGAATCACTGCATAACTGACAACAGAACATTAGAAGTAGTATGTTCAACCGTATAAACAATGTAATACTGACTCTAGCTATAGAAGGTTACTCTTACCGAGAGGTGACAGGGTTATATTGAACCCTCTGCCTGTCAGACTGTCATCCGTCCGGAAGCGGATCAATAATTTGCTGGTGCTGGTCATAACAAGGTCCTCTGAATTGTCAAAAATGAAATAACAGACGGATGCAATTAAAAACTTGGATAACTTCTAGAAAGTTGATAGGAAGAATCACGGCACTGTGAAACAGAATGTCCCTGTACCTTTAATTAATTATAAACGTAAAAAATAGCCTAATATCTTCCACTGAGGGCAGTTCAGTTGGATGTGTATTTGCTGAGATGACCCATAGTAATCCATACATAGTGTAATAATCATAAATGGACGTCATGTCAAAATCAATTACCATACTGTACTTAAATATTCATTTTATTAGTTTGAAACCTAAGGAAAAATTCAGCCTTGGCAAAAACACAATCCTTGAACGCACTTACTCTGTTTGTATCCAGCGTGAATATTCACCAAACTATAAGATGATTTAGCGCCACCGTCATTGACCAGGATGTTGTCCACTGTATCAGCAAGGTCGACTGTCGCAAAATCTAATTTAATTGTGTAACCTTCAGGAGCCATGACAAGCCAGCGACAATCCATGTTGTTGGCGTAGTTTTTCGGGAATCCTGGGCTTGTCAAAGAATATTTGCCGTTCAACTTGATAATACCGGCACCACAATCTATTAAAAAGAATAGAGTGAGTGAGTGATGGTTGCTTAATGATACATGTTACCTAATATTTGGCAACGCTTGAAAAAAATCACATATGTGATTATGCGTATTTTTTTGTAAATGTATTAAATGATGTGGCCAATAAAAACATTTAAAAAAATGCCATGGCGACATCCAAGTGGAGTGAGGATTAGTGAAATGAGATGAGATGAGTAAAGTGATTTGAATTAGAGATTGACTGTTTACTTCATCAACACCGTGAGTGTGTAATTAGTGGAAAAATTAAATGCACAGAAGTACAAAATGACTGACAGTCATGAAATGTCTATCTAAAGTGATGCAAGAATAAATAATTAAATATCAACTCTAAATGAACTATACGGTGATAACGGCATTAACACCAAAATACCTTCATCCTCCGTAATATAATGGGCCGAGAAAGACTCTATCTTGCTTGGAGGTAAGATCGTTTCCATTAGGATGTCCTGATTTGAAGAAACAATGTCGATAAAGCTATCGCGGAGTTTTCCTGAATGAAGAAAATTGCAACGTGAATGTTAAATGCCTAAAACGCTTCACTTAACTCACAGGCTATACGGTATTTACACTACAGAAGAGTGGTGGGAAGGAGGAATGTCTTCATAATACTGAGAAGTTGTATAAAAGCAATCATACTTTGCAGTGAGGCTTAGATTTCAAGGGCTATTGACAGATAGCTCTCTCGGCGAGCTACGATTTTATTGCAGTTAATCCAACAATTTTGATATTTGTGCGATCACAAGCGGGAACACAAGCAACTGAAATATGGACCGCAATACCATGTGATCACTAGCGACCATAAGTCTTCAAGTGGTCGGTCGATGGTACTCACATGTGATGCAATTAATTCAACAATTTCCCTGAGGCCAGGATTTAGAATGAATTGTTAGGTTCTTGTGACCTAGGAGGACCGCTATAAAGGATAGTCATTCTTGCGGCGATCAGCTAATCAAACTATAATTGCGATAAGGTCCTTTAAGATTCTCACTTATGTGTTATATCAAACGAAACAAAAAATGGAATTATACACAAAGAACCTGTCCCAACACTTAATTTGATGTGAAGAGCAAGGCTAAGCTATGAGTTCTCCCTAAACTAAAATGAATAGATAAAATGGACTAATACCGGTAGTATCAAGCACCAAGTCAGCAGACCGGGATTTCCCATCCCAAACACGGACCGCACCCTTGGTAATGCTGACTTCATCAAACGATAAAGCGACATGTCCAGAGGTACTCCCTGTGTTTATGTGGTAGGTGCAGTTGAGTTTCTCCGCTCCAATGGTTTGGCGGTAGATTGGGGCCTTTACGGTGGCTGATGATTGATTCATGAAGACTTCACACCCTAGAATAGACAGAAGTTTTTTTTTATTATTCAGTTTAAGGCCAATACAATATTTAAACTTATATAGAAGAGAAAAAGACGTGAAATCCCCTATGGATGTTTTCACACGGTGCCTAATAAAGAAGTTACTCACTACAACATAATAATCCATCTCACTATTACATTAGAAAATACAAAATCAAGCAATACTGTTACAAAGCACACTATACCTACAATGGATATCAATAAGAAGAACAATAATTACGTCGAATAAAACAACGCGAAAAATACAAGACGCATGGATTGGAATAATACTACAACTACCATACCATAGACGCTCAGTACAAAGCTAAGCTATCTCATGTCTTAGTAGCTTACCCATTCCAAATCATGTAAACTGCTATCATAGTATCATATTGAATAACACTTAATGGCTCAAGAAACAGTAGTAGATCAGGATAACCGTTTCAATCATTCCCCCAATGGAAAATAGTTCTAGCATTAAGATTACTCATTGGCTATAGAATTCTGATAAAATACATAAATAAAAATCTTTTGTACTAACCATTTGTATTGTAGTCGATGCGAATTGACCTTTTATACTCATCAGCGCTAGTTTTTAGCACAATGGTGGTGACTGGAGTGAAGGTAACGACGAGGAAAGGATCTATAAACGAAAATCAAGAGAATATAATTTTGAGTGTCATACATCAATTATTCAAAGCGCAGACATTCGGAACTGTCTTTAGTATACCTGATAAACACTGTGCCGACACCTATGCCTGTAACTTGCTTTACCATCACATATGGCGAATGTAATTAAGTGGGGCCATTGTTTACATCTTGGTTCAGGCAGGTTCAGCATGGTAGCTCCACAGGTGGAAAGATCGTTGGCCCCGTACAAATAATCTTGGTTCAGGTATTTATACAGTTCTGACATGTATTGTCAAGTCGAGGCATACATTAATTATGTAATATGACGTAACATGATGCAATGATTATCAATTATGATTTATTTAACATGTGTATAATTTATTCATGCAATGTATTAAAGGTAACATTTTTTCTTGTGATGCAACCTACCATGTACTAACATACATGTCTAAGCATGGAGACCTTCATTAACATAATCTATTTTTATCTTGCTTGTCATGTACACTGTATATACATGTACCACAGTAAGGGACACTAAATTATACAGACAGGACCTTTGTCTCTCTCATCCAGTATTCATTAATATGCAATAATTCCTATATCGATGGTATACCAAGAATAGTTTTATAATTATTCGTCCTATTAACAATAGACTGTTGACGTCGGTGCTCTTAGCCTCCACAAACATGGTTCACCAACCCATATGAATGGAAAATGTGCTAAAACTTTTACGAATCTTGGAAGCTTCCTAATTAAAATGCGCGTTACGGGCATCGGTGATGTCACAGTGAAAGAGGAAAGATAGATACAAACCTGATTTCCCACTAAAATTCCCAGTCAGAGATGATGCGTTTGTGCTGCCTCCACTATAAACCCATAGAGTGTCATTGACATGCAGATTAAATATTTCGATCGCGAAATATTTACGAGTGCTATTTGTGTTAAAGGTCCATGTCATATTCTCATCAGCAGAAGGCTCTTCGCTGACAAAACATTTTTTGCTGTCTGTTGAATTTTTACATTGGCTTGGATCTCCGATGATCTCTGGAAAGTTGATGTGAATGATTGATAACAATTTGCTAATATTATATATATTTGCCATAAGGTTGTTAATAAAGTGGTTAATGTTACAATGGTTGAAAGCATTGGAACCAGTTTATTTCAAAAATCAATAAAATTCTTATCATTAATCGACCAAAATAGCTCACTCGCAACAACCTATGAACCCTATAACTTGTCATAAGTATGAGCTTACCATTCAGAAGTCTTTCCTCCGCTCCCTCACAGGCCGCCGGTGCCTGTATTTATGTGTTCCCCCTCTCCCACCCCCCTCCTTCTCCCCATCATCCATCCACATCCAACCCCATTCTCTCTCTCCCTTACCCCCTCTTTCACACAGGCCCTCTGTGCCTCACTTTATCTGTGTCCTATCATCCCTTGTCCCTCCTTTTGCCCCTCCCTATCACCACCTTCTTTCGATACCTCCCCCATGCACCCCTTTGGCTTCCTCTCGCCTTCCCCTTCCTTTCCATCTCCCCTTCCTCCTTTCTGTCGCCTGCCCCCCCCCCCCCCGCCCACCGGCCTCTCGCCTTCCTCACTGTCTCCCCCTCTCCCCTTCCTCTCAAAACCCCTTCCTATTATGGTTATTATGGCAAATTATTTATGATTTGGCCTACCTTTTCTGATACGTACGAAGTGTATAATATCTTTATTAATATTCGGCATTAGGGCTGTAGGTTGCAATCAATGTGCATGCAACTCAATGACTCCAAATTAGACAAACTCGGATTATAAACACAAGATAAAATATACTAGCTTGTGGATGGGAAACATCCGATCCAGTATTGATAAGGGAAAGACATGCGTTTATCGTCATGTCTTAATAATTATAATACGTTTTTGGAACATTTAAACATGCCATCATACACTTTTGTACCTACCTCCAAGTGAAGACCGGAAAATCACCAATAGAGCTAGAAAAGCAAGAAAAAATGAATAAATCATCGATGATTCATCATGTATCAATTTACCTTTTTCACACAGGAACTATAAACATTATTAGCATGTACAAATACAACATTTGATAAAGGGACTTATCGGCATATGGCTGTTTGGTAAGAATACGTATACATGTACATACACGACAATATCATGTATATACTTGACGAAACTAGTCTATGTGTGATCATAAATGCAGTGTAGTATTAACTATAGTAATAGTCACATTGTATTAAGATATGTGATGAGTACCATTAATGTTGAGGGAAAAAAGGTGTCTAAAAATATGTGCAGGTGATGTTAATAAACTTGGGAACGGAATGGATTGATAAAGATGTAATGTAATGAATCCAGAGTTGGGCTCACATGATCTACTGGATATCAAATTTGGTTTCGTTTCCTATAACTTCACATACAAATATGGTTGCGTGACCACAATGAGGTCAATAGGACTTAGCGATATTAAACAAATCCGCAACTCCAAACATTTATTGCGCCAATTATTATTATAATTACAACAGTTCATGTATGATAAGTCGATGAAAAAACACACTAATATTTCGTGGTAGAATACAAAGTATTTTTTTTTCAAGAATAGATATATGTTCGGTAAGATTTTGTTTGGATCTGTAAGATATTATGAGCTGGATATTTATCATACAATCATTAACAATACAAGGTCACTTAGTATAACGGTACTGTACACCATTGGATTCTTTTCTGATAATAACACACTAACCATCGGGATGCTGAGATAATTTCTGGTACCGATATTTTATTCACCATACGGTCCATAGATGATACATTAATAATGGGAACAATCAAATGGAGAGTAGCGCCACATAATCTCCATTTTACATGCCTATATATAACTGCCCACGTTTTGTATAAATATACTCTCATATTTTTCAGAGAACGGATAGAAAGTAATGTTAGTAACATTCTATTCAATCTATGGATGGTTTAATTCTGTTTCGCTGACACTAAGATATTTTTACTGAAAATTATTGGCATGGAAATCCATAATTGATTTTTCCTGGATATAATAGTGAGTTTTGACTATGACTCTATAAGGTGTCTAACACCAAGGCGGTTATACAGCACTAACTACCCCGTAACATTTATGTGCAGGAAACAGTCATAACCATGCAGCATGTACCATGCAAGAAACCCCATGCAATAGTGATCATGTGAGCTAGGGTGTATTATATGTCGTCACTGTCGGTTTGGTTGTAAAGGAATGTGATTTTACCTACGCGTCTTTTGCGTACTACAGAAGCAGTCCACGTGCCATGAAAATTGGGTCATTCTATTGTAAATTCTGTGAAATTGGCCAACACAAAAATACATTCTTGGCATCGCATTGATTCAGAAAAATCAGTTTGGTTATGTTGAAGAATAATCTGAATCCCATTTTGGGCTATTTGCGAAGCAATTTTCTATTTTCTGACGATGATGCAAGTTCCATTTTCTGACGATGGTGGGTACACACTCCAGTCACCTCTCCCCCCCCCTCCCCCCCCCCCCCCCCCCCGTGTCCCGTGCCCTCCTGCCCCCGCCCTCGCCCAGCAAAATTCTACATCAGCCCGTCCCACTACTCGCCCCAATATGCACGTTGTGGGTATACTTTGACAAAAGTTTCTCTATTCTGAGATTTGACGGATAAATTAAACTGGTATTTGGCATAACAACTCTAAACATATTACCTGATAAGTGGACAAAATTTGACACCTGTAGTGGGGGAATTTGTACTCTATTTTTGGCAGGTTGGGGCAACTGAATTATGTGTTTCAAGATCACACTCTTATAAATGCATTTAGTTGCCACACATATTCACATGTCATCAGGTAAAAATATAAAATGTGTATGTAGACAAGAAATATATACCGGTTGCCTATCAAGAGATGTTTTACTTTTGCCTCCAGTGAGGTAATATATAGGGGATAGACCCCTCGACCAAATAGCAAATAAAGTTTGTATTGGGACAGGAAGAATAGATAGATATATTATAAGTTGAATAATACTCATACTAGCGCAGGACAATATCATACCCAGTTTATATATTCCGATCGTCCTCCCGCTCGAGAGAATTCGGGGATGGGGACACTCTGTCTAAGTTCACGAGTTTGGAACAGCTTGGAAAATACGTTCAACATCCCTAGGCCTAGCTAAGACCTTTTAATAGACTTTTAACTTAAGAATTAAATTGTCATAATGTCCTTCGCTTTATAGTTAGAGATAGCTCAAAGCTTAGAGTAATAGGAGACAGAGAAAGTTCTAGTAAATGTGCTTGCATCCTGCTGATTCCCGGCCCAAAGATGAGGGGGACCTCCTGTGGTGCAAGGGGGCTTTGTGCACGAATTAATTATTGGTATATGATTAATACAAACTATCATTCATACACATTGCACTCTTCCATAATTACGTTGCAAGCATGATTTTGGTATTCGACTTATCTCCCTACTATACTTACAAATCAAGTTACGGTTAAATTACTTTGAAACAAGGAAAGACTTTTTCTTCTCAAAAATAATCTATATAGGCCTATTTCCTATCCGTCCTAATTATTGGGATTTGGGTACCGGGTACGTGATTCTTGAGAAATGCAGCCTTCCTGTGGTATATGTGGTAAGGTGTCGCATGGGGAAAAAATGCAAGTAAAAATGATGAATTTTGTGTAGTTGGTACTTGATATCTCCACTTGTACTGGCTTGTACTGCATGTATTTGAACCGGAGAAAGATAGTTTTTTCTGCTCTTAACTAAGTAGCCTACTTGATTATGATATCGTATTGAAATAATCCTGATATTGGTATCAAAAACTCAAAACTTTAAAACGACTTGTTGAAATTGTAATTAAATCTGTTGGAAATGCCGTCATAGTAATAGTCAGGGAATATTAAAAAAATCTGGGAACAAATTCCTTACCAAACAATTTTTTCACCAATGTGTTGGTAAAGGTGTCTACTAACATATATCAAAACATTTAAACTCAACTCCCGTAGGAGAACCTGTGACAGCTGAAAACCAAAATGGCTGCCACTAAAACTTTGAAAGTCCATAACTTGGGGTAGAATAAACATGTAATCAAGTGTGAATACTCTTTTTGCATGTTTTAAGGCATGGGGAATCCATTTGAATATGAAAGAAGTTGATACAGACAATATTTAGCAAGTTAATCTACTGATACTGGGAAAAAATGAACGAAAAACCCTAAAAAATCCTCCCAATAGTCAGGAAATATTACAAAAATCTGGGACAAATTCCTTACCAAAAGATCTATCCACTAATGTGTTCGCAAAGGTGTTTATTAACATATTTCAAAACATTTATTCAGCTTTTGTAAGAAAACTTGTGACTGCTGCAGAATTGGGGTACCTGGAACGCAATCCAGAAATAATTGAAAATGTTTGATATTGTCTTCATGAAGGGTGAAAGTCAAATTAATTTTTTATGCTCTGACTCTGAATTGCAAGCATTTGTTTGGCACCAATACTACTCATTGACTCTGAATTGAAAAGAATCATTATCACCTTATTTCAGTTACAACAAAAATAAGAGATAACATTAAAAATGTTGACCTAGAAATAAGAAGAAAACAGAAATAATAAACAGCAGTAGCATAACAATACTGCTACAGCAAAGTCAAATGCCTCAGTCTTCTTCAGACTCTACCTCATCATGTATACAATTGCTGCATGGGATTGCTGCATTGCAATTACAGATCGTGAACTGGAGTAGCTCTTCAGGAGCCATGGGTTCTAGACTAGGAACTGGCTCATACCCATGAACCCCTATGGTCCATCCATAGCCACTTGGGTCCAAAGACATGCTTTGTAGCAGCATCCAGTCCCTAATTTGGAGATAGGCATGTAGAGAATGTTGCGCAGCTGCACCTGCTGTTGGCGGTAGAGTCTCTGGTTTGATCATGCCAGCTGCCGCCTTCCGCGAGAATATGTTGTATCAAATTGTACCCAAAGTAGTACCTGGTGAATGGTAAATGTGCTGGAAAATTGCTATGCCAGTGTCATGGATCATATGGGGTTGAACCTGAAGATCACAGCAGGAGTTCTTGGTACGCCAGAAGTGTTCATGGTCTTTTGGCGAGCTCCTATAACCATCAAACACTACAGTAATCTTCTGGGAATGACTACTGAAGCACTGAGCATAGTTCAGATAACTGTTTGCAATCTCTTACCAAGTCTGACCTTGTTGCCGCTTCACCATGTGGAGAAGCCATCCACCATCAACCACGAGACTGTAGCATGGTTGATCAGTAAGGTTAAATGGTTTGGATAACTGCTTCAGGCTAGTCTTGGAAAAGCCTGCTTTATTTGCCTTGTTCATTTTGTGATCTTTGTTGCTGAACAAGGACAAACGGAAAGGGTCAGCTCACAATGTAAGCTTGTCTTAACTGTCATATCTCGTTGAGCAAAGATCATCAGTCTGTTGAAGAACTTTAGAGAGTTTAGGCAAACCTTTGTCTCATTGACCTTCAGTATTTTTCTGAGTGATGACAGGGTCTGTACCTTAAACCTCACCTCCATGGTTGATGTCACTGGCTGACCATCCAGCTTTATCTGCGATCAGGGTCAAAGGGATTGTTCTCCTCCAACCATTTGACGACAAGTCCAATTGCTTCAGCATCTCGCATCATCCTTGTTTTGGCGAGGTCTTTGTGGAGGGGGCCAGGTTTTTTAACACCTTCCTCCATGAGCTGGTTAACATGAGAAAAGTGGTTGAGGGTTTGCACCCAGCCCTTGTGGCCAGTCACTATTTCTCATCCTTCCCCTACTCAACCCACCTTCTGACTTTGCTGCCTTCATGAGTTTCTGCTCAATACATGTGTCACACTAGTTGCCAGACCAATCATGGCAAGAGTAATGGACAACATGGTTTCCATTAAAAGTGTTGAATGTTTCTAAGGTCTCCTTGTAGCCAGGCGAAGTTTCAAGTTGCTTTATTAGTTGACAATACAGCCGCGCACCCTTGGCATATTGATGATGCCCTGCAGCAGAGAAGGTATCCAGCATCCTATTAACAATGCAGGATAGGTGCCCATTGTGGTCTGCAAGCTGTTCAGTTTCGATGAAAATCTTGATGACATCAACCATGTAGTGGTACTGCACCCAGAGTGAAGGCATTCTTCCTCGTTCAGCTAGTCTTTTGAAAGTTTCTCAAACAGTGCAACTATTGGCTCTGTGTGTCTGGCTCCCATCTTCTCATCAGCTACCTTTACCATGCAGATCCTCATTTCACCAACTTCATCTTCAGTAAAGGCCTGTTTCATTGTGTACTGGAAGATGGCTGCATCTATGAGGAGGTGAGCCCAAATTGCCTTGTCAAAATACCCTCAATTCAGGATGTGGTCAGCTGTTGTACTCCCTGTATAGATCAGCGCCATGGATCAGCTCTAGGAGTCCAGAATCCTCCATGATGTTACCCATGGACCCAAAGTAGGACTTTAGTAGGTGAAATCCCCCTAACCTGAAGAGAGAAGACAATGAAATAAGTATTTGATTACACCAACAGTTGATTGCACCAAATAAAGCCTCACCTATTATGCCCCCATACAAACTCCCAAATCACACAGTTTGATGTGAAATAAACTTCAGATGCATTAATTCATAACCTGGATTGACATAAATTGATCAGTTCTTTCTAAATAATTGACATGAAATATAAAAAACTTTGGTCTACTTACATGTATAGGTTGTCTGCAAGAATGTAGTCAAAAGGATCCTCTAGGTGGCAGCACTAACAGTGAATTATGGAATTAAAACAATAGGGGCAAATGTCCTTTTACTCCATATGGGCCTCTATTCAGAATAATGAACAAACCTTAGATTGACCCCCTACAAGCTACAAATGGCATAATTCAACCATTTCAATTTTCACAGAAACATGCCAAGGTACTCAAGACTTTCAGCAGCTGTCACATGTTTTCTTACAGGAGTTAAACGTATATGTTTTGATATATGTTAGTAGACAACTTTGCAAACACTTGGGTGGAAAACCTTTTGGTAAGGAATTTGTTCCCAGATTTGTGAAATATTCCCTGATGATTAAGAGGATTTTTTCAGGGATTTTTTCTCAGTATCAGTAGATTAACTTGCTGAATATTGTCTGTATCAACTTCTATCATATTCCAATGCATTCCCCATGCCTTAAAACATGGAAAAAGAGTATTCACACTTGATTACATGTTTATTCTACCCCAAGTTATGGAGGTTCAAAGTTTTAGTGCCGGCCATTTTGGTTTTCAGCTCTCACGGATTTTCCTACAGGAGTTGGGTTTAAATGTTTTGATATATGTTAGTAGACACCTTTACTGACACATTGGTGAAAAAATTGTTTGGTAAGGAATTTGTTCCCAGATTAGCCTTTTTTCTCATATAATTTCCTGACTATAATGACGAACATCGGTCAAAAACTAAAGATTTTCTACTATTTCTACTATCTGACCAAAATTTTGGAGGATTGTGTCCCGTTGGTTGTGGGCTTTTTTCTGCTGGTCGAAATCCTTTCTAATTGCAGTGGTTTCCTTTATTATCGCTCACCGGTAGGCCCTACCCGTTTTCCTCGGCCGATTCGACTTCAAATTCTAGTATAAACATATAACAGTTGCAGATCATTGATAACTCCAGTCCTATAAGTCATAATATGAGTAAGGTAAGATGTGTGTAGTCTGCCGTAGACAGAGCATCGTCCTGGGTCGACTCCACAGAGGCCAGTTCCACAGGCTAAAGAGTAAAGTAAGACCTGCCGGAGGGTTCGGAAGTTGGTAGTGATTGCATGCATGGACAGAAGCATCACTTACCCAGAACTAATCCCCACGTCCGAAACATTTTCAAGTTCCTAGATTTCAACAATCATAGACAGAACTGCTTGCATCAATCGAGCTTGGAATGAACACCATGGAATGGCAATGCAGTACGCCCCTTGAGTTGAGGTCAGGTGTTTACACGGCCATATTAAATCACGTGAACGACTATCAAAACGAGGCCCGGGGATACCCTACCCCGGGATTCCCCAAAATTGAATCAACTGGTTGATGTTGCGGTACAACCGTTTTGAATTCTTTACATACTTACGACTGGCCGAGTCCCAATCGCTTTTCAATTGAGATAAAGCAACTGCATGTCAGGAAGTATCATAATATTGGAGTTGTTATCAGAAGGAATATAAAATCAATACCGGTCTACACTATTACAAATTTGGCGCCAAGCACTCAACAGCAAGCCGTGGCGTTCGAAATTCCGCAGTGGGACGGACGTAAACAAGAGTGCCATTCGCCACGGTTTCCGCTGGATACCTTCAAGAAGACCTCTTTACATGGCATCTTTCTCTGATATATAGCATCATTAGGACGCTGAGAAGGAGGTTTGTGTTTTACAAGTTATATTTTGCAAGAAGAAACTTTGAATTGCATTTAGATCGGGGTTTCTGACCATTAATAATTATTAGCTCTATGACTATGCCTCCTGACGCAACGCCAACGGTTTGAGTGAGACGAGGTGCCCAATACTCAGCAATAGCAGCAGTAGTAATACACAACCAACAAGCCCTACACTATTACTAATGCCGGCCTTTATAGAAGTTGTCTCGTACCGTACCTCGTATTAAGTATAATGTATTGGACGCTGTTTATCCCGCATATATATTGCCATGGTTCTAATATCTCATAATTTGAATCATTAATTACAATTGCTGTGAAGATTCTTCAAATCTGTTGTCTAACTCAGTGACTGATCTATTTTCTATTTTTCAGACCCAGGGGATAAATATCACCATGTCTTCCGTTTCCACTACTCCGGGGTTTAAACCCCGTCTCAATCGACCTGGTTCTGCCAAACGCAGTGATCCTAAGGATGAGCTTCTCAAGAAATTCTCTAAAAATCTGCGTAAAGTAATGGAGGTACGAGACAACCACGAGAATAACACGCCCAGTAGATCTGTCAAATTCAACCCCGAAATCATTGATGTTTCTATAGGAGGTACAGAAACAAAGGGACTCATTAACATGGACACTTCATCTGATATAAGTTCTTCAACAAATACCAGTTCAATGTCTGTAAGCACTTGTTCAAGTACTAGTGAAAGTGATATCAGTGTGATTGAAAACCCAAAGGCCAATCATACCCCAAAAATAATCACAAACGGAGTGCCTACATCGGTACCCAAAGTGGGGTCGCATACTTATGATTCCCCTGCCAAAACTCTCGGATCTCGGCTTTTGTCTGGGGTGTCTTCTGTGGGAATGACACCTGACTGTTATCGCCATGTGGATTTCGAGACTCCACAAAGAGGAGGTGTAAAGCACCGAAGATCTAATAGTTGTGAAATGGATACTTCTGATGAACAAGATGAGAGCAGTGTCACAGTGGCTGTGAGGATCCGCCCCTTTAGTGATAAGTATGTTGTCCTACACTTTTACCCTTTTATCAATTGCTAAATTTCTTTTAAATAGTTTTTAATTTAAAGTTATTCAATTCTTGAGTTCGAGCTTAACAATAACATTAACAATATTCTGTGACTGGTGATTCAGTTACTTCAATATGAATGGATACACAAATATGCATTATTGACATAATATACGATCGTATTGATTTTGATTGTATTGGATGGTTTCAATGCACGCATTACATATGATTGCAATAAGGCCATATGAATTCTTATGTCTTATATTCAGCCCATTTTTCAGTTAACTTCTGGGAAATTATTATACCTCTGGGAGGGATGGTATCGTAAGCCATAGGCTACAGCATTGGAAAACCGTATTACCCTCTGGGCGGTATTTACATATCATATTGACCCCTGGTGGAATTTTTGTTGAAAAAATAGGCCCATGTTCCAGGGATGTCACTAAGTTTTGTGTCAGGCGGCTATTTTGGATTTTTAGCCGGCTACAGTAATTTTTCAACGCTGTCTGGTTACCCTTTCTTGCCCCCCCCCCCCCCCCCCCCCCACACACACACACACACTCCAATGATTTATAGAATTACTAGAGATTTGATTATATTTATATTGGTTATTGTGATTGGAATTTCTGCACTTCTACCTCTGTCACTAGCTCTTAATCATCATCCATAAATAAAAACTATCAATTTGTGAATCTGGGCTTTGAGGACAATTTTGTTTTACTGTATCTCAACCCATCAGGTGTGGGGTCTGGGGCCCGCCTAGGGCCCCAGAAGCTGAGAGTTTTTGCTTGCTCTCTGGTGCATTTTAAGTAATTTTGGGGTTAAATATCATCTGGACAGCAACACGATTTTCCCAGTTTGATTCCCATAATACAGCTTTTTTAACTGCTTATAGGTAAGGGGAAAGTGTTTTACTTTTGAAACTGTGACGATTAACTTACTTTATAATATAGAGGTATCTCTAGAGTTGGGATGGAATAGGTATTCAACAAATGAGACACAATACTTCTATGTGAAACTTCCGAGAATTAAATAGAATTTGTTTAAAACATATTCAACCTTTTAAATTTTTAAATTTTTCATCCTTTGATAAAGATCTTGCAGTAGATCGAAACATGTCAGGACATGTTCATTACCAATAAAAAATCAACAAACCAATGAAACAGGGCCGTCCAACCATTAAGACTATACTTTCCCCTACATTGTAATGAAATGAATGTTTAAAAAAGATATAACTAGTTTACTAGTGACTGCCTTTTATATTGTGAACATTTTTTCATGCATAAAAAATATAGAAACACTTATTGGATGTCCTACTGTTTACCACCATTGGAATCTGCTTGTTCTCATCTTTTCAAATATTATGATATCTCAAAATCCATTTTTGGCAACCTGTCACTCATTTTCCTGTGACACATCACATTTTTAGGTTTATATTTGGGACAATTCTCGCCGGCGATCAGGGTCGTTCTAGGCGGCGAAAATCGCCGGCTGCCGGCGCCTAATGACATCCCTGATGTTCACATCCTTATTTTCTTTATTTAGATAATTATTTTCGCGTAAAAAAGACTCGTTATACATCGTATGTTATGATATAATAATAATTATAATGATAAGTAACTGTGAAATTGTGAATTTATCACGTATTTAAATAGAAAAATAGACCCGAAAATGCCTTTCTGTCTCTTTTCTCTGTCTCTCTCCCTTCTTCTCTATCTCTATTTCCTGGGTATGATCATAAACTGCCTCCCTCTCAGCTCTCCCACCCTTGATATAACACTTCAAAGTGTTGATGAGGGCGTAAAGCAACCAATCTCACTCACTCACTCACCTGAGTGAGATGGACCAGAAGTGAAGTTAAGTGAGAGCGTAAACAAACCGAGTGGTGGAGAGAGTTTGTTGTCCCACTCTCATTTCCATCGAATTTTCACTATTTTTTCACACAAAAACAATTTTTCATCCTTTGATAAAGATCTTGCAGTAGATCGAAACATGTCAGGACATGTTCATTACCAATAAAAAATCAACAAACCAATGAAACAGGGCCGTCCAACCATTAAGACTATACTTTCCCCTACATTGTAATGAAATGAATGTTTAAAAAAGATATAACTAGTTTACTAGTGACTGCCTTTTATATTGTGAACATTTTTTCATGCATAAAAAATATAGAAACACTTATTGGATGTCCTACTGTTTACCACCATTGGAATCTGCTTGTTCTCATCTTTTCAAATATTATGATATCTCAAAATCCATTTTTGGCAACCTGTCACTCATTTTCCTGTGACACATCACATTTTTAGGTTTATATTTGGGACAATTCTCGCCGGCGATCAGGGTCGTTCTAGGCGGCGAAAATCGCCGGCTGCCGGCGCCTAATGACATCCCTGATGTTCACATCCTTATTTTCTTTATTTAAATAATTATTTTCGCGGAAAAAAGACTCGTTATACATCGTATGTTATGATATAATAATAATTATAATGATAAGTAACTGTGATATTGTGAATTTATCACGTATTTAAATAGAAAAATAGACCCGAAAATGCCTTTCTGTCTCTTTTCTCTGTCTCTCTCCCTTCTTCTCTATTGTTTGATGCAGCAGTAGGTGCGAAAACTGTCTGTTTGCGATGCGGGAATTCTAAGTGAATGATGGAAAACCCATGTGTTGTCACCTCCTGCCGCCGGTTTAAACTCGTAGAGAACATGTGGGCCTGCCGTCATGACTTGTCCAATAATGCCAGGTACCCACTTTTCCCTTAGCAAAGCCTCAACAAGTCTCCCCGAGCGCAGCACCTTGTCCTCCGCCATGCGATGCGTTTGCGATGCGGGAATTCTCGGGCGTCGCCCTCGAATTGTCCACCAGGCAACAGACCACTCCGACACTCAAAAACCTCGGGTATTAATGCTAGATTAGTCATGGCCATGCATCTTGTTTTTTATTCTTTTTCTAAACTTGCCTGCCATGATATTAACTTCGTTATCTTAGGATTACACCACTCCCACCCAATTTCCAATGAGAAGTGCAGTCTAATTAATGTTATCACTTCCAAGAAAATAGCGCCCTATGCTCTGATATTGAACATATATCCAATTCAGAAAACCGAGCTGATTGAAAACTAGTTCAAGAACCTACACGTCAGTTGCTAATAATTTGTAAGGAAAACTAATTAATAGAAAGAGGAACAACAACAACGCTCCTCTTTGAGTCTCTCTTTTAAAGATGATGTCTCCATCCCGCTGGGCACATGCATTTGTTGTAGTCAATGTGAGGGCCTTGTATAATCTCCCCCTTATCCCCTACTATACCCCTCTAAGATGCCTGTGTAAACTGTATCTGCCACGTAATCATCTCGGCTCGCGCTCATTCCCTCATTACATATATCGGTATGTAAAGTAAAGACTGGCTGAGACCACCTGCGGGTAGCTTTTATCACCTGAATGATTATTTCACCTGCTACGCAGAGATAATAATACAAAGCCTAGCATCACGTCCGACGGTTGTGTATTGTTGTGCTTGGGCACACGCCCTGCAATAACACCCAGACAGGTGTAATTATAGAGTGCTCTTGCTTTAGGCTAAATATACTCTTAGTTTCAATAGGCTATACCTGTTTTAATCCAATTGCACTGTCCAAGATTTTAATCTCCAGTTTGATACTTCAAACTTCAAAGATACTTTTCAAATAACTGACGGACAAAGACGCACCGAATAAAGTGCATTCTTTACTGGTTTTGAAGAGGGCTTTATATTTTATGAAAATTGGAGGCAGTCATCCTTGACCGCAAAACCACAATAAAAAATCATGCATAAAAAGGAATAAATCTCCATTGAAAATCAACCGCGGCAACCACTGATAAATATAATCGTGGCGCAGCCTTGTATAGATATTAAAGCTGACAGCTTATACCCGTATCCTGCTGTTCATCCAATACTTTGAAATGCCTAAAAACACCCATTCTATTCTAAGGTACTCATGAATTCGGGAAAAATAGAAAATAAAAAAACCCTTCAAACTCTCCTTTAAATATGTAATTTAAAAAGGCTACAGGGTGAAGAATCTTACCAAGTAGCTGTGCAGTCAGGGATTAGTGATCTCAATTACAGCTGTTATGTTACTTGGATTGATCCTAGTTCGCCCATTGCTCTAATGTTTTGACAGACTCAGTTTTAGCGTCTACGCATTATTTTTGTAGTCTAAGCCCAAGTAAATATGACCCTGCCCTACACACTTTGGGACTGGTTTTCATATTGTAATTTGTATTTAGTAAAAACACATTTTAAGTCTTAATCAATCTGTCAATACGCGTTTGTTTTCAGGGCAATGACCATTTTCCAAGTGCTAAGTGTATACGTCAAGTTTGCTTGGTTAGAACGAGTTATCCATATAGCCACACTTCTCCTTGCATTTGAAAAGGAGTGTTTATCCGGCTATTTTCTTTGAAACGATGGCGCCTATGGGTGCCCCTGCCATAAAAACCCTTTATAAGAGGCTAAAGTAAATACACTAAGTGTGAAGTTCTTACAGTTACAACCCCTGTGGTATGTTGCTGGGATATCTATGTACAGATATTGTGTTTACTTTTCACACAGAGTTATCTATCCTGGCGATAAACCTCTACCTAAAGCGTGTTACATCAGCCTTGGGTTATAGGTTATTGATTCAGATGGAAGTATTTCTGTCTGATTGTGCGTATTTGTTTTGCTTAGTCGAAAATGATATGCTCACGTCTGTGTGTTTCGAGTTCTGTGTAACCTAAGGCATCAACTAATCATTGCCATTGTTCAATCATTACAGCCGTGCTACCGATTCATTTGTATTTAGTTTCCTACTTTTAGATGTCAACTAGCTAATTATGAGTCTTGGTTCTAACGTAGCCAGCTAAGCATGTACCGGTACTATCTGGAGTTAATCTTGATTCTTGGCCTGGCTTCGATTGTAATGTTGATTTCTTTGTACATACGTTTGCTTGTTATAACACAGTTTACATCATAACCTTTCCGCGGTGTTGTATGGATTATTCTCTGCCACATGTATATATACAAAACATTGTTCGGGGGATTAGGATTTACCAATGATCCCTTATCTAATAGTTTGTATTATCTACCTATATATTATACGGATATAGGTAGATAATACATAATATAATATATGACAATATCATATATGAGGAATATGACCAACTAATGGCGATTGTCAGTGATTAAATGCCTACAGCGCTAATGGCTTTGCTGGCCCTTTCCTGGTCCTAATGGGACTCTAATGGCATTTTGCGGTTTGGAGTAAGAGAGGCTTCTCTCAGTTTGGACGAACTCTAAACTGTGAGCCTAGACTGCTTCCTCACAAAGGAAAACTCACTTGTCCGCCTCAAAAACTCACCTCCCCCAAAATCTGGACTATAGTTTACCATCAATAATAGAATGCTTATTTAACTAGCGAGGAGTGAATTATATATTCAACGTCATTTGGGTACATACATAATCCTGCCTTAAGAAAAGAAATGCAATTTATCAAAAAGTGCATGTTGCTAACCTACAATCATATTCATCCCAGATAAGTTTCTTCAAAATGATTAATGGAATGCTATTCAGAAAAAAGTTCCTGCTTCAGTTCGATAGAGAAAATGACGAGGGTGTCTAATTGTGTGTGGAATATTTAGGGGGAATTTTTCTTTTTAAATCTACGGCATTTATAAATTATTTTTTTCAAAAAAACCCATTTATTCCCCACCCCACCCCCCTACCCAATTTGGATTGCTTGATGATGCTTGCAAACAGGGCACTGCCATTGTTCAATCATTACAGCCGTGCTACCGATTCATTTGTATTTAGTTTCCTACATTTAGAGCTAATTTGGTACAAACCCACTACACAGTCAAACATGTGTCGACGCTGAACATTTGAAAAACAACTAAACTTTCAATTGTCATTTGACATAAGATTTTATTATGCAGTTTAGTCCGGTGAAACCTGGCTCAGAAACTACCATTTCACCAAGTCCTTCTGGTGAAACCTCAAAAGTTTTCGCTATGACTCTCATGGTGCACCAAATTAAGACATAATTTGAATTCCATTGATTAAAACGTAACAGTCAGGAACATTTTAGTGATTGAACCCCTTAGTCTCTATTGGTGCTATAATTTTGCTATGCGTACTAATGGAATGATGCTAACCATGATTTCTAATCTGCTTTATAGGGAGAAGACATCGGGTGCTAAATGCACGATGAGCATGCTGGACAATGAAACAATAGTGACTTCAGAAAGCGGACACCAGAACAGATTTGTGTATGACTATTCATTCTGGTCATTCGATAAAGTTCACGGACAATATGCCAGCCAAGAACATGTGTACAACACTTTGGGGCAGCCTCTTTTAGGACGAGCTTTTGAAGGCTACAATGTATGCCTCTTTGCTTATGGCCAAACTGGAAGTGGAAAAAGTTACAGGTTAGTAATTTTCTGTTCTTGGATTTGTCACACTTTGGTCCATTTCTTTGCCCTGATATTAATGATTCCGTTTGTTCTCACAAGAACATTGTGTCCAAACAGACATCAATGACAGAATTAAAAAAACTTCAAGGAGTTAGCTTCCCTCACTCCCCACCACCACCCACACACTACTATCTTTTCCTACTACTCTCCCCATACTCTCTTCAGTTTTTGTGAATATACTCTGACAAAAGGTTTTCTATTCTTTAAATTAAGAATTTGTCATAACTTCTCTAACCATGTTATTTGATAATCCTGCCTATTTCTAAGTCACAAAGCTAATATTTTCTGGGACAAGTTTGACACCTATAGTGAGAGCCGGCAGTGAACCTACGTGGTGGCCTTAACCTAGGGCTTGCCACCACTGCTTCAGCGGCGCTCGGATAATTTGTGAAACCTACTATTGTTCCATACATATCTTACCCTGTTTCAGTATAATGGGGAATAAGGAAGAACGTGGGGTTGTACCACGATTCTGCAAAGAACTGTTTGGCAGACTCGAAACGCACCGCAAGGAGAATGTAAGTTATTGGTTTTGAGTGATTTATACCCTAGCAGTACATATTAGTTAAAATTAACTCAACATTTCTTCTACGGTTTTGTTTTCATTGCCAGTATAACATAACTTTCGTGTCTAAGCACAGTTTATTATCGCCATTTCTATTACACATAACATCGTGTATTTCTACTGGAATTTTAGGTGAGCATGAATGTGGAAATAAGCTTCTTTGAGATTTATAATGAAAAGATCCATGATCTGCTTGCACTGGCGAACACAAATAAACTACAACCAGGGAAACGACTTCACGTAAGCTAACTAACATTTGAACCAGTAATATATTTTGTATTTTCATGGCTATTAATATTTTGTAAGGAACTTACTCTGCATTACCCCTTTAGATATAGTCTGTGTTTGATCCGACATGCTAAACTATTTTCTTTTTGCAGTTGAAAGTACGCGAGGATCCAATTCATGGACCATTTGTGGAGAATCTATCAAAATTTGTTGTTCGCTCCTATGAAGATGTGGCGGTCAGTATTATTTGCGAAATTTGTTTTCTTAATTTGTATATAACTAGGAGGCGGATAATTAGAGTGAACTGTGATTTAGCTTATTTAATTATTTTATGTATGACAAGCCACTGGTATTGGTATTGGTATGAGTATTATATAGCTGAAAACTAGGTAGGGAGGTGGGGTTACTTTTGTTTTAACAATTCTTTAGGAAACCACCTTCCAGGAACTGAAAAAAATGTCTATTTCGTACATAACGATACGATAGTTGTTTTAAACAAGAGGAATGCGAACATTTCAGTTGGCTTGCGAGTAATATTTTACTAAAAGCTTATTTACAGACATTCTGATCAAAGCGACATAACTTTCGGCAGGGCCCTATAGTGTTATACGTAGTGTAACACAAATTGATGAGGAGATGTGGCGTAGAGTATCGTAGCGTAGTTTATTGCATACTGATGTTAAGTGAAGAGTTGGGGGTCACAGACCCTCATTATATGCAACGGGTGCACGGTCACGCAGGACAGGTGCACCGTGCACCCTAATTGGATGGTGAAGCCGTCCAATCAACATGTAATTAGCCTCAGTTGGGCTTGTACCAGCATGCAGGTAACATGTATTAAAAATGAAAATTACAGGTATGGTCCCTTATGTAACCATAAGGTATAACATATTATCCCCAATTACTATAAGTCGCTCCGCCGACGAATATTAATTAATAAAGTGACATAATTGTTGCATAAGGCTTATTGTTATACAATGTTATGTAATGGCCGGAAGTTACGTAAGGTTGGGTAATAAAGATTATATAAAGTGTACCAGGCTGATGTTATGTAAGATTATACAATAATAAAACATGTTTTATTATTGTATAATGTTATATTATGTGAGATAAGGAAATATGACCTGTATGCAGCATGATGTAACAAAAACATATTATACGATGTTGCGTAATATTACGTAATCTGATTAATTGATTACATAATTAAAAATGAATAAAATTAAAAGTTAGGAGAAATTGCATAATTAAAATTACTTATGCAAGATGTAAAGATAAGGGTAAATTAAATTTAACCCAAAATCAATAAAATTGAAGAAAATTAAATTGAAATCCGGTCAATAAAAATTGACCTTGTAATTGACCTTGTAATTAGATTGATATACAAAGTCAATTATATAACAGAATAAAGTTGATATACAAAATTAAATTAATTAACTTCGGTCATTGAGCAAGATTACGTAATGTCACGTAATAAGAGATAAAGAGATAAAATTAAATTTTAATTAAACTTATATAAAGTTACGTAATGAAATTAATGTTAAATTATAGTTAAAAGTTAAAAGTGCTCAGATTGACTTGAAATTAATAATTTGACCTGTGTTTTAGGCCTTTATAGTATAATGTCACAGTTTTAATGTCCCATTAGCGCCGACGGTCACTTTAAAGGACAAGAAGGGGTACCAGCTCATGCCCAAAACTGTTTTAAACAGCTTGCCCACCACGACTTTTACTTGCAAAATCCATTTGGCAAGTAAAAATGTTCACATCTCGATAGCTAATAGACCTCCTGTTTCTGTCTTGTTTAGGGATGGCTCAACGTAGGGAACAAACACAGAGCTACTGCAGCTACAGGCATGAATGAGAAAAGCAGTCGATCACATTCAGTATTCACCATCGTATTAACACAAACCACTGTAAGTAACCTTAAATTTTGTCAATGATTATACGTAAAAATAGTACTAGTGGATCTTTCAGACGTTCAAACCTCCAAGAAGTGACTTGAATTCATCAATGATGTTCTTTGTTTACGTTGTTTCGAAAACCTGATACAGAATTCCATAGTGATTTTTGTATTCGTTCCATACAGAAGTCTGGAAATCAGCACCTTCGATGCTCTGACAAATCGGTAAACTCAATTCTCTCCAAGAATTTCACTGTGAATAATGTTTATAAATGTGATGCAAGCTATATTAAATGTATTTCCTTTTCCGGTTGGTTCACCGTCATTTATGTTTCCATAGTTAGTGTACTTTTGAAGATTTTTATGTGGATATTCTCCATTTTTATGTGGATATTCTTCCTGTTTGTGAAATAGATAATACCAGTCGACTTACATTATTAGATCTTTCAATGTGGAGTGTCTATGAGATGTGTTAGTTGTGATGTTCTCAAAATGAATATTTGGATTTTAATATTTAATCTCAATAACTGTGTGCCACCTGTGATTACACCTGTCTTCTTTTGCTAGATAGCTTACTCAACCTCATTCACATTCCTAAATCTATGAAGCCTCTCTGGTTTCATTTCATTGCCACCTGTATACATTTAATTCAATCATTCACTTAAATGTCTGTATTGTTCAACATTGTTTTCCTTCCACCGTTATAGTTTTATTAGGTTTCGCCTTTTCTCGTCTGGTATTAATATTCTTAATCAATTGATGCACAATGATTAGTTTCATATTATATTTTCTGTGAAAAACGTCTTCAGTGGTACTTAAGGATGGTCGCGGGTATTTCCCAAAGTAATTGGATCAGCCTGATTTTTTCACACTTTGTACTCCAAATCATGGTGATTTCAAATATAATTTTTTAAAGGGGGTTGCCGAACTAGATTTTGTGCTATTTCCGTTTGAAAATAAAAAGTTATTTAATTAATTTAACATGGCCGTCTATGGAAAAAATGACATTTTTAAAACGTTTTATCCATTTTAAACCATAAATTGTAAATACAGTTGGCTTGTTTTTTTAGTGTAGCATAATTTATGGGATATATTTTCTGAAAATAATAAGAAAATTGGTGGTTTCCAGATTACTTTAGGAGCTGGAGACCCTCGAACTTGAGAGTGCAGTGAGTGAGAGTGGATTGTCTGTCACTGACAATCCCCCTCCGCCTGGATTGGCAGGAAGACATTACAATCCAAAACTGACATATCAGCTTAGCATTATTTTGTATAATTTTGCCCCTGTATCTCAAAAGCCTTTACAAACAAGAAAAAAAACACATACTAATGTGTTCAATCTTCAGAAGTGTTTCTTTTGGCCTACTGAACATCACTAACCAAAGAAATGATCAAAAAATGAACAAATATGCACATGGTCAATGTCGTAAAATCCCCGCGGTTTTTGGCAACTGAGAAATACCCGCGATCATCATTAAATTTATTTCTCTATCCATAGACTGATGAGATAGAAGGTGAAGAGCATGACCATTCTATAACATCTAAAATTAACCTGGTGGATCTTGCTGGATCAGAGAGACAATCACATGCCAAGACATCGGGTGATAGACTTAGGGTAAGTACAACATGTATGTTTTAAAGCGAGAAAAAATGTTTGTCCAGGGCATGTTCATGTGAGAACACAACAGTCGTTAGATATACGTTGACTGTAACAAACACGTTACTTCAAATTTATTGAAGAGATTGTCCACTTTCTACATTTCAGGAAGAGTCGATTGCTCAAATACTTCGTCGGGTGAATAACTGTCATTATGCATATTTGTGTATTGTTCCACGTTCTTGTACTTTGCCTCATTCGCTTAAGTTAAAATCAAGAGTTCGAGGTTGTTTTAACTCATTTGATAATATACCTGTAGGTTATCTAATGAGTTGGTTGAAGGAGCCTGAATACCACACGAGGGGATATTCTACTTCCCATTACAATTAAACCATGAGATAACGCCTCGTCTGATGTAATACGTATATAATAACTGTATAAACTCAAGTCAACTCAAATAAGGAGATGACGGACACAGGAGTAGTGGCAACTCTCTCAAGGAGTATTGATCATTCCCAAACAAAAGAATTTTTTTCCAACAAAATTCAACAAAAGAAAAAATAATTCTGCCAACCAAAGTCTCTTTTTCTGACCAGTTTGTTTGCCTTCCTGCCTGCCTCTGGCTTGCTCGTTCAAATTTCGCGCTGGTCACAAGGCAGTCATGTGGCGGTATCGATCATGTGACCCACGACGACCATCAAGGTCAAGGTGAGGCGAGGGGGCGTGGCCACTTTCCACAAGTTTATAGCGCTATTAAACTCATTCAATACATAAACTCAAGTCAACTCAAATAAGGAGACGACGGACACAGGAGTAGTGGCAACTCTCTCAAGGAGTATCGATCATTTTTATTCCTTCCCAGCCAGTTCATGAAGATATTTTTCAATATAATTATGACGAGAATTGAGAGAGGGAGGCTGCTAGGGTCTTTTCCAGGTTGACACGATGAGAGAGAGGAGGAGTCACATAGTCGAGCACACAAAGAGACTTCCAATCCCCAGCTTTCTTTTATTTCCTCCAGGGGATAACCCTTCATGTGCATATAAGTAGCTGCCCCTCGACGTAATCCATGCATGCCTATATCAAGGTTCCCACAGTCATGGAAAGTCATGGAATTAGTGATTTGGTTCTCCAGGCCTGGAAATCATGGAATTCTGGACACGTCATGGAAAGTCATGGAAAATGAAATTCTGAATGTTAAAATTAAAATTCTCCATAATACCACTGACAAATTCTACATTTTGTTCAGCATGACATTTGTCCAAAGTGACCACACTCTTCCACCGTTTTGACTTGTCCACCATTTCTCCTCTAGCCGTATATCTCTTCTTTGTTTTCTTCCTTACAGTAGGAAAGTAAATTTGGGAGGTGGGGTGTATTTACTTGGCACGATATAAATTTAATCTTTCAAAGCTAGCCGCTTCATTTACAGTATTTAGGGAATATTTGTAAGTAAACAAAAAGAAAACCTATTTCTTACTATACATGTACCTCCCTGATAACCTTATTGTCTTATTAACATGCAAATACTTAGAACGGATTTATTAAGTTTACAAAAGTTTAATCATCCCTTTTCAGGAAGGCGCCAGCATAAACAAATCCTTACATACCCTTGGGAAGGTTATATCGCTTCTCTCAGACTCGTCCAATTCGCGTAACAAGAAAAAGAAGATATACATTCCATACAGGGACTCTGTTCTCACATGGTAAATGATTCATTAATTTTTACTACATTCAACTTGAACACAAAACTATACACAATACTGAGCATAGTAGATAATTAGATAAAATAACATTCATGATTTACAAAAGAAAAAAAACTTACTTGCTTGGAAGAATAACAATATAGATTCACTTAGACGTATTTCACCTCCACTTTGACATTCCAGATAGGATGCTCTGGGGTTTAGAACTCAAGCCTTATTGTTACTATTCTATATAATTCAGGTTGTTAAAGGAAAGTCTCGGTGGAAATTCAAAGACTGCTATGTTGGCCACTGTCGGACCTTCTGAGAATTACATTGAGGAATCACTAAGTACCTTACGTTATGCACAACAAGCAAGACTTATCATCAACATGGCCAAAGTCAACGAAGATTCTAACGCCAGACTCATAAGAGGTAAACTCACCAATATGTGCAAACATCTTCCTCGAGAATTCATTGCATTTTTAAAAGATTCAGATTGTCATTACCTTATTAATTTATATATTATTGTTAGCGGAGCTAACTTTCACTCTGGGTTATAGTAATTCCCCCAAAAGGCCCCGTTTAAGGATTACTGAATAGCCATGTAGCATCACATCTCAGGCATTTTACTCCCCTTTCCCCCAACCGATTTGTTTCATTTTTCGACTTAGTCCTAGTACCTCGGCATAGGTAGGGGATGGTCAGAGAAAAAAAATTGAATTTATTTCTTTAAATAGGATTTATTTAATGTCGGCAAAAAGTGGCGGTCAGGATTGATCTCAAAGGAGTTAATTGGCATGTAATTGAGGGACCTGATAACACTAGTAGAGATGGGCCAGTCTGTGACTCCACTAGGATGGCTAGGTGCTGGCTGACTGACTGACTGACTGACTGACTTAGCCAGCCACCTGGGCCAGTCTAACTCTTGACTTAGACATTTGCCCCCATCAGGGCCCCTACTCCTAGCACCCAGGCCTGGGTGGAAGTCAAACGGGGCTAATGGGACACCCTCTCCCCACCCCTCGCCCCCACCCCACACCAACTGCCCCTCTCCTCCCAGTGTAGTAGGGTATGTGGCAGATTAAGTGAAAATCGTGTCCTTAAAATATCCTTAACCCTTACTGTTGCACCAGCCAATATCGTGTCCTTAATTCATGTTTTGTGTCCTTAAATGGGGGTCTTTTAACGACGTGCCTTTGAGCATGGGATATCCTTATCGTAGCGCTAAATGATATCTGTCGTCTGCAACGTGAAAATGACGCACCACTTTCACCACTATGCGCACCTTGGGTTAGGGATACGACAGGTCTCATGCAACACTGGCAAAATCGTATTGTTAATATATACGTAACGTATCCTTAATATAATGTTAACGCTATGATATCACCAAAACGTGGTGCAACGGGCCGTTGCATGAGGTATCGTTAAGTAAAAATCGTGTCCTTAAAATATCCTTAACACCTTACTCCAATATCGTGTCCCTAAATCATGTTTCGTGTCCTTAAATGGGGGTCTTTTAACAACGTGCCTTAGAGCATGGGATATCCTTATCGTAGCGCTAAGTGACCTCTGTTGTCTGCTCGTTTCTAAGCGATAATAGAGCAACTAGTATATCGAGAATTTGATAATGAGAATAGGAGGGACGGGACATATTTTTTCTCAGAAATGGTTATGATACATATAATAAGTAGATTTCATGACTTAAAATAATTTTCTTATGTACAAAAATGTGAAAATATGACAAAATATAAGGGTATGTTGCTACCCGTTGCGACGTGAAAATGGTGCACCACTTTCACCACTATACGCGCCTTGGGTTACGGTACGACAGGTCTCATGCAACACTGGCAAAATCGTACTGTTAATATATCCTTAACGTATCCTTAATATAATGTTAAGGCTACAATATCACCAAAAAGTGGTGCAAAGGGCCCCAGGTGTTATGAATTAATTAATTCAGTGCTCATTAATGTGCCTGCGAAATCTTGTTCTAATTCCCTCTATAAATACAGGTTACATCTTATAAGAATGGCATGTGTGAGTGAAAAAGAAGAAAGTTGCAGTTTGAATGGTAATTCTACACCTGTTAACGATTTGACTGTATAAAGTAAAATGAAAAAGACAACCTCTTAGCCCAAGTACAAGTCTACAGAGTCTACACACTCTTCTGAAACTCTCTCTGTGCTCTCTCCCTCAGAAAGAATCTCACCGTCATGATAGCAAAGGTTAATTTCTAATGGTCACCACCCCTTCCTCCACTGCCCACAATGTTATGCCAACACCTCAGCCCCTTCACACCCGCCCCACCCTCTCTCTCCTTCTGTCCTTCCTCACATTCCACAGCTGTCATCACCACCTCCTCCTCATGCCCCTCCACGCCTGGTTGAAATTATCTCATCAACAGGAAGGAGGAGATAGGAGAGGAAGATGTATTTAAGTGAAGTGTCACCCTAGCCCTCATAAGTTTCAGAACTTTTTTTAGATGAGAAATATATTTATAGTCCTAGAACAACTGTACTGCTTACAGTGTGAGAATCAAATCAACCTTTGAATAGAATTTGTACGTCAAATACAAGCAAAGTTGTGTAATTTGAAAGTTCATCTACTTTCAGCCCCCTCTCTGTGTCTGTCTGTCTGTCTGTATGTATGTATGTATGTATGTATGTATGTATGTATGTATGTATGTATGTATGTATGTATGTATGTATGTATGTATGTATGTATGTATGTATATGTATCTCTCTCTCTCTCTCTCTCTCTCTCTCTCTCTCTCTCTCTCTCTCTCTCTCTCTCTCTCTCCCCCCCCCCCCCCCCTCTCTCTCGGTAGTCGAATTATGTCTCTACAATGATTAGAACTCAAATTATAGTTAAAGTTCATTGGAACACTTTATTTCGAAACTTATTTTCTTCTCAAAATCTACAAAGTTATCCATTCAGTTACTTAATAATATGAATGGGAGTTGTCTAATCAAAAGGCTGATAACTGATACCATAATTGATAACATGTGATGTCCTGCTCCTCCACTCTGCCAAATGTTTTTAGCCAAAATTACATTTCGCGTCATATGCACACAAATATAAAGCCAATATGAAAATCAAAATTATTACTTTTGAAAAAGCCAGAAAGTTACTGGATTTCATCCCCCGCTCTCTCTCCCCACTCTTTTGGGTATTAGCAGCAGGCATGTAGAGACTTAGAGTATATAGTCCTCTTCTCTTTCTAATCAACCTCCCTCTTCACAGCCCTAAAATCTTTTAAAGGCAGAGAGTACTTTATCTGGTGTTGATGTCTGAAGATTTCTTTTTTAAATGTACAAATTAAAGTCCTTTTATCTGGCTCCGCTATATGTGGCTATTGATGGCCATATTTAAATGTCCTCTTGTATTGAGTAATTCTTTCATTGTAACATTTTTAAAAATGTATAGGGCTATAATATATTTAAACAGTTCCTTATTAAAGACGGGTTTGATCTTTTTGATTATTCTAAAGGACAATATTGTCAATATAGAATAACACTCGACTGTTAATACTATACCTGGAGTAGGAATCCAATTTCCGCCTGTCGTTTCATTTGATCGGTTATACTCGTAGAATTCTTTATAACCTCATGTCCCATGCCTCATTTAGACTATTCCAAATGTATTTTTCATTTTAATTATACATATAAATAATTCAATGCGCAATTTATTTTGTTTCATTCAGACTTGCGCGCAGAAATCGACCGTCTCAGATCACAAACCGGTTCTGACCTTACAAGCACCGCCAGATCAAGTCTCGCAGAAGTCACTGCTCTCAAGGAGCGTCTACGTGCAAAAGAACAAGAAATGGCAGAAATGACAAAGTATGTAAATGTGCCATTGTAGGTCTCACAAGGCCATTCAGCCAATGTTAATGCATGCCTGAGATCCAACTTTATTTTCAAAGGTTTACAAAGACAGTTTTATTTACCTGTTGAAAAGAATCCCCAACTTTTTAATTTCTATTTTCATGATGGGTGTATTTTGAAGGGCATACATGTATGCTTTTGAGATATACGGTATATGTAATTAACGCTTATGTAATTAAATCATTTAGAATAGAAGAAAAATTAGCATAATCATTACCATCTCATTTTGAATGCTCTGAAATGTGTGTATTGATACACTTAGATGTATGCTACTATTAAAAGATATACTCCAACCAGTTGCACTTGATCATGCCTGTGGCACCCCCTGGTGGATGTTTCTTTCGTACATAGCAACATATCAGTATCTGAAAAGATTATTTTTTATAGCTGATTAAGAAGGCCTCTCGCTTTGTACAATATAGTATCTTACTCCATTCGGTTCATTCTTTTAAAATATTGGCCTTGGGAGATGTCACGAATAATTAGTCTGACGTCTCACGGTTGCTTTTCTGTTATTCGCGTTAGCGTTTTACTGTGGATATGGAGGAGAAGACATAGATATACTGACAAACGTGGCCCCCGACTGTTTGAGCCCCTTTTTCGCCCCCTTCTCCCTTTTCCTGCTGTTCCTATTCTATTCCTTAACCTAGAGAAAAGTTTCGGACGTTTACCTAGTGGTCCAACATTTGAGTTTATAACTCCAAAGCCATTTGTATTTCTGTTTTCGGCACAATGGGTCACATCAAACGAAGTCATTAGGGCGATGATCACCTGACTAAGAAGTTTACCCCTTATCAGCCCTTTACCCCTTATCAGATCAGAGACTGCAGAGACTGGGCCAGCGAGCCCCCAGAGCTTAGCCCAGGGTGCGCCAGCTCAGCCAGCTGGTGGTGTGCCCCCACAGAGTCATAAACTCCAGATGTCCACAGTCCAGATGTCAAACTTATTAAATTAAAGGATGTACAAAAATAAGTCATGTCTAAATATATTCTCCTTAACATGAGAAAACTTTTGGTCTTTATTCCATAATTCTAGTTTGTTTAGAAGCCAAGATAATATTTTATACATTAAAACCTTCTGAATAGTTTGTGATGTGAAAGGCTCAGGTCTAGGCTAGGGGTTATTTGACCACAAGAGTAATAAACACCAGATGTCCACAGTCCAGATGTCCAACTTTTTAAATTAAAGGATGTACAACAATAAGTCATGTGTAAATATATTCTCCTTAACATAAGAAAACTTTTGGTCTTTATTCCATAATTCTATCTTGTTTAGAAGCCAAGATAATATTTTATACATTTTATAAATGAAACCCTCTGATCTTACCACCATCACCACCACCACCACCTCACCACAGACACTTTCATCACCCTCACATCTCGATGGGTGGGCCTTCCTCACTTCCACCACCCCACTAGGTGTCACAGGAAAATGAGTAACAGATAGCACCGATGTCTGATGTCAAGATAATTGTGGGCACTGTGTGATGTCAACATTTACACCCACACAACCACAATCAATTCCCTTTATGAGTATCCCTTTCATGAGCCCCTTCGAAATTCCCTCTATAAATACAGGTTACATTTGATAAGAATGGCAGTTGCAGTGTGAATGGTAATTCTACACCTATTATTAATGATTTAATAAAATTCGAAACCATTTCTTTACATTATACAGCTAATACAAGTGTCTCTCACCTTTAGAGAATCGATAATATATATATATATCATCTTAACAAAGTTCATCAACTTTCAACCCCCTCTCTGTCTCTCTCTCCCTCTCTCTCCCTCTCTCTCCTCTTCTTCCTCTATCCCAGTTCAGTCCGATGACTCATTTTTCTGTGACACATCACATCCTTCCTCCTCCTCCCCCTCCTCCTCCTCCACTAATGATGGGCTTTATTAACAACCCCCCCCCCCCCCCCCCCCCCTCCCTATACATTAAACCCATGTGATGTGGTCCCACTGTGGAGGAAGGAGCCCCCTGGCGGCGAGACAGAGAGGTATGAGAGGCTGACCTGATATCAGATGCTGATATCAGATTATCCCACCACCACCAGCTTTACCCCAGTGCTAGCACCCCAGTCAGTGTAATAAAAGTCTGACCACATGGTAATAAAAGTCAGGTGTCCACACAGAGCTGTCACAGAGTTGTTCTACCAACTTTTTTAATTTAAGGATGTAGAAAAATAATTCTGATGCAGAAGTATTCTAATGATCATAACAATATCTTTTCGTCTTTCTTTCATAACTGTGTGATGTTTAGAACTGAAAATACATTTATATAAAGTTTCTAATGTGGTGCCACCACTTTTCCCAGAAATCAACCACCCTAACCTTGCACTCATCTGACCTTGCACCCTCCAACCCTCCATCCCTCCTCCTCCTCCTCCTCCTCCTCCTCCTCCTCCTCCTCCTCCTCCTCCTCCTCCTCCTCCTCCTCCTCCATCCCTCCTCCTCCTCCTCCATCCCTCCTCCTCCTCCTCCTCCTCCATCCCTCCTCCTCCATCTCTCCTCCTCCATCCATCCTCCTCCTCCATCCCTCCTCCTCCTCCATCCCTCCTCCTCCATCTCTCCTCCTCCATCCATCCTCCTCCTCCATCCCTCCTCCTCCTCCATCCCTCCTCCTCCATCTCTCCTCCTCCTCCATCCCTCCTCCTCCTCCTCCTCCTCCATCCCTCCTCCTCCTCCTCCATCCCTCCTCCTCCTCCTCCATCCCTCCTCCTCCTCCTCCATCCCCCCTCCTCCTCCTCCTCCATCCCTCCCCCTCCTCCATCCCTCCCCCTCCTCCATCCCTCCTCCTCCTCCTCCATCCCTCCTCCTCCTCCATCCCTCCTCCTCCTCCATCCCTCCTCCTCCTCCTCCTCCTCCATCCCTCCCCCTCCTCCTCCATCCCTCCCCCTCCTCCTCCATCCCTCCCCCTCCTCCATCCCTCCTCCTCCTCCTCCTCCATCCCTCCTC
Organism: Sthenelais limicola; assembly: GCA_942159475.1. Classification (NCBI taxonomy): domain Eukaryota; kingdom Metazoa; phylum Annelida; class Polychaeta; order Phyllodocida; family Sigalionidae; genus Sthenelais; species Sthenelais limicola. The sequence continues at coordinate 101,647,471 of OW804096.1, read as the reverse complement.
CTCCTCCTCCATCCCTCCTCCTCCTCCTCCATCCCTCCTCCTCCTCCTCCATCCCTCCTCCTCCTCCTCCATCCCTCCTCCTCCTCCTCCTCCATCCCTCCTCCTCCTCCATCCCTCCCCCTCCTCCTCCATCCCTCCCGCTCCTCCTCCTCCTCCATCCCTCCTCCTCCTCCTCCTCCTCCTCCTCCTCCTCCTCCTCCTCCATCCCTCTTCCTCCTCCACCGCAAATGTCATTAAAATCCCATCAGAACGAACATTTTTTTTTTTTCATTTTTTTCCCATCTACATTGTCTAGGGTCTTGCTCCGAACCGCAAAATGCCATTGAAATGCTCCGAACCGCAAATGTCATTAAAATCCAATTAGGACAGAATTTTTTTTTTCATTTTTTTTTTTCATCTATATTGTCTAGGGCCTTGCTCCCAACTGCAAAATGCCATTGAAATGCTCCAAACCGCAAATGTCATTAAAATCCCATTAGGACGGAATTTTTTTTTTCATTTTTTTTTTCCATCTACATTGTCTAGGGCCTTTCTCCCAACTGCAAAATGCCATTGAAATGCTCCAAACCGCAAATGTCATTAAAATCCCATTAGGACGGAATTTTTTTTTTCTTTTTTTTTTTCATCTACATTGTCTAGACATTGTCTACAACTGCAAAATGCCATTGAAATGCTCCAAACCGCAAATGTCATTAAAATCCCATTAGAACGAAATTTTTTTCTTTTCATTTTTTTTCCCATCTACATTGTCTAGGGTCTTGCTCCCAACCACAAAATGCCATTGAAATGCTCCAAACCGCAAATGTCATTAAAATCCCATTAGGACAGAATTTTTTTTTATCATTTTTTTCCCATCTGCCTTCTCTAGGGTTTTGCTCCTAACCGCAAAATGCCATTGACTTTTTGATTGACAATTCTGATTTTTCGATTGACTATTTCGACTTTCCGATTGACTGTTCTGACTTAATGGTTGACTATTCTGACTTAACGATTGACTTTTTGATTGACTATTTCGACATTATGATTGACTTTTCTGACTTTACGATTGACTATTTTGACTTTTCAATCGCCTATTTTGACTTTTCAATTCACTATTTCTGACTTTTTGTTTGACTATTTCGAATTAAAATGATTAAAATGACTTTTTGATTAACTATTTTGACTTTTTGATTGACTATTTTGACTTTTCGATTGACTATTCTGACTTTCGATTGACATTTTTATTGACTTTTCTGATTGACTATTTTGACTTTTTGATTGACTTTTCTGACTTTTTGATTGACTATTTCGACTTTCTGATTGACTTTTCTGACTTTCTGATTGACTTTTCTAACTTTCTGATTGACTTTGATTGACTATTTCGACTTTCTGATTGACTATTCTGACTTAACAAATGACATTTCTGACTTTTTGATTGACTTTCTGATTGACTATTCTATATATGCCCACATTTAAACGCCACAAGGATATATCATGAGTGAAATCGAAATATAACTTAATGTAATTGTACTTAGTTTCATGACCAAGTAATAGAATAATACTTAGGATATATCATGAATGAAATCGAAATATAACTTAATGTAATTGTACTTAGTTTCATGTCCAAGTAATAGAATAATATTTAATTTTCACTGGTCAAATCAATAAGGCCACCAAAAATAGGTGTGTTTCCGATTACCCCCACCACCAACCCCCTACATAGAGAAACATTCCCCTCCCTGCCTTTTTTTTGGCCTAAATTGAAAACATCCCTCTTTACCAATGTATAAACACCCCACCTATTAGCTAACGCTGTGTTGGTAAAAAATCCAACACTCCATCAGCCTCATTCCTCTCTTGTAAAAAGCTTTTAAAAGATCAATAAGAAAATGTCTTGTCCCGAGTTTAGTCACCATATTAATGTAATGTCCGCCTGTATATATAATATGTTATAAAGTGATTCCACGAGCCAAAATGCTGTTAGAAGTGATAGAACTTCAGGTTCATTAAAGCTCACCAGGTTTTACGTTGCCAACGAGTGAATATTTCTAGCAATTTAATGTATGACGGATTTCTGCTCTCAAACTTACAACTGATATTTGTTTTCCCAACAGGTCATGGCAAGAAAGAATGATGAAGTCCGTGGAACGCAGACTTGAGGAAGCCAGACTCCTAGAAAAATCAGGAATATCATTCCAGGTTAGATTTTAATAACATACCTGAATAGTGTTTAATAACTATACACCTTTTACCGTGATATGTTGAGTATCGTAAGGCTTATTTGCGTGCAAAGCCGGCGACAATATCGATGACTAGATGTTCCAGGTTTTAGTAATGATTCTTCTTATTTCCAACGTTTCGTTTGGTGCTCTTCGTCAGGGAAAGAATTTAATCACTGTCACCTCTGTTTTTTCAAAATTGTCGCTTTTAATACCTATGAACCCGCTTTTAACCCTTTACTATTCGAATCATGATACCCCCAAAGCTCTTCTTTTTGTTACCCCCAAAGATCTTGATTCATTCTTTAAACAATGCTGGATTTTTTCAGGTGGATAACAACCGCCCTAGTCTGGTGAATCTCAACGAGGATCCACAGCTGTCAGAGACGCTTCTCTACATACTAAAAGATAACGAAACCACCGTTGGCCGAAATCAGGGTGTCGATGGTCAGGATATTCAGCTCAACGGCCCTCTCATTGCTGAGAAGCACTGGTCAGTGCTCTTATCCCCTTCCCTAATAACATTAGATCAGAGTTATTGAAGTAAAACAAATTCTGTGTATCCTTTGTCTGTCCAAGATGGGTATTATATGCTCTCAGACACACTCTTCTGTTTGGTCACTGGGGACTTCTAGGTTTCTTTTTAAAATTATAGCTAACAAATTGCAATAATTGAAGTTTCTTCCTACTTTGAACCTTATCGACTAGTAACATTTATGAAGTTTAATTTAACATTAAAATTTATGAAGTTTCAGTTCACATTGTAAGTAGAAATAGTTCACCAAAAAAGATAGAAGTGAAATAATTATTGTTCAAATTGTTATGTTACTAAGGGGAAAAAATGAGTTGTTTCTATGATTCGTTGCATGATTTTAGACTTGGAGTCATTTTTTTACCCAGAGGAGTCCACTTTTTTTTTATGACTTTCTGATAGAGGTCGACGTCCATGGTTCTTCTGGCTTTACACTCGTACTTGTAAATACCTGTACCATATTTCATGCGTATTTGAAGTTTCGTGACATATATCTATCCTTCTGTGTTTTAGTATAATCAATCACGTGAAAGACAAGGTGATGATCAAACCCCTTAAGGAGGCCCAGACGTACGTTAATGGCAGCCTTATTATCAAAGAAACTGAACTTCACCATGGAGATCGTGTAATCTTGGGAGGAGAGCATTACTTCAGGTAAAGCAATTATACATAAAACAACTTGTTTAAACGTGAGACACCACCCATAGTTCCCTCAAATAATGACATGAAATCACGCCTTAACTAGATAAAGAAAATAACTGCTCGAATAATCGAGTAATTGGCTTTATGCCCATTTTTTACACTTTCCTCTTGTACACCAAGCACTTATCTTACGACTAAACAAACTAAATTATTTAATGTGTATATATTACATGATTACTGTCCTATATAAAGTGAAATGCTTTTTTTTTACCCCATCTTCATTTTAATTTGATAACATACTTTTATAGGCTCAACCATCCGGTGGAAGCACAAAGAAGTCGCAAGTCGGAAAGTGGCGCCACCCTGAGCAAGGGACACGCACTAACTGATTTTGAGTTCGCTCAGCAGGAGCTGATTCGCGTGCAGGAAGCGAGGTTAGTGAATAGTTAATAAGTTTAGCCAGCATCAAATTTGTTATCCATTGTATCATATTCCTCGGTGATGCGTATCTTTTGCCACTTGTGCGAGGTGTATGTCTATATTTATGCAGGCTTATTTTTATGATTTAAAATATCGATAAATAGCAATATTGATTAAATAATCGATATTGCTATTTATCGATATTTTATCTCACACTATGAAATAATGCGACTTATTTCATTTGAACTTTGAATCTTTTGATGACGCTTTTCACTATTAAATTAGATGATGTACTGAGATGTTATTTGTCGTACTTGCTGGAATTGCTCTTATTTTCCCCTATTAGAATTGAAACTAAAGTTTTGTGAACTCGCGATCTTTCATGTCGGCCTACATCATGAGGCCTGCCCTGCCATTACTGTCCCTGGCAGCGGGACAAAAAGCCAGTTGCTAAGGGTGTTCTATAAATAGCTCCTGAAATGCACGCGTATGCTGATGTCTGTGGATCAATATAAAGTAATCGATAAAACGAACTCTATTCAAGCCCATGTTATACGTGTTTCCTGTGTCATCAAAAACTCTTTTTGTCTTTGATTCTAATGGTTCAGCAGGTGGTATCTTTGGCGGCCATTATCTGATATAACAATACTAAGCACTGATTAGTGGGGATGTATAAACTATAATTAATGTAATGATATTTTATCTGGCAGACGTATGTTCCTTATTTATTCATTATGCATTTGGCAACTTCGTGATCATTATTGTGGAGCTTGTCGATACCGTGTCATCTAGATCGGGTTATAATAAATTAGTGATTTTTCAGAAAGTCATTTTATAATTTTGCCCACAGTTCTTAACTTTTCAATGTATTTCCTCGTTGTCTGCAAATATATGAGTAATATTTTAATTCGAATGTGTGGTTCAATTTAAAATACATAAGCTTTCAAATATATCTTATTTCCTCTCAAAATGTGAACTATATGAGAATGGCGTACGGCGAGGAAACTCACAGGGAAAATATTGCATTATGCACTTAGTCTAGCGAGAAAATATATCTAGTAGAATGCCTTGTGAATTATTAATGCGTGAATCAATAGACATCGCTCTTCGTCTTAAACATAATATATTATATTGATAAAGAGATTGACAACAAATCAATCACATTCCTTCTTGGTAACCTTTACCTTGCCCGAAAACACCAAAACAAATCATATGTATTTGAATCTGATTATATGTCCATGGTATTGTTACTCTGATAAAGAACTGTTATTGAAGCGAACTGGGTGCTGATGAAAACTTAATACATGAGGAAAGATTGGCTCGCTGAAAGACCACGGCGGTTTTGTTATTTCCGTGCTATGTCTGAATAACAACAGTCCCATGAGGTTAACTCATGCATGCGAAGGGAGCAGTTCGCACCACAGTATTGTGCTCACTGTATCCTAGGCTTGAGAACACTTGTTGGATGTAGGCTGATATCTGCTACCTGAAGTCGTCACTATTTGGATGTTTGATCTTGGTGATAGGTTGCTTTGAGTTTGATAGTACATTACTGAATCAAATAAGACAGTATTTTAACTGAATACTCTCCCCCGTAGTCTCATACATTAGCCATCCTTGGCAAGGGCGTTTAGCTGGTTGTGGAGGTTTGGTTATTGCATCTCTTCCTTATCTTGCTTAGCTAAGGTGCTATCCAAGTCTATAATTATCTGTCAACGAGTGTTTCTTTTGGAGGCACTGATGAAAATGAGGGACTTTTTGGACAATAGATATAATGTCTAAACGTGATTCTATTACTGGATGGGCCACTGGATTAACTGATGCCGCATCTGACCTAAACAAAATAAGCAGCAGTCCTAAATTAAGGAACCTTGTGCACCAGCAATCGACTTGCCTGGATGAGGATGTTTTGGGCTCAGAAAGAAGACATCAAGATAACAAGAAATATGCCCCTGTTATTAAGAGGGCCTTACAAAAGTTAACGGCAAGGAGATCATCTACGACAGAGACTCAGATTATTCAGCTGCAGGAATATAACGACGATGAAGATGATGTTTCGGATGGCCCCACTGTTTCCTCCAGTAGCAGTATACCTACAGGAGGCAATGCAGAGAGGTCTATGTCCCGAAGAGCATCGCCGAATGTCAGTGAGGTTCTGCCCCCCTGGCCCTCAGTCCAAGGTTGGTGTAATGCCAGCACCGGTAACAAAGACCCAGGACGCGAGTCCAATAAAGAAACTTCTTCTAAAAAAGAAAAGAAAAGTCAACGAAAGCAAAACAAGAAGACTGGTCCAAAGAGTGATTCGGACAACAGTGTAGCATCCAGTGAGGAAAAGCCCAAAATCAAATTATTTAAAAAAGCTGTTACTAAAATTATTTCTCAAAGGAAACAACCCAGTGAAAGTAATGTTCAGGAGACAGTGGAACACGGCAGCAAAAAGATGGATAAGGACCTTGCTCTCCTTGTGGAATGTTATGAGCCTGGGAGGAAGACAAATATAGGACGGGCATCGCAAGATTTGGGTCAAAATAAACAAAGGAAAATAATGAATATTCACAGTGTAGGCTGGAGATCATTTGACGATGAAGAAGTTGGTGATGAATGTGTTATAGACGACGTTGACAATCGTTCTGAAAATGATGTTGCAGAAATACCAATTGAAGAATACAATGTTACCCCGCGTAAAAGCTCGACTGTCTGTAATATGAATATGAAGCCTGAGAACTCCCTCCCAGATGAACCAAAAGGCAGAAATGCCTATTTAGAGGACGATAGTGACTCCTCTTCTTTCTTCACTGACTCTATTGGTTCGTCACATAGACAAAGTCTGCGACGAACCACATCTGGAAATATTTTCGATACAGATGAAATGAAACCTGGAGGTAGACGGACATCCGATGCCTCTCGGTTTGCTTGGACTATGGGAGATTCTGCTAATTCCTCGATAAGTAGTGAAAATTCCCATCGGAAGAACGAGAAAAAAAAGAGCAAAAAAGCTAGAAAGCATGGCGATGGTGAAAGCAGTAGTGTTTCTTCTAAATCAGACGAATGTAATAAAAAGAAGCACAAAAATATATTCAAAAGAATGTTCAGCAAGGGTAACAAAGACAGCAGTGACCTAAACAAATCACTCAATACTATTATGGCAGCAAATAAATGGAAAAAACTGACCGGTATGAAAAACAGGCAGAGGTCACAATCTGTACAACTTGAAAAAATGCCCGATGTGTCGAAAAGCCTTAACACGGAAAATGTTGACAAGACCCATTCCCCACGGAATACTTTTGATCTATTTTCAGTAGTTTCCTCTAAAACTGAACCATATCGACGGGCATCAATTGCTTCCACTCGGAATGTTGTAGAAACTGGAAACACTATAACTCCACCCAGGCGAGAGTCGTTGTCTGGAAATTCTATGTTTAAATTTAATGTGGATTCCCCCACTAAGCCAAGCAAAAGACATCCCTGGAAAAGAAGGAAATCTGAGGCATCTAGAGATTTAAATTCACTGAGATGGAAGCAAAGCTTAGCAGATGCTTTTCAAACACCCGAAATGTCAAGTCCCGATGAAGGGGAACAGGCGGGAGGCAAAAGGGTCTTTACTGCTGCAAAAGTCCTTTTGGCAGCAGCTAAGTGGAGGAGAAAATCTAAGAACAAAACCTTGGACGATGTCATTGTCCCTGAAGAGATAGGAATGTTTGTACCTCTAAACAATAACGAAGAAAACTCTCAGATCCTGCCTCTAAAAGCTTTACCTGTTCCTGGAATCATTTCAAGAAATACACTAGGTAACCAAAGTTACTCTGAAAACTCTGGTGAAAATATTCTCACGGGACCCATTGTTGATTGTGATAATGATGATCAACAGATACAAACTGATTTAGATGAAGATAGGGAGGAGAGCGATGAAGGATATTTATCTCGCACGTTAACTGCCACTAATATTGTGATGAGTGGACCTGCGCCAAGCACAATGATTAATAATTTTGGAAGAATCATTTCAGATGAATCAAAAACATACTCAGGTAAAAACCGCCTGACCACAATCACGTCTGGCATTGCCTCCACTGATTCCTTCACTCCCGTGGGAAACATCGCCAGTTTTAAACCCATTTCTAATTTAAAGCATTCCATACCTAAACTAAACATAGAAATCACAACGGACCAAGTGCATTCGGGTGCTAAAACTGTATCTCAGAACTCCCCTCTCATTCAAGTTCTGCTTCCGTCCAAATCGACCCCATCTCCAGTCACTTCTGCCAGATCCAGTATGTATGGTGGAGATTCTGATAGCAGTGAGGAGGCCAATGAGAAAGGCGGTGAATCTCGCGTTGACATAGCTTTCTCCAGGACATCCAAGGCCTTGTCTAAAATTCATTTGTCGCCACGGAACTTATCAAACTTAGATATAATACGAAATAGAGATAAAGATGGGCGGAGCGTGCCTGTATCTCCAGGATTGGATATTGAAGAGAAATACCTGAGGCACTGTAAACATGCTGATAACTACAGTTTAAGTACCGACGGGGAGAGCGATCCTCTGTGTCTCAGCTGTAATAAGTAAGTTGTCCAATATGTGTGTCCAGACAACACGGGACCTCTTGGTCCTTGGTTCTTCTTAGGTTGTAAGGAGAGAGTGTAAAGCCTGCATTCCTAAAATAGCTGTTATTTCTTTCCATTCCAAAATGCTATTGATGGTACGCAGTAATTTTTTTTAAAAAAAAAGGTCGCAGTAATTTTAATATAAAAAAAACGGGGATGTTTGTTGCAAAGATCTTCCCAGGTATGTGCCACTGAAGAGGCAACGTATTGTAAGTAACTACATTTTCTCCTACTCACAGGTAGAGAGATATTTGTAAATGGGTATGTTCCAGCATTGTTGATAGGACACTTATGATTTAAACTTATGGGTTATAAATGAACACTTTATTTTGGAGATCAGCACATGACTCGTCCTTTAAGAATATTTCGATTCGCATTATTATTAGTCAAAACGTATGTCAATGTTACAGGTTACAAGAGGAGCTTGAGGTTGTTAAACGTGTCCACCTCGAGGAAATGGAACAGAAGCTGGAGCGTGAACGTTCGGTTGCGCAGCACCAGATGGAGCGAGAAATGGCCAGGAAGCGGCAGGAAGCTGAGGTCGCGCTAACACAACAACGTAGTGATTATGAGAAGAAACTGGCCGAACTTGAACGCGCTTTGGTGAGAATTTTTTTTCTTTTTTTTTTAAATGGTGAGAATTTGACTTAAGTTTAGTCGCTGTAGAGAACATATTTAAAATAGGATTATAAATTTTTATCGAAAATCGTTAAGATTGAGATTATTATTTCATTGCAAAGCAAGCATTTTCGACATTTCAGCATTTTATATTTATAACTAATTGCCTTTAAGTTCTTCAATAATATAAACATTCTGGAGTAGGCCTAGTTTTCTGTTGGATTATAACACCTAAACATGTTTCATTCCCACGACATAAATGCCTTTTTGCAAGTTGATTCATGAAATTTTACATGATTTCAGAGGGAGCAAGCACAGCAGAAACAGGAGACTGAACAGGATAGACTCCGAGCGCAAGAGAGGATACATAAACTTGAGAAAGAAAAGCAGATGCTGGAGACTGAAGTGTTGTCGAATATGAAGAAATTAGAGGAAGATGCCAAAGCATCCCGGAGGGTAAACATTTTGTTTCCTTTTCCAACTGGCCATTATGTGAAATATACAGTAACTGCATCACCTTTCCCCAACGGTTTGACATTCTATACAAATAAACGTTGTATTTTCGAAAACAGAACATGGCTGAGTCTCGCCATCAACACTCAAGACTTGTGGATCAGCTTGAGAGGGAAAGGAAGAAAATCCAAAAAGATGTGGAACGGATCGAGCAGCTGCGTCTTCGACGGGGTAACACACCGTCAACCCCTCGCTTTACTCCTGCCAAAGCAAACAAACCCGAGAATCTGTACAGATATACCCTCTTGATTAGAGAGGCGAATAAAATCAGTCAGCATTTCAAGAAAGAAGTGGTATGTAGATCTTTCACAAATAGTTTTAGAACGCACTTATTAAATGTGTTTCTGTTATTAAGATATTCAACGAGTGCAAATTATTTCTTAAGGAGATGAGTCTATTTTGTCGAATTTTCTAACAAATTTTTGCCGAAAATGACCCAAGAAAGAAGTTTGGTTGTGAGCTTAGAGTATTCAACCTTTTATTATTTAAGTAGTTTTGTAAATGAAAATAAGAAAAGTAAAATGTAAGAAAATGTACATTAAGCATTATGTAAATTATGCCAAAATAGGCTGGAAAATGATAAATACTAGGTATATATAGTACATTTGGTATTGCGTTCATTTAAACTAATCTGTTAGGTTATGATTAACTGTATTATGAACCTCAGTTGTGTCCCTCACTAGGTTTTATGACCTTCTGAGACCCTGAAAATTATTACGACTAGATTCGTAAAAGTCCATCAAATTAGCTACTTCTATCGTCTCCAGGTTGTTATAAGCGCTTTTTGTCGTTCTTTACTTACAATACTTTGAAACCTGAAAAGCCTATGAAATATTAATCGTGTTTCAGACCTACAGTCTGGAAGAAGTTGGCCAAGGGGATGACACCCAGCGACTTATTCGTATAACAAATCCTAAACTGAATATCTCCACATTTTGGCCTACGCACAAATTTGAAGATAAGCTCCTGCATATGAGGGATATTTTCCAGGTAGCGTACTAGCATCTTTGTACAAATTCCTTTGTGCTGTATTGTTTTGATGGGTGCATTTAAATTGTATTTTCTCTAGTAAATGAGAGTATGATAGATGATATTTTGTCCATAGAGCTACGACCCAGAGCTGAATCCGGTGGAAGCGGAAGAAGTCTTCTGTGATATGAATGACACGTGGGCGCGTTCTGATCAAGGAGTTTCCCCAAAAGTGTAAGTTGGTGTTGCGAACCTATAATTGTTGGAGCTCACACATATTGTAAATAATATCATCATTCGTTAGACTTTCTTTACAACCTGCTTCTCTTTTCTGCAGGCTCGAACATTTATCCAACGGACCCTCAACACGCACAAGGCTGTCATTTGCTTCAGCCTCCAGTGTAGGTTCGCCAAGTTCCGGCACACCAAATACTGTACATAGATCGGATTCTTCACCTACAACCTCAGATGACACTGCCTTAGAAATACCAACTGTTGCCCACCTATGCAGGGACTTGATTTCCTCAGCTTTGAGTCACTTCACTGGTACTTATTACAATTACACATTAGCCAAAGTTCCATTCAATCGTATTTAGATTTTTGATTTTTGCTCTAGAAATCTAGTATCTTTCGCTGTCTATTTTAATTCGCTTGATATAGTTATATGGACATTTTTAAACATAAATATCTTATATAGTCTTTCTCGTTGACAGATTTAACACTACAAGAAAGTGTGGCAGATAAGATAATGGCACAATGCGAGAAGCTCAAGAATAAAATAACGGTCATGTTAGAGGCGTTCAACCAGGCTACTGAAGAGCGTATACCTCGTAGTAAGTATTCGGTTGCTTTTCATGATTGTTGACGATACCAACACGATTTCGGAAGTAAACAATTTTTTAAAGTATACTTCCTCAGATCAAAAAGGCTTTTAAATGATGTAAAGTACCTTAATACATTTAAATACCTGGTAAACTTTTTATACTCACTTTATATTGAATTCCTAACTTCCGCTATCCATATAGTCCCGATTGCTTAGGCATCGTTTTTATCTCTTGCTTTAGATATCTTCATCGATTCGCCTGTGATGAAGATGAACAGTATTGAAATGGCCTCTTACCTGGAGGTCCTGCTTAGCCAGACCGCACTCTGGGTGGGATCATATGAATCACTGACATCTGGACTCATTCAAGATCTGTGCTCGCGCATCATCTCCACCACCAAGAAACTTGGCACTCAGTTGGTCCTATTCCTTCAGGTGAGTACAAATTTCAGATTATCCTATGTAACCTAGTGTACTCCTGAACAAATTCAAATTCAAATTTTCTTCTCCATTCAACCCCATATTATTACCATAATGTGACAATATAATTATATCAGCCTATGTAGGGCCAGGGACTGGCAGCATATATGTGGCCACTCCTCCTCAACCCGGCCGTCTCAGAAGCGAGGGAGAGCCGCCAGGCTACATCCATTAATCCCTGAGTGCTCCCCGAGCTTGTATTCCATCTATACTGACAGATGGAAATTCAGACCGGGGCCTTCTCCCTGAGACAGTGTAAGGGCACCCTTCCCAAGTTGCCGGGAAGGTCCCAAGTCCAACGGCACTGAGCCCTCGACATGGCTATAGGCCTGGACATTGAAGAAGGCCTATAGCATGAACACTTTTAAGAAAATGATTTTTATGCACTTAAATCATGATGTTAAATATGGTGGCAGTACTTAAAACTTTAGAACCAAACATGGTTCTAAGGTCTGATATTATATAGATGTTTATAGAACCTGTATTTAAAAAAAATAGAAATATATCAGGGATTTCTGGAAACATAATATGTATGGACCTAACATAGTGTCTAGGGCTATAGGAGGTTTTGATGCGCCTCACTGAGAATCCAGGGCATTGAGACCACAACAAACATTCCATGGATTGTGTAGCTCACCATTTCTTGGAGCAATTAATTTCATCTATTCTACCATTTCTTCTATATGTTCCATCATCCCAAACCTCTCTGAACACTGTCTTCAAAGAGTTCCATGAATTTTCCTCAACCCAACTGGCATCCCTGTAAGGAATCGATTTCCTATTCCTAGAAGGCCGAGTTAATTTTTTCGTGAAAGTTATGCACCATCCTCATTATTTCAATTATTGTCTTCAGGGATGTGAAAATGACATCGACTCACTTGTGCAGGAATCAGCGAGGCAGGCTTTGAATAGTTTGTTTTCTCTGAGCAAATACTGTGGTGAGTTGGCCCTGGCTACAGAAACCACGATGGTATGCCTTACAGCCACCAGACCAACTTCAGATAGTGTTGAAGACGTCGAGGCCGAACTTCCAATCAAGGTAAAGATTCCTGCTAACCCCTTTGGTTTATTAATTCATATCATTGAATTGAATTGATTTGAAAAGGGTTTATTTACCTATATTCCGTCATGGGTACGTCTCAGTTTATGACATACAGTTATTCGTAGCCTAGAACTTAACATTTTGATATTTTATATGTAACTTCTATGTTTCTCTCATATTTACTTAAAACAAGCAATAGTTATTGATGTACTACTCCCTTAGATCCTAGATCATACAATAAATGCGGAGAATCATGTGTCTTTCAGGTTGGGCATGACATTAGGCAATCGTTCTTGAGTGGTTGCGATATCTTTATTGACAAGACGCTACACGGTGGGCTGAAAACAGTCGAAGAATGCGAGCATACAATTCAAACACTTGTTGATGATTTGTCGCAAAATATAAAGGTAGGTAATATTTGCTCTATCATTAATACAGAAATTGTTGTCAATTGATCTACATGACATTTCTTACTTTTACCTCAAGTTTACTTTCTTGTGTGCTGCCATGTGTTCTGATTACTGAATCCTTAATGCATCTTTCAGCCAAACATGGAAGAGATTACCCAGCACGTTGCTTTAACAATGGGTTGTGCCAAATCATTGCTGATGCGTTGTCAGCAACTCCAGGTAAATGTTTCTTCTCATAAGTCTGTTTTTCCTTGGACTGAGTCAGAGATTATTGTATTTATAGTAGTTGCTTGATCCGTACATTCCTTTTGCCTTTCGAAATGAGATGTACATGTATTTTCAACTCCTAAAGTAGCAGTCAAATGTTGCCTTCAATTCGTTGGTAGTTCTGTTGCATAATAAGAGTGCTAGATTCTCAATACATCTTTTATTATCTTTTGAATTTTGATAGGTCGACTTAGATTCTACACTTCAAGACACATTAATGGACAACAAGCCCGAGGCATACTATAGCCGCAGTTATCGACGTGCCCAAGGACTAATAAGCCACATTACCAATTTGACTGATACTGTCACACATCTTGCCCAGGCCACACATAGCTATAACAAAGTCAATGGTAAATCTTGTATTTGTATTGTATCCTTTTCCTTACAATTACCATGTTATACTGTTGGAATGATAGAATTAATTCTTTGAATAACCTATTTCCAAGTACCACGGTCACCATGGCAACGCGCGAGGGTCCGGCGAGGGTCTGTGAAGCTAACGGGGTCAAAGGGGTTTGACTGACCACTAAGCACTGGAACGCGGTAGAAGCAACATATAAACAGCGTTCAATTTTGTCATTTCTTCATCGAATAATTTGCTCAGATAAAGCCTAGTATGATGCAGAGAAGGGGACGGTAACATTGCGTTTACAGCGTGGCTTGTGTGAGCCTACCAAGTACAAATAAGCATAACGATATGTACTGGGAAAAGTATGTAGGCTAGGTGGGGAGATGTCCCGACTTGGATGAGTTATTGGCAGTAGGTACAAGCACCGTAGGCCGAGTAACCCACTATGCCTGGGGAGTCCGGGGGCAATGGCAGTTCTAGCGGACTTAGCGGGAGATGTAGATTGGCCTTAAAATAATATCTAAAAGCATGACACAACAACGACACTACACTTATCATTAAAAAGTAGAACTGTACTAAGGCATATAAATATGGACTTAGAAGGTTGTGGTGAGGAGGGAAGAAACTTATGGCATGTGATAGAGATAGAGGATGAGCGATAGCAAGTTCTCTATCACATGTCCATAAGGTTAGGCTATTTCTTCCTCACCACAACCTTCCAAGTCCTTTAGGGGTTGATCACAGACTATCCGCTGGTAGGATTGTCCGTTAAAAGGGCAATATAGGGACAAAACCAGACCGGAGACCCCTAAAAGATTATAACCCCCTTTACCTAACCTAACCTAACCTAACAGGCACAAACAACAATGCATAATGTTGCTAATATCATGATCTTGAAATAACCTTATGTATTGTATGAATCATAGCTAGGTGGGCAACAAATTCTGTCCATAATGATGATTTAGTTAAAGATTGACATTGTTTTAGTTCCATTTCTCCACGAAATATATTCACTAAGCCTATGCTCTGAGTGGTTGCTATGGATGAGCATCCCAGACCTAGCAACATGCTGGCCGACTTTAGCGCCACCACCGGCCATTTTCGCGCTACTCGCAAGTGGGTTATTGTTAAAGCGTTAGATTTATCTCAGATCAAGACAATTATGATCCATTGTCACTTGCTACACATTAAATCACCTGAAACTAACCCTAACCTAGTTGCTGATATGTGCGCATATGAAGATGTCATATTTTGGATAGTTTGTACCGTTGTTTTGTAAGACATCATTTTCTTTTACAGCTTCGAACATAACATCGCTCCGTAAGATCCTGCGCTGTGCTGAACTGATCCAGAAATCTACTGCAAAACTCGTCCTTACCTCGAATGCGGATCCCATAGAAAACAATAGCGTTACGGACAACTCTGAACTCGGGAATGTGTCTATTCTATCTGAACATAAGATAGAACAATTGGAGGCAACAGCCCAAGAACTCAAAGATTCGACTAGCACTCTTATAAGTCTGTCAAAGAAAAACCTAGAAAATGACCCGTCTCCGCCAGCTCCTGTTCGTGGAAAACGAATGCTCCCAACGTCGCCTGTGAAGGGAACGGGTGTAACCCGAAGAAACTCTTTCTCTGATCGATCAAAGAAAGTGCAGGCTCTAAAGATGGCTTTTGAAAACAGTACATGATAAAATCTGTTTTAAATAGACATATTTACTGTAGTGTCTTGTGCATGCATGTATTTCTACTCTTTTTTTTGTGGTTCAAACAGAACCAGATATTTCTTTGTATCATTGGTATACATTGAACGAAATTGCAAAATGTTTAACTAAAAGCTCATATGCAGATGCTTAATGGAGTGGTGGTATTTCTCATTGGAAAATTAGATAATTTTTTAACACTCATTAATGAGGTAAATGCGGTGCTACGCTGAATTACTATTTAAAGAGATTAATAAATTTATTTAAGTAGTTAGATTTAATTTCATTAATCTTAGTTGCCACTAGTGGTACCTGTATTGCGGCACATATATTTGTATATGTATCTGGCTTACCGCATGGATACAATCAGGGACAGCCTAGTAGCGTAGTGTCTTGTGGATACCTAATACCGACGTGTTCACTTAAGAGTTCAAGGCTCTAACATCAGGATAATATGAAACTTAACTCAGACAAAAATTAGTATACATTCCCCTAATGGTCAGGTCTTTGATTTTTGTTTCATCTGATGTGGTTTAATCCATTAGTTTTTATACTTGTAATGAAATGCTTGGGGAAACATAATTTCGTATCAAGGAAAGGGAATACCGTTTTGATAATACATTGTATATCATCCTCCGCTATTATATTCTTCATGGACCGCAACTCTTTGTCAATTGATGAGCATGCAACTGAACTTCTTCTATTAAAATACATCAATGTACCCCTTTTTAATATTTTATTTATTGGTTGTTAAATAATGTTTAAATGAAATTAAATCTTACATAATCTCGACTGTGATAACCATGAAGAATTTTCTTACTGCATTATTTGAATGGAAATAATTTACTGTTGCGTGACAACACCCCAAGTGTGATGTCAATCTGTCAGGCGGGCAGCCTGTCTGTGGAACCTGCCCCATTTTCATTAAAATGTCTCCCATTTGTTACTCATCGTCACATTTTAATCTTACTTATAGGCAATGCAAAGCGCGCAATTAAAGAATTAAAATGTATTTGTCTTTCATCTCTTTATTTTAATGGTCTCGACAGACTGCAGATTGCAAGATATTGGGCATTTTGAATTTCGCATTCAGAAACTACAGCTCATTCCGTCCTACCCGATTACAATGAAGTAATTTCACAGGACCTTCTATTGGCCTTGAATTAAATAAATGAAAAATGAAGTAATTTCACAGGACCTGACAAGTACCTTAATGATATTGACACAGATCCGTCTCTTCAGTTTTGACTACCATTACAGAAGCTATCCCTGGTTCTGGATTGCGAAGTCAGTCCTTCCTAGCCCGTTATACACAGCTCCCTCTTCCACGTCGGCGACTAAATACTACTTACCCCATAGCAGTGGCGGGTTCAGCCCTCCCTCTTACCACGAAATTTTTCAAAAATGGTATGTCGCAATTTTCAAAATGAAATGAGAACTAAATAGAATTTTGAAGGTAAAATGCATATGATAAAAGTAATAGAAACCAGTGGTCACTCCTTATCACCATCTTCCCTCCTGCTGATTGCTGACCCTTACTTCCAAGCATTTTTCTGATTATCACCAATTAAATTACAATTAACCTCTCCATGAGCACTTCATTAACTGATAGCCAGTCACCGCGCTTGAAACCATAAACAGATGTGTCCCACATGGGGTGTTTAGCGCGCACTGCATGTTGATATTCTGGAACCTCAGACATCAACGTAAACACTGCCTATGCTTTAACATAGAAATGTACCATCTTTTGCCCCAAATATAGGTTTTTTCATTGGATTTGAAGTGTTAAGGATTATTCTTGTGGGTGGTATGGACCCACCAATGTCCCTTCCCCTCACCAGGATGGTTGATTTCAACAAACATAGAAAACAATCAAAGTAAATCAAACTTGTGGAAAAAGACGGATCCCTTCTAAATAAATCTCCTTATTCAGGAACCAAATGTAGATAACTAAGATATAACTTATATCTTACATTAGAAATAATCTCTCTCCATCTCCCTCAATCCCTCTTTTTTTAAATTCAACTATTGATCATTTAAATATTCCACTAAGTGTATTTATATTTGCTGTTAAATATGGTATTTTATTATACACGCATTGCTCTGAAAACAACGTATCTAGAGTGATTTACGCATGGTGCGTATTTCACTAGTGATTTACGTAGGGTTGTCATGGCAACCAATCTGTTTTTTTACTAGATTACCGGTAAAATTCAAAATTTATGACTCGATTTTTATGATTAAAAATATGTATAATAAATTTGTTAACTAACTCGTTGGTTTCAGTCGCTTAGAATATTGCACTTGTTGCTACGCAACTCGTGCAATATTCACACTCCTTCAACCAACTTGTTAGTTAACCTGTTTATTCATCATGGGAGTATTATCTTATTGGCTCGAAGAGCCTCTTAGTTTTACTATGGTATACGGACAAAACGGTCGGCAGATCGGGTTACTAATGACATTCCTGTAGATAAGAGACCCCCCTATTTATAGCCGCATGATTTGTCCTATAATCCTCTAAATTTCCATGCAGTCAATATAACCAAAGCGCCACCTTTTGGTCTAATTTTCGGAAATTTAAATTAATTTTTTCCTTTTCAAATTTAAAGGTGTTGTTTCAAAAACAGGCACTTTCCTTTGATCTTCTATATATCTCAATCTAAGATGGAATGTTGATAATCCTGATAATCCCTGTCCTTTCCCCTCACCTGGGCGGCCTGCTTGACCGCCCCCTCTGATAACGCCACTGATATCCACCACTGCCCCAGCTTTGCCAGCTGTCGTCGCTCGTTTTTGGCCGCCAGGCGCTCGTTTTTGGCCGCCAGGAGTCGGGGAGTAGGGGGCGCTTTGACACCTCCTCCTTACACATGGTGGTGGTGGGCTGTTAGTTACTCCTATCGGCGTTGTTGGAACTCCACCCTCTGTGGATCCATCCATTGGCGAGATGTACACATGGTTATTTTCACATTAATTCGGATTCTGCAAATTTGTCTGAAATTAATATTTACTAGATTTATAGTTTTATTTTGTTTACTGTTATGTTCGAGGTGCATGTTGAACCAAATTTTAGCGAAATGTTGATCATATTAAAGGAATTGAAACAATTTTTTTTTTACAAAATCGTGTGTACACTGTGGATGGCAGTGCCCATTTTTGTGGGAGCTCCAAGATAAGGCCTGCTTCACTTGTCAGCGGCCCCCAACTCTGGGGTGTATGGCAGTAATTACCCTGATAAGGTGCAGGACCAGGAGGACCACCACCATCACCACAACCAAAACAACAACCACCTCCTTCTCCTAACCCCCTCCCCCCTCCCAGGTGTTATGAATTAATTCATTCAGTGCTCATTAATGTGCCTGCGAAATCTTGTTCTAATTCTCTCTAAAAATACAGTTTACATTTGAAAAGAATGACATGTGTGAGTGAAAAAGAAGAAAGTTGCAGTTTGAATGGTAATTCTACACCTATTATTAACGATTTGACTGTGTATTAAGTAAAATGAAGAAAAGACTACCTCTTAGTCTACATAGTCTACATGCTCCAACACTAGGTCTCCTGTTCTCCTGTTTAAGATTTTATTTTTATTTACAAGCACGCCCCCTCGCATGTTGCCATTTGAGATTCAGCAACAAAAAATAATTTTTTCCAGTTACCAAATTGCCAAGGGTTGGCAGAAATTTGCAGCAAGTTAGCAGCAAACAATGCCAAGTGACCAAGCTGCAAAAGGTTTGCAGTGTTTGGCAACTAAAAGATTTCCAGAAAATAAATAAATAAAAAAAATAATGTCCCAAATCGCTCAGAAACAGAGCTTTTTCTTCTGAACTGGGAAGAAAAAATAAAAAATAAAAAGATTTGAGTTGCTGTTTCTCCAGGCAGTGCCTAAAGCATCACATTATGCCCATACTGGGCGATAAATTAACGCTGAACAGCCGGCTATTTATAGGTCTAGAGTCAAAAGCGCGGACGTCGGAGGGAACAGGTGTACGAGCTCTGCGCGTTGGCGTCTATGGGAGGGTGACGAGAGGTGTCCAGATTGACACTTTCAAGCTGGAAATATAACCAGGCTTTTTTTTTCATCTACATTGTCTACCGTCAGGGGGCGCCATTTCCCCTCTTCGAGCAATTTTTCGCCCATGTGGCGAAAATCAAAGGCTTTTCTACTGTTTCTTGTTTCAATTAAGGTCAGACATTCAAACAATTAACATTGTTACATTAAGTTATACAGTTGTTCTTTATGTCTTGCCTTGATATCAATCTTCTAGTATTCAGTATTATATTAATCATAGCATTTTATGCAAAATAATAATGCTTGAATACTGACTGACTCAATCCCCACAATGGATGTTAATTTCAATTTCCAATAAGCCGTTGTCATGCCAGTACTGATCTTAGTTATAAACTAATCTCACATCTTTCTCCAAGGTAAAACGTTTGCCTCTTTCTCTATATCTTATGCTATCAAACATATTTTTCGTGGCTCATGAGACTTAATATATAATCGTATCCTTAGTGTCTATATGTTGTATGTTGAGAAAATATCAGAGAAATTTAGTATCTGGGTCCAAATTAAGATCAAAACATGCCTCCAGTTGGGCAGTATTAATGATGTACAGTGGTCGTCGTGGGTTTGTTTGTCTGAGGTGGCACCGCGTGGAGAGGTCAATTAGCACATATAATAACTATTATTTTTTCAAAAAACATTCTTTGACATTCAAGTTTCAAAAGCCAATTAAAAGGTTATTCCCCTAAAATAAATAAGAGAATGGAACGAGCAATCGAGTCCAATTAATATTCAATTACTAGTAGCAAGCTCCATTCACTATTATGCAAATATTGATATATAAACCTTTGTTTTTGGTAAAAGAAAACCACATTCGAATTTTTATCGTACATATATGATACGATAAAGATAACTTCTATTGCACGCCACATTTCGCACCTCTAAATGGAATGCGCAAATAAATTTGTAATTACTTTAAAGGCATTTCAATGACTTTCTCTCCAATATACCGATTCGACTTGGGTGGTCCAAGAAACACTGAACATTTTTTCACCCATGGTTCCTGCGGTCAAGACAATATCAAAATTACCTTCATTTACTACCAAATTCCGTTTTTACTGACCAAATGAAGACATGTTAGCTGGTCAATAAAGGCTTGATATCCTAAGTCGGTACATGTTTTCGTCTTGTATCAATGGGTTCAAATTAAAAGCTAAGTTTGACGATGATCAGGTTTACGTGACTTTCCATTGTTCGAGCCCTTGCGACGATTAGGCTTCTACAGTGCTCAGATCGAAATTTGTGTTTTTGCTCCAATTGAAAATTACTGACCCACAGCGAAAATATCACTAAGGTGACTAGGTCCTTAAAAAACCACTCAAAATTACAAACTTTTCCTGACCGCAGGAACCAGGTCACCGTAGGTCTAATAACGCGAAGGGTCGTTTTCCCCCAATATTCTTGACGATGCAGCCCTTTTATTAGAAAATTTTCGACCCGAGCCCTGTAGAAGCGTTAACGTTGCCAAAGCCATAGAGCTAGTCAAGGTCCGTCCCTTCGTTCAGAAATTTTTCCAGACCCATTTCACCGATTTTTCAAACCTTATGAAGGGACCCGGGAGTTGTAATTGTTGTCTTTCGTAAGCCAATCTAGCACCTAGCATTTATAGAATAGGGCTAGAGAAGGGGAAAGGGCAATTTAGAAACAAACGCCTCTTGTTTTATTTCAGATACCCAATAGCAGTGATTATTTCCTCAGTTAAATAACAAAGACAGTTAAGTACGGTAGCATCCTTTATTACACACGAGCAACGATCTTATTGCAGCTTCTTATATATACATATGTCCATTGATTTATGCCTTAACAGCAAATTTACGCTGGGGGTACAAGCGCTCCTTGCGTTGTTGCTTGGCAGTCTTGACTGACTTCTCGTGCTTGGTGAGGGCCTTGCGCATGGCGCGTGTCTTCTTCTTGCGGAGGTCTTTAGGCTTGTAGGTCTTTCCTTTGTAGAACTTTCTCAAGTTCTCCTTTTGTGTTTGATGAATTACTGTAAGAACCCTAGCGATGGACTTGCGCACAATACGGCTGGAAAGAGAAAAATATATTATGTCTAGTTTTACAGTAAACCTGCCACACATGTAATTCGAATCCAGGAACTTTCCCTCAACTACTTCCGAGGTAAAACCAGATACATTTTTTGGAATAAGAAAATGTGAAAAAGAATACATCAAAAAATAATGTCGTTTACATGAAAGTAAATAATAAGTTGTACCTGGTATTGATGTGGTCACCAAATGTGTGGTATTTAATTAATTCACATCATGATTCAAGGAGTGCGGTGTCTACTCTTAGTATTTCGAACTGAAAATCAGATGTAGTTGCCTATATTAAGATACTTACATTTTGCTGAGTTTGGAAGCTGCACCACCTGTCACCTTGGCAACACGGAGAGCTGAGAGCTCCTGCAAAGAAAAACACCAATGAGTATTTCCGTCAAATTCAGAACAAAAAAGGTGAGTAAGTAATACATTCATATTAAAACGCACACCGTAACACCGATAAACAATGAACGACATTTCCTCAAACAACACTTTTTTGCCTTTTCTATTAGGTATAACATTTCGGAAATTTTTTCTGATACATAAAATTCGAGATTTTAGTGACCTATGAGTTTTCATTATTACATTGGACACAATTACAGCTTATGAGATAATTTTCTACAGTAACTTGCAATGCACATACAACAATATCCATAATCATTATCTCAGTCTGTGGAGTGACAGTGCCTTGAAGTTAATAAAGAGCGGCTCAAACATATTGATCATTAAATATTATATTATATTGGCCTTAAATGTAAAAAAAAGTATACAAATTCTTTTTTTTTTCAATATAAATAGCTAGACAGCAACAAAAACCCAATCAATACTGTACACATTAGTATTTTATTTTCTTCAGTAACATTAAAAACCAATGTAACTTAACTTCTGAGGAGGTGAAACTAAAGTAAGTCTTGTTTGCTCAGGTCAATGGTTGTAATATCATGGATGACTCATGGGATTGACAGATTTGACTGAACATCATAGCAAACAAAAATATCGAATAACTACGTTGGTTCCTGACACATTACAGCTATGAGATATTTGATCAGTTACACGCACATACAAAAATATCATCCATAATTATGGTGAAGCCACAAGTGATGATGTGCACATTTCCGCTACAAGTGCGAATGATAGCCACAAGCTTTGAGTTTGAGATCGACAATATTGATATCACAAGTAACATTTCTAAATGGTGAAATCCCCTAGTTCTCTATCTCTTTTTCCTGGGTATGATCATAAACTGCCTCCGACTCAGCTCCCCCGCCCTTGATATAACACTTCAAACAAGGTTCCCACAGAACATCTGGATTCAAATTCCATGACTTTTTCATGATCATGAATGAAAAATTCCATGACCCTCAATAATCAGAGTAAAGCAGTCCATTTCTAGTAGGAGGTAGGAGAGGGGAATGAGATGAGGCACAAATGCAGAGCTGCCAAGCTATGAAGATCCCAAATCCTAGTCTGTCACATGGAGCTGAGTGCTGTTTTTGGCAAGGGCGCCAAGCCATTCTGGGGTCTGGGGGCATGCTCCCCCAGGAAATTTTTTAAAAAATTAGGATTCAAATGGTGCATTCTGGGAGTAGTTTTACTTCATAATTGACTTTTTGAAATGTGTGGATTTCTTAAGTCACACAGTAGATAAAGTTAAATATTTTTTTTAATTTTTGGCAAGTGAGGGGTGCCTGAACCTAAATTAACAGGTATATGTATAGGGCCTGAATATGCGCAAAGTAAATAGCTATCAGATTAAATATTTTTAGATCAAAATATCAACAGTTCAGTAACAGTGAGTCTATAGTGATAAGCTTAACCACAAGGCTGTCCTGCATCCTACTCCTTGTGGGGCTCTCTACCCCAGCCAGGGTGGATATGGCGAGCTTCATAGGCAATGTTATAGGAGGTTGAGAGGAGAGCAATGCACTCATAAACTATTATTATCGTTATTTCTAAGGATTTTGTACTATTTGGAAAAAATAATCTGCATTCAAACAGTCAAATTTGAATAGAAATTGCTAAAAACATTGTTGCCTTCCCAACCCATCCATAATAAAGAGCCTCACTGAAGGCAAAGCCCCGTCCAGAAGGAGCGACAAGGAGTTAATGAGTAACACCTGGTCCCTAAAAGTTAGGGGGTCATTAGGGGTTTGTCTCATAGACTGAGTTCAGGGGAGGATGCAGGGTGAAAAAATTTGGGGGTCAACTTGGCAAAAGAAAATCTAAATGTACATTTTTTTGTGAACATTTTTCATTGATTCAGTTTCTCATTCTGAATGAAATGTATGTTTGTAAAAAATGATGATTTTGAAAATGATTACTTTAGGATGGTTTCCATAGCGACCCACCATTGATTATTTCATCATTTAAAGGACAATTATTGAACTTCAAAAGTATTTATACTTAATGATTTGACAATGCTGGAAAGAACATAATATTTTCAAATGTCTTTGCACAATATTTAAATGTATGTAGGCGAAAATCAAGTTAAATAGTAATATGACTAATGGCTTATTTACCATATGATAAAAAGGCGATTAAAAAGGAGGGAAGAGAATAGAGGTTCTATATTTTTAAGACCCTGATTGAGTGATATAATAATTAAGGAGTATATAACAGCAGGTATAACAAGGAACTATATTTAAATGGTTGATTCTCATGAAAGGGGGGGGGGGGGGTTGTCATTCAGAAGTCATTTTTACAATCTGCTCAAAAGTCAGGAAACTTTTGGGTGTTGATAAACAGGGTAGGGCCGATGTGTTGGCGGGGGGATTTAAACTATTCATCTAAAACATGTTTTGGTCCTAAATTTCTACAAAATCGTAGTTTAGGTCATACAGATCGTAGCATTGTATTTTGATGCTGAAATCGTAGTGACTACAGTGAAATCATAGAAGTTGGCAGCACTGCAAATGAGGTGCTAGCTAAAAATCTGGAGACACAAATTCAAGGCCAAAACAGCCTTCAGACAGTGAGGAGAAATGGTGGACAAGTCAAAACGGTGGAGAAGTGTGGCCACTTTGGACAAATGTCATGCTGAACAAAAAATATAACGTGTTGGTGGTATTGTGGAGAATTTTGATTTTAACATTCAGAATTTCATTTTCCATGACCTGTCCAGAATTCCATGACTTTCCAGGCCTGGAAAACCAAATCACTAATTCCATGACCGTGGGAACCTTGTCAAAGTGTTGATAAGGGCGTAAAGCAACCAATCTCACGCACTCACGACTTTGCATGAATCTGCTCCATAAGAGCTCACTTCAGTTCATAATCTTGCATTCAATATGAAATTTACCAGACAGCAGACTGGCTTATGGAAACTAATTTGAAGGAAGTCAGTTTGCTCAGCATCAATGTTAAAATCAGGGATATGTCATGGGATTGACAGATATGATAAATCTTCATAGCAAACAAATATTGTGGGTGTAAATTGGCCTGGCTACTTCCCAAATCACCCTGCAATGTGGAGACACCCGCTTAACTGCCAAAACATTTCCTGTGGGATCTTTTTCTACACCACAGACTGTTGAAGTAATTGTAAGGCTAAAAATGGAATGTTTGATTTTATTCTATTATCGGACCACGTCATGCAAAGCCTGGCAAAGGCCAAACAAAAATTAAGGGTAACGCCTAAAGTAATCACTAACAGGTAGACAAGAGTATCCGGTCCGTCAGTTACTCTGGCCATTATGATTAAACAGGCAGGTCGCATTCAAACTTTTAATGCGAACTTCATTCAATCCAATTAGTAATGCCCTGAAAAGGCTGAACATTAGAAATAAGAATAAACAATGTGTTGGGTTTTTGTTGAACGGAACGGTAACCCGTTTACAGGGTAACTGGGCTGAATTTAAGAATTAGGAAGTCATTTGGACTAGATAAAGGCCAAACGTATTCTTTTAAAGTCAAAGAACTAAAGTCTAAACGAAAGTTTTAACTTAGCCTTAGGAAGTTGGTACTTACGGTTTTGAGCTCATCGAGCTGCTTGGTCAGCTCCTCCTTTTTCTTGCCACGGAGATCTTTAGCCTTGACCTTCACCTGGAATAAAGAAATAATTGGACTAGAATATCGTTACATCTTCACGTCAACAAAACTAACTCTAGGCCTAGGCCAACATTAACCAGTCAGTAAGTGAGTAATAGTCTACGACTAACTATGCCTATGGATATGCTCGGTTATCTGTAAATGCCTAGCTCTACCAGAAAGCGAAATCAATGGAAAGGATTGAACGTTTGTGGTCCTAAATATAATAAACTGACAACCCTTTCAAATGCATACCTATCATTGAATGTTTTTAAGGTGAAAGGCTGAACATGAAATTAAAAATGTTGGGAGGGGTGCTGCCAACCGATTGAGTTTAAAGTAGATGCGTTGTATTACTTGGTTGAAATAAGAGGGCTGTTGGGTTGAAAATTGCACTTTTTATTTGGAAATTGAAAAATTAAAATTAAAAAGTGGGCCTATGTATAACAACTGTCAACAGCTCAGGTCCAGTGCTTCTGAAGACTGAAGTGTCAAAAAGGCTTGCCAAGATAGTGATCGAATGTTCATAATACATGAACGAAGCGACCGTTTAGTCGTGTCAGCGATTAAGAAAGTCTGTTTGAGTTTTGAGAATGAGAGAAAAAATCATCTGCACATTGTATCACGCGTAATTTCCCTAAATTTCAATCGCGAATGTCCACGATGGATCAAGGGCGATAATACAGGCACTTGCCATTCCGGCATGTAGACATCCTCAGTGATACGAAAACATAAGGTTTGAAAATGAATAATATTGTTCATATCGCATTTAGAATGAAAATAATCAGTGAAATAAAAGAACTAACTACCAGAGATTATAATTCTGGTTCAAATAATTATGAAAACTCAAACAATAGGTGGATGAATGTAGATAACTAATATGAAGTCAAGAAAATACATACCATTTTGAAACCGGATGTCTGTGCAGAAAGGACCCTTGCAAGCTCACGCGAAACTTACCTCATGATATGATGACCCGGAAGTTAAAGAGAACATAGGGTTTTTTTTACAGGAAAGATGGATGATCAAACATATCTAGTTTAAATCATACTTGATGACGAACTTCATTTTATTCTATCCAGTTTTAGTATTCCAATAAATCATATTTCATTCCAAAGTCAACGTTTTGTGTTTCCCTAGAATGAGGTAAATGGCCCGCCATGTTTACTCCTGCCGCTTCCGGGTAATCGTTGTGGGGCGTGAAGCACCGATTCCAGACGGATATTTTTAGGGAAGTACGGATTTACTGGCTTGTAAATTACTAGTTTAAGATGGCCAAGAATACAGGACAAGCGCAATTCAGGAAACTTAATGTCAATCCTTATAGCGATGACGAAGAAGACGAAGAACCCCAAATTGAAGGAGAACTAGGGCCAAATGACTCGGAAGTACAAGGCCTACTCTCACAGTATCCTTTTCTTCCCTGCGATAGCAGACAACCATACCGATCCCAACCTTCTCTATTTGTCCAGAGAGAGCGTGCATCACTAGTGGGCCTGTGGGACTGGTATTTTTGTGTTTAAAGAAAATGATTTTTTGGCAGAGAGGGAGTAATTTACTTTCAATATCAATGTACACTGTAGTTAATGGTGATTGGGAAAAAGGGCCCGGTGTAGACCCCACATTTCCAACGTTGAGGTCAGCCTAATTACTTAAATTAGTGATAATCATAATATGTATTCGGTGAAAACAATGTGTCTTACAGGGACTGATGTCAGGGTTGCCACTGGTCAGTGAAAAGTCATGGAAATTCAAGGTCAGGGAATTTTGGAAATAGTCAGGGAAATTTGGAATTCAGAGAAAAGTCAGGGAAATTTACCCTAGGTCAGGGAAAATTGGGATTTTCCTTTCTAACAATAATTACTAGTATGCAGATGTATGAAATACTTTTGCATGATTTAAATAACGCGTAAAATTACAAATTATATTTTCTCTGTCTCTCTCTCTCCCTTCTTCTCTATTATATCTCTATTTCCTGGGTATGATCCTAAACTGCCTCCCTCTCTGCTCTCCCGCCCATGATATAACACTTAAAAGTGTTGATAAGGGCGTAAAGCAACTAATCTCACTCACTCACCACCAATTCCTTCAAGAATGCGTCATTTGGGTTGAAAAACAACTGCTCATCTAGAGAGGCTAAAATACTTATCTGAAATTATTTTCTTTGGTATTTTTTGATCTATGGGAGAAAAATTGTCTAGGGGGTAGGTATTCTACAAAGTTTCTTATAGTTGTTAAATCATGAGGCCAACAAATTTATTTTCATGCCAGCACCACACAAAAAACAGGTTTTCATGCAAACCTCTATTTAAAATATGCAGCTAGTAATTTTTTTTGGGAAATTTGTTATTCTGAAATGTTATGTTGTTATTATTAAAAACTCACACTATCATTAACTTTCCAATTAATTTCTTTCCAAGAAATTATATATCCATGGTTGATTTAATTGGAAGTCCCCTGTTGCCATAGTAGAGGTCTAAAATTATTTTTGGAATATATAGACCTTGAAGAACTTAATAAAACCAAAAATACTTATAACATTTTTCATGATTAATACATCCATTATATCCATTGAAAAATCTCCAGCAGTAGATGGGGCAGGGGTCTGGAGGGTGGTGAACTAAAACTATTTTTTCTAACTTTTCCCCTACTAATTTTGCCTCTAGATACCTAAATATAACTAACACATGTACCTTCATAAACAACCAAAACAACTATTTAAGCAGTGCT
Source organism: Sthenelais limicola (assembly GCA_942159475.1). NCBI lineage: Eukaryota > Metazoa > Annelida > Polychaeta > Phyllodocida > Sigalionidae > Sthenelais > Sthenelais limicola. The sequence goes on along the minus strand of OW804096.1, from coordinate 101,619,045 downwards.
GCCAACTTCTAAGATTTTGGCGTAGTAACTACAATTTCAGTGTCAAAATACGATGCTACTATCTGTATGGTCCAAACTATAATTTGGGGAAGTTTAGGAGCAAAACAAGAAAATTCTGGGCTGAAATATTTATCCTTAGAACACTGGATGTGATGTGGAACTTCTCTTGTCCTTTCCTAAATTCTTATATATTCAATATTTGGACAACTTCTTATATTTCTGGGATCATTATTCAATGATGGCTGTTCCAGGAAGATAATATTCATCTTTTGAGGTATAGTAGTATATAGCTATGGAAGATTTTAATGCATTTGAAATGAGATGGTAAATATTACAATCTTTTTTCTTCTATTTCAAATTGCATAATGATACTTTGCTAGGCATTTGGAAAGTAGATATCTCAAAAATATTGTTATGGTGACTATGAAAATGAAGCATATTAGAACTTTTAATGCTTAAAGGATCGCCCTCAAAATCAGCAGAACGCACTAAAAAGGCTAATTTTCTGGGGGAGCATGTCCCCAGACCCCCCTACCCATCACTTGTACAAAAATGATCGAACTTTATCTAGGCCTACTTTGTGACTCACATCTCTAAAAGTTAATTATGAGGTAAAATTATCCCCAGTATGCACCATTTAACTCCTAATTTTTTAAATATTTCCTGGGGGCATACCCCCAGACCCCCTAGAAGGGCTTTGTGCCTTCTTTGAAAGTGCACTTTGGGATCCTCACAGGTTGGCAACTCAACTTAACAGGAGAACAAGGGGGAAACAATATTATTGATATTTTTGTATATATTCAAAGTATTATGGGTTATATGTGCACATCAATTTTGACAACACTGCAGTGAAAAGTACCCAAAAGGATGTACTATGTACAAGGAGCCCAATGATAGTACAGACATGACGAAAACTTTCACTGGTCCCCCAAAGGTTTCTCCAACGTTTCATAGACCTTTTTCACTGGAGAGTCGGACCGTCTCATGTGTTTCAACGGTTGAGGACCGCGGTCCAGCAGGTTTTGCCTGTCTAATAGTATAAAGATATGTTATTTTCGGTTGGATTAGGTCAGGGAAAACTGAGGAAAAGGTCAGGGAAAAGTCAGTGAAAAGTCAGGGAATTTGGGGATCAGACTTGAGTGGCAACCCTGGATGTCTGTATAGTTATGAATAATACTCAGTGTGGCTGTTGTTCTTGGTACAGTGACTTTCTCTTGCTCCTTTGTTTTTCCCTGCACTGGTAGTGTATCTACACGTTTGCCATCCTGCTTATTTTTCTACTAGCTAACAAGTTTTTTTGAGTAGGAACCATTGGTTTTGATGTGTTCCTGGCTGCACTGGATACTAACAGTGTAGGCATATGCATTGCATTTAAGCTGGAACCAGTTTGGGGCCTATAGGCACACCAGAAACAGGTTTTGGGATGTTATTTTTTATTCCGTCTGCAGTCGAATGGGGCAAATAAACCCCATTGACAAGCAGACAAACTGTTAAGTGTGTCGTCAGAAATAATTGGATTTTTGACAGCATTAATAAAAAAAAATACCGCACTTCATTGCTACAAAATATCCTAAATTCAAAAAGTTCATTGCAAATGAATATTTAAAAAAATTGTTTTGTCACTTTTGATTGAAGAAAATACAACTTGCTGTGAAATGAGCCCAGTGTGAAGACTGTGACCATAACTAAGCAAATGACAAACAAAACTGCAAAAGACTGCTTGTAGTGGATCTAGCCCTTAACTTCAGGGAAGCCACTCCATGCACTTGTCAGTTCTACCTCGCTTCCTGTTCTTCGTTACGGGCCGTTTTTCGGGTCGTCGGGTCATTTTACGGCACCTTCCCGATGACGCACCAGGGAAATATTGATACCAGGGAAAAGGAAATTCAATTTGCTTTCCTAAAATATGAAAATGTAGCTCGAATTTGAGGCGCGATAAGCTTCCTAGAAAGTAAGGACATCATTTTTGAGCAGAAGGCGCCTAGGTGACAGCTGGAGTAACATGTCTGCATCGCATTTTTAGGATGTTGCTGGTGAATGACAGGGAAATGACTGACATTACTGGACAGAATGGGAAATTGCGGTTTTAATGAAAGTATCCAGAAGTCTGTACGTTCAATATGAAGGGAATGGGAAGCCTTTTAAACAAAATAGCTTTAGCCCTTTTACTGTTAGTGCGAGGGAGTCCGCATAAATTACGGCCGCGATCTCTTGAATAAAAACCACACACATATGCAGAAAATATGTGCGGGGATTAACGACGACTTATTCCAATGCTTTACCTTGGCATATATGCAGTTAAAATCCTCTTTAAATCAGCGGAACATGTCAGTTGTTTATTAATTTTACTTCCATGCCTGCCTGAAACAGTGGGAGAGAAGCCATGACAATGTGTGAGGCCTAGAGCAGTTTGGTAGATGCCCTCTGATTGGCCAACAGTGCGGTCTGTTAACTCGGCTGTCATTGGTTGACTGCACCGCATCGTTGTGCGAGGGTGAACGGCGCTCTTCAGTTTGTTATGTCGGCCATTTTCCTTTGCTCTCGCTTCGATGACGCGGTTCTCAATCATAGTGTAATAAATCAAGGTAGAGTTAAACTTCCTGTATGTTTTATCTCTCATTTTCCAAAAGCTGTGTTTTGGGAGTAACGAGGTACATTCATATATGTTTTATGTGAGATCAGCCCAATGTGTGACTTTCCTGGTACTAGAGAGTGCTCTAGCTCTTGGGTTCGCCCTTAGGGGCCCAGTCTTTTGTTTTGGGGGTGGTCCTTACCGGCCCTATTGGGGCCGCACTGGAGGGGCCATTTCGTCTAGTGTTTATTACTCAATCTCAATATCCATTCGACACGTAACACTACCGTACCAACTACCATTTAATTTTAAACTTAACTTTAGGGTTTCTTCCTAACTATGTAACGTCATTTAGTTAGACAATTCTCGTGCCTGTCAGTGTCTCACTGAAAACTAGTTGGAATTTCTAACCTCTGTATTCCTGTCGTCAGACAGGGTTAGATGCACTTTCATACATATAACGAGGGCGTGGATGATGTGGGAAGGCAAAAATCAATGGGTACATGCAAAGTTGTTCACCTTTTAAATGTTGTTTCTAGCAATATTTCGCCGCAATTTTCGTAATGCGCCGGTGAGTTTAAGTGTTGTTTTGGGCCTGCTAAATTGTTGAATGGGTAAAACGTCTTCCGACTTTTCATCAGCCATCTTGCGATCTTGCAAGGGCCTGGAACCTACCACCACTAGGGTGAAGTAACCAGTTACAACACTGCACACATGTTTTACCATTTTCGCTGTGTGTTAAGCAGATTGGCCGAGCCAGCTTAGATAGGCGTGGCTTCATTCTGCCTGCCTCTGTGTGTTTATAAGTGTCTGCCTTTAGCAAAGTAGCGCCATCCATTCAAATATACATGGCGGCGATTCCATCGCCTCGCTAGCAGTTTAGTCTATAGTTCATTTAATATTGCAGTGTGAGCAATGCACAATGACAATATAAAGTAAGTTTTATCATTGCTGAAAGGTAGGATATGAATTCGAGAGATAGTTTGTAGTTTGTGGAAGTTATGAGCTGTTAAGGGCCGTCTATGGGACTCTACTATAGAACACTGTACAACTCCACCTGCGGTGGATTTGTATGCTACGACTAACTGAAAACGTATTGAATTCATTAGCCATTAATGTATTTATTTCAAATTTAAAGGCCGGGCACAGCATATAGGCCTATATAAACGGCCTATGGCTCTGCCCGTGGTCGGACGCCTGAGCCCCAAACCACGCGGGGTCAGATCCCCGGGCCCGGACGCCTGAGCCCCGCGGTAGGATCCCCGGGCCCGAGCATGAAATGAAATCTATTTTTAGCGTCGGTCTGTGCAGTCCCCGCATATGGAAAACTAGTCAAAATTAGTGTCATTTGAAATAGATTTATGATATTTTGAGTGTCAACGATGTTTTTAGATCATTTTTTATTCAGATTAGCTGGGAAATTCGTTATGCAGTAGGCCTACTGATGCCATCGATCATAAACGTATTTTAAGACTAAACGCAAAAAAAAACGGACGCCCGTCGGCGATTCTTAAGAGGGTGCTGCCACCGCTGACTCAGGACTGGCCTATATATTATTTCGAGGGGAGGATATTAGACTACCATTACGTTTGACTATATATAACTATTGGATCGCCGATCCCTCGATATACCATCAAGAGACCCAAGAAACTTTGTTACTCTACGCGTGCGTTTGTTATGACTTGACCACTGAGCCATATATGGCATGCGCTTGACCACTGACCCATATATGGCCCTCCATATATGGCATGCGCCCTCCATATATGGCATGCACCGACCCATATGCCCGCGCATGCGCCGTCTCACACGCCGAATCAGGCAAAAATTTAAATGGGTTTCTGAGCGATTCGAAGTCTATTTCAGAATAGTTCTTGCATATAACGTGAACTATATGCTAAACTTAAACCTTTCTGCTGTTATATTCAGTCAATGGTGAATAATCAGCCTATTTCAGAGCATTAAAGCCTCCGCGCTCGGAGATTATTGTGTCAGCTCATCAGAAACATGGCGGCCGTACGTACTGTAGTGGTTAACACGAGGGGGCAGCAGGGATGGGTAGTAGGGTAGGATATTTGACTTTGATTAAGGCATGCGCCAGGGGATGGGAGGGGCCAGAGGGAAGGGAGATATTATAGGATAAGGGCCCACCAATGGGGACACCCGACACTCATCACCTGGGTATATATACGGGGAACATGATCATATAACAAGAACTGTATAATATAAGCTCGGAGGAGGAATACTCTAAGGAAGGGAGTCCCCATAAGATCTCTCTAATGGCTCTCTATATACAACTCTGGGAGGGGATTATCAACCTAGCATCTATGTACAGGATAGGATACAATATACAAGTAGTGGCGTACTAAAACTCTTTGTGTTGTGTTGTTCATACTGGAATCCTATAGGCTGCTAACTCGACATGACAAGTAAATACTATATCCATACAATTACGACAATGACTCTCTATGAAATATAGCCGCCTATCTATTAATATTGCACTGTATGGAACACAATGAGAATCAAGACACAGAGGCCCGATTACTTTCAAATGCATACAATTACTAGCTAAATATATTCACCCTAGTCCGAAGCACCTTCCAATAGCACAAAGATCCGAAGCTACGCGCGCAACAGTACCGGGTTCTCTCGAAGCATGTGCGATCGTAGCCCGAGAATTTCTGACTGGCTCCGCTCTATTCTATCTGGTCGCTACACAGTCAGAGAGCAACGTAATGTTTTTCTATAGTAAAATCGAAGCCCCCACTGACAACTTTAGAACGGTGACATTTTCAGGCTAAATATTTGGGCCTCTACTTACTTCCATTATAAATAAAGCATCGAAATGATTTGTGAGGTACTGGTAGATGTATTTTGTCTCATTCCACACTCATTTTCACCACACGGTAGGCTAGGTAGGCCTCAACAAATGGCGGCAATGTTTTGCGTGACTGTAGCGTCACCTGTAAGCTCCAACAACACTAATTATTTTAGGCGAGAATAAAATTTAAAAGGCCAAAACACTACTTATTTTCGTGCCATCATTGCTCTTTTTTATTTCATAGCAAAATAAACTTTAATTTTTATAGATTTGCAAGATATCCACTTATTTGGAAGGTTTTTTTTAGTACTTCCGGTACCCACAACACCTTGCTTCATTGTTTTGAAAGTACCGCCAACTTTGGCCAGAGTCATCGATTCCAAACACATTCTCATTTATTAAAACTAATCGGCCATCAGGTTTTATTTTGTGCTCTGCACATTTGTAAACATAAATAATTCCATTGGAAACATTAAATATCGGTGGTTAAACCGTTTTTCTATTAGATCTCTACTCGGCCAAAAGTGCTTTTGGCGTGCAAACTGCTCCCAGACCCTCCATAGATTAGGGTCTGGGAGCCCGGGCTAGTGCAATCGGTGAAATCGTAAAAGATATACTAATAAAAAGGTTGGTTAGATTTAATTCGATATGCTTCATTTTTTTCGATTTCCAAGCCTATGTCAGTTCTGTTTGCCTCGAGAACGTCTATACATATAAACTCAAAGTCAACTCAATAATGAAACGGTTAGGCAGATGTAGTGGCAAACTCTCTCAAGACGGAGATCCTTTATTTTATTCTTCCTTCCCCAATTTTTTTTCCAACAAAAAATTCAAATAAACAAAAAAATTCGCGCGGGTGCGTCACAAGACAATCATGTGAGGATCTCGATCATGTGACCTGTGCCGGTGGCCGTACAAAGTCCTGAAGCAACAAAGGGGGCGTGGCACTTTCCCAGCGTTTATAGGGCTATTAAATCATATTCAATATCCACCATAATCATCACACATTCTTAAGCTGGTCGAACTGACAGCAACAGGCTTGTGTGTGTGCGTGCTTCAAATCAACTACCGTACATAATTCTGTTAGGAACATCAACATGTTAAAAAATGAAAAAATTGTGAGAAATCTGCTAATATATAGGCTAGTATCACTCAATATAAACTCTTGTGAGCCTTGTTGAATGATATGTCATGTTGATTTGTCTATACATGAACTTAGAATCTGTAATATTGTGTAATTATTGCAAGGTTCGATGGGTTCGATTCACATAGGCCTAGGCTATAGCGACGAACATCATGGCTGACAGGCTGTCATTACATTTTTCAAAATTATTTATTTCTATATTAAATAATTCATTTCAATATGATTGTTTTTCAATGTCAGTCTTTATTACTGAGGCTTTAATCTACTTTGTGAGTTCCATTTCGTGGATTATTATCACTATCATTGACGCAGATTTAAATTTATCGTAGTATAAGGTGTCCTGGAGTGTAGGAGAGAGGGGGGAGAAGGGGACAGGGAGGGAGAGAGTGAAGGGGAGAGTGAGGAAGATAGGGGGAAAGAGAGAAGAGGGGGAATGGGAGTGAAAAATAGGGTCGGAATGGAGGCCAGAGGGGGAGAGTGAAGAAGGAAAAGGAGGGAGGGACAGGAGGAGGTGCAGGGAGAGAGGGGGACCGTCCAGAGGACGGGTACTTTGCTAGTAACTAATAAATTTCATTTAGGCCTAGACTACTGGTACTTTAAACCTAGAGGCTTGAAGATAGGCGTACGGTAGGCTACTAAGTCTAAGTTTGTGGCATACCACTCACGTCATTATTTATCATAGATTTAGAATCACAATTAAAATACAAGGTAATAAGCTACTGTTTTAATAAGGGCCATTAAAAAAATATGTAACGCTCGATCAAGGGGATGGGGATGTATGAGAGTGCCCATGTACTTCACTGCTGAGGCAAAACAAAAATATGTGTTTCCGATTTACGCCCCCTACTCACCCATCCCCCGCCCCTTACCTAGAAAAATCTACCCCACATATAATTTATAATTGATTACCTTGCCTTATTTTTTAGTCTTTTTTTTTTCCCCTTTTAATTTCTCTTGTTCTGAATGTAGGTTCAGTACCGTACTGGAAGACCTGTTCATCACCTTTCAGGGGTACCATAGGTCTCCTTTTTGTACACTTTAAGGTGCAAATATTTTATTTTTTTTAAATGTTTATTCGACAAGATTTCACATGATGTGATACATTTCATTCGCCGACAAAAATTTCAATCTCAAAATGATATACTGAATTGAATAAAAGCACGAAAACAAGTCTTCCTAGCCAGAAACCCTTAAAAGGTGCATTTCTCTTGTTTAAAACAACCATATACCATGTATATAACTTTTATTTCCTAAGAAAAAGGTTTACAGTTTCTGCTATAAGCATTTCTTCCAACCATCCCTGTGGGAATAATCATGAGCATACAACATAAACAGTGACAACTAGATTCATAATACAGAGGATAGCTACTAAGGCACATAGCAGAAAAGTCTGCTCCTCCCAGGTATTCCACCTTACTGGGGTAGTTTGAATAGCATGTCAACGTGAAAAGAACGCTTTATATGCGACAAAAGTGATCATCTATCTTGACATAGTCATGTATAGGTATAGTACATTTCTATAAAATAATAATACTCACTCATGGAGTAGTAAACAGCAATCAACCAGGTTTATTCAATAAGCATAAGCATAGTGCTACTACCTAGCGCTGGTGACACACAATAATTAGGAGAATATGTTAGCAGGCTGCTGAGGTTGTGTAAATAACATTAACACATCTATATTTGTTACCATAGGCATACTGTAATAGTGTTGTAATTACAATCAAAACAAATGCAAACAGTACATCTATACATTCCCTTGACCTATGAAAGAAATCGGAATGTCGACGGCCTGAAGCTCGTTCTCAAGGAGGCTCCAGTTCTTACTAAGAACCAGCAAATAAAAGTAAATGATTTCAATATCAAATTGACACTTGTTAATAAAGCACGCATAAAAATGTACATTGTCTTAGTCATGATTAAGTAGTGATCGTAGTGATCTTTCATCAGATACATGTATGGTATCCAAGTAATCTATAATTTCGTATTATTTGTTTGATTAGTTTATTTAGTGCCTGCAGAGTGTATTGTCTCAAGTTATTCGTGTAAACTCTAAATCTGGCATTCCTTTATACAGGACCGTGCCTTGCAACTAGTTATGCGAGTAATGCTGTCATTCAAAGCCAGTGAAATAGAAGGTGCTGTGAACTCACTCGATAATTACGCTTTAGATGTCCTCATGAAATATATCTACAGAGGATTTGAATGTCCTAATGAAGATAGCAGCGCGCAACTACTAAAATGGCATGAGAAGGTAACTTGTATAGCTTCCCTTTAGCCCCTGATGAATACGTGCTTATAAATTCAGCCATGGATCATGTTTATATTTTTTGTATGAGATGCTATTATTGTCGACCCAGATGGAAGCCCCTGCTGCTAGTCTTTCCAGCATCATAGTGCACATCTGGCAAAGACTTATACACTCACGGTCTGGAGATAACCTCATTCATATTAATTATTCTGAATCGGCTGAAAGTCAGTGTTCTGTTTTTAGTGATAAGCCGTTTGGCGGCCAGGACTACAGGTTGAAATAGGTTTTGGCTAAATGCGGATTGAATTCAAAGAGCTATTTCGTTTTTTTCTGTTAAAATAATGCACGAAACCAGTGGGCGACTGTTGCGTAGGCAGACACAAGTCGCGATCAAGTTATTTACCTTCTATCAAGAACCCAAACTTGCCCATACGTCAATATTGAGGCGTAAGCTAATTTGTAACTATGTGCATCAGGTTTAGACCTGTGGCTAATCCCCGCCACTCGATTCCAGATTCCTTCACCTGATTCATTGGTACCGATTACAGGCGGGAAATATACATGTACCTAAACATATGTGTATACCTGTAAAAACCTTTCATTGAAAGCATTAAAAATCCACTATTGTAATTACACATGATTCATTCACACAGTACGCATTGGTTACTGAGGAAAATATGGAGAAATCCAGGAGATGTACCTGTATGAAAAGAATGAATAGAAACGTATTCAAATCAAATCAAAATTAGGGGCCCGGCCTTGATTGAATTTGCATTTATCTGTTTGACCCTCCTCTTAAAAATAGAATAAATATGGTCTGTCTCAGCTAAAATTATATTTCCTACCAGCTTATCTTAATTTGTACAACTAGTCAGGGGAAAACTTAAGTATTTTAGTATTGATAAATAATTTGGCCCAATGTATTTTGACACACCAGATTGTCCACTTGATATTTTGTGTTTGCACATTTCACAAATTGTCTCAATGGAAAATAATGCAATATATTGTCGTTTTAATGTCCTTTTGATAACGTCGCTATGTCCGCTTGCTTTTCACATTGTTCAAACTCAAACTGTTATTTTGACCAATTGTCATTTCCAGGCTTTCGCCGTTGGAGGACTTGGAAGTATAGTAAGGGTATTGACGGACAGGAAGAGAGTCTGAATTTCATGCTGAGGACAATTTTAGACTTCTAATGGTGCATCTGGATAAATCATTATTACTTAGGACAATTTAAAGCGACCAATTTGCAAACCTTTTGGAATATGTTGTATTCATTCAAGTGGATAATTCTGCAAATGAAGGATTCTGATATAAACCATGATATTACTCTACCTTTAAATCATCCTTAAGAATTGCTTCTGGAAAGCAAATTATCACAAGTCTCGGTGTTACTTTGCGGTTACACTGTTCGTTGAGAATAATTATGTATCTATATAGTATTGCTTTTAATATATGAAGCATTGTACCCCAAGTTAATGTTACTAGTTAAGGTGTTTTATTAAGACGACACGGTAAATACATTCAAATGTTTATTCTTTAAGAATAAGTAAAAAATGATGTTTCTGATCGTGCTGTAAAATTTCTCTAGAAATGTCGTATATGGAGGACTACCCCTCGTTAATTAAGGATGAACGACTAAATATGATTAAGCTATTAGCACAAAATTAGATCGGCTCATGAATATTACATGTGCGCTATTACTTTTAATTATTCTCCCTCCACGAAAACACTGGACATGCATTGCTTAAAAATCTAGACGTACAACACCAATAGTCGGAACATCTCAAATAATTCTCAGGCTATCCATTGTAGTTATGCCTGTGTATTATGTATTCCAATGCTCTTCGTGGTATGATCCGGATCCGGATGTCAGTAAAATTATGTAATTACCTCAAGATGTTCCAGGCTCAGACAATGTTCCAGGGCAAGATTTATTTCTTTTATTCGCGTTTGTGTATATGAAGACCCGATGGACAATATGTATCAGAATATGATGATAGCTTAGATTATCGAAATAAAATGTTTCATATCTTTATTGAAGCATATGTGTGCATTTGCTTCTATATGTTTACTGAAAAAGTCCCGCCGGAAGTGTCCGCCGGCATATCAGGTTACAAATCCAGGGTCCCCAAGGTTGAGAAGAAAGTTCAGATTGCAGAAAGTATTAATGGTGCAGGGCTGATTTTTTTTTTAAGATTTAATTTAACGGCACCGTGGAATGCTGTTAGAAGTATGAGTTCCCAGGATTTTAATTCTCTGCAATAAATGAAGATTTAAATCTGATTCAACACACGCCTTTGATGTCCGCCTTATCTGATGAGATGTGGGCCTTATCTGATAAGGTGTGGGCCTCTTCCCTTGCGCCGATCCCGTCCGGGGTGCCGTCCAGGGTGCCGTGCTCTCCGCTTGCTTTCTTGTCCGCTAGGGTGGGTGATACGGTAGGGGGCTGATACGGTAGGGTCCGCTAGGGTGGCTGATACAGGGGGCGCTGAATAGAGCGACAGCGAGCTCCGCTATGTGGAGCACCACCTGTCTTCTTCAGTTGACGTGCTTTGACCCTGTCCCGTCGGTGCAAAGTATAAGCTAAGTCCCGTCGGTGCAGTCAAAGATACACACCCTTTACCGCTCAGACATCTGAAAATAAACTTCTCCAAATTCACAGAAATGTTCATTTATAAACAGAATCGTTCATTTGGGATCTTTAATAAGAGTCATATTAAGCTTCCTATCTCTTTAGTTACTTTATATAATTCATTAAATAACTTTTAAAGGTGTTTTCGTTGGCCCAGCTAAGTGGGCGATAATGGGGGATTCAGCCCACTCAGCTGTCTGCGGAGCGAGTATGTATGCATGTATACATGAGGATATGGAGCTTGATGGTACTGATTGTATATAAACTCTGTCTGTATTGTCAAGTAGGCCTATGTATGTAATGTATGTTATGGGTTGTATGGACGGTATGGGTAGTATGGACGGTATGGATGGTATGGGTGGTATGGACGGTATGTATGTTATGGGTGGTATGGACGGTATGGGTGGTATGGACGGTATGAGTGGTATGGGTAGTATGGGTGGTATGGACGGTATGGATGGTATGGACGGTATGTATGTAATATATGTTATGGGTTGTATGGGTGGTATGGATGGTATGAGTGGTATGGACGGTATGGCCCCTACCGTCCATACCACTCATACCACCCATACAACCCATACTATACTATACTATACTATGGGTTGTATGGACGGTATGTATGTAATGTATGTTATGGACGGTATGGGTGGTATGGACGGTATGTATGTAATGTATGTTATGGGTTGTATGGGTGGTATGGACGGTATGGGTTGTATGGACGGTATGGGTGGTATGGACGGTATGGGTTGTATGGGTGGTATGAACGGTATGGAAGGTATGGATGGTATGGTAATGTAATACCTTTTCTCAAACTCAACGTTTCTGGCATTTGGGGGGGGGGGGGGGGGGGCAGCATGCCCCCCCCCCCACCACACACACACACTATTTCATATGTAAGTAAACGCCTATGTCAAGTGTCCCTCCCCCTACTCCTCTCCACTTCCTCTTTCCGTGATTGGCCGCCTACTGCGTTACCATAGTCAAACCACTGGTAAAGTGGGGGGGGGGGGGCTATTGCCCCCCCCCGAATATTTTTTTCCTCTAAATATTTGCTATTTTAAGGTATTCTGGTGGGATTTATTTAGCATCATTAGGAGAATTCCTTAATATTCACATGCTGACTTGAAATTTAGAATGTAAGCCTGCTTCACTGTATGTATGTATGAAATGTATACATGTATATAAGTGTTGTATATGTTTACCTTCAAGGTAAATGCAAGTATTTTAATGAGGATATTTTATGAGTTGTCATATGGTACTTTCTTCTTCCCTCCCCCCCCCCTTTCTCTCTCCGTTTCTCATTAATAAACTTATTCTAAGACTTATGCTATTATCAAATTATTCTCATACTTATAATTATACTTATAATTATATAATCGAAATCTCGTTCATAACGAGTGCCGTGGCACTCGATTTTCTCTTGTTTTCATCTATCTTGTCTAGGGTCTTGCTCCCAACTGCAAAATGCCATTGAAATGCTCCAAACCGCAAATATCATTAATATTTCATCAAATCAAATTAAATCATTAAATGTCATCAAATGTCATTAATTTTCTTTTTTTTTTCCATCTGCCTTGTCTAGGGTCTTGCTCCTAACCGCAAAAGCCATTGAAACGCTCCCCAACCCCAATACACATATGCTTTCATACTAACTCCAATAAGAGTTAGTATCCAAATCTTTTACACTTTTACTTGTATATATATATATATATAAATGTTTCATATATCCCTCATAGTATCTCAAATATATTTGCTAAATGCGCGTGTGTTTGGATAAAACGACCCTTATGACACAAAATGATCCTGTACGTGACGGGGTATACTATCGGCTATAGGCATAGCGAGGGGGTGGGAGTTAATAATTCAGACAGTCATAAATATAGTATCAATATATAACAATTTTCGCCCCAGATTACCCGAAATTCATTTAAATGAGCTGGCGTTTTTGAAAAAAAATAATTGAGACGGACAGTTTATTCGTCTAGATCGTTTTATTTGGACCAGTAATTTACAGTTTACCTTGTAATGTAATACCATCAATAAAAGAATCTTTCAATTGAACAGTAATGCCTTTATCTCAACACCTTGGTCTAAAATCATGTCCTTACCCTTTCTTGTGTAATCATCGCGGATCGCTCTTTGATTCATTAAGGATTTATTCATAAGCTTGTTCAAAGCAGTCGGGGAACCTTGAAGGTGCATCATTTTCAATCTGGTTTACCGTTCATTATAAGTGTAACACTAAACCGATCTTTGTTTTTATGGTAAAAAGTGTCCCGATATTTCCCTACAGTAGGAGTTTTCGATCTGCTCAGGAATTGAAATTATGATTGCAAGTATTTGGACAATTTTATTCCGGCTTTTCTTTCGTAAATTTCTTACTGAGAAGCCTGGTTTATGAACTGAACTTGAACATGTTTTACTTGAGTATCATAGTGTACGATGACCATATCGTTTATGCATAAATGAGTCGCCGGTGGCCCTTCGAATTTCTAATGCAAAAGACAAGAACTCACAACTTATGCTCTCACTGGAATTTTGTGCAAAGATAACAACAAATGAAATTTTCTTTAATTGATATACACTCGACACATGTTGGTGAATCAGGCTTTGCCACACGCAATTCAGTGTATCGCGAACTTCATTTTCACCACATGCTTCGTTCTTAAGTTTCTCGACCATTTGCGCGTTATACAGATCAGTACTTTGACATCTCGGTGTCTTTCGTCCCTCGTTTGTCAGTTGCACTGAATGATTGACTACCCATGTGTTTGCCTTGACCAATGCAACCAAACATCCTCAGTAATTCTCTTCTAAATGGTCGACCTGATACACAATAGAGGATGAAGTTGATCGCATGGTTGGAATTAGCCAAAGTACGTAGAGATAGAACTACAGCTGCGTGGGAATATTTGCTTGAATCCACCGGTACATCCAAGAACTAAAGAGGACAATACAAAATGGGGATCATTTATTCTTTGAATTGTGTTGTCCAAAATATGATAATAAGACACGAGAAACTTCAAATGAGTCAATGCAAGTGTTATTAAAATTATTTTGTATACTAAAAATTGAATATAGATAGTTGAATTCTTTATTGCATCTTATTTGCATTGCAAACGTACAATTATGGCAATACTCTGATTTAAGGTCAGGTTCTTCCGAGTATGCCCTAAATATAGAACCACAAATTCGCGGATCGTCAAATCACATTTAAATGCCTGTTGTCCCATTGCTTACGTTTTTATAACAAAAGGAATAAGGGTAAAATTACCTGAGATATAGCATGGACTGCCCAAAATATCCTTAGGGGTAGTGTTGCCAGCACAAAATAGCAAGATATTACAACCAGCATTATCGTAAGCCTCCGCATGTCGTTCCCGTCACTGCGTTCATTTGCGACTGCATTTGCTCGTTCCTTTTTGTACTGGACTAGTTTCACGACGATGATCAAGTTTGAGACCATCAGCACACAAAATGGGACAAAGCTGTAGAAGAATAGATAGACTACGAACACAATTAGATGCGTCAAGCGGCCATAATCATCTTTCATATAGCACTCAAAACCAGACTGTGCACTTGGGTTCACCCGAACCCCATAAACGACGAAAACAATGATATAAATTAGTGAAAATGATACAAGGTGGCCAAAAACAATTTGCCATGCTCTTTTTCTTGTACAAATGACTTTAGCTTTGTGCGGTATTGCGACTGCCACTACCCTCTCCACAGTAACAGCAACGATCAACCAAGCTGAACACGAAGTTGATATGAAGCCGAGTCCTTCAAGAACCTTACAACTCCATTCAGAATCAACAAACATGTTCCTTGTAGTGAGTGCTTCCCATCCATGAATGGTCAATCGACTGACGTACAAGTATAATGTGTCTGCCACTGTAAGCGCTATGAGATATACACTGGTGCTAAGCTGTCGGTATTTTTTCCTTAACATGACAGCCAGTGTCAGACCATTTCCAATAGTTCCTATGATAACTAGGCCTGGAATCAAACAGTAACAACGTATTGAAAACAGGCCGCAAAACAGCGCTCCATATATGTATATATATATATAACATAACAGTCCAGAGCTTCTTTTTATATAAACTTTTATAGCAAGGATGTAATAGAACCTAAAACAAACCTAAAACGGAGTATCATATGTATTTCAGAAGCTTAAGAAATACGAACGTGAATATATTTGAAAGCTGATGATTAATTTACCCAGTCCACTTACATGGTGGTATGATGTTCATAAGCAGGTGTGCTATGCTGATATCTGGTTGTTGTGCACCATCACTCACAATTTCGGTAAAGTTCCAATCTGGTGGAGTGGACGTTGCCAGTAAGGGCGGTTGTGCGTTCTCCGCCATTGTCATGATCTTCTGTTTAGAAAGTCAAATACTTTTTTAATACGCTCGATTGGTGTTCGATTGGTTCTCCTTAGAAAAAGTAGTGTGAGGTATGGATAAGGCTAATAGTAAGTAATGTAAGAGAGGGACGTATGCCCTGCTGCAATGGTTTGTTGTCCCTCACTGGGGAGGCCTTGGGAAACATATTAGCTGTTGGTTATTGATATAAATAGAACATGCAAATGAGAACCCCTTGTTGGGTCCTACCCCTCTAAGTATAGATTGGTTTTAACATCCGGTGTTACCTTAATAGTTTTGTGGCACATGACAGTAGTATAAGGAAACGGCCATTTCACGGGATGGGAAATGTCTGAGAGTTCTGTTGCCTCAAAAGCCGATTAGTTTTATTCAATCAGGCGGTATTGTGCCCTTGAGCTTCATTTTTTACTCTGTAGGGGATTGATACCGAGGCATTTTCAATGATGGTCGGCCATGCCTGCGAGATATCCGACAGAGTCTATATACAAAACCCCTTCTCAGACATTTCCTATCCCCCGAAAGGGCCGTTTCCTTATACTACTCATAACTCCATTAATGCTTAACATGAATAATTAATAAACACAATTTATAATTGGTAATTAATACTCATTTCGCAATGTTACATGATAATTTTACATCCATATCTGACAGTATGAAAAGGGGCCGAAAGTGGATTAATGTCCAGTCTCCTCAGGCGAGAATCGCAACATAAATACCATGTTAATTCCTATATATAATTGTTTAATTTATATTTGTCCCCCTTCCTCCATGTATCGTTGTGCTTGTATTGCAAATTGTTCATATTTTATACCGGTATCACCTGAACTCCTGCTATGACCAGTGTATTTGTGTTCTTGAAACCTATTCACTTGCCTACCACGTTGTCTCTTATATCATCATTTTCAAGACGAGAGCAGGTATATATATATAGACCCACACTTCTGCCTCGGCTCTCGCCGACTCAACCCAACTTACTCTTTTTACCTGCAGACATTCTTTATATAGTTTACTATGGCTGTACTTAGGAATTGCAGGGACTGCAAGCAAAGACACGTGTATCCTTGGGGACCGAGCTCCATTATGTTGCTGCATTTACCGGCGCTACCGGACCCATTGGACACTGACCAATTCATATATATATAAGTTCATTTTCCTCTGTTCTACCAGCCTTCCACCAACGGAGCGGAGAACCTTTCCACCGAGGAGGACATTTTACAACTTTCATAACTTATATAAAGGCATTATCACTTACTCGATCTTAAATTCAAATCTAGTGTTATAGACCAACTGCAACAAAAATCAAAGTATCACACAGTGTCTGGAGGGACGGAACCCATCGCTGCTGCCATCTTTTCCTGTACATCTTTACTGCTGTCTACCATATTTTAAAAATCATTGAAAGGTCTCATCTTGAGATATATTACTGCTGTATTCTGTCTTCAAATAACCGACTTATCATAAGGGTCTCATTCGCGAGATTAAAACTGAAGAAAGGCTGCGAGGCCGGCCAGCGAGGTGCACTCACCACGGGAGCCATCATACTTTTGCCGCGCGGGAGCCTGCAGCTAGGGCGGCGCGTCAATTCCACCGCGCGCTAAACGCCCAGAGTTACAACTTCTTCGCTGCGCTGGGCGTCTTCATCGCCCAGATCATTCGCTTAAACTTTTTATATCTTCTAGAAATCTGACGCACTTTGACATCAAGAGACACCTTTTTTCTAAATATTTTATGCTACATAATATGACGTAACTTGTCTTATCAATTACAGGTATCCACACAATAATTATTTCTAGAGTGTGACACTCAAAATTATTCCATACTTTATGTTTCTATGTGAATCAACGTCTGCTGCAAAAACCGACTCTTTTTTTTCTTTTTTTAAAAAACTGGTTTTTATTCAAGAGAGCCCGGTCTTCCGCCGTACCCTGAAATTTCGCTTACTCAAATCTATGGTAGGCCTATGCAATAATATGGGATGTTGGTATGAAATTAACAGTAAATTATAAAATCTTTGAAGTGAGATAAATAATGAGTTAATGAGATGGGATGAGGTGATAGGTGAGTGAGTTGATGATTCATGTCAGGTATTAGTGATGTATGTCGGTTATATTAGTAGATGTATAACAAAAAGTATAAGAGTAAAGATTTTACGGGACATCGGAAATTGGTATATGCCCGGCTAGGATGTTGTACTTCACAGTTCTTGTGAAGATCGGTGGATTTTAGATTATTTAAAAAAAATAAAATTTTAATGGATTATTTTAAAATTATCATCTAGGTTGTTCTACATTTGGAAACCAATAAACGCTATGGACTTTTGGTAACTAGTATTACGTGGACGATTTACCTCAGCGTTTCAGTTACATGGAATTGATTATTAATGACTAGCATGTGCCCCCCGTTTATCATTGCTTTGGTCTTTGGAAGGCTGAGGGATAGTTTGTTTTCAAGACTCCATTCTGCAATAGTACTGGCGTCAGCTTGGCAGTGGGCCATGAGAGTCATATATTTTGGTGAGCTATAATAAGTACAATATCATCAGCAAATACCAAGATATGGCCGTGGATGCGGAGACTACAAATGTCATTTACAAAGATTAAACAGGATGGGGAACTTTGGGGAACACCGTAGGTAATGGGTAGGTACCCTGAATTAAAATTATTGGCTTGAACCATTTTAAATATATCTACCTATTTGGACAGGTGGTTTGGAGGAGAGAGGGAAAGGGAAGGGATTGTATATATAGGGGGCGGGAGGGAAGGGGGAAAGGGGGGAATGGGTTTCTGCACCACCCCTGATAAACGGGGGGCACATGCTGGTCTTTAATAATCAATTATTATATACCTCACTTTTCAACCTGATTAATTATTCATGAATCAAAAAGATATCTAAGGACGTGTAGTGTCCAACCTTCCTAACAATCATTTGACCAACATTTTGGACGATTTTGTCCAGTTGTTTTGCTACAGGGCGTCTAAAGCGTCCTCATTTCGTTTTGGAGGACCCGCCTGAATCCTTTCCTGCGATGACTTTAGTTTATGTCGCTCACAGGCGGCCGTTCTCTCGGCCGATTCGACTTATCGACAATTCGACAATTTCAGTCCGTCACAACGGTGTTATTCACTCCAATTCCGTTCATGAAATATTTGCTTAAATAATTTGCAGCACACTGAACCTTCTCCATTATTTCAATCCTACCCGAGACACCATCGTCATTATGGGACGTTCATTTTTCTTTTTCATTTTTCACCTTGAGACGCTGGTGTGAATTTGTAATTTTTAAATTCTATTCATTACCTTAATTTCTTTCGTTTTACGTGTTATAATTTACTACAGAATCGTGCGAATTTCTTATAGATTTAAACTGATTAAGTTTTGATGTAGGGCCTACAGCTACAATTAAGAACAGTGTGTAATTGCATAATGTTTAGCTGGGATAAAAATAACTAAATACCAAAAAAAAATGTCATCGGATACTCTCCGGGATACGCATGTAGAGTTCCATCCACGGGCAAGTTTTAAATTGGCCATATTGTGTACACAGAACTTTGCAGTAATTGCCCAACATATTGGATTTCTATTACAATTAAGGCTCTGGAATGTTTTTATATCATAGCGTTTCTTATGTGAGATAACGCGTACAGAATCCGATATAGACTTACAATTGGGATAATTAAAACTTCCCGGTTAGGAAGGCTGCTGCTAGATCAGACGTACGTAACTGGCCCGACATTTAGACTTGTTAAAAATATCAAAGAAGTGACTCCATATATTCAAGAGAAATCAAAGAGCCAACTGAGCCATTTAAAATTCCTATGTATGCGTATGTGGCTTGAGCATACACGATATCACCTTTTCAAAATCCCGCTTGCATAAAGTAGATCAACATGTGTCCACGCATTGACTGTTGGCTAATTCAATGGGTCGATCCCGTTGTTCTATGACCGATACCAACACTGGTTAGAGAAACTTCCATTTTTAAACTTGACCAAAGGCGGGATAACTATATTTGCAACAGACAGGATAAAATATGTACGCATCCCAATCTAAGACAATTAACCTGGTTTAAAGGATTTGAAACCAGAATTAATTCTTCGGTCGAAATAATGTAAACGATGTGTGTATTGTTGCAATTAAGACAATCGGACTCAGCACTGATTCTTAGAATACAAACACTATTCCCAGTACTACAATTAATTAATCCACGGACGGATAATGAGGGGTGGATAACCTGCATGACCCCGAAACACAATGCGCTTATTTCTGAACAATGATTAAATTTCCCACCTTCTAAGTCAGCTGCCACCACCCTAGCACTTCATATGGTCGTGTTTGGAGTGGAATCTCACCATGTATATGTACATAGCTGGGATATATCTTTTGGGTTGCTCGGCTGGTTGATCAAATATCCGAAGAGCACTGTCATGAATCCGAACGTCGAATATTTATCCCAAAGGAGGACTGTCGCAAGTGAGATTCGGTTCTTTATAGCATTGCAGAAAGCGCACGCATGCCCTGATGCTTCTCCAAGTACAATTGTAGGGGGCGGAGTTGAGCATGATACTGCTTAATGTATATCACCCTCTGACTTGGGTCCTGATGTGGAATATGATTATACATGCGTGGTAAGGTGTGCTGCAGTGCTTTATATTATGCATGCTCCCAAAAGAAAGCTAATCAAATATGACTGTTATGGTAATTGATATGCACAGCAACACATTTATGGAATTATCTAATTCACCTGGGGGTGTATCGGTCTTTCCTGAATAGTAATTGCCTTTTTAATTTTCTTTAACTTTCTTTCTTTAATCACTTATTGGTAGAACGATCGGGTCTTCGGTTCCCAACATCCAATCAGCAAAGTAACGAGAACCAAAATTTAACTGTGGTTTCCCTGGGAAACCAGCAGTGCTTATAACGGTTGTTACATGTGTTGAATATATTTAAATCAGCATACGCCTGTACAAATAAATTACGATGAATAAATTGGTTTGTTTTCCAATTTTATTCCAGCAAAGACGTAATACTCATTATTCCATGATGTGGCCGAGAGAATGGCATATATCCCCCTTTCCCATTTCCCAATATCGTTATATCGATCTCACTTTTCACGATGGGTTACAATCCCAGTTCATGTACATATTTTGTGGTTTCTGGACAGTATACTTGTCGTTTATCGGCGCATAACATGTTTCTCTAGGTACATCAGTTCTAATGACAGTATTAACATAATACAATTCATATAACAATCAGTGATAAACCAATTAAAGTCTATAAATCCATTAAAGTTACCATTTACAGTTTAAACTATGGTTGTAATGTACTGGGTTCAACAGAGCGCCTGTACGTACTTAAGCAAGATATTCTAATTGTAATAGTATTATACTACTTGTATTGTCTTAAGGAATTTATCATTAATTTGAACATACTGCTGCTTCAGAAAGCGCCTGAATCCTTTCCTGTCTTTAATTAATTGTGCCTCATCTGGAAGGTTATTCCAGAGTTCGGTCATTCTGTATAAGTACGATTTCTTGAATGTTTCTTTTCGGGGTAAAGAACTTTTAGTTTCTTCCCTTTTGTTAACCTTCTTAAATTCACACTCTTTGCGTCCAAATTAGTTTCATTTTTTAACATTGGAATGCTATGTCCAGCATGTGCGAATCCCTTTTTGTTTGAAGGGCAGCGATATTCAGACTTTTTTATATTTGTTCTGTACATGTATATTTTGGTAAATGTGATATAATTTTTAATGCCGAATTTTGTAGGTTTTGTAGTTTCTGGAGATGACCCTGCGGAGTTGCAGAGTAAAATACATTGCCATAATCAATTATCGGTCTTATCATCATTTTATAGATTAATAATAAAGTGTTCTTATCACAAGCTCTGTATACAGTTTGGACATAGCCTTAACCCTCGTTCTTACAGTGTTCTCCTTCTTTGTCATAAATCTCTTAAAAGTTAATTGTTTGTCAACTTCAATACCAAGGTACTTATAGTTTGCTGCATTGTCCAGCTCCTGTTCATCAATCTTATACATCACCAAGTTCTTTGAATCTTCTTTTGTTCTTATCGTTAGACTCTTATATTTTTTTATTTTTTTTCCCTACACCGGGTCTTTATTCCACCATAAACATGACATTTTAAATTTTCATTGTGAATTACCTCTAAACAAAAGTCTGCTAATTACAGCATATTACAGCTCATGGGCTTAAATCCACTATGACAGCTTTAATCATTTATAGGGAATTGAATCTCTCTTCTGTGCAAGATATTTAAAAGGGAGCTATCGTATAGGCTAGCCTTTTTTTTGTTTTATCCAATCAAGCAAACATCATCTTCTTTTTGTTAAAACAAATCGATTCTCAGAACTGCTATATTCATCATTTTCACATGACTAGTCTCTAATCATATTCAAAATATATCATACCAATGTTATCAAATTCAACGAACTCCATTATTCAATATACTGGCAATATATTCAAGTCCATGTCATTGACATTTGATAAACAATCTAGTATACACATCAAATTAAAATAGCAATAAACATTAGCATCTGCCATCTTCGAAAGTCCTGGTTCACCCCATCTCGTCCCCTTTCCACCAAGTGCATGAGTCCCTTTTAAACCATATAGGCTTTTGCACCTTTCCTTCTTGTTCTTTGAGGAGATTCTCTCTTCTCACCCAGTCCCAGACATTTTTCATTCCTTTGCTTGTACCAGAAACATATTTCATGTCAGTTGGGGCACCTATCATATCGTCCAAGACATTTACTGAGATATTAATCAGGGCTGCTTCATTGTCACCATCAAGGATGTGGTTCCTTTCCAATGCTTTAACTTGTTTGGCTAAGGGTTCTTTAGCATTTTCATCACTTATCTTGATCCTGGGAAGCTTGATCTCTTCGATTTCGTTAGGCTTATCCTCATCTTCTCTCTTTATTTCATCCAAATTCCTGGCGTTGACATTTTCAATTTGAGATGAGTATGCAATAGTTGGTGACTCAATTTTGGATGTTGAGTCCTCCAGCTGTTTCGAGATACTGTCATATTGCTTAGATATTTCTATCAACATAGCCATAACTTCTGCATTTGAAATGGTTTCTGCTATTTTGTTATCAGACATATACTTTCGTTAGATGACAACAATCTGAACCGGATGTTTATGTTCTCCAGTCCCTCTTTCCGTTTGGTCATGAACATGCGCAGATGGCTTGTACATATAGGGAGAATTAATTTGGTACTGGCAAAATTAAGTTCTAACAAACACTGTACAACTGTAATTTTGTCCACAACAACACAGTAATTCCACACAATCCTTGAGTCCTTTTCTGAGGAATAATCCGACTTCTTATTTTCAGCCTATGTTGCCTATCTATTGATTCTTGTAAGGTCCTAAGTGGTGGCTAGCACACTGGTGTTTGAGTGGGAAGCTAGAATCAGAATCACTCCTTCTCGCACAACCACCCTCACACACGTATAGATATCCTGATAATGACTAAATCCGACACTGTTGAGCTGCTAAAATCAGTTCTGTGAATTCTATGTACCTTCATCGGAGGATATATAACTTTTCAAGCCTTGGTCTGAACAACTTCCTATGTATTTCCTGAAAAAGAAACGAGCCTAGAGCTCAACGCCTACCATGTACAAAAGCTCAACCAGAAGTCCTAGACTCTTATATTTATTAGTATTTAATGATATTTTATTTAACGAGCACCATTATACTATATTATCTAAATCTTTCTGAAGTCCCAGTATGCTTGGGCTGCCCAAAGGCCTGTTTTGATAGATCTCAGTGTCGTCAGCAAATAATTGGACTTTACTGTTTTTAACAACTCTTGGTAGATCATTTATGTGATATATTTATTTAAATATGTGTATAAATTGGAATAAGGACCAATGATGTCCCAGCATTTCTTCAGGCCTTCTGCCTTGGACATTGTTTACGAAAGCCACGCTCTCATTGGCTAAGCAACCTTTCGTCGGATCATCCAGCTAGATCTCTGGCAGTGTGCTTAGGAACTCGGTGGAGAGGTGTTGAGAACTTTGTACGAATGAACTTGAGAAAATTTTTCTTTCATTGGTTCTTTGCTCGGTTGGTAAAGGAAGAAAAAAAAATTGCAACACATGCCTCGCATGATAAATTGTAGGGGCTGCAGCTTAAGACACCTGGAACCGAGTTGCCTGTAAATAGGAAAAGCACACTCACCTACAATGGCCGCCAGCAGTGCTGTGACAGCTCTACCTTCGGAGATGGTCTTCATGTATAGCGAGATAAAGAAGGAGGATGATATTCCGAAACGTGGAACGAAGGAATACGACACCTTGCTCAAGTCCATTATTGAGAAACAAAAGACTGAGGAGGCTTCTAAGGAGACCACTACCAAGTTGGAAGGAGAGGTTTGTGACTTGGCACGCCGCATTTCGTTTGTTTCTCTATGGGAGATGGGCACCGGCAGTCCCGACAGTTCCATATTGGTTTTTCTGAGAGCTACCTTTCGCTCAGCAAATGTCCTGGACAACTATGACGACGATATGAGTAAGCTTCGGCCCGAATTTTACTGTCTTTCTATTCGCTCTCATGAAATGCTTTCCATCACTGAACTTTTGTATGGCTGTTCGAAGGTGGCCCAACATTTGGGTCGCGGTGGAATCAGCACTGCTGGATATATTGATCATCTTGCCTATGTTGCGTATAAGGCTTCCACTGCCCACTTTATCAAGACCAGCTTAATCATGTATGAACAAACCGTCACTAGTAGAGTTATTGAAGGTTTGGTCCCGGATTGGTCTTCACTTGACCTGGAGGCGAACTCTTTGTATTTAGGCATTGAATATCAATTTGTGAATCTTCCCTTCTCTTATAGTGACGGTAAACACCGCCAACATGTTTCTCCTAGAAGCTTGGACGCCGCCAATTGAATACAGGTGCCAGGCTGACATATCCTTACAACGTGCTATATGATTTCGCCAAATGGCCGGCAGACGTTTGCTGGAGGTGGAATATGCCTTCCAAAGGTCGAGGATGTCGTCTACCATGTTCCAGGAAACACATTTGTGGTGTGTGTGGATCCAACCATCGTGGAGAGGATTTCCATGGCCCTAATGCAAATGAGGGTGGTGAGACCTTGCTGGAAGCATAGGTTCAAGATGGCGGCCAGATGTTATGTGTTATTATGAGCAGAGATTTTGTTGAACTTGTCTCCAAAGCCTTTCTTCTAAGTAATAATGACCTTTTACAGGGTGTGTATAGACAAATGAACCCCAAAGCATGGGTTGAATGGTTAATTTACGATAATGTTTGGGACGAAGATGCGCATTTTGTTCTCGATGGAGTCGTAAACGGCTTCATGATGGTCGATCCTAATGTTAACATTCTACCATACTCATATCGTAACTACAATTCCTGTTTTGAGGGAGATGCGGAAGAAAAGCTATCCACCCTGTTCTTAGAAGAAATTGCACAAAATAAGCTCAGCCTGTCGTTGGGTAGACCTACCTGCGTACACGCCATTGGGGCTATCAGAAAAAAGAATGGCAAAGTGAGACCCATCACCGATTGTCGTCGCCCCATCGATTACTCTGTAAATAACTATACCAAATGCACTTTTTCTACTTTCTCTTATGTCCGCATAGAGGATGTTATCAAGCAAGTTGGACCGGGAGACTACATGGCGACCTTGGATATTAAAAGTGCCTACAGGTCTCTACTAATACACCCTAGTAATCATGAGTTTTTTGGTCTAAAATGGTGCCTGGACGGTAAGGAGGTTTTCATCACGGACAACTGTATATGCTTTGGGGCTAGGGCTGCTCCCTTTATATTTACCCGGGTCACGAATTGTGTATCTTGTATAATGAGAGTATGAGGTTTCACTTGTTTTTCGTACATCGATAATTTTATCATAGTAGCTAATTCATTTGAGAAATGTAATCAAGGTCTATTATTGTTAATGAGATGTCTACATGACGTAGGGTTCTATATAGAGTGGACCAAGGTTACAAGCCCAAATACTTTATGTTCCTACATTGGATTTAACATTGACTCCCAAGCTATGACTCTAAGCCTCCTTACAGGTAAATTACTGAAGCTGCATGACGCTGTGAATTTTTTCTGGGGAAAAAAGTATGCTTCAAGAAAACAATTGCAAAGGCTCACTGGTATTATCAGCTACTGCTCTAAAGTTGTCAAAGGAGGGAGGGAACATAGTTTCGCCCTTTTTAAACTCCTTCGTTCGGTGGGAAATAAAAGAAAAGTAGCCATTGACCACGATTTTCTAGATGATCTCATTTGGTGGAAAGATAACATGGAATTTTTCAATGGTGTTCGGTTTTTTGGTGATGGAAATACTATGGATCTACTATCATGTGTCCGTTCGGGAGATCGTTTCTCCTGCAACTTTATGAATCGCACTAGTTATGGTTCATTCAACAGTTCTTCTGACAATGTCGTCTCTTGGGGAACAGGCGAGAAAATAAATATCATTAACATTCCCGAGAAATGTTGTGCTAAATCTGGTTACGTATTGGATTTGGCCTTGATTTGTTTTACTCTGGAGGATAATGAAAAAATAATGACTCGATGTTTGTGTGTGGAAGATATTAACTCTATGGCTGTGAGGATTCATTGTGATAGCAAACGTGCCTTAGAGATGTTACATCGCAAGCAACCTGCCTGTTCCCATGCATCTTCCCTTCTGAAAGACATTTTCTACTGGAAATGGAGATTTGATTTGCATTTTTGTTGATCATTAATTTTTCAATTTTGCAGAAGAACTAAGACGGAAGGTGGAAGGTCTGAAGCTAAGTGCTCTATCTGCTAATTCCAGGAAAACCAGGAACACCCAGTGGACTCGATATTATAGATTTTGCGCCGATCATGACTTGCAACCCATACCAGTTAAGCCTGATCATATTTGCCTTTTCATTGCTTCATTGGTAGATACTATGGCTTATTCATCAATTAATAATATGATTTCGGCCATTAATTATTTATCAAAAATGCATGAAGGTATCAATCTACATGAGGACTTTGCTGCGGGCATTGTTTTGGCTGGTGCGAAAAGACAATTGGGTGCTAAAGTTTCAGCTAAAGATCCTTTATTACCTGAAGACCTGTCGGCCATGTTTCAAAAAGTGAATCTTAGTGATGACAACAAACTTTTGGTATGGGTGGGAGTGGTTTTTGCCTTTAGAACTCTCTTACGAAAATGCCATATTTTTTCAGTTCCGCCAGACACGCATTTGCTTTGTAGAAAGGACGTGGAATTTCATGATTGGGGCCTCGAAATAATGGTTACTTCTTCCAAGACAATTCAATATGGTGAGAGGACTGTTTCTGG
Organism: Sthenelais limicola; assembly: GCA_942159475.1. NCBI lineage: Eukaryota > Metazoa > Annelida > Polychaeta > Phyllodocida > Sigalionidae > Sthenelais > Sthenelais limicola. Next base: position 101,591,896 of record OW804096.1, on the reverse strand, counting down.
ATCATCTGCTGATTATATCATTGCTAGGAATGGTGTTCCTGTGCCTTATTCTACAGCCTTGTCTATGCTAAAGAGGTGGGCCAAAGCAGCATGCATTTCCAAGAATGTTGGAATGCATTTGTTGCGTCGTGGTGCGGCTATGTATCTTCATTTGATGGGGATGCCATTGGAAGATATCAAGATTGCAGGAGATTGGCAATCTCTGTGTGCCCTGGACTATGTCTGCCCTTCATTGAAATATAGAATTGAGACTGAGAAACGAATAGCTGCATCTCTAACTGCCTTCTCTTCATCTTGATTAATTAAAAAAAAAAACTGCCTGGGCGATTCAAATCATATAATAAACAGGGTCCAGAGCCCATCGAAAGGCAGTCTATCATTCTCTCTCTTTATGCGGATCGAATTTATGTGATAAATTTATTTAAATATGTGTATAAATTGGAATAAGGACCAATGATGTCCCAGCATTTCTTCAGGCCTTCTGCCTTGGACATGCCTTGAATAATCATATTCAAAATATATCATACCAATGTTATCAAATTCAACGAACTCCATTATTCAATATACTGGCAATATATTCAAGTCCATGTCATTGACATTTGATAAACAATCTAGTATACACATCAAATTAAAATAGCAATAAACATTAGCATCTGCCATCTTCGAAAGTCCTGGTTCACCCCATCTCGTCCCCTTTCCACCAAGTGCATGAGTCCCTTTTAAACCATATAGGCTTTTGCACCTTTCCTTCTTGTTCTTTGAGGAGATTCTCTCTTCTCACCCAGTCCCAGACATTTTTCATTCCTTTGCTTGTACCAGAAACATATTTCATGTCAGTTGGGGCACCTATCATATCGTCCAAGACATTTACTGAGATATTAATCAGGGCTGCTTCATTGTCACCATCAAGGATGTGGTTCCTTTCCAATGCTTTAACTTGTTTGGCTAAGGGTTCTTTAGCATTTTCATCACTTATCTTGATCCTGGGAAGCTTGATCTCTTCGATTTCGTTAGGCTTATCCTCATCTTCTCTCTTTATTTCATCCAAATTCCTGGCGTTGACATTTTCAATTTGAGATGAGTATGCAATAGTTGGTGACTCAATTTTGGATGTTGAGTCCTCCAGCTGTTTCGAGATACTGTCATATTGCTTAGATATTTCTATCAACATAGCCATAACTTCTGCATTTGAAATGGTTTCTGCTATTTTGTTATCAGACATATACTTTCGTTAGATGACAACAATCTGAACCGGATGTTTATGTTCTCCAGTCCCTCTTTCCGTTTGGTCATGAACATGCGCAGATGGCTTGTACATATAGGGAGAATTAATTTGGTACTGGCAAAATTAAGTTCTAACAAACACTGTACAACTGTAATTTTGTCCACAACAACACAGTAATTCCACACAATCCTTGAGTCCTTTTCTGAGGAATAATCCGACTTCTTATTTTCAGCCTATGTTGCCTATCTATTGATTCTTGTAAGGTCCTAAGTGGTGGCTAGCACACTGGTGTTTGAGTGGGAAGCTAGAATCAGAATCACTCCTTCTCGCACAACCACCCTCACACACGTATAGATATCCTGATAATGACTAAATCCGACACTGTTGAGCTGCTAAAATCAGTTCTGTGAATTCTATGTACCTTCATCGGAGGATATATAACTTTTCAAGCCTTGGTCTGAACAACTTCCTATGTATTTCCTGAAAAAGAAACGAGCCTAGAGCTCAACGCCTACCATGTACAAAAGCTCAACCAGAAGTCCTAGACTCTTATATTTATTAGTATTTAATGATATTTTATTTAACGAGCACCATTATACTATATTATCTAAATCTTTCTGAAGTCCCAGTATGCTTGGGCTGCCCAAAGGCCTGTTTTGATAGATCTCAGTGTCGTCAGCAAATAATTGGACTTTACTGTTTTTAACAACTCTTGGTAGATCATTTATGTGATATATTTATTTAAATATGTGTATAAATTGGAATAAGGACCAATGATGTCCCAGCATTTCTTCAGGCCTTCTGCCTTGGACATTGTTTACGAAAGCCACGCTCTCATTGGCTAAGCAACCTTTCGTCGGATCATCCAGCTAGATCTCTGGCAGTGTGCTCAGGAACTCGGTGGAGAGAGGTGTTGAGAACTTTGTACGAATGAACTTTGAGAAAATTTTTCTTTTTGAATGTGTGATTCAAGTCATATAATAAACAGGGTCCAGAGCCCATCGAAAGGCAGTCTATCATTCTCTCTCTTTATGCGGATCGAATTTATATAGACCAGGAACATAAGGGATCCTAGCGAAGTACCTTGGGGCACGCCACAAATTACAGGTTTCAGGGAGGAAACTCCACCGTTTATTGTCACTTTTTGATATCTTTCAGACAAGTAATTTTGGAACCATTTAAATGGATTTCCTTCTATGCCATAGTTCAATAGTTTCTGTAATAGTAATTTGTGATTAACGGTGTTGAAAGCTTTTTTAAGGTCTAAGAAAATTAAGTCTGTTGCTTTTTGGTATTTAGGTTATTATAAACATTTCCAAGTAAATTATCGTGTGCTTCTACTATGGATTTCCCTGTCCTGAAACCAAACTGGTCTTCAGTTAACATCAAATTAGACTCAAGATAAAAGCCATTAACTTGTTCTGTTAATGAACCCAACGCTCACTCAATATGCCATAATAAACAATAAGCACAGGTAGATGCCCAATACTCTAGGCTAGCAAAATATACACATGCAGGGTAACTAACAGTAGTAGTGTAATGCGAATCAGACACAAGTAACGCGGACAAACCCCTAACCCCAGTGTCAACCCCCATTAATCTAATGGATCCAGGGGTGACTGTCACTGGATCCAGGGGTGACTGTCACTCATAAGGCTGGATCCCAGGTTGACTGGCGCCATTATAAGGACCCCATAGGGTTAACCCCTGGATAATTGGCTGGATCCTGGGTTGACTGGTGCTATTATAAAGAACCCATAGGGAGATTGATATCAATTATAGAAATACCCAAGGAGTTCTTATAACCTTAAGTAACCCTAGTACCAGGAGTTTAAATTTAATGTTTCTTAGAGAATATCCCCTGGATAATTGGCTGGATCTTGGGTTGACTGGCGCTATCATAAAGAACCCATAGGGAGATTGATATCAATTATAGAAATACCCAAGGAGTTCTTATAACCTTAAGTAACCCTAGTACCAGGAGTTTAAATTTAATGTTTCTTAGAGATTAACCCTTGGTTAATTGATTGATTGATTGATTAGATCAGGCTAACTATCACCATTAGAAGAATGCATATGGAGATTTTTTTTTTTTTTTTTTTTTGTTGAAAACATTTTATTGAGTATGTCAACAAAGAACCGTTCTCTCATTCAGCGTTGATAACATCATTTGTTTACAGCATACCCTCTTCTCTTCATTGTGTGTATTTCTGAAAAGTGAGATTCATTTTGAGTTATGAAAAACAATGATAGGCATGTCCCATAAGGCAAGGTTTCCATATCCGGAGTATAGCTACGGCAACTAATATATTTCATCTGGTTCATTCCATAGACCCATTTACCTAGAAATACTTTGAGTGTTAATACAGAGTGTAATATATAATTTTCTAACTCATTTCATATTATTTTACAACGGAGCGTTCACATGGATTTGATATACATGGTGAAGTTATACATTTATTTGCTTAAGCTTTTGATATCTGCATAGACTTTCCTCCATGCGTTTGAGTATTCTTTGCTTTTTGTTAACATTTTGTTCTCATATAGTATAGTTATACATTTTTTTTCTAACTCGTTTATCGCGTGTTTAAACACGATTTGACCCTGATGGAAGAGTTTTTGTCTATGTATAAAGAACTTTATATTTAGTATTATCCAATTCACTATTTTTGAACTTGTGTCATTTATGGTGATACTACAGTTCTGAATTGCACCTTTCCATTTTTTGTTTCAAAGGGGGGTTTGCCACTTCTGGCTGAGTTTAGATGGCCCATTGAGCACACCTCTGATAAAATTCTCACCCATAACTTATTCGTTTCTGGGCATTCCACGAAGAAGTGATTTATACTGTCTCTTTCTTGGCAATATGAGCACATACGAGTAGCTACTTTTTGCATGTTTTTCAAGACATCATTACAGGTTATTGACCTGTGCAGAATTCTGTATTGGAATGCCTGCAACTTGGACTCACTGGTAGTTTTGTACGGTCTAACAAAGGTTTTTTTCCAGTCGATCTCACTAAACTGTGAGTCATTTAATGCTAAGATTTTTTGCCATTTGTCAAGTTTTTCATATTTAGTCTTTCTTTTCATGAAATGTCAACCGTATTCTGGCCGATTATTATGTTTATGTCTCATTGTTCGGTGTGCTTACTTCACCACGTAGAATACGCCCCCATTCCACTGGGAATGCTTTTACAAGGTTGTTTCTCGTGGAGAGAAGAGAATCAATCCCATACTCTTTTTTCAATTCTAACACTGACATAATTTTACCTTTCTCATTTAGGAGATCACCTAGGACTGTGATTCCTCTGTTTCGCCAGTTTTCGTATGAGAACATTTGGCCCTTACATTTGATGAGCCTATTACACCATATTCTCTCTTTCACCACTTGCGCCGCACTGAGGGGTTTTGAGCCATAATAGTACTTATTCCAGGTATCGAAGATATCCTTGTAGAAATGGTTGAGGTTTTCTTTAGGTTTGAATCTACTTAGTATAATACTTTCCATGTTTCGTCCCAAGTCTGTTTCAATCGCACCATAGTGGTCGCTATTTTTATTTTCTAATAGTCGTTGGATCCATTTTATTCTGTTAGTTTCAACAATTTCTTTTATATGTTTAAGGTTTAGTCTGCCATTTTCAATTTTTTGGACTAAGAAGTCTGTACTAATTTTGTTGTGCTGGCTTTTCCATATGAATTTCATTATTGAGTCCTCAATTTGTTTTTGCCATTTTTCTGTAATTGGTACGCAGGCTAGGGTGTGTTGAAACAGCGGAAGGACAAACACATTCACAACTAAGACTCTGCCCTTTATAGTTAAGGGTCTCTTGTTCCACTCATTGAAAACATTTTGCATCCTTAACATAAGATCACTGACATTTACGTTAGTCAACATTTTTTCATTGTGAGGGTACATCAGGGTCACCCCCAGGACCTTTATCTGGTTCTCCCAGTTAAACTGTAGCACATCTCTATTTGTTAGGGTTAGGTCCCCAATATTGAAACCCTTTGTCTTTTTAGGGTTAAGTTTGAGCCCGGAGGCAAGGTAAAAATCATCCAACAATCTAACGGTTTTAACAAGAGCGAATTCATCTGATAGAGTGACGGTGAGTTCATCTGCAAATTGAACAATCTTTGACGCTTTTTCCCTTAGTTTTATGCCTTTAATATTCTCGTCGTCTTTAATACCTTGAGCTAGCTTCTCCACGACAATGGTGAACAAAATCGAAGATATGGGGTCTCCCTGTTTCACTCCCCTCCTAATATCAAACCAGTTTGAGGTGAAACCGTTATTGCTAAAGGTGGCTTTAGAGCCCTCTAATAAAGTTTTTATCCATGATCTATATCTTTCATTTATGTTATAAGACTTCAGTGCTCCATCCAAGAAGGACCAACTCATGGAATCATAGGCTTTCGTGAAATCAAAAGACACTACCAATCCATTTCTCTTATGTTTTTCTAAGAAAGAAATTGTGTCATCTATTTTTCTAATAGCGGTTCCTATGAATTGTCCTTTTACGAACCCAAATGGTCCTCACTGATCATGTCGTGTAAATAATACTCTAATCTGGTGGATATTGATTTGGACATGATCTTATAGTCTACATTGAGTAGTGTGATGGGTCTCCAGCTCCCCGATTCTGGGTTTCAGAGAGTTTCCCCACAGACAAGCAAAATTCAAACATAGACATAAATATTTGATTAATAGCATACCAGAAGAATCTGTAAAACTCTGATGTGAGACCATCAAATCCTGGTAGTGCCTATTCCATATAAGGAAAATTTCCCTATAGAAGTTATTAATATACATTTTGGGTTGAAATCTGCTCAGAAAAATATTCTCGATGCTATTTTGTAAACATTCCTCAAGGACAGAAAACCACTTGGTATTTCTCCCTAGAATAATTCTCTGTACCCATTTAACTCGATTAACTTCATAAGCATCTTCTACTAGTCTGAGATTCATTCCGCCTTGCTCAAAGGGTTGAGTCAAGAACGGTGCGGAGATTTTCTTGTGTTTGTTGTCCCATACAAACTCGATTATGACATCATCAATTTTTTTTCTTGTTTTTTTATCAAAAGATATACACGACATTGTATGTTGGATGATAGGAGATAAGAATACATTAGCCACCACTACCCTACCTTTTAAAGTAAGAAAACGGTTTCTCCAGTCGTGCACTATATTTTTCATTTTAGCCAAGGCTATATCCACATTAATTTTCAAAAGAAGTTTCTCGTTCCTAGGTGAAACAAGCGTGACACCCAACAATTTTAATCTATTAGACCAATTAATTTCTAGTAGTTGTGGATCAGTAATAGAAATATTGCCCACCTTGCAACCATTAGATTTCCCTGGATTTAGAGAGAGGCCTGAAGCTTTTTCGAAGGACTTTAAGGTTTCTAAGGCCAGCACTAGTGATCTTTCGTTCTTAATAATTAGGGTTGTGTCGTCCGTGAACTGCACAATTTTTTCTTTGGATTTTCACCGTCAACCGCCCACTTGGCCCTTGATCTCAGTATAGCACCCTCTGCTTTTCTTAGCTCCATCTCTTTTAAATCACTGATAATACTACATTTTTCAATTAGCTCTTCCTTAGATAATTTTCTTTTAATCTCTAAGACTGCGAGCCTCTCTTTTAAGATATTATTTTTACATTTACGCGCTTTCGCTCTGTTGACACTCGTTCTTATGGCCAGTTCTCTGGTCTTCAACTTAAAGAATTCCCATATTATTTTATCTGAGAGATTTAACTGTGAGACTTCTTTTACAATTTGTTCAACTCCATCTATGAAAGAATCATCAGTTAACAATTGTAAGTTAAACTTCCAAAAACGCCTACCACTGGGGGGGGGGGGGGGGAGACCCAAAGACACAGAAATATACAGCTCTTTATGATCTGACATAATTTTTCTATATACTTTATGATCTCGGACCCTGGAGACAATGTTTTCGGACGTGAAGATGTAGTCTAATCTTGAATCCGTGGCACGTCTTGACCATGTCGTTTGGGGAAGCAGCTCTTTGATATTGTCTCTTTCTGCAACGATGTCGCTCAAATCTAGTGCTGAGAGAAAGTCTTTCACCATCACACTCGACTTGGACTCTGGCTTGTAAGTTATATCCGCATTAAAGTCACCAGTAACAATTAAGTTATCAAACGACAAATTACTGATTATTTCTTTAACATTATCTAACACTTTCTGCTGTTCTTTAATATGATCAGCAGTAGGAGCGTAAACATCGATTATACACGTTTTAACACCTTCAATGTTAACAATAACATACACCCATCTACCGTCTTTGTCCGCTCCTGACTCTAATATAAACTCTTGTAGGTCCTTAGTTATTAACAGAAGGACACCTCTTGAAGCAAAAACTTCCGTGACTATATATGATACTACCACGCCACTGGAGACCACCCTCTACTGGGTAGAGTGGGTCTCTTGTAACGCAATAATGGATCTACTATATTTATAATAACCAGAGAAGAAGATTTTTCTTTTCTTCTGGTCATTAAGACCGTTCGTATTATTAGATATGATATTAATTAAGGCACTCTCACAGTCAACAGGCTCCATTTTGGCTTCTGGAAACACCTATTCACATTTCCTTGAGACAAGGTGGGGAAGGGGAAGGCTCATGCCTCCTCCATTTCCACTGGTTCGTCCACCTTGTTTTCCTGTTGGTCTTTCAGGTCGTTGTTATTAACAACCTGAGCTGCCTGACCAGCAACTTCCATCTTGGCCTCCTGTTGTTCCGTGGGATCCTTGATGGTTTTTGCCTGATCTCCATTTTCAGCTAGGGGTTTTTCAGGCTTTTCTGGGACTTCTGTCTGAGCTATTTCAGGATTCGCTATCATATCATCCACATCAGCCCCTCCTTGAGGTTTCTGGTCGTTCTGTTTACCCTTTCTCGGTGGGCCATCTTGTGCTTTTAACAATGCTGCCTTGTGTCTTAGTTTATCCCGGATACTCTGTCGTACCACCATCCAACATCTCCCAAGGAAGTTGCCATTTGGTGGCCATTTGTCAGACTGTAGAACTTCGGGGTTACTCAGCCCCATCCCGATGCCCCAATCTTTATCCTTGGGGGATGCCTCACCAATCAACTTTTCTCCAGTATTAAGCAGGAAGTCTTGCACAATTTCGTTGGATCTACGCTTCGCCTTCAACGCCCTTTTTATCATCTCCTCCCTGTGCTTTAACCACTCTCCTCCATCATCACTAATGTTTTTCATTAACCTCTTACATTCGGAGGGGTCATATGTGGATAGGGCTATTGAGGGCTTTTTGGCCTCCCTAGCGAACTTGGCCTTGGCCTTATGGAAAAAAATGAACTGTTCCACATGTTCAAATTGGTATGTATCGACGACAAATCCAGGAGAGTGTGGGCCCGCTAGAGTTGATTCTTTGGCTATTTACTTCTCGATTATTTTGTTTTAAATTTATAGTATATAACCCTACCCCCCCCCCCCCCCACGCCCTGCTGTTAAAAGCTGGGTACTGCTGCTCCTAGGTGCAGCAGTACCCAGCGCTTGTAGTGGAGGTAGCGCACCTGGTGTGAGTGGGACAAACTAAAGGACCGGTCTAGGATGACGGCGATGGCGGCCGTTGGCAAGGATGGCAGTGTTGCCGTGAAAACGATGACGGATTGTGTAAGTGTTGCTACCAGAATCGAATATCTAAGTACGCTTGGTTGTAGCCAAAGGCCTAAACTGAGTATTCCATGCGTCAATAGACATTCTCACCGGGGAAATTATTGAATACAGGTGCATAAGGAAGGGCGTGGAAGAAGAGCAAAATCGTTGGACACTAGTTGTCTCTGCACCGTTTCTGATTGTAAATTAGGTCATTCTGACTTCTCCACAGGGGAGAAGCAGGGGGTGCCGAAGGTCTAGATCTAAAGTGATTTGATAGTGGGGAGTTCCCAGTAAAAAACACAATAGTATTGACATCCTCCTTCATTGAAATTTGCGATGGGAGTAAAGCTTTTGGTAGGGCACCAACCTTATTGTGTTGATAAAGATCCCTGTCTACGACAACACCTCCCCTTACCGCTACCACATCCTTATAGCCCTTCTGCTCTGCAATTTCCTGGATCATCCTAGCTCTCTGGTTCCTTTGCCTTATGAACAAGGGGAGGTCCTTTTTGATTCTGACCCTGTCCTTCTTATCAATGTCCAGTTGGCTGTTTTCTAGGTGGTGTTTCGCCTGGAATACTCTCTTTACATCGTCCGTCGACTCGAACTCAATTTTGACCGGCACATTCTCCTTCCAGCCAAGCCTGTACATTTTGACTATTTTCAAGTTGACTAGGCCCATTTTTTCTTCTAAAATTCCTTTCATTTTGGCTCTCAGAGTTTCCTTGAATTCCACCTTTCCTGAAACGACTCCCATAAAGAGAACATTTTTCTCTAGCTTCTTCAATTCACTTGTGACTATCTCCTTCTCTCTCTGTTCTTCAGATCTTTGAATCCTCACCTGGTCTGTATCCTTGGTCACTTGGAGCTTTTCCTTCACTACCACCAGCTCCTGCTCCGCCATTTCTAGCCTCCTTTTTATTTCATCCATCTCACCGTCCCTAGCACCATTCTCCTCGGTAATTTCAGTTTTGTAATCTTCCAGATTTTTTTCTGAGTCGGCTACTCTCGTATTGACTTTTTCTAGTCCATCTTCGAGAACACCAGTTCTTTTTTTGACTGCTTTGACTTCTTTCATCGCTTCAAATTTTTCCTGTTCCTCCTTGAACTTCTTTTCCTCCTCAATGTGCTTTAAAGCCTCTTCACGGTGTCTAGCTTCCCTATCTTTTGCGAGCTTATTAAGTAACTCGAACATTGGGCCTCCAGGATGATCGGCAAGATCGGTGAGGGGGTCCTGTTGTGTTTCGGTCGTTTTATCTTCATTATTTTCATCCATGGTCACACCTTGTGGCTGCGCCATATTTTCCCCCTTTTTAGCGTTTTTATTAACTACTAGTATTACTCTGGCCTGCTTGCACGAAGTGGCCTCAGGGGAGTTAGGAGCATCAGTTCTTTTCCTTTTCAAATGTTGCTTATCGTCTACTTCTATTAACTCAGCCTCTAGATCTGACATAGCTTCGCGGGAAGCCGTTACTACTGCTATCTTCCCATCCGGGTTAGTTCACCTCTGCCGTGTTATTGGGCTGGAAGTAACTCCTAATGGATTCACCAACAGCACCGCGACGATAAGCGTGTTCAGTCCTTTGGTCGCTGGTGTTAGCGTCCCGCTTCAGAATATAATCCCGGGTTTATTAAATTTATAACACTTCCCCACTGTTGTAGCTCTTAATTCCTGCTGTGATGTTGATACAGCACTGCTTACATTTACACACACCCGCTATTTAGCATCCTAACAGGTTTTTCTTCTCTCGTTAGTTAGATCAGACCGTTTATTCCTTCCCGCCACTACCTCCTCCAGGGTGGGCGATAACTGGGCGATAACTGGTGGGGATGATGGACTTTCACTAAAGTCTCTTTGCTTTCTCTGAGAATGTTACCTCCACATTAGACCTCTCTCCAAGCTTAATGTTCGCATTGATATTCCTTTTTAGATCATTCGTGAGCTTCTCGTTCCTTTGGTATTCCTATATCAAGAGTCGGTTGAGTTCTCCCTGCTCGACCAGGTAGCCGTAATGGCGGACCACCTCGTGTAGTCAGTTCGTAACTTTAACCTTCTTATATTTCTTATCCGTCTTTCCGTATTCACTTTAAACTGTTTCTCAATGTTCTTGGGTCACTTATTAAGTTATATCCGCAAGGTTATAACCAAGTGTCGATCCAGGCTGAAAAAAAAAGGGGGATTAGCTGAGAGAGCCTGAGCTCTACCTTTTACCACTTTCAATTCAAACCGGAACCCTCAACGATTCAAATTCTAAACATTCGTGTGAAAATTGTAAGAGAATATTCTCATCGAAAGTATCCCTGAGACTACATAGAAGGCACTGCCGAAGCGCGAAACGTTGCTATAAATGTACAAATTGCAATAGATTTTTTAAGACTTCTCAAAGCTTGAGTAATCACATGAGAAGTTGTTTGAATTCGGACAAGAAAAAAAGATTTCATTGTAAATATTGCAATCATGATACATTCGCATCACAGAGATCTGTTACTTGCCATGAAGGAAAATGTGTCGCTCGAGAACCGTGTACTACCTGTGGACACAAAAGCAAAACACTAAAAGAGAAAATTGCACATAACAAAATACATGCTTGGCAGCAAATAACTTTCTTTTATAGTTCTAGATAAAAATGTTGCCAAGGTAGAAGAGATTAACGAAAGAAATATTCTAATACAGAATATAAGAGAATCCGATTTAAAACGAGCAGAAGGTGCCCTTATTAGATCAAGGGCTAAGTGGAGTATAGATGGTGAGAAATGTTCGAAATATTTTTGTTCTCTTGAAAAATTCATTGCAGAGAGTAAAGTAATAAGCGTGTTAAATATCGATGGAAAAATAACTAATAATCCCTCTGATATTCTTAGTGAAGGTGAGCACTTCTACTCTAACCTCTACAAAGAGGGTCACAGCTGTCCTATAGCAACTGAGTTATTCGCTGACAAAGATCTAGCCAGCCAATTCGATGATGTCGATAATGAATTTATGTCTAGAGATATTTCAGAAGATGAAATAAGAAAGATTATTTTTGCCATGAAGAAAAACAAATCGCCCGGATGCGATGGTTTTAATATAGAGTTTTATCAGCATTTTGGGGGGAAATTAAAGGTATTTTTTATTCCAATGATGCGACAATGCCTTGCAGAGGGACAAATGACTGAGAACCAAAGAAGAGGAGTGATTTCTGTCATTCCCAAAAAGGGAAATGACGCAAATTTCATCAGAAACTGGAGACCAATTACTCTCCTTAACGTTGATTACAAAACAATATAAAAAATCTTAGCAACAAGGCTTTCTGAATTTTTACCCCAAATAATTGACGGGAGTAGTAGTAATAAACCCGCAGGTGACCTTTAGGAGTAATCCAAGATGGCCGCCTAGCCCCCCTAGCCCCTTGCTCCCTTGTGGTCGAAGTCCAAGATGGCTGGCAAGCCCCAGCTCCCCTAGCTCCTTATCTCGAAGCCCTCGAGCGTCGAAGCGTTGGTGACTGGTGTTGATCTTGAAGCGGTGACTGGTGGTGGTGGTGGTGTGTACCAGCACCACTCCCCCACTGGATGAGGTGGTGGTGGTGGTGTAGCACCACCGCTCCCTCCACTCAGTGGATGGGGTTGAGGGGGGGGGGAGAGTTGGAGGAGAGTTGTGTGCTTTATTAATATAATGGTGGAATGGTGGAATGGGGAGAGTTGTGAGAGTTATAGACGGGTTTAGCATATCATAGCATGTGTTTTTTTTGAGCTGTAATAGCGTTGTAAAGTCTATAGTTTTGGAGCAAAGTCCTGGATATCATATTATGCCTGATGCCTTTCTTATGGAAGGGGGACATAAAGATTTAGCTTTGACTTGTCTATGTCACAGCAGTGGCATCTTATGCAGATGGCGTATTCGTTGAGGTAGGCATCTTCGAGACCTATGAATATATGGTTTAAATCCTGGTCCCCACAGCATTTTGGTGATGATCCATTCCAAAACTCGGTTTGGTTTATGGGGATTTGTTTCCCACAGTAGCAGGAGATGAAGTCGTTGCGTATTTCGTTTCTCCAGTGTATGTGCGTTGGTTGATATGTTATGAAGTTATCCGGGTACAATTTGTAGTTTTGGTTGTACATAATCATAAATCTGCTGTGAAAGCATGTATTGGACTCTGTGAGAACAGGTAGAACAGACACGGCGTTGAAAGTAATGGTTTTGGTGCTTACTTTTAGCTTTGCGGTGAATATAATAGCTGAAGAGAATGGGCACTCTGGAGTGAAGGCGGTATATTCCAAATAGGTGTTGGCTGGGATGAACACATCTTTGGTTTGCCGGTAGAGTTTTTCTGTGAGAAGACGTTTGTAGTGCCTGGCGAAATCTGTATATGCTTTTTCCCCGATGAAGGAGACTTGTTTTCTAATAAATAGAAATTGTAGATGAGCCATGGTATGCCAGTTTTGATCAAAAGCACAGCGCTGGGTTTCTGTGCAAATTTTGAATTGTGCATTATTTTGCTGTACGAATAGTTGAAGTATGTTGAGCGTTTGAACTGGGTTGTTTTCTGCTGTTTTTTCCTTTCGGCCCTTTTGCGTTGTCTATAGCGCCGGCTGCGACTGGATCTAGCCATACGTGCCATACTTGAGATAGTATGATAGTTAGGTATGATTAGATCGAGGGTTTATCTTTATATATGATGTTGCGTTGACCCGAGGGAGGGCGCTGGTAGCAGACTGGTAGCAGTACTGCTTATCAGCGTATAAATTAAAAATCGCGCCTTTTTTTGGATCATTATTAAAAAATTTTGACAAAGGATGGAGCAGGTTTTGGAGTTCACCAGTGCTTTAGGGCTTTACTTTTGGGCCCTGGAATTCTGGAAATTTACACACACACACAGGTGGATTATTGGATGGTTTTGTTTTTCAGTTAGAGAACGCTGTGGTGACCCGTTCAGCTTGGTTTTCCGGACTAGAGACCGAGACCGAGTCAGCAGCCGCCGCTTTAGCGGAGTCGGGCAGAGAGCTGGAGGAACTTCTCACGCCCTGTGACTGCTGAGGAGGAGGAGGAGGAGGAGGAGGAGAAGGACCGAGAGGTGGAACCGCTGACTTCAGTTTTTACAGCTGAGGAGAAACCTTTTGTGGAGACTGTGGAGAAACCTTTTGTGGAGACTGTGGAGAAACTTCAACCACAACAACCCCAGGACGTGGTCGTGGACGTGGTGAGGGAGGTAGGACCGAGCTATGGATCTAATTGAAATTGGAGAATTTTGATTTTTTGAATAAATTGAGTTTTTCTCAATTGAACCCCCACGCGGTGCTTCCTTTTATAGGGATTTGACCTGAACCTGGATGAATTGAGTGAAGATGTATGTATATATGAGTATTTTTATTTTTTAATTAGACAGTGAATTTTTTGGACCTGATCGAATTGAATCCAGTTTACAACATGTCAGATTTTTTTTTATTGACAGAAAGTATTCTTTTTTTTTATATTTATAGAATGTGTGCTTTAGTTTGGAGCAGGTGCTCGAGGGATTTTGCTACAGTCCTGTATCTTCATGTGGTGGTGGAGACTGTGAAGCAGCTGAGCCTGAAGCGATGCAAACTGCGGAAGTAGGTATTCTGAAAAATATAAAATTTAAAATATTAAATATTTAAAATATAAAAAGAACTTTGTGTAAGTAGCAAATTGGTAAGTAAAGTAACAAGGATAAGAAACAAAGTATAACTTTGTTTAAGTAGCAAATTTGTAAGTATACCTATTTATAAGTATAACTGGTGACCTGAACACAGGGGAACGTGTTAAGTTGTTTTTTTTAATTTTAGGAGTTCCATACAAGAGGAGTTCCATACAAGAGGAACAAAAAACAGCGTCAATGCACCGATTGGGGTTATGCTGTCGCCCACTTGAGACAGAGGAGGAGGAGGAGGAGACCTGTGGTGTGACACAGGAGGAGGAGGAGGAAGAAGAAGTACCACAGGAGGAAGAGATGGATACGATTGAAGAAGTAATTTGACCTATTGTAAAGTGTGTAAATTAGTGTGTGTAAATTAGTGTGTATATAAAGTATGGTGCTAAATTGGATTTTTTCTTGTTGTTAGGAAAAGCCGAAACGCCTTCTTGTTTTCTGCTGCCGTTGCGAGAAGGTGTTTACGCGCAAGTTCAATCGGTCTCGCCACGAAGCTATTTGCAAACACCGACTGAAGCCCTGCAGCATGTGTCAGCGCGTGCCTGTATCGAAAGAGGACGCGATTCGCCACGAGGCTTCTCACAACAAAAGGAGTTACAAGTGCCGATCATGTGAAGAGAGATTTGATTCATGGCGAGCTCTTTATTTACATCGAGGTCAGCTTCACGGACGAGGAGACAGGCTTCAAGCAGAGCCTTGGGACACCCACCCGTTTGACGACGAGGCTATGGAAGAAGTATTCAATGCGAATAGAGGTCATGTTTTGCGAAATCACATCAGAGGGGATCTGTCTGTTGTGTTTAACTTTCCTGTGAACAATTTGACGCCTGACGTGTTCGAAGAGCACGTGGAAAGAATGGCTAGCGAGCTGGACCAGACTTTCAAAATTGATCTGTCGTTGGGAATCCTGTTGAGACACAGTGAAATGGGGGAATATCGGTATTTCGTTCCCTATTCGAACGCCTCGTTATTTGACGAGCCCATGTACATTTCCAAGCGAAATGACTTGGCCAAGTTGAAGCAGCGTCTAAGGGATTTAGACGTTGACGAGGCTGTTCGGCAGATGAGACCTAATTCCAAATGGAGACCTGTGATGGTGTGGAATGTGAACTACTTTGTGAGGTTGACCAATTGGCCGTTGGGAAGCGGGCTTTGTCCGGATTACCTTAGGAATAGAAAGAGCGTTATCGCTTTGGATACGAAAGCCCACTCCAGACATGCGATTAGAGACAGACTGTGTTCCTTCAGAGCTTTGGCTTTGCACATCGGCGCCGACCTGGAAAGTATGGATCCGTACGCGGAAAGGTTGTATCGTGACTGGCGTCAGTACAATGAAACCGTGTTGAACGTGGCACTGCCGCTAGAGCCTGGGGAGTACAATGGCTTGCTGTTGGAGGAGTTTCCCGATTTCGAGGAGTGTTTCAGTGTGTGTTTGCAGGTGTACGATCTACAGCCGAACGGGGCTGTGGTCGTGAGGTATCTGTCCCACGAAAAGTTCAACTCTGTGCTGTATTTGAACCTTCATGAGGATCACCTGAGGTACATTTCGGTTTCAAAAGCTTTGCCAAAAAGTTTGAGTGCGAAACATGTGCACGTATATTTGATCACAAAAGCAACTTGACACGGCATCGCTTGTGTTGCTTGGCCCAAACCAAATTGCAGCTTTGCGGCAGCGTGTACTCTCCGGCCAAGACCATTTTCGAAGAGCTGGAAGATGTTGGCATTAGCACGGAGAAGATTACGTTTGGGTGGTTCGCCGCGTTCGATTTCGAATCGATATTGGCCCCTATGCATGAACAGAATTGCGAGAAGCTAGTTTGGGAGCAAAACCACCAGGCCATTTCTGTGAGCGTATGCTCGAACATCGAGCGCTACACAGAGCCGGTGTGTTTTGTCAAGGAGGACATGGACAAGCTGCTGGGGTCCATGTTTACCCATTTGCACGAAATCCAAGACAAATCGTATGCTTTGGCTCGAGAAAAATGGAAAGAGGTGAGTTTAGCGCTGGAGGCCAAGCTGGAATTTTGGCACGATCACAATGATTCTGAGCAGCAGCAGCAGCAGCAGCAGCAGCAGCAGTGGGAGGAGGCAGTTGAGGTCGATCTGGTCGCTGGAGGCGATGACGACGAGCTAGAAGAAGCTGAATTTATGAGCCAGGAAAACCAGGAAAACCGGTCCAAGATAATCATGTACAAATACCTGGCGCGGTTGAAAAAAAAATTGAGGACTACATGAAGGTGTTGCCTGTGTTTGGGTTCAATTCATTGAACTACGACATTAACCCATTGAGGACGGGGGCAGTTTACACATAATTTACCTGGCTGACGGGGGCCCTTTTCCCCCTTTTTGGGCTTCAGGACGGGTGTTTAACATGAGGTTTAGGGTATAAAAACACTTTAAGAATATTTTCTTCAAATAATATGTGTCATATGTCCATCGTTTAATAGGTGTAAACAGTTATTGATCATATTTTTTCATAATTTCTAGAATTTGGTCTTCAATAATTAAAATAATGGGTCTCAATTGGGTGCAATATGGCGGCAACCTTGCTCCAAATTCATTTTTCAGCATTTATGTATGTTAGTTATGACGTCATCATTATTGTCTCCATGACAACATACCTATAAAGATATTTCTAGTGTGTTTGTATACATATATTTTAAATTTCATCAAAATCCGTTTATTTTTTATTAAGTTATGCCCCCTTCAATTTATATAAAAAATTGCTGCCTGCAGGCAGCCTCCCGTCCTCCAGGCCACTTATAGCAGGCTGCCTGCAGGCAGCCTCCTGTCCTCCAGGCCAATTTAAAAGGCTGCCTCCAGGCAGCCTCCCGTCCGCAATGGGTTAATTTGGTGAAGGAGCTGTTTTTCAAGCACATGAACTTTGGCGATAGAAAGAATTTCGTGGCCAAGCGAAATAACAGCTATCTGGTTGTGCAGAACGACCGCCTTCGATTCATGGACATTGCCAACTTCCTGGCCCCGGGCTGCTCTTACGCTCAGTTTCTGAAGGCCTACGGCGTCGACGGGGACCTTTCGAAGAAATACTTTCCCTACGAGTACCTGACGAGTGCTGACAAATTGAACGAGACCGAGCTGCCTCCTCACGAGGCTTTCTATTTGAGCCTGAAAAAGTCGAACATCAGCGAGGAGGAATACGCGGAAATGCAGCAAAGAAAGACAAGGGCATGAAGACGCTGCGCGACTATCTGGTGTACTACAACAACAAAGATACGTTGCCTTTCTGTCTTGCCACCGAGAAGCTACAGCAATTCTACCACGCCAAAGGAATCGATGTTTTTAAAACGTCGATCAGTTGCCCGGGAAGCGCGCGAAGGATGCTGCACAATGCAGGCAACAAGCACGGTAGTTTCTTTTGCAAGATTCCACCGGAGCACAGAGACCTGTATGCAGTGATCGAGAAAAATATCATTGGAGGCCCCTCGATAATTTTCAACCGAAGGCAGATTGCTGGCGAGACCGCATTGAGACCTGGATCCATAGTTGAAACCAAGGTTGTCAAGAAAATCATCGGACTGGATTGCAACGCTTTGTATTTGTATGCGATCGGTCAAGCCATGCCTACCAGGTTTTACATTCGCCGAGAGAGGGAGTACGGTTTCAAACCCGAGAAGATCCAGAGGCACTTGCTGACTTGCCTGGATGGATTGGCTAAATTTCCAAGATCCGTCTTTGGAAATTAAGCACATGTGCAATTACGGCAAGGAAGTTTGCATTGGTTCCTTTTCGGTGGACGGGATTTCGAAAAACAAAATGGCGAACGGCAAGACGTTGGTCGTCGAGGTGGCGGGTTGCTACTTTCACGGGCATTCTTGCATGAAGGGGAAAATGGACGAGAAAGAAAGACTGAAAAGGTTGACGCGCACGGAGGATCACGAGGCTCTGTTGCAAGAGTGGGGCTAAGAGGTGTGCAACTACTGGGAGTGTGTGATTCGTCGGGAAATGCGATGCAACCAGACTTTCAAGGCCTTTACGAAAAGCTACCTTCCTTCCTTTTACTGGAAGCACCGCGGAAAAGTGAGCGAGGAGGAGATTCTAGAGGCAGTGCGAGCCGAGGAACTCTTCGGCCTCGTGGAGGTCGACATCGAGATACAAGAGGAGGCCAAGCGGTACTTTGAAGAGATGTGTCCCTTGTTTTGCACCACCGAGGTGCCTTTCAAGGTGATCGGCGAGCACATGCAGGAACACTGCGAGCGGTTTAATGTTTCGAAGAAACCTCGGAGGCTGTTGGTTTCGGGCACCCGGGCCAAGCGCCTATTGCTCGTCACTCCCTTGCTCAAGTGGTACTTGGACACGGGCTTGAAAGTGACGCATATCTACCAAGTGGTGGAATTCTGCAAAGAGCCGTGCTTCAAGGAATTTGTCGACGACGTGACCGAGGCTCGCTTGAAGGGCGACAGTGACCCTTCCCAGGCCATCGTGGCCAATACTATGAAACTCTTGGGAAATTCTGCCTATGGGGGCCTGATCCAGAACAAAAAGAAGCACAAGACGGTTATCTATTCCAACGACAAGAACAAGGTCATGATGAAAGTGAACAGTCCTTTGTACCGGAAAATGACTGAACTGGGCCAGAACTACTATGAGGTGGAACTGGCAAAGCGCAAGATCATATTGGACCTGCCCATATACTTGGGTTTCTTCATCTTGCTACTAGTATGCCAAGAAAAGAATGTTGGAATTCTACTACGAGTGCATCGATTGGGGAGAGAGGCGTTTGTGATGACTGAGATGGATACCGACGCGCTGTACTTTTCGATAGGTACGAACACGCTGAAGGAATCGATCCGTCCTCAGCTGAAGGAGCGGTTCCTCAGCGAAATTTACAATCGCTGCTCGGATGATTTGGACCCTGTGTGGTTTCCCCGAGAGTGCTGTGAGCGTCACGCGAAAAGGGACAAGAGAAAACCGGTCTTTAAACTGGAGGCCGAGGGAGAGGAGATGATTTGTCTGGCGAGTAAAACCTACATTTTGAAGAGCGGCGACAAATTCAAGTTCAGCTCCAAAGGCATTAGCAAAAGGGCGTTAGAGAACGTGTTTGACCTTTACGCCTCTGTGCTAAGAACTCAGGAATCTCGCTCTGCGACGAATCGCGGATTCAGAGCTCGAACAACACAATCAACACGTACACGCAGGTGCGCGCTGGATTTGCCTATGCATACTGGAAGCGCGAAGTGTTGTCGGACGGAGTGACAACACGGTGTTTGGAGGACCTGGTATTGAGTCCTTGGAGCCTGTTGGACGTTTGCTGGTTCGACAAAGGGGATCCCCTCTCGCTGGAATACCCGTGTACTTTACACTGGAAAGACAACGTGTTTTCGAATGCGGAGCATCTGTATTCCTATGTGCTTAGCACGTTTCACAGGGACTCAGAAAGATGCGAAGAGATCCTGTATTACTGCACGGAGGCGGAGGACTGTCGAAGGGCGTTGCTCGGTCTGAAGGTGAAAAGCAAGTGGTACGAGGAAATGAGCAAAGTAATGCGAGACATTTGCCTACTGAAAGTGAAGACGAACACAGAAGTGAGAGCATTTCTTCTTCAGATGAGTGGGCCGTTGGTGTACTGTCAGTTGAATGAGCGCACATGGTCGTGCGGGTTCAATAAAAAGATTGCTCGCTTCGTCGACTCGAAACACCACGTGGGCAACAACCTTTTGGGATCGCTGTGGGAGGCTATAAGAAAAGACCACAGTCACCTGCTGAAAATAGATTTACCGCGATGAAGACCGTAGACGTAGCTGAGGCGTTTTTCCAGACTCCGACCTCTGTCTGTGTGAGTGGGTCAACGGGCTCTGGAAAGTCCTTCTTCGTGAAAAGGCTTTTGAAAAACAGAACGACCATGTTTAGCGAACCTCCAGAGAGAGTGCTTTACTTTTACGGCATTTGGCAAGCGGGATTTAACGACATGCCGAACGTTGAATTTGTGCAGGGTCTGCCTAATGATCTGATGAGCTATGCTGGTGGAAACCCCGCTGTTTGGGTGATAGATGATTTGAGGCACGACGTTGTGAACAACAAGGAAGCGGAGCCATTGTTTACTCAAGGGAGCCACCACAAAAACATTACTGTGATTTACTTGAGCCAAAATATATTCTGTCAAGGAAAATCGAGCAGGACCATCAATTTGAACACGCATTACAACGTGCTGTTCAAAAACGCAAGGGATGTATTACAGATTTCTCGCCTGGATTCCCAAACAGGCATGAACGGTTTGTTATGTGCGGCTTATAAAGACGCCACGAGCCGCCCGTGGGGGTATATAATCGTGGACCTGTCTCCCCAAAATCATTCCGAGTTGAAACTTTGGACGGACGTGTTTCCCGAGGAAAAGCCTGTGGTTTACATTGCCTGAGCAGACATGTCACGCCATTACCGCTTTCCTTCATTCGCCGACTACGAAAATCGCCTGGTTACGTATAGCAGGAATTGGACTAATTTGTACCCGAGCAAGTTTACATTGTGCAGTAACGGGTTCTTCTATTTGGGGGCTGGAGATTGTGTGCAGTGCTTTGATTGTGGAGTGGAAATTCACTCCTGGTCGAAGGACGGCATTCCCACCGTAGAACACGCCATACAGTCTCCTAAATGCGACTCGGCTAAAAGAAAGCTTTTGGATGCGAGTTACTCAGCTGATGCTATAGTGAAGCTGGCCGGCATGGTTCGAGAGCAGAAAAAAGAGATATCGCATCTAATGTCGAGAATCGAGGGCTTGCATAGAAATGTAATGTACAGCAGTGCCCGGGCTGCCAGACAGAGCGCAACCACCGCCACCACCGCACGTCCTACTGTTGCTCCTGGTGTAGCATTTTTGTTTGATGTGTGTGACGGTCCCTGTGACGAGGACGAGGACGAGAGCCTGCTGATGCAATGACTCGTCTACTTTCTAGAGAAGGAGCCTATTTGACTATGTTTTTGTCGACTCCGAGCAAACGTCAAGCCCAGGCGTTACTTTCCACAGCTACTAAGGAGCAAGTGAAAACCTTGAGTGAAATTGCATGGAACTTGTTGCATTTGCCTTTGGATCCTAAGGCTGCAAAGGTGGTGAAAAGCTGAGCGATAAAAATCGAAGTATAAAGCTAAGAGGTGAATTGATCGGGAAAAATAAGAATCGGATTATCAACACATTACATCCTGTAAAAGAGCAGCTTCTAACCCTCACAGGATGAGGAAAATGGTTCTTATCCCATACAAACTTTACGAAGCCAATCAAAAGGGCATGGGGGCACCAGTACTGGCACTAGTACTGGCATCTCCTCCAGCTGCTGCTGCTGCTGCTGCTGAACCTGAACCTGCTGAACCTGAACCTGCTGAACCTGCTGCTGATCCTGAACCTCCTCCTCCTCCTTCTTCCGTCAAAAGCAGAAAGCCTAACCCTTCAAGAAAAAGAAAATCACACGGAACAGGCAGTAGCAGGCGTGGAAAAAGCGAGCTGAAAAGCGAGCTGAAAAGAGACGATCCCTCCACTGGCGTTCCTCCTCCTCCTGGAATTTCTATACAGAAAAAGAAGAGAAAAATTTAACCGAATTGAAAAGCGCTATGGCAACCTCGAGATATCTAAAAAAATATACTATGATCCGTCTGACCCCGCCGGGTATGGAACAGCCAAAGAACTATTCAACGCAGCCAAATACAGATTGAAGGGATTGACAATTGAGGAAGTGGAACAGTTTCTAGAGGGAGAAGAAACGTATACACTGTTCAAGGAAGTTCCGACTCCCAAGCGCAAATTGAAGATTATAGCCCCGTTTAAACTGTACCAGTATGATTCTGATACCGCTCACATGACGAAATATGCCGATAGCAACGATTCCTCGGTATTCCTCAGTATTTTCTCGTCGCCGTGGACGTTTTCAGTCGCTATGGCTATACGCATGCATTAAAAACGCTGAAAGGAGTGGAAATGGTTTCAGCGCTGAAAACAGTATTCAGAGACGTGAAACCTAAAGTGTTTCGATCGGACGGAGGCGCAGAATTTAGCAACAAGTGGGTGCGTGAGTATCTGAGTGACGAAGACGTGAAACAGGTGATCACACGGAACAAGAGCCAGGCGGCCGTGGCCGAAAGATTCATAGCCACGATCAAGTACAAACTGAGAAAACATATGTACAGGAAGCAAACCGACCATTGGATCGATGTGCTGCCTAAATTCACCCGAGTTTACAATCGGTCCATGCACCGTAGCATCAGGCGCACTCCGCAAGAGGCAGTGGAAAGGTCGAGCAACATGGATTTGTGGGACACGCAGTATGCCCCTAAAAAGAAGAAGAGGCGAAAAACGAGCAAATACGCACCTCCCTTTAAATCCATATTCAAATTTGAGGTGGGCGACACTGTGAGAATTTCCAAGTGGAGGCACGCCTTTACTCGTAAATACGACGAGAAATTCACTCACCAGCTGTTTAACGTGACGGGCAGACAGACGAAGGAAGGCATTCCACAGTACACACTGAAAGATTGGCACAGCCAGAAGATTGACAGGCGTTTTTTCGAGCACGAGTTGCAGAAAGTCCGAGTCGAGGAAAACACGCTCTACAACGTGGAGAAAGTCATTAAAAAGCAAAAGCGCCAAGGCAAAGATGGATTCATTGTCAAGTGGCAAGGGTGGAATTCCGCGCACAACAGTTGGGTCTTTGCAAAGGACCTGAAAGACATTAAAAACACCTGAAAAGATGTATTTGTTTCTGTCTTCGAACAACTCGAAAAACGAAGTGCCCGGCAACTCGGTGTGGGTCTTTACGCTCAAGCTGAGAAGCCCGACCAATTTCGACGAAAAGAGCTGGGAGTGTGCTCTGATGGAACTGTACATAAAGGGAGTAGACAATCTAGAAGATCTGTTTGTTTACCGCAGCCTTTTGGAGTACAGCTCGTTGTCGCAGGATCGCTTTAGGAACTTGCTCAAAATCATCAAGTCACCGGGGGGAAATAACACTGCCCTTTTACATGCCTGTAAAGCCAGAAAGTACTTGCGATAAGATTCGGATGTATATAAAAACGGCAAGCAGAGCACCTCCGAGCTCAGTCACGACAGAGGAAGTATGGTGCACACTGGAATTAAAAGTGCGAGAATGAGCTTTGTGTCGTATGTTCCAGACAAAGGAAAGTGGGAAAACATTGGCAAAACGAAAAAAAACATTCGGAAAAGGAGCAGGTTCTATTGTAGAAGGCCCGGAGCAGGAAGTTTTGGAGTGAGCCAAGGCCGCTTTATTAGAGGAAAAGAAAAAAATGAAGCCTCATTCTTCCAGGGGAAAAAGACGCGTTAACAAGTCAAAGAAAAAAAGACAGGCGAGGCGAGGAGTGCAGAAAAGAAGAAAAAAAACGAAAAAGAGCAAGAAAACGCCGTCGGGCAAAAGAAAGTTTAGGTGATAAATATGTCTACGTCAACGTTTGTGTTGAACAATGCCGACGAGGGTATGACCAAACGCTTGGACATATTCAATTTACCTCCGGTAGACACGTCGGTCAGAGAAGTGGACATTGTGGAATTCAAGCCTACGAGCGCTATAACTGACGAGGTGCCCATCACCTTTACCATCCCCAACAACTCGGGGGACTCGATAGATTTGCAGAAAATCAGAATATGCACGACTTTGGAAATTCACGACTCGGAGGGAAGAGCCGTAAAGCGTGCTGACGACGTCACCCTGGTGAATAACATTTCGGTGTCGATGTTTTCTAGACTGGCCGTCCGTTTGCAACAAACTCAGGTCAACTCGGCCGTATCGACTAACTGGGCCTATAAATCCTACATCGACAGGCTCTTGAGCTACGGTATCTCGGACACTTTGAAATGGTTCTCTGCCACCGGCTTTACAAAGGATTTGGCCGGAGCCCTAGATGATCACAAAGCAAAGAAGGCGGTCAATTCAGGCTTGTCCGAGCGCTACGCGTGGACTTCGAGTGGAAGATCAGTTCAATTGATGACATCCCTGTGCTGCGACATCAGTCAACAGAACCGCCTGCTAGTAAACGGAGTTCCCATCAATATTACCTTGTACCAGTTGACCGATGCCTTTAGGCTGCTCTACTCGCCTACTCAAACGCCCGCTCCTTTGCCCGCCCCATCGTCTGTCCCTTCGTCTTTGGTGAAAAAAAAGACAAAGAAGCGTAAAATCAGCGAGGAGGAGGAGGAGGAGGAAGAGGAGTCTGCTGCTGCAGCTGCTGCTTCGGGGGTCACGCCAACGACAACCAAAAGCTATTCGCTTCACATCAAGGACATTACACTGCTCGTGCCTTTTGTGAAAGTGAACGAGGGACTGGTCCAAGTGCAAAGCGAGCGAATCAAGAAATCGCCAGCTCTCTACCCGATAGAGCGCTCTGAGATCCGCACATTCAACATTCCAGCGGGAAACCTGTCCTTTTCAGAAGGTCAGCTGTTCGGCGATTTAATACCTTCGGAGTTGATTGTAGGCTTTGTGACTGGAAAGGCGTACTACGGCGACACAACCAGAAATCCTTTCCGCTTTCAGGGATTTGACTTGAGTCGAATCAGCCTGGAAGTCAATGCAAAGTCGGTGCCTGGCCAGCCGTTGGACCTGGACTTTGAAAACAAGCACGTGACGAGAGCCTACGCCCAAATATTCGAGAGCCGCGATTCCACTCAGCATGAGAGGCCTAATTTGTCGATGACAGATTTCTTAGGAGGTTTTGCCCTGTATGTGTTTAATATTAAA
Organism: Sthenelais limicola; assembly: GCA_942159475.1. Lineage (NCBI taxonomy): Eukaryota > Metazoa > Annelida > Polychaeta > Phyllodocida > Sigalionidae > Sthenelais > Sthenelais limicola. The sequence goes on along the minus strand of OW804096.1, from coordinate 101,566,684 downwards.
CACTTTAGAGGAGAACCGCTTCTGTCGGCCATCAACAGGGGTAACACGCGCTTGGTTGTGACGTTTTCCAAGAAACTGACAGAATCGATTTTGTGCATTGTTTACGCCAAATCTCCAGCTCTGATCAAAATCGACGCCACCCGACAGGTCTATTACGAAAGCTAAGAAGGAAGGCGATGCACAGCATGCACAGCACCCTTGCTCGCATTCTACTTCTCGTGGCCACAGTTTTTTCTGCTGAGGGAAATATCTGCAGCCATTGCTCCTGCAACCTCAGCAGAAAAACTGTGGCCTGTACAAAAGCCATTCAAGCAGACCTGTTGTTGGACCAAACCGTTGCCTGGACTAGCCATTTGAGGATTGGACGGGTGCTTGGAAGGTCCTTAGACAGGAAAGCATTCGAAGCCATTGGAACACGCTTTCCTAACCTGTCTAAGGTCACTTTTACCAACTGCAATTCAATCCTCTGCGAGGACCTGGTGCAGTTAATCGTGCCAACAGTAATCTCCAAATGCCCTAAGGTAATTATTAATTTTTAATTATTTGACTTTTTTTATTTCTCTTGATTGATATTGTACATAAAATATCAATAATGCTTGTATGAATGAAAAACAAAACCTCAAAAGTGGGATCGAGGTGGATCAATCTTGGAATGGTAACTTTTGTGGTACAACTCCATCTTCCGCTGTGAGAAGGGAGGTCGCTCCTTGTGTGAACGTATCGTATGACATACACGTTGACATACAAGTGAACTTACCCTACATGGTCTTGAAGCTTGAATATGGTGTAAGTCTGGAGGGGCATGTCTCAGGCATGTATAGCATATGGTAGTGAAAGCAACACTCAGAAGAGCTATGGTGTCATGTAAGACGGGTAAGAAGTGCCACAGTTTATCATTTCCATGAAGGTTACTACTGATTTGCTATGGTGTTAGTCAGGTATCAAGGTACCTTACAAGTCGGGTAAGAAGGGCAACAGGACATTCTTGCAACCTCAGTCCATCATCATCATTATCATTTTGATGTGTGTCAGATTTGGGCAATTTTCTAGCGCCGGGCTGTTCCTACGACCTGTTGCCAACGATGTGGCTGTGTAAGAGGGCAATGCAGGAGTTGAAAGCAGAAGACAAGCTGCTGTGTAGTAGCGTGTGTAAGAGTGGAGAGGGTTTGGAATTTAGACTTATTTAATCACCCAATGGATGCTCACAATGGCCTCATAATGGCAAGTGAATGCTTGCATCTTCTCACAGGAATGATAGCTTCATCCTTGGTAGTGATTACTGCTATTGATAACCGTTTAGACCAGTGCGAACGTCACACACAGTCCACTCATCCAGTTATCGTGTAAGACAGCTATATTGATTAATCAGATGATGATGATGTACCCGTTTTGAGTACAATGTATTAATTATTATCTGAGATCAGATCTAATGGTGTATAGGCATTAAGTACAGTGTGTGTGCTGAATTTACTCAGCGTGTAAGACCTCCCATGAGAGAGAGAGGATACAGTAGCTATGCTATACAGCTATGCCTATGAGACAGAGTAAATTCTCTGCCCTGCGTGGGATTCGATAGGCCTACTGGGCAACTCTGACCACTTATACCATCCAGCTATCGATTGATCCACTTCGGTCCCACAATGTTACATGTTCAAATCAAGCGCTATATGCACGAAATCCAGCTCTATAATAAGCTATCTATCTGTTTATCTATGACACACAAACCCGTTCGTGACACCATTTCCCATAACCAGGTGTTATCAGTAATAGAGCCAGCGTGTCCCTTTTAAAATTTTATTTGTGTCAAACTACACTGCACAAGGCTCTGTCCCAGTATATAGCCTAGCATAGCAGACGTGATTTATTTTATAATTTATAATTTATTTCACAGATCCCAGCTCCAGAGGAAAACAAGGAAATCGAGGAGGAGGAAAAAAATCCACAACCTAAGGAAACTGTCGTCTTGACCTCTACCACCACCACCACCACCACCACTACCACCTCTCAGGACCTCACCACCTCCTCCGACTCCTCTCAAGACCTCACCACCGCCTCCTCCTCTCAAGACCTCACCACCGTCTCCTCCCCTCAAGACCTCTCCACCGTCGACTCTCAAGACCTCACCACCACCACCACCACCACCACCACACCAGACAGCGATGGAGAGCGAGAGCCTGAGAGTCGGGGTGAGGATGGACAAGGACTTCACCGTCGTCCCGACTCTGTATACAATGTACATGAAAATCTGGCGAAGGACGCACCACCTCAATGGGACGACCACAACCTCCCGGTGGCTCCTCCGTTGGAGGACGACATTCCAAGAGGTGGTGGAGATTCGGGGATACGCAGATCAGGGGATCCACACATACCATTTAGATCTCGAGCAAACGTTTCAATATCTTCACGTAAAGGTAGCAATTCCACAGGGGCCTCAAATGGTATTTTTGTGGCTCTTAGACAACTGGTAAGCTGCAGCTTTTATTTATTTTATTTATTTTATTCATTTTATTTCCAGGGCTAATCTGTTTTTTTTTCAGGCAAACACACACACAAAAAAAATATCCACTACATACCATACTTTTTCTTCCTTCTTTCAGACGGACAAACTCGTGGCTTTGGGGGAAAAGGGAGGGCGGATATTCTACAAGGCCAAAGATACTGATGAAGGTAATTTCCTCTTATTCTTGTTGATATATTATTATAATGGCTAAAATATTATTATTATTATTATTATTATTATTATTACAAGTTGAACCGCACTAACTGTATATAGAATGACTGACACACACCGAGCTCTGTGCGCGGGAAAATGCGTTGTTAAGGACGCGTAACTAATGTATGTGGCAGTAGGTGACGTCACGTCCTAAAATATTGCGTCCTGATCGGCATAGTTGTTGGCAAAAATGTCTGGATGAAAGATATTTTATATCAAATTAAAGCTTGGACGATTTTCAGTCTAATGATGCGTGTTGTTTGGTGGTCAGTTGTACGAGAAGGCTCGAAAATCGAGCGAAATGGCCGATTACGAGTCTGGGAATACGGTACAAATGTTATGGGCCACTTCCACAGGTTAATTATGACTTTCCACGAATGATGAAATGTAATCGGTGATTAGGCCTACTGCTCATTCTCAGGATTATTAAAAACTACATGCCCACGAAGATTAAACAGGAAAATGGTGTGATAAAGGTACATTTAATCCTATATCTAAAAGTGTGCGATGGGAATGATTCCGCTTGCAGTTTTGCAAGGGAAACGGCCGTGAAAATCCCTCGCAAAGTTTGCGAGGATTTTTCTGGGTGCGATGTTTTTCAAATTCAGCGATGTTTTTGAACAATGATTTTTTTCTGAGCAGGGTTTCTCTCGCAAACTGACTTCTGCAATGTTTTCTGCTGCGATGTTTTTTTTCTGGGTGGGGTCCCAGCTCCATTGGAACCGAATATAATGTTGAAACATCCAACTGTGGTAGATAGGTCTAGACAGCGGGAAAAACGAGAATCCGAAAGTAGTACACATATCCATACGCAAGCGTTGTTCGGCAACCAAGTAGTTCTGTGTTTGAAGCGTACTTAAACGATAAAAACCTGTTTTATTATTGATAAATGTTGAACTGTACTAACTGTATATAGAATGACTGACACACACCAAGCTCTGTGCGTGGGAAAAGCGTTGTTAAGGACGCGTAACTAACGTTGTATAAATTAGTGGATGTTACGTCCTAAAATATTGCGTCCTGATCGGTGTTGTTGACATGCAGAACATGTTTTGGTGAAAGTCATGCTAGAATGTCTAATAATACGAATTCAAAAGCATACTTTATATCAAATTAAAGCTTGGACGATTTCCTGTCTAATAAGGGGTGTTGGTTGATAGTCAATTGTACAACAAGGCTTGGAAATCGAGCAAAACGTCCGATTACGAGTGCCGCGAAATCTGGGGTTAGTTACAAAAGTAGGCCCTTTGTAACATACAGCATTCTCACTACTGAACTCCCTCCCTCTGCCTGTAGCATCCATAGGAATATCTAGCACGCCAGAATTGGACAACCAATTGTTTCTGTAACAGTTGGACAATAAAGAATATTTGAATTGAATTGAATTGAATAGCCTACTATCATTAATAGGCTAAGACTAGTGAAGGCCTAAACTGAAGGCATGTAGAGGCGGGAAAACGAAAATCCGAAAGTAGTGCACATGTCCTTACATGAGTGTTGTTCGGACAGAAAGTAGTTCTGTGGTTGAAGCGTAATTAAGCAATAAAAACCGGTTTTATTATTGATAAATGTACATTTGCATTGGTCCTAACATAACAAACATTGACTCCCTCCAAATTAATATCATATTAATCCACTTCTTCATGAAAAACGGCGTTATTAATATTTTTATGAAGATTATATATACAGTTAGTAAATTATTATTATTATTATTACGGCTTATTACTATAATTGCTTATGGATACTTTCTGCATCATGTTCTCTCTGCACTTTTATGCAGTAGGCATTTTTTCTAGTCCAAGCTTTTATCTCTTGCAGAAAAACGGACCCACTCTAACGGACTTGAAGGAATTAATGGAAGATCTGAAGGAAGAGGTTGACGATGACGACTTCTGGAACATTCTGGCCAAAATTGGACACTTCCTTTCTTTATTAATATCGGTTTTTGGAATAGTTATAGTAATTAAAAGGAGAATCCAAAAGAAAAAGAAAAAAGCTAAAAAAGCTAAAGAGGAATTTCAAGGAAATTCCCTTAAAAGAACTGTTTCGGACCCCTCCCTCTATACTACAACTACCCTCCTTTTCGATCACAACTTTAGGAACGTGGCTATTTCTGCCGTCAAAAACACTGTCTTGAAAAGATTTTTCCCGGGACGCTTCCAAAACACCAGCACTACGACCCTGAAATTGCCAGACCTTGACCCCTACCTTGTTTACTTAACGATGGAGCGTCTCATATAGAAACGTTAAATTATGACGATGTCACAGAGGAGGGAAATGGGGATTATGAAGTCCTAGCTCCTTCTTTTTCTGCTCCCCGACCTTCTACTACTACCACCACCACCACCACCACCACCCCCACCGCCACCTCCCCAACGACAACTGCTCAAGTCCATCATCACATTCAAAACAGTACTACCATAGACTCCCCTTTGTATGAAAATGTCTCTGCAGCTGCTCCAGCTGCTGCTGCGGCTGGAGCAGCTGCTACCCGCCTTCTGCACTCCTTAAAAACTTCTACACCCCGAGCCAACAAAAGTCTCCAGCTCCCCACCCCTAGAACAGCCCTCATGGGATTTTTAGAAACAGAGGCGGAAACAAAAGTTTAATAACACAATATTCAAAATTCTTTCTTTATTTCATCCAGCTCCTCCTCCCTTTTTCCTCATCCATGACATTGTTTTGTTGACATATTCCAAATTACCAGTCTTTCGGATTTTCCTCCTTCTAAATTCAAAATTACATCAAAATTTCATCGTCGACCTCTTCCTTCAAAAATATATTTATACTTGATTACATTACTTGAACTTATACTTGCACATTGGATTACTGGGATACATTGTATTACTTGAACTTAACAGTGGCAGTGGCAGTGGATCATTATTTGGTTGTATTAGCCGCATTTACTTGATTTCATTACTTGTACATTGTATTACATTAGCCGCATTTACTTGATTTCATTACTTGTACATTGATCCATCATCTACTGAACATTTTACGTGTCCCGTCCGATGCAGTGGCATTTTGACATTATTATTATTAGATCCAAATCATTATTTGGTTGTACATTTTTTTACGCGCCAGTCTCCGGCTATAAAAATCACTTCAATAAAAGTGCTGGTACTTATATAATCGTAATTGTCAATTGTTCATTCATTCACGCAAGCATTTTAATTTCCTCGGGAATGGAAAGTTCACTGAAATAGTCCATATCGACAATTTCCGCCCATCTTCTTTTAAGCACGTTCTCCACCGCAGTCGTAATCTCAGGTCCTTCCCTCAAGTCATAGTACTCAGCCATTCTTCCCACAACATCCATCAACTCACCCGAGTCAATGGAAAAATAGGCAGCGCATACGTCCAGTTTGGACACTGTACCCGAAAATGACCCAATGCAACCCCCTTTGTGTGTGAGCTGTGCCTCTGCGCCTTGAATGCAACCTGTGCAATTACTTCGTTGTATCTCATCGTAGCATTTCTTTAAAACAATACCATACATTGTTTCGGCCAACTCCTCGTAATTCGGGCAAGGCACCTTCTCGCTCTTCTTTTTGTTTTTGCGACAGACTTTATTCAATTGCCTGCCATCTGGGCTATTACAATGCTAAGACATGGTTATGCGAATGAGTAGTTTATGCAATAGAAAATAAAATGGGGACATCAGTCGGAAGAATAAGCAAGGAATAAAACATCAGTCTCTTTTTAGCAAGAGGAGTCACAAGAATAAGCAGGGAATAATGCGAGTGAGCTGGGTGGTTCAACCTTTGTGTATTATGATTAGCTCTTCGATGTCCCCCTGTACTCTCTTCCATAGGGATTTTTCCCTAATATTGACCATTCGAATCTTAAAAGAGTATAACACAACTCTGCATCTCATCTTTAACTCATACAAGGTGGTTAATATATCAATTTTACCATTGTCAAATAACTTCTGTCTGTAAATAAAAGACTTGGTTTGGAGAATTAACCAGTTGACAATTTTGGACGATACATTAGGTTGCTCAATGCCAAAGATTATATCTATTGGCCTGACAGAGATTCTTCCATTTTTTCTTTCAACAGAATGTCACCATTTTTACCCTTATTTAAATAACCTGAGTTATAAATCCACTCCAGTATTTCGGACCATAGTGATTTAGTTCTGGGACACTCTACAAGAAAGTGAACAATATTGTCTTCATCAGGACAGAAGTCACATTTAGGATGTGTTTTTACCCGAATTTGCGCTAAATAACCATTGCATGCAGTAGTGCCATGTAAAAGTTTGTATTGGAAAACGTGAAGCCTTGACTCTGTTGAGGACAAGTACGGACGTTTGAATATGACTTTCCAATCGATTTCATTGAATTGTCTTTGAGTTAATCCCAATATGTCCTTCCATTTATCAAGCTTTTCGTCTTTCGTTTTCTTATTACTGATCATTTGGTCATACACTTTTTTGGCAGTCAACCCTACCAAATTGACATTGGTTTTACCAATTTTTATATCAACCGAATCATCTGCGGGTACGGGTTCATTTAGCTTAATCAATCTAGTCCATTCACCAGGAATGGCGTTTCTGTTAATGTCCATTATGGATTTAACATGTCTCATTGCCCTAATCGATTTTTAATGTGTGATTAATTGCAGAGTTATTAATGTTTTATTACCCTGATGTTAAACATGCATTTATTAATGAATTTATGTATTACTGTGAAATGTATCATTAGATGTGTAAATTGTATTTGAGTAGTCTGGTGCAATGATTTATGCTGACGCGATGTTCTAATCTGAAGCAATGATTTATATTGTGAAACATGTAGGAGCTATTGCTCACAGAGAAACACAGCAGGGTTCCCAGGAATTGCACCTTTAATAAAAGGTTATAAAAGGAATTATTTCACCATGTACTCTCACAATCCTGTAATATGTCAGCACTTATTCTGCTATCCAGGCTAACGTTTTCTGTACGAATTTATGGGAATCCAGTCAGGAATCCAGGGTATAAAAGGGTCCTCCTTCCAGTCAGTCAGTACCATCTACTACCTGGACGAGGAGGTGCTAGTGGCAGAGCAAAGCAATGCCTGCATTTACCATGACGTCATAACGCACCCCGCCCACCCGGGGGCTATTTTATAGTCTAGAAAATCCATCTCGCTCACCCAACTACCTATGTTTTCGCCGTCCATGGGAGAAACCAAGTACGGATTGGCCATCCTTCACATGTTTGCGAAGTAAAACGTCTGGGTTCATATGGTCTTTACTATACTTGTAATGCACATACCCTGATTTCCCAACGCATGTCTAGCGATGTCCAGTGCTTAAGCCTTAACCCCCCTCGGCCGTACGAATACTCTCTCTCTCTCTCTGTGACGTCATAGTCGCGGGGATTCCCCACCGGATCCCTACCCAGAACGAGGCCCATGTAATGACGTCATAGCAGCAGGGAATCCACAGCGCCGATCGCGATGTGGAGATTAAAGCTAAGAAACGAAACGATTTGGAAGGCGTCGGGAGACGCCATAGGAGGGAGGTGGGCGGGATGGTGGGCAATGTCAATGTACAAAAACATTCCATACTTATGAAAGTAAATAGCCCAAGACATCCCTTCATTCCCATCAAATTGTGACGATAGTTCTAATCTGGTGCCACACCCCCCCCTGGACCTGGAAGCTGTACCACCACTATCTACTAAGGAGGACTGACTGGAACCTATACAAACTGAAACCCTGGGGAACCTATGCTCTACTAAGGATATATTGTAACTACTAAGGATTTATTGTAAACCTACCACTTGTTACTCTACAACATTGAATAAAAGACCAGCTATTCAGCACATCTCCAAGATCCCTCTCTACTTGAGTTATTCTTACAACTTGACTAGCTCATCTAAGATAACTACACAACACTCCCATTTGGACTTAGCCAGCTATTGAATCTCACGAATCTCCTAACAGCTATTTAATTATCTTAGAGTAATTATCATTAAGTGTCCTCGCTCCCCAGACACTTACATTTCTTAATGATTTTCTGGAATAAAACGATGGGTGGAACTGATAGTTTTTTGCTATCTCTTGCAAGGACATAAAGTTCCTCTTCTCATTGAAGAGGTCCCCGACCGCAGTAATACCGTGATTTATCCATTCCTGCCAGTAAAACATCTGGCCTTTTTCTTTGATAAATCTGTTTGCCCAGATTCTTTCTCTGAGAATTTGATTCACGTTCTCCGGTTTATTACTGAAATAGAATTTATTCCATATCTTGAATATATATTTGTAAAAATCATTTAAGAATTGTTTTGGCATATACCTACATAAGAACACATTTTCGATATCTCTTTCGTGAAAAGCTTCTAGGGCTTTGAACCAAGAACTGTGTCTTTTATGAAGAATCCTTTGCGTCCACATGATTCTATTTGTGTCGTAAATCTCATGTATTAACCTCAACCCTAACCCACCATTTTCTGGTTTTTGTGCCAAGAAGTTTGCACTAATACTGTGGTGTTTCTTTCCATATACAAAGTTCAGAATAACATCGTTAATCGCTTTGAGTAAGTCATCACCCATATGTATACAAGATAAGGCGTGTTGAAAAACAGGGAGTAAGAACACATTACATATCAATATTCTACCCTTAACGGTTAAATATCTATTTCTCCACTCGTTAATTGTACTCTTTACCTTTGCCAAGAGACTTTCACTATTTATCTTATACATTTCTTTTTCGTTCCTAGGATTAAGCAGAGTGACGCCTAAGACTTTCATCTTGTTTGTCCAGTCAAACTGTAATAGGTCTCTATTTGAGATTGTTATTCCACCTATTAAAAAACCTTTGGATTTCCCTGGGTTAATATGTAAGCCTGATGCTTCTGTGAATCTGTCCATTTTTCTTACCGCGGTTAGTAAGGAAAATTCATTTCTAACAGTCAATGTAAGGTCGTCTGCGAATTGCACAATTTTCGCGTTATTTTCTTGAAGCCTAATACCTTGTATGTTTTCATCAATTCTTAACTGCTTGGCGAGCTTCTCTACTGCAATTAAAAACAGGGAAGTTGATATTGGGTCCCCTTGTTTGACACCTTTCTCAACTGGAAACCATTGCGACGAGAAACCGTTATTAGTAAAGGTCGCTTTTGAGTCATGGAGGAGAGTCTCAATCCACTCGATAAAGGTATTATGTACATTGTGCGACTCTAGCGCTTTTCTGATAAATGACCAATCTACAGAGTCAAATGCCTTGGAAAAATCCACAGACGCTATAATCCCACTTTCTTTCTTATATTCTAGGAGAGAATGAATATCATCGATCTTTCTGATCACTGTGCCTATAAATCGTTCTTTAACAAAACCGAGCTGGTCCTCATTTATAATGTTAGGGAGGGAGGATGCCAGTCTGTTAGATAAGGTTTTCGAGATGAGTTTATAATCTAGATTAAGAAGGGTAATTGGACGCCAATTTTTTATCAGAAGTAGATCATTGTCCTTCTTCGGAATGACGCTTATGATGCCTCTTTTCTGATTATTGGTCATTTCGCCGTCAATTAGACAAGCAAGCCGCTAGCATACACATAAACAGAGGTTTAATCAAGTGCCAAAAATACAAGTAAAATTCAACAGTATAACCGTCGCACCCCGGCGATTTGTTTTTCTTGAAGGTCTTTAACACTCTTTCAACTTCGTCATGAGTTATTTCTCTACATAATATTTTGTTGTCCTCATCACCGAGTTGGACGGCATGAACAGGGTTACAAAATTCTTCACCAGCTTTGGAGCTAACAGGCACTTTTTTGTAGAGAGAAGTATAGTAATTTTTACCTTCGTCCAATATCTCACTTTGTTTAGAAGTGATAGAACCATTTACATTAAGAATTGAAATCACTTTCTTGCCAGCTTTAAACTTTTCTAATGCGCAAAAGTATTTGGAGGGTTTCTCACCCTCAGTGACCCATTTGGCTTTAGATCTTATTAAGGCTCCTTCTGCCCTCACCATTTCTATCTCCCTTAATTCTTGAGAAATAGCTTTTCGTTCATTTGCTTCTTCGAGAGTTAACCTTCTTTTTTTATCTAATACATCAAGTTTTTCTTTTAACATAGCATTCTTAAGTTTTCTGCATTTGTCACAACATCTGGAGATTGCGAGTTCTCTGACTCTAAGCTTAAAGAATTCCCATTTAACTTTCGAACCGAGTGCTTCGTTATTAGTGCGTTCATATTCTCTTTCTACACCATTCACAAAGGTATCGTCAAGTAAAAGCTTGGTGTTAAACTTCCAGTAACCTCTTCCTCTGGCAGCTACACCCATGTACATATCTATTCTAACTTCATTATGATCAGAGTGAATGCTAGAAACAACCTCACATTTGTGAACTCTATTAGACATGTTATTGGATACAAAAATATAATCAAGTCTGGAGTTTTGTTGTAGTCTTGACCAGGTAATGTTCGGGAAGCCCTGACTTCTTGTGCTGACAATATCATCTAAGTCCAGTTCGTTGATAAAGTCGGCCAGTTTTATGCTTGCAATGCTGGACGGTTTGTACGTGATGTCTGCATTTAGATCACCTAGAACAATTAATCTGTCATATTTGATTAGACCCAAGATGTTTTTCACCTCATTTAAGAAGGCAGTCTGTTCCTTTGGTTTGTCACTGTTTGGGGCATACACACTTAGAATACAAAAGACCGTGTTATTTATATTTAATGAAAGACGTAGCCATCTTCCATTTGGGTCAGCTTCATCAATCAATACACTTTTTCAGGCTTTTTGGAACGAGGAACATGATTCCTCTCGATGCAGAGGTACCATGTGCAAAAAGGAGTTGCCCTCCCCATTGGGATTGCCATATTTTTTCTTTTGCCTTCACTGAGTGGGTTTCCTGTAGAGCCACTATGGTGTCCTGTAACTGATTAAACTGTAAAAATATGGCTTTTCTTTTGGTGGCGTTATTTAAACCATTGATATTAAGAGACACTAGCTTGGTGGAGGCGCTGAAGTTTTCAATATCGGTTTGCTGCATTTTTAACAACACAAGCACACAAATATTCACTTCTTGCTGCCTTATCCATTAATTATGCCCTTCACTAGATTCCATGGATAATTCCTCGGCGGCTTCTTGTGGAGAATCCTTTCTAATTTCGTCACGGACCTTCATCCACATTTTACCGACCAGGTTGCCGTCTGAGGGCCATATGCTCAGAGTGGCAAAGCTAATTTATCTTATTTATCTGCTAAAAACATACATTAATTTCAATGACCACTAACACTCCATCGTTAATGATCTGAGTGGCAAAGTGCAAACCTTCATATCAACATCAAAACTATGTATATACTGTAAAAAAAGCTCCATCTATGTACACCTTCCCTGCTCAGTCTCTGTATATAAGACTGGGGCAGGCGAAAAACCCCGTTAGGGGACCTTCAACTCCCAGTATAAATAAAATCTTTAAAAAAAAAAAATATGCTCACATCCAAAACATTAGGGTTGTCGAGACCTAGACCAGTCCCCCATGTTTTGTTGGTTGGGGATGCTTCCCCAATAACTCTATCACCGGTCGAAAGGAGATAATCTCTGACTACCTCGTTGTGTCTTGCTTTTGCCCGCAGCGCCTTGAGTAGGACTTCTTGTCTATGGATAGGCCATCTGTGTTTCTCGTCAAACACATTTCCCATAAACCTCTTACATTCCACCGGGTCCTTTGTTTTTAAGGCCAGTGCAGGTTTTACAGGGTCGCCGGCGATCTTGGCCTTCTGGTAGAATAGGTATTGTTCCACATGGTCAAATCTTTGGCAGTCAAGGAAGAATGGAGAATTGAAATGGTTGGACAATGGGTTGTCGGAAGAGAAGAAGACTACTGTGTTGTCATCTTGCTTCTTTGAGAGCTGGGATAGAAGTAATTCAGTTGGGACGCCGTCCAACTGGTCGTGCCGGTAATGAATGTCATTTACTTTAATGTTGGTACCGAATTGTTCCACATCATAGCGTTTTGCTCTTGCTGCTGAACATATGGCCCTCGCTTTTGCAAGCCTTTGGCGGAGAATGAATGGTGTATCTTTTCGGATGTTCATTCCCTTGCCTTTGGGTGTGTTCTCTTCATCGAACTGTTTGAGTCACAGTCTGGTGTCATAAACCATGTTGGCCTGTTCAACAGATGCTAATTCGATTTTTAGCGGCACGTCATCTTTCTTACCGATCCTTATAACACTTCTCACCGTTATGTTATGAAGCATTAGGTATTTGGTGATTACCTTGTTTATCTTGTCGAATAGTTCATTGTTTGACTCTTCAACTCTCGACTTGATGCCTAGAACAAGTAGATTCCTCTCCAATTTAATGGTTTTTTGAAGAATAAACTCCTTGTCTTTTTCTTGCTCATCCCTCTTTTGTTTGATGCAGTCAGAGTCTTTAGGAGTTGATGTTGAAGCCATTTCGCCTCTGACGGCCTTCATCTCTTCTTCTTGGAATCTTAATCTCTCATCAAAGCCGCCCATGGCGATGTCCCTCTGACTGTTATAATCTTTCATGTCTGACATTTCTTGTTTAAGAATGTTAGTCTCAGATTGTACCTCCTTCACTTCATCTCTAATAGCCTTGAGTTCTTCGATTCTTTTTTTGAGTTCGTCAAAATCTTGCTTTTCCTGTTGGCTACTCCTCTGCCTCTCTTGGGACATTTTTTTCGAGTAAGGTTTTAAGCCCAGATTCAGCAGCTTTTTCCTTGGACTTACTGGCGTTCTGTTCATTTGAGACCTTATTTGTGTTGTCCACCTCCATAGTGGATCCGCCAGTCATGTCTTTAGTTTCGTATTCTCTGTCACTATGCTTGGGGAGTTTAGCCTGGGATTTATTACCTTCAGGGGAAGCGTCAAGAGGTCTCTTTTTAGTGTTACCGTTGTCGCCGTTCGCAGCAGACATATCCTTGGCGCAAATCCGTGTTGCACCCGGTTTGTCGGGTGGAGGTTTGTACGTATACATGGGATGTTGTACCTTTTTCTTTCTTCCGGTACAATGGCGGCTAGTACTTCTGCTTGGTCTGATTTGCCCTTAGCCTTTTTCTATCGCAAGGTATTTTGATCTTCTTAAACCATATTCTCTTCGGATTTGAGAGTTCTTTTCTAATTTATATGGATTCCCTCTATTACTTAATCGTCAGATATAGTTCTTTCTTAGTTTTAAGGTTACAAGCGGCACGGAGCGAGTTCGTGTTGTTCCGGCTTGGCACGACCTCTAGTGAGAGAGTTCACAACTTCCTATACTGATTTTTGTTTTTCAACTAACTCGCCAGATGGCGACACAGAGGGTATGCTTTGCATTAGAATTAACTTTAACGTAACTAAGTTTTATGCGAGGTTATAATGTCAAAGTTGGTTCACTAATCATTTACACACAGACAGTTTCACTTTGGTTTCAAACCTTGTAAGGTGAGATTTCCGGGTTTTTGTTCTCTTTTCAGTCCTTTTGTCTGGAGCTTGAGTCGTTAGCCGGCGAGCTTCCCATTTGTGAGAAAGAGCGAACCTGCGTTAATCCAGTTGCACAGAATCCAACCGTTTGTGATGCAGTTCGTTCTTAGTTTGCTTTATCCTGAGTGTTTTAGCCCGTCAGGCTAAGATGGTTTTGATTTCTCCGATGGGGACGATAATCCGAGGATTAGCTGATTCTAGTCAAAATGGCGCGAACCACGTTGATTTTGAGAGTCCAAGAATTTCCAATGTTTGATATGTGAAAACCACAGCTTTGCAAGGGTTGAACTTAATTTCAGAAGAATCCCTGAAGGTTTATGTACAGTTCAGCTTATCCTTGAGCCCTGATGGTTATCCAAACCTGAAAAAAAAGAGAAGATTAGTTGTCCTAGTAAGGAGGCGTCTCTTTACGTTCGAGGTTAAACCGGAAGTTTCTCGCTCTTAATCTCCACACAAACGTCAGGGCAGTAAGCGATTACTCCGGCTGTAAATTCCTCAGAGGATTTGATGCAGTTCTTCCTCATCAGAAATTTGCTTTCATTCTGAGAAACAACCCTATCGCCATTATAGCCAGTCTATGTAAATAGCTCAATCGTTTTCACAGGTAACTTGGCTTTCTTTGAGCTGCAAACATTCAAGTCGGCGACACTACTACTGCGTTTGCCACTGCTGCTGCTGCTGTTGTTAGATTTGCACAAGGTTGCAAAAGCTGGCAGTGAGGCAATAAGCTCATTTGACTCTTCCAATGTAAAGTTAACCCATTCAGGGCGGGGCAGTTTAACATGAGGTTTAGGGTTTAAAAACACTTTAGGAATATTTTCTTCAAGGTGTAAACAGTTATTGATCATATTTTTTCATAATTTCTAGAATTTGGTCTTCAATGATTAAAATAATGGGTCTCAATTGGGTGCAATATGGGGGCAACCTTGCTCCAAATTCACTTTCCAGCATTTACATATGTTAGTTATGATGTCATCATTATTGTCTCCATGACAACACACCTATAAAAATATTTCTAATGTGTTTGTATACATATATTTCAAATTTCATCAAAATCCGTTCATTTTTCATTAAGTTATGCCCTCTTCAATTTATATAAAAAATTGATGCCTTGAGGCATCACCCCATCCCCTGGGCCAAATTATGTGTGATGCCTTGAGGCATCAGCCCGTCCACTAAGCCATTTTGATGTTGATGCCTTGAGGCATCAGCCCGTCCTCAATGGGTTAAACCACGACCAGGGGTAATATCCACTTCCCTCTTCATTCCTTTTGCTAATGGTAATATAGTCACGATTGTTAAACTGTTTGCATACAGCCGTCCAGCCGTGCTGGCACTCTACAAGCTCGCTGGTAATCCCCTTTTTCATAGCTCCAGCAATAAGCTCAAGAGCTGACAGACTCATAAAGAGATGTCGCACAACACCGTCCGTTCTAGTCCTGGAAAGTTTCACAGATTTCACACTCTGTTTATCGATACTGACTTTGTCGCTAAGCACAAGTGAGAAGGCAGAGCTGGCAGCAGAGTGGGCAGCAGAGCGGATAAAGGTATCCATGTTGTCTCTTCAAAGTCTGGCTAACAAGTGATAACTACACCAAATAACACACGTACTTATAGCTCTGCCAGGAGATCAGTTCTGCTTATCATGATTAATCCAGCCTTCAGCTCTTCCAACCTCTCTGCGTCAGAGCGCGACTCAGTCTGTTTTATCCAGGCTCTCAGTAGCTGCTCACCGTTCGAAGAGTCATTTATCCGCTCTCTCATGCGATCTTCTATAGTCTCAATCTGACTATATCTTAAACCCAATGTCATCCCCAAACGGCGCCAACATCCAGCAATCATAGTCGACAGCCTTTCTAAAATGGCCAATTCTAAAATTCGGTCTGCTCTCGTAAATTCTTGCTCCAGCATTTCACTCAAGTCCATGTGCTCGCAATCACGTAAAGCATGGTAAAGCTGACAGTAGCCTTCAAAATCAGACTCACTCAAAGCGCTTCTCCACTCCAGTAACATAAGCAACAGACTCTCTGTAAAAAATCTCAAAAATCCGCTGCAACAATGCAGTCGAGGGGCTAGCAACATCCAATCTCGGTCCAATTGCCTAAACACCTTCTCAAACTTGGTTGCAATAGCTTTTATACTACTGATATCGTCAATGAGAACTTTTATACGCCGACTATCTATAGGACAATATTCCGGCCTCTTTTCAATGCGCGCACCTATAACTCTTATCTACACAATCTACCTTCTGCCTCAACGGTCTATAGCTTATCAAAACACCTGCCTCCTCCTCTCCGCTTCTCACCGGTAGCAAATTTTTAAAACAATCACTAGCCCACGCGTGCCCAACGGATTAACTCACCTCCTACGGACTACCATTGGGCTTCTTGTGGTGTTCTTGTGATCTTGTGATCTTGTGGTGTTCTTGTGATCTTGTGCTCCTGGATTACCTCCTGTTTGGATTACCTGTACCCTACTTGTGCTTTGTGAATCCGGTTGGATTACCTGCTGCTGCTGCTTGGATTGGATTACCTGTACCCTACTTGTGCTTGTGCTTTCGTCGGTTGGATTACCTGCGGCTGCTTGGATTACCTGTGGCTGCTTGGATTACCTGTTGCTGCTTCCTCGACTCTCTTTATTCTTTGTGTAACACTTTGTTGACCTTATATTCACTTATGTTCACCTTATATTCGCCTTATGTTCACCTTATATTATTATTATTATTATTATTATTATTATTATTATTGCAAGTTGAACCGTACTAACTGTATATATAATGCTAAAGCTTGCTAATGACAAGAATTACTAATGACGAATTTTAATGATCCTCCTGATGAAGGGCCACATAAGCCCGAAAGCTTGAGATAATTAATAAAATCACCACCAACTTTATTATGTTCTTCATAAATTACATCCATTAGAAATACTTCGGCCAACCTGATATACAGCGAGCCCCCTTCCCTTCGACTGTAAGTTTTAATGATGTAGCCCTAAATAAAACATTTCTGCTAATTTTGGCTATCATTTACCATACATGTATGCAACTGTAATAGTTCAGAAATGTGCAACGAATTTGTAACAACGCTATGGTATATATACGTATACAAAAATCAACACAAATGTTGAGCTATGACTTTTGAAGTAAACAGCCCCTAATGAAGGTTAATTACGTATACCCCCCCGCCACACACACACACCAAGTGACAGCTTGACTCTCCCACGACCACTGCTTTTTTTTAAAAAAGCCGCCACCGGCTACTCACTAAAATTAGACCAGGCGTACCCGTTATCACGGTCCTACGCACATAGTAGAAGAAAAGGGAATTGCTGCTGTCTCTGCCAAACAAATACATGCTTATTCAGCTTAGTATCCACGCTCACTCCGACCGTATATTAGTAAGCAACGATATTAGCTAGTGATTACTGGAACAATATTGTCTAGAAAAGAAGATATAAGCCCATTTACCACCACCAAGTCATGAAATATGATTTGAATCGATCCCCATTGCCGCATTTTAGTTCCGACACAAGCTGCTCTGGCGCTACCATATGTCCGTGTTTACATCAAGCTGCACGCAGGCATGAATGTCCCATATACACGACGCCAGTGGCGATGTGTGTATGGGACACGGGGGGCAGCCGGGGGGTGGGGTGGTGGGAAGCATTGAAAATGACAAAAAGATTCCATACTTATATGATACATGTATATAGCCTAAGACACCACAACCAAATTAATCTCGCGGTAATACTCTGGATACTCTCTTTGGTTTTGGCGGGACCTTGCGGAAATGCAAAACTCATTTGCATATGGTACAAAACCGGAAATGACATCTCCACTGTCTGGCAGGACGGCGATGCCCACGCTTAGGCTAGCCGATTTTTTTCGGGAAGGGATACCAGTGTGAGAAAATGGCTTTCTTCTTATTTAAATCGTTTGTCATTGGATTATTCTTCATCAACGGCCAAGAAAAGAACATGGAGATTGAATCAGACTTAAGATTTGACTGACAATGATTCGAAAATATCTTGGATTGACGATTTTAATGATAAGACATCATGCAGTTCTCAACAAACAGTGGCAGCATGGTTCACATTGACAACTAGCTACAACTGCTGTACATATGTTTATACTATAGTGTTTGGAATTTATTTTCAATCATCAAGGTTTATTCTGTGCTTGGCTTTACCGACAGGATGTTGTGCCTCAATTTACAAGGACAAGACAATGGATTATGTTACCTGTGCATCAGGACTTGACCGAGGTAAGTGCTTTACACGAATGCACGGTTCCGTTCTGAGCATGCGCATTCGCCAAAAATGAGTCAATAAAGGCACATGGCTAATATGAATATTAATTAGTAGTAGTCAGCTGACCTTGACCTTGGACTACTACTAATTAATATTCATATTAGCCATGTGCCTTTATTGACTCATTTTTGGCGAATGCGCATGCTCAGAACGGAACCATGCATTCGTGTATGTGAGCCTAGGCTAGTATAACATTATAAGGTCTGAAGGAATAAGCATTCGCATAAATCCAGGCTCTGTCTTTGCTTATAACTAGGGCCTACCAATTTATTTTCTAGTATGGAGAAAAACTGGATCTGCATTCAATATTCTATTTGTCTGGTTGTGTTACAACTTTATCAGCAAATGGAAAGTTGAGTGACGGCCCATTTTATGCTACTAGACGAACGGATGCCCAAGCGCTTATTTCGATAAGCGGATGCTATTTCCGAAACACTACGAACGCATCGCCATAAATGTACAGCGATTATTAGAGAGGGGGCCCCGGGTCTGCAAAAGCTTTCTCGCACTCATTTTCCTACAAACGTATCCATCCAGGCACATCAATAGCCAGCAAAATAACAAAGCTATACTTGAGTTAAGTCAGTTTAACCGAAATGCACACAAGTAAATGACAATCTTCGTTCAAATTACGTTAACACTAGCGTGAATGGGGACTGCATATCGGCCGATCGACTGACCGTGAAAGTTGGGCCACATGAATGGGTGTATGGGAAATGATACGTAAGGCTTCTCATAGTGTATTGAGCACGCTCCTTCCGGTCAGACACTTCCGTCTTTGCAACTAACAACAAACAACTAGCCTAGGATTATCACGTGCATGTATTGCTGTCATATTCCATGTAGAAACTCTGCGATTATTCCATTAAAAAGGTAACGAAATACAGATTCTTCTGCTAAATCTCTGCAGGTGACTGATGGCGAAGCCATAAAGTCAACTGCAGAGCTCGGCAAAACGCCTGACAACTTGTGTGTTCTATAGAAAGAGCCGGGAGTTTTCCCGGCTGGTTTGCAAGCTAGTTCTATGGACGATCCATGTGTGCAGATATTCACAGGACGGCTGGGAGGACGGGAGGTCGTCGGCAACTGTTTTTCATATTCATATAACCTAACACTAACCATAGCAAACTCTATACAAATCGTAATATCTCGCGTTTATACTCTGGATAGAAGACTGGGAACTGAGTGAAGGTGTGTAGCCGGCGTGTACTGTAGGCCTAGCGTACTACATGTAGACCTATGTCTATGATGTACTTCTGACATGTTTGTGTATCAAATCTGTATTATATTAAGCCTTAATTTGATTTGAACCCTTCATTCAGTAGATGTATAAAAATGCCAGCCAAGGATTGGGATCACGTAGGCCAGAGCTGTAGCCTATAGATCTACATAATATGCATATTATGCA
Source organism: Sthenelais limicola (assembly GCA_942159475.1). NCBI lineage: Eukaryota > Metazoa > Annelida > Polychaeta > Phyllodocida > Sigalionidae > Sthenelais > Sthenelais limicola. The sequence continues at coordinate 101,546,822 of OW804096.1, read as the reverse complement.
ACAGTCGTAGATAGGTCTACACGGCGGGAAAAACGAGAATCCGAAAGTAGTACTCATATCCATACGCAAGTGTTGTTAGGCAAGAAAGTAGTTCTGTGTTCGAAGCGTAATTAAACAATAAAAACCTATTTTATTCTTGATAAATGTACCTATGCATTGAACCCAACCTAACAACGATTCACTCCTTCTAAATAAATATGACATTAATCCACTTTATCATGAAAAACGGCCTTATTAATATTTTTATGATGATAATATACAGTTAGTAAATTATTATTGTTCTCTCACGTATTCTTTTACAAATAAAAGCAATGCACCGTTCAAAACCAAAGACCCAGATCCAAGCCAAGTCAACTGGGGGTATCGGAGGGAAACACGAGCGGGGATTGGATTGGCTTACATTTAGATTATCACATTATAGCAACTTCCATCGATCGAGGCAAAAATTCAGCCAGGCATTCTATAGAAAAATAAAAAGGACACAACAAGGCACAAACCTTTCACTAACTTCTATATTATTCACAAAACATTATTTACAACAGGTTACAAAAAACTCCATGGACGCAGCACGTTTACAGGACGTTTACAGCACATTTACAGAAGGTTTACAGCACGTTTACAGGTTTACAGCTCGTTTACAGGTTTACAGAAGGTTTACAGCACAGCCCACAGTGTGCACACACAGCTCACACACACACACACAGCACACACACACAGCGCGTACACACAGCTCACACACACACGCACAGCTCACACACACACACAGCTCAGACACAGCACACATATTATATACAGCACACATATTACAGCAACACATATTACAGCAACACATATTACAGCCGTACATATTATATACAGTCCTTAACTAACTTATATCTAAGCAGTAAGCAGAGCAGGGGCGAAGGAAAGAAAAGAGCAGAAAGAATAGAAAAAAGAATAGAAAACCTCGAGCTCTGGAGGTACTGGAGCATTGCGCTTCCATGACGCTTCCATGGCGGTCCTGGTCCTGGTCCTGGTCTTGACCCTCAACTCACTATCACGGCATTATGCTGCAATTAAAAAAGGTAAAAACATTTTTAAAAAAATGCTCACTCAAAATTATTTTTCAAAATAAAGTTTCATATAAATTTCATATACATTATTAATCTATTATAAACCTCTATAATCTATTAACATTTTAATTTATTATTTTAATTTCAAATTTAATCAAAATATTACCTTCAGGTCCGCATTCCCAAACAAACTCGACGTTGTCACCAATGCTATACTCCATAAGTAGTAATTCGCCTTGAAAAAAAAAAGAAAAGCTGCAATCCATCGAACCTGCTGGTGACCTAACAATGCTTTGAAACTCAGGCACTGGTCTCGTCTGAAAGCGGGTCAGTTCTGCCTCCTCCCAATAAACAATCATCCTCAAACGCAAGTCCAGCGAATCCGGTAGGAAGGTGTATTCACCTTGTAAGCTAAAACCCGAGGATGTCTGACACTGAATCATTCTGCAAAATATACAATCAAAAACTTAAGCCCTCCATTGACACACACACACACACACACAACAAGCACCCAGTCCAACAAGTACATGTGCACCCCTCCCCTCCTTCGATTGCATATGTGCACGGAAACATTAGTATCAAATTCCCTTTGATCAAACATTTCACATCAATTCTACAACCCTGCACAACAGTAAAAGAGTTCTTAAAGGTTTCTTTACATGCTATACATGACATACTAACGTAATAACCATAAATCAAGCAATATAAACCAATACTTACTTGATAATCAACAAATTTAGCTCCGTGTCTGGTCTGCTAGACTACTCTGTATGCTAGATTTTCAAAATATAAAAATGGCGGCTCCAAAACACAAGATTCATTCATTCAGGCAGCCAAAAGCAGCCAAAAGCTGCCACGCCTTGCCCCGTCTTGCCCTTTGACCCTCGCCTGGAACCGGCCCTGGTGATCATCGCTCGCCTCCCCGACCCAAGACGCGCGGGTCCCAACGACACACAGTTGACAAGCGAGAACATATGTGTTATCAGTTGTATATATATATATATACAACCAGTGAAATCAAACACCTGCACGACCCAAGCTGCAAATCTACAACCCTTGAAAAGGCTTTATATTTTATTTATTAACAATTCATTGATCCCTCAAGATTCCTAGATTCAAGATTACATGATTCCCCATGTGATGCCTACACAATTCCAACGCTCAGCTAGTAGTATATCAAAATTGGGGAACACGCACAATTGCACTCTTTTACGCACGCCCATGTCTCTCGTTCCTCAAGCGCTCCTCCAACTCTCCAACTCTCCAACTCTCACAACTCTCCCCATTCCACCATTCCACCATTCCACAACTCTCCCCATTCCACCATTATATTAATAAAGCACACAACTCTCCTCCAACTCTCCCACCCTCAACCCCATCCACCGAGTGGAGGGGGCGGTGGTGCTACACCACCACCACCACCTCATCCAGTGGGGGAGTGGTGCTGGTACACACCACCACCACCACCACCAGTCACCGCTTCAAGATAAACACCAGTCACCAACGCTTCGACGCTCGAGGGCTTCGAGATAGGGCTTCGAGATAAGGAGCTAGGGGGGCTGGGGCTTGCCAGCCATCTTGGACTTCGACCACAAGGGAGCAAGGGGCTAGGGGGGATTGGCGGCCATCTTGGATTACTCCTAAAGGTCACCTGTGCGGGTTTATTACTACTACTGACAGGGACCAATTTGGTTTTGTAAAAAACAGGTTCATTGGTTCTGCTGTTCGAAAATTAGACGATATTATTTCTCTCTTAGAGCAGTCGGGGGAGCAAGGTATTGTCATATCATTGGATTTCTCCAAAGCATATGATTCTATAGAGTGGTCTTTTCTAAGGAAAGCTTTGGAAGCTCACAATATAACAGAAAAATTCATTGACTGGATAGAAGCACTATTATTCGACTCTAAGGCAGTATTTACGAATAATGGTAGATCGTCTAGGTGGTTCAATGTACAAAGAGGGATGAAGCAGGGCGATCCCCTATCCTCTGTCCTCTTTACAATTGTTATAGAAAAATTAGCTGCTCAAATAAGAAAATCTGAAAATATTAATGGAATCAAAATGGCGAATGTCGAAGCCAAGATCACACAATTCGCAGATGATCTAACCCTAACGGTTAGAAATGAGAAATCTCTGGTCGAAGCTATTAATGTTATTAAAATGTTTACCAAAGCCTCAGGGCTAAAGCTGAATGAAGCCAAATCTAAAGGTTTTAATATTGGTAGGGTACATATAGCTCATGAATAACTCAAAGAGATAGAATGGGTCGATAAAATGAAAATCTTAAGAATTATGTAGTGGTTAATCACTGGGGCTGAGTAGAAGTGTGGATGTGTTTATTTTAATGCACCGAGCCTGCAGGGCGAGGTCATTAATAATGAACACATCCACACTTCACGAGCTAGCCCCCAGGGATTAACTACTTTATCACACGCCCCCATCCACTGTCCCGCCACCCTGATATAACCCCAGTCTTAAAGGAAGGACCTTCAATAATCCACTCATTTACGTCAGGGAAAGAGAGGCCAATAATCCATTCATCCAACATCAATCATACCCACCCCATCCCCCAATCTACCCCAACCATTCCGCAATCTGTCTATCTATTATGTATCAATTGATGTATCAAAGGAACTCCTATATCAAAGGAAGCCTCCTCGCCTCCTCCTTTATAAGGAAGCCTCCTCTCCTCCTCCTTTATCTCTCCAGGTGTCAATTTAATTAATGATGTCACTTTAATTAATGATGGGTCAGTTGTCTTGTCTCTTATAGATTCTGGAGAATAGTCTGTTCTCGAAGTGATTCTTGAGTTATATTTGATCATGGGAGAACAATTTGTCATTTTATAATTAATCACCTGTTTAAGAAAAATAAAAGATTCTGCAATTCTGCAATAGATTATTATTATAGAATCGCATGTCATGAATTCTCAGTTAAATCTCCAATGGTTCGGTACCAAATGAAAACTTTTAAAAGTATTAACACAATGTAAAAATCACCATGCTAAATCGCCAATGGTACGGTCCAAGCAGTGAATTTGGTATAAATAGTGGAGACAATGCGCAGCCTTTCATTTCATTCTTCGCCGGAAAGCTGAACACTTCACCATAGGAAACAAGCTACAGCTGTCACAAGAGTTTTGTGATATTTGATACCCAGCATCTCACATACCCACTGCTTGAGAAAGAGTTGTTGTTATATTTAATACTTACCCTATCACCCCACGAAACAAACTAAACAATTCCAATCGACCAGGAAAGTAGCTAAGCTTCGTCTCAAATAAATGTATTACGCACTCATCAAAGGAAGCATCTGAAACTATTTCCCCATCCTCCAACCAATTAGCGCCTCTTATGATGCAACTCATGTAAAATGTCTCCCTGACTCGATGACCCAACTCTTATTTTATTGTGTAATGGGAAGGTGATTTGAAAAGTGAGACTAAATCACCTTCCCATCCCACCTTTTTAAACCCACCTATATTATATTATATGATTTGCCAATGGTTTGCTGCAAACTGAAAACTTTTAAAAGCATAAACGCAATGTAAAAATCGCTATGTTAAATCTCCAATGGTTCGGTCCAAGGAGATAATTTTGTATAAATAGCGCAGAGAATCCGCAGTCTCTCCTAGTTACTTTTTTCTATTCTTTTAGCTTTGATGTTCCTGATAAGTCAAGCAACACCTTATCTAATAGAATAACAGGTTGGAACGATTTGATCTGACATTTCTTGACACTGCCTAGATTGTGTACCACCGACGACCAACGATTAATCAGCTATAACTTAGCAACTGGTGAAATAGACTAAGATTTCCGACGATATTAGACATAGCTCCAGCTTTCATGTGGTCGCTATGAAGCTATGTGGGCGTGGCAATACTCCGGTCCAAACAAGAAGATATTAATTACCCGACGCCTCATCCTTTTAACCTTCATTTATTAAGTTACTCGGACCACGCCCCCTTTGAACCATACCGTACACATAGAAGCAAGATATTTCACATCGCTCTCTAAACTGGCTGTAAGCAATGGAAAGAATTCCAATCGTTTCCAATAGAGCTGAACATCTGTGTCCCTTATAGGGATGTATGAGTAATTTACCCAAGCATGTGTGCTTACGTTCACATATGCATTAAATTTTCAGGCTTTGTGAATCCAAAACTCGACGCAAGATTAATACAGTGAAAGTCAACCATCTTATTGTTTTGCAATGCTTTCCTAGCCAAAGTACATGCCTCTTTATCTATTTATCATTCTTCTAGCTTGAGTCTAAAATTATCTATTTGAATCGAATGGAAAAAAAGCTGCGAACGCTCTATGTTGATACGTCAAGACTTTAGACCCTCCGGTCCAAACAGGGACATCACCCGCATAGAGCTTTTTGAAGCATACCGATGGGTCCCCGATGGGTCTCAATATTAGTAAAGGCCGCCACGCAAAGTCATAAGCTTCCTTCCCACGTTGACCTGCTGCCTCTGACGTCCGCGCGCAATGTTTTCAATCACGAGCTTATAAATATGTTTCCTGACGAACCCTTTTTTTCCTCTTTTCTAGGAGACATATAACAGTTTTTTGCGAACTGATTAGTTCTAATTAGTGTAACTAATTCATGCTAGATAATTTATTTTGGCATTTTCGACACTGCATAGATAGCCTAACAATATGAAATCTTGAAATTGATATGAAATCTGTAATTACTGTGAAATCTGTAATTACTGTCGCCTAACCATAAGTAAACATTCATTATTACTGACTTGGGATTATTCTGACAAACAATGCACAAGACACAATGTACATAGGCAAATTTTTTTTAGTAAACTACAGAACCGATTATCTCAATTATTACAAGTTAATTCAGTTAGGCCTCAAAGTAAACTCCAGATGCATTAATGACGAGAACATTTGTTTCGAAGGTGATCAAACTTTTAAAAAGTGTTGTTACCATGCGCAGAATCAATATTATAATTAATTCGGCTCACAGACACTACCTAACTAGGACAAATTCAACGAACAATTTTATTGCTCCAGCTTAGTGGCTGAGTCCACCGACTCAGCTTAAAGTAAGTTAGATAATCCCTTTTTGACTGACGCTACTGTCTGTCTATACCTGTCATCCATTAATTATGTCTGAGGGCCCTTGCCACCCATTCCTCCAGTGTCATCATGCACTTCCTCAGTCACTCTTGAACGAGATATCGCTGAGCATGGACCTAAAGCTTAATCTGTCGTGTAGCCCTGAGCTAGAGGGATTAGGGTGCTCATTTACGTCACTAGATCAAGATGATATTGGATTGTTTATTACTCCCAACAATCCGGTCAATCCTTCATCGATTGACAATTGGGAGGATGAGGAGCAATTGTCCTTTTTACGTGAGGATATTACAGAGGTGCATAGTCAGTTGCCAGCACCTGCTGGAGGAATAACTGCCGAAGACTGGGCAGATCTTTTTTTGATGGAAGACCATTGGGAGCCCCCAGTCAACACTACCAAAATTGGTCATTCCGTTGCCAATAATCAACCTCTTCAGGATAGAGATCCGGACAAAGATGATTTTCGGGATACGCCACCCAACAAACCAAGGAGCAAGCAGGTCACCAAGGCATTGCCATGCTCCCCTGATATGTCTTTGGCTGAGCAGAGGCTAGAAAAAGCTCCCCTCCACGTAGCTCCCACATGCTCCCCCGATATGTCTTTGACTGAGCTTTAAAGCTCCCCTTCAGGTAGCCGCCACTCCATGTGCCAAAGTATCTACGCCACGGGTAGTTTCCTCCAAATTCCCGGCAGGAGCTCACAAGAAAATTAAAAAGCAGAAGAAATCATCCAAAACGACTTCACATGCTTCCCCTGGAGGAAGATTTGCCTCAGTTACACCGGAGCAGCTCGCCCAGCTGCAGCTCGATGCGAAAGCAGCTGCTACCCATCGCCAGACGCAGTGGGCAGTGTGCCTCATAAGAGGTAAGTTTTAATTTTATAATTTCGTTGCATTTAATCACCCCACATATATTCTATCATATGATTCAGCCAGCCACAGGAATATATGATCATAGCTCCAGCTTCCATGTGTGCGCTAAGCAGCGAAGTGGGCGTGGCAATACTCCGGTCCAAACAAGAGAATATCAATCACCAGAAGCCTTAGTCTTTTTACCTTCTTCTTTTAACGTACACTGACCACGCCCACTTTGAACCATACCGCACAGGTGAAAGCACGACATTTTAAATCGCACTCTAAGTTCTCTAAATCGTATAAAACAAATCATAAACTTTTAAATAAGACACTCCTCTTATACCTGTACCTGTGGTCCCAGTAGCACCCACCCCTAGGCCCACTCTTTCTCTTCCCCCTCCTCGTCGCTCTCCTCGCTTTTCAGCCTCCCAGCCTGTCTCTGGAAGAGATGGGAACCGTAAGTGCCTCTTTCCAGAGCAGCCCCAGACCCACACAGCCGGCCAAACCTTTTTTGTCCAGGCAGGGGCCACAATAAATATTTACCACAAATAGGAACACAGCACACCTGCCTTTAAAGAGTCTAGTTAAAGACATGGCTAAAGTTTACATTTTTTTAGGTATTATTATTGTCTAACTGTTTTAAAAAGGGCTTTGAATGATTTCTTATGTTTAAGCGCGCTATGTTCCCTCTGTGTAAAGCAACCTGCTGTCCACCATATGATTTAGCAAGTTAGAGGAGTATATGATCATAGCTCCAGCTTTCATATGTGCGCTATGAAGCCAAGTGGGCGTGGTAATACTCCGGTCCAAACTAGAGAATATCCATTACCAGAAGCCGCAGCCTTGTCACCTTCATGTTTAAACGTATTGTGACCACGCCCACTTTTACCCCTACCGCACACATGGAAGATATGATCACACTTCCAGTTCCCAGGTGTGCGATATTGTTTTAAATAAGCTTTACAGCGATATCGGATCAGTTAAGGCAAACATGTGTCCTTATGTCTACATATCGAATAACTTTGCATGCCATGGAAAGTTATATATCTTTCCGCCTAGTGTATTCTTTACGAATCTTATTATCTAATGTTCTTGTCCTTGTCCTCGTATGATATTATGTCAGCATGCTGAATAGCATTGTCTTGTTATACGACTGTATTGATTGATTAATATTGGTTCCAACCAAACTTGTGCGATTATGTTTTGCTCTGCACTAAATTCTCTTAAGCTTATTCTTGTAAACACATATCTGCCGGCTCTAGTATTGCAGGCCATGATTATGTAACAGTCTAGCCATTAGTCAGTAACACTTATAGTATAGCTTTTTGATGTCAATTGTTCAATGATTAAGTTTGGTGTAATGTCAGATGCCAATCGCTTCGTTCAGTCTGTAGACATGGTATTTTTCTATGCATAACATGTATCAAAAATGGCAACCAGCTTGAAAGTATGCTTATTAATAAACCATCAGTTAAATAGTCAGTCCGACTTTATCTTGTTTGTTGATGTCCTCAAATTAATAATTTGTGCCCACTTGTTTCTGTTAGCATGATTTGAAGCCTCTAATTTTTTATTATCTAAACAATTTCAATCGACCAGAATCTCTTCCCGCAGCCTCCACCCATTTAATCAGTAATTTCACAGTATACTTAGCAATCACTCAGCGAAACTAGACACCCAATCAGGCCCATTCCACCAAGTGATAAGCAAGAACGCTCTTCCCAGTAGCATACTCTATATCAATAGATTAACAGCAGGGAACGCTTTATGTTGGTACATCTCGCCAGCCGCCCAAAGGCAACAGTGGAAAGGCTGTTACTAATTTGATGGCCCTCACGACTCACCAGCTGTTTGTCATTTAACCAAATGGATTTTATTTTTGTGTCTAAAATTAGAGCCAACTAGGAGGAACTAACAACGAAACACCTTGGTGGCCCTGGCCGTATCATGAGATAATTTATTTGTTGACTAATTTAGAATTAATTTCTGTTTATTTGTCCTAGCCAACCTTTTATTCTGTCCCAAACTTTGGAAAATAAAAATAATACCTCATTTCAAGCAGAGGCACAGAAGAATACTTTCTAAACATTTGCAGGTGATTTATTTTAGCCAAATAATGTAATACCCGGCTGAATACCCGGCTGTCATTTAGGTAGGGTTCACGTAAGATGAGTATTTTTTTTAGCTAGAAGAAGAGTTTGAGCTGTCCATGTTAAATCTCCAATAGTCCACTCCAAACAGTGACGTCACATAGCCGACCCGAGAGGCCCCGCCCATTTAGCTCCATACTGAACACTTTTGATATTTCTGTAATTATAATGTGAGCCGCGCTGGGACATTAGCAAAGGACAGTGTTAAAGATCCAGTAGTTCGGTGCAAAGGGTGACGTCATACTCTATCCCTATATAGCAGACCACATAGGCCCCGCCCATTTAGCTCCATAACGAACACATTTGACCTCACCAGCATACCGCTGTCAAAAGCATACCGATGGGTCCCCGATGACCATCTACCCGCTCCCCGTTAGTACAGGCCGCCACGCAATGTCATAAGCTTCCTTCCCACGCAGACCTGCTGCCTCTGACGTCCGCGCTCTATCTTTTCAATCACGAGCAACAGGAGTGCGTGTTTTTTTGCATTCGCTTCATTTTAGATTGATTCAGTTGACGTTGAAGGTCCATTTTTTATTAATATGGTTATTTTTTCTAAGGAATTCATTGCACGTGTCAACTAGTTGCTATTAATTGTAGTTTTATCAGAATGGCGATGTGTACAGTGCAAAAAAATTCTATTTCTTGATCGACCAATCAGCGTATAGCTTTGTCAGCCAATGGGCGAAGGGGATCACGTGTTGATTGGCCAATCATAGGCGTTTCTACATTTCACCCTAGTAGCGAGCGAACAGACGACCAATGCGGTCAGCTGTGATATCAGCTAACAGATTCTTTTCATCAACACGGCCACTTTCATAAAGCATCCGCGTAGCAGTCAGAGTTAATAATCAACTCATTTATTTCAGTTTCCTTTATATTGTGTTGTATAACATATTCATTTATAGCAGAAGGCAGTATAACGTGTTGCATAATCGTATCGTTTTACAAGCCGTCCATACAGCAGTAGCAGCGTACCCGTGATATCAACTCTTAAGAGTTCGTTATTATCCTACTAAAATCCAATAACGAACACTTTTGGCCCAAGGGTATATCAGAGCCTTGTTTTGCTCTCACTTTATAGCAAATAAATAATGGCAATTTTGCACGATAAGGCCCTAAAAGTGTGATAAATTAGTTTACCCAAGAGATGAGAAAATGCTATATAAAATAAACAGCGAGGATCTTATTCGTAAGGTCAACAGTGTGGTAAACAATTGGGGGAATAGATTCCTCACAATGAAAGGTCGAATATTAATGTGTAATATTTTTTTACTACCAATCTTTCAACATACTATGTCTTGCATCTCCTTCGATGAACATCTTTTAAAAAGAATTAATAAGATTATGCTGGATTTCGTGTACAAAGGAGCAGGTAGACCCATTAGTGTTGCCTTTCTAGCCCAGAAAATAGAAAATGGAGGCCTTGGCTTAAGGTTAATTGACGAAATTAACATCACAAACAAAATAATGTGGGTCAAGAGGTTTTTATGCAATGGTGGCCAAAAATGGTGTAAACCTTTAGAGCATTTCGAAAGCAAAACCTTAGACCATGTTTTCGTTGCTAGAAGTTGCCCAAATACGTTCTTAAATGATTTCTACAAAGAGTTGTTCAAAATCTGGAATAAGGTATATACTAAACATGAACCTCAAGATGCTAACCAGGTAATGAAGGAGAGGCTCTGGTATAACAAACAAAATAACACATAAGAAATAACACATAAGAAAAGAATGATTTATAGACCAGACTGGGAGGAGGTAGGAATCACGTCTGTGGGTGATATATTGTACGAGAATGGTAATGTCATGACCTACAAAGACATAGCATTAGCCTATCATTTTAGACCCTCTTATTATCACAGGCAGGAAATCGCCTTGGCGATCCCTAAAAAATGGCTAAATCTAATAAAGAGGGAGAAGTGTATCAATCTTATCGAATGCTCTGCAAAAGATATATACCAAAATCTAATACTAAACAAGAAAGTTGCTAGAGAGAAGTTCGACAAATGGCAAGCTATCCTTAAGCTTAACGACTATAAGATTCTACACAGAACCCTAACATGTAATAAATACTTGAAGGACATAGATGTCAAAAAAAGTGGAAAATGTGATTTTTGTCCAAAAATGGATGATTTAGTCCATTTCTTAGTAGACTGTAAAAAATACCAGAAATATGTGGAAAACTCTTCTCACGTGGATATACGAAAATGGCTACCTAAACACAGCATGAAGGTTGGTGAATTATGAGGGGCGTAGAAAGACCATGAAATAAGTGTGAATCAATGCAGAGAATAGCATGCTAACTCTCTTTATTGTGCCTGCACGAGCGGATGTGACGTCGTAGATATAACAAGCGCCTTCGGCACTTGAGAGAGAGAGAGAGAAGAGAGAGGGAGAAAGAAAGAGAGAGAGAAAGAAAGAGAGAGGGAAGAAGAGAGGGAGATAGAAATAGGAGAGAAGAGAGAGAGGGAGAAAGAGAGAGGGAGATTAAGACCCTTTTTACCTACTCTAAAGGCCTGCTGAAATATTGCATTTATGAGTTTGAAATTAATGCTCTGGTCATGCGTTTTTGCGTGGAAAATTCCTTGGCGTTGCCAGTGATAGAGGAAATGGATTTAGAGTCACTCTGACTATTAAATGGGTAGTTTCCCACACAGTATTTGTCAAGGAAAAGACCTCATTTCAGTTGAAATAAATATTTTGTATGGAAAAACCATGAGTCGAGAAATTGGGTTTTTTGTTTTTTATTAAATATATAAGGAAGGATAACAGCGCCCCTGGCAGCTGTTGGTAAAAAGGTACAGTTGGATAAAATGGTGTTAGTATTAGGGTATAGGAAGGAGATTAAGATATAGCACCACGTAGCGTCTATGGCAGCAGTTCATGTTTGTAGAAAGTCTCGTGATAAATATATGAGCACCAGTTCATGTAGAGTCTTGAATTAAAATTGCACAATGAGAGTTGAGGTATTAATGGTTGTGGAGTATTGAGAGTTTTAGAGGTTGTGAGGAGGAGATATGGGAGAAGGAGAGATTAGAGAGAGAGTGAAAAAAGGAGAGGGTGGGAGGGAAAAGAAACGTAGAGGGGTGCTGAATGTATGAAGGAAGATGGCGTTGTGTTTACGCGGGGAAGGCGGAACCGGAAATAGGGTAAACTCAGGTCTCACCATACAAAATCGTCTCGCAAGCTGGAGACGAAAATTTGTATGGAAAAACCATGAGTCGAGAAATTGGGTTTTTTGTTTTTTATTAAATATATAAGGAAGGATAACAGCGCCCCTGGCAGCTGTTGGTAAAAAGGTACAGTTGGATAAAATGGTGTTAGTATTAGGGTATAGGAAGGAGATTAAGATATAGCACCACGTAGCGTCTATGGCAGCAGTTCATGTTTGTAGAAAGTCTCGTGATAAATATATGAGCACCAGTTCATGTAGAGTCTTGAATTAAAATTGCACAATGAGAGTTGAGGTATTAATGGTTGTGGAGTATTGAGAGTTTTAGAGGTTGTGAGGAGGAGATATGGCCATAACGAGGGAGTGAGAAATGAGGGAGTGTCCTCCCACAAGAACGGGGGATGTCCTGACAGCGTGCACTGATCAGGATGTGTTGTCCTAATGCATGGCGGCAGCATGCGCTGACCGCTGTGCTGGTCTAGGAGTATGTTTGACAGCATGCACTGATCAAACTGTAGAGTTATTTCGTTGGCAGCAGCATGCACTGACTGCGGTGTTGGTCTTGAAGTGGTCTTGACAGCATGCACTGATCAAGACGTTTGGCTGACAGCGTGCGCTGATCAGCGACGGGGTTTTTGCTTTTAGGAAGGTAGTTGGAATGTTGTTGGACGGATGTACTTTTCGTAGGCGTCACTTTTCCACCGGCCAGTGGTTTTGATCACCGCCGATGATGCATTTTCTTGTGCAAGCTGTGTTGCCCTGCCGACCCTGAAGGAGTGTGTGTTATATCGGTGGGTTGGTAGCCTTTGAGTTTCAAGTGATGCCTTGAGGTATTTTGAGAACTTTTCTCTTGTTAGGGGTTTTCCGGATCTTGTTCTGAAGAGTGGACCTGCTGATTCGCCGCGTGTTTTTAGGTAACGGGCCAGTATTGTGCAGGGGCAGTGCTTTAGCATGGTCGGGTGTAGTATCAGGTTTGGTTGTTCGCCGGTACTGTGTTTGTATGACAAGAATTGTATTGAGAATGAGGGGGTCTTGTTTGGCGAGTCCAGTCTTGTGATTTGGTGGAGTTGCAGGATGTGATCATTTTTGTTTGAGACAACTGCCTCTCCGGCGCGGAGGCAGGCATAAAAACACACTGAGTATAGGGCGGCGAGTAGGTGTTTGTTATATGAAGAGCTGACTACACATGATATGGAGTCGATGAGCTTGTTCAGGATGGGCTTTGTGATTGGTAGTAGTTTTGGTGTGGCTATTGATGATTTCTTAACCCCAAGTACGGCCTTTGTGACTAGTAAGTTTGCTGTGGGGTCTGGGTAGTTGTTAAGTTTGTGCCTAAATGCAATGGCTGACAAATAGGTCCTGATGGTTGTGTGTTTTAAGTCCCTGTTGTGTAGGTGTGCCACAAATAGTGCGACTGCCTTTTGTGAAGCTGGGAAGGGTTTTGGTTGCTTAAGGGTTTGGCGGTTGAATAGCTCGAAAGCATTGATATGGTGTTGGTATGAGGCTGTTGATGATTTTTCCATGGAGCCACTTAGTAATTTTGCTAGGTCTGCTTGAAGGTGAAGTTCTGCGGCAGAAGGGCGTTTGGAATTGGTGTTGGCGACGGCCTCATGCCATAGTGATCGAGAAGGGCCTTTGACACCTGGAAACGAGATAAAGCGTCACATAAGATGTTGTTTTTTCCGGGGATGTGTGTTGATTTAATTTTCACGTTATACTTTAGAGTTAGTAGGACTAATGGGCGTATTATCGCCATGATATGTGGGTCTTTGCTTGATGATTTATTGATAACGTGTACAATAGAGAGGTTATCGCAGTGGAGGTTAAAATGGGAATTTGGTAAGGTATGGAGGAACATCGAAAGGATGATGAATATTGGGTATAGTTCTAGTATGTTTATGTGGTGTATAGACCATGATTGGGGCCATTCGCCTTGGATCCATTTGTCTCTGTAGGTAGCTCCGTAACCAAGGCCGGAGGCATCAGAGTAGATGTGTAGTGTTTCTGAATCGTTGAAGGAAGGTTCTTTTATTATGGACAGACCGTTATGCCAGATTAGGAAGTGTTTCCAGATTTTCAAGTCTGCTTTTCCTTCGCTACCTATGCGGATCTTGTAGAATGGCTTTTCTACGCCGCATGTTAAGTTGATAAGTCGTCTGAGGAAAGCTTTTCCCGGTAGGATGACACTTGTGGCGAAGTTGAGCTTGCCTATCATTGACTGCATTTCACGTAGCGTGGTCTTTTTAGTTAGCAGCAGGTCATCTATGTTTTGTGAGTACGAATCAGTTTTCTCCTTTGGGATGTAGGCTGTCATATTTTTGGCATCGAGTGTAATTCCCAGGAATGTCATGGTGGTTGACGGGCCCATGGTTTTATGAGCTGCTATGGGGATGCCAAGTTCTGAGCAGAGGGTAATGAGTTTGTTTAAGTTTTCTTTGCATTTCGTTGCCGATGGCTCAATGATGAGGAAATCGTCCAGGACATTTACTACATTGCATATTCCATTCATGTTAAGGATCCAGATGATTGCGTCTGCGAACCTTTGGAAGATTTTGCATGCTGATGCACAGCCCATAGGAAGGCATTTGTCGTAGTAGTAGTAGCCGTCGAAATAGAAACCGGTTAGATGGTACTGTGATGGTCTAATTGGGAGTTGGCGGAAAGCTTCCGATATGTCCATTTTCGCCATGTACTGTGTCTCATCTGTTGACTGTAGGATGTGGACGGCATCCCAGATTGTGTCATATTGTACTGTTGTGTTGCTGGGACTGATGTTGCGGTTGACTGATCGCTCATCGTACGGGTAGGACAGGTTGTGTAAGAGTCTGTATTTGTCAGAGTTAGGTTTCTCCCTTAGCGCCAGTGGAGAGCATTTGAAATTTTCAAACGGTGGATCTGGGAAAGGGCCTTGGAATCTTCCCAGTTTACATTCTGATTTTATCTTTTCGTTTACACTTACGGGGTTGTTCAGGGCGGATATGGAATTTTTTGAGTTAAGTTGTGCTTCGGCCCCTTCGAAATTTATTGAGAAGCCGTTTTTGAAACCGTTGGTTATGTAAAGACGATCATGGTAGCCGATAAGTAGGTTATCTAGGTCTTGGTAGTTGACTGGTGTTGGAAGAACGTGGGGCATTTGTGTTTTGGGAGTGGTGTGTGGTGTTGTTGGTTTGGTAACTACTGGTGTTGTTGCTGGTGTTGTAGTTTGACTTAGAGTAATTGTTTTGTTGTCTGTTGAACTGATGTCTGAATCTAGGGTGTGGGGAGTTGCAGATGTAGCACAGGTGCTTGTACTGGCACTGTGGTGTGTTGCACCTGAGGTCCTTGTTATGGTAGGCATAACAATATCCCAGTGGAGTTTCGGATTTGCCTTTCTGGGACTGAAAGGGCTGGTTTGTGGTGTGATTTGTTGTGTTTGATGTGTAAAGCTGGGCATATGCGTCCCGCTTTAGGTCAACACGGACTGTGTTCCATGGTGTGGGGTCTGTTTCCATGTCGGAACGAAATTGGTGGTCGTACCAGCGCCAGTTTGCTTTCATTTTCATGAGGCGGAGTATAGTCGCCTGGTAGGAGCAGAGGTCCTGGATGAGGTTGGGGTGTTTTTCGGTGATGACGGCTAGGTAGGTGTTAAAGGCAGTTACCCATTCTAGCTCAGACAGGTTGCGGTTAGAGGGTTTGCGGGTAAATTTGAGTGACGGTTTGGTCGAAAAAGAGTTTGTGGACAGGTTTAGGGAGTAGTTTTCGTCTGCAGTTGGGTCTAGGAGTACATTAAAATCAATATATTTGTTCCTCCATATCTTTTTCTTTAGCTTTTCTGGGACCCTTTTTGCGGCTTGGAGACCCCCTGACTGGACTGGGCGTTCTGATGAGAATGTTACATGGCACTTACTTTCGTTCTCGGAGTCAGAGTCAGAGTCGGAGTCGGAGGAGCTACTGTCGCTCTCCTGTCCTCCCTTGTCTTCGTTGTGTGTAGTATGAATCTGTTGTTTCATGTTCAGCATGGACTCGTGCATGGACATCATGCTGGCTTGCAGGTCGGCCAACTGTTGTTGGACGGGTGTAGGGCCTCCCTGTTGCATGTTCTCTTCCTGTTGGTTGTTCTCGGTGTTTTGTTCGGACTCCTCTTCGAAAATGGTGTGGAGTTTTCGAGGTGTGACAGTCCACTTTGGGCTGGCCCCGGGACTGTACTTTTGAGGAGCCTTTGTGGTGCGACGCGGCCGCCCCTTGGGGGAGGAGCGTGGTTTCCCGTTTCCTCGAGTCATGTCGTCTGTGCAAATTAGAGAAATAAGTAATGTGCGGTATGGCATAAATGGGAGAGAATGTGCGGTATGGCACTGGAGAATTAGTTATGAGTGTATGAGAGATTGCTAGCAAAAATCATGGCGGCTGTGCAAATTAGATAGCAAGTAGATAGCAAGTAATATGCGGTATGGCAATAGTTGATAAGTTGTGCGGTATGGCACTTAAAATTTTTTAGTTATTAGTGTAAGAGAGAGTGCTAAAGGTGAATGTGCGGTATGGCAATGATGTGAGTGAGGTAAATAGCGAGTTAGTGCTCGGAGTAAGGTAGTATGTGCGGTATGGCACAGGATAAGTAATGGTTTATAATTTCATGATGACTCCTTTCCTAGTTAGGCAGTGAGTGCTCGGAGTAATGGAGTATGTGCGGTGTGGCACAGAAATAGTTAATGATAAGTGGTGAAGTCAGTGTTTATGTCTAAAGGATTAGGCTTGAGTAGCCATGGGTAAGTGTTTTTGATTTATAGTTTCATGATGACTCCTTTCCAATTTAATTAGTGAGTGAGCCAAGTAAAGATTGTAACCTTATTATGGTGTAAGTATTGAATACTGCCTTCCTCAGCGAGGCAGCATACTTTGCTCTTCCTTCTGGAGTGTTTGGGTGGATTCCATCCCTAGACCATGCCTTGGTCTCGCACTGCCAGAATCCCTTATGAGTGTGGTAGTGGATGTAGTCCTCTACCTCGCACATGTTTTTCAGGTAGTTATTGGTATCATACATATGTTGGTGGAAATTAGCCTGTGCTTTACTAGCCCTTGGGACCAAGCTACATATGACGACTTGTTTAGCAATGTCATTAGAGATTATGAATTTTGCCTTTTCTATTAATGCCACTGAGAGGTCCAGTGGTTGTGAGGAGCCACTGGCTAAGTCATTGGAGCCTAGGTCCATGATGGCTATGTCGAGTCTTAGGTTAGAGAGGAAGGTAGGTATCTCCAGGTCTACTTTTGCGCCTCTTTGTGCATAAATATAGAAGTCCGAAATAATGTCAGAGATTCTGAGTGATTCAGCTATGGATACTGGGGTTACTTTGCCATGTTTTGCATTCAGATGGTCGAAATAACCCCCAGCAAAGCTGTGGCCAAATAGTGCAGCCTTTAGCTTAACTCTC
Organism: Sthenelais limicola; assembly: GCA_942159475.1. Taxonomy (NCBI): domain Eukaryota; kingdom Metazoa; phylum Annelida; class Polychaeta; order Phyllodocida; family Sigalionidae; genus Sthenelais; species Sthenelais limicola. Next base: position 101,529,092 of record OW804096.1, on the reverse strand, counting down.
ACATGCGTTTCCATGATGTAAACAAAGTAATGAAGTGGCCGTAAAAGTTTGAAAACGTGGTAAATAAAGACCTACTAAAATCCAGAGGAATAGTCTGGTGAAGTGGTGTTAAATGATGACAGATTTGACGGCCGATGGCGGATGACGAGGTCGGATTGAAGAAAAGAAACGTAGAGGGGTGCTGAATGTATGAAGGAAGATGGCGTTGTGTTTACGCGGGGAAGGCGGAACCGGAAATAGGGTAAACTCAGGTCTCACCATACAAAATCGTCTCGCAAGCTGGAGACGAAAATATCTTCATGCATTATTCACATGTATTCATTTTACTTATATCTTTTAATTTTTGAAGAGATATAGGAAAAATGTTTGTCTATAATATTTAACATGAGATTCTCTATTCTTTGGTTCCTATCAATAATGAGGTATTTTAAATGTTGTTCGATACATTAGTCAGTCCCCTGTCCCGGCTACCCCAATATTTAAACTGGAAATCTATGAGGAGTATACTGTGTGGTCGGGTACATTCTTTCTCTGAGAGATAGAGAGAGAGGGAGAGAGAGAGAAGAGACAGGGAGAGAGAGTGGGAAGACAGCCTAAATCCCACTGTGTACAGTGGCAAACCTCTGGTGGAGATCATTGAGGGGTCAGGGGTAATGCACAGGCCTATGGGAAAGATTGGCATGTGTGACGTCATTGTCGCAATGTAGCGCATATGTGGCAATTGGCGGCCCGCTTTGTGGTAGTAGCCGCTTTGCAGTAGATGCCACTCTGCACATTGGTTAAAAATAGCCTTTTTTCTATAAGTGGGAAAACATAGGTAAAACATTGCAGACCGGATGCTTAGTGAGATAATCAGTCATTTAATCTTCATGTACATAGATTCCATCTTAAAAGTCCCGCCTATGTCCTGCCGATTTGCCTGAGATTTAACACAAACTGCAATCATATCATATGATACCTGAGGGATATCAAATGAGATCCAAATTAATGATTGACGTTTGTATGTATGACTTAGTCATTTACAGATTACCGTAAATCTGTAAATAATAATTACAACTTAATCAAAACTTCCCCTGATTTCTGATGAAAAAAGGTAGTTCCTTTTCGAGAAATCTTCCGTCTTCTGTTATGGCCACCTGCAAAGTAATCAATATGAAGTCCTCTAATGTGAAATTGTATGGACACAAATGCTTAGTTGCGTGATGAAGATATTTTAATTGTATGATGGCTCTTTCCTTGGCAAAATTGAAGCAGTGATTATGTTATAATAGTGTCATGCAACCTTTGTTCTAGATTGGATATCTAAAACTTAAGTTCCTTTTTAGAGAAGGATTTGGAGAAAAGTGTGTTCTCCATCATATCACTAATTAAGTTTTCTAAAAAAAATAAAACCGCCCACTAATGAGTAGTTTCCTAGGCTCACCCAAAGATGCTTCTTTCCATTCGAAACAGTGAAAAGGTTGCTCGATCGACATCGCATCATAATGGAGTCAAGACATTAGCATCATGTGAGGCCATTATTAAGTCACGGAATATAAGTCACGGAATGACCTTCTTCTCCATGTATCTTGCAACGAAGAAGACTATATCTGTGTGTCAAAATAAGTTTCTCTAAAGTATGTTATTCAAATCTCCGATACTATATGTATAATGAACAACAAATCGCAGAGCATGGTTGCGTGTCATCCATATAGGTAGGCTATATACTTACCAAATCATACTGATGTTACAATGACGGCTTGTTATTTTTCAGATAAGGTGTAGATGTCGGGCTGATTGGTCGTTTGAAGGGTTTCAGATCAAAAGATAGGGTTGTTTCCAGCAATAAGTGAGAAAGATGAGAGATTTAATGATGGCTTACTGGGGACAGTGATGTGGCATGACAGGATATATTTAGCATTGGCTACATTATTGGTATTATTTTTTATTTTTTTATTTCATTTGAGGCCAACTACAATTAAAAATATACGATATAGAATATCATTAGTATCTCCCACAATTAGGACCGACATAAGCAATTGTAATTATTGCATTGTATAGGGACAGAGGAGTGCAACTTTAATAAAGGGAATATATAATTACTGACAAAATATTGAAAGATAATAAAAAGACTGGTGATTTCGCAAACTGTATAAAAACCTTATCGTTTTTATTATCGTCTTTTATTCCTTATTTAATGTATACATTGGACCATTGAGATGTAGCCTTCTTTACCTAGTCCAGTCGTCAAATCAGACATACTCATTAAACTTGCAGACATGTTACTGTCTTCGTCACAATTACATTACGAACATGAATTTGTTATAGAGCAAAGAAGGAAGCCGTTGCGTTAACATAAAAGCAAACTGCGGGATGTTGTGGGGAAATGGATAAGTAAACAAATAGTTCATCATTCATAATAAGAAGAAACACAAAAAAATGGTTTATAGAATGCATATATAAATTGTTACGGTTGGTGTAATATATAAGGAACGAAGTATGTAAAGTTGATTTTCAAGTAGGTGAATTCCTGGTACAGGTGTGTAATCAAAGTTGATGGTAAAACCTTGGTGGTATTCGGCAGGTAAATATAAGGTTGGCATATATGCATGGTGAGAAATCAGTATAAAGTAACATTAAAATAATTGAAACTAACATGCTACTATAAGTAAGTCATTATGTGATACAAGGAGGTACATGTGTAACAATATATATATATCGGTATTATCAAATAGTTTTTTTAAAAAACTCTTAGCCCTAAGTGTTGTTATTTAGAAAACTTCCAATCCATTTTTTTTACTGCCAAACTTCATTCCGATTTACGTGTGCGCTCCAAGCTACCGTATGTATACCAGTACATATGGCATGTCCAATGCGAATATTCTTCAGAGAGCCTTAGTGAATAGAATATCAGCAATCCTATTCGCTGCCATTCACTGCATGTTATTGTCCTTATTTTCTATACCTATCCCCGTCTTTAGAACAATAATAGAAGTTTTCAATATATACCGATAGGCAGTTGCTTTGATTCCATCTCAGCACCACATTCTTACTTAAGATGGCGAATTCATCCCCAGACGAAAACGTGAATTTACATTGATTATTAAGTTTATGAAAATGCATTACATAGTCAAAATGACACTAAAAGAACTTAAAGCGGGTGTAGAGAGTTTTGACGAATTCTTACTCCAAGACAATGATGCCAGAAGCGAGGGCGTCGGTCGTCACAATTACAAAGTCTGTCTGAACGAAGCTAGGAATTTAGCCTTGGGCTGTACACGCATCTATTTCTAACATGAAAGACTATATATTCATTCAAAGCATTTTTATTTTGTTAAAAGTATTGATAAATCTACCTATATGGATGTGAAAATCGAACAACGAGATTCTTTCTGTGGTTACTAAACACATGTAATGTCGTATGACAAATGGAATGTTATCTTGATGTTTTATGCATCCATGGATAAATATTACATATATATGGACACCTTTCTAAAACATAAATAAACACACAATCCTTGTAATCATAAATTCACAGAGGCTACCAAATTCCATCTCGTCAGTGAATGGTGAATAAGCTGACAGAGTATTATTGCAGGGTAAAACGCACTCCTGGATAATACACGCATGAAAACGTGTAAGGTTAATTACAAAGGTGCTAGTGGACGGTCACATGAAACATCAAACACATTGCAGGGATTATTGTAGCCAGCACTGAATTGGGGAGAGACGGCGAGACCATCTGGACAATGCCTAGGGACAGTAATCCATCCAACTCCTTGCTGTAAGAGGCACCTTCTATAAGAGCACTTGTCTACTCGATCTCTGATGTACAGGCCGGATTTGCAGGATGATTCTGAAACAGACACATCAGCATAACCAATTGGCAATTGATAGCATTAATTCATTGAGGTACCAATTTTCTTCTTCTTACAACTAACTAGAATAGATCGTTCAAAGTACAAAAATATTAAAATAGGCGTTATTTAGACTAAGACGTTTAACATGTATTTAAACCGGCATTTACATTTTAGATTAGTTTCCATCACCCGAAATTACAACTTATTCCGCAACACTCAACCGATTGTTTTACGACATTATTATATCAAAGTAAAAAAGGCAAAATATCATACCATGTTCTTTCCCGTGGGGGTTCATTGGTGGAGGAGTAGCAACAGTTTTATCAATTTCTGGGTAATATATCCTTAGTTTTTGTATTTTCTTTGGTGGTAGCTTTCCATTTCGAGCTGCTTTGAGAATGTTGTGGGTCATGATATTTCTTGCATTTAACTTGAAGATAGTCTCACTCAAAACATATGTTTTCGTTGGTTGCTTGGATTCTATCTTCCTTTGTTGCTTACTTTGTTCTTTCAATAAATCCTGTTCGTGTTTCTTATGCCTTTCCACGTGTTGCCGTTGCGCATTAACGTTCTTTAGCTGTTCCCGATGTTGTTTTAACTGTTCTTCCTGTTGGTACTTTTGCTGTTGATGTTCATACTGCCTCCAGATTTGTTGTCGTTCCCAGTTCACCGGATTCCACCGCCAAGCAACCGAAAAATGAAATGATAAAAGCAGTACGAACCCGACTTTGAAATACTCCATAATTCACATGAAAGGTTCGATTCGCGAAATCCTAGTAGCAACCACGGGGTCTTATTTTAGTTTCTCCTGATATCAGAGAATGTCCCTCTCCTAACAGATGCCTGCACTTCTAGATTTGGACACTTTCAGGAGATGTAAAGCTTTTATATAGGCCTACATAGCATTCGCGTGCATGTTATGAGTGTGGGCGGACCAGAACCATCCCACAGCGGCCTGACAGACAGCATGGGAGAGTGGACCATGCATGAGAGGGAGAGGCAATTGATAAAATAATGTTTATATTTTGATTAGAACATATCTCATATTTAAGAGTTATTTATTAAACAAGGTATAGGAAGCATTTTGTGTGTACATTTTTCATCCAGAGGCTTAGAGCCGGGTTAGGCTAAGTAAACGACCATTTCAAACATAATAGGTTAATTGAAAGGCAAACCTTATCAATAGTCAGTACAGTTCATTTTAAACTATTATAGAATTTGAAGCAAATAAGATGACCGGATATTATTAGTCCAGATATTTTTAAAAGCATCCGGATAAAGTTAACTTTATTTTTCTTTTGATCTAGACTGATATATTTCCCTCCCTTCACACACTTCCTCCCCGTCCATCTTGGATGCCGTTCCCCGACCCTACCCAATGTATGTATACAGTAGTAAAATTGTGGGTCTGTCTATGGTTATTTGATTAAAACGGTGCGTGTGTGGGAAAATTACACCAATAAATCCGCACTCTGAAGTGACATATTTATATCCATCAAATTATGCTTGTAATTTCACGCCTATGTTGGCAGGTGCAGGTATATTAATTGGTAATGATCGACTGGCATAATACGTGCAATACCTTGCAGAAGTAAGAGCAGGGATCGGTGTTTTGAATTTAAACTCTGGACTAAAGTTCATCCTACTCATAAGTTTAAGGTATTTGAGGAAATTAATTATTACACAGACATATTACAATCAATTACGGAGGAAATTTCTCTTTTCTATAATCTTATTTTAAAGAACACAAAACACTGCCATGGGTATTGACTTAATAATTTGAATTAAATCCCATCCCAGGTCTTCACCCTAGACCAATCGGCGAAATGGCATAATTTAAATTATGCACTGCATAACAACATAAACTAGCAAATTCGCCTCTCCCTTATGGGGGATACATATAGGGACAGATCTGGTGAGATTTAAAAAAAACCCTATGTTTCCCATTGCCCAACACCCCTCAATTATCACAGTGTCTATATATATATATATATATAAGTTAGACCCACACGACCAGATTTCACCTAGAAATTTTAACTCTTACTAGTATAATTACTGCATAACAGACCTCTCACGTTGACGCCTCTAGGGCTCTATAGAAGTTCCGATGCCATTGCTCAATGCTCGATCTGTCTCTCACGCTTGGCATGGTTTCTGACCTTCCCACCAGGTAGCGCCACTGTATGATGTGTAAAACATCGCCGCGTTGGCGATCGTTTTGCACACTAAAAACTAACACTAAAATTAAATGATTTTCGAGGAGGATGGGCGGGATGGTGGGCAATGTCAATGTACAAAAACAATCTATATTTTCAAAATTAAATAGCCCAAGACTTCCCCTCAAACTGTGACGATAGGCCTCTACTGGTGCCATCATACTCTCTAGACAGAAGACATTGAGTCCCCCGGTCCCTTGATAAAGGTTCAACTGATCTAATAATAGGGTTGGGGGGTGGGGTGGGGTGAGGGGTAACACCATTGATAAATCAGGTTGACAGAAAAGTGAGACTGTATGTGTTGTCTCCAAAGCAGCCGGATGATACATGGTTCATCAATATTCTGTTTTTATGACTTGTTTTTAAAACCCAGTCATAATTTAGTTTGAGCATACTTCTGTCAAACTCGTCAAGCTGATAGGCCTTAGTCTTGAATTGTTGGGATCTCGGGTTGTGCTGTATGGGTTTAGTCCCCGTTTGTTGGTCTGGCAGGGAGGGACGAATGGAGAGCCTTAGAGGGAGGTCTAAGGCGGAACTAATGCATCTATGGGATATGTGACTTCCAGCTAGAGGTGTCGAACCCTGGCTAAGGTAGCCTCACCCGACTTTAGGGCCCCGTTCATAGGCTTCCTAGCTATAAATGAGAAATCTGAATCGGCCATTCGGCTTGAAATTACCGATTTACCCTGTTTCCCACCACGATCAATGGTCAAACGATTTCTGTAGTCTTTCCACATGCTTCGCAAATCAGGTACCTCTGGTTTGTTTTTGCTAGCAGTGGCGATTGTGCCGCCACCTGACAAGGGCGGCAGTAAACTGACCTGGTGACGATAGGGTGCATGCTGGGGAGGCAGGTCTGGCCATGCATGAGGCCATGCATGAGGCCATGCATGCGGTCATCGCAGCTTTTTGGAGGGCCTAGTATATTCGTTGTATTCATATATATATATATATTCATTTGTTGGCATTAAAGAAATGATAGTAACAGCTCAACAAAAGGGGACTAAAGGCATTAGAGCATTCGGTTATAGTGCTTCGGGTTGACTAAGGCTGCCGTGAACCCAGAACTCGGCTTTGCCTCGTTCTGGGTTCACAGCAGCCATAGTCAACCCTCATCACCATAACCTCTAGCCATCTCAGACAACCTTGTATATTAGCAGTGTATACTAGATTGTCAATTGGACGTGCTAGAATCAGGGTAGTAGAAAGTTCTCTAGTTTGCCCAGACAAAATACTCAAGCAATGCCTGTCATATATATGTGGCCTTAATCAGTAACGTTTTGTGGTGCTTACGGTGGATTCTTGGGAGAGAATGTGCCCTACAACACAGAGAACTAGTTGGTTTATTATCAGCAAAATCTCTCCATGCTCTTCTCAAAATTGAAACATGCCGCTCCGACTTGTTTATGTCTCAGTGCGCATGCCCAAAAGTATGTAAATGAGCTCAAAAAATGGTGCAAAACAACACCGCTATAACTGAACTGCCTTAGGTCTATGGACGACGTTGTAACACCTTTGAACAAATTAAAAACATGGCGGCATAATAGGATTTTTCTGGAGCTGCCACTGTAAAAAAGCTTGCTGTGAATGAATTGGCATCCATCCACTACTTTTAAGGTAACACGTAGGACGATAACATATTAAAGATTGATTTTATTGTCTTCGTTAGGGGTTAGAAACTTCTACAACTCTACACAAACTACAGCAAATCCACCTTCCCCATTTCAAGCGCTTCCTTCCCGTAACCCTGATCGTGAAGGGTTATGATCGTAGCTACATAACCTCATGCTCTAACCGCCTATTAGTCTCGAATTCTTGGGATTTTGGTGGTTTTTGCGGTATTCTGAGTGGGTGTGGACAACGCGATTGTTCTCCTCTGGTGACCACGGTGGCAAGGAGGGAGAACTTGCGAGCTAGCACCGGCTGACTGAAGTGGCTTCTGTGACTTCGCACCTCTGATTGGCTGTTGTAGCTGGAGCCGGCTGCTGTGTCAAGATCAAAGAAAATATGAACGAACACAAATCCATACCTTAACTAACCCTAAACCTAACCTTAAATTGGTTGTCCTAGGTCAATAGAGGTAGTAGTGGACTGTCCCTACTAAAAACTCACTAATAAAAGTAATTACTTGACTGGTAAAAGCGTGACCGGCCCAGCTAAGCCCCGCCCACTGAGCGTGGCTTCGCCGGTGCTAGCTCGCAAGTTTTCCACTAAAGCACCACGCTGCGTGTTTAGTGACGAACACGTCACGCGCTGCCGAACACGGGCGCCCCCATTGATCACGTTCTCGACCCAACGAGGGGCCGTCGCAAGGAGGGAGAACTTGCGAGGTAGCACCGGCTGACTGAGAGTGGCTTCTGTGACTTTGCACCTCTGATTTGCTGTTGTAGCTGGAACCGGCTGATGTGTCAAGATCAAAGAGAATATGAACGAACGCAAATCCATACCATAACTAACCCTAAACCTAACCTTAAATCGGTTGTCCTAAGTCAATAAAGGTAGTAGTGGACAGTCCGTACTAAAATCTGACTAATAAAAGTAATTATTTGACTGGTAAAAGCGTGACCGTGCCTGCTAAGCCCCGCCCACTGCGCGTGGCTTCGCCGGTGCTAGCTCGCAAGTTTTCTACTAAAGCGGGGCCGTCGGTCCAAGTTTGCCGCTCATCCACGGCCTCCTATTTTCGCTCACTCGTACGCATCTAGTGCGTCGTCAAAGAACAGAAAATTTGCCATCAAATAAAAGTTTTTCCGGCTTTCTAGGCCTATTAGAAGTTAATCTAACATATTTTGTTCTATCTAGAAGTATTAGATTTCAATCTGCATTAATCAATACCCGAATTCATGAGAAACAATTATTGGTGATGGAAGCATCGGCGCTAAACGAACTACGGTGCGCGGCCTTTCCGCAGCCATTGGGGGACATGAGTCAATACACACATCAGTGTTATAGCATTGCGGGAGTGTGACTTTGAGAGTTACTTATGAAGAAAAGACTCAAAAGTACATGAAATATTTGTTTTACATAAACGAAATCTTTCAGGCATATAGATATAACTATAAACTTCATTTGTGGTGCAAAAGAAAATACTTGGATGCCCTTAAAATGAATCCTTGAATGGCGAGGAGGCATAACAAATTCTCAATTTAAGAAAAGTTCAAACCAAAACCCTTAAGTTTAACAAGTGATTCTGATAAACAGCCCGAAAGCTAGAGTTTTGATAAAAATCAATCATTTTAACATAATTAAACTACTCTGGCCTTCTTTTGACAATATGACAACCTATCGGCCATTGTTTAATCTTTTGGTAATTCTTACAAGTATGTCTTCACTTCCTTACATGTTTCGTTACTTTAATTTATAGGCTACATTTGTTCAACATATCTATCCACTCTCTTCAACCACTTACAGCTTCTCTGGTCAAACGCAGCATTATAGCTATCCTACCTTAAGGAACGATGTCTAATTTTGATTTCATTTAGAAAAGCATAAAATACAATTCCGTTCTCATAAAATAGCCAGAGTACGAAATTAGCACCCGCCTGCCGCCAAATGCAGGTAAAAAAATTATGTGGGTGGGTAAAACCCAAAAGTTACCCGGCCTCCTTGGCAGGTGAAGGAAAGTGAGTTAAAGCATTCCAGAACAAAATCTGAGCTATTAGATAGCCTATCTAATTAGAATATAACATAGGCCTAGATATGACCCCCTCCTTTTGAAAATCCTGGATCCGCCCCTGTAGAAAGTACATGAAATATTTGTTTTAAATAGCCTAGCTGGAAGCTTTCAGACATAGACCTACTAATACTATGGATCCCTACTTGCTAATGCGTATCTGAAGTATTGGCATTCACACATCATGTAACGTTAGCCTCACACCTACCAGTCATGCAATCCGCTGTGGTAGGCCAACTAGACTAGGACTTGAGTATTACTTTCCCGGTTACTTTCAAGTTTGACTGACAAGTTTGACAGCTAAAAAACCTTCCCCTCTGCGTTTTTTACATGCCAAATCGCCATGGAAGGCTCTTGTGTACTTGCCAAACCTCTAATGCCTGCCTCACACTGTACGCATCCGACTGGTCGTACGACTTACAACTTACAACTGAAGACTTATTACATCTCACACTAGCCGACTCGAATCTGGAGCCCCCCGCTAAAAAAGGCAAATAAAGTGTTTTTTTAAGGACGTCACCGTTACAACATGCGTTGTAACGGATAGCCCAACGCATTTTTTTCAGTTTTTTTGAGTTGTAAGTCTCACGACTCGCTGTGACCGAGTTATAAGCCTCACAACTGGCACTCACACTGTACGATCCGATTCAACATTTGAATCTTGAGTTTTGTCGTGAACAACAGCTCAAAAACGGGCCTTACAACTGGAAAACTAGTTGTAAGGAGTTGTAAGGCTTACAACTCGTCGGATGCGTACAGTGTGAGGGGGGCATAAGAAGGCTGAAAACTACAGGTCGTAGCAGTATAACAAAATAAGAGCATGATAAGTGAAGTCCGCCGACATCTTAGATATGCATAGCCATTGTTTATAAGTGTCCAGAGGGTATGATGGCAAGGTCGGCGCTGGGGGCGCAATTTTGATGGGAACGACGGGGAATATTTACTACATAAATATAGATTGTTTTTGTTGATTAACACTATCAAGACCCTACCTGCTTCCCTCCCTCCTATGGCGTCTGCCGACGCATCCAAATCATTTCGTTTTTTCGCTTTAATCCTGTGGACCACATCCCCGATCATGGCCATGCATGACACGGTGATGTGGATGCTGGGTGGTGCTGCTGGTGGCGCTACCTCGTGGGAGGGTCAGAAAACATTCTCCGAGTTCTGACTTCCGGTTAGTTTACCACATTGCCACAAGGTGTAAGTGCGACCACCATAGAGACAGATCGAGCATGGTGCAATGGCAACACTGATCTATAGAGCCCTAGAGGCGTCAACGCGAGAGGTCTGTCACGCCGTAATTATACCAGTAAGAGCTAAAAAATCTTGGTCCAATCTCTCCCTAAGGCTATAACTTAGGCAGTCATGTAACTGGTTGGTATTGGACAATGAGAAATAGAGTGGGTTCCCCGATCATAGAGGAAGTTGTACAGTGCTAATGCATCGCCAATGGCGGAATGTGGCGATGCTTCTTGCTTGGGTTTTATGCAAGCATAATTAATTAATTATGCCATTGTCGCCGGTCGGTCAAGTTGTCCCCCAAGTCCACTGCGCATCGTTTTCGCGCACAATATGGCGGCGCCCATAGGGTAACACACAACTTCGGTATACTCAATGATCATGTGTAGAGTCAGGCAGCACTGTGGTCGACACTGCGTGGAACGGGTGCATTCTAAGTTTAAACATGTGAAATACATGTTTATATTCATATTCTTGGCTTATATTACATTATTGGTACATTTTAAACACATTTACCGAGTCTAAGAACTCAGATGCAGGGTTATTAATATGGTGAGATCGTTTTTATGCAGACCCTAAATGTGCGGGAATATTTTTACGCACCCCATTAGTAGAACTCTCCAGTTGTGAGGCCAATTTCTTGCTTTGATGTAAACAATGACACGCGGTTGTTTTATTGTTCTTTTTTACATCTTGACCAGCATCAAATGACAACATTCATGTGATTGCAAATCATGTAATACTGTGTGTTTATGGCGATTTTATGCATTCAGAAGTGACAAAACTTAAATAAGTTAATCACAGATGCTACAGTTTGAAGCTCGAAGGCCGGTGCCATGTGCACAGTTTGTTGATGTCACGTAACGTCACTGTGACGTCACATCACGTCACAGGCGAGATTTCGAAATTCCTGCGAGATCTCCGCGATCTCACTGTACCGCTCTAAGTTTTTAAAGAGGTTGGAGGGTTTCATGAGCTTTTTCTTCATAACAAGCGGCTTCGCCACTTGAGCCCACATTAAATTCAATCTTCTTACATGTAAAATCTTTGACAAATAATGTACTTTTCAATTCAATTCAATATTTTGATTTCAAATAATTTTGAAAAGAACTTGCACCCCCCCCCCCTCCCCCACCACAGTTTATTCTAGTAGCTTCAATATTAATTATTCTAGTTTCAATGTTTCCACCTTAGCTGGTGAGGTTCAATAAGTCTCTCCCCCAAATTAAGGGGCCCCCGGTCTCCCTAGCTACACAATGTGAACTTTTCTGGTTTTGTCTCTTCATTTCAAAGCCTATGACACCAACTATGTTCAAATCAGACTATTATCTCAAAAGTTATAGCATTTGTGCTTGGCTAAATAATTTGCTTGGCTAAATAATTTGCGTATTTAGAAAATATATTACTTCTAGAAAGAATGGCCTCCTGAAATCAAATGCTGCCTCATATATAAGTTTTTGTTGTTTAAAGTTTGCCTTTTTTTAAAACCTTCGGATTCAACTTTATTTGATGAGTTATGTGACATGTGTATCACAAATAAAAGTGGTGAATTGTATCGAAATCTGTTACTATATTATTTTGGTACAAAGAAAGAATGGTATTTTATTATTTACTTGTGTGATTGAAATCACCTCCGACTTCTGTCATTAAAGTGTAATTTGTGGGCGGGTAAATTTATGTGTGGGCGGGTAATTACACTCTGATGGTGGAGATTGGTATGAGGATCGTTGCTGCACATCAGTGACTATCGTACTGTGTTGAAGATAAATCCCAGGTTGCGGGTGCAGCGAGGCATGACGTGACGTCATGGACGAGGCTCAACGAAGTAAACAATGCGAAGATGCGTTGACGGAAATTGACGGAAATGTACGCAAAAAACCAACTCACTCAAAGGCCTAAATATTAAAGTGGGGTCAGAGAATAGGTTTCGACAACATTTCACAACGGAGGAAGTAATAATAAAAAAAAAACAGGAAAAAAATCTGACGGCCGGCTTTTCCCACAGGTACCCCGTTACACCTGGCTGTGCGAGTGCATGGGGAACCGAACCGCAGTAAGTCTCGCATGAGTTCTCGTGCTCCGTGTTTCTGCGAGTATGGGCCACAGAGCTGGGGAATCCCCGGGAGCTGGGGAATCCCCGGGATAAAGATTTAAGTAAGGGAGTCATTAGAATGTGATATAGGGAAAATAAGATATAGATGGAAAGGGAGGGAGTGCGTCGACCAGTACTTGCATTGCATTCCTATGGATATGTCATGCCTGATATACATGTATACATGTATACTAATATATTCTGTTTGAGCTCTTGTATATAGTTCACAGTATATCCATGATAACAGACATCAAACAAACATATACCATTGTACATGATTGTACAGCAAAAAAAAAGAGTTTAGCCCACGTTAAAAGAAATATACTAGATCCATCCCTTCATGCAATAGGTTGACTAATGAAAATAGGATATGGAATACCTTAGTAGTAATGTATATTACTACTAAGGGAATACTGCCCCCCCCCCCCCCCCCCCCTTGAACCATGTTTCCCGTTTTTAAGAGCCCCATTTCCCGAATCTCACAGGTTTTCTATTCACAATCCTAGGCCAGGCTAACCTTTCCTGAATCCCTTAGGTCCTTTTAAATGACAAATCCCGGGCTAAAATCCCAGTTCCAGAAAGTTGTTCTTTACCTGAAAAGAAATATATATCTTAAGTTTTACTTACATTGTAGCTTTCTGTCTGTCTTTGAATGATGGTTCAATATACGATGAGCTTGCGTCCAAATAGGAAATCTAAGAACACAGCTAGAAAGTATTGGACTCCCAGATGACATGGGGAATCGGAGGACAATATTTTATGAATATGATAATATAGAAGCATTGATTTTATAAATACCTATTGGATTATTAATAAACACAAATAAATAGCTGGAGTCTAATACATTAATTGAGTGCCTGAGTAATGAATGCAAGAATATAAGCCCAGTGCCCAGAACTGAGACGCTAGGTGAATGCTGCATTGAGCAACGCTTATTAGATGGATATTTTATGCTGCAAATGCAGCGCTTAGGTGCAGTGGTCACCAGTGCTTAATGAGCGACTACTGAGTCAACGTTGCCAGCGGAAATTAAGCGTCCAGCAACGCTTATTAAGCGTTGTGTGTCCGTAGGGTTATGATTTGGGGAAGGGAACCTACAAAAACAATCCTTATTTATGAAAGTAAATAGCCCATGACTTCCCTTCATTCCCATCAAATTGTGACGATAGTCCTAATCTGGTGCCACACACACCCCTGGATCAAAGTTAGAGAGAAAAGATTTAAATGATATATTTGTTGGTGGAAAGTTAGATACATATGTTGGTGATAGAAGATAATATAGTATGTACCGCGGTAGACAGAGTGGTGGATATTTCCCGAACGGGACATGTCCGTATAGATCTAGTGAAGCACGCTGATTGGCTAAAGACTTGCACATGATGGCTAGCAAGGATCGCCACTGGCAACCGCGGTCAATTTGACAGCAGAGAGAATCGACGTGAAAATTTTTGTTTGGTCGGTTTGAGCTAACAATATGGCTTAAAAGAAAAACGAACGAAAGATATATATCATCCCCGTATTCTGTAATCAATGACATGATTCGTCGAGGCCTAGTATAGGCTAGCACCGCGGTAATTAACGCTATGGGTCCGTCCATTGGAGGGAGGGAGAGAGAGAAAGAGGGAGCAGGGCTCTCAAGTCTCACGCATTTGGCGTGTGACACACGCATTTAGCCCATATCTCACGCTCTCACGCTAAAGCTTCCAAATCTCACGCATAAAATTAAATCTGGATAAAAAAATTAGTTTATGTGTATTTTCGTCACAAATTCATTTAAATGAAATGATCTGATTCAAATATACTAATCTCATCCAGGAAGAGTGGCCATTGCTAGTGTGGCCGTGGAGGCCTGTTTTTTTCCTTTAGTTGTATTGATAGCCCTAAGATCGATGGGTAGGCCTAATGATCTGAAAACCAACTGAAAACATTATATGTACATGGTGTTCTCCTGCCTGGAAATATCCTTCCTTCTCATCTTGGCATTTAAATCGCATATCAAATACCGAAAAATTGCCGATATTCAGATATGCATTTGGGTGTATATTTTCCATGGCAAATCAATCGTGAGAGATCCCTTAATTTGGCTTAAAATTGAAAATCAGTATTATTATATGCCTTATATACATTGAGCACAGGACGTCGTCATCATTTCTTGTAAAGTTATGAATGTAATTCTTCAGGCTTAAGGGGTTGGTTCTAAAAAGACTGGGCCGGTGAAATTTCGAGGTGGGCAGATCGATTTTAAATTAACCTTGTCGCACCCATTAATAACTAAGAGTAATATCAAGTATTGTATTTAAAATTTATATAATCATTTATCCGCCATATAATCAATGTTTCTTAAATATTCAGAATTAATTAGGAATTAAGAATGCGGGCCTGGTGATTCAATGTAAGCCAATAATATATTTTAAGATTTTAAAGCATTTGAATTGAGATGGTAATTATTATGCTGTTTTCCCCAATGGTTCTTCTATTTCAAATGACATGTAGCTTACTAACTTAATTGTATTTGTATTTATAATGAGAGTAATCATTATGCAATGCGTTGAAACATTAATGGGGAATAATGTTTTTTCAATGATACTGTTTAAATTTATCATAGGCCTAAAATGAATAAAAAAACACACTAATAATTATACACAACAAAATGTGGAATTGCATAGTTAAATGTTGGTCCTAGAATGGCCCTTTCGTTGATTAAAATCCAATTTTTTTTCGGGGGGCTTACAGCGCCCCCCAAACCCCCAGCTGGGTGGATGGCTCGCTCCGCTCACCAGGGATCTCACGCATTTCTGATCTCACAACTTGAGAGCCCTGAGGGAGGGAGGGAGGGATGACCGCCCCCTGGGAAAATTAGGGGAGGGAATTATGTATATAATGTAAAATCTTATGCATTTATCATGATGCGTCTCCTCTCTCTCTCTCTCTCTCTCCCCCCGGCTCAAGTGCCGAAGGCGCTTGTAGTCCATGAACCTGGACCCTCGCTCCGCCGATAGTAGTCCATGAACCTGGACCCTCGCTCCACTAAGCCGTAGTGTGGGACTGTACTAGAGTCTACGCCGATAGTGGGTCTGTGCATGGGACTACTGGATGAGTTGTCCGCCCACCTCGCTCGCCCTCAGTGCTGCCTCCTAATGTGTAAGATGGAAGTATATTATAGTTGCAATCAGGTGAACATAGGCCTATATTATTACGCTTCTCAGGTGAGGTAGTGACGCGGCGTAAAAGGATGTCCATGCGACTTCCGTTTATGTCAATTTCCTATATGTGGATAAACTCGTTCCAAATAAGTATAGAATGAGAATTATTACAAAAGATGTCTAGTTTTGTCGCTCTAGGCTTAATTATATGAAATTAAGAGGTTAATGACGGCGTTAGAACTGGTTTGGTGCAGTGACCTTTGACCTATCACAGAAATGGTTGGGCCAGGTGCGCGACTGCCTGAGTAGCCAATGAAAACAATGCTTAGGTGTCGGGAAGTTGATTCCTTGACAATATTTACCAATCATGGAAGCTTCTAACTCGGAATTGTGGTCGTAAAGGTGTTGTTCTTTAAAGCCTCAGGTTTCAAATGTACAGGAGAGATGAATTTAGCAGAACCACTCGATGAAACCGTAAGTAAACTTTGTAATCTCAGCGGGTCGACTCGTTGTGGCCATGTTGCTCTCGGAGGGTTGGACTCCACCCATCCGAGGCCAACAATGCTTGATATATGATTGTGTTGAACTCATAATCCTTTCTTTAGGTTTTCCTGGGGTTCAAAGAAACTGAATCGACCTGATGATCAGGAAATGGAACTAACTGCTTGCCATGTTTTAGATTGTGACTTGTCAAGCTTTCCGGAGTGTACTTGAAGAATGAAGTTGGTTGAATCTTCCAAATTGGAAGATTGGAATCCAATACATGCAGTGCCAGTACAGTAACAGTAGGCCTAGTTAGTAGGGGCCTACGGTATAACGGGGGTATAACTATATGGCTAGCCTAGGCTAAAATTATAGCTTAGGCTATGGTCGTTGATCGGTTGATCTCTTGTCTTGTTGATCAGTCTACTTTTTAACACGCTTTACAATCTGCTTTTTTAATAATAAACATATGTATACCTGTATGAAGTTGCACTTGCAGCCCGGGTTGCAGCCAATAAAATATGTTTCTGTGGCGGTGAAAACCATCTGGCTGTCGACGGGGTGGCTGTCTTTCTCTTGTTTCATTAATAAGTTGCTTTAAATTTAAGGCTGAAGTCGAAGGAGTCATCATCATATAGGTGATAGGGGATTTGCTGTTTGTCAATACTTCGAGTTGAAATCTCAGAGTAAAAGAAATGCCAATGACAGCTACTGACACTATCCAATAGTTTATACTAATCGGTGATACTATGGCATAGATTATTTAAGAGAGAGTTATCTATTCAGGCTTATACTAGGGGTGTTCCACAGGTCGGAATAAGCCTTACGTCCCAATCGGTTTTCGAAAAAAACGATCATTAATTCCGACCTACTGTTCCCATAGCAGTCGGTTCGGTTTGGGTCCATATATCACCGTCGGAATATTTGAGGCAAACCGAACAAACCGAAGGGCTAAAAACGATAATAGGGGTGTTCCACAGGTCGAAATAAGCCTTACGTCCCAATCGGTTTTCCAAAAAACAGATCATTAATTCCGACCTATTGTTCACATAGCAGTCGGTTCGGTTCGGCTCCATATCACCGTTGGAATATTTGAGGCAAACCGAACGAACCGAAGGGCTAAAAACGATAATCCGACCTGTTTGATTTTCATCGGTTTTTGATGGAACCGAATGGAACCGAACAGACGTTCCAACCAGTTGTGCTAACCATCGGAATGAATAGGACTGTTTCGGTCTGGAATTGATGTAATAAATCTATTTTATTCCGAGCCAATGAGAACCGACCAGTTGCACACACCCTTGGTTCGGTTCCGTTCGGTTTGGTTGGAACAAAAACATTCGGTCACCCTGTGCGCACAAAACCGATGCAAACCGTGAAAAACCGTAGCATTGTTTCGTTGGTAAAACCGATTGGGACATAAGGATATTCCGACCTGTGGAACACGCCTATAATCCGACCTGTTTGATTTTCATCGGTTTCTGGTCGGTTTTTCATGGAACCGAACAGACGTTCCAACCAGTTGTGCTTACCATCGGAATGAATAGGACTGTTTCGGTCTGGAATTGATGTGATAAATCTATTTTATTCCGAGCCGATGAGAACCGACCAGTTGCACACACCCTTGGTTCGGTTCCGCTCGGTTCGGTTGGAATAAAAAATCGATCACCCTGTGCGCACAAAACCGATGCAAACCGTAGCATTGTTTCATTGATAAAACCGATTGGGACATAAGGCTTATTCCGACCTGTGGAACACGCCTATTAGTTATTAGGCCCAGTGCTAGCCTATAGGCCTAATATAAACACATGCATTGTCAGTTGGGAAAAAAAACATGAGCCATGAACTTGAAGGCTTGATTCTACCTTTGCTGAATATGGGCAGTACGACTATACTCAAATATAAGGACCAAGGTTACGCAGAAAAAGACGAACTAAGCTGAACTACGGATCTACGGATGATCCGTAGATTGTCAACCAGCGATGTTATAATAGGGCCGTAATTCCTATAGTAGGGCCTAGTAATACGATGCGACGTCCCAGCCCTCTGGAAGCTACCATGTGAATGAGAACTTGGATGTTCTCATACGTGGGTTACCATTACTAGTTATAATATCCTATTGGATTATTAAAAATTATGTTTGCATTATTTAAAGACCTCCTTCCCAGTGCTATTGCACTGGTTTGGCACTACCGTACATGGTTTCGCTAATTAATAATAGCTCATCAGGCTACTGAATCCAAAAATGAGAAGCAGTAAGGGCAATGAAGATCTGATGGACTAGCCACCTTAGTACCGTAGTTGATGATGAAATATCTAAATACACAAGCAAATGTTGCTTAAATAGGATTTAAAAGATGTGGAGAGCCATATGGCCCCATGATAATCATTCCTATGTCTCTTAGGTACCATATACCTAGAAAAGGTAAAGGTGACTGGACAGTGTAGTGGGGGTTCCTCCCCACTCAACCAGAAAATGAAAGTAATATTACTTCCAGTGGAAATAATGTTACATTAAAAAAGTTGTTTTTTTAGAAGGGATACAACATATGATGTTGGGGTCACCAAGCTTGCCTCTGAAATCAATGTTGATGTCTCATTGTCAGTCGGCATCCCGTGATGTCATTCATTCTTGGGGCCCAAAAGGGGATGGGTGATGCTATCGGCAAAAAAAAAAGCTGTAATTCCTGTATATATATTTTCTCTCCCCGATAGCCTGTCTTTTATTTCGTTCTTCATTCCAGTCTTTGTTTATTGAATACCGGTACCGTATTCATTTATTGTAGTCTGTTTATTTAGTTTATTGGTGGTTATTTTGCTATGTTCTCCTACATACCCTGTCTTTGTAATATTTTGCAACGCGAGACCTTTTTTTCTTCCCTTGCACTAGACCAGAAATGGTGTCAGTGACATGGTTTCTCTGACGTCAGTAATTTGATCTAATAAACTCCTGGCGCCGTCATACTTGGTCCATATTAGGCCTACCATAAATCGGAAAGGGGATGTCAATTCCAAGATTTTCCTTCGACTTTTGGCTACTTCATATAGTAAGTGTTTGCAATGGCTCTATAGAATTCCCCATATTATCGATTTTCGCAGTAGTATACCGGTATTGACTAATCTATTATTGTTATGAAAGTAAACAATTTTGGTTGTCTATAATGTAGATTATATATGCTTTGGTTATACAGTTTTAAAAATACGCATTCCTGTCAAACTACATATTTGTGTTATTTCTCTAGGATTAGATTAGATTTCTCGGATTATTCCAGTACTTCCTCGGGGTTTGTCATTTTTTGAAAATTTAGTAATATGTAACCCTTGATAGGGAGGCAATTTGAGGGGCACTGCATCATTTTAAAAAATCTGATTTCTTTTTTGTTTAGTCCACTCTCGTTGATAGTGCCAAAACATTTCATTTATTTCCACCAGAATCTTTAAACCTGCAATGCTAAGTCTATGCATGGGGATTGTTTATTTCCAGTTAACACATCGGTACAAGTGA
Source organism: Sthenelais limicola (assembly GCA_942159475.1). Taxonomy (NCBI): domain Eukaryota; kingdom Metazoa; phylum Annelida; class Polychaeta; order Phyllodocida; family Sigalionidae; genus Sthenelais; species Sthenelais limicola. The sequence goes on along the minus strand of OW804096.1, from coordinate 101,508,902 downwards.
ACGCCTCAATTACGTTACGGTAATTCGCTCAATGCTGCCATGGCATGCAAGCTGTTATTCATAAGCTTTTATATGTAGATAAGGCCCGTAAATTGGTCTAGGCCATGGCCTGAATATTTTGGGTATAAGATTTTTAGAGCTACCTTCAATGGTCTAAGGGCTATATTCGGTAACCACCTCAGGCAAAGACTAAAAGGATTAATGACCTACATTTCTGGCCTGCTGGTGCCTTAATTAAATTAAGATCATGATGCAGTGTTGATGGATGCAATAGACCATATACACTGAATAGTAGGACAATTAAGGTACGTTCATAGATCTATGGTACGATCAAGTCCTACTATGATAGAGATGCTCAATATGGCCATCCCAAGATCGTATCTCCATTAGTAAATGGGATAGAAAACAATGATTTTCACTCAGGCACTCAAGACAATGTCAGTGAGTTCCAGTTTAGTGGCCACTGGGAACAAAGGCAAACCAGCCTCAAACTACAGGCTGAAGTTTTCCACCCTAGTCGCCATTGCTCCTACCACACTGGTGAGATAAGATTACTCCTAGATCCCAAGACCTTCAGTGGCACCAAATGCCCCAGTTTAAACATTTTTTATTAATAAATATACATTTCTGTTATTCTCACTTGCCACCTGCTCTGCATCAGTGCACCAGGAGGACAGACATGTCAGGCATGAATACTTACATATAGGCCCTCAAATTGATCTGGGTCATGCTCCACGGTTGCAGGGTGATTTTTTTCAGTCCGTTATAAGGTCAGGCCTTCAGGGTGTCAGAAAATGTACAGTCTGTAGCACTACACATATGCAGTAAGTTAGTAAGTTTTGTCATACATAAACTGATAAAGTCTTTCAGTAAACTTTTGCAACTTATGAGATAAAACTGTTATCCGATCCAATCAATGAACACGCTTCTGGGTCAGATCTTCAGAAAATGTACAATTGGCAGCTCTACACATTTAGGAAATTCTGCTAAATTAGGCTGAAAAATTAAGAATACAGGGTATATCTGAGTATATTTGGTATCGCATTGATTTAAAGTATCTTTTCTGTTATTTTCAACTGCATTTTGAAGCTCATTTCTGTCTTAAATGTGAGTTATTTGAGAGGATTGGTGAAGGCGAATTGTACATTTTCTGATAACTTGACCCTTCTGCTTTGGTTACTCTCAGGAAATGCAATGAAATAAATGGTCAACTACAAAAAGACTAACTATAACTGAACCATTAACCATTAAACTGCTGTAACCGTTTATCAGTAATCTGAAACACTGTTACTTATAGCAGTTACTGTTACTTATTAAATGAAAATTTAGGTAAGCTATTATGGGTATACATGACACAAAGAGGTATATAAATAGATACTTATATGAAACATCTGTTTTGCTTTTAGTCTATTACTAATAGCTGGGTGGTTTGTAATGTATACAATATAATACCTACTAATAGTACCTTATCTTAATTATCATTGTGCAGAGGTGCATATGTATGGTTTTTATTATTTAGTTGATTTTTTTTAACCACTTGGTTAACTTTGTGGTATTAGGCAAACCACCAAGTAAAGTAGAATTCGCTTAGCTACTGGACAATCCACTGCTAGTGTTCACTTTTATTTTCTGTTAGGGGCGTCTTATCACTACTTATGTATTAATATCACTTTGCTTGAATTTTAATATTTTTCAGCTATTTCTTTTACAATATTCCTGATTTCGCTGTTGGCCATCGTATAATATTACCCTACATTTAGTTAATGCATAAAATTATCAAAGTGAATAAAATCACATTAACACTTATCTCGCGTTGTGAGGCAACTGTTTTTAAGTCAAGCGAGCGAATGTTACTCTGCCATAAGTCAAGTAAAAAATATCGCCTCATACTGTCATAGGTCGATCTCGAGGGTGGGAAAGTAATCACAACTCCCATGATTGTGCGCAATAACGCAAAACTTTGCTCAGACTGGTATAGGTGGTGAAATATAGAACTGGAATACTGTATATATCGCATTAGAGTGTCTGGGACGATGTTTCAAATGCCAATTCCATATATTAGTCGACACGGAGAGCAAGTGACTAAGATAGATCTGCATACTGCTCCATACTGCTACTCCTCCGACAGGCATCGGATTTATTTCCTAGTACCCGGGTACTGAGGGGCGGTCCCGGATTCTCCGAGTGTTGAGTGGGAGAGAGAGTAAGGGAAGAGTTTTAGGTACTACGTTATTCAACCATCATCATGTGCTGGTGATGGTGCTGGACCGTGTTGATGGTCTATTGATGGAGTCACTTTATTTACGAAGGAGTCTTTACCACTGCCGATGGTATTTGCCCTGCAATCCATGCAATAATTCAGAGGACTCCAGTCATCATATACTGTGACAGTTAGTGTATTAGTTTCCAACTGAGAGAACGAGATACTTACATTGTTTACATCTCTGCTGGTGTCCATGTTGTGATTTAGGAAGTGGAAAGATGGTGATCATATAACAGAAATCAGAATGTGACTCCAGACGCATAGTCATCTTTAGGTCACGGACGAAAAAGATAATCCCTAGATGAGGTGAATTATATATTCACAATACATATACAACAGGAGACTTTTTAAGCGTTAACGATTATAATTTATCACTGCACAAGTGGGGAGTCATACCAATACCTGATCACTTGGCCATTGACATACGGGATTTATCTAGGAATCCGTCCACATAGGTAACGATTTATTGATTGAAAGGAGGGGTCAAAACGGGTGGCCTAAAATCTTTGCCCCTTCCCCTTTGGGCATCATAAATTGTCACCGTTTGATATCAATTTCGGAGTGATATTAACCCGGATATTGGATCCAGATAGGTTTTGATAATGGCATTTTTGTCTCACTGATAACTCAATATCTCGGCACCTCCTCTCTAACTTTTAAGACATCGAGTGATTGGATGCATGGAAGCACATTGACTCTGACACTTCCTGCTCAGCTAAATCAGCTTATCATAAACACTCCCTTGATCGGATATTGACAATGATATAGTGAATTGAGAGGTCAACAGCGACTTCTAGATACACAATTAAAAAAGATAGTTAATTGCATGGAGATAACGGTACCATTCTGGTATCCGCAATCCCCCAGTTGGACACTCTTTACGAACATTCAGTCAGTGGAAAGCGGGAGTAATCTATACACGCACATGGGAAAGGCTATGTTTGTAACCGCACATACTTTTACTAAACTTCCAAGAGAACTTCGTTAAGATCAACCGGGGGAGCCATGCTACTCATGGACCGGTTCCCGTCACGCGCCAATGATTTCTTTGGAGAACTTGTTCTTAGACTGTCGTTCAACCGCCGTAGAAATTCTACTTGCCTTGGGACTTTGCGGAGAAGAAGGGTAATATATAAGCATTTGACTACTCAGCTTGGAGGGAAACATTTTGTTGTCTGAGCGGTCTCATAAATAATTTGCATTTTGCAAGTTGCTTCCAGTGCTACTTTAATAGTTTGCTTTGTTTATTGATGAACTTTGTTCTCCAGGTATTAATACAGAAGGAACTACATAAGGAACTTATAAGCTCTGTTGGGGCTAAATCATTTTGTCTTCCCCAAACTTGCGAGCACTAATTTATAACCGTATTATATGTTAGGAATTCTCCATAACCATACACCCCCGAACACTGAGGCCTACGCTATTTAACTTTCAAGACATCCTGCATATATATATCTGTGGGAACTGTATCCCGATATAAGAATTAATCTGTATTTCTTGAGTTCATATTTGAAATATTAATAAGTTAAAACATATTGTAGCTATGCTATGTGAGATGGGTGAAATATTTATGGATCATTATCATATCATAACGGTCAATTGACTCCGCTGATAAAATCACATTTATTATAACATACCATATCACTAGCCTGCAGTTATTGCTTGCTTTAGGCTATGTCACCTTGAATGCGACATAATTAAAACAGCAAAAAACGACCCCCAGCCAGGCAATGGCGGAAAAGCATTGAATATGCAGAGACTTATTGTGATTGAACATAATGTATACTGAGTCGGCATTGCCTTTATATACATTTGTATTACTAAATCCAAGAACATGGCCCACGATACCAAACCGTTTTTGCTATTGATGTTTTTGATTAAAAACTTTAGATTCCCCTATCACGTACTGTTATTTATAGTCTGTCATTTCCATTGGTTCCATATGAAAGCATTGTGTATGATTTAAACAGGAGTGTTTTGTTTATTCAGAATATACACTATGCACGAGGTATTAGTAAATTATTTCTACCATGAGCAGATGCATATTGAATATACAAAACTAGTTGGATAGGGCTGTACTTATTGGGAAACATTATAAGTTCATGCACGTACACATAGTGAAACCATATAGCGAGTATGATAATGACATGGCCTGGCCTAGAAATGCCACTTTTAGCTAACACTTCGAGGTCATTATGCGGATCACTAATGAGCTGAAGGATCAAACAATGCACATTCATATTCATCTTAATGATACTTGGGAAGATGTGTTTTATATTAGTTCATACTTAGCAGTTGACCCAATGAACAAGGGGCAGAGAACGGACCGAACTGTGATATTAATACCTGATCAGGTCTTTATATATTGAACGATGACCCATCCAATCTTAACCAAATAAAACCATCCAAAGAACTAGTCAGGTTCACTATGTAATTTCGTTGGCTTTTTTTTTGAGATTTGCAAAACTACATTTTTGGAAACGTCAAAACGTCAACAATCCAACAATGGATGATGCCATTTGTGCCACAGCGTTTTTAAAGCGGGTTTACTCCCGCTTTAATCAAATGGCTTTGCCCGTAGCCGTCCCCGAGCACGTCCGCCGAGCTCTCCGTTGCCTTTAGATCCTAAGGGAAATCCGAGAGCGCCGCAATTACAGCACACAGGACGCGTTGACATAGAGGTCCGCCGGGAGCCAGTCTGTTACGGTGCAATCCTAAAATGACATAAACTACTCACAGATTCCTCATGTTATTTTTATTTATTTATGTAAGCTTATCATAGGCTTAGTTTTGATCTCGGTAGACATAGGTAGGGTTTGGTGCTGCGTTTTGCAGCTGAACTGGTAGTTTTGCGTTCGATTGCGTGATAGGATCCCTACTTCGTCGTCAAACACTCTTTCTCCTCCTATAATCCTTCTATAGGCCTTCTATAGTCCTTCTATAGACTATGTACTGAAATACATCAACACTTCAGTCACTTCACTGGCATGTAAAACTTCTCCATGACCTTGAGGATGTCTGTATCAGCATTGAGATATATATCAAGCCAGGTTGCTTTGCCAATCCAAGAGAACCTCCCTGTGTTGTCTGAACCTGTGAAAGCATGGAACACTGGCAAAGCCTTTGCCCTTGCCACACCAAGACATGTCTATATTGGCTTTATTTCCAAAACCCCAAATGCCAATGAAATGAATGTATTTCTCAGCAAGAGGTCATAATTTGCTATAACTAATACCAATATGTCTGTGTCTGGAGAGAAGAATGTCAGCTGTGTGTCAGGTGGGTTTCTCTGAGATGCCAACACTGCCTGGTGGATCAACAATGTGTCTGCTTCTTCATGGTTGTTGTCTTCAAAATGTAATGGACGATTGCTTTTAGTACATCCTGAGGCAGAAACAATTACTAGTTTGGGTGAGTCTTTGTTGCATTTGAGGGTTTTGGTAGCAAGATATACAGAAAGGTCAGCCTTTGTTTGGTCATGAGAAAGGAAGCGACTCATTGGGATGTTTTTGATACTTGTATCATTTTTTACTTGATACTGGATTGGATCCTTTCCCTGTCTTCTTTTCGCTCTGGTGGCACTCTTTAGAGAATCAGTCCTGTAGGTGTCAAATACCAAAATCATCTCATCAAAATCTCTTGTCAGTGGCATGAGTCGGTCATTGAACCATTCACTGAGGTATTTTACTGTCACCACTGTTGCTGGCTTCTTAGTTAGCTTCTGGACAACTACCATACCATCCACCAGAGCAATCTTGCAACTTGGATGACCATCTTCTGTAGGGATTGCACCCAGAGATTCTGTGGTTGCAGGACAGTCCAGAAGTATAAGTCCGCCAGATCATAGATGGTGTACAGTATTGCTTGGCTGGTTAGTTTAGTAAGATTATTGTGCTCAGGGTCTATAGCCTCTCCCCTAGCCTTCATAGTTACCTAGCATGCTTTTGGTTGATTTCCCGGTTGGATCTTGCTAGGACCATCAACCTGCCATAAAGATCTTTGGTCTGCTTCAAATCCACCATGGTGTTTCTGATCTGCAGTGCAGATTTCTTGTTGCCAGACATAAACATCTTGTTGTTTTCTTTTTTCACTGGTGCTCAGAGGCTGACATCTCCATTTATTCTCTCTGACACAAAATCCTCATATAATTTCTGCCCAGTGTCATCCATATTCAAAATTTGTGGGACAAACTCCTCTGGAATGTATGCATGTGTGATGATGTTGTGAAGCTTGTCACTGTCAGTGGCAAATGGGTTGCCATGACTTAGTATTGCAACCCTGATTTGTTGACTGTGTCATGATCCTTTTTTTTTTATCTTACTAGGTGTAAGGTCATGATGTTCTGTGCCCTTCCAAGCTCCTACACCTAATTGACTTTTAAAGTCTCTTGAGAGGCAGGACAGTTCTGGGGAAGCCATGAAGAATCGCTGTCTAGCATTTGCATTGTTCATCAAAACCATACTTTTTAACATATTCTAATGGTAATTGAGAGCGTCATTGAATGCTGTAAAACCTTACTTACCATACTCAGTAGGGCCTAGAAGGACACATGTAAGTAAGGGTGCAGTTTCAGCTAGTTTCAGTACTTGTAACACTGACACGAACAGTTCAACCCGAAGTAATGTAATTAGATTATGGAAAGTATTTTGTCACATAACTCGTTTAACTCGACAATTTTCATGTTTTATTTCATCAGGAATGTCTGGGATTTCATAACTAGGCAAGATCCAACTTGATATCAAGTTTGATGAACCAAAACAATGATTCAATATGATTTTAGACCTGACCTTTTTGTGACCTTTTTGAACTCTATTGACCTTTTTTGACATTTCAAACCATAGGGGAGGTATATAGATAAGTAATTCTAGGATAATAGTATATTAGAAAGGCTGTTGACCATTTAAAACTTTTAATTCTATTGCATGTTTTTTTTTAAATTAAAATCATATTTTACACCATTTTTACAAAAACTTTGATAATTTGCAAAATAGGATTCGGTGCAAATGACATCATCTATTTTCTGATTGCTGACATTCTGACATTGCCAAAAATGTATAGTTTTACTAATCTCTGAATGATTTAGAAATTTTTTTTAATTAAAATTATATATATTTTTTTTTTTTATTACAAAAACATCAATAATTCTTAAAATAGGCTTTGGCGCAAATGACATCATCCATTTTCTGATTGCTGATGTTCTGACATTTCCAAAAATGTATAGTTTTACTAATCCCCAAGAGATTTAGAATTTTTTTTCAATTAAAAATCATATTTTTCAGGGTTTTTTTTACAAAAACATCGATAATTCACAAAATAGTCTTCGACGCAAATGGCATCATCCATTTTCTGATTGCTGATGTTTTGACGTTTCCAAAAATGTATAGTTTTAGTAATCTCCAAAAAATGCCAACGAAAGTTAAATACTGTACATATAGTGAACCTGACTAAACCCAGGAACCGAAAGATGGACATATTATATGTCGGTTTGGAGTTGTTTGTTCAATATAGTATGATCCATTATTTATGTAACCCTGCCAAGAATGTTGGTGAATCATTTAATACATGGAGACTTGACACCCTATATTCCAGTGGCTTCTGTAAACAGACAGTGGGTTTTCTCAAGAATCGCATCCCTTTTAGTGGTCAACTTGGCAGTAGATGGTGGGCGGTGAAGGGCCTTTGCGGTTCCATAATATCCAGAATGAATTCTGTGATATTTTGATAAATCTCTATTCAGTTTCAGTTATATGCTGTTGATAAAAAGCTTTTAACATTTTTCGATTAATTTGTCAATTAATAGATATTAATTTGTCAATTAATAGATAGTTTAATCATGTAACAGACATAATCTGTACTGGTATTAAACGGAGCCCACACATATACACTTACTTACCAGAGGCAACTTTTGGAGATATAAAATGTATCCTCAACTTGATGTGCTACTGGATGGTGAATAGATAACCTAAACCACTCGTTGGTGTTGGCAATAAAAAGAAATAATGAAAATGAACACTCACAAGCCTCAGGTTCGTGCCATGTAGAAGGAGCTGCAGAGATTAATATACATCTCGAGGTCCTGAGGCAAGATGGATGAATGCTGACTGTTCTTAATCATGAACGAAGTAGGTAATTCACAGGGAAAGTGCTCCTGTCACTGCTTTGAAATGTTCATACTTTCCCAAATATCTTATCTTAGATAATGTACGTTAAAAAGGAAATTAGAATCTTTAAAAATACCTCATTTATCAAAGATTGACAAGTTTCCATACTATACTCGCATCACAGAAACTCATTTTATCAAAACAGTTTGAAACATGAAAAAATTTCACCGATGGTGATTCCTTTTGCATTTCGTTAAGGAGTGTTCATGTAGCGGGGCTTGTTGTTCCTTTAATTGACAGTTTTACTCTGGGGATTAGCGTAGATCGCCCTTTCATCTGGCTGGAGGGCACGAATTCTACCACTGGTTAGCGAGTTCCATATATATTTTAAATAAATCTGTTACACAGTACACACAGGTCCCTTCGGCCAAGGTTTCTCATTTTCCCTACCCCTGTCATAATACTCTGTGGTTACTGTACGATGACACTGTCACTGATACTGACAATCGGATCAATGACACTCACAAGCTGAGGCGTCGAATTATGATCACATGGCCCGAGCGATGATAGTAAATGCATGTAGTATTGGATCAATCGGACACCAGTGCCGTACGTAATCCATAAATCTGACCTGGGTCGTGTATATGTATATGTACCTTAATTTTCACCCTTTCAGTAACTTATTGAATCTTTGAAACATTTGGTGGGATAACATGAATGATAAAGACTATATTTGCGAGTTATTATTTTTTTTGCTAGAAAACGCCCACTTATTTAATGAGGCTAAATAGCTCTATGCTGACCAAGTTGTAAAGTTCATCTAAAATAATTTATAAGCTATAAATCCTCATTTATTTTTAGATGGCAAGGTGTGAAATATACCAATGGATGCTCCATGCTCCCTCGCCTATTGCCACAAACATAAAACCACTGGGTCATTGGTCCTGCGTGTACATGTAGATGTAGTAATGGAAATAGGTCAACCATACATACACATGTTTAAATGGTGTAAAATGACAACAGCCTGTGCCACAACGAAGTTTATATACTATCGGGGTTGTTGACAGACCATTCTGTGAGTAATTGTGAATCATAGAGTTAGATGCAGCAATAACTATACTTGTCCCTCTAGGTGCGAATGTTGGAATTTCTTGATTAAACTGGATATTATGTGAAGCTCGCTTCCTTTTCAAACGGAAACTGACATTGAAGATTAAATTTAAGAATTCTAGGTTGTTCCGAAATGTATTACTTATAATGCATACGTTATACGGTAATAGTGATTCGATATACAATGTCACATCCTTACCAAAGATTCTACTCTTAAATGATGAAACTAATATTAGCGTAACTAATATTAGCGTAATATAGTTTTCTCGTTTGTTCCCCTCACTGGCAACGAGTCGGAGTGGCTCTTGGGGTCATGTGTTTTTTCACAGTTGCGTTAGTTTCCGCATGTTCGGTTTGGCTTATTCTTGAGGAACAAATACTTTGGTTTGCCGTGGCTAGAGTGTACAGTACTCTGCTGATGTATAATGTCTCATGTCTCTTTATGAGTTCGATTTGAATTAAATATTTTAAGTGATGTGACACATGCGCATGGCCCTGCCTTAGTATTGGGTTTCAGATATCATCTTCTTTGATGTACCTTCTCAAATTATGATTAAATCAATACGATCCGATTAAATCGAATATATATGGGTCAAATTTTCAGAAAATGTACAATTCAACTTCTCCAATCTTCTCAAATAACCCACATTGTGACATTTCAGACGAAAATAAAGTTAAAAATATAGTTCAACCTAGCCAAACAGATTGCTAGAATCAATGCAATGCCGAATATTCTCGAATTCACCTAGTATTGAACGAATTGCAGCATAATTTTGCAGAATTTAGTAAATGTGTACAGCTGCCATTTCTGAAAATCTGACCCATATATAGCTTCTTTATTCAGGTGATTTACTTGTATTTCGCTGAGACATGTACTATATGATTTTGTATCTGGAAGTATATCGTTTGCTTGGTGATTAATACCTGTCGTATATACGTATTTATTTATAGGTCTTGTACACAAAATACACTACAATTCATTCCAAAGTAATCGCCTCGATCTATAAGTATAAAGTAATATTGTCGCTTGTTGACTTCTCAAAATAGATGTTGGCCTTTGACACATCAAAATAGATCACGGCCTTTGTCCTCTCTATTCGATTATGTTTATTCCGATGATGATGCACATCCCCTGTATGGGCGGAATTCTATATTATTTTGATTATCTGTGATCATGTGGGTGAACCGCAACACATCTCATGGTCATGTTATGCAAACATTTGTTCCCAGAGATGATAGTCTTGGAATCATAAAGATACGCCAATTTTACAAATGTAACCCTCACCTAGGATTCCGTTATTACTGCTTTATTAAAAATAGACTGATTCTGTTCCTCAAGAAAGAGTACAGTGACCTAGTTCTTATGAGCGCTGATCATTGAAGAAACCCAGTATCGTTGTTGTAGTGGCGCGTCCTCTCTGAATCACTGTTACAACAGGATCGCATTGTGCCATAGCAGATTTCCTGATATGGGCCACACGCTTTAATAAAATGTCCAAGCCTTGGAGCTTGGTCGAAACTACTTGGTACCGAACTGTTCTAATCCCCCCCCCCCCCCCCCCCCCGCACTTCCAATGTCGGTAATTACCCCCTCGATAATTTGGACCTTATGTTTAAATGGTCCCACCAAGTTCAAATAACCTCCCTTTGTTTTTTTGATAACCTAGCTTATACCAGCTTCAGCTAACTTTACTCAAATAGGAGCACTCCGAGGGTCAATAATTATTATAACTTTAACTAATAAGTGATTCTACTATCATTGCGAAGTGATTTTCTCGATGTAATATTCTTTCTCAAGGAATATAATTGTAAATTCTATTGAATCCGTAATTTCCCTCTTCTCAGAAATTCGTCATTGATTCCGCATTCAGGATTGGTTTTGTATTCATCATCTGAATCTGTTTGGTTCGTTCTATCAAGTGTCTAGTCATTCGAAATCTTACTGTGTGGATGGTTACACTTGTCCTTGATCTATCATTGTTCTGTCGATTGTCTTGAGTGAGCGTGCTCAAGACTACAGACTTTCTGCTATTTTTAGCCTACGTTTGGAGGTGGTGGGATCGAGAAAATGGGCAACCACCCCACAGTGTGTCCGCCTGGTGGTGGGTGGACTGCACATCCCAGAATGGAATTGACGGGTGCCACACAAATTTATAAGTCTAACACCTGTGTATACGCCTCTGATGCCCGGTCACAAATGGGTGAGATATATCCAAGTAATGATTTGGAATATGTATGTATTAACCCGAATACAATATTTGAACAAAAAACTAAATAAAGGAATACATACCATCAATAATTCTCATATATATCTTTGTTATAATTTTTTTTGTTTATTCAAATTATCAAGAGCACTAGGGTTTCTCCCATTTTCAGGCTAAAGATACATGTTCAATTCTCATAATTTATAGAATCTGTGTTTCAATACAATGTAATGGGGGTACATCGGTACTAAATTCAACATTCGTGGTTTAGTTTCCTCCTTGGCGGGGATATATTCAACCCCCGTCTGTCTGACCTAGGTATACCCGAGGAGGGGGAGGGAGGGAGATTTGCTACACCTGGTTGGCACTGCATGTGGATAGTTTGGAAAACTAGGTTTGAGGGTAATGAACACTTTACAGATAGGTGTTTATAATATTTCAAGAGTACTTTAAAACTTTGCCCTGTTAGTATAATAGTGTTGGCCTATAGTAAGAACCATTTTCCCCATAGTAATTAAGAAGCTATAGGGAACAGAATATTATTAGCCTCATGATGACGGTAAGTGAATACTAGTAGTTTGGCGCGAAGTGATATTTTAAAAAAAACAAACACCTGAAAGCTTGATAACTCACTGATTAGACATGACAGAGCCAGTGCTATCTGTTCCGTTAAGCGAAAATGGCAATTGGCTTTCAAATTTTTCTTTTAACACCCCGCAGTTAAGGATAACTCTGATTATTTACAAATGTTTTTTCCCTAGCTTTTCAGCGTGCAGCAATGGCTGGTTCCTGTCGGAAGATGCACTTAGGGATCTGCACTTAGGGATCTCCAACCATTACTACAGTTTATCCTTCCGGGTCTTTCCCAGTTTTTCAGATGCAGAGTTTTATACCCTTCCTGCTCATTCCTTTTCCCAATCAGTTGGCTCCCTAAGTGTATACATATGTCTCTAGCCTCGGCTTGAATCAAGTCGCAGGTCCTCACCGAATATCTTCAGTTTCAGATTGGAGTCAAGAGTTTCACTGCACCCCGCATGTATATAGATCTTGAACACACCTGTAGATGCTACTTTGCTCCAAATTTACACATTTACCATTATTTATAGTTGTAGTATAACATCATTATTTTTAGTTGTAGTATAACGCCTCCATTCATGACCATCATTGTTAAGTATCGCCTGCATGGTGTCTTGAACCTGGATGCTAAGGATACTGAATAAGAAATAATGTTTAGAATGACTTATACATTTGATTTAAAATAATACAAAGAACCTCTCTTTTGCTTATTAATTTCCCCGTAATTATACCAAACCCAAACTACAATCATGTGGAGACGTAGAAAATGCGCGAAAACAAAATGTCATGTCATGAAAAAGTACTAATTAACCTTGACTGTGGTAATACACCTCTGTCAACCCAGAAAAAGGCATTTTTATCCGAAGGTGTTGTATTACTAGTCGAAAACATCATTTTTGTAATTTTGTGACATTCCATTTACCGCTTTAAGAAATTTACATCAATGCGAGAATTCTAAGTCATTTTGGTAAATACTTCAGATGCAAGAACAACTAAGTGTTTTAAAGAAGTCTGATATAGACATCAGTTCTTTGGTAACGATAATTAAATTTTAATCACATGTACACATTGGCTTCATTTTCGAAATCACCGCTAGTACAGTCGCTCTATCGACAATTTTACTTATGTTGTTGCATTTCTTTTGGGTCACAATTTTCATATAAATTTTCCCTTTTTTCACGTGCATGCTTCACTGTCAATTGCTACTGATATATCTTGCTGTCATTTTGGACTTTTGCATTTTTATTTATCTTCTTCTTCATTTTCTTCTTCTTCTTCTTCTTCTTCTTCTTCTTCTTCTTCTTCTTCTTCTTCTTCTTCCTCTTCCTCTTCATCCTCCTCCTCCTCCTCCTCCTCCTCCTCCTCCTCCTCCTCCTCCTCCTCCTCCTCCTCCTCCTCCTCCTCCTCCTCCTCCTCCTTCCTCTTCCTCTTCCTCTTCCTCCTCCTCCTCCTCCTCCTCCTCCTCCTCCTCCTCCTCTTCCTCTTCCTCCTCCTCCTCCTCCTCCTCCTCTTCTTCTTCTTCTTCTTCTTCTTCTTCTTCTTCTTCTTCTTCCCTTTTCTTCTTCCAAAAGTCCAAAATAGTCCAAAAGACTAACGATAACCCTGATTGAACGATAACCCTGCCTTTACGTAAAGCTTGTTGCTTGTCGCATGTCATTTCAGCCGACCTTAGTCCTCTAGCTGACATTGGTGCTGACCTTCAAGTCACATTGAAAAGGTCAAAAGTCATTGACTAACTTGACCATGCGCCTCACACACTGATACTAACAAGTTGGTATGGGCGACGAGGAAAAACGATCCAAGTGGTACATAGCGCCCCCACCTCCGGCAAGTATTATGGGTTTCATTGGGTGCCACGCTGCGATCACTGAGTGAACCAAATTACCACTAACATTATATAATAATGGATAATAAATGTAATATAGTCTCCTTGTCACTCAATCATGTGCATAGAATGTAAAAAAAATGAAACTAAATCACAAATCACTTTCAATATCTTTTGTTTCATGTGCACCTTGTTAAGTGTTTGCTTTTGTTTTCTTTTGCTCCACTTTGAAAATTAATTGAATGTATTTTACTTGTTCGCAACTGTTGTTCCATTGCTGTCTGTTTATGTGTATGTTGTGGTGTATGCATGTATGCTTTACGTGCGTTCAGTTGGTTGTGATTTAGTTTTACTTGAAAATTGCCTGAGAACTATTTGTTGAAACACGTGAGATATATATCAATGTATTTTTCCCCTGGAAAATTAAGTTGTAGAATTATGGATGTACTTCTGTTGCGATTAGGCAAATATGTGAGGTATATATACGATAACGTCACCCATTAGATCTGGGACCTCCCTTAATTTGTGTCGTTATCATACGCAATGTTGTGTTTAAATAAATGTTTGCTTTGGATTATGTGTTTTTCGCTTAGAATATATGAGTAGTATGTGCGAGTATATATAGATCTATGAAAAAAGGGGATCAAGAGCGAATTTCTCGTATGTGGTCACAGGGAGTGGATCAACTCATCCCTGCTCCCACGCCCTGGAATCGTGCGCGAGCTTGCATTTTCCTTTGATCATCCAAAATACTTTGTTGCAGTTGTGAAATATCACAAGCAAGCTAAGACTACATAATATAATAGACATGGTGTATGCCGCACGAATCTATGCCGAACTAAATGCAAGTGGATTCATTCAACTTGACATTTTGAGGCATAGTTCGATAGTGCTGAATTGCAGGGCGATACTGGTGTAATACCTAA
Organism: Sthenelais limicola; assembly: GCA_942159475.1. Taxonomy (NCBI): domain Eukaryota; kingdom Metazoa; phylum Annelida; class Polychaeta; order Phyllodocida; family Sigalionidae; genus Sthenelais; species Sthenelais limicola. Next base: position 101,493,897 of record OW804096.1, on the reverse strand, counting down.
CTACTATAGGAAAATAATTTTAATGTACTGAAATACTATTTTTTTGTCGCCATGGAAGTGGTGGCAGTACAGTGGGCCAAGGGTGTATGTTCTACCCTCGCGAAGTCTGACTTTGGGAAGGCAGCGGAATATAGGACTCTGCCAGATTCCTAATTCTTGCCATATGAAAACACAGTTATATCCAACGTCGCATGAAATGCTAGCATCTGCACTGTGACGCCTCCTATGTATGTCACTGAGAACTTGGGTGCTGAGTGGCGATGCGTTATGGGTTGGGGGAATTGGCGACTTGGCAGTGTATGTGACAGTATGAGCATTATATAATTATTAGTGGGTGGCCCAAATAGGAAGAGGTGTATTGTTGAAAATAAATGTGTAAAAAAAATGCCACTGTTGAACCATTGTTCTTAAGAGAAATGGTTACGGGGAGAATTAGATTCGCTGACAGGGCATTTGCCAATAAAAGTATAACAACAACGTTTCCAATCTTATCTATTCAGTCTCTTGTGAGTCCACGTGATTTCAGTCATATTCCTGGGATTCCTGGCAGAATTTCCACTGGTCCTAGTTATCATGCTAAGTCGTTGGCATGATAACCCGGTGTTGATCAAAATTTGAAATCATGGAAAATAAAATTCTCATCCTTTGGGACTAATTGACGATATCCTTATAGTTTTGAACTATATGGTATTTGTGTCCACTTCAATATGTGTATTGACCCTATTTGCTTAACTGATCCATTGAGCCTGACTTAAATTTTGTACATTGGTGTGCTCGGAGAAGCAAATTTAAGGCATTGCTATGGTAACTTCAAACAGAGGTGCTTAGTATCCCACCAGGCTCAGCTGAAGTGTCTAAATAAGCACCGTTTAAATATATCCGGTTAGGTCTTGTTTACCTTTTGTTTCCATGACAACATTAAATGAACATGTTCACGAAGAGTTGGATTAAATGTATACATACTTACATGTATATACCTTCAATATCTACCTACCTCCCTACAAGAGATAGGTAATAAGAGCGGCACTCAGTCGCTGGAAGGACTGTCTCTCTATAAGAGACAGTAACTCACACCATCCCACTCTAGTATTAAACAATCGAACCTACGGGATACCAGTATATTTAAAAAGTGTTACTAAATATACAAACCTTAATTAATTGGTAATTAACCTTAAAACTTGGGCCCAGTGTTAATCTACATTTAACCAACGTGGCCAAACTAGCGCCTGGTAAGACCTTATAAGGTCGAAACCACACTAAAACCCCTCCTGATGTTACTTGCAACATTATATTTTATTATAATCTGTCAAATCATAAGCAATTCATCACAAAACCTTGATCTAATGTCATAGACAAACCGAGGCCCTACAAGCCTCCCATGACCAAACCCGAGTTGCAACAACAACTCGGATGAGGTCACAATCGGGGTTACCATACTCGCTTAGCAACAACGCTCGGTTAACCGTTCAATGAACCCAATACAAATTTAAGTATGATACTCCTCCTGTGAAAATCCAATGGAGAATACAGAGGGACAATATTAAAATTGTGTTCTTCTCTGTAGAATAAAATATTACAAAATATAAGATACATTGCGCTATACTGTATATAATGTACTGCATAAAATCTGACGAGGAAACAGATAGATCAAGGAGGATGTCATATTATCACGCGCCTGCCTAGGCAATCGTGTACCGGTCTTTCCTATGATCAACAATTGGCATTGATGCTTGCTGGTATACTAAGTAACTTTCGCTTTCTGTGAGTCACACCAGGTAACTTTTTTCCTGGCTCCATCCCTATCACGACATTGTGTAAAACGTATCATGCCATAATTAGATGTTGTATTACATGTGGAAATGTTTTTTAATCTTCATTGAATAGGTTATATATGAATAGGCTTGATAGTTGCAATGAAAGGTCTCACAGAGGATGAATACATATATGTGTGTAGTGTACGGTCCTTGTGGGTTAATGGTATGTCCATGTTTATCACGAAATTCCCCCTTCCCACTCTGTAGAAGGCTGATTGGGTGCGAAGGGGGCCGATGCTGTTACACCTGAACAAAATTAATTGCATGGCAACTTTAATAGAGTAAATTTAGCTTGTGGAAAGCGTTCAAGTTATTAGTAACGTCGAGGCTTATTCGTGAATATTACACTATGAATTTAGGTATATATCGTATTACTCATACAGAATTTATTAGATAATCAAAGAATAATTCAAGATAATTATAATGTTATAAGTATTGTACTATGAATGCTGAACAGTTTTATTATTAAGGCAAATGGATTTAAGATATTGGCTTGGCATTATTTTGATTGCAACAACTTGTATCCAGTGGTTAATGTTAGCAGTGACCAATAAGGTGTTTGTAAATGTCGTATAAATTTAAATGAGGGGGTTCGTATTCTCAGAATTACTATTAGATTTTAAGGAACCCGTTCAATAACTTGCTCAGTAAGTTCATTTTAAAAAAAGAATAGCAAAGAAACAAAACACTACTTGCAAGACGACATGGTCAAACACCTGCCCTCTGTCATCATGTGACCAGAGAGCCAGAAAGTATGTCCTCTGGCCTTTAATGGCTCACTTCCGCAGTCTCATCACTTGCCATATCACACGGAGGCAAGTGATTCTCTGGTCAAGGTTTGTTAGCTCTCGACGGTCCCTAACCCTAAAAGCTTTGCTATTGCAAAATATCTACCACTTGTCTGGGTCGAAAGTGAATGGGGAGAAAGCTAGCTTCTGTTGGGCGGTGTTGGTGGGGACAGCAAGTGCTCATTTATCATTTAATGTTTACATCTGTTAACGCTGCGTCACCTATTCTAGCTAACAAGGGGTAACAAAATAAGAAGAGGTACTCCTCTGACAGAAATAAACCACTGACTTCTTCGTCTTACCCCACTTTCTGACTCAAGTCAAGGGTGCTTTTAGTCGTAGTTCAGATAAAAAAACAGTTGTTATTCTTGTCACATATGTCCTGTTATGACCAGTTTCCCGTTGTAACTGGTGGAGGGAAAATACATCTCCCCTCTCAATATCAGCTCGGAGTACCAGCAAATTTTGTTTCTACCAGCATCGTTATATAAAAATAAATTTCTAGCATCATCTAGCTGATATTTTGCATTGGTCACGCTAGGGAAAGTTGAATGTAAAACCACTTACCAATGAGATCCACCCGCTGCATTCTGTGCATAAAGGGAAACATTATATGTGGCAGTGGTATTATTTATGAAGGAATGCCACACACAGTCGTTAGTCGTGTGGCTATATACATAAACAACATCTCATTAAAGGGGCAGAATTCGTTAGTACCTAACAACAGAAACTGATATCAGTGTTGTGACATTTTAATCGCTCTAGAAAATGGTGACCCCTTGCTCCCAACTTACTCCTGGGTTTCACTGAGAGGTCCCCGATGGGAGCAAGTAAATAGGTTTTTAGGTCACTTTATACTGACCCTTAATATTTCCTACTTATTTGATATATCTGGCAATAATTCAATATATTCCAAACTAATAGTTTTTTAACATGTCCGCAAAGTGTTTCCTTAAAGTTAAATGTTTACGTTTTAGAATATTCCTTGTTTTTTGATAATTGTATTCCCCATCAGGACCCCAGGCACTGATGGAACAGCTGGAGGGAGTAAGTGACAACAGCCACAACATTCAAATTTTAACTGGTTAACTCAGAAAAATAAATTCTGGTAAGACAGTAAATACATCATTGGTTCTTTTCATATTTTAACAATGTATTCTTGCAGCACTCATACACAACTGTGGCAAAAAATAGAAATTGTCTATGTTTCTGTCATTAAATATCTGTGGGTTTTCCCTCTTACGGGCCATTCCTTTAAACGGTATGAATAGCTGACATGACACTGGATCAAAGGCTCTTCCTCTCTTTAAACAAAAAATCGTTGACGACCCCCATGTTTGGTTATCAAATTATTTGGTGTTAAGCGCATTGTGAGTTTTAATAGGTGCAACTTGTATAGTAGTAATTTGTATGCAAAAAAGTGGGTATAAGACAGGGAACGCTCTAAATAGTCTAGCTGTTAAGCAACGCATTTTGGCTCAATTGTTCATTTTATGATAAAAGCATGAAATTTGGTATATTGGTATTTGATTATGCATAAATTGATATCAGAGGTAGACCCAACTCATCTGGTCCCAAAATCCAAGATGGCCGCCATTTTTATGATATTTTTTCCATTTTTTTGGTCATAACTTAACACCACTTGGAGATATAAACTAAATGTCAATTAGGCACTTGTAGAACATAAAATTACCTTTCTATTGATGTCAATATCATTCTTCTACTCCTATTATTCGATTTTTGATCAATTTCCAAAAAATAACTAAAAATGACACTTTCGGGCGGGTAGCAACTTTACCCTCACGGATATCATATTTCCTCCAGCACAGAAACTAAAATTCTTCTACAGCTAACAACACAAACAGTTAGCTTCCATTTGGTATAAACTACATGCATTTCCTATGATAATATCTATTTTTTAATTGTTGTAATAAAACTGTCTGTAAGGTTTTCATATGTTTAAATGCTTCATGTCACCAACTCTGAATCTCATCACATAAGTGTCAAATTGTTATCAGGTGTCATGACAATCATGTATTTACATTCTCTTATGGTCTCTTTCTCTTTGGATTGGTATTTCACATTAGGTTGACTGATACACAATTAGATACAAATGTTGCTTACTGGATTATATATATATATATGCCTTATTACTTACCTATTATTGGGAACATTTGTCAGCACAGAAACAGTGCAGTGCATTTAAGGTTTGCTTCGTGACATCAGTATAGTCCCCTGCATGCCTTCTTATAGTTACAGTGTATTAGTTCTTGGCATGATCTCCCTGCTTCAGGAAGAGTGGTCCTAACAGGGGCCCATCTATCATCTCTCCATGACCAAACCAATCCTGCAGGACTCAGCCTTTGTTGGGTACATCTGAAACACTGCTCACATATATATGCCTGGTATGTTGCCCACTTTATATGTTCATTGAAAGCTGATAGATGAGTAGGAATATTTTCAATAGTGTTATTCTTCAATTCAATATCTGTTGCACCTCATTGATCTGACTTGAAGGAGATGTGCGGCTATAGAGAAGAACCACAGATCTTCCAATTTTGCTCAAACCATTCTCAGTAACTTGGTGGGGATTTATACTGAGTGGAGAAAACAGCTGTGTTGGCAGTGAATTCCTTCCAGCTTCCATATGCAGATTCTTTATCTCTGCCATTGAATGATGAATCTTATCACAACCTGTGAAGGCATGATAAGGCTTCAGTGCATTGTATTCACCAGGGGTTAACCTATTTGCGATTGAAAGGATAGGTATGTACCCAAAGTGTTTCCCAAATGTCACCCACAGTTTTTCCAGTTGCAGCTGTAACATGTATCCAATGCACAGGAAAACAATATTTATATCCACACTTGTTACCAACGCTTGTTTCTGGACATCAGATAATAAATATTTTAAATGGAGCATAATGTGTGTGTCAGCCTCCTCATGATTGCATGGACTGAGGCATTTATTTCTGTGCAGTCCTTGTCCATGACTGTCCCGGTACCTTGCTTTAAACTCCCTGGTGGATACTTGTCCCACACTACATCAAGACACTTCATTGTGTTTAGCTGTATGTAATGTAAAGAAGGAAGATATTTGTAGCATATTTTATTAAATGTTGATTTCCCTGGGCTTATCATATTTACGATGACTGCCCCATCCAAGACCTTTGTTTCCACATGGGGGACATTCCGTGTGGAGCCTACAGCAAGACATGTAAGGAGATCAGAACTTTTTGCCTACTCAAATTTGTCCTCCAACTGACAAAGATGGTGGAAAAGCCTGGTTTACATATTTGAAGAATTCACCATTCACATCCCATGATTAACAAGGGGCATATAATTTTGAAAATAAGTTGCAGTAATTTCTCAGACGTGAGATTTTGCTTGTCCTTGGAAGTGGACCTTGTGGATGGGGTCTAAAAAGGAGAAAGATTTTTTTGGTGAATTCTATCCGATATAGTGTGAGTCCGTGTGAGTAATAGTGACTGGGGCTACTGAAGTTTCATTATACTTGCAGGGCCTTTGCAAGGATGCAAAATAACAGACACAACTTTCATTTCAAGTACTGTTTATAAGTGTGTAAAATACAAAAGATAATATTATCCTCTTTGAAGTATTAAGCCAGTCCCAGAAGTTATAAATCAATCTCAGAATAATAGATCCCATCAATTATTCAAATTAGGTATTTTGAGAGAGCCTCACTCAGCATGTGCAGCTGGTATTCTGGTCATATATGGCACCAGTCTTAATTGCCCCCCGTTTTGGGGTGCTGAAAAACGGAACAGACTCATACTGGATATCAATTGGTTTGGAGCAGTACAGTATGCTCAAGTATATTGTATTGTTCCTGTTGTATTCTCTCTGCATTTTCAACTGATTGGACTGCATGGTCTGACATGATGTCAAATGATGACTATTCACATGAAAGCAAACAGCATAGAAGTAAAATATTACTCAAAAGAGCAGCAGACTATTAGAGAATGTAAATATATGGCTATCATGGGGCCAGACCAACATTTATACCTCTATGATAAAATTCAGAGATGGTAAAATGGTGTGGCGTTTTAACATATGAAAAACTTAAATAGACATTTTTATTATAACAATTATAAAACAGCTGGACTAAAACTTCCATGGTGGATAACGCATATGTTTAATGCATTGTATTTAAATAATTATATTGGCCTTTAAAGAAATCTCTACATCTATTAGTATTATACATAGTTTGTCTTATACTTTACCCAAAGTCAAATAAAAACTACAGTTGATAATACTTCGCAATCGTGAATGCCTGGATACATATTAATTCATGAGAAGATCCAAAGTGTTGGATTGTAGGGTGCCTGCTGACATGACAGCATATTTAAATGGTAATGGGAAAAGGAGACCTGTTGTTATTACCGTGAGTCCACTCGTATACATATCCGCGACTGTTTGAGTTCCTTCTGTGCACTAGCCTCGGTGCGGAAATAGTGTTCTTGTTCTTTTGATAGAAGTCCCTGGGGGAAATGAAGGTAAATAAAAGTACACAGCAACTATGTCACTATGTCCTTGGCATTTAGAGATCTTTATGTCTCCAAAAACCTACTTTCTTTCACTCTCCTTTCCTTCCTTGTTGTAGGGATGTACTATACTATACGCCCTCCCCCCTATTTGTATATTCTAGCATTGTACATATTTAGTCTTGTTGGACTGGATCTAACGATTATGAATTTTAAAGGAAATTTCAAGATATTCTATCCTGAAACTACCCAAAAACTATACATAATTATAGGGTTTTCAGAGTTGTAATATTACCATTGAAGGTGTACGTATTTAGTCAAGTAAACGTTTTTTAGTTGATGGAAAACACCATGAAGTATAATATACATACATACGTTCGGCCTGACAACAAATGTACCTCCATGGAGGACATGAGATAATGGATTTATGTCTGCCCCGGCTATACCTATGATGGAGTTTATCTCGCGTCATCGATAGCTTTTTTGACTGGCGCTAATCGGATATATTTTTGTGATGCCTGCAAGTTTGAAGGTAGGAGCGCGGCGTTGGCCTAATGACAGATATGGACAGATGTTTCACCTGATCCTGGCGCTCTTCTATTCCTACCTGCATGTATTACATACTACATGCAGGCGGCCAGCAGGCGCTACATAAAGATACCAACACTCCCCATCTGTGCATGTTGGAACCAACTCTCTGTTTTAGCTTGGACGCTGGTCACTCAAACAGCTGGTTATATCTCCAAGGCGTCATTCCTTGGCCACCATTTAAACGCTATAATACACGGGCACTTTTTCGCCTGTTGAACACCAGTCCCCATATTTTAAACTAATTGGATTTAATTCGACCCAAGAAACACAGGTAGTTAAATGTCGGGCCTATTCTTAGCGGCCATGTGGCTTCGTTAATCAAGGATGCTATTTACATTTTTTTTTATCATGGCCATGTCACCGATGATTGAGTGTTCCCACCATGTGTAATCTAAAGGAAAATCATCCTATTAGAAACATGTGTTTGACTTCAATATCTCATACCTCAGACCATTACACCTGTACGTCAGTTGTATAAAGAAAGTTTTGAAAGTGCTGGATATTGTGGATCCTTTGCTGGACATGGACTTGCAGCTTTGTAACATCTGTAGCGAGGATTCATTTGACGGGTGGGGCGCTTGAGTGAAACCATTTCGTCAGGAATTGGTGCTCAAGTATTGGCCTATCTGGGAACATTTCCCCTGTCATACATTTGGACGAGGTTGTGTATGTACACGGGGCAATATTAGATATGTGTACGGTTCGAGATCCAGTCATCGCATGAGTAAGACCTGGCGTAGTGGCGTCGGCATTTTTGTGCATCTTTGTTGTGAGACACTTCAGCTCACGTGTTACTCACTCTAACAGTTCGCCTCTTAACCAGCAGATACTGATGTTGATACTGAACTTCCTTGCTTGACAATCGCCGAAAATGTTTGTGAAAATATATTTATTTTCGAGAACCTCCACAGATATATTCGCGTTGATGCCGATGACGATCCGTTCTCAAGGAAAGCAAGGAAGAGTGGCCTAGGCAGATCCCCGTCAATGTAAATTGTATTACCAAATTGACACGTTGAATCAACATATATAATATATATGCAACATAACTGAACTGGGAGAAGATATTTTCGGCCGGTACAGGGATTTTGTTGTCAATATGTACCATTGTGGATACATGGTTATGGTTATCATTATGAGTTAATGACATGTTGTGTTATTACATCCTTCGAAAACATGTCTTCAATCCCCATATCGTAATTACAATTCGGATCTAACTTCGTCGACATGAAGAAGGTGAGGTTCAATTTTTCCCCCCAACGTTTGTTTTTTTATTCAGGCAAAAGATAACTGTTACACTCTCACAAATCAATTGTGATTTTCGTTATGTCCTGTTCTATTACATTTCATCGTTAGATTAGATTAGATTAGAAAATTGTTTATTCATCACTGAGGTATAAAATTAATATGAATTTAATGGTTTTCATGGTGAGGTTTCTTGAGTTTGTATAAGATATGAAGGTTCCTGGCTATTGTTAACTATAAATACTTTTTTTTTTTTTTTTTTTTACTTCAATTTTTTTTTAACTATAAATACATTTAAGGGGAGTTTAGATGGGGAGATGGTTGGTTATTTGAAATATCCAATTTCATACTTTTGTCAAATCCTTAGAGTTTGAGTCTATGTGTTTTCATTTTCTACAGATACCATAGCCTGTATGAATCCATATTTTCTCATCTTAACGGTAAATTCTAGTTTTTATCTTTTGGAAACTAAACATGTAATAGACATGCAGTTACCAAGGCTGGTCAATGTATTTCAAAAAAGATTTAATGTTAATTGTCATAATGCCACGAATGCATTGTCGCATATAAACGCGTGTATCTTACTATTCAGTATTGAACCTGACTTCGTCAGGCCAAACCCTGTTTCATGAAATAGGGAATTTCACAGAATAAAATAATAAAACCACAGTATATCTGCTAACTTTTAATTACTATTAGCGGAGATGAAACTAACCAAACCAAACCAAACCTGTCCTCATTGCATATATGTACATAAATAATTTGTGAGTGATTTACCAAAGTCTATGAATATAATGGCAATTACTGTCTGTCCACCTTTCCGTTATTACCGTTAGAGAACCCCTCGAGATTATGCAGGTGCAGTAGTACAGTAGCAAGTTTAGTTGATATTCATCATATTTACTTATTAATGCGTGGTGCTATTCTCATACCTCGTGGAGTAAGGTCATAGGATGTACTCAGATTGATCATTATATTTGTATGTGTGATGGCTGGGTCGGGCTCACCTATTACAAACAAGGTCGACCTGGACCTGTACCTGTTCCGGTGCTCTGTTCCCGGAACTGCTCATAGATTGGTTTGATTATACTAGCATACCCTAGTCTAAATACACATATACGATAATTAATGTATACGCTCTGACCACATGTGTACATGCATTCGTTCTAGATCTTAGCTGGCCTGTGTTTTATTATTGGGAAACACCATATTCTATGTCAGCATTTCTGGATTTCCCAATATTACCTTTTGAAATAATCCCAATAAAAACAATATTATCACTCGAAATTGTATTTTAATGGATCCATATCGCCTAAAAGAGACAGGCCAGACCTATCAGTGTACCGTGATGTTTACATATTCGTTATGGAGCTGTAAATTACAGAGGAGAGTACACATATTTTCCAGTGTTTGCCCTAGGATGTAAACAGTAATTTGAATAATGCGGAGTGCAACACACCAATCAATATTTGGGACTAAGGTATTAGAGTACAATACATCGAGATATATCTGTTTGTTATTAGAACATAACAATACAATATAGAGCATCACAAGTGCACCTTTTACCACGAGATATATTCTTAAAATGCGCATACCCGAATGCAATCAATTAGTGACCGGATCAAAATTAACTAAATCGCGAGCGTGGTAAATTATTTATCGCCAAGGCACAGTGGAGAATAGGATTCACAGTGGACCTCTAGCGATCGTCTTGGCCTTCAGCGGTCTGTTCAGTGGGGCATATTTAACATTGTAGTGATGAGGTCAAGCCAAGGCCTGATGTCAATCAATGAGCTGTGGACAGCTGCATGCATCGGACATATTTTTTTCATTTAATGGCAGTGTCTTAAAACCAGTTTTTTTTTGTGCGAGAGTAAGCTTCTTTAATAAATGTGTGCTTTTTAAGTTTTCGAAGGTAGAATATACAGATCACAATGGTATTTATTGTTAAAGTTGATTCTATTAAGAAAACTAAGACAATGATTATTCTATTTTGCATAATCACACCCCAGTTTATACCAGATTCTTGTATTCAAGTCAACAATATTGGCTAAAATGTGAAATTTGAGCATATATCTTGCGTTTTGGCATGAAAAAGTAGGTAATAAGACTCGCTGTAGTTTTGATTTGAATAAAGTTTACAAATTTACTCTTTGATAGCATTGCATGCAGTTAAATGTAATTATAATCATTTCATTTTTCAGGAGGACTCTCTGCAGTTCTTCAAGGAGGAGAGGGTGGATGGGGCAGTGTACAACTTGTTCCTCAAGAAAGTTCGCTACCACACCCCTAGCGAAGTACGTATAAATTATGCTTCTAGTCAGGATGACAACTCCAGTATGTCAACATGGTATCTCAGTCCACCAACGGCAAGTAGTTGTCTCTACGTCCACGTCATGTCCAACGTCGCCGTGGCCAAGCTTGTTAGCAACAGGTGGTTGCCACGCAGACGTCGGTTGTGTCGTGGATTTATCTTGTACTGCCTGTGTGGAATCAAATCCAATTAGCTAATAGGTCGACACACCGTCCAAAAATCGGTATTTTTTTGCAATTTCTGCTGTTTCACATCAACGCACCATTAACAGATTTAGCATTATTTTAATTTCCATTAATTTAAATAAATGGAAAGGTGGCCAGAAGCAGTGGATGTGCTACCTGTCTAAGGTATGGCCATATGGAACGTGTGTCCGGTATATACCCATGAATAGCGATCCCTTGCCCATAATTATAAAGGTGGCCTTAAATTGCTTCAAAGAAATTGTTGTTCAAAGTGATTCTGGAGAAGCTTGTTGTCCAACATGTCTGTCGTCGGCTGACAGGTTGTGTGTAATTACTAGAAAAAGATGAATTTGTTTTAATGATTAAGCATGTGTGATTGAACGGGTTGGTATTAATTCAAGTAATTACGAACACGAGGTAAGTGTCAAACATTAAACGATTACAAGATGTATTAGTATGAATGTGACGCTAGTCCTCGCAGATCTAGACGTATTATATCTGATGGAGATGTATGATGGATTACAGTCAAACGTGGCAAGTCCCCCCCCCCCCCCCCCCCACCTTCTATAGCCCCGTTTAAAACATCTGCGTCAAGCTTTTTGCTTAAGTTCCACTTATTGATTACCTTGGGTGACCAACTGATAATTAGGTCTTGACTGCTAGTTTACCTGACACATAATTCATATTAATCTGTCCGGGTGAACAGTAATTAAATTGAGATCAGGAGTTCCGATGTATTATTTGGACGAACGTCATAGAATGCGTCACTGTTAAAGCTGCAGCCGGTGTCTAAAACCGTAGTTTACTTTTATTTTCAAATTTATAAAGAAAGATATTACATTTATGAAACTCATCCCACAGTCATTGAAGACTCAACGCTTCTTCTGAGTTTATGGTTAGCATGAAACATGGGGTTAGTGGGGTGTTTTTTATATTCTCCATTAAATGTTAGCATGTTAGCCACTGGCATGGTATCCTCCCTATGATTCTACCCATTTATGAATGAAGCTGACGATACATCGTAGTCATAGACAGCCTCTCCTTTCCATTCCATTTTTTATCCACAAGTCGTAGTGGGAAATGTTTGCGTGTCCATGGGGGTAAATTTTAGGGCCTTTTCACGAAGTTGTTTCTCGTTACAATTTAAAAGTTTGCATAATGTGTTGACCATTTTCACTAATTCCTTAGTGTGAAATTCACCTGTTCGTTCACTCTATTTAGAGCGTTCTTCATTGATCACTACAAATCTCTCACTCAAGTTGTTCAGAATTGTTCAATTTCTTACGCTTAAGTATTGTTTGAATTTCCTCTGAATATGACGTTACATAATATGACACAGCTTTCTGTATTCTATAGCTAAAGCTAGACTTATAGTTTAAGAGTACTATTAATAGACATTAACTAGATGCCTTTTCCTAAAACGTTTATAGATTTTGCCCTTGCAGTATTTTTTATGAGGTTCTATTAATTTTGCATCCTCGATGTATTACATTAAAGCTTTCATTACTCATTACTTTCATTACTCAAAAACAAATACACATTACATGTCAATATTTTTTGTTTTTGAAAATGACGCATACTGTCAATGTATATATATATATCAGTTTCTGAAATAATAATACACCCAACTAATATCAATTAAAACTTAACATCCCAACAAATAAAATACTTCCATTATTTACACGATGAGTGTTGGCTATAAAATTTAATTATCGTGTTTTCATGTATATTCATGATTGGAAAATTACAGATTGACGACCCTAACGATAAACACTCGCACCTACAATGGCGGACGATTGAGGTTAAGATAATCAAATCGGGGACGTTAGAGCGGCTGGTGGAGGCTGTGTCGATGCCAGGGGGAGAAATAGATTCTAGTTACGTCAGTGTATTCCTCCAGACATATCGTTCATTCGCCACCCCAAGCCAAGTTCTACATTTTCTCCTGGGGAGGTATGTTAGACTATGTTTTCCTAATTGAATGTACCCAAGTACCCCTAGGTTTCTATTAGTTTGCTCGTCTCGAAATGAGTATTAAATCCGATGTGGGGGACGTCTGGTATTGGTTCAGTGACTGCGTCTAGAACTGATAATTGTATTTGGTTTGGTGTTTCTCTTTCTCCTATGATAAAATGTTAACTAAATGATTCATTCTGATCAGTGCCTAATTTCTATGACCTTGTACCCAGTAAACCTGTGAATTGTACTCTATAAATATAAAGGCAACCATTAACAATTAAACATCTCATCCTGTGACAAATACGATTGGTTCATTGCACCTGATAGCCATCAACTGCCCTTCTCCTGGGTTACATCTCAATAGTGATATTTTTATTAATGGCGATCTATCTGTAGGCCCTTTTTTATTTCATGGAATTTGTTGTAGGAAATAATTTGTTAAACAATTGGAAGTATGAACTAATTAATACGTTATGATTACATTTATTCGCACATAAAAAGGTGCAGGTGCAACTTCCCTATAATATTAAATGTTTCTTGTTCAATTACTTACCTATAATATTGAACGTTTTTTATTCAATTGTATTCTAGATACAAGACTGTGGCTGAAGATACCAGTATGAAACAGCAAGCCAAAGAAGCTTATAGAAAGTAAGTGCATTTATGTTATCCTCAACTTGAACATTTATGGCGCCAATCGGGTTCCCCCCTGCCAAGAATATTTCAGTATTTTTGCCATGACTCCACTTTCATCCCTGTCGGTAGCAACTAAAACTTTTTTGAGGTAGAGTAACAGGGCAGGGGAGGGGGATAGGCAGAGGAAAAAGGAGGGGGGGTTGTGGGGTAAGGGAAATTGGGGGACACAAATATTGTACTCCCTGGATCACCAACATGTACCTGTCGTCAGAATCCCATATAAATTAATTGCCCAGCGTTTCTGACAATACATAGGGGCTCTTTGTATTGGGGCCCTGTATCTGGTTATGTGTGTCAGTCATGGAACATGTAATGATGAAAAGGGGTGCAACTGAATGCGACTAAAAATAGACCCTGTCCCAGTTCCAGCGTTCCAACAAGCGATCGTGATAGTTCTTTGACACTTGTTGATGTTTAGAAGGGGTCAGGACGGCTTTAGCCTGGAAAACGCCAATAGTGCATTATATGGAAAATGTTCTCACGTAATACGTTGACGCAAGATCCTTCTGAAAAATTCGCCCACATTAAATTTAAACTTCCTTTTCTGTTTAGTGATACCAAGAAAATTCCTCACTTCAAATTAAAATGTATCAAATAAACATTAGTACGAACCACGGTGTTCTTAGAATAGTTGTGTATATGTAAAAAGTGGAGCCAACGGGTTGTTATTGAAAAGTATGCTTATCACACTTGAAGGCAACATTTACAATTTTGGCTGGCCCATTGGAGTCTCGTTCCACTGTAAACATATTTTAATTCAATTCACTTTCAATGGGTACTTATGGACCTTGTTCTAAGTCTGGCGGTTTAAGGAATCGGGGTTAAAATATACTTACCTTAAATAATAGCCTGTATTTCCTGGTCTCTTCGCCTGGGACAGTTGAGTTGGATACTCTGTCTACTTAAACAAGAGAGGGTATTTTTATTTTTATTTTGTATATATACAAATAAAGTTATTGTCCTATTGTGTTCTTCGTTTTTCTAGAACGAAATATATTGTACTCAAAGATTAGAAACCTACTTCACTATTCTTGTACGTATAAATATTCTTTCCTCGTAGAACAATTCGCACAGTGATATCTGTCTGGCTGGATGCTTATCCTGAAGATTTTCGGGAAGGCCCCCTCTACTCGAACCTCCGAAGCCTGGTGGCATTTGCCGAAAAACACATGACCGGAAGTGACTTAGCCCATAGAGCGCAACATAGAATAGAAAAGTTTCGAAAAGAAGAAGAGGAAGAGTCACAATCAATTGAAGGTAACTCGTTGTTCGTTATCTCCTACTAGAAAAGTATGTACATACATGTATAGATATTTCAGTTTACCACATACAATTTTTTTTTTTATTTTTTTTTTATTTAGTATTTTTATACAGCACATCTTCTGTAATAACGACAGTTGAGTTATCAACAAACAAGTACATTGTACAGTAAAGTTCAATAATCAAATGGCATTAACATTGAGATATGGGCTCACAGATGACAATCCAATACAGAATAACCATGGTCTTCCGCCCATCGCTGTGTCTATCTAGATCTAACTCTATTTAACAAAGTCCAAAGTAAGACCCAAGGTCAAGATCAGAAACAAAATTACAATCTTGTTTAATTAATCAAGTCCCCCGTTCAAGTCCTTAACTTGTTTCCGTGAGGTATACCTTTGATATACATGTATCCCACGTTTCTCTGAAAATAATATCTGATTTTATTTTTCGAATCCCGAGGATGTTTTGTATACAAAACTAATGCATTTGTATCGATAGGCCAGCCTTTCACTCTCTTTAGCCATTTCTTTTTCAGTGGAAGATGTACAGTTCAACTTTAGTTTATTAGAGGAAGTGGATTTCATGGTAAACACAGTGAGCGTTCTGTCACGCCCTGTGGACTTCCATTCAATTCCGGAAGACATATTTGCTGAGCAACTTACGTATATGGATTCTGTAAGTGGAACCTTCACTTTATTTTCTTCCTGTTTACCAGGAAAACATCACATGCAGGATGTTTAAAATGTAAGCCCATATCAACCGTCACATAGATGGATGTTTTTGAAAAGCTGGTTGTTTATAATATCGTAATGCAATTAATGAAAATAATTTGCATGTTTAATTTTTAATTCTATTACCTGTCAAAATTAAAAAGGATAGCTTCACCAGAAACTATTAGAATGCTGTACAAGGTCACCATAAGTCCCATTCTAGAGTACGGAGACACCGTATACAATGCTGCTCCAAAGAACTTACTAGACTATTAGTACCAAATCCGAAAACAGAGAAAATCAAAAGATCCCTCATTTATCAAGGAACAGCATACCAACCAGTCTAAAACTCTATAACTTAAAGGAATTCACAACTTATCTTAAGGACTATATGCTGAAGGAATAATAGTAGGGCAGGGGGAAGGTACTCCCTGGGTCGCCTCCCACACCTGGCTGCAGGAGTTTGTTGTTTTAATCTGTAAATTGTATAATCATGATTTGTTTATTCCAATCATGAGGTGGCATGTAAATTGCCTACACAACATTTTGTAAGCTTGTAAGACTTACCCCTCTTTAAAATTGTTTAAAACCTACTGCAAGGCTACATAGCCGCCACAATAGATGTGGTAACATGATATGTTAATTTAGATTTATTTTATATGTATTTCTCTTGTATGTATTATAGAAACACTTATGTTCTTGTTGTAGTGAATTAGAGGCAGTAGAACTGTCAGTAGAACTGTCAAGGCAGAGATATGTGACCCGTTTTTCCGAGTAGGCCATATGTAAGAAAAAGAATTTGGAAAAATAAAGTTTCAATAATTCAATATTGCGTTTTTTCCTGCCACGGCCCAAAATGGATTTCCTGAATAATTTCGTCCCTTTCTGATCGCAATAGCAATTCATGAAGGCCATATGTACCTGTGTACCTGATAATTTACTATAGTTTACTAGTCAACTTGTAGCACCTAGTACCGTTCTTTCTAGCAGTATGTAATAAAAACTTTATGGGGTGTTCGGAAGAGCTGTGCCAGTCACAGACAATATTCCTTTTCCATTCTTCTTTATTTAATATGTATGACAACGATTGTATATGTTAAATGGAAATAAAAATCTTATATATTAAATTGAATTATTCTTTAATCTTCCTATCTCTAAAATACATGCTAAAACACCACTAGGCATTAATATACACATGTACATTCTGTCCAGCCTCTGTAGAACCTAGACTTCAAATCAATGAGTACCGGTATAGGCTAGCATTGGGGTTTAGGTTCTTAAGAGACTGGACAGGGTGTACTTGGTTGCATCGCTGAATGAATGATTAAACATGTTTTTGTTGTTGATTATTCCAGGAATTGTTCAAGAAGGTAGTGCCTCATCATTGCCTTGGTTCGGTATGGTCGAGGAGGGACAAAAAGCGGGTGGATGCCCCCTCGGTTTATGCCACTGTGAACCAATTTAATGCCGTCTCATATAGAGTTATAGCAACAGTATTAAAACGACCCGACATCAAAAGGCTAGAACGGGCAAAGATCATTGAAAAATGGATAAATATTGCACAGGTATTTACTGCGTTTACTGAGGTGGAATATATAGGATATAACTATGTGGAGATATTGCGACTCCTTGTCAGTCAATAACATTTTATCCCTTTCTTACTAGCGTTTCAAGTAATTGTAAAAGCCCCTGGCCGTTCGCTCAATTTTCTCCTGAATTATCGTAGTTTGCTTGTATTATCTCGTTCCCTAGTTGGGGAATTTTCGGTTTGGCATGTTAACTTATCTTTTGTATTACTCATTGCAGGAACTGCGGTTTTTGAAAAACTTTTCTTCTCTCAAAGCAATTATTGCTGGTCTACAGTCAAACCCAGTGTACAGGTTACGGAAAGTCTGGGCCGAGGTAGACAAGTAAGTAATGTTATATACAAATCGACTTTAATATTCGATACATTCTCATGGTCATCATTTGGGAAGGTGTTACAATAGAATCTGGGGGGCGTTATCAGTGTTCATTAGGTTTATTTGTAGTAGTCATCCTCCCTTCTCAACAACCAAGAACTGTTTATTAGTTTTCGTTCTGATGTGAGTCACGTTAGCTAATGGGCGGTATTTCCAATTTGCTCCGCTCCCTACGGGACGTGATTTGTTATTTGTGTTTGCTGATTACCTCTGCATCTTTGTCACTCTTAAACTGACATCCTAGATTTAAACCGATTGTAAAAAATAATTTATTATTTGGATGCTATCGTAATGGCACACTATTTTCAACAACAAAATTAGTTGCAATAAACGTGTACGGAATATATTTGAACCAATTCGAGAGAGGGTTGTGCAGCCAGTAATAAGCCAGCATTTAAAATAGAGTCGTTGGTTTCATTCAATATTGTGGCAAACCTTCATAAAATAGCAAAAATAAGATCTACCCAATTCGGGTGCGTCCCTCAAATTTCAAATACTCGCATATTCTGTTCTAAAATTGTATTAAGCATGTCCATCTTCCTCTTCTACACAGAGAGAGTCGATTGTTGTTCGAGGAGTTGTCAGAAATATTTTCTGAGGAAAACAACCAGTTGACAGCCCGGGAATTATTGATGAAGGTTAGTATATTAGAAGGATACTTTGTAGATGAATGAAAGGACAGCATTTTGAAAGCATGATGTCGATCTTTTTTTAGTTATTTTGTTGCATCCCATGGTCAATTTGAACATACTTATATTTATAGGTTGCTCTCAAAGTTACGATCTTCACTCTTACACTTCCTTTATAGCTATGTGGAAGACCCGTGAACGAAATAATTGGGGCGTTTATTTCAGTTTCGCTGCATTGATTTTTTTGCGTTATTTTAATTTCAGTGCATTCAAGATTATAAAGAGACCATTCGAAAAATGCGGGTAGAGTACTGTTGTCACGATCACTTCATTTTAGACAGAAAGAAATGTCAAGATATTTCCCCAAATGTACTAACACCATCATAGAATACTAATACATAATGACTATGTCAAATTTTAAATCCTGATTAGTAAGTGTGAATAAGACCAAGTATAGTTTGGATGGATTTGCCACCGCCTGAAGCATTCTATATAATGGTATAATGAATCCCCTCTGAAATTATTTTCTTCAAAACATGCATGAATTCCTTGACCCATTTCTAAAATAATCGACCCCATGCCAAGAAATGCTCTATCTCCATAAATTTGCCTTACGTTTAAGGTCAAGAGAAACACATTATGTAATGGATAGGATCTTCTAAGTTCATATTATCTACTTTACAATAATCTGTTTCCGAAGGTACTCAGTGCTGGTTATCATTACATACATGATACAAAGGTTTTGAGACAAGACCCTCAACAACCCAGCAGTTTAAGTCCCTAATCAAACAAGGAACCTGTAGTAGTTCTAAGAGAGGAGACAAATCTTGTGTTGAGGACATTTGTGGGAAATCTCTGACTTGAAGCTCTCTTTGTACTCACCCGTGGCCTACACCATAACTTATATTTTGGTTGCATTATAATGAAGATAGGTTATAGGTCATCTATTGGCATATTGCAGAAGAGTCATGGCTTGACAGCTAAGATGTATGTCCATACCGTCTCTTCATTTGCTTGTATTGCACATCGTGGACGCATTCTGTCTTGACGGAGAGGGACACACGTCTCGCCTCTACCTCTATGTTATCTCTGTTCTTTGCTCTTGTCAAGGTGTAGCCTTTCTTTCGGCAAGTGGATAGATGTGTGTATGTTCTGAAATAGGGATGAAAAGGTTTGATAAGAAAAAATGCTGAACCGACAATGCATGGCTAGTATACTGTAATACTGTAGGCCAATTTCTTCACTTGGGGTACATTATTCACATTTCATTGGAATAGGTGATATGACATAAATATACATTCTCATCATTGTCATAGTTTACGGCAAGATAGACATACAAGTTTGTTGGCTACAATCGGATATTCAATCTACAATTTTCTACGTCCAAGAAGCTTTTAAACTTAAGTTATAACTATTATTCGTTGGCAGACATTGTCCTCTAAGTACATGGATCGTGATATCCCATAAGTTAAGCCATAAAAGCAAGGTTTCGCCAGCTCATTCTCTTGTCTGTCTTATTCCCTGGGTTTGGCCCGGGAGTGGAAAATCTGAGTTGATCTTTGTGTCAGTATCTACACGATTTCGGAACGTTCTAGGCATGCACTTGCTCTTTTTCTCTGCTGAAATAGATTCTTACAAACTATATTTCACTCCAAAACACTGACCCCTTGCCATGCTCTTGCACTATACACATTGATATAGTTAATGCATTTTGTCCCTTTGAGGAACCACAATTTGGCCTGGGTTTTTTTGGCCGACCATGCAAATGTTCAAAATAGACGTTGTAATGTTGGTCATGTGTGAAAGTGCCTACTAAAAAGTCGTTGACAGACTGGACTAAAGTAGCCTGCTCACAATTCCAATTATTGTCACGCGTATGTCATGATTCCATTTCGCATCTTAGTAAAAGTTTGTTTAAGGAAGTCAATTTCTGAGATTTAATATTTTGCTTTGTAGGAGGGCACGGCGAAATTCGCAGAAATGGATGGCACAAACACCATTTCGAGAAGAGATCGTCGGAAAAGCCAGGGTGGCACCGCCTCTCGTGGCAAATTTGACTATGTAAGTGCCATGTTAACTACATATGAGTTATGTTTGTGTACATTATGTTCCTGGGTGAAAGTCCTAAGGACTTTTTATAGGATGTTCCGAGGAAGTCCCTAGTTTTTCCTCACCACTTACTTTCAGATGTAATATAATATGGGTGTTCTCGGTGAAAAAGCGGTCCAGGGAACTAGCCTTTAGATAACTTGAACGTTTATTCATCCCATCTGAGTATTTTATCTATGTCCCACTTTTGTAGTTACTCTTTACATGAATAATATAGTTTTAATTTCGCCTTCCAGCCTACTGTCCAAGGAACCATTCCATATCTTGGAACTTTTCTGACGGACTTAACTATGATTGACACGGCCATCCCCGATGTCAATGATGAAAGACAGATTAACTTCGATAAGAAGAGGAAAGAGTTTGAGATCCTCGCACAAATAAAATTATTACAGTCCGCGGCACAGCTTTATATTATACGACCTGATCCCGCATTCTTTGAATGGTTTCATAGTGTTCGTACATACGATGACAAAGAGAGGTGAGTAGAAATTCGTGTTTCATTATTTGGGAGCACAGGAAAATCCAGATTTTTTAAACGATTACATGGTGGTATATATATATTCATTATGGTTCGGGGAATGAAGAGGATTAACCATTTATGTTTGCACATATATTCATTGTATGCGTCTGATGAAGGGACTAACTTATTGCTGTTCACGTTTCAGTTATGAGCTCTCTTGTGAAATAGAAGCTGTAACTCCAACTACTCCAAGGGAGGTCCGCGGCCATCGCAAAAAATCAAGGTGTGTTTAAATATGATTTGATTTATATTTATTGCCGTCTCCCTTATTTGTTTAATACAACTGGTTTCTTTTCCTGTTTACGTATTGGGATGGATCTAGTGCAATAACTTATATTGTTCATCCCCATATCTTTTCCCTTCATCCCCATATTTGTTTATTGTAGAATATAATCCTTATATGAGTTAATCCACACTGATATTAGGTGCCAGTGTAAGACCACCCTAATGGTGAGCTGGGGGCTTCAATGTTATATAATGTGTATTGATTGAATTAACTGTGATATGCCTGTGCCCATACCTGAATAAAGTTTGAATCTAAAAAAAATAATTATGTTACATACCACTGCATTTTTATTCTTGTTCCATCAGTTATCCCGATTGCAAATCACACATTACTAGTTTCACCATTTCTCATTACCTTTATTTATTTATAATTTACAACATTAGGTTTAATCCATAGCTATATACTTTATATACCTCTGCATTTTCATTTTCCCCCATGCGTTATTCCCATCGCTTATGCCCCAGTTTATTCTGACCACATGTTAACATTGTAGGAGTGTGTCTATGAGGAGCACAATGTCGAGTCCACTGTAAGGAAAGAAAGATATTAGTCACTAGCATGCCAGTATGGTGTGACCATTCTAATCTCTCTAAGTTACTCACTCACTCAAGTGCATTATCTAATAAATATATCTCTTATACTCTTTGGCAGTGTTCGGTCAATAATTTTGGAGAAAGATTCACCAATTTTTATTTTTTGTTAAATGACATACACACAAGCCATCCTTTTTTAGTATTGCACCAAAATGATTGGGGGAAGTGTTACTTTCTTTCCTCAAACCATTATTTGCGAATCCTATATTTTATGTGCTTTTGAATGTCCCACATTTCCTTTTGAGAACACGCATTTTCGATAGCGGATTCCGTAAACGTATATCATGGTGTAGGTATTGCGATGCATTATTTAAGGTTCTACATGCATGGTGAAATGCTTGACCACATATACCCTCCATCAATATATTAGTGAACGCATTTCCTCCTCTTGTGACGTATTTGGACCTGGAGAAAATTCCCCTAAATTTCCCGAAAGTCCTTTGGGATGTGTATCCATATTTATCTCTCAAATGTCTGGATCTTTTCAAATTCTTTTTTTGGCAATCAGATGAATGTAAAACTTAAGATCTAGTCTCTCTCTCTCTTAAGCATTTTGTTCAAGTGAAAACATATTAAAGTGATGTCATAAATTGCTGCCAATCAAATACAAAATAAGTCGCAAATGCCATAAGTTATCTATTTATGAGTTGTTATATATTAAGTATTAACGATATTGTAATAAGTTAACTTATTCATCAGTTGGTTTGACTATAATGGTCCTTGTATCCATTGGTTGCAGTCTCGGGTTTTTCACACCGCGGCGGCCTGTATCAATGGACAGTTTACAGGTTCCTTCCCCGGACACCTCATCTACAGCTAGTGATTATGGAGGCTACAGTGAACCTAACACTCCCCAAGCATCCACGCCCACTATGAAACCATCGGTAAGTTTTGTCAGAGCATATGATGACCTAACAAGATGGCTTTCCTCTTCCCCATTGGTGTGGCTGTGTTTAGGGTCTTCGGGTTGTAGACTTTGCTCACCAGGTTTTTTCCCCATAAGCGATCGATATTCGCTGCACTTGTGGTTGGCCATCTTTGTATGTGGCACAATGTTATGTCTCGTACGTTATGGTTTAACCCAGGTTATTACAAACACTAAGAGGGTGCATGATTTACCTAGAGTACTCATATTGGCACATGGATGAGTTGTCATTTACCATTTACAATTTGGCATGAAAGATTTAAATCAATGATTCCACATTTAAATACAGATTAATTTATGTAAATACCTCTCTCATTGAATGAAAATAGAAAACAATCATTTACAAATAATTATGTGGAACTTTCAGCAATTGCGCCATTCTATATCTATGGGATCCCTGCGGTCTGTAGACAGCACCATCAGCACTTCACCGTGGCTTTCACCTGAAACATGTGTTGTCAAGGTTACTTTGGATACTGATGACTCTCATAAGACCAACTACTACAAAAGTGTTATGGTAATTTGTTCTCTGATATAATGAATTAACGCCAAACTATTGCCCAATAGTACATCGTTGCCTTTGTTGATGTTCATCACCAATTTATTTTCCGATTAGCATATAAATCGCCATTATTGTATCAATTATCTGCTTTGTACTTCTTGCTCATGAAATCTTCACGCGGATTATACTAAATGTTCTCTTTCTTCCTCTGCCAGTTGACGAATAGTGATCATACCAAGAATGTTATCCGCAATATCCTAATCAAGTTTGATATCAGCGGTGTTCCAGAAGACTACGTCATATTCCAGGTGCTTCCCGATAAAGGTAAAAAATAAGTTGGATATTAGTAATGAAATAGTTCTGGTTTATTTCTATACAACAATTTTCCTTGTTACTGTTCATAATAGTCACACAATACGACATCATATATTATTTAGGAGGCAAGCCAAAATTTAGTGTTAATCTGCATGTATTCCTGCATGTTTTGTATCAATCGCTCTTGGAATCGATCTGGTGTGGTTGGGTTAGTGGTGCCTATGGGGTATGCTTTGTACTACTACAGAAACAAGATGAGCAATGTGGTGTTGGTCACATTACTTATGAGCTCAGTGTGGCAGCTGTAGGAGTGCTAGTGTTCATTCATGGGATTCATGGGGCTGAAGGTGAGGAGAATGTGGTGGGAGTGTGTGTGTGTGTGAGGGTGGGGGCGTTGCCTTTCCACATGAAAGTCACACGGTGACTCACACTATACATCCCACTTGCATATGTTAAGTCACGGCGAAAGTCCCTAAGTTGCTTAGGTTTGGCGAAATCGCGGATCAAATTAAAATCAGCCAAAACGTTCCTAGCCTTTTTAATCATTCTTTTTGCGGTCTATTCCTCCACTTATTAGTCATTCATACACTTGCTGATTCTGAGATTCCTCCACAGGGCCCGTTACACAAACAACAAAGCTTTGCCATTTGCCAGGCCTGCGTACTAACCTTTGTTCACTTAATTCTTTCCAGATCTACAAATACCCGACAAAGGCAACGTTTTTTATGCCATCAATAACGCCGTTCCTGAGGTGAAAATGGTTGTAAGGAAAAAGTCTGAACTCGAAAGGTTGAAAGAAAAACATGGGCGGAAATCGCGATTAAAATAGGCTACAAGAATGTATTGTCTATTGACTTTTAATATTATAATTTCACGGGAAGTTAACGACTTGTGACAAAACATTGGACATTTCTTTGATGGAGCATCAATAAGTAAGTCTAAAAGGAAGGCAGCAACTCCAATCCAGCTTGAAAATAAGGAAACATTTAGAGAGGACCCGCCAGGTCTCATTACAATGACATAACTAATACACCACTTTCTCTACATTCTACACTCTTCCAGCCTCCTTATTAAATACCATCTCTTAAGAAGAAATGTATTTATTCCCTTCGAGCTGCGTTGACAGATTATCCGTGTTTTGCCCACCTTCATATTCACTGGATGGACATTTTGACGGCGGCATAAGGATACGAACAAAATGTTGAAGCCTCATCCCGCGGGAGAAATGCCCACTTCTTAATGTGATATGGTTATAATATATAGGCCTACATGTACCGGTACGTTTCATCGTCTGAACCCATTCGATGCGAGGGAAGTGCTTAAAAATTGTGTTATGCTATACATGAAAACTGCTCGACTTAGGCCATGTTGCAACTCTTTGCCTGGAATGTTTCTCGGTGTTCTTCCCCCGGTTCCGGACTTCGTGATTTCCAATTTGTGGATAACAAGACTACTGTATATTTAAACTCAATCCCATATATATATATATCGGTGCACAAAACCTTGTGTCTTAATATTCTTGTGATTTAGCATCGATAGCCCCGGAACGAGGAGTGGATGCTGGCATTGTGTTATACTCTGTTCGGGTGTATAGGGAAACGAAATGCTTTCTCCAATAATACGAAGTTTATGGTGCTAGCTAGTTTATTCCTCATAAAACACGGATGAAAATTTTGGACATCGTTTTGAAACGATCTATTGTGCAAGGCGAATTTAACGTGTGCTTTTATGAGATGGACATTTTCCTCTTTATTTGTCTGAAATGTGTGTAAAAACGTATGTAATTTATATAAGCAAAGTGAATTAATGAAATATGATATATATATATATATTATATATATATGTATCGTGACTCCAAGTCATTATGACGTTTATAAATTATTATTAAGTGTTTCTGGTTCTGGAAATGCTTTGTTATTAGTATAATGCAAACGGTGCAACGAATTGCTCGAAATGGGGAAGCCTGTTCATGTGTTAAATCGGGTCGGATTATTCACTTAATGTAAGGTTCACCGTAGGAAAAAAATCAAATAAATGGGAAGTATGGTAAATTATCTTATTCAGTACCAGTAATATTATATCATAAACGCAGTTAAGTCAATGATGCGAGATGAGGTTTCCATTTATAATTGATTGATTATTTTTTTTATTTCAACTTAGATACAAAGTGAAATGGGCGGAATAGTAACCTCTGCACATTGCAGGTCTTCCTGTTACAGCCAGTATGTCATTTAACAAGAAAATCCTAGATGGACGACAATTAACACTTTCAAAATGTTCAGACAATAACATTAATTGATAATTATTTTGTCATTTTAATATTGAATGCCCTGTACATTTAGGGAACATTTGTTAATGTGTAGTCTGGCGGATCATTGCGCCATACGGTTGAGTTTCTTCGTGAAGCCTATTCTTTTATCAATAGAACTACTTAAGTGGAGAAGGAAAAGATCTTAAACTTGCGGGCGGTTGCAATCGATTCCAACTCTTGAAAGACATCCTTGTTACACAACTGTAGATAGGACGAATATTAGCTCATTATAATCTCAATCAGTGGTAAATATAGAGAAAATATGCGGATGTATATGTACTGTTAGATGATACTTCGTGACATAATATAATGTTGTCTTGTGTGCTAAAATGGTGTTGTATAGTGAGACGCATATTGAGTCCCCTTTATCTGAAAAGAAAATTCTATACGTTGAATTGAAATAGCGCTTGATTGAAAATCATACATAATACGTTTTCCCCCTAAGTATTGAGCTTGACGTAGTTGGGTAAAGTATGAGCGCCTTTGATGGAAGCTCCTTGCCCTTTCAGTCTGCTATGACAACTTAGATTGAACATTTTGCTTTTTTTCTCAAATCTCTGTTAGATATCCCCTATTTTCATTTGGAAAATAGTTTGACTATAAAAGCATACGCGGTCTATCTGCTTTCTATAGCGTATCCATCTGGATTTATATTCAATTTTATAAAGCTGCAGTTCTACCAGGGAGGTACCAGGTATGTTCTATCACATGATATTACTTCTGTATACCTCTCTGGGCCAGCCAATAATAATATGTGCCTAAACAGTATTCAAATGTCGTTCAATGATTATTTTCATTTGATATAGAATGCGCCTATGAACACTTTTTGCCTCTCAATATTTCATCATAAATATGTTCTCCCCTCACTTGACATACACATATTCCAACATCATTTAGCTATTTATGTCAAAACATATAAATATCTGTTTGGGTAAGACATGTTATGTTATACCTGAAATGGCAAACGAATGAAATGAGTTAATGTGTATGAATAAATATTTTCAAATTATTTAGTTGGCCATTGATTCTCCATGATTCATTCATTGTCGGTTCCGTCTCGTATTGCTATGCGTAAACCCTATGCCATACCGGGCTATGCCTATTGGAAATTTATTTGCTTTTCATTATGGCACCGTACTTGCGATTGAATGGCCAATACTTTTGTATTTTTTTTTCAATTTACCGAAATCTAATCAAATTATCCGTGACCTACGAATAATTAGTCACAAGCACACTTATTTATTACTGATGGCAAGGTCAGTTAGTTATATAATACATCTCGTTCAACATTTCCTTATGTCCGAGCCACTATTATATGTAATTATTAATAGTATTATGTATACAACAGGAAACTTTAAAATAATTGGAGTCGGCGGTGTAAAATACAAGACTTGTAGGCCTCGGCAAGCTTCAATGCTAAATAAAGGCGGTTCCATTTTTATTTTTTTTAATAAATTTTATTGGACAAAGTTTCATAACTTGATAATTCTCATTTGCCAATTGAAAACAAAACATGTATATTAAAATTACAATTTCTTGCTGTTCATCTCTACTATATCTACTACAATATAACATATAACATTCGGATTTTAAACTTACTGATTTAATTATTCAACCTTTAACCTGTTCATTTATTTAATTACTACATATATGATCTTCTGGTACATGATCTTATATATCACCGAATCGTTTCAGTTCAAAACAACTCAGCTCAATATAATATTATTTCTTGCTGTATATTTCATCATCTATCAATACAGACATATCATTTTTGTAATTTTTTTTGTGGCCTATTAAAAACATAGTAGATATGATGAGTTCGCAGATAGAACACAACTTGTAAGTGCACCTTTGATAGTTAGAAACTATCTTTTCTACTCATATAGCTTGTCGACTCTTTGAGTCTCTTTACCTGTCTAGTCAACAATATTTATTTTAGGTTCGGCAGTGTACATGTGCATCTTGGTTCAAGTATTATCCCTCCAGTTATTAGTATTTTTGAGGGTTTTCTTCAGAGCATCCCACTTTTTAATCTTATCATTAGGGCTCAATCTATTCCAGACCCTCGGGCCTTGAACATGGGGAGATCTATTGTACTTTTCCATTCTGGCCACTGGCTGAACAAGGTTGATCCCTCTGGCTTGCCTAGTTTGTTTAGGCATTTGCTGAATATTTTCAGGATTTTTTGCAAACATGTACATTAAGCCTTGTATGGCTGTGTCTTCTCTTTTTTTGAATGGGTCAATTCTTAGATTATCACGCATTTCATTGGTCGTTAGACCTCCTTGATTGTAGAATACAATACGAATAGCCCTGTTCAACACACTTTGCAGTTTTGTTATTACACTGCAATTACTCATATTATACAAGATGTTCCCATATTCCGCCAATGACAATATGTGCGATTTAACAATAGTAGTGGCCATCTCTTTGTTTAGGCATGGCCTTAGTCTAGACAGACAATTAACTTTTTGCTGAATGGTATTTTTCATCTTCACAAAATGAGCGTTAAAGTTTATATTCTCGTCTATCTGATAACCTAGATATCTTACCACTTTCGCCTGATTTATCAGCTGACCGTCAATGTAACATTTCGCCAGATTTCCCAAATTAATTTGTTTCAGTTTATTCTTTGACGTAAATTACATTATTACAAAGAATTTGAACCAAAGACCCCACCATTTTTTTAAAAAATAAACCGACAGACTAA
This sequence comes from Sthenelais limicola, assembly GCA_942159475.1. Taxonomy (NCBI): domain Eukaryota; kingdom Metazoa; phylum Annelida; class Polychaeta; order Phyllodocida; family Sigalionidae; genus Sthenelais; species Sthenelais limicola. Next base: position 101,464,969 of record OW804096.1, on the reverse strand, counting down.
TTTGAAATGAAGTTACATACCGTATATATTCTGATGCAGCCTATCCAATTATCAAAAAATATGGTGACGAATTTCTTTGAAATTTTTCTTCAAAATTCTAATAGCTACAGTAGCCTACATAGTAAAACGTTTAATTAATTAATCATTAAAACATAGCCAAAGTAAACATGGTGTTGTACCTATAATTTGTTTTATTGATCATTGACAGCTTTATGCACATCTCTTTATTATTGATGGGAAATATTTGGACTAATGCTGTTATTATAGTGGACCGGTTAAGAGTCCACTGGGCGTGTGGATTTGGGATAGTGGACCGGTTAGAGTCCACTGGGCGTGTGGATTTGGCAGCGTCCCGTTTAAGTCGGAGGAAGAACGTGCAGTCATCACATCATGGAACGTGCAAAAGTTGTTTTAGGACATTTAAATGGCCATAGAAATGTAGAAACATTTTCGGTATCAAGTGACAACTCCTTCAGGGAATCGGATGACGATGTCATGTGTGCTGCCAAGAGGACAACGATTTGTAAGGCCAAGAGGGGCGGGTTAAAGGCAAGCTTTCCATATATATATATGCATAGACCATATAAAACGTCTATGATATATGTCACTGTGTAGAAGGAAGTGGGCCTACTGGCTCTGGAGCCCACAATCACTACAATCAGAAAAGTAGGGCCTCATTTAATAACGGACAAAAATCGACTGTAGTGTGAACATGTTTATTGGCTAACTTGGCGGAATTGAAGAATTTAATTTTGAAGAAATTAACATATAGGTATATTAATATAGTATGACACAATAAGGAGGTATAACATATTATCCGCCAACAGGTTATTAAAGTTAAGAGGTTTCTTGGGGCATAACAATACTAACTTAATAGGTGTAGGCTATAATAACAGATAAGAGGCTGGAACGTTATATAAGAGAACAACAAATATAGAAGTAAGAAATATATGTTGCATAATCGTATGTAGCCTATTTGATATACGTAATCAAATTAAAAGTTAAAATATGTGATGGATACGATTTATCCATACACTTGGCCAGTGGAATCTCATAGTGGATTATAATGAGATAAATGCCAAGCTATGTCTAGACAGTGTCTAGGGGGAGGGGGCCATGCACACTCACAGTTGGTAGGCCCGGTAGTCGATGGATAGGGAGAGACTGATCAACATCTGGAATCCGAATGGAACATTAAAAGATACAGTTGCAACTCATTCGTTGTCTTGTCCTTCCTCTGACATCTACAAACTATCACCACTAATTATAAGATCTAAGTTGCAATAAATAAGGACTGAAGAGTAGGCCCTAGTGCAGTCACAGTAGCCTACTGCATAACCTTGCGTAATAATTACATAATGAAATTAAATGAAAGTACAAGTAAAATGAAATCCTTGAAGGTTAAAAACAGTTGAAAATACTCGTAAAAGTTATGTAAAGATACGTCATGTTACGTAACAAATAAAATATCTGCACAAAAGACGTTTTTAAAGGTGCACATGACGCCAAAGGACGTGCATCCCTACATCCCGTTGCGTCAGGATACAAGTAATTGGCGCTTAAAAGTTATAAGAGGTAATAATTACATAATAAAAGAAGGCCCCGTAGTCACCCAAATTCGCAACATTGCCATGGGCGCGAGGCGATAAAGGTGCGGAATGACCTAGATTTTCGCTCGGGAAAAGTACCGGTATGATGGCTGCCGAGGTTAGTGCAGTCGGAAACCTTTAAAATAAATCCTCTGAGCTAGTGTTTAGAACTAAAACATCGCGCGAAGCCTTCTGCTATTAAAATATAGGAATAAAATATGTCTAGTGTTTTTTAGAGGTTTCGGAATTAATGCGTTATGGGAAAAGGCCTAAAATGGTCGAAAATTATGTACCGTAACATCATTGATCACGTACGGTACCGGTAATGAAGTAATAGAACATGATCACTAGATGATCATATTGATGGAAGTATCCATCACATAAGGTGGAAAAAATATTTCTCGTGAATTGCAAAAGGTTGCAATTCCGGGTCATTGAGGGAGGGACCAACTACCAATCAGGACTCGCCATTCCATTCCATTCTCTCCGTGTGCCTCTCGTGACGTCACAGCATCCGGGCACAAAGACGGAAGAATATATAGTGACGAAAGAAGGACCAGAAGACTGGAAAAAATGCGATCCTGGGAAGCCTCCTAGACACCGGAGAGGATGTAAAAAGAAGAAAACAACTGACGCAAAACGCAATGAGAAAACATGACTATATATTTCAGAACAACAAGTTAAATATACAAACGAAAATGAGGGTCTTCAAGGCCTGCTCGGAAAGCAGCTTCCTCTATAATGCCGAGCTATGGACATCAACCAAGAAGACAGAAAATAAGATCGACTCATTCCAACGAAGACTGCTCCGAAAGGCCATTAACATCAGATGGCCAAAGAAAATATCTAGCGAAGACCTATATAATAAGACCAAGCAAGAAAAATGGAGTAACGTAATAAAGAAGAGAAGAATAAGGTGGTACTGTCATGTAATAAGACTACCGGACAAAGCACCAGCTAAGATTGCCCTAGAGGAGGCACTTAGAAAAGTAAAAAAGAGAAAAGGCGGACAGACAGCCACCTGGCTGTCTGTGCTAGAGAAAGACCTCAGCACCAAGAACATTACAACAGAATCCGCAAAACACATTGCGCTGGACAGACTATTGTGGAGGCGGGTGGTAAACCAAAACTAGGGCGCCATGTGCATGCGCACTTTGTGCGTCACAGACACACACACTCTTGGTGACATTTTCAAGCGTGGCGGAGTCTTTTTCTATTTCTCGGGTCCCTCTTCCCAGGCGCAGCTCTTCTATCCATCAGAATCACTCTAGATTTTGTAAGCTGCTTATACCATCGTTATAGAATGCCGGGAAACAGAAGGAGGATTGCGACCCCTCTCATCCGCCATAGGCCAGCCCGCCGCAATGTGCAGCCGCCTAGACGCTTTCTGGATACGCCACAAAATGGCGCCGCTTCAGCCACAAAGCGCGCCAAATCTGCATGGCAAGTCACACCGCAGATGGCCATACCAGAAGAGTCACCTTCTGCGCACGCGCAAGACCAGCAGCGTGCTTCCGCCCAACCTCCACCTCCGTGGTCGGGCAGGCTCAGTCCATCATTACAGCCTGCAACTCGTGACTTTACGAGAGGCCAACCGCCTACACAACCTCCACACGATGAGTTGGAGGCTCAGTTGGATGCTCACTCTGAGCTCTCTCCGCTTGAAGCCCATCTTCAGGCTCCGTCTCATCGCCGTCGTAGGGCTTCTCCCGGGTTTACTGTCCCAGTCCACCCGGCAACACTCTCCACAGCTTCGGCCTCCCTGGCCCCGCATCAGCTAGACATGGCGAACCGGAGGAATGGACGTCGACTACCTGTAGTTCAACCCATCTTCTCTAGTGAGGATCAAGACCTGCCTCCCCGAGAGAGCTGTCTGCTTCCTATCGTGACTCAGACTTCGCCTTTGATTCTCTGGATCGTCAATATCCATCCCTAGCCAACCCACAAGGTATGCTTAAATTTGTATCTTCCTTTACAACTGCGGAGACTTCATTGCCACCCACAATGTATAAAATGGTCCGGAAGGATAAGAGAGAGCTTCTCTTACCTGAATATGTCTGTGGTTTTGCTAGGATGATAGTTAATGCCACAGACGTATTATCAGTCCCCTACTACATGGCCTGTCATTTGGAACAGCTCGCTGAGGACGCCTCCACTAGGCCCTGGGAGGGTGTGCGAGCTTGGTCTCAAGCCTGTATGGCCTTAATTAATGATGGTCTTGCAACCTGGGCAAATGACTCTCTCTTCAGATCTGAAAGGGCCAGACTGAGCTGGATGCAGCCGTCAATAGCTACAAAATCTGCTTCTACTGTGTCTGGATCTGTGTCTTCTTCCTCTACAAGTGTGTCAACACCTTGCCCCTCGTTTAACAACGACTCTTGTGAGTCATCGGAGACACACACCAATGGTCACGTCAAATTACTTCATGTATGTGGATTCTGCTTCTTTTTAACGAGGGGAAGAGAATTCCCCCACTCTGCAAAAGCCTGTAACAACAAGCGTGATATGCCTGAACGCAACAAGGATTGGCGCAAAGGCTCAAAGTCAGCTTCATCTTCTTCTACGGTGACAAAAAACTAGTGCCCTTCGGGGATTTGGGTCGTCAGACAAAAACTGTGAGTAAAACCATCATTTCTACTCCATTGTGCCACAGTATATATGCTCATCGTCTTCTGCTGATACCCAATATCCCCATAGTATTTCTGTCATAAATCGTATCGCTGACCTACATATTGCTCAACCGGATGTAAACAAACATGGCGGCGCCCATGTCTCACCAAAGGATGTGTCTCCCGTTCCCAATGTTACTGTGCTTGCCCCTCTTGCTGATTGTCAGCCTTTGCAAGTAATTAGTCCTGCCATGTTACGTCCTTCTAAGGACATTCATGCCTCATCAACGTGTGATAGTTCCCCTTCATCACGTTATGCTGTTCCAATTACATCTTCCCGTTTATCGCCCACTGTTTCTACTCTCGACGACATGCCTTGTGTCTCGGAGCTTGCTCCGCGGTGTGCTCGTCCTGATAACCCAGGGCCTGTTACTGTTAACGTTTCATCAAACCTTTCTGCCGAGAATACCTTCATTAATACTCATGTTTCTCCAGTCTCGGAACATAACCCTATGCCTTGTGTTACGGAGTCTCAGTCTCGGCGGCTGGGTGTTGAAGTTTTTTCCTGTCCTTCTCAGGATTGCGAAATCAAGTCTGTATGTTCATCAGACTCATACAGTCAGCTCTCTCTGCTCCAATCGGCCCCGGATGAGCATAGTGTTGAATGTGACTTTATTGACTCCTGCCCCTACAGACTTCTGCATAAATATCGCCAGAAAAGGTTGGCCTTTCCCAGCTAGTGTGATGGACTCAGCTATGGCTGACACTTATGCTGCTGTCGCTGCTACTGGCCTACCAAATGCTCAGTCAGCCCGGATCTCACTTCAATCTAACCTCAATATCAGTGCCTGGAAAAAATACTCTACAGTGTGCCCTGTTGACAAAATGATCTTTGCAGGTCTGGAATTTGGTTTTCCACTCCAATACAGAGGCGGTCCGCTTCTCTCCACCTCCCCCCCTGAAAATCACCACTCTGCCCTTGCATTCCCCTCTCACATGGTTGATTATATTGAGACTGAGGTAGCTTTTCAAGCCCTAAGCGGTCCTTATCTCTCTCCTCCTTTTGTCCCTTGGATGCATTTCAGCCCCCTTATGACCAGGCCCAAACAAGACCCTACTAAACGTCGTATTATAGTTGACCTCTCGTTCCCAGATGGGGGAGTCAATAAGTCCATTCCAAAAAATTTCTATGACGACCTACCTGTACACCATAACCTTCCGACCATTTCTGATGCTGTTCGCATTATCAACACGTTTTCTTCTGATTGTGCAATGGCAGTTGTTGACCTTAAGAGAGCTTATAGACAATTCAAAGTGTGCCCGTTAGACTGGCCCCTCTTGGGCATCCAACATGATGGTCGGCTTTACTTCGATTGTGCATTGCCTTTCGGCGCCTGTATGTCTTCATACATCATGCAAGCTATAGCATCCTACATCGTACGAGCCCTCAAGACTCTTGGAATCGAGTCTTTAATGTATCTCGACGATTTACTTCTAGTTGGCCCCAATTGTGATGTGGTGGAGGCCCAACTTACTCGTGTGTGTTCTCTTATAGAAGAGCTAGGTCTTCAACTCGCCATAGAAAAGCTTCAGCCACAATCTCCTTGTGTTACCTGGTTAGGTATCGACTTTGATGTGAAAGCCAACTCTCTTACAATTCCATTAGTGAAACTACACGACACCAAGTCGTGTTTGGCAAAAATATCTTCCACTCATACAATCTCAACCAGGCAGTTACAACAGGCATTAGGAAAAATCAACCACCTTTCAAAGGCAGTCCCCCCTGCCCGTCTTTTCATGAATCGCCTTCTGTCAGCCTTGCGTGCGGCTGCAGGCGGTGATATAAGAGTGACATCTTCGATGAAGGCAGACTTCGGGTGGTTTCTTAGATTTCTTCCTCGCTTTAACGGAAAGGCCATTATGCCATCTTACACCGTATCACGGACAATATGGGTTGATGCTTGCCTTGATGGCTCGGGAGGTACCGATGGAAAATCGTGGTATGCTCACAAGTTCTCTAAAGAACATTCCAGCGAGTCCATCAATCATCTCGAAGCATATAACTGTTTAGCAGGGGCTCGTCTGTTCACCTCCCAATCAGATGCAGGCCATACAATTAGAATATGCTGCGACAACTTAGCTGCTGTCCAGGCCCTCACTGGAGGCAGGGCTAGGGACCCCTCTTTAGCCGCATGCACCAGAGCCTTCTGGTTTTTATCGGCTGCCAGTTCTGTTGAATTTCAATTTGTGCATGTTCCGGGCGTTTTTATGGACCTTCCAGACGCCCTTTCCCGGGCATTCATGTCCGATACGGCCAAGCTCAAAGCTGCAGCCATCATAAAAGATAAAACTCTGAAGCAATTACAAATATCTGAAAGTCATTACTCTATATCATCCTTCCAATAGGTAACCGCCAGCGAAACCTCGAAGCATTAGCCAGATCTCGCCAGCGCATGGCCTTCAGGCCTGGCACCATCCGGAACAGGAACTCGGCGGCTACGCTCTTCATTGCCTTCTGCAGGGAGCTCTCTCTTGACTACACTCACTTGCAGGCAGGCCACCTATGCTGGTATTTAGAATACCTTGCCAAGCATTCCTCAGTCCCCAGCTCTATCAAAAATTCGCTCTCATCAGTTAAAACCTTCCTTCGCCTATCTGGCATAGATGTGTCCATCTTCGAATCTCACCTGGTCAAAAACGCCCTCAGAGGATTGGACCTCTCTCTTCGCCATGTTCCCAAACAGAAACTTCCCGTCTCTCCTGAACTCCTGGAGCGAATCCTCTATGTAATAGTCTCTCATCCATATGCTACTCAACTCACCGTTGCATTTCTTCTAATGTTCTTGGCTTTTCTCCGCCAAAGCAACATCGCCGCTAGAACCTCGGCGCAATTCGACAATACTAGGAACATGACCTACTCAGACGTCAGGATTACCAACTCAGGGGTCGTAATATCCATTAAATGGACCAAGACGCTCCAAAAGGGGCGCCTTCCCGTGTCTACTTACATCCCGGCTCTTCCTCAGAGTCGCCTCTGCCCTCGAGCAGCTCTCAAGCGCCTCTTCCACTTCTCTCCAGGGTGCCCTCTCGACCCTCTACTCCAATTTAGCTCTGGGGCCGCCATGACCTCAGCATATATCGCCACTCAGTGGGCTGCTGCCCTCAGGGCTGTAGGCAGTGACCCTTCTTCGTTCTCACTCCACAGCTTGAGGCGCGGTGGCGCAGTGTATGCTTATTACTCCGGGAATGCCTCGATGGCGGACATCAAGGCCCATGGCACCTGGGCTTCCGATGCCGTCGAGGTCTACCTCAACGCTGCCCAGCTACAGTGTTCCTCGGTGCATTCTGCCCTTAAGAATCTTAACCATTAGCTCTGCTTTGGCATTTAGTATTATCTCCTTAAATGCAGAATATCTCTCTTAACTGCATCTACCTTCTCTATAAGGACCACAATGTGTTCTTATATATATATCTACCATGATAATTCAAGAACTGTGTGTGCTGCTTACAACATAAACTTTCCTGCTCAAGCCATCTTATATACTTCTACAATATAGACTCTCTCTCTCTATGAAGAAGACTGCTTGTGTGAAAAATTACCACTGCTCCAAAGTTAATTAAAATTCATTCATATAAATTTACTTGTTGTGTTCTCTCTCTTAATGTACAAATTAATAAAGTCAAAGTGTCAGAAAAAAACTGGCATAGCGATGTGACTACAAATTTGAACATGTTAAAATAAAATTAACCTCAACGTGATGCTCCGAGGTTTTCTATTTTCACTGTTTCATATACTTAAATTGTTAATGCATAAATGTTTTTAGCTTCTGGGAGGTTGATAACAATTTCTCCCCAGACCGCCCACTCACCCCATATCATTTAGTTAGAATCAGTCATACACAATCTATATGTATATATTGCTCTCTACTTGGAACAGTGATTAACAACAGATAGATGGGTCGAATCTTTTGGAATGTACATTATACCCGACGTTCCATACCGGACATTCCTATGGTATTTCAAAGGGAACATCCCGTATATACTGGATGTTCCATTGTACATTCCAAAAAAGAATCCGACCCAGATAAAAAAAAATCTATCTATTGCTCTTGGCTACAAAGTTGTATTACTTAATGGAGGATATTTGTCGGAGATAAATATGGTTATAAATATATACCTGCCTGATACCTGACTATCCTGACTATTGTTTACCTCGTAGCCTAGGGTTACCAACGGACTCATAGACAGCCCAGTTGTCGAGAGAGACAGAGGTGAAAACATTTTCAAAAAAAAAATTGTACATTCATGTCCGACACGTTTCTGATTTTATGTCACGGGTGCTTCCAGCGACATACAAGGCCAAGTTGTTTGTGGCGGAAAGGACAAAAATCGCAAGAAAAAGCAAGTGTGAAGAAATCGCCAGCTGGGCTTAAGAAACCCTCGATTGTACGAGCTGTAATTTCACAAACTGTTTTGACAATGGAGAAGGCGACAATAGCCTCCATTGTGAAGGTCGAGGAGGATCAGGTTCCCGAACGTGGAACGCAGGATTACCTTGTCTTTGTGGAGAAATGTGTAAAGGCAAAATCTGATGAGTTGGAAAAATCGGCTCTAATGGTAAAAACCTTGGAGGTGGAGGAAACACTACGTAAATTGTCACTTACCGGTGGTGGTGGCAATGGCGGCCGGTCTCCCCCTTCAGTTGATCAAGCCTCGCCTAAGCAGTTGGATTCCATAGGTAACTGTCACTTGAAAGTGACTGTATGCACCTATGTCCTGAGAATATGCGGAATCTGTGTTGTCCCTCGTACCGGAGAAGTGGGAACCAATATGGCAGATCTGGAGATAAACAGAAAGGCCCCCTTTCTCCTCACTACGATTTCCGCAACAGTTGGGTGAAAGACGCATGCTGAAAGTGGAATGACGGTAGAGATTGTTATAATTGTCACTATCGCCATGGTATTTGCGGGTTGTGTAAAGGTGCACATCGTTCCAAGACCTGTGAAATCCAACTCAACTGGCTTCGTGAACACGCCATTAAACCGGAAGTTGTCACCGGAAGTAAGGCTGAGCAAGGAGAAGTCTCCGGTGCTGGTGGCTCGATTTGATGGCAAGATGGCGTCGCCGGCCAGGTTTTCGAGACTTTTTTTTTTTTTCGACAACTAAAGAAAGCTTTGTATTTTTGGGATTACCAAATGTATCATCAAATGAAGTGATCTCGACTACCAACCTTGCTGAACTGTACAATTCATGTTTAAATGTGGCCTCTCATGGGGTTGTAGACGAAGTTATCCGTCAATATAAACCAGCGGGTTGGGCTTCTTGGTTGTCGTATGGCGATCGCCTTGACAAAGACTCATTGGATTCTGGACGGTGTTTACAATGGTTTTCGCCTTGTGGATCGGAACTGTCAGGTGTCATCATATGAATGTGATATGTTATAGCGATCAAAATGAATCTAAATTGGATGCACTCATCAGGAAAGAACTGTCGGCCGGCAAGTTGTCTGTGTTGAACTACAAACCAAAGTGTGTCCATGCCATGGGGGTGATTTCTAAATCAGATGGTGGTATACGTCCCATCACCGACTGCAGACGTCCACTTGATTATTCTATCAACTATTATGTGTCCGAGGTTTGTTCCACCTTTGCTTTTGTCACCTTGGATCAGGTGATGCAGGATCTGAAGAGAGGAACATTCATGTTTACAGTTGATTTAAAATCTGCCTACCGAAGTGTCTTAATCCATCCTAGCAACCATACTTATTATGGCCTAAAATGGAAGTCAGGTCGTGATGAATGCTATTTAGTTGACAATTTCATCTGTTTTGGGTCTAAATCGGCACCATTTTGTTTTGCTAGGATTACTGACACTGTGACAAGAATAATGAGACGACATGGCCATGTTTGTTACTCGTACCTGGATGATTTTCCCAGTGATGTGCCCAGTCCTACGAGGAATGTGTGAAGAGTCAGTTATTTCTGATAAAATTACTGGGAGACTTGGGCTTCTATGTATCGTGGGGGAAAGTTACCAACCCATCTCAAAAGAATTGTTACCTTGGCATATACATCGATAGCAGGAGAATGTCCCTTAGCTTGCCTGAAGACAAGGTTATAAAGCTGAGGAGGGAGCTAGAATTTTTTTAGTCCAAAAAGTTTGGTTCTCGTCGTCAAATAAGAAGGCTTGCTGGTCTTCTTAATCACTGCAGTAAGGTCATCCGAGGAGGTAGACTATATTGTCACCATGTCATTGATATGCTGAAACCCCTTGTCTACAAACGACGTGTACATCTGAATATTGGGTTTCATAATGACTTGGAGTGGTGGAGATCAGCTCTGGTAAAGTTCAATGGTACTAGGGATCTGTCTGTAAAATCAAACAAGGACTGTGGCATTGCCCTCGTGTGTGAGAATGATGAATTTGTGGCCTCTTTCAAGGACCTGGCTTATGTGGGAGTCTTTCAGCCTGGCAACCCTTCGTGCGAGAATATAATTTCATGCTCACATCATGAGAATTCGTCTCAGATCTTCATTAACCAGCCTTTGAAAAATGCACAAGTCTTCAAATATCTTGTGTCATTATCTGTGGTGATATTCCATTGGATAGATTTCTTCAGAAATTCAGGAATCTGTCTGATGTGCCCTAATAAGAATGTGATACGATGTCTGACATGTGAGAGGGCTCCTGATGAGACTTGTGCCAATGTAATCAGAACGATTTTCTGGATGTGTGATGGGAATAATTGTTATATAGACCCTATTCTCATTTGAATTTTGCAGAAATTCGTGCCCTAGATGAGAAGGTGTCGCTGATACAACAGAATGCCTTGGCTTCCAGTACCCTGTCGGTCAGATCCTCTCAGTGGAAGAAATATTACAGCTTTTGTGATGTGTTTAAGATCATGCCTCATCCAGTGTTGCCTGATAATGTCTGCAGATTTCTGGTGTGGGCTTCTGATAAGCTGTCATACTCCTCCTTGGAAAATTACACGTCAGCAATAAATCATCTAGCAAAGTTAGAAGGCTCTACAGATCTCCACTCAGATTTTAGCCTAAATTTAACCTTACAAGTGTTGAAGCGTTTGTTGGGTGATGTGAAGTCTCCAAAAGATCCCTTGTTTCCTGATGAGTTGGTGAAAATATTTTGGCAAGTTAATATGGAATCAGACAGGGAGGTAGCAGTGTGGCTGGGCCTTCTGTTATGCTATCGTACCTTGCTTCGAAAATGCCATGTGTTTGCTGGATCCTTCAAAGACCATCTTCTCCTCATGTCTGATATTAAATGGTATGACTAGGGTCTTATGTTGATCGTATCAAGTTCCAAGACTAACCAGTTTTGTTCAAGAACCTTGGAAATTCCAGTGTCATATACTTATAATGCCTTGTGTCTAGCAACCCAGCTCAATGGATGGTTTAAGTCATCACCAGCAGAGGATAGTGCTCCCTTAATCTCTTATAATGGTGGCCGCCCGATTCCTTACAATTTCGCATTAAAGATGCTGAAGTCTTGGGTGTCTAGGTGTGAGATTGAGAAAAATGTGGGTCTTCATAGCCTCAGAAGAGGCTCAGCTTCGTTCATGCACATATATTAAGATTGCTGGAGATTGGCAAAGTTTAGCTGTGCTGGTCTATTTGAACACTACTACATCGTACAAAATTGAGTTGGATCGTAAGATTTCGATGGAACTATCTTCCTTCTGATTCTTTTATTGTTTCGTCATCCTCTCTCATACATCATTTCACAATTACCTCCTGGGTCTGGGCAATATTAGCCTACTCTCGTGGAAGAATAAAAGATGCTGCAAGGAAGAAATAAAGAGAGAGAGAGCCAACTTGTGTTCGAGTGTTATATTTGTAATGACCCTAGTGTGTGTTCGAGGAGGAGAATCAAGGGACAAATAAGAAACAAGTTCAAATTGTATTAACTCTGGATTTATTTCGTATGAGAAGAATATGTCATTGATTTAGTAGAGATACATAAATGGTGTCCGTGATGAACATACTGTTCATATACATGAAGATTTAATGGAATAATGGAAAGAAGTAGTTAATGATAATTGTCTCCCTCTAGTGGAGAGACTTTTAGGCGCATAATACGCGCATATATAGCTGTAAATATCGCATGTGCGCGCCTTCTGCGCGGAGCTATTGATATGATAGTAGTATAGAAAAAGTTGGCACTACACTACCCTCTCCTGGGGTTAAAAAGGAATTCATAAGATTCCTTTTGTACAGAAAAATCAAAAACTTCTTTTATACAATATTACATATTGACATTGCTCACATTAGAATTCGATAATATCTAGAAAAATAGAGAATATAAGAATAAATATCATGCTTGAACACTGAAGATAAACAGCTTTTCGTCTCGTAAAGACAAAAATAATATATACGATGCTTGAATATGACAGTTCTAGTTCTAAGCAGAAAAATTATATTTTATTTTCTTGTTTTATTCTATTCTCTTTCTAGTATTTCTTTGGAGCTTTTCTTGTCTCTTCTTCTATCTTCTCTTCCGTTCCAGGTACTTGGTTCGACAGGAAACTTTCTTTAACAGGAACACATCAGGGAATATAGTTTATAATCACACACAAAATTAATTTCGGATATCTTAGTTATCGTTTCATAAGAAAAAGAACAACAAACGATATATACAGATTACATTCGATTCATAAGAAGGGAATGATATAAGTAAGGTATATTCGGATATGGCCAAATATATTATATTAGAATCAGACAATTACTTATTTAGAAACACTTGTCGTGATATAGGAGCCACCAACTTCCATATTATCAAGAATTTGATCTGCAAATTGATTGTTTTCTTTCATAGCCTTAGTTTCTGGGCTAGCCAACTGACCGACTGGGGCATTTTCAGAATTCGTGTTCAGCCGATTTAGTAAGTCTCTTGATTTAATATTCCTGGCTCGGATCTGATCCAAAGCTGATGTGGAGGTTTGGGCAGATACCTTTGAATTTGGATTATCAGGGACTTGCATGGTAGCGATTTGTGTTTTAAGCTTGAGTAATTCTTCCATAAGAAGACGGTTGCGATTTTCTAGATCGAGAATCCTCATCTGCATTTGGTCGCTAAGGGCTGTCGTCTCGTTTAAGAGTTCATACATAGTGTCTAACTGCTGCTGACTGTTTATAATCACCTCAACATTAGCCAAAGGGGCTGCTAAAGTGTTCAAAAATGAATATAGTCGTTGATGGGCATTATTCATGTCCGAATCGTACCTTTCATTTACAGCTTCTACCTCTTGCTTGAATTCAGCGATAACTTTATTTATTTCACCCTCTTTTTCTCTCAAAGATTCGGTAGAAACTTGTTGAGTTTTCAACATTGTACCAGAAGCAGAACAAGATGCTGTGTTATTTCCCCAAGCATTTGTAGGGGGTACAGGAGCGTCCATATACCTAGGTTTCTTACCAATAGTAGACTGTGGGCCAGAAGATTTGCCGAAATAGCCTTCCTCCTTACTGGCCTCGTCGATGGCCTGCCAGACATTATTTGTAACCGACAAGGTCTGGTGAAAGGTCAGATTTTGTTGGGTCACCCAATCATTATCGGTTAATTTATCCATAATCTTTATTTCTGTCTTTCCCCTTTTATGCGAACCAAAGGAGCTAGCCAGATATGTTTGGAGATTGGTTTTTCTATCTACAATCGTTTTGCAGAAACGTATTGGACATTTCCAGCCTCCAGTGATAGGCGTATGCTCTTCACAGAGGTGTCTTATGAAAGATAGGGCTGTGTTATAGACATTTGTAGAATTATTGTTAATCAATGTTGATCTACAACAGCTGAATGGGCACCTCATACCAACCGAAAATACTTTGATAGACATATGAAGTTTTAGATCTTGGGCCTCATAAACTATGGTACCTTTACCTGGTAACGATTGGTCAGGATTGCAAAAATCCTCAAATAATCTTTCATATCGAATCATGTTGGGTTCATCATCATCTTCGTATATGTTTGAACATTTATCTACTGTTTTGTTAGGAAGCACACCAGCGATACTTTGATCTGTTTTACTGTTCCAGTATCTTAAAGCCTTAGCCCTAATACGAAACCTTTTTATGCCCAGATTACTAGAGCTATTACTATCTGTTTCAGAATCTTTAACAGAATGGGTTTTCCCTCTTTTACCACCCTTTTGCTTAGGTATACTGAAGGGTCTTGTATCAGTATAATGCTCGGCATTAGCGAGATTATTATTGGAAGTTGATGGCAATAAGCCAGTATTGTGGGTTTCACTCTGAGGAGTGATATTGTGTGAGGAGACATCGTGGGTCTCCATGTCACCTGTGCCGTCCGCCATTGTGGCCAGAGAACCTGAAATATAAATATGAATAATCGTAACATATGTACAAAAATGAATAATGCATAATTTACATGCTAATTATAATTTGTAGAATAATTTTTCAGCTACTTATAGTAGGATAACCAAACGCTGCCCAGCCTCCATAGAGTTCTATAGTGAAGGAGTTGTACAGTGCTTACTCCGACGTCCGCGCTATCCTATATAGCCGGTGGTCTATAAGGGAAACTCAGGCCAGCGAAAGCCGGCATATGATATGCCCCCAAAGCACGGTCGGCGTTTTGTTTGCTGTTGCCATGGGTTACTAGGAACAGCTGTTATATGGAGCATTCGAGTAGCGAGCGACCGCTTTTGATTATGCTTGGCTACTATAGTGATACAATGTGCTTAACGCGCGTGATAGGAACAAGCCAGAAGATGACTTTGGTGAATAAAAAATATGAAATCGTTAGATCAAAGCAGAAGCAATGATCTTATAGTAATAATTTTGTGTGAAAAATCAATTTAAATTTCGTTCCCATAGTTTAATATCACACAAAATAATCCTATAGGCAACTAAGAATTTATCATACGAAGGCATATAGCTAAAAATAAAGATGCTTCGATATGAGTGAGTGTCACTACCGAACATATCTGGAAAATTTTTCTAACAATACCGGTGCAAGGCAAAAAGTAGAAAAATAAAATAACAATATATCCATCGAGATTCAACATTATACATGTCCGTGTAAATTCATGTAAGTTGAATATTATATCCAGGTAGGTAAGAACAAACAGTATACAAGTCATACCAAATAATCAAAAGTATATTGTACTTACAGATCCTATGGCTTTTTTCTCTAGGCAGGACGATCTGTGAAAGTCAAACGATCTTTCCACTATGAAGGCTTGGATGGGAGTGAGAGTTGATTTTCAAAAATTCCCAGATCCAACCCAAAGCCTCAGTTCGAATTTCCCGCGTATTCTGACGTATCCAGGCAGAAACCCGGATGATTACTCAATATACTATTAGATTTACTGCTATTGGAAATGTTTGTTGTTTTTAAATTGATAGTTGAAGTGGGTAATTAGCACATGAACACTGCCCAGCCAATAAGGCTTAATCCAGACAAATTATAGAATGGTCTGCTTTCGAACAGAGCCTAGCAAAGCAGCTTCTGTGCACAAAACATGTAAAATTATATAACCGTATAGGGGTCTGATGGCCATCGTCACGCTTCATCGATAGACCAAACAGACACTTCTCGTGTTTATTTGTGTATTTTGGTTAGCAGAAAAATAAAACTGCTAATATAATATTTTCGTCATGGGAGTGCTATTACTACCGATCTAGAAATAACATTGCTATAAGGTCATTTACTAGCATGGTGAATATCTATCAGGAGGCCTTATTATCCGCTTATTATTAGCTCGCATATCGTTAGATATGGGTAATTTTTCACGATTAATATTGTGATTCTTTTTGTTAGGTTTATTCCTGCGCGGTTTCTTGTTTTCTTTATTTTTCTTCAGAGATTTCTTACTAGTTTCAGTCTCAGATATTTTCCCTGAAACAACACTAGGAATATTATTCTCTTCAGAAGGGGGCTTTCGAGGAGGTCTGCCACGTTTCTTGGCATTATTTGATTTCTGGTTAGAAAGATATAGCTGTATTTCTTGTCCAGCTATCACCTTGCCTCCAACGACATTTATCACATCCCTACCAGCATCACGCAGCTTGTCTAATTCTGGAGATTTTTCAAGATTCAAAGTCAGCCTAAGACCATCATGATTTGCTGGATCTAAAGCACTTTTCAAGAAATCACCGTTCCATTTCACTTCTCCCCTTGCTGTATGGAGAAGATATGTACTATTATTCAATTTCTTTATTATTTTGAAGGGTCCATCCCATTTAGCCCCGTACTTATTACTGGCTATAGGTGGGTAGTATCTGTATACCCATTCCCCTTCACCAAAATCTCTCAATTGTTTCCTACGATCATAATTCCTCTTCTGTGCGATGGAGGTTATACCTAGTCGCTCTCTTGCAATTTTATGTGCTTCACGCAATTGTTTTCGTAATTGCTCGAGGAATACACTTTTTGATGGTAAGTCCAAATCACCTCGAGATATAACAAATATCATATCCGCAGGTGTATATGCCTCACTACCAAATAGTAGAGAGTATGGGGTACAGCCTGTACTAGCGTTAATACCGGTATTATAGGCACTAGCTATGCAAGGAATCAGGGTATCCCATTTCTCCGATCCATAATCGATATAGCATGATAACTGTTCAACTAAGACTCGATTAAATCTTTCTGATTGTCCGTTTGAACGAGGACAATATGGGTTCGTATGAGTCTTGTGTATATCGAATAATTTACACAATTCTCTCATGATTCTGCCTTCAAACTCAGGGGCTCCGTCTGTATGTATAGCATTAGGAGCTCCAAATCGTAATATCCAGTCCTTAAACAGAGTCCAAGCGACTGTCTCTGCTTTGTGATCTGGTAAGCAAAATGCTTCTGGCCATTTGGAGAAATAATCAGTTATTACTAATACACAAATATTGCCACTTGTGCTTCGTTTGAATCCACTAAGGACATCTAGACCTATTCGTGAGAATCTTTCTCCAGCCAGATCTTTTATCAAAGGCGAAATATTAGTTCCAGATCGACTTTTGCGAATCATACATGCTTCACATTGCCTAATCCATCTACCAATATCTCCTCTCAGACCTGGCCAATAATATCTTTGCTGCATAGAGCTATGTGTACGAAGATTACCAAAATGTCCAACACAAGCAGGACCATGATGGCGATCAAATATCTCCTTTCTGCAATTGAATGGGACTATTATTCGACTAAATAATACACCTGAAGAGGGTTTTCTCCAATGTATACATAATAATTTATCATGTATTATTAGATCATCCTTTCTGGCTAAAATAGCACGATATTCATTACTCTCAGCTCTGTTATCTTCCTCTGGCCAAGGCAATGTTTTATTTACGTATAATATTATACGTTTAAGATCATGATCCAAATTTTGTTGAGCCTCTAGGTCTAATGTTTTCCTAGGAATTTCCTCAATTGTTTTCGATATGGCTATGGCAGCATTATGAGCTCCACAGTCGGTACAATCTTCTCTCGTACATCGACTATATGGAATTCTCGAGAGAGAATCGGCGTTGATATGTTTCTTCCCAGCACGATGACGGATGACACCTAGAGCAGTAATGTTATACAGCTGTAGAGTCATTAACCATCGAGCTAACATATGTTCAGGTTCCTTAAAACCTATAAGCCAAGTTAGAGAAGCATGATCAGTTCTCACTATAAAGTCACCACCAAGGATGTAATGTTTGAATTTTTTAGCATATACAACCACTGCTAAAAGTTCCCGATATGTTGTACAATAATTCCTTTGTGATTTACTAAAGGAATTGCTTGCATAACTAATCACCTTCTCCATACCGTCTTGTTCTTGAGAGAGAACCCCGGCCATACTCTTTCCACTGGCATCGGTATCTAAAATATATAAGCCAGTAACTTGAGGATAGGCTAGTACTGGGGAATGTGTCAAAGCATTTTTAGTTTGTTCAAATGCAGCCTCACATTCTTGGGTCCATATTAATTTATATTTCATTACTTTTCCAGAGTTCCTGACTATTTCTTGGATGGGAAATACCATTTCAGCGAATCTGGGTACAAATTGACGGTAATAGGAGGCAAATCCTAGGAAAGATCTAACTTCCTTTACATTTTTAGGGCGTGGCCAATTACTAACCACTTTGACTTTGTCTGGATCTGCACGAATGCCTTCTTCAGACACTATCCTGCCTAAGAATTCGACTTGCCTTTGGAATAAATTACATTTCTTAGGCTTGAGTTTCAGACCATAGTCACGTAACCTTCCAAATACAGAATCAAGATTTCTTATCGTATCTTGGAGAGTTTTTCCAAATATTATCACATCATCTAGATAGACTAGACATATTTTATTCACTAAGCCTTGAAGCATATTATTCATCATTTTCTGAAAAGTAGCTGGGGCATTGCAAAGACCAAATGCCATGACTTTAAATTGATATAACCCAGAGGCTGTGATGAAAGCTGTTTTTTCTTTGCTATGTTCGTCCATTGCGACTTGCCAGTAACCACTTTCAAGATTCAATGTACAGAACCAACCATTACCTCCCAATGCTTCAAGACAATCGTCTATTCTTGGCAAGGGATAGCAATCTTTCTTGGTCACGCTATTTAAACGCCTATAGTCAACACAAAAACGAATTGTTCCATCTTTCTTGCTGACCATAACAATGGGAGAGGCCCAAGGGCTATCACTTTCTTCTATAACATCTAGATCCAGCATCTTTTTTACTTGTTCTTCAGCAACCTCCCTTCTTTTTGGGGCTTGTCGACGATAAGCTTGCTTTATGGGTCTAGAATCTCCAGTGTCTACAACATGTGTAGTCTTGGAAGTATAGCCTAAAGTTTCGCCTGGTAAACGAAATACATCTTTATTTCTCAAAATCATCTCCCTTAATATATCTTTTTCCTTATCACTCTTCACATGTGCACCTTGAATTAATTTTTCAAGAGGCGATGTGTCGATGGAAGGCTCTTCTGCAACACTGGCCGAGCAATAGCAGTCAGTTATGTCAACAGGAGATACCTCTGTCAGGCTATTTTCTTCTGCTTCATATACATACCCAATAGAAGTATTTCGTCGCAGACGTATAGGTAAGGCAGTGGGGTTACATAGAGGAATTCTCGTATTCTTAGCATTGAACAGATATGTATTCAAGCCACCAAAAATCTCTCCATCTTTCCCTTCCACTTCTGGTTCTACCAAATATGGCCTGTCGCTGGGTAGATTTCCTAGAGAAACCTCTGCCACGATAATAGCAAAAGCCCCTAGATATCTTTTTTCACAGTTGCTGTTCCCAAAGACCCTTTTCTAAGACAATTCACACGTTCCTTGCCATCGTTCAGGGACAAACGACCAGGCCAGGCGATACCACATTTATATCGCCAGGTAAAATCCATACCTAGAATAGCTTGGTCGCCATCTAAGTGTGATACTACCAGGCAGGCATTTTTGTATATTTTCCCACCTATATTTAATTCAAATATTGCATATCCAAGTGTTTGTATAGGATTACTAGCTAATGGTTTAACCCTCGTTCGTGAAGCGTACAAACGAGGTTTGCTAGCAAGTGAATCATAAAATTCTTTAGAAACCAGGCTGGTTTGAGCCCCAGTATCGTATAAGAATTCTCCACACTTCTCTCCTATAGTAACTGGTACATACCATCTCATCCTAATCGCCAAAGGCGACAGATCTACCACAATTTCCGATTCCTCACATGGGTCCGATAGCATTGACATCTTAATATCCCCATCGTCGCATTTTACTGCTCCGACCAGGCCAAGGTCATCAGCTAATGTACCTCCTCTACTTGCATCAACACAATACGTGTCAACCTGAGAAGAAATATTATTGCTTTTCACTGTCGGCAAAGCTTTTACTGGGTCGCTAGAAGAACAAGGTTGATCTGCCTTTCTATCCTCATTGTGACCAGCGAACTTATTCCCATCAGAATTTTCATCCTGAAATTGATAGGTATGTTCTTGGATATTATTATAATCATTTTTAGGAATATTGTCACCAAGAAATAGGGTCGCAGCTGCGCTTCTCACTGAGACCCTGCAGCTTTTCCCTGTTTTTCAACAGATGCCCTTTCTTGTTTCGTTTCTTCCAGCAAGGCTAATACCCTTGGGCACTTCCATTTAGGATGTTCCTTCGAATGACAAAATTTGCATCGAAAACGATTCTTATAATGATAACTAGATTGGTCATCATTTTTCTTACCAGAATCTGTTGAATTCTTAGCAAAATCTGTTTTCTTGTCATTATTATTCGGTTTCTGGCCAGAATAATATGGTTTGTTGTAACCTTTATAATTCCTTTGCTGTTCTCTGAATGATCTGAACGCAGCGACTTCAGCTTCCAATTCTTGATCAGCAAGGCTCATAGGTTTAGCTTCTTTTCCTTGAAAAGAAACAATATTGGTGGGCATATTGTCTAGTAAAGAAGCCCTCATTTCTGTACAACCACCAGCAGTACGTAATTTGCATGCTATGTCAACAGCTTTCTGCAAAGTGGTAGGTTTCTTATACCTAACCCAAAATGCAGTGAATTTGTCCTGAAGGCCATCAGAAAATATCATTATTGTTTTCATTTGGAGGCAATCTGGATATTCATGGTAAGCACGTCGACAAAGATCTACAAAAGACTCAGCATAACAGGGGTCGTAGTAAGCCTTGGGTCAGTACTAGTATTGTGGACGAGTGGACCGGTGGAGGTACTCGTCCACAATCAATCAGCATTTGTCCACATATACAATTGTAGAAGTAAAAACAAGATGGAGTCTTTATCTTAATGCATAATAGAGCATCGAGTTCCATAAATGTAACATATAGGAGACAAGAAAAAGAGCAACGACTAAACAAAGTACATGTGTTTGATTGTATGTATAACTTGACTGGTATTTTGTAAATAACTTGAAACTGTATAGGATATTTGTAATAACTTGTATACAATTACATAATACATTGCATCACCAGTAGTGAATAACCTCAAGGGGAGGGGCTGGGTATTAAGGGGGAGGGACGGGAGAGGGAGAGGTTAGTAAGAAATCTTTTGAAAATGTTTGAAACATAATTGATAATTGTATTCATTGTAGAATGCATGTTAGCAGATCATCATCATTAAATAAGATATTGAATCGAATGTAATCATGTAAGTGTACATAAGGAGGAGGGGTCACAGAGAAAGAGGAGGGAGTAAGGAGAGAGAAAATAGAGAGAGTGGTAAAGAGATATGAGAGAGAGAAAGAAAGAGGGGGAGGTGAGAGGTGTAGGAGTAGGCAGACGGGGAAGGCGGCAGGGGAGAGGAGAGAGTGAGGGAAAGAAGGAAAGAAAGTGAAATGAGACAAAAAAAACCCATGGAAGTCATTTACCCTTAATGTCTCTTTTCGATTTTATTTTCAATGAAACCTTGTGTGAGAATTTACAATCTTTTAATTTGCCCTGTGTTGGTACTCGTAAGTGTGGACGAGTGCACCAGAAATGGTACTCGTCCACAGCAAAATATACTCGTTATTTACGAGTACAAAGCCCTTACTACAATCCCTGGCATAATGTTGAAAGGTTTCATCTTTCTGCTGGACACGAGATTCGTATTCTCTTACCCTGTCATCGGTTGTTTTCTCATCCAATTGACAAGACAATCGTTGCAAAACTTGGGTTAGTGAAAGGTCCCTAATATTGCCCCATGTAGTCTGTCCAATATGGTTGGAAGTGGCAATGATTAATTCTCTAATCATTGTTTCATCGTCCCAACCGTATAGGTTCGCCCAATTCATAGCACCTGCTATATATTCTCCCAAATCCGTGCCCTTGTATTTTTCCAGAGCTTTTGCTTTGGGTATTTCTCTTGGACGATTTATTGACAGTCGTGGAGCAGGTATTGGTACATCATAAGATTGTCTATCGATTTCCTGGTCCATCTCAGGCATAGTCGATTTCCTACGAGCATATATTTCTGGTTTGCTATCCAATACCTTATTCTGTACAATCGTAACAGGAGATTTGACAGGGATTCCAGTATATGTCGTTTTTACCTGTTTAACAGGAGACAAATGCTTAGTGATAACCGATCTAGCAGGTATAATCACCTGTTTTCTAGGCAATTTTTGAGGTATCCTCCACCTGTTTTTGTCTAGGCTTGTTGTGAGTTCGCCAAGCAATACTCAAATTATCCATATTAATGGAATATTTGTCTAGATTTTCTCCAGCATGTGAAGCTGGTTTTGTATATGCATCGACCAACCTTTGTATTGATCTTATTCTATTAGAACATAAATCAGGCTGCAAACCCCAGTACCGATATTGTGAAATATCTCTGGTTTCAGGAAAGCGGTTAACCCTAGGTGGCTCTTCTGCCCTTATGCTAGGCATATAAAAAGCTTTCAAATTCCTTCAATATTTTAATCACGGTATTTCAATAGAGGGTCCTCGTCCCATCTCTGTCTAGTTGGAGCCCATCTCCAAATAAACATGCAGACATGAAAAGTATATGGTATCCTTATAGCATAAATGGTATGTCCAGGAGAGCGTGTCGTACCAGGCAGTGGTGGCCGGCCACAATTAATAGGCTTGAAGCCCT
This sequence comes from Sthenelais limicola, assembly GCA_942159475.1. NCBI lineage: Eukaryota > Metazoa > Annelida > Polychaeta > Phyllodocida > Sigalionidae > Sthenelais > Sthenelais limicola. The sequence continues at coordinate 101,442,224 of OW804096.1, read as the reverse complement.
TCTCTTAAAGTAACTAGGATCTTATAATATAATGCGGACAAGGAAAGATTTTTCTTTTTTTTAACTCCTTTATTTTCACTTCTTTTTTTATTCTCTCTTTTTCTGTTATTTTATTTCTAATTTCCAGGTCTTCTTTTCTATCCTCATGCTCCTTGCTCTCCTTTTCTCGTCTGTTATCCAGCTCTTTCTCTCCATCCTTCTCATCTTGTCTTGTATCTGCTTATATCTCGTCCTATCTCCTCATATTTCACTTTCTCTGTGTCGGCCCTCTCTTCCTTTAACAATTGCCTGCCTTCCCCCCACTGTAAACAATAGGGATAGGGGATAGGGATAAGGAACAAGGGTGTGGGCCTTGCAGTTAAAATGTACAAGTGATAATTGTGAAACCAGTGTGTGTTACCAGGACTGAATGTAGGAAACTTAATGAATACCTGGTGCAATCGTTCTTCTCTGTAAAATGAGTTTTACTTGCCCCCCTTAACTGGTGGTGCATATTTTTCTACTGGATAACAAGTAGTTTTGGGGAGTTTATATATATAGTAGTTTATCCTTTATTTTTAAATATAAAAACAATCTAAAAGCGTTCAGATCTGGTGAAATATAACCAATTTACTTCCTACAAATAAATACCTTGTGCGGTTACTTTCTGGACACTGCACAACCACCGCTTTTTTTTTAAAAAGCCGCCATCGGCTATTCTTTACCCCCTAATCAGTCATACCCGTTATCACGGTTGGGCGCCTATATACCTAGAACGACATTTATAGCTGTCTCTGCCCACCAAATACATGCTTATTGAGCTTATTCTCCATTCTCACTCCTACCGTATATTAGTAAGCAACGATATTAGCTAGTGATTACTGGAACAATATTGTCTAGAAAAGAAGATAAATAAGCCCTTTTACCACCAGCGAGGCCTGTGATATGGTTTGAATTGATCGCTGTTGCTGCATTTTAGTTCCGAGACAAGCCGCTCTGGCGCTACCGTACATCTGTGTTTACATGAACCTGCACGCAGGCATGAATGTCCCATACACACGATGCCAGTGGCGGTGTGTGTATGGGAGACGAGGGGCAGCCGGGGGGTGGGGTGGTGGGAAGCATTGAAAATGAGATAAGATTCCATACTTATATAATACAAATACATAGCCTAAGACACCACAACCAAATTAATCTCGCGGTAATACTCTGGACCATTGGCACCCTCCACTTCTTCCCTGGAAGAAGTCAGAATGACTCATATTTACAATCAAATCCGGTGCACAGACAGACTAGGGTCCAACAAAATTATGTCTTTACACCCCACATACTTATCGACTCGTTTGCACTATTTTTCCCGGTGAGAATGTGTATCAATGCATGGAATACTCCTTTTAACATCTTGGCTACAACTTAGTGTACTCAGATTTTCGATTCCATTATCAACACTGACACAGTCTGTAATAATCTATTGGGTGTCTTAAAGCAGGTATACAATGGCCGCCATGCTTCATCCTCCTTGCTTAACCCTTAATTAGTTTGTCCCACTCACACCAGGGTGCGCCAGCTCTCCGCCCTGCCTCCCGCATTAAATGTGCGAGGAGGCAGGGCATTCACCAAAACAAATACATTTCGAATCATATCAATAGCTGGGCAGGTGGGTGGTAGTCATTGAAAATGAGAAAAACAAGCCATACATATACGAGTAAATAGCCAAAGACTTCTCCTGAATCAACCTAGAATCAACTCTAGCGGGCACACACTTTCCTGGATTTGTCCTATTCTGGGACCTAAGGGCCTAGTTGGCCATGACGTTGTGGCTAAATAGGAATCATATATTTCCGCATGCAATTCCAATGGCTATTTTACGTTCAGCATTCACTATTTTTTTATGGAACGTCAATTATACATGTTACGAATTAACCCCAATTCGGGAGAACTAGTAGGATAACCAGGAAATGGGTAACCATTGAATATAGCTGCAAACTGGGAACTTGTTTTTCCGGGTTGGTCAACACAGATAGCCTACTTCGGCATCTTCTTCTCCCTACATATCAGTATTATTTTGGTTTGGTTTGATGACTGTCCGGACAGACAATTCCCGCACTCCCCCTAATTCCAAAAGGAATCTTCCAATGTCTTACAGATTACACTCAATCCACTAGACCCCTAACTCGAATAAGAAAAAGATCTGAAGCTACTTATTGTTTCTGTAAAACATCATTTCTTGTGTTTCAGGTCTTTTGGCATAGTTTCAATGTGTATTGGAACTGGAATGGGCGCAGCTGCTGTCATAGAATATCCCGGGAATTAGCTTGCGAAATAATGTAATAAACATTCCCTTTCTCTTTGAATCATGAAAGCAATAAAGTCTCTTCTGAATGTGAAGAACTTCCTTGCAAGACATGTACCAAACGCTATGTTTTTACTAATTTCAATTTATGTGATTGTATATACTGTAATTATGTCCGTGCGTCGCGTCTTCTGTATCTAATTTTGTGAAGAATGTTAATAAATTACATGAATACATTTTACCAGCAAATGCTAGTTCTCTTTTTCCCCCTCTTTCATTTGTAGTTTCGCAATGTGCATTTCAAAGAGCACTACTGTATCGTGGAAAATAGTCTTGTAGTGGGTCCGCCACCCGGAATACATTGAGGCTGTTGACCATCACCAAACACCAACCAGGCTACGACAGCGGGGGCACTTCTACCGGAGCCGGAGACGATCACCAGTTCCGGCCACTTCCGTCAGGGGGCGTCATTCACCACCGTGCAGACGACACTGCAGACACCCTCCGACGGGCGGTAGGCGGAGGATACTACTACCTCCGCAAGGGGATCCAGGCTTCGCTTAACACTACCGACTCGAGCCGCGCCGCGGACCAAGATACTTCTGTTGTTCAAATTAAGCACCCTTGTTCAGTGACAATACCTTTGTAACTGTATACCTGTATAACTTGTGCCCACGAATCTGCGGTTCACTACATTGGTGCCGTGAGCCTAGGGCCGAGTAGGGAGGTTCCCGAAAGGATCCCCGATGGTAAGAGTCAGGCGATGACTCTTGGCGAGGAAGCAGCCAAGGCGACAGCCAAGGCTGAGGCCGAGCAGCAGGCATGCGAGGCTCTCGCTCAGATGTTGACGAAACGTCAGGGCGATGCGCAAACTTTTGCGAACGACCCTTTTGCTCAACTAGAGCAAGTAGTTGCACACATAGACGATATGCGTGCCAATGGATTGGTCGTCAATCCGGAAACACAAAGCTTGGTTGAGAAACTAGTAGCTGTGGTGTTAGGATTGCGCCCGTATTACAACAAGGACGATCTTTGCAAGCTCATAGAGCAGGCGGGCTTCAACGTCGAAACAGGCGAGGCGGAGGGAACAGAGGATTCCGAAACTAAACCGCCGAAAGCCGCTAAAATTGCAGTCCATCCGGGGCAGCAAGATGACGCGAAAGTCATGATGGACCATCTGACTACCGTGCTTTGTTCTTATGATAAGACGGGAAAACCACCGAGCGAGATCACTGAAGGTGAGATTCGAGGAACACTCGAACTGCTATGGGTGCTACACGAACAACTACCATTGAAGCGTGTACAACGGCTATTTCGTGGTCTACACGAATATGTGGCTTGCCCACAATATCTGATCGACATGTTGGATCAAAGATATCCCGCGCTGCTGCCTCCAGGTAGCCCGGATCCGCGTGTGCAGATGCAATCGCAGGATACGGATAGCACTGAACTACGAGCCCCGCGCTTGCCTAGCACTCGGGCAGGATTCAAGACTGCAGGAAGAAGAGTCGACTTTGTGGACTCATCTCCGTCGGATAATGGTCTCAACTACTCGTTGAGTAATGTTTCAATTCCATTATTAGACAATGACCTACGGCCCAAACGAGGTCTGTTAGCTGGTTGTGAGCCAGATAGCCATATGACGGTAACAACGAGCACTACTAAGAGGATACGGGGAAGAGCATGAGCTACTGCAGGAGTCGGACTCCGATACGGAGCTGATCTACGACGATCTGGGACAGGAAGACAACATAGTCACCGTCCCGGATCCATGGTTCGACCCGTTCGACGAAGCCCTTATTGGGAACCTTTCGCTTCATGGCATCTCCAAAACGGAGGGTGAGGCTGAAGCGAAGGAGACGGGGGAGTTCCTCTAGAACTCCCCAATAGGGCTAGGGATTCGCACTGCGATTCCCCGAGGCGGCAGTCTTGTGTGGGTTCAACTCACAGTGAGGGGAGGGCTCTCCTCCTCGCAGGTGGTGGTTTTATCCGCAAGACTAGTATAGTTCACTGGTCTCGCTTTTAAAAATAAAGCTCGTGCACGAATTTTTTTTTATTATGCTTCGAATGTACGCTTCCGATCGTACCGCACCGCGAGATCAGGATGGACAGGCATGTCCGGTGGCCTCTTTAGGCCTATGAAGGCTACGAACCTTGGGGGCAAGTGTAAGCCTGGCTCTAGGATCCGTGCGGCGGAGTGGCATTACGTATGCCCCGCTGCACATGAGGGGGCTGTGTAGTGGGTCCGCCACCCGGAATACATCGAGGCTGTCGACCATCACCAAACACCAACCAGGCTACGACAGCGGGGGCACTTCTACCGGAGCCGGAGACGATCACCAGTTCCGGCCACTTCCGTCAGGGGGCGACATTCACCACCGTGCAGACGACACTGCAGACACCCTCCGACGGGCGGTAGGCGGAGGATACTACTACCTCCGCAAGGGGATCCAGGCTTTGCTTAACCCATTGAGGACGGGCTGATGCCTCAAGGCATCAACATCAAAATGGCTCAGGGGACGTGCTGATGCCTCAAGGCATCACACATAATTTGGCTCAGGGGACGGGCTGATGCCTCAAGGCATCAATTTTTTATATGAATTGAAGGGGGCATAACTTAATAAAAAATTAACGGATTTTGATGAAATTTAAAATATATGTATACAAACACACTAGAAATATTCTTATAGGTGTGTTGTCATGGAGACAATAATGATGACGTCATAACTAACATACCGTATATACCCGTGTATAAGCCCCGGCTTATATTAATTTCAAATGGTGAATTGACCCGGCTTATATTCGGGGTGGGCTTATATTCGGGGCCCGGCTTATATTACAATAATTGAAAACCAGTAGAAACTGAAACTCATGTTTGTTATTATCTTCATTCATTACTCTGGTTTTCATGTTTTAAATTCGAATTTAAGGCAAAAAAAAACGTACCAGAATTGGTGTGAGCTCACAATCGACCAACAAAAACTGAGTTCTATATTCAAACTATCATTCATGATCTATTAAAAGCTCATTCTGGACGATTTCTTCAGCATTTTACATTAATTAGCACTATTATTGGAACATGACAGTACAGGCACCCGGCTTATAAATAATGTTATGACGTGCTGAACCCCCGGCTTATAAACGGGGTGGGCTAATACTCGGGGTCCGGCTTATACACGGGTATATACGGTACGTAATTCCTGGAAAGTGAATTTGGAGCAAGGTTGCCGCCATATTGCACCCAATTGAGACCCATTATTTTAATTATTGAAGACCATGATGTACATATGACACATATTATTTGAAGAAAATATTCTTAAAGTGTTTTTAAACCCTAAACCTCATGTTAAACACCCGTCCTGAAGCCCAAAAAGGGGGAAAAGGGCCCCCGTCAGCCAGGCAAAATATGTGTAAACTGCCCCCATCCTCAATGGGTTAACACTACGGACTTGAGCCGCGCCGCGGACCGAGATACTTCTGTTGTTCAAATTAAGCACCCTTGTTCAGTGACAATACCTTTGTAACTGTATACCTTTGGGAAATAAACCAGGTTCAAACGAATCTCCTCGTATTCGTGATTCTTTCCGGAATTTCGTAAACTCGTGCCCACGAATCTGCGGTTCACTACAGTCTGTTTGTCTCATTACCTCCTCCGAAACGCGAGACCACCAAATAAACCCATACTCATCAGTCAGTCTCTGTCCCGCTTTCCCTCTCGGTTACAGTTAGATTCTTTCTCATTACTTTATTCCCAATTCCCTCTGTTGAATGTCGATTGATTGGGAGCAAACCCGGGCATTACTAGTTTTAGTCTCTAAAATAATATTGGTACATGTGCGTCCATGATTTTAGCTGGCAGGTCCTTTGTGGTTGAGAAACTTTGGCTTGTTTGCTACATGTCTCTCTACGAATATCTACGCTATTCTATTCATCATTAGGTATACAATAATGTACCTATATCACCCTCATCATTATAGGAGTTCACTAAAGGTTATCTCAACTAACATAATCGTTAATGGGTGACGAGCATGGTTTTGACAAAAAAGGTTTCAGCATTATAAATGTTAATGTTAGAGGGCTAAAAACTAATCTATTTAATCTCAAAAATGGAATATCTCAGTTCAACCCTGAAATTGTAATCTGTACAGAAACATTCCTAACAAACTATGACAGGTCAATTGATTTTGAAATACAAGGATACAACACCATAATTCGAAATGACAGAGCTGTATTAAATGCTGATGGATCAGTCAAAGGAGGTGGAGGTGTAGGATGTTATATAAAAAATGGATTAACCTATAAAATACAAGAGAATATGTCTAAGTCTAATCCAAACATTGAGTTGATGTGTTGCACCATTTTATTCGAGAGCAAGAGGAACTTACATCTGTTAGGAGTATACAAACCACCTGATGGTGATTGCAATTTATTTCTCCAAGAGCTACAAGATACCTTGTCATCTCAGATACTAAATTATAATAATTGTGATATTGTTGTAGCAGGTGACCTTAACATAAATATGTTTGATGTTGAATGTAGACATGTAACCTCACTTACTGACATAGCTCATGAATTTGGCCTTACTCAACTTATAAAAGATACTACACGTTTTGATATAAGAAGAGATAGAGATTATACCTCTGAATCTTGTATAGACCTTATACTCAGTAAAGAAGATTATGTAAGCTCAAGTGGTGTGATTGATATCTGGGTAGCCGACCATCTAATGACCTTTGTAACACTCAAAAAGCAAAAACCAGAAAAGAAAGGGTGTAAAATTGTTGAATATAGAAACTATAAAAATTATAGTACACAGGATTTTACTGCTGCTGTTAGATACATGAATTGGGACTGTATAACTGAAATGAATGACCCCCAACAAGCATGGGAAAAATTGTTATCTATGCTAGGTGATATTCTAGACAACATGTGCCCTGTTATAAAAAGAAAGATTACCCCACCAAGAGAGAAGTGGTTAACAGATGAGCTGTTGATATTGATTAGAGATAAAGATAAAGCCCTACAAAAAGCCAAAAAATCAAAAAAACATGAAGACTGGCTAAAAGCCAAAAGAATTAGAAATAATCTTACTAAACTTTGTAGAAAAGCAAAGAAGAAATATATAACTCAATTGAGTAATGAATGTATTGATGATGATAAGAAATTCTGGAAACTAGTAGACAATTTGTTACCGAAAAAATCAAAAAACAAAGACCAAGAAATAAATATTATTGACAGTACCTCAAATGTACCTGTACCTGTCACTGAAGTAGCCTCTAAATTCAATGAATTTTTTGCATCTATAGGAGAATCACTAGCTGATAAGATCAATGCTCAGTGGACCTTCATTGGCCATGAATGCATTAATTCCTTGGAAGATATAATTACCTCACCAGAAGAAATACAAAAAATTGCCAGAGAAATCAATTTAAGTAAGTCTAGCAATATAAAGCATATCAAATCTCTAGTGTTCAAGGATGTCTTTATGACAATACCTACTGTATTGTGTCATATATTAAATTTAGTATTCTCCTCTAAATTAATACCAGATTCTTGGAAGACTGGAAGTGTTACTCCTCTACCCAAGGGTGGAGACCAATCTGTGATGTCTAACTATAGACCTATTACACAACTGCCACTACAAGCCAAACTGATGGAAAAGATTATACACAGTAGACTAATTGCATTTTTTGATAACAACAATGTGATTTCTGACAAACAAAATGGGTATAGAAAAGGGAAATCTACAATAGAAACAATAGCTGATTTAACCGACGATATACTCAATAATAGGAACATTGGTGAGACCTCATTTGCAGTATTTTTTGACCTGAAAAAAGCGTTTGATACTGTGAACCATAATATTCTACTGTCCAAACTAAGCAAATATGGTATCAAAGGAAATCTGTTAGCCCTGTTGGAAAATTACTTAGCCAACAGGACCCAAGTCACTGTTTGCAATAATGTTATCTCCACTGTCAGAAAGATCAGTTATGGTGTACCCCAAGGCTCTATACTTGGCCCTCTACTATTTTTGATATATATAAATGACGCAGAGCATAGTCTCAGACATTGTAAAATTAAGCTATTTGCTGATGATACCGTCATATATTGTCATGACAAAAATATTATTGATCTTAATAGGAAGGTTCAAGAGGATACAATGAATTTCTGGAGTTGGTGTCAAAGTAACAAACTGACTCTAAATGTAACCAAAACAAAATGCATGCACCTTAGGGGACAAAGGTCAAGAGTGGGACATATTCAACCTAATATTAATATAAATGATACCATGCTAGAAAATGTAGAAGAATATAAGTACCTAGGAATAACCCTAGACTCACATCTAAAATTCTCAGCCCAGGTTAGACAAACCCACAGGTCCGTAAGCCATAAACTATACCTTTTAAGAAGAATATCAAGGCTTGTGCCACAATATGTTTTACTTAGAATTTTTAAAAGTCATATCTTACCACTGTTTGACTATGGTGATATTACTTATAGTGGTTGTAATGCAAATGAATTGAATGCTCTCCAGGTCCTTCAAAACAAGTGTATAAAAGTAGCTTTAAAGCTTCCCATCCTCACTGACACCCTGTTAATTCATAGATTAGCCAATGTACCCAAGCTAGAAGATAGAAGAACAGCTCACGTCTTAAATTTTGCCTTTAGGAGGAGCAAAAAAGATATATATTTAAACAATAATAGAAGAAATACAAGACAATGGGATGGACCAGTCCTTTTATCCCAGAAACCGAACACTGTGAATTATGATTTAAATTGTATACAGCGTAAAACAGCTAAACTGTGGAATAATTTAGATGCTGAAACAAGAAATATTGACTCATATGAACGTTTTAAGGCCCTAACCAAGGCCGAAAGCTTGTTACCCCTATATATTTAAATGTATTCAATGTGCTCCTATTCCTCATCTATCATCCTTCATCTTAGCCATCTCCTAGTTCTTTTAGATAGTCTCTTTCACTATTCAGCTACATGAAAAAGGTCAAGAATTTGTAAGGTAATAGCCATCTTACCAGACTTAGCTAGACTAAGACTGAGGCTGTTTCCCACTTGTCCAACACATTATCTTGTCATGTTTATATATGTTTGAATGTTTGTGATGAAATGTTATCTTATGTGTATTGGCTGATAAACACTCCGAATAAAAAAAAATAAATACCATACACAAATCGAAGATGTAGTTAGCTTTGATTTATTTCATTCCAATCAGGTGAATGTCATTTTTAACAATTTTCACATACTAAATATTAAACACGAAAAGTCTCAGCCACCAAATGGCAGATAACTGCATGACATCATAAATTCCATAATTTTTTGTTGTTAGAAAGTTTCTCAAATATTCTCCCAAATAGAATACTTGTTCCTTCAATATATATCTGTTACACAACAAAACTACAACATTTTGCAACGCTAATGTATTTTGCATATATAAAAGGTATTTCAAAGCGATATCCGATATAACCCTTACATTTAAGCGGCGTGAACACTGCAATTAGCAGCTAGCCTGAAAGACGTGGTATTCAGATTCATACATAGATAAACAACGTTGGCCATAAAACAATGGAGACGCAACTAATATGCATCTAGAAGGAACAAGGTTGCACTACAGAGGTTATTTACTGACACCTTCAACACAATTCAGGGTACATTGGACTGCAAACATATCGGACCTCATATTCACCATAAATTAGTAAAATCACGAGATGAAATAAAAATTTGAATTAAAATATTTCTTCAAATCAGATTTCACACAGCGGGTCGCTGTTCACGTAGAAATGTAGACAAGGTCATTTCCCGCCCGAATAAGGAGATCGATTCTTCAATAAGCAGGTGTCACTGCTTTTGCAATAATTATTGGCACTTGGAATGTTAAGTGGAGTTGCATATTCGAATAAGTAAAGCTTTGATGAGCCCAGAGGCTTGGAATCAAATTTGATGCATTCTCACATACTATCATAAATCTTTACACATGTCCGACACAAAATCATATAAAAAGCACCGGATCTGCCGTCATACTGAAATAATATCACATTTAGATCGGTCATGAATCCATCATTTGTAGCCTAATGGAGAAACAATTAAAGGACCGCTCCCGCAATTACTAGTCTCTTTTAGTTTGAAAGTCTTGTGACTCAAGGGTTCAGCTGCATACCGTTAAAATCAACTTCCAAAACGTTAGCTTAGGAAGCATTGACCGTGCATGTACCGGGCTCTGTTTTCCTCGCACTATTCGCCATGGCACTCGGTGCTGGGGCTATATTGATTGAAGACCTGCAAGTAAGAAGATTTTAGAGGGTAAAATTCAGACCGGGGACGTCACTTACAAAAGGATTACATAGACCGGATTCTACTTAGCTCAAATTTATGTGTTGCCCAGTAACAACTTGTAAGCAATTAATACGAAGTATAATTATAACGATTGTTGTAGACATGGACCCCCAATCTTAAAACAAAATGTTCAGTACAAAAGTTGCATTGAAGAAATTTACCTGTTGTGTTTAAGGTGACTCTTGACCAGATGTCCTGCGGCCAGCGCAGACATTAGAGAGAGTTCACCTGCCAAGACTGAGCTACACACAACCATGGCAAGGGTCTGGGCGTTGGTTCCGGGAGTCTCTTTACTGGCACCTCGTACACCCAGCATCTACAACACACAAATTATAAAATGTAACTTTTTTTGGGTAAACATTTGTATATACATGTAATAGGGGGATTGACTACGAACTGGTGTGATCAATCTTGTGGATTTTTAGTTTGAAATCATATAGAATGATGCGCCGATTCTGTGGTTTTTTGTTTATTTCATAACAGTATGTTCCGACTTTTCGGACCTTCCTCATAGACTGTAACAAGTGATAGCCACATCCAGGAGAAAAAACACATCACTTACCTCGAGACAAGCCCCTTGAGGGGGTAGGACGGTACCTCCTCCTACAGTGCCGACTTCTATTGATGGCATGGTACAGCTAATGTACAGGTCCTCGCCATTCATGCCACTTGGTTCAATGACAGTTATGCAGTTGGAACTCACAATGTTCTGGGCGGGATCCTGAATATAAATAGCAATAAAGTGATTCAGATTCGAGTGCCTTGTGTTAGGGAAAAGAAATTATCGGTTTAGATTCAGGCATTACAAATAACCTAAAACGGTAATATGAAAAAAATATAAAAGTATAGTATAAAAACATACCTGACCGCAAGCGATGTATACAGCAGTAACGATATTAGCAGCGTGAGCGTTGAAGCCGCCAATGCTTCCTGCCATGGCAGAACCGATCAAGTTTTTATTTATGTTCAGTTCGACCAGTGCCGAAACAGTCGTTTTGAGCACAGTCTTGACCACTTTGGCGGGGATCACGGCTTCAGAAACTACAGATACTCCACGGCCTTCAACCCTACAAGCGGGAATGTGTATTAATAAATATTATTCATTTCATCTATTTATTTCATCGAAAGAAAGATCAGTCTGAATGTGTTTATAGCTTTATTAAATGCATTCTGCGAGGGTTGGAATCCGCTCGATCTAATGCTGGGGAATCGGGGCACAACACAGAATGGAGGATAAATGTATAAAAACCCACCAGTTGATTGCGGCTGGCTTCTTGTCTGTGCAGAAATTTCCACTCAAAGCAAGTACCTCCATATCGGGGAGATGGTACTGCTGTAATTCAGTAAGTGCCTTCTCGGACCCCTGTAAACGAGAAAAAAAGATTTAACATTCAAATTGATATTCTGCCTTAAACGATTTTCAACGATCTGCCCTCTCCTATTGTTCAGAGAGTTTTGTATTATTTGCCCTGACCCAATCGCCATTTTAACCCAGCAAACGTTAGGCATCGAACCCCCAACATTGGCCTTTACTTTTAAGAGTATTTTCAATCTAATACAGGTTTTAGGGTAACGTACAAACCTTAGAGAGCATGTTCATCCCCATGGCGTCACCAGTGAAAGCAACAAATCTGATGTAGAGATTGCGACCAGCTTGGACGATGTGCAGTCTCTTCAATCTACCAAACCTGCTCGTGCTGTTGAAGTAGTCGGCCACGAGATCGAAGGTGTCTGGCTCCTCTAACCAGTGTTTAGCGGCAGCGGCGTCCTTGGCAGAAGGGAACCTTACAACCGGAGCTCTGGTCATCCCTGTACCTAGCACCACCGCCTTCACTCCACCACTCGCCTGTTGTAAAAAGATTAAAAAGAAAAGGTTTACCAAACACTAAAAACATGACGATTAACGGAAATACGGTGTCACATGAGCGACACCCAAATTCGATTTTAAGCTTCTATCCAAAACAATGTTTGGTTATAAATAAGGGAGTTAGTGGGAGATTCGACAACTTTCGGAAGTTTTCAAGAATACTGATTTTAGTATAAATACTGACGACTTGCATCCGTGAAAAAATGCTGCACTATAATATCAAGATACATAGATTTAAGGACTGAATTCTTTTCAGCAAGGTGAGTGAGTGATTAAGTGCTTTACGCCAAGGTGATGTCCCTTTGGTAAAAATCGCTTTCAAATTAGAACCGAGTTCTACCGGTATTCTGACTCTCTTAATCTACATATATATGATATGACTGATATTTTACTTTCCATTGAAATGGACATTTGATAAGCCTTTATACTCACCGACAATGCCCGACAGCCTCGATTGGCGCTGGCCACGAGACAGCCTTCGGTAGTTGCCATAGGAACCTGGTAGGATTTGTCATTCATTATAAGAGGCCCTGCTACACCCACGGGAACTGGTATATATCCCACTACATTTTCACAGCACGCGCCATCAACCTAGAAACAATAAAAATAACACCATTGAAAATAGATCAAATACATGGAGATTATTTAAAAGAAACATAAATTAGCTATTGACCAATCTAACGACATATTGTGCTTTAGTTTAGAGATGACAGCTCATGTTAGTTAAAACATATCTTTTCTTGCTTCGGTTTGTTTATCAAGCTTGTCTATAAAATGGAACAACACTAACATATTTGTAGTCATAGTTGGTGTAAGGGAGATTTTTCATGGCACTGGTGTCTGGGAGAGTTCTGGCGATCATTTTACGGCGAATACCAACACCCCTCTCATGATTACCGAGCATTCCCTCGAGCTTGTAGGCCGGGATGTGTTTAGATTTCACTAGCACGATAACTTCCTCGTCTGTGAGTCTTGCAGGACCAGCCTGAAAAGTACACGGGATAAATTGTTGTATTCAAAAAGTTTAGGTACCTTGATTCACTGGGCTGAAAAAATTCTTTCTCCTTATCTGCTTGATAGTAATTCCGGATGAAGATGAGCAATCCATAAATAAACTGCATAATTGGAGCAATCACTGCTAAGAAACAATGATATTTCTCTAGGGCTAACCTAAATCTGTATTAGTTCTCATCGAAAACTGTACTAGTTAATGATTACTAAAATAACTGGATGCTACCTTTATGTGATGTCTTAATCTGCATAATTCAGATTACCCATAATGTTGCAGAAGAAATTACTATTAAAGACCCCACTTCTTAAAAACACCCACTTGTAACTTAGAAGTACCTGAAGAAGAAGGACTTATACTGGTTCGAAATAGTGGACAGGGTCTAGGGAAATAAGTAAAAAAACAATGCAACTAGCCGTGTTGTCCTTTGGATAAATATCCACCCTTCTACAATGTCAACCAGTTAGCAGGACTCTACTTATGCATATATCATAAATGTTGTAACCGTCCCATTATCTAATTTGCAGATGCAGACGAGGGTCGGAGAGTAGATATAATTATGAACTAAACTTCTACTCAAAATCATCACCTGATTATATATGGGTGACAAGTTCAAAGAAACATACGATTCCGACCTCAAGATCAGAATTCAAGAGGTTACGAGGTCAGGTTATGAAGCGCCTTCTCCAAAGACGCTACAATGTGTATCATAACCAATAATTGTCGCAAACTAAACTTATCTTGTCAATCTGGTTCGGGCTAGATAAATCTACAATGGGAGTGGTATAGCCAGGTACCATATGCAAATCTAAAAGGTGATATCACACATTGACGCTTACATGTATGCTCAGACTTTGGCACACAGGCTGTTTCCAGGACCCGAAATCGTCCAAAGTTCAATTATCGTTATAGAGGTTCCGACCGAAGGTCACCCATCTTTTGTTTATCAACAGTAGAGGAACAATGTTCCAAAGTTTGATAACTGTTGTGCAATAAAATGTATGCTTTTTTCATTTCAGGGACGGGGAAGGAGAGATGCTAGGTTTCACGAAACATATCTTCAGAGAAGTAAAATCTTACGTCAGACTTTAGGATAGAGACCAATTCCTCCATAGGACGAGGTTTGTTGTTAAGGGCCTCTTTCTGCTCAGCTGAGCTCTCTATCGTGGCATCCACATGCTCCACTGGTGCTTCGGTTTGTGTTCCAGCAGAAACTTTGGTGCCATTCTCCAGGTCTGAGTCAGATTCAGAGTCGTCCCCAATTGTAAATGAAGCTTTCTTTGCGATATGCTCACTTTGTACGATAGCTGCTGTAGTCACAATTGCTTTGTCTATAAAGAAACCGATGGATTTTTTAAAAATAAACTTTACTTCCTAGGCACGTATCTTAAACAGGAGTCAACACAGGTAAATAGGGCAGTGCTTGATTTTACTAGAGCTATACATGTATAGCTCTTATTTTACGAACCAGTGGACCTTTGGATGTACTGCTACATACTCCTCGACACTGATCCAGATTCTCAATCAACTAGTCCTTAGTTTTTAGGAAATTAAAGTGTATGCAACACATTTTTGATCGATTATTTACTCGAAAATATGGATCAGTATTGTCTTAATAGTACTCTTCCGGCACACGCACCAGCGAGTATTTTGACCCCTACTAGACATCTGTGCAGACCAGACAAAGTTTGGGACATAAAAGATAATTGTGGTTTTAGCAGTAAACTTGTCAAATGTCTAATTTGAAAAGAGTAGTTCTATAATAATAATATCTTCAATATCCCCACCCCTTAAACCAAGAAAAGAATCTTTTCCTACTTAAACTTTTCTGGGATTCAATTAAAGCAGCAACACCATTTTTCTGGGAATACCTTATATGTCACGTATTTTCGTTTAATTAAATATAAAGATAACAAATAATTTTGATTTTTTTTTAAACATCTCCCCCGCCCCCTCCCCCAACCGTTCGCTCCCTAGTTTTCAGCAGGTGTGAACAGCGACCATACCTACGTTTCTAAGTATTATCAAAATAGTGCAAAGATATATCTTATATATGAATGGTATGGTGATTAATGGTATGGTAATTACCAGTTTCGTCCCGGCCATGAAAAGCTGGCTGATGTTCAGTGTTAGTAATGTGCTTGTAGTCTGTATTAGCAGCCACCTTCTCTGAGGGCATTTTTGTATTGTTCTCTTCTTCAGTTTCTAGTTCGATATCGGCGTCATAGAAAACATATTTCAACCCCAAAACTAGGGCCAATCCGAAGGTGATCGCATAGTCCAAGCTTGGTGGAAGACATCTGAAGAGAAAGGTGATGATTAGTATAACATAATTATGATATGAAGAGAAAAATATGTACAGATATTTGTTTGGCCTTCTGAATTTGAAGAATTAGTTAAAATGTTATGACGCCATAGTGGTGTAATGGGTACCATCACTTGAAAAGGAATAGGAATGCATTGAAAAGAAATGCACTGGGGAAAGTTCGTATCTTGTTGTACGGTATCCTCTAAAGGTTCTCAAATAAATAGGACGTACTTGTTGACATAGAATTGCCAAAGAGGAACCTCAGGGACAATAAAGCGAGTGAGTTCACCGCCTGCATCAACTGTAGTCATCTCACCATCACCGAGGCCCACTACCCATCTGCTGTGAGCATGAACCAACACCAGTCCCGCAGCCATGATCACCTTCACACGTTGTGTGACAGGGTTTGGCTTCTTCTCCTCCTCCTCGTCTAATACTTTGGCCATTTGTTTGAGCTGCCAGACTGGACGTCCATCTAGAGAGTTTTCTCTGGACAGCTGAAATTAAAAACATGGAAATGCAGAAAACGAAAAATGGGTAAACATGTCAGGTTGTTAGATATTTGAAATGTCGGAACTCTAGACTTGTTTATCATTAGTGTAGAAAAGAAAACTACGCTTTTAGAATAAAATGGGCAGCATGCAATATGTACGTCATGTAGAACCGAAATATGAGGTCCGCAGGCTTTATGCAGAACAAGGACCTACCTCAAGAACAAGGGCAAGACAAGATGGGAAGAATGTCATAAATGCAAGGTAGTTGGCAATGACGGAGAGGCACCCGAAACAGCACATTGTTTCTAGCTGTTTCACTCCTGGAAAAACATTGAATTCAGTAATTCCATTAATAATGCAAGATTGATTGATTTTGAGCTATTAATATAAATATCGAGTTGTCGGGCAACGGCCCTTTGGGACACAGCCTCGCTTTGGTGTGTCCTGATCCAGTTCCGATAAAAGGATCACCCGACCTGACGATTTGCTTCAAAACACTTAGAAAATGTGGCCCGTGGCAGCAAGAGTGGGGCGTCGGCATAGGTTGGTGACTGTGCTCCACCCTTAACAGCCATAACTTCCATTAATGATACAGTCATCTTGTAAAACAAAGTCTTTATCAAGGAAAGCATCCGAGGTCATTCCTGAGATGTAACTGTAAGTGATGTAACTGTTATTTATGCGTAACTGTTATTTATGTGGAAATGATGTTAGTTAATAATAATAATAATTCTTAAAAGCAAAGATAAAAATACATTTAGCCAAGCTTAAATTTACCTGATAGTGTCCCCACGCCAATCACAAGTATTTCTACGACAGCGTCCAATGTCATTGTGGGTCCTATGATAGCCATTCCGCGAGCGATATTGTCGCCAACATCATGCTGGAGATATATAAAGTAAAAAAATATATTATGTAAAAGAGAAATAAACCAACTACTAAAAATAAAAAATCTTTAAATATGACCACATAATTAATGTTTATTGCAAAAAGTCATCCCCTGTAGTGTTTTATGCTACCCCGCACTGTGTCTTTCTTACCTGTGATGTTGAACTCAGGGCAAATCTGGCTAAGGTACTAGCTCTCGACAAGTCAACAAGAAGAAGGAAAAATGGCAATGCCTCACTGAAATGACAAAGCAAAAGTTACAGAATTACTCGCTGGTCATATGTTTCAGAATATAAAATATTAAAAGGTCAATGGATTTTGCCATCATACAATATTACGCTATAGAAGGCATGTAAGAAAATAAGTAAGAATAACCTAAGTGGTATGGAAAGCTGCATTAACACTTACTGGAGGCCGGTAAGATCATCTCCAACAAGATTAATAACAGCTATGCTGAAGACAAAGCTGGAGAAAATGGTGAACACGCCAGCGATACCTAAAAGGAAAGTGAAATTATTTTGTCTTTCATTCCTTTCTTTCCTTGACCGATCGCGATAACATGTTTTATTAGATTGGGAATACCATTTTGTAAAATAATTATGCGCAGAGAAACATGATTTTTTTTTAAATATTCAGAGTAATATTTTTAAAAAATGCCACAGTTCAATGATATACATTAAAACATTGACAGTGAAGCAGACACTTAGATTTAACAATTATTAATTCCAAGAAAACTTGTCAAATCATGATAATGAATTATTTCTTATAAAACGTACCCAGGAGATATTTAGAGCCAAGTTTCCTAAGATTCCGGAATTGGAGATATATGTAAACCACTGCCAGACATCTGGTAATCGTCAGAACGATAACATCTGAACTTTTCGTATCCTTAATATGAGAAACAATGCACAACTTATGTAATAGTTTCAGACAACAATCATCGTCTATATTCGGGATTCATATAATCTGTTATCTATCCAATAAATCATTCAAGTATAAAGTCAGGAATATATGATGATATTGATGTATACATTTACTGGAACTTCCAAATAAACGTATGTACGGTATTAACAGAAACACATTTTTATACTGTATTGATGGACATATAACTCGATTTTCATAGGGTGATGTTTGCATTTTTTTAAGTTTAAAAGCCGACAAGAATTCATATATATCATCACACAGATCACTGCTTACATTGAGGTCCATATCTTGAGCACACTTGTAGTTGAAACCACATATCTTGTGTGATGTAGCAAACATGGACATGGACATGAAGCACAGGGTGAAAGTTATGGTCCCGAAGATTACCTCCCACGGCCGGGAGGCGCACATATGCCCATGCACTTTGAATACATATGACAACATCTTGTACTTCTGAAACGATTAGAATATTTGTTGCAGTTTGAATAGGTTGATGGAATACATTTTCAAATACACAATGGGCCGAGGAAATCAGTTGAAAAGGAAAAAAGATCAGACGGAGTGGAGTTCAATGAAAAAGCAGCAAAGGTCTCAGTCCTTCCGAACCAACCAAGGACCGCCATGGAAAAAAAAAACACGAATATTTGACGTCATCAGGAATATGCCTAATGGAATGAAATTATCTCTTACCTTAGCCAAAGCTTTAAGCTGAGCAAGTTCCATCAAGCCATTTATGCTGGGCACTTTCCTGGGGAGCATTGCCCTAACAGAAGATTTCGTCTCAGTATGTGCCATTCTCTTTTTTTTTCAAACTTAGTTACACTCTGCTTTTTTTTAAATTTCAAAATAAAGATGTTACTTTCTCGTACTAATCTCCTCACGACCCTTTGTTCCGGGTATTCTTCTAATGTGTTGTTTTTGTTTTGGAACGGGAGCTATAAAACTCCACTCAGAGTGGAAGGTTGGGCATCTAGACCCAAACTTAATTCAGGAGGCGCAAGCATGGGGCATAAAAATCCCAATCGCGAGTTTGGCAGTCTCATGATCAGGAGATCGCCCCTGGTTGGCTGAGCGCACCTCACAGACCATACAGGCTAGGTGCTGAATGCACGGTGACATCATGCGCTCCCAGTCGCCTGATGATCTCAATAACGCCTATGTGCAAACGCCATCTATCTCCATATGAATATTTAACAAACGGGCAAAGGGGAGGGGCTTACGTTTCATCGCTGTACATGCTCCAGCCGCGTGATTTGTGTGTTTTTACCAAAAGGCTAAGAGACAAATAAAGATCATATCAGTTTTTGTAGCATGAAGGTGCGTACCCCGATTGTTTAAAATCAAGAAGTTAAAACCAAACTTCTTCAAAGATACACTGAAAAAAAAAATTGGGAATAAAAATGTGCTTCACATGGAAATCAGTACATTGCATCGCTCCATAATATATTCAAATTCATCTTCTGAAGTGAATATAAACTGACTATGGGTACGGGGAGCGTCAAAAGGTCGCATAGGGTGAGCGCCTACACAAATCTATGATCTCTTGATATAATATGTAGCATTACATACACACCTTTTAGTTATTTACACACCACTGAGATTAGAAACATCAATGTAATACCCATTTGTAATAACGCATAATTGGTATTTGGTGCTTATGGAACTTATACTAGAGCTATGTGTGATCAGAATTGATAACAAGATTAATAAGGGACAGATATAATAGCACAGATTCACCCTTCTTGTATATCTTAAGATTTTGAGGTTTATCTTTATTCTAAAAAAGGAAGAAAAATGCGATTGATGTTTTCTATTCGTAAAAATAAAAGGATCTAGCTTCGCCAATCGAAATGTGCTTTGAAACATAAAAAAAAGTGCATTCTATTCAAGAGAAAAACACGCAAATCTACACGAAAGAGCAATGCATTCACTGCCCAAAGATTTAATTCATGATTGTTTGGTTGCAAATATCCTTAAGTTTAATCCACACATCATACCCATGCAGTCATAATTTAAATTGTCCAAAAGGCCGGGGCCCAAACGTACAAGCCCGGGACCCAAACGTCTTTTAGCTCGGGCCCAAACGTCCAAGGCCGGGGGGATCATCCCTCGGGTACTGAGTTAGGAAGGCAGTGGTTATTAATATCATTATTGCTGGGCCTGGCCACGTAATTGTCGTTTCTATTTAAATTAAGTGACCTTGTCACAACTTTCCTGCATAATTCCAACTTAGTTCTCTTTAGCTGAACTTTCAGTTAACCCGAAGGTATCGTTATTTCCCCTCAAACTGAAGTTAACTAATAGTATAAGGAGCTCTTTGAATGTAGTTACATTGTTTCATCATCCACTAAAGTCTAAAGCGGCTTTCAACCAACCATCTATGAGTATGACTCCGACTCAACACTACAACAGCTCCTCAACAGTCTCGAGACCAGGGGGAATCCCATCCCATCAACCACGTCCGCACCCACTCCAGCAGAAAAAAAAGAGGTAAGGCAAACTTACCAAGAATTAGTCCTGTTTAAATTACTATTTGGAATATCATCAAAGTGTCTTCTCCTGTGGAAGGTCCTTGAACCAGAACCATCGTATCTAAGATGCAATATTTGTCACAACATCTCTGACTCCATCGCCTCTCTTGACCTCCTTCTTCCAAAATGGCGATGGCAGGCTTACGTCATTTCAGCCAGCTACAGGGGATTCCCTGAAACTCGCGTGCGTATGCAGTGTTTCAGGGAATCCCCGGTAGATGGCAAGCATGCAGCTCGCTGTTACTGTGGAAAGGCATTTGTATGCATATAGATACAGTAGCATATTAGCTCATACAAGCGGCTTCGCCACTTGAGCCCACATAGGTCTACAGCCGTTTTATCTGAACATATTGAACATTAATCATAGCATTTTATGTAAAACAATAATGCAATATGCTTGAATACCGACTCACTCAATCTCCACAATGGATGTTGATTTCAATTTCACCGATCCTCTCAAATAACCCACATTTCAGACAAAAATAAAGTTCAAAATACAGTTCAACCTTCCAAACAGATTGCTAGAATCAATGCAATGCCACATATTTTCCAGTTTAGTAATATTGACAAAATCGCAGACTAACTTTGCAAAATTTACTAAATGGGTACAGCTGCCAATTATAGCCTACATGTTCAGAAAATCTGGCCCATATAAACAACTGGCCGTGCATGTGTATGCCGACGACGCACATTTCTAGTTATTCTGGACTGTTTGGGGGAAGCTTTTATTTAGGATATACATGTATGCAGCTATAGAAAGTATCATGTCGAGCCCCCATTGCGGCGGTCGCGGGTAGCGAGGCATGATCAGCGAGGCATGACGTGACGTCATGGACCATTTAGGGGGTTTCCCGGGTTAGTGGACTTGGGTACACAAAGCATGCGTCGACGGTAATGTACGAAAGTGAACGCGAAAAACTGCTCACTGAGCTGCAGATAGGGATATTAAGCCTATACGGAAAAGGTGGCTTTAGAAGATGGCTCATAGTTAAATGGTCTCTGAAGGTACACCGAATGATAAGCTTGCACCTGCACCAATGTGTACACTGAGTGATAGGCGCGCAGTTGCCACACTTTTTTCCACTGGAGCTGGTAGGGTATAACCAGCAGCTGGTAGAAATCTGTAATAGCCGTTTACATAAAGACAAAAAACTGTTACAACTATCAAAAAGTAAAATAGTTTAACTTCAATACTTTGCAATATTGATAGAAAACTGTTTCTATGAAGTGGTTGTAATTTTATTATTGGTGCAATCGGGGAAAATGAACATTGTTAGTACAGGTTTCCTGAAACCTAAAGGTGCTGAAGTCTAACGGCTAGCTACGGCTTTATAAAGATTTAACTGTAGAGGGAACAAGTGCCTTCGGCAGTTGGATTGTAGGGGCAGTTGTGTTTCTACTTCCTATAGGAATCTGACAATTTACTGGACGTTTTTGTTTTTGTTTAATTTGGAGATATTAATTTGATTGCCAAAAATGGCTAAAATCACAGGGTGCCTACGTCTGGGTAGTAAGGTCTTTAAAAAAATAGATTATTATTATTCATCTTTCACAACTTAGTACCGTACCTGAGCATTCTAAGCATATATGAACCATAAGCATATGAACAATATATGCGGAAAATATTTGACAAAATGGTCGGAAACTTTACCCTGGCACTATAATCTAACCTTTTTAATTTCAAATACGTTTTAAATGGCATGTACCGTTAATCTATGCAGGAAAGACAATTCATCCCATAAACTTGTGTTTTGTACCAAATGAATCACAAGCATGTCAGCATTACAGCAGTGTGCAACATAGTGAATTTGGAGATGAGAGACCGTTGGTCTCTGCCAAATTTTAATAGTGGAGACTGAAAAGATTTTACAGTAGTAGTTGTTTTTTTTTGTTGTTTTTTTTACGACAACTTCTTTTATTCAATATGTCAACAATGTCATCTTCTTCCGGGACAGCTATACATCGAGAACTACATATGTCCCTTCTTCTGCATCATGTTTTGCTCGACAGTAGTAGTTGTTAGATGACATTCTGAAACGTACCTTATAGGTCGAGGCTGAACCCGACCCTGACCCCTAGAAGATCTAAGGGGATCAAAGGGAACCCAATACCCTGCCGCACCTGTCTAATGGGTTTTGACTTCTGGGACTAGACTGTCTGGCGCCATTATGACATATGGAAACATATAAATTATTATTAAGTACCTTAATGGGTTAAATCCCACCATAACCTTTAACCTGATAGGTATTATAATGGTAAAACCTGGGTAGATCAACCCTAACCCTTAACCCCAGAACCCTGACTCCAACTCTGACCTTTATCTCTTAATCCTGATCCCGACCCTGACCTTTAACTCCAGGCACCTGCACATCTGGATGTAACACATTAGACCCTGACCTTAGACCTTAGAGATTTACATGAAGTCAGGAGATATGATGGATTGATGCACAGGGGAGATGAGACATGAGAGATGATAGGTTACAGGTGTCATGAAGTGGAGATTTGTGGAACTATTAAAGGATGAAAGAAAGAAATCAGTAGATAACAGTTAGCTGCAGATATCGGTTTTAGCTTTGAAGTGAGCTGTAAGCATATACCTTATTATAATGGATAAAAACCTACCCCCTCGCATATGACCTTAGACCTTAGACCTTAGACATTGTCTAGTAAATGGTATGTTAGACATTGTTTAGTATTTTTTACATGATTCTTATGGCAAAATGCTTGAAAGTCTTGCCGTCACGCATTTGTCTCTTGCCGTCACGCATTTGTCTCTTGCCGTCACACATTTGCCGTCACAGGGTATAAGGGAGACATGTCAAATTGGTGGAATTGGCCATATACATAATATTAGAACGTTTATCCTTGAAGATTTTGCCTCTAAATACTTAAACAGAACAGGAACATTAAATACAAGTTTTCGAATCAACATAAAAAGGTAAACAAGGGTAATAAATGATATACATTCTAAATATAATGAGTAATATAATGTGTATGGGCAGAGGGTCAATGACCTGTCACCCTTACCGCTGCCATTATGATTACCATTACTGAATGGTTATTTGGCTATAACTTTTCTTCTAGTTAGAATATTTTCACAAACTAAAAACTGTTATCACCCTCATGTCAAGACCTATCAGGTACAAAATAGTTCAATAACCTTATGTGCATATTTGTTTATTTATTTCTAATTTAAATCCTCATTTATGTAGAAATATGTATCATTATTCGTCATGCTATTTTTGGCATTTTTTTCATATTTTGGATCTATTTTTCGACCCCCCTGTAAAAAAATTACTAATAATCAGAATGGTTCCATACTTGGTAGTTCAATGCACATATATATAAGGTTGATAAAAAATAACAAATCAACTGATTCATGTAAAAATTATTTTTGGGTACCCAGGGGGGGTCTAGGGGGCCAAATGTTGTCAAATTGGTGGAATTGGCCATATATCTAAAGAGCGAGTCACAACTGGGTGCTGCTCCTGTACAATGTTGATGACATTGCAGCGGAAAAATAGAATGCACATGCACCCTTGTTCCTACGTTTGATATTCATATAGTTTTGCAAGAAGACAAATTATCCATTTTTCCGTTGATAAATGAGGTCAATATTCTCAATTTGTGTAGTCGGGTCACATGACTAAATTGTGTGTCTGACACAGCAAATTCGGGTAAGTGACATGGCATATGTGCTGCACACTTCACTCATTCCTATATGTTTCCCATCGACATGCAGATGCGTGTTCAAACATGTATGGACACGTGGGAGTCAGGAGTATGCATGGTGCTGACATAAGCACAGAATATATTGTGCATTCATCGGGGCGACCCATTTTCACCTTGACATTAGACTTAAATGAGTTGGTTCAATTGTATCTGCGATTTCATTAATAGGATATGCGATAGGATAATTAAGGATAAATAAGCGTATACAAGCCACATAGCATGAGGTTCGTCTGTCAGACGCTATAGCTCTCTCCTCCATAGTGTACATACACCAAAAAAGTCACAATTAAGAATTAAGATGTTACATTATATCTATGATGCTCCTAGGCAAATTTAAGAAGATATATAGTTCAACATTGCACCAATTCTAGTCAGTATAAGATAGATTACATATGCAATGAATGAGCAATCTGCTCCGCATCCCGCACAAGGACAGAGTAAATTGTCCGGGGAAATTAGGATATATATTTTGACATATAGTTACAAGTAGTCGATATTTTATATGTTGTAGGGTCAGTTAGTGATGGATGCTGCGGCTCTTAAGCGTCGGCGTTCAAAGGCAGTGTGGGCTAAGGAGAAGTACAAAAGTACAAAGAAGAGTGAAAGTATGTGTCGGCCCCGTTATTCTCTGGAGAATTTATGCAATAATGACTTGACCACATCTACTGAACAGTCGTCATCGTCTGAAAAGACATTTGATGATACGTTGAGTGAAGATGAGCGTGAAAATGAGCTTGAGAATGATGATGAAAATGACCCTGAGAATGAGACTGACGAAGAAATTAGAAATATTTGGCTGGACATAGACAATTTTGAGTTTGACGTGTCAGATGATGAAGAGAAGGAGGAAGTTGAGTCACTAGAGGATCAATTTCGAAAGTGGGTAATAGGATACAATGTGAAGCATAATGCTGCAGACGCCATGTTGAAAATGTGGCGCTCGAAAGGTATCACAGAACTGCCATTGACTACACATACCCTACTGAAAACACCAACAGACTATGAAATAAAGGGACTGTCAGGCATATCATATACATATATATCCGTCCAGAAACAAATCACTCGCCATTTCCTACCGTATTGGGAAATTGACAGGGCACAGGTAGATGAGATTGAAATATCACTGAACATTGATGGTTTGCCATTGTTTAAAAGCACAAATGATTCTATTTGGCCAATACTGGTAGCTATTGTCAATATGAAACCAAACACTGTTTTTCCGGTGGCTTTCCACGTGATTTGGATTTCCTAAAAGACACTGTCAGTGACCTGAACAAAATCATGGAAAATGGCATAGACATATCAGACAATTTGCATCTGCCTGTAAAAATAAAATGTATTGTTTGTGATGGTCCAGCCCGGACAATGGTCAAGGGAGTGAAGTTGGTTTCAGGGTATTTTGGCTGTGACAAGTGCGAAATGAAGGGCAGGTGGTATGATAAAGTCACTTTCTGTCAAATTGACAATTTAGTTTTGCGAACAGATGAGAGCTTCAGAAATAAGCGAAATGAGCCATACCACTTTAAAGAATACGCTGTTCACAGATTTGAAAATCAATATGATTGACTGCTTCCCTATTGACTACATGCACCAAGTTATACTTGGTGTCATGAAGCGCTTAATGGTTGTCTGGTTGCATGGCCCACGCAATGTAAAGATGAGCAATGTCCAAAAAGAACGCATGAGCGAGCGTCTCATTTAACTGAGAAAATGCATACCAGACTGTTTTGCACACAAGCCGCGGCCCCTTAAAGAATTTTACCGTTGGAAGGCCACGGAACTCCGGCAATTCTTGCTTTATACAGGCAAAATAGTCCTTCTCGACATAGTACGCACCAAGCTGTATGAACATTTTGTCTGCCTAAATGCGGCTATTCTCTTCCTTGTAGGGGAAAGAAAGTCAAGAGAGCAGTACACATATGTACACAATCTACTGAGGTATTTTGTGTCCAAGGCTGAGGAGTTGTACACAGATAAATTCATGGTCTACAATGTTCATTCTCTCCTCCATATTACACGGGAGGCCAGCCTCCATGGCAGTTTAGATGAATGCTCTGGATTCATGTTTGAGTCATACTTGTATCAGATCAAGCAGGGTGTCCGTTCTGGTCATAATGTCCTGGCACAAATCGTACGGCGCGGACACGAACAAGCAACACTGCCTATACCTCGGTGGGTACATAATGTTGAGTTGCAATTTGCACGGCCCAACAACATATATGCTCTAGATGATGGGTCATTTGCGGAAGCTGTGAATATGGAAAATGAGAACCAAGTGTGCTGTCGTGTTTATAGGAAAGAACGTTATGACAATCTCTTTGTTAAACCATGTGACTCTATTGAAGTAGGCATTGTTACCTGCAATGAAAGGGAAGTGCAGATGAAAGTAGTAGACCGCACAAAAATTAAGCATCAGGCAATACTACTTAGTGATGAAAATGACCGGTCCAAGTGCATATTCATGAAAGTGGTCCATGACGTATCTAAATGAGGAGAAAATGATGTAAGTGTTCTTTCATGTGTGAGATTTTAGTTGTATATGTTTGCAAGGGTGGCAGGGCATTATATTATTTTAAATGTTTCTATCAGTTATTTATAATTGATATGTGTTGTAAGTGTTCGTTCAGGCGTGAGTTTTGACTTTGATATGTTTGCAAGGGTGCCAGGCCATTATATTATGTTAAACGTTTCTATTATTTATAATTGATATGTTTTATTGTAATTTTGAATGGTACTATAATATAGTCATTTTTCAGATGTCACACCAAGAGAAAGTCTTATTCGCTGAAGGGGACATATATGCAGCAGTGGAGTTTCGTGATGGATTGGCTACTGTCGCCATAAAGTGGATGTCACCTGAAGTATGTTATATTTATATTTTTATGTTAATAACAGGCTAATTATCAACGATTATAATCGATTGTGCTCGAATTATTGTGAATATTATGAAGGTCATTTATTAAAAGGTCTTGTGTGCTTCCTTTTCCCTATTAGTAGCATATATTAGATAAAAGATCGATAGATAAAGTGATCAAATGTGTTAATACATGATACGTTAATATTATGTTAATGTTCCATTTGTAAGAAAATAAAGTGTATATATTGACATTGCAACTTTTTTACTTTGTCAACAGAGGAAATTTTGCTGGTGGCCTGGTGGTACCAAAGTAAATGCTGCACTGAGCGCGCTGCAGAAAGAGGACATCAAGACTTGGGAGAGGTGCAAGGTGCGGAAAACTTATGGGACTGCGCCAACTGTACTTGAAGCCCGAAGAATGGAGAGTGAGGCTCAGTACGAGTCCAGCGTGGAAAACGTAGCGGCAGAGCCTCTAGGAAAAGGACAGAGAAGGAGGAACCCATCAGGACGTGATTGTTTGTCATTGTTAGGGGCCTTAATTGTTGACAATGGAATGGATAATATTGGACATGATGAATAGTTTCGTTTAATTGAGTCGAATAATTGTATCCATAGTCTAATTAAGTCTAATAATTGTATTTAGGTTCGCACAACGCCAGTTAAGTGCGTGTAATCATTTTATTTAGGTGTATACTTGTCTAATCTGATTAAAATACATTACAGATGATCAATCGACAGAAAAAGTGGCAGGGGATAACGCGGATGAGGAGAGTGAGGGCGAGGAGGAGCATGACGAGGATAATAATAATATTAAGGAGAAAATCAAAATGCCCAATACAAACACTATTAATAGAAATAGACAATCGGAGGCACATTTGGACGAGAACACAATACACTCGCCACCATCGGTACAGTCGCCACCATCGGTAGAAGCGCAATTTCAAGCGTCCAATGTTGGAGTCGTAAATGGAGGCGCACCCCCAATGTCGTATAATGGAGTTATGTACAGTGCCACAAACTTGGCTGCGTCAAGCAGCAGAGCGAATTATGAGGCTACTTCCGGCTACACTCACCTTCGACAAAACTTTTACAGTCCGGGCGTGCAACAATTTAGTTCCATGAACTACAGTCAGCTTCCGGGCGGGTAACAATCTACTTCCACGAACTACAGTCCGGGCGGGCAAGAATCTACTTCCATGAACTACAGTCCGGGCGGGCAAGAATCTACTTCCATGAACTACAGTCAGCTTCCAGGCGGGCAACAATCTACTTCCATGAACTACAGTCAGCTTCCGGGCGGGCAACAATCTACTTCCACGAACTACAGTCCGGGTGGGCAACAATCTACTTCCATGAACTACAGTCAGCTTCCGGGCGGGCAACAATCTACTTCCATGAACTACCGTCAGCATCAAAGCGGTTCAAGAGTAGAGAGTCAATCGCCCGCCAACTCTAGCTATAGTCCATTCTCTCCTGTTCCTTCGAGTAGTAGGACGACGACACCATCCTTCGCCTCTTTGCCTTTGAGTTTGTCACAGCGTTCTCCATCCGAAAGCATGTTCCAACACCCAATAGGTGAGAATTTGCAAATGGGATCATATTTGAAAAGATGATGGATAAAAAAAAATGAATAAGATGTACTCTAGTTGAATTTTGCAGATAAAAGTTAGGCGTAGTGTCAATTAAAAAAGATTGTTTAATATTGATATATAGTATTATAAATATCAATAAAATTTAGAATAAGAATGATTTAATAAGTTAGAGAGTGGTAATGGAGTTTGTGTAAGTGACTTTATGAAATATACATGCATATGTGTCCATATGTTAAGTTTATCTATATTATATAAGATTGCCGCTGTGAGGAACGCATCAAACCGTTATTGGAAGAATATCACGACAAGGTGCTCAAACTGCTTGAGAATATGGCGGCAAAGAGGGCAGAGGAGGTGGCCAAACCTCAGGGAGCGGCGGCACCAGCCGCCGACCAAGAGACGCTCATATTGAAACCGGCAGAGACCGAATTAGAAATGCAGGCATTGGAAAATAACTTGGCAAACGCCAATTTCCGAAAGGCCATGGTATGTTTGAGCATTATTCATATGGAAATAATTTATATATAGAAGCATATTTAAGATGTAATGACGTCAATCATTATAACAATTATAACAACAACATAGCAATTATGTATGATCATTTTTCGTGAACAAAAATATTGTTATGTAGACATAAAGAGCTATTGTATATGAATATGAAGAGAAGAAGGAAGAATATGAATTAATGAGCGTGGGTAACCCTACACGTCAATACGAGGTGTGGGCAGGCCTACCCAGGTTGCGCGGATGCACTTAGGATGCGCAGCCCTTGCACGGCCACGGACTACATCCGGATTCAGGGAAAAGTGCAGCCAGTGTAAGCCAGCCTTGCACATCCGGCTGCACTTTGGCTGCACTTTAGCTTGGCTGCACTTTGGCTGCACATTCGGCTGCACTTTGGTTGTGCAAGGTTGCACATCTGGCTGCACTTTGGTTGCACAACTTAGTATGCCTAGGGCATGTAGGGTATTGCGGGGGGGGGGGGGGACCCAGATTTCTTGGGATCAACTTAAATATTTGCTAATTGTTATTGTGAAAATTTGTTATTTTAAATTTACTACTCTACCATTCCCATGAAGTATATTGTAGATTGAACATCTACAGCCAAGATAGCTTTTACAAGGTACAACAGCATAGGTTGCATCCTTTTATTCATCATTTATCATAAGCACTGGCCCTGCATGTTCACAGACCTCTGTGTATGAATCATTTCAATGGTTGATGAGTTTAGACCCTCCCAGCTGACTAGGCACAATCATATGTACAGTCATATGGGTGTCAACATCATATAACATCATACATATACATTATACATATAAACTCTAGAAGAATATCACTTACGATATTCATAAGTATTTGTTGGACAATATCAATAGTGTATGAATGCCACATTAGTGTATTAGCAGTACCTTTATTGTTAAAGAAATTACTGTAAACGTATTAATGTTTGCGCAGTATTTATTTTCGCTATTTTCGCGCACACACCTTTGTGCGCGAAAATAAATCCTGCGCGAAAGGTATAATTATTGCATAAACAAGGTGTGAGACTTCCTTGCTGCGCGAATACAAATCCGCGCGAAAATGTGTCTATGTAATTAGTGCGCGAAAATTTATCTGCGCGAAAATAAATACGTTTACAGTATAAATGCAATGCAGTGACCTGTCATGCCACCTAGTGAAAAACAACGGTACCGCCACCTGGTGAGAACAAGTCGCACAATAGGGAGCCTATGAAAGAAGTACCATGTATTGTACCATTACCATTACCATTATTCTCCAGAAAAAGAAATAAATGATTATCTTTGGTTAATACTCTATCATATTAAATATTCTTTTAAATGCACAAACTTTATATCTACAGAAAGCTGAGGAAATAAGGAATTCAACCACATGCATGGTTCTGATCTCACTCCTAGCAGGCATGCGTCACCGCCGCGCGTAATCGTTACGCATATTTGGCATAGTTATGAAATAATACATATTTATAATCATTGGCGATTTTTGAGCAGAGGGAGTAGTCATTTAATTTCATATGTAAAACATGGTGGGAATGATCTGTGGGAGAAGTAATAATTATTTGGCTCATATGGAGGTAGCATTACATTGTTTAGTTGTGTCTTAGAAGGTTGTGTGTAGGGGTTTCTATTAGTCCAGTCCATGAACATTTTGACCTGGCAAAAATTGGTATGAAGACAATTTTGGTGTCAAAAGAAGCGGAATAACAAGTAGAATAACATATCAAAAATCCGCTTTGGGGAATTTTTTTTATGTGCATTTTAATGGGTTTTTTATGTTTTTTTTAATATTTTTCCCCCCACCGAACCCCCCCCCCCAAATGGGATAAACACACTTTTGGTGTCAAATGAAGCGCAATTTCAAGTAGAATAACATATCCAAAATTCACCAGAATCCGCATTGAGAATACATTTTTATGTGCGTTTGAATATTTTGAAAATTTAAGCATGTTTTTGTATAGACAATTTAAATGAACTTGCATCGATTTTTAAGTAATATTTGGCTGTTCATTTACCCTCATTGAAGTGAACATACAGGTTAAAAGTATAAGGTTAATAATGCATTTGAGAATTCGTTACATGAAGGTTATAACATGATGTATCTTAACATGAAGGTTTAATTATTCATAAAGTACCGAAGAGGGGGAGAGAGGGGGAGATATCGGGGTGAAGGAATGTGGGGTTGTAACGGGGACCTACAGGGGAACTAGCTAGGCGGCGCTCCTGCTCAATGCCGATATATTAGAGCTCCCTATTAGTATTACAGCCCCTCTCGCGCGGAAACATGTAGAGCGGCTGTACATAAAAAGCTGGCGCGGCCGGCGGGCACACTAGACCAGCGGTAGGTGTTAAAGCTGAAGACTACCGTCCTGGTGCGACGCCCGTACAGCTTGGTAGCAGACGTAGTATTCTGGCACCTTTCCCGCGTCCGACGGCAGGTGCCGTGTCACTCGGGTATATAAGAATATCCCAAATTAAAGTGATTGATATGTTTTGTTTATAGATGAAACACCTTCGAGCAGGTGCAGGTGTAAAACCAGGGTCAACAATATCGAACTGCTTGACACGATTGGCAGGCAATGGTGTTTGGGAGTTTTATAGCATACATGGCAAGGGGGGCAAAAAGATCCTTAAAAATTTGCGCCCGAGAGTGCTGGAAGCAATAAGATGTGAGTATATATGTTTGATAGTCTTTTCATATTTTGTCTAATAGTGGGCCAATGAGGTGTTGGCAGTGTATGGCAGCAGGTTTTATTGAGATGGTCAGTAAAAAGACGTCCTCCTTTATATGGATGCGTCAGACGTCAAGCAGGTCAATGAAATGGTAGAATAGAATCAATTAAAAAAAAATAGGTAGGCATCATCTATCGATGAATATAAATAATAGGTAAAGATTTAAAATGAAAAAAAAATCATTGAATAAAATAATATTGGCGAATTTGCTATTTTATGTTTCATGGTGTATTATGATCTAATTATTTTGCATGTTTTTTTCAGATACAACCGCTAGGATGCATACTGAGTGTGCAGATCCACTGATATACAAACTGTTGCAGGACCTGCTAAAGGGTGCTGCATATAAAACCAGTGGCTCCAAATTTGAGTCCAAAAAAAAGAAAAAGAATGCTGGAGTGGGCGCTGGACAGAATGATAATGAGGAGGACGGAGCGAATGGTAATGGCGGGGACGACCTTACAAATGTGGAAGAAGTGGACGATTAGTGTATGAAATAGAATGGTGGGCGAAAAAAGATTTTTAATATTATAGAGGTTTGCAGCAGTGCATCAGCATGCTGGCAATATGAGAAAGTTATGAAATGGCATTAGAGCGAACGAGATTAGAAGTTATAATTTGTGATTTTGCCTAGATCGGTTTTTACATTTTAAGATAAGACGTGTCAGTCTTGTGTATAGCTTTTTTCGGTGAGTAATGTTCATGAACATTAGACTATAAGATAGGAAAAAGGCTACATGGGGAAATTACAAAGTTTTGAAATACTATTGGCAAGAAATAAATCATTTTTAGTTAGTTTTTTGCACGAATCAGAGGATCAGAAGTAAGCGAAATGCAACATACCATTTACAAATTACGCCGTTCACAGGTGGAGAGTTGTAAATAGATATGATTGACTGGTTCCCTATTGACTACATGCACAAAGTGGGTTGACCCATAAGAACTTATAATTGTGCTGCAGTGCCTCTCCCTGGTGGCAAAATGACAAACATTTGAAAGTAAAGATAAGGAGTGATTTGGACTATTTGTGTTTGTACCTTAGATCTTTAAAACAATGGCAAACAATCGATTCACTCATCTGATCTGATACAAGTATGACTCACAGATGAATGCACAGCACTCATCTCAACTGTCGACAGCAATAACAATTGCCTGCGTTACATTAATTTTCTTTAGCGAAAATACTGTAATGTTCGTTAACATTATTCAGGAAACAATTTTTGATGTCTTAGTTAAAAATTATTCTATTTGGCCAATACTTTTAGCGATGAGAGTTTGAGTCACTAGAGAATCAATTTCGAAAGTGGGTAATAGGATACAATGTGAAGCATAATGCTGCAGAGGCCATGTTGAAAATGTGGCGCTCGAAAGGTATCACAGCACAGAACTGCCATTGACTACACGTACCCTACTGAAAAAACCAACAGACTATGAAATAAAGGGACTGTCAGGCGTATCATATACATATATATCCGTCCAGAAACAAATCACTCGCCATTTCCTACGGTATTGCGAGATTGAAATATCAATGAACATGGATGGTTTGCCATTGTTTAAAAGTTCTAATGATTCTATTTGGCGAATATTTGTAGCTATTGTCAATATAAAACAAAAGAGTGTTTTTCCGGTGGCTTTTGCTTATGGCGGGTCGAAGCAATGTGATTTGGATTTCTTAAAAGACACTGTCAGTGACCTGAAGGACGAAATCAGGGAAAATGGCATAGACATATCAGACAATTTGCACCTGCCTGTAAAAATAAGATGTATTGTTTGTGGTCCAGCCTGGACAATGGTCAAGGGAGTGAAGTTGGTTTCAGGGTATTTTGGGTGTGACACATGCGAAATGAAGGGTATATATGCAGGTGGCATGATAAAGTCACTTAAATTTCTGTCAAATTGACAATTTAGTTTTGCGCACATGCAGATGAGAGGTTCAGAAGTAACCGAAATGCGCCATATACGATTTAAAGAATATGCCGTTCACAGATTTGAAAATCAATATGATTGACTGGTTCGCTATTGACTAATGCACTAAGTTATAGGTGGTGTCATAAAGCACTTGAAATTGTCTGGTTGCATGGCCGGCGCAATGTCAAGATGAGCAAATCATAGCCAAAAAGAAAGTGTGAGTGAGTGAGCGTCGCGTTTCAATATGAAAATGCATATACCAGACTGTTTTGCACGCAAGCCGCGGCCGGCCACATAAATAATTCGAGACTTGGAAGGCGACCTATTCTTGCTGTACACAGGCAAAATAATCATTCAGGAAAATGAGTCATAAGTCGCAAAATTGCTATTTTTCAAAGTGATTAATTGACAGGATATATTTGTGGAAATGTGTTAATATTTGGGGGAGTTCATCACCTATAGCTATATCACTCGATGTATCAAATCTCAGGACAATATATGCGATATATAGTTGCGTTTAAAGTTGTAAAAAGGGTGGGAAAATGTGTGCAGTCGAAAATAGCATTTATTTTGGTATGTGCACATAGACGCATGTATTGCAGTGCCTCCGCCTGGTGGGAAAATGTGGAAGGTCGAAAATAGAATTTAGTTTGCTATGTGTACATAGACGCATCGATTGCAGTGCCTCCATATGGAGTATAGTTAGTTAGTTTAGTGTTTATTGGCCCCCCAAAAATATTATTATCTTTATAAAACTATTATTAAATTATTAGACTGTTTACTATTATTGGAATAGGCTGGATCTCATCTTTTCAAATATAATGGTATCTCAAATTTCTTGAGACTTAGGACTCATTTTAGTGAAACGGATAAGATATGTACACAATGTCGTGAGGTATTTTGTGTCAAAGGCAGAGCAGTTATGGAGGGATAAATTGATGGTGTCCCTTGTCCATATGACGTGGGAGGCCAGCCTCCATAGCAGTTTAAGCCGCGAATTCGACCGTTGGAAGGCCACGGAACTCCGGCAATTCTTGCTTTATACAGGCAAAATAGTCCTTCGACTCGACATAGTACGCACCGAGCTGTATGAACATTTTGTTTGCCTAAATGCGGCTATTCTCTTCCTTGTAGGCGAAAGGAATTCAAGAGAGCAGTACACATATGTACACAATCTACTGAGGTATTTTGTGTCAAAGGCTGAGGAGTTGTACACGGATAAATTCATGGTCTACAAAATGTTCATTCTCTCCTCCATATTACACGGGAGGCCAGCCTCCATGGCAGTTTAGATGAATGCTCTGGATTAATGTTTGAGTCATACTTGTATCAGATCAAGCAGGGTGTCCGTTGTGGACATATATATGTCCTGGCACAAGTCGTACGGCGAGGAGACAAACAGGCAACACTGCCTATACATCGGTGCGTAGATAATGTTGAGTTGCAATTTTCACGACCCAAAAACATATATGCTCTAGATAATGGGCGATTTGCGGAAGGTGTCAACATGGAAAATGATGAGGAATAAGTGTGCTGTTGTGTGTATAGGAAAGAACGTTATGACAATCTCTTTGATAAACCATGTCGGTCGATTGAAGTAGGCATTGTTATGTGCGATGAAAGGGAAGTGCAGATGCAAGTAATCATAAACAATTAATGAAGAAATAAAGCATCAGGCAATACTAGTTAGATGGCCAATAAAGAATTATCTTATATTATATTAGTTAGTGATGAAAATGACAGGTCCAAGTGCATATTCATGAGAAATCAGTGGCAAATGATTTATTTCTTGACAGTAGTCAGCAGTATGGTTATGATTGCGTATTATATGGAATGAGAATATTATGTTTGAATAATATTTGTGTAAGATGGAAGAGTGTGTCCGTTCTGGAGATAATTAAAATGGTGTGTCAAAATGGATGTTACTGACAGTGATCGATGACATTTCCAAATGAGGGGAAAATGATTTATTTTGTGACAATACTATTATTGTAATAAACTTACAATTTACTTTGTGATTTGCACTTTTCTGCCTGTATTGTGTGCAGTCGAAAATAGCATTTGTTTTGGTATGTGTACATAGACGCATGTATTGCAGTGCCTCCGCCTGGTGGGATAATGTGGAAAGTGGAAAATAGCATTTATTTTGGTATGTGTACATAGACGCATGTAGTGCAGTGCCTCCGCCTGGTGGGAAAATGTGGAAAAAGGAAAATAGCATTGGTTTTGCTATGTATGAATAGATGCATAGATTGCATTGCATCGGCCTGGTGGGAAAATGTTGAATAGTTATGAATGTGTTTCATAAGATAGATATATGGTCGGAAAATTTGAATCGTTTGAAATAGCACTATAGCTATAGTAATGTGTACGAAAAAATGTGTGTCCATATATAAAATATTGGAAATGATATGAATTATGTGCATGTATGTTTGCTGTAAATTGATTTTATGTTTGTTTTTGCCAAATAAAGTCATTCTAAAAATATATATGTTATTTGTTTAGTCACTATTTATAACGTTTCACCAACGTCAATAAAACGTTCTCAATATCGCCCTATTTTGATGTTAGTCCAACGTCAAATGAACGTTGATATAACCATTATTAAACATGAATTAAACGTTGATCGACCGTTCATTCAACGTAAATATTGGCCCCTTAAGTAGACGTCATTATTACGCACGTTAATTGGAGGTTAAATTGACGTTGAATTAAATTTATTTTAACATTGATTTGAGGTCGATTCAACGTTTATTCGACGTTAAAATTAACGTTAGGAAAACCTATTATATTTACGTCAAATTGACGTTTTATTAAGAACGATGAAATAACGTCAACATTACGTTGTTTTCATGTTTTTCCGACGTTGGCAGAACAAGCGCTGTTTCGATGTACGATAAAAAGACATCAAACCAACGTCGTTACAACGAACGTTGTTTCAACGTTCGATAAACCAACGTCAAACTAACGTTAGATTGTAAGGTTGGTTTGATGTTGGTTCGAGTCCAGACGTTTAAACGTATTCCCAACGTTATGAGAAAGACGTCATTCTTCTTGATCCAAGACGTCATTCCAACGTAGAATAAACCTCATTTTGTTACCTGGGAACGTAATATAGATTCTTCTGCTAAAATCTAATTGTATGCAGGTGCCTTATGGCGGAGCCATAAAGTCAACTGCAGACCTCGACAAAACGCCTGACAACTTGTGTGCTGTATAGAAAGAGCCGGGAAACTCCCGGCCGGTTTGCAAGGGCCGTTTTTGCGACGATCCTTTATTTTTAAATATAAAAACAATATTAGGCGTTCAGATCTGCTGAAATAAAACCAATTTCCTTCCCCCGGAATAAATATAGCCTAAACCTAACCATGCAAAACACTCCTACCCTCGAGCGGTTATTCTCCTGGACCTGGAGCTGGGGGATTGGCGCATCTATATACCACCAATCCTCTTCCCCCAAATCTGACTCCCAATCATTTTCTCCTTCGCTCTCTTCTTCCTCTGATTCTATTTCACCCAGGTCTACTGGTGCTTCGTCAACTAAATTAATTTTGTTCAACCGTCTTACCCAGTCCGGAATCTGCATTTTTGGTCTGTCTGTCTTCAAAAAGGTACTAACTTTGTTGGTTATGCGTTAGTTATTTCCTACCCCAATCCTGTATGCTATAGCCCTTTTGTCTTTGTCTGAGTATCCTGTCTCTAGCGCGTCCTTTTAAGTGTGAAAAATCTCTCTTCTTTTGGTAGATACGCTCCGTAAACATTAAACCTTTAGTGTTCCCACCCCACCACCCTCGCCTGCGTGTCTCACCGGAGAGTCTGTCTGTATCAACCTTCTGGCCTTTTTTGGTCGGAAATAAATCTCTCTGCATTAACAGTCTTACTCGCATCCCCAACTACCAGAATATGAGACTCTTCCAGTGTAGGCAGGATTTATGACTTAGGGGGCGCCGATGGTCATTGTGGTTTTGTTGGAATGTCAGTGGTAGATTATGTTACCTCCTAATGTGTGCTGTTGTTATCAGCTGTCGAGCGTTGGTGATGTTATTTGTAAAATACTCATTTTCTAGTTGTTTTGAAACCAACATAATGGGAAGGATTGTATTAACTTAGAAAGTTTACTAGGTTTAAGGATAGTTTGGACCTGAATCAAAAGAATGTAACTGCACATGTACAGGTGAGAATTTGTGGTGCACTACCGTGACAGTTTATTATAATAACTGGTGTAGGCTAATAATTATATGTAGGATCTTAGAGTAATATTACTCTAAGGTAGGATACATGCATGTTCCTTTCCAGTCCCAACATCTTGTAGGCACTCATAGTCACTTTGGAACTCTTTCCCAGCCATGTTTCATCAATGATTAATTAAAAAATAATTTATGCATTTTATTGTATATGTCTGATATGTATTGATATGATACATATAGCTTATCGATATGATACATAGCACCATGACCTAGTAGCTTTCCTTTACTTCAAGCTAAATAGGTTTACATGAAACAGTCATTGGTTCGGGTGTGATGAAATGGAGAATGAGTACATTTACATATGAATGGATGTTATATAATGACTTCAGGACAGACTTCTTCTTTGGCGGATATGGATTTCATGTATCTGGATTAAACATACAATTTATTCCAATACCATAATTTTCACTATACTTATAATTACATGGAATATTCATCCTCAAATTTTCTCTAGCCATCAGTCTGTCTCATAGTATTATAAACTGATCAGTCAGTCCACTGTTATTATTGTTATTGAAAAGAAGAATGCCAAATGCAACATGTGCTCTCTGTCATTCACTGTACCCGGGAAAATCAAAGGAACCGGGTCACAAGCTTGAGTCATTATCAGATACCCAGCGACCATGATTTTCTGCCGAGAGGCTCGTAAAACTGTCAGGGGAAAAAGGGGAATCCCCTTTTCACTCACACCGAGTGAAAATTTTGGGCTTAAACTTGCGACTGTTAACGCGATTTCCAGTCCCATAAAACAAGGTAGTGAACATGGTTCTGTTTGCCAAGCCTAGTTGTAAGATATATATTCCGAATTAATAATATAACAAGGATATCGCATCTATAAGATCGATTAGAAACCTTCTCTCTCACTCCTCTCTTATTCTACTCCCCCCCCCCCTTCCTTATAGATATTAATCGCCATGATTACCTCAATCCCCCCCACACACCTGCCCACACATACAAGAAGCTTAATGATATTATAATGAGCCATTATGGTTGAACAGCTCAACCAGTATGTTCTATTTTTTTTATTCATGAATTCCATTTTCTAGAATACCTTAAAACAACCAAGTGGACGATGTAAAAGCTAACTTTTTTAACACAACGATTTTTGAGTTAGGCCTTTTGATTAACTTGTGAAAAAACATCAAATAAAAATTCATATATTTAAGCAATTGCGAACCATGTATTGGCTCAAAACTTATCACCCATGTGTTGCCCCTGATAAGCACCCTTAGGGTGGGCCGATGTGCCACCATAAATACACATGACAAGGAGATTCTGCTCTTTGATTAAAATCAAGATTTATTCAGATCGGACCATTTTTAGTGAGGATTTACAAGCTTTCTTCCATTTAAAATTAAGGTATTTTCTGTTGCTGCCATTACCAGGTATGTTCAATGGGTTATATATAGGGCCTAGATCTACCTATTAATTGAATGCTACCTTTTGAAACCAACATCTTCTGTACTTCTGGAGGGAGGAGGAGGAGGCTATGTCAGGTCGGTTTGCTTGATATTCTTGATCAGGAAATGGGCTGAACAGGTGCTGCCGGGTGGCATATCGGAAATTTGAAAGGTTGCTGAACAGCAAAACGTTTTGCGGCATGGCGCCCAAGCCGGGGAAGAATAGGAAAAGCATGATGCTGTTCAGGAATCGGTCATGGCTGAGCAGGAATTATAAAACTGACTAGTAAATTCCTAAAAGGTCACTTTTTGGAAGAATAGGAAGAGTGCGGGTTGGGGGCTATCCCGCAGCTGAACAGGAAATAAAATTCCCAGTCCGCACACTTTTTCTATGGCTATTCTTACTTCAGTATTTCTGATCAGCATGCTAATCTTCCCATTTCAGAGTTATGGGGATATGTACATAAATGGCTTCAGATGTGCATATTGCATGCAATACATAGCTATCGGTTTTTAACGCAATCGCATCAATGAAACATAAGCTTTAACTATGATTGCTAGTGCCATCTATTGGTAGGCCTACCACTATACCTTTAAGATTTTATAGCATTTTGATAGAGGGCAGCAATTACTTCCTATACGATGCTCGCAACGGGGGATAATGAAAGGTAAACACATCGATCCCATTAGTGCGATGAACTAAAGCATTCATTCTCATAGATTCAACATCGCTTAGAAGTCAAAATGCCTGGCCGTTCATCATCAGGTGTTGAACTCAACCGCTCTGCTTTACTAGTTTTGGGAGTTCTTGCAGCAATTGTGTATGCACTCTACTCTTTCCTTCCATCGCCCAATGCTTCTAGTCATTCCAATGCACACACATCGTGGAAGAATGAACCGTTTCGTGAAATAAGAGCCGAAGTCAAGGCACGAATGGACCAAGTACATGTAAATGAAATGGAAATGTCTTATATGTATGATAAAGACAATCGGGTGAGTCAGTAAAACACTAGCCTATTTCTGTTTCTAATTCTCAGAAATTTATTTATTTATTCTGTTTAAATGGCCATATTAGTGGTGCTCATGATGTGGATGAACCTCCTGTTCATTTCTGTGAAGTTTAAAATATATTTGTACATTTATTTTTATCGTTGAAATTGATTTATATAGAATTATTGCCATTTTTACTGAATATTTTGATTTGTGTGTGGTTTGCGGGTCCCTGATTTTGGTGAATAGTTTGGCATTGGTTTGTACATTTATTTTTTATCGTTTCTATTGATTTATAATTATTTATTGGTATTTTTTGGTGATTATTTAGACTATTTTGACTTCAAATGGCTCCCAATCGTACATGTTATACCACGTTGTAGCATAGGCCTACTTATTTAACTTAATATTTTTTTAATTAAATGTGACAAATATAGGTTTTACTATATTTCCATATATATGTTCTTTGTGTATAATGTTAAAGTAATATAGCGGATTTGCCTGTTCTTTATTTAACTTTGGGTTAATTTTCACCGTGGAAATATGTATCATTTCTTAATGTCATTTATATTCTTTTATCGAGTTTTAGACATTAAATCAGACAAAGGAACACTGATATTCGATACAACATGTATCTCCATTAATAATTAATGAGCCAAATAATTGTATGTATAATGAGCATAATAGTTGTATGTATATGGGCACTTCTCATGAAACGTCGACAGAGTTCCTAGACCTGTATTTCATGATAATGAGTCATTTAGAAAAAGAAATAGCTTGGTATCTGACTAAATCCAGTTTTGCTCAATGCTAGATGCATATGGGCACGGAATATAAGCAAAAACAGAGAGAATTTATTTTTATTTGGCCCAAAATGCTGGGAAATCTTGATTTTTAAGAGAATTTTTCAATGAATAACAGTAAATGATAATGTTTACTTTGCAAAACATATCATTCAAGAGATCTGTCTTTGTGGGTACATAATAAGTGGTCGTAGGTGGTCACCATCACCAAATATGATTACAATGCAATGAGAATCCTAATAGTTATGGACTTTTATCACACTTTTAGGGCCTTATCATGCAAAATTGCCATTAATTATTCGCCATAAAGTTACAGGAAAGGACGGTACTGATATACCCTTGGGCCAAAAGTGTTCATTATAGGATTTCAGTAGGATTATAACGAACACTTAAGAGTTGATATCACTTGTACGCTGCTATGGCTGTATGGACGGCTTTGAAAACGATACATTATACAACACGTTGTACTCCCTTCTGCTATAAATGAATATGTTATACAACACAATATAAAGGAAACTGAAATAAATGAGTTGATTATTGACTCTCATTCCTATGCGGATGCTTTATGACAGTGGCTGGCACTGCTGAATAGAATGTTACATGTTATCACAGCTGGGCACTTTTACCTATCTTATCCAGTGGGCCTTATCTCATTTCAGCAGGGGGTCTGCTTCAGTTTTAAAGACAAGGTAGATGAAAAAAATGATAAAAAAAAAAATTCTGTCCTAATGGGATTTTAATGACATTTGCAGTTTGGAGTGTTTCAATGGCATTTTGCGGTTGGGAGCAAGACCCTAGACAAGGTAGATTATTGGACTCTCATTCCCTGAAGTAAATGAATTGATTATTGGACTCCCTCATTGATATACTCTTTGGCCCAAAGTGTTCATTATAGGATTTCAGTAGGATTATACTGAACACTTAAGTGTTGATATCACTTGTATGCTTCTATGGCTGTATGGACGGCTTTGGTGGTGTGTGATAAAGTAGTTAATCAATGCTTGCTGGTTCGTGAAAGTGTTGATGTGTTGATTATAATGATATCGCACTGACGTGCTCGTTCATTGTATACAACAAACAACACTTTCTCTCAGCAAGCAGTAATTAACCACTACTTAACATTTGGGGAAGAGGGTGCATTATCCCACATCACGTTTTATTATAGGTACTGGCTGAGAAATGTGAGTTATAGTAGGGTGCTTTATCTTACTGTACAAGTCCTCTATATAATAATCGCTGTCTGGTACACGATTATCGTACAAGTGGATACCGGGGACCGACAATCAGTCACCCCTAGGTGACCGACAATCGGTGACCAAATGAGCAATTTTAGTCGTGCAAGTACATACCGGGAACCGACGGAGGTGACCGACGATGGTAGGGAACGGATTGTCGGTCGTCGATTGTCGTGTAAGTGGATACCCCATTAAGTATAGCTACTGAACTGATACACATTTTAAATATGTTCTTTCATTCTTTCAGTTGACGATATTTTATCGTGAATCCCCTCCATATAATAAAAATGAAAAGGCAAAGCAAGTTGTTCTTATCCACGG
Source organism: Sthenelais limicola (assembly GCA_942159475.1). NCBI lineage: Eukaryota > Metazoa > Annelida > Polychaeta > Phyllodocida > Sigalionidae > Sthenelais > Sthenelais limicola. The sequence continues at coordinate 101,399,246 of OW804096.1, read as the reverse complement.
TGCTGGCGATGACTCCAAATGGTGGGAAGATATTGGCACCATGCAGCTACTCTCTGCTTCCGGTTATCACGTATTTGCTTTGGATTTACCTGGTACTTATTATCGCTCTTTTATTTGATTCGTCTACAAAAATACTTAGCCATGGTGGGCACATATATATATGAAATTAAACTCAAACTTACAGTTTGATACAACTATACGGAGTAGTTATCGAATACTGGTATATATTTCTTCTTTTCCCCCCTCTTTTACTGGTATATTTCTTTGCATATGGACTCTATTATTCCAATTTTCCATGAATACTTCCAGGTTGGGGTGCAACCAAAACAAAGAGAGTCGACGACCATGGAAAGTTTCTTAAGACATTTTTCCTTGAGCTAGGCATAATTCGACCTGTACTGGTACCTATCTCACTGGGGGGATCCTATGCCTTGCCGTACCTTATGGGATCAGATCCAATTAATTGTGAGACCAGGGCATCTGGTTTTGTGCCAATAGCCATCGTGGGTACCGAGCATTACAAGCCAGCGCAATATCACAGGTGTACCGTAAGTTCTGCAAAATGAACGTTCGTTTTCCTTAGACAATCTTTCCATTCAATATTTTCCATTCACTTTCATGTTCCTCAAAAGGTGACCATGCAGTTCCATTTGCAGTAGTCCGGCTCATCGAAATTGGTTAATGTATTGCTATACTTTGAGGATGTGTTACTGTTGGGCTAAAGTACATACCGGTATTGGTAGATTAATTTAACAGGGTCACTTGGCAACATTAAAAAAAAAGATGTAAAAAAATGTGCTGAATAAAAATATGTTGGTAGAACCAGCAGTTTAATCTACCACTATATATATATGATCTTCGGTGTTTAACTGGTCGAATTGATCCCAAACAGACTCTTTCGAGAAATTTATTTTATTTCAATAATGAGTATTGTGTTCTCTTCTATGCAGGTCCCCACAATGATCGTCTTTGGAACGAATGATACCAAACTCGGACTTAATTCAGTCGGTGACTTAAGAAACATGGCCAACAGTGAAATATTTCCTATGGAAAAAGCAAGTCATGCCTGCGTTAGGGATCGCCCTGATGAATGGCACAAATATCTCTATAATTACATGCTACTAGTTGCTCCAAATAAATGAAGCCTATCTTCTTTCAAAAGATTTTCCTTGAATCAAATTTTGTCCAAATTACTTATCCCTTACACCTCACAACATGTATGTGGTCTCCCGTTGTACTAATGCGTCCACAAAATATGTTTCTCCCGATAAAGTATTATGCACATTCCTCCAACGAAAATAAATGAAATTTTATTTTGATATTGACTTGTTTTCGTTGGTTCCACCTAGGAGTGTTAGTTACTACTCACCAAGGGCAAATGATTTTGTGATTAAAAAAGATCTGTGACTGGTGATAAAATCACATTGTACAATACATATATATATATACTTCACTTGTTATGTCTAAAATTATTGCTGATGAATGTCTATTGTCGATCACACTTGAGTTAGATATTTTTCTATGTAATTTATTTTCTTACAATAAAAGCGACATTTTCTGATCCACCAATGATATTATTGTTATTGAGAGCTTCAACAATTGCACTATGAGACAGTGTGGGTCGGTGTATACAGACTAGTCAGACCAAGGAAGTGGGTGCACAAAAGAATTCCTTCATACTCCCACTTCTTTCATCCCCAGAAACACCCAGTTGTTTCTCGACTTCAAAATTATACTGTCTCGAGAGCAGCTTCAATGTCTGACTTAAGTTTCAGGAACTCCTACAAAATCCAGGACAGAGGAAAACACAAATTGATCCAGGCCTTACTCAAAAACAATATTTATCCACTACTTTCCGATGATTTTTTAAAAAGTACTTTCCGATTATTAGTGTAGGACAGTATAAATATCTTACCCGAGTAACAACACTCCCCTTGCGCAGGGATCTACTGCTCATCTTTGTGTGTCTATACTTCCTAGGTATAGACAATAGTTTGTCCTTCGTAAAGTGCTATGTCACAGGACGCGATTGTGCTGATTTCTGGTAGTTATTGGGTAGGTATTTCCCTGTGTTCTAAATATTAACAGAGTCCCTATATATAAGCTGTGGAGGGATACATAAGCATTGCAACATGTATTTAGAGTCCTCTGTCACCTATGACACCTTTGATGTGACTATGTGGCATCCCTGAATAGGTCCACCTGGTTGAATGCCATTAATAACATGGAAATTCCCAGGAGGTTCTCCATGTTGTGATGGGACTGTCTGAATTGGGGGAATCGGTGTTATTAAAAAGCATAAAAAGGGGTGAAATCAACCAATCTTGTCCTAAGGTAGGGGCTAGAGACACTCCAGAATATTTGATGATTGTGGACTAATTGATAAATCTTATTGCGGGTTCTCCACCATTGATAAATCTTATTGTTGGGATCTTATACAAATAAAATAAAGGAGAACACTCAACAACGATGGGTACTTCCTGAGTAGCAAACTAATACTGACTTTATTTATAACTCGGGTCTTGAAGCTTGTTCTGCTCCGCCCTGTTGGGCTCCTCTGTACTACTTGCTCGTCACCCTGACATCTCATAATGTCTATAATTAAGGCGGGGGGGGGGGAGACTTACAATGTAAACAGTAAGGATTACTACCCGACGGCGAGATTTTGTTTAGATAGTTTTAGTTGCATTTAAGAATTGTTGGATTGAGGATGAGTGAGAATCATTATAGACGGTCCCTTAATGGTCCCTAATTAGCACAATGCTAATTAGCCATACTAATGATACTAGTACCTCTGATTGACTGGTGCATGTTGACCAATGGGCTGCCCGCACCTGACCATTTGATATGGGACAGTCATAGGGGGTATAACATGAAGTATGGGGCTATTCAATTTTGAAATGTTAATACATTGCTAAAGGAAATATATATATATCCCCCTTTTATCATAAAGTCGCTCCACCGACAAGATATTAAAGTGACACATGCCACTGAGCTCCCGATTTGGGGAAAGTTTGCCTGAATTTCAACTATGTTCTAGATTAGTATATTTGTAATGTATACCCGGGAGCATTAATGTAGGAATTACATATATTGTGTGTATTTAAGAGTTTAAAACTCCAATTTCGTAGGGTGCTGGAGTCACCCTACCCAACTGCCAGACAGTTAGGGAAGGTCCCCGACGCCTATTATCTTAATGAGTTAAGTGATACCAGCTGGATGGGACAGGGTAGATATATCACTATGTAACTCCTGCCTCGCTCCTACTTCACCATGCACTGAGGGCAGCACCTTATGGTCCAGAGGGAATGATGGCACCAGGTGGGCGCTGGGGGCGCAACGTAATTTTTGAGGAGAAGTCTTGGGCTATTTACGTTCATAAATATAGATTGTTTTTGTCGATTAACACTATCAAGACCCTACCTGCTTCCCTCCCTCCTATGGCGTCTACCGACGCATCCAAATCGTTTCGTTTTTTAGCTTTAATCGTGTGGACCCCATCGCCGATCATGCTCATGATACGGCGATGTGGATTCCCTGCTGCTATGACGTCATTACATGGGCCTCGTTCTGGGTAGGGTTCCGGTGGGGAATCCCCGCGACTATGACATCATTACTCTACCGAGCATTTTTCCGAGTTGACCCGAAGTCTGACGGAGACGGCCGAGTGTACGATAGTGAAGTGAACGATGTCGGATTTCGAGGTCTTCCTGGAGATGAAGCGTAAACGCGAGAGGTCTGTCACGCCTTAATTATACCAGTAAGAGCTAAAAAATCTTGGTCCAATCTCTCCCTAAGGCTCTAACTTAGGCACTCATGTAACTTTTGGGTCTTGGACAATGAGAAATAGAGGGGGTTTCCCGATCATGGAGGAAGTTGTCCAGTACAATTGCATCTCCGAAGGAGTAATGGCGATTGTTCTGGCTTTGGTGTTATGTGTTACATAATTATTTAATTATGCCATTTCGCCAGCTAGTCAAGTTACTTCTCTCTCAGATTTGAATTCCTCAATGGAATCTCTGTCACATTCTTCGTTAACAAATATCAATTAATCTAAGGAATATATAGAGTTGGTATTCCACACAAATGTTCTTACTTGTGCAGGTAATCGAAAACTACAAACATATTTCTAAATGATATGTAGTCAAATAGTGACCTTAGCCACTTTAAAATTAATAAGCTTTTTGTGGCATAAGTATAAGTAGTTATACAATAATAGAGGCTGGAGTATTATATATAACGTGAACTAGTTACCATACCAGGTGAATATATTTAAAATGAGTAATTACAAATTTGCGTAACATGTAACATTAATGCAATACAGTTAATTGAATTAAAAATATAAACTGATGTTATTGTGGTTATAGCACCATGTAACTTTTGATTATACAATTAAATTTACATAATTGAAATATGAAAGGCAATGTGATTCGTCATGGCCGTCATGGAGTAGGCCATACGCAGAGGGAAGGGAAGACGGCACAAATAATTATGCACTTGTCAATTGAACCCCCCCCCCCCCCCCCGGGGGAAGTGGGGGAATGGTAGGGGAATGTCTGAGAAAATATGCCCCCACCCAGGCGGGGATTTCCTTTAGTTTACAGCAGTATGAACTGCATGGGGGTGGGGGAATGTCCATCAATGCCAACTCAAGTATAATTTTAAGTGCCATTTTGGGGCATTTGATGCATTTTGGAGCACAAAATAAGGTCTAATATGGTCATTATCTCAAAATCCTTTTTTTGTGACTTGTGACTCATTTCCCTGAAACACATCACAAATGTGTGATCCCTTGGTGCCACAATGTACCAAAAGAGAAGGAAATAACATTGCATACATTTGACTCTGACCTTGTCTCAGGCTCTGCTTAGTTCAGACATTCAGCTATTGTCTACATTGCATATATCCAGTATAGTTCAGGGGTGATAGTCTGACACACAGCTGTGGACATCAAAAACCCTGTCATGTTCAAGGATGACACTCTTCACACATATATTGAGAGGGAGGCTATCACCAACTTGCTGCTCTAACCTCTGGGTTGTGCATGTGTCAATTGTTCTGTTGACCATTAGCTACCATTGAGAACTATTGTCAAATTGCACATTTTACACCTGCCCCCTTCTCCCTTCCCCACCTCCTCACACACTCTAGCTTGCCCCCCCCCCCCCCCCACACACACCTAAATGGCCCCAAACTTCCTACACCACTGGGCAGCTTAGGCTCAGACATTCAGCTATTGTCTACATTGCATATATCCAGTATAGTTCAGGGTTGATAGTCTGACACACAGCTGTGGACATCAAAAACCCTGTCATGTTCAAGGTTGACACTTTTCATATATATATTATGGGGAGCACTATTTTGCTCTTAATTATAGCCTTGCCTGGCCCATGTATATCAGAAACCACTGAAAGTTGGGAACCCTGAGAGTTTATCCTCCACTTGCTTGGACTGGGCAGCTCAGGCCAGGTGAATGAGTTCTTTAATAAGACAAATGTGCCCCATGGGGTCGGGGAATTTACACAAATTTCGTGCCCTGGGGGGTCGGGGATTTCATCATATTTAAAAAAACTCCCAGGACATTCCTCCACGTCGCTGGGGGTGGGGGGGGGATGCAATTGCCAAGTGCATAAGTGCATCATGCACCGAAATCAAGGGTGACAAAAATGCCATTGCGGTGACACTAGCCAATGTCTGTTTGTGGGCTCAGATGAACAAAAACAATAACGGTGTGACATCAAACAACTAATTGCAGGTGCTAACAAATGCAATTTAGTTCAAACTAGACACAGACCATGTTCACATAATGCTATCTGCTCAGGAAACTGCAGCACAAAACGCTTTTGATTAAGTACTTTTAATGTGTTCAGTTATTTAGGGCCTTATGTCTTTATTTCGCTTATAGTTAACATATTATATGCACCACCTTTTAAAGAGGGTTCTTTTAATTGTGCACTCTAATGTAAGAGACAACTTTTTTGCAAGTACAGACATACTGGTACTATTATAAAAGTGTATGGCCTCGTGATAACTTTACTTATGTCCATGCAACGTGGTTAACCTTGTTAATAGGAGAACACCTTCTAAGCCGCCAGGTGCTAACAAATGCAATTTAGGGAACACTAGGCACAGACCATGTTAAGGTAACGGTATCTGCTAAGGACACTGCAGCACAAGCGCTTTTAATTAAGTACTTTCATTGTGTTCAGTTACTGAGGGCTTGTGTCTTATTTTCGGTTAAAGTTAATCTATTATATGCACCTCCGTTTTAAAGGAGTTATTTTACTATTTTGCAAGTCGGGAAATACTTGCACTACTATAAAAGTGTAGGGCCTTGTGTTAAGTGTTAAGTTAAGTGGTTAACGTTGTTAATAGGAGAATACATTCGACATTGACAGGACAAATGTTGGGAGTGATATGTTAATTGTTCCTTTGGTACAATAAAGATCACAAATACATTTTCATGTTTCATTACCTCTATCGTTACACACCTCCTTTACCAACCCTGAGATACACACTCAAGAATTAGCAGCCTTCAAGGGTTAACAGGCTTACATCTGTCCACAGTTAAGGTCGACCAATACATAACTATTTTTTTACATAGGCAGAGCGACATCCATACACATTGATCTGCATATAAATTAAACTTAACGTTTGAATGCATAAGCAGTGCAGGCATCACATACGTCTGAGATTGACATAAAATATATTTAACTTGGGAAGAGACTGCAGACCTTCCTATAACATTCACCAAAGGGTAAGGGAAAAATATGGAAAGGCATTTGTATCCATATAGATTCCCCCCTCAATTCGGAGATGTAGAGTTTGCAAAAAACCTTCGAAATGGTCAGAGGAATTGCATACGAAATAGGAAATTTTTTTCCTAATCTGCATCGAAATAGGTCCTAACATGTTCTGTCCTACTCCTCATTTTGAAAACATTTTAGAACTTTCCCAATTCTCACCAATTTTACATCCAGTCCATTCCTAACTTGCATTTTGCTTATGCAAACTTGCATTTTTCTTTTCCTACTTCTCTTCGATCTAGGCCCCACTTCGTCAGACTGACTGCCTACTTTGCAAGACATCATGCCAGTCTGTATTTCATCACTTCCCAGTGCAACACTCTTACTGCTAACTTGCAATGCATCCTAAATGTTTACACTCCTTTTTCCAGTCACAACAAACACTCATTACATAAGCCCCGCCCCTTTAACAATGAAGGTAATAAAACAATTTGTCTGGGTGTTTAGGGTATGAATAGATACACATGGCACACTGGTCATTCAAATAGCATATGAAATTGTTTGTTTGTTTGTTTGTTTGTTGTACTTTTATTGGTTTGTACCATATCAGCGGATCCTGTGCTCCCCAGTAGTGGGAGGTTCTCAGACCCTGCTGGACACAATGGCTTTTGAACATTTTAAATGAGAAAACAATCTACCAACAAGTCAACGCCTTGTTGGCAGTTCTCATTTGAAGTTGGGTAATGTAAATAAATTTTCAGTATGCAATAAGACGAAAGAGTAAGAAAATATCATCAATATATTTAAAGTATAGTATTAAATGACGATCATACTTGTATACAAGACAAGACAACTTGTCATGTTCACACACAGGGAATATATGTAGAAGATTTTGGGTAAACAGTTACATGAGTAACTGAGTTACCAATTAATCAATACAGGAATTTCTCGTCCTGCCATATACAATTTTCTCTTGCTTGGGACGCAAAATCACTTGGTTTCAAGATTTGTTGATATGGGGTGGCTAAGCCGTTCCAATAGTATGGAATTTTATAGTATATGGAATTACGAATTAATTCTGATCTAGGATTGGGGCATAACATTACAATCCTGTCCGGGTGATGCTGCCGTGTTCTAACCTCTCTCAGGTCACGGTACTCTACCAAGGATTTCATTCGATTTGCCTGCTGGAGTAAGTGCAACCTCCGACGTTGTTTTAGTGGAAGAATCTTGAATTGATTGTGGAATTGATCTACACAGTGAAATCTGTTAGACCTCGTAATAATACGAAGTGCTCTATTTTGAAGTACTTGAAGATGATTTAATTTGGTTTTAGCTGCTGAGTCGTAAAAAATGTCAGCTTGATCTAGTAGGGGTAATATGGTGACTTTGTAAACTTGAGCACTCAAATTTTGATTTAATTTATTGCGGAGGTGCTTGAACAGCCAAATCTTGTGTGCTACCTTCTTTTTCACAGAGGCCAAGTGTTTTGAAAAGGTTAGGGAACCGTCAACGATGGTCCCCAGGTACTTGTAGTCCTCAACTTCTTCAAGAAGGGTATTTCCCAGGTAGAGTCCATGTTTTTGCGCTGTTTTTTTCCATCTGGATCTCTGTGTAGGCTTGTCAAGAAATGACATGACTTTAGATTTGTCTTCATTCAGGGATATTTTATTAAATCTGCACCAAGCTACTATATTCGCAAGGTCTGATTGAATTTTGGTTGATATTAATGTCATGTCTTTTCCCGAATAGCTGATTATAGCATCGTCTGCGAAAAGTTGCAGTTTTGAATTCTTGACTTGACACGGGAGATCGTTTATGTAAACCGAGAATAATATAGGGCCCAGGGTAGTTCCTTGAGGAACACCACATGTCACTAATTTTGGAGTAGATTTTAAGCCATTAACCGAAACTTGTTGGTTTCTTCCACTTAAATAGTTTGTAAACCAACTCAGCTCATGACCATGAAGCCCAATTCTTTCTAGTTTTTTCAATAGTATAGTATGATCAACCGTGTCAAACGCCTTCCTAAAATCCAGATAGACAGCTCTACAGTTCTCGTAGAGCTGTCTATCTGGATTTTAGGAAGGAAATTGGAAGTCAACACATTGCACACTGGTCATTCAAATTGCGTATGAAATAGAATCTGGAAGAAATATGTACCCCTAGCTAGTATTACACATTTCGATTAACACAAAATAACTGAATTATATTCTCTTAATGTATACATGTATTATACCTTTTTAAGCTTCCTTTGCTATACATAATTTCTAGGCCTATAAGTGGTATCATATCATTTAGGAAAGATTACGTTTTTATATTTCAAGGTTAATAGACTATACCCCTCTTAAGGTACCCCTTGTAGGACCTACATCTAACCTAGTCCATAACTGGTAATAATTAGTATCTAGACGAAAAGCGCCCAAAGATGGCAGCACAGTTGCCGTCGAGGTAACTCTCCCGAGGGTTGGCGCAGGTGCCCCAGACCTCTACGGTCGGGGCAAGGATAGTACTGGATCTCACCAATATTGCATTTAACTTTTTAAAAACACATGTGACGAGCAATTCCAGTCACGGAATCCGCATGCCCTTCCCTTAACACTACTGCTTGTCTAAGGCCGATGTCCACACACTTTTAGAACAAACAATTTCGGCCACTTTCCACCACTACGCTAGCGTCGGCCCTCCTTGTATCACTAGCAAACTTCACCCACTGTACCGCTACAAAACTCCATAGCTCAGTGGCTAGAGCACTGGACTCCAGACCAGAAGGTTTGGGGCTCGCACCTCGCCTGGGCCCGTCAGCTTTTTTTTTTCATCCTATACTTGGTTGGCCGTGTAGTGCTGTCACTACACGGCCGGGACGGTGGGTGGGTTTGCACTGGGTGGGACGGGGCCGGGAAAGGCTGGCAATTTGAAAATCAAAATATCCATAATAATGTTTCACTGTGTGCCAAGGAAAACTGCCTAAAAATATCTAAATTACATGAGCAAAGCGCCCACTAGCAGCTGCCACTTCACTGGACGCTTCCCCCATAACCCCCCTCTCTTCCTTCTTCTCCATACCCTTACAAAACTCACCTCCATATTTGATATAACAGATGTAGCCTGGGGATTCCCCTAGCCTGGGCTATGTAAAACAAGAGTAGCTAAGAGTTGACAAGGGAGGGGGACATTATTTCGAGCCCCATCTTTAGATTATGGAAGGTCTAATATTATGAACGACTTGAGTTGTACTTGAAGTTGTTGGCTGGCTTTAAACACCCCTTTTTCTGTTTTTCTCCGGGCCCGTCATTTTAGTCATTGGAATTGCATACGAAATAGGAATAAGGAGCAGTCTAGCCATTGAGATTGCATACGAAATGGGAAAATGTAAATAGGAGAGTAGGAAGGTGTGATGTTTCGTTGAGCCCTATTGCTTAGCCTGAGTTTCATTTTCTTCAGGCCTATGTAGAGGAGAATATATATTTTCAGGAAATACTCACAAACCTGTCATCTTAATTTTTTCGATTTTCAACCCTGAAATGCAAAACTTTTCTGAGAATGATCCATACGAAATAGCATCTTTGGACATCCACACTCACAACAAACCATCAACCAAACTTCATATTTATTGTTGATAGAGGCTCATAAAAAACAATGACGCACAAATTTCCCCCATTATTCCTATTTCGTATGCAATTCAAATGACTAATCTGTAAACCTTATCCACAAATACTATCCAATTCAAATGACTTACACATCTATTCATTCCCGAAACACCCAACTCCCAGACAAATTGTTTTATTGCCTTTCATTGTTGAAGTCAATTTGTTTGTTTTGACTGGAGCGAGAGGGGTGAGAGTTGTCTGAATGCTAAGTAGAAATGTGCAGTCCCAACGTGCAGCTTGTTCATTGCAAGTTAGCAAGCAGTGGGCCTAGTCTGCAGCGATGTAGCGCTAGTTCGTGCCCACTAGGGTGCCACTTTGAAAAGTCAAATTGCAGATTGGGATTTGAAGAATGCAAGTTAGCAATAGCAGGAGCTAATATGCTACTGTATCTATATGGATACAAATGCCTTTCCATAGAGAAATGTTGGTGGTCGCGTGACTATCGGCAGTATCATACTAAGCAACAACAGTAGTTACTTAAACACACACGAGGCGGCGCCACCAGCTGGTTAACAGCATAGCCCAGGTGCCACGACCGTGGTAACAATTTCACATGAGGTGGCAGCACGTACGCCGGCAGTGCACAAATAGGGAGCACAGCGCTGTCTTACGCAAACAATGTTGGTTGTAGGACACACGCACCCACACGCCGCTATCGTGCCATAACCATTAAACAGGCTCATCATTTGTTAGAATAGCAGCTTGTCTCGATTCAGAAATTTAAGAACATGAGTCGTTTCCACAATTATCGATGGGAGTTGGCCGTGGGAGGCGAAGGTAAACACGACACAGTGACCTCTGACCCGCAAACAAATGCAGGGGTACAGCGTTCAGCAGACAACTTCCGCTCAGTCACGCTCAAGGTTCACCAGCACGGAACAAACACATTCATCCAAAGACACACCACCAACCCCCAGATCCCAACAATTCGAGACTAATCCTCATTAGTCTCGAATTTTCAGGATTTTGGGGTATTTACTGGTAAACTATGTGAGCGCGGACAACTAGATGTTTCCGGGCCGGTGACCACGGGCCTTATTTTCGAACGTATTGGTTCCGGTCTGCTGAGCACGGCTGGACCAGTGGGTGTAGGCAACATCAGGGCGACTGATATCGTAGGGAACTAGCCCTTTCTTTAATAACTGAATCGACCAAAAGTTGTCAATCCTAATTTCAGCCTGTCTGTATCATTTAGGCGGTTCTCCAGGACTTACTTATGTGTAACTGACTGCATCTGCAGTGTACTCTCCAGGCCTACTCTGTTATGGTTCTCGAAGGTTTGGTGAACAGGCTTCAATTAGGTCATCGGTCCATATATGGCAATCCAGAAAAGGACCGCACAAGGATAGAAGCGTTTTGCAGGGTTACTTTAGTCAGATTAAGTTTGTTATCACCCCTCCCCACTCCCCCTCCCCCACCCCCCGTTAGTGTCCCCGTACACACCACCGCACTGGTGTGGTGTGTACGGGGAGCTGATGCCTATGGCTGTGTGTAGTGTGGGGTGGTTGAAGCTATGTAAACATGGCAGGACTGAGTGACAACAGGTAGAGGAACAATAGCATTTCTGTACCATGAACGCAGTAGTTTTTCCAGCCAAAAGGGTAGCTAACTAAGTCAAGTTTCTCTCAGACGAATTACAGGTCGCCACTTACAGGGAAAACGTTAAAAAGAAGGCCATAAGTATGGGTCGTGTCTATATGGGGAGTGGACGCTGATGAGTTGGGTGACGTCACAAGTTGTTGATGTAGGCTTATCCGCCCACAGAGGGCAGGTCGGTCACATCTCGTCTAGGTCGGGTCAGAAACGGAGAGCGCGTGTTATGTTGGGGGACCATTCATTATGTGTTCATAGGGGAGTCCCTGAGTTTTGACCCGGAAAAAATGGGATAGAAACACTTTTGGTGTCAAAAGAAGCAGAATTTCGAGTAGAATCACATATCCAAAATCCGCAAAAAATCCACTTTGGGGAAAATATTTTATGTCCATTTGAATGTTTTTTTGACATTTTTTAAGTACTTTTGGGGGCACACAACCCCCCCCCCCCCCCCAAAATGCGATGAAGACAGTTCTGGTGTCAAATGAAGCGCAGGTCTGTATAGAATAATATATCCAAACTCCAAAGGAATCCACTGTGGGAAAAGATTTTTATGCCTGTTTGAATATTTCAAAACTTTAATTAAGAATGTCTTTGTATAGAGAAGTGAAGTGAACAAGTATGGATTTTTTTTTATCAATATTTGCCTGTCTATTGGTAATCATTGAAGATGATGCAGAGTCTTAGTTGCTAAATATTAACATTTTACAGTAAAACAAAATAGTAATTAATACATAACAATATTTAATGACCCCCCCCCCCACCATCCCCATACATATGGTTACATCAAGGGTGGGAGAGCTGAGAGGGAGGCAGTTTATGATCATACCCAGTAAATAAGAGATAGAGAAGAAGGGAAAGAGATCGAGACAGAGAAAAAGAGACAGAATTAAGGCACTTTAATGGGTTATGAGCAGGGGCGGATTTGGGGGGGGGGGGCACTCAGGTTCTTATAAGTTATGAAATAGTTCGATTATAATTGGTGACATAAGTGCACCTTGAAGTATCAAAATATATTCAGTCCAAACATAAATGTTACTTCTAAAGATTAAAGTAACATTGGGGAACTCTAGCCCTCCCCTCCCTATACACGATGACCTAGCGGGAGCGTGTGCTGGGGGTTTAGCCCAGTCCATTTTGGTGGTGAGCAGGGGTGGCCGTGTGTGTGAGGATGGCAAAACAGTTCCCCAATGTTTTGTTGTGAGGTTTATGAAAGTTTGTGTTGCTTGCAAAGTGTCCAAAGGATCCCAAAAATTCGAGACTAAAACAATTAGACCCTTCGGTTGTTAGACCCTTCGGATTAAAGGTTGTGTTGGTTCTCGTTGTCTGCGCGCTGACATCCCCTTGGCTTCGCCTCGGGGATGTCAGTGCGCAGACGACGAGAACCAACACAACCTCTAATCGTTCAACATTACCACTGCTGATAATGAAACTTTCCCCTGCTCCAATTTCACAGAGTGCGTCAGCCTGCCTGCAGCTAAGATCATCCGTGGTGAACTAGCCATCACCTCACCAAAGTCTGTATGTTCAAGGTAAGAGCAAATTCAAAATATTAATATTTTTTATTTCTAACTTTAAAGTTTGTATTCCCCCTCAAAGCACAGTGCATTGTTAAAACCGTGTATCTCAACATTGTTAAGCTAGGTCGGTAACCATAGTTTATGTGCAATTTCCTTAATTTCAATCCAGATTTTTCTTGGAAAAAGGACAAATACACGATCATATATTCCAGCAGTCATTTAGAATTAAGCATTTCATACATAATAGAATGTACAGAATTCCAAATACAATTTAAAATAAATGTATAACTCCAGCTAGGTCTATCTAAAGTTAATCTCAACATGAATAGGACCACAAAAAGCGTAACTTAACATTAGTAGTATTTTTTCACTTCAGGCTTGTGACTTAGCTCAGCCTGAGTGTGCTGAGGGTTTGACCTGTGTGGAGAGGAAGGATAGTGGGTGAATGTCGCCTACCTCGCAAGCAACGCGCATCTTCTGAGGAAGCTGAGTCTGATGAAGAAGAGGAGGAGGATGAAGATGTTGAGGACGTTGAAGAAAGTGAAAAAGATGATAAGTTTAATCTACACAAGGCTTTCAGAAAGGAAGGAAAGATGGGAGGTGAAAGAAAGACCGAGAGAGATGGTGCACAAACTAGAAAAGATGGTGCACAAGCTATAGAAGAGATGGTACACAGGCTACAAAACCTGAGCGTAATCCAGATGTTCAGGGAGCACGTATCACCCTTTCTCGTTTCATCGGGAAGCGCAGGCAATAATTGAACTTTAGTGCTAAACAGACAATTGAAAGGGAAGTATATGGGTCTAGGAATACCATTACTCTATTATGTTAAAGAATACTATTACTATGTTGGTCATGCTGGTCATGAGTACAGAGGGAGATGAAAGCGAGAATTGTTTGTGTGAAGTGTTTTGTATTTTAAGTATTTGTCGGGGCTCTGTCGGCCGAAGACTTGTGCATTTCCCTCAAGTTAGAGAAATGATACCCCAGAGTCATTTAGATTTATTTGTACATCGACCTCTTTTTAAATTGTGAGAATATCTTGCCAAATGTCTTTCATTGACCACTTCATCTGTAGTATATAGTAGACCTATGTGGTATACTACCGTTCTGGTCAACCATTGCATGTATATTATATTGTGTTCATCGTTGAAAGCTCAGTAACTACTATTCATGAGAATTTTCACTTTCATGTAAAACTGCATAGATGGCAGATCGTTCTTTGATAAAAAAAAAAAACGGTAATTAATTTCTTGATGAATGAGTAGGCCTACATACGGTACTTGTGTTATGTCTAAGTGATATCCTCCTGATTCTGAAACAGTCTAGGCCCAAAGATGGGAAAGCCTCTCGCCTCAAACCGCCAAGTGCCATTATAATTACATTAAGACCACACAATGTCATTATAATACCATTAAAACGCCGAGTGTTAGGCGAGGAGACCGATAAGCAAATTAGGCTGACATACCATTCTTATCTGATCAGTTTGGGCAACGTATGAAAACTTACCTGAGGGATAGTGCGTTTTTTTTTCTAAAAATTGTTTAAATATTGTATATTGGCCCGAAATGAAATAATAATAAAAAAAAATGGTTTGGACCTAGAGTGGAAAGTTAATGTCCTATAAAACCTCGAAAAATATTCTTATATCATCTGTATAAGCAGGGAGGTATATACAAGGGAGTAGCAACGACTCAGTGACTGAACCAAAATATCCGCAACTGGGACTTAATTTAGCCACTGCATGCCAGGTGACACTGCAGTATTCAATTCAATTCAATTTAAGAATTCTTTATTGAATTTTGGCCGTATTACAATGAGGTTGTTCAACATTCTAGATAGGCAGCTGCCTAAGTAGTTCTTCCGTTGGGTGCCTGAATCTTGATTTCACGTTAATTAGTTACAGAATTTTAACAAGAACACAAAGTAAATTATAAGTGTACAAAAGTGGATTGCATTGATGGTAATATGAGAGAATAAATTTCTATGATATTGGTATGATACCAATATTGGTATTGGTGTCAGCAATAGTACCACATATAGCCCAGGTAGTTTGATTGCCCTTTACCATAGAAGACCATACTAGTGATGCACTTATAAATAGTTGGCGCTAGTAGTAGTAGTGGCAATACTTTCAACTATATGCCACCCGCACATATTATTTGTTGCTATACTCCCTTGTATATACCTCCCTGGTATAAGAACTTATAAACATGTTTCCCCATTGCAATCGTTAAGTCCGCTATACATACATCTAGATTGAGGACCCACTTCGATACTATATTATAGGCTATAGCCTATTTTCTGTGGAGACCTTTTAAGGCAAAGGCAACTTTCCAGTCGATTCCTTCGAACGTTTCCTCCGACAAGTTTAAAATTTGTTGCCATTATTATCGAATTTAGCAGTATTCACTTTCTTTTGGCAATGAGTGCGAGATGCTTCACAAATTCCGTCACCAGTGCGCACCAGTGGCTGCGGGATTAACTTTTATCACTGTGCACATGCCCAGTTCAGTTGACTCACCTAGCTATGCGTGCACCCTCCACCCGGGCTCCCAGTAGAGGGGCAGAGGTGTGTGTGTGCCTATGACCATACGGCCACTGACCCACTGCACTCTGCACCCCTATGCTTACTTGCTTTAGTTGATACACTCTTACAAAAGTTGCCATATACTAAAATCTAGCGGATGAATTGTCCTGGTATCAAGCATGACCAATCTTAAGCTCATTTCATAATATCGGATAACAGACAGTATTATCCTAAAACTACAATCCTGGGAAATAAAGGAGAAAGTTAAGAGCCTATGGTTAATACATAAGGCTTATGTGCCCCTGCCCGCATCGCTCATAGTTCGGGCCGTTTTCACCGCTCCTTGTATGGCGCCACTGTCAATTTGTAAAGTGGCCTATTCTTTACTATTGCAGTCGACAATATCAATAACCTCTTCTCAACCTTCATATTTATAGACCCTTTGTCTGTGGACTCGTTATTATTTCTAACCTTGGCCATTCTGTCTGCTGGCATGGCCTTTTTGAGATCATTCTTTTGGAAAGAATTAGGCATCGATGTCATAGACTTTTTTTTTTTTTTATCACATTAGTGGTCATAAGTGTACCGTTCTTTTTTAAAATATCACCTCCCTATTCTTAGGTTTACCAGCAGCTATATATATTGTACACTTACGTCAATTACTTTCTAATTAGTTTCATCCCCTATTTCAAAGTAATTATTTATATAATTATTTTTTCTATTACATTCCCATTCAAACATTTGTTCTCCTGAGAGAAGGTACGTAGTGGACCGCAAGTGGATCAATTTTTATCTATGTACCATGTTAAGTCATATAATGTATACCCCCACCCCCACCCCCAAGCTCTGTTGTTTATATGTATAGGTTTTTATTTCCGGAAGTGTACACTTTCAATAACATATCAAATTTTGACACCGAAAAAAGGGGCGAGTCTCCTCTATGAAACCATAGATCTTTCTGAAATATATATTGCACATTATTCATACACAGAGAAAAAGTCATTTTGACTCTAAAGGGGAGCACATGTCGCCAGAATAACTCCCTTTTGGAGTTATATTTCGACTCCCTTTCAAGGAGGAGTCAATTTTACTCGCATAGAAAGAGAGTCAAACCATTTTGACTCCCTTTTATTAGGTTAATCCCAATCTCAGTTTTTTATTTATACTCAGAAAATCATCATTTCATCATTTTGGTTCATCATTTCTTGTTGGCGTACTTCTTCATACCAGCTTCTGTAAAGAATAAAATAGAGCTATATTCGTTGCAATGAATCCACATGTATCTATCATTCCTATAACAACCAAAATCCAGAATGAAAAGCAACACAATGTTAATGGAGAAAGGGTGAGAGTATTATGATTTGGGATACAAATATGTTAAATGCACACGACGGGAAAGCTATGGGAAAACGTTTTAAAATAATGCATAACCCACCATGCATAACAAGTTTCTATACGGTAGGTTTAGCTATCTGTTCATATCCTAATACTGAATTAAGTGAATCTGTATATTCAGAACTAATTCACGATGGCAATATCATTCTCTATTACTAAATCAGAATTAAAGTAGAATGAGTATTAAAATACTTACCAATTGGTCTATAACTTTGTTATCATCCAGCCTTTTTAGCTCAGAGTTCAGGTGTTTGGTCGGGTGGATATTCTGCCACCTATAATTATTATTATTATTATAGAATTTTTATTTCTCATCATCAATCGTACAATTACATAAAGGAGAAAAAGGGAATACTTATATATAATATGTAATCTGTCATCACACCCTATTGGTATGTTGTTCTTCCCAGATTTCCTGATAATTTAGAATACAACAATTGGTTTAGTGTTTAATTCGAGACATTGTAGAAAGCTATTTGTTTGATATTACATTTGTATTACATATGAGTATAAAATTTACAGTACAGTCTGATGATTTTCTATTTCGAAATTGATTCTATACAATGATATCAAATAATACATTTATAACAGATTATATGCTTAATACCATTTATATGAGATTCAATGGACTTGTAGTACATTATAATAATAATTAATTAATTAGCGCCGTTTACACGCAATATTTTGTGCAGACTATAAACACAAGTAATGATCTTCTGACGAAAGATGATGTTAGCTCGCCAAATATAGGTATGGTTATGGCCATTTAAAATTACGTGTCAGGAACAAGTAACAATTATAATAATTTGGAATATTTTTAACAGAAAATCTCTGCTCAGAAACAAGTTAAAATGAAAATGAAATGGATCCTGGCAGTTCTGTATATTCTCAAGACATTATTACAACATTTGGACCAGGTCTAGAATCATGAAATCAATGGAAAATACTAAAATAATAATAGGCTATTGTTTCTACAGAACAGCAATCAGGATTATTTTTAACAGAAATAATCAAATTCAACCAAACTTATGAAGGAAATTTCTCATAGAGAAAAACATTTTTGACTCTTGATATTTAAGACAAACAACCTTAAGATACTGTTGCATCGTACTGACTAGTTCTTGAACAATAATATCAAGGTTATATTACAGAAATAATTAATTTTGAAAAATGTAATGACAGTCATTTTTGCTCATGTTCTTCATTATAGCCTATGCCTATGGTGAAACATTAAAAGGACATTTTCTGAGTCGAATATACAAATATCTGTAAAAAGTTATAGCCTAAATATTATCAGAATCAAGTTCAAGACAAAATACCAATCCTTAGAATTTTCACATAGGCCTAAGGTTTGAACACAATAGAGAAAACCCTTTATGGATCCTGGCAATTTTACCATATTCTCAAGACATTTTTACAAAGCTTGGACTAGGTCTTGAAACATGAAATTAATGGAAAATAATAATTTCGAAATATTAAGCTTGCAGATCATACATGAAACGTATCACAAATGTGAAATTGTCAATAAAATTTGTTATAGGGCCTAAAAAAAAAATCATTGCAGTCAAACTGAATCCTATCAAATATGGATGTAAAATACATTTATCTGAGTTTTTACCAAAATAAAACCTAAAATAGAAGTGTGAGAGGGAGGGGGGGGGGAGAAGGAAGGAGGTGCGTAAAAGGTCTGAATTTAATGTCAGTGTTAAAATTAATATTTCGAGTCGTTATAGCCTAGGCCTATGAGGCTATGGCTATATGAATCGAACCTTGCAATAATTACACAATATCACATATTCTAAGTTCATGTATAGACAAATCAACATGACATATCATTCAACGAGGCTCATAAGAGTTTATATTGAGTGATACTAGACTATATATTAGCAGATTTCTCATGATTCCAACCATATTTGTTCATTTTTTAACATGATGTTGATGTTCAGTGACTTGTCTTGTCCATGAGGGTCCCAGTTATGTAGTGAACGATAATAGGGGATTTGTCTAATAGAAGCTTAAGATTGTGTAATGATTAACCATCAACTGAATATAAATGCATGAACGTCTAATCTAAGCTTGTATTCAACCTCATATGCCAGGATTATTATGGAAAAGTCATTCGCATAGCTCAAAAAGCAGTTTGATTTTACTGACAGTGAAGCAGCCATTGACTGACTCGGCCCTAGGCCTAGGCTGCCGTATCAGGTATGGCCACAAGGCTCCCATTCTCGAGGCAAACAGACTGACATAGGCTTGGAAATCGAAAGAAATGAAGCATATCGAATTAAATCTAACCAACCTTTTTATTAGTATTTACGATTTCACCGATCGCACATTCTTCGAGCGAACCCGTTTCCAATCATGTTTCTGGCCGCTGACACAATAATATCCGTATAATCTGCGTAAATCAGTCATGTTGACTTCAAATACTATCCCAAACAATAGTTTATGAACATATTAACGTGTGGCGATATTCCTTTCGGTGGAAATATCACGATTTCACCACCTCGTCGGAAGCCATGCTTCTGCCGCCATGTTTATTTTCGAAACCTTATTTTCTGGTCATGTACACAAGGGGCCTTGTGAGGCTTAGCGCGCCGATCGCTTATAGCAACGATAATAAGAATACAAATTTATAATATCATGACACCAGCGACTGAATATAAATGTCTGAACGTTTAATCTAACCTTGTTTTCAACCTCATATGCAAGGATTATTGTGTAAAATCATTGGTTTGTTCTAAAAAACGCATCAAATGTTGACACGAGTGGGATCGCTATGCTTATGCTATGGCCGGCAACGGCAAGGGAAGTTAAAAACGTCACCACAGAGAATCCCTTAAAAACGCTTAAAATCGCATTATCGAAAGGAAATAATTATTTAAAACTCTAAGTATAACATGTATAGAAGCTATCCGATCAATGATTATTTTCAAAATTCTTCGAAACGTTCATAATTCAGAGTTTATTTCAATGATCTGGCCTGACGAGGGATATACGGTAGAAATCGATTCGCGCATGCGCGTCAAAATTTGCTCTTCCGGTTGGTTAGTTCATGAGTCTGCCACTGGGTGTCTCTCCTCTCAAGCGATCATATTTTCAATGTTTTGACTGTCAATTCCTCTATGTGAAATCAACGTATGTATTCTAATGCCTTGACCCCAGTTTAAGACACCGTTTTTTTCATTGGATGAGCATAGGTGACTATATAAGCAGTGGTGGGCTCTCCCAAGCACCACCACTCGGGATGACCAGGCAGCACTCGGGATGATGGGGGACGGGAATGACCGGGGGGACGGGGATGACGGGAGGAGGAGGAGGTGGTGGAGGAGGGAGTAGGAATGAGGAGGAGGAGTAGGAGGCGGAGGAGGAGCGGGTGAGGCGCCAGTCTGGAAATCGGGAATTTGAGCACGTAAATTGGAAGGTGAGGAGGGCTGGAGGAGGAGGCAGGGCAGGCCGGCAAGTGGCACAATTGCCGGGACAAGGTCCGAGGGGCAAAGTAATTATAGTAGTTAGCTTGTTCAAACGAGCTAACAATAAATGACATATCTACCATGTGTGAACAACAACAATTTATACACATGCAGTTTGGACGGAATCTAACCTTTACTGGTTTTACAACAGGTTTTAATATGAATAATGATTATGTATTATAAAGCCATCAAATGGTGTGAACATATAAAAGGATATAATAGGTATGCAATACATGCAGCATATAAGACACCTATACCCTCTGTGACTGGAAGATGACATCTGAATGCTTTATGTATCCACGCCAATATTCCCGCCAAAAACCACAAATCCTTTGTTTCAAGTCCTTGTATATAGAGCATGGTTGTTGTTTCTATTTCCGCCCAACCCTGGTTTGTTTGTTCAGGGTCTTAAGGAGTATTGCGGGCTTTCCCAGGTAGGATAGCTAATGGTAATTGGAGAGGAAAAGGAAGGGAGGGTGGTATTTGAGTTGAGGTAGGTCATTTAATGAAGAAATAGGAGTTACAAAATGATTATGATTTTTTTTTTACAAAATTATAACCACTTGTTCAAGGCAATATTCTTATCGAAATGGAAATAGGAGGGGAGAGAAGTTCAATACCTTATATTTCATTCATTCCATATTGATAAGAAGGATCATGTAATAACGATTAAACATATAATTAGAAAGTTTAGATCTGTGATGAATTAAAAATCATCACATACATGTGCTGTCTGGTCTGGCAATTTTGTATAGGGGCATAGGGGAATGTATCGGAATAGGAAGCTTTAGGACACCGAGTTGTTTGTGATTTTAG
The DNA here is from genome assembly GCA_942159475.1 of Sthenelais limicola. Taxonomy (NCBI): domain Eukaryota; kingdom Metazoa; phylum Annelida; class Polychaeta; order Phyllodocida; family Sigalionidae; genus Sthenelais; species Sthenelais limicola. The sequence continues at coordinate 101,377,523 of OW804096.1, read as the reverse complement.
AGATCTAGTATTTTTATACAGCAAATCTTCAGTAATAACGACAGTTGAGTTATTAACATACAAGTACAGTGTATAATGATAAATAATATTAGAGGTCTGTGACTGGGAATGAGGGCCCTGACTCCCTTTTGGAGTCTAGCCCTGAACTTCCTCTCTTATCAGAGTAAAAAATAGAGTCACAACTGATGCACCAAAAAGACGAGTCAATGTGACTCTAATTTAAAGTCAGAAATGGGTATAAAAGAGTCAAGCAAAACGAGTCACTTGATTTGACTCTTTTATGAGGAGGTGGACTCGGATTTAGAGTCATATGACTTGTTTATGTTTCTCTGTGTATCACTCTCTCGATTTGATTTGTGCATTTGTTTTCTTGATACCTATACCATGTTGTCTGTCTGTTCCATCAATTTATAGACACTTACAAGCTCTTCCCTTGTTCTAACAGCCATCAACCAACGGAGCTGTGAACGTTTCCACCGAGGAGGACACCTACATAGACAATAGCCCCCTCGTCATATTAGAACAGGGATGTATCACGTTTCAGGGTTACACCTGTGATTCCTAGCTAGGAAGAGTATATATTCTCCAGCTAGAACTGTATTGTAAACCATATCAGTCTAATGTCCATTTACCATTTTCATTACGTAATATTGAATAATATTAACCTGAGTATGTCAATTTATGCAATTAATATAACCAGCAATTGATATCAAACATTTGACATCTGCATTGCTATTCATTTCCATAGGCATAAGGCCTTGTGTGAGCTGAACAAGTTCTCCGAGGTTGAGGAGCCAGCTGCACTCACCTCGGCAGCCATCTTACTTTTGCCCCGCGCGAGTCTGGACAGCGCTAACCGTGCAGCGTTGCAACAACTGGTGCCATATCCTTCTGTTTTGTTGTTTTTGTTAACATTTTTACCGAACTAGTTCACCTTATGGTGGTCTTCCCCTAGTATCTGAGGGGTGGAGTGGAAACTAATAGTTTCTGAAAGTTCCTTACCTCTAGCCTAACGTTAAGTCTTCTGCACCAAACACTGCATCTGAATTCTCTATTCATTTTACGTAACATGGCGTAACTTTTCTTAATTATTATGAGTACTTTAATTATCTAACTTTCATGGTTATCACGAATCATACTTTTCTTACCTTTTAACTTTAATCTAATTACGTAATATTACGTGGCAATTCAGCCACTGGTTTAATTTTCTTAATCTTAATTAAGTAATTATTACGTAATATTACAGGGAACTGTTGCCACTGTTATATTTCGTATTTTAATTACTCTTAATTGTGTACAGTAATGATTATGCAAGGTTGCGTAGTTCCGTGACCACATTAATTAACTCTAACATAATGTTACGCAACCTTGTAATTACTCAATATTCTATACATGTATATCCATACTAAAATTTCAAACTTTCATAACTCCATAGCCATAAATAACATGTTCTGTTCGGAACTCAATTCAATTCAATTCAAGGATTCTTTTATTGCTGAAGATGTTATACAGTAGGGTTGTCCAACAATCTAAGTAAACCATTGTTTAGTTAGGTCTTCCATTGGGTGCCCGGAACTAACACACATGTATGTGCCCACTTGACTCATTATGTAAATGAGCTGTATATATATATTATTTTTTTTTGAGCTGTATATATTTGATAATTTCTTGGGCCTTTCATTCTCTTTGATCAAATGTCTCAGTTCAGGGCCTAAAATGGTTGTATTTGCATGAAGAAAATCATCAGTCATTCTATTTATCTAATACATCTGTACTAATTGAAGCGATTGGTCAACTCCTTCTCAGCAATTGTAATGCTTCCACACAATATACATGCGCTTGGACGTAATTTCATGCAGTGCTACCAGTGAAAGCGACAATTTGTCCTGGAGGCTTATTCATACATGTATGCAAGATCCACTTGTATTCGTGTATTCCTATTTTGCACCTTCCAAGATAGATGATTATTTGTTCTACCTCCTTCATGTATTTATTAAAGGAAATGCGGGAGAGAATGTGCTGTAACATTGGGAATACAAAAACATTTCCCACAAGTACTTTCCCTCTTAATGATAGGGACCTTCACTTCCAGTAATTAATTTTTGTATTACTGAGTGCCAGAGAATTCTGTTCAAATCCTGGCCAATTCTTGGGTCCTGTTGGGTCACTAATTAATTTCGCAATGATTAATAATTAAGTTAAAATATTAAATGTGTATTAATTATTCATGTCATGTAATCTAAATATTATTAAAATAGTGTTTGGAGCCTTAAAACCCCTATCTTCTCTGAAACCGCTGGCCAGATCTCCGTTATATTTCACATGCACATTGCCAAAAATGGTGCCGAGCCATTCCGCTATGTTTCATTAACACTTTTGGAAGATATCAGGGTTATAAATGGGTTTCAAACGGGTTGAAATTGAACACCCCCATCCAGGGTCCCCATCGGTGCCTGAAAACAATCCCCTATCAGTGCCCCTACACCAGAACGAGGCAATTTCTATATTGTCAGTGCAGTCTCCTGCTAACTTATATAGGTGTCATAGCATGGACACTTTTTATAATGTGGTTTTCTACACTTTACTCCCGATTTTGTTACTTTGTAATGTTACTTATAATTTAAGAGCTAAAAATGATTGCAAGCTCTGATATCATGAATACATTTACTGATATAAACTGATATTTACTGAGATCTGCGGGTGAGAGATAGGCAGGTGATGAGATTGGCGGGGGGTGAGATTGGTGGGGGTTGAGATTGACGGGGGTTGAGATTGGCGGGGGATGAGATAGGTGGGGGGGGGGGGGACGAGATAGGCGGGTGAGAGATCAGCGGGGGGTGAGATCGGCGGATGAGAGAACGGCAGGGGGATGAGATCGGCGGGTGAGAGATTGACAGGGGGTGAGATCGGCAGGTGACAGAATGCATCTGAGCTGTGTCTCTGTCTGTCTGTCACCCTTTCTTTCCTTGCCTCAGTCTTCAGCACTTTGTACTTGTGAAATTAATTGTTTTCTTTGCCCACTAAGTTGGCGGGTGAAATCAGTGCAGGTAAAATCAGAAATTTACCTGACCACACAGAAAAAGAATCTAAGCAGGGTTCCATTTTTGGTATGATGTTAATACAGTTATAGGGACAACTTGAAAGAGAAAGATGGTGGGAGAGGAAACAAGGAAAGATGAGGATGTGGGCCCATCCCGTGTGTAGCACGGGTATTTGCTAGTAAAAGTTTAATTCTCACTGGATATCTCTAAGGATTGCTTTCAATAGCGATGTCCCAAACGTTAAAACCTTTCGACTTATTATGTTCAGTTTCAGCCCCGAACATCTAGAAAATTCCTCAATAACAGATTAGACAGAGCAGAGATTGTTCATCTCTAACTAAAACTGTCATGTCATCCGCAAATTGTGTGACAGTAAACACTGCCTGTCCTGGCGAGAGTGGGTCCCCTTGCTTGATACCTCTCTGCATGGGAAACCAGTCTGAGGAGAAGCCCTCGTTGGTAAATACTAATGCCTTACCACTGGGCCAGTGAACCTGACTGTAATTGGTAAATACTGGTTTTGACCCGGAAAGTAGTCTTAATTAAAAAAAAAAAGTCATTACCCCTTAAGACACACACACACTAGTTGCTGCTGTCTCGTCCATGGCCAGATGGATGAACCAAGGACGAAGGACAAGGCAGATCCTTCCACCTAATGCACCAGCTATATATGGGTGGATCGTCCATCCATTCATGCGCTTAAAGCGGGCGGGTCAAGGCAGAGAAGGGAGCTTGCCAAGCTTGGCTGTCGGCGGCAACAGGCTGTATTGGGGTGGGTGGGTGGGTGGGTGGGTGCTTTTTGGGTCAATAAAGGAGCGGGGGGTGGATTTATAGGTAGCTTGCTATTATTCATGATTTATTAGGAATTATTAGATCTGGGTTATCAGATCGATCCTTACTGATTTTATTTCTTTGATTATTAGGGTGAGGAGTAACAGATTTTATTTTCCCTCAGATAATCATCATTTCATCATTTTCTTTTCAAAGGTTCTCCTTAATCTCCAGCTTCTACAAAGAAAAAATAGACACATAATATATTGTAATATAGCAAAATGAATCACAAGTCGCAAAATTGATATAACAAATGGTACAGGATTAAGGATAAGGATAAAGATACTATACCAGCTATGCATACCATTACAATTTACAGCCTATATTACAGTTATAGAATGTGGAAGTTTATATATCACCACATGAATTATCCATTCTATTCTGTCTATTATTCTTATACCTTCTCTATGAGTCTATCCCCAGACGATAGCATGTACCTGGACGCGGGTAAGGTGCCAGAATACTATGGTCTGCTGCCCAGCTGTACGGGTGTCGCACTTGGACGCCAGTCTCCAGCTTGACCACTGTACCGCTGGTCTAGTATGCAGCCATACGCAGCCCCCCAGCTGCTATTCTTACCTTGAACACCTTCCCACCCCCTATACAGCTGCCTAGAGCGGCGGCGTCCATAGTGTCTTCAATTGGGACTCATAATAGCCATGCCATGTAGATTTCGCTATTTATATTACTCTAATATAGTCAACAGGTTTTTGGCGCTCATGTACAATGAAGCCATTAGGCTATGTAGCCTACACGGCCGTGAGAATCGGCCAAAATACTAATCCTATAGCTTCGTACATATTAAATTATTTGTAGGCGATATAATTACCTTTCGTTTGATATATAGCACATTATTATACCATGAATAGGACATGAGTTACATAAGTCTGTTAATCATATCATAAATTGACTATGGGTAATCACTATACTCATAACTAAGTCTTTGAACGAAATCCCATTAGCTTTCTGAAATGTGGTAAAATTGGAAAAAGAACTTGCCTTGAATAAAACGAAGTATAGCCTCCCATGTTTGCAAATGAACCTTCTTGCATGAACTACCACCGCCAATTGAGCCTTCCTATAAAACTTGTACACAGGTGTGACCTATATATGTGACCTATATATAACCCTAGGGTTCGCACAGCTAGCTGGCTTAGTTAATGTACATGTGAGAAAAGTTTTCGCCCAGTTTTAGCGCAGGTGACGCTCATGTGTTCTGAGCTTGGCTTTCTGTCAAGGGCTTATGATGAGCGCCCCTGCACGGCCATCCAGGTGTGGCCAATACATGAAGGAAATGCGGGCGTTGAGAGCTTGGCCTGGCCGAGGCCATGCTTACAGTCTTAATAAGCGCGCGGCCCGTTGTCGTTAGACTCTATGGGTAATTGCCAATGAGTTCCAAAAAGAAAATTCCAGTCAATAGAATCAAAGCTTTTGAGAAGTCTAATGAGACCACTAATCTATTCTCTTTCCTTTTTCTAGAAAGTCCTAGAAAGCAATTGCATATCTACTCTCCGAACTGCCACCCAAATATACTTTTGGTTAATGAAACTATGTTGGTCCTCGTTAATAATTATCGGCAATATTAAACAAAATCAAAAGGTGCTTCGTGAGGATTCTGGTAATTATTTTACAGTCCGTGTTTACTGTCTGGATCTTCGCATATAGCACCCATTTATATATACAAAGAAGAGTAAGCAAACTATGTGTTGAATTCGTTAGAGCCATTGAGAGTTTGCAAGGTGGACAGGCGTTTTTCTTTTACATAATTGATTGTAAAATGGATTGGCTAATGTATCTAAGTAATACAAAATTGAAAAAGTAATATTACAGGTAAACATTTTGCTACTTATGTTGACAAATCTGTTGATGCATCTGGAGTGCGTTACAAAAAAGTGGTGGAATTGAATTCTGCTGAACCCAGTTAGCCAGATAGCCATGTTAAATATTTAACACCAGTGGCGCTGTAGGCTGCAATATCTCCCAGTAAGGTGAGACAGAAGCTTCCGCTGCCACTCTCTTAAGATGTTCGCGCCAGCCACCACCGGTGATAACACCAGCAAAAAATGTAAATATGGTCACGGGATTAAAAAATATGAAAAGAGTATATTTTCAGCTATCCGTAGGTATATAATTTTGCCTATTTGAAAGAGTAGAGCCCGAGCAATGACTGTATGTGTATAACCATGTTTAGGCCTACAGTGGTTACCATAACCTGAAGCTCCCGCCTTAGCTTAATCTCCGCATCCAGGTGGCGTGACAGTCGGATAGGGAGAATTGGAATTGACTCAGATCCCATATGACTACTTTGGGCACAGCTGGCTAAAATCGAGGGCCCATTTAAAGTATTCAAAACTGCTACCGACACAGCAGCACCAGCATCTGTGACAACATAGGATAATTCCTTCGCAAAGGATTTACTACCAGGCAGGAACAAAACGCATTTTTAATATATATTTAATAGTCCACATGATCATCACCAAGCTGAAATGTAGAACCATTAATTTATTCAAGTGCGTCAGCAAAAACTGAATATCATGGTGATAACATTGTTACGTCATGTGCACGTTTTTGTCTTTTTAAAGTGTATCTTTAATAGTCCAGAAGGCTATAGAAATCAGAATTAGATTCAGATCTTTAGCATCCCTTTACCTCCGTAATTGTGCATTTTTTAGATAGCCTTTTTAAAGGAATCATTATCTCTGATCAATGATCTGCAACCGGAACCATTACCAAAACATGAATATGAACAAGGATATGCTTCTAAGGAGTGGAACTTTTGATCTCCAAAAGTATTGGCAGTTTTTTTGTATTCAATTCAACACCCAATATCCTGACTGCCTTTATCCTGCATAAAAAAAATCATGGGATGGATGGGATTGTTATATTAACGAAGATTGACTGTACTAAAAATGATTGACTTACAAAGATTCTGGAATTGGGATTGGGGATAGATGGATGGATGAGATAGATAGACATAAGGGATATTAACGAAGATTGACAGTACTAAATATGATTGACTTACAATGTTTCGGGAATGGGGAATGGGGATTGGGGGTGGATGGATGGATGAGATAGATAGATAGATGAGATAGAAAGAGTGAGAGAGGGGAGGGAGAGAGAAAGGAGAGGGAGGGAGGGAGAGAAAAGAGTGAGAGAGGAGAGAGAGAAGAGTGAGCAGGAGAGGGAATAGAGAGAGGGGAGAGAATGGGTGTTTCTGATTGAACTTTGAAAAACTGTCAGAACTTTTCTTCTAATTAGCCCATCAATTCCATTCAAAGTATTTTATCCGTAGTATGTGGAGTATACAATGGTGTTGGAACTATACATTTATTCCCATTTCTAAGAAAATTTTTAAGAACACTTTCACACATTTGATAACCCCAGAACAATTCGAGGAAATTGACTGGAGGGTAATCTTCAAGAGACCTTATTCTTCTGTTACCGAATCTAGGTTACACGTTTTCCAGTTTAAACTCCTACACGGGGTCATTGCATGTAACGGGTACCTAGCCCAGATCCAGGTAAAAAACAATCCTAAATGTGATTTTTGTAGAAAAAAGGACAACATTGTACATTTTTTGGTGGAATGTCACAAAACTGGTCTACTGTGGCAAGAAATACTGGGCTGGATATACAATTCAGGATATCTCAATGGGGGAAAGAACAAGATCATATTCAAGAAAAAAAGGGGCAAAATTATCACTAACCCAGTGGATATCCTCTTTGGCATAGAACAAACTAACCTACCATCTAAGATTGTCAACTGGATAATACTTCAGGTTAAAGCCTTCATATACAGGCAAAAATTGTTTGCAAACGGTATGATTGATTTATTGTGAACCCTATACGAACTCAGAATGAGATGCAGGGTGGTATTATACTCGTTCAAACTACATTCTGTAAGTGTGGGAGAAAAGGTTTTATGGCAAAGAATACAGGAGGATATTAATGAGCTTATAACTGTTCATAAATCTTGATTTTATCCATGTACCCATTATAGACCTTCACTTGAGCTAACATAGCCAGATTGAATGTTATCAAACAGGTTTGCGCATGTCGTCTGTTCGTATTGATTAATGTATTAGCTTTGTAGAAGCTTGGAGTAATATCACATAGAGCGATTTCTTGCGACATCTAAGGTTCTATGTGCGCCGCCGCCGCCACGGGGGTAACCACAAATATGTTGACACCTCCCCACAAGGGACCACGGTCATCCCCTCATCCCTGTACCCACAACACATGTTGGCCAGTAGCAGTAGCCCTGCCTCCAATAAGCCTTTGCATTTTAAATGATTTTTTAAAAAAGAAATTTAATCAAAACTGATACCACATCTTTTGGAAATGCCCTTAATCATCCTCAAATACATCATAACCCTATGAACAGCAATTGCACCCTTTATGACGAACCCCTGATGTCATGGAGTCTACTGCCAATACTGGGCCCACCACAATACAAGGCTATATATAACACCATTTTTTACAATGTTGTTGCAAACTGTCGCTCATACCAATCATACCAAGTGGTTAAATGTAATATGCTCTTTACTATATTGTGAGTTCATCTCTCCCCTGTTATTCCAAAGTATTTAAAAATAGGAAATAAAACAAGCCAATTTGGTCATTTTTGGGCAGTATCTTCTTGAAGAATAGTCATAGAACCATGGGGAAAGTACCAAAATGAAGCTCTTCTTGTGTCCAGTATGTCTGGCACAGGACGCAGATGCTATATTGGATAACTTAAGGACTTGACTTCCCCCTGTCCTCAAGATCTTCCACTGGAGAATGTATATAAGTCAGTGGACCTAGGTCAAGGCGGCGGCGCAGATGGTGTTCAAAGAATACCTATTAGATAAGCCCAGTGGCCCAACTCTGGGCCACAATCAGCAGGAGGTATTTCATACTGATAACTAGTTCGTTCTCTATGTGATATTACTCCAAGGTAGAAGCCACGATGGCAGGAAATGAAATAAACGCTTTGCAAAAACAAAAAAAAAAAATTATCAGTTATCAGTGGAAGGAGAGGGTGGAAGAGGCGCCAAGGGCGGTGGTGCGTAACTTATCTTATCTCTACTCCTATTATCTTATCTTTACTCCTAAGGGGGAGCGGTGGAGCTCGCCACCATACTCGTGTCAAATGGGCACTGCCATCCAGTGTACACACGTTTTTGTCATCAAATTTTGTTGGAATTCCTTTAAAATGACGAACATTTCGCTAAAATTTGGTTCAAACATGCACATCGAACATAACAGTAAACAAAATAAAACTATACATCTAGTATTTATTAATTTTAGACAAGATTAGCAGAATTGACTTAATGTATAAGAAAACCAAATAAACATCTCCGCACTCCCAGACACATGTGGGTGGGTGCCTTGTGGACCTTGGCGCAGGCAGCGCGAGTAATGGTCATGGCCAGGCCACAGTGTACACACGTTTTTGTGTTGGAATTCCTTTAAAATGACTAACATTTCGGTAAAATTTGGTTTAACAGGCACATCGAACATAACAGTAAACAAAATAAAACTATACATCTAGTATTTATTGATTTCGGACAACATTAGCAGAATCGAGTTAATGTGTAAGACAACCAAATGTACATCTACCACCTGCTGTTGGAAGTATACAGAGAGGCAGCTGCTAGTGAGTACTGACTGCTACTGACTTCCCACTGAGAGTGCTCTGGAACATGGTATGAATCAGAATGGTATGTGAGGAGGTATATGAGGAGGAATGTGATGGTCGTCCCCATTTTGCTAGTATTCAAACCACAACCTTTCATTAAAAGTAAGAATTGGCAGTTTTTCAGAAAACTGCCAATAATTATACTCCATTAGCCCCATTGCATCTACTGTATATCATCCCCATATTTAGACGTTATTTTTTTTATAAACAAAGCACAGACTTTGCTACATATAATTTTATACACGCCAGTATGTTATATAATAAGTAAGCCGTCATTGGGAAATAAATACCAATAAACGAACACCAATATAGGCCAACCATTCGTAAAGAAAGGCACAATTATAATAATATGGTGCCTTGTTACCACCTCTGTAATGATATACACATCGAAAATGAATACAAAATAGGTCCATGACAAACCACTCTGCCACTAACATTAAAGTTAAAAGCTCGCTCAGTAAATATAACAAAAGGAATCCCAGATCCTAATGTACACACGTGACGACGGAATGGAAATAATATTAATATTTAATTGGAATGTTTACAAAAAATCCCAAGTCGATTATATATACATTGCAGTGTTTGTCAGGTTTGAGAAAACTTCAGTAATTCAAGCGTCTAAGGGACATCTTGATAAACCTACAGATTTGATCTCTCATCAATAGTAGCAATATAGCCACACATATATGACAACAGACAGCAATATGGATTAACATACCATATAAATAAAACGCCAACTGAACGCATCACAGTCCCATATGAAAAAATGCCTCGCCACGCTCAGAATCATAATGATGTAATATCCACCAGGGTAATAGTTCTATTCACGGTATTTACAAAATTATATAATCTATACCCACATACATATAAAGTTTCTGATATTATATATAAATGTACAATAATCCAGCGGTTGAAGACCAATAGATCGGCTACTAGTTTCAGATCACTGCGAATCCCAATAAACATTTGATTTCGATATGGCTATAAAATTTAAAGACCCAATCGCATCGGCTATTCAAAATACCATCACAACATAAAGCATCACAGAATTTTGTTTCCATAACACATGAACACATGGCACTGCATTTCAATTATAAAGTTGTAGGAAGTTATAAAAGGCTGTATTCCATACTTTGGACTGATCCTTCCAAGCAGGATGTCCGGCGTCTTTGATCTCAAATACTTGATGGTTGGGGAATAACTTCAGGTTCTCGGCAGAACGTGTCCCCAAATTTGTATCTTTGCTCCCATATGTGATTAAAACCGGAATCTATTTTTTAAAAAGCAGAATGACATTCAAAATACATAGCATATAATTTCTAGTAAAACAGTATTCTCCTAAAAGCCAGCAAGATCATAAATGTATGTATGTATGCATGCATATATGCATGTAAATTTGATCAAAACTGGTTAAAGTACAATCAATTGACTATTTATAACCACCAGTGACGACCAACTCGGTCCACCTACACACAGCTGGTCACTAATGGAACATTATACTAGTGTCTTAAAGGGGAACCCTGGACTGCGTATAATAGCATTTCAGACGTTGGAAAAAACTACAATTTGATGTTCTGTACATTGCAATATGTAATTCGATCATTTATAAGTAATTGGGGAGTGATTTTGTCATGTTCTAGCTGGCTATTATCCGGTATGTTGGCGGGAACAATATTCCCAGAATGCTATGGGAACATAACGTCAGCAGAGCGCTAGCAAAGTTCCGTCTCTTGTTGGCCTAAGGTGTAATGAACAGGTTGTTCATATACACTAGACATAGAAGTAGGTAAATTGACAGTTAGGCAGAGAAAATACCTTTCTGCCAACCTAATAATCACAGGTATACACTGGTCTGAATTCATCAATATCCTGCAGTTGTTGTATGTTTATACACAAAATTGAAGTAGAGACAGTAATCCATGGAACATTGTCTTTACTTTGTAAGTTTTCTATTCCGAAAACCCCAGAAAGTAAATAAATAATAACAATGATACATAATATTACACTTGGTAGTAATAATCTGCAAATCTTGCAAAAATATAAAAATCTAATACCTCATGGCAGCCCTAACAACCTGCAAAAATTTATAAAGCTCCCTATAATTAAGAATTCCACAAGAATTCCCTGACGCGGAGATTCTGTCATAATTGTATGCTTTTCTGTGCCACAAAGTGAGTAAAAAAATACCCCCTTTTCCAGCATTTCGCATACTTTACTTGCAAAAATACCCGCCTTTTTCAGCATTTTGCAGAGTTCAGCTGCAAATTGGTACCCTTATTTCTGGTTTCGCGCTTGGTCGTGAAAAATGACCTCTTTCTCCGCGAAATTGGGAACAGAAAAGCGTACACTTTTTACCGCTGAGAGGGGGAGCCGGGAAATAGTTACGGTAATCCACGCTGCAGCTTAGGAAATGTACATGAGTGATCTAGCGAAAACGTCCGGTTGTCTTCAGGTTAGCAAAGTGACGTTAAGATAAGATAAGATAAGATGTTTTTTATTTGTTTTTAAAGATGTACAAAAATATTTGCTTATAAGGAAGACAAACTGGTCGATATACCTATGGGAAAAATCTGATGAATTGACCCATGTTGGCAACAAGACTGCGCATTAATTTAAACAGAGGAGGAGGGAGGGCCACTGAGTCGCCGAGGGGATCCACAGTCACCGAGGGAGATCCGCCTCCCCTTCCCCCCCCCCCTCCCAAAAAAGTTTGCCCCCCCCCCCCCCAATAATTTATCTGTTCCACCACGCCTGCCATACTGTTTACTATTCACTGTCACACTCATTAGACCGTGACCACGCACTGACCACATACCGGTAATGAACAGGCGCGATTAGTGTCATACACAGGGCAATATGGCAGCACCCAGAACAGGGTTTGGAGAGAGCGGGAAAGAAATTACTTGATTGATTCTGGCAATATCATATTGCCCAGAAACCAGTATTATAATGTGGGTTCTCAGTTATCAACCATAATTGAGCTGTATGACCAGCAAGTGTTCCAACGCAGAGTTTTACGTTAACGATGCCTTATACAACGATTCTATGGGAAGACAATATCTTATACCTTAAATAAATTTAACTACCCATTGCTATTAAACATTAAACACTCTTTTCCTTTCCCAATATATTGCGCTAATAAAGATCTTTTTAATGCGCTGAACGAAGCATATTGGACTCACCTGACATTCCTGATATTGTGTTTCAGAGAATAGGTCTGTGTCTGCAGGTGCAACTGGAACATACCCACTCACGGCTTCGTCGCACTTTGAACCTTTCTTCAGTATATGTGGCAAAGCAAAGCTTCCACTCATTGACGGACTTACTATTACGGGCGCCCTCAAATTAACCTTGGCGATGAAATTTTTCATAAACGGTATCTTTTGTTGTCGTTGAAGTTGATTGCCTTTGCTTTGACCAAATCCTACATTGAAATAGAATAATGGTGATGTATTAAGGGTCGATGTTGATTTAGACAATATAAATAAAGGCAGTTGCAAAGGACTTGACATGAACGTAACATAAGAGATGTTAATTAATACTCATACAACCCACTCAGCTATTGTGTAATGCTCACATGTGTAGTACAAAGATAAGTATCCTACCTGGTAAATCTACGGCAACTACTCTGTGCCCCATTCTCGATAGCATTTGCATGGTTCCAACGTCAACCCAATTCTGTGATTGAAACGCCATACCGTGGAGCAGAAGAACATGCTGTTTGCTTCCAGTACATTCACGATAGAACACCTTGATCTTCTAAAAAAGAAAGTTAAAGTGTATAGACCATTCATATATGCTAGTATACGGTGATAATAACACTACTATATTAAATCTTTGCTTTTGACCTGTGGTTTTGAGGTCAAGCTGCACTATATAGGTCAAGCCAGTGCGAATGAGAGGCTGCCAGTCCACTCACCACTCCCGGAGCAACGAAGGACGGGGACCAGTTTAAGAGAGGCTGGGCGCCGACTGGTCCCTCCCTGTTTTTCCCTCTACAGTTAGCCTCTAGACTTCAGCACCTTTAGGTTTCAAGAAACCTGTACTAACAATGTTCATTTTCCCCGATTGCACCAATAATAAAATTACAACCACTTCATAGAAACAGTATTCTATCGATATTGCAAAGTATTGAAGTTAAACTACTTTACTTTCTGATAGTTGTAACAGTTTTTTGTCTTTATGTAAGCGGCTATTACAGATTTCTACCAGCTGCAGGTTATAGCCTATCTCCCAGCACCTGACTCATGTTGTTTATCTTTCCTCGCTCCACTGCACTCACAGCGAATGGTGCATGACGTCACACCATTTACTCCACCTACTCCCCGTCCTACTACCACACTACCATAATACCTGTTCAGTGCCACAGTGGTCGAAATAAGGAATATGCCTTTCTACCCCCCCTCCCCCCGGCTCCCCACTTCCCTCTCTCTCTTCCCCGCTCTCTTCCTCCTCCTCCTCCCCCTCCTCCTCCCCGTCCTACTATAATATACCACACTGTTCAGCGGTCGAATGGGGTAGTAGGGTTTCACTGAATCCGGCCAGCAAAGAAGTTCATGATGTAAAGAAAATTTAGAGGCAGGCAGGGAGGCAGGCCCCCAAGAGCTCATGTGCCCGCTGAAGCTGAGTCACTGAGTCGGAGTTGAGTCTGAGGAAATAGTGATAAATAGTTAAATCATGTTATATTGCTATGGGGCGTTTTTCATACAACAAAGCCTCATTTGATACAACATGTTAAACGTGAATAAGTAATGTAGCTTGGATGCTGACTTCGAATACCTGGATAGTTTGTTTGAGTTATAATAATATTATTCAATGGAGCCTAATGATTCATTTATTTAAAAAGAACATGAGTGGTAACCTCCGGGGGTAACCTGTATAATTATTATTTTTGTTCAACTCTATTTGTTTCTACAATACATATGTATGCTATACTAAAATATTCTACTTAGTTTCACTTCTGACTTAGGGAGTGTTTATTTCCAACCACTGGGTGGGGCAGGGGAGAGTTTTCAGGAGGGCACCTATTTTGTGCAGACTCAGAAGGGGGCATCTTTTTACGCACAGCCTTTAAAAGTCTTTAATCTTTTTTGCCGACTCAGAACTACAATGATGTAGGGGGGATCATGAAACTTTGCACAAACTTTAAAGGGGGGGGGGCAAGAAATTTCAATTTAAGGGGGGAGGCATACAATTTGACACAAGAACTTTTCACAAATTATCTGTCTTTCTCATCTTTCCTCTCCCTCTCTTCTCCCCTCCCATCTCCTCAATTGTGCTCTTTCCCTTCCCTTCCTTATCTATCCCTCTCCTTTATTTATCTCCTTAAATTCTTAAAATGCTAATCTTAAATCCTCATTATTTCTGCATTAAAATAGGTTTCCAGTGTTCAATTTGCCATCTCCTCAATTGTGCTCTTTCCCTTCCCTTCCTTATCTATCCCTCTCCTTTATTTATCTCCTTAAATTCTTAAAATGCTAATCCTAAATCCTCATTATTTCTGTATTAAAATAGGTTTCCAGTGTTCAATTTGCCTAAGTCTAACATTTAAAATAATGAAGGTATCGTTCCATTTCTTTCTCGGGATATACCCAGATAAAGACGGGGAGGGGAGAGTGAAGAGGAGAGGGGAAAAGAGAGAATTGCAGACCTAACCTGCTATATTCCAAATGCCAAAGGCGCTGGTATTAGTTTAAATCCAATATCAGTTGACTCAGTATATCTTAGTACATGAGACTCTCTTCTCACTAAGATTAGAGACAATGGCATCAGAGCAACGCATTAAATGCACGGCCTTGGTAAAAAATAATATAGTACTAAATATGTAATCTAAGTTGACAAGTTATATGGCTACATTTCTAAACAAAAAATGCTAGCCAACCCAAATGCTCAGATCGCAATACCTAAACTCAACCAAACTATACACATGGCATCTGATGAGTCATCGTACTGCATGAAAACAAGGCAGTTGTAGGCAAAATCTACATAAATACAGGTTAACTAACGAGTTAGTTGAAGGATCCAGGAGAGCGTGTCGCACCACGCCATGGTGGTTGGCCATAATTAATAGGCTTGAAGCCCTTATAGAACTCTTAAAGTAACTAGGATCTTATAATATAGAGCGGATATTGAAAGATTGTTTTAACAATTACTTGCCTTCCCCACACCGTAAACAATAGGGATAGGGAATGAGGGTGTGGGCCTTGCAGTTAAAATGTACTAGTGGAAAAAGCATATATTTCATGGTACATAGTGTGTGGTACATTGTTTTGTACCGCATGGGCGGGGCCTATAGATGTGCAAAATAAACTCATTTGAGTGGTTCACTCAACGCGGGAAAATGCGTTGTCAATGACTCTTAGTAGCGTTGCGACGTTACAATGTACACTAAATATTGCATCGTCGCCGGCATCAGTGAGAAGAATGGCCCAAACTTCGTAGGGTCCTATCATAATGACAGTGAGTGTCAATGAATATAAACTTCAATGGTTCAGAAATCAAAATAAACAACGATTTTGACACCATAGAACTAGGGTTAGGCCTACCTACGGTTGTTTTGATACACATGCCCATGTGTATGAGTGAATGGCAGGCACAGCTGCTGCCTGGTGTCATGAGCAGACGCACTCCTGCGGCGCGTATATTTTTAACCAATGAGAATTTAGCTCCCATTCTATGCCTTAGAAGGCTGTGATTATGGACCAATAGAAACAGAGGGATTATTCACTGCGGTAAAGGCCGGCACCGAAAAGCAAGGCCGGAGCGGTTTGGGCCAGCATTTAGCATTGTGGCTATGGGGAAAACAGGCCAGTGGCACATCTTTCAACACCTGCTCCCCGGGAGACCGCTGGGCCGGCAACCATGTACCCGGCCTATGCTTGAGCTTTGGCCGGCCGTTTCAACGACCAAGCAGTCATTCTCTTCGGGGCTGGCCGGCAACTAAGAAATGTATGGTCTATGGACTCTTAATAACTGAAAATGACCCTGAACCCGATTTTAAACAATGACAATTATTATTTTTTCCCGTATTTTCAAAAAGCCTGATTTCAGGCCATAGCCTGATAACTGGCACCCCTGCACAGGGTGAGTCTCTGCGGAGCGAGGGTCCAGGTTCATGGACTAAACCATGAGCTGGTGCTCATGTGCTGCCACGATGGGAATCACCAGCATCACAATAGCTACCGTACCAGTTCTTCCCTCAGGCCTATTCACAACTGTTTCAATTTGGGTGGGAGAGGGGGGGGGGGGGGGGGGCAGCTCCAAAAGCCTTTGCTCTATGAACATTTGAATTCAAAAATGCTGAAAATGACAAAAATTGACATTTGTTTATATATTACATTGTGTAACGATCCTGAGAGATGCATATATTGCAATGTTTCTACTGAGCAATGTTTCTACTCCGGATCCGGGCACCTCCGGATCCGGATATCTCCGGGTAGTTCCTCCGGATTTCACCAGGATATTCATCAGCTTATATAATGTGATTAATTTATCATTAATTAACTATTCATTAATCCAGACTTTAACCATGATACTTGTTGCATAATCTTCTATTTATTTATTTTTTTTAAAATCTTCTATTTATGTTCAAGTTTGTATTTATGTGATTATTATATTTATTCCATTATTCCTGATTTATGTTGCAAAGATAATGTTACCTTGTGTTGAAAATCATTCATTATTTCGATGTAGGCCTACCTGTTCTTAAATCGGGTTGAGGAGCAAGGTAGCACCCAACACACAAGGAGGAATAAAGGGAACATATGAAAGAAGTATTTCACTCTTGATGTTATATCTCGGAGCTGCGTTTTGGAACATAGACTATTTCAACCCTTGGTCCTTTATCCTTGATATAATCTAGAGGTATGTGGCACCAGAGTAGGTCTATCGTCACAATTTGATGGGAATGAGGGGAAGTCTTAGGCTATTTACTTTCAAAATATAGATTGTTTTTGTACATTGACATTGCCCACCATCCTGCCCACCATCCTCCAACCTCCAAAATCGTTTAATTTTAGTGTTTAGTCAACACGCAAAACGATCGCCGATGTTTTGCACATCATACAGTGGTGCCACTAGTGAGAGAGTGAGAAACCATCTCCGAAGTTACCCGAAGTTTAAACGAGTATGGCCGAGTGCGAGAGGGATGGTTATGCTTGGTTCTTAAGGTACCGTAGATATGGCATTGGAAAGTAAGGGTATGTGCGAGAGGTCTGGTATGCAGTAATTATACTAGTAACAGCTTAAATTTCTGGGTGAAATCTAGTCCTATGGGTATAATTTAGACATTGTGATAAGTGAGGGGTCTGGGCCAATAGGAAATATACCGTTTTCTTGGAATCTTAGCGGATGTTGTCTTAAAGGTCTCTGCCTTAGGGAAGGGGCGAATTTTCGAGCTTATGTTGTTATGCAGTGCATAATTTTAATTATGCCATGTCGCCTGTTGGTCCAGTCGCTTTAGTTCATTTTCTCCCATCTCCTGCAATCGATATTCATAATATATTTATTCTCGCGGAAGTAAACCTATACAATCACGAAATATCATTATTTAATATTGATTAATATTAAGCCGGAGCTGAAACACAGATGTGCAACGATGGCCACTCAGACATTGGAAAGAACATTGGCAAGAATCGCAACAATTGTATGCCTTGTAGGCTATTCATTATCACCAGGGGTAGTTAGAATGTCCAACACCTGTACATAGGCCTACGCCTGTCGTAGACAGAGTTGGACACATTTAGATACTAATAAAGAGGGCGTGGGTCAACAGGAAAGGCAAAGATCAATGAGCACATGCAATGTTGTTCACCACTTACGTACATGTTGTTTCTAGCAATATTTCACCGCAATTTTTGTGATGCGCCGGTGAGTTAAAGTGTTGTTTTGGGCCTGCTAATGTTTTGAATGGGCCAAATTTCCTTACGATTTTCTATCTGCCATCTTGCGCAAGAGTCACATGATGAAATCCTGGCGCAAGAGGCTGGAACCTACCACCGTAACCAGCTACAACACTGCACACATGTTTTACCATTTTCGCTGAACGTTAAGCGGATTGGCTGAGCAAGCTTAGATAGGCGTGGCTTCATTCTGCCAACCTGTATGACTGGGATAACATTCTGGCTTTTGCAATGTAGCGCCATCCATTCAAATATAGATGGCGGCGATTTTAGTCTCTAGTTTATTTTATATTGGAGTATGAGCAACGTAGAATGTCAATAATGTAAGTTTCATCATTGAGAAAAGGTAGGAGATACATTCGGGAAGTAGTTTTTATGTTCATGTGAAGTAACGGGACTGTCAAGCAGCGTCTATGGGAGCGTTATATAGAATGCTGTACCTTCGGTATAGGGTTGTATCCTACGACTACACCAGGGGCCCGTTGCACCACTTTTTGGCGATATCGCAGCATCAACATTATATTAACCCTCTGGGTCCTACGAGTCGCATATGCGACGCGGCCATTCGCGGCCCACTGCACTAAGGATCGCAAAAGCGACGCGGCAGCGCGGGTCTTTACATACGGGTATTTCACAGGCTATTTTTGCTCGACCAATCACAGAAAAGCTTTCATCTGTTAGTCGGTTCCTATGCTTGCTATCAAGCTCTGTCATTGGTCGATATTTCGAACTCTTCTATACACGGAGAGAGGTAGAAAACCAACGCGGAATAGTTTGTTTTGAAATCTCAAAATGGCGACACGGCAGTCCCGACGATTGCGAAATAAGCGAGGATTTGTTCCATCTGACAGCAGTGATAGCGAATTTGAAGGGTTTGATATCCCTGAGGAAGAGTTAGAAGAAAGTTTGAGGACTGCTGATGAGAGATTGAGAGAGGCAGAACGAGATTTTGAGGCAGAAAACAACTTGGAAAGTGAGAGTGATCTTTCGGATTTCGCCGTGAGCTCCAACGAGGGTGGCGAGGGTGGCGAGGGTGGCGAGGGTGGCGAGGTAGGAGATCAGCACCAATCCTCCTCAGAAGAAGAGGAAGAAGATTTCTCTACCCTAAATCCACAATGGAAAAAGGTAAACCAGGCTGAGAATGAAGGTAACAGACCAACTAGATTTTCGTTTTCTGAGGTGCCTGGACCTAAAAACATCAGTCGTCATACAGTCACCCCAGCCCACTTCTTCATGCTCTTCTTTAGTGCAACCCTAGTCGACCTCATAGTCACAGAATCGAATCGGTACTACACCCAAACAAAAGCTAAGTATGACGACCTTGTAAATAATGGACAAAGGAGATCTAAAACATTTGATAGACTTTCTACATGGTTTGAAGATAATGGAAAAATGACAGTAGCTCGCCTAAAGGCTCTGCTTGGTGTTATACTGAACATGAGCCTTGTTGGAAAACCAAGAATGAAAGACTACTGGAACACCAAAGATGATCTGCAACGAACCCCTAGCTTTGCTGAGTATTTCTCAAGAGATAAGTTTTTCTTTACCCTTAGATTTCTCCATTTCAATGACAACTCTAAAGTGGTGCAAAGAGGGGAGCCTGGCTTTGATCCACTCTATAAATTACGACCTGTACTGGATATGATCATCAAAACATTCTCCCAATACTACACGCCTGAGAAACACCTCTCAATTGATGAGAGCTTAGTTGGACTGAAAAATCGAACCAATTTGATTCAGTACATCCCAAACAAGAAACACCATAGGTGGGGTATAAAGCTCTGGGTTTTATGTGAAAGTATAACTGGATATGTGTACAATTTACGGGTATATGCAGGAAAATCAGATTCCCTAACTTCTCCCCATGGACAGGGGTATGCTGTCGTTTTTACCCTAATGAAGGACCTTCTAAACAAAGGGTACACCCTTATTGTAGACAATTTTTACACCTCAATCCAACTGGCCCAAGATCTGTTTGCTAAAGCCACCTACCTGGTGGGCACCATGAGGAGGAACAGACGGGGAATACCACAACAAATCACCACGGCTAAGATCCCCCAACCCCCTGGATCTGTTCATGTTAGGAACAAGTATATGCTTTGTTCAGCCTTTAGAGAGAAAAAGGCTCAAACCAAGCCTGTGATTGTGCTCTCAACAACGAACATTGCAAAGGATGTGGAAGTAAGAAGGAGGGGAAAGCACATTCAAGTACCTGAAACAATTGAAGAGTACAATACGAAGATGGGTGGATGTGACCTGGCGGATCAGAAAGTGTACCAGTACGAAGACGAGAGGCGTACCTACAAGTGGTACATGAAAGTATTCACAAACCTCTTGCACAGATGTATCCTAAATGCATATATTATCTATGTAAAGACTCTGGCAGAGAGGAAAAGAATGCACCAACAAGATCCCGACTATGATGCCAAGATGTACCGACCAATCAGCAGAGAAAAATTCATGAAAGCCCTGATAAAGGATTTGATCGGTACTCACAAGGACACTGGTGCCTCTCTAACTCCAGATGCAAACCCGGCACTTGACTGTAACCTTGTGCACATGGAAGCAAAAGCTACAAGTGGAGGACATATGAGATCCCCACTTATACAGTGTGTCGTATGTTCAAAAACCGAGAAAAAAAAAGAGGACCTCATACCAGTGCTCAACGTGTCATGTTGGTATATGTCCGGTGTGTTATGACACTCACCGGAGGTCAAAAAAAAATTAGAAACAAAGAAACCCCCTTGTAAATAGAACTATTAGACTGTAGAACTGTAAATAGACTGTGAACAGATGATCTTAGACTGTGTGGAATGGATTACCAAAATCAGCCCAGGAGGAAGAAAAATTGAGTTGGTAGGTGGTCGCATGAATTTTGTCATATCTTTTTTATTTTCAGAGATATCTGCATGAAACTTTCAGGAAATATGCATAAGACTATTCTCTTTCAGATGGATACAATGATTCTATGTTGTAGGTGAATGCAACAAATTTTTGTGCATGGTGAAGTGGGGGGAGCAAAACATTTTTTTTTCCCCACCAAGTTCCCCTCACTGATATGGTATTATAACTTTGTTTTTCCCCTGTTATTTCAACGTAGACAGAAAGCCACAACTCTCAGCTTTCCGGAAATGTATACTTTGCCTATATTTCTTTTATTTTGTGACATACTATGATCAATTCCGTCATGGCATGTCAGCCCTGGAGGAATTGACCCAAAAAGTGCTAGTCCTCCAGGGTCCAGTACTCGATTTGGGTGCTAGGACCCAGAGGGTTAAGGATATGTTAAGTATATATTAACAATACGATTGTTCTAGTGTTGCATGAGATCTGTCCTATCCTTAACCAGAGACGGGCAAAATGGTGAAAGTGGTGCGTTGCAACTGGTAGCAACATACCCGTACATTGTGTCATATTTTTACATTTTTGTACATAAGAAAATTATTTTAAATCATGAAATATACTTATCATATATATCATCACCATTTCTGAGAAAAAATAATTGCAACGGGCCCCAGGGGAAGCCATTGTTGTTTGACCTATAATGGGCCAAAGTCAAAAAAAATGTACAAATGGCCAATTTCACATGAAATTTTGACATTTTTTCAAATGCACTTCAGAATACCATCCTTAGGTATTCTGAATAGCTCACATGTTCCTGCATTTAGGAAAAAAATTGCCTGTTGATAGCTTAAAAAGCTGAACTAGGAGAACGATTTGAATTTTGAACCCTTCAAGCCCTCTGTTTTATATTCAGTATTGGCAAATTCTATTGGAAAAATAATGATTAAATAAAATATTATGGCCCAAAATTGTTATTTTCGACTGACAGGACAATTTACAATAGGATATAAACTACTACTGTATGCTCAAAATCCTTTGTATAGACACAGTCAGCGTTATGGAAATTATGCGTTACGGAAATTACGCACACCTTTGAGGCCCTGTGAAGGCAAATGCCATGAGCCAAGAATATATATTTGTTCATGTGTATAGAAGATGTTAATATGTATACATGTGTGAAAGAATTTTGATATGTCTTTAATCATGCATGCTATTGGCAAAAAATCGGCGTTACGGAAATTATTCGTTACGGAAATTATTTTCCCTGTTGAGGGCCAGTGAAAGTAAATGATATGAGCCAATGATTTATATTTTCTTATGCATATAGACCATGATAATATGCATATATGTGTAAAAGCATTTTGATGTAGGTTGATAATAATTGTGTGTATATTATTGGAAATTAATCAAAAAGTAATTTCCGTAACGAAAATTGACAAAAATGGGTTTTAAACTTCATGCATTTATCTAGCCCGGGCCCCCAGACCCTAACCTACGTAGGTTAGGGTCTGGGGGCCAGTCAGAAATTCTCGGGCTAGCATTTATCATGCCTTCATGTAACTTCCAATTCCTTAACTTTTTTTCTCAGATAAGGGGGATTATATAAACAACTGAATGCACTGGTAGTTATATCATATGATATGTTTGCAAAAATTACAAGGGGGTTCTAAAATTCGTTACGGAAATTACTGCCCAAATGGCCAAAAATCAGCCCACTGGGAAAAAATATAAATATCCATAATGCAGTTTTAACACTTTTAGAAATAGTACTTTAAGACATTCCCTCTTTATTCATTCTATTTTTATGAGAATCTAAGTCATATTCATTGAACAGTGGCCATTTCCCTAAAATAAAATGATTTTTTTAGCACTTTTTGCTCCAAATTTACCCTATTTCGGCTTCTAGATTTGATTTTTCTGTTAATACATAGGCAAAACCATATATTATATGGCCCTTTAGCTTTCATCGAGCCCCATACACTAAAACCGAAAATGAGAAGAAAAACTAATGATTTAAGAAATTATGGCCTGGCAAAAGCAAAAAACCTGATTTGTACATTTTTTTTTACTTTGGCCCCTATCATGTTTTTTTATACTCATTGCTTTGCTGACCATTGTTGCGCATACACATCTGAATATTTTATACTAAATAATATATAGCCTATATGATATATTGGCCGACCAGAATTTCAAGAAAACAAAGAAGACATCAAGAAACCGAACCTTCCCGGGAACCTTCCCTCCTATCGCCACCTCTACCGTCTTCTCTGCAATGTCAACGGCATGCTCCTTCGGCCCATCCAGTATTCCTGCTGGTACAACTTTCTTCACATCAACGCTAGATGCTTTCAATTCAATCACATGATTAATGGCTTTTCCCTTTTTCTCTGGTTTGTCTTCTTTAACAGGATTTTTATGTGGCGAGTCCATTGCATCTCCTCCGCTCTTGGGTATCGAGTTTTGGGATGCCCCTCTAGCTTCAACGGGCGCTTCAACTTTGCTGGCGAACATCGCGTGGGTTCCTGCATAAATGAAGACAACAACACCCACACTAACTATTACCGCGATAAATTTGGTATTCCATTGAAGAGTACTTGTCATGGGCATAGCTTTGTTTTCGGAGACGTTAGATGACGTGGCCTGCGTGCAATGTAGGATATGGGTTATAGATGCGAGATTTTAGAGTTGGCATTCGTCTGCAGCGTTGAAAACGGTAAAAAGGCGAAGCGGTTACAACGCCAACCAAGCGGCATATATTATGGAAAGCCATTTGTATACGGCATGTCGTGCGAAATTTGGCCCCCTGCGAAATATGGCCCCCCTTGCGTCGTGACGTCATGAGGGGCGGGGCGTAGCTAAACGGAAGTCACGTTTTCATGCACCCAATGACAGCCGCGCTTACAACTCCCTGAAAACATGGCAGACGGTAGCTCTGGAGATGTTTTCAATCAATATTCCTTCTTTTACAGCTATATCCCACCTTCTAGATCCTACTTAATCAAATCGCTTCTTAGTATACAAGGTAAGCTGTTAGGCAGTATATTGTTGTTTGAGATTAACTGTATTGTTGTGTGTGTCACAGTCAGTCTAAGTAGAATAGAAACAAGTGAATACTGACAGTACTGTAACTGTACAAGGGTCGTCAGGTACGGTACCGGACTTTGTGGTTGTGAGTCTTTTCTAAGCCCAGGTAACAAATTGACCTCGATCAATACAACGTTAAAAAAACATGCAGAGTCTAGTAAAATAACGTATGTTTATTATATCATATATGTGTTAAATGGCGTGGACTCAATTCAAAGTCAAATAAACGTTTTACCCACGTTTTACCTAACGTTGGCCCTACATTACAAATGTTAAAATAACATTAATCCCACGTTGGTATCAAGGAAGTGAAATGAGTTTTTAAACGTAGTTTTTTAAAACGTAGTTAAATAAATGTTAATTCCACGTCTATATACAGCGTTGAAAAACGCATTTCAGAACGTTATTGTGTGGAGTCAAAAGTAGCTCCAAAATCCCTTCTATGTGTACGCCAATAATTGTAGAGATTCGACGAATTTTATTATTTCTAATTAATGCCCTCCTGAAATCAAATGCTGCCCGTTTGGGGTAATTACTCATATAGGAGACAAGAAAAAGAGCAACGACAGAGAACATTTATTTGATTGTATGTATAATTTAAGTGGTATTTTGTAAATAACTTGAAAAAGTATAGGATATTTGTAATAATTATACAATTACATTGTATCACCAGTAGTGAACAACCTCAAGGGGAGGGGCAGGGTATTAAGGGGCGGTGGGGAGAGGGAGAGGTTGGGTAGAAAAGCTTTCGAAAATGTTTGAAACATAATTGATAATTGTATTCATTGTAAAATGCATGTTAGCAGATCATTAAATAAAATATTAAATCGAATGTAATCATGTAAGTTTGGAGGAGGGGTCACAGAGAAAGAAGAGGGAGTAAGGAGAGAGAAAATAGAGAGACTAAAAGAAATAGGGGCTCGTGAGAGGTGTAGGAGTAGGCAGACGGGGAAGGCTGCAGGGGGGGGGGGGGGAGGCCTAGGGAGGGAGAGAGTGAGAAGGAAAGAAAGTGAAATGAAAACCCCCCTCCCCCATGGAAGTCATTTGCCCTTAATGCCCCTTTTCAATGAAATCGACGATTGTATTTTCAATGAAACCTTGTGTGAGAATTTACAATGTTTTAATTTGCCCTGTGTTGGTGTGTGGACGAATGCACCAGCAATTGTAGTCGTCTGCAGCAAAATGTACTTGTTATTTACGAGTACAAAGCCCTTACTATGATTCCTGCTGCATAAATGCAGCCTCCCGTCCTCAATGGAGAGATTGGGGACTGTATTTATGCAGCCTCCCGCCCTGAATGGACAAATCTTTGGCAGTTAAAAGGTTATTCTATGTAAATCGTGTTTATTGAGTACCCAACCATTGCCAAGTGTACCTCCCTGGCCAGTCCACGGCACTGGTCCGTAAATTCGAGTACTGCCCACATTCCTGTTTACCACCCTGTGTTTGTCTAATATGAAGTTTATTCTTCGGCCAGTGATGTAGAAAATCATATCTATAAATTAATTCTCTTTCGTGTACAGAATTATAAATGATATGGCTATATTGATTTTCAAAGTAAACCTCAAGACCAGTCAGAACCCTCGTCAGCAGTAGCCCCCATTAATGATCAGCATGGTCAGCATGAATATTTCCAATGTTTAATGACGTAAATAATGGCGAAATTACTAATTTTTCCATGGAAACATATCAACTATCAACGACCTTGATTTTATTATGGGCTATCCTCTGTTGCTGTGTTTGGAACTGTTACTAAAAAAAGATCGGCCAATCAGAAAATTTGCTGCTAGCCTCGGAGCCAGCCAATTGCTGGTTGTCCCTGCTACTCCTGGATGGACTCACAGAGCAAACGATTGTGGGTCTGTGTATGGACATTTGTTCATGATTGAAAATCAGGGAATTTAGACATTTATTGAACTTTTCATTGAGTAAGAGATTGATAATATTGAGTTTGGGACAGTCAGACAGTCAGCTTTATGTATAGCCTGGTATGTATGATGCCCCCAGGGCATACTTAGTTATGGGCAGTCAGCTTTATATATAGCCTGGTATGTATGATGCCCCCAGGGCATACTTAGCTATGGACAGTCAGCTTTATATATAGCCTGGTATATGTATGATGACCTGGGGCATACTTAGTTATAGCAACAAGTCATGAGTCAGCAGAATGATGTAACAAATTTCCCCTGGGTATACTTAGTTATAGACAGTTAACTTTATGTATAGCCTGGTATGTTTGATGCCCCGGGGTTATAAGTATGTCCCGGGGGCATACGCATACTTAGTTATAGACAGTCAACTTAATGTATAGCTAATGTTTGATGCCCCAGGGGCAGGGGCATACTTAGTTATAGACATCAGCTTTATGTATAGCCTGGTATGTTTGATGCCCTGAGGGCATAAGTATGTGCATGCCCCTGGGGCATACTTAGTTATAGACAGTCAACTTAATGTCATACAGTCAACTTCACCAATTTATAGACAGTCAACTTAATGTATAGCTAATGTTTGATGCCCCAGGGGTATAATTATGCCTCTGGGGCATAATTAGCTATAGACAGTCAGCTTTATGTATAGCCTGGTATGTTTGATGCCCGGGGGCATAAGTATGCCCCTGGAGCACACTTTGGTATAGCCACTTCACCTTTGTGTATAGCCTGGTATGTATGATGCCCCGGGAGCATAAGTATTGTTGGCCTTTCACGCTCGTCGCTCGTTTACCTGACCTTCTGCCAATTCCTCATCAAGGAACTCAGGGTCATTAGGGTCCAATTCAATTCAATTCAAGGATTCTTTATTGCAAAAAGGTGTTGGTTACAATAAGGTAGACCAGCATTCTAAGTAGACAAAAGCCTAGATAGTGACAAGTCCTCGCGTCTAGCTTATCAGTTAACTATGATGAATACACATCAATGATAAGGGATGTTATGAAGAATCTAATGAGTAAGGTATACAGAGACTAAGAAAGTAAGTCCACTCAGTAGCTATACCGTACTCAATGTGTTTTATTACCTCTGTACAAGTCTGGAGGAGCAGCACTCGTCCCGGAGGAGCAGCACTCATTCTGAGGGTGCTTGTGGCTCCCCCTACATGCTGATGCATGGTAGCAGGCTGACATGACATATGCCCCCCCTCCCCCCCAAGATGAAACATCGGGGAAGATTTTTGAACAACCTTAAATTACCAATTTTCAATTTACAAAAATAAAATCCAATTTTTAAATTATAATCTTTTTTTCGGTTAACTTTTACTTAATCTAGGTAATGGTCTAAAATCTGAAACAATTTTTCATCAAACTTTATCATGACATACAGGGGGTACGCGAAATGTCATCCCAGCCATCGTAGCTATATAATAAAGATGTGTGCCCTCCAGACAATAAATGCAACGAAGTCTTGTGTTACATCGAAGTAAAGAAATAATCAAACTTGCAAACAATACACTACTCACATTGTAACTACTTATACTGCTTACAAATGTAAATAAACTGTTAACGTTCTGTATACGTTGTGTTGTCATGTAACTTTTGTTGACTCTAATTCTTCAAAACCTTTCGTAGAACTTCGAAAAACTTATTCGCAATAAACTTTGTACTTTATACCGTGCAACTAGGGAGCCGCAGATCGTTATAACTTCTAGAAGTATTAATATATAATCTAAACATCACCTTTGTATTTTAAAAAGAAATAAACTTTCTAAAGTCAGTTCCCTGGAATACTGGAAACCAACGGTCCTCGTCGACAACTACTAGACAACCCTACAGAACTACTATCCAAGACCCTTAGACAAGCCTGGACACTTGCGAGATTCATCCTTCTCAAATACAGAAAATAATTTATGACCCTTAGAATAACATAATTCTTATGAGAAAGCATAAAATCCCACGAATAACTCAAATCCTTAAGCACCGTGAATACATACGTTTCCAGAACAATTGTAAAAACATGCAGAAACCTGTATCGTCCATTAATCCTGAACAGAAAATGACTAACCATCTAATTTCTTCCAAAACCCGATTCGGCCGACATGCCCAAATCAAAATCTTAGTAAACACTGAACTCAAAAACCTGATATCATCCTAGTACAACCTCCCATACATACACCAACCATACATACATGGAACATCGACCACATACATAGGCACAGCTATACTGCTGACCCTTTACGTCGCGTAGACTAGTTCGCGTAACAGAAAGAAATACTATTTAACATTAATTGCCAAAATACCAAAACATGCTCAGCACACATAATCCGAATTAAAGCCATATTGAAACCTCTTATCAACAAGCAATGATCCGTCGGTTATCATCCACCTTCAGTGCACCAAGCCCACTGCATCGAAGCCCTTTATAGTACCAACCCCATGGGCGTGACCAACATCTTAGCCGGCAGTTCTTTCCTATCTTTAGATATTATTATTTTGTTTTGAAGCACAATTTATATCCCTACACTTGATTAGGTCTGAGCCAAAAGGAAAAACTATCAAAAATGCACATTTCTGTTCGACCTTCGCCTAGCTAGTTTCATCACTCCCACTAGGGTACACCCCTACAAAGCTCTAAATGTAAAAACTCATCCGTCTATTAGGATCTATTAAACATTTTCCAAATGTAAGTTTATAACAACCGTGGTCCTTAAACAATGAGTATCAGAACGTTGACTCAAGAACGCCAATCCATGTATAATAATGTAGATACTTCGTTTACATATAACTCCTATGTTATAAATACAATCTTCTTTTCTACACAGGACCGTGCCTGTTATGACTTCCTTAAGAAATATAAGGCACCTGTGACTAATGTCACACTAAAACATATTATCGCTCAACAATGATATATCGCTGGCTTGACATCCCTATGGGCCTATTCTACTGTACGAATTTCACTCACAGAACTAGCTGTGCTATTTTCAACAAGACAGGCCTAAAACAACGTAAAATGATATACCCAAACAACGCTACCGGTACTCCCCAGGAACCCCCATGAAATTAACAATCCGTTTAGTAGAGAAAAATTCCCCAAAATCTCCCCACCTAATTTCTGATTGATGGATCCAGGCAGCGCCTTTCTCATCCCTTCTTTAACGCTGACCAGATCCATCTTGTCCAAAAATAAAAAATAATTTCAACAGAATTCCCTTTTTTCCACGCACGTTGGTCAAGCTAAAATCTCAAAAACAGTCTGCTCTACATTCTTGGAGCATCCTACTTGCGTCAGTGCTACTCAGCAAGAGCACCAAGGGCGTGGTGTTAACACTCCCCTGAGCTCAAGCGTCTCCACTGCTCTCCCATAACTATTATAAGTTATAAGCATTCTGGCCCCTGCCTGTGAGCTACCGGTACTTCGGCGGGAGTCAGGACAGAGCTCACTAAGTAAACTCATCCTGACTCGAGGCTTTTTCCGCGCACTCACAGACAAGGAACCAAAAAGAAAAACAACATCTCTATTTCTCGGGCCTGGCACTCCCCACCGCTACAATCCATCTTCACTATAAATACAACTTGGTGATTAAATGCACTCCCAAACCGTCTCATTCGTCAGGAGTTAGCAAGATACATATGAAGCCTGAGACGAACGGCAAATAAAATATAGTAATTCACCGGTAACAACGACTCCCACTAAGACTGTGAGACTTTCCTTCAATTTTCCTTTTGTTTCTAATTTCATATTTTACAAGGGAGAAACTACATACCCCAAATATGCACCTCACCCCCAAAAAACGTCGTACTAATTTTTAAATTTTCTGTCCCAAAGTTAGTCTGAGCCTGCCTCATCGTCTTGGAAGTCTATATACAACATACAACAATACATGGTACAAAAATACATGGCATACAATCATTTGTGAAGAATTCAATACAAAATTTACGATTATTGGAGTGCCAGTCCCGAGCGCGAGTCTGTATTCACAATCGGACACCGGAGTTGAAAACCAAATCACACAAGCACCACCTGATGTCTGTAGCGATCTTGTGTGTCGTCCTCCCTCGTTACTGCCGTCTATAACTCGTCCATCTCGTCCTCCCTATTTCGGACATAGACAAAACAGAAGAGAAAACAGCACACATAAGCGACAGTTCGGTACTCTGAACTCCTTTTTATACAATATATACTAGATTACACATCCCAGAATAATCATCACTAAAAAAAAAACCAGCCTATCAGGCAAGCGTAATTCACAGATCCCTCTCAAAATCTGAGCCAATGTACTTGAGCGTTCATAAAAATCCAAAAAGAAATACAATATTCAGAAAAATCCCATTCTCTAATATTTCCATGGTATTGTCCATGTCACATATATATATCGGGTTTAAGCGTTATTTCTATTTGTCTATGCAACAAACCTACCCTTGCTCGGCCACCATCTGGCCATATACCAGATTCCCGTTCTTCCTGGCCGGCCAGGCCACCTGCAAGGGCTTGCCACCCGGTCTGGCGAAAAGCACCGCGGTGTGCGCCTTTTCGTTGTTCACTATGTCTTGCAACTCCTCCCTGAGGGAACTTCTAATCCGGCAGGAGGTCGGCATGCGCACCGCGATCCATCTCTCGTCTACCTTGAAGCGAAGTGGCCCTGTCCATCTCAGCTGGACTTCTGCTAGGCAAAATCGCCCTCCCACCGTCAGTCGCCTGACCTGAGGGGGATCAATTGACTGCAGCGCATTCATCGCTGTTGACACCTGGGTAAGCGGCAAGATGACAATAGTGTCCCCCGCCTGTAGCCTGAGCTGCACCCATGGGCAACTGTCTCTTGTTTCCACATAGGGCAAAACTCCCCGACAACGGCGAACATACTTCAATACTAGTTTTCCCATTTTGATCAATACATACAGTATCAGGGCGCAGATTATCACTACACTGAGCCACCCCGGGCCATGTCGAGATGCTGCCTGATGTATTGTGTCCATTAGGTACGCCACACCCTGGGTTTCCTCGATGTTGGTATTATCTGGTCTGGGTGCCATCTCGATGTGTTGGACTCCCATTGCCGTGAAGTTGAAGGCTTTTACGCCTTGATGGACAGTGGACATTACTAGCGTTAGTCTGGAAATTCTGTAATATAAGTATATGCAAAAAATACATGCAATTGAGGACAAAATAAGGGAAGAATAATGCATTACGGGTTTTTGGGCAGCATGCGCAAATGCCCGGGTAACCTGGTTCCAAAGAGAAATGTATTTGTTGTCTTCATCCACCAAGTCCTGAGCCATTCTTTGCAAATTAATTCCATTTTCTATTATCTCTCGAGGAACCCCTTTTAATCTGTTTCTTATATCTTTGGCAGTTGGTAAATGTAGTTTTACCAATGCCCCCATTAGAGACCCCCCTTTGAAACGTCTTATGTCCACTTTAAATGCGTATGCTAAATTGATATTAAACCCTGCATGTATTACACTATGTGTCTGTTCATTTGTACACATTTTCATTGCTGTTAAGATTTTGACCCTTTGTAGCTGTATGTCGCAGCCACAAGGAATTTTTACTATGGCGAATTTCGGAATCTCTAATTCCTTCGTGGAATTGTCGCACAGGACAGTAATCCTGGGACCATATCCGATCAAAATATGTCTATCTGGCTCTACAAAAGTATAATACTGGGGAAGGGGTTTACTTAAAAATGAATCAATTGTACAATATCTATGTACTCCATCTGTCTTATCAAAATACAGGCTCGTGAGACAAGATGGATGTTCAACATCACTCTGTACCATTCCTCTATTACAAATGATATCAGATCCAAATTCAATACATGCATCCAGTCCATTCTGTGGTATCAAAACATACTTTGTATCATTACTATTCATTCCCAGATATTCCTTAGTTCCAGACATTAGAGTAAAACCAGTGGAAATATTAGCATGCACGTGCAAGGGTACTGGAAAATACTCCGGTTTATACAAGCTAAAATATTCTGCCTCACAGGCTATAGGCACTTGTATGTTAAAAACCAAATATTCGTGCATGCGCCTTAGTTGATGCACACCAATTCTATCTTTCCAATGACCCAATAGTTTTGCTTCAGGGTTTTTCTCTCTAACTTTTTCTAGTACTTCAACCATAGTCGACTCAACATTAAATTTAGACCCCAATGTCATAGGAAATTTTCCTTCTAGTAAATCATTAACAGAATTTAGAATAACCTGAGCCTCCTCCTTGTAGGCAGATTGACCACTTAAATCTAATATAGCCTGCAAGAGGTGACCCTGGGAATCATCTATGTCCTGTGTATAATTCTTAAACTTATCAAACAACATCGACACATTCTTAGCAAAATCCCAAGTTTCCGTGGTCATATTTAATAAAATTTGCTGTATAGCAACCATGTCATTTTCGATAAATTTCACAAAAGCATTACTATTTTTAATGAGTCTCACGACAACAGCATCCCGCTGTCGATCACTCATCCTATCCTGTACTTGGCCATGTATCAAAGTCAACTGGTTCGCTTTCAAAAAGTTAATCTGGGGTTGGGTGGCCGTACCGAAACCTAAATTCATTAAATCTCCTATTGGTTGAATACCTCTCCTTTTTTCTCTCAAAGTTACACGGGGTATTAAGGATATGACACTGTTAATTTCATTAGCCAATTCAAGGTTATTATTATAGGTGTTATTTATTTCCAAAGCCAATAATGTCGCATTTATTCCCATCACATCGGTTCCCAGATAGGCGGCTAGGTCCGGTTCTACCGGGGGCACCATGCCGTGTACGACACGGTACTCCACGGTATGCAACTCCGCCGTGGTGTACAATTTCCTTCCCACATTTATCAGATTTGCTCCGAAATTGTGTCGGAGCATGTGTTGTCCAAAGCCGACCTCCCAGAGGAGGGGCAGCAGATGAAACCTGTAAAAATACGATGAACCACACCATCAGAAATGTCTTCTCAATCATTACCCGCCATTATTGCTCTCCCAGATCCAGATTTTTCTGGATCCGGGCCAGCTTATCATAAGTTTTTCGATCTTTGCTAAAGATCGGGAAAAGCTACTGCAATCATCACCGATCAATTACAATCAATAGACCCACAGTCTTACAGCACTCACCACATAGAGAGCATCCAAATTGTCGTTCTGCTGCCACTAGAACTCCCCTCTCTCGTGGTGTTTCAATGACCGTCTGGAGATCCACGGATCAAACCCTGCAATAGCCCAGCCTGTAGTGTGGGATTGAGCCCTGAAGGTGTGGCTTCCGCACGCGACCCCCTGTGGCGGAAGTACGTACTAGAAACTCACTAAGCCCTGGATGTTCAATTCCATGTTTGGGGCGTGGGTCAGGCACGCTATGGCCATTAAATCCCCATTCCACCAATACACCAGAGCACTCCCCAGTCACTTACAGTTCTGTGTATCTATATTCGGGTGATTATTCATCGAGGCATCCCCTTCAAGCCCTGAGAGTGCCGTCAGACTTGCAAATCCATGACGGATAACTTTCCCCCTAATTGGTTCAACACTGTAAAGGCAGTGGATACCTAGTCCATTACGGTAGGACCAGCACCGGAAATTTTTATTGTGTTTAATTGTAATGGAGAGTTTGAAATCATGAGAAGAGTCACCCGATTGAGCCAATAAAGATGAGTATATATCACATCGGGTATACATTCCCTGGGCGCGAATTCTGGCTCAGTAAGACTAAGCCATGGCGCCATCTATGATGCATCCACCGCATCTCCCAGCCCCCATCCACTAGGCACACATTCCCCATACACATAAATCGAAAATGGAGGCCCTGACAGTGGGAAGGAGCTTGCGAGGGTAAGAAATCTTCCCTACCTCTCTATTTTATGAGCCTTTTTCCGCCCCAAGGCTCCTCATGCAGACACTATATCTCTTTAGGCCCCTAGTCGTGTAATGTTACCACCACGATGTATGCTGTGTGAGCCTTATTTGGCCGTCCACTCATGTTTCCTTTTCTCGCGGCTTCCGAGCACATGTGTTTTCGGAGCCGGGTCCAAGTAGCTAGGCCGGCCTATTTCGTAGCTATCTCTAGATTATTTATTACTGAGAGGTCTCTCTCCCCAGCAACGAGTAAGGCTCGTTATTTTGGTTATCACACAGCATACACCACCTCTCGACTAGCGCTATTTCTTGGGGTTTAGCTTAACCAAGTCTGGGTCGGCCTCAAACTTTCCCAGTAATCTTGGTAGAAATCTATTACCTATGCCAGTCCGCAATTTCTTAACGTGTGTCACATTGACTGGCTTCGGTATTACCTTGCCCTTACTTAGATCTTTTAATTTTACCGTAAACCTTGTAGGAGTGTCCAGTACCAAGCAAGGGCCTCTATAAGAGTCTTGAAACTTATGACTTGTCCCTTTGACCATAAGACTATGTATTTTCATATAAACAATGTCGCCAGGCCTTATATCGTGTTCCTTTGCATTTTGATCATACCTGGCCTTCATCTTTATTTTCGACTTCTCCAGGTTTGCCTCAGCTTGCTCCATGATTTGGGCCTGCCTACTCACGATATCCAACAGATGCGCCACCACTGGCTTGTAATCCTTATCCACGCCCAATATGGAGGCCTCTGCTGGCGTGACCGCATTCCTGCCAAATATTAATGTATAAGGAGCTACACCAACACTTGCTGACTCAGATATGTTCAATGCAAATGCCACCGCCGATAAGTAAATGTCCCAGTCCTTCTGTCCCCTACTAACATAAGTCTTTATGGACTGGACAATACTTTGATTAAATCTCTCCACCCCGCCTTGTACCCAGGGCGAGTAATAACTAGAGAATATTTGCTCGATGCCAAAGGCTCTGCAAAACTCCCTAAATGTTTTTGAAGAGAAGCTAGGTCCGTTATCCGAAAATAACTTAGTCGGCACTCCTACCACACACAGAATTTTCTCGAAAAACTCTCTCTTTAGTGTGGCTGAATCTATTGAAGTCGTTGCCCAAGCAAAAACGTACCTACTATATATATCCGTCACTACTTGGACAAACTTATTTCCCCTTGCCGATATAGTAAATGGGCCCATTGAGTCTATCATTAAACAACTCATTGGAGCCGGGGCTGGCTCTCTGATAGCCATAGGTACTTTATTTGGCCTTTTCGACTTCTTTGTCTTCAAACATTCGTGGCAGGTTTTTTTTTTTGGAAACGTTTTTATTCAGATAAATGACAATACACCTCTCACAAAATAGTGATTTTCATAAGCATGCTTGTCTGTGCAAGTTACAAATAATAGTAGGGTAATTCCAATCAATTCATTCCATTACTTAAAGTTGAAAACATAAGTTAGGTCTGTCCATTTAATTTAATAAGACATTCTTCAATTATTAAATTAGATTCATCATTTTTAACTCATGTGGATGTGACAAATGATGATATGAGATGAGATGTGGATGATAGTTACGGTTCCTGGCTGTTGCTATAAATAGGGACTCGTACCGTAGTGAGCGAAATGGTTGTGATACTAGTAGTACAAATATGATCATTTGCATTGTGCAATAGAATATATACATGTTTGTTTGTATTCGGTTACAATTTTTCATGTCTAGCATGATAGTGACGACATTATGTTAAAGTTAAAGCGGTCATTGGTGTACATGAGGTATACAATATATACATATACAAAGTCAATTGGAAGTTTGAGTTGTAGGGTTATACACATAGGCGACATTGCGGCAAGATGCGACAATAATCAGTCGATGACGACCAACAATACATCATACAACAATAAAATAGGAGGGGGAGGGAGGCCGGGGGGGGGGGGGGGGCGGGTCTTCGATCAGTTAATACCATTTCCCTGATTATTCTGGAGGTTCAATAAGTGATATTTCAGACGTGTTTTAAATTTAATAGGATCATTAATTAGTCTAATATCAGGTAGTAGCTCATTCCAATGTTTGGCTTTTTTCGCAGTAATACATCTTTCATCATTCATATTCCGAGGAAGAAACGTGGCTAGGATTGGGGCGTCAGCTTGTCTCGTATTTCGGGGGGGGGGGGTATACCCCTCCCTTTTACATATATCTCATTATGCGCAATCTTACATAAATTAAACCTTAGTCTATTATCCACATTCATAACCTTGGCAGTGGACCATAGTTCTCTATTACTCATTTCGTAGTTACGATCTATCGCTATCCTTAGAATACTATTTTGGATTTTCTGTAATCTCCTGGACTGCGTTACATTCAGTGGCGTAAGCGCAAACAGACTATAATCGAATATAGATAACAATTTAGACTTAGCAATCATCAGTGCTGCTCCTTTTGTTAAGTTAGGCCTGATTTTTCTAAAGACGAACATTTTATTATACAGTTGGCTTATCAGGCTATTGAATTGGGGTATCATGTTAGTACAGGGGTCAATAGTTAGTCCCAAGTACACATATTTGTTTATCTGTTCTATAGGTTCATCACCCATTTTTATCGCAACCTTAACATTCGTTATTTTTCTTTTCGTTCCTAAGAGCATACATTTGGTTTTTTTGATGTTCACCAGTAACTTATTACCTCTACTCCAGGAGTAAAATTTCATTAAATCTGTATTCATGTTATTCATACATACGTCCAGGTTAGCCCCACTGTAATAAAAAACGGTATCATCCGCATATTGAATAAATTTACTATTTAAGTTCAGGTACTTTAAATCATTAACATAAATTAAGTAGAGTATCGGGCCAAGGACAGACCCTTGTGGTACCCCATAGTCTATGTGATTCCAGTCAGACGAGTAGTCCCCATTTTTCACTCTTTGTTGTCTACCTTCTAGGTATGATTTAAACCAATTACAAACAGCCACACTTAACCCACATTCAAGCAGTTTATCTGCCAAAATACCATGGTCTACAGAGTTAAACGCCTTAGAAAAGTCAATGAAACATGCAATTGTAAAATAATTATTATAAGTGGCTAAGTTAATGTCATTCAGGAATTCAGATAGTGCCTCCGTTGTGGAGTGACCGCTTTGGAAACCATATTGTCTATCACAGAGGATATTGTTTCTATGAAGGTAGGACATAAGCTCCTCTACCACGATCTTTTCTGTTATCTTCCCTGCAACATGGCACAGGGAGATAGGTCTCGTATCCGAGGGAGTAACAGGATTTTTTACTTTTGGTATTAACTTAATATTTGCGTATTTCCATGCATTAGGGAATGTATTTCCCCTAAAGGAGTTTCTGATGACATGTAAGAATTGTCTTATAAGAATCATAAATGCATCTTTATACACTCTGGTATTTACTTCATCGCAACCTGAATTCTTATTAATATTAATATTCCTAATATGTTCTAACATCATGTCTTGGTTAATATCGATTTCTTCCCAGGCTAGCAATGGTTCCTCGATTGTTACGTCTCTTGGTACATAATCTATTTCATCATTTATAGTTTTGCCTATGTTACAATAAAATTTATTTACTCCTTGAACTAAGTCACGACCATCACATTCTACTCCATCAATTGTTAGACCGTTAATAGGTACCTCATTTTTATTCTCAATATCCTCCACGACCCTCCAAAATTTTTTGGAGTCCTTTCTATGTGTGTACAGTAAGTTTCTATAATGTTCTGATTTAGCTCTTCTAATAAGCTTATTGCATCTGTCCCTTGCATTCCTGGCATTCCTCACATCTAACATATTCTTTGTGAAATTGGCCTTTTTATACAATCTTTCTCTTTCCTTGTGGTTGCAACATAGTCCACTATGTCTCTAGTCATATTCTGCCAATAGAATCTGTTCCTTATTAGTTTCAATAACTTCACAGTTCCCATATGCCCTGACATAGGCCCATCATGCAATATTCGTAACACAGGCAGTACATGTTTTTCAGGGAGCACTATCTGGAACAGCTGTGCAGCCTCCCTGAGCTTGACCCCATTCGGCAGTCTACACAACATGCCCCTGTGAAGGAAAAACTGGTCATTTGTAAGCAACACCTGTCTAGCTCTGGCATCCGTGCTCGGCAATTTATTACTTTTAATATAATCCATCAATTCCCCACAATGTACATCTTCATTTTGATCATCCATGAATTTATCTCTATCCATTGGAATTCCGAAATCTTTACCTAAGTTTCCAAAAAATTCTCTTTCAAAATCTGGTACTGCTGCTGTCACCGCAGCCCTCTTTAATTTAGTTCTCTTTGATGGAGATTGAGTAGGATTTGCCTTCTTTGCCTTGCTTTGTACTGGGCTAAACTTTGCTACTTTCTTGACCTTTTCTCCTCTCGCTTTCTTTTCAGACAGCGATTTTGTGGTTTGCTGTTTAGTAGAGTGCCTTGTCTGCACTGCACCTATAGTGTAGTATATTTGCTTTGCCGGTGCTGCCACCGACATCTGCTGAAAGACTGGCGCCTCTACCACTGACACCTGGCCCACACAAGGATCTGCTATTACCTTTGGCATCAGCATGTAGGTCCTGTTCGCCGGTATCATCTTCAACGCACCAGGTATGATATCAAACACTGCCCCTGTGATACTATTCAGTCTAGCTGATTCTACCGGGAATGGAACTGCGTTCTTTATGCCCTTTAGGATAGGACATCTTTTATATTTCAATATGGGGTAATTTTCACACAACTGATCTTCCTCAAATGTTTTCACCATACTGATTGGATTGAATGTCACCTGATGCCTTCGAGGTATCATTTCATATTCTCTTTGCTGTGCAATAGTCATTGGGTAGTCCCTTCGAGAAAGAACATCAGCCACAATATTCAATTTTCCTGCCACATATTTGATCTGACAATCGTACTCCTGAATTTGTTCCAACGACCTACACATTCTGCCTGAGAGATCCCTCTTAGCATTTAGTGCCAACAGAGGGGCGTGGTTAGTATTCACTACACAAGAATTTCCCAACAAATAGTGTCTAAACTTGGCTAAAGCAAACCTAATCGCCAGTACCTCCCTGTCTGTAGTGCTGTACCTCGTCTCTGCCCCTGTCAACGACCTGCCTGCAAAGGCTATCGGGCGCAGATTTCCCTCTGAATCATGCTGAGATATTACCGCCCCTAGGGCCGTTAAACTGGCATCCGTATTTACAGAAAAGGGCTTCCCATAGTCTGGGTACCTCAGCAGCGCATCTTCACAAATGATCTTCTTAATTTTTTCAAAAGCTTTCTGACAGTCTGAATCCCAGTCGAATTTCATACCTTTTTTTGTAATTTTGTATAATGGTGTCATAATATTACTGAAGTCCGCAATGAACGCCCTGTAATAATTACTAAGTCCATTAAAAGCCTGCACCTGTCTCACAGACTTAGGGACAGGAAATGTTTCTATAGCCTCAACCTTGTCAGGGTTTGGCTGTATTCCCTCTGAAGTAACCCTAAATCCCAGAAATGGTACTGACTCCAAACCAAAAAAACATTTCTGTCTTTTAAATTTTATATTTGCCTTCTGAAAGGCCCCAAACACCTGTGAAAGTTGCTGTAGGTGGTCATCCCAAGTGACACTTGCTAACAGAATATCGTCCACATATGGGAGTGCCGATGGTATCCCTGCCACAATTCTTTCTATCACCGCATGGAAAGCCTTAGGGGCTGTCTTCAAACCCATGGGCATAGTCTTGTAAACATAAATACCATCACAAGTCGAAAAAGCTGTCTTAATTCTATCCATTTTCCTAATTGGAATTTGATGAAAACCGCTCATTGCATCTAAGGTGGAAAAGAACTTACCCCCCAGTGCTCCTGCGGCCTCTATCGTCTCCTCAGCACTAGGAAACGACCTTGATTGCGATTTTACCATCGAATTTATCCAACGAAAATCTACGACCATTCTAAAAGCCTGAACACCTCCTTTAGAAGGTTTCTGGACCAAAAACGCTGGAGAAGTTTGCTCCACTATGTCGTCCGTCTTTTCTATCACCCCCTGTTCGACTTGCTCCCGCAATATCTTTCGCATTTCCTCCTTCATCCTTGGATTCATGCGATAAGAGTGCATTGCCTTAGGAACATATTCCTTTTTCAAATCTATACGATGTTCATACAGATTAGTCAATCCAATCTTATTACTGGGTCCCACAAAGACATCTTCATGTTTTGTCAACAAATGCAACAGCTGTTCACGCTGCACTGTTGTCAAATTGATTCCCATATTGTATTTTCTGTACTCAAAGGAGTCACCATCTCTGGATTCCCCCGTCAATACATTTAAAGCATTATCATCGTTCCTCCCATGCGTCCCATTTAATGGAAGAAAGTCACCTTCATCTTCTATAGAATATAGAGCCATGACCGAATTTCTTTTTATTGTATACCAACTATCACTAGCGTTATACAGACAGACTGCCACCCTATTTCTTTCACCCCCTGGCTTAACCACAGCTCGTTTGACCATATAGGGTGTAGGGTTTGCTAAGCGCACATTATCCGTTACCCCCACAGTGGTGGTCAAATCCACTGGTGCTGTCACAGAATTTGTAAATAAATGCTCTGTCTGTGGCGGTAGATATATGTTTCTATCTGCCCGTATAGCATAGGTTCGTTGTTTATCTATTCCAAAATTTATTTGGGCTCTATACTTCCTCATGAAGTCTACTCCCATAATCATAGGGCATGAGAGTTTTGGCAACACATCAAACCAATGGGAAAATCGCCGACCATACAATGCTACAACCGCTAATACCTTATAAGTTACTTGTTGTGCTGTATTATCAGCCAGAAAAACCCTTTTCCGAATTTTCCGAATTTTCATTTCCCCAATTTGTGCTCTAATACCCTTATACATTACCTCGCTCATACATGTACAAGTGGCACCAGTATCAATGAGAAAAGGAACATCTGTGAACTCACCCACACCGATCCTAACGAATCCCTTTTCCATGGGCACCAATATTCTATCCACGTGCTCCCCTTTCTCCTGAAAAAGAGTCACCATATCAAACGTATCGTCCTCTATGTTAAAATAGTTTTCCGTATGATCCAACACCTGCTCTTCTAAGGGGTCTATTATAGAGCCATCACCATTCACTCTGGTGATGCGACCCACCTTCTGATTTTCAATTTTTTTATCGTTAGCCATTATTATTTTGACAATCGTTATGACTATTGTCACTGAAGGGTGTCACCGCCCTCTGTTGAATTTTAAATTGCCTATTTTGTGCACGACCAGAAGGTGATTGGCCTGAAGTGTTTCCACCACCGTATCCTTTATTTTCCTGCGAAGCACTTCTTTTAAAACCACCTTGATTTTCTCTAGACCTCGACCTTGCTCCGCAATTGACACATGTGGTCCCTCCTGGTGATCTCGCTGGGCCATCTCTGTTCTGTGAACCGCTATTTCCACCGGACGTCCTTGTCATAGAATTCCGACGACTGTTATTTCCCCTCTGACGCTGACGACCTCTGCCGTCATCTTGCCACTGTTGGGACTGGTAGCCGCCATCAAATCCCTGCTGCTGTTGTTGCTGGCGAGGTACGTTGGGCCGTCCATAGTTGGCCGAGTTAATAGCTCTTATTATGTCAGTCTTCATCTCAGTGACTGCCTTTATTCCTGGCCTTGTCTGATCGTCTACCTCTTTTTCAATAGCACATAGAACAGCTTCCCTAAGTGTTTTAGGGTCTTTACACAGAACCCGACGTGACAGTTCTGGCTTTAGGTTATTTATATAAAAATCGACCTTAGTATGCTCCGGCACTTTTGCTCTAGATAGTAATACCAACATATCTTTGTTATACTCTTTGACAGTTTCATCTTTTCCTTGCCTCCTGTGGGCGTATCCTACCATCCTCTCATGGTATGAAAGAGACTTGAATTCCTCACAGAAGAGGCGCTTAAAGGTCTCAAAACTGACTTTAGGATTTTCTGCCAAGAACTGTTCAAACCATACTAACGCCACGCCGGTTAGGAACTTCTCCACGCCTTCAACAACATGGACTTTGGAACCCCCAACGATGTCACATAATTCACGTATTTTCTACAAAACCTTTCAGCTGATACCCTGGCCGTTGGCTCATCGAAGGGCTCAGGCGCTATGAATATAGCCTTGGCTATTACTGCGGGTACATGTGGACCCTTTTTCTTCCAATCCCCAGCAGTAACGCTCCGAAGTAACCCATCCTCATCCTCCGTTTCTATATCGGTGGAATCATCTGTATCATCTGAGGAGTGGGTTGATTTTGACTTCCTACTTGATCTCTTGCTTGATTTCTTGCTTGACTTATTCTTTTCCGGCACTGAGATCTTATCATCTTGCCTGGTATGCGGAGGTTGTCTACTAGCACCACCTCTATATATACCATCTGCTGGCCAACAGGAATCAACCATTTGGCCTGGCCAGGCGTATCTAGGAGGCGTTGATGTCCTTGGTTGTTCCGCTCCCACTTGCTGTCTCGCCACCTGTGGGGCAACACCAACCTGGCTGTACGGCCCCTGTCTGTTGTCAGTTTGACCATAAATTCCCTGTGCAAACGCACCATAATGATCTGTCCCAGGATAATACATCTGCTCATATTCAGGCAACCGTCTTTCCTGCCGATACTCCCGGCCCCTGGGGGAAGGCCGAAACCAATCAGCTATCCTCCCATATGGATCCCCATACAGGTCACTGTGTTGTTGTTGTGGTGGCTGCTGCTGCTGCTGCTCCACCTCTTGCTGATGGTACTGGTGAGTATTCCTTTGCTCCACATTCTCTCCAGGCAGAGACTGTGTATACTGTGGTGGCTGGGGCGGAGCTGCTGAACGGGGTTGATTAATGGTTTGTTGTTGTATCAGGGGTTGGCTCTGGTTGTGAGTCTGTACTGGTCGACCCACTGCCGATCCATTCAGTTCCCTCGACCCTTCCAGATTTTGTTGGGGTGGGTCCTGCCTTTCCCCCTGCACTGGAGTTGATTGTCTTTCCAGTGGCCTTCTCCAATCTCCTTCCCGGGGTAATTCTTGACTGAAAGATTGCTCGAACGTCGTGAATCCCGATGCAGGTTTTTGTCCCCGCATGGGCTGACGCTGTCTAACCATCTGATCCAACAATCGATGGTCTCTCCTTCTGTCATCTGATCTGTCATCAATCTCTCCCCTCAGCTCTCTTACTGTGGCATGATAAGCGTCCATATCCTGCCTGTGCATGGCATCCAGCCTATCTATGTCCAGACGATAGCCCCTAGCATTCTGTTCCCGTGCATCTATCTCCTCTCGAACTCTATCTTCTGCAGCTCTGAGGCGACGCTCGTAATTGTCAGCCCTGTCCCTTTCTATCAACATGCTTTGTCTGATATGCTCAGCTACTTGGCGAACGTAATCTAACTCTGCCCTCATATTTTGCATTTGATAGGGACCTGGCTGACTTTCCTCTGAAGAGCCCACAGATCTCCTTCCGCCTCTCCGGAGGTCTGCATCGTCCATATCCCTCCAGAAATGGACACTGTCATCTGCATTCATTCGCTGACCAATACTCCCTCTGGAGGAGCTCCCTGACGATCCCAACTGACCCCTCGGGAACGCCGCACCATTTCCAGCCAACAAGGGGTTCTGCAGTACCTCCGGTTCCTCCTGCTGACCCTGTCTTGCCTCTCCATTTCCTTGTACATTCACAGGCAGCGGTGGTGGCAATGCTATCGGCGGAAACACATCCCGTCGCGGTGGGGG
Source organism: Sthenelais limicola (assembly GCA_942159475.1). Classification (NCBI taxonomy): domain Eukaryota; kingdom Metazoa; phylum Annelida; class Polychaeta; order Phyllodocida; family Sigalionidae; genus Sthenelais; species Sthenelais limicola. Next base: position 101,333,597 of record OW804096.1, on the reverse strand, counting down.
CACCCGGGGTGGTGGTTGACCCTGGTTGTTTTGTTGCTGTTGCGCTTCCCCTTGGCGATTTTGTGGGTCTTGTTGAGGCGGTCCTTGCGGCCTTGGTTGAGGCGGCCCTTGTGGCCTTGGGCCCTGTACTCTGGGACCCTGCGGTCCAGGAAGCCGTGGCCCTGGGCCCTGCTGTCCAGGGACCTGTTGCTCTGGTCCCTGTTGTCCAGGGACCTGTTGTCCTGGTCCCTGTTGTCTAGGACCCTGCTCAGGAGGCGGTGGTCCAAGATTTTGCTCAGGAGGCTGTGGTCCAAGACCCTGCTCAGGAGGCTGTGGTCCAAGACCTTGCTCAGGAGGCTGTGGTCCAAGACCCTGCTCAGGAGACTGTGGTGGTTGTAACCGCTCATTTTGCACTGGATGTCCTTCACCCACCTGTGCTCCAACACCTGCCCCTCCCGGTTGCTGTTCCGCCGCGGGGGGCGGCGTGCCTCCTCCATGGGCACCCTCCTCCTGTTCTTGTTCCGCTTCCGGATTCATTGCCAATAATTCGGCTTCTGCCATTCCACTGCTCTGATCCCCAAAATTATAGTCTATAGATAGTCTATCTTCCAGGTCCACCAGAGTAACTCTTTCTCTATTTGTCCTAACTGGTGGCAGATCTATTGGCACTGGTCGGACGTATGCAACATAAGTCCTATTCCGTATTGTTTTTATCACCCTCTGCCAGTCAGCATGGTCCATATCCTGTCCCCATGCTTCCTAGCCACAGTGTTCGAGAGCGATAATACAAGTACACTTACAAACAACACAAGGTATGAGCTCACTTGGGTACACCCACCCCGTTTCTAAACATGGGCAGGTATTCACTCACTCCCAGCTCATCCCTGCCTTGCTACTACATTCCTCACCTCCAGTGCAGCTATGTGAGTAGCTTGCTCCCTTGCTGGAGGTGGGGCTTGGGTTGCCTACTGCTAGCCTGCATACAACCCACCCCTTACATCTTGTATGGGTGGCCTTGTGGTAATCCTGCTAGCATAGCAACTCCTAGGTATCCACTCCCTCTTAGCAAATGATAATTAACTCCTTAATTAATACGTACTAAGACCGAGTTTGTTCTCCACCATTGACAAGTCCTCGCGTCTAGCTTATCAGTTAACTATGATGAATACACATCAATGATAAGGGATGTTATGAAGAATCTAATGAGTAAGGTATACAGAGACTAAGAAAGTAAGTCCACTCAGTAGCTATACCGTACTCAATGTGTTTTATTACCTCTGTACAAGTCTGGAGGAGCAGCACTCGTCCCGGAGGAGCAGCACTCATTCTGAGGGTGCTTGTGGCTCCCCCTACATGCTGATGCATGGTAGCAGGCTGACATGACAATAGGTCTTCCGCCGGTTGCCTGAGAACTTGCTTGAACTTAAGTTTGGTTACATGTTTCTAGGTGACTAGTTCTATTTCAGGTTATATGAGTAGCATGACAATGGTTGGATGGGAGTGATGGGGTGAAAGTAATGAGTTGATGAGATGATTACATAGATTGGGTAATACAATTGACAGTGAGGTATGGTTTACCTTCGGTAACCTTTTTAAACAATATTTTATACTAAGTGTCTAGTGACATCACGAGCAATGGAAGTGTACTTGTTAACGAACAGGCAATAAACATGGAAGAGTGTACTGAAGGAGGGGTGAGGTACTAAAACAAGTTACCTTTCGCCCTCCTCCAGAATAGTATTGTAATACAGAGTGAAAGACATATATAAACAGAGAGCTGAGGGAGGGGCGACACAGTCATATCTTTGGTGGGTAGGGGGAGAGCATCTTCTCCGTGTACTTTTTGAATTGATGTTTGTCCTCAATTTTGTGTGCCTCAATGTGGAGGTCGTTCCATCTTTTTTGGCATTTGTAAATGATCGAGTTATTAATTTTCGTAAGTTTTGAATTGATGATTTTTAGGTTTTTCCTACCAGGGGCATGGCTCCTGGTAGGTAAACATCTTTTGTCTAGGTTATCTTGGTTCTGAGAGAGATAGAAAGACATGTCCAGAATATGTTTATCCCTGCGCAATTGAAGCGGCCAAATATTGAGTTTAACGTGCTCCTTATCTACATTTTCGTATTTGGACTTGTTAAATATTATTCTTAGTGCTTTGTTCTGCTGTGATTGAAGTTTTTGTAGTATAGATTTTGGTGCCGAGTCGTATATAAAATCGCAGAAATCAAAATTTGGGAGGATTGCCATTTTGTACAAATCATGTTTGGCTTTGGCAGTTAAGGAGTCTCTTGCTCTGTAGAGGAGTCTAATCTTTGCCGAAACTAAGTTAAGGGTATTATTTGTGTGAGTTTTGAATGTGAGCATATCGTCAAGAGTGAGGCCTAAATATTTGTATTCGTGCACTTGTTCTAAAGTTGAGTGCCCTAATTCTAGGCTTTTTGCTTGGCTGTTGCATTTGTTTTTAGCAGGGTAGCTTAGTGCAAATGACATGGTTTTACATTTAGAGGTGTTAAGGGAAAGTTTATTTACCGTGCACCAGGTGTACACATTGTGTAAGTCCTGCTGTAGGTTATTATGCAAATTTGTGATATCTTTATTGTTATAGAAAAGTACCGTGTCGTCCGCATAGTGTTGTATCTGGGCATGTCTAACAACAGAGTGTAAATCGTTAATATATATAGTAAATAAGATTGGGCCTAAGATGGTGCCTTGCGGTACCCCATAGGTGACTGTGCCCTCCCTCGACTTCAGACCTCCAAGCTGTACAATTTGTTTTCTTTCCGATAAGTAATTGCGGAACCAGAGTTGTTCCATACCCTGTACTCCGTATGCTGCCAGTTTGTCAAGTAAAGTTTGGTGGTGAACTGTGTCGAAAGCTTTGCTAAAATCTAGAAATACAGTCTTATTCAATAGTTTATCGTTTAGGTCAGTGTAAATTTTGTTGAGAAAATCAATTTGGGCTTGTTGTATCGAGTGCTGAGCTCTAAAGCCATATTGTGTCTTATTAAAGAGTGAATTTGTTTCGAAATGAGTGCTAATTTGTCCTTGTACAATTTTTTCTAAGATCTTGGCTGGCATGGAGATGCAGGATATGGGCCTGTAGTTATTACAAGACGTTCTCTCTCCAGATTTAAAAACTGGGGAGACTTTGGCAACCTTGAATGGGGCTGGGACCTTTCCCAGTAGTAATGATAAATTGATGATGTGGGTGAACTGTTCATAGAGTGATAATAGGCATGATTTTAGTATTTTTGATGGTAAATATTCAATGCCAGAGTTTTTTGTTGCATCTAATTAGTAGAGCGATTCACCCGTTCCAGCCGAGCTCTTCTGGGATCGACCAAGGAAGAACCTGGTAGGTGACCTTGGCTGTGGTCCCATGCTAGAGGGTCTGGCTGGTCTTGCCCTGGGCGCACCCTTATCCAGTGTGCGACATAGTGAGTTGGGTTGCCATAGACAGTCGGGTCATGACTTAGGTAGGGGGAGGATGGGGATCTTAGAACGAATATAAACAAGAAGAAACAGTATTGTACAGCTTTAATTATAGACATTTATTGAGAGTCAAAGTAAATTATTTTATTTTCATTTCTTTAAATCTCTGCTAGTGTGCGTCATGCTCCCCACCCCGGAATTTAAACAAGATTAGATACATGTATTAATGCTTGTATTGTATAACAATACTAAACTTAGTACAGTCAATACAGGTTTTCCCTTTCATAACTTTGATAGTCATGGTTTATGCCCTTATACTTTTGAATGCTAGTTATAGTGAATCTTTATCGAACAACTATTAATGTGGATATCCTAGGTCATGTATTGTGCTAGGCCTCTCCTTGTTCAGGTCACAGCCATCCAGCATCAGGTATCAGAGGAAGACTACCAAAAAGTAAACTTGCGGTCATGTAATGAATCTTGGGAAACAAATTGTATTTTGTAATGTCTCGACCACATCTAATTAAAGATTGGCAATAAAATCTGAGTGAAATGAGCCCTTGTGGTACCCAGGTTCGATTCCTGGCTTGGCCTTTAAAAAGAAAAAAATAGCTGGTGCAAAGTGGACAGATTGGCCAATGGTCCCACCACACGATGCTCCTTTCAGTCATTCAGGAAGGTAGGCATATCACAAATACTGGTCATAATTTTAAGAAGCTGTGTATTTGAAGGTGAGTAATTTATGGTGAGTATGTTCTGTGAGTGCTAAATAGTGATCTCTATCACTTATGATGAAAAATGAAGAATTTTGGAGGTAAGTCAGAGTCTTCAACTGGAAGAGAAACTCTGAAGACAACACTACTAGTGACGTTTAGTTTGGTCCAGACCAAAAAGTGCTTTATTATTAATCTCAATCCAATTTGCTACATATAATCAGTCATAATTAAAATGAAAAATACTGGGAAATTTAGAATTTGTACATTATCAGACATGATTTCGCCATAGTAACTACGATTTCAGCATCAGGCTAGGTACGGTAGCCTATTCATGTGTGTGGTCATCGATTTGGCACACCAACGCCTCCCTAAATAGGAACCCATGGCTTCCCATTCGCTGATTTAAGCCTAAAAGCCAATGCTAAACTTATGAAGTGTTATATATTGTAACGACGGGTGTAGAGTGCAGTGAGGTCGACAGCCTTCCCCCGAGCTCCCTGGCTCGTAAGGAGCGTAAGGAGCAGATTTTCAGCTACTGTTCCTTCGCGCCTACCTGGCCTTTCCCTCCCGATTTCGGTCGAGCAGACGACATTGGCGTCCAGGCGTAAGTAGTTATTTGGAGATTAGCTTTTGACTTTAGATTTGCATAGATATTTGTAGTTATGTTTAGCCATACAGTTATTTCTTTCAGTTGTTGCAGACGACTTATTTGAACTATTTGCATCCAGCTTTTTCCATGGTTATATGGTCACATGGTTCCCTGTGTATATTATATTGAATAAAACCTTTCAAACGTAATTCTACTGTTGCTTGTGCTTGAGTTGTCCTCTGTGTTGAATAAATAGCGCAAATCCATGATAACCCCAGACCAGAGAGCCTGTATTAATACACAGGCCTCTGCTGTTTTACAATATTTATCGTACACATGGAAAGTAAGTAAATGAATTTTTCATGCATGAGAGTCATGCTGACTTTTGGTTCACTTATTCTTGTGTGAATCTGTTTGGCTCTGCCATATAAGTTAATTGTGAACTATTTTAGCGTAAAATTATATATCATAGAAGGTAATTGATATTCAGGGTTGCCATTACTGTTGTTATTAATGTATCCCAGTAGAAGCTGGTTGGTAACTATGTGCTCCCTCATTCCTGGGTTCGGTAGGTTATATGCTAGACCATAGCGCCTTGTGATACTCACCCTTAACAAGCTCTCTTATTAGAATATTCTATTATGCAAGTGTTGCTGCAACCGCTGCTAAAGTGTGAATTCATTAATTAGTGCCTTCTAACCTTAAAAGTCTCAGTAGAAAAGGAATTTATTGGAAACGGTGTAAGCTAAATCGATGGTCAAGACCTGGTGAACTAGGTATCAAAAGCCTATCACGGACAGCTGGGTCCGGCCCACCAAGATACACACATCAATATACCAAGGTTTATTCTAGACTTTATAATGAATTAGTGATCCCCTGTTGTAAATTTATAACCAATTGCCTGCTTAATTGGTCAGAATGCGCGATGGCCAGGTATAATCCCCTCTAACAACTTCTGATATACCAACCATCGTCAATTAAAAAGATAGATCTTGTCAATTCATGCATATTTTTTATGTTCTGGCATTGTGAAATTTGACAACAGTTAGTTGCATAATAATAGGAGACTTGATATATATTTCATGTCATTAGAGTACCAACTTGTAGAACATGCTGACCCTCAAACATGTTTAAAAAGATATGTATAAATGCATGATTCACACATCCAGGTCAAATTATCTGAAGAAAATGGGAATTGACCAACATCGCCATCATTTCATGCAACCTATATTCTTGAAGAATAGTAACATATGATATTGATGACATGTTAACCTGCTGTCACAGACGTGCTCATATACTATCTGCAATAGACTTTGCCTTATCACAACAAAGATGGGGCTTGACTTTAATGGCTCTGTGCTTTAGACTATCATGTTTTCACACTTTGTGCTGCGGGAACACATAGTGAGTATATAGGTGGGTAGTTGTGTTACTATATATATATAGATATATATCCCTGTGGTCTTATGTTGATGGTTAAACTTGGAGCAATATGCTGAGTCATCCTTCTGATCTCCATTATATTTCACATGCACACTGCCAAAAATGGTGCCGAACCATTCCACTATGTTTCATTAACAAATTAGGGTTGGAAAGGGGTTAGAAATGGGTTCACATCGAGCACCCCAATCCAGGGCGCCTAGCACTGCCTGAAAACAAACCTATCAGTGCCCCTACACCAGGTTTCTGGGTCACCCAAAGCATGACGTCATGGACAGGTACCATGGCAAGTTGTTGCTTCACTACGTTCACTAAGTTGTTGCCCCACTGACGGCACCCCACTTGGGGACCAACGCGTTGGTGACCCCTATATCATAGCATTACGTCGGAAATGACAGCAGTTTTCTCCCCAATATAAAGATCAGATAATATATGTAAACTAGCAAATACCCGTGCTTCGCACGCGATTTGCTAGTGGGACAGTGGGGCCCACATCTTCCCACTCTCCTTGTTCTCTCTCCAACCATCTTTCTCTTTCAAGTTGTCTCTGTAAGTTAGTATCTGTATTAACATTCATATCTCAAATGGAACCCTGATAAAATGTTTTTTTGTCATTGTTGTTGCCTCCCATTCCCTCCCCCCCTACCCCCCCCCCCCCCCGCCCCTCTCCCCCCTACCCCCTCCCCGCCCCTCTCCCCCTTCCCCGTCCCTCTCCCTCCTTCCGCCCCCTTCCCCATCCCATCCCCCTTCCCCTCCCCCTTCCCCTCCCCCGCCCCCCTTCCCCCTCCCCTGCCCCCTTTCCCTCTCCCCCCTGCCCCTTTCCCCCCCGCCCCTCTTCCCCTGCCCCTCTTCCCCTGCCCCTCTCTCCCGCCCCTCTCCCCCCCTCCCCCTCCCCTACCCCCTACCCACTCCCCCTCCCCCCAACCCATATACCTCAAATGGAACCCTGTTAAGATGTTTTTTTGCCTCCAATTGCCTCTCCCCCTGCCCCCACAATGGACATTTCCTGAGTTCCTTTTGGTGGAAATATGGTGAAATATATCAACTCCCGTCCCGTAGTGAAGCAACGACCTGCCATGGTACCTGTCCATGACGTCATGCTTTGCTTTCCAACCCTAATTTGTTAATGAAACATAGTGGAATGGCTTGGCACCGTTTTTGGCAATGTGCATGTGAAATATAATGGCGATCTGGCCAGCGGTTTCAGAGAAGATGTCCTTTTAAGGCTCAAAACCCTTATTTTATTAATATAGAGATGCCTAGAATTCATTAGCAATGTGTTAGTTATCAATGATAAAAAAACGGTGAAGAGTGTGACCACCCTGAATGATGTATTAGATTATGTTCTTTATCTCCCATAGTGACTCTATATACCCGGCATTTTGACAGGACCCGACACACCCCTTTCTCGGCCAATCTCGGCCGCTCTCGTGACACACTTGCAGGCCCTATTTCCACCAAAAGGAACTCAGGAAATGTCCATTGTGGGGGCAGGCGGAGATGCAATGGGAGGCAAAAAAACATCTTAACAGCGTTCCATTTGAGGTATATGGGGCGGGGGGGGAGGGGAGGGGGAGAGGGGCAGGGGGAGAGAGGGCGAGAGGGGCAGGGGGAGAGAGGGGGGGAGAGGGGGCAGGGGAGGGGAGGGGAGGGGGAGGGGAAGGGGGGGCGGGGAAGGAGGGAGAAGGGCAGGGGGAGGGGGAGGGGGGAGAGGGGCGGGGGAGGAGAGGGAATACGAGGCAACAACAATACAACAGTGACAAAAAAACATTTTAACAGGGTTCCATTTAAGGTATGAATGTTGATACAGATACTAACAGATACTAACAGAGACAACTTGACAGAGAAAGATGGTTGGAGAGGGAACAAGGAGAGTGGGAAGATGTGGGCCCCACTGTCCCACTAGCAAATCCCGTGCAAATCATGGGTATTTGCTAGTATTACTTATTAGTACTGTGTTTTGAGTCGCTACACAGTAGTGCCTCCTGACCCACTACACTGCCGCCTGTGAAACAGTGTGACAAGTTGTAACCAAAATAACTTGTAAGGAGGTGTGCGTCAAAATCTGGCGCCCCAGGGCAAATGTGTCCATCGGGGATATGACAATAAGTAAAGTAAGTAAGTAACATTTCAGAAAAATGAGTTTACTAGGCTGCATGTTTCAATCAGTGGTTTGGGTACAAACTATGTTTTTAATGTATGGTTTGGGCTTGAAAATAAGCATTGTGTTGCCCTCGTGATTAAAAAAATATATGAGACATTGTAGGACACATTCCCCCTTAAGAGGTAAGTATTTTAAACATTGATGAGCTCTTGTTTTTCAACCCAAATGATTTTTCAACCCAAATGATGCACTTGATGATTGCTCATGTACTTACCCAATCGTAAAGTGCAGCTGTCATTAAACCAGCCCTTTACATACTCCCAGAACCTATATACTTTTTCACAAGAGTAGAAAAAGTGTACAATATCATCATCTTCATCACAATAAACAGTAACACACATGAATATATTCAGACATTAATACAGTGGTCGGAACATTACCATATCTAATTTACAATATTCGTAAGGATTTAAGTCCTCAATCTCAACTCAATTACTCAGGGTCACCACAGCCCATTGACATTTTCAAGCACAGAAAAAAAGTCAAAAGCATTAACTGCAATGCACTATTTATAACCATGCATGCAGTGATCACTAGATCAGGCAACTGAACATATACAGCAATCCACTCAGCTATTATTAATAACTCTGTACTTATCTCTGGTCTGACAGGGCGATGACATCACAGTAATAAAACTCTAAGTGGTGAATACCACTTATAAAAATAGACCCTGTGCATGCATATATGCATGTGACGAGGGGTTCCCCAATACGCCTGTATTGAATGGGCCATTACAAGGCACTGGTGTAGTTGTATTCAGAGCAAATATCGATGCAGACTTACTTTTAATCAGTTTTTCTTCATTTGAATCGTTCCTCCAGGACATATGATAGCTTAATTTAGAATGTTTATCTCAAGGATAGTCATTTCATTTCAGCATCTTCCACAGCTGATAATGCATCTTTAAGGGTGAAAACAAGATTGGGACAAAAGGAGGGCCAGAGTGATACTCCATTAAAATTCGGAGCCTAGGCCTAGATTTAACAACAAAAATGTAATAGTCATGGAAAGTGACCGGACACAACTTGATCATGATGATAACAATTTGGAACTTACCTTCAATGTCATGTAACTCATGTAGGCCTACAGATCTATATATATCACATATCAATGATACAAGATACAATTAACTGATATAAATATAATTAGGTTGAGTAATGTTATATAATGTTATACAACAAATAGAGCATCATGTGGCGGGACCATTGGCCAATCTGTCCACTTTGCATCAGCTGTTTTTCTTTTAAAAGGCCAAGCCAGGAATCAAACCTGGGTACCACATTTATTTTTATTATTCAGGATGTTTATATAGCAATAAGTCAAACAATAAAAGTCAAGTATGATATACATGAATTTGTGCAGTGAAAATCGATCATTATGCAGCAGGCTCACAGCTTAAATCCCTATGTGTTGCCAGCTGCTAGGGTGGTGACCCCATAAATAGGTGGAACATAGCGAGGGGGAAGTCAGGTGCATATATAGAGATAGCGTGTAATTCATGTCATGTACCAGTCATGTAGCCTGCTGGGCCACCGAATTCTCACACTAAGAGCTGGAAGAAATATCCATGATATTGTAGTAGTTCTGCAATCCTCCACAGTGTAGCTGATCCAGATAGTGTACCGCTTGAAAGATATAGTTAATATTTTAGACCTATTTCAGCAGATCTGAACGCCTAATATTGTTTTTATATATACGAATATATGCTTAAACTTCTGAACTTCTAGCTGCCTATAACTCTGATGCCCCGGGCATAACTATGCTATAGGTATGTATGCATCATACATACCTATAGCTGTCTATAACTCTGATGCCCCAGGGGCATCATACATACCTATAGCTGCCTATAACTCTGATGCCCCAGGGGCATCATACATACCTAAAGCTACCTATAACTCTGATGCCCCAGGGCATCGTACATACCTATAGCTGCCTATAACTCTGATGCTCCGGGGGCATCATACATACCTATAGCTGCCTATAAGTCTGATGCCCCGGGGGCATCATACATACCTATAGCTGCCTATAACTCTGATGCCCCGGGGGCATAACTATGCTATAGGTATGTATGCATCATATATACCTATAGCTGTCTATAAATCTGATGCCCTAGGGGCATCATACATACCTATAGCTGCCTATAACTCTGATGCCCCGGGGGCATCATACATACCTATAGCTGTCTATAACTCTGATGCCCTGGGGGCATCATACATACCTATAGCTGCCTATAACTCTGATGCCCCGGGGGCATAACTATGCTATAGGTATGTATGCATCATACATACCTATAGCTGTCTATAACTCTGATGCCCCAGGGGCATCATACATACCTATAGCTGCCTATAATAAAGCGTTCAATAAGACATAAATAGAGGCAAAATATGTGAAAAAGTAATGAAAGAACTGACCCATGCTCCAGTTGATATTTGTATTGATACCACACTTCCATTAAATATCAGGGTTAATGCGTTCTGGAAATAAATAATGTGATAAATTCATTGTAGGGCATTATGTATATATACTTTGAGTAAGAAATAATATTTGAATAGGAGAATGTATTGTTGTATTGTATGATTATAAGAATACTCAATATTGATAAGGCTCATACTTAATGGACTGGAATTCTTATTTGTGCAGATCATTTGTGAATATGGTATGGAAGGTCTCTCAAAATTCTAAAATATAGGGGGGTGGACATCAGCCCTTCCCCTCCCTCCTCTCTCTCCCTGTCCTCTCTATGTCCCCTCTCTCTCTCTCTCTCTCCCCCCCCCCCCCCCTCTCTCTCTCCATACCTTCCACCCACAAAATATAGGCTATTGAGCCGTACATTTTTTTATATTTGTCTAGAATGGAATTTATATTGCCATATTGCAAGAAATAAAATTCATTTTACCTCTTATTAATATTATGATGAATATATTATATTTAAGAGTAAACATTATATTTTGAAGTACTAATGAATAAACACGATTTATCAAGTGGAGAGGGGAGAGAGAACAAAGGAGGGGAGAGCGACATCAATAATTATACAAGGAGATTCAGTACAGTATTAGCATTATGACGAATCCAGATAGATTAATGAGTAGTCCTCTCATTTTATTTATTTCTTCCTGCCCTCTCTTTCTCCCTCTCGCTTTCTGCCCGTCTTCATTTCCCTCTCCCTCTCATTCTCTCTTCCCATCCTCTCTCACCCCCTCCCTTTCACTCTCTTTCTCTCCCCACCCTCTCTTTCACTGTTTCTCTCTCCTCCTGCCCTCTTTCGCATCTCTCACTTCTTGCTCTCAATGTTCTCTAACCCACCTTTCCTCTCTCTTAGTCTGAGTCCCCCCCCCCCCCACTCCCTCTTCTCTAGCCTGTCTCTCCCTCTCTCCTCTCTAGCCTGTCTCTCCGGCTCTATTCTCTTGCATGTCTCTTCCTCTCTCTATTTCTCTGATCTTTCTCCCCCTCTCTCTCCTCTCCCTTCCACACTGGATCTTTAGAATTCTCATTTTAGTGATTTTCGATTTGCAAATGTTATAATGTATGAAGCTGTATTTTATTTATAAGAGAAGCTGGTATGAAGAAGTACATCAACAAGAAAACGATGAACCAAATTGACCAAACTCTATGAACCGAATATTGATGTTAATAAAATTATGGAATAAAGTATTAAAGACGTTAAGTTAACCTTAATTTAACCTTAATATTTACATTGATATTAAGGTTAATATTGACAGAAATCCTACATTAATATTAACGTTAAGATTTACGTCAAGATTGGGGGGAAATGATATTTTTTTTTTTTTAAAGATTTTATTTATACTGGGCGTCGAAGGTATTGATATTGACATTAATATTGACGTCAAGATTGGGGAAAATTGATGTTAAGATTCACATTAATATTAACGTTGATATTGCGCAAAATTGATGTTAAGTCTTAAGATTCACGTTAATATTGACGTTAGGCCTAATATTACTCAAAATTGAGTCCACACATTCACGTAAATATTAACATAAACCATTTACGTAGTTGACCAATATTTTGCCGTAAATCACCGTTAAGTTAACGTTACCTGCCATAAATCTGCGTTAAATCTGTTACCTGGGTATGGCCTTGATCGGGCATGTGCCCGAGGATGATGATAATGGGCAATCAGACATTTTCACCAAACATGCCTTACATGGTCTTACGAAAACATGCAGCTACAATCCTACCGCTTCAGTTTTTTTTCCATTGGCACAATATGGCCGACAACTATATATAGGGGCTTGGATATTGAGGAAATTGACATAAATTGACACTTTTCCCAACCCCAAAGTCACATTTCCCCTCCCCATCCCCGTCTGAAAATGATTAAGTTTGTCTGGTGTACGTTATCCCTAATCTGCATCTTGAGATTAGTCATTAGGGGCCTATTCATGTTTACTTACCGTCACCGAGAAGGATTCGTCTGCTTGCTGTCTGGTTGAAGCCGCTGGATGCGCAGAACAACATAAAACAAACGTCGCAGCGCTGAGTAGCGGGTCCATTCTTAAAACAGCTATGTCACTATGAGTAGTCAGACAGATATATGATATTATAGATCTGATGGACGTGAAATGAATGTTTGTTTTGATTTTGAGGTCAGTATGAAGCGGTGGATGTCTTTGTCGATGCTGTAAAGTTAAATCTGATTGGCCAAACCCATTCACCAGCGACAGCTATGCCCCGCCCCTCATGACGTCACGTTGCGAGGGGGCCAGATTTCGCAGGGGGCCAAATTTCGCACGACACGGCAGTCATGTAATACTGGTAGCGACATGCTCGGCGCTGTGACGAACTACGGGAGGCCGCCAACCGGCCGCCATCGGGGGACAGATTGAGATTATCATCGATGGGCGCCCGTTTTTTTCCGTTCAGTTTAGAGATATGTTCATAATCGGTTGTATCAGTACTCCCATACCCCTTGCCCAGGTAATCAGAATAAAAGCATGCGCTATCATCCCCCAAAAGTATTACTATGCATATATGGGCGTAAAACAGGTTTGAATCAACGATATAGGGGTGGGGGACAGGTGGAAGGAAATATCAAAGAGAGCGGGGATGGGGAGGGCAAAAAAGAGGGGAGAGAGAAAGCAGGGGGTGAGGAGGAGAAACAGTTGGGAGCTATGTATAGAGAGGGGAGTGGGGAGGGGGAGAGACACGGGATTGGAAGAAGAGTGTCAGGGATTCTTTTTTAGTAATTCATAATGAGTCCAGTTTCATACATTATGAATCTCAATCCAAAATCACTGGTAAAACAATGTACATTGATTAAAGTTAATTCATTAATTTTTTTTTATTTCATTTTCAGGCCAATACATTAAATACAATCAATAGTTAGAAAAAAACGCAATTGTCGTTCGACGACGTGTTCATTTTAATCTAGCGAGAATATGAATGAAAACAAATGTCTACATAATACACCCATAGTACAAGAATTATTATAGCAGTTGTTAGGTCGGTAGACCAATACTGATTTATTTTCCTCCACATAATTACTAATAAAAGAAAATATTTGGCCCCAGCTGAAATCCTCTCTTAAGTGAATGAAAGGTTAATTTGTGTGTAAATGTAAATGTAGAAGTCTCTCCATTAATTGCTTTCTCCAATTAACAGAATGTAATCTTTTGTATAATAATCGTACTCAATGTGTCCTTCTATTTAAATAAAGCTGTCGGTTCCAGGATCCTTGTTTTACATTGATTTGACATTGAGACAGTGATAGCTACTAATTAGTGATTGGTATTATTCATTATTTTTTTTATTTTCTTCTTTTTTTTGGTGAGGGGGGGTTAGATAGAATAAAAGGATAAGTAGCTTAGATCTGCGCAAGATTGAAGGCATGTGATGTTACAGAGTACGAAATTAGCACCCACCCGCCGCTGAATGCGGTAAAAAATGATGCGGGGGTGGGCGGGGGGGGGGGGGACAAAAAGTTATGATGTTTTAGTATTTAAGTATATTGTAATTATTATAGTGTAAGATGATCTTGCTTAAAATAGTGTGACAAAATATATCAAGATAAAAGTGTACTTTCTCTACTATACTGAATAGTAGGAAATTCATAGCTAGACAATGCATGAAAACAAATGTTAAAATATTGGGAGATAGTTCTCTATTTTACAATATAATGCATGATCAATATCGTATTCATCATCAGTCATCAATATCTATGGAACACTTAAAATCGATGGTTAAATATTAAGGGAGATGGAGATATTTATATCATTATACATCTGTTGAGGATTTCATTGAGTAATTGTGCGCGGGTAATGTGTATCCATTTATACGTTAAGTTAGGAATGGCATTATGCAGGTCAGATCATACTGAAAATTCTCAGAGAAACTATAACGAATAGTAAATTACTATACGTTACGGCCTGCAACCATGTGTTCTAACTTACATAATGATCAATATCTTGATGGCCCATCCCTTGAACATGCTTACTATAGTTATAGCTTGCATCTCTGTAACAAACGTTGCAACCCCTCCCCTTGTTACACACATGCTTGCATCGTCATTGTTGTTGGAGTGAGTGTCCAATTGCCTGGGGAAGAACATTACACCCTTGCCGAACCTCTAAGCAGGATGACAACCTTAGGTTGCACCAGTTTAAACCAATATAAGAGCGATAACATTTAATAACAAACGGCCGCCGCCACCTTTACCTATGCGTTGCCATTGTTTATTACGTACCGTACTCGACGTCTCCCCATGGCCTGTGCCCGGGCCTGTGCCTCGTTTTGGTACCCAATATGGCGGCGCCCTACCCGGGACACATTACAAGCGTATAGACCTACACTTCGAATGAAAGAATAAAATGGAAGATTAGACGCCAACCTGGAATTCTAATGGCAGAATAGACATAGAGATTGCCTGCATAATGGCAATCTACTCGTTCCCCGCCGAATAGGTAGATAGGTCGGCTACCAACTGTTACGCGGCGATCTTATAGGCCTTATGATATTGGTGATGATTCGGGACTTGTAGGGTGTAGTGACCAAGGGTCCTCATAGGACTAGGGTCTTCCCTGTAGTCCGTCCTATGTTAGTAGGGGGAATGGCCACAACCGTGCACTTTTGGTTAAAAGCATCAAACTTCTCACGATTGGTCATTGGCCCCTGTTGATCAAAATCTGATATGGATCACTGAAATTCGAGCCGGATCCTGCCACTAGGAGGCGTTTGTGTATGACCTTCCACACATTTCCTCTTATAGGCCTAGGCCTAATGGCTAAAGGATTAACCTGAGGTATTTGGTTATATTATACCATAAATAGGGGATATTATGAGCTTTCATTTGATGTACGGTACATTACATTATTCTACTGGTACCATAAATATTCGTGACGCTATGAATTTTTCAAATTTTCCCATCATTAAGCACACAACACATGAACTTTATATATTGGTATTTTATTAAAGAACGTATGGGGTAATTTTTAAACGGTGATGGGCCCCGCCCCCCGAGAGGGGAAGGGGCAGAGGAATATTTAGTTATTGTCTTTGGTAATTCTTGTTGTTGAGTTATGAGTCCTTGAGCGAAGGTTATTTGCACAGAGGTGGGCGTGGCCACCACCACCCCAAGCACCAGTATCACAGGGCCTTCAGTGCCTTGTGTACCGAGGTGGTGGCAGACCTGTTTGGGCGGATGTATGATCTCACAGCGTCTGAGCTCCAGGTCCCGTGTGCCATAATATCATTGAGGGAGGCTCCCCCTTTGTGGTAGGCAAAGGACGCCCCGCCCCTCCTAAGGCTGTGCATCGAGTGGACCTCAGGTGAGTATAGCCAGCCCTGGCCACTATGGCTGCCCACTCCTTCCTCATGTAGGCTATGGTGATGGGGTTAGAGTCCCTGAAGGCCATGAGAGGTGCCTTTGGGTGGCTGCCAGGATGGTCTATGAGAAGCTCAGCGACAGCCCTCCTGGGGCAGATAGAGCTTGTGGGTTTTCTTGGTAGGAATATCTCAACAGGGGTGCGAGAGGACTGCATGGTTTTCGTCCACTTGAGCCGATCAGCCTGACGCCCCCCGGGAGCAGATCAACATCACCTACACACATGTGTCTTGTGGCATCAAATGTCTTGACCGATTGAGGGAACAAGTTCGATTGGCGAATGAACCCCATATACATGATGATGATGGCCGCTCTCGCCATGGTGGGTATATGAGATCGGTTGCAGGCTTTAATGCAGTCCAGTAGCATTTTCTGGGAGACTAGTTCTTTCGGTGCTGGCACATGCCTTACTGACAATTGAATGCCCCTGACGGACATGTTCACTTCATATGCGTGAAGACGTGCGTCGTGCAGGCCCGACATCTTAAAGAACATCCGGAGGGAGGAGAGATGGTTCACTATTGTAGCAGGGGCGAGCTGGTTCATGGCAAGGTATTCCATGTACCAGCAAATTTGTGATGCGTTTGGTCTTTTGTAGCTAATCCCAAGGGCTGAGCAGAAAGCTATGTACAGTCTCACCGCCGAGGCTCTGTTGGCGTTTGTCCCCGGCCGGTGAGACTCCTTCTTCCTGGTCTCTGCCAGCCTGGCAAGAGACTTCTGGATTGCCCCTAGAAGAAATTAGAAATGTCATAGTGGCTGTCATTAGAATTGATCGGAGCAAGGGATAGATCTGAAATAATTTCATTAGCTTTCTTAGTAAATGACAGGGACGTGTGTTGACGAGAGAGGGCGTCAGGGAGGTCCATGAGGCGGCCTGGTATGTGGACGAACTGGAGGGTGAGTTCCCTTTCTGCAGACACAAACCATAGTGCCCTGGCACAGGCAGCGAGTATTGGGTCCTTGGGACGTCCTCCTTTGAAGGCCTCCACACTCGCTTGGTTGTCACAACAGACCCGGACTGTTCTGGCACGGTCCTCCGGGCCTGTGAGGAGGCGGGTGGCGGCGACACAGTTAAGTGCCTCCAGTTGATTAATGTGCTTCTTGGACGTGATCCCTGCACTGAATACGTGGGCGTAGTAGTGTTTGCCATTCGTGGCCCCCCCTCCTGTGAGGCAGGCGTCTGCCCAGATGGTCTTGGACACGATGTTCTCAGGGATGATGGCAGTGCCATTATATTTCTCAACAAACCTGTTGAACCAAGCCAGGTCAGCTCTGATGCAGTTGGTAACGGTGATGGGGCCTCCCTTGGCGTTCCTCATAGCGGAGAGCATGCGTTGCATGCAGAGAGTGGCCGGGCCAACTGTTAGCGAGATGCGCGATCTTGCCGATCACACTCTGCATTGTCTTCGTTGAGATTACCCTCTTAGTGGATGTCAGGGCCAAGCAAGTTTTAATTTCATCCATCTTTGAGGGTGGAATCGATAGGCAGTTGTTTTTTGAGTATGATTATGCCCAGCCATTGGACTTTGGTGTTTGGGGGCTGGGTTTTTCCTTTTGCTACTTGTAGACCTAGCGATGTCAGTAGGCTCTGTGTGTATAGGAAGTTGTGTTTCATAGTCGATTCATCCTTAGCTAGCAGTATGATGTCGTCCAAGTACATCAAAGATATGATGCCATTTGAGGCACGGGCTCGGACGATAAAGGACGCTGCCATCTGCATTACGAATGACAACATTCTGGCCCCAAATGGAAGGGCCAGGTCGACATAAATAACTCCCTCGTGGGCTATGGTGGTCAGGGGCCAGTCTAGTGGGCACAGGCGGAAGTGCCTGTACGCTCTTGATAAGTCCAATACTGCCATGATGACGCCATGTCGTCCTAGGTTGTTGATTAGTTGGCCAGCCATCGCTACAGTTGGTAAGTTGTGAGTAGCTGGAGCTCCGTTGTACTGGTTTTTTGCGACCCATTTGTTTATCCCTCCATCTGGGAACGAGAGATCTACGATGATGCGTCTCTTTCCTGGCTCGTTTTTTGGCCTTGTCATTAGCGGGCTCTGATGGTACCAGGGTACAAACGGTGGGGCTCTGAATGGTCCGGCCATGGCATTCATCCTACACTCGGCATCGAGGTAGGCAGCAACGTGTGTTGGATAAGCTACTGCTGACGGGTGGTTTTTTCCGGTTGGTGTTGTTGTCATGGGCCCGCCTTGGTACTGTAGAGGAAAGCCATATTTTATTCCATTCAATATAGCCTGGTCCTCCGGGTGACCAGTCGAGTGTTTCTCCCACTGTGCTATGTCAAGTGTGGAGGGGACCTCTACCTTGGCTCCCTTCCAGTTCGGTAGGCCCTTAGCTCGGACAGACTCGTACATGTCTGCCATCTTCCCTGGTAAGCAGAGGGCTGGGAATGGCCAGGACTTGTAGTTGTTGAAGTGTATATTTGGAGGTGGGTTTTGTGCCTCCTCTGTGTGATCGAGGTATGATAAGTTTTCAGCCGCTGACACAACATCTTGAGGTTCATCGGGGAGGGAGGGTTTACCACTCCCCACTCCGCTGACACTGTGAGTTTTCGCATTACTTTCGTTGTTATGATGCTTCAACACTTGACCTAATTTTCCCTTCTCGTTAAGCGAGTTACTTTCATGTATAGGGTTGTAAACACATTTTGTAGGCCTTTTTATACTCACGATCGATGTTTCACAGTTATAGATGCTTGTGTTGTCGGTAGGTTTGTTTTGTTTTGGGCCGAATAGCCATCGGGTGTACCATATCAGTTTTCCCACTAAGTTTTCCCACTAATAGAGTCGTAGCTGTAGCAGCACGGGGCGTAGACCCTCCTATGCAAGCTGGGGCTAAGTGTTCGTTTGCCAAGTATGGTTGTTTCGGGTTTTTGGCTTGTGAACCCGATATTTTCCGAGTGTGAGGGATTTTTGTAGTCGCACAGGTAGCTGCGATGGCCTGGGCGGAAGTTTGGTGGCCATGTTTGTTGTTTACTTCCGGGCCGGGAGGATGTAGTTGATGGCTTCCGGTGTCATGGCCACCGTGGGTTGATGTTTTAGCGTTGCACATGTTCACAACAGGTTTGTCCACAGATATCAGTCAGGGTATTGTTTTAGCATTAAAGATATGTGACTCACTGTGTTTATCGTCCCTTTGGTGGAGTGGGGGACGTCTACTTAGTTTTTTGCAGGGCTGTCTGAGGGGGTTTGAGTGGAGTCGCGGGGCCTGTTTGGCGTATTCCAATCGCGTTTCTTGTTAAATCCCGGGGTGTTATTGTTGTTACCAGCCGAGTTGAGTGCTCCTGTTGCTGCTTTCCTATTGTTGCATGCCTTGGAGGTGTGGGTGTACTGTTTCTTTTGTGTTTTAAACCAACAGTATCCACAGCAGTGGATTAGAGACACAGCACCTTCGACGTGTGATTCCAGGGCGGAGCACTCTTCCCAATTATACATGGGGCAGGGGACAGATACAGATGCTGTGGCTGCCTTCTTTCTCGATATTCCTGATGGTTTGTGGTTCCAGCTGAGGCGCGCCCTCTGCTGCTGGAGATAGTTTGAGTCTTTCCATGTGATTGAGCCAGCAACAATGTGGTCGATGACTGTTTGGGACCACAGCCTCGGCCCTTGCCACTGGTGTATGGCTGCATCCTCGCCCATCTCACCCAGGTGTTGTAGCATATGGTATAGGGAGGAGCCTGGCTTGGCCTTGCCAGCACACATTATGGGGAAACCACAGAAATATTCTGCTATGGTGAGGTCCCTTCTCTCGTCTTTAATTCGGGAAGCTAGGTCAGGGGGGAGGTAGGTTTCTGGTGAGATTTTTAATGAGTTACCTTTGGGGGTTGATCTGCCTCTGTACTGTTTATGGAGTGCTTTTGTTGCTATGCGCTGGTGTGCATAGACCCTCTTTAGGTGTCTTGGTTCGGGGAGGCGGTGGCTTCGGCCGTCCTCGCTGGAGGATGAGCTAGTGGAGCGGTCTCTGAACGGGTGGGCTCGGTCAGAGTGGTGCCTTTTGTTAATCCTTTTGTTTTTCTTTCCTTTCTTTCGACTTCTTCTAGGTGAGGAGCTGTCTGAAGACGATGAGGAGCTTGAGGTTAATGACAGCAGCTCGCCAGGGGAAGCTAGTGTTTGGAGCCCTGCGGTTGGAAAATGGGTAGGCATCTTTATTGTTCTGGGAACTCAAAAATTTTTATTCAATAACATTCTGTATTGTCGTGGGTGTTGCGAAATGGGGAGTGTGCTTTTATCTCTCCAAGTCGCTACTAGACTGAAAATATAGGAGGGGGTTGTAGAAGAGAGTTTGCATGGGGACATCACAAAGATTATGTGCTATACTCTGTGTTGAATCCCGCAACAAGGACTACACCCACACAGTATAAAGGTTGAATATGTAGATCGTATGGTAAGAAAACACACTCGTGTCATATGAAATGGTCAGAATAGTTTCTATTGGAGGGTATAGGTGCAATGCTCATACAGGGATGGTCTGGTATTGGAAAGGTCTGTGAACAAATACTGCTCACACTGTGGGTTATGCTTCGCATCTCCGTCTTCAGACGGAAGTCCCGAGGAGATGCGCACGCGCATTCGGATATGACGTCACTTTTAGTCGCCATTCTGGAGACACAAACACGAAGCCACGCCAGTCTTCGTTTAAATTGGATAGATTGGAGTTCAAAAGGCACGACCGCCTTTTTGTTTGTTAACAAAAGCCGAGTTCTTTTGTTTAAGAACCTTAATCTAGAGAAAGATTAGGTTCTGCGGCCTTAAATTCGTTCTTTTTTGAAAAAGTTCGATAACCTAGCCATGACGTCGTCAGGCGTAGGGAAGGACCGCGTGGTCAAAACCAAGTCGGTGCACGACCTGTCTGAGAGAAGTTCAGACGATGAACCGGAGAAGAGGAAAGTCTATATCTCTAACAAGAAAGAGGGTGATTCTTCCAATTCCAAGAAAGAAGGTGATTCTTCTCGTTCCAAGGAACATTCTTCCGGTAGTGGCAGATCTGATCGGTCTTCGGAACACGGCAGTCGCAACAGCCGTCCGAAAGACAACAACACGAGGCACAAGAGGTCACGTACAAGGTCGAGATCGAGATCCAGGAGCCCTAAGCACAGTAAATCTGCGGCAAAGGACTTGAATGATAATGTGACAGCACAATTATTGCAAACCATCTCTGGGATCAATGATAAACTAGATGGTATCTCTACCCGCATGGATGGGTTTGAGAGTGAACTTAAAGCTCAAAAGGAATCCATGGACTCAGACAGTGAACCCGATCAACAGGACTGGGAATCCGATAGCTCGGTAGCCGGAGTGAGTTCATATAGCGATTTCTCTTCTTTCAAAATTCCATTACTTTCTAAATCCTCGTCGACACCTGTGGGGGGGGGGGGGGACCATCGGGTTCTTCCCAGAACGATAAAGGTTCGACTCCGAGTGGGTTTACTTCCTTTTGGGAGGAACTAACTAGTGAAATTGAATGTGATGATAGAGTTTCGGCACCAGTACACGAAGATATTAAGAAATTTTTCGTTAAGAGAGCCACGGCTACTTTATCTTCTGAGGGGTTAAAGAAGAGTATGGACTCATTCTTGCGTCCTAGTAATATGGATTACCTTCAGGTTCATGAGCTTAATCCCAAAGTGAGGGATGCCCTGCCTCACGACGCAAAGGAGCACGACGACAGGCTCAAGAAACACGAGCAAGTATTTATGAAAATCTTGTGCGGTGTTGTGAGTGCTGCAAATGATATAAAACAATTTGATGTGCCAGGACAGGGTACGTGGGTTAGGACCACGATGAAAAAGCTAGCAGAGGTGTTCGCCATGAGTAACTACTTTATACGTTACAAGCTTGTAAAAGATAGGAGAGAGGCTATTCGCGACCTTCTCCCCCCTGAATATAAATCGTTGGCGAACGATGCAAATCCTCCAGGATCTAAGTACATTCTTGCTGACAATCTGGAAGCAGCTCTTAAGGAGGGCGAACATGTATCCAAGTTAGCTAAGAGGATAGAGGACATCAGGAAGGCTGGTTGGACTAATAAGAAAACCTTCAAGGGGAAAAATCCTAAGAACTCTCAGGGCAAGGGAGGCTTCAAAAAGAAGAAAGGGTTTAAGGGGAAGAAAACTTTCTCCAAGAACCAGTCCAGTAAATCCACCGGAAAAGGGGATTTTCGCAAAGGGGACCCAACACCAAAAGAGTAACTTCGTTTGAAGGTAAGACGAATATTATTGATGATAATTGTTTACCGGTGCTGGAGTCCCACAAATTATGTAATGTACCTTGTCTCCCGGGGAATATTGCTAATAACGTAGCCTTTTGGGAAGAAATTTGCGAGGATGACTGGGTGTTAGAACAGGTTAGAGGTATTTCTCTGGACTTTGTCGAGACCCCGGTTCAGTTTTCAATTCCTAGAGAATATCGCATGAATCTAGAACAAGAGACGGCGTTACAAATTGAAGTAGACAAACTTATTTCCAAAGGAGTAGTAGATGAGGTTCAGGCCAATCAAGCTAGGTTTATCTCGAATGTTTTTCTGCGGCCGAAGCCGGGGGGGGAAATGGAGATTAATTACAGATCTCACAATTCTGAACAGATTCATTCGTAAAGAACACTTTAAGATGGACAACTTAGAAACAGCGATTGACTTGCTACAGGAGGGTTATTTTCTTGCCTCTCTAGACTTGAAAGAAGCCTATTATTCTGTGGGACTGAAGGAAAAGTTCAAGAAATACATTGTTTTTCAATGGAAGGGCAGATATTATCAGTTTAATGTTATGCCCTTCGGACTTTCCCCAGCCCCCAGAATTTTTTCCAAAATTCTAAAACCTGTGTTTGCGTTTTTACGTCGAGAAGGAATCCAGTGTATCATCTACATAGATGACTGCTTGGTCCTTGGTAAAGATGCAGAGACTTGCAAACGGGGTATTGCTAGAGTAGAGGAAATTCTTTCGAGGTTAGGATTCAATATCAACCATGAAAAATCTCAAAAAACACCAGTTCAGAAAATAGTTTTCCTGGGATATCAATTAGATTCGTTAGAAATGTCAGTGAGACCCACTCAAGACAAAATTGATAAACTCAAAAGCCTTATTGACGAATTAAGAACGTCTGATACTCATAAGATCAGGAAAGTTGCCCAAACAATTGGGGTCATGGTAGACTTGACAAAAGGTTTCGATTATGCCCTAGCACACTACAAACAGTTAGAAGTAGAGAAGATTTTCGCTTTGAGAGCGGCGGGAAGGTCAGGATTTGATGGGTCAATGTCCATTTCTCGAAAAGGCTGGGTAGAACTAGAGTGGTGGTACAACAAAGTTCAGTGGGCTGTGAGGAAAATCAGATCAGCAGGGCCTACGATGAAGTTAGTCACAGACGCAAGCCTCCAAGGGTGGGGAGCAGTTCGAGGTGAATTAACGACTGGGTTTAGATGGAGTCAAGAATGGTTAGGCCATCATATCAATGTGCTAGAAATGCAAGCGGTACTAAATGGACTGAATAGTCTTATGAGGGACACCTCAAATGAAAAGATTTTAGTTCTTTCAGACAATAGTACGACAGTTTGTTACATAAACAAACTAGGTGGCACGAGATCGAACAAATGCAATACGATTGCTCAAAGAATTTGGACTTGGGCAGAATCTAGGGGAAATTGGTTGGTAGCTAGCCATATTCCTGGGGTGAGAAATGTGCAAGCCGACAAGGCGAGCAGAGTGTTTACTGACAATACAGAATGGAGTTTGTCGAATGAAATTTTTGAGGAAATTTGTAAACAATTTGGAACCCCTGACATAGATTTATTTGCTTCTCATCTGAATTATAAAGTGAAAAAATTTGTTAGCTGGAAACCAGACCCATTGTCTTTCCATGTTGATGCCTTCACTTTGAACTGGAATGAATTCAAGTTGTGTTATATTTTTTCTCCTTTCAGTCTCATCACAAGGTGCCTGCAAAGAATTGTGACAGAAAAGGCAACAGCATTGGTGGTGGCCCCAAACTGGCCAAGCCAGGCGTGGTACGCAAAACTTCTCAGCATGTGCAGAGGAAGGTACATAACGTTTCCCAAGAACAAGGGAAATCTCATTCCGACGTTTCCAACACAAGACATCAGCCTGGGCAGCACAGGCCTGTTCATAGGTCTTTGTTGCTAGAGAGACTTGACACTTTTGGACTTTCGGCAAAAGCCAGATTATTATATCTTAACTCCTGGAAGGAGGAAACTAGAAAGACTTATGACGTTTTCTTAACGAAATGGAGGACATTTTGTTTCTTGAAAGAGATTGAACCACTTGATCATAACGAGAAGTGGGGCATTGAGTTTCTGACGTGTTTATATAACCAAGGTTATTCTCATAGTTCAATTAACATTGCGCGTTGCGCTTTATCTTCGGTAATGAAGTTTAAAGATAACACTACGTTTGGTGCAAGCCGAGTAGTAGGGAGAATTTTAACCGGGGTGGCCCACCTTAGACCGCCAAGATGTAGATATATTGATACATGGGACACAGATGTGGTTCTGTCATATTTGAGGGAACTCTCTCCAGTGAGAGACCTCACTCTAAAAAAGTTGAGTTTAAAATTCGTGGTACTTTTTCTGATTGTTCTCTCCCAAAGACTACAGACTGTTCGTGCTTTGAGAGTAGAAAACATTGTTGTTAAAGATTCTAAAGTAATCTTTTTAATTGATCAGATGCTCAAAACTTGTAAGGTAGGAAAACCATTGAAGGTTTTCACAACACGGGCCTTTACAGAGGACCCAAGGGTGTGTTTAGTACATGTTACTAAGGAATACTTACGTCGTACCCAGGAGTTGAGAGATATCAACTCTGAGGGCAAAGCAGAGGGACAATTTGTTATTAGTTTCGTTCCCCCTTTTAAACCAGTTGGTTGTAGCTCTTTGGCACGTTGGGTTAAGGAAATTCTTAACGATAGTGGTGTAGACATAGATGCCTTCAAGGCACACAGCACGAGATTGGCCTCAGTGTCAAAATTGCATAACCTGAATGTTCCGATTGGAGATATTCTTAAAAGAGGTTGCTGGAGAAGTGAAAGCACATTCACTCGTTTCTATAAGAAACCGATCTCGACATCGAAAGATGTAGCTCATACTCTACTAAGAGGTTCTAAGAAATAGAACGGTAGTTGTTACTTATAACGATAACTTGAAACATTTTATGTGTTTAGGTCATGTTGAGACCTTGGTGAAATTGATTCTATTAGTACTTTCTAAAACTGAGTCTTGTTGAACTTGGAAGTTCTGTTATGTTCACCTTACATAGATGTGATGCCATTGTGATCATTGGAGATTAATAAATGGTGGAACTTTAGTTCCTTGTTGGGAGTTATTTGTAGGTTCGGTAACCTGCGCGACTTTAAAGTCTCCTCGGGACTTCCGTCTGAAGACGGAGATGCGAAGCATAACCCCCAATTAAACGAACATACCTTCAGGGTGAAGTTTAATTGTGGTTATGCCTAGCATCGAAGTCGGAAGTAAGGAAGTACAGGGGCCCACCCGCCCACCCAAAAAATTTGGTTATTAGGGTAAATTTTTTGAAATAATTTTTGTTTTTTAAGAATAATGCGGATTGTCTGATTATTCTGGGATACCTTACTTAATTGCTTAGGTTCCCTCACCGTGGCTGGAAAGTGTGACGTCATATCCGAATGCGCGTGCGCATCTCCCCTGTACTTCCTTACTTCCGACTTCGATGCTAGGCATAACCACAATTAAACTTCACCCTGAAGGTATGTTCGCTTAATTGGGGGTTTGACGATGAACCTTCTTAATAGTGTGAAAGAGTATAAATTTAATTGTATTGAATGACATGATAATGATGTGAAAATTCGAATGTGTTGCGTTTGACTGATGGGATGTTTCCCACCTTTTGTTCTCTATTTTATCTAACTCCTTAGGCCAGAGGTTAGGGAGGAGCCCGAATACTGATCGGCAAGTGATCGATGAAGTGGGGACGTCCGTTCAATGGAGATACTGCTTGCCAGAAGAAATATGAACACTGAACGACCTGTAAAGCTATGGCGGTGCTAGAGGCGCAACAAGATAGTAGCTGAGTGATAACTAGTTGATTTAAAAACAGATAGTGATAGAGATAGTCTCGGTAACGATACACGGTTTTAGTGATTTGTTCTTTTAGGTGAGACATCCAGTTGGGTGCTATGATCTGCGTGGTGTATTTACATTAGCTATGTATGACAGTTTATAGGTTTGATATAACATGTTATCGGTGATATAGCAAAGGTGAAATTTTGTATTCAGAGTTTTATAAGTGTTCGAATTTTCATAGGAGTGGTTTGAGGTCTTTACATACCTCAAGGAAGTAGAAACGAATGTGAGTTAGTTTTTCTTTCTTTATGATTATTATAATATATTTAAGTAAACAACTATTTATAGAAAGTAGCTTGTGTAAGCTAGTCGATGTCAAAGTTGGAAGTAATGATAGGATAAAAGCGTCTTGACAGAGGCTTCGACGGGCGTACCGTAGGAATCTTATGACTAAGAAAGATACATAGAAGAGTGAATAGTTAGGTTGTGATAATTATTTATGGTTGTTCTTTTAGCATGTGTACTCCTAATTTTAGCATATACCCATAATTATTCACGTTATAGTTATAAAGATGGTGAAACCCAATACGCGCAGAACAACCAAATATTCGTGTACAAGGGGTATTGAGACGATACTTGTTTTGAGCAAGGAAAATATAATAAGTACCACTCTAGTTATAAGAGTGTTTGTGTTGGATTTAGCGAAGTATACTCTGCGTGCAGGATGACAACTATAGTCGGCGACAGTATTCATAAGCAATAGGTGTGACAGAGAAGACATTTTAGACAGAAAGGCAAAGCTCTCCAAAATTATTAATTATAAATAAGCTTTTATTGTGATGTACAAGAATACATTTGTCATTTGAGGCGTGGAACTTTATAAAATCTAGTAGGAAAACATTCATTCATGGTTACTCTGTCGCACTTGGTAGCATTGTAAATTGTATATTTAAACGGGTGTTGACATCTTGTGTACCCACTGCATGTCAAAGTTTCTGATGAATAACTCCAAAGAAGAAAAAGTTGGCCTGAAATTGATATTGGGCAAGTCGATTCCTTTAGAAGACTAGGTAATGTTAAAAATTAACAGAGATCCTCAGCGAGGAAGTTTTCAGATTTTGGTAAGTTGTCGAAATTGGTGTCAGGATAAAGGTACTGAGTATGGTTGGTACCGGTTTTCAAACTTAGAGGGTTGCTTTTTCTTCTCCCCGTCCTCCATCTGGGAGGGGGGGGGGCATATGAGATGTCGACATGACTAGTGAGTAGTACCATTGAGCCCCACAGGGCGGAGCACGAGGAAATGTATGAACTTCAGGAATCCAAGATATAAATAAAGACACTATTAGTTGGGCACTCGGGAAGTGAACATCGTTGTTAAGTGTTGTCCTTTATAGAGATATATAATACTTCTACAGAACGATCTATCATATACTCTCTTCCGAGTAAAAATAAAAGCTCTCCAGAGCTACGCTCTTCCGAGCTAATAATAGTTACTCAAAACTATTGTCTCCATGAGGGTCAAGAAGTGATAGCATAAAAGCCAACTATAAGCTATAAAAGGTGGTTTCGGATATGTAAACGCTGAGGTAGCATAGGAAAGGGACAAATGCAAAAGCTAAAGAAAATAAGAGTTTAAATGAACACAGACAAAAGTTGCATTGAAAATAGTGCAAATTCTGCATTTATATTGTTGTAGCCTACTTCGAGATTGAAGTTATTATTCAACAGATTTATTATAAAGAAACTACACAGATCCTGTTTAGTTATTTATTTTATGTTTTATTACAGTTCTCATACCTACGTTGTCATGAAATGGATTCTACAAATATATATCATGAGTGAAGGAGATGTGAATCACTATTACAAACCATCCCCATCCACGCAGTCAACATGAGCATCAAGAAACCGTCCCTAACTAGGGAGGTCTGTATTTGCATAGAAGCAACAGCATCAGTCAAACCAACATTAGGTATATCCATTCACAGAGTAGGGCAAGTATGAATTGTCAATTAATCTTATTATGCAGTCAATATTAATATGTAATACGGGTTATTTGGGACCAAGAACCCCATGGTATATTATGAAATGCATGACAATATTAAACATTTTTTTTGTATGGAAATACAGCCAGGTAGATCAGGTTTTATTTTGATACCAACATTTCTTAACAATAAACGCACGGATATTATTGAATGCTTTCAGTCAATTTAAACCATGAAAAATAAAATCGGGCATAGGAGTTTATCTTCCTAACATAACCAGAAAGTAAAATAAATAAATAACCTTTCGTCACCATAAACGTACCATGAGAGCATGACTAGTTGGGCTCGTTTTTGTTTTGTTCTCAGACCCACATGTATAGAGGGATAACAGAAATTGCATTTTTAAATTTCAGTCCGTAAGGATTGCAACATTTAATTAAACAAGAAGAATTCAAGTAAAATGTCAAATACATAGAATTTAATTGGTCCACTTCCAGTAACGAGTAAAAAGTATTATGCAACCAGATAAGATTTTACGTTTCACTAAGGTAAAGTTTGCTCCACACATAAATGTTATGAAGAGGAAGATACGTTTTCTATTATTATGCAAGAGGAAGCGTAACAAGATTTATACAAAGGTAAATTTACCATTACAATGCATTACATACTTGAGGTAACATTAAAGAAATTCTATACTGTTAATAAAGTTAAGAACTGCAAGACATTGTATGCATCAACTGCATGACATTCTATCACGCAAACGGACATAGAATTATGTTTTATTTTTAATTCGTACAATTGCTTTAATGGTATATGCAATTGCAAGTAATACATTATGCTACTCTTTAATGATTTACAATTTTCAGTAAGGTTAGATACAAAATTGCTAAATGTAATTGTATTTCACTGGATGGATGTAGACCGCGAGATGTAAAAAGGATACAACCGGTCGTGTAATCGAATCCATACGAGGACGCATAGGTTTTAATTATACGTTGCGGACCTCTCCGGGTCCTTGCCAAAATGATGGCAAAATACAAAAGCACTGGTATGATATTTACCAATTATCCAGTGGTATCGAAATTCATAAGTAGAGAAAACATATCCATCTTGCCCACATCTCATTAATGGCATTTGTGCGTCAACGGCGGCATTGACTTGAACAATAAAAACATGCATAATTGCTAGTAAACAACACGGTTAGACTACTTCCTCAACCTAAAATATCTACAATATATGAACAGAGAAAAGATGTACTAAGAACCACCCAACTTCTCATACCACGAGGCAATTAAATAGGCAATGTATTATTGAGTAAAATACATACCTAGCTGTATATTAAAAAACTGGTAATACATCATAAGATGGGGGAAGTGCTAAATTTATGCAATTTGGTTGATAAAGAGATGGGCATCACATTCAACTGTTTTATGACTATGTTTAGGCATATATCTTTCATGCATTTTATTTCCTAAAGGAAATAAGGAAATACAACACGAATATAACCATCTTAGTATTTTATCGAGTACAACGATAAGAACTTTTCTAACAATTTCCAAATGTTTGTATTTTACACTCATGCACAATTTTGAAATAAACTTCAGTAAACGTGATGTATTTTCCCTATTTAATGCTTTACAAATGTCAGAATTCAGTTGACCCTCTATCAGATCAGACAATCAGTTTATCAGTCAGTCAAAGCAACGGCATGCGGAAGGTTCATATATAATGAATGGCCCGTGTTGGAACCAGGGTCTACACTCTCACACACACCTCTGGACATTTATAATAGGTTATCTATCTACAATGTTTGTCTACAGTATATTGTTATGAGATTTGTTTAAAAAACAGATAATTCTTTGAAATGGAAGCAGTAATATGTATATATGATCCATGATAATGTACCGAAGTCCCAGATTATGCAGTCAAAGTAAATAGAAAATCCAAGAGTTCTTCAGGACTTTTCCCCATGAGGTGTATAAAACCTGAGTATGCTAATTATGATTGGCTTGAGTGGAGTTATCTCCAACATCTCGCTACAGTCATTCTAGATCTGCCCATGCTCAACTCCATTGTGTAGTGTTCTGTTCATGAAAATAGCACCAGATATTGAGTAGCATTGAGATGCGTTTGGTGTACAAAACAACAAGATATGATTAGGACACATCAACCAAAACGTCTGCAGAGTTAGTACAGAAACATCATATAATTATGACTAAGATAGTTCTTGATGTAAAACTGATATAAGAGACCCTCGGTGGTCACTGGTACACAATTCACCAAACGTGGGTCATAAAATGCTAGATTAAAATACATACAAAGATTAAAATAAAAAATTAGATGTATAATATTGGACAAATCAAGATGAATAAATGTATTGATCATCCTTATATAAATACCTCAGGTAGTACGTTAAAACAGTAGAAATCATTTTAGAAGGTAAATTAGATTGTACATTTCATGTTACATTTAAGTACAAGTTCAAGTTAATTAAGACAATGTCAGAAACCTATAATCAAGACATTTTTTTATGTAAAATGTTCAGGGTTTTTTTTTCTATAAAAAGGGATAAATGAAGAACATGGAAAAATAATACCGGAACAAATAATTTGATTCTCTAACAAAGATTTAGATCATGAGAATATCTCTTCTCTTTCGCTCTTTCTGGTCCAGTACTTTTCGGAAATGCAGACAAGTGGATACTTCTCCTATTTGTATATACACATCCACTTATTCATGCTTCACTATCTTACTTCTATACCAAATGACCTGTCAATCATGCTGTAACAGACCACGCCCCCTTTTGTTCGACCAGGAAGTGAACCTCCTCCATAGAAATACCATTATTTACATCCATTCAGGCACTGTGGGGCATTGGATTCTGGAGGTCACCGTGACAATAATTTGTCTAATTTAATGCCCCCCCCCCCCCCGCACCCACTCAATGACATGAAATATCCACGCCCATTTGCAATCTCACTTTCTGTACACGGACACACATATATAAAGAATATAATATATTTATATTTCTACCACCTTGTAAACAGCAGGTGCTGGACATTTGAAGGGGTGGAACTAGGGACCTAAATAAGCCTGGTTTTAGCCTGTGGGGTCGGTGGGCTCCAGCTTGATGCGGTTGAAGCATTCACGAGGTATGGTCTCATTGATAATCCTTACATTGTCTACATCTTCTCTTAATTTCGTCAGGTCGATGCTGTACATTTTGATCCACTGGTGATGGTCGTCTTTGGCCTGTGAATTAAAAAAACACGAATTGTAAGGTACAAGTAGGTCATTACATGTGGCAATTTATATAGCCACATATCGCGAAGCCTGGTTATTATATTAATAGAGGGGTGATCTCTGTAGAGAGGTGGTCTTCACATAGGACATAAGGAGAAGGAGGTTGTTGTTGTTCTGCTTGTGGTGATGGTGGTGGTCCTGCACCTTATCAGCTTATCAGGGCAGGGGCAGATAAGCCATAAGAAGGCTCTCTTTCATGGGGCGAGGGGGGAGGGTGTCGAATTAAAGTGACACCTGTTGGCCGTCATCAGTGCCCCCTGTTGACCATCAGCTTCTATCACATATGTTCTCTTTCATCAGACCTCCCTGCCCGTCATGCACCCATGTATTGGACAGATAAGGGAGGCATGAAATGATAAGAAAATCTAGGCCATCTCTCTAATCATAAAATTGTCTTCTTTAAGAGAACACATTATTATCTTCTGGACCACGCATGCTGTTGCATATATATTTCTGTGTGAGCAGGTAAATCTCTGCATTCCCCTGCTAAGTTGTTGGGTGGAGGAACAAGTTAATTTCACTCACTGGTTTATAAGATCAAAAGCGGGTACATGTTTCATAAACAGGTAAATCGTTATTTCTTTTAAAGAAAATCATTTAAAATGCAAAGGCTGATTAATAGGTGATAAAATATTCAATGAAATGCCATGCATTTATAGAGTTGTATGTACACAATTCAAATAGCACTCAACACATGGAATCAGCTTCAGTGTCATTTAGTGGGAATTATCAAGCTAAATGCTTGAAACACACAGGATTATTTTTTCTTGGATTCGAAATAAGATTGAGAGGAAAGTAATGACATACACCTAAGCAGGCAGAGCCCAGACATCTGGTCTGAGGGGTCATTAACTCCTGTGGGGTAACTGGGAGGAGGTGAGAACTATCTGGGGCAATAAAATATCAAGCATTAACCCCATTAGCCCATCCTCACATTCCTTAGCTGTCAGGGGTCAAGCAGTATCAGGTCAGGGTATCAGGCAGCTAAGGTGACAGGCTACAGTACTAGCCAGTCAGCCTACTAAAAGACCCAAGTCAGGGTGAGATAAAGATCTTACTACAAAGCCTACGAAGGTGGTTTACCACTTTTGGAAATAACTCTTTTCAGAAAAACAATTTAAAAATTTAAATCACCCTATTCAACTACAATCGGTTTTCCTGAGCCATTTACCAAACAAGAAAGAAATAGCTTGAAAAGAAAGGCATGTACTAGGTCACCAAACCTACGCAATAGGTTATGTCTATATTTGTATCTATGTCACTTGGTCAAAAGTCAGATGATAGTCCGCTTCGCGAACAATAAGAATATCAGAGACAGACAATTAATCGAAAGAGAAACCCAGAAACTAGAAAAGAACCTTCTTTTCATGGGCCTCAGATCGGAGGAATCTGATCCCCCTGAAGTATTAGCAGGTAGAATCAGATACGTGATGGAAGACTGCCTGGTCGTGTCTGACGCGAAAATCAGAAACATATCCAGAGTTGGTGGGAAACAAGACGCACCCATTAAAGTCGAGTTTGAAACCTTGGAACACGCCATGAAGGTATGGCTTGTAAGGTCCAGACTCAAACAGTATAACGAAACTAGCAAAGATGGTAAAACAATGGCCATAAGGAGGGACACACCAGCCATTGTCCGACAGAGACAAGCTAAAATCCGTACAATAGCTGCAGCCGCGAATAAAGAGAGATACAAGGTGGAAATCTTCGGAACAAGCATAAAAATAAATGGTATATTCTACAGGCACGACCAGTTGAATGCTGTGCCCCAAGAGCTACTACTATCATCGATCTCCAAAAGACAAGACGAGCACGCCATGGTTTTTTTCACAGCCAATAACCCTCTGTCGAACCATTTCCGTGCCCCCTTCTCCCTGGAAAGACACCAATTCGAGAACATTGAACAGTACTTATATTACAGTAAGGCAAAGATCTTAGCAGACCCCGAGAAAGTCACCATGGCACTAGTAACAAAAGACCCCATGGCATGCAAAAGGTTCATGTCACAAATCTTTGAAAGAGATGATACGTGGGCCAAACACAGGGAAGAAGTGATCCTCACAGCTGTGAGAGCCAAGGTTAGACACCACGAGTTCATTCGAGAGTACCTCATTCTCACTGGAAACAGACAAATAGGCGAAGCATCCCCAAAAGATAAAATTTGGGGCATTGGCCGAGGGCTACATGATCCTGACGTACTACAAACCAACACCTGGCCTGCCAAGGGTAATCTACTTGGAAAGACGTGGATGAAGGTTAGAGGCGAAATCAGTCCTATAACCGCTGCCGACACAGACAATCCTGCCCAACAGATCGCCGCTGACACTGATAATCCTGCCCAACAGGTCGACGATAACACAATTGCCCAACAGATCGACGACAACACAACCCACAACGCCCAACAAAATACCCCGCCTCAGAACATCGACAATGACACCAAAACAGAAGACACAGAAGAGGAGAAAATGGAAGTCGCTGCTCCATAAGTCACCACGATGTATAGGTTTAACAAATAACTTGTGAATTATGAACGAACAATGGATCCAGACAGCTTTCCAAATTCAAAAAAAGTAACAAAATTTATTTCACTTAACATAAATGGACTAAATAACGTCGAAAAGAGGAAAATAATACTTGATCAGTTCTCTAAATATCCAGAAGCAATTATTGGTCTCCAAGAGACGCATTCGATCAAATCTAAAGAAAAGATATGGTGTTCCCAATGGTCTGGAAATATATTTTTTTCACATGGAACTTCAGCTTCCAGGGGTGTCTTAATACTAGTTAGCAAAGCGTTAATGCACAGTGTTATTTGTTCAGGTACCGACTCAATGGGTCGATGGCAATATATAATTATAAGTGTTGAAAACAGAAATATATGCGTGTTCAATATATATGCCCCAACGGCAGACAAGCCAAAAGAGCAAATCAAACTATATGAAGATTTGGAAGAATGTATAGAAGAGTTAGAGTATGATCAATTGTTAGTTATGGGTGACCTAAATGCTGACATATCATATAAAACAGATTCTGTACCCAGCAAAACCTTGTTAGATTATATTGACAAACGAGATCTATGTGATGTGATTGATGTAAAAACGCCGAGTATTCCCCCCTTCTCCTGGTCACGACTTGAGCAAAGATCCAGGCTAGACTATATACTTGTATCGAATAATGTAGTTAATAATGTGATTGATTGCAACACTGTCACCAATATCCACTCTGACCATAGAGAAATCCATGCCAATATCCACATAGGGGGCTCACTTAGGGGAAGGGGATACTGGAAATTCAACGCACGTTTGTTACATGATGAATCCTTCTCTGAAGGAGTAGAAAGGTTATCCCAAGAGTGTATGGAAACGTCCCTAAATCCCAAAGTAAGATGGGAGTTCTTTAAGATGAACGTCAGGGAACTAGCAATTACAATATCCGCCCAGAGGGCAAGAGCTAGAAAGAAAACCCTAGAAAAGCAAAAATCAAAACTCTTAGAGCTAGATAGTAAAAAAAGATTAAACATCAACGAAGTCGAAGAGAGAAATACATTAATACATGAAATTAGAGAAGCAGAAATAAGAAAAGCAGAAGGCGCCCTTGTTAGGTCTAAAGCGAGATGGGTGGTAGAAGGGGAAAAACCCTCAAAATATTTCTGCGCACTCGAAAAATACAAAGCAGAGAAAAAAGTGATCTCGATGTTAAATATTGATGGTAACCTAACTACAAACCAAGTCGAAATTTTGCAAGAAGGTAAATCCTTCTATGAGAATTTATATAAATATGTACCCCTAGACGAAAGTGCTGCTGATGAATTTGTGTTGAAAGATCACACAACTCAGTTAGATGAAACTGATAATAACCTATTATGTAGAGCCTTTACTGAAGAGGAAATCGAGAAGGTTATCAAGTCAATGAAAAAAAATAAATCCCCAGGGTGTGACGGTTATACCGCCGAGTTTTATCAGTATTATTGGTATACCTTGAAAAACCTGTTTATGTCAATGTTCGAATATTGTTTAATAGATGGTCAAATGACTGAGAACCAAAAGCGAGGGATTATCAATGTAATACCAAAAAAAGAAAATGATTTAACATTTATAAAAAATTGGAGACCTATCACGTTACTCAACGTTGATTATAAAATAATTTCTAAATCTCTGTCAAACAGACTCTCATTTTTCTTACCAAATATTATTAAGGAAGAACAATTTGGCTTTGTAAAAGGTAGGAATATTAGTACGGCTGTGAGACAAATCGATGACGTTGTATCCTTTTTAGAATCCTCTAAGGGCCAAGGCCTTGTCACATCCCTTGATTTCGTGAAAGCTTACGATTCGATCGGCTGGACCTTCTTAAGAAAAGCTTTAGAGGCCCATAATATTCACCAAGACTTTATATCTTGGGTAGAAACCTTGTTGTACGATTCTAAGGCCACTTTCTGTAATAACGGAACATCTTCAGAATGGTTTAGCGTTGGTAAAGGCATGAAACAAGGCGATCCTATGTCATCGTTAATGTTCACCATAGTCGTAGAGAAACTTGCAGAGCAAATTAGAAGAGATGAGAAAACAAAAGGTATTATGCTGAATGAACATGAAGCGAAACTGACTCAGTTCGCCGATGACATTACAATATTCTCGCAAGATGAATTTTCTTTGTTATCCACTTTCAGAATAATTGATAGGTTCTCTAATGCCTCTGGATTGAAATTAAATCCCTCTAAATCAAAGGGTTTTCAAATCGGTAATATCATGTTAACAAACAGAGAAGTGTTAAGTGTTGACTGGACTGATAAAATGAAAGTACTGGGCGTAACTTTGATGTATCCGCGTGACGAAACAAAAATGTACAAACTAAATAGCGAAGACTTAATACGTAAGATCAAATCCACAATAAATGAATGGAACAACAGGTTTCTCACGATAAAGGGTCGTGTTTTAATATGTAATGTATTTCTACTACCCATACTCCAACACTCTATGTCGTGTATATCCTTTGAACAACCTTTACTAAAAGAGATTAACAAAATAATGATGGAGTTCGTGTGGAAAAACAAAAAACCAAAAATAAGTCAAGAATTCTTGGCCCAAAAGCATGAAAACGGTGGATTAGGTTTAAGAGTTATATATGATATCTATGAAACTAACAGAATCATGTGGGTTAAAAAATTATTACTTGGTTATCGTACAAACTGGTTCAAAGCCCTCGAGGCTTTCCATAAAAGAAATGTAGTAGACATATTACTGTGTAGATATAAACCTTCATGTAGCTTAAATAAGTTCTACCACGACATCTTCAAGTATTGGAACAGGTATTATTATAGTGATAAACCAGACAACATAAATCAAATCATGAAAGAGAGACTCTGGCTGAATAGACTGGTGAAGTATAAGGGGAAAATGCTCAACTGGGAACTTTGGAAAGAAAATGGCATTACAGCCATAGGTGATTTATTCAATGAAAAGGGCCATCTTATGTCAATGTATGAAATAATGGAGAACTACAAGTTTTACCCTCCATTTGAACAAAGAAAACAATTGCGAAAAGCCCTACCTCAGGAGTGGGTATCGAGTATGAAAAATTGTGAACCATCCCAAATAGACAACTCTGTAATTCTAAAAATCCGAGGCAAACCTTTTAATATTTTAGATTGTTTTTCGAACACTATTCATCAAGAACTTGTTCTAAAAAGAGTTCCCAAGAGGGAGAAACTTGACAGGTGGCAGGAATTACTTGCAATGAGTGAAAATGATTTCGAAATGGTGAACTGGAACACTGCTTTTTCTAACTCTTATAAGATAACACCGGAAACAAGGTTACACGTACTACAGTACAGAATCTTACACAACTCGATTACCTGCAATGAATGGTTAAAAAATGCCCAACAGAGAAATGACCCAATATGTAGCTATTGTAAAAAGGTGGATAACGTGGTTCATTTTTTTATTGAATGCAAAAACGCATTGTCCTTATGGAAATTCATACTTCAGTGGATCTACGATAGTGGATACCTCAATAACAATGGTGCCAACAAAAAAATCATCCATAGACAGGGCAACAGTGTAGTGGTCAATAAGAAGGGAATAATGTTCGGCTACGAAATCTCCAATTTAAATTCCAGAATAATAAACTGGATCGTATTAACGGTTAAGGCTTTCATACATCGCCAGAAATTATTCATGGAGAATAAAATTGACCCCTTATTAACAATGTACGAGCTGCGTATGAGAACCAAAGTCGTAATTAATTCGCATAGCTTGAAGAAAACACCAAATGACACAAAAAAGTTATGGAGAAGAATGTACGATGACATACAAGAAGCCATCGACAGGTTAAAAGTAAACAGGGCATAGACTTCCCCCTTTCTATATCAGTGATGTCCCTAAATTAGCTGTGAAAATATCATGTGATAACGTCTCAGCCGAAACAGGCTCCAATCCATGTTATTGTAAGATAATGTTGAAACATCTTGGTTATTATT
This sequence comes from Sthenelais limicola, assembly GCA_942159475.1. Classification (NCBI taxonomy): domain Eukaryota; kingdom Metazoa; phylum Annelida; class Polychaeta; order Phyllodocida; family Sigalionidae; genus Sthenelais; species Sthenelais limicola. Next base: position 101,295,615 of record OW804096.1, on the reverse strand, counting down.
ATTCATGCATACTTGTATTGAAATGTTTAGCATTGTAGGAGCCCAGATGGCAGTCTAAATATTGAATAAAACGATGTCGCAAAAACAAAAAAAAACAATAAGAATATCAATACAAGACATTAAGCTGACGGGGTTTTCAAGGGTGTAATCAATGCCATTTTATTGAGTGGAACGGAGTGGGGGTTGGGAGTCGATCTTTAACTGCTAATCGAGGTAATGGACATTACATTAGGGAGGGGTGTGTGAAATGTGTTATTGGACACATATTGAATATACAATAGGACTAGACTGTGCAACTTGTTGAGAAGTAGAAATGTTTGGTACAGGTCCCTGATATGCTCTACGCATTGAAACAACACAGGGTCTGTAATTTGCCACTCAGCCAACGAGGGACACATGGGATTCAGAGGTCATTAATTAATCAGTGATTATCTTGGAATTTGAGAGGCTTACCTGATAAGCAGTAAGGTGAATTAAAATTAAAATTTAAATGGTCCAAAATTGATATTTGTTTATATCATAATTGGTTTTAAAAAGGAAATAATGGTATTACCTTGATTAACCTGTCGTATCGCTCATCTAATTGGGTAGCATTGATTTCACGTTCTGCTTCCATCATGCTCTTCTCCAACTTTTCAAGTTCGGCCATATCGATAGCTTGCAGATTGTCTGAAAGTAATACACCATTCGTGAATAGCGTCAATCAAATCGATGAACTTTACTGAGGCTGCTATTATAAATCTCAATCTGCTATTCATTCAGGGCCCATATTACAACCACGAAGGTTATTGGTTTGCCAATTCAATGGGTTCAACCTAATATAAAATTTATACTACTGCATCAAGTCTGCGATAGAAATAGGAACGAGAAGCAACTTATATTATTACTTCACTAATAGATAAATAATGTAGGCAAGAGTTTTTGCTCACCTAATTGTATGAGGATTGAGTCAACGGTGTCAAGAGCTTCTGTGACCATCTTGGAAGAGGAATCAGCCTTTGTCTTGGCTTGATCAGCATTGGAGAGAGCCTAAAATATGAGACATCAGACTCAGGTATGGCTTACAGACATCTTTACCTTTGGGTTATTACCGGCAGAACACGGGTCATAATAAAATAGGTTTAGCTCTAGATAAACAAGCAATTGCTGAATATCTTAATAGAGGATAAGCGTCGCTAAAAGGCTATCCTCTCCTCATTGAATGTTAAAGCACTTTTATTTGGGAATATTGGCAGAATTTTTCTATAAGGAAGGATTCACTTCCTAATAATTCGTATAATCATATTATATACTTTCAATTGTATCAATTCTTATTTTGAAACAAGGGTGTAAAGTGTATTTTTATGGAGGGATATTAATTCAGCCTTACATCTTTAGCCTTCATCTTATCATCATTAGCCTGGGTTTCATATGTTGTCAGCCGCTGCTCAGCATCACCGACATCGGTAGCAACATCTTCAGCTGTTGTCCTCAACTCATTAGCTTCAACCTTGGTGGTATCAGCCTTGGCACGGATATCTCCTGCTTCCTACAAGTGAATCAGATCAACAATTAAAGTTTGATAGGAAGGGTATTAAATGGTACAGCGGAATACTGTGCAATACCTATAGTTCTTTCTCGGTTATTGCATAAAATTCTGATTCCACACGGCACTAGTATGGGCATAACCATAAACGTTCCGGTGCCAAAAGCATAATGGTAACATTAAAATATTAATGCACTTGCAGAACAACTTGTTTAAACTTTCAATTGTTGCAACCGATACTTAAAGATCAATACAACAAAGCATCTTAAAGGTCACTAGAGAAAATTGTACTATTATATTAACATCATTGACACTAAAACGATTATAGCCAGTACCAACATCACTGGAGTGTAAATGAAACATACTTCAGAAGCACGAGTCGCAGTTTCTTTGGCATCTTGAGCCACATCACGAGCCATGCTAGCGTCTGTATCAGCTCCAGCAAGATTCAAATCAGCGTCTCTAGTTTTGGCCTCGGCGTCCTTGATCTCAGCCTCGATGACTGGAATCTTCTCCATGGCCTTGGCCGCTTCAGCCTTGCTCTCCTGCACCTTCTGATCGAACTCCTTGAGGGTCTTGAGCGTGTTGTTGGCGTCGCGGAGGGTCGTCTCGGCCTTGTTGACGGCATCCAGAGCGATGCTCTTGGCCACATCGGCGTCTGCGAGCAGCTCGTCAGCAATCTGCTGCTGGCGGACGCCGTTCTCCAGCATTGTCTCCGCCTCCTGGCGCTGGTTCTCTACATCATGCATTAGGTTCTGGTGCTGCTCGATCAGGCGGTCAGCATCCTCCCGGATTTGTTTAGACTAGTGTAGCGGGGCGATTGGAAAGAAGAGACAAGTAAAAGGTTAGCCAAGGACAGTTTGACGATGAGAACAAGATCTGAGCATCTTAACGTTACCATTGCACCTCTTGATATTACCATCGTAACAGTATAGGGTTGGCGGGGAAGAAGAGGTTTAGATTCATTATGATGATTAAGTATGAGGGTCATGTTGATTTTGACAAATTGATTTCGTCAAATTTAAGGATAACTTATACAGACGCTTAGTCATTGAAGATTACAATATGAAAAATTGAGTACGATCAAAGATTAATGTTCCATAAAGTCCTACCTCCTCCTTAATACTGCTGGCCTCTTGACGCAGTTGGTCCACGTCTACTACAGGTTTAGTGAGCTCCTTTGCCTCACTGTAAATCTCAAGTGCGTCCTTGTAGGCTTTTGTTGCCTGGTCAAGAGCGCGTTCAGATAGGGAATGAGTTTGGTTGAAGAGGGCTTCAGCATCCTTTACACTGGAAAATGAAAACGTCTTTATGACTCACATTGACTTGCATTGACTACTCACGTCTTTTACTAATTTGATTTCCAAGAATCTACAAGTATCCGTTGATATCGGTAATGTGTTTGTGTCAAATGACACATGAAGTCAGTTCTTGAACTTGGTCACAAAGACCGTAATACTATGTTGGAGCAATGAACGTCAGGTGGCTGCAGATACAAATCTTAATTCCTCTATTCCATTTTATGTAAGGTTTATGTTATGGTATGTACTTTATTACGATCTCAAAGGCACTCCTCAATCCTAAGGTTCACTTTAAATATCTGAACGATTTAAACCATTTTATATCCTATAGCAACTTTCAACACTTACTCTCGTTTGAGTTCATCGATCTCAAGCATGGTGTCTTCAGGTTTGCGAAGTGTTTCTTGTGCTATTCTCAGAGCCTCACGTGAAGTATTGAGAGCTTTCTTAGCAGTATCGTCAATTCGTGTAGCCTCTTCTTCTTGTCTGTTTGAAAAGAAATACACTATAAATCAAAATGGGGAATGAAATGAAAATCCACGATGAGTTTATTGTACCTCTTCTATAGAGGTTAATTAATCAAAACTTGATGACAGAGCAGCCATAGAAGGAGCCTACACAAGAATCTACACTAGAATAACAAGCTGTTATATCCTTTTTAACTTCACCTTTCTGCTTCCTCTCTGGCTTCCTTTGCGATATCAGTCATACGTTGTGATTGTTGGCCAAAGCGCTCCTGTGCTTCCTTGGCTTTACGGAGGGCATCCTGTCCTTCCATTTCAATGTATTTCTCTGCTTCCCTAAGAGCAGTCTCTGCCTCGGCAATAGCACTCTCTGTATACAGGAAATTTTAAAGAGGAGGCATATAATAGAATATTATAGGCACTATAAGTTGGGTATGCACCTGATAAGAACAAGAACTATCATTATTATTGTATTAACAAACCTTGCCCAAGAAAGCAACTAATTACTATCAATTTAAAGGTCAATTGTGCAATTCACTGGTTTGCCATTCCTTCCAATCTACCTACCTCAATGCACTTATCATTGGTAATAGAATAGCACATAACAGGCTAAACGCGGTAATATCAGGATGTAAAGGTGATGTGCAAGATAATTATAAAATATGAATGGTATCAAACCTCATTTATCTAAGAAAATACATTAACCTATATTGCACTAGGGAAAGATGCATCATTACCAGGTTAAGCAGAAAAAACTTAGGAAAAAGCAATAGGAATATGGCTCCTACCACCAGAAAGACTATCAATATAAGAAGAAAAAGATGTTTGATTTCCGTACCAGCAGCACTGATATCTGTCATTGAGTTCTTTGAGGACTGGTGGGCGTCAGCAAGATGGGAGTGAATCTCTCCAGCTTCTTTAATCAGTTTCATGATGGCATCACGAAGCTGTTGTAACTGATCGCCAATAGGTCCATCTACACCTGAATCACAAAATACCATTGTTAATATATAGTATCAGTTGGGTAACAAGGTCTCAGCATTCCCACCATGGATATGCAATCAAGATTTCCTAACGATAAATGATTATTGTTCTGTAGGCTCACTCACTCAGTAATGTCATGAGGAGGCAGATGTCCATAAAGAAAATATTCTAATGTTCTACTAACCCACAGCTTTCCTTGCGTCCTGTATGAGGGCATTGACAGTGTCATTAACTTCAGACATACGCAGTCTGAAGTCAGTATCATTGATCTTTCCAGGGTTCAGCCCGATATTCTCAATGAGCTCACGGAGCGAGTTGATCTTTTCACGATGGATGTTCACTCTGTCTTGGACAAGGCTATAGCAGGCGGGACAGTCTGGACAAAATTAATAGGGAAAGCACTGTTATAAACTCACTGTGTCATAATATATTTAATGTACCTAAAATTTTAATTATTAATAGTCATATGCCTTTTGTATTACACTAGTTGTAACAGCACAGTAGTATTCATTATGAGATTACGAGAAGGCGTTTCATCATAAGCAAGCCAAAGTATTGTAACGCATATGTATACGTATTATTACGTATTCATGGACTAAATTACAATGGACTAAATAAACGAGGGGAGATTCCAAAGTAACTAATTAAAAATAGAGGAAAGAAATCAGTGAAACAACAAGGAAGACAATACATATTTTCAGATAATCCCGTTATCGATTAACAATCTTCAACTTATAAAAAATAACGAAACTACTGGACTTACCAATGCACCCAAGTGTAATGTTAAACTTGTTCTCCATGCAGCGGTCGCACTGTCGGCCCTCAACATTGGGTTTACATTTACAGTTTCCATTGATGCCATCACATTGCAGGTCTAATGACCCTTCAGCATTACACTCACAAGCTGCAACAGAAAACAAGATGCACAAATTTGACTAACGTCATATAAACTTGGCATTGCCTAATACATGTACATGTATATACATAGGCATGCATTTATTGATGTATATAATTCATAACCATGTAAGACCATTGTAACTTCCAACACATATATATATACATACCTGCTATTGTAACTTCTAACAACAATATTATTACATACCTACTATTTTAACTTCAAATATAAAAAAGTTGCCAATACGAACCCCTAAATATAACTTCTAACATTAACAGCTACTATAACAAAACCGCTATTGTAATTTCTAACATTAACATTTGATATTACAAGCCAGCTGTTTTAACTTTAAGTCTAACCCTCTATTGCAGACTCTGACATAAACTGCTGCTGTATAACTTCTAACACTACTGCAATTACAACCCAACCATGGGTCAACGCCAGCAAAACCACACACGGAAGGGGCCACTATAGAATTGAGGACTAAATTCCTCCCATTCTTCCCATTCCACAGTTTCAAAAGACAAAATCCTGAAAGATGGATAAGTTTAAAAGTCAATTCAAGGAGTTTTTTTTAACAGCATAACCAAATTTCAGGAATATCCCTGAAATGCAGGTGAGATCCAAATGCAGATGACAATGGGGTAATTTTTGTTCGCAATGTAATGTTGACAAAGAAGTGTTGACCTAGAAGTCTTTGACTAATAATGACTTATAATATTATTTAAGGCCCATCCGAATTTATCGAATAGATTACCTTGGCATCCGGTCTCAGAGAATCCAAAGTGGTATGGAAGGCATTCACCGCATTTCTTGGTGGTCACACCGGGTCTGCAGTGACACTGGCCGTTGGTAATGTCACAGGTAATGTTGTAAGATCCAGTAAGGTCACAGAAACAGGGTTCACATCCTGAACAAAGGCAAAGTATACAAATATACAATTCCATTGAATTATTCAACAAGCCTTAAAAGTAAAAAGGTAAAATAAAAAACAAAATAAACTCCTCGAATGAACAGCTGAGAACAAAATAAAAAAAGAAAAAGTAAAAAGAAAAAAGAAAAAAAGAAGAAACTTAAGAACGAGGAAAAGGGCAATTAATAGTGGCTAAAAAGGGAACAATCTTACAATATGAATGTAACAGGTACACTTAAAGTAGGTTTGATGAAATCTATTAGATATTATTTCCGAATCCACTTTAAAGAGTAGGCACAAAATATATATTAGATAGATTCAATTTTCTTTGGAAAGCAGTGGATGAAAACGGCATTAGTGGCAGAGCAAAGGCAGCAACGTTGTATCTTTCAAAATGGAATATTTTGATCTCTTTAAGTTCTATGAGAGAAAAAAGGTAATTAACTAGAATAACAAATAAAATTAAATGGAAGCAGCGACGTGTCACCTCTATCCCTTCGTAACTTTACAATACACTATTTCTGTATAACTGAAAGACAATCTAAGGCGCGGACTATAACGTATTTATTTACAGAATTAATTAAGACTAGCATCTGCGACGACATATTAAGAAGGATTAAATCTATTCAATGAAGAACTGCATAAATACAAATAATAGGTAGCGGGGCAGCATTTAGAACAAAGATATTAGGCATCTAGCGCAGTGTATGCTAACCGATATCAGACCCATGGATTTGATTTGAAAGGCGCGGGACACACAAAAACATTTTACAGAACAATGTGCCTTGATACACACTTTGTTGGGACAAGGATTGACATGCGCTTTCAAATTCAACCCATGGCCAGGGGGAAGTTAATATTACTAAGACATATTTTCTTTTGAAATTTGCCATAAAGCGGGGGAACATTACAATGAGATTCGAACATGGATATTTTTTACAAGGAAACCGACATCGAGAGTTGATTATTTGGGAGCTGGGAGACCCCGACAGACATAAATAATACACACCGTACACAAGTCATACACGGAGGAGGCGTATATTTCGCTCGGTCGGGGGAATAGGTGCAATATTTTGGTGCAGGAAGTGGAGGCTTCATAATGGGGATCAACTCTATTAAGTATTTTCACAAACAGTGGTGATAGGAATGAGTACCAGTGAATTGTGTATTGTTATCATCTGTTCCTTCAGTTGGGCATGTATAAATATATTTATGTGTGGTAAACATATTGTTGCGTGTCAGCATGCTACTTTACGATCATACTTACTCAGGACTGCAAACATCGATATAAAATCAAGTTGATTATTAGGGTGAGGACTGATTGAAAGGGATCACAGTTGTGAAGTGAGAGAAAAAAGTAAAAAGTACGGAAAAAGTGTTCGAACTGAATCATTGATATCAGAAATCTGTGGTAAATAAACTATGTACATGTTAATTAACAAGAGGTGAATCAAAACTCAATCAAACAGCAGAATATAGGATATTAGGATGGAACCACAAACGCTTAGTTTAACTACCCTATTTCATTTCAAATCAATTAATTAATCAGACGGAAGGTTATTTATTTCCACCACACAGGAACAAAAGAGAGTACTTAAGGGAAATTCACCATAAATTATCAATATTACATACGAGAGGTATTAAAAGTACACACAATAAATCCAAAGTGGTTCTATTAAGTTTGTCAGACGAGTTTAACAAATTCTCTGTGATTGATATCACACCATGACATAGGTAACTTACCATTGTTGCTGTCAATGTGCCAGTAGCCGTTGAGACAAGTGTCACATTTGCGTCCTTCAACATTTGGATGGCAGGCACACTGCCCAGAGTCAGAGCGACAGGTGATGATAGCCTCATCAGGGCGGTGCATAGTTCCAGCTGGGTAACAGTCACAGGCTAGGAGGTAAAAGGGTATCATCAATAAATTTAAAATCAATCAATCAAAATATACCTGGCATGATGAAGCCTGAGTATCTTGTTTTACTCTGTAATTTAAACATAAATACATACATACATATACCTTGTCTACCCGTTGGTCAGTATCCTATGTCCATGTGAACTACACTTAAATGTCATCCTATTATACTGTGTAAACTACCAAGTATACAAAGTTGTGAATTTTGGTTCAAAAATCACCAAGTCCCTCTCACACCTCTTATTAAACTGAAAGATTATATAATAGACTGGAAACCAATCACCTTCATTCATTCCATTATGCTTCACCGTTTTGAAATGTAATATGAAATGTACATATGATTACCGAGTATGGTTGTATCGACTCATGCCCTCTCTCTATATGTTTAAATATATTTTGTTCTATCAGGGCACAACGAAAATTCATCCACGGATGAGCGTGCTTAAATTTATGTAAAAAAAATTCCTGAATAAATAAACTTGTGAAAAATAAATAAATTTGGCAGTCAATATTAAGCAAGAGACAACTCCAAAAAGACCCCATGAGTCAATATGACTGGGTAACATATAGGTAAATTGAGTTTCCCTCTTCATGTTTAGAATCGATCAAAATTTAGAATCTAATGCTTACCTTTACATTGACCTTTGGGGAGTTCTAGGGCATCTCCGTAGTATCCTGGTAAACAGGTCTCACAGAAACGCCCACCGGTACTGTGGACACATTTAAGACATTCTCCCGTCGTCCTGGTAAAGAAAATCCATCCACATTATATTAATTAGTGTTTTAAATGTTACAGAATTGACATTAGGTACACTTCTCCGGGTAGCATCTGAGGTTGCACATGGTGACAGCCCTATAAGGCAGGAAATGCTATATCATTTTAACATACTTGACTAATATTTAAAATTTGTATTTTTACTTACGAGTTGCAGTTCCCAACAGCATTTGGATCTATGTTGTCATTACAGGTACAGCGCTCACACGGGCGACGAGGTCCGTACCGCCCCTCGGGATCTCCAGCATAACCATCAGAGCACACATCACAACGATTACCTGTACAGAGACAATGTATGATACAACTAATTAGTGGCAGCCCAACAATTCTTAATTTCCCTTTTTGGGGTTCGTGACTGCGCCCATAATTTACTTCCCTCTTTAAGGTTAAAAGATAAATTATAACAAGTTCGCAGCCATCTCTTTAACAGTTTTACCAGGATCTCTTGATCCTATCGGGACAGTTCTACTCCATCAGCTATGGTCTATCACTTTAGCTACTTCACCAGGAGGGCAGTTGTCGGAGCAACTAGTATCATTTTAGCTTAGAGGGAATAAGCAGACAGAAATCACCCCCACATCCAATCCCCTCAGCACTGTGTGAACAGTTTACCAGTCCATGAACTCATGGCATCCTCTACCAAAATTGGTAAACAGAGGATGCCATGAGTTCATGGACTGAAAATCTCAACATCTATAGTTTATGACAGGTTAATTAGACACCGGTGTTTTCTCTCTGATCTCGAGGAGTGGAAGAGGGAATGACCATTAGTTCTTGTTAATCTGTTAAAACCCTCATAAAAGAACAGCTGGGCCATGGCATGGCTCTGCCCCCTTGACCAAATTTTTATGATAGTTCCTCCTGTCCTAGCAGTAATAGGATATCAGATCTCTAATCCCGTTCTGGTCTATCGGCAGAGGCGGTGGACGGTGACATTTAATGGTCAATACATGTGGTCTGTCCTCTTCGACCTACCCCCTTTACTCTCAAGGAATAGGGCGCTAAACTATATAACTCTTGTTGTTTGAGGTATGTTTTAAATTAACTATATCGGTGGGGTGTAGATATCACTAGGATATACTTGGAGAATATGGTAGTCTTTAGTCGTTCAGCTTGGCAATATGTGTAAGGTAGTACCACCTGTAGGATTACTCAAGGAAATATCACTATAAATTCGAACTATAATTACCTATTAATAATGCACACAAGTATTGATTAATGTATGAGAAGGGTGAATAATCGTGGGTGATCGCATATATACGCACGACGATAGGAGTGCAGCGATGCACCCTCGATTTATGAGCCCTTATCATGAATTAATTAATTTATCCCACAACTGTATCACAGCATGCTCCCAATCGTAAAAGTATCAGTACCCGGTTATGTGGCTCCTTATCTGGGGGTGGTGTTGGGTATCAAGGGGTGGGTGGGGTAGTTGCGGTTTTGTGTTATTGGTGACAAACCCACCTCTTGAGAGGAGGGCAGAGATAAGAGGGATGGATGGCGAGGAGTCAAAATTGTTTGTCTGTCTAGTCTTATTTTTACTCTTATATATTTCTTACCCTTATATATTCTAAATTATGGAAGAAATGTACTCTAGGTAGTTCATAAAGGCATGTCAACCCTTTTGTCTGTTTTTATAGTACTCGTTTGTACTCACCGAAAAGACAAATAAAAAACATCTTATCTTATCTTATACTAGCAATATCCCTTTCCTAAAATACCTATTTGAAACCGTTTCATGAGAATCGACCATATGTACCTGAGAATAATACTTTATTTCTGAATGCTATTCTAACAAAATGCAGTCTATCAGATATCAGATCAGATAAGAGTGGCATGTCTGTGATTGGACGCCTACTGCCTTAATGGCTTTTCTGGCCCAGGACTATGCAAAACAAGTTGCAAAATTGTTTACTAACAATGTATTTCACCCAAAAGATCTATTTGTAGGAACATTCTCATTTAAGGGGTATCTAATAAAACCAATGAGAATACTTTTGTTTATAGAACCAACAAGGGTACATGCTTAAATGTACCCTCGTTGATAGAACCAAACAACTTTGTCTCCTCATTCATCATTATATTCCCTGAATAAAGATATGTTTTAAAAAAAATCCCTCTCCGCCCTCCCTCAAGGTGGGTTTGTCACCAATAACACAAAACCACAACTACCCCGACCCACCCTTTGATACCAAACACCACCCCACAGTATTTAATATTTGGGTAGGAAGGTATATTTTCAGCATATTAATGGCTCTAATTTCCTATATATATATTCATCGTAGGTAGATAAAAGTAGGTACGCATTTGTTCAGAATATAATTTTGAGGCATGAGCGCATAGGAAAGATCTATTTGAAGAAAACTAGTAAAAAATGACATTTTCCCATTAGGAACCATTTCATGAGAATCGACCATATACAGATCAGATATGTATTTCAAGTAGTTCAGTCCTGACTGGTTCAGAAGTTACTGACTAATTTAATTCAGAAGTTCCTGACTAAATGATTTCCCAATCGATCGAAAATTTTAATTTATAAAGTATTTCATCAAAATACTTTTTAAAATATCAATTTTGTGACTTGTATTCCATAGTCCTGGGCCATTAGCGCAGTAGGCGTCCAATCAATGACATACACTTCTTATTCGATCTAGAGGCTTTGAACCTAGACTGTAACAATCCTGTTAAAATCTAAAGTACTGTGGACATTTTACTGATCTGATAATATCAAATGCCTTTGCATGTTTTAGCTCCAAGGTCTTAGTGACGTTTGTGTACTTTGAGAGAACATATTTCGGGAACCCATTTCCTTTGTGTCATGTGGTTCCTACCCCCTCCCTCCACCCCACCACACACAATCCTCTGTCCATCCCCTGCTTGCCTCCTGCGGTACTCATTTTATTGCACCCTCATCAGATTGCACCTCCCCAATTAGGCGCTCCTAGTAATAAAGGTTAGCTTTCTCCAAGATACCAATGACAGTGGACATCTACCCAACTCAATAGTCAACTCAAGTTTCTCCAGCAAAGGGCTTAGAGTTGATTATTGGAGCTCAGAGTTGATTATTCATTCAATAATCAACTCTACTCAACAATCAACCCAAGCTTCACCATCATTTCAGTACAATAATCCATTTGTACTGTCTGACCAGTAAATTCATCCCGAATAATCCATCCAAACTTTCAACTCAAAAGCCCTTAGAGTGGGATAACTGCTGTTATACCTTGCTGGGATCTTGTATTTATTGAGTTCACAATGGCCGAATGAACAGGTAATGAAATACACAACCCAGAGGTGTAGAGCAAGTTGGTGGTGGCAGTCTCTAAGTTAAAGCAGAAGTAATTCAATATGCCAACCACACAACCTTATATACCCCTCTACCCTCTGGTAACATGGTGATACATGGAAACATGGTTACATGTACAATTCAATATAGGAACAGAACATTAAACAAACATAAAGGCAGCAACCAGACATGTTTCAAAACCCTGAAACATGCCTGTCAATAGCTTTCCTGGGTTATGCTAATCCCGTCCTTCCTAGTACAGGTAGCCTAGAAGTTAATCCTAATTCCCCTTAGCATAGCCCCAAAATCGGTAAACAAGTTAATCCACAGAAGGCATTTTATATAATTATGAACATGAACTGTGAACCTTAGCCCAATAAATATTACTCTAAATGTCCCTTTAAGACATTAAATCGAATGTTTAAAATACATAGGAATCACATATATAAGTTATCATATGCATGTAGGTAGCTGCTCATATTTTGCATGGACTGTCCCACCTATTGCCCCTTCCTGGGATGGGATACTAATAGCAGCTGATGATATGGTCAAGTAGTTGTACAGTTGTAAAGTCAGTAGAAAAAGTCAGAAAAAAATCGGAAAAAAAGATTGTTGAAAAAGTCTCGGGAAAAAAAGCCAGTTGTGAAGTAAGTGTAAGTTGTTTGTAAAGTCAGCCAAGTCTGTTGTAAGTAGGAAAAGTTTGTTGAAAAAAAAAGTTTATCAAAAAAAGAAGTCAGCCGTTAATAAAAGTTGGACGAGAAAAAAAAATCGGCTGGAAAAAAGTCAGTCATAAAGTATATTATGATTCATTGCATTTATTCAAACATGAACAATTTACACCTGCGTCAGTCATAAAGTAGAAAAAGTCAGTTGCAAAGTCTGACATCTGGGGCTTCATTAGACTTATTCTACTGCAAATCTATTTACAAACTAATATTTTCTTTTCTAAATGTCCCACGTTTAAGCAAGAAAGACCAAAATGGTCCTTAAGATTATGAGAATATGCCTTAACATGATTCCGAATGTATATTTCGCAAACAAAAAAATATTTAAAAGTGAAGTAGGCCACATGCTTGGCAGTGGCACAGTGGGGGGCAGTGGGTGGGCTCTGGGACCTCCACTGTGGCTGGTGAGACTGTACAGTGCAGTGGCACAGTGGGGGGCAGTGGGTAGGCTCGGGTCAGACTGGTGAGTCATTCAGTACAGCACCGAAAAGTAAACAAACCCCAAGTGTGACTTACCAGTCCAGGCCTCTACTGAAGAGATGTCAAATGTTACATTTAGTTTAGCAGTTTAGCTGATCTGTCCCTCATAATAACAAGGATATGCTTCGAATCATCTCACTTTTGAGATACAAAAGTAATGGCAAATTTGTGCCTTCATATATTCATAAGTGCCATGAATGATGTATCTTTGATGAGCACTGTGCACTCTAGAGTGCAGCACTGTGCTGCGCAACACATTAGAGTGCAGCACAGCACATACATACAGCACATACATACATACATACATGCATACCTAGCACATGCATGCATACCTAGCACATGCATGCATACCTAGCACATACGTAGCTAGCACATACATAGCTAGCACATGCATGCATACCTAGCACATACGTAGCTAGCACATACGTAGCTAGCACATACGTAGCTAGCACATACGTAGCTAGCACATACGTAGCTAGCACATACATAGCTAGCACATACATATGTAGCACATACATATGTAGCACATACATAAATGTCCCCAGGGCTCATACTATGCACCATGGCGGGGAACACATGCATGCATACCTAGCACATACGTAGCTAGCACATGCGTAGCTAGCACATGCGTAGCTAGCACATGCATAGCTAGCACATACATAGCTAGCACATACATATGTAGCACATACATATGTAGCACATACATAAATGTCCCCAGGGCTCATACTATGCACCATGGCGGGGATGCAATGATGTAGCATAGCCTGGATATGGATTTGCAAGATGAAATAATTTCCCTTGGAATGAAGGGATACATGGGGTTTGGGCCTGTAGAGATTTAAGGTTGATTAGTTTAAGTTTTTAGTTTCCCTCAGAATGAAGGGATATGTGGAGATTGGACCTAGATTTTAAAAAGTTTAAACTGTTGTTGTTTAAACAAACAACAACAGGTGTCATACGTCTGCATGGGTCCACAGGCCTTATCTTATCTCTGGCCCATTAGTTACAGACACAACACAATTTAGTTCCAGACATGAGCATACATGTATGGGTTCAATTTTCAGAAAATGTACAATTCACTTTAACCAATCTGTAATAACCCACATCTCAGACCCAAATAAATTTCTAAATACATTTCAACATAAACAAACAGAATGCAATACAAAACATACTGGAATTTACATACTATTGACCAAATCCCAGCCAGCCTTGCATACTGAATGTGTACAACTACCAATTGTACATATTTCTCTAATAACCAACATTTCAGACCAAAATAAAGTTCAAAATACATTGCAACCTAACCAAACTGAATGCAGTACAAAACATACTCCAATCTATTCAGTACTATTCAACTTGGAGCCTGATTTATATGCTCAATGTGTGCATCCAATTGTACACATGCATCCAATTGTACACATGACTCTGGAATGTTGGGAATGTCGACGACGACGACGAACGACCAAAATCCATGACTATACATAATTTTATTTTAGTTAAAGTAAAAAATGGCAAATTAATAAATTTGCCATTAATAACAAGAAGGTTTAATTGATGAGTTACCTTCTCTCTTATGGAGAGACAGGAGACAGTGGGTCGGTTTTTAATTGTTTAAACCTTTAACACATTTAACCTTGGATCCCTGAATTATTTCGGGAGGGTAAATGCTAAATTTTGAAGGCCCTTTAAGAAGGGCCAAACTGCCAACTTATACCTCGGATAAAGGGGTCACCGCCAGGGCCATAAACCCTTTGATCTTGCCCCATCTAAGACAAGGCGGTGACATGGTCCACAAAGCTGCCTGCACCACAGGTGGGCCCCTTCATCCTTGGATGAAGGAGAGAGGTGGAGGAGGAGAGATATATCAGAGGCCGCTACAACGGAGCGTAGATGAGGAGGAGGGGGAGGGGGAGGGGGAGGGGGAGGGGGAGGGGGGATATTCAACTCCAACTATAGAAGTTATAGACTGCCCACTCTCTCAACTCACAATTCCAAAGCTTAGACTAGACGAACGGTGGCAAAACCGCTTATTTTAATAAGTGAATGCTATTCCTAAACACAGCGAACACCACCGTCGTTCAACTTTCATTAACGTTAGCGTGAATGGGGATTCCAGATCTATGTCCAAACAGTAGTCATTCCATAAACCTTCCTCCTTCACTCTAAATCATTCTTCTCCTGACTCTTTCTCTCTCCCTTTCTCCTCTCTACGGCCCACCCCTTTCTTACCACTCTCCCCTTTCAGTCTATTGTAAAGAAATTATATTGACAGTATTTAGCTTTGCTTTGACTAAACTTAGATCCACCTTTAGGTTTAGCCTAGGGTTAGGCACAAGTTTTTGTATAAGGATAGGGACAAGCTTGGGCACTACTCTAGGGGATTTATTAAGCTTTGATTTGTTTATGTTTGAAGGTATTTGTTTACATTTACTGTATTTCCTATGACGTAGACTATGGTATCCACCCCTCCAACCAATAGTACTCTAGTTCTCTTTAGGTATCCAGGAGATTCTAGGATATTGCCTAGGAATATCCAGGTGCTTTATGGGCCTGGAGACAGGGGGTGGATGCCATATAAATATATGTATTTTTGATGTATTGAATGAGTTAGGACTGAACGATTGAACTTGCCATATCTAACCTGTATATGTGCTAGTAAGAAAATACAACAAACCTTCATACTCTACTTGGACTTATTCTTCATTATTCCTGAATGTTATTTTAACACTATCCCTTGTCCCTATTCATCTGACTCTTTCTCTCCTTAGTGTCTTCCTTTTGCACCTAATGAGTGCCAGGTGGACAGTATTACCTCACACAACAGGGGCCGAATTCCAGACCCCCCTAATGAGTGCCAGGTGGACAGTATTACCTCACACAGAGCCCCAAAACCGGACGTACCGACCACCTTCTTTTGTCAACATTGCCATGTGCTTTGACGCACCGTTGTTTCGCCTTTTCACCTCTGTCAGTATTCAGAGATCCCCATTTTAATCATAATAACATAACTTTAAACTAAATCGTCTCCCCTCATAATAACATAGAAAATAGACAATACAAATGACTGGTTATATTACACCATCGACTGAATATAAATGCATGAACGTCTAATCTAAGCTTATATTAAACGTCATATGCCAAGATTATAGTGGAAACGTCATTCAAATCGTTCAGATGCAATTCTATTTTTTAGTGTACTGGCCTGTGGACACGAGTGGGAGACGTATATGCTATGGATGGCAACAGGAGATAGAGATCGCCATGGAGAATCGCTTAAAAACGTTTAAAAACGCATTATCGGAAGGAAATAAGTATTTTGAAATCTAAGTAAAACATGTATTAAAGCCGAAACACCACATAGGAATCCAAAGATTTTTTTTGCAAATAACAGAAACATTATAGTCATAGGAGTACTTGTGCAGCATATTTTAGTGATCGTTATCATTATTTACCAACGAACCATAAGAAAAGAAGTCACCTTCTCTCTTACAAGGAGGCAGACATGTTGGTGACCAACAGCGCCACTGGTGGTAATCTATGTTTATTGATGACATCACTGAACCACTAGGTGTGACTGGTCACTCTACTTGGCACATATAAATTATGTAAACAAACATTGAATTTACAAGTGCTTAGTTTAAAGCATTGGTATATACATAATTATATGATGTATTAACAGTGAGGATATTTGGATATTCATACTTTTATAAAAACAGATCATACATACACCTTATTCACCCAAGAGAACCCCGATTTTAGTATGCAACTCTCCCCTCCTACACCAAAACAAAACACTATATGTAGGGGCGACGGTGGCAATGTTTTGACACTTTCTCTCCTGTCCACAACCTCACCCTAGCATTAACACCTTCCCCACCATTTGTTTATGGAATATTCAGGCTCAAAGGGAACCTGTTGTGCAATGCTCATCATCTGTTTATATAAAATAATGGCTCAAATCAATTGAAAAGTTATATGTCAAATCCGGCATGGGAGGGGTAGGCTAGGGCTGCCTCGTTGTGAGTTGTGGTTCATATACGTCATCAGAAGTCATGTGACATACAACAATGGTGGCATCCATACAAGTTGTTTGCTATAATTAATTCCATGTAAAATGGCTCCCCACTTCTTTAATAGGTGAGAATTACATAAAATACATAGATGAGGTTGTTGGATACGATTTCCTAGCCCAGAAAATGTAAACATGATTTCCTATGAAGTTTGGGCTTTAAAGGGTATCACGCAAGTTTTGGACAACTTTCCACTTTCTATTAGTTCCCATTAATGTGATGAATGTCCTCTTACAACTTAAAACTTTATTTAATAATATAATATAAAAATAGCCAGTTAAAGTGGTAAGGGAGAATAATCACAGCAGGGTGCCACTGGAGCTACATCCAGGCAAAACACAGTAGTTTGTGACGTCATGTGAGGTAGTTGTACAGCTGGTCCTATAAGGGTCCAGTGCTATACACACTGACAGGAGACTAAGGGTAGGAAAACCCTTAATTTCCCAAGGAAAGCCTCCATGTTGTTATTGCCCATTCCTACAGTATGGTGAGGACAAGTGTAGCATTCTCTCATATGAATGGCTTATTCATAAACGAATTGTAGACATGATTTCTAGGGTAAAGAAAAAGTTATTTACATATTCACTGACCACTCTCAAGCCAGTTATCAACATGGAATTCTATCTTAATTGGGACTAACCACAATAGGAGACTTTACATATTCCGCAGTCAGTAACTGCGGGACCGCTCTGAGTGATTTTGCACATGTGGAACTCATTAGAGCCTCACCCAAATGCGGGCAGAAATGCTCCCCTACTTGAGTGCCCACTGGACCCCACCATTCCCGCCCACTGACCCGTCAATACCACTAGAACTGGCCGCTGCCTGTGTGTGTGGCCCTGTGTTTACCTGTTTCTTGTAGAAACACTCTGACAAAACTTATCATATTGTAGAATTTAGTGGGTCAATCGACCTCAAACCTGGCATGATTACTCTAAACATATGATTCTATAATCCTGCCCAGTGCGTTGGACATAGCTTTAAAAAGGTTGGAGCAAAAGGGTTGGGAAATTTGGGCACTATGTTGAAGGGATAGGGTCAAAATAAAAGTGCCCGTCCAGTGGTCTGACTGCAGCGCTACACAGGAGGGGTGGTAATGACCCACAACCAATTTGTGAAGAACACTATTATGTGACACCTCTGCATGGTGTCCCATGACCAAATACCCCTCCAGTGGTTCAAAGCATACATATATGAGTAGCAGCTGTTGGTCTCACCCTGGAGCTGGGCTCAGTGGGGGGTGAAACCACATCATCCCTCTAAAAGGGGGAGTGATGCAGGGTCTTGACCCCTATATGTTATTAATTAGTGAGACCACTCTGTCTGTGAGCCAAATTTTGTTATCCCACACAAGACGTCACACATATGGACCCAGGATGATTCTCCAGAGCGAGGGGGTGTTGCCTTTTAGCTCATATAAATTGGGATCTTTTAGCATTGTATTCGCATCAAACTTAAATTGAGACTGGGAGATATATATGGAAATATGAGTTGATGAAGAAATTAGAATAAAAATAACCTCTAATAATTGTGCGTGATACCCTTTAAAGCTATCCGAACAATGATTATTTTCAAAAGTCTTCAAAACTATAATAATTCAGAGTTTATTTCAATGATCTGGCCCGACTAGGGATAGACGGGTGGAATCGGTTGGCGCATGCGCGTCAAAATTTGCTCTTCCGGTTTGGTTAGTTCGTGAATCTGCCATGACGTGTCTCTCCTCCCAAGCAATCATATTTTCAATGTTTTAACTGTCATTTCATATATGTGAAATAGACGTACGTATTCTAATGCCTTGACCCTTGCCTTTACATGAATTGTTACATCAAGGAAGTTCACTGTTTCTCTACTGTATTCTGCAGTGAATTTTAGTGTTTTGTAGAACGTATTTATTTCCTCTAGGAATTCGACTAGTTCATCAGAGGAGCATTTGAAGATAGCGAATATGTTATCTATGTAGCGTTTCCATAATACTGGTCTAATGGATGTTTGTGATAAGATGTCTTCTTCAATTTGTTGCATGTATATATTGGCGTAGCTAGGGGCAATTTTTGTCCCCATAGCTATGCCCTGTACTTGTAGATAGGTTTTGTCGTTGAAGCACATATTGTTCATTTTGAGTACCATTGACATTAGTTCACTGACGATGTTGGGGTGTAAGGGGTTGTTGTGCCGGTTATAGAGTGTGTCCTCCACTGCCGCTATACCGTCCTCATGTGGGATCGAAGTGTATAGTGGAAGATACATCAATTGTTGTCATGATTTCGTCGTCGTGTAGTGGGCCATGTTCCTCCAGTATTTGGAGGAAGTGTCTGGTGTCTTGTATATATGATGGTATTTTTCTGACCAATGGTCTGAGAATGTTGTCAAAAACAGCTGAGATTCTGTCTGTGGGACAGTCAATCCCGGCTACAATTGGGCGACCTGGATTTCCCTCCTTGTGGATTTTGGGGAGGGTGTAGAATGGTGCAGTTTTGGGTGATCTGGGGATGAGTGTCTGGACAGAATCTGGTGGAAGGATTCCCGTCCTGGTTAATGTTATTAGTCTATCTTTGATGGTGCGATAGTGGTTGGAGGTGGTATCTGGAGATACCAATTTGTAGTGTTCTTGGTTCAGTAGTTGTCTTTCAGCTTCCTTGATGTAATCCTGGGTATTTTGTATAACTATTGCTCCCCCCTTATCGGCAGGTTTGATAATTATACTGGTATTGGTTTGTAGTTCTTTTAGGGCCTGTTGTTCAGTGTCCGCCAGGTTGGATTTTTGTTGTGGGAGTTTGGGTGGGATTTTCATTTTCTGGGTGGTGAATGAGGTGAGTGCCTCGATTTCTGGGTCGGCATCGTATTTGCGCATAGATCCTTTGTGGTCTACTGGGAAAATTTTCCGACTATTGTCCTGTTCTGGGTAATTTTGGAGTAGATGTTTCCATCCAACTCTTCTGTTGAACATGAGTCTTTTAAGCTATGGATGTGGTTGGTGGTCCTTGGGGTTGGGATGAAATTTAACCCCCTATTCAGGACATCGCCTGTCATATATCAATTAGCTTTATTACCTTTATCAGTACACTGGTCCCACTCCAGTCAGTCACCAGTCTGGGCGGCTGGCCCTCTAGGCCTCTACATCTGATAAGCCCTACCTTCTTAGTAGAAGGTGATGATTAATCTAATTACTCCTTTGATGTCACCCATTCGCATTAAATAGGGGCGATTCGAAAGAAATCAACTTTCAGTTTATGGAAATATGAAGCTGTGGGAAACTTTTCACTATGGCAAGCACTGACACATGAAGGACAGATTTCGGGAAAGGGTGGAGATAAATTGGGCTTAATTGACGGGGGAGCACCTGCTTCAGTATTTCATGTCTTAGTGAGAGAGTGTAAGAGCTAACGCTTAATAATATATTTGTATTTCCATGTCACATTTACCGCCAGTGTTATAGCCTTGATATGAGACATGCATGCAATATTGTAATATTCCCCATAACATTTACAGCAGCAATCAGAGTAATATCACAGGGGGTCCTATGAAGAGGTACAGACAGTCTATTCCGGTTTGACTGTCACTGGATAGTTCTGTGAACAAAACCCCTCGCGATCAGTTGTTGGTTAAAACCTAAGAAGATATAGACATGTTGATTAGTGTTAAATGATAGTATCTCTCACCTGTGTAACCCTCGCGACAGTTTATGCAGGCGACATCTCGATCTAAAAGCTCCACACACTCTCCTTGGTCAGGGCAGGGACAGGGCGTGCAGTCGTCAGGTGTGCCGGCAAGGGCGTATCCATAGAAACCAGATTCACACCTCTCACAGTTGTCACCAGCAGTGTTATCCTGGCAGATACAACGTCCTGCAAATAGCAATTCAGTTAATTCAAGACAGATTTCTGGTATAGAAAATTGTATGTCTTGAAATTTTGATTACAATAGTGGGAGCGTGTCAAATGTAAGAAGTTTAATTTCGGTTGTAAATGGGGGCAGGGCGGGGAGAAGTTGGACTTCATAATATTTAACGTTTCTTTGAAATATGATGTTTCTGTTAAAAAAAGAACCAATGAGAAGACTAGATAAATCATTTTATATGAAAAACATCCTATATGGGTCAGATTTTTAGAAAATGTACAATTCAACTTCACAAATCTTCTCAAATAACCCAAATTTTACACCAAAATAAAATTCAAAATTCAGTCCAACCTAATCAAACAGATTGCTAGAATCAATGCAATGCCGAATATACTTGAATTTACCAAGTATTGCCCATATTGCAGGCTAATTTAGTAGAATTTACTAAATATGTACAGCTGCCAATTGTACATTTTCCGAAAATCTGAGTGAGTGAGTGAGATTGCTTGCTTTACGCCCTTATCAACACTTTGAAGTGTTATATCAAGGGCGGGAGTGCTGAGAGGGAGGCAGTTTAGAGATAGAGAAGAAGGGAGAGAGAGAAAGAGAAAAGGACAGAAAGGCCCTTTAAGGTCTTACCCAGGACCACCGAAAATCTGACCCATATAATGAAAATATAAGGGTTGTATTCACATAAATGCAAATGGAGAAATAGATGCAAACAGATCCGGAAGACTTAATATCCTCAAATAATTTCATTCAGTTTCAGTTTACCTGTGTTGACATCACAAGAGTCGGAGTGTCCATTACAGTTGCAGGGGATGCACTTGGCCATGGGTCCTCCGTTCGGTGGGTCGCGGTGGTAGCCAGGAGCGCACGATTCACAGAACTGGCCAACATAGCCTTCAGGGCATTGGCACTCCTCTACGTGGGTCGCTACCTCGTGGCCACCACCCTGCCGCGCCGAACTGAGGTGTACGTTGTCGATGAATCCAGTGCCTGCAAAAAGTGACAAGAGGTTATGTATAACTACAGGCTCTATATTGTGAGATGAACACTGTCAGCTTCTAAGGCTATTAAGAATGAAACGCACATAACTGCCATGCTGTATATAATTGGCGGTTTTGGTGTAGTGTGTGTTAACGTTCTATTTACAGGAAATGTGTATGAAGCAATTTTACAGTTAACCGAGACTTACCTGTAAGTTGAGGATTAAACCTGTAATAATGTTGAGGACATCACGGTGTGACCTGAATATACGAGATGTACGCGCATGTGCGACACACACCAGGTTTTAAAGAATTAAAAGAGGGTTTTTTAGTGAGAAAACTCTACCCAAAAAAGAAACAACGTTTCCTATGAGCGAGGCATAATTAATAATAAGTTAGACCCTTTGTAAGATAGGGTGGCCCCCCAAAACCTGGCTCTGCAGAAAGGCAGAGGGGTAGGTAGGGTGGGCGTATAGTCAGATCACACCGTGATGTCCTCTACATAATTACAGGTTTAATCCTCAACTTACAGGTAAGCCTCGGTTAACTGTAAAATTATGTCTCGTCCATCACATAGTGATCGAGACTCTACGAGATTTCGTAGCCCACTAAGGAGCCTAAATCTCTGAAACCCTCGTTTCTAATTTATTTGAAAAATAAAAAGAATACATAGTTTCCTCACTAAGGAGAGGTCGAAGACACTCTCCTAAAGGACTTTGAAATCCTTCAATATAATAATAATAATCAATAATAAGGTGAAAAGCTTAAATTTAAATTGTTTACCTTATTTCTTCTTAGAGCGAAGGACCTTCTTGTTGGTCTTCTTATCTCGTAATATCGTGTGAGCCACTGACTTAGAGGTGTCCTCTATTCTCTTATTATAGTATTTTGCAAATGTTCTGTTGTTTCGCCATGAGGCTTGTTTAAGTAAAACATTCATGTTGACCCCCAAGGTCAAAGCTTTAGAAGTAACCGCCCCTCTGGTACTATGGGCTTTGTACTTATCTGTGTTAATTCCTGCTAATGCAAGAGTTCGTTTTGTCCAGTTTGAGATTGTGCATCTCGAAACCTCTTTGTGAGGCCAAATGTAACTTAGGAACAGCTGATCTTGTCCCTCTCTTACTCCTTCTGATCTATCTAGATATTCCGACAAGCAATGTACAGGACACACTCTCTTGTCCTCTGGGTAACTTGGGATATTTATAATGTCTTTAGATATACATTATACGATTTTCTCGTTCCTTCTCTCCATGTATGTTGGAGTAAGTTAGCTGTTTCAATCGAGTACCCCTGCTTGAGCAGATTACGTTTTAAAAGAGGCAGACAATGAGGGGGATCTTTGTAACGGTGTCCTCCCTACCTTCCCTTCTCTCGGTGGTTTAGGTTTCCTGCCTTTTTCTTTATTTTCATGACTTGTTTTGCTGTTGACCCTATTAGGGCGTACCAACTCTAACCTGGCCAGTTGGGGGCTACCAGAACAGCCCTGGCCCCATCTCAGTCAGTTCCAAATTCTCTTCGCTATCTTTTGACATTCTCTCGACTTTACACCTTCCATTTTGTTTATGTATGCTACCGTGACTGTATTGTCCGTCATTACTTTTATGCAAGAGTGGTTTACTTTGCACAGGCTCAGCAGGCCTAGGTGGACTGCTGCTAACTCTTTAACATTGATGTGCCAGAGCAACTCTGAGTCTTTCCATCTTCCATTAGCTTTACGTTCTTCCACTACTGCTCCCCATCCTGCATTTGATGCATAGCAGTACATGAGTAAGTCCGGTTCAATACTCCTGATATTTCTAAAGGCTAAATTAACATTGCCTCTCCACCAGAACATGTTCTCTCTCCCCTCCAACGAGGGGTCATGTGCGCTGCAAAATTTCCCTTTGATCGTTTCAATGCATCTATCTTGTCACATTCTAACTCTTTGATATAGTTTCCCCGGTATTCTGCTGCTACCGCATAGGCTATCATGAGACCAATTATCCCCGCCACTTCCTTTATGGAAGCTGAGTCTTTTGCTAAGAGATCATAACATGCCCTAAGCATCTTCTCCCTCTTTTCTATCGTTAGGGAAACTGTCATGTTTTCTGAGTCCAACCAGAAACCTAAAAAGATTAGTTGCTTTGAAGGCGTGAATACCGATTTATCTATCTGGGTGTACGAAGAAACCTAACTGAGTCAGGAGCGAGGCTAGTTCTAACGTAGAGTTCTTACATTTCTCATAGGAAAGTTCCATGGTAATGGAGTCATCAATATAAGGGAAGCAGTTTGCTCCTTTTACTCTTAAGCGAGGCGAATGCTGGGTTGAGAATTTTTATGAAGAATAGAGGGGCGCAAGCCAAGCCATTTGGCATGCACGTGTATTGGAAAATATCCCCATTCCACCTGAATCTAAGAAACTTCCTGAAATCTTCCCTGACTGGAATCGTGTAGTAAGCATCACTGAGGTCTATACTTGCTAAATACATCCCTGGGATCATTAAGTCAATTGCTGCCTGGAGGCTGAACATCTTGAAATTTTCGTAATGAATGAGTTTGTTTAGCTCCGATAGGTCTAAAATCATCCTATATTTATTGTTTGGTTTCGGTCTGAGAATTGGATCACATTGTATCACATTGGATACGAACTGACCCTGTTCCTCCACTGATTTTTCAATAACTTCTTTTGCTAATAGCTTGTCTATTTCTTCCCCTAGCACTGACAAAAGTTTCCCCGGAGACTTGAACACTGGGGAGTCTCCACTTGGACAGGCGAGAAATCAAAGGGAATAGTTACTCCAGATACCATGCCCAGGACCCAATCATCAGAAGTGATTTTTAACCATTCTGAGAGTAAAAATATACAGTTACCGGCTCTAAAAGGTAGATAGCAATAGGGAGGGGGACTTACCGGAGTTATTTCTTGGCTCCCCCCCCCCTCTCGCTGAAAATTCTGGCGAGGTTGGTAGCCCTGCGGGTTTGCTGCCCTGGGCCTAAAGTTCTGCTGTTGTTGTTGAGGTTGGGGCGGCTGTTGGTATTGCCCCTGAGGTTGCTGCCAATATTGGTTCAGGTGAGCGTTATAGTGATAGGCCTGTTGAGGTTGCTGTTGATAATTCTGTTGATGTTGCTGTTTTCCCTGATAACCTCCTCTTCCTTTTCCTTTCCCCCTGGGGTAGGCTTTTCAAGTTTTCTTTTTACTTTGAAAGTCGCATCACTCGTCTAAAGACTTTCAGATTTCCACCCATTAGCCACTCCGGGGTAGACGGGGTGGAAGCCGAGAGAAGGTCCCTGTATCTGTAATCCACATTAGCCTTTAGGTTTTCCTTTCTCTTAGTAGTTAGTTCCTGTGACAGGAACAGTTGTACCCTGATGAGGTCTCTCACTTCTTCTACCAACTCTAGGAACTGAGTGTGTTTAGAGAGTTTCGTAAAAACTCCCATGGTAGCTGTGACCACGCTGTTAAGCGCCCGCTGCATGTATTTGAATTTCTTATCCGTATCCTTTGTATCCTGCGAGGTGACTTGCCACAGAGGCTTGTCTATCCTGGGTACTTTTAGTAACTCCGCATTCTCAGGTCTCGGGTATTTTGCCACTACTTCCTCTACCATTTCCCTTGAGGGTTTAGGGAACCATTTAGCGACAAGATCCATGCACACATTAGAGAGATCAGGACCCACCTTTTCATCTTCCTTCTCCTTGAGTAGGGCTAGAGTTCTCTGCTTCAGTTCAGAAAGTCCTGGGCCTTTCTCTTTCCCTTCCTCTTTCTTCTCGTCTTTCTTTTTGTCTGTGTTCTGCCCAGCTAACTCTTTGGCCAACTCCAACATTTTTTGTTCATTGTCCGGCTTCTTTTGAGCTCCAGGCTCATCATCCTCCTCTTCATAACCCTCTTCTTCGGCAAAGTTATAATCCGACACAGACTCCGAGAGGTCATGTACCGGTCTGTCTCTTGTTAGTAGGAGGACCATACCTATCAGGGGGATAATACGGTTCGTAGTCATAATCAAAATTAGGTCGGCTTGGGCCGTAGCCCGGTCCACCACCAAAACCTCCATAGCGTGGCCCACTCCAGTGACCTGGGTTTGGCGGGCAAGGGTGATTAAATCCAAAGTTATTGAAACCCCTCGGGGCAGGAGGAAGGAAAAAGTTCCTCTGCAAATCTTCGTGCATTCGTGCATCCTCTCTACATCATCCTGTAGTCTCTTCAGAGACTGATTTAAGTCCCCAACTTGGACCTTTTCTCCACGTCCGGGCTCGCATCGTGCGTCATCACCCTGGAGGTTGTTTTGACCGTTGGCGGCCTCCGCCATTTTTTCCTCGGCCCCACCTTGACCATCCACATTTTTATCGCCTGCCATCCTCTTAGGAATTACAGTGGAAGGAGGATTTTGTAAGTGCGGGAGTAATCTCCTTAGTATAGAGCGTTGAGCGGCAAGATTATTTTCTCCAGGGGCTGTCTCAGCTTCCCTACTATTCCTAGTAATCCTCGGCATGGAGGTCTGAAATCATTAAGAGAAAGAACAGGTAAACACGACCCACAAGGGTAACTGTTATCAAAATTAGAGGGAGTTAAGTGGCGATCTACGATCAGTCCCACCTCCCTATTGGAAATCGAGTAAAAATCAAGATTTCCAGTAGAAATACAGTAAAGATACTTACCTACCTGGAAACTCTGTGAGTCGCGTCTTAGAGAAGCGCATGGACTGGTGTGTGTCGTGAATGCGCGTACATCTCGTAGAGTCTCGATCACTACGTGATGGACGAGACATAACTGAGGTTTTACTTATTCATTTGACTCATAAATATATACGTTGAGATACCTTACATTTACCCATGGAACTACTTAAAATACAATTTATTTTAAACAGGAACAGGTGATGAGAGGACTTCTTATGAACATTTGTTTTCCAGACAGAACTAGAACATCGGACACAGTGGACGAAATAAGGAATAAAAACGGGTTGCCCGCCCAAGCACGCTACTGACAAAATCAGGTTGCCGGCCAGAATTTATGGTTGCCCCCTGGTTAGAACACTGTAATTACTAATTCCTTATTATTTCGAAAAATATACCTGATTCTATACTGGTATGTTATTTTTTTATGTGATGCTTATTAAGTAAAGGAAAGCTACTAAGTCATGGTGCTATGCATCATATCAATACGCTATGTATCAATATCAAGACATATTAGATACAATGCATGAATTATTTTTAATTTAAGTTGATATCACGATATTTATATGAAAAAATAATATGGAAGAAATGAAAGATAGCAGGCTGTAGGTAAAATAGTTCTCATATCGTCGATGATGTTTTGAAAACAATGGGAAATCAAACTGGGAAATTAAAGATTTCTGCTGAAAATAAAAACCACAAAAGTCTTGCTGTAATTATAGCTTGCCCAGGCGGGCAAGCTTGTGGGCAAAACAACTTGCCCGCCACGATTTTTAAATTCAAAATTCGGCCATCGTCACGACACAGATAAAACATTCCTCCCCCCAGCAGTGAAAAAATCAGGACCGTAGGCCTAACCAATTGCTTATTTTTTTATGTTCGCGGCGACAGGTCTTTTAAGCTAGGAAATTTAGTCAAAATAGAAGGATCGGCCCATTAATCCTTTAATCCAGTAACTGTCTAACAGATTAAAAACCAACCCAATAACAAACACCATAATTCTCTGATGAGATATTCCAAGGCAAGCTGGAGTTCAAGGAAAGAAGAGAAACGAACAGGAATTAATGACAATCAGAGTTCACATACAGTATTCATAAACGTGGACCTCACACACCTTGTAATTACAATCGAGTCACGAAAGAAAGATTTTCCGCATATGTCATAATGGATTTTCGCCTTTAACATAATTGTATAATTAGCGAATTTATATTTTATCACCTTAAGTCTAGATCAATATTTGGTAGTGTTTCAATAACGTGAAAACATACCTCCTTCGGTATAGTGAGCTTTAATCTTGATGGCAGTCAAATTGGACAACATTCTGATGAAACTAAAAGCGTCCAGCTGTGGTGACCATTGTAGATCGGCCAGTTCGCTAAGTCTGAAGTTGAATGTCTGGGTGATGGTCCTTGGTACTGGGTTGCCCTGACTGTAGATGGGTATTGATACCCTGTATCCATCCCCTTCAACTACAACATCATAGCGAGTGGCTCTGGCTCCCTCTTCTCCAATACGTAGGTCAAAGCTCAAGTATTGGTTATAGCTGAAGCGCTGATCACCAAGGAAACGGCCTAAGAAAGCAAATAAGATGGTTTTCACATACCTTTATCCTTTTAACAATAAACTCGACATTCATGACAAATGGTATTTACATTAAGGAATAATTTTCAACTAAGTATAACCCAGCTGGGAAAAGGATATGCCCCATACGTACGTTTTGAATAGATCTACATGTATATAGAATATCCATATGCTATTACACACGGGGGCCAACTTCTAATAAACCAATTAAGTGAATGCAATGCAGAAATAAAAGAGAAGACCTGCTTTCATCACTCACTGGGTGCCAGGAAATAAAGTTCTTCCCCGGGGTTTGATGATAGACCAATGTTACCGATCGCTGCATTGTAGTTGATAGAGACGTCTCTGTCATTGTTATCAACTCCTGTCCATCCATGGCGGCCTGAAAAAAGATGAATACAAATATATATTAAACAGGTTACACCTGGTATTGACTTCATCAGATATGAACTAAATGTGTTATTGGTATTTTATTCCACCCCTAATAATAACCCCCTTAATAATTAGAAAGTGTTTTACTTGGTTAACAAAGCTGAAGTTGTGCGCTGACGCATAACAACATCAGCACAACATATTGAGTATTTTGTTTAGTATAGATTTGCACCGGCACTAGCTCATCATTTCTTTGGGGATGTTAAAATATAATACTTTATTTTTACTTTTAGCGGAGAACTG
Organism: Sthenelais limicola; assembly: GCA_942159475.1. Classification (NCBI taxonomy): domain Eukaryota; kingdom Metazoa; phylum Annelida; class Polychaeta; order Phyllodocida; family Sigalionidae; genus Sthenelais; species Sthenelais limicola. The sequence continues at coordinate 101,266,544 of OW804096.1, read as the reverse complement.
ATTTTGGCAAGTTTTTCAGTCGAAGGCCGAACTTGCTCTTGATACTGAGTGTTTTATGGGTTCCTGACAAGGCCATATATATTGCACAATTAGCTTGCAGTTCAGCATTGTTTCATGCAGTAGGAATCAAAGATGCTATTGAAACCAAATGTATTGTTCATTGCATATCCCTCAAATGAGTTTAGAAGAAACTGACATATTGCTAATATTTGGTTTCTCCTTTATCGGAGAACCGATTTTGAGAAGTTTTTCAATCGAAGGTCGATCTTGCTCTTGAAACTGAGTGTTTTATGGGTTCCTGACAAGACCATATATATTGCAAAAAACGTTCCAATCAAATATATGGACCAAATGTGTGATCAGAAATCATCCACAAGAGAAATAAATACATCCATAGAATAAGCTTATCTATACAAACCCAATATACAAGATATCATATTATATACATCCCTATGGTGAAATAATGAATCGATTGTGCTTATGCTATACAATCCAATTCAATTTGCGAAATTGTAGGCTACTTACCAGAGTTGAACTCAGATGTGATGTTGTGGATGCCATAACCCCTGGCTGACACACAAACAGAAGCATGGCCGTAACAGAAGCAAGACATACAGCCAAACTTATCTTCCTCATCAAGGTTGAAAAATCCAAATTTACACCTGAAGATAAGAATAGGTGAATTAACACCGTTATCAGCGCGTTCAAGTGGAACAACTTACAAGAATACAATTAAGAGTGCTAACCCTATAACCCTAAGTCGGAGACGGTGACGAAGAAATATGTATGAACATGAACAGATGAACATTACCCATTGCAGCAATATATCGCCATATTGCAAGATATAACAAGTGACAATCTTCTGACGAAAGATAATGTTAGCTCGTCAAATATAATTATGAGTATGGCCATTTAAAATTACATGTCCGGAACAAGTGACAATTATTATAATTTGGAATATTTTTTACAGAAAATCTCTGGTCAGAAACAAGTTAATAATGAAAAATGGCAGTTCTGTATATTCTCAAGATATTATTACAACACTTGGACTAGGTCTAGAATCATGAAATCAATGGAAAATACTAAAACAATAATTTCATGACAATGCTTGAACTAGTTCCTGAATAATAATATTTCCTTGCTGACCAAACAGCTTTTCAAAACATATTTTCCCTCTTTGAGCTATATAAATGTGACAACATCAAACTAAATACTATAATATTCTCATAAACAGCACATAAGATCCAATATCATATGGAAGCCATTTTAGATACCCCCCCCCCCCCCCACATACACACTGTGTCTGGAATCTGTGAATAATTTTGATGACCTACTTCTATTTATATTGTTTCTACCAGAACAGCTGATCAGGATATATTTTTAACAAAAATACTCTGCTGAGACGAAACGCCAAAAGTGAATACTTTAAAGAATTACTAGTAAGATTTAAATACGACCCAAAGAAATTCTGGCAAATATTAGACTTATACCTTCCATTTAAAGATTCCAAAAGAACAATAAATAGTATTATTGACCCTGATAACCTAAACATGGCACAAACTAAAGATGTACCAGGAATTATTAATAAGTATTTTGCCAATGTTGGACAAGAAATTGCCCAAACCATGACTGACCCTAATGGAATACTACCTAATTTAGAAATAGAACAGAATAGAGCCATGCAGGGAACACTTTATATACCTGTAGACATGGAGATATTTAATAAACTGGTTGACGATTTACACTCTGAGAAATCGTCTGGGTGTGACGACATCCCTATGAAGGTTTATATTAGATTTTTTAAAGCAATTCCTAACCAGATGATCTATGTATTAAATAAATCAGTAGAGGTTGGCATAGTGCCACATGCCGGGAAGAGGGCAACGGTCATACCGATACCCAAGAAGGGTAATGTATCTTTAGTTACAAATCTCAGGCCCATCTCTCTAACCCATGTGGGAGGTAAATTATTGGAAAAACATATTAGTAACCAAGTACAAGAGCTACTTGAATTCTATTCCATAATATCTAACTTTCAAGGGGGTTTCAGACGTAACTCATCTACGACTGAAACAATTAATCTCCTGATATATAAGCTATTCCAAAACATTAATAATAAAAGCAATAATACTCTGGTTTTTTACGATTACAAAAAGGCCTTTGATTCGGTTAGCCATGAGTTATTATTAAAAAAGTTAAAAGCCTACTCTTTGCCACAATGGTTTACTAAATGGATTACTAACTACTTAGCGGATAGGCAGCAAAAGACTCGAGCTGCCAATGGGACGTCAAATTATATACCTATTAAACATGGAGTACCCCAGGGATCCATCCTGGGTCCTACCCTATTTAATCTATTTGTAAACGATATTTGTAACATAAATTTGAGGGGCACTATGTTGCTATTTGCTGATGACATTGCACTATTGAATACTAATGTTATCAAGACTGACCTTATGGCAGAGTGCCAAGAGGATACCGACAAAATTGCAAAGTGGAGTAAAGATAATAAGTTAGCTATCAGTTTGCCCAAAACCAAGGCAATGTACATCCCATACGCACAGAGAGAAAGCAACACCCTCCCTGCAAGATGTATAAAAATATATGATACAGACATAGACTGGGTTAAAAGCTTTACATACTTAGGGTTGATAATTGATAACAAGCTGAAATTTGATGATATGGCTAAGAATGCGGTGAGGAAGACCAATGCGAGGCTCTATAATATATATATTAATAGACACGCACTAGATACTAATACGAGAACACTGTTGATTAAATCAATGGTACTCAGCCATCTTGACTATGCAAATGTTTGCTACCTAAACTGTGCAAAGAATACAATTAATAGGTTACAGATACTACAAAACAGAGCCCTTCGTTTTGCCCTAAAAAAACCCAGATACTATAATGTGCAGAGGTTACATGCGGAAAGTAAAACCATGAATGTTAGAGAAAGAATTTATTTCAATGTTGTAAAATTTTTTTCATAAACAACAGCACCACTGCAGGATTAACTGGGTAGAGAGAGAGGCCAACGAGGTACGTTACGCCCTTAGAGGCGATAGGATGTTGGACTTTAAACTATACCGACCGTTAAGTACACTGTATGCTAAATCGCTAGCATATATAGGGGAACGATATCGGAATTATACATATTACATGGAACGATATCGGAATTATACATAAAACAGTAATCGATGTCAAAAACTTTAAGTATCGACTAAAAAATACAATCCTAAATGGAAATACACATATTGAGGAATATTTCAATTAAAATTTGAACTATGAGCCTGTATGCGACCTCCAAGCATGGCAAGTGCCAACGTATACTTGCGTAAATCTACCTGACAATGTAAATGAATATTGTCCTAATATATTATATATATCATATATATTATACTATTTCACTGCTAACAATATTGTTGTTACTAACACTACTGCTGTTACGAATATCTAGTACAAGTACATGTACTACTAGCTACACACTCAGACATTCAATTATCATGAAACTTATAACAAGGATGTTATATAACTAAAGATAACAGATAACAGTACTCCATTATACCAATTATCACTCATTTTCTTATATAATAAATATCATCCCATCTCATCCCATTAGATTACACTAAAAGCAAATAAGATATGTACTGATCAAACATGATATGTGACACTGTGATTACGTTCAAAATGCAATTGTGACTTTCAGGATGCGGCGGAATATAGGGATCCCCTAGCCGTAATAAAATATTCAGCATAGGCAGTTGCCATGCTTTATTTCCTGAATAAAATTCGTGCAAAAAAAAAAAAAAAAATAAAAAAAATAATCAAATTCTACCAAACTTATGAATGAAATTTCTCAGAAAAACATTTTTGACTCTTGATATTTAAAACAATCTCAATATACTTTTGTATCGTGCTGACTAGTTCCTGAACAATAATATCAAGGTTATAATAAAGAAATTAATTATTTTGAAAAATGTAATGACAACCATGATGTTCTTCGTTATAGCTTAGGCCTAGTTGAATCGAACCCATCGAACCTTGCAATAATTACACAATATTACAGATTCTAAGTTCATGTATAGACAAATCAACATGACATATCATTCAACGAGGCTCATAAGAGTTTATATTGAGTCATACTAGCCTATATATTAGCAGATTTCTCACGATTCCAACCATAATCAATTTTTTTAACATGTTGATGTTCTTAACAGAATTACGTACCGTAGTTGATTCGAAGCACGCACACACACAAGCCTGTTGCTGTCAGTTCGACCAGCTTAAGAATGTGTAATGATTATATGTACAGACGTTCTCAAGGCAAACAGAACTGACATAGGCTTGGAAATCGAAAGAAATGAAGCATATCAAGTTAAATCTAACCAACCTTTTTTATTAGTATTTACAATTTCACCGATCGCACATTCTTCGAGCGAACCCGGTGAGGCCGCTATGTTTCCGGTCGCTGACACAATAATATCCGTATAATCTGCGTAAATCAGTCATGTCGTCTTCAAATACTATCCCAAACAATAGTTTATGAACATATTATAGTCTGACGATATTCCTTTTGGTGGAAATATCACGATTTCACCACCTCCGTCTCTGATGATTATTTTCAAAAGTCTTCGAAACGTTCATAATTCAGAGTTTATTTCAATGATCTGGCCCGACGAGGGATATATACGGGTGGAATCGATTCGCGCATGCACGTCAAAATTTGCTCTTCCGGTTCGTTAGTTCATGAATTTGCCACTACGTGTCTCTCCTCCCAAGCGATCATATTTTCAATGTTTTGACTGTCAATTCATATATGCGAAATTGACGTATGTATTCTAATGCCTTGACCCGAGTTTAAGACACCGTTTACCATCATGGTAGCTAATAAGCTGGTATATAAGCAATTCGGTTCCTTTGATTCATTGACTCTTCTGAGGCTTCTGTGTGATGTTATTACAGAATTGAGTCAGGAGAGGCCGAGAGGTACTGGGTACCACTCGGGGCAGCTCTCTGGGCAGCACTCGGGATGACGGGGGATGGGGACGGAGATGACGGGAGATGGGGACGGGGATGACGGGAGGAGGAGGCGGTGGAGGAGGATGAGGCGCCAGATTGGATCTGGCGCATTTGAGCACGTAAATTGAGAGGTGAGGAGGGCGGGAGCATGGGGCTGGGCAGGCCGGCAAATGGCAGAATTGCCAGGACAAGGTCCGAGGGGCAAAGTGATGATAAAAGTTAGCTCGTTCAAACGAGCTAACAAAAATTAATTTAATTCTAAAATATCAGCAAAATGGTCAGTGGGAATTTCTTTGGGTTCCCTGTTCACTCTACTGACGTAACAGTGTAGCCTATTTTAGAGAGAAGGCGGAGATGAGTAGGATAGGACATGAGGAGGACAGAGGAGAGTAGGAGAGAGAGATAGAGATAGTGTGTGAGTGAGAGGGGGAGGGGGCGACTGCAGAGATAATTAAGGGAGAGTTTGAAGAGGTGTAGGAGGGAGGGATCGGAATATAGGGAGAGTATGACGAGGAGATGGACAGAAGGGTGGATGGAGGGACGAAAGGTGGCTGGGGGGGGGGGGGGGGGAGAGTAGAATGGGGAGAGGGGAGGAAGGAGGGAGAGAAGAGGACAGGGGTGGGAGTGAGATGTGTGAGAGAGATAGAAATAGAGAAGGACAAGGATGATCAAGATATACATCAAGGGAAAGTGAGGCTAGGGAAGAAGGCGAGAGGGAGAGGAAGAGGGAGGGGCAGATAAGCATGGAGAAAAGAGGGAGGAATAAAAGAAGCAGATGTGGGAGAGGGAGGTATAGAAGGAGGGGGAGGAGGAGATAGGCCTTGCAATACTTTTTCGATTTAAACCATTTAGTCTGTATCCTAGGATAATAAACAGTCTCCACAATAAATCATCCAATAAATCACTCCCAACAAATACAAAAATAGTTTTGATAGAAACGGAATTTTTAAATGAGGAATTATGTCATCCCCGAATGGATACTTACGTGTCACAGTTTTGACCCTCCACATTTTCCTTACAAGTACAAATACCGGTGCTTGGCAAGCACACAGGGTTGTTATCAAGGCTTCCGCCAACTACACAGGCACAGGGTCTGCAATGAATAAAAGAATCCATTGTTGGTCAACGCCCAAGTATCCATTTGTTACATATAGCTCATTTTAGGAATGCATACCGGGTTCTACAATAGAATTACTTACACAAGACACAATGCTTTCAAATTACATTATACATCGTGACAACTGAAAAAGGTTATTTGGATGGATCACCTGACAGTATTTAAACTCAATGTCTTGCGTTATAGTAATGCGCACAAGCATATATTTGGTATTATTAGGTTTATTATTACCTGCAACCAGATGGTCCGAAGTCAAAGAAGTTAGGTGTACAACGGTCACACTTGTCACCTGTCACTCCAGGTTTGCATCTACATCTCCCTGTTGTGTCGCATTGGGTGTCCAAGGATCCTAAATCACAAGAACAAGGACATGATTAACGGAATGAAAGTGCTGCTATCATCACTCAAATCAGAGATTGGACGAAAAATTAGACTTCAGACCCAAGGCCATTTGTTAATACCAATATCTACCTATAGCGCATTCATTTTGATCAAGTGAAGTGTACACAGAGCGATGCTGGCAGACACTGGTCGCTGCTGCCGCTTGTCTCCGCGCACAAGGCGGGGTGGGGTGGGATGGAGGAAGAGATATATATTCAATTCTATCTTCATTAAAGATTCCAAACTGAAGCAAATCCTAGACCAGGTGGATTTTCTTTTTAAAAATCTCTTTTACCAGGACTAGATCACCGCGATGGTGGTCTTCCTCTAGGATTCTGGAAGTCGATTCGATTCGCTTTCCCAATGTTATTTGAGCTAGTGTGCAATTTAAATCGAAATGTACAGAGTATAGTGTAAATGGCGCAATGATGCGTAGTCCTATTATGTAGTAATGTGAACAGAACCATTTTGAAAAATCGGTCTGTAATGAGTGGATTTGGTTTGATTCAGTTTGTTTTGATTGTGTTGTGCAAATATAAGTAAAATGCATGGCCTCCTAATAAATATATTCCGAAGATGCTTACCGGTGGCGTCACAGTTGCAAGCCTGGCATCGTTCTCCTTCATCCTGCCTGTAGAAGTTGTCCTTACACCTCTCACAGTGGACACCGGCCGTGTTCTCACGACAATCCAGACAGTGGCCACCGTGGCCGGTACGTCTGTACATATCCTCATCGAAGAAACAGCGGTTGGAGAGACTGTTGCAGTCACATGCTACAATAACAAATCATTAGAAAAATGTCATTAATATCATTTCAAAATTTAAAAGAATTAAATGATAAGAAATTGTGATATTCAAATCAGGCCAGTGACATGTATATTTGTGTATTCTGTCGCATTTCATCATTACAGATAATTTTCTCAGCTGATGTTATGCTATGCGAACAACTGGATTACCATATTCCCTGGATCAAACGAGACACTGAATCCGAATGCCAACAGAAGTGGAAAAAAGTTAAGATTCAGTTTATCAAATAACTCTCATCAAAAGAGTGCCAAGAATCAGGAGATCCGGCCGAAACTCATTCACCACATGATAGAAGGAAATAGGTATACCAGTGCTATAATACAATGAACAGACCTCTGATATAACTGACTCAAATATTCACTGATGCACCAGTGCTACCTAGTTCCTTCCCACCCTACACTGTTGGACTCAAGTCACTCATTCACTCTCTCCGTCTCCACTTGTTGAAAAGTTTTGCTGATAATGGCTCTGTGCAAAGCTTGTGCACACGAGCATAAATGGACAGAAATTACCTCTTGTAGGTATATTAGACGGGCGCCAGCTAAAGCTGTTCCTGCTGAATGCACACCAGATCAGTGGAAACTTTACTCTGAAGAAATCTTTGACCAAATGAACCATATGATAGAAGGAAAGACAGTGACAGAGACGAAATGGGGGATAGTACCGGAGCGACGGGCCAATAGATTTGTCAATAAAATTTGTTTAAAAAAAAGCTGTTTGGACTGAAATACTTTATTTGATATTGGACAAAAACAGACGGCGATGATTCAATTAATACAATGAACATACGTTTCATGGGTTATTGACAAAACTAAATATACTGGGACAATCAGCTAGCAGTTCAGCATTATTTCATGCAGTAGAAATCGAAGATCCTATAAGATGCATAGACCATTGCACATTCCTCAATTGAGTTTGGAAGAAACTAACATATTGCTGATATTTGGGTTTCTCCCGCATCCAAAGACTATAGTTCATCTCAGCAAGCTCGATTTCAATTTCTAACTAAATTTGCATTTAAAATCCAATCAATATACCGGTATATATAACCAATATACCGGTATGTGCCCAAGACTGAACAAGCCCTAAGCAATGCCTAATTCCCAGGCATACAATAGGTAATACAAGTATATGAAGGCATTGGTAATGACAACCAATTGGCCAAGTGTATAGGCACATATTCACGAATCTTGTGCTGACGAACGAAATCTAAATCTAAACCCAACCCATATACTCTTCAAGTTTTACCTCCAACATAAAAAATAAAAAGAGGAACACCTGGAGAAGAGAAGAATAAAGCAGAATTAAAAAAACACAATGCTTTAACCTAGTCACGCTATTCTGGTATTACAAGTATCCTAATAGTATTTTTATGCATAATTTTCTACACCATTTCTTCTCCTTAAAGGCATATAAAATACAAAAATAAGGAAACCCTTTCTTGATACACACTACATGTACTATCTCTAAAAACGTGTTCGTCGATGAAAAATACCACATGACTATTCTGTTCCATTACTTTATAATTAGTTTGAGATGTAAGTTGTAACATGTTTTTCTTAATGAACGAACTTTTGGGTTCCTTTGAAATTGATTGATAATGTTAATTTATTATATTAACAACCAGGCAACATACCCTTGCTAATGACCTTCTAAAATGGCATACCCATTAACACCCTGGCCTTGATCAAAGGCTGCCTGGCGAGGGTTAGCCCATCTGGACTGTGTGAGGTGCAAAAGGTGGATACTTTCCTCCTACGAAAAGTCAATGGATGCAATGATCCAACTCATACCGAAACCATCATGCTAAGCATTTCTTACAAATAAACGTTTTAGGACGCTCGATATCTCCGAAAGAGGCCGATGTAAAACTATAAGATCAACATGCGCAAACCTCAGCAGAATTGGCTGTAATGCAGCTGAGACATCTGAAGTGTGAAATTCAGCCAATATGCCCACGTACACAGTTTTTATTTAGCGAACCTGTAGACGGTTAGAAAATTACTTTGATTTCCATGAGATTTACTAATTCATTACTTTGTAACCCTTACTACGTTTAAATAACATTACTTATATATTGTTTAAGTGCCCTGTGGAAAGATCCATCAACGCGTAAGCATAGTATAGAAGACCACTGGACGTGAAGACATGCACTCATTTCAATAGTAAACATGATCGTACCCGTCTAGAGATGTGAGACATACCCCAAGATGTGATGTACATATTTTTGCTATAAAATATATAGACGAAATCCCGAAAATAACCCATGCAACATAAACTAAGCTATCTAAGGAGGTCCTTGATATTTGTCTGTGTAAATAAGCTTACTTACGGTGCCATTTGTTATTCCCCCATGCCCAAAGGCCATGCGAACTTGGTACTAACAGTAGTAACATTAGTGACGTCACAAAATGCATTATGCCCGTTTTTACATGAAGTATCCAGAATAAAACTACTCCAGTATCAGAGGATGAGAAGCTAACTCTCAATATTGATCGAGTCCGGGAGGGGTGGAAGTTTGAATCTGAGTGAGAACGGGGCAGGAGTAGAAACTTAAACCTCTCAATATGGGTTTATGAGTGTTTGGGGGCGTAAGTGAACGTATGTGGAAGACGATTAAAACTTCTTTGATGGGAGTAGAGAAGGCAGCATCTCTTGCCTATAAAGATAAGACTGTAAACAGGAGAGAAGAGAAGTTAATCTTGGAACATCGCCCGGGGTGGTTCTTGTTGATCCCTGGTCATTATCACAAGTAAAATAGTCTGGCTTTACATGCATGCAAAGCCAGCAGGCTCACGATCTCACCTCACCCAACCAATCCTATGCTAAATGCGCAGATCAGATATAGCCTATAGGGAAGCATTCTAGCCCCCAAATGTTCCAGTAATCTCAAATAAATATTAAGTACACACTCCCTATATGTTACCTGCACAGCAACACATAATTTGTAAACTTTCAATGCAACCGTCATGAATATAACTGAAATCCCCCCCCCCCCCCCGCCCCAACACACCACAATTGTGAACTCTCAAAGGGTGGTGCGAGAAATATTTAGATGGACAGTGGACACAGGTATTGTTATTTTTGAGAGAATGTTTCAGTGCTACCACTTGGATTCTGAAAAGAAAGCCAGAAGAAAAAAAGTAACACCAGACAACCCACCCCAACCCCACGGTCATCCCACCAGAAAAAAGTATAATTTTCAATCACTCATTTTGTTTATTCACAAACTTCATGAAACGAATTTTCACAAGGATTATGAAAGACTTTCCCCGTATCAGGGTTTTACGGTTATAGTCGGTGGGCTATTATTGCCACTATACATGTATGTAAGTAGGGTCATGTTGTGGGGGACGGTCTAGGAGGGGAGCAAATCTCCGATTTTCAACATAGGATTTATGAGAGGGAAATATTAGTTCAAATTAAAATATGAAGATCAAACAATGGGGAATTTTTTTTACTAGCAGGAAAATACATGGAATTAGCGGGTAATATAATCAATATTACCCGCTAATTTTGATATGATTACCAACAATCATCTGACTCAGGTTTGTTCTCAGAGCAATACTAAAAGAGTCTTTCGACTACCACCTCAGACTAATAACACGGAGAAAGTGAGTATATCTGGCAGAGAGCCGATAGGGAAGGTATTGAATTGTATACCGCGCCGAAATTTGCGAACATACATGTCCGACGGCGGTTGCAGGCAAGAATATTTGTACAATAAGTAGCATGATATTACGAACAACAGCACTTTTTTTTTTAAAGAAACGGGCCATCGGTAGGACAATAGAAGATATGTTCTGCGATATGATACGATGCGCCCCACCACAAATATTGGCTGCTTTCTCAGCCCACCATGAAAGTAACTTTTTATGCAAAGCATTCGATTCTCATTATAAAGCATTCCCACAAGCCCTGTCTAATAAAGTCGACATCGCCCCCTCCAACCCCACCCACAATCAGCCTTGTGTGAGAAGGTTTAGGGTTGTACACATTCCAAGATTCACCCTTATCGTGTCTCTTAAAGAGGGGGTATATACAACACTCTTTTGTTATCACGATGCCGATGGTGATAACTCTGTTTACTTCATATTCACAATGACGCAACCTTAAACAAATGGTTCGAGTGGTTCTCATGCTCTGCAGCAGATGTCAGTCCGTGCAGAACACTCGGGCCCTGCATGAGCAGCATTCCAAGATGAGGTGGCGAGACTTTTTACAAATGAGTGGGACTTCTCTACAATAGGACAATTTCAGTTTCTATATCATATGCATTCTGTGAAAAAACACAACATAAACGTTGCCACACGCACACATTGACTCCAGTCCCTTAACTTGTTTCTGTGCGATTAAAACTAATAAGGCCAATAATCATTCCTAGTAAGTATGACCCCTCTACCCATGGCGTACTCAGATGAAGGGAAAAGCCAATCGTAGGGCAATATTATAAGCCTTATGAGCGATTTATGAGGATAATTTTCGAAATACCTGCGTACTTCTGTTGCTATCAAGTAGCATATATGATAAGAATAATGTAGAAAATACTTGATGTTTGATGCATATTCCCTTGGGCCTCTATTTAGATTCGAATACATCTGCATAAACCTACGGTATTAGTTTTACAATCAGCCATAATTCAAAACTAAGAATCTGAAAGCTTAATTGTCTAAAAATACCCAGAACGTTACATACGGTACTCAATATGACCTCACATTCTCTCAAAGCCAAACTCTATATATAAAGTAGAGGTAGTGGAAAATAAAATGCTTAAACTTGAATATCGTCATAAAAATGTAGTATGCCTATGTTGGATCAATGAATCGTAATTCCTGGACCTGCATCATAGTATTGGGGCTTACGCTGTATATCACGTTTTTTATTTGAGAGCAACCCCCAGAGAGAGGGCTCATCTGGTAAATTGAAAAAAAAATCCTAGAAAGACTCATCCTTCTTTTCCCTTAAAATAGATGGAACGTATTCAGCGGTTGAGATGGACTCAAAAGGGTCGTTGAAGTTTCACATGAATTTATATAAAGGCAATAACCACACCCAGTCAGATCATTCCCCATGGAAACACTTTGATTCTGATGAATAGCATTTGGAATTGAATGAAATTGCACAGTATATTTTCACCATCAAAAGAGTAACAATAGAACACACAAACCATTAGAAAAAAGGCCATAGAGAAAAGTGAAAATAAGATTGCATCAGCTGGCGCCAGAGTCAGAATTATGTTCACCCTAACTCACTGAGGTTACACGGACCATTTGCACAGAAACATGACCCAGCTTCATCCTGAACCATAGAGTGGCACATTATAAGAAATCTGGTCTGTGCTCCTATCTGATACATTGAAATCTAACAATATCCGATGAATTGTTTTTTGTGGGTTTTTTTGTCCAACATCATCCGATGAATTGTTGATTTATTTTGATTACTCGGCGCCAGATAAATCATAGATAAACCTATGTCGTGAATGATAGCGATGTGTCTATTATGTGATTTAGTTAAATAATTAAACGATAGAGAAGGATGATCATTTTGTTAGAAATGTCAGACGCTCGCATTTAATATATGTATCATACGTGGGGGATGCGATCGGGTAACTATAGTAATACACAGCCATTAGATGTTGGTGACATCTTCGTTTTTATAGTAAGATATTGTCGTGATCTGATTCCATGGTGAGATATATTTAGTGGACATATATTCATACATTTAGCTCCGATTGAATCTTTAACGAACATTGTGTTATATATTTTAAGTTTGCACTTTAGGGTACATGTATGAATCAGTATGATGTATGATCAGCGCATAAATAAAGTTATTACAAGAACCACAGAACTCGCGAGAGTTCTGTGCAAGAACAGACCTTCTTCATCAACATAGTATACTCATTTGACACCAGGCGGCAGCATACTTAACATATGGTTCTGGTAGTGTGAGCTGTATATATATATATATATATATTGCACAGCCTGTCACTGAACGTTGGTTACACCATGGTTACACAGTAAACCATCAATTCAGACTATCTGAGAAATGATAAAGAGAAAGACAAACAGGTTCCAAAATCAACACTTTGAGGAAAGAAGAGTAAATGTGAATTCAGCTGTTTCCCCGGGAAAGGAAGCAGAGAGGGAGACACCCCACCCAACGATCAAGGCCTTTGATGATATGAACATATTCTAGAAGATCGCCATGATAAAATATATTGAGCCCAAAATTCATTTACTTTAGATATCAATCAAAAACTATAAATAAACATAATCTACGACATGCGGTAACGAATGACCGGGGAGAGGAGGGGGTGGAAGGATTGTTAAGTTTACCCAGTTAGCTACTGTTACACATAAGGCCAGTAGCCAGAAAGATATATATATATATTACACTTGAATGGTTGGATCAAGCAATTAGCAATTCTCTGTAGTGGCTCTACTCCATCTATGGTCGGTCATTGTAAAAGCACGTACATTCTCCACGGTTGGAACCGCGGGTATGATAAACTTAACTTAGCGAATTCTAAACAATGGTACACGAAGAGAATCCACGAAACCAACACCAGTAGGATATTAGAGCCAAAGTCTCTGACGGTACTCCTGGCAATGTGTGGTGCCAAGGTCAGGGTCAAAGGTCCTACGTCTAAAACGTGATAAATGTGGGGTGGTATTAGTGTGCGGTAAAGGGAGATGTGTGCTTATCTGGCAACTTGGGTTAACATCTAACTTTAGTGGGATTTGCCTGATAAGAGATGGCTAGTTATTCGAGCTTTTAGGGTTTTATTCCACATAAATGGAGATAACATCAAAAGGTTTGCGATGGCGATCCGTGGGAGATCCATGGATTAAAAGCTTCGGGAGAAGGTAAGGGTACAAATTGATAGCCTTGGCATATCTAAGTTACCCGTATTTGAGTTTGAGAAAGGTTACTTACGTTGGCACTCATGTACGTTCTCCTTAGTGGCTCTACCCCATGGTCGGTCATTGTAGAAAGCTTCACATTCTCCACAGTTGGGACCACGAGTATGATGCTGGCACCTGCAGACTAGTTTATCCTCCAGTCCCTGACCTGTGCTCATGACACACTCACTGGCGTGTCCATTGCATTTGCACCTGTAGGATTAAAGTAAGACAGGTAAGTCAATACAAGGTACATTTAGCTATCAACGCAAGGGGTATGTTCTAAAATGGGAAAGAAGGTAAAAAAACGAAAACAAGCATATATCTGCGTCATATGCAAACTTTTCATGTAGACATATAAGTATATGTTATTGAATAACGGAATAGAAATTCTAGAAAAAAGTAAAAAGGAAAGGAATGAGGATGAGGAGAGTGTTTGAGTCTACCAACACAGGCGTTAGCCCATAGGTGGGGTGTTTATACAGTGGTGAAGAGGAATGTTTTTTCAATTTAGGCCCCCCAAAAAAGGAAATAAAACTATTGGAAACACACCTATTTTTTGGGGGCCTTATTGATTTAACCTGTGCAAATAAAGTATTACTTGATTACTTGACTTACAGATTAATGTGGTCATGAAACTAAGTACAATTACATTAAGTTATATTTTGATTTCATTCATGAATATCAATTTGCTTGTGGCCTTAAATAGGTGGAGTGTTTATACGGTGGTGGAGGGGGATATTTTCTCAATTCATTGATTTGACCAGTGCAAATAATGTATTACTATTTGTCATTCTTAAGGATAAACATCTTACAGAATGTAGCTGGATGGAGTTATTTAACTTTCTTCCTTTCACCCATCTCTTTCCTCTGTTGGTCTAGAAAAAAGTTTGTCTAGAAAAAAAGTTGGTCGGAATAAAAGTTGGTCGATAGATAGTCTTCCATGCTGAGCGAGGAGGGGATAGGGAGAGAGTGAGAGAGAGTGTGAGTGAGTGAGAGAGAGAGTGTGAGAGTGAGAGTTTGAGAGAGGGAGAGGGAGAGAGAGTGAGAGTATGAGAGAGGGAGTGAGAGTGAGAGTGAGAGAGAGAGAGAGAGGGAGTGAGAGTGAGAGAGAGAGAGAGAGAGAGAGAGAGAGAGAGAGAGAGAGAGAGAGAGAAGGGAGAGACTTGGTGTCACTACCGAAAATAAATTATTTTGGTACCAAGAAAGAGTGATATTTCATAATTTACTTTTGTGATCGAAATCATAATGGGTGAAGTCAATTTCATGATTAGAGAGAGAGCCTAGTTCTGGAATATGCTTGATTCGTTCAGATGTTGGGATTGGGGTATACCTGACCTACACGTGTGGTCAGACACCATATAAGATGGTGGATGTGGTCTCTGAGTGGTGGTGGTCACATCTTTCTCTATCCAGACATGAGAGGGCACCTAGCGGGGAGAGAGTACACAGGGTTCAAGCAGCCTTACATTAAAAACTATAAAAATGTATTTTCGGTTCTAAGCATCACAGAGTTATGAAACCAAGATGAAAATTATTGTTATGATCAGTAGAATACTTCTGATGAGGAATTATTTTAGTACATCATACAATTAAAATAGTTGAAAGAACAACTACACCATATGGGACATCACCTGGGGCCTGTTGCATGAGGTATTGCTAACTGAAATGGTCAACTGTTGCATTAGCGAATATCGTTCCATTAAGTAGGCCTCCGTATCGCTAAAACCAGGGTATTTAGCGGCGTGCTCCAGGGCACCCCATATCGTTAAGGGGAGATACATTTCACAATGTATCGGCCAAAATATTACTAATCCTACAGCTTCGTGCATATTAAATTATTTGTAGGCAATAACATTACCTTTCGCTTGATATATTCCACATTATTATTCCATCAAGTTTTTTAGTTTTCGGTGGAAATTTATCATTTCGGTATTTTTTTCCCATACAAAACAAAACTATTCTCCGCTGCTTTCTAACGTGACCACTAATCACAGCGATACGATAATAGTGGTACATTAACTAACTCATTAATAATGCTTGATTAAGTGTCTGAAAATGTTTAATATTATTAATAATGTGATTTACTGTTTATAGAAAAAGAAATTAATTTTTCATTTTGATATTTTAACACATGCATTTGTCATTGGATCGCTCCGCTAAGCTATAAACGATCCGGCGATGACAAGCCTCATGCAACACTGGAAAAATTATATTGTCCTCGCCCCGTCCCCGTTAAGTTAACAATATCTTTACGATATCAAGCATTTCTGGTGCAACAAGCCCGTGTCATATATCAATTATCTTTATCAGATCTTAGTAGTAATATACATAGAGAAAGTTGTTGCGATATCTAAGGTTCTATGTGCGCCGCCGCCGCCACGGGGGTAACCACAAATATGTTGGCACCTCCCCACAAGGGACCGGTCATCCCCGTCATCCCTATACCCACAACACATGTTGGCCAGTAGCAGGAGCCATGCCTCCAATATGCCTTTGCATTTTAAATGATTTTTTAAAAAATAAATTTAATCAAAACTGATACCACTACTTTTGGAAATACCCTCGATCATCCTTAAATACATCATAACCCTTTGAACAGCAATTGCACCCTTTATGAGGAACCTGTGATGCCATGGAGTCTACTGCCAATACTGGGCCCACCACAATACAAGGCTATATATAACATCATTTTTTACAATGTTGTCGCAAACTGTCGCTCATACCAATCATACCAAGTGGTTAAATGTAATATGCTTTTTACTATATTGTGAGTTCATGTCTCCCCCATTATTCCAAAGTATTTAAAAATGGGAAATAAAACAAGCCGATTTGGTCATTTTGGGGCAGTATCTCCTTGAAGAATAGTCATAGATCCATGGGGAAAGTACCAAAATGAAGCTCTCCTCGTGTCCAGTATGACTGGCAAAGAGCGCAGATGCTATATTGGATAACTTAAGGACTTAACTGCCCCCTGTCCTCAAGATCTTCCACTGGAGTATGCATATAGGTCAGTTGACCCAGGTCAAGTCGGCGGCGCAGATGGTGTTCAATCAGCAGGAGGTATTTCTCACCGATAAGAAGCTCTCACTCTATGTATATTACTACTAAGATCAGATATATCAGTACACTGGGTCTGGGTGTGGGCGCACTCACTCAAGTCAGTCAGCCAGTCTGGAGCTCTACATCTGATAACGCCTACATAATAGTAGGGATCTGATAAGAGCCTACTTCTTAGTGGAAGGTGATGATCTATCTAATTACTCCTTTGATGTCACCCATTCGCATTAAGACAGAAATAGGGGAGATTCGAAAGGAATAAAGTTCCAGTTGATTCAAATGTAAACCTGTTGGAAACTTTTCACTATGGCAAGCACTGAGATATGAAGGACAGATTTCGGGAAAGGGTGGAGATAAAGTGGGGAAATGTGACGGGGGAGCACCTTTGTCTGTATAAGGTATCTTTTGTTAAGTTATTTTAAGTTATTTTTTGTATATTAAAGCAGTATGACCCTAGGAACAACATACTATTTTTCACAAGCTCAACTCTTGTTCATTTTTCTGAAAATTGGCCTGCAATTAGACCATTGCTATAATTACAAACACCCTGAGAGGCACACAGATTGACATGAAATTGGAGCATTTGAAAGAAAAAATTTTTTAGTTGGGGAGGAAATCCTGCACTTTGTTGCAAATTGTGCACTTGGTGATAGATTTTTTAAATTTGGCATGTTGTTAGAGCAGGCCATGGGATTTTCGAAAACCACTTGCTAGAAGTTGGCTGACACCCCTGGTGGCCGGTAGCTGCAAAATTCAAAATGGCCACCACCAAACACAAATGTGCTATATCTTAGCTTCTACTAACTACAATTTCAAGTATAATACCAATTTTTAGATGTTTTTGAGTATGAGGAATTCATTTTTTTAGTTCTTTTTGTGTTTCAAAGTCATTTCAAGGTCAAGATTAAATATGGCCCTTGCCATGAAAAGGCAATGGCTTATCTAGGCTCCTGCTAGGACCATATGTTTGTATGTCCAAGTCCCCATGTGCAAAGATTTTTAGTTCGACATCTATGTTTAAAGTCTTTTTTACTATTTAAAGTCAGTTTTAAAGTCAAATGCTGCACATGCCCTTAGCTTTCTATTTTTGATAGGAACTAATTTCATTGATGCCCCCCCACCCCCATATCCCCCTCCCCTCGTGCTGGTGGCAAGATGGAAGTGATTTTCTGGACAGCCCACTACAAGAATTTAAAGAGTCTTAAAATTTAGAACATAATAGTTACTAGTCCCCTTGAAGCCTTGCACATCCTTCAGCACTACTGGCTGCATAAATATTTTTTTCAAAAAGTAATAATCAAGGAAAATCAAGATTTATGTAAAATCAAGATTTAATCCTTTTTCCTGGGTAAAAAGAGGCACCCATCCTTTATTGTGGGAAAAGGTGTCATGTGAAAATGCATTACATTTCATATTCATACTGTACTTCCTTATAAGTCTTAAATAACAGATTCCCTTCTATGACTATGTAGCAAGTTCTTGAAATAGTCAGACTTTGCTCATTTTGTGAGGCTATTACATAAATTGATAGCAGGTTTTGAAGTTCTGACATTGTCTTCCATTTTTGTTCTCTTCAAGTACTATCTTGAATAGTCTTTCCCTGTCCCTATTTAACTCCTCAACTTAGTTCCTAATTTAGTTCCATTGTATACCACTGAGGTTTGTCACTTCTATGTTTAAATTCTTTATAAGAGACCAATTTATTCAATGCATTCAATAATCTCACAACAGTAAACTCCTAACACCCATTTGATACATTGATTCCAACCAAACTCCTGCCCTAGGGCAAAACCTACTACTTACCCAAAAAATATCTAATATTCAGTTTTCATGAAGTCCAAACCTTTGTATACAGACCTCCAGATTTTTAGATTCCGCATATTTTGTGAAGGCTTTGAATTTATTCTCCTCTACACCAATCGAAATCACTGATTATAATAACATTCTCATTAGATCTTGTTATAAATATTTTTAAAATTACTTCCAAATCTTTGATGAAATCACATACAGTCCCACTTGGAGGGCGATATACTGCTATTACTTCATATACTAGATTAGTAGTTTTCCAAATTTTAACACCAATTAATTCACTATTGCAGTCAGACATACTCCACTTTGTAGGACTGTGTATTATGTATTCCTCCTTAACAAAGCAACACATTCCACCACCTCTATATCCTGTACTTCGGTCCAGTGTAACCAGTACATCACCTGGGCATGCAATAAATTTGTTATTGATATCGCCAGTCAACCCACTCTCAGTATAAGCAATCATGTCAGTATTCTTATTCATACCTTCATATCTGAAGGTATATTTGGCACAATAGATCGAACATTATAATGAACTAGCTTGAAACCATTGATCTCACTCAAATTGCTCCATTGAGATATTTATACCATTATTTAACCAGATATTTACACAAGTACACCATCAACAATAGTAGTAAAAACCATATTACCTTGTGATTGCATATAACCATGGTATGAATAATCTAGGCAGAGAAGCAAAAATGTTTGTGCACTGCAACTTGTGTGATACATTAATTGACATCAAATTGATTTTGTCAGGCTCTAAAATTGAGTTATAATTGTGCTGATCATGAGAACAATTTGTAGAGGAATCCATGATGTGGAAACCTCTACACACCATTTAACACAAAATAATCTAAAAAGGAGAACATATTGCTTGTCCACGTTAAAGCAGTGAACCGACATTTTTTCATTTGAGTCGGTACACCGTTCAGGATATATACATAAGAGCAGGTGCCCAATACACTCTCTTGTTTCACATGACCATATTGATCAGAATAAACACACACACTGCACACCTAATTTTGAGGAAATTAAGCAGCTCTATCTGTGAGAGTGATATTACATTAAGCTATTACCCAATATATAATACTAATTAATCCTTTACTGACATCTGAAAGACTCACCATAGGGTCAGGTACTACCGCAAGTTGCCGTTACCAATATTGAGCGATCTGAATTAGGTTTAAGGAGCATGTACAAGTTCGTTGAGACACTGTTTCATTTTTCAGTTGTTTCATTTCTCAGCTATTCACCAGACATTCACTAAACATCGAATTATTTTTGCTAATAAGCATAAGGTGAACTAAGTCATTAGTATATACATCCATGCGATCTATTTAGAGATGGAGTGAGACAAGAGAGAGAGAACTTCGTGTTTTTATCCATAGCAGGACTAAATGGAACATTTGTGTACTTAAATCCACAATTTCTAGTTCAGAGATATCAGTATTCTCTAGTGAATAGGTGCTCTTAATGAAGCGGTAGAAAATCCAGGCCCATGGTCCGGGGGGCACTAAAGCAAGTTACCCTACCCAAATCCAGGGCCCAGAGGGTCCCCAAGCTCATCGGGAGTACATCATCACCTCAAATCGTGTTCATATCACAGAGACTATAGATAGTACCACCATTATTACAATTTAAATTTTTCATATTTTTTTCTCATACCTCAGAGACCATAGACAGTAGGAATCTCAATCAGCTGTTATTCGATAGCAAATTGGTTTCATGGATTTCAGAGAAGATAATTAGGTGTGAGAGACAAACATGGTCCAAGGCATCGGGGGCGGGGGGTGGGGGTGGGGGAGCACCAGAGCAAGTTACTCGCCCCTGATCCAGGACCAGGCAGATCCCCTAAACCACGTACAATATTGCTCTTATTAAGATTCAAATTCTGATTCTACATATGTCATAGGCTAAAGTGGGTTTCACTGGTTGTTATTAGACAGCACATTGGCTTTATAGGTCTTAGTAATAGCTTTCACCCAATAGTCTTGCAGCCTCGGGGAGAGATGGCACCCATCAACTGACAAATTGGCATAGTTATGAGTGAAAGATTTATTGTTTGCATGGTATCAGTGGATTAGTCCAAGGAGTGTTCTCATCATTGCTCTTGTTAAATTCTTTGATGATCGAAGTGGCAGTTTCGACCTGAGTGTCTAGTGTGGCTTGATAGGGGTCCATGGGGATATTCTGCTCGTCGACAGCTCCTCTTTGGAGGTCACGTCTTTTATTATAGCGCCCAATGTCCATTCCAGTTATTGGCGAAAAGGAGATGTTTGGGTGCCCAGGGACACGGCTTTGTATGTAGACTACACCCAATAATACACCAGCAGGATACGTGAAACTATACATGTAGGCATATTTGTACTACTAGTATTTGTACTAATACTTGTAGAAATAAAATAAATAAATCTTTACTATCGCGCGCACACACGTGGTCAGATTATTTCCTACTAATACAGCAGATGATTCTATAATGAGAAAGGGGCAATGTCAATATCTCAAAGACCAATGTCTCATGTATAGCGACTCTTGGGACCTGTTTGTTTGTTTGAAATATTTTTTATTCAGGCTTTATCAATATGTAATAGGGTCAAATGTTAGGTCTATCAATATAGAAAATACACATATATCCAAATAACGCGAATATTTGCATGTGTCGCTTGACAAAAGAGAAAAGAAAAATATGTGACCCAAGAGAGTAACTTAATCAGTGATACAAAGTTTGCCAATACTAGTTCTCATCATGAAATTAAATTTCGATAGTCCATTGACGCATACCACGAATAAACTTTGAACACTACCTGGATGGACACGTTATCATAGTTCGCCATTGAGTTATGTTGGTTACTGCATTTGTAAGGAAAGTTGGACGTAAACAGGAGGGCGTAAAAGAATGGGGTGTATGTAAATTTAATTTGAAACCCTTATTTTCTAGGAAATCGCTCATAAAACATAGACTTAGTGGAACGGGTTCTCACTATGACAAAACATGTCCACCGCGAAATTCGCAGCAATCCCTCCAGCAGTTTCAGAGGAGTTGCGGGGAATTACACTTTTTTCTTACAGAATTAATATTATAGATAGTTTTTTCCCTGCTCCAAAACTAATATCAGCAACGAACTGTTGGCAAATATTAGCCCTACATAATCATATTCATAATCATGTTACATCAAAGATGGGTATGGCAACTTCTACACGTGGCTCATCCCCGAGGCCTCCTGCCTCAAGCTGTTCTATAATAGAGGACATGCTGTTGGTGTCAGCACAATACTGAAGTATAAAATATATCACTACAAAGTATAGAACAGCACTGGCCAGCACTTAACGACATTCAACGACATATGGCGGCGCTAGTATACAGTTCGACCCCACGGCTAATATTTGATGCAACATAAGGGAGGAAATCTATGACTGAAATAATTGTATAGATTTGTAAAAAATGATGAAAGACTTAAAGTCTCGGATATACTTTTCAAAATCTTGGCGAAAAACTCGTTTCAACATTTTAAAAATTACATAATTTCGGTCAATAAACAGCAGCCTGAAGGTTCTATGAACCGAATTAGTACATCATAGAAATAACATTATCTTATATATTTTACCTACACAAATACCAATTCAAATACAGCTTTCACACAATAAAATCAAAGTGAACTGAATCAAACCAAATCGAATCGTTGCAAAATCGTAATCTAAATTTAAATTGCTGTCAAATACGATCCGATTCTATTCGGTTCTGTGTGCACACTTGCTCAAACACCATTGGGAAAGTGAATCGAGTCTAATCGACTTCTCGGATTCTAAAATTAATGGAATTGTAGAAAGCGCTTAAGATCGCTTTGAAGCGCGTTCTGAGCTGTAGTGTGAAAGGACCACCAGTCAGGGGCTGAGACTAGAATGTTTGGCTGGCGAGGTTGAAAATCACTCCATTCCAAAGTAATTTAATGATTTCACAACAAATAACGAATGAGTTTATACAACACCTATATCCTAGTTACCATCCTTATGTTTCACTGATTTTTCCCCTTTCCTTTCTGACAAACACCAGGGCTTTTTTCCAAAGCATACCCAATTGGTTTATGTATGTAGGGCAACCTCAAGTATCAAGATCAAGTAACAACCCTAGGAAGAAAGCTTTTCAGATGCTTCTTGAAGTTCCTTTTTTTCTCATGTCAAAATGGGTTGCCAAGCCCAAGCAGTCAGAATGAAATATTATGTCAATGCATCAAGGCAGTATTCGGCAATTTCACAGGGAGTCGAAATCTATTGATACCATATCTAATTTGAAATTATTTCATACTTCGGTATTGTATAAAGGCGATTATTGCAAAACTACAAGATAAACTTTCAGCATACCATATCGTATAGTATGGCTTCCCTGTCAGAAAATATTTTAAAACACATTAACTAAAGCCGTATCAGGTGTCACTTCAGCCAATATTTACTCTAAAGATAATGGTGACACTAAAAGGGGAGGCCCGGAGACATTGTTTCTACTGTAAACATTTCATACATCGCGGAAGAATATAGAATGAATTATTGCTGAGTAAAAATGATATAAACAAGATATGGTTTTCAGCGAGTAGTATTATACATAATAGTAGTTTCATCAAGCCAAATAGGAGGAAGAGGGATGTTTTAAGGCGAGGGAATGGGGGAATATGGGCAAATTGATAACGAAAAATGGAGATGAACGGGTAGTCAAATCATTACAGGCAGAGGAAGCATTTTCTGCAAATTTGCATATAATTCGTTTCAATTTGTCACCATATATATTGGTGTCACATGGACAGCAAATTGTAAGACTAGCTAATGAAGAAGCCACTGCAACACATAGGATTGTCCGAACATGGCTGTTTCTGTCTGGAAAGGGAACTACATTGTAGGGCTAGCCATGTTTATATTCCAGAAGGTCCTTAGGTGTAAACATCAACATTTTTACTTACTTTCCACCGACGGCGAAGTCAGATATGGCATAGAAGTACGATTTGAGCACAGAAGGGTCTCCAAAAACTTCATCTCCAAAGGAGTTGAGGCGGTTCAGGACGATTTTAATCTCTGTGGCTGTTACCCATTCCTGAAAAAGAAAATAACATAAGCATAAAGAATCGTGGTTTGAGCGCAGTAAAGAATGTATTAATAAAGATAAATGAAAGAATGTGATATTCTATAAGAATGAATGAAATACAAGACAACACACTACTGCCCAATTGCTATAGTATCTTTCGATACTAGGAGGGTAGCCCAGCTGATTTGCCTAACTGCTATTTTCTTTTGCTTCTAATTTTTAGTATATAGTTCTTTTTTTGTATTTCTTTTTTTCGTATTAATTTGTGGATCATGTGATTGTTGGGTGTTCCATTGGATTGCTCAGTTGAACCTGTGCTCCTACCTCTATCCCATCAATACCCTACAATATGAAAGTATAAGAAGTATGTAACATTTACAGCTAGACTGTAAACTAAATCACAAAACTAAATCACTTTGCTCATCTCATCTCACTAACCCTCATTGCCATGAATATGACTCCACATGGATGTTGTCATGGCAACCATCACTCACTTCCAAACCTGGCCTCCTCCACTCTGGGCCACAATCAGCAGGAGGCATATCACAGTGATGTTACACTTCAGTTACATAACTTATCTGATGATCTCCTCAGATATTTCCTCTCACTGAAATCAGTTGACACAGATGTACAGATGACAGTCTACAGATCCAAAGATAAAGATCTTACAGGATGTAGCTTGTAAGATCACACTTGTAGGCCTGGCCTAGTAGGAATGCCTAGTAGCCAACCCCCTGCCTAGTAGCCAACCCCCTGTCAATCACAGCCAACAGGACAGCCAACAGGCTTCACTCACTCAGTCTGTATACCTCCCTCCTTGTCACTCACAGCACTCACTCAGTCTGTATACCTCCCTGCCTGTCACTCACAGCAAACAGGCCAAGCCAATACACTCCTCCACTTAACAGCACCAGCCAACACAGTCAAAACAAACCCATGTGGCCACTGACAGGCCACCCCTCCAATTTAGACTAAGCCAGGGGTGCGACAGAGCCTTCAGTATAGAGTATACCTTTCCTATAGTGATACTAAAAGGAGGCTGCGCCCATTCAATCGAAATACAACTTAAAACAGAAAAACACTTAGAGGCTACCCTCCTAATTATATATTCTCTCGGAGACCAACCTGCACATGATTATAATTTTTAGTGCCAATGTGAAAAAAGGTGTGCAGTGTGTGTGTGTGTGTGCGTTTGTACACGCTGCTAAGTCACTACATGTATAAGGTTACACACCTTTGAAGTCACTACACCATGACAAAGTCACTACATGAAACCATGTAGTGAGTTTGCTACTGATATAAACCAACTAAACCAACTAATTTCTATCCATTTTTCATAAAATTATTCATGTGTGGGTTCGTAGCTCCAACATGAAAGTGTGTGATCGCTAAGCACACATTTCAAAAGTCAAATTTCAAGCTAAGCACACTTGTATAGGGAAAATTTTTGTTGAAATTCTTTATAGGGGGAACGCTTACCCACTGTATAACTAGCTAAACTTTAGTTTTTTTTTATGTAGAGTGATATTCTTACACTGACTACAGTGTAAATTCTGTATTAAGTATGTAGTGAGTTTCCTGTGTTTTAACTACTGTAGTAGTGACTTTGCATGGAAATTTCATGTTGAGAAAAAAAAGAAATATGAAGATTTCCAGTTGATTACAGCCATATTGAAAGTAAATGAAACAAGAAAAACAAATAGAAATATCTCTAGAAGCCTTAATTCATAGTGTAGTGATTTCCAGGTGTAGAGTCACGTGTAGTGACTTGGCAGCGAAGACGTGTACTGGTGTGTGTGTGTGTGGTTGGGGGGGGGGGGGGGGGGGCGGTGTTAGAGATTGATAGCTTTTACGCCTTTTTGAACACTTTCGTATATATTTGGTCACTAGCAAAGTACCCGTCCTCTGGACGGTCAACCTCTCTCCGCACACTTCCCTCTCGCCCTCTTTTTCCTCCCCCTCTTCTCTGTCTTTCATACCTGTTTTTCTCCCCCCCCCTCTCCGATTTCCCCCCCTCTTTCTCCCTCCCCTCTCTCCTATCTTCCCCCCCTCCCCCTCTCCCATTCCTACACCCTCTTCTTCACTCTCCCACTCCTCTGCATGTAGTTAGTCCCCCTGGACGTAGGTTGTGGGAAATGATGTAGTATCTCACAGGGGCTTTCCCAGGCTATAAATAAAGTGTAGAGATCGCAATTTAAAAAAGGCTTCAAAATCACATTTTCACCCCAGATACCTTCACAAACCACATATAATATGAATAAAAACAGTTTGTAAAACAAAAAAATTCGAGAACATGTGAGACAAAGAAACCCCTCTTTTTTTACCTAAGAAACACTTTTTTTCTACTTCTTTTCGTAGAAATCGCTCTTCCTGTATATTATATGGATGGATACCTAATTTTTCGATTATTAGCTATGGGATTTTTAGGAATTTGGTAATGCAGTCAGAGGTGAAATGACGCTCTGGCAAGTAGCTCATGGGATTCAAATCCGGGACTCTGGATTTACCCAAAACGAAGTCAATAGGGGCCTTCAGAATTACATGTTTTATCAAACACAATACACTAACAATGGACTGATGAACATAACACAATACCATACATCCCAAATACGAGCAAATAAACATCATTATGACGGAGATATCTATAGGTAAGTCCAATGGCAATGCCTACCATGCTGGTAATAGGAAAACATAAGCTAGAAATGCCCCAGCACAGAGAAAAAGAATTCCACCCACTTTGGCTACACAAACATGGACATTGGATAAAAAATGATAGATAGAAGCAAAGGGATCTGTGTAGGTACGATAAATAAGTGCTATCTCCGCACGTCTTTAATGTGTGTATTTTTAGCTTAGGGTCAGCATGAGAAGCAAGGGATGGAACCAAGCTGAGTCAACAAAGACAATATGCTCAGCTTCCGTAGGAAAACACAGGCTTCCATTGTAGGAAGCCAGGTGGAGCTGTGAAAGACGAGGGCAGAAATGGAAAAGAAAGCAATCAAGGGATCGAATCTTTGAGAAGATTATTGGTAATGTTCAAGTTATTGCAGTATATGTTTATAAGAATGGAAATAGTTAACAAAATCGTTTTATATTTCATTGAGATATATCTGTTATATTAGGACCAAATCTTCAAAGTATAATCTCGAGACTAATGTAAGATCAATCACTAAATTTGCTAAGCTACAGCTTAGAGTATAACTTTGCTTTTACTTTGCTTTTGCCAACGTCTTTGTTCCAGGAGAGACAAGAACACGTCCAACAGTCTCCTTATTAAAAGTCTTTAAAGTGGTATCTTCTGATACTAGGAGGTGAATTTAGACTATTACTATTGGTCTACCCCAAATTAACACAAAGCCTTTATTTCAACTCTTACTCTAAGATGTCTCTTTTTATGTAAAATATGTAAAAAAAAATCATTTCTTTGTTATCTTATTGTGTTCATGCCATCTTTGCTTACACTCGGAACATATGGTATGTGAATCTATATTATATTTCTTAATATACAGGTATTTTTCTTCTTTTTGTCTTTTCTTCTGTAATGTCAATGTATAGTCAAGTTTCAATCCAGTGACCAAGGGAAGTCAGTTTTGCCTTTACAGATGGGAGGCTGTCATGGTGCTATATAGACTGGGTGTGACCGGATTTCGAGGTAAATGAACATTGATAAAAATGCATTCTGTGTGATTGGATGCAAGAGGTAGAGGGGGTAGTGAGAATACCATGCCTGCATGAATGAATCCCATCGCGCGGGCTTAAGTTATGAGAAAGTAGGTGGGTTGTGAAAAAATCGAGGAGGGAAAGAATTCCCTTTTTATCATCATTGCTATTCTGGCTGTCAAACTTTTCACTCCATTTCAATCTTCATAATTCATAGATCAATAACGACAAGTTCATGGATCATATACTGCAGGTTCAAAATATGGGTGTAGGATCAGAGACAGGAAAGAGTGTAGGATTATTATATATAAACGGTGGTAGAATATATTGTTGATTTGTATGCAACTATTAGTATATGTGTATACTATTAGTTAATTCAATTCAACCGCTTCCACTATGAGAGCATATATACCCAGATAATAATCTAATATTCCTATATTATCCATGATTTAAAAGGAAATAATATATAACTGGTCTACACAAACAACAAAAGGACTTTGGTAATCCAGTTCCACCCGCAGGCCTTAATGGGAAATGAAGTATTAGGTGACCCCATCCCACCTTGCCCCCAATCGCTCAAACTATAATGAACAATTTAGACGCGATCTACCTGGATAAGATTTGGCGGTAGACAGAAATGAATTACAATCCTAGGTCAATAGAATTGAAACATTTCCTTTTTAACACTTTGTCATATCTGGGAGGTATATCTTAGTATAACCTCCCTGGTCATACACATCAGATATAGTGGAAAAAGAAATGGGGACAGAATAGTAATCTTTTTATCCTGCTAATAATAGTTTATCCTGCCTATAATAGGTCGCTTACAAACACAGCTAAAAGTATTCATTCCCCTCTATACAGTCTTACTTTCTGTAGCGAAAAGCAGATGATGCAAATAGAACAGGGCCAGGCTGATCCCCATGCACTAAATTGGGCTGAAATAGACCAATTGGTAAGGTTTCCTATGTTTTGCCCTCGGGGGATGACCCCAGCGCATTCAGCTATGGTCACACCCACTTGGGTTCGTTGGCCCAAGCCTAATGTCACGCTTGCGGCGACTCTTTGGGTTTACTTTCAACTCCTATTGTGACGGAAGTGGGTAATTCACTTAACTATTGAAATCCTACTAAACTAAAAATGAGCTCGATTTGATCTATAGCAGGCACTGATCCATTTCACACGTGGAATTTTACTTCTGGAATCGAAGACTGGAAAGGCTATTAAACATCTGAAATTAAAAGCTAACAAAAACTAGCTTTGGCGCATCGTATAGGCCTAGCGTTGGTAAAGTTAATTTTACAAATCAAGTCCTTTAAGTGTAATGTATAATGGACACAACTGTCTTGGATGATTATATATATGATTTCCGCGATTTGTGCCTTTTGTTATAGTTTTCTGGGTCAATAACGAGCATCGTTTCCTTGGTTTCCAACTTGTACTTTCCCCAACCCATTAGTTTCATAGGGAACTGCACAAAACACAACACAGCAGAGCGGTAAGACTTTCCCCAAGTATTCAATATTTCTTTTCGATTTCTTTGACTTCCACCGGATTTCACAGCACCATGAGCTAAGTCAGATAAATGTGCACATATTCAGCACGCGTCTTGTTTGTTTTATTCATTACAGAAGAACGTCCCGCCTGCAGTGATTTAACACTGTGTCAACGTGTGGTTCCCTGCCGCCGCCAAGAAATGGTCTAAGGTCAATCTATGGCACGATCCCTAAGCATGCAAGGGTTAAATATGTAACACCAACACATCATGTCAAACAACAATATGAAAAAAACAACAATGAACCTACTGCACTCATCATTTAATTCACCTCATATAGTTCACAGTTTACCTATAAAAATCAAGCATTGGCAGGCAATAGAAAGCCAACATCTAGTATACGATGCCACTAAACCACACCTAGATTAGAATATTGTTTTATTAGTAAAATCTGCTTACTATTAATGACTAGCCTTAGAGTAAAAGACTCTTTAACTCAAAGCTATATAGTAAACATGAAATGCCACTTCATGGTGGTATACCACTACTAGTGTATCATACGCTTAGATATTGGACTCGGGCATCACACACCAAAACGCTCAACCATGTAAAAACTATGAAAACTGTCATTTTTGTCAGCAACCCATGTGTTCTTGATAACAGGCCTGTTATTCTTTCCTGCCTTAAGCTTGCACGACCAAACACGGCATCGAACTTGTGCGCGAACACAAGAATATGGCAAATTTTCAATCCATTCTAATGGTATTAGCTCTAATCCTTTTCATCAAAAATCCCTTTGAAATAAGGCAATTTCAGTAATTTCTCCCATCAAAATCACTTTGAAATATGACGATTTCAGTAATTTCACCAAACATAAAAATTTGCCCATGGAGAGTAGATCAGGGACGTTTGAGGTAAGCGCAACCTTCATTCATGCACGTCGAAAGACATTAAACCATTCTGTCAGAACACATTGACACACAAATGTCAGCCCAGAGTTTGAAATTGCTCCTTCTTCATTCAAACAATTTACAAGTCATTTGACAAAAAGGTCCTCCACAAGCTCTCGAGGATTGAATGCTTCAAGGAATCTTGCTTGATGATAACAGAAGTATTTCTTCTGCACCATAAGTGGCATAACTGGACTAGATCCTAAGGCAATCCAAATAAGTTTAATGTAATTAAAACAGTAATATGGGGATAAATGTAAGAGAACCAGCGTTTGGAAAACCAGAGGGAAAATAATACATCTTGCGGTTTGATAGGCCTATAATTATGGCCGGTGCGATACAACGCTGAATTGCGTAAATGCAGAATGACCAGTAATCAGCTAGTATAGCCATCCCAAAGGAATGTATACCTCACAGAAGAAGCAAGTATTTAATGCAGACTTGTATCAACACAACTTTGATAAACGCCAGATGCATCACAGAGGTCACCTCAGGGTCAACAAATAGGCTACACAGTCCTGGCTTCAGCCCCAAAGCAGTGATACCGATCCAGTTCTCCACCATTATCAGATATGGATGTATGTATGTATATATAGGTTTTTATTTCCGGAAGTGTACACTTTCAATAGGCCTAACATATCAAATTTTGGCACCGAAAAATGGGGTGGGTCTCCTCTATGAAACCATAGATCTCCCTGAGGGCCCCTGGACGGAATATCTAGTAATCAGTAATAATCCTTGATAAAGAGACACACTGAGGACACATGTACTCGTCGTGAATCCTCAGAGTGTACTGAGAGAATCATTTATTATAAATAGTTAGTAAGCTGGATTAGTGTACAGGTGGAGTGATGGTATACCAGGCCCACTCAGTCTTGGCTCAATGCCTAGACCTATAGTCTGACACCATGATGTGTCACGAGAGAGAGAGAGAGAGAGAGAGAGAGAGAGACAGAGAGAGAGAGAGAGAGAGAGAGAGAGAGAGAGAGAGAGAGAGAGAGAGAGAGAGAGAGAGAGAGAGAGAGAGAGAGAGAGAGAGAGAGAGAGAGAGAGAGAGAGAGAGAGAGAGAAAGAGAAAAGCCATTGTTCATATAATAGAGGGAAGAGAAGCGGGTACTTTCCGGTCTTCACATGTTATCGTATTGCTTTGACAGCATCAAAATTACACCGTTTATCAAATATGCTGGCGGTGACACACAAACCCGGGGACAAACCACACCTTTGTGTGTAGGGCCACTTTTCTCACCATTCAGGCCCTTTAATTTGTCATCTCCATACCCCTGTGAGCTACCACAAGGTCATGGAAGGAATGCACTTCACAAGATTGTTTATGACAACGACCGCAGGATATTAATTTTAAAGGTAAGTTGTAGAAAAATACAAGATGACGCTCTTCATTCTAACAGTCTTTTAAAGGACTTCTTGGCCCCAGAGGTTCGGATACCTGCTAATACCCCTTTCACACTACACCTTTCAAAGCGCTTCAAAGCGCCTTGAAGCGCTTCCTTGAGGTCGGTTCTATTCACATTGCAATCTAAAGCGCTTCCAAACCGAATCCAAAGTGAAGTGAAGTGGTTTATACAATCCACCTACTTGAGGTGAATTACATAAACCGCTTCGCTTCGCTTCGCTTTCTCAATGCTAATTCTGGTAGTGTGAATGGAACCGAAGTGAAGCGAAGTGGTTTCTGACGTCATCGATCAGCTGCGTTGTGAGGAAAGAGTGCAGCGTCGGGGCCTGTAGTCTGAATAGAACCGATGTATTGAAGGCGCCTTGAAGCGCTTCTCTGCTGCAGTCTGAATGGGGCGCATTATATAAACCAGTTTGCAACGATTTGCTACGCTTCGCTTCTGTTGTGTAGTGTGAAAGGGGTATTACAGTCTAACAGTTGCGGTGGATCAGTTGGCTTACACCCTGTCAGCCTCTGAAGAACCTAAACCCCAATGCTAGCCTATACCGGTACTCTTTGAAGTCTAGATGTGTGTGGCACCAGGGCAGAGCCTATCGGCACAATTTGATGGGAATGGCAGGGAAGTCTTGGACTATTTACGTTCATAAATATATATTGTTTTTGTGAATTAACACTGTCAACACCCTACCTGCTTCCCTCACCCCATGGCGTCTCCCGACGCATCAAAATCATTTCGTTTTTAGCTTTAATCCATGTGGACGCCATCGCTGATCATACGGCAATGGCTTCCACTCAAGAGTCAGATTTAAACGACTTGTGATTGGCTTAGAGGTTTGAGGGTGTCCCGACGGCTGTGATTGGATGGTTGTGCGTAGATGCCCGAACAATGCCCAAGTGTTTTGCTGATTTCCAAAGGTGTTTGAGGAGGAATAGGGAAGCCTTGGAAAACAGTAGACATGGGTTGGGGAAATCAGGTATGTGCATTACAAGTACAATAAAGACACTATGAACCCCGACGTTTTCCTTCTCAAACATGTTAAGGATGACAAATCCGTACTTGTTTTTTGCCGTCGACTGCGAAAAACATAGGAAATCAGGTGAGCTAGGCAAGTTTCCTAGACTAGTTTTGCAGCTTCCGAGTACCGGTGGTGCGTCCTGATGTCAAAGGGGAGAATTAGGCATTCCCTTGGATAGTCACTAGCACCGATGCGTCTAGGTTCTACAGAGGCTGGACGAAGTGTAGAGGAATATTATCTGTTGCAGTTTGAACTAATTACTCATGAGATGCATGAATCGTATTATTTTTATGAGAAGGTGATTGACTTTTCTGACTTTTTGATTGATTATTTTGACTTTTGATTGACTATTTTGATTTTCTGACTGACTTTTCTATTGACTATTCTGACTTTTCGATTGACTATTTTGACTTTCTGATTGAATTTTCTGACTTTTCGATTGACTATTTTGACTTTCTGATTGACTTTTCTGACTTTCTGATTGACTTTTTGGACTATGATTGACTATTCTGACTTAATAATTGACTTTTCGACTGACTATTTAGACCAATTAATGCTTAGTCCTTTATAAGTACCAATTAGCGGAAATGGTAATAAATGTGGAGACAGTGCCACTGGAATGAGGGAAAGTCCAAGTCCAAGTCCAAGTCTCTGACTTTCTGATTGACTATTTTGACTTTCTGATTGACTATTTGACTTTCTGATTGACTTTTCTGACTTTATAGTTGAATTTTAGAAATAGTCAATCAAAAAGTCAGAATTGTCAATCAAAAAGTCAAAATAGTCAACCAATAAGTCAATCATATAGTAAGAAAAGTCAATCGAAAAGTCAAATAGCCAATCAAAAAGTCAAAATAGTCAATCAAAAAATCAATCGTTAAGTCAGAAAAGTCAATCAAAAAGTCAGAATGGTCAATCGAAAAGGCAAAATGGTCAATCAAAAAGTTAATCGTAAAGTCGAAATTGTTGGTCAGAATAGTCGATCGTAAAGTCAGAATAGTCGATCGTAAAGACAGAAAACTCAATTGAAAAGTTGAAATTGTTGATCAAAAAGTTGAAATAGTCGATCGAAAAGTTGAAATAGTCGATCGAAAAGTTGAAATAGTCGAACAACTAGGGTCTAGAATCATGAAATCAATGGAAAATACTAAAATCATACTTTCATTATAATGCTTGAACTAGTTCCCGAATTATATCCTTGCTGACCAAACAGCTTTCCAAACCTTATTTTCTTTCTTTGAGCTATATAAATGTGACAACATTAAGGTAGATCCAATATCGTATGGAAGCCATTTTAAACATCCCCCCACCCCTCCACTGTGTCTGGAATCTGTGAATAATTTTGATGACCTACTGCTATTTACAACTGATCAGAATTAATCAAATTCTACCAAACTTATGAATGCAATTTCTCAAAGAGAAAAACATTTTTGACTCTTGATATTTCAGACAAACAATCTGAAGATACTTATGTATCGTACTGACTAGTTCCTGAACAATAATATCAAGGTTATAATATAGAAATAAATAATTTTGAAAAATGTAATGAAAGCCATGATGTTTGTCGCTATAGCCTAGGTTAATCGAACCTTGCAATAATTACACAATATCACAGATTCTAAGTTTATGTATAGTCAAATCAACATGACATATCATTCATTGCTGGTGCACTCGTCCACACTTACGAGTACAAACACAGGAAAAATTAAAAGATAGTAAATTCTCACACAAGGTTACATTGAAAATAAAATTGAAAAGGGGCATTCAGGGCAAATGACTTCCATGGGTTTTTTTTGTCTCATTACACTTTATTTCCTTCTTTCCCTCTCACTCTCTCCCTCCCTTTCTCCCCCCCCCCCCTGCCACCTTCCCCGTCTACCTACTCCTACACCTCTCACCTCCCCCTCTTTTTTTCTCTCTCATATCTCTTTCCCACCCTCTATTTTCTCTCTCCTTACTCCCTCATCTTTCTCTGTGACCCCTACTCCTTATGCACATTTACATGATTACATTCGATTCAATATTTTATTTAATGATCTGCTAACATGCATTCTACAATGAATACAATTATGAATTATGTTTCAAACATTTTCGAAAGCTTTTCTAACCAACCTCTCCCTCTCCCGTCCCATCCCCTTAATACCCTGCCCCTCCCATTGAGGTTATTCACTACTGGTGATACATTGTAATTGTATACTTATTACAAATATCCTATACAGTTTCAAGTTATTTACAAAATACCAGTCAAGTTATACATACAATCAAACAAAAGTTCTTTGTTTAGTCGTAGCTCTTTATCTTGTCTCCTATATGTTATTTGTATGGAACTCGATCCTCTAATATGCATTAAAGTGTCAGTAAACCCCCAAATATTATGAGCAAATCCATTTCCTTGCTATTATTGAAATGTAACCACCCCAGTTTTACTTAATTCAAGTTATTATTTATTGAGTTTTACCCATTGAAAGGATTGAAAAAGTAGTTCCACAGTTTAACACTCCATTCAAGGCGCCACTGTTTGCCTACGTCATTAACCTGCGCCAATCTTGAAATGTACATACAATGAACATAACAAACAACTCTCATAATTGCTGCTAGAAAGGAGGAGGGTGGGCTGGGCAGAAGAAGTATTACCAGACCAAAACAAACACTCTGTATTACCCATTGATTGTTCCTCACAAGGTCAGAGTGAAATGAATGCAATGCTATTTCCCTCTCTTTTGATACACTGTGGCACCAAGGTATCACATATTTGTAATGTGTTTCAGGGAAATGAGTCACAGATCACAAAAAAGGGATTTTGAGATAATGACCATATTTGAGAAGATGACATCAAGCCGATTCCAATGATAGTTAACAGTGGTGCATATAAGTACTATTTTATTTTAAATTTGATATTTTCATTTTTGGAAAACAGGTTTAGAATATGTTTGAGTAGAGAATTATTAGTTAAGTAGCTAAATGTACTATACAGGATGACCTTAGAAATGCATGGATTTTAGTAATACACCATCTTGAAATTTGGTACATGTATATTTATGCTACTAGCAGCTCAAAGAACACCAAGAATGAAAACATTCCAAATAAGGGTTCTTGTACATGGATTACAGTTTTGTGACTTGTGACTCATTTCCCTGAAACACATCACATTTTCTCTCACCACCTTTTGTGTCCCTTCTTAATGGGGAGGACTAAACCCTCTCAATACAGATGTCTTGAAATACCTGTATTGAACAACTGTTTCAATTGCTGGGAGATTGGGGGGAAGGTAGGGATATTATGTACATTTCTGGCACAGCTTTATGACGTCACACAGTACTCTCAGTGCCCTCTTGTGCTAAACAGACTTTTTCAACTAGGACTTCTCAATTTGTGCCTGTAAGTGACTATAAATTAGACATAAATGGAAGTAAAAAAATCGAGACTTGGGTGTTGTATTTATGGCTCCATGAAGTTTGTTGTCCTAAAAGTGACCATGAACCCGTTGACTGACCCTTTAAGATAAAGACTGTATCTTGTTTTTACTTCTACAATTGTATATAATGGACGAGTGCTGATTGGTTGTGGACGAGTACCTCCGTTAGTCCACTCGTCCACAATACTAGTACTGACCCAAGGCTTACTATGACCCCTGAACTCGTTTCAATTTTTGCCAACTGAGAATCGCCAACTGAGAATCGCGCATGCACATACACTACCTCATTGCCATATATGGATGGCGCATGCCATATATGGATATATGGGTCACGCCTTACCATAAATGGGTAGTAAACAAACGCATGTGGAACGACGCCTCGTTTCGTCAGTCAGAGATGGTAAATCTTGGGATCGGTGGTCTAATAGTTATATATAGTCTAATCTCCTAGTAGTTTAGTATCCTCCCCTCGAAATAATATAAAAATTGAATTAAGCAAGAAATTTCTTAGAAATAACAAAATGAGTGTACCGATTGTAATGTATTATGTACCCCATCATACCAATTAGATTATACGTTATCCGTTTGTTGATTCTAGTTGATTTCATTTGCAAAGAAAAACATGTTACCCAGCAACAAACCTGAAGGATAAAGGGGGCTACCGCATAACCACATGTCATAAGGTAGAGACTACAAACGCCATTCCATTATAGTGTTGTGTCACTAATGCCTCGGGTTTATACCCCTTCAGAGCACCAGCAGGCGAGAAATGTCGGTCATTTATCTTTACTTATCATATTTATCCTTACTTATTATTTACACATTGCTCTGAGAAAAGATTTCGAGTGAGTTATGCCTGTATTTATATGTAAATTGGGTGTTAACTTGACAGTACATATACAATTGCTTTTGGTCGTGGGATATGGATCCTATTTCTTATTTCTTCATAATTTCCCTCATACGAATATCACACAGTAACATTCACATGGTTGCCATGATCTCAAGTGTTCCCTGCACAGTACGTGCTAACTGAATGTACATATCAAACTGAATGTTTTGTAAATATCTCTGCTTGATCTACTGGAGTCGAAGAGTCAATAGAACTTAATATACCAAATGCTAGAACATGTAGCCAGTTTAGGTGGGGGATATGCTAAAAATAGCGGGAAACTCAGGAACAGTATATATAGCATTCAGTTCTGCACCATGTTTAATTTATGGTTTAAAATATAGGGAAGTCTAATTTTAACGTTAATACACACTTCCTTTTTTTTATATTTATATAAATAAAGCGTCCAACTGTTTAACAGATTTCAGCCAACACCACAAGTCAAGTGAGGCAGTTGCTTTTTGGTAGAATGACATCTGTATCCAAGTACGTGTGTGCTTGGGAGGTTGAACGTGTGTGCTTGGGAGGTTGAACGGAGGCATAATACGTCACGAGCACAATGTGACACCATACCATGTACCTGTGTGAGCTTTCTTATCATATAGCACGTCCACCCCCGCGCTGAATTCACTCAGTAGATCCAGCCATGGTGAAATGTCAGAGATCAGTTGGTCATATTTCAACTCTTGGTATCACAATAGACTATAAATGTATACAAGAAACAACGAGGAACTCAAGTCAAGGAAAGCAGTAGTGACTACTCAATGATAGCGAATTTGGACCATTGAAAATAAATTGAAACTTAGAATTAATGTTTTGATAATTAATTTGGTACATTAGATGGGTATAATATTTGGATTTAGATATATGTCTTTATTTCTTTTAATGAGGGCCTTTTGAGAAATGTGTTCCTATGTAACGAATATCCACATTACTTACATCTAATTAATACAATTTACACTTTGTCCAATATTTCAGGATTGCCTATTTCCACAGCATTTGAAAGAAGACAAGTGAAGAACTGATAAAAAAAGAGACATTAATGCCATGATAAAAAACTCACATATGTATGTGATTTCTCAACCACAAATAAAGATTTTTTCAAGTGACAATTATCCACATTGAAGGATAGCATACACTAACGTGAGAACATATCAGATATACCTTTGTCTCGAACAGGTCGGATTCTTTTTTTTATCTTTTTTTTTCCTAAAAAAAAGAAGCAAGTTATGACTTATGTACCCGGATCGAATGCTATTTTTACAGACAACAGACGGAAGCATTTGTGTCCACCCTATTTTTACTTGAATATTTCTCATGTGAGTGAAATCTAAACTTATTGCATGCATAAAGTGTCACTGCTGACAGGAATATGATCGAAGGCTCCGGGCAAAGCATTCCGCACAGTAAAATGAAAATGATAGGTTAGACACAAACATAGTCATTAAACGACAGACGTTTTTTTGTGAGTTATAATGCAAGAGCAATATGCTTTGGGAGGGAATGCTCATTTTGTTTTTGTCTACGCATATCTAAAATAAGAGGTCATTGTGCACAGTATTGGATCATCGCTTCTTGTCTGCCCCTCAGCTATTAGGGAAAATTCATTCTATTTTCATTGTAAATCCAACTAATTGGGCATTTAACACAACGGTGAATCTACTGTCCAACTAATGGCATGCTGAAATTGTGGACAAACCATTAGGTAGAGATATTTTCAGCTGTTCCTTCATTTTAGTCGAAACCCAATGACATAAGAGTTTAACACTATCGAGGTTGTTTTAGCCCTGAACCATTTCAGAGAGGCGACCTGGCTACAAACTTGATCGGATATGGAATGCGCTAAGATTGGTGATGTGTCCAGCCAAATCGCTCTACTGGCGCCGAGTTAAGTAGGTTACCTTGGCAGCTGGTCAATAGGTGGAGCATGAGAGGTCATCACTCATCCCAAACACCTACAACTGGTCAACAATGAGGTGGGGTGAGGCAGGAAAGGTAAAGAACTGAAGGGGAGGGTCCTCTAAGCTTTCACCGAACCCATCTGTCTTCCAACTCTTAACTACAGGGTTTCCGGGCAGCTTTATCTGTTTAGAAGGCTTTTTACCACACCAATCGAACTTAAATGCGCAACCCCCAACCCCCATGATGATTCCTGTAACTCTAGATTCCACCAATGAAACTCTGAAGGTGTCTCCCCAGTACCTGGATCCCCCTGTGTATTTCTATCCGGGCTGTATGGAAAGTATGTTGATGATATACACACCAATTTATAACAGCCTCAAATATTTTGGTTTCGTCTTTTCGATCCCCAGCGGTGTGTGGTCTCAATCTCCGTCAGACCAAAGATTTAGCCTGACTGTAATAGACTGACAAGTTGGCAGTCAGAACCATAACAATTTTATCTGGATCTCATGATCCTATCGGGACAGATCTACTCCATCAGTTACGGTCTATCACTTTAGCTACTTCATTACTCATGAGATGCAGAGTATATTATTTCTATGAGAAGGTGAGACGTATCGGGAGTTATGATTTACAAGAAGGAGTGAACTTTATAGGTTGAGCACGTTAAAGGTTGAGCACATTTTTGGTTAATCGACTAAAGTCTTCAGTAAAACTGAAGCAAAAAGTTAGGCATGAGATGGTGTTTAAAGCTCTATCAGCCTTTTTACGATACCGGTATAACTTTTCCCAAGCTATATGGTTGAATATAGTCAATCAAAAAGTCAATCGTTAAGTCGGAATGGTCAACCATAAAGTCAGAAAATTCAATCATTAAGTTAGAAAATTAAATCATAAAGTCAGGCTAAAAAAGTAGAATGGGAGGGGTGGTTTATGGGTGCACCAGCCATGTATACATGCAGACCTGTGTAAACATGCAGGCCATAGGTCTGCATGTATGCACAGTACTGCATGTATACACAGTATCGCACCCAGACTCAACCCATGACCATTGAGTTGAGGCAGGTTTGATAAAGATGTTACAGGATGTAGCTAGATGGAGTTTGCAAGGTTATCTAAAAGTTGGGTCGGGAAAAAAGTTGGGTCGGAAAAAAAATCTTTCCAGTTTGGTCCAGTTAGATTAAGTTTAATAGTCTAACTGATCTGGCCATCATAACTAGAAAACAGTAGCAACATGGGTGAAACACTGGCAGATAGTGGTCTGTATGGCACCTCGCATTGAGATGCCACCACTGCACACCAGCACCACATCTCATATATTATACCACGATCGGGGGGTTGTACACGCTGCAAATGAGTGAATACATGCCACGGTGTTTTGTTGAAATGATCCATGCGTGAAAATATGAACTTTTTTTTGGCCTTAATCTAAGAAGCATTCTCATTGGTTGAGGTTAGGCTCGCTCATGACGTCACGCCTATTTGTGACGTCATATGCCGTATGTTTCGTCGTGGATTAGTCAATCAGTTGTAGGCTTGTCTAGCGCTTTGGTATCAAAAAAC
This sequence comes from Sthenelais limicola, assembly GCA_942159475.1. Lineage (NCBI taxonomy): Eukaryota > Metazoa > Annelida > Polychaeta > Phyllodocida > Sigalionidae > Sthenelais > Sthenelais limicola. The sequence goes on along the minus strand of OW804096.1, from coordinate 101,226,071 downwards.
CAATATGGCGGGTCATCGGAGAGAAGCGAGGTAAATAAATAGTATGTTTCTTCAATTTATTTTAAAATATAAGATCGTGGTATAAAAATAGGATGTGACTCGGTTAGTTTCTGACTTCGTCAACTCCGGACGCCTATGATTCATTTCCATGTATTTATCCCAATGTACACGATCAGAAAGTCGCCGATCACAGTCACAAGCCCATCACATTATTGATCCGACCCATCAGTTGAACTGATGTGCTAAGTCAGAAATAATGAAGTCATATGAATATCATATTATATACACAAATTGTTTCCGACCACAGAATAATGTTATGCCTCACAAGATGTGTCTTACGATCATGGAAAAATAAAATATAGAAGTTAAAGAAGATACCGGTAGCTCTTACCTGTAAGACTGGACTGTTTTCAAAATCGTAGCTGCTTGGCCTTCCTTCCAGTGTACTGAAGGCAACAGATCCTTCTGTGAGAGGAGAGATATCAGAGAACTCATCAGTACAAATAGCCTTTGTTTCATCGTCTGAGGTAATCACATCCCTGTTGGGTCTGCTGTAGGTGAGATCACAACTAGCACTGTAGTATTGGTAGGGAATCCATGGGCCTTCTACATGGGTACGTTTGTAGATTGCAAAACTCTCAGGTCGACTGCTGCGGAACTTCAATCGAATGTACGTAATCTCGAATGGTTTACCTGGAAATTCAAATGAGATAAATAAATAGTTTATAATCCTCAATTTATTCTTACATAAGTCTTATTTATAGTTATTTCTTCATGTTTTGAATCATGTGGCAAATAGATTGTCCAAATTATATCTATTCAGAATCATTGAGGTACTGATTCTGATAAAATTGTGCATTGATTGTTCCCCATATATGGAAAACGGGCTATTTTTAACCAATGCACAGAGTGGCATCTACCGCAAAGCGGGCCACTACCGCAAAGCGGGCCGCCAATTGCGACATATACGCTACATTACGACAATGAGGTCACACATGCCAATCTTCCCCATAGGCCTGTGCATCACCCCTGACCCCTAAATGATCTCCAGAGCACCCCAGAAAGTTTTTGATTTTTGCATGAAGAATGGTGGCTTCTGGTATATTTTTTTAGTGTTCAGATTTTATCCATTAAAATGCAGTGCAGGGGAGGGTGCGGGAGGGGAGAGGGGACCACCCCTCCTGCTGATCTCACTCTGAGCTTTTGGTCCATAAATGGGTTAGGAATCTGAAAATGTGCATTTTGTACATAAAATGACAAAAAATTAGTGAAAATTTACGCTTTTAAAAACTGAAATAAATAAAATGAGAACAAAGGCGCTCAATATAATGAATTTATTTCAAAATTACTACCTTCACTAAAGGGATCTGACCATGTACTAATTAGTTTTTTAGTTAAATTATAGGGCAAATATAAGAGATATTATTATTATTGCCACTCCTCCAACACTCTTCAGGGTTCACGAAACACGGTCGCCCGCTCGCCCCAGGCGACCAGAATTTGGTAAGGACTAGTAGATCCTACCGGGCCACTCGTCCTGTGGGCGAGTAGAAATTTTGGGGCAATTTAGACCCTTTTTACCTACTCTAAAGGCCTGCCGAAATATATAAGGTTTGAAATTAATGCTCTGGTCATGCATTTTTGTGCGGAAAATTCCTTGCCATGGCCAGTGATAGACCCTATATTAGTATAGACACCAGCGATTCTGATGATGAAATGGATTTAGAGTCACTCTGACTATTAAATGGGTAGTTTCCCACACAGTATTCGTTGAGGAAAAGATCTCATTTCAGTTGAAATAAATATTATCTTCATGCATTATTCATGTGTATTAATTTTACTTTTCTTTAAATTTTTGAAGAGATAAAGGAAACATAAGTTTGTCTATAATATTTAACATGAATAAATAGATTCTCTATTCTTTGGTTTCTATCTATCAATTATGAGGTATTTTAAATGTCATTCGATACATTAGTAAGCCCCTGTCCCTGCCTCTACCTTGCAACAAAAGATGCTGAAAAATGCCGAGGATATTTTAAGGACTGCCAAATTTCTATAAGGACTAGTGTTTTTTTAAATCTACTAGTCCTGTGGGCGAGTGCATGATGACCATGTTTCGTGAACCCTGCTCTTCTAATAAATACTTTATTAAATCCTCAAGAATGTACCCCTCCACACAGTCTACTCCTCTAATAATCCTCTAATAAATACTTTATGACCTCTAATAAATACTTTATTAAATCCTCATTATTTCTGTTTTCAAATAGATTTCCAGTGTTAAATATTGGGGTACTGTGTTGCCATTTCTCAAGGGATTTTGATGATTCAAAATTCTCTGTGATGCCGACATGTTTGGGATTCATTTGGTATAGGCCTAATTATGAAATACAAGTTTATAGGATGAATTAACTTTCCTGCATAGACGTTACATGCCATTTTAAATCCTCATTATTTCTGTTTTCAAATAGATTTCCAGTGTAACACAGCCGAGCTCACTATACAGAGCACAGAGATCATCTCTGGGGAAATAATAACAGATCAATTGTCCCTCGACCTAGGCACCTGCAGGTTTTAGCAAGAATCATTTCTTTTCTTAAGAATGTGTCTCCCATGACAAATTAAAGGGGAAACTACACAAGTTTCATTTTGTTCTTTCATGAATATTATTTGAAACGTAGGCTAATATTTGTTAAGATGTCATTAGGATACAAACGAAATATCAAGGGGAGGAGGATGAGGAGCGCAGGAGGAAGAAGAGGTATATGTGTGTGTGTGGGGGGGGGGGCAGGGGGAAAGAGGATGAGGAAAGGATGGTAGGAATGGGAGGAGGAAGAAGGAAGGGATCAAAGCAGTGGAGGAAGAAGAGAAGTGGTGAAGGACGGGGGGGGATAAAAGGGGGAGACAAACTTTTTTTTTCTACTAACTTTTTTTTCTACCAACTTTTTTACGACTAATTTTTTTTACGAATATCTTTTTTCTACACACCTATTTTTGGTGGCCTTATTGATTTGACCAGTGAAAATTAAATATTATTCTATTACTTGGACATGAAACTAAGTACAATTACATTAAGTTATATTTCGATTTCATTCATGATATATCCTAAGTATTATTCTATTACTTGGTCATGAAACTAAGTACAATTACATTAAGTTATATTTGATTTCATTCATGATATATCCTTGTGGCCTTTTAAATGGGGGCATATATAGAATAGTCAATCAGAAAGTCAATCAAAAAGTCAGAAATGTCATTCGTTAAGTCAGAATAGTCAATCAAAGTCAATCAGAAAGTCAGAAAAGTCAATCAGAAAGTCGAAATAGTCAATCAAAAAGTCAGAAAAGTCAAAAGTCAATCAGAAAAGTCAATAAAAATGTAAATCAAAAGTCAAAATAGTCAATCGAAAAGTCAAATTAGTCAATCGAAAAGTCAAAAATAGTCAATCAAAAAGTCATTTTAATTCGAAATAGTCAAACAAAAAGTCAGAAATAGTGAATTGAAAAGTCAAAATAGGCGATCGAAAAGTCAAAATAGTCAATCGTAAAGTCAGAAAAGTCAATCATAAAGTCGAAATAGTCAATTAAAAAGTCAATCGTTAAGTCAGAATAGTCAATCGAAAAGTCATGAAGTCAGAACAATCAATTGGAAAGTCGAAAGTCAATCGAAAAATCAGAATTGTCAATCAAAAAGTCAATGGCATTTTGCGGTTAGGAGCAAGACGCTGACAGATGAAAAAAAAATGATAAAAAAAAATTCTGTCCTAATGGGATTTTAATGACATTTGCGGTTAGGAGCATTTCAATGGCATTTTGCGGTTGGGAGCAAGACCCTAGACAATGTAGATGAAAAAAAAAAATGAAAAAAAAAAAAATTCCGTCCTAATGGGATTTTAATGACATTTGCGGTTTGGAGCATTTGAATGGCATTTTGCGGTTCGTAGCAAGAACCTAGACAATGTAGATGGAAAAAAACCTTTTTGTCCTAATGGGATTTTAATGACATTTGCGGTTTGGAGCATTTGAATGGCATTTTGTGGTTGGGAGCAAGACCCTAGACAATGTAGATGGAAAAAAAATGAAAAAAAAAAAAAATTCTGTCCTAGTGGGATTTTAATGACATTTGCGGTTTGGAGCATTTGAATGGCATTTTGCGGTTCGGAGCAAGACCCTAGACAAGATAGATGAAAAAAAAAGAAAAAAAAAATTCCGTCCTAATGGGATTTTAATGACATTTGCGGTGGAGGAGGAGGGATTGAGGAGGAGGGATGGAAGAGGAGGGATGGAGGAGGAGGAGGAGGAGGAGGAGGAGGAGGAGGAGGAGGGATGGAAGAGGAGGGGGATGGAGGAGGAGGAGGAGGAGGGATGGAAGAGGAGGGATGGAGGAGGAGGGATGGAGGAGGAGGAGGAGGAGGAGGGATGGAAGAGGAGGAGGGATGGAGGAGGAGGAGGGGGAGGAGGGGGATGGAAGAGGAGGGATGGAGGAGGAGGAGGAGGGATGGAAGAGGAGGAGGGATGGAGGAGGGGGATGGAAGAGGAGGGATGGAGGAGGAGGAGGGATGGAGGAGGAGGAGGGATGGAGGAGGAGGAGGGATGGAGGAGGAGGAGGGATGGAGGAGGAGGAGGGATGGAGGAGGAGGAGGAGGGATGGAGGAGGAGGAGGAGGGATGGAGGAGGGAGAGGAGGAGGGATGGAGGAGGGGGGATGGAGGAGGAGGAGGAGGGATGGAAGAGGAGGAGGGATGGAGGAGGAGGAGGAATGGAGGAGGAGGGATGGAGGAGGAGGAGGAGTGATGGAGGAGGGAGAGGAGGAGGGATGGAGGAGGGGGGATGGAGGAGGAGGGATGGAGGAGGAGGTGAGTGAGTGAGTGAGATTGGTTGCTTTATGCCCTTATCAACACTTTGAAGTGTTATATCAAGGGCGGGAGAGCTGAGAGGGAGGCAGTTTATGATCATACCCAGGAAATAGAGATAGAGAAGAAGGGAGAGAGAGACAGAAAGGCGGAGGGATGGAGGAGGAGGAGGAGGAGAGGGGGGGGGGGGGATGGAGGGTGCAAGGTCAGATGAGTGCAATGACCTTGCACTCATCTGACCTGGCACCTTCCAACCCTGGTTGATTTCTGAGAAAAGTGGTGGCACCACATTAGAAACTACATATAAATGTATTTTCAGTTCTAAACATCACACAGTTATGAAAGAAAGACGAAAAGTATTGTTATGATCATTAGAATACTTCTGCACCAGAATTATTTTTGTACATCCTTAAATTAAAAAAGTTGATAGAACAACTCTGTGTGGACACCTGACTTTTATAACCCTGTGGTCACACTTTTATTACACTGACTGGGGTGCTAGCACTGGGGTAGATCTGGCTGTCTGGGGCTGTCTCATCTGATAACAGATTCATTCTAGGCCCAGCTTTTGATAAGGGCTAAAGTCTAATAGTCAGGGTGATCACGATCGTGATCACTTCCTTTGGTGTGATCCCTTGTGCCGAAAACAGAAAAAGGAAAGACTCCTGAGATATAAACTGAAATGTAATGCCACTAGGTATACATCCGAAACTTTTCTCTAGGGTAAGGAATAGAATAGGAAAGACAGGAAAGGGGAAAAGGGGGGGAAAAAGTGGCCCAAACAGTCGGGGGCCACGTTTGTCAGTATATCTATGTCTTCTCCTCTTAAATCCAGAGTAAAACGCTAACGCGAATAATAAGGAAGATGAATAATTAATGGATTGAATAATGTTGCACAATGTTATGTAATCAATTATAATATATAAAGGTGTGATTTATAGTCTTGACAGGATCATCCTGACCAGTTTGCTAAATATTTCAGTTTAAACTTTAATACTATCGAGAAGTATGCAAATTCTATAAATAGAAT